>JAUDYJ010000003.1:154382590-164382590 GCA_030761175.1 Masticophis lateralis
TATAAGCCTAGGGTGGGAAATGCAGCAGCTACTGGTAAATTTCAAAACAAAAATAGATACCAATAAAATTTCATTAATTGAGGCATCAGTAGGTTAACTGTTTTTGAATATTTATTTCAAAGAAAAACAGTAAACTAGCTCTGTAAGTGCATAGTGTAAACTACATTATAACTAAATTACACAAGAGAATGTAGTATATTCAAGACCCTACTGTTCCAACAGGCGGGGCTGTCTATTTAAATGATTTTTAAATTTGGAGTCTTAATTTTTGGGTTTTAATTCTGTCCAAAATTGTTTAATAATTTTAATTATTTTAAAATTAATTTTAAAATTATGATGTTTGTATATTTTGTGTTTTTAATTGGCTGTACACTGCCCCGAGTCCTTTGGGAGAAGGGCGGTATAGAATAATAATAATAATAATAATAATAATAATAATAATAATAATAATAATAATAATAATAATAATAATAATAATAATATTCCGGTATACCAAAAATAATTCAATAACAATTTAATCTGATACATTGGGTTAAGTGATGTAGGGCTTGATTTAATTACAGGCAAGTTCAAGCAAGTTCTCTCTCCCTTCCTTTTTCATTTTCTTTTTTTCTCTTTCTTTCTTTGACTCTTTCTTTCTTCTCTCTCTCTCTTTCTTTCTTTTAAGAATCCCAGAAGGTCTTTGGTAGGAGGAAGAAAAGCCAGACATTTTGAAACGTTTTGTAGCTTACCCTGAGCAAGGATAGCTTTCTCCTTCTCATCTGACATTCTTAGAGCTCCACTATTGATTAGCTTAGCCTGAGCAAGGATAGGTAGCAGCCAGCCTATTACAATAAGCTCTCAACTCAAACTCAGTGCAGGTGGGAATCTCCCTAAACAGTGAGGATTTCTTCATTTCTTTCTCCCTTGAAGGCCCTCCCCAGCCCGTTTTTGCTTCCAGGAGGCTGCAGGGAGTTTTGCTAGGCACCCCCATGCCCCCTTTTGGCCTTAGCAAGCCTCCCTGCAGCCCCCTGCAGGGAGTCTTGCCAGATACTCCCCACGCCGCCTTTTGGTCTTAGCAAGCCTCCCTGTAGCCCCTGGAAGCCAAAACGGGTTGCAAGAAAAAAAGGCATTTTTCCTCACTCGAGTATAAGCCGAGGGGGGCTTTTTTCAGCATAAAAAATGTGCTGAAAAACTTGGCTTATACTCGAATATATATGGTACATATGCAGTCAGGTTAGGAAAGTGTTAGAAATTGAGAAACTATAGTAAAAGCAATACTGAACCAGTGTGCTGACTAAATACAAAGCAACATTTCTGCAAATTAGGTCTGCAACATCAATCTGTTAAACATTTAAAATCACATTTCTAAGTTTCCTTTAACACAGTGCAAATTGGTTTGGATTACACGTGCCTAGATTGGTACTATAAAGACACTTTAAGCAAATAATTTTGAACTTTCAGGAAGGGCAACTGAGGGCTGTTGGATCCCACAAATCTCACAGGTAGAAAAGTCTCATATGGGGTCCCCACTTTGGGGTGGAAATGCTTCCCATTAACATATCAATTTGAGAAAAAGTGACATGCTGGACATTTGATTGAGCTTAATTGAGAAGGAATTAGAAAGTACAAGGGGAAATTACAAAGTATGAAGGAAGTTAATGTCACAAATTGCAGACATTTCTTAAAAACAGCATTTCGTTGCCTCATGTAGGAAGAATGCCTTTTCTGAAATATGTCCTCTAAAAACAAAATACGTTTCTTGCTTTCAGGAACAAAAGAAACAATTAAAGTTAATGATCATTTAAAATGCATTTAATCAGATAGTATTTCTCCCTCTTTCATGGTCTTCATTGCCATCATCATTTGTCTTCTTTGAGTTGACTTTTCTTCAAACCAATATATGGTAGTTTCCCATGCTATACTGCAGTGTCTGTCTGTGTGTATTTGTGTCCTCTAATAGGATGTGTCCCAGTAATTGTCTATGATTAGGGGTGTACTACAGCAGGAGCTTTTTTCTAGTCCTGGGTACCATTGTATGTTATACATACCCTCCATTACTGAAATAGTTCTTGAGGTATCAAGCAGAATTTTGGCATTTCCACACAAAATTGCCCAAATGCCATGGGAATTTGGGATTTGCAAGATCACATCTTGGGAGTTCTAGAAAATATCCTATTGTTAATTCCTAATTTAGAAAAGTTAGAAGTACTCTGTGGCCCTTCAGAAGTTGCACTAAAACTTCAAAGATTTCTCATGCTAGCTGGAGAAGTCGTGATTGGAGACAACCAACATTTAAGGACCACCCCTCTTGTACAGTTTTATGAAATGGAGACCACCAAATAGCATTATTAATGTTGTCGGCCTAAGCTGCAAACCTAAATACATTTCAGATGACAGACTAAATCATACCTTCCTTCCTCCCGACACAAAAGTATATTCAGAACAACTTAAAATAAATAGGGAAAATATAATAAAATATAGAATCATAAATGAAAGCCAAGGGTGAAATTATAAAAAAGTGGTTTTGTAGAGCCGAAGAACTAAAAGCTCCACTATAATTTTATTAAGGCCACAAGACTCTCTTGTTCGCTCCAACATTCATATTCTCCCAAAATGGTTCCTTTTAAGTGGTAAAATCCACAATGCTCCCAAATGTGTAATACTGCTGTTAAGCAGCAAACCTAAGAACACATATGTAGGACTGCTGTCCATTGAATGCAGAGCAACATTTTAGTAAACATGCAAAGGAACTGTACTTTAGAATGTCTTACTCTTGATATCCTGGAAAGACACTATGCCACCATCAATCACCTACCTCTCATGACCTTTAATGCAGTTGTCGAGTTGATTTGCTGTACCTCCTCTTGAACTAGGGAGAATATGTTTGTAGCTGGCAGTGTGTTAAGCTCTTTAACTTTACTTCACTCTTTCAAATGAACATCACTTTTTAAAAAATCCAAATAGCTTCTAATAAGCTTCTATTCAGGTTTCATAACAAATAAATCAAGAGAATACTCCCTCTGGTAAATTAATAGCCAGACAAGACAGCAACAAGGGAATCACTGTAAATTATAAGGGGGAAGGGAAAGAATGATTCGGGAACACAAGGTCTCCATATGTCTCCATACACGTCTACACAGACTCCTGTGCGTAATTTATAGGTATCCCTGTGGAACAAGGGACCTGTCTCTGAACATGAACACATGCTGTAAAGGTTACAGAATGGGTGGCTCCTGGTTTCCTCATGTAGTCCCTTTCTCACGGCCTTCTGGGAAAGGAGTTGTTTCCAAAAATGAATCAATTATCGTTTACAAGGCCTGCTGCCACTGAACCTTGCAATATTAATCCTCATTCACCATCTACAAAGTGATTTTGTTCCAGTCTCAAGAGCTTTGAGGAGCTACAATTTTAGTCATTGGCCTGGGCAGTTCTGGAAACTATTTTCTCAAGAGGTTGCAAGCTCAGTGGGGCTGGGTCCAAGAATACTGCTATAAACGTGAGTCTTATGCATGAAACCCAATATTAAACAAGTTTTTTTTTCAACACATCTCATGGGAAGATAGTTGTGTACTTTTTCTGGCAGTGGTTACCTCCAACTGTTTAGAACTTTAATATTAAAAACAACTTTTAAAAAATTTGTCCTCTGTCTTCACTTTTATTTTCCCATAGTTTTTGTATAAATTTATAACTCAAGTCCTGATCTAGAAAGAGTACATGTAAAGCATCTGATTTATTTCCTCATAAGTAGAGATGTAAAAGGATTGTGCAATAAGTCCTGCTAAAGATAGGCTTAATTTTTTTATTACTAGCAGATCCGTGGGGGGACAAATTTTGGCAGCAATGAAGAGCAACAAGTGTTCATTATTCTGTTTGTCCTTCCACACTTTTTTGAAAAAGTGTGATGGAGCTAGAATTCTTGGTTCTGTCTCTTTTTCATACTGACTATACTATATGTAGTTCTTCCTCTGAAAAATTTCTAATCATATAGCTCTTTCAAGAAGTATATTGATATGTTCTGTCAATGAGCTCCATTTACTCCTATGGTCTGAATAATAAGAAAAATCTGATGATGTATGTGCTCATTCAGAGAAATTACATGGGATAAGAATCACTATAATATCTGATCTATTATGTTTTATCACCCAGCTAGATGGCAGCACCTAGCTGACTTTGGTGGATCTTAAATGCTAAGCTGTGCTTGACCTGGTTAGGACATGGATGGAAAACTATCAGGGAATCCCAGATTTATTGGCTAGATTAGGAAAATGTCCCTGCAGAAGACAATTTCTTACTGTTGCCAAGACAAAAACTTAGTTGTGCCCATAAAGACAACAGGAGCCGAGTTCAGTTCAAAAGAGATGCTGTTTATAGATCATGTTCCAGGTAGAATGTTATGTAGTAAAACAGTCCAGTACTATCAGTGGTTAATCTGTTATGAACCAGGAATGGCCTTTTGGAATGGTTGCTTCCTATGTTGCTCTTACATCATAAAATACAAAAGGTGAGATCCTTTCCTCAGCTTCAAAGCTGCAGACTTCATGATACTTCTATTAATTTTAGAAAGAATAGCGTTAAAAATCTTTTGAGTATCCATCTCTACTGGTGCCACTAAGGCAGCCCTCTGTGGCAAAACTCTAATGTCAGACTCAGAAGGATGACCTCCAGCAGAGTGGGCTGGCTTTATTGAATTTTGAAACAAATTAAGTAATATGCTTTATGATCCAAAGAGCATTTTCTTCTGCCTCCAAAATAAAGCTACTAAATCCAGAATCTAAAATCACTTAGCCCCACTCATAGTAGACCTACTTTCACCTTAGAGCTCTAATTGAATTACATGTGAGATGGGAATAGCTACTATGGCCTGATAAACAGGCCATGGAAGAAAATCAATTGCAGAAGAAGCCTTTCCCACTGGTCAGGTGATTTAAGGATAAGCATCTCAAAGGCGGTGGGGGGGAGGACTCTCAGTTCAGAAAGGAAAAAATAGACAGGCACCCAAATGATCATCCCAGTGATACAGGTCAAAATCAAGTTTGTTATTTTCTGCTGTGTTTTAAATTATGCTTTTCTGCACTTTGTTGAACTGAAAGTCCTTTCCAACAACTTTTGGGGTTGGCTTTTTGTCACTTTGGAATAATGGCTAAGAGCTTCAAATAACTCTGTTAGTTGTAAATATTGTTTCATAACAATTTAAAATTGTTCCAATGTTTCACAGAGGTTAATTTGTTAGGAGGCTTTATAATTATCCTAAAACTGACTCTTTGCAATAGTAAACTAGAAGAATAACCTAACCAATTATTTTAACTGATTAAATGTCTAATTCACATATATCAACTATAGTCTTCTGGAATTGCATTTCTCTTTGAGAGGGAAACGGCTGGGCTCAAATAGGATTTTCAAGCCAAAATTTATTTCTTAAATTTATATACTGTCCATTTCACCATTGTATCAAGTCTGGAAATTAACATATAGAGTTGACTGGATAAAGAACATAAACAGATGTTTATGGTTGTGAAAAACTTTCAATTCAGCTCCAAAAAGAGACATGAAGCGTATCTCTCCCTCTCTCCCTCTCCCTCCCTCCCCCATGGCTAAGAATCAAGTTCCTAGTATGCTATCCTAAGCGATCTTTCCAGCTCCTCCTCAATGACATATTTCTTCTTGGATTCCTTTCCATTAATTTAGAATAGACTAGAATAACAGAATTGGAAGGGACCTTGGAGGTCTTCTAGTCTAACTCCCTGCCCAGGCAGAAAACCCTTACACCACTTCAGACAAATGGTTATCCAACATCTTAAAAATTTCCAGTGTTGGAGCATTCACAACTTCTGCAGGCAAGTTGTTCCACTGATTAATTGTTTTAACTGTCAGGAAATTTCTCCTTAGTTCTAAATTGCTTCTCTCCTTGATTAGTTTCCACCCATTACTTCTTGTTCTACCCTCAGGTGCTTTGAAGAATAGTTTGACTCCCTCTTCTTTGTGGCAACCCCTGATATATTGGAACACTGCTATCATGTCTCCCCTAGTCCTTCTCTTCATTAAACTAGACAACCGTTCTTCATATGTTTTAGCCTCCAGTCCCCTAATCATCTTTGTTGCTCTTCTCTGCACTCTTTCTAGAGTCTCAACATCATTTTTTCATCGTGGCAACTAAAACTGAACGCAATATTCCAAGTGTGGCCTTACCAAAGCATTATAAAGTAGTATTAACACTTCACGTGATCTTGATTCTATCCCTCTGTTTATGCAACCCAGAACTGTGTTGGCTTTTTTGGCAGCTGCTACACACTGCTGGCTCATATCTAAATGGTTGTCCACTAGGACTCCAAGATCCCTCTCAAAGTTACTACTATTGAGCAAGGTACCACATATACCGTACTTGTGCATTTTGTTTTTCTTCCCTAAATGAAGAACCGTGCTTTTTTCACTGTTGAATTGCATTTTTTTTAGAGAGCACCCAATGTTCAAGTCTGTCAAGATCCTTCTGTATCTTGAGCCTATCTTCTGGAGTGTTGGCTATTCCTGCCAGCTTGGTATCATCTGCAAATTTGATGAGTTCCCCATCTATCCCCTCGTCCAAGTCATTGATGAAGATGTTGAAGAGCACTGGGCCTAAAACAGAGCCCTGGGATACTCCACTGCATACTTCCTCCATGTAGATGTAGTTCCATTGAGGACTACACGTTGAGTGTGGTTGGTCAGCCAGTTACTAATCCGTCTGGTGGTGATGCTGCCTAACCCATGTTTTTCTATTTTATCTAGTAGTAGGTTATGGTCTACTTTATCAAATGCTTTACTGAAGTCCAAGTAAATTATATCGACAGCATTCCTCTGGTCCACTAATTTTGTCACTTTGTCAAAGAATGCAATAAGATTAGTCTGGCATGATCTGTTTTTGACAAACCCATGTTGGCTTTTGGTTATTACTTGGTTTGCTTCTAAGTGTTCGGTGATTCATTGTTTGATTATCTTTTCCAGAATCTTCCCTGGTATTGAGGTCAGGCTGATACTGTATGTCTGTAGTTTCCTGGATCTATTCTTTTTCCTTTTTTGAAGATGGGAACTACATCAGCCCTTTTCCAATCCTCTAGCAGTTCCCCTGTGCTCCAGGATCTTGGAAAGATATAGTTCAGTGGTTCTGAGATCTCGTCTGCCAGTTTCTTCAGAACCTTCAGAACCTAATTTGCCATCACCTCCTTCCTAGGGCTGTGAAAGAATGACAACTGTTCCAAGCTGGCTTTGTGCCTAAGGAAATCACAATCTCTCTGTTTCTAGTTTGGTGCTTAACCATTACAGCAGACCTACCTGAAAATCCTCAAATCCTCAAATGAGGCATCAACCTTAAAAAAAAAATAGGTTGACACAAATATCCTCTTCACATTAAGGACTAGGTAGCATTCTGGCTGTTATCTGCTTTAACCCAGGCAAAACATACAGACATGTAACCTGAGGTAGTGAATGACAAGTTTTGTATTTTTTGTATATATCCCCTTTATGCTAAACTGTGTGTGTTTGTGTGTGTGTGTGTGTGTGTGTGTGTGTGAGAGAGAGAGAGAGAGAGAGAGAGAGAGAGAGAGAGAGATGGATCTTTTACAAGCCAAATCAAAGAAAATGGTTCAAACAAGTTATAGATTTCATATATTCTCCTTTGAGAATAGTCAGTTTTATGTATCTATGTGCCTGCCTGGGGTACTAATCCAGCTGTAAGTACAGCTATACTGCAGAAACCAGAACAGGAAGTGTTCATTTTCTCAAGCCTTATAAACCTTTCAGTACCAATTACCTTTGACTTGAAAGAAAATTGCATTAATCTATAATTAATTTTCAGAGAGTGATATTGCACATCAACTGCAGTCACAGGATTAATACATTTCTTTGTAAATATGCCTTTAGTCAGCCCTTCACCTAAAGGGCAGTCATATTTAATTGTTTCACTGTTCTGTAAATATAAGACTTTGCCTTTTTTGAGTATTTTGGAGACGAGAACTGGCCTCCACTGAATGGAAAAAGAGAGAACTTGAAGCTATTTTACTGTCAGAATAAATGAGTCTAAATGATGTATCACTAACAAAATGTATTAATTTGAGTAACCAATAAATAAAACATTTGCATTCATGACTCATTTGTTTCCCAGTCCCAGAATTCCTTGTGGTTCCTCAGAATAGTTGAAAATAACAGTACAAAAGTTTATGTAAAAGAAGGGGTCTTTTAAACTGAATATAATAAGAACAATTAATATAGCAATCACCATTATGGCAGCCATCTTTACTTTTTTTTTCTCCATACCCTGCAGACTATCCTTCTTTAAGAGACAGGTTACAACTACTATCACTTTCTCCTGAAAAATCTAAGGGAGGTTGGATATGTTCAAGAAATCCTTTCCCAATATTCAATTTGTAAAAACAAATCCTCTAAATGTGATCTAGGGTGACCAAATGCAAGTGGGGTTTAGGGGAACTGAGTTCTAATATACCTGGAAAAACTAGATTGGAAACAGCCACTGTAGATCTTACCTCAATGAATTCATTTTTCATGCATTAAAATCCTCTGAAGCTTATGAAGCTGGTGGCACAAAACACATCAGGAATCAATGTGGAGTAAACACATCAGGAATCAATATATTTCTAGAAGTCAGAAACTTTGAGAATGCTACTGTGGCATAAAGCAACTCTGATAAAAGGATAGTGTCAGGATAGCATAGGAATAAACTACGGTCAAATATTGTAAGAATTGGGTTCATTTATGGAAAGTTGATTGATCTATTTAGCTGTCCCAAACTGAACCCAGCAAGCCACTGTATCATTTTATGCCTTTAGCAACTCACAGTGGACTGATTAGATTCAACTTTTTTATTTGGGGATTGCTATTTCAAAATTAACAGCAAAAGGCAAAAGCAGGATAATGGTTACATTACAATGATCTTTGTCTTGGGAAGTGTTGCATGACAGCTCAAGAAAGACTCGTTGCAAAAGTTTGAAGTTTTGCAAGATTCAAGAAACTTTTGTTTTAACATCCATGTCAGCAAACAAATACCAGCTGCAATGGCTTAATGAAAAATAAATAAATTTTCATCTATTGGTTTCAATTTTCTTGGCCTCTGTTCATTTAACAAGCAGAATGACAGTAGGAACAAGGTATAATGGTTTCTTCTTTGTTTGGTTTCTTCTACTCTTTTGCCTTGGGTTTTCTGTAAGGGTAGGGCAAAATGCAACCTAACCTTTTATCCATTGCCTTAGACCTCAAAGCTAAAGTGATGATTCTGCTTACTATTTATGGAATTGCCTTTTTAAATAGTTGCATCTATTGATGGAATTCAGAGACAGATTCAGAGACAATATTTCAGCATGATGCCATTTGTTTAATTAATTAAGGATTTTAATTTCCTCCAGTAACATTCTTATTTTTGAGCTGCTCATCAGATTTTACTATTTATTTGTTTCGCAAAGCGCGCATTGTTAAACCGGGAGGATCCCATCGTTGCTAACATGGATCACATCTGCCAACCCGCATTGGAACAGCGTGGCTGATTATGGTCTATTCCTTCCACATGCCAATAGAACGTCAAAAACAGCCCTCATTCCCTGGAGGCCCCAAGGCAACTACCCACGGCAGCAGAAACACATGGCCAAAGGCAGAGGGTGTGAAAAGTGAGGGCCGTATTGGTTGTAAACATGTAGAAGGCAACCATTAGTAAGTTTGCTTTCAAAAATGAGCATACATAGTGCTGGTACCATATCATGATGAACCTTAAAGGGATCTACTGTATATGGGACTTCAACCTTCTGCTATTATTTATCTGCTTGACAATAAACCATGAAACTTTGGTGGCTTGACAACAAACCATGAAACATGATTTTTATTATATTCTGGAGGAAATTAGAGCAGCATTAAGCTTTGGGATAGGTTTAGCATAAATTTATTTATTTATTTATTAAATTTATATACCGCCCTTCTCCTAGTGGACTCAGGGCGGTGTACAGCCAAGAATAAAAAGCACTCCAATACAAAATTTAAAATATTAATAAAAGAATTAAATAATTTTGGCTCAATAAATTTTAAAAAAACCAATAGGCAATTAAAATTTAAAACCCCTAAAAACTTTAAACTTAAAAAGAGGGGGGGGTTTACGCCAGCCCAGCTTGACAAAATAAAAAAGTTTTTAGGGCACGGCGAAAAGCCCGGAGATCAGGTATCATACGGATCTCTGGGGGCAAATCGTTCCAGAGGGCTGGTGCTGCCACACAGAAAGCTCTCCCCCTGGGTATCACCAGGCGACATTGTCTGGCTGATGGCATCCTGAGGAGTCCCTCTCTGTGGGAGCGTACTGGCCGGTGGGAGGCTATCGGTGGCAGAAGGCGGTCCCGCAAGTACCCAAGCCCTATGCCATGGAGCGCTTTAAAGGTGGTCACCAACACCTTGAAGCACACCCGGAAGACCACAGGAAGCCAATGCAGCTCACTCAGGAGAGGTGTCACATAGGAGCGCCCCCTTGCTCCCATAATCCCCCGCGCGGCCGCATTCTGCACCAGTTGGAGCCTCCGGGCGCACCTCAAGGGGAGCCCCATGTAGAGAGCATTGCAGTAGTCCAGGCGGGAAATGACGAGTGCCTGGAATCAAAATCCTCCACAGATAGACACATTTCACTCCTGAGTTTGAGGGTGACTTCATTACATCATCACTTTCAGTAACAGTCCTCAGCCACTAATAGTAACATTAATAATAAAAGTGTAGCCCAGCTGGAATGGCTGTCTACCCCTGCTATGGATCATCAGGATTTCTGACTTCCTCTGACTTAAAGGAATTTAGGAACTTCCTAAATTCCTTTAACAATAGCAACCACAAATGACTTATCTCCTTTATTGCTCTAAATCAGGGGTGTCAAACTCACATTGCCACCGCTGCATCATGTGACGTATCTGGATTTTTTTCCCCTTCACTAAGCCGGATGTGGGCGTGGCCAGCATGTGACGCATGTGGCCCGTGGGCTGGGAGTTTAACAGCCCTGCTCCAAATGATATTTCTAAAATTAAAAGAAGATGGTTTATGCAAGAATGGGTGTTATGATATGGTGTGAGCCTAACAGGTTGTCCTGTTAGGCAATATATGTGTTCTGTGACTTTAACAGAATGTGTTTAATATGTTATGTGATTTTAACAGATCTAATACATGGATATGTATTCTATGACTTTAAGTTTTATTGCTGAATCATTGTAATGCTGAGTCATGCTGTAATTAGATAATCACTAGTTGTAGATGTATTTAAGAAGAGAACTAGAATGTAGTCGGTTGATGATATGCTACCATTGTGTGAGGAGTTGCTACCATTGGTAGCAACTCCTCACACAACGATACCATATCATCGTGGGTGGATCTGCTACCATCGTGGTTTGTGTACCAGAGTGTACTTGTTATTCTAACCAACTACTGTTTGAATGGTAAGAAGATTTTTGTATCACTGGACTGATTTATCTGGCAAGGACTTGGATTGTTTAAAAGACTATGAGATTGTTTTTTCACTATAAAGTAAACTTTGGATAAACCAGTTTGCACGTATCTCTTATTCATTGCTCTCAGCAACATTTCTCTGTGTTCTACACTCTGCTGGTTGGTAACACAACAACTAATATCCTTCACAATGGGTTGCCATTTTTTTATTTCTGGAGCCTTAATATACCATTGTACTCTGATATTCAAAATACCTTCCCAGGTTCAATACACTTTAATTTCAATTTAGATTTAAATAATCTCAGGTTCTTTTTTTAAAAAAAAAAAAACTTCACAATCATGAAGATTCCCTAATCCTTCCACTGGAGATTGTATAGAGATGTAAACAAGCAAACCTTTACCTGCTAAAACTTTAAACCCAAGTTCATATTTTTTGTGTCAAATTAGTGGACAATATGCAGCTTAACTTTGGATGACTTTGCATTGTTTATCCAAATCATCAGAACATCTAAATCAGTATTTCTCAACCTTATAACTTTAAGATGGGTGTCTTCTACTCCCAGAATTCCCCAACCAACATGGCTGCCTGGGGAATTCTGGGAGTTGAAGTCAACCCATCTTAAAGTTGTCAAGATTGAGAAATAGTGTTCTAAATAGTATCAGAAGTTCTTGAAGGTCAATCCCTGATATGTACTACTGCTGAAGTGCTAGTATCTTTCTTTGTCTGCCGTGGTAAGCATAGCATTCCTGCCCACGGGCATACTTCTACAACATGTGTTCTCTTAAAATCCTAAATAACTTTAAAATAGCTCGTAAAGAGGAGTTCTTTAAATGTGTAACAGATGCACAAAGAGACTGTGGGCAGAGAACTGTCATCATGCTTCAAAAATGATGGTCAACATAAGGTATTCTTAAAACAAGGTTAAAGGGTCTGTCATTTGATGCATCTCCATGTATAGTTGCTTCTGAAAGTGATAATTCTGTAAAAGAATTCTCTCTTGTCAGTATGATGGGCATGAATGTTTGGCACATGCAGCTGTTTTCAAATGCATTCAAGTTTCTTAACATTCAGCATCTGCCTGCTTCCTGTTGGTAAATATACAAATACAGTATAAAGGTGTACCAGCCATATTTGACCCTCTTCTCTAATGCCTCCTTTCCCATTTTTAATTTGTTTGTCTCCAACTGCAAGACAGGAGAAAAACCACTCAACACCAAGAAAGATAGATAAAATATTAGTTTTTAGAATATGTAAGAAGCTTAGGGAACAGTTCCAGACACATCTTCATTCCATGCCTATTTTGTTTTCTTCTAAAACTAAGAAAGAAAGAAAATAGCCTTGAAGATTTTTGTGTGGTGGCTGAAAGGGAAAGAAATATTTTCTATCCAACTCCAAAATCAATAATTATATCAATGGAAGGGAAAATTAAAAAAACAGCGAGTTGCAATGAAAGTACTTTTGATGTTTTATTTATTTATTTATATAGCAGTGTTGTCCATATGAAATTGTGAGATAAAGTTCAACTGATCAGACAGTTTGAGAAAGAGGGAGCGAGACATACTATGTTTATTTTATCCACAAAAGATAAATTATGGAAGTGTTTAAATCAGAATCATTAACTGCTTGCTTATAAATATAGCACTATATCTTTCTTGGATGAAATCTGCATATTCTATATATAAGAACCCAGAAGAGAAGCTGGTGGTCAATTGAGGATTGGAAGACTGGCTTTTTTGGTACCTGCTCAACCTCTACATTGTCAGAGATTTAATCTTCTGGAAGGCAGTTCTGAATCCTTCTGGGATGATGTGTGACATGTTGATTATGGATTCAGTGGCTGATTTTTGGTTTTTTAAATTTTACTGATGATAAATATTACATTAGTAATTATGAGCCATGCACAATCTAAAACTGAAACACCATATAATAAATATATAAATGAATAAACTCAGTGGGAGAGACAGCTGAGCAAACAAATAGAATTTTACTTCAGGTTTATATAATTGGTTTCATATACCTGTTTTTTTCATTGGCAGCTTGCAGACACTAATATTATTTCATGTGATACTTGAAAGAGCTGAACTGTCTTGCAAAGGTACCCCAAATTTCTGCTCTCAGCGTTCAGCACTTCCATTAGTTTAAATATAAATTCATTTTTTTACATTTGTGTGACTCGGCAGTTTTCAAAACTTCTGCAATTACTCTGGAAAACACATGTGGGAACAGTCAAAGGCATTAGACTTAATGGTTGAATTCTATTCTAATAGAAGCCCAAAGAAACAAACATAATTTTTTCTGGATGGTTACTTAATTAAAAGTATTTAATTAAAAACATCTGAGCAAAGCAACTAAAAATAATAAATTATATTCTCCAATCCAGTTTTCCTTTGTTCTGAACAACCTCCAAAGTATGTTCCCTTTTTTAATATATTGTGACCTGTTTACACAATACTAAAGTTATTTTCAGGCAAACCAAGTTTACATTTAATCACGACAAAAATAAACATCAAAACAGTTAGTCCTCAATTAACGACGACAATTGAGACTGGAATTTCCATTATTTTTTTGTTTTGTTTTTTTTTTATTGAAAAAGTTTTACAAATACAAATTTTTCCCCTTTTCCCCCCTTCCCCTCCCTAACCCTCCCTGACCCATCCCTCCCCACCCTTGACTTCCCTTATAACCTTAACAATTACAGTTCCCCAAATATTAAAAGGTGAAATCCAAATCATATCATATCATACAATTCCCCCCTGCTATTCTACCTCCTGTCAATACTAAAAATTTCTACATAACATCCAAGTAAAAGCTATCTGTTATAGTCCTTTATACTACATATAATCTATCCCAAATATTAAAAGGTGAAATCCAAATCATATCGTAATTCCCCCCAACTACTCTGCACCCTGTATATACTATAAATTTCTACATAACATTCAGCTAAAAGCTATCTGATATTTCTTTGTTTGGTATTTATTCTGCACATAGTCTATCCATTTCTTCCATTCCCACACAAAAATTTCTTGAGTCCGGTCTTTTAAATATGCTGATATCTTTGCCATTTCTGCAAAACTGGCCACCTTCAAAGTCCATTCTTCAATAGTAGATAGAATATCTTTTTTCCAATATTGACCAAACAATAACCTAGCTGCTGTGATCATATATAATATCAGTTTTGTTTTGTTCAAAGAAAAGTCCTTAACTCTGCCCAATAAAAACAATTGTGGAGAAAATTGAAGTTTCTTCTTCAAAACATTTTGCATAACCCACCAAATTTTGATCCAAAAAGCCTTCACTTTCCTGCAAGTCCACCATATATAGTAATATGTAGCACCTAAACAATCACATCTCCAACATTTTGGCTGAACATTAGGATACATGCATGACAATTTCTTAGGATCTAAATGCCACCTATAAAACATTTTATAAAAATTTTCCCTCAAGTTCTGTGACTGAGTAAATTTAACATTCTGGACCCATATTTTTTCCCATGTTTCCATCATAACTGGTTCTGCAAAGTTTTGTGCCCATTTTATCATACAATCTTTAACCAGTTCATTTTCAGAGTCTCTTTCCAACAAAATATTATAAACCCTCTTAATATGCATTGGGCCTTTCTCTTTTATTTGTCTTACCAATTCCTCTTCGTACAACATCAAACCAGTTTTTTGATCTTCCCTCCATCTTGATTGAAGTTGGTTATACTGTAACCAAGTTTGATTAATCCCTTCTTCCAACAGAGTGTTTAATGACTTTAATTGCCAACTGCCCCCATCATTAAAAAGTATCTCTTTATATAAAATCCCCCCGAGTGACTTAATATTTATATTCCGTATGATATGACCAAGATCCAACCACAAAGGTATTTTGTAATCCAAATTAAGCTGGTGCTTCTTCCACACTCTCATCAAAGAGTTTCTAAGTATATGACTCTTAAATACTTTATCAACTTTATTTTCATAAAATAAGTACGCATGCCAACCAAGTTCCAAATCATGGCCTTCTATATTCAATATTTCAAATCTTGTCGTTCCAAACCAGTCACTCGCTTGTGTCAATGCTGCTGCTTCATAATACAATCGTAGATTTGGAAGTTTAAGGCCACCCCTTTCACGAACATCTTGCATGATTTTCAGTTTAACTCTTGGTTTTTTATCATTCCAAACAAACTTGTTCACTCCTTTTTGCCACTCAATCAGATGTTTATCATTTTTAAGCACCGGAATCATTTGGAACAAGAATAAAAATCTAGGTAGAACATTCATCTTAACTGCTGCTATTCTTCCAAGTAACGATAGCTGCAGCTTTTTCCAGGTTTCCATATCTTTTTGCACATTTCGCCACAGCACTTCATAGTTATTTTGAAAAAGTTTTATATTTAAAGCTGCAACTTGAACTCCTAGATATTTCACCTTTGATACTATTTCAAATCCTGCCATCCTTTCAAGTTCCTTCTTTTGACATTCTGACATGTTTTTAACTATCATCTTGGTTTTTTTTTTCTGATTCAGTCTAAATCCTGATACCATTCCGTATTCTTCTATAATGTCTTTCATCTGAATTATTGATTCCATCGGCCGTGTTAGGGTAACAACCAGATCATCTGCAAATGCCCTTGTTCTGTAATCTTCTTGCCTTATTACTATTCCATTCAAAGTACTGGAATCCTGTATCGAGTTCAACAAGACTTCTAAAGTTAAAATAAACAACAATGGGGATAACGGGCAACCTTGTCTTGTTCCTTTTTGTATATTAAAGTTTGTTGTTAAACTTCCATTAATAATAATTTGTGCTGTTTGCTCTTGATAAATTGCTGAAACCGCCTGAACAAACTGATCCCCAAAGTTCGTTTTTATTAAAGTCTTTAATAGAAAGTTCCAATTGACTCGATCAAAGGCCTTTTCCACATCTAAAAACACCAGCACTGCAGGGATCTGTTTACTTTTCTCAAGATGTTCCAATAAGTCTATGATTTGCCTCACATTATCCTTCATGTATCTGCCTTCTATAAATCCAGCTTGATCATGATGAATCACCTCTTGCATAACTGGTATTAATCTGTTGGCTAATACTTTTGCAAAAATTTTATAATCCGTATTCAGGAGAGATATTGGTCTAAAATTTTCCGGTTTTGTAGAACCTTCCTTTTTTGGTATCAGTGAAATAAAAGCTGTCTTCCATGAAGGGGGTATTTTACCCCCTTTTTGTATGCTACAAAATAAATCTTTATGATGTTCAATCATTTCTGCTTGCAAAGTTTTATAATACATCGCCCTCAAGCCATCAGTCCCAGGAGCTTTAGCTGTTTTCAATTGTTTAATTGCAAAAATTATTTCCTCAACTGTTATCAATTGGTTCATTCTTTCCTTTTGCTCTCTGGAAATTTTTGTGACTCTGCTTTCTTCTAAATATTTTTCTATATGTTCATTCTGTATATGGTCTTTAGCATATAGTTTGGTATAATAATCTAAAAAGGCTTGTTTAATTAAATTTTGTTGAAAAACTTCCTTCCCTCCATTTTCAATAGTACCAATGACTCGAGAACTCTGCTGTTTCCTGAGTGTGTAGGCCAACCATCTGCCTGGTTTATTAGCATTACAAAATGTGTTATGTTTTGCAAATTGTAGATTAATTGCAGCTTGTTCCGCTATAAGCATTTGGAATTGATCTTTCAGAAGTTTTATGATTTCTTGTAATTTTTTATCCGTCGGATTTTTTATAAGTAATTGTTCTTTTTTCTTTATTTCTGCTTTCATTTCTAATCTTTTCCTTTGTTGATTTAATTTGTGTTTAGAATTCATATAAATCAGTACCCCTCGCATGTAAGCCTTACTCGCGTCCCAAACAATTTCAATAGGGGTACCCTTGTTCAAATTCATTTCAAAGAATTCCTTCATATGTTTTTTAAGTTCATTTATATTCTTCTCATATCTAAACAGGTTTTCATTTACTCTCCACGATCTTCTCTCCTTCCTTCCCTTTTCTATTTCTATCCATACCGGACTGTGATCAGTTAGAGTTCTCGGAAATATTTTTGTCTTTGTTTTTGAGAGTAGATCTGGTGTAACTAAAATAAAGTCAATCCTAGAAAAGGATCTATGTCGGTCTGAAAAAAATGTAAAGTCCAATTCTTTTGGGTTCTGCACTCTCCATACATCTTTCAATTCCAAGTCTTCTTTGATATCAAAAAAAATCTGTGGCAATTTAACACATGATTTTGCCAGACTCTTCTTATCTGTTTTAATATCTATTAATTTCCATTAATTTCCATTGTTAAATGACATGGTCATAAAGCACAATTGACAAATGCCTAGTGACAGAAGTTTTGACACTCTCAGTTGCCATCGTTAAGTGAATCACTATGAGTCATTAAATGAGGATGTCACAAGTTTGCCATGTGCAACCACCTGCTGGCTTCTTCACTGATTTTGCTTGCAGGAAGCCAGCAAACAAGGTTGTAACATGGTTACCATTTGACCACAAGACTCTGTAAGAGCTGTAAGTAAGAGGACCACTCATTCAGTGCTGCTGCAAGTTTGAACGGTCGGCATATAAATAGTCATTAAGGCACTTCAATCCCCACAATGGATTAATGGTTGCAAAAGCTAATGGAGAGATGGCTAAATTGATTGCTTTGATCAAAGAAAAAAAAGCACATTTTGTTTCTATTTGGAAACCACTTCTGGACTTTGTGCTTGAGGTGGAAAAAAATGAAACTTTGATTTTGAGTTTTACTGATTAGATAGATCTGTTGGTATAGAAATGGCTAGTTTATACTATTATGTAAAAGGAAAAAAGTTGAGGTTTGATGTTACTTCTTTATTCTAATGCACCAAAGGGAATCGGAAATCAATGCCTTGTCTTTCTTTTTACCTTCTTTTTTGCACTTTCTCCTCCCTTTTCCCTCTCCTATTTTTATTGGCTTTTGTATCATTGCATTTTATATTATAAACTAACAAAAATAAATAAATAAATGGTCATTAAAGGAGGACCACATATATTGGGTTTTTTATATGAGAAAAGTACATATATTCAAAGCATGATATGATGCTTTTGTGGTTATTTCCTTAATAACCATAGGTTATGGTTATTAAGGAAACCTATCGTTTCTAGGATCACATCTGCTGGTGTGAAATAACAAGCTTGATTGAAACTGGGCTGAATGACATAAACATTCTAGTGTCCATTTCAATTTCTCTACTGAGAAACAATAACAGATGGTAGGACTGTGTGATCTTGAGTGAAAATCAGAATTGCATTATCAAGCAGAAAATAACACAAGACTCCGAATTATATAAAATTTGTATGGGTTGATTCATCTCTAATTTAAATAAGACATACAAGGTATTTCAGTGTATAGGGAAAATTGTCACCAGATAACCTCTGTGCTTGCTTGGACTTCATTCCAAAGGTCAGTAGACAACCTCAAGTCAACGCTCTTCTGATCCTTCATAAGCAAACTCCTTCGAATGGAAAACTGTTGTAAAGAGAGGACTTATCTTCTAACAGCAGCACAAGAAGATACATTTCTTCAATGAAGTAGTGTTAGAATACAACTTTCCACACTTCAGTTTTCTGAACCTATAAACGTCAGATCACTAGGCATCTGCTGGAGAACAAATGATGAAACTTGTCATGACATGGCAACACAACCCTGCTGCTCTAATTTATGTACTTGCCTGCAAGTATGAAATGATTTGTGTGATAACATTTCATCACTTCTTTCCTTAACACAACTAGCAGCGAGTACCTATGTCAATAAATGTAGAGAAATTAGTAGAAGGAATCTGCTTACCTCCTTTCCTTGTAGAAAAGATTTATCCTCATTTTTGTGTTCCCTAGGGCATTTTTCACTTTGTCCTTAATCAGAATTTAGTTCTTTTTCTTCGCGTCTTACCTGCAGAAATCAGATTTTATCCTGACTCACAATAATACAGGAAAGTATTCTCAGTAAATTAAGCTTTCCTATAACTATGAGTTTTTTTTCTTAATTAAAGCTTACCTTTAGTTTCTCCTGCCCATAGAACAACCTGAGGAATATTTAGTTACAAAAGTTGCACACCTAAACTAATGCTTCTCCAATTTGCTCTCCAGGTTGCAAGTAGATGATATGGCTCCTCTAGGCAGACACGTCAAACAGAAGACCGTGAGTCATCAACAAGCCAGCCTAAAGGAACTGTGACCTATCAGGTCAGTTCCAGAGATAAAATGGGATTTTCACCATCCCCAAAGACTGCAAAATTGATATCATGATCACTTCTCATTGAGAGCACCAAGAAAAAGTTCTCACCAAGGCCATGCTCTCAGCTTATGTTTGTAATGCAGATAATAGGCTTTGAGAAAACTCAGAAGTCTTCAAACCACAGGCAGCTTGAGCAAAAGAGTCAACAATGTTCTTGACCCAGGCCTGAAAGCAAGGCCGGCCAAGCGATCGTAAGGTTGTCATTTGTACCCTGTTAAATCTTATATAAAAACAGAGCCGTGTTGGAAAAGGACATGTGGATTTTGTGGCAACAGGCCACCAGAAGTCTTTTGTCTCCTCGTTAGTTTTGCTTAGCATAACATAAAGGAGGACCAAATGTTACTACTTATTGGTAGGACTGAAACGTGAAATAGCCAAGAATTGTTTTTGGAAATAGTGCAAAACTTTTACTCAAATCTTGTCGGCAGGCAAGGCAGCCTTTGCTTTTTATTACTCAGCCCAAAACTAACATTTTCTTAATAATTTTCCAATATCAAAGAGATAGTTGGAGAATGAAGTGGGAGTTACATTATTTTGTTTTTTAACAAAAGGCAGCTAAATACTACAGAACTCTAGAATAAACCAGTGTGTGCCAAACATATGCTATTCATATATTTTAACACCTCTGATAATAATAAAAAATGCATGTTCCTAGCCACTTTCATTCAATAACAACAACTTCTGGTTGTGTGTTGTGTTTTCCTTTCATATTATTATGAACCTGTGTTTAATTCTCTGTGCCAGATTGGCTTTTTAACCTCTCTTTCTACATTCCACTAGTAATGTCTGATTAAGAAATTTAGCCTTTCAAGTGCTGTTTAAAAAATCCAAGAAATACAGTAACACAATACCATGGAGAACTGATATAATCTTTTCAAAACTATAAAAATTGGTCACCCAAAGGAACATGTGCATGTAAAATTTTTAAACAAACTACAGTGGAATCAGATAGCTCGTAAAGAACCAAACTTCTAGGGAGAGCATTGGTCAGTTAACTTTTATTTTATTTTACTTTATTTTTTGCTGTCATCCTGATTCAGAAAGGACTATCTTTCTAATGCCTGTTGCTTCAGTCTTAGTTACCAGCATCTGGAACAAATTCCAGGATGGAACCCTGACATTTTTAAAAGGAAATTCAACCTTACAATAATCATTCCTTAAATCATTAATACAGCAAAAAAGCCAGATGTAAAAGCATGCAAATAAAATAAAAACAAATAAAGCAAAACACACTCCCAGATATCAGTTAAGTCCCTAATGGGCATTGGTCTGCATTCCCAAATCGTTGCTGTCTCAGGGATTTTCCTTTCTGTATAAAACTTCCCACTAACTTGTTAAATCTAAACTTGTTAGAGTCAGTATCCTTTTTCAAAATAAGTCTGGCTGAGCTTATTATTTTTGATCTTTGGCAAAATAGCATGTCTTTAGCAAAGTAAAATAAATAAAATAAAATATTTTATATTTAGTCCAGGTCAGGGCAGATGTTGATATTTCCGAACATTTTTATCTACCATTAATTCCAACTCTGAACAAATGTCCATATCTACCATGAAGATATGTCAAAACATGATAAATCACATATGAACAATGGAAATTATGCAGCCGAACCAGCTTAGTATGCAAAGAAGTCATCATTATATTGGTTTAAAAACTAAATATAAACCACTTAAAATTTAATAAAATTCAATTCTCAGGGCATTAAGGCTCTATTTGCCTTTATTTATTTATTTTTGATTTGGAAGGATTTATATTCCTTGCAAACATCTGGTCATTTGCATTCTTTTAGAGAGTTGTTGAGGCTACTTAGAGGTTTATCTGTGTCCTCAGGGTCATCTGAGCAAATGGGTATGGAGCTCCTTGGAATTGCTGAAAGGACTGTGTTGTAGGACTGAGGACACTGATAAGCCTCCAAGTGGCCTCAACTACTCTCTAAAAGAATGTAAATGACCAGCTCTCTGCAAGAAATATAAATCCTTTCATTCCTCACCAAACAGTCAATGCTGAAGAAGCTTCTTTCATGAGAAGTGAAACGTCTTCAAAGAAAAACAAGAAAGTCCAGTTGCTTCCAGAAGGCCAGACAAGGAATAATGGATGGAAACTGAACAAGGAGAAATTCAACCTTGAAATAAGGAGAAATTTTCTGACAGAACAATCAACCAATGGAACAGTTTGCCTTTGGAAGTTGTGGGAGCTTCATCACTTGAGACTTTCAAGAAAAGGTTGGACTGCCATTTGTCAGAACTTCAGTGCCCTCAATTTCAGCATTAGTATGATTAATTTTGAACCCTACATTCACTGGAATGTAACTGATTAGCAAACCCCGATCAGCTTCCCCCCTGCATAGAGGGAGAACATGGGTATAATCTCTCTGTGCCTAACACATGCATAGAACTGATGGGGATCGATACTTCAGCCTGCCATGACTCTCAGTATTTATTTCTTTTCCTTTCTCATGCAGGAAGGTCAGTTGGGCATCAGATTAACATTTCCTATGCTGTATGTAGCAAATCGAGGAGGAGGTTGAAGGAGATAAAGTGCATTCCAGATTCCAGCATTCTTCCCATTTAAATGATGCAGTGAGGTTTTCACTCTCTCTCCTTCAGTGAGATAAAAAAGGTGCTGACTGAAAATGTCAAACTTAAGATTTAAGGAAAAAATATGACTACAAGGTCAAAGGTAGAAATGTTACATAGAAATTAATTATGGTTCATAAGGCCCCAATGCTGGGGGGATTTTTTAAATAGATGAATGGTTATTTCCTTTCATATTTCAGTGACATGAGAGATGAGTGCCAAAAAGAAAACAAAAAAGAACCTCACTATTCACATAGGAAGCAAGATAGTCTTTAGCTTATCGTGCTATGGTTGCAGTTAAGATTGTCTATTTTTTGGCAGTAAACAATAACTCCAAATTGTTCCAGTGAAATAGAAAAGTTCTACCATTCTCTGTTGTAGAAATATAGATTCTTTTAAGGTAGGGTAGGGTAGGGTAGGGTAGAATAGAAATAAATAGAAATAGAAATAGAAATAGAAATAGAAATAGAAATAGCACTTGACTTATATACCTCTTCACAGTGTTTTACAGCCCTCTCTAAGTGGTTTACAGAATCAGCATATTGCCCTCAACAATCTGGGTCCTCATTTTACCACCTCGGAAGGATGGAAAGCTGAGTCAACTAGAGGAGAGCAGAGGAGAGCAGAGTAGAGCAGAGTAGAGTAGAGTAGAACAGCACAGCACAGCACAACACAACACAACACAACACAACACAGCACAGAACAGCACAGCACAGAACAGCACAGAACAGAACAGAACAAGAATTGGAAGGAACCTTGGATGTCTTCTAGTCCAAACCCCTGGTCAGGCAGGAAACCGTATACTATTTCAGACAAATGGTTGTCCAGTCTCTTCTTAAAACCCTCCAGTGATGGAGCATCCACAACTTCTGGAGGCAAGTCATTCCGCTGATTAATAGTTTTGTCAGAAAATTTATCCTTAGTTCTAAGTTGGTTCTTATACTTGATTAGTTTCCATCCATTGCTTCTTGTCATGCCTTTAGGTGCTTTGGGGAATAGGTTGATTTTCTCTTCACAACTTCACATCCCCCCTTTTCACATCGGTGCATGCATTGTTGTTGCTGTAGACATTTCCTGCTGTCATTTCTTTGGGCAGTTGAGTCTCTCTGATTCCACCTTAATGTAGTGCAAAAGTGCTGATTTTTGGTGAAAATAATGTAGATCCATTGACAGACTCTATCCTTCTTGGAGGGAATAATTGGCCAACCTTCTTACTGGAGCTTAGATCTTCAGTCAGCCTGAAAGGTCCTCTAAACAGAATGCTGGTTTCATGATTTGGCACTGCCCACTTAAAGATATGATGTCAGAATTCACCCATTTTCTTCAGGCAAAGCCCCAGCTATTTTTTGCAATTGTTTTTTCTCCCCTGTGGATGTAAGACCTTAATGTCTTGAGACAGGATGATTTTGTCTCTTTGTTCTCAACAAGACTATCAGCAGACCAAATAATTATAGGTTAGTTTCTAACTGGCACTGAGACATAGAAACTCCATTGGGAAATGGAAACTCCATTTCCATTTCAAACATCATTGAGGTAAAACTTATCCTGAGATTATAGACCTATGTGCAGTTACAACATTGCTGGGTTTTTTAAATGTTGATATATTTCTGTTTTCATCCCCATTCTATAAATGGTTGGAGGATATAAGTAATTTGATGAATAGCAACTCCAAAAAGCTAAATAATGACATCACTGATTCAGTCAAGAAAGCCATCTTCATGGGCTCTTCCACTTGAGCGCTGGAAATGTATCAGTTATGGTCTATGGAATAAAGCAATAGTAGTAACTAACAGGCGGCATGATAAAAACTGATATTCTTACTATCTTTTGAATTACTAGCAGTAGTTTCATTATTCTTTCAGCAATTTAACTCTTGTAGCATTCAGTTCAGAAATTTCTGAAGGAAATGAAGAAGGAATGAAGAGTCAGCACTGGAACCTTTATCTGAAAGCCAGGAGTGTCATTTTCTTTTATTAACATTATTTTCAATACATGTAGGCAAAGGAGGTACTGATCAGGGGTGGGTTCTACTTACCTTTACTACTTGTCTGCATTGGTTTGCATTGCGCCCAATGATGATGTCTGGTTTTACTACCAGTTCTTGTGAACCAGTCTAAACTTGGAGCAACCCACCACTGGTACTGATGGATTTTTTTCCTCTTCCTCTTTTGTGATGGAGGTCTTGTTTGTTTCTCTGATTTTTCCATTTTGGTTTATTTCTGCATCATGTCCCATATTTTATTTATTTCTTACTAGAAACTACATCTTTGGCATTTAGCAGTTTGCCATCATAGGTAACCATTACTAATCACACTAATAAACCATATATTATGATGTCACAAATCATAAACCATGTATTACCATGCAGGGGTGGGTTCTAAAAATTTTTACTACCGGTTCTGTGGCTGTGGTTTATTTTGTGGGCGTGGCTTGATGGTCATGTGACAATTACTTAGGAATTAGCAGAGATACTGGTCTACCAGGCTTTTTACTGCTTGCAGAGCTGTACTGATCTACCCATTTATTTTTTGCAGGCACTGGCCTACCCATTTATTTTTTGCAGACACTGATCTACTCATGTATTTTTGCAGGCACTAATCTATTTATGTATTTTTGCAGGCACTGATCTACTCATGTTTCTTTGCAGGCACTGATCTACTCCTATATTTTTGCAGGCACTGATCTACTAATATATTTTTGCAGGCATTGGTCTACCCATTTATTTTTATAGGCACCGGTCTACTCATTTGTTTTCTTTTAACACTGATCAGCTCTAGGGCGGCCCTTTGAAGTCCCGCAGCAAAAGTTTAAACAGTTTTTTCCCCTCTAGCCATCAACTGGGACTCAGCAATAGATTGACGGGGGGGGGGGGGGGGGGGGGCAAATAAAAGGTAAGAATAACACGGAGGGGGGCAGAATTATGAATCAACCATTACCATAAAATGATGTTTTTTGGAAAGTAAGCTCATTCAATTATCTGTTTGTATATTAATAAACAAATCTTTTGTACTGCATGACATAATATCCTTGAAAATCAGTTTTTTAAAAGAACTTGTAACATAGCAGAATGGGCCTGTTTTTCAGGAGGAGGCAAGCACAACCCACAGTTCGTATGTATCAGCAGTGTAGTCCTCTAGAGCAGAGGTGTCTAACTTTAAGACTTATGAACTTCAACTCCCAGAATTCCCCAGCCGAGTCTTAAAGTTGCCAAGGTTAACATATCGACAGCAAGACTGTAGCATCAAATAAGTCATAAAATATCTAGTGTAGTCAATAGAACTACAGATAAATTATTAGCCAAATCTCTTGAAATTAAAAAAGACAGAGAGAAAGAAACATGACATGAGATATATCTAAATAGACCAACTTCCTGCTATTACCATAACCCTAATGAGGGCTTCCTTTTCCTGCCTCATTTTTAGAGTCCACTTGATTGCATGGTGATGTGTGAGAGAAAGAAAACACACACAAAGAAATCTTCCTTGTTTGTTATAATTAAACTTTAATAACAAAAGGCCACCCAAGGAAGTATATTCTGAGTTCAGAACATGGAACCACAGAGCAAATTCAAGTAAAATAAAAGATGAGCCATGGAGAGTAATGTCTCCTATAGCATTCCTCTGGTTTTTATTCAGTTCTGTACATGTACATTTGTTATTAATCAACGGCTTGCAGTTTAAATGCAGTGAATGAAAAGCTGAGGAGGCTATTCTATCTGAGCAAACTATATTAATATTTGCTTGAATAATCTACAAATAATCTATTTAAGATGATGTCTGGCCAGCACTGTGGTCTTCTTGGCAATAAGTACATTCCCAGCTGGTGGTTTTAATATCATTCTGTCCTCTATTACTTTTATGTTGTGTTCCAAATTTTCTTGTTCAGATGGGTCCAGTTCTTTATAGAAATAGACTTTCAACTTTCAGATTCTTTTCCAGAATTTATATTTTCAATCACAATTATATATCATGTATTCATTCCTAAATAGTATGGGCCATATTTCTGAAGCATCTATACAGTTTATGGAATGTATCTTAGATCATTCCAGAATATCCATCCATCTCTCTCTCTCTTTCTCTCTCTCTCTCTCTCTCTGTCAGGGGTGTCAAACTCGATTCCATCATGGGCTGTATCAGGATTTTGTTTGCCCTTGGGGGACTGGGGTGGGCGTGGCCTGGTCATCATGGCTGACTGGGTGACAGGGTCGGGGTGGACTGGCGCCAGTACACGGGCCAGTCTCTAACCCTCTCTGGGACGGCCCCATGGGACAACTCTGGACATACCGTGGGCCGCCTGTTTGACACCCCTGCTCTATATAGTCCTTGATTTATGACCACAATTGAGCCCAAAATTGCTGTTACTAAGTGAAACAGTTGTTAAGTTAATTTTGCCCCATTTTGTGACCTTTCTTGCCACAGTTGTTAAGTGAACCATTGCCGGTATTAAATTAGTAACATGGTTGTTAAGTGAATCTGCTTCCCTATTGACTTTGCTTGTCAGGCAGTCTCAAAAGGTAATCATAAGTTCCTGTGACACTGCAACCATCATAAATATGAGTCAGTTGTCAAGCATCTGAATTTTGTGACTATGGGGATGCTGTGATGGTCATAAGGATGAAAAACTGTCACAAAACACTTTTTTCAGTGCCATTGTCACTAAACAAATTATACATTGAGGACTGCCTACGTGTGTGTGTGTGTGTGTGTGTGTGTGTATAAAACATTGAAGCTCTGCAAAATTATACATATATGTATACATATACATATTTTGCATAACTGCAATGTTTGTTTACTAATCTTTTGAAGATAACCTATAAAGGAATACATAGTCAAACTAGTCACTTGAAGAAATGGAACAGACCAGCATGGGACTCCACTTACCAAGAACTATTTTCCTCCTTCCTGATAGTTTTGGCATCATTTGTTTTCAATACAGAAAGCTGGAGTGGAAGGAATGCCAATGTACTAGCTGGCCAAAGTTGCATTTTATAAATAAACTTTATAAAATTATTTAATTCAAAAATAAACAAAACTTCAAAGTACAGCTTCAGAACAATAGATCTAAAATTAATTTAATGAAAAAATATGTATTTGGGGCAGTGGTGGGTTTCAAATTTTTTTACTACTGGTTCTGTGGGCTTGGCTTGGTGGGAGTGGCATGGCTTCGTAGGCGTGGCTTGGTGGGCATGGCAGGGGAAGGATACTGTAAAATCTCCATTCCCAGCTCCCTCCAGGGGAAGGTTACTGCAAAATCCCCATTTCCTCCCAATTAGCTGGAACTTGGAAAGTAGAGAATAGATGGGGGCAGTACCAGTCACAATTTTTACTACTGGTTCGCCGAACTACACAAAATTTCCGCTACCAGTTCTCCAAAACTGGTCAGAACTTGCTGAAACCCACCTCTAATTTGGGGTGAGTAACTGAGGAAAACTAGCAAAAAAGCATGATTAGAATGTAGAAAAAGTTTTTTTTTTACTTTTTATTTTTACTTCAATAAAAGAGATATAGCAGTGCATTTGCATTGCATCTGACACTCAATATCTTCCTCAGTCCTTCCCAGATCTCCTCTTGTAAATATAATAGAAAAGAATATAACTCTACTGGGAGAAAAGGATATGAAAAGTTAGCTACAACAAGAACAGGAAAACATATGCAACTTCATTTATATTTCCCCTTATTGAGTGTGCCATGAAATAAACTAGACTCACATTTCTTGTGTGGGAAGATTAGTTTTCTCTCAGTGCTAAAAGAAGATAGAAATTATGATTCACACAATGCTTACTCAGAGGTGGGTATACTAATATTTTTTTAAAATAAAATAACCAAAGGCCCTTATCACAGAAGTATCTTATTGTAACTGTTTCTCCTGTAAACATAAAAGTAATGGCTCCATGATAGGAACTGAAAATGGCAACAAGGTTGGAAAAAAACCCACCTCAGACTACATAGAAATTTTGTGGCATTCTCTACGATTACGCACCTTTAGTATTCACATCTTTGGTTTGCTATTGCTTGGGTTTCAAAGCAGACCTAATAAAATATACCTAAATTAACTGTGGACTATGCTCTGAGTCAAGCAATACTTCTAATTTAATCAGAGTGAACATGGCCTGAATTTGCATTCATTGGTAAACAAGACGACTATTATGAAGCAAAGGTTCTAGGCAAGAGGAAGCTCTTCTTTGGCTCTTAAACTTGTGGTGTTCCCACAACAGACTCTATTGAGAATATCCTGTGCTTTGTAGCTTTGGTTCTTTTTATCTGGCTTATAACCCAGCTGCTATATATTATCTTATACATTGGGCCACAAAGGTGCTTTCTATAAGCATGATTGATCCATTACTAGCATCCTTCCCCTCTCATTCACTGCCTTTCAGTCTAATGTTTGAAGACCCCGTTCTCAGCCACTTGTACATTTCAGCACTTGAAACATACCAAGAGGGACAATTGGCTAACTAGTATCCATACCCCCTTTTCTGTGTTTCTCTAGCTTTCTCCCCAATCCATTGTGTTGGCTGATTGTGCTGTCATAAAGATGAGAGTTTGGGGCCTGTTTTGCTCAGGAGAAGGACTGTGCAATCACTAGCTTTATTGCATACCACCCCATCCAATGACCCCTCCCTCTCTTCTCCCTGTTCTTATCATGAGAGCCTATTCAAAGGAAAATTACACCAGACTTCAATGGGAAAGGGAGGGCGAGTGTCCCGATGTTTTGGAGGCTATTCATTGCCACAGCCACAAAAGGTGAGAACTGAAGAACAAGCCTCTTCTGCTTTAATTGTGAAATGTTTCAAACAAGCAAGTGGGGGGGAGGAGAGGAGAGGAAACCCTGTTGAGATCGGGTGGTCCCATTTCCCAAAGACCAGCAAGTTCAATAATATACTGGTCAACAGAGTTACCCTATCCGGACAAAGCTTTTGTTGTTTTTTTTCAGAAAGGACTAAAATAACCACTTGGAGATGTTAAACTAAAGCATGGCATTTTAATACGAAAATGGAAGCCTAGGATATCTTGGTCCTCCATCACAATAACTGCCCTCAATTAGATCGCTTAGGCTTGGCAAATTGGTTCCTGCAGGCTCTTCTAATCATAAAAATTAATCCATCCATATTTATAGCAAGTTCTGTTTTTGCAGAGCTGGTTTTGCTCATTTCCATAGTAACAACAAGTGCCTATTTTGGCTTGGTGCCATGGAGTAATATTCAAGAATGTTCTTTTCATCCCTTTTTGCAAGAGAGGCTGGTATGAATATTTATACTACACTTTGCATTTTGATGGCAACCTCTGTATTTTCTCTTGATTGAAAATGTGAATTTTTTTATTACACTAAGGACATCTAACACAACCATTTTTAGTGCCATTGATAATGATCTCTCATTTTGAGATAATTTTTAATGGTCCTGGTCTCTCAGGGTGATTATCGGTAGGAACAACCCAGCAATGTTTGGGTTTCAGATATGGAAATAGAGTGGAGGAGATCAGTGTTTCCCCTTCTCTACTAAAAGAATCCATCCTTAGTTGTGAATCATAAAATCCTCTTAAAAATAAAAGTGTTTTGCTTTAAAGGAGTGTTTTTGGGTCAGACAAATCCCCATCAACTTAAAATTGTATATTGCAATAGAATATCCCTTCAATGGGAATCAGCTCTCTTGAATTCCACACAGCTTAATTCTAAGACAAAAGAAAATGGCATCTTCCACAACAAATGATAATGGTACCGAAATGACAACACACACTTCATCACATCATCACACAAGTGACATTTTTGTGTCCTGATGGCTGAGAAAAGTGCACCAGTCACAGCTGGTTTGCATGATGATACTGTCACATATTTGAGCCCCATAGGTGCCCATAACAAGATCAAGAAGCCTTATGGTTAAGGGAGTAGTCCATGGGATCCTTGCCTGCTATAATTATGTACTGTCTCCAACTCCATTAGATCAAAGGTAAAAAGAAAAATTACCATTTAATAGACACTTGACTAACTTTTTTACTTTTGTTTAAAACTGATAGTCACTTTCATGATTTAAAATATAGTTTGGGTTATTGTCAAATGGTATACTTTTAACTTTGACATTAATTAATGCATAGATGAAGAGATTAATTTCTATGACCTGAACCATAGAAGACATCCTCCTGGATTTAAATGATATGACTATGTATTCATAAATACACAAAGGGAGAGAGAGAGAAAGAGAGAAAGAAAGACACCATTCACAAATAGGTATATTTTCAAATACAGAATACCAAAAAAACCCAAAAAAAACCCAACTTCTGTACAGATCACAGAAGTACAAAAAATTCTGAAGCCTGGTGATCATTTCTCAGACCTTGGAAAAGGTGGCTGTTCCTTGGAACTATTTTTTTTCCTGAAAAAGCAGCTAAGAGTAGGGTGGTTTGAATATAGGCATGGAAATTGCATAATTCTTTCCTCTTAATACTCAAACTATTAGGAGTGAGAAAAGAAATGATTGAAAAGACGTTGTGGGAATATGGTGAGATGTCACTGCATAGTTTACGTGTATGTTATATTCATTATAAGGAGAGTGGGGATAGAATAAATAAACATGTGAATAAATGTATATATATAAAAAAGACTTCTCACTAGTGTGGGGGGTATGCAGTGGTGGGATTCAGCCAGTTCAAACCACTTCGGAGAACCGGTTGTTAACTTTCTGGGCAATTTGATGAACTGGTTGTTGGAAAAAATCATTACGGCAGAGAACCGGTTGTTAAATTACTTGAATCCCACCACTGGAGGTATGTGTTTTCTCCAATCTTGGGCCCTCTACCCATGGTAATAGACAAGGACCAGAATACAGCAGGGGCAATAGATGTAGTGATGCCATGTAACAGCAATATCAGGAAAAATAAAAATGAGAAGCTGGAGAAATACCTGGGCCTGAAGAAGGAACTAGAGAAGATATGGAAAGTAAAACCCAAAGCAGTCACAGTGGTGATAGGAGCACTCAGGGCTTTGACTATTAAGTTGAGAGAGTGGCTCCCAACAGACAGAATGGGACAACTTGCCACAGCCAACTCGTTGAAGGACAACTCGCCATGGCCAACTCACTATGGGACAACTCACTGCAGGGCAATTTAACAATTCTATTTAATTATTTAAAATAAAAAAAATATTTTAATTTTTGCCATTCACCTTTCATTCTGTCCTTCCTTTTGCATCCTTTTTTAAAAAATGATTCTATTCCACTATTTCTTTGATATTAGTGTAACTCTTGTCCTGCAATGAGTTGTCTTGTAGCGAGTTAACTGTGGTGAGTTGTCCCACACCCAGTTGTCCACAGCAAGCTGGCTGTGGTGAGTTGGCCGGAGCAAGTTGGCCATGACGAATTGTTATAGACCCCCCACAGATCCCAGGAACAACATCAGAGCGTTCTGTCTACAAGAGGGCAGCGTTAGGGACGCAGAACCCTTGAATTCCCAGGCCTCTCTTAAAGAACCCCAAGATTGAGACACCACATACCACCCATAGGGATGACAAGAGATTTTATAAAAATGTAAATTCCTTTCCTTAACAAACAAATTCAAGAACTATACCAAGATAAATACCAAACTAATTTCAAATCACATGGCTGTTACAAAAAGGATTACTTTGGTCCAACATTTTACTTTCCAATACATAATTTTATTGCTTATACTCAAAAGCTCGTTTTGTTTACATGTAAAACTGTAAAGCTTTGCAAATAAAGTTTAAATTATATAACTGTAACTTTAAACTGTAAAGTTTAAATTATGTAACTGTTTGCAAGAAAACAATTTGATATGCCCACATTATTTTCACTCTAGATCCTGAAGAGGATTCACTCCAAGTTTTTAAAAAGGAACTCCACAGAGAGCTTCCCTCAGCCAATTCTACCTGCAAGCCAATGTCTCCACACAGCTTGTCTGCTCTAGTATTCTTGCTGAGCAAAGATTTTTGCTCTTTAACTATCTGACAATAATTTAAAGGAATAAAAAAAATGAAGGATTTAATAATGGGTTACTATGTCCAGATTTCCACCATTCTTGGTTTTACCAGTGCCTGTAGAAAAAAGAAACATCAAAGGGAGGAGATCCTAATTTATAGGCAAGCTCCTTTTTTCAGTCTTATTCTATAAATTGGGTTTTAAGGAAGCAGGGAAACGGAGTAGATTTACATATTCTTGACTGATGTGAAATCCTGATTTCTCCATTGTCTTTTTCCCTCCCTTTCTTCCATCCACAGTGAAGAAAGTTTTCAAAACAGGCACCAATGAATGCTTCACATCCTCCTAGTCTGCACTTTATCTCAACCAGTTTATTATCCAGTTAAGTTACTGATTCTTTCTCAATTTACAAGATGTCAGTGGAGCAGTTTTAATAGACCAGTGTTCTGACCTAGTCTCCCTTTATCTTCTTTGACACACTGCCAAAGACCTAATTGCCAATTATCTTGGCAAAGCCACACGGAAACACAGAGTCAAAAACAGAACTTCAAAGTACAAACTGACATCATCCACAACATTGCTTCCTGCAAAGGCTCATATGCCTTTGCTCTTCCTTTATGTCTTATGGGAGAGGCCAATCATCTCCAAGCCTTACTCCTGAGTCATCCCTTTTGTTTTAACTGTTCTTGCCTTCTGGAAGCTCTGCGCATGCACGCACTAGGAACAGGCTTCTCCTGTTCCTCTGCCTCTCTGATATCTGATTCTGGAGGCTCCAGAGTCCACACATAACTCCCAGATGGCCCTGGCCCCATCTCTGCCTCTGACGCAGAGTCCTCGTCTGAGTCTTCCCCAGACTCCAGGACTGGCCCATGTTCCTCCCTAGCCTCCTCACTGTCCGACTCTGCTGCTAGCTCCACAGGTTGCTGATAGACCACAACAACCAGGACTTTTTTATATCACACAAAAATCCAGCAGCAGGTTTGTTCTTCATAGCTCTGTGTAACTAATAAATATCTCTTTAAAAGAAGGAGTCTATTCTACAGTATGTTCTGTGCCAATACAGGTTGCTCCTGTATGGAGCTCTCTGTGCATGGGTACTAGTGCTGCTTACACAAGTTTATACAGATGACCGGGCTGGTTGGTGACTTTCAGAAATGTTCCAACTCCCCCCATTAGCATGTCATCTCTATTCAGATGTCCAGCTATTATGATTTCCCACCTAGAATTCAAATAATGGGGAGAAAAATTACCATATTTTTTGGAGTTTAAGATGCACTTTTCCCCAAAAAAGACGGTGAAAATCTGGGTGCGTCAGAGGCTGAAAGAAGCCTCTGAAAGAAGCTTCAGGAAAAAAGCCTCAGAAACGAAGCTTCAGGAAAAAAGCCTCTGAAAGGCTTTTATCTAAATCTAGTATGGCAAGCAACAAAAGGAGAATCAGTAAAGGTTCTAATCAAATTATGTTAACCAATCTGGAGAATGACACAATAACCAACAGATCTGAAGAGATTAAACTACATACCAATACCAAAGAAAGGAGATTGAACAGAGTACAGATAGTCCTTCAGGAAAAAAAAGCCTCTGAAAGAAGCTTCAAGAAAAAAGCCTTTTTTTCTGAAGCTCTGTTTAAGAAGTTTCAGAGGCATAAAAAAAAGTAAGGCACAGAACTCACAACCAACGAACCTGTTGCTAAAATTCACAGCTGATTGAGGATATTCCAGGAAGCCAATCCACCCACCAATCAGCTTTTTTCTTATTTTCCTCCCAAAAACTAAGTTGCATCTTATATTCCGGTGCCTCTTATACTCTGAAAAATACGGTATAATTCAAATAGCCCTTGAAATCTCCTACTGCCTCCTCCTTTTCCTAGGTTCCTTCCAAATCATGCCTCCCTAGAATTTTAAAAAGCTATAACTTAGGAAGCTAGATGCCAAGCAGCAGTTGTAATTGTTTGGGCTAAGAAATAAACATCCCGAATTCAGAGATTTATTAGATCAGTATATGTGTTACAGTAGTTTCAAGTTTTTAAGTTTCTTAGGAACATAGTTTAACAGGTGGAAGGGAAGAAGGGAGAGGAATAGGAATTTACTGGTTTTATGTCAAGCCCATACCAGCACTGTTCTCATCTAAGCCACAATTTTCTTTCCTTCCTCCTCCAAAAGGACTATCTACAGGGCCATTCCACAGACTTTGAAATGTTGGTAATTTCATGCCTGAAAGTTTGTATTTTTAGATCTGTAACTGGGTAGAAGACAAAAACAGTTTTATGTTGATTATCAAACCTGAGCTGCAAAAATCCAAATGAGCACAAGATGTCAGCGAAGATCCAGAGAAAACTCTTCTATAGAGGTCATACAAAATGTGAGGATGAAAGGGAAAAAAAATCACACTGAATTTAACAATCCCTGTGGTCAGAATTGTGCCTCAAACTGTACAGAAGGAAAAGATTATCACAAAATAAAGTTCCAGAATTATGATGTAGAACTTCATGTTGAGTTCACCTTTTATTTTGATTAAAGACAAAATAATAATATTTCATCACTACTGGGTCTTATAATTATTTTCATTCTCTTTTATATACCTACTGTACAAGAAGAAAATCCAGATGTCCTCAGCAATTTTAATACTGTATTTACACTCAGCAAGCAATTTTTCTTGTCCTAACTGTGAACTCAAGGCATGGAATCAATTAGAAATAGTTTAGGCATTATCTGCTTAGCTTGACGAAAAGACTCTTCAAGGAATAGAAACTCTGAAAAATGACAACCCCAATGTCTTGATTTCAAGGATTCCTCAAAGGCCTCTATTATATTGCCTCAAGGTAAAAAAAAATGGATCACAATATATTTTATTATCAACTCAACACTTCATAATGTTGGTGTCTCAGGAATTACTACTGGACATAGCTACATGAAGAGCATATCACTTGCAGCAGTTAACATTTGAGAACAAATAATCAGGGATAAATTAAACATTGTGAAATGGTCTACTCTGTATCAGAACCACTGCATACCAGCAATGTGAAGTCTAATTCACCCCAGCTCCTTTCTTTAAAACAATTTATTATGTTCATATGAGAGCAGGTTTAAGAAAGAAACTTTATAAGCTTTCAGTGATGTTTTCAGATTCCATATTCTCATGTGAAAGATAAGAAAATTTGAATCCCCTTTTTGAAATCACATACATATGTGCAGCAATTAAAGTCTGGATCAGATAAAGTGTTGTTTATAATTAAACATACAAAAATAGGAAATAGAGCAGAATATAATTTGTATTAGGTAGTAATGAATAAAATTCATCTCTCTGATTTTTTTTTAATGTCCATAATTCTTCCACTGAGAAGATTCTCCCCTATGGTTATAGATATTCATTCACACATTACTGTCCTATTAGGCAACAGATTTTATCTAAGTTTTTTGCATAGGTTGGATCTGGAGTCCATTGCAATCCAGGAAATCAAGTAGTAGCTCTACAAAACCATTAAGATAATGAATTAAAACAAGTGGCAAATGCTTGGCCTATAAAGCTATAAAGCTAAAGGGACAAAAAGAATGGGTATCCGAATTAAGGGTTAAGTTTGGTATTTATTAATCATATTACTTATCCTCAACTAAACCAATAATTTTATTTTTTATTAACTTTTGTCATGGTAAATTGTATTCCAAAAATTTCATGTAAATAAGACAGGGACAAAAAAAGTCATGAAATGTCAGGAATGAAGTCTCTGAACAAGGAAGAAAATAAATATCTCTTGGATTAGTACAGGTAGTTCTCGATTTATGAGCAGAATTGGGTCTAAAATTTATATGGTTAAGCAAAACATTTGCTAAATAAATTTTGCCCCGTTTTACGACCTTTCTTGCCACAGTGATTAAATGAATCATTGCAGTTGTTAAGTTATGACTTTGCTTGTCGGAAGGTCACAAACATTGATCATATGACCTTTAACCACCGCAACTGTCATAAACTTCTTCATGAACACTTCAGATTGCTCCTGGAAGCACGAAGCCGAGAACATTAGCCTGAAGATGACGAATGAGACTTCGTCGAAACGTCGCCAAGATACTTCCAATTTTACGCGGGAGAAGACCCGAATAACCAAAGACCTATATATATATACATATACATACATACATACATACATATACATATACATATACATATACATATACATATACATATACATATACATATACATACATACATACATACATACATACATACATATATATATATATATATATATATATATATATATATATATATATTCTAGCCTGAATGCAATTCTGCACTGTAGCCTAAATTGATGGCTTGAATTCATTTTTCAATGACTGTTGTGTGTATATGTAGTGTTGCTTCTGATATACTCTGAGATCCACCATTTTCCTGCTGTGTCTTATGGGATATTACACTGAAAAGGATTGGTCTGTCCATTCTGCACAGAAAAAAATCCGCAATTTTTGAAAAGTCCAGAACTGACCTTTACTATCATACACTTTGGGCTATCTCAGTAGGAATATTCTTAATCCCACTCTTACATCCTTATACATTGTAAACTCTAATATATTTAAGGAAAGAGACTTGGGCATTGAATTCCAGCTTTGTAACCCTGTATTATGCATCCTGTGGGCATCATGTGGCCTTACCTTGTTTTTGTAGTCCTGAAGCCCCATTTGACATGAAATTTCTTAACTGCAATTTCTGTAATTAGGTGGTACAATTTCATATGTTTTTGAATTAAAAAAAAAAAAACAGAACAAAACTGTGTTCATTTTTAAAGGCCTGTTTGGGGGGAGGGGCAAGAGCCCCCACAACCCATCCCAAAGCTGTTTTTTAAAAGAAAAGATATATCCCAGTTTCGTCCTTCTGATATGTTAAATACCCATTTCGTATCATTGCCAGAAATCAGTACTGAAAATATTAAGTGCAGTTCTTGGCCATCAACCTTATAAGAGAAGACAAACCTAAATACATAGTGAATAGACATATTCAGTGGAAATAAATCTTGCTCATATCCCTATAGAAATAAAAAAAAATGTATATTTGGCCCAAGAATCCAGAATATATTTGATTCTGAATAGCAGATAATTCAACCAATATTTCTCTCACAAATTCTATATTCGTTTCCCTCATTCTGTTTTTCCAGCCAATACTTGGTGGATATCCATTTGTCTAAGAATGAATTTTTGGGGGGAAGAACAAAATCAGTCAAATTAGTGAGGAAAGAGTATTAGCATGTTGGGAAAGCTGAGTATAAGTCTGATGAATTATGATGGTCTTCTCCGTTCTAACACAGAAGAAAGGAAAACGCAGAACAAAGCTAAAAATGCCACATTGAGAAATAGTTGCAGAAATAGAAAACGCTGACGAATGAATTAGTAGTTAGATGAATGAAGAGCACTGATGGAAAGAATATATTCAAGGGACTATATTAAGAATTACTAAAGAATTAAGAATAAACAGAATCAATAACTGAGGACGTGTATTTTTTAAGAGAGAAGAAGCTGCCTTTTTCTGGAAATCTGAGGAAGACAGATTGATGGAAGCTGTCTGTTAGAATTTAAAGCTCTGACTATATTTCATCATACTGTATTTATAAATAAACCCAAGAAATAGGGTTTTTTTTTTGTCAGACTAGAGCTGGAAGGAACCTTAGAGGTCTTCTAGTCCACTCCCCTGCTTAAGCAAGGAGACTCTACAAGTGGCTGTACAGTCTCTTCTTAAAAGATCTCCAGAGATGAAACACCACAATTTCTGAAGACAAGCTGTTCCACTGGTTAATTGTTCTCACCATTAGGAAGTTTCCTCCTTAATTCTTTTTTAATTAATTAAGTTTCTTTTTAATTATGTCCACTAGGACTCCAAGGCCCCTCTCATAGTTACTGTTTTTGAGCCAGGTTTCACCTAATCAGTACTTGTAGCTTTGGTTTTTCCTGCCTAAGTGTAAAACCTTGCTTTTCTCCACATTGAATTTCATTTTCTTGGATAGGGCCCATTGTTCAAGTTCGTCAAGACCCATTTTTAATGGAGGTAAATTCTGAAAATGGATGTTGTGAAATGAGAGAAATGTAACTGTAAGGTATGTATTCTCTTACCACAAGATGTGAATAATAAATTGCCTCATGATTTCAATAAGAGTTACTCATATCCTGTGGGAGGAGAAAATGGAACCTTGACTTTAAAGAAAAGTTGCATCTTCCATGTCTGTGGTAGGTCTTTGAGGGTTTTGTGCTATTTGGGGACAAATTCAAAACATATTTTGTGACAATCTACACTACAGGACAAAACCATATTATAACAACATGTTGTAATGTCTTGTAAAAACGAGGAAGCTTTCAGCAGAACAGGAAGCACAGTTGTGCAAAATTCTTTATTCTATATAGTGCCATTCTTTTAGCTGCCTCAGCGACATTTTGCTGCCCATGATGACCAAAAAAAAAAAAAGCCTCTGACACAGAATGTTAGCGTAATGCCCTTTAACTGATGGTGGAATACAGTGCTAAATTATCTACAAATGTGTTCTTTTATTTCTTTTTTTCTTAGTGTGTATATTCGTCACACATTTCTTCTTTCCAAATTCAATAAAAGAAACTACATTTTATATTTGACACATGACCACCTTGCTTGTTGGGTGAGATGATTCACTAATAAAGGAGAATATTTGGAGCTCAGGGTTGATATGAAGGGTCCTTGGTGCTGTCTGAGCTTGGTTATTTTCTTGCAGATGTTTCATTACCCTAACCAGGTAACATTCATCAGTGCACTGATGATGTTACCTAGTTTGGTAATAAAATGTCTGCAAGAAAACATCCAAGCTCAGACAGCACCAAAGACCTGTCAAAAAACAAACAAGCCAACAAAAAACCCAGTAGCAAAAACATGGTAAAAGAAAAATGAATGGGATTTTAGAACAGCAGTGGCCATAGTACTTAGGGATTAGGGGGTTTGTAATTGCAATCCATCTGGAGAAGACTACTTTGTATTAAGCAATTAACTGGAGGACGTATCCTAAGGCACAAAATGACAAAAAGAAATGAAAGAAGTTATGTTGGAAACATCTGCTATCTGCCACCTATAATGACCCATGTGCATTTTTGAGACTCTTGTGAGCACATGAACAAAGCTGAGGAATGGGACAGTGTTACAAAGAACAGTTGAAGTAGGATTAAAATTTTGCTTCTGCTAGAATCCAGGGTTAACTGAACCAGTTGCCGCATATTCTTCGCTTTTCACAAAGAAAGAAAATACCAAAGATCAGAAAAGACAAAAACTGCATGGAGATTTAATTCTTAAAAATAAATATTTTCCTAAAGCCACAGGAAATTTTGCCAAAGGCATGATTTCTATTTATTTTTTCTGAAAATAAGAAAACGGCATTTTAAAAAAAAACTTAATATCTGGAATGTCATACTTTACAGTGATACTTTGCAGCTGGTCATCTTTCTCTAGAGTATCTGTCAGCTCAAGGAAAGAAGATATTATATGTTGCATGATTACTTTATTCTATTTGATATCCTGTTTAGTTCACAATTGACTATGGTTCCTAGCCTTTCTGCATAGCGGTCTTAGAAAGATCATAGATCCATGTTTCTGTAATTTTGGGCTCAAATTAGCACACTTTATGCTATGCTAACCTCCATAAGCAGATAATAACCAAAGCTCCTAATCAATTGATATTTCCTTTCTATACTATACTATAGGTCTTTTTGTTCTATTGAAAATACATAATTGAACTGTGGGTCAAATGAGTTGCATGGAACTATTTAGTTTAGGCACATGATTATCACAGATGTTGTTGTTTCTATTATTTAACAATGCACCTAAGGAAAGCACTGTCCACTGATATTATAAAATGACCACCTACAGACATACTATCACTGGATACAACAGCCACAACATCAACAGCAAAGGAATGAGCAGAAAGATAGACATCTGTTCATAAGGACAGATGAGGTGAATTTAGTCTTCCACATCCCAGGGCTACAAACTGGAATTAAGTGGGCAATAAAGTTGTATAGATAAATAAATAAGATAATGCTCTTCTGGGAAGGCTGCAGATGCAACTTCCTACTGGTTCTTACTTTCCTGACCAGTGACAGAAATTAGAATGTGAATTACTTTTGCTCTGCAGAGAATGAATGAATGAGTGTGTGTGTGTGTGTGTGTGTAGGTAGGTAGCAGCGACATTATGAACATGACAAATATGGAAACTGACAGCATTGACTATCTATCCCCAATGTTACTAAGCTTCTTTAAAGACTTAAAGATGCAGTTCTTTTTCATGGCTTGCTTACTGACTTTACCTATATATCCTCAGAGAAAGCAGATAAAAGGATTGTTCTGAGCTGGATGTTTTCTAATGTTTCAGAAGTTGTATAATATTCCAAAAGCTATCTTCTCTGAAAGCTATCCTAAAATGATTTGAAGGTATCTTATTTTTCCATCTTTGCAGCAGGAAAGACAGTTTCTACTTGACTGGTTATGAAAATATGCCAATATGATATAGTCATTTCACAGTCCAAAGCCATCTCATTGCCGTGATGACATGAGAGGAAATTCAATTAATGTTGGGGATAGCTGCCTAGCAAGATGTTATTTGATAACTTCAGTATATCACTAAACGTTGTCTAGATGCCCTCAGGACCGCAGGTACAGGTACATGCTACAGCTTTAGTAACCATGGGATGTTGAGGTTGGAAGTGCAGCAATGGAAATGGGTCATGATCAATTGACCTTATGATCAAGGGGTCCCAAATTTAGATAAATGCTGTTTGGCTTCATTTTGTTTAGACTTAGAATAGTCCAATATTGGATCACCTTATGTGTTATTTTGTTTCCATGAGTTTAATTCCATTATAGCCAAAGCAGTCAGTAGCTGAAGAAGACCTGGATCTCCAATCAAAAGATGAATTCTTCCCCAATAATAGACATTCGAGGATTGATTGATTGATTGATTGATTGATTTTCCAGACTTATATGCCGTCCTTCTCCGCGAGAACTCAGGGCGGCTCACAACAATAAAACCAATCCAGATTTAAATTCAAACACTAAAAACTAACATTCCCATTAAAACCCCATTCAGTCCAGGCCAGCCTGGCGAAATAACCATGTTTTAAGGTCACGGCGGAAGGAGCGAAGATTGGGGGCTACCCGGAGCTCCAAGGGGAGCTGATTCCAGAGGGTAGGTGCACCCACAGAGAAGGCTCGCTCCCTAGGGACTATCAGCTGACATTGCTTGGCCGACGGGACCCCAAGTAGGCCCTTACTATATGAGTGCACTGGGTGATGGGGAGCTGTTGCTGGCTGCAGGTGTTCCGCCAAATACCCCAGACCTAAGCCATGTAGGGCTTAATAGGTGATCACCAACACCTTGAACCTCACCCAGAGGGCAATCAGTAGCCAATGCAGGTCACGCAGGAGGGGTGTGACATGGGAGCATAGGGGCACTCCCATCACTACCCGCGCAGCCGCATTCTGCACCAGCTGGAGCCTCTGAGTGGTTTTCAAGGGTAGCCCCATGTAGAGAGTGTTTCAATAGTCGATCCGGAGGTGACAAGTGCATGGGTGACTGTGCGTAAGGCATCTCGGTCCAGGTAGGTGCGCAGCTGGCGCACCAGACGAACCTGGGCAAATGCCCCCCTACATTTAGGTGCATGTGAGACAGGAACACAAGAATGCATTCCAGTAGGAAGTGTTATCCTGCTTATTTTTCATTTGGGACACTCCTTTTAATACACCAAGTAATGCTAGCAAATTAAGACTTTTAATGAATGGAGACACTGGAGATGAGATCTTTTAAAGAAATGCCAATTTATCCCTTTTCTCATGCACTGGAACTTGCAGAGTTTTGCTTCCTGCACCTCGTTGTTTAATCTGCTAGCAAATGCAGCTAGGCAGTAAAGCATTCTATCGGGGCTCAACATCTGGCCTGCACATCTTAATTTTAAGACAGTATGGCAGTACTGCCCTTCCACCGCACAGCAGAAATTAACACATTGACTTCTAAGAGCATAAATCTAATAGGTAGCATGTTTTCCCTACAGAATTGTACTAAGAAGGTTTTTTGGCCAGGAGTAAGAAACAGAAAGCTCGGGGAACATAAGGAACTCATTGAGTATAAGCCTTAAAGAAAGCACTGCAGTCTGTTCTCAATTCTCAGTTTCAGGTTTCTAATATGACCCATGGACTACAGGTATTTCATTTTCTATGTCCTTGGTTAGAACTGTGAGCATTGCAAACCACTTGAATTTGTTTTATGTGGACAATAGATGCTGAGAATCGATGCAAGAACTTGCAATATCAATCAACATGACTTTGGGGGATCAATTCCTACTATGACCTGCACATTAATGATCCCACAATCCAGATTAGACTTCTAATAAAACACACAGGGTTTTATCAGGGTTCTGTCGCAAAACTTATGGCTGTGACTATCCTTTTCTTGCCCCATTTAGGATTGTTCTATAGCATGTTGCAGCTGCAGTATAACAGTTATTATTGTTGTTATTAATGACAGCCTTTTTTAGCAACCATTTGCAGTTATGAGAGTGATAAGAAAGTAGATTTACAACCAATCCTTGTATTTACCGGTATGCCCTTCACAGGTTTGTAAAACAGAGGAAACCTTTACCGTAAGGCTGAAAGTAGAATAATAAACATAGTTGCCGTTTCACTTAGTGACTGCTCCACTTAGTGATCACATTGGTGGTCCCAATTGTGGTTGATAAATGATGATCAATTCTATTATTATTATTATTGTTATGGTTATTCTTAATTAAATTGAAATGCTCCCAACCCCCTGCAATTCTAGATGGCTCACAAATTGTTAAAAGCATTTTAAAACAAGAAAATAACATTATTCCCACAACATTGCTGAACTAATTTCAGTTTAAGATGATATATGTTGAAATTTTGTAATATGAAGGCTTGGTGACTAAGTGTTTTGCAGATGAGGGGGCCTCTTTCCTTCTCATTTTTCTTTTCTTTTCTTTTCTTTTTTTTTTACCTTCTTTGTTGGGTCTTTCAGTTTATATATTATTGCCAATTGCTGTGTTGCTTGTCATTGTATAAGCTTCTTTGCAAAGTTTGTGAGTAGACTAAGATGCTTTAATTAAGTTGAATGCATAATATGAACCTCAAACTACTTAACAATCAACAAGTATACCACTGCAAAATACTTCACATTTTACCTCTTTGAAACCAAAACCATAAGAGAGCGGGGTATATACATTCTTTAATTGTTATGATATTATTGTAAAGTTGTACAATTGCCCAAAAAAAGCAAATATTTTAAAAAGACATAAGCAGTACAAAAAATAAACATGCATACAAATGAATAGACTAAAGGGAAAGAGAACAGCTGAAAGGTTTATTTATTTATTTATTTATTTATTAGATTTGTATACCGCCCTTCTCCTTACGGACTCAGGGCGGTGAACAGCCGAAATAAAAATTCAATACATAAAAGTTAAAAATTAAAACACATATACATTAGGCTGAGAATTAAAACCAAATAAATATTAAAATGCGGCAACGCTACAAACATTAAAAATTTTAAAATTTTAAAAATTCTAAAAATGCAGCAGGGATCAGGCTAAACCGGCAAGTTGAAAAAGATGTGTCTTCAGGGCCCGACGAAACGTCCGGAGGTCGGAGATAATTCTCAATTCTGGAGGAAGATCATTCCAGAGGGTGGGGGCTGCCACAGAGAAGGCTCTCCCCCTGGGGGTCGCCAGCCGGCATTGTCTGGCTGACGGCACCCTGAGGAGGCCCACTCTGTGGGAGCGAACCGGCCGGTGGGAGGCAATTGGCGGCAGAAGGCGGTCCCGTAAGTACCCTGGTCCTAAGGGTACTTACAACATTTAAGAGGCAGAAATGTCTGACAAATCTGAATTTATTTTAGGTATATAACATTTATCTCATTTACATAAAAGGATGGGATTTTTTAATTAAATAACTTACGTGATGTGCACTAAAATTTACACAAAAATAAGTAAAATGGAAGTAAATCATCCAAACCAATTCATAAAACAATGGGCTTTTCTGTGATTTGAAATTAAGAAAGAAAAAGTTATAAAAGAAGCAAACATAGAGGGAGCTTAGTCCATGGAATGGTGGTGGGGAGGAATTCTGAAGCCCCTCAAAATACCCCTTTAATCTCTATCAGGTTTAAGAAGAATGGAAGCTGATTCAGATGAAATGGTACCATATCTCTGAAAACTCAGAGAAGACAGATCTTCTGGGCAAAGAGACTAATCAGAAATCCATGACTGGTAGGATGGCTTATGTGAAGAGTGTCATTCCAGGAACTTCTTTAACTGACTGGAACAGGACAGTCGTAAGGCTCCTAACACCAAAAGCAGCAACTTCATCTCTGCTGTAGCTATGATTGGTAGCCAATGAAAGTCTATGCCCTTGATAATGATTTGAGAAAAATGAATGAAGTACATGAACTGCAAAATTTTGGGCTAAGAATAAAGAGAAGATAAAAGAACTTTTGCAAAAGGAATTTACACTTGTCCAGAAGAGTTTTAGCTGTTTAGAGTCAGGAGTCAGTGAAAATAATTATATCTTGATTAAAGATAAAGGGTGGATGTTAGTGAGAGCACCTAGATCGAGAACTACAGGGCAGGAGTCACCTATTAATTCTGGATGCAAATGGTTAATTGCACTGAAAAATGAAGGCCTTCATCTATTTTTATTCAGTTGTTTGACATCCTTAACTAGATAACCCCAGGGCATTGCAACTCCTTCCAAATCCCTGCAAAAATCTGGTTGGATTATTTTTACATGTGCACTGATGTTAGGGCTTTGATTTAATAGTTCCTCCCTCACAATGGTCTTCAGTTACATATGCTGAAATAAGAGTTGATAGCCAAACATCTAAAATCTGATAAGACGTAAGGATTTGATTTCATTATTGCTGAAGTTATATTAGGAATTTGAAGTACCAGACCTCTTTGTTAGCTTCCTTTCTTATCACCAGTGACTGCTATAATCAATCCAATTTAAAAAAAAATGGTAAAAGAGAAGATCCAGTGAATAATCGCCCTGATGGAGGGCTCCACCCTCTATGGAACCTAACTAGCAAAAAGATAGATTATTGAACTGATATGAATCTGAATATATACATATACAAATACTATATATATATATATATATATATATATATATATATATATATATATATATGTATGTATGTATGTATGTATGTATGTATGTATGTATATTTGTCTATGTAAGTTTTCAAGGGTATATATGTGTGTACAGGTAATATCTCGGGTTTCTTCCCGTGTAATTGTAAACATATCTTTAGAAGGGTAGTAGCGACGTTTCGAAAAAAGCCTGTGTTGCCACCATTTCCAACATAACTTATCCATCAACCCACAACCTAGCAACAGTGCCTCCACACAATCAAAATACAACTACGTCATCAGCCAATCAGAATACAACAACACTGTCAACCAATCAGAATACACCTTTGCCTCTTTTCATAGAAAAACGTCAGTTAATATCCTACAGTTTGCCCATAAGCACCAAACCGAGAACATCAGCCAGAAGATGATGAATGTGATTTCGTTGAAACATCACTACTACCCTTCTAAAGATATGTTTACAATTACACGGGAAGAAACCCGAGATATTACCTGTACACACATATATATATGTGTGTGTACAGGTATACATATATATCCGTGAAAACATACATAGAGATAGATAGATAGATAGATAGATAGATAGATAGATAGATAGATAAAAAAACATATATTCTTCTTATGTAAACCAAGATTCTTATGCAGCCCTAGTTCAGTGAAATCACAATCCACTAGTTTCTAGGCTTTTTTTTTCCCCTTTTCTCAGGCAGCCAGCAAGCTCTCTGCTGCCGATTGGGAGACTAAGGAGACTAAGATAGATCTGTTTTGGACTTATTAGTCCACATCAGTTAGCCATGAGGGTGTTTACGTAGTTTGGTTTACGTAGGAAGAACCTGGCTAAAGAGAAATACACGTAAAGCCTACAAAAAGAAAAGAAAACAAATACAGTACCTTTACAGGGAGGATACATGGGATGAGAGTGTGGCTAACTGATGAGGACTAATAAGTCCAAAATAGATCTATCTTAGTCTCTTTACTCTCCCAATGGGCAGCAGTGTGTTTGCTGGCTGCCAGGAAAAAAAAAAGCCTAGAAACTAGTGGACTGTGATTTCACTGAACTAGGGCTGCATAAAAATCTTGGTTTACATAGGAAGAACCTGGATAAAGAGAAATACATCTCTCTCTCTCTCTCTCTCTCTCTCTCTCTCTCTCTCTCTCTCTCTCTCTCTCTCTCTCTCTCTCTCTCTCTCTCTCTGTGTGTGTGTGTGTGTGTGTATAAAATTTGTAATTTTATTATGACATTTACACAACATACAACATATAGATAGATACCTTATCATTTTAAAGCATTGTTTCATCATGGTCTTCCATCTGTTACTTTGTTTTTCTTCCCCTATGTCTTCATTTCTTTCTTCTTCTCCCCCCCCCCCTTATCCTTTTTTTTCCTACCCCCCATAGAGATCTATATATTTTAATTATATCTTTAATATTATACATTTCTACATTCATGTTATATACATTTGTATTCTACTCCATACATTTGTTTTATATATATATATATTTATATATATATATATATATTGTACTTCTAATCTTCTCTCCTTATAGTTATTATTCTTTATTTCTACTCTTAAGCCAATTATACCATTTATTCCATATTCTATAATACTCTGTCTCTTCTTTTTCCTTAATTTCTTTTGTTAATCAGTCCATCTCAGTGCATTTAAAATCTTATCTATCAATTCTTCCTCAGTTGGAGTTCTTTCCTGTTTCCAATTTTTTGCATATGCTATTCGTGCTGCTGTTAAGATGTGTAGCATCAAATATTTTATTTCTTTGGAATATGGTTTTGTAAAAATTCCTAACAAGAATGTTTCTGGCTTCCTTTCTATTTGTTCTGTTATTTGTTCTATCCATTTCTTAATATTTGCCCAAAATTTTTTTGCTGCTGGACACGTCCACCATAAATGGTAATATGTTCCTTGGGATTTCTTACATTTCCAACATGTTGCACTATTGTTCGGGTATATCTTTGCAAGTCTTGTTGATGGCAAATGCCATCTGTAAAACATCTTCAGCTGATTTTCCTTGTATGCCGCCAATAGTGTTAATTTTGCATTTACTCGCCACATTGTTTTCCACTTCTCCAAATCTATTGTATAATTAAAATTTTGCGCCCATTTAATCATTTTATTTTTCACTATCTCTTGCTCCATTTTATATTGTAGTAAAAATTTATAAATTTTGCTAATTAGCTTTTCTTCTGTTGAATCTGAAAATATATTGAAGGAGGAACAAGCAGATTTTAGGGTTACACATTCCTGCTTGGATTAAGCAATGATCCTGCAGTGTTAGTTGAGAAATACGCTATCAGATTCTGGTCTGTAATATATTTCTTTATTGACTTTAAGTTTGCTTTTCACTCAATCTTAATCCCTAATGGATTTTATAGATACAGATACGAGGAGCATTCATTTATTTTCCAGTGGGACTGAAGAAGCAATCACTAAGGCTCAGTAGAGGTTAGTTCTGACTCATGTTGTGAAACCCATAAATTGGGCATTTGGGTGTCTGTATTTAATTCTTTGTCAATACAAAATAACATACCTTAATCTTCAGAGCTCTGTATTGAGGAGGAGGAAGAGGAGAATTATTGATGATGATTGATGATGATGATATCCCAAAAATAATTAAAATCCAAATGATGGAAACACCGTTGAAGCAATACACTTGGGTAGTCCCTGTAATTAAGGATAATTGTCTGGACTCAAGCCAGAATGAACAATTTTGATCATAAAACAAGGAAGCTAATAACCATACATCATACATCTCACATTTAACAGTGACATTCACAGATTAAATGTATCAGAACTACAAGTGGTAGAGGACTATTGCAAATAAACTGTGAAGGAAGAATAACAGAATTTGAATGAGCGCATTAGGAAAAGTAAAGATGGCCTTCTCATGGAATTTTGTAAGGAGAGGCTCCAGAAAACAACAAAATCATATCAGAATACAAAAATGAATCAATTCAAAGTTGGAGTAAGAATGAGAAAAACAAACCAATTCATGATCTTTATATGCATGATAAAAAAAATCTAAAGACCAAATCTGACTGCAGTTGAGATTTTAAAATCCTTTTTTAAAAAAGTAACTGGCAGTGATGCAGCACATGCACGTGTGCATGTGCAGCAGCCCTGGGATGTCCATGGCCCGCCTGCCCTCCCAGAGCACTGCTGCACCATAGTGCCACCGCCATTCGCTTTCTTCCTTCTCTCGCCGTGAAACGAAAGCAAACGGTGGCGGGGTTGCTTCAGAAGGTTGCTCTGGGCAGGCAGATGTCTGCAACCAGGTGGGGAGAGATGGCAGTGAGAACGGCGATGACGGGCAAGGGAGTACCAAGAAGATGAAGGGCTACCTGTACTGGCCCGCCCAGGTAAGCACCACCGCCCAGGCCGGAGGGAAAGTGCTGTGGGCTCCACGGTAGTGCAGACAGGCCTGGCCTTCTCCCCACATGGGGGGCTTCTGCCCCTCTCACTCTGCTTCTTCACCAGTGGGAAGTGGTGGCACAGCTGAGTCTTCTTCCCCTGGAGTGCTGGATTCTGCGGGCCAAGTTCCCGGAGTGGCGCCAGCAGTCAAAAAGAGCAGGTAGGTGTCTGGGTGGGAATCCAGTGGGCTACTTCAGAGCCCCAAGCTCCATGGAGCCAGCATGGAAGGCAGGGGGGAAGGCAGTCTTATCTGCAGCACCCACTCCCCTCTTTGGATCACCCTGCAAGGGGGAGGTTCTGCCTTTGCAGAAATGGGGCGGGCAGTTTGTATGGAGGCTTGGAGGGAGGGATGCACCGCCCTCTGGGAGGGAGAGCAGGACAAGAGAAGGCTCCGAGGTTCGCTTGGGCAGTCAAGCCAGATGACGGAGGGAAACTCAAAGCATTGGGGGCTTCAAAAGACAGACTGTGCTTCAGAATGTGCAGCTCCTGAGTCTTAACAGTGAATGACATACGTGTCAAGTTGGCCAAGCCACCCAGTCACATGACCACCAAGCCACACCCTCAGAACCGGTAGCAACACTTTTAGATTTCACCACTGACTGAAACCATCTACTCTCTCCCTCCAAAAATAGTTTTGAAAATGACATCAACGTTTCATGAGATTTCAAAATTTAAACTGAGAGACACGTAGGCTATAATACACCAGACATTAGTATTGTAGAAAAGAAGATATCCTTTGTTGATGTAGTAAGCCTTGGAGATACTTAGACTAATGAAAAACATGAGAAAATGAAAAAATACATGTACATATTGAAGTGAAAAGATTGTGTAAGAAAAAATCAGTTGTCATATTAATTGTAATTGGAACTCTTACTGCAATACCAAAAGGATTCACGAAATAATTAGAAATATTAAATTCACTGGGATTGATACCACTAATTTTGCAATAGACAATCCTACTTGGAATCCCACATATGTAAGGCCCTGTATCCATGACTTTTAAATCCTGGATTAAGACATGAATGGTTGGAGTCATTACCCATTATATATTCAATTAGAAAGTGATATTCATTTGGATGATAATAACAATAATGTCAATTGTCAGAAAGGGGGACTGGATAGGCTTGTTCTAAACTGTTTAAGCATATTACAAGATTAGTGGAGGTGGGAACATGATTTCATGTGCCATTTTTTGTTATTACTATGTGATGAATAATAATCTCATATCTAAATGTTTTAATGCATTGCCTTTTCCCACTCCACTGTGTATGAGTTCAATAGTTGTATATGTATGTGTATGTGTATGTGTATTAGTGATGGGTTGCTCCTGATTAGCATCAGTTTCCAAGAACTGGTAGTGAAAAATTTTAGTAGTTTGGAGAACCGGTAATAACATTGGCTGGCTATGCCCCTGGACCCATCCCAGCCTGGTCGCCGCTCACTTACCCTGCCCACTTCATCAGAGGCTCTTTTTTTTAACTTTTAAAAGCATTTTTTCTATAACCTCTTCGGTAGGGAAAAAAAATGCCTTTAAAAGCCTCTGACGATCCCAGCTGATTTGCCTGATTGTCAGAAGCTTCTAAAAGAATTTTTTTCTGCAACCTCTTAAGGTTGTAGAAAAAATGCTTTTAAAAGTTAAAAAAAAAAGTTGGCCACGCCCACCCAGCCACATTACCTGCTACAAGCCACGCACACAGAACTGGTAGTCAAAAAATTTAGAACCCACCCCTGATGTGTATGTGTATGTGTATATATAAAACTTACGAAAAAAATTGAATCATTTACCACTTGAATGCAATGCTGCCCATAATTATCTTCTTTTCTTGTGCTTCTGAAACAATATTTCCCATTTGTATGCTGATTTATGAATATATTTAGCCCAGATTGGAAACACTGGTTAGGTTATACAAAGGACAGCAAAGTCCAAAAGTACCGAACTATTGCTTTTCATTTCACACCTGGATTTTGAATGCACAAAACCCTGCGCTCTACTACAATTTCTAGAATTCCTCTGAATGCAATAGGATTTAAGAACCACAAACATATTTACACCTTTACACCTTCACAAAACAAACTGAATATATCACCAGATTCACCCATTTTGAATTCAAAGAATAAAGTGAAGGATAAACTCATTGGACAGATTGGATTCAGCACATGTTGACTTACAAACTAACCAAAGTTACAACTAACTTTGTTTTCCATGCCATGCACATTGAGTCATTAGATCTTTAGCTGACCTCATTAAGGGCACTTTGTGAATGCAATCCCAGTACAATTCCTGTAATGTTTTAGTCAGTGGTGTCTCAGGAGAAAAAGTCTCAACTTTAAACTCTTGAGCCTATGCAACCCTCTTACAAAGCTAACTGATTAAAAATATGTAAATTACAAACATTATATTTGTGATCAACTAATTGCAGTAACAACTGAAGAGCAATTATGTTTATGGTCTCCATTTCTCTGAGATGATTCTGCATCTCCATTCTGAGCATCACTTGCCCCTAGTAAATAGGCTACTTGACAGCATCTCATTATTACCACACATCACCTCTTGATCTCTTTTTGTGACCATAGTCTTCGAGTATTTCCCAAAATAGATGACAGCAGCAGAAGCATATCCTTTATGTTCATTATCTGGAGACCCTGAGCTCCTCAAGAGGCACCTTTCATAATCAGGAGATAAAAACTTCCAGTCAGACTGCATTTTCAAGAATAGCCCATTAACATCCAGTCCTAAAGCACAATAAAAGTTTATTCATTATCGAGTTTATGTAGGAAGGCAATAGTAAGAACACAACTGGTGTGATTGGTAAATAAGAAGCACATCATCCACATATATACTGATCCCTGACAGGTTAATATTTTGCTTCAAAGCATCAAACATATACTATGAAATGAAGTGAGGAAGTAACACCAGTGTTCTTAGAAGAACAAGGAATATGTTGTTAATTAAAGCATCAACTCTTCAGTGAAATTATTAATTTGCTTTAAACTTGAACTTGAATATTCAGATTTGTTTTCTCCCTTTATATCCATATATTTAATAACCTCATCACATTCTAAAGGAGGTAACTACTTTTCTGAAATAGTCTCTTAAAAGTTTTACTACATTCCAGAGAAGAATATAGTATTAAATATTCCTTTGAAATATTAGAAGCATCAAGAATTATGGACATCCTTGGGGATAACCAAATATTTGAGAGATAAATCTATACCTAATCATTATTATTGATAGATAGTAGATAGATAAGTAGATAGATGATGATAGATAGATAGATAGATAGATAGATAGATAGATAGATAGATAGATAGATGAGAGAGACAGACAGACAGACACTGTAAGCTCTCTCTCTCTCTCTCTCTCTCTCTCTCTCTCCCTCCCTCCCTCCCTCCCTCCCTCCCTCCCTCCCTCCCTCTCTCTCTCTCTCTCTTAAATTCACACTCTCCTATGCCTCACCAAATTGTCAGCTGACTTGTTTTGGGATACATTTCTATTGGAATTTCAGGAGATTGATAGACATATGTTCAGAAATAGCCCGAGTAACAAATTATCAAGCCAAAATATTGGTGACCTATCAATCAGCAAACTTTATCCGTCTGCCTCCCTCACTTTTTAAGAAGAGTGATTGATGGTAGTAGTTATTCCCATTGGCTAGAGAAAGGGGAAATAAAGGTGGCAGAACCCACCAATTGCTGTCATTAATTTTTCCAGCAGTGAACTTGTAAGGACAGAATCATTTGTCAGTGAGGCAAATTAGAACTCAGACATCAAATATGATGCCAGCATATTTTTCTGCTAACTCATGGACTGGAAGAATACAAATCATTACAATTATTATGTGGAAGTCTTAAGAAGATATTTATATTGCAGATGCTTTATAGCTGTCTTTTCTTTTAGATATTCAAGAAATCTACAGTGTTTAATGACAAGATGCAGCATTTCTAGCATTTGTGCATGTTTAGTCCTTCCATTATTTGTTTTTGAATGTAGATAACAAGAACTATGTTTGAACATGTTATAGCCAGCCTTCCATTGAGGACCTGTATACTGCACAAGCCAGAAAGAAAGCTGGGAGGGGGATCTACAGACCCCCTCACATCCTGGATACAAACCTCCCCTCAGGACACTGCTGTAGGGCATTGCATGCCAAAACGATTGGACACAGAGACATTGTATATTTGTAATTTGTATGTCCACTGAGAGCTTCTGCACCAGAAACAAATTCCTTGTGTCCAATCACACTTGGCCAATTACACTTGGCCAATAAAGAATTCTATTCTATTGTATGATTTCATGTTCTGATAGATCTCCAAGGTCCCTTCCAACTGTTCTGTTCTGTTCTGTTCTAAAAACCTGACAGTTTGTCTTAAACTGTTTGTGTGCCTGCTTAATCCATGGCACACAATGATCCTTGACATCTCCTAGGTGGCAATTTTAACAAAGCAGAACATAAAGTAAAGAAACACATTTTTATTATGACAGATACGATTTTCACATGACTTTTTGACAGAATTCTTCTAATGTCAAAGGATTACATGAACTTTTTCCCTCCACAAAACTTAGAAATGTACTTTCAAAAGAACCCTTTTGAAAGTAGGACATAGGAAAGGTTGTTTTGATTATTCCGTCATGTTTACTGCATCCTCATCCTAATTATTGTGGCACAGCCCCAGGATAGGGGAATTGAGAATAGTAATCCATTCTACCTTTCTTCTGTCCGGAAAAAAATTAGTTACCTGCTGCTGAAATTCCACTAAACTCAGTGCAGCTAATTCTTCATAGAGTAGGATCCAAAGAGTGCTGTTATCAGTTATCTCTTATAAAATATCACATAAGTGACATTTGGCAGGCATCAGTATACATATGCTGCCTGGGATGAGGAATGTAGATAAGAATTTAGTTGTAAAATAAGCAGCTGGGCAATTATGTAAAAACACTATAATCAGCTTCAGATATTGGATAGTGAATTGGTTGCCATATTATTATCAGCAGGATAATAATCAGCTGTCCCTAGATAAGATAGAATACATTCAAGGTCTTCTGAGGGAACGGGATCAAAAAGGGCAAAGTGATCGCCTCAGCTAAATGATTGAAGGCCCACCCTTTGACTTGGCAGCCATACCGTGTCAGGAAGTTATGCCATATTATCAGGAAAATAAGGAAGTGTAAATAGGGTGTGGCAAGGGCACTGCAAGCCTTCTTAACATCTCCTTAATACAAATATGTTTTTTCTCCTTTTTTTCCTCACACAGCTACAATATGAGCCCAGGAAAAGAAGTGGCTACTTTAAAGGGACATCAACAAGTGCCCTACACCATCTTCAAAGCATTGTATCTGTTTTGAATCCAAATAGCTGCACCAAAGCCCTAGTAAATACAAATACACTACTTAAGGAGGTGAAGTAGGATGGAAAGATTCAATTTTCAGATGTGTAAACTCACTGACTGTCCAATTCTCTCAGTCCAATTGGGAGTGGTACTATAATATGTCCTTCTGCGCCATATCTGCATTTCAAACATAAAACAACTAGCAACAAAATTCTCAGCTACAGGGGACTGCCATAAGCCCCAACATTAAGTCATTTACTGCTAGATAAATTTATCTCCTGAAAGTTATAAAAAGATTGGAAAAGGGAAAAAACCACATTGTTTTCTTTTGCCTGTTGTATCACAACTTCTTTTCTCACAAACTCTAAATGATGTGATACATAGACTTGGTAGAACTTTAAACAGGATCAATCGGAATAAGATCAGAGGCTCCACGTTATATTTTGCTTTTTGGTGTGTGTGTGTGATCTTGTTAAATGCTATCACCTCCTGCATTTTCCTTTGTGTGCCTTTCATTTGTAGTCTACAGGTCTTGGGCCTCTTCGGTCTTCTATCTTGCATCCTACTCTACATAATATTCAACTTGTGGGATTGTTAGTTAACACGGTACACCACTTATCCTCTCTATGATAAATTTTATATGGTTCTCCAGCACCACAAAATCTTCAGATTGCCTTGGATCTTTTACTTTGTTTTGAGGACAGGACTACAGAAGACATTTAATCTTTGCTGGACAAGGAGAGAATGAGATGGAAACAATCCTAATGGGTAGTATTTCGTATCCAACAAAATATAATTGTCCCCTCACTAATCAAAACCATTCAATTTAATCTTATGAAAGCTGCCTAGGATTTGATCAAGGAATGTTATAGAGTCTGCTTATTCCAATCTTTACAGAGCCCGTGTACTGACAAAATCCCAGGAACTTTTTCTTTTTCCCAGGATCCACACATTTCTTAACCGTTTCAAATTATATTATCTCTCTTAATGTAACCTTGCAAGTAGAAAACCTTAAGTTAAGGGACAGCTGATCTACAAGTGGATGGAAGTGTAACAATCCTGTGAAAAAACAATTTTGACAGAATGGAAAGCTCCATAAACAAATACATATTTAAGAGGACTTGATGAATATAAAATGATCTGCTACAGCAATTTTCACTGTTCCAGGAAAAGGCAGAGCAGGGCATGTGGAAACGAAAAGGAGGCTTCTTCTCTAAATTACATGCCACTTTCATGATTTTCCCTGAAGTGCCACACAGTGAAAAGAGGAAAATGAAAACAGCTGTGGAGGTTTAGACCTGTACTCTGTTCAACTCATATTTGACCCTTGTCCTCCAGTCAGCTTGACCCTGGTCACAAACATCCAAGTTTATTATTTCTCCCTAAAATGGGAGGAAGAGGAAGAAGACTATGAGAATACTACCATGTTTCCCTGAAAATAAGACCCTGTCTTATATTTTTTTAAACCTGAAATAAGTGCTTGGCCTTATTGCCATGCGCTCAAAAACCTGATTGGGCTTATTATCAGGGGATGTCTTATTTTGGGGGAAACAGGGTAATGACATAATATATAGCAATAAAAGTGTCATCACCATTATATCATTATATTTAAAAGAATTTTCAAAACAGAGATTCCAAAGAAGAACCAGCAGAGTTTCAGCCATTCAGCTTCTGTCATCCAAGATATTAGGTTCTTGGTAAAATAAAGCTGACAACTTTAAGCTCCTCAATCATTGGAAACATCCTATTGCATCATTACTCTGGAGGCAGATTAGATTTTCTAATTTAGTAGCCTTAAATAAACTACCCAGCCCTAATTTTCACATCACAATGTGGCTGCTCTGTTTTGCCTACTTACACTGCTGAAACATTTAATCATTCATTTAGCATGATTAGAATGAAAGCAAATGAGCAACATCTAATTGGGCAGGGATTTAATGGGAGGAGCTAAATAGTTTCATTATCAATATAATTATTGTTTATATTACCATTTATTACATTACATTAATATAAATTACCATTTATATTCTAGCCTTTCTTGGAGAGCTATTAATTTTGATTTATTGCAAGGCATCAATTTTTATTTTTCCCTTCAGTCTATACTCTATGACAGGGGTGTCAAACTGGTGGCCCGCAGGCCAGATGCATCCCATAAAGGTCATTCCCACCCCAGTTCCGCAAAGACAAGAAATGTTGCGATACATCACGTGATGTCACGTGATGCGATCAAGATTGACAACCGTGTCCTATGAAATTGTTTTGGCTGAGAGTGAGCAACCAACCCAATGTTATCCAATGTTTTCATGATTCATGGTGGATGAGAACCTGTATCTCCTGAGCTTAGCTAAGTATCTTTACCATTTAATTGGAAAGAAGCAAATGAAGGCCAAGAGTTGGCAGTGGTGGGATTCACCCAGTTCACACCACTTCAGAAGAACCAGTTGTTAACTTTCTGAGCAGTTTGGCAAACTGGTTGTTGAAAGAAATCATTAGGGCAGAGAACCAGTTGTTAAATTACTTGAATCCCACCACTGAGAGTTGGGCTACCCTTCATTATGACAAAGGTGAGAAAAAGAAGAAAACACTAACATTGGAAACTGAAAACATCTTTATGCAGTCAAAACAAGCTACTTGATGGCCATGAACAGCAATACCAAGGACACTTTAAAGAAAAAGAAGCATAATGTTTGGTGAATAAGTCTACAACCACCAGGCAATCATTTTAAGGGACTTCCGAACCTACCATCAATATTTCAAATATGTCTATTGTCCAATAAAAGTTGTCAACACTTCCTATTTGATGTTTCATGTTATTCAGTGCTTTTCTGATATACATTGGACTCCATTTTCATTGCTCATATTGCAGCTTTGGTTGGCATTCAAATTCCATCCTTTTGGAGACAGCAACATACAGCCTTGTTATAGTTGTCCACCTGTTGGTAACTTTGAATATAGATTATCATAGATAGTGTGTGTGAGTGCTTGGTATGGATTCTTTAGATGCTATAGTATCTGGTAGCAGGTTGCTGGCAGGCACAAACTAGCTATTGCCAATTAACTATTGAACCAGGTCCAAAGTTTTAGCTGTGATTTGAGTTCAATATATTTGTTAGGTTGCCTTCATCATTTTAGACTTGGTTGATTACTGAGATCATAAGCAGAACTACTGCTGCATGTATCAGTTGCTTGAGGTTATGATGTGGTTGCCCTTCACTCCAGATTGTTACTTCCCCCCAAAATTCAGGATGTGCCTACATTATGTCTTTTAGAGCCCTATTGAAATGCATCTTTTCTCCAAGCTTTTTCAATAAGAATCTTGGACAAATCTCCCCACATCTTTTTACAAATGCATGCTATTCCATTATGTTTTATGGTATCTTGTTTTATGTATTTATGTATGTAATAACAGATCATATGTATCTGTTTTTACAATAAAATGCTAGACTGTATTGTTTCTCTATGTCATGTAATATCTGTGGGTATATGCATAATTTTGTATTTACGTATTTGTTTATTTTGTCATATTTATGTAGTCTATATTGGAGGTGGTGACCCTTTGAGAGCTGTATGCAACAAAATTTTATTTTAATATATGCCGATTAGTGTACATTCAAAGTGACAATAAAGTTATTCTAAGTTCTAAGTCTTTGAGAACCTTCACTATGTAGAACAGTCTGCTAAATCAATTAAATAAATGCATGATAGAGTTATTACCTTCTGTCTAATCCTAAATTTGTTTTTTTTTCTTTTTTACTGTGAATTTCAAAAAAGTTTCTTCAGATTTGACTTTTGCTCCTCTATTACTATGGATGGATTTAGAAGCCATATATTCATTTATTTAAATTTTTAGGCCACCCAACTTCAAATAACTCTGAGCAGCTTCATTAAGTTAAAAGGACAACAATTACATAGACACGTATGCTAAACCAGTATACTTCTTTAAGTAAGAGGCATCTGACTCATTCAAGTCTTTCATCATGGGAAGAAAGCAGCATTGAACCATTGCAATGCAATCTGCACTCCCTTCGTATGTGCATGTAACATCACAATATGCATACAAAAGGGGCAGAGTTTGCAGAATGAAGCTGCTTTCTGCATTTGCCATCTAAGATGCATCAATGCCCTTGAAAACAATGTATTCATATAAATGAATATAGCAATAGCACTTAGACTTAACCCCTGTAGGCTAACTCACTGCTCATTCCAGGAGTTCAGTTCTGGTAGGGTTGCCAGGTGTCCACTATTTGAGCGGACAGTCCACTTTTTTCACATTATGTTCACTATTTTTTTTCACAAAATAGTGGACATTTTTTTTATTCAAAAGCTTTATGATGAAATGGTACGTAATCTAAAGCTGTACAGTCTAAGAGAATAAGGATAGGAGAATCGTGTTTTGTCTTTTTTTTCATAAGTTAGAATGAGACAAAGATTGAATATCCATTGAACTCGATTCTCCAAAAAAATTAATGATGAGATTGAAATAAAAATATATTATAAAATTATGTACAGTTTACATTTTTCAAATGTATTGTAGCTTGTGTCGACTGCCTAAAATGGCGTCGAGTGATGAGAGTGACAGTTCAGAAGTGAACTTTGTATATTTTTTAATATTTCTCAACGTTGTACTGAAATTAAAGAATTATTCTTTAAACACAAAGAAGTGATTAAAGCTGCGCAGTCAAATAAAAAATACACACAATAGCAAAGTAAAATGTAATTTAGTATTTTACATATTATTATAATATATTTGATGTTTTGAATTTTAAGTAAAGTTTTGAAGTGATTATTTTAATATGTGTTAAAATGTTTGTAAGAAAATATATAATTTAATTGTAAAATTTTTTTTTAATTTTTTTACTACTTCACACCCCACCCCACCCTCGCTTGTCCGCTATTTTTTGGAAGCAGGCCTGGCAACCCTGCCAGCTCAAGGTTGACTCAGCTTCCCATCCTTCCAAGGTTGGTAAAATGAGGGCCCAGATTATTGGGGGCAATATGCCGACTCTGTAAACCAGTTAGAAAGGGCTGTAAAGCCCTGTGAAGCTGTATATAAATCTAAATGCTATTACTATATACTGCTTCACAGTGCTTTATGGCACTCTCTAAGAGTCTGCATACAACAACCTGGGTCCTCATTTTACTGACTTCAGAAGGATGGGAGGCTTAGTGAACTTTCAGCCAGCCAGGATCAAAGGAATCAAACTCCTGGCAGTGAGCAGAGTTAGTCTGAAGTACTGCATTCTAACCACAGCACCACCACAGCTCTAAAATATAGATAGTTACCCTGTGATAAGATAGGCGGCCAATGAATTTTATAAATAAATGTATAAATATTCAAGCAAAGAAACACATAAACTGCTTTTTTCCCACCATTGCTGACTGCTATTAGCCATATACAATTTGAGAAAGGCTGTGCTATAGCATTCAAGGAAGGCATGTTTTCTCATTTGGATAATGGTCTCTCTGAATGTTAAACTACAATGACTGTTCCCAGTTCTGTTCATCAGATGATGGGATCTGTTTTTCATTTATGCAGTTGAACTCTGGAATTTAAAAACCTATCTTTTTCTTCATCTTTGTGGAAAAGGCACAGTGTCTTATTTATGATGTGTTCATTGGTATCTGTACTCTGCTACATCCTCAGTCAGTTGATAAAGGCTGCCTTTTTTATTGCAAAGAAAAAATACTGGTTTAACTGTTCCATATCAAGTGTACTTAATAATAATGGTTTAAAAATAATCCTTTTGAATTACAACAAAGTTCCCTGAGGATACATTCTTACTGATATAAAACTTACGGCTTTTGTCAAAAGAAAATGTCAGATTTATGCACAGCACCCGTATAAAAATCTGTAATATCTGAAATGTCACCTGACTAACCTCACTGCTTCAGAATTCTGTCAGTCTTTCTTAAGACCTGAGGCCATTTTCTTAAGAAAATTAAGAAGGTGTTACCACTTCTCACAAATATGAGATGAGTCAAACTGCATAACAGCATTCAGGCTAAGAGATGTAAGAAATCAAATATGACAGTTTACTGAGTTCTCACTTTGGCAGTAAAAATTCTGGGCTCTTGAACAAGGAGTCTGAGGGATTTGGCTATTTGCTTGAACAGGAAGGTGAAGTTTTTGACCAAATGATTAACTATGAATCAAGAGGAGATCACCTTAGCTTCTCAACTAAGAACAGAAGAAGCTGTTCAAAACAAAGGAATGAGTAGGAGTTACACATTCTGTTGAGAAGGCTGGTTGCTTTAAGATTAGCTTTAAGTTTGATCTTTAATGGACAGAGCTATTCATCAAGAAACTGAACTTAAATAGGTCCTCTCCTTTCTTCTTTCTTTCTCTTTCCAGTTCCTCTTTTCTTCTCCATCCTATGTTGCTTTTATCTTCTTTTCCTTCATTTCTCACTACAGCTTCTGTTCATTCTGTTTATTTTGTTTTGTTTTCTCCTGTTGCAGTTTCTAAAAAAAGGAGTAATGCCTGTTCTTGAGTATTTCTGCTTGAGTCCCTTTCTCCATAGGAAAGAGAATGGTTGGCATATGAGAATGAGGAATCAAATAATTTTATAAAGCAGGTATCTTATTCTGTTGCATTTATGCATGTGCCATGTAGATGAATGGGTAGATACAGTACATAAAGATGGAGATTGAGATCTAATGGAGATAGAGCAGGAAATAAAGACAGAGAGATGTTCTATCTTGAATCAGTCCATTCCATTTCTGAATTTGTATTGAAGTAGTAACCAAGGGGGGGGGAGTAAGAGGAGAACTTGTATCATGGCATCACTGCACATATGTTGTCATTCAGATGTAATCTTCATTTGTTGTGGAACCTTATGATTGCAACTCTGCCATCTGGACCTTGCAAGCTATCTAACTGTTTTATCAACTGTCATGTTTTCTTTATACATTAATCTGAGGAAAGATATAACTTTGTCCTACTGAGAAGATTTTGATTCCGTTATGATCAGTTTAGATCAATTCATCCTCCAGATTATGCTAGCTAGATGCAGCACTATGGAATATTATGTTCAAAACAGCAAAACAGAAAATTAGATTTCCTCCCTCCCTCCTTCCCTCCCTCCCCTTCCTTCCTTCCTTCCTTCCTTCCTTCCTTCCTTCCTTTCTTCTGATTTAACATTTGTAGTCTCCAAATTTCTACCATAGGAACTAAACTGCAGATTGACAAGCATGCTTGATTTAGAACTACATAGAAATTCCATATCATACATCAACACTTAACGGATTCTATGTCAAAAAAAGTACTTCTAGTTCAAATGAGAAAAAAATTGGATTCTCTCTGGAATAGCAAGGGAAAGAGGAACAGAGTAACCTCCTATCTTGTTTGCCCAGAAAGCATGGACAATGCCTGAGGCAGAGACATACCAAAGGATCTCTGTCAAAGCACTTCAGATCCCACTTTCTACGGTTCTCTTAGAATTACTGCTAAGATATTTTATAGACATCTATTCAACATGTTTGCAGTGCCTATCAGGTCTTATTTACTAGAGTCCAGTATGCTTATAACCAGCATATCCAATTGCAAAATAACTTGGTGTTCTAAACATCATGAATGTCCATTTTCTGTTTTGACTATCCCTTTTGATCATTTAATTTTATTTGTACTTCGGATCCAGGATACAAGAGTAATAAATCATGTACTCCATGATGATAATCAAAATGGGACTTGTGGGCTCTTTTGCATCCAATGCACAGATTTTCTTGAAATTAGGCCAGTGGGGATATAGGGTTTTTTTTTTCAAAATTAGAATTGCCATTTGCAGCTGTCAACTATGATTAATTATTATGGGCAGAACTTAATGGCATTGATAGGAGTTGCTCTTAAAACTAAGAATGGCTCTTCCTGTGTTAGTATTCACTGTGTAGTTTGGACTGTTCTTTCCCCCCCACAGGCCTGTGGTTTGTGAAGGCTGGTGATAATGTGAGCAAATGGTATAAAATCTTTCCTTGTGACTTTATCATGAAATCCTCTCCCAGCTATTATGGTTTTTTTTAAATTAAATTTATATGCCACCCTTCTCCGAAGACTCAGGGCGGCTTACAATGCGTTAAGCAATAGCCTTCATACTTTTGTATATTTTATACAAAGTCAGTTTATTACCCCCACAAACTGGGTCCTCAATTTACCCACCTTAGAAAGGATGGAAGGCTGAGTCAACCTTGAACCTGGTAAGATTTGAACTGGTGTAATTGCAGACAGCTGGATATTAATAACAGGCTTTAGTCTGCTTTTAGCCTGTTGAGCTACCCAGGCTCAAGCAATTTTAAGCAATTAATTATCGTTGATCTTAAAAATTAAACATGGTTGATCTCTTGATATTCCACAAAAAGTCTATGGAAATTCTCCGTCATCTAGGTGTCATGGTTGTCCCAAAAGTGCTTTTTTTTCAAGAGGCAACTGGACTTTCTGGTTTTTCTTTGAAGATGTTTTGCTTCTCACCCAAGAAGCTTCTTCAGCTCTGGAAGAAGCAAAACGTCTTTTTAAAAAAAGCAGAAAGTCCAGTTGCCTCTTGGAAAAGCACCTTTGGGACAACAAAAAGTTTGTGACAACTTAAGTATTATAACTTTGCAATTCACAAATATCTGCTGCAATTCCCTTCCAGAGTCTATCTGGCATTAGTGTATCCATTAGTGGTTCTTTTTTGCTGAGCAAGATTTATTCTTCTGGCAAAAATCACAGCCTGTCACAAATGTTTTAAAACATTGACTCATCTGTGACCACGAAACATAGTCTTGCACATTATTTAAGCAAAACTTACCGTAAATGGCCTTTGTAAGGTTTTCTTGGTAATTCCGACCATATCTCAAATGGGATAAAATGATCTGTTAGCATGAGAATTAATTCTCAAAGAATCTGAAAGAATATGGTGAATTTTGTTAATATAAATAGTAATCGTTTATAAAAATTATTAACTGCTAATAGAAATACGTATTGTTTCAAGTAAGCAAGAAAGATAAAGCAGTAATAGTTAAATTTATTGTTCTATTCAAAGAAGAGAATATATTTATATTTTTTATTATATTTTGTGCTTGTGATGAAAAAAAGAATGAAACTTTGACTTTGGTTTTGCCGATTAGATAAATTTATTGTTATAGAAATGGCTAGTTATATACTAATGTTTAAAAGTAAAAGTTGAGGTTGAAATGTTGTTATTTTGTACTGTGCTAAAAAGAGTCTCCTCCCTTGTACCTCATATTTTCTTTCCCCCTTTCCTTCTTTTTTCTTTCCTTAATTTCTTTTTTCTTTCTTTGTATTTTATGCATTGATAAAACAATAAAAGTTTATATCTTAAAAAATAGAATTAATTCTTCCTCCCTCTCCAAGAAAGGTGTTGAATAACACAATGGCTAAATCATTTGCATACAGTAATTTTCAATATTGCTTATAGCTTTGAATCAGAAGCAGTAATACAGCATATACGTCAAAGAAACTAATCAGAAAGCTTCTGGCAACTTTCTAAAAGTAAAAGTAGAGCTGAGCCTGGATCAGAGAATGTTACTGTGTGAATAAAACATTTGCTACTACAAGTGTTTTGCCTGACACTGTTAGTCCTTGACTTACAACAACAATTGAGCCCAAAATTTCTGTTGCTAAGTGAGACAGTTGTTAAGTGAGCATTGTTGCATTTTGCATCCTTTTTGCCACAGTTGTTAAGTGAATCACTGCAGGCGTACAGCCCCGCTGCGAACCAGTAGTAAAGGTAAGTAGAACCCACCCCTAGCTGCAACCCTCTGCCAGTGAACACGGAGTTTGGGAGGGCCGCGGGCCAGTCTGTTTTCACTGGTGGAGACACCCCAGGCCAGTCCTTCGCTGTTTCCAGGTTGGCCCCATGGGCCAGATCTAACAACCCTGCAGGGCTGATCCAACCCCTGGGCCTTGAGTTTGACACCCCTGGTATACCTGGGGTGTCAAACACCCTTGACACCCCTGGTATAAAATATGCAGAAGATGAGAAGTCTGCCCTTGTCAATTATATTTCATCAAATATTTCATATTGGTAAGATGGTACAGTAGGTTACACTATTACAAGAAAAAGTAGAAAAAAGAAAATAGCACATTTATAAATTGTTGGAATTGAACCCCATCAGTTTGGCATGTGGAATAGAACATGCTAGCAAAACGAGGCTATGCCTTTTCTCCTCTCCTCTCCTTTTCCAGGCCATTAATTAAGAGCATGCACTGAAGGACGCCCCCACTGGTTTCTTTCAAAGCCATTCAAAAAAGAATGGCAAGGATTTTGCAAAAAGAAATATTTTGCTAGCCTAAGTTTTATCCCAACATAAAGGCAGCTGCCTTTTGGTCCAAAACACTAACTTTATGTTCTAAGGGAAGAGAAATTGTTTTTCATGTTCAAAACATTCATGTTCTTCTACACAGAAACTGATTAGAGTTACTTCTACATGAACATTATTTTCCAACTTAAGACATTGCTTTAGGATGGTTCCATTAGCCGGTCGGACTCCAAATGTGCAGCAGTGTTTGTGTTTCTAAGTAGTGGCGGGGTGACCACATCAGAGGTGCTATAGCAGAAAAAGAGGGGTGGGGGAAAGGCTGCTTTTCTATTTTTCTATTTTTGGCTACCTTCAGTGGAAAATAGAAAGAAACAAAGTGGTCGGTACTCCTAGCACACTATGTGCTAAAAGAAATCTGTCTCGTGAGCCAATTTTTTTTCAGATTCCACCAAAAAAATGTTGTGACATGTGTGCCTATTTTAAAAAAAATGAATGGATTTTATTGGTGCTAATTCTGAGGAAGGAAAAAAATACAATTTTTTCCAGACCAAAGAGATCTGGAACAAAGTATTTTTGTCGAAATGAAATCAGCCGCTGATGGTCTCATGCAGATTGCAGTTGCCCTTAAGTCTTTCAATTGCTCAGTCTTGGGGACAGTGGTGAAATGTTACCGGTTCGCACTGGTTCTCCTGAACCGGTAGTGATAAAAACTACTAGTTCGGGTGAACTGGTAGTAAAAAAAAAAAAGCTATCTGTTCCTTTGAACCAGTATTTCCAATGATCAGCTCTGCCATGTGATTTCCTGCTTTCTGGTGAATCTAAATCAGGCGGCACAGCTGATTTTCCCTGCCTCGCTGTTCTACTTACCTTCCCAAGCCTCCTTTTGGTGTGTACTGTGCATGTGTGTGTGCACAGTGTGTGTTTTGGGCATGCGCATACAGCATGCATTTGGCATGCAGCGTGCATGTGTAACCAGCGAACTGGTAGCAAACCAATTCAGATTTCACCACTGCTTGGGAAATATTTTCTTGCACATTTAACAAAGTAGCTTCACAAATTTTACAAAAGAAAAGATCCTGATGAATAAGCAAACAGAACAATTGGGCTTGTCGACCCTTGAAATTAATTACAAGTTACAACATCTTTGAGGTTTATTAAATGGGCTTTAGATCAAGCAAGAAGGCTGTAAAACAAATAAAGTCTCTTTAACCATGCAATTTATACCAATGGAATACTGCAAAGGCTATAATGACCAAATGTTTGGACAGGAGTGTTTTGAGTTTTGACCAGCCCAAAGATGCAGTGTCTGAGGTTATAATGGTTGGCTAGCAATTGAGTATTATATTGCTGCATTTGTGTGATAATGGCCCATCTTATTTTATCACCATAATAGTTTTCTCATAAACGCTAAGGCGATTTCTTTTTTAAAAAAAATATTATCTATTACCAGCATACTGTAACTTGGAATCAAGTTTTATGATGTATTTATCTAACAATTTATAGTGAGCACTCCCACCTTCTTACACTTCCCTGATGTTTTTCTTGTTGTATGTATATACAAGAATGTTTATTAAGAATGTTAATTATAATAATAACATTCAATACAAAATAAGCTTAAATAAATAAAAATTAGAGAGAAAGAGTAAAAAGACAAGGAAAAAGGAAAGAAAGAAAAGAAAAAGATAAGAAAGAGAAAAGTAAGAATACAATAAAGAAAAATTAAATATATTAGAAAGTAATTGCCAACCTTCATGCCAGCAAGTATAAACAATGTTAGTGACTCTTGACCATCTCTAAGGTTACAAACAAGTATCTCTTCATCCCATATCCCATCTCTTTTTTATAAACAGATCCATAAACCATCATCTTTTCAGTTTGGTGCCAGTAGAAAGTGCAAAAAGGGTAGCTAGAATTAACCACATGTTTATATTAATCTTGATCAAAGAAGCCAACTTTGTATTCCTTTTTTATTTCACTTTTAACAGTCTTAATCTTTAATTCAAAATTTGTCATAGGATTTTATTTCTATTCATTTTTTCTTTGACTCACAATTCTTCAAAGCTTTAATAAGCTTTTGTATTTCTTTAAAATTTTAAAATCTCATTCTAATTTTTTCTAGATCTAGTGAAACATACTTCTCTAAATCATTCCCTTGGGCAGTCAATTTTAAATCTACTTTTGATACCATCCCTAACTTTCAGGTAAAAATGTGCTCTATATCTTATACAGGGCCCCAAACAAATACCTGCATTTATACCTTAAGCAGGACCTGGGAATCCAAGAAGATTCTCCAACTGAGACCCTGCTCATTCACATCCAGTATTGTACTTGGTACAGTGCTGGGACTGACTGGCTTCTGAAAATAACAGCAAAGACAAAATATTGCAAGGCAACCTCCAAACATTGGGTGAAGACTCCTCTGCTGAGAGGGGGAGAATGAAAAAAAGAGAATGAATTTGTGTACACAAATAACAGAACCCATGTTGATGGATGATCCCCCCAGCAGCTTTATGTGGATATTAAACAAACTGCAGGAGAAGAGTGCCTGAAGGCTCTCGTCTTCTTCTCCACAATCACTAAATGTAACTGGAATTGGAATTGTCTGCTCAGAAAGAAACAGAATGATTGCAACACAGTATACTCTGTTCCCAGCCCTCACAGTCAGCCCAAAAGTTGACAGTACCAAAAGTCACTGGGGTTAAAAACAACACAAAATCCAATACTCTAGATACTTATGGAAATGAATCAGTTATTCAAGGACCACCTCAGATAATCTATGAGTAATATAAGTACAATTTACAGCCCATGCCTAGATTTGAATCAGGACTGTCAAGAATACAGATATTTTTTCCAGAGTCATTTGGCCATTCTTTAAAAAGTAAAAGTTGAAGACCGTGGTACTTATCTAAATTTGATCAAAGACTTGCCTTTTTCAAGACTTATATTGCAGCATTGATGATTGCCTTGTCTTTCCTGTACCAATTAGATGGGTAGGATTCAGGAGTGAAATATAGTTGGCTCTATCCAGCTCGTGGAAGTCGGTAGTGCTGGTGGCGAGAGGTTCTGAGAGCCGGTAGTGCCGGCAGTGGGAGGCTCCGCCCCCCCCCAAACCGGAACATCATCACATCCCGGTTTTGACCCTCTGCGCCTGCAAAAAGACTTTGTGCATGCACAGATGATGGTGCGTGCACATTACCAAGCCTGTAGGAAAGGTAAGTGCATTTTACCCCTGGTAGGCTTCAAGTCCACGAAGCGAGATCATAAAGGACCCTGTCCACTTAATTGAGATCCATAGCCTCAAAAAATGTCCAAAGTAATATTGCAGGACACATTCCCATCTACACATTGGATTGGCTTTCAACTTTGCCAGTCTGGCACTATATGATACGGAAGGATATTTTCTATAGTTATATATGGAAAGAAATCAAACAAGTATCAGCGGGGAAAAAAATCCAAGTACACTACAATTTACAAGTCATAATGGCATAGCTTTGTCTCCAAATCCGATAAAACTCTAATTCCCCAAGGCCTAACAAGTTATAGTCCCAACGTATCTGCATAATTATAATCTCTATAATGTCCAAAAGGCTTAAACAATCTAACTAGATTGTTGAATTAAAACTATTATATCACGTGAAACATCTGAAACACTGAGTGCTAAATAAAACTAAGCATTTCTAGTTCAGTCAAATGTTGCCCTAAAACACTTTTGCATTTCAAAATTCACTGCCAAATTTTGAAAATTGAAAGTTCATCAGAGTCAAGTGGAACCTAATTGAAAGCTCACTCTGAATTGCTTCATAAATCTCCTAATTGTATAGGGTTGGATTTGGGTTTGCTGAAAATAATTCACTGAAATAAAAGAATGACTAAATCTGGATTGAAGCTATTGATTCTTTTGCAGGTTTCAGAGAAAAATGGTCTTCTGTCTCTTGTCCACACAGAGAGGAGAAGCATAATTCTGCTTTTAGTGTGTGGCAAAGCATTATAAGCAGAGCAAGGGGGTGTAATTACAGCTTGCACAAACATGTTTGAGGACTCTTTTAATGTAAAATGCATGACTAATGTCATAATTCTAGCCATTAGTTAAGTTACATAATCCTCCATAAACATATATCTGTCTATATAAAGCCAGCAGCAGCGGCCCCAGCTTTCTTTCTTTCTTTCTTTCTTTCTTTCTTTCTTTCTTTCTTTTCTTTCTTTCTTTCTTTCTTTCTCTCTTTCTCCTTCCTAGCTCGTTTTTTTCCCCTCCTTTCTTATTTGTAGGGGCTTTAGTGGTGATTAATTTTTTGCCCTTATTAAACGCAACATGTGTTAACATTTGCTCAATGGCATTAGCTAATATTGTAAGAAGAAAATAAAATAGCTTCATCTGTTTTCACAAAACGGCAGAGAGCATCATGGGAGCAGGCACGGTGGTCATGAATAAAAGAGAAACATTCATTTATGATAATTGGTTGCAGCTCACCATTTGGCTGGTGCTTGTGACCTAAATGTATCCAGTTGTTTCCTCTCTTTCCCTTTGGTTTTGGGTCACTCCTAATGGTTTAATTCAACAAAAAATGTCTACTATTTCCTGTAACCTCTGTCTTTTTTCATTCCACCTTCCAAATAAGAAGGGCTTTTTTCCGTTTTGTTTTGTTTTGCACATTGAGCAGAATCTTCCCCCCCCTCCTCTTTTTTTCCCCCCCAAGTGAACAAAGTCAATATTGTTGACAGAGACAAGGTCCGCCTCTCCATCCCCCACCCGGTAATAGCTATTTATTTGTTTCTCCTTTAAGTTCACAAGGCTTTTTTTGTTTGATCCTGGCAGTCAAACTTTGAGACGGAACATGCCCCCTTTGACCAAGAGCAATTTATAAAGGGGGGGGAGGGAGACAAACATCTTCATTCATGTTTAAGAAAGCAAAGGAAATAGCTGTAGATTAATATTTGTGCATTTGTAGCAAATTTTCTGATAGGTCTGAAACGCATTCAGCCACCCTGGTTGAGAAACACAAGGGGGCAAGGCTACCACAGAGAGCTGCGTTTTTGTTACTCTTGGACCCCTTTCAAAATATCAGCAGGCCTCCAGCTTTCCTGTTTTCCGGCACTCACACACACAAAAACCTTATCATGTGCTCTTCTCAAGAATGAGGACAGCCTTGCCAATGGATTCCTTCAGAGGCAAGGCTGGTTTGTTCGTCTGGCGTGAAATGTTTCATTCTAAGCAACCGAGGCAAAAGGGATTTTGAAATGTCTTTCCTTTTATAAGGCCTCACTGAGGAAAGGGCAAATCTGGGGTTTGACGTGGAACAGAAAGTGTTCTAAGCACCGGAAAGAAGATGTTGAATCAGAAATGTGACACCTGAGTGGGTTGCACCTCTGAATGTTAGTTTATGATTTACAGACTGCTCAGGTGCACTCAAAATCCTCCCATTTTGACTCGGGTATTACACAACTTCAAAATGATACTTTTAAAAGAAGAAGAAAAAATAGGTGTTTATTTTCCACATTAGAGCTTGAGAAAATATAACCAAAAACTTCAAATTGGTAGCTTTTTTCAGTTATTTTAAAGATAATGTTTTAGAATTGAAAGCAAATCCAGAGATAGGTCATGCTTGTTTCCTTTTAAAAATCCACCCCATGTCATCCTGTTTTAATGCTTTCTTCTATTAGCCAAACTTTGGGGAGGGTGGGGGGATCACTAAAAAATTCTTTACTTTAAAAAAAAATCTGCAAACACAATAGTGTAATACTGGATTTGTTCTACATGTGTGGTTCAGAAGGTTAATCTTGTTTTCTGTATCTCGTCTTTCAAATATGGGTGGAAGGCCAAAACATGCAGAATGACAGAAATATTCCCATGTTGGTAGCTGTACATGAAGAGACCGGGCAGACCTGAAATAAAATCATGCCAGCTTTATAGCTGGTGCTGTTATTGCTGGCTGTCTCCACTGAGTGGCAGTTGAAGAGTGGATTGAGCCTGCTGAGTGGCAGTGAGAGGAGTGTTTATGCATTGGTGCATGGATGAACACAAGGGAGAGAAAACAGCGGTCAACACAATAATAATATACTCTTGAGCAAAAGAGCCTCCTAAGTACAGAGCAGATTGACGATGACAATGTCATGTGCAAACTGTTACATGGTTCACTCCAAATACAGAACTGTGGTGCTGCCTCAGCACAAGCTTGGTCATTTTTGATAGCTACAGCCAGTAAATCCAAGAGCTTTCTAGACATAACAGATTGCAATGCATCTTCACCAGATCAATTTTGCATGAATGTATTCCTGGGATCACTGTATGTTTTGTCTGCATCTATTTATTGTTTCACACACACACACACACACACATACACACACCATTCAAAATTGAATAGGTTTTTAATGATGATTTTTTTAATGTGTTTCCTCAGAAAATATACACATTTATACACATGTTCTAGATAGGTACCTAGATAGGTATCCCAAAATGCCCACATTTCTTCATCTGTTTGAGCCAAAAGTCAAGTAAGTGCACAGTCTGAAGCAGGATTATATTTGAATTTGCACATTAATTCAGGAAGTACATATCAGAAGTAGCACATATTGGAATGTATGAAGAATTTCTTCCCTTGAACTTTCGTATCTTTCTGTCCAAGTCCTGTGCACTGAAGACTGAGTTGGGAATTTCCAGGGAGAGGTGGTGTTGTTGTTTTAAGAAAAAACAAAGAAGAATTATTAAAGAGGATTGTCAAGAACTGCTTGGCTATATAAAGACTGTATTTGAAAAAATGTCCCATGCAATAAGCACAGGCCTACTGCATTGACATATTCCCAAGGACCTCAGTTTCCTTATTCAGCCTCTGGGGTCCATAGACATAAGCTTTTACTCTCAAAATATTCATTCCAGTGCATGACCACTGAGGAAAAGGAACAGGAATATTGAGGTAGGACACTTCTAACACCTATGTAATCTTCTGAGGCCTCTTCCAGCTATACAAACCACTGCTGTTGGGGAAGGTTAGACTACAGTGTTCGATTTCTCCTTACTGTGCATTCAAAAACAAAAGTGTGATATTAACAAAGATCTAAGCAGCCTCTCCTATTTGCTCTGCTGATTTTGAAAAGAGTCCTGATGACACAAGGCAGGGCTCCAGAAAGCATGATTGTTTTCATTTTCCTAAAGCGGGATTCAACTTTCAGAAGTTTAGGAAGAGCTGAATTAACAGATTAGTCACACCACTTTTGGAGACTGCTTCATCAAGCTGACTTGCAGTTCTGTATTACATGAGCTATGTTTCTCTTTCTTTTCAGACTGTAAACTCATTTTAATTTTAATTGTTATCATGTTTTAGGAGAAACACAGTTCCCTCGAATTCTGTTTCCCAAAGGCAAAACTGTACATAAACACGAAGCAAACAATTCAGAAAAGAAAAATGCAATTTTCTCTGGAAAATATAGTAGGTTACAATTTCTGCAGAATAATTGTATATAGATATAGACTTGTTTGTTTGTTTTAGTGAGCACTTTAAAGAAAATACAAAAACAAGTACAAGAGATACCATGAAAAAACAATAAAATATTATCACACAAATGAATAAACCAGAGATTTCAAAATAGCATAGACATTGTAGTTTCTAAGATAGCATTAACTGGTTGTAAATATATTGTATCACATTATTAATGATCACTGTTAAATTTCAGTTTAAAGGAATATTATTATTATTATTATTATTATTATTATTATTATTATTATTATTATTATTATTATTATTTAGATTTATATACCGCCCTTCTCCTGACGGACTCAGGGCGGTGAACAGCCAGCTAAAAAACCAATACAAAAAAGTTAAAATCGTACTAAAAACAAATATAAATTAGGCTGAGAATTAAAACAGAATAAAACTCTAAAAATTTTAAAAAGTAGAAGGGATCAGGCAAGTCCGGCAAGTTGAAAGAGATAAGTCTTCAGAGCCCGACGAAAAGTCCGGAGGTCGGCAATTGTTCTCAGTCCTGGAGGAAGATCGTTCCAGAGGGTGGGGGCTACCACAGAGAACACTTTCCCCCTGGGGGTCGCTAGCCGGCATTGTCTGGCTGACGGCACCCTGAGGAGGCCCTTTCTGTGGGAGCGAACCGGCCGGTGGGAGGCAATTGGTGGCAGAAGGCGGTCCCGTAAGTACCCTGGTCCTAAGCCATGGAGCGCTTTAAAGGTGATATGAGGAACCATAGTCACCACAATCACCAAATAATATTGGTGAAAATGCAACAGTTATAAACAGTAGCCCATACAGACTGAGGTAGTTGTATGTTATAATAGATTCAATCCATAATAAGATTATATTCTGATTTAAGTGTCTTATACAATGAAATAGATAAATAGATAATATAATAATAAAATAAATGGGGAGAGTTCTGGGTTGATTTGTTTCTTCTACTATCTCATACATTCAAACATTATTTATTGTCAGGCACTTGGAACCAAGAACAACATGATGAATTGCTCAAAGTAGTTTCTTTATTGCTGTTCTCCTGTAGGCAGGAATCTTGCCAGAGTAAAGCACATGCTGCATAACCAGCAGATAAATACTATGAAAATCCAGCAAGAATTTCTTCTTTCTACATACTCTTTCTACATACCATTGACAAAATGCTGATTTGCCTCTTCACTCCTGCAACTCAAAGCCAGGTTTCACTACATTTATAATTATCTGATATCTTATAAATTGTTGGTTTTTACCTGTGTCAGCTCAGAAGTAGTTGTGCTATCTGGGAGTCCTGCCTCTTCCTTAAAAAAAAAATGTTTTTATTTTTTAAAAAAGATGCATCTCTAATAAGAAATGTACCCAAAGAAAAACTATAGTAAATGTGAAAAGGAAAAAAAGAAAGAAAAGAAAAAGAAGAACCAAAGAAAAAAGAAGATAGAGAAAGAAAAGGAAAAGAAAGGAAAACATAGTATGTATATGTATATATAAAGAAGTTACAGTTCTACATACAATTCTATAATTCAAATTGTATACAATTCAAAAGTTAAATAAGTTGGTTTATCCAACAACAATAACCAAAGGTTATAAATCCAGGGGTGAAATGCTCCCGGTTGTGCCCCCCTATCATGCCAAGCTGAGCCGCAGGAACATCAGAGACTCTTTTTTTTTTTTACTTTTAAAAGCGTTTTTTTCTACAACCTCTTCTAATAAAAAATGCTTTTAAAAGTTAAAAAAAAAGCCTCTGATGATCGCACGGCTCAGCTGGGATAGTCAGAGACTTTTCAAAGCATTTTTTTTTCTGCAACCTCTTGGCCGAAGAGGTGATTTAAAAAAATGATTTGAAAAGTCTCTGACGATCCCAACTGAGTTTCCTGATCGGCAGAGGCTTTTCAAAGCATTAGAAAAAATGCTTTGAAAAGTTTTTTTTAAAAAAGTTGGCTACGCCCACCCAGTCACATTACCCCACCCCTATCAAGCCATGCCCACAGAATCAGTAGTAACAAATTTTACATTTCACCCCTACATAAATACCTATTAGGAACTTTTCAGCAAAGGTTCCGGGTAAAGTAATTCAGTGATTCAGAAAAAAAAAAGTGAAATGGATAAGACATGTAAGTATAAAGACAACCATTAAAACCTGAAGATTCAGCATGGTGGTTCTGATTGAACAATACCAGCAATAAACTACAGAATACTTTGTCAGAGAAAGAGGAAGAGCTTCCTGAAGATTTAGAATTCTCTGCAACAATCTTCCAAAGAAAACTTCCTCTTCTGCCAAATTCTTGGCAATTAATAGCCAAAAATAACTGCAGTTATTTCTGCAGTTAGGAAAGAAAAATGGATCAAACAGTAGTTTTTACTGCACATGCAAGGGTCTGCTTGCTACTGCATCCTCCCCCCTCCAAATAAGACCCCAAATATACATTGCTTATGCTAGCTATGTGCTGGAAAGAAATCTGAAGGGTTTTTGCACATGTTCTACATATGTGCTTTCCATGTGTCTAGAACTATAGTGGGCAGGACTATAGTAGGACTGCTAGGTGGGCAGGAGTTCTGCTCACCTAGCAGTTCAAAAGCATACAAATGCAAGTAGATTAATAGGTACCATTTCAGTGGGAAGGTAACAATGTTCCATGCATCTTTGGCATATAGCCATGCTGGCCATATGACCAGAAAAGATGTCTTTGGACAACGCTGGCTCCCTCAGCCTAGAAACGGAGATGAGCACCGTGCTCTAAAGTCAGACACAACTGGGCAGGGGAATTTTTACTTTTAACTATGGACACTTCCAAAAGAAAGACCAACAGTAAGGGAGTACTGTAGTTTGTGATTACTTCATACTTTTTGCAAATATATATGTGCCAGAATGTTTTCCTCTTTAGGAATTACTAAATATTCAGACTAAGCTCTACAGGCAGTCCTCAGGTTAAAAATGGGCTCCATTGCCTAACTCTGGCTTTATCTGAAATTTGTATTTAAGTCAGAATAGAAACTTACAATCGGACTGCTTATTACTAAAAATGCTGGATGGTGTTCTCCTTCCTTGAGCTGATGAAGTAGTGCATGCGGGCACTGTTTTGAACCACTGGAAACCACTGGAAACAGGCTATAGATTAAAAACTCGTGGCTTCGTTCATCTTGATATATGTTTGTGTTGATAGATGTGCTTTCTCAGCCAACTTCAGAGTGAAATAATAAAAGTACTAATTTAAGATTCAGACCATTAATCATTGAGTGGTTGAGAATATATTTATTTATTTTGTGCATATATAATTAACAAAACAATATTTAAACTAAAAGAAGTAGAAAGGCAACAATCCCAAACAAACTAAATACACAAACTAAAATAGAAAAAAAATCTATTTTATATTTTATAATCAATAATCACTGGTTTATTAATGAATAAACATCTATTATATGAACAGTACAAAATATTATTGTAAAATTTCACGAAAATCCCTGCATATATTGCTGTGTTCATCTGTTAGTAGGAAATATTGGCTTTTCTAAAGCAGATAGATGACAGATTTCTAATAACATGGTTTGACATCTAGAATAATGCCACATTTCCCATTTCTCAATATGCTTCTATGCTCCATATAGCAATAATACCTGAGAAACAATCAAATTCCAAAGTCTTGGATACAGTTCCATTTTACATTAACATCTTTAACTTGTATAATTTTTCCCACAAATCTGTTTATATGTATTAATACAGTATCCGAAAAAGATACCAAATGATCATATGAGCATATCTTATAGTTCAGTAGACGCTCAAATTTTTTATCCTTCTAGCAAAGAAAATCTGATCTCCAACCTTTCAAATACATTCTTTAGGGAAACTAATGTTATCTTAAATAAAATTTTCCATTGATTCATTTTAATCTCATATCTGTTGATACTATTGAAATTTATTTATTTATTTATTTGCTTGTTTGTTTATTGGACATGCAGATAAAATTTTAACATTTTGGAGGGACGGTAGAGAAAATATGTTTAATTTCCTCAAGAAAGAATTAGACTTACCGTGAATTAGCAGTTCTTTTTAAATTGTTGGTTTTAGATTTTCATTATCTTCCTGGAAGTATATATTTCACTGCAAATTACTTTGACATATTCATGGTTTTGTATACTGAAATAATAAATTCACTTTGGAAGTTTTGTGTCTGATGCAAAGTTCTGCTAATAGAACATCAGTGTGTATAACTTTCTATATGTGAATCTATATATCAGCCGTGCATGCACATTTCTAGTCTTAAATTAATCTGTCTAATCTCTGCCTTATTTAGAGTATTAAAAAGTGCAGCAAAGTTCATTTAATATATTTTCTTAAATTCAGCTTTCCTCTTATATGTATTTTTTATCATCTGTATTCTATGCAACCCTTTGTAGAAAAGGCATTTTAGAATACATGAATGTAGATTCCGTATGTAGAATTCATAAAACACAGTTCAAAGGACAATTAGTCCAAAAAACAAACAAACTGGGTCAATTCACTTGAAAGTGCAAGCCAGACAAAATTCTCCAGAATCTGTCATCCTAGACTGCAGTTCAACTTGCACAGATCATCCCTTTTCCCCCTTTACAGGGTAGCTTACATTCATTGTGGAATTTAGGAAATATTTTGCAGTTCAAACAGATGTCTTGGACCTCTACTGGGAAATCCTGTAGCCCATGATGACAGCAGCAGTAGCAGTCATACAGGGAGGCAGTTAAAACAGAACGTCCCAAGAGTCAAGAGTGACAACATTAATAAAACATCTAGAAGGAGAATAAATACTGTCAGACTCACTGAATGTAACAAATATGATTGCTTGGCTGTAGCTCAAGTTCAATGAGATCTTTTCTTTGGAATAGTAAGATTTAAGTTTACTTGTTCACTTACTGAATTGCACTTTTAGTGCACCCTTCTTACATGAAGATGGAATACATGCTTTTTTCCACATTCCATTATTTCATCATGCACATTAATTCTATGAAATGGTCAGAAGGCAACTCACTTGAATTGGGATGTGAGCCTTTAAGTTGCTGATGCTTAATCCAGGGCCTGTTATACCATACGATCTCACTCATAATAATGGGTCTTGTATTGTCAGTGTTCCTCGAACCAGGATGTATTATAGGGATTAAGAAAAACGGAACGCAAGAGTACTTCCTTTGCAAATAAAATCTCAGAGCTTCAAGGCATAACATCTACATTGACAACGGAGAGCAGAGTTGGTAAACGTTCTTCCTCAGTGTCTTGGAGGGATTCTGGGAATGTGCAGGTATTGGGATAGAAAATCCAAGGTTTAATGCAAGGCAAGTAAAAGATGTTATAAAAGTATGGAATAAAATAGTCACAAAGTCTATCAGATTGTCTAATAGCATCAGCAGGATTTTAAAATATTGCTGTTATTACCTGCTCAGTATTGATTGATTACATGTCAAATCAACCACATAGACAGACTTCTTCCCTAACCTGGTATTTCAGGTCTTTTAACGGTGTATTCATTGCCACTTTGAATCCATCCACTTTGATGTTGGTCATTTTCTTTTCTTTCCTTCCACCTTTTCCAGCATTGCAATCTTCTCTAGACTCATACATGATGTATAAGTCCCCACATATCACCATCATCAGAAAGTGGAAAAATCAACTATTGTTGTCATGTAGTAGTCATTTGGATTTTGCAACCCAGATCTGATAGCCCTCTGAGCCATTTATATCATAGCAATGTAATGTTGATATCTGATTTGTGTGGCAATGCAAGAATCTACATCAGGGGTGTCCAACTCCCAGTCCATGGCCCAGTGCCAGGCCTTGGCCAGTTGGGAACTGGGCTGCCCAAGTGGCAGGTGAGCACACAAGAGTGCAAAGCTGCATTTGCACAAGTGGTATGCACACACACAACTATTCCCTCTACCCACCACCAACACCCCCCGCCACCCCTGGTCCACAAAGGCAGAAAGGTTGGGTACCACTGGTCTTAATGATGCCTAACCCTTAAAGCATGTCATTCTCATTCTGGGACTAATTAAAACTGGGTTTCTAAACATACCTTATTATTTTAAAATCATTGCTATTCTAAAAACAGAATGGACCAATGGATGTGGAAGTTAAACCTACAGACTACTTTTTTTACAAGCAAAATGCATTGCAATTCCTGCAGGACTAAGTGACAGCATGAGAAATAGGAACTCAACAGTGAGTGTTTAACACTTCTTTCCTTAAACTCACCTTCTCTTGAGGCCCAGCCAAGTTTTCCATTGCTATTGAAATGCTCAATTTTAATATTCTAGCAAGGAAATAAACCATAGACACCCTCATTCTTGTCCTGGAGTGTGCTAAGGCAGCCCTGATTGAAAAGACTGTTTAATGCATTGTTATAAACTCTCATAGCCTCTTTCAGAAAAGCTCCTTTGAGATCTTGTAGTATAAGCAGAATGCCAGCTGTCTGCCCTCTCTACTTTCTGCCATGTGATTTGAGGATAATAGAAAGACATACAAATCAAAACTAACAGCCATTACCAATAAGTAAAAAAAAAGAAAGAAGTGTTGTGTCTTACATACAGAAAGAGAATGGCTCCTTGGTCTTGGAGACGTCTCTGTGGAATTTTGTCCTATTCATTCATGCCAACTTTAGATGCAAAACATTGGGAACTGACAGAAGAAAATGGTTCATGCACATCAGGCTTGATCTAAAGCCCATCAGACCAAATAAATTCACGACAATGAAGAGTTTCCTTGTTTTCTGAGAGCTAAGTTCACTTATTCAGGGGCACCCAAGGAAGTGAATGATAGAAGTAACAAAGCAACCCAATCAAAGCAAGAAAATGCTAAGCTAGGGGCACTGTGTCCCCCATCAGCTTGGGAGGATAACTTCAATTCAACTAAAGGAATTATATCTTGTTTCAGAGGCATGGACACAAATATTTTGTTAGATATATGAATAAAACTGCCATTGTTCATGTGTATAAACTAGCACACTACAAAATAATTTTCCAACTTCTGGAATTATCCTTAATTCAGAGACGGCCTTGGAACCAAATAGGCAATCTTAGGAAGAAAAAAAAGTTTGGTGGCTTGATGCATTCCAGTGCTTTGTTCGGAAGTATCCAACTGCCTCAAAATAGACAAACGGAACAACAGAGAGATTCTGTTGAGATTAGAGGAGAGGGCAGGCAGGAGCAATCTCACTAGTTTGCCTGCTGTTAAAGCTGGGGCACTCGCAGTAGCTTTTGGTGGTCCCAATGGCAGCCAGTTTGTAGCAACATCCATTACATGCCTACTGACATCAAGAAATTTCTCATCTGTCTAGAAGGCATGTTCCAGTGCTTCAAATCAATACAGAAGACTTTCTCAACCTGCTTTCTATGTATTTGCAACACCCCAAAGTTCCAAGCCAGCATGACTGAGATCCATAGTAGCTGGGAATTCTGGGTGCTGCAATCTCTAAACTTCTAGACATACTTAATTTAGATCCTGACCTGGGCCACACATATATTGGAAAAGGCTGGCATGAACATCAAATAATTAAGGCTGTGATGGAATAATATAATAAATGCAGTGGTGGGATTCTACCGGTTGGCACTGGTTCAGTAGAAACTGTTGTTAAGTAGTTAAGTAGTTAAGCAGTTCAGAGAACTGGTTGTTAAAAGAAATCTCCTTTTGTTTTTTTCCACTTTACAGGGTTAATCCTGTAAGGAATTACAACATTCGGTGTTGTTTCCTAGCCTAATCTTTATTGCCCTGCTTACAGAAACTGCCTCTCTGGCAGTATGCCTAGATTTATTGTCACTTCCGGTTCCGGAGGTTCACAGAGGGTTTTGTTGTTTTGTTTTGTTTTTTTGCTTGACTTTCTTAAAGGGGAAGGGTTGTTTTAAGCTTTTTACACTGCTATTGGGAGGAAATACTCCCCTGTTGGAGTTCTTGCAGCCAGGGTGCAATGATCAGCACTTTGAAGAAATAATTGAATAACGAAGCAGAAGCTTTTAAGGACAAGGAACCAAGATGAGTGACATTCAGCAAGGCTTATTGGCTAGCTAGAAAGATTAACATTCAAACGTGAGTTTACATACCCTTTCTGACTTTTGGTCTAAAACTGGTTTTTGGTAAAGTTTAATTCTGTGCTTGATGATGTTTAATCCTGTGTTTAGTGTTTAGTGCTGGGATAATTTTCCCTATTCAGCTTTGTTTGGAAACAAACAAAGCTTTATTAATCTCTGTTCCTGAAAAGAAGCAGCTTTGGAAATCTGACTAGTTCTGTGTCTATTTGTTCTGATGATTCGTTTAACAAGCAACAGATACTCTGTTTGCTCCTTTGCTTCATTCTGGAGAGCTTAAATGACCTCTCTGCTAAAGGGTTTCACTTGGCTGCTGATAGTTATCATTGCATTTTAACTATTTTAATTCCTCAAGATGCTTCTTTTTCACTAGGTTTTTCATTGTTGATTGATGTCTGTATCACTTTTAATGTAGATTTTTGAACTCCTAATTTGGTATTCCAAAATGACTTATCATAAGCTGACAAATATTCAAACTTAATAAAAATCAAACAACAAAATGATCAGTAGAATTCCCACTATTTTCAATAATATTGAACTTCTCAGTGGACCTCTAAAATGGTACCCAGCTCTCCTGCTAGGAAGCACAGATAATTCTTAAAATGCAATTTCATTTCCATCAAGGCCAGGACAGCTGGCAGAGTCAGGTCTTCAGGCCTTACAGAAAGTCAGAAGGATGGGTGCATATTTCACATCAGTGAATTTGATGTTTCAAAGGGCAGGAGCCACAGCAGAAAAGGCTCTTCTCCTGGACTCTGAAGGTCCTTGACTGACGGGTCTACAGCTTGCGGCTTGTCTTGCTACTTTTTCTGTTTCATCAACAAATGCATATCTTTACAATCTATTTGATGACAGAACTTGCCAGGGATGGGACCATCTCTCCCCAGTGACATCCATCTGTCCCATCAGCTTTGGCAGAAGAAGCTTGTTGTGGGTTTGATCCACTAGAGAGCGTCATCAGATGAGACTCAGAAGGAGGGCCTTTTCTGTTACTGCATCCACTCTGTGAGACATCAACTTGCCTGAGGTTAGGCTGCTCCCAACCTTGATAGCTTTGAAGACCTGGTTTTACCATTGGACCTTGCGATCAGAGAGTGATGTGCAGCCTATAAAATGGGTATATTGGTCTTGAAATGCCATTTTCTTCCAATGACTGTAAAGTATGGTTTTCAATTATTTTTACTTGTTGTGACGTTTTTATTGTTTGTATGGTTACTTTATTTTTATTTTTGACATTATTTATATTTTAATTATAAGCCACCCAGAGTCACAAATGTGAGATGGGTGACTATATAAACTGAATGAATGAAAGAATCAATGAAAGAAAGAAAGAAAGAATGAATAAATAAATAATATATCACACAGGGAATGTTCTGAGAATTAGAGCAACTGAAAAATCCCATTGTTAAAAAAACAACAAAGTTATAAGATGATTTCTTTTGTTTCAGAACTGAAAGCAATTCTGGTAAAAGGCTTTCCATCAGTTTACAGACATGGAAGGAGGGATGGAGGGAGAGATGGAGGGAAGGAGAGATGGGTGGATAAGAGATGGTGATAGATAGATAGATAGATAGATAGATAGATAGATAGATAGATAGATAGATAGATAGATAGATAGATAGATAGATAGATAATAGATAGATAGATAGAGGTAGGTAGGTAGGTAGGTAGGTAGGTAGGTAGGTAGGTAGGTAGGTAGGTAGGTAGGAGACAGAAAGAAAGAGAATAGAGATAGACAAGATGTCAGGTTCCATTGAAAAACATCCTTTTGCAATTTTGTTTAAATTAACATTTTGGTTATACTCTTGAAGAACTTTGTTGTTTTATTTTTTTAATTTACTCTGTGGCCTCCCCTACACTGTTGAAACATCAGAAGAAATCTGAAATTTAAAAGAAGATGTGATAAATCTAACCACAGACTAATTATTTGGACTTTAAGCTAATACAATATCCCTTCTCAAAGTCTAAGGAGCATTCTTTACCATTGTGATTTCTAATTAAGAACTTAGCAGAGCCTTGTGTTTGAAAAGTGGCAACAAATCTGTATTGGAAGAAATACTGCAGAACAGTTGAATCAAAACTGTGCTGTTAGAGATAATTAAAGACAGAAGGGGAAGAAACAGGTTCTTTGAGTAGCCTGGTTCCCAATATAGCTCAAGGAGGTGTCTGGAATGGAGGAAATGGTGCTTCTTCTTTAGTTTCCCATGAATATCATATGCACAGCTCAAGACACATGTTGCGCTGAATTGCCACATTCTTCAGCGGTGGGCACAGATGTGGGTGGATCTGACAGATCGGGGTCTCAGGGTCAACCAGGAGTAAATTGGGGGCAGATGATTTCAAAGATTCTGCTTGTTTTTGGAAACAGAAAAAGATGCCAAGAAACAGTTCTATAATGTGTCTAAGAAAAGAAAAGAAAACATGCATAGATTTCAATTTCCTCAGGATGACTGACAGCTTCTTTGACACAAGGACCAGAAGGGGTTTTTGTTTGCTTGTTTGTTTGTTTTAATGTTTGATATAAAAATGTAATTTCTGTTACGATACTCTCTGTCTCATAAAAAAAAATAGGCAAGTTACATGAACTCTAAAAAATTGCCTTCTGCATGTAAATCTTGCCTTACTTTACCATTTAGTGCTAACTCAGGGACAGTTTTCCTGATACTCTTAATTAACCTATTGCTCCATATATACAACTCTGTGTAGTTCCACCAGCTAATTTTTTTTTTTTGGTTTTTAAATAAAGGCCTAACGACTACAATTGTGAATAAACTTTATGTATAAACAGAAGTAAGTGTCCATATGTATCAGCATAGAGGAACCCCCAACCTGAAACTTACACCAAATTTAATTTCCAAGGTTCTTTTGTGGCATCCCTTTCAATCCCTTTCAATCTCACTAACATCCTGGGGGAGGAGAGAGTTTTAGAGAGGTAAAATGGTGTCCATGGCAGACAATAGGGGCCATGTGTGAGCCATCAAGGTGCACATACAAAAGGAGCAGGACTTCAATCACACTGCTGCAACTGCTATCTTGCCCTTTTTATCCCATTTCCTCACAGAATGACTGGAATATGGAGGCAAGGAAAGAGGATGTAGGGATTCCTTGCAATGAAATGTGGTGGGGGATCAGAGTGCCAGAGAACTGCACAGGAACATCTACAAAAAAGTCAACTATGTTAAAATTTGTCAGTTCTATAATATAAACCAGACTAATACCATACAGGCCTACGCTTTCAGGTAGTCTTCGAGTTATGACCATAACTGAGCCCAAAATTTCCATTGCTAAGTGAAACATTTGTTACGTGAATTTTGCCCCATTTTATGACCTTTCTTTCCACAGTTGTTAAGTGAATCAGTGCAGTTGCTAAGTTAGTAACACGGTTGTTAACTGAATCTGGTTTCCCTATTGACTTTGCTTGTAAGAAGGTCGTAAAAGGTGATCACATGACCTTGGGACACTGCAACAGCTGTAAATACGTATCAGTTGCCAAGTGTCTGAATTTTGATCACATGACCATAAGAATGCTGCAATGGTCTCTCACCGCCCTGAGTCCACTAGGAGAAGGGCAGTATATAAATTTAATAAATAAATAAATAAATAAAAAGGGTCAAAGTGCCATTGTACTTTGAATGGTTACTAAATGGACTGTTATAAGTCGAGGACTACCTGTACCTTTATTGGAACAGCTATAGTAACAGAATTTCACAAGTTTGGATGTGCTTCCTCCCTCCCTTACTTTATTTTCCTGGGAATTAGGTCTGAGATAGTTATTCAACTTGTTTTTATGGAATGGACTCGAGCCACACTTGTCTGATCATTGCCTTGATGGTGACTTCCTTCTGCGCTTCAAGGCCATTTCCTACTTGGCTACACAGCTAACCAATCAGGACACAGTATGATGCAATACAGCAGTCTTAAAGCTATATTGATGGTTTATATATGGCCAACCCAACAAGGTAGGTGAACACAACTAGGCAATCAAAGCCCAATCTGTGCTTGTAAAAAGAGACGAGGTTATGCTCGCCATTTTAACTGGCACCACAGCAACTGAAAGACAAAAAAAACTAGGTGATGTGTTGAATGTTCTTTCCTAGGTCAGCTAAAAGCAAGCCTTGATTGCTTCATGGTATAGTCTGAAAATTATCAGCACTTTGAAATGAAGATCACTGCAGGCAGGCTTCAGATTAGTTTGTAAGGAATTGGGGAACATGGGTCCTTGGCTGATGTTGGCTTTGGTACTTGAGTCGCTTTCCTTGACAAACCCTCTCTGATGTTTTGGCATGTCTTGCTTTCTGCCTGAAGACTTTGTGTACTCTAATTCTTCTTGTCTCCGTTTTGGAGATAATTTTCCAACCTTTTATGCTGGTTTGCGTATGTTCTGAAACTTGCTATCCTGCCACTCCTGCAAAAAATATAGGTGACGGATATTAAACTGGTTAGGAATCTACATGCCTCACAGCACGCTGGAAGTGAATAAGAGGCTGTTCTCGATTAGCAAATGTTAATGCAAAACACCACACAGCATAGGAAGAAGAATTGGGAATAAATGTCCCTTAGCTGGAAAGTGATACTGTTACATAACAGATAGCTTTATGGAGGAGGCAGGAAGGGAATTTCCTGGATTTTCCACTATCTCCAGCACCACCCACTAGCAAATAAATCAGCAGCTCAAGAAAAAAAAATAGCAGGATAACAACCTGAGAGTTTAGTTTAACATCTTACAGATGGAAAGAAAGGGGGGAAAAAAGAGTTCAGCAAAGATTGTGACAGCTCTAGAGAGGCTGAATTTCCTCACTTGTGGTGAAAGTGGTTTTCAGTAAATGAGCACTTATCACAATGTTGACCTACTTGCAATAAGCAGGGGTATTTTACTTCTCCTCAAGTGTAATATTGTGGTGTGTGGCTATCAACACAATGAACTAAATACTTCCTTTCAAAATATTAAGAGACTGGTTCAGAGTTTGTATTTTGCTTTGTTTTAGAGGATGCGAAAAGCTCTTAGTCTTCATGATTTTTTGCTAACACCTTTGGCGAACCGTTGTATTTCAGGATTGTTTGGGCAGACTGAGAAGCCAAAATGTATTGTTGTGGCCATTAATCTGATTTCAGCAACATGACCTATACAGCAACACATCTTTTTCTGTTCATTTCAGTGAAATAATAATCAGATTAATCCACAGAGGCCTTATATAATATACTGCTCACAAAAATAAAGGGAACACAAGCAGAAGACGTCCGAGATCTGAATGAATGAAATCGCCTTATTAAATACTTTGTTCTTTACATACAGTGGTTTATACACTAGAGAGTCAAACAACTAAAGGGAACACAAAACTACTGTATGTAACGAACAAAGTAAATAACGCTATTTCATTCATTCAGATCTCTGGTGTCTTCTGCTTGTGTTCCCTTTATTTTTTTGAGCAATGTATATATGAATAGGAAAAAAAATAGCTAAGCACCTGTTGGCACCTGAAAATTATACATGTCTTACCAAAAAGATATGATTTATTTAGAACATGGACCGTTGATTGGTCACACCTTCTCAGATAAATTAGTAGTTAGCAAATAAAAAGGCCAGCATATCCAGTATGGAACTTCAGCAGGCAGGCAGGCAGGCAGACAAAGATTCAAAAGCACATTCAAACAGAATGGCTTTCATTTGTTTGCAATGTATAATCAGAATTGGGACTCTGGGTGGAGAAGACACCAAAAGATTAATGAAATTCACGAAAAGAAAACCTTCAACGCGCCCCCTGACCTGGCAAGGCATTGCTTGATATATCCCAGAAGTGTGCCATATAAGTATTCCATGTTTTAGTAATTAGCACTTGGAGTTGAACTTGGGAACATACCAATTCTCAATGCAGTGACTTCATGTTGGCTTTGTTTAGTGAGTTATTACTCCAATAATCCATTTGTTACTTTCTGCATCAGTTGTAACTTCTGGGACATCGCCAAATGCCACCCAACATACAGTATGTTACATTAGTCCTTCTGAGAAAATATCTCTTAAAGTAGCATTTAGTTGCCTGCTGCCTGCAATTACTGCAAGTTCAAATCTCACCAGGCTCAAAGTTGACTCAGCCTTCCATCCTTTTGAGGTAGGTAAAATGAGGACCCGGGTTGTGGGGGCAATAAGCTGACTTTGAATAAAAAGAACACCACTGGGGGGGCGGGGCAAAGCTCTACTAAGCAGGTATATACAAAAGTATGAAGGTTATTGCTTAATGTATTATAAGCTGCCCAGAGTCTCCGGAGAAGGGCAGCATATAAATCAAACTAATAAATAATAAATAATGAGAGGACTACTGCCATGACATAGCGTTGATGATCTGGTTCAAGTGGAGCTGCAATAGAAACAGAAAACTGATGGCAGAACAAGACCTAGTGCTCCATCAAGTCTTCCCTTTGAGTTTGTTTCTTGTTTTCTTTTCATATAAATTTGTTATTTTTAATTATTTTTTTAAATTTTTGTCGGATGATGAACATGTGTTTATCCCAAGCATGTTTAAACTTAGTTACTGATGAGTGACCCACTACTTCTGCTGGAAATTGGTTTCAAGCTTCCACTATTGAGGATGGGCACTTTTAGCACTAATTACTAGAAAACTTGACAAAAATTAACGCTTTAGTCACTCAGTGGTTGCTCATAATCCTCAATGGGAGTTGCTTAAATTATTTTTTGGTCTGTGATCTAACCCCCTCATCAGAAAACTGATAAGGCTTCTTTTCTTGGTATTATTAATGATTCAGCATTAATATCAGACACTAATTGAGGAAGCTGAGCAATAATTCACCGAATGGGTGTTTCTTCTGAAATAGTTTTCATAGTCACATTTCCAATGTATGTTTAACATTGTTCTCTTGCATGTTGTACAACCAGAAGAATGAGGGAGCAGGGAAGCTGCGACAGATTTCTGTGAAATCCATAAACACTGCAAGATCTAGCATGCCAAAATTAAGACTAGAAAATTATTTATTGCTAGAAAAGAGTGATATTTGCTGACATCTGCTGGTCAACAGGATATTTGCAACCCAGATGTGTTAACCATAGTGTAGGTAAATCCTTATAGGAGGAAAGGATTGGAACTCACTCTGTTAGATGCACCTGTTTTTAGAAAAGTTATAAAGCAGATGCATTTTCATTCTCACATTCTTTTCACAGGATAGTTGTACAAGCTAAAATTTTACATTGGCAGTGAATAAGCCAAAACAAATTTTGTAGCCAGAAGTCCTAAAGGATGTGGACTATTGAGGTTCTTTTTACTCAGGATTCAGTAAAAATCCTGAGTAATCCTTTTACTCTGGACCCAGAACCAAAATAGCATTAGACACATTCATCAAGACCTGGATGGGTAACATTTTCCATTCTTGGTCATATTAGACATCTCAGCAGCAGTATTATCCATATTAGTCCTCTCACCTACTTACAAGTGTTGAGAGTGAGGTACACCTATTAGAGCCTAGTAGGTGATTCCAATCAGTGATCACAGGGGAGAAGCCTTCAGGCCCACTGGAATCTCAGACCAAATCTTATCAGAACATGGAGCTGATGTTTATCAATAAACCATTGAATGGTTTTAATATTTACTCTGATAGGGATTGTACTGCCTGAGGGTAGCTTGTGACTTGGGAATCTTCTTGAATTCATGGTTCCTGATAAAGCAGCAGGTAGAAATCATAATCAGAAGGCCTTTGGCCTGCATATAAAATTGTCTCATATGCTTAGCATATGATCACATCAAGAAACTGCACAGCATTGGAACCAGTTGATGATCCTGTGAACAGTTTATTACATTCTTTTGTGGCATGTGTGATAGAACAGAGGCCCCTCTGAGTCACAATTTCCGGATAATGACAATGAGGAAGGAGGGGCTGTGTCACTGCATATATGATATGACAAATCCAAATTATCCCCAAAATGAGTGAAATGGCAAAAGTTTAGAGTTTCCATTGAATGCACGGATAATACGTGGCATATTGACATCTCATTTAGTCATCCTAGCAAATGCCAGGGAGACAGGTGGTAGGTGTTGAAGTGGGCAAACACAGAGAGCATATTTATTAAAACTATCCTTTGCTATCCATGTGCGCTGCTTTGAGTCTGCCTCCTGCTGTTGATTCACAGCATATGTAACTGCAAATGACACCAACTCTGAATAAAGAGTAATATCAGGAAATAATGACCATCTGTTGCCAAGAAATGTATATTTGCATTAAATATAAGCAAACCATTTATTCCATCTGCACCCAATAATGGAAGTGCAGCTCATCCTGTGATAATTAGATTCAGCAAGCAATGAATCTTTTGCTTTGTGTTTGTGCAACTACTGCAATAGCACCTATTTTTAAAGAGAAAACAGTATTTGTTTATGAGAGAAAAATATTATTTTAATAAGGCGGATGTAATTGCCGTTCCACTATTTCAGTTGTTTAACTTTCTTGGCTTTGGGGAAAATGTAGAAGTGTGGGTTTATTTTCAGAGAGAATGATCCCAGAGGATTGTAAGTGGAATTTCACATATTTTTTTTCTTTTAAACAATTCTCTATCGGCTTTGCATTCGAAAAAAGGCTTCCCTATGGGTACTTCACTAAGTATGTGACATTAATGACAATAGTTCCCAGATGGGATGAAAATGACTAGATGTGAAATGTCTGTGTAAAACAACTTTAGCTTCAACTCTTAGAACAGGATCATATCAGTGCTGTTTAACACTATGAAAAGTTTAATTGGTTACAGATGGCAAACAGGAATTCTGTTTGACAGGCCATTGGGCACCCGGTCAATGGTTTACATCAACCTGTCAATCTCAATATGGCACTTCCCTTAAAAAAATCCATTTTGGTGTTCCCCTCAGCACCATCAACCCCCACCACCCTATGGTGAACCCTCTGAAAAGAGTGCAACATGTTTAGGGTCCTCCAATGGCATACGAAGACCACAAACCATATATTTTACAAAGCTATCTATAGAAGAGAGCCGGGGTCCATATTCATTCTCTAAATATATTGTTGAACCATTAAATTTATGAACTTGATTTTGAATTGATGAATTAAATTTGATCATCAGACAGGATATAAACTCTGGAATATTGCTAATCCATGAAGCATCCCTGAAAATTCTAAGAATACTGCAACACACAATAATTATGGTCATCTATACAATTGTTGGTAATATGTTACAGCAGTAACTATGAATTTCTGGAAGCTGACTCCAGTGCATCTGAAGGGCACAGGAATATTGATATAGACCAGTGATGGTGAACCTTTTTGGCACTGGGTGCCGAAAAGAGAGCACTTTGTACGAGCTTATCTGGGCTGAGACCAGGAATAGGAGTTGTCCAGGGTAGTGCATGTACTTACGGTTTCTTCAGGTTATTGCCAACAAGTTTTCAGGTTATTGACATGTGTGCGTACACGCTGATCAGCTGGAGAGTACGCACTAAAAAACATACTTCTGGTCAGCTGGCAAGTCTTCAGGTTACTGCCACGCATGTGCATGTGCCGATCAGCTGGCCAGTGTACATGCTTATGCCAGAAAATGGAAGACCAGCTCTTTTGGTTTCCAGCACTGATGCAAGCACAAAGTCCAGCTGATCATAGCACATGCGCGTCAGAAACCCAGAAGAGGAATGGGCGATGCCACGCGTGCCAGGCAACATGGCTCCATGTGCCAGTTCAGGCATGCGCGCCATAGGTTCACCAATACGGATATAGACATTGAGCAAGAAAGAAGGAATGGATTGTAAAAATCTCAATGAATTAATTAATAATAGGTTATCTGGGGAACCGTCTCTTGCCGGTCACATCTACCCAAGTGGGGAGGCAAGGAATGTTGTGGGTCCCATCCCCTAGGGCAGGGATGGGCAAATGTGGCTCTTTTACAACTTGTGGACTTCAACTCCAGAATTCCTGAGCCAGCTTGGCTGTCTCAGGAATTCTGGGAGTTGAAGTCCACATTTGCCCACCCCTGCCCTAGGGATATACACTTGCTGGGACCCAGAATAAGAGCTTTCACTGTAGTGGCTCCCTCTCTCTGGAACATCATTCCCCCAGAAATTAGAATGACCCCCACTCTAACACTCTTACGGAAGGCACTGAAGACCTGGTTCTGCCAGCAGGCCTGGGGAACTCAGAGCAGGATGGAGCCCATTAAATGGCTTGTGTGATGTGTTGTCACCGGAATGGGGGCTATTATATTATTATTTATTATTTTCTTCTATTAGTTTTTTTATATATATGCTGCTTTTATATTTGTGTAACCTGCCTTGAGTCGCCATGTACAAATAAGCCGCAATATAAATTTTCTAAAGGAATAAATAAATAATCCATTTTCAGCTTCTGACTCTGAATCAGTAATGGTTATCACCACCACCATCATCAACAAGATTATCATCATCAATAAATATATTTTTTTAATGTTCTTCTATTTATTAGTATTCTCTAACTTGCAATTTAGAAAAGAATAAAACCTTACCAGAATATAATAACAGTGCAGCACTTGAAAACAACATTAAAATCTGTTCAATGTCTTCAACGATTTAACTGAAAGAATTTCATCACGTGGCTTAAATCTATTTTTTCTTTAATAAGTCTGCAATAGAAATTTCAAGTTTAACTGATGAAACATGATTTTTATTTTATCTTACTACTAATAAAATAGATTTGTTTGCACGTGGAGTTTAAATGGTCTGTTCCTTAGGCAAGCTTACAATTTTAAGTAAAATGTGCTTGTACTGATGAAAATGTATATTTAATTTGTATTTCAGATTTTAATTCATATGAATAATTCTTCTTTATGATGCCAAAGAACATGCTAAAACTTTTGTTTCATAAGCTCAAGGTCAAAGTCAACATATATTTGTGGTATTATGTGTAAAAACAGTCAAACAAATCCTGGCATCAGTTTGATATTTTGCCTCTTGTATCTCATTTGAGTATCTTCCCAGAAGAATTGATTTTATTTTTGTTTATCATATCCAATAAATTTAAGTAAGCTGCCTTGAAATAAACTATTAACCTCTGTTTAAAACAGGAAATTGGAAAAGCCATTATAGCTAGCTATTGTTAATACAGATGTGTGCATTCAAGAATGAAAATGTTTCCATTAATTTTTGCCATTTTTTTAAAAAAAATGAATTATATGTACTTGATTTTAAGCCCAAAGTTGCATATATTTAAATTTCCTGCTGACTGAAGTCTTTTTATGCATCCTTATTTTAGTGTCTTAGAAGAGGAAAGAATTTACTTTACTGTCAGTTTTGTTAATAGCTAATTTCATCTCAGTAGTACAATGAAATCCATTTTAAACCAAGCAGTTCAACTTTGTGAAAAGGATCTAGCAGCAATACTGATAATGGAAACTGTTCCTTAGAATTCAGCTACAGGTTATCTGTGGTAGTTTTTCTGTTTGCAAAACAAATGAATTACAATCCAGTTAATTGCAGGTAACTAATCAAAGAGTGACTCAATATTGTACTGCAAAAGCTGTTTCTTGATAGATCAGAAGGCCTTGGTGAGGGCCATTAATTGTGGAATGAATATGTATATTCAGTTTTACAAGTGTATTAGAAGTAGTTACAAGACATTCTTTATATGCATGGATTCAGTTTGTTCAGCTGGAGTATTAAAGATTTATAAAAGATGCCAAATTCTTGGAAATACTCCGCACCTCCTCCCCACCCCCATTTTATGGCAGGAAGGGGAAATCTTAACTTAGTCCAATAGTAACTTTAAATTTAAAAGGCAGTATTGTGCAGTTCTAAAGTGGCAGAAGGATATGCTGTTCCAAGCAAATTTCTTCACTCTCATCCTAAACTCTGCCTTCCTCTCTCTCTTTCCAAAATTTAGTTGTTAGGACAGCATAGTAATCTACATTGCAATGGGTTCCTACAGAAAAGAACCAGCATTCCCGTTTTCATAAATCACTTTTAACTACAATATCAATTTCATTCGCCAGCCTATCTGAGAGGGAGTACTTAAATTGCTTGGTCAACCTTAGAGATTTTTTTTTCTTAGTGCCTGAATGATAAAGACAATCTTTAAAATGACACTATTATAGGTGAGTGGTCCTGAAACAGCCAGGCCCTGTGTTTTTAAGTTACATAACATCACAATCTGCTTTGTGTTTTCCTAGCAATCTCACTCAGTTTCATGGAGCTTCATGTAAACATGTATAAGATTGCTGCTTAGGTAATTAATGTATAACTGGTATTATTGCAATCCCATGGTGATATGAATGAACAAATGTTGAAATTCCCTTCTTCTCAAACTGACTATTGCTAATGCCACTATGCAAACTCTCCATGTTAAACTTTCCTTTTTATATATAAATTTAAGTGGAAACATTTTCATTTTTTTAGTTGAATAATAATCCATAATCCATAATCCATAATCCATTTAGTTGAATAATAATCCATATATTTCATAGTGAAGAAAGCAAACAGCATGGATGAATAAAACCTACTTTTTTTTCACCTTGAGTTTATTTCAAATAAAGGGTTAGTTTCCTCAGTGCAGAATGGTAAGTGTGGAACATATTATTTAATCCTAATGCAAGTCAAAACAACAGGAAATGTCATAAAAAGAAAAGTAATCTTCTGAAGGAAAAATAAATTATCAACCATGTTATGAAGGTAAAGAAACATTCTCCAACAATTTTTTTGTTGGTACGGGCTGGCAGCATAATCCTTCCAAGTAAATTGCAATTTCCAAATTAGATTATACATTATGTCATATTAGTTTTATATTAGGAAAATAAACTAATTTAAGGGAAAAGAGCCAGAGGGAGTTTGCTTGGCAATGTAAAATTCTAAACCTGCTAAGGTTTAATACTTTTCTTTTTACAAATTTAATACTAAATATAAAATCTAAATTAAACCAAGGTTTATTACATGGCTAAATCCTGATTCAACCCTAAATGTAGTGCTATCAAAAGTAAAGCAACAGTACACCACACATCTACAATCATCTCAGTAATCTGAATTATGGGTCCAAAGCAGAATTCCAATCACTTAGGAAATAAAAGGGCATTTCAGCCCTAGTCTACCATTACATATAATTTGTCATGATATACACTCCCATGTTACACACATGTATGTACATAGCATGATTTTCATCCTATAGACTCAGATGTATAGATAAATAAATGGCAGTGCACTTTTTTATCAAATAAATCACCTTCAAATTTCTGTAGCCTTTTGAATAAAAAGAGAAGGGAATTGTTTTATGAATGGTTAATCAAATAAGTAAAAAACTTTCTGTATTATTAGATTTTAAATATATAAATCAAAATTTAGAAGTCATGCCATCATATGATTCAAACTATAATTTCTGAGAAAATGAGGAAGCAACCTTATTTTTTTAAGAGACAACTTTCCTATGGTAAATATCAGGCGTGAAATCCAGCAGGGTTCTGACAGGTTCTGGAGAACCAGTAGCAGAAATTTTGAGCAGTTCAGAGAACCGGTAGTGGAATTTTGAGTAGTTCGGAGAACCAGCAAATATCATCTCTGGCACGCCCCAGAATGGTGTGGGAAGGAAGATTTTGCTTTATCCTTCCCCCAGGAGTGGGGAGGGAATGGAGATTTTGCAGTATCCTTCCCCTGGGGTGGGCATGGAGATTTTGCAGTATCCTTCCCCTGCCATGCCCACCAAGCCATGCCCACCAAGCCACACCACACCCACCAAGCCATGCCCACAGAACCGGTAATAAAAAAATTTGGATTTCATCACTGGTAAATATATGTTGACATTTGATGCATTTAGTTGTATGTTGCATTATATGGGCAAGCAACTCTCAATAGCAGTTAGAAACCAGCTGTTTTTATTAGCAGGAACAAGTTTCTCCATTTGTTTCTACCTACTCCATTGATCCAAGAGAAGGAGCATGCTCTGGTTTGCATCTATTACGGAATGTTATTTGATGGGATTTAGGAAATGGTATTTTCTAGTTGCAGTCATATTCTCTGGAACACCAAACTCCATGAGATCCAGGTGGAACTGATTCTGCTCGCATTTCACAGTCTTAAAAGAATGGCTATTTTCCCAAGCATGAGGTTGAGAGGTTAAAGGGATCTATAAAACAGGGGATTTTTATGGTGACTGTTGTTCTTGACTGCCACTGAATATATTTGTTGTTGTTGTTGTTGTTGTTAATTGGTTTTTTATTGAGTTATAATTCTATTTTAGCCAGCTAGAGTTGCTGTTGCGAGGCAGGTGGCCACATAAATTGATTGAAATAAGTAGAAATAAATATTTTTGACTAGTGATCTCCTGGGAGGAAATTTTCTGGCTTATTTATTAGCCCACCAATATGGCTTGTGAGCTCTTGTTTAGCAGTCTGGCACTCCCATTAACAGCTCTTTCCTGTACTGTTGTTTCCTGATGATAGATAGATGGATGGATGGATGGATGGATGGATGGATGGATGGATGGATGGATAGATAGATAGATAGATAGATAGATAGATAGATATTGTCTATCTAGACTGTTTGAGGAATATTCTCTCTCTCTCTCTCTCTCTCTCTCTCTCTCTCTCTCTCTCTCTCTCTCTCTCTCTCTCTCTCTCTCTCTCTCTCTCTCTCTCTCAATATGGGGATTATTTCAATTTCTGGATGGCAGTCTGATGGCTCCTAAGAGAAAGAAAAGGTCAGCATGACCAGTGAAAGATACCTGTGGATCATCTTCACTCTTAGATGGCTGTGTATGGATTGTGTAAATAGAAAATAAAATAAATAAATAAATGTGTACCAGCACAATGTTTTTTTAAAAAAGTTAGATGCATAGTCATTTAAAATATATGTTGTTGTATAGTATTTTATACCACATTTTTAAGTCTTGGAGCATATTTTGATCCATGTTCTATATAGTATATCTTGTAGCTTAATTTTTAATTGCTTGTTAAGAATAAATAAAATCATCTATGTTTTCTCTTTGGGTGATCTAATAGCCATTCTTAATTCTTCTCAAGATGAGCTATGTTAACACTTCAGAGCAATTTTAATTAAAACCTTAAATCCCAACACAAAGTAATTTGATTCCATTTCCTTTGTTCCTCAGCAGAAAACTAGAGGGGGGAATTTTAAAATAATTAGGTCATCCAAACAGCTAGCAAGGGACAAATCAAAATGTTAGACTTCCATCCAGAGGCCTTAGCAAAAAAGCAAGCATACAAAGAAGCGTTGTAAAGATATTGCTCCAGGCAAGATTTATTTAAGGCCATCAGGACTGATCCTTTCCAGCCAAGTGCTGAACAGCTGAGTGGAAGTGGAGGCCTCACAATATAAAATCAGGGCAGCCCATCTTTCTTTAGCAGTGATTTACTCATTAGGAGGTGTTCAGTACAAAAGCAGCTATCATCTCTCCATTTTATTTTATTTAATTTTTTGCTTTTATTAAGTGAATGTTTTTTTAAAAATGAACAACACAAAGTTATACCAAAAAACGAAAGGAGGGAAGGAGAAAACATGCAGGAAAACAGTCATCTGAGTTTGTATGCATGTGTGTGTGCTTATACACAAACATGTTTTTGAATGATAGCCATATTTCATTACACACCATCAATTGGCTAATCAATATATTATTTAAGGGTAAGGTTTGATTTACGTAGGAAAAGCCTGACATAAAGAATGATGCACATAAAGACCTACGAAAATAAAATTGTGTGTGTGCGTGTGTGCGCGCGCGCGCGCGCGTGTGTGTGTGTGTATAAGTCTTTGGTAATTCGGATTTTCTCCCGCATAAAATTGGAAGTGTCTTGGCGATGTTTTGACAAAGTCTCATTCGTCATCTTCAGGGTGGTGTTTTCTAGAAGCACGAAGCCAAAAACACCAGCCTGAAGAACACGAATGAGACTTCGTCGAAACATCGCCAAGACACTTCCAATTTTACCTGGGAGAAAACCCGAATAACCAAAGACCTACATACAAACACCTGTGAAAATCTCAGAAAACATATATATATATATATATATATATATATATATATATATGAATTTTTGAAAATATGAAGCCCTGTTTCATAATTCAGTTAATATATGTAATATCCTCCTCCCCAAATGAAACAATTATAGAATATAGTAAAAACATATGTTTAAATGAAATATTAACTTCATTGTGTCTCCAACAATGTGACTCAAACTTTTTCGCTAGAAATACAATAGAGTCTAATAAGTTCAAAATATTTTTTGTTGAATAAGATGCAATCTGAGACCTTTTGGATGTTTGGTATTGATTCTGGCACTTCTCATTATCTAAGTGAATTAAGAACTCCGCATTTTTAACTCCATTTAACTGTCCAAATTTGCAACAGAAGTTTATTGAAGTGTGGAAACTTCATCACATTCTCTCCAAAATAATAAAATCTGTTATCACTTATTTGCTTCCCTTTCACAGTAATGGAGATAACATTTTCAAGGCAAAGGAACCAAGAATAAGAAGTTACTTCTTACTATAAAGAACAGCTTCTTTATTGCTGCTCGCCTATAGACAGGAATCCTGACAGATTAAAGTACCTATCTTCAAAACTATTAAATATACCCTGGTACTTGAGGGTGGGGGATGTCCACCTTTGCCCTTTTCCAGTGGTGGGTTGCCCCCGGTTCGGACCGGTTCAGAAGAACTGGTAGTAAAAGCAGCGGGAAGCCCTGTCCACTGCCACGGATGTTGTTATCGGCGATCTGCACATGCAGATCGCCAGTAGTGAACCGATAGTAAAGGTAAGTAGAACCCACCCCTGCCCTTTTTCTGCATATTAGAAACTATGTTGTTTCTTTGTTCCTCAGAAAAGAACCTCTCGCTTCCATGATTCTGGACTACATTCTTTCATAGTATCAGTCAGAAGCCTTCAAATTTAGTCAAGATTATATTTATGAAACCAGGATCCAAAGGTAGAAATTAGCTCGTTATATAGCTGTGAAGGTAACACAGATGTTTCAGAATGCAGTACCATGATTGCTGAACACAAAATGGCTTCCTGGGCTCCTCTTATACTTTGTTCCATTTTAACTATAGCTGGCTATATAATTATAATATAGCCTTGTTTTAAATTTTAAGTCTCAGCTGTCATTGTCTGGGGACATTTTTGTGGCATTGGTGGAGGAGAGGAATGCTTTCTACTGTGGCCAATGCCACAATGTCTTAATATCCATAATTTTTGGCTTGCAGTTGTTTTCACACAATTTTTACAGCATAATGCCTATATCAGCATGAAGATTAGAGCCATATTTTTTTTTACAAAAGAACAAAGAGGACTATTCAACTATATTTTAATTATATAATCCTCTAAGTATTTTATTTTTCTTTAACTGAATGTTACATTACATTGTTAACATATTGTATAGCTAATTTTTCATAGTTGAAATTTATTATAATAAAATACTTATTTTACTGTATTATGATGATAATGGCACAAACGAATCTTCACTAAGAGACAAATTCCATGGGGGTTTTTTTTGTTTTCTTACTATATGTTTAATTCACCAATATATTTACTGCATTGAATTAACTATATTGACAGATATTTAAATAGTAAAGTTCAATCATGTTTGCAAATAAACCTAAATTTAACCTAATTCCTATTTTCTACTGAGTTTCTGAATTCAATAATTGTTTTGAACACCAACACTAGCCTTTCCCATTATCAATCAACTCTTTGCAGAGTACTTTGATGGGATTGTCAGAAGATTGTTTAAGTCATCCGTTCAGATGGTCTAGTTGAGTTAGCCTGAGGAATACTTGTCCTCTGTCAGTGCCTTGGAAACTCTTAGCCTGAGCTGCTCTTAACAGCTGAGTGGAAGGAAGTATTGCTCAAAGTACCCTTAAAATAACATTTATACACACACACACACAAATGCACACACACAGGAAGAGAGAGAGGGAGAGGAAGGGAGGGAGAAGGAGAGATATGCATACATGTACTCATACACAAACCAATTTGAGAAAGTCTCTGGGTAGAGAAAAGAAATGATCCCATCAAATGTCCCCGAGCAGTGAACATTGGCTAATGTTGATTATGATTACAAAGCTTTTGAAGACATGATTTATTCTCCCAAAAACTATGCTAGTCCCTGAAAGTAGCACAAAAAGGATATGTTGTCATATCCAACACTATATTAAATGCTAACTAAGAACTTGATATATTTTAGGAAAATTCAGCATTTTCTAGACTAATAAACATGTTATAATATTATTGCACATGTTCATTTCACTTTGTATAAATAATCATTCCCTTCACATTTAATAAGTCTGCCTGAGACATCTGTAGCCTTAAAAGAAAAGGTACCTTCAAGAGGCCTCTTTTGGGGCACATTGATTATTTATTTGTACAACCTCAGGCCCAGGTTATTTTAAAGTTGCAGTGTGTGTGTGTGTAAGTGTGTGTTTCTGTTTGTCATAATAAAACTGTGGGAAGGCTTAAATGCCATGCTTTCATTTTCTCATTGCTTCCTAGAAAATGAGAGTTCAGAAGTCATCAGAAGAGGGCAACCAAGACATTTTGCAAAGGAATTAGAAAGATAGTCATGTTGCCATGGGCAACAATGATTCTTTGCTCATGGAAACCATGTTTCCATCTTCCTGTGCTCAAGACATCCCTAGAATTTCCCTCTTGCCAGAGCTCATGCCTTATACATCAAGTGAATACCTAGGTTAGGAAATCTTTGACCTGCAGGCCATATTCAACCACAAAAAAAGGCTCAGCTCAGGCCTGCCAGCTTCTTGTTCATGTCCTGTCCAATTTATCTTCCTCTTGCCAAAAAAAAAAAAAAAAAAATCAGCCCTGTACCCTCTTCTTATGCCTCAAACCCCTTTACCTAGGGCAGACCCACAAGGAAAAAGCTTCATCTCCAAAGAACATCAATAGTGCTCATGAAGTCAGTGGAGGCTATCTAAAAATTTTATTTCTGTGTGAAAAGGAAGAAACGGTTACAAGAATTAAACAGTGGAATGAGCTCACTGGAGGTTTTTAAAAAGACAACCATTTGTCTGAAATGGTATAGGGTCTCCTGCCTTGAATAATAGATTGGACTAGAAGATCTCTGAGGTCCCTTCAAGTCCTATGATTCTATGTTCTGTTATCTTCTCTGAAGACACCCATACATTTTGCACAGACAAGCAAGACAGAAATCAGTATGGGAAGATAGTAAAAAGCACTATGATATGAATCTGTTGGAGGTTCCTTTATACACCTTGAAGTTTTAAAAACTAAATTTCCATGCAACTGGGAAACCTAATAACCGAAAATTATTGTTTGATTATTATTATGTTGTCCATCTTGAGTCACAACACACAGTTAAGATTTTATGATTTCAGAAATTGGATACCAAAGGGAACTAAAGATTCCAGGCGAAAAAGGGAAAAGTTTTCGGATAGTTTGTGGGATTGTCAAAATGACACAAAATGATGTAACATTAGAAATAGTCCAGGAGATGTTTGAAAAATGTGGCCAGAAATTAGCAGCTACAATATCATAAATGGATAGATTATGTCTAGAAGGTGTGAATGAAGGAATGACAAATGTGAAACAAATTTTGCCTGATGTATAAATATTAGAACCAAGAATACAGGATAACAAAAACTGTATGAATTACAAAACAGAAAAGGTAGCTAAAGTGGAACAAATGACAAGCTAAGTGAGTGACTCGGATAAGGACTTCTACTGGATATACAAAAGAAATTGGTTTTGAAAATCAAAATGGAAATTAAAATGATTAACCAAAAAAGTGACCGGGATAATTATTTTTTTTTACTAAACATACAAAAGAGGTTTGCTATAACCACGAAGAAGCTTTTACAATGAGAAAAAGAAAACTTGAAGAGAAACCAAATCAGTGGTGGGTTCCTTCCGATTCCGCCTGGTTCCGCTGAGCCGGTAATGGTGACGATATGATGTCACTGAACCGGTTTTCCCCCTGCCTCCCCCCCAACCCCCTGTGTTATTCTTACCTTTTATTTGGCCCCACCCCAATCTATTGCTGCCTCCTGAGTCCCAGCTGATGGCTAGAGGGAAAAAATTGTTTAAACTCTTGCTGCGGGGTTTCAAAGGGCCGCCCTACAGCTGATCAGTGTTAAAAGAAAACAAATTGGTGCCTGCAAAAATAAATGGGTAGACCAGTGCCTGCAAAAATACATGAGTAGATCAGTGCCTGCAAAAATAAATGGGTAGACCAGTGCCTACAAAAATACATGAGTAGATCAGTACCTGCAAAAATAAATGGGTAGATCGGTACAGCTCTGCAAGCAGTTAAACGCCTGGTAGACCAGTACCTCTGCTAAGTCTTAAATAATTGTCACATGACCATCAAGCCACACCCACAAAATAAGCCAAGCCCACAGAACCGGTAGTAAAATATTTTAGAACCCACTCCTGGACCAAATCTTATGACAATGTCTGAATGAATTAAAGATCTGTTGAATGCTGACACAAAACAGTTCTGATTGAATGAAATAGCTGACTTTTACAGCATTCCCTTCTAGATTGTTTTAGCAAGCCACTAAAATGACAACACTTCCACTAAATATATGTTGGTTTATCCATGAGCTCAAACTAACCAAAAACAGAACTTTCATTCCAACTATAACTCCAGTACCTTACACATTCCTTAAATGAAGTGCCAGGGAAATATGGTAGAAATACGGAAAATATAATCACTTACGTAACAATGCAAGGATTTTGAAATCTGATTTACCATAAATATGAATACCACCTTATTGTATTAAGATCAGATTACTATCAAAGCCAACTGAACAAGAGCTTTGTGGAAACACATATTAACTACAGTAGTTCCACAAAATTAAAACATAGTTTTTACCTAAAGCTACATCTCCATCATTGGGCTGTATTAAAGTTACAGTATATTATACTATGTTATATTATATTTGGATGAAATATTTTTTTTAAAAAAAAACTTTCAAAATAAATCTTTGGAAAGCCACTTAAATATTAATGCTCAATTATATGTTTATTTGATTGTTTACTTTCACTATTGTCCCCAACATATGGATACAATGTAGTCTTGAACCAATGGCCATTATTGTGATCATATGAAATTAAGTCCCCCATTTACATAATCCAAAGTCAATCTGAAGCAAATTTGGGAGGATCTTTTCAAACTAATTTAATTCCTACATTTTTAAATATTCTTGTATATTTTCTGTTACAAATATGCAGTACTTAAAGGTAAAGGTAAAGATTTCCCTCGCACATATGTGCTAGTCGTTCCTGACTCTAGGGGGCAGTACTCATCTCCGTTTCTGTGTGACCTAGGCTTCCTGAATCATTAAAACACATGAATAGTCCCAAAAACCTCTTTTATTGCAACAGCTGTGAATTACATCCACAGCTGAGTCCCAATTAGTTGCAAAAAGTCCTTAGGAAGAAGTCCTTCGGGATAATCACCAACCTTTATCTCCCTTGACAACCTGCCAAAGACCTACTTGACAAAGCCACATAGATTCCACAATCAAACAGAGATGCTGACTGGGAACAGAATTAACAACGTTGCTTTCCTGTAAAGGGCCCACATGCCTTTGCTCCTCTTTTAAGCCTTAGGGAAGGGCCCAATCATCTCCAGGCCTTACTCCGAAGTCGTCCCTTTAGTTTTAACTGTTCTTGCCTTCCAGCAGCTCTGCGCATGCGTGCACTAGGAAGAGGCTCCTCTTGTTCCTCTGCCTCTCTGAGGTCCAGCTTTGGAGGCTCTGGAGTCTGTGCATAACTCCCAGATGGCCCTGGCCCCATCACTGCCTCTGACACAGAGTTCTCATCCAAGCCTTCCCCAGACTTCCCCAGCCCAGGTTCCTCCCCAGCGTCCTCATTGTCCGACTCCGCTGCCAGCTCCACAAGCTGCTGGCGGACCACAACAGTTTCAAAGCCGAAGAGCCAGTGCTGTCCGTAGACATCTCCATGGAGATGTGGGCAGCATGACTAAACATCAAAGGTGCACGGAACTCTGTTACTTCCCACCAAAACTGGTCCCTATTTTTCTACTTGCATTTTTTTATGTGCTTTCAAATTCTGTGAACCTTTGAGCCATTTCTGACAAAAAGACCGTGGTATGAGCAATAAGACACTTAGATCAACATGAGTTGCAGCAATATTACCCAGATTTTCTCAGTGGCTGGACACTATAGGTGACAAAGTTGACATCTTGTCCAAATATCAAATTGCATAAATACATTCTCAAATCAAAAATCAGGATGGAGCATCTGATTGGGATGATTGGGCGGGATTGAACAAAATAGCTATCTAAACAGAAAGAGACTTCAACAGAGAGCTGTTGTCTATAAAATCAGACACATGGCAACCCAGAGCAGAGAATGAGATAAGTATAATTCATAGTGAACAATATCCCAGATGCTCAATCCTGTGAACAAGTTATATTAGAATACAACTTGATGTAACGTCTGATCCTTCATAGCATATATACTAGCATGGCTCTTTAACTGCTGGTAGGAAACTCTCCTACCAAGAGGTAGTAAATGTTCTCCTGAACTATTTCCCACCACACTGTTTGCTCTCACAGCTTTTAGCTACACAATATTTACATTTAATACATGCAGTGAAGTCTCAAGTAGCCTACTCGTGATATTTATATCCCCAAACTACTTTTCTGGCAATGTTCCAATTTACCTTGCCGAAGTCATTTATAGCTCCCACTCCCCCACTATTATCCAGAACAATGTGGATATTTACAGTCTGAACCCCTGGTTGAACTTTTGGATAGATAGGAGCCCACTCCCATGCCTTCAATTACGAGAAATAATAAGAGAGGGACAAAAAAGCCCAATCCAATTGCCTTATACAGCTAAGAGTAGAACTCCAGCTCAATGAAAAGTAGTATTTGAAAAAGTCATCCCAAAATCACAGTTCCCATGCTCTACACATTAGGTGTGATTTATGAGCATTTTTGAGAAATGGCAGCAGCTCTCTGTAGTGCCTTAAGAGCTACACTTGGCATATGTTTATTCAGCCTTACTTTTTGTGCTCTGGCCTCACTTTCATTTCTATTGGAAACCTACCAGGAAATGTATCAAACCCTTTAAATCAGATCAAGCTACATTAAACTGGAGATTAATTTCATCTTAAAGGTTAGCTCCATATTCATCTCACTATTTGGGCCTGCAATTTGTCTTCCTAATAGGCACTAATTAATACTCCAGCACTGCCTTGGAAAAGTGCCTTTAATCTTCGAAAAGTGTGAATACTTAGAGCCACTAATGTAAAAATATCACTCCACAATTTATCATTGGATTAGAAGACATTATTTGCACTTACCACGGTTAACCACCCCAAAGGCCTCAGAGAGCTGGGGAAACTCAGACAAATAATGTTTTCTGAAAGAGTCGTGTTGTATTTTTATTCTATTTACTTTTTCAGTTTCGCATACTGTTACGTAATTGTAATTGCTCAGATCCAATTTTCCTCAGATGCACAGTGTAAATGAAAATAGGGGGAAAAAACAACAGCCAAGAACTGGCCTCCCAGCAGTGTCCTTGAATTGTAAAATTCTATTCAATTATGTCTGCAATGATCCCTTCCTTTCATAATGGTGCAATATGATTTATTGAGTATGAGGGGCTATTCATGTGTCCAGATATACGATGCATTTTCATCAAACATTTATTTATTTTTTTCCATGCTTAAAGCTAATTTGAATTTGATTAAAGGGTTTAGAAGCACTTCCAGAGGCGGGCGGAGGGGGACTATTCACAGTAAATTTGCTTGCACAACAAAAAAGTTGTGCAAGCAAAACCCTAGTCAAAGAACTGGTTTTAAATTGGTCTTCTATTTTTGTGCACTGCGATGGGGACATTTCACTTGCTGTAGTTTTAATCTATACCATGCAAATGATTAAATGAGTTCATGTTACTGAAGTAACAGATATTCAGAAATCTTCAGGGTTGCCAAGAATGACAAGAACCTAGGATGCTGTAATTTAATGATGAAGTATATGTATGGATCCAAGTAGTGTGTCCTTTTGTAATTGACTGATAGAAAGTTTGTCAATGCTCAGAATTTCTAAACACCATCCATGATTTTTTTTGGGGGGGTGGGGTATGGTATTCAAGGTTCTGATACCCACTGGCATCACGTCAGGTTTATGCCATAATATTTCAGTTTCAACTTTTAGATCTTAATATTTTGTGATCTTCTCCAATTCTTTGTCTTCAATTTTGCTATCTCCTGGTATTGCCACACCAATTATTCAAACTTTCTTCTTTTCAACCAGTTATATTGTGTGTAATGAACCAAGACTTTTATCAATCTGTATTCAGAAATTCTACAATCTTTTACCCTGTTCATTTTTTATTACTTTTTCAATCACATGTTACAACCAATTTTTCATTACTGGTACATCGTAACTTTTTTCAGAATGTTCCAGTGAATCATTTCAGCAATTGTGTTATCATCATTTTGTGTGATCTTCTTGCATGAGCTGAGTGTAATCTTGGCCTTGATTCTATTAGTTGGAATAATTTGTTCTTGCCCAGCCAAACTTAAGCCTTAACCTTCTTTTTTTTTTTAATGATTCAGTTGTAAGCCATTGCCAGGTTTTATCTTTAATCATTTTTCCTTTGATCCTTTTAGAAACTGACCATGTCATTCTTTTCCTTGCCAACATTTTGTTCATTTTTTACTATATTATTTTAATGTTTACTCTTTATTTCCTGTACAATTAGTAAGTTCCAAATTTAATTTTATTCAATGATTATTATTGTTGTTGTCATTATTTTGAATCTAAGGAACAGATCAGATGAGTCATTCTCAATATCATATCTTCCAACTCTTAAAATATTACCTGATGGTTACCACTGACTCTATTGCTATTCACTGGACCACTTTTAATAGGGCTAATAAATACCCAGATTGAAAAACTCGGTCTGGGAAAAGTTAACCCCTTCTCCCATCCCAGAACTAAAGCTTCATTTAAATGGGCCAAATGTTTGGCTGTTGTTTGCCACCCTGTAAAAAGAAATGCAACCTGATCACAGTGCTCAGACTAAGTTAACTTGTTTGGCTTGGCTTCAAGGAAATTTAGATAATAATGCATTAATATAAAAATCACTCTTTTATTGGATTGTTATACATCACCCAGTATCCCTTCCTATGAGGTGGGAAACCATGTAAATTTGATTAATGAATGGTAATATACAAAATAAATCACCAGTTTCCCTTCTTGCTTCTTGAAACCATTATCTCAGACCTTTCACAGTGGGAGAAAAGAAATCACATGTTCTGCAAACAAAAATATTTTTCTTCCAGCAGACAAAAATTGCATTCCCTTGTTCCACTTATCCTATTATTCGACTACTCAGATATTCAATATAAATAAAGTTATTCTTGAGAGCACTTAAGGCAAACGTTAAGGTTATCAAGCACTTCTCTGTGCAACTACCCAGCTGTGACAAATATTTAAGAAATCTGATACTGCATACCTAAAAATTATTCATTTGCAGGCCTCGTTGCCTTTGAGGATCGACTGTTTGATTTCTAATTTTTGACATTTCCCTTCTTTTCCTGTTTGGCCTGTGAATTTGAAGGGGTTGTAAACATGTATTCCAGCTCACCGCCTTAAGGCACCATGTTGTTTGTCAAGATGCCAAAACAGGGATGGGGGAGGACCTTAAAGGCCTTTTGGAGTTATTCCGGTCTGAAGGGCTTGTAAAGATAGCATTTGTTTGTTTTCTTGATCGGACTTTGAATCTGGCTCTAGCACTTGCCCTTCAGGGAAAAGCAACTTTTAAATAAATGCTTCAAGATTGTGCAAACATTTCAGTAGTCTCAGAGTCTTGGCGTTCTGGGTCATGGAAGGAAGAAAATACATGTCACTCAGCAAAGAGATGGAAACGATAAAAGATGGATGAGGCTGTAATAGTAATTTTTCATGGAATGGCTGATGGAGGAGCCATAGGTTTGCTGGACTCACATGCAATTGAGGCAGTTTATGAAATCCACCAGTCTACAACCTTGCCTTTACAGATGAATAAGATTATCAGTACTTCTATTTTAATAAGATCTGTCGAATGAAATCTTTCCATCATGTTACCTGTCTATATGAAGTGTCTTCAAGGTTTGGATATTTGGCATCCAAATCTAAGCATTGCCCTGCTTTAGCTGGTTGTGTTTTGCTATTAAATACTTACAACAGGAGCATAAAAGGAGTTTTCAGGTTTCTGATAAAGATTTTAGTTTAGATTCTAAGTATACAGAATATTTGATGGTATTGAAACCAGGCCCACCGTGCCAGTGTGTGCCAAAAGAAGGGGCAGAGTGTGGGGAGATCATGCAAGCATGCGTGGGGGGATGGGGCGCATTGAATTATGGGTGTGGGCACGCACACGTGCAGTCCCCCCCACTATCCCTGCTTTTGGCACGCGATGGCAAAAAGGTTAGCCATCATAGGTCTAGTCTTTTATTATGTCAGTACTAATATTGAACATGTATACCTGATGTGGAAGGGAACCTGAAAATGGGTAGCAAAGTTAGTAATTAATTGGTTAGATTGTGAGGTATGAAGGCAGATACTATTTCATTTGAATAATCAGGAAACAACCTTGCATTCCCTGGTACCTACTTCAGGGTCTTGAGAAAGACTCCATGCAGTTCCAATCATTAGACACACAAATGGAATAATGGACTGGATCAGTGGTGAAATCCAATTTTTTTTACTACTGGTTTTGTGGGCGTGGCTTGGTGGGATTGGTGTGGCTTGGTGGGTGTGGCAGGGGAAGGATACTGAAAAATCTCCATTCCCATTCCACTCCAGGGGAAGGATACTGCAAAATCCTCATTCCTTCCCCACTTCTGGGGAAAGGATATTGCAAAATCTCCATTCCCACCTGACTCTGGGGCCAACCAGTGGTGGTATTTTCCAGTTCTCTGAACTACTCAAAAATTTGAAATTAATTGTAATAAATCTTTGTGAAGCAAAGTTTTGTTGATTGGGACTTGAAGGTCAAGTACAGAGAGCAAACAATTACTCTTAAAGAAGAACAGACCCATTAATGCAATGGAGCAAAACTATTTGACTATAGAAGAATTCAAGGCTGTTTGAGAACAATGTACTCAAAAGTTAGTTATGAGAATATTTGACGCTATAGCAGAGAATATAGAAGAACAAAGGACTTTATTAGATAAAACAGTGACTGAGAGTGATTTGAATGTGGATTTGAGGAAAAAATGTTGGATTAAAAAAGTGCTGTGAAAAAACAATGGTATGGATTTGAAAATGGATTTGACAATGTCAGAGCATAAATGGTATGGAAAAAATCCTACAAATGGGACCTAATAATATCTTAATAATTAATAAATTATAAGTTATATTAAATAATACAAATAATAAATAAAAGGAGTGTCTTCAAAAACCTTACCTTGGATTTACAAAAGGAATCTATAAAAGGAAATGGTTTCTGGTACTTCTTAATGGGATTTCCTGGTGAATAGGACTGAATGGCAAGCCTTTAAAAATCTTTTTATAAGTGGGGGGAGATTTCTTAGAGAAAGTGAAAAGTTTGGATTACAAAAGGGTATTTTATTAAGATGTGTGTGTGTGTGTGCGTGTGTGTGTGAATATTTCTGGTGACTTTTAATAGATATTTGCTGATTGATGAGTGGACTGAATGGTGCGTTGCTGTTATTTGTTTAGTGATAAGGGATAAGATTAGTTTTTTTTTAACCTTTATATTTGTAGACTTTAATAAGTGTACTGTAACAACAACAACAACAACAGTAATAATACCATAGACCTGCAGGTAGAATAACTATGGCAAAAAAGCAACGATATTATCAATATTAATAGATGCCTTAGAAATAATCCCAAAATATTTGGAGTACCACTTGAATACCATTGGCATTGCTAAAATCACCATGGGTCAATGACAAAAGGCGCCTTTAACACTATCAAACAGCAGCATTTGCCTATCCCAGGTCCTTGAGGAGGACTCTGTAGGTGGATAAAAATGCCAAATCCAGTCTAAACATAGATTGCCAATAATATATTATGGCAACCAGCCATAATATATTATGTTTATGTGATGAGCAATGGTATGGCCACTATAACAAAAAGATATGGACAATATAGTCCTAAACTGAACAAGCTATATACAACAACAGAAGTGGAGATAACAGCCTAAACTGTGTCTGGAAAGGCTCTGAATAAATTCAATCTGTACAGTACAGCAAATTTTGAAGTGTTACTTTGCTTATTATTGTTGGAACCCTTTGAAGTTCCTCTTTACATGCATTTACCGATGAGCCACTTGGAGCTGAGAGTTTCTTAACAAAACATGGCAAGTGCCTGTTCAAGAGTTTATGTGAACCCAGAACTTCCCCAGGTGAAGAGCCTGCAATTACCGATTAAGTTAGCTTGTTTTCCTTGAGAAATAGGACAATTAAAATCCCTACATTTCCATCTCTCCTAATAGTAACACTGTTTCACCACTCTGTAAGGCAGTCATCTCAAATCAATTCAGTTCTCATCTTGTGGTCACATTTAGGTCTCTGATGTTCCCTTGACCAATCACATCCGCGAGAGTTTTTCCATGCTCTTTCAGGAACAAGGGCAGCCCTGAACACATGGAAGGGGCGTTTTTTCTTCCACTGATGCTAATAAAGAAACCACTTCACACAAAAGTCCCAACTTGCGTGCATTGAAGCCCTTGCAAGACGCAGAATTAAGTTATGCAAATGTTAACTGTCATTTGAACTAGTTGTGTGAACTTGCCTTTCAAGCACTGAGGAAGAATGTTTAGTTTAGTGGCTTTTCTATAGCCGCATAAAGAATCCAATCGAATTTAGTTTAGAAAATAGTATATGCCAGATTCCAGATCTGTGGTCAAACCATATATTAAAGCTGTCTTTTTAACAGATGAGAAAGAAGAATGTGACTTTGGGGAAAGCTATCTTGTTTCTCTGGTCTGGTTTTTTTTTTTTTTCCCCTCAACTCAAAGACAAATGTTTAGTCTGCTCATTTCAAAAACAACCATAATTTTCATCACATTGATTGCAAATGGTAGAATAGATCATGAGGCCCCGGTGCGTGATTCATTAAGCCACTAGCAGCAAGTGCTAGGTTAAAGATGAAATAGCTACAGGTACATTGTAGATACATGCTAAAATTGAAAATAACTTTTAATTTTTTAAAACAAAAATCCTTGCTCTATTTAAAAGGAAATTTTCGACGGAATGTTTATTTGAAAGCTTCAATTAGCCACTCCACACTGTGTTTTGATTTTTAGCAAAATCATAGTTCAAACACTTAATGGATGCCCTATTCCTCATCAAAAAGTATGGTTCAAAATACCACCGTAATTCCTAGCAATATTTCATGTGTCTGCTCACTGTGATGCAGCAAAGATTTAAGCCTGATTCACATATTAGAACTTTTATATTGTTAAAATTCCATAATACCTGTTGTATTCATGATAGCTCTCTACAAATTTAGAACCTTCTTTTTTTCCCCAGACTCTTATGGAAATGCACCCAGTGCTGTGCTAATATAAGGTTGAAGGCACACTTCTTTCCTAATCAAATTTGAAGTGTAGACTGGACAGTTCTAGCAACCTCAATTTTTGTATAAGAAAATTATTTTGCATAGGAAAATGGGTGAGGAAATCTAATAATATGTAATTGTCAGAAACAACATGAACAAAGGATTCCAGTTCAAAATTTCAAACAATGGGTTATTGTTTTGATTTCTTCTGAATCACAGTTCCCTAACCTTTAATAAATGCCAGGGTGTGTAATGAGGCTGAGTTGTTAGACTTCATCTTTATTCCTTGCCTTACCTCATTTTCCACCTTGGCCTTATTTTTTTATTTTTATTATTATTATTGTGATTTATATGCTGCCATTCTCCCTGAGGACTCAGAGTGGCTTACATACAACAGTCATAAATAGAAATCAAAGTAAAACCAAATTAAAATGAATTAAAATCCCCATTAAAATCATTCTAAAAATGAAACTATACAACCCCACGATCAAAATATTGTTGGAACAGCCACATCTTTAATCCATGGCGAAAGGAGAGGAGGTCAGGGGCCGTCCTAAGGTCGGTGGGCAGACTATTCCAGAGGGTCGGGGCTCTGACAGAGAAAGCCCTTCCCCTGGGGGCCGCCAGCCGACATTGTTTGGCTGACGGCACCCAGAGGAGGCCAACTCTGTGGGAGCGCACCGGATGATGGGAGGAAGGCAAGAGTTGATCCTGTAAGTACCCCGGGCCTAAGCCATGTAGGGCTTTATAGGTAAGAACCAGCACCTTGAAACGGACCCGGAGAGCAACGGGTAGCCAGTGCAGCCCGCACAGGAGAGGTGTAACACGGGAGTAATGAGGGGCCCCCGTAACTACCTGTGTGGCCATGTTCTGGACTAACTGGAGTCTCCGGATATGTCCCAAGGGCAGCCTCATGTAGAGGGTGTTACAGTAATCCAACCGACAAGTAACAAGGGCATGAGTGACCGTGGCGAGGGCATCTCGGTCCAGGAAAGGGTGCAACTGGCCGTCAGATGGTCATTCAAGGATAGCTGAGAATCCAGGAGGACACCCAGATTGCGAACCCTATCGGATGGGGAAAGAGTCTCCCCACCGATCACTAGAGATGGTATCTCAGGATCCCGAGATGCCGGCACCCACAGCCACTCAGTCTTGGAGGGGTTCAGTCTGAGCCTGTTCTTACCCATCCAAACCCACACCGCCTCCAGGCAGCGGGACATCACGGAAAGGGCATCCCCAGGGTGGCCCGGGGTGGAGATGTAAAGCTGGGTATCATCCGCATATTGGTGATACCTCACCCCAAAGCCACGAATGATTTCACCCAGCGGCTTCATGTAGATGTTAAAGAGCAGGGGGGAGAGAACCGATCCCTGAGGCACCCCATAAGTGAGAGGCCTTTGGGAGGATCTCTGACCCCCCCCCCTGCCAATACATACTGCGAGCGGCCCGAGAGGAAGGAGGAGAACCACTGCAACACAGTGCCTCCTATCCCCAACCCCCTGAGTCACTGCAGTAGGATACCATGGTCGATAGTATCGAAAGCCGCTGAGAGGTCAAGAAGGACCAGGATGGAGGAACAACCCCCATCACGGGCCCACCAGAGATATTCACTAGGGCGACCAATGCCATTTCCGTGCTGTGGCCATGCCTGAAGCCAGATTGGTAAGCATCCAGGTAGTCCGTTTCCTCCAGGAAATGAGGGAATTGCTGTGCCACCACGGTCTCAACAACCTTTGCTAAGAAGCGAAGGTTGGAGACAGGACGGTAGTTGTTAAGTGAGTCCGGATCCAGGTTAGGCTTCTTAAGGAGAGGTCGTACCACCACCTCTTTTAATAAGGTAGGGACAAAACCCTCCCTCAGCAAAGCGTTAACAACTGCCTACCTTCCTGATTTCATGCTTACATTTCTGAACTAAAGCTGTGTAGACCGCCTTGTTCATCAGCCCTTCTTTCCACTTCCAATGAACACCATTCTTCATGTTCACTTACTTTATGTACTGTCTACGCAACCACACTGGCCCTTAGTTTTCTTCATCAAAACTACTGATTGATACTGTTATCCCTAAGATTCGATTGGATTCCAAAGTTTTAAAGATTTTCCTCCCTCCCCCACCCCCACCCCCCATAATATATCATAGTATAAAATCTCTCTTGCTAGCTCTCTATTAAAACTGACCTTTCTAAAATTCATGAATTTGTGTTTGTCACCAAATGTTATGTTAAAATCAAAAACTATAGATCCAAAGTTCCCACTACTTCAATACATTATCTTCAATCAACTTCTGTATGTTAATAAGGATTAGATCCTCTAGTGCAGGGGTCCCCAACTCCTGGTCTGTGGATTGGCCATGGCAGAAACTGGACCATACAAACAAGTGAAGCCCCATCCATGGGATGCAGGCAGCACGCAAAACCACACCCCTTCCAGTCCACAGATAAAATCTCTCTCCATGGAACCAGTCCCTGGTTGCCAAAGTGTTTGGGGCTGCTTTTCTAGTGTCCATCTCAACCCTTTCAAAAGAGGAAACTGAACAAGTCAAGAACTCATCTGACATCTTGTGTTGTAGTTGGGGATGGAGATTCTAATGAACGAGGAGATTGTTGGCTAGTAAGACAGATAGTGAGACTTGAAGTCTTGGGGGCCTTACTTTTTATTTATACAGTCTTTTAGCACTGCCCATAAGACACAGGAAGAGCATGTGATTTTGGTAGCACCAGACCACCAAGCCAGACTTCAACACATGATGTTTTTTACTTAACTTTGAAGGCAATAAAACTTTGGATCCATCCCCCTTTGACTAAATTTATGCCGTTCCTTATTCATAACCATTAACAGTTTGTGGAAAGTTTATTACTCTAAATGGAGACAGTCTTGGGAAGAAGCTGGTTTGGCTGGGTAAGTAAAAAGCAGGTTCCAGCCTAGGAGCTGCAAAGTAGATGATTTAAAGAAATACTTATTTGAATCTACCCTCTGAAAGGGACTTCCCTTGGTTACATATGAGTATTTTGTGGGTTCTATTTAGGTGGCCAGGATTTGGGAATTTGTCTAGAAATAGAAAACAGATTAGCAGGAATAAGATAAAGGATTAAATACAACCAGCAGGCAGCCACATTTCTGGAAAGACACAGATGCAGACAATTAAGCTTGCAGCATGTGGCAGAGTTGGGATATTAGAAATCGGAAACAGGATCCCCAAATCCCAGAGGGCTTTTATGAACACTTGGCTGAGCCATGGGTGGGATGTTAATTGTTCCTTTGTGTGGCAATGACACCTCAAATGTCCTCTGTGCCATCCTTTTTCTTTTATTTTTCCCCCCATGCCCTAGCCCTTTATTTGGCAATCAGGAAACCATCCTTTCCAATCACTTGGATTCCTGCAGTGAATATTGAGCCGGCTCTGCGGATACATCCAGATGGGGATGACGGGTGAGAAGCGGTGCCTCCAGTCTTTCATAGTGATCCTTGTTTCTTGTTTGTTGAATTGCTTCTACAGAATCAGAAGACACTTTTTTTCCAAGCCAAGGTTTGTTCTGGTTTTAAAAGGTTTGCTGTATTATCTGATAGCAGCGATTGCAAATTTTGACTAGCTTCCAGTTCCTCTTGGGAAGGATGACTTGTGCAAAGCGCCCCATATATTGTTAGCAATGCATCGCCATTCACACTGGTCATTGTTAGCTCAACCTGAATTGATGGAACGGTTTTGAGCCGTTCCATGGTTTGAGCTCCCAATAGCTTTTAACTATTCTTTTGTTGCTTTAAAGGTAACAGAACAGGTATTTCAAACTGAGATCTGTATGGCAGATGCTTTTCCAAAAGTAATAATAACCTGATTGGCTGAGAGCCACCTGTCATTTCAAATTTCTCCTAGTGCTCTGTCCCTGCAAGTTTGCAAAAAATGAAATCTACAAAAATAATACATTTTTGGAGATTTGGGAAACCAATGTGCACATGGATCAGTGATGAGTCAATAAGCTTTGTAGGGCCAAAGTTGCAATTGATTGATCTATTAGTTGGTAGCTGTGATGATAGGATGATGTCCCAGAAAAACAAGGGTATCATTTTTGGTGCTTTTTTCCATTTTATATGGTAGATATTGGTGCTTTTTTCCATTTTACATGTTTAAATAACACACATTACATTGCTTTGTGTGTACACTGAGAGCTTCTGCACCAAAGACAAATTCCTTGTGTGTCTAATCACACTTGGCCAAATAAAGTATTCAATTCAATTATGTGCATTAAACCTAATGGAATTTTGATACATTTTACTTTCTAGTGACAGAATTGATATTATTTGGTTACTTAATTATTTGGTGATTTGGGCATTCACCATTGGTTTAAATAAATTTTCAATACACCAGTGGTGGGTTTCAAATTTTTTTACTACCTTTCTGTGAGTGTGGCTTGGTGGGCGTGGCATGGCTTGGTGGGCAATGCTTGATGGGCGTGGCAGGGGAAGGATACTGTAAAATCTCCATTCCAACCCCAATCCAGGTGAAGATTACTGCAAAATCTCCATTTCCTCCCAATCATCTGGGAATTAGGAGGCAGAGAATAGATGGGGGCGGGGCCAGTCAGAATTTTTACTACCGGTTCTCCGGAACTGGTCAGAACCTGCTGAAACCCACCTCTACAATACACCCTTTTCTGAAACAAAACTCATCAATATTTTGTGTCTGAATCTCTGATCAGCAAGGCTAAGGGGAGGTGGGAAAAGATCCGTCATTTTGCCCCTTGAATTCCTTTATACATTTGTGGGAGTATAGCATGATGCTTCTTCTCTCTGGAATCCATTTTCTAACAAAGTTTGTGTAATTAGTGAACAATCTATGAGGAAGTAAGATTTTTTTAAAACTTAAATTCAGCTAACTTTCTGCCTTTACAGTCGCCATTTCTTAGGCATGATTTCAGAGGACATTGTTAAGGCAAGTTAAGCTATTCCCCCAATTAACTACAGCTTTCTTTTTGTGTTCCCCTCCCATATGTCCACTCTGTATCTTTACACCACAAACTATTATCAATATGACACTGAAAACACAAGAAGAATCTTCCCTTTGAGTTCCCAGAAAGGAAGGGTTATCTCCCTTTCCTTGAATGAGGATGAAAGGACTGATCTGACATGGGAGTTTGGGGCAGATTCTGTTCGTTTATTACAGGTTGTCCTCAATGTACAGCCATTCATATAGTGACCATTTGAAATTTCAACAGGATGGAAAAGGGTGACTTAGTTCTGGTATTCACACTTATGACCATTGCAGCATCCCCGTGATCATGTGATCAGAATTTGGGCACTTGGAAATAGGCATGTATTTATGACAGTTGTCCTGTGACTACCATTCCAGCCAGCTTCTGACAAGCAAAGTCACTCAACAACCATACAATTCATTTAACAATTGAATTGATTTACTGAACAACTATCGTCAGTAAAGATAATAAAATGGGGCAAAATTCACTTAACAACTGCCTTGCCTAACAACAGAAATTTTGGGCTCAGTTGTGGTGGTAAATTGAGGATTACCTGTATTTTAAAGGTATATCTTTGCTTAGTGGATTTGAGTGATACGGTAGCCTAGAGATGGAGTGTCACTGCATTTTTATATTTACCAGCAGAGCTATTATTTCTGAACTGTCAGACTTACCATAGTTTGCCAAATTCCTTATCAGCATCTACTGCACATGTACACATTCTTTTACTTCTTCTAAAACTTCCCTTTGTTCTCCAGCCAGCTAAGGTCAGGCTGGGGATTCTTGGCCAACATGTAATCTAATTTAGATAAGATGTTTTATTTTCTTACAATAAATATGAGTTTAAGATGTATTTCGGTTTATTGATCAAAGTATACAGAAGGATAAAAGTCATGATCCAACTCAAAATGAGGGCAATTATCCCACGCAAGGTAACGGGGCTGATTGCTGCTCTGACATGGAGCTCTCACTTCACAACCAGGATGCTGTGAGTTTGACCCAGGTACAGGCAGATATTTCTCTCTCTAGGCACAATAAGAATATATCTACTGTGAACTCCATATTGGTGAAAGGAAGGGCATCGAGCCAGTAACACTCAGCTCCATTCAGTCGCCCCGACTCCACCCCACAAGGGATCATTAAAAAACAACAAAACAATCTTTGCTTACAGGATTTGTAGTAGTCTCCTTACACTTTTTTATCTTCTTATGCTTTTGCTTTTTCCCTGAAATGTTTGAAATATTTTTACAAGAATACTTACAAGAATGTACTGATTGACTTTTTTTGCAGATAGGGTATTTATTGCTCTTATTAATTTGTGACTTTGACATTTTGGTTAGAAATTGTTGTTTATTATTTTTAAGTACTAAAAAGTCTCCACATTGAGCTCAGCTCCTGATGACTTCATGGACATGTTCATGTAATTTTCTTGGTTAAAGTACAGAATCTGCTTGCCAACATCTTCTTCTGAGATGTTTGCTTGATCTCCCAGCTCAGCCTACAAGCTTGACATTTCTTTTAGTCTCCTAGCTAAATACTAACCAGTTTCAACTTTTCTAAAACACAGTCAAGGAATGAAAATGACATTTGATTCTTCAATTCTTACAGCATTTTTATCAATAGGTAATTCTGGTGGGGGTTTTTTTTAATCATATATATTCCAAAACATGATTATGGGTTACTGTTGGGTTCCTTTAAAAAGAAGGTGCAAATATTAAAAGAGATGGAAAAAAGGAAAGGAAAAGTTATGCAACACTATTGGATAGATTTATGCTGTAAAATATGCTTTGTTTAAATCAAACTTAGTCCAGTTTGCATTAAAAGTAACCACAGAATACATTAAAATAAACAAAACCATGCAAAATCCTAAAAGTTAATTTTAGAATTGGAAACTGCTTGGGAAGCCCTCTATTCTATCTCCATGCTTGTCAGCACAACATTAATCTACTGTAGCTGATTTTTAGTTATAACTAGCAATTCATCCCATGATTAGAGTACTGCCAATTAGCGGTAATGTATTTTGTATTTATAATCATATCGCATAAATAGTGCACAAGCTATTCCATGAAAGCTATGCAATTTTTTAAAATTCTAGGTTTAACGTGTAAACTGATCTTGCGGAAAGCCTGTGATTTTACAGTGATTTTGCTTTTCTGGTACAGATCAAACTCTTATAAAATTCGCCTAGTTAAGCAAATTAGAAAGAAACTTGGTTCCTAAGTATATCTTTAGCCCCTAAGAATTTGTGTATGCATATGTGTGTACTGCAAGAAAAAGAAAATATTTCACCTTGTTATGTTTTTAAAAGTTTTAGTTGAGGCTGATTATTCATTGTTATAAAATGCCATGACTTTCTTACCTGCTAGCCGCTCTCTCTCATAAATAATTCTTGTTCAAATTAACTAAGTTGAGAAGAAATCTAGCTGGCAGAAAAATTTCTTTGGCTGATCCTACACACAGCTTTGCTTTGAGCCAATCATTCCAGTCTTTTTTAACAAGGAAACCTAACCAGAACTTTCAATAACAAAAGGGGGGGAAAGCATATTGTTGACAGTTAATACAGACTGAAGAGTTGGAGTCTATGTACAGGTCCCTTACAACTCTGCCCAGCTCTTCCAGCACAGAAAAGAATGTTATTATACAAAATATACTTTGGCTGATGAGAGCTCTCCTCTTATAGCACTAACTCCCTGAATATCTATTGAAAAGACCCTTGCGGTAGCATTTCAGCAGGTTTAATTGAATTCTTCATAATACTTTTTTTTAAAAGGTTCGTTCACATTTTTTAAAATATTACATCAATATTCTGTTATAAGAAGGTATTGAATCAACGGGATAATTCATCTTAACCTAATTAGGGGCAGGGGAGTTGTAGTACTTATTAAGGGGGGAAACAAACCCTAATTCTGAAGTGAGTCTGCACTTTTCCTTCCAGGCGCTTTCAGGGAAATGTTGCTTCTTCTTCTTCTTTCTGACGTTCCATGGTGAAACCACCAATAATATGAAAATAAACTACACCTGGGGCAATCCAATATTGTACTAACAGTCTGTCTCTGATTAACCCCCTTTATCGCTGCATGCATCGTATTAGTTCGTTTCAAAGAATTCACAGAGAAATTCAGACTTCAGCCTTAAAACAGAAAGTAAAAACACAGCTGATTCAAATTACTCGCTGACCACATGCACTGGGTTAAGTAATAAAATATGGAAGCAGTAAGATATGTAATGCTTTATTAAGCTATCTCAGATACAACAGCATGCATACCAATTATGCCTGCAGGCTACTGAATGCCTAAGTAAAAGTTGTGCTAGACCACCCAAAGAGGCAGCTAAACCGAACCTGTTCTTCACTCCGCAAAATAGACATCTATAAATAAAAAGCAAAACGCTACAAAAAACCCTGTTTGCGCCAATCTGCCTGGGAAGTTCACATGTTTATCAAATGTACATCGTCCTTAACACAGGCCTATTCTGCTTGGCATTGTTTAAGACTTTTTTTAAAAAAAATCTGTTCCTGATGTGGTTTTAAGACTGGCTTAGGGCTCAAAGTTTATGCATGTTCAAATAAAAGAGCTTAAAAATAAAATAAAGACCAGAGAAATGGATGAAATTGAAAGCGGGGGTGTGGGGGGGGGAGGCAGGGAAGAAGCTGAGTTGCCTGTGCTCCATATCAAAGTCATGTGTTTGTATTACGTGTGTGAGAGAGAGAGAGACAGAGAATATATAATATATGGATACTGTGTGTGTAAACACCCGCAGACATACTCGTACAGAAACTGACAAGTAAAATCATTTGCCCATTTGCTGCCTAAACAAACAGAATGTTTCTGCTCTTGGGCTCTTGTGCATACACAATTGAATCCAGTAAGGGTGGGAGGATCAAAGGGCAGGTCTGATCATAATACTGAAATTGACAATTTACGGGCCCCTTCTCATAAACGAGAGCTGCAAATGTGGATTTAACCAGATCAGTGTGTTCAGGCAGTCATTTCTGAATTATTTTAAACTAACACAAGCCCATTTTATACCGTCCTCCCACTCTTGTGATGCCCTTAGCATGTAAACTTAGACTAGTAAAACAGAACACTTACAGAGTGTGTAAGGAAGAGATTGTAATAAACAAAGCAAAATGACGTGGGCTCTTTTTTTACTCCAAAAGTCCAGCTGAAAGACATATTGTCAGAGTGTTACAGCAGCCGAGAGACTTTATAAATGAAGGATCAGATGTTAGACATGACTCTTGAAAGAGAACACAGCATGTCCTTCAGCAGGGTCTGGTAAATGTGGAAGTCAACAGCGACTGCAGAACATAATTAGGTATTAAGCAAATTCAGGGAGGATAAGGTTATTAGTGGCTTCTAGTCATAATTCAGAACAGCTATAATATTATCTGTTGAATCAAAGGCAGCACGATTCTGAGAGACACTCATTGGAGATCCTAAGCTGTTGCCCCAAGGTGTTCCGGTCCATGTACAACATACTGTAGTTATACATCCTGGAAACATTGAGATCAGAATTTCAGGTCTGGAAATAATCCTTTCCTAACCAATAATCTCAACATCCAATCTGAAATGTACAAAGGAAAGAATTTATCAGAAACTTCACTACAACCTACAGGCTATTACAAATGAAAATGCCCTTATTTTTATATCAAAGTGGTGCCAATTCATCCCATATTCTGAATTCAAAAAACTCCGCTTGATTCATTGGGAAGATACTATTGAAGTCTCTTCTACAGCTCTGTGCTAATAATATATACATGTGACTGTGTCTTATTTGAAGGGTTTTTAGAGAATAATCTTTGATTTGAGGACTTGGCAAACTGTGACCCTCCACTTGTTACCGAATTCTTTCCCTCCCTCCCAATTACACTTGATGCTGAAGTTCCTGAGAAGAGTAGGTCAGGAACACATGAAAATCCACTGGCTTCCTACTCCTACATTTTAAGGTAAAGAAACAGAATTCAAAGATCAGAACCTTACTGAGGAAGAGCCAACTACACATACCAGACTGCAAAACACAATCTTACCATTTAATTCCTTTTTAACCACATTCCGGCAAATCTGTATCCTTTCATGATCATTAATGCTGCATTTTCTTTTTTTCTTTTTTTAATTATGCCAAAATGGGTGCTTCCTGGTGCTCAGAGTATTGTAGTTCTGTCACAAGCGTAGGCTCCTTCTCGGTTTAATATATTCAAAGGGACACAGTATCTTCAAAGTTTGTGTAGCATTTGGTTGGTGATGACCAAACATTGCTCTCTCGGGCTATATTTTGTTTGTTGTTTTCAACTTTCTATCGGCTACATCTAGATAATCTTTTGTCTACCTTTCAGCCCTACCACGCTATGGTTCAAATGTACAGGGATGGAATTCTGTTCCAGTTATGTTTGCTGGAAGGCACACCCAGCCCTGCCTATGCTCTCTGGAGATTGCTTGTTCACCTCTTTCCGGCAAATGCTAAGGAACAGTTCAGTGCCTTTTCCAAGGCCACACAGGGAGTAACTAGCATAGCCAGGATTAGAGGAATTCAGGAATACTGGCTGTCAGCCCTATCTGCTAAAAGAATTCCCTTGTCATTGAAGAAATTTGGGAGGTAGGGGTGGGGTGGGGTGGAATAGGGTACATATGGTTTCTGACAAGTGTCCCAGAGGATCACACTGGGTGGGTTTTCCAAATAAAGAGCAGCAGCCTGTTAGGAAAAGAACAGAAATTGCCACTGACAGACAACCACCAAACTTACAATAGTGAGTTCAGCAAATGATTGCTCTTTTACAATATATATATATATAAAGAGTTGTTTGTTTTATCATCTTTATTTGAAACAGATTAGGCCGAAGAAGAACTTCTGGAAAGTGGTTTTTAATCACGATGCCTGGAATTTGATTAGTTGTGCTTCACAATCAGCAACAGGGTCATTCTCAGGGGTGGGCAACCTGCAACTCTTCAGATGTTGCTGAATGTCAACTCCCAGTAGGCACAGGCAGCAATGTCAGTGCTGAGGCATGCTAAGAGTTATAATTTGATAACCTCTGGAGGGCCACAGGTAGCTCACCTACCTGCAGCTAAAGATACAGCTTACAGCTTACAGCAGATACTTTCAGTGCTGATATCATGAAACATGCTAGAGAAGATTTCTGCAAGTCCCTTGAACTGCAAAATGATCAAACCAGTCAGTCCTAGAGGAGATCAACCCTGACTGCTCTTTAGAAGGCCAGATCCTGAAGATGAAACTCAAATACTTTGGCCACCTAATGAGAAGGAAGGACTCACTGGAGAAGAGCCTAATGCTGGGAAAGATTGAGGGCAAAAGAAGAAGGGGACAACATAGAATGAGGTGGCTGGATGGAGTCACTGAAGCAGTCGGTGTGAGTTTAAATGGACTCCAGAGGATGGTAGAGGACAGGAAGGCCTGGAGGAACGTTGTCCATGGGGTTGCAATGGGTTGGACACAACTTCGCAACTAACAACAACAAAAAATCATGAACAGGTTTCTATCTGCAAAATAGCTACCAGAGCATTGTTGACATGCATCAAGTGCACAGATTGGAAGTGTTTGTCTTTGTGTGGGTGTTTGTGTGTCTTCAAATAGAACTTCAAGGACTGGATTAATTCATGTCAGTTATGAATAGGCTGAATACTTGCATATTGTCCAATATGAAAAAGCACACAGATCGGCATAACATATTACAGGCTAATGTTTATGGGGAAAAGTAGAAATAACTTAGAGAGAAATGCAAATTTCACCCTCACTGGAAGTTTAGACATTGGGTTTCCTGCCTGTTCAGTCTGTAACCTAGATCCCGGCTATCTTGTCTCTTGATCTTTGAACTAGAGTGGAATCGGACAGCAGGAGTATGTTCTCCATGAAGGACACTCCTGTAATTGGTGTTTGGAGTAGAGCAATTCTCTGAGCAGAGATTTCACAGGCTTTGACAAAGTTGGGCTATTGCTGCAAGTGAAAACATTGTTTTAAAATGGCAGCAGGTTATGATCACACCAAAGCCAAATAACTCTGCAAAAACTAACAGTGCAGAGATAGGTAGTATGTGTTTCATGCTTTCTTTTTATAAGTCTTTACTAAGAAAAGAACTCATATCATTCCACCAACTAAGATTTTTAAAATCACATTTTTCTCAAATGGTTCAATATTATCTGTATTATTTGTCCAAAATTGGGGAAGGAGACTGACTTCAGAGAAGTAATGATTGAGGTATACAGCCTGCATCTGAGATCCAAATGTAGACATTAAGACATGAACAATGATTTTTATCGTTATTTTGGAATTAATTCAAATCATGATGCAGTTAATTTTATTTCTGTTTTCATTGTAATTTATACCATTTTATTAACAAACTACTCCTATGCATCTGGCCCATTTTTCAGAACATCATGTAACTGTAATGCTACTTTCTTGATTAGTATACTTTTTTTAAAATCTTAGGACAAAGTGCAAAGAAATTTGCAGCAATAGTAGTCCAGAATAAACTGGACAAATTGCAAAACTTATTTTATTAATTAATATTGTATTTATATTGATATTATTTTAAATGCTTTGATGCCGTGTCAATAATGTTCATCCACACAAAGCAGGAGCATAATTATGTTGGGTATATCATTCCCCTCTACTAAATTGTTTCTTTCACTGAGCAGAATAAAAGGGGAATCAGCTGATGACCGGCTCTCCATATCTATTCTGCTGTGGGTGTGTACAGGTAGTGCTCAACTTATGAGCACAATTGGGCCCAAAATTTTGGTTGCTAAGTGAAATATTTGTGAAGTGATTCTGCCCCATTTTACGATCTTTCTTGCCACATTTGTTAAGTGAATCACTGTAGTTGAGGGGTGAAATACTCCAGGTTCGGACCAGATCGCCCGATCCAGTAGCAATGGCAGCAGGTGGTTTGGAGAACCAGTAGCAAAAATCTCTGCCCCCCCACCCCAAGCCCAGCTGAGCTGCGCAATCATCAGAGGCTTTTTTTATTATTTTTAAAAGCATTTTTTCTACAACCTCTTCAGCTGAAAAAATGCTTTTAAAAGTTAAAAAAAAGCCTCTGATGATCGCACAGCTCAGCTGGGATCGTCAGAGACTTTTAAAGGCATTTTTTCTACAACCTCTTCAGCCGAAGAGCTTGTAGGAAAAAAAAATGCTTTTAAAAGCCTCTGAGGATCCCAGCTGAGTTGCCTGATGATCAGAGGCTTTTAAAAGCATTTTGCTACAACCTCTTCAGCTTGTAGAAAAAAATGTTTTTAAAAGTTAAAAAAAAAAGTTGGCCACGCCCACCCAGTCAAATTACACACACACACCAAGCCTCGCCCACAGAACCGGTAGTAAAAAACATTACATTTCACCACTGCTGTAGTTGTTAAATTAGTCACATTACTATTAAGTGAATCAGGCTTCCCCAGATGACTTTGACTTTGCTTATCAGAAGGTTGAAAAGGGGGATCACATGACCCCGGGATATAGCAAACGTCATAAATAGGAACCCGTTAACAAGCATCTGAATTTTGATCACCTGACCATGAAGTTGCTACAACAGCTGTAAGTGTGAAAAATGGTCCTAAGTCACTTTTTTCAGTGTTTTGTAATTTTGAACAGCCACTAATGAACTGTTGTAAGTCAAGGACTACCTTGACTTACCTTGACTACCCATACATAAAAGGGCTAAATCTGAGACAATCCAGAACAAGTACCTTTGGGACTGTGCTAATTACCACTAGTATTGATTCCAGTAACTCTGGAAATTGTCTGCTTTTGGAGGCAGGGAGGGAGGGAGGGGGGAGAAGAAGAGAGGGAGGGAGGGAGAGAGAGGGGGGAAGAGAGAATCTAAATTTTCCCTATTTTTCATGCTAGTTTTATTGTTTGCTGATGTTTAATAAATGAACAGCAACCTATATTCGTGGTAGCTGAACTAAGTAATACGTATGTGCATTTGCTCTGATCTGGATATGGAGACTGACTAGGAGTGGGCTAGGTACAGCAAATAGTATGGTCTAACAAATAATGCAATCAAAAAATATATAGTCCTAAAATCGTAGACCAAAATCTCATTACACACAATAAATTTTTCTCCAGAGCCAAGGCAGCCTATCTGGGGATCATCATTTGATCTCATGACAACCCTGAAAGGTAAGTTATGTACAGACATAACTGAATGACTGAAAGTCACCTGGCAAATTTTCAGGGGACTCTCTTTGGCTGTAGGCCAACAGCTTAATTGCTAGATAAAGATATTGAAGCAGGAGATAGAGGAAGAAATTTTTAAGAGTAATGGTACTGCTTGAATGTGATGGACCTGATCTGGGGGAGTTTCTTTAGATATATAAAGGAGGAAATTACTGGTCAGATTAATGAAACTCAGATTGTCTTGCAAAACTCAAAGCAGAATGGTTTTCTTTCTTTCTTTTTTTAAGTTTTATTAGATTTTTATTTTTAAATACACATCAATATCAATACATGAACAGTGTGGCCTCTGAATAATTCATTTCGATATAAACAGCAGCAATAATAATAATAATAATAATAATAATAATAATAATAATAATAATAATTACATTAATCAAATTTATATAATCCTAGTATTGATATACCGTATTTTCCGGCGTATAAGACGACTGGGCGTATAAGACAACTCCCAACTTTTCCTGTTAAAATATATGGTTTGGGCTATACTTGCCATATAAGACTACCTCTTCCAACGCACACCAAATAAAAATTAAAAAACATCAGATTTGATTTCAATATGGTAATTTTAATTCAAATGCTTATGACATGCAGGTACTTGGCAGGAAAACTGTCACTTTTAAACATACGGCTGTTTGTCATCAAACATGTAAACATAAAATAGTGCAATTGGATTAAACTTTTCCTAATTCACTCTAAAGCTGAAAGGAAGGATAAGACAATAAACCCATGGAGCTGCCATGCTGTTTGTTTTCTAATCTGTCAACCAAACTGGAACTGATGATGTGCTAGAACTGTGCTAGACCCAAAATGGCCCTTGCAACAAGAAGGAACCTCACAGAGCCACTAAAAGCCCAAAAATCCAACTTTCACACTTTACACACACAAAATTCCACATACAGCTTTGTGAGATTTTGTGTGTTTGTGTAGTTAGAGTGAAACACTACAGAAACACACTAAATCTCAGAAAGCTGCACAAATATTATTTTATTTTATTTTTATTTTTATATGAAAGCAGCTAAATTTAAAACTTCCTAAACTTTAAATGGCTAGGTCTAAAAAAAGAACAAAAAAAAAACCCAATTAACTATTTTTTTAAAGCTCCCAAAGGGGGAAAAACATACCCAATAGAACAGGAGTCTCCAACCTTGGCAACTTTAAGACTTGTAGACTTCAACTCCCAGAATTCCTCAAGCAGTTTTGCTTTGCTGGCTGAGGAATTCTGGGAGCTGAAATCCATAACTCCCTGCCTGCTTGATTGCAGGCAGGGAGATTCAGTTGCTTGCTGATGCAATGGATTGCAGGCAAGTGAAGCAAGGCAAGTGTTGTGACTAGCAGCTAAGGTAAGCAAGCTGGAGGGGGGGATTTTTGCTACCAATTAGGAGGCAACTCAGCTGGGATCGTCAGAGCTTGGATCGTCAGAGCCATTTAAAAGAAAAAACATTTTTTCTTTTAAATGGCTCTGACGATCCCAGCTGAGTTGCCTGATTAGCAGGCAACTCAGCTGGGATGGTCAGAGCTTGGCTCGTCAGAACCATTTAAGGCTCATCAGAGCCTTTCCGGCTGGTCTGCCTGGTTACAGGAGAACGACACCCAGCATATTAAGATGACCCCCGACTTTTGAGAAGATTTTCATGTGTTAAAAAGCACATCATCAGTTCCAGTTTGGTTGACAGATCTTATACACCGGAAAATAAGGTACATATTTGTTTTAGAGTAGTTATTCAATATTTCAATGTTCCATTTTACTGCCAATGATATTATTAAGCTTACATAGTAATACTATCTTTCCATCTAATTAGTACTTATATTCTATTATATACATATTATATATCTAATATTGCCCCTATTTCTTATTTCTACCTCTGTTAGATCCCATGCAATTTGCAAACTGAGCAAATAGATCAACAGATGATGCTGTTAATATGGTTCTGCACTACATTCTACAACATCTTGAATCTCCAAAGACCTACGCAAAGGTCCTCTTTGTAGACTTCAGTTCAGCATTCAATACCATCATTCCAGACACACTTCTAACTAAGCTAAACCAACTACCTGAACACACTTGTAAGTGAATCATAAGCTTCCTAACAAACAGGAAGCTAAATCAAGCAGAATCACATCAGATACCTATACAATTAGCAAAGGGGCCCCCAAGGCTGTGTGCTCTCCCCACTTCTCTCTGGATGCCAATGACTGCATCTCTAATGATCCATCTGTTAAACTACTGAAGTTCACAGATGACACAACAGTGATCGGTCTCATTCAAGACAATGATGAATCCGCATACAGATAGGAGGTTGAACAACTAACCTCGTGGTGTGACCAGAACAACCTGAAACTGAACACACTCAAAACCATAGAAATGGTGGGTTCTTTAGGAGAAACCCTTCCATAATTCCACTTCTCACAATACTAGACAACACAGTATCAACAGTAGAGACCTTCACATTTCTAGGTTCTACCACATTGCAAGATCTAAAATGGACAGCTAAGATCAAAAACGTCATAAAAAAATCACAACAAAGAATGTTCTTTCTGCGCCAACTCAAAAAGTTCAAACTTCCCAAGGAGCTGCTGATACAGTTCTACAGAGGAATTACTGAGCCTATCATCTGCACCTCTATAACTGTCTGGTTTGGCTCTGCAACCCAACAAGACAGACACAGACTTCAGAGGATAATTAGAACTGCAGAAAAAACAATTGCTACCAACCTACCTTCCATTGAGGACCTGTATACTGCACAAGTCAAAAAGAGGGCTGTGAAAATATTTACAGACCCTTCACATCCTGGACATAAACTGTTTCAACTCCTACCCTCAAAACGATGCTATAGAGCACTGCACATCAGAACAACTAGACACAAGAACAGTTTTTTCCCAAATGCCATCACTCTGCTAAACAAATAATTCCCTCAACACTGTCAAACTATTTACTAAGTCTGCACTACTGTTAATCTTCTCATCGTTCCCACCACCCATCTCCTTCCACTTATGACTGTACAACTGTAATTTTGTTGCTTGTATCCTTACGATTTATATTGATATTGTTTCCTGATTGCTTATTTGTACCCTATAACTATCATTAAGTGTTGTACCTTATGATTCTTGACAAATGTCAAGAATCTTTTTCTTTTTCTTTTTATGTACACTGAGACAAATATGCACCAAGACAAATTCCTTGTGTGTCCAATCACACTTGGCCAATAAAAAATCTATTCTATTCTATTCTATTCTATTCTATTCTATTCTATTCTATTCTATTCTATTCTATTCTATTCTATTCTATTCACATCTGTTTCTTCACCATTCAATCTGAATATTTCTCCCATCTCTATCCTCCTAAACTGCCAGGTCTCCAGAGTCTCCACCCAAACCCCTATCTCCCTTTCAAAAGTATCTTCCAAGTTATCCAATTTCATTTTTAAATCTGTTAAAGCACTTTTCCCTTGGTTTATTTCATCAGTCATTATTATCTTTATCATCTTCTCCTTCTCATCTTCTTGCTTTATTTGCTGGTTTGTCTGTTCTATCTTTTCCTCAATTCTCTCTGCTGCCTCCTCTCTTTCCTGGACTCTTTGATCTTCATTCATTATCAGCTGTAGGATATTTTCTATTTTCCCATTTATGCCTCGCAATAGGTTCTTTATCTCTTTGTGATTCTTTGTCATAGTATCCCTAATGTTTTGAAACATCAATGCCATTTCCTTTGAAATATCATTTCTCCCTGGTGGAGCATCTTGTTTTATTTTAGTAAGTCCCTCTATTACTCAATAGTCCAAAAACAATGTATTCAAGTCCAATGTTGCTCCTCAGAAGGTTCAATAATCATAGATCTTTACATCTCAGGATTATTAATCAGTTCCATTTGAGTAGTCCAGGCAGCTTCCACTAATCAAAAGTCACTTAAGAGTCTTCCTTATTCTCACAATAGAGTCTCCAGTAATCAACAAGTAGATAGTTATAGAACAGTAAGTATCACCACAGTCTTCCAGATAAATGTTGTTTATTTCTCTTATCAGGAATTTTCCTAGTCTTGTAGGGATATGGTATATTTTCCGTTCACTGGTAGATGGCACCTCGGCTTAGATTTCAGTATTGTTTCAAGTCTGATAAATTGATTAATCCAATTTTAATTCAATTTATGAAAGCAAAGTAGATAGTTCCAGCATTTTATAATGCCTTTCCAAAACAATACCTACCCAGTTTAAAAATCCAATTTTCTATGTTTTACAAGGTCTCTAGCTTTTCTCCCCTTAGTTCCTTTCTTTCGGGTCTAGGATTTTTCTTTCTATGGTTGTTCATCACTTTAAGAAATAGTTCTAAGAGCCTCTTTTCCTGGATTTTCCTTTCTCTCTTTTTTTAAGGTTAGGGTCTAAATAAAAAAGGAATCTTCTTATCCAACTCCAGTCACTGTTCATCTACACCGCTCCTGCATATTTCTTTGTTACCTCAGCTGTCCCAGCTTCATGGCAGCCATGATGTCTACCTCTTCTCCTTGTCGTGGATGAGAGGGAAAAAGCCATGGGTCAAGCAGGAGAGTTGCAGCTCTCCGTCATCTGCAGGGCACCCTCTTTTCTTCACCACTCCTACAGGGTGGCTTTAGCTCCTTTCAGAGCCCTCCAATGGGAAGAACTCATTGTTCTCTGTGTGAGAGTGCAGAGACCCGCTCCTTTTGTCTAATCTTGCCATGACATCAGAACGGTTTTCTGTTGTGCCATCATGCAGGGCTAGAATAAATCTGCCGAAAAGCAGATATGTCCTTCATTCCCAGAGAAATTTCCAATAGTAATGGCTTTTTACTAATGGAACAGGGTCTCTTGCTTGCAACTGTGGCTGAAACTAAATTTATAAGTGTCAGTTTTTAATCTGAAGTAGGCAATTTTAGAAAATTGCCTATTAATCATCTTAAAGCTGTTAGAGACTTCAGATCAACAAGTTTGAAAACTTGTGGGTGAGTTTAGCATTAATTCTGAACTAAAAAAAAAATTATAAGTTTAAAAACTTAAAGAATTGAAATAAACAGCCAAAAACTAAACAAGATTTTGATTTTAAGAAACTTATAAATGGATTATGGGTTCAATTAAATTTTATATATTGACTTTTAATTTTGGAATTTATTATAAAAATTAAATAATTTCTCATAGGAACATTAATTATTTTGGATATCTTGGGTTATTGTAAGTCATAACAAAGTTAAGCAACTTTGTGGATTTGCTGGTAGAAAAGGGATGGGATGTTTGTAAATTTATAAGGCAGAAGAGCTACTAAATTTGTCTATAAGTATTGAAGGTTGTATAACCTTTACTTTTTTTTCTTTATTATATTCTTTCTTTTCTTTTTTCTTGCTTTTTTATTCTTTTTTTCTATGCCCTTTTTTCTTTGTTTAAGTTATATTAGGTATACTATTATAATTAAAATCCTTAATAAAAAATTAAAATAAAGTAAAATAGAAATAGAGCAATGGAGCAGGGTCTTTAAGAAGATAGCAGACTCTAATAGGAACCATTTGTAGGCTGCTGCAGTAACCAGCACTGCATAAATTTTAATTTATTAATTTATTTAAATGTATTGACCATCCCACTCTAAACTTCATATTTTCCCTTGTCTTTACTCCTTCAGTATCAGCTACCCTATCCATCTAACATATCTGGAGGACTGACACACAGTATAGGACCAAATATTGCCATAGTAAGATAAAAACATGAATGGAACATGGTGGCTCAGTGGCTAAGATGCTGAGCTTGTCGATCGAAAGGTCGGCAGTTCAGTGGTTCGAATCCCTAGTGCCGCATAATGGGGTAAGCTCCCGTTATGTGTCCCACTTTCTGCCAACCTAGTAGTTCAAAAGCATGTAAAAAATGCAAGTAGAAAAATAGGAACCACCTTTGGTGTGAAGTTAACAGCGTTCCGTGCACCTTTGGCATTTAGTCATGCCGTCCACATGACCACAGAGATGTCTTTGGACAGTTCAGCTTTGAAACAGAGATGAGCATTGACCCCTAGAGTCCGGAATGACTTGCACATATGTACGAGGGGAACCTTTACATTTAAGATAAAAACATGGTTGAAACTGTCTGCCCAAGGGGTGGTAATGTAACACTTATGAAAAGCAGCCTTGAATACTGGGAATCTGGTGTAAAGGGCAATGGCTTATCCCTTTCTTGTCTCTGTAGTTCCCTCTCTAAAAGCTATTCCCTAAATTGTTTTTCATCTCTTGCAAGATTCAGTATATTTTTTGCTTTTATATGTTTGTCCTCCATTTACCTACTCCTATATATGATTAGGCTGTTTCAAAACCATTGACAACAGTACTATTCAATTACCTCCCATCCACTTGAGATTCATAATTTAGGTGATTGAGCAATGATCTCAAAAGGTTAGTTAGAAATTATACTATCCTGACATACCTTTATCTCAGGATTCCATTCCGTCTCTTCATAATAATTTAAATCACTCTCCAAGTGTTGATAGAACACACAGTTTTTCTTACTGCAGTGACCTCTCATTGTTTAAGTGGGAGGTGCCTTTTAAAATGATTGGAGTGTGGTCAATGTAACTATCAAGTCCAATGTCAAGTGATGACAAAAAGAAAATGTGATTATATCCACAGAGGAAATCAAGTTCCCATCATTGTTTGGATAAATCTTTGTATCTAATAAGAGTTAGGTGCACAAAGGCTGGTAATAAAATCTGAGCAAATTCTTAACATGATTAAAGGACCCTTCCTTGTAGCCATGTTAATATGAATTCCTCACATCCTTGAGTCGGCAACAAATAAATTGAAATAGCAATAACAACATGCTGTCCTGACAGTCAAGCTTTACTCTGCTTAGTAACAAGGTCTGCAACTGGGGCAGTCTGTACAGATTTAATGGAAGACAAGTCAAGGAAAGCAATGGTGGATACTGTATATGGTTGCCCATCTCAACCATGACTCTTACAGCCTATAAAAGTTGAAAAACCAATTAAATAAAAAATCTACTATAATTCAAACAACCACAGTATAGGAACGAGAAAAAAATCTTCCCTTTTTGTAACAATACTTCTGTCAATCAAACAACAAATACAGATTAGTAACATCCTGGCCCAAATGCCTGTGGAATTTCAAGTCCCTTATGAAAGGGTAACAGGGTGGGGTCATCCAAGTATGTGGGGGATGCTGTCTACAGAACAGGGCAAAGAAGGCACAACTGTTGGGTCCATCAAGATAGCATTGCTTAGTAGAGCAGTCCCAGAGCAAAGTGCCATTGAAGACAGTCCCACAAATAGCCAGGCCCTATGCCATGTAGCGGTGATAATCATCACCTTCAACTGTGCCAGGAACATCATTGGCAGCTAATGTAGCTCATTGACCAACAATGTTATGTGAGAACAATATTCTCACTCCACTCTATACCAACTACTCAATTCAGAAACCACTGCAATTGGTACCTGTGCACAGGTCCTCTAAGCTTGGTTGACACCAGAGGTGGGTTTCAGCAGGTTCTGACCAGTTCTGGAGAACTGGTAGTGGAAATTTTGAGTAGTTCGGAGAACTGATAAATACCACCTCTGACTGGCCCCACTCCCATCTATTCTTTGCCTCCTGAGTCCCAGCTGATCAGGAGGAAACAGGGATTTTGCAATATCCTTCTCCTGCCAAGCCACCAAGCCACATTCATCGAGCCATGCCATGCTCACTGAGCCACACCCTCAGAACCCAGTAGTAAAAAATTTTGAAACCCACCACTGGCTGATACCTACTCTTTAAATAGAAGTAATGTCCAGGAGGACCTCCTAACTGCATACCAACTCTACATGCAGCCCCCACACGGAGTTAAACATGAAGATAATCTTTTGACAGAATGCTAAATCTGTTTTCAAAAATAGCCAGCCTGGTAACTTGTAGGTTTCAAATGTGTGGAAAGCATGTAGCATGGAGTATCAAGGGCCCTATCTCCTCTCTAACCCTCTGTTGCCCTTGATACTTGTGACCTCTTAACCCCTTGTCAATTTTATCCTTTCACCTGGGCTTTTATGAGCCCAGAAATTGTTTTAGAGATCTGCAAAGAGACAGGAGAGAAGACTCAGAAATAATATATCAGGTTGATTTGATTGAGATTCCAATTACAAAGGAGGAATAAAGCTGGAAATTGTTATGATGCATACAGTATGCTGCAGTGATTGGCAGTACAGAACTATCCCATGGAATTCATTTGAGATAGAAGCAGCAACACTATCTGGAAGACCCTGTCTTTCTTTCCTATTTACATTGACCCTCTGTCAGGACTATCCCATATAGAAAACATGGAGAGAATGTAGCAAACTGGCAGCATCTCCCTTTGCATCCACATTTGAAGGCACATTCAAAAATCCAGGAACATTGAAGCTTCAAGGGTCCACATATCTTTCTGAAGTGATCTGTTTTGTCTCAGAATTTGGGATTTGTCCAAAGCCAATATACACCCCTAGAGTATATACGGTTTCTAGGTGCATCATTCAAATGACATGTATGTCTAGAGCAATGGCTAAGAAACATAGCAGGCTCCTGTGGCAGTTCCTGTGTCTATCGAGGCTGAATTAACTGGAGATACAATCGCTCTGTGTCATATTTCAGCTGTGTACTTTTGATACTCATCTGGAAGGCAGATGAATGAAGAGGCAGAAATATTAAAGGTAAGGGATAATACACAGAGACATTCTAGGATTCTTTGTTTAAAAACCAAATCATATCCAGGAGCTGAACCATCACATCTCCTATAATTTAATAATCAATTTTGTGCCTTTGCTTTTGCCATCAGTGATGATTCAACATAATTTTAAAAGAGAAAAGCTTTATTTATGGATAAGATATTTTCTCTGAATATTTTCTCACAGCGAGGCACCAAGTGTGCAAGATTATCAGTAAATATTTTAATTGTTTTTGATCACAATAAATCATGAAAGAATAATATAGATATTATTACTGCCTTCTTACACCCTAAAATGAATGTACAGCATAGTTTGCAAAAATTAAAATCAAAGTACCACTTCAGAGCATTACAAAAAAGATATAAAATATTCTGAAACTTTTGATGGAGTAAAAATGTCTTGACCATCAGCCTAAAAGTGATGAGAAGATACATTGGCTGAATCCTAATTTTTCTCTGAAGGCTATTCTCCACATTTCTTTACACACATGCAATCCCTTCTGTTTATTAAAGGCCTCTCTTTTAAATAAATTAGATTTAAACCCCATGTTTCTTCCCGAAATTGCAGGCCACATAACCACAGTTTTTCAATTTTTTCAGTAATTATAACTCTCAGAAATAGATTTCTAAAATTGTTTATCTTTCATATTAGCTGTATCACTAAATTTATTACCTTAAAGTATTGAGCCAGTTCTATACTGACACTTTATGGATATACCGTGTTTCTCTAAAAATAAGATCCTGTCTTATATTTTTTGAACCCTGAAATAAGTGCTTGGCCTTATTTTCAGGGACGTATTATTTTGAGATGCATGGAGAAAGCCAGAGGAAATGGCAGGAACCCTATGCGCATGCATTTAAATATTTTCAGGGAGGGTTTATTTTCAGGGGAGGCTTATTTTTAGCGCATGTGCTCAAGAGCCTGATTGGGCTTATTATCAGGGATGTCTTATTTTCGGGAAAACGGAGTATTTTAGTTTCTAAATTTCACTCATTGCAACATATTCTTTTCTGAATATGTTAGCACTGTTATATTGTTGTGGTAGTTATATCCTCTGGTTATTATATTCACCAACAAAATACATATATTTTAAAAAAGTTGTGTGCGCTTGTGGTTATTGTTGTTTCTTATGCATTCATGTAATTCTTGACTCCTGATAATTGCCTGGACAAATCCCTGCCAGGTTTTTTGGGGGGGGGGGGGAGAGGAAACATATTTTGGAAATGGTTTGGCCTTCCTTTCTTTCTTCCTAGGGTTGAAAGAGAATTACTAGCCAAAAGTCATGTAGTTGTCTTTGTGCTTAAGGAACAGAACTCAAAGCATCCTGATTTCTAATCTGATGCTTTAATCTATTGCCCCAAACTGGCTCTCAGATTAAAAGTTACCCAGTGCATCTTCAAAGTGGAAGATGAACTTGAGCCCAGGACTCTCTTGCCTAGGTCCATTCCATTAATCTCTATATATGTACTATATTGGTGTTTTGTTAGCTCCATTGGTAAAGCTTCTCCACTCCTGATGCCAACCTTGAAGGTCTTTTACTCCAACCCTCTGCTTCAGAAGAAACTCTATGCCATTTCAGGCAAATGGCTGTCCAGTCTCTTCCTAAAAACCTCCATGATTTCTGAAGGCAAGCCATTCCACTGGTTAATTGTTCTCACTTCCCCTTAGTTCTAGGTTGGTTCTCTCCTTGATTAGTTTCCATCCATTGTTTCTTGTTCTGCCTCTAGGTGCTTTGGAGAATAGGTTGATCCCCTCTAGTCCTTCTTTTCATTAAACTGTCCTTGGAAGCATCATTAGTTCTGACTCTTTTTAGGGAAAGTCTTAAATCGTTTCCCTTGAGTCAGGCTTTCTGAGTTGTACTATGAATTATCTGACTTGTCCGCTCCCATAGAGAGGGGCTCCTTAGGGTGCCGTCGGTCAAACAGTGTTGACTGGTAGCCCCCAGGGGGAGAGCCTTCTCTGTGGGGGCACCTACCATCTGGAACGAGCTCCCCCGTGAGATAAGGAGGTTACAGGACCTGTGTACTTTTTGCCGCGCTTTAAAAACATTTTTATTTGAACAAGCTGGTCTGGCTTAACCTCCTTTATATTGGGTTTTAATTTTTTTTACAATTGGATTTTTAAACTGTAGAGCCAAATTATTTAATTTGTTTTAATATGATTTTTTTTAACTTTTGTATTTATTGTATCTTATTCTGGCTGTTCACCGCCCTGAGTCCCGTCTGGGAGTAGGGCGGTATATAAATTTAATAAATAAATAAATTTAGAATTTTAATTGCTTTTATTTTATTGCAGACTATTTGCCTCTTTGAGTCCTCTGTGAGTAGAAAGAATAATAGAATTCCAATTGGCTACCCAGTGCTATTAGATCTGTAGGCTTGTAGAGGCATTAAACTTTGCCTTGGATGCTTTTTGGTATGCCACCTATTCTGTAAGAATATGCACAGTCTATATTGAGATGGTTTATAACGGGGGTCCCCAATTCATGGGCTGTGGCCCACTATTGGGCCACAGCCTGTTTGAAACCAGGCCGCAGGAGAGATGGACAAGTGCATGAGCTCCCTCCGCATGTGTGAGTGGAGCTTCACATGCAAGTGCAAGTGTCTGCCATGACTCCCATGAGTGGAGCTTCACGCGTGAGCACAAGCACCCTCTACTCACGTATGAAGCTCCATTTGTGCCCGCCACTCACACAAATGGAGTGGTGCACACACACTTGTGCAACTGTCCCTGCCCTGCACCAGACCAATTTATAATATATGGCTGTACTGGGAACTGGAAAGCTGGAAATGCTGGGGACTGCTGGTTTATAATATATGGCAATATTGGCAACACATTTTGAAAAGTCCCATGCTTTAAGCAAAGCAGATGTCTATCAGGGTAGAAGATGCCAAATGGGGTTGCTGGCATGCAGGCTATAACAGGGACAATATTTTACCACAGTAATTGGATATGAAAATCATAAAAGTAATTACTGGGCTGTAGATTCTTGTATCTGCTTTGGTGCTGATTTTTTTAAGGGTAATGAAACTGAAATATCTTGGCTACTGTTACATAGATGCAGAAAAGTCTGTTTGACGTAGAGATGAAAACATAACATGAAATGTGATGACATTTTCTTCTGGTCTCCTTTTAGAGGAATCTGTCTTTTTCTATATTGTACATTCAGTATCACCCTTGGCAATAGCTTCAGTATGACACTGCCTGTGGTTTCCTACATACACAGTGAAGAGAATGTGAAAAGCATTTGGAAGCAATTTCAGTATTCAGTTATGTTTTTCTACTAGCCGTTTTCTACTTTAATTTTAAGTGGAATAGCCATCCGTAGAGTCAATCTCTAAAGAAGACCAATTTCTACTTGCTGGCAAAGATTTACACAACGTCAGGCATAATCCATGAAAGGCCTTTCATATCAGGCACTGGGGAAAACTGCATGGAGGATCAGGCTACGCGTACTTATTGACATGCAACCGTAATGGAGCCAGTCAGAGCTGAAGAAACCTCTCGGATGAGAAGTGAAATGTCCGCAAAGAAAAACCAGAAAGTCCAGTTGCCTCTTGAAAAAGACCTTTGGGATAACTGCAACCTGGAGGACCTGGATCTCCATAGATCCATTTAGCTGTCAAGGTGTTTGTTTTATAACTGCAGCACTCATTTAATGGCTGTCACAAAAAAAGACATAAAATCAGGTCAGTCATATGACCATCCCATTTTACGGCCATCATAATATATGACCATAAGGTTTCATGTCAAGGACTACCTGTAGCCTGATTCTCCATGCAACTGTCCAGCACTCACTCCACTGCCATCCTAAAGCTATCAGATTGATGACCATCACAACATTGTACAGTAACAATTCCATCAAGTACTTTCTTTTAATGATCCCAAGTTCATTTCTATGAACAACTCTAACTTCTAAGATTGTGAGAGAGGACATTGTTCATCTCATCCATAGTGTTTGTTATGTCTATACTGTGTCTCTCAACTATATTCATCTCAACTTAGAGTCTTATGTGTGCATAGCAACTGTGCCATGGTAGCCCGGGATTCACGTCTCAACAATTCTGCAGAGCATTTAATAAGGAAAAGTTTTTCTAAACCCAAATCAGAGGTCTTCTTCATTCGTCTTATTTCCTGACCTGAGAGTCCATGCATGTCTTAATGTTAACCATAGAACGAATGGGTACGGGATCATCTCTTTGCCAAACAAAAAGAATTGTCCAATTATATAGACCAGATCCATTGCTAAGTGCCCTTTACTAAAGTCTTCACTCCATGTAGCAAATTCTGCAGCCAGGTCAATAAGTCTTAATCTTTAGCTGTTTATCTTTCCCCCCAAAAACAGCTTCCCCATTTCAGCTTATATTTCAAACAGTGTGATTTATGACAGTGAATAAGTTGACATAGTAGACTAAAGTAGAGTTTGTGGATCATTCTGTTTGCCAAAACAGTGAAATAAGTAGGAGACTAAAATTAAAGATTAACAGGTCTCCTTAGTTTACATATTTTACAATCTTAAGAGAGGGCTATAAATTCCTTATCTTTATTTTGAGCTGCACTGATGCTAAATAATTTCCTCTCTGTAAGAATTGTTACTTGATGTGATATATTGGGAAGAAGAAGAAATGTTTTCATATTTTATTTATAACAGAAAGAAATCATCAATATTTTAAAAAGACTCAGAGATATGAAGGTCTAACATTGTTTTATATCTCCAAGATGCAACTCTATATACTCACTTGGGACTAAATTCCCCTGATTATAGTAAACCTTGCTTCTGAGTAGATACACACATAATTGCTCTGCTTGTCTTGATTGGCTTATTCTACTGTTGATTTCATGTTGGCATTGTTGTTTTAATTAAGGCACTATAACACTGAGGTTTTTTTTTCCCTTGTTTGGCAGTGGGGGTATAAGTCCCATTGAACGCAACAGGCTTATTTCTGATCCCCGAGTACAAAATTACAGCCCTACTTGGCTTGATAAATGATATCCAACATTCTATCACACATCATGCTGAGTCTTTTGAATTCCACTCCCTTTAGTTTCACTGCAGGAGCACTTGGGAGACTTGGAAAAAAATAAACAGGTCCTTTTATAATATAAGGAAGTCATATACATCATTGCAGTAGGTCCAGGAATCTTGACCTCTGAAGTATTAAAATCAGCCAAGCTCAACAGCTGCAGATTCTGCAGGAAAGCACAATGTGGTGTGCAGTATTATGCCATTCTCCTACAGCCACACTCCCCACCTCCCACCTCCCGCAGATCACACCATACAATAAGCTTTCAGATTCTTTTGGCCAAGGACCACAGGCTTTGTGAAACCCACCGAAGAGCCTTCCCTCTTGCTTCCTCCATCATTTCTGACACACATCGTCCTGGGTGAGATTTTCATTTCCTACTACTCAACCTGTGCACTTTGAAGCACTACTTCTGGAAAGATCTAAGTCAAAAGTACTTTGGGAACATTTGGGAATATGGCAAGAGAGTCAGATATTTCAAGAATAAAACTGGAAAAAATCTGATGGATTTATAGAACATAGAGGACACTCTTCTGCTGGTAAAATTAACAGACGGTTGTTGTCCAGAATTTTTTATAAAAGATTTTTTTTCCATTCTCCAGAGAAACACTTGTGATACACCTTGAAAATTCTGCATGCATAGTATGTGTGCTACCTCTGAGATGCAACCCTTTGTTAATCCTAGATAGTTAGTAAGGAACTAGAACAAATGATGCAACACAAAAGATGTTGCAGACATAATAGGATGGACTTTCTTTTTCTTTCTTTCTTTTCTTTTCTTTTCTTTCTTTTCCTCCCTTCCTCATTTTACTTTGGTGAACCAGCACATTGCAATTTATTCTATGTCTAAGAAAGTCTGTTTTCCAATATGCATTCAGCCATGAAACTCATTGGGAGACCTTCCCCAATTAAGTTTCATCAAACCTAAGCTTTACAGGATTATACTGTTGGTAAAATGTAGAGAGAAAATCCCAGGAGGATCATCAGAGCACAAACACAATACATTTTTCATTCTTTCTGAAGGAGAGTGTTGGCATTGCAGTGAAGTCACATCTGGAATGTCCTATATCCTGTCTTGTGCTTCTGTTGATTTAACCTTTTTCACTACAAACATACACTCCTTGGGGGTGGGGATATAAGTTCTTCAAATTCTTTCATTTATCACAGTTTTGGTCTCTTTCACAGATCATTACATTTGCAATTGGGATCATTACTTTCAATCAGACTCCATAAAAGGGGCTGTTGTGGGTCCAATTATGTTGTTTAAATGTGCAAGGACCATGTTACCGGGTGGAAAAACTACTCATGTCATGTCATGCCATCAACGGGGGATATCAAAAATGATTTCCTTTGCTGAATTTAATGTACATGGAAAAACTATAGGATCAGAGGGTAAATGTAGAGGATTTTTGACATTTAAGTATTTTCATAACAGGAACATATGACAGCTCTTCAAACAAGCATGTTTTCTTATTTTCACAAGGCCCTCCATTAGCTCATGTTGTTTAGATTGGTAATGCTTGCAATGAGTAAACATTCTTAGCACATTGGCATGTAAAAACAAATAGTTTCTCTTGTGATATGCATTTCCACTGACAATGTTAGTAACCAAATAGTATTTTACAATGGAATCCTGTTCTGATCTGTATATGAGGAACGTCGTGATGATGATAATGATGATGATTGGCCTGGCTCCCACAATGCAGCTGGGTTCTGCTGGCTATTGATCCAATTTCTCTGTCCTTAGGTCTGCCTTATTTCCTGATTCTATCACCCCCGACTGAAGAGCTGTACTCTAAAATGAAGCAAGAGGAGTGTTATGGCTCTGTTGGAGCCTGAATCTGTGGAGGAGGATGAGCTGTAGCAGATGCCGATGGAAATTGAGGAAGTAGCCCCAGGCTTGGGACAGCTTGCCAGCAGGGAGGAACAGGGGCAGGATGACCGAGAGAGGGAGGAAGACAGGGCAGGCAGCTGCGATGAAGAGCGATGGAGCTCAGGCAATGAGCAAGGACCACCCCCCTCCTGATCCCTGAGCACGGAACATGGAGAGGAGGCAGGAACAGTGCAGACTGACCCAATAACTCAGGAAGAGAGCGCCCCACCCCTCTTCAAAAGGCACACCTAGGAACTGAGACTTAAGAAGATGCTGTGGAGAGGGGCACTTGTTGGGAAGTGCTGAATTTGTGGAGTTTTGAGTGCCATTGCCGATGTCTGGTGTCCGCTAGACTCATTGCCTAGTTCCTTTGCTTCGTGGAACTCAATACCTTGTTCCCTTGCCTCATTGGATTTCTTGCTTTGAAGCCATTGTGCTAACAGCATTTTGCTGGACTACTCACAGCCAGAGGCTGCTAAAGTTGTGTGTGTGAGCATTTTGTGGGACTTGCCATGGGAGCATTTGGGGGAAAGTTGGAGCAATAAAAGGGAGTTTGAACTATCAGCTGACTGTGTTGCCTCTGTACCCCAGGTCATCACAGGGAGCAGAAACTGGAGGTGGACAATGTTTTTCATTGTTTCATCCTTACCCTCTAATAATGGATTCTATCCATTGACTACTACTTCTGTCAAAGTACCTGAATTGTTGCAGAAATTTAGTTTGACTTCAGTTGTAACAAATACCACATAAGGAACTTTTATAATTAAAGGGCTATAAATTTGGCTATTAGATTGGCAAGCTGTTCGAGGTTTGTACAGTTGGGTGAAAAATCAGAAGACAGAACTAATGAGATGAGTCTCATGAGATTTCTCCAACCCCTTTAGAAAAACAGCTCACAAGATCAACAAATCCTCATGACATTTCTGTTACTTTTAAGTAACGCTTGCTTCATTTCGGGAGACAATGGACACTATTTTACACTGCTATTTTACACTGCTATCATACTTTTTGTGTTGTTAAATCCTGTTGTAGCATAACCATATGATAAGAAAAATGCATATACTATTCATATGTCTTTATAATTAGAAATAATTATAAAAACAAGAAGGGGACGACAGAGAACCAGGTGGCTGGATGGAGTCACTGAAGCAGTCAGTGTGAGGTTAAATGGACTTCAGAGGATGGTAGAGGACAGGAAGGCCTGGAGGAACGTTGTCCATGGGGTCGCAATGGGTCAGACACGACTTCACAACTAACAACAACAACAACAACTGGAGATAAAGAGCATCACATTGTATACGTTGCAGATCAGCTATTTGACCAGTTGCTAAATTAGAAAATTGACAGCTTAGTAGAAAATTGGTTAATTATGCTAAATAAAAGATAGCTAAAGTTATGGACATTTAATATAATTTTAAAATATCAAAATTCAAAACTACAATTGCTTCTATAGGATATATTTCCTTACAATGATCACACAAAAATATAAGTACTTGTATATTTTTCCATGCTCATAAGGAAAATAAACAGTTAAATACAGTTACTAACAACATGAGACTCTCCTCTTAAAATTCTGGCCAAGAGAAATATTATCCTAAGTAGTTTGTTATGAAAATGTTTGAATAAAACAAACAGTTCCAATAAATTATTTTTTTTAAAAAGTCCTCCAATCTTTAATCAACTGAGACTTAATAGGTCTGAAGATAACACAACATGAACATGTTATCAAGCATATTTAATAATCATAAAATAAAATAAAAATGGTCTGTTGGGCATTATTGCACTGGACACATATGATTGATGAGTATATGAAAAATAAAACGTTAGATTCTGTGGGACATCTGCTGTTACTGCTGTCTTAGCCAATAAAAAGGTTAAAATTGTTGGATCAGAGAATTGTCTGGTGTAGATTCTGTCAACTAGAATTACTGCATCAAAGAAACTGGCCTAGGATGTTCAAGAAAAATTAACCTGGCAATTAATCAATTGAGACATCTAAAAAAATATATGGCAGCAAAAATCTCATATAACAGTCAACAGCGCTTCAAACTTCAAATTGGCTGTGATTAATACAAATAATAGTTTGAAGTTCTAAAGCTTTTTATATAGTTAGCTGAGGCAAGATTTTCTTGTTGCCTTGACGCTTTAATGGCATGACAACAGCATTTGCTTTAAGTTTCTGGCTCTATTAATTTCATCTCCTGCAGCAGAGACTGTTGAAGTTGATGACATCTTCCCATTAGTATGAATCATCTGCCTGCCTGGCTTCTTATTTTTTTTCCCATGACGTTTGCAATCACAGTTCTCCCTCCAGAGGGCAAGAGCAGACCACTTTCCCCAAGCAAGCTTAGAAGGCTAAATCCAGGGCTTAAAATGACTGATGGACATAGCTGCAGACTAGAGGACCATAGAACAGAAGTTTAGGCATGCCCTAGCACCCTAATTGCTTTCTTTCTCTGCCCACAGTTGCTTCTATTATGGACTAATCTCCATAGGAAAATCAAATTAGCACCTGTTAGGAGAACTTAAAACCTTCAGGAAGGAAAACAAACACCCTTAGATTATAACAAATTTGCATGCTTTCACTGTCTCTCAAGCCCAGTTCTATTTTTATGTTATAACACACAGTCATGGTACTTTCCAGCCATTCCCCACTGGCAACCTCCAGATATGTTGTACTAGAAGGAGCCAAGTTAAGGAGTATATTGTAGGAGTGTTACAAAAAGTTAAGTATTACTATCTGGCTGGAAGGAAATGGGAAATGTGGTCTCAACTTTCAAATAGATAGAGAAAGATTCCCTCCATACATTATCACATCAGTTTCCCCACCCTGGTTCCCGAAAATTAAGGCTCATCAACCAGATTGAGCAAGATGATGGAAAATATGTACTATATAAGAGACAAGAAGTTGTTTTCTCAGAAAGTTTATTCTGAAAATAGACTCCTAGCTTTTAAGCAAGTGAACAATAGCTCTCAACGACAATATTGTAATGTCAGTGTTTCAGGGGTGGGCTGCTGGGGGTTTGCAGGGGTTCTAGCTAAGATTCTGTGCAGTTCAGAGAATCTCCAAGTCCCATCCACCCCACCCCGCCCCACCCACCCCACCCTGCCCCGCCCCTCCCAGGAGTCCTCACATGGTCTGTTTTGGATGCAGTTAAGTGCAGAGTGCGTGCGAAGGCTTGGGGAGGGCGAAAAACAGGCCTACTGGAAGTTCAGGAAGGCCAGAAATGGACGTTTCCAGCCTCCAGAGGGCCTCTGGAGCCTGGGGAGGCCATTTTCAACCTCCTGGAGGTGCAAGGAAAGCCTCCGAAACCTGGGGAGGACAAAAATGCCCTGCTGTGGTGCAGGAAGCCAACTAAGCCATGCTCACCATGGCCACATCCACCCAGCAAGCAGGCAGATAACCCCTTGCTAAAATTTTTGAAGCCCACTCCTGCAGTGTTTCCAGCTAGCACTGATGTTGTGGACAAGTGAAAAAGAGATTTTTAAAAAATAAAACAAATCAAATTAAAGTCCAAGAGAGAGAAGTAAAAAGAGTGAAATAAGGAAAGCAAGATATTCCAAGCTCCTAGCTGAAACAGATATAAACACCAATTCACCTTTCTATCTTTTCCATGAATGAACACCGCCAATACTGAAGAATGTATTCCAGATAAAGAACACTTAATACAAGCCTCCTGAGAATCAGTCACTTTAGAATATAAGTGACTATGTGCTGAAATTTAAAATGAAATGTGCTTTGAGAGATGACATCCAATTATCATAGTAAAATAGTTTTAGTATTCTACTTCATAAAGTTTCATTTAAAATTAGTCCTTTCGATCCATTCGATCCTTACATACATCTGTCTCAACAGTCACATAAAATATCTGGGTTTTCACATTTACTTGAAAACCATTATTGTCTTTTCATTCACACTTTATCTTCCTCTCTCCCTCCTGCATTCCCATGTTAAAATATACTTATTAGATTTGCTTTCCATCCACCTCGCTTTGAGACAAAATATCTTAAAAGAGCATGTATTAAAATAAATAAAACCAGCTAGATTACAGTAGATCACAATATTCAGGACAAAGTTTATATAAGTCTTTAGCTGGGGCAGGAAGGGAAAATAAAAACCAAATCTTCATTAATTACAGTCCTAGAAACAAAGCCTGGGTAAGAAGATGCCTCTTCAACAGGTGTCTAAAATGCATAACCCTTTCCAAATATTTGGGTGTAAAGCAATCCAGAGTGATGGCATCACTCCAACAAAAAAAAAAACCCAAAACATCTGTTAGTAACTCAAAGATGGCAATCAGAATGTATAAACAACGAAACTCCTCTAATAAAGCTCAGCTCCGAATCAGGAAAGCCAAATGTACCTGGTATCCTGATTCTAAGTTATTCTGGACCTCACAAGCCAAGCAAAAACCTCACCTGGTAGTTTATAAGGAAGCCAATGCAGCTGCTTCATTACTCATGTAATGTGTGCATGGCTTTTGTTGTTAGTTATGAAGTCGTGTCCAACCATCGCAACCACATGGACAACGTTCCTCCAGGCCTTCCTGTCCTCTACCATCCTCTGGATTCCATTTAAGCTCACACCTACTGCTTCAGTGACTCCATCCAGCAACCTCATTCTCTGTCGTCCCATTCTTCTTTTGCCTTCAAACTTTCCCAGCATTAGGCTCTTCTCCAGGGAGTCCTTCCTTCTCATTAGGTGGCCAACGTATTTGAGTTTCAACTTCAGGATCTGATTTTCTAAAGAGCAGTCAGGGTTGATCTCCTCTAAGACTTACCAATTTGATCACCCTGCAGTCCAAGGGACTCGCGGGAGTTTTCTCCAGCACCATAATTCAAAGGCCTCAATTCTTTGGCACTCAGCCTTTCTTACGGTCCAACTTTCACAGCCATACATTGCAACTGGGAAAATCATATACTTGACTATATGCACTTTTGTTGGCAGAGTGATGTCTGTTGTGATGTACATGGCTAGCTACCCCATTCAACAGAATAAAACCTGCATTCTATACTAGTGTAACCAGTATATTCCAATCAGAATCAGCCCAATGTACTGTGCTAATTTGAAGGAACAATTCTTAGCTTCCAACTTCTGAGAAGGGAGCCAAAGCCAGAAGGCATGCGATTTGCAGAAGTAAGACCAGCTCTCTTGACTTCCAGTGGAAATCAACCACTTCTTGATTGCATTACAATGAAGACCAAGCTACTTCTAGTTAGATTTGGTCCTCTTTTATTTTTATTGATTGGTTAAAATGAGGGAGATGATTTGGTTTTAAGAATTTTTTTTTTATTTTTAGTTTGAATTCTCCACTGGATGTTTTAATATTCATATCATGGAAACCACTGAGAACCAGTTCCAATTGTAATGGAATAGGGACGTACTTATTGAAAAAAAAATAGTGCAGCTTCCAAACCAAGCACAAGAATAGTCTTACATAAATTGTATTATTGTTATCCTTGCAGGATATTATCCTCCTGGCCAAAGAGGTGACTTGAGCTTCCTATAAACAATGTTGAATTACATATCTGTTCTTTCCGAGAGATCACAATTCCCTGATTCGTAGATCTCCATTTGGTCAGATTTCAAGATCACCTCATTTGTTTTCATCTAGTCCAGGGGTGTCAAACTCGCAGAGTCATGTTTTCATCAAGGGACATATCGCGACTTTTTTTCCCCTTCGCTAAAACAGGGGTAGGTGTGGCCAGCGTGTGATGCATCTGGCCCGCAGTTCGCGAATTTGACATACCTGAGCTAGTCCATCACTGCATCCAGACCCTAATTTCACAGTTTTCTCTTCTGAATGAATACAAAGAAAAAAAAGAGGACGTAAAAAACAAAATAAAAATAAATGGAAGGATTGCTTTAAAAAATTTGCACTCAGTTTCCATCAAATTTAACACAATTTTCAGTTGACCTAGAGCCCAAAATATTTTCATAAAATTTCAGTTAAGATGTGGCAAAATATGAATAGACAATAGCATTACTAGTTAGATTCATCACAGACTAAATAACCATCACCATCATAAAGTGTACCTTTAATGTTTCTTATCACCCTGGAGTGCAGTCTTATGTATAGTGCCACCGAACAATTTCCTAGGTCATATACTAGTCCATATTTTTATAAATAATTTGAAATATTATTAAATATCTGCATGAACTAAAAGGCGAGTTGAGAAAATAACTACAGACCCCTTACATCCTGGACATAATCTGTTTCAACTGCTTACCTCAAGATACCTCTTTAGGGCATTGCATGGCAAAATAACTATATTCAAAAATATAGTTTGAATATAGTTAACTCCTCTTAATTCTCATAGCACTGGCTTAGCCCTAAGAAAAGTACCCATCTAGTAGGCTGTATTACTATTATCTTCTGTCTTATTTCTCATCCTTTCTCATCTTCTTCTATTGATACGTTATGATTTATCACAGTTTGTATGAATTTATCACATTTATGATGAATGATTGTAACTATGATTTATGATCTATGACCTATCATTTTGTTGCTCTATGTGGGTACACTGAGAGCTTATGCACCGGAAACAAATTCATTATGTGTCCATCTTGGCCAATAAAGAATTCTATTCTATTCTATTCTATTCTATTCTATTCTATTCTATTCTATTCTATTCTATTCTATTCTATTCTATTCTATTCTATTCTATCCTATCCTATCCTATCCTATCCTATCCTATCCTATCCTATCCTATCCTATCCTATATTATTCCTATTCTATTCTAGAAGAGGAATCAAGATGCAATATAATTTTTTCTTGAATTTTTATTTTTTTTATTCACAAAAAGTTAAAATACAAAATTCCAAAAAAAAGTTTTGGAATTTGTTTTACAGAAACAAATAAAAAACAAGCAAGACATTTTTAAAAATGTGCATTAAAAATGACACAAACACATATACACATATTATTGCCCCTAATTGAATACTGATAAATATATTGCAGCAATATTAGTTTCCCGTCCCGTGTGAAACAGGCCCCAAATTTTTAAACTTCTAACTCTATGTGCAAATTATTAAAATGCAAAATAATCTTGACATACAAGAATATTGGGCCAAAGCCAATACAAGATTTCAACAGTGATAACTATAAAATGTTGCCCTGTGATCCAAAATAAACAAGTATAATATAGGAGGTGTGGGGAAAATAAATTTGACAGCAGTACCTGTAAAAACAATCTGGGTAGTACCAGTTGGACATGAACTATCAGAATGAAGCAGTTTCTTTTTTAAAAAAAAATCCTAGTGCACTCTTAGATTATATCTAGAAAAGATGTTTATTTAATGATTGTCTTATCTTATTCATTTTTAACTAAGGTTCCCAAAAGATAGTATATCTCAATTCTAATTCTCCATCTTTTCCTGTATTTCTTCTATTCCATTCAGATCGAATAGCTGTGTAATGGCTTTTCATTTGTGGCATTATACAATGCCCACGTCTAAAAACATCCAGATGCTTCATTAACCAAAAAAAAAGTCATCAGATCATGGAAAAATAATATTTCCATCCTATTTTGTACTGGTCAAGGTGCATCTTAGATACTGCATCCAGTTCTGGATGCTACCTTTGAAGAACATAATTGATAAACTGAAATGAGTCTAGTTGACAGTGAACTATAAGGCAAAGGAAAAAGACTCTAAATCCTATGAGAAATTATTTGAAAGAAATTGGTACATTTAATCTGGAGATATTTGAATTAAAAGTAATGTGAGAGCTAAACAAATAATTTAAGGACTATTATATATAAAATGAAACAGTTCCGTTTTCATTTACTCCAGAAGATTATATTTAAAAAGCATCATTACATAGAAAGTGCAAAGAAGCCAAATTTAGTTAAACATTAAGAGAAATGTCCTAATGATAAAGGCTATTTGGGACAATGTGTGTCTCTGTCATGTAAGCTATTTAAACAGAGCCAGAACAATTATCTGTCAGTAATAATCTAATCTCATTCTTCATTGTAGATTATCATTGGGATTATCTTTAGCATATTATTATTATTAGCAAACTAAAATAGCTCATGCCTATGAAAACTGAAACCACAACTCTGTTATCTCTATTGTATTCTTAACACGTTGTAGCCCATAAGAACATTTGCCATAAAGAATAGAATACCTTGGAAGCCATTAACGTGAGGCCATGTGTATACATTATTCCCAGAGCCTAGAAGCACTAACAGCCAGATTATTCACTACTAGCCCTGCAGTGAGATATGATTGCTGCTATGGAGTAATGAGACAGTCCATAAATCAATAGTAAGCACATTATGTCCTTAATGCCTAGTGTAATATAAGGCATTCAAACCCAGCCATGTGTGGGACAGAACTTCATGCCATAGCCAAGGTCTCATGAACAATAATTGCCAAGCTAAATCATGGCATCAAAGCTGCTGAAGACATGCAAAAGCCTAGTGGCCAAATTTCAGGTGTTTATATGTGGTCTTTGCCCAATCATGTCTTCATGGTGTACATCAGGTCTGTGCATCCATCTATAATCATATGAAAGAGCAATGAAGGAGGCCCAGAGAGACATGTTATTTACCAATAGCAACTTGATGCCATGTCTCCAGTTATCCTGTCACCCAACCCTTGATAAGTAAGCAATGGTCAGAAATGGGGACCTGGATCAAATTTCAGGGACTCCTTCCTTGGAATAGACTATCTCATTGTCTCATCAAATCTGCATCACTGCATAGACTACTATATTAGCTTGTATAGTGGCCCTATATAATATAGATCCCTATATTAGCTTCCTGAAACTCCAATCCTCCATATTTTGTTAGGAATATCATCTTAACCAATCCAACCCAATGGAACCACCCTCTCCTGCTAGTCCAATCATTCCTCTTACATGGGTCCATGCCTATTTCAGTAAACCAATATCATAACCATTCCCTTCCTATTTTCTCACTGGCTAGTGCCTGTCTCCCTATTCCCTCACTTTAGGGGGCTCTCCCTGCCCCATGTCTCTCACCCACAGAACAGTCCCATGTCTAATATTATTGGACTACATCGATCACTATTGACCATTCCAACTTGACTGCTGTGACTTGGAGCTCAGCAACATTTGGAAGTCTGTACATTCCTCATTTTTCTCACATGAAGGGATGAAACTTTTCTGTGAGACAAATAGTGTTCAGTTCCCATCAGATTAGACCAGGTGTTGGCAACCCACAGCTGAAATGAAATAAGAGAGAGATGAGAGAGAGGGAGAGGGAGAAAGACAGACAGACAGAGAGAGAGAGAGAGAGAGAGAGAGAGAGAGAGAGAGAGAGAGAGAGAGAGAGAGACAGAGACAGAGACAGAGACAGAGACAGAGACAGAGACAGAGACAGAGATTCCTGTTTCCCCATAGACAAGAAAACACAGGGAGCCACAAAACCTGGGTAGGCTTGGCTGGGTGTCATGTGACTGGCTGGGAGTGAGTCATGGATAGAAACTAATTAAGGGGAGAACCAACCTAGAACTAAGGAGAAAATTCCCGACAATAAGAACAATTAACCAGTGAAACAGCTTGCCTTCAGAAATCATGGGTGCTTCATCACTGGAGGCTTTTAAGAAGAGAGTGAACAGCCATTTGTTTGAAATAGTATGGAGTCTCTTGCTTGAGCAGGGGGTTGGACTAGAAGACCTCTAAGGTCCCTTCCAACTCTGTTATTCTGTTTTTCTGAATAAAGCAAAATGAGTCCCAGTCAGCTGTTGGACCCACGGCCAACTCTTATTTCTGTAATGTTTCTCATACCACCAAACTTATCCCTATTTAAACTGCCCCAGAATGAGGATTCTGGTTACAGATTTTGAAAGGGGATGATCCACAGCAGTGCTATAAAAGGATTTTATGGGCTTTCTTCTTTCATTTCAATAGCCAGTATCTGTAAGTGAAAGGTCAATGCCGCCAAACAAGGAGCTTGTGTGTGAAGCACTGATTCTTGACTACCATGTAGCATACTTAGCTGCTGAAAGGCAATTGTTGTAAAACCTGCCAGGGATGGAGTGTAGCAATCGGAGTTTATTGTCATTTGTGCAAAGGAGATTTGACACTTCCCAGGTATTTTACCTTGGGGGGGAAACAGTGGATATTTGATAAAGAAATAAGAGCTCAAGAGTTCACGGACATGTTTACTATTTCTACCAGAGTGTACATGGTTTCTCAAAAGAAAGCAAAGAAGAAAACACTTTATTCAGAAATGAATATATCCCCAAGGTCATGTAAAATAATGTAGATGAAGTTTATGCGGTGGATTGATGCATTAAAGCCCTAAGGAAACAGGCTAGTGAGGGCTCTCCAAACCTTATGAGCTTCAGTACCCACCCACAGAAGTATGCGGCAAAAGCATAGTCTTTTAAGCTCCTTGTCTCCCGAGTTACAACAAGCACTTATTTTCCTTTTGTGAAAGTTGCTGCACTTTTTCAACTTGCCTCAAAGGGAGGAGGTGGCCTGATGACCAGTTGAAATGCTTCGCCCAAGTGTTTCTCTTATCATTCACACCATAATCACAGATAATGATGTAAACTATCTTTCCCTGTCACCAGGTTAGAAAACTAAACAAATTGTTATTAGCCCAATGCTGTGGTTCCGAGGGCCAGTTCTGCATCAAAAGCTGCAGTTTGTAGGATGAGATTGCAATGCTTCCGGATGAGCTTGCAATTCCTGTAATTCTTTCATAGCAAGAGATGGTAGCTTTGTTTAGTGCCCAATGTTGCCTTATTTTCCTTTCTTATGTAGGTAACCCTCGACTTGCAACAGTTCGTTTAGTGACCGTTCAAAGTTACAACGGCACTGATCCTATGCTGTGTTAATGGTGCTGATTCTGTCCTATGGTATATGTTCTCCTGCTTGAGCAGGGGGCTGGATGAGAAGACCTCTAAGGTCCCTTCCAGCTTTCTGATTCTGACTCTGAAAAAAGTGAATTATGTCAGTTTTCCACACTTACGACTGTTGCAGCATTCCCATGGTCATATGGGTGTCCATGGGAATTTTGATCATGGTGTCTGATCAAAATGCAGACACTTGGCAACTGATTCATATTTATGACGGTGGCCGTGGTCATGTGATGCCCATTTGCAAACCTTCTGACAAGCAAAGTCAATGGAGAAATCAGATTCACTTAACAACCGTGTTAGTAACTTAACACATGCAGTGATTCATTTAAATAAGTATGGCAAGAAAGGTCATAAAATGGGGCAAAACTCACTTAACAAATGTCTCACTTAGCAACAGTAATTTTGAGCTCAATTGTGGTTGTAAGTCTAGGACTACCTGTATTTGTTAAGAAGCAAAAAAGCAGAATATCCCTCCCTAAAATCAAGGCCCACGGCCCAGATTCAGCCCACAGGGTGCTTAGATCTGGCCCGCGAGGCTGCCCTAGAAACAGCGAAGGATGGGCCCACGGTGCCTCTGCCAATGAAAACAGAGTTCATGAGGGCGGTCCTCCTGAGCTCCGTTTTAACTGGCAGAGGGTTGTAGGAGGCCGGCACAGCCGAAAATGGAGCTCAGGAAATCGTTTTCGCTGGCAGAGTTCTTGGGCCACCACAGGCACTCCCGACATGACTGATGACAAGTTGGCCGCGCCCATCCTGGCCCAGCCCACCCTGGCCCCTAGGTCAAACACAACCCTCATGTGGCCCTCAATGAAATTGAGTTTAACACCCTGTTATAGAGTGTTTTGCTTGGTAGCATGAGGAATCCTCAGTCTCGATAGTAGTATCTTCAAAGTGTGGTCAGAGAAGACAAGTCGGTATCAGTGATAGTGGACACTTCTGATCTGACAGAGTTTTGCCCTATAATGCACATTTCACCCGTTATAGACATGAGAATATTAGTGGTATAGAAATGTACTTTAACTCAGGGTACAGCCAGGGCAATTCAAAACAGGATGTTTTACTCACCTGCAGCTCCAACTTGTCTTGTCCCAATTCACAAAATCTCTGTGAAGCTCTAGAGCAAGTTGTCAATTTGTCCAGTGCCATGGCAGGCACAGTGAAAAGAACCAAAAAACGAAAAAGGGATATTTAAAATGGCACTTAGTGAGAAAAAGAGAGGGAGGGAGGGAGGGAGGGAGGGAGGGAGGGAGGAAGGAAGGAAGGAAGGAAGGAAGATAGGTAGGTACAGGTGCCACTCAGAGTTAGTGCTTTGCATTTTGACCAATATCACCTAGATCCCAACACCCAGTAAGAGTATAAAATTAATCAACATGGAAACCAGGATGAAAAACAGTGATTTTCCATTTCAAGTCAGTAGAATTCAAGGGGACCTCAGGAAGATTTCTTAATGGTAAGAACTATCAACAATGGAATAGAATGCCTTAGAATAGAATTAAAATAAACTTTAAATTAAGATTGTTGTGACCTCTACTGTGCATGCATTTTAACATCGTGCATTCCTACAATCACGCTACCTCAGATATTATATAAAGAAAATGTTAAATGTTGAAGGTTTGGGGGTTTTTTTTTTCAGAAACTAGAAAGTCCTGCCTATTTCCAATAGAATCAGTCCACCTAAACTTGTTTTATTTATTTGTAGAATAACCTTTGATGCAATTGGTTCCTAATTCAAAAAGAGTTTGATAGCCAGACCAGAAAAAACCCTCCTTTAATTAGAATCCAAATAGGAAAATCTGGTCTTCCTGTGACGTATGATTTCAAAAACCCAGGCAGAATGATCTGTTGGGCCTGCTCTGATATATAAGTTTCCTTAGTTATAGACTTGCTAATTTTTTCAGTTGGGGGGGAACAGTTCAGAGACGACAAACAAAGTGGATAAATGAAGAAAGCTTGCCACATCAACCCTTCATAGGAAATCTCTGCCACATGGGCAATTCTCCTAGTTAAAGAAAACAGCAAATTTTATTTACAGGGTAAATCATTTTGACTTATCTTGCAAGGGTTGCTTATGGCAGAGTGACAAGACAGTTTTCCCTTGTTGCACAGTAAATGGTTGACTGAGAAAATGTTTTCTTTCTCACCACTGAGAAACACTAACGAAAAGGAGAGGAAAAGGAAGAAAAGAAGCAAGCAGCACTTTCATAATACACTGTTGATAGTCTCCAAGCTAGGTTTGTATCTTCACATTCAAGAAGGCAATCATTACAAGAAATATGAGTGCCTGAGGGATTTCTGAGTAAGTAACTTAGTTTGACTTCCTTTATGAACAGTGAAAACTGATAATGTTATCTAGTTTGGGTAATGAAACATCTGCAAGATGTTTAGAGAGCACCAAGGACCATATTTGTTTGTTGGTTGGTTGGTTTATTGACCCAAGTCAAGAGATACAAACCAAACCAAACACAAATCATTTGTACTTTTGCTTTTAAATCAGTAGCTCCTTCTAAAACTAATCAACCCCATTTTAATTACACAATGATTATCACAGGCAAATCAAGTCTGTTATTCTCTGCAAAAGAACGGTGACATACTGTTAGAATGTGAAAATCCCATGAAAGCTGGCAAGTTTAATTATGACCATAATTCCTCACCGTAGTTGAAATGGAAAATAATAGCTAATGGCACCCAAAGGCTCAAAAAAACATATAACAAATGTTGCAAGCTGGCATGCAGCTCAGTGTAAGAAACGCTAAATGCTGCACAATGGAACAAAATGCCTTAATTTTTGCAAATACATTGATTGGGGGAGGGGGGTGTCTCAGCTATGACTCACCAGATAGGGAAGATATGTGTGTGTTATATAGTACTTTGGTTGTTGTAATGATTATTTTCATTCTGTTTCTCTGTTTTTTTCTGATTCAGATTTTATTAAATGGGAATGTATGTATTATCATTAGTCACAAGGGTTATATATGTAAGATGAGTGGCCATATAAATTTCCTAAATAAATAAATATTCCAAATCATAAATTATAAAGCATGTTTTATTGAATACTGGTGCAAAAGGGGATACATTGAACCTCTTTCAAGCTTTTGAGGTTTGAATAAATTCCCTATCCTGAGTTTAATTTACGAAGTATTTAACAACCCAGCCAGGCAAGGGTAAAGGGAAAACTCCAAGTAGCAGAGGAAACCAAGAAGACAGATTTTAAAGATGTGAGAAAACAACACGACCACAAAGGACCAAAGCTTGCAAATGTTAGTTCATTTCTTTTTCAAAAACCATTCTAAGAAGAGAATAATAACAATTGCACAACACTCTAGATTTAATAATCGTTGATAAGAGACAAAATGTCTGAATAGTGGATATTGCGATACCTGAAGACAAAAGACAAAGAACTGGAGAAAATCACAAAATCGTAAAATATAAAAACCTTCAAATAGAATGACTGTGTCAAAAGAAAGCTAATAGCGATAGGAGCCTTGAGTGCAATCCTAAAATATCTTAGCACCCCTTGAATGCCAGCAGCATTGACAAAATCACCATTGGTCAATTGCAAAAGGCAGCTTGACTTCAAACAGCTTACATTCTGCAACCCCAATCTGTAACACCATCAGACAATATGAACCTATCCCAGGTTCTCTGGAAAAATCAAGTCTGAACATCTGGCTGGCTGTGAGATCAACTTTAATAACAATACATTAAAATGGATTTGGGGTGCCTCACAACAATCAAAGAAATTTCAATCAAATCAATAAACATAAAAGATAAATATAAAAGCATGATGAAGTGAGGGCTCATGCTCTTGTGGGCAAGGGCCCGAGCGAAGAGCCAGTTCTTCCAAATATGATCACAGTGATCAGGAACAAAATGAAACAGTGCATTTTATGAGCTTCCCTTATCTTTTCAAGATTTCATTAACAGCTGACAAGGCACTTTCTAAATGCAATGGCTGTTACTACCAAAACAAAGAGAATATTTTAGTTGTGGTATAATGGTTTCCATTTTCCCTTGAATTCTCAGCCATTTCCTATAGATGGCACTCAGTTTAGAACATAGAACATAGAATAATAGGGTTTGAAGAGATCTTGGAAGTCTTCTACTCCAAATCCCTGCCCATAGCAATAGATCCTATACCATTCTGGACTTTCTTTGAGCTTGATGGGATGGCTCATAGGACCATATGATCACTCGATCATAGGAAGAATAACAGAATAACAAAATAATAATAATAATAATAATAATAATAATAATAATAATAATAATAATAATAATAATAATAATAACAGGGCTGGAAGGGATCCAAGAGGTCTTCCAGTACCATCCAAGCAGGAGACTCTAGCATTTCAAACAAGTGTCTGTCCAATCTCTTCTTAAAAACCTCCAGTGTCAGAGCACTCACAATTTATGGAGGCAAGCCATTCCACTGCTTAATTGTTCTCACTGTCAGGAAATTTCTCCTTAGTTCTAGTGAGCACAGATAAATTTCTCCTTAGTTCTAGTAAGCACAGATAAAAATGTTTCATGGTTTTAAATAAACCTTGCCAGTCACCTCGCCTATTTTCCCAGGGCAAAATATCTAGAGCTGTAGCACTCAGAAAAGATACTGATGCAAAATCTAGAATAGGTTGTTTAAAGAGAAGCAAAGCTTTAAGGGCAAGTGCTGAATAGAATCATCACGATTAGTTTGCCCTTCAGAGATTGTGAAGAGGCGTGATAAGTATTCACCTTGAATCTGTGGAAATAGGCTTTCAATTATTAAACTCCTTGCAACATGCAAACCTGAGCTAGATAGGCTGCTAAGTATGAAGGAACAGAAATAAGGAACAAACTGATTGACAGTCTTTCTCATTCTGCCATCAAAGCAGGTTCATTTTTCTTTGCAGTCATGACTACAACGCAAGACATTAGTAAGAAAGATGAGCCTGGCAACTTGACTTGCTGTGTATCTACTGACATTAATATGAATAATTACTTAAATGGATTGATCATGACAGTTGGGGGTCTTTTCATAAATACTTTTTATTAGTCAGAGTCTAGATTAATGCAAAGACTTTTAAGCAAAATTTAAACCAGTGGGTGAGATATGTCAATATTCCAAGGCCAAAGCTGCGATTATGGGTGGGTGGAAATATAGCTACAGTAGTCTATAGTCTATAGACTATAGAAATATAGTCTATAGTCTATAGTCTATAGAAATATAGTCTATAGTAGTCTATATTTCCACCCACTCATAATTTCATCTGCTGTCCATGGCTTCAGTTTAGTCTAGAACAATGCTATGTCATCTGCTCCCATAAAAATTTCTTTGGAGTTATAGAATGTTTCTATAATTAAGTTGTACATCAAATGATGGTATTCATTTTCCCTAAGTATGCCTTCTCAAACCATGCTGAAAAGTATTGCATGGCAGCTAACATATTAGAGGCTCTTGTGTCCATTTATTTCTGCTAGAGAGAGCTATCTCCAAAATGCTAAGTAAGATCATTTTCTCAGGAAAGACAAATGAGATAACACTTCTGAAATCTCAAATGGGGAAGTTCCCATATGTCTTTTTGATTGTATCACAACATCACGTCTTACAGTGCTATGGCAATGATCTAGTCTTGGATATATCTCAGGAATTTCAGGATTGATGTTTGCTATGACGGTACACATTTTTGATGACTTTTGTGAGAACGAAACAACAAGCTAAAATCTCATGTTTTAAATGTCAGCTTGTTGGACCTGGTCCAACTCTCTGTTTCAAGTGAGAAGAAATCTACTCTCACTTGCATGTGGCTATTTTTTAAGATATTTGTATAGTGGTTTTGTATCTTTTCTTACCCTTTTCTTTTGCAGGCTAAATACAGCTAACCATCTCAATCTTTCTTCATGGGATTTGGTATTGTGATAGGTCTCCTCTGAGTCCCTGATCCAGATTTTATCTCTCAGTGTCCAAAACTGTTTATAGTAATCTAAATGCAGTCTACATAGCATGGAGTACAACAGAACAGTTATCTTTTGTGATCTCGGGGGAGTGTTTTCAATAATGTATTGGTCTTTTTAGCCGCTTCATCACAGATTGAATTTGCAACAGCTGAACTTCATCCTGTTGGATTTGGCCAAGTGATCAGACCAAATAAACATCTAACTAAAGTAATGAACATATTAATCTTTATGATCCTGGTCCAGGTCCTTCTCTCAGATAAAAGGGGATAAAAATAATACAAAGCCTCTGAAAAATACCCAATTGTTAAGGAGGTGTGTGCCTCCCAATACATGCTTTCTCAAGGATTAGATTTTCCAGAATCCCTTTAATTCCTAGAAGCCTTTCCTGTGCAGTGCCAGCTTGAGCTTATAAACTATAGCAGCCAACTGGCAACAGGACATAAAGAAAAATTCCATAATAATCAGAATATTAAGATTCCAAGGAAATGGGAGTCAGTGCTCTGGAATTTAACTTATTGGAATACAGTTGCCCAAACATATTTTACTCAAATATTTGCTGTCAGAAACAGATCTTGTGTGCATCCTCTCTGATTTTGGTTCTCTATGAATAATTCATAAAAGCCATTTCCTAATAACTTATGTGGCTATTTATAAAAGTCAGGTAGTCAGAAACGCAAGTTTAAAGAATGGGATGAAAAAAAATAGGTTATATTGCTTTCTGTGTCAGAGATGAGAGATTAACCCATTGTTCCAACACTTGGAAAAATTTGGACACTAAATGAACGAAGGTATTTCTAAGTAAATAATTCAATATTATAAAGGAAGGAAGTAATGTTTTATAATATAAATAGTCCATGCTGTCAAATGTGGCTGGATTCTTTTCAGGTGCATTCCACATTTAAGATGGATAATTCCTTGGTTTAAAATAAAATTAAGGAACTCTGCAGCATTAATCTTAAAGAAAAAAAAGCAAATGGTTTATGGGATCAGGCTCTTATAACATTGAACTTCGGATTTGAGTGGCTTTGAATTTTTTTTTTTAAAGACCTAAAGGAATTTACATCAAACTCATGGATGTAGCTTTGACCCAGACATGCACAATTAGGCCCTGGTGGGGACTTCAGCATGTGTTGCTCTTTCATTGGCTGCTGTCAAGAGTACAAGTTCTCCCCACAGCAAAACATGCTTTGTGGGCTTCATCAGAGTAGTTGGCAAGAGTCTATACGGAAACCACTCAGCCTTAGAAAAGACAAATATACACTGTAGCTAGCTGTGTGCTGGCTACCCTGGGTAAACTCCATGGAAAAACAGTCCTTGTACGGATGTTAATTCCCTTGCTAACCTCTTCCCTTTGTTGAAATATTAAACAAAAATAGTGTCTCTTTATGTCTGAGCCAGTGGAAGCAGATTCTTTGCTGATGAAATTCCACAGGCATGACTCGGATGATGAAAAAGATCAGTGTATCTTAAAGGTTCATGATGCCAGTACAACCCCATTACAACATGTCATGCTTTCTATCCAATAGCTTGGTTCTGGGTTTACCGTGTGCTTCATATCCCTTCCATAATCATCAGGAGGCCCAAGTTGTTTGCTGGCTGGGTAAAAGGAGAAGATGCCATCCAGGGGTGGGCTGCTGGGGGTGCGCAGGGGTTTGGGAGAATCTCTGGCTAAGATTCTGTGCAGTTTGGAGAACCCCCAAATCCCACTCCTGGCTGGCCCCACCTTGCCCCACCCAGGAGTCCCCATGTGGCCCATTTTGGATGCAGGTAAGTGCAGGGCACATGCAGAGGCTTAGGAAGGGCAAAAAACAGGCCTATTAGAAGTTTGGGAAGGCCGGAAATGGGTCCATTTCCGGCCTCCAGAGGACCTCCAGAGCCTGGGGAGGTCATTTTTGCCCTCCTGGAGGCTTGAGGAAACAAAAATGCCTCCCCCTCCACCATGGTACAAGAGGCCGACTAGGCCACACCCACTATGGCCACGCCCATCCAGCAACCGAGCAAAGAACCCTTGCTAAAATTTTTAAAGCCCACCCCTGATGTCATCCCAGTTTCACATATACAAGGAAACTGAACTAATTCAGTAACTAATAACGGACTCCAATTACTTGGATATTATCAGTAACAGAGTGTCTTGGTAGTAGCCTGATGTAGAAAGTTTTATAGTATACACACTTCTTTCACCAAAACTCAATTTCCTGTGGTTGCTTTTTCACTCTGCGGGTGAGGCTGGTAGTCTGCCTGGATAGCAGGAATGGGAACCCTAAAGCCTCTTCAGCTGAAATTCACTGGCAAAATATCAATTGCTGACACCATAATTTTAAAAAGTAAAACAAACTAATGGTCAAATAGGTCTGTTAAGCCTCTGCATAATTTAACAACTTATTTTGCCCCTTAAACCTCTCCGATCCTTCAAAACATGAAGATGAGGGAAACTATTTCAATCGCCAGTTATGTCATCCTGTTTTGAAAATATACAAATACACCATACATAACATTTCTACTAGAAGAGAAAATTTAGTGGCTCCAAAACATTTTATGATTTTCATGTGCACCTTTCCATTTTAAATTTGCATTTGTGAAAGGTTTGAAAAAATAAAAAGAAGGGTCCCTCGTTTTGATTAATTTAGACAATCATTCATCTCCAAATTCAAGTGGAAGGACAGGAAGATATAATTGATACAGCTTGTAACAACTTTATCTAATCTCTTTTTCCATACTTAGGTTCTAGTTTGGAAAATTTGTATTTTATACTGGACAACTAATACTAATACAGGATTCCACATTGCCTCCTATCAGAGTGCTTTTTAACAGACATATTTAAAAAAAAGCTGGGTTTTATTATTTGAAAATTTAAGATAGGGTATTATCAATATCTAGCAGAAATATCAAGTTCAGATGATGAGTGGGAGTACTAAATAATGAAACCTAAAAAGATGTCTGCACCAAATTGAGGTACCATTGATAAGTGATTTATCCAAGTCACATTAGATAAGACTAAATTTAGGCTACTCCTAAATTCATCAATGCTGCTAGAGATCCAATTTGTAGGATTACCTCCACCTGGCTCTATGCTATCTACTTACACATCAGCTGAAGGCATTTTAACAAATATTTTCACCATCTGAAAGAAAACAAATGTCATTCTAAGTGTAGAACTCGCCCTAGGGAGAATACTCAGAAGAGTAGTGTTTGAAATAAAATCAACAAAAAATCTAATGACATTTTAAAGGCTACATTATGCTCCATACAAATGTTTCATGCCATAATACACTTGCTAGCCCCTAACTATTATCAGAATATTTGTTCTTGCTCAGCACAATCAGCTGTACATATTTCTACACTGTTCTGTTTAGCAAACACTCCACAAATTAGAGAATTTGCTCTGACTGCACTATGTTTCCTTTCAAAATGTCCTTTTTGCTTTCTTGAAGTTTCCTACTTTTGCATGCTTCTTTGGTAGCCTGCTTCTTTATGAAACAACTTATTAGGTATGTTTTCGGGATTTAATGGTTGACAAGTCTGATTTTGGAACTCATATTTCTGGAGATAGATGGAATCCAAAGAATTTTGAAAAAGGGAACACGAAGGCAAACGACTGAGAACTTCCCTTAATGACGTCTGGAATACTGAACAGTATCTTTCACAGAAGATATATTTTTATGTGTCATATTAGATTGCATACCGATCAATTAAGGCACAACCTATGTAAACACATCATCTGAATTCTGAAAAAGAGCTGGGGTGAAGCCGGGTGTCAGGGTAAAACAGAGGATAATAATAAAAAAAAGTTTTCGATTTATGTCTCTAAATTGGAAACTTCATGCTTACACCTGACTAAACCATCAGCCTGAAATCTTAGCTCCATTCCCACAAAAAAAACCTGAAACCTTATCCCATCTTTGTTTAACACAGGCCAATCAAGGCAGCCTAATGAAGTCTGCAGATGGCAAAAAACTCAGGCCTGGCTTGGTTGTTTAAATTCTATTGGGCTTTCTTGGGTTTGTTGTTGCATATACTCTCTCATTCTTAACATCCTCCTGAAGGAACTGAATGAAATGACTCACAGAGTTATATTCCACCCCCACCATCCTTTCAGTTTGGCAGCAAGCGTGTAACTGCAGCACCTTGCTTGTTGAAGCTTCATGCGGAACCGTGGACACAGTGTTTGTTATTCTACATTCGCCGCGGCCTTCATAAATTCTGACAAATATTAAACAAGCATGGCAGGTGGTCAACAAATAGGCCGGGTGTACAGCGGAGAGCTTTTCCCTCAGTTGTTAGCCCAGCCTCTTGAAACGCCATCCCCGCGCCTGGCCTTATTTGTCATGATCATCCCAAATGTCGTTTTACTAAGAGTCAGCAGTTCTCCAGAAGAAGTACAAGTTGACTCTCTCTCTCTCTCTCTCTCTCTCTCTCTCTCTCTCTTTTTTTTTTTTTCTCCTAGCCTCTCCTTATAGCACACCATAAGGAGCTGGTTAAAACCCAATAAATCAACAGTGAAATGCGGGTAACAACCTTCCCTGTAAAATCAACATGAATTCTGTTCCTGCCGGGAGACTTCTGACAGCATTGCTGAAGTCTTAGTGCTCACAGCCAAATTGTGTGGGCAGTGGCGGGGTGAGGTGGGGAACTTTTTCCGCATCCACCACCCATTTTTCTTTGTTTCTTCCTTGGGTATGTTGTTTTGCTATCCTTGGAAATCAGTAAGCAGGGCCTTGGCCTCAGCAGGAACTCTTGGGGCCTGGTTCAGAACCCTCCTGCATCTCCTTTGCTCTTGCCCTCCCTTTCCAAACATGCACCCCTCGTGCTCGGCAGGGGGAAGAAAAACAATCTTGATTCAAGATGTGCTAAACTTGTTTGCAGCAATTTTATCTGACAGGCAAAATCGAATTAAAAGATGAATGGCCCATGGCATCTGTAGGGCTGTGGATCCTTGGAACTGCTGGAGAATTAACTGGAGCTGAGGTTAGCTAAGGTAGTCGGGATGCGGAAAATTCTAAAAAGGATAACAGAAGAACAGAATTGGAAGGGATCTTGGAGGTCTTCTAGTCCAACCCTCTGCTCAAGCAGAAGACCTGATCCCTTTTCTGACAAGTGGCTATCCAGACTCTTCTTAAAAGTCTTCAGTGATGGAGCACCCATAACTTCTGAAAGCAAGATGTTCCACTGGTCAATTGTTCTCACTGTTAGGAAATTTCTCCTTAGTTCTAAGTTGCTTCTCTCTTCCATTAATTTTCTTCTGGTGCTTTGGAAAATAGGTTGACCCCTTCTTCTTTATGACAGCTCCTCAAAGATTGGAACACAGCTATCATGTCATCCCTAGACCTTCTTTTCACTAATCTAGACCTACCCAATTACTGAAACTGTTCTTCATATGATTTAGCCTCCAGCCCCCAGGGGTGCAAAGAAAAGCAGCAGAGATTATTAATCTGTAGGATTTTACAAATAATTTTAAAAGAACACAATTTCTTCTGATCTGTAATTGCTCGTATATTGGATTTTCTTGGACTTTCTCTCTCTTGACCCTTGATTTCAACCAGGGACTATTTTGGGTATGGTTTTTGTGGTAGTGGTGGTGGTATTTTAATGCCATAGGTTTTCCCTTTAGCTAATTCCTTGGACTGACTAAATTGGGTGATTAAAATTTCGGACAGCCTCCAGTTTCCCCTCAGGACTGTATTTAATATCTGTAAAACTGCCACTTCATCTTGCCAAGGTAAACATCATTGCATTCAGTTCAAAGGTGAGCGGGCCTAAATGTTTTTCCTTTGCCTGAAAGGAATCTGTTTTGGGACTCTGAACCCCAGGCTTAAGGGAGGTGAGGGAGCGGTTCAGCTCCGCAGCATGGTGGCCAGCACTGCATCTGTGTACACAATGCTCTCTTCTCCCACACAAATACTAAAAATTTCTCATTAAAAATTATTGCTATGTCAACAGATGGGGCCATCGGCCCCTGATCTGGAAAAAACGTTCATGAGGTTGGGTGGCTGGGAAGGTTGTTTTCCCCTTCCCTTCTTTTCTTTTTCTTTCCTTTGCTGGGAAAGCAGCTCAGCAGGAGGTGAAAAAAGGGTAGGATATAAAGCTGAAGTCATCGGCTGCTGACTCCTGATCTTCTCATTCTCCGTCATCATGTAAGGTTGATGTTTCCATGAATTTGGCTCCATCGATCTTAGTTGACTTCTGCTTCTTCCCGGTCATTACAAAGTGCCTATACATTATGATCCTGCATTGCCTCATGCATCACAATTCTTCATATGCTTTCAAATCAAGAGAGGCTAATTAAAGGCCTGCCGATCCCAGCAAACCCCCAAACTATATTTTTACTATTCTGGAATTAGTTCAAACACATATTTAAAAGCTGTATTGCAGCATTCATGAAGTCAGGAAAAAACCTTAAAAACCTTACAGTGTATGAATTAGAAACAAATAAATGATTTGCGGCTGTAAAAAGTCATTCTGGAGTATATGCTTTTTATATAATGATATGGCAAAATGTGTTGGTGAATCTTATTCATTTGCTTTGATATTCACCCAGGTCCTTCCACAAATTACTGAAGATTTTAAAAGCTGCTCAAACGATTCATCTATTGATTATCGTGGAAAACTCTTGAATTACATCTACACTGAGTATATTCATTTGGTTAATCATCTCTTTGATTTTAGTAGAAGCTCGGGATGATATTTGTTCAAAAATAAATGGCTTTGCAGATATTGTCAGAAAGCACCCTGTGCTTAGGACATGGTATGAAATCTCATAAAATCTGCCAATTTACACCTGAAAGCTGCAAGGACACATTTTGATTGCTGAGTTACTTGAAAATCTGGGTAGCAATTCTATTGTACAGTCTAAGCATGCTGTCATTGTCATCAGGGCTATCATGCTTACAATAAATACATCTGCCATCAGCTGTCCTTAAGTTTGTAAATGGCATGCTGCCCGGCCCCACTGCTCCTAAAATACTGAACACAATACTGAGACAAGTCAATCTACAGCAAAAATTGGAAAGAAAGTCAACTGAATTAACTAGTCATATTCAGAGCAGACCTGATGTTTGTTATCATTTGAATTCATTATTTTTGTTTAGTTCTTGTATTCTTTCTCTTCTCTATGTCCTAGTCTATCTTCATCTTCATTTTAAAGAAATAATCCCATATCAGATTACTCCAATCAATCTCAGATTACTTCAATCAATATCCCCTGAATGGAGGTTGCCATGTACAAATGATTTTACGTAATTGCTTGAAAACCTCTAAGGAAAGAGGAACACAGAGCATCTACTCGACTGTGCTGAGCCTTCCTCTCTTCTGGGAGGAAGGGAGGGAGAAGGAGAGCGAAAGAGAGCTTCTATAGGAATTACATTTAAATAAAATGTAATTAGACACACACACACACACACACACACACACACACACATATATATATATATATCAGGGATAGGTTCTAAAAAATTTTACTACCGGTTCTGTGGGCATGGCTTATTTTGTGGGTGTGGCTTGGGGGTCATGTGACTAGGTGGGCGTGGCTAGCTGGTCATGTGGCCATGGCTATGTGTATAGGGAGTACCTAGAGGGCTGAAAAAAGTGATTTCTGACAGGTCCTCGCAGTTTTGACCAGTCTTCGCACTTATGACTGGTCATCATTTATGCTCATTGCAGCATTCTTAACAATGGTGTCACTCATTTCACAACTGCTTCTCTTCACTATGGTGACAAGATAGGGCAAAAACGTAAAACATGAGGACAGTCGCAAGTTCGAGGACTGGTCAAAAGTGGGAGGACCAGTCAAAAATAACTTTTTCAGCCCTCTGAGTAGTCCATATGCACAAAAGGATACAGCAATAGAGAGGGATGAAGGAAGGGAAGGGAAATTAGAGTAGGATGAGGGTAAGAGGGGGAGGAAGAGAGGAGGAGAAGGAGAAAGGAAGAGGAAGTAGGGAGGAGAAGAAGAGGGGGAGAGAAAGTAAGAAGGAAAGAAAAGAGAGAGGTGGTAGGTTTGAGGAGAAAGATTGCTGTACAATAAAAAAGATGAAAGGGAAGAAAGCCAACCCCAAACAAATATAAAGATATTAAGATAAAGAATGAATTGTTAAACTTTAAAGAATAAAAGAGAACAAATATGAATAAATAGCAATAATTAGAAACACACATACAAACATACAATGTGTTTTCTTTGAACAGAGTATTTGGCCAGTTCACAAATTTAAACAGTGTTTAGTCATTTCAATTAAATTTACAATTTCTATATTTCCTTTTTGCCATATTTATTCATCTATTTTTTTAAAAAACCAAAATTACCCTTCATCCTCATCTCTAATCTTAATCAAATTCAATTTTTCCCTTCTATTCTATATTATACCTCTTCCGATTGTCATCTATTTTTATATCCATCCTCACATTGGTTAATTATGTAATATTACAGTTATTTAATACAAATTCACATTTTTATATATATCAATTAGTGATATAACTATCTTTTTTTATATTAATCAATATGAACATGAATATTCCAATTATTTCCATGCAATCCAATTTCTTACAAATCAATTAATTATATTTACCAATAATAATAAACCAAATAATTTCCCCCATATATTCCTCCAAACCACAATTTAACCATTTCTGCTTTCAACACAATATACAATTAATAGTATCTCAATTATTACAATTCCCTAGTTAAATAGAGCGTTTTTTCTTTTGTGTTTTAAAATCTTGAACTCTCCTCTTTTGCCCTAAATTTCCCATTGTTTGCAGTTTTGCACCTACCTTTTTTGGTAAGGAGAAAGAAAAAGAAATCTCTCTCTGCCTCATTTTGTCACGTTGGAGCAAAGACCCTGCTTTACTTTCAGTTTCGCTTTTAAGCATAGCTGGAGGGGGGGGGAACCACTCCAGCTCTCTTTGCAGCTACAGAGCCCTGAGCAAAATAGCTGAGAACAAATCAGCTGAGAGTCAGGACGCCGATCTCATCAACTTGCGGTAATTAATCTGAAGCTGAAAGGGGTTGTTTTTTCTATTTTTGCAGGCACCGGTCTACTCATTTGTTTTCTTTTAACACTGATCAGCTATAGGGCGGCCCTTTGAAGCCCCACGGCAAGAGTTTAAACAGGTTTTTTCCCTCTAGCCATCAGCTGGGACTCAGGAAGCAGCAATAGATTGGGAGTGGGTGGGCTAAGCGAACGGCGACTGTGCCGGGAACTGGTTCGGGGGCTTGGCCAGCCAATCTTATTACCGGTTCTCCGAACTATTAAATTTTTTTACTACCGGTTCTTGCGATCCGGTGCGAACCGGGAGCAACCCACCTCTGATAGATAGATAGATAGATAGATAGATAGATAGATGGATGGATGGATGGATGGATGGATGGATGGATGGATGGATGGATGTGTGTGTGTGTGCGCGCGCGCGCGCAAGTCTTGGAGTATTTGGGTCTTTACCCATTAAGATTGAGAGTATCTTGGCAATATTTTGACGAAGTCCCACTCATCATCTTCAGGCTGGTGTCTTTGGCTTCGTGTCTGTGTGAGCAAAGCATGATCGGAGATGCCATCTCTCTATAAATACTGGTGAGGAGGTGGGGAGTGCTGGCTCTGTTGTAAGCGGGTTGGTTGGCTGTGTTGTTACATCTTGATTAGTTGATGGAGTTGATGTATGCAGATTAGTCGGTTGTTTCATAACATCCTGTGTGGGCAAGGTCTTGGCTGTGTGTCTTTTGTGTTTTAACGACCTGGATAATAGGGTGTGTGATAGCATCCTGACCTCTAGTGTTGTGACATCCTGAGTTCTGTGATGTATTGTTTTGAGCAGATGACTGTGATGCAACATCCCAGGCTTTGGTTTGGCTCTGAGTCTGAGGTCTTGTCATGTGCTTATGGCATGTGCTAGCCTTCTCTGTGTGGGGATCTGGGGGGGGGGGGTGCAGCAGCTGGCAATGCTGTCATGGTTCAACCCCTGAACGGTGGTTGCATTTCATCTATGGGATGGGATTGGGTTTGAGTCTGGTGAGGATGATTGGTAGTGGCGCCATGTGTTATCCTGGGTCTGCTGTCAATGTTTGTGGCTGGGGCTCATTTGTTTACTAGGGCTAGTTTCCAGATGTCTGATAGGCAGGAGGTATCATCACGATTATTCATGTTATGGGGGTGTTTCTCTATTTCGATGGCTTCCATAATTATTCTCTTGTTGAAGTGTTGAGTTTTGGAGATTAATTTGGTTCCTTCAAAATCAATTTCATGTCCTGTTGTTTTTAGGTGCTGGAAAAGGGAGGAAGTTTTTTCTTCTTTTCTGACTGCATTTTGTGTTCTGTGACGTGTGCATTTATTGAGCTCCTCAATAACAGGTGAGCTCCTGTTACTTGTCCCACTTTCTGCCAACCTAGCAGTACAAAAGCACATAAAAAATGCAAGTAGAAAAATAGGGACCACCTTTGGTGGGAAGGTAACAGTGTTCCGTGCGCCTTTGGCATTTAGTCATGCTGGCCATATGACCATGGAGACATCTTTGGACAGTGTTGTCTCTTTGGCCTTGATACGGAGATGAGCACTGCCCCCTAGAGTTGGGAACGGCTAGCACATATGTGGGAGGGGAACTTTTACCTTTACCTTATATAGGAATATACATACCTGCAGCCTAGTGGCTTAGTAGACTAATGCATTGTGATTAACTTTGATACAGCACTTTGGGAACATCCAACTTCTTTTGCAATTACCTTTTGAGGCTTTCCCTCCTTATGGAGGGTGTCAATGATGGTTTTCTGCACAACTGTCAGGTCAGCAGTCTTTCCCATGATTGTGATTCCTACTGAACCAGACTGAGAGACCATTTAAAGGCTCAGGAACCTCTGCAGGTGTTACGGCTTAATTAGCTGATTAGAGTGGGATACTTTGAGCCTAGAATATTGAACCTTTTCACAATATTCTAATTTTCTGAGATTGTGAAGCTGAGATCATGAGCTGTAAGCCATAATCATAAAAATTATGACAAATCAAGACTTGAACATCTCGCTTTGCATGTAATGAGTCTATCTCATATATTAGTTTCACCTTTTAAGTTGCATTACTGAAATAAATGAACTTTTGCTCGATATTTTAATTTTTAGAGTTTCACCTGTATATATGACGTTAGAAAACATTATACTTATAAGAAAGGATTTTGTTTCCCCCAAAAAATTTACTGTGTCTGCTTGTATGTGCATTTTGATGCTTTTACTTTACATATGCAAATTTATTGTGTGTGTCTGTCTGTGTGTTTGTGTGTGTGTATGTGTCCAAAAGATCTACCCATAATTTGCTGTCTGAACCAAACTTTGCAAGCTATTGTCATAGTGTCTCAGATTGTTCAGAATTTTCTTAAGCTATTTTAGGATGAAATCTGTATCAGGTTTAAAATGGTAAATTCAAGCATGCCCTGAGTAGATATGATCTATAGAGATGAATAATTTTGGGAGCTTCAGTGTATTTGTTTTTCATCCAGGGGAAGCTACAATCCAAGAATGTTACTTAATATCCGTTTTCTGCTTTGGGAGAATATTAGCTGTGTTATCCTCAACCAACAGATGGCAGCAGAAAGAATCCAGTAGCTCCTTACGGTTCTGTAAGCTCTATGCAAAGAGTTTCAAGTGTATAGCTTTAAAATTCTCCTAAATCATTCTCAGTAATGACTTCATCACGTATGGAAGTGCATATTTAATTTTGTAAAGTTAGCCAAGAGCCTTTACAGCAGAGGGCAAAACAGCAAAACAGCAATTTTCTGTTTCAAACACTCATCGCAAGGGCAGTTCAGCTGAGCAGAAATCTAGTAGCAATCAATTCTTATTCCTAATGCATGGGTGGGCAATCTGCAGACCAAATGCTGCAAAACTGGCAGCCAATTGAACTGCAGCTTCCCTCCCCACACACACACATACTTTTTCCTTCCCATCCCCTTTCCTGCCCCCCACCTGATTTGTTTCTGGGAAATGTGGGTGGAGCTGAATATCAGCAGGCAGGATAAATAAGTCAAAGAAGCCAAAGCAGTCAAATCCAAAATAAAAAGGAGAGCTAGGCTTTTCTTTGGAAGCCTAATTGACTATTTCTGATATTTTTGCAGATAGCTCACCTGCAGTTAAAAATGGTTGCCTCTAACTCCCTCCCTGATGATGTCCCTGATAATGATGATTGGCTAAGATGCTGAGCTTGTCAATCGAAAGGTTGGCAGTTCAACGGTTCAAATTCCTAGTGCTGCATAACGGGGTGAGCTCCCATTACTTATCCCAGCTTCTGCCAACCTAGCAGTTCAAAAGCACATAAAAAAATGCAAATAGAAAAATAAGGACCAGCTTTTGGTGGGAAGGTAACAGCATTCTGTGCACCTTTAACATTTAGACATGACCCCAGAGATGTCTTTGGACAGTGCTGGCTCTTCAGCTTTGAAATGGAGATAAGCACCACCGCCTAAGTCAGGAACGACTAGCACATATGTGTGAGGGAAACCTTTACCTTTTTAACTCCCTCCCTCTAACTCATTTGCACCTTTCTTCCACACGCACTCACTGCAAACTTTATTTCCTATAGTCATCGAGGGAACAGCCTATCTGGAAACTGGGTGGCTTTAGGCTGAGCAATTTCCATTGTACTTTTTACATTCAGTCTTATTTGTAATTCTCTGTCTTAATGTTTATGTCTTCACGTAGTATTTTGTTTTAAGTTTATGTCTTTGTGTACATCCCACTTTTAATCTGAGTTGTAACAGGACTGGTGTGGTGTTGTAACAGAATCGGAAAACTGACTCCACTTTGATTGAGAAAAAGCATAACTGGAAAGTCGTCTTCTCTGGAGCATGAGAAAGGTGAAGAGTATTCTGGGTAATAACAGCAGCCCACATATAAAGCTCTTCTCAGTGGGAGGCAGGGCTTGATTGTGGGTGGCCAGCTAAAACCACAAAGCATTTGAATCCATAAAAGTTTTTGATCTATTGTAGTATGTTCTGTGAAGCTCATGCTCGGTTGACAAGGAAAGCTGCTAATTCTAATGAACTTGATGTAATGCGATATATCAATACATTGCTTTGTTTTTTGTTTTTATAAAGTTTTCGTTGGGGTCATGAACTTAAACATACGGCGAGAGTCAGATTCAAACAGTGGACACCTAATCCACATTATATAACAGCTGGGGTTATGCTTGTAACATTTTTGAAGTGCCTCTTAACGATGAATTAACTGTGTGCCTTTTCTCAATAGAAGTTGAAAGTATGTTATCTACACAAGCACCAAAATAAATATTTAGGTTTCTGATTCCATTGTGGCCTGTAGTCATGAATGGACTTGGAGAATATCTTTACAGATGAACAAGCATGGTTTAGAGACTGCCTGTCTTTAATGGTCCGGTGTCAAATACTACATTATGTGCTGGAAAAATATATCACAACTTCTAAATCAACCCAATTTGCAGCATGTCAGTGGATTTCAAGCAGGCTTCTCATGCTCTTAACAAAAATCCCTTATCTCTAGATTATATGTTCATGGCTACTTTAGAATAAGATGCAGTATAGCAAGACATCTGTCAGAAGCATTACCAACTACGAGGGAAATAAAAACATTTCTTTCCTATCATTTCTACCCTACTACAGAATAGAGTTTTAATAACCCCTACCCTAAGCATGCCTATTTTCTCTCAGGTCTTGGATTAGAGTGAGTGGCGAGCCTTTTACAGGATTGTGTATATCTAATTTATATATTTTACTAGACAACCATGTAGCCAGTCCTGTCATCCTTTGAAACTACTATTAATCTTCTCATCGTTCCCACCACCCATCTCCTTCCACTTATCATTGTATAACTGTAATTTTGTTGCTTGTATCCTTATGATTATATTGATATTGTTTCCTGATTACTTATTTGTACCCTATGAATATTATTAAGTGTTGTGCCTTATGATTCTTGATGAACGTATCTTTTCTTTTATGTACACTAAGAGCATATGCACCAAGACAAATTCCTTGTGTGTCCAATCACACTTGGCCAATAAAAAATTCTGTTCTATTCTATTCTATTCTATTCTATTCTATTCCATTCCATTCCGTTCCGTTCCGTTCTATTCTGTTCTATTCTATTCTATTCTATTATTTGAGAGAAAAGTAAGTAGTGTACTGTAGTGTAGTGTAGTGTAACCAGAAAGAACAATAAATTTAGACTACCCACAATTTTTTTAGAATAGAATAGAATAGAATAGAATAGAATAGAATAGAATAGAATAGAATAGAATAGAATAGAATAGAATAGAATAGAATAGAATAGAATAGAATTCTTTATTGGCCAAGTGTGATTGGACCCACAAGGAATTTGTCTTTGTACATTTGCTCTCAGTGTACATAAAAGAAAAGATACATTTGTCAAGAATCATAAGGTACAACACTTAATGATAGTCATAGGGTACAAATAAGCAATCAAATCATGTTAGGAAACAGTCAGTATAAATTTTAAGGATACCAGCAATAAGGTTACAATCATAAGTGGGAAGAGATGGGTGACAGGAATGATGAGAAGATTAATAGTAGTGCAGACTTAGTAAATAGTTTGACAGCGCTGAGGGAATTATTTGTTTAGCAGAGTGATGGCATTTGGGGGAAAAATGTTCTTGTGTCTAGTTGTTCTGGTGTGCGGTGCTCTATAGCATCGTTTTGAGGGTAGGAGTTGGAACAGTTTATGTCCAGGATGCGAGGGATCTGTAAATATTTTCACAGCCGTCTTTTTGACACATGCAACATACAGGTCCTCAATGGAAGGTAGGTTGGTAGCAATTGTTTTTTCTGCAGTTCTAATTATCCTCTGAAGTCTGTATCTGTCCTATTGGGTTGCAGAACCAAGCCAGACAGTTATAGAGGTGCAGATGACAGACTCAATAATTCCTCTGTAGAGGAATTTTTACCACAATACTGGACAATCCTGGGATCATCTAATAAGAGTATATGTCATGAATAGAAAAATAATTGTAGTGGGAAACAAATGTCCATAATGTCAACATTCACTTACCTAAACAGACAAACAGAATGATCACAAGTGGGCAAAAAAATCCCGTGGGAATAGGAGCCAATTTCTGACTTTGCTTATGGAAAGCTGATAGGGAGCATTGGAAATCACCATCATATCACTGTGGGGATGCTGCAACTGTTATACCTTTGAAAATAAACCTGGTCTGGACTTCCGGTTTGGTGTCGCAGCAAGACAGTTAGGGAATTAGCGGGCTCTGATGAGCTCCACGAAAACCCAGGCTGAAGAACTGCTGCCAATGGGTCTTCAAACCAGAACCGTCCTGTAGGGACAGGGAAGAAGGAGATGTACCTCGAAAGACCAAGTGGAACAGGCAAGTTCCTTGAAGGTCAGAGGAAACGCTCTATGATTCGGCGGTGAGGGATGGAAGCTGGAGCAACGGGATTAAGCACTGAGCAGGAATGATGAATGGAACAGAGTTTTTGGAAGCCAGGTGAGTGACAGCCAACCCATGGTTTGAAACAACAATAAGTAAAATATTTTTTTAACTTTAAACTCCTAGCGATGAAACAGCAGATTCCGAAGCGCAATCTTAAAGGGATAAAAACCTGATGGAAAATTGACTTTGAACAAAATTATTTGGAAATTTCAATAACTAGAGAAATTGCCCCAAGATTGGTTAAAGGATCAGAAAGAAAGAAATAGATCCTTTTTTTTTTTTTTTGTGAATTTCAAGAAAAACAAAGAGAATGGACAATAAGCTTTAAAACAGAAGTGTCGTATAAATAAAAGGAAAAAGGAAAAAAGAAGTGAGAAGAGCTGTTTAAATTCAGACTGGACTATAAAACTGATTTGATATTTTTAAAAGCTAAAAAGAAAAAGAGAAGCTAAATAAGATTGTCGATGTAGATTGAAATAAAATGGATGCTTGTTTGACAATTGGTAATTGTGGATTGTAGAGACACACCTTCAGGGATAAAAAGGAATAATTGCAACTTGGTCTTTGTTTTGGAAAATTGTGAACTTTACAGATAAAAGCCGTGAGAACTTTTGGGGGAGGATTTCTTTGTCTGCAAGTGGCTCAACTTTGGGGGGAAAAGAGCGAGGGGAAATACATCAGAACTTTTATAATTGGAATAATATTAATTCAAAAATAATAAAATAGCACAGGAAATTAGAGAAATGATTAAATTGATGTACTTGCCATGGAAAATGGAAATAAGAGAAATAATTACAATGTTACATGGAGGACTAAAATTTGAGGACACAAAAGCTGAACTGAATAAACTGAAATGGAGCATACACAAGCAGATAAGAAAAAGAAGACGGGGAAGCAAGACATAGAGACTGAAAATAAAGAAGACAAGGACAACATGATTAAATATGAAGAAGTTACTGAACATGTGGATAGTAATAATAAAAAGGAGGTTTTTAGAGATTACATTGGGATTAACAATGGAAAAAATAAAGATGATTACCCTGGGATTAACAGTGGAATGATAAAAGAAAAAGGTTGGAAAATACTATGGAATATAGAGTAAAATAGTAGAGTCCAAGACTTGAATTTAATGATTATATTGAGATCACAATGGTAAAATAAGAGAAAGAAAAAAGAGAGGGGAAACAACGGGAATAGGGGAGAGAGAAAGGAAGATAGAAATGAGAGAAGAATATGTTATAGATATCTAGAATTGAAATATGGATTGAAGCTAAAATATATGAAAATTAGATCATGTAGAGAAAATATATCAATGGACATAATGAATTAATTTTTATTAAGTTGTTGGATGGTATTATTTGCGGAAATTGATGGCTATAATAATTGGGATATTGTTTAAATACCTATAACTATTGTAATAATTTGAATATTTTCAATAATACATTTAGTTAAGCAAAAAGAAAAGAAAATTGAAATGATATAGGATTATGATTTACTAAATATGACTCGTTTAACTTGCTTTTATATAAATGGTATTGTTAAATAGACCGAATTTAGGGAAATAATCGTGAATTGTATTATGTGGTGTTATTTGAACTAAGAACTCAGTTTAAATGTTAAATTGGTATATTTTCAAGATTAGAGATAAGATATAAATTTGATGAAATAATAATTAAAGAGTTAATGAATATTATATGAAGTAATAATAAAGTGTAAGGAAGATTTAGAAATATAAATATGTTTGAACTGTATTGTTAGTAGTGAGTATTTAGGGTAAAAATTGTGAAATGTACTAGGAGGTATTAATTGAATCAAGATTTAAAGTGGAATAATAGAAGGTTAATTGCTTTGATCAAGTTAATATGAGTTAGCTTTCTATAAGATGGTAATAGTTAAGATATGTGATAAGTATTATGGCTAAAATAGAATATATAAAATTATGTTAAAGATGAACAAAAAGTTGAACAAATTTGTGACCGGATCAATGCTCTGTTCCGAAAAGATGTATTGTATGTTAATTTGTGTGTTTTCATTTTTTTTAAAAAAATTGCAAAGAAAGAAAAAAAAAGAAAGAAAGAAAGAAAGAAAGAAAGAAAGAAAGAAAGAAAGAAAGAAAGAAAGAAAGAAAGAAAGAAAGAAAATAAATAAATAAATGGTCTGAACATCATGGAAATTTCAATTCCATAGGAATAGGTCCCAGATTCTTTATACATTCTTTATGTTACCAAATTTTTGATTCAAAAATTGTAATCAATTTTTGATTCAAAAATTGTGGCATAATGGACCGTTTGAGCTAACTTGAGGGTATAAAAAAAAGATAAAGACAAGAGTGGTATTTAGATTATTTGATATGAATTGTATCTTTTTCTTGATTGTATTGTTTTGTGCTGATTTTAAGTATTGTATGTTACCCAGACTCATTATGAAGTCTGGCAACCTTTTAAATCTGAAAACCATATTTTCCATAAAACCATAAATATTATACCCTGGTTTTCTTTTGTAAGGACTATTTGCAATGGAATAAACTGAATAAAGGCAAGACTAAGGCATTTGCAAAAGGGACAGAAAGCTTATCTGGAATAATGGTGGGGGCAGAGTCTACAGTTGGGGGTGGCATTTGTCACATAAAATCCATTTATTCTGTCTGCTCCAAGCTCCAAAGAAATGAATGCTTCAGTATTTTATGTTTCCCCAAATGGACAACGGAACTATCAGCTACTTTAAGGGAACTGAATTCATCCTTGATGCAGTTAAAATACTGAGCATTTTCTTTCTAGGGAATTTAACTGAGTTCATGAACTAATTTTATTATGTTCAGTCCACATTTCAGAACACTGTTCCAGGGGTCCCATTGTGACAATCTTCTTCAAGTGGGATTCATCAAAATTGAAATAGGGATCATCTTCTTTAATCATGTTAGCATTAACAGTTGGCTATAGGTTGAGCCAAGGGTGAAATGCTCCCAATTCAGACCGGATCACCTGATCCGGTAGCGATAGCAGCAGGTGGTTCGGAGAACCAGTAGCAAAAATCCCTGCCCCCCCCCCCATGCCCTGCTGACTTGCACAATCATCAGAGGCTTTTTTTTTATTTTTAAAAGCATTTTTTCTACAATCTCTTCGGCCGAAAAAATGCTTTTAAAAGTTAAAAAAAAAGCCTCTGATGATTGCGCAGCTCAGCTGGGATCGGCAAAGGCTTTTAAAAGCATTTTTTTCTGCAACCTCTTAAAGTTGTAGAAAAAATGCTTTTAAAAGTAAAAAAGAAAAAGTTGGCCACGCCCACCCAATCACATTACCCACCACCACCAAGCCATGCCCACCGAACCAGTAGTAACAAATTTTACATTTCACCACTGGGTTGAGCCCTCACTAACTTGGATAGACAGTTATGTCTAAAATAATTCCTAAAATAGCTTAAGCAAATACAATTGCTATGAAACTTGATATAAATAGCTCAAGACATAGTTTTTATGAATGATTTTGCATATGGAAGCTCAAACTGAATATAAAATTTATTTTAAAGCTGAGTTTAAGGAACCAGAGGAGTGTTCTTAACTCTGTTAGATACTTTGAGCTGTTTAATGCATTTAATCTTCAGAGTTTTCTTGCTATTGTGCTTCCTTGCCTTATTCTCAGCCATTCCAGAGTCCATGTGTTGATAGTATCCATCTTTGTGAACTGGATTTAACCACTAGTTTATGCTCTATTCTAAAGCAGTATTATACAGATTCCTGTAATAGGTTAATACTCTTATTAAACCTTTTCCTGGGTAACCAAATAAATGTTTTACCATTATCCTTTGTCTAAGAAGGACACAAAAATACTATGTAATGTGACCACATTTTCTACAGTAGAGTGTAGAAATATTACACTCTACAGTTAAATATTGATGAATTTCTGCATTCACACAATATGTTGAGTCTTGTGATCTTGCACTCAAACAGGACAGGTTTACTGTATACCAAACACTAAAATACAAAAAAAGAAAGAAAGAAAGAAAGAAAAAGAAAACCCAAACAAACCAAGATTAACATTAACCAAGCTTAGTATACTTTATGAATGCATCGCTTATTTCTTTGCTGATCTGATTAAGCACATTTTCTGAACAAGGCCAGTGGGTCAAACCAGTCAGTCATGATGGAAATTTGACCCCAAAGAATTGTGAGACAAAACTTTCATTTGCTGTTTCTCCATGATACAAAATGCCTCATGGTAGATCTGGTTCTAATCTAATAAAAATGAGATAAGAGCTGTGCCATCACAGCACACCCATGCCCTGATGCTTTCACCTAAAGATTACTGTAGGTTTATATTCATGACTGTATCCTTTTTTGTACAGTGAAGTCAATGGACAGCAGACACATAGAGACAGCTGTGTTTGATTAGGACTCATAAAATCACCTACATGGAAATATTTTCCCTCCTAAGGACTGTTGAAAATGTAGCTTTATTATAAATATGCAGGGATATTTTTTGTGATCTGAATTTTATGGGAACTGGCTTTGAATTCCTGCTTTTTCATGGAGAAGCAATCACTGAAGGCTCAAGTGGTGATTTTTTTTTTTGAAGAAAAATGATTACAGAGAGTAGAATTAATGTTTGTTTATAATGACATATAGCATTGTTGAAACCTGGATAACATCCAGACACGTACAGCAATGTGCAGAAAGTTAGCAGGAGATCAGATTTAGTGTTGGGAGCATTTTAAACAGGGAACTATTATTGGGTTTTTAAAATGGTATAGAAAATATTTCTCTGGCAATTAGGTTTAGTGTATTCTGAAAAATTGTATTTCTTTATAGATGTAATCTCTGCCTAGAGAACAAAATATATTTAAGTGTTCCAGATTGGCTGGAGGAGACTGTCTGCTTCTTTTTATTTCAGTTACATCTTCTAGGAATGATGGCATACAATGCATGCCATCTGTATCAAATAATCTAACTGAAGAATAAAAAACGTAACTCTATTGACACCATTTAATGTTGTGATCTAGCAAACAAAGTGTAGGTGCTAATGCGAACATTTTAAGAAATAATGGTAAAGGCCTTCCTAGTGATTTCCATCACTGCAAAGCCAGAGTTACAGTATCCCCAAGCAACCAGGAGTAAGGAAAGCTGCCTTTTAGGTACTGTGTGTGGTTTTCATTTTGGCCTTATCACAATTTCCCCATATTACAACTCTGGCCTGCATGGTAGAAATTAAACACCGGCAATGCTGGAATTCACAAAATAGCATTATACATGTCACAATTATTCGATTTCAGTTTCATGTCTGATGGAAAGGTCTGATAACCACAACGGGTCATTTTTTTAAACTCAGATGGTCAACATGGTTGCAATTTGCATAATCTACACTTATACTCTTTGGACACGAGTAAAGGTAGAAGCTGAAACACTGGAGCACATTTAATTCAAAAGCCTTCGGCAGAGTCTTCAAAAACTGTCCAAATATTGCAAGCCAATTAATATTTCTTTCTCCTTCTGGCACACTGAAAATTAGAAATATATGACTGGAAATATTTAATTAAACAAAGGTAAACATAATTCAATTATCATGGCTATGAAACAAAATCAGATGTAATTTTTATTCTGGTCCCACTCTGTTTCAAATGTGTTGTGTATAGTTCTCTAAAAAGTTGTACAACTATGTTGTAAGGCAATATATATGTCTATATTCAAAATAAAATGGATGGTACAATACCAGAACATTGAAAAATATTTAATCTATTTTCATTTTATAACTGAGTGAAATGAGCACTTGATTGAAAGTGATAGAATATGAGAAAGATGTTAGAGAGAACATTGATTGGGAGTAGAACGCCATTAGCACTTTTGTTAAACTTTTCCATTTAAAATTGTTATAAAATTATAAAAGCATCTGTGCTGGGTAGGATCAAATGCCCATCTAGGCTCTGCCTGCTTAATAAACTATGTACAGGTTTTTACTTGTAAACTGCCCAGAGAGTGAGATAGTGCTATAATTTGATAAATAATTAAATTTAAATTTTAAAAAACTAGGCAACCACATTTTAAGTATGTTGTATAAACCCAACCTATTAGTTAAATTTAATGTTCAATGGATTATGTAATCCTAGAAAATAAAGGTGCACATAATTTGAGCTACGCAAACACAACTTTAGCCCAACATTTCATTGCCTCAGTGTCCAGTCAGATACTGTTAGGCACAAATAATCAGGAACAGGACCCAAGTACAAGGCACGGAGGAGTTTATTATTGCTACCTATACACAAGAATCTGATCTAGTAATGATGAAGGCAAATTGGAGCTACATAAGAGTTAACAGAATTCACAGGGGGCTGGATTTAGATCTCTTGTGACTGCATTAGGATTCCAAACTGATGATGCATTTGACCCCACCTTCAGGCTCTGCCTGGTCATCTCCTACAGATATTGTACTCACAAAAGTGAAGAAATAGAACATGAGGGAATTGAATGTCTCACAATTGATCCATTGGAAGTGGCACCGAGAAACCTTCTGCAACTAAGATATGAGGTAATAGATTACTCACAAGCCTAGTTGTCATGGTAGCTTTATATTCCCTGACTATCTAACAACCATTTGTGTAGGAGGTGGGGCTAAGAGTGGCAGTGTGAGGGACTACGTCACATGCGCATAAGGTTGGTTTCTGGGAAAGTCATTTTATTTTTTTAACAGTTATGCCAATAATGGTTTGTTTGTTTGTTTATTATATTTATATACCGTCCTTCTTCCAAAGGACTCGGGATGGTGGACAACCAGCAAATAAAATACAAAAATACAAAATTTAAAACAGTATTAAAATCCAATTAAATCAATTTGGCCCATAGTTAAAAGCTCTATATTAAAACCCATAATTTTAGTAATTGAGTTAAAACAGTTTTTTAAAAGAGTAGGTCAGTCCAGCCCAGCTTGATGAAATAAAAACATCTTTAGGGCAGTTCGGAAAGCACGTAGGTCAGGGATCCGCCGTATCTCCAGGGTCAACTTGTTCCAGAGGGTAGGTGCCCCCACAGAGAATGCTTCCCCCTGGGGGCCGCCAGCCGGCATTGTCTGGCCAATGGCACCCTGAGGAGGCCCTCTCTGTGGGAGAGTACTGGTTGGTGGGAGGCTACTAGTGGCAGAAGATGGTCTTGTAAGTACCCAGGTCCTAAGCCATGGAGCACTCTAAAGGTGGTAACTAGTACCTTGAAGCACACCTGGAAGACCACTGGGAGCCAGTGCAGCTCACGCAGGAGAGGTGTTACATGGGAGCACCAAGTTGCCCCCCATAACCACCCGCGCCGCTGCATTCTGGACCAGTTGGAGCCTCCGGGTGCTCCTCAAGGGAGCCCCATGTAGAGAGCATTACAATAGTTCAGGCAGGACATGACGAGGGCATGAGTGACTGTGTGTAAGGCATCCCGATCCAGAATGGAAAAATATGCTTTCTATAACTATAGTCAGAGGATAAAAAAGCTGAGGGCCACATGTAGAGTATGACTACTGGTTTTCCTGCCCCGCTTTAAAAGAAGAAATGGGTATTATATTTCAACCTGAAGACCAATTGACTCTAAGTAAGCATGTGAATAGTTGTGAACACAATTGAAATAGATAGTGCTATCACAATGAGCATCCGTACCTAGGTTTACTTGCCCTGCACAACAGAACTTCATTCAATCACAAATAGACAAACATCCAGTGACTACTACATAGATACATTTTCTTCAGGAGGATCCATCTCCAGCCTGATCCTTCAGGTTTTCCAGCAATGCATCTATTGCCACTGGAATTGAGTTTCCCGTTGCTTAATCTTATGCTTGTAGCGCTAAACTATTGGATAGTGCCATTTTCCTTTACTTTTCGAAATAGAAAGGGATGAAGACTAAAATCTAAGCTAAACGGGGGAGGGGGGATAATGATAAGAGAAAATAAAGATGTGAAAGTGAAATATGTGTTTGATCTAATTGTTTTGCAAATATTATTTGTGTTTGCATGCCTTATGATCAGTTTACATTTGCTATATTCTCTAAAGAAGTCCTTTTGGTAACTTATGTACCAAAAATCTTTTTTATTTTTACTTTTGTGCTTTTTGAAGGATGGCTTTTGGCCTTTTATTACTTCCCATAGCCAACTTGTTATCTCCTCTGACACAACTTTGGTCTGGTTTGCATCTTTCCTAATCTGTGGTACACATTTTAGTTAAGCTTCTGCTATAATGGTTTTGAATAACTTCCCAGAATCCTAAGAGATTTGCCCTCCTGACTTTTCTTGTCAACTTTATTTTAATTAATCTTTCATTTTTGACAAGCCCCTTATTTTAAAATTAAATGGAAACATTACTGGATTTGTCAGTTACACATATGTCAGATTTGATATACTGTGGTCAGTGTTCATAAGTAATTTAACAATGCTTATTATTATACACCAGATTTTCTTCACAGTTCTGTGAAAGGAATGTTAAATAGGTTCAAACTGAACATAACACTGGAAAGATGAGGAAACCAAGTGAATCTAAAATTAGCAGATTCAAGGGTCATAATGGCTTGTAGCTTGTAGCATATCTCCAAATATGTAGAGTAGAGTAGAGTAGTGTAGCGTAGCGTAGCGTAGCGTAGCAAAGCGTAGAGTAGAGTAGAGTAGAGTAGAGTAGAGTAGAGTAGAGTAGAGTAGAGTAGAGCAGAGCAGAGCAGAACAGAACAGAACAGAACAGAACAGAACAGAACAGAACAGAATAGAATTCTTTGTTGGCCTAAATGTGATTGGACACACAAGGAATTTGTTTCAGTGCATAAGCTGTCACTGTTCAACAACAAAGTGATAGGTCATAGATTATAAATCATAGTTACAATCATTAATCATGAGATATTATACATATGTATACACACACACACACAAATACACACACACACACATTCTGCCCATTCTTCAAATCTTTCCAAATGAAGACCTGCCCTCATCTTTTCCTTAAACTTTAAAGACTATCTTTGAAACCAAACATAAGCAGTGCACGACTTCACTTCAAACAAGAGTTCTATTTAATTCCAGTTTTCAAGATTTCATTATGAAACATTGCATCATAACTTAAATTGACTCAGTTACTTGATTTCTGACAAACCATTTTTATCTTGGTTCAATTTGATGCCCATCAACAGTTCAGTGCTTGTAGAGCAGATTTATTTCATTAATGTTGACAATTCTACTAATTAAATTTCCTTCTTCCAACAATTTGTCATTTGTATAATTATCTATTATTTTGAAGCCCTCAGAAATGTCTGGCGATTGATTCGGTTTCAAATAAACTGTATAAATCTAACATTCCTGAAACATTCCTGTTGTGACATATTCAGAAAATCAAAATCCCTTATTACAATCAATGAGCAGATGTAGATATAATTCTGCAACAATATTACAAGCGGAAAAGAGAGTTATGTCATGCTCTTATAATTTAGGGTATGTCAAATTTTTCAACTTTAAATTTTCAAACATTAGGGGTGCTCAAAAGTTGTGACATGCCTTGGGGATTGTAAAGATATTTTGGTTACTTTAATATAATTTAGATGTCCTTGGTAAGTAACTATATAAATATCGTAACTTTTTAACCTTTTGTTTGTTTCATTTAACAGAATTTATTCATTCTGATACAAAGATGGTTTTATCAATGAAAAGCTACATAATAGACAAAGAATTATAATCCAATGATCTATTAAAGTGTGTGTTTTGTCTTTGTGTGTCCTTGTGTGTGCATGTGTCTATGTGTATATTAGTTGTATGTAAAACAAGTAATGTCATTTTATCAAGGTAATATATTTATAGTCCCATTTGAGCCATGTTTCATTTCCAATGACTTCATGGACACATCAGCATTGTTATTTTTGGCAACTATATGGAAACAGATTGCTACTCTTTATTTCAAGAATGTTTTTTTTTCCTCCCACCCAAATTTGGACAACACCAAACCTTGCTTAGCTTCCTAGCTCAACCAGGTAAGCCAGTTACTGCCACCTGCTGCTGAAAAATGCTATGTTAAGGTTTAGATAACCTTATCTAATGGTTAAAAAGAATCAGTGGAAAATTATGTTTAAAGTTCTCTTTTTCAGTTTCCCAAAGCATTTTTCAAAAGATATTTTGTAGAGTGAAAAAAGAGAAAAGCATCAAGTGAACTACTCTTTGAAAAGGACCTTCTTTAAAAATTAGGAAAAGGCTCCTAATTCCTATCCACCTCCTTCTACAATGTCATTCTAGCACAATCTTATACCTATCTACTCAGAAGTATGAATTATACATACCATTCTTAGCCAACTAACATACACAAAAAATCCAAACAAAATCCACCAATAGCATGGTCTCAACTCAACCCAACCTCCACTCAACCCAACCTCTCCCATCTCTCCCAACTCCCCATCTGGGAAATCAGTCAGATCTTCAAAGGCTTGAAGCCAAATCTTGAGTGGCATATAGTATTCCAGAGGGCAGGCACAACTAGAGAAAAGGCCTATTTCCTGGACCCCATTGATGACCATTCCTAATAGATGGGATTCAGAACATGCCATTTCTGTCTAATTTAATGGAATAGATGGAAACAATGGGATTAAAACTCCCTGATCCCATGCCATATTGCATTTACAGGCAATCTGTTACAATGGCAATTATGACCAGAATTTCCACTCCTAAATGATGTAGTTGTAAAACACAACTTTATTCCTTAGCAATGTTAACTCCTGCAGTCCTGCTTCTGTCTTTAACTGCCATTAAAGTGCTCTCATTAACTGTCATTAAACAGTAAACAGTCATTTAACCCACAATTGCTAAGCAAGGCAACTTCCTCCTATCCCACAACCAAGTTAATGGAGGAGCTGGCAAGAGTTTCCAAGTCCCAGGTGGTCCACAAACAGCCTGGTAGGCCAATGGGTTGGTGGAGAGCACAAGGGATACACAAGGGTGTGAGGGAGGTGAGGCTTGGGGAGGGTGCACAAGGCTGGACAGATGTATATGATGGTGTAAGGGACAGGGAGGGTGAGCAAGAGTATGAGAGAGGCATGGAAAGGCTTTGGGAGGGTGTATGAGGGTGGGAAGGAGGTAGTCGAGGGTCAAGGAATGCATGCAGACATATGTGAATGGCCAGCACGGGTGGGGAAGACATACCCCACTGATTTGTGATTCCCCCGTTGGCTTTTAACTTGGTTTTAATTCTGGTTTTTAACTTTGTTTTTAACAATAGCCTTCATATGACTCTATGGTTTTACCTGTAAACAGCTCAGAGTGACACAGGTGAGATGGACAGCATAGAAATCTTATCAGTAAATGAATGAAACAAAAACCTGACTAGGAAGCTGAATGTGTTAAGTTTGGGAATGAAGAAAGCTAACAAAAGCTGGGACTAAACTCAGGGGCTGGGTGAAACAATTATTTGTTCAGAAGAATGATGAGAAAAGCCAATTTGGCATGTCTGGAACAACAACATTAAGTGGACTACAAATCCCAGATTATCAAACATTCTTAAAAATGAGACCTCTCAATCTAATACTGACATTTGGGATTTAAAAAAAAAAACCCATAGCTTTTAATGTTTGAGTTACTGTTTTTATTAATTTTGTCTGGTTCATTTGGTTCTAGCTATCCCTTGCTATTCTTTATTTAATTTAGTCAATTATCTTGCAAGTTCTTCTGAATGTGTAAAAAAAACCCATCGTGAATAGACAATTGTCTAGTTTTGTCTGAAACCCGTATTTTGAATGTTCTGGTCACAGGGTTGATAGTGTATTTTAAACACGATATTCCAGATGCCCTACCTCTGTTCCAACAATATTTGGATTCATGCCTTAATGTTAAATTTAAGAGGAATGTCTCCAAGTACACAGAGGAAAGATAAAACAGTCAGGAAGGAGGATGAGTGGGAAGTTTCCAAGAGAAAGAAACAGAACTATATTTTTAAAATAAAGAATATGTTTGTTTGAGTATTCACTTTAATCATAAACTGAAATATAGTTTTACGTTCATCATCTTGTAAGACCACGGGAGGTCTAATTACAGCCAATAACAACAGTTATCATCATCTTTAGACAGTTGCCAAAGCTACTTTTGTTCTTCCTCCCAAATTTGCTTCCCCTCTTACTAACTCCGCTTCAAATAATATGAATAAATCTCCCAGTGTAATATGACCATTTGGCAAGGTTAGATTTGGCTTTCAATTCCTAACGTCCAGAAAGTTGTGTTTTCATTACTTGAGTTCTTCCTAGTCAACATGGTAGAAACATTAGGAAGGTGGAATGGGAAAGGTCTTTTTATATATACAACCTGAAGGCAAGAAGCGTCAAATGATTGCCACTTCTAACTTTAGCAGATTTCTATAAAGGTGTTGCATTCTTAAACTCCTCCAAATGTCCATTTATAATGAACGTCAATGAAAGTATAGAAGAATCTGTATTAGAAGAACCTGCCAAAATATAAATTACACCCAGAGTTAAATAAATAAAATCCAAGCCTTCCTTTAAATTGCCCTACTATTTTAGAGCAAAGTTTGACTATCTAATTTATTTATAAGAATCCTGCTTGCCAAAGAATGATCAGGAGCAGAGAGGTGTATATTTTCTATGAGCGATGAGTCATTCTTACTGATGCATAGTATGCAAAATATATGACATATATGATCCTTTTTCTTCCCTACAACTTGATTTTGATTTAAATCACTGCTTTTCTCTACAGCTGCTATAACTGTGCACACAGTTCATACTGTCGCATCAGTTTTAGTCTTCGATCACAAGACATGTAAAAAAACTTGTTACAGCCCAGATGTAAAATATGAGTCTTGAATTAAAGATGAATGATTCCTTTTGCTGAAAGCCAGCAACGAAAGCTGATATTTAAAAAATATCTCATACATATACACAGTGGTAGGTTGCTACCAGTTCGCCAGGCTCCACCCACCTGCCCGAATGTCATCAAATACACTCTGCACATGCACAGAAACTTCTGCGCATGCACAGAAGTGGCACGCGCAAGTGAATTGGTAGCAAAGGTAAGTGAAACCCACCACTGCATATACACACACAGTAACATATATAGGATGCTGGTATTTTCAATCCATATAGAGGTACAGAATTGGCCAATCTTATTTTATTGGTTTGTAAAACATGTACAAGATAACAGGTATAAATATGAACATGGACATGAACGAGGGAAATGAATACAAATAAATGGGGGCAGTAGGATAGGCACACTGGTGCGCTTATGCATGCCCCCTTTACGGACCTTTTAGGAATGGGGTGAGGTCCACGGTAGACAGTTTAAGATTGAAGCTGTGAGGGTCTGAGAATGTAACAACAAAGTTGGGTAGAGCATTCCAGGCATTGACCACTCTATTGCTGAAGTCATATTTTCTCCAATTGAGTTTGGAGCAGTTTAGCTTGAGTTTGTATCGATTGTTTGCCCGTGTATTATTGAGGTTGAAGCTGAAGAAGTCATTGACAAGTAAGACGTCGTAGCAGACAATTTTGTGACCAATGGTCAGACAGAAAAAGAAGCAAAGCAAATGTAAGACATTATCTGCTGAGAATTTCTTCAGGAGAGAATACGTAAAAAGTTGTCTAGAATTTCCTGTAGAGTGGACAATAAAAGAATATGTAGTTTAAGGGCTCTGCTCAGCTATCCCACAACATCATGTAAGTTGATCAGTGGTGAAATCCAAATTTTTTTACTACTGGTTCTGTAGTGGGCTTGGTGAGCGTGGCTTAGGCATGGCAGGGGAAGGATACTGCAAAATCTCCATTCCCACTTCACTCCAGGGGAAGGATATTGCAAAATCCCCATTCCCTCCCCACTTCAGGAGAAGGATACTGCAAAATCTCCAATCTAAGCTTATTTGAACTACGGTACTTCTGTGGTCTCAAGTCAAGATGCATTAAAGGTGCTGCGCTTCACCTAGAAACAGACACAGTCTCCATAAATGCTAGAGTTTGGTATCATTTTTTGACCCTCTGAATAAAGGTGTTATGTTTTAATTTTTCTTTTGCAAATGGTTTAGTCAAACCAGATGCATAGTCTTCTACCATCCTATTGGGGTGATAGAAAAATATTTCCCTACATCAACTTCAGGGGTGAAATCCAGGAGGTTCTAGAGAACTGGCAAATACCACCTCTGGCTGGCCCTAGAGTGGTATGGGAATGGAGATTTTGCAATATCCTTCCCCCAGGAGTGGGGAGAGAATGGTGATTTTGCAGAATCCTTCCCCTGGAGTGGGAAGGGAATGAATGACTTTAAAGACTTCAAGGTTTCTAAAAGTACAGACTAGGCCATCATAGAGAAGTTAGGTGATGTCCTTGGCTATAAAGACCTTGCAAACTGTGGAGATGAAGTAGGCTTCTTTCAAATGGAAAAAAACTCAAAATGGCTGAAGAGCTATTCTGAGCAACACTTGCCAGCTACATAAAAATGTCCTCTTCAGGATTCTAAGGCTTTGAACAGCACTCCAAAGTAAATATTTAAGTGTGCATCTGTTTCATAGCATTCTCATTAATTTGCTAATTAAGAATGTTACAATCGTTTTATGTGACTATTGTTTTCTGATAAATTATTGTTTCTCTTCAGAGCAATAAAAGGCAAAGGGAAGGGAACTGCGCATGCCCAAGATGGCACTCCGATGCTAGAGCTCCGATCTTCAGGGGGCGATGTCTGAGTAAGGGGGACTTGGTGGGGGTCAATTTGACCATCTAAGACCCCCGCCCGGATAAAGGAAGGTCTGTAGAGCATTATGAGAGCTTTATTAGCTCTCCGGATCACCTCTATGCTGGGAAGGATGGCTCAAGGAAACGGCTAAGAGACAGTGCAAGATGGTGGGCGCGGCCTTGTTGAGCGGCTCCAGTGACTACCTGGCGGTCTGTGGGGCGGCGGTGGCGGCGTCCGATGATGGCGACGCTGAGGCCCCCTGCGGAGTCTCCCCATGCCCCCGGATGCCTCGAGAAAGATCTGAGGAGGCTAGGGGTTGCTGGGGAAAGCTGCAGGGGGACCAATGGCGAGGGTGGTGGCAGCGGTGATGGCGGCTGCGTCAATGGTTGGCGAGGATAGTGGCTGGCGCCAGGGCAGCTTCCTAAAGGCCTGGAGACCAACTGAGGCCTGTAAACTAACTGAGATGGTATGGAACTCCTGGCAGTAACCTAAAATTGGATTTCCTGATGTCTGGAGGGCGCTTGGCCCTTGGGGATAGGGCCGCCACCATGCAGACCCAGAGACCTCCTTAATGAACTGCAGGGGGCAAAATTGGAGAACATTATGTCTCACTAATGGGAAGTCTGAGAGGTTGGAGGGGGCTGGAAAATGCCTATTGGCACTTGTGGCCTATTTTTCCCCCTCCCCTCCTCCCCTTTTTCCAACTGCATTGAGACCTTGTGGGTGTGATTATGATTATAGTTACCCTGCCTATTCAGGCCTGCTGAGCGGTTCCTACTCTCCCCTATTTCCAGCAAGCCATCTCAAAATCTCCTGCCTTTGTAAGATCCTTCCTGAACTGAACTTCGAGCTATATCCTCTCATGAACTGGAAGATTGGGCTTTCTGACTTTTCCTAACCCATATGGGGAAGTGGACCTATGGATGGATTCAAGGCTGGTGGGAGTCGGTGTTTGGATGCCTTCACTCCCGGGTTTTCCATCAAAGTTTTATTGGTCGGCCTTTGTGAGAGGACGGTTGAAAGAAAGTTCCAGGGGTCGGATGGCATTTATCTCCCCCTCCACCGCTGTGAGGGAGCAATGGAGGCCTGTTGCCTGGGCCTTGGACTGGAACTCTTACTTCTGCATTATAACAATATGATGATCCCCCGACCATGAACTTCTTTCACCCCTAATGATTTGATATATTCAGTGTCGGAACTCCTTGCCCTGCGAGATTCCCCCTCTCGCAGGTTTGGCCCTCCACTTTATCAAGGGCCTATCTCGATGACAGATTTTGGAATCCTGAGAGATGGCATCGCATGAGGAAGGGGCTATGGGGTTTTTTGGGTAAATTTTTAAATAAGGTTTTAAAGGGTTCTGGGAGGGGGGTGGGTTCTGTAGGTTCAGGGGAGAACCTGTTAGGGAGGAGGCCGGTGCCAGCTGAAGAGCGCGGCACTAGAGATACAAGTACCGGGGTCGAAGAGGGGGTTAGAGCTGGTGTGGTAGATGGTCATAATATCAGTACTGTAGGTGGGAGGGGCAGATACGGCGGGAGCAGGGGGCCACATCAGGTTATGGTAATGCGCTCCGGCCCCCAATGCTCTTCCAGTTCCCTTGGTTGCACAGATCCTCGGGCCCAGGGCCTTCGGCTGATGCTGTGCAATGCCAGGTCCATGGTAAATAAAGCCCCCCTCATCTGTGATCTTATTCAGGAGGGGGGCACGGACCTGGTGGGTATTATGGAGACCTGGTTGGGCCAAGAGGGGGGCTCCCCCTTGTTGATATGTGCCCACCCGGTTTTTGTGCATTTCATCAGCCAAGTTCACAGGGGAGGGGAGGGGGAGGGGCGGTTGTTATAAACGAGGGACTTGCCCCGAGAGAGGCCACTGTTCCTCAGACGGCTGGCTGTGAGTCCCTCCTCGTGAAGTGAGGTCATAAGGTGCTGTTGGGTCTGCTAGTCATGTACCTGGCTCCCTGCCACGTGGCAGCGGCCCTGCCCAAGCTGCTTGACATTATTGCCGCGGTGGCGGTTGATACCCCACTTATGGTCTTATGGTCATGGGGAATTTTAACCTGCCATCAGTCGGTGAGACGTCTGAGACGGGTCGGGAGTTCATGGCCTCCATGACGGCCATAGACCTGACCCAGTTAATTCATGGCCCTACTCACGTGGGGGGAAACATGCTGGACCTGGTTTTTGTCTCTGGACAGTGGTTGAGTGATCTTGAGATAGGGGATATAGCGACTGAACCCTTGTCATGGTCAGATCACTCTCTCCTTCACTTAGACCTTCGAACCGCCGCACCTCGCTGCAGGGAGGCAGAACCGGTAAGATGGTTCCGCCCCAGGCGCCTGATGGATCCTGATAGGTTCCAGATGGAGCTTGGGCCATTTCCTGAGGCTCTGGCACATAGCTCGGCCAAAGACTTAGTGGCCACCTGGGATGAGGCAGCCGCTGGGGCTTTGAACCGAGTTGTGTCTTTGCAGCCTCTGACCTGGCACCGATCTCACCTGGCTCCTTGGTACACTGAGGAGCTGAAGGAGATGAAGCACCGGAAAAGACGCCTAGAGAGCAGTTGGAGGGCTAGTCATTCTGAATCCGACCGGACACTGGTAAGAGCTCACATTAAGAATTACCTAGTGGCGATAAAAGCGGAGAAGAGGAGTTACTTCTCCGCTCTTATTGTGTCATCAGATAATCGCCCAGCCACTCTGTTTAGGGTGACCCATTCCTTGCTCCAACAGGGGGCACGGGAGGACCCCTTGGAGGGTAGAGCTGAGGACTTTGTACAATATCTGTATGACAAAACCGCTCAGATTCAGGAACAGCTGGACTCTAACTCCGAGTGGGTAGATCCAGGGGAGATGACTGGGGCAGACCTTGAGAATATTATATGGGAAGAGTTTGACTCTGTGACTCCAGAAAACGTGGACAGGATACTAAGCAGTCTGAGTGCAGCCACATGTTTACTGGACCCGTGTCCCTCCTGGTTGATGCTGGCCTCCCGGGAGGTGACACGAGGCTGGCTCCAGGGGATTATAAATGCTTCTTTGAGTGAGGGTGTTTTCCCCGCTGCTCTGAAGGAAGCGGTGGTGAGGCCACTCCTCAAGAAGCTTTCCCTGGACCCGGCAATGTTGGTAAATTATCATCCCGTCTCCAACCTTCACTTTGTTGCAAAGGTTGTTGAGAGTGTGGTTGCGCGACAGCTGCCTCAGTACCTGGATGAATCGACCTATCTAGATCCGTTTCAGTCGGGCTTCAGGTCTGGGTACAGCACGGAGAGGGCATTGGTCGCGTTGGTGGATGATCTCTGGAGGGCTCAGGACAGGGGCTGTTCCTCTGTCCTGGTCCTATTAGACTTCTCAGCGGCTTTTGATACCATCGACCATGGTATCATTCTGCACCGGTTGGAGGGGCTGGGAGTGTGCTACGGTGGTTCTCTTCCTTTCTCTCCAACCGGTCGCAGTCTGTGTTGTTAGGGGGGCAGAGGTCAACCCCGAGGCCCCTTGTATTTGGGGTGCCGCAAGGATCGGTCCTCTCGCCCCTTCTGTTCAACATTTTTATGAAGCCGCTGGGTGAGATCATCCGTGGTTTTTGGGGTGAAGTACCATCAGTACGCTGATGACACTCAGCTGTACATCTCCACCCCAGACCACCCCAGTGATGCCCTCGAAGTGATATCCTGGTGCCTGGAGGCCGTATGGATCTGGATGGGGAGGAACAGACTCAAGCTCAACCCTTCCAAGACCGAGTGGCTGTGGTTTCCGACATCCCGGTATAGTCAGCTGGTGCCATCTCTGACTATTGGGGGCAAGTCATTGGCCCCCACGGATGGGGTTCACAACTTGGGCATCCTCCTAGACTCACGACTGTCTTTAGAAGGGCATATGACGGCCGTGGCCGGGAGGAGTTTTTATTAGGTTCGCCTGATCCGCCGGTTACGTCCCTTTCTGGATCGGGATTCGTTATGCACGGTCACTCATGCCCTTGTCACCTCACGCCTGGACTACTGTAATGCTCTCTACATGGGGCTCCCCTTGCGGAGCACCCGGAGGCTCCAGCTGGTCCAGAATGCGGCCATGTGGGTGGTGATGGGAGCAACGTGGCGCTCCCATGTGACTCCCCTCCTGCACGAGCTGCACTGGCTCCCGGGGATCTTCCAGGTGCGGTTCAAGGTTTTGGTTACCATCTTCAAAGCGCTCCATGGCTTAGGACCAGGGTATCTTCGGGACTGCCTTCTGCCACAAACAGCCTCTCACCGATCAGTCCGCTCCCATAGAGAGGGGCTCCTCAGGGTGCCGTTGGTCAAACAGTGTCGACTGGCAGCCCCCAGGGGGAGAGCCTTTTCTGTGGGGGCACCTGCCATCTGGAATGAGCTCCCCCCTGAGATAAGGAGGTTACAGGACCTACGTACATTCCGCCGCACCTTAAAAACATTCTTATTTGAACAAGCTGGTCTGGCTTAACCTCCTTTTATATTGGGTTTTAAATATTTTATATAATTGGATTTTTAAATTGTTTTCTAGCCTCATTATTTAATTTGTTTTAAACGATTTTTAACTTTTGTATTCTATTGTATCTTATCTTGGCTGTTCACTGCCCTGAGTCCCGTCTGGGAGTAGGGCGGTATACAAAATTGAATAAATAATAATAAAAAAATAATAATGCGTTTCTCATTCCCACCTGGAAGATGATCATAATGCATATAAAACAATATATGTTGCTTGCAATTCCATTATATAGAAGGATTCAAATCGAACTCACAATTAGGACTTTGCTTCTACCAAATCAGCACTAAGAAAAACTTCGATGAATCTTTTTCATACTCTGCAGATAATTGTTAACTACATTTTTGAACGTTCTTACAATATTACTACAAAAACTGCTTCACTAATCTAGTCTCACGGTAAACTGATCAGATTTTTCATGCTGTCCTATTGATTATTTGTTAAAATATACATGAAAACCGTATTCATCTTTGTATAATCCCCTTTGTATAATAATTATACAATTATTTATTGTACAAATAATTGCTGTACACTCATTCCATGCCTAACAGAACATGTGGACCTGTATTCATTTTTTTTCTATTGGATTTTAGCCCCTTTCATTGATTTTGTTCTTCGTTCTGACATTACACTTTCCTAGCTTTGCAACATGTATTAAACTGAAGAGTGTTTACAAGAATGCATAACAGCTGTTTCAAAAAAACCTTTAGTCTCTTACCATTTATGTAATTATTTTGCATTTCCTCTTACGGTTATCATCTCTCAGAAGAACCATGGACCTGATCTTAAATTCTGCAACCTGTTCTGACCTAGGTTTCCTGAGACATTAAAAAGCACACAATTAGTTCCAAAAATCTTTTTATTTCAACGGCTGTGAATTCTGTTCATTCACAGCCTGTTCATTCTCATTCTGTTCATTCACAGATGAGTCACAAATAGTTGTAAAGAGTCTGACAGAAGTCTGCCACAGTTCTCCCTTGACACGCTGCCAAGACCTAATTGGCAATTAGTTTTGCAAGGCCACACAAAACATAGAGTCAAAACGGAGCTGCAGAATTTAAACCAGCCAGACCGAACAACATTGCTTCCTGCAAAGGCTCACATACCTTTGCTCCTCCTTTATGTCTTATGGGAGGGGCCAATCATCTCCAAGCCCTACTCCCAAGTTGTCCCTTTTGCTTGAACTGTTCTTGCCTTCTGGTAGCTTTGTGCATGTGCACATTGGGAACAGGCTCCCCCTGTTTCTCTGCCTCGCTGAAGACTCTGGAGTCCGCACATAACTCCAAGATGGCCCTGGCCCCATCTCTGCCTCCAAGGCAGAGCCCTCATTCAAGCCTTCCCCAGACTCCAGGACTGGCCCATGTTCCTCCCCAGCCTCCTCGCTGTCCGACTCTGCTGCTAGCTCCTCAGGCTACCATTGGACCATAACACAACCAATTTTCAGTGGTTACATAACTGAAAACTCTAATTAGGTTTACCTTGTTATAATACTCCTAAAAGGATAACAAGACCCTTTTCCAACTTTATGTCTTGTAAAATATTGGATAAATCCCTTAATCCCTAGATTGAATAGTCAATGGCTGTATCATCTAAGGTGTATGAGAGTTTGTGTCTCAGAATTATGAACTGATGTCAATATATTTGATAAGCACCAGAATGAGAAAGGCTTCCCTAGTATCTTAAAAACAAAAGGGCCTTCTGAGATTATACCTCTACACTCACAATTCATCAAAACAAATGTCCCAACTTAAAGTAAATGAATGGATAAATACTAAATATTACCTGAAGGTCCCAAGATGTTTGAGTTGATAGTATTGGATCTTCCAAAGCTTGCAACCCTCTTTACATCCTTTGCCAGATTTATTAAAACATTCCTTTCTTGGTAAATATGTAGAGTTTCTAAAGGTTTCTGTGAGATTCTCCCCATTTCAAATATGAAGCTTCAGCACTACATAAAGCAAACACATACATACATGTGTATATAACACTTTAATTCACCCTCAGTTAACAAAGAACAAAGCTAAGGGGGAATTTTATTCAAAATGTGCTGAAAAGTAAATTGCTTTAGGGACCCCAAGACCAGGCATGGAAAAGTTTAGCCTGAAGATGAATGTTTTGAAAAGCAAGGATCATGTAAAAATTCAAGTGTGTTTTGCCAAAAAAAAAAAAAAAAAAGGTCCTGTGGGTTTATTATGAGCAATGCTTCTAGATTCCATTGCATACAGTCACAACTGGGGTATACCACTGAGTTCTTCCATGTCCTACTGACCTTGTAATGCTCCTGGAGAGACCATATGGGTCCTCATGAAGCAGAAGGGAAGTTCTCAACTAGTACCATGAGACAAAATTAATTTCTGGAGATTAGCCAGTCCCAAGCTTCCTTCCTTCAATATCTGGGATCTCAGCCACCTTTGCCCTGTCCTGCCTTGCTTTCTTGCATTTTGCCAAGCTCAGTTTGGTTACTGCTTAGAACCGAGGCCAAATTCTCATTGTCAGGAAACAGAAAAATCAAAGGTTAAGCGGATGAGGGGATGAATTAGCCAAACTCATGTGGTCATTCAGTGGCAGAGCTCAGCTTAGGCATTAGACATCTCTGTTGTGTTGCCCCACAGTTCATTTATATCCAAGACCACCCAGCTGTCTCTCAGACCACACTGCCTCTGTGAAATGTGTGGAAATTTGCAGGCATTTTCTCTGATTTTTACAGGGATTTCTTTTTTCGCCACACTTGACTCACAGCTGTTTGCCAAAATCAAAATGCGGAGGTGTGTCTGCCTTTTTAAAACTCTGTAAACAGACACTTGTTCCAACTTTTTTTTAAAAAAAAGAAAGAGAGAAAGAAAGAAAGATCTGCCAAGTGTAGCAGGATTTGCGGAGATTCACGTTAACTATCTCAGCAGGCTGAGAGTGGGAATGTGCCAATGGTTTGGCATAAATTGTAGAGGGCAAATTCAGACCAAATTCACGAGCAAACCACACTGCCCCATAAGGATCTCCAAAGATACATCCTATGAATTTTCAGTCTTGTTATTTTTTCCACAAGGCTTATGGAAGCCCGTGATTGTACTGAGTGCTGAATTGAAATGTAAAAAATTGCCATGATGAAAATTGAACAAGCATTAGCCTTGGGCTTAAGGCTATGCCAGACATACTTTACTTTATCCATTCGTATTCAGCTTAATGGAAAAGAAATTGCTTTCAAGGGTTTTTATTTATTTATTTATTCAAAGATCATGAAAATGTTGGCGAAATTCTTATAGCCAAGTTGTGCGTTTCTTGTGCTTACAAGTTTAAGGAGTGATTATTCAGCTTTCCTTCTTCGATCATCATGCCAGCATTAGTTCATGGCAGGCTCCCTTGGTTCCCATTCTTCAAGGAAATCTCAAGGAAAGACATTATGTGGGAATTCCACCCATTGGGTCCTTTTCAGCTCAGGAAACATGACCAGCCTGGGAGTCTGGAGATTGGCTGAAAGATCTGAAAACTGAAAAAAACATACTGAATATTTAAAAAAAAAAAGGAACTTGAGCCACGTAGTAGTAAAGCAAGCTCAAAACTATCAGTAAAAGTGAAAGCAATTCCAGATGAGTTTCAAATTATTCTGAGAATGAATAGAAATCAGAAACTATTTTCTCAGGGGGGGTAAAAAAACATTTTCAAATGCAGGAGATAGATTTCGGCACTGGATTTACTTGTACAGAGGACATATAGTCTAAAAGCAATCAATAAATGGGGCAGTGGGATTGCCTCTACTGTATTTCTTCAAGCCTTGAACAGGTCTTCTAAACCATGACTATTTTGTGGCACTCGCTTCACCAGATAGAAATGGCACCGAGGAAACCTATAAGGTGCATGTACATATATATTTTAAAGCAAATGCCACCATCACTGCATCAACAGGCATCATCCTGACTATGACCCACTTTCCTCAATTTTATGCTGCCTCCTCAGGTCTCTCTTTTGTACCAGACAGACCTCTTCCCTAAAGCTCTCTTTTTATCTTGCCTTCTAATAACCAGCCATTGATTTCATTGTGACTGTGACTAACAGTTGTGCAGAGGTTTATGCACCCATTTTAAAATCTGGCCAAGAACCTTTTGCTGCCCTTGCTCAACAATCAACAATCAACAATCATCTCCATCTGGGCAAAAGGCCTGTGAGATATCCTTCCCTATTGCATATGCCTGCTTCTAAGACCTCCTTGGAAGATTTTTTTTTCCTACTCTCTTCCTGTATACCAAGAGAGATTCAGGAAACAAATAATTCCAACTCTGGTGTATTCAGGGATTTAATGAGATGCTGTGGCATTAGAGAAGCATATGTTTTCCAGATTACTCAATCCACAGCATCTCATGAGAGTTTCTCTGGTAAACAGAAGGTTAACCAAACGTAAAATGAGTGACAAATCACATTATCCATGTGTTGCAAGATCTCGGCTAGATTTCTTTCTCCCAGCTATTTTCATAGCTTCATTTTGCACTTCCTACATAAATAGGGTACAGTGAATATCCAGTATTTACTGAATGTAAACCACTGTGCGCATTAGCAATGCCAAGCAAAGTTTACAAATATCCCCAAATTGAGTAATGTAACAATGAAAATTAAGGATGCAGTCCTAGGTATATTTACCTGAAATTAAATCTAACACAGAATTCTACCTCACATGATATATGCATTGACCTCCTTGAATGTTGATGTAGAAACCATTTTTATTAAAACAGGCATCTGCTCAAAGGCCAGAAACTTTTTATACATTTTTATATTGCCCTGAAAGGAAAACATGATTTGCAACAGTAAGTTCCCAATAATGTGGTAAAGGATAAAGGGGTCCCTGCAGATTTTACTCGGCTAGTCATTGCTGGCTATAGAGGGCAGTGCTCATCTCTGCTTCAAGGCTATTGAACCAGTACTGTCCAAAGACATTTCCACGGTCATGTGGCCAGCATGACACCACAGAGCGGTTACATTCCCACCAAAGTGGTACCTTTTTATTTACTCACATCTGCATATGTTTGAACTGCTAGGTTGTCAGGAGCTGGGGCAAGGACGGGAGCTCATCCCATCATGTGGCACTCTTGAACCTAGCCTGTCAGCTTTCAGCCGAACATCCAGTGTCTTAACCACTGACGCACCACTACTCAATCAGATTGTGTTTTATCATCTGAACTTTACTTGTCCACTCCACACACACACACACACACACACCCCTTCACAAAAGATGTTCCTTGTGGATACTGAATAGAATAATAATCCCATTCAGAAGAAATCAGTTGTTGCCTAATAGTCCATGGTTTTTCATAATCATAAGATTTTAATAATAGTGGAAAGCTTCTGGTTTAGACGGCCTCACTTTTTTGTACATGCATAGAAGATAAAACACTAAAGCTAAAGCTACTTCTTGAGGGCATTCACTCACCCCCAGATACACTGTGGATCTTTTTCACTCCAACTAAATCTCTTCTTTTAAAGGACTGCTTTCATGCTGGGAAGGATGAATTCTTTCTTTTCCTGTTCTCTAATGCCACTAATGTATAATATATTCAGTGTTACCTGTTATCTCCCTCAGCTGCCACTAGATCTATAATTTTCCTCAAGAGTGGGACAGTATAATGAGATGATTCTTTTGTTAACCCTACAACTCACCATGTTTTTCTGTTAAGTTTGCCCACTCAGCTCTCCACTGCAGCAGCCAGAAGATTATTTTCTGTGCATTAATATTATGTTCAGTTAAGCTAGTTAAGCCTAGACCTGCAGATAACAGCTTCTTTTCTTTGCTTTCCTTGCAGGGCATTCCACTGTACCCAACTTAAATATTCTTCTTATCTATCATTAATACTAGGTCAAATATACCAATAAAATATTATTAAGTGTCTGCTTTCAAAATAACCATGGGACAGCCCATAGATAATGTGCCATAGACATGTAACAGATATCAAAGAAGGGGATTGGGTGTAAGAAAATCATTTTTTCAACCATTTTTTTTCTATGTTTCGGGAAAGAACATACAGGAACTCTAGAGGAAGCCTGCAATCCCAAGGATAAGAAATCTTTGTCATAAAACAGTGTTGTATGTAAACAGTGTAAAGAAACAACTTTTCTTTAGTTGAGAGCCATACTTGGCTTTTTAGTAACTTCCTGGAACAGCATCCTGCAGCCAGGATAAATGCTAAGTTAGGTTGCATTTAGACATATGCTTACATTCAATTAAAGTGTGTTTAAAATGATTATTTTTCAATCATTCATTAATATTTCCTCCTCCTATTGCACAAGTTGTATTAATATATATATATTAGGAGGTCACTAGCTCAAACGGGACTTTGTTCATTTCTACTACAGAACAGCAAGTCCAAAAGACTCTCGTGTCATTTCCTTGTGTTAAGTTCCAGAATGTTGTTTTGCATTGGCAAAGAGCACAGGAATTGTTTAGATGAAAATGGCATAAAAGTAGCATTGGGTACCGTTGTGGCCAGCCGGTGGCCAGCAGAACTGGCAGCAGAGTCAGACAGTGAGGAGGTTGGGGACGAACATGGGCTGGGGGCTGGGGAAAGCTCGGACGAGGGCTTTGCATCGGAGACAGAGAGGGAGATAGACAACAGAGAGGGAGATAGACAACATTGAGGCTGGAGCCCGTTCCCAGTGTGTGCATGTGGAGAGCTGCCAGAAGACAAGAAAATCAAGACTATCCAGTTGCCTTTTAGAAAAGCACCCTTGAGATAACCATGACCTGGATAACTGAGAATCTCTATGGATAGCATTTTGATGATGATGATGATGATGATTTTGCTTAGCTTTTTGTCCTACAACTCAAGTAGCTCAGAAAACTATGCACAAGTAAAGGTGGTTTTTTAGTTCTCAGGTCCAGACTCCCTTGTCCTTGATTTTCACTATGCTATTTGGATTACCTTTTATTATTGCCATCCAGTCCCTGACAATGTTCATTGTCTATTCATATATACAACATTACTATGTCAGCAAAGGGGCTGAAGATGGTCTGTTTCACTGATTTTCTATATTATGATAGTAGAAGTCTAGCTGTCATTCCAAGTTCCTGAGTTATTTGCTCAGAGCTTGAAATTTCCATTTATTGTCTAACCCTTTTCCCGCTTTAGTGAAGCCTTTAACATATTGAACATGACTATGTTTGTGGTTTTACAGAATTCTTCATAATGAGCCATAACACAAGAATCTATCCTGCACTCCTAGTACAGTTCCCAGAGCATGAACCTGCTTGAACAAACTGAAAAAGTTTTGGCACAAAGCACTTGCTATATTTTTAGAATGCAGCTTATGAATCTTGTGGTTTTGAATTGCTGGGATATAATAAGAACTGTTGCTATCATATAAACATCTTTCCACATGGATTGTTGATACTTCCAACCTCTAGCTATAGAATAAAATTAAGCAGGAATATAACTTTTTTTTTTTCATTTTAATTTGGTGGTTGGGATCTGTTCAAAATTATTTGAGAAGTATTGGCCAAAGGGCTTATTTGTTATTTTAAATCAAAAGAGTTTATTTTCCTTGACATTCTGCCACTAATCTCCATGTTTCTTTCTGTGAAATATATTTTACAGTTTTAAGGCAAGGATACCACCAGCTTTGTTCATTTTTGCAATACTTACACGGTTCTCATATATAAGAAGGGGAGTTATAGGGTAGTCCTAAAGGTCCAGAACAATGGGTTCTACTATATCTACTTTTAGTCATAATTAAGTACTAACCTGGGAAAAATTGTAATTAAATGTTAATTATTCTTAGTAACAATAATACATTACCTTAGCAATCAAACGTTTTAGTTTCCAAATACCAACCATGTCCAGGTTTCTTAGTCATAGTTCCTCCCTATGATCTTCCCCCTATTAAGTAAATGTATTTCACCAATACTGCTAATTATTTTAAAGGGCATTTGCCTATAGGAACAATTTTCCTCCATATAACAGTTCATTTCTTGACCTCCATGCGTGGTCTTTTTTCCCTAGATCCTTTTCCTAAAGTATATACTGTGCAGGCTGAACAGGCAAGCACATGACAACTGCCACTGACAGTTTCCATTATCTTTCCTGCAACTTTCAATAGCTATTATTGATCAAGAGGCAATCAGTGGTAACCGTCACATATAATATGGCTGGATCCAGACAGAAGGTTTTGGAATGCTAAGGAAATGCCCTTTCATAGGCAAAATCAAGTCAAGCTATACTGTATGGTATTTATTTGGCGGGATTTGAAGACATGCAATTCAGAACTCCCTGTGACTCAGAACCACAAATTTGGGACCCGTGGTCTAAAGATCTACTGGCTTATACCATGACACACTTTTTGCATCCATTTGAAATCTTAGAAATGTCAGTTTTGCAACCAGAACATCCAAAGTCAGCATTAGTATAAATACTGTGTATTTCATTTGGAAGAGCCCCATTTTTGTAACATCTGGAGATTTGACAAGCTAAAAATATTTCAATAGAAACCGCTCTGTTAGAAGTAATGGGTTACATGAGCCAAGCAAGGATAAGACCCAGAGGGGGAGAAAGAGGAGGCCAGAGTCATTGGGTCTGTGCAAGAGATGAACAAATGTGGAAATCCTTTTCCCTGGCCAAAACAAATGTCACAGATTCATTCCTTATGTCCGCTCCTTTTTGTACACAATCTCATTCTTCCTGACACAATTTTGAGAGCCATAAATTAACTTCATATGATTCATCACTGCTTTCTGGACATTTGTCCTAAACAATTGCAACATGATACAAGGCATTCTGATTTCTCAATTTCCAGATCCATTAATACTTTGAATCTATATAAAATTATGCTGGACATTGATCCTCGGAATCCCAGTGCCACTCTGAGCAACTATTTGGTCCCATTTCTGTCCAAAAGTACAAATAAGAACTGATCTCTGGTTAAACATGATGTACAAGTGTTCAATGCTGTTGTAAAAATTCAAGTCAAAGAGGAAAGATGGGACTGAGTAGCCTCTGCTTAAAGCATCCACTGAAGATCCCATCAACTTCCTTCATAACTGGTTCCACCATCAATCTGCTCTTACAGTGAAGGACATTTTTAAGCATGCAATAGGAATTTCCCTTTCTGTAATTTATCTCCACTATGCTGTGTGCTGTTCTCTGAAGTCTGTTCTTCTTATAGACTTTCTTTTCAGATATTTGTAGAGAGTTAACCTAACTCTTCTTAGGTTATACCTGCCCAGTTCCTTGGATCTCTTTTCATATGATTTATTTGAAGACTGTTGCTTTTCTCTAAAGTTTTCCATTTTAGCTAAATTGACTGTAGATCCTCTTTTCTTCCTCTTTCTGAAGATAAGAATGTCTGATTTCCTACAGCCATCTGGCATTTTAAAACTTCTTCAGGATTTGAACAGTAATACATAAATGTTCAGATAGATAACCAACAGATGCATCATTACATCACAGTTGTTCAAGTGAAGCACATACTCTGTTCTTAGAGAAGACTGAGGCAAAATAAGGATTGAATATTTCCATTTTTGTTACTTGTTAGCACTTTGCATCTTCATTACACAATTAATAAACTAGGTAGATATTTTGAAAATCTTTCTTTAATTCTGAGAATCCCCAAAAGTGTTGCTTTTGTTGTTCTTAGCATCTCTCTGAGTTTGAGCTTTCCTTGATACCATCTCTACCATTTCATCTGTAGAACTAACCTTCAGGAGGGAATTAGCAAGTCATCAAGTGGGAGGGGCAGGAAGGAGTGAACCATTAAGGGGGAAACTTGATGAAAAGATTGTACAGCCCCTGAAAAAGAGGGAAGTGCAAGAAGGAAATTCAAAATAAGCTCCACTTTGATTTACTTTAATGTAAGAAAGGAGAGAAACCAAGACAGTAATCCAAGATTTGGTTAATTGACCTTAAAACAACATAGAGCATACTCAGAATTAGAAATGGTGGAAAATATTTGTATTTTGGGTGGCAAATGGTGGTGGTGCTTTGTTCTTTGAACTTGTTGTTTAGTTTCTGAACATTTCAGCACCAGGCTATCATCAGTGGAACTTCGGTTGAAGTGTCTTATTTCTGTTTTTATAGGTCATATGTGATCAGTTGGTTCCATTGAAGATGTTACCTAGCCTGGTGACCAAACATTCAGAAACTAGCCAACAAGCTCAGAGAACAAACTATCATCAACATTCCTAAAATCCCCATCATGCTTGTTTCTTGTCCTAACCTACCTTGTTGGGCTGACATTAATTTTGAAATCCTTCCCGTTTTAAATATGTATCTCAGGACAAGAGCACAACAAAGCAATCTTCCTTTTTCTCTCTCTCTCTCTCTCTCTCTCTCTTTCCTGCCCTCCTGTGAATTTTTGGCAATTCTACTTGTAACAATATTTTTTTTTCTTTTTTTAGAAACTGCCACTCAACCTGCTTCTTTTTTCTATTGGATTCTCCAGCCATATCAACCTACATATTAAAGTATCAGAATATATTAAAATCTATTTTCTTGAAGTTCAAGATACATACCTTAGTATACCACCTTTAGTTTCTCTTAAAATCAAGAACCCCAGCATTCGCTTTTGCTTTCTTCTTCGGGTGTTTTTGCTGCTTTCCCTTCAACTAACTGTGAATATTGGGTAGATTAGTACCAACGCAGGAGTATCAGATTTTTCTTCAGCTTTTTTTATCTCCTCTTTAGATAAAGGTGATCAGCGAGTGAAATCAGAAATTTCTTGGAAGGATCATGATATCCCCAATTACGACTAGACCATGCCTGAAATATACGCAGCTTGGTTTTGGAAAACATCATTGCATTTTCCAATATTAAGGCTTTTATCTTAGCTGGGGAGCACTACCACAGTATTTTTACTTGCGCCTTCACTTATTTCAACCTAAATGCTTTCTACGGTATGATGAAGTTCATACATTTGGATTCCTAAGTGGAAATTGGTATTACTTTCAGTGCAATTCATTTCCATCTATTGCTCTCTTTTTTTTCACCTATATACTGTATAGCAGGGGTCCCCAACCCCTGGTCCGTGGACTGGCCCCAATCTGCAGCATGCCAGAAACCAGCCCACGCAAACAAGTGAAGCCCTATCCTCGGGATTCAGGCAGCACGCAAACCCACGCCCACTCCGGTCCGCGGAAAAACCTCTCTCCACGGAACTAGTCCCTGGTGCCCAAAAGGTTGAGAGGTGGTTGCTATATAGTAATAGATCTAGATGAGTTGCACATAATGTAATGTAATATCTGTGTGTGTGTGTGTGTGTGTATAGTCTTTTAGACCAGCAGGTTTCCACTATAACTATGAAGTCATATTTGCCTTTCTACGATAAGAACTTACGTTTGTCAGATTTACTTTCCATACTCTGAGAATTAGCATTTATTGATAATGAAGGGTTATGTTTTTATAGTCTAAATCTCTGTTTTATCATTTAGTAGTTCAGCAGAAGTCATATAACAGCACTCCCATTGCACTTTTTTTTTTCTCTGAAAGACTTTAGGGAAAGCAAAACATCAATTCTGATCTCTTCAAGCTGTTCAGCGTGGGATCAATTTACCTGATACTTTAAGAAAACTATGTTGCCAAACTAAATATTGGGAGTTTGTCACAATTTGAAACTCTGTGCTGAGAATCTGTAGTGCAGCCTTAATCTGCCTGATTCCTGTCAAGGAGAAATAAAGCCAGTTTTAAGAAATTGTTTTCCAGATTTCAAATTCTTACTCTAGTCTGGCCAATGGAATGGCCTGGTGTCCTGTCTGGACTGCACGTTTACTACAGTATAGTCTCACCTAGCAAATTGCTTGCATCTTTACCCCTTCTAAACATTTTAGAAATTCAAGCACCAACCACTTTTCTTTCTGCTGGTAGGTTTTTAGAGGCACATTATTTCCATTGCTAAAAGGGACGTTGAGGCTTAGTGGTTAAGACACTCAGCTTGCCTATCGGAAGGTCGGCAGTTCAGTGGTTCGAATCCCTAGTGCCGTGTAATGGGGTGAAACGTGTCCCAGCTTCTGCCAACCTACCAGTTCAAAAGCATGTAAAAAATGCAAGTAGAAAAATAGGGATCACTTTTGGTGGGAAGGTAACAGTGTTCCATGTGCCTCTGGCATTTAGTCATGCCAGCACATGACCACGGAGATGTCTTTGGACAGCGCTGGCTCTTCGGCTTTAAAACAGAGATGAGCACCGCCCCCTAGAGTCAAGAACGACTAGCACATATGTGCAAGGGGAACCTTTACCTTTACTATTTCCATTGCTAGACCTTTTGTATAAGCACCATTCCATTGGTTCAAGGGAGGGAGGGAGGGAGGGAGGGAGGGAGGGAGGGAGGAAGGAAGGAAGGAAGGAAGGAAGGAAGGAAGGAAGGAAGGAAGGCCTTGCTAATTTAACCTGATTACTTTGAGATCCTTTCAGAAAGTCAGCATTAGTGCAAAGCAATGAGCAGTGACCAAAAGGGAGAAGGTATGCCTGCAATAGTACACTGGGAGTACTACTGCAGAAATTGCAGGAGTCAATGGGAGTGGAGATGTTTGCCTACAATAAAATTAAGTGCAATGTGCAAACTGGCAGTGCCGCTTGCTCAGCACAAATCAGAAAACACAACTTTTGACACACAGCAGGAAAAGACAGACAGAACTTGACTCCCCAGTGTAATGGACCTTGACAATGTGGGCTCCCCCCCCCAAAAAAAAGGTTAGGATTGTGCTGGAGCAACTGCATTCTGCAGATCAACCCTTCACATGGAAAGTATTTCAAGCTGTCTTATCCTATTCTCCAAATTTTTCATTAATCAAGAGCTCAAGATAACTGCTTCAGAGAGAGAACACAACTAGGCCCATCCATTTTACTTTGGCTTCCACATAGATGTATTTAACCAGAGCTGAAAATCCTGTAAAAATATTTGTGTTTCATACTGTTTTTCATTTTCTACTTTGTCTGATCTTTCAAATCATTTTGCTAAGAAAAAAAATCATTTGGCATTTTCGAAGTGTTCATAAAATGAAATGCTAAGCAGGGTGCAAATCAGTTTCAGTTGCCAGAACAGATGGGATATGACAGGGTAACAGCATCTTTCGTTGCTCTGCTCCGATCCGTGGGGGGCTCTGCTCTAGGCAAGATGCAACTAGCCAGAAGATAAATTACTAGGGACAGCTGAAGATGAGAAGGCAAATGGCACTACAGTCAAAATGAACAAGGTCCCTGGTACATGCTGTGTGATCCTAAATATTTGGAGAGCAAAGGTTAGGTGAACATGACACTGTTCTCAGGGAATCCTCTTTTGTCACCCAAGACTGCACAAATGTTTTGGCCCTTTACCGCCTAAAATCCATTTTGGCATCTCAGACATTCCAAAGCTGTTAAAATAATTCTCATTTAATCATTTAGCCAGCAATCCAAACCTGCATACTATGTTTTTACAGCGAAAGCATGAAAATGAATGACTTTGGTGTTCTCGCCTTTTGGAAAGATTAAGGATGGCTCTCCAAATATTTTTGAACCACAGTTCCTATCGTTCCTGATGATAGGTTGAATTAGATTTGGGCTGGTGGGAGAATCAGCAATATCTACAGGATCACAATCTTCACTTAGCCTCCTTAGTAGGGACTTGATATCTTTAATCATTGTTGAATAGCTCATCTCCGAAGATTGCTGCAAATTAAGGTTAAATTGCTAAGAAGCTAAAGTTCTAGGAGTGGTAAATGACTGCAGACTCAATCGTTAATAAAGTTAGCTTATTTTTAAATGGGAATCATTTATTAATTCTTTTACTGAACATTTCAACAGGGTGTACTTACTGGCATTGTATGTTTCTGATATTAATAAAACAATAGGATTCTTGTATGAAACACAAGTACTCTTTTAGGTTGTATTCACATGACCTCCTTAATTGGGTGATGGACAGAATTAATATCTCATGTAAACATTGAAGCCTAGTCAGCTGTGGGATTACAGAGGGTCAGTTTTAAGACACGTTTGTTTTGGATTAAAGAGCTCTTCTGTTATAACCCAGGAAATGAGATTTGCAGGAAACTTCTCGTATTTCACTAGTCTTATTCATAATGAATAAGTGTGTCTTAAATACTGATCCACATAGCGGAGAAAACCTTGGCCATGATTTTTTGTAACAATATACATGTCCCTGTGGAACTTTTTCATCCATACAGCCATGACAAATAATAAAAAGGTGAAATAACAAGCATCTAAGATTAATGCTGCATTTTCTTTGAAAGAAAAAAAAATACAAGGTGAAGAGTATGGGTAGGTCAATATTTGTGCATAAAAATGATGAGTGGGGGGCAGGATTGAGACAAGCCCTTCGGACAAAGGAATGTGAGGGAGGAAGACATTCTGCTAAATTGATCATTATTTGTTCTGCCAGCTTTGTGGAATTTTTACATCATTCTATTCTGCACTCAAGGATCATGCTGTGGAGGATGAGGGGGTGTAGATATTAGAGAAGGAAGATAAATTGTGCTTGTGTGTGTGAAGATATGAAGGTGAGAGTTAGGGGACCCATCCTTAGTCAAAATGGCACTGATATTTTTATGGAGACAGAGCCAAGATTGTGACAAGGGACAGTTCAGCACATTTTCAGATGCAAGTTGAAAACCAAATATTTATGCACGTAAAGGGTCAGTGAGTGGAATGTGCCCGCTGTGGTGTTTTAAGTGTTGAAGACATTATTCAAGAAAGTAGATGGGTAGAAGGTCAGTAAGAGCATTAGATCTCCTATATGAAAGAAGCCAAGAAGGAGCAAAATGGATTGTCTCATTGCCTTCAAAAGGCAAGGGAATCACATTTGCTATTCTTCTAGTCTGGTTATGTTATTGAAGGTGGGTTTTTTTTTTTAAAGCCAATCATTCATAGTCAGATAACAGATTAATTATTCTAATGTTGGACCTCAAGGCCAAGTAGAAATTAAGAGACAAACAATCCATCCATATGCCGTGGGTGGAGGTCTCAGAGTAAAATATTGTGCAAATTAAACAGGCAACAGATTTCTTATATTAGGAATTTTGATAAAGGGGGATACACACCAGGTGTACCAAAGAATTTTTTTTGATGTGGACCCCAGTCTGGAGCCCCAAACATGGCCTAATCCAACCTGAGTCAACTATGTAGATTAGAATAAGATTCAGAAAATTAAGTTCAGATCTGAGCTATAAAAACTGCTAGGTGGCAGAAAAGTGATTCTGCCTCTTTGCTGCCATCTAGAGGTCCAATGGCCATTATAAAATGGAAGTCCAGCCCAAACTAGGTAGCATGGGAAAAATGCAAACACTTGCCCTTTTTGGGGGGTCTATGAAGATTGTCAGTCATTCAGGTCATGGTTGTTCCAAAGGTGCTTTTTCAAGAGACAACTAGACTTCCTTCTTTTTCTTTGAAGACATTTTGCTTCTCATCCAAGAAGCTTCTTCAGCTCTGATTGGATGGTGGGGAATGGAAGGATTTATATTCCTTGCAGTCATTTGCATCCTTTTAGAGAGTCCTTGAGGCCACTTGGAGGTTTGTTTGTGTCCTCAGGGTCACCTGAGTAGTGCAAATGGGTATGGAGCCGTCTTTGAACTGCTGAAAGGACTGTGTTGTGGAACTGTGTTTTCTACAGGATGTTTTCTGCCCTGTGTTCCCTTCACTGTTGAACACAGGTGCAGACTGTTGGAGATGAGTCAGTGTTGTCTACATCTCAAACTGAAGCACAAATGGTTCCTGTAGTCTGCAATTTTTTCTGGAGATCCATTCAAACTTTCGCACCTTTTGAAGGGTGTTCATCCCTTCAAAAGTGAATAGCTAAATGCTTATGGAGACAGCCTGTGTGTCAACAGCCATTTTCACTCTGCGGCCCTGCACAGTTTGTGAATATTTGCAAAGCCCGGTCAAACCGCCAGAGCGCCCAGGTGGGTTGACTTGGGACGATCTCTTACAGCCATTTGTATATTTACTGGTAGACTTGACTTACGACCACAATTGAGCCCCAAATTTCTGTTGTTAAGTGAAACATTGGTTAGGGGAGTTTTGCTCCATTTTTATGACATTTCTTGCACAGTGGTTAAGTGAATCACTGAAGCTGTTAAATTAGTGACATGGTTCTTAAGTGAATCTGGCTTCCTCATTGACTTTGCTGGTTACAAGTTCGCAAAATGTGATAATGTGACCATGGAACACTGCAACCGTCATAAATGTGAGTCATCTGTCAAGCATCCAAACGTAAATCACGTGACCATGGGGATGCAGCAAGGGTCACAAGTGGGAAGAAATTATCATAAATCACTTTTTTTCAATGCTATTACAACTTCGAACGGTCACTAAATGAAGTGTTGTAAATTGAGGACTACCTGTATTCGAAGTCACAGCACAATGATCTAAAACAGCCATGTGTCCGACTCCATACACAACAGGCTGGTATTTGAACAGATGTTAGACACTACTCTTGTTTCAAATTAAAAGAACAATATAAAGGAAGAAGGGAGGCCTTGAAATAGCCCACCCATAGTTAACATTTGGACAGGACAATCTTCTCCATGAAAATAGCTATGCAGTTGGTCCTCATTCAAAGGCACCTCTTTCAGCAATCATTCAGATTTGTGATAGCACTGAACAAGTGTTATCTCTCACATAATTTCTTGAAATGTTATTTTTGGAGGAATAACATTTGAATGTGAAAGCTTTCGTTTACTAAAAACAATACCTATTTACCTATGCTTGAGCAGAATAGCAAGAAAGGTTTCTTCTCTCACTCCAGTTTGAGAGGTGTTATAAAAAGTTGATTTATGCTCCCCAGTAGGGCTTTCAGCTGTGTGAAACTTCAACTTGTGGATTTGATTCAAAACTGCTTCAGCTGGATCTTTGAACTGAACTGACCTGACCTAGAATTGCAAAACTGAGCCATCTCATCAAATCATCAAGAGGATCCAAAGTGATTCAAATCAGAAGGGAACCATTTACACGTGACATTGCATAGCCCGTGAGGAAAATATTAAGCTTCTGAATCAGGCTGAAATGACTTGTTAAAAAAAAGATGACAATCTGTAATTGTGTAAATCCGGTTGGAATTTTCACAAGCCTCGATGAAGTGTTACTGCTTCCCCATTGTGGGGCCACCGCAAAGTTATCTTTAATATTACTTTCCAAAACATACAAGATGTGAGGGCAACAATAATTTGATCTCACATTGGTCTAAAGCACAACCAGTGATGAATGTCAACAAGCTGCAAGCAGCTGGGGTTTTGAATAATGGACTGTATTGTTCTGTATCTTGAACTAATAGGCAGGATAAACACATCCAATCATGATTTTTTGTAGTAAAACATTTGGAACTACAAGATCGCTAAAGCTGACTCTGACGGAAAGGTGATTCTGCTTGCTTTGCAATATGGGTGCATTTTTGTTGTTGTTGTTGTTTTAATAATTGTGAACATTCCATCAACTTAAATCCAGGAAGCTACCAGTAATACCTGTTAAGAGAAAGAGATTTATATCTACAACTTTCTTGCTACAACTTTACCAATGACTAAAAATGCTTCAATTCAACTCAAAACCTAACTTTATTTTTTTTTTTAAAAACCTAGTTTTCAAATCACCACAATGAGTTTCAGCGAGGAAACTCGAGTGTCACAAGTGAGAGATATGGAAGTGAAACGGAATAGTGTTTGCCTTCCCTCAGGGCTCTCTGAGGGCACTTTTCAAGAGGAAGTCCCTTGCTGCTAAGAAATGAACTCTGCCATCATAATTAATAGATTCCTTTTCTCAAAGATGAAGTGTGGGAATTTGGGACAAGGAGATCCTGTATCAAGATAGTCTAGGAAAGGAAGTCATCCAGCAGATCCTGAAAGTGCTTATATGAGAGGTCAGAACTTTTAAGACTGGTGTAATACTTGCCACCTAAAAACTGTAATAAAAGATTTTCTGTCTTCTCAAATTTTCTTCTGATGTGTAAATTATTCATAGCAACCATATCGTTTTGCTATCCGAGGCAAAGTATAAAATGGCTCTTATATTCATAACACACTCAAACATTATCCAGCAAAATTTATTCCAACATTGATAGCGGGGCACTATCTTCTATCACCCCTGGACAATGTAGGGTAAATTGCAGGGGAGCCTCAACAACATCTATCGTTCAAATATCTCATGACTGTTTTCTCAGCTGCTATTCTATCAGAGATAACCATCACATTTTTATTTTAGAAGCCTTCTAAAGTCATAAGCAATTCATACTTTTTCCTAATATGATCTCACGGTGATGTGCACTTTCAAAATCCAATGTAGTAACATTACCTGTTGACTTATATTAGCTAGCATTCATGCACTTTTTAATTTTATTTTAATTTTAATGCATTTTAATTTTAATTTACAATTTTAAAATGCATCATTATTGTTAACAGCTTCTGTAAATAGCAAGATTTAGCCAAGTGCCAAGCATGCATTGCAATGGTGAAATCTATTTTTTTTTACTACCGGTCCTGTGGGCATGGCTTGATGGGCATGGTGTTGCTTGGTGGGCATGGCAGAGGAAGGATACTGCAAAATCTGCATTCCCACCCCACTCCAGGGAAAGGATACTGCAAAATCCCCAATCCCTCCCCACGCCTTGGGGAAGGATATTGCAAAAACTCCTTTCCCACCCCACTCTGGGGCCAGCCAGAGGTAGTATTTGCTGGTTCTCCAAACTGCTCAAAATTTCTGCTACTGGTTCTCCAGAACCTGTCAGAACCTGCTGGATTTCACCCCTGAACAAGATCCTCCATAGGTTCCCTTCGCACATATGTGCTAGTCGTTCCTGACTCTAGGGGGCAGCGCTCATCTCCGTTTTAAAGCTGAAAAGCCAGTGCTGTCCGAAGACATCTCCGTGGTCATGTGGCCAGCATAAATGACAAAGGTGCACAGAATGCTGTTACCTTCCCACCAAAGGTTGTCCCTATTTTTTCTATTTGCATTTTTTAAGTGCTTTCAAACTGCTAGGTTGGCAGAAGCTGGGACAAGTAACCCAGTTACTCAGTAGTAGCGATTCAAACCGCTGAACTGTCGACCTTTCTATCAACAAGCTCAGTGTCTTAGCCACTGAGCCACCGAGTCCGTCCTCCATAGGTAGACCCTTGTAAAATCCTAATACACCACTTTGAATGATTTTGTGTTGTTGCAAGCATCAAGGGATATCTCTGATTATTGTGGTACCTAGTAAGCTCAATTACTTACTTTATTTCAAGAAAATCACAGTTCTAAGACACTCTGCTTTAGAAACCAACTAGGAATTTTCTTGAGTTCCACGTGATTGCTTCCTGCATTGTAGATAATAAGATGATCAGTTGAAAGGAGTCAGAAAGGAACAATTATGCAAAAGGGAATCATTTATATCAGTTTAATTTACAATATTAAATGAATTGCTCTTTTCAAAATGGTTGTAAAATCAAAACAAAACAAACATCCAATATATTTTCTTTAAAAAATCTATTCCCAGCTAATAGTGTGTATGTGTATAAAATTTGCAAGTGATGTTTATTTAATTTTTATAAAAGATAAAGCTGTCATAGTTTTCACCTCACTCAGGCCTTATTTGAATCCATATAAGACTAGGGTTGGCATTAAAGTTAAGTTGATCACTCTGGGGCTGCTGTGATTTTAAAAAGTTCTTTTTCCCTGTGTTCGGTGGGATGATTTCAAAACTGCATAGAAATAAAACTTTATAGGAAAGGGGGTTTCTGCAGGCTGTGGGTGCATTTTAAAAACTTCTTTTCCTGCACACGAAGTGCTTGTTTTAAAACTGCACAAACATTTTTTAAAAATTGTTAGGCTATTATTATTTATTTCACAATGCACAAAATAGGGTTTGCTTCCAAAATACAGCACAGGCTAGGTATCCTGTCTCAAGCTGAACAGTTGCTAAATAAGCAAATAACCATGGACTGGTCTGCTCTCATTTTATATACCACTGCCAGTGGCTTGCCATTTCAATGTTGGTGGGAATGGTCTTGGTGGCTCCTTCACTGGGCTATTGTTTACTCTTAGCTTGTTTGGTAATTTCTTGATTGGGGTATGGCTTGCTTCTTGATCTTGTTAATCTTGGTGTTAATATCTGCTCATCTGGGGGTTGATTGCTCATGGGGCAGTGTTTTGGTTTTTGTGTTTCTTTTGGGCTTTTTGATCATAAATCAGAGCCTGTTCCTGAAGGTCCATCAAGAAGCTCAAGTATTTGGACGAGGCTTCCAAGCACTCTTAGCATTTCTGATCCTAATTATTAAACATTTATGTTGGGAGATAATGATATGTCTCCAGCAATCTAATTTATATAGTCTAAACTGTCCCTTGGAAATGAGATAGTGGACACTGATTTATCATCAGTATTAAAAAAAAAATCAAATGCCAACCAGTGATGAAATGACTGATATCATCTTTGTCTTTCCCTTCTGAAAGCAAAAATTAAGTGCACTGTGAAATTTTTATGCAGAGAGTCCAAATCCTTTAATTCTGCAGTTGCCATTTCAACTGGGAGAAAAAATTTAAGAACTTGCCTGGAGTTATCTAAAAACCAAACTATCACCTAGAGAAACAGCTGTTTCAAGGAACATTGTACAGAATTAGCAGTTCTATTACCTATTTTTAGGTAATAGAACTGCTTCATTCTGCTGGCCAATTTTTAGATGATGAAATGGACAGGGTCTATTTTAACTCTTTGGATAGTGACAATACATAGTTTTTCAAAGCTTTTTCTGCATCCTCACTACTTCTGCAAAAATAACATATAGGGTTTATCAAAGCACAGATCAAAAGTTTAATTAACCTTAGTGCACAGAACATTCTAAGTCACAATTTATTCAAAAGATATATTCCACTTTCCTTACTTTCAGTTATCTAAGTACCGTATTTTCCGGCGTATAAGACGACTGGGCATATAAGACGACCCTCCTCAGAGCCATTTAAGGCTCGTCAGAGCCTTTTGGGCTGGTCTGCCTGGTTACAGGAGAATGAGACCCGGCGTATAAGACAACCCCCGACTTTTGAGAAGATTTTTGTGTGTTAGAAAGTAGTCTTATATGCAGGAAAATACAGTATGTTTTAATTTTAAAAATGAGTACATCAATATGCTGAAAAATTTCTAGAACAGTCAAAAAATCAAATAGATGTTTTAAGGCAAGGTTTCCATCTACCAATGTTCATACCCTTTGGAACAGGTTACCCCCAGGGATACGAATGATCCCAGATCTTCGTACTTTCCGTCGTGCACTTAAGACCTTTCTTTTTCACCAAGCCGGTCTGGCATAAATCTTTTCTAATTTTGTAAATCTTTATGCTGAAGATTCTTAACTGTCGAGCCAAACTGGCTTAATTATTTATATTCACATTCTATATGTATGTCATTTTAACTGTTCACCGCCCTGAGTCCTTCGGGAGAAGGGCGGTATAGAAATTGAATAAATAAATAAATAAATAAATAAATAAATAAATAAATAAATAAATAAATAAATAAATATGCACCTAAAATATGGAAATCATTTAGCACATACCTATGCAAGCTTCTTAAAAAGAGGGGGGGTGTATTTCCCCAATAGGGTGAAAACCTCAATAATGGCAATGTTTTTCCTCAGCTGGATATAGCTTCGGAATCAGTTGTATTTGCAAAAGACCAGCCAATTCAAGATCAGAATGTGCAAGCCTGATCCAAATGAAACAATAAACTATGGTGGGAAGAAAGTCTTGATTTTCCCTTCAAGTTTGCATTGAAGTCTTAATTTTCCCTTCAAGTTTGCTTTATGCTAAAGTTGACACCTTGTATTTTTAAAAGAATTAACTGTGAACACAAACTCATGCATATAGAAAGGATATTTGTCTTCCTTCCACAGAGAGGGAAAACTTAAAACATACATATCATGAAATGGTTCAATGGATAATAAAACATGATTGGCATTCCTGAGTCAAAACTGAGTCGGTATCCCTTTTAGTCTGTTTTGTTAGCAAAGTTTTACAATGTATGTCAAGTTACTTTGCAACTATACCCAGAAACAAAGAAATCAAATGCAGAGGCTTGTTTAAATTAGGGCGGTAATGTTATTGAATTAGCCACAATGCAAAGAGCTGCTCAGTAAAAACAATACAAGCAAGAAAGAGATAAATAACTACAGGCAGTCCTCAACTTATGAACACAATTGGGTCTGGAATTTCCATCGCGAGGTGTGGTTGTAAAGCGATTTATCATGTGACCAAGATCTGATTTTTCTGACCATTTTTACCATGGCCATTAAACAAATTTAGCATCTCCAACTGATGCTGCTTGCAGAAAACTTGCTGGAAAGGTTGCAAATTGCAGTCACGTGACTAAAGGATGTTCTAGTCCAGGGGTGTCAAGCTCAAGGCCTGTAGGCCGAATCCGGCCCGCAGAGTACTTAGATCTCGCCCGTGGGGCCGCCCTGGAAACAATGAAGGACTGGCCTGTGGTGCCTCTGCCAGCCAAAACAGGCTACCGAAATCCGTTTTCAGCTGCGATAGCCTCCTGCAACCCTCTGTCAGCGAAAACAGAGCTCGGTAGCCTGTTTTTGCTGGCAGGGCACTCAGACCGCCACAGGCGCCCCCGACACAAGTGATGTTGATCTGGCCATGCCCACACCAGCCCCCTGAGGTCAAACACAACCTGATGTGACCCTCAGTGAAATCGAGTTTGACCTAGTCAGTCGTAAATAAAAGCTGCTTGCCAAGTGGCCAAATTGTGATCATGTGACCACGAGGCGGTGCATTGGTCCTAAGTGCAAGAATAGATTGTAAATCACTGTGTCCCAGGCAGTTCTAACTTTGAACTGTTGTTAAATGAACAATGGAGGACTACCTTTAAAGAAGAGCCTGGCCCACCCGAGAGTGAAGTCAATTTGGTTATGCTTTCAAATCCTTTCTGGCGCCTTCCTAGACAATACAGACATTCCCAAGTCTCTATACCTATTCCATGACGCACTGAAGTAGATCATGGGCAGCAAACTCTACATGTTATGCAAAGCTCTAAAACTAGGGAGCTGGGCCGAAAAGTAGACAGCTTTAATCTAAAATAGTTACAAATTTATTTGGAATTACTGCATCTTCCTATGGTTTTATGTGGCTTGCTGTGATTATGGATGGTGGTCAGTTTTGCTGAGGCTTTGTTTTCTGTTCATGGAGCTTGAGACAAGGGCTTATATATTTCTTGGTTTTTTAAAATTTTTCTCCAGGTATTATAGCATCTAACATATGCAGGATGGAGGGGAAAGTTTTATTATGTAATCTCTCATTTGTACTTAATTTATCAGTTGATTGTGAAAAATTAAAGCTTCATTTAAAAACAACATTACATGAACAGACCTTATCAGTTGCATATATGAGCTCCCCACTTATTTACAGAATAATTCACCTACAGAATGACGGGTCCGTGTTTTCTTTCTTCTCTGTGTCATTTTCTTTTCCCTTTTTATTCTATCCACATGTCTTTCCTGCTTTCCTCACACCTTCATCCCCAGGTTCTCCGTTGTTTGGCCTTCCTTCTAAGAAAGTGCCCAGTTTATTTTCTCCTTTCCTACTGCTACTGCAGCAGTCCGTTGTTTCCTCACGAGGGACCATAAAATGGATTTCTCTGGTTAGTGTGGAAGGAAGAACATTTTTGAAAAGGAGGACAATAGGAAGGAAAGTTAAGGTGCTGTGAGGTTTTTTTTAATCAAAGCTTAGTATACTATTTACTTTGGGCGTTTTTGTTCCTTTTTTCTTTTACCTTTTCTTTCCACATCCATTGTTGTCTGCTTCAGTAATATCTTGCCAATACTTTCCTGAGAGATGAGTTCATGGCATGCCAGGCACTTCCCGGATAAAGTAGTAGGACCTTTTATTGCCAATATGTTGATCACTGATCTAGTTAACATAATCATGTGTCAACAGGATCATTAGCAGGACATAGCTGGATTGCTGGTTGATTGGGTTAAGTATATTTTAATTTATTCTGCCTTCCAATGTCATCTTTCTCTGCCCAAATCCCTCACAAAGACCTGTTCCTCCTTCACTTTCACCTGTAACATGCATGAAATAAATAATCACTTATGACTCATCAGCCCAGCTAGTCTGGTAATAACCAATATATCTAGAGCCAAGCAGGACAAAAGAAATGTTGCCCCCCCCCCCAAAGTTCTCTTTCAACCTGATTAAAAAGAATTTGCTTTCAAAGGAAAAGAGCATTTTGATGGAATGTGCACATAATTTAGTATTCACTTAGTTATATTGTAAGGTGGCCAAGAGATATGGAAGAGCAGAACAAAGGGTTCAAAGAAGTCAAAACAATGAGGATGACGGCATGATCAAAGCATCACCTCATTTTAATATGTCTCACATGTTTGTAAAATCTGTCCTTAACTGCACAGTTGCGCACACCACTTTGCCTTTTTGGACCTCACCCCATGGACACCCTTGGTATTATGTGTGAAGTCTTATCTTTCACTGTCCATCTCAAGCAGTCTGAAGCTTCCTGGCTTTTCACATTTAAATAAGTTTTAAGGAAACTATTGTTAGAGTAATTTCACATTTGCTTTTTTTTTTTTTTCCAAATTGGAAGCTAGACTTCGGAGTGATGGAAAAATATTGCCACCAGCAACAGTAGTTCTCTCCCCAGCAGCAAAGTGAGCTAAAAATACTCAAAAAGAGCAACTCAACAGAAATTCTCAAGTACCTGGAAAAAGACAAGAGAACTAGAAGTCTCTTTGGAGGGGTTTTGTGGGGGAGCGGGAACCTCTTGATGAAAAGTGAGCTGTGTCACACTGTCATGCAGCCTATTTTTGAAGCATTCACTATATACCCCAAGTGTCTTTTCCCCTGTTTCTGCTCAACTCCAGCAAGTGCCAATTGCATCCAGAGACATGAACAGGCAGCCATTCTTCTGTCTGGAGAACAAAGGACAAGATTCTAGCACAGGAAGGTGCGCAGGAAGACAGCTGATTGGTCAGCCTTGCTTTGCAGCCATCATCATCAGAAGTGCCAGCAGCATCTCCAGCAGCCAGCAGCAATGGGTTTTTTCCTGTAAGTGATAGGAATCCATAAGGCAAAATTCAACATAGCATTAGATGCACGTATTCTAAACACCAACACTGCTGAACAGCCAACAGTTGTTTAATAATCCCAGTTGTCTATGTGCATGTGTGTACACGTACATACATTTAAATCTTTCTTGACCAACCAACATAATCTCTATGAATCCAAACTTCAAATGTACATCTTTTTTAGGCAAAAAAATATATCTGCTGGGAATGATGGCAAAACCATTTATTGCCTCTGCTGTAGAATCATAGGATGGAATGTAGGTATCTATAAAAAGCTGAAATGCCAGAATGAAGCAGCAAGTAATTGTCTGCCAAATAAGTTAGGCCTATAACTATCTCAGCATTTCGGAATGTCCCTTTCTCCTTCTTTCCCCCTTTTACGTCTGACAAAAATACAAACGAACTCTCCAAAGAGTTCAACATTCCCATCTCTCCATGCCCAATCTTTTTGTTTTTGCAAATTTTGCAAAGTGTGCAGTCTACCAAACTAAGAGAAGGATGACCTGAAGCTATGCAGAATTTTATGTGGACACCCAATCTGAAAAAGTATATTTTAAAAAGCAGGGAAGACCAACTGTGCTAGAACTCAATATTTCTGTGGACGGTCTTTGCCCATACTTTCACCTTCATAAATTCCAAAGAGACCAGAACATCTGGTCTTCATTTTGTGGGCAAACTATTCACGATTTGTTATCACTGAATTGCTTTGCTGCTGAGACTTGATTACAAGGAGGGGAAGGCTAACCCAGTGGTGAAGTTAAGTGATTTTAGGTTGCATGTAATTTGGGTCCTATTCCTCACAGGATTATGACAGCAGATTCTAATTAGCTTTTGGGTTGCTGCTTGTGAAGAAGAGTAGATATGTAAAATCAGGAGAAAAATATCAGAAGCAGCTTTTTTATTTAAAAAAGAAAAGTTCTTTCTCCACTCAGTATATGATTAGGAACATCACAAATCAAAAAACAGCCCACTAGGTGAGAGAGTAAAGAAATCATAAATCTGTATAAAACAACAAGAATTGAACTGTGCTAGATCTAACAATCTTCTAAACAGTCAGATAGGAAGCAACTTCTCTGTGAAATGTCTCTGTGGTAATAATTAATAACATCTGGTCATGTTTAAACTTTCTCAGCAAAACAGTGTGGGCTGGATATACTGGATAATACACAATTGCTTGTTTGCATCTGTATAATGATGTTTATCAAGACATCAAGATAGCCCATTGTCTACTTCATGCTACTCAACTGTACAGGCGGCACATGTGAGTGATTTTCTCTGTAAATCAAGGAGTTGTTTCCATTTTGCAATGCAATCTTTCTAACAGTATTTTTAAAAAATATTTGGTTCAATATCAATTCTACAAAATAAGTATAGATTGGAGATTTTAGTGCCTAAAGTACAAAATATAAGATATAAAGATACTGGATCATATTTAAATCAATTAATTCACTACATCTACTAAAAAGTATGTACCAGCCCATATTTTATTTTACCATTGAGGGAAAACATGAATTTATTCATCTCTAAGTGGATTACAGTATTATTTTAGTTAATTACAATAGTCTGGATTTGCATAAAGACTGAGCCAACAAATTAGCCAAATTTGAGCCTAAGGTATTCTATGTACTTAGGTCAGTATTGGGAGAAGTTGTCAGTGGGTGAGAAAACTGGATGACTTGAGAAAACTGGATGACTTGAGTAAACTGTAGCTTAGCTGACCATGGTTGAGCAGGTTATTTGACCACAACCAATGGGGTTTTATTTCCATCATGGTATAATTTGGGTGGGAATGACATTTCAAGTCCATACATTAATTACCCAGAAAGAAAATCTCTCCAAAATTATAACTCTTCCATTTATTTCGACTTCTAGTTTCAAACAATAACTTTTTTTTTCTATTTCTCAATTCTGTCCAGCTCATTTTGATCAAACTACTCATGTTAACTAAATTTGTTGTGCGCCTGGCATCCTTTTTCGTGACAAACAAAATTAATGCACGGTAACATTCAAAAATGTACCAATTGCATGCAACACAGGTAAAAAGAGAGGGAGCTTTAATCAAACAGTCAAGACTGCTGTGTCGACATTTTCACAGGCAGAGTAACTTCATAATTTCCCAACATCTGTCACCTGTGATAAGTACTTCACTCTGGTAAGGCCACCTCTTCCTATTTTATGATTATTTATTTATTATTTATTTATTTATATGTTTGTTTGATTTATATGCCACCCTTCTCCAGAGACTCAGGGTGGCTTACAATGCATTAAGTAATAGCCTTCATACTTTGGTATATACCTGCTTAGTAGGGCTTTCGCCCCCGCCCCCCCCAAAATGGTGTTCTTTTTTATACAAAGTCAGTTTATTGCCCCCACAATCCGGGTCCTCATTTTACCTACCTGGAAAGGATGGAAGGCTGAGTCAACCTTGACAATTATAATAGTCACTCTCTCCTATTCACTTGCATGCATGCATGCACACACACAAGCACACCTACATAAAAAAATGTTTCATAACAATAACCATATATTCTCCCAAGAAGAAAAATAGCTACCGTATTTTCCGGCGTATAAGACAACTTTCTAACACACAAAAATCTTCTCAAAAGTTGGGGGTCGTCTTATACGCCAGGTGTCGCTCTCCTGTTACCAGGCACACCAGCCCGAAAGGCTTTGAGGAGCCTTAAATGGAGCCAAGCTGAATTGCCTGCTGAGTTGCCGCTAATCAGCTGAGTTACACGCAAGCCCCCTGTAAAACTTTCCTTTTACACAACGCTGGCCATCCCAGATGAGATTAGCAGGCAACTCAGCTGGGATTGCCAGAGCTTGGATGGCCAAGCGCTGTGTAAAAAGGAAAAACTTTCCTTTTACACAACACTGGCCATCCCAGCTGCTAATTTTTGCCTCCTAATTGGTACGTAGCAAAAATCCACCCCCCTCCAGCTTGCTTACCTTAGCTGCTAGCCGCAACGCTTGCCTTGCCTTGCCTGCAATCCATTGCATCAGCAAGCAACTAAATCTCCCTGCCTGCAATCAAGCAGGCAGGGAGTTGTGGACTTCAACTCCCAGAATTACTCAGCCAGCAAAGCTGGCTGAGGAATTCTGGGAGTTGAAGTCTACAAGTCTTAAAGTTGCCAAGGATGGAGACCCCTGTTCTAGTGGGTAAGTTTTTTTCCCCCTTTGGGAGCTTTAAAAAAAATAGTTAATTAAGAGGTTTTTTTAGTTGTTCTTTTTTAGACCTAGCCATTTAAAGGCTAGGTCTAAGTTTTAGGCTAGGAAGTTTTAAATTTAGCTTTCATATAAAAATAAAAATAATAATAATAATAATAAAAAAAATAAAAAAAATAAAAATAAAAAAAATAAAATTTGTGCAACTTTCTGAGATTTAGTGTGTTTCTGTAGTGTTTCACTCTAACTACACAAACACACAAAATCTCACAAAGCTGTATGTGTGTGTAAACCCACAATGTAAAAGTTGTTTTGGGGGGCTTTTTGTGGCTGTGTGAGGTTCCTGCTTATTGCAGGGGCCATTTTGGGTCTAGCACAGCTGCTTTTACATTGTGGGTGAGCCAGTTGATGTTTTTTAATTTTTATTTGGTGTGCGTTGGAAGAGGGGTCGTCTTATACAGCAAGTATAGCCCAAACCCTATATTTTTACAGGAAAAGTTGGGGGTCGTCTTATACGCCCAGTCGTCTTATACGCCGGAAAATAGGGTACATATTCTTTCAGGAATCACCATGTCCTTTTTTTCCCCTCCCCAAAGTTAGAACTGCAAAAAAAAAATCAAAATCCCTTCTTAGCAAGGGTTATGGGAAGCTCTACCTGTTGAACTTCGTTAGTATCACTGTCCCAGGTTGTCTCACTAATTCCAAAGAGGGGTGGACTCGTACTTCCTAGATTCTGTTCTCTGGTGCTGTATACTGTATATTTACTATACAGTAGTATTGTTTAATACTATACAGTATTAAACAATTAGGCCCTTCCTCACTACATGATTATTTTTTTAAAAAAATGAGGAACGATTCCAAGCCAGTTTCCAAAGTCAGTGTTCCCAAGGCAGATTTACAGACTCAAACAATACTGTACTTCGCCCCAACAACCCTAATAAAAATGTATTCAACTATCCCCGGAAAATAAAACACAAACACCCCCACACTTCTTGGGAACACTATGAAAAACAAAGGCTAATTAATGGTCGTCTCCAGTTTGTCAGCGGAGGCGAAGCCTGATTTTTCCCTTGATTTTTGAAGGACGGGGTGTTTCAATAATCTCCTTAACCCAGTCTTTCCCCTCCGTAACTCCGGGTATTTTGCAAAGCTCCGTCCACTTCAGACGCCGCATTTGAAGATTCCGCCGCATCGAGCTAATTGCGAGGCCTAATTGCCGTTTCCAGTCCGCCAAAAGCGGGGCCTCGCTACACGGGCCTCCAAGCACGGGCGGCGCGCTCGCTGCGATCGGAACAGCGGCGGGGAGAAGAAGGCAGCCAGGACGGGGTTTGTCAGTTTCTCTATCAAACATCCCACCCCACCCCGGGCCGACCGTTCTCGCGCAAAGCGAACGGCCGCTGTGGCTGGGAGGGCGCCATTTGCATTAACTTTCTTTTGGAAAATCATTCATTGCTTTTTGCGGCTCAAGCCCCAAACGCCGCTTTGCACACGCGTTACGGTGTGGGAACCACGAAGGAGCCTGGCGAAGTCCTGCCAAACGGCCACACTTCTCTCCTCTGTTTTTCCATTCCTGCCTGGCTTTCCCCAAACCCCACCCCCACCCCCACGAAAAAGCCAAAAGGGAAAAGAAAGGAGTCCACGGCGTTGAAGAGTCGGCCGTTCTGATGCACGGCGGCCAATGACTTGGTTTGACTTGACGCAGGCTGAGAGAAGAGGATTCACACACACACAACCCGACGAAAATATACAGAAAAGGCCGCCGAGTTGCTGGGCACTTCGAAGGGAAGCAAGCGCTGCTCTAAAGCAGCCGGGGGAAGCCAAGCGGGGCACAGTTGAAGGCGGGAACCCGCTTTGGGTGCAAAGAGAAAAACTGGGTCTGCCGAAACGAGGAGGGTCCTGCAGGTCTTTTCGAGAAGCAAGGATCTTCTCCCGCGTTTATTGCATGACCAAGCTGCTGCCCCATGTATGATATCCTGAGTTAGATCAACCTGCAGGTAGATCTTGGAATGCAATGGTGGACAGTGATGAAGATATCTTAAATTGGACCCTAACTGTGTATCAGAGAGGGTTACAGAAATCTACCACTAAACCCTGGGCAAGGAATGTTCATCCGACTAGCTAGCTAGGTCTAGGACAAGAATTTGCCAATCTGAGCCAGAGACTCTTGTGGCCCCCTGATTATTTTCTTCAAATTTTAGGTTCTCTGATTTCTGTGGGATTCTTTGAGTCTTGAGAAAAGTTTCATAGAAGCCCCTGGTTATGTTCATTCAACATCTCAAATCAGAGTATGGATTATCTGGCTTTGGTTTAGCGTGTAAAATGAATTCAGACAATGTCATTTGTAAAACCAAAGCGTATGGCAGACTGTATGATACAAATCAAGCTAACGTTTACTGTTCATGTTTTTTAAATGACATTTCACTATTTGACATTTGGGGTGGTGAGAGAGAGAGAGAATGAGGGGGCTGGCAAGAGAATTCTGGGAATTGAAGTTCACACATCTTAATGCTGCCAAGGAAGCACAAGACAAACTACAAAGGGAATGCAGCTTTCTCATTCTCTCCAAGCTTCTCTCCTAGCCAGCCAAAAGAATTGATTCCCGCAGACTGGTATTAAGGCACTATAGATTTAATCTAGTATAAATTCTTCCAAGTTCAGTAGGATTTGTTGCGAAATATTTGTGGCTATAGGATTGTCCTCTGACAGAACTGAAAGGAAGGCTGAAGAGGATCTATGATCCGTTATAGTACTCTTTCAGAATATTTGCAGTTTGTCTGATTAGTTCATGATCAAATTAATGTTGGGAAAAAACAAACAGGATATTAGTATCAAGACTGATTCACTGATGTTACGTTTGGAGTAAACTCATAAATTAAACATTAGCCGTGTCTATAAAGGGCTGGTGGGTTTTCTGTGGATGTTTATAAGGTTTTGTTTGTTTGTTTTGTGCCTTCAACTCAGTATTGACTCCTGTCACACTCTGGATAAGGCCTTGAAGTTTTCTTGCACATTTTCAGAAGTGGTTTGACCTTGCCTTCTTCAGAGGGTTGAGAGAAAGTGATTGACTCAAAGTCACACACCTGACTTTATACATAAGGCAAGACTAGAAGTCACAGTCTCCTGGTTTCAAATCTGAGGTTTTAAACCATTACATTAACTGGCTGACATCTAATTGGTTCATGTACCAATTAGCCACAAATGAAGCTTGTCTCTCAGACATGTATATATTGCCTCTCAGATATGTATGTATGTAACGCCCATTATTCCTGTTGTTTGAAGAAAACATATTTCTAAAGTTAGTGTTTAATGTCCTTTTGTATATCAGTAAAAAAAAAAACTTCTGATATAAATAGGAGTGTCTGCATTGGACATTCTTTACTCAAAGATCTTTACAGCTCCCTGCTAATCAGCCCCTTGTTGGCTTTTTCATGCAAATAGTATTGCCAGGATCCTATAATCATGGAAAATGATACTGTATGAAAATTTGTTTACATTGTTTCTAGATTGAGGTCCAATTATTGAAATGAATGACATCCATGCCTATTAATTAGCCATATGTTGCTGTTTAATGGCGAGTAACCATTAAGTGGAATATGAAGGATGAGTCCCTTTCTCTTGTGTGAGCAACTGTGTCTGAATCTGCTGTCGCGTGATCCATTGTGGATGAATCGCTTAGGGGAGCAACTTGTTTTTTATATGGGATTTGAGAATCCTCATGGAAGTGCTTTTCATCGCGTTCTTTGCATTAATGAACTCTTTTCACCACAGTGTTGCATTAATCTGGGCCTGCTGGACACCCAAATAACATGCAACAGGGCTTCCCCTCCCCCATCTTGACATTGACTTGTTTTCAGTTGCTCCTCTCTCCAGGCACAGTAGTATATTACTTGCTGCAGAAAGAGTGGGGGGGACACTTCCATATAGTGGATTTCAAGGACTCTCTTGCTGGTGAAGCAAAAGGTTGCTGGTGGAGGGAGTCCTATTGTAACAGCCTGGGATCTCATACATCAGCCTCTACAATCTTGCCTTGGAAAAAGAGAGGGAAGCAGTAGGGAGGTAGGAGAAGCCTCTGTTTCGCCAATACTTCACAAAGCACCTTCTTAATCAGAGTCCCAGGATGATGCGCTTTCAAAGTTCAGCTTTTTCCTTTCCCCTTCCTGGTCCTCTTGCTGGGGCCCAAAAAGGCATGCACTGTTATAAATATAATGGGTATGTTGCATAAACATTCTCTCTAAAGGAGGAACAAGGTTGTGAAATCCATAAGACAGTCAATGGTTTGTGTTCTAACATCCTCCTCCAATCCAGTGCACTCTGAATGTGACAGGCTGCAATTCCCATCATTCCCAGCTCTGCTGCCTAGGAACGGTAGCCCACTACATCTTTTCCAAAATGGGATAATAATCTTTATTGTAAAAGACTTTTCATGTATGGAGTTAGGTAAATTGCACAATGATCAAAGGGATCCTTTCAATTAAAATACTCATAGAGGTGGACCGCGGTGGCTCAGTGGCTAAGATGCTGAGCTTGTTGATCAAAAGGTCAGCAGTTCAGCGATTCAACTATCTGGTGCCACATAACGGGGTGAGCTCCCGTTACTTGTCCCAGCTTCTGCCAGCCTAGCAGTTCGAAAGCACGTAAAAAATGCAAGTAGAAAAATAGGGACCACCTTTGGTGGGAAGGTAACAGCGTTCTGTGTGCTTTTGGCATTTAGTCATGCTGGCCACATGATGTCTTTGGACAGCGCTGACTCTTTGGCTTTGAAACAGAGATGAGCACCGCCCCCTAGAGTCAGGAATAACTAGCACATATGTGAGAGAGGAACCTTTACCTTTAGAAGTGGAACATTTTGAGTAAGCGAGTGTACAGTCACGTCTTCAAAGGCAGCCTTATAAGAAAATGGATTGAGGGTATATTGGGATTAAAACTGAGTACCTTAAACACCTCCACTGGGATGTTCTGTGGATACCTTTTGACTCTAGATGTTGCGAACCCAGAACATCAGAGGATCTAACTTTGAGAACTAAGCCATAAAAATGAGCATAGGCTGAAAAAAAGCCCAGTGCTGAATGAGCCCAGAGATACACAAGTTTCTGGTCAGAGGTAGATAGACCAGAAAAATTCACACTCAGGGCACTGATGATCAGCCAGTCATGAATGGCATCCAGCAGTCAAGGAAATTGCTTAGTTCTTGTGCAATACTAAGTTATGGTGTTCTTTGTGCTTTGGTTTAAGCTTTGGGCGCTGTCAACCAACTTGTGCTGAATCAAGAAACCACTGTTAAATAAACTCTGGTTTTGCATGATTAGCAATGCCAGCATCAGCTGCCTGGAATACAGAAAAGCAGCCTCCTTCACCAAGCCCCTGCCAAGCCTTCTCCCACTCCCACAACAAGTCAGACCCCATTGCTCATCTTCAGTCACCTGAAGGAGGAACAAAGGAGAGGAGAGGGATTGGAGGGAAGCAGTAAATACTCTTTGTCTAACTATATTTTGACTGAACTGGTTTCCATTTGTGCTTCTTGGTTGTTTAAGAGACATCAGCAGATCCTCTTGGCATTAAAAGCTGACAGGAAATTAACTTCTCGCAGCCTTTTGGGAATCCCAAGGCAATGTAAAACTGCTGTTGCTTCCTCTTCCTTCCCTTCTCTTCAATACTTGAGCACTGCGATCCGATCAGAGATATGCTTAGGTGGGAATAAGCACCCTTGAATTCAGTGGAACTGACATCAGAGACATGCAAAGGATTGTGCAGAAGCCTATTTCCACCACCTCCACCAGTTTCTAGTACAAAATGTATGGCCTCTGTGGCTGGACTTGCAATGTGTTTTTCTCTAGGAGGACCATCAGATCAAAATCTTTGGCAAAATTAAGATGCATTCTTTTCCCCATCCTGGTTCTATCTGTCACGCTACAGCTGGTGATTAAACTGTCCAGGCAGACTGCTGCCTGCAGGAAGAGAGAGAGAGAGGGAAACAACAACAACCAGGGATATTATCTCTGGCTGGATCCGGATGTGGATGCAGGACGAGGAGAGGAGACAACGATGTATTAATTAAATCTTAGTTTCCTGGGTTTACACAAATTCATCAAAGGGAAAACAGTGGTCAGTTTACAAATTGATTTTGAAGTGTTGTAATGGTACCTGTAATAGTTATCTTTCCTACAAATGCCATTGCAAAATGCCCCATGGCTAAGAAATAGATATAGCCCTCCCTAGAACAACTTTCATTTTTCTTTCCTTAAAGAAAAATGCAGACTATGACTTCTGTGGCTCTTATTTATTAAAAAAAGATTGAGGAAAAAGATATTCCAAAAGTTACGCATTCTTTTAAATCTATTTATTCCCTCACCTTAGAAGAAACAGTTATTAAAGAATACAATATAATGAGATTGTGTAATTTGAAAATGTTTTAGGTCTAATTGTGGTTGCACTGTGTGTGTCTTTACAAACTATAACATTAGTTGTAACCTTAAAAGGCAAGGGTCAAAGAGACAAAAAAGCAGCTTCATTATAACAAAAATATGCTTGTTTCTGGTATGTTAGTATCTTTTTAAAATGGTGTAGATTTCCTCCCTATAAACTTATACTTCTCTTTTGATTATCATGACTTAAGATAGTTGGAAGTCACTTTTAATTTCCTTTGAGGCCATTTATTCCAAAAGAATGAATATCTGTGATACAGAATGCAATTATTGATTTGTAATTATCAAATCAACTACTTGGCTACTTGTAGTTTTGTTAAGCAGGAAACTTTTACTCCTGCCCTTTAGCCCAGGATTTTAGACTCTGATTTGTGAACTCTAGAATATTTGCAAAGAAGCAAGATAAGAAGGAAATGCAGAAACACTCCTGAATGTTTGCATGGGAAAATAAACAGTTTTGTAATCAAAAATTAGACTTGGTGTTCTAATATCTTTTGTGGCACTCTCAGGCTACCTTATTAAAATATATATATTTTCCTTGCAGAATTTCCGCAGCAATTTTTACTTTCCAAACTCTCTTTAATGTTTGCTGCATTCTCACCACACATCCAAGCTAACCAACTCTCCTTAGTTTAGTCTCTTCCACAAAATGAGAGTTCACACAAATGGTGTAATCAAGTCAAAAATTTTGCTGCTGCATTCATATATCATGCTCAGATCCATTACTTTATGCTACAATGTGCTGTACCCAGCAGCCATTAAACTTTAGTGGGAACCTAGATAATTAATCTAATTCTATTCTTAACAAAAGCAATAAACATAATTTTACTAATTAAAATGATAAATAACTTATACTATAGGGAATGAATTTGAAGTATTCAGAATACTTTTTTAAAAAAGGAATCCAGCAATCAGTCTGATGTAGAGAGGAGAATATTTGACAAAATCTCTTTCAGCAAAAGAGATCTGGTGAAAACTGGTTGTAGGTAACACGTCCTCTAATTGCTAATGCAGAGGTGGATGTGATTAGAATCACTGCTAAGTGTCAAGATCTTTAGATGATTTGAAATAATGCTGCAATGATCAAATTTATTCCTCCACATCAGGCCAGCCATAAAAATAAATTTCTGGCTTCAAAAGTGTTTAATTTTGATGATCACTTTGTCTGTAGATTTGCTCAAAAGCAAGTCCGCTTGAACCAAATGAAGTTTATTCCAAGTAAGGTATTGGACATAAAAATGCAACATATAATACAGTGATAGTTAACCTGGTCCCTCCCGCCCACTAGTGGGCGTTCCAGCTTTCATGATGGGTGGTCGGGGTTTTGTCCCTACTTTATAAATCACTGTTACTGTGGAACTGGTGGGCGGTTAGAAAATTTTACTACTAACAGAGATACAAAAGTGGGCAGTAGATATAAAAAGGTTGACTATCCCTGATATAATAGATCTTTGTACCTGGCCCTGGTTGGTTGGTTGATCTTAGATTGAAGATTGAAACCTACTCCTTTCCAGTTTAACCTACAACATAAAATTAGAATGTTTAGAATGTTGTACCTTGATCCTATGAATTTTGCTCAAGGAATGTTTGATCCAGCCCCATTCAGATAGTTGTGTGTCCTGTTTTATTATTTTGTTCCTGGAGGGTTGAAGCCAAACTCTTGTTTATTCTCTTGAGTGGAGTCCAGTACTTGCTTTCCTGTAGCCCTCATTAGATGACAAGGTAGGCTTGGGGAGATGAGTGTTGGCTGAACCTTCCATGCCTTCCACAGAAAATCTCCAATGGAGATAACACTTGCTTTTATGGATGCAGCTCTATTCTATTTTTTATCCCCAGATCAGTGGGACTTTGATGTCAAAGAATGAAGTGGAGCTCAGAAATGGATTGATAATGTGTCATCAAAATTAGTACTGTTTTAATGACCGCCTAGGTAAACATTCTCCAAAATGATCTGGCTGGAACCTGGTCCTTCAGGTCTTCCAAGGTTGCACCCATCACAGCTGTAACTGTGTCTATCCATCTCCAGGACATATTTTGCACGCCTGTGGAATGTTGAGACAAGTGAGCCCATTGGCTCTTTTCCACAAAACCTTTCTCTGATTCTGGGGATGAGCCTACAGCGTGATCTAAATCATATAATTTATATGATTATTTTACTTAAATAATCATATAAAGCCACTGATCAACTTTTATAAAACCTAGAGGCTGTTGGGGGAGGGGGGGACACAGGCTGAACCAGACACCTCATTTATGAATTTCTGCCTTATGTACATCCAGTTCAGGGCTGTGCTTCTGCCCATGATGAATCCATATGCCTGGATTATGCCATCTAATTATACCTGGATGTGTACAGTCTACTGACTTGCCAATTGGCCAACTGTATTTTAACCTATGCAGGGGTCTTCAAACTTGGCAGCTTTAAGACTTGTGGACTTCAACTCCCAGAATTCTCCAGCCAACATAGCTGGCTGGAGAATTCTGTGAATTGAAGTCCACAAGTCTCAAAGCTGCCAAGTTTGAAGAGCTCTGTACTAGAGTATGATAAGATACCCTTTTATCCCTTTATGGTTTAATAGGGCCCTGACCCCAAATGTAACCCACTGTAAGCTAACTGTATGTTTAATCGGGATGGACTTGCAAAGGTAAAGTGTGACTGGTTTATTTATGCCCATCTAGCCTGAATCCGAGGAAGACCACACAGTTCCTAAATCCCAAACTAGTAAAGCTGCATGTCACCCAGTGGATGGACTGCTAAATGGCTCCGTTTTGGGGGGTGGGGGGTAGCCTCTCATAAGGACGATCTGGAGGTAGGGAACCCGTCGGCCGAGGAGACCAGCTTTCCTTGTCTGCTTTTCCACTCCGTCTTCTGCAGCCAACGTGGGAGAAGCAAAAAGAAAAAAGAAAGCAGCTTTGAAAAGCATCACTTTTTATTAACTGTACTTGGTGTTTGGTTTCGGTTTGGGGTAGGCTGGCCGCCTTCTTTGCAAGGAGTGGAACGCGAGACAGGCGGAGCGGCGATCATACCGGAGCGGCCGCCATCTTGACTCTTTTGACCAACTTTGCAGACACCACCCTCCTCCCCCTAACCAATTTAACCCGGTCTCTGCTGACGCTGTTTGTTCCTCCCGCCTACTTTCGAAACCATCGAAAGGGAGAGAGCTTCGCCGGCTCGGTTCCCTCCGACAGTCCTCTTGGAAGACGACGAGGATCCGCAGGGGAGGCGGGGGCACCGTCCCTCCTCTTCCCCGCGGTAGGTCCTTGGGCTGCTTGCAGTTATTTGCTCCGGTGGGCCTGCAAAAGCCATTAAAGGCTCTGGCACAGGGCAGAAACGGAGCTAGGCAGCACCACTCGCTTTTTAAAATAAACATTAGTCTTAAAACGTTTGCACTATTGACCCCCCTGCAGATCTGGTTACTTGTGATCCGCTGCCCAGATTTAAGGACGTACCGGGGGCCCCTCCTTCCCTTCCCCCCCCCCCCCCCAAGCTGGAGAGGACACGGAAGAAGAATCCGAGCCGGCTTCAGGCTTCCCCTCCGGGAGCATCAATTCAGGCCAGCTCTAAAATCGGAGCTACACAACCGAGGAGCTCCCCACCCCACTCCCATTTGGGTTCAATAGCCCGACTGACCTTCGCTTGGAAGTTTTTTTCGGAGCCTCGGCTCTGCCCTTCGACAACCTGACCTCCCACGGGCCTTTGCTAAATCAAGGCTCTCTCCAGGTGTGTGGAACGGGTCTGCTAGGGGATGATGGGGGTCGGAGTCAACAGAGATGAAGGGCAGGCAGCCCCGTGAGGGAAGGGGAAAGCTGCTGGAGTTTAAAAGCTTTTGGGGCCTATCTTCCAAGATCTTTCACGCTGACTTTACTATGGAGGGGAAAGGGGGCTGCTGGTCCCATCTTGGGATTCCCATTGCAACCCCTTTTAAGGAGAGTGTCCCTGCCCTTAGGGCCCAATGTGACCCCTGCAGTAGCTTATTCCAGAGATATTTTATAGCCTCCTGCCAGTTCCTCCATAGGCTACAAGCACTGCTGTGCTGGTGCCTCCAGACAGGCAGCCTCTTTCTCACCACTTTAAGGAGAGGCTACCATTGTCTTGGCCAAGCCAGTGGATCCTCTGTGAGCTGGAGCAGAGCTACACCAGGACGCCACAGGACAAAACAAGGGTTACCTTACTCTTCCAAATCGCCCTGCTTCTGTGCTACAGGCTGCACCTTCCTGGCCTTCCTTCTCTTAAAGACTTTTCTCCACATCAGAAATGAAGACTGAACCAGTCAAGAAACAGAAGTCCCACAGCTTCCCTTGCAGTGCAAAGTAGTGCAATTTGTCCAACTTTTATTAACTATGTTGTTGCAAAGTGTGATTTTAAAAAAAATCCAGGTGTTTCTCAGAACTATGCAATCAAAGCTCCGCTTCCTTATTATGTGTATTTGACACACACACACACCCAGCCACCAATCTTGACTTTTTATTTTCCATATCTTGCAACCCTGGTTATCCATCTTGGGTTGGGGCCTCTTTCCCGTCTGTGATTTTCTTAAGGTTGATATTCTGACTACCTTTCCTTTCATTCCCTGGCTTGGCTGTAGCTACCACTCATTTGCAACAGAAAAGGACCCCTGGACTTATTTGACTCCTAGTGCCCATATAACTATGATTTTCTTGATAGAATTAAGGAAGTGATTTAATTGGCTTCTAACAGGATGCTTTTTTGACTTCCTAGTTTATCCTAAGTCTTGGGATATTCAAGAGTTCTGCCATTCAAGTCCTAAACAGGCTGATCCTACTGAGTTTCCAAAATCGGCCAAGAATTCCAGATGCTGCTATTACCACCATCACCACTAGAAAAGGAAACTTGGGGAAAAGCAAAAATCAGAATCTATGGGAACTTATGTTCTGGAACTATTACCGGAACCCTCTGCAGATATACTCAAAGTCCCATTGAGCCCAATGTGGTTTACTCTGAAATAATTTGTATATCCTTCAGAACAGATGAATTGCTAGCCCCATTTTGCCTGATAGTATGGCTAATCCTGAGTGGGTCAAGAGGTGTTTTTATCCAACATATCTCTGAGCAGCTAATTGAGAACATTGATTGTGTAGGACGGATACCTGATCATAAGTGCCTTCTGTGAGAGGAGGGGCAATGACAAGATTAAATAACACAGGTCAATGTCTCAGTCTTCTTGATGCTTCAACAGGGAATTTTCCAAAGAAAGTCTTTCTTGATGAGGACAAGACTTCATTATTTGATTGAAGGAAGGAAGGAAGTCTTCTCCTTAAGGCTATTCTTCCAGTCAGGCTTTAAGGGCTGAAGGAGATACGACCTTGACAGAATGAACTAAAATCAGATCGGGTTTCTAGAGAAGAGGCAAAGCTGCCAATTCCCAGGAACAGACAAGTTACTGTATTCTGCATCTTTTTGCTTAGCGGTATTGAATGCAGTAAACAAGTGTGCTTTGGTTTTTTCCCCATTTTCTTACAGTATTGTTTAAACTCACCTGAAGCCACCGAAATGTAGCTGTGCACTCACCTTGAAATATTTATACCAGGGCAGTCCATATTGCTAATAATCCTCCTCCTCCTAAGTAAAGCATTGTTGAGGTTCACATGAAAATCAGCTTACCTCTACTTTTTATAATTATTTGAAAATTATACCTGTGTGTTGTTTATCCCGTGGACAAATTAGAATCATATGGTGAATAAGTGGGCCTTTGCATTTTTTTAATGGCCATTTGAATACAATATATAGTGAACACTAATGAGTCTTGAATCACTAGGGGAAAAAATCCGGATAACCACGAGATGGCAGGCCATCTTGTGGTCATCTGGATTATTTACATCCCAGATTGGTATCCCTAGTAATGTTCCCTGTTAACTATTTTTCTCCACTCTCCCAGACCGATCATAGTTTGTATATAGCAAGCACATGTTCTGGAAAATAGGCTTTTGATGAATGCATAATTAAGATGAAAGGTAACGCAGCACAATTCTATTTGGGAATAAATTTCGCTGAGTCCCAATGACTGATTTATTTTCCTGTAAGAATGCGCATATCCTTACTGCCTTAATAAGGACTCGGTGTATCTACTCCTTACCCGTAAATCAAGATAATCAAAGATTCTGGAAATTCGTTTCTTTCCCTGGAACTCTGTTTGTGAACTGGATGGAGATGGAGATGGAGATGGGCTACCGCAGATTAACAGAAAAGGAGAGAGCACTTGATTTTCTCCACGGAAAAGCCACACGCCATACCTGGTAACCTCCTGAAAAGATGGGCTGACTTGGTGTTTTTTACCATTCCCCGCCCCCCCCCCCCCCCGAGATTTTTAAATTTATTTCGGCTGCTGTGCCTCAAAGTTGTTCGCTTTACCGCAAGAAAAACTGAGAATTTAGGCAGAGGCAGCGATAACACCAGAAAAGGAATTTTTTCCCCGTCATTGTTTCTGGAGCAAATGATGGGGGAGGTTCGGTTTTTTGTTTTTGTTTTAAATAAAATTCCTTTTTCTTTTTTCTTTTTTTCTTTGCGTTCTCACAGAGTCCACTTCCCCGTTGTTCACACAGGCTTATTCATTTAACCCAACGTTTTAGGTTCGCCTCACACTGAGGGGATACACAATCGCTAACCCCAGGAATGAGCGGATACACAATCGCTAACGTTTGCTTTGATTCGTTTGCGGCCGTCGTGTAAACTCGGCCTTTGAATCTGGCCGCCGAGCCTGTATTTCGGAGTCAGCGCTCGTCCTTCTTCAGGCTACTTCCTCCCCTCCTCTCCAGAAGCTCCTGCTACCTCAAAGGTGCCCGGGATAGCTGCGCCAATGGATCATCTTTTTGATTGCACCCACGTTGATCCCTGGCTCTTGCTCAAGCCGAGAGATGCCGATATGTCTCTGGTACCCAATTACCGATTTCTCTTTCACCAACCATTGTTGCAAGGTTCATTCCAACAGCAAGGATCTCTTGGGTTGCCAAGGCAACGATAATGGCATTACAAGAGAGGCGACGCCCTCCCTCGCAGGCGTGCTCATAGGGACCCTCCCTTTTTGCCCCTTAAGCAGGCAGGGAGAGGGAGCCACACCCCCCCCCCTCGGGGACACACTTTTCCCAAGCGGCTGAGTCGGCTGGTTCAGAGAGGAAAGTGTTGGGGGGGTGGGTCAGCTCTGCCACAAACTCCTTGAGGCTCCAAGCTGCTACAAGCAGGTGAATATTGCCTGCGCACATACAAGAACTTTGTGTAAATGGCCCGGCCTTTAGTAGGTTATTTTATTTGTTTTTTTTGAATAGTTATTCAGCAAAGGGCTGCAATCCTTCGTTCCCTTACCGTAGAAGAAGTGACTTTCTATTGGAGAAGGTCTTGCCGAGTAGGTGGTGGAAAGCTCAGCATAACGGCGGATGCATCAGAAACGGATTGTTCGAACAGACAACACGATTAGGAGCCTAAGAGTGAACCATCACTTGACGAGGAAAAAAGAAACAAGAGGTGGCGACGCTTTGTTGTTAAGGAAGAAATAGGGAGCAAAGCGTCGCAGTTTTTGCACTGCGCTCACTAGAACAGTATCTTTGTGATCAAGGGCAATGTCGACTTTTTCAGATAGGGAGAAAGCCCCAAGTAAAACATAAAACCAAGCTAGTTTTATTGAGAGAGGGATTCAAATGTCTATAAAAATGTTAGCTTCAACAATCTATTACCATCCCGAGGAAAAACAGCGTTTCAAAATCACCAGTGAAAGGACTAAAGAAAAAAAAAGTGGATAAAATGTTGATTCCAACACTAGCCATTATGTTTTAATTTGTGTGATTTACAGAGAAGCGTTGTTGTTCTACTGAGACACAAGTCTCTTTTAGAATTGCAGCCCCAAAGCCTAGGAGTAATTCCTACTGTGATCGATGGAATCTAATTTCTAGTCATTGTTACTTTTTTTTTATTGGAATATCTCAAAATGCCTGCTTCAAACAATTGCAATTCTTTCTACCACTGTTTGAGAATAAGTCCCAATGGCTTCTTGGTTCTCTTAGTGCATGTTTTAGGCTCAGTGGTCTGGAAGCGGGAATAAATGGCTGGTTCATAATTTTGGGAGATTAACTCTATTAACATATGGATTTTCCCATCCAACCTGTGCCATAATGGAAATAAAATCCCACTGCTTGTGTTCAAACAACATGCTTACCCATGGTTAATTAAACTACAGTTTATTCAAAAGTCACTCCATTTTCTAGGTTCTCAGAACTTCACTCAGAACAGAGATAAGTACCCAAAACTCAAATTTAGCTGGTTGGCTTGTTGGCTTATGCAAAACTAGACCTTTGACTTAATCCGGTAGATTGAGAATTGTAGCAAAGGTCTTTGAGGACCTTTCTCTGAATCATGTATAAGCAGACTGATTTGTTCTGAAGCAGAGACTGAGATGGAAGGAGAAACACCTCCCCACCCCCAAAAGTGAAAATGTGGAAATACCTCTTTAAGACTGTGATTAACATGTAACTCTATTATCCTAAAAACTTTCTGGTTTGGAAAGCAATGCTCCACTTTCTTCCAAAAGGTAAAGTTTAGAAGCAGATAAATAGACACATGCTAACCAATAGCGACATACTTTAAAAAAAAATATGGAAAAAACAAAATCCTATTTTTAAGACCTGAATTCATGAAAAGAAACTTAGGTGCCCTTACTGGAAGTCAAGAATAGGGACAGGACTTGGAACTAACCCTTTATTATGACTGAACTGTTGTGAATATAGGCTGCCCAATATATCTGGAGCAACTTTGTAGGGGGTGAGGTCTTCAATTTTTTTCTAATGTGCATTTTCTCACCTACCTTTTCCTATCTTAGTCAGACTTAAAATCTCTAGATATGATTGTTAAATGTATCAAATCTATATGTCAGAGTAGAACTGGGAGTTGTACAGGTAGAGGAAGTGAAAATGTGACTGTCTTGCCTCAACCTCATTCATCAAGACTTCTGATCATCGTTTAAGTCTCCAATAAAGCAGGTGACCTTCAACTTCCACTCAAAGTTGTCCTAAAAAGACCAAGCTGCCCCAAATATTGCCAAAAAGACCCTCCACACATATATACAAGAAAACAGTTCTTTCAACCTTAGCTATTAGAACGAAATTCAATCATGGTAATATTTAGAGTTGCCTCCAGAGGCAGAGAAGGAAGGACAAGAAGCCTGGCATCCTTCATTAAAATGTGAGTCCATAGTTATCCCTGGAATAGTCTTTCTTCCTACATGGCATTAATGCATATTTGAAAGTTGTGGCCTGACTACATCTTCTAGTCTTATGCGTTTTAACAGCACTCACTTTCCTCCTTTTCATGTGGTGTTTGCAATCTAATATATTTTCTTTTCAATCCCCCACCTCTTCAAGGCAAAGATTTCTTGATGTGAAATTTCTCATTCTCATTGAGTGAATTTACTCATGATGTAATTGATGACACTTCTGAATTCAATTAATTCAATATTAACAAAGGAAGCAAAACAATAAGAATTCAGTCCTGCGTTGATGCAGCAGAAACAAGTCTGGAGATTCAGACTTAACTTTTCATCTATCTCATTCTGCTTGCTACGCTACATTCATTTCCCTCCAGTTAAAACAGAAAGCAACGTGCATGAAATTGACTTCTGGCTGAAATAAAAGGAATGCAGATGATGTTAACTGGCTCCCATTCATTTTCTGAATACCTTTGTTCTGGTAAACATCATCATTCCTTCACTGAGCTCATCCTTCACACCTTGTTTGTATTTAAAAACACATTCTCCTTGCACTCAGTTGTGAACAAGGTTGGTGCCACAAGGGGAACATGGAAAAGACTGTTAAAAGGAAGGGCAAGTTTCTTTTCAATAGAAAACAATGAGATTTTTATGAAGTTTATTTAAACACGTGGTATCCTAGCTTTGAAAAAATATGTATTTGGATAGTTGGCTTCTGATATGTTCGATGGAACTGTGGCCTTCCTCTCAAGACTGTTATGCAGATTCAATAAATAAACAAAGGAAAACAGCTACCTGAATCAACATATTATATTAACAGGGAAAGTCAGAAGAATCAGCATGGAAAGGAAGTTTTAACCCAGATAACTGAGCAAACATCTTGGGGTTTATAGCAATCAACAAAGTTGAGCAGAGGTCAACATATCTTCTTATGCAGTGGAGATAGAAGACAGTTTAAGAATTGAAGAATCAATAGGACATTAGCACTGGCCTGGGGCTATGACATCTTACTAAACATTGTAGCCTATTTAAGAAAGGTCACAGTTCCAAGTCATTAATTCAAAATAGCTCCATTTAGCTCAATAGATTTCTCTGAAATAGTTTGTGGGTCTGCAATTAATGTCATGCCAGCAGTGGGTTGAATTACATATGTACATAACTACACATTTTAGTTGCTGACTTTTTTTTTAAATGTACCTAAAGCAAAAGGAATTACAATTGGGGAAATAAAATAAGCAAGTAAGGTTCTAATTCCAAAAAGAAAATGACAATTTTCAATGTTCCTTAGAAACATTTTTCCCAATGGCAAGGAAGGTTGTCGCTGAAAGTGAAAAGATTTTTTTTCTCTAAAATATATTTACAATGAAATTCTATATAGTACTATTCAGAAGTAAGCCCTATGAATTTCAATTTTTAGGTTTAGACCCAAGAAACTGACCAAAACCTTAAGGTCTTCAGCAAAAATAGTTAAACCTTCTATGGACCTTTCTGATCTGGAAGGCAGTGTATCTATTCACTCCAGGAAACAAAATCTTTGGGACATTCCAAGGAGTTGCCCACAATTGGAAAACTAAGTACAGCCAATTCTAGATCACATCCACACTCCATTTCTTCTCCATTTTCTGAGTTGTAAGTGATGTTGGAATAATTTCCATTGGGCTTCTTTCAAGCCAATGGCTGCAGACCTTGTATCTTTCAATTTATATTGTTTTTGTTTCCTAGTATGATATGATAGCTTATTAATAACCTTAACTATCACTAAGTGTTGTATCTTTTAATTCTTGATGAATGTATTTTATTCTCCTTATGTACACTGAGAGTACATACACCAAAGACAAATTCCTTGTGTGTCCAATCACACTTGGCCAATAAAGTATTCTATTCTATTCTATTCTATTCTATTCTATTCTATTCTATTCTATTCTATTCTATTCTATTCTATTTCTATTCTATTCTGGCAATTTAAGCCACAGTACTGCTTAATTTTAAATAGAACAGACCCCAAAAAGTCCCACTGACACTGAAAACTAACACTATAACATAATGCACATCCTTAATCTCACTGGATTCCGCTGTACTTGGCCTTTGATCCTTGACTCTAAGCCAGATTCCTGGGATCGAACTAAATTGGCAAATGGAGCAAATGGGTGGAATACAAAGAACGTTAAACCTCCTAATTACATTCTGGGGCTAAGATCTCTATAGCTAGGGTGTTTTCATGCTTTGTTTTGATTTGTAATGATAGAATGGTTTTTTAAAATCCTTCCTGTCATCGTTATTTCTTTTCTTTCCACAACTCACTGCCTTAAAATAACAAAAAGCTGCGCTTATCATTCTGACCTGGGATAAATCAAGGCCGGAAATTTGCTGTTCTCTTAACGGCCAAATTATTCCGATGTACTGTAATTGCTTAGTGTAACCGTTCCCTGCTTCTTTACTTCTAGTTACTCCGCTCCAACTTCTTACCCGGTCCCCGTATATTTTAGGGTCGCAATGGAGCGAAGTCCAAGCCGAAAACCACATTGATCGGGCGGGCGGGAGGGAGGGGGGTTGCGAAACTTTCAAGAAAACGGAATGACGAAGCTGCTCCAGAAAGTCCGCGAACAAGAACCGGACTACGGGGAAGGAGGAAAGGGGTGCTTTGTGGGAATCCAGGATCTCCCGGCAGCCAAAGTATCGCGGCGGTTATATGACCGAGGTGCATCTCCATTTATTTTTGTGATTGTCATCCGATTGAGTTCCGCTTTCCCGCGAGGGTTTTTTTTTTTAAAAAAAAATTTGCGTGCCTGCCTTTGAGTCAGTCCTGGCTCCTAGTTACAAGATCAATCCCTGCTGTTTTCTTAGCAAGGTTTTTTTTCAAAAGTGATTCGTCATTGCTAGGGAGAGACTGACTGGCCCAAGGTCATCCAGCTGGCCTTGTGCCTAAGGACGGACTAGAATTCATTGCCTGCCGATCCCTAGCCTGGTGCACCAAACTGACTTCTGGATTACCAACAACAGCAGAACTGGAGAAAGAATCCAATGACCTTCCTTTCCCGGAGACTCCTGAAGTTTGGAGACTGGGAAAGAATAATCAAGGTGTACAGTTCCTCTGGGGCTCCAGCATCCAAGGATAAAAGTATGTTTTGTTAGCGGACTTATTCCTGATCTGTTTCAAATTATCTGTTCATTCTTTGTAACCTGCTCCCCCATAAAGTACTGTTCAGAATGAATAACGATATTACAACTGCAACCAAGATCTGAAAAAGGTCTCTGAAGGATTTGCCTATTGTACTTGAGAAGCAGAACTTGTTGTCTTGCCTTTATTATTCAGCTACAGTTCCTCAAGTCCCTTATTGTCTTATTTGTAAATCATTAACAGCGAAAGATTGCAAGTTCCTCACCTCTTCTTCATAGGGGTTGCAGCACAACTTATCCATTCTGTTAGAGAGCATTGATGGATGCTCTCTAGAGCATTGATCTCTGTTGTTCGGTGGCCCATAGCTCTTCAAGTTCTCTTAAATATCTTTTCCAGCATTGTGACCTGAACTCTACAGAATGGCCATTGAATCTAGATGAGACAGGTGTCTGTCTCTCTTCCCTGCTGAGGTACTACAGCTCCAAGAGGTTAGCGGTTTAGTAACATGTATTGAAATTCTGTTCCACAATTTGGGAAAGAGGAATTGGACCAGTAATCTCCAAACTAGAACCCTGAATAAGGTTACATTGCATTCGCCTGTAGAGATTCCCAGTCATCCAGGTCATGGTTGTCCCAAAGGTGCTTTTTCCAGGAGGCAACTGGACTTTCTTGTTTTTTCTTTGAAGATATTTCGCTTCTCATCCAAGAGCTCTGATAGGATAGTGGGGAATGGAAAAAAACAACGTCCAGCTGCCTCCTTCAAAAAAAAAAGCACCTTTGGGACATTAGATTGCATTATATCTCCCATGATGGGACAGCATTCTATGCAGAAGCTTGATGCAGGACTTACCTTCTCTTTTCCTGCATCTTGCAGCCAAGGTATATCAAGGTAAGAGCTGGCTTCTGGTGAGAAATCCTGGAGAATTTGTGAAGATGAATATAAGTCCTAAAAAGCTCTGGTGGATCAAAGTTGAAGATAAAGGTAAAGTCTCTGCCAAGGGGAATGCAACTCCTGCAATTGCTTTGGCAGTGGTGAAGAAATAGTTGGCTGCTGCCTTCTTTCAGAATACTTTTTCAACTTCTCACTTGAGCCTTCAGCCCTAGGTTTCCCTCAAGGTGTCTCTTCCAAGTACTAATCAAGCTCAATTTTGCTTGGTTTCTGAGTCCAGAAAAGGCTGGGGTTGCCACTAGTTTAAGGCTGTATTGAAAAAGAGCCTTATCGACACAGAGGCTTGTTTGTAGGAGATAAACAGCCACGGATTTACCAATTACTATTTAATTTTGAGTGTTGTGTGGCTGGTTTGTTGATATGTGTCAGGCAAACCCAGAAAACTGGGTCTATTGATTAAACAGTGGTTAAGTCAGTCAAAAGTGTTTGTGTGAGTTCTACAAACACAATGAAATTACCATCAGGTACATCCAGATAGGATTCAGTAAACACATTTAGGATTTCAGTCAGCATATTTTATAGGTAGAATCCCATTAATCTCAGACTAGGCTACCATTGTTGGTTTCTTCAGATGAAAAACCTTCATACTTTTGTCTTAAGTCCAATACTGAGAATCAAACTTCTAGTATTTGTGCCTTAATGCCATCTACAGAATAATGGACCTGTGAATACAACCCATGATTTACTTTATCGTTGTTTATTTAATTAGCAGTCTTAGCTGGAGCAATACTCTGACCCATAATAACGTTTGGGGTCTGTGCTGCCAGTTGAGTGAGCTGCCAGTTAGCCCTATGTCCGCTTCCATTGTTACAGTCTCTTCAAAATTTCCAACAAACTTCTTCCTAGCTAGATGAGACTGAAGTTGAAATGTTGTATATCCCAAGTACTGTGTGTTGTACCACTGCCAGTGATTTTTTCCTCAGTGAGTACAATTCTTTTTACATGGAGGACAGGAATGTCTCCAAATTGACAACTAAATAACCCTCATCTATGTTGCTTTAAAAGCCAAGAAAACAGGATTATTGGAACAAGAGTGATGTAACAGCCCCCCCCCACCTCACCAAAAGAACTAAACAAATAGTAGAACGATGGTGATCAGTTGAGTTCTGGTTTTCAGCCTTTGAGGGAAGCATGATGGGTATTATGAACAACATCAATCTTATCGTGTTAATATCAATCAACATCAATCTAAGTGTATGGCATCTTAGAAAAGTGTGTTACACTAATGAGACAGATACTGAAAGATCAGAAATGTGAAATATCCAGAGCCATACATAAATGGCTATTTTAGGAAATCCATGACAATTACTTCAGAGTAAACTTATCTAGGATTGGATCCTACCAAGTGCATAGATTATTGAAGAAGCTAAGGGTACTCTTAATTAAATCCATAAAATGCTGCGCTTGACCCTTCCCAGTTATAACCAAATTATGCTTCCTAGTTTTCTAAACACAGTAGCTAAAGGAAAAAGAAGCTATAGAACTCACTCTAGGTTCTACTACTAGATATGAGAATCTACATTCCGTACTATCTGTCCTCTTAAGGGACACATGGGAGGTGGCATTGAGTAGATTTAAAGTGGCAAAACAGAAATAAAGTCATCATGCACAAAAAGCTTTAGCAGGGAATATATTGCATTATGTGGATTTATTTTCAATTACATTTAGGGCCTAGGAATTCAACAAACACCTATTTAAATGCCAGAGGGATCTTTTCTGGACCTGTGTGAGTATCCACCCATGGAAACCCATCTTGTGGAGTTCAGAAAGGTTAGGGCAGATAAAGACTTTGCAAAGGGTTAGTGACTGGCAAGTTCACAAAGCAAAAAACAAACCAATCATTGACTCACTCATCACAACTGAGACTGAGCTTACTTCTCAGACATAAGGTTACATTGCACCTCTCCTGACTTGAAAGTAATTTATATATATTTGTGCATGTGTGTGTGTATACATACACACACACACACACACACACACACATCATATCATGTTTTTCTAGGCTGTCCCACCTTTTGATTCAGAGAAACTTGAGTGCAAGAATCATTTCTGTAATGGGATCTATGTCTGCTTTTAAGTCCATTGGCCTCCTCGTTCATATATGGTTGCTTCCATTTTGTAAATATGTATTTGCATAGTTGCTGATTTGGGATATAACCAGGACAGACAATTCCAGGAGAAAAAAGCTTTCCCCTTAAAATGAGTCCTTTTCTTTTGCAAGTAGGTGGGAAATGAGCCTTTCCATCTGTATGAATGTCTTCTCCTCTGGTTCTTGAGCATATGATCAAGGCAATGAGTGAAAAGAGTAAGCAGACTGGGGTTGATCTTTGAAGTAAATAAGATGGGTTTAAAGAACAGAGAAATTCCCATCTAAAACAGAAGAGTCTTTGTTCGTTAAAGACACACACACACAAACATAGGAGAAACACTTTTCAGGCTTTCCAAATGCATGTGGGGCACCTTTCCTCATAGTACCTCTTGAAATCATTTCCCCTGTTTGGAATTAAAGCCCTGGAGATCCAGCAGACAAAAAGACAAATCCATTGAATTGCCCCACTCATAGCTCAAACCCAACACATTTAAAAGAGGACTGAGGGGAGGGAATGTTAGACAGCATCAAGACGGCTTAAACATGTTCAACAATCACAAACCTAAGGTGTTTGCAGGATTGACCAGGGCAGTTATAAAGGCTGCATTTTCACAAGCTTAATCAATTATTTTGTGTCTTACAAGTGTTGAATGAGCCTAGGTTGCCTGGATGGTTTATGTTTCATGGTATGGTGGAAACCCAGAAATTGGGGCAATTAATAAACACATTAAGCGGGTTGTATGAATTCAGCCATTGCTGGTTGGGTGAAAAACATCTTACTAGTTTAGTGGAAGATGCTTTTTTAGGAGTACACTCTTAATTCCATATCATTCTAAAAGACTCTTTAGAAACAGAGCAGTAATGAGAGAGGTACGATAAAATTGCAGCTATTGTATTATGGTACATATTTCTAAAGTAAACCCAAGGTACATATAGGCTCTGTTGGTCCCACATGTCAGTTCATTAATAATCACTTACTTTATTCAATTTCTGGATTTGCAGGAAAGATTGAACCACAAACTGTTCATTAAATGATTCAGATTCTCCCAACAGGCTACCCAAAAAACTGATTGTAGTTACTTCTGTGCATTGACTTTAAACTACAACCATAGAATGATCTAGCTTGCTTTTGAAGGCCTGGAGTCAACTACAAAAACAACTTCCATATAGACAGGCAGAGAAGCCTGAAAGAAGGGAATAAGAATGAATGAATTCTTTTCATTCTCTTTATTGGATGAACAAGGCCAACCTCTGGATTGAAAGGGAATTTTAGGCTCATTGGGGATGGCGAACCAGTTGGGGCAAAGCTCCAGTGACTCCAATCAGAGGTGCCAGTTTCTTGCATTTGCAAACCTTTCCTCCCAGTCACTGGGCACAGAGCACCAAATGTAGCTTAACGAAGCACTAAATACTTATGCCCAGAAATTGCCTGATGCTGGGATCCTCAGCTCCCAAGTCCTCTGAGGGACCCAAGAATTTAGTAGAAGCATCTTGTTAAGTAAAGGAGGAGCTGAGGGCCTCCATAAATGTGAGAGTAACAGAGCTCAAATAATAAAATTTAGGATTAAATAAAGATGCTCTTATATTGCAAACATCTGACAATCCAATCTAGTGCACTGAGTGGATTCTTTTGATATTTAGAATGCCATAAAAGCTTCATGAAAGTATATTTATTTAAATGCAGAGGGCAAAGAGATGCAGGTATTAAGACAGAGATTGAAACGATACAATTAAATGCTGTGGTTACCATTTCTTCCCCCCACTAAATGGTTAGTAATGCAAAATATGTCAACTGCCAAAACCAACAGAGTGGAACTCCCCTTTATTTTGGGGTATTAAATCTGTGAATACAAGGTACTCAAGAAGAAACAACAACAAATTCCAATTTTTTTCATGAACCACTTGTAGGCTTCCCAGAAATAATTTTTAAAATGGCCACTATGACTAGAAATATGATGTATACTAGAAAGTCTTCTGGTCTGCTTCACATTTTTTATGACTCTTTGGATCAATTTAGCAGCTGAAATAATACAGTATTTTCCTTTTGACCCAATAGGTGGAAATATTTATTGAAGGAAATTGTTTTCTTCAAAACTTCATCTAGTAATGGAAATAATATTAAGTTAATACTTTCAACTGATTTCACACACCACTCCATTCAGAAGGAGTTAAAATCCAGCCCTTTTCCATGCTCAAATTCTGGACTGATGTTTTTCTGATTACTTTTTCTTTCTCTCCTTAACTTCCAATGAAGACCCTCCTGAGACACTACATTCTGCATATAAATTAGGCCAAAAGATTAACAACACTGTTAACATACAGTCTTTCTCATAGCACTTATTGTCAGAGCTGGGCAAAAAGCAAACATCAGAAAATGAAAATGAACAATCAGGTGAACAGGCCTTCAGGAAACAGATACAAATCTATGGGGCTGGATCATTTTTAAATGATCTATCCTGTTTTTCTGAAGTGCTTTCCTTTGGGTAAATTCAGAATTTTCTACTGTCTCTGACTGAGAGATAGCACAAAATTATCTTCCTTTACAACTGAAGCAAGGACAGTTCCAGCTGCTTTTAGACAATCAAGGTTTCATTTCAACAGATCTACTAAAGTAGATGAAAGTGTGAACATTTTCTGTCGGCACAATAATTTTGCTCAGATTTGCTTCTGCAGCGGTCTTGCATCTCCCTTCTTTTTGCTAGCTAAATTGGTGTGCTTAGATGAGACGCTGTCTCAGATCTCACGCAGAGAAAACCAGGCACATCTGACTCTGGGAACTGGCTATATATGGTTTCATTGTCAGGTTTTCCACTGAAGGGGAACTCGGAGGCCCAACCTTTCATGCAGGCCTCCCAATTATTATTAAAGACTGTGCAGGAATATCCTACTGCAAGTTATCATGGCCCCTAAGATGTGCACTGTAGGAAGTGCAGTTAAAACATAAATGCTAATTAAAAGGTATATGGAGATTTGGACTGCTTCTACTGGACTCATAACCCTGCCGGTCAGCCTGTTCTGGCTTTGGAAGCCTCAGTAGATTGAGCTGGTTAGTATTTGAATATAATATTTTTTAGGGATCATTGGGTTTATTGGTTAGATTGGGAAGTTGGGAAAATCCATCTCAGAAGAAGTTAATGATAAATCATTTCATATTGTTGGCAAGAAAATATCATGGTCTGATCCAGCGTCAGCAAAAGTCAAACTACCTCAAAGACTTTGTTCACCCTTTGTCACAACTGCAAATCCCTCTGGGTCATTGAGTTCAATGGGAGTTAGATTTAATCAGAATTATTGCCTCCCTAGGATGGAGTTTTGGAATGAAAGGTCTTATTAAGCCACATTTCAAATCCATCCTGTCCCAGCTCTAGAAAAAACTTGCACGGTTCTTTTAAAAATCTGATTCCACTTTTCCAATGAATCTGTCAATAATCAAATTCACATGTTAAGAGCTCAAATGCTATCCAGGACAGAAGCATTTAGATTTAAGCTGTCTTTATTCCATGTTAGCTTCAGTGGAATCAAATCAGCTTTAGTTCCAGCACAGGAGACTGGAGAAAGCCAAGGCAGATAAAACTTGACAACATTAATTAAGAAGGGTGAAATTGGGGAGGACAAGGGGCAGAGAACAGCCCTGCCTTCATTTGACCCTTCCTGTAAAAGGAGTGAAAATTTCACATTAGACAATGCAAGGCCAACGGTACTTTTGCATTCCAAAAATTCTGGAAATAAATCTCAATTGAACTTACTACCAAGTATTTGTGGGCAAAGAAACAAAATATAATTTCCCGTTCATGAGATCCTGCCTAAAATCACAGGCTTTTCAAACTTGCTTACAGCTGCCTGCTTTTTACAACTCTGAACTTCATAACTTGCACTAAAATAAGCTAGGGAGAAATGTATAGATACATTTTGCAGGAATGGTGCCAAAAATCCATCCTCTGCCTTAAGAGCAGTGTTTGAGGAGGGAAAGGATAATCAAAAACAAATCCCATTATAGGTATAATCAGGGAATCGCCCGATTCTCCAGGGCGATTTCAGTCTGACTACCAACTGATTGGTCTTCAGCTTTTTAAGTATGCGTGTTTATTCATACATGTATGTATGACTTAGGGGTCACTCCTGTCAACCCGCTCAGAACAGTGTGCAACCCAATATGTAATCGGAATTAAAAACAAACAGTATAAATCAAATTAAAACTAATGGCATTTACCGAGACGTTTATTCTTCGCTCAAAACTGGAACTGTTAAGGAACAAAAGTAGCTTGATGATCAAGAATTTAGAAACAGCTTTCTTTGGCGTCTTTCAATTTCTAATCATCAAGGGTTTGCCCTCCTTATTACCAGGATAAATCCTTCCTCCAAAGATGCCCAAACCGAAAATCGGTGAGTGGCAAAACGATAAATAAGACTATGGGAGCATTTGAAACTTCGATCGTGCCGGTCGCTAGACGATCAATCTTACCATTCATAAATAGCACCTGTGTAAAGGAGCGCAACCCAATCTATTTTGAGAATTTTTTCTTGAAGAAACTCAGCGCGTCCTATTCAGTACCAAAAGGTGAACACGCTCGGGAGCAAGCTAGTTTCGCGACTAGGCTGGAATAGGGAACCAAATTCCAAGAAAACTAGTGCTGGCACAAATTCCCAACACCGTCCGATAATTGTCCGATGCAAACAAAACACTGCAGATGATTCTCTATTACTCCCGGGGTGGGGAGGGACACTATCCATCCAAGGGCAGTTGCCTTAATAATCTGTAGCAGGGGTCTCCAACCTTGACAACTTTAATCCTGACGGGCTAGCCTTAAACTCCCAGAATTCCCCAGCCAGCTTTGCTTAAAGTTGCCAAGGTTGGAGACCCGTGATCTGTAGGGTCTCTTTCTTGGGCGGAGGGGAGATTGGAGTAGAAGATCTACAAGATCCCTTCCAACTCTGAAAATCAGTTAATCTTCGGTTAGTATGGGCGCCTGCGGTTCAAGGAGGAAGGACGCTGTATTTGCCCTTAGTCCCAGGATAGTTGATTAACATCCCAACACCTCCCTATCAACTAACTACCTGCGCGTTGGGAAATCGGGTGCGCTCCCTTCGGGACAGCTGGAGCCACTGTTTCAATGCGGCCTTCGCTTCCGGCCCCGCACCTGAAAAGGCAGCGGGACGATCTAAAAAGAATGAAAATCTCTCTTGCCACCCCCCCCCCCTCCTCCAATCTCCATCCCTTCCCGTCGCCTTTGAGGTTTTGTCCGTCTCAAAGAAAGGAAAGACAGCCTGGGAAATCAGCAACTCTGCAAAACGCCTCCGACCAACTGTTCTCTTGCGTTATTTTAATGTCGGGGAGGGTGGTTTGTGTTTTGTTTTTTACCCTTCTTTTCCTCTCTCTCTCTCTCTCTCTTTTCATCACTACCGCCGCCTTCTGGCCTCCCAAACGGGAGAAAAACTGACGATCTGTTCAGGAATAATTGCGCCTCCTTCCAACCCTCTTTAAGGACAGCGGGCCCCGGCTGGGAAGTTATAGAATAAGAAATGAAGAACTCCCCACAACCAACGACCGGGTTCCCGAGTTTTCCGGCAGCCGTTAATCCTTCAGAGCAAAGGAAGAGGTGGGAAGCAAGAGGATTTTTGATGCGTCTATATTTTTTAAAAAACGTTGCCGCCCCTTCCTTTCCCTGCCGCCGCCGCAAGAGGCCGATGGAGTCGGTGGGTGGTCGGCGGGCGGTTTCCTCCCTCTCCGACACTGGCGCTTCTAAGGACCTTCCTCGGAACCCGGGGCCTCCTTAATTAATAGCCCAGTGAAATTGAAGTGCTTTTAAATCGCTTCATTTTTCCCTCTTGCCTATTACGGAACGGCTCGTTAGAGATGAAACAGCGTTATAATTCGCCGAACAGGTTTATATATACATATATATCCTCAGCGCCTTCCCCCTCGTCCCATCGCCCAACCTAAACTCTGTTCTGGGCGGTTAACTTCACTCGGTTTTCTGTCTCTCTCTCTCTCCCCCCCCCCCCTCCAACTTTACACTCCGCGAATCCCATCCACCTACAAGAAGACGCTGGACAGGTGAAGACCGACGGGACTTTGATGGCATTGGCTCGAATGCGCAAGAAGAGACTGAATCGGAGTGCGATGGGAAAGAGTCCCACGGGCGTTTTGAGATGAATCAAAAATTTGGGTGAGCCTCTCCCACGTTTAACTATCGAAACCGACCTCCGCTTTTTTTTCCTACTACACTAGGGTTATTACTTGGGTTTATTTGGTCATCAGTGCAGAATTTCTTCTTCCGAAATGCCTTTTAAATCCGCAGACCTCTTGAAGGGGAAGGGGAAGGGGAAGGGGAAGGGGAAGAGGAAGAAGAAGAAGAAGTTCTCTGATTCTGATCCCCCCCCCCCCGAAAGACTTTTAAGGTTAAGTGAAATTGCCCTATAATTAAAGCCTTAAATTTACCGCGCAGCTTTCTGTGCATTAGAAAAAAGCGAGGGACACCTCAGACTCTAGCAGAAGGGATTCACTGTCCAACATTTCACATCAATCCCTTTCCCAACCATAAGTCAAACGCCAAATGTTTTGGCGATCTTGCTTAGAAACAAATGGCTAAAGTGGGAAGAGTGCGATCCTGACCTTCCCTAATTTCCAAATCGCTGTCAAACCTGCCCTCAAAACCGGAGGGTGCTAATAATTCTGGAAAGGCGCAAATACCTTCCCATCTTCGCCTTCGCGCTCGCTCTCTCCCGCCGTTTTTACGGACTGCACCATAAACGAGGACGCTTCTCTACTCAGCACAAACCTATTTACTGGCCTGATTTTGAACATCTGGAAGAAAAGGGTAAACGCGCTGCCTTCTCGAATGACCTACGATGGAGCTCGTGTCCACTGAAATCTAGGAATAAGTTCGGAAGGGTTCTGGACGCTTCCACCAAAGCGGCTCCTTTCCCTTCTCTTCGCCAACCGATCTTCCGAGTCCTCAGTGTACAAATCTAGGATCTTTCTTATTCTGCTAAACTAAGCTGCTCGGTATTATTTTCTATAAAGCAGAAGTGCTGAAAGAAGGCTAAGGGATTTCTGAACAAAGATAAATTAGAAGCGACAAGACAGTAAGATAGAGAAAACCTCTGAAAATAATATCTAATATACACCACGGTGGTACACCATGCTGCCTTCCCCAATCGGGCCCTTTCCAGATGGTTTGGACTACAAAACCTTTCAACCCCAATGATCAATCCCGCAAAGGTAGGATTCTACAGCCCCAAGCGTTTGGAGAGCACCTGGTTGACTCAAATTACACCCCACCACGCCGAAATGGGAATGAGGTTCATCTGCCTTGTTGAGCGAATTAAATCCTTGGTTAACTAAATCCTTAATTTGTTCAATACATTTTTTTCCCCCGGGCTTGCACCACACATTGAACCTGAACAGTTAGTTTGTACCCTGCTATTTGGAAAACGTGGTTGGTCAATTTATAGTTCACCTTGGTCATGCAAATCCAGCTGGGGCCGATCTAACTTCCAACAAAACTACCCTGCAAAGTCCGCAACCTGACTTTGGTTCAAGACTTGCTACGAACCTAAGCGATCGATTCCAAAGGATATTGGGTCCTCTTAGGCCAAGCAGGTGAAAATCGGACTTCTTGTTTTGTTTTGCTTTGCTTTAGAGGCTACAGATCAATCACTTCACTGGGTTGGGAAAACACTTCTCTGTTACTATTCTGGAAGATGGAAGTGGACCGGGTAACGGAGCAGGTTCTCAAACGAAGCAAACTTTCTTGTTCAGAAAACTTTCCAACCGTCTCCCAAAGCGAAACAAAGGGCGCAAGGCCTCTTGGTAAGAAGTACAAAAGAGAGTTTTCTATCATTCTCACCTCAAGCCTCTAAAGTGAACCCGAGCTCCACAAAAAAGCCCCACAACAATTTTTCGGGCAGATGCCATTATCTGAGGGCTCCTAAGAAAACCAGTCCCCCGAAGCGTTCTGTCCTGGTTTATGTTCAGACGAAGGACGAGGAAAGAGTTCAAAACCAGTCTGGACCGGGGGCCACATAACTTCCTTCCCCTCTTCCTTATTACCCTTGTAAATGCCAAGCTATTATTGTTTGCACAGGAGAGATGCAAGGCTCTTTCTCTCCCTGGGCACGTCCCCTCACTGGGAAGGAATTCTGTTCAGTTCGACGGGACCCCCTGGCTGCAGAGACCGCTGCGATACTTGAATTGAACCACCGAGGGGATAATAAAGAGTGGGGGGAGCTCATCACGCAAGAGTCAAGACACGCGTTAGTCCTTCACAAAATGATTTCCTCATTCTGCCCCAGGGAAAACGGGCTGCTAACGATGGCCTCCACAATGACAAATTCCAGATGTCCTTCTTTCTCACTTTTAAAAGAGAGAGAGAGAGAGAGAGAGAGAAGACATTATAAGCATGCCATTAACTGAAGTTTTGGTAGACCAGGCCCAGCTTTAGGGAGGAATAAGATTCTCAGAGCTTTGGGGGGGGGGGGGGGGGGCTGACTCAGCAGCTCCCACATTAAAAAGTAGGCGTTGAGATGCGGTTAAAAACTCAACTCCAGCAGGGAAAAAGATTACAGATCCTTCGGACTACATTTGGATTGCGATCCGATTCCACCTGAAGGCTGTGAATCCAACAGCCTTACTAAGTTGCTTGGGAGAACTAAAGCTCATCTCTCTGCCCCCCTTCTCTCCCGCATACCTTGCCTTCCCTATTTAAGGAATGGGTGGTTGTTGTTGTTGTTGTTGTTTAAAAAAAATTAGCTTCGCAGAAAATGCCAGGTCGAATCGAAGATTCAGGAATGGGGAAGCGGGGAAGGAATCAACACTATTCTACCTCTAGATCAAAACTGTGTGGTCTCAAGATCCCAAGGGAGTCCAGCCTTTTCTAGAACGCAATTCAGCGCGTTCCTTTCAAGCAGAAGGGAGAAGGCAACGAGAAGCCAGAGGCGTTCATGGTGTGTTAGCTTGCCAGAGATGCACGCCAGGATTTCAGGGCTGCAGTCCGCTTTCCAGCCCATCTACTTTACAACCGCGCTGCATATGAAGCTCCGCGCTCTGAAATAAGCAGCTTTTAGAGACGCCTTAACCTTTAGCCCTGGGACTCCGCGCCTTCTCGTATTTTTTTGAAAGGGGACGGCGAGTTTGAGTTTCTCTAGCTCTCCCAACACCACATCCAAAATGCGGGCGCGGACCCTGTAGGTATATATCCACGCTTAATTTCTTGGGAACACTTCCGAAATTCGGACGAAAAAAAGATCGGAGAGCAATTCCTATTCTGCGTGGAACCGCAGCAGGTTCCAGCCGTAGCTTGGAAATGAGTACCCGATACAAATGGAAACGAATCGCGCCACCTCCGAGAAAGCTGCAATCTCAGGCCTCGTCTGGGGTGAATCAGGGAGATCGCGTAAACTGGGCTAGGATTGCACTGGACCCCCCCCCCCCCGCCCCTTTCCGTAGGTTTCTGCGGAATTTGTTTCCAAGAAAGTTTACCACCGCTTATGGCCCACTATTCAACGCGGTTTGTTTGAAAGTTTAGGCCGTTAACATCGCGTTAATGGAAGAAGAGAAAGCCGAGCACTTCAGCGGGCCTCACCGCTTTTCTTGTTTTCCTCAAGAAAATAAATCTACGTTAAAGTATTGGGCTTGGGATTGATTTTACACGGTTGATGAATCCCAATTGCACTTCCATACCAGTCCGCATTTACTCTTGCCTACTACTCTCCCAAATGGGGTACTGTGCTGACGGCTTTCTTATTCTCATTCCCTCTTATCACAGCCTAGTAGTCGCTCGCACACAAAAAGGAAAGAAATTAAAAACATCAGAGCTGTTTGCGTCTCCTATTTTCCAGACGGCCAACTAACGCTGGAGCTGGAAATGGGTGCCCAGAACTCTCCGCGGGCAGTGTTTGGTATAGTATAGTTTAACAATTTAGATGGGGGGGGGGGGGGAGGAGCAGAGAGAAAGAGTGAAAGAAGCGCCCCCTCCCCAGATCAACAGAAAAAAAGTCCCAAAGCTCTTTCCATTTGTAACCATGTGCTCAGCAATCTGGAAAATAGATTCATTTTGCCGCGCCGCCTCTCTTTTCTCCCCCTCCCCACCTTTCCGTGTCTTGCCTTGTAGCCTCTTTGTGGGGACTGGACATGAAAGGCAAGGACCAAGTGTCTGACAGGGGATCCCTTTTCAAAAGCAAATGTGGGCTGGGGGGGACGCAAGACCCCTCGCTGGGCCAGCAGGGAGGGCTAGACTCTTTTCAAGGAGCAACATCAACAAACTCGGGAAGGCTGGCGAGGAGGGGGTCGTTTCTGCATTGAGAGACAGATGGAAAATGCTACAACAACCGCCTCTCTTCTGTAATTTCCTCCCTCCCCAGATAGAAAGCCACCCACCCACCAACTCCCCCTCATTTACCTCTGCCTTCACAGGCCCTTCTCCAGGGGAGAATCTATTAGAGCCACAAAAAAGCCAGTAAATGAATATTTTAAATTAGAGGGAGGGGTGAGTGGGTTGGTTTATTCACTTATTCAGGGTCATTCAATAATAATGATTTTTAAAAACCTGACAAGACATTGCTGCCTGAGAGATTAGGGGAGCATTTTGTTTAAACAAAGCCCCACATTTTCAGATTTGGCCAAAATATAAAGAGATTTCAGGGCATGGGTTGGCTAAGAAAGAGAATTTGTTTATTTTGTACCTTTTTTCACTCACAAATTTAGGCAGAGATCTGGGGTTTCAAATGTTCACTTCAACCCTTTCGGCTCAGAAAGAACAAACTTAAATTATTTGTCCACCACCACCACTCCTCCTGTCATATGTCAACATTTCCAACTATAACAAAAAGGGGAGTGGGGAATATAATTTTCCTCTATTAACTGCCTGGGAATTTCAAGTAATTTTGGAAAACGAACTTAATTGCCACATGTGATGCCACAAGTAAAAATAATGCATAACTCCTTATAATAAAAAATATTTTAGGTTTACAACCCCAAAGTACTACCTTAAAAAAAATAGAAGGGACGGTAGCAGTAAACTAATTTTAGAGTTCATTAACAGGCAAGGAAGGAAAAGTTATGGCAAACCCACATTTCATTAGTAAGCTACAAATATTTACCTGGCTCATTTTAATATTGGTCTACCTAATGGGAAACATTTGTTTTATAGATTACATTTTTGCTCAAAACAGCAGCTGAACCCTGACTTTAATCGTTAATTGTGGCCAATTCAACATATATATTTTAAGACTGAGATTAGGATAGGTTGACATACAAAGAGTACAATCCAATATGTACCTCTGCTCAGAAGGAAGCCTGGAGTCCCCCCAACAGGAATCTCTGAACTTTGGTTTTGAGAGTGGTTTGCCCTTGCTACTGCAAAATTGAAGGCATTGCTTTTCCCTTAGCTTGTAACAATATCTAAATAAACTCATCCCACTCTGCAGGTCTTTTTCACTTTCAAAGATCCAATACTACTAACACAACATCTTTTTAAAAAAATTACAAGAGTAAATAGCAAGACCCACTTTTAAGAGAAGAGGTTCCTTTTAAGAGAATTCACAAACATTTATTAATTTACACCAGAGGTGGACAAAAAAAATGTGTTGCCTTTTCCACAGCTAATCATTCACAATTCTTTCAATAAAATAGGGAAACACAAGTAGTGGGAAGAGAGCAAAATAGCTCTGGTGCGCAATGTATACATGCCAATGAGTCCCGATACACTGAACACACATACACACATGTACACACACACACACACTGAAGGGGTGGAGAGGAGGCGGGAGTTTTGATAACAGAGGATTTGTTGATATGGCCTGATCTTTCAAATCTCACTTAAATGTATAAATTGGTTTACACATTTCTAGGAAATATTGAACTATTAAGGATGGCCAAGAGGAAATTTTTAAAACCGTCGTTCTAAAGTGGGAAAAATACAGACATCAGGACCATTCAGGGAACCGGTTTAAATGCAAAGTCTCACAAGTGCATCAAACGCCCCCCTCCCCCATACACACACCCCAGGGTTGCTTTCAAGGCACACCCGGGAGCACGTACAGAATGCAATGGGATTTGCCCCCCCAAAGCATGAATTGACACCCATCACTAGCAGTTTAACGTTATAACCTTGGAACAAGCCAAACCTGGGAAGATAGTTTTACTGCACAAGTAGAACAGCACATTCTACTGCACAAAGAACTCCACTGTGACAGACTTAAATTGAATGGAGTAACTTTACAGAGTATAAGGCAGTTGCACCAGAATAACCGAGCTGCTAATGGATCCATACTTGGAAGGCCATTCCAATCAATCCAACTAAAATAGCACCACCTGGACAGCTTAGGACTGCAGCCCTAGTTAAATGATTTCACTTTTGCTTTTTTTTTCTCCCAAGCTGCCAGAAATCATTTCATAAGAAAGACTTAATTTTAAATAGGTCTTTTGGCTCAACAATTTCTTTCCTCTTACTCACATACCCCGCCATTTGCTAAATCACAACCCCGGAGGATATAGACACACGCACACATGCGCGTACACACACATACAGACACACAAAACGATCCAGATGCCACCCCCCCCCAAAAAAGTTCCTACCTTTCAAAACACAATGGGAGGACAATAGAGGGAGATAGATAGGAGGGGGAATGTTGATTGGGAAGGGGTCATTGTGGCTGCCTTTAAAAAGGACAATTGTTGAGGTTTGTGAGTTTACTGGAAAAGTTTTGTCCCGATTGCAGGAGTGATTCGTGGGTGAGGCTCAAATGGTTCGGTAAAGGAGTCAGAGCTGGAGACAACATAGCCAGGACCTGCGCTTGGCTCCCAGCATGGCCCGCCGGGAAGGGCGAATCTGTTGCGCTGACCGCAGAGCTACTGGAAGGCGGAGGGGCCGCGCCGCCACCGCTTCCAATGATATTGTCTATGGAAAAGGAAGGCCGGTTGCCCGCTCCCTGGTCCGTCTTGAGACTCTGCAGGAGGGAGGCGGTAGGGCTAAGCTGCCCCGCCGGGTAGAAAGCTTTCCTGCAACTTAGATCGCCGCCCAGGAAAGAGGAGAGCCCACTGGAGAAGACGGACGGGGCGCTCGCCGTGGCCCCAGGGCCGGGCGGCGCAGGAAGGGTGCAGGATGAAGTCTGGAAAGAAAACGTCCCCGCCGTCCCTCCGCCTGCGGCAACCGGGTGGTGGTGATGATGGTGGTGATGGTGGAAACTCTGCAGCTGCAGCCCGTAGTTGTAGCCATAAGGTCCGTAGGCGAAACCCGGCAGGAAAGCCGCCGGGTCCGCAGCGGCGGCCGCGGCGCGCAAGAGGAGCTCCGGCGGCTGCGGGTGGAGCTGCTGCTGCTGCCTCTTGAAGCGCTTCCTCCGGCGCAGGAAGGAGCCGTTGTCAAACATATCGGCGGACTCCGGGTCCAGAGTCCAGTAGTTGCCTTTGCCCGGGTTGCCCGGCTCGCGGGGGATCTTGACGAAACAGTCGTTGAGCGACAGGTTGTGGCGGATGGAGTTTTGCCAGGCCGGGAACTTCTCGCGGTAGTAAGGGAAGCGGCCGCTGATGAACTCGCAGATCTCGCTTAGCGTCAGCCGCTTCTTGGGGCTCTGCAAGATGGCCATGGTGATGAGGGCGATGTAGGAGTAGGGCGGCTTCACCAAGGGGTTTTTGCCGGCTCCTGAAGCGCCGCCGCCGGACGTGGACGAGGAAGAAGACGAGGTGGACGCCGGGCCGGCCGCTGACCCCGCCGGAGCCGACCCTCCCGGAGCCGCTGCAACGACGTGATTGTCGCCCAGCGTGGCCTCCGGGCCTCGGTGGACTGGGGACAGCCTCACCCGCACCGCTTGTTTGGGGAGGAGGCGCAAATCGTCTTCCTCCTCCTCTTCCTCCTCTTCCTCTTCCTCGCTAAACTTCGCCTGCTCGTGAGGGGGCCCCACCACGTCGATGTCGGCATCCTCCACGTCGGACGGCGCCTCGTCCTCTTCCTCCTCCTCCGGCGAGGGGGCCGCCAGCAAGCCACAGGGTCGGCTGCTCCCGCTGCTGCAGCCCAGGGTCATGGTGGCGGTGCCGCCGCCGCTGCTGCTGCTGCTCCGGCCGACTGCTTCTGCCTCCGGGTCGGGCTGCTCGGCTAGGCCACCCCCTAGCGGCGGAGCGAGGGAGGAGCCTGAAGAAGAAGAGGAGGAGGAGGAGGCGCCCTCGCTCCCCGCGGCCGGACCGAGAGCAACAGGCGCTCCTCGGCGTTTCTCTCCCTTCAGGAGGGCAGGGCGACCGTGGCGGGGGGCGGGAGGAGGAGTGGCGGGAGGGGAGGGGACTGGGCCAGGGGTTGCGGGTGGCCCCGGGCGGGGAACAGGGACAGGGAAGGAGCGATGGAATTGGGGGTGGGGGGGACGGGACAGAAAGGGTGGGGAAAGCCACCGCCTTCGCGCGAAAGCTCCCGCCGGCCGGAACGTCGCGCAGGCACTGAGCCGCCGAGGCGAGCGCCAGGAGCTTTTATAGCGCGGACAGCGCGTCACGTGTTGTTGGCGCGCGCAAACAGACCCGCCGCTCGCGCTCCTCGCCTGCCAAGCGCCTTGCAGCCCCACCGCGCGCCCTCGCGCTCCACTTCCCTCCCCTCCCCCTCGGCCTGTCGGTTGCGTCGGCCTTGCTTGATAAGCCGGTCCAGCGCTTCGGATTTTAGTTTATTTTATTTTATTATTTTTGAGGGGGGCAAACCCGGCTCTCACACGCCATCTTCCCTGTTTCGCGAGACGGGACACCAATGGTCCAATCTGAGCCCCTCAAAATAACGGACGGCTCTTTGGTGCGCTTTTGATGAACCAAAACCAACAGTCTTGCCAAAGTTCTCTCGCCACTCCTCCTGATCCCGAACGTTGATCGATCCGGCTGCATTTCTGCAACCATCCTTCTAAACTTTCCGCAATCCTCGTTAACTTTCAAGTTCCTCTCCAGACCGCGGCCACAATTCACAAACGGCTCCAATTCCTGTCGTCTCTATTAAATCGTGTTCTTTCTCTAGAGCTCTCGCGTGGTGCACTTTTCAATCCATAAAACCGCGCGATTGCTAAGCCAGTTAAGCGAATGGATTTATAAGACTCGTCTCTGCAGGACTTCAACAGCCCGGTTGCATGTAAACGTAAAGCGAATTATTTCTTTCAAAAGCATGAGGGTTTTCACCCGGAACCAGGTGACATCTACGGGGAGATGGAAGCCTGGCACTAGAAAGCATGTTTATTTATTCTCATTTAAGAGCTCGAAAATGTGGTTTCCATTTTCTCCTCTGGGATAATGAAAGGACAGATTTAACAGATTAACAGAGTTGGAAGGGACCTTATAGGTCATCTAGTCCAACCCCCCCCCCCCCAAGCAGGAGATCATATACCATTTCTGACAAATGGCAGTCCAATCTTTTCTTGAAAATCTCAAGTGATGAAGGGACTGAAAGAGAAAAACCGGCTCAAAATTACCCTTGAAGTTCCTGATGCAGGATTTGAGCTCAGATATATCCCCGGCCTACTTGAAGCGTTTTAGTGCTCAGAACCAATATTGAGAGTATGAGTCAATAGATTACATTCAAACCCGCAGGATTTGCTGTTTTATCCGGAAAAGTTTTCTTTCTAATTCCCAGAAACCAATACAAGGCCCAATCCGCAGGTTCCCGCGTAGGAAAGGATACCAAGAAGGATAAGCGCGGTATTTGAATGCGAGCGAGCCAGCCAGCGTTGGCTTCTCCCCTTGAGCACCCTGCAAATAGGTGTTGACATTTCTTTATTTAGCATATGGACTAGCAATATATATTGAAAATATCAGTCAAGGAGAGTGCAAAAAAAAAAACCCAAAAAAACCCCCAACAACCCCTCCCACCACCACCACCAATTTGTGAAGCGGATTACTTTTAAATTCCCCCAAAATCCTTATTTGCGCATTGCTTTAGGATCAGAGCTGCGCGCTGGAAATAAATTCCCTTGAAAGCAATTAGAGGACACACCCTCAGCTGAGATGGAAGGGTCTAGAGACTCTAGATGGCCCAGATGCAAATCCCGCTGCCTAGAGCAGAGCTGATTTCTAGCGTTGCTACAACACCCCCCCCCCCCCCCACACACACACACACAACGTCCGTCAACAGATTGAGAGAAGCGAAGGAGGCCTTCAGGTGAGCCCTTCTCATTCATTTCGCTCTTAAGCTTCTACGGGAGCGAGAAGCGGGCGCTTCAGTCCTGAGGAGAAAGCTGTCCCCCGAGGCTCTTCAGCTTGAGCTGAAGTACTTCGCCCCCGAGGCAGGCCCGTCTTTTTAGTCTCGGACAAACAGCAGCTGCCACAGAAAACTCCAAACGCCCCCTCTGTCCGCTCCACTCCCACCCGCCGCCCTAGGAAGTCGAACAAAACGCGGAGTATAAGTCGTTTTTATTGAGTTTTGCCTTGCAATGGAGGTTGGGGGCTGGGGGAGACGCCTTCGTTCTGGCTTCTTCCCAGACTTCCTAACCGATCGATGGCCTTACTGACATACTGACATTTCATACAGATTTCCCAACAAAGCGCTTTCAAGATCCGAGGAAAAAAAGCGATCGATCGATTTACATTTAGAACGCTAAGACATTCTGAGAACGGGGCTCTCTCAGTTGGGAATAATTTTCAGGATCGTGTGCAACCGGACACGGAGGTTACGTTTTAAAAAAAAAACAGGAATATGGTGACTAGTTTTTTTTTAAATCAAATTTTGCATAAGGCTATTTTGCTTTATCCCGTATATTCTTTTGTACTGTGTATCTTCGTGTGTACTGCTGTGAGATTTCAAACTGTTCCAACAGGGAGGCGTGGGGATGGAAGGGAGGAGAGGGAGAAAAACCCCATACAGCTGTTAGCTCAGAATTCAGTCCTGGTCTTTTAGGGATGCAGCCGTTCTGAGTTTGTAGCACTGGCCCAGTGGCGACGGCGAGGCCGACCACACACGGCGCCACGTGTCTGCTTTGTGTCCCGACTAGAGTTTGTCAAAAATTCATGGAAGCAAGATATTCCCAGAGAAGCCGGCGTCCAGTTTTGGCGCAAGCGAAACCTGCTCTGAAGTCTACACCTGGGGCGGGTTTCTGTCCCCCGGCGGAGTAGTTGGAAGTAAAACACGGGAAGATCTCTGGAAATTCATGGCTGGGATTTTTATCTCAAATTTATGCAGGAAAAAAAAGGGAAAGTTGAATCACCTAGGATGTTGTCCTTACCAGTGGAGCCCCTTCTCCGTTTTGCATCCCTAAAGAGGTTCTGTGTAAAGCTAAACCTTTAAATTGGGAGCTCTTTCATCCTTTATCCGATCTCTCTGTTTCTTTGAGAAATCCGAGGAAACTTAAGATATTTATCTGGAATGTACAGTGTGATTCGTAGAAAACCCTTTGATCTGACTTCTTCCGAGAAGGTTTCGGCTTTTTCTATAAACCGAATTAGTGACTTTAGGGGCGATTGAGCCTGTGCTGCGGGGCATGGTGGGTCGTGCAAGCAGTAATGGAAAGAAATACAATAATTATTGCCATACTTTGGGATGGCTGAGGGATAATCCCATGCTTGAACTGGGGTAAAGCTAAGCTCCGCTCGCACGAAACCGATTTCTGCCTTTCGAACTGAGCTAGAAATTAGAGCCAATTTTTTTCCTAAGGCCAAATCTGAAAATTGAGTAGCCTTTCGTCGTCTTCATTGAAATCAATGGCGTTGATTCCTTAGGCATCTTAAAGCCTGCGTTGAGTTTCCTCTCGAACAGGCAAGCAGCTTAACCCTACCTCCTTCCTACCTAAGCCTGCATCAGGAGCAACGCAATAGAAACTTATTCCACAGAAAAGTATGGAAATGTTTGTACATATATTTTTTTCCAGCGCAGTGGCTAGAACTGTGTTCTCTACCCAACGTTGACTGGTTCAAGGAACAGATAATAGATAACTTTATAGCGGCCATTAAGCAGCACAGCGAACATATCATGTAAATGTCTCCCTCTTCTCCTGTATTCATTGCCAGTAAGAAAAGCGGATGCCCAGGTATTATTTTGAAAAAGCAAAGTTGGAAGTTGTATGGAGAGCGCTGTGTGTAAACAGGAGAAACGAGCCCCAACCGGTAATTAATACAGGTGGTAGAGATGGGACTACTCCCTCTCCAGGATCCTGAGCTCATCAATGACTGTGAATAATAGATATCCTGACCTTTTAAGTAAAGCTGGCAGAGGTGGATTGGTAATTTAGTCTGGGTTCTCGCAGTGCGCTGTCTTCTAACACTGGTTTATCTAAACGCAGGTTCTATATGGTCATGCTATGCCCAAATAAGTAAATAAAATTATGGATTAACTGGATGATCTAGTGCCAAGTTACTTGGTAATTGGCTGACCAACAAAACCCAACCTTATGTCATCTTAAAGTAGACCAATGTTTTAGAACCTAATTCATCATTAACTTGTAACCCTCTCTAACTTGTATTTGGACAACAACTCCCATCATCTCAAGCCACAGTGTCTGAAACAATGGGAAGGATTCCTATACATACCGGAAGGCAATATGTTGAGTGGATTCAGCTAAACTAGAGTTGTAAAAAGGACGACAGCTGGAGTTTCAAACTATTTCCATATTGATGGCTAACAGCAGGACACGGCCATCGCTGTGCATATGTGTCATTTACGAATAGGTAAAGGTTCCCCACGCACATATGTCCTAGTCGTTCCTGGCTCTACGGGGCGGTGTTCATCTCCGTTTCAAAGCCGAAGAGCCAGTGCTGTCCGAAGACGTCTCTCTGGTCATGTGGCCGGCATGACTAAACGCCAAAGGCGCACGGAACATTGTTACCTTCCTACCAAAGGTGGTCCCTATTTTTCTATTTGTATTTTTTACGTGCTTTCGAACTGCTAGGTTGGCAGAAGCTGGGACAAGTCACGGGAGCTCACCCCATTACATGGCACTAGGGACTCGAACTGCTGAACTGCCGATCAGCGTCTTAGCCGCTGAGCCACCTCGTCCCTCCATTTATGAATAAAGACAGGCTTTTCTGTCATCACAATGCCTGAGTGATCCAATAAATCACTAGTGTGGAAAACGTACAGCCTAATCACTTTGCGTTCCATTTGTCTCAAGGCTTGTTCCTCAATGCATGCTTGATAAGAAGGTGCAAACATCCTCTAACATAAAACTGTTTTTATGTGCTGAAACTTGTTGGGAGATCACAGAACACCCAATCAGAACGCTTGAATGTTCCGAGAAAAAGATGTCCAAATTGGTGTTTTGTTTTCTGTTTTGTTATAAGTGAAAATTATTATTGATACATGCGAAGTGTTAACTGGCCGTGAGTAAGCGGGAAAGAAACGAAACTCATACTTTTCAGAAAGACTTGTCCAAAATGAAATAAGGCAAAAAGACATTGGCCTGAACTGTAGAAGAAACTTAGGAACGCTTTGACTGATTAATATGACGGTTTGAAGCCAGTGACATTTATTAAAGACGGAGTAATATTTCCCAGGATGGAAATAATAACTGGTGACACTCCTCAGATAGATGCTATTTTACAGGCGCGGAAGGAGCTATTTTGACTTTTAATTTTAAAAGAGACTTTTAATTCACTGGTGATTCACTTGTCCAGCATTAGAATTAAAGCTTTCCAAAGCTTTAAAGACCTTTCCCTTTTATTTGCCTAGTCCATCCTCCTGATTTCAAGCTGATCTTGCTTTCAAGTAACAGCTTTCTGTTACTGTCAGTACGGATTGTTGATATGATTTCTCTCGATTTTTTTGTTTAAACGATTTACTGACTCAATCGTGTGGCTGAACTAAATCATCCCCTCCCTTTCAGTACCAAAGCTTTGAAACTGTTTGCTGCACCTGGCCGGTTTTGTCCTCCAGGGAAGTTCAGAAACCCGAATTTGCTTAATACTCGGAGTTCATCAATGGAAAAATCTCAGGCTTGTAAACTAGATTAGGACATCGAAAAGAATGGGTTGGGAAGAACCCATTTGCTTAGATAACTGCCTGGATATCGCCTTTGCCTTTAATCCTAAATTTGATATCCCCAAACCGTCAGTTTGCGCCAAGCAATTAAAATGAAATTCTCTGGAATAACAGACGCCTGTTGTTTTAATCGCCACTCCGAGGAGAACTTGATTCATCTTTTAAGCAATCCGTCTTTGCAAATATTTCATCAGAAAAAAGTAAGCATATTCAAAATCCGCTCAAGCTAAATAAACAGACCGATTCGGTTTCTTTCTCCACACTCAAGGTAACTCGGTTTGTGGACGCTCCGGCTTTTTTTGCAAGGTGACTTTCTTCATTCGCAGCTCTTTTTATTTTTAGAAGCTAATGTTGCGGGCTTCGCTTCTTCCCGTTCCTTCTGCGAGGTTCCCTACACACACACTCCTTTTTGGAGGCAGAAGGACAACTAACCCGCCCCATCTTTCCTGCAGCCTGGGGTTTGGGGGGGGGGAAGGGGAAGAATTCCTTCTTTTCAACTCCCCCTCCCCAGCCAGTCGTGGGAGAAACCAGGCACTGCTCTAAAACAGGTGCTACTAGCTACCGTGGGGCTGCAATCTCTTCTTCCTGGACCGGCTGACTTGCACACACCGGCCGCCCTGCTCCACGTATGCTGAAGGACCCTGACGGTGGTAGAGCTGCGGAGGAGAAAGAGGAGGAGGGGCTCCGACTACAGGTCCAACAGCACTTGGATCTATCTCAAGGGACGTTTTTCGCGGTTTTGTTTTTTTTGTTTTTATGTGAAAGGTCCCCTTTTTTAAAAAGGATGCTGGAGGAGCATTTTCTGAAATGTGGCTAGTTCAACTGGAAGGAGCTATTTCCCACCCCTACCCCTACCCCTACCCCTACCCCTTGTATAAAATGTCCCCCTGCCAACTTTCTCCTTATCTTCCCTTGCATCCAAGGGGCTGGATTGGGCGTTTATATATGACGATACTTATTTATGTATCAATCAAGTAACTATTTAAGTGACTCGGGGGAGGTTCCAAATAAAATATTCAAACATTTATTTTTAAAATAATCTTGCTTCCTTCCACATTCCCGGTGTTCAGCCACCAAGCTCATTTGTCCAATCTGTTTCCGAGAAGATGCAGGGCGCGAATGTCTTATCATCTTGGAGATAAACTTCATGAAAGTAATTCCTGCACGTCTGTATAATACAGATTCTCCATCTTCACTGCAGGTATCCAAGAAGAGGAAAGTTGCAAGAAGAACGTCTCTATTATCCTTTGGGCTTGGCAACATTTGAGCAAGCTCTCTGAATTCAAAAGCAGGAAGAACTGCTTGGGACCGAAGTGCGCCGCCCTTGGCCTTGGAAAAAGGACTGACGTGACGCAGCGGGTCTGGTTTCCGGGTGCTGGAATGAACGAACGAATCTTCTTCCCCAGATTGGGCGCCTGGCAGACGGTGTGAATGAGAAGGCTGAATGGGGCGGGGACCAGGAAGAAAGAACAGTTCTCAGTTGCGGCCACAGATCGGATTTCATTCAAATGTTTTGCTTGTTTTCTGGGAAAGGGGGCAGGATTCCCCTACCACACCGCAAGAGAACTAAAACATTTCCGAAGGTGAGATTTCAAAGGTTGTAACTGCCTAATCTTGAATCAATACTGCAACTGGGCATGAATTTTTCCAGCTTAGTTTTCAAGCAATGTGGAACCAGGCTGTTGGCTTGACATCTTGAGCAATTATAATTTCCCATCCTATCCCCATTCACCAGGCTGGCTGTGGTTGCTGGGTCCCAGGTGTGAGATCTTCTATTTACCAGGTATTGAGTTCCATAGGAAAACCCTATGGCTACTGTGATGCCTTCATAGCTTTGTAGATAGGATTCAGCCAGAATCCATAGTAACATCACACTGTCTAGAGGTTGAACCATTTTGTACAATGAAGGATTATTTATGGACAGCTGTCTTAAGACAAGCTTTACCTGCCTGATATAAAATTGGCCAATCAAAACTCACCTGAATCATTCTGCAAGCACAGATCCAGAATGTTAGCTCAGAGCCTGACTTGCCACTAATTTGGCTTACAAGTGATGTAAAGATCTTAAACTAATATTCACTAAGTATAGATTGTATTGACTTCATTATTAGACCTGTTGTACAATGCAACAGAGTTTGGGACAAGCTGTTTGCATAATACATTGATTTGATTGTGTCATCAAGTCATTTTCAACTCTTAGCAACCACACAGAGACATTTTCTCCACTATGATCTGTCTCTGAGCTGTTCTTTCATGTCTGCGGGTGGTGAACTTAACACTTCTGTAATTGAGTCCATCCACCTTGCCTTTGGTCATCTCTTTCTTCTTTTTCCTTCTACCTTTCCCAGCCTTTTCCAGAGAGCTGTGTCTTTGCAAAATAGGTTTGAAGTAGGATAATTTGAGTCCATTTGTGCCTCTAACTCCGGTTATTTGTTGAATGACACATCCGTTTATTTTCTTGGCTGTCCGTGGTATTGTTAGAAGTCTTCTCCAACACCAAGTTCAAAAGCCTCAACACTCTTCCTCTCCTGCTTCTTTAAAGTCCAAATTTCACTTCCCCCCAAATATCACAGAGGGGATACCATTTGCACGATTCTGGTATTTGTAGGTACAAAAATCACATCACAGCATTGGAGTATCTTTTTTAAGGCCTTCATGGCTGCTCTACCAAGTGCTAGTCTGTGGTGCATTTCATGATTGCTGGTTCCTGTACTCTTGATGCATGATACACACACACACACACACACACAATTTGCAATTCAATATATTATGGGAGGTGCTTGGTCTGAGCTGCCCATTGGCTGTGATTAGGTACAGACCTGCATTAGTTTCAGACAAAGAAGGCAACAGCCTTTTGCAGAAAAGGGGTGGGGGGAGAGAGAGATGTGTGCTCTACTTAAGATACAGATGCCATGTGGGTGCAACAGTGTCTTCCAATTAACTAGGACTGCCCCCTCCCTGCCACATCATCACCTACTTTCTCTGCTTTCTTCCAAGTCCTGATTACCTGCCTGTAGCTGATGCCACCTTTTGTGAGGTTGGGCCTAGTCCTCTAACACAGGGTTCTCCAACCTTGGCAACTTTAAGACCTGTGGACTTCAACTCCCAGAATTCCTCAGCCAGAAAAGCTGGCTGAGGAATTCTGGGAATTGAAGTCCACAGACTTAAAGTTGCCAAGGTTGGAGACCCCTGCTCTAACATGCTCTTCCACCTGCAAGCCCCACTAAAAGGAATGGGGACACTTCTCTGCATCCTCCGTTCATTCCAAAGCTGTCTCTCTGGAATATCATCAAATGTCTCACTCCTACAGGTGAGGTTCTTACCATAATTATTACAACTATAATAAAATGAAATGCTGTCTTGTAAATTCTATGTGCAGCAATAACCCATCTTCCACTTGGGATAATGAAGAGGAACTCATTTTTAATTCTAAACAGTAATAACCCTTCTTTTTAATGGATTTTCAGCAAATCCTTCCATTCACTTTCTCAAGTGCATCTGATCCTCCGGGGTGAATGTGGTGGGTAGTTATTTCTAGAATCCTGAAATACACAAGGTAGAAATTGAAACTTGCTCCTCTCTCTATATGGCTGGGAATAACAAGCTTGAGCGGCATTTTGGGACAGTTTTCCTGGTATTTGCATTTAAGCCAAACTAAATTTATTTCATAACAAGTACATAAAGAAGAACTTGCTACTCTCAGCTTTCCATTCTTACATTTTTGCTTGTCATATCAATTTTCGAAGGAACTCTTTAATTTCCCAAGGATCCTGTTGCATTTCCATTTTCCCAGGTCTTAGCTCAAATACCTCACTCTCACCAAACCTGTTGCCTTTTATATGTTGGGATGGCCATTTTCATCCTCCCCAAGATAACATGGCTTGGGCATGCCTTCTTGGCCAAACTCCATGGGAGTTCCATACCTGGAGGGCCACATTCTCATGCCTCCCCTAAGGGGTTTTTCATAAGACAAATCAGACAAAGCTTTATTAGCAGATCTACTAATTTAGCACCTGAGTGCTAAATGTTTTTAGGAGCATGCATTGATCAGCACCCTCTGCAGTTTTAAAAACATTGGTTCTTTGAGATATGGAGGCCTTGAACCACTCATCATTTCCATAGAGATGTGTCAGCTGTTGCGGCATTTGGACCATTTTCAGCAGCTGATGTGATGTGAGCAGCTGATGTGGGGGTGATCACTAATATAATGCAGGGAAACACTTCCATCTGGAAAGATTCATTTATGCTACTTTTCCATTCCCCATTGGGTGGAATGGAAATATAAGGCACATCATGTCTGTCATTTTCATGCTTTGCTGTCAGGTAATATTCCAATTTTGAAATAATCATTGGAGGTGGTAGTGATAGTGAGTCTATGAATTTATTTTTAAAGCCTTGCCCAGGCAGTTAAAAATAATGAAAATGGCAGGCACAGCCCCAAAACCGAAAGCCTGTATCTATTTTAATTTGCATTGTCCCCATTGCACAGGCATTAAAAAGGAATGGGACTTCAATTGTGTAGTCCTACTCACCATAACTGACATTTTTGACACCCTCCCTAGACACATTTGTCAAGATATCTGAGTTGATGACCTTTTTGGTCCTACATTGTCTTTTGGGAAAATTAGAGATTTTCACCCTTCCACCCTTAAAGTCCTTCTCCCACACAATGAGTAGTCTTTGTATCATTATTACAGCCACTGAAAAGCATTTTATACAAGTTTTGCAAAAGATTATAAATGTCTTTGTAGATAGTTAATAGAAATGAATAAAATAGTTCAAGCCATAAAACATTAAAAATCAAGTAGTAAATACTAAAAAAACTTATTTAAAATGAACTCAATGAATGATAAAACTACTTCATGAATAAAATACTACAATGCGTTAAAATACCAAGCAAATAAGGTCACACATGCACACACCAGTATTTGAGTTTCAGCAGGTTCTGATCAGTTCTGGAGAACCAGTAGTGGAAATTTTGAGTAGTTCGGAGAACCAGTAGTAAAAACTCTGACTGGCTCCGCCCCCATCTATTTTCTGCCTCCCAAGTCCCAGCTGATTGGGAGGAAATGGGGATTTTGCAGTAACCTTCCCCTGGAGTGGGATGGGAATGGAGATTTTACAGTATCCTTCCCCTACCATGCCCACCAAGCCACGCCCACCAAGCCACAACCACCAAGCCATGCCATGCCCACCAAGCCACACCCACAGAACTGATAGTAAAAAGTTTTGAAACTCATCCCTGGCACATACACACCTCGCTGTCAGAGTGATATAATGGTTACAGTGCTAGGCAAGGAATGAGGAGACCCAGGTTCCAGTTCCTCCCCAGGCACAAAAAAAACAGTTGGGTGATTTGGAAAATTAGTTGCTTTCAGATCAAGCCTGAGAAACTAAAAACCATCTATGTCCCACCTATGCTGATGGTGTGTCCATCCTCAGAAAGGGCTTAGAAGAAATCTTTGAATTCTAGTGTCTACAGGTAGACTATTGTACGGAAGAAAGACTCTCAGTAAACTATCCTAAATTTAAAAACTTGGTTTATTTGAAGGTACTCAAATGCTACAAACCTCAATGAAATATGATGATGATTTAGACCAAGGTCTAGCCTTCAAATATCTTGGCCTAACTATATGCACACTTTCTATAAACTTCTGGGTTGGCTAGAACAGAAAATATTTCTAGCCAAGGAACAAGTGGGCTCTGGGGAGAGAAAGCCAACTATTACCAATATGCTACAGTTTCTTGCAGAGAAACGTATGCATACATACTCCTCTTCATAAGTCAACTTTAATGATATAAATTCGACCTTTGGTTTCACTGGCTTTGTACTTTTTGAATTTCAGTGGCTCTGAGATGCATTGCGTTTTGTGCACAAATATCTCTTGGTTCAAGGGCCACTCTCTGCTTTGCACACCATGCTAAGAGCTACAGTCCTTTATTATCTATTATTTTGCTCTCCTGAAAATGTTGACCCCAGATATTCTTTGGACTCCATCCAACCCCTTGCTTTCTACAAACATCTCAGAGGCTAAATATGCATCCTTTCCTTGGACTTTAGGAAAAGTCTCTACAATCATGCATGAACTATTTTTTTTCTTCTTGACCTTGTGCTTATTTACACAAAGCAGTATTGATTTTTTTTTTTTTTGGGTTGTCTCAGCCTGCAAATATCCTGATTGAAATGCTCGCTCTGAAAGACAACAGCAGGACAGCCAGTAACATCCTAAGCAAATGGGGAACATCCATATTCATAAAAAGCTGAGTCCTTTTTATGAACTTTGTGGAAAGAAAAGTATTTAAAAAACAAAAAAACAAAAATCAAATGAGATTTGAAACCACTGTAGACAGATTGGGAAGGCTTTTCCACCTATATCTCTTTCAGTCTGTTTCTCAGCTGCCCCTCCCCATCTCCTGTGACTCATGAGGAAGTAGAAAATTGCTTTAACCCCAAACAAACCCAGAGCTGTTATGGGTTAAAATAATCCTCTGTAATCCCAGAACTGACCAAGGTTAACTACCCGTTTGCATGACGCACAAACTAATCATGGCCTCCTGATACTTAAATTGGCTTATGCCCATTGATATAATAAATTGAAATGAAAATATTTTAGTTTCAATAAGCAGTGTCAGATTTTGCAGGTAGAAAACATAACCAATCTAGAATTATTTTCTAGACACAAAGACATATTTACAGTACTTTTCTAGAGTTTCTCACATATGAATAAAGGGCTGTTTGTTTGTACTGGTGGCAGAAAGGAACTTGGTGATTTCAAGCCTCGAATAACCATGTTTTTTTTTTAATATTTCACTCTTTGCCATTAAAAACATGTCAGCAATGTTACAGAGTTGGCTTTGAATTTTGATTTGGCTTCCAGACTACAAGGTAAAGCCTATTGTGTAGGTAAGAACTTCAATTAAAACAGAACAAAACAGACTTGTGAAATTACCACTTAAAATAAAATGATAAAATCAGGCAATATTTTCCAATAATAAGCAATTACATTAGGATGGTTAAGTACCGTATTTTCCGGCGTATAAGACGACTGGGCGTATAAGACGACCCTCCTCAGAGCCATTTAAGACTCGTCAGAGCCTTATGGGCTGGTCTGCCTGGTTACAGGAGAATGAGACCTAGCGTATAAGATGACCCCCGACTTTTGAGAAGATTTTTGTGTGTTAGAAAGTAGTCTTATACGCAGGAAAATACAGTAAGTGGTCTGAACTTAACTAAGAAGAATAAATCTTTATTCACTCATTTATCAAATTTATATGACATCCTAATTCCAGTACAATCTATTCAAAATTTGGCAAAGCTCTGCAATAATGCAGTCACAAATACTGAAATATATGCAGGTCCTGTCCATCCAAGAGCCATGGTGGCACAGTGGTTAGAATGCAGTAGAGCAGGTTAACTCACTGCTCACTCCAGGAGTTCGATCCTGACTGGCTCCAGGCTGACTCAGCCTTCCATCCTTCTGAGATCAGTAAAATGAGGACCTCAGGTGTTGGGGGCAATATGCTGACTCTGTAAACTGCTTAGAGAGGGCTGTGATATATGCACCTTTTTCCCCCCTAAAATGGGGTGAAAATTTAGGTGCGTCTTATACACTGAATGTAGCCCCATCCATCCACTGGCCCCACCCTTTGGCCTGTGCTTGCAAGGAGGTAACATCAGTTACCTCCTTGCAAGCAAACAGCAAGAAAAAACATCTCCTTTCAGCTTCAGCACAGGCTGATTAGCACAAGTTGATTGGATAGACCTCCCAATTCTCAGCTGATTTGCTCTCAGCTGTTTTGCTTGTTGCAAAGAGATAAATTGCTTTGAATGAATATAAACTGTAACAATTGAAATACCTTTAATGGAATATGGTGGTGAAAGTAAAAAGGTTTAAGTTGTAGGTTGGATAACAGCTAGAACATTTTTAAATTCAATTAAGGAAATTGTAACAATTGAAATATTTTTAATTATATATTGTGATGAAAGTAGAAATGATTAAGTTGTGATTTGGAGGATTATATGGGCAGAACTATTTGGGTTATTGGGAGGGTTTAAGATGTGAAAATGAGTAACATAAGGGGAAAGCTCTATTTAACTAGGGAATTGTAATAAGTGAGATACAATTAATTGTATATTGTGTTGAAAGCAGAAATGGTTAAATTGTGGTTTGGAGGAATATATGGGAAAAATTATTCGGTTTATTATTGGTAAATATAATTAACTGATTTGTAAGAAATTGGATTGCATGGAAATAATTGGAGTATTCATGTTCATATTGATTAATATACCAAAAAAAGATAGTTATATAACTAATTGATTTATATTAAAATGTTGAATTTGTATTAAACAATTGTAATATTACATAATAAGCCAATATGAGGATGGATATAAAAATAGATGACAATGGGAAGGGGTATAATACAGAATAGAAGGGAAAAATTGAATTTGATTAAGATTAGAGATGAGGATGAAGGGTAATATTGGTTTTTTAAAAAAATAGATGAGGAATAAATATGGCAAAAAGGAAATATAGAAATTGTAAATTTAATTGAAATGACTAAACACTGTTTAAATTTGTGAACCGGCCAAATACTCTGTTCAAAGAAAATACATTGTATGTTTGTATGTGTGTTTGTCTAAAAAATAAAAAAAAAACTTTTTATAAAAAAACAAAACAAAAAAGGTAGGTGCGTTTTATACTCTGGTGTATCTTATGCTCTGAAAAATATGGTAAATCTAAGTGCTATTGCTATTAGATGTGGTTATTTTTAATATTTGTCCATATATTAGCAAACCCATAGAGGCAATATTCCTACGTATTTACTCCTTTACATTTAAATTGAGAAATTTAAATGGATAAGAATATTACACAAAGGAATAAATTCTGTATATTCTTTATTATAGAGTCAATTTGGTGTAGCAATTAAACCACCAAGCTAGGAACCGGGAGATTGTGCATTCAAGTCCTGTCATAGGCACAAAGACAGATAGTGACCTTGAGCCAGTCATTCTCTCAGCCCTGGGAAGGAGTCAATGGCAAATCACTTCTGAAATCTGTACAAGAAAACTACAGGAACTTGTCCAAGCATTGCCATGAGTGAAGGCCATGCGTACACACACGTGCATACACAGTATTTATTATTTATTCAAAATGCACATTTAAAAAACTTTCAAAGTTTACCTGAACTGAGAAGACAAGAATGCTGGTGTTAAAAGATTCTAAAACAATTAAATTTACATCTTTTTTGTTTAAATGAAGCCAGAGTCACAGATAGGCCAAACAATTGGAGTCTGTATACTGTGTTTCCCTGAAAATAAGACATCCCTGATAATAAGCCCAATCAGGCTTTTGAGCGCATGTGCTAAAATAAACCTGCCCCTGAAAATAAGCCCTCCCCGAAAATATTTAACAGCATGCGCAGCCGGTCCCCACCATTTCTTCTGGTTAGGGCTAGGACTGGAAGTCAGGTAAGACCGCAAGAGAAGCCCCATCTTGCTCCACGACCTTCCTGAAAATAAGGCCAAGCACTTATTTCAGGGTTCAAAAAAAATATAAGACAGGGCCTTATTTTCGGGGAAACACGGTATATGAAAATATTCTGTATAGAAAGTAACTTTAAAATCCACATTAAGGGTGTGGCAGGGTATAATTTTCATGACATTTTGTGGGCTAAAAAAATAAATGAGATGAATGAGAATGATTGAGCACAATATCTGAGACCATCGTTTTTACAAATAAAATGCTTGAAAGAGCCTTTTTCAGTTTTTCCAAAAAAAAAAAAAAAGACTTTTTAAAAAGCTTATTAAAATTGGCATTTTCCCCTGATAACTCAAAATACATGATTTGGTTATTGGTTGGGTGTTCATAAATCATTTGTGATCACAGTTTTGTCTCTGTTTCACAACAGCTTTTGATTCAGTCTGCAGTGTAGTTTTATATTTGGAATGGCTTTCTTACATTTATCAATCACATAAACCAAGGTAACATTATATAATGCAGGTAGTCCTCGACTTAACAACAGTTCGCTTAGTGACCATTTGAAGTAACAATGGCACTGAAAAAAAGTGACTTATGACCATTTTTCACACTTATGACCGTTGCAGCATCCCCATGGTCAGGTGCTCCTTGACAACTGACTCACATTAATGACGGCCACAGTGTCCTGGAGGGGGTCACATGATCCACTTTTGCGACCTTCTGAGAAGCAAAGTCAATGGGGAAGCCAGATTCACTTAATTTAACAACTGCACCGATTCACTTAACGAATGTGGAAAGAAAAGTCATAAAGTGGGGCAAAACTCACTAATTTCTCACTTAGCAACATAAATTTTGGGCTCAATTTGTGCTCGTAAGTTGAAGACTACCTCTATACATCTCCCCTCACACAATTGGATTCAGTTCAGGGATAAACCTAGCATCTAAAGCAGTGTTTCTCAACCTTGGAAGTTTGAAGATGGGTGGACTTCAACTCCCAGAATCCCCCAGCCAGCAGCACTGGCTGGGGGATTCTGGCAGTTGAAGTCCACCCATTTTCAAGCTTCCAAGGTTGAGAAACACCAATCTAAAGGATGTCATGTTTACTATTAATGAAAAACACAAAATACTAAAGCTGAAAATCAAAAATTGTATTTGTATTAAAACACAGTGAAATGAGGACACTCTGACGCTGGCCACTGTTTTCAAAATTATGATTTATCCAAACATCATCCAACTTAATTTTAGTTCCTTATGCCTATGTGAAGCCAAAGAAATTCAGAATTACATTTTTCCAAGACTCATTTTTAACATGGTCTTGTCTATGAAAAATAACATGGGTATTTATTTATTTATTTATTTATTTATTCAAATTTGTATACCGCCCTACTCCCAGACGGGACTCAGGGCGGTGAACAGCCAAAATAAGATACAATAATATAAAAGTTAAAAATCATTTAAAACAAATTAAATAATTTGGCTCGAACAATTTAAAAATCCAATTATATAAAATATTTAAGACCCAATATAAAAGGAGGTTAAGCCAGACCAGCTTGATCAAATAAAAACGTTTTTAAGGCGCAGCAAAAAGTACGCAGGTCCTGTAACCTCCTTATCTCAGGGGGGAGCTCGTTCCAGATGGCAGGTGCCCCCACAGAGAAGGCTCTCCCCCTGGGGGCCACCAGTCGACACTGTTTGACCAACGGCACCCTGAGGAGCCCCTCTCTATGGGAGCGGACTGATCGGTGAGAGGCTGTTTGTGGCAGAAGGCGGTCCCGAAGGTTTTGCATTTTTATACCATGTTTCCCCAAAAACAAGACCCAGTCTTATATTTGGGGGGGGGTCCAAAATAAGCACTAGGGTTTATTTTCCAATGTACCATATAGGAAGCCCACTTCTTCTGCTTGCTTGCAGCCGCAATGTGACAGGAGGCCGTGTGGCTGTACGACTTTCGGCTTTCCCATGGCCGGTGTGATGCAACAGGGCAGGAGGCCACACAACTGCATGACTCGGTTTTAACATGACCCGCGCAGCACAACGGGGCAGGAACGGGGCTGCAATGGGACTTCAATGGGCAAAAGGCCACACTGTTGCATGACACTTGACTTTCCTGTGGCCTGTGCAGCACATCCGGATCACATGTCTCCCCCCCTCCACTTTTGCCTTCACATGCTGCTTGACAAGTAGTCAACTCACCTGCACTGCACAGGCTGCGGCTCTGCCAGACACTGTCAGCCCCTGCACCCTTGCCGCCTCCAGTGCTGGCCTCGCCCCCCAGGATGATGATTACCTTAATTAGGGCTTATTTTGGGGGGGAAGGCTTATATTAAGAGCATGCGAAAAAATCAGATTAGATCAGATTAGGCTTATTTTGGGGAAAACACGATATATGTTAAGCACCTATATAATTCTATAATTATTCAGTGGACATAGCCCAAACACCGTACATTTGGATCCCATTGTGCTTTGTCAACTGCATTCAGATAACGCATTTCACAATTGCTTGCATTGCTCTTCTCCCTCCTCCTCCCATTAATTTTTGGTGCCCACAAAATGATAACAATGCCATCTAGAGGTTTTTGTCTTAATTGCCAATGAAAATCTTCAAAAATTCAAGCAGAAAATCAAATGTATGAAAAAAATAAGGTGAATGCTCATCATAAGACACACATACATATGCATCAATGTTGAACGAGAATACAAACTTTGACAAACTCCAGTTTTCTTTGTATTGATTCTTGGAAATCAAAATATTGAATGGAAGAAAAAAATGTGTGTGTGTGTGTACGTGCACCTGATAGATTAAGTACAACAAATATCTCACGGAAAGATTCACTGATAATTTTCAACATTGTGTATGAAAAGACTACAAAAATATAATCTATGCTGAAATTTTTGAAAAATACTGACATGGAGGAATGAAAGTAGAGTCTCCTTCTTTCATTGGACTGGTGGCAATGTATGGCTCTCAAATACCATATTTTTCAGACTATAAGATGCACCAGAGTATAAGACGCACCAAGATTTCAAAGAGGTAAACAAGAAAATAAAAGTTTTTGCCCTCCCCAACCCCCAGGAGCACTCTGCAGGCCTCCCAAACCTTCTGCGCATCCTGTTTTTATGAAAAATTGGCCTGTTTTTGGCCTCACAAACCCCACAAGCATCTTGTTTTTGCCCTCCCTAGCCCCCAGGAGCACTCTGAAGGCCTCCCAAATCTTCTGCGCATCCCGTTTTTATGAAAAATTGGCCTGTTTTTGGCAAAAATGGGACACACAGGGCGGGGTTTCGGGAGGCCAAAAATGACTGTATTCAGTGTAAAAGACGCACCAACATTTCCACCCTCTTTTAGTGTGTGTGGGGGGTGCATCTTATACTCCAAAAAGAACAGTAGGTGGAATAATTGTTAAAATTGAAAATTCCTTGAACAACCTCTCGCATCAAGCTAAAGAAACTATGGGATTATTAATCTGGATGATCTCCAAATGTAGAAGTTATTTATCATCATCCCTGGAACTTCAAATGGTGATGGCAGTGCATTTAACAGAAGGACAATTATATAAAAAGATACTTTGTGTGTGTGTCAAATGTGAGGAATGCCTTAGACAATCTGTTTAGAAATTAATGCATACATAAAATATAGTAGTACAGTACAGTACAGTACAGTACAGTACAGTAGTACAGTTTAATTGGAATGAAAACTCCAACAATGCTTAGTGGGAATTCTGGCAAAGTGATGCCAACATATCTGGACCAATTAAGATGATGGGGTATCAGTGCTGATTAAGGCACTGAAATAGGATTTGGGGGGGCGGGTTTCCATATTCTATATCAGCTATGGAAGTTTAAACCTCTACATTTAAACATGGAACTTGCAGGCTAATTGATCGGAGGATAAAAATTGGAAGAGGAGAACTATACTACCTTATACCTATGGAGGAAATATGGGATAGAATTAATTATTTAATGATTGTTTTCTCTGAACATCTACAACTGGCAATTCTAGGGAATAAATGTGATAGGGTGCTAAATATTAATCCCCATACCTTAGATTTATGTGTGTACCAAACGCAGAGTCAACGCCATGGCTGTTCCACTAGATTTCTCTTCTAGCCATCAGTACACACCGCAAGAAACTTTCAGGTATATCAAATACCACTTGGCAAAGGATACAACTGAAGTTAAAGCCAAAGTAAACTCAGCTGATGCGCTTCCATAGTCAGCTAAAGCCAGGAGTTACAGACAGATTACCGATGCAGGAATCTGAGCATTCAAGCATGAGAGGAAATTGGCAGTGGAATAAAGATTTAACTTAAAATTGATTCAAAAGTATAAGGAAGAAATATAGAAGATTGCACTATGGAAATGTGCATTGTTAGGCTACCACCTAGTGGTGATATGGATCATATGTTAATAATAACTTAATTACCAGCTTCAAAAAGTTGTTGCTGACAAAATCAACAAAAGGACAATTCCTACTGATGCGCTTTAATGATGTAACAAAAAAAAACAACAACACCACCAAACCAATATTTTGTATATGGGAAACATAGTTAATTAATTAATATATTTATTGCACTGATGAAGTTTAAATATACAGGCTTGTAATCCTGAAATGTAAGTGCAAAACAAGGGTGAACAGGAAGCAGAAAGTGAACAAGGAATTCTTGTATAAAAAACCTTTCAGATGAGTGATTTACCCCAACATCAGGTACTCTGTTAACACAATTGCAATAGAACTTAGTCAAAATGTAACTGTGTTCTAAATTTGTCCCCTAATTTTCCTTACCACAAAAAGCCAGTGGGTGGGACAGAATTTGGTGGTCTCCCTTTGCCATGAATTTCCCAACACTTTCCGTGACTCCTGGATGGTTGGATGACATGATTAACCAAGTCAATGGCTGTCAGCCCTCCCAGGCATACCAGACAGAAAACACAACACAATGAACTAATTCTACTTTATTGTAAGGCTACATTAACAGAATCATGCAAGACAGAAGGTGCAGACTTCCCACAGCCCCTTTTAACTACTTAAGCCATTAGGGTAGGTTTTTCCAAAGTTTCTTTCTCTGACCTTAAGCAACTTCCAGCTCTTCCCTGTCTTGTCTGGTTGTTTCCTAGGCAACATTTCCTCTTTCTTTTCCTTATTCTAGCAAGCCAGAATTTAACAAGGGCTAATAGAATGGCAGTTATTCTGTGCCCATGTTGTACTCTGCTGGCTTGCTGTACTTTATCGTTCCCAGCATTTAGAACCTTTTTCAGACAGCTGGCTCTACATACAGTGTTTCCGGTGGCCTTCAAAAATTTTAGCAAGGGATTCTCTGCCTGGTTGTTGGATGGGCGTGGCCATGGTAGGCGTGGTCTACTTGGCCTCCTGCACCAAGATGGCGGGGCAGGTGTTTTTGCTCTCCCTGGGCTCCGGGGGCTCTCCTCGAGCCTCCAGAGGCTTTCTTTGAGTCTCTAGGAGGGCGAAAATGGTCTCCCCAGGCTCTGGTGGCTTTCCCGAACTTCCAATAGGACTGTTTTTTATCCTCCCCGAGCCTCCACATATGCCCTGCACTTACCTGCATCCAAAACTAGCCATGTGGGGACTCCTGGGAGGGGCAGGAGGGTGGGGCCAACCAAGAGTGGGATTAGCTAGATGTTCTCCTGAACCCTTGCGAACCCCCAGCAACCCACCCCTGCAGTGTTTGAAGTAGAATAATTTTGATTTGTCATTTGTGCTTCGAGTGAGAACTCTGGCTTGATTTGTTCACTCCATTGGTTTGCTTTCTTGGCTGACCACAATATTCTTAGGAGTTTCTCCAACACCACTTCTTCTCCAACACCAGTGTTAAGGTGAGACTACTGCAAATGACTCAATAGTACAACCACTGGAAAAATGCCTGTGTCAGGGTCCCAACCAATGCCATAATAAAATCAGGAGCCTCAAGCCATTGTGCAAGAAAAATCCAGTTGTTTATTAGGAGTGCCATGTTAGCACGATCTAAGTGAAGCCAGCTGTGACTTCAGCTGTGACTTTACCCAGTTTGCACCTTGCCTCTGATCTTGTTGCTCCTCCCCCCAAGGTATGTCAACATTCACATTCCCCAACCAAGCAATTTTGTGGGTCATAGAAGTCACTCCCTCCAGCCATTGCAGGTCTCTGTGGAGATGGCCTTGACTTTGGCTGGCTAGGATGTGTTTTGTTTTGACTGAGGTGTGAATTCCTCAGTGCAGCTGCAAGGCATGATTTCCCATCGCCCTGCCTATGGCAACTCGGGAGCAGGTCAGGAAAGCTTCGAGAGTTGACAGCCTGCTGTGCTATTTCTGTGTGTCCAGGGTACAAGGACATTGCTGCTCCAAATGAAAAGCCTTCGTGTTTTGGCCTTCAAGGACAACTGAAGGGAGAACATGATGTTATGCTACCACAGTGTTTCTCAATCTTAGCACATTTAAGATGTGCGGACTTCAACTCCCAGAATTCCCCAGCATGGCTGGCTGGGGAATTCTGGAAGATGAAGTCTACATATCTTAAACTTGCCAAGATTGAGAAACATCACGCTAGAGTGAAAGTTCTTCTGTGTTTAGGGATTTTCAGTTAAGTAAAATATGCCATGGGAGACATAGAACACCTGTTGGCTTCACTGTGAAGAAAATTAACTAGGTTCAAATAAATGAGTTTATCATTTGCTGTGGAGCAGTGTTTCTGAAACTTGGCAACTTTAAGACATGTGGATTTCAACTTCCAGAATTCCCCAGCCAGCCATGCTAGGGAATTCTGGGAGTTGAAGTCCGCACATCTTAAATGTGCTAAGATTGAGAAACACTGTGGTGGCATAACATCATGTTCTCCCTTCAGTTGTCCTTGAAGGCCAAAACACCAAGGCTTTTGGCCTTCAAGTCCACACATCTTAAAGTTGCCAAGTTTCAAAAGCACTGCTCTAGAATTAGACTGAAACACTTTCCATACATTATATTGCAAAATATGGATGCAGAAAATGTTCATTACAAACAGTGGAATAGCATAGGAAACAAGAAAGGTGACCTCCCTACAGTGCTAAGTTAGGGCAGAAGATGTTTACCCTCAAAGTTCAGTTGTTTCATCCGTCTTACGTGTTGCCATTCTAGTGATTAATGCAGAAAGAAAGATAAAGTTTGTGGGGGCCATTTCAGAAGAAGCAAAGGCCTCCAGATTATTTCAAACACTCCTTGGTAAAGGAAAAGGAAAGAGCATCTTAGATAAGGCCTCTCAAGAAGGATCAGTTGTTTTAGAGTAGGAAACTTTTATCTTGCTATAGTTACATTTCTTTCAGCAAGCAGGGCCATGCACATAAAAATAGAGAAGGGAGCACTTCATGCTCCTTTTAGGTTGGTGTGCTCTTTAGAAAAGCAGAGAAAATGCCAGAGCAAAGATGTATGTTCACATAATGACTCCTTTAGTTGGCACAGTCATTCTCTTCTACAAAAAGATACAGACATAGTACATACATCCAGTGATGGGATTCAAATAATTTAACAACCTGTTCTCTGCTCTAATGACTGGCTGGGTGGGCGTGGCCATGGTGGGCGTGGCCAGGGGGTGTGACAGGCGGCACTCGGCCTCTTGCACCCGCCTGGGAACAAAAACAGGCCACGGGGGGGCGCTGCACCCCCCTGCACCGTTTTGGGCCTTGTAGGCCTCCCTTCAGCCCCCTGGAAACAAAAATGGGCCTTGGGGGCGGCCACATCGCACCCCCCAGATCTCGTTTTGGGCCTAATAGGCCTCCCTGCAGCCTCCTGAGAGCAAGAACAGGCCGGGAGGCAGCACCCCTCCCAAACACCCTGTTTTGGGCCTAGTAGGCCTCCTTGCACTTACCTGGGAGCCAACAGGGGGTCCATGGGGACTCCTGGAAAGGGCGGTGATGGCGGGAGGGGCCAGCCAGAAATTTAAGAACCAGTTAGCTCAGTGGTGAAATCCAAATTTTTTTACTACCGGTTCTGTGGGTGTGGCTTGGTGGGTGTGGTGTGGCTTGGTGGGTGTGGCAGGGGAAGAATACTGCAAAATCTCCATTCCCACCCCACTCTGGGGCCAGCCAGAGGTGGTATATGCCGGTTCTCCAAACTACTCAAAATTTCCGCTACCGGTTCTCAGAACCTGTCAGAACCTGCTGGATTTCACCCCTGAGTTATCCCAAACCAGCTCGAACCAGCTGAATCCCACCACTGCATACATCTCTTCCCGCTCACACACAAATACACATGCACATTCGTAGATGTAGAAGCAAACTATATATTTGCAGGTAATCTTCAACATTTTTGTTGCCAAGTGAGAGATTTGTTAAGCGATTTTTTCTCCATTTTATGATCTTTCTTTCCACAGTTGCCATGTTCAATTAGTAACACGGGTTTTAAGTAAATCTGGCTTATCCATTGATTTTGTTTGTCAGAGGATCACAAAAGGGGATCACAAGACCCTGGGACACTGCGACCATCATAAATGTGAGTCAGTTGTCAAGCATCCGAATGTAAGACAGGTGATCATGGGGATGCATGCTATAGTTATAAGTGTTAAAAGTGGTCATAAGTCACTTTTTTCAGTGACATTATAACTTTGAATGATCACTAAATGAACTATTGTAAATTGGGGACTACCTGTATCTCAAACGTCTCACTGTTTTTCCCAACATTGTCTTCTGCTGGTTTTCTTCAGTCAATTTTAGATCACTTCATTGATTCCTCAACTCCTCTGTTACTGTCTACTGCTTGTTCAATCCAAGAGACTTAAAAAATTGTATTATCAGCGAAACTCCCTTTTTTTCTGAAAGGAAAGGGATGGATGGATGGATGGATGGATGGATGGATGGATAGATGTTAGAAAAAAAAACCATTGATGGTAGAATGTATTTCCTTCATTTCCTAAGAACATTGTGTGGAACCAAAATAGCAATTACCGGTAAGATACCTAGAAGAAAATGATTATTTTAAATGGCATTACGTTTCCAGTGAGGATATGCTAGTATTTTGTACTAATGCATCCTTCAATCCAGAACCCTTTGCAAATCTTCACCACTCCATCTGATGAGACCCAGTGTAGAGAGTGGGTGTCCCAGCTTCAAGTCCATATTCATGCACAAAACTCACTGGATAGTTGTTCTCTTTTAGCCAATCCAGTAGGGCAAGTTTTATATTATGGGGCTAAGATTATGGGAGATCGTTGTGTATTCAAGCTGTCTTGAATTCCTAGATCAGTGATGGCTAACCTTTTTGCCATTGCGTGCCAAAAGCGGGGGTTGTGCGGGGGGGTTGTGTGTAGGTGTGCCCACATCCATAATTCTAATGCACCCTGTGCCCCACCCCTGTGCATGCATGTGTGACCTCCCCATGCTCCCCCCGCTTTTGGCACGTGATGGCACACTGGGCTCTGTAGTCCCATTCTTTTGCTCTCCCCAGGCTCCCATTTGCCAACTTCAGGTCCCATCAAAGGGCCTTTGGGGGGGGGAGGCCATTTTTGCCCTCCCCAGACTCCTAGAGAGGCTTTGGAGCCTGGGGAGAGCAAAAAACGGGCCTTCCCCACCCCACCAAGCCCTCCAGAGGCAGGAAACAGCCTGTTTTCCTACTTCCGGGTGGTCCAGAAGGCCCGAAAATGTGTGCACCGGAGCTGAGCTCGCGTGCCCACTAATATGGCTCTGAGTGCCATCTGTGGCACGCGTGCCATACAGTGGTGGGTTGCTCTTGCTTCACACTGGTTCCCGAGAGCCAATAGCGGTGACGATATAACGTTACCGAACCGGTTCTCTGTCTTCGGGAGATGGGCCCTCCCGCCCGTCCCGTCATTATGCTGACCTTATATTTCTTCTTTTTTCGCACAGCTGAGAGGTGCGGCAGAGCGGATTGCCACACCTTAGCCGGGCAGATTCGCGACGCGCTTGTGCAAAGCACAAGTTTTGTGTGCCGGCAAGCAAAGTGGGTGTGTGCATGGCGATCGCGCACGAAGCACATGCACAAAGAGAACTGGTAGTAAAGTCGGTTAGAACCCCCCCCTGGTGCCATAGGTTCACCGTCACAGACCTAGATTGATGGACAGAACTAAATGCAATTAATACAGATGCAATTAAGCTCACCTTAAAGCAAGAGCATGTAAATTCTCTCAGTTTCAGGGCTATAACAGTCTTAAGCAGCCTGTCCAAACACTTCTTCTTGTGCTATATATGTCATCGGACGTTGGCGATCATGTTGGCGATCCTATTTTTATCAACCGCCGCATGAAAAAGTGCTGCTGAGTTTTGTCCAAACCAGTCCTTTAGATTTTGAAGCCATGGTGTTTTTTTTCTGCCTGGACCTCATTCCCCTTCAATCTCTCCCTGGAGGGTTAGGTGAAGTATGCTGTATTTTTCTGGGTGTCGCATCACATGTCCGAAATATTCTAACTTTAGCTTTTTAATGGTTTTGATTATTTTCCTTGGCTTTCCCAGGCAGTTTATCGCCTCCTCCTTTCTCATTTTGTCAACCCAGTTTATATGTAACAGCCATCTGTAAATCCACATTTCAAATGCTTCTATTCTCTTCAAGTGGCTTTCTGTCAGAGACCAACTCTCTACTCCATAGAACAGAATAGAAAAGATGTAACATCTGAGAAATCTGATTTTCAATTTTAGGCTTATGTCGTGACTGCAGAAGATCTTTTTCATTTTGAAGAATGCTGTTCGAACTTTCTCTATCCTTCTCTTTACTTCAGTGGTCACAGAGAACCATAATAAAAATGGTCCTTCCAATTTATTTTCTCCAATATGTCCACAAACAGATCCTGAGATCCTTCAAGTCTTTAAGTAAGTGATTTGGGATTAAGGGAAGATCATTCTAAAACACATTACCTGGGGGGGGGGGGGAAATCACCTTCGCATACTGTTTACAGAAGACTGGACATGCACAAAAGTTAAAAACTAATTTGGATTTCTCTTCCATATCCTGGCAAAAGAAGAATTAAAGCGAAGCATTTTCCATTGCTATTTTATTCTACAGCACTAGAGGTTGCACTTGAGTTAAACTATGTCAGATCACATTTTTAGCAGTGTGGAATCCCTGCTGGTCTCTGATCTTGGCTTTTTTTTTTTTTAGCAGATGGTTCATTACTCAACCTAGGTAATGTTGTCAGTGTACTGATAATGTTACTTAATTTGGGTAATGAAATGTTTGCAAAACAACCAAACTCAGAGAGCATCGGGGATCCCTCATATCAGCCCCGAGCTACAAATATTGTCCTCTATCAGTATTTTTAGCTGTTAAGGTTTTGTTTTGTTTTTTGAAGAGTGGAAAGGGACAAATTGGGTGAAAACAGGGACACAGGATTATTGCAGTTCTTTTATTTCCAGTGTTCCCTCATCGTTGGCAGGTGATTAAATCAGGAATATATATATGGTCTGTGTATCTTGCCCCAGATCCAAATTTGATTTAGACTTAGCATAAACACAGTGAAACCATTGGATTCTGTATGCTTGTCATTTTCATCAAATCTCTATGATTTCAGTAGACCAAAGTACCTGGAACCAAGCCATTAACTAAGCCATGGCTTAGGACCTGGGTACCTACGAGACCGCCTTCTGCCACCGATAGCCTCCCACCGACCAGTTCGCTCCCACAGGTCTGACTGGCGACACCCAGGGGGAGAGCCTTCTCTGTGAGAGCTCTTGCCCTTTGGAACGAACTGCCCCCAGAGATACCTAAGATCTCCAACCTCAGTGTTTTTCACTGTGCCCTCAAGAACCTGCTGTTCTGACAGGCAGGGCTGACTATGTAAATGAATTTTAATTTGGAATTTTAATTTCTGGGTTTTTAATCAAACTGGGCCAAAATTATTTAATAATTTTAATAATTTTAAAATTTTAAATTATGATGTTTGTATGTTTTTGTGTTTTTTATTCTGGCTGTACACCGCCCTGAGTCCTTTGGGAGAAGGGCGGTATAGAAATAGAATTAAATAAATAAATAAGTAAGTAAGTAAATAAATAAATAATACAAAATCAAGAGCCATGTACACTAAGAAATTACTACAGTATAAAATTGTACAGTACAATTTTACTGTTTACAGTACAGTAAATTTAAGAATAACTTCTTAAGAATAAGTTGATGGAAGTACCGGACATGCTTTTGACTTTTATTAGTTAGTCACAGATTGGGTTTTTAAAATATTTATTATAATAATTTTATTTATTCAAGAAACTACAGATAGTGCACATGGATTTTGTTTCATTATTTACTGGAATTCAGTTCAATCAGATATACCCAACCAACCAAATCATGTCCATCGAATTAGGTCATTGTATTAATAAAGTGGGCAGATTTATGGAGGAAAGTTATAAGTAGCTATGATAGTAGTGGTAACTGCTTGATGTCTCTTTCAAGTCAGGCTTAACTCCTGATTTATTTTATTTTATTTTATTTTATTTATTTATTTATTTATTTATTTATTTATTTATTTATTTTATTTTATTTTGTCACATTTCTATGCCGCCCCACTCCCAAGGGACTCTGGCGGCTTACAACAGAGAATAAAACAATGCAACAATATCCTATACAAAAGTTAAAAGAAGACATTAAAACATTAAAACATTAAAATGTTAAAACACATACACTCCAATTTGTGGCCGGTCTTGCAAGATCACTATAATGAGATCAACGGCCCCAGGTCTTCATCGCTTTCCAAAAGGCCAATAGGGTGGGGGCAGTCCAGACTTCAGGATATAATTGGTTCCAGAGAGCCGGGGCAGCCACAGAGAAGGCCCTCCCCCATGGGCCCACCAGCCGACATTGTTTAGCTGATGGGACCTGGAGGAGACCAACTCTGTGGGATCTTACCGGTTGCTGAGAGCTATGTGGTAGAAGACGGCCTCAAAGATAGCCTGGCCCTGAGCCATGTAGGGCTTTAAAGGTAATAACCAACACTTTGAATTGCACCCGGAGACCGATAGGGAGCCAGTGCAGCTCGCGGAGAATTGGTGTAATGTGGGTGTATCTAGGTGCACCCACGATAACTCGTGCAGCTGCATTCTGGACCAACTGTAGTCTCCGAACATTTTTCAAGGGTAGCCCCATGTAAAGCATGTTGCAATAGTCCAACTGTGAGGTGACAAGGCATGAGTGACTGTGAGGAGAGCCTTCTGATCCAAGTAGGGTCGCAATTGGTGCACCAGACAAACCTGTGCAAAGGTCCCCCTAGCTACAGCTATCAGATGTTCCAATCTCAGCTGTGACTCTAGAAAGACACCCACATTGCGAGCCTGTTCTGAGGGGGGCACTTTCTCCCCCCCCCCAGAACCAAGGATGGACAATCAACATAGCCTTTATGGGGCAATACCCAGAGCCATTCGATCTTGTCTGGGTTAAGTCTGAGCCTGTTCACTCCCATCCAGATCTTCACAGCCTCCAGGCACCGGCACATCAGATCTACTGCCTCACTGAACTGACAAGTATCATCAGCCTATTGCTGATATCCCACCCCATGTTGTCGGATGATTTCACCCACTGGTTTCATGTAGATGTTAAATAGGAGGGGAGAGAGGACTGAGCCCTGAGGCACCCCGCAAACGATGGCCTAGGGGACGACCTCTGTTCTCTTACCAGCACCGACTGTGATTGACCAGAGAGATAGGCGGTGAACCACCATAACACGGTGCCTCCCACTCCCAGCTCTCTTCATCACTCCCATGATAACTTCATGGATATAGCCATATAGTTTTCTTCACAACATTATTATTTAGTCACAGAATTTTGAATACTTTAGACACAATGATCATTTAAATGATTAATTAGTTCAATAATGCTGTTTTCTTAAAACAGGAAAATATTTTCCATTCCTCATAAGCCAGTGCCACAGAACATTTCTCTTACATATATACACATTTCCTGAAATTTCAGCGCTTCCTCTGATAATCCATAGTTTTTGCTACAGATTATGACCAGTAAGAGGCTTGAGAGGAAAAAAGCCCCCTTATACTGGTATAATTTGAAAATGAACTGCCCTAATATAGGCAGTTTTGCCCAGAAGAAGCCTGTTGAAAAATACATACATCCTGCAGTATAAAATCACAGTCCATATTCACTGATACTTTAATCAACCCATGTTTTGAAGAAGCTAAGTGATTTTTTTGAAAAATATTATTAACAAACAAGGCAAAAAATCCAGCACATCTGGGAATAGGGGCATATGTATAATTTATAACAAAAACCTGGGATTTATATAAATTAACTATAGGTTTGTAACCACCTCTTTTGCATTTTCCTTTAAAGGAAGAACACTTATTTGCTTGATGAGATTTCCAATTAAGTGTAGTAAAAACCACTCATTATTTTTGATATGCTTTCTGATATATTTTTTCTAAAATTATAGTTCAGTTATAAACTGTTAGAGATGGTGTTTGACCCAATCTTGCCTCCCTTTCTGTTTTAGCACTTTTCATTCCTCTAAGCTACATTTAACATCTATATTTTCAGAAATGGGGAAGGTTGCCAGCACATTTAGTATCAAAGCAGTTCCCCATAAATATTAAATTAATTGAAACAAATTGTATTATCTAAGTAAAGGAAGAAGAAGCTACTTATAATTTGTTTTTCTTTGTTAGTAACAATTATTTCCATTGGAGTTTCACCTATCTAAAATAGCAGAGTTTTATGCCATCAGCAAGGCACTCATAATTTTTTTTGTCTCAGCCTAAATCCATCTTGGCCCTGCTAGGCTTATGCCCTTCATGACACTTTAATCCAACTCATTTGCTTGATTCATCCCTGTTATAAACAAGCTTTTGAAACGAAAGCTTAAAAGGCTAGTTGTGATACATTAAGATAATCAGGATGGCACTCCTTATATTTGTTTAAAAGCCACCCATCAGTGCCATTTTGTTCATTTTCTAAGTTAAGGGAAAAAATTATAAGATTGTCACCTTCAGCTTTTCCTCAAGGCTCTCCCCAAAATTCATCTAAAGTCAGCAAGATATATATTTATTCACATTAACTAATGTGGATAAGCTTTGTTCCAGATGGAAATGCAGGTATTTTTCTAAAAAGTTCCAGAATATGAACATGTATATATGAAGGACCATCTCTTGTCCTTCATGCCCAGATTCTAATCTTGATTATGATCAAGCTGAATGTCAAAGGTGAGAGTCTTCAGTGACAAACAAAAATCCTTACCTTTGGAGCAGAATAATTCCCTTAATTAAATACAAATATGATGATTTTAATGCTTTGCATGCATCTGTCATTGATTATTGAACTCTTTGGAAAATAGTGAGCTATTTAAGTTCTTAAAACAACCTATCATGTATAAAACACATACACACACACATATATTAAAATGAGTGGGCTAAGTTAGTATCAGAAAATAAATACTGCAACATTCCAAAGAGGGCTCAGTTGACAAAAGTTGAGAGTCTACAAGACAATTTCAAGGGTACAAAAAAGGAGTCAGGTAAAAAACATAAGAGAGAAGTAATGCGGCTCTTCAGACAACTGGAGCCCAGCTGTCTCCAGCCATACTTCAGAGACTAAAAGCCAAAGCTTGCTAAGATCTTCAAGAGCTTTCAGAGAAGCTTCCCAGACAGATCCAGCTTTCAAACTTCCTTCTGATTTGCACAAATGTGAGATCAGCTTTGAATAACTCAGTTGCCATTAATCAAAGCCAAGTCAACTGAAATGAGGATTTTTTCTGGTAAGAACCACACCAAAGATATTTCTTCCCTACATGGATATTGATTTGTAGGTGGTACACGTGTATTATAAAGCTGGAGGAATATATGAAAGGATGGTTTGTTCCTTCAGATTGTTGTTGTTTTATGGATGTTGTTATTTTTTTAAAAGAGAATTACTGTTCTTTTAACTTTGTGAAGCTGCCCAGAATTATCTGGATTGAGTAGCCTAGAAATTAAATAAATAAATAAATATTTTAACAATCTTTATTTGAGCCCAAATAAAAACTTCAATTGAGCCTGTATTTACCAATGAGTGTCACATTTAGAATAGTGTCCTTAGGCAAAGGATTTATCTCACCTACTCAAAAATCACATTTAGATACAAAAAGGAATATTCCACATCCTTGTTTCCTTTTTCTAATGCTTAGATGACATAACTGTCATCTAAGCATCTAAAATTCAAGGTATCAACTGACTTCTGATACTTTGAAATTTAACAGTTTGCAGATTACAAGCTCCCTGCTTCTTTGGGATAAGTGGCAATTAAGATGAACTGGCTACTTGTTTCTTTTTTTGACTTTCATTTATGTCTTCAGCAATACCCAAAAAGACTGAGCAATAAGAATATATTCGATCAAGATGTATCACCTCGATCTGTATCCAGAAAAGGAGTTGCACTGAGCCTGTTTCTAAAAAGAAAATCCCTTTTGAAAGGTCAAAGATTCACATGTATTCTGTATGAAGATTGCAGAAAAGTTGAACTTTTTCTTCTTTTCCTCTTTCTCTAACTCTCATTTGGCCATTTCTTTGATCATTTTTTCCATGTGTAAATAGAACATATTTTCACATTCTAACTCTACCATGTCCTGCTATCCAGGTCATGGAATCCAAAATCTAATAAAGTGATATACTTGCAATTTTCATCTATTGGCATTGATAAAGATAAAACTTCTCAGACAGCTATAATTCATTGGAATGTATTATAAGTTCAACTAAACTGAAAGCAACTTCTTTCAGAGTAGATATGTATAAAATAATCACATCATTTATTTAGGGTTTTCACCAAAACATTTAAATAAATTTCTGTGTAGAACAATTAAGTGACAAAATCAAATTAAGGAAAAATATCTGGTGGTCTTCTGAACTGGGCAAATAAAGTAAACCTCCAGGTGCAGGTTTTTGTCATGAGTATATTTGATTAAATTTAGTTTTACATTGTCACTGCGCAATGTACTTACTAGAGACCATCTAGCTGAATACAGAAGACTGATTATCAAATCAAAATTTCTAAATTGCTAAAGCAGAGTCCAAGGTTGACTATAGAAACAGAGCTTTCTGAATGTGAAAACAAGGCTGAATCTCAAACAGACTCAGAACAACAATCGCTTTTAATAATTGTACACGTAGCTGCCTTTAGAAATCTCCATATTAGAAAACAGTCAACCATATTAAACCATTCTGGATATGATAAAATTCTGAAAAAATAAAACACGTCTGCACCCGAAACTTAAGGATTGATGAGTCAAAATTTAAGAAGCTATGTTTTTAATGGATCAGACACATTATGTACCACAAAGAACATTTAAACAAGGGTAATTCTTTACTTGCTTTATATTTTTTCCATTTTAATGATAAAGTATATATTCACATTTTAAGAATAAAGTATATATTCAAGGTACATCTTCAATAGGCAAAACAAAAGCAGCTTGCTGAAGCCTATCCAAAAGGAACACTTAGTTTTTCTGTTGTTTTTTTTTAAAAAACCTCCATTGAAAAAAAATGCATTCTTAGAGTAATAAGTAAGGCTTGTTCGTGTAAAAGTAATAAATCCATGGCTAAACTTACTCAGTGGTGAAGGTGGAATTCATATAGTTAAATATTTTTGTAAACACACAGATAAAGTTATAAGAAAAGTCATAACAATAATACCTCATCTAGATAATGAGGAAAGAAGAGTTGTAATCCCGTTCTTCTTCCTAGCATACTAGCTCTGTAAATGCAGAAAATTTATTTTATTGTATTTTTAGTAATCCCGACAAAGCACAGTTCAGTTATTGGCTTGCTACGCCAATCAGGACTAGTTTGTACAAAATTAAAAATTAATACTGAAAATTCTGATATTCGTTATTTTCTAATTATCATTGACAAATCCATAATCCAGTTAGCACAAAAGTATTTAACTTGAAGACAGTAGAAACTCTGATCTCAAAACTCTGTCTAATATTTTGCCAGAAAAATTGGAATCCTAGAGTTGTAAGTTAAAACTGATGTTAAGGCAGGCCTCAGCACTGCCACTAAATCATGCAAATCATAGAACCTTAGTTTAAGTAAAGGAGTTTACTAAGATCTTTACTTGGTTACAGGTTTTCAGTCCAATAAAAAGTTCTAAAATATTTACATCCACTATATATATATATATATATAAAGTACTTAGGTCTGTTATTCAGAAGGCACTATTGTTCAACATACAATATGTACAATTAATTATTCCAGTACTATGTATGTCATACGTACTATACATACTGTACAAAATTCAGATGTATGCTTGCTGATACATGGTACAGCAATTCAATAAACAAAACTGTCCAATTCATGTACATTGAAGCATTACCATGGTGTTTCATGGACATCAAATCCAGTCTTTGTGTGTATCAGTAAATAATGTGCACGGTGCACAGTAAAGAGTAAATAATGTGCACAACAAAACTGTTGCACAGTGGGGATTTTCAAAAGATGCACATTGCACAGAACTACTGTTGCTGACCCAATCAATCACAGCACAGCATATATAAGTTGCTAGCCTAGGATGCTCTCCCTCAAGCATACAGCTCTAGAACCACAATGAAGATGAAATGGAACAAATGTCAAATGCTCATATATTATCATTAGTGATCCAGACATTTTCCAATGAATATGTTTTACGGAAGATAAAAGTTTTGGACTGGACTTGGGAAGAAGGTACTTAAATTCCTACAAAGCCACTAAGTTAATTGAGTGGCTTTCAGGCAATTGCCATCTCTTAGGTCAACCTGCCTAACAGGACTATTGTGAGGATTAAAAGGACATAATCCCACCTCAGCTTTGACAAATTGCTGTTGCTTGGATTAGTTGCTATTTTTCAGGCTGGCCAATGATTAATGTGAAATGGGGACAATAAGGGTCTGCTGTCCCAAAACACCTTGGAGAAAAAAAACAAGATGGACATGAAAATGCATTCAATGTTTAAAAGGAGTCTCGTAAGCTTCATTGACTTTTAGCCTAGAACTCTTTACCCCAGCCCGGTCTGTTTTTCTCCACATATGGTGGACTAAACAATCCCTCCAGCCACATTGAGGATAAAAACTAGCTAAATACTTCTACAGCTTGATTAAGAGGCTGTTGAAAACATGCTGGATCCCACCTACTGGCTTTTAAAAATAGTTGGATGGCTGCTTTCCCCTTTTAGCATTTTCATTCATTCGGATTAGCCAGCAGCCAAGAAACCCACCAGAGAAACAGCCTGAGAGAAACTAAGGGACCAACCTCTTTCCTTCTAGAGCAGGGGTCTTTAAGCCTGGTGGGCTTCAATTCCCAGAATTCCCCAGCCAGCTGGCTGGGGAATTCTGGGAGTTGAAGTCCGCCCAGGCTTAAAGTTGCCAAGGTTGGAGACCCCTGCTCTACAACAGCTTTTCCAATCTCTGCAAGCAACAAAGCATTCAAACTGATGTGCAGAGCAATTCAAGCCCCAAAGTTCACACAGTGGACTGAAAATCCCCAAAAGTGAGAATGTTCCACGAAATAAACAACTTATTCAGAAAGAGTACCTTCACAATCGCTTTCATTCCGGTACTTCTCCTTGAAAAACTGCCACAGAGAAGGCTGGAGCCTAAATGACTTCTTCCCTAGCTAGCTTGTCTTTCACCACCTTCCCACTTTGGATGCCACGGGTTGAATGTATGCTAAAGTCACAGATGGCACTGATATCCAAATATGGCTGTATTTTAATTGAACCTGAGACAAGACTTCTAAGCCTGCTTCAACCTTAACTGCTATCCCCCCCCCCAAATAATTTGTTCCACAAGCACAAAAAGACCTATTTTTAAAACAACTCCTTGGGCCAATTCAACATGTGGAAAGATTGTGCATCCGCTGAATGACAAGACTTTGGTCTTTAAGGCTGCAAACCCAGTATTTAAACTATGGCTCACTGCCCAGCACACAAGATAAATGCACTTTATTTAGGCTATTTAGGTTATTGCTTAATGCATTGTAAGCCGCCCTGAGTCTCTGGAGAAGGGCAGCATATAAATTGAACTAATAAATAATAAATAAATAAATTTATCTATTATTTATTTATTATTAAAATTTATATGCCGCCCTTCTCCTGTAGGACACGGGGTGGCTCACATAGTAAAATCAACAACAATAAAACACTGTACTTTAGGTACAATGATTGAAGGCACAGAATATGTATCTCAAAGTGCCAATCCTAAACAAGCCAAGAGGCTGCCACACACAATACAGAAAAACTTGCATTACTTTGAATCCGATTATGGAATGATTGCTAATTAGTCATTAGATACAGACTTTCTGTCTGACTATTAAAGGAAAGAGTTCCACAAGATTTTTTGGGTGTATTTGTAGCTTTGGCTTCCTCCTCTTTACAAATATTTCTCCAGGCCGGAGGAAAAATTTGACTGTCTCAGGTAGGCAGTGCCAGTGGTGGCGGCTCCAAACTGGCCGAGCCCATTGAGCTGCGAGGCTGCCAGGCCCATCAGCTGTTCCGCATGTTCCGGGCAGGAAGAGGCAGGGCGCCCGGGTTGCACAACCAGCCTGCTGGGGGCTCCGTACAGCTGCGAGTGGGGAGGGGAATAGGCGCCAGGAGGCACCGCTAGGTGGCCTGATGGAGAGGCGGCGTAGGGGTAGGTCGGGGCTGCGGGCTGCCGACCCATTAAGCCGGGACTCACTTGCTGGGCCTGGAAATAGGTCTCCGTCGGGTTGCCCATCGGGCAGGGGCCCAGATCGCCCATGCCGTTCAGGCCCAAGGAATGGTAAGGGCCCAGGTCCATCCCCATCGCGGAGGAGGCCTGCAGAGCAGCTGCTTGGTGTTGTTGCTGTTGCTGTTGTTGTTGTTGCTGCTGCTGCTGTTGCTGCTGCTGTTTGGAACTGATCAGGCTGTCGATGCTGAACATTCGCGAGGGCAGTGCAGGCGGCGCCCCCGGGTATTGGGGAAGGGCGGAGAGCTGCGGGCTGTAGGCGCGGACAGGCGAATAGACGGGATCGCCGCCACCCGGGTAACCTAAAGCACCGGAGCCACCGCAAGGACCGGGCCTCCCCACCGAAGCCGCGTTGGGGGTAAAAGCGCTGGCGCTGGGCATGTAGCCCGGGTAGGTGGTGAGGTCGGTGCGCTTAAAGCGCTTCCTGCGGCGCAAGAAGCTGCCGTTGTCGAACATGTCCTCGGCGGCCGGGTCCAGGGTCCAGTAGTTGCCCTTGCCCGGGTGGCCCGGCTCGCGGGGGATCTTGACGAAGCAGTCGTTGAGCGTCAAGTTGTGGCGGATGGAGTTCTGCCACTTCTTGGGGTTCTCGCGGTAGAAGGGGAAGCGCTCGGTGATGAATTTATAGATGCCGCCCAGCGTCAGCCGCCGCTCCGCCGCGTTGGCGATGGCCATGGCGATCAGGGCGATGTAGGAGTACGGGGGCTTCCCTCGCTGCACGGGACGCTTTCTTCGACGGCCGCCGCCGCCGCCGCCGCCTGCGCTGGCCGAGGCGCCGGGACCGAGCGGCTGATCGTCGGCGGGCTGCTCGGTTCCTCTCTCCGCCGGGCTTCCTCTGGGCTCCGACTTGATCAAGAAAGGCTCCACTTTGCAGCTCGACGGGGAGGCCCGATGCATCGCGGGGGAATCCGGGCTTGTCCCCTGACTGGGCGAGTGGAAGGCGTCGGCTGTCATGGTGCACTTACCCGAGAAGAAGGAAAAACCGGCTAAATTCATATACAAAAAGAAAAAGGGGGGGGGAAAAAGGCCGGGGTGGATGGGAGAGAGCAACGGGACGAATGAAATGGAGCAGCTCCCGCGGGGACCAGGTATGAGGCCGGCGGGTCGCTTTATATAGCTCGGGCCTGGCGCCACCCTGGGGCTCCCCCTGAACGGGGCGGTGGCTGCCCAACCACCCACCACCTGTGCGATCCCTGCTCCCGACAGACCAAGCGAGCGCTTTGAGAACGGGGCGGGCAGCCGGCATTTCTGGGCAACCCGAGGCGGGATGGACTTTCGCTACCTGCGCCAGGTGGAAGGACAGTTTTCCTTGCTCTGTTGCAAGAGCAGCCCCGTCCTCAGCAACCTGCTCCAGGACTTTCAGCGGGACTTGCGCAAAACCGGTGCTCGTAGGGTCGCTTAACTCTCACCCTTTTTTTTTTTTTTTTTTTTTTTGCAATAAATCGTTAGTAAGCGCCTCTTGAGAACCATCGGAGGCTTCTAAGCACCTTTAAGATTTTAGGGGAGACGTCTTTTGCTTTGAAAGGGGAACGGCTTCAAAGCCAAATCGCTTTGGAGATTTGGAAAGGCCGAGTAACAAAATGTGCCGGTAGAGGCGGTTGCGTGAGAACAGGATTAGTTGGGTGTTTGCAGGAGGCCATCCCCATTGTGTAGAAATCTGCCGCGGATGAAATTTGGTTGAAAGGTATAGATATCAATAAGGCGTAGAAAGAAATGCCTTCCAGTCTCGTTCTCTCCGCTACACGGAGAGACTTGGGCAGAGTATTGTAAACCGCCCTGAGTCTCCGGAGAAGGGGAGCATATAAATCAAATTTAAAAGAGAGAGAGAGAGAGAGAGAGAGATTGCAGAAAAGATGTTGGGGGATTGTTGGAAAGGACTTAAACTGTTCTTGAATGAAGTGGTCAATTGCAGAGTTAATTTTATCAGATACTCCCAAATCACTTAGCACGGGGGTCTCCAAACTTGGCAACTTTAAGACTTGTGAACTTCAACTCCCAGCTTTGCTGGCTGAGGAATTCTGGGAGTTGAAGTCCTCAAGTCTTAAAGTTGCCAAGTTTGGAGACCCCTGATTTAGTAGTATCAAAGGGTGTTTTTTTTTTAATTTCTTTTCCCAGAGAATTTTAGATGCATGGCATCCACACATTTTTCCCATTTGGCAAAAGAACTATTCCCCCTGTGCATTTTCCCCTTGTGTCCATGCAAAGTAATCCCACCCCAAACTTTTTATCTTCTCATTGGTGATCTTCATGTCTTCACTGGCTCTCTATTGGTTCTGCCTTAAACCATTGCAGATGATGTCCTCTGGATTTGTGTGAACAAGAATCAGTTTTCCTTCTGGCTTTCTGGCTTTTTTCTTTTGGCACCTGGGGTGAGGGGAATCTTCCAATAAGCAGATTGCAGAATTGGGAAAATATCAGAGTAGAAATAGTCTTGGAGAGAGAAAAAGCTAGTCCCTGTCATAAATGTGCAATTAAACTTGATACTTTCAGCCAAAAGACTGATGTATCCATGGTGGTGTAATGGTTAGAATACAGTATTACAGACTAGTTCTGCCCACTGCCAACAGTTTGATTCTGACTGGCTCAAGGTTGACTCAGCCTTCTATCCTTCTGAGGTCAGTAAAATGAGTACCAAGATTATTGGGCGTAATATGCTGATTTAAACCACTTAGGGACAGCTGCTTATATTAAAATGCACCTTTATATCAACGCAAATTGAGAGAGCAAACAGCACTCCAATTGGATTATTCACTCTTACCATGCCCTGTCTGCTGGACAGATCTGCAGTTTTTCAAAGCTAGTTATTTTTTTTTTTGTGCCACTTTAAAATGCTTTGAAGAACAGTGTGATAAGAAAAAATATTGATACTTCAGAAGTTTGGTATTGGAGGGGACTTCTAAGAATTTCATGGATAGCCAAGAAAACAAACATAGATAGTAGAATAAATCAATCCAAAGTTTTCATTTGAGACACAAATGAACAGACTCATATTGTCATATTTCAGAAACATTATGAAAAGATCAGGCTCTCCTGAGAAATCCATAATACTGGGGAGGAAATGGAACAGAAAGAGAACCAGAGGATGGCCAGCAAACAAATGAATCCATTCAATTATAGTAGTGATGAGTGCATGGTCGGGAGATCTGAAAGCCAGGATGGGCACAGATTATCCTGGAGAGGCCTATGTAGTTGCTATAGGTTGCTATAAGTCAACACCAACTTAAGGGCACATTGTCTATCAAAATTGCAGGCAAAATATTTTGTTGAAAATGTCCCCCTCCCCCATAAGCCAACAAACATTCCTATACAAATTTGTTCTTCATTTCTGAGTGGAGAATGATGACTTTTTAAAGCATCATTTAGTTCCAAATTGGATCAGTCAAAATGAATTTTCAGAACTTAATTTGTAACTACAAAGAAGCTATTTGATACATACAAAGGCTGTTTCAAACTTCTAACTGGAGTTCGAATCAGCATCAATATAGCTTTATATCAAGCAATCTGGATCACCCATTGTTGGCCTTGCTGCTTCCCAGCTTCAAATTTCGGTAGTCTTCTATTACCATTTCAGGTTTTGAATTGAAATTGTTTCTCTGGTTAAACCAACAAGGATACAACATACACACAAAAAGATGTATAAATCTGTGCTCCTTGACTACCCCTTTCTTTTCAGGACTATCAAATCAGATGTCCTTCCTCTGGGAATTTTCTACAAATGTGAGCCTATTAAGCGGTGTGATGCCATGTCTCTGCAAAATAGCTACACCAAAGCAGATCTTGTTGATTTCAAGGCTAGGGAGCTTCAAAAGAGTGCCATGCTATGACCAGTGACTTAGGAGAAAACCTCTGGATAGGAGGTTGGATTTGGCATGATACTTCTGTTGTGCACATACTTAAACTCAGAATGGTGAAGTTCAGTTATGATCTTAGGAAGAGGAGCAAGCAATGCCAATCAAATTGGCAGATGATAGGGATGATATTTATAACAAGATGCTGAACAAAAGCCCTACAATTTACAGGAGTTTTGTATAATTTACCTGAGGATGCTGAGCACATAAATAATAATATTATATTATGGCCAACTAGTAGGGCTGGAATCTGCCAATTTTCAAGGCTTTTCTACTGTATCCATTGCACTAAATAAATGAAATCCAAACTGAATGATTGTATGAATTTTAGTGGATTAATTGCAATGAAATTGTCTGGGAATAGTTCTTCCACATTTCTGTATTTATCATTATACTTACTCATTGCTTACTTAAGCATGGTTCCCTTCTTGCATATTCTGGGCTTTGCTTTTCCATTGTTTGGGATTCCTCTTGTAAATCAGGCACCCACTGATGGTTGCAATAAACATGGTTCTTCTCTGTGCTATGCTCCATACTTCTAAAGTTTCCATGACACATGGTTTACTGAATATGCTACCTATTGGATTCATCCATGCTACTTTTACCCTGTTTTCCTTTTGTCCTGGGGCTGGAACTCCAGTCACCACAAATCTTGCTGCTTCCATCCTTCCTGCACATCCAAAATGAGAAGATGTCCTAGAAAATTGATTGTATATAACAAATTGTCCTTCCATCATCATGACACTATCCTCATTGCCTTAAACTGTCTTGAGTAGAAGCTCCTTCATGCCTGCAATCTGTAGGTTGGACTAAGAGGTAGGGTGTAAAGATAGAAAGAACAAGCAAACTTTGTCTTTGGCTGGTTCTGCATGAAATAATTCCTGGATCACACATTCCTCCAATAAAAAACATGAATGTGTATGGCCATATGAAGCTTTGCAGAAGCAACTGAAAATTTGTAATATATGCACTGATAATAAAATATACAGAATCCAGCTCTTTCTGCCCATTCAAATTGAACTTCTGTGTAGCACAGAAGTAGAAACTTTCAAAAAAGAGTTACTTCTGCTCCCACCCCCCACCCCCACACACATACACAAAGATGTTCTGATGCTCTTTCAAAGCACTACATGTATGTATACAAGAAGCCTATGTAATATCTGACAACTGCCCCAGACTGCATCAGGAGAACGGAGAACACTATTGGTGAAACATGCCAGATTGTAACCACAGCAAGAATTGTGTTGGGAGAAAAGAACACAACAATGAAAAGGAAAAGGGCTGTATGAACTAAGGATGACTTTAAGTTGACATTGGGTTGTGGATATTAGGAAGGCAATATCATGAAGTTACAGCATATTAAATCAGCTAACATGACATTTTTGTTCCACTGCTGAAGACACCTGAAGATGTACATCTTCCATATGTCTTTGCAGAGGCCCTTCTAGAAAAGATTGATCTCTGATGTCCCAAAAGTGCTTTTCAAATGGCAACTGCACTTTCTTGGTTTTTACTTTGAAAACATTTTACTACTCATCTAAGAAACTTTTTAGCTCAGTTCTTCCATTCCAAACTGAAGAAGCTTCCTGGATGAGAAGCAAAACGTTTTCCAAGTAAAAACCAAGTAAGTCCAGGTGCCTTTTGAAAAGCCCTTTTGAGACAACCATGACATGGATGATTGAGAATCTCCAAAGACATTAAAGCGCCGATGTTAGGAAATGTGAACTTAACAAATTTGGAGAACAGAGGGAATCATGCACCTGTTAAATTGTAGCAATGTAGAATTTATCTAGTTAGTAGCAGCAACTTCACGCAAACCCTTTCAATATCACTTCTCACGTGGAATAAGACAACTTCCAACTGTGACAATATCAAGTATGAAACTCACATTTTTGACCTTGGTTGACCTCCATTTCTACTGGCCCAATTGATGGGTCAGTAACCTATCTATTTATGCCAGTGTTATAGTTTCTGGGCTGCACATTATCATGTCCTCCATTGTAGTCTTGACCTGCCTGTTTCATTTCTCCACCTAATTTTCTTGACAGTGGCAATAAAGTTCATTTGTAACAAGATGGGCTCTTCCTGCCCCCAAGGCTTCCAAAATCTCTGTGTCAGTGTGCATTTCCTTCCCTGTCTCAAAGTTTACATGTTGTAAGCTTGAAGTTAGTATTTTGAGGCTTTTTAAAAAAATTGCTCAATGGCTTAGAAACCAAGATCTCAAAGTCCATCTATCTCACTAGGTAACTCTGTTGCTGTGCTTCCAATTGCAGACAAATAAAACTAATGGGGAAAATTAATCTTCATCTCCATTAAATAAAATGGCAAAAAGAAGAGTTGGATTTGCTTTATACTGCTTAGTAGATGAAGGGGCACGCTAAAATAATCCCAAGACAATGCTTACTCCAAATTTAGAGATCACTGTCCAAAACTAAGGATCCATGGAGAGTTTGATAATATTATTCCAATATTGTCCAAAAAGAGCAACCTAATGATGAATCACTTCAATTAGATTTTGTCAGTCAATACTGTGTAGGGCACGTGCTTGTCAGTGCCGGGCTATCAAAAAGCTAAACTTCCAGGTTCTAGCACGCATGTGCACCGGATGATCAGCTGGACGGCGTGCATGCGCAGACTGGTTTTCAGCACTGCTGCACGCATGCAGGGATTGCACTCGGGAAAAGCTGAACTTTTGGGTGGCATGTGCACCTGACAATCAGTCAACCAGCGCGCATACTCAAACCAGTTTTTGGCACTGCCGGGCACATGAAGGACAGCTGATCATCATGTGCGCATGCGTGCCAGAAACCCGGAAGACAAACAGGCAAGGCCACATGTGCTGGGCGACATGGCTTCGCATGCCACTTTGGGCAAACGTTCCATAGGTTTGCCATCAAGGGTGTAGGGAAATTAGGTGAATTAGTGATTTGAAACCAGAGCAATAAAGGCAGGGTAGGGAATCAACCATGGGGGACATCAAAATTCCTTATGGAAGTCCTTGACTTACAACCATTCGTTTAGCAACCATGTGAAGTTACAACGGCATTGAAAAAGGGACTAATGGCTGCTCCTCACACCTACAAATGTGACAGCATTCCTGACATAATCAAATTTGGGCGTTTGGCAGCCAGTATGTATTTATGAGTCCCATAGGGTCGTGTGATCACCATTTGTGACCTTTCAAACCAACTTCTGGTAAACAAAGTCAACGGGGGAAGCCATAATGACCATGTGATTCACTTAACAACCACAATGATTTGTTTAACCACCAGGGAAAGAGATTATGAAATCAGGTGTGGCTAACTTAACAACTGCCTTGCTTAACTATGGAAATTCTGGTCATCATTATGGTTATAAGCCAAAGACTATCTGTACTACATCATTTTTTGGTCTGCTCCAGAATATGTGGAAAGTCTTCAACTCGGCAGTGGGGAAAAGCTTAAAAATCTATAATTGGCAAAGAATTGGCATGCCGTAGTATAGAATGCTGAAATATCTATAACAAATTCTGTTCCAGTTTCTCTTTCATTTCTTTCTTTAAACAGTTTTAAGAACTAAAACATAAGCTTGTTTTAAAGAGGAGATAATTTTATGATTCTCTGTACGGGAGTCTAATTCTTCTCTAGGTGGAGCTTCTCCCTCTCTCCCTCCCTCTCTCTCTCAACCTCTCTCTCTCCCTCCCTCTTCCCACTCCCCACCCCTCACACACAGACACAGACAGACTGACAATTGTTAGTCTGTTCCAGTTTAGAAATGAGAAGATAATGGAGGTAGATATGGGAGAACAAGCTGGCAAGGCAGAGGCCCATTGCTAAAAGCCAGACCTGGACCTGCAATGAAGCTTGCCCTGCCTGGCTTGTGCTGCTTCAGAAGGAGCAGGGTCATGGTTTGGGAGTGCTTGTGGACCCCCAGCTTTTCACTGGTTGTGATAAAAATGTGCTTGTCCAATCACAGCTAGTATAGCAACGGGAAGCTTTCCTGAATGTTTGGACATAGCAAGAGTTATCCTCCTTTGGCTGCAATTGGTTAATGTGGGGTTATCTGTGAAAAGTGTTCAAAAGTTGCAATTACTGGAAAAATGTGTCTGCTGAAACTTACTGAGAGACAACTATTATTTCTCTCTCCTCCTGCTCCTTTTAACCATTAATTTGGTTAAATTAATGGTTAATTATTCTGATAAACACTTTGGGAAGCGTTGTTCAAGGATTGACCTCATCTTTCTCAATGTGAAGATCTGCATTGGCTACCAAATTGTCTTCCAGGCACAATTTGAGGTGCTGGTTTTGGTCTTTAGGGGAATAAATCATTTAGGATCAGGTTATCTGCAACAGTGAGCTTAAATGGACTCCAGAGGATGGTAGAGGACAGGAAGGGCTGGAGGAACGTTGTCCATGGGGTCGTGATGGATCGGACATGACTTTGCAACTAACAACAACAATCTGCAAGACTGTTGTTTCCACTAGGAACCTATCCAGTTACTCAGATCAATGGCTCTGGTAAGAAGGTCACCTTCAGAAGACCTGATCTGAGTGGAGAAAGGCCCTTCTGAAGACAACCTTGTTGCCAGAAAATTGACTATTGGATATGCAGGAGACCAACTTCTCCTGTATGGCTCCCAGACTATCACATGTATTTTTCCAAGGATAGGGAAATAGTAAACGCATGAGTCTTTTGCTGAGTTAGTAATTCAATTACTAGATATGGTATGTATTTTGATGTTTATTTTAACTGTATTAATTTTGTTTTACTTTATGCCTCAGAGACCTTAAATGTGGGAATAAACCAAGAAGCGGGTCTATCAACGCAGTAAAAAAAAAAATAGAAGTGAGATTTCCCAACTTTATTCTGAATTTGATGGGTAATTGACTGACTCAGCTGTTCATGGTACACCAACCTTTCCATGCCTCTGCAAAATAATGCTGTCGATTAAGCTGCCTCTGCCAATAGAAAATTATAAAGGGGGCAGTGAATATGACTGGCTGACCTTCAAGTCAGATGTTAACAGCTTTAGACAAGTGTGGGAGTTTTACACCCGTATCTGCAGAAAAATCTGATGTTTAGTGCCCTAACTGTGAACAGGTCATCCTTAAAGCTCTGAACATCCTAGGGAAAAAAGCAAAAAAAAAAAAAAAAAAAAAAAAAGAGGTGGGGGAGGGGAGGGCCTGGGGGAATTGTGCAGGTCTTAATCCTTCTGCCATTCTGCATATTCATGGAACATTGTCATAACACATCAGGCAGTTCAGTGGGACAAAAGATCTGTCGGCACCCCCCTCCCCATTCCTCTGATGAGCCACGAGACAAATGCTGAGTAAACACTTGGAAACCATTCACTGAGCCATTCTCATCTGGATGAGAAAGACCTGGCTCTTTCTTGCAGACCCAGAGCTGCTCAACTTAATAAAGTACGGGCCATGGCTTGTGAAAAGAGTGGCCTACGAATGATGAAAACATGGATTATCTCATTGCGCTCTCCTTGTAGCCAGCAGGGCTTGCATTTGAAGTGCACTTGGTCTGACATGCAATTACACACACACACTCATCCCAAAAAGGAGGGGCAGCTGGCTGGAATGGCAGCAGTGACAGGGTGGGACTGCATTTGGAGAATGTAGCAATGGTGCCTGCAGTTTCTCCTCTGAAACCTATCTGCTCCTTTCTGGCACCAAATTATTATCAAGATTCTAATAAGTATTTTGGCAAACATTGATTGAACACATCTTCCTCAGTAACAGAATAATAGAGTTAGAAGGGACCTTGGAGGTCTTCTAGTCCAACCCTCAAGCAGGAGACCTTATACCACTCCAGACTCCAGTGGTTGTTTAGTAAATTGTTAAAAGCCTCCAGTGATGGGGCACCTACAACTTCTTGAAGGCAAGCCATTCCTTTGGTTAATTACTCTCACTATTAGGAAATTTGTTCTTGCTGTTAGGAAATGTTAGTAAATTTTTGCAAATAAGAAGCAACAAATAGTAATAGTGGTAGACACTCCCTAATTTACAGACTTACTTACATTCTCTAAGCCACAGAGTGTCTTGCAATATTTGATTGTGTTTTGCTTCCAATGTACGAAGGAGAAACTGAAGATGATTGATAGTGAATCCAAGCTACTTAGCACATTTTCACCATTTGAACTCAGGACGTTTAATCCAAACTCAATTCTCTTATTATTACTCCAACTATAGCTATACATCACATATATTTCTCCTTTGCAGAACTTTCTTCCTGATAAGTCTTTGGCACACAATGGACAAGCATATGATACTTAAGTATATAATTGGGTCTACAAAGGCTCTGTTTTTCTATGTATGTGTAGACATGATTACCAAAAAGCAGATTAAGGAGAGCAAAGAATTCTGATGAAACATCTTGCTGTCTTCTAAAACTGCTTTTTGTTATAAAGGACTCCCCTGGATTTATATATCAAATAAAACCAGCTTTTTACAGGACAGTAGTTAAAGTCACTTAACCAAGATCAAAAAGGTTATTTTGCACATGCCCAATACCAGCAACATTTCGGTCTGTCTTTCATAAGGCATCTTCTTGCCATATCAGAAAAAAAAAAGCAATTCAGGAAGTAGGCAAAATCTGTGAAATACTAAATTAGTATTCAGGCTCTGTAAAATACTAAAATTGCAGCTCCCGGTTATCACAGCTATCAATTGCATTAACAGCCATTGTTTGCTCAAGAGAACCAAAGTTTTCTTAAATTCAATTGTTTAACATTGAAGGAAAATAACATTGAAGTGGACGAAGCAGCATTAAATACACAGTGCTTAGACCATGCTATGTTTTCTAAGGCTACTTCGAGCTGACATAATAATATTTATTTTTCTTAAATAAATATTGAAGTGGTACACTTCTTAATTAATTGGCATGATAAAAGACAAAGAAAGCAAGGATTGCCTAGAGAAAGAAAAGCTAACTCAAATATACAGAAGAACCGTATAAAAAAAGATTCCCTAAATTGGCAATATGTATGCAGACTTGATTATAGAACTAAAAGTAGACTTTCAAAGAAATAAAGTTAAGTGGGCTCTAAAAATATTGCTTAAATTGTGGGATCTGAAGTGTTTAAAATCTTGCAAAAGGATAGTGTGAGAAATACTTGAGGTTTACAGCTGGTCTGAATCATATCCAGTGCTAGGCTTCTGTAGGGCAAGGCTGAGGGAAAGAAGGGGATAGGATAGGAGAGGCTTCTGTGGGGCAAGGCTGATGGAGAGAAGTGGATATGATAAGGGAGGCTTCTGTGGGGCAAGGCTGAGGGAGAGAAGGGGATAGGATAGGGGAAGCTTCTGTGGGGCAAGGCTGAGGGAGAAAAGTGGGTAGGATAGGGGAGGCTTCTGTGGGGCAAGGCTGAGAGAGAAAAGGAGATAGGAAAGGGGAGTCTTCTGTGGGGCAGGCCTGAGGGAGAGAAGGGAGTAGGATAGGGGAGGCTTCTGTGGGGTAAGGCTGAAGGAGAGAAGGGGAGAGGAGAGGCCAATTCTAATTACTCATTAATTTTCCAGCTGTAAGTGTCAATTTATCAAGCCCGATCACGTAGTTTCGTAGCGAAGGGAAGGTATCCAGCTAGTCTGGAATATAAGTCTTAAGATAAAGTCTGCCCTGCCCAATGCTTGCTGCTAAAACTTGCCACCTCTTGCAATAACTCCTGGTATATTTTTCCATGGGACAGTTGTAGCCTTGCTCTTCATCATCCCATTCCTGACAACAGTGTGGAAGAGAATAGGCAGAGAGCAATCAACAGTTGCAAGCATAGGAAGGTAAACATACCCCAAAGGAGTAAGAGGAATAAGAGTAAAATGAATTTCTTTATAGCTATCTCTTTGAACTTTAAGGAACAGAGATTCAGAACAAATACTACCTCCAGCTGAAGATTCAGACTGTGAAACCACACTTCAAACTATAATTTCAGCTAAACAAGGTGGATTGATCACAGCAAATCAAACTCAATGTTCTTTGTATCTTCTCCATCAAGTCTCACATCCACCTCAGCTAAGGAGGTTTAGGTAGTCCTTTTGCCTTGCAGCAGACATTCTTTTGAAGGAGTGACACAGAGTCTAATTGGGGGACGAATTCTTCCAAGACTTCCATTCTTTGAAGAGTTTTATAGGCCTGAGCAGAAAGTCCAATAGCAGAATTGCTTTGCCGTTTTGCACCCAGTTAGCTATCCTAGCAAAAGTAATATTTTGCAGTTCCTCAACAGGCAAACTGAAAACAATTCAGGCAGTTTCAAAATCTCTGTTAATATTTTTTTTTAGCAATTTAATACTGCTATCTTTAATGTCCCATTAGTCTGTGACGGATGTGAGTAGATCTGAGCAGTCTTCTCAAGGGCCCATAACTGAGACCAAATGGGTATTTTCATCCCCCAACTCGAGTTGGATTCTGATACCTCGGTAAACATTTGCAGCATGAGATTTAATAGCCATAGGCATGCCTGCTGTTTCTCAGGTGGCTCTTAAATAAACAAGGTCAGCTAATCTCAAACGCTAAATTCAAAAACTGTCAGTCAACCCAGGAGGTCTTGTTACAGGGTCAGCTATGTTCTAAAAACTTTCAAGGTTGGGTTTGACATGTCAGTCTTTTGACATACAACAAAGCATTGTTTTTCATGTCAGTGTCAAATATCTAACATTAGGGATTAGTAGCCAGGAACCATAATATGTTTGTTTTTTTGTTATTCCTTATGTCTTACCAAAAAATAAATAAGAAGGCATGATATAATTCATCTTATTATTACACAGTAATGCAAAAGGATATATTCTGATTATAAATTCTCCAGCAACACATAAATTCTACCTAGAAACAAATGTGTAAGTACAATCTATAAAGTTATATTTAAACATAACTCTTAACTGAATTCAGCAGATCTTATTTATTCCCAATAAGAACTCCTTCCTCTCTTAATTATATTCATTTAGGGCCATTTGGAAACTTCTAGAGGTAAATTAATTTGAAGGAATTTGATACCCCTTTCAATTGAATGTTCAGATTTATATAATATGCCAAATTGAATCAGGGGATTCAATAGCAATATGCAATCTATTTTTTAATCCCCCTCCCCCAGTTTCAGATAGTGCTTCATTTTTGTTTCCATATATTGACAAGGTGGTGGTGGGGAGGGTCAATTCTGTGATGTTCTGATGATTTAAATGAGTACTTGGCCAATTCTCATTCACAAAACCAATTATTAGAGGACTTGGAAGAGTGTTGCTCTGCTATTTGTCCCTTGCTCTTCTACTAGTCTGTTTAGGCAGGTTCAGAGAGAAACACACACGTACGCAGAATGAAAGCGAGTCCATTCTTGCTCTTTTATGATCTGATTGTGTCTGCCTGTGTGTTTATGTGCCCATGTACATGGGATCTCCTGCTACCCCCAAATCCATATGATCTTCTGCCCTTAAATACTTCCTTAGCTATTTATATAACCTATAGCACAGTCCCTGTTAATCTTTGTGTTCAATCTGTCTGCAGTTCCTCAACTCTTTCAAAACTTTCTTTCATGCTCCTCATTCCCACAAGTCTTATCTTGCTAATATTATTCATCTGGTGATACTGAGTTTGGATTATCATTTCTGTCATAGCTCACTTAGAACTTTGTTGTTAGAAAAATCACACAAATGCATCCGAATTGTTAATGGCAGTGTATGGGAAACATTAACTTCTAATATTTAAAAAATGGTAAATCATTGTGTATATATATGTACATGTATGTATGTGTATATATGTATTTATATATATATATGCACATACACATACATACACGCATGTACATAAGTATACACACACACACACACACACACACACACACACACAATGATTTACCATTTTTAAGTATAAAATTTTTGCATAGCTAGCATCGTTTCTCCAATAGGAATGGAGATATCTTCTTTTACCAAGATATACCAAATGTATGCAATAAGGCAGACTCCAAAATGCCATTTCCATCAGTGGAATGTTTTCCATCACCAACTAGAAAATGAGAAAAAGAATAATTTTGCCTCAGTCATTTGTGAACCCTCAAAATCTGCTCTGAAAATGTTGAAAAGCAGCTATAGAGGGTGCCTAGGTGGACAGCAAGAATGATTTTGTCACAATAAAGTATTTCTATTTCTTAAACGTAAGAAAACTAATGGTCCCATTTTTTTGAAAACAGATCTGCCAGTTTAGAATTTCCTACATTTTGGTTTTTTAAATCAGAAATACTTTTCTGCAAATATTTATTTTGAAATGGCTTCTAAGATAATTAAATCATTCCTTTTAATTTGTATCTGGTACATTTGACAACTTTCTGAAGGGCTAGCTCTGTAATACGCCAATTTTTTCTAAATATCATAAAAGCATTTATTCCAAACAATTTGAGTCTATCTATATCAGAGTATTCCTAGCCGTGTGATGAACTTCCCTTGGGAAGGTACAGGCAGAATCCAGGAGGAAGTGTGAAGAACCTTATTTTCCAAGTTTAATTTGTATTGTTTTCATTGTTCATTTGTGCTTATTTTGGAGTTTGAGTTTTTAGGGGAGGTGTGTACATTGAGATTACTCTAAAGGGAGGTATAATGACAAAAATTTAGGAACCCCTGATCTACATGGAATGAAGTATTTAGATACCAACAGTGCAGCTGAAATCCAAACCACTAGGTATTCCACAGTTGAAATTCCTGGAAATTAGGAATGTTCACACAAATATACAGTACATACAAACAACTTCTGTAGAACTCAGTTTGATATCTACATCATATTTTGAATATCCTGTTTTAGCCCGCGAAGATAAAAAACAGCAGTCATGAACTACGAGTCCTTCCATACTTGAACAATAGGCCTGTCATTCATTATTGGTTATAACATTATGACTGGGACTACCCGTGTTCCATCAACTTCATGATTGAACAGAGCTTTGTTGACTCTTTTTCAAAAGTATCCAAGACTTAAAAAAAAGAAACGCTGATATCTTTAATTGGCTGAAATGATTGACTTCACCCTTAAGGTGGGTACTAGATGTTGCAAAAAAGAATGTTAACAGGCTATATGGAACTTCTAGGTGACACTTTTTATACTGCTAAATTAGATTTTATTCATCCTGTCCTCAAGGCACAAAAAACTACACAGAATTATAAGATTAAGTTGAAGACAGATGAACCTGGAAAAGTCTGTCTACATGGCCACTAAATGCTAACACCAATACATTACCATAGTAACAAACTGTAGTATATAACAAAAGAAATGAAAATACTATAACAAATAATATTTTATAGCATAGACATGTGTCCTGTTATTGTTTTTTCTGTAAGGGCAGTTTATTATTTGCTAAACTTGTACTGTTGTTGGAGATCTCCTTTCAATGCAGGCTTACAATGTAATTTTAGCATAAACCAATCAACAATATCAGAGGAAGTTGAAATTAAAAATTAAACCAGTAAGAGGTAAAGCCGAAAATCAAACAAAATAGTCCTCCACAAGTGTGCAGAGGGAAAGGCTCAGAGAGATACATTGTCAATATCTAACTTATTCTGAAACACAGGAGACTCACTTCGTTTTATTCTGCTTTTTCTCCTCAAAAATGCTGTTCTTCACAAATTTGGCTAGGCACAATCATGGCAAGCAGCAGTCCTGGGTGAACAGTGAAAGGAGAAGAATCTGACAGTGAACAGTGACCTGAATGAACAGCCTCCACCCCCTCCCTTCCCACCATCTTTTATTAAGAGAGACAACAAGTATTGAGGAAGACTTAAAAGATTCTGGAATGTGATGACAGCTTTTATTCGGGAGAAGAAAGAAGCAAGGTGATGGGATTTGGGTCCAGACTAAATCTTTAGGGCAGGTAAGTCTTAAGTATAAACCAATAAGGCCAGAAATGGAGAGCAGCTCATTTTAGAATAATAAAAAGCTTTTGACTTTATTAGACTTTTATGGCATCTTTCTCCCCAGAGACATGAGAAGTGCACTTGGATTTCTTCCTTTATGGAATTTGGCTTGCAGCAGCTTGTGACACCACACCTGAGAGACCGTATCAGTTCTGCACACCAAGGACAAATTTTTGGTTCCATACTCTCCACCCTACCTTTAAACATGCACTCTTTAAATCACGGCAGAACATTGCTGAACTCCTAGTGCATCTCAGAGGCTGTGTTTCATGCTTACCATGTTATATCAAACAACTTTCCTTCAAAGAAATAGGTACTTATAAAATTAATATTTAGCCTCTCCTTCAGACAGTTCCAGAGATCAAATCAGAAATACTGCAAAATAACTTGCCATTTTAAAATACTCAATGGAGGTACAGAAAGTGCAGCTGGATCATGGCCACATCTCTGAGGAATGATGATTCCAGAGGGTTTTCTGAGTCCTGAGAGCCACAACTGGATTAGAGGAAAAGGAAAGCCAGAGGCAAAAGCCTTAATGATAACACTTTGTGCCAATGTCTCAATTACCAAACATAGCGAGAACCCCAGAGCCTTAGTGACATAGACTACTAGTATTTCTGGAGATAAGATAATGAGTATATATTAAGGTTCACAGTTTACAGCACAAGCAAGAAATTTGCCAATGAAGTGGCAGATTGTCTATTAGACACTAAACTAGAGCAATTCCTATGATGAATGTTTTTCATGCTGCATTTATGGTTGCCTGATGCCAATTACATCTTCAAATGTTGCAATTCATTTCTGAAAATGCAGACTGGTGTCCATAGGATGACTGTTTAAAATGTAATGATTATACATGCTATACGGTTCAGCTACCGGGGCCAGGTGGAAATTTCAACTCTTACCTTTCATTATCTGGATGCAGCCAATTTACATCAAAGCATCTCATTTTATCAAAGAGGCATCCAATCCCAGAAATGTAACACATTTCTTGCTTATCAAGTTCCTGTTTTAAATTATATTACTTTTATGGGATAGTCCGCATTAACATGTTATTTCCATGGGACATGAGCACTAAGAACGAAGTTTTTCATTTATCAGCTTAGTCCTTTCAGTCCAAAGCAAGTACTCCTCCTTGTGGCCAACTGCAGCAAGGAGAGAGCACCTACGTTTTAATTAAGTTTGCAATATTCATGCCTTTTTTAAAATGATAGCATGCTGTTCTACAAACTAATATTCTTTTCCTATAAGGCTGTCATACAGGAAAAGGAGTGATTTCTTTTTTCTTAGAAATATTTTAGTATATTTTCCTTAAAATGTTCATTGACTAATACCTAGAAATTGATTATGAGTCATCAAGTCATTTTCAACTACTAGTGACTATATAGGTAGACTTTCTCTGTGAAGATCTATCCCCTAATCTGTTCTTTCATGTGTCCCAATGGTGCATTCATTGCCACATAACTGAATCCATCCACCCTTACCACTGCTTCTCTTTCCTTCCACTTTTCCCAGCATTAGAGCTTTTTCAAGACAGCTGGATCTTTGCACAATGTGTCTGAAGTAGAATAGTTTTATGCCCCTAAAGATCAAAAACAGCAGCTTAAATTGTGCCTGAAAGACAATTGGTAGCCAATGCATATCTGCACATTGAGATGTGACAACTTTGGCTTGATTTGTTCAATCTATCGGCTTGTTTGAAAGGAACCTAAATATAAAAAGCTAAGGAAAAAAATACCCCATCCCCAAATATTCAATTGTGTCTTCTTACACAGAAATTTTAAACTTTAAAAGTGCAATCACATCAAATGAGGAAACATACACATTGTATGTTTTATACCCAATTATTTATTTAAAATTCGTTTCTCCTACCAGTACAGCATTAAACACATATGTTGAATTTTAAAAAAAAGGTATCATTTACATTGGTCAAATTATATCAAAAGTATAATTGAACAAAATCTTCAAGTTATGCAAAATTATTAGAATAAAACAGTCATAAGAATATTACCCTCCAGCCAATCTCAAACACTTCAATTTACAGAATAAATAAGCAATTTTGTTACAAAATTCCTCATCATTTACCATGCAGCAAAATATGTGGCAGAAAAATGTTGGTGTAGTAGCTGCCCTCAAACATCAGATTGCAAAATTCTACCTAGTCTTTGAGTATCACATATACTCAATGCCCATATAACCGATAAACACATGTATAAATAAATGGCACCTACATAATCTGCAAATTCAATCTTAAACGCATTTAAACACACTGGTTTGTAGTACCCTATCTCAGAAAATGACATTTATACTCCACTGAAATAATGAGTCTTCAAATACCTATGTCTTCCTGTGATCTGTATGAACCATTTCTGTTAAACCCAACCCACGTGTTGGGTCTGGGCTGTCTATTAGTCTCTGTGATCCTCATATTGCAGCATCCTAATCAGTTTGGCAAAAGAGCCACTTCCCAAACACACAGGAAGTTTCCATTCTGTGGGCTGAATGACCACTTTTTGGGAGGTCTTTAGGTAGTTCTTTTTCATTTCCTAGCAATCCTTTAAGCAAAAAGTATGACATCAGAAAGTATGCAATGTCTAAACTGAAACTTCCTTCTTGAAAACAGCAAAACTGTATTTATTTTTAAGCAGTACAAAATAAAACTTCCTCATACAACTTCCTATATTTGGTACAAAACTATCAAGAAACTAAATGGGCCCTTTCATTCATATTTACAATTTCAGTTTGTGGGACTCTAAAAAACAACATGGCTTTTGGCAACAAGGAAAAAAGCATGCTTTCCAGAAAAAATGTGTTTGCTATTTGATTATTAGTTTTTTCCTAAAATTAAAATGCTTTCCTAACTTCAAGTCAATTTCAATGTCGATATTTTAATGAGCCACTTCCAAGTCATATTTAAATGCTGTTCGAAATATTTTTTAAAATTATTTTAAACACACATATTTTAAGAGGCATATTTCATTACTATTATAAAATGGACTATAGTAGCAGCTCTTAAAGCAAGATTCAAGCATTCTAGAAGGGTGTTCAGGAAAAAGCTAGCCTTCTTTTTCAAAGATGTTCACCACTTTTCCAAAAACCTGAAAGAGATATTATGAAACAAGGTTTGTATATAATATCAACACACAGGATAGATTGTGAAAAATGAGCAGGATATCTAGAGTTTACAGAGCAATTCTGTATTCAGTTCTTCAATTCTTCTAATCACTCTGCAAATCACACTTAGTTTTCTATTACGCAGTAGTACACCGGCAAAACAACCAGCATAAGATGGTTTCGGATAACTTTCAGAGCAAAGTTTAAAGCAGTGGGGGGTTTAGTTTGGAAGCCCTGTTCAAACTTGTTCAAATAAAGAAAAATTGATGCCGATGTTGCACATTATATTGCACATTGGTTAAAGAAATGCATTTCATGTAGTGTTTATTAAAATAAAATAATGCATTCAACTTCCAGAGCAGTTCTGTATTTTAAAAACACTTTAATTCTTCTTTTTAAAAAAATTGTTAATGTGAAGAAGAGACACTTTATAGAAGCATGTTTTTATTTACTATATTTCTGTAAGACAATAACTGAAACTCTCTGGTCAGATTTAAAAATACACACAATGCAATGTTTCTAAACATGTAAAAAGTAGACAACATACAGACAAATACATACACACATACTGTATGTCCCTAGTGTGTTTAAAATAGCCAGTTGGGTATAATGTTAAAGGAACCAGAGTAGAACTTGGAGACTGTGAATTCTAATCCTTCTTAGGCACAAAGCCTGCTGGGTATCTTTGGACCAGTCACTATCTCTCAGTCCTAGGAAGCAGGCAGTGGCAAAACTGTTCTGAAAATGTTGCCAAGAAAACATTCAGATGGACTCAAAGTCAAAGAAAAAAATGGGCTTTAACATTTTTTTAAAGGCATAAATATAGGTGAAACAAAACTTACTGGTAAATTAGTCTTTTATTCATCAATATTTGCATCTGTCAATCACAGAGAGATAGAATCTCCATCTTCACCCTTATTAATTGTCTACTCTATTAATAATTTGTTCACCATTTTGGAATTTAGTCTGTAAAGCTATGCTTTTTTGAATCAGATAGTGTGAACTCTTTCCAACTGTTAGCTACGGAGTAATATATTAAAGCTCTTTGATTAGATATCAGGAGCAATTTGCCTTCTCCTGTATATCATCATTTACAGTGATTCCAGAATTTTCAGCAATGGTGGTGAATTCCACACATCTGAAGGCTACCTCTGGGTTGGGGAAAATACTATACATACTTCTATTCTTTGCCATATTTGTATGTTTAATGAAGATTTCAATACCTGTGTTTTCTGTTGCTTTAAATTGCTGTTTTTTATTATGAATATATTATCTTGTTCATGTATAAAAGCCTCAAGAAATATTGCACAACATACTGAATTTTTAATAATTTATGTCACCTTAAATCAATGATCTCAAAACAGAATATATTGTTGTATCAATAGGATCTTTTTAAGATTGACAAAAATTAATTGGATTTTACTTGATATACAAGAGAAGCAGGTATTTGAAAAATACAAAACCCCAGAAGCAATTACATATAAAGCATTAAGCAATTTAATTCCAAACTTTTTGTTATTGCAACTTACTTCATCAACAGATTTGGAGGCATCCACTTTCCTAACTTTTCCCATTGTCTCATAGAGGTCTATTATGGGCTTGGTAGACTCTAGATACGTATGAATTCTAAGATAAAAATAAATAAAGTAAGAAATCATTTAACTGAAAAACAACGAAAACCCAAAACAATAAAATTCTGAATGTACACTGTACCTTTTCTCCAAACTTTCCCTGTTATCATCACTTCTGCCACTGCTTTTTCCTCTTTCAAGACAACGGTTAATACATATCTTTAAAAAGAGTAAAAATAGAGGTTAAAATTCTATATTAAACATTTTACATGCAGAAACCTAAATCTGACATATGTGAGATTTAATTGCGTAATAGCTTATGCAGAGTATTTATCCTATTTGATGTTCTACACATCAAATCTACACATCAACAACAAATACTGTCTATGTTCTTCTGTAATGCCAATTCTACAGGGTCATTTGTCATCAGTTTATTACTCCTTTATTTAAATTTGTGGCGCACTCAGTGCACTGTTAGTGCAGATAGTGTATTTGCACTGTTAAATAATTACGGTAATTTTTCTCTGTCTAAAAGTAGCAAAATGTTGCCACACTGTGTAAATTTCACCCACAAATGGTTTATAATAGTGCTTGTTCTTAGAGGATAGTTTTGTGTTCATTTTATTGATTGTATGGTTATTGATCAATGATCAAAATAAATTTCTATTTGTTTACTTTAAAAACTATCACTGTGATAAAAACTGAGGCTTTATTACCAGGTTTTTTAATTATGATGTGCATTTACTTTGGACAAAGCCAAACTAAAACTGTTTGGAACTTTAAACCTTCTCTGAAACAGTGTAAATTATCTCCTCTCAAAAACTTTGATCTATTGTGAATAGTATAGTCAGATAGCATGCAATGAATAAATATGGGCATACTCCTCACAAAAAAAGGAATGCCAAATGGAGAGAAACACAAAATGTATTCACAGTTAACAAATCTTGTCTTGTGATTTAGATTTGACTGAGAAAGATGATGGCTATCTTGGGTTTGTGAATCACATTGCAAATTGCCTCTGCTTTGTTTATCAATCATACCAGGCACAAGAGTAAAAATTAGCAAATTGTCTACATATACCAGTCAGCAGCTCATTTATAGTTAGGCAGGAGTTGTGAACTATTCTGAATTATGTGCAAGGATGGATGCTATATTATATAAAATTCAGACCCAAATAAAGGAAATTGTAAAGAATAAAATGAAACAATCAAAGAAAAAGGCAAAATGGAACTATGAACATTATTTATTTATTTATTTATTGCCATAATACCACAGTATTTCAAATTTAGAACTGACTTCTTTATACTATTATTTGATGCAAAAAGATAATATCTCTTTTACAACTCTGGTACAGTAATTATTCCAGGGAAGCATAACATTTTTCAGCTTGCCAAATAATTAATAGACATCCTGGGGAAAAATACAAGACATTTAAATATTAACTAATTTAAACCCTGATATGCATTATGTAAGAGAGAAATCTAATAATCTTTATTTGTTCTGTATAAAATGAAATGTATTAATGTTACCTCATTATCACAGTCAAAAAAGAGAACAAAAGAGACATCTACTTTTCCATCCATTGTTTTATTCCAGCCCTGAAGATTATCTTCATTTCTGGGAAATCCATCAATTAGGAATTTATTCCTCTGAGAGTTAGCTGCCATAGTTTCATCCATAGCCTAGAGAACAATAGCTCCGATTAAAACATGACATGAAACAATAATATATGCAACCAATAAAACAGTTCTAATTGGAAACCTTATTTTATTTTTGACATACCCACATAAAATACAATGTTCTTGCAATCATGATGTTTTAATATCTGAACACACACATACACGCACATATATACCGGAACGTTTGTAAAAAAAACCCCAACCCATCTGAATAAATTTGCACTATTTAATTATCAAAGAATCTGAAGAGTCTGTCAGTAAATTATCATATCATGATGAAAATAACCCACTCGCCATTGTATCCAGTGCCACATGAACAGATTTCTTCATAGACAACAGATCATGTTTTCATTCAGTTTCATTAATCCATGCCTTGTGGAGGTCCTTACTGTTTTCAAGGGGGGTTGGAAAGTGAATGGGAAGAAGGAAGAGTCAATTTCATTGGTAGATAATGTGACTTCAATAGATTGTCATATTTGGATCTAATCTTTTGAATTTCATTATTCTTATAACAAATAGAGAGACAGAGATAGAAAAAGTGTAGAATCAGTTTTCGTGTTTACAAGGGGCAATTTGGGTTCAGAACCAATGATCTGCAGCAGGTGGTTACAACCATTAGCAACACTTGTCAGGCTTTGTCAAAACTTTTTGAATATTGCTTTATTGTCTCTCCCGAATGTATTGATTATATCTTTATTTGGTTATTTATTTATTTATTTATTTATTTATTTAAATTTATATACCGCCCTTCTCCTAGTGGACTCAGGGCGGTTAGAAGATAAGAAGATAATCCTGTCCCTCACAATACTACTCCCTCCTCTGTAGTTTGGCATTTTTTTCATTTGAAGAAACTGGAAAGATTCAAAGGAGTTTACAAAATGTAGTACACTTTGGGTCTATTTTAGGTCAAAGTATATCAGGAGATGCACATATCTCCGAAGTAGAATGCTTCAGCCCAGAATTTTGTCTGAAAAGAGATGTAACACATATCTGTGATGAAATGTAACAGGTTGGATTCTCAGGAGGAAGGGGTGCATTCCAGAGGAATACTCAGTCCAGATATTTTTTGTGAAACCAAGAGGGTGGAAACAGACACTCCCTAATAGTTCTCAGAATATATGCTTGCTATAGATAGTAGAGCGCTTCAGTTTGGCAAGATTCTATCTATAAGTGTGGAACAATAAAGAATTCTGCTTGGAAGAATCACCACCTTTCTTGGTTCTTGGACCTGACAATATCAAAATGAAATTATTTTGAATAATTATCTATCCATGGCTTTATCTATGTTCATAAAGAGAAAAGCATTATTTCATGAAAAGTGTATCTATCCATCTGTCAGATGGTGTGTAAAAATCCATCTGTCATGTTATTTTTACTTTTAAAAGACAAATTAAAGTACATAAATATCTTTTGTTTTAGATTTATATGGGAAATGGAATTAAACTTACCCTCTTTAACAAGCTGATCGTTATGTCAACAGGTACGATCTTTCCATCCTTAATATAATTTTCAATTAGTTCTCCATACTGAGAGCCTGATCTTTTTCTCTCGTCTCTAAGGAGGTCACCAGCAGAAAGATGGGTATAACCATATTTCTAAAGAAAAGAAACCATAATTAAGTTAAATCCACATAAAGTGTGGATTAGATAAATGTGCTTTCTTTACATGGTGGTAACAAAGACCTGGCTGTTCTCACATATATTTGGGTCAGGAAACTAGGTGAGCTCTGCTGAATGATTGGTTTTATTACTGTTCTTTTCAGTTATAAGTTGGAAATGATTTCTTTGACTTCAAACATTTGTTGTTTGGATAATGGATTTCATTTGATTTTAACTTTTGTATGCCACCCAAATTCATTGATATGAGATGGATTCATTTATATTAGAATATAAACTGAGAGCAAACTTCACTCCTTACTAGCATTGATGATTACCTAGTTTGAGTAATGAAATATCTGCAAGAAAACAATCAAGTTCAGAGAGCACCAAGGACCCCTCATTTCAACCCCAAGCTACAAATACTCTCCTTTATAGATTTCCTTTGCATATTTGGAAAATAATTTAAGCTATTTATATATTATACAATATAAGATAAAGGCAAATATGAAATGCAAACACTGGCACTTCCATCACATTTCTTTGAAAATAGAAAATTCTTGAAATTCTTGATAAAAAACAAAAGAATTTTTAAAGAAAGAATTTTGTGTATATATTAGTTCTTCAAATTTATTGTATAAATTATAAAATATACCAAAATATACCAAAGTTACAAGATACAAAGAACAGTATGGGGGAAAAAAGGGAAAGCCAGTTTTTCTTGTGGTTAAAATAGTGGTTAAGGCACCAGGCTAAAAAACAGGAGACTGAGTTTTAATACGGCTTAGTTATGAAAGCAAGTTGGGTGACCTGGGGCCAGTCATTCTCACTCTGTGTGTGTGTGTGTGTGTGTGTGTGTGTGTGTGTGTGTGTGTATACACATACATATACATACATATACACACACAGATAGATATATAACAAACAAATGGAAATAAAGCTAAAATACAAAATAAGTGCAAATAACAGTCTTCAAAGGTTTAAAGGAGAATTACTAAATTACTGGATGAAATAAAATTCTAGAAAACTAAAAAACAAATTTACTAAAATACTAAAACAGAACCTAACGTCAGACCTATGTCAGAGATTCACAGTATTGTTTCAGATAACAAATATAAAGTCAAATAAAAGGGAAGACCACATATTTTTAAAATCTTCCTACACTTTGTAGGAAGGCACCATGTTCTTCTTTATCTTGTTACTACACCTGGCAAGAAATATTACAACTAAGAACTAGAGGAGTTATGATATACTGTATAATTTGAATACCCTGAAAGCCAGCCCAGAATAGCACTAGTAATTTATATACCGCTAAGATTTATATACTGCTTCATAATGCTTTACAGCCCTCTCTAAGCAGTTTACAGAGTCAGTATATTGCAACCAACAATCTGGGTCCTCATTTTACAATGGTTTTTCAGTTCCAAACATTTTAAAAGATTGATACGCTACACAAAGCCTACTGTAGCCCTCAAATTGATGGAATAGTATATTCCTGGTCTAGGCACATCAAAGCTTTGAAGCTAATCTTATATTTTTGCATCATATTGGGTTTACTATTTAACAATAATTTGCAGAAAATTCACAATTGGCACTATTTACATCACGAAGCCAAAAGATACTCCATTTATTAGATTTACAGTATACGCTGTGCTTCCCCTAACTGAAGGAAGCATGCATAGAAGTTTCTCCTCCATTTTTTTTCTACAACAATCTTCTGAGATAGACTGGGCTGAGACTTAACTGGCTCAGTCACCCAGTTAAATTTACATAACTCAAAGTGGACTTTATGATTAAGCAATCTATGAATGAATCCAGCCTCACTTAACCTCTCTTGCACAGATCATCAAAGATCTTTTCTCCCATGTTTCTTTCCAATTAGGTAAATAGCTACATAGTACAGCTTTCCTAAAGCTATGCCACCTTCATACTGCTAATAATGCTAGACATATTTATTTTCCCTTTATTGAAATGTATTCAGATATTTATTTATAGCATAGCATTTACTATCTCAATCCCAAAGGATCTTACCCTGTGTACAAATTAAAGGTCATTTTCATGTGCCATTAGAAAATATTCAGATTTGCTTAGGTATTTGTCTAGTATCTTCTGGTTTCAAACTTGAATCTATGTAAAACTATCAATCCAAATTTCCCCAAAAGTTTTTACCAGAATTATTGGTTGGGATTCAAAGTACATTGAGATTAAAAAATGCACACTTTGGCGAATTACTTTAAGGAGACTGATAGAAACCACTGCAGATGAAATATTTAGCCTCTCGTTTATTTTTCTACCAATACGGCAACACCGTCTAACCAGGAAGGAAGGAAGGAAGGAAGGAAGTATCCAAGGTCATAGCCAAGGCAAATCTCACGCAGAATAAGAATCGGAGTTTGATTTTTCCGAGCATTTCTGCGTTTCCTGAGTAATCTATTTGAACGTTACTATATACAAGCCTCAACTCAGGCTTGTATAAAAAGAGAATCATTTACAAAAGGAGAGAGAAATGCCCTATAAATAAGAATTGAAACGCCAAGATGAAGACAATTTGTAAAAAGAAAAAAAAATATCCGCACCAAGACCATTTACCTCACATTTCCCCAAGAGCTGAATTTCTGACTGTACTGAATTATGCTTTTTTTTTTTTTTTTGTAATCACCAAGCCCTGATAACATTTCTGGAACATCCTCTTTTAATAGCGTGACTGAACCCGTCAGATTCGACACCATTTGGAATACAGCATTGTAAGAATCTTCCGGACCTCAAACCATTAAAGAACTTCAGGCCCCATCATTCTTTGCGCTCCGACTAAGCAAGTTGCCGGCACTCTTCGAAATGCACCGCCTGCTAGAAATTGTAGTTCTTTCCCAGTAAGGAACAGAAACGCGCGGCGGTGGATGGGTGGGTGGACTGACCATGAAGCTCTATCACCGTCCCTTACCTCCACAATGCGGGCACACTGAGTTCCCTTTCCGGCTCCAGGCCCGCCGAGAACGAACACAACGACCGGCTTCATGAGGAGCAGTAAGAGAGGTGAAAGGGAGGAAGCAGCGGCGAAAGCGTGGAGGCGAAGGAGCGAAGCAGTTACGCGACTGGCAGTTGCCCCAAAGAGACGACGACAAAACATACGCCGCCAAAAAAGAGGGAGGGAAACGAGGGGAAGGATCCGGCCACGACTACAGTCAAGCCGCCGACTCCTCCGGCTGAGCTGGTTTGTTAAAAGCGTCACCAGGAAGCGAAAGCGCTTCCGGGTTCCCACCCTTTCAGTCGCTCTCGCTGGTGCGGGAGAGAGAGAGAGAGGCCTGGTGGGGGCGGGCCAGGATTAGCGGTTGTGAAGGCAATTAACAATAAAGTTCCCTGTGAAGGGCTGGCAGATGGGCGGGTGTCAAGGAACCAGTAAGGTCGCTTTGGAAGAACAGCTTCGATTCACTTGATGAAATCTAAAGGAGGTTGGCTAATGTCGATTTCATTGAGAAACCACCCTTATGTATATAATCTCTTGTACTACCTCTAGTGCGAGGTATGGTTTTTGTATTGTGTTTTTTTAAAAAAAAATATTGTAAACCACCCAGAATCACCTGTCTGAAAGTTGGGCTGCCATATAAGCTTAATACATACATAAATTTAATAAATAGTGTTCGTTAAAAACCTAAGTGGTGGATTTTTGCATGCTGCAATTTGGTCTCCCAAATGTTCAGTTCTGATTATTTCTTGGCAAAACAGCCTAATCCTATTTTACTATATGACGATTCAAAAGAAAGTGCCTCTAACTTTAATTCTATGGTCCAATCTATTTGGTTTATTTGAGGGCATAAGAACACATCGAAATAGCAAAGGGATCCTTTAGCAGATATTTGGTATGATTTTTGGAAACTGCCATTTTTCAATTGGGTTCTCTATTCAAAACGTTGAAATAAATTTAAAACTATCATTGTGAAGTGAGCTGATTTTAGAGAAGTCAGTCAGTTGAGAGATGTAGATAAATGTTAGCTCATAAATCTATGGAAATGTTCTAGTGCTGAATTTAAAAAGTGTTTTTTATTTTAAAGTTCAAACAATAAGCCAGGTAAAGAAAATTATAGTTGCCAAAACTTAAACCAGTTAAGTAGCCTCTCCATAGACCAAAATTCATAGTTTGTAATTAAGAAATTCTTTGTTCAATATGGCCAGAAAATTCTTTTTCTCTAAGTCAACACAATGACTATTTTTATTTTCCTAAAGTCTTGTGTAAAAGGGCACAATTGCCCATTCAAGAAATTTATTGTGGTATATAAAGCAATATGATTATTGTAGGAGAAATAATTAACTTGGGTATGAAAACCTAACAAGGACACTAGCTGTAAGAATTAGAGCAGTCTTTCTCAATTTGATGTTCTTCAGGTGCGTGGTATTTTCACATAATGCCATGAAATGTGTTCTGTTGCATTAATGCTAATAAGTTCAGAACCTAGTTATTATAATGCCCCTGGAAAACAAGAAAGATAGATCTCTTTGTTGTTTTCTAGTGGTGGTATCCTTGTTGGTTTGTGATTCAAATACCACCAGCTTTAGAGCAGTGTTTCTCAAGTTCAGCAACCTTAAGAGGTGTAGTCTTCATGCTGGCTGGGGGAGATTCTGTAAGTTTGAAGTCCACACCTCTTAAAATTGCTAAGGCTGAGAAACACAGCTTCAGAGTGAAAGAAAACCTTAAATACCAGCAGTGGCACCACTTGACTGATTCTCTATTTTGGGCAGTGTTTTAATCAGGTTATTCCAGTGTTACAAACAGCGCTGCTTCCGCCCTTTAATTAACAGTAAATGCAGAGAAAGTAGACTATCAACTATCAAATTACTTCTCGTTGGTATTTACGGAGCTGTTTTCGCAGCAATTTGAAAGAGGCTGCAATCCTATACTCGCTTACCTGGGATTAAGCCCCACTGAACTCGAAGGGCCTGAGTAGGACGCTCCTAATCCCAGCCAACGTACCTGAGATTTACTTCTGAGCCAGTATCTAGGCTGTAAAATCGTTAACAGTCCTTTCCTAATTATGTTTGCTCAAAGGTGTTTGCGATTACGGCTGCTGTCTTTGCTGGAAGCCTTAGAAGCGATTACTATGACAACAAAAAGAGCTGCCCCATCTTGCTTTTAACTTTGGCGCTTGCGCAGTAGCGGGGTTCCTTGAGGCCGTTTAAAAGAAATCTGTTTTTAAAATCCCACCCTTAAGAGATGCGCGCGCGCGCAAGCTTAAAAGGCGGTTTTATTTCACTAAGAAGCTTGGTCATTGGTTACGTCAAACCGAGCGGGAGCGATGGTTTTGATTGACGTTAAATGAACAATTCGAAAAGGGTGGTGGGCGGAGAAAAGCGCTTGTTCAAAGCGTGGATTGGCTAAACCGAGTTGCCGTGAGGGACTTCGGATTGGCTAATTGTGCCGCCATTGGAGCCGCCACAACAGGAGGGGAATGAGAATTCAGTTGCTTTGGTTAAATAAGTTGTGTCTGGTTCTGGCGACCCGGGAATAAAAACGGAGTCTGAATGAGAGTTGTGAGGTAAATGGGGCGATATTGCTTTTGAGGCGGGTTTTTTTTTTAACAATTTCTCTTCATCTTTATCGTTTCGCTTCTTATTTATAGGACATTTCTCTTCCTCTCCTCTTATCTATAGAGCGTCCTCTAAGTCTCCCTTTTTTATACAAGCTTGCAGTATCGGTTCAATAGGTTACTCAGATAGCGCAGAAGTGCCTGGGGAATTCAAACTCCGATCCTTATTCTATGTGGGATTGCCTTGCCTATGGCCTTGGATACTTTTTTTCCTTCCCTTCTGGCAGAAAAATAAACGAGAGGCTATAATATCGTTATCGGCGGTGGTTTCTGTCAGTTTCCTTAAAGTTATTCGCCAACGTAGGGATTGCTCGTCTCTCAACAATGTACATTGAACATGAACAATTTGGTTCATGATTACCTTTCCCCCCCCAAAAATAATTGTGGTAAAAACGCTCGAGGCTACCAATGAGGTTCCGTAATCAAAGCTGTTCGGAGTATGCATTTTTATTATATTTTATTATATTTATTTGCTGCCTCTCGTATCAAAACAAGTCATCTTGCTTCAGAAATAGAATTGCATTAATAAATAAAGGTCTAGGATCTGGGGACATGTATGTTCATCAGTGTTTCTTACTTGGTTAGATGTCATTTTTTATAGCCCCTTGTTACCTCTTTGCAACTTGTGGTATTTGGGAAGCCTCTTTCTTGTAATTTAACTGTGAGGCTTTTATGTCACTAAATCCAATCTCTTGCTCAGTATAGGCTCTAAATGAATGCATTCTTGATAGGTGGGTGTCTAGCCTCAGTCTGAACCCAACCAATTGAGAGGTGGTCGCATTTTTTAGTATTTGGCTTCACTATTCATTTCTTCCATTTACTAAATAATTGTTTTCCTAAACTGAACCAAAAGCTGGTGCAAATATCTCACATTTATTGAACTAGGCATAATATCTTAGATGGAATCTGACCAATTGAAAATTGGTCATTTGAATCAAGAACCGTACTGATTCTTAGATAAAGAAAAATAACAATGTAGCTAATAATAGTATTTCCTTTTTCAATAGCATGGTACATTATTGACCCATATTCTGCTTATGGTTAAGCACAGTTCCAAACTGGTTTTCATATAAACTATTCCCAATATGAATATTCCCTCCAATAGGCATTCCCATCCTATTTGATTTACTTTTCCTAGGGAAAGAACTCTGCATTTGTATCTCATCTCCCCAGTTTTATTAAATTTTGAGTTTATTAAATTTTGAGTAAATTTAGCTTCAAATTATGAAGCTAAAACAAGAGTATTAGCTTCATAATTTGAACAAAAAACTGACATGAAAGAACTAGTTTGCAATAAATGACAGAATAATGGAAAGTCCACCTTCACTCCTGCTTTATGCCTCCTAGAAAGATCTACAGTTTATATATAGAAATTTTGATATTTTTTTCTGGACGGTGATAGTGCTATTATTCTTTCCTTCAAATGTTTAACCCACTAAGGCTTCAGATGTGTCTTTCTTGTTTCATAAGTTTAAAAGCCTTGTTTTGATCCATATGTCATTCATATTCATATGATCTACTTCTACTAAGCTTAACATGGCTTGGGAACTGGGTTCTTGGAGACTATCTGCTTCCACTCATAGCTGCCCACTCAATAAGATTGAAGGGATGGGGTGGGGATAGGCTTCCTCCTGGGTCCCTACTCTTCTAGAAACTTACTTTCCAGTGTCTAAAAATGGGTTTTTAGACAAAATAGTGTGATTTGCTTGGCTTAGAGCAGCTCCAGCCTTTTGAAGTTTTTAAAGGCCATGGTTGTCCAATAAGCCTTTGGGGACAGAAATGAATATGTCATACCTCCCTTCCACAAGACTGATAGCCTATATTAAAGACTTTATACATTAGGTTTAATGATGATTACAGAACATTGTTGCATTAGTTTAATTCTTGTTACCAGGTTGGTTATAAGTGAAGCCCGTTTATATTCTTGAGTAATTAGAAATCGGGAAAATCACTCAACAGTCTTTCACAATGAATCCTGCTGTTGGTTTATTGTCCATATTTCCTATTCATATAAATTGCTGCAACATAGCAGATATAACTACAATTTTTAGGAATTGTAAATTGTAGTTATATTTGCTGAAGTATAACTATGCTGAAACTAAAATATATCTGTTTTAGGATTAATTATAGTTAAAAATAGAAGTTTCTGCTGAAAAAATAATGCCAAAAATTAATGCCAATTAACGTTCCTGTGTTATGTTTTCTTACAGAGTAGAAAACTTGAGTTTCATACATAAGTATCATGGAACCAATTTCCCCTGAATCTCAAAACCAAAGGTATTGATATTTTATTCAGATGCAATGGTTTTAAAGACTATTGATATGGAATTTGTTTCTTTTCTGTAGTATTGATTGGTAGTTTTGTTTAGTAGTTAAGTAGGCTATCTGGAATTTGCAGACAAAAGTATATTTACAGTATATAATTATGGACACTAAAATGAAATATCTGAATATTGGTCATCATCTTTTCTCCAACTATACCCAAATAAAATGTGGTAAATCTAAAATTGTTTTATCTTTCAGAGTGGTTTGGGGAAAGATGCCATCCTTTAGTTTTCCTGCATCAAAATTTGCACTTTGGAATCCAGCTCCTATTGGAGAAAGCACTGTTTCTCACCTAAGTTATAGGTAAGATTTGAAATCTTTTAGGCTCAACACTGTACAGCGTGTTTGGGAGCACCAAATATTTTTAGTGATTTTCTTCATTTCATTTACCAGAGATTGGGAACTGAGTTAACCTTTAAATAATACTGTATTTGTTTCCATCCAGTTTATTATTTTTTATTAGGTAATATAATATTGTGTTTCCCCGAAAATAAGACCCTGTCTTATATTTTTGAACCCTGAAATAAGCACTTGGCCTTATTTTGGGGAGGTCTTATTATTTGGGGGCATGTGGAGCAAGATGGGGCGCCTCTTGCCATCTTACCTGATTTCCAGCTCTGTGTTTAAATATTTTCGGGAGGGCTTATTTTAGCGCATGCACTCAAAAGCCCGATTGGGCTTATTATCAGGGGATGTCTTATTTTTGGGGAAACAGGGTATATTCATGGTAAAATTTGAAGTTTCCTTTGCTGTATGTAAAGGACAATGTGCTCATTAAAACGTGGATTTTCTTGGTATATAACTTGGAACAAGTGCTTATGACACTTGTGCCTTTGCGGCCTCTGACCCGGCGCCGAACCCACTTAGCCCCTTGGTTTACCGAGGAGCTGAGGGAGATGAAGCGCCGGAAAAGACACCTAGAGAGTGGTTGGAGGGCCAGCCGCTCCGAATCTGACTTGACACTAGTAAGAGCTCATATTAAGACTTACATAGTGGCGATAAAAGCGGCTAAGTCTAACTACTTTGCCGCTCTTATCGCGTCATCAGATAATCGCCCAGCCGCCCTGTTTAGGGTGACCCGCTCCCTCCTTCATTCGGGAGCGCGGGAGGATCCCTTACAGGGACATGCCGAGGATTTTGTTCAATATCTGGATGATAAAATAACTCAGATTCGGGACGACTTGGCCGCTGACTGGGTTAGTTCAGGTGGGGTGACTGAGCCTGGTCTTGAGAATGTTATCTGGGCTGAGTTCGATCCTGTGGCTCCCTAGGACGTGGACAGGCTTCTGGGAAGACTGAACGCAACCACATGTTTATTGGACCCGTGTCCCTCCTGGTTGGTGCTGGCCTCCCGGGAGGTTACACGAGGCTGGCTCCAGGAGATTATAAACGCTTCTTTGAGCGAGGGTGTCCTTCCGTCTGCCTTGAAGGAGGCGGTGGTGAGGCCCCTCCTCAAGAAGCCCTCCCTGGACCCAGCTGCTTTAACTAATTACCGTCCTGTCTCCAACCTTCCCTTTTTAGCGAAGGTTGTTGAGAGTGTGGTTGCGTGGCAGCTCCCCCGGTACCTGGATGAAGCTGTCTATTTAGACCCGCTCCAGTCCGGCTTCAGGTCTGGATACAGCACCGAAACGGCATTGGTCGTGTTGGTGGATGATCTCTGGAGTGCCCGGGGTAGGGGGTACTCCTCTATCCTGGTGCTGTTAGACCTCTCAGCGGCTTTTGATACCATCGACCATGGTATCATATTGCGCCGGTTGGAGGGACTGGGGGTGGGGGGCACGTTTTGCGGTGGTTCTCCTCCTATCTCTCCGACCGGTCGCAATCCGTGTTGACGGGGGCAGCGGTCGACCCCGAGGCGCCTGGTATGTGGGGTGCCACAAGGGTCGGTCCTCTCGCCCCTCCTGTTCAACATCTATGTAAAGCCATTGGGTGAGATCATCCGTGTTTTTGGGGTGGAGTTCCATCAGTACGCGGATGATACCCAGCTGTACATTTCCACCCCAGACCACCCCAACGATGCCGTGGAAGTGATGTCCCAGTGCCTTGAAGCTGTGCGGGTCTGGATGGGGAGAAACAGGCTTCGACTCAACCCCTCCAAGACCGAGTGGCTGTGGCTGCCGGCGTCCCGATATAGCCAGCTGACTCCATCGCTGGTTATTGGGGGCGAATCATTGGCCCCCACGGAAAGGGTTCGCAACTTGGGCGTCCTCCTGGACTCACGGCTGTCTTTAGAGGATCATACGACAGCCGTGGCCAGGGGGGCTTTTTATCAGGTTCGCCTGATACGCCAGGTGCGACCCTTTCTAGATCGGGACTCCCTACGCACGGTCACTCACGCTCTTGTCACTTCCCGTCTGGACTACTGCAATGCTCTCTACATGGGACTCCCCTTGGGGTGCACCCGGAGGCTCCAGCTGGTGCAGAATGCGGCCGCGCGGGGGATCATGGGAGCGACGGGACGCTCCCACGTGACACCTCTCCTGCGCGAGCTGCATTGGTTGCCGGTGGACTTTCGGGTGCGTTTCAAGGTGTTGGTAATCACCTTTAAAGCGCTCCATGGCTTAGGGCCAGGGTACTTACGGGACCGCCTTCTGCCACCAATTGCCTCCCACCGGCCGGTTCGCTCCCACAGAGAGGGCCTCCTCAGGGTGCCGTCAGCCAGACAATGCCGGCTGGCGACCCCCAGGGGGAGAGCCTTCTCTGTGGCAGCACCCACCCTCTGGAATGATCTGCCTCCAGAGTTAAGAACAATCTCCGACCTCCCGACCTTCCGGCGGGCTTTAAAAACCCATCTTTTTCAGCTTGCCGACTTAGCCTGATTCCTGTAAATGTTTTATCGTTTTAGAGTTTTTATTTTAAATGAGTTTAGTTTTAATCTATGGCCATCTATATTGTTATTTTATGAAATTTTAACTTTTGTATGTTTGTTTTTAATCGGCTGTGCACCGCCCTGAGTCCGTAAGGAGAAGGGCGGTATATAAATCTAAAGAAAGATAAAGAAAGATAAAGAAAGATGACTATATTTAGGTAATAAGATAAATCAAAAGTTAAATTTCAGGAAGGATCAAAATGATGCTCCTGGAGTTTTTTCACTTTATCAACTTGCATGCCATTTCAGTCACTAAAGCTGTTCTGAAAGATTTAATTTTTTTTTTTAACAAACCTGTAGTCTCTTAATCCGGGGTAAAATTGGGGCAACCGAATGGAACTTGGATGCCCTTCCTGATGCCTGTGCGGAGTTCACAGCAGATATTTTGTCTTTGAGCTGAGAAACATCTATTGCTACCTAGAATTGAACTCTCAATTCTTTTGAATGGGAGGCGAGTGTCTTTACTAATAGGCCACCACACTGTTCCTCTTCTGAGAGGCTTACCTATTAGTGTAAAATATCAGCATAAAAAAAGAGCAAACAATAATAAATGCATTACATCAGTGGGAGAAAACATCCTAATCAGAAGTCAAACTATTATGTCAAGAAATGCATCAACTCAACCTACTCAGGGCCTATTGAAAGAGCTATGATTTTTTAATTTTGTCCATGCACAACAAATTTAGGGGAAATGGTGTTCTATAATTAGGTGTACTATAGCTGCAGATGTATATTTCCTAAATCCCACAAGATCCCACAAGATGATAGCACAAATGTGAAACAATAGCACATCTAACCAATTGGGTAAAAACGACAGGAGAAAGAGGTCCCAAGACTGTAAGCCATGAAATGTTTTATAGAGGACGATGTGGAATCTTACTAGTAGCCAATGCAGTTCAGTGGATAAAGATCTTCCATGGGATGCCCGCAACTACTATCTCTGCAGCTGCTTTCTTGACCAATTGTAGCTTCTGAGTGGTTTTCATGGAATGGAGTGGAATGGAATGGATTGGCTTGGAATGCATTGTCATTGATCAGATTGGAAGTGATTGAGATATGACAGCCTGAAATTGCTTCTTCAACTTCTATCCCATTGTTTTTTTCCCTGGTGTGCTGTTTTTACTTGTAATTAATAGTATTGGGAGATAATTGAATGTCTTAGTTTGGTACATTCATAAAGAGTAAATTCTGTGTCTATTATCCCTTAGAAATCCCAAAATAATAATTGCTGAAAAAACACTGCGGCTTGCCCATCGTCATGCTAAGCAAAGTAGAAAGAAGCCGTTCACCTGTTTTTTAATTGGCACTCTTGCAGTAGATGAAAGTAAGTATGCAATTATTCTATTTTTGATTGAATAAGTAAACTTTATAAACTTATTTCTTCTTAACATGATTTTTGTGACATAACACCAAGGAATAAAAAACATTGTACTGAACTTAGAATCTATTATTTACAACTATGTGTTTCATCACTAAGCTGATTCTACTTAATAATGAATGACCATCTTGAATTTCTCAGTCCCTTGGGTATATAAATGATTCAAAGATGCTTCTCTACAGCTCAGATTTATTTGAGAGTTATATTATTCTCCTCTTACATGGAAAGGAATTGAAGGTTTAAGTAATTAAAGCAAGAATATTTTATTGGGCTCTGTGGGGCATCAAAATAGGATGGTTTGCAGTGCACAGGACTCCATATGGTTGCTTTGAAAGCTGCTCCGGTTATACATAAGTCATATATATATAAGAAAGAAATTGAAGCAGGTGTAAATACTAAGACAGCAGGAAACTGCTTTTGAAGCAATAATGTGAGCCCCGCAAAAATTGCATCTCCTTTAATGAGTTGGAAACACGCCTTCATTTGTATTCTTGTCTGTTGTAGAGTACATTGAGTACTCTACCTGTTGTGGAGTATGTGAAGTCAAAATTGGGCCTTTTGTTTTTTACCATATTCTGAGCGCCTTCTAGCTGCAAAGTTATAGTCATTCCAGTTCTTTGGAGCAAAGTTTCTCTAGATTTTGACACTGGTAAACTTTTAGGGGTAGTAACTATGAAATAAAAATTGAAAGCATACTAATTGTCCTAATTTTCTGGCATAGATGGTGAACGTGTATTGCTAACAGTAGACCGTTTTGATCCTGGTCGTGACGAACCAAATGGTTTGGGAAAAATTCCCACAGCACCTCTTCCTGGAGACTTTTTCATCCCATGCAAAATTGGTGCTTGGGAATGTTCATCAAACGATACCATAGTACACACCTTTGAGGATTTTAACTTAGCATTTAAGGTAAGAATTTGGGGAACATTCTTTTTATTCTTTAGGATGATACCTTGTGTTGACTGTATAATATTTCAGTCTCTACTTATACCCCTATATTATTAAAAAAAAGATTGCATATTTGAACACGTGAAATCCTTATAAGACTCTCAATATCTAGTAATGTTCATATTTTCTGACACACTCCTTGGTGGCAGAAGCAGAGATAAAAAAAATTGGAATATCTTCCGTATTGTTTTGCTTGTTCTTTTCAACTGTGTTGTAAACATATGGAAGCATGCCTAAGAAATGGTGCTATTGATGATGACTTTTCCTGTTTTAAACAACTCCTAATGATAAAGTGTTTTTTTTTTAATCAGGGCAACCTGGTCTACCCAATTATGGGACAGAGCATACTGCTCCGTTTGATACTTCTCCTAATGTTACTTCTATCTGAAATTCATTTTGATACTTTCTTACTATAGATACTGCATCAGAATCTGAACAGCCAAGATTCTTTGGAACTTTCCAAACTGCTGACCTTAAGAGTTCACATCTCTTCAATGGAGAATATGGACAATTTAAATTTTGATTTTCACTGGGCAGCAGTTACAGTGGCCAATGTTTTAAAATGCATTCCTGTGAAGCCTATCCCAATAATTCCTACAGCCCTTGCTAGAAACCTAAGTAGCAATATGAATATTGCACACATCCAAGGAACTTACAAATATGGGTAAGTTAATTTGAGTTTGGCAATGTCCATTATTTGTGATTCATTCGAGAGTGCAGTTTTTAATTGAATGCTTTCTAAGAGTTCCAGTTCTTGAATGAAATTAAAGAGCTAGTTTGAAATAGTAGACCTTGGGCCAGCCCTAGGATGTCATACACACACACTCATGAAATGCTCCAAAATAATATTGCAAGGCTTCGTTCTTTTAGGGCAGGTTCTAGAAGTTTACACTAATCTCCAAGAATTTTAAACTGAAAATACATTTTTTAAAAAATTTGATTTATATGCCGCCCTTCTCCGGAGACTCAGGGCGGCTTACAGTGCGTTAAGCAATAGCCTTCATACTTTTGTATATTTATACAAAGTCAGTTTATTGCCCCCACAAACTGGGTCCTCAATTTACCCACCTTAGAAAGGATGGAAGGCTGGGTCGATCTTGAGCCTGGCTAGGATTGAACTCGCAGTAATTGCAGGCAGCTGGATGTTAACTACTGCCTTAGTAGGAGGCATTAGCCTCCTACGCCACTCAGGCTCCTTATATTAAGCTAAAAAATGCTATAATAACTTGTCAAAAAAAGTATTTAATTCAGCCACGAGGGAACATTGTCTCTTATACAGTTACCTAATAGTAGACACCAGTAAAGTGGATGGATGGCAGGTTTCCTCCAGTGCTTTCCTCCAATCCTTGAGCCAGAAGAAAAGTATGCCATCATACCAACATTAATTCAGCTGCCCTTATTGCTGATCCCTGTTCTACCTTTCAGCCCTTTATGATAGACCACTTCATAAAAGAGACACAAGGAATTCTCTATTGATATAATATATAATAACAGAAGCTGGAATGCTTGACAGCATTCCTTTCCTTCCACCTTAAACCAAAGAGAGCCAAGGTGGAGCAATCTTGAATTTCTTCCTTATCCCTTCCTATTCCCCAGGCTGAGTTAATACTTGCCGTATGTCTTCTTCTGTACTCTTCTACACTCCACAGAAAGGTGGTTGGCCATTGCACTGTCCTTATTGTTTTAATGTGGGATAAGTTTAAAAAGTAGAACCAGTTTTGTATGGTTAAGGCATCAAGCTAGAAACTGGGAGACTGTGAGTTCCAGTCCTGTCTTAGATATAAGGCCAGATGGTTGGCCTTGGGCCACTCACCTAGAATGAGGCAATTCTAGGATTACATTACTATGATAGCTGTACAGATGGTAAATGTTTGGTCCTTAAGACAGAAAATATTTTTTTATTTTGTTTTGTTTTTGGCTGGGTAGGTTTTTTTAGTCTTTTTGACCATTTGGAAGCTGCTGCAATTGTTTTCATAAGGTGGTGGTAATATTAAATGAAATAATTAATGTGTAAAAGTGTCAGTTGCCTGACTTACCCGTCTTCTAAGAGTCATTTCCAGCAATAACTTAATTATTACATTGTTCTAGTCCTTTTTGGTAAAATATATGCACTGACCATTTTTGTTTCAGAAGGTTACTGAAAAAAATATTACACAAAATTGTTCTTTAATGTTATATGTATAGTCTATTGTATGAAGCTCGTACATTTCTCTTATATATAAAATGTGAAGACTTCAGTCATGTGTTTATCTCTTTTATTTGCTATTTCTCTGGCAAAAGCTTTTTGCTAGTTTGGAAATAATTTCTTTAAAATCATTTTTTTGTAAAAAGTCATTTGTTTTACTTGTAGATATCTTTCAATGGATCAAACAAGGAAACTTCTTCTAATTCTGGAATCAGACCCCAAAGCATGCACATTGCCACTGATTGGCCTGTAAGTATTTGGGTGATGAACTATTTTCCATAAAAACTGAATTTGTATTATAATAAACATTTGCAATATATTTGCAGATTACCTCAGATATTCAATCTAGATTTTCTTTGTATATGATATGCAAGTGTTGTAATATGAGTGTTCAAATGTATCTTTCCTCCTCTATTCCTCTAGGTGGCTAAGTGGGCTAGTTCACATTCATAATCCACACGTTTGGGCCTTTTGTCTGCGATACTTATACAGTTCATCAATCCAAGAGAGGTAATTATAATTAAAATTAGTTCTCAATTAATAGAAATAGGGAATATTTTTCTTACTGTTACAGTAATAGGGATTTTAATTTATTGACTTTTTATATTATTTTATTTTTTATTGCTAAAATACCCAAGATCAGGAGTGAAATGCTCCCGGTTCGTACCAGATCGCCCAATCAGGTAGCGATTGAGGTGGGTGGTTCGGAGAACCGGTAGCAAAAATCCCTGCCCTCCTCCCCCATACCCAGCTGAGCAGTGTAATCATCAGAGGCTTTTTTTCTTTTAAATGGCTCTGACGATCCAAGTTCTGACAATCCCAGCTGAGTTGCCTGATCATCAGAGGCAAGGGTGGGCAATTGTGGCTCTTTTACAACCTGTGGACTTCAATTCCCAGAATTCCTGAGACAGCTTCTGGGAGTTGAAGTCCACAGGTTGTAAAAGAGCCACAATTGCCCACCCTCAGTCAGAGGCATTTAAAAGAAAAAAACTTTTTTTCTTTTAAATGCCTCTGACGATCCAAGCTGAGTTGCCTGATCAGCACTGGGTTTTTAAAAAGGATTTTTAAAAAACTTCTGACAATCAGGCAACTCAGCTGGGATCATCAGAGCCTTTTGAAAGCATTTTTTTACAACCCCTTTGCCGAAGAGTTTGTAGAAAAAAAAGTTTTAAAAGTAAAAAAAAAAACTAATTGGCCACACCCACCCAGTCACATTACCCCCCACACACACCAAGCCATGCCCACAGAACCCGTAGTAACAAATTTTAGGTTTCGCCACTGCCCAAGATGTATAATTGAAAAGGTCATTAAAATAGATTAGTAAGCAAATTAGAATTGGTAGATAGCATAAAATACTATTAAATATTTTGAGCAATTAAAAAAGTACCTCAGAACAATATATAGTTGTAATATATAATGTATAAATATTATGCAAGAATAAATACAACAGGTTCTAGACCATAGAAATGTATTGTACTATTTTTGTATTGTGCTGTTTTAGAAAGTGGGATAGAAGTTTTTAGAAACCCAGCCAGATACCCATACCCAGTATAGAATCTTATTGGAGAGGTCTTCTACAACATAATCTGAGCTAAACTTTAAATGGTTGCAGGCTATGTCAAAAAGTCAAGTATTTTATATAAACACGGAGCAATGCTTCGCTTTCCCCATTGCAAATACAGAGTAAATTCATTTGAGATTAGATGGCATCATCCTGCATTCTACTTGCATGCCTTTATTGCTTTGCAAACCGTAGGAGAAATAATAAGTTTTACACAGTAGTCCAAGAAGGTAATGTAAGTTTTTAATCATTTTATGATAAATGATGACATGCAATACAGACAGTGATTGAGACTCTAGTGTGGTTAGTTAAATATTGTACTATATTTTTAAAAAACATGCTAAATTCTGCTCAACATTTATAATTTCTTGGTTTGTTTATTTATTCAGTTCGTACAACCATCTCAAACTAATGACTCTTGGCAGTGAGCAATTTATGTTATGGCATTGGAAATTCTGAATTTGTGATTTTTGCATTGTTTTATATACAGAATATTTTTCTTCTCTTTAGGGTATTTTCTGAAACTGGAAGGTTTCTTGTAGTTCTTTTTGCTCTGAATTATAAAGATCCAAAGTTTTATGAATGCGTACCTTATGATGGGCGTACTGAATTAGACTTCCAGCTACTTACATGCAAAGAAACATTACATCTGTTCAAAGTAAGTTGCTTGACTTTCTGTCAAGCTGGATATGAAATAGCATGGCCCTACTTTGTTTATAAGATCAAAATATCAAGAACTAGAATGTATATATATTCAAATTGTGAAATGGTTTTGTTTATGGCTTCAAATGTCCTTAACACTCCAGTAAGGACAATTGCTTTAGAAATTTTAAATAAAACTTTATTCCAAAAGTAACAGCTGCTATTGAAGTTTCACCATGAAGGAACAAATTTAGGATTAAGACTGGAGATCCAGATCTAGATTTAAATTATTACTTAACCTGAGATATTTACCCTTGAGCTAGTCATTCTTTTTATCCTAATCTATGTTGTAGGTTTAAAAAGAGAAAAATATAGGTGGAGAATCTTGGCAACTACCTGATCTTTGGAGAAAAAATAATAATAATTATGGGATCTGAAAAGAATAGCTTTTTTATTTCAAGACTAATCATAAAAGATGTTGGGCCAACCATATCTTTTTTAAAAAAATGCATTTTGAATAATTATGATTGCTAGAAAATTGCAGCAATTAAATTTTTAAATTTTTTTTTTTACTTCTGGCATTCTCTATAGTAGTCATGAATCCTCTACATATAGATACATAAAAACTTTCAGGCAATAAATAGTCAGCATCACTATTGTTTGATGTAGAGAGATGCACTTTTATTGTGATTAAACTGTCTGGCTTAGTATCTATTCTATATCTATTTCATTTTAGGAAGTAGAGCCTTCAGATAAATACCCTATCCAGTTTGAACTGAACTCAGAAAATATAAATGCAGAAACAGAATTCTTCAGCAAAATTTCAAAAAACATTTCCATAAATAGGTGAGTCATTTTTAAAATTCTCCTTGCAAATAATCTGTACTGTTTGTTTGCTTCAGTACAATTCAATCACTTCCAAAGTTTTTACAATATCTTGCATTAATAAAGATTTTCAGTAGGAATAATTAGCTATCATATAGGTGTTCCTGTCTGCTGCCATGTGAAATGTATATTCCAGAAAAGTAGGAGATAAGACAATAGGATTTCTTAGATTGTTCATTTCATTAACACAATATATTGTAATTTATTATCCAAAAGTAAACTACCCAAGAGATATCAGGCAATATGTGTGTACATTTTTTGTAGATGTTACTTTCTAATCTCACAGTATAAATTTTCTTTAATGAAAAGACTGTATTAGGAGAAACACTATTCCCGTAACCAAGAAACAAATGCAATATTTGTTAATACAATAAAATTAAAAAATTAAGAGACAATAAAATGTATATGCTTTACTTGACTTTTTACAAACAGTTGTTCATCTTTCTCTTGTTTAATAATGGTCATAAAATGTGTAAATTGCCATGACATGTCAAAGAGTTGCAACTGCTATATTATAAAATGGCATATTGCATATAAGAATAATATTTAAAAATCTGTGTGATTCCCGTGATTATTTGTAATATGTTACAGGAGTAAAAAATAGATAACAAAGTTATTTTTTACTAGTTTTATAAAATTCTATTTTTTTATAGTTTATCCGTAGATTGCTCACCCAATAAACTTTCTGTCAGTGATCATGACTCTGGTGTGGAAGATGATGCATCTCCAAGACCTTTTCCCCGTCCTCATCCCATCAATCAACCGGTATAGTCTAGATTTCTTGTCTGAAACCGTCACAATAAATTAGCTTTGCAGTATTTATTTTGAATAACTATTATTACCGGTATTCCGGTTCCAAGTTCTTACAAATAGGTGTTATGTCATAATCCTGCCACTAGGTTGTACTACAGGACTCTTAACCCTTTATTGCTGCTTTATCTTCAAATTAAGTTTGAAGAATACACTTTCTTAGGTCTCTGCATAATTATGCTGTGGGAATATGCAAAAAGTAATAAACTAGCTGAACCATGGCAAAATTACTTGACTCAATTAAATAGGGAGGTGTTCTCACAACATATGGACACAAGAGCTAGCAAAAGTGTGGATATACTGATATGCTTATTAAGAATTTAAATGAATGCCAACTGAATTGAATTGGTTTTGCTTTTTCTTATTTCTAAACTGAAAGTGAAACAGTAATAGAAAATCAATAACTGCAAACATTTAGGTTTTATAGTGTTACATTGGGTAAAGCATTTTTACAGTGTATTTTTCTTCATGTTCTCCTTACATTAAGCACTTGCACTTATGTATCTTCTCTCCCCCCCCCCCCCCTCTATCTATCTTTGGAAGGGTATCATATTTTAGGCCTCCTAGTAGAGACATATTTCTTTTTGTTACAGTGTTCACCTTATCTTATTATTTCTCTTCGCACTAAGTTCTATTCAGGGTGTAAATGATAAGAGAAAAATACTTCAGATTAATTTGATAAACTAAGAATTCATAAATATTTTTATTTTTGAACTGTCTTGGTTTTCAGATGACTGAGATCCATCCTTCAGTTCCTGAACTGTCCATTGTACTTGAAGGCATTCCCACAGAATCTGTACCAACATCTAAACATGCTGTGATTAAAAATCAATCTTCATTTGTACACCAACCTGCTAAGATGGCATACTCTGTAGCGCATGCTCCCCAGCACTCTCAGAGCTCTGATGCTGGGAGACAGATTTTTGCTTCAGGTGCCAGAGAGCCTCCTCCAAAGCAAATACCAAGTCATCTGAAACATAGGACTGCATCTTTAAAACCTTACAAAGGAATGCAGTCTCCACTACAACTGCAGTCCAGCCCAGCTGGCTCTCAAGCAAAAAGGGGCTGTGTATCTACTTCTCCTTCAATATCCTGTAATGAACTTCCACAAAATACATCACTGCATCAACGTGTAATTCCTTCTGAAAGACCCTTGGCAAATAATGATGAAGTTCCACAGAAAGGAGAACTTTCTACTAATGGCTTTTCAGCACAAAAATCTAACAAACCTCCTGTGGTTTCCCAGTATCCCTGGCATGCTTGTACACTATCACCATCTTATTTGGGAAGACCCCTGGGAGTTCGGGTACCAATTCAAGGTCCATCATGCTGTTCTCCTTGTATTTGCAACTGTCAGCAGTATGGCCATATACAGTATAGTCCAGCAAATGTTTGGCAAGGCTTATGTAACGACAGCCCTGAAAATCGTTCAGGTCCTACCCAGGAGAGTACAAAATTAATGTTCCATCAGAATCAAGAATATGTAAATAGTGGTTGCAATCCAGTGTATGCCGCAAGTAGTCCTATTAATGTAGGCCATCATGGAATAATAGGAAATTGTTCTCCTGTTAATAATAACACATCCACTGCAGTAAGGATATCATCTCCAATAAATCATGGTAATGCACAGTCACATACAACACATTCAGCTTGTATGAACCTTTCTGCTGCAAATACAGTATCAGATAATGAAATGGTGGAATTATCTTCAGATGTTTACAGAATTCTTGGTGAACAGCATAGGCAAATCAAGCTGCTACAGGCTCAGGTTGGTTGGGTTATTTCAACAATCTATTTGGCTTCCATACTGAAGTATAATTGCTCTTTGACATGATTGTTTGACATGATGTGTGACTTTCAAGCTGGAATTTGGGAGTTTCTGTTTCAATCTCTGAGGCAAGTAGAAGTTTTAATGTAACTTGTGTTTTTATTATTAACATTTCTTATGCTGGAAAATCAATATTGAACAGAAGCCAGCTAAATTAATGATTTTCTTTAATTTGAATTACCTGTTTCTGTGCTGTGGTACGGTGCCCTACTTTATCTTCTTATATATGAAAGGGGCTTTAAAACACTGCCTTATGTAGTTCATAGAAAGGAAAACAGTCTTAAATATACATAGGAAAAATTGTGATCAAGTAATTTATACGAATTGGTTCTCTTTTTATCCAGGATGTTCAATTAACACAGATTTTGTTTACAGATCCAGCAGCTTTTAGAGGCACAAACTCTTCAGTCCTGTGCTTCCAGATCCATAGAAAACAATAGCATACAGTCTGAGAAGCAAGTAGAATTTGTTGCCATGGAAACCCAGTCTTCTCCAGGGTTACACATGAAGAAAAGTATCAGCATTGCAGTGAGTACAGGTAATGTTTTATTGTACATTTTCTTTAAATGACACTAAACTCAGGAGAAAATGCTAAGCATTGGAGCCATTTTGTTCTGGTTGTTCATAGCTTACTATGAATCTTCCCTTTAATTTCTGAAAAAACCTACTTAGTGACCCATACTATAATATAACATTATGCTTCAGATTTACAATTTTGTAAAATAACTGGATTGTTTAACTTAGTTTGCTCATAACTAACACAAAGCAAATGTCAATATGTTTTTTAAAAATCCTACCAACTATAATATTTTCACCTTGACACATTGGACCTCTGTTACTAAAGAGGTATTTTGTAAAGGGATCATATAACCCTCAGGCCTGGTTAGAATTATTTATGCAAGTTTTAGGATTACAAACCAGCACCACATACAAAGACAAGGTGGTGATAGATTACCATTTTTCAGTTGCTTAACAAATGTTGCATGTACAATAAGAATTAGTACAGTAATAAGATCAGTTTATATCAGTAATGGAGTAAGTGCATTGTAAATGGTGCAAAGGTATTTCAAGATATGCATCAGATACAGCATATCTGATGCATATCTTGCATCAGTAGCCTAGTTTAAATTGCACAGTATTTTTATTTGACTTCCTATAGGTGCCAGCTTGTTTTGGAATACCCCATTGGAAAAGAAGAAAGAGTCTGTGAAAGAAGATGAAGTTGAAATTTCCAATGAAGACATCATTATTTCTATGAGTGCAGAAAAGGACAGTAGTCAAACAAGCATTGCCTCTTCATTAAAAGCTGTTGATATACCCAGCTTTGTTGATAGTGTCCATATTGTTGAAGGAGGAACTAATCAGTCTTCTGCAGGCCTGTGGTAATTTTTTTACAAAGTTAAAATATTCTTTCTGACTTCTTTTAAATTTTGCATAAATCTTTTGTTATGTTTAAGTCACCTGTGAGGTTTTTTTTTTCAAAATGTAGTATTTTAATTGACTTGTATATGAATACCAGATTGGCTTGGTTCGGCTCTATTCTAGTGCTTTCAGTAATATGCTATATTGCTATATCTTATATTCTAGGATAGAATATAAGATATTCATAGATAGCAGCCTGGATTGGCTGAATTGAATTGTTTGCACTATGACATCTTACACATTTAAACCTCAAAATAAGTTGCCTATATATTTTTTATATTTGCCCCCTATTCAAAACCTAACATTTTAATCCTAACAGTAGGATTCAAAAGCAGCTTGATTCAAAAATACTGTTTAGATTTGAATCCAGATAGTTTTTTCTTCATAGTAGTTACTTTAAATGAATTATATAGCAACTTCTATAGTATATAGAATCAATATTTTGATCCTAGCTCCAACTTGCTTTTAACTTGCTGTATTCCATTTGTGAAGATCTGCTCCAATGTTGTCAGCCTCAGTAGGCCTCAAAAACTGGATAGCATCAATTGTGAAAAATGTGGGGGAGCACAATTTAAGCAGTTCATCTCATGCATCACAGTTATATTTTTGGTACCATAATATGTTCATAATGAGAGGTTTTACTCACATTAATCCTTTGTGTCATTGTGAATGCTCTGGTTTCTGGTCTCTTTCTTGGAAGCCTCAATTTATAGTCAGGGAAATACCAACAGATGCAATCTGAAGACTTTTCAGTATACAGGCATTGGCAATGGATTTGCTTTGCAAGGAACTATCAATTAATGTTCCTTGTCCTGGTCAGGAATAATACACAAAATAGAATTATCTGTAAGGTCAGAGTAATTAAAAGCATATTTTTCATGCACAGATAATCAAAATGAATACTATATACACCCCAGAAGAAAAGTTGGATTTAAACAATTGTTTGACACATGCAATTCTGCATAAAACATTCAACAGAAAATATTAAATCCATATTTAGTTTAGTAACTGGAAAATGTTTCATATATTCAAGTAATATACTGATGGAGATACTACTAATGAACATATTGCTTGCAGTAAATGAAGATGAACACTTAAGTCATTTCCGATCTAAAAACGTAATAAATGTTCTGAAATGTGTGAGTTTGATGATAATCTTAAAGAATTGGGAAAATATGAGATCTAGTTTAAGATGTAAATTCTGCTACAATGATAAATGTATTGATAGTTTAATTCAAATATCTGTTTTTACTAATAGTAATGGACCACTTGCCATAGGAATTGACAAAGCTTCACTGCAGAATGAAAATGGTAACAAATGTTTGCAAACCAATCCGTCAGAAGAAACTGGCAATAATTTTGAACCAACTGATAAACAAAATTTTGACTGTGCCATTACTACCCCACCAAATGTATCACCAGATGATCAAAAAATGTATCAGGATTTATTAGTAAGTTTTGTTTGCTCAATATAATTTTATTTATTTTTATTTAAGTGTTTAACAGTGCTGGCCCTATAAATTATTTGTTTCTGATTTTTTTTTAAAAAAAGTACTTCATAGTAACGTCTTTATTCTCACTTATAGTGGAGGCAGCATCCAGGAATGGGTTGTCCTCGCCTGCTGGATGCTGCCTCCATTCAACGAGAAGGATCGTATCAGGTAAGACCAATGTTCCTTATCCATGCATCTTGAACTTCCAGGCTTTCCTTAAAGTGCTCAGTAGGATATATCCAGCTTATTGTTAATATTTCAGAACTGCATTCTACTGTGTACATTACAAAATAGGTTAAGTTGCATGATTATGTAAAATTAAGCAGAATTACGATATTTCAAATGTAAACTTGAACAGATTATTTCTAAATGTATACATTCTAAAGACTCATACTAAAATCTGTTTAACTATAAGCTAATGACATTAGTTATGCATCTATGATTTGAGAGCTAGAAATAAATTGCCTACAGGTTTTCCTATAGTGATATGAATACATTGTCAACTGTGAATTCCAAGGAGATGTCATCCTGCAATTTTATTCATCTAATTTTATGTTTTTCTTTGTAATATTTCTATAGGGTCAGGTAAATCGATTTTTGAAGGAATCTTCTGATGAAAATGGTCCCTCTCTGAAAGAGGATCTGATTAAAGATGAATGCACTACATCCTTAAAAATGAACAAGGTACAAAAAAGAAGCTCAGCATCAGACATGGTCCTAAGAGATAAAGATAGTGTTCTGGATGCAACCTTGAAGCAATTAAGAAACCTTGGAATAAATTTTGATTCTCCTGAGAAGATGAACAATGTACACAAAGTAGAGAATGCTGGGTAATGGCAATTTATTGATTTTTATTTATTGCTAGGTTTTATATAGTACCTCAGGCAGTCCAGTTCTGAGCTGCATATAACCAACAAATCAGTTAATGAAGTCTTGACCACATCCTACAGACACTCCTGCTTCCATGCATTGTTATGCTCCAGCTATACTGGGATGAACTTCCTTGTCATTTAAATCAGATTCTGTAGCATTAATCAGTGTTTTGAGCTTCTCTAGTGAGGAATGAGTAGTCAAAAATTAATGTTACGTGGGAACAAAAACTTGTCAGGTTCTCCAGAACACTGGAGAATATAATGAGTACATATTTTATTTACATTTCAGTATGTACATTGGGGCACTCTAGCATGTGATAAAAGTAAAAGAACAGAAAGGACTAAAGGGTTGGGAAAGATGAAATGGTGTTTTGTCATCTAGAGAATAACGGGAAGCCTCAGGCCATCTAGTGAGGCAGACTTTTTTGTTCTTCTCAGTTTGATTAAAAAAAAAAATTAGAATTATTTTTTACAATATATTTTTTTCTTGAGCAAAAGTTTCTAATATCCAACCCAGAACCAAGTCTGGATTATAAAGTCTAAACTATTAGTAGAAAGCTTGAAGCATTGTTACTGTCTTCAACCTTCACGGATTGAAATTTGGTTTTTACTACCCAGCATTAAAATTATTTCCAGTTCAGGATTTGGATGCAAGGCTTCTAAGTGCTCACTAAGAAAGGATTTTTCGAAATAACCATCAGAGCATTAGTATTTCCTATATTTCCTATGTTATTATAACATGCTCTGATGCTAATTAGTTAGACGTTCTACTCCCCCTACCAACTTGAAAATAACTCTGGAGAGAATGAGATAACATAGGACAGGCTTCTGTGGGGCAAGCCTCAGGAGAGAAGGGGCTAGAAAGCCTGAGGGAGAGAAGGGGATAGGATAGGAGATGTTTCTGTGGGGCGAGGCTGAGGGAGACAAGGGGATAGGAGAGGATCTATGTGGCCAGCCTGCGGGAGAGAAGGGGATAGGATAGGAGATGTTTCTGTGGGGCAAGGCTGAGAGAGACAAGGGAATAGAAGAGGATCTATGGGGCCAGCCTGAGGGAGAGGAGAGGAGAGGAGAGGATCTATTGGGCAAGCCTGAGGAAGAGAAAGGGAGAGGAGAGGCCAATCGTAACTATTAATTAATTTTCAAACTCTTAAGTGTTGAGTTATCAAGCCCGATCACATACTGTAGTTTCATAGCGGAGCATGGGTATTCAGCTAATATTTAATAAATCCACGAATGACTGAGTATTCATGCATCTATGTCTGCCTAATAATCTGAAATATCTGTGACAGTTGTCTTTTGCAGATAGCTATCTAGAGATCAGGGTTACTGTTCAGTAGATTGTAAATTCTCCATTTGCACAGAATTGCTTAAAAGCTTACCAAGGGTAGATGTCTGTCAATGCTACCTATCTACTTTTGTAGTGAGATAATCTCACTACATTCTTATTCCAATTATGACTTGCACTGAATATACCGTAGAATTTTATTTTCTTCTTTATATATAACAAATCAAAATGGTTTTCTTATGGACAGGAAGGCATTATAAAGAACAGAAATAAAAGGCTGTTCCCAGACGTGCAAATCAGACCATCTATATTAAATTCCCCTGATAGAGACAAACAATCTCACTAAAGTTAATCACTTTATAAATTTCACTGACAATATGAGAACAACAAATTTATGTGTCATATTAAAGCTGTCAAATTAGGAAACTACATGGATGCTAAAACATGACATAGTATATTCACATTTTATGATCAGTTGGTTATTAAAAATCAAATAAATGGTAATGTGCAGAATTATTTAAATGTGCCTTTTTCTTTTCTAGTGTATTGGCATGCATTAATCCTGAAGTAATAATACCAGGACTAAACTATATCTCTTTTGCTAATGTTGGTATGAGTGGCTTAACTCCCACTGGAGCAGACCTGAGCATGGAGGCAAATGCTATCGCTCTCAAGTACCTGAATGAAAATCAACTGTCACAGCTTTCTTTAAATCATTCAAGCCAGAGAAATTCTGTGACTTCATCTTTACAGACTCTTCTGCAAACTAATACAGAGAAGTCTTTGATGGGTCTTGGTTTAATTTCGCCTGGCAACATGTCTTTTGCAACCAAGAGATATATGAAGAAGTATGGCCTCCTACAAAGCAACGATGGTAGTGATGATGAAGAGGAACAACCATCTGAGAACTACAAGAGCAAAGAGAGCTTAGAGCCTGTTCTGCACTTGGATTTCAACCCTGTTTTAGAGGGCTTTGCTTCCTGGAAAGGCTCTTCTGAAAGAACTGGTGAGAAGCAGATTAATTTTGATCCAACACACTGTAAAACTGAATTGTCTTGTCACCTGCTGCATTCAGAAGGGCCCATCTTAAGAAATGTTACAAATGCTGTTTTGCCACCCAGAATCCTGCACCAAACTAATGAAACTCCACACCCTTTTTTAAAGGATTTAAAGCCAAAAATGAAACTTTTGCCTGGAGAAGCAGAATTTACACAGCATCCAGACAAAGAAAATCTAAATGTTCACATTGTGACTGGAACTCCACAAAATCTCTCTGCTGATAATTTAAATCAAGCAGAAAATGTTAACTTAGTGGGCACTTTTCTCGATGTAAAACAACTCAGACAGCTACCAAAGTTATTCTGACTTATTTACAAATTACTGTCATCCTCTTTCTTTTCTCGTGGTTCAGAAAAATCAAGAGATGCTGCTGGCTAAATATAACTTAATTTTTTTCTTGGCAATTCATAAATAGGAGAGTGGTTCCTAATTTCATACAGAGAAATACAGCAAGTTGGGTCACACAATAAATTTAGGTCTTTATGCATACAAGAATACATTTACATTCCAAATGGTCATTGAATATAATCAGGATACTATGGGCATGTAGGGTATTTTTAAAGATGTTGATTTATTGTTTATTAAATGCAACAAGAATGAAATTATCCATGGTGAAGCAAACAGTGAGTTTAAAGCAAGTTTGATTTGAAGCGTTTACCAGTTTTAACTCTTTATTTTATGAATTTGAAATAAAACGTCCTATGGTTATTTGTAACAAATGCAATTACAGTAGGAAACAAAACTAGGTAGACAAGTAATAGCCATCTTATGTGTTTGACTTGCCATAAACACCAAACATTATATTTTGTAGTTCCTGATTTGTTTAATACTTTGTGTGCCGAAATAAAATTGCTAGACTATTTTTGTAATGTGCTAACTTCTAGAAAACTCTGCTATAAAAATATAATTGAATATAACTTGGTTTACTTTATGTCTCTATAAACCAAGAGGCTTCACATTTATATTACATATGCTTAAGGAAGACGCCTGAACAAGGGAATTGAACAACCAAAGACAAGCTCTCACCACTGCTTTTCCTTACTTCTGAAGAGAGGAAATTTTCAAAATTATAAGCCAAAATAAATAAAATACCCTTGGTTTGGGAAAACAGCCTGCTTTGCATTCAGATCTCCTTAGGTGTATACCTTATATTCAGGGCACATTTTATCATTCTGTCAAATTATAAAATACTTATTAAAGTAATCCAAGTAGGAATAGATTGGTACATTCTAAAGAGAGAATGCATATAAGCATTATGCATATGTTATTGAGTCTTTGGCTCCCACTATGCTCTCACTAGTTATGCTGCTTACTCGTGTGTAGGCGCGTTTGCATGATCAGCCTCCCAAGTGAGCTAAGATGTTTCATGTGATACAAAACATAATACACATGAAAGTGACAGAGGGAAGGCACTCCATTCTATGTAGCTTTAGTTTGCCCATACCCATTTTAATGGAACTTATGAGGTTTTTTTTACATGTCTTGATATGCATTTTTGCTAGAACCTCAAGTGTGTTGGGAAACATTCTCTCTCCACTCTTATGGCCAAATTAGTGCCCAGCAATTGGCTTCTGTATTAGTTCTGTTTCTTGAATCCTTCATGCAATCCCCCCCCACCCCCCACCCCCAAACAACTCTAGGCTTCTAACCAGAAGAGAGTTGGAAGAGAAAACCATCAATCTTGTATTTGGAAACAAGATATATTTATACAATTTTCTCTTTATACAACTCTAGAATGGAATCAATGGAGAAACTTTAACATTAGATGCAACAGCAGCACAGCACTCTGTTGCAGTGGCAAGAAAATAATATGGAATAATTGGAATTTTTTTGATGTTTTGCCTGTTTTCTTGTATTGGTTTCAAACATTTCCTCTCTGCAAAAGTGTTTAATTGACTTCTGTAACCATCTATATGAGGACCTGTGTCGGCACCACTGGGGGAAGGTCTGTCTCCTTTCTGAGATTACATCTGGATGTTTTCCATGTACCTCTGTACTGTCCGAAGTAGAATCTGATTATTATTATTTCCTGACCTATGGTAATTGGGAGCTGTTTTCCTCTAAATTCTTCACATTATTTTGACACTTATCAGATGTCCAAGTGGGAATGGAGGAGGGTCAGTCTGCCAGAAAAGCAAAGACTTAGAATTACATAATAGAGCCAGATCCCCATCCCATTAGTGCTCCGGTTGCTGGATGTTTTTCTTGCTGGCTGATAATATGCTGAAGTGGGTCAGGTAGCAAAGCCAAAGCAGAAAACCAGTTAATTGTATATTATAAGTGGCACACACATTACAACAATGCAATTTAGTTAGGAATCATATCTTATTCAATGCAAACTGGTGTTGTGATGATACTGTTCGGTGGTGCAAAGATGAGATGGATAGCAGTTTAAATGGGAGAATAGCTTCTCTAGCATTGCACTATGATTCCTGGCATGCACCAAGAAATATTTGAGGATTGTTTCATACAAAACTTTCAAACTCTTGCTTCCGCAAAATAAGATGCCTGGCTCAAAGCCATTAGATCTTACCACAAAATATTAATCCAGAATTAGACCACTTGGTGTCCTTCAGATGCTTAAGGCTTCAATTTCTTTCTGACCAGCCAACAGTCAACTGTAGGGACTGAACAGAGTATTGTCTGAACAGAGTATTGTCTAAAACGGGGGTCTCCAACCTTGGCAACTTTAAGCCTGGTGGACTTGAAATCCCAGAATTCCCCAGCCAGCAAAGCTGGGAGTTGAAGTCCACCAGGCTTAAAGTTGCCAAGGTTGGAGACCCCTGGCCTAAAACATCTACAAGGTACCAGGTTGTCCTATCCTGCCTTGACCCCAGGCACAGTATATGATTCCTGGGTGGGACTACGGAGTGACCAGGCCAAGGCACTCTGCTATGATAATAGAATTGGAATTGGAATTGGAATTGGAATTGGAATGGAATGGAATGGAATGGAATGGAATGGAATGGAATGGAATAGAATAGAATAGAATAGAATAGAATAGAATAGAATAGAATAGAATAGAATAGAATAGAATAGAATAGAATAGAATAGAATAGAACAAGCCAAGTGTGATTGGACACACAAGGAATTTGTCTTGGTGCATATGCTTTGTACATAAAGAAAAGATACATTTGTCAAGAATCATAAGGTACAATACTTAATGATAGTCATAGGGAAAGTTCAATGTAAATCTTAAGGATACTGGCAACAAGGTTACAGTCATACAGTCATAAGAATAACTCCTTCCACCTCTAAATGGGATCCTGACCCCTGCTCAGAGAGGTCTGTTTATCAAGTGAAGGGCAGGATGAGAGAGAGAGAAGGCAGAGGAGAAACGTGATCTCCATTACTGTGGCCGACCGGGCAGACGAGTTCTGTCTTTCCCATTTCCTGCCTCTGGTGGCTAAAGGAAGTGGCGCTCGTGTTTCCTGACTCTGGTTTAAAACACAGGCCCAGCATACAGTCGTGACTGCCCGGGGAACTGACACTTCCAGCTGTTTCCCTCCGGCGTCGTGAAAAACTTCTCTGGGGAAAATCCTCGCGTACCTCAACCTCCAGATCTTGGCACCTGGGCAAAGAGAGGGAGGGCGGATGCGTATTTAAAGCCCGCCACTCATCTTTCATTTGCCCTGGCATTTACACGGGGAGGGTCACAAGCCCTTCCGTTTTCTTTGCCGCTTTTTTGACCGAAGCTTCTTCCCGTTTGCCCCACTTCACTTTGCATTCCCCGGCTGGCCGCTTTCTCCTTTAGGCTGAGACACTCCAGAAATGGTTTATTCCTCTGTGGCGGCGCAGGAAACACACACACACACACACAAAGGATGAGGACGGGGGCGTGCATTGGCACTGGAACTCCCCAGGCGCGGTTGTGCCACTTTTGGACCCTCGGTGTATCGTTGCAGGAAGGTCGGCATATTCAATTTCCCCTTCCCACCGAAACTTCATGCCCCATACATGGAATAAAAACCTCTTTGTCTCCTGTAGCCTAAGCATATCCCCCCCCCCCATCACGCATGAGAAGAGACCCCAGGGACCACCAGATTTAATCAGTTTTAATCGATTGCAAGGGTGCTTTGAAATAACAGGATCGCAGGTGTTACGTGGGAATCTCGGAATCTCTCCAATCAATTGCATTCGGTGGGAATTTTCCAAAGATTCCTCAGATAAATAATCTTATCTTGCTGGCTGAGAAATTCTGGGAGTTCAAGTCCACAAGTCTTAAAGTTGCCAAAGTTGGAGACCCCTGATTTAGGAAACTTGGGATCAAAAACAGTGGTGAAATCCAATTTTTTTCTACCGGTTCTGTGGGCGTGGCTTGGTGGGCGTGGTGTGACTTGGTGGGCATGGCAGGGGAAGGATACTGCAAAATCTCCATTCCCATCCCACTCCAGGGGAAGGATACTGCAAAATTCCCATTCCCTCCTCATTCCTGGGGGAAGGATATTGCAAAATCTCCACTCCTATCCTACTCTGGGCCAGCCAGAGATGGTATTTGCTGGTTCTCTGGACTACTCAAAATTTCCACTACCGGTTCTCCAGAACCTGTCAGAACCTGCTGGATTTCACCCCTGATCAAAGACAAAGAATTCAACTCTTATTCCTTGGCTGTATGAATTGGGTGTAACCAACAAGGTCTGTAAACAAGGAGCAGTTAGTCCTATCTTAAGGGAAAGGCAGGGAAACATCATTGTTGCGATGAACAGTATTGTTTTGTTGTTGATAAGACTTTACATGATATTTCGTTTTATTCTAGTATAGAGAGTCTGTTGTGAGATCAGATGCTTAATGGATTTGTTTATGCACACCTTCAAGTTTCTCTCTGCATCAAGGTTGGTCTCTGTTGTAAGGACACAACCAGGCTGTTTGAGAACTCCCTGCCCTTCTTCCCACAAGCAGGTTGGCTCAGACGATCGGTAGGATTGACTCTCCATACCACTTGAGGCCATGATATGAATTACGTGATTATGGCTTCGCATCTAGTGTGAATCTAGCCAAGGTGGCTTGGAAATTTATATTAAGCTAAGATTTGTAGCTCAGGAAAATATCTGGACCAGCAGGGTATTCAATACATCATGATTAACCAAACCATGGCTTCCCATGATGTGTGAATGAGGACAGATATTTAAAATCTCTTTGTCAGGACAATTCAGTTCTGAGGATCCATGGTGCTCTCTGAGCTTGCTTATTTTCTTGCAAACCCTTCATTACCCAAACTAGGAAACATCATCAGTTTGGTTCTGTTTACTATTATTACACCAGAAAGATTTTAGCTGGAAAAGAAACATCTCCCCTCCCATTTCCTTACTCACCATTCTCCCCAGGGAAGTGAAAGTGGTATCTGTCACTGAGCTGATCAGGGAAGTATTCTACTATAAGCTGTATTCCATCCCTGAAAGCCCAAATTCTACCACAGAAAGGCCACTGAATGATGCTGCCCTTTCTGGAGACAATTTACAGAAGAGATAGGTGCAGGGGTGAAATCCAGCAGGTTTGACAAGTTCTGGGGAACCAGTAGAGGAAATTTTGAGTAGTTCAAAGAACCGGTACATACTACCTCTGTCTGGCCCCAGAGTGGGTGGGAATGGAGATTTTGCCATATACTTCCCCCAGTAGTGGGGAGGGAATGGGGATTTTGCATCCTTCCCCCGTCATACCTACCAAGCCATGCCCACCAAGCCACATCACGCCCACCAAGCCACGCCCACAGAACTGGTAGTAAAAAGAATTGAATTTCACCACTGGATAGGTGGAAGCATCATCAGATACTGGAGAAACAAGCTCTTTCACTTAAGAGCTTAAATGGGGTGCAGCGGAATGGTGGGATTAGCCACCTCTCAACTTTCCCTTTTGCTTTAATCCTTCGTTATTTTATAAACTGCCTGGAGTTGTTAAGCACAATTCATGAATGGCCAAATGAATTGATTGATTAAACTTAAGAGGGGGAATTGGGTGAAGCAGAAGGAAATGCTTCGATGCTGCCACTCAGTGCACCTCCTCCTTTGCCCTGGCAATATTGCCTGGTAATCAGGCAATGTAGGAGCTGGAAATTAGCCCGGCTCTCAGTTGAGAAGTGCAGAAGAGATCTGGGATGAAATGAGAGAAAAAATCATTAATAATCAGCAAATTTCAGTCCTGATCGGCTTAGAGGGATAAGGCTTGGAGAATACAGATGCTAGACCAAACATCTGGAATCATGCTGTTGTGATCGGTCTGCCTGTCGTTACAGTGATCATCAGGGCATCTAGTGGCAACCTCTAGTTGGAATGGAAAATATCAAATACTATCACCATCTCTCTCTCTCTCTCTCTCTCTCTCTCTCTCTCTCTCTCTCTCTCTCTCTCTCTCTCTCTCTCTCTCTCTCTCTCTCTCTCACACACACACACACACACACACACACACACACACACACACAGGAGAAATTAGAAATTTAAACTGCACCAGAGTTGTTGCTAGGTTAGAATGACACTTCTTGTATTCTTACACAAGTCTTCAGAAATATTTTTAAAAATCATAAAAATAGTAAAAGAAAAAAAAACCTGCCATGCAAATCCTTGTCATCATTCACCTGCTGGTGACACAATTAGCAACACACAATTGTCAGAAACTGGTTTCTCCATTTGGGTTAATTGGGACAGCAAAGAACTAGCACTCTTCCAGAGTGCCAAACTTGTATTTATAAGGAGCTCCTGTAAAACCTAACACGTTCTAGGGAAAGTGCCAGTCAGGCATTCTGTGGCAGATACCTCGTGGTGACCAGCTGCCTGGTCTTTCCTCCAAAATTTCCATGGAGGCTAATGCCCAGGCATCCAAAGAGAGAGCATGTGCCAGCAGTGATCCCTATGAACTGGATAGACCCCCAATCCCTGATCTCATCAGCACTCAAATAGGCAGCCAAAGATTTCAGATCAGATCCGTAGCAAACGTGGCACGGAGGGGAAACTATCACTCCAAGCCTGGAACAGCTAAGAGAGATTCTAAGGGATGAGACAGAGGCGACATCACAAAAACATGGCAGAAAAGGGATGGCCAGAATTCATTTGTCTCATGATAAGGGACGGGAAGTCCATATCAGTGATCACCAGCTGGTGGTCCAGGGACCACTGGTGGTTCGTGAGAAAATTTTGGTGGTCCACAAAAAAATTATTTGCATTTTTTTATATTGCACTAAATACTATTTAAATACTATTTAAAAGAGTAAATACTATTTACTCTTTAAAAAAAATCATATTAGTAATCCACGGAATTTAAAATTATGAATTTAGTGGTCCCTGAGGTCCGAAAGATTGGTGACCTCTGGTCCATATCATTCAAATTGTAGCAGCAAATCCTAGCAGGCTATTTCCAGCGTTTCTCAATCTGGAGCCACTTGAAGATGTGTGGCTGGGGAATTCTAGGAGTTTAAATCTTACCCATCTTCAAGCCGGTCAAGGTGATTCTTATGTTGAAGAGTTGTATACTTCTTTTTTTAAAAAAGCACATTTATTTTATTGACAAGCTGTCCCTCCCGCGCTGCTCTCTTCAGCCGTTTATTTTAAGAGACCCCTCCCCACCCTGTCTCCCCTTTAGCAGTACCGCACCGGTTTTATTTTGGCTCATTAAATTTAATTAAGAACAGGGTAGGTATTCCCTATTTAAGTGGTGTGCGTGCGTGTGTGTGTGGGGAGGTGAGGATGTATAATCACCTCCAAGGAAGCTAAAAGAAAGGATCTTTATTCAAAAGTGGGCAGTCGTAGTGAGCATTTGATTATTCTCGCCTCCCCCCCCCCATCTCTTTGCTTTCTCTTTTTAAAGTGCACCTGAGCGCGCAAACAGACACGTCTCGAAAGCTCTAAGACGAGCCTTCCAAAATTCTTCTCTCTCTCTCTGCATATCCCTGCAATAATTTTCCGCTTTCCCTCGATAAAATTGCCAAATAATAATGAATCATTTCATAAATAATGGGTTTAGGGGCTTATCAGGGCAGGCGGGCCAGTGCCAGCGGCTTATCTCGGTTGGCCACGTTGCTCCAGCGATCCGCTCTCCATACTAAATAGGAAACTGGACGTGATGTGGGAATGAGTTCCCGGCGCTGCGAAGCCGCCCAGCACTTCTCCTCCTCCTCCTCCTCCTCCTCCTCTTTTTTTTTTTTTTTAAATATACTATAGGAGGAAGGGGGGGCATACCAGCCTCCATGAATAGGCCGCAAAATGGCTCCTCCAGTCATTTTCACCTACGAAAAACAAGGGGTGAGTAAAAGGGTCGTTTTTTTCTCTCTTTTTGTTTGGTTTGTTGATCAAGAAAGAAAATCGCTTCGTAGGTTAGCACACTCCCCCACCCACCCAGCCACACGCGCGCGCGCGCGCACACACACACACACACATCCACACCAACACACAAACAACCCTGCCGTGCCAACTTCACGTATAGCGGTAGAGGACATATTCTTCCATTTTATTTCAAAAGGGCAGACAGCGAACCACACAGGAAAAGCAGAAGGAACAATTCCTCTCTCCTCAGACCAACCACTTCCCTCTTTCTTTCTCTTATTTTTACACGCAGATGCTCCGTAGTAAAGAAGGGCGGGGGAGACGGGAAGGACGGCCAAATCCTGGGAAGAATTGTTGATCTATTCTTGTTTTGCTCACTAGCAGCAGAAGGGGGGGGGGGAGGGGGGCCTTGTAGGAAACCTTCATGCTGAGCCAGAAAAGAAAATACTGGCGGAACTGGGATTGCTGGAAGGCCGGGAAATGGGGAGAGGGCAGTGCCCCGAAGCGGCTGCAGTGCCCCGCGAGGCCCACGCGCGGGCTTGAGAGTAACCCCACGCCCCCCTCCAGTTTTTGCAACAGACAAGTTTTTTTGGGGGGGGGCCCTCCGGGAACAGCGGCCGGGCGGGTCACCCCCTAAAACTCGGTGGCTTTGGGGGAAGATTAAGACGTCGGGAAATCCGATTCGGCGGTCTTGAGTCCCTCGCTCTCTACCCCGCCCCGTCTCCTTCCCCGCCCCCCTCAATAATTCGGTGTGCAGGAATGGAAATGAAAGACGATTTTCAATTGTGAAGTGCCAAGTTATTAGTGGGGAAGGGAGGGAAGCTCCGGGAAAGAAGGGTGGCAAAATTCGGATGTGAGAAGAAGGCTGGTTGATTTCTCTGTGGAAACATAGCAGGCCTCAAAAAAATTTTTTTTTTAAAAAATGGGGGGGGGGCTTTGTAGGCTTCCTTGAAGAGTATTTCAAAAGGAAAAAAGTCAAGAAAAGGAGAAACGAAAAGAATAGCTTTGGGAAGGGCATGGGATGTCCTGTTAAATATATTTTTAAAAGGGGGGGGGACTGTGCAAAATATTATTTTTATGATTTAAAAGAGAATGTGCTTGCAGAGGTCTCATGTTGAAGGACTAGAAATGGAGGCATCCATTAGTACAGCAAAATGATATAAGTTAGGACATCCAGAACAAGCTGGAGAAGGTAGTAAATAGTAATCAGGGAACTTGATTTCAAAAGAATTTGTTTAATAATGTGCTTTAATATAATTAAATGATATTTTTGCCCCATGAGCCTATCCTCTTTGTTTATTATAACTTCAAATCTAAAACATTTTTTAAAATATATTGGGTGGTCATTCCTGCTACTTTTCTTCTGGTTTCCACTGAACATTATTTATGGTGATAATTTTAAAAAAAATCAGGCTAGTAAATGAAGTTTGTAGTCTTTATCATTTATCTGGCAAATAGGGAAAAAAAATCATACTAGATTGATAAATGGCAGACAGATCGGATAAGCAAAATGTAATTTCCTATAGCTACTGTGCTAATTCACCAAAGTCTTTTGATCCTTAATTGTAGCTATACATATCCTGTGAAGAAAATGTAAATAACGTGGCTATTAATACAGAAAGTGGCATGTCTTAATTCCACAATAGCACAATATTAACACACATTGGCGTGTGTAATAAAAGCAATCACTCGGTGTCTGCAATCACTTTATGAGTTGAAAGAAGAGACTGAAAATTGCATAAATCGTCCTGAAATTATACTGGGATTGGAGAAAGGCCTCAGGATTGAGATCCAGGCTTGTTCCTATTTCTAGTAGACCGGATGTAATGAATGGGACTTGTCAGTCACAGGTAACTTGGATCCCATCATTTCAGTAAGACTACTTGACTTTCTGGATCTGATCTTCCATTCTTAACGGGGGAAACACACCTTATGTCCCTGGTGCCTTCATCTTTTTCAGGCATAGTTTAACACTATAGGGCTCATCTTCTTTCCTGGTGAGCCTTCTCTCCTGGTGACAGGAAGGCTGCCTCTGGTCATGGCCCCAGTAGCTCATGGTTGTCTTTTAAAACGATTGTATTCATGTCCGCATTGTAAAGTCGCTGGCATCCCGTGACACGTTTATTAAGCTGGAATCGTTTTGTTATAAACCATTTAAAATGCCTTATTATTATTATTTTTTTAAAACTCCTGGTGTGCTGGCCTAGATACCTCTCCCGCTGGGAACTCTGGGAGTTGTAGTACAATCAACCCCGAAGCATAGGTGTGGAGAAGGTGTATTCTCTCGCACAGCTTCGCTTTTTCCAGCAGGAACGAAGATCTCTGACTTGCTCTGTCCCTCTTCTACAGCAGGCAGGCTGGCTGCCTCTTCATCCAATTCCTCCGGACGATCCAGCGGTGGTTACGGCTGCCTCTGTCCGCTTTCTCAAAATCAAAACTCTTCCAAATGAGTACAGTACACAAGATAGGGTCTTCTTTTCTTTTTTCTTTCTTTCTTTTTTTGTACCGGCAAAGAAGACACAAATATTTCCGAGCAGAGCAAGAATCCTCTTTGACGAGACGTCTAGGCTGCAGAACGCTCTGAGACGCGCATCCTTCTTCGAAGGCTTCAACGGTTCACATTATTGTAGCTCGCTGGCTAAGTTTCAACGGGAGACGGGGTCGCTACACGCTAAGCCAACATCGCAAACCCAAAACTAAGCACATTCCTCCCCTACTATGGTTTAAAGAATTTCATGATCCCAGCCTCCCAGGAAGTGTATGTGACTGTTTCTATCCTAAACACCAAACGGAGAATTTTTTGGCGTTCTCGCTAGGCTGAAACGGAACGGAATTTCTTTTGGTCTGGTTACCGCGATGGTGCAATCATCCTCCCTGTGGTCTCTCTCTCTTTTGGGGGCTGGGGGGGGGGGGAAGGCAGGGGTAGGTTGGCAGGGTTCGCTGTTTCTACTTCCAAGTCCCTACGTCTCCCCCATTTCTTCCGCCCGCCTGCAGAGCTATGCGGCTGCAAGAATTTTGGCGTTTCCCAGAAAGCCTTGGCCGAACCTTCGTTCGGCGCCTTAGGGAGGTGGAAAGGAAGGCGGCGGCCTTGGATAGCGAGAAGCTCTTGGCTGAGCAGGCAGCCCAGGTTGTTGCCTCTTCAGCCTGACAGGTGTGAATGAGGTTTCCCTGTGCTAAGTAGGAAATTCTAATTTAAAAAAAAAAAGGGGGGGGGGCAGAGCAGGCAATCCAGAGACGCCAGATGAGAGATTGATGACCGACGAGGAAGATTTTCTGATTTACCCTCTAGCCTTTCCGAGGCTAGAGAAATCAACGCGATCGCTTTTGGGTTTTAAAGATCTTCAGAAAGATACCTTCGGAGTCAAGAGCCCGGGCATCAGATCTGCAAGTTAAAGCTGTGGGAGGAGTGGGGGACGGGGGGACGGAGAAGAAACACGTTTCCCAGAGAGGAGAGCGTTGCGGCGGTGGGCCTCCAAACCCACTGGATCGAGGTCGCTTTGGAACTCGGTGCTTTGCTGGCTGGGGAATTCTGGGAATTGAAGTCCGCCAGATTTAAAGTTGCCAAGGTTGGAGACCCCCTGGTTTAAACAGCACGTTCCTAACATCGAAGTGTAGTTGAATTTGGGGCTTCTGGATCTCCGTTGCAAAACTCCGGTGGATTCCTGGATGGCAACAAAGGTGTTCGAAATTATCGTTATCTGTGCTCCCATCACATCCCCAGATTTGTAGATAGGGAAGCCCTAAATGAATTTTTCCCAGAACTGATGGTGTTTTCCATCAAAGAATCCGAGCCTAAGCCAAATGGCGTGTCTTTGGTTTGGACTTCACATTTTATGGACATTCAAGCCAGTACAGTCTGCAAAGGCCAGATATCTCTGATTTATTCAGTAAACAAAGAATGGCTAGTGCTAAACTCAGGCCCTGCTAGCATGCTTCTGCTGCTGACCTTCCATTTAAGTTTGAAGAGTGCAGCTTCATAGATGAGTTACAGCACAATCATGTAGAGTAGCTTGGGTCATATAACCACTAAAGCCATAACGTAATTTGTTTGGCTTTGGTTTATAGTGTTCTGTAACTTACACATGAAGCTAATTATGACAGTTTATCAGTCATAGTGGTGGATAGGAGACAAAGAATCCCCCCCTTTAATGTTTCACATTATTGTACATTTGGGACATTTGCGAGGTTTTCGCGGGTGTTTGTATGTAGGTCTTTGGTTATTCAGGTTTTCTCCTGCGTAAAATTGGAAGTGTCTTGGCGCTTCCTTTCGACAAAGTCTTATTCGTCATCTTCAGGCTGGTGTTCTCGGCTTCGTGCTTCCAGGACCTACACACACACACACACACACACACACACACACACACACACACACATTCTTACTTTTCGTAGGTTTTATGTGTGTTTTCCCCTAAAGCCAGGTTTTTCCTATGTAACCAAGATTTTTTTGCAGAAAAATCTTGGTTATGTAGGAAAAACCTGGCTTAAAGGAAACACACACACACATATGTATGTGTGTATATATGTGTGTGTGTGTGTATGTGTATACGTGTATATATATATCTTTGTGTGCTGATAAAGCAGACTCAGGTTTTTGCTTCACGTTCAATTTATGAGAAATTTTGCGTCCATTTTTCCCCCCATCAAAAGAGAGCGAGCCGTCGCTTGGTTTCATATCTGAGGCGTGAAATTAACCCGGAGTTCAATAGAGAAAATCGAAGGAAAATAATTTGATTGCATTTAAGCAATTTCGAATGTTAGTTTCTTTAAATCACTTCACTAGTCAGTCGGAATATAAATTTGCTTCAAATGGCCTCTGCGATAAGAATAAAGGTAATCACAATAATAATATTGCCTGATCTCTAGCTCTCTCTTAAATTGAAACAGGAAGGCGGAAGATTAAAGTTTAATCCCAAATGCATTTTTAGGGAATGTTTACTAGCAATTAAGACCTACGGGAGTGGTTTCTTTGACCAGAAAACGTGTTTGGGATTGTAGCTATTAGGAAGAAATCGGGAAAAATGGTTTTAGGATTAGGCTCCCATATTTGGTGTGAAGTTTGGCGTTTCTAGAAAGAACGTTTCGGCTATGAAATCCTTTTTCCTCCTTACCTCCAAAAAATGACTTGAGTTGATCTTCCAGAATCCCAGGCCTCAACATTTCCCGTTTGTTTCCCCTCCTTTGAAGCATTTCTTTATCTCTCTGCCTAGCCGGAAGCCGAGCATCCGTCTGCCCTGGCATCTAAGAAAAGGGCATTTTTAGGTTATTTTCTTCCACCGATTCATATGACGAGGGTAACCTTTCCTGGGAGTTACCTCGTCGCTCTACACAGGACAATTCAGTTTAATGTGGTGGGGACTAGCCGTAAAAATGGTGTGTGTGTGTGTGTGTGTGTGTGTGTGTTTGTGTGTATTCACTGTCGAAATTCAGGGACGAAAGTGCGGCAGCAACGTAACCTGAAATCAAGCGTCAGCCTCTGGAAACGCTTTCGGCCAAAATGTGCCGCTTTCCAGGTAGCGGACGGAGGCGCGATACCTCTCCGCTGATTTCCACGCAGCGCAGATTGGGTGGTGGAACGGCGCGGTTCTCGGTGGGGACCTCCGTGGGGGCATCGAGGCATTGATTCTTAGTGCCCAAGCTGAAGTCTTCGCGGCTATTTCTCGCCCGTGTTTTCCTTGCAATGCCGAGAGAATAAATTCGACTCCAGTCAGGGCGCTGTCAAAATTGTATAAACCATTCTAACTACCCTACCCTGGTTTCTTTGTGATTGTTTTTCCTTCTGCCTTGCTACGATTTCTGATTTACACGCTCCCTCGCCCCTTATTAATAGAAGTGAAGCCGATTTCGTTTTTGTTCCCCGAAGGATTGAGCCGAATAATAAAAGCGCCCGGTTTCCAACGAATTCCGTTCTAACCTTCGGGTTGAACTGTTCAAGTGGCCATCTTGAAGGTTAACCCCACGGAGCGTTTTGATTTTCGGGCTCGGCCCCACCTCTCCCACGCTTTGGGAGTCCGCCGGCCCAGGCGCCATCGGGCTGGGCCGAAGAAGACCTGAGGAATTGGGAACGGAAAGGAAGAGCTCCCCATAAAGCTTCTGCCTCTTGTGAATGGGTGTTTGTGTGCATGCATGTGTCTCAGAGCCCCGCGGAGGAAGGTCTCCTTGCGCCCTCCTTCGGGCCACGTGGGTATCCCCGGGACTGGGAGCTCGGCGCTTCGTGGGAAGCGCAAAATCCGCCGAGCCAAGCGCAGCGCAGCTTTCCGGGCGTCCAACCTCAAGCAAGGGCCCTCCGCCTCTGCCCGTGACCAGAGGGCCTTGCTGTCCTCCGCTGGGGCTCTTTGGCGAAGCGGGGTTTTTTCTTCGGGATTTAACTTTCCCTCGGATGCCCCCTTCTTTCCTTTCTTCTCTGCCCCCCTCTTTCCCGTCTCTGGCATTCCTGGGTTTCCCACCGCTCTCTTTCCTCCGCTTTTCCCTCCCTCCCTCCCTCCCTCCCTCCCTCCCGTCGCTCCTTTTCCTTTCCCTGCTCTTCTTCTCTTTTTGCGTTTTCTTCCTCTCTCCGGCTTTTTTCTCCTTCTCTCCTTTCCCAATTTCTCTCTCCTCCTTTTTCCGCTTCTCCTCCCTCCCCCCACCTCATCCTGCCTCGCCCCTCCTTCACAACCTCTCCTCTTCGCCCTCCAGGATGCTGATGGAGAGGTCCCCCAGTGACCCGCCGCGGGATGCGGCGCACGGAACCGGAGCTGGAGCGGAAGGCGTCGGCGAGCCGGACTTGGGACTGGGTTCCGGCAGCAGCAGCAGCAACGGCGGCGGCGATCGGAGGCGCGGAGGAATGGCTCTCCCGGGGGAGCCGGCCTTGCTCGATGGGGTTGCCAAGGAAACGGGTCGGCCGCCCCCCTCCCCCGGCCCGGGGCCCCCTGCTGCGCCGGTGCCAGTGATCGAGCTGGTGCGCAACGGCCGCCCTATAAAAGCCAGGGACGCGCCGCCTGGGGCCCTGCAGAGCCAGCGAGAGCCAGACGCGACCAACAGCAGCAGCAGCAGCAGCAGCAGCATCCGAGCTCCGCGAGCCGAACCGGCCACCGCCACCGCTCTCGGCCTCGCCACCACCGCGGGCACCGGAGCGGGCACGCCCCCGGCCGGTGGTGGCATCGGCGGCAGCAGCGACGTCCGCATGGTGCACCTCAGTCCTACGGCAGCCCCTGCGCTCCCGCCGCCGGCCAGAGCCATGCTCTATGGCCTCGGGGCTCCGCTCAGCGCCGCCAGCAGGTCCGTTGCACGGCCCGGCGGGGCTTCGGATCGGGGGCTTCGGGGGTGGGGCGGGGGGCAAACGGAACCGGGCGGGAGGGAGGAAACGGTCCTCCGTTAGCTTCTGCTTGATTCCTGTCCCCAGAGAGGAGGAGATCTTCCCCGCTGCCCGCCTGAGTTTTGGCCCGCATCCGTCTTTCCTTCGCTTTTGCTTCTCTAAGACCCAGCTGAGGCTGCCTTCTCTGCTTCTCCGCTTTCTCTTTGTTCCCCCAGCCGATTTTCCTTCTCCGGGTGGGAAGGCTGGGCTCTGAAGCCCGCTAGTCTCTCTCTTTCTCTTTGGCTCAATCTACTCGTAATGGACTATATAGGTAGATGTGTGGGGTTTTATGAATGTGCGTGTGTGCCCACGCGCGGGTTTATCTGCTGCTGTGCAATGAAGTCAAGGCGATTTTCCTCCCTGAGCTGATGATCCGAAAAGGAAAAACCAAACCCAACCAAACCCAATGAACAATCGAAGCGAACCAATCTTCTCTTCTTCCTGCTGTCCGTCTGTATTAAAGTCACAGCAACGTTTTCTGCTGAAAGTAAGGCTAGGCTAAAAACCAGCATTAAGTGCCCGATTCATGTCCATGTCACCTGATGCCTTCTAGATATGTGGGACTACTTTTCCAATCACCCTTGGGCACCTTGGTTGGACGATGATGGGCATTGTAATCCATAGATCTTGGAGGCACCATGTTGGCAAGGTTGGTACAGATCATTTATCAAAATGTGGCCAGGTTTGCAGCAAAGCTCTTTAAAAATGTTGCCCCCGCCCCAGCCCCGTTCCACCCACTTGTCAAAAGAAACGGTTAAACACGAAAAGGTTGCTTGTAAGAGATGCAATATTTGTAATAGCATAAAAACATAAATTTGGGGAAATGCCTGAATCAAGGGGGAAAAATCATTCTAGAAATTATGTTGAGTGTTAATGGATGTTTATTCGTGTGTTGTCATTATTATTTAGGCAATCATTTTCCCCCCACTGCAGAAATGCAGTATACATTAACATACGTGTATTACACATACTAGGAATGAACACTGTGGGGGGAAAAAAAAAGAGGACCAAGCGAGTTAGTGTAAAGGGTTAGGAAAGGTATGAAGAACATTTCTGGAAGTAATCCTGGTAATTGTCGGATGGACCAGACTATTCTACAAAATGTGCTTCAAAATGTATTTTAATTCTTCTGTTAGAAATGCTTGACAAGTGCAGAAGTCAATCGTGTTAGGCATCTGGAGCTGAAAAGCATTTATTTAGATTTCTTGTTATAAAATTGCTTCATGCTAAAAGTGTGATAAACATTGGCGACACATGGTGCACAAATGACAACAACAGGCAACCTATCTATTGTGGGAAGTGTGCCTGTTATGTATATTCTCAGCAGTAGAAAACAATGTTGGGACTCTAATCCTTACTGGTGGATTTACTACCACCAAATTCAATAGGACTATTATTTTTTTATTTTTTGAGATTGGATGTTTGTTCAGATTGTAGTTGAATGATGGATTTCAGCAGAGGTCTGCAGAGCTAATTTTTCTCCCTCCCTCCCCCCCCACCCTTTCTGCTTTTTCCTTTGTAGTGGATTTTTTGGTGAACCTGAAAACTTTTCAATGTATAACAACAACCGAGTGAAAAGAAGACCATCCCCCTATGAAGTGGAGCTCTCTGATGGTGAGCTGATCCCCACCACCACAACACTCCCCCCACCCCTTGTGCTTCTTTGTGGGTAGTATGGCAGTTAAAGACTAGCAATTCTTATTTCATTCCTTGTATTGCTGGGTGATGATGGTGATGAGGGGGAAGGGTTGGATGGAGTCTGTAGAGGCAGGAAATTCTTGCGTAGTGCAATTTATAGCTTGCAGCTTGGACTTCCAACAAAATATTGTGTGCTTTGTTCTGGATTTCTAGCCATTTATGCCCTTTTCATAGATAACAAGGAAGCCAGAATTCCATGGTTAGTGAGCAGTTATTTTGTTCCCTGTTTTAAATTTTGGATAGATGGATGGATGTATAGGTAGATAAAAGTTAGATATAGATAAATAAGTAGATTAGATGATAGATAGATAGATAGATAGATAGATAGATAGATAGATAGATAGATAGAGATAGATAGATAGATAGATAGATAGATAGATAGATGATAGATAGATAGATAGTTGGATGGATGGATGGATGGATGGATGATAGAGGCTTTATGGCTCCTTCAGAGCTGTTCCTGTAATCCGTAACAACTGTGAACTAAAATCAGCATTTTATTTTATTTTTTTAAATGTAATCTGTTAATGTTGAAAGAAGGGCGGGCAGTGCTTGGAAGCTACAGGTTGCAATTCAAATATTTCCTTATTTTCTTCAAATGTGTTGCTTAATTGGGATGAACTCTCCTGTCATATATCCATACCTCATTGGCCTGCTGTGGTAGGGGAATGGATTGCAATAAAACACTAGGTTTTGTGCTGGCATTTTGCAAGTTCCAGACCAGAGAAAACCCAGAGAATCAGAAGGTAGATTAGTTAATGGTTTGGAATTGCAGATGGGAAGGAAATAAAAAGGGAAATGGGACAGCCTCATTTCTCAGTCCAGAAGGAATCTGATTGCACCTTTTGAAATCGTATTCAATTAAAAAGCATAAAAGCTACAACTCTCTTCAACAGAAGCATGTGGTGGCTAAATAATAGAGGGAGCCTTCCCAACCCTTCCCTTCCCTTCTCATCTCATCCTAATTTAAATTCATTTTGCATGAGTTTTGCTACCTCACACATTTGATGAAATGAGTTGTCACTTAAACCTTGTTAATCTGAAAAGATGCCACCAAGTTCCTTCTGGTTTTTACACTGCCCTAGGCTTACACAATTCTCTGTGTGTATAACCACGTTTGTTCCTTAACAAATAAAGATAGAAATTGGGGAGGTGTAGCATCTGTGTTTTAAACTCCCTGTGCAACTCCCAAGCCACATATGTATTTAGCCTTTCCTGGAGTTTGTTTATTAATTCTGGAACTTACTGTAATGTAAACACAAATATGTCAATCCAGCAAATGTGCTATATATAAAGAACATGTCATTTGCATTCATCTTAGTTATATATTAGGTTTATATGAATTTTTGATGCTCTGAATCAGTTTGGACTGATTCACAGGATCAGATCAATGGATCCCTTGAACCATGGGTCCCTCCCTGGAAGGGCTCAAAAAGATATAGAAGGCAGCTGCAAATGAAGCCCTTTTTATGATACATATACCAAAGGGGCAGGGCTTTGATCACATGGTTTTGGCTGCCAGTTTACTCTTTTGATCTTCCTCTCCATGGACATTGTTGAACTGAACACATTTAAGTCAAATTAGACCAATGTGGACATTTTCCACGCATGGATGTGTACATTTAATAGTCTAAATTAGTCCCAATTGAATCTAATTGGATTTATCTAAGACACAAGTGTCAAACTTGCAGTGTCACGTTGCCATCATGTGATGTATCATGATGCTTTTCCCCTTCGCGGAGCTGGGGTGGGTGTGGCCTGCGTGTGAAACATCCAGCCCGCGGGCCCCCAATTTGACACCCCTGGTCTAAGACATTTTGTTTGAACTGATTCAATGTTCATGTTTACATAACCTTTAATCCATATATATAAGATGTTACCGCGTTTCCCTGAAAATAAGACCTCGTCTTATATTTTTTTGAACCCTTAAATAAGCGCTTCGCCTTATTGCCATGCGCTCAAAAGCCCGATTGGGCTTATTATCAGGGGATGCCTTGGTAATCCCCTGATAATAGGGTAATATCAGTCTACAAAGTCTCAGCAACTCAGATTCTGTATCAGTAAAGTCTGTGCAATTAAGAGCTACACTAATAATCTGGAATATATTCTGGACCAACAACCTCTCTGTATAGAGAGGTACACTGTGGTAACCTCTTGATTTACCACAGTTCATTTAGTGACCATTCAAAGTCACAACAGCACTGAAAAAGATTGAATTATGACCAGTTTTCACACTTACGACTGTTTTAGCATCCCTCATGGTCATATGATCAAAATTCAGACACTTGGCAATTGTTTCATATTTATGACAGTTGCAGTGTCCTGGGGTGACGTCATCCTCTTTTGTGACCTTCTGACAAGCAAAGTCAATGGGGAAGCCAGATTCACTTAACAACAATTTGACTAATCTAACAACTGCAGTGATTCCCTTAACAACTGTGACAAGAAAGGACAAATTCACTTAACGAATACTTGGCAACACTTAGCAAGATAAATTTTGGATCTGAATTGGGATCGTAAGTCAAGAACCACCTGTATTTGTGGTCTCAGTAAGGCAGTGACTTCAAAGGATGTAGATAGGCTCTGGAAGGTAAAAGGAAGAGTGGACAATGTTGGAGGCTTCATGGGTCAGACATTGTACAGGTGAGGAGTAAGCAAAGCCAACATCAGGATGAGGCTCTATGAATGTGGAGAAAAAGCTGTGGGCGTAGCTCTAGCAACTGTTATTGAGCAAGCACTGGCTGTCATGTATTGCTCATTTGTTCAAGAGCTGCTAAGAAGAGATTCAATTATTATGACGGGGGCCGACTTAGTTATCCCAGAGCAGCCGTGCTGAACCTAGTGCTCTTCTGATATTGTGAATTCAGCTCTCCTAACTCCTGGCAAAAATTGCCCTAAGGATAATTAATTGGCTCAATGCCAAACAATGATCAGGACCTTTTCCCAGTATAAGATTATTTAAGAAGATGGGCAGGAATTTTAATAGTTTTTAAAGCCATACAAATGCCTAATTGATTTGGTCACGATTTTACCATTTTTCCCCATATATAATAACCAATGTTTAAGCTGCAACGTTAAACTTGAAAACCTCAAATTCAATTAAATTCATTTCCCCCCCTAATTTTGTATCATCAGAACGGGGTTTCAGATTTTGATCATCTGATTTTGGCATATGTTGGTGATTTTTTTCTTTTAACATATATGCATATTTCCTTAATATTCCTTCATGCTTCCTTAGTACTCATTTATTAACTACTGATACTTTAATAGTTCAACTTTTAGATAGCTCTATATCAGAGCCACAACATCAGTGGTGAAATCTAAAATTTGTTACTACTGGTTCTGTGAGCATGGCTTGGGAGGGGGAGGTGTAATGTGACTGGGTGGGCGTGGCCAATTTTTTTTCTTTTAAAACCGTTTTTTCTACAACCTTTTCGGTGAAGAGGTTGTAAAAAAATGCTTTCAAAAAGCCCTGACGATCCGAGATGAGTTGCCTGATCGTCAGAGGCTTTTTTTCTTTTAAAAGCCTCTGCTGATCAGGCAACTCAGCTTAGATCATCAGAGGCTTTTAAAAGAAAAAAAAGCCTCTGCCGATCAGGCAACTCAGCTGGGATCATCAGCTGACAATCCCTTTGACGATCCCAGCTGAGCCCTGCAATCATCAGAGGCTTTTTTTTTAACTTTTAAAAGCATTTTTTCGGCCAAAGAGGTTGTAGAAAAAATGCTTTTAAAAATTAAAAGAAAAAGCCTCTGATGATTGTGCGGCTCAGCTGGGCATGGGGGTGAGCAGGGATTTTTGCTACTGGTTCTCTGAACCACCTGCCACCATCGCTACCGGATCAGTATGGAGCGATCTGGTCCAAACCGGGAGCATTTCACCCCTGCACAACATTTATTAATAAGCACAGCACATAAATATTTCATGATACTTTTTAGAAGTTCATTTAATAACTGAAATTTCAATGCTTATCTAAGTTGGATTTTGCATGGATCATCCATTACAAATAGCTAGGTTCAATGCTAAGCTGTTGGGTACGATAGCGTAGCAGAAACAACACTTCATTGATTCCTTCTTCCATTTAATAAGTGATCACCATTTCCTATAGATTTGCCTTTTATGCAGCATCGCCAACCAGAATAGGAGACCAATATTTCTATTATTCTAAATAAGCTCACTGAAAACAAATGCCCCATGTTTATCTCAGGTCAGATAAGACCTATCCTCTGTAATCTCAGAAGTGAAGTGATGTGATCATAATTTTAAGAAACAGGAAAGCAGATTTTAATTGAATGTTAGAGCTATTTAACAGTGGGACCAGTCATTAGTAAAGATGTTGAACTTTGCTTTGATGGGTTAGGTTTAGTAAAGACTGGACAGGCATCTCTTGGGAATGAATTAAATTGGATTGCTTGATAGTGTGATTGCTAGGCTAAATGACCTCTTTATTATTTTACCTTTTAGAAAATACCTGAAGTTATTTGGCTGTGATTTTTGCGAAAGAATAGGGGAGACTTGTACTTTAAAACTCTTGAGGATGGAGAGTTATAGTTAGTCATTGCTTGCTAAAATACAGTATGCTTTTTTATTTTATAGTTTATCAGCACTAACTTTCAAAAACCAGCATGTAAAAAAGTAAATGGCTCTTTTGGTGGCAAAGCAGGAAACTTGTTATTTGGTGCATTGCTAAGCTCCATTTTCTCTCTGATGTGGATAGAGATTTTGTGAAAATGATTTTTCCCCATTGTGTAGCCAGTGCAAGGAGTCATAAGTGAGAGCAATCTGAAATTAATTCAAATTAGAATGAAGACAATGCAATGGTCATAGGGAGTAGATTTTGAGATAGAGATAGAGACATAAATAGATAGATGATAGACAGACAGACATAATGAGAGAGAGAGAAAGGGAGGGAGGGAGGGAGGGAGACTGTATCCAAAGTAGGATAATTTTGAGACTGGTGACTTGTGGCTCCAGTGAGAACTCTGGGTTCATTTGCCTGATGATTCATTTGTTTGTTTCCTTGGCTGTCACAGTATTTTCAGGAGTTCTTCAAAGAGAGTGGATTTGCAGGTTTATTGTCATTTTAATAACTGCTTCATTTGCCTTCTAATATATTTCTCATTTGCCTGGAAATAGAGACTATTAGTGTCCACATTTTTCCTCTAGCTCCTCAAGCATCACAAAATAATAATAATAATAATTTTCTTTAAAAGCAGAGGGATTTGTTTTAAACTGAGCATAGCAAACATTTATTTCAAATTGATATTTTTTCCTGTTTTCAACTTCTCTCCAATTTCAGCCTTTCTTGATTTCAGCAGTAGAATTTAAAAGGCAAGAAACTAATTCTACTGCTGTTGTAGTTAAAAAAAAGAGAGAACAGAAATCCTTGCCCATCTTCTATTGCTGATCCTCACAACTCCTAGCCATATTCCTCATCTACTTGCTCATCATCTGAAAAAAATCCATTAATATTTTAATATTGAGATTGAGAGATAAAAGCCTTATGGCTATTTCCATTGCTAGTAACTTGCCAGCAACTTTCTTGGTGAAATGAAATCAAGACTGTCCTCATTACTGCTATTCTGGAACAGTTGTGGCCGATGATGCTAGAAGATAGAATGTACTAAAACTTTATGGCATACATAAATTAATAGAAATTAATCTTCTAGCATCATTGCAATCAACAGAATTGCTGGTATGCCTTTAATGCTCATGTCCCCTGTAAGTTCCTTTTGTTTGTGATTGGAATCAGAATTAAAAACACAAGTGCCAGTATTTACTTTGCCCATCTTACCACCAATGCTAAAAATCAGTGTAACTTCTTTTTATACTTGAGTATGAACAGATTAAATTTCAAATGACCTGATTTGTTTACTTTATTTAGATGAAAAATGTAAAATATTTTCCAAGTTGGTATTTTTAAAACAATTTTTTTTTTGCATTATTTAGTGATAAATTTTAAAAGCATGTAACAGTGACATGGTGAGTACCAAAAAGAAGTCATTTCTCATAGCATTTCATTGAAGTGCTTAGAGCTGGACTCTAAATTATGGTGTTTGAGAGGGATTGGGGAGATACATAATTTGGAAAAGAAAGAAAAATTTAACATACAATTCAAATGCTAGTGAAATAGTATGCCAGCTTTCAGGACCTTTCAATACCGACTTTTGGTGCAAACTTGGGACAATGGATGATTAACTACTTTGCACTGTAAATGTCTATTCAATTAACCTAAGGCTTTGGAACAATGGTTTGGCCACAGGACCAATCAACTAAAGCAATATTAAGCTATTCCCACAACACTATCAAACAATTTAATAAGGTTGTATTACTACTGGTATTATTCTTTTCATCTTTCCTATTATCTCCTTTACTACTTATGACTATAACTTTGTTGCTTATATCTTTACAATTTATATTGTTTTATTTAGTTTCCCAGTATGATTTATGCTGATTGCTTATTTAGTATCCTATGATTATCACTAAATGTTGTATTATATGATTTATGATGAATGTATTATGATCATGATTTATCACTTATAGCTTTATGTACATTGAGAGCTTATGCACCGAAGACAAATTCCTTGGCCACGCGGCCAATAAAGAATTCTATTCTATTCTAAAAAAAGACATACATACTATGAAATATTAGTTCAGGAGAAGAGAAAAAGTAAAAGTTTCCCCTGTCCAGTCATGTCTAACTCTAGGGGGCGGTGCTGCTCTATGTTTCATAGCTGACGGAGCCAGCATTGACCGAAGATTCTTCTGTGGTCATGTGGCCAGCATGGCTATATGCTGCGGTACATGGAATGTTGTTATTTCTCACTGAAATGGTACCTATTTATCTACTCGCATTTGCATGCTTTCAAACTGCTAGGATTTCAGGAACTGGGGAAAGTAATGGAAGCTCACCCTTTAGCGCAGGGCTCAGGTCTTGAACCCGGGGCTGTCAGTTTTCTAGCTGAGAAGCTCAGCATCTTTAAAGTAGAAGCTTTCTTCTCTCTCTCCAGTATCCCTCCTCAAAATAAGCCTGTGCATTCAGGAGCCATCAAATGCTCAAATGAAGGTTTGCAGCACAGATTCTTTGTCCCTGCCAGGCAATACAGAATACGCAGGAAAGCTGGAACATAAAAAGGGAATAAGATGCAATACATAGTTATAGGAAAGGATGTAGAACAATGAGAAATCTAAATCTGAACTGGCTGTCCATAGCAGTGGTGGTGATGGTTAAAAGGTCCCCCTCAGAAATGAAACCGATGAGAAACGGCAGAAGCAAAGGCAACTAATAGCAATATAATATAAAATTATAATTTTAATATGAAAAGAATAATGCTGATGCTTTATAGGAAACATAATCTTTAAAATCCATTTATTTTATAATGAGAGAATCTCTTCTGCTTAGACCTCATATCTTCGAAGGGATGATGTGTGATGTTGTTCTTTTAGAATAAATACTGTGAAAAAGTTAACCATGAAATCCTTATAAAACCAGAGGGATTAGAGAAAACCTATTGTAGAGTAGATAGAATAATCACATAAGAAACTGATGAGCAAATGGAGTAAAAATTGATTTTCTCAGTTCATTAAAAACCTATAGACTACATCCATGTCAGCTCAAGACTATGATGATAACACATTTCAGCTTAAATACCAGATTAACGAAGAAAATATTATAGAACATTGACGTACTGAATGCAACACAGAATAGCACCTCAGATAATCATACTTTTAATATTGGATTTGATTTCTTTTCCAGAAATTTCATTTTTCAAAATTAAAAAAAACCCACCAATGATAACATATGAGGATATATTTGAAACAGCAATCAATCATATGAAAAAGCAACCCTAAATTGTATTTGATTTTATAATATCTGCAAAAATCTGTTTTCTTATATGGGCAATTATACATAACTAGGCTTGGAACATTTAAAAACTTTAAAATGCTATAGTTATGTGAAAAATATTTACTAAGAAAAAAATACATGTTAAACTTCTGAAGAAATAGAGACCATCTCAATATTTTCTAAAAGCGTCTATAACTCTATTCAATTGCCGTTCCAGTGCTTCAAAGAATCACTATTGGTCTGTGTTTATTTTTGGATCAATCCTTACAGAACACTCTATATCATACTTTCATGCTGTCCATTCATGTCATTTCTTTTATATTTCAGTTGTCATATAGTTAAGATAAGTGGTCAACATTTCTAAGATGCGCACAAATGATTCCAGAACGTAGCTACACTTTTCAGAACAGATTTTTATTCTAGTTATCCTAGACAGATGGAACAACTTCTATTAAATATCTAACAGTGATGGATCCCTGATTTGGTGTGTTCCCTGGTGTACAATAATATCAAACTCACATACTCCTAAAACAAAGCTAATTTTTTGCATAATTTTCCAGCGCTAATGTCAATTCAAGATACTGGTGTAATTTTGCTTCTATTAATTATCTCTATTCCTGATAAAAATGGAATTTATAATATGGAGGTCATAGGAACAGGTTGTTTCTTCATAAACATCACCCAAACATATTGGTTATTTGTTTTCCTACCAAAAGAATATATACCCAGTCTTTCTAATGGCAATGTGCTACTGCACAGAATGTGTCTCGCAACCATTTAAAGCCGCAAAGGAATACAATTAGTACTGTAAAGACATCAAGGCAATAAATATACAGAGGGGAGCTAATAAATAAACAGCTTTTAAACTTGTTAGGCAAAAGCCTGCCAGAATAGAAATATCCTTACCAGTTTGTGAAAAATATTTGAAGGGGGACTATCCATTCTTCAGAGGACAGAGAATTCCACAGTGTTGGTGGAATCACTAAGGAAGGTCTTATTGGTTATCATCAACCATGCTTTCATCTCAAAGAAACCTTCCTAATAATAGAAAGCAAGCAACTGGTATGGAAGAAAGCCTTTTTTCTTGTAGATGGACCCTAAATTACTCTGGTCTTAAAAGGCAGACAAATTATGAAACTTGCAGGAGAGGTCTACCTTGATCCCACATGCTTGCTTAATCATTCTTGACCAATTCTGGCGAGTGATTCTAAACCAACTTGAACTTTGAAAAGTTATTCAGATAATCAACAAGAAACCAGCTCTTGCCTTGACTGGTTAAGAAGAATCTGTGAGCGTATGAGGATAATTTTACTTAAATATTTATATATTTCTGTCCAAGCCCAGGCCATCTTTTGGCCTCATTGAGGAGCTAGTGGTATTGCTGGGTTTCCACTGGCACTAATATCTAGAGCTGCCATTTTAAATTTTCACCAATGTCTCCCATTTCATTAAGGAACATTTAGGGATGAAAATTTACTGCTTTTTCTTTTCTTGCAGAATCCAGCCAGGGTGTTAAATGTTAAATTTAATTGACCATTTTTTCCTCTTTTTTACACACTATTTTGTTTTCTTTTTTGTTGTTGTGATGGTTGACTGTATGCCTTTGTTTTATTTTATTTTACTTGCTTGTTTTACTGTTTTGTATTTTATTTTTTTATGATAAAATAATGAATAATATTTTTTTTAAATGGTCATTTAGGCTCATTTTTAACTGTTTTGAAGGGCTCAGAACAATGCATTTTGAGGGCCCTTGAGAAAAAATTCAAAATGGTGGGTTATTATTACTGCCATGAGATATGCCTGCAGCTGGAAGCTCACTGATGTAGGAGGATACTTTGAGAAAGGAATCATTTTCTGCAAGACAAGAATGAAATGTCTTTTTCATGGCTGACAACCTTCCTAACATCCAAATATCTTGTTTAACATGTAAGGTTTTAACATTTAAATTATTCTTACAGAGCAATATAACAATGAAGCCCCTTTGTTTTCATATTTGTTTTCCATACGTATCAGATGATCTGATCCCATCTTATGGAACAAAATTTATTTAACTTTAACCCCAATTTTGTTACTAATAGATGCATGTGTGCTAGCTAGCTGGCATTCTGGCTGTTTTTCTGTAACTAACCTTGCGTTTCTGATTTTCTTTAGGCCCTCATACAAAAGTGGTCCGTCGAATATTCACAAACAGCCGTGAGAGATGGAGGCAGCAGAACGTCAATGGAGCTTTTGCTGAGCTTCGGAAGCTCATCCCAACTCACCCACCTGACAAAAAGCTCAGCAAGAATGAAATATTACGCCTGGCTATGAAATACATCAACTTCTTGGCCAAACTGCTCAATGACCAAGAAGAGGAAGGAAACCAGCGGGGTAAAGTAAACAAAGAGACTGGCATAGTGCAAGAAGACCTTCTTCAGGACATGTTGTCCCCAAATTCAAGCTGTGAAAGTTCATTAGATGGAGCAGGAAGCCCAGACAGTTTCACGGAGGAGCATGAAACGTTAGATCCTAAGCATACGAGAGGCCTCCATCATTCCCTTCTTCCCATCGAGAACAATGCCCAGCGATGATGAACCAGCACAGAGCATCCCAGAATACTTGATGTCTGGATTGTATGCATGCCCTCCCTTTCTTCTTCCTTCTTCTTTATCTAAGACAGAGTGAATAAGGGGTACTTCCAAGTTTCTTTTCAACTTGAACAAGTTGATGAAAATAAAGAATGAGTATCCAGGTGTACAGAACAATTTCCTGCTTATGTCACCAGTGAAACATAGGCCTTGCTAGTTGCGTTTTTGAAAAGTTTAACACAGAAGGGCTGAAATATGCAGGCAGCTCGTTTTGTGTTTGTTTGAGGTTTACAAAAGGATTGAACGAGACTTCATCCTTCTGCTGATTACCTATGCTCTTGTTTTGCCTTGTCTCTCAGCTGTTTGGACCCAAGCTTCTTCAGTTCTGTGTGGTTGTTGACATTGAAATTTTTTCATGTTGTATGGTGTTCTTTTCCAGGTATCTTTGAGGAAATGTACGCAACTCATTTACCTTCACACCAGAGCTTTGGTGAAGTACTATTTGTGAGCAACACATAATTTGCATTCTGGCTTTTTGTTTCCTTTCTTTCAAAAAAAAACCCACCTCCATTCATTTCTCACAGGTTTGAATTGTTTGAGGTCTTGTATTTCTGATGTGGATTTAAAAGAAATGCTAATGTGCAGTATTTGCTGAACAATAAAGGTACACCATTTAAGATTTATTTCTCAACTTTTGACACTTCATTAGAGGGATGTTTCCTTCAAGCATAGCTGAGCAACAGGATCCTTGAAGGTGTTTACCTTCAGTTTCCCTGGTTTTATTTTCTCTGACAAAAGTGTAATGAGAAATGTTGTTTGTGTGTATTTATATGTAAGGCTGGTACAAACAATGTTTCAGTAATGCACTTTGACTTGCTTAGATTTACATATATTAAGGTGATAAGGCACAATCCAATTGGAGCTTCTTCTTCACAAGATCCATGGAAATAAATGGGAAATCTCCATGGAAAATCCATAGAAAGTTACATGGCTCTTTAGTAAATGTGGTACATGCTGATTGCTCCCAACTGTACTATGCTCCATATATTGGAGTTTTTGCAGAAGAAGCTCCTAGAGGACAATGCTCAAGTGGTACTTTTCTTTCCAAAAGTTGCTTGGTTCCAGAATGAATTTGCATTCTGTTGGGTATTGTAATTCTGTGAACAGTAGTATATGCAGCAAACCATGATGATGCCAAAACAACAATATGAACATGATGTTGCATTATGCAAATGTGTCATTATGTTCTATTGTCCCAATGTCTGATACAAGTATGTTAGCCACATTTGTGTGACAACAGTGTCACACAGTTTTGTCATTTCCCTTCCTTGCTTCTCTGCAGTTGCCTAAATGACTGTTTTCGGTGCCATCTACTCTGTCTCTCCAGCCATTCCCTCACGCTGGTGCAGCTAATCATCTGAAGTACCTGTTTCACCTTGTTTTCCCCTCTTTACCATTAAAACAATGGCAGTCTACATTATCAAGGGAGGACTGCTGAAGATTGTGAAATTAGTTTGAGATTGGTTTTGGTATAATATTTGTTGGTTACAGTCAACCTTTGTTTCTGTGGAATTTGTGAAATCATGGTTATTCATTCTTGGATAGTTTTATGGACATATTATATTTTCCAGATATGTACCTGAGATATTAAATATATAAGCAAGCAAGTGGAATGTGAATTTGTTAAACAAAGTGTCTGCAAATGCAAGTATGATTGAAGTACCTATGCTGGGAAATTACATTTGGTTGACCTTTCTAAATTTGACTTTGTGTTATAAAGAACGACAGAATTTTAGTAGTTCAAGGCACGATTCAGAACTTTATATGTTCAGCCATTGTTGACAATGAAGGACGCAGTGTAGAAAATGTAAGGAATACTTGTTTTTCCTTCTCAGTTGTAGTGTTTGCCTTGTTAATAAAAAAATGATGGTTGCTTGGGCATTCAGACAGATGTATACAAGGTTTTTTCCCCTACCACAGATTGTTCACGAATTCTCTGATATGTGTATATGTGTGTTTGTTAAAGTATTTTTCTATTGAGCAAACAGTTTTGAAAAAAGAAATACTGTCCTTTGTTGTTCGTATGGGTGGGAGTGAAAGATACATTGCTTCATGAGTTGCATGTTGTTCCAAAAAGATTCAAAAGTATTGTGAATAATGTAAAAGTTATTGCTGAGGAATAAATGGCTTATTAACCATTGCTTATTATTAAAGCCTCTCCCTTCAAAAATCTAGAAACAACAACAATAACAGGAAGGGATCTGTAGACTGGAAACAGAACTTGGAAGTCAAATTAAAGCAATTGTAAAGTATCTGATTGTGATTTTTAGGTTACAGACCAAATTTATTTACACTTTCTGAGAAGAGCATATTTAACCAGTGGCGCTCACTAGGGTGTATTATGTGTTAAAGAAGGTGGTAGCTACAGCAGTATGACCAAACTGCTCTTTTCTATGTGACAAAAGTACAAAGGATGGGGCTTTGACTGTACTGCCATGGCTGCCATCTTGTTTTTCATTACTCCCATGAACACCATGCCCTATACGTCCAAGTTCTTTCAAGCACTACTCTGCTAACATGTTTCGTTCATGGTCTTTTACAGCCTAGCCATCATAGTTATGGTGAGCCTTGGATGTTTTCACCTTATTTGTGCTTTCTTTATTTTTTATATAATTTTTCCATCTCTCAGAAGTGGAATCACCTGGCGGTTCCAGACCCACCATATCACTGATACTTACTACGATCTTGGCCAGCAATAGATTGTTTTTAGGGCTCATTTTAGATGCTGATCAACATTAAAAAATAAATACAGCTTCTTCTGGTCTTTTGGCCAAGGGAAATTGAACAATAAGTTGTTCAACCTAAACAAATAGCAGGATTGGGTTTTTTTTAAATGGTTAATGCTGTGAGAACAATTCCAGAAAAAAATATTTTTTTAATATAATTTTTGTATAACACTAAAGATTTGTTGTTCTTTATGTCCACCTTTTCCTCTTAATCTAGAAATTTAGAAAACACCCTAATCCTACCCCTAATCCTAGCCCTAGCCCTAGCCCTAGCCCTAGCCCTAACCCTAACCTACACAACTGTATACTTCACCAATTTGTAGAATATTTCTAGGGAACTTTAGATATATGGGTTACAAAGGCCAGTAGGCCAAGCAAAAAAAATAGAATGAAGAAGATTATTATGGAGAACATGGTACTCGGGTCAGAAGTGAGGCAACTTAAGGCCCACACCTGCATAGAGGCAGGCCCCAAACCCTCAGAAATTAGGCCCTTGAAAATTGAAACAAACTACTAAGAATAGATGCACAATTTCCTGCTGATTTGTATTCTTCTTGAAAGAATAAGCAATTTTAATGCATCTGAACAATACTCCCAATCCCCATCCCCAGTATCTCCTCAAAAATGGAAATGCCTGTCTCTTCCACAAGTGTAACACTATTACGTGGTGGTTTTCAGTCAATCCCTCTTCCAAAATACATTAAATTAGAAGGGCAACAACCTCTCTATCAAAAGGAGCCTGCCTCTGTTTTAGATGCTATTGTCTGTGAAGTGAATGATGTTTTAACTTGTCAACCATGAGAATCAGGGTGGATACGTTATGGACAGCTGGGATGGGAAAACTAATTTTGGCCTTCTAGGGTTCAATAGATGCAAATCTCAGTCCTGAATGCACCTCTCCCCCCTCCTGTCCAGTTCAGCTGCTGAAATCTCTAGTTTTAAAATCCATATTGCAGATGTAGGCTATAGTTTCATATGAAGATCCCTCATTGAATTCTTGTGAAGTCTGTGCAGTACTGACTTGTCCTGGACTATCATTTTGCTTTTGCCACACTTAGCACAAACAAAATACATCTCCTAATTCTGAAGTCTGCCTGTGCCTAAAAACTAGATTATTGACTCAGATGGCCACTGTCACTTTAATGGTAATTAAAGGGCTATTTCACACATTCATTCTTGAGAGGTAGTAATGTTCACACAACAGACCACGTCGCTTGCGGCTAGTGTAGAATTCTCTGTTCATTTGCAATGATCTCAGTTTTCTTTTGTCAATTCAATTATGAAGTGACAGGACTTGAATCCTGAAACTATTTTTTAAGAAGCAGGGGCAGGAGCTTGCCCCCCACAAATTAGCCTAAAATAATTATTCTTACAAGAAAAAATCACATAATATCTCAGATCCATTCGTTTTTCCGAATGCACTTTTTAAAATGAATAACAGTACAGTATGTACTGAAATGGCACCTGTGTCAAACTTCCTGTTAGGAAAATTATATGCGTATTTAGATGACAGTAAAAATTGAATTGGCTCATATTTGTATAAATTATGCAAAGCTAATTAACTTGATGGATAACGTTAAATTTCTCCCAATTAATTATCAACCAACTGACAATAAAATATACTTATTTCAGGTTTTGTTTACTTACGTATTAATTTACTACACAGATGGATCAGCCTGCAATAAATCCCATATTCTATTTTTATTCCCATACTCATGGCAGTTAATGGTCAACATTCCTCAGTTTGGTAGATTTCTAAAAATACAATAGTTAAATTATATTATAATATATCAAATATAATATAAAATAATTTAGCAAATGCGTACATCTCATCCAGAGTGCTTTGTACAGTTCCAAAGCACTTTGGATGAGATGCACGCATTTACTTAATTGTTTTTAAATATGATCTGGGAAACAAGCATTGTATATTTTAACTGACTGCTCCGCCTGTGAGCTGGTTAAGTCCTTGGGTTTTAACAGGGCAATCCTATGCCTGTTTTCTCAGAAGAAAGTTGTGATAAGTTTAGAGGAGGTTGGTCTGAACTACTTCTAAGCCTACAACTTTAGTAGGCTTGACTGCATTTCACCATAATTTCTGAATAGAAAAAAAATGCCAGAACTGAAATGTTTAGAAATAAAAACCAAGGCATCCTTCTTTTTACTGTTAATATCTTTAAATCCTTTTGGAGCAGGATCTTGTATAAACAAGTATTTTTGCTAAAAGGTATTTTAGCTTTCAAATGTTTTACTTAGTTTGGCTTACCTTTTAGAAATAATTTCTCCTTATGCATGTTCTTGTATCTTGGAAAAAATTAATCTAGATTTTATGAAGTGCACAAGACTCGTCCATTTTCTGTTTAGAATAAAATGCACCAAGTGATAATTTCCCAGTCTTTCAAATGCCTTCCAGATGTTTTGAAACTCTAACCTCCCAAATTTCATTAACTAAAATTCTGTTTTAGTTTCCAAGGTAGGAAACACTGTATTATTCATTGACCAAATCCAGTGGCAATATTCTGACTTTGCAAAATAGGTTAATGATTTTGAGGGACTAAAGGGGGCAACTTCGGGTGTGTCAGGAATTCTCTCAGAATCTCAAGCCATTTCAAAACATTTTCAAATCAGCCTGTATTCCTTTCTAACAGTGCTCTGCTCCAGGCTATTTATCTGTTTAGCAAGACAAAAAAGAAAGAAAAAAAGGAAAAGCAAAGCAAAATAACATGGCAGACATGATACAAAGCAATTTTCTAGAAAAATGTGAAACTATTCTCCAGAACTATTTAAATAGTCTTCTGTTAAAGAGATGTAGAGTGGAAGTCTATACTTGTACAGATTATTTCTGTACTACTATAATACATCTTAATTGATTCAACAAATCTCTCTCCGGAACATGTTATAGAACTGCAACTGTCGTGTTATAACAATTGAAATTTGTTCAAGAGGCTTATTCTAGAGGAAGTTTTTCAATAATTTGTATCATGTCTATGGGACATGTCATACATCCTGTTGATTCCAGTGGGAAGTAAAGGTAGCCAATGTAGAATCAAACCCTATGTCTAATTTAAGCATTAACTTTCTTGAATTGCCTAGCATTAATGAAATTTGAAGAAAGTACCAACATAGTCTGCAAGAAATTTAAAATTGAAGGGAGGGAAATAACAGTAAATATATGTCCAAGTTATACAGCTAATGAATACGAATGCATAGCAGATAGAAGAAAAACTATAATTACATCTCATTTGCAGTTTGAGAAGTTCAAAATGTTCCAGAATTCCAACCTGGAATTATGCAACATAACTCTTATCTCCTTCCGCTTCTTTCCTTCCTCCTGTCCCCTCTTTACATTTCAGGAGATTTATGCATCCCAGTTCAGTATGAAGGATTTCTATGGATCAATTTAAGCTTTCCATATATTTATGTGTTCTAAATATATTAGGACTATTGGCTGGTAGGTCTATGAGCTATCATTCAATCATATTTGGAGGCCACCAACTTGATGATGGCTAATGTTATTAATATTTTGTGTCTAGGTGGAAGGCAAGAAGAATTAGCTTTAAAAATGACTGCATACCATATATGTAGGTATTTTTCCATGGAATATTACATCTGTCTCTTGATCATCCCCTTCACAAGAATGCTGGGGATCTGATGGTGTGTTTTAAATTGTGCTTTAATGGTACAGCTCTAGTACTTCATGTCTCTCCTCCCTTTTTTGCCCTGCCCTGTGTGTCTTGTGTTTATAATACTCTTTAACATTTTAGGTTCTGATTCTAAAGAAACAGCACTTTTGGTCAGTGATGTACTGTGTAATGGATTCCTTTTAGACCCATTGGTTTTCTGGATTTTGCAGCAGAAATTAAATAACCAGAATTGGTACCTTTTATTCTTATTAACTTTGTACAGTCCACAAGGTGATGAGGTATTAAAAACACATTGGTTGTAATGTGTATGTATATATATATAAATAAATACATGAATATATATATATATATCAAATGACTATATTGAGGATATTTCTAAATAAAGGTTTGCAAATCAATATGGTCTGTATCACTTCTTTGGTCTAAGGCAGGGGTTGGCAACCTTAAACACTCAAAGAGCCACAAAGGTCCTAACCAGAAGCCCCCCATTCAATTCTGGAGCTGACCGGAAGTCTGGTTCCCCCCATCATAGAGTCTCTTCCTATCGTGATGTCCTTTTTCTTCTACCTGTCCTAACCGAAAGCCCTATCAATTGTGGAGCCAACTGGCGAAGGGTGAAAGAGCCACATGCGGCTCCAAAGCCACGGGTTGCTGACTCCTGGTCTAAGGTTATACCACTTCCCACATTATTTGGGTTAGTTTGATGGGTCAGTCTTTGATCTGCCGAGGAAAGTAATGCAACATAGCTTTTTTTCATTCAATTCAATAACTGTCCATTTATTACAGTACTAATAGTAATAAGGAGCAGAAATTATGGATTCCCTAAGTTCAAGCAGGAGTTTTTCTACCTTCACTTGAATCAGTTAAAAACAACATCGGGATCAGATAAAAAGGCTCCCTTACCTTTGAATTTATCTGACAGGCAGAGAAAACCATTGAAATTGATTTCAATCAAAATTAGGGGAAATTCAAAGTACTTTCAGGTATGGTACTTAATACCAAGTAAACTCAGCATGATCAGTTCTAGTATACACTCCTTCACTGGAGAAAATTTAAAGAAAAAGGTTCCCATTACCTTATGTAGCAGCCTTGAAAAAGTTCTTTTGGAGATGATTTTTTTTTAAATTAAAAAAGGGCAAATCACAGCTCAGGCCATTTTAGTAAATCCTAAATTGGCCTTACTAGATTTTTGTTTGTTTGTTTTCTGAGCTACACTTTGAAATGTAGACAACTGATGGTTTTCTTATTTGCTCCTCCTCTTTTTAAACAACCATGGTACATTTGCAGAAAGTTGCTGTCCTTTACATCTGTTCTCATCTTTGAAATATGTGCTCAATACAGAGATGGAAAATCATGCTAGTAAGAGCACAGCATGAGAAAGGTATGATCTCTGGTTGATACTGGACCAAGTGTTTTGGGTAAAAGATGGAGCTGAGTCTTAGCATCATGGTTAAGATTTCCATCTCCACTTTTTAAACCCTTTTTATGGGATTTATGATGGTCCTTCTTTCCACCCACCATTTTTATGGCTACATTAAACTGTTGGGAAATGCCATCTAGGATTTTGAAGTGACATCCTCAAGTCATCCTTTGAATTATAATTTGAACCCAGATTGATTTCTCTTTGCCACCCAGATCAGATGCAGGCTGTACAATGTATTTTGATTCATGTTAGAAAACCAAATGAATTTCTTCCGTCACTATATTTTATTTTTTTCAAAAAGCAATATACATGAGTTGCGGTGGTGCAGTGGTTAGAGTGCTTTTTATCCACCTCTTTGGCATCAATGTAGCAATAGCAATAGCACTTAGACTTATATACTGCTTTACAGTGCTTTATAGCCCTCTCTAAGTGGTTTACAGAGTCAGCATATTGCCCCCAACAATCTGGGTCCTCATTTTACTGATCTTGGAAGGAGGGAAGGCTGAGTCAACCTTGAGCCTGGTAAGATTCGATCTAGAAGTACTGCATCTAGAAGTACTGCAGGCTGCTACTTCTGCTGATCACTGGCTACCAGCAGTTTGGTAGATCAAATCTCACCAGGCTCAAGCTTGACTCAGCCTTCCCTCCTTCCAAGATCAGTAAAATGAGGACCCAGATTGTTGGGGGCAATATGCTGACTCTGTAAACCATTCAGAGAGGGCTGAAAAGCACTGTGAAGCAGTATATAAGTCTAAGTGCTATTGCTATTGCTACTTTGATGCCAAAGAGGTGGATAAAAAGTAGTCAGATCAGATGGTGTAACCTTCCTTTTATCTGTTTCATTGATGGAGCTGCTACAGCCAATTAAGCATCTTTGCTCCAATCGCTCCCATTGATAGTGATGAAAAATGCTTCATCTCATTAATATACAGAAACTGCAATGGGAACAAATTCTTACTGGTTCCCGAGTCTGCATAGCACTTATCTCATGTCATAGGCTAGACAGAGGCCTGCCAGTCATGTGCTTGGCTTTACTTATTCTCATAGCAGGACAAAAGCCCCAGTGAATTACCAGCCCCTGTGTTCTGGAAAGAACACAGATATTATTTCTTAGTTGAGTCTGGTAAAGATGAAGAAAAAAGCATTTTATATTACTTCTTAATAAATGGGAATTGAATTTTGAGATAAGTAGGACATGATTTTCCAGATAATAGAAAAATCAACAAGATGGGAAGCACTAGCAACATTGTGGGAAAAATGACTTGAGTATGAGGACATATTTGGTCCTCATTGCTTACCTGGAGCATATATAGAGGGCAGAAGGAATGTGAGATCCAGGTGTCCAGTCTTTTTTGGCTGCCCAAACAAAAATGGCCATGAATGGTGGTGTCCGGTAGCCAAAAGGGGGAATTGGAGACAATATCATCAGAATAAGTCTTCTAAGTACATCTAATGAGACAACAATATGGCATGGTGAAATTTCCTGATAGTTAGAACAATTAATCAGTGGACCAAATTTCCTCCAGAAGTTGTAAATGCTACAAAATTAGAAGTTTTTGAGAAGAGATTGGACAACCATTTGTCTGAAATGGTATAGATATATGATACAAAATGGTATATATTACAAAATGTGATTTGCTCCTTCAGAACATAATTCAAGGAGAATTCCTATCTTAACTAAAACATTCCTTTTTTAAAAAAACAGTTTTATTAAAATATTTTTCAAATATAATGGGAAATACATTAATAATATATAGTAAATGTGAAAAAGAAACAAAGAAACAAAGATGAACAAAAAGAGATAGATAAAAGAAAAAAGAAGTATATAAAGTACTTTTATATATATGAAAAAGGGGGTTTTGATCTTTCTCTTAACTGTTATATATATATATATAAATTCTAATCCAGTCATTGATGAATGTAAATAAGGACCTTTCTCTAATCAAATAAATCAGCTGGCCTTTTCAGCAACTTCTATCAATTTCATCAACCATTTCTCCATAATGGGTAATGCTGAATCTTTCGATCTCTGTGCATTTAATAATCTCACCACAGTAATTATATACTGAAATAATATTTATTTTATTTATTTATTTATTAATTAAATTTCTATACCGCCCTTCTCCTGGCGGACCCAGGGCGGTGTACAGCCAATTAAAAACCAGTACATAAACAATTAAAAACATCCTAAAATCCATATAAGTTAAGGCTGAAGGTATAAGAACCGACTAAAAACTCTAAAAAGTTTAAAATTTAAAAAATGTAGAAATATTTAAAAATAAAAGGGATCAGGCAAGTCCGGCGAGTTGGAAAAGGTGCGTCTTTAGAGCCCGACGAAAAGTCCGGAGGTCAGCAATAGTTCTCAGTTCTGGAGGCAAATCGTTCCAGAGGGTGGGGGCTACCACAGAGAACGCTCTCCCCCTGGGGGTCGCCAGCCGGCATTGTCTGGCTGACGGCACCCCGAGGAGGCCCTCTCTGTGGGAGCGAACCGGTCGGTGGGAGGCAATTGGTGGCAGAAGGCGGTCCCGTAAATACCCTGGTCCTAAGCCATGGAGCGCTTTAAAGGTGATTACCAACACCTTGAAACGCACCCGGAAGTCAACCGGCAACCAATGCAGCTCACGCAGGAGAGGTGTCACGTGGGAGCGCCCTGTCGCTCCCATAATCCCCCGCGCGGCCGCATTCTGCACCAGCTGAAGCCTCCGGGTGCATCCCAAGGGGAGCCCCATGTAGAGAGCATTACAGTAGTCCAGGCGAGACGTGACGAGCGCCTGAGTGACTGTGCGTAGGGAGTCCCGATCTAGAAAGGGCCGCAACTGGCGTATCAGGCGAACCTGATAGAAAGCCCCCCTGGCCACGGCTGTCGTATGATCCTCTAAAGACAGCCGTGGATCCAGGAGGACGCCCAAGTTGCGCACCCTTTCCGTGGGGGCCAATGATTCGCCCCCAATAACCAACGATGGAGTCAGTTGGCTATATCGGGACGCCGGCAGCCACAGCCACTCGGTCTTGGAGGGGTTGAGTCGAAGCCTGTTTCTCCCCATCCAGACCCGCACAGCTTCAAGGCACTGGGACATCACCTCCACGGCATCGTTGGGGTGGTCTGGGGTGGAAATGTACAGCTGAGTGTCATCAGCGTACTGATGGAATTCCACCCCAAAACCACGGATGATCTCACCCAGCGGCTTTACATAAATGTTGAACAGAAGGGGCGAGAGGACCGACCCTTGTGGCACCCCACACACTAGGCGCCTCGGGGTCGACCGCTGCCCCCCTGTCAACACAGATTGCAACCGGTCGGAGAGGTAGGAGGAGAACCACCGAAGAACGGTGCCCCCCACTCCCAATCCCTCCAACCGGCGCAACATGATACCATGGTCGATGGTATCAAAAGCCGCTGAGAGATCTAACAGCACCAGGATAGAGGAGTACCCCCTACCCCGGGCCCTCCAGAGATCATCCACCAACGCGACCAATGCCGTTTCGGTGCTGTAACCAGACCTGAAGCCGGACTGGAGCGGGTCTAAATAGACAGCTTCATCCAGGTACCGGGGGAGCTGCCATGCCACCACACTCTCAACAACCTTCGCTAAAAAGGGAAGGTTGGAGACTGGACGATAATTTGCCAAAACAGCTGGGTCCAGGGAGGGCTTCTTGAGGAGGGGCCTCACCACCGCCTCCTTCAAGGCGGTCGGTAGGGCACCCTCACTCAGAGAAGCATTTATAATCTCCTGGAGCCAGCCTCGTGTAACCTCCCGGGAGGCCAGCACCAACCAGGAGGGACACGGGTCCAATAAACATGTGGTAGCATTCAATCTCCCCAGGATCCTGTCCACGTCCTCGGGAGCCACAGGATCGAACTCAGCCCAGATAAGACTCTCAAGACCGGGCTCAGTCACCTCGCCCGAACCAACCCAGTCGGCGGCCAACTCATCCCGAATCTGAGTTATTTTATCATCCAGATATTGAACAAAATCCTCAGCACGTCCCTGCAAGGGATCCTCCCGCGCTCCCAGATGAAGGAGGGAGCGGGTCACCCTAAACAGGGCGGCTGGGCGATTATCTGATGACGCAATAAGGGCGGCGAAATAATTAGATTTCGCCGCTTTTATTGCCACTAAGTAAGTCTTAATATAAGCTCTTACTAGTGTCAAGTCAGAATCGGAGCGACTGGCCCTCCAACCGCTCTCTAGGCGTCTTTTCCGGCGCTTCATCTCCCTCAGCTCCTCGGTAAACCAAGGAGATAAGTGAGTTCGGCGCCGGGTCAGAGGCCGCAAAGGCACGACACGGTCCAAGGCCCCACCGGCCGCCCTATCCCAGGCCACCACCAGGTCCTCAGCCGAGTCGCGTGTCAGTGTCTCAGGAAATGGCCCAAGCTCCGTCTGGAACCTATCAGGATCCATCAGGCGCCTGGGGCGGAACCACCTAATTGGTTCCGCCTCCCTGCGGTGGGGTGCAGCGGTCAGAAAGTCGAGTCGAAGGAGCGAGTGGTCAGTTCATGACAAGGGTTCGACGCCTATATCCCCAGTATCAAGACCACCCAACCACTGACCAGAGACAAAAACTAGGTCCAGGGTGTGTCCACCAATGTGAGTCGGGCCCTGAATTACCTGGGTCAGGTCCATGGCCGTCATGGAAGCCATGAACTCCCGAGCCATCTCAGATGTTTCACCGATGGATGGCAGGTTGAAATCCCCCATGACTATAAGCCTGGGAGTAGCAACCGCCACCTCGGCTATAACATTGAGAAGCTCGGGCAGGGTTGTTGCCACGTGGCAGGGAGCCAGGTACGTGACTAACAGACCCATCTGCCCACCAGGGCCCCATCTCACATAGATGGACTCACACCCGGCTATCTGAGGTACAGTGGCCTCCCTCGGACCCAGACCTTCCTTAATAAAGTTCCATGAAGTTGAATATCTATATACTACTAAAATTCTCTTTTGGCATGACCTTTAACTAGGCAAAATGATGAATCATAGGGCAATAATTTTTGAAGCAAAGTACCTCAAATTATTTAACTTGCAGAACGTATCCAAAAACCTAGATTTCCAGGAAAAATTCTCTGCTCTTTTTTAAAAAAAACCTGTGTAAAGCAATGATTAGAACTCAAGTGTGTTCTGTTTATTTTGATCTGTGTTTCATAGTAAAACCCAGTTGATCCCTAAAATGGTTATTGTAGTAAAACTGGTATGGCGGCAATCCCACAACAGAAATTCATTTCTAAATTTTGTATGCAATGGGCCCCAACTATAACTCATGAGAAAGAAGTCTGTCTGAGGCCTTGACATACCATTATCAGTTAGAATATATCATTCTGGGCTAGCTGGATAAAAGCCTTATCTAATTTAAGTCTTCCTAGAAGACCTGAATATAAATCTCACCCCAAGGAGATCATGTAATTCTCTCACTCCTAACTAAAATAATTTCACCTTAATTTGCTTTCCCCCCACCCTTTAGGCTATTAGCATACACATTGTATTTTGAACCTCTTGTTTCATTCATGAGCTTTCCAGTTGAATCAGTTCTTAAAATTTTACTCATCCATCCCCAAGACAAACAATAGGACATGACTGCACATCATTTAAGCTAAAAAAGTCATGATGACTTTGAAAAGCGGCCTGTACTACCTTGTTTTGTTTTTGCAGGGCAGAGTATTATAAATGGATGCTGGGATCCTGGAAAGGCTGACATTTCCACAGATCCCCAGGGACTAGCTTGCCATTTGTCAAAGGGGTTTCAACTATCTGCTTGTTCAATGCAGCCTGAGAATCTCTGAATAGCAGCAGGCCTACTTGTTCTCAGTGGGAATACGAGCAGATTATGATTTTCCAATTAGGAGGTCTGAAAAACTGGTGTTCTCTTCACTCTCAGCCTCACTATTTCCCAGGCTTCACTGCCAAGTAGAATCTGTTCTTTTTCCAATACGCACCAAAATAAACAGTTGAAAGTACACAAGTCACACAGGTAAACTATGCAGGAGTGGAAAACAGACAGACTGTATGGAGATTCCTGTTTCTCTGTGGGCTTGCTTTCATGTTCCCCTAATTATAAGGTGACCAACTTTTTTATAATGAGAAGGAGGACACAAATAAACTGAAGAAAAAAATATCGTAAATAAAAGAAACATTTTATTCATTGCAACAATAATACAGAATAGTAAAAAAAGCCACTGGCGCGCAGCACACTCTCTCAAAACAATTCTCCTCTGAGGAGCGCATGTATCTCATAATCACGTCTTGTCGCCCTGTACCGAGCCTTGATGAATCATATCAAATTCAAATACTATCACATCACATGCAACGGATCAGATTGGCATCGATCAAATACGGAGATTTACAGATTAGTCTTCAAACATCAAAAAGGAGGACATGTAGGACACTTTTCGAGAGAGGACAGAACTTACAAAAGAAGGACTATCCTCCCTAGAGGAGGAGGATTGGTCACCTTACTAATTATAGTATGAGCACTTTGCTCTTCCCTCATGATGTTGCTTTAATCTCACCCCCAGCTTTTTGATGAGGTATTAAAATACTTTAAAATACTATTTTTTCCAATGTCTGGGTACATTTTTTTTTTGCCTTTTCATAATTTGTCATGCTTTACTCATAATCTAATGGTGTCATGAGTTAGGATCTCCCCTATCCTCAATTCTGGTTGTTGGGAACTGCCCTTCTCAGCCATTTTGACTTGGTCTATTGGAGACCCTAGTCTGCTGGCTTTGGCAAAATCTTCTGCTCATTTGATGCCCCGCTGTCCTCTTTCATAGCACTTGCCAGATCTTATGTAGCCACCTACACTGTACCAACCTGCTCCATCCTGTGTTAGGAAAATGGATTTTTGGTTGTGTTTTGCTGGCTGATGGCACTAGAAAGAGGAGAGATGAAGCTGAAATCCCCCAAGGCCTTTTATAAACTTTTTTGGGAGGGACTTTTAAGTCAGTTTTTGACCTGGATTGCCTGGATAAGTTCCCTCAGTTTTCTTGGCAAGATTTCAGAAGTGGTTTGCCATTGCCTATTTCCTAGGGCTGAAAGAGAATGACTGGTCCATGATCACACAGTTGGTTTTGCTTAAGGTGTCGCTAGAATTCATGGTCACCTGGTTTCTAGTCCCAGTGCCTGATCCACTACACCAAACTTGCTCTATTTTTCAATCTTATTTCATATGAAATCAATAAGGATAGTGCAATGTCCAGCTTCCTTTCTGTCGTGTAGAGAGATGCTCTTGAATGAGATATGTGGCGGCTCAGCATAGAAAGTAGGAAGGGGTGAGGAAGAAATTCAAGTTTGTCGCATCTTGACTTTCTTTGGTATAAGATGGAAGGAAGGCCAAATACTGCCAACTTTTACTACTCTGTTATCACATACCACATCAATATAGCATTTCTTATGTCTGCTTTCTGATCTGATCTATCTCAATGGGCTGACAGATAGAACAAGGGACCACAACAAGGGCAGGCCAATTTATGGTATGCTGGCACGCTTTTCATCTGGCTCAAGGACTGGAGGAAAGCACTGTGACATTAATCCAATCTTAGTTGCCATCTATATATTTTTACTGCTGTTTTGTTACTAGATACTTGTTTAAGGGAGTGGGTGTTCTGACCTAGGCTTCCCAAGTCAGTAAAACACACCAGTAGTCCCCAAAATCTCTTTATCTGTGAATTCTGTTCATTCACTGATGAGTCCCAAATAGTTGTAGAGTCCTTCGGGATAAGGCTGATAATCACCCACCTTTATCTCCCTTGACACTCTGCCAAAGACCTAATTGGCAAACCCACACAGAGTCCAGAATCAAACAGAGCTTCAGACTTTAAACTGAACAGAATTAACAACGTTGCTTCCTGCAAAGTTCCAGGTGCCTTTGCTCCTCTTTTAAGTCTTATGGGAGGGGTCAATCATCTCCAAGCCCTACTCCTGAGTCATCCCTTTTGTTTTAACTCTTCTTGCCTTCTGGCAGCTCTGCGCATGTGCGCACTGGGAACAGGCTCCCCCTATTCCTCTGCCTCACTGAGGTCTGACTCTGGAGGCTCCGGAGGCAGTATGTATCTCCCAGATGGCCCTTTCTCTGCCTCCAATGCAGAGCCCTCATCTGAGCCTTCCCCAGACTCCAGGACTGGCCCATGTTCCTCCCCAGCCTCTTTACTGTCTAACTCTGCTGCCAGCTCCGCAGGCCACCGGTGGACCACAACAATGGGTGTGTTCCCTCATAGCTGAGTTTAAGATTTTTCTTAAGTTTATTATAGAATCTTTCAACTTTTAATTTTCAATATAAAATTCTTGGAGATCAGCAGAAACTTCTAGAGCTTGACCTAAAAGAAATAAAAGCGTGCAATGTTATTTTGGAACATTTCATGAATGTGCCCATCTACCATCCTACAATAAACACCCTTCTTTTATTCCAAAGGATTGTGGCCTTAAAGAACCAATTCATTGGTATCACTGGAAAGCTCATCCTGGAAGTCCGGCTTCTTCTAAGCATTATGACCATTGGAGCATCAGGAGGCTTATCTTCAGTCCATACCTACAGCTGCTCACTTGATTACCATCCAGAGCAAAGAGACTAAAGCATTTCTCTGAATATCTTGTTTTCTTCTCTTCCTTCCTTCCCCTCTTCCTTGTTAATCTGACTTAAAATAAAATAAAATTCCACAATCTGACCGAATCAGCCATCGGTTGTTGTGGTTCTTGTGTCTGGGTATCCAAGGCAAAAATCTCCTCTCAGTGTTATGGTAATGCAAGAGGACTATTGCCATTGCTAAGCAGATGCAGTCTGGTAAATAAAGAGCTTGTTTAACAGACAGCAAAGAAGAGACGGAAGCTTTTGTTAAGGCACTTGCTGGGGTTTTAAGTGCACTTGTAAGGAAACAACAGTGTGTAACTGGAGTTCATTGACTGCGAGTAGAAGCGATTAGATGCATTTCATTTGCTTCTGATGGGTGCCCCTCCTCCCCTTTCAGCTTAATTATGGAAGTGACTTGGAAGTAAGCTCCGACAATCAATCCCCTAGCCTTAGAGAAGATGCTTTTGAAGTGGTCCTTGGTTTGGGTGGCTGCTGGGAACAGAACTCACCAGGGTTCTTCTCACTAGGGAACATATGAAGGAGAAGGTCCTGAGACCTGATGGCTGCAAGCTGAGAGAGCAGATGGATTCAGCACAATATCCACTCTCAGCTGCAGTGACCAAAAATACGACACCATGACCCAGGACTAAATCGTCTGCATCTAGCACAGACCCAAATAGATAAATCATAGCATGAATTATCTCACATCGCATGTTTCATCACTTAACTCTCTCTTTGTCTCTCTCTCTCTCTTGCCTGTCCATTCATCTATCTATCATCTATTCATCTATCATAAATTTTGTTCCCTGATGGAAAAATTGATGAGCTGTGTGGGTGTGTGAATGGGTTGTGCATCTGTTTGAGAGAGAAAGAAAAGGAAGGTTATGTTTATATAGTGCTCTTAAATTGGTGGCAAATTCAAGCTAATGACTGTTCACTGCCCTGAGTCACTGGTTTGAGATGGGCAGCTATAGACTTTGAATAAATAAATTCACCCATTTTCTGGATTTGCAGAATATGCTGGGAAATACAATTAGATGGACCGAAGGCACCTGACACCATAACAACAACTGCCCCCCCACCCCCATATCAAGATCAATTCTAACCAAGCTTAGTACCAAGCACAGTGCAAATGTGTCTACTAGGTTGCTATTTGCTACAATTAAAACTGCTGTATATATAACACATATATATGAATGGGATATATATGTGTGAATGGGATGAGAATAAATGACAGTATGAATGGGTTTTGTATATAAAAATGTGAATGAGATTTATATATGAATATGTATGTGCAATATAAATCCAAAAGTAAGAGTGATGTAATGGTGAAGGTATTGGATTAGGACTGGGGAGATGCAGGTTCAAATCCACTGTCAACCACGGGATCTCATTAGGCACCTAGCAATAGCAGTTAGACTTATATACCACTTCATAGTGCTTTACAATCCTCTCTAAGTGGTTTACAGAGTCGGGATATTGTCTCTGACAATCTGGATCCTCATTTTACCAAGCTCAGAAGGATGGAAGGCTGAGTCAACTTGGAGCTAGTCAGGATCAAGCTGCTGGCAGTCGACAGAGTTAGCCTGCAATACTGCATTCTAACCACTGTGCCATTACAGCTCTTGAAACCACTTCTCGTCTACCTCACACATTTCCTGTGGGGGAAAAAATAGGAGCTGGAGGGAGGGTTATGTATGTGCCTTGAGCACTTTAAGGAAAGGCAGACGTACATCTATCTAACCAATACAGCATCTATTGTGAAAAATATTATCAGTTGCTGTTGTCCTGATCTTCCATAAATAAACGTAGGGAATTAATACACTGACATAGAGTTGATCTAAAAATCAATGAAAAATCAATGACATTTCTTGAGAAAAGGAAGATAAAATGTAGTTCTTCAAAAGTCTGCCTGGCTATGCAGGCAGACTAAAGAGGCAAAAAAATATTGTGATAATCCCAGTATGCGAAAGAACGCCATATCTACTTTTTCAAAAATTACTCAAAATTGTGTTTTATAGGTTTCACGTTAACCCTGTTCAACTAATCTAGGGTATTGAGACGCAAGAGAAGCACAGATCTTGCTGTATTTCTATGTCCAGGAACTACAGCTGCACCCTCTGCCAATTTACATGCACAAACACAAGATTTTTTTAAAGTCAAATATTATACAACAATATTTGGAACAAATTGCAAATCCAGAAGTTGTGGGTGCCCCAATACTGGAGGCTTTTAAGAAGAGATTGAACAGCCATTTTTCTGAAATGGTATAAGGTTTCCTGCTCAAGCAGGGTTGGACTAGAAGACCTCCAAGGTCCCTTCGAACTCTGTTATTCTGTACTTTAAATCCTATTTCCCCAAACTGCATTTATTCTTTGTTTTAATTCTATGATGAGTAGCACAAATAAAAAAAAAAAATCTACAATCTTGAGGCTAAAGTGGAGATACAGGGTAATGACAGGGGAAGGGAGCATTAATTAAGTATTCTACCAGCTATTTTCTTTGCAGACTGATAAGAAATAAACTGTCTTTATGCATTTCTTAATCACCCTATCTGCTTCTCCTTTATGTTTCTTTTCTATCACCAGGTGGCGCCACTGAGCAATTGAAATAGGTACTCTGGTTTCATTCTACATTAGAGATCTTTCAAGGGCATTGCAGAAGTATACATGTGTGCATTGCTCTTTCAAACTGTAAATAGAAAATAATGGGTAATAGGGAAAAATCCACACCCAATTTTAAAATGTAGTGAAACAAGGAAGAGGGGAAAATTTTTTTACATATTTGTGGGGTCCTTCGTGCTCTCTGAGCTTGGTGATTTTCTTGAAAATGTTAATTGCCAAACTAGATATCGTCAGTTGATCTATCTGATCAATTTGTGGTTTTTTATGTATTGATCAGATACAGTGGTGGGATTCAAGTAATTTAACAACCGGTTCTCTGCCCTAATGATTTCTTCCAACAATAAGTTTGCCAACTGTTCAGAAAGTTAACAAGCGGTTTTCCCAAAGTGGTGCAAACTGGCTGAATCCCACTACTGATCAGATATCAAGGTAAACTACTTGATGGCCTACTGTATAAACTTTTGTCCAGACTACTTGGCCTACTGTACAAGGCCTGCAAGTCTATGAATGCAAAAACAATCCTTTCAAGATGAATAAGATTTAAAAACTAAATAGCAAGTGCTAGAAGAACTTCATTTTCCTTGCTGAAGATGGAGAGGAAAGACAGCATTTCAAGAATTGATAAACTACTAGTCAATCATGTCATTGAGGACCAATTGCATGTTATGTGGCATTCAAATAATAACCTTCAGATCATATATTTGGTCTATTAGTTAAAGTACCAGGCTTGGAAGCAGGAGACCATAAATTCAAGTTCTGTCTTAGTGATGAAAGCCAGCTGGTGACTTTGGGCCAGTCATTACTCTCAGCCCAGCCCACCTCATAGGATTGTTGTTGTGGGAAAAATAGGAGGAGGAAGGTGTGTTGGGTATGTTCACCACCTTGAGGTATTTGTAAAAATAACGAAGGCAGGATACAAATAAAATATGTGGGAGAATACTATCATACTTAACCTGATTGACATTCATGTGTTTGTTTTTTCATTCTCTGGATATGAAGTTCTGGAAGGTTTTAAATCTGAGGAACAAAGGATAGTTCTTCCTCAAGATTATTAGTATCACTTTATAAAGCCTTGGTAAGAACCCACCTGGAATACTGAATCCAGTTTTGGTCACCACATTAAAAAAAGATGTTGAGATTTTGTAAAAAGTGCAAAGAAGAGCAAGTAAGATGATTAAAGGCCTGGAGGCTAAAACATATGAAGAATGGTTGGAGGATTTGGGTTTGGCTAGTCTAGAGAAAAGAAGGACTAGGGAGGACATGATAGCAGTATTCCAGTATTTGAGAGGCTGCCACAGAGGAGAGGGTCAACTTATTTTCCAAAGCACCAGAGGGCAGGACAAGAAACAATGGATGGAAACTAATCAAGGAGAGAAGCAACCTGGAATTAAGGAGAAACTTCCTAACAGTGAGGACAATTAACCAATGGAACAGCTTGCCTTCAGAGGTTGTGGGTGCTTCATTGCTTTTTAAGAAGAGACTGGATGGTCACTTATCTGAAATAGTATAGGACAGTGATGGCGAACCTATGGCAGGTGTGCCAGAGGTGGCCCGCATCAACCTTCCTGATGGTACGCAAACTGTCGCCCCAGTTCAGCTCTGCTGTGCATGCACATGCACTTCCTGCCAGCCAGCTGGTCTTCGGGTAGCTGCCATGCGTGCATACAGGGGCATGCAGGGGCTCACCCACGCATGCACGGGGCACATGCAGGGGTGCACGCCCATGCGCCCTGCCCGCATATGCATTGCATTTTGGGGGTTGGGGAGCTTTGGGCACTCGGTCAGGAAAAGGTTAGCCATCACTGGTATAGGATTTCCTGCTTGAGAAGAGGGCAGGACTAAAAGACTTCCAAGGTCCCTTCCAGGTCTATTCTGATTCTGATTCTGATTCATGATCTCAATTAAAAGTTACTTGAAAGCCAAAAGTTCTTTCTTGTGAGTCACACTCAGTCATAACAAATAGATTCATGAAGCTTCTTTCCTCTTTGATTGCAGTTATCCCATTCCTGGAAACCAAGGCTCTTGGACACATTGGCAGAAAAAGAGATAAGCAGTGAATCAGTCTCCCACCTCATTTTCAGCCCAGTCATGTTACAGTAATTTTTTTGAGAAGGTAGTGATCTTTTTCCTTCCCTGTTTTGTGCTGTGGTCCACTGTGGGATTAAATACAGCAATGTAATCTACAAACACATTAGAATGTGCAAAAACAGTAATCCTGCAAAGGAACACATTATCTGGTCTTGTTACTTCATGAAGTAATTTGAATTAATTTTTCCCTAGAGTGGTTAGGAACCACCGCTGCCTATCCTTGTCTTTTCTCTTTGGCTAATGAAGCTTCACCACTGGCTGTTCGTGAATTTCTATTAAGATCTCATTATGGAGGTTATTATGGGACAAAACAATTCCAGCTCCTGGGAAAGATGCCTATGAATTTGTAATCGTAAATCTGTGTCTTTTAGGGATTAGCATTTGAAAGGAATGGAATTCATATATGAACCTAGCTGGGTTAGCAAAAGGTAATTTCAGTTAGGAGGAGGAGGAGGAGGAGAAGGAGGAGGAGGAGGAGGAGGAGGAGGAGGAGGAGGAGGAGGAGGAGGAGGAAGAAGAAGAAGAAGAAGAAGAAGAAGAAGAAGAAGAAGAAGAAGAAGAAGAAGAAGAAGAAGAAGCAGCTATGTAATATTTGATTACCAATTATATATTGAATTTTCCCTTGCTTTCCTAGATAACTGTTTTCCACAAAAATGTGGTTTCTCTTCCTTCTCTAAGGCCAGAAAATTAAGCAAGAATTAAATTACAGATCTTTTATCACTAGATTACATTCCGCTCACAGCATTGTGTCTGTGCATGTTTGAAAATCTCTCTCTCTGTCTCTCTCTGTAAGAGAGAGAGTAAATGTCAGAAGGAGGATGGGCAGAATTAAGATTTTTATTTTGTATCTAACTCAATGTTACAAAAAGGAGACATCGGTAAAATGATGTTTTGATGAGTGTAAATTAAATATTCTGGTTAGGAAATAAAGATACTTTTTAAAAGCATACATTATTTCATAGCTACCTAAATCTGCACTCCCTTTTCCAATTCACGGGGGTACATAGTTGAAATTTTATAGCCCAGCTATATTAGCAGAACAGCTTGTTTGATTCTAGCAACAAGCAGAAACAGTTATTCTTCCCATGATTTGCTTGAAGTATCAATTATGTACAATGGAATATGGATCTTGATATCCTAAACAAGGCCGCAAGTTCATTCAGTTGGTTGGATTAGAGTGGCAATGACTCTGCAGATGCTCAGCATAGAAATAAACTGCCTGATTTAGGTTTGGTGGCCTAGGAAACCAACCAAACTTTAAATGCTGTATATAAAATATAAACACTGAGCTATCATCCATCTTATACAAAGTAAATTCAATGCAGTCAATAGCAATAGTTCTTAGATTTATATACCGCTTCATAGTGCTTTACAGCCTTCTATAAGCGGTTTACATAGTCAAGATATTGTGCACACGACCTGCATCCTCATTTTACCAACCTTGGAAGGATGGAACCCTGAGTCAGACAAGATCGAACTGCTGGCAGTCAGCAGAATTAACCTGCAATACTGTATTCTAACCACTGCGCCACCATGGCGCTTTCTGCAATAGGTTGCAATCAACAGAGAACTTTAATATGCAGCATAAGAATATTATACTGGACTATAACAGGTAATTCCATGGATAGACAAGAATGAATTGCAGCACATATGCTTAAACAATGAAATAAATAAATAAACAATAAACAAATAAATACAGAAACAGTAACAGCATGATACTTATTCAAGTCATATTTTAAAGTCACATTTTATAAGAATAAATAAATTACTCAGTTGACTCTCATCATAGAAGTAAGGTGCTTTGAGCAAAGTCTGCAGTTCTCTATAGGAATGTTAGTTTTTTCATTTGGCTGCTAGAAGTTATGACAAATATATTCCTCATGCTATAAAGATTTTTTGGGGGGTGGGAGGGGTGGGGGGAATCTACGTGCTTGCTAAGAATTGACACTGACTTGATGGCACATAATCAACCAGTCAGTCAGTCAGTCAGTCACAAAGATGCTAGAATCACTGCATAGCAAGTCATATTCATTCATTTGAGTGAGTATGTGCGCCCAGACGATTTATCTGAAAGACATCCCCAATTTGGAATTTGGAGGGTGGAAAAGGCTAATTGCAGGTGGCCACCTCTGGTATCCAGTGGACATCAAACAGAATGAATAATGGAGTATTTCATTGTCCCTAATCTTCACCCCGCTTCAAATTGACGGCAAGATGGGCGCATATTTCTGAGTGCAAGCTGCATTTGCTGATAAGTTGCAAGGCTGATAGCCTGGGAAGTCACATGAAAGTGATAATCTGTCACAGGAGCTAGCCACGGGAGCATTTTCTGCCCTTGTTCCACTATCTAGGGTAACCTCAGATGGAATGGGTGATCTCCTTCTAATTGCAACTATATGCTTGGAAGGCCCCTCCACCCTTAGTGGCATTTCTGCTCACCCTTGCCGTTGGTAGATTTGTCAAGAAATGGCTAAAGCGTATCTCACAGAGAAAACAGTTTAACCACAAGCTACCTTTAGGGGCAACTATAATTTGATTCTTATTGAGTTGTCTGAGCCTGAAAGATTTTGAAAGCAAATGTATGAATTTCTGAATTCTCAAGCTGCTTCAGAGAGGTTTCAGTAGGATTAGCCATTGACATCCTACTCTGGTTCCCAACATAGGAGTGAGCATCTTATTATACAAATGTTTATTTTTAGGGAATCACATTTCTAAAACTGAAAGTACGGATGGGTCTCAACTTACAACAGTTCATTTACTGACTGTTCAAAGTTACAACGGCAATGAAAAAAATTACTTACGACTGTTTTTCACAGTTGTGACTTTTGCATAGTCATGTTGCTGCAGAACATCTTGTTACCGATTTCAGAAGACAAGACCACAAAGAGTTGGAGAACACAGGTCTCTAACCTCGCCTGAGGTGTTATGCTTATCTGGCTTTAACACAGCAAAACATAAAAAGGAGAAGTTTACATTATTGGTTAACTTAATATATATTGCCATATAAGGATATTATCTTACACCATCTGCTACATTCGGTAGTCGCTTCTTGTAATATTTTCGGTTACAGGAATTAACTAGTACATAGCTCATTAAGTTCATCCTGACATTTAGCAGTTTCCTTATATTCTTGTTTAAAGCTTGCAACACATAACTTCTGCAAAATCTCAATACTTTTTGAAGCCGTATAATACGTTTATTAAAGTTTTATGATATATTTTCCATCCTGCCTCAATGTGATCAAAATTCAGATGCTTGGCAATTGGTTCATACTTATGACCTTTGCTGTGTCCAAGGGTCATGAGATCATCTTTTGTTACCTTCTGACAAATAAAATCAATGGGGAAGCCAGATTCACTTAATAACCATGTTACTAATTTATCAACTGCAGTGATTCACTTAACAACTGAGGCAAGCAAGGTCTTAAAATGGGACAAAACTCACTTAACAAATGTCTCACTTAACATCAGAAATTTTGGGCTCAATTGTCATTGTAAGTCCAGGACTACCTGTATCACTTTATAGTGTATAGTGAAATATTAATGCAGTAACAGGGGTTTTCAATTCAATTGTATAGAATGTGAAGGATGTGTGTTTTTGTTTTATTTTTATAGTTTTCTTATGTATGATGTAGACTGAAGATGGCATTTAATTTCATTGTACGAGGTGCAATGACAATAAAGTAAACTAAACTAAACACTTTATAGGTATAAAGTCAAAGAGTTCTGCGATTGGGATGAAACTTGGAAACGATGTAGTGCCGAAGTAGTTAATTCCCTTTTTAATATGAGGCCTGTTTCTTATCTTACAAAGTTGTCATTAAAATAGAGGTAAGTGGGAATCTAAATGCAGACAAGGAAGGGTAATAGATTAATGTTGTATTATCCACTCAAAACTGAGCTTTATTGTAACAGCTTTAATGCTGTGTATATCTGTGTGAGTGTTTGAGGATGGGGGAGAGATATATGATTATGGATCTACCAAATGTGTGTGGTTTTGCTATCAGCATAAAACAGTTAATTTCAAGCAGAAAGGCCTTTAAACAAATATTTCACAAATCTCAGTTATAATTTAACTGCTTTAAAGTCTGATGGTCTTTCTATTCTACCGCAGTTTTAAATTTAAATTTGACCGTAAGTACATGAATAGGCTGTTTAGTCCAGGTAAATTAAAGATGATTAAGCCCCACTAAAAGTAATGTTGCTGAAATGTGTCATGATTAATTTATGGTGTTGGATACAGAATCAAATTAAAAGTCAATTATATTTCAGTTAAGTGTGCTTAAAATTTCAGCCATAACTAATGCCAACTTTAAGCACATTGATTTCCTTCATTGGGTTTAAGTCATATTTATATATTTAGGAAATTTAGTTTTTATTGGCAATATCCAGATTGTTGAAATCCAATCAAAATAAATATCTGTAAATGCTGATCAAGAAGCTGTCTCCTCCCTCCCTCCCTCTCCCTTCATTTCTTTTTGAAATGTACATGATCCCCTTCAAAATGAAGTTTTCCTGCTATATGATATTGTAATTATCCTTTTTATTTCAACATCAGATAGGCACACTTCAGCTGAAAGTATGCTACTTCGTCTATTTATCAGTGTTTGTCAAACCTGGCGACTTTTAATTTGTGTGGACTTCAACTTCCAGAATTCCTAGTGGAATGGATAAATTCATCTCTATCTAACCACGCCTTGCTTGTTGCAGGCAACATAAACTAAAGCATAATTCTGTCACGTGGAATAATACAACTCAGAACTGGCCATGTATAGCTCCATTTGCCTGATTGACCCATTAGTTGGAGGAAAAACTAAATTTTCTTCTGTTGTTACAGCTGTCTTCCCAATCTCACATTCTCCAGTCATGGTAAATCTTGGTTCTTTTATCTTCCTGCCCAACAGCAGGAACACTGACTAGAATGAATGGTATTTATAGTCCATTTTGGAGACACCTGCCTTAAAGAAAATTGATTCTAGAGGGCTAACTACCAAGTTAATGGTCCCAATTTTTTGAGATTGAGTGACCAAAAACTTATTTGTATCATTAGAGGATATCTTTCAATGGTCTGAATGACAAGAAACTTCTATTCAACCATGGAATTCAGTCTAATTTTTCCACATCGTTTTATGGACATAAAATGAGATGACATGTATGTCAATTATTTGAATGAACAAACATTCTGGAAGGATATTTATTTATTTATTTATTTATTTATTAGATTTATATACCGATTTCTCCTTGCGGACTCAGGGAGGTGAACAGCTGAATAAAAAACAGTACATAAAAGTTAAAAATTATAAAACCCATATAAACTTTGGCTGAAAGTTAAAAACAATTAAATATTTAAAATACAACAACCCTACAACACTAAAAATTTTAAAAATTCAACAGGGATCAGGCTAGACCGGCAAGCTGGAAAAGATAAGTTTTTAGGGCCCGACGAAAAGTCCGGAGGTCGGAAATTGTTCTCAGTTCTGGAGGAAGATCATTCCAGAGGGTAGGGGCTGCCACAGAGAAGGCTCTCCCCCTGGGGGTCGCCAGCCGGCATTGTCTGGCTGACGGCACCCTGAGGAGGCCCTCTCTGTGGGAGCGAACCGGCCGGTGGGAGGCAATTGGCGGCAGAAGGCGGTCCTGTAAGTACCCTGGTCCTAAGCCATGGAGTGCTTTAAAGGTGATCACCAACACCTTGAAACGCACCCGGAAGTCCACTGGCAACCAATGCAGCTCGCGCAGGAGAGGTGTCACGTGGGAGCGCCCCGTCGCTCCCATAATCCCCCACGCAGCCGCATTCTGCACCAGTTGGAGCCTCCGGGTGCACCCCAAGGGGAGCCCCATGTAGAGAGCATTGCAGTAGTCCAGGCAAGAAGTGATGAGAGCCTGAGTGACTGTGCGTAGGGAGTCCCGATCTAGAAAGGGCCGCAACTGGCATATCAGGCGAACCTGATAGAAAGCCCCCCTGGCCACAGCTGTCATGTGATACTCTAAGGCAGCCGTGGGTCCAGGAGGATGCCCAAGTTGCGCGCCCTTTCCGTGGGGGCCAATGATTCGCCTCCAATAACCAGCGATGGTGTCAGCTGGCTATATCGGGACGCGGGCAGCCACAGCCACTCAGTCTTGAGTCGAAGCCTGTTTCTCCCCATCCAGACCCGCACGGCTTCAAGGCACTGGGACATCACTTCCACGGCATCGTTGGGGTGGTCTGGGGTGGAGATGTACAGCTGAGTATCGTCAGCGTACTGATGGAACTCCACCCCAAAACCACAGATGATCTCACCCAGCGGCTTTACATAAATGTTGAACAGGAGGGGCGAGAGGACCGATCCCCGCAGCACCCCACACACTAGGCGCCTCGGGATCGACCGCTGCCCCCCTGTCAACACAGATTGCGACCGGTCGGAGAGGTAGGAGGAGAACCACCGTAAAACAGTGCCCCCCACCCCCAGTCCCTCCAACCGGCGCAACATGATACCATGGTCGATGGTATCAAAAGCCGCTGAGAGGTCTAACAGCACCAGGATAGAGGAGTACCCCCTACCCCGGGCCCTCCAGAGATCATCCACCAACGCGACCAATGCCGTTTCGGTGCTGTATCCAGACCTGAAGTCGGACTGGAGCGGGTCTAAATAGACAGCTTCATCCAGGTACCGGGGGAGCTGCCACGCAACCACACTCTCAACAACCTTCGCTAAAAAGGGAAGGTTGGAGACTGGACGATAATTAGCCAAAATAGCTGGGTCCAGGGAGGGCTTCTTGAAGAGGGGCCTCACCACCGCCTCCTTCAAGGCAGCCGGTAGGGCACCCTCACTCAAAGAAGCATTTATAATCTCCTGGAGCCAGCCTCGTGTAACCTCCCGGGAGGCCAGCACCAACCAGGAGGGACACGAGTCCAATAAACATGTGGTTGCGTAAAAGGTGAAAGATTTATACGATCTGAAGAGAAACCAGAGTAATGAAATTAAGGGACTGAGTATTAGAAAAGAGTTGTATAAAGCCCAGGCATTTGCCGATGATGTGGCGTTAATCATGGAAGAACCATTAGAATCAGGCATTAGAATTCTGGAAGAATTAGGCAATTATGGAGAGGTAGCAGGTTTTAAATTAAATAAATCCAAAACCAAATTAGTAACCAAAAATATGACAGAGGCACGAAAGAAAATGTTGGAAGAATTAATGGAGATACAAATTGTTAAGAAGGTAAAATACCTAGGGGTTTGGATTTCAGCGAAGTGCTCAGCCCTCAAGGAGGATAACTATGTACCATTAATCAGGAATATAAAACAGGATTTGGAAAAATGGGGAAGACTGCAAATATCATTTCTAGGCAGAATTGCAGCAATAAAAATGAGTATACTACCTAAACTATTATATTTATTCCAAACTGTCCCTGTCAAACTGGATAAAAAATTCTTTTTAGAACTCAATGCAATAATTAGGAAATTTATTTGGGAGGGAAAAAAACCAAGGATAGCAATTAGAAATTTACAGGATAAGAAGGAGAGAGGGGGATTTGGATTACCAAAATGGGAGACATATCAAAAAGCTGCAAACTTAGTATGGCTGAAAGATTGGGCTACCTTACAAAATAAAAGACTCCTAACTCTGGAAGGACATGACCTCCAGAAGGGCTGGCATGCATATCTCTGGGATCCTGGAAAAAGAACCAAAACATACTTTCATAGACATAAAATAAGGGAGACCCTCATACAAACATGGGGAGAGATAAGACAGAGGCAATACATAAAAATCCCAAGATGGCTTTCCACCATGGAGGCATTAATATACCCAAATGTACTGGAAATAGGAAAGATGTTCAGATATAAAGAGATATTGGATGGGGGAGGGAATCTTAAAACTAGGGAAGAATTGAGGGAACAAGGCATTATTATAGATTGGTGGCCATATACTCAAATTACTTCACGATACAAAAAGGATAAGGAGGAATTCGGTATAGAGACAGGTGTAAATGGATTAGATAAGATTTGGATGGGCTCAGACGAGAAAATTTTAGCTAAACTATACAATTATCTATTGGAATATGATACTGTAGAGGAGGTGGTTAAGGAGCCGATGTTGGCCTGGGCTAAAAATATTGGTCAGAATATAAATCTGGACGAATGGGATACGATTTGGAATAAAAACCTTAAAATGACCAGGGCAGTGACTTACAAAGAGAACCACTATAAGATGTTTTATAGGTGGCACTTGGCCCCTGCAAGGATAGCGAAGATATACCCCAATTTGAGAGCAAACTGTTGGAAATGTGACCATCAACAGGGCACCTTCTACCACTGTTGGTGGACATGTAACTACGCACAAAAATATTGGAAGACGATATTAAAGTGGATTATGGAAATTATAGGAGAGGATTTCAAATTCGACCCCAAAGCACTTCTCCTGGGAATCTTAAAAACAGAGTATGTTAAAGAGAAAAAGTATCTAATTATTCACATAGTGACTGCCGCAAGGATTTCTTTTGCCCAGTACTGGAAGGAAAAACAGCTACCTTCAGAAGAACTTGTTATAAAGAAAATATTGGAATGTGCAGAAATGAATAAATTGTCCCTAGAAATCAATGACAGAACAGATTCGGAGTATTATGGTGTGTGGGGCATGTGGTACGAGTGGTTGGAGAGAAGAAAAAAAACGAGATAGTATATATATATTACTGTGTATTATTATGTGCAATAATCATTAAGATAAAATCTAGCACTATTACGTCCACTTATCTACTTATAAGAAGTAATAGTTTATGTATATGTATGACAAGATAAAAGTTTATGTATCTATTTATGCACCATGGAACCGAAAATGTTTCTTATTGTACTGTTGATTTGTATAAATAAAAATTTAAAAAAAAAACAAAAAAAACCGTGGTTGCGTTCAGTCTTCCCAGAGTCCTGTCCACATCCTCGGGAGCCACAGGATCAAACTCAGCCCAGATAACACTCTCAAGACCTGCCTCAGTCACCCCGCCCGAACTAACCCAGTCAGCGGCCAAGTCATCCCGAATCTGAGTTATTTTATCATCCAGATATTGAACAAAGTCTTCAGCACGACCCGGCAAGGGATCCTCCCGCGCTCCCAGATGGATATAATAGTGTGCATTTGTTTCTCTTTGCTAATATTTTTTTTTAAAAAAACTTAACAATCCATGTTTGGGTGGTATTAGAGGTTTGTGTATGGGGGCAGGATTATATGTTTCAATGCATGTTTATGTCCAATCTTCTGAATTTTTTACAGTTCCTTCCCATTTATATCATTGGTATTTAATGCCACATCCACCAATGCCAACATAATTAAGACACATTGAACAAACTTCCTCTTAGGCAGATCCCTTTCCTGTTCTCTGAACAGAATGGTGTCCTGCATCTATTTCCCAAAACTGAAAGAAAATTCTTGTCCAATTTCCTTCCTCGAAACAGATGAAAAAAGTTGAATGCCTGTCTGTGTATTCTGCTCTCTAGCTTTAGTGGTAAATAAAAAAATATCTTGGGCGGTTGCTGAAGTTCTTGTTTGTGGCAGATAATTCTTATTCCTCTTTAAAGATTTATTTTCATTGGTTCCCTGAGCTGTCATATATCAAAGCCATTGCAACAGCGTGGAATTTTGGTTTCTCAGCCCTTCTTTGCCAAATATTTAAACATACTTCCGCCTTTTTTTCCCCTCTGGACTCTCTCCAAACCATGAATGAGCTGCCAAAAACTCAACCCACAAATCTCTCAGTTATGCGGGAAGCAAGGAGGTGTGGTAAAAAAATCACTCTGTTTTCTCCTTAGGTAGCTAAAGTGTTCTGGAATGTTTGTGAGGGACAACCTCCAAATGATGGTTTGATAATTAAGCAGGTTGATCTAGGCGTGGCCTGCATAGAAACACTTCAATCACCTGATTGCCCAGGTGGCTTTCTTGCCTTTTTCAGGGAAGGAGTAACTTTACTTCTGTCACCACCAACTAATGTAAGTTATTGATCTGGCAAGTGGAGTCTGTATGCCACCAGCATGAAAACTTTTCTGTTTGTTATCCTTTGCTTTTTTGCTGCTTGGGATCCTGTGAACTGCCAAGAAGGTAATGTATCCCATTTTAGATTTTTGCTTTGAGTTGGGTAAGTTGCTTGCGTATGGCAGCTGATGTTTCCTTCTATAGGTTTCTTTTACGTGCTTGTTTTCTTCACACAGTTTCTTCTCTTCACCTCAGTTCCCTCTTGGTTTGTCTGTTGCCTTTCTGTTTTTAACTGTAAGAAATTAGCACTTTTAGAGTTAATATTACCAGGAATTCGTATACTGCTTGAAAGGATTATTTGAGCTTGACTAAACAAATTACAGCACATTATAATGCCTGCTTTATTTCTTTCTCCATTGTTGATATGTTTTATCTGGCTTTTAAATCCAAGATTACTAGAATTGCTTTTCATGTTTTGAAAAAACAAAAGAGGAAACAGATCCTAAAAATACATGGTTGTATAACATTGATAAATGTTAACTTGTACGTAGAGATACAAATTTTGAAATAATTTCTATAGACATTCAATATATAGCAGCCATAACTTCTGGGTAGGCAGAGTTTAGGGGCATCTGTTCTGCAACTTGGAAAAATAAAGGTTTCCATAATATAAAGGGAAATAATTTTACAATAGACAGAAGATATAAAGATATGCTTCAGGGAATCGATTGAGCACATGTGAGATTACTTGTTGAAGCTAAAGAAACCTATTTCCTGGCCCGGAGTCAACTCTGAGCCAAAGAAGGCTGGCACAGTAGACTCACATATGTAAATGAAGAGCGGGCATAAGCTAAAAATGTCATAAGCTGGGAAAGTCCAGAGCAAGCCTGTGTGATGATTGATTTACATGTGATAATGAAAGGATTTCCAAATGACACTGATGCTTCTGGGGAAAGAAATCCTGTAACTAAAAGGAATTGCTTAAAGAAGGATGAGTTCAGACACTGATTTCTCATCCTACTAGGTGATGTAATTTAGCAGTAAAATTTACATGGATATTACATGCAATAAAGAGCCTTGGTGGCACAGCAGACTAAAGTGCTGTTAAGTAACACCAACTGCCTGCAGTTACTGCAGGTTCAAATCTCACCAGGCTCAAGGTTGACCCAGCCTTCCATCCTTTCAAGGTAGGTAAAATGAGGACCCGGATTGTGGGGGCAATAAGCTGACTTTGTATAAAAAAGAACACCACTTGGGAGGGGGGGCGAAAGCCCTACTAAGCAGGTAAATACAAAAGTATGAAGGCTATTGTTTAACGCATTGTAAACCACCCTGAGTCTCCAGAGAAGGGCGGCATATAAATCAAACCAATAAATAAATAAATAAATAAATAAATATTTGTTTTCTGAGGTTTTCACGGGTGTTTGTATGTAGGTCTTTGGTTATTCGGGTCTTCTCCCGCGTAAAATTGGAAGTATCTTGGCGACGTTTCGACGAAGTCTCATTCGTCATCTTCAGGCTGGTGTTCGAACACCAGCCTGAAGATGACAAATGAGACTTCGTCGAAACGTCGCCAAGATACTTCCAATTTTACGCGGGAGAAGACCCGAATAACCAAAGACCTACACACACACACACACACACACACACACACACACACACACATAACAATATATATATATAACAAGATTTCCCAGATTTTAGTTTCATAACTCTTTAACAATCTCTATCCGGACAGAACAAGATAGATAGGGCTTAGTAGTAGAAAACTTTGCAGCCAGGACTGAGATTATACCAGGTGGAAAGTGGCCATTACTCTTTTTTCCACTAATGTTGCCCTGTTAGTTCCACCTATTGAAAAAAAGCAAAGGGGATTTCTTCTTTTCAATATGACATGCAGCAGAAAAATAAAAAAGGGAAAGGGAAACAGAGGGGGAAGGAAGGAAAGAAGGAAGGAAGGAATGGACGGAGGGCGGAAGGAAAAGGAAGGGAAGGGTGGAAAGAGGAAGGAAGGAAAGAAAACATCTTTTGCTGTTTCAAAATCTTTTTTTGTTTCATGGTGACCAGAACTGGACACAAGTGTAGTCTTACCAAGGCAATATATAGCGGTACTAATACTTAACTTGCTCTTGATACTATTTTTCTGTTGATGCAGCCTAGGACTACATTGGCTTTTTTGGCAGCTGCAGCACATTGCTGGCTCATACTCAAGTGGATGTCCATTAGAACTCCTAGAATTGTCTCACAGTTACTGCTGTTAAGCTACGTACTACCTATTGCACACCTGTGCATTTGGTTTTTCGTCACTTTACTTTTCTTACCAATGAACTGGATTTTGTTGAATAGGGTCCAGTGTTCAAGTCTTTTTGTATTTTGAGGCTATCTTTTAAAGTGTTGGCTATTCTCCCCAGCTTGGTGTTGTCTGCAAATTTGATTCGTTTCCCTTCTATTCCCTCATCTAAATAGTAAATGAAGATGTTGAAGAGTTCTGGACCTAAGACAGAACCTTGGGGTACCCTCCATGCTTCCCTCCATGTAGATGTAGTTCCACTGAAGAACTACATGCTGAGTGCAGTTGACCAGTCAGTTATGAATCCATCTGGTGTTGATGTTGTCTATCCCACATTTTTCTATCTTACAAAGTAGGCTGTGGACTACTTCGTTAAATGCCTTAGTGAAATCCAAGGATACTACGTCCACAGCAGTTTGCTGGTCCACTAATTTAGTTACTTTATCAAAGAATGCAATATGTTTCACATGGCATAATCTGTTTTTGACAAACCCACATTGGCTTCTACTAATAGTTTTGCTTGTTTTTATGTATTCACAGATCTGTTGCTTGATTATCTTTTCTAGGATCTTCCCAGGTATCAATGTCAGGCTGATTGGTGGTCTGTAGTATCTTTTTTTAAAAAGGATTTGGAACCATATCTTTTTCAGTCCTCTATAGTTCCCTGGGAATTCAGGATCTTTGAAAGACATGGCTCAATGGTTTTGAGATCACATCTGCCAGGTTCTTCAGAATCTTGGGAGGTAATCTGTCTGGTCCTGGAGATTTCAATTTGTCTAGAATGGATAGATGTTATTTTACCATTTTCTTGCTTATTTTGATTTATATTCTTAATCTGTCTTTTATGGTGCTGCTTTTGGTAGGATGGACTATTTTTTTCCCCTTTTATGTAAAGACAGATGCAAGAAATGAATTAAGCAGTTTCATTTTCTTCCTGCTGCCTGTCACTCTTTGTCATCTTCTTGACTTGTTTTCCCCATTAAGATTTCCATTCACAGAATCCTTCCCAAGCTCTCTCTAAATTTGTTGAAATCAGCTCTCTTAAAGCCTAGATACTGATTTGACTTTGTTCTATTGCTCATGCCTGTGTTTTGTTGAATTCCAGTAGGACATGGCTACTTTCCACTCAAATTCCTGCAAGTTCAACCCCTTGTCTCATTTCATCTCTATTAGTAAGAATTAAGTCCAGTATAGCTGACACTCTAGTTCCCTCCTCTACTTTTTGGGTGAGAAAGTTGTCTGCTAGGTTAGTTAGGAACCTGTTTGATCTGATGCAGAGTTTGTCTCCCAGTTGATGTTAGTTAAAACCCTCCATTATTATTGTATTGAGCTTCCTGCACACCTTAGCTAACTGATTAGCAAATCAGTTCATCTACTTCCTCTGTTTGGTTGGGTGGTTTATAGTACACACTTATAGTATACACTTTTTATATTAATCCAAATTTTCCAAGATTTTCATCCTTGTTTTCTGTAGAGGTGTAATTATTTCTTATATATGTAATGCAATACTGCCTTCTCTTTTATTAGATCTGTTTCTTTTGAACAATTTAAATCACTCTAGTGGTATGTTTCTGTCATAGATTTCATCTCACCGAGTTTCAGTATTGGCAACAATGTCATATCTGCCCTCATGTAATAGGACTTCAAGTTCACCCTGTTTGTTCCTTACACTTTGCATGTTAGTATATAGGCATCTGAGTCCTGTGTTTGCTTCCTATGTCTCCTATTTTGTATTTCAGTTTCCCTTCTTTTTTACCACTTAGTTGATTGTCATGAAGTTTATGCTTTGGATTAGATCTTAAAATTTGGTTTCCCTCCCCTTCCAGTTTTAGTTTAAAGCACTCTGGATAAGCTGAGCCACTTGATTTTCAAAAAAGTTCTTCCCTATTCTTGTAAAGTGTAGCCAATCCCCTGCCAGAAGCCCCTCGTGTAGGTATTGTAGACTGAGGTCTAGGAATCCAAAGTTCTCTAGATGCCACTTCAAAGTTCTCTGGAGGGCAAGATGCTTATTAAGCCAGTTCAAAGTTCACACAAATGAATGAGATTTCAAGATTGCTTAATCAAACAAAAGTCTTTTTAAAAAGTTATCTAGAAAGTATTCTAAATAATAATTTAGATAAACCCCAATCTGACTATTTCCTATCCAAATATTTCTATAAGTCTTTTTAATGATACTTGAAAAACCAGAAGTTCTAATGACGTTTTTATGGTCCTTAACTTATTCTGTAGAGTAGACGGGGAATTTACAAAACATAATAGAAGAAAGCAATATCTAAACCATTTTTGCTCTGTTGCCAAGAAACCTGTATGTTTTTATCCATGGAAAGTAGTCATCTGCAGTTCTTCTTGATTCAAAGGTGATCTTTATTTTCTTTTATACTTTAAATATATAATGGCCAGATGCAAAACAAGAAGGATTCCTGAATCTTTAATGGTGGAGTAAAAATTTCACTTCATGGACTGAAGCCCTGTCTTCTTTGGCATTTGACCACTAATGTAAAGTTTGATATGTCTTTTATAAAATCCTGCATATTGTACATGAATGGGTGTATTCCATCAACCTCTTGTTTATCAAATGGCTATAACAGGCAGTTTATGGGGCCTAAAATTGACAGCATTAGACATTTTGATACTTCTCTTTTTGAAAAGTTTCTAAAGTTAACGTTAGTTATTCACATTCATGAAAGTGAATGTAAGACTATATCTGAATTCCCATTGCATACTAAGTCAGAAACCAGAGTTACAAACTATATATCAATATCACATTACACCTTAGCTCAGTGAATAAACAAGGTCATATATATTCGTATTTCAATGATTTTTTAAAAAAAATTATACTGCTGGGTGTCATTGATTTAAACACAAAATACCTTCATTAACACACACACACACACACACAAAATAGCTGATAATTAATGGAAGTTTGTACTAGTTCCTGAAAGTGAAAAATCCAATTTTAGACTTATTGGAGAAAAAAGAGAGCAATGTGATTCATAAAAAATAATCTTATGCATATTTACTCAAAAATAAGATTAATAGGACTTATTTTCTAATGACTGTTGTTAGGGCTCTGATCTGGCTATTGTATATGCAAATGAACTCTAAATAGGTTCATTTAGATTTATTAGAGTTTCATCTCAGGAAACTAGGTACAACATTATAGACAAACTCATCATGTCGTAGTGTGTTCTGTGCGTATTAATTCATAAGAAACAAATTCAGTGTGACTTACTGGAAAATGAGATGACAGCTACAAAGTGGTGTCAACTGTGATCATGCTTTTAATTTTGTTTATTGATCATTGCTTAGTGGGTTTATGCTCTGTGCATATCATAGCTTGCCCCAAAAGGTATAGTATGATGGATCAATATGTATATATGAGCCCTACTTTTGCAAATCCAAAAAGAATTTTTCTGTAACTTATTTATTTTTGCTTTATTGGAATTAGTGTATTCTCTAATTCAGGAATTTCACTGAATCTACTGGGATTTACTTCCAAGTAAACATGAATAGGATTGCAAAACCATTCTGAAACATTCCCATGGGCTCACAAAGCTAGTCTATTTAGTTTTTTCCACAATGCTGAGTTACTTTTTTACATGTGGAACTCTACCGTTTTAAATGTATAACACTTTAACTCCTGGTTAAGAGTTACACATTACCTTACAGGTTCAAAAAGGAACCCACCAATAATGAGGGTTAAGAAAATATTCTAAGCAATCTGTTGATGATAAACTTAAGAAATGAAATTGTGGAAACTGAACTCCTAGAATTTTGATGCAAATCATATTTATATGAAATTGTACGTTTTGCATCAACGTATGGTATCATTTGATGTAACCATACTTCTAAATAAAAGGACAAATGCAAGATAGAGATACAAGAGAAATGAAGCATTCTAATTATTAAGCACTCTTTTTTAAAAAAAATAGATTTATATGCCACCCTTCTCCGAAGACTCAGGGAGGCTTACAATGCGTTAAGCAATAGCCTTCATACTTTTGTATATTTATACAAAGTCAGCTTATTGCCCCCACAAACTGGGTCCTCAATTTACCTACCTTAGAAAGGATGGAAGGCTGAGTCAACCTTGAGCCTCGAACTTGCATAATTGCAGACAGCTGGGTGTTAATAACAGGCTATCTAGCCCGTCGAGCTATCTGAGGCTCTAATAATTAGATAGCCCTATATTCAGGATCTTATGAAACTTGATGTTCATTAGTATATATGACTTTTTCTTTTCTTTTTTACTATCTGTGTTCTGGTATTTTATGTATGGTATATTAGCTCAAAGGAATGTAATAGGCAAATTTTATTGAGATTGTTCTTATTCTTATTCTTATTGTTCGTTGAATTTATATTGCTTCCTATTCACCCATGGTGACTCAAGGCAGTTTACAGAATATAAAACCTCTTTTAAAACAATTAAACTAATAAAAAAGAATCAAATAATCTAATCTAATCTAATCTAATCTAATCTAATCTAATCTAATCTAATCTAATCTAATCACCTCCCACCTCCACTCCACACTGGCAACAGCAGATCACACAAGCCATTTAATGGGCTCCATCCAGTGGTGGGTTGCCCCCGGTTCTCACCGGTTCTATAGAACCGGTATTAAAGGTAAGTAGAACCCACCTCTGGCTCCATCCCGCTCTGGGTTCCCCAGGCCCACTGGCAGAATCAGGTCTTCAGCGCCTTCCAGAAGAGTATTAGTATGGGGGCTGTTCTAATCTCTGGGGGAATGATGTTCCAGAGAGGGAGCCGCCATGGAGAAGACCCTTCTTCTTGGTCCTACCAGGTGTATCTCCCTCGGGGATGGGACCCGCAGCATTCCCTATTTCCCCGCTCTGATGGGTCGGGTAAATGTGACTGGCAAGAGATGGTCCCTCAGATAATCTGGTCTCAAACCATGAAGGGCTTTAAAGGTGACAACCAGCACCTTGAATTGCACCCGGAAGCAAATTGGCAGACATATTACCCTAGATTCATAATTCTCAACATCGGCAAATTAAGATGTGTAGTCTTCAACTTGCAGAATTCCCCAGCCAGCTCAATAAGATTGAAAACACTGTGCTGAATATTAATTAATCCACATAATATGGAGACAGCAACATTTTCTTATTGATTATCTTAGAGCTACCATATTTTGGTTAAAAAAATCTGGATGACCATGAAATGGCAGCAAACAGATTCAGAAAATGAAAATTCCCAGATGCTTTCCGGAGGGCAGACAATAGTTTAAGATGTTTTTGTATCGTTTTGCTTCATTGTCCAATATATTTGTATCCTAGAAATGATAGCACTCATGAACTGCTGTTAAAGGAAAGAGATCTTGCAGGAAGACAGGGTTCCAGTAGTTGTTTCTTGTAAAAGAAATAACACATTTTATGGTGTCTAAAACATTCATCATGATGTCAGATTTGGTCACCAAATGCCATTTTTTTAAGCAATGGACATTGGCTCATTGCAACATCCAACAATATATTTCAGAGATGTCAATTATCATTAAGGTAAAAGTTCAGGGCTATAAACAATTGCAGGATCAGATCGGATCGGATCGGATCGGATACACGGATGTCTTCTAGTCCAACCCCCTGCCCAGGCAGGAAACCCTACACCACTTCAGACAAATGGTTATCCAACATTTTCTTTAAAAATTCCAGTTTTGGAGCATTCACAACTTCTGGAGGCAAGTTGTTTCACTGATTAATTGTTCTCACTGTCAGGAAATTTATCCTTGGTTCTAACTCCTTGATTAGTTTCCATCCATTGCTTTTTGTCCTGCCTTCAGGTGCTTTGGAGAATAGTTTGACTCCCTCTTCTTTGTGGCGGCCCCTGAGATACTGGAATACTGCTATCATGTCTCCCCTAGTCCTTCTCTTCACAAGACATACCCAATTCCAGCAACTGTTCTTCAGATGTTTTAGCTTCCAGTCCCCTAATCTTCATTGTTGCTCTTCTCTGCACTCTTTCTAGAATCTCAACATCAGTCAATCAGTCAGATAGGTGAAACTTTACTATTGGATCACTATGCGGAGCAAAGTTTCATTCTTGTGCCACACTTGACATGAGAGTAATTTTATCAAGAGTTGGCAGAACTCGCTTCCTTTCAGGTGTAGTTAATTAAAACAAACATCTTTGTTCTCCTCTAATTTGGTCCATCTTTTCTCTATTTGTTCTTTGATTGTTTTACATTACTTAGATGTTACTGAACAATCTCCTAGAATTGTCTGAGACTGGATGCAGAATGATTGATGGGGAATAAAATAGATGACTTTTCAATTTGTTTTTAAGTTTATAATTCTTCAAATGAAGACTACATTTAAGGACACTGAGCTCCTTTCATAGTTGTGCACACGGATGACTTTTCAAAGCCATGAAGGGGAAAAAAATCTATTTTATCTGAAAATCCATTTATCTGCATAATTACTAATGGTACATTACATTCTGAGCTTTTTAGTATCTGGCTGTTCCAGGGCTTTCATGTCTAGTCTTACCTCTTCTGAATTGGATCTCACCAAATCGAACTAAAGTCTAATCCCCTATTTTTAACAATGTAAAAAAAAAAGTAAAATACATTCTATTTTTAAAAATAAAGGCAAGATCCAAAATAAAGAGGGAACTTTGGACTGTTTTCCATTGGTTATTCAAGTCTAGCATTAACTGTGACAGAACAATCTGCTCCTGTATTAACTGAGGTAGAGCTATTATTTGCTTTTAGAATTCCTCCAAAGTTTCAGGATTACTGAGGATTACCCAGAACGACACTACTGATAATAGGAAAGAATTACTAGTTTGCACTTTTCTTCTTCATCTTCCGACAATTCTCTCAATTTTCTTGAGAGAATGCATGCAGGAGAAGCTGATCCTGCTTTAGCTCCTCAGAGATTTGACCATCGTTCTGAAGAGAGCCTTTGTGAATTGCTCAATATCCATAGTTTAGAAAATTGGAGTGCTTAACCAAATAAATATATTCAAAAGCTATAAAAAGCACATCTACAGCTAGAATGTTTAGGGGTGTCCAACCTTGGGATTTTAAGATTTATGAACTTCAATTCCCAGAATTCCATGGCTGCTTTTGGAATTCTGGGAGTTGAAGTTCACAAGTCTTAAAGTTGCCAGGGTTGGACATCCCTAGTTTATTTAAGAAGTCTTAGGGCTTTATTCAAAATTGAAACCCAGGTACAAAGGCTTTTAAATTCAAAAGGAGCAGGGAGTGAATGTATATCCTTACTGCATCAACACTCAGCAATAATGAAAAAGCTACAGATGCCATCAGGACATCAAAATATTTTTTTTGAAAAAAAGATGTATACACTTTTGTCTTAGAGAAGACAAAAATTAAGACTGAGAGCACTAGAGTCCCTTTTGGCAAATCAGGTCTGTTTTCCAAATTATCATAATCACTTTTGAAACTGCCTAATTATTTTGAGATCATCCCTGACTGCTCTTTAGAAGACCAAATCCTGAAGATGAAACTCAAATACTTTGGCCACTTAATGAGAAAGAAGGACTCACTGGAGAAGAGCCTAATGCTGGGAAAGATTGAGGGCAAAAGAAGAAGGGGACGGCAGAGAATGAGGTGGCTGGATGGAGTCACTGAACCAGTAGGCGTGAGCTTAAATGGACTCCAGGGGATGGTAGAAGACAGAAAGGCCTGGAGGAACGTTGTCCATGGGGTCACGATGGGTCAGACATGACTTCGCGACTAGCAACAGCAACAATGACAATTATTTTAAAAGATTGCAGGATTGGGGAAGACAGGTTTAGTTTATTTTCAAGGTGCGGCAAACGGGTATTTTTCCAAGATAGATTGGCAGCAAAACACAACTGGGCTGGGTCAATTAATCACAATATTGCAAAACAGTTCAATCATTTTCTTCAGAAAGAGATTTGTCAAAAATTTGCTCGATAAGTTTCAACCTGCCATCTACAATAAAAGTGTTGTTTTTGACAGGCAAGTCAAGAATAGAGATTACTTTCCTGACTTCCATTTATTCATTGGTTTAGCTAGGACTTTGCGCAAAGGGCACAAGAAAAATGGCAGGGCAAGCTACTGTATATAAACAGGAAGCAAACCCCACACTCACTAGCATTGATGTTGTTACCTGGTGGGGAAATGAAACAACTGCAAGCAAACAACCAAACTCAGGCAGCAATAAGCACTCCACAAAATTCGTATTTACCATCATCTTGCATGAATTCCTTTTCTTCACAGTTAACAGGCCGCTTGAGCCATGGCTACAAGGTGTAATTGCTGTTTCAGTGTTTTTGGTTTTGGCAGTGATGTCCTTAATCATCAACAAATTATGTTGCCAGGATGAAAAGTAAGTGCTGATTTTTCTTTCCCTTGTTACATGTGGCATTTCTCTTGGTTTTATTCTATATAAGTCTGTTTGGTCATGAGATCTGTGATTGGACTCCTCATTTTCCTAAAGTAAATTGGCTGTAGAGGCCATTAAACTGAAGTCAAGTTACAAGGTCCCAATGATGCTTTTTCCAAAAGGCAACTGGACTTTCTTGGGGTTTTTTTCCCTTTGAAAATGTTTTGCTTCTCATCTAAAAAGCTTCTTCATCTTCTTGTTGGATGAGAAATGAAATGTTTTCAAAGGGAAAAAATCAAGGAAGTCCAGTTGCTTTTTGGAAAAACCACCTTTGGAACAACCATGGCCTTCACGATTGAGAATCTCTTATAACATGAATAAAAGATCAAAGATCATCTTTAGAGTTTTCTCAAAGTGGTTCATCCTCAACCTTGTATTTATATTACTCTGCTGGAAATGGGGGGGCGGGGGGGAAGCAGATTTCTCAATATTTTATCCTATGTGATTGCAATTAGAAAAACAATTTCCCAATTATTTAAGAGTAGTAAGAGTAAACTGGTTCTATGGCCTGGGATGAATTCCTTACTCCTCTTCTCATCATTTCCTCCTAATAGAAAGGGAGATCTCCCAGTGCCATACTTGATTTAGCTAAGGATGTAAGATCTGAGTACCAAAAATCCAAATGGATTTGTTAACACATGCTAGTAAAGACTTAGAGTCAATATATATTTATAATAGTTGTTTAGAATTTTGCAGTCTAAATCTGGTATAGTTCAAATGTTGTCCTCACGGTATTGGGTTATGCAACAGCCCTTTCTTCTAGCAATCAGATAAATACAAATTGCATACCAAATCTTGTGAAGACATGATGGCTTCACGTACAAAATCTATATGCAGGTTAACAAATTAATTAACTTCCGACGATCTGAAGTGCACAGTGCTTAGCAAATGTTGGCTCTTTGAATTTTAACCCACAGTGTCCCATATTTATTAGATAGAATGGTGGGCTACCTAACAGAAAAATTATCTCTGTTGATTCAGGCAGTTAAAACCATCATGAAAAAATGTTGTATGATATTATATGCTTCATGAAATAAATGCTTTCTTGGGCCTGCTTGGGCCTGTCCACATTTCTTTCCCTGCCAGGAAGTCCCTTAATCCAGGTTGAGGAACTAAAGCAGAGGTCTTCAAATTTGGCAGCTTTAAGACTTGTGGACTTCAACTCCCAGAATTCAGCTATGCTGGCTGGAGAATTCTGGGAGTTGAAGTCCACAAGTCTTAAAGCTGCCAAGTTTGAAGACCTCTGAACTAAAGAGACAATTTAGGGTGTTGACTCCAATCCACTGCCCATATTTAAACCATTCAGACTGAATTTGCTTTCCTGCATCTAAAATACATTATTCACATCCTGTACTTTGGAATGACAAAAAGTAGTTTTTGACCTTCTCTGTGGTGTTCTTTCACGTATTTGCTATCATATCCCTTCCCATACACTCTGTTCCTTCTATTTTTCTTCATAGTATCCCTATTGCCCTCACTGCCCTTCTCTAATTTAGGTTTCAGATTCTCTGAACTCTTCTGAAAGTGTGATGCCCAGAAATGGGCACAGTTGTCAAAATTGGATCTGTCCAAAGCAGTATCTGAGCTAATTCTCCTGTTGCTGCTATTCTTGGTGATTAAGTCGTAGCAACTGAATAAATGAACTTTTCGGAAGTGATTTGCCAGGCTATCCCTCTGTTGCAGTAAAATAAAGCATTAACACCAAACCACAACTTTTTGCTTTTCCACAATAATACAAACTATCCATCTAATCAGTAAAACCCAAAATCAAAGTTTCATTTTTCCCCCCACCTCAAGCACAAAGTTCAGAAACGATCTCCATGTGGCAACAAAACAAACTTATATTCCTTTCAATAATCAAAACGGTCAATTTAGCCATTTCTGCCAACTCCATCAGCTTCTGTAGCCCTTCGTCCATGGTGGGAATCGAAATGTCTTTCCATTTTCGTGTGTATATTAGTCTTGCTGCTGTTAACATATATAAGATCAAAGGTCCCAATTTTTTCTCCCAAATCTTTTCCCATCCTTTTTGTCTCATTATGCTCCTTCTAATTGCTTCTGCAGGAAATCCAAAGAAGATAAACAAGTGTCCTTCATGGATAGAAATACTAACGACTCCATCTTTTCTAATGGAATGCAAGGAACATATTCAATACCTGCAGCAGACTTCAGGTTATTTTCTAAACTATTAAAAAGTATAACTGACAGCACCTTTTCAGAAATACCTATAGAAGTAAATCTCATTGTGTTCAATGGGGCTTATTCTAAAGAAAGTGAATGCCAGATAGTCAGCCTACTTCTGAAAACAAAGTGCTTTTCTGAGTTGGTTGTGACAATTTAGCCTTGATTTATCATTTTCTCTCTATTTTACTGCCAGTTAACTATATATCGTAACAGGGTCTGACAATGTTTATTTATTTTATTTTATTTTATTTTATTTTATTTTATTTTATTTTATTTTATTTATTTTATTTTGTTAGTTTGTCAAGCATGTATGAGAAAACAAGTCTAAGTATGATCATAACATATAAACATATAAGTATAAACAGGTATAAATATATACATAAGAAATGAGTACCAATAAATGGGAACAGTAGGACAGGGACGGTAGACACACTGGTATGCTTATGCACGCCCCTTATGTGATCAGTAATGTGATCAATAATGTGATCAATAATGTAATTAATAATGTGATCAATATTGATTGATAAATGCAAAGTCTCACATTTTTTACTTAATTGTGGGTGGGGACAGCTAGGAGTGGGATTTGGGGGGTTCTCCAAATTGCACAGAATCTTAGCTAGAGGTTTCCTGAACCTCTGCGGACCCTCAGCAGCCCACCCCTGCCTCCTTCCATCAGTGGACTGAGTCCAGCCTCTGGCTCTCTCTCCTGTTCCCCAAGGTCATTCCCACATATCATTACACCAGAAGCAACAAGTGGTTATATCAGTGACTAAAAAGAAAGTATGACTTTTACCAGATAATGGATTAAGGACATTTGTCACCCATCCCCAAGACTGCGAATACCAATCCTGTCCATCTTTTACTTCCACCCAATCACTGTTCTTTCAAGGAAGAGAGAGATCATATGACCAGGACACTACCATGAATATCAATGCAGCTATCTCTAAAATTGGGAGAAGAAATTGGAGGGAGATCTATGCCTGGTATAGGAGGAGTGCCAATATAATATATAATACATATTCTTTTTCTAATATTTCAGCTGTGAAGAAGCCCCTCATGCCTATGAAAACCAAATTGAGTTTGAATGTAACACCAGGACTGAACATCATACTGACCATCATACTGACCATCATGTAAATTTTGACTTTCAGTGTAACACCGTAACTGAATGTCACACCGAAAGTCATGGAGACGTTACCACATGTATGTAACATCATTTTGTTATTTATTCTTATATTTTAAAACCTCCCTATAATATAGATTCCTTACAAGTTAAGCCCACATCATTTATTATGTATGATTTTAATCAATTTATTCAAAGACCAACTATGTAGGGTAGGCATATTAACATTTTTGCAGTGGATTTATTTGTCTAAATTCTGCACATGTCTGAAAGGTAGAATTAATGGGCACATAGTATTCCCTAATATGTTTTTTTCACCAAAGGGAACTCACTAACCTATTTTATTCTATTTTACTTTTCTTGTTGACTCTTTATAAGCTTAGTGCTACAGATGGTCCACAAGGTCATTTTCAGGACCTCTGCAACTCAGTGTTCAGGACCAAGGCAACTCAGAGCCTTGGTGGCGCAGCAGACTAAAGTGCTGTTAAGTAGCACCAGCTGCCTGCAATTACTGCAAGTTCAAATCTCACCAGGCTCAAGGTTGACTCAGCCTTACATCCTTTCGAGATAGGTAAAATGTAGGTAGGTAAAATGAGGACCCAGATTGTGGGGGCAATAAGCTGACTTTGTATAAAAAAGAACACCATAAAAGCATATGTTTTTGGATGAGGCAGGAATAATTTCTGTATAAAATTGTCACACATGAATTTTCAGTTTTCCTTTTCTTATTTGCATTAAACAAATGGAAAAACTCATTATCTATGAGCATATATAATTGGTTGTTACTTTTCTAATAAAATTTGTGAATTAAAAAAAGGTGCTACCAGAGTCCTGATTTTTTTCTCCTGCTACCATATACTAACATGGTTCTTCTCCTACAAAATTAACTTTTCAGAATTCTTGGAGAATCTCAAATGTGTGGGTATGATTATTGGTTGTATATTCTATGGTAGACCGAAACTAGACAATGTTTTTGATTACCACTTCCACGGTCCCTTGCCATGGGTCATATGGGTTGAAATGGTTAGAATGCAATATTGCAGGCTAACTCTGCTCACACATCCTGGAGTTTGAACCTGATGGGCTGAAGGTTGACTCAGCCTTCCATTCTTCTGAGCTCAGTAAAATGAGGGTCCATATTGTTGGGGGCAATATGTTGACATTATAAACTGCCCAGAAAGTGCTGAAAAGCATTAGGGGGTCATATATAAGTCTAGATGCTAATGCTAGTGATACAATTTGAAACCCAATGATATCGGAACAGTATTCAGGTTATCAATCCCTGACTATGCTATAATTGGATCTTCCAGAGGCCTTTGATAAAACAGCCTCCCTGAAGGCTCTTAGTAAACTTAGGGTTTATAAGATAAAGACAATCCCTTTGCCAATCAGCAATATTATGGTCTTAAAGGATGTAAATGGATGCTTCCCATAATGATATAAACAGCGTAGTTCCCCAAGAAAGTAAAAATATGTAGCTTATTTCTATATGATTTGGAGTTGGGTGCTCAGTTGTCTTGTCATATCTTATAAATGAGTCTAATCTGAAGCCTAATTTGGTTGGATTTAATTTTGAAAGATTAAGAGTCATTGTGTGTGAGTTGGACAGCTATAGAAATTTGTTTAATAAGTTTATTTTTCACATTTTTGAACTGCCCATCTCCCCGACCCCAGAGAGGGACTCTGGGTCATGTACAAAGTTAAAAAAATTAGAATGAGACAAGGATGATAAAAACAATGCTAAAATAATCAAAAAAAGAGGGGAGAGCTCTCAGGATATGATGGTCATAAATGTGAGGATTAGCAACAAGGCTCCCCCCCCCCACACTGTTGTATTCAAATGGTCTCTAAACAAGACAGTCACTAAGCAAGGACTGTGTAAGGCAGGGGCCTCCAACTTTGGCAACTTTAAGACTTGTGGACTTCAACCCCCAGAGTTCCTCAGCCAGCAAAGCTCTGAATTCTGGGAATTGAAGTCTACAAGGCTTAAAGATGCCAAGGTTGGAGACCCCTGGTATAAGGAACATATGAGCTGTGGTAGCGCAGTGGTTAGAATGCAGTAATGCAGGCTACTTCTGCTGACTGCTGGCTGCAGTTTGGCAATTTAATTCTCAGCAGCTCAAGATTGACTCAACCTTCCATCCTTCCAAGGTCAGTAAAATGAAGACCCAGATTGTTGGGGACGATATGCTGACTCTGTAAACCGCTTAGAGAGGGCTGTAAAGCACTGTGAAATAATATATAAGTCTACTGCTATAAAACTATCCTCACTGCAACCATATAGCACTCGGCATGTTTAAAAGATTGGATGTGCTTCCCCCTAGAGGGCAGCAATGAGTATGAAATCACAATAGCTTAAAAGAAGAAATAGTTTATAAAGGCATTAGTTTGAAATCCAGACCACGTCAATTACCGTTTGTATGCAAAGAAGTCAATGAGAGCCTAGGTTTGTTTTTCAAATGTGTTTTAAAAAAAATCAAATACATATTTCTACAGATTAATTTGCTTGTTCATGTCTTTCTGTCAATAACACTGTTCCTCTTCTCTTATGTTGGAAAAGATATTTTAGCTATTATATCTTATAGTGCTCAGAGAAAAATATGAATTTAGGCCCTTCAAGTAATCAAAGTATTACTTTGATACCTCAGGATCAATCAAAATTTGGAGTTGGGGTATATCTTCCTTCACTGCAAGAAACTGTGCACTTTGTGTCAGGGTAGTGGTGCTTATATAGTGGAATTTTTTATCTTGGGAATTTTTTATCTTTTTATTTTTTATCTTTATCTTGGCTAGTGGTGCTTATGTAGTGGAATTTTTTATCTTGGGGAAAAAAAGCTACTTATCTATAGGTAGGTTTATTTACTATCTAGAAAACAGCCTATCCACCTGTACAATGACTGTGGCAAATGTAATAGCTAGAAACATAGGATATCAACCCAAATATTGCTCAAAGATTTTCAGTGTTAGGAAGAAATATTGTATTAGGAATGTGTGCTACTTGAGTTTCTTATAAAGTAATGAAGGCAGGATAAAAATTAAAAAAAAATAGAGATAGTTGATAGATAGATAGATACAGAGGTGGGTTTCAGCAGGTTCTGACTGGTTCTGGAGAACCGGTAGCAAAAATTCTAACTGGCCCCACCCCCATCTATCCTCTGCCTCCCAAGTCCCAGCTGATCGGGAGGAAATAGGGATTTTGCAGTAACCTTCCCCTGGATTGGGGAGAGAATGGAGATTTTACAGTATCCTTCCCCTGGAGTGGGGTGGGAATGGAGATTTTACAGTATCCTTCCCCTGCCACGCCTACCAAGCCATGCCACACCCCTGAGCCACACCCACAGAACCGGTAGTAAAAAATTTTGAAACCCACCACTGGATAGATAGATAGATAGACAGACAGACAGACAGAGAGACAGACAGAGAGACAGACAGACATATATACATGACAGATGATAGATATATCAGCTGGCCAATGCATTGTAAGAAAGCAAACTAAGGGATTTTATATATGCAGGATGCAGTCTGGAAAAAACATAAAAAGCAATCTTGTGTACAAATCTTGATGTAAGAATTGTGTTCATTGTTAACATAAACAAGGTCATGCTTTGTTGTGCTTTTGCAAATGCCTCTTAATGTGCGATGTTTTTTTTATTTAATGTGGTTAAAAAGGAGGAAAGAATTTAGATGTTATATCTCCAGAAAGACTAATTTTTATTAAGACGCATGGATTATCTTCATTTTCCAACTCACTTCTTTTCAGGTCATCAGATACCTTTAAAACTATTTATAAACTTATTTCTGGAGGTGGTATTGATAAATCATACAAACCCAAAGTTTAATTCCTTGGAAAATTGAGGCATGAAACACGACTCAAACCAAGAAGCTATTAAACCACTGTAGTTTTTTTCTTTTAGCATATAACAAATGATACATATTTTCCTGTATATTAAAATATAGATTCTTTCTCAATTTTTAACTAAAAGATGGAAGTACAAAATGAGCTTTGCCCCTCAGTTTTCAAGTTATACACTAAGAAAGTTCAAACTGCCCAAGGAGCTGCTGATCCAGTTCTACAGAGGAATTATTGAGTCTGTCATTTGCACCTCTATAACTGTCTGGTTTGGCTCTGCAACCCAACAACACAGACACAGACTTCAAAGGATAATTAGAACTGCAGAAAAAACAATTGTTACCAACCTGCCTTCCAATGAGGACCTGTATACTGCACGAATCAAAAAGAGAGCTATGAAAATATTTACAGACCACTCACATCCTGGACATAAACTGTTTCAACTCCTACCCTCAAAATGATGCTATAGAACACTGCACACCAGAACAACTAGATACAATAACAGTTTTTTCCTGAATGCCACCACTCTGCTAAACAAATAATTCCCTCAATACTGTCAAACTATTTACTAAGTCTGCACTACTGTTAATCTTCTCATTATTCCCACCACCCACTTCCTTCCACTTATGACTGTATAACTGAAATTTTGTTGCTTGTATTTTTATTATTTATATTGATATTATTTCCTAATTGCTTATTTGTACCTCATGACTATCATTAAGTGTTGTACCTTATGATTCTTGATGAATGTATCTTTTCTTTTATGTATACTGAGAGCATATGCACCAAGACAAATTCCTTGTGTGTCCAATCACACTTGGCCAATAAAAAAAATCTATTCTATTCTATTCTATTCTATTCTATTCTATTCTATTCTATTCTATTCTATTCTATTCTATTCTATTCTATTCTATTCTATTCTATTCTTATAGATTCAAATATTTGACTATATAATTTCTGTTGTACAATACTAGAGAGGGAGTTAAGAAATTTTCCAAATTCAAGGACTGTGAACTTAAATCCAAATTCATTCCCAATTTACATAAATGTGTACTGATAAGCTTTAATACTTCCAGATTCAGCATGCCTTCACTTAGAAAGTCTGTCTTAGGAAGTAATAGACTATTTTTAGTGTTATTGGTTTAGCAGATACCAGCCCTGAAATTTAATTCCCTGAATATATCTGGAGGGGATGAAAGAGCAATTCAGATGGTCTCTTAGAATAAGTAGGATATTCACACTCATCTTTGGGGGCCTGGAGCCAATGGGACAGATCAGTATACGATTTTTTAAATCTTCAGATTCTTTTTTCAAAGCAAAACAGCTTTGAATGCACATTTGATTTCCATTTTGTCTCGAAATCTCAATGCAATAGCTGTATGAAATGTCCCCCCCCCCCTTGCTGGAAGTCTCTCCATGTGGGTAAAAATCTGAGCAGCGGCAACAGTGATGGGTGCAAATGAACATACAACTGCACATGTGTGTGGGCAATACAAGATAGCACAAAAGTTTGCCTAGTCTTTGTTCACACGAATGAAAGAAATAAAAATGCCATCCTTTGTGGTCTGTACACCCAGAAGCACTCAAACAAACACCCCCTGAGCCTTCCCTTATCACTTTATTACACCTGCTAGAATGAATAGATTAAAAGGCAACGGGAGGGAGGGAAGGCAGAAGAATCTCGCAGAAAGAGTGGGTTGGGGATTGTTAATTATTCTCTGGGGTCTCTAATCTTTAACTGGCAAACAGCATCACTAACTGTCTTAAACCTCCTTCTGGAAGACACTGATAATAAACCATCTGCATGAAGGAACCCAATTATCTAACCCTCAGTAGCCGCCTCTGACATGGCTGTAGCAGGAGATAATAGATGCACAGTATGTAATAATGACACGTCATTTATGATTATCTCCCCGATACATGACCTTTTTAGCACTTCTAAAGAGAGAGAGAGAGAGAGAGAGAGAGAGAGAGAGAGAGAGAGAGAGAGAGAGAGAGAAGGAGCATCCTGGGTGCTTAGTATCTCTACACACACACACACACACACACACACACACACACACACACACGTTTTCTTCAGCCCCGTGATGTAACCTTGTTGCAAGTGCAACTGGAACCTACCGAGCTGTTTAATTGGATTTATAGCCCATCCCATCAGACCTCTTTAATAAATGGCTGTTTGAGGTGCAGCCATCGTTACCATGGCGACTGGAGAGAGAACGAGAGATGGCTGAAAAAGTACAGAAATAGCATGATAAGAGCGGCCCTTTAGGCTGAGCACTCAGGTGATTAGATAACTATCGCCAGAGCCAGCTACCTAAATCTCTCACTCCATCTGATTCCATAATGAACAGATTCAATGGATCCTTCAAGAGAGAAATCAGTAATACAGTTATGGGTGTTTCTCTTGCCCTAACTCATGACACCAAAAATGAAGTGTTTCAATGGTGGGTTTCAAAATTTTTTACTACTGGTTCTGTGGGTGTGGCTTGGTGGGCCTAGCATGGCTTGGTGGGTGTGGCTTGGTGGGCATGGCAAGGGAAGGATACTGCAAAATCCCCATTTCCTCCCGATCAGCTGGGACTTGGGAGGCAGAGAATAGATAGGGGTGGGGCCAGTCAGAATTTTTACTACCAGTTCTCCGAACTACTCAAAATTTCTGCTACTGGTACTTCAGAACTGGTCAGAACCTGCTGAAACCCACTTCTGATGTGCTTGTATACACATTATTATTATTATTATTATTATTATTATTATTATTATTATTATTATTATTTAGATTTGTATACCGCCCTTCTCCTTACGGACTCAGGGCGATGAACAGCCGAAATAAAAATTCAATACATAAAAGTTAAAAATTAAAACACATATACATTAGGCTGAGAATTAAAACCAAATAAATATTAAAATGCGGCAACGCAACAAACATTAAAAATTTTAAAATTTTAAAAAATTCTAAAAATGCAGCAGGGATCAGGCTAAACCGGCAAGTTGAAAAAGATGCGTCTTCAGGGCCCGACGAAACGTCCGGAGGTCGGAGATAATTCTCAATTCTGGAGGAAGATCATTCCAGAGGGTGGGGGCTGCCACAGAGAAGGGTCTCCCCCTGGGGGTCGCCAGCCGGCATTGTCTGGCTGACGGCACCCTGAGGAGGCCCACTCTGTGGGAGCGAACCAGCCGGTGGGAGGCAATTGGCGGCAGAAGGCGGTCCCGTAAGTACCCTGGTCCTAAGCCATGGAGCGCTTTAAAGGTCATTACCAACACCTTGAAACACACCCGGAACTCCACCGGCAACCAATGCAGCTCGCGCAGGAGAGGTGTAACATGGGAGCGCCCCGATGCTCCCATAATCCCCCGCACGGCCGCATTCTGTACCAGTTGGAGCCTCCGGGTGCACCCCAAGGGGAGCCCCATGTAGAGAGCATTGCAGTAGTCCAGGTGAGAGGTGACGAGTGCCTGAGTGACTGTGCGTAGGGAGTCCCGATCTAGAAAGGGCCGCAACTGGCGTATCAGGCGAACCTGATAGAAAGCCCCCCTGGCCACAGCTGTCGTATGATCCTCCAAGGACGTTGACCTACTAACTAAAAATCTCATTTCAGCCATAGATGTGAAACTATCCTCAGTAGTTGGAGTATGATTTAGCATATCACGAAAACATCAGATAACACAATCACTGTTTCTGACTGAAAGCTCATCTTCTGGACTTCAGCTCAAAACTCTCATCAATTTTGTATGGACTTTTTCTGCTTGGAAGTCCTTAGGAGGTATATTCTGAATCTTCTTTATTCGTGTCAGAAGCACCTACAAATTAAAAACACATAACATTCAACACTGAGCAAATAAAATAGGTATAAAATAGGTCATAGAAATATAACATGTTAAAAAGAATGTAATATAAATAAGATTAAGACTAAATGACATTCTTCCAGTATCTGGTCACATCAACAGCATGTTCTCTTGCCAGCATGAGGTCTTCTTCTGTACATATTGAAGGACATCACAGAGTAGAGGTGGGTTATACTTATCTTTATTACTGATTTGGTCGCATGTGTGTGCACTTCTGCGCATGCACAGAAGCTTCTGCACACGCGCAAATCGTCAATTATGAAGTCTGGGTGGGTGGATGGAGCCTCCCACCGTTTTTACTACTGCTTCTAAAGAACTGGACAGAACGGGGAGCAATCCACCACTGCACCAAAGCATATGTGAGATGGATTGAGATAAATTCTGAATCTCTATCTATGATGCCATGTTCATCCAATAGTTATTCCTCTCCAAGTTAATAAACTTACTTAACTAGCAAAGTGAATGAGGTAACATTAAGGACAGATGTAAGTCTAATGATTAGTATTTCTCAATCAATAAGGAAATTTATTATCCGGGATTAATGTATTGCCATAGAAATGACAGAATCACAAATTATATTGAAGATGAATACATTCATTACATCAGCTATCAAACACTATGGTTTTTTTTCCTGAAACTAGTCATCAGCAACAAAATTGTGGAAACTGATTATAATGCCTTATATACACCATAGAAGAATTATTATATAGCAGTGGTTCTTAAATTGGATGCAATTACCCCCAAGGGAGTAATTTCATCATCTCCTGAGGATAATAGAGCAATTTGTAACTGCTTGTTTATGAGCCAAGGATCAAATCTGGGATTGCCACTCATGAAACACTTTCATAGAACAATATAATCTGTATTTTTGATGGTGGTGCTGACATTGTTCAGTTTGATTCATTAATTTTATCCACCAGATGTCTTTCCTTTAAATGTATTTACAATACATAAAATATATGTTACATTTATTTTTTAAATAAATTTACAAATAAATATAAATAATTTTTAAAAATAGAATCAGTTACAGATTCTGCAAAACAAATCCAAAGGAGAAAACTCTGGACAGTCACATAGCTTCTTATCACCTATTATTACATAGTCGGGGATATTAAAATAAGGTAAATAAGGGGAAACATTGGCTCAAATCTCGGCTGTTTTAATTTTTAGGAAGCCTAAGATACAGAGTAACAGGTTCCTTAGCTGAAGATTTTTTTTAAAAAATTAGATTTATATGCCTCCCTTCTCCGGAGACTCAGGGCAGCTTGCAATGCGTTAAGCAATAGCCTTCATACTTTTGTATATTTTTTATACAAAGTCAGCTTATTGCCCCCACAAACTGGGTCCTCACAAGTTCAGTTCCATACATCAATTTTCTGAACTGGATATGCAGGGTGAATTTCTGAAGTGCTGCAGATGAACTACAATTCATATTCCTGCATTGCTAGAGATGATGAGCATTATAATTAATCAGTTAGAGTGTCACAGGTTGCCTATTAAGGTGCCAGAGACCCAATATGGGAAATCTTCTAGAAGAGAAGAGAATTGAGAAAGAGACACACAGTTCAGCAGACCTGATATTTCAAGTCAATCTATGGAGTATTTTTTACTCCAGGTCCAGCAATGGTACAATAAACCAAGGACACGTGTCTGTGCTTTCTAAATCCTTTTGCTGCCATCTAGTGGTTTGATTCAGTATAACATTAATACTCTCCCATCTTTTCCTTTGATTCACCCCTCTCACTAAAAATTAGCAGAATCGTCACTGGGAAATGCTTTATGACATAAAGTCAATGAATCTGAGACTGAGACAAAAACATTGTTTTCTGAGTGATCTGAATAGAAATCATGTTTGCCAAGAAAAGAAGTAGGAAAAAAAAATCTGATGATGTATCAAGCATCTGTAATTGCGGAACTGCGGAAAAAACAATTGCTACCAACCTTGCACAAGTCAAAAAGAGGGCTGTAAAAATATTTACAGACCCCTCACATCCTGGACATAAACTCTTTCAAATCCTATCCTCAAAACGATGCTATAAAGCACTGCATACCAGAACAACTAGACACAAGAACAGTTTTTTCCCAAACGCCCTCACTGAGCTAAACAAATAATTCCCTCAACACTGTCAAACTAGTTACTAAGTCTGCACTACTATTAATCTTCTCACCGTTCCCACACCCATCTCCTTCTACCTATGACTGTAACTTTGTTGCTTGTATCCTTATGATTTATAGTGACTGTTTCCTAATATGATTGGGTTGCTTATTTGTACCCTATAACTATCATTTGTACCCTATAACATATCATTGTTGTACCTTATGATTCTTGATGAACGTATATTTTCTTTTATGTACATTGAGAGCATATGCACCAAGACAAATTCCTTGTATGTCCAATCACACTTGTATGGCCAATAAAAAATTCTGTCTATTCTCATTGGTAGTCCTTTGTTGAGCTTCTTTATGTTGCCAGAGGCAAATTGGATCTCCTACAGCTCAACTCACACATTTTTTCTTTTTTATCATTGCCAAGAATTCCATATGCTTACTTATCATACTAAAGTTCACTACAACTATCTGAAATATAAATTATCCTTCAAAATCAGAAGATTCACTTGCTCTTTAATGCACAGCAGTAAACTATAATTGGTAAAGTCAGTGGAAGCATTTAGAGCAGGGGTATCAAACTTGCATGATCACGGTGGTGTCACCTAATGTATTGAGATTTTTTCCCCCTTTGCTAAACCGGGCGTGAATGTGGCCTGCATGTGATGCATCCGGCCCACGGGCCATGAGTTTGACACCCTTGATTTAGAGCATAGTCACAAGAACTTCTATATTTGAGATGCCAAATGGAGGTGGCTATTAGAGAGCAGTGAAGACTACTTCCTTGTGTCTTTTTTTTTTGCCATCTAGTGATCAACTGGAGTTTTGCAGCCTAGATATGGTAGCTTATACTTTCTATCAGTATGACTTAGCAGTCAAGATCGGGTGTCATTTAGTTGACTTACAACCATAATTGAGCCCAAAATTTCTGTTGCCAAACAAGACAGTTGTTAAGTGAGCCCCATTTTATGACCTTTCTTGTTACAGTTGTTGTGAATCACTGCAGTTATTAAATTAGCAACATGGTTATTAAGTAAATAATAAGTGGCTTTCCAATCCACGATCAGGCAAACAAACGCTGAGTCAACCAAAGCCAGTCCATCAGGTTAAGTGATCAGTGCTTGTTTATTCGCTTTACATGGAGATCAGGAAAAGACAAGTACGAATAGTGTAAGTCGGCTCTGAGAGCAAACGCCTCTCAGCGCTGTTTAAATAAGCCACGCCTTCCGCACCCCACCCCGTCAGTGCATCTCAACTGTTTTGTATTTCGGCGGCCACTTCCTGCTTGCTCTAGCTGGGATGACGCTGCTTCCGAAGCCACGATGCTGCCGATCTGTCATCTGGAGGTATATTCCCAACCTGTCTTCGTACGCGGTACCGCCACCACCTTCACCTAGTGATCACCCTCACCATTACTAACGCCTAGCCACCTGGTGCCGATTCTCCCCTTAAATCAGTGCATGATCATCGTGTTTTGTGTGACGAGCCATGGCTGGGCTTGACATCGGGCTTCCCCATAGACTTTGCTTGTTGGAAGGTAGCAGAAGGTGGATCACATGACCCCAGGATACTGCAACTGTCACAAATACAGATCAGCTGCAAAGCATCTGAATTTTGATCACCTGACCAAGGGGATGCTGCAACAGTCATCAATGTGAAAAGCAGTCATAAATCTCTTTTTTCTGTGCTGTTATAACTTCAAATGGTCACTGAATGAAAGATTATATATCAAGGACTATCTGTATTCAGTTAACCTCATTTTCTGGTTTTGCACAATAACTTGACCCAAAAACTGATCACAGGGAGCAGTTCTCAGAATTTCTTAGGCAACCCTTTGGCTGGCTGGTTGTTGGTCCACTGCATTCCTGCTCAGGAATTCTCAGTGCATTCCACTCAGTGCAAATATTTAAACTGTACACCACCCAGAATCTCTCTGTGAGAGAGATGAGCAGTTTCTAAATCTGATGTACAAATATATATGTATAAATAAATTCCACAAGCATAGACATTAGGAGCTTCAAAAGTAACTTCCCCCTGTGTTCAGTAGCGTATGCATCTACCAAAGCAAAGCTTAAATTGTTTACTCTTTATTTTGCTTAGTTTTAAATTCAAATCTAGAATTGGGGAAAGGTGCTTAAACTATTAGAGCACAGCACCCGTTTGTACATATTCAAACTCAGGTTCTAAGTGAATGCTACATTATTTGCCTAAGGCACGTGCAATTGCCACATGTTTTCTTTGACATTTTTATGCCTGATATATTCAGGTATTCCTTTCCAGGTTTTAATATGTAAAATAGCATAAAAATAATCTCCTTTTCTTAAATAGATTTAAAGGTTCTTGGCTGGGGAATTCTGGAAGTTGAAGTTTATTCATCTTAAAGTTGCCAATTTGAAAAACACTGCATTAGAATTAAGCACATGCTCACCTGTTGAATCTCTGGAGAGGTTTCCCCCGAAAGGGTTCGAGTTTCCCGGCTGGGAAAGCTTTGCAGGCACAATGAGCCAATTAACGAGTGAAGCAAGCTGCGTGAAAACAGGATTCTCTTTATTTAGTTTCAGGAAGACGGATCCGGCAAGTGCACGAACCAGTGTTCCTGGGTGAGCTGACATCGTTACAAGGTAAGCATGCATTTTTATACTTTTCTATACAAAGGAAATTCTTTGTTTCTTTTGTTACTTTTGTGTGTCTTCCTTTTGTGTGTGCGTTCATGGATTGCCCTGTGTTTTCTTATTCTAGTTCTTCCCTACTTGAAACTGAGTGGTGTCTTAGTTATTTGATTTCATGTTCTTTTGTTTCCTTCTGCTCTTATTATTTGCCCCTTGCCTTAAGATGATCATGTTGTTATCAGTTAAACCCTTACCCCCGGCTTGGCTCTTATCAAATTGCTTGGGCTATTGATTAAATCTTTTCCTTAGCTAATCCTCTGTCGTTCCTTTTGTTTTGCTCTGCTGTTTCGATAGTTTCTTTCCTGGCATGTCTTGGGTCTTTTGTGTGTGTCATTTCCCTGGGTCTTCTTTCTAAATGGCCCTGATGCTTATGTGTTCTATTTTGGGAAGGTCATCTTCCTATGCCTAGGGCTTTTCCCTTCCTGAGTTGATCCTGTACTATGAGGTTTTACTATGTTTCACTGGCCTTGGCACTGTCTTGGTGGTGTTCCCCTCCTACACAACCTTTTGAAAAATGTCTGAAGTCCTTATATAAAAAGGTTATTGATGCCAAAACCATTTTTAAAATGCTGGGGTAACATCAGCCCCATAGTCAAGGTCATGGTCATGAAAAGGACAAGATTTGGGACCAGGGATGGGCTTCAAATTTTTAGCAAGGGATTCTCTGCCTGGTTGCTGGGTGGGCATAGCCATGGTTGGTGTGGCCTAATCAGCCTCCTGCAACATGGTGGGGGGTGTTTTGCCCTCCCCAGGCTCCAGAGGCCTTTCCCGAACATCCAGAAGGCCCGTTTTTCACCCTCCCCGAGCCTCTGCACACACCCTGCACTTACCTGCATCCAAAACAGGCCACATTGGGACTCCGCAGAGTGGGGAGGAGGCAGCCAAGAGTGGGATTTGGGGGTTCTCCAAACTGCACAGAATCTTAGCTAGAGGTTCCCGCCGAACCCCTGTGAATCCCCAGCAGCCCACCCCTGTTTGGGACAATTCCAAATATTCCAAAGAACACTGACAGTATCCTGGTCAACAGACAAAAGGAAGCAGAGATTACAAATAACCACCTATAGCTCAATATTCCTGGCAATCTACAGGTCTCGTTTGCTTTGACTAAAGCCAAGACTCCATCATCAGAAAAGGACTGGATAAAAAAGGGAGTCTACTTTGAAGCCATTGCGTAGAAGCCATTGAACCTTGATGCTCATCTCAAGTTTGCAAAGGAAACAAAATAATTGATTGGGTCTCCAAACTTCTGAAAGAACATTCTACGGGTAGATCAGTCAAAAGTGGATCTTTGGGGTCTACATCGACATTGGAAAACTAGCAGACACCAATCCCTACTTTTATACTCCAAGTGTAAGATATATTCCATATTCACTCTATCTCTTTCTAATCTTTGCTTGATGGTCCTATACATAATAATGATTATAAACATTCAATTCACAGACACTTAAATCCTAAATCTTCCAGTTCTTAGGCAAAAGTGGTTACAATTTCATCCAAAGAGAATTCCCTTCAAGGATCTGATAGCCAAGAAATCCTCTACTTGTAGATAGAATCATCAGGAATCAGTAACTGGTTAGAATGGCTATAAATTCAGTCTTTATTTTTATAATTTTTATCTTGCCTTTTCCTTGCTTTACTATTCCTTACCTTACCTTGCCATTGCCATTACTGTCTAGAGACCATTTCATTATTTCTCATCTTTTTCAGCAGCCATCATCTGTTTCGAACCAAAAGAGTCTTCATTTTCATTTCTACTGTATGTGAACCAGGGGTGAAATGCTCCAGGTTTGGACCGGCTTGGGCGAGTAGGTAGCAATGGCGGTGGGCAGTTTGGAGAACCGGTAGCAAAAATCCCTGCCCCTGCCTCCCATGCCCAGCTGAGCTGTGCGATAATCAGAGTCTTTTTTCCTTTTAAATGGCTCTGACAATCCAAACTCTGACGATCCCAGCTGAGTTGCCTGCAGATCAGGCAACTCAGCTTGGATCGCCAGAGCCATTTAAAAGAAAAAAAGCTTTTTTTCCCCTTTAAATGGCATTGACAATCCAAGCTCTGACAATTCCAGCTGAGTCGTCAGAGCCTTTTGAAAGCATTTTTTTACATGGTTTTACATGTAAAAAATGTTTTTAAAAGTAAAAAACAAATTGGCCACACCCACCCAGTCACATTACCTCCCCCCACCAAGCCACATCCACAGAACCGGTAGTAACAAATTTTAGATTTCACCCCTGATGTGAACCAATTCCTGTAAGCATGTATCAACGTGTCTGTCTCTTGTGATCTTCTAGATGTCTAGATTTCTCATACGTGTTTATTTTTACTGACAACTTCCATTCCTTTAGGCATTATTCATTCACTAATTGGATTTTTTAATGAGCATTTATGTTTCCAAACCAATTCTGTGAACCTTTTCCCTAGTTGCTTAAAGACACCAATTCCTTAAAAAACATAAACAGGGCTTATAACCAGTAGTTTCACCGCTTTCTCATACTATCTTTTGTTCTTTCAACTTCTCACCTATGTCTTTTTGGGGTTTTTTTGGCTACATCCAATTACACCTTTCTCACTTTTCCCTTTTCTTTTGACCCATTTGCTATTCCTTCATACGCTTGCTTCATACTGTGTTTTTCTGAAAATAAGACCTTGTCATGTATTTTTTTAAACCCTGAAATAAGTGCTTGGCCTTATTGCCATGCACTCAAAAGCCCGATTGGGCTTATTATCAGGGGATGTCTTATTTTGGGGGAAACAGGGTAGTTTGATATTATCCGTGTATCTATATGCTGAAGCATCATAATATACTTTCTTTGTATTGCTCACTTATTTTTGAATTAAATCCATATTTATGCAGGATCCATTCCATTTTTTTACCCTGTTGCTTCTTTTTGTTTTACTAAACCCACTATTTAAATATCATGTTCCATTTATTTTTATTTATTGTATTCCTCAATTCAGGAATATCATACCTACTAACTTTCACTTTGATACTGTTTACACATAGCCATTTTTGGATTACTCTATGAACATGTACTCTTTACAACAGGCCACATAACATCCACTCTTTTTATCAGCATTTGCACATCTTAAAAATTCTCCATCTGTTTTCCTGTCTTTAGTAAATGTTCCAATAAGATGCACAAAATTATTGACTTGCTTTACTTTTTCAATATTATGTATAACCACGTACTATTCATTCAATTTTCCCTGTTAAATATAACTACTTTTGTCTTCAGTAAATTACTTTTAGATGCATAATGACTCATATAACATAATAACATTCATTGCAATAATTACACAATGTTCTATATTGATTTATTCATATGGTAAGTCCATTAAACTAGCACGGAAATTTCCCAAATGCTCTCTGCTCAGTGTTGAACTATTAGCCAAGCATTTCATTTATACTGATTCATGCCCTATTTCTATTACATGTCTCTTTCATCACCTTTTTCTTAATTTCATTGCATCAGTTAATATAATTTCATCATTTCTCCTCTTACATTCTAAGTTGTAATCTTTCATTGCCAAGGTTGCCACCAAATGGTCCTACAGATATTGACTTTTGCTGTGCATTATGACTTTAATTAATCAAGGTTTTCATGATGCTTGTCAGTAAGAGAAAGTGTAAACTAGGTCACCAATCTTAGTTGTACCTGTGGCAAACATCCTCTGCTAACAGCAAAAGCAATAACAATCAGTTTTAGGCACATTTTGGCTGGTGTGCCAATCAGAACCAATTTTGTGCTCATGCTTTTCTAGGCAAGCTAGGATCTCTAAATAGCCTTGTAAGCCAACACACTGCTGTTCACATCGCACTAATCTGAATAGTACATACAATGTACTGACACATACTTCCATACACTAATAGAAACAATTTTAAAAAAGAAAATAAATCTAAGGCAAAAGGATTGTGTATTTAGAAAAATATTATTAAAAAGTAAAATGAATGTAGAGTTCTTTATCGTAATGGCACAATGGCAGACAGTGAAGATTGCAATTCTCATCTGATTTTTCAGGCTCTTCATTGAATAGGATAATGAAATCTTGATTAAACTGACCAGCTGGGTGAAAAGGCAGTGTCCATTGTATCTAGCTATCCACTAAATGGCAAATGAGGTCATTTATGTTTTTTTGTATCATCTGTATAATGACATCATTATGCAAATGACTATTGGCATAATTTGCATCCGAGGACATAATTCATTGCTAATTATCATATTTTAAGGTGCCTTGTCTGGATTGCTTAAGATGCAGAAGAATTTCCCTATATTTTGGGGGGATGCCAAAGAGAAATTTGCTGCCTTGTATCTGAGAACTGTTAATTGGTGATCTGTTAAATAGAGAACTCACTCAATTCCTATTATTAATTTTGCTGTATCAGGAATGGGTGTTGGTGTAGGACAGGGATCCCCAACCTCTGGGCTACAGCCCACAACCTGGCCATGGCCTATTTGGAGCCAGGCCCCATGAGAGATGGGACAGTGTGTGCATGCAACTCCACTTGTGCCCCAAAGGCTTCTCTTCTGTCACATGAATGGAATTATGCATGGAGTGGTGAGAGCAGAGGCTGAATGGGACAAGTGAGCCCTGCTCAGCTTCACTGACTCAACATGGCTACTTGTTGCAGGACACCAGATCCACCTTTGGAATGTCGGGCAGCCTCAATGAGTCTGAAGGAACACAAGAGTGTGCCTCCAAAGCAGGGGTGAAATGCTCCCAGTTCGGACCGGATTGCGTGATCCGATAGCAATGGAAGTGGGTGGTTCGGAGAACCAGTAGCAAAAATCCCTGCCCCCGTCCCATGCCCAGCTGAGCTGCCCCATCATCAGAGGCTTTTTTTTCTTAAATTTTTAAAAGCATTTTTGCTACAACCTCTTTGGCCAAAAAAATGCTTTTAAAAGTAAAAAAAAAAGCCTCTGATGATTGCGCGGCTCAGCTGGAATCGTCAGAAGCTTTTAAAAGCATTTTGTTTACAACCTCTTTGGCCGAAGAGGTTGTAGAAAAAATGTTTTTAAAAGCCTCTGACGATCCCGGCACAGTTGTCTGATCGTCAGAGGTTTTTAAAAGCATTTTTAAAAACAACCTCTTTGGCTGAAGACATTGTAGAAAAAATGTTTTTAAAAGGAAAAAAAAGCCTCTGACGATCAGGCAACTCAGCTGGGACCATCAGAGGCTTTTAAAAGCATCTTTTTTACAACCTAGAGGTTGTAGAAAAAATGCTTTTAAAAGGTTCTGACGATCCCAGCTGAGTTGCCTGATCGTCAGCGGCTTTTAAAAGCATTTTTTAATAACCTCTTCGGCAGATGAGGTTGTAGAAAAAATGGTTTTAAAAGTAAAAAAAAAAAAAAAGTTGGCCATGCCCACTCAGTCACATTACCCCCACCAAGCCACGCCCACAGAACAGGTAGTAGCAAATTTTACATTTCACCACTGCTCCAAAGGCTTTTCTTCATGCCAAAAGCTTTTGCAAAGGGATGAAAGGGATGCTTTTGGCATGGAGAAGCCTGAATGAGCATAAAACCGCACCCCAAAACTTTCTCTTCTCTCTTGCGTGAGTGGAGCTGTAAGCATGTGTGCAGGTGCGCCAGTCCACTACTGGCACGGACTTGTTCCCTTTCCCCCCCAGCTGGGCCACCAAGCCACAAAGGTTGGGGACTATTAGTATTGGATAGGTTTCTACTATATATAGAGTTACCATGTGGTAAGATAGGTAGCCTGTCAATTTGATAAATAAATAATTAGAAAACAGATACAGCTTTCTAATCCAAGATATGACCCCATATATTTCGCCATTCATGCAAATGTTTATATGTATTACATGATTTGGGGTTATTCAGCCTGCAAACAATAAGTAGATAAAGGTAAATGTAAAGGTTCCCCTCGCACATATGTGCTAATCGTTCCTGACTCTAGGGGGCGGTCCTCATCTCTGTTTCAAAGCCAAAGAGCCAGCACTGTCCGAAGACGTCTCTGTAGTCATGTGGCCGGCATAATTACATATAACAAAAGATCAAAGTTAAGTGCTACAATTTCTCTTTGGGTGAAGTAGAGTTCCTCTGAAAATATCACACTTTATTTTAATATATAAATTGAAAACAGTTTCTGTTGCATGCATAAGTACACAAAGATGTTGCTGGTTCCATATATATTCACATTAGCTAATATGAGTAATGTGAGGGGGGAAATGGTTTTTTTCAACACCTCCCAAATTAGGAATTCCTCTTTGAGGAATTTAAAAGAATTTAAAAATTCTTTTTAAAGAATGAGACAGTCCCTTAAACCAGTGGCCCCCAGTTCTGTGGGCACCAGTTCTGTGGAGAGAGGTTGTTCCGTGTGGTTTTGCATGCCTGAATCCCACAGTCGGGTCTTCCATTGTTTGCACGGGCCAGTTTCTGGCATGCTGTGGCCCAGTGAATAATGGAATAGTGAAAATAGCAATAGCACTTAGACTTATATACTGTTTCACATGGTTTTACGGCCCCCCATAAGTGGTTTACAGAGTCAGCATATTGCTTCCAACAATCTGGGTCCTCATTTTACCCACCTCGGATGGATTGAAGGCTGAATCAACCTTTTTTTTTTTGGCAAAATATTTTTTATTTTTCCAACATAACACATAAAATACATCTCTTTCGAGAGCGAAGTCTTGATCCGGTCATGAATAGGTACAATCGCTTACATTTTGAAAAAGCTCCATTCACAATTTCCCATTATATCTTTTAAAATTCAAGGTCAAAACAGAAAATTTTTTAGCCATAAACTCTAATAGCTTGATCAGAATCATTCTATTATATCACCACCAATTTAATTTCCAGGTACACATTTAATTCATTGTTATGCTCATTTATAAGTTCAATTATCTCTGGTTCTTTTCCAAGCTCTACTCATTACACCTTTGACATCAATATTAAAACATTAAAAAAAGAGAAAAAAATATTCTAATCTCTTAGTCTAATTATTTATCTTACAATTTCTAACCACACATCGTAATTTCAACTTAGATACAGCTCTATTTTTTATTTCAGATAATAAATCAAAATTCAGTCCATATTTCTTAATCTCTTGACCCCTTCATCAGATCTTTAAACCTTAAAGCTTTATCAATTTGCCTTCAGTTTTGCATATTTCATATTCTCAAATTTATCTCAAAATCCATATCCTCCTCCCTATCTTCTCCTATTATTGGCTGATTTCCAGCATATTATTGTTTGGCTGATTAACAGCATATCCTCCTCCATACCTCCAGCTTTTGTTTGGCTGATTTCCAGCATTATTTATTTATTTAATGAATTAAATTTATATACTACCCTTCTCCCCCAAGGGACTCAGGACAGTGAACAGCCGAAATTTAAAATAACATACAATATAAAAGTTAAGATACCTAAAAATAAATTAAATCAATCGCCCTCCCAATTTAAAACCCCCTAGGCTAAACAAATTAAAAACTAACCCATAAGAAACCTATTTAGGCTAGGCCGGCTGGCTGAAATAAAAATGTCTTCAGGGCCTTACGGAAAGTGCAAGATCCAGGATCAGTTGTATTCCGAGAGATAGCTCATTCCAGGGGGCAGGTGCTCCCACAGAGAAGGCTCTCCCCCTGGGGGCCCCCAGCTGACATTGCTTGACTGACAGCACCCTGAGGAGGCCCTCTCTGTGAGAGCGAATTGGCTGGTGGGAGGTTATCGGTAGCAGAAGGCGGTTTTGTAAATACCCTGGCCCTAAGCCATGGAGCGCTTTAATGGTGAGAACCAACACCTTGAAGTGCACCCAGAAGACCACCGGGAGCCAGTGCAGCTTGCGCAGGAGAGGTGCTATATGGGAGTGTCATGTCGCTCCCGTAATCACCCGCACGGCCGCATTCTGGACCAGTTGGAGCCTCCGGTGTTCCTCAAGGGAAGCCCCATGTAGAGAGTGTTACAGTAATCCAGGCGAGAAGTGACGAGAGCATGAGTGACTGTGCATAAGGAATCCCGATCCAGAAAGAGGCGCAACTGGTGTATCAGGCGAACCTGATGAAAAGCCCCCCTGGCCATGGCAGTCATATGCTCTTCTAAAGACAGCCGTGTGTCCAGGAGGACTCCCAAGTTGCGAACCCCCTCTGTGTGGGTCAATCACTTGCCCCCAATAGCCAGCGATGGCACCAGCCTGGCTATATCAGGATGCCAGCATCCACAGCCACTCAGTCTTGGAAGGGTTGAGTCAAAGCCTATTCCTCCCCATCCAGATCCACACGGCCTCCAGACACTGGAACATCACTTCAAGGGCATAGTTGGGGTCGTTTGAGGTGGAGATGTACAGCTGAGTATCACAGAGTACAGATGACACCGCACCCCAAATCCATGGATGATCTCACCCAGCGGCTTCACATAAATGTTGAACAGGAGTGGTGAGAGGACCGACCCTTGTGGCACTCCACAAACAAGGTGCCTTGAGGTCGACCTCTGCCCCCCTGCTAACACAGACTGCAACTGGTCAGAGAGATAGGAGAACCACTGCAACATGGTGCCTCCCACCCCCAATCCCTCCAGCCGGTGCAGCATGATACCATGGTCAATGGTATCAAAAGTCGCTGAGAGGTCTAATAGGACCAGAACAGAGGAGCACCCCCTGTCCCGAGCCCTCCAGAGATCATCAACCAATGTACCCAATGCCATTTCCATGCTGTACCCAGGCCTGAAGCCGGACTGGCACAGATCTAGATAGACGGTTTCATCCAGCATGCTTTATTTTGGCTGATTTCCAGCATAGTCACCTCCATACCTCCACCCATTGTTGGCTAGTTTCCAACATATTATATTTTGGCTGATTTCCAGCATAGTCTCCTCTGAACCTCCCACTATTATTTGGCTGATTTCCAGCATGTTTCATTTTGGCTGATTTCCAGTATATTCTTCTCCGAATCTCCTTCTCTTATTTGGCTGGTGTTATCAACATATTTTTCTCCACACCTACCTCTGTTGTTTTAGCTATTTCATTTTAAGTAATTCATATATTACATAATTTGCTTTTTCAGATATCACAATTTGACTCAGCATAAATTTTAACAAATATCTTCTCATATATTTTAAGCTCATTTACTTCATATTTATTTTAAATCTCAAAAATTCATTTAAGCGTTTAGAACATTTAAAAAAATCATGTTCTCATTCATTCATTTATAGTTTTATTTCATAACCAAATACATATGTTTATATAGTCCAATTTAAAAGGAATGGAAATAAAAGGTGAAAAAGAGAAGGAAAACAAAACAAAAACAAAGCAGGAGAAAAGAGGTAAAGTAGAAATAAAAAAGAAAAAAGTATCAAGAAAAGAAAGAAACTAAAAAAAATAGCAAAGGGAAACAAAAAAAAGGTATAATACCTCATATCAGACTTCAAATATGGATTAAGCATTACATTTGCATTTTAATCAAACTATATTGTTTTTCTTATCTTGCAACCTACTATAAATCTTTTTCCAATCTGTCCAAAATTGTTCTTTTTCAATTTCGATATTATCAATGTTAAAAATTCTATAGAGTTTAGTTCTTTTATATCATTCCATATATAATATCATCATCTTTTCTTTTAGTGCCACACCTTTTTTCCTTTTCTTGCTGCGCTGTTAATTCAGTTATAGTTATATCATTTTATTTCTTTTTTCTTTCCATCAGTAAAACTTCCAATGGACAGATTGAGTATCCCCAGAGTCAAAGCTCCTTATTTGTTGCCAAAGTACTCCAGTTATATTAACAAGACACTTAGTTTCTCTTTCAAGCTGCTAGCAATCCGTAATTACACTTTCACTTCTTCACAGTCTCCATTTTGTGTATTGCCAGGCTATCCGTTTGTCTTTTCCCTTTGTTTAAAAAAGTCCTGTTTATCGCCTCTTTCCTTTTTCTCTCTTCCAAAAATAATCCATTCCCATTTAAAAAGAAGAAAAAAGAACAGTTTTCAAAATTTATAACTTTCCAAAAAGGCAATCATTCTAAATTAGCAATAAAATCCATAATCCTTTGATGGGTCTTTCCCCTTTTTTAAAATTTGATTTATATGCCGCCCTTCTCTGGAGACTCAGGGCAGCTTACAATGCATTAAGTAATAGCCTTGCATACTTTTGTATATTTTATACAAAGTCAGCTTATGCCCCCACAAACTGGATCCTCAATTTACCTACCTTAGAAAGGATGGAAGGCTGAGTCAGCCTTGAGCCTGGTGAAATTCGAACTTACAGTAATTTCAGACAGCTGGAGTTAATTAAAAGGTATTTTGCAGAACTTCTTCCCCAATACATCGTAGCCGCTAATTAAGGCTGGGGCACACTTATCAATATCCACAGTTTAAACACTGTTCCCACCTGGGTTTGGTCTTGCTTATCCAGCTTCCGAACTCCTCACTCTCACTTTTTCCTCTTCCTCCAGCACAGTGCTTTCTCTGGTTGGCCAGGGCTTCGAGGCAGTCACCATGACTGCCACTCCCCTGCTGCTGGCTCAGAGGGCTTCCTCCGCCCAGAGGAACCTGCCCATTGCTCTCAGCCATCCAAAGGGTCCCTCTCTCTTCCCCTGTCCCTTCAGGGCAGGGTAGGTCTGCAGACCTGTCGGCAGCGGCTCACCAGTCGAGTTTTTGTGGGGCTCATAAGAGCCCCGCCATTTCCCGACTGAACCGCCCAGTGCCAACCGGAAGTCTCCCAAGACTGAGTCAACCTTGAACTGGTGAGAATCAAACTGCCAAACTGCTGGCAACTGGCAGTCAGCAGAAGTATCCTGCAGTACTGCATTCTAACCATCGTGCCACCATAGCTCTTGGTAACTCATGTGCAGTGGTGAAATGCAAAATTTGTTATTACTGGTTCTGTGGGCAGGGCTTGGTTGTGTGTGGGGGGTAATATGACTTTGTGGGCAAGGCCAACTTTTTTTTTGTTTTACTTTTAAAACCATTTTTTCTACAACCTCTTCAGCTGAAAAGGTTGTAAAAAATATGCTTTTAAAGCCTCTGACGATCCCAGCTGACTTGCCTGATTGGCAGAGGCTTTCTTTTTTTTTTAAGCCTCTGATGATCCCAGCTGAGCTGCGCAATTATCAGAGGCTTTTTTAAAAAACTTTTAAAAGCATTTTTTTCGGCCAAAGAGGTTGTAGAAAAAAATGCTTTTAAAAATAAAAAAAACCCCCTCTGATGATTGCGCGGCTCGGCTGGGCAATGGGGGGGGGGGGGCAGGGATTTTTGCTACCGGTTCTCCGAATCACCCGCCTCCATTGCTACCGGATCGGGCGATCCAGTCCGAACCGGGAGCATTTCACCCCTGCTCTTTTGTGGTAAACACAAAATAGGCATTTGAAAGAGGGGTCAAAGGGGCCATCTACATTAGGATTGAACAGCCTTCTCTCAACCGAGGGGGAGGGATACAACACCACCTATCTCCTGTTTACAATACAGTCCTTTCAGCAGTTCCAAGAAGGCTCCATGCCCATCTGCACTATTTAGCTGACCCTGAGGGCACAGATACACCTCCAAGGTCCTCAATGATTCTCAGAAAGAATGCTAACAACCAGATGACTGCAAGGAATATACATCCTTCCATCCTTTTATTTATTTATTTATTTTTATTTATTTATTTGTCAAGCATATATAAGATAACAGGTAAAAATATAAAGATAATTTGAATACATGAAAAGGATACGAGTAAAAAGGGATATTAGGACAGGGATGGTAGGCACACTGGTGTGCTTATACACGCCCCTTACAGACCTCTTAGGAATGGGGTGAGGTCAACAGTAGACAGTCTAAGGTTAAAGTTTTGGGGGTTTAGGGAAGAAACCACAGAATCAGGTAATGCATTCTAGGCATTGACCACTCTGTTACTGAAGTCATATTTTCTGCAGTCGAGTTTGGAGCAGTTTACCTTGAGTTTGTATCTATTGTTTCCTCATGTATTGTTGTGGTTGAAGCTCCATCGTTCAGTCAGAACTGAAGAAACATCTTGGATGAGAAGTGAAATGTCTTCAAACAAAATTAGAAAATTCAGTTGCCTTTTGAAAGAAAGCACCTTTGGGACAATAATTTTGAGGTACTTTAAGGAAGGCTCTTTTGGCTTAATATTTGAGAAAGGTAAACTTTTAAAAAAGAAAACATGTTTTTCTGCTGCTATCAAGTGGACTAAATACATTCATGAGAATGTATAATTTCAGTACAGTAATCATTATGTTGTTTAGTGACAATATATATTTGCACTGATGTGGATGATTAAAAGAAAACCCCAATCCTACCATTTAATCTCAATTAAATACACACTTTCTTGATGATTACAATATGGAAACTATAAAGAAGCCCCATTTTTAAATTTTGTCCAGGCACTTAGCAACATCATAAAATCTGTAGAAGCAGAGAAAGTAAAAATGACTAATGGAAAAATTACTCTAGAGTTATATTTAGAAAAAATAACTCTCTTTAGTCCTTCTTAGACATTCTCAGCATCCTACCCATTTGCAAGAGGAAGTTATATAACCACATTTGTTTTGAAAGCCTAAGGGCCATAATTTATTTTTCAACAGCATGCCATATACAAATTAGTATTGATTTCATCTCATTAATAATTTTAACATTGGATCAAAATTTACTTTTACATCTATATTCAGTTATTTCATGTTTTCCCTCTTCTATTACATTAAAAATTCAATGTGGTAATGAAATTTGGAGATGTCAATGAAATTTAGATCCTGTTCAGGGGTGGGCTGCTGGGGGTTCACAGAAGTTCGGGAGAACCTCTAGCTAAGATTCTGTGCAGTTTGGCAAACCCCCAAATCCAATTCCTGGCTGCCCCTCCCCATTCCACCCCGCCCCTCCCTGGAGTCCCCAAGTGGCCTGTTTTGGTACAGGTAATAGCAGGGTGTGCATGGAGGCTCGGGGAGGGCGAAAAACGGGCCTACCGGAAGTTCAGGAAGGCTGGAAGGACCACTGGAGCCTGGGGAGACCGTTTTTGCCCTTCCAGAGGGTCAAGGAAAGCCTCCATGCAGGTTCAGGAGGCCAACTAGGCCACGCCCACCATGGCCCATCCAGCAACTAGGGAGAGAACCTTGCTAAAAGTTTTGAAACTCACCCCTGGTCCTATTACCTTCATTTCCACAAAAGATCATTCCCGTCTTTCCTTACCTGCTCCACAGTGTCCAAGTTTGAATGAGCAGGCGATAATTTTGCCAAAATGGCTTACATTTATTGACCATTGCTAGCAAAGAACTTGAAGGAGGAAGGAATTAGAAAAACAGGCTTTCCCTGTAAGTGCACTGAATTATCTTCATGGTAAAGGGTTGTTGTTCCTCAGTACACCAATGCAAAAGCATTGGGAAGAAGTGCTCAAACTCCAGAACTTTTATTTATTATCTATTAAATTTATTTGTTGCCCGTCTTTAACTTCCTGAATGGTTCAGAAGGGTATGAGCCACCCCCCCCTCTCTCTCTTTCTCTTTTGCTTATTATGCTTTCTGCTTATCATTCTGCGTGTTTTCATCATGTTTTGATAAGCATGGATTAGCAATCAAGAGATCCAGTGCTTTGGGTCAAATCAGTTGCTTCCACAAACACCTCCCTACTAGATACATTTAAAACTCAGGGGAAAAAAACAGAGTTCAAATAAAATTTTCCCAAGCAATTACATAAAATACTATAGTAATTACTACAGTAATTACATAAAATACTATAGCTTAACTCATTCTTAGATAAAGCCATATCTGTGAACTCCAAGATCTAGAGTGTCCAACCTTGGCAACTTTAAGACTTGTGGACTTCAACTCCCAGAATTCTTCAGATAGCTATGCTGGCTGCAGAATTCTGGCAGTTGAAGTCCTCAAATCTTAAATTGGCACAGCTGTCCAAGACTGTGATCCAACTTATGAAATGTCATTTGAGTTTACTGATGAAAGAAGGAGAAATCAGCTGACATCTGCTATCTTACTCATAATGACTTCTAAGGCAAAGGTTAGATGAGCTTATAAATTGTTTGAAAACTTTACTTGGAGTTCACACCCAAGCAAATGATTAATGGTTGAGAAAGTTTAGGTGGAAGTGGGCCAAGATACAACAAAAGACTCACTTGAGGAACACCCATTTTGCAGCTTATTGGTGATGACATTCATCCTTTTATAAAACCCAGCCAGTGAAGTACCGTAACACCATTGCAGAGGCTTCAGGCTCGTGGTATGCATGATGGAGAAAACATCAGGTTTCCACCAGCTCACACTTCTTTGTTCTGCATTCTGTCTTGTTTATGTCCTGGTTAAAATCATCCAACTGTATTACAAGAGACAAAAGCAGCTTAAGGCTTATAAGAATTTCCCAGGCCCTCCTACTCATTGGCTGTATGGCAACATCCATCAGGTAAGAAGCAGCAAAATATATGGGGAGGTGATGGGGCAGAAGAAGGCAGTGAATTTCTGACACAGTTAATTGCTAGCAGATCTTGAAATTATTTAAAGATTGTAATTGTCCCTTAAATTCTTAAATCATTGATTGCGGCTCTGTTATTATCAGATGAATAACTTCATTCTGATGCCTGTGTTCCTCAAAGTAATCTAAGAAGTGGTTAAGTTATTTTATTTATTTATATCAAATTTATCTAGCTGCTCATTTCTCTAATTCAGGGAATATACTATATTTTCTTAAGTGTGCATTATATTATGAGTGCCTTTTACGCATTCTTAATTTTGTTTGCATTACTCAGGCTGATTTAAGTCAGGATGAATATTCTGACTCTGATGAGTGTCAGGGTTTAAATGCACAGCTCTGCAATTACACTGTAAACATGATTTTCTTTCTTTCTTTTTCTTTTTTGCAGATACCTACCCAGAAAGAAGAACTAAAGTATATGTTGGAGTGGTCTGAACAATATTCTTATGCTTTTCCCAGATGGTTCGGGACTTTTTTTTCTTCTATAATTGTCACTCACCCAGAATATGCCAAAACTTTGTTTGCCAGAGGAGGTAAGTGCATGCCAGTTAGGACAATGACTATTTGCCATGCATTTATGCATATAGAGAGATTTACACTAGAGAACAGTACCCAGTCTCTGTTGGATGCTAAAGGGCACATTTCTATCAGAGCTTCAGTACCTTTCAGCTACACCTATAAAGTTTATATTGATAGTAATGTAAGATGATGCTAAAAAAGACAAACGTGAGTTACCTTCTTTATATGTATTTGGCACTCACTTTATACACTTAGTTAAGAACTCTTTTAAACATCATACTCATTAAAGTATGTCTCTTCTCTACTGCAGCTCGAATACACAACTTCAGAAGAGTAAAAAATAGTGTCAGCAAGACTTAATGATTTCCACTAAACTTCACTAAACCCTTCCTTGCAAACATATATAAAGTTGTACTGTACATTTGAATAATTTTTCTTTTGTTGTTATCCAATGGTTAATGTGTTAGAATAGGACTCAGGAGATCAACGTTCAAGTCCATCCTCAACCATGGAAACTGATTGGGTGGTTTTGGGTCAGTCCCTCTTTCTCAGCCCTACTTATCTCAAAGAATTGTAGTGGGGAAGACTGGAATGGGGAATTTTGTCTATAGCAACTTGAGCTCCTAGAGGACAATTAGGGAATTAATCTTATTATATGAACGTGTGAATAATTCACTCATACCTTCAGCAGAATGACTGCTGCAAATGACAGAGAAATGGGGAAAATGCAATGTTAAAAATATGTCAGTTTTGTGATTCTGTACTAGGGCTCAAGAAAAAGCCAAGGACATCCAACAATAAACTTACTTTTAACATTTAGTATATTTTTTAAAAAATAGACCTTTAATAAGGCTCTGCAAATTCTTTGAAAAGTTGCTTCTCAAGATGTAGGAAACATGTCTTCCACTCATCAAGCAGCCACTTTGGCTACTTCTGACAGTCTTCCTACACATGTAGGTATCTATAGCCACTTCACTTTTCCTCCAGCAAAGGAAAATTGGAAAATTCTTTCAAACTGCCCTAATTTTTAACAGATTGAATGGATTGAACTTTAATACTTGAACAGAAGTTGATGTTATTATTGTATGCTATGGAAATGCTTCACAAAGCACAAAGTGATGGATTTAAGATTTTTGTAGCAACACCAAAAGAGAATGATCCATTAGTTTTGTTATGAACTTTGATAGCCACTAATTTTCATGTAAATTATTTTGATTGTCATATGTGAGCTATATATATATGAGCCATATATGAATATACATCTTACATATCAGAGTTACTGATTCTTTCATATTTGTTCAATGGAAGAAAGATGCAGTAAACTTCCAATGTGGACTTTATCTATGCCAAATAAGTTAATTATTTCAGTATATGTTTAGTATTATGCTATAACTTTGTTCTGATCTTCTTTGAATTTTCTAGATCCAAAGCCTGAATTCATCTATGCACCTTTGATTCCTTGGATTGGTATGTGTAAAAATTAAAATCAGTTATAATTATTTTTTCTATTTCCCCCTTTTTTTCCAGTTCAATTGATAATTTAACTTTATTAAGTTAAGTTGTTTGTTTTAGTGTAGCTTTCCAATCTTAATTTGATCTTCTCCGATCTTCTCCGGTTTTGCATATAATGGGACCAGAATCTGGAACTATATTCAGAACCGCACCTGAAATTTATCAAGTTGTGGAGGCTTGATTTAATTTATAAAAATCTCAGTTTGATTATAAGAGTCTGATCATCACATCTACACTTTAATGAACGAAATGGTGTACTAAGGAAGGTCACTCAATAGCTTCTGTGCTTAATGGAGGTCTAGAACCAATCAAGTAATACCTTATCAGCCCAAATCAGTATGAGACTCTTCAAACATTTTGTCATATTATGTAATGATAGCTTTGCTATAAGAATTGCAGTGAGGGTAATACAAGCTGACCCCGCAAGTTGGACAACATAGGAAGAAAAACAACAGAGTATAAAACAACAGAATAACAGAGTTGGAAGGGACCTTGGCGGTCTTCTAATCCAAGCCTCTGCTCAAGTGGGAAACCCTGTACCATTTCAGATAAATGGTTGTCCAACCTCTTCTTAAAAAATCCCCAGTGTTAGAGAACCCACAACTTCTAGAAGGAAGTTATCTCACTGATTAATTGTTCTAATTGTCAGGAAATTTTTCTTTAGTTCTAGGTTGGTTCTTTCCTTGATTTAATTTCCATCCATTGTCTTCAGGTGCTTCGGAGAATGGGTTGACCTCCTATTCTTTGTGACAGTCCCTTAGGTATAGGAACACTTTGTGACAGTCCCTTAGGTATTGAACACATCATGTCATCCCTAGTCCTTCTTTTCATTAAACTAGACTTACCAAGTCCTGCAACCATTCATCAGACTGGAGGTTTTAGCCTCCAGTCCCCTAATCATTTCTGATGTTCTTCTCTGCAGTATTTCTAGAGTCTCAACATCTTTTTTATATTATGGCAACCAAAACTGGATGCAGTATTCCAAGTGTGGCCTTACCAAGGGATTATAAAGTGGTATTAACACTTCATGTGATCTTGATTCTACCCTTCTGTTAATGCAGCCTAGGACTGTGTTGACTTTTTGGCAGCTGCAGCACACTGTTGCTTCATATTTATATATACAGAAGGAAGAAAGGATAATTTTAAAAATCACTTTCCTCTTTAATTAGCATGAAGCACTGTGGATGAAAGCCAACTTGGGTAATTTTAAAACCAACCATCCGTTTATATTCCTATGCAATTTTCCATGAAGTAAGTATTCTTAATATAATCTGCTGCATAGAAATAAAAGGCTCATACTGCATGGGTCTAGTGTCTTTATGAATTGTCTTGAATAAAAGCAGTTTCTTCAAGTCAAAAGCTTCAATATCTGATCTGAATGGATGAAAAGCGACAGGGAGATGAAAAGGTAAATTTTTACCTATCTTTCAGATGAACAAGCGAAAGAGAGATAAAGAAATCATATTCCTGTCAGGAATTCTAAGACAACTTGAAAGATATGCAATGGCCCTTGAGCCCTGTGCTTGAAATATGAGCATCCCTATGTCAAACGAATATCAAAAGAAGCAATTCTGGTCAGTGCAGGCCCATTTTTAAAATCCTGCTGTCATTTCTGATGAGATTTGTTTTATGGGATTTTGAAAGATGGGCCTGGATGCTGCAGGTACATTGACTCTGTCTTAATGCCTTCAAATGTCTCAAGCATGAGATAAACTGCCTATCTAATTCTGAGTGCAATCTCTTAGCTCAGTCAGAGCAGATGGAATAATATCATCATCATCACCATTACCGCCACTACTGCTTAATTCAATGTAATTTATCTTTTTCTTTTTGTACCTCCAGGAAAAGGACTGCTTGTCTCAGGTGGCACAAAATGGCGTCAGCATAGACGGTTGTTAACACCAGCTTTTCACTATAATATTTTGAAGCCCTATGTGGCGTTAGTTGCAGATTCCACCAAAGTTATGCTGGTAAGGAAAGTTGTTTTTTTTTTTACAGGTAATACAAGCAGATGCAAAAGGGACCATTGTAAACTGAGCAGGACATTCCTAGCTAGCTCTTGGATAGACAACCATCAGAATTTCTAGGACTGTAAAGTACAGGTAGTCCTTGGCTTACAACAGCTCGTTTAGAGACCGTTCAAAGTTACAACAGCACTGAAAAAGGGACTTATGACAGTTTTTCACGCTTATGACCACTGCAGCATCCCCACGGTCATGTGATCAGAATCCAGATGCTTGGCAATTGACTCATATTTCTGTTGGTTGCAGCGTCCTGGGGTCACGTGATCACCTTTTGTGACCTTATGCCAAGCAAACTCAATGGGGAAGCCAAATTCACTTACTAGTCATGTTACTAACAACTGTGGCAAGAAAGATCTTTAAATGGGGCAAAAGTCATGAAATCACTGTCTCGCTTAGCAACATAAATTTTGGGCTCAATTGTAGTTCTAAGTCAAGGACTACCTATAAACTAGCCAAGATCAATTCTAGAAAATGAGAATGGGAAATCACTTCCATGTTGTTGCTAAGTAAGTAATATGGACATATTTATACATAGTTATCTGAAGCTGAGCTGAACTCAATGGTACATTGGACAGCAGTTCACCAAAATGGTGTATGACATGGGAACCCTATAAACAGCTAATGTTACTTTTCAGTTGGATTACTGTAACGTCCTCTACATGGGGCTGCCCTTGGGATGCACCCGGAGGCTCCAGCTAATCTAGAATGCGGCTGTGTGGGCGTTATGGGGGCTTCTTGTTACCCCTGTGTAACATCTCTCCTGCATGAGCTGCACTGGCTGCCGGTGGTTCTCCGGGTTCGTTTCAAGGTGCTGGTGCTCACCTATTAAGCCTTACATGGCTTAGGTCTGGGGTACTTGCAGGCCCACCTCCTGGCATCCTCCCATCGTCCCGTGTGCTCTCACAGAGCAGGCCTCCTCAGGGTGCTGTCAGCCAAACAATGTTGGCTGGCAGCCCCCAGGGGGAGAGCGTTCTCTGTCAGAGTGCCGACCCTCTGGAATGATTTGCCCACCAAGCTCAGGACAGCCCCCAACCTCCTCGCCTTTCGCCGCGGACTGAAGATGTGGCTCTTTCACCAAATGGACTGATCTGTTGGGGTTGTACACTGTAATAATTTTAATTTGGTTTTAATGGGGATTTTAATTTGTATTGTGGTTTGTATTATCGATTTTTGCTCTGTAAGCCATCCTGAGTCCTTCAGGAGAAGGGCGGCATATAAATCGCAATAATAAATAAATAAATAAATAAATAAATAATGCTGTTCCATCTTTATTTTTCCCACTAGGATAAATGGGAGAAACTGATTGCAAAGGAGCCCATGAAATCTTTGGAGATGTTTGACCATGTTAGCTTAATGACTCTTGACAGCATCATGAAATGTGCATTCAGTCATAACAGCAGTTGCCAAATTGACAGGTTAACACTTTTATAATAATACATTCTAATAACATGAGTATTGCGTAATGTTGATCATATTTGTGTAGCACTTATGTATTTTTTTTATTAAAAATGTTTTTTTCTCCCTTCCATCAGAGACCTGGATTATTATGTCCAAGCTGTGTCTGACTTAACTTTCCTGATGTTTCGGAGAGTTACCTCTACTATACTTCAGAGTGATTTCTTATATTCATATACCCCATCAGGACGGCATTTTAAACAGGCTTGTAAATTGGCACACCAGCATACAGGTAACTCTCGTGTTGTTTGGTTAAATTAAATTAAATTAAAATTACTATGAGAGTGTCTTGGGTTCCCAGCAGGGATAAAATCCAGCAGGTTCTGATGGGTTCTGGAGAACTAGTAAGCGGAAATTTTGAGCAGTTTAGAGAACCGGTAATGGAAATTTTGAGTAGTTCGGAGAAGCAGCAAATACCACCTCTGCCTCGGAGTGGGGTGGGAATGGATATTTTGCAATATCCTTCCCCTGCCATGCCCAACAAGCCACACACAACAAGCCACATCATGCCCACTAAGCCACACCACACCCATCAAGCCATGGCCACAGAACCAGTAAACAAAAATTTGGATTTCACCACTTGTTCCCAGGATATATGAAGATGAAGGAGGGCTGGCCGTAGCCTGAGGTTATCATTGATGGACTGTTTCACTAATTGAAAGCAAACATGTTGAAACCACTTGGAGTGAAACTCTTTCCTCTAATGCCATTATATAAGAGCTATTATATGACAAACAGAAAGATTTTCAAAACATTGTTTTACTTGGCAGCAAAGTAGTTCAATCTTCACTCAAAAGTTAATGACCTGTATAGATTACTGTACTATGCTTAAAACAGCATATTTTAATTTTTTACTTATTTCATAGCCTTATCCTTCATATGTCGTCTTAGAAGCAAGTCCCATAGACTTCAATGAGGCTTATTATAATATAAGCAATGTTTTCTGATTCTCCTAATTATGGGGATAAGCCTCATTACCGCCTTGAGATATGTCAGTGAAATCCTTGACCTGCCAACACACAATGACTTTTATTCATCACTACTAAAAATTGACAACATCAGAAAGACACTGTTGAATTTACTTGGAGCCTAATAAGGGATTTCGGTGTATACTGATTTGATTCTGAATAGTTCTTAGCTTGCATATTGCAAATTTTATTTATAATAAAAGGAACCAAATTAATCTCCCAGAGCCCTTTTTTTCCGACGTCAAGGGATAAAATGATAAAACGAGGCAAACACAGTGAATTTCTTGTTCCTGGCATTAACTCATCTTGTATTACTTCATAGAAAAAGTAATTGAAGAGAGAAAGAAAACACTACATAATGAAAGAGAGCTTGAAAAGATCCAAAAGAAGCGACATTTGGATTTTTTGGACATTCTTCTTTGTGCCAAAGTAAGAAACTATAGGGAGTTTTTTTAACAGCCTCTTGTCTCACTCTGTTATGAAAGTTATTACAACACAAAATGAAATATTGTTTTGTTACAATGGTAAGTAGGACCGCTTGGACCTAAAATTGACGTGCTAATGAAAAACTGGTAAACTGGAATAGGTATTATAATAAACCAGGGACAATTAATTTTAATCTTTGTCACTGGCTTATTTGCAATGTCTGTAAAAAAAAAAAGATGAGAAAGTCAACAGTACCAGAGAAAAATATAGTTAAAGTAACCTATATATTAAAAAGCAGATAGGAATTTATACTGCAGATAGGAATTTTCTATATCAAATGGTTGCTGACTCAAAGCATTTGTGCAAATAAATTGTGGAACAAATGGGGCTGCCAGGTCAGGGAGTTGATGTTCTCCTTAAACATTGCAGAGAAGGGAAAATTTCATCAGATCTGTTACTGCAGCACTTAAGAGGAACAAAGTCTATATGGTAATTTCTGTTTGTTTTGTTTTTTTCTATTATTGGACAAAATGTTCAAGGCTATAAAGAGAAAAGCTTCCCTGTTTTCCCTTTTTTAACACTGTCCCATGCAGACGCAATGGGAAAACAGAAAGAATTCTCATTTCCTTTAATGAGGCAACCACTGGAAATTTGCTAACCAGGGTAAAATGCGAATGGTTATGGACTGATTCTCATGTCCTGCACATCATGTCAGGAAATCATCTTATCATTTTTAAAGGATATGCCTCGGTCTCATTCCCAGCCAATTGCAGAGAAAAAGATTTTCCGTAAACCAACAATTTTGCTGAGAATGCAATCTATTTTATAGCATTTTATTGGCCAGGGTGGGATAAAGAGTCTCCGAGGCAGTGGTGAAATCCTACCAGTTTGCACCGGTTCGGGCAAACCTGTAGTGATAAAAGCTACCGGTTCAGCGAAGCTACCAGTTGGTCCAAATTGGTATTTTCGACGATCAGCTGTGCCGTGTGATTTATATTCGCTAGAAAGCAGGAAATCTTGCTTTTTATCGAATCTAAACCACGCGACACAGCTGTTCCTCCCCTCACTGTTCTACTTACCTTGTTGTGTCCTTTTTCCATGCAAAGTGTGCATTTGGTGCGCATTGCACATGCGCATGCACGCAGCATGTATTTGGGGCACACTGCACATACACATGCGCATGCGTTTGGTGTTCACTGTGCCTCCACGTGCAGCACGTGTTTGGCACGAACCGCGCATGCACGGGCAGCGAACCGGTGGCAATGAGGTGGCACAGTGGTTAGAGTGCTGTCCTGCAGCTACTTCAGCTGACTGCTAGTTTAGCAGATCAGCAGATCAAATCTCACTGGCTCAAGGTTGACTCAGCTTTCCAGCCTTCCGAGGTGGGTAAAATGAGGACCCAGATTGTTGGGGGCAATATGCTATTTGGTATACTGTCAATTATTATACGCCACTCAGAGTCCTCGGAGAGTGGGTGGCATAGAAATATGATTAATCATCATCATCATCATCATCATCATCATCATCATCATCAACCATGGAGGATTTCAACACTGCTCTGAGGTATACTATTTTTTAAAAAAAGTTTTTAAATATCATTTACAATTGCAGAAAGGAAGATAGATGGTAGGTGGTGAAATCTCACAATTCCTTGCAAAAGTAGCACTAAATGAATCAGATGTATTTATAGTATTATTTGGATGGGACAGGGAGAAAGAAAGTAAAGTAAAGATAGGCGTTTATGTCAGGATGCTTTTTGACAACTCAAAGACTAAAACAATATGCACTACTTCGACCAAAAGGAAGAGCCCTATGTGTCTTTGTTCAAACCATGGAATAATAAATCCCAATAGTATCAGTGTATCTGAATCCAATAATATCATAAATTAAAAACTCATTTTTGACACTTTTGTCTTTGGTCTGATTTTAAGATGAACTCATTTTATTTTATTTTTCTTTAAATGAATGCTCATTGAAGGTGCCCCTTGCTGATTCTTCTTCTCTGTTTATCAGTATGAAGATGGAACCGGACTATCTGATGAAGACCTCCGTGCTGAAGTGGACACTTTCATGTTTGCAGGCCATGACACAACATCCTCTGGCCTCTCTTGGCTACTATATATCATGGCTAAGCACCCAGAACATCAGCAGAAATGCAGAGAAGAAATCAAGGAAATCTTGGGGGATCGGGAAGACATCCAGTGGTGAATACAGTATTGTTTGCTTTAGATTTCTTTAATTGGTGACTTGATTTAAGCATCACACTGCACGATACCCATTTAGAAAGTATTTTTAAGCAAACAAGGAACACTTGGAGGCTATCAGAGGGATGAATTGGTTAGATTGGATGTTTAATCCTTTTGCTGGTATCATCTTCTTTTGTCTTTTTGAATCAAGAGGAAGCAGTGGGATAACCATCAACATGATTCTTTATGTTATGTTTAGACCCATAGGATTGCCTATACCAGTGGCGGGGAACCTTTTACTCACCAAGTGCTGAAAAAATATGCGCTTTGTGCGCTTTGTGCCTGTGTGTGCTATCCGTGCTAACACAGGCTTCTCCCCAGTGTGCTATGTGCGCAACAATGCCATTTGCACATGTGCATGGTTTTCACACACACACACCCATGCACTGCGTGCACAATCGCACCATCTGTGCATGCATGTGAATGCTGTCTGTGCATGCACACACTGCACCCAAGTACTCTCGCATGCATGTGCAAATGCCAGCTGGGGTACGCACGCATGCACAGCTGCAGGTGAGTTGGGCGACAGCTCGCCTGCCTGGAAAGATGGCTCTGCATCACCATCACCGGCCTATACTGTACTGTATAGGGTATCTGTATACTGTATACTGTGGTATCACTGTCAGTCAGTTATCAATGGCAATGTGCTACAAGAAGCATTATTATTTCCATTCCATTGTGCAGGATTAGGATTAGGAAGGACGTTGCTACGTCTTGCTGTCTGTCTACTGCAAAACGTCTTCTGCACCCTATTTCTTTTAACCTACAGGCAGAAGAACAGCTGGAGGTGGAGGCTGTAGGGAGGAAAATTGCCCATCTATTTATTCATCCTCAGTTAAACTCCCAATTCTATTTTTTCCAATAGAAAAAAAAATAGGTAACCAAAGGACTATTAGTAGTTCAGACTATTATTCTTGCAAGAGAATAAAAGGCTTGCTACACCTAGTACTATCTTAAATGTTAGATAGCGGCTCAATTCGCATTCCGATTTTATACACCAAATCATTTATTTCCAATGTTATAAGATTTGTAGAAAAGATGAAACAATTGGATACAATATGATACCTGAACACAACACATGACACAGTCATAATTATGTGGTTATGATTCAATGAGAATATGTTTCAGGCAAACATATTAAAATTAGCAATTTAAAATATTCAGAAGTTCAAAGATTGCATTGTACCTTTTCTTTCTCCTTATAGTTCAGTGAATTAGGTGGGTGTCTGATCCTCTTCTAAATATTATCTTGACATCCTCCACTTAAAAAAAATACTTCAGTCCTTTTCCCCTGGGCAACAACATTTGTACACTTCCATCAAGGTCATCTTTCTTACTTTCTGCAGTGAGACTGGCCCATCTCCTGTTCTCCCAAGGAAGGACTGAATCTTTTTGCTATTATTCTTTATAACTTTTATATTCTTCTTCTAAGAAGTGGCATTATAGAAATTAGTGTGGCCTTTTAGTTTCCAGAAAGGCAGGTTGGGTTGTGTAAGCCTTATCTTTCCCTCACAGGATCAGCCTAGATGCCCTGGGAAGATAGATGATGATAGCAGGAACTACCAAGACTCTAACCCAATGCAGGAAGTAGAGGTGAGGGGGTAGGGTGAGCACTCATATGGATTCTGGAGAAACTGGTTTGAAATGTTGAACTTCTGCCCTTTCATTATGACCTTAGCCAGGGGTCAGCAACCTGTGGCTCCAGAGCCAAATGCAGCTCTTTGGGCCCTCTGCTGTGGCTCCCTGTTGGGTGATCCCACCACTGTCTGGCCCCACCCCTCGCCCTCCCCTCCCAGTCACTCCTCGCCTGGCCTGAGAAGGTAAGGGTGACAGCAGAGGATGGAGAAGTGGCCAGGGCAGAGACAGAGATGGAGACAGAGAGTGGGGGGAGAGGGAGACAGAGACAGATACCGAGAGAGGGGAGAGAGAGAGAGACATAGAGAGATACAGAGAGAGAGGGGTGAGGGAGGGAGGGAAGAGAGAGATATGTCAAAAGGGTTTTGTGGTTTCTGGTGTTTTTTAACAACTGGTTCTCTGCCCTAATGACCGGCTGGGTAGGTGTGGCTAGGGGGTCATGTGACTGGTGGAAGTGACATCGAGTTGGCCATGCCCACCCAGGTTTTGTGGATCCCGGTGTTTTCTTTTCTGTGGGAAACGGGTCCAAATGGCTCTTTGAGTATTTAAGGTTGCAGACCCCTGACCTTAGCCATCAAACCCTATTCTCCAAAGCATCTGAAGATAGGACAAGAAGCAATGGGTGGAAACTAATCAAGGAGAGAAGCAACTTAGAACTAAGGAGAAATGTCCTGACACTTAGAACAATTAATCAGTAGAATAACTTGCCTCCAGAAGTTGTGAGTGATCCCACACTGGAAGTTTTTAAGAAGATGTTGGATAACCATTTGTCTGAAGTGGTGTAAGGTTTCCTGCCTAAGCAGGGAGTTGGACTAGAAGACCTCCAAGGTCCCTTCCAACTCTGTTATTCTAAATGCTACAAGAGTTTGCCCATTACCGAGTCGGAGCACTATGTATCCATCCTTAAATCAGCAGAAAACTATGCTAGAATTGAACGCACTATCTCCATTGTCAATTCTTGCTTCCACTCCTTGCAGTTATCTACCAGAAGAAAAAACCTAGTGCCTATTGTGCACATTGAAGCTGCCCTTGGATCAGTGGTGGGTTCTAACCAGCTTTACTACCGGTTCTCTTCGTGCACGCGCTTCGGTTGCGATCGCACAAGCGTGTTACGAATCTGCCCAGCTGAGATGCGGCAATCCACTCTGCCGCACCTATCAGCTGGGCAAAAAAAGAAGAAATAAAAGTAGGAATAACGTGGAGATGGTGGGAGGGCCCACCTCCCAGACAAAGAGAACTGATTAGATGACGTCATATCATCACGGCTACCGGTTTGGCTGAACCGGGCCGAACCGGGAGGAACCCACCACTGCCTTGGTTGGTGTAGAATGGTGGTGGCGGGAGGAGGAGGAGGAACATTACTTTACATCATTGCAGTTAAGGATAAGTTAAGCTTGTCTCATTCATGCCCTGGAGGTGAGATGAAGGCAATGTTACAGGTGGAATTAAAAAGGTGATACCATGAGACATTGGGCCAATGTTAAGTGTAAGCAAATAATAAAATTGCTTGATTTAGTTCCAGCTTTGGCACTAATAGAAAATTTAATTGATTATCTCTATAACTTTCAGGGATGATCTTGGTAAGATGACCTATTCCACAATGTGCATAAAAGAGAGTCTCCGTATATACTCTCCAGTTCCAGTGGTGTCCCGAAAGCTCAGCAAACCTATTACCTTCTTTGATGGACGCACTTTGCCTGAAGGTTTGCAATTCCTTTATTTTTTTAAAAAAAAATGTTTTAAATATTTCATTCCATTACGTGCTGCTCAATGTTGGACAGGGCCGGATTTAGATGAAAAGAGGCCCTAGGCTATTCCACTTATGAGGTCCTTTCACCTCCCATTTTTTTCGGTTCAGTGTTTTAGTGTTCACTGTTTTTAGAATAGTGTAATTTTAATTTTGCTAACAATTTGAATGTAGGCCCCTCTTGATCTTGAGGCCCTAGGCTGAAGCCTAGTTAGCCTATAGGAAAATCTGGCCCTGATGTTGGATGACGTCTAAGCCCTGAATATAAATACAGTTGGGAAAGGGTAAAATCGAAGTAATAATGAAAAAATGTTCGACACACTCTGATTTGGGTGAAATCTTCCCTTTTGCCTTCTAGGAGAAACAGTTAAGGAATTTTAATTCATTCATACTGTATCCTGGAGGAAAATGCAAAGCGGCCCATGATAGTTAATGTTTAGAATTAGAATGTAATCTTTGAAAAAAAAAGTGCAAAGAAGAGCAACTAAGATGATTAAAGGCCTGGAGACAAAAACATATGAAGAACAGTTGCAGGATTTGGGTTTGGCTAGTCTAGAGAAAAGAAGGACATGGGGGCACATGAGAGCAATATTCCAGTATTTAAGAGACTATCACAAAGAGGAGGGATCAACTTATTTTTCAAAGCACCAGAAGGCAGGGCAAGAAACAATGGAAACAATGGAACTGGAGGAGAGAAACAACCTGGAATTAAAGAGAAACTTCATAAGAGTGAGAACAATTAACCAGTAATAATAATAACAACAGTAACAGAGTCGGAAGGGAGGTCATATAGTCCAACCACCTGCTCACAGGAGACCTATACTCAGATTCAAACTGCAGAACTGCCGACCTTTCTGAGGCTAGGTGGAACAGTTTGCTGTCAGAAGTTGTGGGTGCTTCATCACTGGAGGTTTTTAAGAAGAGACTGGACAGTCACTTGTCTGAAATGGTATAAGGTCTCCTGCTTGAGCAAGGAGTTGGACTAGAAGACCTCGAAGGCCCCTTCCAGCTCTATTCTGATTGGTTAATACCCTGTGCCTATTTAAACCTCACCAAAACAGTCCAAAATTGCACCAAGAGTTCCAAAATTATATAAATTAAATGTCTTTAATTTATGTCTTTAAAACTATACTGATAGTACATCTATTTAAAGAGTTACTCTAGTTAGAATAAGCAATTGCCATTATAACAGAATTATTAAAAACACCAATTTCAACCATCTGAATTAATTGAAGTTCTTTGATAACTTTGTTCAGGCATTAGATAATTACTAATTGGAAGCTTGCAAAGCAAACTGCCAAGGCATAGCAACTTTGCCTAATTTCTAGAAAAACTAAGCAAAGTAAAATAAATCTTGGATGAGAGTTCTTGGATGATAGATTATTAGGGAATTTGGGGCTGTAGTTTAACTTGACTAAACATCCTAGAACAAAACTGTGGCAAGCCATATCTATATTGTTACCAAGTAACTGTATGAATGTACTAGGAGTTGAATTTGATTCGTCACCATTATGTAAAGTTATGATTCTGATTATGCAACATTATCTGGGTTTCTTTTCTACAGAATGCTTAGATTCTGCTTAATGTTAACATCATAATTATATATGTGAATTATCTTCAAAGGTGACGATAAGGTATTGGCCAGTTGCAGCTGGAATGAAATTGGATATATTTAAAGGTGATTTGGATACTTAACTGGGATCAGGATTACCGCTCTTCCTGTTGTCAAATATGTAGTTCTTTTTCATCTTCAAACTACAGTAATAGCCAAAATTGTGGAAACCTTTTGGGAAAAGTGTATTTTCTAAAACTAGCTAATAACACCACTTTTTTTTTTTTGGAGTAGTACCATAAAATTATATATCAATGGAAAGAATTTAATCATGAATGTAATGCAGTACATTTTATTAAGGATTTGCTATTAGAATAGCAGTTACAGTATAAAAAAGAAAAGTGAAACACAGAAAAAATGAAATATACAAAAATTATCACGTCAGTTAATACTTAGTTGGGTAACCTTTAGCATGAATTATAGCCTTACAATGTCTTCCTCTGGAGTGAACCAAATCTTTTTAGTTCTGCAGCTGTTATAATGTTCAACCACGATTGAATGATTGCTTCTATTAACTGGGTTTTATTGCTGGGTTGCTTCTGACTAACAAGTTTCTTTAGTCGGCTTCATAGATTTTCAATTGGATTAAGGTCAAGGCATTCCCTGGCCATTCCAGCAGTCGAATATGATTATCTTGAAACTCCCCCCAAAAGAGGTGTTATTAGCCATCAAACTTCAAAAATACACTTTTCCCAGAAGGTTTCCACAATTTTGGCCACTACTGTACTTATTGAATATATAGGTGTTTATACTTTTATATGTAGGATTACTTATTTATCATAACATGAGAAATCCACTGAACATATAATAAATTAATAAAAATTTGAGCAGTTTGCTTAACAGTGCCTATGAACATTTTCCTTGAAAATGCCAAACTTCTCTGATTGCATAGAACAGGCTGCAGAATTCTTTTCTTCATGCCTTTTAATCTTGTTTCAACCACTGACAATGTTTTAATTACTGTCTTCTCTGGTTCTTTGTTTTACAGATATTATAGTTGCAGTTGACATTTATTCTCTTCATAAAAACCCCAGCATTTGGCCAGATCCTTTCGTAAGTAGCTTTTTCAAATGATGACAGTGATAAAGGGGACTAACTGTTGTAAATAAAATTTATCACACTTAATCAGGACTTTTATAAGTACACAGATTGTCTATAGTAGAGATAATCCTCATTTATCACTTTTATTGACTCACTATATTTTCAGAGCAAAGCGTAAAGTGATTCTGAGATGCTTCAATAGCTTTATAATAGCACAAGTGCTGTAATGAGAAAAAAGATTGTAAGCGTAATAGATTCACTTTTTTATTTATTTTTTCCCCTCTAATTTTCATTGTTCTTATTCCAGGAGTTTGATCCTATGAGGTTTTCATCAGATAATGCCTCCAAAAGACATTCTCATGCATTTATTCCTTTTGCAGCTGGATCAAGGTGAGTCTATGGTCTATTTTTTTAGACCATTGGTTTCAAAATGAACATCCCTGTCAGTGTTTCTCCTCCTTGGCAACTTATTTGGACAACTGGATGCAAATTCTGAGAGTTGAAATCCACACAAGTTGCCAAGGGTGAGAAATGCTGTTTTATGCCTATCAGTGGTGGGTTGCTACCGGTTCTACTCGGATCGGCGAACTGATAGTGGCGACGGCAGGTGGCTCCACCCACTCGCGCCAGATGCTTCTGCACATGCACAGATGCTTCTACATTGCACAAGTGTGAGCGTGCGAGAACGCATGAGCGAACCGGTAGCGACAGGTTTTGCAACCCACTACTGATGCCTATCCCAAGCATTGTTATTTGCTGTCTTTTTAGAGTCTTATGAAATGTTCTGACAGCTAAGAATGACAGGCAGAGATATGTTAAAGGAGCAAAATAATCATCCCCCAAAGCTGTGCAATTGATGTGACTGTTTTTTTAAAATTAAATGTGAAAATGTTTTCCTAATTAGAAGGACACACCCTGTACCTGCAGTTGTGTATTTAGCACTGTATTTAAAAGCCTTTTCCAGATAGAAAATTCCAGTCAAAGGTTGAAAACTGGGCATAATTCAATGACACTCAGTCCCTAACTATAATCTCCTATGGTGCTTTCCTGCTTAGTTACTTCATTTAAATGCAGCCCCTGTAGACTAAATGCTTCCACTGAAGGGAAACACTTCATGCATTCACACATTGATTTAATTGATCCAATACATTGTCCTCACCTGTTCAGTTTTTAAGATACCTATAAATGTTTGCACTTCTCATTACACTCCATATTTAATTTGCATGCTTACTAACTGGTACGTAACTGAGTAGGAAAAAACAAAACCCACCCTACCTTGTTCTGAATGTCAACCAGCCTCCTTTTATATTGAGTATAACACAAAGGGTTTTTTTCTCTTCTTTTTCTTGTTAGGAATTGCATCGGACAGCAATTTGCCATGAATGAACTAAAAACAGCACTTGCTCTGACGCTGCTTCGCTTCGAACTAATACCTGACCCAGAAAAAACTCCAATTCCAATCCCCCAGGTTGTCCTCAGGTCTGAAAATGGAATACACATCATTTTAAAGAAACTCAACTGATCCTGAAAAATTATTGCAGGAGTTGATGCCTAAAAGTCTGTAAGACAAAGATGGGGCATTAACAAAACTACCAGAAGCGTGATGCATACTACAACTTTTTTAACTGTAATAAATCTCTATACTTCACCCAGAACTATTCTCATTTTTAACTTTACTTCCTTGTAAATGCTTAAAAACTCAGCCTTCACTATTTGTCAAAGGAATGTATCGCAACCTATCTGTCACAGAGTCAAGTGTTCCCCTATCTCAGATTGTAAAATATTGCCTGGAAAACTCTGCTAATAATTTACACCTTAATATTTAGTCTTCCTGTGGTGCCACGAACGCCGATGGATGCTCCTTTAGGAGCTCCAGCCCTGTGATTCCGTATAGCTGCTAGAACAGCAAAAACCAGCTGTCTAGTTGGGGGAGAGAAGAGCAGAAGGGTCTGGGTAGAGCTCCCCTAGACCCCCAGATTTTTTTCTTTTTAAGCCTGGGGTTTGCAGGGTGAGAGCTCCCTGAAAGCCCTTCAGTGCTCTGGACTCGGGACGAGTCTGCTTTATGCAGAATGAAGTGTCGCGACCACACCAGCAATGCAATTTTAAGGATTATAAGAAACTTCAATCTTGGATGCTGGCAGTGCAAATCAGGGGAACAAAGAAATGCAAGTACTGTACTTTAGCTCTGTTTAAAAAGAATGGCTTGAGGGCGTGATAATGAAACTCATCAGTGAAAGGGCTTGTTAATGCTCATAACATTGTTAAAGACACTGGATTACATACTAAGAAAAAGATTTAAAGTGGAAGTGGAGTGGAAAAAACTATGGTATTGATTTTAACTAATTTACACTCCTAAATTGTGTGGAAAATAATTGGATTTATTGAGCTGATAGCTGAATAAATACAAAGTGAAAATTGAAATATGGCTGACATCAAGGATGGAGGATCATTATTATATGAGTCAGCAAATTCACAAGTTGTGACTGTAAAAGTTTTTCAAGAACTTTTAAATTTTTATACTTCTGCTATATTGGAATCAATCAAAAGGGTTGTTCAAAATCATAAATTGGAGAATAACAATGATTTGCTGGCTGGAAAAGAGGAAGAAATTAACCAGGCTAATGGGATTTTGGAGGACAAAGAAGAGGCTGTCAGGATTAAGATGGAGGTTAGCACACTGCAAACAGAAGTTTTGGTAGAGGCTTCCATGCAATCATCTGAAAAGCAAGTAGACTCTTCACTAAAGATTGATAAATACCATGTCAATTTTTGGCTTTACAGACAGAATCAATATTTAAGGAATGAACTGACTGATTATATAAGCAGGAGGAGTCGAAATGGGGGTTCCAAATTAAAGGAAATAATTTTAAGAAGAGAACAAATTTTAAAGATACATCAACCTCAAATTCAAATTCAAAAAGTTTTGAAAATAAAAGCAGGGGGAGGAGCAATGCTGAAGAAGAAAGTATTATTGAAGAAGAAGGACTGGAAAAAATATAGAAAGAAAGGAAGAATGGAAGAATATTTTTTTCTTTTGGGGGGGGAGTATTTTAGTAATAAATCCGAAAAGCTTACTGGAATTAGTACCCTTTAAGTGTATTCTAAGACAATGACATAAAGGAAGTGTTTTATTATATTTAATTTTGGATATAATTTAAGGGATAGCCTTTTGAGGATTATATTTTGAAGAATGTTTTATTGAAGTAAAAAGGTTTAATTAAAGTTGGATAGGTTTTTTTTTCCTTTTAAACCTATCGAAGTTTTAAGGTGGTTAATTAAAATTTATTGGATAGTTTATTAAAAGTTTTGAAACTTATATTTTGAAGAATGCCCTATTGATGTATTAAGAGATTTTAAAATGTTTAAATTTAAGATTATAGTATTTTTAAAAGGTATATGTGATGAAATGTTTAATGTTTAATTTAGAATTTTATAAGGAAAATTTATGTAAGTTTATAGGGTAAAACGCAAAATAAGGTTCTTACAATGCATTTTATTGGAGAGTGGTGAAATATTATGTTAAGGTGTTAATAAAGGTAAGGGTTGGAGATGGAATGGTTAATTGTAACTGGATTCTGATTGTGTAATACTGGAAGAAAGATTTGCTTACTACTGAGGAATGGACAAGAACAAAGTTGGACTATTTTCAACTAAGTATTGGTTTAAATAATTATATTTAAATATGAACAAGGGGAGTTAAAGCGCAAGAGGGAGATAAATTTATAGATAGGTAGCGTATGTTTTTCTTTTTATATTTGTTAAATGTTATATCCTGTATTTGCTCTGGGAAGTCCAGGGGGGAGGGTTGGAATGGGAGGGGGGAGGGAGAGGAAAATATGTGTAAAATCTTATAAAACTTTTCAATAAAAAAAATTAGTCTTTAGTCTTTATTTGATTTATATACCGCCCTACTCCCGAAGGACTCAGGGCGGTGAACAGTCAAATAATAAAATACATAAATACAAAATTTAAAAACCGAATAAAACCGAAATTAAACAATATTGGCCCAGACCAATTTAAAACACCCCAATCATTTAAAACAGATTAAAATTTACATATTAAAAAAGAAAAAGGGGGAAAAGGTTAGGCCAGGCCCTCCTGGTTAAATAAAAAGGTCTTGAGAGCGTGGCGGAAGGTGTGCAGATCCGGGATATTTTATACAATAATTGTCTAGCAGCAGCTTAATTGTAGAACCCAAGCCTTTAATCTCAAATTGTTCCATGCCTGAGTGTCCCCCATCCATTCAGATGATTGCACTTCTTCCGTCCATTGTTGCTCCAAGCACACATGACTGACCAATTAAAAAGCCGAGAGTTATGGGGCTTTGCAATATTTTTTTGTTTCTTTCTACAACTTTGTCTCTGCAGAAAGTATAGTAGTTGAACCAGGGGTGACATCCAGCAGGTTCTGACAAACCAGTAGTGGAAATGTTGAGCAGTTCAGAGAACTGGCAAATACCACCTCTGGCTGGCCCCAGAGTGGGGTGGGAATGGAGATTTTGCAATATCCTTCCCTCAGGAGTTGGGAGGGAATGGGCATTTCCCCTGCCACGCCCACCAAGCCACACCACACCCACCAAGCCACGCCCAAAGAACTGGTAGTAAAAAAAAATGGATTTCACCACTGAGTTGAACATAAAAGAGCAATACAACAACGAAAGTAAGCATCTACTGTACAGCAAGACAGGGCAGAACAAACTGAATACACCGTACCTAGTATAGGGCAGCTGCCAGTTGTATAAAATCTCTTATGCTTCACTGCCCATTACACTGGATGCCAAGCTAGATAACAAATACATAGTGAATGGGATCAGAGAGGCTCTTACTGAGTTGTAGGCTGATGTAAACCTCCGTCCCACCACTCCCCCAGTCTCTTGTCTACTCCTGCTCTCTAAAGAGCCAGAGGTGGAATTGTAATAACATCTGCTTGTGCTAGCTTGGAATGGTATGTCAGAGAAGTAGTGTGATCCTGGAATGATGTGAGCAACACCCATCCTGCTCAGTGCTTGGAGGAAATGGAGGCTGGTGTTTGTTACCAGTGGGAGAAAAAAGGAAGGTGTTATTTGTGGAGCCAACTTCCATTGCAATTCCAATCTTTCTCTTTTTAATTCATCTGGGTTATGACAGAACAATCCCCAACATGAGATACAGAACTGAAATAGGAGAGATTGTAGAGAGAAAGAAACCAGAGGATCTCTAGACATACACAATAAACAGATGGGAGAATATATTAATGGCTCATTTAGGCAACAGCAGAAAACATGGGAAGAAAAAATATTCAGTGACTCAATTTTAATGAGCACACTAATAACACAGAGCTGGAAGTCCTTGTCACTGTTTCCAAGATGTTCTTTTCTCTAACCCTTGTTGTTGAATATGTAAATAGAGAGTGAAGCCGAGAGCATAGACTTCACTCAGGCCAATGTTTAGCATACCCACTGCTCATTGGTCCATTCAAGCGGCGGGAAAATTAAAGCAACGTCAGTGGCTAGGCTGACAGACAGCTCCCTTTAAAAGAGAGCGCTGCCGGCTAGCCTAGTAGAAGGTTTTCCAAGTCACAAATAAAGAGCTGAAGTTACTTGCTGAAGCCCTGTCTCTTCTTTCAACTTCCACGCTTAACACTTGTATCAAATCTCCTTCTTGAAATCTTGTTTCCTTGATTGTGCCCTTTTCTGTCTCCTAAATAATGAAGTTTGGGGAGAGGGATTCAGGCAAGGTGCTCCTCAGAAGATAAAATCTGATAAAGGTTGGTGGCTTCTGGGAATGGGACGACCAATCTAGATTTTAGGATTTTGTCCCGAAGCCTCATTCCTACAAACATGACTTTTGATAGATAGTAGACCATTTCTTTTATAAGAAGGTGTACAGGAAAGGAGGGATGTAAAATGGTTGTGAAGCCAGGTACATAACCTTAGACTTTGCTTATCAACACTTCCAGCTTGCCTTGGCTTAAGCAAGGATCACTAACCATCTGTGAAGGACAGGAATTCATGGATATCATTTTTAACCTTCTCCCCATCCCACAATGAAAGAAGGTTCCATGTGTCTTTTCTTGAACCACAGCATATACAGCACGGGTATCAAACTTGCAGCATCACGTAGCCATCATGTGACATATCACAATGTTTTTCCCTTTGCGGAGCTGGAGTGGGTGTGGCCTGTGTGTGACGCATCCAGCCTGTGGGCCGCCAGTTTGATGCCCCTGATATACAGTATTTCTCAAGTCATGCTGCTTTAAGTGCACTGATAATCTGATTAAAAAAAAAAAAATCAGAAGGAATTTGTCAGAAGTTCTGTGAATTCCCATTTCTAGCCCCAGTAACAGAACTAATTAAAATGTAGTGTTTTGATTTTTTTATACATTTTCTGGTGGACATACTAGACTGGAAGATACTACCGTGTTTCCTCAAAAATAAGACCCTGTCTTATATTTTTTGAACCCTGAAATAAGCGCTTCACCTTATTTTAGGGGAAGTCTTATTATTTTGGGGCACATGGAGCAAGATGGGGCTCCTCTTGCTGTCTTACCTGATTTCCAGCTCTGCGTTTAAATATTTTTGGGGAGGGCTTATTTTCGGGGAGAGGCTTATTTTAGCACATGTGCTCAAAAGTTTGAATGGGTTTATTATCAGGGGGTGTTTTATTTTTGGGTAAACAGGGTAAGTAGGGACTCACCATACGGCAGCTTATAGCAAGTTGCACCTGTGCAAACCACGTGGCCCTAAAGACCCATAGAAAAAAAAGAGAATTACTTTAACAGCAAAACACAGCATTTTCTTAAACAGGATTCATTTCCAGTTTGTTTCAGTCTGGGAGACAAACAGCATAAGACTGCTGTGTAGGATTACTCATACAGTATTCTTTATTTTAATCAGCAAAGATAAACTTTATGGCTTGCTAGTAATCCTTTTTTTGAACAGAAGCCTTAGATATCATGCAAAGTGTATGGCATTCACAAGAAATCCAGGATAGAAGTGTACTTGCAAAGCAAAAGATTGGCAAAGAATGGTGTGAAGTCGTGTTTCCTGTTGCACATACAGGTAGTCCTTGACTTACAACACTTCATTTAATGACTGTTCAAAGTTACCACAGCACTGAAAAACGTGACTTAAGATCGCTTTTCAGAGTTACCACCAGAGGTGGGTTTCAGCAGGTTCTGACCAGTTCTGGAGAACCGGTAGTGGAAATTTTGAGTAGTTCGGAAAACTGGTAGTAAAAATTCTGACTGGCCCCGCCTCCATCTATTCTCTGCCTCCCAAATCCCAGCTAATCGGGAGGAATGGGGATTTTACAGTAACCTTCTCCTGGATTGGGGAGGGAATGGAGATTTTACAGTATCCTTCCCCTGCCACGCCCACCAAGCCATTCCACACCCACCAAGCCACACCCACAGAACCAGTAGTAAAAAATATTGAAACCCACCACTGGTTACCACCTTTGCAGCATCCCCATGATCCTGTGATCAAAATTCATATGCTTGGCAACCGATTTATATTTATGTCCGTTGCTGTGTCCCAGGGTCATGTGATCACCTTTTGCGAACTTCTGACACACGAAGTCTGTGCGGAAGCCAGATTCACTTAACAACTGGATTACTAACTCATCAACTGCAGTGATTCACTTAACAACTGTGGCATGAAAAGTGATAAAATGGGGGAAAACTCACTTAAAAAATGTCTTACTTAGCAACAGAAATGTTGGCTCAGTTGTGGTGATAAGTGGAGGACTACCTGTATAAGAAATAAGGTATGCTTCTAGAACGTCTAGACTTCCCAAATGTATGGGTTTGGAATAATAATGGGGTGTGCTTGAATTACCCTACTTAGGGTCCTAAAAAGATCCCTGTGCCTTCTATGCTGATGGCAATCTTGCCTGTTTTCCTAGGCCTCATTGGAGGGATTTTGCATTTAGACAGTTTGCATTTAGAGCTGTCCAGGTGGAAGTTGATTATTTTGTATATTTCATAGTGTGCATAATATATTGTTTTAAATTGTGAGATCCTATCGCGCGATCCCGTTGCGAACCAGTAAAGGTAAGTAGAACCCACCCCTGATCTGTTGTTGTTGTGCACTTCATATTTCATTCAAAGGTTGTTTGGAAAATTATGGTTTGAATACAATTAGTTTAATAATATCCAGTATGAACAAAGAATGAAATTTTAATTACAAATTAATTTTCTTTTTAATAATCAAATATTGTGATCATATTTTATATAACAGTACTAGAATCCCAGAGGCATATATTCTGTCTTGGCTTCCAAGCCCAACTTGGAGCTGAATTACTCTACAATATGACTGACTGAAAGAACTGACCTACATCAAAGAACGGTCATACACTACTGCTTATCACATGAGAAGAAATAAATTAAAGAGTAATTTCTCTGCTAAAAGCAGTTGAAGTCTATAGCTATAGACCCATGATGGGGAACCTAAGGCACGTGTGCCAGAGGTGGCATGCAGCGCCCTCTCTGATGACACATGAGCCGTCACGCCGGCTCAGTTCTGTTGCGCATGCGTCTCCTGTCAGCCAGCCAGTTTTTGGGTCTCTGCACACGTGCGGTGTGAGGGGGGCGTGTGGGTGGGCGCACATGCATGCAGGGGACAGGGTGCATGTGCGGGGTCAGTGTACACATTGCATTTTGGGGGTTTGGGCGCATGTGTGTGCTTTGGGCACTCAGTCTGGAAAAGCTTCGCCAACACTGATATAGACTATAAGAGCTGTGGTTGTGTGCAGTGGTTACAATGCAGTACTGCAGGCCACTTCTGCTGACTGCTGGCTGCCTGCAATTTGGCACTTCAAATCTCAGGCTCAAGGTTGACTCAGCCTTCCATCCTTCCAAGGTCGTTAAAATGAGGACCCAGATTGTTGGGGGCAATATGCTGATGCTGAAGACCGTTTAGAGAGGGCTGTAAAACACTGTGAAGCGGTATATAAGTCTAAGTACTATTGTTAAAACAAAATGCTTGTAGTTGGATGTTATAAGGCCATTCAAGTGTCGATCTTTTATCTTCCCATACTGTAATTCATGACTACACGCAAACACTAATTTAAAAAACCGCAGTGGATTAATTAGTGGGTGAAACTTTTTAGTGTTGTAGTTAATCTAAAAATGAACCGGCCATAGATGAAACCAGATATCTTGGCCATTCAACCTTTTATCAGGAGAAAATATGCTTCTTGGTAATTATTTGCAAATATTGTTCTATAATTTCTATATTCTATTTCCCATTTTCAGTAAATTAGCAGTCCCCAGACCCAGAGGTATTAGTATTTTAATTCCCAGCTACCATGATTAAAGTCTCAATATTTTTTGAAGAGCAACAGAAGTATTCTGGAAATTATAATCTCAAAACATGTACAGGGCACCCGGCTGGATGAGAAAATTCTACAGAAGCCCTTCCCTGCTCCCCACATGAATTATTTCCTCTTTTAATTATAGGTTCGCCCCAGTTTCTTCAAGCAAAGATGAATTCCGGTGTCAGAGCGCAAGACAATCAAAGGCACTGGAACAGGTGGAGGCTTTGACAAATCAAGTGACAATTCAAATCGAAGCAAAGTCATAGCAAGAACCACTTTCATCTCATTCATGGCAAACTGTTGTCCAATGCAGTTTCTGAAAGGACAAGAAAGCTTGTTATCAAAGGCGCATCTATCTGGAAATTAACTCCCAAATTTCTCACCTTCTGGCATTTCCTTAAACTGGTATCTTACTATTGTCCTAGGACTCTCAACTCCCAAAATTCTCTGATAGTTAATTTATCTTGCCCAGAGTGTTCTTTGACAAATACTACTAGGCATGATAGCAACATTCTAAGATGCTTCTGGGAAGATGCTGTGGTCTTCTATAAATAACTTATAGGTTACTTTTCCCATTTTTTAAAGACCTAGAAACCCTTTGGATTGATATACTGAGAAATTCTGCCAATAATAAAAAGGAGAATGGAATACCCTGTATTACTTTTTCTACCATCATTTCTTCTGTCAGCAAAGGCAGTGAAAACAAAAATTCTAAAAATGAGAAGACACTGTTACCATCTAGAAAGGACTCTAAATATACCCACCTTTATATGCTCTTTTTATAGCCACTTTCCTTTTTCTGCTTTAGTAATAAATATCAAAAGATTAGAACCAAAAATTCTAATGAAAGAATGGTCATCTCAGCACTAACTGATTTTGTTCACCTACCAAAGAAATCTGCTCATAAGGATCACGATGTTGGCTTCATTGTGTTTAGCTCAGTTTTGGCAAGACACGGATAAAGACATTCTGGATCAAGTTAATATGCTTATATCTATATAGTAATAAACTCACCTTGGCCCAGCAGCGAATGGAATAAAAGCATGAGAATGTCTGCTGGATAAATTCTCAGGAGAAAATCTCAGTGGGTCAAAAACCTAAAAACAAGAAAGGGGTTGTTTCAATAGGTGGTTATGAAAGAAATATCCAGTCATTTTAGTTGACCAAATTATTAGAGAACATCCATTTCTATCAAGTGGCATAAAAAGAGAAAATTAGGATCACTTTAGCTGGTCTTTGAACACATTACAAAGCTGTCTTGAACTGAGCCAAACCAGCAGTCCAACTTGTTCAGTGCCGTCTCCTGTACAATTATTCTTTCGGTTTTCAAGCAGGAGATTTTCCAGTCTGTAGCTGGAAATGCTACAGACTGAAACTGGGACCCTAACATGAAATCTGCTATTGCCCCTAATCTGAAAAAAAATATTTTTGAGTTGCTGTGTTAATACTAAATGCTTTGCAAAATGAAACTTTTGCATTATTTTTATAGATTATGTTTGAATTAATTTTAAATGCCATTTAGAAGTGACAACTGTGACAACTCTTGACTTTGTTCTAGTCAACCCAAAAGATGTGGCTCTCATTTGGAGAAAAAATTGCAATGTCACCAAATACTTACATCTGGATTATGCCATATACTGGGGTTCTTATGGATAAGATGAATGCTTATCGCAACCCAGGTGCCTGCGAAACAATCAATATGGGAAAAGGAGTCATATTGGATTGCATGCAATGAGATGGCAAGAAAAGCTCTGATGGACTCTGTGCTGGAGCTTTTGTGTCCGTTCACTGATGGAAATTGAGACTGTGCCAATGACTGCAATACACAAATAGTAGGAACTTGACATTTCTTGATGTTTCTGAACCAAAACAGTAGTTCCAGATAGTGTAATCATAGTATATCAGCATTTATACTATGTAATCCCATTTGGATAGCCTAGGACAGGCGGAATTTCTGTTAACTGACTTGGATATCTCAGTAGCTTTCAGTGCCTTCAGCTATAATGTCTTTCTAGTGAGCAAAACTAACATGAATTTTTGCCAGGTCTTCTGGGACTATTATTCCAAATTCAGTTCCTAGCAGATAAAGATACTCCAATCTGTCCTAAAGTAAAGGTAAAGGTTCCCCTCACACATATGTGCTAGTCACTCCTGACTCTAGGGGATGGTGCTCCGTGGTTATATGGCCGGAATGACTGAATACCAAAGGGTATTTTGGTATTTTGGTGGGAAGGAACGCTGTTACCTTCCCACCAAAGGTAGTCCCTATTTTTCTACTTGCATTTTTTAATGTGCTTTCGAACTGCTATGTTGGCAGAAGCTGAGACAAGTAACAGAAGCTTATCCTGTTACGTGGCACTAGGGATTCGAACCGTCAAATTGCTGACCTTTCTGATCAACAAGCTCAGAGTCTTAGCCACTGAGCCACCGCATCCCTTCAATCTGTCCTAAAGTCTACCTGACACACCCCCCCCTTGCTAGATACCTTATTGGGCCTTTAGGCAGTGGAAAGAAAGGGACTAGTAGGCTCAACTGTGTACATGTTGTTTTGATTCATTTTAAGTTTTGTTAGTAAGCTAGCCTAAGTATTATAGAACTGAAATAGAGACTCCTAGCTAAATAATAAACAACCAAATTAGAAACAAGGTAGTTTAGAGACAAATTGTATAAAGATTGCAATGATGCAGATAAAAAAAAATCTATGGACATGAGAGTAGAATAAAATGATTTGAACCTTCAGGTACAGTTTTCCCATCAAAAAATGTAACAGGTTTGGTTAATTCTCGGGACACTCCAGGTACTGGGGAATAAAGGCGGAGACTCTCTTTAATGCATAAGGTGCAGTAAGTCATCTTATTAAGATCATCCCTGGAATATATTGAAGCAAAGTACATCAATAGATTAATTACTAATCAGATAAGTTATTTAAAACCAATCCTAAGGATCCTCTGTATTGATAGTCATGCTGGTGCTGAGATTTGATGCCCTCAGTAATAAGAACACAATCACAGCAGCAGGACCAAGACCTAACAAAATGCAATCAATGGGCACCCTTTTAATCTCTATAATCATCCAATACTTACAATATCACTCACTGATATCCCACATCTACCCACTGAATAATGATACCTATAGGAAATCTCTCCAGTACAATACTTACCACTCGATCGTGTCACGATCTCCCAGAATGGATTTTATCTCCTCTCTACATCTTTCCTGATGCTCTGGATTTTGTGCAAGGCAATACAGCAGCCAAGAGATCCCGCTAGCTGTGGTGTCATGACCTTCAAACATGAAAGTGTCCACTTCAGCATGTACCTCTTCATCAGATAATCCAATGCCTTTTTCATCCTAAAGATTGAGAAATTTCTAGTGATAAGACTTTATCGAGGAATTCATTTTTTCACTAGGTTCATACAAGACTCTAAGTAATAAATATATTTTGTTTCATTTTTGGGTTAACAGTATTTTGTGATCCAGTCTTCCAGTAAAGATCTATGGCAGACTTGATGTTCCTGATGAAACAGGGATGGCATTGTGGTAAAGATTAGTGGCCACATGGCAAATTCAAGCCAGTGCTGTCTTTCCAGATAAAGGAGAGAACATGAGATAACCCACTTGCACTCCAGGCAGCTGTTCCTTATGAGTAGACTGCAGGAATGCTTTGCTGTGGGTGGCTGAAATTCCCTGCTTTTTATGAATTCTGATTGGCCAGGGAAAAAAATTGTTTGACTACTGGAGGGAGCTAAGAAGATAGCTAAAGTGGAGCACATTTTTAGAGACATATTTGAAAATTACCTATACTGTTCATATTATAAATCAATTATGTTCTAAAATATAAATGAAATTATACTTTATAAAGAGTAATAGGTACAAACAGAAATATATATAATTTCCTACAGCAAAGAAGGAAAAAAAGTAGAGATGGTTGAATTGATCGTTTCACAAAGAAAACAACATGTCTAATTTTGTTTCCATTTGGAAATCGCATCTGGATTTTGTGCTCCTGATGGGGGGAAATGAAACTTTGATTTTGTTTTTTCTGATTATATAGGTTTGGTTTTATAGAAATGGCTAGTAGTATTTATTATTGTGTAAAAGTAAAAAGTTGAGGCAGTAGTGTGATCATCTTCTACTGTGCTAAAGAGAGTCAGAAGTCAACTTTATTTTCTTTTTCTCCTTTACCCCACATTTTTTTTTCTTTTCCCTCTTTCATTCATTAGTTTTTCATTATTTTCATTTTCTTTGTATTTTATATTCTGATAATAAAAATTTCAAATAAAAAAGCTAATTCAGATATAAGAAAGTTTCAAGACAGTAAAGTGGATAGTTTTTGTGTGAAAGTGCTTTTGAATACATTGGAATTAAAATTGACAAACTGCACCTTTGTGGGAATGTTTTTTTTTTCTTTATTATTAAAGAGTGCAGATAATTGTTGGATTTTAAAAAATAAAAGACAAAAGTTTAAAATGGAATTATACATAAAAGAGGTGCATATATTGCTAAGATGTATGAACTTCTGTTGAAATTTGAAATGGAAGAAGAATAAGTGAAAGAATATAAATTGGGCTAAAAAATTGGTTATAATATGCAAACAGAACAATAGGAAAATATCTATATCCATGTCAGTTATCTTTGAGAGTTTCAAAACTTCATAGCATGAATTAGAATTTCAACGTTCTTATTTGATTATATAAAGTCTACTGGTAGTAAAATCATTTAGAAATGTTTTCCTCATTGCTATACTTACTTTGGCACAGAGAAGAATGTCAAGAAAATCCAAGTGCCTCTTCGCCTGGATCTTTTGAAGTTCTTCCTCAACCTTCAAAGTTTCCTTTCTTTCCTTGATTATTTTCTCTGAATTGGAAACATTTGATGTTAATAGCTCATCAATTCCAATGCTTGTTCACGGTAACTCTTTACACTGTAGGAAAATGCCAAACTGTACGTTATGTTAACCTTTTTTTCTTGTTGTAATAGCATACCAATTGAGTGATTCCCTTGAGTGCATTGCAAAAGTTGAAAAAATGCAGACTGAAATAGCAACATACTAATGAAATATAAAGTACACAGAAGCACTTAAAATGATGGATTGAACAAAAATCCTACTCTGCACGATTTCTTCTTAAACGGTTTTTAAAGATTTGCTTCATTTTTTTTTAACCTTCCTTTGGGTCTAGAACACCCAAAACCAACATCAAAGCACTGGGGAAAAATACCTGTATGAAGGTGAGCAACTTGGCAAGCTTTCCGAAACCGAAATCCATGCGGACTGAACCAATATAGAAGGTCACTGTAACCTAAAATGTTGTGCATCCTGGTATATATCAAGAAGCAAAGCTCAAAGACAGCTTGAACGTAAGAATTTTCCCTAAAGGACAGCAGGAAAATCAAAGGATAAATTCAGGATTTTAAATATGAATATTGTCACTACTTTATAGTCTTCAAACAATAGTACAGGTAGCCCTTGGCTTACAACCACAATGGAGCCTAAAATTTATGTTGCTAAGCCAAACATTTGTTAAGTGAATTTTGCCCCGTTTTATGACATTTCTTGTCACAGTTGTTAAGTGAATCACTGCAGGTATTAAGTTAGTAACAAGTTTGTATGTGCAACACGCTTCCCCATTGACTTTGCTTGTCAGAAAGTCTCAAAAGGTGATCCCATGACCCCAGGACACTGCAACCGTCATAAATATGAGCCAATTCCCAAATTCTGAATTTTGATCATATGTCAGTGGGGAAAGCTGCAATGGTCATAATTGTGAAAAATGGTCATCAGTGACTTTTTTCAATGCTGCTATAACTTCAAAGAGTCACTAAATGAACTGTTATAAGTCGAGGCCTGCATGTATTGAAACAACTCAGTGAAGCTTAATTCTGATTTTACATAAAATTACATCATAAACCATTGCATTTATTTTGTTATTAAAGCTTTCATTTAGTTTTCTAGACAACAGATAAATGTAAAGGTTCCCCTCACACATATGTGCTAGTTGTTCCTGACTCTAGGGGGATCTCCGTTTTAAAGCTGAAGAGCCAGCACTGCCTGAAGACGTCTCCGTGATCATGTGGCCAGCATGACCAAATGCCGAAGGTGCCCAGAACGCTGTTACCTTCCCACCAAAGGTGGTCCCTATTTTTCTACTTGCATTTTTTACGAGCTTTCAAACTGCTAGGTTGACAGAAGCTGGGACAAGTAACGGGAGCTTACTCCATTAGGCAGCACTTGGGATTCGAACCACTGAACTGCCGACCTTTCTGATCGACAAGCTCAGCATCTTAGCCACTGAGCAACTACATCCCTTGGACAGTCAGTGGTAAATATTTAACAACCAACTCTGTTGCTGCCATCTTGCCACTAGCCACTGAACAGTCTGTTAAACACTGTGCTGCTCTGCTCTCACTAATGTCACAAAATTCCAGAACTTTAACAATTAGTTCTCATGAGCCAATACAAGTGGGATGCAGGACACCACTGGTAATAATGCTGTAACGTATTATAGACAACACAAGGCCCATCTATTAATACTTCAGGAATGTTATTTAAAAGCAATTCTGACTATTCGTTAACTAATACAGTATAAATTCCCTGGGCATTTTACTGCTATCCAGCCCACCTAAATCAGAGGGTGATTACTCTGAACCACAGGCTGCAAATAAATGTCAACTCCTGGTTTGAAGTCCATTGCCAAAATTTGACAGAAAATCACTGAGTCCTGAAAGCACAATTTTCCATTGATTTCTGAAAATGGAGGTGGAATAGAAAAGAAACAAGGTTTGTTAAGGTTTCTTACTGTGCTTACGGTCACCTCATCCTAATTTTTTAAAATACCTCCACCCCCTTCCCTTGTCACCAAAGACAAGCGTTGGAATAGTAGCTCTGACCACTAGCATGACACTATTATTTTGCCCGATTTCAGCCTCAACAGCCAAAAATTATAGGGAATCAGTCCTTGGTTGCAAAACATTTGATTATGTGCCTTTAAGTCAGTGTGGACTCCTGGTGACTGCCTGGGCAAGACTCTGCAGTTTTTTAGGAAATATTTTTTTGGAGATGGTTTACCATTGCCTACTTCCTAAGGTTAAGAGGGAATATGTGGCACAAGGTCATCCAAACTGAATTTGTGCTGAAGGCACTAGACCAGAACTCAGTCTCCTGGTTTGAAGCCTAATGCTTTAATCACTATACTAACTCTCCAAACCTTGATTACTCATTGCATTGAAATGATGTATAATGTATACAATCAACGAGGCAAAAATTGGTACTTTTCGGGGACTTAACTGCAGTTTTTATTTGACTCCAAAAGAGCAAGTGATGCATTGTAAATAAAGAGGACAGTCATGAAATGTGTAAGTTGTGATTCTGTATATGTGGGAGGGTAAGTAGTTACATAATACAAGGATACTATGTTTTATAACAGGATCACTTGGATCCCATTAAGTCATTACTGAATATGTTACTAAACAAAGAAAGGAGATTTTAACCAAAGTTAAAAGAAAAGCAATACCAACTTGTGCATTTGACAGTTGCTGTTATAACCAAAGGCACATTTCATGATGCTATCAAGTGTCATCAAGCTCACATGTTCAAAGAGTTCTACGGATTTCTCCTGCATGATCAGTTGTTCCCATTTATCCTAAATCAACAGAAGGAAAATGAAATATTTCTGTTATGTTATGTTGGACCCCTTAAAACAGGAGTGTTAAACTGGTGGACCATGGGCGAAATGCATCACGCACAGGCCACGCCCACCCTGCCTCTGCAAAGGCAAAAAAGTCACAATGCCTCTCATGATGTCACGTGATGCAATCGAGTTCAACACCCTTGCCTTAAAACAAGCAAAGCTAAATTATTGTATAGTATTTATTTTATTTATTTATTCATTTTATTTAATGAGATTTATGTGCCGCCCTTTCTCTAGCCAGACTCAGGGCAACTCACAACAGGAAAAAACATCTAATGAAAAAGTTAAAAAGAAATTAAATCCAAATCTCATAATTTAACAGTTAAAAGTGCAATTAAGACTAACAAGTTAAAAAATTAAAATCCCATCAGTCCAGGCCAGCCAAACGAAACAGCCACGTTTTCAGGTCGCGACGGAAAGAGCGGAGGTTGGGGGCCACCCGGAGCTCCAGGGGCAGTTGATTCCAAAAGGTAGGTGCACCCCAGAGACAACTCCCCCTGGGGGTTGCCAGCCGACACTGTCTGGCTGATGGCACCCTGAGGAGGCCTTCTCTGTGGGAACGCACCGGGCGATGGGCAGCTGTTGCTGGCTGCAGATGGTCCCCCAAATATCCCAGGCCTAAGCCATATAGGACCTTATAGGTAATCACCAGCACCTTGAATCTCACCCAGAGGGCAACTGGCAACCAATGCAAGTCGCGTAGGAGAGGTGTAACATGGGAGTATCTCCCATCACAGATACTCCCATCACAACCCGCGCAGCCACATTCTACTCTAATGTATAGGACTCTGATGGCAAACTTATGGCACGCGTGCCACAGGTGGCACTCATAGACATAGGCACGCGAGTCCTCGCCCCAGCTAAGCTGTATATACATCTAACAGGAACAGGAAGTGCCTCACAGGAACAGATAGAGGTAAATCCTAGAGAGGCAGAAAATGCATCACTGAACAATGGAGATGAATGCTAGAGAGGAATAAAGCTGCATACAAGGCCGACATAATACCTGTAAAAGCGTAGGCATACTCGGAGGCGGGGGGAGCGCAAGGAGAAGTGTGCCCCCCGCCCCTATTTTTGGTGCCAGAAGGCTTCAGGGAGGACTGCTAGGCCCAAAACAGGGTGCAAGAGGGGTGTCACGCACACATGCACAGGGGATGGGGGACCTCGTGGGGGGGTGGCACGTCCATGCGCAGGGGGTTGTCATTCATGCACCATATTATGGGTGTGGGCACGCGTGCGTGCGCTGTTGTGCGCATGCATGCTTTTGGCACACAAAGACAAAAAGGTTAGCCATCACTGGTATAGGAGAATGACATCTCAATTTTCTCAAGAAATTATTTTTCTGGGGCATTCATTACTTTTCATTTTTGATTCTCTAATGCAATGTTTCTCAACCTTGGCAACTTTAATGTGGGAGACTTCAACCCCCAGAATTCTGCAGCCAAACACACACATATGCACACATCATTTCAGCTGCCAATAAACCATTCACGGAAAAACTTTTAATAAATAAATTATTAACACTTACCAACATCACTTTTGTAGAGTCTGCAATCAGGGACACATATGGCTTTAATACACTAAAGTGGAAACCTGGAGTTAGCAATTTACGATGTTGTGCCCATTTCGGTCCATGCAGAACCAATAAACCTTTCCCTAAAGGAAACAGACACTTCCAATCAAATAAGAACACAGGAGGAGGAAGGAGTATTATATAGGTTCAGCACCTTGCATTACTTATAATAAAGGCAAGATGAAAAAAATCTAATAAAAAATAAACAGTGCTATACAAAATCTTGTTACATTTAGGTAATCTCCTATAGTTTATAGCAGCAATGAAACTTCATTTCCATAGAAGTTTTCATAATTATTTCATTACTTTTGAACCAGGTAAGTGGTGCTGTATGCACCTGATGTACATATAAAGAAATAAAAGAGAACAGAGATTTCAAACTTCATTGCAACTGAGTGGCTGGCCCCAGAGTGGGGTGGGAATGGAGATTTTGCAGTATCCTTCCCCTGGAGTGGGGTGGGGTGGGACTGGAGATTTTGCAGTATCCTGCCATGCCCACGAAGCCATGTCACCAAGCCACACCACACCCACCAGGCCACACAAAACCAGTAAAAAATTTGGATTTCACCACTGCCATAAACCAAGATACATTATGTAATGTGGGTATCAAAAGTTCTTATTGTGTCCCTTTCTGTGACTCATGTTTACGTTTCTACTTTATTTGATAGCTGATTTGATAGCTTTGCTGGCTGAGGAATTCTAGGAGTTGAAGTCCACAAGTCTTAAAGTTGGCCAAGTTTGGAGATCCTGTTCTAGCTATCTCTTGACCCTATTCAACTCCTTTGTAAATCAAGGGGATACTGGAAGCGATGAGACAATAATACAATAATAATACTGAAATAAATACTTATACAACCTATTTGGAATTTTATTACTGGAGAATACTTAATATATTTCATGTATATTTTTCAGAAATCATATTAAATAGCATATAGACTCAGTTCTCTGTCATAGCATATTTTGTCTGTTTATTATATATAATCAATACACATTTCTAGAGATGTGGAAGCAAGCAGAAATTAAAATAAGCAAACAAAATAAAGGTAAAGATTGTCTTTCTTTAGTTATGAATCAGCTATGACAAAAATTAGACAATGTAGAGCTCCTTTAGACAATGTAGACAATGTAGAGCTCCTTTAGAATAAAATTATAAACAATTTTGTCTGTGCTAACTGATCAATTGTTCTTCACCATGGAGAACTGGAATATACATACCAATCCATGGGACTATGTTCCGATAAGCAAAATTATCTTTTGGTTCTAAAAGAAGAGAAAAAAAAGTAAAATTCTATAGATTAATTAATTAGAACAGGCTACGATTAGAGAAAAATACATAAATTTCTGAGAAAAGTATCTGCTAACCTAAAGAAATAATAACTAGATAATTAGTGGTTTTGTTTATGGATAAAGAACTTGTATAAGAATATTATACATTAAAATATGGGTATAATATATAGATATCCTTACTTTGCATTTCTAATGCTAACACGTAACAAAATGACTTCCCTTCTTCCCTCAATAATCTTCAGGGTGTTCCTCAGATTAAAATAACTTTCTCAAAATATACTCCATCCCTTTCTAGACAGTATCAAATAATGCTTATGTTCTCTTGTGATGTAAAAAACAACTGAAACAACTACTGTACAAACTACTCCCCTACTTGAGAAAACCTTGAACTTCTTGGTTTTCTGCCACATAAATTATTTTCCCTACTTTTTATAAGTACGCTATACATTCCAGATAGCTGATAAAACTTTGAGAAATTATTACTTAAATTACACAGACAACAGGAACCCATATTACTAAGTAGCCTTTTACTATATTCAACAGCACAGTATCAGCAGTAGAATCCTTCAAGTTTTGGGGTTTTATAATTTTTCCAGAATTTGAAATGGACACCAACGTTAGAACCATCATCAAAAAGGCACAACGAAGAATGTTCTTCCTGTAATTTAGGAAGCTCAGATTGCCCCAAGAGTTCTTGATACAGTTTTACAGAGGAATTATTGAGTCGGTCATCTGTTCTTTGATAAGTATCTGGATTGGTACAGCAACTAAATAGGACAGGCACAGACTCCAATGGATAATTAGGAAAGCAAAAAAAAAAAAAAAAAAGATTGCAACCATCGTGCCTTCCACAGAAGACCTGTATATTGCATGGGTCAAAAGGAGCTTTGAGAAAGTAACTACAGACCCCTCACACGCTGGACATAAACTGTTTCAAATCCTCCCCTCGCTAATAGGAAATTACATGCCAAAACAACTAGACACAGGGACAGTTTTTTCCCCTACTGCCATCACTCTGCTGAACATGTACTCCTCATAATTCTGTCTTATGTCTAAGGATATTCTTAGTATTGTGCTGTATTATGATGATGATGATGATGATGTATTATTATTATCACTCATCTTTTCTATTACTCCTTCTTATTGGTATTATTATTATTTTGTTGCTCTACATGGACACTGAGAGCTTCTGCACTAGAAACAAATTCCTTTTGTGTTTAATCACACTTGGCCAAATATCCTATCATCCCACCCCATCCTATCCCATCCCTATAGTGGAAACTCCCAGCAAGCCCTTGGACCTGGCACATAAATACAGTCTTGGGACAGCAGTGCCTAATATTGCTATGGTATGATCTATGCTTTGCTATGCTTTAGCGGATTTTATACATGATAACCAGCGTTTCAAATGCCAGAAGCCTATTAGAATGCATAAATATTACAATTTATCCAGATTCAGATTGGCCTATCAATAGCCTTGAACTTGCAATGTAACTCCAAAAACCATCCTGTACAGAATATTTTACAATAGTCCAAGCAACCATTGCTCAAAGTATAAGTTACGATCATCCAGAACACTTTTTCAGAAACAGCTAGTCCACACTCAGTCTTCCTTCAAAAGTTCTTCTGTTACATTCATGCCAGCTATAGGAAAAATCTGCAATGTGAAGATAGACCAAGTGCCAGGTCCAAGTCCACTGCAACAGCCACCCAAAAACAACAGCATGCTGTGAAAATTAGCAGACTGTCAGAACATCTGGTCAATGAGATGGAATTATATAAATCACTACCGTTTTACATTTCTGCCTCATAACCTGCTGTAGCACATAGTAATCCAGCAAATAAAATAAGAAAGGACCTCACTCGCCACTATTAGTTACTTCTACTGGTACATTTCTGTTCAGTCTTTTCATCTAAGAAAACATACAGGTTGGAAGAACTGCCTTTACTTTGACTTCTTTCATTACTCAGTAGCCTGAAAGAAAGGAAGGTCAGCCTGCAATCTATCCTTCTTTTCCTGTATCCCATTTAATAGCAATACCATTTAAATTTATACTGCTTCATAGTGCTTTTACAGCTGTCTCTAACCGGTTTACAGAATCAGCATATTGCCCCCAACAATCTGGGTCCTCATTTTACCCACCTCAGAAGGATGGAAGGCTGAGTCAACCTTGAACTGGTGAGATCTGAACTGCAGCTAGCAATTAGCTGAAGTAGCCTGCAGTACTGCACTCTAACCACTGCGCCACCTCAGCTCTAATATCCCCTTGCCAGTTACTACTTCTATATTAGCCAGGCCATTGGTATGTATATAAAACAATTTGTCAACTTAGAGAATATGTTATTTAAGTAGATATTTATTGAAATCTTCTATGAAAAACTGCATAATACCATATTTGTGTTTTTTCTTTTTCTTACAGCTAGATAATTGGAGATGTCATTTGTGTATGCAATTTGCAACTGTACCATAATCAACAGTGGTTGGGGAACCTTGGAGTCATAAATTTGTTTTGGAATATACTTTCCTTGTTACTGACCAGTTAATGTACATGTGCAATGAAGTATTAATTACAATAACTAATGAATTACAACTATTGTGTGTCTTACCCGTTCGAGCAAGTATTGGTTTTGCATAATCAGGATGTGTGATATTCAACAATGCAATGAACCTTCCAAACCACAGAGGAAAGGCAAATGGATACAGACAACTCCATTTCTCTACTTTTCTGTAAACTGCAGAAATAGGTGAAAACTGCATTGGTGCAAGATAAAGAAGAAAAGAAGAAAAGGTCATATTCGGTAAAATATTTTAATGAGCTATTTGGTGTTTTAAATTTATTTTTTCAGGCCAAAGGCTTCCCTTAGACTTTAAGTATCATATCTGAAGCCCCACCCCTAAAAGCAGATGGAGCCAGGACAAAAAGTGTCTGAAGCCAAATAAAACAAAATATTATTTACATTTAATTTCATTAATGAAATGTGAAATGAACAAAATACAGTTATTATTGTACTCTGTGTTACATAGTTTCTCTTTCTATCACATTAATTCTATCACATAGAATTCAGTTGGAACTTCTGGAAAAGATGGACCTCAACTGAGCCTTTTAGGATCTTGTGCATCTTGGAAACTTAGTTTCTGCTGTTGTAGGCCACTTTTTGGCTAAGAATGTCAGATGTTTTCCGAAAAATAAGACCCTGCTATTATATTTTTTTGAACCCTGAAATAAGCCTTATTGCCATGTGCCCAAAAGCCCGATTGGGCTTATTATCAGGGTCTTATTTTGAGGGAAACAGGGTATTATATGTCAATGCAGCATAATACAGGATCTGAAACAAAACTGACAAAACTGAAAAATCTTGCTGCATTCTGAAAATATCTGGAGCTCTGTGCAATTGGCGGAACAAATATGCAAATTGGGTCTGCAAATCAGATTAGCCCAAAACCAAAGTAAATAATGTTAAGGTTCAGAGCAATGTTTGAATGCAGCCAGAGGGGAGTTACTCATCCTTTTGCTCCTGATCAAAATATGAAGAAAGTTTCAGATTACAGATATAGTGATAGCAATTTCTCGTGCCTGCACTTCAGGTTTTGCTGGTCACAAATGAAATACAAGGGATTATAGGTTTTTAATTTTATATTTGAAAACTAAGTGTTTTGAACACTAGGAACAGAAAAACAGGTTTTATTGTCATCAACCCTGTGATGGGAAAATTGGGCTGTGATATTTACTTTCTATGGATAGTTGTAGGGAGGCTGGAAAAGAAATGAGGTCAGACATAAACAAGAATAAACATGCCTTTAGTCCAATATGGCAGAAGTCTTCTAAGATCATCCAAAGAGACTCTGCCTTAATGAATTCCCTATATTGAATTCCACTCAATTTTCTCCATTTCCTGATTGCAAAGTAAGTGCAGGAAAGATGTTACCGGTAGGTAGCTGTTAACTGACACAATGTCATTAAGGGATTATTATGATTCAAAATTGATTTGTATGATGAACTTCTAACTTGCATATAACATTAAAGTTCTGTCAACAAGGCAATATAGCCATGCAAACCTTGGCTGCATATTGTGCAACTGCACAAGGAACATGAACCATAAATTATATTAAATGGGTTGTGGATGAACAAGAAGGAAAACAACAACATTAACAATATAGTGCATTTCCTGTTTACTACACCTCCCTCTCTAGAATTCTTAATATGGCCATAAATCTATGTGGCCATAGATATGAGAAAGGATTCAAGTCCTACCTTCTCTGACATGAAGATGGCTTACTAACTGTTTTTAAGGACATGACCTCAAGATATTACCTCCATCTCCCCACAACTCCCTACAGAGGCTGCCTGTAGATGTCTTTTGTTGTCTTGATTTGCAGGTAGGGTTTTTCTTCTACTCCCTAATATACTTTCCTACAGGGACAATCTACAGGTATCATGGAGACAAAGCTGGGGATGGCTGCTCAGGAACTGCTCACCTTCAACTGGCCCATCAAGAGTGCTGTGGGAATGTTTCCTTCCCTATCTGACAGTTGGGCACTGCCTTCCATGACCTGTTCAGGGCCATGACTGAAGGTTAACTGTAGGCCTTGAGAGTTTCACCTTTGCACAACCTTTATCCAACTTCTGTGTTAGCTCTAAGCAATGGCCACCCTTACTTTTCCACCCTTACTTTTCCAATTGCCTTTCTCATTAATTTAAGTACTATAAAGCACATGTGTACTTAATGTGTAAAGTACTTAAACAGTGACACTAGGAAGAAACAGCACAGAAGTTTAATAAATCATGTTCTTGTTAGACAATATAAACAATATCAGATTTATAATATCTAAACTTCAGCCCCTAAAACATCCCTGGGTCTCCACTGGAATTGGCCAAGAAACTCTGACATGCTCCTGCTTATGCAGGTAAGCTTTGACTTATGACCATAATTGAGTCCAACATTTCTGTTGCTAAGTGAAACATTTGTTAAGTGAATTAGCCCTGTTTTACAAGCTTTCTTGCCATAGTTAAGTGAATCATTGTAAGTGAATCTTAACAACAGTCTTGGAACGTGCTGGAATTTCTAGAATGTATACACTATTGAAACAGTGATGTCTACACTTGTTTTGGCATGTCATGAGAATGGCTGATGATCGGATTCCAAAAGATCTCCTGAACGGAGAATTAGTGCAGGGAAAGCGCCTCAGAGGGAGACCACAGCTGCGATATAAGGATATCTGTAAGAGGGACCAAAAGGCCCTGGGAATGGACATAAACAACTGGGAAACCTTGACCTCTGATTGTTCAGCTCGGAGGCTAAAGATGCAGCATGGCCTTCTCCAATTCAAAGAGACACTTGTTCAGCAGGCTGAGGCAAAGAGGCAATCCCGGAACCAGTGAAATCTGGGGGCTGGGCAGGGGACAGAATGTATCTGCCCTCAGTGTGGAAGGGATTGCCACTCCCGAATTGGCCTTTTTAGTCACACTAGATGCTGTTTTAGGACCCCTTTCCAGAGCACAATACCATAGTCTTTTGACTATGCCAATGCTAAGTGAATCTGGCTTCCCAATTGACTTTGCTTATAAGAAAGTCGCAAAAAGTGATCACATGATTTGAGGACACTGCAATCGTCATAAATATGAATCAATTGCCAGGTGTTTGAATTTTGATCACATGACCATGGGGATGTTGCAACAAAGTGGGAAAAACTGTTATAAGTCAATTTTTTCAGGGCTGTTGCAACTTTCAACTGTCAGTAAGTTACTGTTGTAAATTGAGGACCCACCTGTAATGGGGCATAAGATAAAAGTACTACAAATTTTCATCTCTCTCTCTCTCTTTCTCTCTCTCATTCACACACACACACACACACACACACACACACACACACACACAAACAAACACACACACAAAAGGGAACAAACCTTCCCAGCCTCCCATCCTATCTTACCTCAAGGATATGACCATAAAGCCAATGGGGAGGGGGCCCGGCAAAACTGTTAAAAGCTTTCAGCAGCGCCTGTCTTCGGCGATGCAACTGGATGATTTTGATCAGCACGTAGGTCAAGCAAAACACAGCAATCAGGTGCCAAACTCGTGAAAGATCCATCGCAAAGTAAAGGGGGTAACGCAGGCTCGGGAGGAAGAGCTGCCCGTCCGGTTGAGTGGCTTTTTCCAAAGAGAGAAAGCTACGAGAAGCGATGCTCGTTGTGGTCCCGATAAAGCGTTGACAAAGGGGGAAAAGGATATGGCAATGGTTCCGAAGCCCCAGCCGTTGCTTCCTCGGGAGTCAGAGGAGCTGGAATGTGCGTAAAGGCAAGTTTCAGCCTCCAAGGTTTTACGAAAGAAAAACTAGGGGCGCATCTTCCGCGCAGAGGAGTGTTTTTGCAATAGCAAAAAGAGGAGAGGGGAAGCCTCGGGGAGAATTACGTCACCATATTCAACCTGTCTTCAAGCGAACACGGAGAGAACAGCAGCGGTGAATAATTAAGCTAATGTGGCTACCGTTGGTCTATCGGGGCTATGATGCAAAGACCGAAATCGCCATGATGAAACAAGGACTGTAGTCCCTTTTTGTTTATCCAATCCCCACCCCCACCCCGTCTGCCAGCAAGTTTCACTCACCAGTCGAGGAATGCACTTATTTCACTGTTTCATGCTTCCACCCCATCTCCCAGCAAATGGGTTAGGGTGGAGGTTATCAAATAATGGTTAATGGTTTCCTTTGCAAATTTATATATCTATGTCAGGGGTGGGCAACTGTAGCCCTTTTACAACTCCCAGAATTCCTGATGGCTCAGGAATTCTGGGAGTTGAAGTCCACAGGTTGTAAAAGGGCTTTAGTTGCCCATCCCTGATCTATGTCATGATCATAACTACCAGTGGGAAAACTGCTTTGAACATGAGATTTAAACACTAGTGATGGGCAAACAAGAAACAAGTGTGACAATGAATAGCATTAACAAGAGAGCAGAAGTTATCTGCTCTCTTGGAGGTTATCTCTAATGTATCTGCTAAGGTTAGAAGAATAAGATATATTTTCCGGATTCAGCTCCAAGTGGGGAAAAAGACACTGGAAACATGGGGACTGCTTGGAAAGATGGTTTAATGCTGGACAGGATTAAAATAGAATAATGAAATTGTTAAAATCTGTGCATTCCCTAATTCAACTAAAATTTACCACGGGAATGACTAGTGTGTATGTCTAATGTCTTTGTGTACCTTCAAAGTAACTGCAATTGCCTGATCTCTAAAGATATTAATTTTACTAGCTACAATGATGATGTGTGGTTGCTGTTTTTCAAACTTGACCAAAAACTATCTACCCCTCCTTTTTCTACTTCTGCAATACTTTCCTCACCCACCAAGAGGGGGGGAACCTCGTTCTCATGTCTTTAGCCCTGCACGGAAGACTCTGATCTGTAAAAGCTAGAGAGATTAAGGAAATCAACTTTTATTCAGTTATAAAGAATTATCAACAGTGAAAAAAATGTTTTTTTTAAAAGGACACAAAATAAATATTGAAAATCTTAAAAGATAATATGATTATGCAAACTAAACAGATGATTTGCAAAATGAAATAAACAAGAAAAATTAGAAGCTATGCAATTCAAAAATGACATCTTAATTATTAATAATAATGATGATGATAATACAGTCAGAATCAACTTACATTAGACTAAAAGATTTACCTACAATTACTATCTCCAAAGAAATGATGCTTCTGGAAAATAAACTCAAGGAAAGATAGAAGTTCTTAGACAAATTAATAGCCCAAAATAAAAAAAACTTGTAAAGAATAATACTCAGGACTAGAGGGACAGGAAAACAGAAAAAATAGTTCTTGTGTTGGCTAAGAAGATTGCCTGTAATAAAAAGTCCCAAGACAGCATGTTGAATCACCTTTGCAAGGTTTGTGCGTATGCTGTTTTAGACAAGTTGCTTCTCAAGCCTAGTGAGCTCAATCTGCATTGAAGAAAAACTACAGAAGCATTCTGTAAAGAAAGAACCATAGGCCAGGCTGCAATAAATGAGAGGCCTGAAGACTGAAGGGGACAAGGGCTCAGTCAAGCCCCCCCTGAACCCTTGGTCTGAATGGAAATAGGAGGCAATAATGTAACTTTCTTAGTAGACACGGGGGCATCTAAACAAAGCTGCTAGCTCCCTTTTCTAAAATATCCAAGGGGTTAATGGCTTCATAAATCATTGCCCCATGCTGAAAATCCTGAAATATCCCTTAAATGGACGAAATATAGATATCCCTGCGTGTTCAGTTTCCCTCCTGGTCGTGATGGTGAGAAACCTGGCTCAAGAAGGTAAAATCCCCAAATACCTGGCAGGAGTTGAAGTACAGGCAGAAAAGCTGTCCGCTACATTGCAATAAGCCAAAGGCAGAGACAGAGAGGGAAGGAAGTTGTCTGTCGTTGGGAAATTAACCCTTAGGCAGCCAAAAAGCCATTTAAACCAGCCATGCGATTCAAGGAGTTTTAAAGACACAAGCATCAAGCTCTTCTCACTCAGAAACCACGAGTGATCCTGAAACAAACAAATGCTTTAACCCAGCTACTCTTTTGCAAACATCGGGTCATGCAATTGAAACAACTATGCAGGTCAACACAACAACCAGAGTGGAGCAGACCTTCCCAAGTAGGACTGACCAACCTTACCTGGACTTTAAGAAAAAACGGTGACAAAGGTGTGCCTTGAAAATCACCTTAAGTGAGTAAATGCATTACCACTAGTACTTTGATCTGTGTGATGTTCTCCACGTAAAGGAATTAGATTATCTCCTTTTGAAATACATGAAAATCATACAGGAGACCTAAGCTAGATAAGAACTAAGTGGATAAATTAGATGGTGGAGTTAAAGAAATCCAACAATATTGTGTGTCCCTTAGCCCACCATTTTTGACTACCTCTAGTTATAATATTCAAATAGTAGTAAGAAATAAATGGAAAAACATGATTGTAAAAATGAAATGAATAATAATTGGAGTATTTGTCTTTGTATTTTGAAATCTAGACAATGATAAGTTTTCCTTTTTTAAATCTTCTTTTAGAAAGAAAAATGAATAATTATAAATTGTAACAATTGAAATACCTTAATGGTATATGGTGGTAAAAGTAAAAAGGATTAAGTTGTAGCTTCAATACCAGCTAGAACAATTCAAAATTTAATTAGGCAAATTGTAATGATTGAAATATTTTAAATTTATATTGTGATAAAAGTAGAAATGATTAAATTGTGATTTGGAGGATTGTATGGGTAAAAACACTGGAAAGAAACAACAAAAAAAATTTAATGCCTAGGTGGAAGGGCCCGTATACTATTAAAGTAAATAAAAGTGAATAAAATAATAATGGGAATAAGGTAAATGGGAATAAAAGTGAATAAAGTAGGAATCATACAGAATCAGTTACATGAACTCTACAAGACACTCTTTGTTCACTTTTATTATAAGGGAGAAAGGGTCAGTTAAAGGACACTCTCTATTCACATTATTATAAGGAAGAAAAGGGCTTGGAGATTATTTTAAAAATCAGCTAAAAGCCATTATTGATACATATATCTTCTGATAAGGAAATCTCAGTTAGCTACCAAGGAAGAACAAGCCATATGGAAAACATTTGATGGGCATCACTGTCAAAGACACAAAAATACGTATGTTACAAAAAGTCACTTATGACCCAAGGATAGAAGTAAATTTCCCATTAGCAACTACAAGCACTTAAGGAAAGTGTAATAGCTTAATAATTAGTAAACTAATGGAGTAGTAAAGTTGTGTAGCCAAAATAATTTCATTTACTAGTATGTAATGGTTTGATGTTTAGTAAAGTGTAATGTAAGTTTGATGTATTTATAATGTAACCATATATGGAAGTCGGAAGAGCTAATAGCACTCCCTGTTTTGAAAACAGATAAAAACAGTGTAAGAAAAGCTGCTCTTTGTTCAGATTTGCGAGAATCAAAACTGCACTGAACCTTTGCGCAAATAAATGCATCTATCTGACCCAGGAATGTTTTCCAGTCTTTCATTTTCTACAACATTTTCTGGCGAACCACGAACGGACTGAAAAGCAAAGACATTTTGTTCTGCCTGATCTCTGCTCCAGCAAGGGATCGGCACCTTCCCAAAGAAAGTTTACAGCCCGGCCGGCCGAGACTCCTTTGAAGTCTACAAACAAATCTTTCAGTGAGAGGGTGCCGTGAAGCTGCTGATGAGCAGACCAGTCAAGGATCCTCCGGTCAGATCAGATCCATACTTCTCCACAGGTGGCCACCAGGAAGGAACAAAAGCTAGCAGGCAAGTAAAGTAAAAAGGGATAGCTCACCGACTTTGCGGTGAACAAAAGTGGGGCCTGATCACCCCCCCAGGAGGCGAAGCGTCGTCTTAAAACCTCCTGTTAGGATTGTGTGGGTTAGTTAAACGGCCGCAGGTCTCAAATACAGCTGTGATCGTCTGGTGTATTGAATCGGTCATAGTGTATTTTTAGGATGGGTGGACATAATAGTGTCCCCAGAACACCATTACAATGCATGTTAGCCAATTTTAAGGGTCTGTTTGATGAAATCTAAAAGAGGGGAGAAAGAAAACCTTATGCAATAAAAGTTAAAAAAATGTGTGTGATCTTATGTGTGGTAAGAGAAAAAAAAGAACTACTGCAGTGTTATAAACATTCTGATAAATTACCATTCTTAAAAAGCCAGAGAACTCTGAAAGAACTAAGAATAATAATAAAAAAAGATTGTTTACTGTTTTTCCCACCCGGGGTTTACCTTTAAAGGTAAAGCTGTCTAAATGGGAAGTCAGATAATTTGAATTGATTAATTTGATGTGATTTCTGTTAAAAATTATTTTGTTGATGTGCATCTATAATGATAGTGTGTAGAATTGAATGGGATTGAATTGATTGTGAGATGTCTGGTCAGCCTGTGAATTAAGTAAACATCTTGGCTTGAAGCTGTGGGAAACGGGCAGTTAGGGCCCAAAATCACATCTGTGATTAAAACTGCTTCCTGAGTTTCCCCACTGCTTGAAGCTACAGATTGTCCAAGGAAAGAAAAAGTGGAAAGAGCTGGATGGAGGAGGAAATCCTCTAATCAAATGTGAGTGCGTTGAGGGTAAAAGTTGGGGTGAATGTATTTTGATTCCCTTTCATATAAACACTAAGTTGCAAGGTTTTGTTGTTGTTGCTGTTGTGAAGTAAGCAGAAATTGGTGGATAATGTCTGTGTGTTGTTGCAGCTGAGATAGTGTTGTTCTGTAAAAAAAAAAAATGCTGAGTGAAAGGGGGGTAGTGAGGCTTGTCTGCGTGCTTTAAACATTTTTTTCCTTTCTCTTGGCCGGTCTGAGAAAGAAGGGGGAAGTGGGCTTGCTCGTGCAGCCTTGCCTCCTTGGTCTCTTTCATCTGCATGAAGAGGCTGTACAGAGGTGTTTTCTTTTCTGCTCTGAATACAATTTTGATTTTATTGTTTTTTTGGAAATTTTTGAGGTTTAAAATATTTAATTAAACCTATATAAAAGAAATGATTTTGAAAGATTTTCTGAATCTGACTTTTACTAAAGGCAGAGATTGACACTAAAAGTTTGATCTAAATATATTTCAGAGCATTATCCAAAATATTCATTTAAATTGTTTTATTTTTGAAGCTGTTCTTCTTACCTGCATTAAAAAAAATGCCTTTATGCCTGTGTGCATTTTGAATGCTTAGGTGCTCCATCATATGGCATTGTCTGTTTGTTAGTAGCATAAATTGTTGCCGTTTTAGAAATTGTTACAGAAATGGGTTACAATAGTAGAAGGGAGTGAGAGAACCATCAATATAAATATACTTTTACAAATTATCTGAATAGTTTAGGATTTGTCTAAAGATTCACCAAGCAAATAAGCCTCCAAAAATGCACACTTTAATAATATTTCTATTACTTGACAGGATTTATTTAAAGAGCTGTTCTGAAGCCACTCTGGGCTCTTTGGAGGAGGAATATTTGCATTCACCATATAAACCATTATTTCTATGCAAGACTTGGAACTGAGGTTCTAGTTTCTTGGAAGTTTGTGAAAGTGACTGTAAATAACCTAAAGCAAAACTTGTACTCTCTAAGAAAGTAAAAAACCCAGATTTTTATGTCATGAATGCTAAATTGGAAGAATAAGTTTAATTCAGAATAACCCTTCCAATGAGTCATGTCTGGAGGAACCCTCTGTAAATGATTTTGCATTGGATTATTTAAACTCTGGTCTAATTGCTCCATCTTGAATGGCGTTACAATGAATTGCAGCTCTGTTATCCCTAAACTATTTGTTAAGCGATGGATTTAGCCCAATTACTCACGAGACAAGCTATTTCTTTAATCAGTATTTATTGCAGGCCTGGAAGCTTCCTAGGCCCTAGGCATCATAGGTCACTGACCTCTGATCTCCTCTCTTCTAGGTGAACATCTGGAACTGCTGGACAAGCACATGGAAAGTGTTTATATACAAGGGAGGAGTGGCCAGAAGGTAAGGAGTGGCCAGGGGTCAGGTGGGGGTGTACATACTGTATTAACCCTTAAGGGGCTGGGCTTGAAGGTATAGGCACAGTTAGGCATTTACTCTGACAAAACCCCCTCTAAATGTCTAACTGGGTACAGGTACGCTTTGTTTACATAGGTATACATAATCATACATTTATACATATATATACATATACAGGTCATACACAAACACATATTTTTGACATTAGGTAGGCGTGTTGTTTGGCGGGTAAGGGTTTTGTAAGAATATCTGCGGTCTGTTCCTCAGTGTCGCAGTGCACTGCCTCAATGAACCCTATCTCTGAAAACTGTCTGACATGTTTGCATTTGATATCTATGTGTCTAGACCTTTGCCCAATGGCATCAGCCTTTGAAATTTCTATTGCGGCCTTGTTGTCCTCGTGTATGATTATGGGGTACAAGGGTTCAGTCCATATGGTGTTGAGTAGGTCATCGAACCACACTAAATTGTTCGCGGCCTTGGATAGGCAGACGAATTCAGCTTCAGTGGTCGAGGTGGCAATGAGTCTTTGCTTTCCAGTGTACCAGTGGATGGGGGAGTTGTTGAGTAGCATCACGTAGCCGGAGGTGCTTTTCCTGCTCTTGATGTCTCCTGCCCAGTCTGCATCAGCGTAGCATGATAGTTTCGGCTTATCTGTTATTTCTGGTTCCAAACAGAGTTGTGCACCCATGCTGAATTTTAGGTACCTGAGCAGTCTTTTGATGGCATTCCAATGGGACACCTTGGGGTTGCTTACGTGTCTGGATAGGAGGTTGACGGCTAGGGCGATGTTCGGGCCTGGTCCAGTTAGCGATGTATAGCAGCGACCCGATGGTAGATCTGTACAATCTATTGTCAGTGAAGGGTTTCGATTCCTCGTACATGCTTTTCAGGAATTCTGGCTGCATTGGTGTCTCGCTGGGCTTTGCCTCTGTCATGTTGCACTTGGACAGTAGTTCAGTGATTTTGTCCTTTTGGGAGAGTCTGAACCCCTTGCTGGTCCTTGTCACATGCACCCCTAAGTATTTGTCGATTCTGCCAAGTGACTTTAATGAGAAGTGTTTGCCCAGTTCTGTGGCAAATCTATCGCATCTGCTCTTGTGCTTGCCAACGTATAGGATGTCATCCACGTAGACGAGCACCCCTTCGAACAGATTACCTTCTCTCCTTGTAAATAGGCACTTGTCTGCTGAGGTGGCCTCAAAACCCATGGATTTCAGGGCTTTGGCTAGGCAGTCATACCACCTTTTGCCTGATTGCTTGAGCCCATACAGGCTTTTGTTGAGCAGCCAGGTTTTGCTCTCACCTTGGTCATACCCTGGTGGGGCCTTAACATAGATCTCTTTATCCAGTTCTGCGTGTAAGTAGGCAGTCTGTACATCGAACTGGAAGACATCAAGCCCCAGGATGGTGGCTACCACCAGTGCGCATTTGACACTTTCAGCCCTGACGGTGGGCGAGTACGTGTCCGTGTAGTCTTCAGGGTACCTCTGAGCGAAGCCTTGGGCGACCAGTCTCGCCTTGTATAGGTTCCTGTTGTTTTCTAAAGTCTTGACCCTGAACACCCATTTGGTACCTATTGGTTTTTTGTCCTCAGGGGCCTGAGCGGGTGTGTATACCTTTAGTTCTTTCAGGCTCTCCATTTCCTTGTCCATGGCGGATACCCATCTTTCCTTTTCTTCCTTGGGGAGCTTAAGGATGTCCTCATATGAGTTGGGTGTGGTGAGGTTATCGTGGATGGTTAGGACATAGTCCTCTAACCTTTTGGGTGGCTTGTTTCTGCTCTCTCTGATTGGCCTGCTGGGGGGTGGTTCGGTCTCTTGCATGTGGTCTGCCTCTTTGTTCGAGAGGCGGTCTAGCTTTAGAGATGGGTGCCCTTCTTTCCACCCCTTTGTGTTTATTTTTTCGAGGCTGGCTTTGGGTGTCTCTATTCTTTCCCCCTCTTGGTTATTTTTGGGTGCGTTCCTGTGGGTGAGTGTCTCGTTGGAGTGGACCCTTGACCAGTTCAAGTGTTCGTGGAAGTTGGCAGATTGAGACACTACGAATCTGTTGTTGTTATCAATGAATCTGTAGCCCTTAGTGCCCGGCTCGTAGCCCACAAACCTCAGTCTTTTTGATATTTTCTCCCCCTTTCTCCTCAGCTGCCTGGGTATGTGTACGTCAGCTGGTGCGCCAAATATGTGCAAGTGGGATATATTGGGTTTTCTTTTATAGAGCATTTCGTATGGGGTCATGTTGATGGAGCTTGACCACAGTCTATTTAGGGTGTAATTGGAGTAGTGCAGTGCTTCTGACCAAAAATGTTGCCCCATCCCTGCATCCTCTAGTGCGCACCTCATCATTGTCTGTAGTACCCCATTCCTTCTCTCCGCCACCGGGTTCTGGAATGGCGAGAACGGCGAAGATTTGTAGTGTGTGATGCCCTGCCCCCTCAACCAACTGGTGAATTCACTGGCCATAAACTCTGAACCTCTGTCTGTCATAATTTGTCTTATTTTCATGTTGTGTTGGAGTTCTATCTTTCTGTGAAACTCCTTAAACCTCTGGAATGTTTCATTTTTGCGTTTGAGGGAATAGCCATACCCATACCTTGTGAAATCATCGACAATGGTGAGAAAGAATCTCTTTCTATGTTTGATAGATGGTTTGAAAGGCCCTACTAAGTCCATGTGTACCAATTGAAATGGGTATTCTGTGGTTCGTTTGGATTTTCGGGGTATGGCCTTGACCTTAACCTTTGACCGCATACATATGGAACACTCCAAATAATTATCACATTTCTTTACTTTAAGTCCTTCAGTACAATCAGACATTTTCTTAACAATAGGGAAACTGATGTGCCCCAGCCTCCTGTGAAGGAGGTGGGCGCAATTATCATGCAAGGGTTTTCCCAATGATACAGAGCTGTTTACACTTTGCTTGCTTTGCTTTATTTCCTGTTGTTCCCCCTCAACTCTTGTGTCTTCTTCTTCCCCTGGGTTGGTGTTTGCGTACATGTTTCCTTCCTCCCTTGCGTTTGGTGTAAAGTATGATAGCCCCCCTTGGTTGTGTACGCTCCCTATTTCTTTCCCTTGTTTGATTATATGAGCTTTCCCGTTCTTGAACGTTACCTCTAGGTCTGTGTCTTGGGTTAGTCTGTTGACAGCTAGTACGTTAAGGGGTATTTTGGGTACGTATAATACCCCCTCTATTTTCCCTATGTGTGGTATGTGAGTGTCTCCCTTTCCCTGTGCTTGAACCCTGTTTTGATTGGCCACCTTGAGTTCGAGATTGGTCTTGCTGAGTGGTTCTACGAGTGTTGAGTTGTGTGTAGTGTGATGTGAAGCTCCTGAGTCTAGGAGCCATGTGTTTTGGTCCATCTCGTGCATGGAGTTGGAGTGGCCAGGTCTAAATCCGTATGTGGGGCCCGGGCTACCATCCCTAGAGCTGTCCCTCCGTCCGTGTTGCTTTCTAGGGTTGGGGGACCACCCTCTCCCTCTCTCCCTTGAGTGTCTGCGCTCGGGTGATCGCCCCCCTCTGTGTTCAGTGCGCCTTCTATCCCTGCTGCTCCTGGGGCAATCCCTTTTTATGTGGTTCTTGGACCCGCAGGAGTAGCACCCTGGGGTGTTCCCTGCTCTGTCTTGGAACTCTACCTTTCTGATTGGTCTATGTTCCCCTCTGACAGCGTGTCTGTCCCTTCTTAGGTTGTCTTCAGCTATGAGTTTGTTGGTTAGTGCGCCTAGCGTGAGGTGAGGTAGGTAAAGGCTGTCTAGTTGTAGCACGAAGTGGTCCCAGCTGCTGTCTAGTGAATTTATTATGACGCTCTTCATGCTCTCTTCAGTGATAATTTCCCCCCTTTGCATGAGTTCTGCCCTGGCTGCGTTTAATTTGAGTATATGCTCACTCATGGGTACCTCTTGTCTGTGCCTGGCAGAATGGAACTCCCTAGATATCTTTGTGGTGGTGGCCCTGCACTGGCTGTAAAACATACCATATAACATTTGTAAAATTTCAGACACTGTGAGGTTCTCATTAATGCTAGGGTACATTGTGGGGGGAATGGTGGCTATCATGATGCAGAATGCCTTGTGGTGTAGGTTATCAATCTCCAGAGACCAAGGCTTTTGAGGTGGTCTCTGAATTAAAAATAAAGCATTTTCCCTCATAAAGGCAATCTGTAGATGCTGGCTCCAATCTATAATATTACCCCCATCTAACTGTAGCTTTGGCATATTTGTACAAGCAGTCCCCACATGTCCACTGTTATTACTTACAGTGGATTGCTGTCCATGGTCCAGGTCATGACTGAACTCGCAATATGGCTTTGGAACGTCTGTTGCGAGTCTGTACTGACCTACCTCTATATTTCTTCTTTCTCCTGCTGCAGGCTGCGCCTGAGCATGTGCGAAGGCCATTTCGCTCTGGAAGCCATGGAGGAAGGTTCCTGCTGCTGCTGTTCCTGGGCCTAGGCCTAGGCCTACTGGTGGAGGGCTGGACTCACCCCTGGAGAGTCCGGTGCTCCCTCTGGGCGGCGGACACCACTGCTGGACGGCTGGATCTCCGGAAGAGAAGGGAAGAAGGTGAGGAGGCGAAGCGGTCGTAAGTCGAGGACGGTCGGCGATCGGCGGCACGGCGGTCGTAAGTCGAGGACTCCTCGTGTCCGGCGGCTGGGCGGCTGTGGTGGCGATGGCGGCGGGTCCGGTCCTCTGCCCATGGTCCTGGGTCCTTGGTCGGGTGGAGAAGCCAGGCGGAGATCGCGGAGGAGGTGAGTAGTCGGTCCTTCTCCTTGCCCCTCGTCCTCGCGTCGTTGGTGTGGCGGGTCCTGGGTTCGAATCCTGCGGTTTGTAATTTTTGCAGGCGAACCAGTCTCGGCATTCGCGTTCGGTGTGGGTGGCTTCCTCGGGTGGCTGAGGGTCAGCCGGCTCATCGAGGCTGGCTCTGGTGCTCTCTTGGGTGCAGGATTTTTTCTTTTGTTTTCTGGCTGCCGCGGGGGGCTCGAAAGCGGAGCCAAAAGCCGCTGTCAGCATTTTGATGGCGTTTTGGATCTCGAGATCGGTAGGCGATCTCTCTTCTGCGTTTGTTTTTCTTTTTGGGTTGCTCTCTGGTTGTTCCCGGCCTTTTTCTGGATCGGGGCCTTTTCACGCCAGAGGGTTTGAATCCTGGCTCCCCATTGGCTGGTGGTCATTCCAAGATGGCTGCCGGTGAAAGGGCGCGAAAGAGGGTTCGGCCACCTCGTGGTCATCTAGCTGGGCTGGCCTACCTCTTTCTCGTGCCATCTCCTCGTTTGTCGTCTCTGGGGCCTCGATTGCTGCGCCTTGCTGCTCGAAGAGGCTTTGCAGGTTCACGATGAGGCTTCTCTCGTTGTCATTTGTTTCCATCAGCTTCAGGATGGATAGCTTGAATTTATTTACTCTTTGTGCTGTTTTTCTTCCTAGGTTGGTACCTTTCTCTGGTGACCGCTCCTCATCAGAGTAGGAGCCTTCGCTGGAGTACAGCTCGATGTCTGCTGGATTCTCCTCCGCTGTAGGATCCTTGGATGCTTGAAGCTCAGCCATCTTCTTGGTGAGTGCCCTCGTTTGTACTCTATCTGTTTCCTTGGGTAGGTTGCTTGGTTGGGGCATCACCAGTGAGTTATGGGCAAACCATCCTCTGCTACCATTTGTTAAGCGATGGATTTAGCCCAATTACTCACGAGACAAGCTATTTCTTTAATCAGTATTTATTGCAGGCCTGGAAGCTTCCTAGGCCCTAGGCATCATAGGTCACTGACCTCTGATCTCCTCTCTTCTAGGTGAACATCTGGAACTGCTGGACAAGCACGTGGAGAGTGTTTATATACAAGGGAGGAGTGGCCAGAAGGTAAGGAGTGGCCAGGGGTCAGGTGGGGGTGTACATACTGTATTAACCCTTAAGGGGCTGGGCTTGAAGGTATAGGCACAGTTAGGCATTTACTCTGACACTATTAATAGATACAAATAGTACAGAGGCTGTTTTACATGGATATTGGGAAGGGACGGGATCAGATTTGTTCTTTGGTTGAAGGAGGATACAGATATCCTTTATGTACCAAATATGTCTGAATATTCTTTTGTGCTTATCTGTTTTGGGGTTATTCGTTACCACTCTTTTGTTAAGTTTTGTTGCTTTTTGTGAATCATACTCCAGAGTTAGTGAAGTTTGGTTCAGTTTTGGAGAAATACTGTTCAGTTCTCTGAAAAGTTTGGCAAGAAAAACATAGGTAGCTGAACACTCCTTGGAATTATGTTTGGTCAAAGTCGGTGAAGGAAATTGCAGGCTTGATTTTAGGTTTAAAGAGATTGAGATTAAGCTCCACAATTTGGAAGCTGTTGTCTTTTCTAAGCAATTGCTTTGTCCCTACCCTGCCACAATATTTCATTCTGTGATGTCTTTAGGGCGTTATGATGTGAACCATAGTTATTCCCAAATGGAATTCTGTTTGCAGCCTGGAAACATCGACATCTTTAGTTAACGGGGGGGGGGGGGGGTGTCCCCTGGTCCTCCCCTTCCTCTCTATTTGAATCTTTAAAGAGCAACATGTGAAGAATTTCAATTAAAACATGTGGCTGTAACAACTATTTGAATACTAACTTGTTTTTAAATCAAATCTTCATATGGATGTTTTAATACAATGGGATGATACATTTCTAACAATGGTTCCATTTCTGGTATTTTTCTGATAGTACTTCTCATTAATCTTTTATAGATTAGAATTGTCAATATTTTAAAATGAGGTCAAATACTTGGTTTTGAATTATAAATTTAGTAGTGGGACCTAATCTTTGAAAACACAGAAAATGGAATTGCACAAGGGATGTTGGCTCAGGACCGGGCAGGACAAAAGAAACCCGTGGCATTCCTGTCAAAAATAATGGACCCAGTAATAAGGGGATGGCCAGTCTGTATTCAAGCAATTGCTGCTTCCCAATATTAGTACAAGAAAGTAGGAAATTGACTTTTGGGGAAGCCCTTATTGTGAGCACCCCATCTAAAATATGAAGCAATTTAAATGCAGCAGACAGACTTGATTTTAACTATAGATCACAATTTGAATCCAGCACAGTTCTTAGCCAACACCAGATCAATGGATCAGTATGGATGAAAACATTATGGTGCTAAAGTAATTGATTTACAAACAAAAATAAGACCTGATTTGGAGGAACACCCCCTGGAGAAAGGAGAAGCAATTTTTATAGACGGTTCCTCTAGGGTGGAGGAGGGAGTACGGAAAAACGGATATGCTATTATAAAGAGACACACTAAAAAGATCCTGGAAGCAAGGGGTTTGCTTCGAAATTGGTCTGCTCAAACCTGTGAATTGTATGCACAAAATCAAGCTCTATTGATAGGGAGCCTGGATAGCTCGCATTGTAATTTAACTCCAGCTGTCTGTAATTAGTGGGTTCGAATCTCACCAGGCTCAGGGTTGACTCAGCCTTCCATCCTTTCTGGGGTGGGTGAATTGAGGACCCAGTTCGTGGGGGCAATAAGCTGACTTTGTATGAAGGTGCAGAAGTGTGATGGCTATTGCTTAATGCATTGTAACCCTGAGTCTCCGGGGAGGGGCGGCATATAAATCAAATTTTTAAAAAAAAAGAAAAAAAAAGGCTCTATGCATCTTGGAAGGAAAAATAGGCAGATTCGAAGCATGCATTTGGGGATAGTGCATACATTTGGAAAAATATGGGTGGAGTCATTGGGGAATTCAAGCTATTGTGGATGAACTTTTAAAATGCTATGGTTGTATTGGGATATATCCTTTAGCAAAGTTAATTATAAACAAATGTTTGATTTGCAAAAAGGTGAATAAACAAGCTGTCAGGAAACAACAGATGGGTGGGAAACCACCAGCTTTAAGACCGTTTCAATGTATTCAAGTGGGTTTTACAGAATTACCAAAAGTGGGGAGAGTAAAATATTTATTGGTCATAGTGGACCACCTCACAGGGTGGATTGAAGCTTTTCCCTGCAATAATGCTACAGCAACAGAAGTGTCAAGAGTTTAGTTAGACCCAACCTAGAAAGAATATTGGAATATCATCATATGAATTGTTGTTTGGAGTAGCTTTCACTCCAGAAAGCATATGCATTGATTCCCTGGAAACCAGAGACAAAGTATTGAAACAATATGTGTATAAACTGTCCAGATATTTTAAAGTTCTTAGGAAACAAGGACTATTAGCCCAAACACCACCTTTGGAGTTTCCAGTCCACAAATTCCACCACGATGATTGAGTGTTGATCCGGAGCTGGAAGGAAGTCAAACCCCAAGTGAAAGGGCCTGTGCCAGCCCCAAAGGAGTGGAAAGTGGAATCTCACCAAGGAGATCCACTGAAGTTGGCAATCCAAAGAACCCAAAGGACTGGTAGGCAGTAACCAGTGGGAATAGCATTCTTCATCATCTGGACTATTTTTGTATTTTTCTTCCTTAGGACTGAGTGGTTGCCTATGCTGTTTCCCCAACTGAAGAGGACTACAACTGATCAGATTCCATTGCGTGCTCTCCCAGATGTGTTGGTTTTGTAATTGTGTTTTTAAGACCTTAGAAGGAAGATCTTTGATCCACTGGACGAGACTGAAGCCTGCAAACCAGAGTGACCCAGACACATACCAGGTAACAAAAACTGACAAACCATTGGTGCTGAAGTTAAAGAAGAATACACCCTGCTGAGTCCTACCGGCAATGGACTCTCAACGCATGGTGGTGATCGTCAGCCTTGCTGAATCACCCCGGAAGCTGGTTCCCCGCGCATGGCTGAAGCTTGGAACAGAAAAAAACAATATTCCTTTTGTAAGATGTATTAGAAATATGGCCAAGTATTAAGGAATGTTAGCATATCTAGTCTAAGCTTAGTAATTTTAGGCATAGTGAATTTCATCCTTAACTGTAATTTGTAATGTAAAACCTATTAACTGTGATAGAATCCAGTGAGCAATTTTTAAAGATACTTATGTTTGAGGAAGATTGGGTGTGGGGACTCTGGGCAACAGCTACTTTAGCCCTTCTGTTGGTATTGTTTTACATTGATATTGCCCTACCCCAAGTTACGCATGCCCCTAACCCTCTTCCTGACGTAGTGAATTTGTAAACTATGGGTCTTGCACTCTTAAGGCCTTGTGGGTGTGTCATTATGATTTATTTATGGCTTTGGGTACTATTAGCTAAAGGTCTAGTGAGTGATACTATCTTGAACAGTAGTTCCCAATGTTGCGTCAGTGTCCAAGAAATTCCCCTTGTCCCTGTGGAAGGATTTGAAGATGTCAAGAATCCCAGGGGACCTAACAGCATCAGGACACTGAATGGGGACACTTTGGGTCAAGTCCACTCTCGCCAACAATGTGGCATTAGAAGATGGAGTGGGTACCTTAGTCCTAAACCAACCCCTAGACCTAAGGTTAAGAGTTTGACAATCCCAGTAAAGGGGAGAATACAAGAACAAAGAGAGAACGGACCCCTACAACAATTGAAAAGAGGAGATTGCATATCAGGGATACTGGAATTGGATCGAAACCTTGTTAAATCATAGAGTCACCTTCTTTGTGTATAAAGAGACATCAGAAACATGGTAGGCCTGTAGGATCCCTGACAAAAGAGCAATATCCATCAGAAGTGTACCTTGGTCCTAGAATGAACCTTAAGGATGTCAAACTAACCAAAGATCTTTTTCCTTCTGCACACCACTCATTTCACCATAAGGTCACTTTCTCACTACCACCAACTGCCATCATCACAAGATGGGGAGGATCGGAGGTCCTGGAATATATCCAAGGAAAGGGGCCCCAGTCTGTCCCAGCCCCCTCGCTTCCCTATCTGGCTCTCCATTGGGTCCAGCACAGGTTTCTGTGTCTTCTTTCCCCCTGGGAATACCACCTCCCAGTATCTTTTTGAAGGTCCAATCCTTAGAGATAAGGACCCGTCACTAGAAGTTCCATTATAGCCGCTGGCTGGAATGTTTGTGAAGGGGACTTTGGGGGTCTGGACTAATGAAAAGAACCATCAGACCAATGCTTTCTCCATGAACATAGGTGTGTGCGTAAGGGAAAAAGGAGTTTTCTTCTTTTGCGGAAACAATGCGTATTTATGTTTGCCAGCAAATTGGACTGGAACATGCACACTAGTACACCTTTTTCCTAAAATAGGTGTTGTTAGTGGAGAACATACCATCCCTGTTCCTCTCATGGGACATGTTCAGAAACGGGTACCAATCTTAATCCCACTGTTAGTAATCATGGGAATAGGAACTGCTGTGGAGACAGGCATAGGAGGGGTAACACACTCAGTAATCCAGTTCCGGCAATTATCAGAGGAATTCCAAGAAAGCCTGAACCAAATTGCTGGAACCCTGGTAGAAGTCCAAGACAGATAGATTCATTGGCAGCAGTAGTACTACAAAATCAACGTGCCTTGGACCTCCTAACCACAGAGAGAGTAGGTGTGTGTTTATTTGTGGGAGAAGATAGTTGCTTCTATATGAATAAATCAGGTGTGGTCAGAGGAATTGCCAAGGAATTGCAGGTAGGGCATCCAAGATAGGTCAGAGGTTACAAACAACGGACATGTGGTTTTCTTGGTTGCCTGGATCCAGCTGGATTAAACAAATGTTATTCTTGTTGATATGGCTGTGGCAGGCCCAGCTTTTATTCCTTGTGCAATCCCTGTGCTGAAGCAGCTATCCAATCAGAGCAGTGAAAGAGATACAGAATGAGAAGGCGTTCATTTTGACAGAGTGCTTTCTTGAAGAAAAAGTTTCCGAAACAGACATATGTAGAAATGGAGTCTGGGAAAGAATGGAGTACCTCCAAAGATAAAGGGAATGAAGATCAAGAAATACCTATCTCATGCCTAGATTAGTCATATTTTGTTAGATATTATATGTTAGCTTTGTTTATCCAAAAGAATGGAATGATATTTACTAAAGAGTTGAACATGTAAGGAATGGTGAAAGTTTCTGCATAGAAAAACTTTCAAAGGGGGGAATAAAGTAAATAAAAGTGAATAAAATAATAATGGGAATAAGGTAAATGGGAATAAAGGTGAATAAAGTAGGAATCATACAGAATCAGTTACATGAACTCTACAAGACACTCTTTGTTCACTTTTATTATAAGGGAGAAAGGGTCAGTTAAAGGACACTCTCTATTCACATTATTATAAGGAAGAAAAGGGCTTGGAGATTATATTAAAAATCAGCTAAAAGCCATTATTGGTACATATGTCTTCTGATAAGGAAATCTCAGTTAGCTACCAAGGAAGAACAAGCCATATGGAAAACATTTGATGGGCATCACTGTCAAAGACACAAAAATATGTATGTTACAAAAAGTCACTTATGACCCAAGGATAGAAGTAAATTTCCCATTAGCAACTACAAGCACTTAAGGAAAGTGTAATAGCTTAATAATTAGTAAACTAATGGAGTAGTAAAGTTGTGTAGCCAAAATAATTTCATTTACTAGTATGTAATGATTTGATGTTTAGTAAAGTGTAATGTAAGTTTGATGTATTTATAATGTAACCATATATGGAAGTCGGAAGAGCTAATAGCACTCCCTGTTTTGAAAACAGATAAAAACAGTGTAAGAAAAGCTGCTCTTTGTTCAGATTTGCGAGAATCAAAACTGCACTGAACCTTTGCGCAAATAAATGCATCTATCTGACCCAGGAATGTTTTCCAGTCTTTCATTTTCTACAACACTATGATCATGTGTTCCCACTTGCAGTAAAAATGCTAGAATCCAAGTCTTGGATTCACTGGACTCAAGTTAAGTCCGCAGTTTAGGAATATTGGGAGGCAAACCAGGACTAGGCCCGACCCCTAGTAGTACCTTGAAGATGCGCCCCCTATAACTGTCCTACCGGCAACGGACAGGCCACATACGGGGCAGAAGAGGCCTTACTGGTGTCACACCGGAAGCTGACCCTCTACATACAGCTGAAGATTTGGAATGGGAAGTCAACATTTATAGCGATAAGTACACTATCCCTTATTTTAATAAGCCCACTACTGTTATTGTGATTAGTTGTGATTTGCTGTATATAGTATGCTGGAATCACCTCTTCCTTAAAAAAAGACAGGTGCTGAATCTAAAATCATTGATTGTGACAGACAGCAGTATGAAACTCCTGTAGATATTTAAGCCAGGGAGTGAGCTCTCTGTGGAAGCTGCTTTAGCTCTTAGAATGTGGATATTGTATTAACAAATAAGAGTTGGTTCTGTGAGATACCTAAGACTAATATTGTCTTTTCCAAGTCACATATAATCCTAACCTTCTTCCTGATGTGGTGATTTTGTAGATTAAGGAAATTATGATTGGATAGGTTCTGTATAGAGCACAATTATGAGTTTTCTGTGGCTTTGGCTATTATTGGCAAAGGACCTAATGAGTAATAACACACTGAATAGTAGTTCCCAATGTTGTGAGAATGCCCAAGTGACACCCTTGTCCTTGAGAAAGGATCTGGGTAAGTTGAGAACCCCAAAAGACAAGGCAAGAACAGGTCACAAGATGTGAACTCTTTGGAACAGGTCCACTCTCGCCAATGATGTATCATAAATAGGTGAGGTCAGTACCCTGGATCTAAGCCAACTCCAAGGCCTAAAATCCTGAGTTTGACAATACAGGGGGGAATAGAACAAAGGGAGAACAAAGGAGAATGGGCCCCTGTAACAATTGAGAAAGGGGAACTACATATTAAGAATATTGGAATTGAGTTAAAGTCTGGTTAATCAATCTGACCCTATCCTTAGCCAAAAATGCTGGTTCTGTTTGTCTGCTGGTCCTTCATCTTACAATGATCTTTGGGTAAGGACCAGGGCCAAAATAGTCCTTGAGAAAGATATTAGATGGTGAATCAAAGCAACAATAACCAAATTGCAAGGAGACTTTTATAATGCATTCAAAAGGCTGGGAATGAATTGTTTCCCCATTGTTAGCCCTATAGCTGTTAGTGTGAAAATCCTAGGGTCACCCTCCTCGTGTGTAAAGTGACATCAGGAACCAGATATTCCTGTAGGATCCCTGATGGGAGATCAATGTCTATCAGAAATACACCTGACCCTAGAAGGACACTTATAGCTGTAAAAACTAACTAGGGGCATTTCTCCTTATGCTCCCTATTATTTCAACAGAAGGTCACTTTCTCAATACCACCACATGTCTCCATTAGAGCCAATACAGGCTTATGTGTCCTACTTCCTCTTGGCAATGCAAGCTCTCGTCATGTTTTTGAAGGCACTATTCTCAGAGATAAACAAAAGGACTCTACACTAAAGGTCCCATCAGTCACTGGTGGCATGTTAGTGGCAGGGACTTTAGGGGTCTGGATTAATGAAGAAAAACCAATGAGCCATGCATTTTCCATGAATATAGGTGGGTATGTAAGGAAAAATGGAGTTTTCTTCTTATGTGAGAAAAATGTGTATTTGTGTTTACCTACAAACTGGACTGGAACATGTACATCTTGCCCCAAAATAGGTGGTGTTATCTGGGCCAGGCTGGATTAGACAGATGTTATTTCTGTTGTAATAGGCCTGACTTTTATTCTTTGTTCAGACAACTAACTATGAGAGCAATGAAAGAGATAAGAGTTGAGAAAAAAAATTGAGTTGATTTTGATGGAAAGCCTTATAGACTGTAAAATTGACCCTGATCTCTTTGATGAAGATGAAGTTTCTGATACAGGAACATATGTACAACTCTCAACTGGGTAATGAGAGAAAGTGCTTCAGAGAATAAGATTTGAAAATCATATGTATTACGTGTCTTTCCTTTGCATTACTATGTACCTTATCTTGAACTGATTATGTTATACAAAAATATTATATGCTTGCTTGCTTATTAAGAAGTATAGAATGGTTACCTACTGAAAGCATGAAACAGATGGGAAGCAGTGGAAGTTTTTGGATGGAAAAACTTCCAAAAGAAAATGGGGGAATAAAATAGAATAATGAAATTGGATATAAAAAATGATATAAAACGGGGTCAGTCTAGATGATCTCTGAAGGACCCCCCCCCTTTTTAGTATTGGGTTCAAAAGGTAAAACCACAGAAATAACTAACCTTTCACAGCTGTCAAGTTCAGGAAACATTATCAGGATTAAAATATCATACTTAACCAAGCAGAGGTAACCACAAATATAATGGCAGGAACTGAGATAAGGTTTGCAAGAACACCTGTGTTCCTCTTAAAGCGGGAATACACGTTAGTACACTTGTAGAAATTAGTAACAAGGAAATAGGGGGGGTGGGTTTGTTGCAGTGGGCTGTCAGCATTGTAATCAATCATAAGATGTTAAAAGTATGTATAAAAAGCTGCCCTAGGATTCTATTTTTCATTCAGTGTTTTTGCTTTTTATATTGCACTGAATCTGCGCAATAAACCTCTCTGATCACCCACGGAAATCTTGTGAGTTTTGATTTCTATAACAGGATCACATGGTTTTAGTTCCTGAACAGAAAAGGGTGAGATGCTGGAGTCCCTGAGTTTTTATGCCCTGAGTTTTGAACTTCCTGGGGCACAGGAAGAGTATCCTGATTGGTTGCCAGACTCCCAGGGGGTGGGGGTCTTAGCTAGCCTTGCTGACTGATGTAATCTTTCCAAGTGCCATGTGGTGAGTTTCTGTTGCTAGATGGGTCCTATTGTGTTAGTTTCTGTTGCTAGATTGTATTGCAGATAATGGTTCATTGACAAAGATGGGAGGGAATTGAGTTTCTGCCTCTGGCCCATTGACAAAGGGTGGGGGGTGGGGGTCAAGGTGGTGGGAGCTGTCTTTAAAACATGCTTCTCCATTTCTCATCCAGGGAAATATAATATTCTGCCTTTTTAATATTTCCTAAAATTTTTCATTCTTCTAGGAAAGGGGTGGGTCCTAACTTCCTACAGTTGTATCTGATAATCAAAATAAATATTATTTTTTTACATCAAATAAAAGGGCAACCATAAGGAATGTGTGCTATAGACTCAATTTCCTCAAAAAGTTATGGACATGAATAGTCTATCTAGGTGTGCCATTGAATCTCTGTTCCAGAACTCTGGCTATTATAAAAGCACATGTGTATTGGGCATAGGGGTTCTCCAGGTAGTGACAGGCATAAAAGTTTAAGATGGGGGACTTCTGGTGGCCCCGCTGGCCCCGCAGCAGCTCTTTTGGGAGCTCTGATTCCCGCAATCTGTAAAGCCGCCAAAACAGCGAAAATCAGCTGTTCTGGCGGCTTGGAACTTTCCCCTCGGGCGAAGAGGGGAAAGCGAGTGCACAGGCATGGGTAGAGCTCCCCAAAACCCCCAGGACTAATCCTGGGGGTGCAGAGGGCGAGGGCTCCCCAAGCGCCTGAAGCAGCTCCAGATCCGGGACGTTTCTGTCAATGACAGAACAAGGCACCGCGACCCACTCCTGCGAACCAACTGATTCCAAGGAGTGACTTTAAAGCAGGCAGAGCAAAACAGGAGAATTATCGTAAGTATTTTGTACTTTGGAAAGTTATTTTAAGTAATGCTATGTTTGAATTGTTATAGGTTACTGGCTAAATTTTTACTTGTGTTTGGAAGTACATTTTGAACAGTGTTTTTTTTAAAAAAATTATAAAAGTTGATGGACTAAAAGGAAAATATTGTGGATGTTAAAATTAAGGTCAGTATAGATCTCCCAATACAAATTCAAGGGTTCCAAGAAGGATATCATTAAAATTTTTATATTTTGTTTTAAATTACATTAATGTTATCTAGTGGGTTTGTAGAGAATAAGTTGAATAAGTTTATGTTTAATATAAGTTTATAGGATGGGAAGTATAAGGTTTTTTACAATATATTTTACTGGAGACTAGTTGAAGTATTTTCTCACTGTGGTAATATATGTAAGGGTTGGAGATGCGATGGCTAATTGTTACTAGGTTTTGACTGGAATAAAGAAGATCTGCTTATTGAAGAATGGACAAGAATGAAGTGGGACTAACTACCTTCAAGCAAGAACAGTTATATTTGGATATGAATAAGGCGAGTTAAAGTGCAAGAGGGAGATAAATCTATAGATAAGTTAGTATGTGGTTTTTTTCTTGTGTTTATCAAATGTTTTACCCTGTATTTGCTCTGGGAAGTCTGGGGGCTGAGGGTCGGGATAAGAGGGGGGAGGCGGGGGGAAAATTTTTAAAAACTTTTTCAAGCTTTGATATATTAGATGCTATATTTCGATGACTATGTTTTGTTTATATGCCTATATGTTTGCATGTTGATTATGAAATAAATTTTTTTTAAAAAAGTTTAAGATGGTGTTTACGGACACACAACCAAAGCCTTGTTCCCTTTGGGTGTGCCTCATCACAAACTTACAAAGAGGCAAGGCTTCAACTTTATAGTTTTTTTCACCGTTTCAACTTTTTTTTACATTCCCCCCATGCTGCTGGATGGGCATAAAGTATTGGTGAACATGCCTAAACCAAAGGCTTTTTAAAACATATGACTGAAGACTTTTTTTTAAATTTGATTTATATGCCGCCCTTCTCTGGAGACTCAGGGCGGCTTACAATGCGTTAAGCAATTTTATAAAGCCAGGACTACGATTTATTGGATTTCTGAAACAGTTTCCTCATAGCGAATCAGGGACTGATACTGCAGGGAAAATCTGCAGAATTTTAAATATGAGTATGTAATAAATTTATTTTACAAAATTAAAAGAAAATTGAGGACTTTCAGAATATTTTTTGAGCCACTATCTTAGCTAGTAGAGCTGGTTATGGCTTTTTAATGAAGCCAAGCTTTTTCTTAATTTCCAACTATCTTGTCTGAGGAGTTCGGGTGAATTCAGAAATTTGCAACTACATTGTGAGCCTTTTTTGTTTGTTGTTTTTGGTCTATTTTCTCTATGCTGTTTTACCTTTTCCCCCCTTCCCCCTCTAGTCAGCATGTCTTTTTTCCCCACTCTAAGTAATTAATGACATTTGAAGCAGAGTAGTTGATCCAACGGCATTTCATCGAGATCTATTCAATAATCTTTGCAGGTAAAGTGTCACTCTCATTTATCCCATCTCTCTCTTAGTCCTGGCCCCTTTAATTCGTTAATTTATTTACACTCATTGCTGTGGACAGGTATTAACCGTTCCCCGGATGTAAATGTCACTAGCCAATGAAAAAAAAAAAGCCTAACATAGCCCAATAGGGAAGAAGGCAGAGGTAAGAAAAACAATCCTTTTATCCAATAGGAGGAGGGGATACTGGTAGGTTCTGGCCCATGAGCAAAACCTTCCAATCGGTGTCTCCGGTGCTAGCAACTAATGGCTCCAACCCTTTGGTCGGCGAGGAGCAAGAGGAAGCGATGTTCTTCCCACGGCCATGGCTGGGGTTCCTGCGGCGGCAGCTAAAGCCGGTGGGAAGAAGAATCGGCCACAACGGCATCGCCGAAGCCTAAGAGATCCGGCCCGGCCCTCTTGAGACGTCCGTCTGGGCGGTGAACGTCGGAAACGCTGAAGCTGGCGAGCCGGGGCCCCGAGTTAGGAGCCCCTCCTGCGTTGCGGAGCTCGGCTCCCCAGAGCCTCGCCCCGGCTCAGCAGAAGAGGATGAAAAAACGCAAGGAGTTGAACGCGCTCATAGGCCTCGGCGGTGGAAACGGCGACCGGGGAAGCGGAAGCGGCGGAGGCGGCCGGCTCAAAAAGAAGCACCCCAGGAAAGGTTCTGCCTCGGGGCATCGGTTGCTCCGCACCGAGTCTGCCGAGAGCATCACCAGCAGTTCCTCTGATCCGGATTACGGGGACAGATTCGGACTGCAGGGCTCCCGCACCCGCTTTTCTAAGTGAGACCCGCATAATCCAGGGAGAAGGGGAGGAAGATGGCTGGGTTAGCCGGGATGGATAGGCAGGGTACCGAGGATTGTCTGTGGGGATCGGGAGGTTTAGGAATGGGAAGAGATGCGGCACTTTATGGACAGGGAAGAGAAGGTTTCAGCTAATACAGGTAATCCTCGATTTACAGCAGCCCATTTAGTGACCGAAGTTACAGTGGCACTGAAAAAATTGTGACTGATGACCGTCTTTCACCCTTATGACCCATCTCCATCGTCACCAGCTGACTCACATTTATGATGGTTGCAGTGCCCTGGGATCAAGGGATCAACTTTTGCAATCCTCTGAGAAGCAAAGATGATGGGAGAAAGCCAGATTCACTTAACAACTAAATTTAGTTGTTACTAAATTTAACAACTGCGGTCATTCACTTAACAAACGTGGCAAGAAAAGTGGTAAAACGAGGCAAAACTCTCTTAACACATTCCTCACTTAGCAACATAAATTTTGGCCTCAATTGTGGTTGTAGGTTGAGGACTACCTGTAATCGACTCAGAATTTTGTAGAAGCCGAGTTAACAGGTAATGAGAAATAAGGTTGGATTTGGAATGAATATAAATCAGAAAATATAGGGATTGGAGTAGCAATATTATTAACATAGCCTTCAATCTGTTGCTCTGATTTTATGTTGGATTGTAATTCCATCACTTCAGCTCTTGGCTGCTTTGGATTGATGGTAGTTGTAATCATAGCTCATTTGGAGAACATCAAATTGCTGAGCACAACTGGAACTGAAAACGATTGCTGCTGAGGTATGACTACAGTCACAGCAATAGTGTGGAGAATTAGCCTTCCCTGACATAGTAACATGGGTGTATTACTTGTACAACTTGTCCCAGTGTTGTTGTGCTCTGCTGCAGGTATGGGAAAGAATGATATTGTCATTCATTCTGCTTGAGTATTGTCAGTTTGCAGAGATTATACTGTTAATTTGATTCCATAATCAAATTTGGTTGCAGTAGTACATAAACATATATCAAAGCATAATCTGGTTTTATTGGCATTTGTTGTACATTTGTTTTTCCTTTGTAATGTTTCTACACATATTCCTGTGGGATAAGGTACTTTTTTCTTGTACTTTTGTTTAACATGTTCAACTTCACAATTCTATCTCAGGCTTGATGTAGAATAACACTAGTTGTTCTCTGAGTTCTATGCATAATTTTATATGCTTCAGTCATATCATCCTTTTTTAAGCTAAAATATCCCAAATATTGTAGCCTTTTCTTATATAGATGTTTCATATCCTTGATCATTTTGGTTGCCATATTATGCTTTTGCTTTTGGGGTTTTTTTTCTATGTTATATTTTCCAAGTACTGTTACGAGAACTAAACTTAGTATTTCAGATGTGGGACATAGCATATATTTATACAAGGATAATACAATATTGGCAGTTCTATTTTTATTCCTAATTTTTCATAGCATGGAATTTCATATTTGGTGTAGCACAAGTATATAGAGTTAAAAAGCAGGATTGCTTCCTACACTGAATTTAGAAAGGTATCAGTTTAATGTAATATTTAGCTCTGTTAGCAAATACCAATTTAAAACATTTTTAATGTAGGGGTGACTACCTGCGATGCTGCAAACTCTGCTGCCCGTTATGTACTTTTGTCATTCTGGCTGCTTGTGTGGTGGCCTGTGTTGGATTGGTATGGATGCAAGTTGCTCTCAAAGAAGATCTGGATGGATTAAAGGAAAGATTTAGAACCAGTAAGTTCAAATTTTAAATATTTGCCATCTCTACAGAGAGATATATAATTAGCATATAGTTTGCCTTTAGCATGCATTACGGGGCAAAATCATATATTCCCATTTTCTTAAGAATATTTTACCAAAAGCAAAAACAAATATCCTCTGTTTTGTTTTAAATTGATAGAAGGTAGTAGTGGTATGTTTAGGCAAACTTTCTTCTTTATAGAACATAATGCTGTATAAAGCAAGTAAAGAATGAATGGATGCTCATTTCAGAGACCAGGAATATTGTATATTTTCAAAATTCGGAACAGCTCTCTATTACAGAAATAGCTGTATCTGTCTTGGTTATAATAGACAACCTCTGCACCAGAGAGACCCTAATTGCTGTCCTCTCCTACATTCTAATTTTGATATGGACATTGCAGATTTTTTATTTCAGTACAGGTAGTCCTCAACATACAACCACAACTGAGCCAGCAAATTTTTGCTGTTAACTGAGACATTTGTTAAGTTAATTTAACCCTGTTTTATGACCTTTCTTGCCTCAGTTATTAAGTGAATCACTGCAGTTGATAAGTTGGTCACCTGGTTGTTAAGTAAATCTTCTCCATTGAGTTTGCTTGTCAGAAGGTCGCAAAAGGTGATCCCATGACCTTGGGACACAGCAACAGTCATAAATATGAATCAGTTGCCAAGCATCTGAATTTTGATCATATGATGAGGTTGCTGGAAAGGTCATAACTGGGATAAATGACCATAAGTCACTTTGTCAGTGCTATTGTAACTTTGGACAATCACTAAATGAACAGTTGTAAGTCAAGGACTATCTGTATTGTCAGTTTTTTCTTCTTCTTCACCCTCCACTTCTGGGTCTTAAAATATTTCCTGATGAAGATACTGAAAGCTTGTGCTTTTTTTTTTGACCTTTGGGTTGATGTAATTAACATCTTTTATGATTGGATTTTGAAATTAAGAAGCAAAGAATGAAAAGGACTTTGGAGTAGTCCACCTCCCTGCCCAGTAAAGGAATGTATTATTACAAAATCTGTGATTGGTGGTCATCTGTTCTCTGTTTAAGTAGCTCCAGCCAATGAAAATCACCTAAAGCCGTTTATTCAATTGTTGAACTGCTATTGGAATCTTAGTAATGTCATTCATACTTAAGAAAATGTTTCTTCATGTAAGGAGTTGGTGAGTTATATCATACTTAATCATAAGAACTCAATAGCATGAACATAAATGTTCATGCTAGTATTTGTGATTAATGGCATGATTAGTAGACCTTCCATTTGTGGGTTCCTTTATTATTAATACATCTACTACATGTAAACAATTGTGGGGTTTTTTTGCAAAACTGCAGAAAATAGAGTCTTAAGCTTATAGAAAAACGTAATCAAATATATTGTGGTCAATTTTAAGGCATGTTTATGACAATTTGATTGCAATCTGTAATAAAAGTTAAAATATTTGATCCTAAAAGATGATTGATTTGCTAGTTTACAATGGCTTGCTTCTATTATCGGTGTACTGGATTTCAGTTTCATTATTACTAGTGAACTCTGAATTATATGTCATCAGTTATGGATTAGAAAAGTATAAGTGTATTGGCATAGATACTTACAGTATATACTACTGAACCTCTGACTGTCATGACCTTTAATGGAGCAAAAGGATGCATCATGCAGCAACAATTTTTGAACTAGAAGTGTACCTCAAATGGACTAATTTACAAAATCTGGGACCTGTGACTCCCTAGGGAATGAAATTTGGGAAAGATGTAGCTGCTTCTGGCGGTGCTGCACTCTTGCTGTGGTCACATGATCTTCATTTTCACTGCTGTGAGGGCTTCCCAACCAATTTAACAATTCCTCAACCCCTCTCCCATCCAGCGGCTGGAAAGGAAGGGAGCAGAAATGAAGGAACAAATCCCCCAGCCCATGCTCTGCCTCTGTCCTTCCCTGATCTGCATCCTCATCCTCCCCCCCGCCACCCCAGTTTCTTTTCTTGACTGGTATTACCTTCCCTGGCCCATGCAGCACCTCTTTCATGCACACCCCTGCACCACTGCCTGGTGAGAGGGAGAGAAAAACTTTCTGCTGGCTTCCCTGCTAACTTCTTCCTGCAAATGTACCACAAGCAAAGTAAATGGAAAAGGAGAGAGGGGAGGGGAGGGGAAGGAAGGAAAGAAGGAAGGAAATCTGATGGTACCTACCAACTTCCCACATGGAAACTTGATGGGGAAGCAGGCAGGAAGTCAGAAGTTGCTCCCACTCCACAATTGTTTTTCCACCTATGGTCTTTGTTTAGATAAGGACATATCTTTGAAAGGATGACCCAATAGGGCATGGGGTGTTTTGTGTTTTACTGTTTTATGAAAAATGAGTACAATAAATGCACTGGGAAATGTACTTGAGACACGGAAGAAAATGTTTGTTGTTTATTTGAATTAAACTCTGTTTTTCTACTTTAGCAAGTTTCTAAGACAAAGCAGAATGCCTCCAGTATCTTAAATTTCAAGTATCAAATTAATATAATAATTAACTAGAGATAAAGTTTCTAAATGCAAGACAGCGGAGACCAAATGCAATTCCCATAATTTGGAAACAGTGCAAGAGAGCAGGCTCTTCTGTGTATTATGGTAATGATAATGGGCTTCTAAAGCTGGGAATATCTCCAAAAGAACTTATGCATATTCATAATGAGAGTCATAGCCTCTTAGATATTCAGAATTAGAGCTTGAAACAAATTATGTTCATGTTTTCAGATTCATTAAGTATTTAATTTTTTATTTTAGTGGAATCTAATCAAAAAACCTCATTTCAAGAAATTCCCAGAATGACTGAAGACCTCCTTAACAAAGAAAAGGAATTGGAAAAAATTAAGAATGGAGATTTGGGGATAAACAAAATATGGATAAACATCACTGAAATAAACAAACAGGTAAAGTGAGCAAGCATTTGTTCAAGTAAAGTTGCATCAAAAATAGTGTTAAATAATATGCAGTATACTGGTCCTCAATGGAAGGCAGATTGATAGCAATTGTTTTTTCTGCAGTTCTAATTATCCGTTGAAGTCTGTGTTTGTCTTGATTGGTTGCAGTGCCAAACCAGACATTAATAGAGGTGCAGATGACAGACTCAATAATTCCTCTGTAAAACTGTATCAGCAGCACCTTGGGTAGCATTTTGTAGTTCAGATTTGTTCCTTTGAGTCAGTCTTCAGTCTTGGTAACTCAACTGTAACACATTCATAACATTGTTTTAGGATGAACCTTTACAACAGAAAAGATTTTTAAAAAAACCTGTCCTGTAAAGTCATTCTTTCATTTGTGATTACAGATATCTTTGTTGATGTTGGCAGTAAATCATCTCAAAGCAAATATTAAATCTGCTTCTGATTTAATTAATCTTCCTGTTACAGTGGAAGAGCTTCAGAAAGTATGTACTATATTTAATACTAATCTATCTTTAGAATTTTTGTGCTATAGATAATTTGACAAGTACAGAGCTTTTCATTGTGTCCTTCCTTCCTAATAGGAACTATATTTTATTATGTTTTAATCCCTCTTTATTTGAAAATGTATGAAGAAAACAAAAACGTATTTGTAAAACTATTGAAATCCATGAGTTTTCCAGTTTATGTGACTAGACCATGACTAGACAAATCACTTGTAAGAAGAATATAGGTGACAATTAATAGTGGTGATTTCAGTGTCTTTACAGTATTGAGGCCTACTAGTAAAACTGGGCATAAGTAATGTATTCAGAATTGTTGTCCTTATATGTTTACAGCCAATATTATGTTGGCTTTCCTGGAAGTAAGTTCCTTTTTCTATATGTCAGCTAAGTGCAATACTATTGACAGGTTGTATTTCCAGGACTTTATATATTTTTTCATCATGCTTTGTGATCTGATAATAGAACTGATAATACTAGAGGTTTGTGTTTCTAAACATGTTTACAAATATCTGTTTGCATATTTTTCTCCAAATATGAAAACAGTTTATACACTACAACATATATTTTATATAAGCTTTGATGTGGAAGTGATTTCAGTGGTGACTAATTTTTTCAAAGTGACTAATTTTTTCCTGACCTGATTCCATATTTTTCAAATGTGATATAAGTTCCCAGTTAAATATATCCAAGAAAATAAATTATTATTCATACTGCAATAAATGAGATTTGTTAATGTACATTCTTTGCATTTAATGTAACCAATTAAAATAATTCCTCAATTGGAGTAAACACATTTGAATTTCAATTAGTTGATCAATGAATGTCTGATGCTAAAAGATTTGCTGTTGGTTTTTTTCCTAGAGTGTCGCTACTATAGGTAGCACAGTAACTAGTGTTCATCATGATGTTGAGGCCATGCAAGCAGCAATTGAAGAGCAAAAGAAGACTCTAGAAACTCTCCAAAAAGAAATAGTAAGGAAGTATAGACGTTTCACAAGACTACATTCTGTAGCATATCCTATAAGAATTTCAGTTTTGGTATGCAATTTAAAAATAAAAGTGGCTGAGGCTCCCTCCCCCCATTTTCTTATTTAAAACCCAGTGGTGGGTTGCCCTCGGTTTGCACCGGTTCTATAGAACCGGTAGTAAAACTGATGGGAGGTTCCACCCACTGACCCCGACGTCATCAAAATGCTTCTGTGCATGCGCAAGCGAAGCAAGTGTGCACGTGTGGCCCCGTTGCAAACCTGTAGTAATGGTAAGTAGAACCCACCCCTGTTAAAAAACCTCTATGGACTTATTAAGAGAAAATGATGTTTATTGTTTACCATTTTAAGTGGAATATATTTTATGTTCTTCTAGGTTTGTTAAACTTTATCAGGTCTTAAAATCAATTTAAATTTATAAACTTTATATAAGCAGATTTGTATATATTGACTGTTTATCCAGATGGAAACATTTTAATATTAACATCACATTTTAGGCAGTTAGGTAGACACTTCACTTTTCTAGCTATAACTCTGCTTCATATTCTTCCTGCATAAAAACCTTAAATTCAAATTTAATGTCAAGTAAAGCAGATGCCGGTATTTTATGGCTGCTCTCAAAAGGTTTACTGTCTTCCCTTTGCTTTTCTTCTCCTTCAGGTATTTACAGAATGTAAATAAGTGTTATGCTTGATGGGTTATGAATATTCTAATAATAACTGGTTTGAACACATATCTTAATATATTTCAGAATGAACACACAGAAGATATTAGACAAAAGCATTTACCTTCCTTTTCCTCCTCTTCTGTTCCCCAGATAAATGAAAAGAATATGACGAACGTTTGTAAACAGGTGCTGCTTTTTTGCTTTTAAAAGCTTTGGAAATCATGGTTTCAAAACTGTTATGTAAAAATAAAGCCAGGATAGCTTTGCATTTTTATATTCCTTAGTATTATTTTTGGAACACAAATGCTGATATTTAGAATGAAAAGAATAAGTAGTCAAGAAGCTGTTGTTGTTGTTGCTTCAAATGCAACTACCATATAATCGTTGAGAGTAGTTGCAATATGATAAAGACTTAGGTATCACATCCACAATAGAAAAAAGATGCAGTTTCTATAAAACAATTATTCAGTGTTTAAACACTCCCAAGTATCTGATAGTTACTGAATCAGTCCCATTATCTTCCTATTAGCCACCTGGCATAGAATTCTTTATTGGCCAAGTGTGATTAAACACACAAGGAATTTGTCCCAGTGCATAAGCTCTCAACAATAGCGATAGATCATTTTCCAGTGCGCTGCGTCTCCACTCCATGCTGGGAGACTTCCTCACTTTCTGACAGCAACTGGGTGAAAGATGTGATGAATTTTTTTCTCTTGTCCTCTCTCTCTGTGCCAGCCACGCCCACTGTCCCATAATTCCTCAGTCTTTCACTCAGTTGCTGACAGACTGGGTTGGAATATTTGCTCTCTGTGCCTTTTTGCTGTTCTTTAGCCATCGCGTTAGGTCTTTGCTTTATTTTTGATTTGTTTTTCTCACGGAGAGGGCTACGGCTCTTTTTGACTCTTTTTGACTCCTTTTTTTCGTCAATTTCCTTTCCGCGCTTGCCGATCGGCAGCTGAGTGGTCGGGACGTGTCTGGGTGTCCCAGGCCATCCCGGGCCTCTGCGCTTCGCGCGCGCCTCAGCCGCCGGATTCCGACCTTTCGGGGCGGATCCGGCTTGCTGTTAACCGCTCGCTCAAATCCGCTAGAAGCGCGGATTTTCCGGCCAATTTTTCGTTTTTTTGATTGACTTGGTCCGGCTAGCGGCGGCTTGGAGCGTGGGCCGATCTGCGGACGGCTGCTCCCTTCGGCTTGGCGCCAGCGGTTGCTGTCCCGTCGGAGTCCCGCGGGCGGCGCCGCGGGGGGTTGCAGCGCTCCGGTGGGCTTCCCTCAGCCCAGGGGTGTGATTTTCGGCAGTTTCCAGCCTTTTGACGTGGCTGGCCTGCCTCGTAGAAGCGGTTCTTTGCGCGGCCGCCATTTTGTTTGCAGTCGGGCGGCCGCCATTTTGGTTCCAGTTGCGGCCGCCATTTTGGTTTCAGTGGCGGCCGCCATTTTGGTCGCCCTGCGGTCCGCCATTTTGTCTGCCTGCCGATTTACCCCCGAAGGAGGTTCCTCTCCTATTTCCCAATTTCGGCCTTTGGGTCGTTTTGGGTGCCTTCGGGCATTTTGTATATAGTTTCTGTATATAGTTTTCTCTGTTGCTATATATATATATATATATATATAAAATAAATAAATAAATAATAAATAAATAAATAAATAAATAAATAAATAAATAAATAAATAAATAAATAAATATTGGATTATTAAATTATTGAAATTAAAAAAAAAAGGACATTTTTTGTTAGAGGAAGGAGCCTTTAATATTGTGCGATCTGTGCGTGCCCCTACTTCGCGGGTGCCAGATCAGGATGGCAGACTCCTCGCTATCCTCTGACCTCGAGCAGGAGGTCAGCCCTCCTCGCCAGCCCAGAGCAGCTAAGAAGGGTGCAGGCAGGCGGCCGTCGCTCTCTAGTGCCTCTTCGCGTGCCAGGTCCTCTTCAACCATGGACAGGGACGCCTTGCGCAGACATAAGGCCTTGGAGAGGCAGTTTGATAAAGCCCGCCAAGCTGCTGCTGCTGCCCGGCCTTCCACCCCGCTCGCAGCGGATCTGGTCCGGCCTTCTCAGTCCCATCCTCGTGGGCCGCTATTGTTGTCAAGAACCATCTCGCAGTCTCTGCCGGATGTTTCGACAGCTGGCTTAGGACAGGCTTCTTTGCCCCCCCCCGCAAAGTTCCTGAGGCTACCTACACACCAACAGCAGCCGGTTTACGTGGGGCAGAACCTCCGCCTGTGCCGCCCCAGGTGGATTTCCAGTCTGTGTTGAACACAGCGCTGTCTACCATCTTTGCTGCGGGTATGCAGCACGTTGCACCTGCTCCGCCTCTTCAAGTTCCTGGGCGGCCACAGCCTTCCGCTTCAGCGCGACGAGGGACTTCTCGTCATCGAGAATCGGATTATTCGGAGGACTCTGACCAAGTTGAAGACTACCCGGAGGAACTGGAATTCTCCGAGGACGAAGGTCTCGCTCCTGATGCCCCTGCTGTCACCGGACTGTTTCGCCCAGCCTTGTTTAAATCATTACTGCACAAGGCTCGCTTAACCACCAATCTGGGTTCGGTGGGGGCCCAGCCACCGGCAACCCAGGCTGAAGGCGGCCCCCATGATGCCTTGTTTAGGCTTTCCAAGCCAGAGAAGGATTTTGTACCGTGTCCTCAGCTGTTCTCGGACGTTTTGCAGTCTCCTTGGGGCCAGCCAGGATCTTTGACCACCCCAAGTAATCTGGACAGGAAACTATATTGTTCTGCGCCTGAACTTGATGCCTTGTTAGAATTACCGGTGGTGGATCCTCCCATTGCTGCCTTGGCATCCTCTTCTTTGGCTTCCACCGACCCACTGGATGGATTGAAGACGGACGACAGGAGAGTCGAATTAGCTCTCCGTAAGGCGCACCAGGCAGTCAGCTGGGCTGTTAGGACTGCAACTGCTACGTCCTTCTTTAATTGCGCGGCCTTGATTTGGCTGCGGCAGCTGCAGGAAAGGCTTCCCCCGGAGGAAACAAGACTGCAGCACGATGTCAATAAAATTATCGCTGCTACAGAGTATTCGGCGGATGCTTCGCTAAATTCTGTAAAATTCGCTTCCAGGGGGATAGCCTCCTCAATTGCGGCCCGTCGGCTTCTTTGGTTAAAGCACTGGAGGGCCGACTCAAAAACAAAATGGAAGTTGGCCACGGCTCCATACAAGTCTCCTAGTTTATTCGGGGCCTCCTTGGATCCTCTACTCGTGGAGGACAAGGATAAACGCAAGGTGCTTCCGTCCTCCTTTCGTCGTCACGAAAGACGCTATACGCCTTATTTTCAGAGGCAATCCTTTCGCCCCTCCTCGTCAGGCTCCGGAGGTCCCGCTCCTTACCGTCAGTCCTTTCAGTACTCTGAGAGGTTCTCAGATAGACAACAATTTCGGGACAGGGGCAGATCCCAGCAACCTCCGAAGCGCTCCTTTCGTGGCTCCGGATCTCGCCCTTTTAGATGCAGCAAATGACTCGCCGCCAGTGACTCCCATTGGCGGACGTTTGCAGGACTTTCACCGCCAGTGGGAACTCTCAACGTCGGATACCTGGGCGAAGAGGACGGTCGCCCAGGGCCTGCTCATCGAATTTCTGGGGCTTCCCCCCAGCAGATACGTTTCAACACCGGCTCCTCGCTCGCTTCACCTCAAGCATCTCTTGACATCCGAGATTCAACATCTCAGGGACATCAACGCGGTCGAATTGGTGCCTGTCGGTCAGTGGCAGAAGGGTTTCTACTCGACCCTCTTCCTCGTTCCCAAGTCATCTGGCGGAGTTCGGGCGATCCTCAACCTGAAGCGCTTGAATCTGTCGGTCAGGTACAGACGTTTCAAGATGCACTCGTTGGCTTCGATTCTTTCCTTCGTGCGCAAAGGTGACCTCCTTCAGTCGGTGGACCTGAAGGAGGCCTATTTGCATGTCCAGCCACCGCCGTTTTCTGAGGTTCGAGTTTGGGGGCAGGCATTATCAGTATCGTGCTATGCCCTTTGGGCTATCATCAGCGCCCAGAACCTTTACCAAGCTTGTGGACATGGTAGCGGCCTCCCTCCGGTCGATTCCCGTCCGCTTGCTGTGCTACCTAGACGACATCTTAATCCTTTCGTCATCCCAGGAAGGGGCGTTACGAGACAGGAACCTGGTGCTCGAGTGTTTTCGGAACCACGGTTTTTCCATAAACCTGGACAAAAGTCATCTGATCCCAACTACCTCCATTTTGCATTTAGGGGCCGTGATCAATTCCGTCTCGGGCGAGGTTTCCCTCTCGCCGGATCGGGTCTCCAGTATTCGGGACTCGGTATCTCAGGTGTTGCAGCTTCGATCAGTGCCGCTGATGAGGCTGTCGCAACTGTTGGGCAAGCTGGTAGCGTGTTTCCGGATTGTTCCCTGGGCCAGGCGTCACTCTCGGCTGTTACAGTGGCTGCTCCTGCCTTATCAACGAAGGGGCTGCGCCCATACTGCGATGAAGGTCTTTGTTCCCCCTCAGATCCGCCTTTCTCTGAAGTGGTGGCAGTCTCCAGCGATCTTACGCGGCTCTCAGTTCCTCGAGCAGGAACCAGTAACTCTGACGACGGACGCCAGTCTTCGGGGCTGGGGGGCCCACCTGGGGGCGCAGGTGGCTCAGGGCCTGTGGTCTCCGACGGAAAGCTCCTCCAGCATAAACTTGTTGGAGCTGAGGGCCATTCGACTAGCGTTGATCCACTTTCGCACGGGGGTCCAGGACCAGCATGTTCTGGTACGCACGGACAATACGACAGCCATGGCCCATGTGAACAAGGAGGGAGGCACGAGGTCTCGCCTCCTGATGTTGGAGTCAGAACTCCTGTTCACTTCGGTCGAGAGGCATCTCCGGTCGTTACGAGCCGACCATGTCTTAGGAGCAGAAAATCAAACGGCGGACTGGTTGAGCAGGGAACTGTTGGATCCAACGGAGTGGCAATTAGATCCTCGACTCTTTCGGGAAATGTCCCTCCGCTTCGGGGATCCGGTTCTCGACCTTTTTGCAAGCCCTCTCAATGCTCAGCTCCCGGCCTTTGTGACCCGTTACCCGGATCCTCGGGCAGTGGACTCAGATGCTCTCAGGTGTCGTTGGCCGCGGGGCCTTCTTTACGCCTTTCCCCCGCGGACCCTCATCCCTCAGGTGATTCGCAAGATGGTAGCAGAGGAAGCAAGGCTGTTGATGGTGGCGCCTTATTGGCCAAGGCGCCCTTGGTTCGCCGATCTCATGGTGTTCTCGGTCAAGGAGCCATGGCGGATTCCCGCTCATCGGATCGTCCTGCGTCAAGGGGCCGTTTGTCATCCCGAGCCTCAGTGGCTCCAATTGGCCGTGTGGTCTTTGAACGCCTCATCCTCAGGAAAAAACCGGGTCTCAGATGATGTAATTGGAACGATCCAGGCGGCTCGTCGCCCATCAACCACGCGGATTTATGAGGCATCGTGGAGATCGTTCATGGTGTTCTGCTAGGCATATCGACCCTACTTCGGCTGAGGTACAGGATATTCTGGATTTCTTACAGGCTGGCCTTAAGAAAGGTCTTGCTCCTGCCACATTGCGCCGTCAGACTGCAGCGCTTGCAACAGTGTTTTCTTGCCCTCCTTATCGATCTTTAACCCAACATCCGTGGGTTATGGATTTCCTCCATGGCGCTACGAATTTGTCACCTCCTCCTGTTCATCGTTATCCCTCTTGGGATCTTTCCCTGGTGTTAAAGGCGTTGACTGTGTCACCTTTTGAACCCTTGGGGTCGGCATCGTTAAAGTTTCTTTCTTTTAAGGTGGCTTTTCTTTTGGCGGTTACTTCGGCCCGTAGGGTCTCTGAACTCTCAGCTCTGTCCGTCACGAAGGACCTTTGTATCTTTCGAGAGAATATGGTGGTCCTTCGTTTGGACCCGTCCTTTTTGCCCAAAGTGAACTCGCATTTCCATCGTTCTCAAGAGATTATTCTCCCGGATTTCTGTCCAAATCCCAGGCATCATAGGGAGGTCCTTTGGCACACCTTGGACGTGCGGAGAGTGCTACGTAGGTACATTCGTAGGACTGAATCGTTCCGCAAGACGGAAGCGCTCTTAGTCTCCTTTCATCCGGGTTCTATGGGACAAAGAGTATCTGCAGCTACAGTTGGCCGCTGGATTAAGGCGTGCATTTCCCTTGCTTATGAACTTCATGCACGTTCTCCACCGAGGAAAATTTTACCTCACTCGACGCGTAGTGCAGCTACCACGGCGGCTTGGTCGACACAAGCTTCAGTTTCCGACATTTGCAGAGCGGCAACGTGGACTTCTTTGTGTCCCTTTGTTCGTCACTATAAACTGGATGTCTATGCCTCTGCATAGTCGAAGGGTCTTACAAAGTGTGGTTTCGGATTCTCCCTCTGTGGGGCAGTCCTTGACCCATCCCTGAGTTTCTGCTTGGGTATGTCCCAGCATGGAGTGGAGATGCAGCGCACTGGAAAATGGACGTTGGCTTACCTGAACGTCCCTTTTCAGGGCGCTGCGGATACACTCCATTCCCTCCCTGTTCTTACTTTTTGTTTGGACTGCCTTATTATACCTTGTTGTTGCAGGTGTTGGTTACCGGAGTTTCAATTGGATTTAGAGTGGTTAAGTTTCAGCTGCGCCTTCGTTCAAGACTGAGGAATTATGGGACAGTGGGCATGGCTGGCACAGAGAGAGAGGACAAGAGAAAAAAATTCATCACATCTTTCACCCAGTTGCTGTCAGAAAGTGAGGAAGTCTCCCAGCATGGAGTGTATCCGCAGCGCCCTGAAAAGGGACGTTCAGGTAAGCCAACGTCCATTATCATAGTCATAAAACATTAAATATAACACTTAGTGATAGTCATGGATACTAAATAAGCAATAAACATAAATCATACTAGGATACTAAGTAAACAGTATAAATTGTAAGACACAAGCAACAAAGTTATAGTCCTAAGAAGATAAGGAGATAGGTAACAGGGAAGATGAGAATAATGATGCTAATGCTATATTTCTAACTAGTTTGACAATGTTGTGGGAGTTAGTTGTTTAGCAGAGGAATGGCATGGGGGAACTGTCCTTGCGTCTAGTTGTTCTGACGTGGAGTACCCTATAGAGTTGTTTTGAGGGTAGAAGTTGAAACAGTTTATGTCTAGGATGTGAGGGGGGTGTCTGTAGATATTTTCACAGCCCTTTTTCTGACTCGTGCAGTAGAAGTATGCCTCAGTGGAAGGCATATGGGTAGCAATTGTTTTTTCTGCAGTTCTAATTTAAATTTAATAATTTAAATACCAAGAAAAAAATATGCTCATAAAACTTCAGTGGCATTCTAATGCTTTAATGATTGTGCAGAATCCGTAACAGCCACTGAAATTGGTCTGCATCAGAGAAGAGGTACATGAGATAACATCTAATTCTGCTTCTGTTTTTGATTTGTGATTGAGCACACTTCCATTGCTAAGCATGACAGTTAAGTGAACTTTGCCCCATTTTACGACTTTCTTGCCACAGTTGTTAAGTGAATCACTGTGGTTGTTAAATTAGTAACATGGTTGTTAAGTGAATCTGGCTTCCCCATTGACTTTGCTTCTCAGAAGATTGCAAAAGGTAGTCACATGACCCTAGGACACTGCAACCATCATAAATACATGCCAGTTGCCAAGGGTTTGGATTTGGCTCATGTAACCATGGGGATGCCACAAGGTTGTAAGTGTAAAGGACAGTCTTAAATCATTTTTTCTGGTACCACTATAACTTTGAACAGTCACTAAACGGTGGTTGTAACTCGAGGGCTAATTGCATATTCCTTTGGTCTACAGTTTGTTGTGTTGAACTTGAAAAGGCTACAGAGAATAGTTTACAGTGTACTAGATACATTAAGATAACATTCTGCTTATTTTCAATAATTTTGTTGCACTGCTTTTATAGTCAAGTAATCAGATTGTTTTTCTGTTAAACAGGATAACCAATATCTAGATATCTCTATAGAGGAAATGAACTCTACCCTAATGTTACATCAGAAATTGAATGATTTAAAATTTTTCAATCTGGATTCCACAGTCACCAATCTAAGCTGGAAAATTACTTCCTTAGAAAATCATATGTTCGTTCTGAACAAACCAGAAAACAGAAAGAACCTTACCTTTGGTATGGTAAGTGTCTAACGATTTTGGGAATTAAACACTTGTAATCTGTTATCATGCAGAACAGTAAGCCACAAGCAAACACATGCATTATATTGTCTCTTGCAGGTGAGTAACCTAACTACCTCGGTAAATATGGAAAGTGAATCAAGAAATGAAACTACTGCTGAAAAAGTAGAAAATATGGAGGTAAGTTTTGGAGAACCATTGTGAAGGTGATTTTTTTAGGAATTGTCTTCCTGACTTTGAGGGTGAGAAGGGCAAGGTAACCAACTCAAATGAAATGACAGAACAATTGAGGTTCATAGCCCAAATATATACAGTTTTCTCCATTCACATTTCGTAAAAACAAAAGTCCCAGGGGAGCTGAAATGTTGAAAAGATTATATTGGTTCAGCCTTGAAAAAAATAACTATATTGCAATACATTTAAAGTGCTGTGTGCCAACAAAAGTTACACACACGTTTTTAATTTCTTTATAAATCTACCCGCAGAGAAGAAATTCCATTACTGTATTAAAAACAAAATGGAAGCAAGTAAAATGATACCTTAGCTTTTACAATGGTTGATATTAAATCTGTAACTGCTCCAAAGCTGACAAAACACAATATGTAGCTTTGTTTATTTCTCCCATGTTGAGTTCTGTTTAACTGAAAAGTTAAAATGGGTCCTTGTGTCTTCTTTATCTGGAAAAACAAAACATTTTTGTTTCAAACATTTCAGAACTTTAATTATATGGTCACTAAGCCTGAAGTCAGTTTGGCTGTTATTAAATACTGAAAGTCGATATACTTTAAAAAAAAATACTTTAAAATATAATAAAATATTACTCTACGGTGTATTAGAATATCACTTCAACTTTCCTCTTCGTTCAAAACCTTAGATATAATGTCTTGATGCAAAAAAAAACCATGCTTTTAAAGGACATACATACGCGAGGCAAAATATACTCAAAAAACCTCTCAAAAAATCAATTTCCTATTCCTAAGGATAATTCTCATGCTGCAAAACTATTCAGGTTATTTTATGTTGTAGCTAAAGACTAATGAAAGTAATTAATAAAACCAAGGTTTAGTCACATTTTAAGAATATGAGAAACTATAGAGTAACATTACAGCAGAGATTTACACCAGAACTTAAGCTTTAAGATTTGAGGAGAGAATGCTAATTTTACCAATAAAATAGGCTTTACTGGGTATTTCTGTCAATCATAGATTGATAAATTCAGTATACAGTCATGTAAGAGAAGTACATCAGAGAGATGTTTTAATTTAGTTTATTCAACTTATAGATAGAACTATGACTTGGTACGACAATACCTGAAATTAGTTATTCTTCATAGGAATTAAGATAAAATTCCTACTGGGTTTTGACATTGCCAATTCCCTTTTCAATGTAGATAGTTCTGAAACCATCAAAATTATCGTATTTGCAGTTACAATATTCTCATAGGAAAAAAGATACACAAATATATTGCTAGAAGCGTATAAACTACACAGTATATTTTGTATTGGGTGCAATCAAAGTAGAACAAACAGGGCTTCTTTAGAGTTTTTTTTTATTGGTAATCTACAGAAAATAGAAAATGGAGAATCTCAGGTATCCAAACTAAGAGAAAAGCTGCAGTTGATTAATGCTCTGTCAAGCAAATCAGATAGTGAACGATCTGAAGCACTTAAAGGTAAACATCTCATGCATATGTCATTTTGCACATTGTATTAGACTATCCAGCTAAATTCATTTTATGATGTTTTAATTACTAACTTATTTTAACAAATGCATACCTGAAGGCAATGGAGATCTATTTACTGGCTAGCATTTGAATTCAAGCTTCTGAACTAAATCTTTCAGTTGTCATATTTCATAGAATTGAACATCATTTTCAGCATTGATATGTTTGTCAGTTTTTGTCAGTTTCCACTTGGGACCATCCTTGAAGACCATTTGGAAATTAGTGGTAGTAGAATGCAACTGACCGATGCTGTTTAGTATAATCATATTACACATTTCCGCATGATCTGTATTGATGGTTTACAGGTGCTTGTTATAATCTTTAACATCCTATATGGTTTGGAGTTGGATTTCTTAAAAAAGTATTTACTCCAGATGGAGTCTAGATCTGTCCCCTAAGTAGACCTACTGAGAGTCCCCATTTATCATGAGCTACAATAGGATGGAATTTACAGTAGATATAGAAAGTCTACACATCCCTGTTAAAATGCCAGGTTTTTGAGATGTAAAAAATCAGATCAAGCTGAATCACTTCAGGTTTTTTCCAACTTTAATCTAACATAGAAACTGTACAATTCATTTGAAAAAGAAACTGAAATTGATGATCTGATTAAAAAAAATAAGTAATAGTTCTGGTCTTTTAAATCTCCAGAAGACAGTCATACTATATGTTTATTATTTACTTTAATATGAGTGGAAGTAGAAAAATTTGAAATCTGCTAAGATTGTTTCTGACTGCTTTATACCATCCAAACGAAGTCCCTCTTCCCCCACCTTGATGCATAATATTTGCTATTATCAAATAAGAAAAAGAAATGACTACTGTAAAATTACTTGACAGTAGAAAATTCACAGAGCATCACATCAGAGCCTACAAAACTTCCAAGAATTTCTTCAAGATCACTTGGCAATAATGTTGAGGGAAGTCGACACCCAAGAAGCTTGTCCTTACCTGGAATATCCAACATAGAAGGTAAAGTTGAGGTTTTTAGACATGGAATAAGAACCCTTGTTTTGTGTGCAACAGATTCTAGAAATTAATAAATTTGGATCTATAGATGTCAAAGAGTTGTCTTTAAAAATTTAAACTGGGGGTCTACATTTAGAAATGGCAAAATGAATGAATATATAAGGATTTATTTATGGTAAATATTTGATTGTGTATATCTCTTTGAGATAGGATAAATAGTTGCTAGTTTCAGGTGGGATGAGCAGGGTTGGGATTACAGAGATACACTTAATCCCGTCATCAGTTCATCTGCCTCTTTGAAGTTACTGTTAGTCATAGCTTCAAAAAATGTTTGTTTAGCAAAAAAGCTGAGTATTTGCTTTTGCAGGATCTCCATGTCCTCTAATTATCCCTTGATTTTCTTAAATACCTTGTATTGGGTTCTTGCCATAGGTTATCCAATTGAAAATATTGAAGTAACAAAAGAAATATTCTGAACATGGCTAAAATGTATAATACAAAATGGGTTGTTATATTACAGTCTACTTTGATACTTGAAGCAGATAATCAGCTATATTGAGACAGTTGCCATACATTAATATTTAGCCATTATCTCTTTCCAAATGTTTAGTGTTGCTTTTGCTAGTTTAATGCATATCTATGGCATATTGTTGTTTTGGGGGGGGGGTCAGCTCAGTCATAATAATTTTCCATAGTTTAATAAATTGAAAACGAGGTTGCTTTCTGATTTCATACCATTTCTTTTTCCATTGCAAAGCAATGACTTTTTTGTGTGGTTTTAATAAACCATGATAGTTTTATACATCCTAGACATAATGAAAGTAGCCTTTGTTTAGTAAATGTACACTAAACTGCATTTTCTGAATTGCAGATGAATGAGCAACTCTAATTAAATAATCCATGATAGAAGTATCAGTGCTGACAGTAAGGAGACTGAGTTTGAGGGACATGACGCTATTATTGGCACAATAAAGTTATTTCTTAAGCAGAGTTGCAACTTGTGTAGATCACAGATGTTTGGGGTGATTGAATTCAGGAGAGACCTTGAATGTTTTTTAATGATTTTTTTTTTTTTTTGTCTTTGCAGATCTTCAAAATTTATTCAGGACTTCTAGCCAAGGCACTAATGACAAGTTATCATATGAGGACCTGGAAAATCTGGTTGAATCTATAGTGGATGATCCACAGAGTTTTCAGGAATTTGATGAAGATGGAGATGGAAGATATTCTATATCAGAACTGAAAGTAGCATTGGGTCTATAGTATCTTTTCTTATAAACACAGTATTGAAGGACTACAGTAGCTATTGTTTTTTTTTAACCAACTGAATAGGTAAAAACTAATTATAGCACTTTTCCCAGTGATCTACTAGTTCTGTGATGGTGAACCTATGGCACGCGTGCCTGAAGTGGCATGCAGAGCCATGTTGCCTGGCACGCACAGCATCGCCTGTTCCTCTTCTGGATTTCTGGCGCACATCTGCATGCGATGATCAGCTGGCTTTGTGTGTGCAGCAGTGCCAGAAACCGGAAGAGCTGGTCTTCCGTTTTCTGGCATGAGCATGCACACTGGCCAGCTGATTGACACATGCACATGCGTGGCAGTAACCGGAAGACTTGCATGCGCGCCGGAAACCAGAAGTACTTTATCTGGTGAGCACATGCCCCCTGGGCAGCTCCTCTTCCTGGTTGCGGCCCTGACGAGCGAAGTGCTCCCTTTTTGGCACTCAGTGCTGAAAAGGTTCGCCATCACTGTACTAGTCTTCGAAGTTAATTTAGTGCAGGGGTCAGCAACCTGTGGCACTGGATCCGCTTTTGGCTCTTTCATCCTGCTGCTGCGGCTCCCTGTTGCTGGTCGGCTCCAGAATTGATAGGGCTTTTGCTTAGGACAGGTAGAGGAAAAAGGATGCCGGGCTAGGAGGAGACTATGATGGGGGAACTGGACTTCCAGTCGGCAGAGGAAAAAGGACGCTGCGCTAGAACGAGACTATGATGGGGCAACCGGACTTCCGGTTGGCTCCAGAATTGAACGGGGTCTTCCTGTTAGGACCTTTGTGGCTCTTTGAGTGTTTAAGGTTGCCGACCCCTGATTTAGTGTATCAATTGACACCTGTTAAATTTTCTGTTCTTTGGGAAATAGTGAAAAGCTTTTATATTTTTATCTGTTATAACATAAGATATGTTGACCCCTGAAAGTTTTTCCAACTTTTGAGGCCCTGATTCAGGGGTAAATAGCCATGCCTAAGTCTGTTTATGCAAACAGGGCCTATTAATAGCAAATACATTATTGCATTGGTTTGGATTCCCATAGAACTAAGGACATTTTATTTGTCCTGGATCACAGCCCCAGGATTGCATTGCATTGAATTGAATAGTTGTAATGAAAATGATAATTGCACCTTATGACGAAGAATTTTATCTCAGAGTTCTTATTTCCCTTATAAGGGAAGCTCATCTTCAAGTTAAAATATGTGTATATATTGACAAACTTGATTTTATATTTCAAATTTGCCTTAAATTAGCTGCACTTTAGAATAAAATATAAAAATCTGATTTGCAGGATGGGATTCTTCCATTTGTAAATATTTAAACTAGAATAACTTATACATATTTGGGTCTAATTTTCATCAAAAGTAATCAATGTTCCAGTTTGTATTAAGTAAAAGTTGACAATAGAAAACATTTCTTCTTCCTAGGAATTACACTTGTATGACACTCCTTTCCTATATTTGTTTGTGAATCACTGGAAAGTTTTGTGCTATTCAAGGACTAACTTTTATGCCAGACTCTAAAGGAGTCTTGAAATTGATATAAAAAGACATTCTGAGAAACAGGTTGTAAGAATAATAATTTCTTCTGATTTTAAACAGATCAGAGATTCATTGTTATTTTCAGTTATAATAATTTTATGAAGAAGGATTCCTGCAATATTTACTTCAGTTTTTTTCCTTTCAATTAACCTTCCCCAGTTTAAAAGAGAATAAAAAGTGGTGGTAATGGTTAGCATAGTTAATCTTATCAGTAATTAGGATACTCTCAGAGAAGAATGAGGTGATAAGGACAAAATTATATTTTGTACTAAGTACATCTTTGTGTTTTCGCTCTGTAGTTGGCTGATTTATTTTAACATTAATTCCAATGTGAGGTTCAACTGGATTGAGATTGTGGCATGGATGTGCTATTTTCTCCACATTATAATTAAATCTCCTGCTTCTTAAATTGCAGTTTGAGAAAGATTTCCACTAGGAGTACAACATCTTCCTATGTACTATGGCCTATCAAGATTACTAAGCTTTTGCCTTATTAAAAAAAAACAGATGTGTTTGTGAATGTGAAGTCACTTATGGTGATGTGGCATGAGCTTATAAACTTGGAAATTCAAAGCATTTTAAGCTGCTGTATTTTATTTTATTTTATTGTTATTGAAAACATCAGATGTTGTCAGGCAAACAAATGGTAGGATTTTGTTTAGTAAATAAACATTATTCTCTATACAAACGAAGCACAGCAAGGTTTTCTAATGTGCCACTATTACTGTAAAGCTATTTTAAAAGGATATGTCGAGTAGAATGCTGTCATAGTTGTTAGCTTTCTTTACAGTTTTTAGTTTTTAGCAAATTTAAGTTCTCAGGAATCTCCATTTCCCGTCACAAAATTCAGGCTTCTTGGGAGAATAATGGCACTGGTTTCTATCAAAGTACTGAGCCCTGGTGTACTAGAATATGATGCCTTCCAAAAATTTAATGAACAATTTTTTGAAAACCAGATTCCCTTATCTAGGTAATTATCCAGAATGCAAATTGTTTCCTTAAGTATATATGTTAGTTATACCCATTAAAGCTCAACATTCATATTGCAAGGTAACTGAACACCAGTATTCTTTTGGATAAAATTAGTTTTATATGCTTTGTGTATAAAAACCATTGACCAAATAAAGCAATAACCATTAAATATAGCAGTATTTGTATGTGTGTATGTCATACGATTGTATAACAAAATATTGAAGGTATTTTTTAAAGGTGGCTTGTTATGATCCATATGAAAAGAATGATTTTTAATCTCAGTATTAAGTTAATTATCATGAGCACTTTTAGAAATTGTTTTTAGATACGTTTTTGTTGTAAGAGAAATCTCACTCCAAAATTTTTGATCCAGTTTAGAAGCTGAAGTCATAGTCTTCAATAGCTCAATATTGTATTGTAAGAGAAATATGTATTTGAAATCTATCCTATATTAAAGGAATGCTTTCATTAGAAAAAAAATAATTCATACTTTATGTTATAGAGCAGGAAGGAAAGTATAATATTCAACTTATCACTTGAATGACTGCTGAGGGTCCTTAGCATACCAGCATTTTCTCACATGTGTATGTCACCACTGAGAAATAAGGCATTCATATTAGGCAAATTTAGGGACATGAAGTGATGAAATGTCTAAACTCTGAAGTGCAAAAGCTTGCAAATTTTCCCTATTTGCAAGCCTTTTAGAAAGCTGACTCTTCATATAAAATCTTGAAGTAATTCTTTCTATTTTTGAGTATCATTAGAGCCTTCAAGATACATTGTTTGTCTTATTAAATATTTCTTCTAATTTGCAATATTTGTGCATTTAGAAGTAAATTTATGCATATTATCAGGAAAGCAAAATAAATATGGCAATCTGAGTACTATAAATTGGCTCAAATAAGCACATTCTTTGAAATTATTTCAGGTTAATTAACAATGTGCACAACAGCTGTACAGCAGAATTGATTTGAAATTGAATATGCAGCATTCTTTCCAGAGCTGAGCCTGCCTTTTTAGGGAAGATTATGTAAGGAAGAGTAATGGGAATTAGCTAAACCACTGGTCAAAATCCTAGCATTTCCCCCATTTTACCTTCATCATCCTTAAGGTATAATACTCTTCCGAACTGATGCCACAAGTTATATCATGTCTATCAGCCATGCTGAGTAGGATAACTAGAAGTGGTAACGTATTTTAGAAAAACACAAAAGATTTGGAAATGTTCATGTGGATATTAATCTACAGGATTTTTTCCAGTGTTCATCTTTATAGGTGCCCATGAAATGGACTCATCTATTTAGATTGGTAATAACAGAAGGCTTCAAATGAATATTCGATTTATTGAAATGCTTCCAATGAATATATTATTTAAAAAAATTATGTTATTCAGGTATTTCACACAACAATAGAATCCCTTGATAAAATTAGGGACATTCAGAATAGAAAGAATAGGGACAGGGTAACGTAACAGTGGAATGTATTGTACCTTGTGTGATTGCACAAAAAATTCTAGTGGCACTTAAAAAGTAAAAATTACTTGATTGCAGATTGTTTTTTTTTTTTTTTTGTTCAGATAATCATATGAAAAGAGTTAATAAAATTAAGATTTATAGAAAAGGGCAGTTTATTTGTATGGAGAACCGTAACATTGTAAAGGGAAAAATTCTTAAGGGTTTTGAAAGATCAAAACCTGTTTCTCTTGTATGGGAGTGCTGGCTGTACTTAAAAGCGGTACTGCTTTTTATGCTATTAAAAAAAAGAGTCTTGATTTTATATCTCCAGATTGAAAATCATGTCATTTTGAATATGAATAATTAATCCGATCTTTAAAATGTTAAAACAATTTTGTGCTATGAATCATAGTGTTCGTCTATGGAATTTGTTCTTTAGGATTTGTATTGGAATCCACTGCACTGAAAGTACACTGGTTTTACATTGTATAAAAGGAAATGATTTGCATTGTCCTACTTAAACTAATTGAAATGGTTTATAAAATTGGGCTTCACAAATGTGCAAAAGCTCTAATGAAGTGGATGAAAGTTCGATTTAGCTGTTGCATTTTGCACCTATTATGCATTGTGAATGTCAAATCTAAATAAAATAGTTTGTTTTGGGTCTGATGATTATTTTATTTCATCTAGAAAAATACGTTATAGGATAAACTGAAGCATTCAGCTTTCTCTATTGTTGAAAATGCAGTTCACCTGAAAAAATCCTATTGTGTCCGTGGGAATAACTGACTTGCAAAAACAGCTGCTGTTCCCATATTACCTCTTGTACTGGAAAAAATAAGTTGCTCCAGATATTCACTGAGATGGGCCATGATTTGTACTATATTTTAAAAGGCTGCACTATGAGCACCATTTGCTAGCCATAGCTAATTTCACTAATGAAACATGAGACACTCAGGACTAAACAACGTCTGCTGGTTTTAATTATAATGACTTCCATACCATTTGCCTTTTGATATATCTGGATATTGCTCCTATATATTAAAACATAATTTGTTATTGAAGTTAAAAATAGAAATATGGCTGTGTAATATTCAGCTCTTTGGGCAATTGGGATGAAATGCAGGTTTAGAAATCTTGGAAGAAACATATACTTCAGTTTCATGATATATGAAAGGATTCTGAACACAATTTAATTTCTAAAGAAATTAATTTCTTTCTACACTAGCTGTTGAAGGAAGATTGTCTTCCCAGTATTAAAGCAATGCTTGAATGAAAACGAAATAGTTTGAAATTGATCTTTAATTGAGTTCTAACCGAGACCACTTAAGAATATTCCCATCCGTGACATGGACTGCTAAGCAGAAATCCTGCTACCCATACCATATGGATCATTTTTCAAGATGGTTGGTTTTAGAGGTGAGCTGAATGGTGAACTTTCTGCTGGAATGGCAGAGCAAGGGTAAGAAGCTGAATGCGCAAGCAGCGGTGGCAAGTGAGAGAGCGCACAAACACACGCAACTTCTTGAAATATTGGTTTGTACGGAGCTGAATCGGGAAGTGGAAGGGTAGAATTGTCATCGCTCTCCACAATATTCTCACTGGGCAAGTGCATGCTTTGTGGCTCTGGGATGTTTTCGGGATTGCAGATGGCTGTGTTTGTTCTAGGCTGGGCTTCCTCATCAGCCCTGTGGGCCAATGCATGTTGAAAATAAGACTCTGCTTTCAACTGTTTCATCCAGACTTTTGCACGGCGCTTCTGAAGGATTTGTTTTCGCCATTGAAGGAGCAGCATACACATGAACACCAAGATGTAGCAAAAAGCTAGGCTTCCAAAATACACAGGCAGCAAACCTGTAAATAGGTCATAAGGTAAAATTCAGAAGAGAATTTGGTTACATATGTCATTTGAATGTTACTGCAGGAAGTTGTGAAACTCAAACTCAAAAAAATAACAACCCATCCCCAAAACATCAATGGAATACTGCTTTGGTTAAAGGATTCACTCATGTTTTAAGTTAGAAAGAATTAGCATGTTAAAACAATGAAATTCCCTCTCTGTCTCTTCTATAAACATGGAAGAATTTGATAGGTTGGCTAGATTGCTTGGAATTAAAAGGATTCAAGCTTTGCGATTTGGAAAAATAGTTTAAAGCTGTTTTATGCAGTAGCTTTTAGATTTTTTTTTTTTAGCATGTAGTTCTATATTCCAAATCTTCCAGTTCAGATACAATGGTAAGAACATAATATTTAATAAAAAAGTTGTCTTCTAATCTAAAGAATCTAAACACTATAATTCATTATTTTAAAATTAAATTATTTTAAAACTAATTATTCTACCAATTTGAGAACTGAAGATTTAAAATAGCAGAATTCTACAAAAATAATTAAGCCTATAGCCAGCAACGGTTTAATACCCTAAGTAAAAAAAAAGAAAAGAAAGAAATTTGGAGCTGGATTAGTGCCATGGAAAAGGCCTTGTTCTGAATTTCCTTCCTATCAGCAAGGCTATCTACAAAGATACTTGTATAGATAACACTGTACATTAAGTGCTGAGGATTTTACAGGTAAAAATTGCCTGAATGTCCCAGAAATAAATCAATGTTAGAGGTATTGTACAAGTGAGTACTCACAGTGCACCCTTGGAAACAATCTGGTTGCCCTATTTTATATTAACTATACCCAAACATACATCAAGGCAGCTTTATGTGATGTGCATTGCGGTTATCTGAACAAAAGGTAACCATGGATTATTGGCTGAGCTGCTGTAACGCTCTCTACATGGGGCACCCCTTGAAGAGCACTCGGAGGTTCTAACTGGTCCAGAATGCGGCCGCACGGGTGATTATGGGTGCAACCCGACGCACCTATGTGACACCTCTCCTGCGCAAGCTGCATTGGCTCCCAGTGGTCTTCCGGGTGCGGTTCAAGGTGTTAGTCACCATCTTTAAAGCGCTTCATGGCTTAGGAACCAGCTATTTACGAGACCGCCTTCTGCCACCGGTAGCCTCCCACCGACCAATACGCTCCCACAGAGAGGGACTCCTCAGGGTGCCGTCAGTTAAACAATGTAGACTGGCGACACCCAGGGGGAGAGCTTTCTCTGTGGGAGCACCCGCTCTCTGGAATGAACTGCCCGCTGGAATACGTATGATTCCAGACCTGAGTACCTCTCGCCATGTCCTTAGGACCCTGCTATTTCAACAGGCTGGACTGGCGTAATGAAATTGGAATGGGGTGTTTTAAAATTGAGGGTTTTGATGTAACGACCAAAGTATTTGATCTGTTTTTAAATTGTTGTACATTTTGTACTTTTATATTGTTTTGTGGTGGCTGTGCACTGCCCTGAGTCCTTCGGGAGAGGGGCGGTATAGAAATTTAATAAATCTAATCTAATCTAATCTTTATATCAAGAAGTAATAGGTTCTTGCTGCAGCCAAAGATTATTGAATTGGTGGGAAGGTTTTCCCAAGGGTTTGAATTTCCCAGCTGGGAGCGCGTCACCGGCATAATGAAAGAACTTGAGATCGAAGTGAGCTGCGTGAAAGCGAGGTTTCTTTATTTCGTTTCAGGAAGACAGGTCTGGCAACGGCGTGGACCAGTGTTCCTGGGTGAGCTGACTCTGACATGTGGTAAGTGTACAATCTTTATTCTATTTTCCCCTTTTGAAGTTCTTTGTTTTCTATTGGCTATTGTGCATTTTTCCTTTTTGTGTGTGCATGTATTAATGTTTCAAATCCTGTCTTTTGCTGTTATGCTTCTGCCCTACAGGTATTTTCCTTGGGTGGGGATGAACTTTGGTATTTTAATTATGTGTCTAATGTGTCAGTTCCTGATTAAATTTTTGCCCTGAGCTAATCGGTACTTTGTTATTTCCTTGACCTTCTATTGTCTGAGCATCTAAATAGTTCTTCCTGCATGTCCTGGTTCTTTGTTTTTGTTTTGTTTTGTTTTGTTTTTGTATTCTGTACCTTGTTCTTAATCGTCCTGATACTCTTGTGATTATTTTTAGGAGGTTCTTTTAAAATGCATATAGAGTTTCTATTCCTTTGGCCTGATTTAATTATGAGTCAGTATCTGTATAGTCATCATAGTGGTTTCTGGTTTGGTTCTTCTGACACAGCACTGTCTTGGTGAAGTTCCCTTCCTACAATCCATCATTTTTTTATTTTTTTATTTTTAGAAAACTAGATGTTCCTCCTCCTTTACTACACTCGCTTGATCTCTGTCAGAGTATATTTGGTATCTGTGATCGATTTGGATCATCATAAGAGCTTCTTGGTGTTTTCTGGCATCTGGCTGGGAGTGGGTGGGTCAGCAGATCTTTAAGCAGCTGAGGCAAGGGGAATGCAATGGCAGAGACAACACATGAGGGCTCCTAGCACACAGATAGTGACTATACCTGCTAGGAGAATTTTGAGCCAGTGGAAGTCTGGTAGCCATGAGAAGAGCCAGGAAAAGTCTAGGGATGATTGGTTATGGCCAATGTTCTGTGCCAGCTCTTTCAGGTGATGGATGTCTGTATCCACAATTTCTGAGCTTTGTTCTAGGTCAAAACAGCATAACCCTTTAAATTCTTTGCAGCCATGGTTGTGTCTTAACAATAGGTAATCTATTGCTGCTCGATTTTCAAGGGTGACCTCTCTCACCTGTCTCAGTTCTCTGTTTAGGGCATCCAAGGCATGGGAGGTTGAATTTAAACCTCTGGCTACGGTACATGCCAGACTATTCACATTTCTGGAGTTTCGCACTGCTAGTCCTGGCATTCCCACTAGTGATACAGCCAATGAAACATAGTCTGCTTTTGTGAGCAGGGACACTTGGGAGTCACAGTCTGAGTCTAGAGAGTGAAAAGCCCTTTTGCATCATCTCTGTAGGGAGGGCATTAACATGGTTAATTTTCCTAGAGTGCAAGGTCCCCCTGTGGAATTGGTGGGTAGGTACGAATAGGCTTGTAGTCCGCACAATATGAACCAGCCATGAGGTAACCTCAAAGAGCTATAAGAGAAAGGAATGGGTTTTGTGTAATTGCATCTTAGTTCTGTGTTATTTAGATTGATGCACTCTCCACCCTCTTTTTTTTGGCATCCGTTAATTCTAAAGCACCAGGTTGAGGTGGTGATGGTAGTGGAGGGTATACATGTCTAGATCTTTTGTCGAGGAGATGTTTCCCTAGTCATAAATGGTTGAATATGATGGTGGGATGGGGAAGTGTCTAAGCCTAGTGTGGTTGAGTATGGCTTGAGGTTACTGCTACTCCTAATAAACATGTCCTGAGGATGTCTTTTACCAATTTACCCCCGGCTAAACAAAAATCAGTGGTGTTGAGTACCTCCTTTGCCAGATATTCCCAGATGTTTCCTTTTTCTGGGATGAGATTTTGTTCCAGGGCCACTGTTATACCTGAGTTACACTTAACAATATACAATATACGTTACATATGCTTACAACCAGTGGTAGGTTTCAAAAATGTTTACTACTGGTTCTGTGGGTGTGGCTTGGTGGGCATGGCATGGCTTGGCGGGCGTGGCTTGATGGGCATGGCAGGGGAGGGATACTGTAAAATGTCCATTCCCACCCAAATCCAGGGGAAGGTTACTGCAAAATCCCCATTTCCTCCCAATCAGCTGGGACTTGGGAGGCAGAGAATAGATGGGGGCGAGACCAGTCAGAATTTTTACTACCGGTTCTCCGAACTACTCAAAATTTCCGCTACCGGTTCTCCTGAACTAGTCAGAACCTGCTGAAACCCACCTCTTCTTACAACAGGTTTCTTTCCTTCCATTGCATAGATCCCTTCCCCCCCCACACACACCCTTTTTTTGCGTGAAAGGGATAGAGAACACAGGGGAGGGGCAATAAAAAACATTTTCAGATTTAGGTCAAAATAGCCACCTCCAAAGGGAGCAGCTCCTAAGTCATCTAAAGAAAAATATCCTTTGCCGAAAGCCAAAGTCCAAAACCAACTTATCTTTTGACCAATGATTCTGAGTTCATGTACTTTAGTAAAAAAATATATACTGTATGTTGTTTATTTGATTTTGGCTAAGTATGTTCTGCAGACCAAATCATCGTAATTATAGTTCGTAGTTTGTAAACTGTATTTTAATTTGTTTGAACCACTGAGCCTTAATTAAGAGACTAGAATTAAAACAGATCAGGCACAGCATTGTATGTACAGTGTGTCAATTGCTTGCTGCTGGGTCATTCACCTAGCTTTCCAGTAATAAAAAATAAACTTGCTACTGTTTAGTTCAGAGAAGACACTGGGCTACTTACCACTAGGGATAATCATCATTTACTGTAAGTTTGGGTTTTATCATGGCTTTATGCAAAGAAGATGAAGCTGCTCTCTTTCCAGGAGGAGAAAACCAAATGAGTAGTTGAAATTAATTCTAATGGAAAGGAACAGAAGAGAAAGTCAGATTCCAAAGCTTATGATGAGACAATGGTCACCAGGAGACCATACTGAGGGCCCAAGAATATACATTCTACTCTCACACCCAGTTGAAATCTCTACTTTCCTGGAACATAGGTGAAAGGACTTTTAAGTCAATAAAACAATACTATAGAGGAAAGGACTTTCTAGAAACCTTTGCCTTCCTTTTCAAGATAAGGAAATGCTTGATTGCCCATACTTCTCTTATGCAATCCAAAAAGCTACAGGCTGACTTTTCTGTGTGTGTGTTTTATTTTTTTCTTTGAGAAAGAGCTGTTTGTGGTGCCTTTCTCCAATCTGTGATCTATAGATATATTAACCCCTTTAACTGGAAATTCTGGTAGTTGACTATAAGACCTCCCAAACAGGCCAGATGATTATTTTAGGTCAGGGATCCATAATCTTTTGGTGCGAAGGGCATATCTAGAATTTAGAGAACAGATTTGAAGGCATATCTGGAATTTAGAGAACCTTTGCAAACAAAAAACAAAAAAAACTGCTGGGGAGGATTTATCATTCAGGAGAAGCTAACTATCAGGACAGAAATGTCTATGGAGATTGTCAGTCATCCAGGTCATAGTTATCTCAAATATGCTTTCTCTCCCCCCCCCCCCCATCCCAAAGCCAGGAGGACTGTTTTTTGTGGAGGAAGATGAAGATGTTTGCTTCTCATACAAGAATTTCATCGGTTGTGACTGGATGATGGGGGTGATGCATGTATCTATCCTTCTATCCCCCCACCAGCCAGTCACAACTGATGAAGCTTCTTGGATGAGAAGTGAAACATCATTTTCCTCAAAACACAATCCAGTTGCCTTTTGGGGGAAAAAAGTACCTTTGAGACATTGGGACATATTGTAACTATTTACAAAATGTCTGCTATCTGAATCCCCCTCATAGGATGCTTACCTTTATTCTTTTTTGTGAGTAAATGGGCATATTTCTGAACAAAGCACTTTTATATCTCTAAAAAACGTTACGAGAGCCACGTGGTGCTCAGGGGCATATTTTGAAAAGATGATGATGCTGGAAACCAGGACTTTATTTTGCAGTGTATGAGCTTCATCTGTTAAAAGAATAGTTGAAGAATGTATTTTTTTTCAGGCAGTGCAGAGTTTCTAGACCTTACATTTCGATTGTGAATTAGAAAAAAAAAAAACAATTTGTAAGTTACAATCCCTCTCCTCTATCCACCTGACAGAAATTTATAATCTTCTAGTTCAGTTGAGAAGAAGATGGACAGGGGACATAAGAATAACAGTACTTATGTACTCAGACAATCTGTTATAATCATTTATTTTTGATAATGTGTTATTCCAATGGGTGGAAGTGAAGCAATTATATGTGGCCTGAAAGATGCCCTCTGCAGGTGCTTTTACATTTCTTGTATTTGTCAAGTGCTTGTATATGGGCCTGCATGAACATATCCACATAGGCGTACACGCATACACATAGTAACAGAATATAATTGCTGTGTTGACTATTATTCTTCAATTGGAAACATGCAGAAGAGGCCTTCATCCTGCAGTGGATAGACAATGGCTAAAATGATGATGATGATGATGATGATGATGATACAAATATTTGAGGTAGAGCAATCAGTAATAAAAAATCTTTGTACTCTGTACATCAAAGCAACTGCTATGTTAAATATGCATTTGGCAACACAGCAAATAAGTTTGTGAGAGCAATCTCTCAAGGAAACAAATTAGGCAGGACAGCAACTGATAGTATGTTTATCATGTTGTAAGGCACAACCAGAGATTTCAATTAACAGTTTTAATTAAAATGCTGTATATCTACAATAAACTGCATATAACAAAGACAGATGCTCTTGTTACTAATGTAGTTGCAACTTTTTTATCATGAAAGATTGGAAAAGCAACATGAGTTTATATTTCTGTTCTGGTTTCCAATAAAAAAAATTAAGCTGACAGCTATAAAAATTCCCTACTTTAAATTCTGTGAGTGAAAATAAAAATATTAATTTTTGTGTCAAGTAAAACTCCTTTCAAACTGTGCAGAGAATCATGGAAGGCCCTTGGCAAATACAAGAAGTAAGTTTGGATTAAATACTTGTAAAGCAAAAGGAGGAAAAGACCACTTTTTTTTTGCAGATGGATAACAATCCACAAAAACTTTTTAACTTGAATGAGATGCGCCACCCAATGTCCAATTTGTAGTGCAGTTTCTACAAAGTTTCTAACAGATAACTCCAGAGAACACTTTTATTATCCAAAATTACAAATGTTTTAATATTTATGCTGCCAGGGTTGTGTAATTTAAATAATTTTGTGGTTTTTGTTATCAGAAATATGAGTATTTTCTCAACACAAAATTTACTACAAGGAATATTTTTATTTTATTTTTTTTTAATTTGATTTATATGCCGCCCTTCTCCGGAGACTGAGGGCGGCTTACAGTGCGTTAAGCAATAGCCTTCATACTTTTGTATATTTATATTTTATACAAAGTCAGCTTATTGCCCCCAACAAACTGGGTCCTCAACTGGGTATTCAAGTGCCTTCTCAGATTCCAGTAGCAGACAGGATGGTGAAGTTCTCAAATTTTGCCAGAACTGGCCCAACAGCAGTTATATTCTTTGATTATCCCTTTGATGAAATCTGGCTGTTTCTGTACATTTCTCTCTGTATAACTACTCCATAAAATTTATAGAAAACCAAAACAACATGAAAGGCTTTTTATGAAACTGAAAATTCTGAAACAACCAACCAACTCAGTTTCAGAAATATATTCACTCTATGATAATTGCATTGCTTACCAGGAAAATGAATACACATTTCAATTATTGCAATTATTAAGGTATGTTGACCTTGGTAGATAAGATCCCTGTTTGGGAAGAAGCAGCAAATTACAAAGTCAATGAAACATAATTATTTTATGAACTGATAGGTACAATGAAATATTCTGCGTAGCGCAGGATAACAGACAGCAAAAAAGGGGAAAGCCCTCAGCAGCTTAATGATGGATAGAAATTTTATAATAGGGCTATTACTTTCAAAACATTTTTCTTCTAATACAATTTGCCAGGTGTCTACAGAGCATATTCAGCTTTGTTTTCTCATGATGCCCGGACAGGTAAATGGAATTGGCAACTGTAAAACATAATCAAGGTCAACTGTATTCACAGATGTGCTATTCTACAATAGTCTCTTTATAAATTTAAGAATAGTCTTTACATATCTTTCTACAAGAAAATAGTCATCTGACTAGTGCAAAGTAGTTCTCTACTATTTTGTAATGTTTGACGGGAGCAATTCTATTCTCAAATAAAAGTAAAAACTGACAATCACAAGTGGTAGTTCTTGTTTTGCATTTTTTTGGTCCAGAACTCTGGAGAAATTGAACTATATGTTAATATTCATAAGTTTGTAAAGTTAATTTGGCCCCACTTTTATTAGAAATCAAGCACCCAATACCTTTTCAAAAATGAACAGCCCAAAAGAGGCAGTTTGGTATACTGGTTGAGAGATACAGGCTAGAAACCGGGTGACCATGAATTCTAGTCCTATCTTTAAGATGCAAAGCCATCTGGGTGACCTTGGCCAGCCACTCTCTCTCAGCCCTAAGAAGGAAGCAATGGCAAACCACTTCCAAAAATACTTTCCAAGTAGAGGGACTTAGCTAGGAATTAAAAAGTGACATGAAGGCATAATAAGTTTAACAGAGATCAACCATGTTCAACGGGGGTTTAGTTCTAAATCCCAAATATCGCCTGAACGGGAGTAGACCTAGTATAGCCTCATTGGATACACTCTCTTTAATGGGCTCGCTCTGCGATTTGTTACTATCAAACTACATTTAAAATGTGGCGCCCATCGCTCTCCCCATCTTTGCCTGGGCGGAACCTTTGCGCTGGGTGACGCAAACGGGCGGAGGGCGTTCCGCGTTGCTCGCGGCCACAGCAGAGGGGGGCAGGGGCGGCATGGCAGCGGGGCATCTGCAGCAATTCTGGGGGACGGCGGGGCTCAGCCTGTGCCGCGGAGTGCTGATGAGTCGCTTCGCTGCTCTCCGGCCTCTCGGCCTTTTGGTCCCCCCGCGGCCTAGGCCGCTAGTCATCGGGATCCGCGGGCTGGCAGACGAGAGCGGTCTGAGGGAGAACGTTTTCTTTGAGAAATACCGAACGAAGATCCAAGAGCTTCGCAGGTATAAGGCAGCGCCGAAGAGCAGGTCGCCTTCCTGTGTGCTTAAATCCCATTTTGGGGGGCGGAGGAGGGAAGAAGTGGGGAATCTGAGAATAACCTTGAAGTGGCAGCCCTAGGAACGTCCTTAGCTAGGCTTTCTTTGCCCGCCTTTCCCTGCACGCCTCCCAAAGGCTTTCGAGGCATTTACACACATTGGAGTAAACAAGTCCAGGGTCGAGTTATATATCTATCCCGCACTCGAGTTTTGCCAAGGTTTACAGTTAAGGCTTCAGTTCAAGCCTTACTGGTGTGCATGCAAGCTGTACTGATTTGGGTGCTGCTATAAATACACAGTAGATTTGCTTCCACGAGTCTGTTGAAGCTGGTCGCTGCCGGATATTTAGAGTAAATATGTCCAGTTTGCTGTCATCCTGTCCTGCTTTTAATAAGTTACCAAGACCAAGTATGATAAGGAGGTCACGCACTCTTGGGGCGAAAGTATGATCTGTGTGCAGTAGTTATAAACTGTTCTAACTTTGATTCAGATCCAATCCAGATCTTTTTGAATCTCGCATGGAGCAAAAGAATGATTTGACAAAGCAGCCAGTGGGATTCTCAAAACAGGCAGAGTTTGTCAGATGCATGGAGGAACAGGCAAGGCTGATATCAAATATTTCATGTTTAGTGTCTAATCCAATAAATATTTTATTAACTATCAGAAGAAATCAGGATTAGAAAACAGTTTTTGCTATATGGAAAAAAAAAATCCTGACTGTTGTTTCCACTCGTGTGTGCCTTCGTATTTATGGTTATGCATGTATTTCAACTTTACAGAGATAAACTTTTTTCTGCTTGTTCTAAATATTCCTTTATATTGAATAGAGGCCTTTATAGTCAAAGCTGGATCCTTTATCCCATTTTTTTTGTTAAAGTGAGGCTTCAAAAAGGAGGCCTTCTTTTGCAAAGAGGACCAGTAATTAAACTGAAATTTATTTGGACATTAAAATATTACAAAAATATTAAGATCTACTCCTTTAACTTTTTGGATGCACGTTTGATATGTACATATAAACATACATACATACACATACCTTTTATGTTTTCAGATTTACTGTAGTATATACAGGAAGGATGCATTGAGTTTGAGAAAATACATTTAATATCAGCAGCATAACATCTCTCTCTCCCTCATGCTTTCTGATTGAATGGAATACAGGTTATTTCAAGATTTTGAACAGCTTTATATTAAAGTGTAGAAGTATCTTCCAGAAATAACTATGTCAACCAATAATCTCAAAATTACTGTGACTCATGTCTTCTGATATAAAACTAACTTCTAATTTAAAAGCAATTGTATTTTACCCAGTCCCTTGGCTTTGCACTTCAACCAGTTATGTGTTATATGTGCCTCCTTGAATTGTTCTGAGGTCTAAGACTAACTTAATTTAGTTTAACATTAGAGAGATAATAACAATTTTCATGGTGTTGATTCTAAATTAGTCTTAATATTTTATTTTAGACTGCAAAAGCAGGACAAACAAAAACAGAATTCACAAAAAATAAGGTAAAATTGTATTTTCATTAAACCTATTTTCTACTCTTATTTACAGTACCTATTTTGCTAATGGTGTATTAGATTAGGGAGCTAGATCTATCTGAGGGATTTTTCATAAGATGTGTTATAGAAAATTCTGTCATTGGCATAATTTAGCTGCTTTTGATAAGCTGTCATGGATATGCTTTCTTTCATCCTGAGAACAGGCCACTGGATTTGATGTTTATTTTATATAGTTTTTGCTACTGAACCAGCATAGTAGAGTGACTAAGGTCTTGGATTTTTCATACTGGGAAATTAGAAATGTGATAATATTCTGGATGTTACCAATAAAGAATATTTGCAGCTCAGGGTTTGAATGAGGAGTCTTCGAACAAGCTCTCTGAACTTGTTCTTTTTTCCGGACATTTCATTACTCAAACTAGGTAACATCACCATCACTAACAATGTTACCGAGTTTAGGTAATGAAACGTTTTGCAAGAAAACAAGCAAACTAAGAGAGTGCCAAGGACCCCTCATTCCGGATGTTGCAAAAGGCAATATTTTTTACTAATCAAAGGATGCAAGGATATATATTACTGTGGCAGAGATTTTGTAATATTTTAGAATTGTGTACAAATTATATTATAGTAATATATTTATTAGTAACTTCAGAGCTATTGGTAACTATAAGATATAGATATTTTTTTCTCTTTTTTAGTTTTGGCGCTGATTTATTCCTATTTTTTCTTTTTCTTTGTTTTTTTTAAAGTTAAGTTTAAAGATTGTTTACTATTTATTAGAAGAATGTAAAATAAAATTTTACAAATAAGTTGGATCTAGATTGGTATGGCCTAGTGTTAGGTCCCTTCCCATTCATCAAATCAGTGGTTGATTTTGAGCTAGATGTTTTCTTTCAACTCGCCTTTCCTCCAGATTGTTGTTGTGGAATAAATTTATGAGACACCCAAATGCAAACCACATTGAACTATCAGATGAAAGGTAGGATATAAATTCTTTAAATTAGATAACTATTATTAGAAGTAGATAAATGTTTTCCTAGTTACATTGTAGGTATGTTAGCCTACGAGGAGTCAATGTTTTATTTAGTTTCTTCTTACATTGATGACTTAGTGTGCAAACTTTGTAATTTGTTTCAGACACTTGATTCTATACTTAATGTTGAAATGATGAAACAGAAGAAGCCTGAAGAAATAAAGCAGGTGACAAAAATGGGAATGCTTAAAAGTACATTTTGTGTAACCTTTAACTTTTTTAAGTTAATGGAACCTGTTGTTGTCTGTTAACTTTTGAAGAGCAAAACCTTAACAACATTAAAATCCTATGTTCAGTGCTGTTGCTCATATTTAATTATTTATTTATCCAATTTATATTGCCACCTATTCACACATGGAGACTCAAGGCAGCTTACAGAATATAAAATCTCATTTGGAACAATAAAACTAATAAAAAAGAATCAAATAAATTAATCTAATATAATAAAATCACCCACCCCGACGACAGCAGATCACACGAGCCATTTAATGGGCTCTATCCCACTCTGGGTTCCCCAGGCCCGCTGGCAGAACCAAGTCTTCAGCGTCTTCCTGAAGAGTGTTAGAGTGGGGGCCATTCTAATCTCTGGGGGAATGATGTTCCAGAGAGAGGAAGCCACCATGGAGAAGGCCCTTCCTCTGGGTCCCACCAAGTGTATCTCCCTAGGTGAACCTATGGCACATGTGCCAGAGGTGGCATGCCGAGCCCTCTCTGTGGGCATGCGCACCGTTGCCAGCTGTCACCAGATGCTCTTCCAGGTTCCGGTTCCGCATGTGCGCAATGAAACCCGTAAGAGCAGCTAGCTGATGCGCACATGCACCCCAGCCAGCTGCTCTCTTCCGGGTTCTGGTGCTCCGACGTATATGCTCCAGTTTTGGCACTTGGTGCCAAAAAGATTAGCCATCACTGCCCTAGGGGATGAGACCCTCAGCATTCCCTGACTCCCCCCTCTGATGGGTCGAGTAGATGTGACCGGAAAGAGATAGTCCCTCAGATAACCTGGTCCCAAGCCATGAATGGCTTTAAAGGTGACAACCAGCACCTTGAATTACACCCGGAGGCAAATCAGTTAGTTTCCTGAATGGAAATACTTGCTTTGACAGTTTAACAATACCATAATTTGTCTTGTGTGTGAAGTGTCCTTTTATATTAAAAATCCATAGATTAGTCTACAATCTTAATCTAATCTTAAAGAGACATATATGTGCACAGTACCTCTTGTATGACATAGTGGAGTCCTTTGGTTGTGGCAGGATAGGAACATGAAGAATGAATTAAGTAAATAAATAAATAAATATTGGTGGTGTTTAAAGCCCAGAGCTTATTTCCATGCAGGATAATGGGTAGAAATCAATTCCCATATATTTTTCCCTTGAAATCCTCTTTAAAGAACATTGGGTTCCCATGCATGGTGAAATAAGATGATGATGAACTTTTTAAATATGCACCCATACTACAGAGGTTTTTGTCCAAGCCAGTTCCTTAGAGTTCATCCTTATGTCTTTCTAGGACTGAGTAAAAATCTTTTTAGAATGAAAATCCCACTAAAATCAACTTGCAGTTATCCTACAGAGCTCTTCAGCTTTGTTATGTATTTCATTTAGTAAGTTTTGTTTATTTTTATTATTAGTTTTGACTGTCTGAACCTTAAATAGAGAAATGGGTAAAAAATACCTGGATAACTTTCCAGTTTGGCTGTTAGACTGGAAACAGCACCAGTAAAAACCAGCATCAAATATTTCAATTGCGTGATCATATTAGTAATATTGTGTGACCACAGTTATTGCACTGAACTGAGAAGCTTTTGATTTCCATTCACTGTCTTTGAAATAATTGGCATAATCTCTTTTGTCCAGATCTGGAAGCAATACTTTTCTGGAGAAGACACAGTTTATGCTGTTATTCCTGTAAGTACAACAGTAATTTCCCCCACCCCAACATCTTCTGTTTAACTTAGTGGAGCCTTCAGAAATTAAATTAAATATTATACAGTAGTAATAAATAAATATACAATTTGTAGTTAATATTCAGGAGTAATCACTTGCTATTATTAAAAACCACCTCAAGTTGTGGGATGTAAGAAAATAAATCATGTTTTTTGTCATTTCTTTTTCAATGATGAGAACTACATAAGCATGTTTTCTCATTTCTTTCCAAAGGGAAAAACTTTTGATGTCATGTGGAAACGAATTCAAAATTGTCCCTCTGTAAGTATAATGTGTGTGTTTAGGAAGTTTCTTTGTGGCCAGAGTCTGTTCTTTCACTATTCTCAATATAAAATGTTGTTACTGATAGTTTGATGTTCCAATTGTGATGGAATTTAGATAAGATGCTCTTAATAGATTATAGCCCTGATAATCTACAGCTGCTATATTCCTTTGTCAATTCTTATCATTCTTATAATTCTCTAAGGAGAAATTTTCTGATAGTGAGAACAATCAGTGGAATGGCTTGCCTCCAGAAGTTGTGGGTGTTCCATCACTTTGGTTTTTAAGAAGAAATTGGAGAGCCATTTGTCTAGAATGGTATAGGGCATTGATGGCAAACCTATGGCATGCGTGCCACAGGTGGCATGTGGAGCCATATCTGTTGGCTCGCAAACATTGCCCTAGCTCAGTTGCAGCATGCATGCGCTGATTTTCGGGCCTTCTGGGCCCACTGGAAGTCGGGAAATGGGCTGTTTCTGGCCTCTGGAGGGCCTCCAGGCGGATGGAGAAGGCCATTTCGTGAAAAACGGGCCTACCTGGCCGACCGTGCCATCGCGTACCAAAAGCGTGGGGGAGGGCGGTGGGGTTGTGTGCTCAGGTGCGGGGCACATAGAATCATGGGTGTGGGCACATGTGTGTGCAACTCCCCTGCACTCCCCCTGCTTTTGGCACTTGATGGCGAAAAGGTTAGCCATCACTGGTATTGGGCGCTTGAGGAGAGGAGTGGACTAGAAGCCCTCCAACGTCCCTTACAACTCTGTATTCTGTTCATAAAAGTACTTTAGTCCAAAAAGTGTGTTTTAGTATGTTTACTAAATTGTTGCAAAGAACATTCTGGGAGAACATCAGAGGCAGATAAAAAGTTTCTCAGGCTCAGCAGGAAACGAGGAAATGAACATTTAAGAAGTGTCATTTTCCAGAACTAGTCTAAAATGAGTGCTCATTTGTTTTTCTGAGTCTTGTGTTTTACTCAATTTGACTAGGATTTCAATAGATCAATTTTAATTCCCATCCATCTTCAATACAGTTTCTTTATGCGCTGCCAAGGAAGGAAGGGTATGAATTTTTTGTTGGACAGTGGTCAGGAACAGAACTTCACTTCACTTCTCTGATAAACGTTCAGGTAGGTGGAGGTTTTTTTCTAAAAAATTATTTCCAGGAGCATTCTGGGGAAATCAGAAAGGAGGAAGAAATCCCTCCCCCCAAAAATTTCTGTGTACGTCACTACCTTTTAAAACCATTCCTTAAAACAAGAATTCTTTCATGTGGGCACTGATAGACATGTATGGATCTTTAAGGGAAATTGAGCTGTTTTTGAGCTCTTTTGAGCTACATATCTCTCGTGCAGGATTCTTAAATTGCAGAAGATGAATTTTATTCAAGACATGGGTCATTTATTTGGTCTTACTGTGAGATCCATAAAACAGACAATTCTCCAGTGCTTGATTCAAAAGGGCACGGTGCTCCAAATCAATTAAGCCTCGATAGTAAAGTAAACTTATTTAGTGGAAGCTGGTGCGTTAATCACCCTTGACACTAAACCTACGCAAGTCAAAATTGGTTGATTAGGTGGTAAATCACCACTGGTGATTATGTCTGGACAATTAATAAGCTGGGATACGAGCAGACTTTTTGCAAGACACATCAAGAAGCAAATAAGTTAAATCTTCACTTTATTAAACTATGGTTTGAAGCTGGTTAATAATTTTTGCTTGTTTTGAGAGGTAAAATGGAAACTGCATAGTCTAGAAGCTTAATTGCTCTTGCCTCAAAACAAAAGCAAAATGGCTCCTTGAGTTGTCAGCAGTTCCTTCATAACTCAGCTTGTTAAGGTAACATGTTTACCTGGACTCTTCCAGTGTGGAGGTAGCTCAGAGCTTGAGTTGAATAATGAGTATTTTTCATAACACTCATACAGTCCTGTGATAATATGTGTCCATGTGTCAATATGAAAAACTTAAGGTTTACCAGAACAACCCTGTTCTCTAGATCAGTCTTTCTCAACTGATTGCTTATACTAGTCAATGAACATGTTATATGGGAAGTAAGAGAGTTGTAATTGAACTTTGTGCTTGGAATGACATCTTAATCTAGCCAAAAATCAAAATGTACATAGTTTTCCTAAAAACATCTCTCTTTTTCTGTTGACTTCCTAGTATTAGAGTATCGGAAGGTTTTAGATACACTTATACAAACATTTCTCTGCATATACCATACATGAAACATCAAAGAAGGAAAGAATTCTGAATAGAAAGTGGTCAATAGTGCAGTATTTTCTTTTTACATCTTGTAGATGCCTGTGAATTTTTTTCCTGACTGAAATCTTAAAATGATTTTAAAATTAAAGCGCTTGTTGAATACCTTTATCTTTATATAATAGTGAACATTGTATTTGCTGCAGACTCACGGTGATGCTTCTCTCAGCCAGTTGATTTTGTATCATTATCCTGAGCTTCAAAAGGAAAAAGGAATTGTACTGATGACTGCAGAAATGGATTCTAAATTCTTGGTAAGTGAAACTTAGCAATGATCAGGTTTTCATGTCAGAGGGACAATTCCTCGGTTTATTAAAATAAATAGCACCACAACAAATAGCATAAAAGTGGAATTCTTGTATCATTTTGTCAGTCTTGCTTACTGAAAGCACAGAATGGATGAGCATTTCTAATATGCTAGGCAAATATTTTTGTATATATTCCACCCTCATATTGATACCAATAGAAGAGACTTCCAGATGGCCAGCTAACAGTTTACAAAACAAGTATGTAAACTTGTGGATGTTCAGTAATAGCTTGCACACTTTAGTAATGTGGGCTACAATAGGACTGGCCCACTTTTTTTTTTTTTTTTGCATTCCAGTTGGCTCTGTCTTTCTCTCTCTCTCTTTGTCTGACTAGTATTGTGATAGTTGAAGCTGTACCAACATTTTGTTCCGCTTCAAAGACTTAAGACAATTGGACAATATTCAGGACTAGCTTAGAAATGCCTCAGAATTCATAAAAGAGCCACTGACCTCATCACAGTAATGTTCTTTTCCCTTTCATATTCAGTTCTTAATGATTTGAAACGCCTCCAAATACTGTAATACTGTGCCACTTTTATAGCAGCTTTGTCATGTCTGTTACTATATAATTGTCCTGGCGTTAAAAGCACAGTAATAAAATGAAATTAAATTTTTTGGTACGAGTTGTAAAGCTTAATAATGCTCCTTGCTTTTCCACTGATGAAGCCCTATAATACTTCTAACAGCATACATTGTTTATTTTCACAGAATGTACAGGAAGCCCAGTGCCTAGCCAGCCAGGTTCAGCTTTTCTATGCCACAGACCGTCAAGAGACCTATTGGTTGGTGGAATCATTTAACCATAAGCCAAATGAATTTAACTATATGTCTGTAATAAGTGAGCTTGAACAGAACAGAATTGGTCAAGAACTGAGGCCTCAGGAAGATGTGCCCTCACCAACCGCTTGAGAGGTGTAGGGGCTTTAACTAAAGATCACTGGCAAGGCAAGAGATATCATCATGGGACAGAGTTGCTGTTTTTTTTCCAGAAAGTGTCATTAAAAACAATGCCCTTGGGACTCAGTTGGGAAAAGAATCAGTTATAAACTCAATACTGTGACAATATAGAGGCCCTTGTCCATTTTATATCTGAATGCTAGAAGAATGGATAAGTATTTATGATCACTATATGAACTATTTGAAATTTCCTCTTCCCAGTTGTACACGGCTTGTTGGGTTTTAGCATTTTTGAAGTTTCCATATGTCTTGTTCAGCAAAAAATGAAACTGAAAAAAAAACGAAGAACTTTTCTCAATGAGTTATGAAAATTTCCTGGACCTAGTTAAAAAGTATTTTACTGTGAGTTACATGCTATCATTTTTAGTCTGATTGTGAAGACTTCCCACCTCGTGAAGCAGAAATTCAGAACAAGACTAAAGCCCGAGCATGTCCAAAAATGTACCAACTAAAAATGTGAGGTAATTTTTTTTTAATATAATGGAGTGAGATCCATTTGAAATGAAAGACTGTTGAGTATTTACAGAATCTCTGTAATTCTAGGTAGCGGGATAATATTGGGATAATGAAGTTGTGGGAGAAAAAAATATTGAGGCCTTTAATTGCAAAAAATGGAAATTCTCCATTTTTTTCATCTTAGAAATAACCCAACATATGCCTAAGCTGGATCTAATGTCATCTTTGTTCTTCATTCATGAAATAGAGTATACTTTCTATTGCCTTACTTTATCTGACTTTCCTGCTTTGGAAATGAATCACTTCAGTGATAACGGGAACAGGAAAAAAGGCACATACCAGAATAGGAGCCAGATGGACTCCTTTTCTTGGGCTTGCTTCAAAATCAAATATTGGTAAAGGAACACTGCCAAATAGTTAAATAAGATAAGGAAAAGCATTTGGAGGTTCTGAGAATATTTCCTAAAGATTTCCCTCTCTGTTTTATTATGCACTCCAACTTATGTTCACCTGTTAAGCAGTACATGCTGTCAAGAAAATCACAAATTGATTTCTCAGGCAAATTGTTCAGAACATATTATGTGACTCGCATTCTCTGAAAACCAAAGCATTGTAAAGATATAAATGAAAATTAACGTGTACTGATTAATTTATGAAATCTATATTTTTGCTTTGGAATTAAAACAGTATTCTGCAGAAAAATGATGTATTTTTTTCTTTGTGTTCTGTTGGTGAGCCTTCAAGTCATAACAGGCACAGTGTAGAGACATCCCCTTCTAAGTGGTGGTGAGAAGATGCTTTTTCTTACTGGCAGATCAAAACAAATATGCATTACCTTTTAATTTAAACTGGGGAACCTTTCATATATTGAAAAAAATTAAACTAAATTATGTTATAGTTCTAGAGACAAGTTTTGGATTCAAAGGGGTCTTAGATTTAATGCCTGAATGCATGATACTTCATTTTATTGTGCCTGCTATTGAACAGAAAGGTAAAATTTTCCTTTCTTGAAGCCTCACGGACTAACCCATGCTTGGTTCCAGGGATAATACTTGGGATGTTGGAGTGCCAGAAGTGTCATGGAAAAGGGAAATTAACAAAAATATTCCCATTCTTCAATAGAAACCTTCCAGTAGGAAGAAGGTTTCACCACAAGGGAAGACTCAAGGGAAGGTCCTAAGGCATCTTGTTTTTAAATCTCCATCAGTACAGTATACACTTTCAGTATTTAGATTACAAGACTTGAAATATCTTACATGCAGACAGACATAGAAGTGAAATCTCATGGTCCTATGGATTCTGCATAATGTCTATATAAGACATCAGACCGTTCTCATTTAGAATTATAGACACATGGAACAGAATGTGTTTGTATTTCTTTCCCAATTTAAATGTTATTGGAGGAAGCAGATCAGGGACTTGTGAAAGACTAGTAGTGAAACTTCTGTTTTAGATACACACTCTTCCCTTTGGGTTGATTTACTTATCTTAGCAGTGAACTGAAGTGCTTCAGAGACAGGCATCGATATTGACGGTAGATTGAGTCAATAGCTATTTACAAACAGTTGTGTTCCATAAATTTCCTGACAGAACCATCAGTGGAACAGCACGCTTTCAGAAATTGTGGGTGCTCACATCACTGGAGGTTTCTAAGAAGAGATTGGATATCCATTTGTCCAGAATGGTACAAGCAGGATCTTCTGCTAGTGCAAGTTTTGGATTAGAAGACCTCCAAGTCCCTTCAAACTCTGTTCTTCTGTTAAATGTTTTGTAATAAATATAATAATTAAATATTAATAAATCTTAAATTTAAAGCAGTCTTTATATAATTTGTAGAAACTCATCAGTGATAGCACCGCTTTGATTTCCATCTTTTAAATATCACCATATTCAGGATATTAAAAGTTCTTTGAATGTGCTGATTAGGATTCAGTCAACTTTAGACTCAATCCTACACCGTGGGCATATAGCTCAACTAAAAATTGGATTGCGTTCATGACTGATTTGAAAAAGATTGTGGTCTTTGCCACTATTATAATAGTTTTTCAGCATTTCTACTTCTAAATTGTTTTCTGAGTAACGGTCTCCCAAATGGGCCTAGCAATTATATTGATATCTTCTATGAATATTCTCTGTCTCTTATTACCTTTGAAGGTGTGAGTGATGATTAAGGAAAGCATCTGTCTGGTTTTAGAATTTTCAAGATCATCCCAGTCTGACACCTCTTCTGTGCCAGTTGAAAATTCCTATATAAACCTTATGTCACCTCACTTTATCTTAGTAGTTTGCACTCTTAATTTAAAGTATAAATACAAACTCTATAAAATATAAACTGTTTTGAGAAATCTGTTCCAGTGAAGAAGCAAAGTACTAAAATGAGAAATAAAAATACCTTTATTTGTTAACAAGTTATCCTAGTCATAAAATCTTCAAAAAGCAAGTAGCTAAGATTGGCTGGCTGGCTCGCTATTTAAAATTATTTAAAGCACTATATGACTAAATAGTTTAGCACGATATTTACCCTGATCCATTTCAAAATACATTCCTGAGAGACAAAACATTAGAAAATAAGGGATGGGATCCTCAATTTATACTTGCATAATGATTTACCTGCAATCATAACTTGTTTATGAAGTCCAAGGTCAAACGCTTTTCACAATAGGGTTCTTAGTTAAAGAAGAATGAATTCATCTTCTCAAACATTTGCTCAGCTTCTGTTAGGTTGCACAAGATACTGTCTGCGCAACTGGACTCTGCAAAAATACAGTACTATATAGGCATATCATAGAAACAGCCACTAGAAGTCAGCCTTGCCCATACTATCTCGTATTTTATTCTATTGCTGTTGGTTTTACTCTGGAAACTGTACAAGTGACAACACTGTAATGAAAAGAGTCATGAAATGAAGGATGCAGCATGTAGGGGTTTTTTTTCAAGATCCTCAAAAGATACAGCCTACCATCTGTTGCCACAAGAAACTTCGGAGCAATTAATGCCTTTCTTCAAAGAGGGATATTTTTGCTGTTTTCAGAGTTGTGCTTGCTAAGCAACCATGTGGAAAACACATTCCAGGGCAGGAGAATGGACTTAATGTGGGGATGGTCCAGTAGTGGTTTCCACTTACTTTTGCTATCAGTTTGGAACTTTGAGCGCGCATCTGCACGCTTGCTTTGCTTACACGTGGCACTTCTGTGCATGCACAGAATGGCTGTGATGACATCCGGGCAGGTGGGTGGAGCCTCCTGCCGCTGCCACTACCAGTTTGCCCAAACCGGGGCGAACTGGTAGAAACCTACCACTTGGATGGTCCATTATGTAATCAGTTTATACAGTATCTTTTCCCCACGGGATGAATATTTTCTCCCATTTTTTGTACAATGGTGCAGTTACAGCCTCCATAATTCTTGCGACTGTCCCTATAAAAACAGATCTTCAGTTTGCCCAGGTTGGGAACTTAAAGTAGCTTTCTTTTTCTTTGGGACATAACAATTACAGGAAAGAAAGAAAGACTGAATGGGGTTTGGTCAGCCACAGGAAGAGCAGGAATCAGAAATGAGACTCCAAATAAAGACAATATATTCAGACTCGCCCATTTAATCCTTTGGGAGCAAGAACTTGTACTCTACAAACACCACATCAATATACACTTATTCTACCCAGCTTAACAATGGCAATAGTTTTCATTGTGATATTGCACTAAATAGCAACAGTAAATTTAGCTTAAGAAATTTCCCCTTTCAGAAAAAAAAAAAAGTCTCAAAATTCTTCTCATTCATTTGGCATGAGCACACTGTTGTCTTCTAAACCCTTTAGTTGTCTTTTCTATTGTATTTAGCAAATAGATATTTATTAAAATATTGATTCTACAGGCTACTTGGGACAAGATCAGTGGTGAAATCCTACCGGTTTGTATCGGTTCAGGCGAACCTGTAGTGTAGTAAAAAAAAAGCTACCGGTTGGTTCGAACCGATATTTCCGATGATCAGCTGTGCCGCGCAATTTATATTCACTAGAAAGCAGGAAATCCTGCTTTCTAGCGAATCTAAATAGTGCGGCACAGCTGTTCCCCCCCCCCCGCTGTTCTACTTAGGTTGTTAAGTGTCATTTTTCCACATGAAGCGTGTTTGATGCATACTGCGTATGTCCATGTGCACTGTGTATGTCTGTATGCATAGCATGCATTTGGTGCACACCATGCATGCGCAGGCAGAGTACCGCCGGCAAAACGCTGAGGATTTCCCCACTCGACAAGATATACTTATTATATGAAGTATAATTAACTGCCCATTTCTATTATACTTTATTTAAACAAGCAAAACCTAATAATTGGAGAGAAATCCAGTGAGGTGATGGTGGTGTTTTTTTTAAATGATATAAATGTCTTTGTTCGGTGGATCTCATACATGCCTTCTTCAACATCCTCCTGCACATTTTCAGAGTGCTCCAGATAACAGAGGGACTATCCAGAAGAAGGTTTAGGGGTGGGAATCAATGTACAGAAGAAGAAACAACATAAACCTATAGTTACAATACACTGCCAGACTTGATGTTCCATTTTATCTATGGTCTCCCACGATAAATATTAGATACATACTTGCTTTTTTAAAAAAATATTTAAGTAGCATTTTATTCCTGCTATTTTATTTATTTTTTGTTGTGGAGTGGCTTATAATAATAAAAAGGAAGAAAAATGAAAGGTGTGTAAACAACAGCAGTGAAATAATAAAACAATAAACAATGACAAAAGAATTTGCCATTGTTTTAGCCTATTTTAGCCCTCGTAAAGCTGGACTACTTTTCTTAATTTTTGCCAGTTCGCTATGCCTTGTTGATTTACTACCTGCTCAAATGTTATATTTTGGGGGTGCAGACTTAAGGATCTATAGTAATAACTATAGTTTATAATCATTAGTTAGTTAACTAATTAATAATAGGATGCTGTTCAACAATGGTTGAAATCACAGTGTCCCAGGTTCTAGCCTGATGTCTTTAGCACTATACCAAATGGGCTCTTACTCATGTTTTTTTAAGGCGATGCAAAACTCTTTTGATCCACTGGTTTATTCATTCATTTATTTTTTTCTTTTGCTGCGACCAAATACAATGTGTTCCTTCAAATTTACAATCTTATTATTTTCTCTAATAGTAAAGTTTGTTATGGAAGCAGCAGATCTATTCTACAGCATTCTTGAAAGATTTTATTGTAATGCATATATAATAATTTGTAGTGTCTAAAAGTGACTTACAAGCTTCAGGTTACTTGGAATATTGTCTTTATGAAAGGTAAATAGAAAAGGGCTGGGATAGAGATGAGCTAATTGTCTTGCTCAAGTTTCTAAAGCTTTTAACAAATATTGGGAGAGGTTAGGGGAAACATACTAATACCATCCTTGGAACGTTGTAACACTTACATTTTAATTGCTTGATTTTGTAATAAGAATTGCATCAGGATTAAAAAAAGATATGATGTCAATTATGTAATAACCCCAAAATAATAGCTAGAGAGAAGTCTATAATCTTGTGGTTTTGTGGAGGGAGAAGAAGAGGAAAAGCTGTCCTCCGAACTTGATATTTCAAGGAAATCATCCAAACATTGCATTTGGTCCTCTTATTGATGTGGTAAGGTCTGAGGTCCCAGGCTTATTGTGACCATAGTTTTTGTGAATTGACAAGGAAGTCTCCGGTTATTCTTTATAGCTGGGATGGCGAACCTAAGGCACATGTGCCATAGCTGTCATGCAGAGCCCTCTCTGCGGGCACACGAGCCATTGCCCAGCTCAGCTCCACCGCACATGCGCACGCCTCCTGCCAGCCAGCTGATTTTTGTGATGCGTGGGGGCGGGCTGCATACACGGGGAGTCATGCGCATGCATGGGGCGGGGGTTGCATGCGCTTGTGTGGGGGCAGGGGTGGAGTGCAGGGGGTGCAGGGTGCTCTCCCACAGCCCGTTTTTGGGACCAGGAGGCTTCAGGGAGGCCTGCTAGGCCAAAAATGGGTGGGGGGGGAGGTTGCATGTGCAGGGGCGGGGAGAGCGTGGGGGGGGTCATGTGTACATTGCATTATGGATGCTGGCACGCACGCGCGCTATCACAGACACACACACTTTCAGCACATGACGAGAAAAAGGTTAGCCATCACTGCTTTATAGTGTAAGTCTTGCATCACCAGTTTCTGCTTAAGATTGGGTTTTTGAAGAAAATTGGCATCTCCTTTTCTGCCTTTTGTTTTCATAAGGAGATGATGGTTCTCTTCAAATTCTAAGCCCAAGCAGGCAGGAGAGATTCAATAAATAATCGCTTCAACGTACTGCAGGACAATTCGCAAGCAAAGCCAATGCCTTTCCTGATAGGATGCGGCTACCTCCATATCCAGCAGCTACTGCAAGCTGATTGCCCCGACCTCTTATCCTACTCTTGACATGATTTTGCAAAATTACACTGTCTCTTGGCACTGCAAAATTGGGTAGACAAGTTCCACTATCTCTAAGAGAACCTACTTGTTCCCAAATAAATCACATTCTTTACATAGATGGAACATTCAGTACAGCCTTGGCAGATTTTAGAGCACTGGATTGATAACTCCCATTTCTTTTTCTAAGCAGCCATAGGAAGGAATAACTAGCAGTGCTGAAGTGGCCCAGGGAAAGGAGTGCATAATTCAAGTGCTTTTTTTCATTAAAAGCTTTTCATTGGCTATGTTCACATCACAGGCCCAGGATCAATTTTGCTGGTTTCACGAGACATAGTGAACTTCAAACTAAGCCCCTGAGATAAACTGGGGTTAGTTACTTTGCTACTCTCTTGTAAAATTCCACAGTGGTGTGTAAGGTGCACTTGAGTCTAGAGGCTTCAAAACTATAGAGATAGCTGTGGAAGAATTATTTTAAAGGGCTTCTTTAGAAGCTCGGAAGCCTAATGTATAATTAACATGTGGCAGGGAAACAGCTGTTGTAGTAACATCATGTATAGCTGAATTGGAGCACTGTAACACTAAATAATGGAGTCCATTAACAGAGATTTCCCCAAAGGCACTTTTTCAAAAGGCAACTGGATTTTCTTTGCTTTTCCTTGAAGTCGTTTCGCTTCTCACCCAAGAAGTTTCTTCAGTTCTGACTGAAGGGATTAAGTAGGATTTGTTTTTTCCTCCCTATGAGTCTGTATTAAACAGTTACTTCTGCCTCATAGTTTTCCTCTTCTTACTTCTTATGTTCACCCTTAAAAAAAAAAAAGAGAGAGAGAGAGAGAGAGAGATACTTCCAAACAAAAGATTCCTCAGACAAACAGACAGGTTTTTGGGTTTGAGGTTTTGTCAATAAGAAGAAGTTGAATTCTAGCTGCCTCAGAACTAACTGAATATACCCATTGCTTCTTGTGGCTATAAAAAAACCCAGTCCCTTTCTAAATTCACTTATAAGATCAGCCCTTCCCAAAATACATCACAATAACCCCAGAATTTATGAAGTTACAGATACCATAATTGAAAAGAAACTGCGTAATGTATTTTATGCATTGTACGATTTCTTTTCAGTTATGGCACCCATAACTTTGTAATTTTATGTCTGGGTGTCCTAAAGAATAGAAACGACTCAACTAGTGCTGCTTTAGAGTCAAGTATTAAATCTAGATAAACATTTTTGGACTTTGCTGCAGATCTTGTTTGCATTTTATTAATTCCCCTTGTGCTATGTGTCTACAAATGCTATCTTGTTAGCAGACTTATTTTGTTAAATATGGGATTAAAATAAGTAACTAGTTTCAGCGACTGCCTAATCTTGGTCCTTGAAACTGGCATAGTAAATGCTGTGTGCAGAAATCTTATGGATAAAGTTAAGACACAGTTCTGTTTCACTGACCTTCTACCTCTGCCCAAGCTAAAGTTGTCTTGTAGTGCAGAATATTAGTGTATGTGTGGATGAGAAAAATTGAACAATCAGAGCATGAGTCCTACACTGAAGCGGGATACAATTCAGTTTCATTAGTGTTCATTAATGTTCCCCACTGATAAATACATATGATCACTCATAGTGACAGAGGAAACTGTCCTTCAAAAGTTGGGTAGACTTCTTCAGATCTTTGATGGCACTTATAACCTCTAAAGTCTTTCTTATATTGACCAAGAGACTCTCTTATATTTGTTTCACTGGTGCTTATATTAAAGTCTTTTGAAACTTTTCTTTTGATTATAAACAACCAGCCATTGTTCCAGGAGTCACTGTGTTCTCCTTATCACTATCCTAACATCTCTTGGCCTTCCTATCAATTTGTAGCTGACCTCAATTAGTGCCTTTTTTTACAACCGTATAACAACTTTTGTTGATTCCCACAAATATTCCATTCATACTCTATACTGTATTCATTGCACTTAAGTTCTAGAAATAATGTACTGAAAATTCAGTAATATAGATGTTACGTTAGTAAGAAGCAATCACAACTGCATTTACAGGAATTAGAACAAATCATATAGCTAAAAATACCATATGGTTGATTCTGCACATAAGCAGAAAAGGTATCAAACACTTTTGATGCAGCTTGTTGCTAATTGTGATGACCCAGGGTGAGGCATGGAAGAAACACAGTCCTAACTCCCCTTTATTGCTCCAACTTTCCCCCAAATGTTCCCATGTTTCCTGCAAGCTCTGGAGCAAAAGCTCCCACATGCACCTCCGACAGCCTCTGGCTGTGAGTAGTCCAGCAAATAAAGTTAGTAATGCAGCAACAAGGCAAGAATTCCAACAAACAAAGTTAGCAAAGGCAGCAAACAAGGCAAGAAGTCCAGTAAGCAAAGTTAGCAAGGCAGCAAACAAGACAAGTCCAGTGAGGGAGGCAAACCGGGCAAGGCTCACAAGGTGAAGCACAGCAAAATCCAGATGTTGGCAATGGCACACAGAGCTCCAAAAATTCAGCGTTTGTCCTCAACAAATGCCCCTCCCAATGGTGTCTCCTTAAGTCTCAGCCCCCATGTGAGCCTTGTGAAGAGCAGTGGGGCGCTCTTCTCCCGAGTTGTTGGGTTGGCCTGTGTTGCTCCTGCCTCCTCTCCACTCTCCATGCTCGGGGATCAGGAGGGGGTGATCCTTGCTCATCACCGGAGCTCTGTAGCTTCTCTCTCCACTGCCTTCCCTCTCTTCCCCCGTCTCTCGGTTGTCTTGCGCCTGTTCTTCCTTGCTGGCAATCCTTCCCAGGTCCAAGGGATCTGGGGTTTGCTAATCCTGCTCCTCCAGTCGTTCCTCCAGAGCTAATGAAGCTGCACCCTCTTCCTCCATCGGCTCCAGCTTCCACTCGTCCTGCCATTGACAAATATGCTTCACCACTAGCATTCCAAGTTCCTGCACTGCAGGAAATATGTGATTATTGGATGAAACTCACGTCAGCTTAAGTTGGGGCAGAAATCAAGTTTTGGAAAACTGCTGGAGAATGTGAATTGGCAAACTCTAATAGGACTCAGAATTAATACTTGGTAGTGTAAGTATTCTTTGTGAACTGCACTAATGTATATCAATTAAGGATGTCTCACTCAAAAAGAGACTTTTGGATGGAAGGAAGAAGTCAATGGAGAAACAATAGAAAAGTAAGAAGCCAGTCATTATCTAAAGACCCTAAAATGAGACTTTAATTCTCCTTTCTCCTAAATTGTTTGGCTTGCAATTCAGCAGTTGGAGGCTGTCAGCCTTTACCTCTTACAACAAAAGGGGAATTTTATCTCAGGAGTTCTCTGGAAACGGTCTCTTCTGTTTTGGTTGTTTTGTTTTTAATCGTGTGCTTGGTTTTCATTTTAAACTCGTTTTGCCTTGCATAGATAAGAGAAATTTGCAGTTGGTGAATTGCTTTCTTTTTGAAAAAGAGGAAGGGGAGCCTTTTTCAGTCCAGTGCAGTTTTGTCAATCACAAGGAGGAGAAGTCTTCTCTTTTAGGTTGCCTCTGTGATCCCTTGGCCAAAATCAGTGTGCTTTTATGACTAACGATGAAACAAAGTCTTCTTTCCAATTGCTCAAATGTTTATTTTTACTGCAGAAAAGGGGCTGCTTCATCCTCCGGGTGCTTTCTCATTTCTGTGGGTGGGGTTAGTTTCCTGGCAAAGGGTGATTCTGACTGGGATTTTTTTTGGGGGGGGGGCTGTTGTGAGAGTCTAGATGCTGTTTTTCTGCCTATTCAATTAAACTCCATCACTCTGCTCCCTCCCTTGTCATCCTCCTTCCTGATCTGCTTTCCCTTGAAATGTATTTGAAGCAGAGGAAACCAGTGCTACAAAGCACTGATGAAACTCTTTTATAATGAGAAACTACGCCCTTACTTCCTTCAACTTTAAAACTCAGGAAAGTAATATCAGGATGGAAAAAAATCTTCCTCCCTCCCTCTCTCAGTCTCCCCCCCAAAATATATTAGAAAGCCAAGCCCAGAATTCAGATGCAGAGGTTCTCAAACACTGCAATAGTGAGGACCCCTAAATAATAAATATTTTGCCTGCTTATACTTGGAATAAGATTGTGTTATTGGGGCTATCGATAGGCAAGAAATAAATATACAATTTCCTTTTCATACTTGAAGTTTAAGCTCTGTGCTACAGTTATCAGACCTTGTGGTACTGCAACTTCCCATTGTGCCTTGCACACATGAAGTGAAGAATGGGAGCTCAACCCTGCCGCACAGCAACACATGGGTCTTGAACGCGGCTTGCTATCCTAACCATGCGAGCCACCATGCTCCTACCTGTTGCATTACATTAAACAAGAGCTCTCAAACTATAGGTTAAGACCATAGTTAATGGGGTCACTTTTTTGGGAAAACCTTGATGACTTTGTACAGGGATAGTGGGGAGCATTGTCAACTATTGTTCTGGACTTGCTCCTCACATGAAAGGAGCCCCCAACTGGACATTCCCCAGGCAACAATGTCATCACCGTTAATCCTTTCAGCTCAGGAGTGCCTTGGTGCTTCTGACCAAGTGTTATGCTATGTAGCAGTAGCAATTGCACTTAGATATATATATCACTTATATACCACTTCAGTGCTTTACAGCACTCTCTAAGAATCACCATGTTGCTCCCCAACAATCTGGGTCTTCATTTTACTGATCTCAGAAGGAGGGAAGGCTGAGTCAACCTTGAGTTAGTCAGAATTGAAGGAATTGAACTGCTGGCAATGTGAGCAGAGTTAGCCTGCAATACTGCATTCTAACCACTACACCACCACGGCTCTTGTACCAAGCAGTCTTTTCCTTTGATGGTGATGTTAAAAAAAAAAGAAGTTTTACTGACCCATGTAATTTGATCTTGTGAACTACTTGCATCATCTTGGAATAATATTTTGATATACATAGGTAGATTTCTGGGGAATTTCCTAAAATGCTAAAGATGTCGATGTTATGTTGAATTATAGCCAAAACTCTAAAATCTGAGGGTGTTTGAGGAGTTATAGTTGTACTAGGAATGGGGACTTGCCCAAAGAAGGAATTGTAAAAGTGACATTATTCCAGATATTAAAGGTAGGTTTTAAAAAATGTGTAATTTTTCTGTTTTGCAACAAGCATATGTTCCATGAATCAGAAGATGAAGCAATACGCTTTTCTTTGATAGATGTTTCATGGCATATGTGAAAGGAGATGAAGTAACAGCCCTATGGCCCTAAGGAAAATATTAGCATTTTTTTAAAAAAAACCCTCTTTTTATATTTTACAATATAATGCTATTATATGATGCTATTTACTCATTGATGCTCTCCCTTCAGCATTTTGTTGGGTGAAGGGTGAAAAATTCACTGCATGTCCACCTCACATCATGTAACACATATTATAAGAAGATACAAAGTAGGATAGACCAGGGCCAATATCATCTTCCTTCACAGATGCAAATCTAAGGTTGAAGTAATCACGTTAAACCTTTTTGAACCAGGATATGATTTTTAGAGTAATATATTTTTTTGTTTCCCACAGTGGAAAGGATGTAACTTAGTGACAGAACAGGTTTTACATGAATGTTCACCATACAGTATTTCCTGGTCATTATTCTGTTTTAGGATCTGGATAAATGGTTACCAAATTATTCAGATTCTAGACCCATCCTAGTATCCTTCAGATATAGTAGGAAACCTTTGTCTTCCATAGGCAGCATGGCATGCTACTTAGGGACGATAAGTGCTGCCCAATTTATCTAATAAGGATCAGATTGGGGAACCCTGACATAATATTGACACATATCCCAAATCTGACTTCTCCTTGGGACAATCTCTGTTGTTTCTTAATAACAACACATGCATGTATGTAGAACCAGAAAAAACATTGAGATAATTTTAGGAAGCAGTTTTAAAAGCAATTCCCACTGAATCCATATTAAACTCATTGATGCTTATTTTTTTTTTAGAAGCTAGCTCTATGACTGCTGTGTTGATTAAAATAACTTAAATTCACCCAGAACTTTCCATTTTTAAAAGTTCACAGGAACAATGTCAACGTTGACATCACTGGATAATTTCCAAAGCCATCACTCCAGCACCGGAGACCTGCTATTTAACAAACCATGATCCACTGATGTCTTTGTCAGCTGATCTGCCCTGCCCCACCTTGCTCATGTGTATGTAGTCTATGTGTTTGGGATCAGCCAAGTGAGCAAGCACACAAAGATTGTTAGCCCGCAAAATAAAGACTTGGCAATTATTGTATTTTCTGCCTTTTCTCTTACATGCATTTCCTACCTGTTTTCGCGCTCTTTAGCCAAACCTCTTCTCTCCCAACATTGGGGGGGAAAAAAAGTTGGGAGTGTGAGCTCTCTTTATTACCTGGTTTTGTTTGCTAAGTAGAGAAAACTTCCTCCTGAAAAGCTAGAGTTATGAAGAGTGGGAAGTGGTGTGGTGCAGCAGAATTTCAGTTTCCTTGCTGATCTTCATCATAATGTGGCCTTAAACTTCCTTTTAATCTGGAGCCAAGAAAAACGAAACAAAACAAATGCTGAGACTGGGTGTTGAGAATGTTATGTTTGTGTGTGAGAAAGAGAAAGGGGTGGGAGGGAGAGCACTTCCCAAGGATTTTTCTAGCATTGGGGTTTCTGCACAAGAGTGTAAGAGGCGTAGCTGGGGGAGGGTGAAAGAACTGATGTGTTGCAGCAAGGACAGCTGTAGTTCTCTAGACACAATCAGGATATGACATCACCTAGGGGGAGGCAAAAAGAAAAAAAGAAAGCAGAGTGTATTTAATGAAAAGACCAACAAGGATTTCGTAAATGAAAATACTAAATGTCTGAGCTCTGAACACACCAGTAATTTTACAAGAATTGCAGGAATTTCTTTTGGACATTTCTAGAATAACGTACAGGAGGAGGACATTTTCTTTGGATCATCTGTGGAGTCGTGGGTGAGTGTTTTCTGTAAACTGTTGGTTTTACAAAGAACTTTGATCAAAGCAGGACAAGCCAACTCCTACAGTGGATCTTTCTCTTGAATTGATGTTGTTTATAGCTTAGCCGTGGCACATTTGCAGCTTTGCAGTCCATCTTAAAATATACACCAGGGTAGATTTCTTAACTTTACAACTGTTAGTACTGTATAAGCTAACTGCTATGGATCTGGACAAGTTCTGCCTTGGGAGAGAGAAAAACTCTTAGAGAAGTGACTGGATTTAATTTTTTTTCAAATCTTTACAGTGCCCAAGTTCTAATAGTCTCCTATGGTCAGATTAGCAATTTTGAGTGAAGCTGTTTTGGAGCACAAAATAATTACTGTTTTTCAGATCAGTTAGGTGCTCCTTGGTTGCTCTTTGGCAAAAAAAGGCAAAAGAGCTAAAAGCACCATATCTAATAAACTTTCTAAATAGACCAAAATTATTACAGAACTGAGCAAACTGAAAATGAGCATCTGTGTGTTTGATACAGAGAATAGCTTAACTAGAATAATGCCATGTGTGTTTCTGGATGTGTAAAGGGAACATGCCATTTACAATTCCCTGGGGAGGCATTTGGGGAAACCTTTCAATTTGCTGATATTGTTATAGAATCTGTCAGCCTAAAGATTTAGACTGTTTCCAGTCAGGCTTTTATTGTGCAATTATCCTTAACAGTGGTCCCAGATAGTCAATGCATTTTTTCATTTTGACGAGCTCATCTTTCTCCTTCCCTTCTTTCAATATTTCCCTTTCTGGAGAAAATCCGTTAAGGAAGAAAAGTTAGAATAAAAATAGAATCCCTTGACTGCTAGCACTAAAAACTAGTGGTATCAGTACCACTACATTCAAACTCTGCTTATTTGGGAATAAATTCTATTACTATAAGGGGATTTTCTTCTGAACATATATGCAGAGATTATATTGCCAAAGAATTTGTATTTTCTACAGAGGGGAGGCGTTCTATGTCTCTCCTCCCCCCACATTTTCCACCATAACTGGGTAATCGTTGCAGGTGGAAAATTCAGTCCAACTAAGAGAGATATTTATATTGATACTATTAGTTGTCATTTGGATGCTTCTGGAGAAGCCATCATTCCACCTATTCCAAAGCTCACCCATTTCCAAAGACATAAAATAGAGAATATAATCCACAAATATGCCAGTCATCACTGGCAGAGTGAGATACACAATGTCCATGGTAGTTCAATCACAATTACATACATACATACATAGAAAATTAAGGGAGAAAAATCCTTAATAGTAGCAACATTCAGGTTTTATGGAACAAAGTGATATAAAACTTTGGCCCAGGTTTTGAGTGAATCTGGTAGCACAAATATATTCCCATTATACAAATCCATTTTGGGTTAAGCAGTGTTATGCTAAGTGTAGAAAATTTGTAAGAAAAAGCAAGTCAATGATAATTAAAGTCATGAAATAATAAAAAGCTAAAGAAATATGAATTTGCAAAAGCTAGTTTATACCAAGATTAGTCCTTCCGCTATTCCATAGTTTTTTCTTTTTAACAACAAAGAGCTGTGGTGGCTCAGTGGTTAGAATGCAGTATTGCAGGCTGACTCTGCTCATTGCCAGCCAGCGGTGGGTTGCTTCCGGTTCTGCCTGGTTCTATAGAACCGGTAGTAAAAGTGGCGGGAGGATCCACCCACCTGCCCAGACATCATAATTGTCGATCTGCACATGCGCAGAAGCACACGTGCGTGCGCTCCCATTGCGAACTGGTAGTAAAGGTAAGTAGAACCCACCCCTGCTGCCAGCAGTTCAATCCTGACTGGCTCAAGATTGACTCAGCCTTCCATCCTTCCAAGATCCATAAAATGAGGACCCAGATTGTTGGAAGTAATGTGCTGACTCTGTTAACGACTTAGAGAGGACTGTAAAGCACTATGAAACAGTATAGGAGTCTAAGTCAGTGGTGGGATTCAAGTAATTTAACAACCAGTTCTCTGCCCTAATGATTTCTTCCAAACCGCTTTTGGAAGTTTGCCAAACTGCTCAGAAAGTTAACAACCGGTTCTCCCGAAGTGGTGCAAACTGGTTGAATCCACCACTGGTGTAAGTGCTATTGCTACTGCTAATAATCCTGGTTTCCAACATGTCTATATAATATTCCATAAACTGCCTTTTGAGCTTTAAACTTATCTGTCCTTTTTGAGAACCTCATTAGCTCCATCCAGTTACAACTTTTTGGTATTGTACTTTAGGCTCAGCTAGAACTGAAACATCAGCTAGGATGTGAAATATCAATATCCATAATAATATAAGTGTAAACTTTGGCACATGATTTTTGAATGGAAATCTGATTTGGAGTAATAGGGTTACTGAGTTCCTCCATTCAGAAAACTGTTAGAATTAAGATTGAGTATATTTAAGCTGACAGTGATTTCGTGTGATAATTTTCTAAAGGCAGACTCTTTAATATGTAATAATGGGGATGCTTAGCTCAAGAAGACTGATTGGGAAAATTATATGAGCTACAAAGTTATAGGTGCTTAAAGTTCCACTCACTTCCAAATCAGTGTACACTTGATTACATTTAACCTAACTGTTCGTGTAAAACTGACTGTATAGTCTGACTTTCTGAAACAACTTGCTTTAGAATTGTATAAATAATGGATTAATAGCAGTGGTGGAATTCAAATTCTTTTACTATCGGCTCTGTGGGTGTGGCTTGGTGGGTGTGGTATGGCTTGGTGGGCGTGGCAGGGGAAGGATACTGCAAAATCTCCAGTCCCATCCCACTCCTGGGGGAAGGATATTGCAAAATCTCCATTCCCACCCCACTCTGGGGTCAGTCAGAGGTGGCATCTGCCAGTTCTCCGAACTACTCAAAGTTTCCGCTACCGGTTCTCCAGAACCTGTCAGAACGTGCTGAATAGGACCCCTGGTTAATAGACATTGGACACAAATATGGAATCTTTTTCTCCTAGAGATCATTTTTTCCCCTCTATGTCTGCTCTTGTGCTACCTTGTTTAAAATTAAGCCCTATCCAAAGCCCTTTAAAATGAATATGCACTTATTCAACACCAGCTTTGGACAAATAAATTGTGCTACTGAATCATGAGACCATAGCTATGGGTAGGAGCAGTATTTCCAAAGAACTGTTCCTTCAGGGTCATTTCACATCACATGGGAACATCTATGATGAACCTATTAGATATTGTTAGTCATTTCCACAGTACGTGTTCAGCATAGAAAGTTTGTTACTACTCAATTCCTTCTTTTCTGCAATCATCCTAATGAAGTATAGCATGTCAGAGTGTACATTTTTTATTATCTATTATAGGCATCCACCAGCTTGTTGCCCATTGTTATGAAATATATAGCACAATCTTCTGCATGCATTTTGTACATTTAATAAAAAAACTAAACTAATTAACTTATATCATTTTTACTCCTAATAAGAATTTGGTTTGAAACTTTCATCTCCCAGTGCATCTGGATGATAACTGTTCTGGAGAATGATCAGTTCATATCTAGCAGCTTCATACATTTTCCATATGAAAAGATCTCCTGGGTAGAAACAGTTAAACAGCTATGCAAGATTCCAGACGCAACTGAAAGATCAGAGACTTCTAAACAGATATATTCATACTGAGTGCGAGGATCTTAAGGGAAAGAGTTAACAGCAATAGCACTTAGACTTGTATACCGCTTCGCATGCTTTACAGCCCTCTCTAAGCGGTTTACAGAGTCAGCATATTGGCCCCAACAATCTGGGTCTTCATTTTACCGATCTTGGGAAGGTGAAAGGCTGAGTCAACCTTAAGTATGGTGAGAATTGAACTCTCAAACTGCTGGCAATCAGCAATCAGCAGAATTAGCCTGCAATACTGCATTCTAACCACTGCACCACCATAGCTCTAATGCCATAATCCACCTATTTTTTGTCACTTGCAGGAAGCATAACAGGCCCACACTGTCACAGTGGTTAGAGTGTAGTACTGCAGGCTACTTCTGCTGAATGCTGGCTGCATGCAATTTGGCATGCTATTCAGTCTGCTATGGTAACAAATGCTTGGGTCAGGTATTACAAGTGGAAGACATACATAAGGTGCTGTAGGGCTTTATCAGCTGGTCTCATTGTGCAATGTTGATAGGTTAACTGAACAAGCCTTCATTAATTGCTTATGGTAACCTAAGTGCAAATAATGCTTCAGCATGATGGAAATTCGAGACCAACCGTAATTCTTTAATCACCAGAGGTATTCAGGCAGATATTACCACAGACCAACTTTAATGATTGGTATGGTATTGTTAGATCATATAACTTGTCCTCTATCCAATAATGAAAGCTGTAGTCCAATCATTTCAAGATGATTGAATTAGGTACACTCAATATTCTGTACGAAGCATTTCAATAATAAATAAGAATAGAATGCAATGATAATAGTTACAAATGTAAGTTTAAACAAAAATATACAGAGCTATTCATTCAGTTTAAAACTTCTATCAAACTTCTTTACCATAAGTCCTATTCTGTGAAAAACAAAAAGACCAAAACAAAACCATCAGCCCAGACTACTATTTTTCTCAAGGTAACCCCCCCCCCCCCCCAAAATAAAATAAATATGGCAGCTTGGAATCAATAGGGTAGAGATTCTATTCCATCAATGGCAATGCACTTATTCCAGTGATGCTCTAATGAGAGAAGCTAGGAAAAACTTTCCAAAGAGATGCAGATTTAGATGCCAAATGTATTTAAAACTAATCTTTTGAAATCACGAGTTCTTCTCCAAGTATGACTAAGTTTGGCAAGTCAGACAGTACAGAATTAACTTTGTATTTCAATATTGCTTTAGGCTTGTATTGGCTTGTGTAATACTCCTTGGGTTCAGGATTGACTAGACTTTCAAAATAGTTTGTACTAGCAAAAACAACTTTCTGGATTTTTTTTTCCTTTAGAGTTTAATTCTCTTTTGGCTTTTATTTATCAGAATTCATTTCCTGCCAGGCAAATGTAATTGGCTTTCTTTCTTCTCCAACTTTTCTCTCTCCCTCTCTCTTTCCCTCTCTCCTTCTCTCTTACACACAGAGAAACTAATGACCTCTTCTCTGACAGCCATTTTCTTAGAACAAGCTGTGGAATTTTCCACTGTATTTAGAGCTGAATAAGTGATCTCTGGAAAGCAAATGCACCAAAGCAAATTCTGTATTCAAACTGCAGTATGGTCAAAAGGGTAGCAGCTTAGCAAGCACTTTCAGAAAAAAGAATTGTAAATGGATACAAACAACAGACAAAAGATTTGTTTCAGCATTATGATAAGTTTCCAGGTGTAGACTGCAAATTTCCAAATTGCAACTAGCTAACAGCAAAAAGTTAGCTAGTTGCTAACAGGATTTTTGTAGTCCGTATCTGTCAAATCTATGTGTGTGGGGGGTTTTTTTTTTTTTGAGCCTTTGAGTCAGTGGTGGGTTTAAAAGTTTTTTACTACCGGGTCTGTGGGCATGGCTTGGTGGAAGTGGCATGGCTTGGTGGGTTTGGCAGGGGAAGGATATGGTAAAATCTCCATTCCCTCACCACTTCAGGGGAAGATTACTGTAAAATCCTCATTTCCTCCCAATCAGCTGGGACTTGGGAGGCAGAGAATAGATGGGGGCGGAGCCAGTCAGAGGTGGTATTTATTGGTTCTCCAAACTACTCAAAATTTCTGCTACCGGTTCTCCAGAACTGGTCAGAACCTGCTGAAACCCACATCTGCTTTGAGTCAGTATTGACTCCTGGTGACTGCCTAGACTAGTTCCTACAGTTTTCTTGGCAAGGTTTTTTTTTTTGGAAGTGGTTTGTCGTTGCCTCCTTCTTAGGGCTGCGAAACCCTGACTGGCCCAAAGTCATCTAATTTCATGCTTAAGGCAGTATTAGAGATACTTATGAATGGTAGGTGGGTGCATTTGTATGAGTGGTGGGAGCATTCACCTGTCGCTCATGTGAAGGGAGCTTTGCATATGAGTTCAACACGGCTGCTGCTCACACGAGAGGAGCTTCATGCATGAGGGCAAGCAGTGCGAGGGGAGATTCACGCGTGTGCAGATGCTCAGCCACTGTTGTGACCTAGGCCCAAGTAGTTATTACCAGACACAATCAGTCCTAAACAAACACATTTTATTAGAAGAGCTGAGAATTTCCACTGTAAGAACTAAGGCCATGTAGGCTTCAGGGGAGCTTTGGTATCTCCACCAACAACCTAAATTGGGACCACAACAGGAAGCGTCATTCATATTGCACAGCAAAAAACACAATTAAGCTAGACAAAAGTCCAGCTGCTACTTCCTGCCTTACATCTATTGCCATTAGGCTGTTGTCAGGTTGACCTTCATGGTCTGAAGTATAGAAAGGCTGAGTGAAACCAGAAAGAAGATTTGTGAAACTGGCAGCCTTCATTTTCCTCACAGACTCCATTCGATACTATACAAATGTTTGCTTAACATACATTTTGTGCCTGAGTTGGGGAGGAAAATCTACAGAGTACTAACGTCTACTCATAAGCCTTCAGTATTTGCCTAATACTTTTACGCACAGTTGTAAAATGTTGCTAGAAAAAGAGATCAGCTATAAGATTTTTTGACTAGTAATGCTAGAAGCTTTCTCTCTCCAGCAGATCCCCAAAAGTGACTTTCTCATGGCCTTTAGAAAGCAGGGAAAATTTCCAGCCAAAAAGCAGCTAAGATGTCTCTGCAGGCCTTCAAATATCCAGATGGTAGTTGGCTCCTGATCAACAGCAAAGCTGGCTGAGGAATTCAGCCAGTTCACACGTCTTAAACTTGCCAAGTTTGGAGACCCCTGGCTTAAGCTATTGACTTAAATCTCTATTACTCTTAGAATGGCAATGAGATGAAAGTAACTTAATGGGAACATAGCAGAAAAAATATATTGCCAAAGCACGTTTACATAATGGTTAGGTGCAAACAAGGAAAGACCCTATAGTTGTAACTGTACTTATAAACATAATCTTGGAAAACATTGGTATTATTTGTCAGCAATTACTCACAGGATTATGCTTCATCCCAAATTATAGATTTGGGGAGTTTTCTGTCACTCAGAATCAGATGATTGGAGCACCTGAAAGCCATGTAAATCAAATAAAATATAAGTAAATGCCACACTTTTTACTCGCTATAAATTCTGGAATTGAATTTATGTAATCAGCTGAAAATATGAATTAATAGCGCAGCCAAGGAGGCAGATATTTGTCATATGAAGAAACTACTGTAGGGATAAATACTATGGAAAGGAAATGAATCAGAGCCTTTGTGTTCTCAATCTATTGTGCAGCCGGGGAGATGATTCTCTTTTTAGCGAGGGAGCTTGAGTGCAGACAACCTCTAGGTCACTGCCATACCCCAACCATGGGCAGTGCAAAACCCATGCTGACCCCACTTACATTTGCACATTCCAGGGAAGGAACATCCTTCTTCATTCTTCTCACAGCTCTATGGAATTTGCATTTCTTCAAGTGTTACCTGCAGCTGCTCTGTGCTCCTTATAACAGCAGCAAGAAAAGAACAGTGAATGTGGATCACTCACCTTCACTCACATCAAAATGCAAGGGGGGGGAGGGGCAACTTTTGGAGGGCTTCAGAATTTTTTAAAAAGGACAAAATTGAAAGCATTTTTTTTAAAAAAAAATAAAAACAATATCTTATGAATTGCATCTAACTTCGCCCTTCTAGAGTTTTCAGAATTATATTAAATGTGTACAGGTGATCCTTGACCTACAACCATTCATTTAGTAACCATTCAAAGTTACAATGGGTGCTGGGAAAAGTGACTTATGGCCAGACACTTAACATGGTCACATGATCAGAATTTAGTCACTTGGCAATCGGCATGTATTTAGGATGGTAAATGGGATGTTGGTTGGGCTGCTTGCTTGTGAATAGTTATTTTTAAATAATAAACAAACAGCTGACACCATTGAAGAAAGTGGAGGAGACCCTAGGTTGAACTGTGGCTTTGCCACCTACCTTCTGCCTCCCCGCTCTGTTGTTGTTGAAATTTTATCTTTCTGTACTTACTTGCACAATGGGTATGTATATGTATTGTCTTGAATTTGCTCTATGCCTAAAGGGTAATGGAATCAGAATCCCGTTGTATTGAGTTCACTCACTGGCTGTCACCTATAAGCAACTTGTCACCAGCAGAATCGCCAATGGTGATTATTTCCAGGGACACCATGGAGTGTGCCCACAATTTTGATATCATTCTGGTAATTTCTGCCAGTAGGTGTTTTCCTCTTTATCTTTGATTCCTTTTAATTACTTAATGACAGTGTTTTCATTTAAATGCTGATTTAATGGAGGTTTATAAAACTTCTGTTATTTGCATCTGTGTTGAAGTTCCTTTCAGAGACTGATCATTGAGATATTCTAAAAATAAGCTGCCTGATATAGTCCTAAGCACAGTGGAAGTGTTTCCTACTAGTTTTATGTATAGATTGTAGCCTAAATGTTCAGAAACACTCTCCCCCCACCTCCCCCTGCGAAGTCTATTTAAATGAAGGATATAATAATGAAGCAACCTCCCTAACAGGAAATAACCAAATAATAAAACTTTGCTCTGACATGCAGAAATGTCAGATTCAGCAGAAAACTACCACTTCCTCATAATTCCCCTTGCTTCCTCGTGTTGATAGTGAGAAGCAGCAATGTAACGTAATTGCTGTATGATGTGGTGAATTGAACTGCAATATAGATTCAGGAGTTGGATAATTTCTCTATGTTTGTCTGTCTGTCTAATCTGCCAACTCCTGAAACTATACACATAATCCTCAATTTATGACTATTTTTTAGTGACTGTTCTGATTACAACATCACTGAAAAGGGGGACTTATGGTATTCCATGATCAAAATTCAGGCACTTAGCAACTGACTCATATTTGTGACATTTGCTGTGTCCCCGGGTCATGTGATCACCTTTTATGCCCTTTTGACAAGCAAAGTCAACAAGGAAACCAGATTCACTTAATAACAAGATTACTAACTTAAGAACTGCAGTGAATCGCTTAACAACTGTGGCAAGAAAGGTTGTGAAACAGAGCATAACTTGTCACAACTCTCCAACTATATAGCAGTAGAAAAGTTGATCTCCGTTGTCACAAGTCGAGGTCTACCTATATTGGAATTCAGTTTAATAAAATTAATAACTTATTAAAGTTATTAAAGTTATTATTAAAGTTAAGGAGCCTTGGTGGTACAGTGGACTAAAGTGCTGTTAAGTAGCACTTAGCTGCCAGCTGCCTGCAATTACTGCGAGTTCAAATCTCACCAGGCTCAAGGTTGACTCAGCCTTCCATCCTTCCGAGGTAGGTAAAATGAGGACCCGGATTGTGGGGGCAATAAGCTGACTTTGTATAAAAAAGAACACCACTTGGGGGTTGGGGGGCAAAAGCCCTACTAAGCAGGTATATACAAAAGTATGAAGGCTATTGCTTAATGCATTGTAAGCTGCCCTGAGTCTCTGGAGAAGGGCGGCATATAAATCAAACCAATAGATAGATAGATAGATAGATAGATAGATAGATAGATAGATAGATAGATAGATAGATAGATGATAGATAGATAAATAAATAAATAAATAAATAAATAAATAAAGTTGTATTCCATTGGACACTCAATGACTCTGGACAACTTACAACAATCAAAGAAATTACAATAATGTTAATAAAGCCACTTGTTAGATAAAATATAAAAATAAAACATATATGTCAAATTTTTAATTTTAGTATGATAAAATGAGACCAAATTGTTCTCAGCCTTAATTCTGTCAAAAGCTAATGTTATAATATCATCTGCCCTTGGACAGATTAGAGCAGATTGATTTACATTTCAGTAGGGCTAGTGATTCATTTCACTTTGTATCAGCAATTTGTGTTAGCAGTAGTTTTTGCTAATCGCTTAGGACCAGACCTTTTCCACTATGATTTCAAAGGATGTAACACTTTCAAGACTTCAAACCAAATAAATATATGTAGGAGAAAAGAATCCCATTGCAGCTGTTAGGCTTCCTGGGAGGAAGAATGGCACAACAATAACTAACAACTGGGAGGCAAATTGGTTTCATATATAAAAAGGAAAGTCTTTTTCAACTTGAATGTGACTCCTAGTGATTTTCATGGATACACCCATGAATAATTTCCAGTTAGGTTTGTCCTACACAATCCCAGACAATTCCTGTATCCTTTTCAGATCAGAGCAAACACACATGCCTCTCAGTACAGCTATCAAAAATGTAGCTTGATGTTTATTTAGCAAATGTCAGCAAAGATCAAAGACATGGGACAAAAGACAGACAAAATCAAACACACACACACACACACACACACAGGCAGAGAGACGAAAAAGAAGCAAGAGGTTAAAAAAACAGGGAACTTAATAACAACAATCTATAGTCTCAATATCTACTGTATTTTGGGAGTATAAGACCCCCCCCCCAAGAGGGTGAAAATCTGGGTGCATCTTATACTCCGAATGTAGCCCTGCCCAGCTTCTCAAATGGAGGTTTCGGAGGCTGAAGAAAGCATCAGAAATGAAGCATCAGAAAAGAAGCCCCCAAACAGAGCTTCAGAAAAGAAGCCTTCAAACAGAGCTTCAGAGGCTTTTTTTCTGAAGCTCTGTTTCAGAGGCTTTCAGAGGCAGAAAAAAAAGCAAAAAAAAAAAGCAAAGCTCAGAACTTACAACTAAGGAACCTGTTGCTAAATTTCACCTCTGGGAACAGCTGATTGTGGGTATTCCAGGAGGCCGATCCACCTGCCAAGCAGCTTTTTTCTTATTTTCCTTCCCAAAAACTAAGGTGCGTATTATACTCCAAAAATATGGTATATATCTAGAGGGGCATAATTTTCCAGTGCAACTGGAAACAATATTATAGATAATTAACATGGATAATAGACTTTGGCTATTTTGTTTTCAACCTTTTATGTATCTAACAGTGGCAGAATAAAGAAGGAAAGCATGAGACCAGCTGACCCTTCTTCTATTCTGTATCATGAAAGAAACAATTTGGTGGATGTGGTAGCCAACATAGAAGTGGTTGGTCATTATCTTGTCATATTAGCCTACAGTCCTGGACTTCCTAGATTCCATAGACTACCCAAAGCCAACCTTGTTTAGCTTTCTGGATTAGCCAAGGTTGTATAGATGTTCCACCTAATGAGATTGGTAGGTTCATGTGTAAAGGGGAAAAGGACACACACACAAACAAAAGATGCGATCTTTTTTAGATTGATCTGTAGTATTGATATATGTAAATGCCACCCTTGATCTTAACCAAAAAAGTGAAGTAGACAGATATTTTGCAGTGCTCTCACAATTTGGATGTAGATTTCTGTTCCAAAAGCATCACATCTTCCTCTTTCAACTCCCTGTTCATTTAAACAAAATGGCATTTGGGAAAGAGCAGTCCTTGGCACTTCTGCCTTAAGACTGATAGTTAAATATATACTGCTTTTCTCCATAGGGGCATTGCTGAATTACAGCTGGAAGCCCAAGAGGCTTGTAAATGTGATTTGAATCACAAAAGTATGTGAACTGCCAAACATCTGTCTTCCCAGGAGATGTCAAGGGAATGGCCAAAACAGTGACAAAGCAACAAAAATGTTTTCTTCTTGGGTTAAAGGCACTACAGCTGTTGAGGAAACCTTTCTGCTTCCCACCAGAAATGTAGACTTATTTTTAGAAATGGCTTGAGTTCTACTTTGATCTGACCTTCTGTTTTAAAACAGCTTCTGTGCAATGCTGAATAGATACATTCTGTTTTCTCTTTTCATTTTGTCCTCGTCTTTAGAGTAATGATGAGATGCAATGAACAAATTGCTTTGCTATTGGGAGCGGGTAGGTGGGAAAGGGACTCTTTGATTCCCTTGAGCAATTCTGGGGACTGTGGAAAACAACTAAAAGGAGCAGAAGTGTTTTAATTGGGGCTTCATCAAAGTGCTTCTCGGTGCCATGCTTCCACCGAGCTCACATTTCGACCGAAATAAAGCAATGGGAGCCAGCCAAATGTTCCATTGGCGCATTTGGCTCTCTATCTTCATCAACTTCAGTCTACCTTGCCAGAAGTGGTTTTGTGTAGGTGTTTGAAAAAGTAGGTTTCACTGAAACAACGCAAACATTCATATTCTTCACACAACACAATTTACTATGAAGTTCCAGTAACAGAAGCTTGTAGGCTTAGTTTTCTGGGAAACGTGAATAGAAGAATATGGTTAGTCCTTACACTAAGCTTGGCTCCTGGTGAGTTATGAACACATCCAGATTTTTCTAGGGAACAACATGAACTTGTTTTGCCACTACTTTCTTCTGTGATCCCCCCCCCCCCCCGAATCTCGATCCAGTATAAGTAAAGAGGTTTTCTGGTGGTTATTTATACAGATGTGCTTCTCCAGGTATCTTCTTGGCCAGCATGGCAACAAAATATTAGATAGAATGGTCCTGTAGTGTAATACAGTGGTCTTTTAAAGAATGTACTTAGGTACATGTCCATTGCTTTTCACAAGTTACCATACCAAATCCTTCTTTCTTAGATATTTTTTTGGGTTTCATTTCAGGTTAGATCATTGCTGCCTACCATTTTCTCCACATTGATGAAAACCAGGAAAGACATAAGAAAAAAGTTCCGTTTCCTGTTAAATATATGAAAGTTCCGTTTCCTGTTAAATATATGCACAGACACTACACTTCACTTTAAACGTTGCTGAACTTTGTTCCCTCTGCTGGACAGTTAATAAGAACAACTCTTAAAAAGATCAAAGAAGAATTGCTTTTTAAAACTCTATATATTTATTTTTCAAAAATTACTTTTTTTCTACTTGAAAGTTTTTCCTTTGAAAAATATCACTGCCACCCTGGCTAATCCTAAATCAGAATGGCTCTGTGCCTTAAGCAAGTTTTTAACAAAGACAAAACATTTCGCCCTCGTAAGAAATTTGAGCCGGGCACACAACGGTTTGAGCTGTACAAGAAAGCCCAGGCTTCCCTCAAATCAGGACTAGACTTAAAGACAGTGGTCCAGTTGCCCCCAGGGGAGAACATCAATGACTGGATTGCAGTGCACCTCGTGGACTTCTTCAACAGGATAAATCTCATTTATGGGACCATATCTGAGTTTTGCACTGAGAAGAGCTGCCCCATTATGTCTGGTGGTCTGAAGTATGAATATCGATGGCAGGATGATTATCGATTCAAGAAACCTACCAAGCTTTCAGCACCTCATTACATGTGCATGCTGATGGACTGGATTGAGACACTAATTAATAATGAGAACATCTTTCCTACTAGAATAGGTAAGTAAGCTTTGAAGTAAGCTGGAAAGTTGATTGTTCTAGATCAAACTCTTTCTCCTTGTAGCATAGAGCATTGTTTATTTTGGCTTCAGTGGTTCTCCAAGTTCTTTTAACAATACTCTGAAGCAGTGGTGGGATTCAAGTAATTTAATAACCGGTTCTCTGCCTTAATAATTTCTCCCAACAATCAGTTTGCCAAACTGCTCAGAAAGTTAACAACCGGTTCTCCCGAAGTGGTGCGAACTGGCTGAATCCCACCACTGCTCTGAAGTGAGTATCCCTTATACTCACTTCAGGGGCACAACTGGAAAAGAACCTGGCATCAGTTCCACGGAGAGGTGGGCAGTTCCTTTCCCCATGCCAGTCCTTCCATAAAGCATGACCATTCATCAACAATGCCAAAACTGACTGACTCAATCACAGATCTTCACCTTTTGGTACTTCATTTGTCTTGCTTCCTATTTAATTTCCTACTTAATTCTATTTAATTTCCTATTTAATTCTATTTAATTTCTGGGGTGAGCTCTCGTTACTTATCCCAGCTTCTGCCAACCTAGCAGTTTGAAAGCATGAAAAAAATGCAAGTAAAAAAATAGGGATCACATTTGGTGAGAAGGTAACAGTGTTTTGTGCACCTTTGGTGTTTAGTCATGCCGGCCACATCACTATGGAGACGTCTTCGGACAGTGCTGGCTCTTCGACTTTGAAACGGAGATGAGCACCGCCTCCTAGAGCCGGGAACGACTAGCACGTATGTGCGAGGGGAACCTTTACCTTTCTCTTTAATTTCCTTGTTAAAATGGCCAGCCAATCACTGTCAGGGGATACCTTGGAGGATCATTCCCACAGGTTTTGATTTCCAGCAATGTGCAAACCCCACTCCCCCAGGAAGACACATTAACACAAGCCTCATGCCTCTCATAACTGTCAGAAGATTCACTACACTTCCTTGAAGGAGATGGATGGCCCAGATACCACAGAAGTTGAATGTTGGTAATGTTGCCAGGTGCCTTCACTAAAGAAACAGAAATACTTTAAACACTGAACTAGGTGACAGGTCCCAAAGACCTCACATGTGACCCTCTGAGAAAGCTGAGTTTCTAGGAGGGTTGTGAGAATTCAGCCAATTCAGACTGGTCCAGGTGAACTGGTAGTTAAATTACTACCTGACCCCGCCCCTTCCTGCCCCGCTCCTTCCAGGAGTCCCCACACGCACCATTTTCGCTCCCAGGAGGCTTCAGGGAGGCCTCCTAGGCCCAAAATGGGGCATGTTCCCCCCCACGGCCCATTTTTGTTCCCAGGGGGGTGTAGGAGGCCGAGTGCTGCCTGTCACAGCCCCTGTCCATGCCCATCAAACCACACCCACAGAACTGGTAGTAAAAATTTTTGAATCCCACCATTGTTGCCTTTGACTCCACTCCAGTTTCACCACAGGTGAAACAGGAAGAGACAGAAATCTCATTTTGTTGCCCTTGACTGAAAAAACCTCATAGGACGAGGCATAGAGGAAGGGAGAGAAGCAGGTCCAGCCTCTATCCTTCTCCTCCGCAGAGAAGAATCCCTCTCCTAACCCTCTTGCAGAGAGCAAAGAGAACCTTTGCAGGTAGAAGAGGCAACTGATCAATGGGAAAGAGACGTGCAATTCCCCACTTAAACCACAGCTCTTTTTATATCCAGAAAAGAGAAAAGGGAAGATTGTCCTAGCTTAGATAGAGAAGACTGTAGCCAGTCTCTGAGCCCACCTGATTGCTTCACTGCTACTCAATAAATAAATAAATAAATCAGATTCAGTTTTTTTAATGTGAATAATTAGCCACCCCACTCACAGGAATGAGTATGTGGAATTGTTAGTTTAACCTATATAAGAACCTCTTCAGTGCATTCAAGGCCTTAGGACTTATTTTAATGAGCCAACTCACACAAGTGCAGCAGCTCTCATCTGATTATTAAAGCAGCTGCATCTTTTTTTTCCTAGGCTTTCAGGCAATGTCCCTCTTTGAAAGAGTTGAATCATTGCAGCAGCATATCTTTAATATTACTCTTAAAGCAGCAGCGACTCTTCTCAGGTTGGCACTAACTGCAGACAGCCAGTTCTGCTTTTTTTTTTTAAAAAAAAATGCAAACAACGCTTTCACAAATCCAAAAGGAGTGAGTGAGGGATAAGTATTGAATTTTTCTTCTATTGTGAAGGAATAGCATTTTGACACAGCATGTTCCTTGTTGTTTTCACAGCTGGTCAGCTTCATAAATGCTTACTTGTGTCATTTCTATCTCTTCCCCTCCCATCTCCTTTCAAAATTAATACTGCGTAAAACTTTGCAGCTGTTTTTGTGCCTTTCTCACCATACATTGGTTTAAGGGCACAGATTGAGGCTCATTTATGGGAAATGGCAAATAATACTTTATGTCTAGTGGGATTTTAAAATCCTTGACAATATACTATTGTTCTGAACAAATCGTTCTTCCTAGACTTAACAATATAATAGATGAAACTTAAAAAATCCAACTGACAGGTTTCTTTTGACTGCATCAGAGAAATGTTATCTTGGAGAGACAAATCGCTTAACATTCTTTTATGTAATATACCTGTGTTTATTATTTCTCATTTATAATGCATTAATATATCAATCAATACCATACTGGAATAAACAGCACTTTGAACTTATCCGTTCCTTATCATGATAACATCAGAATGACAAAATGTGCATTGTGACTCCTAATGCAAGCTTTCCCCCTTTCTTACTTGTGACACAAGTGTTGCATATAAATATGTAAGAGACAGAGTTTGCGTAATGATTTTCTAACTGGCATTTAGTTCCTTCCCCCATTCTTCCATCAATGTTCTTGGATACTGGGCAAGGTGGTGATGAGAATTAGAAATTCTACAAGATGCCATTCTACCATTCTGCCCTATATACTGTACTCGAAGGATTGTAGTCAGACAACAGTTTCTCTTTGATGATGATCAAATTGAGTCCCATTTATATGTCTACTCATTCAATTATAATATTTGTTCACAGATATTTTTTGCAGATATTTCTAGTCTTTAAATTAAAAAACAAAAACCATTTGTAAATGAAACAAAAAATGTCATATGACATTCAATTCACTTCAAAATGATTGCTCCTGATTCCAGATAGCAAGAATTGAACGTTGATACATTTGAGCTCCTTGGTCATAAAACTAGACTCAAAAATGACTTTTTTTTAGTATTGTTTCAGGTAGTGCTTAATACAATAATGCAGCATGCCTTTCTTTGACATGTATTATTCTCTGTGAATATTCTGCCACTTAGTGAAACTGGAGAGAGATTGTGGCAATCCATTTCCACATTCCAAACTTTGTAAGAACTTAAAAGCTCATGATTCTTACTGAAGAACAAAACAAAGCAAAATCTCAATAAAAATATCCTACTGCTTGTAGTCTCAGAGGTCAAGAATACTGTACATGAACTGCAATTCACTTTTAATATTGCAAGTAAAATTAGCTGTGGAAAAAGAACTTCAGGAGAAAATTGTGAGTGATAAATCCAAGGAGGATTTGGTACACTTCTTGTCATTATACTTTTGTTCTTCAGATCAAATTGCTACTCTTGGTTTTTAAAGATGATTGGGAAAGAAACACATTTAAAAAAAGCACCAGGAGGGGAGAGAATTGCCATTAATAGGCTTAATTTGTCATTCAAGAACTTTCACAGCTAGAAAATGGTAAATAATGACCATTTTTCCATCAATGACAAAAGTATCTTCATAGTATCAACCAGTCATTCTTGAAGTAAAATAAAGCCACTCCTCATTACTGTTATTTTGAAATGACAATGGTGGGATGACTCTAAAAGTCACTAGTAGGAAAATGACTAATGTCAGTGACATGGTATTGAGCCTTTGTAAAACTTTATTTGGATGCCAGTGAATAGATATTGCAGTTTCCTAGGATCCAGAAATAATACCATCATCAATTAAGTTTTGTTTGTCATTGCCTTCTCAGTGGTATGTGGTTAAATTGCTACACACTTGAGCAACTGCTAGCTAGTTAGCTAGAAGCACTTCTGTTTAGAATGCATTGCAAACTCTGTGGCATTGGAGAAATATTAAACTGGGATTAGGGCTAGGCCACAGCTCTTAAAACTTTTACAGTTTTTCATTTTTTCAGTCATCATGGTACCATACAAAGTTTAGAGGAAAGCTTAATGAGATCAGTAGCATAACATTTTCCTTTATATTTTTTCTCAGTGAAAGCTGCTCAGAAAAGCATCTTACCAAACACATGGGAAGATCATGGAAATAGATGGTATCCAAAGTGAGACTGGAGCTACTATGCAACATTTGTTTAATAGTTTTTCTAGGGCAGCTAGCCTGAAACAGTTCAAAAGTTTAATGTGCTTTTCCTAGTTTCAATTGCAATATATTAGAAGCTTCATGTTTGTGTAAGCTGACCTTAGATATCGTAGTGTTTGCATGAAACAAACATTATCTTATCAGATTTCTACCATGCTTCCTAATTGGGAGAAGGTTATGATCTCCCTTCGGACAATCAGAGAATGCTATTGTTGTTTGTGAATGTCCTAATGAAAGCTTAGTTTCTTGCTTTTACCATATACAGCAAAATTGCTTTTCAGATTTCCCTTTATAACACAGTAGGAAAACTCATAGCTAAAAATAATTTTTCCTTTAATAAACTTGACTAACCATGCATGGTTATTTGGTTGCAGTTGGGGAAAAAAAATCAGAACTCAGCAGGATATTAACTTAATATTTTTCTGTTTACAAAGTGTTGCTCCATGTTTTTTAGTATTCTAATTTTAATGAATTATATAAAGGAGCTCAGAACTCTACCTATCCATCAGGATAACTTTCCAAAAATTCAATTGAATTGAATACATTATTTGGACAATGTGATTGTGTAATTAGACACACAAGGAATTTGTCTCTGGTGCAGGAGTTCTCAGTATACATGCAAAGCAACAGAATAATGATAATCGTCATTATAATAATACCAGTAAGAGGGGCAAGTAAAGAAGAAGGATAAATAATACTACAGCCATACTACATGGATAAATACATATAGACATTAGACAGCACTGTGAGAATTAAGTGTTCAGCAGAGTGATGGTCTGAGGGAAAAACTATCCCTGTGTCTAGTTGTTTTGGCATCCAGTGCCCTACAGTGCCATCTCGAGAGGCAGGAATTGAAACAGTTTATATCCAGGATGTGAGGGGTCTGCAGATATCTTCTCAGCCATTCTTCTGCCCCAAGCAATATACAGATGCTCTGTGGAAGGCAGGTTGGTTGAAGAGCATGAGGTGAGTTTGGTATGGCAGGATAAGCCAGCAAGTGAAAGACTGAGTTTGAAAACAGTCCACATCTGTCTTGAGGCTATAGAGAAAAATACTGAAGGAAAAAAAATTCCCAATACATCTCTCTAGCACAGGGGTCACCAACCTTTCGGACCTCAGGGACCACTACATTCATAATTTTAAATCCCGTGGACCACTAATATGATCTGCTTAATGGCTGGGTGGGTGTGGCTAGGTGGTCATGTGACTGGGTGGGCATGGCCAATCTGATGTCACTCACGTAAAGGGGCACCTCGCCACCCTCTACTTGCCACTCCCCTCCTGGCCATTCCTCGCCTGCCCGCCTGGGCTCCTTAGGGCCCCAACAAGAAGCAGTAGTTGGAGCTAAGCAGCCACCATGAGAAAGAGTTGGCAAAACAGCTGGCTCAGTTCAAATTGGATCTGACCAAGAAGGAGGCTCAGCAGAAGCACCTCACTGAGGACTATGAGCATAGGCTTTCCAAGCAGAGGGAAGACCTGCAGGAGTGCAAGGCCAGATACCGCCGCCTGGAGGCTCAGCGGGCTGAGATGGTCAGCCAGTTTCAGACCATGATACAGTCCCACTGGCATAAGGCCCTCTGGCTCTTTGCCACCAGCGGTGCTTCCCTCCAGCCTTTGCCCAAAGCCCCGCACCAGGAGGCTGAAGCAGACCCCAAGTTGGTATTTCTACCCTCCTCTGACCCACACAAAAAGACCCTGAAGGGGGAGACTCTCTGCAGCAACACAAACAGCAACACATTGCAGGAGCAACACATTGCAGGAGCCATAGTTTGAGGACCCCTGATTTAGTGCAATATAAAAAGTGCAAATAATTTTTCTGCAGGACCACCAAAATTTTCTCATGGACCACCAGTGGTCCACAGTTGGTGACCACTGCTCTATTCTAAGCATTCTCCATTTCTTTCAGACACATGACCTAGAGTTGAGCAGAGCATGTGCACACACACACCCTCTTGCCAGCGTGCATATAATACAAAGACAGTACTGTACTTCTCTGCACAGAATACAGATGAATTTTATGACCAGTGCTGGTAAACAGGTGGGAAGCATTTAGAAGCTACATTAGTCTGCATGCTTCCCTTACTTCGTTTCATCTTTTTGTTGTGAGAGTAGTTAGGCAGAAAGCTGTGTGAGATGTATCTTTAATCATCACGTTAGGGTTTTAAAAAGAGGGGCAGAGGGTTTTCATTAGAAGAGTAACATGTAAGCAGTGATTTTCACTGATCTTTTTTCTTCTGTTGCCTTGACACCAAGCACCCCCCCCCCAAGCCTCACTTATGGTAGCTATAAGGCAAGCTAATGGGAGCTCTCCTTTTAAGGTGCTGGCAGCTGTTCAGAAAGGGCGAGGGGGAAAATATTGTTTTCCCTGTATTGCTTTCCTAAAGAATCCATCCCCATGCTTGCTTTTAATTAAAAACCAGAACATTCATGTTTGAATTACATTGCCAAAATCTTAAAACACTCTATCTAAAACGGGGGTCTCCAGCAGGGGTGGGTTCTAAATTTTTTTACTACCGGTTCTGTGGGCGTGGCTTTGTGGGCATGGCTTGATGGTCATGTGACAATTCTTTAGGATTTAACAGAGGTACTGGTCTACCTCTTGCAGAGCTGTACCGATCTACCCATTTATTTTTTGCAGGCACTGGTCTACCCATTTTTTTTTGCAGGCACCAATCTACTCATGTATTTTTGCAGGCATCAGTCTCTCATTTGTTTTCTTTTAACACTGATCAGCTGTAGGGCGGCCCTTTGAAGCCCTGCGGCAAGAGTTTAAACAGTTTTTTTTCCTCTAACCATCAGTTGGGACTCAGGAGGCAGCAATAGATTGGGAGTGGTGGGGCCAAATAAAAGGTAAGAATAATGTGGGGGGGGGATGGGGGGCGGCAGAACTGGTTCAATGATGTCATATCGTCACTGCTACTGGCTTGGGAGAACCGGGCCGAACCAGGAGGAACCCACCACTGGTCTCCAACCTTGGCAACTTTAAGACTTGGGGACTTCAACTCCCAGTAAACCTAGCTGAGGAACTCTGGGAGTTGAAGTCCACAAGTCTTAAAGTTGCCAGGGTTGGAGATCCCTGATCTAAAACACACCATGTCAATTTGATACTGCATGCCAGTGGTGGGTTTCAAAATGTTTTACTACCGGTTCTGTGGGTATGGCTTGGTGGGCATGGCTTGGTGGGCGTGGCAGGGGAAGGATACTGTAAAATCTCCATTCTCTTCCCAATCCAGGGGAAGGTTACTGCATTTCCTCCCAATAAGCTGGATTGTGGAGGCAGAGAATAGATGGGGGTGAGGCCAGCCAGAGGTAGTATCTACCAGCTCTCCAAACTACTCAAAATTTCTGCTACCAGTTCTCCAGAACATGCTGAAACCCATCTCTGCTGCATAAAGTTAGTTTTTGAATACCATGGTATCTTTGTCTCTGCTTCATTGGTTACTTTATTACACTATGACAACCTGTAAATCCAAGCAGGTACTATAAACTATTGTAAAACTAAAGTAGATATGCCAAAAGCTTGATAGAATTTGTAAGTGTATGGTATATGTAGCTATCTTGCTTTTGTGTTTAAAAAAGGATATTTCTCAATTACAACCCCAGGAGTGGAGATACGATGAGGTAAAGTCTTTAGAAAGCTGCACACAAATCACAGTTTTATAACCAAGACAGTGCAGAGCAGCATCTGTACAGGATTTTTTATGTAAGCTAAAATTTGCTGGAAGGCTACAGTTTTGGCTTTTCCCAAGATAATACGTGGCTCAATTGTTTGTGTAAACAATGCTTCGAAATAAGTATTTAACAACTCTCCCGTGCCATTTTAGCACTTTTAACTTTCTAGCTATGCTACATTTCATTTTTAGAAAGCAGTGTTTTAAACTTGTACTCTCAAGAGAAAAAAAAACCCCTATTGTTGGCACTAATCTCATATGCCAGAGAATGTAGGATTTGCCTTTTCAAGCTATCTGTAGTCTTAAAATCCTTCTTGATTGGATTCAATGGCTATCCTGAGTTCCAAACTAGCCAACATATTTGAACCTAAGTCGTGGTGAAAACAACATTGATATATGGTTAACATATGGTTAACATATGGTTTTATATCATGAAAACTAGAAAACTGGGTTAATTATCATACTTTTTGGTGTATAAGACGCACTTTCCCTCCCCCTAAAAGTGGGTGAAAATTGCTGTGTGTCTTATACACTGAAGCCCCATCCACCCACCGGCCCTCACCCTTCAGCCACTTTCAGCCTCCGTGTGTCGTGTTTTCAGCTGTGGGGATCACCACAGCACATTGCCACTTATCGCCTCTGTGCACTGTGTTTTCAGCCTCCGTGCATCACGTTTTCAGGCAGTTCCAGCGGCAGAGATTGGCGGCGGCAGTGGCGGTGATCCCCACTGCCTGGAATCGGCTGTAAATGTGATGCATGGAGGCCAAAACGCAATGCACGGAGGCCAAAAACACGATGCACAGAGCCAAAAACGCAACACACGGAGGTGGCAATGGGCTGTGGTGATCCCCGCAGCTTGGAACAGCTAATTGGTGGTATTCCAGGAGGCCGATCCAACTGCCAATCAGCTGTTCGTGCTAAATCAGGCTGCAATAATGGGCTGAAGCTTACCAGGCTGTTCGCTGCAAGGATGTTAGCCAGCTGAATACCGATAGATGCTGGCAGGCAGAGGCAGATTTTTTTTTTCCCTCCCCAAAAACTAATGTGCGTCTTATACTCTGGAGGCTGGAGCATCTTATAATCTAAAAAATACGGTAGTAAATCATTTACCAGAAGCAGGCAATATAGCTGTATGTACAACAATTTTCATATCTCCAAACTTAGACAGCAATTAAACTCCAAATAACCTGGCAATAACAATTGAGAATTTCTTGTAAGTTACACAACTGAGTCTCCTGAGTTCTGTTATACAGCATTCTGTGCCAGCACAGCTGGCTGCCAGGAAGCAAGTTACTAAGCCTTGAATCTGCCACAGGCCGGAGATAAGGAAATTCAGTGTTTTACTGCAATTAGCTGGAATAAAACAGCTCTTGAAAAGTGTTTTTGCAGTACCTTTGAGGATAGACTGTACTCATGGTCAAAACAGACATTGAAACCAGTAAGTTACCAATCAGATAACAAAGCCACTGGAGAAGCAATAAATGAGGTCAAAATAAATCTAAGATCAAAAACACAGCAATGCAGGATACTCACAGGGAAGAGCTGAATTTCTGATAAGTTGTTCTCAATACTGTCTGAAGGGACAGTATGGTTAAATAAGCCACGCGGAATCTCCCCCTCATCAAAGAGTAGCTGCAAAGTCTGTTCTTCTGTTAGCACTCACCAGGTTAGCTTCCCAGATCTGCAAAGTTGAGCCTTTGAGCCAAAGTTGAGTCGTAGATCTTCATTAAATGGCTCTGCCTAGGACTAAGTACCTAGGTTTCTGAATCTAAGAGATTATCAGTGATATGGGTGAGGGGTCCTGTGGACTTGCTGGCTTTGTTAAGGTCAGAGTGAGATCACCGGCTCTGTATTGCTGGGATCTCCAGTAACAGGATTGCTACCCCTTCAGTGGTGGAATTCAATATTTTTTACTTCTGGATCTGTGGGTGTGGCTTGGTGGGCGTGGTGTGACTTGGTGGGTGTGGCAGGGGAAGGATACTGCAAAATCTCCATTCCCACCCCACTCTGGGACCAGCCAGAGGTGGTATGTGCCTGTTCTCTGAACTACTCAAAATTTCTGCTACCGGTTCTCCAGAACCTGTCAGAACCTGCTGAACAGCACCCCTGTACCACTTGATGTTTCTGATACCACTTTCTTTGTAAATTAGGTATATTCTAATAATGCAATAATGGAGGACTAGAACTCATAGTCTCCCAATTTCTAGCCTGATGCCTTCACTATTTCACCAGACCAGCTCTCAACTGTGTGTATAGTCTTCATTTAAGAGGGCATGTCAACTGACAAGGCAGTTGACAGTCTTAATGTATTCAGAACCAGAATTATCAGATTAAAATTGTACAGATAGTCCTCAAATTACGATTACAATTGAGCCTAATGTTTCTGTTGTTAAGCGAGACATCTGTTAAGTGAGTTTTGTCCCATTTTATGACCTTTCTTGCCACGGTTGTTAACTGAATCACTGCTCTTGTTAAATGAATAACACAGTTGTTAAATGAATCTGGCTTCCCCATTGACTTTGCTAGTCAGAAGGTCGCAAGAGGGGATCCCATGAACTTGGGACATTGCAACCTTCATAAATGTGAGTCAGTGGCTAAGTGTCTGATTTTGATCCTGTGACCGTGCGGATACTGCAAGTTGTAAAAGGGTCACAAATCACTTTTTCAGTGCTGTTGTAACTTTGAACGGTCACTAAATTGTTGTAAATTGAGGATTACCTGTATACATTCAGAGCAGCACTAGATGGCAGTAAAGAGATACAGAAAGTTCTAACTGTTCTATCACTGGTGGGCATCTTATGCTTCATAGCTCTATTTTGAAAGAAAGCGTTTAACTATTTCATTGATTAACCACCTAATATCATCAAAACCCATAAAATGCTAATAGCATCTCCTAGCCTATTCTGCAGGTATAAAAATGTACTCTCTATGGTGAAACACTCCTCCCATCCTGCTATCCTCAAAATATTTCTCTAGTGCTAGATGAAACACTCTAATGATTTTTAACCCCTACCATTCATAAACTCTACTATTGCAGTGAAAGACATAAGGAAGATGCTCCCTGAAGTGTAAACTCCAATCCCTGTGATCTCCAGGTAATGCTAAATCTAGGTGGGCAAAATCCTTCTGCATGACACCATTACCACTATTGATCATCATGGGTCTAAATGGGCAAAAGATTTGATTGCATAAAAGAATGGCTTCATTTATTCTTGACGTATTGGGAGGTAACTGTCCAACACACTGTAGTTGTTCAGTCACTAAATTGTGTCCGACTCTTTGCAATCCCATGGACCGTCACACACCGGGCACCCCTGTCCTCCACTGTCTCCTGGAGTTTTCCCGAAAGTCCACTGCACTCATCTCTATATCAACTTCATATTCTTACATAACGGCAGTAGGACAGTTGTAAGGTTTATGATGTCAAGGTGCATGTGGAACAGATTTATTCTAGTAAGCCAAACAATTGCATCAATAGAAGCAGACCTTTCTCAAAGCATCCACTGTGTCACTGATGTTACTGATATTTTAGCACTTTGACTGTGAAGGAGGTGCACATAGAATGCCACAACTAGTAGTTCACCAAAGCTTTTCCTTGGCCACATTTGTTTGATTTCAAGATACTAGGAGAATCTTGTTTTGTTTTCTTTTTTTGTCTGTTTTGCAGGTGTACCTTTCCCCAAGAATTTCCAGCAGGTCTGCACAAAGATCCTCACACGCCTCTTCAGGGTTTTCGTCCATGTTTATATCCACCACTTTGACAGCATCATTGGTATTGGCGCTGAAGCTCATGTCAACACTTGCTACAAACATTTTTACTACTTCATCAATGAATTCAGTTTGGTTGATCAAAGGGAATTAGAACCACTGGTAAGAAACATCCTATCTTCCTTCTTGCTTCGAAACCAGGGATGTCTAACTCGCATTGTCACAGCGTCATCATGTGACATATTGTGACTTCCCCCCCTTCGCTAAAGTGGGTGTGGGCGTGGCCAGCACATGATGCATCCGCCTCGCGGACTGCAAGTTTGACAGCCCTGTTCTAAACAGTAAAGATTTCCTTTGGGTGAAAGAATGCTGGAGGGAGCAGTTGTGCAGAAATAACACAGGGATCCTTTAGCTTATTGCTTTGCAGGTTCCTAGCGATTAAGTCATACACAGTTAATTTGCAAAGGCACATAGTTTTTATGTTGCACAGACAGGGAAGTAAATTAGGGAGACATTTGGGATGGTGGTGGAGAAGAACATACTTTTGGAACAAGACAAACTGATCCAGAATAGAACAAAGAGACAGCAAAGAGCAGAAATTTCATCTACACAACAACAACCTATTCTAATTGAATACCACCAAAGCATCTGTATACCTATATATATATATATATATATATATATATATATATATATATATATATATATATATATATATATATATATATATATATATATATATATATATTAGAGAAAAGGGACTTAATGCATTTATTTTTGCTTTAGAATTACATATAGGTAATTCCTAGGTGCCTTAAGTAATACATGTGTTATGAGTCACAGGAGTAAATTATCCCCATCAAGATTCCAGTGCAGTACAGCTTCACTTTTTATTTGTTAATTATTAGATTCATATGGTGTTTTTCATCCAAAAGCTCAAGATAGCTTCCAAAGGAACCTCTTTATTTTTATCCCCACAACAGCAACCCTGTTGTGTAATAGATTTAAAGGGAGTGACATCCCTCTATTTAGAGGAAACCCAGCAACTTCCCATGCTTATGCTTAACCATACATTTTAAAACATTTGTTGAACTAAACCAATTTTGCTTAGCTTCACTCAGAGCAGAAGCCAAAAGCTGTATCTTATGAATTACTGGGTTCATTTATTGCACTAAGTTGTAGTGCAATATGATTGTAATATGGTGTAATATTATATTTTTTAGGTTTTCAATTTAGCAAGACGTGTGAGCCCAGCTGCATCAAAATGCATCAAAATTTACTCCACCTGAAATCTATTTTTTTCTTATTTGCTGTTTAGGAGCAGTTTTGTAGATGAGTATATATATGCAGTGTTTCACATACATCAGAATAACTGCTGATCTCAAAAGGCAATTAAAACACAGGAAATCAATGACGGTGGGAAGAAGGGGGAAAAAAAACCTGTAATAACTTCCCTCCTTCCTGCTGTTTCCCTTAAGGGATAATAAGAGGAAGTTTCTCCACAAATACCCTTGTAAAGTGGCAGTAACTTGTGCTCAGTATTGTTGGCTGGAAATTGTTTCTTGTTCTTTGTACCATATTGTTCAAGCAATTGATTTTAAACAATTCTTGAAATATATGAATTTGTCCTTTTGGTGCTAAGATATGCACAGCTGCATCATGGCTTTTATTCCTCCTGCTTGTTCCCAGATTCAAAGTGAAATGTGATTAACAACATATCCATCGGCATCCATTCCTAAGCCCAGGAATGCTGACATGATGAAATGTGTCGTGACATCGTTACGCAAACTCAGCCCTTTTTGTAGTTGCGACGTGATCACACACAAGAATGCAAGGAACACAGTTTGCCTCATGACATTGTGATGCACAGTGTACTGCTTGTTGTAGAGGAATGCTTAACTAACCTTGGAATAACAAAGGTGAAATAAAAGATAATTCAGCTCTGGGGAAGGGAAGGTGTGAGAAACAATCTCAAAATAATCCTGCCTTGAGTTTGATCGGTGTTAAAACTAGGCCTAGAGAAAGTCTGGCAGGCTTTCAGTTAGTATGAAGGTTAAAGTTTCCCTGTCCAGTTGTGTCTGACTCTAGGTGGCAATGCTCATCTCCATTTCTTAGCCAAGGGTACCAGTGTTGTCTGAAGACATTTCCATGGTCATGTGGCAAAGGCGTATGGAACATTGTTACCTTCCCACTGAAATGGTACCTATTTATCTACTTCCATTTGCATGTTTCCAAACTGTTAGATAGGCAGGAGCTGGGGCAAATAACAGGAGTTCACCCCATCGCAAGCCACTCAGTTCTTGAACCTACGCTGTCAGCTCCAGCTGACAAACTCAGTGTCTTTAACCATTGAGCCACCATGCCCCCTTCAGTTAGTATACCGTACTTGAATTAGTAGGATTCATATAATCTTTGAACTGTTTCTAGCCTGGTTTATCTCACTGGGGGACATTTGCCTTCACCCTGAAGATCTTATGAGGATATCTGTTATAACACTGAAAATAACACAACTTCCATGATGCAGTTGCAAAGCTCATTCTTTCTCTAAGATTATGGGGTGCAAGGTTACTGAAATACCTATGGTTAACATCAGATTAAATGCTTTGACAAGAATCCTCCTATAAAGATAAGCAAAAAAAAAAAAAGCAAATTCAGATATTGCCACCAAATTAATTCTGTTTCTGACAGAAGTCTGTAATATTGGGACGAATCTATGTCTTCCACTCAAACTCTGTTCGTCTTCTTACTTTGTTAGAAAAGAGAAAATAGTGGAAAAAATATGGATTGTGGGGGGAAAAAAATCACACTTTGGTAGAGAGAAGTTCCCTGAGGATGGGCTCGAACAGGAGTCTGAAAGCTCAGTAGACTAAACCTTTGATCTTGGTGACCAACCAAAAAAGTTCCTAAGTAGCATTTCTGCTTTATATGTTTGAAAGTTGCCTTGTGGTGAGATAGCAGCTAACAAAATTTAAAAATAAATTTTGGGGGGGGGGGGGGGAATCCATTCTGTGTAAGTAAAGGAGGCAGGGAAGAAAAATCAATTTTGTATAATGGGTACAGCTAAGTTATTATATTACACAGGCATTAAAGCTACTTGGATCTGCCCATTCTCTCTCTAATCATCCCTTCTTGATCTCTTTTCTTTCACCAGTAATTGGAAGAATTAGGTGGCAGACCGGATTTTGTACTAAATTACTTCTTAGGAAGGAAACATGTTGAATACTCTGGACTTCCTTCCAAGTAAATGTAGAATTGTGCTGTAAATGTTTCCTTTGGGAATTGGTTTCAGGTTTGAATAGTAATTTAGAAACAAGAGTAGACCCTTCTTTTCTGATTGTTTGACATAAATTTATATATGGAGCTTATGTAGACTAGAGAGCATCACTTTATGGCTGGTGTTGTAGCACATCCAGGAGGGTATGAAGATCCAGCGATGACCTCTCTTTTCATGTTACATGATGCTGTAGCTGGAGGCTTGTGAAAGTGAGGCATGCTAATTTTCCCTTCTATTTTTTATGTACTGGGGAAGAGGGGTCCACTGCAGTGAAAATAATTTCTGAAATAGCTTGGTTTCATTTTCTTGTGCTTGAAGGGGAAAAAAATTCCAAATTTCTTACCTCTCTTCTAGTCACTTTCTCACACTCATTGAGCTACAACGAATGACAGAATCAACACACATTCATTCTGGGATATTATCAGTAGTCTTCCAGAGAATTCTCAATTGAGAATTGAAGCAGAAATAAACAGTGCACATGTATTTTTTTTACTTCTTTAAAAGGGGGTTTTCATGCAAATTTTGCAGGTGTAAGGTGGGGACAATAAGTTACTGGTTGAAAATAGAATTTGACGGCTGCTAACAAAATCAAAGCAACACATGTAGAAGTATGGCTGGGATTCTAGAGTAAATGTCTAAGTTTTGAGCATTCTTTCTCAGAAGCCCTATGGGTCTATATATCCTGGCCTCACCTCCTAGCTAGCCTGGTAGGAGATAATTATTGCTGTCACCAACTATCTTCTATGGGACACCTCAACTACTGTCCTTCATCTATCCAATCTGTGAAAGATAAGACTCCCACAATTTGTTTTGCCGTTTAGTTTAGAATAGAATAGAATAGAATAGAATAGAATAGAATAGAATAGAATAGAATAGAATAGAATAGAATAGAATAGAATAGAATAAAATGAATTCTTTCTTGGCCAAGTGTGATTGGACACACAATGAACTTGTCCCCAGTACATAAACTCTTAGTGTACATACAATCAACAGAGTGATAAGTCACAGATCATAAATCATAAAATCATAAGATCATACAATCACAGATAAGTCACAGATCATAAATCATAAAATCATAAGATCATACAATCACAAATCACAGATCATACAATCATAAATCATAAGATACAAACAATTGATAAATCATAATATACCAATAGGAGTAGGTAGTAGGAAAGATGAAAGATCACAAGGATAATAGTTATATAGTCTACTACCTGGATAAAAATCGTTAGGCATAAGATACCGTAGAGCTGTGGGAATTGGGTGTTTAGCAGAGTGATGGCATTGGGGGTCTAGCTGTTTTGGCATGCTGTTTTGGTGGCAATGCTGCTGTAGTGGCATCTTTTTTTTTTTTTTGAAATTTTTTGAAATTTTTTAAACAAAACATAAAAACATCATTATCCATTCCAATTACAAATAGTATGTCGGTTGGTTACAAATCTTTTGTCCTTCATCTCATATTCATCATTACAAATTTTCTAATTTCTTGTATTATCAATCTAACATATATCTTTATATCATTATTCTCACTTATCATTCATTTAACAATGGCATTTTCATCCCATTAAAATCATTTCCATAAATTGTATTATAACATCTATTTCATATTTCATTTCCATGTTTTATTATATAGCCATTGATAAAATAAATCCCATATTTTATAGTATTGTTTATCTTCCTGTTCTCTAATTTCAAATGTCAATTTGCTCATTTCAGCACATTCCATAATTTTCCTAATAACTTCATCTTGTTTGGGTATTTCCTCATTTTTCCAATTTTTAGCAAACACAATTCTAGCCGCTGTCAATACATTCACAATCAGGTAACTCAATTCTCTATTATATGTTTCTGGTAAGATCCCTAATTAAAAAAAACCCTGGTTTAAAATCAATGTGCTTTTTAATCATTTTTTCCAACCATGTGTGGATTTTAGTCCAATATCTTTTGGCTTCTACACTTGTCCACCACATATGGTAATATGAGCACGGTTCTGATGACATTTTTCAGCACTTTTCCAATTTGTTCTTGAACATTCTGGCTATTCTTGTCGGGGGTAGAGTGGCATCTTAAGGGGAGAAGTTGAAACAGTTTATGTCCAGGATGTGAGGGGTCTATACATACTTGTTTGTTTGTTTGTTTATTTACAGGTAAAACTGGAAAAAAACAAAGAGACATTGTAATACAACCTTCTAGATGTGTAGTTAAAGGTTTCAGTTCTTCCTCCCTTCACTGGAAAATAAATTCATTTCATATGAGATAAATAAAATCAAATGTTATTTTTTTAAAAGGAACTCAAAATATAGATCATAAAACAGTGCTTGTCCGCTATATTTAAGGATGTAGATTTTAAGCTTATAGAAAGAAGAGAAATCTTTGGGAAAACAGTCTTAAATTATACAGAATGTCCTACTTGCTCAGAAAAATAAGGCTAAGAGAAAAGGAAGCTTAAAACAAAGCCTCATTCAACATTTTTCTAAAGTTTTTACCTATTACTTAGAAACAACTGAATCCCAAGGCAAAGTCTTGTTTCTTTTTATTCTGGACCTCTTCTGATTTATTAGTGTAATGCCAGTCATTTTTCAGAGATGCTGAGGGTATCAGACACAGGAACTTCTTTTTCCCCTGGAGATTTCCATCTCTCTGTAGAAGATTGAAATCTAATAATAGCAAATAGGGAAGGTTAAATGCAAATGAAGTCCAGTCTTTAGATTGGCAGGGATGTTACAGTATTGTGAATGCAGACTGGCTATTTGTAACAAATATACCCTTCCTCCCTTTTTTTGCAAATCAAATAGATGGAACTCAGTAATGAAGTAGGCAACCACTCTATTTTATAAATAGGAAAAGGGCTGAGACACAGAAACCTCCTCAAACATCCGCAGATGCGCTAAGTATGTTTCTTCCATATCTCAAACAAGATATGGCACTTTATCCCAACGTTTGCCAGCATTATACGAAAGTTCAAATCTTTGCAGAAGTGTTTGTTTTTCCTTACTCTTTGCATATGCAGCTTTGGGATAATTTTCTGAATCCTTCCAAAAATTTCTCTCTTTTTCACTTGGTGCTATAAAATGAATCACTTATTCTTTCCATCTAGGACTAATTTTAGAGATGCATCTCCCAGGAAAGCAATAATTTGTTTTACCTGGGCAAAACAGATTTTAGTTACAATAATAATGCCAACAAATACAGCAATCCTGGAAGTACACAGGTTGCTATGGTGATCGTTCCCCCCCCCTAATCAAAGTTGTCTGACACAGAGATGTGTCACTGTTTATGTCAAGAAGTAACATTGAAGAAAATAACCCAGTGTGATATAAAAGGGACATTCAGAGGAAGGAAGGAAGGAAGGAAGGAAGGAAGGAAGGAAGGAAGGAAGGAAGGAAGGAAGGAGAGGGAGAGAAGAAAAAAAGAAAACGGAATTCTATTTGTGGCAATAAATAGAATTTTTAACATGACCATAAAATTTTTGTCAGAAGTAGCTGAATTCCCAGGCTCACCTTTAGTTATTTATATATCTACTCTTTAAATATGTGAATACTCATTTCTCCAATTTAGTTCAATCAATCAAACACACTGAATGTTCAATTGCTAAATTGGATTACTTTAGACCTGTTACTGGGGATGAGTGATGTATCTAGCTCTCTGCATTTCCTCACATTTTTAGATAATCTTCTTTCCTTTACTGGCAAGCTCTTCTTGCTGCTGTTATGGTATTATACAATATAGGACAAAGAATTCAGGGCTGAGCTTTATTTAGATAGATATATAGTAAGCTGCTTAAACATAGGCTATTGTAATTGCAATCACAATGGCAACTCCAAAACTTTTTACTTATTTGAAATAATTTCATGTGACTTGTTTGCATATCAGTTATTAGATCAGAGCAGTCCAGCCTATGAACTTCAACTCCCAGAATTCTCCAGTCAGAAGTCGTAAAATTGCCAAAATTGGACACCTCTGTATTAGATAATACAGTTCATTATATGAGCTTCCCTCTTCAAATTGTAAATTCTTTATGCTGTTTGAATGTCATGGAAAGGCTCCTGCCATCCTCATTCATCTATGATGGAAACTTTACTTGCTGTTTCCCACAGCTATGACCTTTCTTATTGTCACAGTGAAATTAGATAGAATGTAGATTTTATCCTCCTTTTTCCTTACATATATTTCTCGCTTATATCTTTGTTTCTTTGTGATAGCAAAAGAAAAATAGTAAAAAAGTAGAAATTGAATTTTTAAGCGCAACACAAGCTTTTATCAGCTTTGTCTGAGCTTTTGGCTATCACCACGGCAACTCAAAGAGTCATTGCCAATTTTTCCTCTTTTTACAGCCCATGTCTCATTTTCATCTGAAAGGTCTTTAGTTAATGATATTTATCAGGGAAATAATAATTGATTTAAATGCAAATGACAGCAATTTACCCATGAATCTAATTTTTTAAAGTAACAATATGGTTACCTATAGTCTCGGATAATTTTTTTTTTTTATCAGATATGCAGTGATATAGTTAGCTTAATTTTGGTCAAGCTGATCTTAATTGGTAGATGATTTGGGAGCCAGATATTTTTGGCTCAAATCTCATAACAATGCTGAACTTGTTCAGGTGACTCCCACCTTCCATACGATAATCAAAATATTGAGCTAGACCTCAACATTTTGGCTTGGAGCGGGTAGGAGGCAAGAATTTTCCTATCAGCAAAATAATCTTTCGTTGGAGAATGATTATTAGAAGAAGGAAACCTGGGAATTTATGCTTGGCTCTAACTTAATTTGTCTGGTAGCATTGGTTATGAAAATATATTGATATGCTGTGAATATTCTAAAACACTAGACTATCTCTTATTTGGTAAAAAGAAAAAAATAAATCATAATACATGCAAATGCTGAAAAAATTATAAATTTGTAGATGTTAATGCCATAACAGAGATGTTAAAATTTGGATGTACTTTGTTTAAGGAATGGTTGTGCAACTATTTTAACATAAGGAAGACTTCATCCATAATTGACAACTGAAAGCTTGCATTATTGTTCCTTTATATTATCCAACTAAGATGTATTATTTGTCTACACAAGACTATTTTTTCTAAAAGTTGATTCAGGTTTTGTTTCAAATAAATTGAATTCATTCATTCATTCATTCATTCATTCTTCACTCTTCATTTTCTTGCAGAAGGAAATGACGGAAAGGATTTGCCATTAAAGATAACTTAGACAAGGTTGCAAAATCAACATTTATATGGACAAGGTGCTATGATGATGCACCAATGGACAAATCCCTATGAATCTGAGGAACTTTCAGTCTCTGAGTAAGCTTCCAATAAAATTTAAATGAATTTCTATGGACTTCAGTAATTTTATTTTCCTTTCTCTCACTCTGTGGCTTTGTGATTCTTGCCACCTGTATTGTTTTATTTTGCATTCATCCTCCGGAAGCTGCAGATAACCATCTACAGTGGCTGGAAAACGAGGAGAATATTACAAGTGGAAGAATGTCACCATCTTGCATTGCCTGTCAAAGAACAAAAGATTTTTCTGTAATTCTATCTTGTATTTCAAGGAAGCATGAAATACAAGATCCTTCAAAAATGTGAATAAATCTTTCTAATAAATAACTAAAAATAGTTTAATTTAGAAAGGCAGAGATAATGCCCAACGGGATGCAAGTGTGATGGATGGTAGAAAAATGTGATAGACAGATTAATAAATAATAAAATATTTTGAAAAATATAGTAGCACTGAGATTATTTGATTGGAAAACTATTTTTTTCCTGTAAAACACAAGTGAATAAAGAAATAAGAGTATTTCTTGGAACAAGGAAGCAATAAGCAGCCGTTTGGTTTAGATTTCTCCTAATTTCAATTGCCTTGCATATATTGACATCTAGTATATATTGAAAAAAGCATAGGTGCATTCTACTAAAATAACCAGTATAGCATTTGATTTTAGGTTACTTGTATCAGTGAGTCAAACACTAGGTGGAGAAATATAACTGCCACCATCATGTTGATATCAAGCTGAGCAACATAATGAATGCCAGGAAACTATCAAATAATTTCTTAACAGAATATAGTTATGGGCCATGAAACACACACCCTTTGCTTAACGAATTCTAGTGAATTTATTTTGTATAAGTCATTAAGATTCTATTAAAAATTGAGCTGGGAAGTGAGATTAATGGTCCATGTAGCTCAGTCCTCTCAATGCTGGCAAACTGCAGATAGTAACCCAAACAAGATTTCAAGTGTTGAAATACCTGAGATTGAATCTGAGCCAGGATCTTTCCATAATTTTAAACTGGGTTATTTTGAGGGCGGGGGGCTCTTTTTGGTTTCTATTCTCTTCTTTTATTTTTCTTCTACTTTCTTTCACTTTCTACATCAGTTATTTATAATTTATGTTGCCTTCTCATTTTTCCCCACAACTTTCACAAATTGAGGGATAATCACACTTATCTGTGGCATGAAAAACATACAGATTCATATTGTCTTGAAGCAAAGAAGTTAAAAGAAAGACCACAGAGAAAATAATTTGTACAAATAAATAAAATGCTAATGGGTTTGTTATTTTCATTCCCCTTTCTGGTTTACATTTGTGCACTAATATACTCTATATTCTTTTCTCCACCCAGCCCTTTTGTCAATTGAATATATTCAAGTACAATTTTATTCTTCAGTGCCAATTTTATGTTGTTTTAAAATTCTTTGGAGAGTCAGATTAGTGTAGTGGTTAAGGTATCAGGACAGAAATCAGGAGAGTATCTAATTCTGCCCTAGACACAAAGCCAACAGCATGACGTTGGGCCAGTCACTCTCTCAACCCTACAAAGCAGGCAATGGCGACCAGTGTTAGAAAACCTTGTCAAGGGAGTACCTTGCAGGGACTAGTTCAGGCAGTCAACAGGAGTCAACCCTGAATTGAAGATGTGGTGGGTTCATCCTGGTTCGGCCAAGCCGGTAGGGTGACGATATGACATCACCAAACCGGTTCTCGTTCGGGAGCTGGGCCCTCTCGCCCGCCCCCTCGTTATTCTTACCTTTTATTTGCCCCTGCCCCCAATCTATTCACTGCCTCCCAAATCCCAGCTGATTGGCTAGAAGCAAAAAAAGCCTGTTTAAACTCTTGCCGCAGGGTTTCAAAGGGCCGCCCTACAGCTGATCAGTGTTAAAAGGCAGTGTGGTGGTAGACCAGTGCGCTCGAAAAACAAATGGGTAGACCGGTGCCTCCAAAAACAAATGGGTAGACCGGAATGCTCCAAGAACAAATAGGTAGACCAGTACCTCTGCCTGGTAGACCAGTACCTCTGCTAAATCCTAAAGAATTGTCACATGACCATCAAACCATGCCCACAAAATAAGCCACGCCCACAGAACCGATAGTAAAAAAATTTAGAACCCACCCCTGGAGCGCGCACACACACACACACACACAAGTTCACTTTATCACATTTAGTAAAAATATGGAATGAATCTCAGTCAATCCCCTTTATTTATTAAGCCTTCAGGTCGCAAACAAAATAAAAAGGAAAAATGATAAAAATGAAAAAACGTCAATAAAGATATATAACAATCCTATCTTAAAATCTTATTATGGATCCCCTGCCAAAGCCTTAATGCTAGGTAACAAAACTTTCCAACATTCTGAGTTGTGCAAGTCTTACCTGTTTATCTAACATGCAATTATTACACCATCTTCTAACCCAGGGTTTTTCAAACTCTATTTTGCAAGGACCCTAGGGTTCCATGAGAAATTGATGAGGTTCATAAGAGACTGTGGTTCGGTTGAATGCAGCTTAAATTTTGTCCCAGGAACTTTGCCTTTTGATCAAGGATTCTGGCAATTTGATTGTTTTTTTTTATAACCAGCAGGTTCCACAGCCTGAAAATAAATCTGATACTACCTGTTCTAACGGACATATTTGTTTGTACACTAATCTGTGTCATACTGGGTGATAAATTGTGTGAATGTCCACATCCCATGGTGTCAGTTTTATTCAAAAGCTGAGCTGGTTTATTTCTGTCTCTGGTGAAGTACATTTGAAGCTATTGTGGAACTAAGTTTCTTTGAAATGCAACCCGTTCTCCGTCTCCAGGGATTCTAACCTCACTGTGGCTCCTGCTCTTTGATCTTCACGGGATTTGGAAGCAAAGAATTTGGTGGCCTTTCTGTTCTCCTAGTAGGAACTGTCACACCAAAGCAAGTAAGGTAGTCCTCAATTTACAACAGTTCATTTAGTGACTGTTCAAAATTATAACGGCACTGAAAAATGGGACTTACGACCGGTTTTCATGGGATGCTGCAAAGACCGAGTTACGGTCTTTGCAGCATCCCCATGATCATGTCATGTCACATCAAAATTCAGATGCTTGGCAACAGGTTCATGTTTATGACTCACTGTGCCCCAGGGTCATGTGATCACCTTTTGCGACCTTCTGACAAGCAAAGTCAATGGGGAAGCCAGATTCACTTAACACCTGTGTTACTAACTTATCAACTGCAGTAATTCACTTAACAACTATGGCAAGAAAGGTTGTAAAATGGGCCAAAACTCACTTAACAAACGTCTCGCTTAACAACAGAAATTCTGGGTGCAATTGAGGGCATAAGTCGAGGACTACCTGTGAACCAAGTAAAAAGGTGGACTGTCTGAACATCTTAACCATTGCATCGTACTGGCTCTTTAAGATATGTTATCTATTTTTTCCCTTTTACAGGAAGAAAAACTATATAATGTCTTGTTAGTAACCAACATCAGAATATACTCTGAACCTAATGAAAATGGAAAGAATAGAGCTTTAATGTTGCCTACAGGTCTTATTTTAGAGCCATTCTTTTTTCTTTTTAACCGTAAATGGACTTAGCAGCCCATTATTTCTCTTCCTGGTAGTTAGTGAGCTCAGTAAATATGTAGACAAAAGACTTCAGGGAGATGAGGCATAATTAGATGAGCATTTAGAAAGCACAGAAATCTTCTCATAATAACTAGGATGTTGTATCATACTATGATGTACCTAAATTAGAGTTACTAGTCTTCCACGCTGTTCTTCCTCTAAAATTATTTTGTTTTCTATGCCAATTAGATTGTTTATCGGATTAAGGACTTTGCGCTTGGCTTAGATAATTTTTTTCTCCTAAAATGACATGATGTTCATATTTAGGTGGACTTGAAGAATTAAACATTAAGCAGACTGAACTGTAAGAAATACTATCATCATCCAAGATATTCTAAAACTTTGGCAAAAGAAGACAAAAATAATACCAAAAGTAATAGGTTCCTTGGGAGCAAACCCAAAACTTCTGGAATGCTACTTGAACACCATCAGCACTGACAAAATTACCAATGGCAAAAAGGCAGCTTTATTTGGAACAGCTTACATCCTTCGATGTTTCTTTTAACACCATCAAACACCAATATCTTTCTACCCAAAGTTCTTGGGAATGACCCGATAGGTGGATACAAACACCAAATCTAGTCCAAATATCCGGCTGACAATGCAACCAACATTAACAATAATCCTGCCTGTGGTTACCCTCTTGTGATATTTTGATGAGGTTGAGAGCTGTGCTAGCAGTGACATATTCTACCAGAAGGGTCACTCATGTCAGACAAATCTCAGAAGAATTAGACCAGTGTTGGTGAATGTTTTCGACACCGAGTGCTGAAATGGGAGCGCGGCATGCGTGTGCCAGAAGAGCAGCCGCCGTGAACATGATCTTCTGATTTCCGGTGTGCACATGCCCACCGGCCAGCTGGTCTTTCGGTTTCTGGCACACATGCGAAGACCAGCTGGATGGAGCGCATGCACATGCCAATAACCAGAAGAGCAGCCATCCGGTGTGCATCCATGCACCAGGAAGATGGTTTTCTCGTTTCCAGCACACGCATGCATGCCGGCCACCTGGTCTTCCGGTTTCTGCTGGCCGGTGTGTATGCGTGCACCTGAAACCAGAAGATCATCTTCCCGGTGCATGGATGCACACCGGCCAGGTGGTCTTCCGGTTTCTTCCGATTTCCGGTGCTCCCATGCGCATGAAAACCAGCTGGCCAGCGCTCTGGAACCCGGAAGAGCAACTGCTCTTCGAGCAACGGGCGACTGCTCACGTGCCTGGAGAGATGGCTCTGCGTGTCACTTCCAGTACGTGTGCCATAAATTCGCCATCATGGAACTAGACCAAGCCTATCCATTAACCCATTTACTACACAATAGTGGGAAAACAACAAAAGAATTTTATATTGGATCAGTCATCACCTGTCAACAAGCATCAGATGTTAGCGTTCCTGGGCATCTAGAAAAGTAGGCAATGGGACTCAGAAGTTATGTTTGGCAACTAAGGCTCAACCCTGTGTGATTTGTTCAATGATCCATCCATTTTGGGGGTCTTGGGGGATATCCATAGTATTTTATGGAGTTTTCTCTAACACTAAAGTTCAAATGTGAATATGTTTTCTGTGCTGCTTGTTCAAGTTCCAAGTTTCACTTTCACAGAATGTCAAAGGTAGAAATCATTGCCTAGAAACCATGATTCTAATCCCAACATCTGATTATCTTTTCCAAGGCCTTCAGAACTGCTCTACCAAGTCCGGTCAATTCATTTACTGTTGACAGTTCATCCTAAAAGTTGGAAGCTATTCACCTTTTTGTATATTTAATCTTAGTCCCGTTTTTGACTACATGTTTGATTTTGATTACTAGAATGACCAGTGAGCAAGACTATTTGTGTTTCAATACCCCCCCCCCCCAAAAAAAGTCTTTCAAATGAACTAGTAATTGTGGATATAGTTATAAAAATCTAAGAAAATAGCGGTATTACACAGTTCTCATGGTGAGCAAATTATATCCAAATATTAGCTTTTTAAACTTTGGGTGGCTATAGAAATTGAATTAAATCAATCAATCAATCAGTCAATCAATGATATCTTCCTAGTCTCCAATATATAGCATTATAAACCTGAAGGCAATCCATATGTTTACTTTGTTTGATTAACACGTTTCTGAGATTCCTTTTCATAATTTTAATTATAGAACTTCATTCAACCTGTAGTGCGCAATATGGAAGGGGCTTCTGCATGATCAATTTTCATGCCCTCTTGGGGTTTTTCTGGCAGGCAAGAGTTGGAACACAGAGCTTTCCATCCATTGCAACAGTTTTCAAGCATCTCAGTGTGACGCAGAATTGATCCATACAGAGAGATTGCACAAACTGTTTCAGAAAATACACAGCTTCCGTTTTGAGCATATTTTCATTGATCTTGAGTCCAATGGTGCTTTTAACCCATTTTACTTATTGTTTCCGTCACATTTGGGATTTTGTCCTCAGATGTCACTCAAAAGGAAATTTCTCTCCAGTCTCTCTCTATTCTGGGTATTTTCAGCCTATTCAGGATCATTCTGTTTTTGTTTCAAAGAATAACAGAATAACAGAATAGAGGATACCTTGGAGGTCTTCTAGTCCAACGGTCACAGACTGGTGGCTGTGTACCACTGGTTGTCCATGAGAAAAATTTGGTGGTCTGCAGAAAAATTATTTGCATTTTTTATATTGCACTAAATCAGGGATCCTCAAACTACGGCCCCTGGGTTAGATAAGTGCAATGAACGTTTATGTTGCTGCAGAGAGTCTCCCCCTTCAGGATCTTTTCATGTGGGTTGGAGGGGGACAGAAATTCTGACTTGGGGTCTGCTTGGGCCTCCTGATGCAGGGCTTTGGGCGAAGGCTGGAGGAAAGTGCCACTGGTGGCGAAGAACTGGAGGGCCTTGTTCCAGTGGGACTGGCTGAGCCTTTAGGTACCAGAACCTGGCCTTGCACTCCCGCATGTCTTCCCTCTGCTTGAAAAGCCTATGCTTGTAGTCCTCAGTGAGGTGCTTCTGCTGAGCCTCCTTCTCAGTCAGATCCAATTTGAAATGAGCTGTTTTGCCAACTCTTTCTTGTGGTGGCTACTTAGCTCTAACAACTGCTTCCTGTTGGGGCCCTAAGGAGCCCTGGAGGGCAGGCAAGGAGTGGCTGGCAAGGGAGGGGTGAGTAGAGTCCGGTGAGGCACCCCTCGATGTGAGTGACATTGAGTTAGCCACGCCCAGCCAGTCACGTGACCATCTAGCCATGCCCACCTAGCTGGTCATTAGGCAGATCATATTAGTGGTCTGCAGGATTTGAAATTATGAATTTAGTGGTCCCTGAGGTCCGAAAGGTTGGGGACCCCTCTTCTAGTCCAACTCCCTGTTCAGGCAGGAGACAGTCTATACCATTCTGGACAAATAGCTGTCCAATATCTTCTTTAAAACCCCCAATGATGGAGCGTCTGGAGGGGAGCCATTCCAATGATTAATTGTTCTCACTGTTATGAAATTTCTCCATAGTTCTAAATTGGATCTCTACTTGATACATTTCCATCTGTTACTTCTTGTCCTGCTCTCAAGTGCTTTGGAGAATAGGTTGACCCCACACTTCTGTGTGACAAATATTGAAAAACTTTTATGTCATCCCCTTCTCTTTGTTAGACTAGACCCGTGATGGCGAACCTGTGGCATGCATGCCAGAGGTGGCACGTGAGCCATCATCCCAGTTCCGCTCTGATGCGAATGTGCGCGCGCCTCCCGCCGCCCAGCTGATCTTTGGGTCTCTGCCATGCATGCACAGAGCCAGGTCACGTGAGGGGCACTTGCATGCATGGGGTGCATGTGGGGACCGGGCACACATACGTGGGGGGTGAGGTGAATGCAGGGGCTGGGCGGCATGGGTGGGAGTGGGGTACATGCACGGGGCATGCACGCATTGCATTTTGGGGATTCAGGCATGTGCACATGTGCGCTTTAGGCACTTGGTCCGGAAAAGGTCAGCCATCACTGGACTAGACCTATCCAGTTCCTGTAACCATTCAGGATATGTTTTAGTTTTCAGCCCCCTAATATTCTGTGTTACTTTTCTCTGCCACTCTTTCTAGAGTCTCAACATCTTTTTTGTATTGTGGTGACTAAAACTGGATGCATTATTCTAAGTGTGGTCTTACCAGTGCAATATAAAATGGTACTAACACTCCCTGTGATCTTGATGCTATCCCTCTTCTGTGGATTCATCTGAGGACTGCATTGGCTTTTTTCACTGCTGCAGCACACTTCTGGCTCATATTTAAGCGATGGCCCACTAGTACTCCCACATCCTTCTCGCAGTTATTTGAATTAGGGGTTTGAATTGCCCCTAACAAAATGAGTTTGGATTATATTGTTTACAATTTGCTTTGCGTTCATAAAGAACATTTTGAGACTGAAAAATTTCTGAAACAGAAGGTAAAATATCTTGCTATTAAGTCATACGTGAAATGTTGCTCAAATGTTTTTTCCAAGCAGACTTGCAAAAAGGTTTCCCTGGGGCCAGAATCTTCAGGAGTATGGGAATTAGCTAGATAATGTTCAACCATCAACTTCTATATTGAAGTTTTAGCTTCTAGCTTTAGCTAATCTTTAAAATTGTAACTTTTCAGAAAAAGAATAAGTAGTTCTTTAAACAACGAAATCCAATTCAGTCTACATTCTAAAAGTTGGGAGGGGCAGCAAAAAGGACGGGAGAAAGTCTTGCCATTTTCATTGCACTTTATTATATAACAAAATTAGAACATTACAATCACAACATTAGAAAATCAGTTTCAGTGGTGATGCGTGCACCGTGGGAAGACGTGAAAGAACAGGTTAGATACAGATTGTCACAGAGAAAATTTTTCTACATGGTCCTTACGAGTTTGGAAACAACGTGATAGCACATAATCAATCAGTCAAAAAGATTACCAAATAACAGCTTTAACATTATTTCTTTATAAAAATGGTAGGGGGAGATTTAGGGAAGAGAGATGGTGGGCCTCTTAATGCGAGAACTACAAATCCCAAAGATCTTTAGAGCGTGCTGGCCTCTTCTATACAGCTAACAATTCAGTAAGGTGGCTAGCAATTTGTCTCCAGGAAAGAAACATGCTGCTACAGTCATCTTCTAGACTTTAGAAAGTAAGAAAGATGGCCTTATTATCCTGTAAATTAAGGCTTCCAGAGATTTTTGCCCAAACAAAAACAAAAATTATTTTGTTTTTGTTTAAACAAAATAATGAACACTCCTAGATTGAGGCTCAGTGCTCTTAAGAAGAAAGTAACTACAGCCCTGCTGAATCATGCATAAGGCAATCTAGCAACACCCTCTAGATCAGTGGTTCTCAACCTGTGAGTTGGGACCCCTTTGGGACTCGAACGACCCTTTCACAGGGGTTGCCTAAGACCATCTGAAAACACGTATTTTCAATGATTTTAGGAATAATTTTATGGTTGGGGGTCACCACAACATGAGGAACTGTATTAAAGGGTCATGGCATTAGGAAGGTTGCGACCCACTGCTCTAGATGCCTCTCTGCTGGAATATAGTGATAGTCACCAAATTAAGAGGCTTTAAATTCATACTGCTGATTGGCAGTAGACTCAAAGGCAGGATCCTTCTCATCAATAGATTTGGGGGAGAAACAGCAGAAAAGGAAATGTGCCTTTGTCTATGGGTTCTCCAGAAAGCATTTTGTGATCTACTACTGTGTTTTTGTGTGAGACAAAATGCTGGATTAGACAGGCCAGCTGGTCTTATGTTCTTAGAGCTCCATATGACTGCCTAAGCTCAACTGCAGAAGTAGAGCTTCCTCTTTGCTCTTATTTTTTTTCCCGGCCTTGTTATAGAAAAGGGATCAAGATGACTTTTGGCAAATTAAACAGCAAAAGTGCATAACACGGCATTCTGGAGACAGAAATGAAGAAGCTTCTGGGATGAGAAGTCTCCAAAGAAAAACAAGAATGTCCAGTTGACTCTTGAAAAAGCACATTTGGAATAGAAATTTAGTTGTATCCTGAAGTTCAGCTGGTTGTGAATAGCCCTAAAACAGTTGTCCCCAACCTGTTTGGCACCAAGGAACAATTTCATGGAAGACAATTTTTGTATCCAGTGGAGGGTTGATGGTTTTGGTTTAACTCCTTTGCCCACTGCTCACCTCCAGGTGTGAGGTCCTGTTCCTAACAGGTCCGTGGCCCGAGGGTTGGGGACCCCTGCCCTAAAAGATGGTACCATATTGCCTTGCTTTTAGCATTTTCTAAATCAACGTCGCACCCAGGATAAGAAGGGCATTTTATTTCATGCTTATACCCTTTACAAAATAATTTTCTCCCACTGATACTAATTAGAGGAAAAAATCTGACAAAATATTTTAACAAATTCCACAGACTATCACTGGCTGTTCGTCTCTGAACATAGAGAGGGAAGGAAGTACCAAATCAGTTTAGCTACTTCTACTTAGCTTCTTTTGTTCCAAATTTCAGTAATTGTAAAATTAGATATATTACAAGAACGAGAAAAGCAGAAGGTTGTAGGATTTCATTAGATAGTGACATTTCCTGTTTTCTCTTTATGCAAAGAAAAGCAACAGCTTTTACTGAGCTACATTTTTAACCAGACTATTTCTGTGATACACCTTTAATACTTATGTTAGTGAAGATATCCTTTTCAAAGTTGTTAATTAGAAATAATATATTAGCAAAAACCATGTAGAAAATTAGTTGTTTTATGACGTAAGTAGATAATGCAGTGCTAGCGCACTGAAATTTTGGGTGAGTTGCTCTTTTGCTAGAAAATTGGTATAATTATTTTCTAAAAGCAGTGTTCCCACTCTACAAGTTAATGTGTGCTTTGAAGGAGATGTGAAATAAAGTACAAAGGAGATTCTGGTTTTCTTTTTAGTAAAAAGAACTTGGCAATTGTTTTTGTGAAAATGGTAGTAGGTTAGCCCCACTTTAAAATCTATAATTCAAAAATTCAGACTAATGTTTCTGAATGGCTGCTAATAGTGTTGCTGGCATGGGAACATTTTGCTTCTCACTTCTCTTATCCTCATGATCCCTCTACTTACAATCTTGTGAAAAGATTTCATTAAGATATATGGTTTTTATATGCATAGTAACAGCTTCTGGAAATTCTTTAAACTCAGTACAGTATGTGTTTCCTGCAGTCAGAAGTGTCTGCAGTGAAAATGATTAAGTTGTGGTTTGGAGGAATATATGGGGAAAACTATTTGGTTTATTATGATCATGTGAACAGAAAATATGGTTACATGATTAATTGATTTATAAGTTGGATTGAATGAAAATGGAAATAATTGGAATATCCATGTTTATATCTTTGAATATACAAAGAAAATATACAAAGAATATACAAAGAAAAAAGATAGTTATATAACTAATTGATTCATACTAAAATGTTGGATTGTATTACTTAAGGAAATGTATGTTATAAAATAAGTGGGTTTACTATTCCTATAAAAATTGAACAATTGCAACACCACATAATTAATTAATTTGATGATGGATATAAAAATAGATGACAATGGGAAGGGATAGGGACGATAGAATAGGGAAACAGGGAATAGGGAAAAATTGAATTTGGTTAAGATCAGAGATGAGAATGAAGGGTAATATTGGTTTTTTAAAAAAATGGATGAGAATAAATATTATGGCAAAAAGAAAGTATAGAAATTGTAAATTTAGTTGAAATGACTAAAAACTGTTTAAATTTGTGAATCAGCCAAATACTCTGTTCAGAAAAAATCCATTGTATGTTTGTATGTGTGTTTGTATATAAAAAAAAAAAACTTTATTAAAAAAAAAAGAAGTGTCTGCAGTGCATCAAAAAAAGTTAGAAGGTTGAGCGGTTAGAATGCAGTGGTTAGAATACTGCATTCTAACCACTGGGCTACCATGGCTCCAATACAATATAGGAGATAATATATTAAATTAAGATAAAACCATAATAAAATCACCATTATGATGGAGCCATAGTGTCAGCGTTCCAGAAAAACCCCAACTCCAAGTAAAGATGCAGGAGCAAACATTTTCCAAAGTTCTCTTTACTAGAATAGGCAAACTGGCACATCTGGGAAAACTCGAATCTGAAAAGCCCGAGTTTTCCTTCAGTAAGTCAAAGCTCCCAAAACCATCCCCTTTTCCAACCAGTTGGTCACATGCTCCAATCAACGTCCACCCCATCCCGATCTAGCTCCCTGACCACTCCTTCTCCAGATGCTGGATTGCCCTGACTTTGACCGACAGGAAGAATGCTATTATGTCTACCAACCACCCCTCTCATTAATCCCCTCTCCTACTTTCCCACACATGAGAAGGTGGCAGCATTGGAGCTTCCGGCCTAATATGGCTTCCAAGGCTGACACATAGAATTGCAATGGAATAGATGTTATGCTTCAATATATAAGGAAGCTAACCATATAACTGCTTCTGGTGAGGCTGCAGTGAGATCATTTCAGGTGCCTTGAAATTTCCTAAGGAGACATTCTTGAACTATATTTATGTGAATTATGACCAGAGGTGGTATTCAGCAGGTTCTGACCAGTTCTGGAGAACCGGTAGCGGAAATTTTGAGTAGTTCAGAAAACCGGTAAATACTACCTCTGACTGGCCCCACCCCATCTATTCTCTGCCTCCTGAGTCCCAGCTGATCGGGAGGAAATGGCGATTTTGCAGTAACCTTCCCCTGGAGTGGTGAGGGAATAGAGATTTTACAGTATCCTTCCCCTGCCATGCCCACCAAGCCACACCCACAGAATTGATAGTAAAAAATTTGAATCCCATCACTGATTATGACCAATGTAAAAAGGGGCAAAGGTTGGATTATGTCGCTGGGGCTGTCATGTTGACATTTTTACCTACCTCCTTGTGGACACCCATCTATGGTCATTGCAGATGGTACAAGGAGCAGCTGTGCAAGCCTCAAAAAAGATCAAGCTGCTTTAAGATGCTGTCCTTGAATCTTCTTTCTCCCCTGGAATCCAAAGCACAAATAGCCGTTTTGTTAATTTCCTATAAGCCAAAACACATTTTTTTCCCTTGCAAATTCATAACAGATAAATAAGGATTGTGTCCCATAGTGTTTGCAGAGGAAAAAGGGAATGACATTGAAGGCCCGGAGGAAGAGCGGCTACTAAGCAAATGGTCAGATAAGCGGGGTTTGAGCCTAGGCCAAAGGAACTAAATTGAGTAAATGCCTCAAACAAGCTCTTCCTTAGTTCACAGGAATATTAAGTGTGGAAAGGAGAAGCACATTCAGGCTCAAGCAAGACAGTGTTCTCTTTCTCAGTCTTACTTCCTTATCTTCAAAATATACTTTAGATAGAAGCAAAACTCTTCAGTCCTCGTCTGTATCACATATCTTTTATTCAATTATAATCAATGTTAATATGCATCCAAGGCAACAACTTTATGCAAATTTTACTGTTTTCAGCAGAACATTCTACTCAATTACACTGTTATAAGCTCAGCAGTGTATTCTCTAACAAGATGAATTGACGCCTCTAGTACATGGATGTCAAAGTCAATTGTCTCATATTGTGACATATTGACATATTGTGATGTATCGCAATGTTTTTTGTCTTTGCAGAGCCGGGATTGGCGTGGCCTGTGTATGATGCATCTGGCCCGTGGGCCGCCAGTTTGACACCCCTGTGTCTAGTACTAAGGATTATTATTAGTACTGGTCACTTGTTTTTAACAGCAGTGAGCAGTGAGGTATCCAAGTTTGCAAATGGGAGTAAGTTCAAAAGCAAGAGCAACGTTATAGCATGAATTGTTCTGCCTTAATGTTCTTGTTATACACTGCAGCCATACCTTCTTTCAAGTTAATTAATTTTTCTCCCTTTGTCAGCTTTGTATCTGTGGCTGCTAAATATGTCGAGTCTTTATTGGGCAGTTTTAGGCTTTGTATATCCCATGCATATTTTTGTTTGGTACCAGAAAAGTATCTTTCTTGGAGTATCTACAAAGGTGTTGTGCTATAGTATGCTTTGCTGAAAGGTTCAGATGATTGCTATTAGGGTTTCCTATCTTTTTCTCTCCTTCCACTAGTTAGCTTTCCATGACTACTGAATATGCCAGTCTTTGTATTTTTATGCTCCCATGGAGTTGGCACTGACTCTTCAGCAGCTCATGAAATACTGATCTCATTGTCTATTATTCTGTCGGTTCTTTGTCTGAAAGATAGCTAGCTGAGGTTATTTCCTTCTGCCTTCCTTCCCAGGGACAAATACCCAGAACCCATGTGTTGACTTTCCCCATGATAGGATAAAGTAATCTAAGAGGTTGACTACGTGTAATATATTTCCTGTAAATAAATCTGCCTCACTGCTCATGTGAGATTCCCACTTTAAGAAAGTTAACTTGCATATAACCTGCAAAACTGAAACCCTCCAGATTTAAGCCCAAGGCCTATCTGAGCTTGCAAACATCCTCAGGCAACCTATATTTTAGAAGTGAAAAATGCGAGCATAAATAAACGTCTAGAGAATAAATTTCACTTGACATAATATCACGTCTGAAAGAAATTTCCCAGAAATACATATAAAATAAACTAATCTATACATTCAATGAAGCATTTGAATGCAAGTATTTAATATATATGCAATGCAAATTTTGATTAAATGTTTATCACTGTCTAGAATTAGTATATTGCTGAGATGTACCGCACATTGGCCTATTCGCACCACCACTCTGAATAATCACAATAGTGATTAGAAGGCCGAATGAAACAATTCAAACAATCCATATGTCACACGCAGAAGATGGGTGGGAGGGGGAAATGGAAGGAGAGAGGGAGAGAGAGAGAATCCTGCATAATGCAATATAAATATTCTGTCCAAAACATGACTATAATGAAAACATACTTCTGATATCTGATAGCAATGTTACTTTTGTACCATTCTTTTTTCTGAAAATAATTTCTCACAGATTGGACTCCAATTTAGGCAGAATTTTATTTTGTATTTATTTTACTCTCAATATTATGAATTGAAAAGCAATGAAAAACGTTTTTTGCAGAGGTCAGCTTACAGAGATATGAAACTTTTATAGTGCTCCTGATATTTTGACTATTTGTGCTAGCCCTGAAACATATGCCTCTTATCAGCCTTTAGGAGTGCCTTTTCTCATAATCTGGTTATTATTTTAGGAAATTCTTCTCAAGTGTATTCTGATAATACACTTGGCATGATGACTTTAAGAGCCCTCTTCTGGTTCCCACATCTGTGAAATGTCCTCTTGAGATAATCTATCTGGCCATTATACATATTTCATATGCTAAACTTTCTTGTTGTAGCATTTTGCCTTTAATATGTTTAACTGCTGATTTTTTGATATTTATCAATTTTAACATATCAGTTTTTTTGTTTTTTATTTATAAACTTCTTTGACAATATTTGCTACTTAGATTGTATATGCATTTCCATGTTAATATCTTTTAAGTTCTGAGAGCCATCTTTTCTGTGGGTATCTACTTAGTGTTCATCTTAATTCTAAATCTATAGTGGTCAAGCTATGGATCTTAGATCGCTGATGGCGCATGAGGATACAAAAGGAAAAATATCCCTTCAGGCAAGTTTCTATAGGAAGTTAGCACCCGCCCCTGTCCTGGAAGAATGAAAAATTTTAAGAAATATTAAAAAGGTAGAATATTATGTTTCCCTGTATGAGAAATGGAGAAGCATGTTTTTAAAGACAAAGCAGCTCCCATCTTCCTGCCCCCACCCTTTTGTTAATGGGCCAGAGGCAGAAACTCAATCTTTGTCAATGGGCCTTCATCTGCAACACAGTAGCAACAGAAACTAACACAATGGGACCCATCTAGACAGAAACTCACCACATGGCACCTGGGAAGATTACATCAGCCAGCAAGGCTAGCTAAGACCCCCACCCCCTGGGAGTCTGACAACCAATCAGGAAACTCTTTCTGGGTCCCAGGAAGTTCAAAGCCAGAGAGAGCATTAAATCCGGAGACTCGCTGTATCTGCCCTTTTTTCTGTTCAGGAACTCAAGCCATGTGATCCTGTCCACCATTAAACCATCTTTCCAAGCAGTCTCCATGTTTCCAGTGTCTTTTCCCCACTTGGAACAGAACCCAGAGGATATTTCTTCCTACATTTCCATGAAACTTTCTTCCTTAGTTCATGAAAATTAGACTGAAGGGATATTTTTCCTTTTGTATCTTCTATTAGCCATCAGCGATCTAAGATCCATAGATTGACCACTATAGAGTTAAGATCAACACCAAGTAGATACTCACAGAGAAGAGTTACAGTCTCTTACAATAATAAAACTATCAAAACTCAAATAGACTCCTAATTGGTACAATAAGTACAACTCATAGTCCTGGTTACTTATCTTCGTTGTCTACACCAGTGTTTCTCAGCCTTGGCAACTTGAAAATGTATGGAATTCAACTCCCAGAATTCAGGGGGGAAATCCAGCAGGTTCTGGAGAACCGGTAGGGGAAATTTTGAGTAGTTTGGAGAACTGGCAAATACTCTGGGCCCACTCTGGTACCAGCCACCTCTGGCTGGTCCCAGAGTGGAGAATGGGAATTTTGCAGTATCCTTCCCCTGGAGTGGGGTGGGAATGGAGATTTTGCAGTATCCTTCCCCTGCCACGCCCACCAAGCCGCACCCACCAAGCCACACGCCCACAGAATCGGTATTAAAAAAATTGAATTTCACCACTGCCAGAATTCCCTATTCAGCATGGCTGGCTGGGAATTCTAGGAGTTGGAAGTTCATACATCTTTAGTTGTCAGGGTTGAGAAACCCTGGTCTACATACTTTTCATATTATTATCTAATGGCTGTTAGAAACAACACGGAGCCATCTACACTCTCTTGATATCGTTTTTTTTAAAGTTACAAGATTCCTTAAACTCATCGCTTGTGGTCCGCCATTGCCTTTTTGCCAAAGACTGATAAAGTGTGACCGGTGTGATGTGCATGACTAGGCATTTAAAAAAAGGCGAGTACTAATTCGATCGCTACATTCATCCTTTCACTCCTTACTGCCACATGACATGACCCTTCTTAACACCCTAAAATTGGAGAAGATCGTCAGCGCAGGAGCGTCCTGTGCCATTCCCCATTCTTAAAATCACTAGCTAGCAGGAAAGGGAGCACTCTCTATAGAGCTTCTGCTGTCCTACTGGCGGACTTTTTGTTTTGTTTTTTTACAGCATCCGGTTTCTTCATCCCTCAAACCACCGGAGTACATTAGAAAACCGAGAGCGGGGAACGTTTCTCCCTACTTTCGTCTGGCTCTGCGCATGGGCACTGCCGGGACACAGCCCGGCCTTCCTGGAACTGGTTCCAAAAGCTCTCCTACTACCAAAGGTGATTCCCACGCCCGGGCAAGTGTGAGCATGCGCATACTTCTCCTTTCTCTCTCTTTTCCCCCCTCCTCCCCCCCCCCCATCCTTGCTTGCAAGCTTTCTATAAGGGGCCGGGGCGATTGCTCGTAGCTCCTCCTTTGTCGAGAGCGTGTCGGCCTGTGGCTGTTGGAGCCGGCTGTGAGTAGGAAGGGATGCCCTTTGGCAACCGCAGAGGTGGATGAAGAGGCTGAGCGCCGGGGAGGAGCGGGCGTAGAACTATCAGAGGCAGGAGCGGTGCCTGGGCTGCTGCCGCTGAGGGTGGGGGAGAATTAAGGAGGGGTTCGGGTACCGGGTGGGGCATTTGGCTTTCTCCTGGAGTAGGGAGTGGCTATAGTTTCTCCAGTAATACAGAGCGTTGGTTGAGCAAGTTTGGGGTGCGGGGGGGGGGGGAGGAGGAAAGAGAAAATGGGGTGCCACGTGTTGGGAAATGAGACGTTTCGTTTGCAAGCTTTCTTCCAAACTCCTGTGTTCTCAGGTTAGGGTCTTGTGGGTTCATTGTGATTTGTGTGTGAGAGAGACTGTCTCTCTCACACATCATCTCTAAAGAAAGATGTTGTGAGAACTTAGTTGCAATATTATTGCCCACTCTACCTATTGAGCTTGGGATTTGTAAGGGCATTATTTAAAGGGCCTGGGCTGTATTTGTTTCTTTATGTTCAGTTTTTTTTAAAAAAATCCGGGCTAGTATTTTTACAGAAGGAAATGTGTCTCATGGTGTCTGAACTTTTGGGATATGTTTGCAGGTAACTGGGCCAAGGCCTTTTTACAAATTATTTTACAACAGTATATGGACATGGGTTTTGTTAATCTATTGCGATAAAAATAAAAGAAAAACATGGCATCTTCAAAACCGAAACACATTTATTATACTATGAATATCTGTACTTGGATGGTTTTCTCAATTCAGATTTCACTCCTGGTGATGAAATGACCACATATGTGAACATCACTTGGCCAACATCTGGAAGTGGTTTGTTGTTGCCTTCTTGGGTTTTTTTCTTTTTTAAACATTTCCCAAACTAGTCTACAAAGTGTATTTTCTGGTGGTCTCCCATCAGTTTACTAACCAGGTTTGATCATGCTTATTTTTTTTTTTCTGAGCTGAGGTCAGCCACAATCTGCTAGGTGGTTTGGCTGGACATTTTAGATCACGGGTCCTCAAACTTGGCAGCTTTAAGACTTGTGGACTTCAACTCCCAGAATTCTCCAGCCAGTATACCTCATAGCCAGCATAGAATTCTGGGAGTTGAAGTCCACAAGTCTTAAAGCTGCCAAGTTTGAAGACCTCTGCTTTAGGTGGATGACTAGGCACCTATGTTACACTGATGCTGTATGACCTGCTCTAGTTTCCAGTAACTTTATGGGTGCAATTCAAGATACTGGTTATCACTATTAAAGCTATTGCCTGGCACGGAAGAGGTTCTTTGCAGGACTGCCTTTCTCTGAGGGAATCTCTGTCCCACCAGGTTGGATAGGTGGATGCTCCAGGCCCTTTGAATGCTGTCATCTGGTGGGACCTTGGAGCCATGCTTTCTCTATAACTGGCTCTGACTCTTTGGAATAGGCTCCCACTGAGATCTGCCATCCCCAATCTTGTTAGCCTTCCTGAATGCTGGGAAGACTAGAGGGTTCCCCAAAGCTCTGAACTAGGATGGGGATGAGCCAATGAGTATGGAATATGTGTTTTCATGGTGCTATGGAAGGAAGAATACAAAGCATTGTCATGTTGTTTTAATGATTTTGTTGTGAGCCATCTATGACATATGTCTCATAATTAAATATATTTTAATTCTATATTATAGTTCTCAAGAGGCCATCCTTGAGCAAAATATTTGAGCGGAACTTCAATGGAAGCAAGCTGAATTAAATTTATTATGAAAGTTAATCCTATTGTAGCTGATTAACAAGTAGGGATAAGAAACCTGCTTCTCTACTATTTTTACCTTGTTAAAGATACTGTTAAATCCAATTTATTGTTTTTTACATTTGCATAGAGTAAGCATACTCTTCTATAAAGATGAGGTACTCTTTGGGCAATTTATTTACTTTGATGGTTATGAGAAAGTGAATAGTAAAATGAAAGATCAGAGAGAAATAAAATGAAAAAAGATGTTCACAATGCAAAGATATCTATATTGCATCAAATGACAGTTTTGTGAATGGCCACTTTTATTGGCAATTATTATTCGATCTTTTTTGTTTTATTTCCCTCCGCTCTTTCCTTTTAATGTTCATTTTCCCACAACCATCAAAATAAACTCTTCAAAGAGTACTTCATATTTGTAGAATCTTACTCTATGAAAATGTAAAATATGTTATTGGATTTAACAGGTATCTGGGTGCAATTATGGTAAAAATAGTAGAGAAGCAGTTTGGTAATAAATTAGCTTCTTGCAAGATACATTTGGTATATGCATGCATATTGTGCTTTAAGCCTATTAGTTATGTAAACAATACTGAAATGAACTCTTTTTTTTTAAAGGCACCATGCTAGAGCATTCATTATTGAGAAGTCCTTGTTTTTGGGAGGCTTCTTTGTTAGCTATTAAAAGATGGTATCTAAATAATATTAAAAGGATAAGAAAGGATGAAGAAACTACAGATGAATGAACAAGGGATTTAAAAATTTCATGGAGGTTAGGGCATCATTAATTGAACATAATTAACTGCATATATTGCTTTAAAAGATTAAAAAAAATCACAAAAATCATTATGCTAAGTTAATGAATATCAAGAACTGATATAATACAATATAAATCACCTGGTAAAATTTGGCTATGTCTTCCAGTAATGGAATAAAATTATCTTCAATTTTCTCAATGGTATCTTGCAAATCTTGTGGATTCCACCTAAGGATATAACATTCTAAGAATTTCAGCTATATTAAGGGTTTTCTAAAGGTTGGGGCTAATTCTGATGTTTTCATTATTTCCAGATGTCTACTTTGACGAGGCCCAATAATAGTTCCGACCTGAAGAGTTTCCCTAGTCCCATTACGGTAAAATGCAAAGAACATACAGTTGTTTGTGTTAGAACTATTTAGGTCCACATGGATGTTTGGATGTTTTCCTGTTCCATGTTATTTTTTTAAAACAAGTTATAGTTAAGCTTTGGGGGAAAAAATCTGGTAAATTTTTGCTGTTGATTCTTTCTATTCTTAGAGATGATTCTCTAGAGACTGCTACAGTTGAGTAAAGGTTTATGACACATAGAAATAGAAATCCTAACCAAAACTATTTCACTTTCTTTGGAGGGCGTGAGACAGACAGACAGAAACATCCCCTCTCCCCCAAGGACATTCTTTTCTTACTCCTGAAATACCACAACAGTGAATATTCCTTAAATCTGGCCAACAAAATGTTGCATTTAATTTAAACATCAAGGGAAGAGGAAGATTTGTCATATCATCATATTATAATGTGTATACATTGTAAATAAAAGGCAGTCAATAAATACTGTAAATACAGACTTCAGCCTGCTAATATTCTTAAATTATTCCTAATAGTCTCTTTGGGGTTGCTTTAGCCAGTAAAAATATAACCTTCAAGGTTAATCATGCTTTGGAAAACTGTTTACAAATCTTTATTTTATTGTTTTTCTTTGAGCTGTGCACCCTCAGTCAAGCTTTGTATGTCTCATTTATCAGACTATTTGTTATCCTTTCCAGCTGCTTCATGTCTGGTTTTTAAGTGTGACCAGAACTGAATGTACTCTTCCAGCAGAGATTTTTCCAAAGTAAAGTGAGAGAAGCAATTTCTGTGTCATGCTTGCCTAATACCTAACCATTATAGTGTACATTGGCATTAGATGTGTTTGGACATCATGAAGATTATAAACCTCTGGTGATTCAGTATGATTAATAGCTGAAGTTTAACTTACGCCATCTTTTACATGATACTGCATCTTACTTATCCCTTCAATAAATTTCATAACTCTGCAAAAATCCTGAACCAGGTTTAGTGAACTCCATCTCATGATACAAATATTAAGGTATAAGGCCTTGGTGGTAGATGCAAAGTTGTTTCCGGAATCAATTTTGTGTGTTTTTTGGATACCTTCGGTGAAGGTACCTTCGGTGTGTTTTTTGGATACCTTCGGTGCAGGTATCTCTAGGGCTTGTGATACCCCATGTATGATGGGAATACTTGGAGTTGTAGTCTAAATCTGGAGAGTAGTGGATTGGAAACAGCTGGTATATCTTTAATTTCTTTTTTTCCTGATCAGTTGGCTGGAATGATTTAATAGGTGGGCTTGAAAAACAAGTTTAAGGCAGAAATCCTCATACTTATTTGAAACAAACCTTTTTGAATTAAATGGGACTTATTTCTCAGAAATGAATTCTCTCACCTCAGTCTCTAAAGTGCCATTGAATTCCAGTGTTTAGAAAATTGATCATTTATTCAGTTTTCCAATAAAATGTATGCAAGTGGGACTTAAAAAGCAGGCAAATGATTAGCCCAAATAAATGTTTTTTTCATGGTGGAATTATTTTTATAAAATTAAATAAACACAAGATTTGATTATTTTAAATAGAATGACACGGTCAAGTTCTAAAAAAAATTGAGTGGAAAATGGGTGAAGATAAAACCTGGCAATGAGTTTAAAACTGAAACATTAAAAAAAGAAACCGAAAACAGCCTTCATTTGGGCTGTTTAAGAACAAGCTATTCAAACTAATGCAATCAAGGCCAGAATTGAAAAATCATTAAATGATTCAAAATGCAGATTATGCAAAGAGGCGGAAGAAACTATAGATTATATATTCAGCTCATGAAAGAAGATTGCACAAACTGATTATGAACGTTATAACTCTGTCACTATGATTCTATGGAACATCTCTAAAATTATGTGCCATTAATGAAAAATCGATGGGAATATTTAGTTAAAAATAGTTGAAAATGAATAGGTTAAAATATGACGGGGTTTTCAAATAAAAAAAAGATAAAGTCTTGGCTCACATCAGATTTAACTCTGGTTAAAAAGAAGAAACTATGGAATATTTAATGTGGCAACACCCCTGAATAGTAGAATAGAGGACTAAGAATTGAAGCTCACTAAGTAGCATGATCTAAAAATCAGGGTTGAAATATTATGAGATAAAGTCCCAGTAGTGGTCAGCACACTGGGTGGGTATCATACAAAAATATATTGGAAAGCACTTAGGAAATTTGTGCATTGACAAAATTTCCATCTGTCTGTTACAAAAGGTCACTCTGCTTGGATGTGCACATGTACTGAACTGGATATATTATGTCAACTTAGGTTCTTGGGAAGAGTTTGATGTGCATGAAGGCCAACAACAGTTAATAATATTTCATAATATTTCACAGTCAGCCAGATGCTTAGACTGGATTTGGCTTTTTTATCTAGGTCATTGTAAAGGGCTTGATAGGTGGAAATAAATGCTAAATGCAGTCTAAGCATTTGGCTAACTGTGCAACCAACTATAAATAAACCACATAGATAGATTTTCTCCATGACATTCTGTTCCCAACTTGGTCTTTAGGTCTTCCAATAATGTGTCCATTGCTGCTGTAATTTAGTACGTTCACATTATTGCTGGTCATCTTTTTCTCTTTCTTTCCACCATTCTCACCACTGCAGACTTTTCCAGAGAGCTAGACCTTCACCTAATACAGATAGTCCTCGACTTATAACAGTTGGTTTAGTGACAAATATTTAAAGTTACAATGATACTGAAAAATGTGACTTATGACCTTCCCCCCCATAATTATTTGTAGCATCCCTATGTAGCATCCCTATGATCATGTGATCAAAATTCAGATTCTTGGCAACTGGTTTATATTTATGACCATTGCTGTGTCCCAAGGTCATGTGATCACTTTTTGCAACCTTTTCATAAGCAAAGTCAATGGGGAAGCCAGACTCACTTAACAACCCGATTACCAACTTATCAACTGCAGTGATTCATTTAACAACTGAGTCAAGCAAGGTCGTAAAACGGGGCAAAACTCACTTAACGAATGTCTTACTTAACAACAGAAATTTAGGGCTCAATTGTAGTCATAAGTCGAGGACTACCTTTATATCCATAGTATGATCGTTTAACTCTGGCCATTTGTGTCAAGACTAGCTAAAAACTGGTAACTGAGATTTCACATTTTTGTATATATAATAAAATTTATCGTATATTCTGCTCATCACCAGTGAATCTGGGTGGTTTACAATTGTTAAACCACATTTAAGAACAGAAATCAATACTACTATTGCTTTGATTGAACAAAATTATAAAGGAAAAAAGGTACAAGCTACTACAATGAAGGCAAAGAAAGGATACCTGGAGGGGAGCCAAAAAGAAGAAGTGGCATCAGTCATCCTCATCAAAAGCCTGGGTGATGAGCCAGGTATTTAAAGATCTGTGGAATAGTAGTAGATAGGAATCCATTTGAATTTTGTGGGGCTCCTCATCCAGAGAACAGGTACTGCTACAGAGAAATCACATACCTAGAGTCCTGACAGATATCATTGTTATGATATTGGAACCCAGAGCAGTTTGTTAGATCAAACTGACTGGGCAGATACTATGGGACACAGGTAGTACCCGACTTGACCATGTTGGGCTTTATAGGTGATGTTTCAGCACCTGGAATCATGCTCAGAAGTTGAAGTCTTCGTGTTTATAGTATAGGAATGTATGGATTATGTTATACTCAGTATATATACTTGAGCATAGTATGTATGTATGTATGTATGTATGTATGTATGTGTATATATATATATATATATATATATATATATATATATATATATATACATACATACATACATACATACATACATACATACACACTCATATATATATATAAGATGGAGAAAGAACCCAGTATGTAATGAATGTGATTTCGCTCAATTGTGGTTCCAGAAAAATCTTGGCTACGTAGGAAAAACCTGGCTTAAAGGAAACACACACACACACACACACACACAGTGCATATTTGATATAAATGGAGAGTATGTTTGATATCGAGCAGTTGAAAGATCAAGTAATGTGATGTAGAAGTTAATTGAAAATGTTTTAACTCTCTTCAGGAATTTGAACTCTTAAAGTATAACTATTATAGTCTCAAATTGTTGCCACCCCCATAGAATCATGGTATGACTAATACAAATCGTGTTGTCACTGAATATGGTTAACAACATTAAGGAGATCTATTCCTGATGAATATATAACATGCGATAGAGAAGAAATGAACAGGGAGGGGGCAGAAACTTTGTTGTCAGTCTACTTTATATGTGCAAACTGTATATAGCAATTCTGCAACAACAAACAAGTCATAATGTTTTGTATAGATTAATAAAGAACAGATTTGTCATCTGTTATATCTCCTCTTATAGGCCAGAGTGAGCACAGAAAGAACTAATTGGGAGAACTAAACAGAGACTTTTTTGTTTACTTTCAGCCACAAAGTAATCCTTCACCAAGTTCATTTATGAATGAAACGTGTTGCCAGGCTCCACCAGCCTTCTATTCAGTGAATCCTATCCAGCATAAATCAGGTATCTGCTTTGAATATTAAACCACTGAGCTGAGATTTATTTCTTGGGTGCATGTTGTCCTTAAAGTGTTCAATACATTGACCTTAGTGTGGAGTTCTTGGTGCTGTCTGTGCTTGGTTTTTGCAGATGTTCATTACCTGATTAGGTAACATCACCAGTGCAAGTACTTGTGGGGTTTGCTTCAGTGGTGAAATCCAATTTTTTTTACTACTGGTTCTGTGGGCGGGGCTTGGTGTGACTTGGTGTGGCTTGGTGAGCATGGCAGGGGAAAGATATTAGAAAAATCTCCATTTCCACCCCATTCCAGGGTGTTCTGCCCCAGTTCTGGATTCCCAAGGATTGTGATACACACCAACGGTCCTTATCAAAGTTATAACGTACCAAGAATAAATAAAGTCCAACAAAGGTTGGCAACCAGCCCAGAAGACAAAATATGATAAGACACTCACTCTTCAAAAATGCTCTTTAATAATTACATGTTGTTTCCAGTAAGAAATTACTAACTGCGTGTGGCCAATTACTCTTGAGGAGACCTCCTCCTCCTGAATAGCCACTCCAGCCTTTTGGCAGCCCTGCGTGCTCGAGCATTGAGGAGAGGCTCCTCTACTTTGCTTTCTCCACTTGAAGGAGCCTCTGGAGGTTCTGAAGGCCCAGGCTGAATCTTTGCCTCTGGCACCACATCCTCTTCAGTCTCCTCACTGTCTGACGCGAGCGCCGGCTGTGCCGGCTGCTGGCGTGATCCCACACCAATCTCATTGTCGGGATCAGCCACGATCTGCGCAGGCCACTGGCAGGCCACAACACAGGGGAAGGATACTCCAGGGGAGGAATCTCCATTCCCACCCCACTCTGGGGCCAGCCAGAGGTGGTATTTGCTGGTTCTCCGAACTGCTCAAAATTTCCACTACCAGTTCTCCAGAACCTGCTGGATTTCACCCCTGGTTTGCTTCCTGTTTATATACAGTAGCTTGCTCTATCAGTGTTGGTAAATGCTGGAAACTATGGAAACTTATTCTATAAAAGGTCTTTGTTTCTAATGGCATAGATTGATATATGCTTATCAGTATATCAATTATTTATGCTTAAAAGTAGTTTACTCAGAGATATAAATATAGTGAAGGCAGGAAGCAAGGCTTTTCTTTGCCACCCACACCTTGCCCAATATTTTCAAGAATACCAATTGAACAAAATGTACAGGTAGTCCTTGGTTTATGACCACAATTGAGCCCCAAAATTTCTGTTGCTAAGGGAGATATTTGTTAAGTGAATTTTGCCCCATTTTGTGACCTGTCTTGCCACAGTTGTTAAATGAAGCACTACAGTTGTTAAGATATCAACAGAGTTGTTAAGTGAATCTGGCTTCCCCATTTGCTTGTCAGAAAGTCACAAAAGGTGATCATGTGACCCCAGGATGCTGCAACCATCATAAATATGAGTCAGTTGCCAAGGGTCTGAATTTGGATCACGTGAACATGGGGATGCTGCAATGGTGGTTAAGTGTGAAAAATGGGCATGTCACTTTTTTCATTGTAAGTTTGAACAGTCAATGAATGAACTGTTGTAAGTTGAGCACTACCTGTACTGCAGAAGCCCAGATAACCATTAGATGGCAGCAGAGAGAACCAAATGGTTCTCCTCTACTACAAATTAGAGGTCAAGGTCTGCTAAATCAAGTCTTCATTTTGTATGGCTCTGTCTTTTTTAGTTAAGCATTAGCTAAATCAGTGGGGGCATCTAATGCAGCAAATGATAGGATAGCAAAAGCAACTCTGCTTGGTAAGATTGAGGGGGTGTGAGAAGAGGGGATAAAAATGGGCAAGGGGAATGAATGTGTGCATTGCTAGTGCAATGTTGGAAGGCTTGGTTGCTTCTGGGCATACCGATCAGAGTTGTGGACATACAATTTCCAAGAGCCAGCCCCAATGCAGTCCAGATGAGGCTCTACTAATTTCCTTGAGTTTCCTTAGATATTTTGTGAAGATGAATACTGATTGCTTCTAGACTCATTTAATATAATTTTAAAGCAAACCTACTACAAGATAAGTTACATTGTGGTAAAACAACTGATTGCCATCTTACATATTTTAAAAAAAATGGCAAGGTCATTCTGGTTCATTCTAACAACGTATTTTAGGAAAGTAAAGGTTATACAAGGATATGTCTTGCATTTCTGATTAAAACCACAGGCAGAATAAATAGCAAAAGTAACACTTGTTTTATGGCTGTCTGAGCACAACGTGGACATAGCAATGAGTCAAGCTTTTTTTTTGGTGTGAAAGAAAGCTGCTTAACCTTTGATGTGTCAGATGGGAAAAACTGATTGAAATAGCCTCTATGCTGGCTAGCCCAGTATAGATACTGTAGAGAAGAAATATATTTCTTAACAGAATAACATCTGGCTCTTTTAAAGTCCAAGACTCTAGTTTGACTTCGTTGTATTGTTTGTGCTTGCATAATGTTGAATTCCAATATTGCATGATCACTCACCCACAAGGTTCCTGTACTTCAACACCTGCTATCATTTCATCATTTCATTCTTGGACCAAGATTGGTTAGAACTTAATAAAACAATAATTTCCTGAGTGGACAAACTATTAACTTGGTATTGGAAGTTATTTTTAATTCACTTAATGAATAAATAATTCTTTTAACAATATGTTTGCAAGCAGAAAAGAAAGAAAACTTACTTCTTTCTGCAAATAAACCTCAAAACACCTTTGCAGTTCACTAAACTTTATAAGTTTAGTAGCCATTCAACAAATATAACATTTATCTTTTAGAAATCAAAATAAAAATATTCAGGAAAAGTTAAAAAATCATGTAGAAAAAATAGAATGAAATCAAAATCATTGTATATGGATCCCATAAACTGGCTTGCAGTTTACATTTTGTATCAGATGATGTTTTATTTTAATTTGGTTTACTGAATAAACTGGTTTCCTAGATTGACAGAACATAATATGCCCAAATCAACCAAATAAGTCTTTGTAGAGCATGTTAAGACAATCATTGTCTTTTAGTTTCTGATGAATTTGTTCACATGTATTTTATCCTGCATTTGATAAAAAAAAGTTAAGAAGTGATACTTAATTCCTTCAATTTATCTACAAAGACACAAAGATTAAAAAATACTTGTAGAAATGATGAAAAATAATCTTAAATCAGTATGTGGAAGCTTTTTGTGCTTATATGAAGGAAAAATCATTCTCTAAGATCTTTATGACATTCTTGTGAGCATCAGTAATGATATTAATTATAGCTTCAATCATAAATTAAAAAGCATATTGAGTTATTATTGTAAACTACTGCACCACTGCTGCATTTCATTCAAGTTGAATTGAGTATTTTTAAAATGGAGACAGGCCTTACATTTCTCCACAGGGATGAAAGTCTCACACTATACTATTAACTTAAAAAAATTCAGAATCAATTGACAAAAAAAAAAATCCCCACCCAGACCTTTTTCCTGCCATCCTCTGGGCTTTTATGAAATTTTTATTTACTATATACCTGTGATGACACGCGGAGCCATGTTGCCTGGCACCTGTGGCCCATTCCTCTTCCAGATTTCTGGCATGCATGTGTGTGAGACGATCAACTGGCCTTTTTGCATGCGGCAGTGCTAAAAAATGGAAGAGCTGGTCTTCCGTTTTCCTGCGTGAGCATGTGCTCCGGCCAGCTGATTGTCACGTGCACTGGAAGTTCATTTTGGGGGTGGGGGGCATATGCGCCCTGGACAGCTCCTCCTCTGGGTTTCGGTGCAAAAAGGTTCACCATCACTGCTATATACTGTAGAGTAATATTTCTGCTGAATGGATTTTTGCATTCTAAGTATCTTTTTCAGTGTCCTGCTGATTTTTCACACTATAATTTGCATTGTCTCTATTCTTTAGTTCCATTGCCTGGAGTTGATACAACCTGGTAAAAAGCCATTCCTTCCCTCACTCCTCCCCTTCCAGGCATTATGGCTTATTATTTTATAGTGTCTGAACAAAAAGGTCCTATTGTTGACTTTAGCAGTTGAAATAGCAAAAAATAACAGTAAAAAACTATTCCAAATGGTCCTATGATATGCTATGTGAGAACCCCATGTTTTGTATCATTTGTACAGACATTTTCTACATTGTTTTTTATTGTTACTTTTTTTTTTTGCCCCTTTACTTTGAAAATAGTATTCCTTGGATATGACCAAAAATACTTCCTTTTTGTTAGTGGTTTAAAGGTAAAGGTGAAGGCTCCCCTCGCACATATGTGCTAGTCGTTCCAGACTCTAGGGGGCAGTGCTCATCTCTGTTTCAAAGCTGAAGAGCCAACGCTATCCGAAGACGTCTCTGTGGTCATGTGGCTGGTATAACTATATGCCAAAGGCGCACAGAATGCTGTTACCTTCCCACCAAAGGAGGTTCCTATTTTTCTACTTGCATTTTTTACGTGCTTTTGAGCTGCTCCATTGGCAGAAGCTGGGACAAGTTACTGGAGCTCACCCTGTTACGCGGCACTAGGGATTCGAACCGCTGAACTGCCGACCTTTCGATCAACAAGCTCAGCGTCTTAGCCACTGAACCACCACTTCCCCTTAGTGGTTCACATTGGGAGATTAAAAAAGAACATTAGAGATTTAAGAGTGTGAAGTCATACTACTCTCTCACATATTTGCTGTAAACAGAAGAGTGATCTGCTGTACTTTTTCTGTTGTGTAGAGATAATCAACACCCAACCTCTTCCCATATCAGACAATGGCAAAAGGAAAAAGAAAAAGAAGACAAGAGCTACAGATCATTTCCCTGGAAGGTTTGAAGGTTGGATTTATAACTGCTTGGATTTTTTGGTGTAGTTTTGGTCTTGTGTAGATTTATTTGCTTGTCTTCAATCTTCTATGCTAGTCTTAGTTTAGGAATACTGTAAGAATATTGCACTTTGATTTGATTGTGTTTCTCAATCTCAGCAACTTTTAAGATGCAGGATTTCAATTCCCAGAATCTGCCAGTCACTATGGCTAGCTGGGGAATTCAGGCTCACAAATCTTAAAGTTTTAACTGGGTTAAAAGAACAACTTCTTACATTTTTCTACTTCTTGTGCATTGTCCTTGTTTGGCTTTGCTGAAGAAGAACAAAATAGAGATTCTCCCTGTTTAACAACAGCCCTGCTTAGCAACCATTTGAAATAGTGGCAGTGTTGAAAAGGTAACTTTATGACCGGTCCTTGAACTTACCACAATTGCAGGTTACAGTACATTATCACCATTCAGATGCTTTGCAACCAGCCCAGATTTATGGGCATTGCAACATCCAGTGGTCCTGTGATTGTCACTTGCGAACTTCGCATCCAGCTTTCAACAAGCAGAGTCAATGAAGAAGCTGGCAGTAAAATTACAAGTCTTGCGATATCTCAAGAAGTGAGTTCCTTATAGACCATGGCTGAACTGATGTAAGTCCTTTGTGTTTCATTTGATGACCATGTCATTAAGCGTGTCATTTAGAGACAGTTGCTGGTTCCAGTTGTAGTTATTGAGGACTCCCTATAGTTGAAATTCAGAGAGCATGATTTCATATTTCATTGATATTATTCCAAGATAATTGAAAAGGAAGAACCATTAGCAATTAAAATCTAGAAGATAAAATAGAGGAGATCACAACCTTTCAGAAATGATGTTTACCATATGAAAAACCGATAAACTTTTCTTCCATGTTGTCGTCTTTAATTTCTTGATGAACTTTTTCTTGTTTAGTAGCAAATGTGTTATCGGCACTAAGTTTACTGAATTGTCCACTGTTAATTTCTTCTGTATATGGAATTATTATTATTATTATTGGTTAATCTTTAGTGAGATTCACAGCCTTTGAGGCTGGTTAATAGCTCAGCAGCTAGAGTCCTAACCAGGGACCTAGGAACTGTTAAGGTATCGTCGGAGGATGTAAGCTGTTCCGAGTAAGGTGGTTTTTGGTAGAGTCAATGTTCAAGTCCGGTAAATTTAGAATTTCTAAATAGCGGGGTAGCCCTTTGAGTATTGCTCCAAGGGCTCCAATTACAATCGGGACAACACACAATTTCTTTTTCCATAGTCACTCAACTTCAATTTGCAAGTCCTGGTACTTTGTGATTTTTTCTTCTTATTTTTTGTGGTGGTGATGATGGTGATGATGATGATCATCATCATCATCTATTATCTATTACCTATTAAACATGAAACTCAGTCAATTGAACATTTAAATATGTATCACAAATATCATTGACTGGCTCTGATGGTTGATATGGGTTTGCTGCCAGCATCCTAGGTATCAACCAAGTATCTTCTTAAAATGTATGTTGTTCCGAGTAGCGCAGTCTTTTGCAGCTTCGCTGGTGCTATAGCAGGAAGCTGTAACTTCTTGATGTATTTTGCAAAATTCTTGGACATGGTACCAAGTGCCCCGATGAGAGTGCGTATCACTGTTACATGTTTCATCCATAATCACGTAGTTTCTTATTATTACTATTATTATTATTTGGCAGATTTATACAAGCTCACTGCAGAGATGCTTGGTGAGGGCTCCTATGCCAAGGTTCAAGGAGCAGTTAGCTTGCAGACTGGAAAGGAATATGCAGTTAAGGTGAGGAAAAAAGCATCACAATTTTCCTTTTGATTAAAAGCATTATTGCTTAAAAATGTGATTTCCTCTGTGAGAACCTATAAGAACCCAGTTATTAACTACACTAATAACTATTTCAGAGGTAGGGAACTATGGCCCCTTTATGACTTATGGACTTCAACTTCAATTGAGGCAGGAATTCTGGGTTTTGAAATCCACAAATTGTAAAGAGCCATAGTTCCACAAACAATACTAGCTGTAACCATTTTTTTCCCCCTTCAACATATTAAAATGAAAAGATTGTGTCATTGGCCACATTTTGCATCATGCAAAATTTTCTACTTCTGCAACAGGAATTTCCCTCACTTCCCAATGTTCCATGAAGGCTTCTGAAAGCTCATCTGGAAGTTTCAGGATTGAGTAGATCTGTAACATGGTGCAAGAAGTGATTTTGATCTGTCAATAAAACCCAGTTTTGGCAGGCAGAGAATTGGATATAATGCAATATTCATTCTGCAAGAAGTTTTTCATTTAAAATAACCTCTCTATTTTTGCAACAGATAATTGAAAAAAATGCTGGACATAGTCGGAGTCGGGTATTTCGAGAAGTGGAAACATTGTATCAGTGTCAGGGCAATAAGTAAGTATTACAGTATTAATAAAACCTTGTATATTAAAAATTCTACAAAATAAGATTGGCAGCAGTTGTTTATTCTTGGTATATGTGTAGAAAGCAGAGCTCAAATAACATCCCTCAGTAAATTATGTTGATAAAGCACAAAGGGTAGTCTTGAAGCAGCTGCTTCTACCAAAATTTTTCAGGTCCTTTTGGCTCCTACATATTTATTAAATAATGCAGGCCTGGGAATGAAGAGAGCGAAGACAGGTGAATTATTTTTCATATTTATTAAAGATACTGATTAATTTTAGAAACAGTCATACTGATGACTTTAGGATTAGACCAATGTGATTATTTTATTGTTTATCTGAAAACACCAGAATATTTCAAATAACACTTTTGGGGATAATTGTGCCTTTTGATGTACTAAGAAAATAAGACTTAGCATGATCACCTATACCTTGTTTTTAAGGAACATTTTGGAATTAATAGAGTTTTTTGAAGATAGTGTAAGGTACTACCTTGTGTTTGAAAAACTGCGAGGAGGTAAGTATGCATTCCCCTTTCTTTGTCTCTGTCCCCCCTCCCAATTTTATTATAACAGTGACCCTGCCTTAGTTTAATCATTCAAACTTTTTACAGAAATATGTAGTTTTCTCTTCTATTACATAACACTTAGATTTTCATTCATAGCCTATTTTAAAGATTATTATTGTGCTCATGTATGAAGTTGAAATATTATCCAGATAATATTGGGATGGTTCTTAAAAAATGAATTGAAGTCACTCAGAATAATTACATTATAGTAAAGTGCGGATGACTTGTGTTTTTTAATTTTGAGAATTGGTCACAGATATAAAAAATATGAAGTTGGGAAACAGATTATGTGTCCCTTTTTGCAGTGACAAAGTATACAATTTCACAGTAAAAATTTATACATCTACAGTATATATTCAAAATTTGTCTTTGATGGGGGGTGGGGGGAGGTTCAGAAAATGTGAACATTCTTTAAACTTTTGGCCTTTCATTGCTGATTAAAATAGTAATCTTGTATAAACAACTTTGGGGTAAATGTCACACTTGTTTCTGAAGAAAACAGACCAGTCTGCATGGTCTCTAACCTGTTGAGCTGTGATGTGGGGGCTATAAAATCAATTTCTCTTCTGTAATTACCTTTGCTGCTATTTCTGTTGAGATACCTGGGAACCTGGGCAATTTAGTTGTCACAAATATGTCTATACTTATTATAGAATTTGGTATCTTTAGATGTTTTGCCTGAAAGCATCTACCTGCCGTCTTTGCTCTATAGGCTCTATCCTGACTCATATACAGAAGCAAAAGCACTTTAATGAGAGGGAGGCCAGCCAGGTGGTGAGAGACATTGCCTGTGCATTGGATTTCTTGCACACAAAAGGTAAAAACATACTTATTCCTATTTCCAAGCTCATTAGCCATCAGCTTTCAGGCTAGGCAAAGTTTGCTTGTATACTTAAAAGACCAGCGTGAAGTTAAGTTTATTTCTGTGTTTAAGCATTTTGGATGGCTTTTTCTGACATAATAGCATAAGGATTTTGACCCTGTGGTTATTGTCTTTGAGGTACAGTGAATGAACATAGTCCCTATTGAGCTATTGCACAGGAACGATGATTCAATATAAATGACACTTATAGGGGATTTGGAGAAGATGATTAATGCTCATATTAACTCTGTGCTTAAAGGTGACCCTTGTAAGCAGATATATTGCAGTATGTGGAGGAGGCTGGGCAACAGATCTGGGTTATGAAGTAGCATGGATGATTTTTAAAAAAATTAAAAACATACAGAATTATGTATGCAGCCTAACCTGGTTACCATAAGGTTGTAAAGATTTTTAAGTTTCCAGTTTTCAATCCATTATTACAGCTTTCAGAATGGTACAGTAGTGCCACACTGTTCATTAATAATAAAAATGTAAAATCAATATAACGTGCATAAGTAATAGAAGTAAGGATGATTGGGGAATTAGAAATTAAGTCTGATAAAGACAGACAAAATGAAATAAGAATTATGAAGAAAAGATTCTGGTAGAGTTTTTCAAATAGCTAAGACTGTCACACAGAAAATCAAGACCTGCACTGAGATATAGACAGCCATCTGTTGGGGAGCCTTTAATTGTATAAATGGTCATCTCTAATGCCACGGATCAAAGTAATGTAAGTTTTGCTCACCACTTTACCTTAATGGTACAGATGATAAATTCAAAATTTTTAAAAATGTTTAAGTAAAAAATTTATTTTTAAACCCACATCATCTTTCTATGTAGTCCGTTGGCCAGTAAAAAAAAACAAAAACCCCTCTATAATTAAATTTGAAGTGAGTAAAAGGTTCATCCTCCTCACACATCTATAATACCTGCATGAAGAGGTCAGTGCAGTTACGGAAACACTGAAATTACGATGTAATTACAAGATATTTTGAAGCCAGCCTGCCCCTGCCCTCCATTATCATAGCTTTTTCTTACCAACATCAAAAGTAAGCACCATGTGGCCTATGTAGTTCATCCCCAGGCATCCTATATGAGATTCTTTGTCTCTAAATAAATTAGTGTGCCTGAGTTCGCTTCACTAACATAGGTTGCTACTTGTGTGCATAAATATTAACAATTGGGCAATGTAATTCAATCATCCCATTATCTTCTGTAAGAAGCAGGGCACTCTTGTTTCCCAGCTGAACAAATGCTTTGGTCAAAATTCTGAAAAAAGAAAACTGTCCTTTTGAAGACCTACACATCCTTATACATGTCCAGTTCCCTTGGAAACGTAAGATTCATAGGTTTCCTCCTCATAGTTGTGAATACTCAATGTGTGGGTGAAAATGTCAGTCAAGCACTGATTTTAGAAGTTATGCCATTGCCCCTCAGGTCTCTTTAGAACTCTGGTTTAGCTTGTGAAGGAGCTAGTCACTGCTGGTATCCATGTATTGACAATACGAAGAGCTTATAAAGGGAACATATTTTATTGTTTGTTCTTTAAAAAATGTACCAGTATTACAAGTATACATACATCTCTTATCAAGAGCTATAAAGAATAGTCCATTAGCCAATAGATTTCATTTTTTGTATTAGAAAGGCTTCTTAAATGCCTGGATTATACTACGTAATTTGTGAGAGTTCAAGATTCATGTGAAGGTATTATTTTAATGCCATTGTTCTAATATATATTATTTCTCCTGTAAAATTATTTGGAAAATATCCAGGAATATTTCATGAAGTTTGAATGTAACTTTAAGAGATGATTTAAGTGCAGTGGAATTAGTAGCTACTGCAAACACCAAAAAGCAAATATTTTCTCTATTTTTGGCATTGTTGTTTTGGACGTGACTCATTGTCTTTTTGTGTTACTTCTTAGGTATTGCACATCGAGATCTAAAACCTGAGAATATACTCTGTGAATCTCCCAATAAGGTGCGTCTATGTTTAGTAATTCTACCTGTTCACTTTTCATTAGGCTTAATTTATTTCCTCAATGATTTGACTTATATATATTTTTCCTTCTTACTCCATTTCAGGTATCACCTGTAAAAATTTGTGATTTTGATCTTGGAAGTGGGGTGAAACTCAACAGTGCATGTACTCCAATCTCTACTCCTGAACTGACTACTCCGGTACGTAGGCTCCTGTATTTTGAAAAGTTGGCTATGATGTGAAAACAGAGGGCAACAGTTCAATATGTTGTGCTGCAGAGTTCTCAGATGCAGAACCTAGCTGGAGTTTAGTTGAATTGCAAAAAGTGAAATATCAAGCATGTCAATATTGCATTTTCCAGACAACATCTTGCTAACTTTTTTGGGGGGGGGGGGGATTATAGATGATAATATAGATTATAGAGTAAATTTCAAGTTTGCAAATAACTCTAATGATAAATTATAAGTTGCATTTCTCAAGTTTGAAAATTATAAGAAAATAGCTCCCAATAAGATTATGGAAATCTTGACATTAGTCCTAATGTAAAGTATCATTTGGCTTCATACATACAGTATTTGGAAATGGTTTTTTTAATGCTTTCTTGCTACAGCAGTATTCTCAAGCAGGTAAACAGTCTTCATATAATAAGTTCTCACAGTTTAGTAGTGTTTTTAGAAAATATTGATTTAAAAAAGCAGACTATTGTTTTTTCTAAAAGACATGATGGGCCATCACAGTATCTTTAGTCATGCTAAATATTATATATATATTCATTTGATAAGCAGGATACTTGAGAGTAAAATATGGGAAAGCCCTGCAGACCTGGTAAAGGAAGCCCTGATTGGATAATAGGCAGATTGAACCTGAAATAAATGGGGCGTAAGATGAATAAGCATTCAGTTTTATATACTTCAGTGTCAGGAAAAAGTTGTTCCAAAAGATTCCTTGAATGGATGCAAAGTTTGACAGAAAAGAGAATTGTTGTGGGCAATTCAATCCAGTAAGGGGCAGCATAAGAAAATGAGTGGAATCGCACCAGGAAGCAAGAAACCTAAAGATAGCTGAAAATGGTAGTATGAAAAGCAGAATTACATATGTATCATGTCCCTGTGAATGAGAGTGCAAATAAATAAGAAAAATTATAAACGGACTGGTTTATTGTCCTAGATCATGTTTATTCTATTGTAGCCAACAAGACTTACATCTTTAATGCTGCATAATAGAACTGACTGAACAGTCCTTTTGCAAAGTATTTCAGAGATTTTTTAACATTGAAACTATTCATATGATTAATGACAGTTAACTTATTAACAGCCATCATATTCACACGCCAAATTCCAAAATTATGACTTGCACATGCTAAATAAAATCTAGTAATCAAACTACTAGAGAATTAAGAAGAGAACATGAAGTGTTATTTTCAAAAACAAAATATAATCAAATATATTGGGCACCTCAATTTCAACAATCTCAAGAATTCCTTAATGCACATTGGAAGGATTCAGATTTTGCTTTTACTTGTTTTCTTTCTTGTCATTGTTTAGCTCAGTATTTTTCAACCTTGGCAACTTTTAAGATGTGTGGACTTCAACTTCTGGGATCTTAAAACGGTTGAGGTTGAGAAACACTGGCGGCAATATGCTGACTCTGTCAACCGCTTAGAGAGGGCTGTAAAGCACTGTGAAGCAGTATATAAGTCTTAAGTGCTATTGCTATCAGATGTTTGCAACACATGGTATGGAATCGTGGGTATAAAGTCCCCGGAACATGGTTTACTGTATACGTTTCTCCAAAACTCCTTCTAACTCATGACCAAACATTAAAGATTCAGGAGAGATTAAACTTTGGAAATGATGAGTGAATATGAAATGGTACTAGAATAAGTCACTTCATATTGGACAAGACATTTCAAAGAGAGTTGCAAGAATTTTAAACTATGTATTTAAAAGAGCTTTTATACACTGCCTGACCCAACTCATCCCAGAACTTGACTTGCAGAGGTTTGGGATGATAATGGGTATATTTGCATTTAATTAAAATCTGCAAGGTTGAGTTGTATCACCAAGCCAACTGTTTGTTACCACGCAAAAAGCATTCTAAAATTGTGTGTATATTCAAGTACTCTGTACTGAGACATCTACAAATTAACATTCTCAATTTCATTTTTACTTCCTCATAATTCTTGCTGTTGCCCAGCAACTGTGCCATAGTTTATTGCCAGGGTTGTGGGAGGTAGACCAGCAATCTTATGCTTATTTCCATAAAGTGTGAAATGCTGCCCTCACTTTAAAAAAAAAAATCTTGGCTTTAAAAATGTTCAGTTTTTATTGTGCTACAAAATATGAATTAAATTTACTCTATAGCATGCCTAGGTCTGGGAATCTCGTATCTGCCAGGGTTAGACTGAATGAGTTGCGTAGACTAAATTTCCAGAGAGATAACTGCTTTGTATCAATGAGAAATAATAACCACAGTAATAATTACAGTAACTTGGATAATAATCACAGTAACTTGGATAAAACTGATTAGATCAGGGGTGTCTAACTTTGGAATCTTTATATGCTGGCTGGGGAATTCTGGAGATTGAAGTCCACAGATTTTAAAGTTGCCAGGGTTGGATATCTGATTTATATTGTCCCTTCCTTCCTCCATCCTTCTGGACTTCTTCAGCATCTGCCAGTATCCTGCTACTAAACTGATACTGATTTAAAATTAACAGCAGCAGAATTTCCTGCACTGGGTTTAATACTCTGCCAGCTTTATGGGGAAAAATAGTCACTCTAAATAGCTATGAGATGTTACTAATCATATAATTTGTAATAACAGGTAGTCCTTATAATCACAATTGAGCCCAGAATTTATCTTGCTAAGTGAAACATTCATTAAGTGAGTTTTGCCCCCTTTTACGACCTTTCCTGCCACAGTTGTTAAGTGAATCACTGCAGTCGTTAAATTGACTTGGCTTGTCAGAAGTTCGCAAAAAACTGATCACATGACCCCAGGATGCTGCAACCGTCATAAATATGAACCAGTTGCCAAACATCTGAATTTTGATCATGTGACCATGGGGATGCTGCAACATTCGTAAATGTGAAAAATGGTCATAAGTCACTTTTTTTAATGCTGTGAACCTGACCACAGGATGCTGTAAGAGTAGCATCAGTGCAAGGGGGATGGTTGCAAAGTTGGTTTGAATGGTCACTAAATGAAGCCGTCATTAAGCAAGGACTACCTGTGTTGTGAATGCTTCCTTTTCTGCAACTGTCTGATACGAGTTCTGTATCTTGCTAGTGTGGGTCTGCAGAGTACATGGCACCAGAGGTGGTGGAAGTCTTCACAGAAGAAGCCACATTCTATGACAAGCGGTGCGACCTGTGGAGCCTAGGTGTGATTTTGTATATCATGCTAAGTGGCTATCCTCCATTTGTTGGTAATTGTGGTACAGACTGTGGCTGGGACAGGGGAGAAGTCTGCAAAGTTTGTCAGGTAATCAGTATATTTTGGACATGTAATAATGTAGCACAGAGGTGGGGAACCTCTGTGGCCCCTTTATTACTTATGGACTTCAACTCCCAGAATTCCTCGCTCAGGAATTCTGGGAGTCGAAGTCCACAAGTCATAAAAGGGCCATTGTTCCCCTCCCCTGTTTGATTGAGCTTCTTTAAAACTGTTTGGATATCCTCTTGAGACATCTATGGACTTGAGGAATGAAGGCAGTTAAAGCTGTTTTCAAAACTGTTTCAGTTTGAATTTATAAGCTCATAATGAATATGAAGGTTTTATATTCAGAGCATGTTCTCCAGTCTTGTGTTCTCAAGAATTGTACTAAAAGTATATTTCCTACGATTTCCAGTTTTGACCTCTGTTGCATGTAGAGGGGGAATAATATTTTTTTAAAAAACTGTAACCCATTTAAAAATATTTGTGAAAATATTTTAAAATATATTCTGAGAAACAGTGAAATGCAGTTTTCCTTAAAAGCTAACGAGTTTAAGTGCAAAGATATGGCAAAAATATTTCCAAAGTTTCATCTGCATAGTGGGAGGCAGTGATTGGGGCTCTAAAGAGGTTTTAAATAAGTAACATTATTTTGTGGACCGGAAAAAAAAATGAAAATTTAATTCTGAACTCTCAGCCTCTGAAAAAAACTCAATATACTTTTTTCCCCCCATAGAATAAGCTTTTTGAGAGTATCCAGGAAGGCAAGTATGAGTTCCCTGAGAAGGATTGGTCTGGCATCTCCAGTCAAGCCAAAGATCTCATCTCAAAGCTCCTGGTTCGTGATGCCAAACTGAGGCTTGGAGCTGCCCAGGTTCTAAAACATCCCTGGGTACAAGGTGTAAGTGGTGCCCTCTAATAATTGGAAAACAGCTGTCATATCTATGGTGGGGAAAAATGTGAAAACAATGATGCTGTCTTAAACTACATGAGTCCAGATCCCTAATGGCTTGCAATGGTACACACAATCTCCCAGTGCAGAGTTACTTAACCTCTCTTATTCTAGCTAAGTAAAACAGTGGGTCTGCAATTGGTTTCCTATATCTACAAATATTCTTTATTACTGAGTACTTAAAGTTTTCCTTTAGGTAGCAAAAGGTTGTTTGGCACTAGAAGAACCAATTTCTGTTAATATAAATATGTTGTTCTTTAATAAACATTTCTTGTTTGGATATTGTAATTGCCAATATCTAATCAGCCAACATAACATCTTGCTGTTAAAATGTGACTTATTCAGAAAAGTGTTCAAAGTAATGAACTGTGAAGATTGGGTATCCTTTGATTAGTAAAGATTTTCTCCAGGGTTGCTTCGCTTATACTGCAACTTTTTTGTTGCTTTCAGCATGCTTCTGAAAGAGGATTACCTACACCCCAGGTTCTTCAAAGGTAAGCCCTTCTGGAAGTTTGTCATAATGAATTGAAAAAGTGATTAGAACTGTTTCCCATGTTAGCGACATTAAGATGTGTGGACTTCAACTCCCAGAATTCCCCATCCTGCCACACTGCTTAGAGAATTCTGAGAGTCAAAATCAGAGCTGGTATTCAGCAAGTTCTGACCAGTTCTGGAGACCCAGTAGCGGAAATTTTGAGTAGTTCGGAGAACCGGTAAATACCACCTCTGACTGGCCCCGCCCCATCTACTCTCTGCCTCCTGAGTCCCAGCTGATCAGGAGCCTCTGGAGTGGGGTGGGAATGAAGAATTTGCAGTATCCTTCCCCTGCCACGCCCACCAAGCCATGCCCACAGAACCGGTAGTAAAAAAAAATTGAATCCCACCACTGGTCAAAATCCACAAGTCTTAAAATTATCAAGGTTGAGAAAAATTACAGTGGATCCATTTTTAAACCAAGTTGAGAAACACTGGCTTAGAAGATAGATCCATTGCAATCAGAGGAATTTTGAGAGAAAGCAGAGGGTTGTATTAATTGGTAAAACTTTCCCAGAAAACATTGTTTCTTGGGTCTGAAGAACCATTAATTGTTCCCATCACTTCTTGTTTGGAGATGAATCACAAAATTAACTTGGTTATAAGGAAGGTAATGAAGAGACAACTTGTGCTTTTCTGATGGGCTTCATAATTAGATTGTTAGTTCTGATATAAACTAATTTTCTTTTCTTAATTTTCCCTCAGGAACAGCAGCACAAAAGAGTTGACTCTTTTTGCCGCTGAAGCTATTGCTCTGAACCGCCAACTCTCCCAGCATGAAAATCAACTCAGTGACGAACAGGAAAGCCTCACACAGGCCATATGCTCCATGAAGCTTTCTCCTCCCTCTAAATCCCGCCTCGCCAAACGTAGAGCCATGGCCCAGGCTACCAAATCCAGTGACTTCCAGCCAGCTCCTCAGGCAGCTCTTTAATGTACATTTTATGTTTGTTAATTCAAGGTTAGCATTGGTTTTAACTGTGGTAAGGTACTCATCACCAATCAGTATACCCTGTTTCCCCCAAAATAAGACATTTCCTGATAATAAGCCCAATCGGGCTTTTGAGCGCATAGCAATAAGACCAAGCGCTTATTTCAGGGTTCAAAAAAATATAAGACAGAGTCTTATTTTTGGGGAAACACAGTATTAGTATTAGTGCCCTCTTTACAACAAAGAAGCTTTTAGAACAAAACTTGGAGGAGAATGATATAAAGGACAGCTTCTTTGGATTTTTTTTTAAAAATAAATGCTTTGAATTATGTGAAGTTCTTAGATGAAATTGCTGCTCTATTGCAATATAACAAACCACTTAGGCAATATTTGCACACTCCCGTCCAAAACCAGAGGATACATCTCTGTTAACCAAGCCTTGTGACTAATAGAACTCCAAATTTAAAGGGTATTGAGGGATCTTTCAGTACTTTTACCACTCCAAGTCTCTACTTGCTGTCACAAAAAATTGTAATGGGTTTCTTTTAGAGAAACTTCATTGTTCTGGGGTTTTTTTAGCTTTCTTTGTCTATTAACAGTTTGAGTTAAACTTCAAAGGACATCAATAATAATTCTTTACTGTTGGGTTGCATCTAATGTTGTTACCCTTTATAATATTACAGGGATGTCTATTTTAAGAATGAAGGTTATTTAATCTGGAGTTTCCTTTTTTTTCTTCCTTCCTTCCTTTCATCAGAAAAGGTACAGTACATGAAAGTGCATTGATAATACGAAACTTTTTTTTTAGAAACTCTACAATAAAAAAAAGTGACAGATCTTTGAGCTGAAGAGCTAGTAAAGAATGATCTCCTTGCTACACTTTGGCAGAGAACGAAGCATGAACTTCCATTTCATTACCTTTAAAACAAGGAATAAGTGCATTTAAAAATACCTCCTTGATTTGTTCCCATACTGTAAGCATGGAACCAAGAGAGGGATTTGGTGCTAGTTCATCATCCTTGGTCTTTTGAGTCATCATTTGAATCATTATTCCGCATCTGCTATTGGAGACCATCACAGTTAAAATAATTACAGCTCCTGTTCAGTTTGAAAATAGAGCAAGTGGCTGACACACACATGCACTCAGGAGGCCTTTCCTTTTTCTGGTCACCTTGAATACTTGAGAAAAAAGCACTTAATTGTTAACTGTGAAATATCTAAGTATGTGCCATTTTGATCAACTTCCCTATCTCTGTAGGCAAGCAACTAGATCCATGTAGAGCTGGACAAATCAGCATAGACTTGGAGTGGTTCTTGCTGTTGAGACATATATTCTATAGTTTATCTTATATAAGGACAATAAAAGTGAAAGTGGAGAAAGGGATTTTTATAGCCAGATTTTTCCATTATTAATTGCAAATAATTGCTCATTCATTAATGTTAGGCCTCTCATACACATTCAGAGAGAGAGAAATGCACACACGTATACATATAGACATCAATTAAGCAATCTTACAACTTGAACCTTGGAAAATCTAATTCAGTGTAAATGTTGAATGGCAAGACAGCTTAGGACCGCAAAGTCAGGTTTTTATTTTAAAATACAGTGTACAATTGTGGTTAAGTTCTCACGTGATCACTCATGATTACAATAGTCATTTTAAACTTACATTTAGGAATTGAACATCTTACAAATCTTTGGAAAGCTATTCATCTCATGGAAATTCATTAAAAAAATAAAAAGTTGGAAATTTAGGCCAGTGTATTACATAAAGCAGGAATTATCTAATATTTGAAGATCAGTATTAATACCGATGAAGTAGGAATATAAATCCAACAACTTTAGAAGGATACTGAGGTTTTCCAAAATTTGCCTGTCAAATAATTTCACATTCTGTCTTTAAATATAATTTCTATGTTTTATACATTTTTAAGTTAGATGATAAAAACATGTACAATGGGTGCTGCGCTTAAGGCTTTTATATATTGTACATTTAATAATGTTGGTTTTTAAATACTGTTAAATTACTGTTAAATTTGTAATGTACTCCATAGTTAACTGTGAAAGCCTTGGATAAACTCAGGAAATATCTCTATATGACACATTATTGCAGTGTAATGAAAATTAAATTGGTCTAATTTATAAACTAGTTTGCTACCTTACTGATCTGTAGAGTTAAAGAAGCACCCCCTTTCACAATCAAATTCAAAGGGTGTGTTATATAATGGACATTAACCTTTCTTTTTACAGCACTTTGCATCATGTCTCAGAAAAGCTGTCCACAATTCTGCCCAATGATTTATGCCAGAATATTAAGATCAAAAAAATTTTGTGAGTGTGTGAGGGTATGTGTTATGTGTGTGAGAGAGAAACAGAATGATAGAGATTCAGCTAAAGTTTTTTTTGGATAGTGCTAATTCTATATTTATTTATTGTATGGCACATTTACATCACATTTAGATAGAAACACAAGATAATTCAAAATATGGAATATAAAATCTAAAATATTATAAACGTATGTCTAGATACAGATATAATTTTTAATTCTATATCCAAGCATGCCATTTTGGAAAAAAGAAACACAAATAAAGCTAGAGTGAAATGTAGTTAGTTGATCCTTAAGGTTTCTCTAATAGCTTTCATTGTCTCTCAAAAGGCTTTCAAAACCATTAAGCTTACTTGGGTTTCTTCTCAGAACTGGGTTGTGACAATTGCATACACTGCAATGTTCCTACCCTGATTTAGATATAGAATAATTTAGATATAGAGTTGTAAAGATTGTAAAAAAAAATATGTAGTCCAACCCTCTGTTCAATCCTGGATCCTAGACAGTGGTTTTCAGATTTGGCAATTTTACGATGTGTAGACTTCCACTCCCAGAAATCCAGGGGTGAAATGCTCCTGGTTCGGACCAGATCGCTTGAGCTGGTAGCAATGGCAGTGGGTGGTTCGGAGAACCAGTAGCAAAAATCCATGCCCTCCCCCCGCCCCCCACGCGATCATTAGAGGCTTTTTTAAATTTTATTTTTAGGTGGTAGAAGAAATGCTTTTAAAAGTAAAAAAAAAAAGCCTCTGATGATCACGCGGCCCACTTGGGATTGTCAGAGGCTTTTAAAAGCATTTTTCTGCAACCTCTTCAGCTGAAGAGGTGGTAGAAGAAATGGTTTTAAAAGTAAAAAAAAAAAGTTGGTCACATCCACTCAGTCACATTACCCCACCAAGCCATGCCCACAGAACCGGTAGTAACAAATTGTACATTTCACCACTGCAGAAATCCCAACTAGCAGTTCGAGTTTACATCTACCCTAAATTTAATTCCTTGAAGCTGTAACCTTCTGAAACAATAGAGAATAAGTCTATACTACTTCTATGTATCAGTCTTTCCAAGACTTAACTCACCATTGTCATATCTCAGGTCTCTTGTATATTAAAGATACCTAGAATCTTGGATTCTTGATGCCATTTGGTTTCTAGATCCCTCAATATCTTGCTAGTCTGCTCTAAATTTACTCCAGTTTGTACAACTGTGGTAGGAAGGACTAGATACAGTTTTTGAAGTGGTGTCTGAAGGGTGGAGTACAGTAGAACATTTCCTTCCTGTGATCTGGATTCTATGTTTTTGTAAGTATTTAACAAGTTGTTATGCCTTTTTTAGTAAGTGCATCACGGTATTGACTCAAGTTTAACTTCTAATCAATAAGAACAGCCAAATCCTTTTCAAAACCCAGTTCTTCTCCTTCCTATACTTGTGCCTTCCATTTTTCCTATTCAGATTCAGTACTTCACATTTCTCCTGATTAAATCTTTTCAAAAGCTAAAGACAGTGATAAATCACAGTGGCAAACAGTGAAAACAAGATGCCCCCTAGCATTTATAACACTTGAAAGAAACATGGTTCACTTTTAAAGTATAGGGAGTCCTTGTTTAGTGACTGCCTTGGAGAGCAACCATTCAATTTCAGTGCTGATGAAAACAAAACTTGGCAACCAGCATTTATGAATTTTGCAGCATCTGTCTCAGCCACATGTTCACCATTACAGTCAGTACAATATTGCATAGTCCTATACCTGACCATTCAGCCCCCTCCTTATAGTCTAAATGAGCTATCTAGAGCTGCTTTTCTCCAGAGCACAGCATGTCCCTTAAAAAGAAGTGCTAACCACAAGTTAAGGAGTTCAGGTTTGTGACCTTAATTAGTTGATTAGAATCTGCAGGCTGCCATCTGATGCCTGAAATCGACAAGACCCTAATCAGTTTCACACTAAAGGCTTTTCTTTGCCTCCTAAGGTATTAATGGCTTGAGGCAAACAGCTGGAGCTAGCATATTCCTTTCCATGTGCATTTCCCACTGCGTTCCTGATTAAATACAAACATTTATTCCGTTCTTGCTAATTTTCCAAGTGCTGGAGTGAGAATTCCAAGGGATGAGGAGTGAAGAAAACATTCTGTAAGATTTGCCCTTTTACCTGGTTTCCCTTTGACTTGAGCGCTGGAAAACCTTCCCTGCTGTTTGGGCTCACCTGGCTCCTTGGGGTCGTATCTGACAATGTAAAGCATTAGTGTAAATCCGCTGCATCACATTCAGGCCACATAATGTTTTGCAATGTTTTTCCCATTCGCGGAGCTGGGGTGGGCGTGGCCTGCACATGATGCATCCCGCCCGCTGGCCGCCAGTATGACACCGCTGATAAAGTGAAGAAAAGCTGAATTGAATTTGTAAGTCCAGTTGTGGTCACATGATTTTTCACTTAGTGGCAGCCTTGCTTAATGATCAGCTTGCTGGACTCAATTGCAGTTGCTAAACAAGGATTACATGTACATAGATTAAACTAATTCACAATTTTACAGATCTATGACAATAGTACTAATAAACTAACATTAATAATACTAATATACTTCAAAGTTAATAGCAATCCCAATGTCACCCAAATGAATTGATGAATGTGTGTTGATGAATTCCAAACATTAAATATTTGAGAATATAGACAGCTTTAGATAGTAATACTTCTATATAGAGTAAATCAGTCCCAAATAATAATACAATAGGGCAAGACAAAGCCATATGAACTAATGTTCTAATTCCTGAGCTGCACCTTAGACATCTAACACATCCATTAGCTGTGAAATACCTTTTTGCTACATTTAACCTCATTTTAAATCAATTTCATATAGTTTCTGGTGACCTACTACTGATTTACCGAGATAACACATTTTGTTCATTATTACAGAAATCCCATAAATCATACCAATTTCACCAATTTATTTCAACTTCAAATAACATTACCAGGTGGGAAACCACAGTTAATGCCTCCAAAATTACTAAGTATTATAGAACTTTGAAAGCAGCAATAGTATCTGGTGAAAAATAAGCAGAATAACAGGTATTTAAAATCAGTAAGCTGCCAGTAAACACTCTGAGGCAAATAAAACTTTTTATTCCATAAAAGTTTAAAAATAGTTTGTTTTGAACTGCACTGTTAAAAATAATAACGTTAAGAATGATCTAGTTGATCCCAAACCAGGCTTAGATGTGTTTCATTTTGGGTTATCACTTAATACTGTAAGTAAATAAATCAAAATAATACCTGCAAACTATTATTTTTTTATATACAGGTAGTCCTTGACTTACAAAAGTTTGCTTAGTTACCAATTGAAGTTACAATGGCACTGAAAAAGGTGACTTATGACCATTGTGCAGCATCCCCATGGTCATGTGATTTGTATTCAGATGCCCGGTAACTGACTCATATTGATGATGGTTGCAGTATCCTGGGTCATGTGATTATCTTTTGCAACCTTCTGACCAGAGGTGGGTTCTACTTACCTTTACTACCGGTTTGCATTGTTCCCTTGCGCGCGCTCACTTCACTTGCGCACACGCACGCTCTTCTGCGCATGCACAGAAGCTTCTGTACATGTGCAGATCAACTTTGATGATGTCCAGGTCAGTGGGCGGAGCCTCCCACCGGTTTTACTACCGGTTCTTGTGAACCAGTCTGAAATGGGGGCAACCCACCACTGCTTCTGACAAGCAAAGTCAATGGGGAAGCCAGACTCTCTTAACAATTGTGTTACTAATTTAACAACTGCAGTGATTCACTTAAATTTTTTTTCACTTAGCAACATAAATTTGAGGCTCAATTGTGGTCGTAAATTTAGGACCACCTGTATATTGTGCAGAATGAAGTAAAAGTATATAATGGTGCCCTACAAAATCTGGCATCTCAATACAGGATAATTCCCGAGTTCAATCCAAGTAGAACTGAATTCTGATATTCATATTTCCATTTATATACCTTTAATTGGAGCTAAGATAAATGACCAGTGATAAACCTGAATGCATAGAAAGATAATTCCACAGAATATGCTGTAAAAGATTATATATATATATATATATATATATATATATATATATATATATATATATATATATATATATATATATATATATAATGTCATTGAATAACCGTCTGAAATGCAAAGATGATTTAAGAAGTCGTTGACCGTTTTTACTATGTGTGTGTGTGCGTGCATGCAAAAATCCTTTGCAGGCCATAAAGCTCCCTTTCTGAGTCCGTCATTAATTCAAACCCTCATTAAGTGAATGGTCATAAGTCAAGGACTACCCGGTAAAACTATAAAAACCCAAAATAAATCAAAACCTACCTGAAAGACATCCAAGGAACTATTTCAAAGGCCTTCTCAACATCTTTAGGGTTTATAGTTTATTTTGATTTTAAACATCAATTAAAAATCTGATATTAGACATTTGATAGCCCTATCTAAATCTAACCTGAATACATAATAAACAGTTAAAATCTTAACACTGATGCTTATAAAAAAAACAAGTCTATAATTAGAGTATGTAGTAGAATGCTTGCCCAGTTTAAGAATAGCTATTTCCCCTATTAAAACTAAAATAGATTTATTTTATGAAAAATCTTAACCATATCCTTCTACTAAAATAGAAGAAAAAACTCCAGCATAATTTTCATACTGAGCTATTGGAAAACCATCAGAGTCAGGAATCTTCTCTGATTTTATAGATTTAATTATAATGACAAAACCTTGAAGCAGAAGAGGTGCAATAAAGTTAATAATCTTGTATGATAAATAAGATAGATGCGTTCTCTGTAAAAAAAAAAATCCATATTCTTCTGTTGATGTATAATTGCATTATACAGTTAAGGCTAACATAGAGAATAATGTTAAAATAAAGGATAGAATAGTTTAAAATACAAATAATTGCTGATAATTGGATCTGGAATTTCAAAAATGGAATGGATTGCTTACAAAAAAAGATAGCATCATGAACCCTTTCAAACATTAGTTTTTGAGGTTTTCTTCTTTCATCCTGCCTAGCTAATGTCAGTCCATGAAGGTGAAACAGCCAACCTGGCTTGTTATCTTCTTCTGATTCCACTTCACCCAATAAACCATTCATCACTGAGGTGAGGTTTGTTCACCATTGAAGTGAGTGAGGAAAGCCAATAAGTACTGCAGTTCATCCTGTTGTGATACAAAAATTCTGCAGTGGTCCTAAATGGCTACTTTTATCAGTGTCCTTAGGTGGATAATTCATCCTTTACTATATAAATCAACTGCTGAGGGAACACTTTCTAGTTCAAGATACTAGTGAGAAAAGAATCCATCTTAGATCTGTGCTGGCATTATGTATTCAAGGCATCTAAATATGTGAATGATATGTAAAAAGGAGGTTTCTTTGAGGTTTGGAGAAAGAATCCTTCCTGCTTAATTCTTAGAGCTTATGTTTTTCTTGTGGACCACTCCCCTGGTAAGGCATAAGCATCTAGTTTGGTTTCTTTAGGAACATGCTACCATGGCAACCAAAGGTTTGACAAATCTGAAGAAGCGTACATTGGTGCCCACTTGAAAAGCTTCCCTTTTATGCCTTGCTTTATCATTTATTTCTTACTAGTTGTTACAAACACAATATTGAACAGACTGTATTATTATTTTTCAGGTTCAGACTCGGAAACTCTTTTCCCTGAAAGGCATTGTCAGGAGACAATAGGAAGAGCCAAATAAAAATACAGTGTTCACCATTCACTTGAGCTGAATGGCATTGTGTCAAGAAGTTCTTTTGTGCAGAGAACACAACTTAACTGAGGAGCGTATGTGTGTGTGTTTGTGTGTGTGTGAGAGAGAGATGAGAACTTCCGGATACTGTATATTTTTTCATCTAACTTTGCTTTATTTTTTATTTAGTTTCATCTCACAATATCAAATGTTGGTCTGTGGAATATATCGAACTGACGTGTGTTAAATAGAATTTGAGATGAAGGCCTGGAATTATTAATAAAATGCCCACCCAGTAAACAACTCATTTGAACTCATCAGTAATAGTATACCATCTGGTACATACAGGTAGTCCTCAATTTAAGACCACAATTGAGACCCAACATTTCTGTTGCTAAGTGAAACATTTGTTAAGTGAATTTTGCCCCATTTTACAGCCTTTCTTGCCGCAGTTGTTAGGTGAATCACTGCAGTTGTTAAGTTAGTAACACGGTTGTTAAATGAATCTGGCTTCCCCATTGACTTTGCTTGTCAGAAGGTTGCAAAAGGTGATCACATGACCTCAGGAGACGGCAACCGTCATAAATATGAGTCAGTTGCCAAGTATCTGAATTTGGATCATGTGGCCATGGGGATGCCGCAGTGGCTATAAGTGTGAAAAATGGTCATAAGTCACTTTTTCTCAGTGCCATTGTAACTTTGAACGGTCACTAAATGGACTGTTGTAAATTGAGGACTACCTGTATTTGGAACTGGCCTACTGCAGAAGCAATGTTAGCACATTATGGTGTGTGCAACATACTTTCATCTCTCTTTTAAAGATTTAAAGGTCACTCATGCAGGAGAAAAAAATGGGCCCGTGGCCTTTTTCAATCTGTGGGTATACTGTATATGTGAACATGGAGCAACATAAAGTTCTTTGAAAAAATAGTGAAAATCTTGCCAAGAAACTGCAGGGACTTGTCCAGGCCAGCGCTGAGAATTGGGATATGATTTAATGGAAAGAAAAAAACACCACCACAATTCTGCAGCAACCAAAGATTGAGTTACATATTGAGTCCTGGAGGACCTACCTGAATCCTGGTAGGATGGAAGGAGAGGCAGACAAAAGTTATGTTTGCCTCCTGGGAATTTCACCAGAAAGGGATGGATGAAAATAATCTGCATTTCCCTGTAAAGAGGGTAAAAGAGAAATACGTGGCCTAAACACCCTTCCCTCTGACTGAGGGCATATGTGTTGATATAGCAAACTATTTGAACATCTCAGAAAAACAGACTAGGATATTTCATGCTATTTAGCCAAAGTAAAGCTTTGAAATAGTTTCTTTATTGTCATTGCACCTCGTACAATGAAATTAAATGCCATCTTCAGTATACATCATACATAAGAAAACTATTAAAAAAAACCAAAACACACACACACCCTTCACATTCTATATGATTGAATTGAAAACCCCTGATACTGCATTAATATTACACCATACAGGAGAATTCAATATAGTTACTGCTCTGGGATAGAAGCTGTTTTTCAGCCTATTTGTCCTTGTTTTTATTGTCCTGAACCGTTTGCCAGATGGTAATAGTTCAAAAAAGAAAAAGGGTAACCAGGATAAGATAGATTTTTAAGAATGTTTTGAACTTTCTGAAGGCAGCGGGAGCTATAAAGCTCTTCCAAAGAGGAAAGAGGGCAACCAGTGATCCTCTGGGCCAGGGTTCAGCAACCTGCAGCTTCAGAGCCGCATGCAGCTTTTTGGGCCCTCTGCTGTGGCTCCCTGTCAGGTGATCCCACCACTGGCTGGCCTCGCCCCTCACCCTCCCCTCACAGTCACTCCTCGCCTGACCTGAGAAGGTAAGGGTGATGGCGGGGGATGGAGAAGTGGCCAGGGCAGAGACAGAGAGAGACGGGGGGGGGGGGGGGAGAGGGAGGGAGAGGAGAGAGAGAGAGACGTCAAAAGGATTTTGTGATTCCTTGTGTTTTTTAACAACTGGTTCTCTGCCCTAATGACTGGCTGGGTTAGGGGGTCATGTGACTGGTGAAACCCATCCAGGTTTTGTGGCTCCCGGTGTTTTCGGTGGGAAACGGGTCCAAATGGCTCTTGATGTATTTAAGGTTGCAGACCCCTGCTCTGGGCAATGATGTTAACACTCTGGAGCACTGTCTTATCTGCCATGTATAATAGTAATAGAAGACAGATAGAAAGTTGGTACATACTGATTTGAAAAAAATCTCACGTTATGTATTAAAGAACCAGCCTTAAGACTGATTTGAAAATCAATATCTCAGATTCACTGGTTTAGAACATTTCAGGCACTTTCAAACCTCCTGTGCAAGGGCTCTCTGATGAGAGTCCTAGGGAGTGAAGCTTGCCAATAGCTTTTTTTTAATCATCTTGACTTAAAATAGTGTGGAGGAACCAGTGGGGCTAAATTACACTGATGATGTTACCTAGGTGGGTAATGAAACATCCACAAGCAAACAACCAAGTTCAGAGAAGATCAAGAATTTCACAAATAAGAAAGCTGCATGCCTATTATCTTCTGTTCAGATAAATCCATTCCAAATGGCATGAGGATAGATTGGTACAGAGTAAAAACAACTGATCATTATTTAAAGGGAATCTAATCTTTATGAATAAAAATAGACATCTTGGAGGAATAAACTAGCTCCTTTCTTTCAAAACTCTGAAAATCTTCTGGCTTTCTCTTTTTAGGAGCAAGTATGCTTCTATCATAGGCCTGGTTATCCCTCCCAAAAACCACGAAGAGTTTTCTTCAAGTTTTATAGTTCTACCTTTAAATCAAAATAATAGTTTTTACAAGTGAGGATTCTGATATATATTTCTGTGTGGAATTATATCCCCAGGATGTTTTTCTTAGTTACTTCAACACATCTTCTTTCTTGCATTCCATTCTTTTTTATTGTTGTTGATTGTTTCTTTTTAACTACTCCCCTACTGAAATAAATCAATCTGTAGGGAAAAGTCAGACTTTGAAAGCTACCTCGTTAAATTCTAATTATTGCCTTTTTTGTGCACAGAAAATGCCATGCCTGCCTTGATGTGGTATTTTTTGTCAGGAATCAACTTTAGGCTTGGGGGACCCAGTGTTCAAATGCCCAGTGAGCCTTGAAAATCCTTGGCTAACTGTTTTATGTGCTCTCAAATCAGTGTTGATTCCTGACAACTAGTCCCTGCACTTTTTGTGGGCATAATTTTTCATTGTCTCCTTCCTAAGGTGGAGAGAGAATGACTGATCCAAGATCACCCAGCTGGCTTGGACCTTGAGGCAGGAGAACTTACATCTCTTGGTTCCTAGGCCAGTGCCTGAACTCCTGCCTTTCCTGGCTAACATTGGGAGAGTCAAAATAGAGATGGACCAGACACCAAAACATGGTGTCATGAACTGCCTATAGAAAAGAGAGAATAAAAAGAGCATAATATAATAAAGTGTTAAGTTTTCAGAGAGTCATTTGAGGCATGCGCAAAAGCCTCATCTGTAATCTCTGTCCAATAGTGTTCCAATATCTCAGGGGCTGCCACAAAGAAGAGGGAGTCAAGCTATTCTCCAAAGCACCTGAGGGTAGAACAAGAAGCAATGGGTAGAAACTAATCAAGGAGAGAAGCAACTTAGAACTAAGGAGAAATTTCCTGACAGTTAGAACAATTTATCAGTGGAACAACTTGCCTCCAGAAATTGTGGATGCTCCAACACTGGAAATTTTTAAGAAGATGTTGGATAACCATTTGTCTGAAGTGGTGTAGGGTTTCCTGCCTAAGCAGGGGCTTGGACTACAAGACCTCCAAGGTCCCTTCCAACTCTGTTTATTCTATTCTATTCTATTCTATTCTATTCTATTCTATTCTATTCTATTCTATTCTATTCTATTCTATTCTATTCTATTCTATTCTATTCTATTCTATTCCTAAATGATAGTGAAAATTTATTGACCATAATACATTATAAACATTATCTTGCTGCTGCATCAGCCAGTAGTGGAACTTGGTCCTTCCTTCCTTCCTTCCTTCCTTCCTTCCTTCCTTCCTTCCTTCCTTCCTTCCTTCCTTCCTTCCTTCCTTCCTTCCCTCCCTCCCTCCCTCCCTCCCTCCCTCCCTCCCCAGAGAGTAAGAATATATTTCAATGTAGAAACCTGATCCAAGTAATCTTTCCTGATTTATTGTTATGTAACAAGAGTGGCAGGAGTGCTGCTTTAGAGTCACGGCAACCTATTTTTAGATGTTGCCTGAAGACCTATTGTATGACTTCATTAAAGACTTGATTAAAGAAACAGTCTGTTCTGCAGGAGCTTAGCTTATTATATGAATTACTGTCCTATACCTTAATAACTCTGCATTATGAAGAAAACACCTGCACTCTGCCCATGTGTTGATGACTACCAATTATCTAACTATCCTTTATTCAACAGGTAAAACTTGTACTCATTGTGTATTTTCTTCTAAGCCTGAAATTCATTGGCATATTAACATTAGGGAAATCACTACATTTTCTGCAAATTTTCAGAAGTTTTTCTTTCATATCAACTCCCACCCGCCACCCCCCACCCAAAAGGCCAGCTTTTAATATCAGGCCACTATTAATGTGGTTACTTCTTTGCACCCTAATTCACTCACCTTATGTGTTTACTCAACATGGGTTTGAGGCAGTGGTGAAATCCAATTTTTTTTTACTACCGGTTCTGTGGGAGTGGCTTGGTAGGCATGATCTGGCTTGGTGGGCGTGGCTTGGTGGGCATGGCAGGGGAAGAATACTGCAAAATCTCCATTCCCACTTCTTTCCAGGGGAAGGATATTGCAAAATCCCCATTCCTTTCCCACTCCTGGGGGAAGGATATTGCAAAATCTTTATTCCCTCCCCACTCTGGGGCCAGCCAGAGGTGGTATTTGTCGGTTCTCCAGAACCTGTCAGCACCTCCTGGATTTCATCCCTGGTTTGAGTCTCTCTCAGTCTTGGGAAGCAGGCAGGCAATAGTAAGGCACACCTGAAAAACCTTGCCAAGGAAACTGCAAGGACTAATCCATGGAATTGCCAAGAGTCAAAAACTGATTCGAAGGCATAGCAATAAAATGAAAAATAAGCTTGAGAATTTACTGTTATGGTTTTGTATTTAGCCCAGACTAGTACTAAAGATACTATCCTAAAATTTGTGCCATCAGGGGCTATGTATCAATGTATCTGAATGCAGCAATGTATCAGAACTCTAAGGCTAATTGCATATATATTTCCAATAACAGAAGAATTATTGTAATCACTCATTCTTGCCCTTAATCTGTCAGTCAAAGCTTAATTGAGAATCTGCAGGACAGATATCAAAGAACACCAAAAGAGACAGTAGGACAGTAACAAATCTTGAAAAAGTTTTGTTCAGACATCACTCCTACCTGCTTACAGTCTCAGGTGCATAGGACCTCAAACAGCCAGGATTTCAGTCTTGTTGGCTCTTTATTTATTTAATTTTATTTTATTAATCATATTTCTATGCTGCCCACTCTCCGAGGTCTCTGGGCAGCTTACAACAATTGACAGTATACTAAATAGCATATTGCCCCCAACAATCTGGGTCTTCATTTTACCCACCTCGGAAGGATGGAAGGCTGAGTCAACCTTGAGCCAGTGAGATTTGATCTGCTGAACTAGCAGTCAGCTGAAGTAGCTGCAGTACAGCACTCTAACCACTGCGCCACCTCGGCTCCATCTTGACATTTGAGACAAACTGGTGGGGAAAGATAGAGTTTCCCAAACATAGAGTACAAGCAAAAATTTAGGTTCCCATTTCTTTAAAAAATAGAAGTTGATCTGTGACGAATGAATGCAATCACCTGGATCAAGTTAAATTTTAAGTGTATTTTAACCTCCTTTCCTTTGGTCCCTTCTCCATTATCTACACTGTCTGTATTGGCATCTCAATTAATGTATTGCTTTCTTGAGAGGAAGACTCTTAAAGCATTTATGCCTTTTTAGTTGCTAAATACCCTATTTCATTAATGTTCAGAAAGACAGAGAGAGCATTGGCTGGGGGTGTGAAAACAAAATCCATTCCAGAAAAAACAGTATGTGCATAAAGAACACAAAGCAAAACAAGGAAATATTGACCATCTGCCTATATTTGTGCTCCTGTATGAGTTCAGCAGAATCTATAGGACCTGAATAAATTGGTGCTAGAATGGAATGACTTGGTGTTAAAAAACAAAAACAAAACTTCCTTGTACAACATGCTGCAACAGACATTAGAAAAGAAGACCAGGCTTAGAAAAGAAGAGCCATCCAAAAGGAGCCTTGACTCCAGAAGGGATTGCATAGCAGATCTGTCTGAGGAATGGCTACCTCATTCAGAATGAAAGTACCAGTAAGGTACAGATATAGTACCTTATATCCAGTACTATATCTGGATGACAAAAAATTGGGTGACCACTTGACAGTAGCAAAGAGATTCAGAAAAGGCATTATATTTGTTGCCATTTATTGGTTATCTAAATTTTTGCAGTTGGGATAGGGTAGCTCTAATACAGAGGTGTCAAACTTGCGTTGTCACAGCATTGGCACGTGACTTTTTTCCCCTTCACTAAACTGGGTGTGGGCATGGCCAGTGCATGACACATCCAGCCTGCGGGGGACATGAGTTTGATAGCCCTGCTCTAATAGATCCATCACAATGGGTGCTGTTCTATATCTAAGTTACCCAAAGTATTTGGGTATCAGGAATTAGAAATGGTTGATCCTAATTGGCATTTAGGTGGCATTCTCAAAGAAACACCCAATCTGAAAGCCAGCTGAAAAAAACCCACCCTTTTAGAAGCAGTGGCAAACTCCTTTACATTTCAGCTAAGAAAATTACATGGATGCAGCCAGGAAGTCAGCAGGAGCCGAGTTCTTTTTGCAGGAGAGTTGACCTTTTAATTTTTAAAAAAGGTAATATTTTGCTAAACAATTGCAAACATTGTCCTGAATTTATGTGGCAATACTTGTTCGGCCTAAAGCAGCAAAACGTCTCCAAATAAATCTGGGTATTTCATTCTGTTGGGTATGAAAAAGTTATTTTGAGGGGCAAACACAAGAGCACCTGCTGTGTGTGATTGTGTGCGTTAAAAAAAGTCAAAAGTAACTGCAACTGAAGGATCAAAACCCCATCTTTTTTGTGTATGTCACATGCAGGGGTGAAATGCTCCTGGTTCAGACTGGATCGCCCGGTGGCGGGTGGTTCGGAGAACCAGTAGCAAAAATCCCTGCACACTCCCCCACCATGCCCAGCTGAGCTGCATGATCATCGGAGGTTTTTTTTTTTTTACTTTTAAAAGCTTTTTTTTTACAACCTCTTCCGACGAAAAAATGCTTTTAAAAGTAAAAAAAAAAACCCTCTGATGATCGTGCGGCTCAGCTGGGATCGTCAGAGGCTTTTCAAAGCATTTTTTTTCTGCAACCTCTTGGCTGAAGAGGTGGTAAAAAAATGCTTTGAAAAGTCTCTGACAATCCCAGTTGAGTTGCCTGATTGGCAGAGGCTTTTCAAAGCATTAGAAAAAATGCTTTGAAAAGTTAAAAAAAAAAAGTTGGCCATGCCCACCCAGTCACATTACCCCCCCCCCCCCACTCCCACCAAGCCATGCCCACAGAACGAGTAGTAACAAATTTTACATTTCACCCCTGGTCACCTGCCTGGAGAATGTAAAATAAAGGCATGGGTTGCAATAGCAGTCATAGATGCAATCTTGAAATTTTTTGATCCACCACTCCAAATGCCTCTAGATCTGGGATGTCAAACTCATGTTGTCAAGGCATCATCACATGATGTATCACAACTTTTCCCCCTTCGCTAAACCAGGCATAGGCGTGGCCAGCTCATGACACATCTGACCTGTGGGCTGTGAGTTTGACACCCCTGCCCTAGGTAAAGATAATATTAATGAGGGCAATAATTTTCCTCCCATTCAAAACATACTAATTTTATGTTGATTCTTGAACACAAAGGATATTTTATTTATATAAAAAAATGCACTGTTTCTTTTACTTGGGTAAGACAAGAGACAGCTTCTTCAAGTACAACTCAATACTCTATACACCCTAAGGATCAAACACAACAATTGGAGCTGCATGTAAATGAACTTTCTAGAGGGAAATCTTTTAAACTGCTTTCTTAATATGGAGACCAAAGTTAACAAAGCTTCAGCCTTTCTAACTTCTCATCCCAGCAGATTGCAGTCTCAATAATGAGTTTCTGAGCACACCATTTTCCACTCAGCAGACTGAGAATTGTGTCTGGAATACATGCAGTACCTTAACAAAATCTTTAAATCAGAATGATCAATATTGTGAACTAGGTGTGATAACTTTGTAAAATAGATTTGGATGTTCATTGCAATAAGTGTAGCTGAGTTAAAAATGTAAGGAAATGGCTAAATTGAAGATCAATTATCCGTAAATAAGATTTCAAACACTCAATTTTGCTTCACTTGATGCTCCACTAATTTGAAAGCTGGGGACTGTAAAAATATGAACAACCACTAGATGTTGGATTGGTAGAAATGTCTCTTCACTGACATCTGGTGAATAGCTTGGCAACCAGCTTTTTTAAGTATGATGCAGCACAATATTCTCCCAATGTCTATGGTTTCCCCCAAAATTATCTACTCTTGCTTCAGGAGAGAAAGCAAGCAAAGATACCTGGAATATCTATGCAATATTTGTCTTTAATATGCTTATTATACTTATAATATAATAGTTATCTATAACTGTCTGGTTTGGTTCTGCAACCCAACAATACAGACCCAGACTTCAGAGGATAATTAGAACTGCAGAAAAAACAATTGCTACCAACCTGCCTTCCATTGAGGACCTGTATACGAGTCAAAAAGAGGGCTATGAAAATATTTACAGACCCCTCACATCAGGGATGAAATCTAAAATTTGTTACTACCGGTTCTGTGGGCATGGCTTCATGGAGGGGTAATGTGACTGGGTGGGTGTGGCCAATTTTTTTTAACTTTTAAAACTATTTTTTACATGTAAAACCATGTAAAAAATGCTTTCAAAAGGCTCTGACAATCCCAGCTGAGTTGCCTGATCGGCAGGCAACTCAGTTGGGATCATCAGAGTTTGGATCGTCAGAGCCATTTAAAAGAAAAAAAAAGGCTCTGATGATCACACGGCTCAGCTGGGCATGGGAGGAGGGGGCAGGGATTTTTGCTACCGGTTCTCTGAACTGCCCACCGCCATCGCTACCTACTTGCCTGAGCCAGTCTGAACTAGGAGCATTTCACTCCTGACTCACAACCTGGACATAAACTGTTTCAACTCCTACCCTCAAAACGACGCTATAGAGCACTGCACACCAGAATAACTAAACACAAGAACAGTTTTTTCCCGAATGCCATCACTCTGCTAAACAAATAATTCCCTCAACACTGTTAAACTATTTACTAAGTCTGCACTACTATTAATCTTCTCATTGTTCCCACCACCCATCTTCTTCCAATTATGACTATATGACTGTAATTTCGTTGCTTGTATCCTTATGATTTATATTGATATTGTTTCCTGATTGCTTATTTGTACCCTATGACTATCATTAAGTGTTGTACCTTATGATTCTTGATGAATGTATCTTTTCTTTTATGTACACTGAGACATATGCACCAAGACAAATTCCTTGTGTGTCCAGTCACACTTGGCCAATAAAAAAATCTATTCTATTCTATTCTGAGATCAAAAGTAGCTAAGATACAGGTTACATTAGAACACAATCTGAATTTCTGCATAGGGTTATTTAGTGTTTGGAATGAAGGAATGGTTGATTGTCCCTTGGTTTGCATGAGAGTGCAAAAACTGTTGCTCACCTTTAGAAGTGTGTTTCCCAAACTTGGCAACTTTAAGATATGTGGACCAACTCCCAGCATTCTCCAATCAGCCATGCTAGCTGGGGAATTCTGGGAGTAAAAGTCCAGCAACATTTTACCAGCAACACTCATTATTTATTTGTTGAGTCTTAAATTCTTTGTTTTGGCATTTCTACTTGTTATAATTACAAATGTTTTGGCCCGTTTCAAAATGAAAACAAGCATTTAATCTGTAAATAAATAACATAGGAGAGTCCTAACAGACCCAGTCTGTTAAAAGCTGGAGCTGTATTTCAGAAAATAAAGTTTGGAAAAAAGTAGCATTTTTGGACACGCTTGGATCACACTGGGAAGGTTCAAGTTTTGTTTCATCTTATGATGACTTCCGATTGTATTTTGTATCTGAAATGTCACAAATCCAAGCACTGACCCAAGATAAAGTTTTAATGAAGCAGATAAAAAGCTCCTTCTAAATTAGTCTCTTCATTTGGATCTCAACGTTAGCTCTTGGTTATGTGTCTTTCTGTGGGGTGCAAAATATGAACACTATGTACATATTTATAACTCTAAAACTTACATTATATGAATTTTTAAAAGATATTTTATTTATGCCAGAGCTGTATCAAAAATCCCTTCCCGGAAGGAGCACCAATTCTTTGTTCAAGTTTTTAAGTTTTGATTATTTTCCTTCCTAGTCCTGTTTCTTTTGTACTGCTTTCCCCTTTTGGTGTTCAGCCCTGCTGATGAATTTGCAACATCTTGTTAGCTGCATCGCTGAGACATTCACAAACAAAGAGACTTAACAAGAGAATGTATTTTCCAGCTCCAAATTCTGAAAAATTCTGAATGCAATTACAGTCCCACTCTAGTATAACACTGGATACTTGGCAGAAGATAGAGAAGATTTCTGTAGAAAGTAAAGGACAGTTTAAGTCACCATTCTTGAGAACAGCTGAAAAAAAATGCAATTTGGATCACCTTTTAGAAGATACGGTAAAATGAGAGCAGATATAGGTTAGATTTTCTTTAAGAATGAAAGTATGAGTAACCTAATAATCTAGAGTTGGAGTTCCTGAACCTTTTGCCATCACACCTCTCTTTAGTGTAATCTTAATGTACAGGTAGTCCTTAATGTAATGTACAGTACAACAGCCATTACAGCTGTTGTAATGTACAACAGTTTGCTTAGTGACCGTTTGAAGTTACAATGGCACTGAGAAATGTGACTTATGACCGTTTTTCATAGTTATGACCTTTGCAGCATGCCCATGATCATGTGATCAAAATTCAGATGCTTGACAAGTAGTTCAAATTTATGACCGTTGCTGTGTCCCACGGTCATGTGATCACTTTTTCTGACCTTCTGACAAGAAAAGTCAATGCGGAAGCCAGATTCACTTAACAACCAGTTTACTAGCTTTTCAGCTGCAGTGATTCACTTAACAACTGTGGCAAGAAAAGTTGTAAAACGGGGCAAAACTCACTTAACAAACATCTCACTTAACAACATAAATTTTGGGCTCATTTGGAATTGTAAGTGGAGGACAACCTCTACCTGCTTCCCTTAAAAATGCAAATACAAAAACTGAACACAAATGAAAACAGTACCATGAAACATTGAGAAGGGTGGATTTATTGTATCAATGTAAAACTAAAAAAAAAATATTCATAACTTCGTAACTTCTCTGGATTCACCTCACAGTTTCGGAAATCCTGATCTACGGTCTTGTTGTTGTGGCAAGCTATCTTCTGCCTCTTCCATATATTGCATGCATCTATGGTTTCAGGTACACCTCACAGTACTGCTTGAATTATATGGAGATTCTGTAGAGCCAAGTAGTCACACAAAGAAGAAAGGAAGAAACAGCTAATTTCTGCAACCTCCCATTTCCATCTCTTCCCATCTTAGAGGAGCACAGGGTCATAAATGTGACGATGTGAAGACTTTCCGTTCCTTTTGTCATCCTTTACTTTGAGCCACTTCTAATTCTGAACTTTGACATACGCCACTGATAAACAGCTTGATGAGCTATCTAGGCCACAGGTCTCCAACCGTGGCAATTTAAGGCTTGTGGACTTCAACTCCCAGAATTCTTCAGCCAGCTGGCTAAAGAATTCTGGGAGTTGAAGTCCACAAGTCTTAAAGTTGCCAAGATTGGTGACCGCTGATCTGGACTAGGGATGCCCAACCTCTTGGCTTGTCTGGGCTGCATTGCATGAAGAGTACTGGTAATTTTCTTGAGCTCCATATAAATATAGTTAATGTATATAAATAACATAATGTTAAAAGTTTACAATCTTGTGGGTCTGCATGTGGCCCATGGGCCATCGGCTGGGCATGCCTAATCCAGGAACCAGGAAAATCTGAAATATTTTTTTCATTGTGATTGGGTTAAATAGAGCTATAAATTGGATAATATGAATTTCTCTGCTTGGATAGCCCATGCATCTGCCCACTGCATGCTAAGTTTTTCTTTCACTCTCAATGAGAAGACTTTATTACATTGTTGCAGGACGTTTAGCATGTCCCTACAATTATGACATCATTTAATTGTATGCTTTAAAAAAAAAATGAAAAATTGTAAAGCCCACGTTTAATCAGCCTTTGGTTATTTCCTCTGTATAATTACTGTGTTTTAAATTTTAAAAGTTCCTTACTGTTTTCCAGGCAATGACCCTGAATTATGCCTGCGTGATAATCTTCAAATTAAGAAAAAAAAATTAAAAAGCAGCGTGGGAGTATAATTGACTTGCAATAAAGCCCACCCACTCTTGTCAGTATTGGGGAGAAAAAGGATATTGCAGTAATAATCCCCAATGGTCTGAACTACAATGGATTCTGCTCTTTTCTCCTCTCTTTGTTTGTATTTCCTGCCCAAAATCAAATAATACATACCTTATTCTATCAAGTGGATCTCTAACTTTGATCCTCGGAGAAGCGTTTTTGGAAAAGAGGAACTAAAATGGGTCAAGTGAGAGAGCGGTTCCTTTTATTTATTGTACTATTTGACTCTGCAAACTAGATTAAAATTTGATTAGATGTGTTGCCACAGCAACGTAGGTCCCCACATCATGTGGTACACAGAGAAAACATAGCTGGATCAGACCATTTAATCCAGCACTACCATCCCGTTTTTAATAATAAAAAGGTAAGCAAATGCTCCCAAACAAGAAGTGCAAGTAAGAAAAGTTTTATTATTTTAATCCCTAAAATGCAGTACTTGGAGAATATGGCTCTAGAGGGACGACAGGGTGAAATCTAGCTCCACAAAACATTTGTTATTTTTAAAGTTAGGTCCTGTCCTTTTTTTGTTGTTGTTTCCTCTAAAAGCTATCCCCCCCTCCCCCGCACACCAATCAATGTACAAGATTACTTTGAAGATTGCAAAAGATTATTTCCAAAATAAAATTTGTTGTTTAATTTAACCAGCATTTTCAATTCTTACTTGTAGTATTTTATTTCCTTAATGGCTCTTATCTTTGCATATCTCTTAGGTTAATATCTCTTTAATTACAATTTCAATTGCTTTAAGCCTTCTTGTCTCATCCATTTATTATTTCCCAGTAAACATCTAAAAAGGAGTTCCGTTTACTTTCCACCTCTCTTCTCTGTCTTACTAAGACTGGGAAGACCTTCAGAACTATGGCTTGATTTCTACGCTAGTTTTGATAGTATGCTCTCTTCCCCCTCTTCCTCCTGCTCTTCTCTGCTATACTTTTATCTTTATTCATGTACTTCGTTTACGGACACCTATGCATTTAAGAACTTGCCATTGTTTTTGTATGTATCTTTTAACATTGGCCTCTGGATTCTTCTTTCCTTTAATTCATCATTGTCTCTTTCCTGGATTCTCCAGAACTTTGAGCATCTTCCTCAGTCTCAGCCATTGTTCCATCCATCAACCATCACTCTTTCCTTGGCCCTTCAAATGTCCTGAGACAGTTTCTTTCTGTGTCATCCAAGATGGCAGTTGCTGGTGATCTGACTTGTGTTGTGGGAGATGGAGAAGAGAGTCCTTTGGAGTAGGCTTCCAGAATGGTCTTTGCCAGCTTGCTTCTTTTCTGTTCAGTCTTCCTTCCCTTTTATACTTGTGTGTATGATAGATAAGTCTATCATTGGATAACAATGATAAATACATATAGGATTGAGGTGGCCAATTAATTATGTCTCTATTTTCTCTTGTCCTTTCTTTGTTTCCTCATAAATATATCCTACTCCATTTCATCATGAAAAAGATAGAAATGAATACTGACTCAAGAAAAACCATGGAGAAATGTAATAACTGTGTGTACCTTTTTCCTGAAGGCCCATGAACATAGGGACACCCACGGGCACGATGTGAACCGGTAATAAAGGTAAGTAGAACCCACCCCTGGCATGCATGCTGGAAGTGGCACACAGAGCCATCTCTCGGGGTATGTGAGTCATTGCCCGTTGCTTTTTCAGGTTCTGGCATGCTGACCAGCTGGTCTTCACATGTGTGGGAGTGTTGGAAACCAGAAGAGCAGCCGCCCAGCGTGCATGCGCACCAGTGGTGGGTTTCAAAATTTTTTACTACCGATTCTGTGGGTGTGGCTTGGTGGGCATGGCATGATTTGGTGGGCGTGGCAGGAGAAGGATACTGCAAAATCCCCATTTCCTCCCAATCAGCTGGGACTTGGGAGGCAGAGAATAGATGGAGTCAGGGCCAGTCAGAATTTTTACTACCGGCTCTCCAAACTACTCAAAATTTCCGCTACTGGTTCTCCAGAACTGGTCAGAACCTGCTGAAACCCACCTCTGATGCGCATGCTGGGAAGATGTGCACGCATGTGCACATGAAGCTGGGCTTCATGAGCACATGCATGCCAGAAAACAGAAGAGCATGTGGCCAGTGCACGTGCACATGCTGGAAACTGGAAGATCATCTTCCTGGTGCACGCATGTTCTTCTGGTTTTTGGCACATGCTTGTTTGTGCGCTCCAGCACGCATGCATGTGCCAGCCAGCTGATTTTTGGGCCTTTTGGGCCCACCAGAAGTCAGGAAACACACTGTTTCCGGCCTCCGGAGAGCCTCTGGGGGGTGGGGAAGGCCATTTTTGCCCTCCCCAGCCTCCTAGAAAGGCTCTGGAGCCTGGAAAAAGCAAAAAACGGGCCTACTATGCCATCACATGCAAAAGTGGGGGGAGCATGGGGGGGCGCATAGAATTATGGATGTGGGCACGCATGCATGTGACCCCACCATGCTCCCCCCACTTTTGGCACGCGATGGCAAAAAGGTTAGCCATCACTGCTCTAATGTGTGAGACAGACAAAGCACAATGAATGCAGGAGCATAAAAGCCTGACAGAGAAGGCTAGTCCAATATCCTTTCTGTAGGAAAATGTCTTGAAGATTTCTGTTCTATGTGATCCAGTGTGGTGAAGGGAAAACAGCAGCCTTCTTATGAGTAAGTCAGATGATAAGTACTTGTACTTCCTAAGCATTAAAAAAAAGGGCAGGTGTTTGGAAGAAAGGGCAGGTGTGGACTGGGGAAGAAGTCTGAGGGAGGCAGCAAATGTCAGAAGATGACAAAGAAAAGCCTATAAAGAAAGTGTCTGTTGGAACACTCTTATCAGGACTGCATATACAAACTTCCTCACCTTTCTAGGTTACCTGGCTGGAGCTCAACACATTGCTCAGAGAGAAAAGAGAAATAGTTTCTCACCCTGGAAACTTTTATTCAGAGCGAGGAAAGGAAGAGACTAAAAACTACTCAAGTAAGAAGTTGCTTATATACTCACAGTCAAAGCTGGAAGACTGATGGAGATAGTGGTGATGCAGGAGAACAAGCCTCAAACTGCTGCTGCCTGGTTAAATATTTTATATTGAGCATTTAATTTCTTGGTTTGGAATGTTGAGGCTCCAGAGGATCTGTTTTTATTGTCACCTTCTGTCCCTGAATGCTCAAGGGACTGGGAAGAATTCTTTACATCTTGGAAAGTCCAGTGTTTGCTTTTTGTTACTTGTTAAAGCATCCATTTGTTTCCAAGGGTTTCTTTCACTCATATATGTTTTCCAGTGAAAACATTACTTTCAAATTGGAATCCCTTGGAATAGCTTCATGCTATCAGGCAGCAGGCTGATTACAAGATGGAGACTTTGTTGTGGGGACATATCTTTGGCAAAATGTAAACTAGCCATCTTTCAGACGTGGAAAAGAGGATGAACGTTGAAAGAAACAAAAGTGACAAATATACTTGTTTAGAGTCCAGAAATACTCTAAATCTATACATAAATGCTTGAATAAAAGTTTATTAGGGAGCTGGGCTGTCAAACTCCCAGCCCACGGCCCGGATGCATTATGTGCTGGCCACGCCCATGCCCGGTTTAGTGAAGGGGAAAAAAGTCCCGATACGTCATGTGATGCCACAGTGATGACATGAGTTTGACACCCCTGGGTATATATTTTTCCTGATACTTTCTTATACTTCTCTTTCAGTCAGACTGTGCTCATGATTAGCTTGCTAAGAGTATCATAATATTGTTTATTTAAGGGTTCATTATTTTATTACAGTTATTTGAGTACTTCTGTTTTAAATGGGCACATTTTGTGAGCCACTTTTGGTATCTCCACTAAGAAGTGGGAAAGGGTGATAAAATATTAATTATATATAAATGCATCCAAGCTGATAGAGAAGAAATACATTTCACCAATACAGAGCTGGGTCAAGTTTTCTCACTATCTGCAGGAGAGCAGGAAATGGCTATTCATCATGATACACAGTTTTGTATCTCAGGCCAGTCAAATCATTTTAGCATCTTGTATAGAAAATGCTGGATGTGCCTTTTCCTTTATCGACAGAACAAAAACACTGCAGGTTTTCACTGAAAGAAAAAAAACTCATTTCTTGCCTCTTAGCTCCTGTAGGATCTTATTTACCTTCAATCAGTCCTGGATGGGGAAAAAAAAAGAAGATTCACAAGGTATATTGTCCTGAATAATTGTACAGTCATGTTTCTCAGACAAACATCTAGATTAACAGTGGTAGCTTCAGATAAGAGAATTGCAATTCTGCAGAAAGTAGCATTTCTCAATCCTTTTGAACTGTTTCAAAAAGTTTTCCTTTTTGCTTGGCCTGCTAGCAAGATTAATAGTTAGATGTAGCTATTAATTTGCTCATTCAATTTTGAACCCTTGTCTCCATATTTGTGTAGCGAAGGATTAGTCAATAGGGCTGAAGGGAGAACACTCTGCTTCCTTCTTGATTCTCTCACTGGCTTTAACTCTTACCAGCATATTTATCTATTGATCCAAGCCACGTGTGGAAGGGAGCAATGATGTCTGGGATCAAAATTTATGCCAAGTGGGGTTAGGAAGTAGTACTGTCATAAAGTTTCAGTAAAGCATGTCCAACAGGAAAACAGCCAAGGTGCTAATTAATAGCAGAACCAAGCAGATGAATAAGCTTAGCTCAGCATGTATAGCACAGTATCATAATTTTAATTCTCAACTGTTTGTTCGTTGCACCTGTAGGAATATAGGAATAAGTTAAAAAGGGAAAGGGGAAAATCATATTACAGTATGGTTCTATTAATCATGGGTATCTTCTCATAGTGCTAATACAAGTTATAAAGAACACAGAGTTTTGTAATAAATGGCGTCTCTTAATAAAGAAAATGAAAAAGTATTAAATGTTTTAAAATATTTTTTTTCTTCTAAAGTTTCATGGTATGCTATACTTAAGAGAATAAGATAAAAATTAATGTCTGTTGCATAAACAGTGTTGGATCCAGAGAAGGTTTCATATACTGAAGCTCCCCTGAAATAAATAGGTCTGAAATGACTTGTAAGAAGCAATCTAATTAATATTCACACCAAACATTAATAAAAATGCAGTCACTTTTTTAGTCAAGTGCTAGCATGATGAACAGAAAATAGATTCATCTGAATTCTCCTTTTAGAAGATTCCTTTTGTACAGTAGGTTTGCATTGTTCTGTCTGCTCAATTGAGCAAGATAGCACGTATTGTATCACACAGTACCAATATATTTCCATGTTTATCTCAGAACATTGTTATCATTCTGCAGAATTCTTTCCTAATACATTGTGCTATGAATGTTTGGCAAGATACAGGGGAACTATTATTTTATTTTTAATTACTCGCTCCAGGTAAGCAATTTGTCATCTCAATGAGCTGTTGCATAAAGAAATGAAATTAAGACATAGCCCCTCAGGTTGCTAGGTTTTCAAAAATTATGTAGTTCTGATTTGCCTTATCAAAAGAAATGGAAAGCTGAGGCTGACTGCTCAATGCTTTCAAAGGAGGCAAATTTTCTTTATGCTCTCTGAGCTTGGTTGTTTATTTGCAGACATTTTATTATCCATCTAGCGCCATCTCTCTAATGACGCTTAGAGAGCGCCAAGGACTCTACAGTTTAACCCTGAATTTCAGATATTCTTTTCTATTGAAATTGTCTTTATCCAGACTTGGAGGATAGGTGCTTAAGTCACATATGAACTTTCAACAAAACCCTTTTAAAATATCCTTGATTTCAAAGAGAGGCTGCTTGCTATTATTAGGAACAGTATTGGAGGCAAGCCGTTGTCAATTTACATCTGTATTTTGGGATTGAAAGTACTGATCAATATGGCTTTCTTGACATAGGGAAGAGTTTGGTGATCATTTGGTAAACCAGAGATAGCAGTTTTGATAGGATTTTTTTGGCATGTGCCAGATCAATAGTTGCCTCTGTGTATAAACTTCAGATTCAGCACATGATCAGGCAGGTTAGATTCAAATGGTAATCCCAAAAGGTGCTTTTTCAAGAGGCAACTTGACTTTCTGGTTTTGCAATGAAATGTCTGTAAGAAAACAAACAAGCTCAGAGAGCACCAAAAACTCCACAGTAATGAGGAATATAAATATAAATATCCTACTGTTCCCATTTATATGTACTCATTTTATGTGTTTATGGCTATGTTTTGCTTATTTATATCCATTTATTTGTGCCATTTTTTAAAACGTGTCCATGTCTATGTTTATACTGATATTTGTTTCCTTGTACTTGTTGACAAATAAATAAAAAACAAACAAACAAACTCAAATTTTCTCAGAATTATGAAAATGTAGGAAGTACAGACATACAGATGTATCTATACTTAGTTGCCAATAAAAGCAAATTGCCTGAATGCATGGAATCGTTTAAAGTGGATGATAGCTATCATGGTGATCTGCTGTACTTCAGAATTTGCTGCAGTGTTTCTGATTTCTTAATTCTTTCAAACCTGTACAAACTGATCCAGCTATATTGCTGTTGTAAACAGTTGCAGAGCAAAAAGGCTTGATTATTATCCTACAAACAGAGCCAGCAGCTCTTCAAAAACAGTGCAAACAACTGAGTTTGAGTCTCTGAGAACCCTATTGTTACATACGGATGTACGTAGGAATTTGCATGATCACCGTGGATTGGATGAAAGTCACGGCGGGAAAAATAAATAACTGTCAGTGACTGGCTGGCAAACCGAATGGCTTTAAAAGTCAAGCTGCGGCTGCTGAGCCGGCAGTTCTTATTCTGCGATGACCTGATTAAACTAAGAGAAAAAGTTCTGGAGTACGTTTCTTCCTTTCCCACGCTTTAAACTTAACACTGACGATGAAGGTGGGATCTTAGGAAGGAGGACAAAGAACTGATCCTCACCGCGTGGCACCGTGGCCATCACACAGCAGGACACTGCATTGACCAACTGGATAATGGCTTCAATCCGTTGCAAGCCCCTGTGGTTTTCGACTTGCGAGTGCAGAAATGACACACGTACATGTGCTGATTCCGTATGTACATAAAGGCGAACAATTATCAGGACCCTCCCAACAACTGAAAGTGGGCTCTATTCCTGACTTACTATGGAACCAAGGTATTCCTCAGACACTTGTCGCACCAGCCGACATAGAATCAATCTCCTGGACAACGCTACTGAGCACATTCTGTGACCACTACACACCGGTGGCGACACCCATGATCAGCAGGAATGAATTCTACTGCCGGCAGCAGAGAGAGGGAGAGACCATCTATGATTTTGTGGCCAGTTTGAGAGAGTTGGCAGCAAAATGTGAATTCATAAACCCCAATGAAATGATGAGGGACCGTATCATACTGGGCATGAGGGACATCAACCTCCAAAAGAAGCTGCTGGTAAGGCAGAGTGGGACAGCAGAGTTCACCTTGCCTATTAGGAGAGCGAGGACTCGGCAGAGTTCACCAAATGTGAGGACGAGAAAGACCCAGACAAGGCTGTACACCGAGACTACCCTGACCGGTGGGTAAGCCCCTGGGACAATGACCCTGAAGCACCTCGCTGTGCCGGGTGTATGGGATTTCACACCCAAGTGGCATGCAGATTCAAAGAGACCATCTGCTGCCATTGGCAATGAAAGGGACACATAGCTGAGGCCTGTAGAGCGATCCAACTGATCTCAGCCCAGCCGAAGCCACAGCTAGACACCCAAAAGCCCAGGGAGCGTCACCACGAAGAAAGGTACTTGGAGCGCAGAGGCATCAACCAGATCACAGTAGGGCACTCTGACGTATGCAACGGGGACAAATTCAATGTAAGGATCACCATAGAAGGAATATCGTGCGACATGGAACTAGACACGGGATCGTTCTTCACCATAATGTCTTGGGCAATCCTGAAGCAACTAAACCCAAAGTTTCCCTGGAAAGAATTGAAGCCACAACACATACAACTGAATGACTACCAGGAAAATCCAATCCACGTCCTGGGAAGAACAGAAGTCAGAGTTGCCTTCAGGAATTTCTGCAGCCATCTTATGCTAACAGTGGTCGAAAGTGACTGGCCCACATTGCTGGGGGTAGAGTGGTTCAAACCCCTGGGGTTAGGCATCACTGATCTGCACAGAATCAAAGGAGATGAACTGAACCAGCTGCTGAACGAATTTCGGGACATGTTCAAAGGAAGCCTAGGTAAATATACAGGGAAACCCATAACCTTTAACTAGACCCCAGGGTAAACCCAATAAGGCTTAAACATTGACGGGTGCTATTTGCTCTCAGGCCCAAGGTAGATGAGCAATTGGATAAGCTAATTGCTCAGGGAATACTCAGATGAGCAATTGGATAAGCTAATTGCTCAGGGAATACAGGGAATGACCATGCCACATGGGAGACCCCAATTGTGACCCCAATTAAACTGGATGGGTCCATCAGAATATGCGCTGATTATAAGTGCATGCTTAACAAAGCATTGCAGCAGAGCACATATCCCGTGCCCTTGGTGCAGCACCTCCTGCATTCATTGGGAAATGGCAAGATTTTTGCAAAATTGGACCTTGCCCAGGCATATCAACAATTGCCAGTGGATGCGGCAATGGTGAAAGCACAGACTATTGTGACTCACAGGGGGGCATTCAAATGCAATCGGCTGCAATTTTATGTCAGTATGGCCTCAGGGCTGTTTCAAAGCCTCATGGAGCAACTCCTGCAAGGTATCCTGGGAGTCATTCTGTACTTTGATGATGTGTTAATCTCGAGGGAAACAATGGAACAACTCATGAGCCGAGTAAGAGAAACCCTTAAGAGATTCCAAGAGAGGGGCCTTAAGATTAAAAAAGAGAAATGCAAGTTTGGGGTGAAGCAAATCAAATTCCTAGGCTACCTCATTGATGGGAATGGCATTCACCCCACAGACAGCAAGGTGAAGGCAATCAGAGAAGCCCACACACCCACAAGCAAAGTGGACTTACAAGCTTTCCTAGGGTTATTGAACTTTTATCGCATTTTCTTAAAGCAAAAGGCAACAGTTGCTGAACCACTCCACAAACTCCTCGGGAAGGTGACCGCCTGGAAGTGTGGTCAATGAGAGGACAATGCTTTCATTGCCATTTAACAGTTGCTATCCTTGGACAGTGTCCTCATGCAATACACGGAAGCCCTTCCACTGCTACTAATGTGCGATGCTTCTCCCTTCGGAGTTGGAGCTGTCCTCAGTCATCGATTGCCTAATGAATCCGAAGCCCCCATAGCATTCTACTCCAAAACGTCCCCAGCCAAGAGGAACTATAGTCAATTGGACAAGGAAGCGCTGGCAATAGTGGTTGGGGTCAAGCGTTTCCACGAATACCTGTATGGCCAACATTTCAAACTAATCACAGACACAAACCCCTGCTGGGGCTACTCATCGGAGACAAGCAAACCATGAAATTCATAGCACCCTGAATGATGAGCTGGTCCATCTTTCTCACCGGCTACAATTATAAACTGATTCATCACCCAGACAACAGCATCGGCAATGCAAACAGCCTCAGCAGATGCCCACCATTGGACTTAGTGGAAGACCCAGCACCAGTTACACAGGTACTCCTGATCGATATCGACCCCACCAGCCCAACCACCACAAATGAGATCACAGACCAAACCAGAAGGGGCGCCACGCTAGCCAGAGTCCTGCATTAGGTATTGAGGGCGTGGCCACAGGGAATGATGGGAGAGGAGTTTAAAACATTTGAAACTAAGAAAACAGAACTGTCGGCAATGAGGGGACGTCTATTGTGGGGGGAGAGAGTGATCGTACTCAGGAGTTTGAGACGACAAGTACTAGAGACATTGCATGTGGGGCATCCAGGAATCGTACATATGAAGGCACTCGCCTGGAGCTACCTCTGGTGGCCACAAATCGATAAAGACATTACTGAGTGGGTGGCAACATGCATGCCCTGCCAGGAAACAAGATCAGCACCCCTCCGCACAACACTGAGGGAGTGGGAGGCACTCAAAGGTCCGTGGTCCCAGATACTTATAGACTTCATGGGACCCATGGGGGGACACAAACATTTTTAATTGTCATTGATGGATTTTCAAAGTGGTTAGAAGTGATCTTAATGCTATCAATGACAACAGAGGCTACCATCCAGGCATTGAGGAGACTGTTTGCGACACACGGATTACCCGATGTGTTAGTATCAGACAATGGGCCACAGCTGACCGCTAAGGCCATGGAGGTATTCTTGGCTGAACTGGGGATAAGGCATGCATTGGTGGCTCCTTTTTGTCCGGCGGGGACCGGGCAAGTGGTACAAATGGTGAGACTCACCAAGGAGACCCTCACCAGAATTAGGCCCGGGAATTGGCAGGAAAAACTTGACAATTTCCTCCTGCTCAACACATAACTCCCAGCTCAGCCACCCACTGGAGCCCAGCAGAAATGTTAATGGGGAGGAGACTATGAACCCAGTTGGATTGATTACACCCAGAGTACCACCCGTATACTCCCCTATATTTGGACAAACCCGAAAGGGAGTTTAATGTGGATGATTTGGTGTTTGCCCACAATTACACTGGACACCCAATGTGGGTAAAGTTGAGGATAGTTGCAGTTATGGGCCCCAAGTCAAATAAGATGGACCTGGAGGATAGTAAAATATGGACAAGGCATATTGACTAACTCCGGGCAAGGTGGGAAGAATCACGGTTAAGATCCAGGGAGGGTGAAAACAACGAAGAAAGGACACAAACCACAAGACCAGGGACTCTGCTCCAGGGAACATACACACCAGAGTTGGGAAACAACAATGACAATACACCAGCCCCACCTAGTAACACACCTGATACCCTAAACTCAAGCCCTGAAAGTATTGGGGACTTACCAGGGTCAGGCGAAAGGCCACCGAACAGTCCAGGACCAGGGAGTGGGGACATGAGGCCAGAAACCACCATGCACAGTGAAGAGTTCTAGGAGGTTCCATCTCAGCCAGCTGGAACAACAGCAGAGCTGACCGAACCGGCTGAAGTCCCAGGAACAAATGAGCTGTGCAGGCCCAGTAGGATGATCAGGTGCCCCGCCTACCTGCGCGACTACCTCACATTCATAGGTCATGGATTGGACAACCATTCAGCTAGAAGGGAGAGGTGTTACGTATAGACGTATATAGGAATTTGCATGACTGCCGCGGATTGGATGAAATTCATGGCGGGAAAAATAAATAACTGTTAGTGGCCAGCTGGCAAGCCAAACGGCTTTAAAAGTCAAGCCACGGCTGCCGAGCCGGCAGTTTTTATTCTGTGATGACCTGATTAAACTAAGAGAAAAAATTCTGGAGTCCGTCTCTTCCTTTCCCACGCTTCAAACTTAACACCTATCACCCTGAAGAGCCAGGCCACAAAGGCAAGAGAAACAACAAACAGAAGAAGCACAGAAAGGGAAGACTGCAGGGCTGATACGGAGAAGGAAGGACAGTAGGAAAAAAAAAAGGTTCAGAAAGCAGAATCATTGAGCTTCCAAAAATTATACTGCTACATAAATCTGATCTTTGTTGTTGATTAGGATCAGCTTTTGGTTATCAAGTTTCTAGTTAATTTCTTTTTGATTTTTATGTTTCAAATATGGGAGTGTCTCTTTCCCTCTCCTTGAGTCTGAATTCCTTACTGCAACCTAAAGGTTGGGATCATTTGAAAAAATATGAACTATTACTTTTACTTTTACAGGAGAGGCACCTACTCCTGTTCAAGGGCATACTGTTGTTGGAAGAAATATTGAGGTCCAGTTCCAAGCTGGGAGAAAGGCATTAAAATAAAATGGAGGCTGGGGGCTGATTGGAAAGAAAGGTTCCATTTATTGATGAAGCAAAATGACCAATCACATGTGATTTTGGGACAGCTGACAAAATGGAGTTGAGAGTGGATGAGTTTTTATACCTTCTTTGGACCTTGAATTTGAGCTTCTTGCTCCTGTGCAAGAACATGTCCTTTAATATTCTATAGGCTGTTGCCAGATTCCTATGGGGTCATGGCTAGCCTTATAGGCAAAAGGGGAAATGCAAATCCTAGGTGCTTGTCTGAGGTAATTTTGCCAACCTTTTGTTTGTTGCTTATCTGAGTTTCTTTCTTGATCAAGTCTTTCTGAATGGATTGCCATTCTAATAGCATTTAAAAAGCTGGCCTCCTCAGTTTCTGCTTGAGGCTAGTTTCTCCCTCCCTCCCTTAAGATTTTTTTTTTAATTTCTCCTTTAGGTGAAATATTTTATCCTGCCTTTGTTTAATATTTCCCAAAATATTTCATTCTCTGGGGGAGGGCCTCCCACGTTGTGATTTCCAGGATCCCAGATACATCTAGAGAACCTCAAGTTAAAATAGGTTAGGAGAAAAGTTTCCTCTAGTTTTGAATGTATTTTTTTACAGGTCTATGAGGATACCTTTCTGTATACTATGCAGCAGGTCTTGCGTGATTTAGAATAACGTGCCTAACAATAACCTAACTAAGAGCTTTGTTTTACTGCCTGGCTGCTGAACAGGATATTATCAGAGATGCTAGAATTGAGAAGGACAAATAGAAATTCGTCTGTATTATTTTGAGCTGGTATGTATGCAAATACTACATACTAATAGTTGCATATTTTTAAAAAAAACATATGGCAAAAATAATTGTTTTAAGCCCCTTAAATTATAACTGGAGGTACATTTATGTAATTATTATTATGCTATTGAAATCTTAGGTATGTAAAAATGCTGAATTAAACTTTCAGTAGCAAATATTGAGGATAGGAATGGTTTTTTCTGCATTTTAAGTAATTTTAATATATTGAAAAATGCATAAGTAATATATATAATATTTTGATAAATACCTACACAATTACTTCTGTATTTACTACAATTGATCAGAGCCAGACATCGTTATATGAAAGTTGTCCAGGCAAAGAGAAGAACAAAATAGGAAGATAGTGCCATAATTGCTCTTGTCAATTTCTACTCTTGAAAGGTAATCACTTTGGAGATTTTTTGTCCATCGACTCGGGAAAATTAGCAGTTTTCTCACCCATGTTTCTTTTCCTTGCCTACAGAGCCAATATAAAATTGCAGTGATTGAAGGAGATTTAAGTGTGCACCTTCATTATTGGAATGTCTGTAGTTTTGAATGCCTGTTGCCCCATGTAGAGGGGATGAGGGATGTAGAAAGATTCGAGCTGAAAACACTTTCTGGCCTCTCATTTCCTGCATGTTCAGTGTTGAAAAAATATGGCCTTTGGTATTGCAAACAAAGTGTTGTTCACTTTAATATAACATATCATGGTTTTTCTCATAACCACTGCCATCTGTCAACAGTGAATTGCTTTTTCTGGAGCCTATGTTCTTTCTTTTTGAATTCTGCCTGTAATATGACATTTTATTATGTTTTGGACCAACCTGCCATTGTAATTGCTTCTTATACTTTTATTGTGTTTATTTTGACCTTTGGTACAAATGTTTCAAGCTCTTCTCTTAGCAGCCAATGCGAATAGATTGTGCGCGTATTTTTCCCTAGTATTTATTTCCAGTGTTTGAATATCATCAAATTATTAAATTAATTAGATATCAAATGTTGGATATAATGGACAGTAGTTCAGTGGTGATGCTTTTAACGTAATTAACATTTTATGTATAGTGTAAAAAGTTTTTGAATATCACTTATTACAAAGTCGCATTTTAGGTCAAGAGGGAAGTTGGATTAAATGACATCATGCCTATCTGAGCCAGACTCCTTCAATACAGACAAAAATTAGTATTTGTGTAAGTCAAGGTGATTCCTGCACACTTCACTTGCAGAGAATTGATGGACTGTCTGCTAAAATAAAGCAAGGTTATGGCAAATACTTGAAAGGCAACTGGGAAGCCTGTAATTGTGGAGACTGTCTGGCAAGAATAAACAATGTTTTATTCACAGGGAATATGCACATGTAAAGCTTGTAATAATTCTGGGTGGTTAGAAAGCTGATAAAAGTAACAAAAGAGTTAGGCATCTTGCAGATCTCAGCTAGAAGTTAGGAATAGAGATGGCCTGGAGCAAATAGAATGTGTATTAGATAACTCCTGAAGCATTCATTAGCCAAAGTTTAGGAATAGGGACAACTAGAGACCAATAAAATAATTGTTAGATCATTACTAGCAATAGCAATAGCAATAGCACTTAGATTTACAGCCCTCTAAGCGGTTTACAGAGTCAGCATATTGCCCCCAATAATCCTCATTTTTACCCACCTCAGAAGGATGGAAGGCTGAGTCGACCTTGAGCCTGGTGAGATTTGAATTGCCAAATTGCAGTCAGCCGGCAGTCAGCAGAAGTAGCCTGCAGTACTGCATTCTTACCACTGCTCATAGATCATTACTAAAATATTTATTAGATGATATTTCTTATATATCCTACTTTATCCTGCCTTCTGCTTTAGTGAAAATGTATAAAGCTTTCTTAATTGTATTGTTCGAGGCTCTTCGCGTTTTGGCCAGGATCCCTTTTCTTGGAGCGTTTCAAAGAAAGGAAACAAAACCAGCACTTCGTATCTGGCGTTCTTCATTGGTCCCAGCACCAGGTTCAGACCCGAATTGGGGACAACAGAATGTTTAATAAAAGGAAAACCAATGGAGGTACTTTTAAAATTGTGTTTGTGTGTTAAATGGTTAAAATTACCTAGATGAGATAGGCATAATTCTGAGATGAATAAGATGGATGGCTGCACTCAGGACGTCATCTATAATTTTCCACTATCTGATGCCTTCTATGTTGGAGTACAATTTCTATAATCTTCAGCACAAGATTTTCGATTTTAGGAAAAAGAAAGATAATTATTGAGGTAGTTATATTAGAAGATTTTTTTTCTGTATTTTTGTGGGACATTGCAAATTCTGTCCCTCAAAGAAAGCAGTGAGCCTTAGTATCCTATATTGGGTTGGTTTTTGTTTGTTTGTTTTTGCAGATTAACTAGCAATCCTTTCTAGGTGTCATAACTTGAAGTGGAACTTCGATGACACATCAATGCAACATGCCAGCATTGATTCCTCCCCAAAGTCCTTTTCCCAAAAGGGGTTTTATCTTAATTTTACAGGTTATCTTGCTCTCTACATTATGCAGAAAGTGAAACTCCCAGCACATAAAATATTCATCACTGTTTGAGAAATGAGTCTTAGAAAATAGCAATGAATCCGTAAATTCTTTGGTGGCGGAATCAAAGGGCCCTCTTGGGTAGCATTGTGGTCTTTATTAATACCATCTAGCAAAATGCTTTAAGGGGAGAAAAAGGCCTCTGTCTGCAATGTGGCTGAAAATCAAACTCCACTGAAATCAGCTTTATTAGACACACACTCTCAAACCAGCTGCCTTCCCTTTTAATTGGATTGCTCAGGATAGACAAAATTGATGATAGATTTAAACTGACCCAGACCCATCAGAAGGCTATATATTTATGTGGTCATATGGCTGAGTCATCTGCCATAACTCTCAGCAATCTGAAGTTACAATCTTCAGGTAGTCTTCTCTCTATTGAAAAAAAAAATGCTTTAGTGAAAATGCTTTTGATTCTTTAGGTTAATGTCCAGAAGCAGTTTGGCACTATAGTTGTATATCATATACCAGACTAGGCCTGAATAGGTCTTGTTTAGGTTAGAGTTTGAGTTGTGCAAACCTATCTACAGTAGCTTGTAAATCATGGTTTATGCTTTAATACAGCATGTGTACTCAGTCTCTGGTAACCTCAATTATAATTAAAACATCATGAATTAGTGTGAAGTATGAATTCAGTTGCTGTTTTTACTTTTTCCTTCATGATAGCTCATGAAGATTAGATTGATGAAGAATGTGCAAGCACTCAGTTTACTTCATAGTTAAAAGTATACACAGTATCACTAATAGATGGCTAAGTACCAGATTCTTGCTAACTCCAGAGATTGTCAGTTTTATTGCTGAATGGTTACTGCAGGTAGTCCTTGACTTACAACCATTTGTTTAGTGACCGTTTGACGGTACAATGGCATGAAAAAGTGAGTTTTCCCACTCTTACGACCATTGAAGCATTCCCATGGCCATGTGATCAAAATTCAAATGCTTGGCAACTGGTTCATATTTATGACAGTTACAATATCCTAGAGTCATGTGATTACCCTTTGCAGCCTTCTGACAAGCAAAATCAATAGGGAAGCCATTTTCACTTAACTGCATTACTAACTTAACAACTGCAGTGATTTACTTAGTAACTGTGGCAAGATGGGCCATAAAATGGGGCAAAAGTCACTTGGCAACAGAAATTTCAGGCTCAATTGTATCGTAAATCGAGGACTACCTGTGGGTTTTTGGTGGTGGGGTTTTTTTTTTTTTTTTTTTTGCAATTTTTGTTCATTGCTTCTAATTCTACTTTGTTCTGTGCCTGCCCTGGAGATTTCAGCTCTGCCGCAATATAACTCTTTCAGGTTTTACTGTTTACATATTAGCAATAGAGATTTTGTTGAGAAAAGAAAGAGGGCGGACGGTGAAAACTATGCCATGAAATGCACCATTTCACCCAGTTTAACATCTGTGTACCAGCATTGTGAAATGCAAACATAGAAACCATAATGGCCACATGAAGACATTAAAGATGGGCAAACATATCCAAATATAATCTGTAATCTGCCTCTAAGTTATGTACTTAGCATTCTGTATACTGTACATATTTTGTATATATCCTTCAACACTACAATATTCATTGTTTTCAGTGTATAATGAAAGGCAAAAATAGCCTCTGAGTTTTAGGGAACTCTTTTATGCGGGTTGCCAAAATCTCAGTGACTCCAGCTCTCTGTGTCTCTTTGCTGCCATCTAATAATTCTCTCGATTTTTACAATCCAAAAGTTGTTATTTTCCTCTTATCTCAAGGTGATCAAAAACTTCAGAGAGCTTTGCTTCCAAGATATGTACTGTTAAAGTGATGAGTGATTTGGGAGTGAGGAGAAGGTGATAACAAAAGGTGATAACTTCCTTCCCCCTTCCCTTCCCTTTCCTTTCCCTTCCCACACTTGACTTATCATGTTAGTGCTGCAAAATTCTAGATAAGCATGAGAAATAGAAAGATGTGTATAATATCTGGGTTTTTTTTTTGCATTTAAGGTATAGTGCCCTTCATTAAGCAATCAAATAAGGTATAATGCCCTTCATTAAGCAATTTGCTAAAAGCTCAGCTTCCTTTGGCCTCAAGGCAACTGCCTCTCTATATTTTTGCTTCTTATTGTGCAACAAAAGTTAACTAAGGAATGAATGAACAATGCATTTCTTCAAATGGATTGGTTGTTGAATGGAATCAGATCCAGACTTGTAAATGATGGTCCAAATGGAAAGAATTCATAGAATTTTAAAATAAAAAGTGTTCATGTGTGCAAGAAATGCCACATTGCCATTTTTTTCTGAACAAAAAGGTTGTGTCAATTAATTCAGCATTAAACAAGACACTGAGATATATCGACTATATAGTTCAAGTGGAAGACACAGACTTGTAATCAATATTGGTTTCAGTTAATAACAAAAGTCCATGTTGGATTAAATTCAAAGATTGTTAACGAACCTGAGAATTACAGATCTACTGATTTAAAATTCTAATAAGAAATGTTCTATATTGCATGTATGGCCATCATCTGGAGCATGTGTTGTAGTCCTTCCAATTGCGACCACATCCTGACTGCATGAGAATGGTTAGACTAGTTCACCCAGAAGATCTACAGTTAATGGCCTATAATGATGTTACCACCACTGACAAACTCATTTCTTATTCAAAACATGGATTATGTATTTGGGAAACTTTGTCTCTTTGAGGATAGAAAATGGCTTCAGATTAATTGTTACATTATTATGTTATTTCTTTCTAGATTTGCTGTCTTCAGGGATAGATTTTCATTCTCTTCTCAACCAAATACTTCTTCAGCATTTGCTCCCCAGCTGTTCTTTGTCATTTCTTTATTATCTGGCCAATATTCTAGCTGTATGACTAACTATTAGGCAGAATCCATAAAACTGGGATGCATTTATGATCTCTGTTCCAAACCCCATTGAAGTATTGGACATTTGCAATTTTGCTTCTATAAAACTAAGCTATTTAATTTGTTTTTCTGGCTGCAGTCCAATTCACTAACCAGAGTTGAGTAAAAATTCACAAGATTGCCATTTAATTTAATAAGTATGTCCAATTTTTTAAAAAAATCATTTTACCTGATAAATTGCATCCTGGTGTCAAAGCAGTAAAATAAATTTAGGTATGATTATATATTTAAATTTGTCTAATATTTCTGATAATTTTGATAATGGCATAGACAAGATACAATGTTTCCTCTGGCTTCACCATATCCATATAATCAAATGCCCAAAATCTAATTTATTGAGGCAGAATCTGGTGGCCAAATTAAGAAGCTTCTCTCAATGCCACCATTTCTTCCAAACTTCTAACAGACTTCTTTAGCTCTTTTAATCCATGCATTATTTATCTATCCGAGACCATGCATTCATTTGAAAACAACTCCATTCAATCTCCACCAAATTAATTGCTATTTTATGATTGATTTTTTCCTCTTGTTTGTTTTTCATAATCAAAAGCTACATGCTGCTTATGGAGTAGGCAGAAAAGTACCATCTGTTCTTAAATGAGTTTATTGTTTTCTGTGCTTTTCTGCAATGATACTTGGGTTGCAACACCCCAAATAATTAAACTTCCTCATCTGATCTTATTAGTTCATCTAATACATCCCACTCGGATGCCGATTCTCCAGAAAAAAAGCCTTACTATGTGCAAACCAGGATAGATTCACTTGTTAACTTAGCCTGATTATAAAAAACAAAAAAACAAAAAACTAGATTGAGTAGGGTTAGGGTTGCCTTAAAATCTGTGAACTATTTTACAATGAAGGGAAGAATAATAAATTTCTTCCTAAACAACTAAATATTTTAGAACTAGCCACAGACCAGTCATATCTATCAGTTTATCTCTTTGCTGACTCACAACAGTTACAGTCAGAAAGTAGAAAATGGTGTGTCAATTGCCATTCCCTTTAATATTTGTAAGTGAAGAACATTCTTTTCTTCACTTGAGAGAAAATGGTTAGAAAGGAACATTTAGAGCAGTATTTTTCAAGCCGGGCAAGTTTAAGATGGGTGGACTGGACATCAACTCCCAGAATTCCACAGACAGCAAATGTAAATGATTATTGTTATTTGTTGGAGGTTTCAGTTCAACAAGAGCCCTTATTTGATGGTATGCTTCTGAACATAGATAGAATGCTGAACGAATACTGGATGATTAAATAGTAGTAAAGGTAAAGGTTCCTGTCGCACATATGTGCTAGTCATTCCCGACTCTAGGGATCGGTGCTCATCTCCGTTTCAAAGCTGAAGAGCCAGCGCAGTCTGAAGACGTCTCCCTGGTCATGTGGCCAGCATGACTAAATGCCAAAGGTGCATGGAACACTATTACCTTTCCACCAAAGGTGGTCTGTATTATTCTACTTGCATTTTTTATGTGCTTTCAAACTGCTAGGTTGGCAGAAGCTGGGACAAGTAACAAGCACTCACCCCATTACTTGTCACTAGGGATTTGAACCATTGAACTGCCAACCTTTCGATTGACAAGCTCAGCATCTTAGCCACTGAGCCACCCCATCCCTTAAATAGTAGTAGAATCTGTTAAAAAGATAAATATCTTGGATGTGGAGTATGGGCTTTTCTATTTAAGTATGAATGCTCACAAACTTTAACTCTATTTGAAGCAAAACATGGATTTTTTTTTAAAAAAAGAAATTCAGTGGATAGAAAAACCTCACAAATCTCTTTAACTGCACCTTAGAAGAAGCAAAGGGGGAGAGGAGAAGGTCCCTTTTGTCTCTTAAACACAGGGAGAGATTCATTTAACTTACATGAAGCCAGATCCAAAGCACACAGAGATAATCTATAAACATCCTTCCGCTGAGCCATTTCTCACCATTTGACCTAGTAGTCAAACCATTTTAGGGGATCCATCGTAGCAACAGTTTTGTGAGCTGGCCACATTGGGTTTGTAAGATGACAGCTGTAGCCCAATGCATTGGAAAGAAACTAGGTTGCTTAATTGGAGGATTTCATGGATTGGGAAGTCTTGCAAGAATAATAATTGCATAATTCATTAAATGAATGTGCCTCCAAACTCCTACTGACTCTGGGCAGTTAACAAACTGTTAAATACATTTTAAAACAGGAAACAGTACAAAACATAAAAACAACAAGAGGCAGCAGAGAAAATAATTCTGGATGGGGACAAGGAGGATGAAGAAAAGGAGCTCAATCATCCTCAGCAAAGGCCTTCAGGACCCTTCAAAATACCAGTAAGATGGGGGCTTTCAAATCGTGGGGAAAACCTCATTCCAGAGAGCTGGTACTGCTAAAGAGAAGGCTTCTTTTTGGATCTTGATATTTGACATTCTTTAATCAATGAAACTCAAAGTGTACCAATCCTATCTGATCAAATCAATTGAGCAAATACTAAAAGAGATGGGTCGTCCCTGAAATAACCAGATTTTGGACAATGCAGGGAAGGGTTTATAGGTAATGACCAACATCTTGCTTCACACCCAGAAACAAACTGGCAACCAGTGTAGCTTGCAAAGAAGAGATGTTACATAACTATGCCCATCACTGCTCAACTGAAACTTGGTCTTCAAGTGCAGCCTTGTAAGGAGCACATTACAGTAATCAAGCTGTGAGGTGCCTAGGAAATAAATGACTTTCTGAAGCCCCCCACCCCATTCCAATCTAGGAAACAGCACAACTAGCATATCATGTGAAGTTCAACAAAGATCTTTCTGGAAATAGGTGCCATATGCTCATCATACAGGAGCGGAGAGTCCAGGAAAGATCTCCAAATTATTCATCATCCTTGAATGGGGAAGTGCCACCCCATTCAAGTCAAAGTTGGAGCATTCCCAGATCTGGGCATTCCAAACATCCACAAGTACTGGGTTTTGGTAGGACTGAGCCAGAGACTGTTCTTTTCCATCCAAACCCACACTCTCCCCATTGGGACAGAATTTCCAGAATTATCTGGATGGTCCAGAGTTTAAAGGATATAGGTGGATATCATCAGCATACTGATGATAACAAAATCCAAACTGGCAGATGACCTCACCCAGTGGTTTCATATAGATCAGAGGTCTTCATGCTATGCTGGCTGGACAATTCTGGGAGTTGAAGTCCTCAAGTCTTAAAGCTGCCAAGTTTGAAGACCTCTGATATACAGGTAGATGGTAAAAAAGGAGAGTGAGAGAATAGAATCCAGTACTATCCCACAAAGGAAGGGCTTATGGAATGCTCACTCTCCACAAACCAACATTGATTAGAACTGATCCTGGAGAAAAGAACTACTGTGACATGATACCTTCAATCCCCAACTGATTGAGTCAACTCCAAAGTATTTCATGGTCAACGGTATCAAAAACCATTGAGAGATCAAGGAACAAAGAGAGAGATGCCCCTCTACTATCCCAAGTGATTCCCAGACTGTCTCAGTACTAACTCCAACCTGAAATCGATGTAGATGAACCCTTGCCTCCAGGTTCTCATCAGCTACAAACTGACCATCTTTCCCATAAAGGGAAAATTAGAGAGAGGTCAATGTTTATTGAAAACTGGAGAAAGAATAGAAAGATGCTATGATACACAAACACTGAGACCTTTCTGAACAGAACCCAAATAACAGAGTTGGAAGGGATCTTGGTGGTCTTCTAGTCCAACCTCCTGCTTAGGCAGGAAACCCTATACCACTTCAGACAAATGCTTATCTAATATTTTCTTAAAAACTCCCAGTGTTGGAGCATTCACACCTTCTGGGGGTAAGTTGTTCCACTGATTAATTGTTCTAACTGTCAGGCAATTTCTCCTTAGTTCTAAGGAGTTCTTAGGTTGCTTCTCTCCTTGATTAGTTTCCACCCATTGCTTCTTGTCCTACCCTCAGATGCTTTGGAGAGCAGCCCCTGAGATATTGGAACACTGCTATCATGTCTCCACTACTCATTCTTTTCATTAAACTAGACATACCCAGTTCCTGCAACTGTTCTTCATATGTTTCAGACTCCAATCCCCTAATAATCTCTGGACTCTTTCTAGAGTCTCCATATTATTTTTACATCATGGCGACCAAAATTGGATGCAGTATTCCAAGTGTGGCCTTACCAAGTTATTATAAAATGGTATTAACACTTCACGTGATCTTGTTTGTCTGTTTATGCAACCTAGAACTGTGTTGGCTATTTTGGCATCTGTTGCATACTGCTGGTGTCAACTCGCAAAGCATCCCTGGCCTTGTCTTAACTTGCCATAGGCAAGGGGGATGGGAAAATGAACTTTGCAACTGCAGCCAGGGAGAACTTCAGTCAAAACAAAAGCACATTCCAGCCATCTCTCTGTCAAGGCCATCTCCGTGGTTACCCACAGTGGCCGGAAGGGAGTGATCTCTACAATCCATGAAATTGCTTTGTTGGAGAATGTGACTGATGACACACCTTGGGGGGAGAGGGGAAACAGGGTCAGAGCCGGGACGTAAATTAAGTGAGGTCAGAGTCGGCTTCACTTGGAACGTGCCGACATGAAGCTCCTAATAAATAACTAGATATCTTTTGAAGCTTGGCTCAAGGCTCATGATTTAATTAGGGCATTGGTCAGAACCCTGACAGTTGGCTCATATTTAAATGGTTGTCCACTAGGACTCAAAGATCCCTCTCACAATTACAACAAACACTGAGAGCTTTTTGCTTTGGGCACTTCTTTGCTTTCTCTATAAAATCAAGGTTTTTTTTAAAAAAATTGATTTATATGCCGCCCTTCTCCGGAGACTCAGGGCGGCTCACAATGCATTAAGCAATAGCCTTCATACTTTTGTATATATTTATACAAAGTCAGCTTACTGCCCCCACGAACTGGGTCCTCAATTTACCCACCTTAGAAAGGATGGAAGGCTGAGTTGACCTTGAGCCTGGCTAGGATTGAACTCACAGAATTACAGGCAGCTGGATGTTAATTGCTGCCTTTAGTAGGAGGCATTAGCCCCCTATGCTACTCAGGCTCCTTTGTTGCTCAAATGACTTCTTTGGGATGGGTTGATTGACATCAGTATATTACTCTTCTGTTTCTGTGCCATGGCTATCAATCTCCCAGGAGATCACTAGTCCTATGGGTGACAATATCTATTTTTATTTATTTTATTTATTTATTTTATTGAATTTCTATACCGCCCTTCTCCCGAAGGACTCAGGGTGGTGCACAGCCACATTAAAATAACCTAGTATACAAAATATAAAAGACAGTTAAAACAAATTAAATAATTTGGCTTCCCAATTTTAAAAACCCAAGAATTTAAAATACCCAGTCTGGATTTTTGTCAAGCTAGTTCAGCTTGTTGAAAAAGTAGGGTCTTAAGGGCACGGTAGAAGGTACGCAGGTCGGGGATCATGCATATCCCGGGGGCAGTTCATTCCAGAGGGCGGGTGCCCCCCAGAGAAGGCTCTACCCCTGGGGGTCGCCAGTTGACATTGCTTGGCTGATGGCGCCCTGAGGAGCCCCTCTCTGTGGGAGCATATTGGTCGGCGGGAGGCCATCGGTGGCAGAAGGCAGTCTCGTAGATATCCGGGTCCTAAGCCATCTATGAAATTGTTTCATAGGATTATCTATCTCCTGGGGTCCTGGAAGAAGTCCTGGTAGGACAAACATCTAGTACATGATAGGAATTAAGCTTGAACCCCTAATCCCAACCTGGCATTTTTTTTTCAGTTTAATACTTGGTGGTTGGAGGGCACTGAATAAAAGAGGAAAGGACAGCAGTGAGTGGACCAATTACTGCCCTAAAACAGCCCCACAGCAAATCAGGGGAGGGCTGCAACACAGCTGGCTTTCTTGCTGAGATACAGAAGGCAGGTTGTGGAGTAAATACCATTTATGTTGATATATTTCTGCCTTCTGGAAAGTCAAAGGCAGAAAGAAAACACATCTGGCCCCAGAGAAAGCGCACTTAGAGCAAAATTACCTCTTCGGGAGGATCATTCTTGACAGACATGCATCAAGTTATTCTATCAACGTTTAAATCCAAGGCGTATTTCTATGGAAATAAGTTCTGTTAATTACCATGAGATTTGCTCCCAAATCAATGTCCCCCAAACTGTAGCCAGATAAATGTTTCTCCAAAGCTTTGGGCTTTTTGTTTCTGGTATTCCATTCAACAGGTGAGGAGGGTTCATTTCCCCACACCTCTGCCTGGTCCATAGGCATCTAGTACTATTTTCTTTAATAACAGCTTGCTGTAATGGAAAGTAAAAGGATTGCGGAGACTTTACACAAAAAAGAAACACATTTTTATCCATCACCTACTGCTATTTTATAGTATTAGCTGATCCCTGCTGTGAGACTGGAGAGAATCTTCATTGTTATTCAACAATGTTTTCTTTTGAAAGTTTAATGTCTTATTAAATGTATTGTTTCTGTTTGTTCTAGGCTGGCTTAATGCTCATTATCCTTTATCTGACTTCAATTATTATAAATTTCAAAGCAACAGTTCTTATATTTCTTTTACAGCGGGGCAAAAAAGCATTTAGTCAGCCACCAATTGTGCAAGTTTTCCCACTTAAAAAGATGAGAGAGGCCTGTAATTGACATCATAGGTAGACCTCAACTATGAGAGACAAAATGAGAAAACAAATCCAGACAATCACATTGTCTGATTTGGAAAGAATTTATTTGCAAATTATGGTGGAAAGTAAGTATTTGGTCAATATCAAAAGTTCATCTCAATACTTTGTTATATATCCTTTGTTGGCAAGAGGTCAAATGTTTTCTGTAAGTCTTCACAAGGTTGGCACACACTATTGCTGGTATGTTGGCCCATTCCTCCATGCAGATCTCCTCTAGAGCAGTGATGTTTTGGGGCTGTCGCTGGGCAACACGGACTTTCAACTCTCTCCAAAGGTTTTCTATGGGATTGAGATCTGGAGACTGGCTAGGCCACTTCAGGACCTTGAAATGCTTCTTACGAAGCCACTCCTTCGTTGCCCAGGTGGTGTGTTTGGGATCATTGCCATGCTTCATATTCAATGCCCTTGCTGATGGAAGGAGGTTTTCACTCAAAATCTCACGATACATGGCCCCATTCATTCTTTCCTGTATGGATCACGTACGGATACGTACGGATCCTGTACGTATGGATCAGTTGTCCTGGTCCCTTTGCAGAGAAACAGCACCAAAGCATGATGTTGCCACCCCCATGCTTCACAGTAGGTATGGTGTTCTTTGGATGCCATTCTGCATTCTCTCTCCCCCAAACACAATGAGTTGTGTTTCTACCAAACAGTTCTACTTTGGTTTCATCTAACCATATGACATTCTCCTAATCCTCTTCTGGATCATCCAAATGCTCTATAGCTAACTTCAGACAGGCCCGGGCATGTACTGGCTTAAGTAGGGGGACACGTCTGGCACTGCAGGATCTGAGTCTCTGGTGGCGTAGTGTGTTACTGATGGTAGCCTTTGTTACGTTGGTCCCAGCTCTCTGCAGGTCATTCACTAGGTCCCGCTGTGTAGTTCTGGGATTTTTCCTCATCATTCTTGTGATCATTTTGACCCCATGGGGTGAGATCTTGCGTGGAGCCTCAGATCAAGGGAGGTTATCAGTGGTCTTGTATGTCTTCCATTTTCTAATTATTGCTTCCACAGTTGATTTCTTCACACCAAGCTGCTTGCCTATTGCAGATTCAGTCTTCCCAGCCTGGTGCAGGTCTACAATTTTGTTTCTGGTGTCCTTCGACAGCTCTTTGGTCTTCATCATAGTGGAGTTTGGAGTGTGACTGTTTGAGGTTGTGGACAGGTGTCTTTTATACTGATAACAAGTTCAAACAGGTGCCATTAAAACAGGTAATGAGTGGAGGACAGAGGAGCCTCTTAAAGAAGAAGTTACAGGTCTGTGAGAGCCAGAAATCTTGCTTGTTTGTAGGTGACCAAATATTTATCTTCCACCATAATTTGCAAATAAATTCTTTCCAAATTAGACAATGTGATTGTCTGGATTTGTTTTCTCATTTTGTCTCTCATAGTTGAAGTCTACCTATGAGGTCAATTACAGGCCTCTCTCATCTTTTTAAGTGGGAGAACCTGCACAATTGGTGGCTGACTAAATACTTTTTTGCTCCACTGTATATTCTTTTGACTTTTCCCATGGTATGGCACTGACAACTAATTTCATCAAACATAGTGGCTTTTCTGCCTAGGAAAATATGCAGACCATAATAATACTACATTATTTAAATTTCCTTCTGCTCATCTTCCATAAATATCTTGCAGGAGATGAGTCAAGCTACTTTAACTCTGTATTATTCATTCAATGAAATTATTTGTGCATATGAGTTTTTCTTAGCTATTCTACTTTTTCATTATTAAGGTTAAAACTTCTGTATCAAATCTGTTATTTCTGACCTATTGCTTATAACTATGATCTCTTTTAGTGCTAAGCCCTTGAACATCCCTATTCTGAAGACAAATTTCTGAGTATACAGGTACTCCTCAACTTACAACAGTTCATTTAGTGACCATTTGAAGTTACAATGGCACTGAAAAAAGTAACATTTTTCATACTTATGACCGTTGCAGCATCCCCATGGGTCATAAATGTGATTTATATTTGGATACTTATATAAATCATGGTCCCCATGATTTACATTCAGATGCTTGGCAACTGAGTCACATTTATGATGGTTACAGTGTCTTGGGGTCATGTGATCCCCTTTTATGACCTTCTGACAAACAATGGGGGAAGCCAAATTCACTTAACATAACAGCTGTAGTGATTCGCTTAACGACTGGCAAGAAAAGTCGTAAAATGGGGCAAAACAACTGTCTTGCTTAACAACAGAAATTTAATGCTCAGTTATAGTCATAAGTTGAGAACAACCTGTAGTCTATAAAATTAGGCACCAATGGAACTTGAACAAGGTAAAGTAGGAAGGACTGCTGATCTGTTATGCTGCTGTAGATCCAACAGGAGCCTTTGAATAAGCTGAACAACCAATGAAATAAATCATGAAAACAGAAAATTAATCAGAAAAGGGGACCATCATATCTACTATATAGATGGTTACATGGACAGCTATGTCTTTCCTGGGTAGAAAATATGGTTCCTGAATTTTGGTCCAAGATTTCAAAATAATTGAACATGGAAGCCACAAAAAGTTTATGGATGAGAGTTTCAGAGTCACAGAGAAAAAAGGTTTTAGAGAAGGAAAACTTCTAATAAAAGTAAAAGTTCCCGTTGCACATATGTACTAGTTGTTCCTGACTCTAGGGGGCAGTGCTCATCTCTGTTTCAAAGCTGAAGAGCCAGCGCTGTCCGAAGACTTCTCCATGGTCATGTGGCCGGCATGACTAAATGCCAAAGGCGCATGGAACGCTGTTACCTTCCCAGCAAAGGTGGTCCCTAGTTTCCTACTTGCATTTTTTACGTGCTTTTGAACTGCTAGGTTGGCAGAAGCTGGGACAAGTAACAGGAGCTCATCCCATTATGTGGCACTAGGTATTCGAACCGCTGAACTGCTGACCTTTCGATCAACAAGCTCAGCATCTTAGCCGCTGAGCCACCGCGTCCCTAAACATCCAATAGTACAACACATTTATAGCTCAGAGTTAAACTGTTGGTGTTCTTGGTGTTCTCTGAGTTTGGATGTTTTCTTGTAGATTATTTACTACACGCTAAACAGCATCAATGGTGCATCATCAGTTGCATTGATTGTTGCTACCTAGCCTGGCAATAAAACATCTGCAATAAAACAACCAAGTTCAGGGAACACCAAGAACTCAAGAAAGACTGTTCTAGAACCAACAATTTTGCTTTGGTTAGATTTTCTGACATAATGCCATCCAGATATATTGGGACTACAATTCCTAGAATTCTATACAGCTTAAGTTGGTGTTAGCTGGGAATTCTTTAAGTTCATATTCCAACACATCTGGAGAGTATCTGGTTGGAGGATTGAGGAGTTGATAATTTTGGAGATTATCCTTCATATCCAGGTTTTGGGGAATGGCGAATAGTAGATCATTTGATCATAAGGAGCACAAACAGATAAGTCTGTGAAGGACGTAATCCTATATGATTACTTGTTACACGGTGCAAATGATCCAATTGTCATATTTCACATAGATGTTTCCTGTAAGAAAACATCTTTGATTATGGTGCTTATTGCCAATATTCCTGAGAAAATGTAAATAAACAGTCCTGGGCTGAAAATAACCTTGCAGTGTCAATCTTGAAGCAAATACATAGTAGCATCTATTTCACAACATATGGTGACAGCCACCTTCTCCACTTAGAACCTCTGGTGGGACTTCAGGGGTGAGCTTTAAAATTTTTAGCAAGGGATTCTCTGCCTGGTTGGTGGGTGGGTATGGCAATGGTGGGCATGGCCTAGCCGGCCTCTTGCACCACGGCAGGGGGGGAGATGTTTTTGCCTTCCCTGGGCTCCGGAGGCTTTTCTTGAGCCTGCGGGAGGAAGAAAATGGCCTCCCCAGGCTCCAGCGGCCCTCTGGAGTCCTGCCTCCCCAAACATCCAGTAGGTCCGTTTTTCGCCCTTCCTGAGCCTCCGCATGCACCCTGCACTTACCTGATCCAAAGGGCCAGGGAAGGGCCAGCCAGGAGTGGGATTTGGGGGTTCTCCAAACTGCACAGAATCTTAGCTAGAGGTTCTCCCTAAACCCTGTGAATCCCCAGCAGCCCACCCTGTGCCGAACCTTGGCAACTTTAAGATTTGTGGACTTTAACTCCCAGAATTCTTCAGCCAGATATGATGACCAGGGTAATATTGGGAGTTGGTCCACAGGTCTTAATGTTGCCAAGGTTGGACACCCCTGACTTAGATGATCTAGACCAGGGGTGTCAAACTCGCAGCCCACGGACCAGATGCATCATGCGCTGGCCACATCTACCCCCGGTTTAGCGAATGGGAAAAAAGTCACGACACATCACATGATGAAAACATGACGCCACAAATTTGACACCCCTGATCTAGACCACTAACATTACCATTGAAAATGAAAGCTGGAAGCCAATTACTGAAATCACACCTTTTTTTCCTTACGGGATCAGGCTATTCTCTAAACTTTACATATTCCAACACAGTTTTGCCTGCTATTTTATAGTTTAGGGATTAACCTAGATATGACATTACTCACACAGTTGCACTGTTAATTAATCTTAAATAAATTAGTAACTTGCAGGTATTTGGCAAAATGCGAGGTTATTTTCATGTATATGTGAAAGGTTATACCTGGAGTCTGAGAACTGCTAGACAGAATAACAGCTCTGGAATAAATATAAATTATTAAGGCCCAGTACGTATGTAACATTGCCATTACAATCTTAATTGAGCAAATGCATCTTTCTTCTTTCCTACGTTCTTCTTTCCTACTGACATAAATCCTGTAAATTAGAACCACTGAGAAACAGATTAATAGACCATTTTGGTTGGACTGGAATTGATTCAGAAAATATCTCACAGCATTTTGTTATACATTCTGCATTTTTTAAAAAAAATGTGGATAGATTCCAGCATTTTTATTTCTAATTAAAAGTCAGTCAAGACCCTAATTAATTTTTCCTATTATGCTTAGACAATACAATGTTACTAATGTTATTACACTTATTATTTTGTTGCTATATCTTTATGATGATATAGGAGCAGTTAGCTTAGCTTGTTAGCTTGTGCTCCTACTAGCACCCTGAGACAGTTGTTTAAGACCTGGTTCTAGCTATCGTATGAATTCTAGGGAAAATTCTAGGAAAAATGCTATCAACAAAGTTCTCTTATGCTGATGACCTGGCATTAGCATATGGCCACAAGGACATCAAAGCTACAGAAGATGTACTTACAGCCGACCTTACAACTTTGAGCACATACTTCCACCAATGGAGGTTAATCCCAAGTGTAAGTGTTAAGGATATTGTTGTTGTGTAACAACTAGCAGAGTAAAGTGCACAGAGAAACGTTGCTGAGAGCAATGAGATAGGAGATACATACAAACTGGTGTTATCAGAAGTTTTCTTTATAGTGTTTTTTTGTTATCTGAGCAATAAGGAGTTGTGTTGTCTCCTTTGACTTCATTTTTAATTATCTGCACCACTGGAACACTTTCTTACTTTGTCCTGAAGTTCAGCAACCCTGTCATCTAATTTAATGGGAACTGGTTTTGAAGTTTTATATGTCAGAGGAGCGTAAGCATTGATCTGTCCTGCTTTTTCATGCTTGTGGGGTTATTAAAACAGTCAGAGAATCTTGACTCAAGAAGCAATTGCAGCCCAGTAGTCCTGCCATGACATGCAGGGCAGAGACTGACCTGAAGAAGAGAAGAGGTAGAATTATTAAGAATAAGGACATGTAAAGGCCATTAAAATTAGGAAGTAAAGAGAGAAAACACTGAGAAAGGAACAGAGGGTAGAGAGGAGTGAAATACAAAGATATGGAGTAGAAAGTTGTCTCAAAAAAGGGAGGTGATGGTAGGGACTTATTGCAAGTTTGATAACAGCAGCAACTCCAGGCCAGATTTTTAAGAGAATGAATAGGTTAATGCTTCTAACAATGGAACAGAACAACAGAACTCATGTGCTCTGATGCGCTTTTCCCGTTATACTTACTGCTTGCTTTTTGAAATAATTCTTTAATTGGCCCTACCAAAGTGACCTTTCTAAGCAGTGAAGGCACAATTAATAGGTTTGTGGGGCTTAAACTTCAGAATCTCCAAACACAGCTGTCATAAACAAGTAGTATTTATCGTCGCAACCAGGAAAAGCAATTAAAAGAGAAAGCTGATTTTTTTTTCTTTTGCATTCAGATAGACGTTCTTATAGCAACAGTTATAATGTGATTTTGTGAGCTACAAACATTGCAAAATGTTCATAGTGCTATTCACCAGGGTTGTGAATCATGCAATAATAGTATTAAATCCCACTTTGGAAGAGGGAAAGGAAAGAGTTCAGAAAATAAAAAGCAACATTTGTCTTTAACTAGTTTGGAGAATATTTGGATAATCCTCTACACCCCAGCCCCCATGAATGAATTTTAAAGGCGATATATTTTTCAATTTTCAGTCCTATGTAGCTTATTCTAGATAAGTAGCTGGAGAAGACTCCTGTGAGTCCCTTGGACTGCAAGGCGACCAAACCGGTCAGTCCTAGAGGAAATCAACCCTGACTGCTCCTTAGAAGGTGATATCCTGAAGATGAAGCTGAAATACTTTGGCTACCTAATGAGAAGGAAAGACTCACTGGAGAAGAGCCTAATGCTGGGAAAGATTGAGGGCAAAAGAAAAAAGGGACGGCAGAGAATGAGGTGGCCGGATGGAGTCACCGAAGCAGTAGGCGTGAGTTTAAATGGACTCCAGAGGATGGTAGAGGACAGGAAGGCCTGGAGGAACATTGTCCATGGGGTCACAATGGGTCGGACCTGACTTTGCAACTAACAATAAAAGCATTTCTGAGATGGGAGAGAGCTCAATACATTCTTTAATGGAAAGAGGTTTCTTTACTCTCCCCTTGTACCTGAGCTGTGGTCTTTGCTTTTTATACCACACATTAAGTCAGTGTTACGTAACCTTAGCAACTTTAAAATATGTGGACTTCAACGGTCAGTACTCCCCAGCCAGCATGGTTGGCTAGGGAATTCTGGGTGTTGAAGTCTACCAACCTTAAAGTTGGCAAGATTGAGAAACACTGCATTAAGTATTATATCATGGAATACTGGCAAGTAAAAGAATTATGTCACATTGAAACCACTGATGGGATTCTACTGGTTCAGACTGGTTCTCTGTTGCTGTGAAAGTGGGCCTGCCCGGGTTATACTGACCTTTATTTCTGTTTCTGAAGTCCAGCTGATCAGGGGCAACAGATTGAATTGGCCCTCCTCAGCTGTTTTCCTTGCTCCTTTCCTTCTTTGCAATGCAGAAGTTCAATTTTATGTAAATTGTGCACAGCGAGGCGATTTTATGTAAAGTGTGTGAAGCGCGGGCTCAGTGAACCGGCTGTTCAACCAGTAGGATCCCACCCCTGATTGAAACCAGTAGAACTTTGACTGAAGCAGAGCTGAGATGTACTGGATCACGATCCATTTACGTGTTCTATTCAGTGATATCAGTATTGATACATATTCTCTATGCATTCAATATGTTGTACTCAATTGCTATAATGGAACTAACCCAATAGCTCTCTTGCCGGTCACATCTACCCAACTCACCAGAGCGAGGAGGCAAGGAATGTTGCAGATCCCATTTCTTAGGGAGATACATCTGGTGGGACCAGTGGTGGGATTCAATTTTTTTAACAACTGGTTCTGTGGGTGTGGCTTATTTGGGTGGCCGTGGCTTGGTGGTCATGTGTCCGGGTAGCTGTGGCTATGTGTATAGGGGCTACTCAAAGGGCTGAAAAAAGTAATTTCTGACCGGTCCTCGCACTTTTGACTGGTCCTCACACTTATGACCATCCTCACATTTATGCCCGTTGCAGCATTCTTAATAATCATATCACTCATTTCACAACTGCTTCTCTTCTCCTCGGTGACATGATAGGGCACAAAACGTAAAATGTGAGGACAGTTGTAAGTGTGAGGACCAGTCAAAAGTGCGAGGACTGGTCAAAAATAACTTTTTCAGCCCTCTGAGTAGTCCATATGCAAAAAAGGACTACCCAAAGGGCTGAAAAAAGTGATTTCTGACAGGTCCTCGTACTTTTGACTGGTCCTCACACTTACGACTGGTCATCATTTATGTCCGTTGCAGCATTCTTAACAATCGTGTCACTCCTTTCACAACTACGGTGCTTCATGTGACCGGGTAGCCATGGCCAGGTGGTCATGTGGTATCATTTCTTTGCCCTAATGACAGTTTGCTGCAATGGTCATAAGTGTAAAAAACGGTCATAAATCACTTTTTCCAGTGCCATTGTAACTGTTGTAGGTCAAGGATTACCTGTACAAAAATACAAAAAGTTTCTTTGCTTGCAAGAAGCTGCCCTAAATACCAATCAGTAGATTAGAAATACCTGCAAACTGGAGTTACGAATCAGGGAGGGTGCCACAGCACCTTGAGGAATTAAAATAATTAAAATGCAATGATAACTATCATCAGCCAAGTGAAACCCTTTAGCAGAGAGGTCATTTAAGCTCTTCAGAATGAAGCAAAGGAGCAAACAGAGTATCTGTTGCTTGTTAAACCAGTTACCAGAACAAATAGACACAGAACTAGTCAGATTTCCAAAGCTGCTTCTTTTCAGGAACAGAGATTAACATTTTTCCTTCCAAGCAAAGCTGAATAGGGAAAATTATCTCATCACTAAACACAGGATTAAACATCACCAAGCACAGAATTAAACTTCATCAAAACCTAGTTTTAGATCAAAAGTCAGAAAGGTTATGTAAACTCATGTCTGAATGTCAATCTTTCTAGCTAGCCAATAAGCCTTGCTGAATGTCACTCATCTTGATTCCTTGTCATTAAAAACTTCTGCTTCGTTATTCAATTATTTCTTCAAAGTGCTGATCATTGCACCCTGGCTGGAAGAACTCTAACAGGGGAGTATTCCCTCCCAAGAGGAAGCTTAAACAACCCTTCCTCTTTAAGAAAGTCAAGCAAAAACCCCACCCCCCACCTCCGAGAACCTCTGGAACAGGAAGCGACAGTAAATCTAGGCATACTGCCAGAAAGGCAGTTTCTGTAAGCAGGGCAATAAAGATTAGGCTAGGAAACAACACCGAATGTTGTAATTCCTTATAGGATTAACCCTGTAAAGTGGAAAAAAACAAAAGGAGATTTCTTTTAACAACCGGTTCTCCTAACTACTTAACTACTTAACAACCGGTTCCATTGGGTGGGACCCAGGAGAAGGGCCTTCTCCATGGGTGGCTCCCTCTCTCTGGAACATTATTCCCCCAGAGATTAGAATGGCCTCTACTCTGACAGTCTTCCGGAAGGCGCGGAAGATTTGGTTCTGCCAGTGGGCCTGGGGAATGGGATGGAGCCCATTAAATGGCTCATATGAAGTGTTGCCGCCAGGGTGGAGGATATTATATTATTCTATTCTATTCTATTCTATTCTATTCTATTCTATTCTATTCTATTCTATTCTATTCTATTCTATTCTATTCTATTCTATTATAAATTTATTATATGATTCTCTCTTTTAATAGTTTTATTCTTTTTTATATGATGTTTTTATATTCTTGTAAGCTGCCTTGAGTTACCATGTGCAAATAGACAGCAATATAAATCTTCTAAATAAATAAATAGGATACCATGATCATCATATCCTATGATCCTATATGTCATGCAATGTAGATGCTTGGTATAGAGCTAAATTGATTTCTATATCAAGCATATAGCAGAAACTAATAAAGGGCAGAATTCACTAATAGAACAAATATAGAAGAGCCAAATTGCAGGCAGGCAGGCAGGCAGGAAGGAAGGAAGGAAGAAAAGAAATTTTGTATGAAATCTCTCAACTTGTTCCTTTTAGAGAAGGCAAAGCTGTTGTAGATGAGCTAATGACCTTATTGGACACAAATTAATTGCCTATAGTCCTTAGATCAAAGAAACATACATTTTAAAAACTGAGGATATTTGACATATAGAGAACCACTTGCCAGCTTTCAAATACTTTAGTAAAACGTGCTGATAATTTTGCAACATATAGTTTTCATGAATTTGCCAGATAGAGTACCCAAAACTCTGTCTATTGTTATAAGTACATAAGAAATAGCTCTCATGCTTTTCTTATTAGGTGATATTCTTTATTTAAAAAAAAGGGGGGGCGGGAAGACATTAGCAATTAGCCCCTTCAATAGTTTTTAGAAATAATATCTTCTAAAATCTTGTAAATTCACTTCTATTGTCCTTACAATCTGTCAGAGGGAAGTCTGAGATAATTGGTTCATTAAGCATTTAGGAGGACTTTCTGATTGTTCAGAAGGGTGTTCACGCATGCATTATCTCACTGATCTTGAGAACTACCTTGTGACTAAATCAGCTTAATTTATCAAACGGGGAGATTAAAGATCTCTAACAAGAAATGTGCAATTGTTCAGGAAATAATAGTCAATCCAAACATACAGTCTTGCAGTTTAAGGCATATTATGCTTCCATAGTGGAAGCATAGTGGAAGCATTATTCTAATTGCTGCTAGTTTTCTATAGTGTCTTATTTTATTTTTCTCCTTGCTGATGCATCGGTCTCTCCTAAAATAATAAAATAGTGGCAATCATTAACCAGCTAATCAAACAATTTGGGGAACATCTCTCTCAGGGGAATGGTTGAATAACTGGAATTCAGCTGCTTTGCTAATTGGTTTGCAGATGTGAATGTCTGGGAGTTAAACACTGTTGGCACAGAAATCTTAGCAAGTTAATTAACAATATTTGTCTCTTCTGATAAATGACCCAACAATATTCTTCTTCTGAAGAGAGCTTCGTAGACTATTTATGTCTCTCTTGCAGAAAAATGACAGCATGCAGACTGTAAAAGAGCAGGGAATTGTCTAGGCATCACTTTGAAAAATCACAGAACTATGGAAAATCCTTCATCTGTCCTACCTACCCTTCCAAGTGCTGCTGTTTTCAACTTGGGTAATGAGATAGCGACACTAAATTGGTGCTATTCAATTTTTAGCTTTTTAAAAAATAGTACCGTAAGACTCCAGGAGGATATCTCCCAAGATGATATGAGTCAAAAAGTAAGTTTGTGGCTCATGGCTACTCTTGGGAGTCATCATTGGTAATATCGTCATAAGCAAAATGCAAAACTAAATGAACTCTTGGTTTTTCAAAGTAATCCTGAAAAGACGCACAGACTTGTTAATTCTGTGATTCATCATACTGAAGATAAATGGGGGTAGGAAAGAAACTGTATTTATAGCTAATGAAATTTCATAGACAAAACATTGGGAGGGGGAAGAATTATTAAAATGATGAAAATACAGCCTGATATATTTCAACCATTTTTTTTCTTTTTACAACCCTGTAGTCCCTTTTACTGAGTGTTTACTGGCTGGATGCCCTTCCTGACACTTACATAGAGTTCACAGCATATATTTTCTGTTTGCACCCTCATAGAGAAACACCTGCCGTTGCCTAGGATTGAACTCTTAACCTTCCAAGTGTGAGGCGAGCCTCTTCATCTCTAGGCCACCACACCTCTATTTCAACCCATAATTTTCTGAAAATCATGTTTTCAGTAGTATATATAAAGTTGTTATATATATATATATATCAGTATATAAGCACAAGTAAGATATTAAATAGACAAGGAAGAGGCTAGTTTGAGAAAAGTTTTGCTAGTGCAAAAACTAAAAGATTTGGAAAAGATTTGAGAATCAAGGAAATAAAATAAAACTCCAGAATAGCTAGAAATAAAATGCTGTTTAGTTGAGAAGCTAAAATTCTCAAACTTTAGTTTCCTGCAGAGATACTGGAAGTTAGTCACATTTGAATCCATATGATTTTTTATTGATCAAAACATTCATAAGAGTGAGCTTCAAATTGCATTTCTAAGATGGTTGAATGATGTAAGAAACATCTGCATATTAGTAAATGATATAGTTGCAGAAACATCTCACTTTCCAACAGAAAGGAAAAACATAAATATAATATGTTGTTCTTTAATGATTTTCCCCAGGTATGCAACAAGTTCACTGATCTGTGTTCCACTGTTTTCCACTTAAATGGTTTCAGAAGAATTTTGTTCAGATTCAGGCAGGCAATGTCTATCAAAATTAAATCAGTTTAACTATCAGCCTTTGGCAAACAATCGTAGCAGCTAGAGGAAAGAGGAAAAAATGATGTTCCAGAAAACTCAGAGTTTAACAGGCAGTGGTGGGTTGCTACCGGTTCTTCCCAGATCGGGAGAGCTGATAGTGGAAATATTCATAGGGGAGAGAACCGGTTCATTATGAATGTCAGTTTGGCCCTCCCCCCACCCCCACACTATACCTTCCTTTATTTCCTTTGTTTTTTGGTCAGCTGTAAGGTGCGGCTGAGGTGATTGCCAGGCTTCAGCTGGTTTTTTTCCTAATGTGCTTGCACAAAGTGCAAGATTGGTGCATGTACAAGTGAAGCCGGCTTGTGTGTTGTGATCGTGTGCAAAGCGCGTGTGCGATGTGAACTGGTGGTAAAACAGATTAGAACCCACCACTGTTAACAGGACCCCCCAAAGTGTCTCAGTAAATATCTAAAAAGGCTGAGAGGGAAGGTAAAACTGAATGCAAATGTTACATGCTGACATTATTTGGAATGGACGTACCACAAGTGTGATTGATGTCTCTCTGCACAGGTAGGGAATTGGAGGCTATCTGGGTGTGGCTGAAATGTCCCTCCTTACATCTTTTATCATTGATCATGTTGACAAGGGCCACCAGGAGTTGTGGTTCAGCAGTAACTGGAGGATCATGTTCTCTTCCCATGTAGTGCAGTCTCATTCAATGAACAGAGGACACACAGTAGGAAAGCCTGGGACTGTGGCCCAGGCTTTGTGGCCCACCAGCGGCCAACTGAATTGGTGGCAGACTCAGACAGTACGGAGGGGGGGGGACACATGGGCCAGTCCTGGAGTCTGGGGAAGGTTCTGATGTGTGCTCTGTGTCGGAAGCAGAGATGGGGCCAGGACCATCTGACAGTTATCAGCTGCCTTCAGAGTTGGTTATCAGTGGGGCAGAAGAGCAGCTGGAGCCTGTTCCCAATGTGCGCAGGAGAAGGAAACAGCTAAGGAACAAGGGCCAACTTGGGAATAAAGGCACAGATGGACGGTGAATGGCCCCTCCCATAGGGAATAAAGAGGAGCGAAGGGGATGGGAATTTGCAGGAGACACTTAGTTCAATTTATTAGGGTGAAGATCTGTTCCTGACTTCTTGCCAAGTAATTGTTGCTACAACATGGTGTTTGGAAGATACCATCCTGGCCACTTTCCAAGACTGATAAAGGTCTGTAGTTGTGAAATCTACAATTACAAGACTGTTGTAGGGACAACAGAAAGACTGAAAGACTGTTTGCCGGGACGTTGCTGGAGAGGAATTCCCTTTAATCTAAATAAAAGAGGTTTTATCAGGACGAGGAGTCTGATTCATGATCTTGGGAGGCCTAGTCAGAACAGGACATTGTTCTGGACATTGCCCCTGTCCCTTTGAGCCTTTGATTCTATATATTTCTATGTCCCAGGCTGTGTCCCAGGCTGTGTCCCAGGCTGACCAATTAGCAATAAAAAAACCCTGCCTTTAAAAACAAAGAAATTCTTGATTACTTTTCTTTTTTTTTTAAGGAAAGAAGTGTGGATCCAAATGTTGGGGAAAAATAATTTTCTGTCATACCGTCACTATGTTTAGTAATTACTGCATTGGACTTGGAACAGGGAGGCCCAGAGATCAGCCTAACCTCATCCATAAAAGCTTTCTGTGTGATGAAATAAAGTACCAATCACTTCCTCCCAACCCAAACTTACCACACAGTTTTTTTGTGAGGTAAATAGGAGAAGGGAGGGCTCTGCTCATTGTCTTCGGCTCCTGAATGAAAGGCAGATTATAAATGTAATAACCTGCCTGTAATAAATATAACTACTATTACTACTAGAATGACCCTGGATTTCGCTTGTATGTAAAGCAGCACCTCTAGTAAATTGAATTGAATAGTAATGTATTTGTACAACTGATCTCTAGAAAGAAAAATGGTTTGCTATTGACAAGTAGTTGAATAAGATGGTAAAGTGGTGGTTTAGTGCTGAGGTCGAGACCAAAGATGTTCAGAATGCAGGCAAAATACCTCACTGCCTTTTAAGAAAAATATATATATTAGGACAGTGCAAAGCACAGAATGGGTTTTTAGGCTTTTGTGAAAGTTGTGAGGGATGAAATCTTTTAAAGGTCCCTCACCTGCTTCTGCATGGAATAGTGGTTTTGCCACTTCCCTCAACAAAGCTGGTCTCTGCATAGTCATGTACTGAAGATGTTCTTCTTGAAGTGAGATAGTTGATCAAGAGAGGTCACCCTCACCCCTCACATACACTTCTAAAAGAAAGCATTGAGGCAGAACTGGCCACCTTTGCTATATCAAGTGAAAGCTTAAGGTAGAATAAGGTATATGCTGAGCAGTGGTGGGTTGCCCCCGGTTCGGACTGGTTTGGAAGATCAGGTAGTAAAACTGGCAGGAGGCTCCGCCCATTCACCTGGACGTCATCAAGGTAGATCTGTGCATGCATAGAAGAGATGAGCGCGGCACACTGCAAACCAGTAGTAAAGGTAAGTAGAACCCACCCCTGATGCTGACTTTACATAGTACATATGCTATAGAAGTTGGCAACCCCTGGCCAACTTAGGCTGGGCTCATAAACTGGGAGAATCACGCTTACACAAGTGATGCCAAAATACTAGTGAAAATAATACTTTATAGGCTACATAAATGTGCTCATAAAATCATTAGGAATTGAACTTAATATGAAGAATGCTTTACTTAACACACACACACACACACACACACACACACACACACTCATTGCCCTAATTAAAATCAGGACTCAGCACACAAATGAGTAGGTTCAACTTTTTCATAAGCTGATATTTTTAAAACTGAGTTTTAATAGCACTCCATCTTCTCTTTACTCTGAAGCTGTGTGTATTTTCTATCACTTTCAAATTCAATTGTCTCAATGTATTGTGTTTAAACTTGACTAGTCTACTATCAACTACACCAGTTAAAGTAAAATATTCCTGAGGTGTAGCCATGCTGGTTTCTTGCAACAAAAACAGCACATGCGTGTGACACTTGGAAAGACTAACACCTTTTGTATTGACAAAGTGCTGGTGGATTATAATTATCTCGATCCATGGAACCTTATAAGTTTATATAATAACTTGATTGGACTTTATGGCTGTATGAGACGTTTTGCCCTTTGGCATTAATAAATGTCCTAAACTGAGAAGTTAGTGGACTAATAAATTATTAGTTTCATTTTGTAATCCCCTTTATTTGCTGTCTCCTAAACAATACAGAGCTTTTGTCTGAATCTATCACCTTCTTTTTACAAGCATCTAATATCTCATTCCTGTTATTTCCCTCTAATGTTTACATCCTACAGAAAGGTTCCTTTGAAACTAAATGAATGCCATTCTGTCTCCATTCCTACTTCTGATTTCTTATCACTGAATGAGAGAGGGGGGTGTTGCTTTCTGGGAAAACACTTTCTATCAAGGAACAAAGACAGGGGCAGAGAGCAAGCAATGATCCTTATCCCCCACCCCCATTTCCTCTGTCTATTAGACTTTTTTGTGCCTTCTCTCCCTCTGAGAGTCAAACGAGATGTATTTTTCAAAGATTTCCCCTGCTATTAGAAGGATCATGGGGTTTCCCTACGGGCACTGCCTTATTAATTGATAATTTTGCTAGGCAGAAAAAGAGGAGGAAGGAGTGGGATAGAGCGCGACAAGAGTTAGATTTGATTGAAAAATCCGATCCACACTGCCCCTGGTGTTGACAGTCCAGAAAACAGCTACAGTGGGAATTGTTGCTATTTTCAGCACCATAGCCCTGAGCAGCAACAGAGGGTATGGAAAAGAACCCTAGCTTCTCCTGGGTTGATACAGGCAACCCTACGTATTAGAGAAGAGATAACCCTGCCTCCTTGCAGAGTTCTAGCGATTTGGCTTCCTCTCAAGTTCTGGTGAGAGACGAGCTCATTTGCTGTGTTGCGCTCATTTGCTGTGTTGCGTGGATGCAGAGGCTGAGAGAGAGAGCAAAAATGCTGCACGTGAATCTTCCTATCCATAGGAAAAGACATGGCATCCTCCTGGGAGGGGTGGGAGGAGACTTTCTGAAGCTGCAGATTCCATCCAACCTTCCGCCTGGACCAGCTGATGCTTCAGAAAATTGGTGTAGGCAGAGCCAAGGAGATGATCCACCTCCCAGAGAGCTCAACACCTCACCGATGCTGCAGCTCAGCCCAAGTTTCTCACAGTTGTGATGCCCAGTTGAAGTCCGCAGATCCCAGGGTACTTTCTCTCTTTTGGGGATTCCTGTGTCCAGATCTCCTGGTCCTTCTTCTCCTTTTTCTTTTGATGGTTCATGTCACGGTTCAATGTGAAAAAGAATTCTGTTTAAGGATACAGCTCTTCTACTGAAGTGTGGCTCAACTGCAGGTAAATCAATTCATTTAAAAGAAAAACCCACTTTAGTGTTTATGTACACATGTTTCTCTGTGTGTGTGAAAGAGAGAGTGATTGAGTGTGTAAAATCTAATTAATGCACTTCCAATTATTTGATAGATAGTAAGTAATTCCATTTATTTTTCAGAAAATTTTGCTTTATTAATGAATGAATTTCTATATGAGGGCAGAGGCTGGCATTTAATTCTCTGTAAAGTACCTGGTTTAATTGAGATGCAATAGAAGCCATAATTGTACTAAGGAAGAGGAGGAGGAGGAGAGGAGGAGGAGGAGGAGGAGGAGGAGAGAAAATTGGCTGATTACCAGTTCTCAGATAATCTAGCACATTTCTTTAGACCTCTTCAGTGATCGCTATAAAATTATTGTTCACAGATTTAAATATGAGAATATATCTGCTCTCCATTTAGACTAAAATGGAGAAGTTTTTCCTAAGATCACGGATAAGCACGACCACAGGCAGTTTCAGAACTACTTTTTGGACTCAAGAAATCTTCAAGAAATCTTTCAAAAAATCTTGAAAACTGCACTGTTAAATTTTGAGGACAAACTGTCAGGAGTTAGTGGTATGACTTCATAATACGGTACTTTTGTTGGAAGAAGTCATGTATTCTCTTTTTAAAAAAAGCTTAAAATGTACATACTCCATTGCAAAACCCTAGACATTTATGCCCTGCCCACTTTGGTGATGCCTTCACACGACTTCCATAAACATGGATATCGCTTATTCACCATTTTTTTAAAAAAACATATGGTATACGGCTATGCATACCCTGCTTTATATATATAACTTTTTAAATGTTTGTGTGCATTAATTCAGTATCTTTCCTCCAATCTTAAGAATGAATTTCTAGCCTGAACTTCCACTGGAGTAATTAGATATGTGACAGAAAAAGGGAATGTATTTTACTACCATTTAGGAATGTGTTGGACTCTTTAAAAGTATAATATTGTTTACTCTTTAGCCAATGTCCATGTTTACTCTGACAATTTCCCCAATTTTCATGCAGTTGAACTGCTTTGGGTAAATATATGTCAAGAGCTCTCAGATTGAACATGAACTCATAGGACTTGCTTATGAGTAAAGCTTTTCTATAATTTTCTTTGAGCTAAAGTCCCCCATTAACATAATGTACCAGATTTTATCTTGAGAAAATATTGGAACACTGGTTCTCTAGAAATGTCTGCTTATTGATGCATTCATGAAATACGGTGTGCGAATACGTGGTCATAATTTCCATCCCACTAATCCTATAGTTCCCTTTGCCCAGAAAAAATTTTGTAGAATGGGATATAGTTACAGAATGGGATGTTCTTGGAGGTTTTTAACATCAACTGTTGCTACTACTATCAGTGTAATATATATCCGTAGTAGATATGCTAACATCCACATTTCTATAAGCTAAAAGCTTTTAATAATCAACAAATTTTATATTTCATATTTCTTACTTCTTCACCACCCATCCCCTCAGTTTAATGTGAGATCCCTGTTTTATTTGCAAACAAAGTGAATCCAACAAAGAAAACCAGATGTTGTCTGAATCTTTCAGTAAGATGAAATGCTTTAATATAAACCCTGTAGAGTGTAACAATGTACATCCTTACTGAGAAGTAATACCTACTGAATATGGTTCATCTCACATCTAGGAAAGTAGGGGTGTTAACACTAAGAGTTAAGTATGAATTAGCGCAGAATGAGCAGAGATTTGATGATTTTTTAAATACATTCGCACAATGAGCTTAATTAGGCAAAATTCCCAATGCAGAGAAGCACTACCTATCTGTTTTGTTTTCTACTACATAGTTCTAATGCATGATGTGCTTAGTTTTCCATCATAATATGTTCCACTACAAATATTTTATTTTGCTGTAAATACTCTTAAGACCTATAGCAGTCCATAACAGTGAGGAGTCTGTACAGGACAGGTCTGTACAGAAAGTTGAAATGAGCCTAATAGTCATCATAGTTCCCTAATAAGGGCATACTTTAAGTCATCCCTAATATTTCCCCTACATGTACATTAGTGTCCAGGAAAATAAAATGCTGTGAAGCATTGCATATATACCCTGTTTCCCCCAAAATAAGACATCCCCTGACAATAAGCCCAATTGGGCTTTTGAGCGCATGGCAATAAGGCCAAACACTTATTTCAGGGTCCAAAAACAAAATATAAGACTGGGTCTTATTTTTGGAGAAACATAGTATATATATATTCTCTGAAGATTTATCAGCAGCATACAGCAGTGTCTTGTTTCCCATACTTTGGCATAATAAAAAAAAACCTCATGCCAAATTTATTGGTGCCAATGTGCTTATTTACTTACTATTATGAAAAACTAAGTGTGTGGGAAAATACTGATACACTGATAGATTCCACTCTATTAATAGCTACAAATAATACATAGCACATTTTGTATAATGTAACCATGAAGACTTTTGATAGATTATGCCTCAATGGGCTGAAAGTAAAAATATTATAATTTAAGGCTAATGCAATATTTTATTACTACTTCTTGAATTTAACATGGTTGACTCAGCCTTCCATCCTTCTAAGGTTGGAAAAACAAGGACCAAGATTGTTGGGGGCAATATGCTGATTCTGTAAACCACTTAGAGAGGGCTGTAAAGACCTGTGAAGTGGTATATAAGTCTAAGTGCTATTGCGATTGCTAGCCACCTGAACATGGATCGCATTTGGATAGAATATATCCATTTAGATACATATTTCCTAATGATACCCTTCTATTTACCATATTCCAAACATCTACCCATCAGTTAAGCTGTTGTTCTGGATGTACAGTATAGTAGATGTAAGAAGATCATATTGTCTAAGGAGGAAGTAAATTACAGTCAAAAGAATTACTCTGTTTAGCTCAAATGTTGGCTTTGGCTTAGCCAGCTTATGTAGCTTGTACTACACAGTTCTAGAAAAGAGACTCTGGGCTGTATTATGAAGAATTTCTTTTTCAGATTATCTAATGAGCTACCTATATTATTAAGTTTCAGTGTGTCAGATAAAGCCTATTTCCAAATACGTGTCTCTTTCTGACACTAACTGAAATTAACTGAGTATAATTATATATGTGTACAGTACTCAGAAATAAGCTTCATTGAAAATTAAAGAAATGAGCAGTTTTGGAAAACAATTATATGTGAAGCATAGCTGGAGCCTGGAACCTATCCCACTTGAGGGGAAAAGATAGAACATTAACATTGTAAAGGAAATGTGTTTCTTAATTATTTTGTTTTATGAATCATCCTCAGGGAGATCTAAAAGTGAAAGAAACAAAAACAAATCCCACTGAGCTAAAATCCCCACTGCAGTAGGAAAAAAACAGTTTTAATTAAAATATTTGGGGACATCAAAACTCATAGATCACCTGTCAGATAGAAAAATAATGATGTAATAAGTGAAAATTCCCACCCAGATTGGTCCTCTGACCTCAGACAGTAAGATTATTTTAAGGAGAGACTGTGAAGCTGTCCTTCGTGCTCATGCTGCTTGAACTAAGCGAAGGCAACATATTTAATTGATCTTGGGCAGGTGAAGAATAGGTGGAATAAAATGTGTTGAATATCAGTTCATGGGCAAGCTGACAGATTGTGTAAAGTGCCTCTAGGCTTCTTAGACTAGCATCTTGTTTCCCAAGGCAGCAGGCCAGGCAATCTTTGGCTACTCTGTGTAGAAATGCAGCTTGAAAACAATGACTTTTTTCTCTGACTTGAATTTTTTTTGTATTTGCAGAGTGATATCTCTGTTCTGAGGTTCTGTAATGGATAGCCCCCACGTAAACCGCACAGTAGGGTCATCCTATCTCTCCAAACAACTCAGTAAATGCACACTCTGTGATTACTGTAATAAACAATTACGCAGAGCTATTGATCTTGTGAAGGTAGCATGTCATTTTAATGTATTCATTTACTTTAGTTTAAGTTAGTCTATCCTATTTTTGGTCTTGAATGCGTTACTATTGCTCTTATGTGAATGAAAAGAGATCAAGAGATGTTGCTGCCTAGTATATAAATCCAAGCGACAGCCTTATTCATACCTGTAAGTGGAGAATGCCCTTCAAAAAATTCTAATTTTTTGTAACTGGGGTCACCGCAGAGGAATGCATAAATATTCTTTCTGCAGGGACACTTTGTCCAAAGAGAGGGTATCCTAAAGAGAAATAGGCAGACAGAAGTAAGGGCAACAGGTTCTGAAGCATTCCACAAACACAATTCATGCTAGCTGCCTGGCTGGCATTTTTTTACTTCATATTAAAAAAGAAATCTGCATTACCATTTTCACAACAGTTTCCATTCTAAAGCAACGTCTTCACAATCAGTTGGCTCTTTAGCAGGGCTTTAAGCTTGGCTGAAAACAATGCTTTAATGCCCAACCTATATGCCAATGCCTGCAATGCCATCCCTGTCCTGCTCCTGTTTTAGCTTTACCTTGAAATCTGGTAGGAAATAGGTTCTTCTAGCACTACTACAGCAGAGCTTTGATCTCCAAAAGGATGCTGCATGATCCTAAGGGGGCGAAAATGTCTGCTTGAAAGGGCTGCAAATAGCTCGTACCTTTTCACTAGCTTGAAGCATGTTTTTGGAGTCCCAATCCTGTAATGGAAATAAGAGGAACTGTATCCTCAAGATATAATGGCAAAAGAAAACATTTATTGGTTAACCTTCTGCATATGCTGAGGCACATGCAGAAATGCAACATTAAAAACCATTATTTAAATTGGGGAAAATCTCACCAAAGTGGGATATCGCAGTCTGATGAATTGCATCCTCAATCATTCTTTTATGCGGACATTCAGAACTGTAAGTTTCCTATAAGTTAAATACCACTGTCAGACCTTGTTCTTCTAAGGTTTTAACAGTCTGACATTTAAAATCAGATTTTAATTCAGTCGCATGGTGGAGGATAGGGTAGATAATGCCAAAGGTACAATCCATCTTGATATGAGCATCTTTTAAAAATAAGAAAAGAAAGGAGGCTATGCCTGATAAATGGAGGAGTAAGAGGCTATCCTACTGTCCCAGATACCTCTTAAGAGTTTCTTTGAATACAAGAATTCTTAATTTCCATTTGATTTCTTTAGCAGGGGCAGGAGGCTTGCTATTAATTTGAACATCCTAATAGCAATAACAATAGCACTTAGACTTATATACCGCTTTACAGTGCTTCACAACCCTCTCTAAGCAGTTTACAGAGTCAGCATATTGGCCCCCAAAAATTGGGTCCTCATTTTACCCACCTCAGAAGAATGGAAGGCTGAATCAACCTTGAGCCTTGGTGAGATTTTGAACTGCCAAATTGCAGTCAGCCGGCAATCAGCAGAAGTAGCCTGAAGTACTGCACTCTAACCACCATGGCTCATACCAGAAGGAGTCTAGTAGCTTCTCAGCTTAACTGATTTTATTAAGGTCTTGTGAGTTACAGTTCTCTTTATCAAATGCATGGAACAGTTGGACTGAAGTAGAATAAACTGATTTATACTGGGATGAGGCTGGGAGAAGGAGTTGGTGGTGCGGGGGAGAAGGAAGAGGAAAAGACAGGCAGATTCAGGTTACACATGAGACAATGTATTTTCTTCATCACCACTCTACTTCATTTAAGTCACTTCAGGCATCCAATGAAGTGAGCTGCAGCTCACAACAAACTTTCAAAAGAAGTTGTTGGTCTGGAAATATGCTACCAGACTCGGTTTATTTTTTGGCGACTGTAGCATAACTGTCTACAATTGCTACTAACTTAATTATAACAAAGAGTCCAACTAACAATAGGAAACATGGGGTGAGGATTGATTCCAATGAAATAAGACAAAAAACCATAGTACATGGAAATAATGGATGAATTATTCAACAGCATTGGAAGTTTGAGAACCCAAATGTTTGCAAGTACAGCATGCAAACCTTTAGTCTTATACCTCCCCCTGCTGGGCTTTGCTAATCTGTATTGCTGAAGTCTTTCTGACTTAAGGGCTCAAATGTCTTACAGTAAATGGACCGCTGTGGGACATAAAGGATGCTGGAGTGAATGGTTTTTCTTCTGATGCATCTGACTAGGCTTCTTGGGCTTTTCCCGCTGGTGTTTCATTATGGAGCAAACACATCTGGCAACATCTTTTTTTTTTTGCTATGCCCATATGATGCAACATTCATCTCACTCCCCCAGCCCACGAGTGAGACAGGTTTAAAGCATCCTTAATTACACCAGTGTTAAGGGAATGTAAAAGGAATGAGTTACTACTGTGTCAGGCCCTCCTTAGAACAGGGTTTTCAGTTCAATGCTTGACTCCTTGCCTCGGAAGAGCCATTACATGACCCTGTCACATTTATTTTTGCTCTATTCTACCTTCCTGGGTTCTGCTCTTATTGAATGTGACAGAAAAGGGGGACGATAGTGGGAACTGGTTTTAACTGGGGATACTTGCATGCATGCTAGTTAAAAGTTATTTTTGTTTTGGTTGGAGAATAGGAAAATGAGAAAGAGGAAAAAAGGAGAGAGGGGAAAAATGTTGAAGATCAAGGTACAATGCAGACGAAATAAAGAAAAATAGAAAACAATTGTTGAATAAGACAAAATTAAAATTTGTGTAAATAGATGTAAATAGCAAGAAAAGATCTCTTCAAAGCAACTGTAGGAAAAAGTGATATGTATATAAATGTTGTGTGTTTGTGTCTTGTTTTAATGTATTCAAAATAAAAAAACTTTAAAAAAATAAATAAAAGTTATTTTTGTTTTGAAAACAAACTAACTTAACTCTAAGTACTGTGTACCTCTTAAGACATTTTTCCCCCTCATCTGGTATATTTTTAGTCAAACACAACACAAAAGGAATCCAACTTCATCCAAATTTGAACTTGCATATATGATGGCACGTAGGCGAAGTTGCTAGCCCTCTGCTGCCCTTCCCCAGTAGAATATTGGACACCTTCCGACCTGAGGGGCTCATCTTCTGGCGTCATATCTTTTTTCCTTTTGGTACTGTCCATGGGGTTTTTTATGGCAAAGATACTGGAGTGGATTGCCATTTCCTTCTCCAGTTGCTAAACTGCTTAGAATGGCTTCCACTCATGATGAGGAAGGAGATGCAAGACATCCATATCGCTCTTCTTGACTATTAGAAATACTGTTTAGCTCTTCTAAGCAGCCTTTAACATCAAGCATAGCATTATTACCCTTAAGCCTAGAAAGCCTAGAAGCCTATTCTGACTGTGCTACAGTCTTTTGGATAATTGGATGTTAGGCTTAACACTAGAGGTGTGCCATTCAGGTGCAACGGGTTTTAATAATATGCTTCACCTTGTGGAGGAACGGAGTTGCTTTTATTGGCCAGTTGGCACACACAAGAAGTTATTATTACAAAGTTGAAGCAGAGCTAGTTATTGTAGAAGTGGACTGACACTTGATTTTCTGGCATTAGTATATCATCAGCCTTCCATCCTTCCGAGGTAGGTAAAATGAAGACCCGGATTGTGGGGGCAATAAACTGACTTTGTATAAAAAAGAACACTCCTGGGGGGGGGGGGCAAAAGCCCTACTAAGCAGGTATATACAAAAGTATGAAGGCTATTGCTTAACGCATTGTAAGCCACCCTGAGTCTCTGGAGAAAAGTGGCATATAAATCGAACCAATAAATAAAATAAATAAATAAATAAAGTTGTATTCCATCGGTAACATCATATTGTTACCACTACCAGCTCGGCGGAACCGAGCTGAACCACTGGTCATAAGTGTGAAAAATGGTCATAAGTCACTTTTTTCAGTGCCGTTGTAACTTTGAATGGTCACTAAACGAATTGTTGTAAGTCAAGGGCTATCTGTGCACTCTTTTAAAGATCCACACAACCATACCTAATATTAATCCCCGTATTTCATTTTTACAGAAAGGGATTCAGATCATCCCAACTTTTCCTTGCCTGAGAAATCCTAATTTATTGACTCAATGAAAGTCTTACTGGAGGATTGCTCAGTTAGGAACACAACCTACCCCCATGTCCTTTAAACCTTGAGTGACTCTGTCTAGCACCCAAACATCTCTGTCACCAACCATGAAGATGTCAATATGCATCAGAATTGAGCCTATTTGTACTTACAGTATGTTGAGAAATTGTACGGCAATGCTGAAGGGGCAGAATTTGCATTATGACATCAGAAAGAGTGTTTTGTCCCTTGTTCTTTCTTGCCTCCATGGTTGGCTACACAAAAGTCCTTCTACCAAAGGCCAAGTGAAAAGAGAGAAAATTATAAAACACTTGGGAAGTCATTGTGCTAATTTTGATATTCATTAAATTGCATTTAGGGTTTTTCTCCCCTGCTTTTACTTGCCAGAATAGGCCCATAATAATTTGCTCAACAGGCAAAAGAGATTTCTACACTGAAAGTTTTCTCTCCCTTAAGAATTAACACCTATCTTTGGAATTGTTTCTTTGAATATCTGGATACTCAAAGAGCCTGTTCTGACACAGTTGTGCTTCAGTCACTGTTGCAAGATGGGAAGCTACATAAATCATATAAACAAACACCTGTGTAAATATCTAGAAGCTCATCCTTGCAACACTAGCCATGAAAATGTTCCAAGTTTTCCTACTCTAAGAGTGGGCAGAGAGACCTTGACCTTATGTCATTAATGATCTGGGAATAAAATTTTATGGATCAGTTGTGAGTCTTTTATTTGGAGAATCTCATCTCTCCAAAGCTCTTGGGATGTTGTAACATTCATAGTAACTGTGAATGTCAAAAGAGTTCAACAACAAAAGAAGAACAGGTGGTATATGTATATGTATCCTTTGATGCAGAAAATAGAATAAAATTTTAGTTTTTACAATTTTTCTATCAAAAAATAGGTAAACTAATGATTGTGGAATTTTCTTACATAGTTTCTGTAAGAAGTGACGCAAGTATGCTAATTAAAATAATTACAAATATTTAAAATGCATAATAGAAATGATAAATTACTAAATATATTGCATGTACAGAATATACAGAAGCAGAATCTATTTGCCAGATTGAAACAATTGATAGAGAAATCAGAGCTTTGCTATGGCTTCACATCAATCAATAGCACTTGCTCATTTAGGATATTAATACAGAGACATGATTTGGCTCTCATTGAAGTGACACTTGTGGAAAATAGTCAGAAGTTGGATGAAGTAATAGACACGTTGAGAGTTTATTGTTCACTGCCAAATTTTGTTCAGTCTGTTGCAGCCATATATTGTCATATACCGCACTATATTATGCTTCTCATTGTTTGTTCTGTGCATGTCACTTATGGAACATTTTAGGGGTTTTCTTTCTTTTTCAGAACAATTTTTCTAACCTTGTTTCCTTTAGATGTGTTATGATTGCAATTCTCAAGATTTTCATGAGTTTGGACTTGCAACCCCAACACTTCTAGAGGGCACTAACTGATTGTGGGCCATCAGGTCAGTATCTTAGAGCATGGGTGTCAGACTCAATTTCATTGAGGGCTGCATCAGGGTTGTATTTGACCTTGGGGGCCCAGGGTGGGTATGGCCTGCTTGACATCACTCTTGTCGGGTGTGTGTGTACCTGTGGTGGCCTGAGCGCTCTGCCAGCAAAAACAGGCTCCTGAGCTCCATTTTCAACCATGATGGCGTCCTGCAGTCCTCTGTTAGTGAAAACGGCTCCGTTTTCACTGGCGGAGGACTGCAGGACGCCATCACGGCCTAAAGGAGTCCGGGAGGGCTGCGCATGATCCTCCCAAGCTCCATTTTCACTGGCAGAGGCAGCACGGGCTGGTTCTTCACTGTTTCCAGGGCAGCCCCCTAGGCCAGATCTAAGCCCCCCGCCAGACCCCCCGGCCTTGAGTTTGACACCCCTGCCTCAGAGGTCAAATATATATATGTTTTTCATAATGATCTGTCCTTAACTTGATTCTTCTGGTCTTCTAATAGTGCACCCATTACAACTATAAGTGATTCCCTCCATGTTGCTTCTGTTTGTCGTCTCCTTCTTTTTCCTTCCACCTTTCTCAGCATTAGAGCTTTCTCCAGAGAGCTAGGTCTTTGTATCATATGAGCCTGGTCATTTGTACCTCAAATTTTGGATAAATTTGCTTGATTGTTTTCTTGGCTACCTAAAAGACACTACAATAGAGAAATATTAAATATTACAACTATTCTGAGTTCAGTGTTCTTTTCTCCCAAATCCTTTGAAATTTTTAAGAAACATCTCAAGTGGATGAAACCCACTCACAGGAAATTGTGACAGATTTTGTCTCCACATCTCAAGATTAAGTGCTCTTTTAACCATAAAAATAACTTTTAGAGGCATAAATGTTTGTTCGAGTGGACAACACAACTACAGTCTGAGCCAATTCAAGGCAATGTCCTTGTATCTCCTATCTTCCATGCGTGATTGCAGCAGCTCTCTCCTCTCCGGACTGTCAGTACTTAAATAATTATTTTAGCTTTGCAATTATTTTAAAGTTCAGGAAACTCGTTAGAGGATTTCTCCATGCTTCCAGTTCTAAAGCATAAACAACCCATCTTCTCCATTAAAACTGTGGCTTGAGGCTATTCTATCTTCTGGTCAGGATTCAATATTTGGAACACAGAAGCAGCAAGTTCTTACCCAAGTAATTATTTGAGTTTAACCTAATTTAGCTGGGAATGAAGGACAAAACTGCAAATAAAGTAGGTAAGATTAAAAAAAAAACCTAAGATAAATTGCTGGGGTGGGATATGAAAAATTGTCAAGGATATCCATGGTGCTACTTATTAAAAAAATGTTGACTTACTCTGAATATGTAGCCTTAGTTGCTTCAGTTCCAAGTCTGACATAGCGATGGGCTGATGTCAAGTCCACCAAGGTAAATGGAATATCTTTGAGCATAGTCCCAAAGGTGCTTTTTCAAGAGGCAACTGGACTTTCTGTTTTTTCTTTGAAGATGTTTTGCTTCTCATGCAAGAAGCTTCTTCAGCAGTGACTGGCTGGTGGGGAATGGAAGGATTTATACTCCTAGCAGACAGCTGGTCATTTGCATTCTTGTAGTGAGTTGTTAAGGCCACCTGAAGGTTTATCTGTGTTGTCAGGGTCACCTAAATACTGCACATGGGTGCGGAGCCTCCTTGGAACTGGTTGTAGACTGGAGATAGATGATGTTGTATCTCTCTCCCTCTGTTGAGAGAGGGTGTTCAATTTTTTTTTAATTTTCAAAGACACAAACAAAACAAAACATAAAAACATTATCATTCCATACAATTATAGACAGTGTATCAGTCGGTGGCATTTTTGTGCTTCTCTTCTCTTCAATTTATCACTAAACATGCTAGCTTATTTCCAAAAGTTTCAACATCCATTTATAACATAATTATTTCCAATTCTTATTCTCTATCCATTGGTAAAATAAATCCCATATCAAATAATATTGTCTAAATTCCTGCTCTCTTATTTCAAATGTAAGTTTACTCATTTTAGCACATTCCATCATTTTCTTAATAATTTCTTCATCATTAGGTAACTTTTCTCCTTTCCAATTTTTAGCAAATGCAATTCTAGCTGCTGTCAAGAGATTCACAATTACATATTTTTTTATATATAATTATTTTTTTTTATAATTTGATTTATATGCCGCCCTTCTCCGGAGACTCAGGGAAGCTTACAATGCATTAAACAATAGCCTTCATGCTTTTGTGTATATTTATACAAAGTTAGCTTATTGCCCCCACAAACTGGGTATTGCAGTTCTTTGTTATATGTCTCCGGTATAATCCCTAATAAAAATATCTCTGGTTTAAAATCAATATGTCTCTTTATCATTTTTTTCCAACCACGTGTGTATCTTACACATGGTTGGAAAAATATCTCCTTGCTTCTGTGCATGTCCACCACATATGGTAGTAGGATCGTGGGGTCTGATGACATTTGTGTGGGGTGCCGCAAGGGTCGGTCCTCTCGCCCCTCCTGTTCAACATTTATGTGAAGCCGCTGGGTGAGATCATCCGTGGTTTTGGGGTGGAGTTCCATCAGTACGCTGATGATACTCAGCTGTACATCTCCACCCCAGACCACCCCAACGATGCCGTGGAAGTGATGTCCCAGTGCCTTGAAGCCGTGCGGGTCTGGATGGGGAGAAACAGGCTTCGTCTCAACCCCTCCAAGACCGAGTGGCTGTGGCTGCCGGCGTCCCGATATAGCCAGCTGACACCATCGCTGGTTATTGGGGGCGAATCATTGGCCCCCACGGAAAGGGTGCGCAACTTGGGCGTCCTCCTGGACCCACGGCTGTCCTTGGAGGATCATACGACAGCTGTGGCCAGGGGGGCTTTCTATCAGGTTCGCCTGATACGCCAGCTGCGGCCCTTTCTAGATCGGGACTCCCTGCGCACAGTCACTCAGGCACTCGTCACCTCTCGCCTGGATTACTGCAATGCTCTCTACATGGGGCTCCCCTTGGGGTGCACCCGGAGGCTCCAACTGGTACAGAATGCGGCCGCGCGGGGAATTATGGGAGCATCGGGGCGCTCCCACGTTACACCTCTCCTGCGCGAGCTGCATTGGTTGCCGGTGGAGTTCCGGGTGCGTTTCAAGGTGTTGGTAATGACCTTTAAAGCGCTCCATGGCTTAGGACCCGGGTACTTACGGGACCGCCTTCTGCCGCCAATTGCCTCCCACCGGCCGGTTCGCTCCCACAGAGTGGGCCTCCTCAGGGTGCCGTCAGCCAGACAATGCCGGCTGGCGACCCCCAGGGGGAGAGCCTTCTCTGTGGCAGCCCCCACCCTCTGGAATGATCTTCCTCCAGAATTGAGAATTATCTCCGACCTCCGGACATTTCGTCGGGCCCTGAAGACGCATCTTTTTCAACTTGCCGGTTTAGCCTGATCCCTGCCGCATTTTTAGAATTTTTAAAATTTTAAAATTTTTAATGTTTGTAGCGTCGTCGCATTTTAATATTTATTTGGTTTTAATTCTCAGCCTAATGTATATGTGTTTTAAGTTTTAACTTTTATGTATTGAATTTTTATTTTGGCTGTTCACCGCCCTGAGTCCGTAAGGAGAAGGGCGGTATATAAATCTAATAAATAATAAAAATAATAATAATAATAATTTCCAACATTTCTCCGATTTATTCTGGAACATTCTGGCTATTCTCGACAGCGATAGATGCCACCTGTAAAACATCTTATACAAATTCTCCTTATATGCTGTAGACATTGTCATTTTATAATTATGTGACCACAATTTTTGCCATTTCTCTAAATCAATACCATAACCAAAATTCTTCCCCCATGCTATCATTGATTCTTTAACTTGTTCCTCTTCCAGTTTAACCTCTAGTAAATAACCATATAGCTTTTTAATTACATGATCATCAGAGCCCATCAGAATCTTGTCTAGATTAGTCAATACATTATAAAAGCCTTCTTGTTTAAGGTCTTCTCGATATCTAGAGAGTAGAGGGGGTGTTCAATTTTGACATACTGTAGATTGCTTCTTTGACCCCTCTTTCAAACCAGTGGTCCCCTCTGTCCAAAATGAGGACTTTGCTGTCTTCAAAAGAGTAGCCTTTGTCTTTTAAATGCAAAATGGACTGCTCAATCTTGTCCTGATGGGTTTGTTCTCCTATATTGTGTTATGTCTTTATGAAGTGGCTGTTTTGTTTCCCGAATGCACAGATCTACACATAGCTTACTGCAACGTGTACTGCACGTTGCTCAGTTTGTGTGTGGGTGTTTTATCCTTGGGGTGGACAAGCTTCTGCCTTAGTGTATTCTTGGGTTTGAAATATGCACGTATGTTGTGTTGGCTGAAGATCCTCCTGAGAACATACATGTCAAATCAGGTGCTAGTTTGCTTCCAGGTCCAATTCAAGGTGCTGGTTAGAATCTTTAAAGCCCTAAATTGCATGGTACCAGATGCAATTATTTGTGGGACTGTCTCTCCACAATGCTATCCCATTAGAAATGGGTGAGTTGCAGGTTCCATCAGCTAAGGATCTTCTGTTAATAGGATCCAGAAAGAGAGTCTTTTTTGCTGTGATTCCCATCTTCTAGAACATCATTCCCCCAACATGAGGTTAGCACCAGACTAGCTGGCCTTCTGTAAGGCCCTCAAATCTTGGATATACTACCAGGCCTGGGATTCCAAGGAAGCAGGCACCTGTTAAATAGTTACTCTGTGCATAGTTAGACTGCATGCCCCTGTCTTTTTGTTACCACATTCTTTTAAATAAGTTTTAATGTTGGAAAGCTGTGATTTTTATGTTTTAATTGTATACGCTGCTCAGAGTAACATGTGAGTGAGATGAGCAACCAAATAAATGTAATAAATAATGAATCAATGCAAGAAAAGTTTTAGAATAACGAAATAAGACAGGTATAAATATTAATCAAGAGCAAACTGGTAGCAAAGGTAAGTGAAACCCACCACTGATTCAAAGGGCCAATGAATTATATAGTCACCACTTAACGTTGAAACTTTTGTCCCTGTGCAGAGATGATGGGACTACTCATCACACCCTTTGAAGCCAAGCTAGATAGTGAGTGCGTATGCAATACATCTGGAGGATGTGGAAGGCTGCCATAGTTACGTAGCCAGAATATTGATTGAATCCCTAATAAAGCCAAGGTTTAGCAAGACTGTGCAAGGCTTCAGGCCTTTGAATTGAAGTGTTGTACATGGTCTTTCGGCTGGTTTCCAGACTAGCATCATCCATTTCAATCCATCACGGTTCTTTAATGAAGTGTTTGTGGCTATATTTGATGGCAGAGATTGGAGAGGAAAAAAAGAGGAAAGGAATGGTATAAATCAATTGAGTTAGCACATCAATTGAATTTAGTAGTTAGGATGAGACAGGTGCTGAGCACAGAACTCCTGTAGCTTTACAAAGATTCATTGCCAGCAGCAGAGGATGGAATAACCATTCTTTCAAATGTGACTGCTCAACCAAGGCTATTTAGATTGACCAAGATTTCAAGCCAGGGCTGGCTCATCCCATAGGCATGGCACACAACCGTTCCTTTAGCCTGGAAGACGCATCTAATTCCAACTGAGATTTCTCCTTATCTGTCTTTTGATCTCTGGGGGTAGTTTGGGACAAGTAGAAACTGCCATGTTATTAATTTGACATTAATTCTACATTCAGATTTTACATCTCTAGTAAATGCACAGATGTGCTTTTCTGAAGAGCCAGCTGCTGTAATGCAAACATTCACTTGCAGAGATGAATACATGAACTGGAATATTTTACTCCGTGTGAATCTTTGTAAGTAGCACAAATGATGTATGTTTACTTATTTGCCTTTCTTGCTTTTTATTTTTTGACAGAAATTCAAAAGAGTGGCCATCTCATTGGTCCCATGAATATTTTGTAGTGAAGTCCAGGGGCATTTTTGAGACATTTGCCAACATGTTCATGGACAAGAACAGTACTCCTTTATCCAAGAAACCAAACAAGAAAAAAACCAGGCCTCAGGGTTTGCCTTCTCCAGCTCTTTGCTGTGCCTGTGGGCTTTGCATCATGCTAGCAGGTATTAACATCACTCTGGTAGGAGCATTTGCTTTTGGGACTTTCCTGCCTGTCAACAACCCTCCCATCATCATTGGTCCCATCCTTCTGGTGGTGGCATTCACTTTCTTTGGAGCTTGTTGCATTTGCAGCCGAAGGCCCCCTGCTCATACTACAAGAAAATTCAAGCCAGGAGCCAATATTGGACTCATCAAGCCTGGGAACACAGCCTTTGAAATTGAAACAAGTGAGCATACTGTGCAAGACACTACAGCTGTGCAGTTGAGCCCAACCAACTCTCCAATGTCTTCCAAAAGGTCCACACCAATCCATGAGAATTCTAAGACCTGTACACTTTTTACAATGGACAACAATGGTCCAGTTGCAAAATATACAGCAGGGGGAGAATCGATACATCTGAATTTGCCCAGAGACGTTGCCATGTCGTAAACCAACTGGAGAATATTTATGAGTATGTGGGTAGAAGGCACTTCAACACAACCAGATGGTTAGATGAGTTTCCAACACAGCAAGCATCTGGAATCCAATTTAGATTTCACCAGCTCATGCATTAGAATATATTGAGAAATTTAAGGGAAAGACACAATTAGGTGGCAATTAGTAATCAATACACAGCTGTGATGGGAAGTGCCAGACACTGTGGAAAAAGTCTGAATTTTCAGCAGTGACATTAAAATGAAAGATGGAATACATAAATCAATAGCATGCAGCTACTGATTCATTATATTAATGGGTTGGTGAATAATAATGTCATGATAAGGATTTGATGATGCAAGGCAGTGGAAAATTATAGATTCTTTCATGAATGTTAGAAAGAAGAGTGGATTGTACAGAATATTGATTACAAATGAAAGAGAATTGGTATTCTGATTTAAGTGGTCACTTTGCTTCTCTTGAGGCTATTTGATATACTACTTTAATGCTTTCAAAATGAATTTTCCTCTTGATTTTATCACATTCTTATTGCATTTGGTAGATGAAAAAGGTTACTTAAATTAATGTACATCAGAGTATATTATCTTTTCTCCATCCTCTGCTTTTCGGAATCAATTGTTACACGTGTATCTGGCAGTTGAGTCAGACACGTTGGGTTGTATATGAACATCTGGTATATACTATATCATGGAAAATAAAAAAAATGAGAAAATGTGAGAATAGACAAAATGCACCATGTAACAGGGGAAGATGTAAGATGATTTACATTTACTGTAGTTGGGGATCTATAGGATTGTCTTATCCTAAATCGGTCCTTTAAGATGTACACTATGGAGGCATGCAAAGATGTATATATTACATGCCATTTGAGAAGGGACCACAATGTCCATAATAGAAACTTGGCCAGCTTTGCATCTTAGGAGATCTTTCTCGTGGAGAAAATAGTAACCAGACCTTTCCTTATGCAACAAATTGTGTGCTCTTATGTAATGTTTGTCAGTGAAAGAATCTCTTTTGTTGTTCTTTCCAATCACTTCAGACCAATTTACTTCTCAGTTGACTTTAATGAGGATGGTGCTTGTTTGCAAATAAAACAGACTTTATGTTTGGATAATTACTGTGAGTGGTGTCTGCAGGCTATGGTTAAAAAAGAAGAAGAAGAAGAAGTCAAGTTGCCAAATGCAAGAAACAGAAAAACAGGCAGAGCTTTGATAACTTGTTGCAGCCACCATCTTGGCTGCTGTGATTATTCCCTGCAGACATCCCTCATTAGGGTCAATACAGGCTGGAAAACTCCAAAGGTGCATGAAGAACATGGCAAGCATGCTAATCCAATCCAAGTCCTTTGTTCAACTTCAGTTTGACTCACTGTTTGCTTCTAGATATTGTTTGTCTCCTATGTATCATATTTAGGTGGGTGGCTTGTCTGCTTCTTTGGCAGCAGTTCGGTGATTATTTACATGCTTAGTTGAGAAATGTAAGCTCCAGTTGGAATGTCCAAGAACTCTTCGTCATCTAAATGGTCTCCTGCCCCCTCTTTTCCCTATCTTATATTTCATAAAATGTTCTGATTCTTTTGATTCTTCCATTTCATAATTCTGGCAGAGATTGGAATTTTTGTTTGGATTCATCTTGTTTTCTGTTTTTGCAATGCTAGCCAAAAAATACTTCGGGAAGGGAACCAAAAGGACTTGATGGCACCTTGCCGTCTTTTAAACGATATGGGATGAATTCAAAACAGAATCCATAAATTAGCATAAATTGAACATAAATATAAATTATGCAGAAAATGAAAGAGAAATGAAGGGAGATGTTGACAGTATTGGTATCTTCTTTACAGAAAGTGTTAAATTCCAACTGATGAGGAATGTTTGATGTCATTTTGAAACGCTCTGGAAATTGCATGTCAATGTTCTGCTTTTGTAATTATTTCATTGCTTATTATTTTGACTCATGAAAAAAATAGGAAATAATCTTTATGTCAAGAGACTGATTATGACTTTCCCTTTGGCTGAATCTACAACCAAAATGAGATGCTCTAGAACAGGGGTCTTCAACCATGGCAACTTTAAGCCTGGCGGACTTCAACTCCCAGAATTCCCCAGCCAGCAGGTTGGGGAAAGTTGCCATGGTTGGAGATCCCTGCTATAGACCAATAAGGAGAACTGAGGCAGTTGCCTCAATTTTTTTTCTCTCCCCCCCCCCCGCCTTTCCCCCTCCAATCCCTGTAGATGCTTCTGTGAGTTGGCCATTTGTTAGGTGGAGTAAAAGCTATATTACAGGCTACAATACAGATCCCCTAGCTTTTGACTTAATGCTGCAAACCCTCTTAGGTCAATTGACAGTCTAGCAGATTGAAATGAGGGCAGAGCTGAATTGGGCAGGCCAAGTTATCTTATCTTATATAATATAATAATAAAAACGAGCTCCAGGATTTCCCTTTGAAAGTATGTATTTAAAAAGAACACCCTGTAGGGCTGCGTCATAGTTTCCTGGATACGTTTTAGGTCCTTTATTTGTGCCTTCTGTATAAATTCTCTATAACACGACCTCTTTTGTAAAGAGGTTGCATTACAGGGCTGGGTAAGGGTTCCTTCTGATGACTATGTCAGAACATGGGGATAATGGAATGTCAGATCAATAAGAGGTAGAACATGCATGTGACGTACATTTAGCCTGTGAGAAGATGTGACTGAATCATGCAGCTTCCACCGGATGAATAATCTGAAGTGAATTCTATCTGGAAAGAGATTCATCAAAGTTCCTGAGGATTCTACATCATAATACCTGATAGATTGTGTAATTTAATCCAGGGGAAGCTAAATTCTAAGTTGAAAAGCATAGGATTGCACATTAAGAGCAATCGATATAGCAAGAATGAAGAGAATTGCTTTCAGCAAAGACAAGCATTCAAATCTCACTTAAGAAAGTATTTGTGGTTTATCTTGTAATAAGTTTGAACAGCTAATTACATTTCCATTGTGCTGGTACCTAATTGTTATTGAACTGTTTTATGGTAAATTAACTCCAATTGCAGATTTTAAAAAAAGACACAGCCACTTGCATGTGACATTCTGTCTTTTTTCTAGCAAGATACTAAGACCTAAGAATTCTCTCAAGATATCATCAAAAAATATCTAACATTTGAAAGAGATTTTCATGGAAGGTCAATATCTTTTAAGCAAAACCATTGAAAAGACAAATGGGTGTGAGTTATTTTTATTTTTCAGTGTTTTTTGTCTTCAAAATGTTATTAGTTTTGCATACTAAGGAAGTTCTTGGGTTATTTTTAAAAACAAAACAAAACAAACAACTGTCAAGAATTCATTAAGAGAATATTGGAAAAAAGGGGAGAGTGTGGGGAATTCTGATTGGTTCTGTTTAGTTCCAGTCTGAATATACGTGGAATCACATCGATTTCATTGTGCAAATTGCTTGTGACAAGTTCTGTACAGAAAATCAGTCTTTGAAGTTTAACATGTGGTTATGTTCTGGTATCAGTTTCCATGTTTACAAAAGCAATTGGCTGGTTAACACATTTTCAGTGCTCTCCATGTGTTCAATAAAATATATTCGGATACGATCTTGGTTTTATGCAGCTAATCTGGGAAGCCTCCTTCTTTTCAGTGGAAACATACTGTTACTTTAAGAAAACGACATTGAATCTGTTAAAAAAAAAGGTCAACAGTTTTCCAATGGTGTATGGGTAATCATAAGAACTGGAGATGAGAAAGATTACCTACACTTATAGACTTTTAGACTGTATGTGACAACCTCTTCAGAACTATTTAGCCTTGATTCTACTGTGCTCTGCCAGTCTGTTGCTCTTCTAGCACACCATTAGATCCATGAGTCACTGGAAAACACAAGAGTTACTCAGAAAAAGTTCAGGTGAGTTCAGAAAAGAAGGAAATGTTTGATCTCACGAAGTCATGGGTTCTTTCAGTCCTGCTGGATATTTGATGGGTCTAAGATACCGGTATGACCTTAACTTTAGATGTAGGGCTTTGAAAACTGAGTCATGAAAAGTCATGGAAAGCTTTGGTGACTCACAATTTCAGTGTTTATATCTGGTACTAAATATCGGCTACACAAGTAAAAATAAGAATAAAGAGCCACCTTTGGAGTGACACAGAAGAAAACAGATGATAAAAGTAGAGCATAATTTCTTCATCATTTATTCACTGATGGGCAAAACAAGGCAAGGTGAATCTGTATTGGAGCCCTTATTTGGATGAGGTGTGACAGTGACAATGATGGTCCAAGCTAGCATTGCTTTTTATAACAAAGAGCACAGCACAGTCTTCATTGTCTTTCTAATATGGGCAAGAAGCATAGTATTGGTGATCCTTCAGGTCTGAAGAAGACACACTGTGAAGATGGATGATGGTTCTTCAGTCCCAGTCTAGAAACACAGATTCTAGTACAATGGGGCATTGGAATTTCATTGTTATAATAACTGTGGGTATTATTCTGTGATGTCACTCATTGTCCATCCATTTTTGGTGGTACCTGTCTTCAAAACCGGTGTAGGCTTCATAACACAGGATTTGCTGGTGGGTTATGTCAGCAGTTGCCTTGCCTAGATGTTCCCTTGCCTGCATGTGATGTAGGGTTTGCTTCATAGTGCCCTTGCAGTAGTGCTTGTATGAATGATCTTAAGTTTTCTTTCTGATCTCCAATTTACCATAGAACAGGGATATCAAATTCACATCATCATGCAGTCATCATGTGATGTATCACAACTTCCCTCTCCCCTTTGCTAAAACAGACATGGGCATGTCCAATGCACAATGCATCCAGGCTGCAGGTCGCGAGTTTGACAGCCCTGCCATAGAGCAACTGGCAAGGTGATGATTGTCCATTCTGATGATGTGTCCCATCTGCCACATCTGAGTTTGGTAATCAGGATTTAATGCTGGCAGACTCCAGACCTTCAGAGGCTGGGGAATTCTAAGAGTTGAAATCCACACATCTTAAAATTGGAAAGGTTGAGAAACATTGGATTAGCTATTAGGAGCGTTAATAAAAGCATGATAGTGCAGAGTACCTCCTTTTCAATGAGAGAAAACTGAAGAAAGAAAGATATGGGAGCTGTTCTCTGAAAGATAGGTCAAAGGCAGCTCAAAATGCTAACTCTGGAAAAACCTCCATTTGTCAGGGTCATATATATTTAGTGCCAAAGAAGCTATATGTATTCATTTTTCTGTCTTGAAAATGGGAGAGTGGGGGGGAGGGAGAGTATTAAATAGAACTTGCCCTTAAAAAACCCAAACTAACAGAATTTGCTGAACTTTAAATTGTACTTAGAACACCATTAACTTATATTAAATTTACCATCTCAAAATAATGGCAGCTGATGGTATCTTGCCTTACGATATAAAAAAATCAAAGCCCATAAAAAGTTTTGGGATAGGTTATCCTGAGACTCTGAAATAAGAGAATCTCACAAATGTAGAACAGCATGAAGAACATAGATTATTTTTCCCTCTCCACCAAACCTGGATGAAGCAGTTAACCAAGCACAGTTACAGTAACAGAGTTGGAAGGGACCTTGGAGGTCATCTAGTCCAATCCCCAGCTCATGCAGGAGACCTGTACTAAGGATTCGAACCGCCAAACTGCTGGCCTTTCTGATCGACAAGCTCAGTGTCTTAGTCACTGAGCCACTTACTGGCTCAAAATTACTGGTGGGTAAATCTATCACGGCCTTGTTAATTTGGCAGAATATGATTCTGGGTGTAGACAAATTTTTTTCCAGAAGAATTATCTGCTGTCTCTTTTGGTGGTGTCTTTTTTATATATTGAATGGTTGATGTTTACATTTGATCACCGAAGCTCTTCCAATCCTTGCATCACCATGCATGGCCCAGATTATTTTCACAAGACATTGTGAACCACAAATTACATATTAGTTTAATGTACCGTGTGAAATCATGATTAAAATCATGATACTTGCCATGCAAAAGTACCCTTAAGCAGGAGATCCCTGCCAATGAAGAGAAAACTTAGGGACCACTTACTCTGAAAGGCCCAACACCTTGATATTTGTAACCAAGTGGCACCTACAGCCATCTCTTACGATTAGCGTAGCTCCCCTCCTTCTCCCCCTTGCTAGCAGGATTAATTTTGAGAGAAAACTTGCCCGCAGGCTAATGCTGGAATTGTCTTTGATTTCATGGCTGGGATGATTAGTAGGGACTGAATATCCAAGAGTAATGAGATTAAGGAGACTGTAAAAGACGGGCAGAGAGATAGAACGAGAGACTTTTGCTCAAGATTAAAATGTAACAGAGTAATTTTAAAGGCTTAATTATTCAAAACACTGGCTAATTAAATGGCACCAAGGAATCTTCAGTCTTAAAACAGGTTAGCCACCAGACGTATTGCATTAATTGGTACCCGCAGAGAAAGCAAAATATAACCTGGTGTATACTTTTTAGCCTATCTCTTACTTAGAAGGAGAATGGTAGTTGCATATCAAAATGCTTGCAATTTGGTAGACATACCAAGTGCATTGTTAATACACTTTGAGCATCACAGCTCTCACCGAATGAATAAATCTTGAAATGGCTTATCAAGGTGGTAAAAAAAATGCTTTGAAAAGTCTCTGATGATCCCAGCTGAGTTTCCTGATCCGCAGAGAGGTATTTTTAAAAAATACCTCTCTGATGATCCCAGCTGAGTTTTCTGAGCGGCAGAGGCAAAGTTGGCCGTGCCCACCCAGTCACATTACCCCCCCCCCCCACCAAGCCACGCCCACAGAACCGGTAGTAACAAATTTTACACTTCACCCCTGGAGTAAAGACACAGGTGGATGGTGAATGACCCCTCCCATAAGGAATAAAGAGGAGCGAAGGAGAGGCGAGTTTGCAGGAGACAATTAGTTCATGCTTTGCTGGTTGAGGAACTCTGGGAGTTGAAGTCCACAAGTCTTAAAGTTGGCAGGGTTGGAGACCCCTGGATTACAGGACATCCAAGGGCTAATTCGATGAAGCTGAGAACATGACTATTGAGAAGAACCATGGGGATGCATAGATGGTCCATGGCAGAGCACAAGACGTGTGCACTATTATTTTATTCACTACAATCTCTGCCAAGTAACCAAGAAGGGAAAATAGGAAGTCAATCTTGCAAATACCAAAATGGGCTTGGAGAGACACCTGCATTTGGCAAACAAAGATAGTGAGAATATGTAACATGAATTTGTGTACTATTTGTGATGAGAGAGAGCATGAGAGAAGGCAGTCAGAACTGCAGTGCTAATTTTCATTTGTACCCTTGATTTGATGCTATTGAAACAACCAAATGATTGATGTGACATTTTGTAGTTGCCAAGGGCACATTTCCAATGTGTACAAGGTACTGGAAGGAGTCCTCTGAAGTGAGAACAAAATGTACATTTAATTGGAAAGAGGGAAGAAAGTTAATTAGCAACATAGCATTAAACTTTTGTGTTTATATGCCCAATTTGAAACAACTCTGTTCAGTATTAATTTTGCTAGCCTGAAAGTTCAATTTATGTTGGAGAATGTGAAGTAAGCTATGAAAGAGTCTATGAAAGCTCCACTGTTTGCATCCTTTGCAAAATCAAACAAAGCTGAATTGCAGGGATGTATGTGTGATTGTGGAAAAGAACTGACTTGATGAAGCTCTATCTTGCTTTCCCTTTCTGGGTGCAATACAGCAAAAATCCTTGGTACATCTTCAAGTAATTATTTTGGGCTCCGGCTATTCAAAACCTATTTTGAAAGATTGGGGAATGGAATTATACCGGATTGTCTTGGATCTTTTCCACTGCCATGATTGTCTATACCAATGATGGCTAACCTTTTTGCTGTCACGTGCCAAAAGCTGGGGGAGCGGAAGGGGTCCTGCACGTGAGTGCCCACACCTATAATTCAATGCCCCCTTGCACCCTGCGCATGTGTGCTCGACCCTTCCACCCTCCCCCCACTTTTGGCACACAACGGCAAAAAGGTTACCGGTGGGCCAGGTAGGCCCATTTTTCACCCTCCCCAGGCTCCAGAGGCTTTCTTGGAGCCTGGGGAGGGTGAAAATGGCCTTCCCCATCCCCCCAGAGGCCCTCTGGAGGCTGGAAATGGCCCATTTCCTGACTTCCGGTAGCCCGGAAGGTCTGAAAATTAGATGGCCAGCACACACATGTGCCCTGGAGCTGAGCTAGGGCAACACTCGCATGCCCACGGATATGGCTCTGCATGCCACCTGTGGCACACATGCCATAGGTTCACCATCACAGGTCTATACAAAGAGATGTTGCAGTTCCACCAAATAAAACTTGACCATTTACCAAATGTCCTGATTAAAAAAAAACAAAAAACATTTCCCCACCTCTCTTCTTCTGTTTCCCTGCTTCTCAGTTACATAACTGCCATAAAACCTCAGAGAGAACATGTTGATCAATGTGTGAATGTGCTTGAGAAACAGGATTATAGTGAAACGCCAACAAGTAGTTCAATGGCCGGCTGAGGAATTGTGGGACTTGAAAGTCCACATAGGTTTAAGTTGCCAAGATTGGGAATTATTGCTTTAGAGTTATGAACCTCCAACTTCACTGTTCTGTGACAGATAGAAATCTGAGAGCAAGATATATTTAATTAAATATATCCAATCTTCCTCTGTGATTTGTTGAAAAGCAGCGAAGGTCTGGGGTTTTTAAAACAGTGTATTTGTGATACATCCTGATTTTTAGCCTTCACCAAAAGGGAGCCAAGAACTAGCATGGGACAAGGAGAGGGAGAGCTGCAAGATTGCCTTTATCTTCCAATTAGGGGATTGGCTTCTGCAGAATTAAGTGAGCCATGAAGCCATGGTGGGAGGCCTTGCAAACCTTCTAATGTAATCACCAATTGTACTTATTAAATTATCCTGCAACAGAGAAGAGTTGAGCAAGACCTCCTGCACGTAGTAACCCAGAGCAGAAAGGTGGAATCTCGCCATTAGAGTTTTCCCATTTTGCCCTGACATGGAAATTAGCATCATTGATCTGAATGAAACAGATCTGGGCCTTGTTTCCAACCTTTACGGCTCTATAGCGTGTCTTTGAGAGATCTTCGGCTTGACACTGTAAATATATCTCTTTAAAATATCACATTTCTTCCCCTCGTTTGTGGCAGCAGCCATGCTCCTCTCCTAGTTTCCATGGATGGATTAGCCTGACCAGAATCACCCTTTTGTGGAAGCCTCCTGGCTGCTTTGGAAAAGCAAAATCCCATCGGTTCATATTAAAGTATTTTCCACTTAGTGTAATTTGTTCTGGGTGATGTTTAGTGGTAGATAAGCATTGCAAACCCTTGCTCTGTGTTAATACCATCAACATGATGTATGCCATAATATCACAGTATATAGAATAGAACAGAACAGAACAGAATAGAACAGAATAGAACACAACACAACACAACACAACACAACACAACACAACAGAATAGAAAAACAGAGTTGGAAGGGACCTTGGAATCTTCTAGTCCAATCCCCTGCCTAGGCAGGAAACCCTACACTACTTCAGACAAATGGTTATCCAACATCTTTAAGAACTTCCAATGTTGGAGCATCCACAACTTCTGGAGGCAAGTTGTTCCACTGATTAATTGTTCTAATTGTCAGGAAATTTCTCCTTAGTTCTAAGTTGCTTCTCTCCTTGATTAGTTTCCACCCATTGCTTCTTGTTCTACCCTCAGGTGCTTTGGAGAATAGCTTGACTCCCTCTTCTTTGTGGCAACCCCTGAGATATTGGAACACTGCTATCGTGTCTCCCCTAGGCCTTCTTTTCATAAGACTAGACATATCCAGTTCCAGCAACCATTCTTCATATGTTTTAGCCTCCAGTCTCCTAATCATCTTTGTTGCTTTCCTCTGCACTCTTTCTAGATTCTAGATTCATATATTACATGATTATATACTCTGGCATAATAAAAAAGAAAGCTGTAAGATGATACCAACCTGGACATCCTCTAGAAATCATGCTGTATAGGGAAGGTGACTCCTGAAGGCCAGCACATCTGGAAAACATTAATTTGGGAAAGGCTGGATTAGAAGATTGGAGAGAAAAATACCCCGCAGGGAGGTAAAACCCTAATTCTTGGGATTTGGTTAGCTAAGCACTGGGTGGGTATGAACTGAAATTGAAGTATCTACAGCAGGGCTAGCCAAGCATGGCAACTTTAAGACCTGTGGGCTTCAATTTCCCATTCTGACTGGGGAATTCTGGGAGTTGAAGTCCAGAGGTCTTAAAGTTGCCAAGGTTGGTTAGCCCTGCTTTACAATATGAGACTAAGGAAGAAAAGGCATAGTATGAAGTAGTTGATGGGGTTAATAGAGGCAAGCATGGCTTGCAAGGATAAAAATCTATACAGCAGTGTTTCTCAACCTTAACAACGTTAAGATATCTAGACTTCAATTCTGGTCAGTCACACAGGGCTAAACTTTAGATCTATGTACATTTCCTTTCTTACATTTTCTTTAACACCCACTTACTTAATAGGACTTACTATTTGTTGCTTCTCATCTTTGCTGGGCATAATGTTACTGATTCTAAATGCATTGCTGTCTATGGGGAAGGGAGTTTAGATTCTCTGGCTGATAAAAGCAGCATTGTAGCATGGCAATGCCAACCCCTCTTCTTTTCTACAGGTGTGATGTCACACACTTGCTCCCAAAGGGCAAAGCTTATGCTGTTTTTGTCATTTGGGTGAAATCTTACGCAGGCCATTATCTCAGGGATTAATGTCATGGATATGCTTTTATATCTACTATATATCTATATCTATTATATCTATTTTATATCTACATATATACAGGTAATCCTTGATTTGTAACAGTTCATCTTATGACTATTTGAAATTACAACGGCACTGAAAAAAGTAACTTACGACTGTTTTTCACACTTTTGACCATTACAGCATCCCTATGGTCACATGATCAAAATTCAGGTGCTTTGGCAGTATCCTGTGGTCATGTGAGCTCCTCCTGCCCTGTAAGCTTCTGACAAGCAAAGTTGATGGAGAAACCAGATTCATTTAACAACCATATTACTACCTTAACAACTGCAGTGATTCACTTAACACCGGTGCCAAGAAAGGTCGTAAAATGGGAGAAAACTCATTTAGCAAAATGCTTCACTTAGCAACAGAAATGTTAGGCTCCATTTCGAGGACTGCCTGTATTGCCAAAAGAAACACCGTATATGCAGCATTTCACTTGCCAGTTAGACCGCCTAGTTAGGTTTACACTGAAATTGTTTCCATGTTGCTATCCACCATAGACAATGCTGCATGGGACTGTAGCTCTAGTCTTTCATTCCGATAATAGGATGAAATATGAGAAAGATAAAGCTGAAGGATCGCCAATAGATTGGACATCTCATCTTTACTGGGCAGTGGAGGAAAATACAAGAGGCATTGCCCTCTGGTGGCTGATTTTAAAACTGCACCCACAAGTTATCTTTTAGCCCCCTTGCTACAGAATTTCATAGTAGGGCTGGGCAAAGATTACCTGTGCTGGCTCGGGAATTCTGGGAGATGGAGTCCACAAGTCATAAAGGGTGTTATTCTCCATTTCTAATTTAGCCAGATCCTCATATCAAAAAGTCTGTGACTTGTTTTGTGCAGGTCTAGAGAATAACATGCTCCATCTCATTCTGTATTCATAAAAATGATCTGTTGTAAAGAGAAAACATAGCAGTTTTGGGGTTTGGTTCCCACCCCCTCCCTACCTTTGCTTGCTTCAGACACAGAGAAAAGAAGAGAAAACCAATTGTTTCTTGCAGTAGGTTTTAGATTCTTCTTATGAAAACATAGGAAGAATTTTTGTATGGCTGATAATGTTACACAGCTTCTGACCTGATCTGATCTGATCTGATCTGATCCTAATAGTACTTCACAGGGATGAATTTTTTTCAGGCCTGCTGCAGACAGACAGACAGACAGACAGACACACACAGAGGACTTGTCAGCAGATGGAGCCACAGAAAATTTTCACTTGACACCAAGAAGAGGAAAAACCTCTACTAAATGTCACCAATTTTGAAAGAGAATTCATTGATGCAAGTTAAGATACGCTACAATGCCCCAATCTCATCCATTTAAAAGGCACTTTGTGGAAATGGGCCAAAATGTGTCTTTGCTCCCTAAGAGATCTGAATGCAATCTATATTTTTCCACCAAACAGATTTACCCTTTCCTTCCTCTCCTGCTAAATGTGTAAATTGGTTCATAGACCTCACCTCTACTCATCCACAGTATTGCCTTATTGAGGGCTAGAACAACATGATATTAAGGAAAATTCTTTCCTCATCTAATCGTGCCAAGAGCAAACTGTCAGAAATATTCTCTAGGACCTGGATATTTACAAGACTGCCACCGATAGCCTCCCATCGGCTGGTACGCTCCTACAGAGAGGGCCTCCTCAGGGTGCCGTTGGTCAGATTATGTCGACTGGCAACCCCCAGGGGAACAGCCTTCTCTGTGGGGGCCCCGCCCTTTGGAATGAATTGCCCCCAGAAATACGTAGGATCCCTGACCTTCATGCCTTTTGCTGGGCCCTGAAGACCCTACTATTCCAGCAAGCTGGTCTGACCGTTCGATAAATTTTAATGGGTTTTTTAGTCTCAAGGTTTTTAATATTTGGACCAAATGATTTAATTTGTTTTAAATTATCTTAACTTTTGTATTGATGTTTTTTATTACTGGCTGTACACCACCCTGAGTCCCTCGGGAGAAGGGCGGTATAGAAGTTTGGTAATTAATAAATAAATAAATAAATAAATAAATAAATAAATAAATAAATAAATAAATCCGGCTGCTTTCTCCAGTCAGAAGGATCAGGGTGACCAATGAACAGGTATGGCTGCTGCCTCTCTCCTTCGCCTATGTGAGTGATAAAGTCATTCGGCGATGACTGACTGAGGCCTGAGTAGAGAGTAATATGGTGAAGAGAAAACACCAGTTCCATGAGAGTAAACCTTTCAACGGAGGTAAACTATTTTTGGCTAAAGGCTGCAGAGAAGAGGGAAGAAGTTTGAGAAGGATGAGTCAACATCTGGACCTCAGCTGACAACATCAACAGATTCAAACAGACAGCCAGGAAGCCCTAAGTAACAAGAACTGCTCTAGTGAAACCTATTCCAAACTTCCTCATCCTCCAGTCAGGCCTGGCCTCAAATAAGCTCACTGTCTAGGCCCGTGATGGTGAACCTAAGGCACACATGCCAGAGGTGGCACAAGAGCCCTCTCTGTGGGCACATGGGCCGTCGCCCCAGCTCAGCCATCTTGTCGTCAGGTTTCTGAGGCATGCATGCATGCCGGCCAGCTGGTCATCAGGTTTCTGGTGCTCTGGTGCGTGCACTCTATGCCAAAAAGATCACTGGTCTAGGCAGAGAACTGAGTTGCTCTCTCAAGCATGAACACCAGGAAGCAGGTAGGGGAGGTAGAGGGCTAACCACAAGCTGTGGTTAGAATGCAGTACTGCAGACTCCTTCTGCTGACTGTGGCTGCCTGCAATTTGACAGTTCAAATCTTACCAGGCTCAAGGTTGACTCAGCCTCCCATCCTTCCAAGGTCAGTGAAATGAGGACCCAGATTGTTGTTGGGGGCCATATGCTGACTCTGTAAACCACTTAGAGAGGGCTGTAAAAGCACTTTGAAGAGGAATGTAAGTCTAAATGCTATTGCTATGTACTGTAGAGAGGAGGTGCAGCCTAAGAACTCTCAGCTGAACTGGCCGACTTAGTGTTTGAGTGCCACGAATGGCTGCTGCTAAGGCAATTTAATTTCTTAGTTGGACCTTTCAGTTGGTGTTGATCCCTTGAACGACTGAAGTTTCAAGAGAGTGTGTGGTTTTAAAGCCAAGATGTCCTTGAGGGCTTAAGGGACCAAACTGAAATACATTTAATCGAATTCTTGGCACTTTTGGTGGGTATTTGCTTCTAGCAACTGTTATTCAGCTTGCGCTTCTCTGTTTGAAGTAGATGAATCCATGAAAAAAAGCGTGAAGTATGAAAACAAATTGAGTGAAAATACAAGCAGGAAATATAAAGAGCAGCAATAGTTTAAAATCTACTTTTGCATCAGTTTTAAAATAAAAAAGATTGCCTGGAATAAGCCCTTTTGGACTTCAGGTGTAAAGAACATAGAGTTGCAGTTAGCTCTGGCTGGTTTAGCCTTTGTTCCCTCAGCCCCGACTTGCACTTCCTGGAATCTACCATGAAGAAGATGACCTTCTAGGGATAATGAGAAGATGAAAGAGCTTTTCCTTGGCGCACCTGTTGTATGTGCTGATATCCAAATAATTCCTTAGTAGCCATCTGCTTTTTATACTACAGTACAGTAAAAAGTCACTAGGTGGCAATAGCAGCTTTTAAAATGATCGATAATGCTGGAAGAACACATATCTTTAGAACCACACAGATTTTAGTTCTCTGTTTTGAACTTTTTTTGGGGGGAGTATAATCCAATCAGCAAGTTTTATTTCCTGCAGTGGTTTTTTTTTGTTACTTATTTTATTAACACTGTGCTTTTTCATTCAACAAGACAGGTGCCACGGTTAATAGAAGTCAAATAAACCGACTATTATAACACAAATAAAAGAGCATAGAGATATCAAACATGTTTCTTAAAATACAACCCTTTAATTATTATTACTATTATTATTTTTAAAATGGATTGAAAGTCAAATAAATCTTTCAAAAGGATGAATTCCATAGCTTTGGGGGGGGGGCATGCAAAGCAAAGTTTTCTCTGATGCCGAGCTAAGAGGCTCCCGAAGGTAAGTAATTTTTTTCAAAAGAATTTTCTGCAGATCTTAATGCCTGGATAGACCCAACAGTTAATCAAGCTTTTAGCTACAGTTATTTGAAAATTTTATACCACTGTTTCTGTTTCAAAGTATTTTATCCACTAGGAGAGGTTGTTTAATATTGTGGCTTACTTTCAAATAAAGGGGGACTTTAAAAATAATTTAAATGAATCAGTGATGTATTTTTGATGATGTATATTCTAATTTCTGAGTTGTCCAAGCATTTTTGAGGATCAGCCACATTTTAATATGAAACAATTTGATGAAAAATAAAACCCCATGCATTTGAGAGGTATGTGTATTTATTTCCAGAAATGCTGAACAGACGGCACAAGGGCAGTTTTACATGCTCAAGGAAGCTTGGTTGTATTTCTTGGAACATCTATTTCCCCATGGTGTATACAACTCTCTGTGGGATACCATTTATCTACTTATTCATTCATTTAATGCCTAGCCTCAGTCCCACAGGACTCCAGGCAAGATTCATAAAACATAAACCACTAAAACATTCATGTCAGGTTAAAATAAGAAAAGCTTTAAAGCATAGCAAACAACAACAACCCCAAAATTCGAACTGGGCACCGAGACCTAAAGGCTGACTAGTAGAATTCCATTGTTAGCAGCTTCTGGAAGATAGCTAAGGTTGGAGGTACCATAAACTCCACAAGGAGGCCATTTGGAGGGGTGGCAGAAAAGTAGCATCTGTGTTTGTTTGTTTGTTTGTTTTATTTGTTTATTTGTTTGTTTGTTTATTTATTTATTTGTCAAGCATGTATAAGATAATAGATACATGTATAAACATGATTATGAATACATGAAATGGATACGAATAAATGGGGACATTAGGACAGGGATGGTAGGTTGTATTTTATGATTCTTTACAAATGTATCTTTTCTTTTATGTACTCCAAGAGTGTATGCACCAAGACAAATTCCTTGTGTGTCCAATCACACTTGGCAATAAATTATTCTATTCTGTTCTGTTCTGTTCTGTTCTGTTCTGTTCTGTTCTGTTCTGCTCTGCTCTGCTCTGCTCTGCTCTGCTCTATTCAATTCTATTATGCACGCTCCTTACAGACCTCTTAGGAACGGGGTGAGGTCTAAGGTTAAAGTTGTGGGGGTTTGGGGAAGAAACCACAGAGTCAGGTAGTGTAGTCAGTAGTAGTAGTACAGGTAGTGTAGTCAGGTAGTGTGTGCTTTGAGCCTCTCCACCTCCCTAAAGTGGGAAAACATCACCTGCTTTTCCCAACAAGGTTGAATTGGTTGGACCAGTTCTAGCAGGTGTCCATGGTCCTGAAGGTATCTTGGGGCCAAAGCATAAAGGCTTTATAGGCTAACAAGCAGTATTTTAAATTGCAGCCATGAACCTATTGGAAGCCAGTGTATAAAATGTTTCCATCAGCAAGTGTCAGATACTACATGGGCCATTGCATTTTGTGAACCAACTGAAGCTTCTGAGTGATCTTTAAAGGCAGTCTCATGTGGAGTGCATTTGTCAGGCATTTGTCCACACATGAAGGTCCAATTAAACTGATTTATTGTTAGAAAGCCCCTGCATAGGAATCTTCACAACTAACTGTTGGGTTCATTGGGTTAGAGATAGATAAGGTTCAATGGCAATCAAAGTGGGTTGGACTCAGTGATGGAATTCAATTTTTTTAACTACCGGTTCTGTGGGTGTGGCTTGGTGGGCGTGGCAGGGGAAGGATACTGCAAAATCTCCATTCTCACCCTACTCCAGGGGAAGAATACTGCAAAATCTGCATTCCCACCCCACTCTGGGACCAGCTAGAAGTGGTATTTGCTGGTTCTCTGAGCTACTCAAAATTTCCACTACCAGTTCTCCAGAATCTGTCAGAACCTGCTGAAGAGCACCCCTGGTTAGACTTAATTCATTTGTGGCTACATACTGATTCTAAACTGATCCCTCTTTTTACTTCTTTCGCTGGCCCAACCACTGCTTTGAGTGACCAGAGCAAGAGTCGCTGTAGCTAGTTCCTATTGCCCACAATAGGACCAAGCTGAGTAAAAGCTGTGACTCCAGGAAGAGCTGACCTGCTGTCAAGGACTTGCTCCTTCGTATTTTCCCATCTAGTGACACTTCTAGATTTGCCTGACAATCCTGATGGACACACAATAGTTCCATCATGCTAGGATTCAATTTTAATCTTTTCTTTTCCATTCACAACCTCCAGAACTGGGACAAGAACTCAATAGCATCATCGGCATATCCTGAGGTAGAGATGCAAAGCTACAGTTAGCATCACTAGCATATTGATAATACTGAACCCTGAACTGACATATTAACCTTGGTGGTGCAGTGGACTAAAGTGCTGTTAATTAGCACTTAGCTGCCAGCTGCCTGCAATTACTGCAAGTTCAAATCTCACCAAGTTCAAGGTTGACTCAGCCTTTCATCCTTCTGAGGTAGGTAAAATGAGGACTCGGATTGTGGGGGCAATTAAGCTGACTTTGTATAAAAAAAGAACACTGCTTAGGGTGGGCCAAAAAAAGCCCTACTAAGCAGGTATATACAAAAGTATGAAGGCTATTGCTTAACCCATTGTAAGATGCCCTGAGTCTCCGGAGAAGGCAGCATATAAACTGAACCAATAAACAAACCTTCTCAGTAGTCTTAATGTAAATGAAAAACATTAATGGGGAGTAGATTGAGCCCTGTGGGACCCCAAAAGTAAATAGCTACCAAGCTGACCTCCCCTGTCTAGTTACATTGAGAACAGATCAGAAACATGGTAAAAAAAAATGCCTCCAATAGTCAACTTCCATAGTTGGTCCAGAAGGATATCATGGTCAATGGTCCTGAAAACTGCTGAGAAATCTAAAAGGACCGGTTGAATTATGTTAACCCCATCCAAATCTTAATAAAGATAATCCACTACTTTAAAGCTCTTTCATTCCATGGCCAAACTTCAACCCTGATTGAAGACATTTTCATTCAGAGTACTCTTTCACCATCACCTTCACAACCTTAACTAAAAAAAGAGAAGAAAAGATAAAAACTGAGTGATAGTGATATAATGTATTTTTCGGAGTATAAAATGCACCCCCACCCCTAAAAGTGGGTGAAAATTTCAGTGCGATTTATAGACTGAATATGGGCCTGTTTTTGGGCTCCCGAACTCTGCACATTTTGCATTTTTGCCCTCCCTGCCCCCTAGAAGCACTCTGCAGGCTGAAAATGGGCACTTTTTTGTGAAGGGTTCAGAAGGCCAAAAATGGGCCTGTTTTTGGCCTGCAAAAAGTTCCTGGGGGCCGAGGAGGGTGAAAACGCAACTCATGGATGCCAAAAGCTATTTTTTTATTCTTGTTTTCTTCCTCTAAATCTCGGTGTGTCTCATAGTCTGGTGCATTTTATAGTCCAAAAAATATGGTAAGTTCTTTGGAGCCTCCTTGTAAGACCCCTGGCAAGATTGCACATTAGAAGTTTAACCTGGTACTAAGTTTTTGTTTTTAATGTTTCATGTGTTTAGTTTTATAGTTTAAATAATGTTGTTTTGTGCACCTTGTCCTCCATCAATTTCCATCCAGCATATTCATTGGTGGAGCTCAAGAAGTGCAATATTTATTGATAAACTTACAAAACAGGAAAAATTTAATATGTTGTTTTAAAACTTTGGACTGGGAAACACTCAAAGTTGGCTAGAAGGTGGATGGCTATATAAATGTTTTAAATAAACATCCCTCCTGTAAAAGAGGCATGAACAATCTCCCAGGTCTATGCTAATATTTTGCTGTGCAGCTCAAAGGAGCAGCCAGGATGTAAGCAATAAGCGGCAGAGGACATCGTACAGAGCACCCTATCCATTCCTCCCAAGGTCATAGGACCAAATAAATCCAAGATAACCTGACAAAATATTGTCCTGGTTACCACTCTAGACTCTGCCCTAATAAAAATCAAGACTTGAACAAATCTGACTGACTTTATCAGCAAAAGGCTGTGCTAACTGGTCATAGAAGCCAGGGATGCTTTTGCAATTGGCTGCTTCTCAAAAGGGAATTAGTCATCCTGAATAAGACCGTTGGGTGACAGCCTACTGATTCAATAAGAGAGGAAAGTAAAATATTTTGCTTTTTATCGACATGGAATAGGCCTGAATATGGGCATATTTCTCTTTTCACTTTTCATTCATCTATGCTCCTTATGTGTCCAATTACACTTGGCCAATAAATTATTCTATTCTATTCTATTCTATTCTATTCTATTCTATTCTATTCTATTCTATTCTATTCTATTCTATTCTATTCTATTCTATTCTATTCTATTCCATTCCATTCCATTCCATTCCATTCCATTCCATTCCATTCCATTCCATTCCACTCCACTCCACTCCACTCCACTCCACTCCACTCCACTCTATTCTATTCTTGGTTTCTTCGTCTCCCTCAGGGCCTTCAAAAATCAGGGACAGACCAAAAAAGAAAGTTACTTAATAGTTATTTTGTCAAGGGACTAAGAATCCTATGTTGCTAGCAATTACCTACATCCTCAACTGACAGGCTGTCAGAATATCAGAAAATTCTTGAAGTACTCACTGAAAACTTTCTGTTCTATGAGGCACCATCTAAATTGGTCAAGCCATGGGAGGTCACAGATAGCTATTAGTTGCAACCAGAGCAAGAAAAGATCTGACCGTATCAAAGGAATCATAATACACTCCATATCCAGATCACTAACAACTGCTCCAAAGTAAAAGTACAGTCCAATACAGGATGACCTTTGTGCATTGAGTTTGAGGTTATTTGGAACAAGCCCATGGTTATCATGGAGACCACGAATCTTTGAATTCCAGGAGATCCCACCTCCCACCACATAAAAATCAAAGACCTCCAACAGGGGGACTCAGCTCTGATTCAAGAGATGTAGGAAATGATCCAGAAGGGTACGAGGGTGACCAAGAGGACCCTATGTTTTTTCCCGATAGCTCAAACTAACATAAATGCAGAAACACTCTGCCACTCCAGTATCAGCAAATCTGATCAGAGATAAGGTGTCATAATAAATCAGTGCCACATCTTCTTTCCCATCTTGGCATTGGGACTGCTGCAGGATCTAAAATGAGCTAGACAGGTTTTTTAAAAAGTGATTGTCAGTCCTGGAGGCCATCTTTCTCTTTGGATCTTCAGGGCTGCCACATTTAGTATGCAGGCCTGCCTTAGGAAAAAGGGGGGGGGGGGTGGCAGGGTGTTTGCATGCAGTGGGTAGAGATATAAAGCCACAACAACATTCTTTTCTCTGGGAGTCAAGGATGTTCAGCCTGCACCTGGAGAGACGTGACTGGGAAATATCTCCAGTTGGGACGGTGGATTGATTGGACCATGTGATGGACATGTGGGTGCAGGGGAAGGGACTTTGACTTTCCTTTGAATGGGGAAAGCCTGGGAGCTTTCAAATTTGGGTTTTCCCAGATGTGCCAATATGACATCTCTAATAAAATGGAACTTTGAGGGAATGCCTGCCTCAGAATCTTACTTGATTGGCGGTGTTACTTGGAACCCTGACAGTGATATCCCAACCCTAACGCAGCCAGGTTTTAATACACACCAAGGCTGCCTGTTTCACCATTACCAATTAATGGATGGGCTGGTCCTGGATATTTGTCTCTTCTGCCCTCAGCCCTACACTCTTACTGTGATTCAGGGTATATTCTTATTCTAGTGGCTGCTGAACTCCTGCTACTAGAGAAGAGCCCAACCCCAACAGCTGTCAGGGTTCCGATTAATATCCTAAATTTAAGGATATTAAATCCGATTAATATCCTAAATTTAAGGATATTAAATTAATATCCTAAAATTAAGAGTCTCAAGCCATTTAGCAAGAAAAATCCAGTTGTTTATTAGGAGCGCCATGTTGACACGACCTAGATGAACCCAGCTCTGGCTTCACCCAATTCGTGCCTTGCCTCTAACCCTGTTTTCCCCTCCCCCCCCCAAATGTGCCACCAGTCACATTCCACAACAAAGCAATTTTGCGGGTCGTAGAAGTCCAGCGTTGTGGGTCTCCATGGAGATGACCTTGGCTTTGGTCAGCTAGGCCGTTTCTTGTTTAGACTGAGGTGTAAATTCCTTGGTGCAGCTGCAAGGTGCTATTCCCATCCCCCTGCCTATGGCAACTCTGGAGCAGGTCAGGAAAGCTTCGTGAGTGGACAACAGCAACAGCAGGAAATGTTAACAAGCATACCCAAGCACTATTATCACAGGAGGTGTCCCCAAAACCAACTGCTGAGATTTTACAACACAGGTTTTGAATGACTGTGGTCCCCAGGCCTCCCATCCAATCCCTAAGTAACTGAATGCCCATATTCCAGTTCCTACTGATAGACCTCTTCTCAATTGTTTCTATACCTTGTCCTGGTAAATACTCAAGAAACACCCCAAATCTCTTCTAACTCCCTGAGCCAATCCAATCCAACCCAACCCAACCAGAGTGAACCCCCATATTGGGAAGGACTTCACCATTCCCAGTACACTCCTAAAAGTTATAACCCCCCTCCCAAACAAACAACAAAACAACAACAGAAAACTGCTGGACTCTAGTCTGATAATACAACACTTCATCATTGTTGTAAGTCTGGACCATGATAAACATCACACTCCCCCACCAATTCCTCTAATTGTTACCACTGTCACTCCAGCTTAATAGGGATGCAAGAAGGCTGTAATATTACTAATTGAAATGTCTAATGCACCGTATTTGGTTTCTTATTACTCCACTGAGCATCAATTTACATTCTTTATTTGTATATATTTGTATTCACTTGTCACTCATTTGAGCTGTACTTGTATGCCTGTTTAAATATAAGGGGGAAGAACAAACAAAAACAAATAGAAAAAGGTCTAACTCAAATGGATGAGTTGTGATCATTTTGAGGTGGGAGACGCACAAGGGGAAGAACTCCATGGATTCCAACATCGTGTTGAAGGCACATAGACATGGCAGGTTATCGTGGCAAGACTTTGATGTAGAAGTCCAGGAACCATTTAGGAGAATGAATGAACAGGAGACCTGCATATCCACACTGGAACTGCAGAGCATGTCTTCTACTTTTGATGTAAGTGGAGTTATACATAAAGGGTACTTATGCACCAGTGGTGAAAGGTAAAATTTGTTACTACCGGTTCGGTGGGCATGGTTTGGTGGGGAGGGTAATGTGACTGGGTGATCGTGACCAACTTTTTTTTTGTTTTAACTTTTAAAAACATTTTTTTCTACAACCTCTTCGGCCGAAGAGGTAGCAGAAAAAAATCCTTTTAAAAGCCTCTGATGATCAGGCAACTCAGCTGGGATCGTCAGAGGCTTTTAAAAACATTTTGGCCTCCCAAACCTTCCACGCATCCCATTTTTGCCCTCCCCGGCTCCCAGGAGCACTCTGCAGGCCTCCCAAACTCTCTGTGCATCCCGTTTTTGGCAAAAATGGGACAAGTGGGGCAGGGTTTCGGGAGGCCAAAAATAGCTGTATTCAGTGTATAAGACACACCAACATTTCTACCCTCTTTGGGGGGGGGAGTGTTTTGTACTCCGAAATGTACAGTACTTAAGTTAATGAAACTTGGCTTTCTTTCACTAGATGATGGCTTACCATACCAGCCTGGGATATGAGTCCCCAAGAAATGGCAGATTCTAACCACTCTTCCCACACTTGTTGCTCATCAGACAAATTGAGCTTACAGTTCTCATGATTCCTGTGCACCAAACTCCCACTCTGGATGCTTTAACTTATATTTTGAGAATATGAGGCTGGAGAAGGAACCACTTGTACACTCAGCAATTATTACAGGTTAATTAAAGCCCTTCCTCATTTATTGTGGCATTGTTCTCTGAACAGCTTTCCAACCTGACTCAAATTTCCATTTACCTGGTTTGCTTACTTACATGTAACGTTATACATTTCTTCGTGTGTTCTTAAGAACATGTGAATTCATTTGTTTAAACAGTTTCTATGCAACGGGAAATGGGATAAGAGGAAACAAATTATGTAGCAACTCCCAAAAAATACGTTTCAGCCTGTTTGACAAAATTGCATGGTTTGCTTCCTGGCTTGTTACTGTACAAGTTTCTGTAAGTAGATATTTGAATTTCTCTCCAAGTGTAACAAAGAACAATGCTTCTGGACTTCGTATCTTATCATATTAGGACTTCATATCCATATCATATTAGGAGCTGATGGCACAGAGGTTAGAATGCAGTATTGCAGGCTAATTCTTCTGACTGTCAGTAGTTCGATTCTCAATGGCTCAAAGTTAACTCAGCTTTCCATCCTTCTGAGGTAGGTAAAATAAGGATCCAGATTGTTGGGGGCCATATGCTGATACTGTAAACTGCTCAGAGAGGGCCATAAAGCACTATGAAGTGGTATGTAAGTCTCAGTGCCATTGCTATATCTGGAATCGTATGGCAACTGCCAAGATCTCTAGAAGATCCCTAGAGGCTGCTAGATTGGGAAGAACCTCAACTATATTTTGGGTGATGGCAGAAAGTTTGGGTGGCTACATTGTTAAATCCACTTTCAAATCCACATTTGAGTCAAATACATCTTCAGTTTGTATTTTGTCCAATAAAATCTGTTCCTCTTCTATTTTAAATCTGTTTTTATAATAGCAGGCAATCATAAGAGTAGTTTCCGATTGCATTATTTTCAGATATCTTTCAATTCTTCCAAAGTCAGATATTTTTGCTCCATGCCATATTAATGGATCTCTACTCCTTTCATTGTAATATTTAACCCTTTCTTGTTTCCGCTAGTGCAGTGATGGTTAACCTTTTTGCCATCGCGTGCCAAAAGCAGGGGGAAGCGCAGGGGGGTCACGCACACACATATCCACACCCATAATTCTATGTGCCCCACCACCCCACATGTGCGTGTGACCCCCACGTGCTCCCCCTGCTTTTGGCATGTGATGGCACAGTGGGCCTAATAGGCCCATTTTTCACTCTCCCCAGGCTTCAGAGCCTTTCTAGGAGTCTGGGGAGGGCAAAAATGGCCTTCCCATCCTCCCCGGAGGCCCTCTGGAGGCCAGAAACGGCCCATTTGCAGACTTCCGGTGGGACAGAAGGCTCGTTTTTCACTCTCCCAAGGCTCCAGAGACTATCTAGGAGTCTGGGGAGGGCAAAAATGGCCTTCCCACCCTCCCCGGAGGTCCTCTGCAGGCCAGAAACGGCCCATTTGCAGACTTCCGGTGGGACAGAAGGCTCGTTTTTCACTCTCCCAAGGCTCCAGAGACTATCTAGGAGTCTGGGGAGGGCAAAAATGGCCTTCCCTACCCCCCCGGAGGCCCTCTGGAGGCCAGAAATGGTTTCCTGATCAATGACATGTTTTCTTACAATTAGTTTCAAAATACCTCCCTTCCTCCCTCCCTCTTTGTCCTATCTAAATTTTAAACAACTCATGGGAAGGTTTCTTATAATAAATTTCAGAGGCCCTCTGGCTTCTTAATCTGTTTGTAGCTTTCCAAAATCAATGTTCTAATCACATTTTTACTTTTTAATTATTTTTTAAAAGAATTTTTAAAGTTCTTAAGCTTACATGAAATTTCTTTCTTCAAGGATAGAAGGAAACTCACTCAGTGTAATGAAGTTTCTTAATATCCAGAAAGCTGCTGACAAGCAATTTCCAGAAGTGATTAAGTGTGGAGATACCTGATAGACCTTGACTTACAACCACAATTAGAACTGGAATTTTGGTCATTGAGTGAAGCAGTTGTTAAACCTATGTGATTGCTTTGCTCAATGACTGCAATTCCAGCACTGCTAGTTGTGATTGTAATTGGCCATCGTTAAGCAGATGGAGCAAAAGAGCTGTCTATCAAAGGATTTCAGGTTGAAATGGGACAACTGGCTGCAACCAGCTGGCCCTGCCCACTTCACCCCAGCCTCCTTGTCCCAGGCAACCCACTATGGGTGTCCCTCCCCACTACTCCTCCCCTGCCACTCCTCCCTCATGCTCCTCCCCTGTCACCTTGCCCTGGGGAGTCTTCTGGTCTCTTTGGGGAAATAATTGTATGGAAAACTTGTGGGCAATTCTGGTCCTCTCCTTACCCCAGAGAGTAATTCTGAGCTGACAATCCATTCTCCAATTTCTTGTTCTGCTATGGTCATCATTGCTCTTTTTCAGTCTACTATTGTTTCCTTGGAATTCAATGTCAACTCTTTCTGCATTTTTAATATTCTAACAAATCTGGCATTTTCCACACTATACATGATTTTATATGTCTCTATTATGTCTTCTCTTGTTCTATTTTCTCCAGCAAAGTTGTTCTAGCTCCTTGACAGCTTTTCGGGGCTACACTATCCTGTCTGAGATATATAATACTGTATCTGCTTGACATTGACTCCCTTCAATATCCATGACTATAAATTGGTTTCAATAGTCCTTGGTCTTCTGTGAGCATGGGTGTTTGTTTGCAGATATTTCATTACCCATCTAGATAACATAATCAAGGCTACTACAATTTGACACTGAGCTACATATATTCTCTTCTGTTGGAACCACATATGGATCAGGGTGAAATCCTCTGAAGGATTTCTGCTACTGGTTCTGGGAGTATGTTATCGAGCGCGCGCTTTTCACGCATGAGTACCTGAGGTGTGCCCATGCAGCGTTAAAAAAGGAACATTTTGAAGCCTTCCGAGTCTGCAAAGGTAAGTAGAACAGTGAGGGGGTGGGGAATTCACTGTGCTACGCAATTTAGATTAGCTAGAAAGTAGGAAATCCGATGATTCTAGCTAATATAAATCACACATCACAGCTAATCATCGCCCAGCTGATCGTTGGAAATACTGGTTTGCCTGAATCCGTAGCATTTTTTACTACCGGTTTGTCTGAACCGGTCCGAACCGGTAGCATTTCACCCCTGATATGGATGTCATATGCTTTGGAAAGCACACAAATGGGAGAAATTTGCATTTAGGCAAGCCTTTATCCAGGAACAACTATTTTTTTTCTGCATAAATGTCTATGACAGAATGCCCTGCTCATCAATGCCAGATAAAAACCTCCAATAAACTGCACAGCTGAATGAAAAATACCTCAACAAAGTGGCCCAAAAATAAATGACATGGCGAATGATCATGGATGCTCACCTCAGACTAAACAAATACTAGCACATCAATGGATAAGTTCAAGGAGCAATTGAAACAAACTATGACCCCAGAATATATTAAAATGCTGGAAAACTACCTCTCTAAGACAAACTGAAGCCTGGAAAACAAAACTCCAAACCAAACTGTTCAAGCTACACCCCAAAAACAAAGAGATACCTGAATCCAAATAGGCAGACAACATGTCCAGTTGCTTGCTATCCATCAAAGAATGCAGAAAAATCTCAACTATAATATAGATTATACTAATGAGTTACAATTCTCTGTAGCCCCAGAAATAGCATTTAAAACCAGAGGATTTGCCACACAGACACAAGAAAACAACCATACAACAGACCAGAAGAAGATGAGGACTGATGATGTAATGAAATTTCTGGAAGTGAACAACCAAGCTCAGAGAGCATCAAGGACTTCACTTTAAATTGGCTATTAAGATGATCTAGTCTGAAATTATGTTTGTTGGCAAATACCTTTAATTTACAAGAGATTTTAATGAGAAACATATTTTCTTTCAAGCTACCATAGTTAGTGCCAGGATTTGATTTAGAATAGAATTTTTTTTCTTATTGGCCAAGTGTGATGGGACACACAAAGAATTTGTCTTGGTGCATATGCTCTCAGTGTACATAAAAGAAAAGATACGCTCATCAAGAATCATAAGGTACAAGACTTAATGATAGTCATAGGGCATCTGTGATCAGGAAATTATCAATATAAATCATAAGGATACAAGCAACAAAATTAGAGTCATGCAGTCACAAGTGGAAGGAGATGGGTGGTGGGAATGATGAGAAGATTAATAGTAGTGCAGACTTAGTAAAGTATAAAGTAATTATGATGTAAAAAAAATAAGAACAGGGATAATTTGTACCTTATTTAGTCTTTGGTGTTCTGGAGCAATGATATAACCTCCTTCTATCTTACAGAAGGGAGGCATTCACAGAAGCTAAACCGTGGACAGAGTTAAACGGATTGTACTTCATATGCATCAAGCAGAACAAAATCAAAGTATATTATCCAGACTATCGGTAGAATATATGTTGATTCATAGTAAGAATTCTTTAGGGGACTTCAGATCATACCCAGGAAAACTGTCTGGATGGGTTCATGTGAGGCACCAGGACTGAGCTCAGTTCAAAAGTGATTCACTTTCAAACAAAATTAAAATGACAAGTGGAATTTGACCAGTGTGAAATTACTGGGTTTTCTTTCTTTAATATTCTTCTATGCGGGGGTATCTATAGGGTAAGGTTAAAAAAAAAATCAAAATGTAATTGAAACTCTGCCATTTATGTGTTCCACTGAATTCTGTTCATAAAACTAGGCAGAGCTTTTCTTATCCTGATGCAACCATCATTTCATTTTTTTAAAAAAAAACCCATATCCTGCAGAGACCCCTGTTTCTATGTCAAGGTTGCCTGCTTCCTTATTTCCCACTAAAATTTAAGGCTGGGAAACATGTATTTATTTACATGTTTATATTTATTTATTTTCTGCAGCCCAAATTCTTATTGGGAAAATGTGTACAGGATGTAAGCTGGTCTGGATAAGTTGATTTCCTTGGGTTTTGTTTTATCTTGTAAAGCAAAAAAAAGCTCATTTTTGAGGGGAAGGGTGGCAGATGGGAAACTCTTCTATCATTCAAAAGAAAATGCCAATATGGTTATAAAGGAATTCAGACCTTCCAGACATTTAAAAAAGACGTCGTCCTGCCAAAATAATCCCAGCTTGTTTTCATATGACGAGAACTTTCATTTAAAAATAATAACAACAAAAGCCACCAATGACAGAGGTTTCCTACACTTTGATGAATGAGAGAGAGAGAGCAGACCCCAAATGCTGGGACAGACATTTTTAATAGCCCAATTGCTCAATTAATTTCCAGCTCCTTCTCTTTCCACCGCCCACTTTTAATGTGAAAATCATCATAATTCCTCACAGATTAGTATAGATAGAAGCTGACGGACTTTCCTGCTCAGGGTATTTGCAGGACATAATTCATTCATAAAGCTATAATGCACTCATCTATCATCTGAATTTTTTTCTCCCCTTTCCTCTCTCCACTCGCCCTTTCTGTTTCTGCTTGGGGCTCTCTAGAAGTCTCTGGGCGCTGATGTATTAGCCCGCATATGCAAGCTATGAATTATCAACTGAAAGAAGTCAATTATCCACTCCAAAAATGAGCGTCTGGGCACCAATAGCCCGAGGGGCCTCTTTTGTATTTACGAAATGATTTCATGGCAAGTAGAAGTAGTGCAGGGTGTGTGTATGTGTGTATGTGTGCATGTGCATGTAGGTGGGTGGGTGTAAGATTGTATATGCCTATATTCCTCGGGGGAGCCTTTTCCAGTCTCTCCCCGCTTTTTTTCCACTCACATCGTACCTTCTGGAGAGCAGAAGTTGGACAGCAGAGGTGAAAATGGTTGGTAAAGGATAGATGAATGGAGTCAGGCAGGCACGAACTATTTTAAACTTTTAATACAATAATCCATTTTTATATACACCTATTCTTATGACTGATTTCCGCATGCTATAAAGCGGGCTTGCTTAGCAGCTATACGGCTTTTTAAAATTCTGTCAGGTCTTAGCCCAGCTTTCAGTCAAAATGTAGAGCCGAGGCTGACTCTTAACAGCTAATGGGAAACCAGTATATTGGATTGTTGGAAATCAATCCAATATACTTCTGTCTTGTGCCCATCACATCGATTTATTTCCTTTCTCACTCAACCACAATTAGAACCACAAGAGAATCAAAAAGTCTACCGAGAAGAGCAGATTTTCCATGGCGTAACATGGAACAACAGGCTTCAGTCAAATCGAGGCAAGATTGAGTTTTGGGGTCAGAGACTATGTCATCTTTAGCGCTGGATGGGTTTGCAGTGCCCCAAAGGGACCCAGTGTGCAATCTGACGGTCCCCACGGACTCGTGACTCCTGCTTGAAGTACGGGTGGCAGTAGTGGCTAGGCAGGCTTTTGCAGAGCTTCCAGTTATGCAGTAGTCGTGCTTGTTCCTGGAGCAGGAAGCTCTTCTCACAGTCACTCATGCTATTCTTACCTCCCAGCTGGACTATTGTAATGTGCTCTGCATGGGGTTGCTCTTGAAGAGTATCTGGAAGCTCAAACTGGTGTAAAAAATGCAGCAGCATGGGCAGTTATCTGTTCCCCTAGAATGGAACAGTTTATACCTGTGCTCTGCAAGCTGCATTGGTTGCCAGTTTGCTTCCAGGTCCAATTCAAGGTGCTGGTTTTGACCTTTAAAGTCATGGCATGGGGCTCGGTTATCTGAAGGACTCCTTCTACCCGGTTACATTGACTTAACCTTCAGGTCCAGCAAATGAGTTATCCTTTAGGCTTATCCTGCGCAGAATGTCCATGATGATATCTGGGTGGGTGGGTGGAGCCTCCTGACACTGCCACAACCGGTTTGCTAGAACCAGGTAGAACCGGCTCAATACCACCACTGGCTCTGGGTCAGCAAAAGAATCTCACCTAGCAGGACCTAGGAGATGGACATTTTCTACTGTGGCACCTGCCCTGTGGAACATTCTCCCCTCCTTCCAATATGAGAGTGGCCTCATCCTTGACATACTTCCAGAAATCCCTTAAAACATGGCTGTGTCAGAAAGCCTGGGAGTCTCAAAAGAAGCAATGATTTGATGAGATGGCCAAATAGTTTCTATCATCAATTTGCTCTACTGTCTGGTCATTAATAATATTGTTGATGTCTTTCAATTGTAATTATTTTCATATTTTAATCTTATAATCCTTTTTATTGTAAGCCACTTAAGAGTCACTTTATTGTGAACCGGGTGATTATATAAATATGATAAATAAATGTTTAGGGAAATGAGGTCATTAGGTAGAATTCTAGAAAGGTTTTGATAGCTCATTGTCGGTTTTGGAATTGGAATTTAACAGAGTTATTCCTCATTCACCCTTGCCCCCTTAATAGGGTAAGTTTTATTTTATCCTAGGCAGCCAATTCAATAAGCTACTTGCTTATGGGTGGAAGCCTAGAATGGTATGAGATGTTCTCTGCGTCATTTTATAGCTTTGCTTGGCTCCTCTGATTTATTGGTTGGGTAGACTTTTTATTTATTTTTTATTTTTTTAATTTTTTTTTAATTTTATTTTTAATTAGATTTATATGCCGCCCTTCTCCGAAGACTCAGGGCAGCTTACAATGTGTTAAGCAATAGCCTTCATACCTTTGTATATTTATACAAAGTCAGCTTATTGCCCCCACAAACTGGGTCCTTAATTTACCTACCTTAGAAAGGATGGAAGGTTGAGTCAACTTTGAGCCTGGTGAGACCCGAACTGGTGCAATTGCAGACAGTTGGATGTTAATAACAGGCTATAGTCTGCTTATTAGCCTGTTGAGCTATCCAAGGCTCTTAAAACGCAATTTAAATAAAATTGCATTTTGATATATTTCTACAGAGATTTTGATTGCAGATCTTGATTGCAGATCTATATTTGGGGGATGGGGTTCCTTTAATCATCATGGAGCAGAAAGACATTAATTCAGATGTAAGGTAAATTGTTTGGAAGTGCTAAGAGCTTAGCTCTTCTTTAAAATGTTTTGCTCATGACAGGTAAATTGCAGGTTAAGTGCAAAAGCAGCATTAACAGGGGAGCTCCGGGCTTCCGCAAATCCACCTTGGCCTTTAATCTGAATACAAAAGGAGGGAAGGAATTAAATTTGACCCCTGAATACACTGCTTGTTCAATCACAAGCTTATTTGGTAAACTCTTCTAAAGATGCTTTTATATTTCGTCTGTGATCACCTCAAGCAGGTACAAGAATGTTCTCAATAACAAACTCTTTATGTATTTTTGAATAGGTCTTATAACTAGATTCCTTTGCTTTTCACTTCTAACCATACAGAGTTTCTAAAGGCTTCACAGGAAAACAGTTTATTTCCTTTGTTGTGTGAGAGACAAACATTATTCCATGATATAATATTTTGAAATATACTATCTGCATTACTGGATAATTAAAAGGAACATTATGTTGTATTGCTGGTTGTATGAAAAATATTATAATCCCTTTCAGAGTTTTTATTTACAAAAAAATATACTGAAATTCAATAGATGATGAGAGAGAGAGAGAGAGAGAGAGAGAGAGAGAGAGAGAGAGAGAGAGAGAGAGAGAGAGAGAGAGAGAGAGAGAGAGAGCACTCTGTTCCAGGGAAGAGTTGGTAAAGGAAGCTTAGGACATCAAACAATCTGCATGGAAGCTTCTAGAATGCCAAGACCGAATTGTACTTTGTGTTGAAGAAACTATAGATAATGACTTCTACAAACTAGCTACAAACTTCTCTGTGGTGACAGTAAAGCCTGGTGGAGCCCCTCGGTTTTAATTTGTGCATACCCTTAATATAAAAATATACTATATTAGTACAAGAATATGGACCTTCAGCCTTCATGCAATGCTCCCAGTTCTTTGCTATCAGTTAATAACATGTAGGCTCAGTACTTCAGTGTTTCATTAAAGAATACTCTGCAATTTCATATTAAGAGCCGTAGTGGAGCAATGGTTCGAATGCAGTATTGCAGGCTAATTCAATTCTCACGAGGCTGATTTAGATTAAATTAAATTATCTCTAAGGTTGATTCAGCCTTCCATCCTTCTGAGGTCAGTAAAATGAGGACCCAGATTGTTGGGGGCAAAATGCTGACTCTGTAAACTGCTTAGAGGGGTTGTAAAACACTAAGTCTACACATTATTGCTATTACAAAAAAAAAAAAAAAAAAAGCCAGTAAGAAGCTCTCTCAGATGCCTCATTTTGCTCCTTTGGTCCAAAGTTTCTGAAGGCAAGTCAGAGACTTCACTAGGATCTCTCTTTTTACTAATTACAATATTGGTAACCCAATTATAAAAGGTATTGTCAAATATGATATATGAAGGAGAGAATGCATGAGACAGTTGAGGACGTCAAACAATCCACATGGAAGCTTGCAGAATGCCAAGACTGAAATGAACAAGGAACCAGTATCATCCCATTAAAATTCACATCTCTAGATTTATTTAGTTAATAGACTGGGATAGAAAAAAAGCATTCCTTCCATCCTTATTGTACTCCTGATTTTTTTTCTCTTTTTACAACCCTTTAATCCCTTTATTCAGGGTGAAGACTGAATGGAGCTGAGCATTACTGGCTGGATGCCCTTCCAGATGCCTACACAGAATTCACAGCAGATATTTTCTCTCTGGGCACCTGATACAGAAACATTTGCCGCTGCCTAGAATTGAATTCTCTACCTTCTGAGACCACTGAGCTGCTCTTATTCTGCTCCTGATTATCCAACAATAACTCAGCAATGCATTTTTTCCATAACTGCAACAGGTGCTGTGAAAACGATTATTGGTTTTCAAAGGAACATAACCAGGAGTGTTTCCATTGTTCCCTGACATCTAGAAGAAGTATGATGCCATCCACAAAATTATCAATTGCCTAAAATATTTTTTAAAGTAGATATTGTCATCTGTATTTATTTATTGTTTATTTATTGGTTCAATTTATATGCCACCCTTCTCTGGAGACTCAGGGCATTAAGCAATAGCCTTCATACTTTTGTATATACCTGCTTAGTAGGGCTTTTGGCCCGCCCTAAGCGGTGTTCTTTTTCATACAAAGTCAGTTTATTGCCCCCACAATCCGGGTCCTCATTTCACCTACCTCAAAAGGATGGAAGGCTGAGTCAACCTTGAGCCTGGTGAGATTCAAACTTGCAGAAATTGCAGGCAGCTGGTGTCACTTAACACCACCTTAATCTGCTGCGCCACCAAGGCTCTTCATATATATATATATATATATATATATATATATATATATATATATATATATATATATATATATATATATATATAAAAATAAATAAATCTTGGCTACGTAGCTTAAAGGAAAAACACACATTAAACCTACAAAAAGTAAGAAAATAGATATTGGGCCTTTACAGGGAGGAACATGAGATGTGGGTGTGGCCTACTGAGGATGGCTAATGAGCCAGAAATAGCTATATAGGTCTCCCAGAATGCAGCACAAGATTCTGTTTGTTGCCAGAGTGAAAAGGTGGAGAAAGAACCCAGAATGTAGTGAATGTGATTTCGCTCAATGGTGGTTCCAGAAAAATCTTGGCTACGTAGGAAAAACCTGGTTTAAAGGAAACACACACACACACACACACACACACACACACACACATTCAGGGATAACCATTTGAGGGTTTCACTTTCTTCTATGTGCACTGATGGTATTACCTAGTTTGGATAATGAAAGGTCTACAAGAAAACAACCAACCTCAGAGACTACCAAGGACCTCTCAGGGAAAGCATCCCCCCACCCTCCATGGCATTCCAATTACTTCCACCAATTGAAGAATAGGGGCAAATATTATGGAAGGCTACTAAACACAGCTTTCAGGTGAAAGGCTGGGAGCTGTGCAAAAAAGTGAGCAAAGCCGGCACTTGATTTAATTTCACTTTAATTAAAATACATCATCTTACATGATGTGCATTGGCTCGATATGTATATTTATACCTTGCAGTTTGAGGAAACATTACGGAATTATTGTGGGAACCATATTCTCGATTCTCAAAGATTGTATGAGATTGCATTGGATTTTGCCCCTCCACTGAGATTTAGGAGGGAGGTGAGAAATTGTTAAAATTTGGAAATTCAGAGAATTAGAGGCTAGCATGTTGGGAATCAATGTTTCCACTTTTCAACACAGTGAAGAATCTATTTTTTTATGAGAACCGCATGCTACTTCAGGTAATAGATTTTGATTAGATTCTCATTAGGTCTAGTTTTATAGATTGTGGTGGGGGAGAGCATGAGTGAACCCTCTTTTTTATCCTGTACCATAGTCAGATACAGAAGAGGTCATGAGAATTGTAGGTTTTCCGAGAGCAAAACCTACGGCCGAGAAATTTCACATATTCTTGCTGCATTGAGCTCTTGGTTGTTCAGTAGAAGCAGCTGAAATGTCATAGCCGTCTTGCCCTGTAGTTTTGCAAACTGTCATAAATGATTTGTCGGCTCCAACAATATTAGCATCTTCAAAAAGCTACATGTGATGCTAACAGCCTGTCTCTTTAATTTGCAAATCCACGATGAAGCTAGGTAACAAGCTTTCAACCAAAAAGGAACTGCCACTTTTGGGGGGAGAGCCCACTGATTTACAAAGGGCATCCTTCAATTATTTAAGGAGCAGTCAGCAGTGCCATAACTTTAAGTATGAATCAAGTGGCATGACTGAAAAATTTGTCACAGTGTGTTAGATCAATGGTAATTACCTCACTGACACGAGTACTATTATTATTTTACAGGGCTGCAAACAGGATCATGGACGCAAGGAAACACAAACTGCAGTCTGATCAATACTCTCTGAAATATGACTCTCCACGGTCCAAAATGGAGTTTTCAAGCCAGGCACACCATTATAGGCCGATCTTTTCCTCTCTCCTTCTGCCTGAAAAGAATACCCTGAAGTAAAACACAGCAGCAATTGGTCAACTTGTTTCTGGCTTTAAATAGGACCAGAGTCACTTATTCTTTCTAAGGACTTCTGGACCCATTAGAAGTCTGTAACAGTCAACAACCTCCCACCCCAAAGAAACAGGGGATGAACTTTCTGTTCTAGATTTTGCTTTTTTTCTTAGGTAGTTTGTTGGGCAATACTGTGCCATTTTGACTTATTCTGCTGTACTAGGAAACTCCTATCGCCATTTATACCTCCACCTTTAGATCCTATACCTTCAGGATCTAATGAACCACAAGATGCCATTACCTATCTAAAGTCACATTGATGTGTATAGTGCTCTTTAACCTTCTCATGTCATATTTGACCTAAAATTTCAGGCTCACTGTATTATGACTCAAATTAGACACTATCTTGGTTCTCCTTATTTGCAATCTAGAACCATCCCTCAGGAAAACCAATTCACAGCTTGGGGTTACCAGACAGACAGATACACATAGACACATACCTGCTAACCATTCTAATTTGACTTTGAAATGAGACGTAGTCATTCAAGGAAGAAGGTGAGGAGATTCAGTTATAAAGTAAGTTCTCCATACTGCATCTCATAAAAGGTAAAGGTTCCCCTCGCCCATATGTGCTAGTTGTTCCTGACTCTAGGGGGTGGGGCTCATCTCTGTTTCTAAGCTGAAGAGCCAGTGCTGTCCAAAGACGTCTCCGTGATCATGTGGCCGGCATGACTAAAGGTGGTCTCTATTTTTCTACTTGCATTTTTTAGGTGCTTTTGAACTGCTAGGTTGGCAGAAGCTGGGACAGGAGCTCACCCCATTACATGGCACTAGGGATTTGAACTGCTGAACTGCCAACCTTTCGATCAACAAGCTCAGGGTTTTAGCCACTGAGCCATCGCTTATTAGAGTATGCATCTCATACTCAAGATATATATTGCCTTGAGTCAGTTTCATGAACTACAAAGCCCCAGGTAGAAACAGGTTATTTTAAGATGAAGTAGACTAGATCAACCACTGATAATAAGAGATAATATTGATGCATTGCAGAATTGTATATTGCAGAATTGTGAGAGAATTACAGGAAGCAATTAGTGGCATGTTTTATTTTTGTAGTGGTGTTAAAATTCTGTATGGTTTTATGGTTTTAATTCAACTTGGTACCCCTGCTTTGGGATTATTATAAATATATGAGAAGCAGGCAATAAATAAAATGTAAACATGTTAGTCACAGTGGTGACATTCTTTACTGGAAAAAACACATCGAATATCCTAAATTTCTTTCTCTTAAGAAATGTCAAACTTTGTTTAGGTATTCCTTGCTTTATTGTCGGAATAACATATTTTTGTATTGTATTAAATAACAATGATGATGATTTATGTTTTGCCTAAGGGAACTTGAAATTCTTACAGTTTTCCTCCTGAAGAGTTTTCAGAAATGCTTTGTTTCTAAAACTAATTTATCTTATTTATAACAAAGCATTGTCTTCAGCATAACAGTTCATGGGCTTCCTCGCATTGTAACATCTACATCAATTTTTATCTTATTGTTTATAATTCAACTGCCTCACCAAGATCACTATTAATTCCATCTTTTTTAAAAAAGAAAAATGATATGTTATGAAGACTTTACAATTACAGAAGGAAAAAAATCCATTCACTAATTTTAGTTATCTAATACACATTAAGTACTCAATTCAAATGTTAAGCATAATGGAATAACAACAGAATAACAGAGTAATGGATGGGATCTTGAAGATCTTCTAGTCCAACCTCCTGCTTAAGCAGGAGACCCTGTATGATTCCAGACACATGACTGCCCAATGCCCAGTGTTGGAGCACCCACAGCTTCTGGAGGCAAGCCATTCAACTGATTAATTGTTTTCATTGTTAGAACATTTCTCCTTAATTCTGTTGGAAGAAAAATCCATCTGGTTCTGTTACAAGCTGGGAGAAAGACACTGGAAACATGGAGGCTAATTGGAAAGATGGTTTATTGATGAAGCAACAGTGATCTGGGCAGCTGACAAAATGGAATTGAGAGTGGGACTTTTTTATACCTTCTTTGGGCTTTGTATTTGAGTTTCCTGCTCCTGTACAAGAACATGTCCTTTAATATTCTATTGGCTGTTGTCAGATTCCTAAGGAGTCATGTAGGGGTTATGTAGGGGTCATAGCTGGCTCTATAGGCGAAAGAAGAAATGCAAATCCTATTTGTCAGTATTTGTCTGAGTTAATTTTGTCAACCTTTTGTTTGTGGCTTATCAGAGTTTCTGTCTTGACCCAGTCTTTCTGAATGGATTACCAAATCTGTATTTCTAAAAGTTGGCCTCCTCAGTTTCTGCTTGGGGATGGGAAACTGGGGCTAGTTACTGAATAGGCTGGCCCAATCTTTCTTAATGGGCACAAAATATCTGTTGGGGGCTATTAAGAAAGACTGAGTCTGCTTTCTGTCTTTGAGAACATGTTTCTCCATTTCTCCTTTAGGGAAATATAATATTCTGCCTTTTTAATATTTCCCAAAATATTACATTCTTCTGAGGGGTAGGTGATAAGTTTCTACAGTTCTATGTCGGATCTCTCTTTGATAAGCTTCCATCAATTACTTCTTGTCCTACTCTCAGGAGTTTTGGAGAATAGCTTGACCTCTTCTCTCTGTGATAGCCCTAAAGTATTGAAAGACTGTTATCATGTTCCCCCAGTCCTTCTCATCATTAGACTAGACACACCCAGTTCCTGCAACCATTCATCATATGTTTTAGCCTTTAGTCTCCTAATCATTTTTGCTGCTTTTCTCTGCACACTCTCTAGAGTCTTGACTTCTGTATCCTTTTTTACTGCAGCAAGATAGGATGGCTATATCACCCTACTATTGATGTCCTTTGCCTAACAACTTGCAAGGCAACTGGAAGACCTAGTGCCTTTGCTACTGAATGTAATATAAGCTAATGAGGACTGCTAGCCATGTGTAGCCTTGACCTACATGCTTTGCTCTAAAAAGTCATTCAGATTGGTGGCCTTTAGTTCATCTGGAAGTCATTTAATTAAATGAAGCTTAGGTGTAAGAAAATTGGAAATCTGAGCAATTGCCAAGAGAAAACAAAATAATCGCAAAAATTACAGAATGCGCAGAAATGAATAGGCTTACAAAGGAACTACAAGAGAAAGATGATACTGATTACTATTTAGTGTGGCAAAGATGGTATAGCTGGCTGGAGGAAAAGATAGGAACATAAAAATAACTTTGAGTACCTATTAGGAAATGTAAAGAACTAAATAAAGTGCAGATTATAATGTTCTATATATAAATATGTAAATATGTAAATATGTAAATATGTAAATATAGATATGCATAGAGAAAGATAAGAAAAATAGAAAAATAACCCACCGATGTGATAGCTTTAAGAATCAGTTGTAAGACTGAATCAATGTTTGTTTGTTTTGTATGTTGTTTTAATGTTTTTATGTTTGTTTGTATTTTTTAATCAATAAAAAATATTTTTAAAAATAAATAAAAAAGAAAAGAAATATGTCCCCACATGACAATGTTATTCTGAACTGGGGTTGCCCATGATGAAATAGATTAAAGAGGATAACTTTATTATTGTTATTACCGGCACATTTATTCACTTATATTCTATTTCAGCAGCTCCTTTGTAAAGAAGACTAAACAATACTTTTTTAAAAAAAGAAAAAAAGAAACCATACCATTATCCATTAGAACCCAAATTGTTGGGGCAATATGCGACTCTGTAAACCACTTAGAGAGGGCTGCAAAATACTATGAAGCGGTGTATAAGTCTAAGTACTATTGCTATTGCTATTACTTATTGGCCAAGAAACAGAGCTTTTTACTAGATAACACAATTTGCAATATCTGATGCAGGTCAAGCAAAGAGGAATATGGGAGATTTTAGCTAAATAGAGGAATGGTAGTTAGGCTGTTGTTCTGAGCTCTGAGCTTGGCAATTTGGTTGCAAACATTTCATCACCATTCGAGGAGACATCATCAATGTGCTTTAAATTGTGTCTGACTGTCAGAACACTGGCCTTTAAATAACTTTTTATGTGATGCAAATTAGTGTGGAATGTGGATGTTGTTTGTTCAGCTACTTCTGAGTCATGGTCTGACTTCAGATTGTTTGATTGGCTGGCTGTTGTTACCAAGGCATGGTCTTTGGTTTTAAGTACCATCTGTGTGATGTAAATTAGTGTTGTTTGTTCGGATACTTCTGAGTCATGGTCTGGTTTTGGATTTTTTGATTGGCTGGTTGTTGTACTGAGACGTGGTCCAATTTCTTGTGAAGGTTATGGTTTTTGTTGTTGTAGTGGGATGCCTGTTTGTTCATTTTAGATGCTATCTTCGGGATTGTGGTTGATGCAGTTCTTTCATTCTCAGTGATTGGTAGACTGGATTTATGTCAATATGTCTGTTTATTGACTTATTTTCTTTCTCTCCTTGAGTTCACCTGGGTTACAACTGTGGTCCTGGTTAGATCAAATCTGTGTCATTCTGAATCTTTGTGGATGGACATGAGGGATAGTGCGTCATGCCTTTTAATGAGGAATGATACATTTTATGAAGCAGATTGCACTGGCCAACCGGTGTCCCTGAAATTTCAGCCTGTTGTTCAGACTTTTTTAAAAATAATTTTTGATGCTTCTTTTCAATATGTTCATCTGAGCTGACATGTAGCTCAGCCAAGACCAATCTTTCACTTAAAGATTTTGGATCATGAGTCTTCAATTTGTTTATGAATCTCCTGCATTATTTAAATGCCAATATGAATTGCATTCCAATCCCTATAAAATAAACAATTTTATCCTCACCAAACTGTTAATGTTTTTCTTGGCCATGTATAGAGGAATATTTTTTTAAAAAAACATTCAGAACTGCCATCAATAATGGATTTTATTGCACCTATACCTGTCCTTTTTGTAGGTTTTCGAATGCATAATGAGAAATCATGAAAAAGAAACAGATTTATGCCACTGAAATATCTTGACTATCCTTTGTAGCTCTTGAGAAAGAAGAAATCATGGGCTGGTGCTAAGAAAAATAGTTTGCAGTAGTGCTACATTGTTCAAAATATTATGAGTTTAGAGACATTTTCTAATAAACATTATCTTTTTTTTTTTGAAACATCACTTTAACATCTGTACAAGAAAAAGCCATAAAATATTTCTTCCAAGTTTCTGATATAGTGAAGTTGATCCAAAACTTGATCATTACAGTATGCTACTGAGGAATTCTACAAAAATCATCAAGTGCACCTCATTCTTTCCTGTATTTTTAGATTTCACACCAGAGAAAACAGTAAAGAAAGGGATGCCAGCCATGCTTGGATTCTGGAGATCATATGCTTTTGGGGTGGAAGAGAAAGAAGGTAGATGATGACAAATATCAGAAATGGAGGTGAATAGTTCATGAGTGACCATGTATTATTTTGGAAGCGGTCACAAATTAGCTATAAAATCATGTTACACCTTTAAGTGGTGACCTCATAATAAAAATGATAAATAGTCAGTAGCATATAACTGGATTCGTAAAAGAAATTTATTGGCCACTCTTGTGGTATAAATATATTGATATCAGGCCGGTGGGAAATAAAAAAACATCAGTAAATCATATTACATCTACAACCATACTAATAACATGAGCTGCTATAAGATATAACCAATATTTTTATACCTGCAGAAGCCCCTCTGGCAAGATATAGTCAGAAGGCATGAAAGCGGCATAAAGCTTGTTATTTCCCTCTGTTGGAGATGGCTTTACACACCCCATTTGATAGGTTGTGCAGAGGGTCCTTTCCAGTGACTTATGTTTTCCTTTCTCCTTTTATGAACAGTGACTATTTTAGAAAAGCCTGATTATATATTATTTGCTATCCTTACAAAATCAATCTTTTCTAAGTCTCTTGCCTCTTGCCCCAATACATGGGATCACTCTTATTTAGATTCAGGTAGAAAGCCAGATTTAATTGGCAAGACAAAATTAGCATTTTTGTGGATGTGAACTGAATGGAAGGCTAGACAAAAACTCCAGAATCATGATTCAGAGGTTGATGAGAAGTTCCCCTTCAGTGAGACTCCACTTTGAAACACACAGAAGTCGTAAGCGCACAGAAGGTCAGAAGTCACTTCTAAAACAAAAGAAGACAGCCATCCTGTTAGGTTTTCAGGCCTCACCTGGTAATTTCAGCAGTTTCTTTTGGCTATTGGAACCATCAGACAAGGATTCATGGTGGCACAAAGTGTCTAAGGAGGCAAATGGCAATACCCATGAAATGCAGAGCATTTTATCAAGGCAAGCAATAGCCATCTTCACACATTTTTAATGAGTAAATTGTGTGCTTACTTTGGGGTCAGGTGAAGAGGCAATGAACTTGTTACATCATTCGGCCACGATACAGCTTTACTAGACTTTATGATGACATTGTGGATGGGATGATTACAGTTTTCTGGATTTTGACAACAAAGTAGAGAATGTTCCAAAAACAAATAAAGCCTTCCAGATATGTGTACTTCAGCCCTCAGATTATTAGCCTGCATGGCAATTGTTGAGATTTCTGAGAGCATGCTTCAATTGTGAAAGGCTGACATATGATACCCTCACACAGTTCAGTTATTACTTTCATAGGGCAACTATTTAAATGTGGCACTAAAATTTCAGAATTGCTTCTTTCAGGAAACCTAATGATTCCTGACTGACTTCTAAAAGTTTAGCAATGATACTTTTCCATTATTTTTTCTGACTAGAATTCTGCAACTCTCTGTTTTACATTCTGATACATTTATACTGATTCAATCATGTTCGGTTTCATCTTTAAATGATAAAAAAAAAGCTTTAATTTTTTTAAAGAGAAGCTACATGAAACCTATTTTACCCTAATTTTTTTACCCTAAATTTAAACATATTACTTAATCAAAATGACAGAAAACTATGCAATCAACTGATGAAGTATGTAAGACTGGGGCAGGAGAAGGCTGGGGATTGCATGTAATTTTCAGACTGCATGCTCCTAAGCCCTTAACTGAATGGAGGATTGGGATCCATGCTTGCTATTCTGCCATTTTAAAGGTAGGAGAAAAAGTATCCCCAACCAAAACTAGAAATGAAATACAATATATGCAACATTCAAACATTAAATATTCTCAGGTTTGCCAAAATATTGTTAGCCAAAATTCTGAAAAAGAGATGCTGGAGAGAATGGTGGCACAGGGTAGAAGATAGTGGAATTACAAGTTATAAATAGTTTTGACCAATAAATATTTGCATGTCTTGTTAACATACATGGAATTGCATAAGACGCTTGTTTTAAAATTATGTCATCTTATACCTAGTGAGGGGACATGAAAGCTGACTGCCCAGGTTCGAGACCCGAACGCTGTGCCATGGGATGAGCTTCTGTTCCCACCCCAGTTCTTGCCCACCTAGCAGTTGCAAATGCAAGTACATAAATAGGTACCACTTCAGAGGGAAAGTAACAGTGTTCCGTGTGCTTTTGGCATATAACGATGCTGGCCACATGACATGGAAAATGTCTTCGGACAATGCTGACTCCCTCGGCCAAGAAATGGAGATGGACATTGTGCCCTAGAATCGGACACAACTGGACAGGAAAATTTTTAATTTTTTATATCTAGTAAGAATCAAGCTTTAAGAAAAAAAAAACAATTAGGGTTAACAGAGAAGGAAAAAATAAGTACTGCTAAGTTGAATGGAACACACAGACTGATAGAGATGGAACTTTGTTTTTATACATATGTGTATAAAATGTTCTGTACACAACTGTTTTGTGGTCCATATTTAGGCATAACATTTATATGAACTGTACAGTGAATCATTACAGTTAATACTTGAAACTTGGACAATTGAGTTGCTTTAGCTAATGTCTTAAATTGAAGTATGCTTCAGAATCTCTTCTTAATTGCCAGCAAAGCATGTGCCCTAAATCAGTTCACTGAAGGAAAACTTTAAGTATAGCTATTATTTAATACCAGGTGTGTGTGTGTGTTTGTGTGTTTGTAAAATACATATAGCTTCCAGGCAGGGGTGGGTTCTAAAATTTTTTATTGCCAGTTCTGTGGGTGTAGGTTATTTTATGGGCGTGGCTTGATGGTCATGTGACAATTATTTAGGATTTAGCAGAGGTACTGGTCTACCAGGCTTTTAACTGCTTGCAGAGCTGTATCGATCTACCCATTTATTTTTGCAGGCACTGATCTACTCATGCATTTTTGCAGGCACCGGTCTACTCATGCATTTTCTTTTAACACTGATCAGCTGTAGGGTGGCCCTTTGAAGCCCCGTGGCAAGAGTTTAAACAGTTTTTTCCCTCTAGTCATCAGCTGGGACTCAGGAGGCAGCAATAGATTGGGGGTGGTGGGGCCAAATAAAAGGTAAGAATAATGCGGGGGGTGGGTGGAGGGTGCTGGGGGTGGGTGGGTGGAGGCAGAACCAATTTGGTGATGTCACTACTGGCTCGGGAGAACCAGGCCGAACCGGGAGGAACCCACCACTGCTTCCAGGAGAATTAGTGTTTGAAATGTCAAGCAATTAACAAATGTTTGCAATTGTCCAATGTTTAAGAGAATGGGGAAATAGAATTTAAATTAAATAAAAAGATATGAGAATTTAACCATTCTGTTTAACCCAAGGATTGTGTATTCCAATAATCATCAATGTTTGATGGTACAGGTTTCTATTTCATATAAACAAGGTCAGCTCTTTCTTTCTTAGTTCAGGGTTGTTTTTCTGCATGTTGAAAAATTCTGTCCCTTGAGTTAAAATTGGCCCCCACTGTGTTGATATTCCAGAAAAGTATTAAGATTTGGCTCTGTCGACTAGCATAAGGATCCAAGAATGGGATGTAACCATGGGGTGATTGAAGGGCAACATAAGAAACAATGATTGCAATCGGCTGCAATAATTTCATCTGTATTGTCCGTAATAGGTGAGTCAGTCGCTAAAAGGAGAGTCCTACACTGCTCAGGAAGAGCACCTTGGGTTCTTCAGGTCCTCTCCTAAAAGAATAATATGAAGCACGGGATTTTGCATAACGAAACTGGTGCCATTGCATTAAGCTTTCTGCAGCGTTCCTATCCTTCTTAACAATTGCTTCCCAACCTTTTTACCTAATAGCCCAAGGGACTCCCTCGCCAATTTTCTGGTTTTGATAGATTTATGGACTGAAAAAGGGTTTTAAAATTAGAATGATGTTTTTTAGCAACCTGCCTGTCATAATCTTAGAGACTTACATTTATTTGTGCAGCGTTTATGCTCCTTTTCTTCTTTCTCATTTGGATAAGACTTCTACTTCTTGACAGGAATTCCCCTGTTCTCTGTTTTTTCCTCCACACTTTACCTTATCCTTGCTGAAATCCTTGGCGTGTTTCCAAATAATGTTTGCTGAGAAGCCCTGTCTCAGGTTTGTATCCAGAAGTTGGGAACCTACTAATACAGGGATCCACAACCTGTGGGCTGTAGCCCATTAGCGGCCCATGAGGGCTTTTGCAACTGGGATGTGGAAACAGCCAGCGAGCGTGCGTGTGTATGCACGGACATCCCTACTTGTGCCAGCAGCAGGTGAGGGGTGTGTGTTTGCTGGCCACTCACACGGCACCATTCCCTCTCCCTCCCCACTGGTCCACAAAGTGGGAAACTTTGGGGAACTCTGTACTAAAGGCAATAACCTGTATGGAAGGGGTGTTATACACTTACCTTTGCTACTGGTTTGCAAATGTGAGCATGTGCACATGAACAAATGTGACCTCAGTGCATGCACCGAGCATCAAAAACAGGACATGATTACATCTGGGCAGGTCGGTGGAGCGTCCTGCTGCTGCCACTACCGGTTTGCCCAAACCAGATAGAACCGGCTGAACACTGCCACTGCTGTATGGTCCCGCTGAATTTTGAGTACCAAGTAAACAGTCTGAATGGCATGAGGCTTATAAGTCCATGATAAAACATAGAGGGAAACATGGCTCTTAACAACCCTGCTAAACCCAGCACAGTTAACAGAATTAGCTGTTTTAGCTGTTTTCATAGAATATAGGTAGTCCTTGCCTTACAACAGCTCATTTAGTGACTGCACTGAAAAAAGGGACTTAGAACCGTTTTTCACACTTATGACCATGGTCACGATCAAAATTCAGACTCTTGGCAACTGACTCATATTTACGACGGTTCGTAAATATGTTCATGGTCATGCGAAGCCTTTTTGCAACCTCCCGACAAGCCAAGTCAATGGGAAAGCCAGATTAATGTAACAACACTGTTATTAAATTAACAACCGAAGTGATTCACTTAAGAAATGTAGCAATAAAGGTAAAATGGGGCAACATTCACCTAACAAATGTCTCACTCAGCAACAAAAATTGTGGGCTCAATTGTGGTCGTAAGTAGAGGGCTATCTATAGATGCAGAAATGGGGACATGTAACAGCTAAGGGTTTGGAGGCCCAGGACAGGGAGTGTTTAATTTTCCTTTCCCAACCCCCAAGAAACATATTGTGGCTCTGTTCTTGATTGGGTGCTATAGTGAGAAGAAAAGTATCTTGGCATTAAGTATTTACTCCATCAAAATAATTTACACTAATTGCCTGAATGAGGTTATTCCTAGTTTGGCTTTAGGTTGTGTAAAGCTGAAACCGGTTTGATTGTGCACAGACAAAAGCCGGCTCACCTAAAGAAGTATTGTTTATGTTTAATTTGGTGCAAATAAGAGGATTCGAGCCCCTTTTCATTGTGGGAATTCTCAGCGGACAACCTCCATTTCAATAAAAGGAAATAAATCACCTCCAGAATTTATCTATGCTTTTTAGTGACTCTAAACTTACAGCAGTGCTTTGATTTATTCTTGCCGTTATGCTGTGAGTTAAGGGTACATTTTGGTTCAGAGGAAGAAAAAATAAAAGGCAGGAGGAGGGGAGAAGAGAGAACAAGGTCTAAATCTGTTGGTTTCCTGCAACGTTTTAGTGTCATTATTCAAACGCTAGCTTGCTTGACTTCATAAAGAAAAAGCAACCATTTACCCACTAGCAAAAGATATTAAATCATTTTTCTACTTTACATATTTCCAGCTAAGCTACAACCCCTTTCTGTTTCTTCAAAGCAATTGTAGTTATGCATTTGTTTTCTAGATGCATTTTTCATCATGCTTTTTTAATATCTTTATTCCTGGGTTGTTGGTTTATTATTATTTTTTTCAAAGGGAAGAGAAGGAAATAATAACTCATTAATGTGTCAGAATAGAGGTGGGAAATCACAAGGGAGTCTTTGTTTAAATGTTTAAGTATTAATTTCTTTCATGATGAATTTTCATCTGTCATTTTCTTAATATCATGCACATGAAATAATCATGTCTTAAAACGGTCTGTAATCGAAGGACATTTTCATTTCATGATCACCCTGGGAATTGCAGTTCGAACCTTTTTTTTTAATGTTGCTGTGATATAAGGACAAGGTCTATGCTCACATACACACACTTTCACATTCCTATAATTCACTTACTCTTGCTGACTCTTACACCTATAAGTCTTTAATTATTGGTCTTCAGTGACAGCAGGATGGTGGTTTACATTACATATTTAGATCTTTTCAAGTTACCCAATAGCTATAGAATCTGAGCAAATTCATTCTGGGACCATTCGTTTCTGCAAAAAATAAAATAGAAATCATTAACAGAGGAAAATCTCTCTGTCTCTCTCTCTCCCTCCCTCCCTCCCTCCCTCCCACCTTCTACTCAACCCCCTCTCTATTCTATTCCATTTTAGTTTATAACTTTTATGACAGGGGTGAAATCCAGCAGGTTCTGACACATTCTGGAGATCCGGTAGCGGAAATTTTGAGTAGTTCAGAGAACCAGCAAATACCACCTTTGGCTGGAGGTTTTGCAATATCCTTCCCCCAGGAGTGGGGAGGGAATGGGGATTTTGCAGTATCCTTCCCCTGCCATGCCCACCAAGCCACGCCAGTAGTAAAAAAATTGGATTTCACCACTGTTTTATGACCAAGTGGTTGAGTGCAGGAAGTAAGTGCAGGAAGTAAGTCAACCTCATTCCCACTCCACAAAGAAAGAAATTAGGACAACTGAGGTGAGATCATAATATTGTTTATTGAAGACCTTAATAGGTGTAATTACAACTACACCTCACAAGGATTCACTATGAAAGATGTACATGTGGTGCTAATGTGATAGAGAGAAGGTCTGGCAAACTTTTGCTAACTGGGGCCACACTTGGGATTTTTTCATGTATTTTTCTGCAGTGAGAACATTTTCCAACACCGAATGGCACGAAAGAAAAGGAGGCAGGAGAAGAAAAATAATGTTGGACTCATATTTCTTTCCTACTGTCTCCTGAGCCTGTACGGGCTCTTTGTGTGTCCAATATTACTTGACCAATAAAGAATTGTATTCTATAAAGAATTCCATTCCATTCTTTAATGAATGAGAAATAAGAAGGGCCAGTAATTATTTGGGAAGTTGTATGTGGTACCAATGAGCTGGATCACTTAATTTGCACTTAATTACTAGTGGTGCAAACAATGGTCTTTCACTCAGGCTGCAAACAAAAAACTTTAATGAAGAAACACATAGTAAACCCTTGGCTTTCTGGGGCTAAATGATCAAGAGCAAATGCTTGTTTAAATGAGGCAGAGGCACATTGCTTTTGAATTGTGGCTTGTTGTTCTTGCTTTGACAGTTTCTGCCCAAAGAAGAACATGTGATTTTCCCCCAGCTTGCCCATCATCGCTCTGTGTTCTCCTTCTACAGAATTCTTTTGGTTTCAAATTTTTATCAGTTTATCAAAATATACAACACAGGAATACAAAGAAAAGGAAATTAATAGTAAAATAAGGGAGGGAAAAGGGAAGAGAGAAAAGTGTAGGGTAGATGGGAAAAAGAAAAAAGAACATTGACTTCCAACTGCTTCTGGTGCAGTAAAATAAGGTAATAACATGAATCCTCCACTTTTTGCTTTTATATAGTAATATATACCAGCCATTTCACTAACAACAAATCTATCTATTCAGTAAAACCCAAAATAAAGGGTTTTTTTTCCACTTCAAGCATGAAGTCCAAAAATGGTTTCCAAATAGAAACAAAATTGTGTTTTTCAATCAAAGCAGTCAATTTAGCCATCCCTGCTAACTCCATCAATTTTTGCAGCCATTCATCCATTGTGGGAATTCCAGTGTTCTTCCATTTCTTTTAGAGAATTCTTGACATGGGAATGCTTTTAATTGCAATGGCCTAAATCTCACATTTCCGTCCTTTGCAATTCCCCAATCCATCTCCATTGTCTTTCTTTAACAGCTCGACTTCTCATTTTGAAGCAGCCCAAATACCTGATTGAGAATCCGCAGGCTAGTAGTTAAGGTGGCATTTGATTTCAGGTAGCTATTTTTACTAATTGCATAGCCATTCAGAATATTTCTTCAGAATCAAAAATACACATTTATTTATTTATTGTGGTCTAAGGTCTGAACACTCTAACACTCTAATATTAGGTACAGCAATGTGAATATATGCATTATCATTGAGGAATTCAACAATAATTAAGTAGTGATACCTCAACAAAATAATTCCTGTTTGGATTGCGTTCATGAGCATGTTACTTAGTGAGTGTCGGTTGGATTTATTGCATGGACAAAGGTTTCAATTTTCACTTTGCCTAGCTGACTTTTTAGCACTCTTTCAACAATATGAATAGTGAATTAAATAGTTAAATGATACTGTTGTGTGTTTTTCTTCTTTAATAAGAGGAGATTCTGTGATATATGGAATTATATTAAGGGAGAGTATGAAAAATAACACAGTGAATGATGACGTGAAAGGGACTGTGGATAAGGAAAAAATACATGTAAGAGAACTAACACTGTAAAACATGAAGATAAGAAAAGATGTTTTAATGGGTATGCAGAAAAAAAGAATAGTAAAAAATATAGTCAGGAAGAATAAGGAATGGTTAAGATTAAAAGAGTCTGAGAAAACAAAGAGCGACTTTGGCAGAAAGAAAAATGTGTTTTGGAAGTGAGTAAAAATGGCTAAACAAGGAGCCTCCAGCAGAAGGAATTAAATTAAAAATGAAATGATGAAATGATTTGGGATAAAACTGAAGTGAGCAAATTCTGGATGGAATAATTTCGAGATTTGTATGAGAATATTAGTGAAATTTTGACCAGTGGAACTGAATGTTATAAATGTTAACATCCAAAAAGCTTGACGACAAGGAAGTTATAAATGCTATTAGAACATTGGAAACCAATAAGGCTGCAGATGTAGGTAGTGTAACTGGATAATAAAATAGAGATGGGCAGAAGTATTAGCTATATTGACCATCCTGAGTTATATATAAAAAAGGCAGGATAAATAATAATAATAACAATAATAGTAGTAGTTTGCTTAAGGAATAGTTGTATGACATGCATAACATTGAATGAAAACTGCATTAGTGGCCAACAGTTGGCACAATTCATTTGTTGATCACTCTGGAAGACCAGGTTAGAATGAGTGAATGGAAAATGTGGCGGGCTGGGAGTAAGAGATTAATTTGATAGGTGTACCTGGGGTGTTATTTGGCAGACTCCCGATGGAAAGGGTACAAGAGATGATGATGGCACATTTGGCAAAGGTAGTCAGCTTTCTGCAAGCAAAGGATGTGCAGAACAGATTTTTATTCTTCGACATGTCATATTATATAAATTGCATGCTTACAAAAAGAACACGAAAAAGTGAATTACTTTGAATCATAGAATGATTCACAGGAATGTGGAGGTGATGACTGCTTGCTGGATGTGATGGGCATGTGCTGATTCCTGTCAGCTAAAGAGTGCTGGCTGGCAAGACCCAGAAGGTGAGCCTTTTCAACCACAGTGCCACCCTTTGAAATATTTATCCTCCAGAAATCAGGTTGTCCCCCACTCTGCTGGCCTTCCTCAAGACCCTCAAGACCTGGGACTGTACCTGGGACTCTGATGGTGTAAAGGGACCCATTTCTGACTACGTTAATGATGAATGTTTTGTTTGTATTTCTCTCAGCTGCTAGGCATTTTAATTTTTGTAGTTGTTGTCCTGCTTTTATTTATTTATTTTACTTTTAACATTGTTCATTGTTTTAATATTGTTCACCACCATCCACAGGTTGAGATGAGTATATATTGATTAAACAAATAAACAAAACATACATGAAAATAAGTGGAATATGTAGCAAATTGAGCAGAGAGTAAGACAAATGTGATTTTTACCTTTGATTGCTGTATAAATAAATGTATACGGAATGCTTGTGGTGGCAATAAATGCATCTTGGTTTGGAAAGCGAGTGCATTTTACTTCTGTATGCAAATGATACCCTGCTGTTGGCTGAAAATCTTAATCCTTTGCAGCAAATGTTAGATAGATTATGTGATGCAGCCAGAAATATGGATATGAAAATTAATGTAAAATGGTTCTGCCTGACAGTAAAAATGGAATGATTTTTTTTCCAAGTTATTCATAAATAGCAAAACAAGGAAACAAACCTACAGTAAGTACAGGAGTTTGTATGTTTTATGTGAATTTATGTGAGTTTACTAAAGATGGAGAAATGGATGGAGAAATCCTGTGACATGCGGATGTTGGTAGAATAATATGTGAATTGTATGAGGAATTAACAGTTCTCAAAAGAACCCAAAATGGCTGTTTATTCAGTTGTGGTATGAAAGTAAGAACTGTGTCTTGCAAAGAAAAAGAAAGAAGTAGTAAAGTACACTGGAACGGGGAATTATGAATTGTGTTTGGAAAAAAAGATCTGGGTCAAGAACAGAAGGTTCTATAGTAAAGCGAACTCAGTAAAAAAAATGGGTGACCAATTAAAAAAGAAATACTTTGGGGTGTTTTGATCATAGAGAGAAAATGAACAAGGATTCAGTTGCAAAATATATAAAAGGAAGAGTGAAAGGGCCAAGGGGAAGATGAAGACTGAGAAAGTACTGGTTGGATAGAGTTTAGGGAGGGAGGGGGGGAGAAAGGAAGGAAGGAAATTTATGAAGCATGTATGCATGTAATCAATTGTTTAATACAATGTTTTAATGTATTATTTTAATATAGCAAACCACGAGACAAGATGGAACAGATCCTTATCACTTATCACCAGGTGCTTTAACCTAATGCTCGAGCAAAGCAGCTAGCTTCAAAACCGTGAAACATCAGAAATAAGCTGATTCTTATTGTGTGTTATTCTTTGTTATGCTTCCTATTTGGCTTTAACTTCTCCTTCCCCCTGAAATAAATTATAGAAGCTCAGTGGGCATATTTGCAATTTTGAGAATATTTCATGGGAACTCTCACAAAATGGCTGCCATGAAAAGAGTTGAGATGCAGCCTGAACCCTGGTATGCCAAATCACATATTTGCTCCCACAAAGCGAGGTGATGTTTCTCAAAATGCACATATGTGCCTCTTACATTTGAGAGGTCTTTAAACACCTCCCCCTCTGATTATAACAATCTCAGGGCACATCACAAGACCTTGTTTTCTCTATCTTTTCTCCTTTCTTCTTTTCTCCTCATGCCTCTTGTCTTCTGTTCCTCCTTTAACCCAAAAGGTCCCAGTATTTTTAATTTGAGTCCTATTTTTTACTATTTTGAAGACTAGTAAGGAGAAGGAAAGACACGAGAAATGATTGATTGCCACTAAGAAAAGAAAGATTTATTAGTGTTTATCCAGAAATACTGGCTAGCCTGCTGTTGAGGCAACAGAGCCCAGCAGGCTGCAGATTGGGGATTTGCACCAACTCCGTTCCACACAAACACATTTATCAAATGTATGAGGCACACACAGAGAAAGAGAGAGCACGCCTGGGACATAGGAAGGAGAGTGGGAAGCCCCCGGTATGTGCGGGGTCTGAAACATGTACAAGCTCAGGAGTAGTTGGGACCCAGATCAGCGCTGAATTTAGGATCCTTAGCACAGACTTTCCTACCACCCCTGGCTTCCTCGCTCTGTGCATACGCAATACTTTGCGTGCGTCTCTCTCTGGTCTGCACTATGCAATCATTTTTCTCTCTTGGGTTCACTGAAGCAAGCAAGACATGTCAGTGCCTGATGAAACCCCATTTTCACTGATTAGCTCCCTTAAAAATATTTCATTTATCAGTGCCAAGATTTAAGTACTTCCCACTTGCGGGCAGTCAAGTGTGTCCTGTTGACTATGTAGCACGTCAATTTACATTGGCGGTGACAATGTTATCATAGGCGTTAATGTCATCTCTTGCTTTCCATTCTTACTGCCTCTTTCGCCACTCTCTCTCTCTCTCTCTCTCTCTCTCTCTCTCCTCCCCCCTCCACCCCATGTCTTGAATCTGGAAAAAGCTTCATTCTATTTTCCTTTCCCTCTTCTCATCGGTTCAAAGCAGAGATGGAAAAGAGGAGGAGACTCTGATGGGGGTATCTGTATATCTGTTAGTCATTTGCAAAGTCATAAATTTCAATTTCATTGGGCTCCCTTCCATTATCACCTGGGTGTTCATTTTTCCCCAAATAGAAATGTAATTTCCTCCAATGTTTTGCAAATGATACCTGGATAGAATCCCATTTTTATTTTGCCAAAAGAATAATTTCTTCTCTCCTTTCCCTGACTTCTCCTCTCGTCTCTTCCTTCTTTGCCTTTGTTTTTACTAAAACACCTTTTGTTCTCCCCCCCCCCCTTTCATATGTGCTTCTTCATTGATTATATTAGTGAACTCATGCAAAAGAGAAACTCGCTTGGCTTTATTCTCTAACGTCTCCACTAAGGGCTTTTTATTATATTTCAGAGAATCCCCCCCCCCTGAAATGACAAAGAAGGGATTTTGGAGAGGTGGGGTAAAGGAGGGTCAGTGGGCACAGGGCTGTCAGATTTGCAAGCATACAAAGACAGAGTGGCAACATTAAGACTGTGCCGGATTGCGTTGCCTGAAATGAAATGAATAGGCTGAATTTGCAGAGTGCCAAAGAACGCTGTATAAAATAAATAGAAGTGAATCAGAATCCATATTTCAAGCTTGCTGACAAAGTGCATTAACTAAAGAAAGGATACGTAGACTCTATCGAAGGAGGTATTTTGGTGGGGGCCTTAGTTAACAGTTTATGACATGAGCCAGTTCTGTTGCAAAATTTGCTAAGAACAAAATCTGTGGATAGACATTTGAGAGTCCAGTATCCATATTTATTCCACAGGACTGAGGCCAAGTTAACAAACTCTCTCAACTTCTGACTAATTGTATTCCTAGATTTAATATCAAAAATGTATCCTGGGGCAACGGAAGCTTTCCTTTCTTACTGCCTTCCAGGTGGGCTGGATTTAACATCTGGAGATGATAGAAATTGAAGTTGAATTCTTCTGAAGGACAGCAAATGGGGAATCCTGATGCATAAGATTTATCATCTTGTGCTAAATGTGAGGGAGGGGGGAGGTATTAAATGGCATTACATTATCCCATAGCAGGAGTGTTAAACTCAATTTCATTGAGAGCCGCATCAGGGCTGTGGTTGATTTTGGGGGGCTGGCCAGCCATGGCCAACTGGGCGGCCATGGAGTCACTCACCAAACTGCTGGCATGTTTCCTCTTTGCATTGGATAGACTGGGCCAAAGGGATGTGGGTAGACCGGGTCAAAGCGACATGGGTAGACCAGACCAAAGTGATGCAGGCTGGCCTCTTACATTTTCCAAGATGGCCCCGAGGGCTGGTTCCAACCACATCATGGGCCGGATCCAGCCCACGGGCCTTGAGTTTGACACCCTGATCAGTCCCCTGTAGTAATCAATGATCTGAAAGAAGCACATGTTATTTTAGAGACATATGGGTCAACTTGTAGACTACCCATGTTCTGAAAATCCGCTGGCATCAGAGCCACAGCATTATAAATTATAAAATAGGGTGATAATTTTGTCAGCCTCCCCTTTGATTTGGACTTTGGTTGTGTCATAGCTGCCAATGCTGTTTTTATTTTGGATAGCCAGGAGAGAATTTGTTTGCCTGGATGTGTTTTGACTCTGTTCTGTACTGAGTTATCCTGAACAATGCTCTTCAGCACACACATTAGGCAAGGAAGAAGTTTTTTGAAAGAATGAACACTGATAAAAATGCAGCAATTTTGGAGAAAGACAGTTTTGCTTTCTAGTTATAATTCTATTATGGTCACTTTTTCAATCTACATTACACAAATATATTTAACCCTTGCAAGAATCGTTATCACTGCGTGCCTTTTTAATTTCATTGACTAAACAAGAGGGATTTTGAAAACAGTAAACGATAATTTGTAATCCAAAGAATGGATTGATACTAAATTGATAATCACTGTTTCAAGGGAAAAAAAAACAGGAGAAAAGCTGAAGATGGGTTTGGAAAATCAAATTTAAATCAACTGTTATGAGAACATCCCCCAAGTTATCAAAGAACCAGGGGGGATAAAAATAAATTATAGGAATAATAGCAGAATTGTGTATTGTTAAACTGTAAAAATAATCAAATAAGCCTGAAAAATCACTAAAGAACAATATTATTATGTATGGAGTTCCGGAAGGAACTTTGTAAAAAAAAAAAGAGAGAAAGTAATTAATCTAATGATTATAAGTCAAGGACTGCTAGTATGGGAACAGGTTTGTACATCCATCTTAAAAAACAACATGCACCTGAACATCACCAAGACCAAGGAGATGGTGTTGGACTTCCAGAGAAAGAGAGATGAACCAGACCCACTTTACATGGAGGTGTGTGTGTGTGTGTGTGTAGAGAGAGTTTCTTCCTTTAAATTCCTGGGAGTCCATCTCAGCAAAGACCTCACCTGGAAAAACAACACGATCCAGGTAGCCAGGATGGCCCAACAGAGACTCCATTTCCTTAGGGTCTTGTGTAAAAACAGGGTGGAACAACAACTGATGACCTCCTTTTACCGGTCCACAATAGAAAGGATCCTCACTTATTGCATCACAATATGGCATGCTGGTCTGACAGCTGTGGATAGAAAAACATTACAAAGGGTGGTGAGCACAGCACAAAACATCGTGGGCTGTCCCCTGATACTACTAGATGAGATCGCTAGGGCTCATTGCCTTAGAAGAATGAGGAAAATTCTCAGGGATGACTCTCACCCTGGTCAGCACTTCTTTACCCTCCTACCATCAGGAAGGAGATATAGAAGTATAGCCAGCCGCAGAAACAGGCTGAAGAACAGTTTTTATCCCTGGGCTGTCAGACTCCTGAATGAGAAATAACATCATAACTATGTAGTATGATGGACTGCAGGGCCGGCACAATGTGTAACATGTTCACACTGGTGCAATAGGACTGGGTGTTTTGTTAATATGATTTATTGGGTTAGGGATTTTTTGTCTTCACTTTTTTGTATTGTGTTGGTGGGAGTGCACTGAGGGAGCGCAACCAATCTCATTGTACATATGTTGTGCACTGACAATAAAGATTTGAATAGAATTGAAGTATAACTATACAGTAGAACCTCTTGTCATGAACGCATCTGACCACGACCAAATCGGGTTCCAACCAAAAAATTCACAATTTTTTTCCTGCAGCCGATTTCCCCTTCTGTGCCATTTTTTTTTCTAAGCGCCAACTTTCTAAAATTAGGTTCAGGTCATGACCAAATAGGTTTGCGACCAAAGTTATGGAACTAATTATGGTCGTGACCAGAGATTCTACTGCAGTGATGGCTAATCTTTTCCAGATTGAGTGCCCAAAGCACACATGCGCACCCGAACCCCCAAAATGAAATGCGCATGTGGCCTCCATGCATGCACCCACCCGTCGCTCATGCATGCATGCCCCCCCATATGCACCCCGCCCCTGCATGTGTGGCAGAGACTGAAAGACCAGCTGGCTGGCAGGAGTTTCACATTTATTTATTAAATTTTTATACTGCCCTTCTCCCGAGGGACTCAGGGTAGTGTACAGCCACAATAAAACATCATATATTACAAAATTTAAAACAATTTAAAAGCATATTAAATAATTTGACCCCCAGATTAAAACTAAAACCCCATTCAAATTCATTTTTTAGCCAGCCCAGCCTGTTGGAACAGTAAAGTCTTAAGGGCACAGTGACAGGTATGTAGGTCAGGAATCATATGTATCACCAGGGGCAGTTCATTCCGGAGGGCAGGTGCCTCCACAGAGAAGGCTCTCCCCCTGGGGGTCGCCAGACAGCATTGTTTGACCAATGGCACCCTGAGGAGACCCTCTCTGTGAGAGCATGTTGGTTGGTGGGAGGCCATCAGTGGCAGAAGGCGATCTCATAAATATCTGGGTCCTAAGCCATGGAGCGCTTTAAAGATGGTCACCAACACCTTGAATCGCACCCAGAAGACCACCAGGAGCCAATGTAGCTTGCGCAGGAGAGGTGTTACATGGGTGCGTCGTGTCCCTCCCATAATCACCCGCGCGGCCGCATTCTGGACCAGTTGGAACCTCAGGGTGGGGAGCCCCATGTAGAGAGTGTTACAGTAGTCCAGCCGGTTCTACTGTATACTCAATATTCTGTATTTGGACTATTTCAATTTAGATGTTGTATTTGGAGAAGGTTTTTCAAATATACATGGTACTAACATCAATTAAAAAGCACATAATTTTTGATACAATGTATGTCAAAGATCAGACACTGATTACTGGGCTCATCAAGGAAACCCAGTGAAAATATTCCAAATCAAGCTTTGATGTATAAGTTCCTATGGTGATTTTCCATATTGTGGCTTAAGCCCAAATGAAGCAATAGCTGAAACTTTCCCGTGCTAATCCTTATTCTTCTGAAATCCATAGAATTATAATTAATGTGACACTGGGGAATTGCTCAATATTTATCAAAGCGGGACTGGTTGATGGAGCTTGTAATCTTGACTTCTTAGGCTGAGACAATAAATAGAATAATAGGGCTGCCTGAAAACATGAGGCTGGCTTTAAAACAAGAGAAGTTACTCTACTGTCAGATAACTGTTATTTTCACACTGGCTATAGGGCAGCACCTGCACTTTATTTAACGGCATCAGTCTAGTTAGGAGACAGAGCAGGCTGACAAAAACAACTCTGTCCTGCAACATGAAGCTGATCAACAGCTCTTAGCATCTCTAGCTTGAGGCAGCTGCCTCAGATTATAGGATTAACTGTTGTTATCTTAACTGTTTTGAGGCTTTGTTTCCTATTTTGCCTTCTTTGCTTTTCTTTGATTCTCAACTATCAACATTTAATCCGCAAAGTCCTTTAGTCCTGGACTAGAATCTAGATAGCAGTACAAAACATTAAAAATGGAGTATTTGAAAGTGTAACTATAGGTAAATATCACATGCAATAGAGAGAGAAAAGAGAAGGAGAAATTCTCAGCCCATGAGACCTATTAAACAGTAGAATAGCCTTCTACAATTACATTGTAGATATTCCCTCACTGAAGGTTTACCAGCAAAGGTTAGACAGCCATTTGTCTGGGATGATATGAGGATTCCTTCCCTAGAATCCTGGACCAGATGATTGATCAAGAAGATCTCCAAGATCTCTTCTAACTTTATGATTCTATGAGCTTCTACCTGTGTAACTCTGAACCGTCCATAAGTATAACTATGTTCAGTTATAAAGTCACCTTTGTTAGATCCTTATAGTTGCGACGCCTGCTGACAGGTTCTGTTGCCAGGCGTCGGGATTGGCTAAGACGCGAGCAGCCAAAGGAGCGGGAGAAAGGCTGCATACGATTGGCCCAGACGGGAGTCAGCCTGCTATTTAAGGGAGCTGTCAGGCAATTGTTGGTGCTTACTGACTTGCTTATGAATTGTCGCTATTATTACTGTTCTTGTTCAAGTATGTCGTGTTAGAAATAAAGTTGACTGTTTAAACCAACCAAGCCTCCGGAACGTTACCCACTAGACGCAACAAGTGGCGACGAAGGTGGGCGTGAGGCGACGGTGCCGGTATTTCTGACAGACTTTTAACGTAAGCCATTCCTCCTCCCTCACGCGATGGCAACCGCTCTTCCCTCATTCACCCCTTTCGAATCTGCTTTGGAAACTTGGGATGAGTACCTGGAGAGATTCGAGTGTTTCTTACAGGCCAACGATCTGGCCGATCTCTCGAGTGTGAGGAAAAGGGGTTATTTCCTTAGTTACTGTGGCCGTGAAATTTTTGCAACTGCAAGGGCCCTTGTAGCGCCTCAAGCTGTGTTTGCGGTGCCATGGGAGACGCTGATGGAGAAACTTAAGAATCACTTCTCCCCTGCCCCCTCTAGGATTGCGAGACGGCACGCCTTCCACCAAAGGGCTCAGAAGGAGGGGGAATCCATAAACGAATATATGGCTTCCCTACGTACTGCGGCACTCCACTGTGAATTTAGGGATTTAGCTGGATGACATGCTCCTTGACCAGCTCGTGTGCGGAGTGCGGAATTTAAAGCTCCAGCAGAGGTTGCTGGCTCGCGCAGACTTGACCCTTCCTATTGCTCTGGATGAAGCGAGAGCTGCCGAAATGTCAGCTAAATCGGCAGCCGAGATTCAACGCTTCCAGGCTGGGGGGGGTGTTTCCGCAGCCACTCCTCCATCTGTCCATTGCGAGGAGTCTGACCGCGAGGACACTTCTGAGAGCGAGAACGAAGTGAGCCGCCTGAAGGCAACCAAATACAAATCGCGGGGACCAGCAGGAAAAAACCGCAGAGCTCTTGTCTGGGTTGTGGGGGCTCCCACAACCGCGCGGACTGCAGATTCCGTTCTGCTGTCTGCAGGCGCTGTGGCAAACGAGGTCACCTCTCAAGAGTTTGCCGTTCCGTTGTTCCTGATTCACGATCTACGTTCGAGGGAGCTGGGAAGCCAGGGCCAAAGCGGAGGAGGACCAGACGAGCCGAACGCTACGAGGAGAGCGTGGCCACTACCCTTGAGGGTGAGGTTCCGTCGGTGGCCATAAACCACGCCTCTGTCCACATTCCTGGAAGCAAGATTTTTGTGACCGTTCGGTTGGAGGGAGCCCCCTGCAAGATGGAGGTGGACACAGGCTCCTCCAAATCATTAATATCATGGCACACACTCCAGACTTTACTTCCCTCATTGACTCAGCGGCACCTGAAGCCGTGCTCCATTAAACTGAGGGACTATCAAGGGAATAGTATCCCAATTTTAGGGTGCGGGTCATTCCAGGTTGTCTATAACACATTCTCGGGTCGCTTGCCCTTAATTGTTGTGCGCGACCGTCTGCCCACGCTCCTTGGGCTGGACTGGTTTGCTGCCCTGCACCTTGGGGTGTCTGGTGTCCATTTAACATCCTCGGATGCCCTCACTAGGCTCACTCATGAGTTCGCTGAGGTATTTGATGGTAAGCTGGGCAAATACACTGGGCTTCCTCTGTCATTTAATTTGGATCCCCAAGTTACACCAATTCGATTAAAACCTCGGAGGGTGCCCCTTGCACTGCGGCCCAAAGTCGATAGGGAGTTGGATAAACTCATTGAGCAAGGGGTACTTCAACCTATAGAGCATTCTAGCTGGGAGACCCCCATTGTGATCCCCCTTAAACAAGACGGATCCATTAGGATCTGTGCCGACTATAAGGGGACCATCAATAAGGCCCTCCAAGCCAACCACTACCCCTTGCCTGTTGTCCAGCATTTGCTGCACTCTCTGGGCCAGGGTAAGGTCTTTGCTAAGCTTAACCTTGCTCAAGCTTATCAGCAGCTTCCTGTTGTGGCCCCGTCCTCTGAGCCTATCCCTTTGGAGGAAGGCAACTCTGAGCAGGAGGAAGAGGAGCCAGCCAGATCTCCCAGCCCTCCCCCTCTGGCACCGGCTCAGGTGCCAGCTGAAAGAGAGCCAAGTAGTGGGGAAACAGGTGTCTCAGATGAGAGTGAGGGAGAGACGTCATTCCTGGACGCACGCCAAAGAAGGCGAGAGAAAAGGGTACTGCAGCTGCGGCGTATGAGGAAATCCTGAGTCATTGGATTGGAGTCATAGGATCCATGACTCACTGGACCACACCCAGAAGCATATCTATTTAAGACAGTACAATGGGTCACGAAGTTCGTGACGAACAAAGCTAACTGCACAGCTAAACAAACGGAGCAACCTCGTAGTCTTGGAAGCTGGATGAACGGCAAAGCTACGTAGGTGATTTTCTTGTTTGTGTAAACCAATAAAGTCCTTGGCAGACGGTGTGCATATCGCTGCCAAGGTTGAGATAAGAACTGCAGAGTGTGCCAAGTGAGTCTTAACCCTCGGCTGGCTGTGTTTTTGTGGGTCTCTGAAGGGGGGGGACAGATCATCTTGTTCGTCACCCAAAACTCCATCGTTAACCCACGATGGACCAACAGCTGCAGCAGCAGGTACAGCAGATGCTAGAGGCCAATCAACTTCTGCAACAGCAAGTAGCACAGCTAACTGCACAACTTGCTTTGGGAAATGCTCCTGTAGCAGCTCCACCTGCTCCCCTTCCCCGTCCAAGATGCCCAGTGAACATGCCAGATAAGTTTTCTGGACAGCAGGAAATGTTCCCGGCCTTCTTGGGACAGTGCCAGCTGTACATGGCAATGCGGCCGGAGGATTTTCCGGATGACCGGGTTCGGGTGGCTTTTATTATCAGCTCCCTCTCTGGCACTGCCGCCCGATGGGCCACGCCCCTGTTGCTGCAAGACAGCCCCTTGCTTCTGGACTATCAGGGCTTTTTGCAACACCTGCGCACCATGTTTGAGGACCCCCTCCGGGTGCAGACGGCAGCGAGGCGCATCAAAGACCTCCGCCAAGGCAAGCGCCCCCTGCAGGACTATATTGCGGAGTTCCGATTGCTAGGCCAGGATTCGGCCTGGAATGAGGCGGCGCTGATGGATGCCTTCCAGGACGGCCTCTGCGATGAGATGCAGGACGAGCTGGTTCGGGTGGAGGCGCCACAGACCCTGGACACGCTGGTGACCCAATGCCTGCGCATCGATGCCCGCCTACAACGGCGACGGCCCCGTAGGGCTCTTCCGGAACCACCGACAGTGCCGGCACCCCCGCGTTTCGTACCAACAGCGCCCCGGACCGTACCGCGTTTGGTGGCGACGGCTGAGGAGCCCATGGAGCTCGGAGCAGCCAGACCTCAACTGACGGCCCAGGAGCGGATGCGGAGACGCCAAGGGGGGTTGTGCCTCTATTGCGGCGAGGCTGGACATTTCGCCGCCTCGTGTCCCCGGAAGCGGAGTGGATCGCTCAAGCCTGTTCCGGAGCCTCGGCGTGACCAGCCGGGAAACGGGTCAGGCCTGGCCTAGGGGAAACTCTGGGTCAGGCAGGTGACCATGCCCCGCCGGAGGCGGCGGCTGTGGACTGTGAGCCCCCTCGGCACCTGATTTTGAACACCCGGGTGTTGTTGGCTAACCGGTCGGAGGGGCTCCAGGCGCACGCGCTGGTGGACTCGGGGGCCACCACGAACTTTATGGACCAGGCCTTTGTGGCCCATTACAAGGTTCCCTTGGTTCCAGTGGACCCTCCGTTGAGGGTCGAAACTATTGATGGGCGGGAACTTGTGGCGGGGCCCATCAACTTCGCTACTCAGCCCTTGCGCCTTGCCATTGGGAACCATGAGGAGGCGATCCAGTTTTATGTGACGGCGGACCTGCACTTTCCCTTGGTCCTGGGGATGGCCTGGCTTCGGGCGCACGACCCTCAGGTGGCGTGGTCGAGAAATGCCATCTCGTTCCCCAGCCTGCAGTGTGTCGACCACCTTCGCCACACCTGTGCCGGCCAGGACGTCTCTGCCCCGAACGTCTCCTTGCCTCCGGAGCTGACATCCTTCGCCGACGTGTTCAGCGAGAAGGAGGCGGATCGCTTGCCCCCGCACCGACCCTACGACTGCGCGGTGGACTTGATGCCCAACGCGCCCCTGCCCTCGGGACGCCTGTACTCCATGTCGGAGCCCGAGCTGGCCGCCTTACGGGACTTTCTGGACAAGAACCTGGCCCGTGGGTTCATCCGGCCTTCGACCTCCCCGCTCTCGGCCCCAGTCCTCTTCGTGAAAAAGAAGACGGGGGACTTGCGCCTGTGTTGCGACTACCGGCGCTTGAATGCCATCACGGTACGGAATCGCTATCCCCTGCCGCTGATCCCGGAGCTGATGGAGAGGTTGCGGGAGGCCTCGATTTTCACCAAGCTCGACCTCCGGGGAGCCTACAACCTGGTGCGGATGCGAGAGGGGGACGAGTGGAAGACGGCATTTGGCACCCGATACGGACACTTTGAATATACCGTCATGCCGTTCGGGTTGACCAACGCCCCCGCGGTCTTCCAGCACTTGATGAACGACGTGTTCCGGGACATGCTGGATCGGTTCGTGGTGATCTACCTGGATGATATTTTGATCTATTCCCGGACCCCGGAGAGTCACCTCCAGCATGTCTGCCAGGTCCTGCAGCGCCTGCGGGAGCACCAGCTCTATGCGAAGTTGGAGAAATGTTACTTCTTCCAGACTTCCATAGAGTTCCTCGGGCACATCATCACCCCCGAGGGCATCGCGATGGACCCACACAAGGTGGCGGCCTTGCGCAGTTGGGAACCCCCGCGTCGGGTGAAGGACGTTCAACGTCTGTTGGGATTCGCCAACTACTACCGGACCTTCATCCCGGGCTTTGCCACCCTGACCGTGCCGTTGACCCAGCTCCTTCGGAAGAAGGTTCCGTTCCAGTGGGGGCCCCCGCAGCAGCAGGCCTTCGAGGTTCTCAAGCAGGCCTTTGTCACGGAGCCGGTCCTGAGGCACCCCGATCCACACCGTCCGTTCGTGGTTGAGACAGACGCGTCCAACGTGGCGATTGGAGCGGTGCTGCTACAGGCTCCGGTGGATGGTGGCACTCTTTTTCCCTGCGCTTACTACTCCCGGAAACTCACTCCTTCCGAGCGCAACTACACCATCTGGGAAAAGGAGTTGCTGGCTATCAAGGCCGCGTTCGAGGCTTGGCGACATCACCTCGAGGGGGCCCGACACCAGGTGGAGGTGCGGACGGACCATCGGAACCTGGAGCACCTCACCACGGCCAGGAATTTGAACCAGCGGCAGATCCGGTGGTCGTTGTTTTTCGCCCGGTTCAACTTCCACGTCACATACATTCCGAGCCACCTCAACCAGAGGGCGGACGCGCTATCCCGTAAGCCGGAATACTTTTGCCCAAAGGACTCCCTTTCCCCCCGGACGGTGCTGCCAGCGGACTCCTTGGCCGCGGTCCAGGAACCGGTGGACCTGCGGACTCAGGTGCTGGAAGCGCAGCGACGGGACGACTGGTCGCAGCAGCGGAGAGCGGACGTCGGCCCCGCGTCCCCATGGACCGTGGAGGAGGGCTTGCTCAGGCACCGGGGTCGGCTGTACGTGCCCACAAGTCCGCTCCGAGCCCTCGTCATGAACCAGTGCCATGACAACCCCGCGGCGGGGCACTTCGGCTTCTTTAAGACCTTGAACCTAGTGACGCGGACTTTTTGGTGGCCTCGGGTACGGCACGACGTGCACGCCTACGTGACGTCCTGTGTGCCATGCCGACAGGCCAAAGCCGCGTCCGGCCCCCCTCCTGGACTCCTCCAGCCGCTGCCGACACCGGAGAGACCGTGGGGAGCCATCTCCATGGACTTCCTGACTGACCTGCCCCTGTCCGCTACGTTCACGACCGTCCTCGTGGTGGTGGATGCGCTCACGAAGATGGCACATTTCATCCCGTGCCGCGGCCTGCCCTCGGCTCGTACCACGGCTCGCCTGTTCCTGCAACACATCTTCCGCCTCCACGGCCTGCCGGACCGGGTGGTTTCGGATCGCGGGGCCCAGTTCACGGCCCGCTTCTGGAAAAGCCTGATGGCTGCGCTGGAGGTGCAGGTGTGCCTGTCGTCGTCACACCACCCGGAGACTGACGGGGGCACGGAGAAGGTCATTGGCATACTGGAGCAGTACCTCCGCTGTTTTGTCAACCAGCAGCAGGACAACTGGGCCGAGTACCTTCCCCTGGCGGAGTTCGCTTTTAACAACTCCCAACATACCTCCACCCAGATGACACCGTTCCATGCCAACGTCGGGTACCATCCACGGTTTTTTCCGTTGACCATCATGGACTCCCCTGTTCCTGAGACCCGGGACTTCCTCTCGGAGCTGCAGGCGGTGCAGCAACTGGTGCGGCGGCAGCTGATCCGGGCGAAAGAGGACTATAAACGGTTCGCCGATCGCGGCCGCCGGGCGACGCCACCGCTGGAAGTTGGAGATCGGGTGTGGCTGTCCACGAAACACCTCCCCACGGACCAGCCGGTGAGGAAACTGGCCCACCGCTTTATCGGTCCCTTCCCCATCGAGGCGGTCATCAACCCGGTGGCCTATCGGTTGACTCTACCCCGCTCCATGCGGCTCCACCCCGTTTTTCATCGGTCCCTCCTGGTCCCTGAGACTCCCACTAGCCGTCTCCGCCGCCCGCCGCCGCCTGCCCCCCCAGCCGCAGCCGACGAGGACGACGCCTCGACGTATGAGGTGGACAGTATTCGGGACTCCCGTTGGCTGAAGGGGCGCTTCCAATACCTCATCGCTTGGAAAGGGTACGGGGCCGAGGATTTCACCTGGGTGGACGCATCTGCCGTTCAGGCCCCTGACCTGGTGCGGACTTTCCACGAACAGTTCCCGTCCCGACCCCATCCCGACCGTCAGACCCGGGGGAAGGGCCCTGCGGTGGGGGATAGTGTTGTGGCCCCGTCCTCTGAGCCTATCCCTTTGGAGGAAGGCTACTCTGAGCAGGAGGAAGAGGAGCCAGCCAGATCTCCCAGCCCTCCCCCTCTGGCACCGGCTCAGGTGCCAGCTGAAAGAGAGCCAAGTAGTGGGGAAACAGGTGTCTCAGATGAGAGTGAGGGAGAGACGTCATTCCTGGACGCACGCCAAAGAAGGCGAGAGAAAAGGGTACTGCAGCTGCGGCGTATGAGGAAATCCTGAGTCATTGGATTGGAGTCATAGGATCCATGACTCACTGGACCACACCCAGAAGCATATCTATTTAAGACAGTACAATGGGTCACGAAGTTCGTGACGAACAAAGCTAACTGCACAGCTAAACAAACGGAGCAACCTCGTAGTCTTGGAAGCTGGATGAACGGCAAAGCTACGTAGGTGATTTTCTTGTTTGTGTAAACCAATAAAGTCCTTGGCAGACGGTGTGCATATCGCTGCCAAGGTTGAGATAAGAACTGCAGAGTGTGCCAAGTGAGTCTTAACCCTCGGCTGGCTGTGTTTTTGTGGGTCTCTGAAGGGGGGGGACAGATCACTTCCGGTGGATGATGCCACCGCCCTGGCTCAGACGATAGTGACCCACCGCGGGGCGTTTAAGTGTACCCGCTTACAGTTCGGGGTTAGTGTAGCCCCTGGAATTTTCCAGAGTTTCATGGAGCGTTTGCTCCATGGGCTGGAGGGCGTTGTGCCCTATTTTGATGATGTTCTGATCGCGGCTGCTGATCAGAAAGAGCTCATCACCAGGCTCAGGGCTGTGCTCTCCCGTTTCCAGCGGGCTGGGTTGAAGTTGAGAAAGGACAAGTGCAAGGTAGGTGTTTCCCAAGTAGAATTTTTGGGTTTCCTTGTCGACGCCTCGGGCATTCGCCCTGCCCCGTCTAAAGTAGATGCTATTAAGCGAGCACCAGTTCCTACCAGTAAGGCCGAATTACAGGCCTTTCTTGGTCTGCTCAATTTTTATTCAGTTTTCTTGCCCCATAAGGCTTCCGTGGCTGAGCCCCTCCATCGACTCCTGGACGCCAAGGCACCTTGGGTTTGGGATCGTAAAGCTGCTGCTGCTTTCCGGGCTGTTAAGAATCTCCTGGCGTCTGATGCTGTCTTGGTGCAGTATGACAGTAGCATGCCTCTATCGTTGACTTGTGATGCCTCTCCCTACGGGGTGGGGGCTGTCTTGAGCCACATTTTGCCCTCAGGGGCTGAGGCACCTATTGCATACTTCTCAAGGACATTGTCTGCAACAGAGAGAAACTACAGTCAAATCGATAGAGAAGCTTTGGCGGCTGTAGCAGGTGTGAAGCGGTTTCATGACTACCTGTATGGGCGGTCTTTCTTACTGGTCACTGACCATAAACCTTTGTTAGGATTACTGGCTGGGGATCGGCAAACTCCCCTGATACTTTCTCCACGAATGTCTCGCTGGGCTGAGTTTCTGGCGGCTTATTCATATCAGATGGTATATAAACCAGGCAAGACCATCGGGCATGCTGATGCCCTCAGCCGCTGCCCCTTACCTGTCGGGATCCAAGATCCTGCCCCGGCGGGCTCAATCTTCCTGGTGGACGAATTGGCCCCCTTAGTGACGGCCGCCGAAATCCGAACCCATTCTGCGAGGGACCGGGTGCTCTCCATGGTCATGGATTGGGTCCGGAGGGGCTGGCCTTCCACACAGCCCAATGATATTTTCATGCCTTATAGCCGTAGGCAAAACGAGCTGTCTATCAACAAGGGCTGTCTCCTATGGGGAAACAGGGTGGTAGTTCCACCTTCATTGAGATCCCAGGTCCTGTCCTGTTTGCACAACGCCCACCCGGGCATTGTTCGTATGAAAGCCCTTGCGCGAAGTTATGTTTGGTGGCCGCGCATTGACCAGGACGTGGAAGTGTGGGTGGGCAAGTGTGCAGTCTGCCAACTGACAAGGCCGGTTCCGCCAGCAGCCCCAGTCCTGGAATGGGAACCGTCTAAGGCACCCTGGGCGAGAGTACATCTGGATCTCGCGGGTCCTTTTCAAGGGCAGACCTTTCTGATAGCAGTAGACGCCCACTCTAAGTGGGTGGAACTCGCTATCATGCCATCCACTACATCCTCAGCTATAATCCAAGTGTTAGAGGGCCTATTCTCCACGCATGGGTTACCGGATGTCATTGTCACTGATAATGGGCCTCAGTTCACCTCGGCACCTTTCCAAATTTTCCTAGCCCGTTTGGGCATTCGCCACGCGCAAACTGCCCCGTCAAATCCGGCCACTAATGGGCTAGCTGAGAGGGCAGTGCGATCTGCAAAGGAAGCACTTCGCCGTTTGGGCACTACAAATTGTCACCATAAAATTCAACAATATCTACTGACCCAACACACGACGCCTAGCGCAACGACTAAACATAGTCCAGCTGAATTACTCATGGGCCGGCGTCTTCGGACAACTTTAGACCGGCTACATCCGAATTACAGTCAGGAACATTTTAGGGGGACCCGATTGGCAGCCAGAGAGTTCTGTGTGGGAGATTTGGTTTATGCTTTAAATTTTGACAAAGACTGCCGGTGGTTACCTGGTCAAATTGTAGAAATAACTGGTCCCTATTCTTATAGGGTCCATCTCTCCGATGGGAGAGTTTGGCGGCGACATATAAATCAACTTCGAAGGCGGATTGTGGGCGATACGAATTCACCGTCTGACCAAGACCAACAGCCGCCTCCTTCCTGCGTTCAACCAGAGGGTTCTGTCAAGTTGCGTTGTACGCCTGCCGCCGTTTTAGCGGGCAACTTACCTGTTGATGTAACTCCAGCACTGAGTTCAAATCCTCCAAGTCCGGACCGGACAACTGTTCTGCCTGCCTCTGCTGACTCTGCGTTAGCTCCACCTTCTGGAGCCAGGGTGCCAGTGCAACCTTTAACGCAATCCGGAACGACTCCACCCACCTCGTCATCCGTGCCAGTTCTGAGACGGTCTGCACGTTCTCGGCGCCGTCCGACATATTTAGATGACTACCTGTGCGCGGTCCGGGTGGGAAGGGGTGTTAGATCCTTATAGTTGCGACGCCTGCTGACAGGTTCTGTTGCCAGGCGTCGGGATTGGCTAAGACGCGAGCAGCCAAAGGAGCGGGAGAAAGGCTGCATATGATTGGCCCAGACGGGAGTCAGCCTGCTATTTAAGGGAGCTGTCAGGCAATTGTTGGTGCTTACTGACTTGCTTATGAATTGTCGCTATTATTACTGTTCTTGTTCAAGTATGTCGTGTTAGAAATAAAGTTGACTGTTTAAACCAACCAAGCCTCCGGAACGTTACCCACTAGACGCAACAACCTTCATATCAGCCAGTTTGGTGTAGTGGTTAAAGCATCAGGCTCTAGAGATCTGTAGACTGTGAGTTCTAATCCTGCTTTAGGTAGAAAGGCAGTTGGTTGACCTTGGTCAAATCACTCTTTCTCAGCTCTCAAAAATAAGCAGTGGCAAACCACTTCTGCGATCTTACCAATAAAATTTGCAGGGACTAGCCAAGGTAATCACCAGGAATCAACACTGACTTGAACATATGGACATATATCAACTGATAGGCAACTTTAGATTGATAGTAAAGATTAGTGATAATGTGCAGAAGAATCCACATTAGAATCCCATAAAGTTACCATATAAGGACTAAAATGAAATCTTATCAAGGGAACAAGTACAGTAGATGGGGACATTCTCAGGCTTGCGAGAAGATAGAGGGAAGATATATTAGCACTTTTGAAACATCTGAAAAGGTATCACATAGAAGAGGACAAGGTCTTATTTTCCATCATTCCAGACTAGAGTTCTTGATGCTCTCCATGAGCTTGGTTATTTGCTTGCAGACATTACATCATCCAACCAGGTTACTGACTATGATTACTAGTCTAGTAAAGAAATATCTGCAAGCAAACCAAACTCAGAGAGTACCAAGAACTCCACAGTTCAGTCTTCAGCTACATATATTCTCTTTTACCGGTATTATAGGCCTGGGAATTATAACTTCTGTGTTTCACCAAGACAAATTCTGATACAATGATCAAAACCTTCTTAACTGTAAGAGTAATTTGACAATTATCCATTGAAGTGTGGGTCATCCCTTTCAGTGGATAAGTTCAAATAGAGGGTGGATAGATCTGTTTTTATCTGGATTCCTGCCCTGAGCAAGGGATTGAATTCAATGGGCTGAATTAATCCTAATTGATTAGATTATAGCTATACAAATGCATGTTCTTTACTTTCTATTTTACTCTTAAAAGTCAAAGCCCAATCTTCTGAACTCCCATTGTTAGGCAACTTTGATGAAATTTTCTGTGAGAAAACAGGGTTGCTATAGTTCCAAGCTCAAACACTTTTGGAAATTAGAATTCCAACATCATCAGGTAGTCATTTTTTTAAATCCTAAATGCTCCCTTTTGTCAAATTCCAAAAGACTAATTTTAACCAAAGTTCAGACATTATGCTATATTATTTTAATGGCACAGGTTAATTAAAACTTATAAAGACACAGGGCATGTAAAAGACCTTCCCAAATTACCCAGATTTGTTGTTTGTTGCTATTGTCATTAAAAATGCTTTTAAATTTTTTTTTTCAGTTTCTCTTGCTGAACATGCTTAATTTTTTCCAATTATAATTGAGTGAACATTTAACTTTATCCAGAATATAAGTATAGTTCACTTCCACAAATGAAGTAGGTAATAAGCCATCTTATTACCTATCTTCCAATCTTCCACATCTCATTAGATGTGTTGCTTATACACTAAACAAGAAGAATCATTAATTACATCATGGATATGCTGTGAAATCAACAGCCATTGAACATATACAAACTATTTCACGAAAACCAACACTCAGGAGCAGATCAGAAGTGAATTTCTGCAACAATCTTTTAGCTTTGCTGATTTAGAAAGCTTTATTCTCATGAAACCAATAGGTCAATTGTTTAAATGTTTGTATAGATTCTATTCCCCTTTCTCTGGATAGCTATTAAGGATTTGGATGCTTTTTTTGTCTCCCAAATCTCATGCGATTTCCATGATGAGGGTCATAATTTAAATAGATCCATTATCTTGGCACTCATTGCCCCCCAATGAAGCAAATGTAATTACTATCCAATTAATTGGGTTTTCTGTTGATTCTCAGTTTGTGGCTTTATTATCAATGTATTATAATATAAAAATAATGTTGACAGGCCCTATGGGCATCATTTTAATTTAACACTGCATGTCCATGAAATGGTAATAAACTTTTATGTGTTGTCTTAAACACTGAATCTCTCCAGAGTGACATTTATTTAAAAGGTGCTCAAAGACTGAACATTCTATACATTTATCCTTGCCTGTTTATCTGCTCACATGGATCATACTTTTATTTTGACCAGCCATGAACTCTCTCCCTTTCCCCCCTCTTTTTTAATGGAACATTACACTTTCGGGGTTGTGTCATGGTTGCTGGGCAACATATATTAGATTGCAATTTGGGGTAAAAAGAGGAGCAGTGGTCTAAATTAAGCATGCCTGAACTTTTTTACAGCAATTTGAGTGATCAAACACTTGACAATTTCAACTGATTAAAAGCAAAATAAACCCAAAAAGGAACTTGTTACAGTCATGTTGCTTGATTTGCTGCTCTTCAGATGTTTAAACTTTAATTTCCCTACTGATATTTAATTGACATCTGGAGGGTGTCAATTGGAAAGGGCAAGGATAAGCTATGAATTAAGAAATTCTCAAGGAAATGTCTTCAGCCTTCAAACATCCAAGTTTCTTCAGCTCTTCCCACTCCTTCCTACCACATTTGCAATTTGGGGGACTGTAATACTGAATTATTTTTACAAGTATATTGCAAGTGCTATCAGAGAATGCACGAAAAACACAAAGTAGCTACATGAATACCATTACATGGATTACACCATAAAACTGTGTACAGTGATCTGTTAAAATTTTAATTTTGAGGCTACCCATCTTAGAATGATTCCAGGCAATTTAATTTTTTTAAAAAAAAGGAGGAATAATTTAAAAAAGAAACAGTTCATAAGCACCCAGAAGACAAGCAAGATTTTTCAAATGAAACATCTTACAGTGGCTTAGCCACCATTTTGTTCTAAGGCAGGGGCGTCCAACCTTGGCCCAACTCTAATACTTGTGAACTTCAACTCCCAGAATTCTCCAGCCAGCCATGTTCCCAGGCCAGGTCATCCTTCCAGGCTAGAAATTTATTTAAAAATTTGCTGGCTGAGGAATTTTGAGAATTGAAGTCCACAAGTCTTAAGGTTGCCAAGGTTGTACACCCTTGTTCTAAAGTCTGGGAGAATGGCCAAATTTTAATGACTTTTTGAAGTCATCAGGATAGTATCATTTGGTGGAATGCTGTTTCAAGAGGGCAACACTGCAGCAAACTACTTTTTCTCAAGTAAAGTTCAATTACTGAAGGTCACATACATGAAGTGTACCTAACAGATCTGAAATTTCCTTGTAATCTTCCATCCAAGTATTCCATAAAACAGAGGTGGGCAACTATGACCCTTTTATGATTTGTGGACTTCAATTCCCAGAATTCCTGAGGTAACATGGCTGGCTCAGGAATTCTGGGAGTTGAATTGCCTACTGAAATTTATTCAGGCAATTGAAGCTATATATTCAAAACAGATGGCAAAGGTAATGATTAATGGAGAATTGATTGATGTTATTGAAACAGAAAAAGGTACTTGACAGGGGTGTCCTTTATCCCCATTACTATTTCTATTGACTTTGGAAGTGTTGAATAGAAATGTTAGAGAAGAAAAGGAGATAAAAGGAATGAAAATTCGAAAGGAAGAATATAAATTACAAGCCTTTGCTGATGATCTAGTCTTTATTATTGAAGAACCATTAACATCAATAAATAAATTGACAGAAAAAGTAGGTGAATTTGGGGAGGTTGTCGGCTTGAAAATTAATAAAGAGAAGATGAAGATAATGACTAAAAATATGTTAAAAAAACAAAAAGAAGAATTGAGGGAGATTTCGAGGATGCAGGTCACAAACAAGGTAAAGTACTTGGGGATTCAACTAACAACAAGATGCAATTCTCTCAAAGAAAACAATTACAATAAGCTTAAGCAGCAGATAGGAGAAGATTTGGTGAAATGGGGAAATTTGCAGTTATCTTTGGTAGAATTGCAACTATAAGATGAATATTTTACCTAGAATTTTATATCTCTCTCAGACAATTCCAATAAAGTTGGGTAAGGAATTCTTTGCAGATTTGAATAAAATGGTATTGAAATACATTTGGCAAGGAAAGAAGGCAAGAATAAAACTTAAGTTGATACAAGATGCTAAGATGAGGGGTGGCTTTGGTTTACCGAATTTTGAATTATACTACCAAGCGGTTTGTTTAATGTGGATTAAAGAATGAGTAACATTGAAAAATACTAGATTACTGAATTTGGAGGGACATGATTTGTTGATGGGATGGCACGCTTTCTTATGGTATAAAGGAACTAAAATTCAGAGGTATTTTTAGAAGACATCAGATACATGAAGCTATGTTTTTGACATGGGAGAGGATTAGAAAATACCATTATTTGAAGATTCCAGTCTGGATATCTACAATTGAAGCTTTTTCGTATCCAGTCGTTTTTAGAGGTTAACAAATTGTTAGATATAGTGAATTATTGGATGAAAAGGGTGAACTTAAATTAAAACAAGATTTAGAAGATCAGGGAATTAAGATGGATTGGTTTATTATACATGCAAATACTTTCCAGATATCTAGAAGATTTCAAACAAGAAGGTATTTATAGTGTTTTGATTGGTTTAGACAAGATATTAATGAGTTCTCATGACCATGTAATTAAAAAGTTATATGGGTACTTACTTGGAGTAAAATTGGAAGAACAAGTTAAAGAATCAATGATAGCATGGGGGAAAAACTTTTGGTTATAGTATTGATTTAGAGAAATGGCAAAAATTGTGGTCACATAATTATAAAATGACAATGTCAACAGCATATAAAGAGAATTTGTATAAGATGTTTTACAGGTGGCATTTACCCCGACGAGGATAGCAAGAATGTTCAAGAATAAATTGGAGAAATGTTGGAAGTGTCATCAAACTCCAGGATCTTATTACCATATGTGGTGGACATGCGTGGAAGCAAGGAGATTTTGGACATGATTAGAAAAAATGACAAAGAGACATATTGACTTTAAACTAGAGATATTTTTATTAGGGATTCTACCAGAGACATTTAATAAAGAATTAAAATACTTAATTGTGAACATTTTAACAGCAGCCAGAATTGTATTTGCCAAAAACAGGAAAGGAGACAAGATAATTACTGATGAAGAAATTATTAAGAAAATGTTGGACTGTGCTGAAATGAGTAGATTGACATTTGAAATAAGAGAACAGGAAGATAAACAATGTTATTTGATATGGGAGATATTTATCAATGGTTGGACAAAAAAGTATGGAGATGAGATAGCATATATGAAATGAAACTTCAATGAAATGTTTAAATATTTATCTTCTGTTCAAGTAAAGAATAATTGTTATATGATGAGATTTGGAAAATTCTAAGCACGAAATGATTTTAACCGATCGAGATGCTGTCTTTAATTGTTTATAAGGATGATATTTTTAAGTTGTTTTTTATTTTCATTTAAAATAAAACTTTTTCAAAAAAAAATTTGGATGCTTGGTAACTGGGATGTATTTGTGACAGTTGCAGTTTCTCAGGATCATGACCTTTTGACAAGCAAAATCTATTGGGAAGCAAGATTCACTTAACTGCCGTCTTACTAACTTAGCAACTGCAGTGATTCACTTAATATCGGTGGCAAGAAAGGTCATACAATGGGGCAAAATTCACTTAATAAGTGTCTTACTTAGCAATGGAAATTTTGGTCTCAAGTTGTGATTGTAAATCAAGGACTACCTGCAATCCAAGGTGAATGGTGGAAACGAGTCTCTCACTCTTCTTTTTGAATGCTGTGACAGCCTGAAAGGCCTTCCTCATGCCTGGGCTTTCAAGGATATAGTGGGTAGGAGGACCACATGCTTGAAGATCTCAGAATGTTGATTGTGGCATAGCCATCACTTAATTGTCCCTCAGCCAGTTTGAACGACACAAGTGATTATTGCTCTCTGTCCCGGATAACCCTGGGTGGAATGAGAGCTATATCCTAGCCTTTGTTGCTTGAGGAATCAGGGAGCTTTAGGAGACATGCAGTCATTTTCACTATCCAGGGAAATCCACTGTTCAACAGAGAGATGCCTCACCACTTTTCCAGATACCATACCTAAAGAGCTTTATAAATAGAAGACTTCCCATGATCCATGTTGCCGTGTGTAACCAAAATCTGGTGTGCTTATGAGATTGGGCTGATTCATCACTAGGGTGTTTCTGTAACACTGAGGTTCGTTTTGAAATATTGGTATGCAAGGAATTTCCACCCTTAGGGTGGGGAGAAGGGGGCCCAGCAATCCATCAAGCAAAGCCTCATTCTTCCCCTTTGCAGTCAAAAACCATAGGAAGAGAGCAGTCAAGGGCCCTTTAAAAGATGAACATGAACCTGCTAGGTTGTGGGGGGGGGGGATAGAAGAGGAGGAGGGAAAAGAGGAGGGGACAAACCAAGATAGCTCTGAGGTACATTTCAATCTGCATGGTTCAGGAAGGCAGGAATTTTCAATCTCCTCTCTATCATTTTCAATATCATTAATCCTAAGCACTCCATTTTCCATGCTTGCCCGCCCAGGCCCTGAGAGTGAGCGACACACAAAGTGACACATATTCATCACTTGGCACTCGGTGCTGTGAAGGCTGTAATATAATATTAGTCTTGGGTGATCGTGTCTTTCTCTGTAGCCTCGGCACCGAGGACAGTAGATGACACAAATCGATCACCTGTGACATTTTTGATTTGGTGTCACTTTTCCTTTTTCTGCCATTTGTTTTGGCAGTTAAGAGGTAATTGTGTGACATTAGTATGAAAAAGACTTACTTTTCCTCAGCATATTTTATATAGATATAGATTTTGTTCCTTGGGCAGGAGTAGAGGGAGTCTATCCCTTTTGTTTTTATTTTGTTTGTTTTTCTCTCTGAGTATCTCTGAGTGTTGGAAGGAAGAGAAAGTATCACAAATGTAGAAACCTTGGTGTGCTTAGCATTAGTACTTTAGGGATTTCATATATTAATAGTGCACTTTCAGAAGTAAGCCAGTCATTTAGAAAGTAAGGCTTAAAATCCTATTCTCTCCCTTAGATGTAAAGCTATCTAAGGGGAAATCAATAGTGAAGTGAAGCCACTGAGCCGGAATAGATTCATACATAGGAAAGCATGATCTAGGGCCATCAAGTCCAACTTACTACTCCATATGGCGGGGGGGGGGGGGGGAGGGGTCAAAATTAAAACAGGCCCTAATATATGATTCTGCAATCTTTGCTTGATCTACATGGTGTAGCCCAGGGGTCTGCAACCTTAAACACTCAAAGAGCCATTTGGACCCATTTCCCACAGAAAAGAAAACACCAGGAGCTACAAAACCCTTCCTGTGCCTGACTATTTCTTGAGCAGCCACAAAACTAGCATATGTAGTTGAATTAAACATTCTGTTTTCTTCTGAAACTTTTCTTTTCTTGGATTTATCCACGGTTGGCCTACCGAGGGTTGAAAAGTTCAATAAATCATGTGCTGGCGGGTGTCGCACATTGGCGGTTGTGATGCATATTTTGAGTGACAGGGAGCCGCAGCAGAGGGGTGAAAGAGCCATATGCAGTTCCAGAGCTGCAGGTTGCTGACCCCTGGTGTAGCCCATCACTGATATAAGATGGTTAGTGTAACTGCAGTCTGTGAAATCTGTCCCATCTTTGCCCTCAAGTGCTTGGGTTATCCTCCCATCTTGGCTTAAAAGTCGGTCAGTTTTGGTTGTTATAAAAGTCAGGTGGAAATTTCTTCCCAATCTCCAATTTGATGAGTTTCATTTTTCTCACCTGTCACTGAACTGAAGCTATAGACCCACCTGCTTCGATAAATGATATTCTTAAAATGCCCCAATGGGTCAAACACTGGGAATCCTATCTCAGTTATTATTGTGGTCAATAGGGACTTGCCCATGTGTATGGACCAGAAACTGTTGCTTTTGCAAGATGCCAATCCTATGTAACATTGTTGAAAAAACTGTAGTAGCTGCTAATTTGGGGCAAGTTTCAACATTTGTTGAAATTAGCTCCAAGCTGTTCATCTATAAATGTAATCTAAGCAACTTGTGATTCTGAAATTTGAGAGATTGTCTTCTCCCATAAAATCTGCTTGACTGTCTTCAATATAGATATTCCTAATTAGCATTTCCTATGGATACTGATTTGGTGTCAACCAGGAAGTCAGGCTTTTCTACTGTGGTATCTCTTTCTAGAATATTTCCCAAATGTCCTGGGATAGTTCCAGTTTGAACAGAAGTACCTCAGGTAACAGAGGAACCCTTACTCTCAAAGCTTGAAAAGCTTTCCAGGAACCAGTAGTAGTGCAAGTAGCAGAAAGCTTAAATTGCAGAAACCACAGCTACAGCAGTTTGCATTAGTTGAACCACAGGAAACAACTTTCTTATTCTAAACTCATTGTAACTAGCACTGTCATAATGAGGCTGATTAGTTCATTAGGTTTAGAAGCATTCCAGAGGTTAGCTGACTAGGATAATTCACTGAAATAGCCAACATATTAAATAGTCAACTCATTCTCCAAATGTAGCTCTTTAGGTTGCCAAAAATATCATAACATAGAAGGACTAATCAGCAGGCCTGAAGGAAATCTTAATGACAGGAATCATAAGTATCAAAACCAACAACAAAAACAAAAACAAGCACATGTTTAGAAGTAAAGCTATAGGAATCTTCAGCTGCCCTGCCAGCCATCTCTCTGAGAAGAAAGAATGCTTAGTGCCTGAGATTAGAGAATGGAGCTCAGATACCTTGGAAAAGACAATGGTTGACTAGCTAGAAATCTGAAGTTCGCTATACTTAATGGTTTGTTGAAAGCCCTGCTTATACTCAGTTCTGGAATTAGATAGTAACGATAAAACTTTATAATTGAATGGTGGTTCTTCCATGAACAATGAACCAGAGACATGATATTTACAGTGAAAGTAAATTGCCATGGGCATGGTGTTGCCATGGGCATGATGTTTTTATGACTGTGTATGACTGTGAAAACAGGACCATGAGAAAATAACAATGTCTGTGGTGCTACAGAACTTTGAGGAGAGTATCTTGGATAGCAAGAAAAAAACAACAGAAGAGGAATTAAATTCACTGGAAGCATTAATAATAATGCAGTTAAAGCTTAAATATTTTAAGCACATAATGTGGATGTAGATGTCTTTAGGGAAGACCCAAATGGTTGAAAAAAATCAAAAGTAAGAGAAAAAGAGGCTGGCAGGAGGTAATACTAAATATTAGTATTGCTATCATGGGTGCTTATAATAATTCAATGATGAGGTTAACAATAGCAATAGCAATAGCACTCAGTCTTATATATTACTCCACAGTGCTTTTCAGCACACTCTGAACAGGTTACAATATCAGCATATTGCCCCCAACAATCTAGGTCCTCATTTTACCGATCTCAGAAGGATGGAAGGCTGAATCAATCTTGAGCAGGTTAGGATTGAACTCCTGGCAATGGGCAGAGTCAGCCTGCAATACTGCATTCCCACCACTGCTCCATCACGGCTCCTAGTAGACAGCTCTGATGTGCTTGTTGGCCATTCAGTCAGATATACTCAGATGCAAATGAATGACCAAATAACAACAAATTCTCCCAATATTCAACTGCTCTATCTTCAAAGAAAAGCAGTGGATAAGGTGTTTGTATGATGTCAAATGAAAATCATGCAAAATGTTATTTGCAGAAAATTCCTTGTGCAGCCCATTGGTCCAATCCTAATGTCGCTTTATATCATTATTGATAGGCATATACTTATAATATTGGGTACCCATTTTTGAAATTAAAATTTTAATTGTTTTACTATTGAAAACTGCCTGAGGAAAATCTGTATAATGAATGAATCAATAAATAATCTAGAATTCTGAATTCCAAATGGACATATGCTCTAAACATTTAAGTTAAACTTAATGCTCTTGTGTTCAGCACCTCTATTTTTAACAAGATGTATATGTTTTAATAATTTTAAATTTTGCAATAAAACTTGAAGTACTTAGACAAATCAAAAATAAATCAAGTTTTTAGCCAATAATATTAATTTTCTGTAATAGGAAAATATCTTTAACATTTCAATACATTCATAGCTAGAATTTGAGAAATGCATTACAAAATGTGCTGGATAGACTGCTGGAAAAATCAATTCTATCACCACAGGACTAGCCTAATCACCAGACCACTTCTTTCATAGAGTGCATATCCTTACGTTAAAAGCAAGGAAACAACGATAATTTTCCTGTTCAAAAAAAGAAAGAAGTAAACCAAGAGAGAGAGCATCTACAAGAGCAAAAAAAGCAACCAATAATGGTTTGGATCAGTGTTTCTCAGTTATAGCACCTTTAAGATGTATAGACTTCAACTCCCAGGATTTCCCACATGCTAGAAGTCCAAACATCTTAAAATTGATAAGGCTGAGAAACACTAGCTTGAATTAAAAATAATGACAGTTTGGCCTCCTCACATTCAAAAATGGCCCCACTTTTAATGCTCACGTGGACCGTCCATTGAAAAAAAAACAACTAATAGCATTTTAACTTCCAACACACTTCCTCTTATAGACAAACAGAAGTCATCAAAAGAACTTTACTGTGGTCCTCAAATGTGGGCGTTGTGTATTCGTGTTGAAAAATATTCCAGAAATATAACACCCCAGAGATAAAGGCCCTGTCTCCAATCGTAACCCTCTTGTCCACTTGTTTCAGATATCTTACCTGTGAAACAAACACAAGGGCAGTTCAGAAGATGTTATGAGTAGGCAGATGGAGTGTAACATATGCCCTGATGGACTGATGCTTGATGCTCTCATAAGCTCATCAGATGCTCCCTACCAAGCTGAACGTGTTTAACCTAGTCAGGAGATAAATTGCTCCCCTTGTCAGTTTCCCATTTAAAATGCAAACGAGATTTGACAGAGTAAACTGAATAAAGATTTGGATCGGATAATCCAGTAAAGGCTAATTACTAAAACAAAATGAGACACCGAAGCACAGCCTCCCTTCTCCCTCGCTGCCTAACGAGGCTCTCTCTTTGATGAGTTCCCTGCCTCCAGTATCAGCGCTTTCTATCAAGGAACGCAAGCTATTAGCTCCTTTTAACAATTTATGACGCTCAATATACTGATTAGGAGCCTGTGATACATAATTTAAAACTACTTGCATGTCCTGTGGCCAGTTAAGAAGAAAGCAATGAGTTTGAACAAACCTTGCTAATTAGAGCTCTTGATGGCTCCTGATTAGGATTCCTAATTAGGTGTCCTAAGTAAATCTTTTCTTGTTTTTAAATTTGTTGTCTTCAGGGCTTTAGCTTTCTTATTACCTGATCCTTGGAAATCACAACAAAGCCTCACTGGAATGATAGATAACAGATTAGCTGTCCAATACCCCTCTTTTCAACCAGGCAAAGATATGGAGATGCCTGCCAGGGAATAGAAATTAGTTGAGATGTATTAATGTAAATACATTGAAGAGGAGGAGTTAAAATGGAAGAAAAATGAGAGAATTTTGGTATCAGCATAAACATCAGCACATTTTATTCACATAAAAGTTTTGTTTGCACTCTCTCATTTTGTATTTTTTAAAGGCCTGTCTTTAACTATAGGTAAACATCTCTAGTAACACTTTTGAAGTGTGAATGAGAGAAAAAAAAGGAATTATGCCACACAGAATTATAGAATCATAGAGCTGGAATGTCTTTTAGTCCAACTCCCTGTCCCTATATTGTCCCAGACAAATGGTTGTCCAATCTTCATGAACACTTGTAGTGATGGAGCACCCATAACTCCATGAGACAAGCTGTTTCATTAAATAATGCTGTTCCGTTGAATAATCATTCTCAATGTCAAGAAATTCCTGTTCATTTCCAGGTTGGATCTCCCTCTGATGAGCTTCCACCCATTGCTTCTTGACCTACTTTCAGGTACTCTGGAGAATAAATCAATACTCTCTTCCTTATGGCAGCCCTTCAAGTATTGGAAGACTGCTATCAAATCTCCTCTAAGCCTTCTCTTAGGTTAAATATATTTAGTTACCTTAGCTGTTCATTATACAATTAAGCCTCCAGATATCCTTGTCATTTTTGTTGCTCTTTTCTGCACTCTTTCTAGAACCTGCACAACTTTTCTATATTGTGGTGACCAGAGCTGGATACAGATTCTATCTGTGGCTTCACTAATACAATAAAAAGCAGGACTATCACTTCCCATGATCTTAATGCTATCCTTCTGTTGATGCAGCCTAGGACTACATTGGATTTTTTGGCAGCCACAATGCACTGCTGGTTCATATTTAAGCAGTGGTCCATTAGGATACCTAAATCCCTCTCACAATTGAGCCAGGTACTGCCTATTCTACACTTGTGCATCTGGGTTTTCTTGCCTAAGTGCAGGACCTTACTTTTCTCACCACTGAACTGCATTTTACTGGAAAGGGCCCATTCCTCAAGTCAGTCAAGATCCTTCTGAATCTTGAGTCTATCTTCCAAAATGCTAGCAATTTTCCCAGCTTTGTGTTATATGCAGGTTTGATGAGTACCCCATCAATTCCCTTATCTAGATCAGATATGAAGATATTGAGGAGCACTGGCTCAAGAAAGAACCTTGAAATTCCCCATTGCATGCTTCTTTCCATGTAGATGTACAGCAGTGGTGGGTTTCAATTTTTTTTACTACTGGTTCTATGGGTGTGGCTTGGTGGGCATGGCATGGTGGGCATGGCTTGGTGGACGTGGCAGGGGAAGGATACTTATAAAATCTTCATTTCCACCCCACTCCAGGGGAACATTACTGCAAAATCCCTATTTCCTCCCGATCAGTTGGGACTTGAGAGGCAGAGAATAGATGGGGCGGGGCCCCCTCCAGTTTACTATCACAAAATATTTACCCCAAATTGTTTAAAGGATTGGAAAAGGTTGTAAATCTCTGTTTAGTAGAAATAAAAGCTCAGCCTCTTAAATGAAATCTCTCTGCTCTGTAACCTCTCCCTATCAATGTTCTGCAACCAGAAAAAAAATTGACTACATATATTCTAAAACCATTCTCCTTAGTCAAACAGTAAATAAATATCGTAACTAAAACAAAACATATGCTATTTTGATACTACTGAACTGGTCACTAACTCTGTTATGGAAAGTTTAAAAGTTTAAAAACCAAGTGGCAGCTAGAAATGAACAAGGTGAATACTAGAAGCCAGCATAGGTTTGTTAAAAGCACGCCCCACCAAATAAACCTTATTTGCCTTCTTTGATAAAGTAACAAAATTAGTGGATCAAAGAAATGCTGTGGATAAAGTATAGACTTCAGTAAAGCATTTGATAAAATAAGACTACGGCATAGATCCACAAAATGTGGAATAGACAGGATCACCACCAAATGGATTTGAGTTGACTGACCAACTGAACTCACCATGTGGTCCTCAATGAAACTACTGTACATCAGAGGTGGGTTTCAGCAGGTTCTGACCAATTCTGGAGAACTGGTAGCAGAAATTTTAAGTAGTTTGGAGAACCGGTAGTAAAAATTCTGACTGGCCCCGCCTCATCTATTCTCTGCCACCCAAGTCCCAGCTGATTGGGAGGAAGTGGGGATTTTGCAGTAACCTTCCGCTGGATGGGGGACAGAATGGAGATTTTACAGTATCCTTCCCCTGCCACGCCCACCAAGGCATGTCCACCAAGCCACCCCCACAGTAGTAAAAAATTTTGGAACCCACCACTGTCTGGAAGGGGTGTGTTTTTGCATGCTGCCTGTATCACCTGCTGCCTGTGGATGGGGCTTCGCTTGTTTGCACAGCCTGGTTTCTGGCATTCCCAGTGCCAGTCTACAGACCAGGGGTTGGGGCCCCCTGATTTAAAGCATCTTGAATTGCCTAACTTCTTGTTTTTAGTTGGTGGAAATGCTCAGGAAAGACCCTATTTTCTATTAAGAAGAACAAAGAGTGTCCCGCTGGTGCCAATATAAAATTCATCCCTCCTTGTCAGTAACAGGGATATTTGAGATATGTGTGTGATTCCTGAAGATCCAATGGCACATTTTAGGGATCTTTTCTCTCACAAAAAACAATCCCATTGAATTTGCCCATTTCTTACTAGCCTTACAAACAGTAAATGCAGACAGCTATCTCAGTGGGTATAATAAGAATTACAGTTCACTTCACCTAAAATCACTATTAGGTGGGAAGTTGCCTAAACAAATTCCGGATCTCTGATCTTCTATACTTTTGATCAATGTTTCTCAGTCTTAGTAACTTTAACATATATGCACATGCGGGCTGGGGAATTCTGGGAATTGAAGTTCCCCTATCTTAAATCTGCTAAGGCTATAAGACACTGCTCTTAATGAAAAAAACATATACAAAATGTATGTTGATTGTAATCTTTAGCTCATCTTGATTTAATCTATGCAATCATACTAAAATAGAATGAAGTCAGATTGATGCAAAGTTAAATTGAATGTTTGTGAATATGCCTTCAAAAAAAGTAATAGATGCAGTGTCCATAATGCGTGCTATAAAGCATCTTGTCTTTTTTTTGTCCCATAAATAGAAAAGAAAAAAAAAATAAGGTTGAAGTATACTATACACTTCTTTTGTTTTCCCATAAGTTTGAAAGCTAGGTCACTGTATTATGATTTTTTGTTGCTCCCAGGTTAACCTGCCTTTATTGTCTCATCATCCAATACAGAGTGGGAGAGTTCGGTCACATTTTCATCATGGCAACTTGGCCATACAAAATAGCTCCCTGTGGAAATTAAATCCTAAATGGCAACTGGGGATAGATGATCATCCATGTATTAAAGAACACAATATGTACATTACAGCAAATTGGAATAAGAATCTCCAGGCTGATAATTTTCCAATGGACTATGGATCAATAGCTCAGTCCTAAATTGATAACAAGCCTATAATGTGCTGTTTTATGACTGCCTCAAGCAAACAGTACATTTAGCCGAAAGCCAAATCACAGGTTGATGCTTTAATCAATATCAGCTATCTTCTGGAGTTATAAATGGTGTTTTGGGATACCATAGGGAAGCAAAAGAGACAGGTTGTTCTTTTAAAATATTGTATCCCATCCCATTTACGCTGCTTTAATTTAAAACCTTGGAATGCCACTATATTTAGAATTAATTTCATTTTTACTACATACCTAGAGGTGAAAACACAGGTATCACCTGTTTGATCTTTTTTTCCCTCCTTAAAAACCCAAGGGAATAGTGAAAGTAGACAAAGAGGAAAGATTTTGCTTTTGACCCTTTTTAAGATTTAAACCATTCCCGGGAGTTATGTAATCTGTTAATTGCAATTCCAATGTAGAATGTGTTTGGACACACATATGTGCACCTTTACACTCATTTTTTTAGTAGACTAGCTTCTTTTACATTTTTAGCCCTATTAGACTGAATGATTTGGAAATGAGTTCAGTCAGAGCTAAGATCTGTGAATCTTTGACCCTATTTAGGGTCCCTAAATCTTGTACTGATTCACATTTCTCCTCTAAAAATTGCCTAGCAGTTGATGATGTGTTCTAGGATGCGCTCTTGACTCTTGAACAGCAGTATTTTGGCAAGGTAAAATTATATTGAAGATGATTCTCATGGTATAAATAGATTAAGTATAACAACCTCCGGGAGAAAGAAGGTCAAGCTAGTTTAGCTGTGTGGAAATAATGGAAGTCACGAAACAACCATTGCATTTCTGGTATAGCTCTAGTCCTCTATTGGTAGATGTTTCCAGAATTTTCAAGACACAATTACTTATAATTAAAAAGCATTTTCAAGATATAATTACTTTATAATTTATAAAACAATGCTTTATAAGAACAAGAACCAAGTTTTAGCAATCACCCATGGGTGTCCATATGGAAATAGTCATTTCTGAACCTTCTGGAAACTAAAGAGTTGGATGAGGAATGAGCATAAAACACACCATATGCTCACATTCTCAGCTACGTTGTGGCTGACTTTATTTTTTAGGATCATTCCGTGGGCACAAATAGAAATCTCTTAGTCTACATGTATACATTAGGATGTCTTCAAATTACATTCAATCTTCCAACTCTGCATGTTTGCTTTAAAAACAACAACAACACCCCAGATCTCATAGTGAGTACCACATCCATAATCTGGTAACCATCACAGTATTATGCACGTGTCTAGTTTTCCAGGTATATTCATAGATGTGCAGATAAAAGAGGACTTCATCGATCCCATTCATAACTATAAATCTGTTTGAATTTTTTTCTTCTAATTTATCTTTAAAAGTTTGTATTCACAAATATAAATCTAGAGTTTGAATTGTTTTTTTTCTAATTTATCTTTAAAAGATTATAACATTACTCACTGGGGCATATAGGATAAATGGATGAACCCAAGGGATTTTAAAAAAGGGCTAATATATCTGGTCTGCAAAAATCCAGACAACCAGTAGATGGATAAAAGAGTTTTCCAGATCTCTTTCCCAGTCTAGATTTTTGCAATTCTGATTCGGTAACCCTAATCTTTATTGAGAAAACCTTAAGCATCAGTTCTCACAATACTGGGTCATTTATCTGTCTTTGGATTAAAGATATTCCACAACCTGGAAGCTGTGGGGCTATTCCACTTAATATGACTTGGTTAAAGCTCCTAACTGCATATACAGTATTTGTCTTAACCAATGGGTTTGATGCATTAGCCAGCCTCTTATATGGGTGTTGCAAGTATTTAATCACTGGGCTAGATAGACCTGCTGCTTTCTGCTTCTTTTAAGAACAGTTAAGCTGTAATTTTGTGCACATATGGGGAAAAGCTTAGGGAGGCTCAGTGTGTGTAAACTTAAAATCTAACAAGTTCCGTATTTGCAATTAGACTCATCATATTATTTCATCTTGCATGCTGTATTACTGGACCAAATGTTGCATCCTGAATATTCCTGGTCACTCAGTTCACCAAATGATGGTTTCCTAATTTATTTTCTTCTTGCCTGATTGCATTTATCTCCATTGTTAAGCTTTCTTCCGTATATATTATGTTTCTCATAATTTGACCAATGGGAATTAATACATTTTTAAGGAAAGTCTGTCTCGGTCTCTCCCTCTGAAGTGTGTTTGTATTGTTCTTATGAACTACATAATTTCGTTTATTTTCTCATGCCATTTGCATGGTTTGCAACATTCATGTGAATATTAAAGGTAAAATGGAGGGAAATATTTTATATTCTAAAAATAAGAAGCTGCAGCAATATGTTTCTATATAGTGTAGAATGTTAGCACCCACCCCTCTCCTAGAAGAATGAAATATTTTGAAAAATATTAAAAAGGCTGAATATTATATTTCCCTGGGTGAGAAACGGAGAAACATGCTCTTGGAAAGCAGCCCCCACCTACCTTAATAGCCCACAGCAGATGTCAGCACTTAAGAGATAAAGAGATAGATAGCTCTATTCATAAGCAAATACCCTCATCCAAGATCCAACAAAGGTAGGATTAGCCCTCCACTACAATAGGAATTGCCCAACATCCCTTTATTGCATCACCCTCAGAAATTGCTACCAAACTTAGCTCAAACCCCTAGGATTAGTACATGGCCTCATGGGAGCCTGACAACAGCCAATAGAATAGATGTTCTTGCACAGGAACAGGAAGTTCCAGTACAAAGCTCCGAGAAGGTATAAATACCCCTCACTCCCAACTCCATTTGGTCAGCTACCCAGAATCACACGTGCTTGGTTCATCAATAAATGGACCCTCTTTCCAATTAGCGTCTAGCCTCCATTTTGTCTCCAGTGCCTTTCTCTCAGCTTGGAACTGAACCAGATGGATATTTCTTCCAACAATAGTTTAGGTGCAAGAAGTCAGGAGCCTAGGTAGAGTTCAGAAGTACAAGTTTTGTTCCATGCTACCTATACACAAGAATCTGAACCTCCAATGGTCAAGGCAAATTGGCGTCAGATAAGTGGGAGCGGACTTACGTCTTTTATGGGGGTGTAGAGACTCCAAACTGCTGATGCATTTGACTCCACCCTTGGACTCAGCCTGGTCATCTCCTACATAAATTTAATAAAAAGTTTAAGGATTGAATTATGTTTATATTAATATATGAATTTTTCATTTTCCCTTGGTTTAGTTTTTCTTCTTTGAAGTTTGATTTATTTTAAGAACTGTGTGGTATATAGATTTTGTACTATTACTGATGTATTCTTTTTGTTGTTGGTGCTATACTTCACTAAAAAAAAGGGGGGGGGGAACACTCTACCCTGGAGCTTTTCTTGTATTATTGCCTTTCTAATTAAAAGGATCAGGTTGTAGAGGAAAGAAAAAATTCTCTTCCCAAAATATACCATCAGCCAGAGTTGACAAAATAGTGATATATTAATGAAAAGTCTGGCCTGATTAAGAATAGTTTCCTATATTCCTACAGAAACACTAAATATTAAAGAGCTCTTAAATTTGTCTCTTCTCTACATTAACTCTTTAAGCAGATGATTAAACCCCAAATGGAAGAAACTGATGAAGTAGGCTGGTTCATTGTTCATTGATGAAGTAGGCTACTTCATTGTTGTTTTGTGTTTTGCATCACAAAACAATTTTACTGGCAGATCTGGTTACACAAAGTAAAAATAAATCTAATTGGGTGGTATTTATTCATATCACTATGCCTAGTTTAGCATTCCATCAAATTCATTTTATTATTCTGTTTCCCCAAAAATAAGACATCCCCTGATAATAAGCCCAATTGGGCTTTTGAGTGCATGGCAATAAGGCCAGGCGCTTATTTCAGGGTTCAAAAAAATATAAAACAGAGTCTTATTTTGGGGGAAACATGGTTTTTCTGGAAAGTCTAAAAATTTCAGTGTTTCTTAAGATAAATATTCAAATCAGGCTACATCTGTAATCAGGAGAAAGAAGAAAAGGGATCATTCAAAATTAATTTGTATTTCAAGATCAGCCCAATGTCGAAACCAACACTGAAGTTTAAAAGCCTTTTTTCTAGGAATAGCATTCAATTGCTCTAATTGAAAAATTAGCCAGATCTGTGTGGGCTGAGAGGCAGTAATACAGCCATAAATCCCAGTAAATACAAACATAATCTGATATAAGATGGATCAGTAAAACAAGGTAAAGCAAATGTTAACACATCAAATGATTATACATAAAGGAATCGCTGATTGATCATTCTGGCAAGATTGAAAGAGAGCCATGCAGTGAGATAGCAGAGTTTAGACTCACAGATAATATAACTGCCATTTTGTTCCACAAACTTGGCTTTTAAATTAGAACATTATCCTTGCTAGTTCTGATCTTTAGCAAGCCTATCTTTAGTGATGAGAGAAACTGTAATGGTACAGATGACTGAGTACAATTCAATGTCTTAAGTCTCCTGGACTTGATATTTTCCAGTGTTCTTATTGACTGGCCTAGGATCCCTACAAACAGAAAACATGAACTACAATTTCATTATTTTGTATGAGAATAAAATAATGAAGATGGTCTTCATGAACTTCTGACTCTACTGTAATTGGGTACTGGGTTCATGTATGATTACCCAAAGGGAGGGAAAAAACCCACTTTTATTCAATTTATTCCCCAAATTGTGAAGCATTGGATTAATAGATGATACAAATATTATGTTTTTAATATATTTTAATCTTTGTTAGGACTCTGCGTATGACGTTAAATTATTTTGTTAGCCACCATAGGTGGCTTTGTAATGGAAGTTTGTGGGATAGAAATACAATAATCCATGAACCATATAGAATTATCTTCTATGATAAATCTCAGGCTTTGAAATTCTTTTCCTAATAATAATTCCATTTCTCAAATGATTGTAATTTTTTTTGGAAGAAGTCCAATTATATTGCCATGCAATGCAGTTATTTGCAGCTTCCTTCCTTTAAAAAAAAGGCACCTTCTAAAATTCTATCTCTAGAGTAAGTACCTATTAGTAAAGATTAATCGGATCTGTTCTATTCCCCACAAAAGGAAACACGACTTTCTTTGTTTCATCTTTTTTTTAAAAAAAAAGTCCATTTTTCTGCTTTAGCTAAATACCACTGATATCTCTACATTAAAACGATTTGCTTTGTATGATAAGGATTACAGTATAAGCTTGAAGCAGAGTGAGACAATATGATAACATAACCATCTGGCCTGCATTAATTCTTCTGACCTTGATGTAACCAGGCAAAGCTTTAAAAATCATTAGTTAAGTTGGACTACTTTGTTTTAAATCTCAGTAGGTGATCTCTTGTTAGATGGGACTAATCCCGAGGTTTCCTTTCAAAGATGTGGTCCTGCATCATTTACAAATCATCTTTCATCCATAGACCTTATACATATAAGAGGACTGGTTACATGGGATCTAACGTGAGATGTCCCATACATTCCTACAGATTAATCTTCCCTAGGTGTCCTCACAGTATAACAATAGAACAGAACAGAACAGAAGTTATATGACACAGAGAAACAATACAGTCTAATTCAGATGTATATGGTGAGAAAAACGAATCTTGTGAATTTACCAGATGGATGGCATAGGGAACAAGAATTACAGAATCTAGAAGTCCTGCTAGAAATACTCCAAAACCTCCTCCCAGAGGGGAGCAACAGAAAGAGACCATAAAGTAGGTGTGTGGGGTCTCTAACAATGCTTTGAGGCCTAAGCACATAGCGCTCTTATGCAGTATCCTGAATAACAGGAATCAAGCTTCTATAATTTTCTCTGCTGTCCTTACCACTCTCTGTATGGACCTTCTATCTGAGACACTGCTACCACCAAACCAAACAGTGATGCAGTTTGTTAAAACACTCTCAATCGTGCCTCTGTAAAAAGTGGCCAGGACAGAAGGAGAAAGATGAGGTCTCCTCATCCAACGCAGAAAATGCAGATGCTGGTTTGCATGCTTCACTAAGGATGAATGTGTGGGGAGACCAGTTCAGATTGTTAGTTATCTGCACCCGCACTTACTTAATACTGTTGACCACCTCTACAGCTGCATCTTTGATACTGAGTGGAATATGACAATGACAACCATCCTCAGTACATGTTGATAAGGGTTAATCTAATCAAAGATAATAGGAGTTGTAGTTTGACAAATCTTAGGGATTTCTTTAATCTTGAGGTTTATTTATTTATTTATTGGTTCGATTTACATGCTGCCCTTCTCCGGAGACTCAGGGCGGCTTACAATGCGTTAAGCAATAACCTTCATACTTTTGTATATACCTGCTTAGTAGGGCTTCCCCACCCCCAAGCAGTGTTCTTTTTTATACATAGTCAGCTTATTGCCCCCACAAACTGGGTCCTCATTTTACCTACCTCGAAAAGATGGAAGGCTGAGTCAACCTTGAGCCTGGTGAGATTCGAACTTGCAGTAATTGCAGGCAGCTGGTGCTAGTTAACAGCACTGTCTTGTGATTTTTGAAGCTACTGCGCATGTCCACATTCTTTCTTTTTCTAACTTCCTGATTTACTTCTTTCTTTGTTCATCTGCTGATAAACTGCCGGTAAAATGTAGTTAGTTCTTTTTAGTTTTATAATAAAATGTTTCTTAGAATACATTTGGGTTTTCTTTCTTTGAGAGTATACACCAGAGAGTATACAAGATCCATTCACCTCTAATTAGTTACAGTTTCCCCAGCAGGGGTACGAGGCTGATTCACTCTTCGACAATGGTAGCAGAGGATGGTTTTGATCCATCGGCCTGTAATTAATTACAGTTTCCCCAGGAGGGAACGAGGCTGATTCACGCTTTGACAACTCCCATTATGCAAAGTGAGGCTCGTGTTAGCTATTAATTTTTGCTAGTTATTCATTAAAGGGTGGCTTTAATGAATGAATCAGCAGACCAGGAAACAAATACATTTAGCAGCTATATTTTGTGTGTTGCATATTTTTTTTAAGACAGGAAGTCTTTAGGACTGTTGTTTTGGTATCGTATTGATAGGCAAGAAGTTTGGTGTAAAGGATTAGATTAGAAATTAAGAAACTGTGATTTCTAATTTCAATTTAGGCAGGAAGTCAGCTGGGTGATTTGGGACCAGTCATACCCTTTCAGCCTTAGAAAGAAAGCAATGCCAAACAACTTCTAAAATGCAAAATACTGCAGGGACTGATCTTGCACATGCAAGATTTTATAACCGTAAATACAATATAAAAATGTTGGTTTTCAGTTTGGTCTAGTGGTTAAAACATCAGGCTAGAAACCAAGAGGCTGTGAGGTCTAGTCCTGCTTTATTTGGATTAGCTGAGTAAACTAGTCACTCTTTCTCAGCCTAACCCACACCTTAGAGAATTGTTGTTGTGGCAAAAATAGGAGGAGGACGAGTATCATGATTGTCACTTTGAGTTATTTATAAAAATAAAGGTGACATATATTTCTCAGCTTAGAGATATAGAAACCATAGAAAAATTTAAAATATTACCTAAGGTTAGATAATATAGCTTACAAACTTAATGGTATGATGGAAAGCACTATAGCTAAATTGCATCAAGTGGGCAGTTCCTTCTCTATGCATGTGATCTTAATTAAGTCTTAGATATGCTAACATATCTTTGTCACTGACAATTTAACTATTAACCTGGACCTAATCTTTGCATTTGCGCTAAAAATACTGTAAACCTCATCAAATTCAATGGGATTTATATCAACTGCACATGTATATTTTAATCCTGTGCACAAGATTAAAAACAATGGAGGTCCAATCATGAAAAATATACAGACATTTATAATTACTCTGGGGCATCTCAGAACACACAACAGGGACTACAAATTAAGCTTTATTCTTCAGTGCAAAATATTAGCCAGGATATGTTTTTAAATACGGGCTTCCTTCATGCTTAAATTTATTTACTGGTGGGAATTGTTTTGTGGCTTTTAAGGCCTGTTGGGGAATTGCTTCAGTTGGTTCTTGGCCATCTGGGCTAATTAAGAGAGAGAGGATTAAAATCACAGATGGGCTCCTCTAATAACAGTGATCAAAACACAACAAAATAATATAACAGGATTATCAGATGAAATTGCTCAAGGGAGAGTATTAAAGTATGGTAAAGCCACATGTGGTTTGCATTTGGCCAATCCAAACCAGGGCCAAGCTGGGCATAAGCCGCTCTGTTTATTTAAAGGAGTTTTTCATTGTTCCATCTCCTACTATTTTTCATGTACTACATGGTATCATTCTGCAGCTTTGGTATTATTTCTTATATACAATAGCCTCAAACTAAGTTGAATGAAATAGTTAACCATTCCCATTTTCTGACAAAGCTTGCTGATTTGCCTTGTTGTACTTAATTAAAGTTTATTAAAGCTTGCCTAGCAGCAATGTTTATTAAGCTCTGATTGTAGCATCTTTCCTGCAAGAAAAGTGTCACAATGTCATAATAGTAAAGGTGCAGATATGCAGTTCTGCAAAAGGATGGTTGGAGATGTGGGTGACAACAACAGTGTGAATATTATGCTGAATTGCTGTCTAGGAAAAGTAACTTTTCAATATCTGTCTTTCTCGTACATACTTTTCCTTGTGTTAAAAAGAATGCTGTTGAGAATTACCCAGTAACACAAACATGCTTTTCTTTACTCAGAGAAAAGCACTATGCCCATCACAAAGTGGGTGTGAAAATATTCTCTCCCCCACCCATCTCTCTGTGTGTGCGCGTATGGATTAGCTGAATGTTATTTTTTATTTTTTATTATTTATTTTATTTTGTCAAGCATGCATTTTATGACAGATACAAGTGTAAACATAACTATAAATAAATTACATCTCTTCCTCCTGACTTTTTTTTCAATGAAGAAGTGAACATCCAAGAATGGTGAATAGCATCTCCCATGTCTAATTTGTTTTTGTGCCATTAATGAACAGCTTGTGTCCACAAGGGTGGTTCAGTGATCTGCAGCTGAGCAGCTTCCCATACATGCAAAAGAATCCATAGGGAATGGAATTCCAGATTCCAGCACATGTAGAAATGTTTACAGGTATATGAAGGGTCCCAGTTGCAGGCAATCACATGGTACCCATATAGACAGGACAGGGGTAGGTTCTACTTACTTTACTATCTGTTCTCAATGGGATTGTGTTCGCGAGTGAAGCAAGCACACATGCCTTCCTTCTGCGCATGCACATATCACTGATGATGGCATCAGGGGCGGTCGGCGGGGTCTCCCGCTGGTTTTACTATTGGTTCTTGTGAACCGGTCTGAACTGGGGGCAACCCACCACTGAGACAGGGTCTTCATTGATGTTAGCAGAAGGAAAAGGTCATTTTTATTGTCCCTGAATAAACTTTCATTTTGTGTGTGCTTACTAAATACTGAAATGATTGATTACTACTTGAAAAGATGGTTGAAGACTGCTCACTGCTATATAGGTATTGGCTAGAAAAGAATACTTGCCGAGTGCCTGGAAACATATTTAAAGTGATGGGATTTTTTTTCCTTGTGGGAAAGAAACTTAATGTTTACTTCAGGGGTGTCAAACTCATGTCGTCACAATGGTGTCACATGATGTATCTGGACTTTTCTCTCCTTCAGTAAACTGGGTATGGGCATGGCCAGCATGTGAAGCATCCGGTCCATGGGCTGGGAGTTTGATAGCCCTGGTTCAGTTGAATCAAGTACCTAATCTTTAGAGATTTGGGGAAGTGAATTAGGAGGACATTTCCCATGTCTGAAAAATGTGTCTAGTTGAATTGGAGATGGGCACCATACAAATTAGAAGGACTCTGAGCAGAAGTCTATACATATGTATGGGAAGATTACCAGCCATAACCAGTAGAGATACAGCTTTAATTTTGTTATGAACTTCTCTTGTGAGAAACTTCTTCTGAAACTATTCTTCTGAGAAAATCTTCTCAGGTTTTAATTAATCAACTCCCTGCATTTCAACCTTTTTTGGCTGTGTTATGTAAAACCTGTTTTGCTTAATCAGTATATCTCATCCAACTTTCTCCAGCCTGTGCATTGAAGCTACAACTGTCATAATTCCTAGCATGTGATCAAATGGCATAATAACAAACATTTATTTATTTATTTATTTATTTATTTATTGATTGATTGATTGATTGATTGATTCAATTTATATGCTGCCCTTCTCCGGAGACTCAGGGCAGCTTACAATGTGTTAAGCAATAGCCTTCATACTTTTGTATATACCTGCTTAGGAGGGCTTTTGGCCCCCTCTAAGCGGTGTTTTTTTTTATACAAAGTCGTCTTATTGTCCCCCCAATCCAGGTCCTCATTTTACCTCCCTTGGCAGGATAGAAGGCTGAGTCAACCTTGAGCCTGGTGAGATTTGAACTCGCAGTAATTGCAGGCAGCTGGCAGCTAAGTGCTACTTTAACAGCACATTAGTCCGCTGAGCCATCAAGGCTCCTTCCAAGGAATGATCAATAATATATTGCCTTAGCAATATATATTATGCTTAGCAATTGTAGTTAATAATAAATGATATATTAAAGCTTAAATTAAATTAATTACATGGATGTCAAATTTAATTAGCTTTTTTAATATGAAGTACAATGAATATACAAAATCCAATGAATGATATCTATCATCTTTCAATTGACTGATTGATCTATCAATATCTATCTTTTTATCTATTTTCTATTGTTTCTCCAGTGAAGTCAAGATTCTCTTCTTCCAGTTCATCCTCATAAAAGTTCTACAATGTAAGTTAGGTTGAGAGAGAAAGAAAGACCCTAACAACTAAACTAAGGTGGGTTACTATTCAGTCTATGACATCCCTTTGGGAGGCCCAACCACAAATTATATAAAAATATTAGTTTCACAGTGACTAAAAAAAAAAATTCTATGATATAATCCTTCAACATAACAAATAAAGACAATATGATTTGGAAATAATTCCAAACCTATATTGTATAACAGAATAGTTATCTCTTTATTGTCCATCCCCTAACCTGTACGATAGAAATAATGAATATTTTTAATCAAGCATGTTGGTATATTGGATTTAAAAACTTTCAAATGAAACAAACCCTTTTCAAGCAAGCGTCCTATGCTATATTAGCCAGAGTAGTCATGCAAAGAATCAAACATCAGTTGTACAGCAGAAGATCTGCAGGTAGAAGGGCTACGTTTAATTTCTGACATTTTCAGAAAGGCCTAAAAAAAACTCCAATCTAAAAACTCTGGAACACTGCTCCCAGTTTGCATAGGTAATGAGATCCAAGTGGATTACTTGATATAAGTCAGCTTCATAGACATGTTTACAATTAAACTAGAAGTGTCAAATCTTTCACTGCTGGCAGCTAAGATCAACCCCTGTGAAGGAAACAAGACATGGGAACACTCCAAAGACTAATACATTATATATGTCACAATTACAGAATTTTTGTATGTGCAGTACACCTATAAGGAGCACAGTGGCATCAGACTTTATATCTAATTTTGTTGTTGTTGTTGTTGTTGTTGTTGTTGTTGTTGTTGTTGTTGTTGTGTGGTGTATGCCTCCAGGCAACCAGGAGGCATAATGTTGAAAGATCTATTTGCTTGATTTGGATGTTTTCTTTACGACCAGGGTTATTTTAATGCAATAGCTTTTCATCATCCAGTTATTAACACGGGATTACTGTGAGCAGATTCCATATATAAACACTTCCCTCCACTTGGCTAGCGACAGCTTTATAAAGCTGAGATCTGTATTTTAATTCCTCAAATTCCATTAAAGCAGGCTGTTGAGATTACTCAATTATGCTGTTTGTTTTTCTGATTGTGGTCATTTGTAATGTCAGCAACAAAAGTCTGGGGGAAATAGATTGCTCTTCTCACAGTTCATCATAATTCCCCTAGCAAAGTCATGTCTGTATGAACTTGCAAGAAAGAAATGCTACAAAACGAAGCAAGGGAGTAGAACTATGACATGCTTCATCTCAGTTATTACTGGATGGCTAAACCTCTGATCCTGACTGATCAGGCTAGTTATAGTCCAACTTGGGACTCCACGCCAGATGGGGTGAATTGGAGCAAAGTGTTTCTAATGCACCTGGTGTGGTTTTTTTTAAAAAAAAAAACTTTTGAAAGCCTCTGCTTCCAATTTGCCATTATGGAGCTTCACTGATTTGTAAATGGGTATTGCCCCAGCTGCATCCAAAGGTAGAAACATGTAAACCTCTTATTTGCATAGAAAGTTGGCTCATGAGAAAAGGAATGGCCAATGATCAGCAGGGCTGTCTTCAATTCAGAGTGACCCCTGAGATCAGACCTCTCTTGGTCATTCCATCACACTTTTGGCATAGGTTATACTTATGAACTGGATGGATACTTACAGTATCTTATGGATGCTGACTGGGCAATGCAGGGCAATTTTTAACAGTGAGTGAGTCTCAAATTGATAGTGCAAGGAAGAGTGGGAATTTGGGAAGTGATCTTAAGAAATAAAATATATCTACAGTATGACATCTTTATTCTCATGTATGAGATGTCTATGTGTGGTTATTAGCTTGTGGGGATCAGCATACATGCCTATTTGAGTCTCATTATCGTACAGAGGCCTATAATCACTTTCACACTCATAGCATCATTCTATCTCTTAGGGCAGGGCTGTCAAACTCGTGGCCTGAGGGCCGGATGCGTCATGTGCTGCCCATGCCCATGCCCGGTTTAGCAAAGGGGAAAAAAATCCCAATATGTCACGTGACGCTGCCATGACACCACGAGTTTGACACCCCTGGCTTAGGGTATTGTATGCAATGTGTTTTTTAAGCAAGGCCTCACTTGGGGGCATGTTACAGGCCACACTTCAAAAGCCAGGTGTGGCCCTGATTATGAAGAGACTTCTCAGATGTGATCATTCTCTCCATTTTCATTTAAGGCATGATTTTCACCCAAACATTTATTCATATGAAATAAAATGAGGCTACATTTACATTAGCAATGCTCCCATAAATTGTAAAAGTACACAATAGAGGATTCGATACACACTGATATAGACGTTCACTGATGAATACACTATGTGTGCATTTTAAAACATTTATTATTAGATTTATGTACTGCCTGTCTCATCTAGAGGTGAGTAGACATGTCACTGGAACAGATTTGGCGCTGAAAAAACTGGCTCAAGCCCAGAATTACCAAGGTGGTTTTTTTGAGCAATATGCTCCTAAATGCAGTAGAATTATTATATTTCAAATGTATGGCATTTCCATTATTTGTTTCAGAGAAAAGGTTGCATTTCATGCTATCAGTTTTGAAATAAATGTTTGGGGAATATTTTTTTTTCTTTTTCTTTTTTGACCTACAGGAACACAAGACTGTTTTTTTTTAGCAGTAATCAAATGATAATTCTTAAGGAATCATTTGGCCATGGTGGTTCAGTGGTTAGAGTGCAGTACCGCAGGCTACTTTTGCTGCCTGCCTGCAATTTGGCAATTCAAATGTCACCAGGATCAAGGTTGACTCAGCCTTCCATCCTTCCGAGGCCCAAATTGTTGGGGGCAATATGCTGACTCTGTAAACTGCGTAGAGAGGACTGTGAAGCACTGTAAAGCGGTATATAAGTCAAAGTGCTATTGCTATTGCTATTGTAAATTAGAATGAGGTGATTAGAGATTATACTGTTGAATGAGTACATAGAGTTGGCGGGTAAGGGGAGATTAATCCCTTTTAGTCTGCAAAAAGACCCTCAGACTGCTCAAATTACACTTAAGCACTACAAGTCCCATAGAAAATACTAAATCTTTACATTAGCTATCCCTGTGTCTTCTTTATCACAAGATTTATACTTCATGCAGTGGTATTTTGTTAACAAATACTTCAGTGGCAAATTTTCAGGAATCAAAGCATGAAGTAAAAATCTTTTAAATAAAATAACAGTATTTCAATTAAAATACATTTATGTTGAGAAATTGTGTAAAATGGCAGCCAATGTCTTGATATTTGTTTGCTATCTCTTCCAAAGGATGTTAAATGTCTGTTTATTTTGAATTTGTATGTCAAAACGTTACTTTGATTGGTCCTGTACACCACAATTTTGCAAAACCAGGTGCTTAATAACACTCATTCTTAATTTTTTTAAAAAAATCCTAAATCCCAACATCGAAGTCTTTAAAGATTGTTAGCTGGCCCGTATATTACTTCTCAGACTAATGCTAATGAGATAATATGCAATTGACCCCAAACAAATAAATTATTCAAAATCTACTGCAAGTGTGAAAAGTATTTAAATGTTATTGATAAAACCATCTAGACAGTCCCATTAGTAATTCATTCTCACAGCACCTGTATTGATCAGAGAATTTAAACAGCAAAAATGAGAGAGATGGGAAAGATAAATGTGTGAGTTTTTGTGTTAGAGAGTTCATAAGCCAAGAATGGAACAGCTATTCTATCTATCTATCTATCTATCTATCTATCTATCTATCTATCTATCTATCTATCTATCTATCTTCTATCTCTATATAATTCAGTGCAATAGTTTCACACCAGACTAGAAACTAAAAGGCCATGAATTGTAGTTCAGCCTTAGGCATAAAGCTGGCTGGGTGACCATGAGCCAGTAATTCACTCACTCACTTTCTCTCTCCCTCCCTCCCTCCCTCTTCCTCTCCCTCTCCCTCTCCCTCTGTCTCAGGCTAGTCTGCAGTATATTTCTTTACTGTTTGTTTCTTCACTGTTGATGGCAGAAGATATCACCACTTTGCTATCTTCATTGTCAACTCTAAGGATAGCTGTTGTATTTGTTGTCGTTAATTTGATCTTTTTTATATTTAATCCCATTTTAACTGTGCTGTTTGGCTTTTAGTACTGGGGCTCGCAAATCAGAGTAGTATCAACAATATAGGATAGTTGATTGATGTTTCTTCCTCCAGTTTAAAAACCACACTCATCACCTTTCAATCAAGTTTCCCATAGTATATATTCTCTATGTGGGTTAAATAAATAAAGAAGAGTGTACAGTCTTTTCAAACTCCTCTGTTAACCTTTTTATGTCCAGACTGTGGCTTTCTGATCTGTATATAAGTTTCTCATGAGGACAATGAGAAGCCAGTTGTGTGACTTTGGGCCAGTCATTCTCTCTCAGCTCACCCACTTCATCGGGTTGTTGTTGTGGGGAAAACAGCAGGAGGAAGGTGTATTGGATATGTTCACCATCTTGAGTTATTTGTAAAAATGAAATAAAATAAAATAAAATAAAATAAAAAATGTTCTACGATTCCCATTTTACTGAGCACATCCCCACAGCTTAGAATGATTGAAACAATCAAAGGCTCTTCTTTAACTGACGAAGCACATACTGATTTCTTTTTGATATTCTTTGGCTATTTCTACTTTGCATTGGCAATAATGTCTTGTGTTCCTCAATGTTTTCTAAAGCCAGCTTGAATATCTGACATTTCTTTCCATGTAGGGCACCAATTTATGTTGGATAAGGCTAAGCATTATTTTGCTAGTATATGAAATTAAGGATATTGTATAGTAGTTTGCAGACTATTAAATTTTCTTTGTTACATTGGAATGTAGATTGACCTCTTCCAGTTAGTTGCTCACTGGGTCATAGTCTAGAGTTGCCGACAAATATTGGTTACAACCTGATGCTACTTGCCATGTTACATGAGCATCCCACCAGTTCCTGGTTATCTATGTCCTGCTGGAATACAATCAGTGAAGTGAAGCCTGCTATCTCTTGAGATAAATGGTAAAAGGTGAACCATTCTTGTTTTAAGGATTCCCCCCCCCCCCAAATCCTTTATCTCCTGTGCTCTAGATAATACACAGAACAGCTTTTAAAAGTCTTTTGTGTGGATCTTTTCAGATACGTGAAGATTGGTATTGATTATTCTCGGCTCCCTTGATCTCTCTACATAGGATTTATTTTCTAATCCCTGATCATCCATGTTCCTGGCCCTGACTCAGTTCCACTCTCTCAAAATTCCTGTTAAAAAGAATTAGACCAATATTTAAAATTAAAATTCCTCAGCACATTTAAAATTTGAGCTTTCCAAAGTCTTTGGAAAACAGCTTGCAAGAAGCATGTACCCCAGTAATAATTTCTTCTGATCCCATCTTGGCAACAACAAACATTGTAAACCATAAACATGGATTGTCTTAAAATAGTCCCAGCATTCATCACTGTTTCATGCACTGATTGAGATATTAAGCTGAAAGGTTGCTTTTGAAATAATATAAGCATTCTGTTTATTTTATCTGTGAAGTTATTAGTAAATCTTCCCTGACTCCTTTGAGCAATTAGACTGTATCAGTAATAATGCTCTCCTATTTTTCTTTTTGTCTATCAGGTCCATTTCAAAAATTTACCACAATAAACAGGTGGAGGATGGGAGAGAGAAAGAGAGAAGGTTTAAAGAAAAAGATGGACTTGCCTCTCACCACATTTGGATTCTTCAGCAGATCAGCCCAATGAAAGAAAAAGAAGTTGTGCATTTTTGTCTAACAGCAATAGGCTGTCCTGGAAACTCTATTAGTCTGAATCTTCCTTGATCTGCTCTCTGTTTCTGGCACAACAGTGAGGCAGTCACTTTAAAACAGAACCACAAATATGTACAGCTAGCCCTTGACTAAGGGCCACAATTGAGCCCAAATCTTCTGTTGCTCAATGAGAGGTTTGTTAAGAGAGTTTTGCCCCATTTTATGAACTTTCTTGCCACAGTTGTTACGTGAATCACTGCAGCTGTTAAGTTAGTAACACAGTTGTGAATCTGGTTTCCCCATTGGCTTTGCTTGTCAGAAGGTCTCAAAAGGTGATCACATGACCCTGGGACACTGCAACTGTCATAAATATGAGCCAGTTGCTAAGCGTCCAAATTGTGATTGCCTGACCATGGGGATACTGCAACGATCTTAAGTGTGAAAAATGGTCACATCAGTCACTTTTTTCATTGGGGTTGTAATGGTCACTAATGTTCATTAAATGAACTGTTGTAAATTGAGGACTGTCTGTATAGGTTATATGCACACCTGTCTTTCAAAAACCCTCTGCATCTAGGTGCACCCCGACTGTTTTTATGCACCAGTTTCATGGAAGGAGCTTTTAATGTAACGTTCATGCAGCTCTTGAAGACATTTCTGCCTGGAATAGCATCCTAGTCAGTGGCAGGCCTGACAGTTGATATTTGTAACTGGTCCCTCACCTCCCAAATGCTCCTTTAGGCTCTAGCGGAGCTGCCAATGCATCGCTCCTGTTGGCTCTTTCCTGCTGTCACCAAGCAATCAGGAGCAAGGCAATTACCAAAACAAATCAATCTTTTCTTGACAGTTCATTTACACTGAATTAATTTGGAATTAGAAGCCATTATTGCAATTGGCAGCTACCAATATTCCCTATACAACAGGGCATCTATGGGGAAAATAGTTCAACAGTCCACTCTCTGAATTACAAAGACCCGTTTGCACTGATTGAGATATTAAGCTGAAAGGTTGCTTTTGAAATAATATAAGCCTTCTGTTTATTCTACCTGTGAAGTTATTAGTAAATCTTCGCTGACTTCTTTGAGCAATTAGACTGTATCAATAATAACACTCTCCTATTTTTCTTTTTGTCTATCAGGCAACGTGATTTTAAATAGGTTTAAATGGAAAATCAGACTCATTGATTTTAATGGAGATTTTTCCCAAGGAACTATTTGTCACCATAGCCTGAAGTGTCTTCTGGACATTTCAGTACATCTTCCCAAATTCCTGACCGTTTTGTCATGATGGTTGGGATGAGAATTCATGAGAATTTCAGGAGGGTTGCCAATCTGTATTTTAAGTTATAGTATGTCAGCTATTAAAATAAGCCAAGATACTTTTTACAAGATATTATATTCCATATGACCGTGATGGGATTTTATAGTTGTGATAAAACTAGGCATTTTACTTTATGGAAGATAATTCTCCCTTTGACAGCCAGAAATCAATACACCAATCTGAATTCCCATCGATTGTATGAACTTCATCACTAAAAATTCTAAGCAATGCCCATAATTGTTTGGAAATTCTGGAAACTGAAATCAACACTTCTGGATGACGCCTAAAATGAGGAAACCCTGCTCTATCTGAAGCTTTCCACTTCAAATCTGTTTAAAACTCTAAAGAGGAAAAGCACTGATGTTGCTCATTGATAACACACCACACCAATATTCAATCTCACTTTATCCTGTTTGGAGAAATGTACTGTTTTCTATAGTATAATTTTCTATAGCTATATGAGAATCAGTTTAGCATAGTGGTTAATGGGACTATCTAGATTCCGTGATGGCGAACCTATGGCATGGATGCCACAGGTGGCACATGGAGCCATATCTGTGGGCACATGAGCGTTGCCCTACCTCAGTCCAGCATGCATGTGCGCGCTAGCCAACTGATTTTTGGGCCTTCCGGGCCCACTGGAAGTTGGGAAACGGGCTATTTCCAGGCCTCCGGAGGGCCTCCGGGGGAGTGAAGAAGGCTGTTTTCACCCTCCCCAGGCTCCTAGAAAGGCTCTGGAGCCTGGAGAGGGCAAACAAATGGGCCTACTGGGCCCACCGGGCCATCACATGCCAAAAGCGGGGGGGGGGAAACAGGGGTGGGTCACGCGCGCATTCATGGGGGACAGGGCACATTGAATTATGGGTGTGGGCATGTGTGCGCACAATCCCCCCCACTACCCATGCTTTTGGTACATGATGGCGAAAAGGTTAGCCATCACTGATCTAGATAGAGCTACTTTAGTGGAGGTGGGGTGCTGCTAACTGGGTATGTCTAATGGAGACAAGGACTAGGGGTGACATGATAGCAATATTCCAATAGTTGAGAGGCTGTCCCAAAGAAAAGGGGAACAACCTATTCTCCATAGTACCTGAGGGCAAGACAAGAAGTAATAAATGGAACTTATCAAAGAAAAATCCAACTAAGCAGAGAGTTCCTGACAGTAGAACAATTAGCAATAGCAATGGCACTGAGACTCATTTACCACTTCACAGTGCTTTACAGCCCTCTCTAAGTTGTTTACAGAGTCAGCATATTGCCCCCAACAATCTGGATCTCATTTTTTATCGACTCGGAAGGATGGAAGGCTGAGTTAACTTTGAGCTGGTAAAAATCGAACTCCTGGAATGAGCAGTGAGTTAGCCTGCAGTACTGCATTTTAACCACTGTGCCATAGTGGAACAGCTTGGCTTCAGAAGTTGCGGTGCTTTGACACTGGAGATTTTTTTGACACTGGAGATTTTTAAGAAGAGATTAGACAGCCATTTGTGTGGAATGATATATGCTTTGGTAGGGGATTGGACTAGAAGAACTCCAAGGTCCCTTCCAACTGTGCTACTTTGTATTCTGTATTCTAACAAGCATTCAAATCTCAGCAGCCTATCCTGGAGATATAGAATCAATCGCTATTCCTTGTTTTCAATTTTCTTATGCATCAGGAAGAAAAGAAGATTAAATATAACCTTACTAGTCTATCCCAGTTGAGGAGAGCCAGTTCAGGACAGTGGTTAAGGCATCGGGCTATAACTGGTAGGTTGTGAGTTCTAATCCCATCTTAGATACAAAGCCAGGTGGTGAACTGTTACTCTTGCTCAGCCCCAGGAAACAGGCAATGGCAAACTACTTCTGAAAAACCTTGCCAAGAAAACTGCAAGGATTTGTTCAGGCAGTTTTCAGGAAATAAAATCTGACTCAAAGCCACAAAATTTTTTTTAAAAGTGTGGCCTCCAAGAAGCAAATGCTGTGCTGCATTTGTTATAAATGCTACTGATTTCTGCATTGTGTTAGCTACTTTACATCATAGGATAATATTTGAATGGTTTAAGTGGTAGGACTCCGTAGATACATAGGATGTAAAACAAGGAAATAATAAGATTAAAAAATAATTAAGAAAAACACACACTCATTAGAGTTAAAGAACATCGATCAAATTTGAATAGATGAGTTAACAATGGTGGGCTGTAAATATTCTTATTAGCTTGCCATTAATAAGAGTGTTAATAAGGCACATAGTTAATGTGACACATTAACAAGACACATAGAGATAAACTATATTTACATATCATTTAAAAGGCATAATAAAAAAGTTAAGAAGGAAATAACAAAAACAAAAAACAGAACATCATCTCCAGCAGCCTATATCCAGATAATCCATATTAACCCTGACAATGAGTCAAGCAGAAAACAATACACTAATCAAAGTTCTACCATGGGGAAAACTATATCCCTACCAAAATTGGCAGGGCAAGCTATTCTATATAAACATAGATGCAGATTTTAGGTAAGACAAAATGTTCAAAATGGCACAATGTATTCCTTTTCTGATGGGAACACTTAAAGGGCTTAAGAGTTGAAACAGCACATGCAATCCAACTGTCCCCCAAACAAATGTTGAAAGTGGACTCTCCTGGAGAGGTGGTAAAACATTGGCGTTATACTGGATACAAAATATGCCTGGGGGTATATTTAGGGGAAATCACAACTATGCAAGTTCTTTTTTAACCATTAAATGAAAAATTTGTGTCACCTATAAAACAAATAGATATTATTATCTAACAACAACACAAACACTTATTGCTATTAACATTAATATGACTGCTGCCAATGTTGCTGAAGTTCAAATCAACCACGAATTGTCAATTTTCACTCAGCTTGCAAATTTACAGAATCGCACAATTTATGGTCTTATCAAGAGCTTCTAAACTTTGCTAGCCCGTGCTCCTGCATTTCAATTCCCCACTTTCCCTTTCCTTTAAATAAACCTGCTTCATTTTCATAACTTTCAAAAGCAGATAAAAAAAAAAAATCTTGAATTTCTGAAACATGCAAACTGATCACTGTGGCATTAAGAAATCTTAAGACGACTTATTTTTAAGGGGTTTTATTAGGGAAATTCCTGCTCTTTAAGATATTGGTATGGTTGTCAAAAGCAGTCACTTTTGCAGATGTTGGGGCTTTTCTTACACTAATCTGCTAGAAAGCCTGAGCCACAGAGATCACTTAGCAATTTTTAGATTTAAGGAGATGAGAGAAGAAAAGCAAGAGAACTAGTCCCTCTAGGGTCAAGCCTTATTGGAATTCAGCGATCTCTTTCCAAATATGCAACAGTGTGGTTAAGACTAATTAATGCAAGACAGCTTAAGGAGATTTGAGGGGGGAAGGGGTCTACAATCCACAGAAGACAAAAAACCCCCTCCTTTTCCCCAGTTTTCCCCACTTCTTCCTTCCCGTTCCAATACATTAGGGGTAATAACAATCCAGTTTAAACCACACAGCCAAAGTTGCTTTTGCAGAAGCTTTTGCAAACCATTTTGAAATGCAGAAAGATTTTCTGTACTCTCTTTTTCCTGTCCAGAATTGCATCCATCCATCAATCACTCTAATGCCCTGGAGAGCTTGAGATGTAAAGGAATTAAGCACCCTCTCCTATTTATTAGTCCTGCTATTAACTCAGTATTTCTAATTTGGCAAGTCTTTAACACCCTTTTAAGCTTTTGGAAGCGGTAAGTCAGCTCTCGCTTTAACTAATCATATCAGCTTATTTCTAGAAATTGCAAGAAACACAATGCAGAAATACTGTAAATAGTCCCCAATTCTCATAAACAGAGAAGCATTGAAAAAAAGGAAATTCTAAATGCCTATCCACAATTGACTGCCTGCCTTAACTAAGCTTATTGTCTAGTTACGCTTTATTTTAATATAACTTCATTGTAAAATCTTATCTAATTGAGCCAAATGAGCCAGGAATGATCTTAGGAGCACTGCTGTCTTCCTATTATCCCCAAATTCTTTTTTTTTAATGACAAATATCTCAAAGATGTTAAAACATATTGAATACATTTATTACTTAATTACTGATTTGCATCATTTGATGATTTGCTAATTTGGTGATCCAAACTGCAAGTTTTTCAGTACAATCAAAAAGCCAGAGGGTAAAAGTTGTAATCTTAAAACGAAAAACAAATTTTTAAAACCCTCTGACAATCTTGATTACTACATGTCTTTCACATATGCATTTCTTTCAATATCTGATTAATGACTATTTTGTCTTCTTTCTCCTGAACGTTGTTTTTACACTCTGTCTGAATCTGCCTACATTTTGCTGTGAACCTAGTGGAAGGGTATGGTGAAATAAAAGTAGTAGTGTTTATTTATTTTGTAATACATTTTGCTGGAATAAGTGTTTTCCATGTTAGATAAGGATTAATTTCATATCATCCACCCAATATGTGATGCTATATAGATGTATGTATAACATTAAATTATTAATTTGATTATTGCTGCAGCATATATACTTTTTTGGGGGGACAAAACAGCATTTTAAAAATAGTTCTTGTGGTTAGGTCAAAAATGCATGGAATGACCATTATCTGGCATTCCAAAAGCACTAATATAGCATCACCTATTCAAATATTTGATTACCTAGAATTTATAACACAAAATACATTGTATCCTGAATATTGTATTATATTTGTCTGAAGTCAAAGCCCTTAAAAATACTACATATTTCCTTGCTTTTCAAACACTAATATTACTATTTGTGCTGCTGCTGCTACTAATAATAATAATGTATATTGAATTTATATGCCATTGAATTCCCAGCAAGTTTGGACACTCTGTTCCTATTGCTATAGCATAGTTGACTGCAGCTGTATGCAGCAGGTCAGAATCTCTCTTGATACATGAGGTTACCTCCCTACTATTTGAGGTTACCTCTGTACTACTCTACTTGTAGCACTTTCTGTGCTGTAAAACTGACCATTCTTCTACATGTAACAATTGCAACTTTGTAAAAAGAAATATTGTAAAATACTGAATTAGAAAATATATTTTACTCAGGTCTCTGCAAACCTAATGGTACTGTGGTTATGTCAAATGACAGCTGTTCCTAGATTCCAATAATTATGGGGAATTGTCCACAATTGCTTTTCTGTACAAAATTGTTTTGTTCTTATTTATCATCGTGAATGCAGCAAATAGTTTGTTCTTTTGATCTTTCCATTTCCTAAAGGGAAGATATTGTTTTGGCTGTGCTGCTAAATAAATAGAACAGATCATCAAAGTAACCCAGGACTTGCTAGATGATCTGTGATCTAAAAGTCCATTTTATAAGTTATATAAATGGATGAACTGAGAAGAAAATGGTTCTAGTGATTATTTGACCGGTCCACTATGACTCAGATCATTGTCCAGAAAGCAGAATGGGAGAAGAAACATATTCCTTTCTTCATCTATTAAAAAGCAATACAACAGTTATTACGAGCAAGAACATGAAAAGGATAGGAAACAAAAACGCCTGTCAGCAAAATAATTTCAGCAAGTGGACTAGATGGGAAAAGCAGGAAGTTAGAATAGGAAGTGTGCTCCGATGAAATATTTCCCACTTGGGAAATGGAAAAATCATGACTATGTAAATTCTACACATTCTTTGGAAATCCACATTTGGTCCTTGATATTTGCTAGACTGAAAAGGGTCCTGTCTAAATTTGTAGACAGTCTTGGCAAGACAGTTTTAGTGAACTGATTTAAGATTATGTAATTTCTTATAGGGCACAAATATTCACACTGATGCAGCTACAGCTGCCACCCCCATCAGTTAACAATAAACTGGCTTCCACATAAACATGCTGGTTTAAATGTGAGCTATATTTTGATTTCACATACCATCATTTGATTTCAATATTCATTTGGGGAAATCAGGTTTAGTAAGTCAGTATAAATTGTAAATTTAGTCAGTCATTTAATCAATTGCAAATTTAGTCAGTAAGTCAATGTAAATTACACACCTTACAAACATGGCTGGCTTTTTAAATTTTTTTATTTTTTTTTTTATTTATTTATTTATTTATTTATTAGATTTATATGCCGCCCTTCTCCGGAGACTCAGGGCGGCTTACAATGTGTTAAGCAATAGCCTTCATACTTTTGTATATTTTTTATACAAAGTCAGCTTATTGCCCCCACAAACTGGGTCCTCAATTTACCTACCTTGAGCCTCAAACTTGCTAAAGGAGAGGATGGAAGGCTGAGTCAACCTTGAGCCTCAAACTTGTAATAATTGCAGACAGCTGAATGTTAATAACAGGCTATTAGCCTGTTGAGCTATCTGTTAAACATAAGCCTGGGGCAGATGTCTTGTGAGCCCATTTTTGACTTTCTGTTGAACTTCCAAAATTACATTATCCTATAGAAAATTAAGGCAGGTTTTTTTGGATACTCACCTCCACTTCTGTAATAAGAAATATGTAAGAAAAACATCAGCCAAGGAAACAAACCAAGCAACAAAACTTCAACTAATTGATTACAAATAACAAACTGGATTAACTAATCAAACCAATATCTATTTTAGCTAGGCATTTTATAATACCATTTTCATTCTTTTATTCATTCATTCATTCATTCATTCATTTTATTGATTAGATTGATTGATTGATTGATTGAAATAAAATTCCCACACAGATACACGGAGGAATATATTCTATTGATCATTTCTCAGTTGTAGATTTTTACTCATGCTAATTCATTACAACAAGTTAATAAAGGTTTTAAAAGGGTTAGGATTACATCTATATCTAAATGGGAGGATGAAGAGAGAAAGAGAAGTAGTGTGGTCATAGAATGGAATGGAATTGAATAAAGTAGAATGGGATGGAATAGAATGGAATGGAATGGAATCTCACAGCTCAGCATAGTCAGAGAAAACTGTCATTCTTACCAGTGGTGGGTTTCACATATTCTTACCACTGGTTCGCCATGCCTGCCCTTTGCTTATGCACACCAGGGGTGGGTTCTATTTACCTTTACTACCAGTTCAAAATGGGATCGCTCGGGTGTGCTCACTACGCTCGCACGCGCACCTTACTTCTGCACATGCACAGATTGCCAATGACAACATTCGGGGCAGTGGGCGGGAGCCTTCCGTCGGTTTTACTACTGGTTCTTGTGAACTGGGGGCAACCCACCACTAATGCATGCACCTTCCGCACCTGTACACGGCCTCAAAAACATGGCTAAATAGGACAGCATTACTCTGGGGCAGGTGGATGGGCCCACCTGCAGTCACCGAACCGGTTGAATACTGCTTTTTACCATCTTAAAGTGAAGTGACCTTCATACTTTCCCTTTGTTTACCACTTTCTTGCACTGCATTCTCACTGTGGGAAAAGTATAGCTTAAACCCTTTCCTGGGTGCTCCTGTGCCCAAACAGAGAGTAGATTAGGGGTGAAATCTGACAGGTTTTGGAGGACTGGTAGCAGAAATTTTGAGTAGTTCGGAGAACTGGCAAATACCACCTGGCCCCAGAATGGGGTGGGAATGAAGATTTTTCAATATCCTTCCCCCAGGAGTGGGGAGGGAATGGGGATTTTGCAGCATCCTTCCCCTGGAGTGGGGTGGGAATGGAGATTTTGCAGTATCCTTCCCCGGCCACGGCCACCAAGCCATGACCACAGAACCAGTAGTAAAAAAAATTTGGATTTCACCACTGGAGCAGATACACATCCTTTCACAAAATTCTTAGGGTATATAATCCTTACTCTCATATCACCCTTTAAGTGGCTTTTCCAAAGGAGCAGGTTTTTTTGGACATTTGGGGTGTCACCCATGTAACAGTGTTTCATGCAGAGTAAGTAAACACACTACAAACCATCACTGTGCAGAAACCATTGTATCAGAGAGTGAATAATACAACAGGAACAGAAAATGCATTACAGGAACAAGAGATATGAGTCCTAGAGTGGCAATGTGACAGAGGAAACAACTACAATAGGAGAGGAATAATAGAGCTGCATATAAGATAGGCATGACACCTGTAACAAACAGTATTCTGGATTATTGCATCCAAGACACATCGTATCTATTTTCATGGCTCTGCTTGTAGAGAAATTGTTGCAAATATTTAGAGTGAAGGTATCAAACATTGTCAGGGGCAGATTTAACCTCAGGCAATATATTAGCAATGTTCCCACTAAAGAGCCCAGAAGGAACATGTTGAAAGGCTATGAAATTATTACTTCAGAGCTTCTTTCATTTACAAAGCCACTGTTACAGATATTTTGATATAAAACATACAAGATGGATAGGAAGGTAATAAAAATCTCTTCCCAGAAGCTTACAACAATATGCCTAGTTATTCAGTGTTCCTTCTTCCTATTTTATCTCCATAACTCTATAATGACATAGTGACTGGTCTGGATTTACATACAGGACTGAACTGTTAAGCTCTGAAGACAAGTAGAATTTGCTGTACTACTCATTCTATCTTCTTTTATGCAGTACTAAATTTCAGTAGGACTGGTCCTTAGCCTGACTCCAGACCCAGCATTTCTGAATGCATATATATCTCAGCTAGATATCTCCCTCTATATCCTTATGAGCAATTCTGCCTCCATTCCCATAAATATACAAATCCAAACTTTAAAATCCAGATGGATTTTCTGAGGAACTGACCTAGCCAATTTCACTCTTGTGATGCGCTAGTTTTGTTGTCCTACCACGGGTGTCAAACTTACGGCGTCATGTTGCCTTCATGTGATGTATTACGATGTTTTTTCCCTTCGCGGAGCTGGGGTAGACGTAGCCTGCATGTGACGCATCTGACTGCCAGTTTCCCAACATGAATGCCTTCCAATAACCTTGGTATGGTTTCATTCTTCATATAATTTGCCTCTCTTTTAATAAAAAACAGCTTTCTTTTGGTCTTGGGAGCTAGGATTAATTTACTTCCTGAGACAATAGCTTTAGTCCAGCTCTGGTGTAAAAGAGCAGCAAAAAAAGGCCAGATGGTATATTAATAGCAACATAAAGCCAATCCTCTGTAGCCAAAAGATCAGGTATTTTAACAGAAGAATAGCAATCGTAATCCTTTGAAGATTAAGAAGCTAAGAGAGGCATAAGTTAGAGAAAATGATTCATTGTGAGATAGAAACCGTTTATAGTTCCTACATTTTTTTACAACATCGTATCTCTTTAATTAGCACATAGCACATTCCTGATTATATTTGGTGCCAAGCAAAATTCTATAAGGATTATTTTACTGCATATCACATGATGGAAATAAATAAAACAGAGTGCACTACTCACCCCTCATTTAAATTGCGTCCATAAAAACTGATTCCTATTCAAATACTTGGTGGAAAATTAAAAGTATTTCAACAGGAGCTGAAAAATAATAGCAAAGCAAAGTCTGCCACTTGGGGTTTTCTTGTGCAAATTGCACCACTGTGTTCTGTTTCTCCTTTCCTTTAACTTTCTTCATTGTGTCTCACCTGGTGGTCTGTAGAATTCAGTTTGGGAATCGTGAGCCTGTTTCTAATGTTCCATTCTGAAAGTAACTGGATTATCTCATCAATTTGTTGCTTGGTCTAACCCAGTGTTTCTCAACCACAGCAACATCAAGATATGCGGATTTCATGTCCAGAATTCCCCAGCCAGCATGAACAACTAGGGCTAACTATTTGTGATGGCAATTGAGCATAACAATCTAAACTTCATTTAGACTAATTGCCATATTTTACCATACTAAATTACCATTTAGACTACCATATTTTATGAATGTTTTTTTACTTCTAAGGAAATAGGAAGCTTTCAGTCAAATCAATAAAGGCGTTGTTGTTGTTAGTTGTAAAGTCATGTCCGACCCATTGTGACCCCATGGACAACATTCCTCCAGGCCTTCCTGTCCTCTACCATTCTCTGGAGTCCATTTAAGCTCATGCCTACTGCTTCAGTGACTCCATCCAGCCACCTCATTCTCTGTCGTCCCCATCTTCTTTTGCCCTCAATCTTTCCCAGCATTAGGCTTTTCTCCAGTGAGCCCTTCCTTCTCATTAGGTGGCCAAAGTATTTGAGTTTCATCTTCAGGATCTGGCCTTCTAAAGAGCAGTCAGGATTGATCTCCTCTAGGACTGACCAGTTTGATCGCCTTGCAGTCCAAGGGACTTGCAGGGGTCTTCTCCAGCATCATAGTTCAAAGGCCTCAATTCTTTCGCACTCAGCCTTTCCTATGGTCCAACTTTCACAGCCATACATTGCAACTGGGAAAACCATAGCCTTTACTATACGCACTTTTCTTGACAGGGTGATGTCTCTGCTTTTTAGTATGCTGTCTAGATTTGCCATAGCTTTCGTCCCCAGGAGCAAGTGTCTTTTAATTTCTTGGCTGCAGTCCCCATCTACGGTGATCTCGGAGCCCAGGAAAATAAAATCTGTCACTACCTCCATTTCTTCCTCATCTATTTGCCAAGAATATACATTATACAGACGGACGGACAGACAGACAGACAGACAGACAGATGTAGGTCTTTGGTTATTCAGATTTTCTCCCGCGTAAAATTGTAAGTGTCTTGGCAATGTTTCAACAAAGTCTCATTCATCATCTTCAGGCTGGTGTTTTCAGCTTTGTGCTTCTAGGAGCAATGTATGATTGCAGCTGTTTCTTCCTTTTAACTGCTAGTGGGGGTGTGAACTATTGCTATTAGGTGGGAGCTTGGCTGTGCTCTGATTGGATGGGGGGTTGGCTGTGCTCTGACTGGATGGGGGGGTGTTCTGTTTGGGTGGGGGCTTGGTTGTGCTCAGGTTAGTCTGAGTTGCAGGGGGATTTGAGCTGGTGAGCTGCATTGCTGTTGTTTGGCTTCACATTCATGGTCGTGCCACATCTTCATGGTGGGTTTCAGTCTGCTTCATGTATGGATTGGAGGGGTTTAAAGTGGCTAATGATGCAACTGTGGTCTGGCTTCTGGTCCATGGTCGTGCCATGGTTTTGGTGTATACCAAGTACAGGTATACACATACCTGTACTTGGGTACATGGGTACATACCTGTACCCAAGAAGAAAGGCATAGTCATACTTTAGAGCAGTGTTTTTCAACCCTGGCAATTTTAAGATGCGTTGAGTTCAACTTTCAGAATTCCCCAATCAGCCTTCCTTGATGGGGAGTTCTGGGAGTTGAAGTTTTCACAAGTTAAAGTTGCCAAGGTTGAGAAACACTGTTTGAAAATGTTTCTTATTTAAAACATGACCTGGCAAATCATATTTGGAGTAGTGATTTACTGAAAATCTCTAAATTTCCTTAGTAGGCATTTTGTGTACAGCCATGATGATGATGATGATGACGATGATGATGATTGGAAACAAAGGATTTATAGTCGAAGAGATGATGAGAGATGACCTTGAAAGAAATAGGCCAGAACTAAGGAAACAAAGCTGCAACTTTGTTTAAGACCTGGAAATTAGACAGTATTCAAGAGACTCAGATAGGCTCCTCACTAATTGATTGGGATATAAGAGACAGGGGAAGTAAATAACAGTGTCCAAATTTCCATAAACATAGCTGGTCACCATAAAACATAGCATTAATTTTTATGGTGGTGGTGGTGAGTGTCTATTTCCTGATCTGGTCTACTTGGTAGGGCAGACTGAATATTGGTGGGAAAAGAGATGGAAAAAGCTGATAAAGATCAGATTTCATCATTTTTGAGAACACATTGAACTTTTATCCTCCATGAATTGATTGGGACAATACATGTGAGAGTAAGGAAAAAATCCTTTCTGAACAGAATAAAGAATATTGGAGGAATAGAAGGTGAAATGTATTAGAAAAAAGAAACCAGAAAATATCTTAATAAAGGAAACACATCCTCAAATTGCATTGAACTCTTGTGACTATATGGGCACAATCAAGCAACCGATTTGTCCAGAATATATAGTAAAAAAAAAAAAAAGTTGAGATGTTAGCCACGATATACATTTTTTTTAAAAAAAAAAAAAACCAAGCAGAGCTTTGGTTCTACCATTGGAATCTCCATTTTAACTTTTTTGATCATATTCTATGGACACTCCTGTTTCATAGAAACAATAGAAAGTGGTTTTCTATTCCATCTTACAACTCTCTCTTTTTCTATTCTAGTCTAACCTACAACTGAAATGACGTTGGTCTCTCATTGTTTCTTCAATGTCTCCAAGAAAACCGCATGGACATCAACCTGTAGTCACCAGGAGCTATGCTTCACTAGATGGAGACTTTACCTTTTTAAACCTCTTAGAGGAAATGAAATTATTTTCTCAAATAAAAAAAAAACCCAACCTAAGGATTTGAAAATGAACATCTTTTAATATTAATTGAATTAAAGCAGCATGCTGCCATCTCTCATAAAGCTAGAAGAATCAGACTGGTTAATGGGTTCTCAAGCTAATCAAAAAATTAATTAAGCGTTTAGTGAGGATTTCAAATCCCTCAATTGGATTTGAAGAAGGCTGTTTTCCTGTTTCTTTCAAGCTTTGCTTATTTTATTATAAAAAGAGGGTGGTTAACAAAACATCTATCTCTTTTACATGATCTTCCCTGGAAGTCATTCTTTGCAGAAGAAATAGTTAAAGCAAAGATGTTAATCATGTTAATTTTGTCAGGCTCCTATTGCAAATATTTTTCATCTCTAATGCTCCCAAGCCATGTAAATCTTGAACAGACTTGAACCAATCACGAGCATCATTGCCATTGGTTCCCTATCCTTTAGACTATTGTATATATGTAACAGAAAAAACAAGTGAAGTTTTTATAACATATATGTCTGTCCATGTAGTTACCAGGTGTCATGCTTACCTTGGAGATGTTAAATTTAAATTCCTTTACTATAATCTAATAATTTGGAGGTATATAAAAGAGTAAGGTAGCCACTTATACATTGGGAATTTGGTTTAATATTTTATATACTGTACCTACCCCCAATATATGTTTTCATGTAGAGGATTAGGATGCTATTTTTTTATATATAATTTTAATTTATATATATTTGGTACATAGATGCTTGTTCAGGTTTTCTTGAAAGTAAATAGGTAGGATTCTCCAATATAGAGGAAATAAAGCTGAAAAAGTTTCTATATTTATTTTCATTCATACACATTACCCAATTAAAGTTTACCTGAGAATTATAAGCAAACAGGCAAGGCAATATTATTCAAAGGTGCTTGAAATCAAAGATAATATTTCCTTACTGTAATTTATTCAGATTCAGAGAACTGAAAGAAAAAGAAGAAACTTTAAGTTACATTTTTGGTTGAAATTTGAATTACAAAATTGATTGACCATGAAAGATGTAGGAATATATTCCGATGGTGTGCTTTATGATCAAGGGAATTAATAGAATAGATATTCTCACCAATATAAATTATTTCTGTAGAAAGAGAGTAAATTTATGCTTAATGCAAGCTGCATAGAAAGATAATATTAAAAATTTGACATGTTGGCATCCAAGGGTTCATCTAAATGCTGAGTTAAATTCAAGCCAGTGACTTTCAGATCCCATTAGAATCAACAGGACATGGGATTCAAAGGGATTCAGTGGGATATGTGCTCAACAATACATGGATTGATCCATTGGATTGGAATTCAGCCTTGGATTTTGTAATGTGAGAAACAAAGATAGGTTGTGTATGTGTTATAGAGATTTTCTCTTCTACCATTTGCACACTGAAATCCCTGGATCTGTTAGTTCGGAAATTATAAGGAGAATATGTTTGAGACAATTACTCTGCAGCAGAATTCTCCCTAAGTACTACTTAGAAATGTAACAGCAGTACCTACTCTACCCAGCAGCTTCTTTTTTGGCATTGTGTCCAAGCCATAAATAAAATATTTTCATATATTTCTTATTGCTCAGGTGGGCTCCTTCTGGCAGGAGACTAGATTTTGAATAAGAAATATGATCTATGTCACTCTCAATATTTGATCAATTTTCTGGGATCTGAGAGTTTGCAAGACTTATTGTTTCTAGTGAAACTAATGAATGTTGCATTTTTATCCTTCTGCTTCATCATTGTCCTATTAATAAGTTACACCATCATCCAAACATTGTTGTACCAAAATAATAGAGGATAGGTTTTACATAATTTCAACAATGGATGGCTGATATTATAAAGAACTAGAAGGCATTAGTGGATAAATAGTCATATAGCTCACCAAGCCCCCTAGTTCAATGTGTTTTCCTCTAGTCCATGAAAAAGCATGAAGGTTTGCTAGTAGAATGTGCTTTGACCCGATACCAATCTCTGTTTTGCCTTAGTAACAAGGCTTGTGAGTGAGTCAGGGTGAGAGAGGGATAATCTTCTATAATCTGCAGGATGGGAGGGGTCTTCTTGGCTATTAGCAAACCCCTACCTACTTTATCAATCAGATGCTTAGCCCCATCCATTCCAGATGTGGAATGGATTTCTCCTGTGGATATGTGGATTTCTCCTTTCAGTGTATGTATCTCCTTCTGTCTCTTTCTGTCTAACACACACACACACATACCCTGTTTCCCCTGATAATACTAAGAAATCCCCTGATAATAAGACCAATCAGTCTTATTTCAAAATAAATAAATTATACATTTCAAAAAATTATAAGACAGGGTCTTATTTTCGGGGAAACACGGTATATTCTCACTGGCTCTCTCAAAGATACTGTCTCTTTCTGGATCAACCTTTCTGTCTCTCATTCTGACTCTGCCTTTGTGTCTCTTTCTTGCTCTCTCTAGGGGACTGAAGAAAATAGCAGACAAGAAGTATGAACTAATCTCCTTGATGGACTGAGCAAAATCCACATTATAAAGAAAAACAAAACTGAAATAAGAGAGAAGGAATTTTGATTTGTTGCTCTCCAGGTACAAGTAAGGGGTGGTAAGGATTCATTTAGAAGGCATATTCAAAATAAACTACTGATTCCTTAGCGATAGGGTGACCCAAATTTACCACCCAAAATAGGACACTTTTGAGATTGAAATTGATGGATATTGAAAGAGATGATAGATAGATAGATAGATAGATAGATGATAGATAGATAGATAGATAGATGACGGATGATAGATAAATATGTGTATATATAAATGAATCTATTTATTGGCTGGCAGGTTTGACCAATAAAAAGATGCACTACACAAGACAGCACTGTAGAGAACAAAATAATTCCACAGAAATCAGGGACTATGGGAAGAAGGTGGCAGCTGCTTGGAGATCTTATTGTAGAAAGTAACCATTCTGCACAAACTGAGACACATGGTCACTCTACTTGATGCCACTTGCAAACTTCTACGTGAATTTACATTCTTAGTAATGTACATTTTAGGGTCTCATTCACATCTCTAGCAAGCACTAACAGCTTGAGAACTTCCATATCTTGTTGGACTCCATACTTCATGGCTCTCCAAACATTGTCTAGCATTGTCTAGAATACATAATGAGAAAGACTTCAACATATGAACAGAAGCCTGCATGAATCATGTCTGAAAATGCATATGGCTCATGTACCAAACAGAAGACTTGAAAACTCATTATAGCTTGGGTAATGAATAGATTTTGATTCATCTATATGTAATTTGGAAATTATCATATTTCACCTCATTAAATGTCATTGTGAGGGTAAGATAAAGAGGGAAAAGTCCTTTGTGGCCAACCATGACAACATTTACTCTCAAATGCTCTTCCAAAAAGTCATTTTATTATAATAACTTTATGAGCAGTATGACTTTAAAAGTGTCTCATGTGATATATTATCTGCACTTGATTTTTCTCTTAAGCAATTTTTTCTGGCTGGTCATTTTTCAAAACTCTTTTGTAAATCCAGTATAGGAAAATTATCCAGGTCAGTCTTTTAGTTTGTTACTTATATATCTATTTTAATTATGAAAACATCAGCCTGTTTATCCAGTGTAGCATCTTCTACATAATTCTTGTAGCCTGTCATTTTTAAATTCACCTTCAGTTCAGTCTCAGTCTTGTCCAGTAAAACATGTTCCTCTTCCATAACATCTTTTAAAGACAATCTAATGACAGAGGCAGACACTTCACTGTGTCCATAGAGTTGCCAAAGGTGTTTTGGGATAAGATGGTGCGCCTTTGTCTCCTGGAGATGTAAAACTCCCAGAAACTGCTCCTGTCTTTAACACTTGTGATCTCAAGTCCTCTTCTTGTCCAGAGAGAAATTGCAAAGAGCTGGGCATTTCACCCACTTTTTATTCCACTGTGGACATCAATTCTCATCAGAGCTGTCTTTACTTTGCTATTTCTTCCCCAGAAATCGGGAATTTAGATCATGTCTGCCTCTGTATATTTCTTTAACCTCACTTGATTTTTTTCTTAAGTAAAACTGAAGAGACTCAGAGGGATGTGGTTCATGCTCTGTAACGGATCATGAAAAAATTCCATTCTAGAATGTTTAGATTGTAAGCCTTCAATAGGGCCTGGTGGCTCAGCAGACTAAATCAGTGTGATTAACATCAGCTGTCTGCAATTACTGTAAGTTCAAATCTCACCAGGCTCAAGGTTGACTCAGCCTTCCATCCTTTCTAAGGTAGGTAGAGTGAGGACCCAATTTGTGGGTGCAATAAGCTGGCTATGTATAAATATACAAACCTATGAAGGCTATTGCTTAACGCATTGTAAGCCACCCTGAGTCTCCAGAGAAGGACGGCATATAAATCAAATTTTTTAAAAAAAACAAAGTGTACTGAAATCTTTGAAAAACATGGCAGAAACTACAAGGATTGTCTTCCGCAGAGTATAGCATTTTTTTCAAAAAATACCTTTATGATTAATGCAAAATAAAAACCAAAGGCTTTCCTGTGGTTTTCATATGTGTACCTGCAAGTGGGAGAGGTGCATCTGACAAAAATTGTATAATCCTTGCAGAGAACCAATGTTTTAAAAGACACTCTTTGGAAAATGATTCAAAAGAGGGGAGGCATACTATATATGTCAAACGGGACATCTCTGTGTTGGGGATGGAGATACTGCAATATTTTATCATAGCGTCTTCAAAAATCTTCATTTAAACTAGGCACTCAAGGTCATTCTCCACCTTCTCCAAATGTCATCAAAGCCCTTGTTCAAAGCCTTTGGAGTAAATGAGAAACTGTGCTGTGAAAAGAACAATTCACAAAATGAACGGAAGAGTGTTTGCTTCCCCTGGATGACAATTAAAACATAAAGGATTCATCACCCCCAATGTGCTATTTTGAATCAGCTTCTCAGTGCTCTGTTTCTCAGCTGCTCAGCCTACTGGCAATGTAAGTAAGCACATGGAAAGAATGGTGGGAAAAGATGCAAAACTTAGGTTGGGTGGGGATGCAGAGTGGTGTGGCACCACCGAGTCATGCTGTGTCTACCTGAGCCCCTTTCTAAAACACTTCTTTGAAGTGGCAATCTAGCAAATACACTCAATCAATTATAAATGAAATAATCTTCTTAAAATATTAGAGATTTGGGAGCTAAGCAATACTGGAAGATTATAGTGAGAAAATCAGTTTTAGAGCTTCCTAAAGTGACAGAAAGAGAATAATCGGAAGAAATGGTGAGAATTTTAAAACGATTATGTAGATTTGTGTCAGTGAAAGTGTCCCAGCAATCCTGAGCTCATCTCTTGTATGCTGGAAATAGATTAAGACCAATCCTTTCTTAAAGGGTAAGGTTGCTTTCAAGTTTATCTCTCTGTCTTTCCCTCTCTCCCTCTCTTTTTAGTGACCTTAACATTATTGTAAAACTGGAATGAAATTTCAGACTCAAGGACATTATTCAGTAGTGTGATATCAAAGACGGAATGAAAGTGGAAAGACTCAGAAGAAGCTCTAAGTAAGATTTTTTTTCAGACAACTTGAAAAGGGCTTCAGGCCTCAATGCTAAGACTTTCAGCTTTATCCAAAGCATATTTACCCAGAAGTCCATTCAATTATTTCACTGGAACTTGTGTTTCATAGCAAATAGAAGTCAAATTGTAGAATACAGTTTGCTCCATCTTTAAGCCAGTCAAGCACGTAACATCCCAGCAGTGGCACACAGCATGACTTAAAAGTGCTTGGGTATTGGATGTAAAATGAATAATGCAAAATCCATGGCTGTTTCAGGACTGCCTCCAATACCCTATCTTTCTTGGAACCAATTCAGAGGTTTCCAGAAGCTTCCTCAAACTAAGTAGGAAAAAAAAAGGAAAGGAGGGAGGAAGAAAGTTCATGGCTTTGCTAGACCTGGCCTCACAATTTGTCTTGTGAGCTCTGAAATATTTAGAGTCACTAATTCAGAAATATCTGGAATAACTGATTATTCAGTCTGCAAAATCCATCGTCAAGGAGAGTTTAAATTAGTTTGGGGAAAAAAATTGGTTATGGTATTGATTTAGAGAAATGGCAAAAATTGTGGTTGCATAATTATAAAATGACAATGTCCACAGCATATAAGGAGAATTTGTATAAGATGTTTTACAGGTGACACTTGTATCCCCTGATGAGGATAGCCAGAATGTTCAAGAATAAATTGGAGAAATGTTGGAAGTGTCACCAGACCTCAGGATCATATTACCATATGTGGTGGACATGCGTAGAAGCAAGGAGATATTGGTCTAAGATGCACACGTGGTTGGAAAAAATGATAGAGACATATTGATTTTAAACCAAAGATATTTTTATTAGGGATCTTACCAGAGACATTCAATAAAGAATTGCAATATTTAATTGTGAATAACTTAACAGCAGCTAGAATTGTATTTGCTAAAAACTGGAAAGGAGAGAAAATATCTACTGATAAAGAAATTATTAAGAAAATGTTGGACTGTGCTGAAATGAGTAAATTGACATTTGAAATAAGAGAACAGGAAGATAAACAATATTATTTGATATGGGATTTATTTTATCAATGGATAGATAATAAAACATGGAGATGAAATATGATATATGAAATGAAATCAAGATAAAATGTCTAAAAACTTGTTTTTCTGTAGGGGAAAAGAACATGTGTCATATATTGATATTTTGAAGATTTTAGAGCACGAAAGGATTTTAACCAACCGGAACACTGTCTGTAACTGTTTGAAAGGATGATGTTTTTATGTTGCTTTTGTTTGAAAATAATTTTCAATATAATATATATAAAGAAGAGTTTAAATTATAGACCTCATGTATAGGTATAACTAATTGGCCAATGTTACTCTCTGGCTTGTCTATGTGCTCTAAACTAAAGAGACTTACTTCGCCTCTATTATGCAGGCTTTTGGACTAAAAACCACTCATTTTTTTAACCATTCAAAAATAGACATTTCCAAAATTGAGAATTTGTAGATTAATTATCTTAAAAGTGCCATCCTTTGGACAAAAAACTTATCAGAAGCAGATGGTATGCCTAGTTCCATTCACTGGCTTAATTTTTGCTTAACTTTCTCAGCAAAACTATGAAGCATTCCCCATTGATATGTTCCTATTATAAAATGTTGCTTTCCTTGTCAGGTATGCTTTCCCCATTCAATTGAGCCCAAGACCCTAAAAATCAATATGAAAGCAACCTTAGGATCAGGGGTCAATGAGGTCTTTAACAAATGTGTCAGGTGCTCTTGCTTTTAGCAGGCTTCAGACTACTTCAAAGCCCTTTCTGATATATCATAGGTTTTGCTAAGTTGTCATAAAGCAAATTTGCTACAGCTGATTTAGACAGAATGAAGGTAAGAACAAAAGAGAAAAGTGGAAAGTACTCTCAGGGTACTCAGTGAAAATAGCTTATGGGCAATTCATGGTAGAACAGCAAGGGAAAGCAAATTATGGAAATATAAAATACATCTAATTTTTTTTTTACTTCCCTGAGAAAGTAAGACGGTTGAAGGAAATAATAAGAGGAATAATATTGTCCCAATTTAAAAGCAATTATGACAGTGATATGTGTTAGAACAACAGATATTAAAAGTTAGTTAAGCTTTCAAGCAGAATTTAAGTTAAAGCAGCATATTCTCAGATGAGTGTAAAACAACATTCTGAAGCAAAGGATCTGGCCCTTTGGCACAAAGGATCTGAATTTTGAACAAAATAAAAAGGGGAAATGGTTTTTTTTCCCCTAAGAACAAAATTCTGATGATAAATGGCCTTTCATTCTGCAAAATGTATTAACGAGGCTTCACTATGCAACCAATTGCACAAAAGCCAATTTAATTTCATGTTTGGGTCATTTATCTCTCCAGCTTTTTGTTACCTATAATTTGGCTCCAGATCTTTTTCAAAACTCATTATGAAATATAATCAAAATTCACATTCCTTTACTGGGACAGTGTTGACTTTTGCTTTAAAGGTACAGTAACCAAAATAAGATTTCTAACTTTGACTACTTAAAGCCTCCCCCCGCATTCCCAATATTCTAGAAACAAGAATGTGTTTCACATCAGTTGGATCAAACATATATTTTATATGATAATTTGCACTAAGAAATCCCAGTGATCTAGAAACTTAGTCTTGCTAAAAATAATTTTATTTACCATATTTTTCACACTATAAGACGCACCGGACCATAAGACGCTTTAGAGGAGGAAAACAAGAAAAAAAATCTGCCTTTGCCTCCAAGCATCCATCCAGTATTCACCTGGCTAGCATCCTTGCAGCAAACAGCAAGCAGCCTGGTCAGCTTCAGCACGTTATCACAGTCCCAGCACATGGCTCATCAGGGCTCCGCTCCACTGTGTCCACCACTGGTCAACTGAGCTGAGCTGTCGCCACCGTCGGGGAATGCTGGAACCTTTGCTGCTGAGCAGCTGATTGGGGGTTGGATCGGCCTCCAGGAATCCCCACCAATCAGTTGTTCTAGGTGGTGGGGATTGCCACCGTCACCTATCGCCGCTGCCACTGCTCACTACCAGCACCACTGTTCACTACCACCACCACTGTTCACTGCCACATAGAACAGCTGATCAACGGTTTCTGGGAGGCCAATCCAACCGCTGATCAGCTGCTTGGCAGCAAAGGCTCCAGCATTCCCCGCTGGCAGCAAACAGTGGCAGCAGTGACAGGTGGCGGCGGTGACAGGCAGCAATGGTGAATACCACTGCCACACCAACTCCCCTCCCCCCTGCCAAATATTTGCTCTATAAGATGCACAGACATTTCCATTCACTTTTTTGATGGGGGGGGGAAGTGTGTCTTATAGTGCGAAAAATACGATAAGTAAAGACACATTGACCTTTGTGCTTACACCATCTGCTGTCAATGGGCAAACTATTTTGGAGCAAACCTAAGTCCCTGCTTTCCCCTTTGAATGCTCTTTATTTTAAAACTGGATGAGGACTTGGATACTTTAAGCAGAAGGTTGTGGTCTGTGACAGAGGATTTTGGATCTACATAGCAACCAATGTTCTCCCTTGCTTCTTTAGAAGTTCATTGCCTTCAGCATGGATGGAGTAGAGGTAGAGATTGGGACAGGGGAAAAAGAAAGAGCACATTCAGGCAGAAACCAATTGCTACATATTATTTGCCAGTGATGGAAAAAAACAAACAAACTAGGGTTGCCCAAAGCATCCAAAGAAGGCACTTCGTAAAATGCATTAGAACAAATGAAGCCCTGCCCTTTGAAATCTTAAAGAGCTGCATCATTTGGAAAACTCACAGGGTGACTTCAAAAGTCCTTCACGGCTCTCTGCATGTGCAAGCTTGCATAGCCACTTTGCTTCAGCTGCAATCTCAGCAGAAGCATTGTCAACCTATACACACAGAGACAACAGGGCAGCCTTTATAGCAATTTTAGGATACTTCCAGGTGATGTAGCTAACTTGCTTTGAGAAACGAGCACTGCCAGAACAGTCTTAAAAGCTCAGGCACTGAAACCAGTTTTTTACCATCTTAGAGCAAAATAAATAAACATGATCAATACAAATGATTATTGTATGGGCCAGAATCACCCAGAAGAAGGCTTTTTTAGGTTATCGAGTCCAACTCCTTGCTCAGTGCAGGAATCTATATTAAACATTTGTGGCAGATGGCTGTCTAGTCTCTGTTTTAACAACACAGCTTATGACTTCCCTTGCTAATCAGTTCCATTGTTGAACTGTTTTTGATAATTGGTTCCACCATCATCAATCACAACAGCTGAGACTTATGATAATGTCAGTTAATCATGTAAAAAAAAAAAATCAGCCACTGCTAGTGCAACTCCATATAGATAGCATGTTTCATATGCAGAAGTCCCAAGTTCAAACACTTAAAATCTCCAGGTATGGCCTAGAAAGACCATAATCTGAAAATGTTAGTTAGTAGCTACCGCCAATAAGTGTCAACAGTATTAAGCTCACATAACATAACTTCCTGTGTCTCTTAGTCTCCAAAGGAAATGGCATTTAGTTGATGTTTTATGCATTTGCTCATAGATAAAGGATGGGATGGAGGATAAAGAGAAATCTGTTTAACCTTATAGGGGATGAAGATTTATTAAATTTCTTTATACTTCTTGTGGTGAAAGTTGGAAGTCACTTCTCTGTATATTTCTTTTGTTTTGTTATATTCTTTTTTCTTCTTTCTTTTTATTATTTTCTTTCTCTAAGTACCTTATATTTGTTTTTACAATTATAATTAAAATTCTTAATAAAACCTATATCCCCAAGGGGATGACATTTTTTTCTGATTATTTAGAAAGCAGAATGTCCTTGGCTTCTGAATAGCTGGTCAATGAGCAAATTCCAAAAAGGGAATGTATCTGAATGAAAATAAAATTCCAGTTTAATTTGATTTAATTCAATAGAGTTAAATAACTCCTCCTGACATATTAAAAATAATGAATTAGTTATATATTTTAGAGGTGAGCTGGAGCTTGGGTTTGGGCTCTCCCGTAGTTTTGGGACTTCAAGTTAAGCATTCCTGGTTTGTAGTTTATAATGCAACAAGCAAAATTAATCCTTCTGGCTCACAGGGCAAAGCTGGAAAGAAATCTTTGAATTTAGGTAAGTATTTGCTTATCCAGAATTAAAGCAATCCCCAATATTGGTTTGGGGATACAAAACATCCTGATGCCGAACATTAGTGAACATCAATTTCAAACTAGTATTTGAAATGGGTGGGATGCCCATTTTGGTGGGGCCACTATTCTCTTCCATTAATGTCAAACTATTTCAGATGTGAGGACTATAGATCCAGACCAAATCTATTAGTAAACAGGGATAGGACAGAATTTATAAAAATCGCTTCATTTAAAAAGCATCAACAACCTTAATGCACAAGAGAGCTTCTACTGAGCTGCAGTCTTGTTGCAACCATAAACTAGCTATTCAGATAGTAAACTGACTATCTACACCAGGGGTGTCAAACTCGCGGCGTCATGGCGGCATCACGTGACATATTGTGACTTTTTTCCCCTTTGCTAAACCAAAGGCAGCCTGATCTACACCCTTGTGATGCCTGCCTGCTATGTCTCCATGTCCAGGTTTGGGAAGGCTAAAAAACAAAATGGCCTCTAAAGAGGCTAAACTAAAAGATGATGAATGTATTACAAGTTAAATTGAATCTGGCCTAATCTGAAGTGAAGTGATCCCATGTGCTTTCTCTTCTCTGCCTCCATCATGACCATCACCTCCACTTTGACCACTGAACATTATTTTCAAGGGGAGAAGAGGGAGAAAAGGAAGAGACAAGAAACACAATGGGAGGGAATTCTAGAAAAAATGCAAAGCATGCAGTTGATCACTCAAAACCTAACTGCATGTTCAGTGCAACCTTGCCTCCCAAAAGATCATTTACAGAGGATAAATCTCCAAGAGGGCTAATCTAGTAAATGCACACAAGAACTGGGGTCTTGGTTGATATCTTGTATTTTTTTCTATCATGGGGAGATAGAAATTCTAAACAAATTCCACTATTTCCACTAAATTAATTTCCACTAAATTAAATGCTATAAATTTAGCATTTAATTTAGTTGTGCAATTTATAAGTACCAGAACATATCAAAATATATAGTTATCCAGGAAAGAAGATTCCACTTATACCAATATTATTACGAGCAATGGGACTTCCATCGGTCTGAGCCTTTTTGGAACAAATCCCCACAGATTATTCCTTGTAGGCACTAGTGAAACAACTTCATTTCACCCAGAGAAAATGGGCCTTCGTAAGTCTGGGATATAGTTTCAGTGGAGAAAATTACCTGTCAACAAGATGATAAACCTGCACTGTCCATTGCTGGGTGGAACCTATTTGTTTTATATGCTAAGAAAAACTCTGAAGCAGCGGGTGGTTCTTTCAATAAATTCTCTTGATCCCAGCTGAAGTGACAACGAGATCTGTTATCCATTATGATTTTTAAGGCAGTTAGTGAGCTATTTGTATATTGTACTCCTGGATGTGCTTAGAATGCTGTATCTATGTGTCCAATGAATCATAAGAATTGCCAACCTGACTCCTAGCAGGTCAAACTACTCTAGAGAACCTCAGGTTTTCGCTGTGTTAATGTGTGTCATCCTGACATACAAGTAGGTGCGAATGAATTCAAGGCAACTACTTGGAAGTGAACATCATGAAGAGCATAAGATTCCCAACCAGGTTTTGCCTTGATAATTTAGAATATGGAGATCTTATTGAAGCAAAAAAAAAAAGGGGATTAGAGTTTGCAAGGGAGTATTAAGTACCATCATAATTTCTCCTATAAATCCCCTATCCATCTTCTCAGTTCCATTAAGTTGTAAACCTAAATGTAAATACAGAAGTTTAAGAACCAATATCTAGTGTAACCCTTGGAGGCTTGGCCCTTTCTGTGTGGTGCCATTGATATACCTGTTCATTTGCATAAATTAAAATTAATGACAGGGATCCACACTAGTAAAGACATACATATTATCATTTTGGGGAAAAAATGTACAGGAGTCAATAGAATGAGGGAAAGTATGCTATAAGGAAAATAGAAAAGGCTTCTGCCATTAATCATTTTTGGTGGCTGTTATTCAAAACCATAGTAATAGTGAGGTCTTACACTACAAATCAGGAAAAATCTTGTGATGCTTTTGAATTGTTCCTTGTTTTAAAATGTTTTAATAATTGTAAACCACTTAGAGTCATGGGGGGGGGGGGTCATATATGTATGATTATTATTATGGTTTGTCACAACCTCAGCCAGATGTGTAGACTAAATGTTGTGTTTTTGTCCACCTATCAAATCTTTCCCAAGGATCTGGGATAAGAGATGTTGTTATTTAATATATTAAAGGTATCATTGCAAGATGTTAGATGTTACTGCTAAAGCTTCATTTGAACTTGGTGATTTTGTCCATGCTGATGGTGTTCAAGTGGTACTCCAGATGTTTGTTATTATATATACAATAAATTGAAGTCACAGATGCCAGTTCTTTAGCTGGAGCTGGTCTACACATTCCTAAGAACCTAGAATATCATTATGTATCAACATAGTAAATGTGCAGATCCAAACAGTACGTTCTTTTGTAATTAACAGATGTAAATGTTGTCAGTGATCAGATTTTCTAAAATGCCTCCAATATTTCTTTGTTATAGTATTCAGTGTTCTGATAACTACTGTGACTGCCATGCCAGTTTATGTCATAATCTTTATTTATTTATTTATTTATTTATTAATCGAATTTCTATACCGCCCTTCTCCTACCGGACTCAGGGCGGTGAACAGCCAATTTAAAACCAATAACAATATAGTAAGTTAAAATGTTCTAAAAGTCCATATAAATTTAGGCTGTAAATATATCAATAAAACTAAAACTCTAGAAATTTACATAATTTAAAATAATTTAAAATTTAAAATATTTAAAAATAGGAGGGATCAGGCAAGTCCGGCAAGTTGGAAGAAATGGGTCTTCAACGCCCGACGAAAAGTCCGGAGGTCAGCAATAGTTCTCAGATCTGGAGGGAGATCGTTCCAGAGGGTGGGGGCTACCACAGAGAATGCTCTCCCCCTGGGGGTCGCCAGCCGGCACTGTCTGGCTGACGGCACCCTGAGGAGGCCCTCTCTGTGGGAGCGAACCGGCCGGTGGGAGGCAATAGGTGGCAGAAGGCGGTCCCGTAAGTACCCTGGTCCTAAGCCATGGAGCGCTTTAAAGGTGATTACCAACACCTTGAAACGCACCCGGAAATCAACCGGCAACCAATGCAGCTCACGCAGGAGAGGTGTCACGTGGGAGCGCCCTGTCGCTCCCATAATCCCCCGCGCGGCCGCATTCTGTACCAGTTGAAGCCTCCGGATGCATCCCAAGGGGAGCCCCATGTAGAGAGCATTACAGTAGTCCAAGCGAGACGTGACGAGCGCCTGAGTGACTGTGCGCAGGGAGTCCCGATCTAGAAAGGGCCGCAACTGGCGTATCAGGCGGACCTGATAAAACTTCGATTTTCAACTTCGATTTTCAGAACTTGCTACTTTGTGATCTTCTTCTATCTTTGTCTTCTATTCTACCATCCCCTGATATTTCTACATCAATTATCCACACTTTCCTCTTTTCAACCCCAGTTAAATCAGATGGCATATACATGTAATAAAGGAGGAGGAGGAGGAGGAGGAGGAGGAGGAGGAGGAGGAGGGGGATTGGATGTACAATCAGCCATATATTAGGACTAGATTTGCATTTTTATCACCTAGCAGGTTTTTCCCAAAGACCCTGGGATAGGCAGATTTTGTTGTTTTTATTGACAATACAGGCCCTGTCATAGGTAGTAAGTAGTTCCAAATAAAGCTGTCTTTTGCAATTGATTGATGGCAATTTTTGTCAATGTTGAGAGTGTTCAAAAGTATCCAGTTGTTTTGGGATTACACCCAAGTCACTATTACTGTTGGCACAATCTTTGCTTTCTTTTGCCACAGTTCTGATTCTATTTGCAGGTATTTGTATGTTGCAATTTTCTCTATTTCTTTCTCTTCAATGCTGCTGTCTCCAGGCATTACAATGTCCACTATCCAGATATATTATTGTTAATATCTTGCTCTGATCCTAAGTTATTGTGTAAACAAACCAATCTTGAACTCACTGCCTAAGGTGCCTTTTTAATTTTATGACAGAGCCAGAATGAAAAGGAAGAGTTCCTGTATTTCATCAAGCATATAACTTCCCTTCACTGAAGGACACTTTCATAAAATGAAATCTAAACCTTCCAATTGATGAAAAAATCAATTGGTTTTGCAGTGTCCCTAGCAGGACAAATACAGAAGTGCTGTTATCTCTACGCCATAGACTCTTTTGCCCTTCTTTGTCCAGCCAGCTTTTCCACCAATGCAGCAGTTACAAGCAATCAGATGATTGAAAGCTGCATTCCAAGGCAGCCAGCAGAATAAGCAGGCTTTCCATCCGGATTCTCCAAACAGAACCCTCATGGTGATAAATGAAGTGAGGAGGAAAATAAATGAATATAACCTACCACTGTGTATGGATTCATCATCTTAGAAAGAGCTTCTGACACAGCAAAAGAAAGAGGAATGGTGTGCAGTGCCATGGAGAAGCTTTCTGTGTAAAAAGCTTGGGTAAGATATGTGATAAAGAAGAAGGTTACTTTTATCACATAAAAAACATGTCAGCTGAGTGAAAAGGATACCCTCCAGGAAGGTGACATTTTTCCAAACTGCTCTGGATTAGATTTTCAGATTCAGCCCTTCCAACCAGGGCATTATTTGAAGGAGAATTTAAGCTTCAAACCATTACATTAATTTGATTTGCAAATGTGCCAATGCCCAGCCTGTCATCTTAAGTACAGTTTGTTGTATCCAAAGTGACACTTTGCATCTAAAAAATTGGGCCATCTATATAGATCTGCTCTGTTGACTCACTATGAACATTGCTGTGAACTTATTCAACTGTTCAATATATAAATATATCCATATATGTGTCTTCTTTCTTTTTTTCCTCTAGTTTAATTTTTATCCTTGAGGTTTTCTGGTAGTCACCCATCCCACTAATCAGGGTTTGAACTGGCTTAGCTTTTGTAATATCAGCCAAGATTAGCCAGCCACTACCACCTGTTGTGATTCATTTTGTTAAACAATTGTTTAAATTTATGGGTCTTTTAAAAAGCACTTTGTCATGCCTTATAAACATCAATAGTTAAGTGTTATTTTGATGCACCAAAAATGGTCAGGTAATGTCCAGAGGTGGGGAGACAGTTCTTCAGATTCTTGCAAGGAAATGTATGTTTCAGGTTCATTGTTACATATAATTGCAAATATAACATTCCTGATTCTTTGATGGTTCTTCTTACAGATTCCTGGATGGTCACTTTACCTGCATCTTCCATACCAAGAAAAACCATCAGGAACAGATCAGGCAATCATCAAGATCAGTACTGACTCAAAGGCACAAAAACCAAAAGAATAGTTTGTATTACTTTCCATCTTCTTTTTTAAAAAGTTCTAATAAAATTTTTATATAAATGTTTTTAAAATTACCTCTATTTTAACACCAGGCAAGGGCAGCTTCAAGGTACTGTATGTAACATCTGCCACTCAGCTGGAAGTGATGTATTGATGTGAAACAGAGGCAATAGAAACAGGATAGAAGATTAGAAATGGGTATGGCCAATTTCATACCGCTGTCGTAAGATTTTCTGCCAGTTCAAGGATGAGAGGAGAGCTATTCGGCCCAGAAGTGTGGAAAAGCCCTTAATGCTGAACTGCAGAGCTTGCTAAGTTGAGACCATCTATGCAAGCAAAACAACTTTTTTGTGTTAAAGCATCTGCATCCTCCAGAAAACTTGGCACATCTATGTTTTCTTTTCTTTTCAAAACAGCCACCGTTCTTTGTTTCATTGAACAGGCAGTTCAGTCAGAACTGGGCATAAATGAGTGCAGAGGTGTCCATAGTGTGTAGTTGCCAACGTCAGGATGGCAGCCTTGACAATGTAATCTAAACTCTGCCTGGTTTTTTTTTTTAATGTATCCCATAAAAAAACAGGCAGAGCTTCAATGGCATCATAATCCCCACATACCTGTATATGAATACATGCAGACAACTGAAATAGTCACAGGGACATTTCTGCTGCAGATGAGCCAAGTGTGAGTTGACCTTAGTCTACTCAGCAATTCAGCTGACCTGAAAATCATTAGCTTAATCCGAAAGAGCCTTGGAGTTATTTGAGGTTACATCTAGCTTCCTTGGGCTTACCTGGCAGGTTAATTGATCCAGTTTTTTATAGTTACACATCATACTTAAGTATGCTGTATGGACATTGGACAGGACCAATAAGATTTAATCCAGAATATTGAATTTATTTTTAATTATTCTATAACCCTTTCACCAATATTTCTGTGACAATTTTTTTTAAAGTAGTGCACTGTAAAAATAAGCAAAAGCAAACCTCATAATCTAGTGACAAAGAGTAAAAGCATCAGTTGGAAAACTCTCCACAGAGAATAGAAATATAAGAGAACAGCAAAAATAAAGGTGTTCTTTTGGTATGGACATCAAATGGACCATACATGGTCTATCTGATGTCCACACTAAGTCCCCTCCTGATGGTATCTAATATCATCTCAATAGAAACAGAGTCTTCCTTTTAAACCAGTTTTCCAAATTTCTAAACCAGAAAGATTCTGAACTGGCCAGTAGTTTGGGATACAGCTTGAACTCTACTGTTTCTCTTCCAGAGACTTGAGAAATGAACAAAAATGTTTTGGATCTGGAAAATGCATTCAGTTGGGTGCTATCAGACTCCACGAGAACAGGTTATGATGAAACTGGGCCAAGATTTCAGTCAATCTTGAAACTCACTAAGTGAATTTACTGTGTATTAGTCACCTTTTCTCATCCAGCTTATCTAACAGGTTAGTTGTGAGATAAAATGAGATTAGGCCACTTTATGCCATTTTATAATTAATAAATAGACATGAGATGTACAGGAGAGGATCAATCTCTGTCTCTCTTTAATAATACAGATTGTGATACTTCAAACCTCGACAATCTTTCATTGTCTATCATATTGGTTCCTTATGCCTATTCAACAAATGGCCATGATGCAAAACAGGCAGGCTGGAAAAAATATATCCTTTAAAGACCTTCAAAATTCCTTCAAAAATGTTAGAACTGTTAAAATAAACATTTAAATGAGCTCTCCATCTTAAATGCAAGACCATGTTATCATGTTCTACTAAAGAAGTTATTGGGGGAAAAATCAGGGATAGTAATTTGACATTTTAGTCTCTTTCTGCCTTCAAAAATATTACAGTTATTTTAACAAAGCTTTTGTGCACTTCATCAGTGCACATTAAATTTTATTTAATTTTATTGTGGTATTACCAGTGTAGCATTATCTAAGGCTCTGTGGCAAAGTAAAATATAAGTAGTTGGATTTCATATGATTTATTTTTATTGGTCTTCTTCTGGCAGAAAAACTCTTTAATTTCTTGGCCTGAAGGTGTCTCTATTAGAATCCCACTGCTCTACAGTAAATCAAATACTAAAAGTTTGGTAAACAAACTTCTTTTAATCTTTACAGAATTCTCCAACACTTCAATACTCCATCATAAAAACAGACAATATTCCATGAAACTTCTGGGTTATGAGGCTATTGCTGTGAGAGTTGCCCAATTTTTTATATGCCCAGCTGATCCCAACAAGTTACCACGAATTTATGGGGCTAAATGGTGGAGGGAGCTCATCTTGATTTCTGAAAATAGAAATCTGCTATTATCAATTGACAAGCTACAAATATTCTCTGCAGAGGTAGCAATGGTTTTATGGGGAGAAGAATCTTGTTATTCTATTTCTAATTTCCGAACCTTAAATATAATTGCAAAAGCTTAGGATGTCTTTGAGGGATTTAAAGCTGGAACCTAAGCAGAAGTTACTGGAAGGAATAGATTTAAACAGACCAGGGAAAGAAAAAAAAGGGTAAATATTCATGACTAGAATTTTCCTAAAAGGTAATTGATTCATAAAGCAAGAAATTGAAATGAACTCTTTCAGTAAAAACCTCCTTTCTGAATAGAAAACTCATAATGAACTAATATCTTTGCAGTTCTGATCAGCTTAAGTAGGTATATTTTCAGGTGATAAGATTTTGTAGCATCACTCAAGTAAATGTCTATGGAGATTCTCAGTCATCCAGGTAAAGGTGCTTTGACTGGATGGTGGGGAATGGCAGGATTTATTCTATTTCCCACCATCCAGTCAGAATGAAGAAGCTTCTTGATGAGAAGTAAAACGTCTTCAAAATAAAAACAGAAAGTCCAGATGCCTCTTGAAAAAGCACCTTTGGGATACCACTCAAGTAATCACTGAATTCTGTCTTCACCTCCCTATTTCTCTCCTGTAATGCCTCCTCTGCTTTGTAGTGCATAAATACCCTATTTCTATGGTTGTTTACAACCCACAGATTATACAATCTCAAACAATGCCTGTTCTATCATATGATGATTAATTTTCCTACAAAGTATACAGGTAGTCCTTAATTTAGTGATGGCTTGAAGTTACAATGCCACCAGGGGTGGGTTCTACTTACCTTTACTACCAGTTCACAACAGGAGCATGCACGTATCATTGAAATACAAGATCACATATTATTCTGTGCATGTGTTCTGCCCCAGCTACGGACCCCTAAGAACATAGCACACACAAAGTCTGTACAAACCTTAGTTTACTAAATTAAAGTCTTTTTCAAACGAAGGCTGTTAATTAACTTTCTTAACAGCCTACAAGAATCCAAAGAATAAATAATCATAATCTTACTAGGATTGGCAGAAAGCCCAGAAGCAATTTGCAGGAAACTGATAAAAGAACTAAGATCAAGACATGAACGAGAGTGAACTAAGTTGTTTCCTGCAAATTGCCTCAGTCTTCATCCATCCTTAAATAGGCTAAGGGAGTGGTCAATTAGCTCCAAGCTTACTCTCGAGGAGATTGCCTCCTGAGGAGCCACTCCTGCCTTTTGGCTGCTCTGCGCACCCATGCATCGAGAAGAGGCTCCTTCTCTTTTTCCTCTTCACCCATGGAAGCTTCTGGAGGTTCTGAAGGCCCTGGCTGAAACCCCGCCTCTGGCACCACATCTTCTCCAGGCTCCTTCTTGTCCAACTCAAGTGCCAGCTGTACCACACCAGCCTCCTCCCTGTCGGAATCAGCTACTAGCTGCACAGGCCGCTGACGGGTCACAACAGCATGTCCTTTCTCAGCTTTTGAAGCACTTTTGGCATACTCCACCTGTAATTCAGCATCAATTGGTAATGCTTAAATCTTACAAAAGTGCTAACAAAAATCAGTTGCAAAACAGGTAGAAAATACCTACTAGTCTTTTAGTAGGTTACCCAGTCTATACATAATAAATAACCATTGTATGACTTTTTCTTTCTAAACGGTTAATTAAAGCCCAGCATGGATTTTCCCTAATGCTCAGGGAAGCATTAATGCTCTCTGTGTTCCAAGGTGCCCATCTGCTTCCCCAAAGAATCCACATGGAAACAGAGGAGAGTCTAGAGAGATAAATAAAGAGATACATCCTGGTTCAAAAGTAGCTTAAGGGGATGGAATAATCAGTGGGAGAAAATCCTGAGCAAAATGTCTGCAATGCTTATGTTAAAGGATCCCAGCAACGCATGAGCTGTGTTTTTTTAAAAAGTCTCTTATGGTTGCAGAAGGTGATCAGGGTTAGGTCAAAGGCCAAGAGAAGGGTCAGCTTCTTTTGAAAGTGAAAATTGCTCATAAGGTGCTTAACACCAGCTTTAGGAATATTAAAGAACAATCTGGGTTTTGTCAATTAATAAACTGTAGCAAGCACTGTATCTCTTTAATAATCCTATGAATCTAGCCATTTCAGGTCTGCACATTTGAAGTAATTGTTATAATGTGGGGATGGGGGTGGGGGTGTGAGGAAATAGATCTGATCCAGCAGCTTCCACTTACTGATGTAAACATGAACTCGGGACTCTTGAGATGGCCTAGCAATTGCCAACTGAAATTTTTAAACTTTATTTATTTCAAATAAATTAGAATCAAAGGTTTGCCAAAGTAGAATCTCATAGCACATATTATAAGACATGGAAAGCATTATGAGGCCTCTGCAGACCTTTTTTAAAGAGAGCAAAACTATGGACTCCTGAATGATAAGATTAGTGAATTAAGTGATTCAATTAAATAGCACATGTAGGGGAGAAAACAGATTTGCTGTGCAATAGATTATGCAGGTAATAAGAATGACATCTTCTGCAAACTTTTTTTTCCTGGCAAATGGCAAAAAAAGAGAGAATGAAATCAATCAAAGTAACTTAAACAAAACAGTGTATTCCTCAGTACAAATCTGCATGTTACACTTTTGACATACCTCATACCTTGACTTTTGATAGTTAAGGATTTTTTTCCTCCTTAAAGATATTCAAGTTCCGCGGACTTGCTTTCTCTTTGGTAACAGTTGGCCTTGCAAATGTCTTGCCTTACAAATGACAAGGTCCTATCAATCCTGACCATTTTAAATCATCTCCTTAATTGTTGTTGCTATTATTATGATTAATCTTCAATTCGATTCACAGTCTGGGACTGATAAAAACTTAACAGTTCAAGTACTAACCAAGATTCTAAGAGTTGTTAAGGTACTTCCTGAGTGTCATTGTTGTAGTAATTGTAGTTGTTATTATTATTGTAGTTGTTAATTTAATCTTCAATTCGATTCACAGTCTGGGATTGTAAAAACTTAACAGTTCAAGTCCTTACCAAGGACCTAAGAGCTATTAAGTTATATAGGCAGGTCTGAATAGGGTGGGGTTTTTTATGCAAAGTCAGGATATTCAAGTCTAATAAGTTCAAAATTTTCATGTATCTAGGCAGCCCTTTGTGTATTGGGCTCCTGTTACTATTGGTACGCTCTTTTCTGGATCTTTATTATCAAGTATGTTCGGCCAGCTGTTAACCATTCTTCGCTTGTTGCATTTTGAAGTATTTCATTAAATTGAGTGACCATATGGTGATGGAGGCTGGTCAAGTGTTTTAGCCAGTATCCATGCAGGTCATCCAGGCCAGGTGTGCTCCACTTGTTGACTTTCTTTGCTTGCTTTGCAACCAAATCAGTTGTTATTACAATATTCTCCATTCTGTTTTGTGTTGCTTGTTTTTTTAATATCTTTGATCCAGGAGGCAGTTTTATTGTGTTCCACTAGATTTTCCCACAGTTCTTTCCAAAATGTCAAAGTTTTTTCTTTACGTGGCTGAACATTAGTTTGGACTTGATTTTCATCAAGTGACGGGTAGAAGAAATGTTGGTTTCTTCTGAAATGGACATATTCATGATATTGTTTCATTTGTCCTTTGTATCTTTCTATTTTCTTTGCTGTTGCTATTAAAACTATTGTTTTGGTTCTTCCATGATTTCTGTAATTGTTTTTTCATCCAGGTTGTATTTTTTGCATAAACTATTTTTCAGCTTTTCATTCTTTAGTTTTCCTTCTTTCAAGTATTTCAAATTACTGACATCTCCTCATAGTTTTTTTATTTTATTTCCAAGTTGAATTTTCCACTTTGGTGTTCCAGTGAGTTTCTTTTTTGGCATTTTATAACCCAGTTCTACAGTTATAATGGTGGCGGTGCTGTACATTAGTTGGCTTGGTTCATGTAGTGTGCTGGATTGGATGAAAGTTAAAATTATTCATGGCATTTAGTAGATCTCTTAAGCCATGCCCATGTCAAGTTGTTATCACACTTTCCTTCAATATTTTTCAAGTACTGTCCATGCAGGGCTTTGGTTTTCCATCCATTTAATCTGTCATCCAACTGTTTTTCCTTATATTCTGCCTTTGTTTCTGTTGTTTTTGTAACTTTCTCCGTTTTCACAGCCTGCAGTAATCTTTCTGTGCTTTGGTTCACAGTCATTCAAACTTTGTTTTTCTTCTTCTACAGTTTGATGGATTTGCAACAGCCTTCTGCCCCCTATTCTTCTTGGCAGGTACAACCTGTCGGTCTCACTTCGTGGATGTAAAGTGAGGTACATATTCAAAAGTTTATACATTTTCCGGTCCAGGTTTTCCAGTTAACCACAGTCCAGTTGATGATTCCAGCTGGGTAGTGTATCACTGGAACTGTCCATGTATTAATGTCTTTAATTATGTTTCAAGCATTCAGTTTTGATTTTAATATTTTGCAGACCCTCCTGATGTATTTCTTTCATGTTGACTCTGACATTTCCATTCAAGATATTATAATAATAATAATAATAATAATAATAATAATAATAATAATAATGACAGGCACTTGGTCCACAACACACCTGACATAACGGTAGTTGAAGAGAAAAAAGTATGGTTCATTGACATTGCAATACCTGGTGATGCACGGATTGAAGATAAGCAGCAAGAAAAAATCACAAAGTACCGGGACTTGCAAATCGAAGTTGAGCGACTATGGAAAAAGAAATCATGTGTTGTTCTGATTGTAATTGGAGCCCTTGGAGCAATACCCTAAGGGCTACCCCGCTATTTAGAAATTCTAAATTTACCGGACTTGAACATTTTGACTCTACAAAAAACCACCTTACTCAGAACAGCTTACATCCTCCGACAATACCTTAACAGTTCCTAGGTCCTTGGTTAGGACTCGAGCTGCTGAGCTATTAACCAGCCTCAAAGACTGTGAATCTCACTACAGATTAAATAATAATAATAATAATAATAATAATAATAATAATTTTTATTCATTAAACATGAAACTCAGTCAACTGGACATTTAAAAATGTATCACAAATATTATTGACTGGTGCTGATGGTTGATACAGGTTGCTGCCAGCATCCTAGGTATCAACCAAATATCTTCTTAAGATGTATGATGTTCCGAGTAGTGCAGTTTTTTGCAGTTCCATTGGTGTTATTGCAGGAAGCTGCAATTTATTGATGTATTTTGTAAAATTCTTGGGCATGGTACCAAGTGCCCCGATGACAATGGGTATCACTGTTTTTATTTTTTATATTATTATTATTATTATTATTATTATTATTATTATTATTATTATTATTATTATTTTCTATCTTTCATTTCTGTTTCCTTATTTTCTGACTGAGTTTTCATTCAGTGTGGTACAGAAAGCCATTTGAATTAAATCAGCAAAGTAGCACAGGTTCATTCCTTATCCTTAAGTTACACATCAATATTATTTTAAGACTGTTTCTTGGCCAAATTGGACTCCTTTTAATGACCCTATTGGAAACACTCATCTCTGACCCTCTCCCTGCAAGTGTAAACCTGCACATATACCTTCCAGTTGCCAATCAATGGACAATCTTTCTAAGCCTTGGAATTGTTCTGTTGGATTAAGTTCTCCTAATGAATTCCTCATTGAGCCAGTGAATAGAAATGAAACCTTGTTAGCTCATTATCCTCCTAATTAACCCATTCAAAACTAGCTCCATCATCACAGGGAGGTAGCAGACATGTTTGGGTTTCACACTGAGGTATATCAATGCACTCCCAAGAGCCTTTTGTATCGGAAACAGAGATTTATTTGCAATGGCTGGGGAAGGCAGCTTGCCAGATGAAGGCCTGACTATTTTGTTACCCTCAGGCTACAATTTTGCCAAGGACAGGCCATGTGGATGGAGCACCCCACACCGTTTCTGAGAAGACAAATATCCTGTCTTGTTCCATGCTGATCAGTCAGTTTGTTAAGCCAATAACAGATATTTTACCCTTTATGTAGGGGGACAGATAACCCATATATACATATGATACCACTGTATAACCATTCTAAGCTGGTCTGGAGAGATTTCAAGAAGGGGCAGGATATCATATTGTCTTAGAACATTAAGTCTAGAGAAGGACATTCCATGCCTGTTTAAAGTAGTTTCTTTTAAGAGACAGCTAATATAGTGCAATGAGACGGGGAATATTTCCTTTTTAGCTGCTGAGATCCTTCTCACACCATCAGGTAATTTTTTCCCCAATGATTTGCTGTAGAACATATGTATGATTGGAGGGTTCAGACTGGATCCTGAGTGGTTTTGGAAGATTTCAATTTGATTTGAACATTTGTCTAAATATTATGTATATAAGTTGAATAAATAAATAAATAAATAAATAAATAAATGAATGAATGAATGAATGAATGAATGAATGAATGAATGAATGAATGCTTGGGTGCTTCTGATCCTGTCAATGCATGCTTTCCAAAAGCCCGTAATATCGCTTGCTTTGTCTTATTTGGGTTTTCTCTCGCATAAAATTGGAAGTGTCTTGGTGACGTTTCGACGAAGTCTCATTCGTCATCTTCAGGCTGATGTTTTCGGCTTTGTGCTTCTAGGAGCAATGTGTGATCACAGCTGTTTTTTCCTTTTTAATTGCTAGTGGGGGTGTGAACAGATTGGGTGGGAGCTTGGCTGTGTTCTGATTGGGTGGAGGTGTGTTCTGATTGGGTGGGGGGTTGGCTGTGCTCTGATTGGCTGGGGGTGTGTTCTGTTTGGGTGGGGGCTTGGTGGTGCTTGGGTTAGTCTGAGTTGCAGGGGGATTTGAGCTGGTGAGCTGCGTTGCTGTTGTTTGGCTTCGTGTTTGTGATCGTGCCACATCTTCATGGTTGGTTTCAGTCTACTTCATGTATGGATTGAAGGGGTTTAAAGTGGCTAATGATGCAGCTGGGTAAAACTTCCAATTTTACGTGGGAGAAAACCCGAATAACCAAAGACCTGCGAAAATCTCAGAAAACACACACACACACACACACACACATATATGCATGTGTGTGTGTGTGTGTGTGTGTGTATGGTTTTTGAAGACTTTTATCAGTCTTATTGATATTATCATAGAGGTAAATTTTATTTTGAATGCTTTTGTGTTTAAAAGGAGACTTGAACATTTACCATATTGCTTGTGTATTGATTTATCATATTTATATAGCCATTCATCTGACAGAAAAGTAGCAGATGGCACACAATTGAACAATTGTAATGCCATAATATTAAAACAAGTTCAACTAAAAAGACAATAAAAGAGAATAAGAGAATAAAAGAGTTGGAAGGACCTTGGAAGTTTTCAAGCCAATTCCCTGCTCAGACTGGAAACCCTACAATATTTTAGAGAAATGGCTCTTCTTTAAAAGCCATTCCACTGATTAATTGTTCTAACCATCAAGAAATTTCTTCTTAGTTCTAAATTGGTCCTCTCCTTGATTAGTTTCCATCTATTGTTTCTTTTTCTGCCTTCAGGTGCTTTGGAGAATAGGTTGACTCTCTCTTATTATTAATAACAAAATAGCCAAGAAAAAAAAGTACATTAAATGCAGGCACCTCATTAGAACACCACATCCTTGAGACCCCCCCCCCCCCAAGGCTGCTATTACAACTATATTTTGAGGGACTTCCAGAAGGATATCTCAACTTGGGGGTGGGGGAAAACAATGTTCCACTGGGCAGGGGCCACTGCAGAAAAAGCTCTTGATCCCCTCACATGAAACTCTTTTACAGAAGGGACCCACAACATACCAGTTCTCCTAGACCTGATAAGACGGATAGATGTACGGTGAAGCCCAATGCCATGTGGGCTTTAAAGGTCAAAAACAGCATCTTAAATTGAACTCGGACACAAATTGGTCACAACGCAGCTCAGAGAGCAGAGGAATCTTTCTCATTCCAAGGGCGCATATAACTGCTCATGCTGCTGCAGTTTGCAACAACTGAAGCTTTCTATTGCTATATTGCAAATAAATTCTCCTTTCACCATGTTGGGGTTGAAGGTAAGACCTTCTTTGTCATGTTAGGAGGGAGCTTCGAATCTGTCTTTTGGCCTACATATACTTGTAGGGTTTTAATATATATGCTCATGGGAATGGTGCTTAAGTTGCCCAGGATAGCATATAGATGGATATGTAGTAATCTCATAAGGAGAGAAGCTACTTGGCTTTGCCTAGATGATGCTGCTTGGCTACATAGCAGTGATGGGTTGCCCCCGGTTCAGACCGGTTCTATAGAACCAGTAGTAAAACCAGCGGGAGGCTCCACCCACCGACCCCAACATCATCAGGAAGCTTCTGTACGTGTGCGGGGTCCCGTTATGAATTGGTAGTAAGGGTAAGTAGAACCCAGCCCTCCTACACAGAGACTGAAAAAGTCTTGAGGGCATGGGATCAACTGCAAAGCAGATGAAAGCAAGCCTAACTCTTCTTGGTTCCACTGCCTTCTTTCTAGAAAGATTCTTAAAATTGTATGAAAAAATATAAACTCCTGGTTTTTTTTATTGTTAAACAAGGCTGTTGCTTTCAAAATCCCAGGAAAAAAGAGAGAAAGTTAAAAAAAAAAAACAAATACAAATTGGCACATGCTTTTTACAGTTTCCCTTTGAAAATTCATTTTTTTCTGCATTATATTTCAAGGGAACCCAGAGATATTGTATATTCTGGATTGCTGAAGTGCATATTCTGGATTTCTGGGCTTGCTGTAATGGTTCACAGGACCATTGCCTGCCAGTGTCCTTTAAATCTGGCAAGAGGGAGTGGGAATTATACTTTCTTGTTTTGCCGATGATAATTAGCCCTTCCAGCACAACTGTTTTTAGACAGTATTCCTCTTAAGCAGGATGCAAATGGCTTTTCCTGCTTTTTCCACTTCCTCCTTTCTTTCTTCTCCCCTCACTGGTGGGACACGGCATTGTTCTGAAATCTTATTCATGAAGACCTGTTCATCTTTTATTTATTTTTTTTACTATTGCTGGACTGAATCTTTTATTATCAGAAGGCCCCTACAAATCTTGCTAATATTAGTAACCTAACCCTAGATCTGAGTTGTTGGGATGAGCTTAATCTCATCCTAATAGTAATTTAATTCAGGTATTCATAAAAGTCTCCTATAAAGAATATGAGTTTCTGCAGACAAAATGGTTTCCTTCAAGAAATGCCTCTTCTCTTGTCTACTGCTTGGGGTCATTAGTTTATTTTGAGGCCCTCCTCCTGATCCCTCATCCCAAATGGAGTGAGTTAGGGAGCTACAACAGACAGGAATTTGGGATTGGAAACTATTAGCGCCTAAGCATCTTTTCAGACTGACAAAAACTTTCTTTTTCTTGAAGGGCTTTCTAGACTTCCGATTTTGAATAGTGTTTAACATTGGACTAATGGATTCCTTTGTTATTTCAGTACTCATTGTATTTACTGTTTGCCTGTTTTTGTCACTTAATGTTTTGAATTGCTTCCTGGTTCACACAGAGAATTTCAGTTACTGGACTGATCAAAAGCATAAGAAGTAAACACAAGCACACAAGCATGCAAATAAACACACACCATGCCACCTGACTATCTACCTGAGTGCTATATTCAAATGACTTCCAAAATCTGTTATTGCAGAAGAAATATTTTCTTTTTCATCAAGCATGAAAACGTTAACTTCTGAGACTTATTTCTAACACAGAATCCAGATATTTTTTCCTGCTTAGCATCTGAATCCAACACATTTTGTGTGGCTTGTCACATTTTGTAGCAGCATTATATTTTACCATGGGAAAGGTTAGATATTAGTATATGTAGTAGTATCAACTGTTATTTCTACTACTACCAGAATGAACAAGGACAACAAATTGTTGGATTTTCCAGCTTTTCAAATTCTGGTTTATTCACTGAATATTAAAATAAACAAGAGACTGAATTGAATCACGTGGTCAGGTCCAAATCACCATTCTAATAACAATACTCTACTTTTCATAATATTTTTATGCAAATGAACCAGGACTCAATGGTATTGTACAATAATAATGAATATGTCAAAGTATACAGTGATGGACTTCAATCTGTGAACTCTCTGATCAAGCCCAAAAGACATTGAGAAGTTTGAATTTGGCAATAAACAGCTATACATGTAGAGCCAGTAAGTTCTACTTAGATGGCCTGCGTGTGTTTTTGAGTTTCTTCTGCTGTTTCCTGTGTAGAGATGGAAATCACTACTTCTTCTTTTTCTTCTTCTTTAAAAGGAACCTAATACCATTACTTGGCTAGCCTGGATGTCTGGGAAGCTCCTTTATCTCTCCTCTATTGTGTCTATACAACTCGAGAATAATCCTGTGCACCTCGAACATAGTGATGGCCCTGAGCAGCTCAAACCCACCAGTCCTGCCTATTCGACTGGAAGGGGTAAAGAAGAAGGAGATTAGTAAATATTTTAACCAGATTAACAACCGCAGTTGAGGTGTTTCTGGGATCAGCATCTAGGGAAATAGCCATCATCAGCTTTGACAATGAAACAGGAGCAGATTAAAGGGGGAGGAACTGTCATCAACCATGCCAGCTAATTGGTTCACTGTGATCAGCTATGCGTGATGGCAGACAGCATTAAAGTTGAACAGAGCAGTAATAAATAATGGATTTTTTTTTTTAAAAAAAAGGTGGGTCAGCCAGATGGCTGTAAGCAATCACCTTTCTTTCCTTAAATTGTTCTTCACTAGTAACGAGACTCCCAGTAACAAGACTCCCAGATTGACAATATTTTTAAATAGTGATCCTATTTTGAGTCAAGGACTCAAAGAGAGAAGAGCATTCATTTTGTCCATGGAAGAAATAAAAGAGAGAGGAGCAAGGCATTCCTTATTGTCATCCAGGAAATATGTCAATGGAAATTTGGTTAGGTTTTTCCACTAACCAAATTTATGTTTTACTGACAAAGAAATAAAGGGAGACTAGTATAGATCTATTTCAAGCTATTTAGCTCTCATCAGCTAGCCTTACCCTTCTGGGATCCCTAAATAGCTTGAAATAGATCTATACTAGTCTCCCTTTATTTCTTTGTCAGTAAAACATAAATATAACTCAAAAATAGTAAAGCAACTGCCTGTGAAGGCTCCTGGATTGGGGCTGAAAGGCGAAAGCGGAAGCAGTATGCTCCTTCCCATAATTGGGTAGACCAGTTTACCCCGATAAAACACTTTCACCCACTGTGTGAAGCCAAGTCACAAGCAAATGAACTTTTACCTTTTTCCTTGGACTTGACTGCTAAAATGCCTATCAAAGTATGAGTGCATGTGTGTTTGGGGATGGGGACACGCTTTAGAAGTATGCAAAGAGTAGAATGAAAAGCCAACGGAGGGAAGGTTAAATCCCTAGGTCAGGGTTGCACAACCTTCTTCAGGCTGATGCGCAAAAGTGCAGGCTGTTCCATGCACTTTTCCATGGAACAACATTCTGAAAAACATGATGCAAGTCGAGACAAAAAGGGGCTGGAGAAGGTCAAAAAATTACTTAAATTTCTCGGCTGGCATATTGAATATTAAACCTCAGGAGCTACATTTGCAACAGTTTTGAAAGCTGAATTCAAGGCTGAATTCAGCTTTGGAATCTAGGCCTTACATGATGACTTCAAACTATCTTTCCCAAGCCTGTTCATCGTTCCAGTGACTTCAGTGCAAGTTTTCTATGTCCCTATATTTTACAATAACTACAGTAGTACAGTTGCAAATGTTGCACAAGTATTTATTTGTTTCATTCACTATCCGGTAATTTATTATCGCTGTTAATGTTAGATTCAAGTGGGTCATCTTATTTGTTTGTTAATTTTACAGTATTTTAAAGCCTCCCACTCCCGGAGTCTGCTAGATGGGAAATAGAACAAAATAGTAGAACAAAACCAATGCATTTAAAATAAACCATACAATAACATTTGTGTCAAAATCATTCAGTTTGGGACAAGGCACATTGGAATAAAATGGTTTTGACCAGCTTATGAAAAGCCAGGAGAGTGTGAATTACATCTGCCTTCAGAAAGAGTACTGTTAAATGGAGTTTAGTAGTGAGAACGCCTGCTATCTTATCCACAGCCCAACACACCTCAAAAGATTATTTGGGGTGGGGGTGTCTGCAGGGCCTTTTGCAATGACCAAACCAGGCAAGAAGAACCTATTCTGGAAGAGGAATAATTTATATGCCTCTCAACTTCCACCAACTCTGGTATTACACCATATTTTACACTGTAGCTTCTTTGTTTATTATCAACAGTAGCTTCTGGATCATTTCCAAAGGCACACCCTTGTACAACATGTTGTAGTAGGGTACTCAAATGATAATTAAGGCATGAGTTACGGTCTCCAGGACATCCTAGTCCATATAGAACTATAATTGGCATATCAGACGAAGTTGAGTGATGGTTCCTTTGACCATGGCTTCCACTGACTGTTTAATGAGGAAGTACAAATCTAGGAGGATGAAGTGATGGACCAACTCCTTTATAGAGTAGATGACCCCATCCAGAATAACTATATTGCAGGAAGCCTGGATACGAACAGGTAGTTGACACTATTCAGGCATGTGCTCTGCAACCAGCCTTCTCTCTATTTACCCCCACGAACTAATTATGCCATCCAGAATGCAAGAAAAGAACCTGCACCAATCCTAGTCATCCTACTGGAACTCATAGATCCAGTAAGGCTGAAAAGCAGATGAGTAACTATGGTGAATGTTGTTTTACTGATGAACAGCAGTTAACTAGAGATAATATAAATTTTCAGAGTACATTTGGCTATCCAAGCCTAAGTGGAGGGGGAGGAGGAGGGGAGACAATGCAAAAGTAAAATCCACAGCAGGTAATTTGAAGAAGCAGATCCGTTTGAATTTTACTTCATATGTTAACATGAATTTTATCTCACAAATCTGTCTCTTCCCCCCATTTCTAACAGTCTGATGAGTGGATTTCAATTGCAGCTACAAATAAAGCAGTCTCCATGTGTCATCTGCAATATTTATGCCTTCCTAAATCTGAGAACATGGGCTACAGCCATAAAGGAAAGTTTTACATTCTGTCAGTACAATTGATGTAACACAAAAAAACTGTAGTGGTGCTTTGTGATTCCCGCTCCATCCCTCCCTCCCCCCTCCCCCCACCCTCTCATATTCTATGTAAAATGAGGCTTCCTTTTTTTCCTTCTTTATAAAGCCACATGCCATTGCCAAGCAGAAAAAGCTATTTTCCATGGTGATTTCTAGTGTATGTGTCTTGTTAATATCAAGATAGATGTAGCATTCTGAAATCTCTATGGGGACTTGTATTTGTGTGTGTGTGTATGTGTGTGGTGTGTGTGTGTGAATTGAGTTCATCAGTGTGGAGGCACCTGAGCACATTTTATGAAGAACTATAATCTCATGTGTTTGGCAATTATCCAACTTCTATTTTGTACTTATTTAGCACATAGTAGTTTGTCATCTATATATATATAAAAGCAAAAACCACTCATGCATTAATCATGAAATCTCCAGAACCACAAAGCCTACAAACTTGAAATTTGCCATGTATGTTCCTCTTGGCTTCTAGGTGCTTACTAAGAAAGGATTTTTCTATATTATTATTAACACACTCTGATGCTAAGGAGTTCTACTCCCCCTCCCCACTTCAAAAGAAATCTGTTCCAAATACAAAACACAAGCAGAGGAGAGGACTTTGAGTTTCACTGTCAGTTTTACTTTCACAGCAGCAAGCAGCTTTACTACAGAACAGTTGAGCTAAGCCACGCCCAGCCTCCTTCCTGTATCCTTGCTCACGCAGCAAATACTGTTTGAGTTTCCAAACACCCCTCAACTCTTTCACACACTGAAAGGATGCTAGCCAGATGAATACCGATGGATGCTGCGGGCTGGGACATTCTTCTCCCCCTCCCCCTCTGTTCCAACTGCCAGTTGCATAATATTAACACACTCTGATGATATGGAGTTATACATTCTACATTATGTTTCAGGCTCCAAGTGTCAATTTATCAAGCCCGAGCGCACAGTTTTGTAGTGAAGCACGGGCATCCAGCTAGTTGAATATACAACATAAATAGATATAGTTTCAAAGGAACACCGTACTAATTTATAGTTGACTTAGTATATCTCAGTAATAAGTACTTTCCCCATTCCATCCTAAATGTACCTAGCTGAGCTATCTTGGCTGTCATTTAAATGTGTGATCAGTCATTCTAGATTAACAAATCAAGTCTCTTTAACTTCTTTGTATATGTGTTGATACAGAAAAGATGAGGATGCTGGATGAAGAGTTAAAGATGAGTCCATTCCAAAGGTCATCTGCACACTATCAACCTCTGTATAGATAACACCTAGCCATCCCTGAAATGATATAAATCCTGCCCTGTTCGCCTTATTGTTACTCAGGTGCAATGATTGTTGTCATAAATCAGAAGATGCAATTAATAATTAGCAGGGAATTACCTTGGGGTCAAAAGGTCAAAACTTGTTTTTGGAATTGAACAAATTTTTTGTTTGTTTGTTTGTTTATATTAACTTGATTTATATGGCCACTCATCTTGGAGTTTCATTTCTGGGAAGCAGACAACGCATTAAAAGCAATAGAGAAAACAATATCAATAAAACATTAGACCCTACAGTGATACCAGAATAAATCTAAGAAACATTCAGCAGAAAAAAAAAGCTCTTACGGGCTTTCTAACCAATTGAACCTCATGCCTTAGTGCATAGGCAGCATAGTAATAACTGTTATTGTTCAAGTGTTGGTCAAGGTATCTTCAAATTGGCAAATCCTACACAGTTATATAGCTTCCTGGTCCTGAACCAAATTTAGCTGGAGTTTCTAAACAGGCATCAGTGTATGTAAATTATCTAACTTTCATATTATCAGAACATAAATCACTAAAACAAAGCAATTTAAGGAAGAATCACAGTTGGTCAAACACCATATTCTGTAAAACATTGCTGGAGTTATGGATTTTACTTGAATATCCAAATAAGGACCATTTCAGGTGAAATGGCACAATTTACCATGGCTGTCTCACCCCAGTTGACTCGCTCCGGTCAAGTCGCCCCAGACCAACTCACCATAAGGCAATTCAGTGTGGGATAACCCAAGAGAGGGACGAGTGAATAGCAACAGGCCTTGTCTCGCTTTAAGTTTAAACTTTCTCAAGTTAGAAGTCCTCGAGGCTGGGATGAACCAGAGCATGGAGCCCCAAAAGCCCATCGGTCAAGATGTGCATTCCTGTTTGTACCTGGATGTCAGCACAGAAGGTGCACAGAAAGAAGCAGAAGTGGCAGGCCTCGTCTCAAAATTGCACTGCGCCCTTGGCCTGGATCTGCACAGGGACTACCTGAGCATGCCAAGGCTTGTTCCATGCCTTGGCCAACAGGGTGCATGCCTTGATCAATTGGTCACTGGGACTCCAGGTTCTGGCTCACCCCAGCCTTGAGGACTTCTATCCTGAGATGTTGCAAATCTAAAGTAAGACAAGGCCTGCTGCAATTAACTTGTTTCTCTATTGAGTTATCTCACATTGAATTGTCCCACAGCGAATTGTTCCATGGCAAATTGGCCACATCCAGTTCTCCTGTGGTGAGTTGGCCAGATCAAGTTGGCTGAGGCAAGTCAGCTGGAGTGAGGTGGCCAGGGCAAGTTGGCCAGGGTAAGATGGCTGTGGTGAATTGTCTTAGACCCCTTCAGGTCAACAATGTGGAAACCAATTGTTTTAAGGAAAGTACAGTCACTATTGTGTTTTTATTGTTCCGGAAACAGAACCAAAGTCTCCCATTCTTGCTTTTTAAACTGGAAGAATAACATAGCAAGGCTTTCCCTTCAGTTTCAAATTCAACATTTGGACATTGAGTCTATGATCAAGATGCCTTATACTAGTATTCAAATTCTCACCGAAAGCATTGTAGTGTGCCTTGATACAATCTGCATTCAGTGCAGACTGAGCAGCTTTGATGACCTTCACAGTACTTTGCCTTTGTTGGAGGAGGCCATTAATCCAATGGTCCTGGCTCTTTGGCATTCGCTGAATACATGGTTTTTGTCTTTCCACCTGATAGTTAGCCGGGTGTTAGGCTTTGTGTTTCCTCCTGTCCATTAATCTGCTTTCTGTTACAGTTATATAACCCACTTCACTACTCACTCCTCAGATCAGATTCCCAATCTCAGGAATGGTCAGACATGTACATTGAATGCTTCCTTTTCCAACAAATGTCACCACCCACCTTCTGCTCCATGTTGTAACCTTGAGATCAGCACAAGAGAGGCAAACTACTTCTAGTCTTTGAAGTCCCTGCAAATAATTCTAGCTCTTTTCTTTAAAGCAGGGGTGGGGAATGATGGCCCTTTTATAACTTGTGGAATTCAACTCCCAGAATTCTTGGGCCAGCAAGAATAGCTGGGAGTTGAAGTCCACGAGTCATAAATGTAAATATGCTTCAAAATGGATGTATTTTTTTAAAAAAAAATGCAGCCAAACAGTTCTTAGTTTCTTTACCTGGTCTCTGTTTAGCAGGAGTTAAATGTTCAATTTCATAAGCACTGCTTCAGATTATTGCTGCCTCTCTCTTATCAAATATGTACAGAGATCACATAGCATTCAATTATTGCAAAATGCTAATCCTCCTATCCCTTATACCATCTCCCCATGAGCAGTTAGGCTCTTAAATTGGTATTTTTTAAAGAAAAATCATCTTTGCCCATCCAGCTGCTTTTGTAGGTAGTGACTTTTGATTAACCCACTCTCTGGTGCACCATTCTTCACAACAGAACACAGAAAGACAAAGTGTACTTCTGATGTTATTGCAAACAGGGGAAAATTAGGAATTATTTAAACATATTCAAGGAGCCTGATGGATGGGGGTGGATTATTATTTTTTTAAAAAACACATTTTGATTTTCTGAAATTTCCGAAAATTTCAAGACATGAAACAAGGCATGTTCCCTTGGGTCTTGATCAGGGGTGAAATCCAACAGGTTCTGACAGGTTCTGGAGAACTGATAGCGGAAATTTTGAGCAGTTCAGAGAACCAGCAAATACCACCTCTGGCTGGCCCCAGAGTGGGATGGGAATGGAGATTTTGCAGGATCCTTCCCCTGCCACGCCCACCAAGCCATACCACACCACGCCCACAGAACCAATAGTAAAAAAAATTTGGATTTCATCACTGGTCTTGATGTAAACTGAAGACCAATGAGAAAACCAGAGTGGCAAATTCAGGGGCAATTTATACTCACATCTTGTTTATACCTTGTATATGTTGCCCAAATGTGAAGGTATTGGTTTTAGAACAACAGAATATGCTCTCACATAATCATCCATATATATGAGAAGAGTTGTAAAATACATTGAGGGCATATTGACTGTTACCATGTGTTTCTCAGTTGCTAATAAGAGAAAGAAATAAGTCACACTTAAAGGGTGCCAAAATTCACAATGCAACTTTGGCTTTTTTTTTTTCAGAAGGACAAGAAGGATGTACTCTGGGTAAGAATATAAAAAATATCAAATGTAATATCTGATAATAAAAAAAAAGCTTCATTATTATTATATTCTCTTTTCTTTCGACTGCCCAATCCCAAAATATAAGAGTTCAGAGTTTGGTAAGGCTGAGGGATGGACTGTGGACTATTTTCAACTCTAATGTCCAAGACTGCCTAGTGCAATTAAATATTTCTTCAAATATTTTACAAACCTTCACAAATATTTCACCACCTTTGCTGCTTTGATGTTTGTGTGTGTGGTTCCATAAAACTGACCCATTGTGAGATATCAGCCTTGTTTGTGAAAATTGATTTGCCCTGCCCTGCCTTCTTGGGAATAATATGCACACATTTTATTCCCTTTTTAAAGATCAAATGGCATTTAGGCCTGGATGATTGGAATATGAGTTGGTCAGAGAATTTAATACAATAAGAGCTAGCTTAAGAGGAAAGCAGTTAAACCCTAGATATATTTCTTATTATTGCATAGAAAACCTTGAATTGAGAGGGAAGTTTGCATCTATTTTCTCATTGCCTCTTTTAAAGGCTGTCAGACTTGGTTAGTCTCTCTCAAAATTAGTCCTTTGGATCATCTTCTTACTAAAAACAAAATCTGAGCTTGCTTTTTTTTTCCCTTGAAGCGATAGCGGATTAGGGCAAGAAGCTTTGTTTAGCTAAAGCGAGGGATTAAAAGAGATTTGCCCCCATAAAGTTGTGGTTTGATGGTGCTTTTATCCCTGGATGTTGCTAAAGCTGTGTTGCCTCAGGATTAGGAGCATACAAAGAGTTTCCTTGTGCTTTTTCTGCAGCCAAGAGGGGGAAGGGGGTGGGGAGGAGAGGCAGGGAGACAGGATTCAGAAGCAAAAGATCTGGGCTTCCTTGGTTTCACAAAGCCAAAGTTTAAATCCACTGACACAAACTTCACCAGACATGGTGTGAATATAAGATTTCCAAAAAGGAGGAGGGGGGAGAGGAAAGGATGCTGGATGGCAGGTGGAAGAGAACTGTGTTTCAGGAAGACAGTGAAGGCCTAAGAAAAGTCAACCAGCCTTTTGCCAACCCAGAATCTTCAATGGGTTGGACGATGGGTGTTGTAGTCCTCATTCATAGGGATGCTAGCAACCAAATAATTACTAGATGGGAGCAAAGAGTCCATATTGCTGCAGCTGATAAGTAGCATTGATATGAATATATTTCAGGGTTTATCAACTTTTTGTCACTCCATGTTTTTTTTTCCAAGACCAATAGAAGAGTTTTCATCCAAGAAGCTTCTTCAGCTGGATGAGAAGTGAAATGTCTTTAAAGAAGGAACCAGAAAGTCCAGTTGCCTCCTGAAAAAGCACCTTTGGGACTACCACTTAGGGAATATATCCAATCTTGAAAAAGCATTCCTACTTGCAAAACAAGCCTTCTCCTCATTCTCATTCTTTTACTCTATTTAAATGTTTTACCCACCAAATTGTTCATTCCTCCACAGATAGAACATCCACTCTAAAGCCGCCTCCTAGAAGTTGAAGAAGAAATTAGCTTCCACTTACGGAGTTCCGTATTCAAGATACCTGCACCAACACCCTTTGGCTGCACCATATTTTTCATATACCCTACCACCGCAAAAAATAAAAAAAAAAATAAAAAAAATGGATTATACATGACTGCAACTCTCCATATAAATGTGGTCGTAAAATATAAGAAAGTGTAATATGGAGAGACAATCCATTGTTTATGAGCTGAGAAGTACTTGATGACATAAATCATGGCAGCAGGTTGATAATGAGATAAAGCTAAAAGATAAAGTTATCAGATCCAATCTGGTTGGTCACCAGAACCAGAGGTTAATCATTCATAAGATAAAGTTATGTTGATCATTGAAATAGAACATATGCAAATACATCAGGGAAGGAAGGAAGGAAGGAAGGAAGGAAGGAAGGAAGGAAGGAAGGAAGGAAGGAAGGAAGGGGAGAGGGAGGGAGGGAGGGAAGACAGAAAGGAAAGAAAGAGGGAGGGAGGGGAGGGAGGAAAGAGAGAGGGAAGGGAGGGAGGGAGGAAGGGAGGGAGGGAAGGAAGGAGGGAGGGAAGGAAGACAGGAAAGGAGGAAGGAAGGAAAGGAAGAGGGAGGAAGGAAGGAAGGAAAGAAAGAGGGAGGGAGGGAAGACAGGGAGGGAGGGAGGAAGGAAAGAAAGAGGGAGGGAGGGAAGGAAGGAAGGAAAGAAAGAAAGAGGGATGGAGGGAGAGAAGGAAGGAAAGAGGGAGGGAAGGAAGGGAGGAAGGAGGGAAGACAGGAAGGAAGGAGGGAGGGAGGGAAGGCTCTATTCTGTTTGATTCAGGAGCTGAAATGTTAGAACAGCCATTTCATAAATTGTTCATATTGTCCAACAATATACTGTATCCCCTCTGGAGCAGCTAGGCTGTTGAACAAAAGGACAAGGTCAAATGTAACTCTCAACTGTTTTAATCTACACTATATATATAAAAGTGTAAACTTTTTCCCCCTGCAGAAGGCAACCAAGGAGGCAGAAATAAAGGAAAATGAGATAGAATCCAAGCCACCATCTTATAAAATAAAACAACTCCTTCTCTTGTTTGAACAGAAAAGAATTAACGTGCCAGCTTCCAGAGCAGTGATGTAACAGTACTTAAAGTTGAAGCAGCTGTGTAGCATAGATCTTTTCTGTATTCTACATGGTTTTCATTTTTGATCAGTAATTTTGGGACTCACTCCAAACTCTTTTGCAGCTTTCTGAGTTTGCAATCCAATCCTCTTTAAAATTATTTCTTTGAAGTATTCACATCAGCCCTTTTTATTCCAGGACATTCTAGTTTTAATTTTTTTTAGTATAGACAATCCTTCCTATGCAAATACTCGTAAGTTAACCAATCTCTAATGTTCATTTGACCAGAGATCATGTGTTTCACACCTAGTGGTTATGTGCATACGTACATATGAATAAACAAACTTTTCATTACAAGTCCTGTCAAAAGATTTTACATAAAAATATAATTTGGGAATAAGAAAATCTCGTTAATGAAGTCAATTACCTATTTCTGTTATGAGATCTGAACACAACAAACATTATGGGACATAATGATTGGATACAGGGATGTAACATGCAGATATATAAAATTTATATATATATTTTAAAAGGCAGTGGGAAGAGAAGGCTGGAAGATTCATTCATAAGATATGGTGCATGAAAATGAGCTCTCACAGTGTGTTCTGCCCCAGCTACGGACCCCAAAGAACACAGCACACACAAAGTTTGTACAAAACTTAATTTACTAAAATAACTCGGTGTGTTTCAAAAAAAACCTGTTAATAAACTTTCTTAACAGCCTACAAGAAACCAAAGATAATCACAATCTTACTAAGGTTGGCAGAAAGCCCAGAAGCTCTTTGCAGAGAATCCAGACGCAAAGTAGAATGAACTAAAGTTGTTCCCTACAAATTGCTTCAGTCGACGTTCCTCCTTAAATAAGCTAAGGGAGTGGCCAATTAGCCCCAAGCCTTACTCTCGAGGAGACCTCCTTCTAAGGAGCCACTCCTGCCTTTTGGCAGCTCTATGCGCCCATGCATCAAGAAGAGGCTCCTCCTCTTCATCTTCTTCACTTAAAGAAGCTTCTGGAGATTCTGAAGACCCTGGTTGAATCCCTGCCTCTGGCACCACATCTTTTCCAGCCTCCTCATTGTCTGACTCGAGTGCCAGCTGCACAGGCTGCTGGCGCAGCACCACACCAGCCACCTTGCTGTCAGAATCAGCTACAATGCACACAGCCCGTTGACGGACCACAACACAGTATTGAAGATCTGCTGAAGATTCAGTATCTGCCTTTCCTTTGTTACTGACAGGATGAACAAGCTTGTCGTTCTAGAGATTCAAAACAGATACAGGTGGTCCTTGACTTACAATCACCACTGAGCCCAAAGTTTCTGCTGCTAAGTGAGACCGTTATTGAGTCTTGCCCCATTTGATGACCTTTCTTGCCACAGTTGTTAAGTCAGTGGCTTCCCCACTGACTTTGCTTGTCAGAAGCTTGCATGAGGTAATCACATGATCCCGGGACACTACAACCGTCATAAATATGAACCAGTTCCCAAGAAGCTGAATTCTGATCACGTGACCATGGGGATGCTGCAGTGGTCATACTGTGGAAAAACAGTCATAAATCACTTTTTTCAGTGCCATTGTAAGTTTAAATGGTCCCCTAACAAATGGTTGAAAGTCAAGGAGTATCTGTATTGTTTCTTACGGATTCTTATCTGCTTCATTTTTAGTATCTTCTGCAGGCAGGACTTCGAATTATTTCAAAATGTGTAAGAATATATTTGACCATCGACGACAGCATGACCAGTGGTGGGTTGCCCCCAGTTCGGATCGGTTCTCAAGAACCCATAGTAAAACTGGTGGGAGGCTCCGCCCACTGAACCGGACGTCATCAGAGGTGATCTGCGCCAGTGGTGAGTTTCAAATTTTTTTACTACCACTTCTGTGGGTGTGGCTTGGTGGGCATGGCATATCTTGGTGGGCGTGGCAGGAGGAGGATACTGTAAAATCTCCATTCTCACCCCACTCCAGGGGAAGGATACTGCAAAATCTCCATTTCCTCCCAATCAGCTGGGACTTGGGAGGCAGAGAATAGATGGGGGTGGGCCCAGGCAGAATTTTTACTATCGGTTCTCCAAACTACTCAAAATTTCTGCTACCAGTTCTTCAGAACTGGTCAGAACCTGCTAAAACCCACCTCTTATCTGCGCATGCATAGAAGAGCGTGCATGAGGGCATGATGAGAACTTGTAGTAAAGGTAAGTAGAACTCACCCCTGAGAATGACTAGTTGAAACAAAAAAAAAACACTTGTCCGGTAATGTAATAAAGATATAGGACCATCTATGTATTGCCTGGCAAAGAAATTCTTTACATTTATATCAAGCACAGAATGTTTAAGTACAACATTCCATTAGGATTACATTAAAGTGTATCTAATGTTTCATCAGGAGATATGATGGAACTTTCCTTTCCTTTGCATGCCTTAAATACCTTCTGATAAAGTCCTCCATCCTTTTCAAGCAGATGTTTTGTCTACATGGAGCACAGAGAGAGATGATTCTGCTCAAGCATCATTCTGTGATCAAAATGACACGACTAAGCAATAAACCTCCATTCAGTTCCACTTCACTGATCTTGTGGGAATAAAGGCCTCTCTTAACTTTAGCCCTCTTTAAAATTGTCTACTTCAAACCTAAGGTTATTTTAAAAGGAAGAAATTGTGTTATGCTGGAACATTATATTGGAATAGATTCAGAGGTAGTATTCAGCAGGTATTCAGTATTCTGACCAGTTCTGGAGAACCAGTAGTGGAAATTTTGAGTAGTTTGGAGAACCGGTAAATACCACCTCTGACTGGCCCTGCCCCCCTCTATTCTCTGCCTCCCGAGTCCCAGCTGATCAGGAGGAAATGGGGATTTTGCAGTATCCTTCCCCTGGATTGGGGACAGAATGGAGATTTTACAGTATCCTTCCCTTGGAGTGGGGTGGGAATGAAGATTTTACAGTATCCTTCCCCTGCCACGCCCACCAAGCCATGCCATGCCATGCGACGCCCACCAAACCACACCCACAGAACGAGTAGTAAAAAAATTTAAATCCCACCACTGAATAGATTCCTACTAGGCAAGAACTCAACAGATACCAATGCAGGGAGAAAGCTGAGCTCTAAAAGTAACATTAAAAGCATCAGAATAGACTCAACCTCTTGATTCTTTGGGCTTGTGTCTTTGTTTCCTGCTGACAGTGTGTGTTGCCAAGTGGCTGAAGCATTTTTAACTGACATTTGTTTTTGCCTTCGGTATCTGCTTTCTCCGTATACTCAGTAATACTTGCATTTTGTCTCTGTTAAGATTATCTCTGATTGATTAAGCTTTGTATCAACTCCAGCCATAGCCAAAAGACTTACCAAATCCCAGAGAGCAGATTCATTTTTAAAAGAAAAGAGGTCTTTTATCCTGTACAAGTTGCTATGGCATTTTGCATTTTGCCTAGATAAATGGATAGAATCTGGGGCTTAAAATAAAAAAAAAAAGAATAAAAAAGAAGAAGCAGAAGTAAAATGTATATAATACCCACAGGCGAGGGAATGGCAAAATAAAATAAAATATATGGGAGAATGTAAATCAATTACTGCTCAACCATACTGATTTTACTACACTTGTTATAATGATATCAAATCACATTTCTGTTTCAAATCTTAAAAACAGCTTAATTAGGAGGGAAAGCATTTAATCTCATACAAATCAGAGAATTCATATGGTACCGCAGATATTTAAGCAGAATCCTAGTGAGTCTTATACGCATCATGTAAGATTTCAACCCAAAATGTCAATAGACCACTATGTGTCAACCACAAAAAGATGAACAATGAAATGGGATTATGTTGAGCTCACAATGTACAGTAGAATGCGTGCAATAATCAAATGTCCACACAATGGGGTTCCCCCCCCCCCTCAACTGGAAGCTCTCCAAATGTATTAGGACTACAATACCCAGAATTCCAGTGGTCTTGCTGATTAGAATTCAGGGACCTGGCTCCAAATATGAGGAGGCTACCAAGATAAGGAAGGCATATGCTCATCTTTTTGATGAGAGGCTGCCAAGAAATCGGAAATGGACTTCAGATGAAAGTGTTGCATTGTATGCAGCAAAATGCATTGACGATACAAATGTTCCCTTCTCATCCACGAAAATAAAAGCAACCCATGCTCTGGAGATTAACCATGATATAAAATACTGACTAATATAAAATGGTGCTCTTGTGTCCTTCATAAAAATGCTTATAGTACAGCCTATTGAACCCATACATTTTTGTTCTTTCAATCAGAAAGAATATTCAGCAGAATACTAACTCTATGACTTTTATCACACTTCTTTTTTCCATGAATAGACCAAATGAGCACAGATTTTACATTAATGCATAGTAGGGTGGGGTTTTTTTTCCAGATGGGCCATAAGCTATTGCAAATATGTATACTCCATAGATTGAAATAATGGTACAATTGTTCTATTTTGTCATGATATGCTATAACAGGGTACACACATTTCATAGAGCTGAGGTGGCACAGTGGTTAGAGTACTGTACCGCAGCTACTTCAGCTGACTGCTAGTTCAGCAGATCAGTGGATCAAACCTCACTGGCTCAAGGTTGACTCAGCCTTCCATCCTTCCGAGATGGGTAAAATGAGGACCCAGATTGTTGGGGCCAATATGCTATTTAGTATACTGTCGATTGTTGTAAGCCGCCCAGAGTCCTTGGAGAGTGAGTGGCATAGAAATATGATTAATAAATAAATAGAATCATTAAAAAGCATGTGCCTAGCTTTAAATACTCATTTGTTTCTCTTCTTTTAGAACATATACATAATAAAGCATGAGCCCAGAAATCAATATTTGAAAATAGCCTGCCTACATTAGCATAGTTTCAGAGAAATTAGATATAAAATCAGCAGACTGCAATGTTGTATTTTAAGGTAGTAAGCATCAACACCATAGACCATGTTTCAAATGACCCAACAATTTGTGGACCTGCCAATTCTCATATGAGCTTACTTGGGTATGGATGATATCATCATCTAAGGTTTTGCTGTCACTTGGGTGGCAACCAGAGCAAGACCAGTTTTATAATAGCCTCAAGATTTCAGGAGATTTTCTGCCAATTTCTCTGTCCTTTTACTTTCTAGCTAGTGTAGAGAAAATGACATCAGTTTTGTTTTGGTATGCCTTTAAAGAGAAAACATATGCTCATCTTGTGTTTCTGATTTCATGTGGTTGGATCTCATTGCATCAGATACTTTTTTATTGAAAAGATAAAATCTACATATCTGTCACCAATCCACCCTGTTCTCTCTCTCCCTTTCTCTCTCTTCTATCAATCTAACTACTGTGTCAAAGATTCTTATGGAGTCTTACTCAGTTTGATACAAAAGCATATGAGATGGGTCTATGACAATTGCCATGGCCAACTCACCATGGCCAACTTCAATGGTGGGTTGCCCCCGGTTTGGATCGGTTCACAAGAACCGGTAGTAAAACCAGCAGGAAGCCCCACCCACTGTCCTGGATGTTGTCATCAACGATCTGCACATGCGCAGAAGCAAGGTGAATGCACGAACTGGTGGTAAAGGTAAGCAGAGCCCACTCCTGGCCAACTTGCCACGACCAACTCACCCCGGGACAATTTGCTGTGGGTCAAGAGTTATACTGCTATTGAAGAAATAGTGGAATAGAATCATTAAAGAAAGGTTGTGAAAGGAGAGACAAAATGAAATGTGAACGACAAAAATTAAAATAATTATTTAATTATTTTAAATAATTAAAGTGAATTGTTGAATTATCATGCTGCAAATTGTCCCATGATGAATTGGCCATGGTGAATTGGCCACAGCAAATTGGCCATGGCAAGCTGTCCCATTCCCCACTTCCATTAAGCCACAGAAGAAGACATCATAACCCACCTCTAATGCTTCATCATATATGCAGAAATAGCAAAGGGTAATGGTGATGATAGGGGAATGACTAAAAAAGTGCACCTTGACAGGGCGAAAAAAAACTTTATAGCAGTGAGAATTATATGGGATCACCTCTGCACCGCACCAATAATGATGTTGGAGGGAAAAACATTGAATAATTTACTGTATTGGTATAGTAACCGGAGTGGAATAAAGATTTGTCCTTACATGGTGATTGCCTCGGTCAGCAATTGTTCATAACTACAAGTAATGCTGAAGTAAATTTGTGAACAATGCCCACTATTTGTTACCTTTGCACCTTTCTTTCTCTCTCTCTCCCTTTCTACATTGCAATCAGTTAGCACACATTGCCCTGTGTATCATCTTAAGTACTGTCCCAATCATGTGATTTTTTCCCACTTAATAACTGCTAATAACTTAATCACTGAGTGTTTAACAACCAAGTTGCCATCCCTAATTGTAGTCACTAAATAAGGAGTTCCTGTAATAACAACAAATAACAATAATCACAAAACAATAACCTATTATAAAAGAGGATTGTCTATAATCTAACCACTGCAAATTCACCTGGAAGTAAGCATTTGCTTATGTCTCATTTGTTTGTTAGATGTATATCCTAACTTTTTTCTAGGAGCCAGATGCAGCAGTGCAGATAGTTCTCAATTTACGACTGTAGTTGAGCCTTCAATCTTGATCATAAGTCATGATGATCATTAAGTGAGTCACTATATGACCATGCCTGCTTTTATCATCTTTTTATGACGGTTGTTAAGAAATGTCATGGGTTGTTAAGCAAACTTATTGTTCATTTTGGGGCAATTTTTTGCCTGGAACAGAAATAAGCACCAATTTCCAGCAAAAACACCATAGATCCTAGCCCAGGTGACTGTGCAGGATGTTGTAAATAGCTATAATTGCTGGCGAATTGCTGAGTGTCCAAAATGCAGTCATGTGAACCCTGGGTTGGAACTTTGAATCTGGTTTGTAAGTACCAGTAGCTTTTTTAGGATCCATCATAACATTGGTTACTAAACAACTGGTGGTAAATTGAGGACTACCTGTATTTATGTAACTGTGTTGTTAGCATGTTATTAGATCAGAGCAGTGCCACTAATTTACTCAGGCAACTTTTGATTGCCTAGGTAACAAAATTCTACTTTGCATTTTATTTAATAAAGAGCAATAAACTTATTTAGACATATCTGGTGAGATTTTGCAAACTTTATCCATCCTTCCTTTATCTCTCTTCCCATTCCCTATTCTTCTATCTTGCATTTCCTTGTTTTTCTCTTGTAAATTCTACAATCTTTGGACACAAATGCCACTTTCTCCTAGATGACTGTGATTCAAAGACTGAGTTCTTCGTTCACTTAATTGGAACAAACCCTCAATTAGCGTAAGTCAGTGTTTAGCAACTTTATCAAGAGCCTTGGTGGCGCAGCAGCTTAAAGTGGTGTTAAGTGTCACCAGCTGCCTGCAATTACTGCAGGTTCGAACCAGGCTCAAGGTTGACTCAGCCTTCCATCCTTTTGAGGTAGGTAAAATGAGGACCCGGATTGTGGGGGCAATAAATTGACTTTGTATAAAAAAGAACACCGCTTGTGGGGGTACCTACTAAGCAGGTACATACAAAAGTATGAAAGCTATTGCTTAACACATTGTAAGCTGCCCTGAGTCTCCGGAGAAGGGCGGCATATAAATTGAACCAATAAATAAACAAACAAACAAACAAACAAACAAACAAACAAACAAACAAACTTTAAGTGTGGGCAGAGATCAGTTGCTTTACCTGCCTGACATGAAAGTTGTCAGATGGAAAGCTCCATGTATGTTTGGCTACCTTGTATAATCTAGCCCAGGTTCCAATTAAAAAACTCTGTGTAAACCTTCCTATATTAATTCTCCTCCCACCCACATTTCAACTTCAGCAAGTCTGTGCAGGAGACTTTCTGATGGCTTCTGTGCGATCATGGCTTTTGCAGTAAAACGGAAACAGCAAACATGTGACACACAGCTATCACCGTTTCTAATGTGTTGATTCCCCAACCCTTTAAGAAAATGGAGCATGTTAAAAGGAATTTCCATCTCCACAGTATTACAAAGCCAGCTAAGTGATGCACTAGACTTGGTCTGAAAATCCACACATATTTAATTCCATAAATAGCTTGGAAGCAGGAGGGAGACTAAGCTAGAGCAGCATAATTCTTCATCATAGCTTTGCAAGCTTAGCAGCAGCCCCACTCCTAAGACACGCTTGGAAAAGACCCACAAAATAAATGATCTTCTAGTTACAGAAGTATTGATTTTTGCCCACATCCAGTAATAAAGAGCAAGTCACCTGTAGGTAAAACTGTTGTAAAATATATTTTATACTCTATTAGTTCAAGAAAGAGAGATTGCTATATGCAGCTGAGAGAGAAAGGGAGAGAATGAAAAAAATAATAATAAATACTTTCTGATAAGAGGGGATGTATATTTTCTGGCACTTGTTGAATTAGCTAAAGCTTTTTTTTTTTTACCAGAAACTTTTACCAAGCAGGTTTCTGGGAGGAATGAGTGTTTTCAACTCTAGCATCACATCATTGGTGGAAAAAAGAATCACCTAAAAAGAAAGGATCTGTGATATAATAAAGAAGCCTCCAAAACACAATAAAAGATGATTCAGAATCACGGCCACATAAATAGCAATCATAGTCACCTTAATTATTGCATTAAAAGTAGAATACAGCATGCGCCGCTGGCTGATATCTTTATTAAGATGCATTAAAGCATCTTTTTTTTTTATTTGGACAAAATATTATAAAAAACAGGGATGGGGAAGATATAAGAACTCCCAAAACTAAGAAGTGAAATTATGGCTATTGCAGCTGTAACAGAGGCAGGACCTATTCATTGATTTATACTCAAATGAAAAGGACCCCAGAGTAGTTTATAAGTTGAGGTGGTGGAGGAGCAAGATCTTGAACCACACTACTATCAAAAACATTTTAAAATTAACACATGTGAAAATGAAAATTATTGTAAAATAGAAAGCAGTGTTAAAGGCAGCCATGAAGGAGAGCACCAGCTAATGCAAGGAGTTCCCCAAAATTTACATTTCAAAAAAACCTTTGAAAAATGATGCGTTTTCATGCCATCATAAATAGATAGAATAATTACCAATGTCTGTTGTAATTAATTCTTCTGCTGCACAAAGGTGTTTTGTAGGGTTCTTTATTGTATTACATAGATAAGTGAATATATGATGAAAAGCAAATTTCCATATACATCATTTCTGCTTTTGGATAATTCACTCTGACTTGCTATTTATTCCCTGATATGCAGGGATGACTTAAAAAGAATCATGGATGATCACTCAACTGGGCCTTTCTCCAAACTCAAGCTGAAATGGTATCATCCCAAAGAATGAAACTGGAATGTGTAAACCTCTCTACTGTTTTGGTAATTCCTATCACCAAGAACAGGTGAGTGCATTGGTAAATTCCTAGTTCCTTTTTTATTGGTGCATATCAGACAAATAATACAATGATTCCTAGGTATATGTTTCAGGGGAGAAAAAAATGATAAATCATAACTATATCATAGGAAAAGTATCAAGGGTTGTATGTAAATGTAGTGTGTGTGAAAGTAGACAAAAAATGAAGGCTATGGGAATTCTTGTGAAGCAACTTATTTTTTTAATGTAGCAATAGGTGTAACTCAAAAATGCATTTGCACATATCTTTCTCCTATATGGCTTTTTGGTGATAAACATAACTAAAGAAAACTACCTAGGAAAGAATGAAGGACCTAATAAAACTCAGGGGTAATATAGATTATATACAGCCAGTCCTATCTAATCTTTCTGCCATGGGAATCTTTGATTTTGCAATAGTGGCGAATATCTGGAGCTCAGGCTAGAATGAGGGTGAGGATTCATTCTCCAAGCTACATATACAATAGCCCACAAACCCACAACCACACTACGCCAGGAATTATCCAAAACCAAAGAGAAAATACAGAAGGATGAAAGAAACAACGTAATCTACAAAATCATCTGCAACCATTGCAACCAATTCTTCATGGGAGAAACATCACGTCAATTAAAAACCAGGATCCACAAACACCGACTGGCAGCCAAACGCCACAATCCCAAATCCTTAATCTCTACCCACCCTGACATCAAACAATACCAGTTCGATTGGAGCTACAGAAAAATCATTGCCAACGCTACCACCTACCATGCTTATGAGTTCATGGAAGCCTGGCACTCCACAAACAGTTCCATCAACAGATACACTGACCTACAACCAGCCTACGAACCCATTGGAATCCAAATCAACAGCACAGCAAACCAGAGACAGCACCAACCCTCAACCAACCCACGCAATCCCTCCACCAGCATTTCACCTCCCAATGACCGTCACTTGATGCAATCTCCTTATCACAAGATCAATCGCAAGACTCACTGATGACTCACAGGTGATCCAGAGGTGGGCTTCACATACTGTAGCAACCGGTTCACCCAACACCAGAAATGTGTGGATGCGCCATCTGCACATGCATGCAGCATCAAAAAATGCAGCAATTCACTCACACATGCCATCTGCACATGCATGCGACATCAAACAACACAGCAATTCACTTGTGTGCACCGTCCACACCAGTGGTGGGTTGCCCCGGTTCTCATTGGTTCTACAAAACCGGTAGTAAAACCGGTGGGAGGCCCCACCCACCGACTCAGACGTCAACAAAATGCTTGCGCAGAAGAGCATGTGCTTGCGCAAAACAAGCACACATGCATGGCTTCATTGCAAACCGGTAGTAAAGGTAAGTAGAACCCACCCCTGGTCCACACATGCGGCGTCAAAAACACAACAATATAGGGAGGGATTGCGCCTGGATGGGTGGGCCACCTGCAGTTCGCCACTACCAGTTCACCCAAACTGGTCTGAACCAGCTGAATACCACCTCTGAGCTGACCATCACAAGTCCCTCACTTGACTCACTCACACCTGAAGCCCTTATAAACAGAAGAACACTGACACTGACACCCTCTAAACTGCGATGAAGATGTTACCTGGCCTGGTAATGAAACCTTTGGAAACCAACCCACAAGCTCGGAGAATGAACCCTCACCCCCAATTTTTGACTTTGTCCCAATTTGCCACCTTATGATGTCTGTGACTTGTTACATATCAAGCTGCTCTGTTCATTTGTTGCACAGTTCTTGAATATTCATTGTACAACATATTGCATGTGTTTCTCCTCATAAGTGCTACCCATTCATTAAAGTAAAGCTAAAGCAGTGGTTCTCAACCTGTGGGTCGGGACCCCTTTGGGGGTTGAACGACCCTTTCACAGGGGTCACCTAAGACCATCGGAAAACACATATTTTCAATGGTTTTAGGAATAATTTTATGATTGGGGTTCACCACAACATGAGGAACTGTATTAAAGGGTCGCGGCATTAGGAAGGTTGAGACTCACTGAGCTAAAGGAATGCGCTACTTTAAATTTTTGAATTTGTCCACCCAGATCAGCTTTAAGTGTTCCCAGCAATCTGGGCTTGTTGGTCATGCAGAATTGATGACTGCATCTCAAAAGATCCCTCTGTTAAAGTACTGAAGTTTGCAGATGATACAACAGTGATCCGTCTCATTTGAGACAACGACGAATCTGCATACAGACGGGAGGTTGAACAACTAGACTTGTGGTGCAACCGGAACAATCTTGAACTAAACACATTCAAAACTATAGAAATGGTGGTAGATTTTAGGAGAAACCCTCCTATACTACCACCTCTTACAATACTAGACAACGTAGTATCAACAGTAGAGATCTTCAAGTTTCTAGGTTCTATCATATCTCAAGACTTCAAATCAACACCCAACATCAAAAGCATCATCAAAAAAGCACAACAATGTTCTTTCTACCCCTTGAATTCCATATTCTTCCATATCTTTTCTATATCTCAACTGTGTCTATAGATATGGCCACCAGTCGATAATTATACCCTGTTCTTTTAATTCTTCATTTGATTTAAACTTCCCCTGGCTATCTAATAGTTCTTTGTATCTTATCATCTTTTTTTTATCTAATGTGTTCAGATAAATCGTTGCCTCCATTGACAACCCAACAAGACAGATAATTAGAACTGCAGAAAAAACAATTGCTATCAACCTGCCTTCCAATGAGGATCTGTATACAACCCGAGTCAAAAAGAGGGCTGAGAAAATAACTACAGACCACTCTCATCCTGGACATAAATAGTTTCAACTTCTACCCTCAAAACAACGCTATACAGCACTGCATTCCAGAACAACTAGATCCAAGAACAGTTTTTTCTCAAATGCCATCATTCTGCTAAGCAAATAATTCCCTCACCATTGTCAAATTATTTACTAAGACTGTATTACAGTGGTGGGTTGCCGCCAGTTCACACCGGTTCTATAGAACTGGTAGTAAAACCGGCAAGAGGCCCCGCCCACCGACCCCGTCACCAAAACACTTTTGCGGCCCCGCTGCGAACCAGTAGTAAAGGTAAGTAGAAACACCCCCCCCCGCTGTATTACTATTATTCTTCTCATCCTTCCTATTACCTAGCTCCTCCCATTCATGATTATAACCATGTTGCTTGTGTTTTTATGATTTTACAATTTCTGTTTCGATTGCTTATTTGTAACTTATGATTTAATTGCTTATTAGTATGATTTGATTGCTTATTAGTAACCTATGACTATCACTAAGTGTTGTATCGCATGATTCTTGATTAATGTATTTTTTCTTTTTTCTTTTCCTTTTATGTACACTGAGAGCATATGTACCAAAGACAAATTCCTTGTGTGTCCAATCACACTTGGCCAATAAAGAATTATTCTATTCTATTCTATTCTATTCTATTCTATTCTATTCTATTCTATTCTATTCTATTCTATTCTATTCTATTCTATTCTATTCTATTCTATTCTATTCCACCCTACCCCACTCCACTCCACTCCACTTCCTCCTCCTCCTCCTCCTTTCCTTTCCTTTCCTTTCCTTTCCTTTCCTTTCCTTTCCTTTCCTTTCCTTTCCTTTCCATTCTAACAACCTCCTCTGGCCAGGTGTCACTGCTGTTAAAAGGACAACGTGGTTTCATTTATCTGAAGATCTTTTTGAAAAGAAGTCTGGTACTGTAATTATCTTCTTGGGAACAAGTGTTTCTCATTCAAATAATCCTTGATTTACAACCATTTGTTTAATGACCATTTGAATTACAAATGGCACTGAAAAAGAGATGACCTATGACCATCTTTCGCCCTTATTGTTACAGCAACCCCGCAATCACATGATCAAAATTCAGATGCTTGGAAACTGGTATGTATTTACGATGGTTGCAGTATGCCTGGGGTCATGGGATCACCATTTGGAATCTTCTGAGAAACAAAGTCAATGGGGAAGCCAATGGGGAACACATTCATGTTACTAACTTAACAATTTCAGCGATTCACTTAACAGCTGAGCCTGGTGGTGCAGTGAACTAAGTGCTGTTAAAGTAGCACTTAGTTGCCAGTTGCCTGCAATTGTTGCAAGTTCAAATCTCACCAGGCTCAAGGTTGACTCAGCCTTCCATCCTTTTGGGGTAGGTGAAATGAGGACCCGGATTGTGGGGGCAATAAATTGACTTTGTATAAAAAAGAACACCGCTTTTAAGCAGGTATATATAAAAGTATGAAAGCTATTGCTTAATGCATTGTAAGCTGCCCTGAGTCTCCGGAGAAGGGCAGCATATAAATCAAACCAATAAATAAATAAATAAATAACTGTGGCAAGAAAGGTCATAAAATAGGGCAAAACTCACTTAACAACTGTCTTGCTTAACAATGGCTCAATTTGTGATTGTAAGTGGACAACTACCTGTAAATCCTTCAGAACAAGGGTGAAATCTAGCAGGTCCTGACAGGTTTTGGAGAACCGGTAGTGGAAATTTTGAGCAGTTTGGAGAACCGGCAAATACCACCTCTAGTTGGTCCCAGAGTCGGGTGGGAATGGAGATTTTGCAGTATCCTTCCCCTGCCATGCCCACCAAGCCACGCCCACAGAACCAGTAGTAAAAAAATTTGGATTTCACCACTGCTTCAGAACATTATTTCGTTCATTTTTAATAAAAACTTACCAACATTCACAATTGTTTCATGAACAGGGTAGAAAGTACTCTTGGTAGATGGTCAGCAGATAGAGAACCCAACCTGACAGTTTTATCATAGAGTTTTTATTCGCAAAGGCCATTGTGCTTAAACAGGTCTGGATCTTCTGTCCCCATTGAAAAATGTATGGCAAAAAATTGTATGTTTCCTTGCTTCGTGGTGCAGTTCTGAGCACTATAAAGTTACAAATGACTCCCTTTCAGTTCTCATTTCCTGTGGAGCTTCACCTCTCCCAGAAAGTACTATGGATGCTTGTTGGATTGAGATCCTACCTTTCTTCAGTCACTCAACAGCAGCATCTTACCTGGCTAGGTGGCTCAGTGGCTAAGATGCTCAGCTTGTCGATTAGAAAGGTCGGCAGTTTGCCGGTTTGAATCCTTAGTATAGATCTCCTGGGTGAGCAGGGGGTTGGACTAGATGACCACCAAGGTCCCTTCCAACTCTTGTTACTGTTATGTTATGAATCTTCTCCAGGTTTTCCCCACAACAGTCCTGTGAGGTAGGTTGGGCGCTGAGAAAGAAGATCGCCTGGTGAATTTCCATAGCGATGAGTGACAGTATGAGAGAGGCAGTTAGTTACATTTAATTAATTAAGTATTTAATTGAAACCTGGATCTCCATGCTCCAATCCAAAGTCTTAACCCACTGCACTACGCTGGATTTTCCTCACATAGCATGCAAATATATTTAATAAAAAGGGAACAATGTTTCATTTCTCAGACTAATGCATTTTTTTAAAAAAAAATCAATGTTATTATGCTTTTGTCCCTGTGCTCTTAAATAAGAACGGCCAATGGGAGGGTGAGGGGGGAGTATTAAACATTTACTGTAGCTGCAACTAAAATAAACAGAAATGAAATGTTCAGTTCTCTGTGTCTGAGAACTGAGAACTGAGACGGAGTGCAAGGTCCCCATTTTATCTCATGACCCTGAGATCACCTTGCCTTGGAAACAGAAATCCTAAAATAGGAGACAAAGCAGAGAAGGTGCCAATTATCTTTTTAATTTTCTGGTTTCTTTTTTTTTCTTTTCTCCTTTTTCTTTTTCTTCCTTTGCTCTCGGCATGCAGAGAAGAAAGAAAGGAAAGCTGGGGGAATGAATCAGAGGATGGGGAAGCAGAGCTAGCAGAATAGTCAGTGAACAGGCTGGCCCTTTAAAGCAGGTACCTTCCACAGAAGGTGTGGGGGGGGGGCGCTTCTTTAAAATGAAATCTGTGCTAATAACATGTCCAGAAGATGGCTTCTGGCAAATTGCTTTGTTATTCTTGTCAAAAAAAAAAAAGTCCCTTGGAAGCGGTCAATTTTAAACCATATATCAAAATGATTAATTGCCCTTAAATGAGCAGATGTTGAAGTACCCTTGAATAGAGGCAAAGAGGCTAAAGCCTCCCCCTCCCTCTTTTTTTTCGGGGGGGGGGACGGACGGGAGGATTGCAGGCCTAATGTATTTATCGCGTTGCGAAATTTCATTAGGGCTATTAATTAGCCTTAAGCGCCCCAGCTTTGAGAGAGGCCAATGTGTATGCAGTGCGCTCCCACTCACCCACTCCTCTCCTGGTTTTCTTTCCTTAAGCTTTCCGCCCAAGGGGGCTTCCTGGATTCCGTCTGGGGCGATGATTCGCAACCCGAGGAGACAAGGCCGTCCCTCCGGTTTGCGCGCCCTTCCGTCAAAGGAAGCATCAGGCCGGGTGTGGGAAGGATCCCACAATCTGCGCTCCTAGATGTTGATGCAAAGAGATCTGGGACCCCCTATGGGCCACCGGACTATTAGAGAAAAAGGCCTCCGGGGTTTTTTTCTTTCTTTCTTTCTTTCTTTTTCTTTTCTTCCTGCGCTTGAAACAGGTTCACATTAAACGTGAGGTTGCCACAAAGAAGAGGGAGTCAAGTTATTTTCCCAAAGCACCTGAAGGCGGGACAAGACGCAATGGATGGAAACTAATCAAGGAGAGAAGCAAACTAGAACTAAGGAGAAATTTCCTGGCAGAACAGTTAAACAGTGGAACAGTTTGCCTCCAGAAGTTGTGGATTCTCCAACACTGGAAGTTTTTAACAAGAGATTGGATAACCATTTGTTTGAAATGGTATAAGTTTTCCTGCCTAAGCAGGGGGTTGGACTAGAAGACCTTCAAGGTCCCTTCCAATTCTGTTATTCTGTTATTCTCTTAAACGTGTTTCATGGCTCCTCGGTTGTTGTTGGTTTTTTTTTTTTTTTTTTTTGTTATTTTTGTTTATGATGGCTAGGAGTCTCCCAAACTGATCCTGGGCTCGGAGCGGTCTTGGTCTTAGGCCCCCTCAGCTGAATGTAAACCCCATTCAACAGGGGTGAAATCCAGCAGGTTCTGACAGGTTCTGGAAAACCGGTAGCGGAAATTTTGAGTAGTTTGGAGAACTGGCAAATACCACCTCTGGCTGTCCCAGAGTGGGGTGGGAATGGGGATTTTGCAGTATCCTTCCCCTACCATTCCCACCAAGCCACGCCCACAGAACCGGTAGTAAAAACATGTGAATTTCACCACTGCCATTCAACCTAAGAGGGCTCCTCTCCCCACCCCCCCCCCCCCCCCTAAATCTGTCATGGCAAGAGAACTGGGCTTTTCTCCCAGCAAACTCCTCTTTCTCTAGGCTGGCTAGCTCAACCTGGAATGCTGACCAAGGACGTCATCAAAGACCATTATTCATCCAATAAAGGCTGATAGATATTTTTTTTTATTTTTTATTTTTTATTTATTAGTTCGATTTTTTTGCCGCCCTTCTCCGGAGACTCAGGGCAGCTTACAATGCATTAAGCAATAGCCTTCATACTTTTGTATATACCTGCTTAGTAGAGCTTTCGCCCCCACCCCCACCCCTGTTCTTTTTTATACAAAGTCAGCTTCTTGCCCCCACAATCCGGGTCCTCATTTTATCTACCTCGGAAGGATGGAAGGCTGAGTCAACCTTGAACCTGGGGAGATTTGAACTTGCAGTAATTGCAGGCAACTGGCAACTAAGTGCTACTTTAACAGCACTTAGCCCACTGCGCCACCAGGCTCTTATAATTAGCGAACTTTGATTAGCTGAAGATGAACATGTTGACGATGGTTGATAATTTCCGGATGTTGGAAGCGCACCATCATCTTTTAGCCACTGAGGGTATCTCTGGGCCAGCCGGTCCTTTGACAGGGTTGTTGTGGGTGAAAATTGAAAATGGGAATGTTTTTTTTTTTTACATTATACCCGGAAGAAAGCCGGGTATAGAAGCCTAACAAATATATAATACTCAACACCAAATACGTGTTAAGCAAAGCAAACGTATCTCTCTCGCTCTCCACTCTTAAAAGGTTTGGTTTGGTTGATAAAACTCTTGCTGCCCTTAGGGTGTTTAAAAGTGAAGGTGGTGGTATTGTAAAAAAGGAGCCCTAGCCCCCCTCCCCATAAAAAAATACCCCCCTCCCCATAAAAAAAAAACAAAAAAGATAGGGAGATGAATAGCAGAGAAAAGAAGTCCTCCCTCATCTACAGTTGTGGAATTTTTTTCATAAACTTTCCAAAAGGAGAGGGCGGGAGAGAATCCAAGCCTGAACGACAGCAGCAAGCGACTTCATACTTTTCATCAGAAAATCCTTAAAACTCAGCCTGCTCCGGTTTCTTTTGAAATCCGGCATCAAATATGTTTTCAATGAATTCATGGAAAGGGGGGGAGGGAGGGAAAGAGGGAGAGGAGGGATGGGGAACTTTTAAAATCTGTTTAAGTTTATAAACAAGATTAAAGAAACAATGTCAAGGGTCTTATGGAAATGGTGATAGTGCCCCTTTAAATAACAGCAAGCGGAGATTTTCTATATCAGTGTGCAGTTTAAATCTGCCTTGATGGACTGGACATTAGTCCTCCTTAAATCCTTCAGAAAGCAGCTTTAAGGAAAAAGGCTGAGAGGAATTTCTTCTCGCTTTAATTGCTTAAGAAACGGTTCCCACAATGAGCGGTGGCCTAGATTCGCCTCTCATTTAAGTTCTGATTTTTAAAAGTTCACAAGTTAATCCCCTTTCAGTCTCACACGAATGCAGTTGGCATAGGGGACAAAGTAATGGACAATGTGTGTGGTGTGTGTGTGGGGGGGAGACATTTCGAACCATTAAAAAAAAACCGACGCCCCATTAGGAAAAGAAGAGAGAAAAAAAGGCAATGGCGATGTATTGATTTGGTTAAGTAGCCATTTTAAGTCCTTGTTATCATTAGAATATGGGGTGACTTTATACCCCATATTCTGATAGCGGGAGAGCTTGGACTCTTCTCCCTCTCTCCTCCCCCCACCCCCTTACTTTTACTGTCTTGACTGTAAGGATATAGAAAAGCTGTTTCCCAATTTAAACGGGTCGTTGGTGCATTTGAATTCAAGATTTATATACCACTCGGAGGGGGAAAAATGAGGAGGAGGATTCTAGAGTTTTGCGCGCACACACACAAAAAAGAGTGAGCAAATGAGAAAGAATACTTTAAACTAAGCTCCTGGTTTGTTAAACGAAATTAACACAACCCACAATCACACACAATCACAAAGTTTTGTCAATAACTGAGAAAGATCTAATAAGTGAACTATTTATTTGTCTTGTCCCAGTGAAATATAAAAAATGGCGAAAAGAAACAATAGCATTAAGGAAATTTTACATTTGTTAAGGAAATGTAAATCTAATTTCAAAATAATTGACAGTACCTTCTTCTCCCCCCCCCCCCCATGCACTCCTTTTAACTACCATTCCCATCATCTCCAAAGAGGGATGATGGGAGTTGTAGTCTAACACAGCCTGGAGGAAGGCACCACTGGGATCGTCTTTCTCATCCACTTCCAGATTTTCGAACACCTGAATTCGGATGAAACTTTTGTTACATGGAAATAACATCTAAAGGTTGCTTCTTATTTAATAGGCAAGTACGTGGTTCATTTAATTAAAAATGAAGTTTTGGTGGACATTTTATGTTATAAACGCTAGAAATGTTAGAAATGTATGTTATAAATCTACTTAGCAGGTAAACAGCATTTCAAGAAAAGCTGATTTAAAACATTGAAGCGCCAGGGGAAAAATATTTAAAAATTGAAATTTAACGACGCGGATTGGCTTCAATGTGTAGCGTGCTAAGGGATTCCTTGCCTGACGGAACCAAAGTCAACGATCAAGTCACCTAAATGTAATTTTAGTAAAGTTCGGAAAGAAGGCGTCTCGATAAAATCAAACCGGATTGAAGGAAAGACTTAAAAAGTTCTGTCCCATTCCCTCTGGGAATTTATTTACCAAGTCGCAGCAGGCACCTTTATAAACTGTGCGGCGCATTCATCCCATCCGCTCGTGAGAATCGCAACCGATTTATCACTAATCGATGGGTAGTTTAAATCGGGGGAGGAGGAGAAAGAGGTCGATCACAGAATCAGATTTTCCTCTCCCTTCTTTCCCCTTTCTCGGATGGCGAACTTGTCGCTTTGCAAACCGAGCGCGGGGTGCCTGGAGCCGGTTGCAGGGCAGTCGGCCCAGCGACTGGGGAAGTTCATGTCCATGGAAGGACGGAGCCATTGAGCGGCTTTTAACTTTTTGGGACCCATTTGCCTCCTCCTCTTCCTCTTCCTCCTCCTCCCCGCGCTGCGCTTCTGCCCGGTTAAAGGGCCGCCAGCTCTTTCTTTGCGCCACATTCCTGCTTCCACGCCCTGGAGAACCTACAGGTTTGCGGGCAAGCCAAGAGCCGCAAGGCCTGGAGGGCAAAGGGTTGAGGGGTGGGGGCTCTAAAGGCAAGAATTGCGGAGACCTCTCGCCTCCTTCCCTCCCAACCCGGAGGGCCCACGAAGCAGAAGAGACAGGCTCTTGGGAAGCCCGGCAAGTTGCCTCCCCGCTTGGCTTGCCGGCTCTCGACCTCTCCTGAACGCTGCGCTCTCACCGCTTCGGTGCGGGGAGCCAGAACGGCGGCCGCAGCCACATGAACTCAAGAGCATCACCCGAGTCCCAGCAAGTGGAGATCAATGTTTTATTGCAGAGAGCCCGAGAAGCCGTGCTCGGGCCACACAGTGGGGGTTTGGGGGGAGGAGATATTTTAGCAGGCCAAATGGGCACCTGTCAAGTTACTTCTGGAAGGAGCTTTCTCACCAACTCCCTGAGTTCATCTCAGGTTAGGAACAGAGTCCCTGCCCCACGTCAGAAGTCTGCAGCTTGGCCAGGTGATAACAGCTTCCCCCCCCCCACCCCCGAAGGAAAAAGGTGGAGCGAAGAAATAAAAATACACGCCCCGTCCGGTTTGGTGCCCTGTAGATGCGTCGGACTACACCTCCCATTATCCTTAGCCAGCCCTCCGACACATCTGGAGGGGTCAAACTGGAACAAGGCTGTTCCAGGTGAACCTCCTGTTTTCTAGCACAGGGGTTTCTCCCCCTCCGCCTTGTTCAGTGGGAAGATATTTCAAGATCTTTGCTGTACTTGGAAAGAACGCTCCTGGTGACCGTTTTTCCCGCCCTCTCCAAAACTTGTATTTAGAAATTCCTTCCTTCCCGCTAGTTTCACCAAATAACAATTTGCCATATATGAAGGTGCGCGCCCGCGCGTGTCTGTGTGTTTGTATATAGAGACACACAAACACATAGCCCCAAAAGTCAAGAGGCATTGCAGATGGCTATATGTTGCAAGCTTAAATTAAAAGAGCTTCTCTCCCCCCCCTTTTTTTCTCTCCCTCCCCCCTCCCCCCTCCCCCCTCCCTTTTCTGACTGTCTTCTTCCCTTAATTCCTGCCTAAACGGTTTTGCTCTGGGAGAAGAAATCTTTTCTAGAGGAGGGGGAGAACCCTTAAGAAGAGAAGGGTATTATTGTTTTAATCCTCTTATCCGCAGTCATTTTAAAACAGGGTGTTTTGGAACCTGAAATGGCGTCTTGTCCTCCCAATCCCACCCTAAATCCTTCTGGGATGGGAAAGAAGTCTAAAGCAGAAAAGAAAAAAAAAGAAGAAAAAGAAAAAAAGAAAGAAAAGAAAGAAAACCTTGGCATCTATTAGCAAGCCCTGCAAACGATTTCAACAACTGCAAAGGCATGACAGAGCCGAAAAGCAAATAAACCAATGGTGCAGTTAGATCTGCCAAAAGCTATCTCTTGGCTGCCTCAGAGAGATTGTGTGTGTGTGTGTGTGTGTGTGTGTGTGTGTGTGTGTGTGTGTGTGTGAGAGAGAGAGAGAGAGAGAGAGAGAGAGAGAGAGATGGAATAGGCGCAGAAATTAAAGGAAATACTAAAACTGTTCTGTCTGTATCACGCCTACTTTTTTCTTCCTTTTAATCCACCCGATTATTTAGGAATCAAATCTTAATCCCACCCGCAGTCTTCACACACACAAGGGCTAACGTTCTCTGAAGTCACCTACGCTTTTTGCTTAGCTAACTGTAGTAAGGCTCCCTTAGATTAATTTGTTTGGAGAAAGAGGGATTTTAACACGTCTGTTTAGAAATAAACTCGGTTTAGAAAGCCGTATATGCTCGGGTAAACGGGGAGGGGGGAGTTTTAAGATTTCAGCTTCAGATCCTATGAAAATGCCGTAACAAGCAATGGATAAGACTACAGTCGTCGTCTTTTTAAAAAAAAAATGAATCCAAAGCTCTGTTCTTTGAAAACATCCCACAAAGCGTGTGTTTGTGTGGTGAGAGGAGGCTTAGTCTAGGATATCTGGGTTCCTCCGCAATCAGGATAAAAATCAAATGAAACGAGAAGAGGGTATTTTCGTCCTGGGTTGGATACCCAGGAAGACGCAGCGAAGAGGTGATGATCGCAGAAGTCAGTAATCCTGTGGAGCAGCAGCACCCAAAGGACGGGGCAGTTCTAGTGATCCAAGCCATAGGAATGAGTTGGCCACGAGATTTGGGGTGCGTGTGAGTGTGAAGCTAAGTGATTTGCCTGGAGACCTGTGCGGGCATCACATGGAAAAGAGGCTTCTTCAGCCTTCCAGACGCGACAAGTGTGAAGAGTGAAACTTTGAGACTTCCGGAGAAACCCTAACCTGACCTGGACTTTGGCCTCCCCCGAAAAGAAATGCGTCACAAAACTCTGCAAATATCCGAAGTTCATGGCTAAGTTCAGGGCTAAGTCCCCCCTCCACCCCACTTTCAAGTTAGGGGGTCCGAACTCTCGGCGGCTGATCCGCTGCGATCTTTTCTGCCACCTCGTTATCGGCCTTATCATCCTTAAGGGTACAAGCAAAGACGAGGCGCTCCGGACGGATTAGTCTTCTATCTGTTGCCCCCTTTGGCTCTCTTCGGGCGTGGATCCATTACTCATTAAAGCACTAATGCGACCCTTTCTCTCTCTCTCTTTCCCCTGCTTCCAATTCGACCCCGCCAGCCTGGTTGGCTATTATGATCGGCCAGAGATTCAATTAGACTTTTTACACCTGACTAGCCTTGGAATAAAGGACTGGAGCAAGCGGGAGAAGCGCTTAAATTGCTATTAGAAGGGAAGGAGGGAGGGGGGAAGGGGAGGAGGAGGCAGGAAGGGAGGGAGGAAGGGAGGGAGGGAGATGTGGCGGCCTGGGAGGGAGGGGGCGATCAGCAAAGCCTCCTTTTTTGATTGACGTGGGGAAAAGCCATTGAACATCTTGTAGGGGAGCTCCCAGGTCTATGTGAAGGCTCCTTTTAAAAATCCTTCCTGAATCCGCCTCCCCCAGTAGATGGCAGCTTTGCATGATTGGGAGCCCGGCAGGAGGAGACTTGGAGTAAAGCGAGCCGCTCTCGAGTCCCGCGCTGGGCGCTCCGCACTCCTGAGCGAGAAAGGCTGCTTCCCTGAAGACCGGCGGCGGCTGCAACTAACCCACCGAGACAGAAGCGTCCCCTCGAAAGGTACGGCCGTTGGCCCCCGGCTTGCTCCTCTCTCCCTCTGCTTGGCCGGAAAGCCCCCGAGCTTTGCTTCTCTCGTTTAGGAGGCGCGCGTTTTACAGGATTGGGGCGAGCGGTGAGGAGTAGGAGGAGAAAGTGGCGAGGATGTCCCTGCGGCTTCTCTGGCGGGGACCGAATCCTGCCAGGACCCGGGGAACAAACTTTTGCTCCTTTCCCATGAACCTCGTGGGGCGGTCCCTAGTCCGGGCTCTCTGGGTGGCGATCGCCGCCAGTCCTTGCGCAGAGGCAGTTCCTTTCCTTTTGAATGAGCCCCGCGACTCCTCTGGGCTCCGGCTTGACTTCATTTGGAACAGATTAGTTCGTCCCATGACTATCTCCCCCCCCCCTTCTTTTCTTGTCCGTTCCCCTTTATCGTTTAGGTTAAAGAGAGAGAGAGAGAGAGAAAACCTCTTGCCTCGCTTTTCAAATGTAACCTTTAGCAGATGGTTAGAGGAAATGCATTTAGGCGCACAGGTTCTGTTTGGATAAAAGCTGCTCCCCCCTCCCCCCCCCCCAGCGAGGCGGCGGGGAACGTCCCACGAATGGTTTTAATACTCCGCTTCGAATCTTCAAATTTGTCTTGTCAACAAAACCCTTTGAACTCTTTTCCACGCACTCCGTAAGGGGGAAAGTGAAAGAGGTCAGACTTCCTTCTGTTCTCCCTGTTTTATTGTTGACTTGTGGGGCGCTTCCCCTTTTCCCCTCCCCCTCCTCCTCCTCCCCTCTAACTTTTCACTCCGGCTCCTTTCCCGGCGTCCCGTCCATTTGCCAAAGGGCGCAGTTAAAGAGTTCAGCGCTTCTATTTGTAGGCTGCTCCATTTCATCCCTCTTTACCCTAACGATGTTTTAATAAGCTAAACAGCCGAGGGAGGCCACGAGAGACAGACTTGGAGGCGGAGGGAAGCGGAGCCGGAGGCGAAGAGATTAAGTCGAGAGAAAGAAGGCTGAAAGACGAATATTTCGCCAGCAGCAGTATGCAAGTGGGGGGGGGGGAGCGGGGAGCGAGGATTTTGTTTCTGATCTGGATGAGAATGTTAAAGAGGATTGAAAACGCCATTGCATGGAAAACTCCATATTATTAAAGCGCGGTTGGACTAGATGGCCTCGAGGGACCACCCCCACCTGTTTTGAGTACGAATGTAAAGCTTGCCAACACAGTTGAATGGGGCTCGCTTTCAAGTAAGTGGGTGGCCAGAGGTTGCAGGACTGCGCAGGGAGCATTTGGCAACATGGATCTTGTCGCCTTGTACTTAAGCGCGAGTTTTTCGGGGAGCGAAAACTCGCCTTCCTTAAATTATGAAGCGCGCCTGTTTTTCTTGGTTCTTTCCTAGGAGCTTCGCCCTCTCTCCCGCCCGCAGCTCTTCTTTAGCCCTCACCTCCCCCCCTCCCCCGTCCACATCGGGACAAATTCACGAGGCGACGGGACATGCATTGTGACCTGGGGTTGATAAATTGGCGGCTGACCAATGCAATCCTGGTTGCGCTTCCATTAGGCTGCGGAACCCGGACGGAGATCCGGCCGGCATATATTCGAGTCAGAGACTACATGCATCTCGGCCACAGCCTCCCCCGGGGCCATTGGATAATGGATGAACCAGGATGGGAGAAAGAGGGGCGTGCGTGTGTGTGTGCGCGCGCGCATGGAGGGCGCACCGCAATTCATTCCAAGCCACCAAGAATTGTTTGGCCAAAAGATATTCTTTCCTATTCCCGAGTCCCGGCTACCTTTAAAAAAAAAATTCTATGGTTTAGAGACTCCAAGTTCGGGAATAGGTGCGGGGTATTAAATCTCATTATTCTGTTAGATCGAGGCAAACGAATATTTGCGAGTATGGGCAGGAGAGTTTCAGAACAGGAAGCAAAAAAAGTTTTATTTCTCATTTTGCATTCGTTTATACTGCCTGCGTTGTCCTTACAAACACACTGTGCGTCTCCAATTACTTGAAAGTTAATCCTGCTGTTGAAGATGGATCTAACTGCCAAGTAACAAGCTCATACACAGAGACACCACACACACACACACACACACACACAAAATACCTGCCAAGGAGTAAGTGGCGTCCAACACAATGTTTGAATTAGTCTACAATCCCAAACTTTGAGGAAGACCGGGGAACAGGTTTTCCAAATAAAAAGTGTTAACGTTAAACAATTGCTCCGGTTGTACAGGCTTTTTTAAAATAATTATCTTTCTGATAAGTGAGTATCCAAGTAGAGCAAGCAAAATGAGTTATTGAAGAAAAGGAAGAGGTGGGAGGGGAGCAGGTTCTGTTTATTTTCACTAAGGACATAACTCTTCTTAGTCTGTCTTTTTCCCTGTTCCCGAAAATTTAAATGCTCTTGGAAGTTGATGTACAGGAAAAGTTGGCCAACAAATTTCGTATGTCAAAACATTAATTGCTCACATTTCTCAGCCATTTCAACGGAATTCAGATACCTAGGTCTGGTTGATTTAAAGATGGAGGGTTTTTTTTTTAAAACTAAATTGAGGAAACTGAAATTGTAGAACATGAGATTATTAGGGCCAGCTAATAAGATATGTATGTTTGTTTTGCTATGCAATCCTAGAGGTGAAACCTTCTCAGTTTATTGGGTGAAAAGAAAGTGTGTATGTGTGTGTGTGTGTGTGTGTGTGTGTGTGTGTGTGTGTATGTATGTATGTATGTGTGTGTGTGTATATATATATATATATTATCTATCTATCTATCTATCTATCTTCTGAATATCTATATATTCAGAATTCCTCCGTATGACTTTACAAAACTTATCTCCTGCCTCATGTTTTCAAAGCATGGTGGGTGGGAATCTTTTTTTCCCACTTATAGCAAAGAGCCCACAGGACCCCCCCCCCCCTTCTAAGTAAGGGATTCCATCTACAAGCCCCAACGCTTGGACCCGCAGAGCGGCGGCCTCTTCTGTCCTGCCTTGAGGAAACTGGAAAGTTTGCACATCTTTTTGGTTCCTGCCAGTACAAATGCCAGTACAAATACCTCCCAGCTGTTCGGGTTGGAAGAATGTCTTTTTCGGCCCACTGCCCCCCGCCCCCTCCCCGTTGCGTAAGCCTGGGACGAAGCCCTTGGGGTTCAACGCGAAGTCTCGGCCTGAATTTCCGACTTTAGACGACGCGAGTCCCTTGGATTTCGAAGCAACTTGCTCCGCACCACATTTGCCTCCAAATAGTTGTCTGCTTGCTGCCGGGGGTGGGGTGGAAGGAGAAGCGAAATGCTCCCCAAAAGGCTATGACTTGCAAAAGTCCAAAGGCCACAGCATTTGGCCTCTCTCCTTAGGAATGCCTGAGCCAATCGACAACTTAATTCCCGAAGTCTGAATTGCGTTTCCTTCGGCGTGGAAATCTCCGTCTGTCATCCGGCTCCAAGAGAAAGGGACTCCGGATCAGCAAAGCCCAAATCTCGGGTGTAAAGCGCTGGAATCCCGATTTCTGTCTGGCGGGATCGAGGGGATGTCCTCAAACCCCACCCCACCCCTTTCACGCGCGCGCTCTGCCCGGATAAGAACCTAAAAAGGAAATCGGCTCGTTTCTGCGCCTTGTTACGGAGCGCGGAAATGTTCCTCTTCTCGAACCGAAGTGGTCTGAGCAAAGGATTAGGGGACTCCAGCGGGGTTTTATTAGAGATTCCGTTGAGCGGAAGAGGAGGCGAAGTAATAGATTGGGGAGGGGGGGGGATAGTACTTATCTGCAGGAGTATTTGCAGCGTCTACACTAAACTGTCACTCACTCAAGAACGCGACCCGGTTCGTTTGCAAGGGCGACGCGAGTCCCTCTTCCTATCCCTGCCCGTTTCCACGCCCGTTTACTCTCTTCCTCGACTCTCTAACCCTCGCTGCGTTTCTCACTGCCGTTGCGTAACAATTTGTTATTGGGGGTGGGAGGGAAGGGAGCATATTTTTGGTTCCTAGTTTAACGCAGGATAAAAATAACCGGGGTACCAAGCCAATACAAAATAATCAAAATTGCTTTCCCACGCTGAAGTGAACTGCGCCTTGTCGCTTTAAAGCTGTGTCTAACGGCTGCAGGGACCACCTGGGCTGGAAGGTGCCACTTCAAAGGTCTTACATCCTGTTTGCTGTCCCAGATTGCTATTCTTAACTAGGCAGGCGATCCAGTTAGAAGTTTCTCACCCAATGGGCAACGCTAGGCATGTTTCCTTCCTAGGGATTTCTGACTTCTTGTACCGTCTCCTTGCATCGTCTCCCTAACCCTTACCCATTCCCCGCCATTCATGTGCATGCTTGTAGTCTCCACACAGCCACGGTTCTATGAAAAGGTGACTGCTACCTTCACTTCAGATAGACTTAATGGACAGCTTCATGATCTCAGCAACCAAAAGAAATAATTCCTTAGTAAGTCCCCCCCCCCCCGCAGACTACTTGGGATTTCTTCGTGGTCTCCGATCCAGATATTATCTAGGCCTAATCCTACTTGCTTAGCTTTGCAAATTCAACCAAGGTCGGCTACGTGTTGCTTTTTGTTGTTACTTCTCCAGAGTCAGTCCGAGCAGAGTCGTCGGAAAAATGACTTTTAGTCAGAAGGTGGCAGCGCGACTCGACCTGAAAAGAGAACTGAGAGTGAGATCGTTTCGTACAAGAGGGGGAAAAAATGATGGTCTCACACATCCTGCCCTCAGCAAACCTGTACATATACACCGCAGGCTTTGTCATTTCAATCCTATGGCAACCCTTTGGGGCCTAAAATATGTCTCGGTCCTGGCCATCCCATTCGGAAGTTTCGTTTATTTATTTATTAAGTCTTCATTGTTTGGGTTAGCCAGCTAGCAGAACTTCGCGCTGTCCGGTTCCTTCGGGCCAATCCCGCTCCTCGGATAAAGACGCCCAAATGCGCTCTTCCAGCTTTTTCGTTGCGCAGGACAAGCTGCAAAGCGAAGTGCCGCCGCGCCGCCTTTCAGTTCCGTTTGGTTGATTCTTCAAATTTCCTATGTAAATGACAGTAATAAATATCTAATCATGTCCCGCAGCTATATGCGGCTTTCTGAGCCGCCCTCATTAATGAGACATCAAGCAAGGGTTGGAGGCGGGGACAGAATCCCTCGCCACCCCCAGCAGCGTAGAGTAAACGGCTTGTAGAGCCTCACAATTGCAAGCGATTCCGAAGGGGGGGGAGTGGGTAGAGATCCTCGCACGAGTTTGCCTTTCGAGAATGCAGTAGTTAAGGAAAGCCTCCGTCGGCTCGGGTGATTTCTTAGACACACCCCTGTGTAAGTGATCTTGGCAATGGTGGGAAAGTCGCTTTAAAAACGCCTTTTGGAGAGACGTTGTTCAACTTCTCCCTTTGCTGAGTTCTCCGCTGCCGTTCTCCTATTTTAAGTACCAATAAATTCAACCCACCTCCATCGGTACTGTACCTGCGTGTGTTCGGAGAAGGTGTTTCTAAATCGTTGCATGTGTGGGCTTAAACCGCTTAGAGAGAGACTGCAAAGCCCTGGGAAGCGGTATATAAAGTGCTATCGCTACGGCCTTGGTGTGACCACGGGGAAGGTGCTCGGAACAAAAAACATGAATTTGGGAGGTTCCGTAGGTGCGGAGGATTTGCCTGTCCCGATTTCAACCGAGTGGGGCGGATAGAGAGAAAAGCGGAGGTCTTGGGCCCCGCTGGTTCCCTAGGCAGAGGAATTTCCCGGCGGATTCTATATTCCTTTCACTTTCATCTAGAGAAGCTCACGAAAACCGTCACCAAGTTATCAGCTACAGGGCACAGAGCGACGGACTGCTCAAGCACGCCGTTGTTTGATGAGCATCCTTGCTCAAAGGATGTTTGGCAGTCTCTCTTTTTAACAATGCACTTCGGATACTCTCAGTCGCTAGTGCCCAAGGTGCAGCGAAGAAAGGATGGCTAAACGATGCCTGTAACCCACCCCGTCAAACAATGCAAGCTGTGGATTTTTTCAGAACTCTTTCAGAACTCTGTGGACTTTTTCAGAACCACCCCCACCCCCATCGTCGAAAAAGACTGCCGGATGGGCAAGGAAGGTCTTTATGGCCAAAAGGAGGAGGAAGGGGGAGAGGGAAGAAAGCAGTAAGATCCGAATGAAGATAAAGAATAAACGAAATGAAGCCCACAACACCATGAAGAAGTAAGAAATAGCAACAGCACTTAGATTTATATACCGCTTCATAGTGCTTTTACAGCCCTCTCTAAGCGGTTTACAGAGTCAGCATATTGCCCCCCACAACAATCTGGGTCCTCATTTTACTCACCTCGGAAGGATGGAAGACAGATCCAGTGATAGGAAAATCCTTAGCTTTGGGCCAGGGGAGAGACAGTTCTCATGGGATAACTTTTTATTCTCAACAAAACAGACATATGTCCATCAACAGCTTGGCTCCAGAACAATGCATTGGCCCAGAAGCATACTTCATTGCCAGGGGCAGGGTGTGTGTGTGTGTGTGTGTGAAATAAGTCTGAAATTAAAGCATATGAGTTTGATATTGTTTTCTTAAAACTAAACAAATGGAGTGGTCACATTCTCTCCAAACGCATCAGTCACGCTACATTAAACAGCGGAGAGCTAATTATCCCAATTACGAGGCTGATTTATAATTAATGGCTTGGACCAAGTGATAATTGGATGTTAATGGATAACAGTTTTGTTTGGAAGTAACCCCCACGTTTCCCCAAAGGCAATCCTGCTTTTCCGTCCCTTCCCTTTGCTCACAGCAAATGAAGGTGCAGGGCGGAATCATAAGGAAAAGGAAGGAAAGTGTTTGGCCAGTCTTAAAGGAAACTTAACAGGCAAGAATAAAAGACAGGAAGTGAATAGTTTCCTTCCTATATAATGCTAGACCTGGAAAGGAACCATACTGTATCCAATTTAACATATTTTCCAGTTACATCGATTGTTTTTTCTCCCTGATATATAAAGCAATGCAATCCTGAACACACTTGTGTCCCATTTATATTTGAACTGTCTCATTAGTCTTTCATTAAAAAAAATATTCCAGTGACTGACAGAGCAAAACTAAAACTCATTTAAATATTTTGATAAGACTATATATGAGTAGTATTAAAACTCAGCCACCCAGTTCCTCAGATTAAAAGTTTAATATCTCCAAAAATACATGGAGCTTACTTTGAAGTAGACACATGGAGGTCACTGAAACTTACTAAATTATTTTCAGATCAAAGTTTACCTACCTAGTCTTTTTTTGGCTAATGCATGATTGGATCCCATAGACTTGTTCCAGATTTTTGAAATTTAGAATGTTTTGTTTTCCTGAAAGGGGGTAAGATAAGACAATTTCCTTCAGTACATGTAGGAGTAAGGACAAATGAAAACAGTTACTTTATATCTGCGTGGTGCAACAAAATCTTGTTGAAATGTGATCTTAACTGAAGGATTGAGGTATCCCAATGTGGCTTTTTCATAGAATTGTAGAATATATGAGTTGGGAGGGACTATGGAGATCATCAATTTCAATCTTATGTCTAGTACTACAATACTATAAGATGGCACCTGACTTGCACCTAGTGGAGCAGAGTCCACCATCTTCTGAGACAATCTGTTCCAACGTTGAACAGTTTGTACCATTTGAAGATCTTTTTTCCTCTCTTATGATGTCCAACCAAAAACTGCTTTCTTGTAAATTCAGGATTTTTTGTCTGGCTTATAGAACAACTCTGAACAATTCTGCCCCGTTTTCTACACAACATTCTTTCAGATATTTGAAGATAGCTACTACTTAAGGGCTCCCTAACCAGCAACTTCTTGTAACGGTTCCAGGAAAATACTGTGTATCTAATGAAAGTGCCCATTCTGGTTGTTCAGGGACAAATACAGAAGTGTACTTACAGTCACAAATCATGCACATTTGCTTTTATAGAGCCAATAAATTAAAGTGTTAAACTTGAGGGGGGGGGGGGTCGGGGTTCAAATTTATCTCTGTCAAGGGAAACCCCTCTCTCAGCCCAACTCAGCAAAAATAGGCAAAAGTATCGTTCATGGGATAACATGAAGAGAGACCCCCAGGCGTGAAGCACCTTGCAGGAAATAAGCCTAAAAAATATTTATATCCTTCCGGATTCCTTATTATACTGGCTTTCCTTTATACTAGCACAGATCTCTCACCAGAATATCTCATCTCCATGAGGCCTTTCATTGTAAGATCATGAGCTTCACTTAACAGGAGATTTTATTAAAGCACATCACGCTGGCAGTCTCGCCACAAATGTGCCTTACCAGTAGCTATAGCTAAATGGGTGCTTGCCGGGGCCTGAGATTCCATGGTCCAACTATCAGAGGACAGAAACCTCTCTGTCCCATTTGTGTCTATTGTGCCTGTCACAGCATAAGGCCTATTAGCTGTGCCCTTAAGGGACAATAATAAAGACTACCCAGAAGGCTCCTTTTAGGTTAGGAGAAGTGGACATTGGCGGGAAAAGCCAGGAATATTTTTATTTTCAACACAGCATTGGTCTCTGTAGCCTGTGGATAACTGTAATGGGTTTTGTCCCTCGAGTCATCAATCTCTCCTAAACACCAGACACATCATAACAAAAGCTAGAGAAAAACATTCCATAGTGTCCAAGCCCAAATGAAGACTTCTGGCTATTACAAGCAGACTTTTTTGTATGAGGGTCAGGATCAAATTGATCAAACCCAAACAAGCCAATCCATCTGTGTGGATGCTGCTGGCTGCTGGAACAAACTTCGAGATGAATGGCCTGAAGTTAAGAATCCAAAAAGCTGCGCTAAGATACCCAAACACAACAGGCAACGCTTTAGCCATCGATCACTTATTTAATAGTTCTCTGTGCTGCTGCTGCTGCTTAGAGCAGGATTTGCAAACCAGTAGCTTTTTTTTTTTTAAATGTATATAAAAATGTACCAGGGCACAGCAACCAAAAGGTTATTAATGCTTTCCTGTAACAAAACTACCATGGATATCAACTGATTTTTTTTAAAAAAAACTTGAGATTTTGGAATCAGAGATTCCCCTCGATCCATATTTTTAGGCTTCTGCCTTTCATGCTTCAAGTGTTAATAACATGAAATATGGAAAAGAACGGAAACATTCACTTGTCGGTATGCTGTGGAATTAACATAGAGTTGCCAATCTTGAGTGATCTCAGAAAGATAAGCAGTGTTGGACCTAGATGGTGCTTGAAACACCAGGAAAAACCAGTGCTGTGGCCTTTTATAAGGATGCTGACAGAATATGGTAAAAGAAAAAAAAGTTAAAATGACAGCCATGACAGGATAATAAAAACAGTCTCTGGTTTTCATGTACATGGGCTGCATACAGAAACCAGGCCATGCTCAATTGCACTGGCATTGCTACTATCTTGATTTTTTTGTCCACACTCTGCAAATATCCTTGCTAGCCAAAACCCAGAAGTAAATTGAAAAAAAGCAAAACTACATAAATATGTCAGGCGGATTTGACTAGAAGGAGATATCATATTTATTTTCACTTGCAGTAAATACTTAAAAGTGCAAATGTCCAGACACAAGATATTAAAATATTGTCCTTTAATAATCTGGTTCTCAACTTTATTTCCTGAAACCTCTGCACCTTCGCTGAAGCCACTGGAGTTATCATCCCAACCTTAAAAGCATGTGAATTTTAACAGCCGAATTGTCATTGATTGTGTCAGTATGTTTTTCTTTCTGTATATTGCTTAGAGAGCACTTATTTGATATAGTGGTTAAGATATCAGGCCAGAAACTGGGAGACTGTGAGTTCTAGTCCTGTCTTAGGACAAAGCCAGCTGTGTGACCTTGAGCTGGTCACTTTCTCTCATTCTTCGAAAGAGGCAATGACAAACTAGTTCCAGAAAAAATCTTGCAAAAAAACTGCAGGGATAAGTCTGGGCAGTCACCGGGAATAAAAAAAATAAACTCACTTGAAGTCACGAAAAAATAAAAATATTGCTACATATGGACAGAGTGTTCCATTTTAATATAAAAACAAGTTTCTGCCCATCAACTGCTAAAAATGCTCTAAATGAGGGTGACTTTTGCCCATTCAATATACAACAGAAGGAAATATGTGATTAGGACATTACTCTGCTTCTCTTTGGAAAAAGAACAATATCCTGTTTACTACACAGACTGCATACCTTAATCCGCTCTCTGATATTAATGGAATTTACTTGCAAGAAACTAGGATTAAGATTGTGGTACCATATTCATTTTAATCCAAGAAATTGGACCTAATCCATATTTTAAATCAATATATAAAAAGCAGAGCCTTTTTTTAAAAAATGCAAAGTAATAATACTCATTCCACCCATATAGACCATCTCCTTAATAGATCCTAAGATAGCAGGCTTATAGTAATGTACAGCTGAGTGTTTAATCACATATGTGAAGACAGGAACAATCTGATTCACATAAATATAAAGGAGGTGGCTGGGGGCAAATAAAACTTAAGTTTAAAAAAATGAAGGAAAACAGTCATTTTAAACCTGAGGAGTGCAAAATTATTGCCCTAGTAAACAAGCCTCTACTGGCAGAGTAGATTATCCTTTTCATCTGAAATGTCTGCATTACTGACATGACTATTGTGCCTAAATAGAAAGGAAAACATGCCATTTGATTCTATGTAATACTCATAACAGATTCATCCTGCTGCAGCCAATTTTTTCCAGTTTTCAAAATCCTTGGCTGCTAAGAATTACTTTTCTTCCATGTTTGTTAGGTGTGAATTCCTTTAGTTGATTTCTGGACCAACCTACATTCTGATCTTAAATATTTGGGATTGTGGCCAGAGTTAGACATATTTCCAATAGACCCCTTAATTTTGATGACATACTTCTAATTAGAACAAAGTTTGAGTCTAGTCCTTGAGGTAATCACTATTAGAAAGAGTGTTTAAGTCTCGCTTAATTTTTACTTTTATGTCACTGTATTACAGTACAGTTTTGCCTATTTACACTTTATTATAGACAGATATCCATAAAAGACAGTGATTTATTTCCTGAAACCTCTTTCATGGTACTTTTACAAAGCAGATTTCGTGAAGTGAGAGATTATTTGCTAACTAAAGGAGCAAACAATCTCTGCTAATTGGGCATTCCTTATATTTCTTTGAAACAAATTAAAGAATTCAACAAAACAAACAAGCATAACAATTTTACATAAATTGTTAGAATTGAGAGTCGGAAACCGACATAAGAATTAAAAATGAAACAGCCACAATGCCAGGTGTGCTTTTTAATTTTCTCCCATGACTTTTTAATACCCTTGTTCTATAAGTAAAATTTGAATAACCAAATTCAAATTTGCATAAAAGCAGCTGAATTAACAAAGCACACAAACAAGTTCTATCTAGAAATTCAGTGTAGATTGTCTGTTGCCCAATCTCCTTTTATATACATGAGAGGCTTCATGCTTGTACAACAGTTTTGCTATTCATAACTGCTAACAAAAGTAATGCTTGTATTCTTTAAGCAATATCCCAAATATTGTGGAGTTTTCTAGGTATGTTACAGAAAATTTTCAGTTTGTGTTGGCCATCAGTATTGCAACGCATGGGCTGCGAACCTTCCTCCAATTGTCACCTACCACACTCCTATAATTCCTAGTATGAATGTTTGGAGTGTGCCAGTTTGAGGAAAATTAATATAGAACATGTGTTATGGTGCATTGCTCATCACTTTGATTTCTGGGGGAAAAAATAGTTTAAATCCAAGGAAACCCCACTGTCTACAGAAGGCAAAGTCAAGTCCACTTTCAATGAGCTTATGTAAAAATCCATTTAGGACTCATGACTAAAGAGACACCATGTGTGCTGAAGTTGTTATATCTACAGAAATGTGCACAATAGCTTCCAGAATGGACACAGGAACTTCCTCCCCATCTAGCACCATGTGAAATGTTTTATTTATCTAAAAACTTGCTTGGTGAAATGCATCTTGTTCATTTTGATTCTTTGGAACCCCATGGCATTGTTACAAATTTATGCAACAATGAGACCACAATTAATGGTCAGACTAATAGCAATATAGGGAACTATTTGGAGAAGGATGTAAGTAAGGCAGAACTGAACCATCTGTCCAGCAACTAATGCTCTGTCAAGAATTCAATTACCCAATTAAATGAAGTTTATATGGGTTTAATTACATATTTTATCTAATATTTATTCAGACTTCTTTTTCTAACTAGGAATATTAAAGTCCTTGCACAGTACCTAAAAGGAGCAGAATAAACCCAAACCAAAAAGTTCAATTCCTAGATTACTGATGTTCTTTTACTTTACATGAGAAGATTCCTGGAAAATGCCTCCAGATATGACCATGGTACATTTCCAATTGACGTGAGAATGAGGTTGCCTTCTAAGTGCCATTCAGAGGTGTAAACAGAATTCATAGAATTCCAATGGCTATGCTATCTGGGAGCGATGAAATTTGTAGCTGAACTCTCTGCAAATATCGTGCAGACACCGGTTGGAGGACATCTGGAACAGGCATTCATTTCAGATACCCAGATTTGAAAGAGGAAATATCGAAAAAGTAATAGTTTAGACTCTTGCGTTTATGGTCCGTAATAAAGTTGCATGCCTTTAAACATTCTGTGGCATTTCATTCGACTCGGACTGTTATAGAAATTTGCACACAGACCAAGCCTAAGCCTTAGTAAATTGGAAGACCCGATTACCCATAATTCCAAATTATAGCCCATGTTTTAAGATACTGAAGACACTGATTTCAATGAAGATGTAAAAAATGATTGTTTCATCACTTTGATATTCTGTGTGTGCATATGGAGGGACTTCTTGTATCCTAATTTTTATGGGGTGGAGAGAGAGAGAGAGAGAGAGAGAGAGAGAGAGAGAGAGAGAAGAAGAAGAAGAAGAAGAAGAAGAAGAAGAAGAAGAAGAAGAAGAAGAAGAAGAAGAAGAAGAAGAAGAAGAAGAAGAGTAAAATGTGTATGCATTCATGTACAGTATATAAACTACTGCCATGATCTAAACTTCACCACCCATTCTTAAAACCTATTGAAAGGAATGGACATCAATTTTGATAGGAAATCATGTGAATTGGTTTGAATGTTCTTTGAATTATAGCTAATTTTCCTTGAAGTGTGTGATTTAGTAAAAAAAAAATTTTTTTTTGTCTACCTCCAAAACTTGAGAATGTGATATAGGTTGTACAAGGCAAAAATGCAACTCTCTCCCACATTCCCCAAGATATATATCCACATCTACAAGTGCGAGTACATATAGCTACATATATGTACAATTAGTCCTCGACTTACAACAGTTCAATTAGTGATCTTTTGAAGTTAAAACAGCACTGAAAAAGTGATTTATGACCATTGCAGCATTTTCATGGTCATGTGATCAAAATTCAGGTATCTGGCAACTGACCCCTATAGTATTTACAACAGTTGTAGTGTCCCAGGGTCATGTGATCACCTTCTGCAACCTTCTGATAAGCAAGTCAATGGGGGAGCTAGATTCACTTAACAACTCTATTACTAACTTAACATCTACAGCGATTCGCTTAACAAAGGTGCCAAGATAGCTTGTAAAATGGGACAAAAGTCACTTAACAAATGTCTCACTTACCGACAGAAATTTTGGGCTCAATTGTGGTCATACCTGTACATCCTTGCACATTTGTTTGGAAGTCACACCTGTTATATCAACATAACTGTTTAGAGGGCCACAACCTCATAACTAAAGTGACTATTTCTTCCTTCCATCTTTGTGAGAATACACACACACACAAGCACAAACTCACTCACAATTTAAAATTTTAATCTGGTTTAATCTGCTTCTAGAAGCGTTAGAAATGTACGGAATTAGAATCCCAAATGCAACATAATATTCTCCCACCCAGCCTATTAATGACATCTATTCTACTAAATGTGTTTAGCTGCAATTACCTTTGCTACTACTTCTTTTCATGAAAATCTGTCCTTTGCCAAACAAGAAGAATTAAAAAAACGTAGACTGAGTTGCTATTGCATTGTAATTTTAAAGGAAACGAAAGGGGAGATTCTTAAACACATGAAGAGCAATAATGCCAACTCTACTGCACTGGATTAACTTTATGTTAATTATACTTAAATATAGGAATTATTATGTTTTTCTCTCTGGCTGCACTCACTGGTTTATCTTGTTTCTCTCTCAGATTTTGGAGAATGGCTCCCTGCATAGGATTCAGAGGTCAAGGGGGACATTTTCGTTCTGCCTACTTCCGTCTCTCTTCTACCCTGATTCTTTTGCTATGGATCGCTTTCTCTAATTCTCCTCTTTCCCCATCGGTCATGTTACACATTGATGAAACCTTTCTCTTTGCCACACACTGTCAGGCAGGATTGGCTACGAATGGCAGGAGCTGTAATCCAGCCCATCTACAAAGCAGTAGGGCATTGTTAACCTGGATGTTATTCTACATGTCTTAAAAAAGACAAAGAAAGGCTCGCAGCTCCTTTGTTGTTATGCAACCACCCCACCATCTACCTCTTTGTATACAGAGACTAGACACACTTGATCTTTGACCGGAAAGCACCTTGACCTAAGGCTGCAATTATAGCCACTTTTACCTGGGTAAATGGAAAGGAATAAGTAGAAAGATACCCAATGGAATTTACTTCAAAGTGGAAACATCTGGAATTCTAATATGAGGTCATTGTTCTGCATCAATAAGCAAATCTGATTGAGTTGGGCAGGATTTAACTCTGAATAGATAATCATAGGATTTCCCCATAAAATATAAGTGTCAAAGAAACCAGAAACGGTGATTCTAAGCAGGAGCTCTCATGGGCTTTTGCAAACATTCACAGTGGCCAAGGCAGGACAGTTTCAAATGTAGTCAATATATTAGACCTGAAAAATTGACACTGGCAGGAGAATAGGAGCAATCCATGCTGGGTTCCTCAGAAATGGTCAGTATTTATTTATTTATTTAATTAAATTTTTATACCGCCCTTCTCCCGCAGGACTCAGGGCGGTGTATAGCCATAATAAAAACAAACATATACCATAAAATTTAGAAATGATTTAAAACATATTAAATAATTTGGCCCTATTTTTTTAAAAAAAGCTCCAAAATTAAAATATCCAATTAAAATTTCAATTTTTCGTCAGCCCAGCCTGTTGGAATAGTAGAGTCTTAAGGGCACGGCGAAAGGTACAGAGGTCGGAGATCTTACATATCTCTGGGGGCAATTCATTCCATAGGGCGGGAGCCCCCACAGACAAGACTTTCCCCCTGGGGGCTGCCAATCAACATAATTTGACCGACAGCACCCTGAAGAATCCCTCTCTGTGAGAGCATACTAGCCGGTGGGAGGCTATAGGAGGCAGAAGGTGATCTCGTAAGTACCCAGGTCCTAAGCCATGGAGCGCTTTAAAGGTGGTAACCAACACCTTGAATCTCACCCGGAAGACCACCGGGAGCCAGTGCAGCTCGCGCAGGAGAGGTGTTACATGGGTGCATCGTGTCACCCCCATAATCACCCACGCGGCCACATTCTGGACCAGTTGGAGCCTCCTAGTACTCTTCAAGGGGAGCTCCATGTAGAGAGCATTACAGTATGTAGAGTAATGCAAACTGGACTGTAAGACAAAAAAAAATATTCTTTTTTTACAACACACTCTGGGCGGTTAACAATGTCAGCATATTGCCCCCAACAATCTGGGTCCTTATTTTACTGACTTCTGAAGGATGGAATGTTGAGCTGATCAGGATCAAACTCCTGGCTATGGGCAGAGGTAGCCTGCAACACTGCATTCTAACCACTGTACTACCGGGACTCTTTTTAGGGTAATATATTAAAATAATCTGCATAAGTGTGTCAGGATCTATTTATTCATTGCCCTATTAAACTGGAAGAAACCGGCTAAAAGCCAAAGATCAGACAATCTTGGATTCTAACGTGCCAAAATACCTTCAGATTCAGAATCTCTTTTTCTTGAATCTCCCATATCACTGAACTGCTGACTTTTCCTAAATTTAGACTGAACAGTGACAGCATTCTGGAAGTTGGCTAAGAGAGAGTTCTTCTGGAGGGCTCTTTTAGCTTCATAATTGAGATGTCTTCATGTGAATTTTAATGTGATGTTCTTGGTTTAGAGTGAATCTTGCTATTTTTGATGACTATCTTGTTATATCATAAACACTTTATTGTTTTGTACAGTGGATATTTAATGTTCTATTTGTTGGTGTACTGCCAATCATTTACTGATTATAGTGGGATATAAATTTAATAATTATCTAAAATATACTGAAATTTAAAATTGTTCAACCAACCTAATGTCTTCTTTACCTCTGCAAACAAGATATTTGTTTAATATCTTAAAGGGAAATCTTTTGAACCCTGATTTATTGTACATATATAGTCCAGATGAATCTGAGGGATATCTGTAAATCTTATTTATATCCCTATGAATGTTATAATAGGGAATGTTTCCAGAGATATCAACTATTCTCTGAGGAACAGAGAACTTAAATTAGGGCTCAGAAATCATTTATATTATGGGAATTATGGAGACTTTAGACCTGAAAAATTTAAGACATCTCGCAGAAATCATTTATTTAGAGCCCTTCCAGATATGTAAGGAACTGTCACTGCATGTGTATGGTGACTGATGTCTCTAAGTGGAATATGTTTTTCACTTACAAACAAAAAGGACAATACAGTGAGAGTAATATTTATCTTGTATAGCAAGTAAGGATGAAGAAACAATTCTGTTGAAGGCCACAGCATTATTTTAAGGCATTGGGGGTTCCAATGCTGTGGATTACAGCCAACGTGATGTAGACTTCTCTTTTTGCTCTGTTTCTGTCCCATCCCAGCCCCCATTTCTTTTTACAGTACTTATTTTCTTCACATGCACCTAGTAGGTTCTAACAGGTGAACGAGATTGTTCTTGTCATAGTTTGGGTATAGTTTGCTCAGTGAGGACTTTTGAAATTAATCCAAGGGTGACATTAAGTCTTTGTGCTGAAAAAACGTCCTTCCCTAATGGAGAATGAAAATATCAGGGATTATTGAAGCTCAGCGAATTACAGAATTGGTAATTATTCAGAATTTATAAAACTGCACCTTTTTTGTGGCTCAGATCATTTAATTACTATTAGAATATTAAAGTCAAAGTAGTTATGGGGAGGCATAATTGGTCTATAGAAGCACTGGCAGCAGCATATGTGATAAGGTGGCCAGAAATGGAATATGGTTCCATACTTAAATGATGGCAGGGATTTTCATTAAGGCAGGTAAGAATCATTCAACAAGGCTGAAATATAGAAGGAAGGAAGGAAGGAAGGAAGGAAGGAAGGAAGGAAGGAAGGAAGGAAGGAAGGAAGGAAGGAAGGAAGGATTTTCATCAAGGCAGGTAAGATTAAAGTATAATAAGGCTGAAATATCTGAGAAAGGGAGGGAAGGATGGATTTTCATCAAGGCAGGTAAGATTAATTTATAATAAGGCTAAAATATCTGATAGGGAAGGAGGAAGGAAGGAAAGAAGAACAGAAAGTAGGTGATTTTTCAGTCATATTTTAACTAAATATCCTGCAGGATAATAACTGGATCTTGAACACAAGAGAATCGTACCCCTTATGCTTTTTGTAAATGCTTCTGGGGTGATGCTTTCTCAGTGAATCACAAATAAAAACATGCTGATTAGAATTAATTGTATAGGAAGATAATCTGGCATTAGCAGCTAACAGATAAAATTAGAGGATGGATTGATTTCAACAAATATTCTATGTTGCTCAGATTGAAGGAAAACCGGTAGAAAAAAATAAGGAAAAAGTGTCATCACTAAAATACTGGAAACAATTCCAACAAAAAAAAAACATTGTCCCAGCAAGAGAGATAAAGAAACATCCAATGAATGAATTAGTATGCCCGAGCCTTCAAAAGAATGATGCTGAAATAAATTATACACATCATACCTCCACGAAGCATACCTTCCTTTTTCAAGTTCTTTGGCTTTTATTTGGTCAGGCAGCTTCTTATCTGATCAAAAGCAGAATCTGAGAAAGAGATGCCCAACCCTACAGGTTGTTCATATCAGCAACAACCTTGGTGATGAATTCCCAGTTGGCATTAAGGGGCACTCTTCCTTCCACAGCACACTTTAGATACCCCCTTTTCACCACTAAGCCCCTGGAGAATTACAATTCTCTCATGGATCCTCCCATGCACTCCTGCCTGCTCTGGCTGCTGAATGATACTGAGACAAGCTGTTCAATATTTAAGAGTCTCTTTCACAATTGCATAGCTCTTATCCAGTCTGTTCATTTAACATCACAATATTCATTCTCATCTTATCTGGATTTGGACTCTGGAGCCCTTGGTGCTCTATGAGCTTGGTTGTTTCCTTGCAGAGTTTCATTACCCGACTGGGTAATGTTATCAATGCTATCATCATCCTCATCATCCTCATCCTCATCATCAAACATCAATGATGATAAACATCATCTGCATTTATTAGTGATGTTTTCCTCTTATTCCCATCTGTAGGAAAACGGATACAAGAGTAGCAGTCATTATTAATGGAGAGGTGAAGGATCAATCCCCCAATGTGCCAAGGACAACTTAAGATATGCTCTTTTTCACTGCACAATGTTAATTTATATCATACACCGCCTAATCAAATGCCCCTGCTTATTCTCCAATTGGCTGCAGCATTACCAATGCCCTCCAGCCACCAAACGACATAAAAGATGCATTTGCAGATTTTGAAAATTAAAGCCATCTATACAGCCAGTGGGGAAGATCAGCTTATTTGGTTGCTTAATGAAATATAAAGATTATTTTAACCAATGTAAGCACAATTCGACAGCTTGCAAAACACCGTAGCAGCTTGACAAATGGCCTCTACCATTTACAAGAAATTTGCTGCACACTGTCTTTTAAATATTTAATTTATTCTACTTGGAATGTGGCAAGGAGGTAAATGGGAAGTTAAATGTGCCCGAGCATGAGTCAGTTTGTCTCCATCTCCCCATAAATGAATGGCTCTAAGAAAATAGTTCTTTATTACATTCTTATATGGGTTCTAATCAACAAACAATTCTCCTTTCATTTTAGCAAAAGAGCTGTTAACAGGAGGAACGTCAAATGTTTAAAATGAAATAGGGAGATATGGGGGAGAGATTTGATGATGAGTTACATGCAGTATGAAATCTCTGATCCTGGCCTGTTTTTTCAGGAACAAGGATTGTGCTTCTGCAGGTTTATACACTCATGTTTTAAACCTGGAACTATCTCAGGAATGTTTTCAGCCAGTCCTTTTTAAAAGCACAGATCTATAACCTTTTTTAGCCTGAAGACAATGCTTCACCTTTGGGGTAGAACTCCTAAGGCAGATGTCAGAAAGAATGTGGGGCCACGGTAAAAATTAAATGTTATGTCATTGGTAGTTAAACCCAATGAATAGAAAATGGTATCAACAAAATAGTTAATCTGATTATTCTCCTCATCTTGAAAATTGTACTTTTTATTACTCACATTTGGAATGGCTCTGTGTAATGCATTCCTGCTTTTTTTAGATTATGTACCCATGTGTTAAATCACGTGTTTCCTAGATTTAAATGACCCTGCAGAGAAGGATTCAATCTCCTCATTAAAGTATTCATCATCTGATCATGTTACCTATTTTATAGGCCAGTGATGGCTAACCTTTTCTGAACCGAGTGCCCAAAGCGTGTGTGTACATGTGCAAATGCGCACAGCCCCAAACCTCCAAAATGCAATGTGCGCATGGTCCCCCGCATGCCCCCTGCCCCCATGCATGCTCATTTGCCCCGCCCCTGCACCTATGTGTACAGCCCCTACACGTGACCCCCTGCATGCACAGCAGAGACCCAAAGACCAGCTGGCCTGCTGGAGGCATGCACACGTGTGGCGGAGTTGAACTGGGGCAACGGCTTGCGTGCCATCAGAATGGGTGCTGCGTGCCACCTCTGGCATGCATGCCAGAGGTTTGCCATCATAGTTATAGACAATCCTTTAGTGACCAATGCATTACTTGAAAGTGTCTTCTCACTGAAGGGTTTTTTCAGGCCAAGCTTTGTTTAAAGATGCAATAAGCCGATGGTTAACTTTCCTCTTCTTTTTTTAAAGATAGATCTTCTCTTTCTGATAGTGTGTAAGAGTCCCCTCCAAGTCTCCCAGGAAAAAGTTGTAACTTTGTCAAGTTATCTATTCAGTTCAGAAACATTTCTTCATCTCTAATGAATTTTCTACTCAGGTTTGACTCCTTTTTCTCCTGTTCACTCCTGAGAACAGAATATCCTCCAGTTCTATCAAGTGCATCCCATCTGCTGCAACATGCTGCCTATCGTTCTTTGTCAAAGAAAGACAACATATTTATAGTCTAGCAATCTATTTTTTAAACAATCTTCTTTAAAAGAATTGTCCCTAGTAATACTTAGTGGCAATATTCAGCCAAACATCTGTCTATAATTTCCTGGGTCCTTCTTTTTCCTGGCTTTGAATAAATGCGTTCTGCCGAATAGTGCCTTAATATCTTGCACAATTTCAGCCTGTTTTTTTGCTTTTATTGCATTTATCTTGTGCTGAGGACTCTTTCAGAATTATATTTAACCCTCATGATCAGGGGCGGGTTTCAAAACCCGTCGCTACCGGTTTGCTCGTGGGCAGATGTTCGTGGGTGTGCGCATGTGTGTGTGCACAACACTTCTGCGCATGCGCAGAAGTGTCTGAGCGGGTGGGTGGATCCTCCCGCCACTGCCGCTACCGGTTCACACAATCTGGGGCGAACCGGTAGCAACCCACCACTGCTCATGATGTCTTTCCATCTCCACATTTACGGTATATTATTTAGCCAATTAGTACTTAGAACATGAACTTAATGATTAGGACAGTTCAGATTCAAAGAAAAGTGCAAACTTTACCTTCTTTGGGGTAACCTTAGACTTATCACCCTTCTGAGCCTAACCTGCTTCACAGAATTATTGTGAACATTAGAGAATCACATTATATTGCCCTGATCTATCTGGAGTTAAAAATATAAGAATAAAAATAAGAGTTTCATTTGTTCCCCATTCCTTGTTTGAATCAGCAGGAAACCAGAAGTAAATATAGGTGACAAAGCTTAAAGGTAATCTGTCATAGCCACAAGGTAAAGATGTAAAGTTCCTTAATAGAAATTTGTGCTAATTGTTCTTTCCTTTACAGACTTAAGTGGGTATGTTCTCTACCTCCAGGTGCTGAGATTGTCTTCTGCTTCTTGCATAATGTTAGACAAACTAATGACATCCAACAACGAAGTTTTACATGAGTATTGTCTGCCTAGAAATCTGAAGACAGGTTTGTTCTACTACTGGTCTACTTTTCTCAGAGTCTTGAAAGTTCAAGGTTGCTAGAGAAGGCTCTAGCAAAAAATCTTTTTAAGATTTGTTCAGAATTTTTCAACTAGTCCAAAAAATAGTTTGCCATCCTGTTCAAAAGGGTGAGCCCCTTCAGAGAAGAGAACAATGTTGTTCAGATTCATTGACTTTCACTGTGATGCTTCAAACCCTGTGAAACCACAGGGAAGGCAGAACGTATCTCAGCTAGCCTTGTGCACAATTTTTGATAGGAAAGCCACCTGAATGTACACACAGCCATTCTCAGATATTAATCAGTGGGTAACTTTCACAGGAACATGGTGGCTCAGTGGCTAAGACTCTGAGCTTGTCAATCGAAAGGTCAGCAGTTCAGTGGTTCGAATCCCTAGTGCCGCGTAATGGGGTGAGCTCCCGTTACTTGTCTCAGCTTCTGCCAACCTAGCAGTTTGAAAGCACATAAAAATGCAAAAGAAAAATAGGAACCACTTTGGTGGGAAGGTAGCATTCCGTGCGCCTTTGGCATTTAGTCATGCCGGCCACATGACCACAGAGACGTCTTCAGACAGCGCTGGCTCTTCGGCTTTGAAACGGAGATGAGCACCGCCCCCTAGAGTCGGGAGCGACTAGCACATATGTGCTAGGGGAACCTATAACTTTACCTTTAACTTTCACAAATCACTGCACCAGCTGGTTTTAATCCCCAGTTCAGACAGCTATACCTGCCTACTCAATCACTCAGGTAAACACCTAAAGTGCAGCAGATAATTTTATGGGCGTGTGTCACATTGTGATTGTGCAATTTCCTGCTGAAGGAGTACTCCCTTATGGTGTGTCTCTAAACAAGTGTACCTTTTATTTCTCTCACAGGGCATCATCTATTAAATGTTGCTTTCGATTCTAGTTTGTTTGTTTGTTTCTTTGAGGCTTTAATAGTTAGATGTTGCTGGCTAGCCACCTGATGGTTAAAGAAATTGGATACATTTTTTAAATCATTAAATGGAACAGACATTTTTGAAAGAGTAATTCTGAACTATGCGGTGGTGTCTGACTATTATGTACTTATGTGCAGAAGGCTGGTCAAAAGTTCATGTGCATTTTTTAATCTCTCTGAATGTTGTTCATCTGAGTCTGATTCTTTCACATTACATACAGAGCAAAATTGATAAAAAATGGGCATTCTATTGCATTATTGTAGAAAAGTTGTCATATTCAAAATTGCCATGAGAAGCATTATGATCTCTTCACCTTTTTAAAATGAAAGAAGGAATAGATGAACAATGTGTGTTTTGAATATTGGCTGTTTTCTAACATCACTAACTTGATACATTGACAACTTCATCATACTGGAATTAAGAGCATTTTTCTAGGATTATATCTCTTGTTTTGGAAACTGATAAATATTCTGTGAAGTGTAAGGAAAGTTGTGTTGGACTAAATCTAAGGAAACTTAGATTTAGATCTTCATGTTCACGGATCTAACCATGTACTTTGTCTTGAGACAAAAAATATGCAAAATAAATTAACTAAAAATAAAATTATTTTTGAGGGATGTTCGAAATTTCTGTGATTGCTATGCATGGATGGATTTCATTGGTTCTTGGTTAACTTTTTTTTAAAGATCCCTGCACCTCTGCAAAAGCAGACATTTCTCTGACTTGATTTTCTTTCTCCCACCCTCTTTCCCTCTCATATAAATGAAGATGTTTTGATTAGGTTCAGGGAAGTGAGTTCACTGTCAGTATATATAGTGTGACATTTTTTCCCCAGCCATCAACGCCTTGTTGTTAACATTTTATGTGGGAAGGGAGCCATTTGTTTCCCTGCATTTCCCTCCTGCCCCTGTTCCTTCCAGATACAGAAAGTACATGATTATGACTAGACCATAAAAAATAAAATCTGTCTACAAGCCATACAAAGTATAATATTGGGAATAAGATGTTGACAGCTATGATCAACATAGCAAAAGAAAATACAGAGGAAAGAGCAGAAAACAGCCCCTCTGTCCAGTTTTCATAAGTCTTTTATTATGTGCAGATGGAACTTTATGCCATAATTATTGAAAAGGGTCTTGCAGGACCATCATCCAGAATAGCTGAGCAGTGGTTTCAGCTGAATGACAGAAAGCTACTTTCTATCTCCCTAATATGGAAAGACCCAAAATGCCAAGGAAAGATTATGAGAGGCTGGATTTCAAGAATAAAATGACTGCTACAGCTAGAGGCTACCTATTTTCCAGTGTTGGAAAATATAAGATGACTGGCTAGAGACAAAATCTATATCTAGTGATATTTTCTCTCTCAGCAGTACACAAATAATATTCAGTAGCCGACAGCAGGCAAATATCCAAAGCTTCAGTCTTGCTCTCAGTGTATTTCTTTTCATTCTTACGTCAATGTTTTGGAAGTTGTAACCTTGGAGGAAATCACGCAAACATAAAAATAGCATTTTAAAAGTAGCAATTCTGAAGATCATCAATTGTCTAAAAAAGACAATTTGTGCATCCTGAATCTTTTACTGGAAAGATGGTAACTATATCAGTTATACTTTCTCTCCCATAGCAAAAGTCAAATTATATTACTGGTAACTACATGAAAACTTCATCACATGCATCAAGTTCATTAAGTCTCCATAGGATCGGGTAGAAAATGTTTAAGATTTTAAACTACACCTTGGTTAGAATGCACCACACTTATTTTGAATAGTAATTTTGTAGAGAATGGTTTCTCAAGCATGCATTATAAAACTCTGGTGTATTTCATTTATTCCTCGCAAATTTATAAAATTTACATTTCAAATGAAATAGATTTCATTTATGAAATGCAGAAGATTTGACAAGTAGATCCTAAATTCTAGTTTATAAAAGCATAGTGATGAACCAATGGTATAGGTGAAAAGTAATATTACTGTTTGCAGAAAAATAGATGTTTCTATTTTGAAAGTGATCATAAATTAATTTTTCAGGTTCAGTCTGTCACCTGTATTTTCTTTGAACAAGCAAAAGGGTACTTTCTGTATCAAATATAAAGGTTTTTTGCAAAACTACCTAGTTTTGCAAAAACAGTCAAAAGGAAAGGGGGAAAAATCAAAACCGGCCACCAGGTAACTCAGAATTTTGAGAGTCACTGAACTAATGCCTTTCAAAGTTGGCAACTTTAATATGCATAGTCTTCAACTCCTAGGAGGGTGGCTAGGGAATTTTGGGAGTTGAAGTCAACCTCTTAAAAATACCAAGTATTAAAATCAATGATCTGGAGGGAGGTAACAGAACTGGCCATCCCATGGAAAGGCACAGGAGGGTAAGAAACCCTGAAGATGAATATTCCTAATGGCAACACGGTGATATTGATCTCCTTCTTTGGCTTCTTACATGCCTGTCATATCTTCTCCTTTCTTTATTTAATCTTTAAAATAACCCTACAAGGTAGGTTAGGCTGAAACAGAACCTGTATCCTCCAGCAACAGAATATAGTTTAGAAATGATCTCCCCATTCCCAATCCATCATTCTAAACAGTTCACCTCAGTATTTCAGTGCAAAAGATAATTGTGTTTCTCTATATTACATTTACCCCATCTTGCTCTTGGAAGTAAGATGTTGCTGTTATGATTGCCTAATGAATAGATGGACAGGGCATTAAAGATGAAACATGTATCCTTTGAACTCCAAGCAGAAAAAGGGACTCTGAATCCAATATGAGATTCAACTCTATTTCTTTCAGCATTCTTGTTTTTCTTTTGCATCCATACTTTGACTCAACAACAACCCCCGGAGCCTTGGTGGTGCAGGGGACTAAAGTGCTGTTAAAGTAGCACTTAGCTGCCAGCTGCCTGCAATTACTGAGAGTTCAAATCTCACCAGGCTCAAGGTTGACTCAGCCTTCCATCCTTCCGAGGGAGGTAAAATGAGGACCTGGATTGTGGGGGCAATAAGCTGACTTTGTATAAAAAAGAACACTGCTTTGGGAGTGGGGGGGGGGGAGAAGGGTGGCATATAAATCAAACCAATAAATAAATAAATAAATAAATAAATAAATAAATAAATAAATAAACAAACAAACAAACAAACAAACAAACAAACAAACAAACCCTCCAACCAGTTTCATTTCTCTGTTGTTTCAGGTCCTATGTCACCATGCAGCACTATGGAGTGAATGGCTATTCTCTCCACGCCATGAATTCCTTGAGCGCGATGTATAACCTGCACCAACAAGCAGCACAGCAAGCCCAGCATGCACCTGATTACAGACCCTCTGTGCATGCCCTCACACTGGCAGAAAGACTGGCTGGTAAGAACAAGGATGGGTTTTGTGCCAGATGGGAGGGGAATATGGGAACTGCACTTTTTTCAGTACTGTTGTAACTTGAACGGTCACTAAATGAACTGTTGTAAGTCGAGGACTACCCGTACTTATAGAAGAAATGCAAGCTTGAAACATCCATATTTGGTAGCATCAATTTCACCTAATATTCAGTTAATAACTTGTTAAAAGTATTTCTAAACCACTTCTCATTAGAAAAGCAATTTACAATCACCCTTAAAGCATTTTGGAATAAAAAGAATAAGAATAAAAAATATTGGAACAACCCACTCCACACATTATTACATACACCTTTTCTGAAAATATTTCTTTAATGTATTTGTATATTTGGGACATGGTGGCTCAGTGGCTAAGATGCTGAGCTTGTCGATCGAAAGGTCAGCAGTTTAAATCCCTAGTCCTGCGTAATGGGGTGAGCTCCCGTTACTTGTCCCAACTTCTGCCAACCTAGCTGTTCGAAAGCACGTAAAAAATGCAAGTAGAAAAATAGGGACCACCTTTGGTGGGAAGATAACAGCATTCCATGTACCTTTGGCATTTAGTCATGCCGGCCACATGACCATGGAGACGTCTTCGGACAGCGCTGGCTCTTCAGCTTTGAAATGGAGATGAGCACCGCCCCCTAGAGTCGGGAATGATTAGCACATATGTGCAAGGGAAACATTTACCTTATATTTGTGTATGTCACTTTCCAAAATATTTACTGTTTTAAGAAGCATCTTTCCTGTACAAATTTGATTGTGCAAATTTCTATGAGAAAGTGAGAGCAGACCTCATTCACGGTTACCACCAAATGAGTTTATTTTCTCTCATTTGGAAATCTCTGGAGGACTTCTTCAGATTCCTCTTGAGACGCCCTTGTCTTTTCTGTAGTGGAAGCTCTTTTTTCAGATTTTAGAAAATGGATCTTCCCAAAGAGCCTTCTTTTTAATCAGGTTTTACGAAGGTCTGAACTCTGGGAAAGACTTCCATGGATACAGAAAAGCTGAGCTCTGCAGACAATAATCATCTACATATACAGTAGGGGTTAATAGAACAGCAAAGAGGAAGAGCTTCATAATGTTTGCCATTCCTTATTTTCATTATTTTCATCCATAAAATGGATGAAAATAATGGCAAATCCATGCTGCCAGATTTGTTGACTTTGCTAGCTGTGATTATAAACGCTGAAATTGTATTACTTCCGGTGGGACCTGATTAGGAAAGATTGGCTTACCTACAAGAGCAAATATTTGAAAATTACTTGTACTTCAAATAATATAATAATGCTCACTAATTCAGTCTTGCATTTTTGGATTTTGCTCTCTTTGGTCAAATCAGGCAAGTTATGTCTACCTAGAGGTGATGGTAGCTTTGAAGCAGAAGTTTTTCCCAATTATTTAGTTTTTGTTGGCTGCCATATTGTTGTTATTATTTTTAACACACAAATTACACTAATTAAATTGGCCCTATTTCTTATCTTCCAACGGCTGTACGTTTCAAGACATCATCTTGGAGGCCCGTTATGGCTCTCAGCACCGCAAACAGAGGAGAAGCCGCACAGCTTTCACAGCCCAACAACTAGAAGCCTTGGAGAAAACTTTCCAGAAGACTCACTATCCAGACGTGGTGATGCGGGAGAGATTGGCAATGTGCACTAATCTACCAGAAGCTAGAGTACAGGTACCCAATCAATTAGCATTTCTCGTGGGTATACAATTGAGCTAAATGCTAAATGATCTATGAATACATGTTTTACCATGATAACAGTGTCTCAAGCACACTGTAAGTGTATCTAAAGAATCAAATAGTTTTTTAGCAGCAAAAATGCCTGTTAGCCAAGATGGAAGAGGATTTGTTTCTCTTAGATGATGACTGTATGTGAGTGCTGTTGTTTCCTTAGTCCAAATGTTAGATCTTTGAACTCTGAAAACAGATCACGTAGTACATAAATATCCTTCTCCTAATTGTGCATAACCGCTGTGTTAAGATCCAGGGTTGGCGCACAAACAACACTTGCTAGGCGAAAGCTGGTCAGCCCTTATTCAACCACCATCCCCCACAATTCCCCACAATCCAACAATTACTGATCTGTTCCCCAAAGTCTCTGCCCACAGGGCACACCTACAGTTCCAGAGCAAGGCTCAAACTCATGCGCCTGCACATGCTTTATGCAACTTCCTGGCAGTGGAAGTCCACCAATATCAAGGCAAGAGATCAAACCTTCCTTTCTCGGTCAGTCTGCGCCCTCTCTTCCTCTCTGACTACTTTCCAAGGCCTAAGGGGCCTAGGACTGCCTCCTCCTCCCTAGGTCATTTCTCACGGGCATAGGGATTAAGCCCACTCCCTCCATCGGCCCCAGATCCCTCTTCTCCTCCTCCTCGGACCTGGGCTCTGACGGGACCATGACATGCTACTTCAGAGGATAATATGATTATGAAACACCCAGACAAATAAATCAAGCTTCCTGGCCATATTTCCTTTTTTGGTCCTTCCAGTATGTCATTCACTTGGTGATTAACATGCATTTATTTCCGCTTCTGTGCTATAAACACAGGGTTAAATTGCACAATACACTTGATGCATTTTACACATAGCAACTTCCTAAATGTTCTTTATGGTACAGTAAAAGCTTGGACCTCATATTTTGATTGAGATCAATGCCTGGGCAGAGGAGCAGGCTTAAAGTTGTTTCAGAAAATTGAAATACCATGGGTGAATTAAGAAAGGAAAAAAAACACACTGATGCCAATGAAGCTTTTTCCCCTTTTCCCTTCTCTTTTTCATGTGAGAAGGTAGATTTCATAACTACCACACCTTCTGTGTGTAGTGGTTTCCATTAGGGTACATATACTAGTATAAAGAAAAATGAGGATCACTTGATATATATTTAACATGTAAAATTAAGCCTGCAGATGTAAACTAAGACATGTTAATTTGTAGCTGTTCGTCATTATGTGTGTTTAGATATTATTCCTGCTTGTACTTTATACGCACACTCTAATAGCTGCCAGTGATACGGGATCCAAAATAATTGTTTTGATGACGGCAGCCCAAGATGTGATCTCAGACTCACAGCAATATCCTATGCACATATTTTTATATAACTTTATTACAGTTTTTTTAAACTATAAGAATTAATGCAAAATAATATAAAGTAAAAAGCAAAAAGAGAGAAACTTAAGAAAGGAAAAGAAAAATAGAAAAAGAAGAAAAAAGATACAAAGAAGTAGCTCCCAATTGTTTTTACAACAATTACAAGTACAATTATAGTACCTCTTACACTATAGTTACAACGTATCTCCCTTCTTTCTAAAATTTATTCTGTTTAATAATGAAAAACATGAATCATAATTTCATTTTTTCTGTTCCATGCAAAAAATTTACAAGAAGTTCCCAGTCAGTTATAAATGTAGATATTGTCTTTTCTTTGATCAAAAAGTAAATGTAGTTATGCATACACTAATCTTGCTGTAGTTATCATGTACAAAAACCAAGATCCATAACTTTTTCCCAGCTCTTTATCCAGTTTATCCCTTCCAAAAAGAACCACTCTGGCTTCTATTGTATATTAATCTTTAAGATCCTCCGAAGCAATGTATGTATTTGGATCCAGAATTTTCTAGCTTTTTCACACATCTACCAAAGATGATACAAAGTACCTTCTTGTTGTTTGCATTTCCATCATAAATTTGAAATGTCTTTATACAATTTCTCAGGTGGCAAATACCAATGTTATGTCATTTTATAAAGGTTTCCTTAAGATTATACATAATGTAAATTTCAATTCTTTCAGCCACATATTTTCCCATTGTTCCATCTGTATATCACAACCAAAAATGTTAGCCCCCTTTATCATAAAATCATAAAAATGTGGGTCTTACTTCTGGAGCAACGAAAAAGAAAAAAAGAGAAAAAAATGAGATGCAGTTGGATTTATGGAGATACATAAATCTCCAACTAAAACAAGATCTTGTATTGACTGATCTGCATTGTAGATTAATTGGGATAGAAGTTAATTTGCAGGGGGCTAAGACTTTGAATTATATCTTCTTTTAAACAATCATTTCCCCCTCTTTTAAGTAGCATTGCTCCATTTATATTCCACATTAAGCATTTTTATTCCATCACGAAGCCAAAAATTTAGAAAAATCTATGCTTGTAGCACCTACTTCAGGATCATCTTTCAATTTCTTGTTGCACTATTGGAATTTTTGTGTAGTCTTATCTGATACCTCCATTTGGATCTCCTATTTTTCTTGGATTTTATCTAAAAATTCCCTCATTTTCTTGACATAATTTAATCCAAACTTCTGCTATTTAAAAATAAAAATCAAACCTTGTAATCTGTCCTGTCAGAATGGGATTTTTTTTTCTGCTTTAATCTTTCAGTAAACAAACCCTCTTATGCAAAATTCTAATAGAAATTTCTGTAAAAACTATATCTGATTTATCAGTCATCAATCTTGTATTAAAATGTTGCTTCAAAACCTGATTTCTTGCCTTCTTCCTGATAAATTTCCCCAAACGTGTCTTAGCACATTTCTTGTTCATGCAGAACTGGAATTTAGTCTACATATTTTAGCAATTTCTGCTTCAGTATTCTCTTTTTCCTAATCCAAAAAGTTTGGCATGGCTTCAATATAAGAATTTAATTTTTCTCTAATATCTTTATTCCTCCTGGATTGCTCTAAATCTCAAACAAAATTCCTTCTCTCTCAATTCCAATAGAGATAGATTATCTAGTTCTCTTTCCAATTCTATAGCTGTAACTTCTGTCTTATGCTCTAAAATTTTTGATTTGGTCATTGGCCTGTTTTACTATTTGTTTTACAAACTTTCCATCTTTTTAACTTCATCTTTCATGTCCTCTTCCATCTCTGCAAATCTTTCACCTATTTTCCCCCCCAAAACTATCAATTTGGTAACAAATTTATTTGTTTATTTATTTATTATTAAAATGTATATGCCGCCTTTCTCCCATGGGACTCGGGGCGGCTCACAAGGTTAAAACAACAATAACCAAATTCTAAAAGATGATCCAATTTAAAATCCCCAGTTAAAAACCCCATAATTGGTCAGGGAATTTGTTGAAACAGCCATGTCTTCAGGCCAGCATGGAAAGAGCAGAGATTGGGAGCCATGCAGAGCTTGGTGGGTAAGCCATTCCAGAGGGTTGGTGCGGCCACAGAGAATGTCCTCCCGACGGCACCCAGAGGGGGGCAGTTCTATGAGAGCGCATAGGTTGGTGGGAGGCCGGTAGAAGGTGGTCCTGCAAGTACCTCAGGCCCATGCCATGAAGGGCTTTATAGGTGAGTACCAGCACCTTGATGATTTAGTTACTTTAGTATCAAATGATTCTGCTGATATATTGACCAATTCATCAAACATTTCCTGAAGCAGATATGGTTTAATTCCTTCCTCTGCAGGTTGCTCAAATTATCTTCTCCTCCCTTGCATTCTCTCTGCTTTTCTTGTTGTCTTGCTTTTAATGCCAAAAGGAAAATGTCTCAAAGAAGGGGGACAAAGACAAACTTTCCCTACCTTTTTCTTTCTTTCTGTGCCTTTAATACATTTATCTTTAATGCCACTCCATAATCAACCTCACAATACTCATCTTCATAGATGCAGTCAGGATTATAGTCTGACTCATTACTTTTTTATTTTGGTTTGCAAAATCCACCAATTATCTGCACTTATTAATAGTAAACAGAAAACGTTTCCACAAAGTTCTGGTACATGTGTCTAATATATTTCCTATTTATTTAAAAACATTTTCACACCAAAAAAAAAAAAATCTTTCAAAATAACTGTCCCCTTCATCATTTTAAACTTTCTTATATCAGCTCCCTGCCAAGCTTTTTGCAAAATAAATAAATAAATACATAAAAATAAAAAATAAGTCATTAAAGCTCTTCCCTCCTTTGTAATCCCACCCCAAAAAATTATAACTCACCAAATGGAATCTTACACCATCTCTTAGAAAATATCTCTTTAGCTGTACATTAATTACATGCTGATTGTGATTTCTCAGCTCCTGAAGTAATGAGAAGCAGCTATCCAGAGTGCAAATGGGTGATCACATGATCTCTCATTTATCCAGAAAATTTGTGCCTGCTGATCTCTGCTGATCTGACTGCTGATCAACGTTGCATTGCCATCCCTGCTCTTTCCTCATGATACTCACCAGAAGCTCAGCATTAATTTATGCATATTGTCCCAACAAGAAATTCAAATACACTTAATGTGGTTTAAGTATGCATAGGATTTAAATGTATATACTACATCAACATCTTCTATCTGCTTTAATTTTAAACCTTTTATCAGACCCAGATTTATTGCAGGTCATATTTTCAAACGAAACAATTAGGAGTTTGCTGCTAGCCATTTATAAACAGGAGAGCATGCTGATTAAACATTGAATTTGTTTGAATTTGTACATGTAGTTTTCTAAGATTTCTGGAATGGACATGAAGAGGAAAATTCAATATTCAATCCAACATTTTATCTTTTATTCTTCCCTTTTCCCCTTTTCTTTGTCTCCTTATTTTTGGGTGGGAAACAAAGGTTTGGTTTAAAAATAGAAGAGCTAAATTTCGAAAGAAGCAGCGCAGCCTGCAGAAAGAACAACTACAGAAGCAGAAAGACTCAGAGGCCAATCACAGTGAAGGCAAAGCGGAAACTCCCGTGTTAGAAACACCAACTCCAACTCCTGATGCAGATAAGTCTCTGAACTTGCCAAGGGAGGTAAATGCAGAGCTCAACCTGACTCTCTCAGAGCATTCAGCCAGCGAGTCAGCCGCGGAGGACCAGACAGACAAAGAGGAAGAATTCAAGATCTCCCTGGAGGAGAACAATGAAGAGAAAAGCCCTGGAGGGGAAAACAAGATGCTGAACAGTAAGAGGGCAAGTCCAAAAGCAGGTGAGAAGAAAACCAGTTCCCTTGGCTAAGACTTTTTATCTCAAAATCATGACATTTGACATTTTATCTCAAAATCTAATCATGTTAGATTAAAGCCTGCAGGTTTCCAGATCTCTTACCAATGTAAAAGATGATTTAAAAAAAAAAAGATGTTGAGGGTAGAGAAGGGAAACACAACAAGGAGAAGGCCAGAAAATACTGGGAACATTAAAAACCCCTTAAAATAATCATACCAACTGAACCATCTCAGTCACTTACAGACTGATTATTTCAAAAGGGAATTTTTGTCTCTGAAGAAAAGTGGCCTAAACATTTTGTATAGTTTGCTTCTTTTTCTCTTGAGTTATTCATTAAACTCACATTCCTTGTTTCATTCATTGAGTCAGGAAGAACAATGCAAATGAAGCAATGTGGCTGCTTTATTTTTTTGGAACCTGGGCTAGATAGGTGGTTGCTTCACAAATCCTCACTGGTCTCAAAGCATTGTCATGACTCTGAAATTGACAACTTTTACCTAAACATCAAGCACCAATTTAATCTGGTAACAGGTATTGCCAAAGAAGACTACTATTAATCCAGAACTTGGAATTACGAAATTACAGCTTTATATTGTAAAAAATCATGGAAGACGTTCATCCATCTTGGTGCAGGTTTAGAGCAATTTTTCCAAATATGACAGGCTGATATGTATAGCATTCTCAGCTATTTCCTACAAGCAGAAGCCCTGCATCCATCTTAGTGTGATGCGCTTTTCCAGACTACAATGCAGGTTCACATTCAGCTTTTACTTTAATGAATGCAATGGTAACATTTCACACAAGTGATGATTCATTCTTGGATTAGTTCAGTCCAGGCACATTGCTATGTGGCAAATATTTAAAGACTAAATGCTTGGTGCCAAATAATGAGGTTGTCTGTATGGAAAATTGGTGTTACCAGCACTTTGTTGTCACATAACAATCTGGCAAAGGAGTGATGTAGTAACACTGAGGATGACAGCAATAAAGGAAAGAGAAGTGTTATAAATGGCTGCTATATAAATTTTGGGCTTAGACTTAGATCAGACAATATTATTTTCTCCTCTTTCGAACTTCCACTTTACGACTGCTAAAGGAATCTTCTAACATCTTCTAACCCAGATCTCCAAGCTTGTCTCTATGCTTAGAAATACATGCATGTTTTAATTTTTGTTGTAAATCCCTACCTCTGAATGAAATTTGTGGTATATAAATCAAACAAGTGTGGGTTTTTTTGCATTTGTATAAAAGGAAGAGCAAATCACTGTTCCTTAAGATATCATATTTTATCCGGATCAGAATTACTAAGAATAGTTGGCAGGGTTTTAGACAAGAATGTGTCCAATGGCATCCGAAATTCGAGGACCCAAGGTCTTTTACATGAAAGAGGGAGCTGTAGATTTTCAGAGGTTGATAAGTACATCCCCCTACATCTCTTGGAATTGTGAGTTCTGTCTGGGGCTGCTGGCAGTTATGGAAAAGCAACGAAAAGGCCTTCCCATGGTTTCCACAAATCATGTTTTCAAGCATGGCGTTACAGCCATCATTCTTTTACCCTTACCCCACTGCCCAGAGTTTGAGACATCTTTTAAAAATCCCAATGCAATTTATTCATTCCAGGTAGAAGCTTAGGTCTTCATTGACTTGATTTTGTTGTGTTTAACAATGCAGAATCCCCTGTCGGTACTGCTGCCACTGCATCCTCCAGCAGCGGCATGTCTCAGGCGCATTCCTATTCGTCTTCTCCTCTCAGCCTCTTCCGCCTTCAAGAGCAGTTCCGCCAACACATGGCAGCTACCAATAACTTGGTCCACTATTCGTCCTTTGAAATGGGAAACCCTTCTTCCATGCCGTATTTGGGTATGAATGTCAACATGGCACCCTTAAGCTCACTGCATTGCCAGTCTTATTATCAGTCCCTCTCTCATGCCCAGCAAGTGTGGTCCTCTCCAATTCTCCAGGCCTCTTCCTCTCTTCCCAGCCTGAACAGTAAAACAACCAGTATTGAGAATCTCCGGCTGCGAGCAAAGCAACACGCTGCTTCTCTGGGACTGGATACTTTACCAAACTGAGGGCCTACCCAAACTTCAGCAAAAGCCCGATAAACAGATGGCTTCAAGGAAACACCCAAGTCTCTGCCACTGGAGAGAAGGATTTCTGATGTAGAGCCTACTACTTTCCATTGTGTCCGCATTAAGATGCTCCCATTTGTGGGGAAAGGTTGTCAGAAGTCGTTTGGAGACCACATCTGGCATTACCTCTGCCTCTTTGCACTGGCCAATTTAAAAAAAAATAGCCTACAGAAAGGTGTTTTAAAATGTGAAATTGTCTTCAGAACTGTGAGTCAAATATGAACTATTTGGGAACGTTGTTGTTATTCTATGTGTTGAGAGCTTTGCTTTTATTTGGGGTGGGAGCAGAACTGGGAAGAGGAAGTCCCACTTCAAACTGTATATAGTCTTCATGTTCTTTCACTTGTGTGTTAATATCAGTGTTGCCTTATGCAGAATTGTGGAACACCCCTCCTTCCATTTTCTTTTGCCTTTTATACTTATTCAGTAGATGGAATCAATATTCTCATTACAACAACAACAAAACAGAGGAAAAAGAGCAAATTCTTTATCAGCTGGTTTTACACAATCAGTATTCCTAATGCAGTTGAACAAAAATAGTTCTGAAACTCCAGTTCCACTTTTTGCTGTATTCTATGAACACCAGGATATAATTAAGAATTGATTCCTGGTTAAGCACTTCCAGTCAGACAGGTTCAGATTTTTCTTTGAAGCACTTCCTCAGATAAAATGGCTGAAAGCCCTACCAATTTTTCTGTACAAATTCAAAAGACCATTACCCACCTTCTTTCTCTCCTCCATTAAGATACATCATTTTCTATTTGTATGTTTGTGCAACTTTGAAACTGAAAAACAGTTACGCAATGGTGTGCTTTATCTGCCAGGTCTTTTCTATATTAGTTGCATGCAAAGTCAAGGCAAGAGATGTTGGCACCCTTCCACTGGGCAGTGCATGGCACCTTTCTCCTGCCACCCAGGCAAAGTGCCCTGTATTGTGTCTAGTAAATTTGCTTGGTGTTGGAGACAGGAAATCCACAAGGCCCCTTTCATCCTCCCTGTAATAATAGTAATAAATTTCATCACCAACTATCTGCTGACATTTTATACTGTCTCAGTCTAGTTAATGATGGAGCTAGTCATTACATCTGTGCTCTAATTCATACTATGATATTTCAAATGTGTCCTCACATCCAAGATTGCCTGCAATATCAAAGTGTTTTGTGTCCAATTATGGAGTGGTACATCAACATCAAAATGCTCTTAAGAAAACATTAAAAACTTCTGCTCTATATATGATGCTTTTTCATACCGAGTCCACAATTTATATAAGTTGTAACTGGCGTTACCCCTTCTGACTTTGATGACTCTAAATGATTTGGGGACAATTCAAATCCAAACAATGAATTTCTTTAGATTAGGTCAACCAAAGTACTTTTTGTAAGACAATAATTCTGTAGAACTATGTCAGGATAGTAGGTGTAGATTTTGACTAACGTCAAAAATATCGAACAGAAGAACACTTATTACTTTCAATTTGGAAGACAATGGTTAACATTCACTTTTATGTTTTAAAATATCTACCTGATATTTACAAGCAAGACCATAGCTTCATTCTGCTTGAAAGAATACTTCTAAGTAGTTCTCTCCAGATTTGTTAGATTTCAGTTCAAGACTTTCTGGCTATGAATTATAAAAGTTACTGTAGCTCAATATTCTTGGAATGCAATCAGGTTGAGGAAGGCAGAGATTCAATAGTACAAAAATGAACATAGGACACTGAGAGTTTAGGAAGTGGGGAAAATCAAAGTAAAAAGTTATAAGAAAGATGCTACAATGAAATTAATCATTCATATAAATTAATTTCCTATTAGAAGACATAGTGCAAAGACATGGAAAAAACATCTTCCAGATATTTTTTCCAGTTTGGTTTGTAATGCCAATGGCTAAATAGAAGAGAAATCTTACAATGAAAGATTGTCATTTTAAAATATTATTGCCTAAAGTCTGTAGGTACTTAAGAAATTAGCAAACTTATTTTAGAACTTTTATTTTCTAAAAATGAAACTCTTTCCTATGATTTCTTTCCCCTAAGGGCTGCAAAGCTTCTTCTGGTAAAATTTAGACTTCCTCAATCCAGGTTTGATTTTGAAGTTTGCAAGCATACCTCTTTTGTTGAGTACAAAATTTTCATTATAGTCATAATTTTTTTTGTACACTGCTTATGTATCTTCAAAAGTTAAGGTCATACATTCTACACACACACACCCTTTTTCATTCGGGAATATAATGCATACAGATATATACAATGTTTTTACATCTTGTAATTACTGAAGTATTTAATTATCCTCTTATGTCAAGGGCTTTGTAATTAAACTGAACAAAAATTCTGTTTGCTCTGAAAGCTTTCATTGAATAAAAATGTTCAGTTAACACAGAATATGACACTCTCAAAATTACTTTAGCATTTCTCAGATTCAGTGCAGTAAAATTCTGATTTTGGACGGAGAAAAATAAATAGGAAAAAGAAAAATTAATGAATCGCAATGTAAATCAGTCTCCCCAAAAATGGATTATATATATATGACTAACTCCCTATGTCACAATCTGGTTAATAAAATAATATGTTGTACCTTTTAAGCATATGTGAAGCATACAGGAATGGAATCACAGATTTTGAGTCTGAAATTATGTTCTTAATTTCTTCAGAGCAGTTCTCATACACGGTTTTGAAGCTCTATCTTGAAACTGAACTGGGCAGTACTTTGAATACTTGATCCAAATTTAAGCCCTTGGAATTCTCTTTACACCATTTATGTATCTGAAGTCTAACCAGGTTTTGAAAACAAATTGTGTTAAAATACAACTATGTTCATATTAATAGGTAAGAGAAAAAAGTTCTTAAATTGTAGTGTATCCTTTTCAGGTGCTTCAGGAGATTATTCATTTCCCATTACAGGGGAACATATTGTACTGGAATTTATTTTGTAAGGGCTGCATGCAAAATATAGCGGGAACCCCTGAAAAAGTGGGGGTGACAAAAGTAAGACTCTCACCATCTGCATTCAAATCAAGCTGTTCATTCTCTTATATAACCAATGGCTTCCACTCCATGAAGATATAATTAGCCTGGGCAGAGGTGAAGGAAGCTTTTCATTAAAGTAGAAGAATCTCTGACCTTCAATATCACATACACAAAAGTCATAGAGGCTGAAAGCCAGAAGCTGGGAACAAAACTAAGCTATAACCCTTATCCCTGAAATATTAGTTTTTATGTGCAGACACCTGGTGAACTCCCTTTTGCAGTCCAAAGCAATTAAATTACCTTTTTATTTGACACCTTCTCCTGAACATTTTCACAACGAGGCTATGGGGAATGTTCCAGATATTGTTAAGCTTTGAACATATCTGCACTTACTGTTTAAGGTGCTCCTGTCCTTTGTTCCTATCTAAATCAGCCTAGGTGAAACACATCTGGACTGAGACAGTTTTGCCATTGTTTACAAGGAAGATTAGACTGCAGGCTATTGTGACCTTTAAATTGGACATTTCCATGTTGTTGTGTGCTCCTACCATTTCATTGAAGGAAAGCATTTGCCAATCACTCCATCTTTCTGTGCATTTTCATGCCTGTACATAGATACATAGATACATACAAATAAATACGTTTTTGTATATGTATATGCACACAAATATAAATACATATATAAATTTATATATACATATAAATTTATATATGTGTATAAATAATCAAAATGCACATATAACTAGATTCAACGCCCAGCTTCCGAAATAAAATTCCTTGCTTGCCAACTGTTTTACACTATGGTAATTACCAGTGTTTAAAAAGGTTCCTGTTTCATAACCCAGCAAAATATTTTTGTCATTATTCTCTTTCCTTGCTAACTGAGGGCTTTAAAAATAATAGCGCACTGTTTCATTATTCTTTTTCAATCCCTGGAGATAAATGAGAGAGAGTATAAAAAAGAACCATTGTAGCTATCTAAAAGAAAGAAATTGGTAATTAAAAACACACACATTTCTAATGGGTTTGAAACCAGCAACCTCTTATTTATCAAGCCAAGCTTTTAACCACCATGCTATCTGACTGGCACTGCTGGAAGTAATGTCTTTGATCAGGGCAAGTATTGTTTCAATTTGGAGGCATTTGTTTTCCTTTGCAAAGTAGCAAATGAACAGCTGGGGTTTGTCTACAAGGAATAAACAGCCCTCCAGTTGAAACAGACAAGAGAACTTGGATGACATAAGAGGAAAAGGCTACCTTCAAACCATAGCAGGGAAAGCCCCCTTGAGGTTCAAGGGCGGAGGTGAGTAAAGGCTGACATTATCCAGTTCCGACCTCATTGCTGTCTCATTGTGGGAACCAGCCATTGTGGGACAGTGGCCCCCAACCTTTTGGGCACCAGGGACCAGTTCTGTGGAGAAAGGTTTTTCCACGGATTGGAGGGGGCGTGGTCTTGTGTGTTGCCTGCATCCCGCAAACGGGGCTTCTCTTGTTTGCGGAGCCCAGTTGCTGGCATGCTGTGGACTGGTGCATGGACCAGATGTTGGGGACTCCTGCCTTACAACTCCCAGTATCCTGTAGCTGACAGAAGTGATAGTTCAGTAGCAACTGAAGGGCTACAGGATTCCTATCCCCTCGTATACTAAGCCCACATTTAGATGAACAGTGAATTGAAATGACTGAAGATGTTTTTCTTTCAAATATATTCTCCTTCGATAAAAAAGACTACGAACCAGAGTTGTCAAACTGGGGGTTATCAAACTTTTTCAGAGTATGTAATCTGTTAGCTGAAAGAAATATTTGCATACCTAAAACTCCTGAACAGGAAGTAAAGCTTTAGTGATAAAAGACTTTCTGTGTTCAAGTGATTTTCCCCCCTATTTTTTTTTCTTAGTTTCTTGTGTAAATCTCATCAAGTTCTTGTGGAACGCTAAGATTTTGCAAAACAGAGTTTGAAAAATCCTGGAGTCAATCAGGTCTATCTCCCAAAAGTCAAAGATCTGTTAAATCTGTGGTGGGAACTGCCTCTGGAGTTTGTATTCATTGAATAAACCAAAGTACAAATTTCATCAAACTCCATATTGATTTTATAACATAGTTATATATAACAACTTAAAGCCGAGGAAAAAAATATGAATGCAGTATGTTTATTAGGCCCACCCAACTACTTTGCAAAACTTGTGCTTTTTCTAAAGCAATTCAAATGGACAGAAAATGCACTTGGTTACTGATGTTTTTTTGTTTTTTTTAGTGGACAAAAAGGAGAAACAAATTTGAAGGATTGGTATTAAACTCTACATCACTGGAGCTAGGAAATTCTCTCAAGAGAAGTCCCATTTGAGAATAAATCTTTCAAAAACTGATCTGTTAGTATTGATGCTTAAAAATCCTCCGTGGCTTAAAAACTAGAATTCATCAATTTAGATGTTGGGGAGCTGTTTATAAAAAGGTGATTTGCATTGCCTCTAGAGATAGTCCTCAACTTATAACCACAATTGAGCCCAACATTTCTGTTGCTAAGTGAGACAATTGTTAAGGAAGTATTGCCCCATTTTATGATCTTTCTTGCCTCGGTTGTTAAGTGGATCATGGCAGTCGTTAGGTTAGTAACACATTGTTAAGTGAATTTGGCTTCCCTATTGATTTTGCTTGCAGGAAGGGCGCAAAAGGGGATTACACTTCAACCGTCATGAATATGAACCAGTTGCCAAGCCCCTGAATTTTGATCACGTGACCATGGGGATGTTGCAAAGCTTGTAAGTCTGAAAAATGGTCATGTCACTTTTTTCACTGCCGTTGTGACTTCGAATGGTCACTAAATGAATAGTTGTAACTTGAGGACTACCTCTATTTACCAACTTGACCATTAAACTATTAATCAAAATCATGCATGTGGACCATATCTAGATAAAGACCTAAACATTTAAAGGGTGAAAAAAAACAATATAATTTTCTGTAAAATTGAAGCTATAATGTAACAGTTTTGTGTTGTAGGATACACTACCTGGCAATGCAAATATGTATAATATTTATTTATTCTCTGATAGTTTAAAATAAATACAATTGTATTCTTTTGAAGCAGGCTGCAGCATGACGCCATGCAACCAACTTGTGTCCGTCTTACTTTATGTAAAATGCCTGTTATCTTCAGATAATAAAAAAAAATGAGGAAAAATATGTTTCTTGGTTATTTATCGAGACAAGATCAATATTGGAAGAATGATTGAATTGCTTTCTTTCAAATTGAAGGTTAGAAACACCTAGATGACATGTTATTGTTTTGAAGAGTGATTTTATTCGAAGTATTTCAAAAAATAAATAAACACATTCTCCCATTCAGAATCAGAGTAAGAATGGCATTACTTGGACTGTTGGATCTGACCCTGAATGCACATCATTTAAAAAAAAAAAAGGAAAAGGAAACCTAGTCATTCCATTCAAATTTTAAAAGTTGAAGTTTGGCATCTCAAGGATGGTAAGAATCAAAGTATCTATGGCAATCTCAGAGACTGTTACATTAAATAAAAATAAAATATTTTTAGTCAAGATCAAAGGGTTAAACCCATGAGAATTCCATGAAGTTGCCTGAAAATTTGCAAGATTCCAAATGAGAAAATCAAATTTTTACGAGATTTGATCAACTTGGTCACAGTATATTAGCAAACTCACTAAACATTATCAGTAGAACCAAGAACAAAAGTTGGGAACCTCTATTATAGAATGGACAGATGTTTAATCTCTTTTTCCCAATACATCCAACCTGAAATCATGGTCCCTTCTTCTGTTAGTTGTTAACAGTGCGAAAAAAGTTATATCCAAAATGGACCTTATTTTCCTGAAACATTTTCTATTCCCATATTTTAATTTAGGAAAATAATGATATAATAATTAAAATATTTTAAATTGCATATATTGTAGCATTGGAAAGGTAAATTTATGGCCCTTTCATTCAGTGGATTGAAGACTTGATTATACTTGTCACTTATGAGTAGACTGCATACAGATGTAGATTTTTTATGGATAAGTATAATGAAATATGAACTCATTTATACAGCAAGCATTAGGTTAAAATGTATAAAAATATAAATACTTTGAACAATATTTGTGTTAAATGAATAAATGTAGAATTGTAACTGTTTACTGTTAATGGCAGATCATATTGTTTCTTTTTTCTGTTGAATTTTTCACTTTTATTCGCTATAGAACTTTTTTTTCTTTTTGACAATGTATATTTCTATCACTATTATTTTTGTGTTTTGCTCTTTTTTATTACTAATTAAAAAGCAATAGAAGAAAAATTAAATATCACATATTCCCTCTAAAGGTGGTGGTGGGGGGGTCATTATTTCCAAGTATGAACTTGGAACTTTTTTCAAATAAAAAAAAATGCAGTGAAACTTCCTTTTTTTCCTCAAGGAAAAAACAGTCCAGTTGCTTTTTGAAAAATCACCTTTGAGATATCTATGACCTGGATGACTGAAAATCTCCATAGACAGTTAATATCTTTTCTTCATGCTTTCTCTCAGCATCTTGCATGCCTATTTTTAACAAGCCATAGTATAACTGCAAAAGAGCTAATTCTCTGAAGCATCATGGAGCTAGTGGTAACCTTCATTAGGAAGGAAGAAGAATGAAGGTGAGGGTTTGTTCTCTGAGCTTGTGGGTTGGTTTCCAAACATTTCATTACCAGGCTAGATAACATCTTCAGCAGAGTTTAGGGCAGCGATGGCTAACCTTTTTGCCGTTGCCTGCCAAAAGCGGGGGGAGCAGGGGGGTCGCGGGTGCAGGTGCATGCATCCATTATTCAATGCGCCTCAACCTCCCACGCATGCGACGTGACCCCCCCCCTCACACTTCCCCCTGCTTTTGGCACGTGATGGCATGGTGGACTGGGTAGGCCCATTTTTCGCCCTCCCCAGGCTCCAGAGGCTTTCTAGGAACCTGGGGAGGGCAAAAACAGCCTTCCCCATCAACCAGGAGACCCTCCAGAGGCCGGAAACAGCCAGTTTCCCAACTTCTGGTGGGACTGGAAGGCCTGAAAATCAGTTGGCCGGTGAGCACATTCGCGCTGGAGCTGAGCTAGGGCAACACTTGCGTGCCCACCAATATGGCTACGTGTGCCATAGGTTCACCATCACGGGTTTAGGGGATGTCAGTGTCAGTGTTCTTCTGTTTATAAGGGCTTCATGTTGTCAGTAGGCCTTGTGATGGGTCAGGTGTGGTGGGTGTGTTAAGTGAGGGTCTTGTCATGGGGAGGTTACATCAGGTGAAGGTTATTGGGAGGTGAAATGCTGGTTGGGGGACGCTTGCATGGGTTGGTTGAGGGTTGGTGCTGTCTCTGGTTGGCTGTGCAGTTGATCTGGATTCTGAGGGGTTTGTAGGTCAATGTGTCTGTTGATGGAATTGCTTGTGGAGTATCAGGCTTCGATCAACTCACCAGCATGGTGGGTGATAGCATGGCTGATGATTTTTCTGTTGCTCTGATTGAACTGGTGCTCTTTGGTGTCAGTGTGGGTAGGAAGAAGAATGGCCATCACAAACTCACCATGAGCCATGGTGGTGCAGTGATTAGAATGCAGTATTACAGGCTAACGCACCACTCATTGGCAAGAGTTCAATTCTGACCAGCTCAAGGTTGACTCAGCTTGCCATCCTTCAGTTGGTAAAATGAGGACCCAGACTGTTGGGGGCAATACGCTGACTGTGTAAATTGCTAAGAAAGGGCTGTAAAGCACTGTGAAGTAGTATGTAAGTCTAAGTGCTATTGCTATGGAATTAGACTAGGAATGGGATGTGTATGCAAAATCTCATATTTCTTTCTCTCTCAGCCCAACCTACTTCACAGCGTTATTACTGTGGGAAAATAAAAGATCTAGTAATACAGTATATGAATCTAAGCTTGATTGATACAGATTGATCTAAGCTTTACATAAGATTACCTAAGATTCAGTTGTCTTCTCTCTAGCAATAAAAACGCACCTGAAGATTGAAGCACAATCACTTTTTCCAGATTAGTGCGTCATCAGTTAGCACTGATGCTGGCTTCACCCAGCACATTGAATCACAAATTAGTCAGTCATATTTCAGCCTTGCATGCATATTTTTTAAAAAAGAAGAAGGCTTAGCCATGACATAAAATAATGTGAGTAGAAGACATTGCAGGTAAGCAGACAGCCAGCTAAAGTAACAGGCGTGTAGCAAGGAAGCTTTGGGGAGAAATCTGAATAAAGAGTGTATTTCGTATACACTCTGCATGAGATTGTTTCACAACAGTCAATCCAAGTAATTGGATGTCCTTAGTAATATATGGAAATGTGCCATAAGCATCAATAAATGGGTACTCCATTAAATCTGTTTATTAAAAACATCTCTCATTTCCAACCCTGAGATTCCTTTATTCAATTTCTCCTGGCTAAAACTAAATAATCTTTGTGGTGCCATAAAGGTCAGGAAAATGTACCTATTTACTAATGTTTCTCTGACTAGGCTTTGGTGCAATCTAATAACTCCTTATTTCGTCAAACTTCGCACTGTTTCTATGAAATGCTTAGTGGATAATATCTTACACATTTCTTATCGAGTGCCAGATGTGATAATCATTTATCACCTTTATCTGCATCAAGTCCATTAAGCTCCTGCTAGCTGCATTAACCACAAAGTAATCAACTTAAATTCATTTTGTATAGCAGTATTTTTTCTTAAATCAGCGGGAGCAGTCAATTCCTCATTTATGTTGAATGAATCCATGTTTCAATTGCTGTCTTTTCCCACGTATGAATAGTAAATCTGGTGTTTCAAAAGATTAGAGGACATAAGGAATGCTTGCATGATTAGATTAGCAGCCTACTTTTAATCCCAAATTACACGCTAGAATTAACAATTAAAGTGAGAGGAAATCTAAATAAAAACAGCAATAATCAAAAGAAATAAGAGCATTTCAACTCAACAACTAAAACCTGCATGCCCACTAAAAAAAACCTGTGCTTCTTTTGCTCCTAGAAGCATGAAGCCGAAAACACCAGCCTGAAGATGACGAATGAGACTTCATCGAAATGTCGCCAAGACACTTCCAATTTTATGCGGGAGAAAACCCGAATAACCAAAGACCTACATACAAACACCCACGAAAATCTCAGAATATATATATATATATATTTCTTGCAGTATGTATATATTCTTGCAGACTTTATAATCCATTGCCAGTCTGCAGATGTTAAATGAGACATATTCTCCAATTTAATTTCTATTACTATATATAAAGCTACTTTAGTTTCATAGGATGGGAACCAAGTATAATATAAACTAATAACTTTTTTTTCTTTCAGATGGCTATGACAATTCTGGTAGATTTACGTTATGACTGGAAAATATTCCAAATTTAGCTTGATACCAATAGTAAGATCTCACCTTATAACTTCTGTGATGCTCATCATTCTAAAACGATATTTTGCAAATCACTGCACATTATCTTCCTAGAATCTCATTGTTATGTACGGACATCACAAGACTTTGAAATGAGACTAGAACATCTGCATTTCACACCAATGTTTGTAACTCAGCAGATTCGTCAAATTTGTAAGTATCTCTCTTCTAAAATCTGCTTGCCATAAGGATATTCTTGGTCCACAAAAACAAACCAGGAGGTTAGAATAGTTTTAAGGAGGCAATAGGTTGAAATGAAACTGTGCCTCCAACAGTGGCTCTAGAAGGACATTTCTAGCACAATTGTAGATCACCTCAATTCACTCTCTTGTTGACATTGGTTTGTTCACCCCTTCTTTGGTTATCTAAGGCCTGGAGCTGCTGCTAAAGATCAATATGATAGAAGGGCAGTGGAATCCTAGTTAGGCCTTTGAAATAGACAAACCAGCTGAGCAGCAAATGTATTATAACTAAACTTCAGTCCAGATCAATGACAGCATATCTCTGCTCTATGGTGTGAATATTTCTTCAGATAGGCATGCAAGACAATACAAGAATTTTCCTATAAAAGGAACTACATGCGTTAAAGAAAAGGCCTGTTGCTTCTCGTCTCTGCATGCACCTAGTCACAGCTCAAAAATACCTAGACAACATTTTCCCCTGCCAAGCTCTCATGATTTTATTCTCTCTGGTTTACACCTAAGTCACCTTAAAATCACTCCTATCTGTTCCAAGATTGTTAAAGAATCGTCTCCCTTTTAACAGGCAGAACTTTGCAATGGGAACAACCCCGACATGCTTCAATAAGTTGCAGTCAGAAAGAAGGAGGAGAATTAACCTTTTCAAACAGCCCCTTGATGCTTAGGAAGTCTATTAAGACACGGTTATTTAAACAGGCTCTCATGGGAGTGGGGTTCCTGTCTGCTATTCACTGAAGGAATCCAACCATTGATGAGCTTTTATGCAAGCCTAAAGGGAAGACGCTGCTGCTTTAAGAAATTCACTCACGAGTTTTAATAGATCTCTCCCATTCTCCAGCAAGGACCTGAGAAAATCTTGGCTCATTTAACAGATTAACAGAGTTGGAAGGGACATTGGAAGGGTCATCTAGTCCAATCCCCCACTCAAGCAGGAGACCCTATACCACTTCTGACAAGTGGCAGTCCATTTAATAATTATTTCATTTAATTAATTAATAATTAATTAATCATTAATCATTTAATAAGCAAAGAGGTGCTGTGTATTCATGAGATTAAAAGCACAGCAGAAAAGGGGACAGGAATAGGGGTCCAAAGGGGGACACACAGTGGTGGGTTGCCGCTGGTTCGCACCGGTTCCTACAGTTCCTACAATCAGTTCCTACAATCAGCTGACTCCACCCACCCGCCTTCACCCTATATTTCCTTCTTTCTGGTTCAGCTGATTCGCCCAGCACAGCTGATTTCCACACCTTTGCTGTTCTACTTACCGGAGCTGCCTTAGAAGGTAAGCAGCTGAACTTCAAATTGCTGTATTTTGAACACTGCGTGCAAGCATTGGACACATGCGTGCAAGTGCGTTGTTAAACCGGTTGCAGCCCACCACTGGGGGCCCACGCACACAAAAAGTCAAGATGATGGCCACAACCATGCAATCAAAGTCCCGTCACTTTTTTCCTGCAAGGAACATATGACATATATTAAATCCAGGACTTTGATTGCATGGTCTTGGCACCCCTCATGCCTTCTTGGATTCCACTCCAAGGATATCCTTGTGGGGAAGTCATGCTTTGTATTTTCTCTTCCTATTGTGTCTTCAAGGCAGAGCAATCATAAGTAAGGGTAAGGAAGGTGGCGCTGATGGAAATGTGAAAGAGCCATTATGAACAGTAATGAGCCGAGGTGGTGCAGTGGTTAGAGTGCTGTACTGCAGCTACTTCAGCTGACTGCTAGTTCAGCAGATCAGGGGATCAAATCTTACTGGCTCAAGGTTGACTCAGCCTTCCATCCTTCCGAGGTGGGTAAAATAAGGACCCAGATTGTTGGGGGCAATATGCTATTTAGTATATTGTTGATTGTTGTAAGCTGCCCAGAGTCCTCGGAGAGTGGGTGGCATAGAAATATGATAAATAAATAAATAAATAAATAAATATAATAAATGAAACTGTTGAGTGGGGTGGGGGTGGGGGGAATATATCTTCAGTCCACAAGAGGCAGAAAATATGCAGAAGGGCTTAGAGAAATACCTCTCTAATTCACATTATAAGAAAGAGAGGAAGAGGAGGAGGAGAGGAGGAGGACAATCAGATTTGCAATATTAGCATCACTACTGTCAATAAAAGTTGTTTAGCCTTTTGGGGGGAGTTGATTTCCTGGTCTGGTTTACCTGGTGAGGCTGACAGTAGACAAATAAGTCTCTTCTTTTTCTTCTTCCTTTCTCTCACCTCTTCTATCACTTTTTACTTTCCTCATTCCTCCTCTCCTTCCCTTTTCTACTTCCTCTCCTCTTTCCCCTCTCCTCTCTTCTTCCTCCCTTTCTTCCCCTCTCTTCTTCTCTTTTCTCCTTCTTTCTTCCCCTCTTTTTCATGTTCTTCTTTTCTTCTCTTCTCACCTCCCAACTCTCCTCCTTCCCCCTCTCTCCTCCTCTCCCCTTTTCCATTCTCTTGTTATTTCCTTTTTCAATTCAATCTGAGATGGTATTCGAGCAGCCCCAATTTCTATTTGCATGGACTGGAATCTAAATTTCCCAATCGCAGACCATTTTTTTCTCCTCTTGAAGTGCAAGAAATAGCTTTGATGCAGAGTGCTGGTTGATTTTTTTTTTAGAAGTAAATAATAGGATAATGGTCAATATATTTCAAAAGGAGCCTACTTCCAAAATACTGTATGTATTACATAGTGGCCACATATTTTAAGCACCTGAACTTTGTGGAAACTAGAAGTCCATTGTTTGCTACCACCTGGATATAATTCAAGGTGAAGGTTCTCTAGAAGCAAAGAATTAAAGTTTTTAAAAATTCTCTTGCTGCCATGTTGTGGACATCCAGATTTTTGCAGCAGTTCTCTGCTACAGAGAAGAATCAGTTTTATTGTATCCCATTGCTTGTGCCCCAGTCAGTTATGCTTATGCCTACACAATTTCAGCCTAAAGTACACAGAAATGGGTTGGGGTGGGGGGGGAGGACTGTATGACTTCAAAACTCGTGCTTCCAAGTCACGTTTATTTAGTTAAACTCCACTTGTTGCTAAAAATAATAGGAGCTATAGTCAAATACCACATTGGAGAAGGCTACAGCAGAGTCAGAATATTCCTACAGGGTCACACACAAGGAATATATCTGTAACCTATCACAATGTTTGGAATTGTTTTGCTTTAACTCTTTGGTTTTTCTGTGTTCGTGCCAAGTTACACTGATTGGTTGGCAGGGATTCCAACCAGTTCCCAACAATAAAAGCTCTCCAGATTGGCAGGATCTGCTTTCTGACAGGTTATTGCCTGTGCCAAATGAGACAGAAATGCGCATAATCTTGTAAAATGAAAGCCAAGGACAGACCTGTCCCTGTCTTAGATGAATAAGTATCCCATTACATTGAGGAATGACAGCCCCAGGCTATGATTATGCCACCATTATATTCAAAGCATCATGGTTTGTCAGATTGAATAAATTCTAGTAAAATAAAATAAAAAGCATCCAATGTATAGCCAATCATACACTCTTTTATTGTGCTTCATATCTCTTGCTTGTTTTTACAGATTATTGGATAAAATAGCCTCATGTTTAAGCATGTATTCAGGCTGCCAAACCTTGGTCTTAAAAAGACATAAATAACTCCAGGAACTCTGTGAATTACAGTGGTCAAGAGCCAGCAGAAGGATGATCACAAAGCAGAACAGCAGTATTTAGGAATCATACATGTAATACTCTCCCCATTTTGTTTATGGTGAATTCCACTGTCTCAGAGGTAGATGTGGCTGTTGTTGTGGTAGATGTGGCTACCATATTGTTTTAATATGCTATACCAACAAGGGTAAAGATCAGGAAAAAAATGGAAATGCTGTATCCTTCAAATTTAGCAACCACAAAAGTCACATTTCCTGGAATATTTCCAGGAGCAGACCTGGTTTACCTTTCTCTCCACCTTTCTCTTCATGGTTGGAATAAGCCATCAGGATGATCTCAGCAGAGAGGACAGGGACATGCTTGATAAGGTTGGGGTATTGTAATGTCCCAAAGGTGCTTTTTCAAAAGGCAACTGGACTTCAGTTCAGTCAGAACTGAAGAAGCTTCTTGGATGAGAAGTGAAACCTCTTCAAGGAAAAACAAAAACCCAGTTGCCTTTGAAAAATGATCTTTGGGACAACCATGATCTGGATGACTAAGAATCTCCATAGGTATTGTAATGCCTTCTTCATAGGGCTGCCCTTAATAGCTTTATGAAGCTATAAAATATCTCCGCTCAAGTAATCATGGGCACTTCTCCTTCTGTTGATAGGCTACCACAGAAACTGTGGTAGCCTATAGACCAGCTGCCCAGAGTCCCTTGGGAGTTGGGTGGCAATTAAATTAAATTAAATTAAATTAAATTAAATTAAATTAAATTAAATTAAATTAAATTAAATTAAATTAAATTAAATTAAATTAAATTAAATTGCGCTGGTTATCGGTTATCTTCCAAACTCAATTCAAGATGCTGATTGCTACTTTTAAAGCCCTTCATGATTCAGAGTCTGGATTTCTGCAGGATGGCCCCTTCTCTCTGCCTGCCTAATGCGCTGTTGTAGGATGGCTATTCTCTCAGTCCCTTCACTCAAGGAGGGCCATCTTCTATATTAAAATGTATTTTTTTTGTTTGTTACAGTTGAGTAAACATAACCTATGAAATATGTAAAAAAAAACCACAATCATGTTTTGAATACATCCTTTCAGCTTCCTTCCAATCATTTCAAGCCACTGATGGGTTTCTACCGGTTCACCCCACTTCAGGCAAACCGGTATGGTGGCGGTGGGACGCTCTGCCCACCCACCCGGACAGCATCATGGATGTTCTGCACATGCGCAGAAGGTTCTGTGCATGCGCAGAAGCACTGCGTGTGAGCAAAGCAAGCACACTCAAACGTGCACTCACAGTTCCGAATCAGTAGTGAAGGTAAGTGGAACTCACTCAGGTGTGAAATCCAGCAGATTCTGACAGGTTCTGGAGAACCGCTAGTGGAAATTTTGAGCAATTTGGAGAACTGACAAATACCACCTCTGGCTGGCCCCAGAGTGGGGTGGGAATGGAGATTCTGTAGTATCCTTCCCCTGCCATGCCCACCAAGCCACACCATGCCCACCAAGCCACAGCCACAGAACCTGTAGTAAAAAAATTTGGATTTCACCACTGAGCCCACTACTGCTCCAAGGCCCCCAAAAGCAACCAATGGTGTCTGCAAGAACTTCCATGAACCAAGATGGCAGCTCTATGATCAAAGCCTTGCCCCTTTCATATTCATGCAAAACAGGACTTGATGACATCTACACCAACTTGACTTTTTTTTTTTTATTTCCCTTGGGGACACTTTTGGAACAGACCGCAATCATGTTTTATGAATGAATCTCATTCAGTTTGATGAGGGGGAGCCGTTCAGCTTCCCTCATTTTGTACTACCTACACCAACAGCATTGCAGGAGAAGAAATCATGACAAACTCTGCCCCCTCAGGAATTGTCAGAATTAGAAGCAGGTAAATTGCAAATGCCTGAAAAAAATATTTGGTACAAATAACCCCGGAATTCTCCACCATCTCAAGCTGAAAAAGGTAACATATAAAAAAAATAATTCTAAAACATTTCCAAGAACAAGCTAGGGAAGCAGGAGCTTCTTTTCTGGGAGAAGGGAATTTTTACAAAAATTGAAACTCTGTCTTCAACACAGTATTCATATATTGGTTGTTACCAGCCCTCAACACCACCCTACTTGATAAATGAAAATATATTCACCAAAGCCAGAATAGTCAGAATCTTTTAACTTTTACCCTTTTCCCAAAGGAGAGAACTTTGATGAGTGCCTATCCCTACCCTTGCTCCCTCGCAATGTGAGAGGGAGGGTAAAAGCCAAAAATCCCTACTCTGACAAAAGAAACCTGAATTTCTATTCAAAGCTTGACAAGTGCTAGCTGAATACGATCCTAATCCCAATTCAACATTCTTCTTGCAGCTTGGCCTCCCCATTCAGGACTCAGTTCTTTTAACTGTCAGTGCAGGAAATCCCCCAAATGGAAGAACTGGGCAGATAAGAGATAACAATCGAGGGAAGCTGAGAAATCTACAGTAATTTCATAGCACTTTGGCAAAGAAAAATACACAGACAGTAGCAGAGGAAACAAATAGATGGCCTACCAGCATCTCCTCTCATGCTTCACCTATCACAACCCCAAATCTATTCTGTGCATTTTCAGAGCCATCTAGGATTGCAGTAATCTTTCATTTATTGTTATGGCCAGCACACAGAGAATGTCTGAATTGGGAGTCAAGTTGCCACTTGCATCTTCTCACTGTTCTTTAACAGCTATGGGACAAACTGAAATTCAGCAGGCTGATATATTAGACTCTTGTGCTTTTTACAACGAATAGTTTCTGTTGCTGAATTTTAGCTTCTCACATAGAAATATTTTTTAAAACCCATAGGTATCTCCCAGTAAATTAATTTAACAATTTTAATTTAGATCCATTTTTGTGATCCCATCAGTGTGCAGGATCTAGTTCTTACATTTGTATTCTAGTCTTCCTCAAAGCCTTCCAACAGGTTGGGTGGCTCAAGATCCACAGGGCAAGGGCTGCATACTGAAGGCAAGGTCAAGAAATTCTGTTGGTACTTTTAATCTCTACTTTTCAATTTCTAGTGGATGTATAAAAGACAACCGCAAGGACGAAACTAAATACTGTGTGAAAACACCCAATGTATAACAGTCATTCATAATATCAAGAGGGTGATCAAGCTTCAAGGAGTCACTGAATAATAGAATCCAGCTGTGTAACACTTTGATAGAAAAGCAGGATTAAGCACATTTCCATTAATCTTGTGCACACTTAAACAGCTATAACATCCAAGATGCGCTGACAGCTTTGGCATAACTTGTAGTCAAATATGAACATATCAGGAAGACCATGTAATTCTTAATATATCATTTTAAGTTCTCTTTTTTGTTGAGTGCTTTCATCATTGAGCCCTATAACATGTTGACTCATTGGAATTTCAAAGTATTCCCAGTGAAGAGCAAACTAGGCCTACAGTTTTTCTGCATTGCTTACCCACTTGGTGTAGTTTAAAGTCCCCACAAACTGGGGAGCAGCAGTTGTGATAGAAATTCAGCACCTCCAGTAGAAATGCTTTATTTTAAGTTACATGCGAATGATGGCACAGTGGTTAGAATGCAGCCATCATCATCCTCTTTTAACGACCCCATAATCCCTTGTGGGGTGAAATCTGGGCAACTGAATGAAGCTGAGTGTTTACTGGCCAGGTGCCCTTCCTGTCACCAATGCAGATCTTTTTTTCCAGCAGATATATTCTCAGTGTGCCCAGAGAGAGAAATATCTGCCTCTACCTAGTATCCAACTCACAGCCTCCTGATTGTGAGGTGAGAGCTCCACCTCTAGGCCACGGTACCTTTCTATGTTAGAATGCAGTACTGTAGGCAAATTCTGCCCACAGCCTGGAGTTTGATCCTGACGGGAATCAAGGTTGACTCAGACTTCCTTCCTTCTGAGGTCAGTAAAATGAGGACCTAGTTTGTTGAGGGCAATATGCTGACATTGTAAACCATCCAGAGAATGCTGTAAAGTCCTATAGGGGCGAAATATAAATTTAAGTACTATTGCTATTTTTCCCAAAGCAGAGATGTAGCTGTCAGCCTTACTAAATCAGGAAAGATGGCCATATAAACTTCTGATTTATTTTAAAACTTCTTTAACAGATTCCTGCAAGTCTGAAACTACCATTCTCCTGCCATTACCTTTGCAAGCCCTAAAATTTAGGGAGGGTCCTTCCCAAGCTTTTTGCTCTGTCCACTGGGCAGCTGGCCAGTTCACTTTTATCTGATTGTTTCCTAGACAGCATCTCCTTGCCTAGTCTCTCAAGGTCATACATACCATTACAGCAGCAGGTTAAAATATTTGTTAACTGCTAGATTCTTGCCCTCCTTCCAATGTATTATTATTACCCATAGGCAAGTAGTACTCTAAGAACAGAAGCTGTCTCCAGGGGCAGAATAAAGAATGTGATGCATGTCTATATATTGGTGATACTAGCAATCTCACTTGTCCAATTTTTATATTTTAATAATATTCTTACATTTCATATCAGACTATTATTTCCTAGGTTGGAGTTAGACTTATATACTGCTCCATAGTGTTTTACAGCACTCTCTAAGTAGTTTACAGAGTCAGCACATTGCCTCCAACAGTCTGGGTCCTTATTATACTGACCTTGGAGGGATGGCTGAGTCAACCTTGAGCCAGTCAGGATTGAACTCCTGGCAGTGAACAGAATTAACCTGCAATACTGCAATCTGACCACTGTGCCACCCGTAAATCTACTCTTCTAATCCCATCTCCACATTCCTCAGAAACAAACTAGCCCTATGAAGGCCGCTTTTTCTTAACTTTTTGGAGTCTGGGTGTAGGAGCAATTGCTACTTTGAACAAGTGGGAATTGGCACTTCTATTTAACTTTCAGAAGAGCTGAGATACTGGTTCATTTTTCTCTCTTTTAAAACTATTTTTGAAAGCTCTGTACTAAAATCTCTCACTACACTTCCTGGAATGCCTTGGAAGTCTAAGATCCAAATGGCTTTAGGTAACCTTTTGAAGCCAGAGTGCAAAAAGTCCTTGATTCTTATTGGTCCACATTTTCTAAGGCTGCAAGTAGCCCTGTTAAAGCTATAACTGTCAGGTTCTAATTCATCTTTTTAATGGTGTAGACTGGAAGGAATAGAGCCTCCCACTGTGGTGTAATTTCACGCTGAGGAATCTGATGGGGTTCCCTGCAGTCTGATCCTTTATGGATCAGAAAGCTCACTTTCTCTTGAGCTGGAGAGCCCAAAGATTAGCTCTTTAACCCTTTTCATGCCAGAACAAGTCTGACTCTTGCTTTTGATGACTCCGCTACCCAATGGGCCTGCTCATGTGACTTTTTTTTCCCCCTTCTTGGGTGAAAATGTTTATTTCCCAAAGCGCAGGAAGGCAGAATGGTTCTTAATTGTTTGGAGAAAGCAAGTAAAACAGTCAGCTAAACATAGCAGAAGTTAAAATTACATTAAAATAAAACAGACACAGCAATTGTCTATTCATTTTTATCATTATATCTTCATTCATCTTTCTGGGGCAAAAGGGAAATCCAGAACTCCATTGACTGTGAGAAAATAATAGGAGTTTCAGGTCTAAAAATGATTCAGTGTCTCAAGATATATCAAGATAACCTTATATTGAAGCAAGATGTCTATGGAGATTCTCAGTCATCCAGATCTTGGTGCTCCCAAAAGTGTTTTTTTCAGAAGGCAACTGGACTCTCTTTGTTCTTGCTTGAAGACACTTCGCTTCTCATCCAAGAAGTTTCTTCAATTTGAATTGAAAAAACTTCTCGGATGAAAAGCAAAATCTCTTCAAGCAAAAACAAAGAGAGTCCAGTTGCCTTCTGAAAAAAACACCTTTGGGAGCAAGATGCTTTGAAATGCAAAAGTAGGCACAAATAATTCCTTTCTTTTTTTATCATTCTAGCATCATTTGCTATATGTGTCTGAGAAGCTGCTTGAAATTTCTATTATCCTTCCACTACAGTTCTGCTAAATTTCTCCAAGCTCGCTCGCTTTTCTTTCCTTCTTTCCTTCTTCCTTCCTTCCTTCCTTCCTTCCTTCCTTCCTTTCTTCCTTCCTTTCTTTCTTTTCCTTCCTTCCTTCCTTCCTTCCTTCCTTCCTTCCTTCCTTCCTTCCTTCCTTCCTTCCTTCCTTCCTTCCTTCTTTCCTGAACAGGCAAACAAGGGTTAATTCTGGATTATCTTGGTAAAGTGAAAATGGAAAACTAGAGGGATCCCTCCAGAAAATGCATGGTCTATGATGATAATAAAGATTTGATTTGATCAGATTTACTGACTGACCTTTCATACTCTCTCTGTAGTTTAAAGTTAGATGGGAATGTAATGCATCCCCAATGAAATCATACTGTTTAGTGCTATGAAGACCTTTTCATTCTGAATTTTTTTTTAAAAAAAATATCAATTCATAATTAATAACAGTAATGATTTTGCAATTCAGTGGCAAAGTATCATTTTGTCACAATTATTTATTTATTTATTTTTATTTGATTTATATGCTGCCCTTCTCCGGAGACTCAGGGCGGCTTACAGTGCGTTAAGCAATAGCCTTCATACTTTTGTATATTTATATTTATACAAAGTCAGCTTATTGCCCCCAACAAACTTGGTCCTCAATTTACCCACCTTATAAAGGATGGAAGGCTGAGTCGACCTTGAGCCTGCCTGGGACTGAACTCGCAAGTAATTGCAGCAGCTGGATCTGAAATGCTGCCTTTGTAGGAGGCATTACTCCCCTACGCTACTCAGGCTCAGATGTGTAGAACATCTACACATAGATTTGAGGTATGCATAATAAAATATTAGCTTAGAGGAATCTCATCCTTAACCCAGACTGTGTTTATTTTTTTATCTTCAAAGGTTCTCATATTTGCATACTTTTTTTATGTTAGAAGACAATATTTCTACATAAGCTTTTTTTTTTTTTTGCAAAAAAATGCAAAATAATATGGCTTATATAGACTAAGAAATTAATTTTGACTTCATCATTTTCATCAGTTGTATCATAGTATGATCCATATGGGTTGGGTATTCTTTGTGTATCTAGCCTGACATTTAATTCATATATACCAAATTTATATTTCTCTGATAAAGAACTAAAGAGAGGAGAACTTGTGGCTCAGAGGTTATACAACTGCCTAACATGCAGGCAGCCCAAGTTTGAATCCAAGTAAAGGTGTGCCTAGCTGATGAGAGCTAAGTAGCTTGAAATACATCTATACTAGTCTCCCTTTATTTCTTTATCAGCGAAATATAAATTTGATGTGTGTGTGTGTGTGTGTGTGTGTGTGTGTGTGTGTGTGTGTGTGAATTAAGTGTCAGGCTAGATACACAAAAATACCCAACCCATATGGATCACACTAAGTAGCAAAGAATCCATGAAGTCATGGATTCTTTATAAGGAACCCAAAAATATATGATCTGTTGAAATTATAAATAGTTTACTAATTATTACTGCTAATTAAGCTAGGATAAAACAATTTGATAAAATGATGCAACAGTTCCTAATAGTGATGTTTGCTTTCGATAGCGAAGTACAGGTATTGTAACCGAACTGATCAACTTTGAAGGCAATTGAAACAGAGCTTGAATTAGGCTACAGCTCAATTCTTCCAGATCCCAGTCCTTCCCTGAAATCCAGGATCAGTTCCAGAGGGCTAAATTAGGCTTCTCTTCTTTTGGAAGAACACTATTTTCATCAATCAATGCTTGCTAAGCATTTTGCTGCTTGCTGAGAGTTTCAGAAAGCTGTATCTTGCAGGCAAAGGTAAGATGCTTGCCTATGTGGCTTAGCCAGCTTTGCCACCGACTTTAGTCTCTATTTTGATAGGCTCTTAAATGGAAATCCAATAATATGTTAAGCAGAGAGAGTTCCCCTGAAAGACATTTTAAATCTCTTGGCTCATCATACCTGTCAAGGAAGGAAAAAAGATTGGGGAGGGGGCATGAAGCCCCGCAGGTCTTTTTCTCTATCGGGTCCCCTTTTAGGAGCTAGAGCTTTACTCCCCTTGGCAACCTACTCCTCCCTTCCATCTTGGGAAATGAGGACAGCAGCTCTGCATCCCATTGAATAATGAACATGTAAATAGGACGTGGGGCTTTTGAGTGGCATGACCCCTAAATCAGGAAGTTCTCCAAAGCAGCTACAGCAGGACTAAGACTTTATTCCCAGCGGTGAGAATAAGTGATAGGGAACTGAATGAGAGCAGCTCATGCAAATGCTTCCCGAATTAAGCTCCGTCTGAAGTGAGAAAGGATGGATGATAAACACCCTCAGCTTTAAAATGGCAAAATATGCTTTGCAGGCATGAAGCTGGAGCAGTAACAAAAGAATCTGCTATAATATTGACAGCAAAAGCATTTCTAATGTGCTGGGCCGTGGCTACCTAAACTGAAAAAAGTCCATTAAAAAGCCCTAACTGTTATTTACACTTTCAAATCTTAAAACCATTAACAAAAGCCACTTAATTCAATTACTTTCTCAGGGCACCACCATTATAACATTATTGGAGCGATACTGGGTTACATATTGTGTGTGGATGGGGGGATGCAAATGGGTGGGTTTCTCTCTCTCTCTCTCTCTCACACACACACACACAAACACACACACACACACACATTCTCTCTCTCTTCCCCCCCCCCAACTCATTCTCCGTTTTTTTATTTTTATTTTTTTTCCTGTTGCTGCTGCATTGAACTAATGGGGTAGAGTGAAATGATGCCTGTCCCCATTGACAGGTTTATGAGAATTTAATAAAGCGTGGCATGGATAAAATGAGATATTACAAGGTCGCGCAAAGCTGATTGTCTCCGACACATCAGCATTTTTACAACCGGATATTGACAATTCCCAGTCTAATCACACCATTTGGCTGCAGAAAAGGAGTGCTTATTTTCATTGCTGAGGAAGCTCCTGGGGTTTGTCCATTTTTATTTGGAACACAACAGTTGCATTTTTTAAAAAAAAAAATCAAATTGTTTTCTGAAATTGGGCTTTTAACAACTCAGAAAGTGAATTTGAAATGACACTACACACAAACAGCCATTCTTTGTATCTTTAATAAGAGCACACTTCTGGGTTGCAAAACTCAATGCAGTGTCTAGAACAGGTAAATCAGGAGATAATCGTTTATCCTAAGGCCATGATGGTGAACCTATGGCACGCGTGCCACGGGTGACACGTGGAGCCATATCAGTGGGCACACGAGCTCAGCTCCAGCGCACATGTGCGCACCAGCCAGCTTGGAAGCACGAAGCCGAGAACACCAGCCTGAAGATGATGAATGAGACTTTGTCGAAACGTCGCCAAGACACTTCCAATTTTACTCGGGAGAAGATCCGAATAACCAAAGACCTACATACAAACACCAGCGAAAACCTCAGAATATATATATATATATTCCTGTCCCTAAGTCAGTTCTCGAAGCTGCACAGGTTCTCAGAGCTCTTTCAGAAATTGTCACTGAATTATTTGTGAGGTGTCAGAAAGTGGAAAAGATAAATATGTAGGATGGAGATATGCTGTTTTTACACTGCTGACCTTCACTGGTCTTGAACTAGCTAAGCAGGGTAAGAAATGAATAGTACTATGCTATCCATCCAGCTATTGAAACACTTTGTATTGTTTGGGTATACATGAAAAGCATTTGGAAACCAATCTTCACCTTCACCTTTACTGTGGAGAATCTTCTCCTTCTCCTTCTCCTTCTCCTTCTCCTTCTCCTTCTCCTTCTCCTTCTCCTTCTCCTTCTCCTTCTCCTTCTCCTTCTCCTTCTCCTTCTCCTTCTCCTCCTCTCCTCCTCCTCCTCCTCCTCCTCCTCCTCCTTCTGTTGGTAGAAAGCCCAGAAGCAATTTGCAAGAACTAAGATCAAGGCACAAAGAAGAGTGAACAAAGTTTTTCCCTGCAAATTGCTTCAGTTGGCATTCCTCCTTAAATAGGCTAAGGGAGTGGCCAATTAGCCCCAAGCCTTACTCTCAAGGAGACCTCCTCCTGGGGAGCCACTCCTGCCTTTTCACAGCTCTGCGTGCCCATGCATCGAGAAGAGGCTCCTCCTCTTCGTCCTCTTCACTTAAGGGAGCTTCTGGAGGTTCTGAAGGCCCTGGCTGAATCCCTGCCTCTGGCACCACATCTTCTCCAGCCTCATTGTCTGATTCGAGTGCAAGCTGCATAGGCTGCTAGCGCAACACCACACCAGCTGCCTCGCTCTCCGAATCAGCCACCAGCCGCATAGGCCACGTATGGGCCACAACAGTGCTTTATTAGTATATACAAAATATACTTTGTTCAGCCCCAAAGAGAATGAGTCTATTTGCTCAGGTTTTAAGGCAAGGGATGAACCAGCCTCCCTTGGGTTTGTGGGATAATCAACTTCAGCATCAATAAGCTTTTCCGAAAGTAAATGACATGTATGTAAATGTTCTACAATAAATTGTCTCTACCCGTCTCTTGTATTCTTTGGAGGGGAGAGATTGGGGTAAACACAGTGCAGTGATGCTGCGCAACACATTTCTGCTGATGAATGCAGCCAATAATAGCATAGTTTTATGTATCATTAATTCTTTTAGCATCCAAAACAATAAGTTTTTCTGAGTACAGATAATGCAGTAATCACTCACAATTGCCAATAGAATTATCGGCATTCAGCTGTGTAAAACAATAGCTAGAATATGAGGTTTTAGCCTTTAAAAGGCAGCAAAAGGAAATAAATTCCCTCTACTCTTTTAACACACACATTAAATGCAAAGCTGCATCAAAGCCTAATCTCATGTCTGGCCTCCAAACATTGGATAGTGTAGCAAGCCACAGTTCAAACCACTTTGATGCAAAATAGCAGAGCTTGTGTATTTTTGAACTGCTGCCCCTTGTTTGCTACTAAAAAGGAATTCTTTGAGATTGACGAGCAATATAGTGTAGCTTTCTCCAATTTGGTGCCATCTAATGGTGGATTTCAACTCTCACCATGTCAATCAATATGAACTACACTTTCACTGACTTCTATACTGTAGAGGAACAGATACCTGGTACTAATCTTGAAATAGAGCAAAAGGCAAGTCTGTGTTGCTATCCAAGCTTTTCAGCTATAGTACTTCAGTTTAGATCAATATGACAATATGATGCCTCTTGCACTTGGCCAAATCTGCGTTCTGATTCAAAGATAATGGGCTTTGCTGCAGTAAGACTACTATAATGTGCATAAAGAGAGTGTCTTTGCCCCAGGAAAGATCTAGATTGGGCAAGTCCTTCATGATATTCAACCCAAATTATTTATAGGGGAAAACAGCCCTGCTTGCTAACAATACGGCTACCGATCAATATGTGTCTTAAAGAGTTGTAGGGGTGGAAAATCTTCTCCAGGAGCCACACTAGATTTCAGAGAATGAATAATAAATTTGATTTCTGAAACTAACACCAGAGACCATGTCTAGTTTAATGAAAAGAAGGACTAGGGGCGACATGATAGCAATGTTCTAATATCTCAGGGGTTGTCACAAGAAGAGGGAGTCAAGCTATTCTCCAAAGCACCTGAGGGCAAGAGAAGAAGCAATGGGTGGAAACTAATCAAGGAGAGAAGCAACCTAGAACTAAGGAGAAATTTCTTGACAGTTAAAACAATTTATCAGTGGAACAACTTGCCTCCAGGAATTGTGAATGCTCCAACACTGAAAGTTTTTCAGGAAATTGGATAACCATCTGTCTGTCTGTCTGACTGACTGACTGACCAGAGTGAAAGGTTTTCAAAGATTTATCAGTAATTTGCTTACATGAGAGGTCCTGGTTAGGAACAGTAAATATAAAAGGAGGCTCCGGTTAGGAATAGTGCAGAAAAATCCACCCAAACTGAAGGTGGAATGGGAATATCAAATTAGAATTTATGTTACTTCAATGGACCTGATGAAGTATTCCAGAAGGAAACTGAATTTGTCTCTTTTGCTGAAAATTCCAGATCTGGCCATATTTTGCTTATGAAAGAAGCTTCTTCAGAGTCTACCAGTTTCTTGTAATCACATGTAATTTTTAACATTTTAGCATAGGTTGGTTTTTTTTTTTTTGAAGGGTTCTAAGGCTGGTGCATTGCTGTAAACAGAATAACTTCAAGTTGAACTTATTTGCTGTCAGTTTCTAGTAGAAACTTTATCTGTTAAAAAATTTCTCTGTGAAATTCACCTAGATCAGTATATTGAGTCAGAATTTTATTCAGACCTTGGATACAGAAGGAAATTAAGTTTCTCCAAGCCTGAGTCCGTTCAGCGTTCAGAAAGATTGATGTTGCCTTAGTTCTTTGGCCCAATTGAGCCTTCTATTCTGCCTGACTTTGAGATTAACTAATAGTCTTTTATCATGAGATACAGATAAACTAGTATCAGATCTGGCTTGGAAATGGACTATGGTTTATGATTTCTATCTCCCTCATATGCACTTAGATACCAGAAGACAGCCCAATCTTGTTTCATATAAACATATATAATCTAAAACCATGAATGATATGTAAAAGGATATATAAAACCAGGTTCTTTGCCTCCTAAAATATGGAGTTACATTTATAGATCAAGGACACCAGTTCTCAGTCTGCTGTATTTCATTTGGGGTCTCTAGAAAACCAGGGCAGATCACTTATAAAATAATCCGCAGGAATAACATCCAGTTGTACAAAATTGTGTAAGAGGGCCCACACCTTGGCACTTAAGTCTCCTGCTAGAATTACTTAGTTTTAGGATGATTTGACTTTATCTTTAACACTGCCTTTTCTGTGAAGGTGAAAGTTCCCCTCGTACATATGTGCTAGTCATTCCCAACTCTAGGGTCAGTGTTCATCTCCGTTTCAAAGCTGAAGAGCCAGTACTATCCGAAGGCATTTACATGGTCATGTGGCTGGCATGACTAAATGCCAAAGGCGCACGGAACGCTGTTACCTTCCCACCAAAGGTGGTCCCTAGTTTTCTACTTGCATTTTTTACATGCTTTCGAACTGCTAGGTTGGCAGAAGCTGGGACAAGTAACGGGAGCTCACGCCATTACTCAGCACTAGGGATTCGAACCACTGAACAGAGCCTTTCAATCATCAAGCTCAGTGTCTTAGCTGCTGAGCCACCGCATCATCTACCTTTTCTAGATTCACCCAAATATTAGGAAAACAGTGAGGAGGCACGTGGGTTGGCGGATATATTCAGTAGAAATATTTCAAAGGATTTATATGAAAATTTTATACTAAATAATTGGGAGAGTTATCTACAAGAACTACTGTAATTCCAGTCCTTGCTAAGCCCAACTCTGCCTTGGCAAGTGTAGTCAGTCCTCCTGATATCTGTTCTATAACCTTGCAGGAATCCACCAGGCTCAAAATTAATCGTTTCCTTATTTGTAGTCCTGGAAGCGCTATGAAGTCAAGATTAAAGAAGAACTTCACCAGTTTCCATCTGATACTTTGTTCTTCTAGCCAGCAATATTCCAAGTCAGTAACTGAATTGGACGCTTGCACTTAATATTAGTGAGGGTGATTGATAGAGTATTGGAATTGGAACATGAGTTTTTCAGTCATTCAGTAGAAGTGATATTACTCGAAATTTAAAACCACCAAAATGCTACTGAATTCCTAGAAGTCTGCCATTCAGCCAAATCAGCCATCAATGGACACAAAGTGATAAACCAATTTTACATACCATTCAAAAGAGACAACTAATAAGGAAACAAAAAGACCAGAATACATCCTTTCTAGCAGCTTACCCCCAAATAAGCAAGGATTAACACCTCACAAACAATCAAGCAGAAAACAATACCCTAATCAAAGAACTACCAGAGAGAAAACCATACTCCACCAACACTAAGAGGAAAAGCTACTCTACACTGCATAACAGGAGGCAGATCTCACATTCACTGATGATGTTACTTAGTCAGGTAATGAAATGTCTGGAAGCAAACAACCAAGAGAACATCAGGTTTTCCACAAATAACAACGCATACTGTAGCAGTGTTGAACCTTGTGCATGTACAACTAACTGAGAGAAGATCCCCTCTATTGGTGAGAAGAAAAAAAAGTATTGAAGTTAAACCTTCTGAGCTCATATAGTCTCCCTCTCTAACTTAGGACATTGACTGTCTGGGTTCTCAATTATTTAAGGAGCCTACACAAATCAAGCAAAGACTTTTAACCAATGTACAATTTGATCTTGGCATACTTTATATTGCAAGGAAAGTCTTCTAATTTCATTATTTTTTCTATGCAGTGCAGATGAAGGATGGGAATATGGTAGAAGACAGAAAGCATGAATGTCCACTCAGCCATCTCCCATAAAGGTGAATGAGTAGAAAGAGAAATGCCTCAATTGGGCACATAAAATACAAAAAAAGAGGACCAGTGTTTCACAACAATTTGCAGTGGTGAATAATTCGTACAAATGGTGACCCCTTTGACAGAACAATGAATATTCTGGGATCAAACTTGTGTCAGAGATTCCTTCATATTCTATCATTTTTATAAGTCCAGATGCATTCTTGATCTGCCAAATTGCTTATCAGGTTCAGATGACTTTCTTATGTTGTTCTTTGTTGGACAGCATCTCGACTTCTTTCATGAACCGAAGGCATAATTCCTCCTGCCATGGTAAAGCTACACATTGAACTGCCACAGGAAGCCCAACAGCACCTTCTACTGCCTGAAAGAGATAGTGAAATAAGCAAAAACATTCAGATAGCTCAGGCCAAAGGTCCAAGCAGTTTTGAATGTTGCAAAGTGGTCTTGAGCAGGTATCCTTGAAATATGTTTCTTGTCTCAGGTAAGTTTTCAAAGGACTGCAACCTTTATTTCTCAGATTCCTAGTTGAAACTATTAATAAAACCAAGGTGGTGCAGTGGTTAGAGTGCTGTACTGCAGCTGTACTGAAGCTACTTCAGCTGACTGCTAGTTCAGCAGATCAGCAGACTGCTAGTTCAGCAGATCAGCAGATCAAATCTCACCAGCTCAAGGTTGACTCAGCCTTCCATCCTTCCGAGGTGGGTAAAATGAGGACCCAGATTGTTGGGGGCAATATGCTATTTAGTATACTGTCGATTGTTGTAAGCCGCCCAGAGTCCTCGGAGAGTGGGCAGCATAGAAATATGATTAATAAAAAAATAAAACTATTTGCACCATGTGATACTTTCTCTTGAATGCCTTCATACAACTGCTGCCTTGGAAGCCAATCATCCCAAAGATGTAAAATATAAGAGATAAAAGACTTAAGTGCCTTCATAGAAAAGTGAAAACTCACACTCACTCTTAACCTTAAGCAACCATCTTTAGTTTAATGTCCAGGATAGGTAAACTGCTAACCAAATATTTCCTGCCCCCGCCACCCCCTCAAATTCATCAGATTTATTTAAATCTTAAATCTTTTTTGCCAAGATTTAATCCTGGCCTTGGGAGAAATATAGAAAAATATCCTTCCCTAAAACATAATGGTTATAATCCTGTATTCTTAAGCCTTTCTTTCCTTCCAATTCTCAACTAGCTTGATTTTTTCCCCTCTCTTAAAAACAAGACAAGAATTTTCAATCCATATATTCTATAGCTGAAAACAGATTTGCTCCAAAAAAAAGTCTCTTTGTAGCTTTCCTCTGAATATTTTCACAGTAATTGTTCTTTATCTAGATCAGGGGTGTCAAACTCATGTTGTCACGGCAGCATCACATGATGTATTGGGATTTTTTTCTCCTTTGCTAAACTGGGCATGGACGTGGCCAGCGCATGACTCATCCGGCCTGCAGGCCTCGAGTTTGACAGCCCTGATCTAGATTGTTGACATTTTTGTGACTCAGGATCAATACTTTATGCCAGGGGTGTCAAACTCGATTTCATTGAGGGTCGCATCAGGGTTGTGTTTGACCTCGGAGGGCCGGGGTGGTGGTAGTCATGGTGGGCGTGGCTGGGGTGGGCGTGGCCATGGTAGGCATTTTACATGAGCTCAAGATGCATTGTTTTCTCTTCTCTTCTTTTTTTCCACAGTTCTTTACTATAATCATTTTCCTATCTCTACTACCAGATATTACTGGCAAACATTTATTACTTATTCTTCATACTCCACTAAACTTTTTATTTCTAAATTTATACCCCATTGTTTAATAGTAAATTGCTTTTCCAGGCAGAAAAGCTATTTATACTATTGTATTTTTATTATTCAACTAATAATAAAAATACAATAGCATAAATAATATGATAATGCAATATTTAAGAGCAGAGGCCATAAGCAGTTCCCCCATGAACCATTTTGGCTGGCAGAGGCACTGTGGGCTGATCTTTTGATATTTCCAGACCAGCCCCGCAGGCCAGTTTTGAGCTCCCCGGGGGCTGGGTCCAGCCTACGAGCCTTGAGTTTGACACTCCTGCTTTATGCCAATGTATTTTTCAGCAATATTAAGTCAATGTCTGATAATATGCTCAAAGTATTGTTTTTGCCAAACTCTAGTAAGAGAAGGTCTACTTCTACTATGGAAGCAATATAGTTCATCTACTTGTGCAAGAAAAATATCTACAATCATCATGAATGTTTAGTGGCTGACAAGCGCTGGGAAAATCAGGAAATCCAGGCAGTTTGAATGAATATAAAAGCTTGTTGCAAGTTTAAGTTGTCTACAAAAATCTGAACTACTAACAGTCAAAGCAAATTGGTGGCAGATAAAAGTCAATGGAACTCAAGATGGGCTGGACTCTTGAGGAGATGAAGGGACTCGAGACTGATGGTGCGTTTGACCCACCCCCACCTTGGGGTCAGGCAGGTTATCTTCTACAGTTGTACTATATGGTATTATATCTTTTCCTGCCATAATGTCCTCATGTATATTATTCATCCATACTCATCCCTTTTGGGGAAGATTACTTATACAAGAAGTGCTAAATAAGATGATATTAGATCATACATATCCTTAATTTAAACTCTATTGTTAGCAGTTTTGGATAATAATAGATTAATTCATTAGAATTTAGGAAAGGTTAGTTAACCTTATTTATCTATCCAGTGGTAGCAGATTATTTTCAAAAACTAATACTAATTCTTTTGTGAAATCAAATGTCTTCATGATCTCAAATATTATTGATCCACAAATATTTCTGTAATATCTCTCCTGAGTTCATACAAACCTTTTTCAGGGTCTTATCCCAGGAATCACCATAGATTCCTCGGTGTTGTGTCATTTCTTTTTCATCTGCTTCTGTAACTGTGGTGACTGGTACAACTCCAGCAGGGAAGTTCAAAGCATTGTACAGCATGGTATTAGAGATAGCACCTAGGAAGGTGTACACACAGAATGAAGAGTTAGGTGAAATTAGATACCTTCTCCCCTCCCCCTGGGGCCCCCTTCCCAAATCCTTCTACTGGCGTAATTCAGTTATGTAAGGTAGAATTGACCAACTTTCTAAAATTGGACTCTGTTCCATTTTTCTTGGTTTTGAAAATGTACAGTGGACAATGATGCTGAGGTCAGATATACTAGTCATCTCATGGTTTTCCTGAAACCAGATTTTAATCTCTCTGTGAGAATTAGATGTAATAGGAGCAACCTATTTCCTCCAAAATAAGACATCCTGATAATAAGCCCAATCAGGCTTTTGAGCTCATGGCAATAAGGTCAAGTGCTTATTTCAGGTTTAAAAAAAAATATAAGACAGGGTCTTATTTTTGGGGAAACACGGTAGTATATTCCCATATAAGAATTGGGAAAATTTCTAGATCATTCTAATCATTAATATTATTCTGCTAAGAGAATGGTAAAACCATTCTTTTTGAAAGCAACCCTAGTTAATCTACCTGTGCTTAATTATTGTTGGTGGATGTTCCTGAAACTTGCTATTTTTTAATGTGATGAAAAAGTATACATTATGCCACAGTAAAGCTTACCAATTATTTTTGAAGGATATCCAAGAAAGAAGGCGGGACCCAGAACTGGACACAGGACAACATCAAGCTTGTTTTTTCTCCAATGCTCAATAAACTTTTTCTGAAAGACCTGAGCCCAAACAGCAATAGTTGTTAAAATCCTGACAAAATCTAGGCTTGATAAACTGTAGCTGAGTAGTTTAAAATGTGTTGAAAGCTAGCAAAGGTTAAAGGTTATCTTTGAGACCGCCTCCTACCACATAGCTCCCAGGAACCGGTAAGATCCCACAGAGTCGGTTTCCTCTGGGTCCCATCAGCTAAACAATGTTGGCTGGTGGGCCCACGGGGGAGGACCTTCTCTGTTGCTGCCCCGGTTCTTTGGAACCAATTACTTCCTGAGGTCCGGACCGCCCCCACCCTATTGGCCTTCCACAAAGTGGTGAAGACCTGTGTCAGAGCGGCAATCAGCCCCATTATCTTGATGGGGTAATTGCCCTCAATTTGAGTTGGATCGTGACTTTCTCCTTCTGTATACTTTGATCAATAAGCCGAAAAAACATTTTCTAATTAAATTCATATTTATTGTAAAGAAAATAAAGCATCTCTTATCTACGGTAAGTCTGACAGTTCAGAAATAAGAGCTCTGCTGGTAAATACAAAAACGCAGTGACAACCTGGCTCTTCCGGCAGGCCTGAGGCCATTGATCTCGTTAAAATGATCTTGCGAGACCTGGCCACAAATAGGAGTGCATGTGTTTTAACATTTTTAAAGTTTTTAATGTTTTAATTTTTTTTCTTTTTAACATTTTTTTATGGGATTGTTCACATTGTTTTATTCTTTGTTGTAAGCCGCCCAGAGTCCTTTGGTAGTTGGGGGGCATAGAAATGTGACAAAATAAATAAATAATAAATAAATAAATTGCCAGATAGGAAAAATACAATCAAAATGATCTATGCCATTGGAAGGACAGAATAAGATTTGATTTTTAAATTTTATTATTACAACAAATGTTTTTACCATCAATTCATTGTGGATCTCCCATAAGCCCTTCACATTCCTGAAAGACAGAATATGTAACATGTAAGCCAAACCTTCTTAAAATATAACAGATTGCAATTCTGCTGAACAATCAAGATGATCATGTGTGTGCCTGAAACAAGACTAGTCTGGGACCATATAGATCATCATTTTGAAGAAGCAGGATAAGAAGAATATTGATGCTTTTGAGCTCTGATGTTGGAGAAAACTCTTGACGATACTGTGCACAGTCCAAAAAACCCAAATCAATGGGTCATCAAACCAATCAATCCAGAGTTCTCATTAGAGGTACAAATAACCAGGCTCAGATTATCCTATTTCAGACATGTTATGAGAAACCTGAAAAAGGCTATAATGCTGGGAAAAGTGGAAGGAAAAAGAGAAGAGGATAACTAGATGAATGGACTCAGTTACAATGACAATGGGTACAATGTTGGAACTGCTGAAAGATCAAGTTAGGGACAGATTGTTATGGAGAAAATCTAGCCACATGGTTGCTAGGAATTGAAAATGACTTGATAGCACACAACCAATGAGATAATCACATATTTTATCAATTATGTCATAGTTGGTGGAACATCAAAATCTTATCTAATAAAATAGCTAAGTTGCTATTATCAAATGGTAACTTAGTGTCTGGTAGCTCAGCAGACTAAAGCATTGTGATTAACACCAGCTGTCTGCAATTACTGTAAGTTCGAATCTCACCAGGCTCAAGGGTGACTCAGCCTTCCGTCCTTTCTAAGGTAGGTAAATTGAGGACCCAGTTTGAGGGAGCAATAAGCTGATTTTGTATAAATATACAAAAGTATGAAGGCTATTGCTTAACGCATTGTAAGCCACCCTGAGTCTTCGGAGAAGGGCGGCATATAAATCAAATTTTTTAAAAAATGGCACATCACAATGCAAAAAGTACCTGATTTTTTTAAAAAAAATAATACTTGGCACAGTGCATAAGTAATGTACTTAATCATAGGTAAAGCTAAAGGTTCCCATTGCACATATGTGCTAGCCGTTCCCGACTCTAGGGGGCCTTGCTCATCTCTGTTTCAAAGCTGAAGAGCCAGCGCTGCCTGAAATCGTCTCCGTGGTTATTGGCCAGCATGACTAAATGCCAAAGGCGCATGGAACGCTGTTACCTTCCCATCAAAAGTGGTCCCTTGCATTTTTTACATGCTTTCAAACTGCTAGGTTGGCAGAAGCTGGGACAAGTAACGGGAGCTCACCCCATTATGCGGCACTAGGGATTCGAACCGCTGAACTGCCAACCTTTTGATCGAAAGCTCAGCATCTTAGCTACTGAGCCACCACGTCCCTCAAACTTAATCATATTAATCCTAAAAACCGCACTGCTGAACTGCTTTTTTCGTCTAGTGTAAACTCTAAAAATCAATCCCAGTAAGAGCTTAAAGGGGCCAAATAGAAAGTTTTTATAGCGTATCAGCTAACAGTCTCATTTCAGCACATTTGTAGGAATATAATTCTGCCATTACCTCACTCCACACAGTGCATTCAGCTGCCCAGCCAGTCGGGGAAACTTGAAAGAAAACAGCATTGAGTGAAAATCCCAGATTCATTAGTACTATTGCATTTGGTTTAAAAATTATACAGAATTTCAAAAAACTGTATCTCTGTTCTGTAAGATCTGGTGAAGATACATGATGTTATGTCTGTACAGTTGCAATTTCATCTCTAATTTAAAGAGACTATTATGTGCAAGTCCTGAGGAACAGGTATTCCAACCTGACAGACCTGCTGGCTATCAGAGCACTAATCAAACTACTGGTAGTGATACAGGCAAACAAAAGGCAATATAACTGTAGGGTTTTTGCAACAATTCAGAAACAACCCAGAACCTCTTCAGCCTCACTATTTCTTCATTTGGGCAGATAAGTTGATAATGGCATTTTTCTCCCCTTAACACTGCAGCTCTGCAGGGAGTATGTATAGGCCATTTCTCATTAATGAGAATTTATGTCTCCCTTCTGGTGTCTTACTTCTGTGTCAAGCTGTAGCTCTCCACATATATGTCCATCATCCTTGTATCCCAGTCCAACCGTCTTCCATTCACCCACCCACCCCTTACTAGTATGTAAGCGGGCAATAAAAATATGCTTTCTTTTCCTTGAACAATTAATGTGTTGTGGGTGCTCCAACACTGGAGGTTTTTAAGAAGAGATTGGACAATGATTTGTCTGAAATGGTATAAGGGTTTTCTGCTTGAGTAGAGGGTAAGACTAGAAGTCCTCCAAGGTCCCTTCCAAATTTGTTATTCTGTATGGAGTGGAGATTTTCATCATTCTGGGACAGGATACTGCTGCCTGATATTCTTTGCACTCTGTTTCTCAGATGAATGGGTTCTCTGCATGCTCTCATCATTTTGAGGTGAATCAAACACTTTGGCCCAAACAAATTAAAACACTCCAATAATTTAAAACCAATTTAAAATTGTACATATTAAAAGAGGGGAAAAAATTAGGTCAGGGGTGTCAAACTTGCATTGTTACAGCAGCATCACATGACGTATCGGGGCTTTTTCCCCCTTTGCTAAACCGGGTGTGGGCATGGCCAGCGAGTGTCACATCTGGCCCGCAAGTTAGGAGTAACAGTAACAGAGTTGGAAGTGACCTTGGAGGTCATCTAGTCCAACCCACTGCAATTGCAGGAGACCTGTACTAGGGATTTGAACCGCCAACCTTTCTGATTGACAAGCTCAATGTCTTAGCCACTGAGCCACCTAGTCAGGCTAAGGCTTGACAACCCGGTTCTACTCTATTCCAAAATTGCAGTTTGACTAGGCAAACTATACTCCACCTTAATTGCTTGGGGAAACTTCAAGATCTTCCTTCCAGAAGATCTACTAGTTTGAGAGATGGCTATCCTCATACTATCTACTTTGCACTTGCTCCTTTAGTTATTTATCAATTAAAATCATTTTTATGACTGCCCAGCTCACAAACTTGATTTCGAGCAGCTAACAGCATGTTAAAATAATAACTTTTTAAAAAAAATCATTACCAAAGGATAAAAACCAAACAATGGTCACTGAGAATAAACCCAGACAAAACAAATGACAAAGATCTCTTATCTTTTCTTTCCCTGACAGGATGATAAAAATTGGCAGACCTGCCATTTATCTATAGACAATCAATTCAAATCATTTTAATTACCAAAAGGAACTTCATGAATGCCTTAGAGAAATGGTCAGTGGAACATTTTCTTCAGAATATATTCAATTTAAAGCGTACGTTTCCCATGACGTTCACTGGAGTCCTGAGCAATTGCTTCATATTGCCCCTTTGGGGCACGTGATGTCACAATGAACACAGAAGGGGGTGGGGTTTGCATTGTAATTTCTCAATTCCATCAGTCTGATCCCTTTGCCTTCCACCCCCACCCCACCCCTCCACCCAATGCTGCTGCTCACAATGCAAATATGTTTAAAGACACTTTTATTTCAGTTTTTATGCCCCAAAATACAATAATTCTGTCATAAATATGACTCCATACACAGGTAAAGATATTTAAGACTCACCCAGATCTTGATGAACTTGGCCAAAACTTTCTTCACCAACTTTGGGATTTTAAGTATTTTCACCTGGTCTTTCAAAGCTGGATCCACTATATCTTTTTGACTGACAGGCAATAGAGAAGCAAAGCAAGATTGGAAATCCTCTCTCTTTGTATATAGATGTATTTACCACAATTATTTATTCTAACAAGAAGTGACGTTGACCACTTTTACAGAGGAAATTGGACACTAAAGTTATCAAGGGCTGTTCTAGAACAGACAAGCAGATCAGCAATCTTTGCCCTTCTCCCCCAACATTTGCTTAAAACATATGGAGTTGGCACACTATGTGGAAATTGCATAGTCATGCAAGTAGTGATATAAGGTAAAGGTTCCCCTTGCACATATTGCTAGTCGTTCCTGACTCTAAGGGGTGGTGCTCATCTCTGTTTCAAAGCTGAAGAGCCAGTGCTGTCCAAAGACATCTCTGTGGTCATGTGGCCGGCATGACTAAATGCCAAAGGCACACGGAACGCTGTTACCTTCCCACCAAAGGTGGTCCCTATTTCTCTACTTGCATTTTTTATGTGCTTTTGAACTGCTAGGTTGGCAGAAGCTGGGACAAGTAACGGGAGCTCACCCCATTACGCAGCACTAGGGATTCGAAACGCTGAACTGCCAACCTTTCGATTGACAAGCTCAGTGTCTTAGCTACTGAGCCAAAGTAGCAAGATACTTTCCCCTTAATAAGAAAAGGTTAATTCATTGTTATAATAAAGCAAATGGTGATGATGATAATACTACCATCAGCTTCTGGAAAACCCTTACTTTAAATTGTGGTTGAATGAGAACACAGTGATATTGAGCAGTGCCCTTATTTGCTGTTTGTTCTTTAAATGTTCTTTAGCATTCTCAACAAACTACTTACAACAAAGCCAAAAGACTTGAGCCTCCATCTGCAAAAGCACCTTTCAGATAAATTTCATCGATAACATAATCCACAGAAGGTGGGTTGAAGGGAACTAGCTGCAAATCACAAAGGGGTTTTCAGTTAAACCTCGAAGGTGCCAAGTAAATACAAGTTTAGATTAACTATTTTCCTGCATGCTATTTGTCCACATGCTTTCTCTATACAGGATTACACACACAAACGGCTCCTCCCTGTGGTTGTTAGTGCTATTCACCGGATCTTCAGCTGACAAGAAAGTGCCAGCTGTCTGATCCATCTTCCTAGCTTGCCATTGGAAGGATGCCACCAAAGGCTGATGTTCAATTAAGAGCAAATTAAGGAAAGGGATTGGTGGTTTCTCTCTGTCAACAAGCCAACAGCTGGCGAAAAATCATCCACCAGTTACTCTTCATAACTGACTTGGATTTGGACCAGAGAAAAGCAAAGTACTTTTGAAAAATAAACCAGAGGATGTAATCAAGTGTTAGAAGTGGCTCCAGGATTTGCCCAAACTTCTGGCAATTAATTGCAAAGCTGTGAGAAGTGTTAAGAAAAGGAGGGGAAACTGAGACCACAATCAGCCTGGAAAATATCTCTTGGGTGTGGCAAGAGAATAGAAGAAGACAACTGTATTCTTGCTAGAGCTACAGTCCCAGAGAGAGGATTCCTGGACAGGGTGGCAGATCACATCTCCCTTCTTTTCTCACCCCAGTCAGTTGGGATGAGGAGAGATGGTTCTTTCCCCATTAGGTGTCTTAGCCCCTGAATCTCCCATCCTGAGAGCTGATTCTGCAGGTCTCCAGGCTTGGTGAAGAGGGCAAGAGATATAGGGCACCTAAACCACCAGCATCGGTCTGAAAATCAGCTGAGTGGCTGTAGAGGGAACATTACACAATGACATGCAGGATATCCCACTTTAGCACGTGGTTCCATTGGCAGCTATTTTTTTTCTTTATTTTTACATATGGGATTTGATGTTTTAGCAGCTTTTGAACATGACTGTTCTGTAATTCAGAAGGTTACTGAGCCTATGTTTAAAAGCAACCCATTAAGAGCGGATAGGTGTGGATTTGCTTGCTCCTATGGGAAAGTTCCTTCCCCAGTCACTTTGCAAGTGCCCCCTTCCCACATGAACATTCAGCTGTAACATCAAGCTTTTCTAAAACAAGGGTTTAGTGCTCTTATGAAACAGCAATAAATCCCTCGTCAACATCAGCCTGCACAACTGCACCCTGAAAGCCTACCAGCCCCACTGCTCAATTGCTGTTCATAGTTAATCAGTAAGAGGCCAATTTTGGCCCAACCAAATGACTGGTCAGGAAAGCACACCATTCTGCACCACAGCTAAAATGTGTAGTTTCTTGGCTGCTTAAGGGGCCCGTTTAAATTGAATATGACTATGCCTCAGGTGATAAAATGAAAACAGCATCATCAGGATACAGCAGAAAATAGTGGCCACTGGGTCATGTTTATGCTGTAGCCAGGTCAGGGGTGAAATGCTACTGGTTCGGGCCGGTTCTCCCAAACCGGTAATAAAAAAATGCTTTTAAAAGTAAAAAAGAAAAACAGCAAATCCAAAAGTGTGTGTTTGGTGTGGACCGCACATGCATATGTGCACAGCATGTGTCTGGCATGCACTGCGCATGTGCATGCAGGGTGCCCATGCACAGGCAGCGAACGAATGGCGATCGGCAGAGGATTTCACCACTGAGCCAGATGCATGTAACATCCCATGCCACATTGCCTTCCAATTTATTCCCCTTCTATATTTTCTTTTTTCTTTATTTATCAAACATCACGAAGGAGCAAAAGACATATGCCTTTCACTTAGCCATGCCAAAAGCCATCCCCTCTTATAGAAGCTCTCTGACTATTCTGTATCAGACTATTTTACATGCAAATAAGTTGTACAGTACACAGTAGCAGCAAAGATACACACTGTATGGCCAGCTTCTTCCAGAAGCTTCCTGGTTGTATGCACAGCCCTTCTCATGCATGATGGGAGTAAGAAATAGTCATCTGTGTCATAATACCCAATCCGTAGAGGTGTAGAGCTTAAATAAATCTAGAAGAGAAAAAAAAAACCCTCTTGGTTACTAACATTAATGGATTAAGAGCTATAACATGAACTCTGTGATGGCACTTTTGATGAACAAATTGTTGTGATTGTCACACTATTAGTGGAACTTGGCATGCAGAGGCTCACAAAATTGCATGAGCTCTGCTTTGGGTGGGTGGGGGTACTTAGAACAATGGACGAGACTTTTAAATATGTTTCAGCAAATTAACAGGAATTGACCATGACTATAATTCTCAGGTGGCGCTACATTCTTCTTAAATTAGGAAATTTATGTGAAGTAATTTTAATCTAATTAAATCTAATGTAATTTTAATGTAATTTTAATATGTGATTTTTCTGGAAGGTATTGACAGGGTGGTAAGCAAGTTGTCGCATATTGCTAGCTTTGATGACAGTGCTCAATTAGCTGTAGTTTTGACTGAAACTTTGAGGAAATTTGAAAAATCTCACAATCTTTACAATAAATCCCGCTGTGAGTTAACTTTTTTGTAATGTACATAAGTAATGCAATCTTAAGAAATTTATCTCATGTCTTTTATTAGTTGCTAGCTTTTTTACTGTGAAATATTTAAAAATCAAGCACATCTTTGACCAAATTAGTGACATTCCTAATGAAAGAAATGGCTCTGGTTGAAGAAGCTTTGAAAAGCATGACAAAGGAGGATATATTTTCTCAAACTGGTGACTATTTATTAGCTATATTAATAATGTTTTTCCCAGGAGAAATTAAATAGACTCATCCTTCACTCACATGTATGTGTGTAGATTATAATCCCAAAATTGTTCTTTGTTATTTTCCTTTTGGTTTACATTGGGAAGGTTTAATTGCATACATAAAATAGATACAAATAGAGGAAACATTAAGACAGGGATGGTAGGCACAGTGGTGTGTGTGTGTATGTAGGTATGTAGATATGTAATTCTCTTTAGCCAGGTTCTTCCTACATGAACCAAGATTTTTATGCAGCCCTAGTTCAGTGAAATCACAATCCACTAGTTTCTAGGCTTTTTTTTCTGGCAGCCAGTAAGCCCTCTGCTGCCCATTGGGAGACTAAGGAGATTAAGATAGATCTATTTCAGGTTTATAAACTCTCCTCAGTTAGCCACACCCTCATCCCATGTATCCTCCCTGTAAAGGTACAGTGTTTGCTTTCTTTCCTTTTTGTAGGCTTTATGTGTATTTCTCTTTAGCCAGGTTCTTCCTACGTAAACCAAGATTTTTATGCAGCCCTAGTTCAGTGAAATCACAATCCACTAGTTTCTAGGCTTTTTTTCTGGCAGCCAGCAAACCCTCTGCTGCCCATTGGGAGACTAAGGAGACTAAGATAGATCTATTTCGGGCTTATAAGCCCTCATCAGTTAGCCACTATACATACAGTATTTGTTTTCTTTCCTACTGTACCTTTACAGGGAGGATACATGGGATGAGGGTGTGGCTAACTGATGAGGATTTATAAGCCTGAAATAGATCTATCTTAGTCTCCTTAGTCTCCCAATGGCAGCAGAGGGTTTGCTGGCTGCCAGAAAAAAAGCCTAGAAACTAGTGGATTGTAATTTAACTGAACTAGGGCTGCATAAAAATCTTGGTTTATGTAGGAAGAACCTGGCTAAAGAGAAATACACATAAAGCCTACGAAAAGGAAAGAAAACACACACACACACACACACACACATATATGTAGGTCTTTGATTATTTGGGTCTTCTCCTGCGTAAAATTAGAAGTGTCTTGGAAACACCAGCGAAAACCTCAGAAAACACACACACACACACACACACACACACACACACACACATATGTAGGTCTTTGGTTATTCGGGTCTTCTCCCGTGTAAAATTGGAAGTGTCTTGGCAACATTTCGACGAAGTCTCATTCGTCATCTTCAGGCTGGTGTTCTCGGCTTCGTGCTTCCAGGAGCAATGTGAGATCGCAGCTGTCTCTTCCTTTTAACTGCTAGTGGGAGTGTGAGCTGATTGGGTGGGAGTTTGCCTGTGTTCTGATTGGGTGAAGATGTGTTCTGATTGATTAGGGGCTTGGCTGTGCTCTGATTGGCTGGGGGTGTGTTCTGTTTGGGTGGGGGCTTGGTTGTGCTCGGCTTAGTCTGAGTTGCAGGGGGATTTGAGCTGGTGAGCTGCGTTGTTGTTGCTCCACCCAATCAGAACACAGGCAAGCTCCCACCCAATCAGCTCACACCCCCACTAGCAGTTAAAAGGAAGAGACAGCTGCGATCTCACATTGCTCCTGGAAGCACGAAGCCGAGAACACCAGCCTGAAGATGACGAATGAGACTTCGTCGAAACATCACCAAGACACTTCCAATTTTACGCGGGAGAAGACCCGAATAACCAAAGACCTACATACAAACACCCGCAAAAACCTCAGAAAACACACACACACACACACACACACACACACACACACACACATAAAGGCATCTTTTTTATTTGGGGCATTCTTCGAAAGAAATCTCATATCTGGCAAAATCATCAACTATGACTTCCGCAAAGGTCCTATATATATCCTTTTTTTAAAAAATTACCTCTTCATTGAATGGCATAGGTGGCACAGTGGGATCCAGCTGGAACATGTAGTCACATAAGAGAGCCTTCATGCATAGAGCAAGACTATCCACATCCTTCGCCATTGGTCCTATTGTTCCTAAAACTTGAGAAGATGAATATGTGTATCAAGTAATAGCAGATACTAATCCCGTTTTGGATTTATTGATCAAAAGAAAAATATGTGTCAAATTAAGATCACGACTTTGATGAACATGGCTTTGTTTAAATTGTTCTACATTCATTCTTTCTGAAAAATCATGTTATATTTCCACATCTCTTGTTAATATTTATATTTCAATTACTATCTACTCAATATCCATTGTTCTTCAGCTCAGACGGTCACTTTTTACATTCATTCAAAATTGATCTCTCACCCCTTTCCCACTTTCCACAAAAAAGATATTTACTTAACATAAGATGAAAAGGCTCCTTTACTCCAGAAACACTGTAAAACAGAGAAATATAAAATTCAGACAATACACGTGTATAACATACATTCACACATAGCTTTTTGGAGGACATTATCAACTAAATCATCACTCAGTGAGAAATGTCAGTGGGTGTTCTTGTACAAGACACATTTGCTTATATCTGTTTATATCTGTGTATGATCTTGTTTAGAGCAATGTTTCTCAGACTTGGTAAGTTTAAGATCTGTGGATTTCAACACTCAGAATTCCCAGCCATGTGTTAATGTCCACACATCTTGAAGTCGCCAAGTTTGAGAAAAATCATTTATAGAAATATAAATGGAAGGAGAAAGGAAGGAAGGATTCATTACATACTTGAATTACATGTTAACAATGTTTATATGTAGGTCTTGGGCAAGAACACAATTTTTCTGCAACTAAGTTTAGTATTTGGTTTCCTTAGAATGAAAGCATTCGCTAAAGAAATGTTATATCACATTTACACTGGATGTTCCTAGCACCCTAAGGCAGGGGTGAAATCCAAAATTTTTCCCTACTGGTTCTGTGGGCATGGCTTGGTGGGCGTGGCAGGGGAAGGACATTGCAAAATCTCCATTCTCATCCCACTCCAGGGGAAGGATACTGCAAAATCTCCATTCCCTCCCCACCTGGGGGAAGGTTATTGCAAAATCTCCATTCCCACCCCACTCTGGGGCCAGCCAGAGGTGGTATTTGCCAGTTCTCCAAACTACTCAAAATTTCTGCTATCAGTTCTCCAGAACCTGTTAAAACCTGCTGGATTTCACCCCTGCCCTAAGGGGTGTTCCTTTCCTAGGGGAAAGTCTAAATCAGAGTACATGATATCATTACTAAAATTTGTGAACATTGATCAAGCTATTTCATAATTTCTCCAAGATCATCAATATTTCCAACAGGTTTTTCAACATAAATTAAATGGCTGGGTTTTTTTGTTTTTGTTTTTTTTAGAGATTTTATATACACAGCATTTCAACACCAGCAGATTATTCTGTTAGATGATTTCTGAGGTTTTTTCCAACTCTACAATTTTACATCTTATCAAAGTGTGATAATCAGCTGCATAGTCTATGATAGCTTTAGTACTTACCTCAATCTACCTGCAGTTGGCTTCAGCCCACAGAGACCACAGAAGCTAGAGGGTAGGCGGATACTTCCCCCCAAATCTGATCCAAATCCTAAAATGGAACCTCCTCCAGCAATTAGAGCCCCTTCCCCTCCAGATGAGCCCCCAGGAGTTCTCTTATGATCCAAAGGGTTCACTGTCTGTCCAAAAACTACATTGCTGCAGTCATAGCTGAAAGGTGATAGAAATACATCAGATTGTGAGAACGCAATATTTAAAATATAGGAAATCTATCGTCTTGTTTCTTCTGAAGATACAGTTTTTAACTCACCTACAAAAATTAAAAAGTATTCATCTCAGTGGAACTTTTCTTACAGCATCGTAAGTTTGAAGTCCCTAATTCTGATATTCTAAATAATGTTTTACTCTAAAGTAGTCATATATCAAAAAGATTTAGCTGATTTTTTAAATTAACCAGATATTTGAAGCAGAAAGAAAGAACTCTAAGCGTATCTGAGTAACTAAGGAGAGAGAAAAGCCTGAAACACCCCCTCCCCATTTCTACCAAAAGACAGCTCTTACAACACAGAGCATTCCTTCAACATGTTCTGACAGATGAACATGGCTAAATATAAAGGTTTCTGGATTCTGGCTGCTTATTCTTTAAATAGATACATACATAGTAATGATGGGTACATCTCTTAGGATCACTGTGATTCTGGAAATTTTCTTGATATACCAAGCAAAAGGTGGGATTACAACAGAAATTTTCAGCCTGGGTTACTTCTTCTTCATCAAGTTTTGAAGAAAAAGAATACAGTACATATAACAACAGGCCATAGAGATTTGGTACTTGAGAGTTCCTTAAAGGCTTTTCTCTACTTTTCCAGTGGGGTGCTTTTCTCCTGTATTCAAGATGAGAGGAGGACACCCTGCCTTGAGAAACATCTGTTCCTACAGGTTCTTGCTGTGCCTCCAAAATGAGGTCAACAAAGTTACCATCAATACAGGAGGACCCCTTTTAGTTAAGACTTAGATCTAGGCCAGAGACTGAGACATCAGCCATAAATGCAATCATTACCGATTATTCAAATATAGCAAGCCATGACTTATACAAGCCAAGAAAAATTGTGAACAAATAACAAACAGGTGTATGTTTTTACAATTGCACAATAAAGAGATAAAGTTTATCAATAAGCAGCAGTGATCAGTAGCTATGAAAACAATTGGCATGAAAACATACTTGAATAAAGATTGTGGCACATTGGTGAATACAAATGGATTTGCTCCCTGTTTCTTTAATACCTTGACCAACACACTGTCGTCTTCTTCCACATCACGAAAATGAGAAAAGCCACATGTTGTCAAATGGCCCTAAAGATAAAGGAAATATTAAAGAAACAGGTGTAGATCAGCTATATATCTTAACACCTAACAATAGCCTCTACTGTCTTTCTTCCTTTCCTCTCCTCCTTTTTCTCTTCTGCTAGGATTTTTAAAAATTTCCGCTTTTTAAAAAACAACCACTTGAGGTTTCTGTTTCAGTAAATAAAATATTCAAGGTAGTTTAGGCTTTTAACTAATTAAAGCTGGAAGGTTTGGGCTTTCAACTATTTAAAAAGAGTGAAAAAATTGTACCACTAACAATCAGCAACCAGATGTGGCAATACAATCTGGATGGAGGTTGCAAAAATAGGACTATCGGGCTTGTTTTTCCGGTAGGCCAGAGTTTCCCATCCCTTTCCAATATAAAAGGGCTATACCATAAGCAAATACATATCCTAGAAAGGTTTCTAGTGGTCTTCCCTTAGCAGCTGCTTTTTGTCCACCATTTCTAGAAAACCAGTGTATCACAGCAATGGAATCACCTTGTATGCAATGTGGTCTTTGATGCTGACAGGTACCCCATACAATACACCTTTTTCCTTCTGGTGTTTCAGTTGCTGAAGAAATGGCTCACATTCTGGAATAAAATGGCGCACACAATTCACCTCCTTGGTGACTGCTAAAGCCTTTTTAGGAAAACAGTAGACAGACAAGTCAGGGAAAATAATTAGAAGTGAAACAATGTGTTTGACTCTGTTAATTACTCCCTATTCCTGATCCACGATTCCCTGAAAAAAAATCTACCGAGTCTGCTGTTTCACTTCCCGTATCTTCTATCGCTTTACTAAGATCAGTCTCCCCCACAAACTATTCTTATAGTAAAAGACAAACCACGCATTCCAAACAACATTATTGTAGGGTTTATTAAAAAATGATGCAAGTATTTCCTTTCCACCCACCCCTCACAGGAAGATAAAGAAGGAACAAATACAAAATGCCATGGCAACACGATCCCACTAGGTGGTGCAGACTGTCTTCCGAAAACATTTTAGGAAAAATATCATTTTACTGGTTTTTTTCTAGAGTTTTTGGGTTGTTTTTATTCAATTCAATAAAAATTCAATAAATAATTTTTAAAAACATTTGCGCCAAGACACAAACATTTACATACACACACACACACACACACACACACACACACACACATTTATTTTTTAACAGAAGGATTTAATGTTCTGGCAAAACTATGCTTTATTAAGAAAATATTGTTAGTTATCAGGAGATTAAAGAGGCTATACTTTGAGATATAATACTAAGATAACTTTTATTGTCACTTTTTTCTATGAACAGACATGCATTTGGCATACTTAAAAAAAAAAATTCTGATGACCGCTCTCCAAAGAAAATAAGTATATAACTATACACATATGTGCACATGCATATACATATACATATACATATGCAATATGTAATTATGGAAATTATGTACACAAAATGAAAGAAAATAAACTGGAGCAATATTTAACTAATTCTAGTACAATGTGTATACATATGTGCCTGCACATATATACATACACATACACACATCCCATGCATTTTTTGTGGGGAATAAATTAAGTAAGGGTCTGGCAAGTTTTGCAGACTGATGGGCATATTTGGAATTTGTGGGCAAATGGTAGCTATAGCCTTTTGTGGTATGTTAAAAAGCATCCATTTTCTATGGTTGTTATAATATTCAAAGCCATTTTGTATTTCCATCTGATTATTTTCGTTCCTATTTTTTATTATGTATTTTTAATCCCAACTGTATGCTGCCTTGAAGTCATCTGCAATTAGGAAGTTTTATAAATTGAATCGATAGCAAATTGCAAATGAATAGGGAACATTGATCTGCTATATCAACTTTCAGCTTTTCCTTCATTTTCATTATTTCAAATTATTTTGATTTAAAAATAAATAAAAGCAGGATAGGAAGACTGAAGGGTAACTAAGTGCTGCTGGGCATACTTATTTTTTCTTTGTTTATCTCAGGAGCATCTTCAAATCATAGACAGACAATACTCAACACTGAGCAGGTAAAATAACTATAAAATAGGCCAGAAAGAAATAGCCCACATAAAAAGTATGTAAAATAAATAGAATTAAAACTAAATGACATTTGCCAGTATTGGGCAACATAGACAATGTTTTCTCTTGCCAGCATGAGGAATTCCTCTGTCATGTTGAAGTGACATTGTATGCACTGTAGCCAGAGGTGGGTTTCAGCAGGTTCTGACCAGTTCTGCAGAACCGGTAGTGGAAATTTTGAGTAGTTCAGAGAACCGGTAGATACCACCTCTGACTGGCCCGAGTCCTAGCTGATCAGGAGCAAATGGGAATTTTGCAGTAACCTTCCCTGGATTGGGGCGGGAATGGAGATTTTATAGTATCCTTCCCCTGCCACGCCCACCAAGCCACGCCCACAGAACTGGTAGTAAAAAAAATTGAATCCCAGCACTGCCTATAGCATATATGAGATGGGCATACTGATGTATGTAAATAATATTTCTGTATCTATGTCAGGGGTGAAATGTTCTTGGTTGAGACCGGATTTCTCGATCCAGTAATGATGGAGGCGGGTGGTTCAGAGAACGGGTAGCAAAAATCCCTGCTCCCCCCACATGCCCAGCTGAGCTGCACCATCATCAGAGGCTTTTTAAAAAAAATTTAAAAGCATTTTTTCTACAACCACTTCGGCCGAAAAAATGCTTTTAAAAGTAAAAAAAAAAAGCCTCTGATGATCGTGTGGCTCAGCTGGGGTTGTCAAAGGCTTTTAAAAGCATTTTTTCTACAACCTCTTAGGCTGAAGAGGTTATAGAAAAAATGCTTTTAAAAGCCTCTGATGATCCCAGCTGAGTTGTCTCTGATGATTAGGCAAGTCAGCTGGGATTATTAGAGGCTTTTAAAAGCATTTTTTACAACCTCTTCAGCCAAAGAGGTTGTAGAAATAATGGTTTTCAAAGTAAAAAAAAAAAAAGTGGGCCAAGCCTGCCCAGTCACATAACCCCCCATCACCAAGCCACACCCACAGAACTGGTACTAACAAATTTTAAATTCACCACTGATCTATGTTCTGTTTCCAACTATGTTCACCTTTTCCATGTAGGTGTAGAGGACAACATCTGGAGACAAAGTGTCTTCTTTCAGCTTCTTAACCAGTTCTACCAGAGGTAGGGAAAGGATGTCATCACTTGGTAACCCAGGGTTCTGTAACGAAATGGCACAGTACAACACTTCCCATAGATTTGATAGAGCAAATCTGAGAGGTTGCAGAGGGATTCATTCAGGGGTGGACTGCTGGGAGTTCACAGGGATTCGGGAGGACCTCTAGCTAAGATTCTGTGCAGTTTGGAGAACCCCCAAATCCCACTCCTGGCTAGCCCCACCCACCCCTCCCTCCCCTCCCCTCCCAGGAGTCTCCACCCAGCCCGTTTTGGATCAGGGCGTGCACAGAGGCTCGGGGAGGGTGAAAAATAGGCCTACCAGAAGTTTGGGAAAGCCAGAAACAGGCCCATTTCTGGCCTCCAGAGGGCCTCCAGAGCCTGGGGAGGCCATTTTTGCCCTCCCAGAAGCTTGAGGAAAGCATCTGGAGCTTGGGGAGGGTAAAAACGCCCCCCCCCCATGGTGCAGGAGGCCGACTAGGCCCCGCCCATGATGGCCATGCCCACCCGGCAACCAAGCAGAGAACCCCTTGCTAAAATTTTTGAAGCCCACCCTGGATTAATTGGCTGTTGTTGGCAAGCCAGCAACCATAAAAATAATGGGTCAGATCAAGACACTGAAAAACTGAGGAAGTCTCTTCACTTTGAAAAAGGATGAGAAGCAAAACTTTTTCAAAGGAAAAAACCCAAGACAGTCCAATTGCCTTTTGGAGAAGCCCCTTTGGGACAGCCATGACCTGGATGATTGAGACTCTCCATAGACATCAGGGCTAATTACCTAATTTCACTGACATTGCATTAAAATTATTACACAGTAGATGCTTATTTTACAGACACGCATTTGATTATTTCCCCCTTTTTATCCCTTTACAGTTACCATTGCATGTAATGTTTGGATGGGTCTTGTTCAAGGTTTCCATGGGTCTTGTCTGACCTTTAAAGATCCAGGTTTTGCACCTCTGCTATAGAATGTAGTTGCTGCAAATCATCTGAGACTTTTTTTGTGCTCTGCTTGACCCAAACTTTCATTTTGTGTCTACTAAGATGATAAATTGCAAGTTGTGACAGATGGATCTCACCCTTAATGTGGGTAGCAAAGCTGCCACTTAATTCAGTAGCAATCCTTTTGGTTAAAGTTTTTTTTTTTTAATTTGATTTATATGCCGCCCTTCTCCGGAGACTCAGGTTGGCTTACAATGCGTTAAGCAATAGCCTTCATACTTTTGTATATTTATACAAAGTCATCTTATTGCCCCCACAAACTGGGCCCTCAATTTACCTACCTTAGAAAGGATGGAAGGCTGAGTCAACCTTGAGCCTGGTGAGATTCGAACTTACAGTAATTGCAGACAGCTGATGTTAATCACAATGCTTTAGTCTGCTGAGCCCCAGGCCCCACAAAAGTATTTAAAAGTAAAGTTCATCCCATGAAAATTTTCAGATGTCCTTCTCACTCTTGTGTAGTCATGAAATAGCCTTCAGTTTTATTTAAAAGAGAGATGGTGACCAAACCCAACCTTAATAACAAGAGCCAAACAATAGGGAAATAGCAGAAATGAGAATTTGGATGTAGTAAATATTCATCGGTAATTATTTACTAAAATTCTAACTTATCCATTAGCCTATTATTCCAACTCCCTGTAAACTCCTGAAATCTGCAGGAAAAGTTATCATATCTAAATACATTTAAATAGACTCGTACATAAACATTATATATAATAAGTAACTGTAATAAGTCCTTATACAAGTAATTCAAGTAATAAGTACTTATACTATACAAGAATTAATTAGGAAACATGTACCTGGCTTTTAAATGTCTGCACTGATTTTTCCATTTCTATCAAGCCACGATCCCTTTGCCTTCTTGTTTCTTCTATTTGTTTTTTAATCCTTTTGTTTTTTAACCATTTCAGTACCAAACAAGCTGCAGCTGAACCACAGGTCAGAACCACAGCAGCATGAAGATAGATTTTATCCTGTGGCCAGGATTGCCCCAACCATTTTTGGAGTGTAGTGGAAGCTTCTTGTAGCATTCTGGACAATTTTTGGAGACTCTGAAATGCAGAGGAAAGCTCATACAAAGTCCATCTGAGTCCATTAGAACAAGATATATAGCCTTGGCTTCTTCAAGTCCTAACATGTTATAAGAAATGTCCGGTTCATGTTTGATTACAATCTCCCCATCCTTGCAACATGCCCAAGTATTTCAGGAGGATGCAAAACATCTCTCTACTTTGTTGAGGAGATGCCTCTAGACAAAGGTATGCCTTTACTGCATATGTGTAATTTTGAGCTTACCCTGGAGCTAACACAACCTCTGTGAATAACAATAATTAACAAAAATACCAAGAACAATATGGGTGAACTTTGGTCAGGAAAGCAGAGATGTTCAAAAGTAACCACAAAAACTTAATAGTCTTCAGATAGCATGACAGGATAAGAAGTATCAGTGTGGTCAAATATTAGACAAAAGAGCTTCAAATTTTATTAGGACAGGGAAATGCTAATAGCTGAAGGGAAAGGATCAGAAATTTAATCTAAAACTGAAATATATCAACCAACTGTTTATTTGGGGGGGGGGGGGATCAAAAGAGAGACCCCAAAGATAACCTCACCTAACCCTGAAATGAAAAGATGGTTACAGCTTTTTGGTAAACAACAATGTTTATGGAGACCATCAGATTTCTGAGATAACATTCTGTGACCACCGATTAGACCATGTTTGGCTGCTGGCATCATCCCTTCTAAGAAGATAAAAAAATTCTCAAACATGTCATACTAAGGAAGTTGCTTACCTGGATGTTATCAGTCACTTGCTTTCTGCCCCGAGTTTGTGAGCTCACCACTTCTTTTGCATTGATCACCTTAAAAGATCAGAATAGATTGTATGGTTAGGGAGTAATTAGGGATCAACATGCTTGGGAATCTTAATTAGGTCAAGAGTTTTGTCACCATCTGTGACAAAAATCGTAAGATGAATTCAACTAAAATCTGAACTTCAAAAACTGACTTCAGATTTGAATTTCTAAATAAGCAATATTACTGAGAGGACACACCTACGCAGGTCATCATGTTGAGCTTCTAATTCCACAATTTATCCTTTTACAGTATTGATTGGAATTATACATACAATTCCAAGCACAGCCACACCATAGACCTTCTCATTCTTTGTTAAATAATAACTAGTGTGGGATTTAACTTCTTCAAAAATTTGAATAAATTAATTAGTCTATTTGGAGATATCTCTATAATGTATTTGCTCCTTCAGTTTCCATAAATTCATGATATTGGAAAAAAAATAGCAGTTGATCTATATGTGTTGGATTACTATTATTTTAGAAAAGTCAATTAATTGCATGGTGAAGGCTTTTGTCTCCTTATCTCTAGCACATTCCTGTGCGTGAAAAAAATAGTATTCCTAATGCTGGGGAAAGTAAGTTCATACACATTTAGGTTTAATTATATTGAAGCTATGAGTATCTTCATCCCCATGACAACCTTTTACTTCTTGCTTTTTGTTCAATATCAAAAGCATTGTTCTTCCATATCAATGATTTCCATAATATGGTCAATAACAGTAAAAGTATAGGCGATCATCTATCCTAATGCTGTTTGATCCCTAAATAATATTTCATAAGAGATGTTCTACATTTCTCCACTGGGGAAAACCTGAATAGCAGTCAAAATAGTAAGTACAGCATAGTGACCATGTAATACAGAAGCACAGCATAATTTTTAAGTTTTCTCCAATGTTGTGTTCATGAGTTCAGTCCAGAAATCCAGTGGGTTATATGAAATACGTAGTTGTCTATGAATTTTTAATGAATCACAAACTGAGCCCTAACATTTGAAACAAAGGCACAGCCCTTATTTCTGGTCAATGCCTAGAATACTCTAAATCTACAAAAGATTTCCTGATGTAATTTCTGCAACAATATATCATATGGTGATACATTCACCAAACCCGAAAATCCATTGACTATATCCAAAAATAACTGATATCTTCAGATGCTTGTCAATATGATCCAAATATACCACACTTCATGATCCTATTAACCTATGTCCTTGTAAATATTGAGAATATGGCGTTATTCCAAGTGCTGCAGTGTCAGCCCCACTAGATAGACCAGACCAGGAAATCAACTCTACAGGGATACTAAAATTGCTTTTACTGAGTCCCAAAGGTGCTTTTTCAAGAGGCAATTGGACTTTTTGGTTTTTCTTTGAAGACATCCAAGAAGCTTTTTTAGCTCTCTTCAGCTTCAGCTTTCAGAGCTGAAGAAGTGTCTTGGATGAGAAGCGAAATGTCTTCAAAGAAAAGTCAGAAAGTCCAGTTGCCTCTTAAAAAAGCACCTTTGGGACAGCCATGACCTGGATGACTGAGAATTTTCATAGATACTTTTATTGAGATTGGCTATAGTAACAGAATAAGGGACGCAGTGGCTCAGTGGTTAAGATGCTGAGCTTGTCGATCGAAAGGTCGGCAGTTCAGCAGTTCGAATCCCTAGTGAGCTCCCATTACTTGTCCCAGCTTCTGCCAACCTAGCAGTTTGAAAGCACATAAAAATGCAAGTAGAAAAATAGGGACCACTTTTGGTGGGAAGGTAACAGCATTCCATGTGCCTTTAGTCATGCCAGCCACATGATCACAGTGACATTTTCGGATAGCACTGGCTCTTCAGCTTTGAAACAGATGAACACCTCCCCTTAGAGTTGGGAACAACTAGCACATATGTGCAAAGGGAACCTTTACTTTTATTATAACAGAATCTTGCAAGTCTGATTGTACTGTGTTTCCTTGCCTTATTACTCCAGGGAACTGGAGAGTGTCTATTAGAGTCACTTCTGAATATAATCTTATTACTCCAAATTTAAACAATATTTCATTCTTTTTGTCTAAGCAAGTGTTATTGCATGTTTTCATCAAGGTCATATTTACTATTCTTAACATGCAAACAAAATATTCAATTTTGCACTATTCACCTTCTCCAAGAGGTTTCTTTTCTCTTCTCCAGAAAGCCAGATTAGCGTAGTGGTTAAGGTAGCAGGCTAGAAAACTGGCAGACCATGAGTTCTAGCTTTCATTAGGAACCTAAAGCCAGCTGGGGGGACCCTGGGCCAGTCACACTCTCTCAGCCTTAGGAACAAAGCAATGCCAAACAACATATGGAATCTTGCCAAGAGAATTGCAGGGATTTGACTCCTGATGACTTCTTGTACCACACTGACAAAGACACCAAAACAACAACAACAACAACAACAACAATTCCACTCTTCACCAAATTTGTTCCTTAAATTATCTAAGCCCACCTCAAGAATTTCCAGAATTCCTGGATAGGAATTCTGATCTTTGTCAAAAATAGATTGCATGTAAGAGAATATTAACACAGTCTGCCAGTTCAACCAATTCAAGAGGGTTTCAACAACAGCAGCCTCTCCTGCAACCCATCAGCTAGACACAGAAACATTTGATCCTGTGAGGACCAGGCTGTATTTCTCAACTTTGGCAACTTTGAGTTGTTGGCTGGGGATTTCTGGAAGTTGAAGTCCATCCATCTTAAAGTTTTCAGGTTTAAGAAACTCTGCTCTGATGCCTTCTTCCTACCAAGCACTGATTCTTTTGGATTGCCTGTTGTGCAAGACAACCAAGGCACCCTCAGTTGCATTATCATTATCAGGAAGGCAATAAAAAAATCACTGCAGACAGTAGCAAGGCAGGCATTCAGCCTAGGAAGCCAACACAGTCCAGGAATTACTTGAGAAGACATTTTGTGTCCAAGACTGAGGAAGGCAGCAGAATCAGTTGTCGAGACTAGATATTTCAGGCTGGAAAAGGTGTGCTTGGCCTTTAGAGCACTTTTTGTATCTTTTCTAAAAATGTTTCCTTTCAAATGCACTTATTCCCTGTGTAAAGTGGTGATCATCTAGCTCTTCAGTATAGAATAACAGAGTTGGAAGGGACGTTGGAGGTCTTTTAGTCCAACCCCCTGCTTAGGCAGGAAACCCTACACCACTTCGGACAAATGGTTATCCAACGTCTTCTTAAGTATTTCCAGCGTTGGACCATTCACAATTTCTGGAGGCAAGTTATTCCACTGATTAATTGTTCTAACTGTCAGGAAATTTCTTCTTAGTTCTAAGTTGCTTCTCTCCTTGATTAGTTTCCACCCATTGCTTCTTGTTCTACCCTCAGGTGCTTTGGAGAATAGTTTGAGTCCCTCTTCTTTGTGGCAGCCCCTGAGATATTGGAGCACTGCTGTCATGTCTCCCCTAGTCCTTCTTTTTATTAAACTAGACATACTCAGTTCCTGCAACCATTCTTCTTATGTTTTAGCCTCCAATTCCCTAATCATCTTTGTTGCTCTTCTCTGCACTCTTTCTAGAGTCTTAACATCTTTTTTACATCATGGCGACCTGTAGGTCAGTGGGTCAAGGTTCACAGTGCCAGGCTGTAGCAGCTACAGTGCCAGGCTGTAGCAGCACACTGCCGGCTTGTGCTCTGTGAGTCTTTCCAGCTTACCTCATTATTGGCTCGGAATTGGATGAGATAATCTCACCTAGAGAAGATGGCGACTTGAGAGGGGGGTGAATAATTTCTATCCAATCAGAATACTGTTACTGTGCTACCTTTTATCTGCTTATATAATACTGTATAAAAATACAGCTCTCTATGAGGTCGAGAGAGACATCTTGGAGACATCTTGGAGACATCTTGAAACAGAGCAAAAGCCTGGATCTCTGATTTACAACAGCGACCAAAACTGAATGCAGTTCTGTTTTGTTGCACATTATGTTTCCACCCAATGGGTTATACCCATTTAGAATTAGGAATCTTTTTTATGTAAAACCAGTGCAAAGTCAGTGAACAGCATCTAACAATAGCTGGAGGCTGCTGATAAATTTTAAAATCTTTACCTTACTCAATAATAAGTATCTCAATCATTCAGATAATTTGTTAAAAAAAAAAATCTTCTCATCGTGATGCCAAGGGAGAAAAGGGAGTTGGAGAGAAGAAAACTAGACTTTTATTCTCTCCAACTCTCTTTATATGGATTATCTCTACTTTTTTACTTATAATTCACCTATTTTTAGTGGTCATTCAGCTAATAATCTGGTCTTTAAGATGCTCTTTGTTGTGATTGTAGAATGATAGTAGGGAATACAAGCACAGCATAAGCAAAATTCTCTGACACTTTATATCTTGTCTTAAAATGTCTAATTTTCTGTATTTATTTAAAATAGCTGCCTGTTTTACATCAAACTTTGGGTGGCTTCCAACCAACAATTACAATGTATCATTGTACAATTAATATAGACATATTACTATTAAAACCACAAATAGTAAAAACCTGGCACCCTAATTTTTTATTTAAATTAATATTTTATTGTGTTTGGGTTTGCACAATAATTATTCCTACATTTCAGATTTCTTTTCCAGTAAGCATAACTTTTCATCCTTTTAGGGTATTTGGCTGTCCACTCTTCCTACAGCACAGGACTAGTCTCTCGTCTAGAGAATGTAAGAAGCATTCAGAAAATACATTAGCATTGCTACAGAACCTGCATTATAAAAGCTAACCAACCCTACTAAGCTTCTAAGCCTAGACAAATCTGACCAGGTTTAGCAGGTTTAGATTTGAGGTCAACCTAAAATCAACAAAAAGTTTTTTAAAAAAAACATTCTGTGTTAATTCCCAACTATTTCAATCTTTGCCTTCTCAAACCCTCTAAATGCTACCCCAACTTTCAAAATGTAGTTCAGTCCTGTAGTAGAAGCTTACATGATGACAGCACCTTTTCCCACACATAACACAAGGAAGAACAAAAACCACACATTTCAGTTACCTTATGTAAACCTTAACACTAGCAAGAGTCTTAGATATATCTTTCTTTTTTGAGGTTACCTTTCAGTAGAAGAGTTCAGCTAAGAAGACAGAATGCATTGCATTTGCTGGCTAACGTAACTGTTGGGAGGGACCAATCAATTTTAATAATTCAGCCACACCCACTTCTCTAAAAGGAGCCTATTGAACCAAGTTTAATAAGATCATAACTACCAGTTATTCTGCTATCAGTATCTTGCTACATATAACAATGTACGTGCATGCATGGGGGTAGTAATCTTTGCAATACTGTGAATAGTTGGTAGGAAAGCAAGGGAACCATGCTTCATCCAGCCTGGGCAGAAATCAAAAGAATACTCAGAGAGAAATGTAAGGCTTAACTGGAACATGAGCTTTAGAGTTGAAGATAGTTCATTGATTTCACAGACTAGCAGCTGCAAATTATAATTTTAACTGTTAGCCAGCAGAAAACATAGTTGCCTGGAAGCTAGGAAAATCTGATAGTCTTATCAAGCCACTGGACCCACTGGAGAGGAGGAGTCATGCCAGACATGGTATCCTTGTTTTTCTCAACCTTGACAACTTTTAAGATGTGTGGGCATTGACTCCCGGAATTTCTCAGCCAGCAAGTTCTGAGAGACACTGTTGAGGTTGAGAAATACTGGGGTAACCAATCAGAACTGAGGCTTCTACTAGAAGGACATGAAATGCTGGATGCTATCTACAGAACCCTAAAGATCTTAAGGCAAGGCAAGTTGGAGGCCAGCAGTTTTGAATCAACGTTGGGGTGTGCATTTACAGTGGGCTAGGAATGGGAGGAAGACTAGGTCATCTGTTCTGCTCTCAAGAAACAGGGAGTTGCCCGTACTGGCAATGAGCCAAGCAGAGTGTATGAATCTGTGCTAAGGCTAAAGTTGGGTTAAACATTTATGGGAAAGCCTTTTATAGATACCTGCTTTGAGCACTTATCAGTGCTACAGGCACAGGCGCCAAACCCATTTGTTTGTACAAAAACCTGTTAAGGACAAGCATAAGGCAGTTCTTTTATTGTCCCCTGTCCCCTTTTGATTGTACAAAGTAGGGAAGGATAATCACACACTTACTTTTTTTATGCTCCTTTTCTCCGTTTCCCTTTGGCTTGCTCAGACCAGCCCTTCTCTTGTGTACATTAAGAAATCAACCAGGATCCTTAATGACCACTATCTAGTTGGGAAATGTGGCATTATTTCACAAGGTCAGAAAAATATTGGAGGTGGAGAAAAATATTTCTAGGCATTGGTTTTTCCAATGTTAAGGCAGTGCTGGTGAAAGAATGCTGAAATGAAAATGAATCAGCATACTCCACAAAAGCTGATTGTCCCTCCTTTCAAATGAACTGGGTTTAATCTTCCAAGAGGCAGGGAGGGATTTAAGAGAAACAAATGGGTGAGTGGGAGGCAGGGGTACTCTACACACCATTAGGCTTTTTAGTTTCAAAATCATCAGAAGCAGTTTGGCAGTGATCCAAATTTGCAATGTGTTATTGAAAAAGAGAAAAATTACAGTTCAGTGACTGGTGGTCCCATCTCCTGCAAAAACAAGAATCTCTATTCAAGTGAAAGAAAGAAAAGGAAAAAGGAAAAGGAAGGACAAACATGTGCTTTGCACCCAGCTGACCACTTACCAAAGGACAGTAGGAAACTGATGAAATCTTGGCTACTGAGGAGGATCTGCCAAGCCACAAAACCATCATTCCCTTTAGAAGAACAGAAACCCAGAAGCCAAGTGGAAGCAGGAGCTCTGCAGAATTCCAGCCTCTAAGATGAACAAGTGCACTCAGCTCTCCAACACTGCTAGATGTTATCGCTCTCAGAGACATGCAGAGCTGCATTCAAACTATTCAAAGAATCCTTGAGAGAGTGTGATAAATTAAGACACTGATATGCATGCCATCTAATTCTGAAGACTTTAGTGTATATCATTACCCGAATCTTTGGAGAGGATGACTAATGCTCCTGTCTTGCTTTCTGTTTCCCTCTGGGTTTGTTTGTTGGTTGCCATCTTTGTTCTTTTGTCTTTGCTGTTGTGTTTTTGTTTTTGTTTTTGTCTTTAGCTCTGTTTCGTGTTTTTCCTATTATTTTTTGTCTTTAAATGTTTTAACATTTGGGAGTCAGGCAGCATGTAAATGTAATAAATTAGTACTCATTATTATTATATGCTTTAACTAAGTTAACAAAATGCCCAATAAATGTCCTCATATTCATACATTTCATAGTGACTCACTAAAGAGCAAAAAATATGGTCTGCATATTCTATGATCATCATAAAGCCAAATTGCATTTCCCAAAATGTGTCTATTGTCACCTCTGATCCTCTTTCAATCACAATCCAGGGACACTTAAACAAACCCCCTATAATTTTTGCTTTCAGTCTTACTATCAGTATTAAAGAACAATAATGGCACTCTTCCGATAGTCAGGCATGTGTGTACATTAAACAACTTGTTTAATGTACACACATTAAACAAGTTGTGGCATATACATTTATTAAATAAATTAAACAAGTTGAACAGCCATAAAGGATTAGAGTTAGCAAACTATATCTATATTTAAGCATATACAGAGTTACCCTTGCAACCTTACCTTTTTAAAAAACCCATTTTCACAGCATTTATGATTTGCTTTTCTCCATCTTTTTCTTGAATACTAATTCTTGTACTATTTGTTTCAATTCCATTCTTTGACACACCACTATTTTCCAAATGCTCCTTCAAGCATTTTTAATTCCACTTATTTTTCTGTAGATTTCTTTTGTAGCCCACTTCACCCACTTCCAAAGTAATATTTTAATTCCGGCTTGGTCTGAGAATCAATCTGCATTTCTCTATCTACCACTGTAATTTTAACCATGCCTCGTTCTCTTCGACTTATATTTTTTGGAACTGCATTTTCTCTATATGCACATGAATCTATTTTTTATATTCGTTTTAATATCATTATATTCATTTTTCCATCTTCTACAATCTTTTTTTAACTTCACCACTTCACCAAATATCCTTTTCCAAGCTTCCTTTAGTATACATCCACAAATGTTTGTGACATCCTGTATTATAATTCTTTTTACCATGATTCAGGCAACTTCCAAATGATCTTTCCTTCTGTGTACTTTCCATTCATTCTTTTGGAAGATTAATCTATCTTGCAATGTTTTTTTTTCATATAGAACTAACACGTTCATTTCAGTTTTGCAAATAATTTTTGGGATTCAAAGGACTGAGTGGTGTCAGTTACCACAGTGATATCCTAGATCACTGGACTGATTTTAAATTGTCCCAGATTCATCTGTTCAGGTTTACAGAAAAGTTTTTTATTGCACTATCAACTTATCACAGAATTTTACAGTACAGAATTTGCTGACACCAGCATTTCCCATTTACAGCTTTCTCAAAAGTCCCAATAGTTGATGAAGGAATGACAGAATAATTGTATCATACCTTTGAAGTGATAGCATAATTCAAAGGGGTCTGTCTGAAAGATCTTGTTGTCCATATGCTTTATTTAGCCCTAATTACAAAACATTACCAAAAATTCTCTACTTTCTAAATCATATCTTCTAATCTCTCTACATCTTATCTTGCTGAACATTGGTGAAAATATAACTGAGCTAACCCAGCAATAAACTGCATAAAACAATATAAAGTTTATTTAGAAAGGTCAACGTTCCTTGCAGCCTTCTTTCTGACAGTCATATTTTTCTCTTTCCCCATCTCCCATGGGAAACTCTCTCCACTTCTTTCATGAACCGAAGACACAATTCTTCTTGCCATGGCAAAGCCACGCACTGTACTGCTACGGGGAGCCCCACAGCATCTTCCACAGCCTATAGGAGAAACACAAACAGTAAGACTTTACTCAACATGTTCATCAGTCTTCTAGACTACAAATCAGTCCTTGAATTCAATATGATTTGAAATTTAGCAGAAAGTAAGCAGAAGTATCTTCTTTTGTCTAATCTGAAGATACCAGCACCCATCCATAACCGTTGCAGAAGTGGGTTTCAGCAGGTTCTGACCAGTTGTGGAGAACCAGTAGCAGAAATTTTGAGTAGTTCAGAGAACCGGTAGTAAAAATTCTGACTGGTCTCACCCCCATCTATTCTCTGCCTCCCAAGTCCCAGCTGATCTGGAGGAAATGGGGATTTTGCAGTAACCTTCCCCTGGAGTGGGGTGGGAATGGAGATTTTACAGTATCCTTCCCCTGCCACGCCCACCATGCCACACCCACCAAGCCACACCCACAGAACCGGTAGTAAAAAAAAATTGAAACCCACCACAGAACCATTGGCATGTGAATGCATGCTTACAAGGGCTAGACTATTAGAGATTTTGAGGTGTACAACATAGGGCTACCTATAAAATATGGATCCCGATGCTAAAAGAATTCTTTAACCTAGATATTGCAGCAAGATCAAGACTATATAGCCAGATACGTAGCAGCTTCTAGTCACTCTTAGATGACCATAAAAAAGGCAGAATTAGTATTTATAGTACAAGAAACTCTTAAAAAGTAACAGCAACAACAACAGCAACAACCACAAACTAGGCAAAGAAAGTGGCTGACTGATTATTGCTGCCAAGAATGAATGGATGGATGGATTGATTCAGGGGTGAAATCCAGCAGATTCTGACAGGTTCTGGAGAACCAATAGTGGAAATTTTGAGCAGTTCAGAGAACCGGTAGCGGAGATTTTGAGTAGTTTGGAAAACCAGCAAATACCACCTCTGGCTGGCCCCAGAGTGGGGTGGGAATGGAGATTTTGCAATATCCTTCCCCTTCCATGCCCACCAAGCCACACCCACCAAGCCACACCACGTCCACCAAACCACGCCCACAGAATCGGTAGTAAAAAAATTTGAATTTCACTACTGGATTGATTGATGCATCTTTGTTGCAATCATCAATCAGAAAAATAGAAGAAAAATTGTGAATATGGAAACAATTATTCTTTTAAATAAAGTTTAGCAACCTTTGTACATCATTACATCATTTGAATCTGATAATAAAGTTGTACAGGCCTGAGCTAGAGGTATACCATAAAGGCATAACTTCTCCTCCAATGAGCATTTTCCATAGCAAAAAGGGCTCAAACGCAAATACAGTCTGACAATATTACTGCCAACAATATTGTCATGTCAATGAAATCACTAGAATTCCCAGCCTATTCAAAGCTATATTTTTGGCAGATTCACATCTTATAGGATCATGCCAAGTTATAGCTCACATTCCCTTAAAGGAGATAAAAGTCCTTTGTAACTCAGTAGGACTTATTTCAATTAAAAAGACTCATGCTCAAATCAGAAAAAAATATTCTTAAAGTACAGTTTTCTTTAGTAATAACAGGGATCCAACTCAACCTCAATGCAGCCAATGAACAAAGCGGGTCTATGACAATTCACCACAGCCAACTTGCCATGGCCAACTTCCTGTGGGACAACTCACTGCAAGATAAGTGTTACACTAATATCAAAGAAAAGGTAGAATAGAATCATTAAAGAAAAGATGGAAAAGGAGATAGAGAATGAAACGTGTGACAAAAATTTAAATATTTTTATTTATTTTAAATAATTGAATTGTTAAGTTATCCCATGGCAAGTTGGCCATGGTGAGTTGGCTGCAGGGAGATGGTCATGGTGAGTCAACCCATTTTGGATCGAAGCAACTTTGAATTTTTGTCAAAATACTGTTCCTCAAATTTCTCCAAAGGAAACCAGTCACCAAACTTCACTGGTTTCAGAGGAGCAGCCAGGAAGGATTCATTCTGCTAAAGTTTTGTACTGCAAAGGGAAGATTTCAGCAGTATCTTGACTCCCATATATGGCAATTGCATCTCTTGCTGTTAACTAACCTCCTTCATTCTCGTATCCCAGAAGTCTCCATAGTGCCCTTTGTAATTCTTCAGCGCCTCTTCATCTGTTTGGGTAACTGTTGTGACTGGTACAACTCCAGCAGGAAAATTCAAGACATTATATAGATGGGTATAAGTAGTAGCCACTAGAAAAGATACCATATACAAGTTATTTATTTCTCAACAGGATCAGGCCATTGTGATGTGACTGTAACATATTAATAGCGTAACAGTACAATCCATTCTGTAGCCCACAGATGCTACTCAGTTTCATCCTCCACAGGCCAGGAAGCCATATGGGGTGGATGTCAACAGTGCCAACACAATATGCTGGCAATGATGCATTTGCCCGAGGAGTGGGAGGCTGTGGCTTTTATGAGAAAACCAGCAAATAAAATATGTTGAATATGTGTTCAAGAGTTGCCAGCATCATTTGTATTTTGTTCTGAATGAGGGAGGATGAAAACATAACATTTTCAGAACCATTTTCCTTCTTATTAGAGTTGAGATCCACAACTGCTATATAACTACATGAATACAGTAACAAGAGAGCTATGCTTCAGGGTAATAGCTTTCTGGTGAGCAAATTGGAGCAATTTACAAGTGTGGGAAAAGATCTAGTGCTTGCGGAGAAAAGGCATCATCATCTTCTCTTTAAAGTTTTTTTGAGGAATAAGAAAATGAGCCTGCTTGTCTTGCATTATTTTATCATTTGATAAATCATCTGAAATAACTCTAAGAACAGTTTCAAACTGTTTTGAATTTGATTTGACTGAAATTCGGTTTACTGGCATCTGGGGCCTCATCTAACAGTGCCCTTCTCCCAATCAATTCAGGAGCTGGAGTGATCAAAAGAATGACGTCAGAGCTTCAAAAAGAAGGAGAATGCACATAGTCCACCTTGCAGGGATGTTTTTTTTCACACCCCTGGAATCTAACCCTTCTTAGAACAGGCAAAAGAACAAAGTACACAGAGAAAGTTGTGATAGAAGTATAGTTTAATACCAAATAATTTGCCAGCATATCCTAGATTAAAGGCTGGGCCCAAAGCAGGACAAAGCACGACATCCAGCTTCAACTTTCTCCATTCTGCAATAAATTCATCACGGTAAGCCTGGAAAGAAAGAAAATAAAATGGGTGGTATATAAGAGCATAATGCTAGTAGCAGCAAAAAGTGATCAAGATGTTCAATTTCAGCCTCCTTTATCCCATCTGGCTCCTATAGCTTCTAGGCACTAGATCAAGATTTCCATGGAAATGCCAGAAAAATGCATGTGATGCATCCGGCCCGTGGGTCATGAGTTTGATACCCCTGATGTAGGTATTAAACAATAGAGGCAGCTACTCATAACTTGGGCACAAATAAATAGTTGCTGGATCAATTTTTCCTTTCTACAATTGACTGGAACTGTCCACTCAGGAAAAAGAACCACTGCAAAATAATACTTCTAATTCCAAACTTCACAGGCAGTTCAGAAGGGTTACCATGGTTAATAATTTTGAAATCTGCCAAGTGTTGATTGTCCCTAGGAGTACAGCCATTTTAATACCCATCTACCAACACAACCGAGGCACTTTCCTCCTATGGCCAACAACTAATGGAAAAGAAATAGATAACCCACTGGGTAGGGCAGGGGTCTGCAACCTTAAATACTCAAAGAACCATTTGGACCTGTTTCCCACAGAAAAGAAAACACCGGGAAACACTAAACCCTTCCCATGCCTGCCTATTTCTTGAGCAGCCACAAAACTAGCATATGTAGTTCTGTTTTCTTCTGAAACTTTTCTTTTCTTGGATTTATCCATGATTGGCCTACCGGGGGTTGAAAAGCTCAATAAATCGCGTGCCGACGGGTGTCGAACATTGGCGATTGTGATGTGCATTTTGAGTGACAGGGAGCCACAGCAGAGGGGTGAAAGAGACACATGCGGCTCCAGAGCCGCAGGTTGCTGACCCATGGGGTAGGGCCTTCTGTAGGTGATTTGCAACCCTCTTCTCAATGACTTCTCCCACAAGGAGAGATTGGAGTCAGGGCAATAATTGTTAAAGGTCCCTGAATCCAAAGAATGTATCTTAAGGATGGGAACAAACCAGAGCTTCCTTCAAGATTGTAGACAATGTTCTCTCCCATAAAGATAGAGAAGCATTGGCTTCCCTATAGGATTCTTGCAAGTTAGAGTAGAATGTTAAAAAAGAAAAGCACTGAAGTTTCTAGCTCTCAAAACTAAGGATAAAATATTGTTGAGTGCTTAAAAAAGCTTCGGGTTTAAGCACGTGCCACAAGCAGCAGTTAGAGACTTCAAGCACAGAGACGCTGAAAGGTCCTTGAGACTATCTCTTTAATTTCTTTTCCCTGAGAATTACCTATCTCTGTTTTATCCAGCTAATACCTTTCATCAATTCACTTTGGGATAAAATATCTTTTCTTCCCACCAAATCAGGCCTTACACTCTAACCTCTCTAAATAAATAAATAAATAAATAAATAAATAAATAAATAAATAAATAAATAAATAAATAAATAAATAAATAAATAAATAAATAAATAAATAAATAAATAAATAAATAAATAAATAAATAAATAAATAAATAAATAAATAAATAAATAAATAAATAAGTAGTCTCTCAAGACTGTTTGCAGGATCATTTCAAGATTTCAAATGTGAACTCTACTTTAATTAGCAAAGGAAAAATGGTCCTAATTCCAAAATAGGCACAAAGGTCATAGCGTAAATATATGTTATCTCATAACATCTGAGATAATAATAATCTGAGATAATAACTACCAGCAAATGCTGTGAATGTTTAATGTGCATCTTTTATCCAACTGCATGTTATCTGACACTCCCAGTATCAGAGGGTACTGCTAAATGCATTTTTAAAAGAGTTGGCAGTCATACCAAGCCTTGATCTGAACAAATAAATCTCAGAAGCTCAACTAAACCTAAACTTTGTGCAGATTAATTTTGCAGTAATGCTAAAGAAGCCTACCCCACTCTTCTACCCCTTTCAGAAGTGTATAGCATATTTATTATCTAGGACCACAACTCTCTTAACAGCATTAGGGGACCCCAGGCAAAGCAGTGTACTGGGGGACCTCCGGCAACTACTCACAGGAATAAAAATGTAAATGGTCGATAAAATTTAACATATTTGCATGTTAGTATTAATTTTAAAAATGCAGTAAAATGTAATAAATATGTTGCTGTGTTTATATGATACAAGGTACATTAAAGGGTTAACATACACAGATTAGTATGAGGCCCCTATGCTCTTGGGGCCCATGGGCAAGTGCCCATCAGGCCCATGCATTAAGACAGCCCTTCCTAGGATTATGGGAGTTGTAGTCCCATGCATCTAAAGTGGCCAGATTCAAGAAGTCAGTCAATGTTCCTCAACATTGGAAAAACAGAATTTTAAGATGAAAGACAAGTGCTGATCGATTATTGTATTGAGGGCGGGTTATGAGTCAATAAATAGCAACAATGGGTAATTATCTGAACCATCTGAGCAAACAGATGTTGAAATGTAATAATACAATAGTAATTGGCAAGTTTACTTCTGTTTAATTAGCAACTTTGTATGTGTTTAGAAAAAAGTAGAATGAGAAAAGGGTGGGGCTCTACTGCAAGAAAGCCAATTAGGAGTCTGTATATGGTGGAAGGTGACTCTTAAATAAAGAGTCAGAGAAATGTCGGCAGTAGCATTGCAGTTTCCCAGGGAGGAGGCAGCACTTTCCAGAGAGAGTCCCTAGGCAGTGGGAGTCCTAAACTGAATATGGGATGGAAAGAAAAGGTTTGATGTAGCCACAACCTAGAATCTTCAGGGTATATCTATTAGGTCAGAAGGTTATAGCTTTAGTCTGGCAAGATTCTGTGTATTAGGTATAAGCAAATAAAAATGGATTTGATTAGATCTCACTGTATCGGCTTTGGGTTTGGGTCTGAGATGAATTATCCAGGGAAGATGCCTGAACAGCCAGTTAGTTAAATTAGGATCTGGGATTATTGATATGATGGTAACATACTGTATAAGTTAAATTTAATTGGAATTATCCCTAATGAAGAGGTATGAAATAGCTTTCCACTTGCAAAATAGTATACTCAGTTTAATGAAGTTTTTCTCAGAGTTAATCTAGGATCTTGTCCTTAGAATTGAAATAAACCTGATCAGGGAAAGAGGACTCTTCACAGTCAAAGGAATGTATCCTGATTTCTTTGGGTATTCAAATATAGGTTTTGCCCTATCTGATGAATAATCAGAAATCTTACTGATAAAAAGACAATGTATTTTTATGAAGTTCCTTCCCCCCACCCCATGCGCAAATTTGGCAATTTTTCTGTTATAGATACCTGATGTACATCATATTGATAAAAAAGTAGAAGGCTCGGGTAAGTCCTGAGCTTCAACTTGTCCTACTATATGGTACAAATGATGTCCCACAGGACATCTGTGGCTATTGCCAGATAAATTGGATCCTGGAAGTCCTAGTGCATAAGAAGAAATGCAGGACTTTGTGTCTCTGTCTTCTCATTTTTTGTTTATTAAGAATAAAACCCACCTATTCACTAATTCTATTTACTTTAGCCATGAAAGTGTTGCTTTGCAAGCAAGCTCAGGAAAGACTGGAAAAGAAGTTGAGAAATGCCATATAGTGCTTCTCCATTTCACCACCCTATCCAATCAGGTCATCATGTTTGACCACTTTAAAGGTGACATGTGTTACAGGAAATAACAACAGTCTCAACTGCATACTGATGTGCCATACAAAAACCATTAAAGAGTTTGCCTTAGCTATAACTCTAGAATCCATAATATATGAGGTAACCCTATAGGAAGATTGTGTAATGTAAAGGGCTTTGCTAACTATTCTTTTCTATTCTTTCAGTATTGAAAAGTACAAAAATAAACCCAGGGCTGCATTCATTTAAAAAGAAACAGCTCTTTTGTTTGTTCTGGTTGGGAAATATTTACAGAATTAGAATCTTTGGCCAAGTGACTAGGTGACTCACCATCCGATCCACATTGTTCTTCCAGAGGTTTTTGACTGACCTAGAATTTGCAGAAATCATGAAAATCAACATTAGCATACTACAAAAGATCAATAAAATAGTTATGCCATAGAATCATAAAATTGTGTAGTTGGAAGGGACCATAAATTAGAATAGAATAGAATAGAATAGAATAGAATAGAATAGAATAGAATAGAATAGAATAGAATAGAATAGAATAGAATAGAATAGAATAGAATTTTTTATTGACCAAGTGTAATTGGACACACAAGGAATTTCTCTTAGTGCATATGCTCTCATTCATATAATCTCATTCAACTCTACATAATAGGGGAAAAAAACAACCAAATTATCTTGTCCAGTTTACTCAGACTGCTATTCTTCTTCTATTTCTTTTATTTAGGAATTCTTTTCTTATATTGAAATGAAATCTAGATAGCTGCAATTTATACCTATCATTTCTGGTCCTAGTCTCCTTGGCAGTGACCATTTTCTCAACAATATATTTCTGTGTACCTAAACAGTGAGATCCTATCTCCCTCAGTCTCCTCTTCTTTAAATTAAGTTTCCCCATTGTCCTTGCGGAGTAGATTATGTCTTGAAATCCCTGCATCTTTGCCACCCTCCTCTGAATCTGTGCACTAGCCGTTCAACAAGTTGTGCTCTGTCCATAAGCAGGTGATCTGTTCTCACTGGAAGGGATTTTAATGGTTTGTCCCATCCCCTAATTCAGCAGCCCTCAACCTTTTGGGCACCAGGGACTGATTCCATGGAGAGAGGTTTTTCTGTGGCCTGGAGGGGGTGTGCTACCTGCATCCCATTTCACTTGTTGGCGTGGCCCAGTTTCTGGCATGCCACGAACCACTGCTGGTCCATGGACTGGAGGTTGGGGACCCTTGCCTTAAATCACACCACAATTAAATACAAGATTGACAGACCTATAGGTATCTAGCATTTTCATGGTCTTATTGCACAGAAGAAGTAGAAGTTGTATTCAGCTTACAATAACAAGTGGGACAGGAAATTCCATGTGATTGTTAAATGATTCACCGCTCGATTTCATGACCTTTTTTGCAAAAGCCATTAAACAAATTATGTTGCAGTTGTTAAGCAAATCCAGCTTCCCTATTTGACTTTGCTTGTTGGAAGCCCCCTGGGATGGCCATAAGTGACCGTGGGATGCTGGAATCATTGTAAAATGCCTGCATTGTAAAGTGCCCAAATTTTGATCATGTGACCACAAGGACACTGCACAGTCGTAAGTACAAGGATCAGTTATAAATTAGTATTTTTGGTAATGTTGTAACTTTGAACCGTAGTTAAATTGTCATAAGTCGGGGACTGCCTACAGATAGGGCTGAACACTATGAGAAAATGGAGCATGATACTCCATTGCTAGCTAAAAAAGAGCACCAGCTAATTGACAGTTCTCTGTGATGCACAGAACGTAAACATTTCCATCTCAACAATGTCTTGAAGTCTAAATAAATCTGAAGAAAATCAGGACAGCACAAGGCCATTTTAACTGATTTTGGAATTGCTAGGAAAGATTGTTTGAAGGTTGCTGTCCCAATCCATTTGAAAGACATTCATGATGCAGTCAGGATTTAACTCGGTGCTGAAATGTAAAATTCATTACTACCAGTTCTGTGGGCGTGGCTTGGTGGGGGTTAATGTGACTGAGTGGGCATGGCCAATTTTTTTTTTTTTTACTTTTAAAACCATTTTTTCTACAACCTCTTCGGCCGGAGAGGTTGTAGAAAAAATGCTTTTAAAAGCCTCTGACGATCCCAGCTGAGCTGTGCAATCATCAGAGGCTTTTTTTTTTTTACTTTTAAAAGCATTTTTTCGGCCAAAGAGGTTGTAGAAAAAAATGCTTTTAAAAATTAAGAAAAAAAGCCTCTTTTCAGCCAAAGAGGTTGTAGAAAAAAATGCTTTTAAAAATTAAGAAAAAAAGCCTCTGATGATTGTGCGGCTCAGCTGGGCATGGGGGGGAGGGGGGCAGGGATTTTTGCTCTGAACCGCCACTATCGCTATTGGATCAGGTGATCCAGTCCGAACCGAGAGCATTTCACACCTGATTTAACTGCATTTCATATCCTTGTTTGCTTCTCCACAATAAATATACGAATGACATTGAAACTCCTTCAAGCCACTGAAATAAGTACTTGAACCCAGCCCCTAGGAAGTTTGGAATGTCTCTCTTTCAGTTTCAGCATCTCAGTTATTGTCATATGTAAAACCAAAGATTGTTCCAAATCATTCAAATTAAAATATTTTCCTATGTCGAAGTGAAATGCATTACGGTGGCCAACGTAATGCTGTCCTCTGCTGGAGAGAATGTAGCATGACTACTTTTCAAAGTTTAAATGTTTATATTAATAACCCAAAAATAACTTCTTAGAGCAGGGGTGTCAAACTTGATTTCACTGAGGGCTGCATCATGGTTGTGGTTGACCTCGGGGGGGGGGGGGCCAGGGTGGGTGTGGCCAGGATGGGTATGACCATCTTGACGTCACTTGTGTCGGGGGCACCTGTGGCGACCCAAACGCTCTACCAGTGAAAACGAGCTCCCAAGCTGCGAGTGCCTCCTGCAGTCCTCTGCCAGTGAAAATGGAGCTCATGAGGGCTCCCTGAAGCCTTCACAAGCTCCATTTTCTCTGGTAGAGGCACCGCAGGCCACTCCTTTGCTGTTTCCAAGGCGGACCCGCAGTTCAGATCTAAGCGCTCTGCGGGCCCGATCTGGCCCCAGGGCCTTGAGTTTGACATCCCTATCTTAGAGCAAAGGCACCTTGTCCCAGATTTATTATGCTATTCCTGCCCTATGCATGTCCCTGCTGTAAACCAGTTTAAGTAAATCTCAACTAAACTGATGCTTTGGCAGCAGTTTGGAAAATATTGAGTCTAGATCTAAAGTTACCACTTGTGATCATTGGGCAATTCTTCCACTGCTATTTTTTCTCAAGTTTTCATTATTTATTTATTTTTAATTAGATTTATATGCTGACTTTCTCCGGAGACTCAGAGCGGCTTACAATGCGTTAAGCAATAGCCTTCATACTTTTGTATATTTTATACAAAGTCAGCTTATTGCCCCCACAAACTGGGTCCTCAATTTACCTACCTTAGAAAGGATGGAAGGCTGAGTCAACCTTGAGCCTGGTGAGACCTGAACTGGTGCAATTGCAGACAGCTGGATGTTAATAACAGGCTTTAGTCTGCTTATTAGCCTGTTGAGCTATCCAAGGCTCTTCAGCGTTACTTTCCTTTCTCTGGGAGAGTATTAGTGGACATACATATTCACACATACTCATCAGTGGTGGGTTACCCCCCGGTTCGCACTGGTTCTATAGAACTGGTAGTAAAACCGACGGGAGGCTCCGCCCACTGACTCTGACATCATCAAAATGCTTCTGCACATGCGCAGAAGCTTCTGCGCGAGCGAAGCCAGCACACGTGTGCAGCCCTGCTGCAAACTGGTAGTAAAAGTAAATAGAACCCACCCGATACCCATATATGTAAAAGTACAATTATATGAAATATAGTATAGCTAAATGAAAAGGTATAAAATATGCACATATGCAGGGACAACAACCAGCTTTAAAAATAAAAATTTCCTTTCTTATATTACTACTACTTGTCCTGAATAACTTTTACTACAAATACTGTTATAAAAGGTCTTTCCTACTAGCATAACAGTACACTACTGCATAGGTTGGTATTGCATCCTGGAGAAACCTAAGCGTGGTGGTTGTTAAGAGATGAGACTGATTGATGGCACGCAGTAAAATCCAAAGGCTGATATTGCGGGAACACCACCCATTCAAGGAAGAAAACACCATAAGAAGTTGAGTTGAAGTGGAGTTGGCTGAAATGGCAAAATTGACTATTTTGATTAAAGAAAAGAATACAAGTACTTTTATTTCCACATGGAGACCGCTTCTCAACTTTCTGCTTGAAGTGGAAAAGAATGAAACTTTGATCTTGGGTTTTACTGATTAGATTGATAGATCTTATAGAAATGGCTTGTTCATATTATTATGAAAAAACAAAAAGTTGTGATTTGATGTTAATGCCTTATTTTACTGCAACAGAGAGAGTTGGAAGTCAATGTTTCTTTTTCTTTTTCTCTTATCCTTCTCTGCCCCCTCTTCCTCCCACCCCCATTTCCCTATTTACTTTCATATTTTGTATCTTATTTTATCATATAACCCAATATAAATGTTAAACTAAAAAAAAAGGAAGAAAACACCATAAAATTCTCTTACCCTACTCCAAGGAGGGCATGCAGATGTCGGGAGATTCGTGGGAACTAAAATAAAAAAAAACTGCATTAGAAAACCACATATAGCGGGAGGGAGGATACCAATCTATCTTAGTCAGTCATCTTTTCCCAAAAGGCCGGAAGGCATTGGTCTCAGATCAGTGTTTCTCAGCCTTGACAATTTGAAGATGGGTGGACTTCAACTCCCAGAATTCTCTAGCCAACAAGCTGGCTGGAGAATTCCGGGAGTTAAAATCCACCCATCTTTAAGTTGCCAAGGTTGAAAAAGACTGCTTTAAATCTTCCACTCATAACTGTGTTCCAATCTTCCATGGAATCAATTAGCATGCCTTCTAACTGTCTAGAACAGGGGTCTGCTCAAATAGCCATTTGGACCAGTTTCCCACAGAAAAGAAAAGACCACGAGCAGGGGTGGATTCCACTTACCTTTCCTACCGATTCGCAACGGGAGTGCGAGCTTGCTTGCTTCATTCGCTCGCGCTTCTGCACATGCACAGAAGCTTCTGCGCATGTGCAGATCACCCATGATGATGTCGTGGCAGGTGGGCGGACCCTCCCGCCAGTTTTACTACCGGTTCTATAGAACCGGACCGAACCGGGAGCAACCCACCACTGACCACGAGCCAAAACCCTTCCCATGTCTGACTATTTCTTGAGTGGCCACAAAACTAGCATATGTAGTTGAATTAAATGTTCTGTTTTCTTCTGAAACTTTTTTCTTGGATTTATCCATGGTTGACCTACTGGGGGTTGAAAGGCTCAATAAATCGCATGGGTGTCATGCATTGGCGATTGTGACGCATATTTTGAGTGACAGGGAGCCGTAGCAGAGGAGTGAAAGAGCCACATGCGGCTCCAGAGCCACAGGTTGCTGACCCCTGATTTAGAAGATGGAGACAAACTAAGGTTACAACCAGTTGTCTGCTCCTGCTCTACTCATATGTAATTTGATGGAATGTGATGGAAAAAAAGAGGGACAGTTTTTGAGCAGCTAATGATGATGGAGGGACACTGGCAAGACACCCCATTGCTTAGGCCAGAGGAGGAACTAGGGAAACATCCCAGGAAATTAGAATGCAAGATGAGAGAGACGTTTCTGCCAATGGGTAGCCATCTGTTCCTCAGCTCCAGTGGAAATGCTCCCATTGGTTGTTAAAATGCTCCACCTTATTGTACAAATTACTCATCCCTTTCATCTGATTTGCCCATATCTCATGACATTAGGCAGTCACTTGAAACAGCTGTGCAAAAAGTGGTACGTCCTTTCTGGAAGAAGAGGTACACAGGTAGTCCTTAAGCTATGACCGTAGTTGGGAACCAGAATTTATGGTTGTTAAGTGAGTCATGGCTGATTTTATGACCTTTTTTTTTTGCCATAGTTGTTAAGCCAATCACTGCAGTTAAAGGAAGCACTGCAACTATTAAGTGAATCTTGCTTTTCCTGTTGACTCTGTCGGAAGCTGGCTATTCTGACCTAGGCTTCCTGATACAGTAAAAGCACACAATGAGTCCCCCAAACCTCCTTTTTATTTCAATGGCTGTGAATTCTGCTCATTCAGAGCCTGTTCATTCTCAATCTGTTCATTCACAGATGAGTCCCAATTAATTGTAAAGCATCCGACAGAAGCCTGCCACAGTTCTTCGGGATAAGGCTGATAAGCACCCACCTTTATCTCCCTTGAGACGCTGCCAAGACCTAATTGGAAATTAGCTTTGCAAGACCACACGGAGCACAGAGTCAAAACGGAGCTGCAGTATTGAAACCAGCCAACACAAACAACAGTTACTTCCTGCAAAGGCCCATGTGCTCCTCCTTTATGTCTTATGGGAGGGGCCAATCATCTCCAAGCCCTACTCCCGAATTGTCCCTTTTATTTTTAACTGTTCTTGCCTTCTGGCAGCTCTGCGCATGTGTGCACTGGGAACAGGCTCCCGCTGTTCCTCTGCCTCACTGATGTCTGACTCTGGAGGCTCCGGAGGCAGCACGTAACTCCCAGATGGCCCTGGCCCCATCTCTGCCTCTGACACAGAGCTCTCGTCCAAGCCTTCCCCGCCTCCAGGACTGGCCTATGTTCCTCCCCAGCCTCCTCACTGTCCGACTCTGCTGCCAGCTCCACAAGCTGCCGGCGGACCACAATACTGGCTGGGAAAATTGTAAATGGTGATCACATTTTTATTTATTTATTTATTTTATTTTTATTTGATTTATATGCCGCCCTTCTCCGGAGACTCAGGGCGGCTTACAATGCGTTAAGCAATAGCCTTCATACTTTTGTATATTTATACAAAGTCAGCTTATTGCCCCCACCTCAATTTACCCACCTTAGAAAGGTGGGTAAATTTACCCACCTTAGAAAGGATGGAAGGCTGAGTCGACCTTGAGCCTGGCTAGGATTGAACTCAGAGAAATTACAGGCAGCTGGTGTTAATTGCTGCCTTTAGTAGGAGGCATTAGCCCCCTACGCTACACAGGCTCTACACATGACTCTGGGATGCTGCAACTGTCAAAAAATACATGCCAGTTGCCAAATCTCTGAATTATGATAACCTGAAAGGAGGGATGCTGCGACAGTCATAGGTGCGAGGACCAGTCGTAAATCACCTTTTTCAGGGCTGTTGTAACTTAGAAAGGTCGCTAAATGAGTGGTTCTAAGTCAAGGATTGCCTGTACATTCCCCCAGTAAAATCAGTGGGGTGTCAAAAAGTGTTCATTATAGGTGACCGATGCCTGTCATTTTTCACTGTTAGTTGAAGATTTTTCTCATAGTGGCCTGTCAGGCTGGAACTAATATGTTCTATAACTGAGGCTTGGAATAGAGGACGGCGAATTCAGGACAAGTTAGAACTGCAAAAAAGTTTTTGCAGAAAACGATTAAGATTTGTAGGCATCCTATTTTCTCTGAGCTCCACTCTGCTTTCTACCCCATCATTTCATAGGGAATTGAATCATCAAAAAGTAACATGTGAAAACCTGAGCGTGGCTGCATCAGGGTCATTATTCTTAGATTACGATTTTCACCTGGGTTATTCCACTTTATAAAGAAGAGAGCTAGAGCTTGATTTCTGTTAACAAGATTGACTGAGGCGGCCGAGCTCAAAATGGAAGTCATTTTGAGCTAGTCTGCGAAGGAGGCAATCCAATATACATGTTTCTATTGCAATTCACTTTGACTTCAGAAAAGAAAAGAAACATGATTTTCTCTAAAGATCCAGCATCATTTCCCTGATTTAAATACAACAATAGCAAATTGATGGAAATGTGGAGAAAGATGCTCGTAAAAGCGTTACAAGCGAAAGAAGCAATCACATTTTCAGTTGCATATCAAGGGCTCTATTTCCACGACTTGAGCAGCCTTGCAGAATTATTCCTGGCAACGAAAAACATCTAAACCTTAGGTAGTTTTGAAACACTGACCAGAATATTAAAACAGTATCTTTTTTTTGGTATCAGATCATAAAGAGTCTCATTTAACACTCTCATCTTCCTGACTTTCCTACAAGACAATCAATTTATTTTACTCATGAATAAGCACCATGATGCTCAAAAGAACTAACCCTCAAATTAGAACCATTCATCAGGGGTTGCTTCTTCCAGTTGTATTGGTACTACAATTCCCAGAATTCCCAATCAATTTGAATTCTAATCCCAACTCAACAGGAAAGTGAGAAAGGCTTCTTCTTCATTTGTTAATCTTTTTTTAATTGAAGTTTAGGAATCGCCTTATTCTAGCAGAGAAGATATCAATATATAATCCATTGGCTGCTTTATAGGCTTATCACATTTAGCCTAGTTAAGAGAACCTAAGCTTTACTTTCCTCGGTTTTGTTAGAAGTCTCTGGGAATTGAAGTCAAATGTATCTAAAGAACATCAATTTGGAAAAAGCTATTTCAGTGTTTGCATTCCCTTCAGGCTATTATTTCCTGTCCGCATCTATCTGATAGCCTTTGACATTTTCCTAGATCTTACAGGCTAAACATCACAGCAATTGATCTATCAACAGCAGCACCAGGAATTTCTGAATTGCATTTTGAGGGATTAGCTTACAAACTTGGGTAATGAGGAGTGGAATCAATTTTTTACTGATCTACTTCAGTAGAACCTGGCTGGCATTGCTATAGTGTTTATCTTTAATCTAAATAGGATGATGCTGACCCAAAGTAATGAAAAAAACAAACAAACCCTGAAATGTTACCCAGGAGTTTTTAAACACAGAAAAATCCCAGTGACAAATTAATGCACTTTGCCACTCATATGGAAGGACCAGAAAGAATCCTATAAATTCTTACTGGCCTATTGTACATTCCACCTCCATCATTTTTGCTTATGGATAAAATGAGACTCATTCTGAAAATTAGTATTGTGTATTTGTGCAGACAGGGGGAAAAAATGCGAGCACTCACCACGGGCATTAAAAGGAGCGCCAAGAGTCTCTTCAGCAGGTCTGGCATTCTGTAACAACGAATCTGGTTTGCCCAAGTGGAATCCACAAATTCACCATCACTGAAATAGTACAAAGGGAAAGAAAGAGAGAGTATAAGGAAGTAACAGACCCTTCTTCTTGTACAAGGACACAAATTGGAAGATGGGAAGTTGGGAGGAAAAGAACTATTCATCTATTAGTTCAGGATCTCTCATAAGTAGAGTGTTGCACTCATGTCAGAAGCACCAAGATGCCTCCAGGTTGAATAGATTAGCTGGTGACATAACTGTTGCCTGGGGGGTGCCCAGTTGGAGGCTCTTTTCATGTCCCTGGCAGGAGCTGAAGCAAAGGACAAGAGCTCACCCCACCCTGCAGCAGCACTCGGGTCTCAAATGAGGGCTTGCTAACCTCCAACCCAATGTCCTAGCCATTATGGTTCTCTCACAGGTAGTTTAAGAGAAGTTGTGTTGAGTAACCTTCGCTGCCACCTGTCACATGATTCTATGAAAAGTCAAATAGGAAAAGGGAAGAAACAAAACATTCAGGCATTTTCTTTCCAGCAATCAGGTTACCAAATATTCATGCTATTGGAAATCATAAGCTTTATTTACCATATTTTTCGGAGTATAAGACGCGTCTTTTTCCTCCCTAAAAGGGGATGAAAATTTAGGTGCATCTTATACACCAAATGTAGTCCAACCCACCCACTGGCCCCAATCTTTTGGTTTCTGCGTCACAGCAGTTACCTCCTTGCAAGCAAACAGCAAGAAAAAAACAGCTCCTTTCAGCTTCAGCACAGCCTAAATAGCACAAGTTGATTGGATCGGCCTTCCGACTCTCAGCTAATTTGCTCTCAGCTGATTTGCGCAGGGCTCTGCTGCTTGCTGCAAAGAGGTAAATCGCTGGAGCAGATTTTTTTTTCCCTTGGGCTAATCAAGCTATGCTGAAAATAAAAATGAAAGTAAAGCAGACTGTTTGCTGTTTGCTGCAACGAGGCAAAATTGCTCAGAGGCAGAGGGAGATTTCTTTTTCTTCTTTTCCTCACCAAAAAAATAGGTGCATCTTATACCCCGAAAAATATGGTAGTCTGTTCCTTGCTGGCGGGATTTATAAATTTATACATTATTTTATTTATAGGAAAGAAACAATAATAAAAAGACTGATTCTTTCTATGAAATTTTAGTGTTTAATCACTCACAATTTTTCCAATAATGTGGAACTTCCATCAGCATAGAGGCCTTTGGTAAAGAGTTCATCCACCAAAAAATCAATGCGAGGTGGTGTGAATGGTATCAGCTGAGAGGGGAAAGAAAAACAAAATCCATAGTTAATGGCACACAATAAACTTATACAAAGAGTTACTCTGCTTTTAAAAGTTGAGCAAACATGAATCTGTTCATGGCTTGCAATTACCTCTTCCCCCAAATCTGCCAGAAGCCATGTGTTCAACCATAGAATGAATGAAGCCCTTTACATATAGGAATACAGCACAGATGCACAGCCTAAGAGTCACGTCCTAAAACTACCAGATTGACCTGTAAAAATGTGGGTGATTAAGTGAGGAGCAAAAAAGCAAGAATTCTCTTTATTTAATATCATTTGGACTTTTGCAACCCAAATATAGTGAGCCTTCAAAAGGTGCAATTGTAATTTTTAATATGACTGAAGAGAAAAATGATTGAACATATGGAAACCATCACACTAGTCAAGTTTGTTTCTATATGAATCTAAATACAAATGAAACCCAAAAAAATTAGGCACCTGAGGTCTGACCTAAGCTTAGTACACAAAATTGTCTGCGACAACGTCCTACCTGTAAATGACTACTTCAGCTTCAACCCCAATAATACACAGGCAAACAATAGATACAAACTTAAGGTAAACTGCTCTGAACTCAATTGCAGAAAATACGACTTCAGGAATAGAGTGGTCAATGCCTGGAATGCACTACTTGGCTCTATTGTTACATCTTCAAACACCCAAAACTTTAACCTTAAACTATCTACCATGGACCTCACCCCATTCCTAAGAGATCTGTAAGGGGACATGCATAAATGCACTAGTGTGCCTACCATCCCTGTCCTACTGTCCCCATTTATTCATATTCATTTCCTGTGTTCATGTCCATGTTTATACTTATACCCGTTTTCTCGTACATGTTTGACAAACTAAATAAATAAAATGAGACAATTGCCTTCCATCAGTTGCTTTTGGAATGCCACTGGCAACATGCCATTCAAACGCCAAGGCTATTGCTGCAACTGTCTCCAACCAAAAAGATCTTTAATCCTAGTGTAAAGCTTACAGTATGCCCTGCCTCCTGTAGCAGTTTTTTGGTTTCCTGCACAGCTCGTCTCATGCTGGGAGAGGACTGGAAATAACCATCTCCATCGTAGAATCCAATCCTAAGGGGGCAGGTATTCAAGTAAATCTGAAAAGACACAAGTTTTCATTTAGTCCGGTCACTACGACAAGAAGAGAGCTAGGTATGTTTTTAAAGGCCTAATAATGTTTCAAATCCAGGTATATGGAGCCTCCCTAAGATCTAACAAGCATTCAGAAAGTGCCAATCAGACTTTATAGGTAGTCCTTGGATTACAATGGCAATTGGGACAGGAATGTCCATTGTTAAGCAATGTGGTCATAAAGCATGATGTACATAGCTTAGTGATAGCAATCCCAGCAATCCCCATTGCCATTGTTAAGGATCGTGTTGCTCATTAAGTGAGAACCTCATGCAAATTTAACATGAGAGTAGGCGAGAATCCAGAAGCACTTGCTTATGCAGAGGAAACTGCAATCCAGGAAAGCAGGTGAGGCTATAGATAGGCAGGTTGGTGCTATGGCATATGAGCAGGTAGACACTATGGAGTGCAAGATCCAATGCTGCCCAGGGGCTCCTCAGGAGAAAAAGCATCAGAAGCAGGAGCGTCTTGAAACCTCCTGCTGGCTTCTCCATTGACTTTGCTTGTGGGAACCCAGCAGGAAAAGTTGCAAATGGTGATCATGTGACCATGGGATGCTATAACCATTGTAATTATGAGCTGGTTGCCTAGTGCCTGAATCTTGATCATATGGTTGGTGAGGACTACCTGTGCATAGGCAGTGGCCTGTACCTGTACCTATACCTGTTGTCAATTTTCTGTTGTCTCCATGGAAGGAATGGGAGCAGCTGTCCTTGCAGTAGCCTGAAGTGGCCAATAAGGCTTAGCCAGATCCCATCCTCTGATCCAACATTGATGAAGCAACCACAAACATTGATAGCAATAGCATTTAGACTTATACTGGTATGATCCTTCACAGTGCTTTACAGCCCTCTCTAAGCAGTTTACAGAGTCAGCATATTGCCCCCAACAGTCTGGATCCTCATTTTACTGACCTCAGAAGGATGGAAGGCTGAGTCAACCTTGAGCCTGGTGAAATTTGAACTGCCAAACTGCAGGCAGCCAGCAATTAGCAGAAGTACCCTGCAGTATTGTTTTCTAACCACTGTACCACCATGGTGCTCATGGCAAAAGTTGTAGGGAAAAGACTATTTTAAATTTGGAAAACTACAGACAACCCTGTGTTAGTTGTAGACTAGGAGAAAGACAAAGGCATAAAAAGAGCATATTATATAATAGCTACCAGGAATATTTGTGTTATGATTAGTGGGATGTTGGGGAAAATTCTTAACATCCCTGCTACTTCTACAAGTAATATCAAAACTAATTAAAATGCACAGGAAAAGGAGTTGTTAGTATGAGCACCAGTATGCCTCCATGGGGAGGGTATTCTATAAGTCAATCTTCACAACCAAATACTGTATCTTAAATTCTTCTGGTGGGAATACTTAGAGGAGGACCTCTAATGATTGGAGTGGCTATGCAATTAAATATGGGAAAGGAGATCCTTGAGCAATTCTGCCCAAAACCTACTAAGAATTATGACCACCACTACCCCACACACACATACAGCCTGATTCATCTCTATATCCAGTTTGATTACCTTGTCATTAAAGGGAAGTGGGGGCACAGCTGGGTCCAGACAAAACATCTCATCACACAGTAGGGCTTTCATGCACAAGACCAGGCTATCCACATCTCTTGCCATTGGTCCTGTCACAGAGATGACTGGAACAAAGAGAGAAAGGTATGATAAAGGAAGACAGAACATAGCTTTGAAGTAAAGTAAAGCTAAATAGGAACCCTGACAATTGGCTTTCTAATAATTAGCGGATTTTGAAGTTATACAATAGTTTACTTAAGTAGCTTGATTTATCTAGCAGTTTTTGACAAGGAAAATACACTATTTTTTACTCCTTTAGTTTTCTTGTGTTGTCATCCCATCCAACTACACTTTAAAATGGTAAATTAATACAGCCTTCTGAAATATATCTTTAAATGTAAATAAACCTGAGATCTTATTATGCAACAATAAATAAATCCCAAATCAGTAGGGAAACAAACAAACCAACCCAAAAAGACATTGCAGTGTGACTGAGCAGTGATGGGGTAGTGATCTCAGACAGTCCAAAGGCCACAAGATGAGGATTATGATACAGTAATGGATTGGTTTACTACTAAATCCTTTTAAAATGTATTTGTTTACCATGAAACAAATTAGAAGTGGCCAAGAAGTTTTTAACAGCTAGGCTCTTCAGGAAAGGACATGCAAGATTTTTGAGAAGGAAGGAGAAAGCTTGAGTGCAATTTTAGATGGTTGATTGATTAGCAGACCTACATATATATTCATCAGGGAATTTTGGCTTTTTCTCCATGAGCTGAATAACAAATACTCTATCAACCATAGATTTGCTCACCTGAGTTCATTCCAGCTACAGGAGTGGTAACACCTTTGACACTGCACAACAGCAAATGAGAAAAGCAAATTAACAATAGGCAAAACCAAATGAAAAAGAGACCCTGTTATGAAATGCAGGTGATATTGTTAAAGGATGCTAATGATACCCTCAACTGTTAGAAAGACACTGAGAATGTTTTCAAGATTATTCTTTTCCCTTAAAAAAGTAACAAAATCATAGGCACCTTTCATTATTCCTACTTTGTACTTTGGCCATGTAAAGCTGTCCCAGAGTACACTATCTGGTATATATATTTACTAAACCACACCTTGATTGTTTAATTATGCTGCTTGAATATATTTTGAATTCAAGCAGCTTGACTTTCCTTCTTAGGAATTTGGACTAGAACTAACAACACTACCCAAACAAATTTGAGCTTTAAGAGAAAATGGACTTTGGACCTTCCCTACTTGTAATATTATCAGAGGCCAGTCCTTTTTCTTTTAATCCAGGAGTGGGATACTATTACAATTATCTTCTTCTCAATCCTGACATAACCACCACCCCCAAGTCTTTTTTCAAGTCCCCAGGAAATTGATATATCTATATTCAGATAAAGTAGTACTCCATTCTGAATAGTTTTTATCCTAGAGCTATAATTGCACTCAACAATGAAGGAAAGGGTCACCATCAGTGAGCTGTTGGACAGCATTACTTGGTCTGTTGTGTGGATGTTTGAGTGGTTTAGGGGTGGGAAATTTGTGATGGGTGGGATTGTGTTTGGGGATTGTTATGTGTGTCAGACCTGGTCTTTGGGTATTAAGTGAATTTTGTTGTATGGGTATACTGTGTATACACATACAATGACAATAAAGTTGTTGTTGTTGTTGTTGTTGTTAGGATACAATTACCTTCTGACCACTTTGCTTCCAGACAAAGAAAGGATGAGGACCATTTGTGATATAAGGTTTAAATGTTATATTGAGTCAGGGCTCAAAAGAGTTTACATTCAGTAAGAAAAAATGTATTTAAATTCATTAATACCATGCAAGATAATATAAGGGTCATTGATTGGAATCGTTTCCTTAAGGAGACTTCCTGGGAGCCCTCAGTATCCCAAATAGAGCTAATGCATCCTGAGCCATTTTTCCTATCCCTACCATCAATAAAAACCTGGCAAAAAAAGATTGCCCACTCAAGAACTGAGAAATGGAGAGTGAAGAAGTAAAAGAGGTGGTGACATCATTAAGTAGGAGACAGTTTTTCCTTTTCTTGTGAGTTAAATGCCTACTATGCAAAACAGCCAAAGAAACACACTCATTCTTCCCAATAAAAAAATATCATGTGTAGCATTAAAAAAAAAAATAGGGAAACCTCACACTTCAGCTAAATCCAATCTGGGCCATTCCAAATAGGTGGGCTTTCAAAATTCCCAGCCAATATGACCATTCACTGCCATCCACACCGTCTGAATGCTATATACATATATAGGAGGAAAATGTGGGGAAAATTTTTTTGACAAAAGTTGGAATGAAACAAAATGAAGAGTGAGGGAAGAGAATTAAATATCAAGACTAACTAAACAAGAGTGAATGGCGAAATATACCATTGTACCTAAGCTCTTCTACCGGAAGAGACGCCTGGAGAGGAGTTGGAGGACCAGAGCGGTTGGAGGACCAGAGCCATTCCGAATCTGACCGAACACTGGTGAGGTCTCATATGAAGACCTACCTAATAGCGATAAAAGCGGCAAAGTCTAGTTACTTTTCCACTCTTATCGCGTCATCAGATAATCGCCCAGCTGCCCTGTTTAGGGTGACCCGCTCCCTCCTTCAATTGGGAGCGTGGGATGACCCCTTGCAGGATCGAGCTGAGGATTTCGTGCAGTATCTGTATGACAAAATCGCTCAGATTCAGGAAGGTCTGGCCTCTCACTGGGTAAGTCCAGATGGGATGAGTGAGGCAGGCCTTGGGAGTGTGGTTTGGGAGGAGTTTGATTCTGTGGCTCCCGAGGACGTGGACAGGATTCTGGGATGGCTGAATGCAACCACATGTTTATTGGACCCGTGTCCCTCCTGGTTGGTGTTGGCTTCCTGGGAGGTTACACGAGGCTGGCTCCAGAAGATTATTAATGCTTCTTTGAGTGAGGGTGTCCTGCCAGCCACTTTGAAAGAAGCGGTGGTGAGACCCCTCCTCAAGAAGCCCTCTCTGGACCCGGCTGTTTTGGCTAATTACCGTCCAGTCTCCAACCTTCGCTTCATTGAGAGTGTGGTTGCATGGCAGCTTCCCCGGTACCTGGATGAAGTTGTCTATCTAGATCCACTCCAGTCCGGCTTCCGGCCTGGGCACAGCACAGAAATGGCATTGGTCGCATTGGTGGATGATCTCTGGCGCAGGATAGGGGGTGCTCCTCTATCCTGGTCCTATTAGATCTCTCAGCGGCTTTTGATACCATCAACCATGGTATCATGTTGCGCCGGTTGGAGGGGTTGGGTGTGGGGGGCACCGTTCTATGGTGGTTCTCCTCCTATCTCTCTGACCGGTCGCAATCTGTGTTGACAGGGGGGCAGTGATCGATTCCGAGGCACCTTGTTTGTGGGGTGCCGCAGGGGTCGGTCCTCTCGCCCCTTCTGTTCAACATTTATGTAAAGCCGCTGGGTGAGATCATCCATGGCTTTGGGGTGGAGTTCCATCAGTATGCTGATGACACCCAGCTGTACATCTCCACTCCAGGCCACCCCAACGATGCCCTTGAAGTGATGTCCTGGTGCCTGGAAGCTGTGCAGGTCTGGATGGGGAGAAACAGGCTCCAACTCAACCCCTCCAAGACCGAGTGGCTGTGGCTGCCGGCGTCCCGATATAGCCAGCTGGTGCCATCGCTGACTATTGGGGGCGAGACATTGGCCCCAATGGAGGGTTCCAAAGAGAGGGTTCGTAACTTGGGCGTCCTCCTGGACGCATGGCTATCTTTAGAAAAGCACATGATGGCCATGGCCAGGGGGGCTTTTTATCATGTTCGCCTGATATGCCAGTTGCATCCCTTTCTGGATCGGGACTCCCTACGCACGGTCACTCACGCTCTCGTGACTTCCCGCCTAGACTACTGCAACGCTCTCTACATGGGGCTCCCCTTGGGGTGCACCCAGAGGCTCCAACTGGTCCAGAACATGGCCGTGTAGGGAATTATGGGAGTGACGGAGCACTCCCATGTGACACCTCTCCTGCGCGAGCTGCACTGGCTCCCGGTGGTCTTCCAGGTGTGTTTTAATGTGTTGGTGACCACCTTTAAAGTGCTCCATGGCTTAGGGCCTGGGTATTTGCGAGACCACCTTCTGCCACCAATAGCCTCCCACCGGCCAGTACGCTCGCACAGAGATTGCCTCCTCAGGGTGCCGTCGGCCAGACAATGTCGGTTGGTGACTCCCAGGGGGAGAGCCTTCTCTGTGGCAGCACCCGCCCTCTGAAATGACCTACCCCCGGAGATACGCAGGATATCAGACCTCCGGACTTTTTGTCGGACCCTTAAAACCCATTTGTTTCATCTAGCTGGGCTGGCTTGATCCCATCCTCTGTTTTAAATTGGAATTGATTTTAAATTGGACTGTTTTAATTGTCGGCTAAAAATATTTAATATTTTTTAATTGTTTTAATTTTTGTATATCATGTTTTATTCTGGCTGTTGACTGCCCTGAGTCCTCAAGGAGAAGGGCGGTTTATAAATTGAAACAATAAATTGAAACAATAAATATGTTCTATGGTTACTTTTGCCTTTTAACACATAAATATTGGAGAAGTAATATAAATTTTTGGCATACCTATTTTGGGAGAGTTGAGAGGGTATTGTTTAATATCTATACCTTAATCTCAATTCCAATTTCTCTGAACTTCCTAGCCTGGCTATTCAACTTATCTGTGGTGAATATGTCTTGAGGCTGAATCAATTCTCCTGGTGATTTTGTGCTCCAGTGTAAACAAATCACTAACATTAACTGGTTTGGAATACATATTTGTTGAATTTGTAATAGTTGGCTATATCCTGATGGAGGCAACATTTTCCCCCTGAAGTTTTTCAAGTGTTTAGAACATAAAAAGAGATTCATTCTATTGCTGTTCTGTGAATGAGGCCAGAGAGGCCATGGCTGGAATATGAACGAACAGGATGAATGATTGTGTAGATGAGATGATGGTACATGAAAGAATAAAAGAAAAAATGAAGGAATAAATAAAAGGGATAGACAGGGACAGAAGACTATGTTTTACTTTTGACTAGATTCATGACCAGTTTATCTGAAGAAACATGGCCTCATCCTTTCTTTTAGCAACTTTTAATTCCTAACAAATGCTTCCTATCTAGTGAGGGTTATATTTATAATCTAGGCTGCTAGTTTCCATTATTGGTTTCTGAAATGACAGTCACAACAGAGAACTTATTTTGAACTGTACTGTTTATTGGTATACCATTCATCCTTGACTTGGTTGACAATATATCAGGGGTGGGTTCAACTTACCTTTATTACTGGTTTGCAACGGAAGCGCAAACCAGTAGTTGATATATTATCAACTACTTGTGAAAGTTGTGAAGAGAGCCAGTTTGATCTAGTGCAGTGGTTCCCAACGTGGAGTCCACTTCCCACAGGGGGGCAATTTGATTTTTAATGGGGGCAATTTGAACCTTGTTTAAACCGAGTCAATGGCCTTTTAGGCTTTCTCCCATGAATAGAGTTCGCTTTTTGAGTAAAGTAAGGGGGGGGCATTAGGATTTTAGAGATGCTTAGGTGGGGCATGGCCAAAAACAGTTGGGAAACACTGGTCTAGTGGTTAAGGCACTAGGCTAGAAACCAGGAGACTGTGAGTTCTAGACACACCTTAGCCATGGAAGTTGTACTCTCTCTCAGCCTGACCCATCTCACAAGGTTGTTGTTGTGGGGAAAATAGGAGGAGAAATTATGTATGTACCTTTCCTTGAATTATTTATAAAAATAAAAATCCAATAAATAAAAATAAAACTTACCTCACCCTATAGCCAGTTGGTTTGAATCCACAGATCCCACAAAAGCCACATGGCACCCGAATACTTGCAGCCACATCTGTCCCAATGCCAAGCACGGATCCTCCCCCTCCAATAAGAGCTGCTTCCCCTCCACTGGAGCCTCCTGAACTTTTCTTGTGGTTGAAGGGGTTCAAGGTTTGTCCAAAAACTGTATTGCCACAGTCAATGCTGCGTAGGAGGGAAAGGACCCATAAGTAAATCGAAGGCATGCAGAAGGAATTGATTTTGCTTATGATGGAGCTAAAATAAGAAATCCATGTGGCTCCCACTCTTGTGTAAGGCACTGAAGAAATAACCACTTTACTAGGCCTTAGGGTAGAATGGAACTAAATATCTGTAAGATTTGGTTTTGTCTGACTGATTTCTATTTCTTTGAATGCATCTCTCTTTGTCCTTTGCTTCCCTTGTTCTAGCTTTTAATGGTGTAAAGTACTCAGGAATCAGGCTTTTGTTTTAAAAGACCTAAGGATAAATCTCATACTCAACATCATACTAAATAAATAAATATCATACTCAACATCAAATTGAGGAAAGCTTTTCTAACAGCTGAACCATACATATCTGGAGTGAAACCCAGGGCTTTCTGATAATTAAGTGACCAATTTCATTGATTAAGATATAATGAAAAGCAGCCATACAGATTGGGCTAGAATCAACTCTAGGTGTTATAAATGTTAATTTAAAGAAGCCGTCTAGTCTATATGGGATTTGGGACACTGATTTTGCTGTCATATCACTCATGAAAGGCAGCCTCCTCTTCATGTACTTTCATGCTGGGTGCCATTTCTGAGAGCTGCTATTTAATACATGGTGAAGGGCACCAGATTGGAGACAAATGGATTAAAACATGGTTTCTCCTTCTTCAGGAAGGCAAAAAGTGTTTTAATGATACCCAATGGAATATAGCTAAAATCTGGCAATCTTTTTTTTTTCTGACAAAAAAGTTATGCTGTTCAGAAAAGCCTACTTTTTAGATTTGATTATAGGATATTATTAAAGAGATAGAACAGTGATGGCTAACCTTTTTGCCATCGTGTGCCAAAAGCAGGGGGAGCAAGGGAGGGTCACACACACAGGTGCCCACACCCATAATTCAATGCACCCCATCTCCCGCACATGCACACGCAACAACCTCCCCACCCATGCTGCCCCCGGAAGTTGGCAAATGGGCCATTTCCGGCCTCCAGAGAGCCTCTGGGGGGGCTGCAGGAAGGCCGTTTTCACCTTCCCCAGACTCCTACAAAGCCTCTGGAGCCTGGGGAGAGCAAAAAACAGGCCATCCCTCCCCCCGGAGGCCCTCTGGAGGCTGAAAAAAGCTTGTTTCCCGATTTCCGGTGAGCTCAGAAGGCCTGAAAATTAGCTGGCTGGCACGCGCATGTGCACCAGAGCTGAACTAGGGCAATGCTCATGTGCACACCAATATGGCTCCGCGTGCCAACAATATGGCTCCGCGCATGCATGCCGTAGGTTCCCCATCACAGAGATAGAAGAACCGCCAAAATGATGAGCCTATTTTAACAGATAAGAGTCAGTTCTTGCTTTTAAGAACTACACGTCCTCCAAAATTAAGCAAATGCTTACTTTAATATGGCTTGTGATGTGTTGGTCTTTACAAATGGAATGGCCCCTTGTTTCTTAAGAACTTTGACTATTACAGAGTCATCATGCTCGGGAGAGTCCAGAAATTTCACCAAGCCAAGTGAATTGGGGAATCCCTGAAAAAAGAGAAATAAAGCAAATGATGAGGTTTAGAATGAAAAAACGGAGCAAGAAAATGTGAAGAATAGCATATTCCAAATCAATAGGAAATGCTATCAAATATCAGTTTGATAAGAGTCTACCATATCTGGACTGGATGACCACTAGATGGAAACAGTAAGTTAGAATTTTATGTTCCTGGTTGATGTGATCTAGTCTATATGGGATCTAGTCTGTACGGTATCCTCTGGACTTTGGACCCTAGACATAGTAGCTCTAGAATTCTTCTTTACTTATCTTTAAGCACAGCATGAACTAATAACTGTTTTTCCCCTCTGCCATATTCCCATGATACTGTCTTTTGTTCAGATCCAAAGCAGCTTAAAAACTTCCTTAGCTGTTCAAGTGTTTTCTGCCTTCTTCTAGCACTTTTTTTTTTTTTGCTATGGATATTTGTTGACCATTAAGAAGATAACTTGATCAGGAGTATGTAATTCCCATGGGGCTTTTCATGAAAAAGCATTTAAAGACCATGTTTTAGACATTGATCTAATGCTATTTGAAAAGAGTGCTAGTCCTGTGCTACACCAAAAATCAATTTAACTAGGAAAGGTAGCAGGTTCTGCCACATGGTGAAGGGCACCAGATTGGAGACAAATGAATTAAAACATGGTTTCTCCTTCTTCAGGAAGGCAAAAACTGTTTTAATGATACCCAATGGAAAATCTTGGTGGGAAGAGAAATAAAGCCTGGAGAATCCACCAAGGAGATGCTCCCTCAGCAGTAATGTCTCCCCATTAAAAACAATACCAGATGTGGCTAAGAGTCAGTTATTATGGAATTGATTTGAAATCTGAGGGATGGAAAACAGAACCTGATGGATAGATTGCAAGCAAAATTGACAAGCTCACCATGGTATTATCCTCCCCAAGGACCATTAAAAGCAGAGCTGTATTCAAGTATTTAACTTGACATGAGCAGAACTATATCAGGCTGGCCCTGTTAAATCTCTGGCTAAATATTCTGATTTTCAGAATAAAAATCTACTGTAAAGTGTGTATTAAAGTGTATTGGTCCAAATGTATGTTTTACAAGGCTCCTGGATCAAGAATACTGATCAGACCAGTGTTTCTCAATCTTAATAACTTGAAGCTATGGGAACTTTAACTTCCAGAGTTTCACAGTCAGCCTTGCTGGCTGCGGTATCCTGGGAGTTGAAGCCTACACATCTTCAAGTTGCCAAAGCTGAGAAATACAATCTTTCCTGATCATAGAACTTCTACAATCACATGTAGTTTAAGGTGCTTACAAAGCAGGGGTGGGTTCTACTTACCTTTACTACCGGTTCGCATCGTGCCCAGGAACTGGTCCGAACCGGGGGTACAGAGCCTCTGCCACTTTTTGTGCTGAATGCATCAAGATGGAGAAAGTAGCTTCCGGTTTCGATCTCTTCGGCGCTGGGCGGCTCGTTTGATCGTCCGCCGCCCCCGCCGCTTGTAGAGCCGCTTTTTTACTTCAAAAGCGGCTTGGAACGCTCCCCCTTTGAAGTGGGGGGGAGCGAGAGTGGGCAGCAAAGGTTGAGCCCCAGAAGTGCTGCCAGGGTGGTCTCTAAGCCCTGGTAAGCGCTTTTGTTGGGGCTCCCTATTTAAGCTGCTGAAGCTCCGAGCGACGTGGGACTTCTGCTTGTCAGAACAAGCTGGAGAGGAATCGAAACGAACGAAGCTAATTCCCAAGTGAAAAACAACTAGCTTGGTGAGATCCTTTGATGAATATAAAGTTCTTAATGAGTTTTTTTTAAAATTTGGAAAGCAAGCTGTTTGAAGTTAAAGTGTGTGAAAATGGCGCTTGATCAAAGCAGAGTCAGTGAAAGCGGAAGGAGAAAGTGAAACAAGAAAGCGAAAGTGTGTTTGGCTGTAATTGGACTTTGTTTATTCACAAGTTTTACAAGTTTTTTACAATAATAGTTCTTTAAAGTATCTTTTCCTCATAAAAGTTAATGGAACTTGCTCCTCTTTTGTAAACCTGGGGAGATCAGGAAAAGGAAGAAGATTCTTTTCTTTTTTGCCTGGATTTAAGCTCTGTACAGGCATGACTTCAAAGAGAGCAGGGGGGGATTCCCCCACACACCAAACAAAGGAAAAGCCAGTGTCAGCTTCAAAGCAGTTAAAACAGACACAGGATTGTGATATAGAAGATTTGAAAGCATTCATACAGAAATATATGGGAGAACTCTCTGGCCAAATGAGTAAATTGGATGAAAGGTTGAATAAAAATCAAAAAGAAATGAAAACAGTGGTGGGGGAAGTTAAGGAGCTGGTGGAAGAAAAAACTGAAGGATTACAGCAGAGTGTAACTAAAGTAGCCACGGTTCTTACTGATGCTTTACTGGCGATTGAGAAAAAAGTGGAGGACTTAAATCTTGAAGTTGAAGCAAACAAAAAGGAAGTAAAAGAACAGATGTTTAAGGTGGGGGTGCAGAGCCAGAGGTTTGAAGAGGAGATTACCATGCTACAATTTCGAAATATGGAATTTGCTCTAAGATTAAGAGGCCTAAGAGAACATAATCGTGAAAACCTGAGGGCAACCTGTGTGGAGGTGTTGGCGAAGATTCTGAAAGTTGAACCAGAGGTGGTTGATAATAGAATAGACAAGCTGTATAGAGCCAACTCACGCATTGCAAAACAGAGAAATTTGCCAAGAGATGTTGTAATTTACTTTACTGAGAGGAAATTGAGAAATGACATTTTGCAATACTCTTTTCAGTCTACGCTTCTACATGGTGGCAATCAAATTGGGGTCTTCAAAGAACTACCACCAAAGATGCTAAGAGACCGGAAAGACTTTGGTTTCCTTGTGAATGAGTTGAAGCGGCGTCAGATTCCATTTAGGTGGGATGTCCCTGTTGGTATTGTTTTAAGATTTGAAGATGTGAGATATCGTATCAATTCGGTGGAGAAGGCGGAACAGTTCTATAACAATGTGTTGAAAAAAGTTCCTTCACCTCGCTCTTCTACACTTATACCTATTGAAGATATCTCAGTTGAGCAGGTTTTTCAACAGGGACTGCTAAAGGAAGGTCAAGAAGCCCCAAGGGAGGAAATTCTAGGTGCAGTAGGAGGTGTATTAGAAGATTCATTAATAGATATCCCTGAGGTGAAACCAAAGCAATCCAGAGCCACAAGAGAGGTGGAACCGGATTTGGATTTACTGATGCAAGAACCCCAGAACCAACGTATAACCAGAGCGGCAGGGAAACAACGATTGGAAACATATCGGGAGAAGACACCACAGGAGGTGAAGGAAGCGAATGGGAAAAAGTTATACTCAGAAGCTGTGGGAGGAGCAAGATCGAAGACGTCAGCGGTTGCGGGAACTCTTCGCGAATTGCTTCGAGAGCTTCAGCCATCGTCAAAATGATACTTAAAATTTTATCTTGGAATGTGAATGGTTTGAATTCACCGCAGAAAAGAAGAAAAATATTTCACTATCTAAAACAATATAATAATGATGTTGTCTGCTTACAGGAAACTCATATAAGAACCCAGGACCAGAAGCTTTTAATCTCAAAAATTGGATTACAATTTATATCTTCTAGTGGGGCCAAAAGAAATGGACTTGTCTTCTACATTGCTAAAAGAATACCAGCTAAACTTATAGAAGCGGATGATGAGGGGAGATATGTTGCTGTCGTAATAACTGTACAGAATGTTGAAGTGCTTTTAATTGGCATCTACGCCCCGAACCAGCAACAGGAAAGTTTTTATAAAATGTTGAATGAGAAAATTTTGCAGTGGAATTACAAATCTTTCTTGATCATGGGAGATTGGAACGGGGTGATTGATGTAACATTGGATAAAAAGACATCTGCCAAGAAAGGGAATAAGTTACCACAGACTTTTTTTGCCATGAAAGAAGAATTAGAGTTGAAGGATGTTTGGAGAATTCATCATCCAGATGAATTGGATTTTACTTTCTTTTCAGATAGACATAAATCTTTCTCGAGAATTGATTTTATGCTGGCTACTACTGATTTACTTAATGTAGTGACAAAAACAAAAATTCTTCCTAGAACTTTAACAGATCACAGTCCAGTCTGGATGGAGATGAACCCAGGCAAGAGAGAAAGGAGATCTTGGCGTATGAATGAGAATATCTTCAGACATGAAAAGTATATTAAGGAGTTAAAGGAACAAATTAAAGAATTTTTTTATATTAATTTGAATAAAGGTACACCCATCGAGATAGTTTGGGATGCATGTAAGGCCTATATGAGGGGTGCACTGATACATATGAATTCTAGACATAAAATAATTCGACAGAAGTCGAGATTGGACTTGGAGACGGAGATAAAGGATAAAGAACAATTGCTCATTAAGAATCCGACTGACGAAAAGGTATTGTTAACTATAAAACTCCTGAAAGATCAATTTCAAATGCTGATGGCTGAACAAACAGCAACTAATCTGCAGTATGCTAAACATAATACTTTTTGTAACGCTAATAAACCTGGCAGATGGTTGGCTTATACTTTGAGGAAACAGCAAAATTCACGTATGATAAATGCTATTGAGTATAAAGGGAAACGAATACATCAGCAAAACTTAATACATCAAGCTTTTTTAACCTATTATTCGAAATTGTATCAAGCCGATAAAGTTAAAGAAGATCTTATCGATGAATATTTGCACAAGAAGAGAGTTACAAAAATTTCTAGCACACAAAGTGACAGACTGGAGCGACCTATAACATTGGAAGAGATTTCATATGCAATAAAACAATTGAAATTATCTAAAGCTCCTGGGACAGATGGTTTGACAGCAGTTTTTTACAAGACCTTGCAAGAGGAACTGATAGAGCCTCTTAAAGACTTGTTTTGTAATATTCAACAGGGGGGAAAAATACCTCCCTCGTGGAAGACGGCTTTTATATCATTGATACCTAAAGAAGAAGACTCTGCTATACCTGAAAATTTTAGACCAATATCTCTCCTGAATACGGACTATAAAATTTTTGCTAAAGTATTAGCCAACAGATTGATGCCAGTTATTCAAGATGTGATTCATGAAGACCAAGCTGGTTTTATAGAAGGCAGATACATGAAAGACAATGTCAGGCAACTCATAGATTTGTTGGAATATCTTGATGAAAAGAAACAGATCTCTGCGGTGCTGGTGTTTTTGGATGCGGAGAAAGCCTTTGATCGAGTCAACTGGGATTTTCTAAAAAAGATTTTGCATAAGATGAATTTTGGAGATCAGTTTATACAAGCAATCTCGGCAATTTATCAAGAACAGACAGCACAGATTATTATTAATGGCAGTTTGACTACTAATTTTAATATACAGAAAGGGACAAGACAAGGCTGCCCATTATCTCCACTATTGTTTATTTTGACGCTAGAAGTGCTGCTGAATGCTCTACGGGACTCGGACAAAATGAGTGGAATAGTTGTAAGGCAAATAGATTACAGAACAAAGGCATTTGCAGATGATCTGATTGTTACCCTAACACGACCTTTGGAATCTATCATACAGATGAAAAATATTATAGAGGAATACGGTCTGGTTTCAGGTTTTAGCCTGAACCAGAAAAAGACTAAGATGATAGTTAAAAACATGTTGGAACCACAAAGGAAAGAGCTTGAAAGGGTGGCAGGCTTTGAAATAGCTACAAAGGTGAAATATTTAGGGGTTCAAGTTGCAGCATCTAATAAAAAACTTTTTCAAAATAATTACGAAGAACTTTGGCATAAGATTCAAAAAGATCTTGATACATGGAAAAAACTGCAACTTTCTCTGCTTGGTAGAATTGCAGCTGTTAAGATGAATGTTCTACCTAGATTTCTGTTTCTGTTTCAAATGATTCCGGTGCTTAAAAATGATAAATATCTGATGGACTGGCAAGCGGGCTTAAATAAATTTATTTGGAGTGGGAAAAAACCAAGAGTTAAATTTAAGATTATGCAAGATGTACGTGAACGTGGTGGCCTTAAAGTTCCAAATCTACGTTTATATTATGAAGCAGCGGCACTGATACAGGTCGGAGATTGGATTGGAATAACCAAAAGAGATATTTTGAATATAGAAGGCCATGATTTGCAATTTGGATGGCATGCATATCTACTTTATGAAGATAAGAGAGACAGTGTATTTAATAGGCATATTTTAAGACACGCTTTGCTGAGAGTTTGGAAGAAGCACCAGTTCCAATTGGATTACAAAATACCTTTGTGGTTGGATCTTGGGCATATTTTGCCAAAAATAAAGTCACTCGGGGGGTTGTTGTACAAAGAGATACTTTTTATTGATGGGGGCAGTTGGTGTTTGAAGTCTTGGAATACTCTGTTGGAAGATGGAGTCAATTTAACTTGGTTGCAGTACTTTCAACTTCAAGCGAGATGGAGAGAAGATCAGAAAATTGGACTAATGCTACATGAAGAGGACTTGATGACTCAGATAAAATGTAAAGGACCGATGCATATTAAACGATTGTACAATTTACTGTTGGAGAGAGATTCAGAGGGGGAGTTAGTTAAAGACTGCATGATTAAATGGGCACAGAATTTTGATCAACCAGTAATGTTAGAAACATGGGAAAAGATCTGGGTCCAGAACGTTAAATTTACGCAAGCACAGAACCTAAGGGAAAATTTTTATAAAATGTTCTATAGATGGCATTTAGATCCCAAAAAATTATCATGTATGTATCCAAATGTTCAACCTAAATGTTGGAGGTGTGATTGTTTGGATGCAACATATTTTCATATTTGGTGGACATGCAGGAAGTTGAAACCATTTTGGATTAAACTTTGGTGGGTGATGCAGAACATTTTGAAGAAGAAGTTGGAGTTTTCTCCTCAGTTCTTTTTGTTGGGAATAGTCAAGGGTTTTTCAGTAATTGATACTAGGTTAATATTGTATATGATTTCTGCAGCCAGATTACTGATAGGTCAATATTGGAAGAAAGACAAAGTGCCTACCATAGAGGAATGGATATTGAAGATGTCTAATCTGGCAGAGATGGCAAAATTTCTGCATACCTAAAGGAAAGGACCCATGAAGCTTTTGTCAAGGAATGGAGGAAATGGGTTGATTATATGAAGAAGAAATATCAAAGCAAGAAATTTCAAATAGTGCTCAGTTGAACTAGAGTTAGAATGTATTTAAGTAAATGTATGGATAGTTACGTGGTTTATTATTATTATTAAACTGAAGAATTTATAATAGATGTAGAGTTTAAAATTTAAGATCACTAAATGTTAGTATACTTAAATAATTGTATGAAAGGTATAGTTATATGGTTAATTATTATTATTAAAATGAAGAGTATATAACTGAGGTATAGATTTAATTTTAAAGAGAATGTATTAAGCTTATTTAGCTAAATTGTCTTAATCTAATATGTTTAGATTTATAAGTATCTGAATGTTAGTGAAGTGTTAATAGTTAATTTCTTTGCAAAGGGATCTCGCCTTTAAAGAATGTTGAATATGATAAGATTAATGTTTGTCAAATAGCGGAAGTCAAGGGAGGGGGGAGGGATAGAAGGGATAGGATGGGGGGGGGAAGGGGAGGGGGAAGGGGGGGTTTTTATATTATAAAATGTAATGTAAAACTTTTTCAATAAAAAAAAAAAAAAAAAAAAGATGGAGAAAGTAGCGAGCTATGCTGAGTTGTTGAGGTGTGGGCTTAATTTGCTAATTTTCCCCAGCCCAACTTTGCCAATTTCATCTGAAGGCATAGAATTTAATCTCCTAAAGCATCGCCCTCCCCTAACCAACTATTGATGAATAATTTCCAAAAGTACCTTGCAAGCAACATTTTCCTTGATGCTGACAGGGACCCCATAGAGTAACCCTTTCTCTCTCTTTTTAATTTCTCGGAGCTGTTCTTCACACTCTGGGAGGAAGTCTGTCACACAATTGATCTCCCGGGTTACTGCTAAAGCCTTGGTGAAAAAAAGAAGAAAAGTAGAAGAAGGAGGTGATCAAAGAACCATTCTGAATTTTTTAGTTGTTCAGAAAAGGAATTCTATGGAAAATGTGCCATCCCACCCGCCCGGCTGTACTTTGGTACAAGGCATGCAAATTAAATAAGGAATGACAACATACAGTTGGCAAGCTATACAATACATATAACTCCCCTTCATAATCCTGTCTTTTTTTGACAGACATCAAAAATTGAACTACATTGTTTGGGCTATAAACTTAGAAAATGGTGTCATGGAAACAATTGCATGTATTTTATTTTAGGTTTAATGCAACACCCCTGCTAAAAAGGCTCCTCAGAAGTCCTGCCTTAATACCTGTGTTTCTCCGAAAATAAGATCAGGTCTTATTTTGGGTCCCAAAATAAGCACTCAGGCTTATTTTCAGGGGTGTCTTATTTTTCTTCCATCTACGGGAGGCCCACTTCTTCTGCTTGCTCGCAGTGGAGTAGGAGGCTGCAAAGTGCACCAGTACCACCGCTGCAAGATGGGAGGTGGAGTTGCTCCATGCGCCCTGCACCGGCTTGGCTCAGGGCCCCCACAGCCAGGAGGCCCTGAGCTAACTGAGCAGACACTTGCCTCAACTCATGACAGCAGCTCCAGCAGCCCCATCCAGCAGGACCTGCATGGCTGCCAGCCCATTTCTTCTTGCTCGTGGCCACAATGGAGCAGGAGGCCAAGCAACATGCTGGTGCCCTGATCTTGTGGCAAGGTGGTGGGGGGGAACTACCCCACACACCCTACACCAGCTTACCTCAGGGCCCCCTCAGCCAAGTCATCCATATCCCAACACCTGCCTTACCTTGCGGCCGCGGTACCAACATGTTGCTTGGGCTCCTGCTCCGTTGTGGCCACAAGCAAGTAGAAGAAGCAGGCTGGCAGCCACATGGGCTCCTGCTGCACATGGCTGCCGGTGCTGCCTTTGCAAGGCTGCAAGGGCCATGAGGTAGCTATGTAGACTCTTAAGTAGGGCTTATTTGGGGGGGTGTAGAGCTTATATTAGACGCACATGTAAAAACATGCTAGTGCTTATGTTCAGGATAGGTCTTATTTTGGGGGGAACAGACTTTGGAGCTTCCCAGACTGTGACTTTACCCCAACCAGATTTTTGTTGGTGCTTTTCTTCCTGGAAAGGAAGAAGGAAAGAGGTTCCGCAGGCCAAGAAAAGGATGCAAGATCCACCACTTGGTTGGTTTTTGGAGGGCAAGCAAAGGCTTAGACAAAGCAGAAAAAAATAAGTCAGAGGAAAAAATCCAACACTGTTGAAAAGAAGAAAAGATACAGCAACCAGAATATAACAATAGCTAAAGCAGTATTTCTCAATTTTAGCAGGTTTTAAGATATGTGGACTTCAACTCCCAGAATCCTCCAGACAGCCATTTTTGTCTAACATAGATTAACCTGGCTCTCCTGCAAAGTTTAGTTTTGGGTGCTGCACATTTTTAATTTTTTCTTTCTGTTTCCATCTCAACTTTTTATATACCGTTTTTATCATAGATGTATCATTTTATATCCTATGTTTATAATGTCTTTGTGCACTGTCCAAAATAACCAATATGCTAGGTAGTATAAATACAATAAATAAATTCCCAGCATCCAATACATTCAAGTGTCTTTTTGATGCACTTATATCCATACCTCCCACCTGCCAAACAGACAACTACATTCATTCAGTCCTTGATTATCTCTCTACAAGTCTCAAAGTCACGCTGTTCCAAAAATGGAATTCCCTTGTAACTTAGCTGCTGGGAGTTGTAATAAATCTTCCACAGCTGAAAATAACTCCATGGATCACATAAATCAAACATTCAGGGGGCTAAGAAAAGGATGAAAGTTCCTCTTAACTCTTGAATTGCTGAATGAAATTTGCTTAATTGGGTGCAGGTTGCACAACTGGAGGGGGATTTGAAGCTGAATTGGACTGAGCTTCATTTATAATGTCTGGGTATGAGTGTGGACAAACAAATGCATATGTAAAATATTGCAGAAATTAATTTAATGTTGTAAGCTATTAGCTTAGCCAGCTTTCCCACAGTACTTGTAAATCAAATAAACTGGCTTCTGCATCATCTCCCTGAGTATCCTAATGACCAAGCTACTTTGAGTACCACAGTATCTGTCAGAGTCTGTTGCAGCACACACAATCAGACAATTCAGCAGGATTCAAAACTTCTTTATATACATAATAACACATAAGGCATATATACAATACCCATGCTGGTTTTTCCAACATGGTAGAGAGGAGGGATTGAACAGGCCAGGACAGGATAGACAAAATAAGTCTCCTATTATACAGAACAGTTGAGCTGAGCCACGCCCAGCTCTTAGCTGTCTGAACAGCTAAGAACAGCCACCATTGGCTGACCTTGTTGCTATGCCTATTCCAACTCATGAACTCTCTCACACACTGACAGTATCCATGTTCTCTTGACTGCTTCAGTTTCAGGGTCCCAACGCTTTTGAGGATTCTGTTTCCGTGGAAAGCCATCTCTGGAGATTGATGCTATTTAGGTGATATACGGCTTTACAAAATATGCACAAAGATTGAGGCTCAGGTATGAATTTACAAAAGTCAAGAGCACCAGGCTTCCTGTTCCTCAACCGTTTTCTTGAGGAACTGATGATGCCATGTGTTTTTCTGCAAAAGGCAAAGTAACCCCTCTGTTTCCTAAACTGTTTCCAGATTAACTCCCAGCATAGATCGACTAAAAGACTTTGCTTGGCTAAACTCCTCCCTTTCTCCTAGTGAGATAAAAGAAGACATAATCTTCTGTCCATCATTTATGCCTTCTGGGTCCATTAAAGCATCATTACAGCAATCAGCTGTCCTTTGTCACATCTTTAGACTGATTGCTTCTAGCTATCACCCACTAGTTCAGATTACAGAATCAAGGAAAGGTGCAGAGATAAGGGATTTAAAATTTTTAATTTATGCCCAAATCAGTAACAATATTTATGGTGTGAGATGTCAATGGTTTGTGTTTTCCAAAGGATTTTGATGTTTGCAAGATAGGAAAGCAGATTTTGTATAAACAATGCATCTCCGTATTGGAATTTAACATTCAAAGTCAACCTTACCTTTTCCATATAGGTGTATAGAACACTTTCTGGAGACAAGGAATCATCTTTTAACTTTGCGGTTAGTTCCACAAGAGAAAGAGATAGGATTGGCGCAGCCTTTACTCCTGGGTTCTGCAGCAAGGGACAAACATACTGCTGACATATTATTGCAAAATGGATATATGTTAGACCAGTGATTCTTAAACTACATTCTGTGGATTATTGATGATGCATGGAGGTTCACCAGCTGCTCATCACCCACATTCCCTAGCCATAATCTCTACATTTCCCACCCATAATCCCCATAATCACTGCCATCAACTGGCCAGAGCTGCTCAATCTTCTGGATGCACTGCTAGTTAACTGGCCTGCAAAATGGTTGAAAACTGGCTTATTGAAGCATAAAAGTAGCAAGGTAAATGATAAAAATTTAAAAATGTACAAGAGTCAGCTGTTGTTATTAGGGCATGGAGTATATTAAAAATGGAAGCAGTAAATAAATGCCTAATTGTGATTTTTCCTACAAAAATGTATTTTAAAAATCTTTTAAAATGGAGGAAAGGGAAGGCAGCAATAATGATTATCTTATTTGCTGAAAAATGTGAACTCTCACCCTCTTAAAAATAAAAATGGAGAAGGAGAATGTTTAATTGGATGGTCCTCATATTTCCTAAATGTCTATTTTGTGGTCCTCAATAGTAGAGAGTTGAAGAAACACTTTGTTCAATCATTTGCTTGTTTATTCAATCAATCTATTTTGAGACTAACTACAGCAACATTGGACAGCTTAAAATTAAAAAATTAGCTTCAAACAAATAGATCAGGATATGCCACCATGGATTAATGTGTAAATTTGTACCATTTAGCTGAAAACCCCTTTAGCCCTACCAAAGGAACACTATGTTGCTTTTATTTATTTAAGAACAGCTTTAAATCCAATTCTTCATGAGATACTATGGAAGAAATTAGCTACAACATCCATTGATCCACATCTTCTCTGGTTCATAACTCTATTACATCAAAACAGATAGAGGCTGTTGTGATTGTGATTTAACCATCTCCTTCCTTATCTTCAAATGAGTCAAACAGAGCTATATTCTTGCCCCCTTATTGTTCAACTTCTATATAAATGATGTCGTTTATATAGAAATAAATAACTGTTTGATCTAGTGCATTTAACCTTTTTTTAAAAAAAAATTAGATCCTTAATGGTGCGTTATATGACAGGGGAAGATAAAAATCTTCATTTTGATATTTCAGTTTATTACTTTTTCACAAAACTTCAGTTAAGTTTTTTTTCTTCTCCTTTTGTTCAATTATGTTCAATTCTCAGAGATTCTTATCAGCACGGTTTTGCAGAAGTGGTTTGCCAATGCCTGCTTCTCAGACTGAGAGAAAGGGACTGGCCAAGGTCATCCAGCTGGCTTTGTGCCTAAGGTGGGAGTAGAACTCATGGTTTATAGCCTGATGCCTTAACCACTACAGCAATCTAACTGTCCTCGGTTAAGATTGTATTTCAATACATCAATGAATTTCGTTCACACACTTTCATAAAGAAGAGTTTTTAAATGGCTTTGTTTCATAACTAATTATTCATCTTGACACAGCAAGGCAAAGATCCAGTTTCGCCTGATTTTAGCACTTTACCTCTCCTGCCAAAAAAATGAGGTCAAGGGAAAGGGTTGGGAAATGTATTTATATATTTCATGCGATTGCTGTTCCCAGTCTGTTTAAAAGACAGCCCCAATCAGTTTGCCTTTTTCATTTCTCGTGCAGTGTATGACTCTCCTACTTAACCATTTATTTTATTTTATGATAACACATACAACACTGACAGTACTTTTGTCCCATTGTTATTATCAGTGTTAAGGCTTTGGGCTGACTCCATGTTGAGTATAGACAGATGGGAAGGATGCTGGGAAGCTAGGAACAGAGTTCCTGGGAAGGAGCCAAGATAAGAGATAATCTCGCAAGTTGAAAGTTATTGTTCTTCCACCTAAAGAGGGGAGGGAAGCAAATGATCTGTTCACAAGAAAGTGTGCTTTCAACTTGTTATATTCAGTAGTTCCCCAATTGTAATGGTATATTGGAATGACCTCAGGAGACAGAAGAAGGGACTTGTCCAACTTTCTTGAATTATAATGGCAATTTGCTCCAATATGCAATGTGCTGTGCAATCACAATGTGCTCCAACAATGGAAATTTTTAAGAAGAGATTGGATAATCATTTGTCTGAAATGGTATAGAGGTTCCTGCTTGAGCAGTGGGTTGGAACAGAAAACCTCTAAGGCAGTGGTGAAATCTGCCGGTTCTGGTTGGCTGGCGCGAACCGGTAGTGCTGGCGGTGCATGGTTTGGCGAACTGGTAGTGGTGGGAGCACAAGGCTCCACCCACCCACCCAGACATTCCTGGTTTTAACCCTCTGTGCATGTGCAAAACCTTCTGTGCATGCACAGAGGATCAAAAATCAGATGTGACGATGGTGCATGCGCACTCCCGAATTGGTAGGGAAGATAAGTAAATTTCACCCATGCTCTAAGGTCTCTGTTAATTTCAGACTTGCAAGATTGATATCAGCTTTATGAGGTAGTCCAAGCATGAACCACACCTCAAAGTTTCAGCTCCAAGTGTATTATAAGGTTATATTAACACAATCTTGCAAGCATACTTGCAAATATAAAAGTATGTTCCTTCCCCCTTGCTTTACGATTCAAGAAACTATTGTCTAGTTTGCGACTCTTCCTTCCATCTCCCAAGGCTATTCTCACATGCCATTACACCAACTGGGATTCATTGTCAATACATAGCACTGGAATCCACAATGCTGCACCAAACCTTATTTTCTGTAACCAGTGAAGATGCAGCTCCCATAATCTCACTTTTATTAAAATAAAAAACGTCTTGTCTCTCATTGTTAGTCTTTCATTTTATGTTTTCTATCCATGCTGCACGTAATTTATCAAGTTCCTATTTCAGAGCCTCCAGTTAAGATTTTGCCCCCAAGAACCATCAGTAGCTCTGCAAGATATAAATATCTTGATATAAAAAACTCCTGTTTATACTGAAACATAATGAAGGGAGCAAGAGTTCTTTCCAAACTAGGGATAGTACTTTTTGAATGAAGGCTGCACAAAGAGCATTGATAGTCCCAACTCAGCATGCTATTCTCTCTCTCTCCCTCCCTCTCTCCCTCCCTCTCTCTCTCTCTCTCTCACACACACACACACACACACTTTTGTGTAAGAAGAAAGACAAGAGGTTTGCTCTTTGTATCTAGGCATACTGACCTCAGCATAATCCTGACATGTGTCAACAGTCACTAGGCAAATGTTAAGCTCAAATATCCACTGGTTTTACGGTGGATGATTTGTTACCATCCTGCTAAAAAAAGTGGACAGAGACAGCTGCGTTAAGAAGGCAACTTAAATGCCAGAAGAGAAGGCAAAAGAAATCTTATGCCTTCTCCCATCTCCCTCATGACACAAAGTATGTGTGAACATTAAGAGGCTCCTAATGTTAAATAGAAAACACAGAGCAATAGGAACCTTAGCCAAAAAGATATGGAAAATAAATTAACTATAGCACTGTACAAAATTTGCATCAAACCATTACTTTCAAAGATGAAAATAACTACCTTAAATATGAAATAGATCTTGGCAAGCAAGGTACCATATCACCACTATGTAGTATAAAATGCATGTTCGTATTTGCTTAAGCAAGACAGAAACCATAATGCAGAGATCATGGGCCAGTGAAATATTTTTGCATGTAAATCTGTCTCAGTCATTTTCTAAAATTAGGAAAAAGAAGGACATCTGATTTTTTTAAAAAAAAAAATCAAATGCCATAATACCTGCTGTTTAAACTGCTTTGCTGCCTTCTCCATTCGCTGAAACCCACGTTCTCGCTTGGTCTTGAATTCATCAAGTTTCTTCTGGACCCGTATCTGGCTCATCCATTTGAACATCAGAATGGCAGCAGCTGAGCCACAAAGCAAGCCTGAGACAAGGCGCCTGTCAACCTCAACCTCTGGAAAAAGCTCCTTAACCTTCTCTAGAGCCATAGTGTGAGGGTTTTTCTTTCTCACCGTTCAGAATCAGAAAAAGCTGCTAAGACTGTGTTCCCTGGAGCTAATGGAAAAGACAGAAGAAAGAAGTGGGTGGTGATTCTTAAGCCCACCCAGATGCTGTCAAGTCCAAGCAACTGACAGATAGAAGCGTGTCTAATAAGGAATGAAGAACTTCCAGAAAAATATCCCTGTAGAAGAATCTTTCAAGTGACAATTGTTGACTTAGCCATCACAACATTCCGATGTACTATACAACATGTCACTTTAGCAATATAAGATGATCCACCTGTTCCATTCTATATTCCACCAAATGTTACTGCAGCCATCCATCCAGAGAGAATAGAAAGAAAGAAAAAAACCCCATCCAGATGCTATGAAATTTGGTTTTCTTTTGTGATCTGGTCTAGTGTTGTGGCCCGTAGGCGGCCTGTGCAGCTAGTAGCTGATTCAGACAGTGAGGAGGCTGTTGTGATGCTGTGCCAGCAGCTTGTGCAGCTGGCACTCAAGTCGGACAATGAGAAGGCTGGAGAAGATGTGGTGCCAGAGGTGGGGATTCAGCCAGGGCCTTCAGAACCTCCAGAAGCTTCCTTAAGTGAAGAGGACGAAGAGGAGGAGCCTCTTCTTGATGCACGGGCACACAGAGCTGCGAAAAGGCAGGAGTGGCTCCTCAGGAGGAGGTCTCCTCGAGAGTAAGGCTTGGGGCTAATTGGCCACTCCCTTAGCCCATTTAAGGACGGACAATGACTGAGGCAAATTGCAGGGAACAACTTAATTCACATACCTTCGTGTTTTGTCTTGCTTATCTTATCAGCTTCCTGCAAATTGCTTCTGGGCATCCTGCCAACCATAGTAAGCTTTCAGTTATTATTCTTTGAATTCTTGGTGGCTGTTAATGCAATTAATTAACAGCTGTTGTTGTAAAAGACTGGTTTATTTAGTAAACTAAGGTTTGAACGGACTTTGTGTGTGCTGCGTTCTTTGCGTTCTAGCTGGGGCAGAACATCTAGGTAAGTTTTCAAAGACTAGACATTGCTAATGACAAAGGAAAGACCTATCCAGCGGACCCAACAATAAAAAAAATCATACCATGAACTTTAGGCCTCTTTCATTTCTAAGATACAACTGTGATATTATTTCTGATTAACAGACTTGTTCTCTGTGCTCAAATCTATAGTAACTATTCCACTGCATACACACTCTTATCATCTAAGGGATGGCATACCAATATTTCAAATCTGAATGTATAAAAAGAATCTTAAAAAAACCAAAGTCATGTTGGCTGTTTGAGGGACACACACACACACACACACACACCCCTATGCAGTCCTCAGGATGATCGGGCAACTAGAATTTTTTTTAGTCCTTGTTTTGTTGCAAATGCTTATGTTCTTTCTTAAGTTTGCCTTTCTGGGCATCTAACTTGCCTCTGCAAGAACTTGGAAACAGCCAGTGTACTTGTGGCTGTTAATCTCAATCCACTTCAGGCAAATCCACTTTAAATTTTGTTTTCTCGACCCCTCATTCCAATCACCAATTGGCATGTTTCCAGCTTTGTTTGATGATATCACCCACCACTTGTTCTATCACTCGAAAAAGGAAACATTTATTTCTTTTAAATTTTAGACCTTCTTAGGTTCCTTAGACCTCCATGTATCAGGTTGCAATGCCGTTCTTTAAAAAAAAAAAAGTAAAGCATTACTACTTGCTAGAAATAATTCCAATTAAAGTTAGTAGGACATCCGAATAGGCATATGAAGGATTGCACCACCAGTTTCATACCAGCCTTGCTTTTTTCTTTATTTTCTTTTTTTAAAGAAAGGCAAATGAAGGAGAGAAGTGATATGGCTGAGAAAGCTGGAATTAAGATCCAAATTTATTTCTTTTTAAGGAGAAATAAAAAAGATAGTTCTATCTTTCTATTTGTTGCACACTGCGTCTACTTTGAGGCCATTACAGCAAAAGTGTGCACAAGGGAAAGTATTTAAAAAATCCTCCAAATGGTAGTCACATCCATATCATCAAAGCCCCACTTCTTTTATACGTGTGTCATGCAGAGGACATTCTGAGGGGGCACATGACTTTTTTGATCTGTCCTGCATGCCCCACATTACAGCAAATGTGCAGTCTCATGAAATGTCAGCAGTAATACATCAAATGTAAACCCTTCTGAATATGCATAGCTTTTTTCCACAAGAGATCCATAGTTTAGATTTACTTTTGGGCACAGATCTGTGATACAGAGAACCATTCCATTTACTGGATGTGGATTTTTTTTTTTACTGGATTTTTTTTTTCTGAAGCTGCACAAGGCTGCACATTTTTTAAATAGATAATTATTTGCGTTAGAAGAAGACCCCATAACTCATTTGCTGGATTACAATCTGTTAAGAAAAACAAGAACAAAATTCTTGGCTACAGACAGAGCCAGCTTTCCTCAAGTCAAACCAGTTTAACAGGCTACATTTTTACTGAGCAATGAATATTCCTACATTTGTTCATCCTATAAATGTTAGCAAGGATACGATGAAAAAAATATTGAAGAAATGCCACAAAACAGATCTGGAAGGATTTGTATAAAAATTTAAGTAGGAGCACCAACCAGAAGGGACACGGATCCAATAAACATGTGGCTGCGCTCAGACTGTTCAGTATCCTGTCCACGTTTTCTGGAGTCACAGAGTCAAACTCTTCCCATATAATAGTCTGAAGACCTACCCCAGTCACCTCCCCTGGATCTACCCATTCGGGGTTAGAGTCCAGCTGTTCCTGAATCTGGGCAGTTTTGTCATACAGATATTGAACAAAATCCTCAGCTCTACCCTCCAAGGGGTCCTCCCGTGCCCCCTGTTGTAGCAAGGAGCGGGTCACCCTAAACAGGGCAGCTGGGCGATTATCTGATGATGCAATAAGAGCGGAAAAGTAACTCCTCTTCTCCGCTTTTATCGCCACTAGGTAAGTCTTAATATGAGCTCTTACCAGTGTCTGGTCAGATTCAGAACGACTGGCCCTCCAACTGCTCTCTAGGTGTCTTTTCCGACGCTTCATCTCCCTCAGTTCCTCATGTATTTTTAATTGGCTGTTCACCGCCCTGAGTCCCTTTGGGGAGTAAGGCGGTATATAAATTTGAATAAACTTAAACTTAAACTTAAACCTACGTGTCGAGACAAGAGATTAACACTAAGTGCAATGTTGGGTCTAGTCCAACTACTAATATACAACAGTGACCCAATAACTGAATGATAAAGTGTTTGATCTTCGAATTCAGGACTTGGTTCGTGTGCCAAGTTGTGAAAATCTGTTTGCGTGGGTATGTGTACTATATTAGTATCTTTCATGTTGCAATGATGCAAAATTTGTTGCTCTTGTGAAAGACTAAACACCTTCTGTGTTTTGACAATCTGAGCACCTAAATAATTGTTAACATGACCTAAAGATTTCAGTGTGAAATATCTCTGCAAAGCTTTAGCAAAATTCTCACTCATCCGCTTATTTGGACCAATATAAACAATACCATCAACATAAACAAGAACTATCTCATATATATTATCAGATCTTTTTGTGAACACGCATTCATCAGTTTGGGACTTAATAAAGCCCATTGAATTTAGTTTGTCAGTAAGACATAAGTACCATATTAAACCAGACTGTTTCAGACCATAAAGATTTATTACTCTAGATTCATATCTAGAGTAATTATCAACAATTGTTAGAAAATATTTTTTACCACCAAGTGTTGGCTTGAAAGGACCTACAATATCAATGTGTACCAAATCAAAAATGTGTGTTGACAATATGTTCTATGTGATTCCAAAGAGTTGACACTGACTATTACTTCCTTAGTTACTTTTGCTGTTTGTTATGGATTTATGATTATTTTCCCAGGAAAGGGGGGGAGGACTCTTTAAGAAGGCTCATTATTTCTTGTGGTTCTGCATTGTAGCGTTTGCTAGTGATTACACTGAAGATAAAATTTGTCCAGTAGTTTTCAGTATTCAAAAGCCTGCCTCGTGCATTTTTTCTTCTGATCTCACTTTTGAAAATTTCAATTTTAAGGGGTTTTTTTTTCACAATAGAAGAGGAAGGCTGGGGGAATATTCAGTATCTCTGATACCAGAAATAAACAAAAGGATCTATTTAAGAAATGTGACATGGATAAATAAAGGTTGAAATTGCTGTTGTATCCCTTGGCAACCATATTTTGTGTTGTGGATTCATTAATCTTCCAGTGAGGAAGAATACGACCAGTTGCCTACATTCCTTTCTCCACCCTAGAACTGAGGTTACATTTCATAAGCTATTTTCCATCTTCCTACTCTTATTGCTTTCAGTCTCCCACTCTTAAATTCTTTTCTCTCCATTAATTAAATGCCATACCCCATTTCACTTATTCTCAGACTTCAAGTGAAATTTAACTCACTTTCATACCTGCAAGTTTGAAGGATACTGCAGGCTGCATCATAGATAAAACTCTTTCCCATGTTAAAGAGTTCCTTGACCACCCATGTCTTGGTAACTTTGAAAATGTACTGTGACTATCAACCAAAGGAGCATATATATAGAACCCCCACCCCCACCCCCAAAAAAAACAAATAAAAATAATACGAAAAAGCCGAATTTTCAGAATGTCAAATAAAATCCTCCAATTGTCATGAAGAGTTAAAGATGTCTCTTGAAAACCTGTGATGCTTTTTGTTTATTCTGGATAAAATGCTGTTTAAAGATCGATATGTCCTGTTCCTGGAGAAAGCATTTCCTCTCTGAGGAGTTATTCTTATACCTACTGATTTTGGACATTTTTCATCATAGGCTAATCTTCTATAGCAGTAAGAATACTTGACCCTAAAAAAAATGAATGTATACATATTTGACTTTGTGCTTCACTTCATGTTCCATGCAAAACATTCCTTCAGAATGCTGTGAAACAGTGGCATGACTGCATTACTTAGCTGGGGGAGCTGGGGCTCTGTGTTGGTGGGTTTTTTTTAACTCCTAAATTGAATTACTGTTATTAGCACTTGTTGCAATCCTTCTATAGATGCCATCTCTCCAATTTTGCCACCTCCTAAGCATGTTAAAAGTGCAATTCCCAGAATTCTCAGGTTGTGATCCCAATATATCTGAAGGATGCCAGTTTGGGAAAACTTGTGCATATTACAAGGGCCAGAATGGGACAACTCACCATGGACAATGCTACTGGACAATTGAACAATTCAATTTAGTTATTTTAAAAAATTGAAGCATTATTTTAATTTTTGCCATTCACATTTCATTTCATCCCTTCTCTGGAATCCTTTCTTTAATGATTCTATTCCACTATTTCTTTGATATTAGTGTAACTCTTGTCCTGCACCGAGTTAGCGTGTCAAGTTGTCCCGTGGCGAATGGGCCGTGATGAGTTGGTCGCAAGAAGTTGGCTGTGGCAGGTTGTTGTAGACAAGGGTTACACATTCTAGTTTATTGTAATTTTGTCTCTGAGTTACTGTGTAAAAGCCAGGATCCAAATACTAAAAAGACAAAGGTGGAGGAAAGATGATCTGATACTGTAAAGAAGACCTCTGCCTTATTTCACTAGAACTACCTATAGGAAGCCCAACACTGGATAGCTCTGCAGATTTAAGCATTGTAATTAAACACCAGATGTCTGCAATTACTGCATGTTTGAATCTTGCCAGGCTCAAGGTTGACTCAGCCTTCCATCCTTTCTAAGGTAGGTAAATTGAGGACCCAGTTTGTAGGGACAATAAGCTGACTTTGTATAAATATACAAAAGTATGAAGGCTATTGCTTAACGCATTGTAAGCCGCCCTGAGTCTTCAGAGAAGGGCAGCATATAAATCAATTTTTTTAAAACACACACACACACACACACACACACTAACTACCAATACCAATTTGGCTTATTTTCAATCTTTCATTCCAAAAATACTGTGTAACAGAGTTGGAAGAAACCTTGAAAGTCTTCTAGTCCAACCCGCTGCTCAAGTAGTAGATTCTATACCATTCCGGGCAAATGGCTGTCCAGTCTCTTCTTAAAAACTTCCAATGATGGAGCATCCACAACTTCTGGAGGCAAGCCATTCCACTGATTAACTGGTCTCATTGCCAGGAAATTTCTCCTTAGTTCTAGGTTCAATCTCTCCTTGAAAATTTTCCATCCATTACTTCTTGTCCTACCCTCAGGTGCTTTGGAGAATAGGTTGTTCCTCTCTTCTCTGTAACAGCCCCTTAAATATTGAAATACTGCTATCATGTCATCCCTAGGTCTTCTCTTCATTAGACTACATTGTGGTCCAGCTATTTAAAACACTCCTTAGAAATAAGGATAGGTCAGAAGTACATTTATTTTTGAAAAATATACGAAGTGACTGATGAATCCATTCCAACCTTGGTTAATCTTTAAAAAGCCTTGTGCGCTTACAGCAGTACTGGTTTTTCTACACAGACAGAGACATTTCTCTTCTTCAGAACTTTCTGGAAGGACCACATAATTATAAAACTTTATATGATCTTATCAGCCTTATTCAGTTGATGTACTATATCTGGTATATAAAATTTGACATAAAAGTGAGCAGTCTGTCCCCTCAGAAATTCTGATAATTACAATGAACAGTCAGTTTTCCTGAGATACAACACAACTGTATTTAGTGAGGAGCTTTGAAATTCATATCTCTGCATGAGGTGGAACCTAGCAGCTGAAGAATTCTACCTTGCATCATGTAAGATAACTGTGTTACTTGTGGCATTTTTGCCTCAGTTTTCACTACAATGTACAATGCCCATTTTGATCCACAATTTCAAACTAAAGACGAGGGTGCTTGTGTACCAATACTTCTCCCTACCACAATCAAAACAAATCTCTGTGCATAGAAACTTGGTTGAAGATAGTAAAATTCTAGTCTAGTCTTTTCTCAATCATGATAGTTTTTTTCCTGGTGATTTCAAAAGCCAAACAAATGGGCACCCAAACAATTATTAAAAATAGTATCATTTGGATACAGACCTGTCATCTAACTTGCTGCTTAGGAGAACTAAGCCCTACCGATAAATAGGCTTCCTTTGATATATGCTCCTTTTGAATTCTTCATTTGAGTTATATTTTAAAAAATAATAAAGTTGAACTCATTTCCTGGTGACTTTGTGAATGTGTGTAATTTTCTTGCAGTATTATGGAAATGGTTTGTCATTATCATCTGCCAGAAAATAGCTCACTTATAATGTCTTATCCAAATATCAACTAGGCTTTGTTCCACTTAGTTTCAAAGTATAAATAAGGTCAACCAATTTTTGCCATGTGCTAAAGTAAGGTATACTTGACCATACTTTACAAAGAATTTATAACATGTTCCAGTTCTGATTGTGCCATGTTTAATTGTTTATTATTTTCCATTTTTCTGCACGAGGCTATCCAATCTGAAGAGAAACCATGAGCCTGGGCAACTATGCTTTCAGTCTGTTCTTGCAGGTGAGGGTCTCCACTTCCTTCATGAACCGAAGGCACAGCTCCTCCTGCCAAGCCAAAGCCACACACTGGACAGCTACAGGGAGACCCACAGCATCCGTGACAGCCTGAAGATAGAGGGTCAGTTAGAACAGGAAGAAGCAACTATATGATGAATTTTCAGAAAGACAGCTTGTTTCTTTCTGCTACCATACAGACCTCTTTAAACCGTTTATCCCAGGGGTCAGCATAATGACCTTCATATTGTTTCAGCTCCTCTTCATCAGCCTGGGTGACAATTGTGACTGGCACAACCCCAGCAGGGAAGTTCAGGACATTGTATAAATTGGTATATGAAGTAGCAGCTATAAAAAACAGAACAAAAGTTAATCAATCAAAGTTCTACAGATCGTCTAGGAAAGATTCTTGTGGCCATGGACAAGAAAGTGTGGGGTCCCCTTTAACTTTCCTATTCTCTAGTCATTGAAACAGAACCAGGTGTTGCTAGGCGTTAGTCTGGATTTGTATTTTCCATTTGAAAACTAGATCTTTTTCCCTCCAGCCAGACTACTCCACAGTGAAGTCACTACATTTTAGGTCATCAGTACTTTGGGAGAAGATTAAAGCAAGGTTCGTTGTATGATTCTCAATACTGAGAGAAAAAGTTAAAATCAAGGCTATTTTTAATAGTCTGGTAATTCTAGGAGAAACTTTTCAACTTTGAGATTTCAATTTTAATGTTTAAATGTATACGTGTAACTTGCAAAGCAATACAGAGTATAAAATGCAATAGAAACAATGACATAGTAATTAGCAACCTGAAATATTTCTAAAGATTAATTTGTTCAGAATTAATGACTAAATATTTTTCTGGACCTCTGCAAGTGCTTGGCACTTTTTTAAGATGTAAGAGACAAGCTTTTCAGTGTTGTTTTCTGAAACCATAAATAAAACCATACTTAATAAACCATAAACCATAAATAAAAGCCAAAAAAAGTAAATGGATATTATACCAAACAGTTTCCCAGGATAGCCTTCATTAAAAGCTGGTCCTAGGACTGGACAGAGGATGACGTCCAATTTCAGCTTCCTCCACTCAGCGATGAATTCTTCACGGTAAGCCTGTAAAGAACATTTTGGCAAGATGGACTAGACAAAACATTTCTTTCAATCTTCCCCAAACTCCCTTTAATTGCCTATGTAGTGGACAATTTTGAAACAAGCTTACTTTCATGAATGAAAGTAAATATACATATCGCAGGATAATGTTGCGGGATGAAATCTGGATCAGTCAGAGGGACCAGAGATTTAGTCTTCTGAGCTTTTGGATTTGTGCTGGAGCCCATCCTCAGGGAACTTCTCTCTAGCACAATAGCCCAAAGCACACTCTCTGTTACAGAGAAGTTCCCTGAGGATGGGCTTCAGCACAAATCCAAAAGCTCAGAAGACTAAACCTCTGGTCCCTGTGACCAATCCAGATTGGATCCTGCAAGCTTTCTTTAGACACAGCCCACTTATTTATTTATTATTTATTTATTTGTTAACAAGTACAAAGAAACAAGTAACAGTATAGACATAAACATAGATGCATGAAAAAATTGGCACAAATAAAAGGATGTAAATAGGCAAAACATAGCCATAAACACATAGAATGATTACATATAAATGGGGACAGTAGGACAGGGACAGTAGGCACACTGGTGCGCTTATGCACGTCCCCTTAGGGGCCTTTTAAGAAACATGAAAGGTTCATGGTAGACAGTTTAAGGTAAAAGATATAGGGATTAATGACACTAACAACAGAATCAGGTAGAGTGTTCCAGATATTTACTACTCTATTGCAGAAGTCATATTTCCTACATTCAAGATTAGAGGGAATTACATTGAGATTGAATCTATTGATAGCCCTTGTGTTATTATGGTTGAAATTAAAGTACTCATTTACAGGTAGGACATTTTGGTAAATAATCTTATGAACTAAGCATAGGTCGAAATGTAGATGGCGTAGTTCGAGGCTATCCAGATCTAAAATTTCAAGCCTGGTAGTATAGGGAATTTTATTTTGAGCAGAAGATTTGAGTACTCTTCTAGTAAAATATCTCTGGACCTTCTCTAATGTATTGATGCCTGAAATACAGTGAAAGGTTCCACGTAGGTGAACAGTATTCAAGTATAGGTCTGGCAAAGATTTTGTATGTCTTAGTTAGAAGTATAGCGTTATCAGAGAGAAAACTTTGTAAAATAAGATTGACAACTCTTAATGCCTTTTTTGCAATGATGTTACAGTGAGCTCTGGGACTTAGATCTTTTGAAGTGAGTACTCCTAGATCCTTGACTGAGTGTGGGTCAACTTTTAGATCATTTCCAGCCAGCACATATTAAATGTTCTTTTTTCTATTGCCAATGTACAGGACTAAGCATATGTTAGCAGAGATTAGAAGTTGCCAATTGTTTGACCATTCAGATACATAGTTTAGGTCATTTTGAAGGGTAGTAGAATTGTCTGTGGTGTTGAATAGTTTAACATCATCAGCAAAGAGAACACAGCTGCTTATAATTTGATCACAAAGATTGTTGATATAAAGCAGAAAGAGTGTTGGACCTAGACTGCTGCCTTGGGGACACCGCTGTTAACAAGTGCAGGATTTGATAGGGCGCTGCCTATTTTGACCACTTGTTGCCTGTTTGACAGGAACGCAGCTATCCAATTATGCAGGGGTCCAGTAATGCCATAAGATTTTAGTTTCAGAAGTAGTTTGTCGTGCACTACTGAATCAAAGGCTTTACAGAAGTCTATGTAAATTGTGTCTATTGCTTTGCCCTGATCGAGTTGAGAGGTCCAGATGTTTTTGCAGTGTATGAGTTGCAGATTACATGACAAATTTTTCCTGAAACCAAATTGTTTATCAGAGAGTAGGTTATTAGTTGCTAAGTGGAGGGTGATGGATTAGTTTATGATGGATTCCATGACTTTACACATGATACAACAAAGAGAAATTGGTCTATAATTCTCAACAAGGCCGGGGTCACTTTTTCTGAAGATAGGTATGACTGTTGCTAAGATTCTGACTTGCTAGAATCTTTATTCTGAAAATAATAATGCTTGCCCCAAATCTATTAATTCCCCCAGGAAGTGGAACCAGGCTGTTTGTTTGAAAATCTTGAGGTGTTTGTATCTCACAAATGTTTTGTAGTTTTAATGAGGGGGCTTAACCTGTGTTTTGTTATTGCTTTATTGCTAATGTTTCATATTGTATATTTCATCACCCAATTTTATTGGATAGATGGGTGGCCTTTTAATATTGATAAATAAATAAATATTGGAGTTACTTATTTTGGCAATGCATTTCAGTTTCTGTTTACAAAAGCTACTATATTGCAAGAACTTTAGATCTATTTGGCATATTATGCCTATGTTAAAATCCATTTTGGTGCTGAGAAAACACTTCTAGCATCAAACATTACTAGTGGTCACTGACTAGAATAGTGATAGCTAGCCTTTTTGCCATCGCGTGCCAAAAGCGGGGGGAGCGTGGTGGGTCATGGGTACATGTGCCCACATCCATAATTCAATGTGCCCTGCCTTCCCGCGCATGCACACGTGACCCCCCCCCCACTTCCCCCTGCTTTTGGCACACGATGGCATGGTGGGCCCGGTAGGCCCATTTTTCCCCCTCCCCAGGCTACAGAGGCTTTCTAGAAGCCTGGGGAGGGCAAAAACAGCCGTCCCCATCTCCCCAGAGGCCTTCCGGAGGCCAGAAACAGCCAGTTTCCCGACTTCCGGTGGGACCAGAAGGCCTGAAAATTAATTGGTCGGTGCACACATATGCGCTGGAGCTGAGCTAGGGCAACACTCACATGCCACCAATATGGCTCAGCGTGCCACCTGTGGCACCGTGCCATAGGTTCGCCATCACGGGACTAGAACTTTAGTTGTCAGCTTAATCATTATGTAAAGTATTATTTATTTTATTTATTTATTTATTTATTTATTAAATTTCTATACCGCCCTTCTCCTGGCGGACCCAGGGCGGTGTACAGCCAATTAAAAACCAGTACATAAACAATTTAAAAACATCCTAAAATCAATATAAGTTAAGGCTGAAGGTATAAAACCGGCTAAAAACTCTAAAAAGTTTAAAATTTAAAAATGTGTTAAAATATTTAAAAATAGAAGGGATCAGGCAAGTCCGGCGAGTTGGAAAAGGTGCGTCTTTAGAGCCCGACGAAAAGTCCGGAGGTCAGCAATAGTTCTCAGTTCTGGAGGCAGATCGTTCCAGAGGGTGGGGGCTACCACAGAGAACGCTCTCCCCCTGGGGGTCGCCAGCCGGCATTGTCTGGCTGACGGCACCCTGAGGAGGCCCTCTCTGTGGGAGCGAACCGATCGGTGGGAGGCAATTGGTGGCAGAAGGCGGTCCCGTAAATACCCTGGTCCTAAGCCATGGAGCGCTTTAAAGGTGATTACCAACACCTTGAAACGCACCCGGAAGTCAACCGGCAACCAATGCAGCTCACGCAGGAGAGGTGTCACGTGGGAGCGCCCTGTCGCTCCCATAATCCCCCGCGCGGCCGCATTCTGCACCAGCTGAAGCCTCCGGGTGCATCCCAAGGGGAGCCCCATGTAGAGAGCATTAGAATTATAGTTCATGGGCACGATACCAAGATCTCAAACTCACCGCCACTGCTGCATGATGCTTCCAAAGGTTTTTGGCTGACCTACAAACATTGAAATAATTAATTTCCATGAAGACCCCCAGTTAAAATGATGATTAAAATATATCTGCATAAGAAGAAATTTATGGTCTAGTTAAATGATGATCCTGTATCCAACTGCAATCTAGCTATATATTTAGGGCCATTTTGGTGAATTGAGATAATCCTTGGATAATCCAAATCACTGACGCTACCAATGCCATGATCCCTGTGCTTACTTTTGTAGTTTGGCCAAGTTGTATAAAGCTTAAACAGTATTGCAAAATCTAAAAGTATAACCAAGGCTTATTGTTTGCACTGTAAATTAACAGATGGTTAACGATTATCCAAATTTTCTGCTGTCCTTTCTGGTTATGCTCATGCATGGTTTCACCATTGTTAACCACTTTGCAAAAGTGTGTTTGAATTATTGAAATGAAAGTCACCATTCCTTGTTGTTATATTTCATTTAACTTCCCATGAAAGTTTCTTTTCTCATAATATACGAAGGAGGTTTATTTTAAAGTATAATAACCTTACATAATGTAAATTCACTCAACTGTTAAACTTGTCATGTTGAAATTTGACCTGGTTTTAAATGATTGATACTGTTTGAGTATGTTACCGGAAAGGAAAGTATCAGAAGTCAAGCTATGAGTACTTCCACAGTAATTTAGAAGAGGTGCTTCAGAATCAGTGCTTTAACAACCGGATTCAAGTACTTTAACAACCAGTTCTCTGCCCTAGTGATTTCTTCCAACAACCAGTTTGCCAAACTGCTCAGAAAGTTAACAACTGGTTCTCTCGAAGTTGGGAGAACTGGCTGAATCCCAACTTCGGAATGTATGGGAAAATAAGTGCTACACCTCTATAGAGCATTAATATCATTTTTCAGGTTTCCCTATGAATCTGAGACATGTTCTTATGCATTCTGAAAAGCCTCTTATTTTCAAAGCATAAATATGTTTAATTCATGGTGCTTGATATTGCTGCCTTGAAGTCAAGCTGTGGTTTATTGATTCTTTTTATTTAAAAACAGCATATTAAACTGTAACTGGAGGAACATTTGGGATCATGGGATTACATCTCCTGCATTTTGGCTTCAGGGATGTATATTCTAGATCAGCTTTGCTGATGCTGCCATACGTGTTGGATCACAATGTCTAGAAATACAGTCAGGAGGATAGAAACAAAGGGGTCCAGATAAGGGTCAGAAGTAGTGCACATAAACACCTGCCTGACTTTGCTAAATTTCTTCCTCTTTCTTAAAGCTCAGTGAATTAGAGAGATATCTATTTGAGCTACTTCAAAACTTTATCTGGACATTATGGACTTTAAAAATGCTTTATCCTGGCAATGGAGCCTGCATATCTCTATCAAAGTCATCTTCCTTACTCCATACAATTTTATCTTTATTTGGAATTCTACCATTTGTAGCCCAACAGATCTGGAAGACACCAGGGTGGAGAATGGTACTGTCTGCACTAGATGTTGAAAATAAGTTTAAGTTCTTATTCCTTACCCAACTCCACACAATGCATTGAGATCTCTGGCAATCCGGGGATACTAAGGGAGAAACACAAGTTTACTTATTTTTATTGTATGTAATCATGTAAGTTATTCCTTAAGGATGAATGAAACTAGCTAGCGCACTCCAACATAGACCCTCTGAGTTGGATTAACACATTTGGATACACTTCCATATCAGTAAATCTCTAACTTAACAAGTTAAGCTAAGCATGTTTCGCCTTTTTGTCATTATAGGGTAAGAAGTAAGCCAAATACTCACCACTGGTTTTAAAATGAGTGCCAAAATCCTTTTCAGTACAGTAGGAATACTGTAGCAGTTAATCTGGGATTTCAAAACTGGATCAACAATGTCCCCTTTGCTGGGAGATGAAAGGAAAAGGAAGCCAAGTCCTTTTTCATAATAAACAGCAGTGCTCTCTAATAACCAATATTACTTAGATGGTAATATTGACTAAATTCATAGAAATAAAGAAGTAGTAATTGGGAACCAGTAACTCACAACTAGTATACAAAATCAGTCACTTTCTCTGATTTTACACTATTCAATCTATGAATTTAGGTTCCCGAGAATTATATTCTTCAATTATATGCATTCAAATGAAAATATAGTAAAAGTTTAGACCATTTGTTCCTTAGATGTCAATTTGTACCCTACCTGTATATCTCCACTTACTGACAGAAGTTCATCTGTTTTGAGGATGATTTTGTTTGCTTTATGTAATCACACTGGAATCTTAACTTCATCCAGAGTGTGATAATATCTCTTGCAGCTGCTGTTGTTTATTATGGGAAAGATTGTCTTAAATTTAGGATTTTAGAACAATGTGAAACATCTTTTTGTGTTGCTTTATGTCTTTTTATCATCTGGTAGGTCTCTACAATAAAGCTTTAGAGTAGATGGTAAAAATACATATGGTTGTAATTTCTTGGTTTAGATGTTAAAATAGGTAAAATAAACTTGGTGGTAAAGCACAAAGTGCAGACAATATTGAAAAAAGTGCCAAGATATACAGTAGTAGCAAGATTGTGGAAAGATCTGTACCAGACACCTTAAAAGGCATATGTAACTCAATGCTGATTGAGAGATTATCTACTTCAGTGTTTCCCAACTTTAGCAAACTTTAAGATTTGTGAACTTCGACTCCTAGAATTCCTGGGCCAGCATGCTGTCTGGGAAATTCTAGGATTTGAAATCCACCCATCTTAAAGTTGATAAGATTGGGAAACACTGATCTAATGTATGACTAGGAAACTATAAGATCTTAAAAGCTTTAATTCCATATGTTACATCTTTTGAATCAATTGTTTTTGTAATTCTATTGTCTTATTACAACATTGGAACTTTTTGCAAGATTGTGGCAGATTAAAAATATAATAAATAAAATTTCTGAAATTTATTCATTTCAGAATAAATTTCGATCTTAAAAACATGATTTTATTAAACTATTACTTTTCATGCAGATTTTTTTTTCACATTCAGACTAAGGGTTCTCAAAAAAACCCCTAGAATTTCTTATTACATTGAATTTTACATTGGCTATTCTGGGCACCGCTATGCTAAAACAGAGTTCAAGCCATGCTCATATTCCAAGATACCTACTTACAATTTATCCAGTAAATTTGCAGCTCCATCAGAAAAGATGCCTTTAGTGAAAAGCTCGTCCACTACATAGTTAAGCCGAGGGGGGACAAAAGGGATGAGCTGCATAAAAAAGATAAATTATAATTGTTGGTTAGTTGTTGGAATAGAATAGAATAGAATAGAATAGAATAGAATAGAATAGAATAGAATAGAATAGAATAGAATAGAATAGAATAGAATAGAATAGAATAGAATAGAATAGATTTCTTTATTGGCCAAGTGTGATTGGACACATAAGGAATTTGTCTTGGTGCATACTCTCTTGGTATACATAAAAGAAAAGATACATTCGTCAAAAATTATAAGGTACAACACTTAATGATAGTCATAGGGAAACAGTCAATATAAATCTTAAGGTTACCAGCAACAAGGTTACAGTCATACAGTCATAAGTGGGAGGAGATGGGTGATGGGACCAATGAGAAGATGAATAGTAATGCAGACTTAGTAACTAGTTTGAGGGAATTACTGCAGACAGAATGATATGAGTCCCATATACAGATAATTTAATTATCCTCCAGAACTTTTAAGAACTACCTAAAAATGACTCCTTCTTTATGAAGAATTGATAAACAGATTTGATAAACAGAAACAGATCATTTATATGTTTTTTCCTTATTAAACTTGCTTGCATTAAAATGTGTAGCATCATGATGCCTTCCAGACTGATTGTAAACAATGGTTTTCTAGTCAATATGGCTTTTTAGTCATGGTTTACTAAACAGGCTATGGGCCTATTCATGTTATGCTAATTTAGCATATATCCAAGATTTAAATATAGATTAGGAAGTAAAAAAAATTGAAGACTAGAAATTAATAAAGTATGTAGTGAGAATTAGTACTTTTATCAAGTCAACAATCCCAGTGATATGCATTTTTGTTTACCATATAAAACAAACTTCCAATTTCATTTATATTAGGGCCACAACACATTTCTAAGTGGGAAGATGTGCATACTCATTAAGACCCTGATATATACAATGTGGCAAAACTGTAGGTTTCTGCCTTAACACACATGATAACATATATTAATTTTTTTGCTAGGTAGTGATACTGTACCGATACTATGTAGACTATATTACCATGTTTAAAGTTGATTTAATGGCATTTCTTAAAAACTTTGTGAACTACTAATCGAGCACACAAACATGAACAAATATACATGTTTATAAATATTATCTAGTTTATATGTTTGTAGACTTGCAAAAATGCATAACCAGGAAAGATATTAGCAGACTGAATAGATTCCCTAATATAAACATGGCAATTAAATTTAATTAACTTAAGTTGATTGAGTTCAGTTTAAGCACAAATATACTGGTTCTAAAGCAATGTACTGGGAGCACAGGCATTCAGGCTTCCTATTTTATAGAAAATTGTGAGTAATGTGGATCACAATGTTTTTCTGAGATATACATGAGGCACAAATTTCAGAAATACTTTAAACTAGAACAGAAGTGAAAAAAATTAATAAATGCACGTACTGTGTGTCCTGCAGCCTGAAGAAGATTTTTTGTTTCCTGAACAGCCCTTTTCATGCTTGGGGAGGGCTGGAAGTATCCATCATCTTCATAGTATCCAATCCGAAGGAGATTTGAACTGGTATAAACCTAGAGAGAATGAGAAGAAAAAAAGATTTGAAATGGCAATCGAATTTCACCATCCCTAGGCTTGACCTGGCTAAATATGCTTGGATGAGAAGCAAAGTATCTTCAAAGAAAAACCGGAAAGTCCAGTTGCCTCTTGAAGACGCACCTTTGAGACAACCATGACCTGGATGACCGAAAATCTTAAAGAATTCTTTAACTACATTTTACTTTACATTTAACAGAGGTTCCTAACGCTGTTTTCATTTACACAAATGTCTTTTTGGACAGTAAGATCAAATATGGATGTTTGAAAGTTATATTTCTTATAAGATTACAAATTAATTTTTATATATCCCTACATCATAGTTTTGTTTTTTGTTTTTTAAACTGAACTTTTTAACTTTGCTACCCTGTTTTCCTCAAAATAAGACATCCCCTGATAATAAGCCCAATCGGGCTTTTGAGCGCATGGCAATAAAGCCAAACACTTATTTCAGGATTCAAAAAAATATAAGACAGGGTCTTATTTTCAGGGAAACACAGGAGTTTTTACTTTGCTTTTGTTTTTATACTTAGCTTTAAAAAAAATAAAAACAGTTGGTTCGTCATTATTTAAATTTAAAACTTATGATTTATATAGGTTGATCTGTGATCATTAAATGATCTTTTTTAATATCTGAAAAAGTTAAATAAGATTGGTATCAAAACAGAGGTGAAATGTAAAATGTGTTTCTATCAGTTCTGTGGAGGTGGCTTGGTGGTGGTGGGGGTAATGTGACTGGTGACCTTTTTAAAAAAAAAACTTTTCAAAGCATTTTTTCTAATGTTTTGAAAAGCCTCTGGCGATCAGGCAACTCAGCTGGGATCAGCAAAGAAGCATTTTAAAAAATGCCTCTCTGGCGATCAGGCAACTCAGCTAGGATAGGCAGAGACTTTTCAAAGCATTTTTTTAACCACCTCTTTGGTGGTAAAATTCTTTGAAAAGCCTCTGAGGATCCCAGTTGAGCTACCTGATCATCAGAGGCTTTTTTTTTTTTTTACTTTTAAAAGCATTTTTTCGTTGGAAGAAGTTGTAGAAAAAGTGCTTTTAAAAGTAAAAAAAAAGCCTCTGATGATCGTGCGACTCAGCTGAGCATGGGGGGGGGGGCGCACAGAGATTTTTGCTACCAGTTCTCCCAACCACCCGCCGCCATTGCTACCGGATTTCACCCTTGTATGAAAAGTACTTACATCATAGCAGTTGCTGAAATAATTTGCCTCGGTGGAATAGTTAAAAGCTCTCGTTAACCAAAAAAGAGAGGGATTTCATTATTTTTGAATGAAACCGGCAAGATGCTGACAAATTTAGACTTGTATATAATGACATGTTCATGTCCTGGTTTGAGCAAAGAGGAAAATGTTCATGCAATTGGCCCTAGCAGCCCACCCCGAACTACTTTGATAGGGAGTCTTGTAAACTACAGCAGAAGTTGGAGCCATGGAAGCTTGTGAAAAGAGCTTGCATAAGGCTGAGGAGCAAGTATAATCCAAGTAGACTATCCATAATCCAATATCACACAATGACTTAAAATTGTGTGTCAAGGGACAAGACAGAGATTTAGTCAGGAACATATGAAGGCCAAAACAAAGCAGGAGACAAGAACGTGATTTCACAACGCACAAGAGCAAATACAAAAGTTCTTTACAGCAATGGAAGGCAGTCCCTGTGTAATTTAAATCCTCTCCTCATTTAGCAGGTACAGATGAGGTTTTTTGCCCGTTCAGTGGTTGCTAATAATGAAAGACTGAGCTTGCCTGCGGAGTCTGCATCTTGCTACTTACTCACCTACTCTACTGGGTGCAGGACCCTCAGGCTGAGGGTCTCTCTTCTGCCTCACAGAATCTGGCTCTGAGGCCATGACATATATGCTCTTAATAGGAAACTATTTGCAAAAAGAGGATATCATTTATGATTGGCTGAAATGGTGTTCAATCTTTCTGGTGTTCTTTCTTGGTTGTCCTCATTCATTCATTACTTTTCACATTGATATTACCTCTTCTCTGAATGGCAAGGGTGGTACTGAAGGATCCAAGTGGAATAACTCATCACATAAGAGAGCTTTCATGCACAGAACCAGACTATCTACATCTCTTGCCATTGGACCAATTGTTGCTGTCACTATAAAGGAAACGGAATCTCCAATGAAATGAATTGCATGAAACACATCGGGTAGAGAGTTCTTGCTGGTGACTAGGCATCCATCAATAACAGGCTGGATGGATAATTAATTTGACTAGACATAATTCTCAGTGTTAACTTAATGAAGTCAAAAATGCAACTGATAGAAAGATATATTGGATTTCAGATTATTTATTTATTGTATTTCTATATTTCCTATAGAACTGTATCCCACAGCAGTTTATAATTTGAGAAATAAATAATAAAAGGAATACATTAAAATAACATTCCATAAAATACAAGTGACCACCCAGATCAAAAATAATAAAGTGTTCTCTCAAATATCCTGGTGCTAGTTGTTTGGAGTCAGAGTTTTGAACCTGGCTTGATAATTAATTGGCAGCCAATCAAGTTGCTCAACAGAAAGAAAAAAAACCAGTAATCTTCCCAGTGCATTCTCATCAGCTTCAGCCCCCAGACCAAGTGCAAGGGAGTCTCTCATAAAGCACATTAAAGAAATCTAACTGTAAGGTTACAAAGGCATGAGTAACATAGCTTGTTCTTATTCAGAAAGAGATGTGCAGTAATTGACTACCAATTAAAGGTTCTCCTGGCCATAGAAGTCACTTGAATCTCCAGAGACAACTATTATGCTAAGAGTGCCTCCAAACTCCATCGCTGTTCTTCCTATCCTCTTTAGAACAAAATTCCCACATACCAGATACCTGGAAACAGGGTCAAATTTCAGTCCTAGTTTATTGGCTCTCATAAATTAATTAAAAGCAATGCTACTGCATCTTTCTTTAATCACAGAAAACCAGTCATTCGATCCATTTTATCACTGAGAGATCCAACCAAGGTTTGACTGGGGCTCAGACAAGTTGATATGCTATATATGAAGCTATTTTAAAGAAGATAGAATTTCCCAATACTGCAGACTGCAGCCATTAAATGTTTGTTGTTGTAAAACTATTTTTTTGTCCATTTTGCAACAGTTGCTCTGTGTCTGTCTGGACATAATTCAGAGTGTTGATTTCGACCATTGATATCTGAAAAGCTTAGGAAAAGGTTATTTGTAGGCTCACCTGTTTCTCCAATAAATTTGTCCAACAATTTATAGTCAGTACCCTGTTTTCCCCAAAATAAGACATCCCCTGATAATAAGCCCAATCGGGCTTTTGAGCGCATGGCAATAAAGCCAAGCGCTTATTTCATGGTTCAAAAAAATATAAGTCAGGGTCTTATTTTCAGGGAAACACGGTATTGTTTGCTCACTTTATAGACACAGCAGATTAACTCCAATAAGGCTTTTCAAGGGTCTTTGAAAACTCACTTCTTTTACATGACTTTGAATTAAGTAATTCATTAATTTAATTTATTTACTTTAATTAATATTTTAATTAATATTTTGTTCATACAACACAGAGATTGTAATATCATAACATTTTGTAAAAATGTCATATTATTATGTAGATATTTGTCCATGCACCATCTTGGTAGATTTTCAAACTAGAAAAATCATGTATACATATTTAAATAAATAAATTTTTGAATAGCCACTTATTACTTGAGAACAAATTGTGTGAGGGTTAAAGGCATCAGGCTAGAACAAGGAAAGTTCTAATGCTGCCTTAGATACAGAGATCAGTTGAATGACTTTGGGATATTTGCTCTCTCAGAAAAAGGCAAGCAAATTCTGAAAATAAGGCCCAGAAAACTGCATGGACTTGTCTAGGCTGACTTAAAAGCACCAAAACACAAACGGAACCCACCAGTGGTGGGTTTCAATTTTTTTTACTACCGGTTCTGTGGGCGTGGCTTGGTGGGCGTGGCATGGCTTGGTGAGTGTGGCAGGAGAAAGATACTGTAAAATCTCCATTCCCTTCCCAATCCAGCAGAAGGTTACTACAAAATCCCCATTTTCTATGGATCAACTGGGACTTGGGAGGCAGAGAATAGATGGAGGCGGGGCCAGTCAGAATTTTTACTACCAGTTCTCCGAACTACTCAGAATTTCCACTACCGGTTCTCCAGAACTGGTCAGAAACTGCTGAAACCCACCTCTGGAACCCACCCTTATTACTCACCTGACTTTATGCCTGCCACTGGACTAGCAAGACCCAGAGTGCTGGAAAATATATAAACAAGACAAAATAATAAGGTGCTTGCTATCAACCCTGAAATAATCCACTCATGCATTCAAAAAAAAAAAAGTCTGGAGAAAGGAGCTGAACTTCAGATAACAATTAAAGCTAAAGCAATAAAAAAGTGACAAATGTGTTCATAATGAGAATTATAATAAAGGCACCCCCAACTACAGGATACATATTCATCAGAATATTTATGAACAAATAAAGCAGTTTGTAAATGCATATTTTCATTTCTGCAGAAATAAAACATTTCATAGGAATGCTTTTAAATATGTGATCCAATCAATATTAGCATTCAGAGATTGGGATGTTTATCAGCCCAAAGAAGAATGCAGAACCGACCTTAACCGAGAGCCTGTTGGTTTGAGTCCACAAAGCCCACAGAAGCTGGAGGGTAGGCGAATGCTTCCAGCAATATCTGTCCCAAAGCCCAAGAGGGATCCACCTCCTGCAATCAGTGCCCCTTCTCCTCCAGAGGACCCACCAGGACTTTTCTTGTGATTCAAAGGGTTTCTTGTTTGGCCAAAGATCAAGTTACTGCAATCATAGCTGACCGAAACAGAAAGTAGATTGGCAGTTAATTTTTTATATCAGCATTGGGCCAAAGAAAGAGAGGTTGGTGGGTGAGGGGAAAACTATGTAATAACCAATCAAATAATAACTTGCACATTAGCACTGCAAAACCAGTGAATGAGGACAGATGCCAAAATATGACACAAATATTGGAATCTGGTGCCATTCAGATGTTTACAATAGAATAGAATAGAATAGAATAGAATAGAATAGAATAGAATAGAATAGAATAGAATTGGAAGGGACCTTGGAGGTCTTCTAGTCCAACCCCCTGCCCAGGCAGGAAACCCTACACTACTTCAGACAAATAGTTATCCAACATCTTTTAAAAAACTTTCAGGGTTGGAGCATTCACAACTTCTGCAGGCAAGTTGTTCCACTTATTAATTGCTCTGTCAGGAAATTTCTTCTTAGTTCTAAATTGCTTCTCTCCTTGATTAGTTTCCACCCATTGCTTCTTGTTCTACTCTCAGGTGCTTTGGAGAATAGTTTGACTCCCTCTTCTTTATGGCAACCCCTGAGATATTGGAACACTGCTATCATATCTCCCCTAGTCCTTCTTTTCATTAAACTAGACATACACAGTTCCTGCAACCGTTCTTCATATGTTTTAGCCTCCGGTCCCCTAATCATCTTTGTTGTTCTTCTCTGCACTCTTTCTAGAGCCTCAACATCTTTTTTACATCGTGGTGACCAAAACTGAATGCAATATTCCGAGTATGGCCTTACCAAGGCATTATAAAGCTTGGTATTATATATTATAAAGTGTTATATTAACACTTCACATGATCTTGATTCTATCCCTCTGTTTATGCAGCCCAGAACTGTGTTGGCTTTTTTGGCGGCTGCTGCACACTGCTGGCTCATATCTAAATGGTTGTCCACTAGGACTCCAAGATCCCTGTCACAGTTACTACTGTGAGAAGGATCTTGGAGATTGCAAGTCCCAGAATTCTCAGGAAAAACAGTGACTGGAGATTAAGGAATTACAATCCCAGTTGTGTAAGAGGAAGCTAATATAGAATAGCAAATAATCCCAACTGTCTTGGGGAAAACAGAAGAAATCAACAATCTCTGTAGTTATGGGCATTTTCAGAGGCTTTTTCAAGAATGGCATAACAAAGAGAACCATGCCACTTTGTTCCCAATACTTAATACTTCACTGTCTACAACAGTGTAGCCGTTGTAGACAATATCCAGGCCTGGTCCATGCTGAAATTAAGGTGATAGAATATTGAGATAGCAAAATTTCATGCTGTAAGTAGGGGTCTTGTTATGTTGAATGCTCCCTCAAAATAATAGTAGCATCACAATACAACATTACTAACTTGCAGCCTCCTTGTTTCTGGTGCAGTAATAAATATGTTTCTTATTCGTTTTAAACCTTATGCAAAATAATATTTCATACTTCTTTAATCTTTCTTCCATTAACCCACCACCCTTGATTCCCAGGTTATTATCAATCAAGAAATTTCTAAAATAGAGGAAAAAGTACTTTATCATGCTCTGAGGAATATTAGTTTTCACAAATGGAATTGCTCCTTGTTTCTTCAAAACTTTTACTATCACGCTGTCATCAGCCTCTACTTTGTCAAGATATTGCACCAAGCCACAGGTAGAGATGTGTCCCTTTGGGAGACAAAACACAACTTGCTTGATATAAAATTAAGTCAGAGTATGTATATTATATATAACAAATATACTGATACGTTATACAGAACAAGTCCTCATGACTTGATGAGGACTTGTCCAGGAACAGGCTTTATTGATCAAATACCCCCAAAACCACAAGCAGCTATTTCTTCCTAATGCAAAGACAGTTAAGCTGAAGAGAAAGAACTATACAAAAGCACCATACATGGAAAGTTCTCTTCTAAAGTCCTTTGCTAAGGTGTCAGTTTTCATTTAATAATTAGATTCCAATACCATGTGACATCTCCACTGTATGCAGAGAGCTATGCTGTGAAGAGAGCTATGCTTTTATGAAATGACAAATGACTTGTCACTAGTCGTACATAAAAATAACTTACTGTGCTTTAGAACCTGTATGCCTATCAGAACCCAGAGACATCTGTCAAGGTCCATGACCAGCTGCTATTCCTTGCTTAGATACATATGATGGTATATATGTGCATGTGGATATTTTAAGAAGTAACCCATATATACATAAGAGCACAAACAGCATGCTAACTGTTATTGGAACACACATCCAGTGCCCCCTCTTCGTGTAAGGCTTCAGGCTGGTGAGGTTAGAAGGGTGGAAGAATTGTGGAGTTTAAATCCTAGAAAACATATATCTTTATGTTTGTCATAAATCAAACATTAAGTGTGTGAGACTTCATTCTTATCTGCAATGGAAATAAATCTAATGAAATGGTTTAACTTCATTTAATTGATATTAAAGCTTCTGTCTTCATTTAATTGACATTAAAGCTTTTACCATAATACGTTTGTTTTTAAAGTGCTACAAAACGTTTTGTTGTTTTCCCGTAAAAGAATAACATGACTGCAGTCTTGGAATAGTTGCATAGAAATGAAACAGGAAATGCAATCTCAGCCTTCAACATTTCTTTAACTTCTGTAGCAACTGGATTGAAACTAGAATGCCCTGTATTTTAGCTAAAGATGAGGAAATATTTTAAGCCACATCCCCTTCTTGATACTTCTGACACTTTTTCAGCAGCAAGTATTTCAAAAGATAAAGGATGATGCACCTTATATCCAATGTGTTCCTTAATGCTGACAGGAATTCCATAGAGCAAGCCTTTCTCTTTTTGCTTCTTCAGGTCCTGGAGCTGTTCCTCACATCCGTGAAGAAAATCTGTTACACAGTTCACCTCCTGGGTTACTTCAAGAGCCTGGTCCAGAGGGGGAAGCATGATTTATTAAATAAGACAAAGTAAACTGGAGTCAAACTTTGATTTCAGGAAAATCCATGTGCTAATCCAGAGGGCAGATGGATGTGTTTGTGTTGTTTGTAGGAGGGAGGAAGCGTAAGTTAAAAACAGTGATAGCTGCTATGAATTACACGTAACAAGATGCTATTGTAGCATCTCAATTTAGTTAAAAATTTGCTGGGAAATGGCCTGAAAGGGAGGAAGAAGAGCCCCTACAAAGATAATGATCAGATAAGAGGAACTTGAGTCCAAGCAAAGAAAATACCATATCTTGAGAATATGACTCAGAAAGAACACCCCTCTTACCCCTAATTCATATCAAGGTAAAGTGAAGGAGGAGGAAACACATTCAGACTCGCTAGTTTTTGCTGTTACAATCTAAGTAGTTCTGACCCATATGGCATTGGTTTAGAAGTCTGGCCTAACTTGTTCGACAGACACCACCTACCTATGAAATTGTAATGGATTATTGTGTCTCTTGAATCCACCAAAATAAGCTAGGTAGCACCTGCTTAGATCTATATTTTGTTACCAGTCTGTTAGGCATATATTAATGTAGGCAAACAATTTTGTGGCTGATAGAACTAACTGATTGTTTGATAGATCGGTTTTCTAGGGACCCCAGTGAATATATGACAATTGTATTATATTTTGGTGCTTTGGAGAAAGGAAAGGGCTGACAAAGGGTGATCTGATTCCCCTTAAAACCCACCAATGGTAAAAACCAATTGAGAAGGGGAACGCTGGCTTTAAAAAGTGAACCATGTTTCCTAAATTTCTGACTTAAGTCCTCGATTTCAGGCTCCAAATTCTCTCCAAGCCTCAAACATATGCAAAAACATCTCCAAGCCCCCAAATGCAGGATATTCTGGGGGCTGCAAAAAGGTTCTGGGAAGATTGTCCACTTGTGTGCTAACAACATATCTACCCTATTTCCCCAAAAATAAGACATCCCCTGATAATAAGCCCAATGCGGTTTTTGAGCGCATGCACTAAAATAAGCCTTCCCCCCCGAAAATAAGCCCTCCCTGAAAATGTTTAAAAGCAGAGCTGGAAATCAGGTAACACAGCAAGAGGAGCCCCATCTTGTTCCACATGCCCCAAAATAATTAGACCTCCCCCAAAATAAGACCAAGCACTTATTTTGGGGTTAAAAAAATATAAGACAGGGTCTTTTTGGGGAAACACGGTGTAACAATGTTCTGTAATGAGAAGTGAAAACTATTCTCCTGAATAGTTATTTTAAAAAGTGAGATTGCACAAAGATGGAAAGACTTGGCATTACCCACAAGGGAAGAATGGTTGATGAAAATAATGAAATTTTCTGAAGTGGCCAAACTGACTTCTTTGAGGAGAGAATATTTTTCTTGTTAACTGGAAACCCTGTATGGACTTTATACATAAAACAGAAAAATATGAATGTATGATTTCTGGTTTTGCTAATGATACAGATGCCAGCTTTCAAAGCCATATTAGGCTGGAGACTTCCATGCTGCCACCTTCTCGTGTGTGGGAAAGTAGGAGGGGGGATTTAGTAGAGGGGTTGTCTTTAGACATAATAGCATTCTTCCTGTAGGTCAAGGTCAGGACGATCCTGCATCTCGAGAAGGAGTGGTCAGAGTGATGTCTCGAGATGAGATGAGGCTGTTGATTGGAGCATGTCATCGACTGAGGAGTGAGAGGCTGGTTTGGGGGGTTTTGATCTACTGAGGGAAAACCCAGACCTCTCAGATTCGGGTTTTCCCAGATGTGCCAGTTAACTTATTCTAGTAAATAGAACTTTGAAAAATGCTTGTGTCAGAGTTTTTACTTGGAGTTGGGTTTTTTCTGGAATGTTGATTATAGAACAAAGAGTCCTGTTGAGTTCCTTAGTGTTAAATTTATAATTGTACTTATAACTGTTGTAAGGAAGATTAGAAACTACTTTTTTGTATTTTTTTCTTTTCTAGTCTTCTTTTACTTTTTGCTTGCATTTTTAGTTTTCTTTCCAGTTCTGTCTTTTTCTTTTCTTCTTCTAACTTTATATTGGTTTGTATTAGATTTTATCTTCCATTTAAAAACTTTTAATCTACATATCTCTATATAGATATATCTGTAAGCCTGAAAATATTCCAATAGCCCCTGTTGCACTTACCTTTTTCATATAGGTATACAGGACACTCTCTGAAGAAAGTTTTTCCTCCCTGAGTTTTTCTGCCAGTTCTGTTAGTGCCAAAGAAAGGATGAATTCAGATTGGATTCCAGGATTCTGCAAGTAGAAACAGCTATGTCATAAAGGAAAAGCAGGGGAACAGCCCTAAATTTATGTCACATGCCAGGACAAAAGATATATTGCTATAGTTCTTCATGACAAATCAAGAACAAAACTCAAAGAAGAGAATTAGAACCTACAGATTATATACAATACAACTGAATGCAGTTCAGAAGAGAATCCTTGGGATGCCAGGTAAAAACTTTATTCCTTAATCCACTTTTCATCCTTAACCTCCACTTTTCTCCAGGTCACAGTCACATTGCAAAGTTTCGTGTATTTTAACAAGAGCATAATTTTAAAATGTGAGCTATCTTGACTAGTTTTAGGCACTCTGCTTTTTGGATTTGGGCTTCAAAGTCCAAGGAAATATAATCTGTGCTTTGCATCACATTGTTGCTTATCATGAGGTATGCCTGTTAAAGCATTGGCTTTAGGAGCTACAATGATTCAACAGAAAGCCATTTATAAATTCTGGTATTCATGTGCTTTTACTACAAGCACAATTGCTCTTGTTCGTATAATCCAGTAAACAGCAAACTCAATAGCTTCCTTATCCTGGCTGATATGAAGTCCTTGACAGGGGCAATATAGAGATTGTTATTCCTTTGTAAGAATATAGACATAAATATGAAACCTTGGTTGAGAGTCATATTTTGAGCTTATCAATGAGCAAAATGAATGAAGCCTAGAAGACATTTACTAGCATCCTAGAAACCATTGAATTGTTTCTTAGATTCACATGCCATCTTTCTTCTAGGAGCTCAAGGTAGGTAACACCCTGCTTCAAATTTTCCTCACAATAAGAATTTCATGAAATGGGCTGCATTAAGACAAAATGTCTGGCCCAGAGTCACCCATTGTTCTTCCATTGCTGATTTAGCCCTGGATCTCCCTGATCCTAGCCCACTTTAGCACACTGGCTCTCCTCTTAGGCTGGTCTCCAGAAAAGATATAGAACTTTCCACCAACTGATGTCCAAGGGGTAACATAAAAATCTGATCAGATATAGGTGACTGCGTTCTTTGAAGCAGAAGGGGGTGGGAAGAGAGAGGGAGAGAGAGACAGTGTGTGTACTGGTACTGGTTCCTCTTTGTCTGAAATGATGATCTCAACAGCCCATATATCCCATATGCTATAACTACTCAGTGACACAGAGAATCACATATAATTACTGTACTTTGTAATTATTACGGATGCTGTATTCTAGCTACTTCAAAGCAAATGAAGAGGAGTGCACAATAAATACATCAGGATTTGCCCATAGAAAAAGTAGTGAATATATATTTTTTAAAATTTAAGATGCACAAAAGGTTTCATTGATCCTCACTTCCCATAAAAGTACAGAAAATATGACATGACAATATATAAGAAAAGATGCAACCTATCATAGATACTGACCCACACTTTGTAAAACAAGGTCCATAAATTAACAATGCTAACCTAAGTTTCATCAATCAGACTTGAGAGCAATTCAATAAAATTCTATAAAAGTCTTTATAGAAGCAGCAAAGTTTACATTCAGAAGAGCCCTCTATAACACACAAACACTACCCTTTGCTCCCTAAGAAGAACACACCTTCTGTTTAAGCTTCCAAGCCACTTTTTCCATTTGTTCCAGGCTGCCATTTCGCCATTGTCGGGCTTCTTTCATTTTCCTCTGAATCTCTCTACGTATCACCCATTTCCATAACACAACCACTGTGACTGAGCCACAGGCAACAGCAAGCACAATAGGTGGGTTGATTACATCTTTGAGCAGAATGTCTCGTAGTTTCTCCTGCACCATGGTAAATCTTTCTCTGTGCCTTTGTAAGTATGGTCTCGTTGATACCGACAAGAGGTTGTATTGTTAAAGCATTGGCTATTAAACTATCTCAAGTTACTGGAGACCTCATAGTTGTACCTTGGACTCCTCCCAAGGTGTATTTAAAGGATGATTTATCTAAATTGTTAGATAATCTTAATGAAGGCTTCAACTAATATCTTCAGAACAGCCTATTGGGCTCCCAAACTCAGCAGCTATAACAAAAGTCTTTTTTCTTATTTTAGTAGAAAACTTAGCAACAGCTGCAGTTTATGTAGTTATGATCTATATGTATGTGTGGCACATTTGTGCAATGTGAATCCATTCTTCCATTTCTGTTCTGGGAGTTGTGAACTGAGATAATCAGCTACTTGGATTATCCTGAGATTGGTGGTTGCCAACAGCAAAATGAAAATGTTGCTCTGCCTTTACTGGAAAGCCCAAAGACTGGTGGTGCCTTAGCATTTCAAAGGTTCATATAAAATAGATAGTTAGTAATCAAACTAAGAAGACTAATCAAAGAGGTTGTTACATACTCACACTCACTCTTGTTTCATGAACAGGAGGTATTTCTCCAGTATGGAGAACTAGCCATTTCAGCCTCTTCTTTATTATCTTTTACTCACCACATTACATGGTTTTGGAACTACAGTGTAACAGTTTAGATTTTAATCAATGCTATCAAGACTTCAACAAGACTCCTGGGGCTGTTTTCACCCCCTTTAATTTGAAATGGTCTTTACTAATTTCATTTATTTTTATGACGCAACTCTACTGAGATTGTATTTGGTCTGGAGGCTTATTCTCTCTCCCCCCCCCCACCATCACCTTCTCTCTCTCTCTCTCTCACACACACACACACACACACTCCTAATTGAGGATTTTAATTACAATAGTAAAATTTCATACAAACTAAAAGGAAGAAAGAACAGAAGAATGGAAAGTGCAAAAGGGAAGAAAAAATGAAAAATAGAAAAGAAAAAAGAGAGAAAATATGTAAAGAGATAACTTTCAATCTTCATCACAAATATAAATAATTTTTGTAGCTTTTTATCCCCTCTTAGTTTACAACCAATGATCTCATCATCTGGTACCCAATCCCTTATCTATAGACAAATCCATAAAGCCTCATCTTTTCAGTCCTAATGTCAACAGAAAGTCCATTAAGTTTGTCCAAAAATAACAGCATATCTTATTTTAACCTTGATCAAATAAACCAACTTTATACCCCTTCCTTTTACTTCTAACAGTCTTAAATTTAAAACAATCCAAATGCCATAGACAGTGATTTTTAAAAATTTCTTCATTGTTTTTTCTCATAAGATTATGCAAAGCTTTAACAAGCTTCTTTTGTAAACTCCATACAAAAGAAGTTATCCAATAGATTAGTTAGTATCTGCAGCTTGACAATGCAGAATGTCAAGTCACCATTCACAAATAGCAATAGCAATAGTACTTAGACTTATATACCGCTTCACAGTGCTTTTCAGCCCTCTCTAAGTGGTTTACAGAGTCAGCATATTGCCCCCAACAATCTGGGTCCTCATTTTACTGATCTCGGAAGGATGGAAGGCTGAGTCAACCCTGAACCTGGTGAGATTTGATCTGCCAAATTGCAGGCAGCCAGTGATCAGCAGAAGTAGCCTGCAGTACTATACTCTAACCACTGCACCACCACAGCTCAAATCTAATCAAAGCTTTATTACAATCAAAGACTAGCATAAAATCACCTAAGAATGGTAGGATATTAATGTTTATAAAAGAAATAAGAGTCCTTATACAGGTAGTCCTTGATTTACAACCACAGCTGAGACTGAAACTTCTGTCGCTAAAAGATGTGGCTGTTAAATGAATTGTGCCTGATACTCCCACATTTTGCTATTGTCATTAAACAAACCACATGATGGTTAAGCAAATATGGCTTTCCTTATCAAGTTTTGCTTGTCAGAAACCCCCTGAGGTGGTCATAAATGGTGATCAGATGACCCTGGGACACTGCAACCATTGTAAATTTTCTTTTTTTCACTGTGAGTTATTGATATGTATTTGTGTTGGAGGGGTGCACTAAAGGAGGCTCAGCCAATCTCATTGTACACATGTTGGGCATTGACAATAAAGGTTTGAATTTGATTTTGAAATACATACTGATTTCAAAGCCCCTGAGTTTTGATCACTTGACTTTGGGAATGCTATTACAATCATAGGTGCAAGACCATTTGTAAATCACTTTTTTCACTGCCATCATAATTTTTAATGGTCATTAAATGAATGGGCATAAATTGAGAACCACAAATCTGTATCAGAAATTGTGGTCACATATATAGCAACAGTATGTACATTTTAAATTCTGTATGGGCTAGGCCAATGGTGAAATCCAAATTTTTTTACTACCGGTTCTGTGGGCATGGCTTAGTGGGCGCAGTGTGACTTGTGGGTGTGGCTTGGTGGGCATGGTATGACCTGGTGGGCGTGGCTTGGTGGGCATGGCAAGGGAAGGATACTGCAAAATCTCCATTCCCACCCCCCTCTGGGACCAGCCAGAGGTGATATTTGCCGATTTTTCTGAACTAGTCAAAATTTCCACTACTGGTTCTCCGAACTACTCAAAATATCCACTACCTGTTCTTCTGTCAGAATCTACTGGATTTCACCCCTGGGCTAGGCAGAGTTCTCTTTTGTGATTTTAACAATGTCTAGGGCGGGAACATTGTGCCATTATCTGCCTTTCCAGTTTGTCATTGCTTAAAAGCTTAACATGAGATTCCTAACAGTTGTTCGTGTTGAGAATAATTACTGACAGCAGTAGCCTGTGCCAATTAGTACAGCTTGCATTCTCGCAACTGCAAATTAATCTTCTCCGATGTGCCATGTGAAGATGTCACCCAGATTTCTTTTTCAGTTCAGCATTATCTTGGGTTCCTCGCTTTGTATTTGGTAATGATTGCCAATTCAACCTTAGATTTTAGGTATCAAAAGCATCCTACGAAATTGTCCTGCATGTTTGTGTATTGGCTGGCTATACTCTCAGGAACCATTGGGCAACGATTCAAGGTGAAAATAGTTCTGTTGCCCTTGACAGAGATTGTCAACCTTTAATCAGGCAAATGTAAATGCAGGTTGCTAAGAAGCTATTTTGGGCCTTAAAAGTAACTTCAGAGGGTGACGCCAGCCATGTACACCAGTTCAAAAATCAGGATTACATTAGGATTGTTCAGCTTGATCACTAGCTTGCCCTTGTTCTCCGTTTAAGTCTATATTTCAGCACTAAGGTAATAAATACTCTGTAGCTTTTGGCTTTTGCTTTAGAGGACTATATCAAATCTTTACATGCCATGTCCAGTTCTTCTACTTAGATCCTAAATTGCTAATTATATAATTCTTTTTATAATTGCTTTATAACTGAATAACAGAATTGGAATGGATTTCGGTCTTCTAATCTAACCCCCTGCTCAGGCAGGAGACCCTATACCAAGGGGGTCAAACTCGCATCGTCACAGTAGTGTCATGTGACGTATCAGGACTTTTTCCTCCTTCACTAAACTGGGCAGGGCAGGGGCAGTACATGACGCATCTGTCCCATGGGCCACGAGTTTGACGCTCTTGCCCTATACCAATCTGGACAAATAGCTGTTCAATTCTGGAAAACCTCTAGTGCTGAAGCACCCACAACTTCTGGCAGCAAGCCATTCCACTGGTTTATTGTTCTCATTGTCAGGAATTTTTTTCTTAGTTCTAGATTGCTTCTTGATTAGTTTCCAGCCATTGCTTCTTGTCCTGCCTTCAGGTGCTTTAGAGAATAGGTTGACTCCCTCTTCTTTAGTACAAGCCCTTAGAATAACTGTGATACAGTATTATATCTTACGCTCCCGAGAAGTTGGAAATTCAGATAAAGACTTCTTAGTGTATTATGCAATCGCACACAATCAATTGAGAAGGATCAATGAAAAAATGTGACTTTTTTCAGTAGTACTACAAATTCTTTTGGCATCCAATATTGGCAAAAGTACCATGCATTGCAACATTGTTTGTCCAGTGATGTCTGGCATTATGGGACATGTCAAGGCCTGCATGGATGGATGGATGAAAGGACGGAAGGAAGGTTAGATATTATTTGGATCACTTGACTTGGAAATAATGCATATAGTGTGGATTTGGCTGTTCAAATGGATCACAAAGACAAGGACTGGATTCAACTGCACAACTTGGAAATTTACTGGGTGATTTTGGATCAATCACTACCTCTCAACTCAAATCTACCTCAAAAGAGTTGTTATAAGAAAACAACAGAAATGCTATATGTAACAGTATATATACTGTTTTGTGTTTCGAGAGAAAGAAAGGCTATATAATCTAATAAATAGGGATTATATATTCACATTGCAATTTGTCTTTATAGGCCTCCGATATGTTGAATGAAGGGAAACATGTCAGATAGGAGCTGAAGAAGAGATACGGGCTTACTGTAGAGATGTAAAACTGGGAGGAAACATTGTATAAACATTGAATATATCCTTTCTCTATATAGTATGGAAATAAATAGAGGATCTAGAGAATTAAAGCTAAGCAAAAATAAAGGGATAGATCACAGATATTTGTAATTGTGATAAAAACCATGCCATTGGTTCACAAAACGTTGTAATTCCAAAAAAGAATGTTGTATTAGTGGCAAATGTATCAAACTGAGCAAATACATTTAACTGAATTGTAGTGAGCTTTAGGAACCTAAAAAACTGGTCTTGGAAAAAGAATACATGGACTTTACCCTGTCTTAATTGATGCCAAGAGTTATTCATTTTCAAATTTAAAACCACTTGAAACCACTTGAAGATTAATACATTGCTAAGTTGCTGAATAACTGACAAAAAAACTCTCACCTCTGCCCAGGGAAGATTAGAGAAATTTTACTTTTATTAATACATTGCATTGGAATAATATCACACCCAAGTACATGATCAGATGTCTGACTTTTCTGTCCATTCATGTACATAATTGCCAGGGAAAAATTCTTCAAATGTTTCCTATCTGCTCCATCCACAGACACTCTGATTCCAAAAGCATGTTAAAAACTTCAAATTCATTATTTTAGACCTGGTAATTTTTTATATCTATTGGGCTGGAATGGCACTGAATATTTTAATGGAAAGTATTTAAAGGTAGGCAGCTCAGCCCTATAATTATTGTTCCCCTTACATTTTCTCAACGAATTCATCCATAGTGACCTCCCCTAGTTGTATAAACTAAATCAGTCCCCAGAGACCATGGTTAGTATGAGAGAATTCCATTTTGTTTCCTATGATATCATATCATTGTTTCCTTGATTTTTCTCTGCTTAGCTTCTCCACTTCTTTCATGAACCGGAGACAGAGCTCTTCTTGCCACGGCAAAGCCACACACTGGACAGCCACAGGGAGCCCCACCGACTCTTTCACTGCCTACAAGGACAGAATAAAGAAAGCAGCTTTTTACAGCAAGTGCCAAATACAGATAGTCCTTGAGGTAAGAATGGTCACTTAATGGCGATTTGAAGTTACAACAGACCTCCTGAAAGCTTCTTACAACCCCCTTTCAAACTTACGGCTGCTGCAGTACCCAATAGTCCTTAGCCCTTACGACTGACAGAAAGGACACTATAGCATTCCCCCATCTCTCTCCCTCTCTCCCTCCATCTCCTGTTCCACTGAGACCATGAAGGCCTTGGACTACTCCCCACACGCCTGTCATCCATCACACCCTTACCTTTCAGAGAGCTCTGAGTCTCATGCTGGAGAAAGAGGACAGGCCACATGGCTGCCCTTCAGAAGGAATTGCCATTTTCGGCTTGCTCACAATTCCTTGTGGTCACACAAAGGTGGTGTCTCAGAGTTGGAGAAGGCCAGGGCAGGTCTCTAAGGCTCTTCCCTATATCTAAACCACACCATGCTCCACTTAATAACTTGCCTTTTTCTTTAACAACTGCATCAGGGAGATCAGGGTGCGGGGGTTAAATGAGGCCATCTCGCTTCATGGCCATCACGACCTGCAACCATAATGGACAAGCTCCACTATGGTCGTATCTCAAGGATTACCCATAAATGCTGCTGGGTATTTTATCATGAAGCAATTCCAAGTACCTTTGCAAAGAGTTTGTCCCCCAAATCATTGTAATGTCCTTTGAAATTCTTTAGCTCCTCTTCGTCCTCCTTTGTCACTGTTGTAACAGGTACTACTCCAGCAGGGAAGTCCAAGTAGTTATATAATATAGTATTACTAATGACCTCTGTACAGATAAAAAACAGAAGAGAAATTAAAATGGCTACTCAGCTCTCTTGAGCAACTTGCAGTGATTAATAGCACAAGGAAGACAGTACTTCATAATTCTAATCACACATATCTCCTCCCCAATCTACATATGAGAACATGGTTTGGAAAAACTGAAGCCGATCTCAAGCAACTAAAAAAAGACACAGAAAGTTTCATGTTTACAGCTTTATGTGTTGTCTAACTTTCCTCTCTTTAAAAAGACACTCGAAACAGTTTTATTCTGGAGGCTATATGGATGCTGATGATCACCTGACTACCTTAGAGACTGTATTGTTAAATTAGATTCCCAAAGTCTGCAGTCTATTTAAGAATAATTTTAGAAATACCATCTGCACTGTCACAAAAAGTGTAGTTATGCATTCTAAAAGAATGAATGTGTACTAGTTTGTGAAGGCTGACCGAAGGAAAACTGCCATCCATCATCCTTTAAATTGGTTTTTAACTGATGGAAAAGCAAGATTGAACATTATGATTCCATAAGGAATGATTTGGTCATCCCCAGATGAAGGTTTTTGTCTAAGTGTACAGAGAACTAAGCAACTTTTAAAAAGTAGCTACATGTTTGCCTCTTATGAATTGTTAATGAGATAAGATGTTTAACATCAACATGAAACATGCCAATGTGAACTCTTTTGTTTATAAACCAGGCTGGAACTATGCATGCAATGTGGCAAGATCCATAACAAGAGTACATTGGGGTTGTGCAGTGCTTCAGACTCAAAAGTGCTCTTTAAAGCAGCCACCTCTTTTCCTAGGGACAGTACAGCCATAGAAAAGGTGTGTTTGGTTCAAAGATTTGCACACAAGCACCATATTTGAACCATGCTGCATTATCCCATGAACTTTTTGCCCAACCTCGAAGCATATCACAGCCCTAGGATTTACTCACATCTGGTTGAATAGGAGTAGGACACTACATGGGATCTAAAGAATACCAACATGCTTTTTAAAACTTGGTTTTCCAAGTTTTTTAAAAATTACCTGTTAGTTTTCCAGGGAACCCACTCTTAAAAGCAGGACCTATAGCAGGACAAAGCAGCACATCCAGTTCCAGCCTTTTCCATTCTTCAGTGAATTCTCTGCAATATTCCTAATGATAAGAGATGAATATACATATCAGGGCTACCTTTATTTTTCAATGTATAAACGTGGCATCCATAAAATACAGCGGGCATATGGTAGGGGCAAGAAGACAGATAGCACAGCAAAGGTGAGTTGCTATTCCTTGAGCAACTATTTTATGAATGAACAATATGAATCCAGTCTCCTGGGAATTAGGCATAAATGAATTTTTTGTATTATTTTTCTTCTTTCAGCTCCTGAATCAGACTGTTTTAAAATGTAATCCTTAGATTTGAACTGTTAATTGAGGTTCTTAGAAGCAAAAATCCTACTTCATCCCAAGCTGCCCTTCTGAAAATACCCAGAGTCTGGTCTTTTTCTCCCTATCCCCACAGTAAAAGACTCAGAATAACAGAGTTGGAAGGGACCTTGGAGGTCTTCTAGTCCAACCCCCTGCTTAGGCAGGAAACCCTACACCACTTCAGACAAATGGTTATCCAATATCTTCTTAGAAACTTCCAGTGTTGGAGTATTCACAACTTCTGGAGGCAAGTTGTTCCGCTGATTAATTGTTTTAACTGTCAGGAAATTTCTCCTTACTTCTAAGTTGCTTCTCTCCTTGATTAGTTTCCACCCATTGCTTCTTGTCCTGCTCTCAGGGGCTTTGGAGAATAGCTTGACTCCCTCTTCTTTGTTGCAGCCCCTAAGATATTGGAACACTGCTATCATCTCACCACTAGTCATTTTTTTCATTAAACTAGACACTCCCAGTTCCTGCAGCCATTCTTCATATGTTTTAGCCTCCAGTCCCCTAATCATCTTTGTTGCTCTCCTCTGTACTCTTTCTCCACATCGTGGCCACCAAAACTGGATGTAGTATTCCAAGTGCAGCCTTACCAAGGCATTATAAAGTGGTATTAACACTTCATGCGATCTTGATTCTCTCTCTATTTATGCAGCCTAGAACTGTGTTGGCTTTTTTGGCAGCTGCTGCACACTGCTGGTTCATATCTAAATGGCTGTGCACTAGGACTCCAAGTTCCCTCTCACAGTTACTACTATTGAATGAGATACCACATATACTGTACCTGTGCATTTTGTTTTTCTTGCCTAAATGTAGACTCTTACTTTTTTCACCATTGAATTTCATTTTGTTAGATAGCGCCCAATGTTCTAGTCTGTCAACATCCTTCTGTATCTTAAGCCTATCTTCTGGAGTGTTGACTACTACTGCTAACTTGGTGTTGTCTGCAAATTTGATGAGTTCCCCATCTATCCCCTTGTCCAAGTCATTGATGAAGATATTGAAGAGTACTAGGCCTAAAACAGAGCCTTGGGGTTCTCCAATGCATACTTCCCTCCATGTAGATGCAGTTCCATTGAGGACTACACGTTGAGTGCGGTTAGTCAGCCAGTTACAAATCTATCTAGTGGTGATGCTGCCTAACCCACATTTTTCTATTTTATCTAGCAGTAGGTTATGGTCTATTTTATCAAATGCATTACTGAAGTCCAAGTAAATTATATCGACAGTATTTCTCTGGTCCATTAATTTTGTCACTTTGTCAAAGAATGCAATAAGATTAGTTTGGCATAATTTGTTTTTGACGAACTCATGTTGGCTTTTGGTTATTACTTTGTTTGCTTCTAGGTGTTTATGCAGTTTGGAAAGATAAAAAAAAAATTACCTCAATTTCCGAGTAACATTTCCAGAGTTCTTTTGCAGACCTAAAAAGTCAAAGAAAATATATGAACTGCAGATGCATGGAATTGGCTGCCTATGTTCATTGCCTGTAACATCTTATCCCAACCTGGTGCTATTCAGCTATGCTGACTTAATTCCTCTAGCCAGAATGGAATTGAAAGTCTAACTGGGCACAAGACTAGAGAAACATTTTGTATATTAACGGTAGTATAGTTATTACATTAACTTTGGCAAAATAAACCAATGGTTGTTGAGATCATTAATATGCAGATCAAGAAATATTTGTAAAAAGCATCAGTAGAAAGAAAATATATATTTTTTTAAAAAAATCCCTTCTGGTAAAAAAAAATCTTCCTATACTCTCTCTCTCTCTCTCTGTGTGTGTGTGTGTGTGTGTGTGTGTGTGTGTGTAATTTTTTATTATTATTAGCCCAAATCATTTCCTCCTGTAAGTTGGAATAAGAAGGGGAATGACAGGAAAAGGTCATACTAAGAATGGATTAAGTAGCATTCCCAACCCACAATGCTCTCCTCCAGCCCATATTTAGCCTATAAAGTCAAAAGAAATGATATTTGAAAGCGGCAATATACAAAAAGTACCAAAAATATTTTAGGAAGTATCAAAGGAACATGAATCTGATCCAAAACAGGTGCTGACTAAAATTGTTGGGTTCAACAGTATATTATGGGTGGTAAAATTAATGGAATTGGATGATGGCAAAACTAACTAGTTTGAGTAAAGAAAAGATTTTGTCTAGCTTTGTTTCTACATGGAAATGACTTTTGGACTTTTGCTACAGAGTGAAAGAAATACTACATTGATACAGGGATTTGACAATTAGAATTGTTTATGGAAATTATATAGTGCATTACTGAATTTCAGATCAAAAGATTAATGAATTTTATATTTGTAACTGTATTGAAGAAAGTTATTCTATTTTTATTTTCTTTCTCTTCCTTTTTTCTTTATCCCTTGTACTTTGCCCCTCCCTATTTTATTTCACAAAATTTGATCCGCTGGAGAAGAAAATGGCAACCCACTCCAGTATCTTTGCCATGGAAACCCCATGGACAGTACCAAAAGGCAAAAAGATAAGATTCCAGAAGATGAGCCCCTCAGGTCACAAGGTGTCCAATATGCTACTGGGAAGAGCAGACGGCTAGTACTAGTAGTGGCAGAAAGAGTGAAGCGACTAGGCCAAAGCCAAAAGGACACTCAGCTGTGGATGCATCTGGTGGTGAAAGGAAAGTCCAATGCTGTAAAGATTTTTTTTCCACAGGAACCTGGAATGTAAGATCCATGAATCAAGGCAAGCTAGATGTGATAAAACAAGAGATGACAAGACTGAACATCAATATCTAAGGCATCAACTAACTAAAATGGACAGGAATGGGTGAATTTAATTCAGATGACCATCAGGTATATTACTGTGGGCAAGAATCCCTCAGAAGAAAAGGAGTATTTATTGTATTTATTTAATGGTTCAATTTATATGCCGCCCTTCTTCGGAGACTCAGGGCAGCTTACAATGCGTTAAGCAATAGCCTTCATACTTTTGTATATACCTGCTTAGTAGGGCTTTCGCCCCCCCCCCCCCCAAAAGCGGTGTTCTTTTTTATACAAAGTCAGCTTATTGCCCCCACAATCCAGGTCCTCATTTTACCTACCTCAAAAGGATGGAAAGCTGAGTCAACCTTGAGCCTGGTGATATTCAAACTTGCAGTTATTGCAGGCAGCTGGTACTACTTAACAGCACTTTAGTCTGTTGCACCACCAAGGCTCTTGGTGTAACTTTCATCTTCTAGATATGTATGTATGTATGTATGTATGTATGTATGTATGTATGTATGTATGTATGTATGTAAAAGGATGATGTCCCTGTCATCATGGGGGATTGGAATGCTAAAGCAGGAAGCCAAAAAATAACCAGAATAACAGGCAAGTTTGGCCTTGGAGTACAAAATTAAGCAGGGCACAGGCTGATAGAATTTTGTCAAAAGAATACGATGGTCATAGCAAACACTCTTTTCCAACAACCCAAGAGTCAACTCTACACATGGACATCACCAGACATTCAATACAGAAATCAGATTGGATGGAGAAGCTCTATACAAAAGTCAGTAAAAAGAAGACCAGGAGCTGACTGTGGCTCAGTTCATAAGCTTCTCGTTGCAAAATTTAGGCTTAAATTGAAGAAAGTAGGGAAAAGGAGGGAATAACTATATACAGACCCAGACAAGATAACTCCTTCTTGCTTAAAAGTACGTGCTGACCAATTGGCCCCCATCTTCACCTAAAGCTTCAATAAACCGCTATAGACGTGCTATGTTCCTTCTTGCTTCAAATGCTCTACTATCATCCCAGTGCCAAAGAAGCCCACCATCAGGGAACTGAATGACTACAGACCAGTTGCTCTAACATCTGTAGTTATGAAAACCTTTAAAAGGTTCGTGCTGTCCCACTTGAAAACCATCTCGGATCCGCTGTTAGATCCCTGCAATTTGCATACCGGGCAAATAGATCAACAGATGATGCTGTTAATATGGCTCTGCACTACATCTACAACATCTTGAATCTCCAAAGACCTATGCAAGGGTCCTCTTTGTAGACTTTAGTTCAGCATTCAACACCATCATTCCAGACATCCTTCTAACTAAACTAAACCAGCTAGCGGTACCTGAACACGCTTGTAAGTGAATCATAAGCTTCCTAACAAACAGGAAGCAGCAGGCGAAGCTAAGCAGAATCGCATCAGATACCTGTACAATTAGCACAGGGGTCCCCCAAGGCTGTGTGCTCTCTCCACTTCTCTTATCTCTATATACCAATGACTACATCTCAAATGATCCATCTGTTAAACTACTGAAGTTTGTAGATGACACAATAGTGATTGGTCTCATTCGAGACCATGATGAATCCGCATACAGATAGGAGGTTGAACAACTAGCCTCATGGTGTGACTGGAACAATGTGGAACTGAAACACACTCAAAACCGTAGAAATGGTGGTAGACTTTAGGAGGAACCCTCCCATACTACCACCTCTTACAATACTAGACAACATAGTATCAACAGTAGAGACCTTCAAATTTCTAAGTTCTACCATATCTCAAGACCAACATCACCTAACACCTAACATCAAAAATGTCATAAAAAAAGCACAACAAAGAATGTTCTTTCTGCGCCAACTCAGAAAGCTAAAACTGCCTAAGGAGCTGCTGATACAGTTTTACAGAGGAATTATTAAGTCTGTCATCTGCACCTCTATAACTGTCTGGTTTGGTTCTGCAACCCAACAAGACAGACAGAGATTTCAGAGGATAATTAGAATTGCAGAAAAAACTATTACTACCAACCTGCCTTCCATTCAGGACCTGTATACTGCACGAGTCAAAAAGAGGGCTGTGAAAATATTTACAGACCCCTCACATCTTGGACATAAATTGTTTCGACTCCTATCCTCAAAATGACATTATAGAGTACTGCACACCAGAACAACTAGATACAACAACAGTTTTTCCCCGAACGCCATCACTCTGCTAAACAAATAATTCCCTCAACACAGTCAAACTATTTACTAAGTCTACCCTACTATTAATCTTGTCATCATTCCTATCACCCATCTCCTCCTACTTATGACTGTATGACTGTAATCTTGTTGCTGTTATCCTTACGATTTATATTGACTGTTTCCTAATATGATTTGATTGCTTATTTGTACCCTATGACTATCATTAAGAGTTGTACCTTACGATTCTTGACGAATGTATCTTTTCTTTTATGTACACTGAGAGTATATGCACCAAGACAAATTCCTTGTGTGTCCAATCACACTTGGCCAATAAAGAATTCCATTCCATTCCATTCCATTCTGCTGGAAGAGACTCCTGCGAGTCCCTTGGACTGCAAGGTGATCAAACTGGTCAATACTAGAGGAGATCAACCCTGATTGGTCTTTAGAAGGCCAGATCCTGAAGATGAAACTCAAATACTTTGGCCACCTAATGAGAAGGAAGGACTCACTGGAGAAGAGCCTAATGCTGGGAAAGATTGAGGGCAAAAGAAGAAGGAGATGACAGGGAACGAGGTGGCTGGATGGAGTCACGGAAACAGTAGGTGTGAGCTTAAATGAACTCTAAAGGATGGTAGAGGACAGGAAAGCCTGGAGGAACATTGTCCATGGGGTTGTGATGGGTCGGACACGACTTCGCCACCAGCAACAACAACTTTATTTCTAATTGTGTGTTTTGTGTGTGTGTGTGTATAATTCTTTACAGAAATATAATAAAGCACAATTAAAAAACAGTATATTGTGGAGTCTTTATAACTTTAAGAACATGTTTCTACTATTCACTATAGCAGAGCAAAATTAAAATGAATACACAGAAACCTACCTACTACTTGGAATATTCCAAGTCAGGAGTGAAATACTACCGGTTCACACCGGTTCAGGCGAACCAGTAGCAACGGCAGGGCATGGTTTGGAGAACCAGTAGCAGCGGCAGCACAAGGCTCCCCCCACCAACCCAGACATTGTTGCTTCCTGGTTTTAACCAGGAAATAACCTGTTTTTTACCCTCTGCGCATGGGCAGAAGGCTTTGCGCAGATGCAGAGGGTTCAAAATCGCAAATGACACACATGCGTGGAGTGAGCTCGCGTGCGTGGAGTGGGCACTTCCTAACCTTTACGGAAGTTAAGTAGATTTCACCCCTGTTCCAAGTGCTAAAAAGAGATTCAAAATAATGTTAAATTGTTCTATGACACCTCATAGCTGTTACAAGATTTAAGAAATAAAATGTAGTTTTAATTTTGGGATAGATGGGAGCAATCCATTGTAGCTAGTTTTGCACATACATAGTCTCTAACATTGGTACTCTAACATTATACCATAGTTCTTTGGGATCACATGCAAAACACAACTCATAGGTCCTTGTTTTATACTAAACTACTGCTGGAAAACCTTACTTCAGATGCAATCATTTTTGCTTGGTTAAAAGCATATTCATCACTACTTCCATCCGAACAGGAACAATAAAATCAGGAAGCAAAAAATCAACCCGCTTACTAAAAAGGCAATATTAAGAGATGAAAGCCTCAATCACCCACCAAAAATATTTACCTTTCTTGCAGGTTGCTCATAGCTCTTGACTGACGAATAGCCTAAGGAAAATAAATGAAAAATGCCCTCTTTGGGATTGATGTAAAAATAAGTGGTAAAGACTCTTTAATATTATACTTCACCAAAAACTTAGAATGAAACACAACTAGCTCAAGAAGCACAAATCTACTTCTTTAGCCTTCCCTGCCTGGAAAACAATAGTCTCAACCAGGGGTGAAATGCTACCAATTCGGGCCGGTTCGCCTGAAGCATTAACAAAAAATGTTACCGGTTCACCCAAACCAGTAGTAAAAAAATCCTTTAAAAAGTAAAAAAAAAAGTTGGCCACACTGGACATCACATGACCCCCCACCAAGCCACACCCACCAAATTTTTGAATTTTACCACTGGTCCCAACAAAATTGGAAGGTTGAAGTTAAAGGTGGCTCAGTTGTTTCAGTACAGCCTGATATACCCTATATCAGTTTAATACATAACCATTATATTAATTATGAGAATGCCAAAGCTAGAATATTTACAGTTGGTGTAGAGTGGTGCTTAAACTCACAGACTAGGACTATGGAGACCCATGGATCCAGTCCATTATCGTCCATGAAAATTGGGAGACAAACTGCAGTGACTGGAAGATCAAACAGGTTCCTGATGTGACTAGCTGACAACCCTGTCATCCAACATGTGGAGCAGGGAACTAGTGGGTCAGCTATACTGAATTTAATTCTTACTAATAGGGATGAAATGTTTGAGGGAGTGAAAGGTATATGAATTTTGTGTGAGAGTGCCATGTCACATTAGAACACACAATAACACAGGTATAGATAACTGAACATAAACTGGGAAACCCTGTTCCAGGTAAATAAAGATAGTAAGAGATATTACTTACTATTGGTCTTACAATCCAGGATAGGCCTCTTCGAATCCAATAAGGTAATTTTATCATCAGTACATTAATTCTTAGATACGGATCTACAGGTTCGCCTTCACTGAAAGGCAACCAGGAAAATCCAAGCCCATAAATAAAATGCTAAAATAATTTTCAAAATGGAAGTTATCTTCCAATTTCAGGCATCAGCTAGCACTACTGGCATCCAGAAATGTCTGTTTGCCATGTTCTGATTAATAATTCTGATTAATCTGTAAAAATCAAGAGAAAAATCCTACTACATCAGATGTATAGGTAGCCCTTGAGTCAAAACTGTTTGTTTAAGGACAGTCTGGAATTACGGATGGTTTTGAAAAGGGTGTTTTATGGCCAATAAAGCTCTTCCAGCAATCACAAAATGTTGCACTATCACCCCGCAGTCACATGATTGCAATCTATGTGCTTGGTAGAAGCAGGATTTATATAGAATCTTACTTCTTTCCATTGTATAAGCTATCCCTTTATTCTAACCTTCGTCCTAAACTTTTTTAACCAATTACTGATTTATAGAAGGACCTCTTATCTCATTACCTCTAAATTTCCACAAGGGTTTTGAATGAAGCACTTTTATCCAGAGCTGTTTGGGAAGTTCAACCGTAATATCCTAGTGTTTTGTCAGATCCTAATATAAATATAAACTATAGCAGCTCAGTACATCTATCACACTAACCCCAAATCAAACATGCTACTATATATTATGAGTTAAAATGATCTGCAAATCCATTCCAATCTCTATTGATTTTGTTTGTCAGAAGTGACATGGCCTCGGGACACTGCAATTGTGATAAACACATGCCAGTTGTCAAGCATCCAAATTTTGATCACGTGACTACAGGGATGCTGCAACCGTTGTTAAGTGTGAAAAATGGTCAGTAGTCACCTTTTTCAGTGTCGTCGTAACTTCAAACAACCATTAAACAACTGGTTGTAAATTGAGGACCAGCTGAATGTATCTAATAAATAAATAAAAATGTTGCCCAAGACTTCCACCTACTGCGCTTCTCTCTCTAGACATCCATTCAGATTTGTCTTACACTGGCAGCAATATTCCATTTGAGATTTCATTGCCCGATTTAAGTCTCTCACTTATATCAGTGCCTGCAAAAATAAATGGGTAGATCGGTACAGCCTGATAGACAAGTACCTCTGCTAAATCCTAAATAATTGTCACATGACCATCAAGCCACACTCACAAAATAAGCCACGCCCACAGAACCGGTAGTAAAAAAAATTAGAACCCACCCCTGCTCTCACCTATACTGATGTGTTGCCCCGATACATAAATATCATACAATAATTCAAAGTAATGTATCTTGTTCCAGCTTTTAATTTTTAACCTGACAACAATCCTGGAAGCACTAAATATTGAGATTTAAGATTAAAGAAAGTTTTGAAGCTGAATTTCCTCTATTTAAACATTGTAGAATGCTATCCTGTCTGTATTACTGCAGAAAGCTTTTTTATATAGTCTTACATCCCTTTACATACACATATACAAGTGGTCATCATTTACCAATTGCCTTGTGTAGCAAATGTTTGAAGTTGCAAGAGTGAAAGAAAACCCCCACTTTTTGACCACTCTTCGCAGTTACGATTATTGCAGAGATATACGATCTTATGATCATCATTCACTGTTATTCAACTGGCTTCCAACAAGATGAAGCAGGAGTAAAACTGCAAGTCAAAGTCTCGTGATTTCTCCCTTAATGATTGCTGTGTGACAAATGCGAAGAGACATAAGATCATCATGGTAATGTGATTTTCCAATTTAGCAATGGTGGTGCTTAGTGATGGAATTGCCAGTTATAATTTTGGTCACTAAGTGAGGACTACCTGTACTATCTTAGATCTATAATAAAAATAAAGCTTCCAGCAGAATTTGTGATGTTGTTTGAATCAAGGGGGAAAAAAGTTTCAGACAGCTGAAGTTCACTAGTCCCAAATGTTTCATTCATAGCAGCTTTCAGCATCACACAAATTAAAGCCCTGTCTCTCCACCTATCGAAAATAATTGGAAACAGAAGGGAAAAAAAGAGTGTGTGGTGGTGGTGGGGGGTGGGGAGGAGAATCACATTCACAAAAAAAGCCTTCTATTCTTCTTATTTCCTCACATATACATTTCAGACTATAGAAAATGTAATACTTACAAAGACTGCAGTAAAGTGGCACCACCATCACCAAGAAACGATGCAGGAACTAAGTGGGTCATAAAATGGACTATGTGAGGTGGCTTAAAGGGGACCAACTAAAAAGAAATGGAAGAATATTTACAATAAAACATGTTTTTTAAAAAAAATTGGGAGAAATATCTAGTCAGAAACATGACTGAAAAAAAACTTCAATTCTCTAAACCAATGTTTTTTCAAACTTGGCTATTTTAAAATATGTAAAATTTCCCAGTATGCTAACAACAGGAGTTGAAGTCTATGCATCTTAAAAGTTGCCAAGTTCAAAAACGTTGCTCTAAATGATAAAAATGCATTCATTTGCATATGATTCAATCTTACACTTGGGAAAAGGTTTGCACAACTCTACTAAAAGTCAATACAAATGGCAGACCTGTGTAACTAACTTCCACTTGGGGGCCAACCTGAGGGCCATCCCATATATAAAGGCTCTCCCGCGTTAAGCAAATCCAATCAATTTTTAAAAACTCTGTATGGCGGACAACGAAACTAGCATAAGAAATAATTAATCAGCAGATTACAGAGATGAAAGCAAAGTGAACCAGAATACAGTATTGAAATACTCAAAACCAAAATCAGCCAAGCTGCTTTTTTATTATATATATATATATATATATATATATATATATATATATATATATATATATATATATAAAATTAGATTTATATTATTTTTGCATGAAAGTCCACCCTTTATTGGTAACAGGTAGTGCAGCGGAGTTAGTACGAAGGGAGGGAATGCCCAAATAACACTTATGTGAAGTTTTGCTCTTTCTCTGCTGTTGCACCCTCCATAAAAATCTCTTACACTTACTGATGTTGCCTTCTGAAACAGACATCCCTTTGGTCCGACACATACCTCCCTCTCCCCTAATAAGTATACATACCACATGACCATTTATTTCCAGAAGCTCCTTGGTTTCCAGCACAGCCCGTGTCATGGAAGGGCTTGGCATACTATAGGAATTAGTCACATGATATCCTATTCTGAGGGGTGCAGAGCTGGTATAAACCTAGAGGAACAGAAGAAGAGGAGAAAATTTCAAAATAATTAATCATAGTAGATGCCTTAAAAGCAGGACACCACACTCAAAAAATAAGCACTACATTAGCTACAGAAACATCAATTTCTCAGTTTCTTTATCTGCTGGTATAAATATCCACCCACTGGCTTAACTCCAGAGGCTAACAGCCAAAGGTGCTTAAGCTAGTAAAGTTCCTTAGGCAACAGTTCTGAAAAACAGGACCAAATCATGAAATGTTTTCCCAGAACATCAATGCCTGAGCACACTAACACAGGTTCAAAAGGGGAAAAAACAAGATAGTCCAAACAAGATAGGCACCCAAAATGTAAACACATGAGCATGGGAGGGGGAGGGAGGCTGCCACCGAGTCAGAAGTACCATTTGGAACTCCATTGTAATTTTGAATGGTCTCTTAAGCAACAGATTGTAAGTCAAGGACTAGCTATACACTTAGCCTGTAGGTGCAGCCTACTTCATGTCTCTTTTTACCTGGTTTCCTTCCCAAGTTGTTACTAATGCTTATTTATTTTAAAATAATCACTTCTCTCAATGAAACGCAAAAAGGAGAGTCAGTGTTTATGTATTTCTGCCATCTGTCACAGGTAAAATGGCACAATGTTCATTTTCTGGAGATGTAGAAACAACCCATTCCGTTAGTAGATTCGGTGGAAAGTGGAGATATTTTCTTGATTATACCCTTTTCTCATCATGCTGTTTGAGGAACTCTCTGGTCAACTCTTTAATTCATATGTGGGGTTATTTTTATTTTTTTGAATATTTTTAAATTTTATTTTATAACATAAAAATTCCATTTTCAGTTAAATAGTGTGTTGTCTGGGTGCAAATAGTCTTAGGACGTAATAATCAAAGTATTTACAACAACGTTCATTACATTGGTATTAGTTCAACAACAACAACAACAACAATAATAGCTTATCCATTTTAACAAACCTCTCTTGTATCATTAGTCCTTTTCATATATCGCCATGTTTCTAACTTCTGTTTTTATTAGCTAACCATTGATAAAATAAGTCCCATGTCAAAAAGTGTTCAGTTTGTTTTCCTTAATTGTAAGCGTTAGTCTATCCTTTTCTGCACATTCAAAGTGTTTACAACGATGTTCATTACATTGGTATTAGTTCCATAATACTAATACTAATACTAATACTAATACTAATACTAATAATAGCAGCTTATCCATTTTAACAAACCTCCCTTGTATTATTAGTCCTTTTCTAATATTTCCATGTTTCTAACTTGTTTTTATTAGCTAACCTTTGATAAAATAAGTCCCATGTCAAAAAGTATTCAATTTCTTTGTTTTCCTTAATTGTAAGCGTTAGTCTATCCTTTTCTGCACATTCTAGTATTTTTTTTCACATTTTCATCTACAGGGATCTCTTCACTTTTCCATTGTTGCGCAAATATAATTCTAACAGCAGTTAGTGCATGTAAAATCAAATATGTATCCCCCTTGTACTTATCCAGTAAAATGCCTAACAAAAATATTTCTGGTTTTAAATCTATATGTTGCTTTATCATTTTTTCCAACCATGTATGTATTTGGGGGGTTATTTTTCTGGGGTGATGCCATTACTACAGGAGCCCTGGAAAAGCCACAGCATCTTTAAGGGAGTGGTAATGGTTGTGGCAAGGGCACCCGTGTTTTCTCCAATTATTCAAATTCAAATCTTCTGATTTGAAGATCTCTGCATGGTTAGTAGGATCACTGATCTTACTTGCTCATTGAAAGGAAGAGGTGGCACCGTGGGATCCAGATGGAACATTTTCTTGCACAAGAGAGCTTTCATGCAAAGGGCAAGGCTGTCAACATCCCTCGCCATTGGTCCCAAGCCAACAAAAACTGGAAGTAAGAAACAAGTAAACAGAAAGCATTGAAGAGTAGCTTTTTAGGACTCGGGAAATTCTGAGAGGAGATCAGAATTTCCTCAAGAGTCAACTCATTCCTTACTTTTCAGAATGAATGACCTCTCTTCATAACACCATAAGAAGAGCAACTTTTCAATACAATAGGAACAAAAAAAGGTTAAAGAGTATGTAAATAAAAAGGCATTTGTTTACTCTTCTCTATTTTCAATAGAGACTGTCATAAAATCAAATCTTGTCATGTAGTGGACTTGACTTTTGACTGGAATGGCCTATGACCAAATGTTGGTCTCAATTATGGTCACAAGTTAAGGACTACCTGTAATCCTTTGTAAGTCACCCAGAGTCACAATTTGCAAGTTGGGCGGCCATATAAATTAATTAAATCAATTAAAAAATACCCTATTCTAGGAAATAGCTAGCAACATTCTCAAATCCTTTTCTGGTAAATTCTTGTTACAATACCTCATTGCTAATTTCAAAAAGGTTTTCTTTTAAAAGACAAAGTGACAATAAAACATTCACGGAACAGAGAATGGTTTTTACTGGCATTTTTTGAAAAGCTGCCAGCTGCCAACATTTTCAAAATTTACTTTGTATTGTAATTTACTTTGTAAATTGATGAAACTGTTTTTGGGAGAACTAGAATGTCAAAGGATAACTTATTCACTTGAAGCAAATTCCCATTTATCCAATCAAATAATAGTATCTTACCTCCTCTCTGACCGGCGATACATGGAACAATTCCTTTTTTGCTGTAGAGACATAAAAAGAGTAGTTTTAGCAAAGCTGTCAAGATTCCCAATTTTCAATATCAATTCTTCTTTCTTTACATTCTAAAGGGGAACTCATTTCAGCACTTAACACAGATGACATGTTGAGAACATTTTTGGTTTGCCTAGTTGAACAGAGTTAGTTCATACGAACTAAAATAGCCAAGATTCCAGCCAAGCCTATTAGATTAGCAATAGCAATAGCACTTATATACTGCCCCACTAATTAAAACGTAACTGATAAACCTTGGAAGTTCACAACTTTTTGATTAGGGTAAAGGTAAAGGTTCCCTTTGCATATATGTGCTACTTGTTCCCGACTCTAGGGGGCGGTAATAATCTCCGTTTCAAAACCAAAGAGCCAGTGCTGTCCGAAGACATCTCTGTGGTCATGTGGCCAGCATGACTAAATGCCAAAGTCCACGGAACATTGTTACCTTCCCACCAAAACTGGTCCCTATTTTTCTACTTGCATTTTTTACGTGCTTATGAACTGCTAGGTTGGCAGGGTAAGTGCTAGGTTGGCAGGCAGGAACTGCTAAGTTGATTAAGGTACAGCAGGGTAAAACAGGACAGTCTATTTCATATGTTAAACAGAATTCATTTGCAGTGGACATAAGACTGCAGATGTAAAAAGCAATTCTACAAAGGTTGAATGAAAGAAGATTTAATCTAGTAATTATCTGATTGATTAATTTTCACTATTTGAATTAATTATTAATTCCCTCTTTCTTGGCAACTCTGATATATAGTTATAGTAGACCAGGAAGCAATATAAAGTTATAAAAGATCAGGAATAGATCAGGAATCTGAGAGAAATAATCCACAATATTTTAAACTCTGTAGTTTAAAGATTAGGGTTTGTATACAACCTAATTCTGTTGCTAGTGGTTTTTAAACCACAAATTCCACAAAAGGCACTTGGGATACGAATGCTGCCTGCTATATCTGTGCCAATGCCCAGAATGGATCCTCCACTTTTAATAAGAGCTCCTTCCCCTCCTGACGATCCACCAGGGCTTTTTGTGGGAACCAAAGGATGCACTGTTGATCTAAAAATCGGATTGCTGCAGTCATAACTGAAAAGACAAAAGAATATTGTAAGCAATTGGTTTTTGGAATAGTTCCAAATATTTTCCTAATAGTTCTTTCATTTAGGGATCTAAGAATATGATTCAATTAGCCTTTTTACAAAATTATAATGTATCTCTTGATTAATCTTAACCAGAAACAATGGTATTTACACTATGACTCTTTATAAGGATTTCTTTTTCTTTTCAAGTACTCACCACAATGTAGAAAGGCCTAAAAAAAATCTTGCAGACATAAGCTGGCAACCTTTTCGGATATCAGCAATGCGCCTCAAATTACACTTCTGCAATATCTTAAACATGATCAAATTTTTTTTTGCAAGACTGCCTAATTACAAGATTTCAGCAGTTTCACATTTCATAACATTCTGGCCAGATTTGGAATAAGTAAGAACAGTGAGCAGTAGTAAGTGCATTTCTCTCTCACAATCATTAAAAAAACCCAAATTTCTTGAACTCTGAAGAGGAAATGCTGATTAGCATAATCAATTATTAACTCCTAAGCAGCATTGTAAAAACTTGGCCAGGTTCAACTCTTCTATTTCTTAAAAAATATAAGCTTCCTTAAGCTTTAACAATGATCACTTACACAGTGCATGGTAGAGGTAAGAGGTACTGTTATCTGACTGAAAATACTAGTCCTTTGGTCAATTTGAATCACCCACTTCAGTATCATACAGTACAGTCTTGTCAGCTGATGACAAAAAAATTTGTGCAGAGCCAGTAATATTATTTGCTTTGTCCTTGCAAGCACTACAAACATGCAATCAGTTTTTAAAAACTGTGCTGGGTGGATTGCAGTGCCTTGTACAATTGGATGCAGCTTACCCATTAGACTTAGCCTCTTTGGAAACAGATTTGTGAGAAGCAAGGAAAGCTGTTGGGAATGTTGAGGATAAAAGTAAAGAATGCGGGGGAGGAAGGAGTTATAAAAAACAGGTGGGAAAGGAGAGGGGGAGACAGCAGAAATGGGAATTTTTGAAGCAACCAGGAGCAGAAAGTTGGGAATGGAGATTGGTGAGTGTGCAAACGTGATAAAAGCCAAGAGATTAAGGAGAAAACACAGAGAGATGGGATGGGGCTTCTACTAGGAATTTGAAGAGGCAAGTGGAGGCATTAGAAAGACATTAGTAAGGAAGGCATGGATCAGAAGTAGAAAATGGCAAGAAAGTTAAAGAGTGAGCGAGTGACCGTAAGTCAAACCCAGGAGTGGTCAGCAGCAGGAGGAGGAAGATGACAAAGCTCAGCTAGGTCAGGAACCCAAAAGGGAGGGGGAAGACAGGGAAGGTGGGAAAGAGCTGAAACTCTCCTGAGACTGTAAATGCAGGTGAACTGCCAAACACCTGAACTTTGATCACAAGACCAAAGAGCACTGCAACAGCTGTAACTTCAAATGATTTACTTGGTCATAAATCTCTTCCATCAGTGCCGCTGTAAGTTCCAATGATTGCTGAATGGACAGTCTTAAATCAAGGATTACCTGTAGATAAAAATCAAAACATAGACGATGGCAAAAATAAATACATGATTTACCTCAATAATGATTGGGGAATATTTGTTTTTACAAATGGAATCGCTCCTTGATGTTTCAACACCTGCACTACAACAGCGTCTTCTGCTGCTGGCTGGAAGAGACGCTTTGCAAAGCCCAAAGTAGTATCATAGCCCTGTGATGAGGAAAAAGATATAAAGATGAGAAGGAAATTCAGGTTCCCTGTAGAAACAGAAGACATCATTCAGTGATGTGGGGTTTAAGATATTAAAAAAAAAATGCTATACAAAGATGGAAAGAGGAGCCCATACCCACATTTCAAGATTAGTCTTTGAAATTAATAGAACTAGCTAGATAGTGAAATTAACTGCTTTAATTAGAAAAAAAGAATGTGACTAATTTTCTTGCAATGTGGAGACCACTGTTAGATTTCTTACAAGACAAGGACAAAAATCAGATTTTGACCGAGTTTTGAGGACAAGATTTGATTTGACTAGAAAAATACTGAAACTTATTTTTATTCAAATTTGTCAGTTTATGATAAGTTAGACAAACATTAAGTGAAGACTATATTATGACTAATGTATTTTTTGTAGTTTTATAATGCATTTTAAGCATTGGTATTATTCTATAGAGAGAGGCTATTGTATAATTACTTCTTTACTGGGAAAACTCAGAGGTCACTTATGTTATATATTCGTTTTATATATTTTTTGTTATTTTTTAACTTGTCCTATTATTCCCAGTTGGAATAATCAAAGAACTTTGTATGTTTTAGCAGACAGCAATCAATGTTAAGACTGCTGTGAAACATCCTTAGCAAAAGGTAAATTTTATTTTGGTTATCACAGATCTAAACACATTTTCTAGCACATTTTTAAGATACAGCTGGTTTCCCACACAATATGCAACATGGATTTTTGCTTACTTATTTGATTTCAAAGCTGCCTAATTGCAAAACCATTCAAGGTAACACTCACAAATTTAAACACTGTCTTAAAGCCATACAAGAAAACCAACAATGGGAATTAAAAAAACAACTTGTGCATTACAGTTTGCAGGCTCATGTATCACCTGCGCCAGGCCCTGTTAGAAAGGGTTTAAGCTGCTCAGAGTTACCTTAGAGGGGAGATGGGCAACATAAAAATGTAACAAATAAATAAATAAAATGAAGATTTTATAAAAGAGAGCAGGGCTCAGCATTAAGTGACTTAGCTATTAGATACAGGCAGATGAAAAAATGATCTCATAATAATTAACATGTATACTAGGGGTGTCAAACTGGCGGCCCACGGCCAGGATGCGACATGTGCAGGCCTCGCCCATCCCAGCTCTGCGAAGGGAAAAAAATGTTGTGATTCATCACTTGATGGCATTGTGAGGCGGTGAGTTTGACACCTGTGTATAGGCACCTCCTAGAAGCAATTCAAATCCAAAGCCAATTATATAATGGAGTACAAGTTGCACATCCACCTGTTCTTTGGCCACACGAAAGCTGGGCATACCCACCCAAGGCCTACCCCAGCTATACCTTGCAGTTAATGGAATCCTTTATGCTGACGGGAACTCCATAGAGCAAGCCCTTTTTCCCTTCGCTGTTCATACGCAGAAGCTGGGATCCGTTCTCTGCTATGTAATCGACTATGCAGTTGACATCTGCAGTTACTTTCAAGGCCTAGAAAAAGCAGGGAAAGACAGCATCCTTATTTCTCAAAACGGTAACTAATTCTCTTCTACATGGGCATTATTGTTCAGTGCCTATGATTCTTATATCTAAAGACTGGTGTGCCTCAGTGTAGAAGCTAAGTAGGTTCTGAATATTTCTGGGTAAAAATTTTCACCCAGCAGGTATATATCAGTCCTAGAGGGTAAAAAAAAAAGACTATGATTCTTGCTTCACACTTCCCTCTTATGGTCAAAGGCTGAGGAAAAACTGACGGAATGAGTCTTTGAATCAGGGTCAGCTCTTAGTGCTTCGCAATCACATTTAATAGCTGGTTTTGGTAACAATATGGAATCTTACTACTGTCTTCTTCTAGGATATTTTTTCAACTTGTCAAACTAGCTTATAGCCCTAAGTATTCCTGTTGGTCTCCCATCCAAATGCTAAAACTAGGTTTCACTCTGCTGAAGGAGAGGTAGATATTGCTACTTTGGATCTATTTCTGGTATAGGCCAATTACTTCTTCCTTACTAGAAGTTTCACTTCTATGTATTTATTATCAAATTATTTCTTTCTTGAAAAGATTACCTGATGTCGGCTTTTTTTGGGAAACAAACTATATACACCTACCTTGGAGTATTAATCACTGAACTCAATGAGTGTTTTTTTTTTCTGAATAATTAGCCAGAGAATCTGTTTATGAAGTTTATTGCTACACTGACAAAATGCTTTCTATGCAAAAGAGATAAAATTTGCTAACATTATTGAGACCCTTATAACAGCAACAGCAAAGAAGATGCCATAGAAATATGTGACCCACAAGAAAAATGCAGATTCCTAAAACAAGTTTCAAATTTACTTTTTTAAAAATGTTTATAGATCCTCAGGAAAATCATAATAATCCTACACTACACCTATTTCTCATTTTTGTTAGCTTAGGGAATGATGCCTCACCTTATCCACATAGGTGTAGAAAACAGTCTCAGGTGTGAGTGAACCATTCCCAAGTTTCTGACAGAGTTCATGCAAACTCAGTGATAAAATAGGTTCTGGTTGGTGATTTGGATTCTGAAAGAGAAAAAATCTCCAAGTATAATAAAACACTACTTCTTTTAGATCATATATAATCTATCTATAAACATTTAGAATTTTTACAATATAGCTGAAGGCAAGTCCAGTATAAACTAAGCAGTCCTATAATTGATGCTCTGATCCATATCAAAAACATTGCTAAGAAGATTCAATCTTATACATTTAAAATCTGTGTTTCAGAAAAAATGTTAATGTGACTCTTGCTCAGCCACATTTTTGGAAGCGATTAAACACAGGATAATTAGGAAAGTATTAACACATTACCATCAGTTTATCTATATGTTACGAAAACTCTTGTTGTTATGATCATTAACTGGGCGAAATGATGTACCACGGGACAACAATTAACAAGGTTACCTTCATCTCTGTTATCATTTTGGAAGTTCCTCAAGACCTGGGAGTCCCAAGGAACCAGAGACATTTTTTGATGGCTCCATTATGGTTGGTCTTTTTACTCTCTCCATGCAGTTCACACCGGTTACATTTTTATATAGTGTTTTTCATGTTTACTATGACTTTCATATTTTTATAATGATTGGCTTTTATATTTGTTTTATTCATTTATTCATTTAGCCAGACTTGCTTCTTGTGAGATGGGCAGCCATTGAAGCATAATTAATATATTCATTAGGAGTAAATTTTACTTAATTCAATGAGATATACTTCTGAGAAGATACATGTGATTTCAACTTTTGATTGGGAGCTGCCTAGAAGTTTTTAGAAGATGGGTGACTATATAAATGTTTAAATAAATAAATATGCAAGCGTACACTGTTGAATGGGTTAACACAAATCATTTCACAAGGGTTGCTTTCGGATTTCTTCATTTTAATTATGAAAGTGAAAACAACCTTTTACTCAAGACAAAACCTTGACGGTATGATGAAATACGAAAGCATGGGCATGTTTCTAATTATGCATCCTGTGACTAAGATTCTGATCAGATAAACTAAAAAATAGAACTGTTTTATTAGACAAGCCCATTCGTTTTAAGCACTGTTACCCACCCACCCAGTCATCAGTTTGAGACAGGTACCCATATAAATTGAACAAAAAAATAAAAATATACTTGACAAACATGTGCGTATCAAGACCTTCCAATTTCTCCACCTCACCTGCCTTTAATATAGTGATCTCCAGCAACTCACAAGGCCTGGTGGCTCAGCAGACTAATGCATTGTGATTAACTCCAGCTGTCTGCAATTACTGTAACTTCGAATCTCACCAGGCTCAAGGTTGACTCAGCCTTCCATCCTTTCTAAGGTGGGTAAAATGAGGACCCAGTTTGTGGGGGCAATAAGCTGACTTTGTATAAATATACAAAAGTATGAAGGCTATTGCTTAACGCATTGTAAGCCGCCCTGAATCTCCAGAGAAGGGCGGCATATAAATCAAATTAAAAAAAACAAAACCTCAGAATAGTCAAACTGAATTCAGAGAGAGACAACTTTAAACCTCCAGAATCCAGATACTCGACTTTTCTTTCAGTTATTCGCTGCCTTCCAGCGGTTTTGCTAAACATAGCATAAAATCGCAGAGTGGCACACAAACCTGCTGACACAGCAGTTTGGGGCTAAACCTATTTGCCCCACCTAACCTTCCTGTGAGAACCAGAAACCTGGATTTGGTCGAATCTCATTGACCTATTCAAGTCTGCAACGCTTGCACCAACCAGGATAATCATCTATTTCCAGATGAACGAGTTCCTTTTAAGTGCGGAATGAAAAAAAAGAAACTAAGGAGCTTCCTTCCTTTAGAAAAGACTACAAGCTTTAGAAGAAAGGTCAATCTCCCCGAGCAAGTCCATCCCCATTTTCGAAGCTCTTACGACCCCCGACCCTCTTGCTTCTCCCTACGGCTGTGAACGTGGGGATGGTCTGCTTATTGCACAGACCTCGGAGTGGCAGAGCTAATGGGGGGGAGGGGCGGTTTCTCCCCTGACCTGCTCTTGGAAGCGCTGTGCGGCTCTTCCCATTTGCTGGAAGGCGCCCTCCCGCCGGCTCCTTGCTTTCGCTATCTTGTCCTGGACCTGCCGCTTCCTCCGCCATTTCAGCAGCAGGAGGGTCGCTATCCAGCAACCCAGGAAAGCAGAAACCAGAGCAGTCGCGTTCATCCTCATCGCCGAGCGACCAGTCCGTGGCGCAGCTGTAGCTTTTGTATCCGACTCCTCCCACTCGGCTCTGGGTAAAGATGCGAACCGGACTCCGCCCCCTGCAAAAGATGCCAAGCTTCGTTCGGGATTCAACCCCAAGCGTCGCGTCTGCCGGAAACTTTCTCATTTGTCCCGATGCCCATTTTTCCCTCGGAAATTAGCATGTTAGTCACGCCTGTTCTTATGGTGATGAAGGAAGTTAGCACTCACTCCTCTCCTGGAGGAATGAAAAAATTTGGGAAGTATTGGGAAGGCAGAATATTGTGTTCCCTGGATGAGAAAAGTAGAAACATGTTTTTAAAGACAACGCAGCTTCCTGCAGCTCCCTGCCTCTCCCCACCTTCAGCTCCAGGTTGTTGGGATTGGGACCTAGCCCTTGGGACATGATGAGCCCTCTACCCATCTAGCAAAGGAACTCACCACGTGGTACCTGGCAGTGGTGGGTTCCAAAATTTTTTACTACTGGTTCTGTGGGCATAGCTTGGTGGTCATGTGACTGGGCACGGCTTGGTGGTCATGTGACTGGGCACGGCTTGGTGGTCATATGACTGGATGGCGTAGCTGGGTGGTCATGCGACTGGGTAGGTGTGGCCAGCTTAACGATACTCATGTCAAGGGTTATGATTAGGGTGCCTGGCCTCTCCCCCCCTCAAAGGCCTCAACGAGATACAATTTCCCTGTACTACTACTGAACATTCAAAATATACTATTCAGTCCTATGTACATATGCCGTATGTGTACATACATATTGCATAGTATAGAGTGTGTAAAGGCACACAAAAACATACATTATTTACTATATATACTGTATGTGTATGTACACATACACACACCTCTTCTAAAACTACATTCAACCTCATTACATTTGGAAAAATATATCCAGAGTCCACTTCCTGCCACACATTTAACTATAACTTCTGTACATTTAGAACATTACACACACCTTCAGATGTTCTTCCCTAACTTGCACATGACTGTTAGAGCCAGAAGAGATCATGGATTGAGTAAAATGTGGTGAAACTCACTTAACAATGCTCTTGCTTAGCAACCAAAATTTTGGGCTCAATTCTGGTCATAAGTCAAGGACTATCTCTGCCTTCCTCTGCATGGCAGCCTTGTCCTAGTAAACTCCTTCTCCTTTCTGGCAAATTTCCTCTCTGTTAGACACCAAAATAATCCAGGCGATATAAGGTTTCCTGCTGGAGCAGGGGATTGGACTAGATGGCCTCTAAGGTCCCTTCCAGCCCTAGATTGCTGTCCTGCTTCTAAGTGTCTTCTGAAGCCACGTCTAGTGCCAGGGTTTCTTTCTTCCTTCCTCTTCTTTCTTTCTCTCTGTCTCCCTCCCTTGCTCTTCCTTCTTTCTCTCTTTCTTGTCTCTCCCTTCCTTTCTTTCTTTCCGCTCTCACCCTTCCTCTCCTTTCTTTCTCGCTTTCTTGTCTCTCCCTCTCTCCCTCTTTCTTTTTCTGTCTTTTTCTTTCTTTCTTTTCTCTCTCTCTGGACTTGAAAGGCAATGGGATGCGCATGCTTGAAGAACATGGCGGTGACGAACATGGCCGGGGCGAGTGGCGACCGGTTCGTGGGCATGGCCAGCCAGCCATTGCTACCAGTTCTGCAAGAGACTAAAATTTGGTCTGACCATGCCCAAGTGACAGTTGGAACAGAGATATTTACTACCAGTTCTCGCGAACTGTAGCAACCCACCACTGGTATCTGTGGAGATTGTATCACTCAGCAAGCCTCGGCCAAGCCTGGGACTCAGGACAACCTACAGAGATGCCGCTGTATGGCCCCATCAGAATACATAAGAATAATAAGAATATAAGCTCAAATTCAAAGGCCCAGAGAGAGGAGAAAACAGGCATTCTCAGCATCTCGGCCCTTTTTCTTCTTCACCCAATATCATCAAGGCATGTGATCCTGTCCACCATTAAAACCACCTTTCCAAACAGCCACCATGTTTCCAGAGTCTTTCTCCCCACTTGGAACTGAACCCGGAAGGATATTTCTTCCAACAGTGAAAAACATGGTTATACAACACAGGTAGGCCTTGACATACAACCACAACGGAGCCCAGCGTTTCTGTTCCTAAGTGAGACATTCATTAAGTGAATTTTGCCCCATTTTTACAACCTTTCTTGCTACCTTTGTTAAGGGAATCACTGCATTTGTTAAGTTAGTTAAGTTAGAGAATTAGGCGCAGCCAACGGTAGGAGCCAAAAAGTCCCATTCCAGTATAAACACTGAACATATCCTTCCTCTATATGGAAACTACTGGATACCTGTGCTCCGCTAGGAAACTATGTGATCGGGCTTGATAAATTGACACTTACAACTTGAAATTAATAAGTAGTTACGATTGGCCTCTCCTCTACCCTTCCCTCCCTCAGGCTTGCCCCATAGGCCTCCTATTGTCAACTTGCAAAGCTTCCCAGACCAGCTTTCAAGTTGCCATAAGCAGGAGGGGGGAGAACTGATGGGGCTGTTTGGCTGCCCCAACTGAAAATACATTCCACACATGCCTTTCTCCAGATTGTATTCTACGTTACTGGAGTCAGCAGGAGGGGTGGGGTTTTTACAGCCCACCAACGAGGTCCATTGGAGAATGTGATTTATGACATGCCTAGGGAGGAGGGGGGAGACAGGATCATGGGGGCCCATAAAGTGTGTGGGTCAGAGCTGACTCCATTTGAGTAATTGCTGGAATGTTGCTCCTAATAAATGACTGGATTTCTTTTGAAACTTGGCTCGAGGCTCATGAATTAATTAGGACATCTTTCGGAAACTTCTCACCTATTTTATCCCCTTCTCTCCCTCACGCTGGTCCCATTGATCCTCTCCAAACTTCCAGCTCGCAGGCCGGATGAGTCACGCGCTGACCACGGCCAAGTGGCAGTTGGAACAGAGATATTTTCAGGTGGGGAGGGGGAGTAGAACATTTAACTCCTTACAATCAGAGTGTGTTAATAATAATACAAGAAATACTAATGCTCCGATGGTCGTTTTGAAAAATCCTTTTTAAGCGAGCACCTAGAAGCCAAAAGGAACATACCTGCCAAATTTCAAGTTTGTAGGCTTTACAGTTCTGGAGATTTTGTGATGCTGCACAAGTGTTTTTTGCTTTTATATATATATATAGATAGATAGATAAATAGAGGATCTAGACAAAGCTAAGCAAAAATAAAGGGATAGATCACAGATATTTGTAATTGTGATAAAAAACATGCCATTGGTTCACAAAAAGTTGTAATTCCAGAAATTAATATATTAATTAATATATTGCTAAGTTGCTAAATAACTGACAAATATACTCTCACCTCTGCCCAGGGAAGATTAGGGAAATTTTACTTTTATTAATACATTACATTGGAATAATATCACACCCAAGAACACAATCAGATATCTGACTTTTCTGTCCATTCATGTGCATAATTGTCAGGGAAAATTAATTCTTCAAATGTTTTCTATCTGCTCCATCCACAGATACTCTGATTCCAAAAGCATGTTAAAAACTTCAATTTCATTATTTTAGATTTGATAATTTTTAAATATCTATTGGGCTGGAATGGCACTGAATATTTTAATGGAAAGTATTTAAAGGTGTTCCGCTCAGCCCTATAATTATGATGGAAAATAATAGGAAATAAAGGACAAAATAAAAGACTCTATGATTTTAAAATACAAAATAAATTTATTGGGATCAACAATGAAAAGACACAAAAAAGGAAAGAGAAAGGAGAAATAATGGGAAATATAGGGCAGAATAGGAGAGTGCAGAATCCTAAAATACAAAAGAAAGAAGAAGGAAAAAGAAAAGGAAAAGAAGGAAAAGAGGGTGGAAGAGAAGAAAAAATATTAAAAATATAAATGATTATACTGAGATTTACAGTGGAAATATAAGAAAAAGGGAAAAGGGATGGCAAACAATGGGAAATAAAGGGCAAAGGTTTCATGATTTTAAAACACAAAATAAGTACATTGGGATTAACCAAGGAAAGGAAAAGCAGAAACAATGAAAAATATAAGGCAGAAAAGGAGAAAGACAGAAAGAAATGAAAATATATTCAGAACTAAAACTTAATAGATGAGTTTAATGTCAGAAAAAAAAGATAAAACAATGATATTAATTAAGTGACTTTAAAATAAGGGGAATATAGAACTTTATGAAATAAAGGGAATAAGACTTATACTCTATATTTTAAGTTTTAAATGCTCTACTGAAAACCAGAAAAACTGCAATAAATGTCATATGCTTAATAATAGTGGAGGTCTAGAGAATGATAGGTTTTAATAAATGAATAAACTTGTTGAGGGAAATGTAATAATTGGAATATTTCAAACTATATATCTGAAACATAAGTAAAAAGACAAAAAATGTAATAATTGGAATATTTCAAACTATCTGAAACATTAGTAAAAAGAGAAAAGAAGGCAAATTAAGAATGCTTTAAGAACTAATTGGACTGGGTAAATTGAGAAATGATTAAGATGCACTTTATGAATATATATCGGAATAAGTGGAGATATATTGTTAAGCTATTTTGAGAAATATATTCAATAATTGAAACTGAATGTAAAACTGAATGAAATTGAAATGATAAAAATCATTTAAATGTTATACTTGCAAGAAATAAAGCAGAAAAAATATATTGGTAAAAGTAAAAAAGACAAAGGATTAGAAGATTGTTTAAGTAAAGATTTGAAGGAAAAAAAGGAACAAGATGAAATATACTGCTAATAATTAAAAAGACAGGGGATCGGGGCTGCCTGGACTTCACAGTGGAAAACATTAAAGTGAAAATGAATACAGCAATAGAGAGAGATGAAGGAGAAGAGAGTTGGAAGGGAGGAGGAAGGAGAGAGAGGGATGGAAGAGTAGGGAGGAAGGAAGGGAAGGGAAATTAGAGTAGGAGAGAAGATAAGACAGGGGAAGAGAGGAGGTGAAGAAGGGAAGGGGAGGTAGAGAAGAAAAGAAGAGGATGGGGAAAGAAAGTAGGAAGGGATAGGAAAGAGGGAGAGGGTAGGTTTGAGGAGAAAGATTGCTGTACAATAAAAAAGTCGAAGTGGAAGAAAGGGAACTCTGAACAAACAACTATAAATATATAAAGATAAAGAATGAATTGTTTAAGAATTAAAGAGAATAAATATGAATAAACAGTGAAGTTAGAATATAGGGGCAAACGAAGATGGTGTTTATTTATGCAAGTATAGAAATATTGAGATATGATAGAAAAGAAAAGGGGGAAGACGATTTTGGCAAGAATTGTAATTGAGTAAAATATATCTGAATTTGATTAATTGTAAAAGATAAGAAACAACCAATGCTCTGTTCAAAAAAAAATTGTGGGTGAATGTGGGAGAGGAGAAAAAACCAATAAAACTTGTTTTTTTTTTAAAAAAAATCATTGTTTCCTTGATTTTTCTCTGCTTAGCTTCTCCACTTCTTTCATGAACCGGAGACAGAGCTCTTCTTGCCATGGCAAAGCCACACACTGGACAGCCACAGGGAGCCCCACCGACTTTTTCACTGCCTACAAGGACAGAATAAAGAAAGCTTTTTACAGCAAGTGCCAAATACAGATAGTCCTTGAGGTAAGAATGGTCACTTAATGGCGATTTGAAGTTACAACAAACCTCCTGAAAGCTTCTTACAACCCCCTTTCAAACTTACGGCTGCTGCAGCACCCAACAGTCCTTAGCCCTTACAATTGACAGAAAGGACACTATAGCATTCCCCTCTCTCTCTCACTCTCTCCCTCCCTCTCCTGTTCCACTGAGACCATGAAGGCCTTGGACTACTCCCCACAAGCCTGTCTTCCATCACACCCTTACCTTTCAGAGAGCTCTGAGCCTCATGCTGGGGAAAGGGGACAGGCCACATGGCTGCCCTTCAGAAGGAATTGCCATTTTTGGCTTGCTCACAATTCCTTGTGGTTACACAAAGGTGGTGTCTCGGAGTTGGAGAAGGCCAGGGCAGGTCTCTAAGGCTCTTCCTTATATCTAAACCACACCATGCTCCACTTAATAACTTGCCTTTTTGTTTAATAGCTGCATCAGGGAGATCAGGGTGCGGGGGTTAAATGACGCCATCTCACTTCATGGCCATCACGACCTGCAACCATAATGGACAAGCTCCACTATGGTCATATCTCAAGGATTACCCATAAATGCTGCTGGGCATTTTATCATGAAGCAATTCCAAGTACCTTTGCAAAGAGTTTGTCCCCCAAATCATTGTAATGTCCTTTGAAATTCTTTAGCTCCTCTTCATCCTCCTTTGTCACTGTTGTAACAGGTACTACTCCAGCAGGGAAGTCCAAGTAGTTATATAATAGGGTATTACTAATGACCTCTGTACAGATAAAAAACAGAAGAGAAATTAAAATGGCTACTCAGCTCTCTTGAGCAACTTGCAGTGATTAATAGCACAAGGAAGACAGTCCTTCTTAATTCTAATCACACATATCTCCTCCCCAATCTATATATGAGAACATGATTTGGAAAAACTGAAGCCAATCTCAAGCAACTAAAAAGAGACACAGAAAGTTTCATGTTTACAGCTTTATGTGTTGTCTAACTTTCCTCTCTTTAAAAAGATACTCGAAACAGTTTTATTCTGGAGTCTATATGGATGCTGATGATCATCTGTCTACCTAAAGTCTACAGTCTATTTAAGAAGGATTTTAGAAATACTGTCTCTGCACTGTCACAAAAAGTGTAGTTATACATTCTCAAAAGAATGAATGTGTACTAGTTTGTGAAGGCTGACTGAAGGAAAACTGCCATCCATCATCCTTTAAATTGGCACTTAACTGATGGAAAAGCAAGATAGAACATTGATTCTATAAGGAATGACTTGGAAGGTTTTTGTCTATGTGTACATGGGATCTAAAGAATACCAACATGCTTTTTAAACTTGGTTTTCCAAGTTTTTAAAAAATTACCTGATACTTTTCCAGGGAACCCACTCTTAAAAGCAGGACCTATAGCAGGACAAAGCAGCACATCCAGTTCCAGCCTTTTCCATTCTTCAGTGAATTCTCTGCAATATTCCTAATGATAAGGAATCAATTTACATATTAGGGCTACCTTTATTTTTTAATGTATAAACCTGGTATCCAAAAAATAAAGCGGGCATATGGTAGGAGCAAGAAGACAGATAGCTCAGCAAAGGCTTCTGGGTTGCTACTCTGAGCAACTATTTTATGAATGAACAATATGAATCCAGTCTCCTGGGAATTAAGCATGGATGTATTTTTTGTATTGTTTTTCTTCTTTCAGCTCTTGAATCACACTGTTTTAAAATGTAATCCTTAGATTTGAACTATTAATTGAGGTTCTTAGAAGCAAAAATCCTACCTTATCCCAAGCTGCCCTTCTGAAAATACCCAGAGTCTGGTCTTTTTCTCCCCATCCCCACAGTAAAATACTCAGACTCAGAATAACAAAGTTGGAAGGGACCTTGGAGGTCTTCTAGTCCAACCCCCTGCTTAGGCAGGAAACCCTACACCACTTCAGACAAATGGTTATCCAGTATCTTCTTAAAAACTTCCAGTGTTGGAACATTTACAACTTCTGGAGGCAAGTTGTTCCACTGATTAATTCTTCTAATTAATTAAGCAGTTGGAACACTGCTATCATGTTACCCCTAGTCCTTTTCATTAAACTAGACATACCTAGTTCCTGCAGCCATTCTTCATATGTTTTAGCCTCCAGTCCTTAATCATCTTTGTTGCTCTTCTCTGCACTCTTTCTAGAGTCTCCACATCATTTTTACATCGTGGCCACCAAAACTGGATGCAGTATTCCAAGTGCGGCCTTACCTAGGCATTATAAAGTAGTATTAACACTTCATGTGATCTTGATTCTATCTCTCTGTTTATGCAGCCTAGAACTATGTTGGCTTTTTTGGCAGCTGCTGCACACTGCTGGTTCATATCTAAACGGCTGTCTACTAGGACTCCAAGATCCCTCTCACAGTTACTACTATTGAACGAAGTACCACATATACTGTACCTGTGCATTTTGTTTTTCTTGCCTAAATGTAGAACCTTACTTTTTTCACCATTGAATTTCATTTTGTTAGATAGCACCCAAAGTCTGTCAAGATCCTTCTGTATCTTTAGCCTATCTTCCGGAGTGTTGCCTACTCCTGCTAGCTTGGTGTCGTCTGCAAATTAAATGAGTTCCCCATCTATCTCCTTGCCCCAAGTCTTTGATGAAGATGTTGAAGATTACTGGGCCTAAAACAGAGCCTTTGATACTCCACTGCATACTTTCCTCCATGTAGATGCAGTTCCATTGAGGACTACACGTCGAGTGCGGTTGGTCAGCCAGTTACGAATCCATCTGGTGGTGATGCTGTCTAACCCACATTTTTCTACTTTATCTAGAAGTAGGTTATGGTCTACTTTATCAAATGCCTTACTGAAATCCAAGTAAACTATATTGACACTATTCCTCTGGTCCACTATTTTTGTCACTTTGTCAAAGAATGCAATAAATTTAGTCTGGCATCAAGGGTGAAATGCTTCCGGTTCAGACCGGCTCGGGGGAGTAGGTAGCGATGGCGGCGGGCAGTTCGGAAAACCAGTAGCAAAAATCCCCCCCCTCCCACTCATGCCCACCCAATCGCCCAGTCACCCGCTTGCCCTCTCACTCACTTTTCCCGCCACTAAGCACCAGTTGCTTTTCCAGTCACTCGGTGCTTCCTTCCAGCCCAGCCAGCCCACCCCTGGCCTATATAAATACCTCTTTCTACGCTGCCCAGCTACTTTACCCAGACATTCGCCTGGCTGCTTGGACCTCGCCTTGCCTCGCTTGGATGCCTCGCTGCCTACAGGTTGCTTTAAAAGGTAAGCTTTGCCGGTTGCGGCTTAGCATTCCTCGCCCCCCCTCCCCCCAATCCACGGGCTTGCATAGTTTGTGCAGCCGCCGGGGATCGTTTGCAGGCCTCATGCTACCCCCCGAGTCCTCATGCTTGCCTGCCTGGCCTGGCTAAGCTGCCTAGCTAACCACCTACCTTCCCCCCAGCCTCCAGCTTGCTTACCTTCGCTCTTCGGATCGAATCCTGAGCCGCTGGTCACAACGCCTGCCTTGCTTCTCGCTGTAATCCCTGCAGTCCATTGCATCAGCAAGCAACTGAATCTCCCTGCCTGCAATCAAGCTCATCGGTAAACAGCTCTGTCTGCCTGCCTGCCTGCCTGCCTGCCTGCCTTGTCCCTTCAATTAGATAAGTTTTTTCCCCTTTGGGAGCTTTAAAAAAAATAGTTAATTTTTTTTTAGTTGTTCTTTTTTTAGACCTAGACATTTAAAGTTTAGGAAGTTTTAAATTTAGCTGCTTTTATATAAAAATAATAAAATAAAATAAAATAAAATAAAATAAAATAAAATAAAATAAAATAAATAAATAAATAAATAAAATAAAATAAATAAAATAATAAAATAAAATAATAAAATATAAAATATTTGTGCAGCTTTCTGAGATTTTATGTGTTTCTGTAGTGTTTCATTCTAACTTCACAAACACACAAAATCTCACAAAGCTGTATGTGGAATTTTGTATGTGTAAAGTGTGTTCTATTGTGTGTATGTAAAGTGTGAAAGTTGGTTTTCTGGGCTTTTTGTGGCTGTGTGAGGTTCCTGCTTGTTGCAGGGGCCATTTTGAGTCTAGCACAGCTGCTTTTACACTGTGGGTGAGTCAGTTGTGTTGTGTGTGTGTGTAAAATGTGAAAGTTGGTTTTTTGGGCTTTTTGTGGCTGCGTGAGGTTCCTGCTTGTTGCAGGGGCCATTTTGGGTTGGCACAGCTGCTTTTACACTGTGGGTGAGCCATCTTCTTTTTGTAGGTCAAAAAAGGGCAAAGAAATGGTGTTGACTTGGCCACGCCCACCTGACCACAAAGCCACATCACCCAGTCACCTGGACACCAAGCCAGGCCCACAGAACCGGTACTGAAAATTTTTAGATTTCACCCCTGTCTGGCATGATCTGTTTTTGACAAACCCATGTTGACTTTTGGTTATTACTTTGTTTGCTTCTAGGTGTTTATGCAGTTTGGAAAGATAAAAAAAAATACCTCAATTTCCGAGTGACATTTCCAGAGTTCTTTTACAGACCTAAAAAGTCGAAGAAAATATATGAACTGCAGATGCATGGAATTGGCTGCTTATGTTCATGGCCGGTTAACAGCTTTCCCTAACCTGGTGCTATCCAGCTTTGCTGACTTAATTCCTCTGGGCAGAATGGAATTGAAAGTTTAACTGGGCACAAGACTAGAGAAACATTTTGTATATTAATGGCAGTAGTTATCACATTAACTTTGGCAAAATAAACCAACAGTTGCTGAGATCATTAATAGGTAGATCAAGAAACACTTGTAAAAAGCATCAGTAGAAAGAAAATGTATTTTTTTTTAAAAAAATCCCTTCTTGTTAAAAATTTTTTTCCTATACTCTGTGGGTTTGGGTGTGTGTATTTTTTTTATTATTATTATTAGTCCAAATAATTTCCTCCTGTAATTTGGAATAAGACGGGGAATGACTGGAAAAAGTCATACTAAGAATGGATTACGCAGTATTCCCAACCCACAATGTTCTCCTCCAGCCCATATTTAGCCTATAAAGTCTCCAACAGTATGTGAATCACGATCTACCAGAAGTACAGGCAGGATTTCGAAGAGGCAGAGGAACTAGAGATCAAATTGCCAACATATCCTGGATCATGGAGAAAGCTAGGGAGTTCCAGAAAAACATCTACTTCTGCTGCATTGACTACGCTAAAGCCTTTGATTGTGTGGATCACAACAAATTGTGGCAAGTTCTTAAGGAGTGGGAGTACCAGATCATCTTATTTGTCTCTTGAGAAACCTATATGCAGATCAAGAAGCAACACTGAGAACTTGACACGGAACCACCGATTAGTTTAAAATTGGGAAAGGAGTCCGGCAAGGCTGTCAGCTGTTGCCCTGCCTATTTAACTTATATGCAGAGCACATCATGAGAAAGGCAGGGCTAGATGAATCAAAAATTGGAATTAAGATTGCTGGGAGAAATATCAACAACCTCAGATATGCAGATGATACCACTCTAATGGAAGAAAGTGAAGAGCAACGAAAGAGCTCTTGATGCAGGTGAAGAAGGAGATTTCAAAAGTTGGCTTGAAACTCAACATTAAGAAAACTAAGATCATGGCATCCAGCCCTCTCAATTCCTGGCCAATAGGAAGAAATGGAGGTAGTGACAGATTTTATTTCCCTGTGCTCCAAGATCACCGCAGATGGGGACTGCAGCCAAGAAATTAAAAGACACTTGCTCCTGGGGAGCAAATCTAGATAGCTTACTAAAAAGCAAAGACATCACCCTGGCAAGTGCGTATAGTCAAGGCTATGGTTTTCCAAGTTGCAATGTATGACTGTGAAAGTTGGACCATAAGAAAGGCTGAGTGCCAAAGAACTAAGGCCTTTGAACTATGGTGCTGGAGAAGACTCCTGCGAATCCCTTGGACTGCAAGGCGATCAAACCGGTCAGTCCTAGAGGAGATCAAGCCTGACTACTCTTTAGAAGGCCAGATCCTGAAGATGAAACTCCAATATTTTGGGCACCTCATGAGAAGGAAGGACTCACTGGAGAAGAGCCTAATGCTGGGAAAGATTGAGGGCAAAAGAAGAATGGGACGACAGAGACTGAGGTGCCTGGATGGAGTCACTGAAGCAGTCGGCATGAGCTTAAATGGACTCCAGAGGATGGTAGAGGATAAGAAGGCCTGGAGGAACATTGTCCATGGGGTCACAATGGGTCGGACATGACTTCGCAACTAACAACAACAATTTTATTTCTAATTGTGTGTTTGTGTGTAAATACTTCTTTACAGAAATTTAATAAAGCACAATTAGAAAACAGTATATTGTGGAGTCTTTATAATTTTAAGAACATGTTTCTGGTATTCACTACAGCAGAGCACAATTAAAATGAATACACAGAAAACTACTGAAAAAGCAGGGTTAGCAAAATATTCACAAAATGGGCACTCCTGCAAGATTTTTTATGTTCCAAGTGCTAAAAAATAGATTCAAAATAATGTTAAGTTATTCTGTTTTTATTCTGTATAGCCTTTACAAGATTTAAGAAATAAAATGTAGTTTTAATTTTGGAATAGATGGGAGCAATTCATTGTAGCTAGTTCTGCACATACATAGTCTCTAACATTGGTACTCTACCGTTATACCATTGTTCTTTGGGATCACATGCAAAATGCAACTCATAGGTCCTTGCTTTATACTAAACTACTGCTGGAAAACCTTACTTCAGATACAATCATTTTTGCTTGGTTAAAAGGATATTCATCACTACTTCCATCCGAACAGGAACAATTAGATCAGGAAGCAAAAAATCAACCTGCTTACTACAAAGACAATATTAAGAGATGAAGGCCTTAATCTCCCACCAAAAATATTTACCTTTCTTGCAGGTTGCTCAAAGTTTTTGACTGACGAATAGCCTAAGGAAAAATAAATGAAAAATGCCCTATTTGGGATTGATGTAAAAATAAGTGGTAAAGACTCTTCAATATTATACTTCACCAAAAACTTAGAATGAAACACAACTAGCCCAAGAAGCACAAATCTACTTCTTTAGCCTGCTGGCTGGAGAACAATAGTCTCAACCCATTTGGAAGACTGAAGATAAAGGTGGCTCAGTTGTTTCAGTGCAGCCTGATATACCCTACATCACTTTAATACATAGCCATTATATTAATTATGAGAATGCCAAAGCTAGAATATTTACAGTTGGTGTAGAATGGTGGTTAAAATCACAGACTAGGACTATGGAGACCCATGGATCCAGTCCATCATCGCCCATGAAAACTGGGAGACAAACTGCAGTGACTGGGAGATCAATGCTTCTCTGGGTGAGGGCGTCTTCCCCGCAGCCCTGAAAGAGGCGGTAGTGAAGCCTCTCCTCAAGAAGCCTTCCCTGGACTCGGCTATACTAGCGAATTATCGTCCAGTCTCCAACCTCGGCTTTGCGGCAAAGGTTGTTGAGAGTGTGGTGGCATGACAACTTCCCCAGTACCTGGATGAAGCTGTCTATCTAGATCCATACCAGTCGGGCTTCAGGATGGGATACAGCACGGAAATGGCATTGGTCACATTGGTTGATGATCTCTGGAGGGCTCGGGACAGGGGATGTTCCTCTGTCCTGGTCCTTTTAGATCTCTCAGCGGCTTTTGATTCCATCGACCATGGTATCATGCTGCATCGGCTGGAGGGGTTAGGAGTGGGGGGCACCGTGATGCGGTGGTTCTCCTTCCTCTCTGACCGAACGCAGTCTGTGTTGGCAGGGGGGCAGAGGTCGACCTCGAGACCTCTCACTTATGGGATGCCGCAGCGGTCGGTCCTCTCACCCCTCCTGTTCAACATTTATGTGAAGCCGCTGGGCGAGATCATCCGTGGTTTGGGGGTGAGATGTCACCAGTACACTGATGATACACAGCTGTACATCTCCACCCTAGACCATCCCAATGATGCCCTTGACATGATGTCCCGATGCCTGGAGGCCGTGCAGATCTGGATGGGGAGAAACAGGCTCAAACTCAACCCCTCCAAGATTGAGTGGCTATGGTTCCCGGCACCCCGGTATAGCCAGCTGGTTCCATCGCTGGCTATTGGGGGTAAGATCTTGGTCCCCTCAGAGAGGGCTCACAATTTGGGTGTCTTCCTGGATACACGGCTGTCTTTAGAAGATCATATGACGGCTGTGGCCAGGGGGGCCTTTTATCAGGTCTGCCTGATCAACCAATTGCGTCCCTTTCTGGACTGGGACGCCCTGCACATGGTCACTCACACCTTTGTCACTTCCCGACTGGACTACAGTAATGCTCTCTACATGGGGCTCCCCTTGAAGAGCACTCAGAGGCTCCAATTGGTCCAGAATGTGGCCGCGTCGGTGATTATGGGGGCAACACATCGCACCCACGTAACACCTCTCCTGCATGAGCTGCACTGGCTTCCGGTGGTCTTCTGGGTGCGATTCAAGGTGTTGATGCCCACCTTTAAAGCGCACCATGGCTTAGGACCTGGCTATTTACAAGACCTCCTGCTGCCATCGACAGCCTCTTATCGGCCGGTACGCTTCCACAGAGAGGGCCTCCTCAGGGTGCCGTCGGTCAGATTATGTCGACTGGCGGCCCTCAGGGGGAGGGCCTTCTCTGTGGGGGCTCCTGCCCTGTGAAATGAATTGCCCCCGGACTTACGTAGGATCCCTGACCTTCGGGCCTTTTGCCGAGCCCTGAAGACCTTATTATTTCAGCAAGCTGGTCTGGCGGCATGAGAAATTTTAATGGGTTTTAGTTTTTTAGCTTTTGGGGTTTTAATTATTATTTAATTAGTTTTAAATTGTTTTAATTTTTGTATTGATGTTTTTATCGTTGGCTGTACACCGCCCTGAGTCCCTTGGGAGAAAGGCGGTATAAAAGTTCAAAAATAAATAAATAATAAACAGGTTCCTGATGTGACTAGCTGACAACCCTGTCATCCAAAATGTGGAGCAGGGAACTAGTGAGTCAGCTATACTGAATTTAATTCTTACTAATAGGGCTGAAATGTTTGAGGGAGTGAAAGGTATATGAATTTTGTGCGAGAATGCCATGTCACATTAGAGCACACAGTAACACAGATACAGATAACTGAACATAGATTGGGAAACCCTGTTCCAGGTAAATAAAGATAGTAAAAGATATTACTTACTATTGGTTTTATAATCCAGGATAGGCCTCTTCGCATCCAATAAGGTAATTTTAGCCCCAGCACATTAATTCTTAGATTCGGATCTACAGGTTCGCCTTCACTGAAAGGCAACCAGGAAAATCCAAGCCCATAAATAAAATGCTAAAATAATTTTCAAAATGGAAGTTATCTTCCAATTTCAGGCATCATCTTGCACTACTGGCATCCAGAAATGTCTGTTTGCCATGTTCTGATTAATAATTCTGATTAATCAGTAAAAACCAAGAGAAAAATCCTACTTCATCAGATGTATAGGTAGTCCTTGAGTCAAAACTGTTTGTTTAAGGACAGTCTGGAATTATGGATGGTTTTGAAAAGGGTGTTTTATGGCCAGAAAGCTCTTCCAGCAATCACAAAATGTTGCACTATCATCCCGCAGTCACATGATTGCAGTCTGTGTGCTTGGTAGAAGCAGGATTTATATAGAATCTTACTTCTCTCCATTGTATAAGCTATACATTTATTCTAACCTTCGTCCTAAACTTTTTTTAACCAATTACTGATTTATAGAAGGACCTCTTATCTCATTACCTCTAAATTTCCACAAGGGTTTTGAATGTAGCACTTTTATCCAGAGCTGTTTGGGAAGTTCAACCGTAATATCCTAGTGTTTTGTCAGATCCTAATATAAATATAAACTATAGCAGCTCAGTACATCTATCACACTAACCCCAAATCAAACATGCTACTATATATTATGAGTTAAAATGATATGCAAATCCATCCAATCTCTATTCAATACCCAATCAACATGTTTGATGGTACTCTCCAAATCATTTTAGAGGGATAACAAAGGCAAGCTTTTTTTATGGAAAAAAGACCCTATCCAATCATTCATCAACAATGTTTTCACTCCAGTACATTAATTGTATTCATTATATTTCCATTTTCCTATGCAAGATAGACATTTAAATTAACTCACTGTTAATTCTGGCAGCTCCTAGGATCCATCCCGCCCCCCATCCCAAAGTTATTACAATTATCTTCCAACCCCAAGAAATTGACTTCAGTTACAAACGGCATAAAGCTGTCACACAGTGACATTCATTAAAGACTCTTATTTCTTACTGATTCCATGTCATCCTACTTTTAAAAGGCACATTCTAACAACTCCCAGAAAATGGTTCAAGCTTTTCAACAGGTTGTTCATCTGTAGTGAAAACTGATTTGAATACATTTAAGTACATTTAAATCTGAATTTATTTTATTTTATCATCTATTTAATGTAGTTTTTAAAAAGGTGAATGTTTGTCCCTGTATGTATGTCTTCCTCATTTTTTTTAACCTAAGGAAGGTTCTTTTTAAAATGAGAATAAATGTGATGTAATAGTTAAGATGCCAGACTGGCCGGGGAAAGACCCAGATTCTGGGTGGATTCACTCTGAGCCACAGAAGTTCACTGGCTCAAATAGTGACCAATCCCTCTTGCTAACCCAACTAATCTCACAGGACTCTTGTTGGGCAGCAGAATGCAGGAGGAGGACTGTGTATGTCACCTTGGATACTTGGAAGAGAAGTGGTATACAGGTAGTCCTTGACTTATGATCACAATTCAGCCCCAAATTTACATTGCTAAGCAAGACAGTTAAGTTTCATTTTGCGTTATTTTACTACCTTTCTTGCTACAGTTGTTAGCTGAATCACTGAAGTTGTTAAGTTAGTAATACGGTTGTTCAGTGAATTTGGCTTTCCTATTGACTTTGTTTGTCAGAAGTGATCACATGGTCTCGGGACACTGCAATTGTGATAAACACATGCCAGTTGTCAAGCATCCAAATTTTGATCATGTGACTACAGGGATGCTGCAACGGTTGTTAAGTGTGAAAAATGGTCAGTAGTCACTTTTTTCAGTGCCGTTGTAACTTCAAACAACCATTAAACAATTGGTTATAAGTTGAGGACCACCTGAATGTATCTAATAAATAAATTAAAATGTTGCGCAAGACGTCCACCTACTGCGCCCCTCTCTCTAGACATCCATTCAGATTTGTCTTACACTGGCAGCAATATTCCATTTGAGATTTCATTGCCCGATTTAAGTCTCTCATCCACTAGTGGGTTCCTCCCGGTTCCACTGAGCCGGTAGTGGTGATGATATGACATCACCGAAACGGTTCTGGGCCCCCCACCCCCTGCCACTACCACCCACCACCGTGTTATTCTTACCTTTTATTTGGCCCCACCCCCAATCTATTGCTGCCTCCTGAGTCCCAGCTGATGGCTAGAGGGAAAAAAACTGTTCAAACTGTTGCCGCGGGCTTCAGAGGGCCGCCCTATGGCTGATCAGTGTTAAAAGAAAACAAATGAGTAGACCGGTGCCTGCAAAAATACATGAGTAGATCAATGCCTGCAAAAATACATGAGTAGATCAGTGCCTGCAAAAATAAATGGGTAGATCGGTACAGCCTGGTAGACCAGTACCTCTACTAAATCCTAAATAATTGTCACATGACCATCAAGCCACACTCACAAAATAAGCCACACCCACAGAACCGGTAGTAAAAAAAATTAGAACCCACCCCTGCTCTCACCTATACTGATGTGTTGCCCCGATACATAAATATCATACAATAATTCAAAGTAATGTATCTTGTTCCAGCTTTTAATTTTTAACCTGACAACAATCCTGGAAGCACTAAATATTGAGATTTAAGATTAGAGGAAGTTTTGAAGCTGAATTTTCTCTATTTAAACATTGTAGAATGCTATCCTGTCTGTATCACTGCAGAAAGCTTTTTTATATAGTCTTACATCCCTTCACATACACATATACAGGCGGTCATCATTTACCAATTGCCTTGTGTAGCAAATGTTTGAAGTTGCAAGAGTGAAAGAAAACCCCCACTTTTTGACCACTCTTCGCAGTTACGATCATTGCAGGGACTTACGGTCTTATGATCATCATTCACTGTTGTACAACTGGCTTCCAACAAGATGAAGCAGGAGTAAAACTGCAAGTCAAAGTCTCATGATGTCTCCCTTAATGATTGCTGTGTGACAAATGCGAAGACACATAAGATCATCATGGTAGTGTGATTCTCCGATTTAGCAATGGTGGCGCTTAGTGATGGAGTTGCCAGTTATAATTTTGGTCACTAAGTAAGGACTACCTGTAGTATCTTAGATCTATAATAAAAATAAAGCTTCCAGCAGAATTAGATTCAAACAGCTGAAGTTCACTAGTCCCAAATGTTTCATTCATAGCAGCTTTCAGCATCACACAAATTAAAGCCCTGTCTCTCCACCTATCGAAAATAATTGGAAACAGAAGGGAAAAAAAGAGTGTGTGGTGGTGGTGGTGGTGGGGGAGAATCACATTCACAAAATAAGCCTTCTATTCTTCTTATTTCCTCACATATACATTTCAGACTATAGAAAATGCAATACTTACAAAGACTGCAGTAAAGTGGCACCACCATCACCAAGAAACGATGCAGGAAATAAGTGGGTCATAAAATGGACCATGGGAGGTGGCTTAAAGGGGACCAACTAAAAAGAAATGGAAGAATATTTACAATAAAACATGTTTTAAAAAAAAAAAATTCGGGGAATTATCTAAAGTCAGAAACATGACTGAGAAAAAAAAAACACAATTCTCTAAACCAATGTTTTTTCAAACTTGGCTATTTTAAGATGTGTAAAATTACCCAGTAAGCTAACAACAGGAGTTGAAGTCTATGCATCTTAAAAGTTGCCAAGTTCAAAAACGTTGCTCTAAATGATAAAAATGCATTCATTTGCATATGATTCAATCTTACACTTGGGGAAAGGTTTGCACAACTCTACTAAAAGTCAATACAAATGGCAGACCTGTGTAACTAACTACCACTTGGAAACAACCTGAGGGCCATCCCATATATAAAGGCTCTCCCGCGTTAAGCAAATCCAATCAATTTTTAAAAACTCTGTATGGCGGACAACGAAACTAGCATAAGAAATAATTAATCAGCAGATTACAGAGATGAAGGCAAAGTGAACCAGAATACAGTATTGAAATACTCAAAACCAAAATCAGCCAAGCTGCTTTTTGCATGAAACTCCACCCTTTATTGGTAACAGGTAGTGCAGCGGAGTTAGTACGAAGGGAGGGAAAGCCCAAATAACAGTTATGTGAAGTTTTGCTCTTTCTCTGCTGTTGCACCCTCCATAAAAATCTCTTACACTTACTGATGTTGCCTTCTGAAACAGACATCCCTTTGGTCACATACCTCTCTCCCCCCTAATAAGTATACATACCACATGACCATTTATTTCCAGAAGCTCTTTGGTTTCCAGCACAGCCCGTGTCATGGAAGGGCTTGGCATACTATAGGAATCAGTCACATGATATCCTATTCTGAGGGGTGCAGAGCTGGTATAAACCTAGAGCAACAGAAGAAGAGGAGAAAATTTCAAAATAATTAATCATAATAGATGCCTTAAAAGCAGGACACCACACTCAATAAATCAGCACTACATTAGCTACAGTAACATCCATTTCTCAATCACTCAAGTTCTTTATCTTCTGATATAAGCCTAGAGCAACAGAAGAATAAGAGAAAATTTCAAAATAATTAATCCTAATAGATGACTTAAATCTACTATGCAGGACACCACACTTGATAAATCATCACTGGTTTAGCTACAGAAACATCCATTACTCAGTTTCTTTATCTGCTGGTATAAATATCCACGCACTGGCTTAACTCCAGAGGCTAACAGCCAAGCGTGCTTAAGCCAATAAAGTTCCTTAGGCGAAAGTTCTGAAGAACAGGACCAAATCATCAAATGTTTTCCCAGGACATCAATGCCTGAGCACACTAACACAGTTTCAAAAGGGGAAAAAACAAGATAGTCCAAACAAGATAGGCACTCAAAATGTAAACACATGAGCATGGGAGGGGGAGGGAGGCTGCCACCGAGTCAGAAGTACCATTTGGAGCTCCATTGTAATTTTGAATGGTCTCTTAAACAACAGATTGTAAGTCAAGGACTAGCTATACACTTAGCCTGTAGGTGCAGCCTACTTGATGTCTCTTTTTACCTGGTTTCCTTCCCAAGTGTTACTAATGTTTATTTATTTTAAAATAATCACTTCTCTCAATGAAACGCAAAAAGGAGAGTCAGTGTTTATGTATTTCTGCCATCTGTCACAGGTAAAATGGCACAATGTTCATTTTCTGGAGATGTAGAAACAATCCATTCCGTTAGTAGATTCCCAAAGGCAAAGTGGAGATATTTTCTTGATTATACCCTTTTCTCATCATGCTGTTTGAGGAACTCTCTGGTCAGCTCTTTAATTCATACGTGGGTTTATTTTTATTTTTTTGAATATTTTATTTTATTTTATAACATAAAAATTCCATTTTCAGTTACATTGTGTTGTCTGGGTGCAAATAGTCTTAGGAAATAATAATCAAAGTGTTTACAACGATGTTCATTACATTGGTATTAGTTCCATAATACTACTACTACTAATAATAATAATAGAAGCTTATCCATTTTAACAAACCTCCCTTGTATCATTAGTCCTTTTCTAATATTTCCATGTTTCTAACTTGTTTTTATTAGCTAACCTTTGATAAAATAAGTCCCATGTCAAAAAGTATTCAGTTTCTTTGTTTTCCTTAATTGTAAGCGTTAGTCTATCCTTTTCTGCACATTCTAGTATTTTTTTTTCACATTTTCATCTACAGGGATCTCTTCACTTTGCCATTGTTGCGCCAATATAATTCTAACAGCAGTTAGTGCATGTAAAATCAAATATGTATTCCCCTTGTTGTACTTATCCAGTAAAAATAAAATGCCTAACAAAAATATTTCTGGTTTTAAATCTATATGTTGCTTTATCATTTTTTCCAACCATGTATGTATTTGGGGGGTTATTTTTCTGGGGTGATGCCATTACTACAGGAGCCCTGGAAAAGCCACAGCATCTTTAAGGAAGTGGTAATGGTTGTGGCAAGGGCACCCGTGTTTTCTCCAACTATTCAAATTCAAATCTTCTGATCTGAAGATCTCTGCATTGTTAGCAGAATCACTGATCTTACTTGCTCGTTGAAAGGAAGAGGTGGCACTGTGGGATCCAGATGGAACATTTTCTTGCACAAGAGAGCCTTCAGGCAAAGGGCAAGGCTGTCAACATCCCTCGCCATTGGTCCCAAGCTAACAAAAACTGGAAGTAAGAAACAAGTAAACAGAAAGCATTGAAGAGTAGCTTTTTAGGACTCAGGAAATTCTGAGAGGAGATCAGAATTTCCTCAAGAGTCAACTCATTCCTTACTTTTCAGAATGAATGACCTCTCTTCCCCATTTGAAGTCTTCATAATACCATGAGAAGAGCAATTTTTCAATACAATAGGAACAAAAAAAGGTTAAAGATATGTAAATAAAAAGGCATTTGTTTACTCTTCTCTATTTTCAATAGAGACTGTCATAAAATCAAATCTTGTCATGTAGTGGACTTGACTTGTGACTGGAATGACTAACGACTAAATGTTGTCAATTATGGTCACAAGTTAAAGACTACCTGTAATCCTTTGTAAGTCACCCAGAGTCACAATTTGCAAGTTGGGCAGCCATATAAATCAATTAAATTAATTAAAAAATACTCTATTCTAGGAAACAGCTAGCAACATTTTCAAATCCTTTTCTGCTAAGTTCTTGTTACAATACCCCATTGCTAATTTCAAAAAGGTTTTCTTTTAAAAGACAAAGTGACAATAAAACATTCACGGAACAGATAATGGTTTTTACTGGCATTAAGTCATGAAGCTGAGTTCATACTTTTTTGAAAAGATGCCAGCTGCCAACATTTTCAAAATTTACTTTGTATTGTAATTTACTTTGTAAATTGATGAAACTGTTTTTGGGAGAACTAGAATGTCAAAGGATAACTTATTCACTTGAAGCAAATTCCCATTTATCTAATCGAATAATAGTATCTTACCTCCTCTCTGACCGGCGACACATGGAACAATTCCTTTTTTGCTATAGAGACATAAAAAGAGTAGTTTTAGCAAAGCTGTCAAGGTTCCCAATTTTCAATATCAATTCCTCTTTCTTTACATTCTCATTTCAGCACTTAACACAGGTGACATGTCGAGAACATTTTTGGTTTACCTAGTTGAATAGGGTTAGTTCATACAAACTAAAATAGCTAAGATTCCAGCCAAACCTATTAAACTAGCAATAGCAATAGCACTTATATACTGCCCCACTAATTAAAACGTAACTGATAAACCTTGGAAGTTCACAACTTTTTGATTAGGGTAAAGGTAAAGGTTCCCTTCACATATATGTGCTAGTAATTCCCAACTCTAGGGGGCAGTGCTCATCTCTGTTTCAAAGCTGAGGAGACTGTGCTTTCCGAAGATGTTTCCGTGGTCATGTGGTCGGCATGATTAAATGCCAAAGGCCCACGGAACACTGTTACTTTCCCACCAAAGCTGATCCCTATTTTTCTACTTACATTTTTACGTGCTTTCGAACTGCTAGATTGGCAGGGTAAGTGCTAGGTTGGCAGGCAGGAACTGCTAGGTTGATTAGGGTAGAGCAGGGTAAAACAGGACAGTCTATTTCATATGTTAAACAGAATTCACTTGAAGTGGACATAAGATTGTAGATGTAAAAAGCAATTCTACAAAGGTTGAATGAAAGAAGATTTAACCTAGTCAATTATCTGATTGATTAATTTTTACTATTTGAATTAATTATTAATTAGCCCTTTCTTGGCAACTCTGATATACAGTTATAGTAGACCAGGAAGCAATATAAAGTTATAAAAGATCAGGAATAGATCAGGAATCAGAGAGAAATAATCCACAATATTTTAAACTCTGTAGTTTAAAGATTAGGGTTTGTATACAACCTAATTCTGTTGCTAGTGGGTTTTAAACCACAAATTCCACAAAAGGCACTTGGGATACGAATGCTGCCTCCTATATCTGTGCCAATGCCCAGAATGGATCCTCCACTTTTAATTAGAGCTCCTTCCCCTCCTGACGATCCCCCAGGGCTTTTTGTGGGATCCAAAGGATGCACTGTTGATCCAAAAATCGGATTGCTGCAGTCATAACTGAAAAGATAAAAGAATATTGTCAGCAATTGGTTTTGGAATAGTTCCAAATATTTTCTTAATAGTTCTTCCATTTAGGGATCTAAGAATATGATTCAATTAGCCTTTTTACAAAATTATACTGTATCTCTTGATTAAACTTAACCTGAAACAATGGTATTTACACTATGTCTCCTTATAAGGATTTTTTTGTCTTTTCAAGTACTCACCACAATGTAGAAAGGCCTTAAAAAAAATCTTGCAGACAGAAGCTGGCAACCTTTTCGGATATCAGCACTGGGCCCCAAATTACACTTCTGCAATATCTTAAAGATGGTCATTTTTTTTTTGTTGCAAAACTGCCTAATTACAAGATTTCAACAATTTCACTTTCACATTTCATAACATTCTGGCCAGATTTGGAATAAGTAAGAACAGTGAGCAGTAGTAAGTGCATTTCTCTCTCACAATCATTAAAAAAACCCAAATTTCTTGAATTCTGAAGAGGAAATGTTGATTATCATAATCAATAATTAACTCCCAAGCAGCATTGTAAAAACTTGGCCAAGTTCAACTCTTCTACTTCTTAAAAAATATATGCTTCCTTAAGCTTTAACAATGATCACTTACACAGTGCATGGTAGAGATAAGAGGTACTGTTATCTGGCTGAAAATACTAGTCCTTTGGTCAATTTGAATCACCCACTTCAGTATCATACAGTACAGTCTTGTCAGCTGATGACAAAAAAATTTGTGCAGAGCCAGTAATATTATTTGCTTTGTCCTTGTTTTATCATCACCATTTCAATGCAAGCACTGCAAACATGCAATCAGTTTTTAAAAACTGTGCTGGGTGGATTGCAGTGCCTTGAGCAATTGGATGCAGCTTACCCATTAGACTTAGCCTCTTTGGAAACAGATTTGTGAGAAGCAAGGAAAGCTCTTGGGAATGTTGAGGATAAAAATAAAGAATGCGGGGGAGGAAGGGGTTATAAAAAACAGGTGGGAAAGGAGAGGGGGAGACAGCAGAAATGGGAATTTTTGAACCAACCAGGAGCAGAAAGTTGGGAATGGAGATCGGTGAGTGTGCAAACGTGATAAAAGCCAAGAGATTAAGGAGAAAACACAGAGAGATGGGATGGGGCTTCTACTAGGAATTTGAAGAGGCAAGTGGAGGCTTTAGAAAGACGTTAGTAAGGAAGGCATGGATCAGAAGTAGAAAATGGCAAGAAAGTTAAAGAGTGAGCGAGTGACCGTAAGTCAAACCCAGGACTGGTCAGCAGCAGGAGGAGGAAGATGACAAAGCTCAGCTAGGAGGTCAGGAGCCCAAAAGGGAGGGGGAAGACAGGGAAGGTGGGAAAGAGCTGAAACTCTCCTGAGACTGTAAATGCAAGTGAGCTGCCAAACACCTGAACTTTGATCACAAGACCAAAGAGCACTGCAACAGCTGGAACTTCAAATGATTTACTTGGTCATAAATCCCTTCCTTCAGTGCCGCTGTAAGTTCCAGTGATTGCTGAATGGACAGTCTTAAATCAAGGATTACCTGTATATAAAAATCAAAACATAGACGATGGCAAAAATAAATACATGATTTACCTCAATAAAGATTGGGGAATATTTGTTTTCACAAATGGAATCGCTCCTTGATGTTTCAACACCTGCACTACAACAGCGTCTTCTGCTGCTGGCTGGAAGAGACGCTTTGCAAAGCCCAAAGTAGTATCATAGCCCTGTGATGAGGAAAAAGATATAAAGATGAGAAGGAAATTCAGGTTCCCTGTAGAAACAGAAGACATCATTCAGTGATGTGGGGTTTAAGATGTTAAAAAAAAAATGCTATACAAAGATGGAAAGAGGAGCCCATACCCACATTTCAAGATTAGTCTTTGAAATTAATAGAACTAGCTAGATAGTGAAGTTAACTGCTTTAATTAGATTTAAATTAACTGCTTTAATTAGCAGTTAAATTAATTTAATTTAATTAGTTTTTTTTTTATTTTTTAACTTGTCCTATTATTCCCAGTTGGAATAATCAAAGAACTTTGTATGTTTTAGCAGACAGCAATCAATGTTAACACTGCTGTGAAACATCCTTAGCATAAGGTAAATTTTATTTTGGTTATCACAGATCTAAACACATTTTCTAGCACATTTTTAAGATACAGCTGGTTTCCCACACAATATGCAACATGGATTTTTGCTTACTTATTTGATTTCAAAGCTGCCTAATTGCAAAACCAGTCAAGGTAACACTCACAAATTTAAACACTGTCTTAAAGCCATACAAGAAAACCAACAATTGGAATTAAAAAAACAACTTGTACATTACAGTTTGCAGGCTCATGTATCACCCTGCGCCAGGCCCTGTTAGAAAGGGTTTAAGCTGCTCAGAGTTACCTTAGAGGGGAGATGGGCAACATAAAAATGTAACAAATAAATAAATAAAATGAAGATTTTATAAAAGAGAGCAGGGGTCAGCATTAAGTGACTTAAGCTATTAGATACAGGCAGATGAAAAAATGATCTCATAATAACTGACATGTATACTAGGGATGTCAAACTGGCGGCCCACGGCCAGGATGCGTCATGTGCAGGCCTCGCCCATCCCAGCTCCGTGAAGGGGAAAAAATGTCATAATACATCACTTGATGGCATTGTGAGGCGGTGAGTTTGACACCCGTGATGTATAGGCACCTGCTAGAAGCAATTCAAATCCAAAGCCAATTATATAATGGAGTACAAGTTGCACATCCACCTGTTCTTTGGCCACACGAAAGCTGGGCATACCCACCCAAGGCCTACCCCAGCTATACCTTGCAGTTAATGGAATCCTTTATGCTGACGGGAACTCCATAGAGCAAGCCCTTTTTCCCTTCGCTGTTCATACACAGAAGCTGGGATCCGTTCTCTGCTATGTAATCGACTATGCAGTTGACATCTGCAGTTACTTTCAAGGCCTAGAAAAAGCAGGGAAAGACAGCATCCTTATTTCTCAAAACGGTAACTAATTCTCTTCTACATGGGCATTATTGTTCAATGCCAATGATTCTCATATCTAAAGACTGGTGTGCCTCAGTGTAGAAGCTAAGTAGGTTCTGAATATTTCTGGGTAAAAATTTTCACCCAGCAGGTATATATCAGTCCTAGAGGGTAAAAAAAAAAAGACTATGATTCTTGCTTCACACTTCCCTCTTATGGTCAAAGGCTGAGGAAAAACTGACTGAATGAGTCTTTGAATCAGGGTCAGCTCTTAGTGTTTCGCAATCACATTTAATAGCTGGTTTTGGTAACAATATGGAATCTTACTACTGTCTTCTTCTAGGATATTTTTTCAACTTGCCAAACTAGCTTACAGCCCTAAGTATTCCTGTTGGTCTCCCATCCAAATACTAAAACTAGGTTTCACTCTGCTGAAGGACAGGTAGATATTGCTACTTTGGATCTATTTCTGGTATAGGCCAATTACTTCTTCTTTACTAGAAGTTTCACTTCTATGTATTTATTATCAAATTATATCTTTCTTGAAAAGATTATCTGATGTCGGCTTTTTTTGGGAAACAAACTATATACACCTACCTTGGAGTATTAATCACTGAACTCAATGAATGTTTTTTTTCCTGAATAATTAGCCAGAGAATCTGTTTATGAAGTTTATTGCTACACTGACAAAATGCTTTCTATGCAAGAGAGATAAAATTTGCTAACATTATTGAGACCCTTATAACAGCAACAGCAAAGAAGATGCCATAGAAATATGTGACCCACAAGAAAAATGCAGATTCCTAAAACAAGTTTCAAATTGACTTTTTAAAAAATGTTTATAGATCCTCAGGAAAATCATAATAATCCTACATTACACCTATTTCTCATTTTTGTTAGCTTAGGGAATGATGCCTCACCTTATCCACATAGGTGTAGAAAACAGTCTCAGGTGTGAGTGAACCATCCCCAAGTTTCTGACAGAGTTCATGCAAACTCAGTGATAAAATAGGTTCTGGTTGGTGATTTGGATTCTGAAAGAGAAAAAATCCCCAAGTATAATAAAACACTACTTCTTTTAGATCATATATAATCTATCTAGAAACATTTAGAATTTTTGCAATATAGCTGACAGCAACTCTAGCATAAACTAAGCAGTACTATAATTGATGCTCTGATCCATATTAAAAACAGTGCTAAGAAGATTCAATCTTATACATTTAAAATCTGTGTTTCAGAAAAAATATTAATGTGATTCTTGCTCGGCCACATTTTTGGAAGCGATTAAACACAGGATAATTAGGAAAGTATTAACACATTACCATCAGTTTATCTATATATTACTAAAACTCTTGTTGTTATGATCTTTAACTGGGCGAAATGATGCACCAGGGGGCAACAATTTTTGAAACACGGTTACCTTCATCCCTGTTATCATTTTGGAAGTTCCTCAAGACTTGGGAGTCCCAAGGAACCAGAGACATTCTTTGATGGCTCCATTATGGTTGGTCTTTTTACTCTCTCCATGCAGTTCATATGGGTCACATTTTTATATAGTGTTTTTCATGTTTACTATGACTTTCACATTTTTATAGTGATTGGCTTTTATATTGTTTTATTCATTTACTCATTTAGCCAGACTTGCTTCTTGTGAGATGGGCAGCCATTGAAGCATGATTAATATATTCATTAGGAGTAAATTTTACTTAATTCAATGAGATATACTTCTGAGAAGATACATGTGATTTCAACTTTTGACTGGGAGCTGCCCAGAAATTTTTAGAAGATGGGTGACTATATAAATGTTTAAATAAATAAATATGCAAGCGTACACTGTTGAATGGGTTAACACAAGTCACTTCACAAGTTTTGCTTTTGGATTTCTTCATTTTAATTTTGAAAGTGAAAACAACCTTTTACTCAAGACAAATTCTTGACGGGTTGATGAAATACACAAGCATGGGCATGTTTCTAATTATGCATCCTGTGTCTAAGATGCTGATCAGATAAACTACAAAATAGAACTGTTTTATTAGACAAGCCCACATACCTTATTTACCATTTTGGTATATGTATTTTAATCTCGTTTTAAGCACTGTTACCCACCCAGTCAGTGGTTTACGATAGGTGCCCATATAAATTGAACAAAAAAATAAAAATGTACTTGACAAACATGTGGGTATCAAGACCTTCCAGTTTCTCCACCTCACCTGCCTTTAATCTAGTGATCTCCAGCAACTCTGAATAGTCAAACTGAATTCACAGATAGACAACTTCAAACCTCCAGAATCCAGATACTTGACTTCTCTTTGTCTTCCAGCGGTCTTGCTAAACATAGCATAAAATCGCAGAGTGGCACACAAACCTGCTGACACAGCAGTTTGGGGCTAAACCTATTTGCCCCACCGAACCTTCCTGTGAGAACCAGAAACCTGGATTTGGTCGAATCTCATTGACCTATTCAAGTCTGCACCGCTTGCACCAACCAGGATAACCATCTATTTCCAGATGAACGAGTTCCTTTTAAGTGCGGAATGAAAAAAAAGAAACTAAGGAGCTTCCTTCCTTTAGAAAAGACTACAAGCTTTAGAAGAAAGGTCAATCTCCCCGAGCAAGTCCATCCCCATTTTCGAAGCTCTTACGACCACCGACCCTCTTGTTTCTCCCTACGGCTGTGAACGTGGGGATGGTCTGCTTATTGCACAGACCTCGGAGTGGCAGAGCTAATGGGGGGAGAGGGGCGGTTTCTCCCCTGACCTGCTCTTGGAAGCGCTGTGCGGCTCTTCCCATTTGCTGGAAGGCGCCCTCCCGCCGGCTCCTCGCTTTCGCTATCTTGTCCTGGACCTGCCGCTTCCTCCGCCATTTCAGCAGCAGGAGGGTCGCTATCCAGCAACCCAGGAAAGCAGAAACCAGAGCAGTCGCGTTCATCCTCATCGCCGGGCGACCAGTCCGTGGCGCAGCCGTAGCTCTTGTATCCGACTCCTCCCACTCGGCTCTGGGTGAAGATGCGAACCGGACTCCGCCCCCTGCAAAAGATGCCAAGCTTCGTTCGGGATTCAACCCTAAGTATCGCGTCTGCCGGAAACTTTCTCATTTTGTCCCGATGCCCATTTTTCTCTCCGAAATTAGCATGTTAGTCACGCCTGTTCTTATGGTGAAAAACATGGTTACACAACACAGGTAGGCCTCGACATAGGATGACAGCGGAGCCCAATCTTTCTGTTCCTAAGAGACATTTGTTAAGTGAATTTTGCCCCATTTTACGACCTTTCTTGTCTCCGTTGTTAAGTGAATCACTGCAATTGTTGAGTAGTAACCAAGTAAAATGGATCTTGGCTTCCCCATTGCCTTGGCTTGTCAGGAGGTCAGAAAAGGAAATCACATGGCCCACCCACTCCCAGGACACTGCAATTTTCATAAATATAAGTCAGTTACCAACCATCCAAATTTTAATCAAACGACCATAGGGATGCTGTAATGGTTGTGTGAAAGTCTTAAATCACTTTTCTTAGTGCCGTTGTAACTTTGGTCATTAAATGAACTCTTGTAAATCGAGGATTATTTGTACAGCTGTTTCAGAAAGTTTGGATAGGATAGGATAGGATAAGGATAGGATAGGATAGGATAGGATAGGATAGGATAGGATAGGATAGGATAGGATAGGATAGGATAGGATAGGATAGGATAGGATAGGATTTTATTGGCCAAGTGTGATTGGACACAGAAGGAATTTGTCTTGGTGCATACGCTCTCGGTGTACATAAAAGAAAAGATACATTCGTCAAGAATCATAAGGTACAACACTTAATGATAGTCATAGGATACAAATAAGAAATCAGAAAACAATATCAATATAAATTGGATACAAGCAACAAAATTACAGTCATACAGGCAAAAGTGGAAGGAGTTGGGTGGTGGGAACAATGAGAAGATTAATAGTAGTGCAGAGTTAGTAAATAGTTTGAAAGTGTTGAGGGAATTATTTGTTTAGCAGAGCGATGGCATTCGGGGAAAAACTGTTCTTGTGTCTAGTTGTTCTGGTGTGCAGTGCTCTATAGCATCGTTTTGAGGGTAGGAATTGAATCAGTTTATGTCCAGGAAGTGAGGGGTCTGTAAATATTTTCACAGCCCTCTTTTTGACTCGTGCAGTATACAGGTCCTCAATGGAAGGCAGGTTGGTAGCAATTGTTTTTTCTGCAGTTCTAATTATCCTCTGAAGTCTGTGTCTTTCTTGTTGGGTTGCAGAACTAAACCAGAGAGTTATAGAGGTGCAGATGACAGACTCAAAAATTCCTCTGTAGAACTGGATCAGCAGGTTGGACAGGTTGAGCTTCCTGAGTTGGCACAGAAAGAACATTCTTTGTTGTGCTTTTTTGATGACGTTTTTGATGTTAGCTGTCCATTTTAGAACTTGTGATATGGTAGAACCTAGAAATTTGAAGGTCTCTACTGTTGATACTGTATTGTCTAGTATTGTAAGAGGTGGTAGTATGGAAGGGTTTCTCCTAAAATCTACCATTTCTATGGTTTTGAGTGTGTTCAGTTCCACATTGTTCTAGGCGCACCACGAGGTTAGTTGTTCAACTCTTGTCTGTATACAGATTCATCATTGTCTCGAATGAGACCAATCACTGTTGTGTCATCTGCGAACTTCAGTAGTTTAACAGATGGATCGTTAGAGAGGCAGTCATTGCTATACAGAGAAAAGTGGGGAGAGCATACAGTCTTGGGGGGCTCCTGTGCTAATTGTACAGGTATCTGATGCGATTCTGCTTAGCTGCACCTGCTGCTTCCTTTTTGTTAGGAAGCTTATGATACACTTACAACTGTGTTCAGGTACCTGTAGCTGGTTTAGTTTAGTTAGAAGTGTGTCTGGAATGATGGTATTGAATGCTGAACTAAAGTCTACAAAGAGGACCCTTGCGTAGGTCTTTGGAGATTCAAGATGTTGTAGGATGTAGTGCAGAGCCATATTAACAGCATCGTCTGTTGATCTATTTGCTCGGTATGCAAATTGCAAGGGGTCTAACAACGGATCCGTGATGGTTTTCAAGTGGGATAGCACTAGCCTTTTAAAGGTTTTCATGACTACAGATGTTAGAGCAACTGGTCTGTAGTCATTCAATTCCTTGATGGTGGGCTTCTTCAGCACTGGGATGATAGTAGAGCATTTGAAGCAAGAAGGAATATAGCACATCTCTAGTGATTTATTGAAGATTTGGGTGAAGATGTGGGCCAATTGGTCAGCACAGACTTTTAAGCAAGAAGGAGTTATCTTGTCTGGCCCTGGAGCTTTTCCTGGCTTTTGTCTGTGAAATAGGTCTTGCACTTCCTTTTCTGTGATCACTAGGGGTTGTGAACCCAATGGGATGGGGTCAGTTGTAGGAGGCTTGGCTATTGTTGTGTCTGAAATGGGGGTTGTGGAGATAGGTGACTGTAGTTTCCTTTCAAACCTGCAGTAAAACACGTTCAGCTCATCTGCCAGTTGATGATTTCCTTCAGCCTGGGAAGGAGGTTTGCCGTAACCGATGATATTTTAAAGAGTTTTCCACATGTTTACTGGTTCATTTGTTGAGAACTGATTCTTTAGCTTTTCAGAGTAGCTTCTTTTTGCTGTTCTGATCTCTCGTTAATACATTTCTGGCCTGATTGTACAGCATTTTATCACCTTTTCTGTAGGCTTCCTCTCTGGAACAAGGTAGCTGCTTAAGTTTAGCTGTGAACCAAGGTTTGTTGGTTCACAGCACAGTTGTTACCGTATATTCACAAGTCCTGGTGGGTACACATAGGTCTTCACAGAAGCTGACATATGATGTTACAGTCTCTGTGAGTTAAGTCTCAGAGGTACTTTCAAAAACATTCCAATCAGTGCAGTCAAGGCAGGCCTGTAGCTTTAACTTTGCCTCCTCTGTCCAGGTCTTCACTGATTTAATTGTTGGTTTTGTGGTTTTAAGTCTTTGCCTGTAAGCAGATACAAGGTGAATCATGCAATGATCAGAGCATCCCACAGCTGTTCGTGATAAGGACCGATAAGTATCTTTTAGTGTAGCAATGGTCTAAAGTATTCTTGCCTCTAGTGGGACAATTGACATACTGAAAGTATTTTGGTAGCTATTTCCTTAGGTTTGCCTTCTTTAGATCTCCCAAAATAATGGCCAATGAGTCGGGGTATTTGGCTTCAGCCTCCATAATTTGGTTAGCTAGAGTTCATAATGCCTTATTTACACAGGCTTGTGGTGGGACATAAACAGCAATTAGAAGAAATGAGAAAAATTCACGAGAAAATGCATGATGTAGTCATATATTTCCTAACATGCTTGTCCTCACTCCCAACAACACTAGAACATTCTGAAAAGAAAGATAAAAATTCTGGGATTTCTATTTATAACATTTTCAGGTCTTTATTTTTTTTAAAATGCTATGCTTATTAATGTTGAATGTGAGACTGAAAAAATAAAAGCCAGAAGGCAGCAGAATAGCTTCTGTATCTGATGGTATCTTAACAACTTTATTATGGGTTATCTGATAACTATAGGAATTTGCCCCCAATATAATGGTCCAATTCTAGAGTGCATTGCACTTTTAACATCAGATGGTAGATCAAGCAGCCATTTCTGAAGTTCTTTCAGTTCAATTATGAAGAAATCTTCTTTCCTGAAGTAGCCTGATTTTATCAGTTTCCTAAATTGACAAACATGGCTAGCAAGCTAGAAAGAGAGAAAGTACATTGGCATTTAATTGTAGAATTAAAGCTGCATAGCATAGAGTAGAGAGATTTTCATAAAAGTTCTGTTGGTCTTTAGAAAAAAGGCTAGCTCTTCACAACTTTTAAATGGACTCCAAAACATTAGGGTGGAGACTCTGTTCCAGCAAATACTTATACAGACAAGAAAGCAATTGGAAAATAGTACATATAAAAACAACAGGGCAGTGCAGGTCTTCCAATTCAAAAGCATAAAGATATATTTGGGAACACTGAGGAATGTGAATGTAACAGCAGTCTTCTACTCTTTAAGGCTTAAAGTTTAAGCCAAATACAGCATTCCCAGGTTCATTTGGCTGACTTCAACAGCTGTCATGCAATCCCATTTTTTTTAAAAAAAACCCAAATTTAGGAAGTAGTAGACGAGTCCTATGCCTGACCCCCACATCCTCTGTAGCATGTTTTTACTTTTTTATCTGAAGCCTTGCACAACCCTAATAATTAGTAATACAGCAGGGCACTTTCAAGAAGCTTTATGAAGATTTATTCACCAAGGAGCAAAATTCCTTAATAAACCATGATCACCCACTGTAGATTAAACTGGCATTAATCTATACTTATTTACCGGTTGATCTTCTTGAACCCAATGGGAGGTTAGGATTGATTTTGATAATATATGTAAAATAATACAATAAAGTGCTTTAACAGAGTCTTATGTTTTTACCAAAATGGCTTTTTAAAAAGTATCTTAATGATAGAGAGGTTTCATATTCATTCTTCAATATATCCAGATACAGCTGGAAAAATTATCTGAAACCTTGAGTACGGCTTCTCAGTGCTGACCATAGATAATCAATTGTATCTTAGTTATACATTTTACTACGCCATTGCTTTCCTTTAATCACTCTTTATGATGCATAAACCAGAGCAAAATAAAGCTTTTTATATTTCCTTGGAATATACAAAATACTCGTGATGCTAGATATTCTTATTCAGAAGCCTCCACATCCCAAGTTAACCTTAAGGAATAGATTTCACATTAAATCAGGATTTTTCATTTCCATAAAATATGAGTTTCACTGAGCCAGAAGCCAAGACATCCTGATTATCAATGTCAGCATAGATGCATTTTATTTTTCTTAGGTTCTCAGCTCTGAAACATCATTTCTGCTTCATGAAAGATATCTACTGTAATGGTAACCACACAATCATTGTACATCAATGAACCAGATGTATGTTGGCAAGGATTCAGAAACATAGTATCCTTCCTTAAAATTATCCACTTGGCCCCTATGCTTCTTGATAGTAAAGGAAATTGATGACTGTATTTTTCAGTCTGTAAGATGCATCCCCCCCCCCGCAAAAAAAAATGAGTGGAAATGTCTGGGCATCTTATAGAGAGAATGTTGCTGAAGCCCTGCCCACACATTGGCCATTTTCAGCCTCCATGTGCCCCATTTTTGACCTCTGTGTGCCCCGCTGCCTGGAATGGGCCAAAAACAGGACACACAGAGGCCAAAAATGGGGTGTGTGGAGGCCAAAAATGGGACAGAGGCCAAAAATGGGGTGCGTGGAGGCTGAAATCGGGGCATGTGGAGGCAGCGATAGGCGGCAGCGATCCCCGTAGCCTGAAGCAGCTGATCAGCGGTATTCCGGGAGGCTGATCTAATCGCCAATCAGCTGCTCGTGCTAAACCAGGCTGTGATAACGTGCTGAAGCTGACCAGGCTGTTTGCTGCAAGAATGTTAGCCAGATTTAAATGGAAATTTTAATGTGTTTTAAATTATGACGGTTTTAAATTTTGTCTCAGCCAAAGTATTTAATTCGTTTTTATTCTATCTTAAATTTTTTGTATTTATATGTTTTATCTTAAGGCTGTTCACTGCCCTGAGTCCTTTGGGAGTAGGGCAGTATATAAATCTAATAAAATGAAATGAAAATGAAAGATGAATACCAATGGATGCTGGGAGGCAGAGGCAGATTTTTTTTTCTTTTTTTCCTCCCCAAAAGCTAGGTGTGTCTTATGATCCAGTGCGTCTTATAGTGCAAAAAGTATGGTACTTTATTTGGACTGCAAAATCCTATCAAACAGTAGGTGGCAGCAAGAAGAAAAAAAAAAACAATCCACTAACCTTCTAGCCAGACATGCAACCATAAATTAAGCCAATAACAAATTCAGATTAGCCCTGAAAACCAATAATCAGTTTAATCAATGGATATTAAGAAAACAGTAGTATTGGCAAGTCATTGACTTGCAACCAAAACTGAGCCCAAAATTTCCAGTGCTAAACAAGACAGTTAAATGAGTTTTACCCCCATTTTACAACCTTTCTGGCCAGTTAAGTGAATCACTGCAGTCATTACTAACGTAGTTGTTAAGTGACTTTCCCATTGACTTTGTTTATCAGAAGTCGCAAAGGGTGATCACATGACTCCAGGACACTGCAACCATCGTAAATATGTGCCAGTTACCAAGCGTCCAAATTTTGTTCACGTGATCACAGCAATTCTGCAACAGTCATAAGTATGAAAAAATGTCATAAGTCTTTTTTTTTCAGTGCTGTTGTAACTTTGAACAGTCAGTAAATGAATGGTTGTAAGTTGAGGACTACATGTTAATGCACTTTATACTTGGTTATAGAGACATTTGGGTGCACCACTGGAAGAACCAGAAGGGCCAGGTTGGGGACCTTCTGGAGAAGAAGTTGACATCATCTTGATGCAGATAATCAATCACTTTCCCAATATTTGTTCTTCATATTGTGTTTGACATTTATGTTTAACATTTTAAATGTTAAATGTATCATACTATTGTTTATGAAAACCTGATTCCGCAGACATCCAACAAAATGCAGTTCAATAGTGAGAAAGGTAAGGTTTCACACTTAGGCAAGAAAAACCAAATTCACAGGTATAGAATAGGTGACACCTGCCTCAACAGTAGTAACAGGATCTAGGAGTCCTAGCGGACCATCACTAAAGTATGAGCCAGTAATGTGCTAAAGCTGCCAAAAAACCAGATGCAATCCTAGGCTGCATCAAGAGGGATTCAAATTCCCATCAAATTCACATGAAGTGTTAGTACTGTACTGATAAGACCACACTTGGAATACTGCATCCAGCTTTGGTCACCACAATACAAAAAAAGATGTTGAGAGTTTTGAGAGAGTGCAGAAAAGAGCAACAAAGATGATTAGGGGATTGAAGTCTAAACCATACAATGAATGGTTGTGGGAACTGGGAATGTCTATTTTAATGAAGAGAAGGACTAGGGCTGATAGCAGTCCTCCAATATTTGAGCGGCTTGTCACAGAGAAGAGGGGATCAGCCTATTCCCCAAAGCACTTGAAGGCAAGACTAAGAAATAATAGAGGAATGCCCCAAAGGTGCTTTTCAAAATGTTACTGAACTTTCTTGGGTTTTTTTATCCTTGAAAACATTTCACTTCTCATCCAAGAAGCTTCTTCAATTCTGGAGTTCAATTCCGTTCCGTTCAATTCAGGAAATGAAGAACTTCTTGAATGAGAGGCAAAACATTTTCTACTTTTTTTTTTTTAAAGGGGAAATCCAGTTGGCCTCTTGAAAAGCACTTTTGGGATGACCATGACCTGGATGATTGAGCCATGATTGAGACATTTAACAGCTAAAAGCTTATCAAAGAGATACAACATAAAATTAAGGAGAAATTTCCTGTCGGTGAGAACAATCGGTGGAACAGCTTGCCTCCAGAAGTTGTAGGTGCTTCATCACTAGAACTTTTAACAAGAGATTGGACAATCATTTGTTCGGAATGGTATAGGTCTCCTGCATAAGCAGAGGATTGGGCCAGAAGACCTCCAAAGTCCCTTCAAACTCTGTTATTCTGAAATTCTGATACACATGGCAGAAATGTCTCTACTATAACCATTCCCATCCTGGCAACCTCCAAAGGCACTGGAGTTCACAACTCCCAAATTCAAAGACAGGATATGATGATATAAAATTTTCTGAAACTTGAAGCCATCGTACATCTGGATACTGCTCAGCTGGATATTCTCTAATGTATACAGTATAACCCAACTCTATGATGCAAGCACACAATTATTTATATAATTAGATGTATGTAAATGCAACTTATTAGTACCATGTAAATGGAATTTCTACCTGGTAAGACTGCCCATGAAGAGAAGTACTTCCTTGGAAAGAACAGGCATTGAATGACATATAAAGGGCCCAGGCATGTAAACTACACACACACACACACACACACACACACAAAAATGTCTCTGGCTTTTTGTAAATTCCATTACGTCTTTTGAAGAGATGTTTAATAATTTATGGGAAATCCCTTTCTTCCTTTTGCACTCTTCTTTCTTCAATTTAATTTATTCTCTGCAATTTGCAAAAATACATGGGTCCAAAGTTAGCCGTGAGGTGAGGCAGGATAAGTTCTCCAAGTCTACAGTTTGAATAGAAAGAAAATGTGTTCTGGAACAATCTCCGAAAATGGCTCAAGTCCTCTACTCTCACATTGATGCTGTACTGGATGTTTAGTAACTCCACAGCTCTCTCAACCACATATTCATTTTGGAGCTCAGAGAGAGAGCATGTGGAATACACCACCTCTCCTCCTGGCTTAGCAGCAAGCACGCCAGCTCTGGAAAAAAGCAGGAAAGAAATTAATTTGGGGAATTCCTCTCAACTGTACTGAGCCACTTATTCAACAGAGTGAAGCATACACCATATGCCAGTGCAAGAATGCACAGGGAATCCTTATCCTACACTGTATTTTGGGCCCTAGATATACACAGAATCAATTCTCTTTCACTGCCTTGTTAATTTGTCATTAATTTACTGAGTTCCTAGAAATAATGTTTATAGGCATCGATAGACCCAGACAACTCTGGTGGAATCCCATTTGTCACACTTGCCTTTTTTGTTTTGTTACTAGGCACACCAGTGTTCTGCAATTTTGTGAATGGGAAACCCCTGCATACTTATGCCAGCCTGACCTCATTTTTTCAAAACTCAAATCTGGCCTCCAGCCAAAGAGAATGAAACCCTTGTCAGCAGTATTGTTTTCACCCAGCCATCAAATAATGAAAAAGCATAATTGAGTATTATGGAATTTTCAAAGAATTTAGTTTAAGAGTGGAAGATTCCTGGGTATAAGAATATTAATGTAGTTGAAATTGCAGGTTCATAATGGGTAATATTTTAGTTGTTTGGTCATTCCATCACTTCAAGCTCTTTATCATCCAATAGATAATAAATCACCAGGATTGTCTACTGCTTTTGATTTTTTGAAGCCTGGGGTTTTCTTCAATGACCTTGCCTTACATTATACATCTCAAATATTTAACTTATAGCTTAATTATTAGTTAGACTTTATTAGACTTCTAATTAGTAGTCTGGTTTTACTTTATCTAGTATTGATTCTTCTTGCCAATGAAGGTATTCCAATAACTTTCTCCAGCACAATTCAAAACCATAGATTTTCTTTGTTCTGCATTTATGACAGTCTAGCTTTCACAGCTATCTTATGATTGGGAAGAGAAGCCTTGATACCATGTACCATGGTTGGCAGTAAAATGTCTCTATAAATATATAGATATAGATTTGCCATATTTCTCCTAAGTAGCAGACATCTTTTTTTTCCCTTTTGGTTAACCATCTCTGTGCAGTTTTGACCCTAAGAAATAATGGGTGTTACTACTTCTTTCCTATTGGCAATGGGTTGACACTAGCAATTGACACAATTTTAGAATGTTGGTTTAAAAAAAAAAACACCACTAAGCATCAGACTGGCTTTTTTACTCTCATCTTTCATCTTCAACGCATGATTTAGTCTTCCTCACTTCTAGCCATTAATGTAATATCATAAGCATATTTGGGGTTATTTATATTTATTCCAATAGTTTTAACTTCAATTTCTGTTCTATTCTGGGGGCAATTCATTGGTTTATGAAAGTGAATTCTCGGAACTGTTTGATGTATCTTGGAATTGGAACACCACAAATTGATCCCTGTTGGTAGACTTTACTTTTGGAAATTGCAAGACCATCTTTAGAATTGCATGGCCCAGGGCAAGAGAGGGAGAAAACATTTTTGAGCTGTCTAGAACATTATTTTCTTGAATCATTGGTAGACAACACATTATAATCACTCACATGAGCAGCTGCAGCTGGAGCATTGGCAACATCTGACGTTCCCCTTTTCTTGCATATGTGAAGATATTGTTCTCTTCTTCCAAGACTGATTTTCGATCATTTGTGCATGGCACATCAACAAGTACCTAAAAGGAATCAAACAAATATTATCTCTGGTAAATGTTTTCACAATTTCCTTACATTAAAGACAACTTTACATTATACTTTTAATTCTATTTCCGTGTACAATGGAAAATCAAGCAACGTTTTGAAGCTTTAGAAATTGAAAAGATAAGTTGGAATGGCTGGAAACTAATCAAAGAGAGAAGCAACCTGGAATTAAGGAGAAACGTCCTACTAGTGGGGACAATTAACCAGTGGAACAGCTTGCCTCCAGAAATCGTGGGCACTCCATCAGTGAAGGTTTTTAAGAAGAGACTAGACAAGTCACTTGTCTGAAATGGTATAGGACCGTGATGGCGAACCTATGGCACAGGTGGCACGCGAGCTCAGCTCCGGCGTGCCAGCTGATTTCGGGCCTTTTGGGCCCACTGGAAGTCAGGAAAAAGGCTGTTTCCGGCCTCCCAAGGACCTCCAAGAGAGTGTGGAAGGCCATTTTTGTCCTCCCCAGTCTCCTAGAAAGATTCTGGAGCCTGGGGAGAGTGAAAAACGGGCCTACCTTGCCATCACATGTCAAAAGTTGGGAGAGCGCGGGGGGGTTGCACACGCATGCTTGGGAGGTGGGGCACATAGAATTATAGGTCTGGGCACGCATGCGAACGACCCCCCGCACTCCCCCCACTTTTGGCACACGGTGGCAAAAAGGTTACCCATCACTGGTATAGGATCTCCTGCTTGAGCAGGGCTGGATTAAAAGACCCCTAAGGTAAGGTAAGGTAAGGTAAGGTAAGGGTATGGTATGTATGGTATGGTATGGTATGGTATGGTATGGTATTTATTGTATTTTATTTATTGTATTGTAATTGGTATTGTATTGTATTGTATTGTATTGTATTGTATTGTATTGTATTGTATTGTATTGTATTGTATTGTATTGTATTGTATTGTATTGTATTGTATTGTATTGTATTGTATTGTATTGTATTGTATTGTATTGTATTGTATTGTATTGTATTGTATTGTATTGTATTGTATTCTATTCTATTCTATTCTATTCTATTCTATTCTATTCTATTCTATTCTATTCTATTCTATTCTATTCTATTCTATTCTATTTTCTATTCTATATTCTATTCCCCATTCTATTCTATTCCTATTCTACAGTCTTGGAAAAAGTATAACAGGAATATTGACTATCTCTTGCAATTCTACTTACAGCAATAACTATTCTTAGATCCAATGTATGTAAACAAATGCTCAAAACTCCTTATGGTGCTATGGCTGCTGTGCTAGAGCAAGACTGGGAAAGCTTCATTCACACAGGTGGCAGGCACACACATGAAACCATCCCCTCCCTCCTGTCGAGGCCAGTCCGCAGAGCCAGAAAGGTTGGGGACCGTGGCTTTAAATGACAGAAGCAAGCAAGCAAGTTCTATTCTGACAGAGCACTGCTTGAGGTAACCCAGTGTTATGCCGTGTAGGGCTTTAAAGATAACGTCCAGCATTTGAATTTAGTCCAGAAGCTGATTGATAACCGATACTGTAAACTTAAAATAGGTATTACTTCGAACTGGAGGGATTGCTTCTGCTACTGCATTTGAGGCAGTTCGTTTCTCAGGGAACTAAATCAAGACATGAGTGACAGGTAGTTCTCTACCTACAACAGTTCATTTAGTGACCGTTCAAAGTTACAACGGCACTGAAAAAAGTGACTTAGGATCGTTTTTGACCCTTACGGCGGTTACAGCGTCCCCGTGGTCCTGCGATCCAAATTCGTATGCTTGGCAACTGACTCACATTGATGACAGTTGCAGTGTCCAAGGGTCATGTGATATGCTTTTGCAACCTTCTGACAAGATTCAGAAGCCAGATTCAGTTAACAATTAATTTAATTAAGTGCAATGATTCACTTAACAAATGTGGCAGGAAAAGTTGTAAAATGGGGCAAAACTCACTTAACAAATTTCTCACTTAGCAACGTAAATTTTGGGCTCAATTGTGGCTGTAAGCAACAGCAATAGCACTTAGACTTATATACCGCTTCACAGTGCTTTACAGCCCTCTCTAAGCGGTTTACAGAGTCAGCGTATTGCCCCCAACAATTTGGGTCCTCATTTTACCCACCTCAGAAGGATGGAAGGCTGAGTCAACCTTGAGCCTGGTGAGATTTGAACTGCCAAATTGCAGGCAGCCGGCAGAAGTACTGCACTCTAACCACTGTGCCATCATGGCTCCTGTAGTGATTGCAGAGCATAAATGATCAAGGATAGATGATCAAGGATTTTATTAGAGCATTCTGAATTGGATATTGTTAATTTTAAGATTAAAAACCCCAAAAATCTGCTGTATCAGTCCTGGCTATAAACTCCTTATACTGCCACTATAGGGAGAATTCTAGGGATGAGCTAGTAAAGGAGGAAAGACTAGAAAGAAATGGGGGAAAAAATCTAAGAAATGAAAAAAAAAATGAAGAAATGAAATGAAAAAGAATACCTAAATGATTCTATTTGGCAAATGGAACCCCAGATTCTGGTTTATTAAGAAATAAAGGTGTTTTAATTTCCAATAGCAAGAGTTAGAATAATACTTACCTTATCATAAGTACCTGTTTCTGTGTGACACCAGTTTCTTCCATCCCGTGAAGTAACCCGCACTCTATTTTGGATCTCTTTGGGAAGATAGCTGCGAAGGACATTACGTAGCCGGACCATGCGAGACATAGAGAGATCATTGGCTGTCAGCTCACCTATTTCAAGAAGAAAGAACCTTAAACCAAGGACAGCATAACCCAGACTCTGTCAAAAACAGATATAAATTTACATAGAAATGAAGGCTATCTTGCTATATGATGTATGTGATCTCTCTAGTCTAAAATATCTATAGATCATTCTCTTTCACCCTTTTCCCACTTACAAGTACATATATTATGCTATCTTGCCTATCAAACCAATGTTACATATTCAGATGCAGTAATAGAGGAGGAAAGTGAAGAATTGTCCTTTGACTCATCATTAGATATACCCTCATAGAAATAATTGATAATAATATGAAGATACTATTAGTAGCAATATATGCGCCAAATAATAATCAAAGTGATTTTTATGAAAATTTATATATGAAAATAATTGAAATGAGACTATGATAATATATGTATGATGGGAAATTTTCATGGAATAGTAGATGAAAAATTGGATTATAAAACACCAAAATCAGGAACACTTAATAGAAAGACACTGCCAAATTCTTTTTTTAAAATGATAGATGAAACAAATTTGAAAGATATATGGAGAGTCAGAAATGGGAAGAATAGACAATATACTTTCTATTCCAACAGGCACTCATCTTGGTCCAGGTTAGATATGATATGGACAACAATGGATTTGACTTTGAAAATAGAACAGGTGGAAATAGAAACTAACTTGTGGGCTGATCATAATCCAGTGATAGTAACCTGGAAAGGCCAAAAAAGGAAAGCTAGATGGACTTTGAATAATACAATTTTAAAAGAAAAAGATTTTATGCAGAAAATGCAAAGAGAGCTGAATTTCTTTTTTAAGAAGAATAAAAAGGAAGATACATTGACACAAAATCTTTGGGATACAATGAAGGCCTATGCCAGGGGCTTAATAATAGACTATACAAAGAAAAGAAATGTGAAGAAAAGACAAACTTTTATAATATTAAATGATGAATACAAGAGATTTGAAAAGGAACTCTAGAAAGATCCATATAAGAAAGATGTAAAAATGAAAATGGATATGTTAAAGCACAAAATGGACTTCCTGGAGAAGGAAGAGCTAGCCCCAAAAATAAGAAGTGCCAAACAGAACTATTTTGAAAATGCAAATAAACCAGAAAGATGGTTAGCATATAAATTGGAAAAAGAAAGGGAATTTTTTAAAAAATAATGCAATTAATTGATGATCAAGGACAAAGTAAATTTGGAAATAAAGAGATGGGAAAAATAATACAAGAATACTATAGACAACTTTATAAAAGAGAGTTGATTGAAGATGGGAAAGTTAAAAAATATTTATAGAATGCAAAATTACCTTTGATTCCCAAGGACATTGAAGAAATGTTGGATGGGCATATAATGATGATGGAATTAACAGAAGCACTTAAGAAACAAAAAAATGGAAAAACACCAGGACCAGACAGTTTGCCTGTTGAATACTACAGGACACTACAAGAATCTCTATGCATTCCGCTATTGGATGTTATGAATGAAGCAATGATAAACAAAACATTACCCCAATCATGGACTGAGGCTTATATCACATTGATTCACAAAGAAGACACAGACCCACAACAAATTAAAAACTATAGGCCTATATCCCTGCTAAATTCAGACTATAAAATTTTTGCCTCAATACTAGCAGAAAGATTTAAGAGATACTTAAATAACTTCATACACTCAGATCAAAATGGATTTCTCCCAAAAAGACAAATTAGAGACAATATAAGAATAATTTTGAATACTCTAGAATATTATGAAACACATTCTGAAAACCAAATGGCTTTGATATTTCTAGATGCACAAAAAGCACTTGACAACATGAATTGGTGATTTATGATGCTACAAATGGAAGAGATGGCAGGAAATTTATTCAGGCAACTGAAGCTATATATTCTAAACAGATGGCAAAGGTAATGATTAATGGAGAATTAACTGATTCTATTGAAATAGAAAAAGGTACTCGACAAGGATGCCCATTATCCCCATTGTTGTTTATATTGACTTTGGAAGTGTTGAATAGAAATATTAGAGAAGAAAAAGAGAGAAAAGGAATGAAAATTCGAAAAGAAGAATATAAATTACAAGCCTTTGCTGATGACCTTGTCTTTATTATTGAAGAACCATTAGCATCAATAAATAAATTGATAGAAAAAATAGGAGAGAGTTTGGGGAAGTTGCTGGTTTGAAAATTAATAAAGATGAAGATTATGACTAAAAATATGTTAAAAAAACAAAAAGAAGAATTGATGGAGATTTCAAAGATGCAGGTCAGAAATAAGATAATAAGAATTCAATTGAGATGTAGTTCTCTTAAAGAAAATGATTATAATAAGCTTAAACAACAGATAGGACAAGACTTGGTGAAATGGGGAAATTTGCAGTTATCTTTGATTGGTAGAATTGCAACTATAAGATGAATATTTTACCTAGAATTTTATATCTCAGACAATTCCAATAAAGTTGGGTAAGGAATTCTTTGCAGATTTGAATAAAATGGTATTGAAATACATTTGGCAGGGAAAGAAGGCAAGAATAAAACTTAAGTTGTTACAAGATGCTAAGATGAGGGGTGGTTTTGGCCTACCTAACTTTGAATTATATTATCAAGCTGTTTGTCTAATATGGATTAAAAAATAGGTAACATTGAAAAACACTAGATTATTGAATTTGGAGGGACATGACTTGTTGATGAGGTGGCACACTTTTTATGGTATTTGTGTATAGGGTAGGCTATCACTTTTCAATCAATATGCACAGAACATGTAATATTCCCAACTCTATATTTTGAATGAAAAGTATATTTTCACAAGGATATAACCCTTACTGGTTGGGGAATTCTGGGAGCTGAAGTCCACATTATCTTAAAGTTGCCAAATTTGGAAGGTGCAGATTTATTCTACCTAAAAATTCAAAAGAACAGTTTCGCCAACTCATCTGTCTATACCACAAATGAAACATCTAAACTTGGAAAAGCAACAAGTAAAACATGGTAGTAAATCATACTACTTACGACAATACCCAGTCTGTAAAAGTGCCAGTGTCTTCCCACCTGGGGCTGCACAAAGGTCAAGGACTATGTTTCCAGGCTGTACATTGAGAGCCAAAACAGGTAAAATTGAGGCAGCATCCAGGAGATAGTAACCAAGAATTCCTATGATGTCTGGTCTACAGGTCAAAGAAATATATTAGGCAAAATATACAACAATTATTGCCAATGCATACTTAATAGCCCCAAATAGTTGAATATTCTTGTTGTAACTTGATGTATGTTTATACACATTACTGCTTCTAAAGATTTGTAAAGTATATGCTATGTTTTATTTAGAAAAGTCCCAGGTAAATGTTAGAGAGCTGTTGATGCTGAGATAAATGGACCAGAATATCAGGAAGGTTTCAAAGTGATTTACCTTTTTAGAAGCAACCCAGTATGTTAAGAATTTAAGGTATATATTGTATCTTGAAAAAAAGTTTTATGTCACCTTTTTGTGTTTCATATTTAACTTTTTTCTGTTTGATTTTATACAAAAAAGCATAAGAATACAAGAATACAAAAGAATCCAAATATTAATAGATCACCTTCCATCATATCTGATTACTATTGATGGGGGCAGAGGAGAAATGTTTTTACCACAGGTGTCTTGCCCTAGTTTTAGAGACTGAATATGCATCTCAACTATTGCTAATATAGTACTTTGGAAGATTTAGTTTATCAGAAGTTTTGATGTTATAGATTATAAGTATAATGTGTTGTATTTTGAACATTTTATCAACTGTTTTGATCAGACTTTGGAAAATGACACATACATGCTAAAATAAATATATGATCTATAATAGTGCATTTTTTTGGTGCAGCCAGGGACAAATATATTTATAAAGCATGTTCTTTTGTCTTCTGAAAGATCAACACTTTATTTATTTTATTAAATTAAAAAAACTCTATGATGCAAAATAACAAGTTTAGGAAGGAACAGAAAATGGCTATTTCAGGAAAGCATTCTAAAAATTCATACCTAGCTTGACGAAAACGACTGATGTCTCCTTTAGGAAATGTGTAACATTTGATGTTAGGACTGACAGAAGGAAAATGCTGTGGTTGAGTCTTTGAAAGTTCTATCTGAAGAGATGAAGTTGGCACACTGTCTTCTTCAATGGAGGAATCTAATTCCTCGGTGACTTTCTGAGATTCTTGGATGAAATCTATTGCACTCAAGTCTTCCAGACTCTGAATGACTTGTTCTACATTAGAGAAATTGTTGACTAGGGCCCCATATTTTTGCATTGACAGGAGACTGATGCGAATTGAGGGCCAGAGGCTGCCAAACTGGTCTCCATAATTCATGTCAAAGACCTGGAGAGCCACTCTGCTACTAGTTGCCGGAGGAGCAGTGGCTGCCTATACAACAATTAAAAAAAAATGATGCAATGTAAACATTTTATAATTTAGAAAGCATAATTTTCAAACTGGGATTGCCTACTGAGTGAGTTCTCCCTCATGCACATACAGTAGACATAATATTTCAACATGCAATGCCCCACATGGTTGATAAATGAGAATGAAAACTAATCATGAAGCTAAGCCCACACCAGTGGTGAAATGTAAAATTTGTTACTACCAGTTCTGTGGGCGTGGCTTGGTGGTGGTGGGGGTAATGTGACTGGGTGGGCATGACCAACTTTTTTTTTTTACTTTTAAAAGCACTTTTTCTACAACCTCTTTGGCCAAAGAGGTTGTAAAAAAAAATGCTTTTAAAAGCCTCTGACGATCCAGCTGATCAGCAGAGGCTTTTTTTTTCTTTTAAAAACATTTTTTCTACAACCTCTTCAACTGGGATCGTCAGAGGCTTTTAAAAGAAAAAACTGTAGAAAAAAATGCTTTTAAAAGCCTCTGACGATCCCAGCTGAGTCGCACAATCATCAGAGGCTATTTTTTTTACTTTTAAAAGCATTTTTTCGGCTGAAGAAGTTGTAGAAAAAATGCTTTTAAAAGTAAAAAGAATAGCCTCTGATGATCACGAGGCTCGGCTGGGCATGGGGGGGCGGGGGGGGGCAGGGATTTTTGCTACCGGTTCTCCAAACCACCCGTCACCATCGCTACTAGATCGGGAGCATTTCACCCCTGGCCCACACCATTATTTTCTACTTACTTTGAATTAAGAACATCCCAGATTATAAATTCCTCACATGCCCTCTTTATACTCTAGAAGAGGTTTTCTTCTAGAAGAGAAGAAGAGGTTTTCTTCAGCAAGAAAATCTGTACAGGTAATTCTCAACTTACAACAGTACGTTTAGTGCAGGGGTCTGCAACCCATGGCTCTGGAGCCGCATGTGGCTCTTTCACCCCTCTGCTGCAACTCCCTGTCATTCAAAATATGTGTCACAACTGCCAACGTGTGACATCTGCTAGCACGTGATTTCTTGAGTTTTTTTGATCCATATGTTTTTTTGGGGGGGGGGGAAGTTCAAAATATTTGTGTTGCATGCAGAAATAAAACTGTAGCAGTTCATTGATTTCATAAATGCAACACACAATATGTTTTTTTTATACATAGCATAAAGGTAAAAAACGATATATGCAGTGTTATCTTCCATTTTAGCTGTCAAAAGGGTTTTGTGGCTCCCGGTGTTTTCTTTTGTGTGGGAAATGGGTCCAAATGGCTCTTCAAGTGTTTAAGGTTGCTGACCCCTGGTTTAGTGACTGTTCAAGTTACACCGGCACTGAAAAAAGTAACTTATGACCATTTTTCACACTTATGATCACTGCAGCATCCCCGTGCTTATGTGATCAAAATTCAGAGACTTGGCAACTGACTCATACTGTGATGGTTACAGTGTCCTGGGATCATGTGACCACCTTTTGCAAGACAAGCAAAATCAATGGGGAAACCTGATTCATTTAACAACTGTGGTAAGAAAGGTTATAAAATGGGGTAAAATTAACTTAACAAATGTTTCATTTAGCAACAGAAATTTTGGGCTTAATTGTAAACGTAAATCAAGGACTATTTGTATTCAAGAGTCAAGTACAGTCAGCTGAGTCAAACTATGTGCTAAATGATTATGCTTCAATTGCTATTATTGTTGAAATTATTTATCACATTACATTCCACATATCTAAATGGAAACAGAGGGAAATCCTATTACCCCAAGATATGAATCTCCTTTAATAAAGAACACTAATAAAATAAGGGGCCTGGTGGCTCAGCAGACTAAAGCATTGTGATTAACACCAGCTGTCTGCAATTACTGTAAATTCGAATCTCACCAGGCTCAAGGTTGACTCAGCCTTCCATCCTTTCTAAGATAGGTAAATTGAGGATCCAGTTTGTGGGGGTAATAAATTAACTTTGTATAAAATACATTGTAAGCCGCCCTGAGTCTTCGGAGAAGGGCAACATATAAATGATTTTTTTTTAAAAAAAGCCAAATTTAGATTGCTGATAAAAGACTATAATCTGTCTTTAAAAACTACACATCACCATCTATTTAAATAAAATAGATATAGGCTCGATAATAAAATTATTTGGGACTTCTAAAAAAAAAATCATGCATAGGACTGGGCTTCAGGAGGTACGTTTGCTTAGATAGAATAATCAGCGTAATCCAATGCAAAACTACTCAGTCATCCTACGGTAATTTCGATGTAAGACCATCCCTTTCATTTGGAAAAGCAGGAGTTTTCTGCTTTAAATCACCAGGAGGACATGGCCCAGTATCTTAAGAAAAAGGGAAAGACAGAGGCTAACCTATAGTATTTTTTCTACCTTGGCCCCTTTTAAGATGTGTGGACTTCAACTCCCACCATTCCCTAGCTAGCCAGGCAGGAGAATGTTGTGAATTGAAATTCACCGACCTTAAAGTGGCCAAGTTTGAGAAGCACTTGTCTAATACGAACAGGGAAGGTGGGTTAATTCTAATAAAGAAAGGAAGGAAAGGAAGGAAGGAAAGAGTCTAAGACAAGAGGTCTTCAAACTTGGCCGCTTTAAGCCTTGTGGACTTCAACTCCCAGAATTCTCCAGCCAGCTATGCTATGGCTGGAGAATTCTGGGAGTTGAAGTCCACAAGGCTTAAAGCGGCCAAGTTTGAAGACCTCTGTTCTAAGAGAAGACCGGGAAGGGAGGAGAAATCAGGTCGAGATGGTTCGGTGGGGTTTACGAAGGGCTTGCGCTCTAGCTAAAGGGGCTGGCATGCTGATAAGGCGGGGAGACAGCGAGCACGCGTGTGCGCGGGTGGCGCCCCGCTATCGCTCCTCATCACCCACCCATTTCTTCTTGTAATGACGATGCCGGCAGGGTCCCAAGGCAAAAAACGAAGGCGAGGCTTTCCGCAGATACCGCAGGAATAACCGCTTCCCGTTCGCCCAGTGTGCAACCGCCATGGTCGACGGCGGTATCTAGAGCCGGCGGAGGGACGGTCTAGCAACAACTCCTCCTCTTCCTCCTCCAAGAGCCACACCGTTTTAAGCTCCCCTGGCTAGCGTCGACGCGCAAAATCGTTCCGTCGCACGTAGGGATAACATAACATAAGCGGAAACCGAGCAGTTTGACATTTGGAATGACAGGCGTCGAGTGGTTTGTTTTTTTTAAATGTTGTTATTGGCAGCATCTCGGTAGAGAAAGGCCAGAAAATGACACATCCGCTTCCCACGTAGCTTCGTTTGGGGCAAGGAGTTAACGTTTTATTCGGGTCGGTGAATGGCTGCTTAGAACTCGTCGTCGAGATAAAAAGACAAAATGCGCTTTTCCAAACCCTTTCCAAATGTCAGGCTCATAGCAATTGTGTATTAAAAGGTTATTAAGCGGACAAATTAGTTTCAATTGGCCATAAGACCATCTGTAGTAACTGAAAATTACAATGTCGACTGTGATTTCAGTGGGTCGGTTTAACGTGTTTTCTGCCCCTTTTATCCATCTCTACTTTTGATCATTTATGGCTTTTTTGCAAACTCTTGCAATTTCTGCGTATCGACAAAGCTGATATTGTACATAGCAGAGACCAATCAAATAACAGGAAACATCCTCCCCCCTCCCCTCCCCCACCCCCCCAGTGCCGGGTCTGCTTCTCTCTCCTGGATTGATTTTGAAGAATTGACTGGCCCGCCTGTCTCTAGAAACTGTCATCAAGGAGACTCTATGCAAGTAATTTTTTTTTATTAGGACTTCTTCCCATTGGAGGTTGCATATTGCCTTATTTGACAACATGCTCCCATCCCATCCCCACCACTTGTGAACATCAGTAACAGGAATTGCAGATATTGCAGAGCCTTGGTGGTGGTGCAGATTAAAGTACTGTTAAGTAAGACCAGCTGCTTGCAATTACTGCAAGTTTGAATCTCACCAGACTCAAGGTTGACTCAGCCTTCCAAGGTAGGTAAAATGAGGACCCACATTGTGGAGGCAATAAGCTGACTTTGTATAAAAAAGAACACCACTTTGGGGGGGCCAAAAGCCCTACTAAGCAGGTATATACAAAAATATGAAGGCTATTGCTTAATGCATTGTAAGCCGCCCTGAGTCTCCAGAGAAGGGCGGCATATAAATTGAACCAATCAACCAACCAACCAACCAACCAACCAATCAATCAATAAATATATATATATATATTAATAGAGTGCTTAATTTAGCAAATACTTCCCTGCCTCTTTAGTCTTTGGGACAAACTTCCAACGATCAAAATGATTGTAAAAGCTTTCCATCAAGGCATCTTGACCTCATCATGTTAGTTTTCTAGCAGCAGTTTCCACTTATTTTCTGGAGTCTTAAAATCTTAAAAACTCAGGAAATCTATCTAGCGCTCTCTCTTACTATCCACACATACATATGCAGTTAAAATTCTCAGTGACTTAAAATCTGAGTATGCCATACTTTTTCTGAGTGCTGTTTTAAACAAGGACATGTACTTATCACAACTGTTTTATTTTTTACAGTAAATGTTTAATGTGGAAATATACAGAAACTGTTAACACTGCAAATCATCCACAGAATACAGAAATACTATGATGCAGTAACAAAAAAAAAGGATCAATCTGTCACAGAAGCAGGTCACATCTGTGAAGTTTTCATCGGACATGAAGAAGTCGACATGATTGAATAAACATTTATTTCAGTTTGGAGAAGAGTTTGTGAGCTACCTGTAAACCAAGAAATTAACAAATGAAAACAAGAATTTAAGCAAAAAGTATATTGTTCTACTTCTTGCATAATATATTCTTACAGTTTACTTACAGAAGTTTACTTTATTTACAAACAGCTGATCCATAACTTTTCTAAACCGTAAGGGACAACAAAGTTTTAGAATTATAACTTGATTTGATTCACATAATTATTATTTTACACAACCTTGCATAAACCTTGTATAATCAACTTACACAATGGTCTCTAGCTTCCAGGAATTCAAAGAGCTCCTCTGTACACTCTTCCTGTGTTTGAGATCTGGAGGATACTCGAGAACTACATTGCTCTAAACGTTCCAGAGCTTTTGCACATTCTTCTATTTTTGCACAGTCTTCCCTGACAATTGTTAAAGGATCCTGGAAAAAAAAGCATCACATACATAATTAATGCTCTACTAAAGACACTACCAAATAAGAGAGTCAAACTTAATCTTAAAGCTGGCATACCAAAGTCTATAATTATCCAGGCAGTTGATAACCATAAGAAACTATAGATTATAAATTGTAGCCATTTGGGGAGTATCATTTTTCCTCAGACTATAACATCCAGGACATTTTGATTTTCTTTTTTTAAGGTAAAATTTCCCTACCAGAACTAGCCTGTTTGGCAACTACTTTCCTGTCTTGTACTCAAGATGTTGGTGGTATCTTGCTGAAACCCATACTAGCAATTTAAAGCCAACCTTAGTAGTTTCATTAAAGTAATGAACTCTTTCCTAAGCAGTCAATAAGCCAGTTTTATCACTGACTTTTGTCTCTGGAATTATGAGATGAATCCTAGGTAGAATCAGCTTAAAACTTACTGGGCACTTTAGCTGGTGCTGTCCCATCCCTAGTGGGCACTATCCTTGAAGGCCATTCTATTCTGGTGCAATGGGAACTTAGAATAACTTTGTCACTTTGAATGTACACTAATCGGCATACATTAAAATGAAATTTCGTTGCATACAGCTATCAAGGGTCACCAACTCCAATATATATTACATAAACGTGACAAAATAAATAGAGCATGGCTCTTTTGAAACAAGTTCTTCCCATATATATGTTGGTCTCTGAGCTGTTCCCTTTGTTTACAGAGAGAAATCAGCAGCTGGGGTGGAGGCTCAATGATAAAACAGAACAGAGCAGGCCAATTTCATGACTTTTCTGCAGAAGAAATAAAGACGCTACTCTTCAACTACAAACCAGAACAAAGGCAACTACTATTAGTAAAGTAAAGTACTATTAGTAAAATATGTATTGGTGGGTGTTCTGCTACCTCTCAAACAAAAGAGCAGCAGTTTAACTGAGCCAGGAAGCGTTTTAAGCTTTGGAAGCAAAGTCCATATTAAGTTTGTCCATCTTTGCTCTTACTATAGGAATTCTAACATTCAGAAAAAATCACATATTAAAACAAGATTGGGATGTTCTAAATACAATAGTTCAGAATATTTTATTAAACAAAAATCATGCACAAAGATGGAATACTAAGACATTCACCACATAAACACTAAATGGACATGGAATTTATCAGAATTGATCTGGCCCATTTCTATATTATCTTTTTGTTCCTGAATTATTAGTTTTAGTAAAAAGAACATATCCAATTGAGCAAACAAGTACATCAGATAGAAATTGTTAGGCACTTGTGATCAAGAAAAATAATTGATTTGTTGAAATGTAATCTACTTGTGAACTCAAATAATCCTTCCCACCTTTATATATATTTTTACCATTTTTCATCCAGACAGAATACTATAAGTAGCAAGATTCTTCTAAAAAATTATTGTTGATTGAAATGCTATGGATTACTTCTCTTGCTCAATTATCCATAAAGTTACGTACCACAAGTTCTTCCTCCTCCTCCTCCTCCTCCTATACAGGTAAAAAAAATCGTAATAAATTCATTAATATTCTCATATCTACATAATATGAAGTGATTGAATTACAAAAAATCAAAGCAATTTCAATTACAGGTAACGTTTGATTTACAGCCATATATTTAATGATTGTTTAAGGACACAATGGCATTGTGTTAAGTGTGACCATTTTTCACACTTAACAACCATTGCAGCATCCCTATGGTCATGTTCAAAATTCAGACACTTGGTAACTGGCATGTATTTATGATGGTCACAGTGTCCCAGGATCATATGATCACCTTTTGCAACCTTCTGACAAGCAAATTCAATGGGGGAAGCCAGATTCATTTAATCATATTACTAACTGCAATGATTCACTTAACAACTGTAGCATGTAAGGTCATAAAATGGGGTAAGGTAAGGGATAAAACTCATTTAACTGTCTTGCTTAACAACAGAAATTTTGGAGTCACTTGTGGTCATAAGGTGATGATCATTTGTACTTAATTTTTTTTATGTAGCCCCTTTCATATGGCATTCTTTCAGTGTTTATTATTTAATTTTGTAGACTAATAAAACACAGAAATGTATATAGAATAAAAGAAAAGGAAAAACACAAAAATAATTTTAAAAAGAAAATGGGAGTGAAGACCTGGAAATTATGTTACAAATAGAACTCCAAAAACTTTCAGCATTGATGAAAAGACTTCTGTATCAAAAATATGAGGCAAAAGCAGATATCAACAGTTCACTGCTAAAAAAAGAGTTGTAGAATTTTCCTTCCAATGTTTTATAATTCTTTCTGCCACTACCCAGGACTGAAAAATCCACTTGGAATTATATTTAAAGCAAGAAATTTAAATATATATATGTAAGCCTATCAGTCCTGGACTGGAATAGTAAGATTGCTGTACTAGGTAAGGAAGATTACCTTTCAGCCCATCATAAATAAATATGAATAACATTAGAACTCTTTGCAAAAAGAGGGATGATCATAAGAGTGTGTCATATGCAATGAGTTTTTTTAACTTATATTTTTACAAGTAAGATAAGAAAAATAGACAATGAATTTATAAAACTGATAGAAGCTTAATTCGTGGATAATAAAGAACAGAAGGGGATATTATAATCAAGCCCCAGAGACATTCAAACGATATGCACAGACGTATTATTTAAAGTTTTTATAAAATGGCCAATATTTTACACCTTAAAAAGAATAAGGAAGCACAGCCCACCATATATAACTACACGGAATTATTTTTCAACCAACACAAGCATTATGATGGGAGTTGTAGACTTCCAGATCTGCAAGGCAACCAGATGACGAAATCGGCAGCAGTAAAAAAATTATGTCGCTAACCACGGTCAGTTTTTCGAAATTCACACAAAGGATGTTACAGAGTATATAAATTGGTCAGTGATTATTATGGCACTCCGGCTATTTTATAGATTATACAATATATAATGTATATAATATATATAATATATATTATACAAGTGCCTTCATACACATCTAAACTAAGGTCCGTCATGTTCAAGTGTAACTCGCCACGGGTAAATGGATACACGGCTCTGATATTAGCTACTGAATGGCCTTCCGATGAAATCGGAACAAGAAAACCAGCAGGTTCCCCAGATCAAGGAAACCAGCAGGCCTAAAACTGGAAAAAAAAATGCGGAGGCTGGAGAGCGAAGAACATGCAATGTTAAGTTGTGAGAATAAACCGATTGCCCTTGTCTCACTGCAGCGCGGCTCACCTCAGGGTCGTCGCGGCGGCCCTCAATTGCCTTTTCGTCCTCCCTACCCATTTCAGCAAGTCTTCCTCAACCCCGGTTTAGCTACCGCAGAAGGACGAGCGAGGGTCACCCGCATGTCAGCGGAAATCCCGCCTATTCTTAGCAACCTTCCGATGGGAAGTTTTTCACGCCAGCCGACCTTCTTAAGATGGCTCCTCTTTTCTCCCAACCACCGCGTTCCCGTCGCAGCGTGCGAGTTCCCCCCATGTGGCACTGGGGGGCGCTCGACCTAGTCAGCATGGCAGCATCACACGTCCGCCTAACAATGAGTGACCTCCCAAGATGGCGTCATTCCGACGGTGTGTGGTTTCTGTGTTTGTTTTTTAAACACAGTAGACCCGCCGCCCGAAGAATATGGAGATCAAATCTGGGGAAGAAGTCGGCAGGGAGAATCCCCTCCGCCTGTTTGAGCTAAGTGGGGCGGTAGTCGGCTCCATCATGGGACAAGTTGAAAAAGAAGTTTGGGGTAAGAAATAGGAGGGGCTCAGCTGTATCTCTCTCCTCGTTGTGACCCACAGCCAAACAGATCTCTGCTGTGAAATGGAGAATCTCTTGCCTAGTTGAAGGGGATCGTAAGGGTGTTGAGATGCTTTGAGATGCCCTTAAAAAGTCTTTAATTCTTCATTCTTGCATGCACAATAGTAGGCAATATACAGTGATGTTCCAACCACAATCGGGCAAAAAAATCCTGTAGAAATTCATGCTTTAGAGATTTTTGTAGGTCTGCAATCCTTCAAATATAAAACCTATAAAGGAATAAATCCTGCTGGATAAGGTGGGGAAGGATTTCAGAGTAAATTAGCAGGCATACAGTGACAATATAAATGTCAATTATCATTACTGGCACATTGTCCCATAGGGTGGAAATCCATACCCATTGAATTAGATAGAATTTGGTTAGACTGGAAATCTAAAGCCATATTTAGACAGGAGTTATAGTATAATGAAATCTTTTCAGATTCAGAGCTCCTAGCATCATGAGACACAATGCATTGGATAAATCTTTCCCTTAAATCCTTTTCCTTGTTAAAACAATATAAAAAGGAATGGAAACAATTAGAGGCCTATTTAAAAGAAATATACTGTTGTCTAAATGATACAGAGTAATAGAGAATAATGGAAGTAAAGATAAAATTATAATTTACTAGTATAATCGTTATATAGTAGGAGTTACATTCACATGGTAGAAGAAAAGGTCCCTGAAACTTTCTAAAATGAATATGGTTTGGTGGGTGTCTACAGTGTGTGTGTGTGTGTAAACTGGAGTAGGAGCAGAGTACCTGTTCTCTGGAGTTTCAGTCCTGGACTATAAGCAGCATCTAAATATGCTTGTACCAATTTATTTAAACCACTTTCTTTATCACTAAAATACATTTTTATATTGATTTCTCCCTATCAAAGAACTTCCAGGTCCTATACTCCAGGGTATATTGCCTCTGCTGAACATATATTATCTGGAAAGAATTGAAGAAACTGCTGTGAAAAAAGGTCAGTTACAATGATTTCATATGGGGAGGAAGATAACAAGGAAGGCCAAATGGTAACTAATAAGTGTTCATCCTGGGAAATATAGTTTCCACTTTCATGCATGGCAGAACTATTTTATTGATTAGCAGACATTTGAACTTATTATTTCTCCATTTCCCCAACATATCCAAAGTTGGATAAATATGTTTCTGGTTCTTAATAAGATGGAAATGTATATCAGCCAGACACCAACTAGACCAGGGTGAGATGCTTACTTTTTGTAAAAATTACAGTATGTGCAAAATCATTTCATCCGAATCTTTGAGCCCAAACAATACTTTAAGAAATATTGGTATAATGGTATAATGAATAGTTGCTTTCCTATAATCAGAACCATATTCAAATATTTGGCTGCAAGGCCTCCATTGGCTTATAATTACCCTAAGTGTTTACTCTGAGCTCATTTCATATGTTAGAAATATATTTTATTAATATTGAGATATGATTTCTGGAAACTGTTCTAGCTTGCTTTCACCAATCATTACAGAGGATATTAGGTTTTTCTATGGGGGAGAAGAATCTGGGATTTGTAGGATATTCCAGAATTCAGTTCTGAATATCTCTAGCTAGAGATATGTATGCCTTCAGAATATTATTGACTTCTGTGATTGCCTGGACAAGTTCATGCAGTTTTCATGACAAGTTGATCAGAAATTGTTTGACGCTGCTTTCTTCTTAGGGCTGAGGGAAAGCCTGCCAGCTTTGTGCCTAAAACAGGGCTTGAACTCTTAGCTTCATGATTTCTAGGCTAGTGCTGCTTTAAGTGAATTATTAAGCTAAAACATATGAAGGGCATCAGTTTGCATATCCTTTTCTTAACTGTTTTCTGTGGGATAATAAAAATAGGAATTCAACATATCTGAACGGTAGCCAGTTAGAGAAGCATATGATACTACAATATTAAATATCAAATGATATAATAAAATAAGCAATATATGCAAATTTACAGCTTAAATGTTGAAGAATATTTTAACACATTTTGTGACTTCCTGCTTTGAGACAGATGCTTTTAACATCTATGGATTTTAAAGGATACTTGTGTGTGCGCGCGTGCATGCAGAAATAATGTTACATTACAATTTTATGCATGTCTGGTCTGTTAAGAAGTAAAACCCTTTGAGATCAATGGGATTTACTCTCAGATAGGTATACAGGGGAAACTCGAAAAATTAGAATATCATGCAAAAGTTCATTTATTTCAGTAATGTAACTTAAAAGGTGAAATTAATATATGAGATAGACTCATTACATGCAAAGCGAGATAGTTCAAGCTTTGATTTGTCATAATTTTGATGATTATGGCTTACAGCTCATGAAAACCCCAAATTCACAATCTCAGAAAATTAGAATATTACATGAAATCAATAAAACAAGGATTGTACATAGAACAATATTGGACCTCTGAAAAGTATAAGCATGCATATTTACTCAGTACTTGGTTTAGGCCCCTTTTGCAACAATTACTACCTCAATGCGGCATGGCATGGATGCTATCAGCCTATGGCACTGCTGAGGTGTACTGGAAGACCAGGATGCTTCAATAGCGGCCTTCAGCTCTTCTGCATTGTTCGGTCTCATGTCTCTCATCTTTCTCTTGGCAATGCCCCATAGATTCTCTATGGGGTTCAGGTCAGGCGAGTTTGCTGATCAATCAAGCACAGTAATCCCATGGTCATTGAACCAGGTTTTGGTACTTTTGGCAGTGTGGGCAGGTGCCAAGTCCTGCTGGAAAATGAAGTCAGCATCCCCATAAAGCTCATCTGCGGAAGAAAGCATGAAGTGCTCCAAAATCTCCTGGTAGACGGCTGCGTTGACCCTGGACTTAATGAAGCACCATGAACCAACACCAGCGGATGACATGGCTCTCCAAATCAACACAGACTGTGGAAACTTCACACTGGACTTCAAGTATCTTGCAGTGTGTGCCTCTCCAGACTCTGGGTCCTGGGTTTCCAAATGAGATGCAAAAGTTGCTCTCATCAGAAAAGAGGACTTTGGACCACCGAGCAACAGACCAGTTCTTTTTGTCTTTAGCCCAGGTAAGACGCTTCTGACTTTGTTTGTTGTTCAGGAGCGGCTTGACAAGAGGAATACGACATTTGAAGCCCATGTCCAGGATCCGTCTGTGTGTGGTGGCTCTTGATGCACCGGCTCCAGCCTCAGTCCACTCCTTGTGAAAGTCCCCAACACTTTTGAATGGCCTTTTCCTGACAATCCTCTCCAGGCTACGGTCATCCCTGCTGCTTGTGCACCTTTTTCTTCCACACTTTTCCCTTCCACATAACTTTCTATTAATGTGCTTTGATACAGCACTTTGGGAACTTCCAACTTCTTTTGCAATTACCTTTTGAGGCTTTCCCTCCTTATGGAGGGTGTCAATGATGGTTTTCTGCACAACTGTCAGGTCAGCAGTCTTTCCCATGATTGTGATTCCTACTGAACCAGGCTGAGAGACCATTGAAAGGCTCAGGAACCCTTTGCAGGTGTTATGGTTTAATTAGCTGATTAGAGTGGGACACTTTATGCCTAGAATATTGAACCTTTTCACAATATTCTAATTTTCTGAGATTGTGAATTTGGGGTTTTCATGAGCTGTAAACCATAATCATCAAAATTATGACAAATCAAGGCTTGAACTATCTCGCTTTGCATGTAATAAGTCTATCTCATATATTAGTTTCACCTTTTAAGTTACATTACTGAAATAAATGAACTTTTGCACGATACTCTAATTTTTCGAGTTTCACCTGTATATAGGTGCAATCTTTGTTTGTTTCAAAACACTATCAATAGCTGCATGATTGTTTTTGTAAAACTAATGACGGTTATTAACTTAATAGTTACTTTAAACATGCTATATATTTCTGTAGGACTCTCAACTGAACCAATATGGTGCAAATTATGGTTTGACATCATGAAAACAAGACCTTCTAGATTAGAGGTAGGTTAAAGATATAAACTGCAAAATTGATATAGCAAATGGGATTGTGCTCTTACCTTCCTGGTTAATTTCATAGAATCTCTTGAACAGGGATCTTCCATAGCTGCTTTTGTTAAATTTTGCACTTCAGTCCTTCTGTGCTTTTCAGATATTTGCTATACTTTAATTTTCTCTTCTTTATATTGTCACAGAAATAGTAATTTCCAAATACTTGTTTATTGTCCAATGGCTGTCCCACTAACCAGACAATAGCAGAAAAAGGAGTATTTTGTTTTGCAATTGGAAAACAACAAGCATTCAATCAAATGTGGTGCCTAATCAGCAAGCAGGCTGAGTGAAGGACAAAGTAACTAAAACTCTCATACTAAAGAATATGCAAATATTCTCCATCAAGGTTTCTATGGTGAAATCAGGCTATCTTCAGAAGTAACATTTTTACTATTGACCTTTAGGTTTCAAGGCTCCCCATAACTGTCATGAACTCAGTTTTTTTTTATTTAGAGTTAATCTAATGCCATTTTTAAATTCTCTAACAATATACTGTATATATTGCTATCATCCAGAGCCTTAGATTCACTCCCAAGACCTCAGATAGCAGAATATAAATGAATCAAGTTTCTTCCTCAAAGATAACAAACTCTGCAGTAAAATGCAGCTGATCTTTGAAAGGTAGGAGCTAAGAAAAAATAGTAAAAAAAAACCCCAAGAGCTTATTCTAAAATAATCACCATAATTTCAACAAGGAATCAATTATGTCGATGACAGATAAAATCTTTTTGGACATGAAATTTTAACGCTAGTTAGGGGCAAAAAAAGGAACAAGATCCAAATCATTATGTCTGAACTAAATTCTAAGCTATATATATATACTATCTTTGAGAGCGGGTTTTCCTCCCATCTTTTCCAATCCTATTCACTATTGGATTTAAAAACCTTTTTCTTACACATCCTGGTAGACTCTCCCTCTGTCAGATATTCTGAGTCACATTCCCAAATATAATAGATGCCTTCCCAATTCTGCATCTGTCTAAAGATGACTTTGAAACTTCTTCCACCTAGTCTTTTCACATAGGGTCTCTTTTCCCAGTTAACTGCTCTGGCCCCAACATTCCACGGGGTTTCCTTCAGTTGGTTATTATTTTCCAGGGGCAATGACATCATATCTATGCTGTTTATTTATTCATACCTACATACATATAATCTATACGGCACAGGTGTCAAACCGGCAGCCTGTGGGCCAGATGCGTCATGCACAGGCCACGCACATCCCAGCTCGGCGAAGGGAAAAACTCACAAAACGTCATGTGACGGCAGCATGACGCCGCAAGTTTGACAGCCGAGCTATAAGGCCTCCCATCTATTTGTTCTCCAGGGATGATGATACCACATCTACTTCATTCATTCATTCATTTATACCAGGGGTGTCAAACTGGTGGCCCACGGGACGGATGCGTCACGCGTAGGCCGCACCCACCCCAGCTCCGCGAATGGAAAAAACACTGTGAAATGTCACATGACGGCAACGTGACACCACGAGTTTGACACTCGGATTTATACAATGTATAAGATTATCCATCTCCTAAAGATGATTCTAAATGGTGCGCAAAGATTAAAAACAGTCACTACCATTTAACAACCTTCGAGGCAAGGTTCACTCCCTGGAGTAGGCAGGTTCAGTCCCTGGTGTTATACAGGTAGTCCTCGACTTACGACCACAATTAAGCCCAAGATTTATGTTGCTAAGTGAGAAAATTGTTAAGTGAGTTCTGTCCCATTTTACGACTTTCCTTGCTGCAGTTGTTAAGTGGATCACTGCAGTTGTTAAATTAGTAAAACACAGTCATTAAGTGAATTTGACTTCCCCCACTGACTTTTGCTTGTCAGGAGGTCACAAAAGAGGATCATAGGCCCTCGGGACACTGCAACTGTCATACATATAAACCAGTTGCCAAGCATCCGAATGTAAATCAAATGACCATGGGAATACTGCCACGGTCGTAAGTCTGAAAAATGGTCAGAAGTCAATTTTTTTCAGCAACTTCAAACGATCACTAAAGGAACTGTTCTTTTCGTAGGTTTTATGTGTGTTTTTCTTTAAGCCAGGTTTTTCCTACGTAACCAAGATATTTCTGCAACCCTGGTTTGAGTGAAATCACATTCACTATTTCTGGGGTTTTTTCTTCTTCTTTTCATTCTGGCAGCCAGCAGATTTTGTGCTTGCCCATTTGGAGACTTGGCTGCCAGAATGAAAAGAAGAAAAAAACCCCAGAAAGTAGTGAATGTGATTTCACTCAAACCAGGGTTGCAGAAACATCTTGGTTACGTAGGAAAAACCTGGCTTAAAGAAAAACAAACAAACAAACAAACAAACATACATACATACATACATACATACATACATACATACATACATACATATATATACAGGCAAATAAATAAACAAACAAACCGAAAGGAAAAGAATACAAGTATTATAACAATAAATTTCAATCTTGCCTGATCCTCAGCCAAGACTCAGCCAACTCCCTCACAAAAGGCCCCAAATTCTTCCCGGCCCCAAATTTGACAGTTCCTCCTCCTTTTCCTCTATTGGCTGTCACAGGTCAGGTGACTTGGTTTATAGACCATTGCTCTGCCCTGCAAATGCCTTATGAAAAGCAAGCAGGCCCAAACCATTCCAATTTCCTTGTGCACTCTATAAAGTTACAACAGACTGCTAGGCAAAATAATCTGAACCAATTTAAATAAAAATTGTACTTTTTGAACAGATGTCATTCAGTTACCCCCACCCCCACCCCCCAATAAGATTTTATCAACATCTGCAAGATTATCTACAGCCAGCTGCGCCTTCAGAACTTAATCTGCAGCAGTTAAAATCAATTTTTAAAAAAGAAAACGAGCCAAACAATATTCAGTAAAATCAACATGGAATTCTGGGTTTTTCATAGCATTTTAAATTCGCCAAATAAGAAACTGGACACACCTCCTGAAATGGCATTTCAAAAGGATGGGATCACCAACCTCGCTAGCTAGCTTATCAGTATATAGTAGTGGACTCCTGAGCACGGGGTCTACTGCTGATTTAGTCGATTTATATAATCCTAAGTAAACCTTTACATTTTAAAATTTTCAATTTTAAAAATGAATCAATTGTTCAGGTATGAATCCAGAACTACCTCTGAAATAAGTTTGAAGTACTTTTTCTAGAGTATATCTAGATATCATCAGCTTGCATTTATTTCTATGTGATTGCAGAATATCAAGTCTTGGAGGAAGAAGTTCCTTGAAACTTTCTTCTCAAATGTGCTACGTGGGATCTTGGATGTGTCATCGCATCAGCGCTTGAGTGATCCTTGTTTTTTGCCCCTGCTGTATACTTCACGGCACATATCTGAACTTACTATTTACAACATGCTTGAGGGCATCTCAGAGCTGATGGCTGAACACAATCGGTGTGTCCTTGAAAACTTGGCTGTCTCACTTAGAACTCTGACCTTCCGTCACCTCCTTTCCTCCAATCTGTCTACTAGACATCAGTTGAGTTTATTCCTTCATCGCCTAATTCATCATGGGGCAGTGAACTACCTATCTATGTACTCATGGCCTGATCCTGACCCAGCACTTCTAGCTCTCATTCTGAAAATGAGTGCTGGGATTTGGAATCCTGGTAGGACATTAATGAATGCAGAATTTTGCCATCTGTGTAGAGAGAAATTGACTGTACAGAGCCAAAAGCTGGATCAGGAATGTAGGTCTCCTTTGGGTTCAGACCAACTGTTTCCTACAGCAGCATCTGGCCAATTTAGCGATAATGAGCTGAAGAATATGAAAATCTTGCCCAGTGTGCCTCAAGAATTTTCTTTGGGATTTGAAGATGCTGGAGAGCTATTTAGAACCAGCAATAAAAGCTTTAGTGAACCACCAGATTGCCAATTGGGTAACAGTTCCTACAAAACTCATAGGCCGCACAGTACTGTCTCAAAAGATTTTAATGCTGAAGTGGCATCTGTTAGCTTTTCCCCAGCAAATCCATCTCAAGGCAACCTTGCTTTGGGAAAATCTCCGAAGAGGCGCAAAGCTGTAATAACAAAGAAGCACAGCACCCATCAAAAAACTAGCACTATCGCCACCGAGATGGAAGACCTGTATGACTTCGTCTTCACAATTGCAAAGGAAGAGGAGGAGATGGCATTCTATCATAAAATAAGGAACGTTGACAAGGAAGAACATTGTGATAATGAACCCTCTCTCCCAGCAGAGGCTTCCAGTGTGACTGATACAGTTTCCTCAGGGGGAACTCGAACTATTGGGTTCACTTCTCTAAAGGCAATTAGCCATTTTCGAAGCGTTTCCACATTGGAAATATTCTCTGTCCCACTGACCAAAAATACATGCCAGATGCTTGGTAACCTGTTGAGCTCTTGGGTAGCTTTAGAAAAACTTATTCTTACTTTGAATGGTGAGTGATAGGCCAAATCTTTGCCTGCAAATGTTAATCCCTTGTGTAGAATCTTCACATACAGAAGTGGATAAACAACAGCCCCTTGGACTCATTACAGGTCTGTTGCTATCCATTCTGTTCAATTAGAAGAATGTAGTTTTTAATATTTGACATCTGGATGGCCACAGTTTCTTTACATGTGTTTTGCAATATTCAAATATATTATGAAAAACATTTGTTTTTAGAAAAGGAAGCACTGCATGAGAAAATAGGAATGCTCCTAGTAAAAACCAAAAGCTTTCATAAGTGGTTTTTTTTTTCATAGTGGCAAATTAGATAGTGGCAAATTGATGGCAGGTTGGTGAAGATAAGGGTAGTCCTCAACTTATGGCCCCAATTGAGCCAAAATTTGCTGTTGCTAAGCGAGACAGCATCCTTATTTCTTCTGCAGAAAAAAAACCCCAATTCTATTTCTGAGCTCTTAAGATATAATATAGTGTGGAAGACTAGAGCACATTTGATAGCCTATTCTGCCAATGTTTAAAAGATATTGTACACTTATTTGAAACCAAGTAGTAATTTTGCTATGCACGCATATTTCCAATTTCTCTTTTTTCATTTTAAAATTGTGCTTCAGGCTTAGGCTCTGGTATCTTCAGCATCCTTTCTGGGCTCCGAATTCTTTCTCAACACGATTACTGCCTCCGTGTGGTACGCATCAGTGATATGTTTGCTCATGTCCCATGTATGAATCTTGTCCGTTCTCTTTTGAGTGCTGTACCATTGCTTCGGGTGCTTCTGGTCAGCTTTGATCTCAAAACTGCAGCTGAGTGGAATAGACTGGAAGAAGACATGGGCTCATCATCCGTAGTAGAAAAAATTCCAGGTACAACATAGATCTTCAGCTTCACTTAATCTACAGCAGGTTTTGTTTTACATTTGAGAATAATTAAGTCATTTATTAGCTGCTAAATTTCAAAGAATTCTTTGATTCTGGTTTGCCATCTTGCATCTTTCTTTGATAAAATGGGTGGAGCCAAAGCTCATTAGTAGAGCATATTCTTATGTGCATATTTCAGATTCAGTCTCAAACTGAATATATACCTGTTTATATATGTCTGTATGTGTATAGATTCACCAAGGTTACCCCGAGTTCAGAAATGATTGATCATAAATTAGCAACCGTTTAATTCATTTTGACAAGTAAGATTATTACGTAACAAAAATATTTTTATTCATTTTGGTGAGAAATTGAAATTTTTCAGTTTTTAAAAAATGCACAGAGGTTTCTTGTTATAGATAATGCCTGTACTTTAGGAAAAATATTTATGAATTCAGTGTATATGGAAAGTTGAAGTGAGCCTCCCCTTGCCCCTGACACTGTTCAGGCCATATGGTATGTATTTCACGCTTAACTTAAGACTGGAAGTGAGCTGCTATGATTGCTTCCTTTTCTGACACAGATCCCTTAACTGATTTCTTCCGGATCAATTAAACTATGATTTGCTATGATATGATATGCTATGATTTGCTACATTATAGACTGAGGAATTCCTCCAAACCGATATCACAAACTAGGCTGATCTCAATTTGTAATTTTTGTCCAAACCAATGTTTGCCAGCTTCAGCCTGTGAGTAGTTTTCTTTTACTATATTGACTTTTCTCACCTAGAGACTTACCTGGAGCAGCTTGAAATCAGGTTTCCCAGAGAACCTCTTCAAACAAGCCTTCTGGTTCCTGTACTGAAAGCCTCAGGGTCTCTTCAGAGTCTTTCTCTAGACAGCGTTGCAATTTCCTGTCCTCAAGAGGTTTGGTTGCTCTTGCAAGCCCTCAAAGGTAATGGTGGAAGTTATTTCTTGCAGTAAGCTAAAAAGCAACAGTACTGTAGACATTTAACAGGAATATTAACATCTTAAGCACTTTGTCAGCAGTGTAAAAACCATGGCCAGAATTACATCGTAAAATATACCGTATTTTTCATAGTATAAGATGCACCTTTCCCCCCCCCCCAAGAGGCTGAAAATTTGGGTGCATCTTATACTCCAAATGCAGCTTTTTCGAAGCTTTTTTTCAGCCCTAATGAGGCACTAGCAAGCGATCTTCCCAGCTTTGCTTGCTCTCTCAACTCTCCGCTGTGCTTTAATGAGCGAAGTGATCTCCATTCTTTGCTCCAACTCTCAGCTATGCCTTAGAAGCTGTTTTTTATCCCCAAGCAGGGGATAAAAAACCAGCAAACATGTGCTGAAGCTGACCAGACTAAGGACGGTAGACAGATGAATACCTGGTAGGCAGTCCCCCCCCCCCTTATTTTCCTCCGCAAAAACTAAGCTGCATCTTATACTCCAGTGCATCTTATACTCTAAAAAATACTGTACTTCAAAAAGATGTTGGAACCATCTGCTTGTTACACATAACCAAAGAGGAAAGTTTTAATCAGTGAAAAGTTTCAAGACATGTCATAAGTTCTTATTTATCTTGGTAGAATATAACCCAAACGTGAAGAAACTAAGTTTTCATGATATCAACCTTTCTGAACATTCAAAAGAAGTCCTCCTTATTCTACAGAGCCCAACTCTTCAAGGTATAATTACATTATTTTTTCCTATTGTAATTCTGTAACTGCTGTTGCACATAATAAAAAATAATGGTGTTTTGGGAGACTTATCAATTTTGTATGGGATAGCCTAAGTCATAAATTTGGCTAAGGTACTGAATTTGTTCATTTTAGAACAAATGGGTGGGATAAAAAATGAGCAGGAATGAATGAAGGCCTAATATCGCTCCCCCCTGCTCTGTCTGCATAAATGGAAATTGCTACTTCACCACAGCTGACATCCTTACGGAAGGAGAAAAAAATGGGTGTGTGACAAACAGCCACCTCTCAGCCTCCTTAGTTCCTTGTGACAAACCCAGCTTCCCTGTATCATATGCTACTGGCATACAAAGTTAAGTGTACAAGTTGTTTTTCTTGGAACAAGTACAGTCATTATCTAATATATTTTTCCAACTTTTGTCCATTGTACATTCAATTAGACTGACTTCACCTAATGAATTAAAGGATGAAGGAACACCTACATTAATTTTAGTTTTTGTTTTTCCCATAGAGATCAGTTTTTCATTTTGTCGACTGTTTGAAAACTGTACAGCTGAGCTTCTGACTGAAATGATTACAGCCATGAAGAAGAACTCATCATTAACAACCCTCAAGCTCCCTGGAAATAGACTGGGTAAGTAGTGGGAAATGTAGCAACTTTCTTGGAGTGCTTTCTTCCCTTTGTGGAGAATGAGCTAAGGCTCTGGCTGCTCTCAGATTTAGTTTTGATTGTTGACAAGATAAATTCCTGCCTGGTGATTCAGGCAGAGAACCTAGTGATAATTGTATGTATTTGCCTTTTCAAGAATGTAGCCTATTGTCCCAAGGTGCTTTCTTTCAAAAGGCAACTGGACTTTCTTGTTTTGCTAGAAGATGTTTCACTTTTCATCCAAGAAGCTTCTTCAGTTCTGACTGAATGGTGGAAGCCCATTTCTTGCAGTCATCTGGTCAGTAGCACTCTTTCTGAGAATCACTGAGGCCACTTGAGGTTTATCTGTGCCCTCAGGGTCACATGAATGCTATAGTCTGCAATTTTTTTCTGAAAATTCATTCATACATCATCATTCGAAGGGTGTTCATCCCAAATTGCATAAATAAATGTCTATGGAGGTTCTCAGTTGTCCAGGTGGATAACTGGATAATCTCCATAGACAAATCTAGCCTATTCTGTATTTCCTACTGCTGGCTAAATTGTTCCGTGTACATAGATTCCAACATGTTTGCTTTATTTTATTGCTACTTTTGCAATACAATTAGAGCAACTAACTTTAGAAAGGGGTGCACATATCTAGAAGTACAGCTTTTGTGCTTGTAGAAAAATGAGGTAGGGACTGTTTTGCTTTAAATTATTCTGTTTTAAAAAGAACAAAATGCTCAGGTAATCCTGTAAAAGCAATAAGCAAGTGGCTAAGTGGGGAGAAGTTTTATCGTTGATGTGGTCGGTGTCTGTTTTGCTGGAGATTTTGTTTTAAATGTGATGAAAGCATTTTAAAGGGATTATGGCTGGATATTACATACTGATTTGTGACCTACAACTATGTACTATTCAAAAGATAGAATAGGTCCGTGATGGCAAAAGTATGGCACGCATGCCAGAGATGGTACACAGAGCAGCACACAGAGCTGCTCTGGTTTCCAGCACACACATGTGCACCGGCCAGCTAGTCTTTGAGTTTTCGGGGTTTCAGCGCATGCATTCCAGTTTGGGCACTTGGTGCCGAAAAGGTTCTCCATCTCTGGAATAGGTAGTTCTTTCATCATGATTTTGTAACCTAACAAATGTGAAACACACCAAAAAAGAGAAAATGGAATAGAGAATAAGTATTAAGAACCGTTACATGTCAATTATGGTTGTACAAAGACCAACTAATCCAGTGTTTCTCAACCTTCCTTAATTAAAATGTGTGGACTTCCAAGTCCCAGAATTCAAATCCCAGAATTTCCCAGCTAGCATGGTTGGGCCTATTTTTAAACCACTTGACCAATATCAATTTAAAGGAAATTTTGTGGCACACTTTATTAAAATATTGATGCCATGGGTCATCAGGAAGTGCATTTCATTATGTATAATTTGAAATGCAATAATGTACCAATAAAATTAAGTTTTGGACATATTGGCCAAAAGTAGCTGAGAAGTTCCATCATTAAATATCAAATATTAAACATAAATGTTTTCAGCATGTACCTAAATTGAAATAAAGCTTATTTCAATTTAGGCACATGCTGAAAACATATATAATTTAGCTTAGCATTTGACATTTATTTCTTTTTTTCCCCCTTAGGGAAAACCTTTTGTTTACAAAATGCAATTTATAAATAAACTTCCTGTTTGACACTAAATGAATGGTATTGATTACTATTATAGTGGGAAATAAAACTAGCTGCTCATTTTCTTTTTTAGTACAATTATTGGAGCTACTTAATTCCTATTGAAGGACAATTGGTCCCTAAAAGTTCAGCCAATTACTAAAGTTCTTTTTAAATGATTTCTTAATGTGTTTTCTTCTTGGAAATGTTTGTTAATTTACTCTGTGCCTTTGGGTTGAGAAAAAAACTTATAAATGGAAAGTAAATGGAGGAAAATTCTTTCCAGGCAGTCATTTTTCTACCACTTTTCATATTCTTCCCCATTGGAGGATGTTTATTAAATCTTCATTAATGGATCTGTGTTTATATAGTATAAACAGTATAGTTTATATATAGTATAGTATGGAATGTACAAAATATTTCATCAGAGAACATTCTAATCTAGAAACATCCAAGAAGACACTTGTCTGAAGGTTAATTTTTTTCCATCAAAAGACATTTGGCATATTCCTATTTAGATTTTGCTTTATCGCATCCCCTCGTGCTTTGCTTTAAATTGCATTTTCCCCTATTATTAGGGAATCATAGATTGATTGCACTGGCTGACATTTTTGCTGGAGATTCATCCTCTTCTATCAGTCATCTGGATGTAAGGTATGTATGTAAACAGAAGTTAACCTCATACAGTCCTATGTCAAAAAAGATAGCAATGAAATTAGTCTGAGAAACAATGCTTTTTTCATTCATTTCCCCCCTCTTCAGTAGCTTTTTACATTCAATAGCTAGTATCAGTTTGCAAGAAGAAATCACTGTAATTTCAGTCTGTGGAGATCATTAATCATACCTCAGCACTCGATTGCGTCAGAACTTGTTGAATTCAATATTCAACCCACTTTGAAGTAGAAATTTTGTCTCAGCACTCATCTTTCTTCCAGCTGAAATAGCAGGTCATGTGGTAAGGCATGTGGTTTTCTTGGTACCCGTCGGTTTTAGTATTCAACACATCTTCCGGAATAGAATACCGATGAGGACCAAGGTACCACTGTATTCCCTGACTTGTTTCCTTCCCAGTTGTTGGTCTACTGTTCCCAGAAAATTCTGAATTATAAATCTAATTAATCTAGAATATGGATTAGTGAACGCTACCTTACATGTTGAGGTTTACTACAGAACTTTGTCAAAAGAGATGGTAATTGGGAATATATCAATATATATATTTATGTAGGTCTTTGGTTATTCGGGTCTTCTCCCGCGTAAAATTGGAAGTGCTTTGCTGAAGCACAAAGCCGAGAACACCAGCCTGAAGATGACGAATGAGACTTTGTCGAAACGTCGCCAAGACACTTCCAATTTTACGTGGGAGAAGACCCGAATAACCAAAGACCTACATACAAACACCCGCGAAAACCTCAGAAAACATATATATTTATATATATATAATGTATATAGTCTGATAAAGGATCCTTTAATAGGATGGTTACAGTTCACACTACACAAATGGAGAATAACTGAGCGAAGTATAAGGTCATCTGAGCCTGTCTTCCCCACAAAAAATTTAGGAATGAATTATTGCTGCATACATCTCATCCAATTTCACTTTACCAGAGGTACTCTTCGTGCACAGGCTCCTGAATAATGCTCCTGAACCTCCAATTGTGATACTGGGAAAGGACTGCCAGGCAAAAGGCACCATTTTACTGCCTTGGCTTAGGGTTGCTTAGCATCATCACTGTGGACTGAGCAGGAACTCTTGTCAATCCTGCTCAGTCTGTGCTGTAGTGACATCCAAGTGACTCTTGCTGCTGCTAAGCCAAGGCAACAAGCTTATGCCGGATGCCTCGAGTCATGAGCCTAGAATTTTATGTTAACTAAAATGATTATTTATATGCAATTTTTAATAATATGCACAGATGATTCCATTACAGGTTTTGCCATAAACTCTTAGGTATGAACATATGGTCACAAACATATGCCAATGTAAAAAAATTCAAAATCTGCTTTGATATATACCTTCATATTTTTATTCAGAAAAAAAATCTGTTCACTCGCTAACTGCTATGATTATTTCATGTTCTAAGTCATAAATTGCAATGAGGTAACAGTAATACTGTGTTGTTAATTTCAATTCTAGCTCCAACTGTATTAAGCCTGATGGGCTTCTGGAATTTACCAAAAAGCTGGAAAGTTACATAGCTGAACACAGAGAATGTATCAAACTTACTAAACTGTGCCTCTATCAGAATTGGCTGGACCAAGATGCTGTCACTGCTCAAGAAGCCCTGTCAAGGCTGAAAGCTATATGCAATGTAGTTAGTGATGCATGGGACTCATCACAGGCCTTTGCTGACTACATCAGTGTGATGTGAGAAGCACTTTAATGGAGAGTGTCTTCTAATAAATCTGCTTAACATTTTTTATTGGGGTTTTAATCGGTTATTTAAGTACCAGTTCTCAATAGGATTTCCTGTATTGTTTTGTTTGGGTTCAGATTTCTCTGATTTTGTGTTTAGCATGAAAGATATAGTAAATGTTAGCGGATAGGTCTCATTTCCAAAATAAATTTTATATAGTCCATAAAGTATGAGGTTAGCAATTATGTTGAATCAAGATTTAATAATGGAAAACATATTAGCTTAAAATTGAAACCTATCTTGTGGTCTGTAGATGAAAATATCTAGATCAGATTATACTATTCTACCAAATGCACCACACACAGTTTATGTTGTTCAGATACGTTCTGTATTTTAGCAAGAATTTAAATGATACTTCTGCTTTCTGAAGTATGTGTACTGTTTATTCAGACCTTATTGTTAAAATAAAAAGTATTACAGCGATAATCATTATTATTTGAATTAACTGCATATTATTGGGCAACCTGAATATCTATTGTTTTTAAATACTCATGTCCTAGAAAATACCATTTCAAGCATCTGCTTGTAAAGATTTTTAATTTTTCATATAACCACAGTTATTCAGAAGGCCCGTTCTAACATAAATACAATCTTTCAGGATTCTTTTCTTGGTCATTAGTCTTCCCATACAAAGATTTCACATTTATCTTTCTCAATATATGAAAATAGTTAAATAAAGCAAATGCTTTCCTGTCTTTGTAAAATAAAGACCTTAGTCTACCAGAAATTACTATATTAGAGCAAAAACAATTTTATATACACATGTACACCATTTTGTTACTTTCATCTCATATACATACTGACGTATGAAATACATTTATTTATTGCTTGTGATATACTTTATATACCTAGCTGGAACATTATTTCCCTTTATTTTACTTATTAATTTGTTGTAAAAACACATGACAATTTTTGATTTTGTAACTGAAGATGATCCTGACCTAAAAATTGTTCGTGTAGTAGGTTTAAAACTGGATGATGCAATATTAGTCCACTCCACCAAAGACATTTTAAAAATGACATGAATCACGATGATATGTGGAAGTGATTCTGCTTTGAGCTTTTTCACTGAAAGTGATATTTGTTAACGGTTTGGGGTTAAATAGTCCATCTGATTTATGTAGACTTCACAATGCCAAGACATTCTAGAGGCAAAAGTTTACACCAACTTTAGTATCTCTGCTACTAGAATATTCTGTACACATTTAATGAATTGACAGTAAAAGCTCAAACGTACTTTTTCAGAAAAAGAATATTTATGATGGTTGCTTGTAACCAAATATTTTAGCAAAGTATTTGTGAAGATAGTCTATAATATTTATTCAGATTGAGGCAAGAAAACATCCAATCCTAATGTTGGTGATATAGAGGTATCAAAAAGAATTCATCTTTTAAAGAAAGAGCTTATTTATCCAATGGTTATGGTATCCCTCGTTGTTCTTCATGTGATTGATGATAGAAGGTGAAAGATACTGCAGCATCCCAGGCAGTCTTGAGGACAGTGTCTTTTAGGCCACGTTTTTCAGCACAGTGATGCCACTGAGAAAAATCAGAAGTGCAGTCAGATCCTTCTGGAGGAGGTCTGACTTGATGGCCATTCACACAGCGGCGACATTTGATCCTGCAATAAAAAGTGCATTTGTATTCACCCCGGTTACAAGCCACAATTTCATGCTATTGTATTTGAGCTACAGGACTTGGTGTTTGGCAGATTTCCCATGCAAGGAACAATATAAATTACGATTATTTGATTTAAATGGCTTTTCGTAGCAATGACTTCAGATGGTGTGAATATAAAATAATCCTTTTTCAAAAGCCAACCATGGGAAAAATGTATCTATGGCACCAACAAAACCAATAATCTCAATTAGTGAAAATCCACCAATTAGAAGTCTTTACTGTGCTATGTAAAATATTAGGTACAATAGTAGACCATGAAACACTGTTTTAAGATGGTTCAGAATAGATTAAAATTGATACAAGAGTATTGTCCCAACCAACCCATTCACTTTCACATTCATGCTTAAAAGTTCCCAGGCCTAGTCTATCTGAGCTGTACATTATAAAATATAAGATTAAAAAAAATCAATATCAGTTTCTACAAATGTGGACTTCTATATTTATGCTAACTGCAACACTGGCTGGCTGCCAAAACCCTCTATCACTAATATTCAGATTCAGTCTCAACATCTGCATACAGTTTACCTTAGTCTTATTTGTTTGTTTTTTAAACAATACTAACATTTCCATCTATGTCCCCTAATCTCTGACTACACAATTTAGCTACCGGTATCTAAGGCCTTCTGAGACCTACTTGTCATGGGTATCACTTGTAGTGGTCTCATTGAGTGTGAATAGCTCTTTCAGTTCCCCCAGAGAAAAATGTCTTTCCACATCTTGTTCTTCATCTACTACACAGCTGCTAAGTGCCTTCTTGTGTGTCTGCCGCTGGAAGATCTTTTCTTCAATGGTCCCTGTCTACAAAATAAATATATATAGGGTGACAAGTTGTTGTGCGATCTGTTTGACTCTTAAAATCACTACACATTCCTTAACATGATTTTAACAATCTAGTTAGCTTCAGCAGAAGCTATCAGTCAAAGTTTGTTTAGCAATTAGCAATTCTCTTTTTTTCCCCCCCTCCAAACACAAATACAGCAAAACCTTAGTCAATTCATAAGAGATAGGATGTTCTGCAAATGCTTTATTTAAATCTTGCTTTTGTCTACCTAAAGATCAAATCTTTAGCATGTGAAGAAAAATACTTTCTAAGTACAGTCCTGCTTGTTACCCAAAAGTAGGCTGCTAGCACTGTGTCAGACCAAGACGGTGGTGTTTGAGATGCATATCGTAGCCTACACGATTGGAGTACACATGCAAAGAATTCTGAAAGTTGCAATCTCAACCCTCATTTGGGTAAGGCTGATATAACTGTAGCTAGATAAGGTCTTGGAAAAAGACAAGATACATCCCTTAATATAAAACATTTGAAAGATCACACTCCTAGAAAAAGGTCGTGTTTAATAAACTGAAGGGTAAGTTCACTCTCCTTTCTCAAGCTACCAGTCGGAAACACTAATAATTTCCTTCTGGTTCTATTTGGCAAGATTCAAGAATGCTTATATAATTCACCCATGTTACCTTATTTTGGACATGTTCATGGTACAGCATAAGAAACTCTAGCCCAATAGCAACTCAGATGTTACAGTGAGTTGGGCAGTATATAAATTGGTTTAATAATAATAAATAAATAATAAGACACCTGCTACAAACTTGTTTCTTCCCTGCAAAAAACTCAAGGCTTCATTTCGTATGCTCCAAGATACTAATATCAACAGTGAATTACATAGGTCAATCTTACTGAAAGTAATCGGTAGATATAGCACATTTTCTTTTGGCCATCTCTCCACACTCGGGCCATAGCTTGTTCATCATTGGCTGGATTCCAATCAGGATCAAACATCACAAGCCTGTTTGCTCCAATTAGGTTTAAGCCACATCCCCCAGCTTTGCTACTCAGCATGAAAATGAATTCAGGACTCTGTGAAACAAAACAAAACAAAAAATAAATTATCAAGCATAGGTGACAGTTAAATACATTATCTGTAGAACAGCAAATCTCAAAAAGTCACAAAATAGTATCGCTCCATGGGTCTGCCTCTGCAATGGTCCAAGCATTAAATTACCAAGACATGAGTGAGCAAGGCTTTCTGGTTCAAAAACAGGTCTCCCTGCCACTACAATAGCAACAATCTCACCTGATTCTTAAGAGTCCAACCTTAACAGAATTTCTGGTACGGCAATTAGGACTGTAATAATTGAAGCACACTCTCATACAGGGATTATGACTTTTTGCAAAGCACATTAAAATAAACTTATTAACATGTTACTGCTTTGTAGCTATCTCCCTATGTCAAACTGAAGAACATCACTTTCAGTTAAAACTGACATTATATAAAGACGGGCTCTTGTACTAAAAATCTCCATGAACCGGATATTAGAAACATCACTTACAGAAAGATTGTTGAAACGCTCCACTATCTTTGCTCTCTTTTTAATGGACATGGTACCATCCAGACGGACATACAAATACCTGATATAAAAACAGGACGAGAAGCTTCATATAAATATCTTACTGAAATAAAAATGACTTTATAAGAAAAAAGATTCTCCCTTCCTTCTCTCTCTCTCCCTCCCTCCCTCTCTTCAGGATAATTTTTTTGAACTCCCTCTCATTTCACTCCCAATATATACATTAGACTCAGTCATTATACCTCCTACTTCTGCAGAGTTTCTCAAAAAGGTCAAGGGTCTGTGTGTAATTGGACACCAGAACTACTTTATCATCACTTGTGCTTCTAGTAACTGCTAGGATGTAGTCCAGAACCAGCATCTTTCCTGGAAGGAAAGAAAATGAGTGTATGCATATTTTCCATAGGGCTGAGAAATCACCTGCTCATGCAGACAGAGTACAGATTGGTCTTACCTGAGAGCTGAGGTTCTAGAGCCTTAACACTGTAGCCAGATGGAAACAACTGCAAAGCTCCCGCAAACCCTTCTTCCTCTTCTACACACTTTTCGTAGATCAAGGCAGGGTCTGCAGAAGAATTCAGGAGTCACTGCATAGAACTGCCAAGCACTCCATTCAATGAGGTAGAATTGTTTTATGTTAGCCTTAAAACAATGGGGAACCTCCATGCCATACTATTCCTTCTCTTAACAGATATGGTCAGAGTAACAAGACACAATGAATAGTTTAACATACAGTACTAAATAAAAAATGTACAAAAGTGGTTTGCCTCTCTTTGAGAGAAGTTGAGTAATTTTTTTTACTTATCTAGATTCAGTGCTGTGACCAACTCCACACTGGCTAACAGCCCAAGGATTACCATTTATAAATCTATAACAGCCTTCCTCTAATGACCTCTAATGCTTTGATTTCTGCTGTAACTCCAAACTATCCAGACCTCATTTAAAAAAAGAAGCATATTTGACTCAGATTTTTAATGCACAAGCAGATTATGCAATTTATGAAGGCTGCTGAAGTAATGATGACATCAGACACTGATTATCCATAATGCAGATTAATTTCAAAATACAAAGTTAGGCTCCATGAAATAGCATCTAGAATATAGGTTACTAGAGCTGCAGAAGAGCAGGTTCCTCACTATAGCTATTTTTAATCCAGTAACATCATTTTCATTGCCTTCTACTATATATGTTTAATTTTGGAGCCAAAATAATTATTTCAAGGATAAACAGATTTCAGTAACAAAGAATATACTTATATAGCTCAGGATTGAAGCGGGGAAGCCAAATTCCCACCGACTGGTAGGGCAAGTTAGCATATATATATATATTTACTTCTATGTAGGTCTTTGGTTTTACTTCTATGTGCCTATTGTTGCTTGATTGGCCTCAACGCCAAACTTCCATAAATGTTTAGATTTGGTTTACTCTAAAACATTAACAATTTCCCAATTGAAATTGTGATTCCATTTGTCTATTTGTTGAGAGATTAAAGGATTTCCATCATGTCTTCTGACAGCCAGAAGACTTCCAAGGTACTTTCCAGCTGTTATTCTGTTCTATTCAAATGATGGTTACATTCTGCCTGCCTGTTTTATATAGTAGCTGTTACAGTTCACACACACTGTATGTTGTAAATGACTTTTGTTTTTTGTTTTTTCCTTTGGTAACTGGGTGTTTTAAGTTTGCTTAAGATATTCTGCAGGAAAACAAACAACCTTGGAAAATATCAAGAACCCAATAAACTGGTTTCAAGAGTATAATTTGTTTCCCTGGAAATTTAAGTACCCAAAGTCACGTACATAAGAGCAAAATCAGAGGACCAGAATTGTGATCCTTGGAAATTTTAGAAACAAGAAGTATAGTTTGGAACAATTGTTGTGCACAGCCACTGCTCTAAAGAATGTGCCTTAGCACTCAAGATACCATTAATTTTTACCTTCTTGCTCACTATGCAAGTACAAACTCCTCAGATTCATATTCCAAAGCCTTCAAGGACAGATTATTTTCCTGTTACTAATTTTGTCATATTCCAGGAATATGAGCCTGAGATGGGAATAGGCAGTTGCATAAATATACATAGATGTGATTGTCAGAATTACTCACGATTACAAAGCTTCTTCAGAGATGTGATTGAAGAGAGAGACGAAACATTCATCTTCCCCTCTTTCAGATCTTCTGCAGGCTTTGCTTGCATCAGAAAGTATTTGTATAACTCTGTTTGGAGGGGAGTCAGCCTGACGCAGAAGAGAAAAATAAATATTAGATCATTTTAAAGATAAGTCATGTCATATCTACAATAATATGGTTTAGTTTCAAGGCAAATATCATGCATGATTAATACAGCTCTGAATCTATCAGACTTTTTTTTTTTTTACTATCCAAATTTAAATACTAAAAGTATTTGCTAGTATTTGCTACCCAAATACTAGAAACTCAGTAGGGGAAAGAGAGGAACTTAGCTTTCAACTGACTTTGGTAGGAAATCAGGTAATTTCATAAGCCTTCAAGAATCCTATTTGCTCAGTTCTAGAACCTTAATGAAATGAATTCTACTTTTAACAAATATTCTCAGAATTGCAGCCATTTCGAATGTGTCGCAAGGAGTCTCATACAATGCCTTTTTTCCTGGGCACAGAATACAGTTCTAAAGAAAACACTAGGTTGCAACATTTGACTATTTTTATTTTCTATGAATATGGAACAGAAACTCCATAGGCACCTTCAACACTTTCAAACAAATGCTGGTGCTAAATGCTATTTTGCGGCATATCACGTTCCTACAGAGGAATTATTGAATCTGTCATCTGCCCCTCTGTAACTGTCTGGTTTGGTTCTGCAACCCAACAAGACAGACACAGACTTCAGAGGATAACTAGAACTGCAGAAAAAACAATTGCTACCAACCTGCCTTCCATTGAGGACCTGTATACTGCACGAGTCAAAAAGAGGGTTGTGAAAATATTTAGACCCCTCGCATCCTGGATATAAACTGTTTCCACTCCTACTCCCAAATGATGCTATACAGCACTGCGCACCAGAACAACTAGACATAAGAACAGTTTTTCCCCGAACACCATCACTCTGCTAAACAAATAATTCCCTCAACACTGTCAAACTATTTACTAAGTCTGCACTATATTAACCTTTTCATAGTTCCCACCACCCATCTCCTTCCATTTTTGACTGTATGACTATAACCTTGTTGCTGGTATCCTTAAGATTTATATTGACTGTTTCTCTATGACTGTCATTAATTGTTGTACCTTATGATTCTTGACGAATGTAGCTTTTCTTTTATGTACGCCAAGAGCGTATGCACCAAAGACGAATTCCTTGTGTGTGCAATCACATTTAGCCAATAAAGAATTCTGTTCTGTTCTGTTCTGTTCTGTTCTGTTCTGTTCTATTTAACTGGCTTTCTGAATTAATCTTATAAAAAGTTAATATCAGACAGAAAGCCTTGTGGGTACAAGAGTACTTTAGCAAGCAAGCACTGGGCACCCTAAGTTGAATTTATACTTCAAAAAAACACAGTGAAATCAGTGATTTGGTTAGCCAAATGGCAGGCTCTTTGGTTTTAGCAGAGCTGCTCTAAGCATGGACAAGTCCAGCTCAAACCCACTATATATCATTTGTTTCACTGTTCATAGTTACCACCCTACCATCATTCATGATTATGTAAATAAATGTAGAGGATTCTAAATCTCTAAACAGAAAGACCAGCCCATCACATTTATATATGGGGCTGCCCTTGAAGACCACTCGGAGCCTTCAGCTGGTGCAGAATGAAGCCGGGCAGGTTGTTATGGGAGTATCTCGACACTCCCATATTATACCTCTCCTACGCGACTTGCATTGGTTGCCGGTTGCCCTCCGAGTGAGATTCAAGGTGCTGGTGATTACCTATAAGGCCCTATATGGCTTAGGCCCAGGATATTTGGGGGCCATCTGCAGCCAGCAACAGCTGCCCATCGCCCAGTGTGTTCCCACAGAGAGGGCCTCCTCAGGGTGCCATTGGCCAGACAGTGTCAGCTGGCGACCCACAGGGGGACAGCTTTCTCTGTGGGCGCACCTACCCTTTGGAATCAACTGCCCCTGGAGCTCCGGGTGGCCCCCGACCTCAGGGCGCTCTTTCCGTCGCGCCCTGAAAATGTGGCTGTTTCGTTTGGCTAGCCTGGACTGATGGGGTTTTAATTTTTAACTTGTTAGTCTTAATTGCACTTTTAACTGTTAAATTATGAGATTTGGATTCAATTTCTTTTTAACTTTTTCATTAGATGTTTTTCACTGTTGTGAGCTGCCCTGAGTCCGGCTGGAGATAGGGCGGCATATAAATCTCATACATACATACATACATACATACATACATACATACATAAATAAATAAATAAATAAATAGTTATCTAAAGCCTTATATGGCATAGTGCCTAGCTACCCGAAAGCTGGCTATCCTGTTTGCCCCAATGCAAACTTTGAATCCCATCAATTAATGTGTTTCTCTCATTGCATTTGCCCTTTGTAACACTTCTCCCCAAGGATCCATATAGCTTCCACCTTGCCCACTTAAAGCCAGATTCCCTTATGATAATATGTGCATAGGCTTTTCTGTGTTATTGTAAATATATCTACATATGGCAATAGCCAGTAGGATGGAGAAACTATTGACAAAAAACAACAGCCGGGGTTGTTTTGTGGAACACAGATAGTCACTTGGTTCAAACCTACACAACTCATTCACTGCATAAAGCAGACAGGAAAGAAAAGTGGGGATTAAAGGCAAGTGTTGTTGTTTTTAATTCGCTAATGCTGATCATTTTGGGCAAAGTGCCAATCTGCTTTGAAAACCAGAGGAATATTAATCATTGTTCTCTAAGCAGGCAGAATGGATATGGGATGAATATTTCATGTCTAAAGTAAGAACAGTTTTTTAAACTGATTTAACTGCTTAACCACTGGGAAAGGCATACTGCTTACATCAATCCTCTTGCAGGGTTTTTCCCAGATCACTTTGCTTCTTATGGAAAAAAAATGTCCATTAGATTTCAGTTCTTACAATTCTAAATATAATATTCATGGTAGCTTCAATTATGCTAATTCTGTAGAAATTATTGAAAGATTAACCAGACCAAAACAGCAAAAGTGACAGTTTTGCCAAAGTAGCATTAAATGTAGCATATAAAACCAACCATAAAGTTTTTAATAACTGTACTATGGTTGGGCTATACATTCAGTTTAAATTCATAAGCCTCTGTGCATCGATGAATCCCTCTTTTTTTTTTTTCAATTAAGCAAGAAATTTGTTCCTTATTATACATCTTGCCCTTTAATTTTATACCTGCAACACACCACCTGCTCAATTTTCACTGGCAAGTATTTGGAGAGAATATCTGAAGTTCTTCTTATGAGACATCTAGAAAAGAAAGACAAAGAGAACCTTAATATTGTTAACACCATGGCCTAATCTCCTGACCAGATTTTACCAATATTTCTTCCTAGTGCTAGTAGGAAGACCTTCATCCAGAATACTTAGCAATACTTTCAGGATTCCTTTTGTGGTAAATACATGGAATAAATGCTTTTCTTGATTGAATCTTGCTAACTGGCCGCCATCAAATCAATGTTCTTATTGATTTGATCAAATATACAAAAAAGAAAGTAAGGAAGGCAACAGAATAAAAGCAGTACAGGTATTACTTAAATTACAACCTGTTGTGTAAGAACCATTCAAAGTTACAGGGGCCTCAGAAAGAGTGCTTTTAGAGCCTGTAAAGCGCACCTGGCCATTATAAAACATTGTGCTGTCCCCAGCATTTTGGGTGGTTAGCAACTGGCTTGCATTTACATGTTGCCTAGCACCCAAGAATCGGCTCTACTCCTGCGGCCCCACAAAGGATTCCCGTCCATACACAGAGTAGAAATAAATCCTTTGGCAGGCTGCAGGAATGGAGTTGAAATCTTTGAGATTTCAACTGTTTCTATAGCAAAAATATTTTCCCTCTTTGCATGGATGGGAGTTGAATTTCTTTGATGAGCTGTGGGAACATTTGAGAGTGACAGACTGCCGTATGGAGCTGAAATTTTCCCAACAGACAGCCCTTTTGCTTTGTCCACTTTAATAGCCACAACCTAGTAAACCTAGTAGTGCCAGGATTAGGACTGTGATTGTTAAGCAAAGCAGCCACATCGACAACTTGGTTAATGACTGCTTTGCTTAATGAATGAGACACTGGTCCCAATTGTGGTCCTAAGTCAAGGACTACCTGTAGTGCCAGGATGATTACAGAAAAAAAAGTAGGACTATCAGTTCTGACTTGCAAAAATAGGACCTCTAGATGGCAGAAGAATGATACAGAAAGCTCTAATTCTGTGCTGCCATCTACTGGTTGCCTGTATGTTTGCAAATTATATAATGATGATTTAAAGAGAATAGTTGATTGAGCTGAAGACATTCTAGGACAGGGGTGTCAAACTCGATGATGCCACGTGACGTATCATGATGTATTGCAACATTTTTTTGCCTTTGCAGAGTCAGAGTGGGCGTGGCCTGCGTGTGACACATCCGGCCGCCAGTTTGATTGGCCTCTTATAGGATAACAAGCATCTTGAAGAGAATCAGGATAAGAAGAGAAAAAAAGGAAGTAAGTATCCTAATAGAGATAAAAGGACGCTCAACTTCACCTGTTAACAACACTAATCAGCTCTTTCAGTCTCTCTTCTCCTTTTTGCCTTCCAGCCTCATTTGCATCTGCATCTCTGCCTTTTAAAATGGGGATTTCAAAGTGCCTTTTAAACTCCTGGGCTGTCCCTGTACAAAAACAGATACATTTTGGAATTAAGTAGCTGCTGTCCTAAAAACACCCTTATTCCTCCCCAATTTTCTACTATGGACAAAAAAATTAAACCCGGGATTTTTCAGTTGAAAATAAGAACAGATAGAACCTTCACTACCTAACACTTCTGACATCAAAACCATTGTTGACACTATCTTCATAATTATTGAGCTCTAATGTATCTTACAGAATACATTTTAGAGTGTAATGTACTTCACTGAATGTGTTATTCAGGGACAGGGAAGCAATAATAAGCAATCTCAACCTAGAGCAGCTAATTAACTCACAAGCCTTCAAATAAGCCTCCTCCATTATCAATTTAGACAGAGCTTTGCTTTGACCTCTGTGCTTTTATGACTGCAAAAGGATTATGATAACCAAAGCATAATCAGCCATTTTTATGCAGGACCTAGCAAAGTAAGAGTATGTATTACATCCATGCAAACCCCCGTGGTGCAGTGGTTAAATTGCAGTAGTGTAGGCAAACTCTGCCAACAGCCTGAAGTTTGATCCTAATAAGGCTCAAGGTTGACTCAGCCTTCCATCCTTCTGAGGTTGGTAAAAGGACTCAGATTGTTGTAAACCACCTAGAGAGTGCTGTAAAGCACCATGGGGAGGTATATAGCCTTTGGTTATTGATATCGCCTTACACAAGGAAAGTGTTCCATGCAGGACTAATCAGAAAATGATGTCTCAATGGCTTATCCTGCAATGAATGACTGTGTGAGAGGAGGCTGGGGGGAATTGTTCCCCCTTCTTGTACACAGAAAATATATGATGCAATGAGGATTTCCACCCAATGAATGAGACTTTTCCAAGCTCTCAGCTATCTGCCATTCACCCCAACATATAAATAAATTCCCATCCCCGATATACATATATGAGTAAAATTTGTATATAGGTTTGCTGTCTGTCATTCTTTCCCTATGGCTATTTAATTTAAACTGGGATTGCCAAATTAGGGTCTTTAACTTATATGATTGTTTTATTAAGAAGTCCCCACCTAGAATGCCTGAGTTGACAAAATGTACTAGACTGAAATATTCAAGGAGATCATTTTGAATGGGAGTCCCAGAGATGAGAACCCGGCGTGGCGTATTCAAGCTGTTGAGAGCCTGGTATGTTTGGTTATCTGAGTTTTTCAGCCGGTGCCCCTGAAAAAAAAAAATTGAAGAGAAAAAAGATCATCATGCATGGACAGTATAAAAAATAAGTGTTTTTAAAAGGCCAGTTAATGCAGGAAAATTATCTCAGTTCAATGATGCAAAAAGATAGGAAATATATTAGATGCACAAATGCTCATAGTTCAAGGCAACAAGCAGTATCATTTGTAATGTACGCAATTAAAATAAAGCTATATTTAATAGATTTATTGGTTATTGATTACTCTGCTGCTAGAGTTAATTAACCAAATCTCTCATTTAAAAGATGCTAAAAAGGCTTCCAGTTTAATGTACAGATACATACCTTTCTATCATCAACATTAAAATACATTAAATCCTCTTAGTGCCACCATTGCTCAGGTTATATATATATGAGAAAACATATGGACACTTGTTTTCTTCTGATCTCCAGTGAACATGTGAAAGATGCACATTTGGCAGGCAAAAGATCCCATGTTCAAATCCATGGAGTAATAATTTTCGCTGATCCTATCCACCTTAGCAACAGAATCATCAGTTTAAGTCAGATACCATTAGTTTAATGAGTCCATTAGTCCTGAATATATTTAATAGTCATATTTCATTTCTTTCAAAATTATAAAATTGGATTCATCCTATATTTAATCAAGGAAGAAAGTCAGCAATGTGATAATTACTTCATGTCACATTTCATTTTTAAAACCCATCACAAACAGTTAACTTTTCCTTGACTGGAATTGTGGAATCATGTTCTGAAGTCTACTTTAGAAGGAAGAAAAGAAGTAACCCCATATAATAGTATTGCCAATAGCACTGATATTTTCTTCAAACAGGATTTAATTCTCCACACAATGGGCCACCTGCCTGTACCTGTTTTTTCTTTCTGTTCCTTCAGTAAAAAGGTTCCAGCCAAGCCTATTGTATTCACCTGGTTAAGCAGAGCCTACTATCTGTCTTGTCTCCTGCTAATGAAAAATGGGCAGAAGCACAAATGAATTGAACAAGGCCATGTTTTAGGAGACAAAGCCAGTAAAAGAGACAGAAAAGCTATGGAAGATTGTACCAATGAAGGTTGCCAATGGGCCCAATTTCATTATAGTGGGACAAAACACAGGATGATCATATTGGTCTTCCATTGGGATAGTTTTTTTTGTAAAGCTTTGATTTGAAGATCAATTTGGATTTTACTTAGAAACCCAAGCTCCTATGACTACAAAATTGTGCCTGTATCCATAATATCTATTTCTTTGTGTAATTCTCTCATGGGGGTGGGGTGGGGGGGAGGCTAGAATAGATCATTAAGTTATTTTTGGGATGACAGCCTTTTCTGTTCTTGTATTTTATATTTTTGCTGCCTGCATATCAGTCTGGGGCATTATCTGCCACAGCTTGTCAATCTACTAGTTACCTTAGTTATTTAAGTTATACACAGAATTAAGAAATAGCTGACTAGTAGGAACAGAAATTGGAATTAAAACTGCTGGAAGAAACACCAAAAATTTCAAAGGTGCTGATGATACTACTCTGACAGCTAGAAATCGGAAAGACTTAAGGAAAGTTATGGTAAATATGGAAAAGAAAAAAACCCAATATTAAAAAAAACCTAACACCATCACATCCTAAATCTATATCAATAGGCAGTGTGAATCTAATGAAAATAAATCGAGAAGATTTATTTATTTATTTATTTATTTATTTATTTATTTATTTATTTATTAGTTCAATTTATATGCCGCCCTTCTCCGGAGACTCAGGGCAGCTTACAATGCGTTAAGCAATAGTCTTCATACTTTTGTATATACCTGCTTAGTAAGGCTTTCGTTCCCCCCTCCCCAACGCGGTGGTTTTTTTTATACAAAGTCAGTTTATTGCCCCCACATTCCGGGTCCTCATTTTACCTACCTCGAAAGGATGGAAGGCTGAGTCAACCTTGAGCCTGGTGAGATTCGAACTTGCAGTAATTGCAGGCAGCTAGTGCTAGTTAACAGCACTTTAGTCTGCTGCACCACCAAGGCTCTTCCGTAGTAAAAAAATGTTACCTTCCTATATTTAAATGTTCTCAGGTTTGATGACTGCAGTCAAAAAATAAAGGAACTGCTATTTGGGAGAAAGACTATGACAGATAGAGGCAAAACTGTCAGGGTTCTATCAGTTGTAAACATGTAGCTAAAAAAATTGAATTCTCAGGAAAAAAATGAAGTATGCCTTAGAAATGGGATGATGGAGAAAAAGCGTTTATAGTAATTTGCAAGTTATTATACTATACCATTCCTTCACTGCTGATATTTAGGTTTTTTTTTTTTTTAAATGGCTGTTCCAAAGAACTCATTACCTCATCACATATGACCAACCCAACACTCCCTTTCTTGAGAGCTTCTGCGTGGAGACGGAAAGTTTCATAGGAAATTATCAGGATGGGGGATGGGATTCTACGGCCTCGCTGGTTCACGAATCCAACTATCAGGAAAAAAATAAAAATGGCAAAGGAATAAAGATAAAAAATTTGGATCCGAAAAATAATGTATAGCATTCAATTATTCAAAGTAACTTAACAATCTATTGCTAAGTCAGGATAGAGCTCTGGCCTATCAACCTATCCTTAATTTACCACATACTATTATATCTCTGCCTCTTCATACGTCGGTTTAAAATCAGATTTTGCCGTTCTCAGAATAAACCCATGAATATCAACATACTTAAGTCTCATTTATTTCAATGGGATTTCTGTTAAGCAATTTGAAGAGTGCACCAGCTAATATCCTTTTTCTAAAGTCTATGCTCTTTCTTAATTCATAACTACAAAAGTTGCTAATTAGACCATTTAACAACCGCAGCAATCATCCCCAGCACAGTCTGCTAAAAGAAATCCCTATCATTATATGGTTTAGTTTAATCTAAAACTTATGGGCAATTTAGTTAAAGCACTGCCTTTGCTTTGCAACAGCTGCATATTGTATAGCATTTATACCTAGCTTATTATCGATGTCCTCTTTAGAGCCTCCATCAATAGCCAGTGGTTGGATTCTTCCTCCAAGCCATTTTCCCACTTCATTGTACCAGTTTTTCACCAGGCTGGAAGGCGCAACCACGATTGCCTTGTCAATTTCAGGCTTGCAGTCTGGACTTTGGCGCAAAAGTGTCCAAATCAAAGTGATACATTGCAAGGTCTTCCCTAGACCCATCTCATCTGCCATGATGCAGCCATGACTTCCAGGGATCCGGCGACTCGTAACACATTCCCATAGGAACTTCACTCCCTGTATGAAAGTGCCTGAGTTCAATTTAAATAGGTATGCAGAATATTTTTAAATCATATTGAGTTATCTAACTGAATTGTAGAGCCCAATATCTAACCATTTACAGGAGCAATGAACAATCCCACACGGTGGAAATCACATACTTAGCCAAGAGATTATCATTAGTGGCATTCAAAATTACACTATTCAAAAGATCTCAAACTTTCAAGAAGCAGCACCTGTGTAAACATCAGTGAATTGTTTTACTTTATCCCAAGCAGAAATAAATCAAGATGACAAACTAAAGGGAAACAATCATAGTAAAATTGCTAGCTACACTTCATCTTGCAATAGTTTGCAGAACTGCCATGCCATTATTTTCTGCAGGATAGACTAGTACAGATAAGACCTAAATTTATGACCACATCATCGAGACTGGAACTTCCATTGCTAACCAAGGCAATTGTTAAGTGAGCTGTACCCAATTTTATGACCTTTTAAGTCATTAAGTATTCTGGCTCCTCCCATTGCTTGTCAGGAGCCCCTGGGAAGGCTGCAAATGGTGATCTCATGACTCTGTGATGCTGCAACCATCGTACATACCTGTCGGTTGCCAAGGGCCCAAATCACGTGAGCATAGAAACGATGCAAGGATTGTAGGTGTGACGACTGATTGTAAGTCATTTTTTTCAACACCATTGTAACTCTGAATGGTCGTAAGTTGAAGTCTACCCATATATACTAGATTAGGCACTGTAAATAGGTAAAGGATCCCTTTCCTCAAAAATAGGCTTTTATCATCATTACAGCAGTGACAATTACAGCAATCAACCTCCAAGTTTGATTCTGGTTGACAGAGGAACTCCAAATGCTTCAGTCAAAATGAAAAATGTTGGCTCCCTCCCCCGTGAAAGCAGGAAGACATAGGAAACTATGGAACAATTCCTACCAACCTCAGAGTTTTATGCTTGATAGATATTATATAGATATCAATAATGGCATAAGCTCAGTAATTATGTTTATTCATAGATAATAGTTTTTGAAAATATGCCTGTTTTCAATGAAATTAAAACAAGACATAATAATATAAGCAGGGTACTGCTGATGTACTTCTTAAAATGTGCCTCTATATTTGTATATCAGTATACATTGTATCATAGTTAAATAAAAAAAATGAAAAGTAAAAAAATGAAAAGATTTTGATTTTTTTTTAAATAGATATTGCCATGCTTCTCAGAATAAGGGCTTCCCCAGGACAAACAGAGCAGTTGGAACTTATTTATGTAGCATGAGGCCAGGCATTCCTCGGATTAGTGGTTTAACAGGAATTACAGTGTCTTTAATGGCTGATTATACTGTTATAGTTAGCTTCCCACTGTACTCACCTCTCTCTGATGAGGTCGTAAAACACGGCTAAGACAAGGATCTACCACCACATGAACAGGTGTTTTATCCCTTCAAGAAGCAAACAGAGCACAGATCTAAGGAAATATAAACCTTAAGAGATATTCTGGGAAATATCTTCAGGGGATATGGGGATGACTGCTGCCAATGTTTTAGACTTGTATAACACAGTTTTATTCTGCTCTCCAGAATTCACTGGGAGCAATCCAGTTCAAAGCTAATAGAAAACTTAAAAGCAGCTTAGCATATACCCAGCAGCTGTTTTAAACCATTTCATTACCTGAGTACACATAATTCAGAAATCAAAGACAGAACATCTTGTGCATCACAATTGGTAAATAACTAACTAAGTATTTGATCAATTTCATCGGCAGGTTTACAGTATATATTGGTGCTTCTCTGAATCCATCATCCAATTCTGAGTTTGTCTTATTTATTTGTTACATTTATTTGGTAGTTATATCTCACCATGGGGCTATTCTAACCGGCTTACAAAAATAAAAACAGAGAAATAAAAAGAAATGTAAGCCTGACTGTAATAAAGTAACAGAACAATAGAATAAACAATGAAATGGAAAACAATAATACAACCATATGAAAATAAAAGATGGAGAGGTGGAGTTTGTTATAAATCTAGTAGTCACTACCAGTGATACTCCTCCACTGGGTGCCCAGGCCAACCAGCCAAGTCAAGTCTCTGGGCTGTTATGGAAGGATAGGAAGGTGGAGACAGATCTCACTTTGAAGGGTAGGATATTCCAAAGGCATTATGGCAGAGCAGGATCTTCTTCGGGATCCCAACAGTCAAGAGTTCTTTGACTAATGAGATCCCCAGTAGGCCATCCCTATCAGCACGAATTGGGTGGACTTCTCCTTTCAAGACAAGTTGGTTCACCAGGTAGCTCTGATTTATGTCATTAAGGGCTTGAAAGGTCATAACCAACACCTTCAACTGCACCCAGAAGAATACTGGTAGCCAGTGCAGTTCACAGAGCAGAGATATAATATGAGCCATTCTGGCTCCCCCCTAAAAGTGGTCTTGCTACTATATTTTGAACCAGCTGAGGCTTCCTAATGGATTTCAGGTGTAGCCCCACGTACAGCATACTGCAATAGTCCAAACAAGAGATGACCAGGGCTTGAGCGCAGGGAGTCATGATCCAGGAAGGGTCGCAGCTAGTACACAAACCAAAGCTGTACAAAGGCTCTCCTAGTCCTGCCCGCAACCTGCTCTAGTAGGAGTTGTAAGTCCAATCTTAAGTTGTGAACTGGATCTGAACTGAATAGTGCAGCCTCATCTTACAAGAAATGAGAAAGCTCAATACTTTTGTTATACATGACTATTTATACTAAGCTTACACATCAGTTCAGTTTTTAAATTTAAATCAAGTCCTAAATGAGGACCCAGATTGTTGGGGGCAATATGCTATTTAGTATACTGTCGATTGTTGTAAACCACCCAGAGTCCTTGGAGAGTGGGAGGCATAGAAATATGATTAATAATAAATATGATTAATAAATATGATTAATAAAATGAAAACCAACTTAAAGTGACTGAAAAATACTATCCCTGGAATAAGTCAAGCGTGAAAACTTACTTGTCTACTTTCAGTTGATCATGAGCACTCAAAGGTGGTGGTTCATATAGAACCAGAGCCCCCTCTTCAAAAGGATCATGAAGAGCATGCCTAACTCCTGCACGTTTGATGCCCAATGCTCTCAATCCCAGGGGGCCTGAAAGATCATTCAAAGAAAGCAGTTAATCTAACCATTTCATTTTCAATATATGGAATCAAAACTGAGATTTCAACAACATGTTGACTTCACTTTCTATGAAATTGAGCTCTACATGAGAAATATGTCATCACGCCTGCTTTCTGAAATAAGGTCTTTCCTGAAATCTAAGTGGCTCCCAACTTGATGGTGTTTTGGAATACCTAAAATGCCCAATTGTTTCTCCAGGCCTTAGGCCAGGATGGCTGGGTGGCCTTGTTGGATGTGGTTGACATGTGTTTTATATATATTTTGGTACTGTGGAGTCAGACTGTCTATCTAGTCAAGTGAGGTTTGCATTTAATCTTCTTTTTATATAGATAGAGTTGGTATGAAGTCAGATGACACTAAAACGGAAAAAGACTAAGTGAAATAAGTGAACTGCATTTTATAAACAGGATACTATAACATGTTCATTACTGACATTTTCATGTGGCCATGTAAGTAGAGAGCAGCAGACATGAAAATTCAAAAATTCCATTCTTCATCTCATGGATGTCTACCTACAGCCACTTCAGTTGAAAGAGGGGACCAACATTAATTAACCATTTCCTTTAACCTACCAAAGTCCCTTTCACTAGTATGGATAAATGTTTATCACTGATGAAGATCCAAGGGGGTGGGGGAGTGACATTAGTTACAAGGCCAATGCTTGAATTACTTGTGAATTTTAGGCTGGTTTCTCAAAAGTTCTGTTTATATAAATGAAACAATAGGTGACAGATTATGCTAGGAATCCCTTTTGTTTGGCTAATGTTATAGACTATTATGTCAATTAATGATTTAAAACTCAAAAAAGGAATATTGTAATGAACCAGAAAAACTCTAAGACACATAAACAGCTTTGCAAAGAAACCTGGGAACCAAGTCAAACCCCAGAGTTTAAACACCAATAAAAATCAGTATAATTATATCTTAGAAAGTTTCTAGGAGAGTTCTAAAAAATTAATATCAAAGCATAACAAAATACAGAGCATCAAGATGGGAAAATTCTAAATAGGACTTCGCTTACACAATCTGTCTCAGAAAATAAATATGACATGAAAACTGATTAATTTATAATTTGGTTATCTTTGAAGTTAAACAAGTTCATGTTTTGTTGATATGATTTTTATCCTGCCTTTATTACTTTATAAGTACCTCAAAATAATGGATGTACATAATACTATTTCTTCCTTCTTCTTTTCCGCACATCAACAACCCTGTGAGGTGAGTGGAGCTCAAAGAGAATGACCTGCCCAAAGCCACCCAAACGGGTTTCATGCTTAAAGTGGACGAAGCTAGAACTCAGAGTTTCCTGGTTTCTAGCCTGGTGCCCTAATTTTGGGGGGGAGACAATTCAACGTCAATCATTTTTTTTGCTTTCATTATTCCTATGTATGAGGTGTATTAATAATCTACCAGTAACACTAATGCTTTATGACAACAGCTTTCAGTTTTTTTCTTTTGTGTTATAAACACAACAAAATACACATTTTGGTTCAGAGCAAGATTTATAAATGAATTAATATGTATTTAAGATCCCAGGGGAGTATGGCAATCTAGTTCAAGTGAAACAGAAATTTGTCTACATCAGTGATTTTTGTAGACTTTTTAAAAAAATAATATTTAAAGAGATTAGAGAAGTAAGATTTGATGCTTAAAAAAGAAAAAACATTACCTGTATAATTTGGAATAGGAACCTTGAAAGGTTTTGATAAAATGCTGCGGATAAAGGCTTCCTAGAATTTAAAGTGATAATCATTAAAATATCATTTAAGGTCATCAATAAGTAATCTTAGAGAACATTGCACTGACACCACTAGATTTATGTTGAGGTAAATACATTTAAGATTGAAGAGATCTGCTATATGTGTTTTATGTCTCATTCCAATATTTTAAAAGTCCAAATCTTTTTTCATTAATATATAAAATATTCTAAGGTACAAAATTAAAGAGCAACTTAGATCTCCCATCATACAAGAAATATGTGAATTCACCCTATGATGCAGTCTCTCTTTTACCAGAGTCATCAATAAAAGAGATTTGATCCAATAAGAGTAAAAGAATTGTGCCAAATCTTAAGAAAGCATAAATGTCACTTACATGTTTACTACCATCAAGACAGTGAATTCGATTAGTTAATTGGGTCAAAGGTTTTCGGAAAGAAGATACATAACATTCCTGGATATCAGTCTTGGTGTTACGTTTCTGCCTCTTTGGAGTCTAGAATAGATCAGACAAATTGCATCAAGTTTAGGCTGCCTGCAATGAAGTATAGCTATGAACTCTTGTTTTTTAGCAATATATAAAGCATGCCAATAAACAACTACAATACCAAATAATTATTATCACTACTACTACTTATTGGAACTTCATAAGCACTGTAAAAAAAGCCATAAAAATCTAGTTGTAAAACTTCTTTGTTCACAGACCAGCCCATATCAGAATTTATATCTGATTGCTCCATAGTCAGATCTGTTTAAGTCTGACATATCACTCATCCATAGATCTAATTTCACAGGAAGGACTATTAATATCTAGAGAGTTCAATAAAAGGAAAAGATAAGATAACTGATTAAAGAGTCAAATCTAGTCAGTGCCTCCCTGGAAACTTCACACTGTCCCCTTTTAATGTGCTGACAGAAGAGAAACAGCATTTAAATGAATTAATTAAGAAAGGATACTTACTGCTTCAGGATACCAGTCCTCATCCTCTCCAGAGCCATCACCTCCAGGTTTTCTCTTGGCCAGCTGACTAGGAGCTAAACTTCTCCTCTACAAACAGAAACAATTAAGCCTGTTTATTCTGTAGAATACATTGACCATAATTCAGAACATTTGAATACATATATGAAGTAGTTGGACTATACCTCAGAATGAAAGCACATTTTTTCATCACCACCATCATCTAACAATACCAGTCTAACAATGGGCAATAGATGACAGCCATGGCCTATAGGGAATCTGCACATTGTGCATCTATTGCACAATTCTGAATTAGAAACCTAGCTCACAATCACTTATGTCTTAGACACTTCTGGTTAGACCTTTGCACTGCACTGTACACGGGATCGCCTTTGAACACTACCCAGAAACTTCAACTGTCCAAAGCACAACACAGATAATTACGTTGCTCACTATGCCCATCTATCATAACTGTTTTGTGAGCTGTATAGGCTCCCAACAGGCTCTGGGTGCAATTCAAGGTGCTGCTAATCACCTGTAAAGCCCTACATGGCAGAGGAACAGGTTACTTGTGGCACTGTCTCTCCCAGTCATCTCTGCCACCCAGGAGGTGGCACAGAGTGGGTAAGCACCAGCTTTTCCTCTTTCAAACAATGCCACCTAATGGGACCCAAGGAGGCATGCCTTCTCAGTAGTTGCATCTGTCCTTTGGAGCAAAATCCCCCTCCTGTTCAGATGCCAACACCCTTCCACAGAGCCCTAAAGTCGTGGTTCTTCTCCTATGCACCAGGTGTAGAGGATAGAGGATCTGTAATGTACCTACATGTGTTTTCTTTATGTTTTTGCTTTTGGGCGGAGGGGGGATTAGTAGTGGTTCATTATTATTATTTTTCTTTTGTACACTGCCGGAAGTCACAAATTCTGAGCGGGACGGCTTAAGAAAGTTTTAATAAATAAATAATAAAAATATTGGGAGCTCCATTCCCTGGGAAGCCCCGCTTACCATGTTCTCCCTGCAGAGCTATGTCCCATCTAAGCAGAGTTTTAGGGGCAGGGAAAGAAGACGCCTGGCACCGGCGGCATTTAGAGTCGCAGGAAAGGAAATTCGTGCGGGGAAGGCGAGAAGGGAAACGACCCACCGTCGCCCCGGGAGAGAGAGAAACGCTCCAGAGGAACCACGAAGCTTTTCCGAACAGTTTTGGAAGGAGCAGGAACTGTTGGCAGCAGCTCCTTAAGCTACAATGCAGAGGTGGAGATGTCCGACCGCGGCAATTAAAAGCGGAGCGTCTGGCGACAGTTCTCCGGCAAAGAGGGAAAAGAGGAGTCGGACGGTAGATCACGAAGGCGATCCCGCAAAGTCTCCCAGCAACCAGGCTCGAGAAGCGAGACAGCTACCCGAACGCGCCGGCTCCTTTTTTTTTTCCCTGATTGGATTTGCCGCGCAAAGGGGTCCGGGCCTTTGCCCCGCCCCCTCAGCTGAACCTAGGCACGGCCGATCGCACGCCGACCAGACATCTTGCATCGATTAGCTCTAGGTTCCTACCAAGCGGAGAGGATGGGCTCTTTCAAACGGGTCCCCGAGCTTAGAAAGGGAAGGAAGGTGATCGAGCCAGCCGGTTTACCAGCAATGTCAGAGCCAGCGTGAAGGGCGTGGCTTCCGCACTACAGTTTTAGATCAGTGTTTTGCAAACTTGGTAACTTTGTAGATGCCATATGGTAAATAAACATAAAGTAAATAAAAATAAACCCCAGCATTCCAGTTGGGGAATACTGAGAATTGAACATGTTAAAGTTGCCAAGTTAGTAAACATTGGTTTAAAGATTATTCGGGATTGAAAGAATTCCCCCTCCCCAAGGGTTAATACAAATAACAGTCAATTGTTACATTAATCAAATTTATATAATACTAATATTAACGTACTTGATTATTTTTTTAAAAATTTGATTTATATGCCGCTCTTCTCCGGAGACTCAGGGCGGCTTACAATGCGTTAAGTAACAGCCTTCATACTTTTGTATATTTATACAAAGTCAGCTTATTGCCCCCACAAACTGGATCCTCATTTTTACCTACCTTAGAAAGGATGGAAGGCTGAGTCAACCTTGAGCCTGGTGAGATTCGAACTTACAGTAATTGCAGGCAGTTGATGTTAATCACAATGCTTTAGTCTGCTGAGCCACCAGGCCCTGTAAAGTAGTTATTCAATATTTCAGTGTTCCATTCTAATGTCAATTATCTTCTTGAACATAAATTTCCTTCTCTTCTACTGCCCAAAAGGAAAACCAGATCCAAAGTGTGGACCACCATTGTAGGTCAGGCTCTTGATGATTTGGATCGAATCCATGACTATCATAGTAGCCACAACCCCTGAAACCCCTTTCCTTCCCCACCATCTCCCAATCTATTCCTCAGGCAGAAGGTTCCCTCCCCTTTCATACCAGGGGTGAAATCCAGCAGGTTCTGACAGGTTCTGGACAACTGGTAGCGGAAATTTTGAGCAGTTTGGAGAACCCAGCAAATACCACCTCTGGCTGACCCCAGAATGGGGTGGGAATGGAGATTTTGTAATATCCTTCCTCCAGGAGTGAGGAGGGAATAGGGATTTTGTAGTATCCTTCCCCTAGAGTGGGATGGATTTTGCAGTATCATTTTCCTGCCATGCCCACCAAGCCACACCCACAGAACCGGTAGTAAAAAAAATTGAATTTCACCACAGATACAGAGTAATATAATCTTTCAACCTCTCATCATTCCATCTAATTATTACCTGTTTTCAATTTATATAGAAATTATAACTACTCATATTCTGCCTAATTCTTATTTCTACCTCTATTCTGGCTTCTAGTCAGGTCACTTTTACTAATCCTACTGTTAAGACACATATTTATGTTAAAACATAGTTATTTATATAAAGGTGTATATTCTTATTTCTACCTCTGTTTCTAGTTTTTAATCAGGCCATCATTATATTAGAAAAAAGAAGGAAAAAGGAAAAAAAATAACTCTCTTCTATCCATCATCCTGTGCCCGTTTTAATACTTCAATTCTTATTCAATTTTTGGCTTTCCTCCCATACTCCTCTCTTGGATCTTTGTCTCTGTCAACATCTATATCTTCATTATTCCATCTAAATATTTCTCCCATCTCTATCCTCCTAAACTGCCTAATCTCCAGAGTATCCACCCATACTCCTATCTCCCTTTCAAAAACATCTTCCAGATTATCCAATTCAGATTCATTTTTATATCTCTCAAAAAGTTTTTCTCATCCTCTTGTTTTATTTGGTGATTTCTCTGTTCTATCTTTTTCTCCATTCTTTCTGCCTCCCCCTCTCTTTCCTGGACTCTTTGATCTTCATTCATTGCCAGTTGTATCATATTTTCTACTTTGTCACTTATGCCTTGGATTAAGTCTTTTATCTCTCTTTGGTTCTTTGTCATGGTATCCCTAATGCTTTGAAACATTCACGCCATTTCTCTTGAAATCTCACTCATTTCCCAATGAAAAGGCTTCTTGTCTTAGTTTAATAAGTCTACTTTTAGTCAGGGCCACAAACAATATATTCAGTTCCAGTTTTGCTCATCAAAGAGTTCAATAATCAGCTCTTTACATCTCAGGGTTATTAATTCCATTTAAATAGTCCAGACAGTTTCCACACAACAAGTCACTTTACTTAAAAGTCTTCCTGATCACAATAGTAAAGTAATTAATTATAGGGCAGTTAGTATCACCACAATCCTTCAAAATGATGTTGCTTGTTTCTTCTGTCAAACTTTTCCTAGATTTGTAGGGGTGTAGTACATGCCATTCACCAGTAGATGGGGTATTGAAAGGCTTAAGAGCCTCCTCAGTTAGGTACTCATGGGCTGGTCATCCTGGACATGATATCTTCTGTAAGGTTATTGTGAGACTAATGCAATAAAAATCACATTGGGATTGGGATGGGAAGATCAGAATTTGTTTACAGACCTGGAGAGTGTAGCCGGTTTGGTGCAATGGCTATGGCACTGGGCTAGAAACTGGGAGACAGAGCTCTAGTCCTACAGTAGGCTGGAAGGCACTGTGTCCCCTTGGGCCAGTCCATTGCCCTAGCCTAAGAAGCAGGCAGTGGCAAACTATTTCTGAAATCCTGCAGAAAAAACTGTAGGGACTTATCCGGGCAATCACCGGGAGACAAAAATTGACTTGAAGCACTGGATACTAGATGCCCTTGAGATATTCAGTATCTTTTTTTTTTTTTTTTTTTTGAGTGGGAAACTCAAAAGCAAAATGTAAAAAACTGTAATAGAAAAAAAAGTGGTGGCAATTTGTCGCCTGTTTTCCTTTTAGTGGTGAGCTGACAGGATCCTAAAAGAAGGAAACCCTCAAGCTCTCAACACATTGAAAATACTTCACTAGTGAAATCCATGTTTTACAATAGAAAAGAATAGAATTCTTTATTGGCCAAGTGTGATTGGACACACAAGGAATTTGTCTTGGTGCATACGCTCTCAGAATACATAAAAGAAAAGATACATTCGTCAAGAATCATAAGGTAAAACACTTAATGATAGTCATAGGGAAACAGTCAATATAAATCTTAAGGATACCAGCAACAAGTTACAGTCATACAGTCTTTCAGCCATCCTAGGCTAAGCACGGCAACACCAAGATACACACGCGCACAGGTCGGTGCTATGCTGGTTTATTATCCGGCTGGCTCCAGGAACATACTGCACTCGTTAAACGATTTGAAATTAGCGCTACATTCCATAGGCGTGCAGCTGTTTTATAGCAAAGAGCTCATTACTGTGCCGCCCCGCCCTGTATTTAAAGCCACACCCTCCCTCCTCTTTCCGGATGTTGGGCTTGGCGTCTCAGCGTTTTCCCAGCCTCTCCTCGTGCCGGCGTCTCTGCAGTGAGGGTGTCAGCGAATACAGCAGTCGGTGTGTTGAAGCCCTAATACCGTCTCCCCGCCTTCCCCACCCCGCACACGTCCGCCTATTCCTGAGTGCTCCCATCACCCCCCCCCCCGGTGCAGGTAATGTTGTCGAGCGTGTTGCTTGGCTCGACACGTCATTTTATCGACTATCTTCTCCTAAATGTGCAATATCAGTGAACTTCCAATAGGAACAATTGTATTTTATTTTTTAAAAAATGCTAACAGGCTCTAAGGTATCAAAAAGCATAATGTAATACAATAATGAAATAATCTACGTTCTGTCTATAGGCTTATTGTAGCAGTTTTATTACTAGCTTTCTGTGGTTGGCATCCTTTTGATACTATTATAATTTTCCATAACCAAATTTTAGCTATTAGGTGTTTGAAGGGAAAAATGAGGTAAAATCATATAAATACAAATACTTTGGGAAACAATTTACACCAAATAATAAAGATATGACTAAAGATTTATCTCTTATTTCTCTGGGAGAAATAAATATGGGTTCTACAAAATAAAGTATTTTCAGTAATTGCCTCCTCTCCCCTACCGTTCAAATCAGTGTTGACTCCTGGCAACTGCTTGCACTTTTCTTGGCAAGATTTCAGAAGCAGTTTGCCATTGCCTGCTTCTAGGGCTGAGAGAAAGTGACTGACCCTTAGGTACTAGCTGGCTTTGTGCCTAAGGTGGGACTAGAACTCCTAGTTTCTAGCCTGGTGCCTTAACCACTACAGTACATCAAATGGTTCTTTACATAGTCCCTCCAAAGAGCTAAAAAGGCTTCTGGTCAAAGTCTGTTTTTTGAATTGAACGCAGCACATGGAAGATAACAGGAGTGTAAATCAGTATTTCAACAATCTTCATCTAAGCAATGGTTATAGTCTTTCTACAAGTCTTTTCTCTCAACCTGAGAAGACTAATACAGCAAACACTGAAAAGGATTAATATCTTCTTTTTCATTTAGATAGTCCTGCCTTGTAATGAATGTAGAAAAATCCATTTCAAGAGGATAAAGGGTTAAAGGAAAATCTTCTGATCTCTCTATGCAGGTAATAGGTGGAGGAAGAAAGGAAACAAAACACAAAGGAGCTAATCAGAAGGGTGGGGTTCGTTTCTTAGATGGGTAGTTTTAAAAGGAGGGGACTCCATCCTATCTTTCTCTTTTGGGGTGTGTTTTTCTCCTCAGAGGCTGACTGAAAATCAGGTAAGTGCAAAGCAAGCAGCAACTGGCCTGGAATCTAATGAATTGGAACAAAATATTAGCTATACTACATTATACTGTTTAACACACAATAACTTCTATTCAATTTACTGGATTGAGATCAGAGCTACAGTATGTGAATTTGTTCTGGTTTGTATGGAGAGAGCAACTGACAGGAATTAGACTTTTCAGAAAACCATTGTTTATTTGTTGTCTCCTGTTTTTCTTCCTGACTTTCTTTTATATTTCTAATTTTATTATATCTCATAAAGTTTTATAATTCTTAATCAGCGATGCTCATTGGAGGAAGAGGGATCTATTGTCTTCTTTGTCAGCCATCTCATCTTACATTTTTCTTATTACCTCAGACAGTGATCAAAACAGTTTTCAATCCTCATTCCTTAACATTTTTCCAGAATTTGTTTTTCTCAGGACTTTATGAAACTCCTGTCCATAAACAATAAAGTAATGAAATACAATAATTGCATATGTATATTTATTTTAGAAGTTCATTATGAATTTTTAGATTCCTACTTGTAGATTTTATTTTAGTATCGATTTCTGAGAACAATTTTTTTAAAAAAAATGATAAATGACTCCTTCAAAGTCAAATGCATATTTTGTTCTCCTTCTAGCATGTTTGCAAAATCTATTTAATTAAAGTAAATCCAGACTTAAAACATGACTGAGCATTGCATTTCACACACACACACCTGAATTCTAATGTTGACTGCCACTCGGGAATGCTTCATTAATTCTGTGTAATTATATCTGATAATGTCCATTGGAGTCTCTATTTACACAGTTGAAGTCTCACAGCTGCCATTTTGAGGAAGAATTACATTTTTTATTTTATTTAATGTTAGGCTGGTGTTTTTTTGTGCCTTACTGGCAACTCTTTATACTCCTAGGCAAAATAATAATGCACACATTTGCAAGTAATAAAGCAGACTATTTATCAACTGATCTGGAGACAGTGGGCCGGATCCAGACTGACTGCTTCATCAATGGAAGAAATAATTATATTTGCAGGAACAATCTACACTCCAGAATAGAGTGTTCTGGAAGGGAGAGGTTTTTCACTGATTTTCCCTTGCAGTCCTCCATATTATCTCTATTACACTAGGGAATCCCTAAGTGTTCTAAAATAGATTTTGGGAAGCTACTGGAATAAATCAAATATCAGCCCTTTCTACAATTAATCAAATCTTTATTATGGTCATGGACCAGCATAAGGAGGGTGGTGTACAGTCAGTTAAAAACATAAAAGGTACATCAGAATCTTTTGACAGCTAAAATATATATTATTTTATAATAAAATATAAAAACGAATCTGAAAAGAATCTAAAATCTGATAAGAGCCGAGGTGGCGCAGTGGTTAGGGTGCTGTACTGCAGCTACTTCAGCTGACTGCTAGTTCAGCAGATCAAATCTCACCGGCTCAAGGTTGATTCAGCCTTCCATCCTTCCAAGGTGGGTAAAATGAGGACCCAGATTGTTGGGGGCAATATGCTATTTAGTATACTGTTGATTGTTGTAAGTCGCCAAAGTCCTCGGAGAGTGGGCGGCATAAAAATATGATTAATAAATATGATTAATAAATAAAGGTAGGAGCATTAGATGGATGCAGGGGAGCATAAAGGTTAGTATATCTACCAAATTACAAAGCGCTCTAGTATGATGAATTAGATGCTCATTTAGGTCTAGTTTGTCACATAGGTCATCATCTGATGGATTTTAAGCACTGGTGCGCAGAATGTAGCAACATTATATAATTCTATACCTTCCTGCTGCTTTCACCTATCTTCCACTACAATTGCAGTTGCTAAATGTGGATCCAGTGTGATTTAACTATTGAAATTTGCTTTGTAAATATCAAGACCCATTCCAAAGGTTTATAACAGCTAGGAAAGACAAAGTCATAATTTAGTTCACCGGGAGGATTTATTATTTCAAAGAAAGAAGGCTGTATAACAACCCTTTGTAAGGCAGATAGACAAGCAAATCCAATGGATGAATAATAATAATAATAGCCAGAAGCAACCAAAAAACCCAGAAAAATTTCTCCGCTAGTAGAACTCAAAACAGTTTTTAAGCCCTTTAAGATGAAACATGCTGTGAGTGTTCAGATAAAGAGATTTTGTACAACAGGAGACAGAATAGTGGCTCCCTAATAGGCAGGGGGGGAAATCCATCTATGCTCTATGAGAAGTCAAAAAGAAAAATCATAGTAATTATGACTCACTACTATGAGGACTTAAACATACACTGACTGTACTCAGTTCCTTCTGAAGTGTGCATTCTGCCAAGAGCTGAGCTCCAAGGGCATGGCAGAAGAACTTCCCAGAGTTATCAAAGTCCATTGACAATTATCTATTCCCTCTGAGATATATGAATCGACTACAGCTGTCTCACTGCATATTTTGAAAATCACAGGATGTCAAGACCTTGGGATTTGGGTTCTATTTTCATCCAACTTTCCCATTCCTGAAAGACAGTTGAAATGAGGAACAACAATATGACAAGACTCACTACATAAATAACGTTGATGGAAGAGATTTGGTTTCTGAGTTCATGATCTACAGCAGAGGTCTTCAAACTTGGCAGCTTTAAGACTTGTGGACTTCAACTCCCAGAATTTTCCTGCCAGCTAGGCTGGCTGGAGAATTCTGAAAATTGAAGTCCACAAGTCTTAAAGCTGCCAAGTTTGGGGACCCCTGATCTACAGTATGTATTAAGATGAAGAACTGCAGCCACAAGATGGGTTGCATACGACAACAACTGGAAAATGTGTTTGGTCAATCCTTGGTTGAAGGAAGTCATTTGTTCAAAAGAAAGAATAGTTTATAAGGGAAAGTTTCATTGTTGTGTGGAAAATGCTCAGTCTGCTTAGAAAAGAATTGAATAACCTTGGCATTGGTGCAGAGAGCATCTAAACCAGAGGACTCAATAAAAGCAACTATATTGTTGGTCCTATCATTGTCTTTTCAACCAAAGAGACAATATGGATGGAATTCTCCAAAAACAAACTGCAGAACTTTCAAAGAAGGGCAAAGGTGAAGTGATGAGAGATTTTAATTACTCCAATATATACTGGGAGAAAAATTCTGCCAATCATATTACTTCCAGGAAATCCCTGATTCTTTTAAAAGTTTTGTGCTGAAGCCTTTGTTTCAGAGAGTGGAAGACGACACAAGGGGATTCAACTATCCTTGATTTGGTATTAATCAATAGAAAATACTTAGTTTAAGATGTGTAAGTACCGTAGTAAGATCATTGTAAGAAAATGATAATACAATGCTAGAATTCCTGATTTTTAAGGGAAATCAAAATTAAACGTAGTCAAGCATGTACATTGTACTTCAAAATAGTACATTTTAATAATGTCTGAAAGTAAGACACCATGGCAGGAAAAACTACTTTGAACAAATTGGTGGGAGTTTCTAGAGATGAGAGTATTAAAAGCACAATTGCAAGCAATTCCAGAGAGAGAGGGAGGGAAAAAACAGAAGACAGCCCATGAAACCAATGTAGCTTCCCAAAGAAGTTTAGTGAAGATCTGAAAAGAAATATATGAAAAAGAAAGAAAGGCAGATCACAGTGCAAAAATATGGGCAGATAGCCTAGAACTGTAGAGATGGTGTCAGGATAACTAAATCTCAGAATAAACTGAAGCCAGCAAAATATGCTAAGAATAAATACAGGGGGAGGAGGTATATAGAAAATATTTTTTTTAAAAAAATCAATATACCAGCCAGTCAACAAAAAAAGGCAAAATATTAGCAGGTAACAAAGAAGATCCAGAACTGTACACATCCTGTTTCGTTTCAGTCTTTTTTTTTTAAGAGTATGTTCCTTCAATTAATTAAGTGCAGAATAAAGGGGCAGGTTTGATGCTTGAGCTTGATAGAAATTTGATAAGTGACTCCCTCTTTCCTTGAATTTAAATCTCTAGGACCAGATGAATTGTATCCTAAGTACTGAAGGAACTTCTGTGGCTGAATGATCAAACCCTTATGTATTATTTTTGAAAATTCTAATAACCCTAGAAGACAGAAGTAATATTCCAAATTATTTTTAGAATAGTGAAATTTAAGAGGCTAGAGTGCAGTTACTCACTTAGCAAACATAAATCACACTCAAATGTAATAGTACTTGAAAAAACATTGGAATTTCAAGCTTCTCACCTAGGCTCAAGCTGTTAATATGTCACACTTCAAAGTAGGCCAGACTGGGTAACCAATGCCATGCAGGTCAGTGATACTTTTATTATAATTTTGCAAGTCTGAAAGCACTTCCCTGCTCCTTGCTTCATGTGAACTAGGCAGGGGCTTGTCTGAGACATTGACTCACATTATTTTCTTGGCATGAACTCAGACCTCTTTTAGCTGACCATTGCTCTTCCCCCTGTCCTTCAAGGCCATTCCCTCTGTCCTCTTCAAAAACCATTTATTCCGCTCCAGAAATTGCTCAGCTAGATTTGAAGCTTGATTGCAGACAAGAATTAAGACCTAAAACAAAATGTGATTTGCATACTGCAATGTAAAAAAAGAAAAGAATCTCTGCTCCAGAATGTAAACTCCATGCTTTTCCCTTCTAGTTTTCCATGTTAATGGATTCGTGGCTAATCTCTTGCAGCCTTTGGGAGTCAGCTGAGAAATATATAAACAAAATTCCCAAACAAAATTTTCACCCTGCTCATTTATTTCCACTGTTTCTAGATTGATATATATTTCTGGGGATTTGAGGCTTTGTGTATCTGTGTTTTTTAAATTAAATTAAAAGGAGTATCTCTGCTCTTCCTGCAAGAGAAAAGAAAAAACAGCCAATATGGAGCAGAACTTTCCTTGTTTAAAAATCCCATCTGAAAACAGAATCTTTCTAGATTTTCTTTGAACTCTTTTATGCCTGAACTTTTGGAAGAGAAATTTTGTCTCTTCCACAATAGTGTATGTAACAGTTCATTCTGAGTGGGCAGGAGTTGGTTCTTGCCTGATTTATAGCCCTTCTGGTTACTGATATCTGAATATGAGTCAGCAGTGGGATGTGCCTGCAAAAAAGACAATTGCAATTTTAGACAGCATCAATAAAAATATAATTTCTAATTCCAGGGAAGAAATGGTTTTATTTTATTTTGATCAGGATTTACCTTGAGTATTATGTACAGTTCTGAACACAGTCCTTTAAGAAGGATTCAGAGAAATTAGAACTGGTTAAAGCTATGCCTCATGAAAAGATATTGTAGATGGCTCATGTTTCGCCTTGAGCAGAGAGAACTGAATGATAGCACTGTTCAAATACTTGAAAGGATGTCACATTAGAAAGTCCTCTCTTGCCCCAGACTGCAGGATGTGGAATAATGGATTTAATTTTCAGGAAAGCAGAATCAGACTGAATGTCAGAAACAGGTTCCTCACAGTAAGAGCAGTTTGACAGAAGAATCAGTTACTCTGAAAATTGGTGGACTTTCTTTCAATGAGCTCAAGTGGAGGGTACAGAGCCATCACTCTGGAATGCTTTGGTTTGGATTTCTGCACTGAGCAGGGGATTGGACTTCATGGTCTATTCTAAAATTCCAACCGTAAAATTCAACGTATGTTAGTGAAATATTTAAAATGCTTTATTGTATCCTAGGAGATGTGGTGGTACACTGGTTAGAATGCAGTATTGCAGGCTAAATCTGCCCCTCCTGACTGATTTAAGCTTGGCTCAGCCTTCCATCCTTCTGAGGTTGATAAAATGAGGACCCAGATTGTTGAGGAGAATATGCTGACTCTCTGAACCACTAAGAGAGGATTGTAAAGCGCTATGAAGAAGTATATAAGCCTAAGTGCTACTGCTATTGCCACTGCTATCCTATGATACACATAGCCCCTCCGTTATTCCTCTTTTGTAGGCCAGATCCTGTAACTCAAAAGTAAAATGGTTGTTTGCACACTAGTCCTGACAACTGCCTGGATACATCCCTGTATTTTCTTGGCAAGATTTCAGAAGTGGTTTCTCATTGCCTACTCCCCAGTACTGAGAAAGAATAATGGTGCAAGGTCACCCAGCTGGCTTTGTGCCAAAGATACAACTAAAACTCACGGTCTTTCAGTTTCTAGCCTGATGCCTACATGAGGTTCAAGAACTAATTTCCTCTTATATTTTTTCAGAGAAACTCAAGGGTGAAATATATCGGATTTGGCCTAATTTCATGTCCATCACTGCTTTGAGATTATTCTGAGAAATGATGAGCTTGATAATCCATTCAGGGTTTGAAGAAGTGGTGGGATTCAAGTAACTGAACAACCAGTTCTCTGCCCTAATGATTTCTTCCAACAACCAGTTTGTCAAACTGCTCACAAAGTTAACAACCAGTTCTCCCGAAGTGATGGGAACTTGCTGAATTTCACCACTGGTTTTAACCAGTTACTTTGCAGATGTAACAAAAACTTTGTTAATATTTTATTACTTCCATCACTGAGATTTTCAATTCCATCTACTCTGTTCTTGCTGAAAATGTAAGTATTGGGGTGTGGATGGAATAACACTATCACTTATAAAGCACAATATATTTATCTTAACCACAGAATATGAGCGAGGGATACTTATAAAAACTCTGTCATCCGCATACTTAAATCAAATATAGATGATAATGTACTGTAGTGTCGTTTTTAGACATTCTCATGTCATGAAAAAAGTATTTTGAAGCAAGCCTGAGATATTAAATCCAATAAACTTGAAAATGTTTGTTAATATTGCTCGCCCTTCTTTTTTATGAAAATCAAAAAATAAAGCTGCATATATTTTAACAAATATATTTAGATGAACATAGATTTTTTTCCAGCTGGAGGCTACTGTCATTTACTGCTGTTGTCAAACAAAACAAAACAAAAACAAAAATCCGACCCAGAAGCAGTTACAAGATCCCTGCCTGTTTCTTTAATTTCTTATATCTCCAAGCAGAAACCAAGATATTGTTCTCTGTCAGCTAAATGGATCTCAGCTCACTGCTTAACAACAGGATTTTGCCATTTCATATCTTTTGCTCTTATGTAACAGAAAATCCCATTAACTCAGTATGTTCTTTCAAATAAGTTCATCATCTCATCTTTTTTCTTTAATGAGGCTGGAATAAAAGCTTCCTGGCCAAGCTGGAGAATTGGTTGAGGAAGAGTAAGTTGCTTGTTCTGAATCCAAACTCAATATCCTTGACAACAATGCCTTTCTCCCGATTCACAGCACACAACAGAAGGATGGAATAGGGATCCAGTGCCAAATTCCATTATCCAAGGCTGGATTTCTGTCTGTGACCTTAAAGCAGACAAAGCCTGAGACAAAATCTCCTGTCAGTCAGGCGTGCTGATTTGTCACCCCCTTATCAGGTTCTTATCAGGAGCTGAGGGCACAGCAGCACAAGGAAATAACAACCGACAACTTAACAGCACCCTAATTAACAACTAAAAGATATACACAATCAGGCACCATACATGTAGAACAGCCCAGTGCACATATTCTGGAGAGAGAGAAGTTTCCTGATGATGCTTTCCAGCACGAGCTCAAAAAGACATTTCTTTAGGGGCCAAAGGATTCCCTCTACATATGTTACTTCAAACTAAGAAGGTAGACAGACTAAAAAACCAATGCTATATAGGTGCTTTTTTCAAAAGGTAACTGGAATTTCTTGATTTTGCTTGAAGATATTTTGCTTCTCATGCAAGAAGCTTCTTCAGTTCTGAATGAATGGTGGAGAATGGAAGCCTCTCTTATCTAACCATTGCCTTAGTAGCCATTCTTCCTCCTGTCCTTCAAAGCCATTCCCTATAGCCTCTACAGTTACACTTGAACATGTGAATCAATGGACATGTGAAGTTTGCTACTTACTGTCTTCATGTGAATTTAATTCTTAGTCTTGCCTCTATAATTTTCTTGACTAGTGACTAGAAGAATATTTTCTTCCTAGAAAGGCGACACATTTTCTTTTCCTTCATTGCTGATAAAGTCTGTTGGCACTCACGTCTTCTCTTTTCACAGCAGGAATCCATAATGCAAGAAGTTGGAGCACTGTTTAATTCAGTCTTCCTGCATCGTGATCTGCAGATTAGCCCTTTAATAAAAGAAAGCTGGGCACCTGCTCCTCCACAGGAGCTACTTAGCTGCCTCTGTAATTTCTCTTACAGTAATTTCTGAAATATAAAAAATTGAATGGAAACACATAGACATATTTATTTTCTTTTCAGTTGCTGAAAATGTATGTATTTGAGAAGCTTCATATTTTTCTCCATGACAGACAAAATTTTGGCAATAAACACAATTGATGGATTTAGTAAACTAAAATATTCAGTAACCTTAACAGAACCATGGTACTGCAGGGCTGTAAGTTTCCTTGTAGATCCTGTGTATTGAGCATCATACCTGCTTTTCAGAACAGCAAGTAAGAAATAAACATGTTAGACAAATATTGGGAAACCAGTCACAAAAGATAGTCAGGTCATAGAATTTATACCTTCCCCTAAGGAAGGCATGAATATGCCCCACTATCTTTTTTAAATGCAGTGTATTATTCTTTTGTTTCTCCCTCAGTCTACTGACAAGGCAGCTGAAAGTCACTTTTTTACTGATTCATTATTAAAAGTAGAACGTGCCCTCTTCATATAACACAATTTTTGCAGTGGGTGTAATCTAGCATGCCTCATTGCCAATGTGGTTGCTGACAGATGGGATTGGAATCTGCCCATTTGCTGTTGGGAACATTAGGCTGCCAAGGGCACATTCCCTCCAAATTTCTGGGCATTGCCATTTACGGTCCTTTTGACTTGAATTGCAGGAGAGATTGGGCATCTTGCTTCTTGAGAGAATGTTGGATCTGTTCTGTGAAGAAGGATAATTTAAGCTAATAAAGAGAGTTGATGGTATTGTCAATTGGGTGCGCTACATGTTTTTTGCTGTTTTCTCTATCAACAAAGAGTTCCATGTGGCCATAACTCTTATATTCTTATGGAGGAACAAATGCCATTCTGTGTACTCCATTCCATATTCTTGTCGCCCACAAGGTTATTTCTAGGGACTGTCATTGCTACTTATGAGTATACTCACTGCCAGCCCTGTCATTCCCATGTGGCATTAGTCAAGGATAAAACTTGTTTGTTACCCATTTCTCCCTCCACTTTCACCCCATTTTATTCCTTTGAACCCACAAACCAATTTTGATCATGTGACCATGGAGATGCTGCAGTGATTGTAAGTGTAAAAAAAAAACATTGTACTTTTTTCAGTGCCTTTGTAACTTTAAACAGCCACTAAATCAATGGTTGTAAATTGAGGACTACTTGTACTGGAAAGCATTTTAACCGAGCCATTTAATTATGGCTATAGATCAGTATTCAAACTGGTATGTTATCATATTTGTTAAAAGTAAATGGATCCATACAAAGCATATGAGGACTATTCCTGCCATACTAAGCATATGAGGACTGCAGTGGATATTAAACCTAGAATATTTTCATTTTTGGTGAAAAGGGCTTTTGAGGTTTTTCATAGGGCAGCAACTGAAAGGGAAGAAAAAAAGAGTTTTTGATCTCCCTCATGTTTTAGATGAATTTCAGGATTTTAGCAGCAACTGAAAAAGTACTGGGTAGCAGAATTACCCAGTTATTCTTTTGATCCATTTTTTCAGTCCAACAGAAAACTTACTCTGACAGATCAATGCACGTCCAGTAATATTGAAAGGTTAACCTAGTAGAGGCTGACTTAGTCAAGGATATTAATGGATAATGTTCTTACCTCAGTTTGTGAGTCACTGGTGTGTCTGCAATCTGAGCTCAGTGTGCCCCAATAAAGCATAATTGCTAAGGGTAAATTATTTCCAGACTCTCAGTTAAATCATAGTTATATACTCAGTTTATCTATAGAGGTGCTCGCTAAAAGGAAACTGCTCTGCTTCTTCTGTTTCTTTATAGCATCCCAGTCTCTGTACATATAACTTTATTATAACTTTAGTTCTTCAGCATTTACTGACAGTTTGATTAAGTACAAGTAGACCTTGATTTACAACAGTTCATTTGATGTTACAATGGCACTGAAGAAAGTGACTTATGACCATTTTTCACAATTATGACCATTGCAGCATCCCCATGGTCATGTCATTTACATTCAGAAGCTTGACAACTGGTTCATATTTATGACCGTTGTTGTGTCCCAAGATCATGTGATCACTTTTTGCGACCTTCTGACAAGCAAAGTCAATGGGACAACCAGATTCACTTAAAACTGTATTATTAATTTAACAACTGCAGTGATTCACTTAACAAATGTGGCAAGAAAAGTCGTAAAATGGGACAAAACTCATGTAACAAATTTTTCACTTAGCAACGTAAAGTTTGGGGTGAAGTGGTCTCAAGTCAAGGACTTAACCTGTATGAAACTACAAAATATGGTCCTGAGGCTGTCAACAAGAGAGCAGAGGGCAATAACTGCATTTGACAATTTGCACAAGTCAAAGTTTACTGTACTGTGCCATTATCCCAGGTTTAAGTATACTTTATTATAAATCTTGTATAAAAATGGTTCCTGAGAACTACAAAAAGTTATTAATCTGGGTAGTGGCAATAAATGCAAAAGTGCTTTAAATTACTGTGTTATAGATTCAGCTTACAAGAGGATTCTCCAAGTTTTCTACAATCATAAACAATCCTTTTAATATATCTAATATAATAGAGAGGAAAGGCCATTAAAAGAAAAAGAAGTCTTAATTACATAAACATCAAGTCAAGTTTGTCAGGATAAAAATATCATGACCCCAGAAAATCAATTACAAAACTTGGTTAAATTCCACTGGGAAACCACAAAAACAGTAACATTCCAATATTTTATCTTGCCATTACACATTTTATTGACAATAAATGAGGATCTCAAATTGAACCAGAAGAAAATCAATACAAATGAACAGGATTAATGTAATAGGGTCCAAGAACAAACACAGATAAATGTTTTAGCATTTTCCTTTTGCAATAACTCCCAGTATCCAAACACAGTCTTACTATACAGCATATACAGAAACGTAATTTGGAAGTGATCATAGCAGACGTAATAATGGCCAAAACTTCCTTCTACAGAAAGACATTCTACAGAAAGACATTCTATTCTGCAGCCAAAGCTGCAGAATAGCATTTGTTAACATCTATGGGATAACCAAGCAACAAATAAAATAGAATAGAGCCCTCACAACAGATGAGAGCAAAATATGTCATGTTTTTATCTCGGGACCAAGAGGAAAAAACTATAGTAATCCCTTTATCATGCAACATAATTTAAATATCAAGATGATTTAAAAAATAGATATAGAGGACAGTAAGTGTCCAGGAGAGTAGCATACCTTTTACTCCAATATCCCACCGCTCATGAGTGGGTGGTATGCTTGGAGAGGAGAGAACCCTCTTCCTGAGGAATAGATTGGGAGGTAGTGGGGAAGGAAAGGGGGTTCAAGGGCTGTAGCTACTAGGATAGCCATGGATTCGATCCAAATCATTAAGAGCCTGACCTACAATGGCAGTCCACACTTTGGATCTGGTTTTCCTGTTGGGGCAGTAGAAGAGAAGGAAATTTATGTAACTCTGGGTTTCTATTGTAAGAATGGTTTGCAAATGAAATAAAGAATATGTTAAACAGGGTTTTACAAATGAAATGTCTTATTTTATAGGCCGTTAATTTTGATGAATGCTTATTAATTCAATTCATACATGTTTGGCATCATTCTGCCCCTTTTTAGGACCATGGCTGGTTGCAGATTGTCTCCATCCATCTCGATGTCTATATCTCACTGCACACACATACATACAGAAACACATTTGTGTGCGATTAGTGGATTATCTTTCAAGTAAATACAGCATTGCTTCCACAGATCCTGTCTAGGATCCATGAAAATATATGCAATGTTAAATTAGTCTTTGAAGTATTGCAAGCCTATTTGTTGCTTTTGTTAAGCCTATTTGTTGCTTTTGTTGCAAATGACTAACACATTAACTCTGCTAGGATCATGTAAAGAGCCATCTGCTACTGGAAGAATCAGTTCTTTGGCTCTTCCTATTGTCAAAAGAAGGAGGGAAAAAGAGAAAATAAGCATTAAGGGCCACTAACGAAGCAATTCTTTTCAAATTGATCCTCCAAATTTTACATAGTCCAGGACAGCTTTTGTATTCTATAAAGGGTTATTATTAACCTATGGAGATGTCAGAGTATGAGGAACTTGATTGAAGATGTGTTTTTTTTCATCTCCTGATATGCTCTGCTTATTATAAGAATTCTTCATGATTAGACCAAATAACTTGTTTAATGGTTTAACCTCCGGGTGAAACTGATTAACAGATTAACAGAGTTGGAAGGGACCTTATAGGTCAGTGATGGGTAACCTTTTTGCGATCACGTGCCAAAAGTGGGGAGAGCAGGGGGGGGATCGGGTGTGCCCGTGCCCACACCCATAATTCTATGCACCCTGCCCCCATGCATGTCTGCGTGACCCCCCCCCCGTGCTTTCCCCGCTTTTGCATGTGTTGGCACAGTGGGCCCTGAAGGCCTGTTTTTTTGCCCTCCCCAGGCTCCAGAGCCTTTCTAGGAGCCTGGGGAGGGTGAAAACTGCCTTCTCCACCACCACCCCGAGACCATCCGAAGGCCGGAAGTGGCCTGTTTGCCGACTTCCAGTGGGCCCAGAAGGCCTGAAAATTAGCTGTCCAGCGTGCACATGTGCACCAGAGCTGAGCTCGTGTGCCCACCGATATGGTTCTGCATGCCACCTGTGGCACGCGTGCCATAGGTTCGCCATCACGGTTATAGGTCATCTAATCCAACCCCCGCCAGCTCAAGCAGAAGAAACTGTTGCTTCCTAGGATATCTAAATTGTTCGTCCAGCATGATAAAAAACAGGAGGCCATGATTTCACTTGGCTGATGTACCATACCATTTCCTCTGAGAACAGAGTTGAAATGATTCACTGGAGGGAAACAATATCATTTTCCTCTTTCAATCATTCATTTGACTACATTTGCTATTCAATATCAAGACCGTTCATTTCCCTGCTCATATTTTCCCCTCTGAACTTCCAGTGACAAAGACAGAAAGTACTACAGCACGATGAAGATCTGAACACTCTGTCAATAGCTGTTAAAAACTGCACATTAATTCAGAAGTAAGAGCCATCGTTCAGCTTGTCGGTCTGCAGGATTCTGGCATAACACAAGTTCCAGCATAACGAAAGCCCACATTCTGATCCAAGTATGCATCTTTTAGATAATGGAAAAATGGATGCTGGGAAATATTAAACATCATCCAGTCACTGCAGTTCTTGCAGCCTCAACCCATCTATCACCTGAAAGGCATAACCAGAAACCCTAGAGCTGTATGCAGTGCCTTAAAATCTGGAATGTTATGCCTATATTATCCATTAGGGCAGTGTTTCTCAACCTTGGCAATTTAAAGATGTGTGGACTTCAATTCCTAGAATTTCCCAGGTAATGCATTAAAATGTATACATCCTGAAATTAAATATATATTGAGAGAAAGAGAGGGAGGGCGGGAGGAGGGAGACCCAGATAATAGTTTTAAAACTCTAAACCTCCAGATGACTACTGCAATGATTGTATGCAAAATAAATGTGCCAAGAACCTACAAGGGTCTTAATGGAGCCCTGCTGGATACAAGCCTCAGAATTCCTCCAAAAACACAGGCAAATTGTCATTTTTAATGTGGTTATAAGAAAGAAATTATTAAACATATAGGAGAGGAATGGATGTGTTGACTGTATTTAATCAAAGCTAATATAAATCAATTTGTCTTTGTTTCCTTGAATATTTTTGAGAAGTGACCTTCTCCCCAACCCCAGTATATTATTTCCGACCAAATTTAGTTCATAATTAAAAGTGGGTAGCACACTATACAGCAGGAGCAATCTATTGCATTTAATAAGCATTATGCTCAGATTTTAGACCAGGGACATTTGATGTAGGTAATGATAATGTGAGGGTATTTGAAATGGCACTGAATATAGGAGTATATCAATATATTGCATATACTACCGACTTGGGATAATGGAGAAACCAGAGATTGGTTCTGGGGAAAATTGAGCAATCTTGTAAAGCAATATGATGCAGGCAGGAAATAATTTTGCTAGAGGGTATGAATGGCTGGCTAGAAGAAACTAATAGAGAACAGAAAAAGTGACTGGGCAATTCAGAGGTGGAAGAATGAATGAGAACTGTGCCTGATTGGTATATCTATTTAGAAAAAAGGTCTGTTCAAATATGTTTATACATTATTCATATGCACATTTGGCAAGGAATGGATGTAAATTTAAAAGCACACTTGATTTTCTTTTTACGAAAAGTTAAGATACCTGAAATAAAGCACACACAGGGTAGAGAGAGGTAGAGATACTACCCATTTTTGGGTAGTATCAAGAGTGGGTCTAGAAAAAAAAGGACATGAACAAAAGTGTGGGTTAGGGGAATAAAAGAAATGAAAGCAGAAAAAATGTAGGAAGAAGAGAGACTATGAGTTAAGTATGAAAAGTAGTAGAAGATGGAGATAGAACAGTATAATTGCCATACTGTTGTGGTCTGTTGGCCGCCGGCCCCTCCAGCATCCAAGTCAGATGAAGAGGCGGAGTGGGAGTCAGGCCCAGCATCAAGGCAATCTGAGAGCTCCGAGGGGGAAGAAGGAATGGAGCTGTCAGAGACAGAGGCGGACCTTGGGCTGTCCATCACTCCCAGATGGAGAGTCAACAGCCCTCAGGTCTTGAGGTGGCTGATGAGGAAGAGAAGGAACAGCTGGGTCCTGTGCCTGACACACAGATGCGCAGAAGGCAGAGAGAAGGAGAGCAGAGAGAAGCTATGGGCCGATCCTCAGGATGGAAGAATCACCACTACTAACTAAGTCCCATCCTAGTTCTGGGGATAAAAGGTGGGGTCAGAGACAAATAGGTATGGCAGGCAACTATTCGTCTTCCTGTCGGTCAGCCACTGAACTTCTGAATCCTGTCTGGAACTGTATTGGAATTCTTTCTTGGAATCTGCGGCGTTGAGAGTCGGGTGCACCTTCGGAGCAGGGGTGAAATGCTCCCAGTTCGGACCGGATTGCCCGATCCAGTAGCGATGGAGGCAGATGGTTCGGAGAACCGGTAGCAAAAATCCCTGCCCACCCCCCACCCCCCATTTGCCCAGCTGAGCCGCACAATCATCAGAGGCTTTTTTTTTTTAATTTTTAAAAGCATTTTTTCTACAACCTCTGGCTGAAAAAATGCTTTTAAAAGTAAAAGAAAAGGCCTCTGGTGATCACGCGGCTCAGCTGGGATCATCAGAGGCTTTTAAAAGCATTTTTTCTACAACCTCTTCGGCTGAAGAAGTTACAGAAAAAATGTTTTTAAAAGAAAAAAAATCAGGCAAGTCAGCTGGGATCATCAGAGGCTTTAAAGGCATTTTTTTAAAAACCTCTTCAGCCAAAAAAATGGTTTTAAAAGTCAAAAAAAAAAGTTGGCCATGACCACTCAGTCATATTACCCACCACCATCAAGCCACACCCACAGAACTGGTAGTAACAAATTTTACATTTCACCACTGCTTCGGAGTATGTGTGTGTGTGTGTGTCTCCACTGCTGGAAAAAGAGTAAGTGCATCTTCCAGGACTTCTGTTACAAGTGTGGAGAGAGAGAGAGAGAGAGAGGGAGAGAGGGAGACTCCTGTGTGTTGGCGTCATTTCAGGGAGAAAGGGAGCCAACTTCTCTTTCCACAGGCACTTAGAGACTTCGTTATCCTGCTGTGTGTGTGTGTGAGAGAGAGAGAGAGAGAGAAACTCTTTGCCGGGGTTGCTGGCACTCCTAATAAAGGGAATGTTTGGTTAAAAACAGAGTGCTTGTTGTGTTTGGGGAGCTGGGTCAAACACATACTACCAACAGTGTGAATGGCAAATAAACATAGAGAAAGGAGATCTGCAAGCTGCTTGAAATAGCAATATGTATGTATCAATATTACAGTTGATGGCAAAAAATAAAAGGACAAACTGTATTGATCTTTGAAGGCCCCCAATCTGGCCTATCATCACTAGAGTTCTCCTGCTCCTGTTTTCCCCAATCCCCATGCATCTTTCGGACAGGATGTAGAGAACAATTGAGGATGAGTGTGTGAGAGAGGTGGGAGGGGGGGCAGGGAGAGAGGGAGAGAGAGAGAGAGAGAAAAGGGAGAGAGAGAGAGAATGTAATGCTTAATCAGCTGTATTTAATATAGATTTTGTACATTAACAGAGACTCTCTGTGTTCCTTTGAGCATTTTATTTGTACATCAGATCCCTGAACTCCTGCATTTTATTGTGCAATTGAATCAACTAATAAATTCCTTCCCATCCAGCCCTGTGATCAAGCCTCAACCATTCTTACCTAAGTGGGTTAGATAGCTTGTTGAAGGTGTGACTGCACGTATGCTTCAACAAGGTGGTTGAAAGAGAAAAAGGATGTATTTGCAATCATTGATCCAAAGTCACCTGCTGAGTTTCCTTGGCTGAGGATGGACTTCACTCCAAAGACCTTATCTGCTACACGGTACTGGCTGGTGCTCTACATAATAAATACTCCTTAGATTCAAACTTGAGATTCCATTTGAGTCTAGTGTGCATTTGAGATCTTCCTGTACTTTTGCCCCTTCCTCAATTTAGAAACCTTCAGCTGGTCATTCACAGCTTGGTCACCTCACAACTGGACGGTTGTAACATATACACTTGATCTTAGACAAAAGGCCAAAAGCAATACCCACTCTAAATAGAGCTGCCTTTGAAAACTGTCCAGAAGTTACAACTGGTTCAATATGCAGTGGGAGGAGTGGTAATGAGCCTTTTATTTTTGTTTATGTGTCATCACAGCTTTGTGAGTGCATTGGTTACAAGTCATATTCCAGATGCAATTTAAGGTGCTGGTTCTCACCTGAAAAGCAATTTTGAGGTTAGTACTGTGGGTATGTCTGAGCATTCATGTTTTTGTGTTACGTAGTCTTTTAAATTTGTTAGCCTCCCCCACCCCCAGCCTTTTTGGATGGGGCCATCTCAAAATCTAATAAATATGTAGAACATTATGATGACATAGATAGCCATATAGCCCTACAGTGTATCATATGTCGGCTTGCACCATGCGGCAAGGCTACTTCCTCTCCATTATTTCCTCTTTGGAACCAAAAATTAATCTTCCCTAACGATAATAACAGAATGACAGAGCTGGAAGGGACATTGGAGGTCTTCTAGTCCAACCCTCTGCTAAGGCAGGGAACCCTATACCATTTCAAATAAATGGTTGTCTGATTTCTTCTTTAAAACTTCCAGTGTTGGAAAATTCATAGCTTCTGAAGATAGGTTGTTCCACTGATTAATTGTTCTAAGTGTCAGGAAATTTCTCCTTAGTTCTAGGCTGCTTCTCTCCTTGATTAGTTTCCACCCATTGCTTCTTGTCCTGCCCTCAAATGCTTTGGGGAATAGCTTGACTCCCTCTTCTTTGTGGTAGCTCCTGAGATATTGGAACACTGCTATCATGTCATCCCAATCCTTCTTTCCATTAAGCTATACATACCCAATTCCGGCTAAAACATACAAAGAATTCCGTTCTTCGTATGTTTTAGCCTCCAGTCCCCTAATCATCTTTGTTGCTCTTCTATGCACTCTATCTAGAGTCTCCACATCTATTTGACATTGTGGCAACCAAAACTGGATGCAATATTCCAATGGTAGTCTTACCAAGGCATTATAAAGTGGTCTTAACACTTCACGTGATCTTGATTCTGTCCCTCTGTTAATGCCGCCTAGGACTGCCTTGACTTTTTTGGCAGCTGCAACACACTGCTGGCTCATATTTAAGTGATTGTTCACTAGGACTCCAACATCCCCCTCACAATTACTACTACTGAGCCTATACTATACCTATGCATTTGGTTTTTCTTGCCTAAATGTAGAACCTTATTTTTTTCACCACTGAATCTCATTTGTCTAACCCACATTTTTCTATCTTATCAAGTATTAGATTGTGGTGTACTTTATCAGATGCCTTCCTGAAGTCCATGTAAGCTGTAGCCACAGCATTTCTCTGGTCCACTAATTTTGTCACTTTGTTAAAGACTGCATTAAGATTTGTCTGGGATGATCTGTTTTTGACAAACCTATATTGGCTTTTGGTTATGACTTTGTCTCTAGGTGTTCGCAGATTAGTTGTTCGATTATCTTTTCCAGAATTGTCCCAGGTATTGATGTAAGGCTAATAGGTCTGTAGTTTACTGGATCAATTTTCCCTACTCCCCCCCTTTTTTTAAAAAAAAAGATGGAAACTACATCAGCTCTTTTCCAGAATACAAGAAGCGGGGGATTGCATCGCACTGCATTTGAGAGTCCTGATAATTTGCTTCTTTACAGTTCTTACAAATAATCAGAGCTCCCTCCGGGAAGCCTGATTGTTATTCTTCAAACTTCTTTAGGAAAAAAAAAAAAGATTCTCAGAAATTAAATGTGTAAACAACGTTTTCCCCATAGTAAGAATTCACTCTAATTCTTAAGGGTGCTTCACAGGCAAGCAGAAGAGATGGACAATAGATTTTTCAACATAATCACCTCCAAATGATAGAGTAAATACCAAAGGCATTAAGATTATTGAAGAAATTAGATGAAACCTTTGGAAAGTGGTATTGCATCAATCTTCTTTTTTTTCCCCTAGTCACAATTTACAGTGTTTCAAATTGTACTATTTGTACACAGCTAATACATGAAAGCTGATATTAAAAAGAAAATACATGTGGCTTAATTTTCTTGGTTCAAATATTAAGAGGATTCTTAAAACAGTTTGTACTTCCAGTTTGTATATCTTGTCTTCCCAGTATTTAATACGACCTACAAATGGGTCTGTTGCCCAGGATCCCATCGTCCATTCTGAAATCAATGCTGATCTTTTTTTTATTGTGCAATTCATTCTTCAGTTTCCAAATAAACCTGTAAATGATTTGAACTCAAATGAAATGAGCTGCCTTCATCATAAGCCATAGTGGATTTATTTTAGATTTCAAGTGTCACACCTTTACCTATATTTATAACATTACTCCATTGGTTACGAAATAGTCATAATCTCACTACATGCTTTAAAATGCAATGTTTTCTCACATATATCTAACATCTGCTTCTTGAACCTAGTTGTGAATCCTCTCCTCTACTGTCATCGCAAAACAACAGTGAGAGCTCCTACCATCCTTATCATTACATTATAGCAAAAGAGATGAGGGGTAATTTTCTTAATAAAATACTAACAATTTCTGCAGGGATGTTCCATTCCCTCTCAATGCAGAGAAAATAAGACTGATTGAAATATGTAAACGTGGAGAGAAGATAACACAATGAAATGTATATCTCCTCTCCTCCCGCCCCCCCACCCAGTCAATTCTTCTCTGTCTAAGATAGCACATTAGGAAGAAAGTTCTATTAGTACTTCTCACTGCCATTCTGATGTGGGTTTTTTCCTCATTACAATTGCTTCCTCAAGTGGATTGGCCTGATTTCATGGAGAATCCTCATGCCAATAACTCTGAGGAATGCACAATGGAGGCAATCTTCAAGCAAATTGTCTGGGATAATTCATTATACCATTTAGTCACTGGGTGGCACAGGGCAGTCATATCTCACTGGAGTCTGAAGTTTCCTGTTACTGTTCTACATTTTGGAGCAAATAAAATTATTGCCTAGTTTTCTGACTGATGTCTCCTTTATGCTTTTTGTCACGGTGATCCATGTGGCATGCAGCTTATAAATATTTTTGTTTTGACTTGGATTTGTCCCAATGAAAGCTTCTCAGAGGCTGGGAGGGTCTCTAACTTGAACTTAGCCAAAGGTATCCAATATTTGACACAGCACAGCCAGATAAGTATCTGATTGACACAACCTAAAGCAATGAATTGTTTAAACCATTGTCAACGGGAAAACACAGTCCCATCTTTGACTACACTTTGAATCCACCCATACATCTCTTTTTCCTGCCTTTCATATGGTTTAATTGACATATTGCCTTACATTTCTCAGACTTGGTTGCTCGGTAACTGTTGGCTGTTGAGATAATCACCAATTCCTGCCCTTTGATCTCCCACGAGGTATGTGCATGAGACAGGGAGAGCAAGAGCACAGCATTAAATAAAACTAACATTATAGTATATGTGACCCACTGGTCAAGGAATTTCAGCTGGCAAGGTCAAGGAGAAGAGCCTTTTCTGCTGTGGCTCCTGCCCTTTGGACATTGTGCCCTCCCAAAGTGAGATGCACTGACTCTTTTGGGTTTCTGAAGGACCTGAAAAATTGGCTCTCCCCCCCCCCCCATGCATCTTGTTCCATTCCTTCTCATCTTTGTCAACTTTAAACTAATATAATGCTATTGTTTATTCTTTTAATGTTTTTATTGGTTTTTAATGATTGTAAACTACCTAAAATCACTTCCAGGGTTGAATAAGTGGAATAAATAAATAAATAAAATTATGTTTATATCATGTCCCTATCAGAGCACAGCCCAACTTAACGAGTAAAGATTAGCCACAATTAAAATCCCATCAAAATAAACAAAAAAAACCCCATATAAAAGCAATATACACCCTGCTATATTTAAAGTCACAAAAAATGATAATGCACCATTATAAAATGAGCCATTTGACTTTCCTAAAAAGTGTAACCACAAAACAATCGTAGCATCTAACTTTAACTGCCATTTTCAATATCCTCTACAATTTAAGGTACCCGTTATAGCTGTAAGCTTATTCCATGAAAACAGTATAAACATTTACAGTATAACATTTGAAATATTAGTAGCAAAACCTGTTTTTCTTCATGAGCATAAATTATTTTTATTATGTTCAAACAAACAGAAGATTACTTTCAGAGGCTTAAAAGGAACCATGTTCTTTAACTTTGCATTTTTCTCTTTGCATGAAAAACAATTCATGCCTCTACTATAGCTATCCTAACCACCAATGGACTATTAAGATGGATGTCAGCTATGTTTCAAAGTAATGTTGTGTTGTACATTACTACCTGGGGAAAGATTGGCTTTTGAAACTTTCATTATGCCATTAGGAACCTACTTCCATCAATATAAAAAGCCTTGCAAGGAAACTAGGTTCCATCATCCCTGGAAGCCACTGAAAAAGCTCTTTGTTTGATGAAATATCCAGGTATGGGATGCTCTCCTGTCAATTATCAGCTATTTGCAGTTTTTTTTATTACACTATGTACCCTTTTATCATGTAATGATTCATATCACTGGCTTTTATGTAATGACCTTAATTTGAACAGACACAAATAGAAGTAAGACTGAAGATCTATGCCAGACAGATTCATATGTATGGTCTACCACACCCAGAGTCATGTATTTAAACTGTAGACGGTGTTCTTAATACCTGTTGAACTCATCTGATGTAAATCAGACATGCCCTTGTTGTGACAGAAGAAGGTGGCCCACAGATAAAACGTATGAATCACAGATTTCCATTGCTGTGTACAGTTCTTCCATATATCCTTAGAATGTTTTAGTGTTGCCTTGTTTTCTGACTGAACCACTTCATGCCTGACCTACTTCTTAAAACAAAAACAAAAACAATCAGGTTTTTCAGAGACCTATTTCAAAGGTCACTAAGTGATTCTTTGGAACAAAACCAGGCCACATTAAGATAATCAGAGCTCATTGCACCAAGCAAACAACTCTTGGGTTCATGCATGCAGTATCTTCACTCTTCTCAGTCTAAAAAGCTTTAAATTCTCCATGTCATCTGAAGGAGAGAATTATGGTTATCAATCAGCAACAAATGTGAATAGTATAATCCATTTTTGGAAGTCAGCTTAATATTGGAGTTTGTTCCAATGCTTCCAGTTGTGCCATGTGATCTCCCCTACCAAGATCCAGATTTAATCACAGTTTGAAAAGAAATGAAGGGACTAAATTCACAAGTAAAAGGTTTTTTACTCAGCTGAACTCAGGATTAAAGCAGCTTAGTTACATGCAGATTTATTTCCTTCATTAAATGTCTCTCCCTCTATTTGTGGAAAAGAGGAGCAATAATACACTATGGAATATTGTGATATGCTATATATTTTCTACTTGTTAGCCTCCATCTGAAACACCATTGCAAAATATGGAAGACAGTGTGGAATGGAAAGGAATTATGCCTGCCACTTTACTCCCCCTCCCCCCCGACTGATGGATTGATAGATTGAATCATTCATCTTTCATCCTGTTTTTATACTAGTGGCTCCATAAATATTCAAAGATATTTACAGCAATCCTGATTGTCTCCCACAAAGTCACCTTTCCTACTGGCGAAGGGCCGCTGTAGTATAATCGCATCATTTGCATCTAGCCACTACCTCCAACAAGAAGTGGAAAGACATCTGTTCAAAGTATAAGGGAATTCACCTCTGGCTGTTTCATTTTTTTAAATCTCATTTTAAAGAACACTTTAACAGAAGCAAAGGCAAATATCTTGGAGGTTTGCAGGAGAGGCAAAAACACTGAAGGTTTCCAGTGGTAACAGAAAAATACATTGTACAGTATTTTAAAGGGAAAAAAAATGTAAAACGGGAAGAAAGGTTTATGGGCATGTGTGGGTGTGTTTTCAAGATAAGGAATGACCTTTTCAAATTGGGAGTCAACTATACCTCTGATTGAAGCTTCTCTCACACCAGCACCTCTTTATCTCTTCTCAAATGTAGTCTCCCCACCAAGGGTAGTTTCTACTTACCTTTACTACCGGTTCGCAACGGGGCAGCGCACGTGCGGGGGGCTCGCTTCACTTGTGTGTGTGTGTGCTCTTCTGCACAAACGCAGAAGCTTCTGGGCATGTGCAGAAGCGTTTTGATGACATCAGGATCAGTGGGCGGAGCCTCCCACTGATTTTACTATCAGTTCTATAGAGCCGGTGCGAACCGGGGGCAACCCACCACTGCTCCCCCCACCTCCTGACTACATGTACTTACCAGTTGGAGATATATGCTTTTAATTCCAGCATAACAAAATCAGGATTTTTAAAAAATGCTTTAAAACAATTTCATCAGCCTCAAAATCTTCTCAGTTCTAGACTCAAATGTCAGATAAAAGAAGGGAAGTTGAATCATATTATTTATTAGTAACCCGATGAGACACAGATTTCTAGATTACGCAGCACAAAAAGCATTTACCGGTAAATCTAGTTTGCTGGTTGTACACATTCATTTTAAACTTAACTTATTAAATGGTCAAAGAGGAAGGGGATGATCTGTATTGCAAAAAGGAAAGTCATCTGTTATCCTTCTCAGCATTATATGATTGTTAATAGCAATTGTAATAAACTATGGTTACAGACAATTAACCAGCATACTGTTTGGGAAGTATCTAATATGTCTTTAAAACCATTATTTATAGTACAGTGATAATTTCCTTTTTAAGTGGCATTTAATTCCAACTGCACTTATAAGTCTCCTACTCTGTACCTTAATCATTAATGGGGTACAGAAGCCAGAAGAGAGCTAATGGTAACTTTGGCTTGAAGTGTCATCCATTAACAATGCAATCAATTAATGAATTTTATTCTTGTGAAGAATAGGTATTAATCAAACCCTGCGGTAGAGAGGTATAATGTCTTCACATCGTAATCAGAGTGGATAAAAGGGATATAAAGAGAGCCATTTTTAATTCAAGTCAAATCCATGCCAGGGGAACGCAAGAGTTTTGCCCCCAGATTGATCCTTGGCACCTGCCCAGTTTCCTGGCTCATCTACAGAATTTTTCTTTTTCTTTCTAGAGTAATGTAATTTAGTAAAAGAGAGAGATGTTCCCAATTTCTAACATAATTTATGTTCAAATAATCTAGGATGAATATTTTACATTCCCCCCTTCCCTTTTACTAACAGGACAAAGTCAGTCACTAAAAATTAAATACAGCAGATAAGAATTTATTTTAAAAACCCCTCTTCCTTGAGCAAGTCCAGAGGTATTTCACGAGAAGAGTACTCCACTCCTCTGCTCACAACAGAATACCTTATGCCACCAAGCTCAAAATTTTGGGCTTGGACAACTTAAAACTACGCCGACTATGGTCTGACCTAAGCGTAGTACACAAAATTGTCTGCTACAACGTCCTTCCTGTCAATGACTACTTCAGCTTCAACCACAATAATACATAGGCAAACAATAGATATAAATTCAAGGTAAACTGCTCCAAACTTGATTGCAGAAAATACGATTTCAGCAACAGAGTGATCAATGCCTGGAATGCACTACCTGACTTGGTTATTACATCCTCAAACCCTCAAAACTTTATCCTTAAACTGTCTACCATGGACTTCACCTCATTCCTAAGAGATCTGTAAAGGGGGCGTGCATAAGCACACCAGCATGCCTACCATCCCAGTCCTACTGTCCCCATTTATTTGTACTCATTTCCTGTGCTCATGTCCATGTTTATACTTATACCTATTTTCTCGTACGTTTGCCAAACTAAATAAAAAATAAATAAATAAATATGCAAGAGAGCTTTTCTCTTTCACCTTCACCTTCTAGTTACTAAATCATAAGCAGTGGTCAAGTGATCAAGCAATATTATTTATTTTATTTTTATTGTATTATTTATTTTTATTTTATTGGTTCGATTTATATGCTGCCCTTCTCTGGAGACTCAGGGCAGCTTACAATGTGTTAAGCAATAGCCTTCATACTTTTGTATATACCTGCTTAGTAGGGCTTTTGGGCCCCTCCTAAACGGTGTTCTTTTTTTATACAAAGTCAGCTTATTGCCCCCACAATCTGGGTCCTCATTTTACCTACCTCAGAAGGATGGAAGGCTGAGTCAACCTTCAGCCTGGTGAGATTTGAACTTGCAGTAATTGCAGGCAGTTGGCAGCTAAGTGATATTTAACAGCACTTTAGTCCACTGCTCCACCAAGGCTCTATTTGAGCTATCATTGGTCTACATTACTCTTATAACCAGGCCTTCTCTCAGAGCAGGTAATAGATGGTTGCTCATAATCTTTTCTGGCTACCAAGCTAGCAGAACTCCAAGACACAGCATAACTTGCTAAAGAAAAGTGGTCATCTCTCCTGGCCTGAGAGGTTTACTGAAAATGCCTACTTTGATATGACATTGACAGTCTCAGTCCAATCTACTTCACAGGATTGTTATGAGGGTAAAAAAGAGGGAAACTCCTGTATCATATAAACTACCTTGAGCTCTCTTTGTGGAAAAGGTGGGATAGAAATGTGATAATGATGAGGATGATGTTAAATGTTCTGCACAAAATCTTAGCTATTTCACAGGGAAAAAAAGCTGTTTGTACCCTGCAGGGAGACAAAGCTAGAGACTTTTGGCAACTGGATAAGTGACTAAGAATCTGTATCCCCAACTTCCTGCAAGCAACGGCAAAACTGGTTCAAACAATTCTATTATCTGTACAGGGCATAGAGCAGTGTTTCTCAACCTTACAAGCTTGAAGATGGGTGGACTTCAACTCCCAGAATCCCCCAGCCAGTTGAAGTCCACCCATCTTCAAGCTTCCAAGGTTGAGAAACACTGGCATAGCAGGTTTTTGATGATCCTCTTCACTTGTAGCTTATCTTCTGTGCATCAAAAAAGCACAGAGTTCATACAAAATACAGCACCGTAACCTTCATTTTGCTGCTTGTTCAAAAAGAAGCCCTATTTCTCTATACCTGCTGGTCAGCTAAATATCTAAAAAGTTATGACATGGTATTTAAATCCTGATTGAAGCTTCTTTCAGCTTCAAGGCTGTTCCTTGTTGGAAGCTGAAAGATGTCTAGCAGTAGCGCTTTGAAGGAGTTTTTCTGTGGCTTCCTTGATGGGGCCTAAATCCAGGAGATAAATGTTTCACTCAGGAGATTGACAGATTTCTTATCAGCCTTTGGCCATGCACTTTCCATTTCCCCCAGTTATGTTCAATCAAAATGCATTCAGTCTAAGATTAGGGAGTTTCAGTGAAATAGCTGTCCTCCCCTCTTTTTTTTTGTACTAAAGAATAAATGTAACAAAATCTGACAGGAATATAAAGGTAAAAGTGGCTTGAGCACTGAAAGGCCACAGTTAATTTTTTATTATTATTTTTTCAGAAAAAGTGTTTCTGAAGTCATTAGAACCCAATATCTATATATTCATTTGTGCCTGCAGCATTTCAAAAATAATAGATGAAGACTTTTTTGTTATACTTGATCTATATTTTCCAAGATTCCATGGTTGCTGGGAAAAATGCTGTCCACATCTATTGTTCTTGTACTTTTTATCTACAGCTATTCATTGTCTTTTCATCATATTATAGCTTAGCCTAATTGTGTACACTCAAAAAAAGCCTACAATTATTGGACAAGCTTGAGACCCTTGCTGTGATTAACAGCTTTTCCATCACCATCCTTCCTCAACATCAAATAGCCAATTCTTCAATTCAGACTTAAGAAATTTATCTGCTTTTCATGGACATTTGCAATGCTCAACAATCAGAAAGACTATAGAATGTAATGCCTCATACTCGTTTGCCTTGCTTGCCACTGATGTACACTTTGATACAAATTTTAAAAAAATATGTCAACTGTATATGGAAAATTAGGACTTTTAGTTCTAAAAGCAGAAATGGATTTCTAGATGGTGTTTAACACAATCACTATATCAATTTATTCTGTTTACACACACACACACACACACACACACACACACTGGGCATCTCTATTATATCATATATATTAACTGAAGTTTTATGCTTCAGATTTGTTTAGGTAAGAGTTGGTTTCTGTTTGAGCTTTTGTTCTGCCCCAGCTACAGATCCCAAAGAACGCAGCACACACAAACTCTATACAAAGTTTATTTTACTCAAATAACTTAGTCTTTATCATTCAAAGGCTGTTAATGAACTGTCTTAATACCAGAATTCTAAGATAAGGTAATCACAGTCTTACTAGAGTTGGCAGAAAGCCCAGAAGCAATTTTGCAGACACGAAGGAGAGTGAACTAAAGTTGTTCTCTACAGCTTGTTGCAAGCGGCATTCCTTCTTAAATAGGCTAAGGGAGTGGCCAATTAGCCCCAAGCCTTACTCTCCAGGAGACCTTCCTCCTTCTGCCTTTTGGCAGCTCTCTGCACCCTTGCATTGAGAAGAGGCTCCTCCTCTTTGTCCTCTTCATTTAAAGGAGCTTCTGGAGGTTCTGAAGGCCCTGGCTGAATCCCTGCCTCTGGCACCACATCTTCTCCAGCCTCCTCACTGTCCGACTTGAGTGCCAGCTCCACAGGCTGCGGGCGCAGCACCACACCAGCCTCCTTGTTGTCAGAATCAGCTACAATCTGCACAGGCCGCTGATGGGCCACAACAGTTTTATTTCAAGAACTTACAACATAAAAGCAAGTCAGAAGGAGGGCAATTTGGACCCTATAACATGGAGCAGAGTTTAATTCTTTGCTTCATATTATTCCCCCCAATGAAATCTCTTTGGAAAATAGGCATTAACTACCAAAGGATACCTATACTGAAATATTCTATTCCAAGGTGAATATTTAAGGGAAATAATCTTCAAGCAAGTGATGTTTTCATTGCCTGCATCATGGAAATTAAGAAGTAGTATATATCCACGTATCTGTAATCTATGACATTATATTGTTCCTTCATGTGCAACATAACAACATACATGTCATGCAACCACTGTAGCATATTCCCATCATTTAACATGCTACTCATAGGAAAGGCTGTCTACTTCCCTCTTTCAGTTTTCACTGAAGGCTTTATCATCATGGAATTTCTCAGTCCCTCTCCAGTTAATCACCTCTTTACCTTGAAAGGCGAGTTTTGGATGTTATTTATTTTCTCCCAGTTCTCAAACTTTTTTGTAGTTCCTTCTTTATCCTTGATCACCTTTTAAGAATGTGCATGTTTTGAAAATGATACAGAAAAAGTACCCCACTATTTGGTGCAAGTCTGAAAAGAGGAGGGGGGAAAGGAAGAGGGGGAGGAGGGGGAGGAGAAGGAAGAGAAAGATGAGGAGGGGAGGGGGAGGAGGAGGAGAGGAGGGGAAGAGGAGGGGAAGGAGAAGGAGAAGGAGGGGAAAGAGGAAGAGGAGAAGGAGGAGGAAGAGGAAGAGGGGAAGGAAGAAGTGGAGGAGGGGAAGGAGGAAGTGGAGGAGGGGAAGGAGGGGGAAGAGGAGGAGAGAAGAGGAGGAGGAAGAAAGTGGAGGAGGAGGTGCTATAAATCCAGCCCTTACCCCAAATCCATAATGTATTCTAGCATTTACGTTAGCAATAATTTTCCTCCAGGCCTGGGAAGAGGCACTCCACTTTCATTATGAAAGATTTGGTTTTCATAGTTGCCTCATGGATGTGTTTTTCATATACAAACAGGCAAACCAAATGGTAAAGAGGGAGTGACTTGGCATGTTCCACACTTCCAACGGCATGGGAGGAGGGTGGGAGGAATAAACATTGTTAATGCCATCATCACAACCACCTGATCAAAGACCGAAGCCTTTTATACATGTGACACAAAAGATGAAAAAAAAAAGGTTTGGCATTCCCGTCATGCAATCGTAGCCACCATTTTGACCCTCTTCTTTCAGATACCCCTGGATACCTGCCTGCAAATCACAAAGTTAGTACAAAGAAAATAAAAGTCTAAGCTCAGGTGTCCCTGTGGATGAGAATAAAAGCTTGAAGGTTATTAAAAAAGAGACTTTTGAGACTTGGGGGCTGGCAGCTTCAGATTTGATTTTCTACTTTAATACATTACATGAGACTCGAGAAGTTCTTTCCAGCTGAAGAACTCTGTCAGACAGAGCAGCCGTGGGTAACCTACTTGGGTATTTCCTCTGGCATGCTGCCATTCCCCATCATGTCTCTGGGACTATTTATAGAGCCTCCTTCCACATTAATGTGAAAGAAGCTGTTCACAGAGCCAGCTATTGCCAAGTTAAGTGCATTCCAAATTCTAGTCAATAGGCAACTAGCTGGCAAAAAGCTGAAGGCAAGAAATTTGTGGTGGGAGATCAGGAAGGGGGACTTAACCTCTGCCCAAAGTACATAACACCACTAGCACATTCCAGCTTTATTGTCTAGAAAACCTACACCGTGTGTGTGTGTGTGTGTGTGTGTGTGTGTGTGTGTGAGAGAGAGAGAGAGAGAGAGAGAGAGAGAGAGAGAGAGAGAGAGAGAGAGAGAGAGAGAGAGAGAGAGAGAGAGAGAGAGAATATTTTAAAATGCTCTCAGACTTCCAAATAAATAAATAAATAAATAGAACGATCAGTGCTGGGGTTTGATTCATCACATTTCTGTTCTATCAGTCATCGGGTCACCAGCTGGTTTGCAAAACCACACATTTAAAATCATCTGGAGCAATTGAGAGACATCCTTGAAATGCCTGCTCACAGAAGTGCATTTTCAAGGCTTTCTCAAAGGGCACTAAAGTTATTAGTCCTTTTAATTCAATAAAGGGGGTATGTTAAAAACTTTAGAAGCCGTTACAAGAGCTGGTTCCTAGCTTCTCTGTGCTAAAATACAATTCCACACACTCTTGCCTGATCTTCCTCTTCTAAATAAACATTTTATATTTCAAGCATGACATAGTTAAAACTCCTGTATAATAAATTCTGATTACACAAGCACAGTAATTTCAGATATAAAGTAGAACGTGGCAGTCTTTACACTAACAGAGCTAAAAATTAATTTAAGTGGTGTACAAGGCAAGAGATTCAGTAAACATCATCTAGTACTTAGAGGAAATGTCACTTTTAAATCAGTAGATAATAAATGTTGCATCTGCTCGTATTTGGTCACACAATGCAAAACCTCCATTATGGTCAATGAATCCAGAAGACAAATTCATCCTAGGATTCTACTTCATAATCTGCCTAAATAATAATAAACCTCTTAACTCTAAATCTCTAAACAATCTTGCTTTTGGTGGCCTGCCATTTTGAGTTCCCAAAATATACACAAACAGAACAGTTATCATAGCAGTAAATATTGCTTCATTCCTAATTACAGGTATTTGAATGGCATGATAATTGGTTATTCCTTAATCAAATTGGCCTCACATACTGAGTGTTGTTGAACTGATCTACACCAAGAATGGAGAAGAATTAGCTTCAATCCCTATATGGATTATGGTGACAGTGTTTGTAGATTGTTTAATTAAACATACTGAAGAAATACCGGTAAGATAGACCTTCCTAAAACCCATTAGTCAGTGCCGTGGTGGCATAGTGCTAAGAATGCAGCATTGCAGACTAACTTTGCCAACTGCCAAGAGTTCGACCCTAACCAGTTCAAGGTTGACTCAGCCTTCCATCTTTCTGAGGTCAGTAAAATGAAGAGCCAGATTGTTGAGTGCAATATGCTCTTTAAACCACTTAGAGAGGGATGTAAAGCACTATGAAGCAGTGTATAAGAAATGTTGATAGAGTAAAGCTGATTTGTCCTTATAAACAAACAGCATCTGTTAGCTTGCCCACAACTGAAAGATCAGCACTCTAAAGTACCTAGCGATAAGACAGCTGTGAAGTTAGGCAGCAATAAAATCTCACTGAAACAATAAACTGACCTCAGATGGACCCCAGATTCCCCCAGTGATTCTCCAAGAATGAGGCTGTTGTTTGCACAGGCCATGCCTATAGAAAAGGCTGTCAGTTCTTTCTAGTTAGGCTCTTGTCCTTTCCACACAAATAGGTACAGTAGATCCAGTGGGGGTGGGGAGGGAGTGCATAACTTTCATGTGCATCTGGATGATCAGATGCAAAAGAAATTAGTCTTTTTCCCCCCTTCTGTTGTATATGCACCATGAATTGCTACTTTGAAAACAGACTAGATGACCAAGAGTTTGATCCAGATTATTCCCATATTCTTAAAATGAATGAAATTATTGATATTTCTATGCTTCTGAGGTCAGCTAATTTTTTAAGGAACTTTAAATTAAGAAGAGCCTTGGTGGTGCAGCAGTTTAAAGTGCTGTTAAAGTGACACCAGCTGCCTGCAATTACTGCAAGTTTGAATCTCACCAGGCTCAAGGTTGACTCAGCCTACCATCCTTTCAAGGTAGGTAAAATGAGGACCCAGACTGTGGGGGCAATAAGCTGACTTTGTATAAAAAAGAACACCGCTTTGGGGGGGGGTGTGAAAGCCCTACTAAACAGGTATATACAAAAGTATGAAGGCTATTGCCTAACGCATTGTAAGCCGCCCTGAGTCTCTGGAGAAGGGCGGCATATAAATTAAAATAATTAAATTAAATTAAATTAAATTAAATTAAATTAAATTAAATTAAATTAAATTAAATTAAATTAAATTAAATTATTAAATAAATATAATATAGTTTTTACTCTCAATCCAGAAGAACTTTACTGTCTTTTGATACAAATATATTGCTGTAACCATAATTCTTACAATTGGATAAAGAGACTACTGACATTTTGTAAAAGAAAAGGCTCCATATTAAAAAACAGGTCCTTACCTTAAAAATGTAATACTTCATAGTATTACTGTAGAGAAAGCAATAGCAATAGCACTTAGATTTATATACCACTTCATAGTGCTTTACAGCCCTAAGTGGTTTACAGAGTCAACATATTGCCCCCAAGAATCTGGGTCCTCACTTTACCAACCTCGGAAGGATAGAAGACTGAGTCAACCTTGAGCCAGTGAGGATCGAACTCCATCAGTGGGCAGAGTTAGCTTGCAATACTGCATTCTAACCACTGTGCCACCACAGCTCAGTATGGGTGTGGAACCTTCTTAGGACTGCTCAGACAAAACATGGTCTGCTTGGTATGGAAAAAAAATATCATTGTTAAAAAGCCAAAAGAGAAAATGATGGCACTTTAAAAAAATTAATATAGAGTTCTTCTGAAGTATACTCCATTATATGCCTGAGATATTGATTCTTAAGTCTGATTCCCATTTCTTTGAGAGACATTGATCCCACTCCAACAACTTCTAAGTACAAATATTTAGGATATTACAATTTTAGACGACTCTAAGGAGGGTTCTAAAGTACAGTTTTCAAAGGCTGCAATCCTATCTTTCAATGGTTGCAATTTTGTCTTCTACAAATTGTTTTTTTTTTACAAAAGACTCATTACATTAATTAGTAGCCAATTAAAGTACATACCAGTACATGCCAATTTTTGCTTTAATGTGCCTTCTGAAATTACTTGACTATTTATAAAATAATCCTTTTGTCCAGGGTCCCCAATCCCTGGTCCATGGACTGGCACTGGTCATTGGCATGCCAGCAACCGGGCCGTGCAAATAAGTGAAGGCCCATCAATGACATACAGGTGGCAAACAAAACCACACCCACTCCAGTCCATGGAGAAACCTTTCTCCCTGGAACCGGTCCCTGGTACCCAAAAGGTTGGAGGCTGTTGCTTTAGTCCAAACTGATTTAACTGTCTCCCCACATTACTAGATGCACCTACAAGGTTTTGGAAGATACAGCCATAATTCATAATTGGCATTAATAGGGAGGGAGATGGAATTAAGCCAATATAGCAAATGTTAAGCACTTTTTATGGAAGACAATCTGGATTTACACAAAACATTGCTATACTTTTAGGATTCAAAATATAGGGATAAACTAAGAATAATTTATTCTTACATTGCCATTATAGAACAGACAAGAACATATGTTCATTAAGGGGGCAGGTTAAAAGAATATGATTCTGATTCACATAGCTGTATTCTCACAATCAGTAGCCAAACCTCCCAGTTCCATTATGGTACATTTATAATATAGTACATTATTCAAACCTCCTGGTATATCCCCTGCACAGTAAGGGCATTTTGACCATTTTTTTCTCAACCAAGAAAAAAGGGAGAATCCAGAAGTATAAAAGAGGAGTCAAAATAATGCCAATATAATGGATTCATTGGCCTGCTCAGGAAATATCACAAGGATAACCCTAGAGAGAAGAGATGCTAGGAATGCATTGATTTACATAACACTAAAGCTTTTGTTACAACAGAATGTCACAGTCTTCCTGCCGAGATTTATGCTGTGGTTGTAATTTTGATGGACAGCATACTATCAAATATCAGAAGGATAATTTTGTGAGGAAATAAGGACTGCAAGAGACTCATTTGGGTCAACATTTAATTTTTAGTAACCAAATCCTAGTCCACACTATTCAGTAGGACTTAACTTCAGTTATGAATAAATAGAATTGGAACTATGATTTTGGATATATGCCAAGTAGCAATAGAAATCTCTGTGTTTTATAGAATGATGGGTGGTAAATATTTGGATACTAAAGAGAGAATCTAGTTAATGTTTTGATGTTGAACAAAATTGGAGTTCCATTTGTTACTTCATCTTAAACTACATTTCTTCCACCTGTTATTTTCTTAGCTTGGTAAAATAAACATTGTGTTTTCCAACATATACTCGGTCAATATCAGACTCTTCTGAGCATCTTGTGGTATGTAGCATTAAAAATAGCATTTAAGAATAACCGTACAAATAAACATGAAGAACAAGAGAGCTCACAAGACATTGGTAATATAAACTTATTCGCTGAAATGAATTCTTCAGCAAGACTATATGCTATCCTTTGGATCACTGCAAGTAAGAAATCCAATTTGCTTTAGGCCACTGAGCTGCAGGATTTATTTTATTTTCCATCTCACTGAAGTTGAACTGTGCCATCAAAATGGAATGTCTCACGGCCAAGTTCTAGCCTGTTTCAGTGTGTTGTTATTAAGGGATATTAAAAAAGAAAAAAAAGCCCAACAGCTGCAAATAGGGAAATGGTAATATGTGCATTTTTATAGTGGATAGCTCATGAATTAATTAACAATTTGTCATATATTTAATGTATATGATAGATTAGCCCAACATTTCCAGACAGTCTGTTCCCCTTAGTTAGTCTGATATGAGCTGTAATACAAAACATATGGAAGGCACAAGGCAGGGAAAAACAGGTATAGGAGTTGCTAAAACCTAAAATTGTATAGAATCGCCAGCATAAAGCACATGAATTTGTAGTGCAATTAACTGCATGAAATAGGAGAGCAAGTAGCCTTTCTATCATAACACTCCATTAGGACTGGATATGTATGTCATACTCATGCATTGTCATTGTACTATAGGATGAAGGATAGATATGTCCAACCCCTCCCTCAATGGCATGAACACAATTACAAACATTCAGAGATATGAATCAGGCAATATGTGGGATGCCAAGATGGAGGTAAATGTCACCAAGTCCCGTGCATTTTAAAAATGAAGAATTGTATGCCATTCCCCCGATGAGAATTGCAACTATGAGTGCTGTGTGCTCCTGACATTTTTTTTTCTGGGAACAGTTTATCCCCATAAAACATTATATCCCCATAATCCTAAGAATCAATATATCCATAAACCACTAAAGCAACCTCATAAGTGAGGAAACAGGAAGAACTTTCCAAGTGTAGTCAATGTGCTTCACTCAAATGGAATGACAACCTCTGTTGTTATGTCAAAGGTGCTTTTTCCAAAAGGCAACTGGATTTTCTTGGGGTTCCCCCCCCCCCTTGAAAACATTTTGCTTCTCATCCAAAAAGCTTCTTCAGTTCTGAATGAATGGTGGTGAATAGAAGGATTTAATTCTTTGCAGTTAGTCGTAGGCACTCTGAAAGTTGGTCATCAACTCTCTGAGAGTTGTTGAGGCCACTTGTGGGTTTATCTGTATCCTCAGAGTCACCTGAATCAGAGTGCAAATAGCAATAGCAATAGCATTTAGGCTTATATACCACTTCATGTGCTTTACTGCCCTCTCTAAGTGGCTTACAGAATCAGCATATTGCCCCCAACAGTCTGGGTCCTCATTTTACCCACCTCAGAAGGATGGAAGGCTGAATCAACCTTGATCCAGTGAGGATCGATCTCCTGGCAGTGGGCAGAATTAGACTACAATACTGCTTTCTAATCACTGTGCCACAGCTCAGTGCCACAGCTCAGTATGGGTGTGGAACCTTCTTAGGACTGCTCAGACAAAACACACAGTATGCAAAAACTTTGTGAATTAGATCAATTTCTTGTTCACGGCATAAACAGGCTTCCGGCCTGGGCACAGCACGGAAACGGCATTGGTCGCGTTGGTGGATGATCTCTGGAGGACACGGGATAGGGGTTGTTCCTCTATCCTGGTCCTATTAGATCTCTCAGCGGCTTTTGATACCATCGACCATGGTATCATGTTGCGCCGGTTGGAGGGGTTGGGGGTGGGGGGCACCATTCTACGGTGGTTCTCCTCCTATCTCTCTGACCGGTCGCAATCTGTGTTGACAGGGGGGCAGCGGTCGACTCCGAGGCGCCTTGTTTGTGGGGTGCCGCAGGGGTCGGTCCTCTCGCCCCTTCTGTTCAACATTTATGTAAAGCCGCTGGGTGAGATCATCCGTGGCTTTGGGGTGGAATTCCATCAGTACGCTGACGACACCCAGCTGTACATCTCCACCCCAGGCCACCCCAACGATGCCGTTGAAGTGATGTCCCGGTGTCTGGAAGCTGTGCGGGTCTGGATGGGGAGAAACAGGCTCCGACTAAACCCCTCCAAGACTGAGTGGCTGTGGCTGCCGGCGTCCCGATATAGCCAGCTGACGCCATCGCTGACTATTGGGGCATTGGCCCCCACAGAGAGGGCTTGCAACTTGGGCGTCCTCCTGGACGCACGGCTGTCTTTAGAAGAACACATGACGGCCGTGGCCAGGGGGGCTTTTTATCAGGTTCGCCTGATACGCCAGTTGCGTCCCTTTCTAGATCGGGACTCCCTACGCACAGTCACCCATGCTCTCGTGACTTCCCGCCTGGACTACTGCAATGCTCTCTACATGGGTCTTGGGGTGCACCCGGAGGCTCCAACTGGTCCAGAATGCGGCCGCGCGGGGAATTATGGGAGCGACGTGGCGCTCCCACGTGACACCTCTCCTGCGCGAGCTGCACTGGCTCCTGGTGGTCTTCCGGGTGCGCTTCAAAGTGTTGGTGACCACCTTTAAAGCACTCCATGGCTTAGGACCTGGGTACTTGCGGGACCGCCTTCTGCCGCCAATAGCCTCCCACCGGCCAGTACGCTCGCACAGAGAGGGCCTCCTCCGGGTGCCGTCGGCCAGACAGTGTTGGCTGGCGACTCCCAGGGGGAGAGCCTTCTCTGTGGCAGCGCCCGCCCTCTGGAATGACCTACCCCCGGAGATACGCAGGATTCCAGATCTCCGGACCTTTCGTCGGGCCCTTAAAACCCATTTGTTCCATCTAGCTGGGCTAGCTTGATCCCATCCTCAGTTTTTAAATTTGACATTGATTTTAAATTGGGTTGTTTTAATTCTCGGCCGAATAATATTTAATAATTTTTAATTGTTTTCAACTTTTGTATACCATGTTTTATTCTGGCTGTTCACCGCCCTGAGTCCGCAAGGAGAAGGGCGGTTTATAAATTGAAATAATAAATAAATAAATAAATAAATAAATAAATAAATAAATAAATAAATAAATAATCAAAGTTAGAAAATGGTGAGATTGCCTCTTTCAGTTATATCATTGTAAGCAACTGTAAAGGAGAATATTTGTAGCTCAGGGTTGAAATGAAGGCTCCTTTTTCATCACTAGTACTGATAATGTTACCTGTAATGATGGTAATGAAACATCTACAGAAAACAAACAAGCTCAACGAGCAAACAACATTCAACTTAAACATGCCAACAGAAGGCACAGCTTTGATTTCAATGCCTTCAGATTCTTTTCCTTATGGGCATGAGAGATTCCTTGCCATAGCAATGTTTATGCCAATCTTTCTTCAATGACCTTGAAACATCTTGGAACCTGCACCTTTTCCACAGCCCCAGACTGTCTAATTCCATCCTTGATCACCATCTATTTTCCTTTTCTCCCACTCTCTTCTGCATGTGTTTCTTGTCTGGACTACCTCACAAGGCTGACATTAGTTTTGCAAGTCTGAAAGTGTGTATCTTTCCTGTCACTTTTGTAGCCCAAGAAACTAGGTGTGTGTGTGTGTGTGTGTGTGTGTGTGTGTGTGTGTGTGTGTGTTGGGGTCCTTCTAAGATTTTTGTCCTGCCCACATTCCTGCTAAATGCTAAGCTGACTCTTATCTGACCTTTGACCTAGTGTGGCTCTTTCCCTGTCTCCACATCCCATTATATACACTGAGTTCAATTCCAATAGTTTTAACTACTTGCCATTTCCTTTGTCCATTTCTACTCACCTTCTCTTATGAAAAAACTATGAAAGTGTGATGTGCCTTATTTGTTTTTTCTCCATTCTTTCCCAGCTCTAGGTTACCACAACAAGTGTCATTCATATGTCTGGGAGATCACATGATTGGGTGACTGTTTACCTTCTCTATTCTATCACAATGTCCATTTCTGCCACGGAATGCTGTGAGATAATTAGTTATTTAGTCATGCACATCTTTGGTCTATCATTCATATGCATGGGAACATAGGGGGAAAAAAGATTAAAGGTGATTATTCATGACTTGTCCACAAAGTCTTTTTCTCCCCATCGGACAGCAATTAGCAGAAAATTTGGCTTCCTATCAGCTATTTCACAAATTAACTTACTGTGACTGTCTTCCTGATTTTTAATCCCTTTCCTTCCCAGCAGCAAAATACTTGTTTCTCCTGGCACATAATCCTATCCCCACTGACAGACCGAGCCTGCGATATTCATCCCAATGCTTATCCTCATAGACATATTTCAAAGCCAGCCTTGCTAGTAAAAACACAGCACAAAAAGAATGAAATGTATTTGACATTGCAGTGCCTTGACATTCCCAGACACTATGCTAGAAAAACCATTAGGAAAAAGGGTGAGAGGGAAAACAGTGTCAAAGAGATGGTTTAGAAGGTGTGTCATGTGCCTCCAGTTTACACAGATGTGACAATACTGGAATAAAATAATAGTTCAGGGTTTTTTTCCCCCTCAAGTTGCTAATGACTATGTCTGAATTGTCCCAAAGTCATATCCTGTCTGCCATTATTTCCCCATTTCTTTTATCTGATAAATTCTGGTCCTCTTGGACCTGAGCAACTTTAAATTGCAGCTTCTCCCTTTATTTCTTGTACCTTAAATTCACCCAGGCTAAGCGATTTATAGAGAAAAGCTCTTAGATACTGAATACCAGAATGAAAGAAGTCTCATTCCAAAATCTATTCAAGAACAGTTTAACTACTCTAGGTGGGAGCCAATTAATTAAATCAATTCATTGATCAGCCTATTTTAATAAAGTTCTTCTTCAGAGCCAGATACAGGATCTTACCTTTACCACTCTTATATGGAAAATTTATTAAAGTTCTCGGGTAGTCGAATCTTCCCTTTTTATGGGTTGAGTTGATTCCATCCTCCATATGCTGTTACACTCCTCTTTGTGTAATGATATCTGAAGAAGAAGACTCATTTTTCCTTTGTTGTTATATGTTCCAGGTCAAAAAAAGAAATCTTACATTAATTTCCTCCTATTATATATAATGTAGCAAAGTTTTGCAAAGCAGCTATAAATGCGTGCAAACAATTGAATTCTGGTCGATATGAATAAACAATGTCAATGAATGATCTACATGAATAATAAAATAACAATACTAATGTCTGTTCTCTCAATCTTCGTCACGTATGTACAAAAATTAAGAGTTACTTTATTAATATTATACTGCAGATTATTCAATTTTACAATGCAATTTATTTCCTAATAGTTACTTTATTGCATTGTAGGCTCTATTTGGGCTTATATTTCACTGACAGTTAATTTTAAGGGTGCTTTGATTTTCCTAAGCAATTTTAAAATTTAATGTCTAGGTTTAGTGTTAATAGAGTACAATGTTGCATCTTTTTACTTATGGACCTTATACCTCATGGTGAATTTTGTTATATCTTTTTTCAAGCTGATCAAGCATAGGTGACCTAAGCAACCAAGCTGGTCTGCAGTCAATTGTGCCTTTCTCTAATTTGAGTGAACATCTTCAATGTTCAGTCTGGTGATGGAGAGGATTTCATAGCAGTGCTTTCAAGCCTTGTTGTATCACCAGCATTTCGCCATTTGCTATTTTCTACTGCTGTCATTCTCCCAGCCTTATCACATCAGTATCATCCTGAAAAAGTAGCTGCTGGTCTACAAGAAAATAAATTTGTCCTGCCCATCAGATAGTCCATGAGTAAAACCCAGCCATCTGCTTTCCTCTCTCTTTAAGAGACAAAATTAATGGGCCTTCGTTCTTCAAATTTTAAAGATTGGTGTGGCTAAGAGATTAATACATGAACCAAATTAATATATGGAAATTATGTAGGTGTGTATGTGAGAGAGAGTATGTACTGAAGAAAGTGCCGAAGACAACTCTCTTATGCAAAGTACAGTGAAAAACTACTATACTAGAATTCACATTAAATCAGTTTGTTATACACTTTATTAATATATTTTGTCAACCTATGGATCTCAGTAAGAATCATATAAGGACAAACATGTTCTTCCAGCAAACATGAACTGACAGCAGGAATAAATGACCATTGAGGTTCCTTTTTCTAGAACCTTGTGTATTATGCATTCACTTTATTGTATGGGCAGACATTGGAAGCAAAGAATTGGTTTTTCTCTTAGTGAATTGATGATCATCTTTTTCTTACATAGAATTTCTTCTGCTCCACTTCCTCCTCTTAGAAGTTTTTACTGATGTTCAATTTACATTCAGGCATGAATCCCATCAGGGGAATGGGAGATGGATCAGGTACAAAATGACATGGGAGAAGTTACTTGTAAAGAAAGTTGTGGGGCTAGAGAAAGGTTATGTGTGGCTTCCTGTGATCTACTTTTTTATTTTTATTTTTATTTTTTAAAATTTGATTTATATGCCGCCCTTCTCCAGAGACTCAGGGTGGCTTACAATGTGTTAAGCAATAGCCTTCATACTTTTGTATATTTACACAAAGTCAGCTTATTGCCCCCACAATCTGGGTCTCATTTTACCTTCCTTAGAAAGGATGGAAGGCTGAGTCAACCTTGAGCCTGGTGAAATTTGAACTTGCAGTAATTGCAGACAGCTGATGTTAATAACTGTTAATAACAGTGCTTTAGTCTGCTGCGCCACCAGGGCTCTTATTAGGGAAGAAGGGAAGAATATCCAAAGAAGAAGATCACATGAGTTCTTGATTTTTCTGACTCCTTGGGGATGCTCCTACTTCTACTTATCTTCTTTATTGCATGACTCCTATTCTGCATTAACTCTGGGAGGCTATCAGGAATATGTGTGAATAGACACTTAGTAGGTAATTAATAGTTCTGTCCTTAGACCTATATACTGCCACCATATCTGGTAAAAATTGGTTTTATCACTCCAGAACATTTTTTTAAATTTAATCTCCACTGGAAACACCTGAATGTACCTGAAAACAATTGATTTCCTAGCAAAACCTTTTGTGGCTTAGGTCCCACAAGGCAGACAAACAAGTTGGAGCAAAATATGTCCAGTAGGGATAGACACAAAAATCGCTGGAAAGGAAAACCATTCTGTCTGACTGTGATAGGGCCAATTAAATATGGTAAGGCTATTTTGGACTGCAAATGTGAATGGCTCAGGATTTCCACTATAAAACAGATGCACACATGCATTTCCCTTAATTATCTTCACTAACCTTTTCCAGACTGGATTGTTTATTCAAATAAGAACAATCAGCATCTTAATTGTTTTATGAAGAAGCATTGCAGTGCCTGCTCTTTTGCTCTTAATCCTCCATTTCTCTCTCTACGACTTATGAAATGCTTAATTAGTCATTATGATTCAGTTTTTTTAAAAAAACATTTACCCATGACAACAAATGACATGCAGAGGCATAAACAGACCCTTGAAAAAGCTTTCCAAAACTGAAGATAAGGCACAGATCAACAAATATTACCAAATCAGGAATGTATCAGGCTCCTTAAATATACATATATATATATACACATACATACATACATACATACATACATACATACATACATACATACATACGATGCATTTCTGTATCTCTCTAATGCATAGGTTTCACCTGAAAAATGGTCATTATCAGACAAAATGAAAGATTCTACATAATGATTACTACATCTGTCCTTGTTCACTGTCACACCTGCTAGATGTGAAAGATCCACGGAATTCAAATAAGCTGATTAATTGCTACAAGTCTATGCTCAGGAATCTTCTCAATTAACAGTCAGCACCTGGTTAGAGTTAGATAAGAGTCAACGGCCCTCAAGGGAGGTTGGACTTAATTTATTTTTGGCTATGTAGGGATTCTAGGCTGGTTCCTCTTTTCAATCTGCCCCCAGGTTCTGCCATTCCTTCTCCCAAGCCTATGAATGATCCTGATGATCCATGATCATCTTCTATTAGAAAGAAATCTTACCAGGTTCATTTCCAAGCTGGGAATAAAAAATGCAGACAACTGCTTGAAACACAGTTCATATTAAATCTGAGACTGCAATATTATCATCTTTAAAGCCCTTCCTGACTTGGGGCCAGGTTATCATCTTCTCCCAGTCATTTCTTTTCATCCAATTAGATACCCAGCAGGTTGGGCATGTTACAGGGCCTGTCAGCTAAAGAATGTCAGTTAGTGGGAACCAAGGGATGTGTCTTCTTTACCGTAGCCTATGCCCTCTGAAACATTCTCCTTTCAGAGATCAGGACGATCCCAACCCTGCTGACTTTTTTTAAGCCTGTGAAGACTTTGTTGAGTTAAGGGCCCCATTTCTATTAACGTTTATGATTACAGTTCCATTGGTGTTATATATAATTATTTTGCATTGTTTTACTTGTTTTAGTTGTTTTCAATGTGTTTTGTGTACTGTGATGTATGCTGCTCAAAATCACTTATTGAGAGAGGTGGCTATAGAAATCAAATAAATAAATAGCCAAGTTACAATATGAACCCACCCATGGCTTGCCTTTCTGCATCCAATCACTTATAAAGTCCATCGATGGTCCCAGTTCCCTTTTAAATGGGATCCCTAGTTTGCTCATGGGAAAGTTTTGACTGAGTTTGTCAAAGTCAGTTCTAGTTCCTTTACACCACCCAAATTTGCCAATTTGCTGGTTTTCTATAGGTAGCAAAATTTGGAATGAATATTAGTAAAACATCTACAAATCAAGGTCACTCAGATTAATGAGGCCTTATCAGAACCGGCATAGGGAAAGAAAAAAATGAACATTCACATTATCATAAAGGAGTAGTGCTTACATCGGTATATGTTATGTGAAATGAACTATCAGATATTTTCTTTGCCTTTTACTTTAATTATATGAGAAACAAGGAAGAAGGTCATTTCCTTTCCCTTTCCTTGTTTAGTAATATTTCTGGATTGCACTTGAAGTGTAACATCTCTGTTTACTCTTCACTTGCGTTCTCAGTTCCTTTCTGATATGGTTGCCGGTCTGAATGCCATCGTGAGAGAAAGGAGTCATGAGCATTGTCTCCTGTGCATTTCTGCTCTGTGGCATTTAATAAGTACACTCTAATATTTCCAAAGGTCAATTACAATCATATTACTCAAGCATCACCTTACTGTGAGATTAGAAAACCAATTAGAAACAGGGCTAACAGGCATTTATTCAACAACCATGCAAAGTATGGTTGGCTGCCTAAATTAAAAAAAAAAGTTGCAAAGACAGGTTGCTGCTTATGTACTTAGCTATGATCTTATGCAAACCTTCTTGGGATTAAGATTCATTAAAAACAGTAGAATGTGCATTTGCTGAAGAGCAAGACAGGGATCAGTTTAGCACACAATCTAATACATTTCATTTTGGGCATGGGAAAAATGAATCATCGGCTATATCAATGCAATAAGTATTTATATAAGTGATGCCTTCCAAGCTGATCAGCAATAAGGGCAGAGTAGAAGCTACCCTCTAAAATATGCTACTATTCTCCAATGTTAAAGGTGAAGATGCTCTTCAGTGTTTGGTGATTTATCCAATTTCTCAGTGTTTGGAGTGCAAACGTGTATAAAAACAAGCAAACAAAGTGTCTTGATCTTCCTGAAATTTCTTAATCTTCATACAAAGTGAAATGATTGTAATGTTCCATTTCAAATGGTTCCACATATTCTTTTGTTTTTCTCCAGACTTCTGACATCTCACCAGTTCTTCAGAAGTTATGAAAAATTACAGCCAGTGGTTCTGAGATAAATTCTTCTAGTCCCTTCAGTATCCTAGGCTCAAAAGGTATCTGTTAACACAGCAAACTGTTCTCCTGCTATACCTTTACTCATCCTGAATTGTGTTCCCCGCTATTCCTCAAATATGTTAGAAAAGGCATTCTGATACCACTGTTTTCTCACTGTAGCAGTCTTGATTAGAATCATGGAAGCAGGAAAGTAAATTAAAATGATTTTTAGAAATAGCTAATTGAGGTGGGAATGCCACTATTTGCTAGCAAAAAATTGTTGAGGGAGGAGGCTTTAGATTTGTGTCCCCTATCCCATCCCTCAATGATTTCTGAAGACAAAAGAATTTGAGGATGATTGCTGCTTGAAGGAGAACAACTTCAATCATCAAGGCAAGAAGAATAGGTGTGCATAGATGAGTGTGCACCCTGGACCCACTTTCGGGAACAAATCCATCTGCTAATCCTAAAAATGCTGTGCTTGCTTATCACTCTTTTACATCATTGCATCAGGTGCAGGTTTAAATACAATTCACCATCAAATTTCGTTGGCCTTGAGCTTTTTATATGTTCATTCTACTCTGTTTTAGATCTTATTAGGGTTATGCTTTAGGACAGTTTCCTTTAGAAAGAGTTTTCTTCAATTAAATCAATAAACTCAGTGGTGGGATTCAAATAATTTAACAACTGGTTTTCTGCTCTAATGACCAACTGGGCAGGCATGGCTCGGTGGGCAGGTGACCATGTGGATGTGGCCAACTCAACATCACTCTGTTACAATGTAATAAGGGTTAACCAGAGAGGCAGTTTCTGTAAGCAGGGCAATAAAGATTAGGCTAGAAACAACACCAGAATGTTTCCTTCCTGCCTTCCTTACAGGATTAGCCCTGTCAAGTGGGGAAAAAAAACAAAATAAGATTTCTTTCAATAATCGGTTCTCCAAACTGCTTAGAAAGTTAACAACCAGTTCTCCTGAATAGGTGCGAACTGGTTGAATCCCACCACTGAATAAACTAGAGCAAAATTGCAAATTGTAATGTGAACCGAATTGTTAGAAAGTAATCTTGTTTCTCCTTTACTGATGTACTGTACCATGATAGGGAAAGATTACCAGATGGATGCAATTTTTCTTTTCTATACAACTATCTGTCAATGATCCTAAATGTGTTTACTTTACTCTAAGAGAAAACCATTGACATCAACAGAGTTAGCATCATAGTATGTACATTCTTGCAAGATTTCAACTTTCAAAATTCAGGAACTAGTTTTAATAATGGGATTTGTAGTCATCCTATATCCATTTATCTATTTATTTCCTGCTAACTAATTGTCTAATTTAGCATTCCTGTTTGGAAGACAGGGATAATCATACTGCATTTAATTGTGCTGTTTGCTTTGTAGCAACTTTAAGAGCATTTGGGTGTCAATTTTGCTTCTTTTTCCCAGAGGACACAGCAACATAAACTCCGGATGCTTTCTGTCCATTAATTTCCCAGGAGCAATGAATGGTAGCTATAAAGAAAACAAGAAATATGTTAAAATTATGGAAGCCTATCAGAAAATAACAAGATTGGGAATGTGAAGCTCATAAGAATTTAGAAAGCCATGACTGATAATGAAAATGGCTTCTATCAGTTACTTGTGACAATACCAAGAAAGATTAAAACAAGCTCAATCTCTCTTGCGGCAAAGAAATCCAAGAAGATGACAACTTTTCCTGAATATAAACATGTGGAACTCTATAATGTGTTACTTGCTATTATGTTTTAATCTTTCATCAGCACTGAAGCTAGAGGAAGATTTACCAGCTGACTTTTCAATCATTATTAAGTAATGGTTCCAGTTTACCATCTGGCTTCCCTCTGCCCACACATAAGCATGTAAAATGTAGGCAGGGGAAAGATTTCTGAGCTGGTAAAAATATATATTCAAACACAGATGTCAAATTAAGAGAAGTGATCGAACTTAGGGATGAAGTTACAAGAAGCTAAAGGAAAGGCAGATCTCAAGAACAGTAGGATAAATCTCCAGTCCAGTGGTGGAATTCAAATTTTTTTACTACCAGTTCTGTGGGCATGGTTTGGTGGGCGTGGTATGGCTTGGTGGGCGTGGTGTGGCTTGGTGGCTGTGGCTTGGTGGCTATGGCAGGGAAAGGATACTGCAAAATCCCCATTCCCTATCCACTCTGGGGCCAGCCAGTGGTGGTATTTGCCAGTTCTCCAAACTACTCAAAATTTCTGCTACTGGTTCTCCGGAACTGTCAGAATCTGCTGAATAGCACCTCTGATGTGGATGCTGTTTCACCAAGGGCTACAGACTACAATTGTGAGAATAAATGAAAGCACAATGAGATAAAGTGGGTCACTCAACCAACCCTCTGGTAAAGAACAAGGTCTAATTAAGATTCCAGATACAGGACTATTGATTCTATGACATAAAATATTTCCTGCTGTGTAGTTTCTTTTGACTATATACCCATGCTTCGAATAGTCAGCTGATTCCCTTCCTGCCACCTAATTCCCTTCCTGCTCCCACACAGCCTCCCACACTTATCACCTATCCTTTTTGATATGTACAATTTTGTTTTTGTTTTAAATCAAATATCATATTTAAAAGAAGGGAACAAATAGGTATTGATGAATTAAAACATGTATAAGTAAGGAAAGCCAAACTTTTTCCAAATGGGATTTAATTCTGATAGGCTAACTATCAGGTGGTGAAGATGGGATTTAGAAAACTAATATTGTAACAGAATCACTATATTAACTGTCTGGTGAAACCATCAATTTAATTTATCATCTAGCTACAACTAAGTAAGATATACTGAAGTATTTTTGTAGTGGCAGCTGAGCAGATCTAATCAGCTGCAATTTTCACATCATTTTTCTCTTGTCAGAACTGAGTCTCCTTACTAGGGACACAGTGGATCATCTCAATGCAGACACATCTTTCAGTTGCACGTGAGATTTTTAGGAAACTAAAATAAACTACAAACTTTAACAATTGAACAGTATCAACTTAAATCAAACTCAAATTCACACATGCCCAATGTCTGTGGGAACAGCCAGGTCTTCAAGGCTCTCTTAAAGGATAGCAGTCACAATATCTTTTTAAAAAGCCACTGCAAAATATATTGTACCTATGGTATATAATCATTCTCCACCTCACAAATAGATAGACAGGAGCTTGCCTGCCAGTCTGTTTGTTTGCTTTCTTCCCAAAACCAGTAGGACCCATATAGGGTTGGGTAAAGGCGTAATCTAGAATTAAAAAGTACTTTTCAGGACATCATCAGTTTAGTAATTCCATTTCAGCATTAAGCTTAGACCATTGTTTTGCTCATAGCCTGTCTCATAAAACTAAAAATAGCTTTGTTTGTTCTATAGAATGTCTTTTTTCATCTATATTTTATGTATATTATGAGCAACTTTACTGATATCTTTCATTTCTGTATTGAATTAGTGCGCAGATTACGGTAACTGATTTGGCTTCTTTGGGACAAATTTTAATTAAGAGATCATTAATTTAGAACTTCTTCTTGACAAGTCTCTCTTTTCTGTGCAACTTCAAGGACATGGAAATATAGATAATACGGAGGTCACAGCTCAGGACAGGCCATTTCTCCTAATCTGACTTTGAAATAATTTATTTAGATTTGCAGAAAAGAACTTAAATTTCTCCTACACCATTAATTCACCTTGCAACCCATTCAGTAGTGTTGACAAAACAAGGTTATAGAGCAAGGCAACTCCAGTCAGCAGAATGAACAAAAGGTTTCCTAAAAGCAGCAGAGTTTAACATAATTTGAAAGACGTGAAATAGCTCATGTGGTCATAGAAAAGCAGTCATATATGTATAAGTGATACTATAAAACCACATAAGATCATTACATTCAGAATCAAGTTATGTAACTGCTCCTCTATCCATTCCAAGTTCAAGGATTTTTAGGATTTGGTTAAGTAGTTGAATTTCTGTTCATTTATCTTCATAAAAGCTGTGATTATATATTAATCCCTCTGTGGGTATTTTCCTGTGATACAAATGTAAAGGTTTTCTGGCAATCAACCACTCTCACTTTATTATCTTGGACCAGACAATAGGGAAATGGAACTAAACCAAAAAAAAAATTTAAAAAAATCAGAAGTCCACTAGAAAGAGAAGGAACTGAACAAGTGTAAGAGATAAAATTGAAAAGGATAGATGATATGATTTAAAATAACCCCAGGATTGGAAGATTCAAATTATAAAGTAGATCTTGAAAATAGGAACTGCAACTGACCAATTTATCTCTCTAGAACAGAAGTCTTTCAACTTGGCAGCTTTAAGACTTGTGAACTTCAACTCCCAGAATTCTCCAGCCAGCATAGTTTGGGGACCCCTGCTCTAGAAGTTAAAGGAGGTCTGTATTGGAGAGGAAATATCTGTATATTGTGCTTTATCCACAACTCTAATATAAACTATTGACTGAACTGAATAAAATTCCACCTAGGCAATACTATTTAGCTATAGAAACCTAAAAAAAATAAAATATGTGTATAATACTGATTTTTATATTTAATACATTCTTCTTGCTATCCTCTGCTCAAGTACATTAGGTGGAACTGACAGGCCTTAATGCACCTATATTCATCATAATGAATCCCTTAAAAAAACAATAAAAATATCCAGAACATCTCAAATCAGATTAATAAGTATATGTTGGAAGAGATGGAGGTGGAGGAGACAGACAGACAGACAGACAGACACAGCATCTACATTTCAAATGGAACCACTAAATATTGAATCTATTGTTGACTTTATCCCATGGAAGAGAATCCTTAGAGATTCAGATGGTCCTAACCCTGATGGCTTTTTGCAAGGTGTGAAAGATCTAGATGTTCACACAGGCATTTGGAAGAATAGTTTTTCAATACCTGGCATATGTTATAGAATAGTTTTTATGTTGATTTCTTTGAACTATGTTATTTGTTGTTGTTTTAATCTTTGTAGGCTGCCCAGAGTCACCTTTTTGACATGTGTGCTATACCAATAGTTTAATTTAATAAATAACTGAAAATTATACATTTGAATTATAATGCTAAAAATTAAACATGGGAAGTACAAATGTAGCCACGTATATTGCAACAATGGTAAGTATTGAATCAATAGTTTGAGTGCGGTTTTCTGAAGAGCAAACAAAACCACACTTCACATCATTGCTTCTTTTCTCCATATCCCTTCTTTGCACTGATGAGGGGGAAAAAAGACTAAAATAGTTTCAACTGATCTGAAATATTTTGATATCTAAGACAAAGGACAAGATAGTGATTCCCACCCCCACATCTTTCATCCCATGGAGGGGATTTAAATACTCTGGAGAGCTAACCTGATTTCTATTCTGGCTATGACATCATTTCCAAAAGCAGCAGAGTGGCATAGAGAGCAATGGCTAGAGCATATAGTAAACACAGCCTAGCCCACCAACATCTTGCTGCTATTCCCAAGCAGCCAACAGTGATCATCACTGATGGCAGCTTCAGTCTGTCAAACATTAGTGATTGACTTCCTAATCTTTTTAGATGGATACTATGCCTGGGATGTGCCTGAATTGAGGATGGAAGATTTTAGGATTAATTCTCTCCTTCAGTCTCGTTCCCTGTTCCTCTCCATTTGTTAGCCTTAGAAGCTCTACAGAAGAGTCAAACTGAGTGAGCAAATAATGCAAAATTTGCACATCTATGCCTCAGTTGTTGTTTATACTCTTGTTCATTATGAGTACAAGGACATGAATGTTTTCTCCCTTGTTTGACTTTTGACTAAATCCCTAACCTGTTATTAATTTGGCTGGTTTCTTGACTCACTAAACAGCTTTTGGAAAAGACATTATATTGTGGCAACTAATTAAGTATTCCTACTTCCCTGAAAAAAGTGACTTTCCTTCGACATTGGCCTCTCCTGTACACAGTCAACAGCAAACTGGTTTAACAAATTCTGACTTGCTTTTCATGAAAGTCACCTATTTTCTCACTCTGGGCTGATCTTTGATGTGCAAATATGCACAATAATATAAGCTCTCACATTAGTGGAGTCACCTCAAGCTATGAGCAAGCAAGGGAGATCATAGAACAATTTATTTCAAAATATTTTTTAACCTTGCTCTATAGCCAAGAAACACTCCTGGAGCAGATGACAAAGACCTAAAATTGTTCCTGTTGCCAGTTGGCTTTGGGTCCAATTGAAACTATGTTTTTTAAAAACCCTTTATAGAACAGCAAAGGATAGGTCAGAAAATGTTTTTTTAGCCTTCTCTGAGGTTTGACCGTTCTTTTCATAGCTGAAAGATAATTAATGTTCAGTAGTTAGTCTATATGGCACTATTATCACCATCCATTTTCTTAATGTAAGCCTTCAAGAATTCTGTCATACTCCTTTAAAAAATACACCCTGGAGATATATGTTATTTATGACACAATCAAGGTCAGTTTCGACATATCACAAAGCTGGTAAAAAAGTAGAAAATAATATGGTTTTTAGGTTTAAGATTTCCTTATTTAAAGAGAATCAGCAGCCAATCATTACTGGGTATAGTGAAATTCACTTTATCTGAATATAACCCTGATTCAGTCTTCTATAAACAATAGAGTAAATGTGTTAAGTCCCTTGTATTTTTAAATATTCAAATGACAGTTGCAGATTTTAATGCTAAACACACTCAATAGGTCCCATGAAACATCACTAAGTTTAGGTAATCATGCTGTGGTAAATATCAACCTTAAGGCTGGTTGACATATCTTTTATATACCATGCTTATTTGTGTACAGGATAATAATTGTGCCAGAATATCTGTTCATGCTGATTACATTTACATGTTTCCTGGCACTCTTGGGAGGGGGTACAGTTTTATTTGTAACATTTTACATCATGCCTCTGAAATTGTCCCTGTATTATTAGGTGATATTATACCATTATTTTACAATTTTGTATTTCAGATTTGGATTGTTAAACTAAAAGATGTCTGTTTGGATTGTTAAACTAAAAGATGGCTGTTTGGCTGGATGAATGAGCTGTGAAATAACCTAATAACCTACCATTTAGTGCAATGCCCATATCTTTGTACATAGGAATGGACCTATGTAAATTAAACTGAAACATGAAAATTAGTGGATCAGAACTCAATGGCTCATTAAGCTTTAGCTTACGCCCATCTTTGCTATGGTGAAAGTTAAATGAGCTTGAAAGTAATGCTAAAATTAACAAGCCTCCTGAGATACAGATCAGATTTGAAATATACATTCAAATTATTCAATTTAACCCTGTATTTTGCAGGTCAGGCTCAAATGTTGCAAGATATAATGAATTTATACAGATTAGTCAGACCAGGAATGTGAGCCTGAAATAGGCCTGCTTACTTAGAATTGTGTAACAATTCCCCCACACTAGACAAGGCAAACAAGCCAACTTTCATTCCTCCAGAGATCAGAGTAATCCAATCTCTATTAGGATTTTTTAAATTTTTTTTTACAGAAATAGCATATGTGGGATATAGTATATTATATTCTGATAAGTCTGAGTTTTAACCCAATTACTGTATATGGATATAAGCAGCTCTGAATCACTTGTGATTGGATTAGCATGTAAGGCTTAATATATACAAGATAGTCCATACTTAGCAACCTAATTGGGACCTGCAACTCTGCTACTAAGGGCCACAGAAGCTAAGCAGAAAATCACATGACTACAATGGACATACAACCTCACTTCCCTTTTGGTTTTTAAGCAAAACCCTACAATTGCTAAGCCAACCACACGACCATGGTTTAAGATTTTACTTCCATTTCCACTATTAACTCTGCTCGTTCCAAGCATCTTGCAAACGACTGCAAGATGCTTCAATAGTCATAAATGTGAGGGCTGGTCACAAAGCTTTTTTATATCTCATCATATCTTCAAAGGACTACCTGTAAAATAAATAAATAATATAAGAACAAAAGCAAAAGGTCTGAAAGTATTTGCAGAAGATGGTTGTTAAAGTGCTCTTTACCACTTAACAATCTGCCACCTAAGTCTATTATCATAGGAATTCTGGATGCCATTCTGTGTACTTTAATATAATTATGATATCTTATACAGTAGTGAAATTCAATTTTTTTTACTACTGGTTCTGTGGGTGTGGCTTTGTAGGCGTGGTAGGTGTGGCTTTGTGGGCATGGCAGGGGAAAGATACTGCAAAATCTCCATTTCCACTCCCCTCTGGGGCCAGCCAGAGGTAGCATTTGTCGGTTCTCTAAACTACTCAAAATTTTCACTACCGGTTCTCCATAACCTGTCAGAACCTGCTGGATTTCACCCCTGATCTTATACTTCGTAAGGTAAATGTGCTGCTGTACTTTTACATGTGATTGTGCTCATCCCCCACATGGCCTGTGGTAAAGCCCCATTGTTTCTTTCAGCACTTGGCCCCACAGACTCACATTTCTGCAGTAATCAAAAATATGCCCTTCCTGCACTAAGAGTTCTCTCTGATTAGCCTTGATTAGCTGTTAGGTGTCTTACAACTTCAGCAAAGCCTGATTGAGAAATATTATTTCTTCCTTCTGTTCTTCAGTATTTTCTTCCTTTTATCTGGACTGAAAAGTGAAGCTGATGTGCATTTCACTGACGAAGCATTGAATCACAGCTTAGGTTAAAAAAAAAAAATCAAAGAGCCTTGAGAGACCAGTGCTACACTGGAATTTGATTTAGCTTCTTCTCCAGAACTACAATCTGCTTCTATTGGTTTCTATGATGCATTCTGTTTACCCATGAGATCATTGTAACAGAATAAGAGATTGGAAGGGACCCTGGAGGTCTTCTAGTCCCGCCTCAAGCAGGAAAACCCCTATACTATTTCAGACAAATTGGTGTCCAATCTCTTCTTCAACACCTCCTCCAGAACAACTTGCCTCCAGAAGAAATTTCTTGACAGTTGGAACAATTAATAAGTGGAACAACTTGCCTCCAGAAGTTGCGGGTACTCCAACAAAGCCCAGTGTTGGAGTACCCACAACTTCTGGAGGCAAATTGTTCCACTTATTAATTGTTCCAACTGTCAAGAAATTTCTCCTTAGTTCCAGATTGGTTCTCTCCTTGATTAGTTTCCATCCAGTGCTTCTTGTCCTACCTTCAGGTGCTTTGGAGAATAGCTTGATCCCCTCTTCTTTGCGGCAGCCCTTGAGATATTGGATCACTGCTATCATGTCACCCCTAGTCCCCCTTTTAATTAAACTGGACATACCCAATTCTGGTAACCATTCTTCATATGGTTTAGCCTTCAGTCACCTAATCATCTCCGTTGCTCTTCTCTGCACTCTTTCTATAGTCTCAACATATACCAAAACTTTACCAATATTAGGCTGTTGGTTTGAGCTCTGAGCTTGGCAATTTGGTTGCAAATGTTTCGTCACCATTCGAAGAGATACCATCAGTGCGTTTTGAGTTGTGGAATCAGTTATATCATTATTTGATTTGTGTGATTATCTGGAAGCTTCCCTGCTAGATTCAGAGCTATTTTTCACCAATATAGTAGTATTGGACTAAGCACTGAAGATACAACACTATTTTTTTCCTAATACAGTAGTATCTTCTTGGACTAAGCATTGATACACCCGATATATCACAACCCACCTGCATTTGCACTCTTCCCCTTCACCATATTTTTCCAATGCCTGTTTCTTTTAGTAATGGTGTACATGGAAATGCAAAAATGAATGTTTCTAAAACATTACATTTGCACAAAAAATCAGGATGATTTGTAAAGGCTACAAACTGAATAGTCAACAATCTGATAGGAAGAAAAGGAAGCCAAAGGTCATCATCAAGCAATCTTTAATTTCAGACTCATTTTCTTTCAAATGAAAATAACAAACAACTTCAGGGTTTATGGAAATGAAGTCATCAGTGATGCAGATTGTTTTTAATTAACTGGGACACCAAGGAAGCCCAGAGGGTTGTAGTTAATCTTTGCAGTAATGATGTTCTGTTGTATGGATGGTCAACTGCAAAAGTTTAGAATTTCTGTATCTTTAAATGTTGGGGGGAGGGAGGAAATTTCAACACATACAGTGTCTGTTGGATCAATTCTGCATAATTTCATAATTCTAATTAAATGCAGTTACTAAATGCAGTTTCTGACTGTATTGAACCCTGGAATAATTATCCTGATTCAGCTAATCTATCTATTTGTGATCAGGTGTCAGTTCTTCAAAGTACACTAAACAGGAAATCAAAGTTATGAATGCTGATACTACCTTTATTATAAGATTACAGTAACTGAATCTTGCAAATCTGAATACACTTTCCCCCTTCCTCCCTTTATCTTTGTAAAACCTACTGTAGGTATGGTCCTGTCTGAGATGCTTTTTCAAATTACATTTGTGTCCAGACTCAGATTTCTTTTATCTGACCCGTGTCATAGTTGAAGTTCTTGCTTCTGTTCCTCAGATTTATTCCTTCTTCCCATTATAGTCCTAACATTGGTTATTTCCAATCCCATTTTACCAAGACTGTTTATATAGCTATAATCATACTGTTCATTAGTACTCACATGAAGTTGATTGATAATATAGTTAATCTTTTATTATTGTAGTTCAGCTGATTATTTATTCAACTTTTTATCTTTATGATCTCCAATTCTATTTGTACATCTCTGCCTTTTTTCCAACAGATAGAATGATGGCTATTATCCCAATTCTGAAGCAATATGATCTGTTCAAAGTTCTGAGCATGAAGTTATTTTGAGATTCCTTCAAAGATAAAAAGGACGAAATCATTTGCACTTGAAATCACATAACTTTTTTTTTAAAAAAACCATTTAAATAGGCTTTCAACTGTTGGAATCAGTTGTATTATTGCGATGTACATGGGGCTGTTTTTGAAAACAGTCCAGAAATTTCATCAGGTTCAAAATAGGATAGTTATTGCTCATGGGAACCTGCCAGTACAAACAAATTATGTCAGTACTTCACCATCTTCCTGGCTGCCAATCCATTTCTGAGTCTAATTTAAAGAGCTGATTTTAAAGCATCCAATACAGTGGTGAAATCCAAATTTTTTACTACTGGTTCTGTGGGCTTGGTAGGCATGGTGTGACTTGGTGGGCATGGCTTGGTGGGCATGGCAGGGAAAGGATACTGTAAAATTTCCATTTCCTCCCACTCCAGGGGAAGGATATTGCAAAAATCTCCATTCCTAGGTAGAGGCCAGCTAGAGGTGGTATTTGCTGGTTCTCTGAACTATGCAAAATTTCCGCTACCGGTTCTCCAGAACCTGCCAGAACCTGCTAGATTTCACCCCTGATCCAATATTTTGAAGCTAAGTTATGTGGGAAAGCACTTTCTACCATACATACCAGGTTGCCCCTGGTTCGCATCAGTTCTATAGAACTGGTAATAAAACCGGCAGGAGGCTCTGCCCATCAATCCTGATGTCATCAGAATGCTTCTGCACATGCTCAGAAGCTTCTGTGCATGCACAGAAGAGCGTGTGTGCACGGCCCCATTGCAAACCAATAGTAAAGGTTAGTAGAACCCACCCCTGATACATACCTAGCCAGATCTCAGGATCTGCTATTCAGGCCCTCCTTCAAGTTCCCTAATCAAAGAAGGTGAGGGCCTTTTCTTTGGTGGCAATCCATTTACAATCCTTTCCAAAGAAGCTCACCTGGGACCCATGTTAGCATATTTTGGCACCAGGTGAAGACTTTTAATATTAAGTCTAGTGGATAAGACGACTGATTTAGATGTTCAATACTTTAATCATATCTATATTATAGATTGCTGTTGCCTAATTCCTGTGGTAGTTTTATTGTCTATTTTAATTAATTAATTATATTATTGATATTAACAATACAGTATTAATTATTGTGCATGCTTTAAACTTGGAGTATTTTATTCCAAACCTAGAGACTCTTGGCAATTTGGGCAGTTTCATTAAAAAAAATAAATTAAAAAAAACAATAAATAGGAGTACAGAAAATCTATATTTAAAATATTATATGTAATCCTCATTCCTCCATCTCAGAAAAGTTTGTCTTAATGTAAAATCTTATTAAAATCTAAAAAGGGTGGGAGTAGTTGAACTGATTTGTTATTAAAAAATCAAAAGTAAGGTTAAAGTGTTAATAATCAAAAAGCTTATTTTTCTTGCAGTTCTAAATGTACAATTTCATATTGCTTCATTACTATTTTTTCACATAATTTATGAAGTGAAAATTAAGCGATGTCTATTGCCTATTTCAATTAACCTTCACAATGATTCCTCAAACATAAACCAAGATGACAGCTTTGTTACAAAAATCTAGATTAATATTCCTGAGGGAAGGCTACTGAATCATACTAGAGTGTTCCATACTTCTTTCAATTGTGTTATGTCAATTATACAGTTAACACAGTCATCTGTCTGCTACTGCATTGTAGTTAAGCTGTATATCCACTGATCCTGTATTGCCTTCACAAAGAGATATTGATAATCGTGTCCTTTCCTCTGAAGATAAAAAACTCATTCGGTGTCACTTCCAGTGGGGAAATTGTTTTGAAACCTATAGTTCAGTTCCAACTCAGCAGATAAAGAAGTTTTGAATTATGTATCATATTTCATACAGAATTCATTTCTTTCAACAACCCTCCTATCTTTTTGTAAGAGCCTAAAGACGTGACTGTGCCAGTTGGCTTGGGACTCCAGTGGGGGTTCAGGACAATGAAATTGGTTGACTATGTAATAACAGACCTCACTTTCTGCCCCCCCCCATCCTCCCCATGTGTCTTTGCTTGTAAGGTTTGATTTTAACGTTTTATGTTTTAATTAAGATGTAACTGTAAGCTGCCCAGAATTACCTTATGGTAAAATGGGCAGCCAATAAATTTTATTTATAAACAAACAAATGTATGTACAATGTAAAAAGCACTACTTTGCTACACAGCTTTGTACATCTTACTATTTTATGCAGCCCCTAGGTCAGTGTTTCTCAACGTTAGTAAACTTTAAGATGTGCAGACTTCAACTCCCAGAATTCTGGCTGGGAAATTCTGAGAGTTGAAGTCCACACATTTTAAAGCTGCTAAGGTAGAGAAACAAGGCCCTGGCTTGAATTCCCCTTTTAAAAGCAGAGCATTATTGCCATGGCTGAAATAATGAAATATAAAGGAGGTAGGAGGGAGCGCTCATCGTAGACAATAGGAAATTCAAGACAACATGATGGTGGATCAACAGTAAATAAGCAGCAGATGAAGAGATTTATAGCTGGCTCTTATGTCTTATACTTTATTTATTGTCCTATAAAGATTTATTCTCCTATAAAGGTCTCAGACACAGAAAGTGTCTTGCAGCAGTTCAGTTTTTGATCTGGTCATCAACTCAAGCTCTTTACTCTCAATGTAAAGAGGGATGGTAGAAGATTTTAAGCTGGCACAACTGACTAGTCATTATACATCAAATCCAACACATCTGCAAATTCCTTGAGTAAGGCATCTTAAAGGATGATTATTAGATTATCATTGTCCTGTCCTATCTTATCTTTGCCCTCCAAATATGATAGGGCCATAAGCATCTTTTCAAAGGAGTGGCTTCACCCAGATCTAGTTCTAATGATCTTAATAGGGAAATTATGAAGGATGTCATTTTTTTCTAGCCACTGGAGGTAGAAGAATTCAAGCAGATATGAAGTGAAAGAAGGAAGGTGAGACTACAGACATAGAGGAGAACAACTAAAAATATTGAAGAGGAGAACAACTAGTGGCGAGTATCAGAAATGAATCCCTACTATCTGGGGTTAGTGTAGAATTGGATTTTTGATGATGCGTTGTAAACATTTTTGCAAAATGGCTGCCAGTGGGAACAGCAGTTTCCTGTTTGCAAAAGACTTCCTATTATAGATGTGGCAAGTCACACAGCATCTGTAGTTTGGTTTTGGGGATGTTATTACCATTCAGCAACCATTAGGTAGAAGTGAGAAAAAGAGATATTTCGTATATAGATCCCTAGTTCATCTGAATGCTTACTTACAGTATGGCCACCATGTCCTCCTGTGTATCTGTGTTTTCTTTTGCTGATAAGGCAATCCAAATACCTTGTTGCTAGTAATCATAGACTAATTCTGCAATTGCTAAAGAAAAATTGGAAGGAGGCTGGTTAGTCACAGTTTTCGGTTTAGGTTTTTCTTAGTCTTGATGGATTCTTATCTTATCCCCACCAGAATGCAGGCATATCTATGTTATTTCATTTATAACAAAAAATAAACAAATGAAGTTTGGGGCATGAATTTACCTTAGAGTACACATGCATTTGCTACTGATGCATTTAAAATGCCTAATTATTTCCTTTTTCTTATCTTCATTTATTAATTCTAGTGAGAAACTGAAGTACTGGTATGTACTACAGAAGTTACTGTATCTGTTGTTTCAAATAAATCCCACTCCACTCATTAACACAGGTGGAGTTTCTGATGAATACAGAGTTGATTAGTGTATAATTTATGGCATTCATCAGCATATGATTTTTAATTTTTTTTAACAAAAAACAGAAACAAAAAAGTGAGTGAATTTAGATTGCGTATAAGCTATTTCACATGGAAGATTGTGTCTGTGTTATGTACCTACGTTTCACATGCATAATCGCCCCATAATTTCTATTCTTCTGTCCATAGAGAGAAAGAATACTTCAAGTTAGTTTTTTTTTAAAAAAATAGCATCAGCTAGGATTACAATACTGAATGTTTTGCTAAATGCTTCAGAAGTTACTATTAACACATATGAGATAAACACAAATATATGCACTATTACATTGTATAGTTTTTCCCACATTAAGAGTATTATAATACTGATTGAATCAGGCAATGATACTATTATGAAAACATCACAATTTTAAATCTAAACTGGTCTCTATTTTTTTAAAGAAACCCAAATGTTTACTCATTGGACTCTCAGCATTAAAGATCAAGATTGCATTTCTTAGCTACAAGAAATAAACCACTGGAGAGAGGGAGATCTATTAAGTTCTGGTACAGACCAAATTCTCTGTACTAAGATTTCCCACCAAGAAGCCCAATACTTCTTTAGGCATACTGATTTTTTAAATAAAAAAATTAAGAGAAACTTTTTAATTTCATAACAGAGCTAATTTATGGGATATTGGGGAGCAGCTTACTTGATAAAAGCCTTCAAAAAGAGATTGGTAAATCAATTCTTATGGGGATTATGAATTTCATGAACTGGGACGAGAATTGGTCAATGTCCCTTCAAGCCTTATAAAAAAGTAATTTGTATTGTTGGGCATGGAAATATCCAGGGGTTCTTCTCAGTAGTGGGTTTCCGAATTTTTTACTACCAGTTCTGTGGGTGTGGCTTGGTGGGTGTGGCAGGGGAAGGATACTGCAAAATCCCCATTTCCTCCCGATCAGCTGGGACTTGGGAGGCAGAGAATAGATGGGGGCGGAGCCAGTCAGAATTTTTACTACTGGTTCTCCAAACTACTCAAAATTTCCACTACCGGTTCTCCAGAACTGGTCAGAACCTTCTGAAACCCACCCCTGGTTTTTCTTAACCTAAATTTTAAAAAGTAAGAATATGTAATAACTCTGAAGCCTATCATTTCAAAATTAGTGAAATTTTGCATTAATCTCTAGTGTTTTGTTATTGTCCTAACATCAAAATTAGGTCATTAAGCTAACAGATGTCAGTAGAGAAGAATGTCAAAACTGCCAGAACGTAATCTTTTTGGATATAATGAATGAGCACCTCATAACCTTTGTGAACCTATAGCCAAACCTTTCCTAGCTAGTTCTCCCTTATACCATCTTCCCATTCTCTTTGGTAGCATCACTAGTATCGTTTGGCTGGAGTATGTTTGTAAAGAATGTTAGAAGGTCACATCTAAATTTGTCTTCCTTAACCTATTATACTACTCTCTTTCCTTCATACATTCATAGCATTCAATATTTTTTCAAAGCATCTATTTTTCAATGCATTAATTTTTATATATGTAACATATTTAAATACCACTTTATAATGCCTGGTAAGGTCACATTTGGAATACCGCATTCAGTTTTGGTCACCACGATGCAAAATAGATGTTGAGACTCTAGAAAGAGTGCAGAGAAGAGCAACAAAGATGATTAAGGGACTGGAGGCTAAAACATATGAAGAACGGTTGCAGGAACTGGGTATGTCTAGTTTAATGAAGAGAAGGACTAGGGGAGACATGATAGCAGTGTTCCAATATCTCAGGGGCTGCCACAAAGAAGGGGGAGTCAAACTATTCTTCAAAGCACCTAAGGGTAGAACAAGAAGCAATGGGTGGAAACTAATCAAGGAGAGTAGCAACTTAGAACTAAGGAGAAATTTCCTGACAATTAGAACAATTAATAAGTGGAACAACTTGCCTCCAGAAGTTTCTGAATGTCCCAACACTGGAAATTTTTAAGAAGATGTTGGATAACTATTTGTCTGAAGTGGTGTAGGGTTTCCTGCCTGGGCAGGTTGTTAGACTAGAAGACCTCCTAGGTCCCTTCCAACTCTGTTATTCTATTCTATTCTATTCTATTCTATTCTATTCTATTCTATTCTATTCTATTCTATTCTATTCTATTCTATTCTATTCTATTCTATTCTATTCTATTCTATTCTATATATTGACCTCTCTTCCATCTCTAATTTGCAGCCCCATATTATAAAAGAACATGAACAAATTATTTTGTCTAAACTGGGACTTCCTAGCAGTCTAATTTTGCTTCCCATCCCATGGGCAAAAAGTGACAACTTCCCACTGTTCGTTAAAGTCAGTTTTAGAGTTGATTCCCGTCTGATAGCATGTCCTCGTTCCCTCTTTCTTAATCAAATCTGGGGCCTTTCTTTGAAGGTATTTATTTTGCTCTTGTATATACAAATAATAATATTTCTATTCTTATTTCTAATTACAAGAGCTATTAGTAGCAGACCACTACTAATGGGAGAAAGAGATGGGAGAGAATGCATAATTTTTAATGTGGTGCATTTTTTTCAGGCATTTATTCTAATAAGCAGGATTTCATGCTTGTCTCCTTAAAAAGCACAGCTAATACTGCAGCATGTATGACACACCTGCAGTCCTATTTACCATACCCTGGAAAAAGCTTCAGTGCATTCAGTGGAACTTGCAGGGATTATAGTGAAAAGCAGTCACCCCTCATTTTTTGTAATTCAGTCATTAACAATATATTTTTATTGTCAATCCTCAAAAAGTACCATTAAAAGAGAAAGGTTCTGTAATGAACTATGATTTGACATTTGACATTGTTTCATGCAAAATGTTAACTATATACAAATTCATATTGACATGAAGAGGCTGCTACATATTTTGAGCTTTTAAATAAATAATTTTTCAGGCCTAGTCACTCCAAAGGCTCCCTGATTCACTTCAATGTCTCAGATGAAACAAATAACCAAAAGTCACAGAAAATCAGCATGCAATTACTGTATAATATTAGCCTTTACCAGTGACCTCTTTAGTAGTGAAAGAACATGCTCTGTCACTGGATAAATAGTCAAGTGAAAGATGACTATTATTATTTCTACTGTGGATCCGGGAAGTACTAGTACATTTATATATGAGTTCAGGTTAGCATTATCGCCATGACCTTTTTCAGCTGCTGAAATGGGGAAGCCTGAGGGAAAGAAGATGAGGATTTCTGCATGGAAAAACTGTGGAAAACAAGTTTCCAATCTTGTGGTGTCTATTTTGTTCTTTGTTAAAACTGTGAAATCCATCATCTGTAGTCTAATTCAAAAACTCTTTACTAAAATTAATCTATTCTGAGGCCAAAAATTTGGTCTGGGTAACAACTGTGAAAAACTGCTTTCCCCCCCTTTCATTAATACATCTCACTATTATATTGTTGCAACTATTGTTAAACAGTTAAGAGTCAGAAAAACTTGCCAGTCAGTTGTGCATCTTTTAAATATCTGTCACTGGACCAATCATCTTCAGTTGATCTTGGCTAAAGATCCTCAATTATGAAAAGAGATTCCAAATCTAAATATCAGCAAGACTAACTCCCTTTTTATGACATGATTACTACCAACGTATCAACATACAATCATTAAATCAGATGTGTGCTGTCTTCTGCTCTTCAAATGTTTTAAACAACAACTTTTATTCACTCTAAATCAGTTAAAAAAGCAGCCAACTTTGCTTATTTAATGTCCTCTAGATCTATTGAATGTGTTAATAGAGTATCCAGAATTCCATGCTAACACAGTGTTCATTAAGTTTTTAATTGCACACCTTTTACAAAATTGCAAAGAAGAAAGCCACCATAAAAAACATGGCAGCCATCATAACTCTCTCTTCCCTAGCAAACACCTTCCAGTCAACAGTTTGCAACGAAGTCAGCAGCTTTTATGTGTATAGACATTGCATCTGTTCCCAATTTGCTGTCTGAGGCTACTGGCTTCCACAATTAAAATCAAAGCAACAACAGTAAGATCTCAGATACCAACTTTGCCTTGGCTAGGTGTAAAGCTTATCAGTCCATGCAATGGTATGATATAATGGGCAAAGGAGCCCTTTTCTAATATAGGTTGGTTGTCCAGAGAAGATGACAATGAAAACAGACAGGACCAACAGACTGAGATAATGAAACAATCACATCTATTGAAGGGGCAACTTTTCTCATGGGTAAAAAAAAATAAATCATTTCTGAATAAAATTGCAAGACTGAGGAAGGAAAACAAACAGAGATTGAACCTCAGATTTCTTTTGGCAGCTTTTATTGCAGTGGATGGAAAGACCTGGAAATTAAATATCCATGCATTGGGTAGCAGACAGAATTAGCATGTTGTGTGTAATAATAGAGCCACATTTCTGATTATGTTAAAATAATCCTTCACAAATCCTTTCACTGATCATATAGATACTGAGTTGTAAATACATCCTCTTGGTCCTAGCTGAATTAATCACTTTCCTCCTCTGTTTATCTGTTTTTATTACTCAGGTTTGCACATAAAGCTAATATTGGCTACAACACAATGCATATCTCAGAGAAAGACAAATGGATTCCTTCTGCAGGCCCTCATCCAGGCATTTTTGATGGGATAAGATAGCATCCCCTTAATTCTGACTAACATGCAGTTACAAGTTTTTAACTTCAAACAAGAAGAGACTTATGAGAAATAATGGGGGTTGTTCTGCTGCTATTGATGAAATACTGGCTCCTCACCTCTGGCCCCATATATGGTAATTTTATTTAGGTAAAACAAATGAAGCTTTTCCAGGGAAATGGTATCAAGTAACTGATGTAAAGAATATTGGAAATCACTTCTTTATCTTTTTTCTGTTTCTTCTTTTTCCATTGTTTTTAATACCTTTCTGCGTAATGCTGATTCCATCAGCCTGGCTGTGATTTTATTAGCTTTTAGAACTTCTTGAATAAAAGTAGAATGGAGGAGAAGACCAAGTTCTGGGGCATCCCATACTGGACTGTTTGAAGGCTTGTCCTCTCCTTCCCATAATCATTGAATAGAATCTCCTAGGAATAGAAGGAATAGAATCACAGTGATATGCTGTTCCTCATTTTTAGACACACAGATGATCAGAATAATAGAATAACAAAATAATAACAGATGCTCAAGCAAGAAACCCTATACCATTCTGAACAAATGTCTGTTCAATCTATTCTTAAAAACATCCAGTGATGGAGCATGCACCATTTCTGAAGTCAAGCTGTCCACTGATAAATTGTTCTCACTGTCAGAAACCTTCTTAGTTCTAGATTGGATCTCTCCTTGATAAGTTTCCATCCATTACTTGTTGTCTTACCTTCAGGTGCTTTGGAGAATAGGTTATCCCCATCTTCTTTGTAACTCTTCCAATATCGGAAGAGTGCTATTATGTCACCCCTAGTCCTCTCTTGGTTAGACTAGTCACTACCCAGACCCAATGTCTAGTCATTATATATTTTAGCCTCCAGCCCCCTAATCATCTTTCCTCTGTACTCTTCTAGAGTCTAAACATCTTTTTTTAAATCGTGGTGACCAAATCTGGGTGCAGTATTTCAATAAATCCATAAATGTACTTTGATAAACAGTATTGAAAGCCACTGAGAAATCCAGTAAAACAGATTGTTTGTTTATCCTTCATCTAAGTCCCATTATATGCTCTGTGTGAGGGCAACCATTTTATATATATAGGGTGGTAGTTGTAGAACAGTGCAGGGTCCAAACAATACCTTTTGAGTAAGAAATGAACTGAACAAACAATCATCATGCACTACCCAGCTCTTTGCCCTGTTCATGACAACCTGCACCTTCATAACCAAGTTGTGAAGCACACACATGATATCTGCCATCACAGAGACCCCAATGCATTTCCTTGAATTCTTAGGTAACATCACATGAGATTACTCTGTCAACTCATAAGACTCTAACCATCTGGTTCCTGCTTTAAGTAAATGTGAGTTGTTTTTTCCACAAAATGATCAGCCAGATGTTCTCAGGAAATATTTAATGGGTCTTCCAAATCAGCCTTCCCCAACAGACAGGTTTATTTATTTATTGTTTATTTATTGGTTCAATTTATATACCGCCCTTCTCCGGAGACTCAGGGCGGCTTACAATACATTAAGCAATAGCCTTCATACTTTTGTATACATCTGCTTAGTAGGACTTTTGGGCCCCCCAAGCAGTGTTCTTTTTTATACAAAGTAAGCTTATTGCCCCCACAGTCTGAGTCCTCATTTTACCTACCTCAGAAGGATGGAAGGCTGAGTCAACCTTGAGCCTGGTGAGATTCGAACTTGCAGTAATTGCAGACAGCTGGCAGCTAAGTGCTATTTAACAGCACTTTAATCCGCTGCTCCACCAAGGCACCAAGGTTACTCAAAATATCATTGCTGGCTGGCATTCCATGAATGTAACAAGATGGGGAAATAGTTTATTCAAAATAGTCTGTTTTATTTGAAAAGAAGAAGGAGAAAAAGTCATAATAAACCTAATTTAAATTAAGGAATTATCAGATATCAGATCTGTCTCAGTTTTTCCCTGTCCACCATAGTGTCTTTTAGGGCCATACAATTTTCTGAGCAAATATTTCTATGCATTGTCTCCATTCTATAGTTAAAAGTGAGATCCACCACAGGAGGCAACTTGTAAGGAGAGAGAGAAGCTTCATCCAGGTTATAGAAAGTGAAAACAAATGGAAACTTGAACTCACAGGCTCTTTATAGACGGCATTTGCCTTTATCTTCCTGATTACATATGTGTTCTTTACCATATTATGGGATATATTATATACCCATAACCTTATTGTGATGGCCCAAGTGCCAAGTTACCTTTCTTTTAACCTCGCAATGAAATACAAAATCTGCTCCATAAAATGAGGGCTGCTCAGAGTTACAAAGCCTGATTTTCAAGTACTATTTATTTATTCAGATGTGTGTAAGCCAAACCTAGAAATGATTTGATTTCTGATCAATTAAATATAGGTTTAATTGGCTATTTAGCTCAGAAAAATCAGATGTAAAATAAAGACTTTATAGATTCCCATTAACATTTGCATTTCTAATAGGAACTGATGGATTGCACTTCTTGAGTAAGAAGTGTGAATAATTAACCCAAAAGTCATTAGTTCAAGCAACATTGCACCATGAATTTATTTAATAGATTTATACCATACTTAAGTACACTTAATTGGAAGACTAAGCCACATCTGTTTATAGTAAAGAATAATTTAAATTATTGCAAACATTCTTAAACTAAATCACTAATAAGAGTGGCTGTGATCATTTGAACTTTTATCTGGGGTCAAAAGGGAAGATGCCAGTAGATTTTCTCTCCTAAGTAAGTATGTGTAGTTGCAGCCCTATTCCTCTTCCCTAGCACTTAATCTTCCTAGAGGATTGGGGGTTTTTCCCCCTCCCAATAAGAAAGTAGTCTTTCTCCTGCTAGGAGGAGGGAAATCATTTCCATCTTTTCATCTAAGCAATATGCATTTGCCACCCAAAGATTTTGCTCTCTGCTATCCTATTATCTCTAAGGTAAGTAGTAGACTCCAACTTCTACCCTGCATTTAGTTATATCATGTTGGCATAGAGAGAGTTTATGCAGGATCTGAGAGTGAAAGGAAAGAAGAGAAAGAGGAGGCAACTAATCATATGTCGTAGTGTGATTTATTTATTTTTTATCCTCGATTTAAGTACAATGGTGAGTTTAAATCTGTCGACATCATCAAAGCTCCCTGGGCGGTTAGGTTAACGCGGCGGGGGTGGGTGGATGTAGAATGAATTCAGCACTCTGGCCAGCTCCGCCACTGTTGAATGCCTGCCGGCGCGAGAAGACACAGAGGGGGAAACCGCAAGTAGAGAAACGCTCCGTAGACAACGCCGCTAAACGGGTCGATGTTGAGGCGATCTGGGAGGGCAACTACATCAGGACAGCAGGAACGTGCTTTCTCCGTTCCGAAGAGACCTCGGGATAAAGAAGCTCTGTGGGAAGAGGCTTTCCCCCCCTCCTTTTCGATCATACCGTAGGTTCGTTCATTTCTTGTACGGCTGTTCGATCAAAAGAAAAAAAGGGGGGGGGACGAGGAGAGCGGGCAAAGGGGATTCCCCGCTTTCAAGTACTTTATTGAAAGGCTTCCCTTTGAGTTTTTTTTAACCCAAAGAGGGCTAAATTAACAGTAAGCCATTGAAAAGGATACCCGGCTTAATAGCTCGGTTTATTTGTGCTTGTCTTTTCTTTTGAAGGTGTGTCCTCAGAAACTGGAGAAAGAGGGATGACATTCTGTGTCCAGATGATCACAGCCATCAACCAACTTTTGTCTCTTCATCTTTTCTTACTTGGCATCATGAAGGGAAATCTGGAAAATATCAGTGCCAAGTGGGAAGGACGAATCTAAGTCCTTTCCAGGAATAGTTCCTTATTGTAGAATTTGGCTGTATACTCCCTTTGCATCTGGGAACTGAAGTGTGACTCCCTGGGATCAACATCCATCATTATGTAAAAGCAGAATGGCAAATTGCCCTCAGACAGAGTCTTTACGGTTTAAGTTAATGCTATCCATGCCGATGATTTGCGAAGAACAAAAGTACATACATATTTTATATTTTTAAAATCTCTCAGACTGGTGGCAGGAACCTTTTCCTTCTTTGCACTATGCTTATTTGCAACATCAGTGCTATTAAAGATTGGAGCACTTTTCTCTCCCAGATTTTGCCCAGTGTCAACAAGACTCTCAATCTGGTGCAGCAAGTTGAAGCCACCACCAACTCTGTGGTGAGTGCCCTGCAGGATCCCGAGCAAAACAGTTACTTGCCCAATAGCCAATCCATGAATTCCAGTAACTTTACCACTGGCCTGGACCAGCTTTTCCAATATTCAGATTCGGACAATGATCAGCTTTATAAGGAATACAAACCGCCACCTCGGGATGCCATTCCTTTACCCAAGGCAGTGCTTTACCTTCTGATGGCAGCACTTGTGGTGGTGGCTGTGGCTTATGCCATTGTTGGGCATCTCATCAAGGATCTTGTCCATGATTTGATAGGTGAGTGTTAAAAGTAAACTATTCTTTAGCACCATCTGCAGAGTTCATACCATCTGTTACTTTTGCATGAGATACTTCAATAGTTTCTGCATTTTTCAGATCTATAATTCCAACATTGATGAAAAAGGCAATCTTACATTTTTAATTTAGTTGGGAGCAAGCCTCATTGGATTCGGTGGATCTAGTAAATATGCATGAGATTCCACTACAAGAATCTGTTGAATGTAGTTGCTCTTGTTGATTATACAACAAACATGAAAGAACCTCAAATGCACATTCCCAACATCATGTGAGAAGACATCAGAAAGCAATCTGTCTCAGAGCAAGATCACCCTGCTTCAAGTTCCTTAATTGGTTCTGTTTTGATTTGGACCTTACATGTGCCCTGTCATAAGAAAGTACCAGAGCTTCATTTATCTTAATGGTTTGCTGTTGTTGCTTTTTTAAATGTTATGCCTCACCATCTAACTCAAATAAATTTATAAATTATGTCAACATTGTATCTAACTTGAAGAGTTTATATGTATATCTTAAATAATAAGGAAGGCTAAATTACTAGAAAAATATTTGGAAAAGCAAGATGTATTCTTATTTGTAGTGACACAAATGGGGTACTTATGCAAATCTAATCTATGCAAAATTGAATAAAAAGAATTCTGAAGTCTTCTTATGCAGCTAAGGAAGATTATTATACTACTATTTATTATGTTAAGATTAGTGTAATTTTAGACAACAGGCTCTGTTTATTTTTTTTTTAAGTAATTCCAAATATAGGATTATGATCTTCATTTGGGCCACTTAGTCAACTCATTTATTAAAAGATATGTGTAACTACATTCAACATTAAATGGGTGAAATTTATTTGCAGATGGTATTTTCCACCCCATCTTTTCCAGCCCTTTTCCTAAGGGCAGGAGTTAAACGATACCCATTTGCACAATTAAGAACAGCAGTGTATTTCCTGATAGCTAATATGTCAAATAGGGCTATTAACATAAAAAAAAATACTGCCCAATATTCTGCCATTTAAAAAAATACTAAAAACTATAGCATTTGGACATATGGACACATAAACATATGTCCAAAGAAAAATATTCTATGCCTAATAGAGTTTACTCCATTAAATAAGTACAGGATTAAAATTTAAGTAAATAAATATTTTGAATAACCTTGAGGCAAGCTTTTCTGATTTGAATCCCATTAAATTATTTTCACTTGTCTAATAAAGAATTTGGCAATGTTGATAAGAAATCCAAATGTTATTTATTAAAAAATGGAGAATTGGCCACCTTGTCCTTGTCCCACCAATCTGGGGTAGAATCAGAGCACTATATGATGCCTAGAGCAGCTAACTCATTGACTACATCTTCTTCCTCTTCCACTACTCCTTAAGATTCAGTTCATCCAGACTTCCTAGATGACACATCAACTATTTTGTGATCTCCACATCTTCATGCCATTTTTGTATAGTATCAGGTTTGTCCACAATTATGTGTACTTTTAACTTGTTCTAAAGTTTAAACTTTAATCAGTAAGCTAAACAATCAATGAATTCTCTCTCTCTCTCTCTCCCTCTCTCTCTCCTAATATTCTTAGATGTTAGGTAGAACAAATGACCAGTGTTGTTGAAGATTGTTTTATTGGGGTTAATAGATGTTCCCTCAAGTGAGTGTGTGAAGATTGCAACTCAAGGATCAAATAGCATGTCTTATCCAATCTATGCTATGTTCTATTACGATTAATAATTTCTGTGTGTATTTAAACCAGTTCAGCAGAGCTCCTAATAAGCAGTCAAACTAACCCTTTAGGAGATCTCATTGCTTTACTAACACAGTCTGACCTTGGGCAAGCATCTTAGTTTAAATCCATTTTCCCTTTCAATTAAATGGAAAGCGTTTTAGCACAAATCTATAATAGTTATATTATTAACATAGAGCATAAATATAGCTTTAATGAAACATTATATTCTATATACACTAAATCAGATATCCCCATCAATTTCAGTTAATCATTAATGACCATTCTCTGTATTGTCCCCTGACAGAGGCAATTATTTCTATGCTTGCTCTATTTTTCTCTCAATTCCTGGAGATGACAGACTATCCTTCAAACCTGATTCATTTCACAGCTCTTACAGATAATATACTTCATCTTGTCAGAAAGAATAGTTCTGATAAAGAGGAAATGTTGGAACTGATGATCTTTTATTTATGTTCAGAACAAAAACAATGTGTTTTCACCTCATGCAAATGGAAAATGGAAATGAGTTTCAGGGTACCTCAAGATTGCTGGAGTGAAATGAGATCTCCAGCTGGCATCTTCTTAGCAGGTCACACATGTATTCCTCTTTCATACATTCCAAATTATTGAATTCTCCTAGGAGGGAAGATGACACTAAGTTTCTTAACTCTTCCAGGTGAGACCTCTTTTTTTTTCTTCCAAGAGAAGCTTGATAATTTATTTGTATGCATAAAGCCATTCAACTCCATAATGACTCTAGTTTACATAAAAATTAGATAAAAAAGGAAATAAGAAGCAAAGTCACACTTCCATACAGCCTTTTCCTGCCATATTCTTAATGCTCTAATTGTAAGGAGGAAAGGGGGGACTCATTGTGAAATCTAAAAAAACCAATTCTGGACTTTGCCTCACGTTAGCCAAGCCATACCTAAGTAGGAAGAAAGGTGCAACAGAACAGCATATCTGTCAATCAGGGTTGATCTGTGGAGTTCTTGGTGCTCTCTGAGTTTGGATGCTGTTATCTAGTTGTATAATGAAACATCTGCAAATAAACAATCAAACTCAGAAGCTGCCCTTTCTGTGATGAGACATTGGTCAGTCTAATCTAACCCAAGGCTGCAAAAAGTCACCCCCCCCCCAAAAAAAACATGTTCTTGAAAGCATTCTCTCCAATATTTCATTATGAGTTGCAATTTTCAATCTGACAGAATGGGAAAATTATTCAATGGGGGAATTACTCAATATATAGGGAATAGGATTGTGTAGCATCTCAGATTCAAAGACAAAAAGGGGCTTCAGGACTTGAAAGGAACGTAGATAGGACCTGTCTACAACTCTTTGAGCCAAACTTGTTTCTTCCCAGAATTGCAGAGCAATTTTGGAGAGGGGCCTGAAAACCCCAGGACAAGAGGCAACTAATTTAAGGAGTGGCAGGCAGATGCTACATGAACATCCCTCACACTGCAGCTTGAAATACTTTTCAATCTTTGAAACTGAAGTGTTGCTGAGCCCTCTTAAATGTAGCATTTCTAGAAAAGAGTGTTAGTTTGGGAAAGGTCAATAATTAAGCTTTGCATATAGGGGAGAACTGGGGAGAACAAGGATTACAGTTTAAAAATGAATGCAAGATAGAAACAATGTCCAATTGCAAATCATAAAGCCTCTTGTAATATATATATAAATAAATATAATTTATTTTGCTGATAAAGAAATAAAGGGAGATTGTATAGATCTATTTCAAGCTATTTAGCTCTCATCAGCTAGCCATATCCTTACTTGGATTTGAACTTGGGCTTCCTGCATGCTAGGCAATTGAATTAACTTCCGAGCCATAAGTTCCCCTCCCTTCATCAGGCTGAGCCAGGGGAAAGATTAAGTGTTTTTCTATCAAGATATCTCATCTACCCCAGCATGTGGGAGGGGGCATTCTGCTCTCTTTTGCAGAATCAGCAAAATAAATTTGGTATAAATGGCTTGTCATGAATGCAACTGCTTGAGGGCTCCTGGATTGGAGCTGAAAGGTGAAAGGGAGCAGAATGCCCCCTCCCACACGTTGGGGTAGACCAGGTGCCTCAATAGAAAAACACTATTGTATAGTGTGTGTATGTATGTATGTATGTATGTATAAACTAAGATAGATCTATTTTGGACTTATAAGTCCTCATCAGACTTATAAGTCCTCATCAGTTAGCCCCATGTATCCTCCCTGTAAAGGTACAGTATTTGTTTTCTATCTTAGTCTCTTTAGTCTCCCAATGGGCAGCAGAGTGTTTGCTGGCTGCCAGAAAAAAAAAAAGCCTAGAAACTAGTGGATTGTGATTTCATTGAACTAGGGCTGCATAAAAATCTTGGTTTACGTAGGAAGAACCTGGCTAAAGAGAAATACACATAAAGCCTACGAAAAGGAAACAAAACATATACATACATATATATATATATATATATATATATATATATATATATATATATATATACACACACACACACACATGTGTATGTATATTTCTCTTTAGCCAGGTTCTTCCTACGTAAACCAAGATTTTTATGCAGCCCTAGTTCAGTGAAACCACAATCACAATGTGTGTGTGTGTGTATACACACACACATACACACATATATATACACACACACACATATATATAACAAGTAGAGCTCATGCTCTACTTAAATACCACCTTTTTACTGCTCTGGTTACATAATGGAATGATATGGTCCCCTGATTACCACCTTTTTACTGCTCTGGTTACATAATGGAATGATATGGTCCCCTGATCAGAGCAGGATTCCTGTCTTGGGGTCTATCCTCACCAGGGCTCTCAGGAATAATAAAAGGAGAATTATTTGTAGTTCAGGGTTATCATGAAGGGTCCTTGGTGCTCTCTGAGCTTGGCTGTTTTCTTGCTGACTTTTCATTACCCAAATTAGGTAACATCATCAGTGCTAATGATGTTACCTAATTTGGATAATGAAATGTCTACAAGAAAATAAGCTCAGAGAGCACCAAGGACCCCTCATCTCAGGAATACACTTGCTTGTTGCGTTTTAAAATGACTACATGTTGTGAGCAAACTTCCACTTTCTAGATTGTATTGTTCTATTTTATCTATGAATGACAGGAATGATGGCAGCCAGATCCAAAACACCAACAGAAATTAATTTTTGAAGCAAGCACAATGGTGCAAAGCAAAGTTGTCAGTTTCAGAGATCAGCCTAATAGTCTTTCCAAGTTTATTACTAAGATGTATTTGACTACATCTCTGATAATTTTCCAGGTCCTTTGATTGATGTACTCAACACCTCTGAAAGACACCAGCTTCCAGAGCAATATTCTCAGGCTAAACTGCATAGTCCTTTGATAGCTATTCACTTTTTGAATTATAATTTTCTTCAGTACTTTCAAATTTTTGACAGATTTAATACCTTGGGTTTTCATAGTTTCAAGCTCTCAACAAACTCAGATACACCATTTCCCAAACTTGTATACCCTGCCATCTATCTGGTTAGATATTGACTGAAGTTTCACTATTAGTTCAAAGCTTGTAACAACTTTGCACTGACATAATCATATGGGATTAATATTGTTCTATCTAACCCAGCAATCAGATGAGGCAGTCTTAGGCCCCTCCTCTCTATCTAGGAATTCATCTAAGTTTACCTCCCTTTCCATTATCTGGAGTGAAATTCTTCACCCATAATGACTGAGGGAGAACCATCTTCTTCATTTTTTGAGGTATATTGTTGAAAAAAATGTAAAATTGTTAATGTTCATTGCACTGATGACAATATCTAACCATCTGATCCTTTGCCATCTCTTCCTTCCTTCCTTCCTTCCTTCCTTCCTTCCTTCCTTCCTTCCTTCCTTCCTTCCTTCCTTCCTTCCTTCCTTCCTTCCTTCCTTGGCTTTGGTCAATGACAGTGATCATCTTTAAAATAAAACTCAGATTGTAGACACCAATGAGATCATTTATTTTATTAAGGGGGGTGGCACAAATTCATTTAATTTTTTAGGGGGTTGTATTATCACAAAATTTAAGAACCTGTGATATTATGTGTTGTGCATGCTTAATTACAGCACACACCACATCTAATTCCATCACTTATGAAAGGGTGCTATATTGCAATCAAAGTAAAAAAAGCAAGCTTACAACAATTTAAAACAGATTATTGGGGCATTCGATCAAATGGGTTAATTGTTACCATTTTCTTTGTTATTTCACTTATTTGCAAATTCTTCAAATCTGATCCCAGCAACCCTTCCTTATAAAAATGTTCCTTCTTCTTAGCCTTGTGGCCTGTTTGCTAGATTGTTCTTCTTCTGCCTTATCTCCAAATTCCACATTTCAGCCTATTCTTTCCATTAAAATAATCCCTTTAAGTAAGAAAAATCTGAGCATGAATATAAGACTTCTGAAAGCTTCTGAAACCTCGACACTTAAGGGAGGTGTGAGTCAATGACCTATTGCTGAAAACCTTAGAGTCCTTATAGTAAATCAAGTCTGGATTCCTTGATCCGCGAGTATCAGTGGCACTGGATTATATTGAGGGATTCAATATTCTTTTGGAAAACACATTGGACACTTACTTTATTTAATTAAAATAAAAACTGCTTGAACAAACTGAAACTTGAGGCAAGTGTCTCCAAAATATTCCTGTGATAGGAACTTTCTTAGTTAGGATCAAATATATCTATTTAACAGTTAAACTTTTCTTTTGAAGTCCATCAGCTTTGCAAATGTAGTCAAGAGAATCTACATTTTTAAAAATGCAACACACTCTATTCAAAAGGAAGCAAAACTCCTGTTTATCAAATTCACCTTCAGATGTGAAGATTTTTTTTTGTTCTGACCCCAGTTTCCACCTTTAAACTTGGCTATCCATCTGAAGTTACACTGTGGAGCCATCACATGTTAGCCTGTAGTGTAATCCAAGTTCACACTTTCTCTCATTGGGTCATTGCCTCCAGCCACTGAACAGCAGAGAAACCCAAATAGCAATAGCACTTAGACTTACATACCACTTCACAGTGCTTTACAGCCCTCTCGAAGTGGTTTTACAGAGTCATCATATTGCCCCCAACAATTTGGGTCCTCATTTTACCAACCAGGGAAGAATAGAAGACTGAGTCAACATTGAGCCAGTGAGATTCAAACTGCCGAACTGCAGGCAGCCAGCAGTCAGGAGAATTAGTCTGCAGTACTCCATTCTAACCACTTCACCAACACAGTTTATATGACTAAGTCTGCCACTCAGTTCCACTTTATATTATCCTTTTGGACATTTTTTGGACACAGTCATTTATACATCCTTTAATATAGCTATTTATCCTCTAAGCAAGCCAGAAAGGCCTGTCATGTTTATTTGCAGCTGAGACTGCTAAAGCATTTCCTATCAGAAGCTTCGAGACTGGGGTGTATTTTAAATCTATGTCTCCTGTTGTAATTGTTCTACAAAGAAATTTGAAGTCCATATATCACTTCCAGTTTGTTGCAAATATGAATGCATAATGAATCATTCTGAAAGTGACCACTACACACACACATACACACAAAAACCCAGCAGCATCTATCACTGGCCTATATTTTAGAGTTTGTTGTTGTTAATTTCTATCCTAATTTTTTTTTTCAAGGAACCGAGCAAGCAAGCACATATGCAGTCTGATGTGCTATCATTTTATCCTCATAAGAACTAATCTGTAAATTGAGCTGACAGATGGTAACTGGCCTAAAATCACCTAGTGAGCTCTATGATGAAGTGGGACTCAAATCTGGGCGTTTCTAATCCCAGCCCAATGTTTTAATCGTATCATACTAGTTCATGAACAAGTCTAAAAATGTTTCAATGTTATTTTAATGCCAGTTTATGAGTCCAACATGGGATGTAATTGGTAGCATATTTTGCAAATGAATGCCAATTACTTTCAATATCCATGAAAATGGATATTCAAAATTAGGCACTGAGAGGACAAGAAAAATGTGTGGCTAGGAAAAACCATCAATTTTGGAGCCCTTTGGGAAAGTTTGAGAAATCTCTTTAGATCATCTGTACTTTTCAAGTGTATGCTGATTCTGAGATTCTTTTGCATTGCTATTCTTACTCCCAGAGCCAGCTGTAGATATGAAGAGGCTCTTCTAAAAAGATGTCAATGGAAACATTCAGCTGGGACCATGATCCAATCATTTCCTCCAATGCCAGCAGTGTGGGCACATTAGAGATACTGTGGCAAATGTCAGTGGCAAACCTGAGTGGTGAATTTAGTGAGGCAGTGACAAACAAGATCTGACTGGGATATCAGGTTCAATACCTGTTCATTCCTGCCCTTTCGGATTAAAATCCAGAGCACAATGGAAAATTTAAAGTATTAAATTAGGTCTGAGAAGATCCAGCTTCAAATTCATTCTCAGCCACAAAAATTAATCATACCCTCACAGACCAGCTTAACTCACATAATTGTTGTGGGTTAAAACTGAAGGAGACAGAACTGTAGGCTACCTTGTTTCCTGGAATAAAAAAAAGATATACATCTAAATGAACATTTTTTAAATAAAATCCCTGTTTCTATACAGCTGTTAAAAATGCAGGCACGCTTCTCTTTTTTTCACACTGGACACCCACCAATGAATTTCCTAAATCAGCATTGATTTTCATTTAATCTTTCATGCTGATGTTAAACAGAAGAGAAATTCTTCACCATAAATACTTTAAGCTAATGCCTTTCCTCATCTCCTCCAAGCTTCCAGCAAGACCATTTTCTTAATTTGGCTTTGACAGCCCTTGTAAAAGAAATGGATTATCTTTTTGCCTGTCACTTTGGTACAGTCATTTGTTAAACAGTTATAAGTCTCCTTGCGTTACTTCTCTGCAGGACATTTCCCATAAGAACTGTCACAGTTAATTTAAAAGGTTTCCTCATCCAGAGGATAAAGGGCAGCTGCCTTTAGCTTCAAGTCAATAAAAGGAAGACAAATATTGCAACCTGTTACTCCCTTACGGAATTTAAGGAATAATTACAACCAGATTTGACTGTCATCCAGACATCAACATAATCTGAACCTCAGAGGTTTGCAAATATATAGCCAGGAATCTATAAGAATGAATGCCAAAATAAGCGTGAAGCTATTTTCCTTGTTTAAAACCCCATGCATTTAAGCATCTGCAGATTGTCACTCCTTTATGCCACTAAGCTGTATAAACTGTCATGCATTAGGCAGAAATTCCCCTCCCAAATAGGCTTCAGCCACTAGACTCTAGTGATGAACTGGATTATTCCACATTGAGAGATAGTGGTGCACTTCAAAGTAGGTTTGGTAGGGGCAGAGAAATCTTATCATGAACATTCTACCACTTGCACTTATCTATTATAAAGGCTTGCCCTGGTGACATTTTTTTTTCCTCTTCTGAATTCCAATGACTTTGCCTTCATCTCTCCCCCAATCCATATATGAAATAAGGTTCAGTCATCCTTAGCTGTACTAGCATTAGGGTTTTCCTCTTTAAGCCAGTAAGATCCAACAATAGCCAGAAGATATTTAAAATATGTTAGACCATCAAGTCAAGGTGAACATCCAAGGTGAGTGTCCAAGATGAGCGCCCATTAGAACATCATTTTTGAACAATTTTAGCCTCCTAAGTTCACATTGCTCAGCCTCCTGGACCACCTTCTGCTTTCTATCAAAATAGTGCATAGAACATAGTATATTAGCTGGGACAGGGGATCTTCCTGGGTTAGGTCAGGGCAGAAATAGCAAAATAGCAGGGTAATGGTGTAAGAGTGAAATAGTATGATGCTGTAGGCTGAAATGATATAAAATTGAAATTATAAAACCACCCTCCATCATCACCTCTAGAAAAGAACATGATAGCAAGCTGCCTGCAAAGAAAAAGAAGAGGTATCCTAACAAAAAAATGGGATCCAGCTTCACCCCTGGTGAATTAAGCAATGCTGTTGTCCCAATGCCTAGTAGTTCTAGGGGTCTGCAGGGGGAACAACAGGCTTCAACTGAACCATGACAAGACTGAGTGGCTTAGAGTCTTAGAGCCTTCCAAAACTGGGACTTTACCATCTTTGGTACTGGATGAAGTGGCACTGCCCCAAAGAGACCCACTGCACAATCTGCAGGTTCTTCTGCACTCACAACTCCTGCTCAAGTAGCAGGTGGAAGTCATGACCAGGAGGGTCTTTGTGCAACCTCATGTGGTGCACCAATTCTGCCTCTTCCTGGATTGTAATGATCTGTTTACAGGTACTCATAACCTGGTCACTTTCCAAAAGGATGACTGTAAGTAACATATTCTTCACAGGGCTATCCTACAAGAGTATCTAGAAGATTCAGCTAGTGTCGAATGCAGCAATACAGGCAGTTATGAGTGCCCTTAGAAGGACACATGTTACAATTCTGCTCATGAACTGCATTGGTTAATGGACTGCTATCAGATTCGATTCAAGGTGCTGTTTTTGATCTTTAAAGCCCTATATGCATGTGGGAAGGATGTCTGAGGGACTACTAATGTCATCTACCCATCCCATCAAATCCAGCAGGAGAGAAATGTTGCGGGTCCCATTTTCCGAGAAGCTCCATCTAAAGCATTTTAGATGAAGCTGGGGTGGGCATGACCTGTGTGTGACACATCTGGACCGCAGGCCACCAGTCTGACACCCCTGATCTAAAGGGGCTTGGAGAAAAGCCTTTTCTGCTATTGTACTCACTCTCTAGAATATCATTCCCCCTTTCCCGTGAGGTGAGCTTTGCCCTAACTCTTGTGACCTTCTGGAAGGGCTTCAAATCATATTGAAGAGGCAAAAAAGAACAGAAAAAGAATATAGGGGAAAACTATTCAATCCAAATACAAAATACAATAGTACATATAACAATTATTGATTTCTTCACACTTCCTACGGTTCAGATTTCATATAGTGTAGCTTTTAAAATGGAAACAACAATTCATTCAAGTCAATAATTTTTTTAGTGTAATACATTTTGCACTGCATTATTCTGAACACCATCCACCCCCTTGAAGTTCACAAATACACAACTCCATGTGTGTGTGTGTAGTGTACATGAATATACAGAAATACCACCTTATGCATGATTTAAGAATCATAAATACTTTAAAATGCACTGTGTAATATCATTCAAATAAATAAATAACTTTGGAATCTACATCAATCACATTTTTCATGATTAAATAATTTGACAAAGCAAAAAGCTAATAGAAATAAAGCTTTTCCCCTTTTCCTCTCCATTGTGCAAAAAAAATGTGTCACAAAAGTTTCACATGCTGACATTCAAGAATTGTTTAGTTCACTGGAGATTTGACTACATGGACTGCAGAAATGCATCTGCTTCTCTTGCCCCAGATCCAACCTTAATCTTTTGAATTTCTCTAGATTTTTGTAGCCACATTCCTTAATCAGTTTAACTATATTGATCACATCCCAATTCTAAACTCGATGCAGCCTTTAATTGGCTTCCTTGACAGCCATCACATTGCTCAAGTCTAACAATCAATACTATTTTCTCACTCAATTCTCCTTTGAGCTTCCTGTCATCCCTAGGCATGCCTTTATGACTGATAGAATACCTGTAACACTCAAATTCTACCTAGCTTTCCATATCATGGTTCATTCTCTCCACTTCCTTTGCGTATTGGAATGATTCAATTTGTGGTTGTACTTCAGAGATGGCATTGAATGTCCCCAAATACTGTACTAGCTGGAAAAATAAGGAGAGAGGTAAAATAACTTGTCTAAAATTTGGTAGAACTGTCATTGCTACCTCTTTCTCTGAATGTCCCAATGGATGCTTATAACTCTTCTATCTCAGTATCTTCAACTGGTGTCATAATTCACAGGTTTAAGCAATTTAGACTATACTGTCCCCATCCTAATGTTCTCCAAATACGTTGAAATTTTAATTCCCAAATAAATATAATTTCACTCTATTGACTACTCTGTTGACTATTGAGAAAGAAGTAAGTGGGATTCCAAGGTCCCCCAATACATTCCTCAGCATAGTTCTCAGCCCATCTCTATCACTCAGCTCCCATCCACTCTTTGGTCACACAGGCTAATGCTTCCAATTTCAGCTTCAGAATTCTGCTTTTATAATTGACTAGAGAATTTAAGAGCAATTTCCTTCCTAATGCATTTCTTTGTAGGCAATTTTTCACAACCTGTTTTAGCAGGAAAAGGTAAGGGGAAATATAGAAGGACAGTATAAAACCACTAGGGGAGATCATCCATGGTTTCGGGGTGAGGTACCATCAGCATGCTGATGATACTCAGCTTTTTATATCCACCCCGAACCAACCCAGTGATGCCCTTGACATGATGTCCCGGTGCCTGGAAGCGGTACAGATCTGGATGGGGAGGAACAGGCTTTGGCTCAACCCTGCCAAGACTGAGTGGCTGTGGGTACCGGCATCTCGATCCAAAGAAGAGGTTCCATCGCTGGCTATAGGGGGTGAAGTTTTGCCCCCCATAGACAGAGCACGCAACTTGGGTGTCCTCCTAGATTCACGGTTGAGTTTAGATGATCATATAACAACCGTGACCAGGGCGACGTATGCCCAGATTCGTCTGGTGCGTTGGTTGCGTCCCTATTTGGATTGAGATGCTCACGCACAGTTACTCATGCACCAGTCACCTCCTGTCTTGACTACTGTAATGGTCTTTACCTGGGGCTGCCCTTGAGGACCACTTGGAGGCTTCAGCTGGTGCAGAATGCGGCCACGCGGGTTGTGATTGGAGGGTCCTGATGCTCCCATGTTACACCCCTCCTGCGTGACTTGCATTGGTTACCGGTTGCCCTCCGGATGAGATTCAAGGTGCTGGTGATGACCTATAAAGCCCTACATGGCTTAGGCTCAGGATATTTGTCAGACCATCTGCTGCCAGCAACAGCTGCCCATTGCCTGGTACATTCTCACAGGGAGGGCCTTCTCTGGGAGCCATCGGCTAGACAATGCCGGCTGGTGGCCCCCAGGTGCAGAGCTTTCTCTGTGGGTGCTCCCACTCTTTGGAATCAATTCCCCTGGGGCTTCAGTTGGCTCCTGACCTTCGCACCTTCCACCGCAAATTAAAAACATGGCTGTTTACATCACCCAATCTGGACTGAGGGGGTTGATTATTTTAGTGGGTTTTAATATATGTTTTAAATTATATATTTATATATTTGCATACTTTGTATATGTATTCTATGTTTGTCGGGTTTGTTCTTTATTTGTTGTGAGCCGCCCTGAGTCTACGGGGATAGGGCAGCGTACAAATTGCATAAAATAAAATAAAATAAAATCTAGAGGCATAATGACTGAAATTAATGAAGAACCAGTGAGTCTCAGGCTAGAGAGAACTGTTATGTCAACATATATCAGAAGTTATTTCCCAAGGCCAGCAAGGGAATAACCAATTATTTGTTAATCTGGAAAAATGGGAGTGAAAGGCCTACAACATAAATATGTATGATCTTCCATGTAATGAAATGAGTAAGGAACCATTGTGTAAAATGTTTAATTGGGGTCTTTGAATCTTCTACTAAGTCTAGCCAAAAGCTGAATTAAGGGTTCAGTATCTGGACATCTATGATTTACCGCTAAGCCCTAGTATGAAGATAGATAATATAGGTGGAATGTATCATTGGAGGTTAACCTATTCACCCAAAAGCTGATTTCATAAATTATGGAACAGTATGTGCAATTGACTACCAAAGATGCATGAACACAAACAAAAATGCCATCTGCAGGGACCCCATAATTGAGTTCTTTGCTCCCCACTTCTATAGAAGAGTTTGCCCATTGAAATCCAGATCTCTCACTCCTTCGTGATGTTCTGAAGAGCAGTGAAGGCATGGTTCATTAGGAAAGCATTTTGGAATAACAAGGATCAATCTCCTTTGTCGGAGAGTAACCGTCCCAGTCAGGAGGAGGGCTGAAGCAGGAAATTAGTCTAGAACAGGGCTGTCAAACTCGCAGCCTCTGGGCTGGATGCATCAGGTGCTGGCCATGCCCACGCCCGGTATAGGGAAGGGCGGGAAAGTCCTGATACATCACGTGATGCCTCCATGACAACATGAGTTTGACATCCCTGGTCTAGCATTATTATGTAAATACAAGAGGGCTAGGTCTGAATGTCTTTGAGTCTTATCTAGTATTTCCCAGGTGAAAGCTACCAGTCTAGAGAGGTTTCTGTGAAATAGGCATAAAACAATAAAGTTTACATATTTTAAACTTTACATACGTGGGTTTGCTCATTCATGCCTGACAACCCTCACTCCAGGCAGGATGTGTCAATTGAACAATATGCAAGGCATAGTAAGTAAGTAAGTAAGTAAGTAAGTAAGTAAGTAAGTAAGTAAATAAATAAATAAATCCCTTATAAATTTAGTTTCTCTTCCCAGTAGCTTCATTATCTCATTCCTCATTTCCCCACCAAAAAGTTATTTTCTGATATATTTAAAACTCAACAAATGTAAAAGGTGAGCATTGACATTTTAAAAATGGATGTTTAAGTGAATATCAGCAACTGTTTACTAGGTCTTCATTGTGGATTCCAGAATTAGGTGGGCCACAGTTGGAAGCAAAATATTTAATTAAATTGACCTTTGGTCAGTTTTAATGGGATTCTTTGTGCTCTTAATTTCATTATTTCCTTTTAGTGATCCTTTTGTAACAAAACTGCAACATGGACACAACTGTATGATTCAGAGGTTCTGTTTTTTTTGGTTCAGTTGGCTGCAATTTGCAATTATTCCACTGAAGCATTAATGTAATGTTCCTTTGTAACAAAGGAAAAGCAAGAGCAAAAGTACAAATAGCAGTAGTTACCAAAGGTGAATATAATGGAATAGAACATTCACCACTTTCATTATCACTAGTTTTTCTTAGAAGATAAAATTTCTCAAAATCCCATTATAAATACTGTGGCCAGGATCTTGGAGCATGGAAAAATCTTAACAGTGAATTTGTTGGCTTTCTTGGCTAAATAAATAAATAATCTAAATCATATTTCTATATGTATTAAGTAGCATCATGCTAATTACAACTTCCTGCAGATAACTAGCTTAATAAACTCAGAAGGTCTCAAAATAATCTTCATGGAAACCAGCTTGTGGATTAGCCTAGAAAGATATAAGCCATTCTGTTATTTACTTTGGAATTAGATGAAGCTTCAGTTATATAACTACTCTCTGTGCCATTATGATGCAGCAATTTCTCAAATCAGACCCCGTTTCAGCTACCAAATTTGCACAGCTACAAAAGCTTTAAATAATGTCTCTATTCATAATTAAAGGGGATGAGTCTATGTGTGAAGATCCTATAGTAACCCAGAATTGATCAGCATACAGTATCTACAAAAATGAGACCAAAAAAAAAAAAAAAATCTGCTGAAGACTATCACAAGAAAAACAATTTATATTCAGTTTTTACAATCAGTTGCCAATTATCATTCTGGGCCAATTACATTTGACATATTTAATAGCTGCTGATCTCACCAGTTCATGTAGTTTCTAGCACCTACTAGTAAAATGCCTAGGTAGTATACAGCATATTATTTCAGATGAGTCCAGTCTGAATCTCAGAAATTTGATCATTTTTAATTATGCAAGGGTTTTGTTTTTTGCTTGTTTATGATCGGTCGATGTTTGGTTGTGATCATTTTTAGATCTGGTGGCTTTGGCTACAAATAATTTGGCTCAATTATATCCTTAATTTGAAAGTCACCCAAGATGCTGCCACTTTTTAGCTCTTTTTCCAAATGCTTTAAGATCACATTTGAGATCACACTTTTTCTATTATATTGGGTCAACAAAATTATCCAGTATTCATTTTTGCCCTCAGATTGCTTTACAAGAGACTAAATTTCAATGGGATTCAAATTCAAGGATGGTTAAAAAATGCTCAGGTCTTCAGCAGTGCTCCAAATTTACATCTTGAAAAAGATTTCAGTTCTCTCATGACTAGTCCAGCTTTTGTCTCAAGACTTAGCTGTTGACAATTATTATCTTAAAAATCAAACCTAGAGAATTCAACACAGGTAGTCCTCGACATATGACCACAATTGAGCTCAGAATTTAAGTTGCTAAGCAAGAAAGTCAAGTGAGTTTTGCCCTTTTTTATGCCCTTCTTTATCACAGTTGTCAAGGGAATTACTGAAGTTGTTAAATTAGTCATATAGTTGTTAACCTAATCTGACTTCCTCATTGATTTTGCTTGTCAGAAGCTCACAAAAGGTGATCACAGGACCCGGGACACTGCAACTGTCATAAATACATGCCTGTTTAAGCATGCAAATTCTCATCACATGACCAAGTGTGATAAACAGTCATAAATCACTTTTTTCAGTGCTATTGTAACTTTAAACAATCATTAATGAATGGTTGAGGACTAGCTGTACACATTTACTATAGAAATCAAAACACTCTCCCATTGTCCAGGGCTAGGCAAGATAGGAATCTCTCATGCTTTATTTACTCATTGCTTAGGATCTTCATATCAAATTGATTTAGTGATAACTATCTTTAGAAATAATAGGCTTTTTTGTTTTAAAGGATTTAATGAGTCGTTCTACTATCTCAGGTGTCTCAGAAACTGAAATGCTTTCTTGTCCAAAGAAGTTTTTACAATGTCTTACATGTACTAAGTTTTGGGAGAAAGTACTGGATAATATCAGCATAACTGTGTGACAAAAGCTAAAATTTTCAGACAATAATAATCTTTTGAACTACATACCCGATGCTTGGAATTGGACAATTGGACAATGTAAATGGATTCTCCATATCCTTATTATGGCTAAAGACTGATTTTGTAGAGTTGGAAAGATTAAATTTAAGACCTCTTTCACTCAATGGCTTGAAGACCTGGTTGTACTTGCTATCTATAAGCAGATAAATGTATATTTTATATGGACAAATATTATGAAATTTGGGACTCATTTGTGTAAAATATAGTAAAAGCCATCAGCTCCATCTATGTTTCAGGATCCATGAGAGTCATACTTGTAGTTGTTTGGCAGTCTCAATGCTACTAAAATATTTCTGGGTCAATTGGTGAAATCCAGCAGGTTCTGACAGGTTGTGGAGAACCAGTAGCAGAAATTTTGAGTAGTTCAGAGAACCAGCAAATACCACCTCTGCTGGCCCCAGAGTGGGGAGGGAATGGAGATTTTCCAGTATCCTTCCCCTGTCACACCCACCAAGCCACACCATGCCCACCAAGCCACTCCCATAGAACCAGTAGTAAAAAAAATTGGATTTCACCACTGGTTAACAGGCTAACTCTACTTCCAAGGTTTTGGATACTAATAACCATGTAATCTCCCTCTTAAAATTCCTGACTTTTGCTTGCATGGCAACATAAGCTGTTGTTTTTCTTTTGTTTTTAATACATATTTTTTGTGCATGTTATGTAAGAGGGGGCCAATGGAAGTGATTAGAAATCTAAGAAGAGAAAGCTTTACTTTTATTTTTAAAAGATCTTTTTCCCAAGGTCATAAAAATTGATTAGGCTGCAAGAAAGAGATTTACTTGTATTCCACAAATATTTTGGTCAGACTTTGGAGTATCTTTGTGGCAGGTGTTAGAATTTCCATATATAGGATAGGATAGGATAGGATAGGATAGGATAGGATAGGATAGGATAGGATAGGATAGGATAGGATAGGATAGGATAGGATAGGATAGGATAGGATTCTTTATTGGCCAAGTGTGATTGGACACACAAGGAATTTGTCTTTGGTGCATATGCTCTCAGTGTACATAAAAAAAAAGATACATTCATCAAAAATCATAAGGTACAACACTTAATGATAGCCATAGGGTACAAATAAGCAATCAAATCATACTAGGAAAAAATCAATATAAATCCTAAGGATACAGCAACAAGTTACAGTCATACAGTCATAAGTGGGAGAAGATGGGTGATAGGAATGATGAGAAGATTAATAGTAATAATAATGCAGACTTAGTGAATAGTTTGACAGTGTTGAGGGAATTATTTGTTTAGCAGAGTGATGGCATTCAGGAAAAAACTGTCCTTGTGTCTAGTTATTCTGGTGTGCAGTGCTCTGTAGCTTCATTTTGAGGGTAGAAGTCGAAACAATTTATGTCCAGGATGTGAGTGGTCTGTAGATATTTTCACAGCCCTCTTTTTGACTCGTGAAGTATACAGATCCTCAATGGAAGGCAGGTTGGTAGCAACTGTTTTTTCTGCAGGTCTAATTATCCTCTGAAGTCTGTGTCTGTCTTGTCGGGTTGCAGAACCAACCAGACAGTTATAGAGGTGCAGATGACAGACTCAATAATTCCTCTGTAGAACTGGATCAGCAGCTCCTTGAGATCTATAGACACATTCATACCTATAAAGTTCAAGATTCTTTTGAGACTTCTTTCGTTTTTTTCACCTGCCTTCCAGGGTCATGAATTGTTTGCTGTCACTCTATGTACTACCTTTTTCCATGATGTTTAACTACTGACGTCAATGAGTATTAACAGTATTTGTGGTGACTGTCATCTTCCCATGTTGCTTCTATTCCTATTGGGACAAGGAAGCCAAAGATTAAAATGAAGGCAATTTGTTTCAAACTTTAACAAAGAAAGAGAGCTACATATAAGCCAATAAAATGTTTGATCAGAGCCAGCTAAAGGTATAGCACTACTTATGATACAGGTTGGTAAGAAAAAATGCAATGAAAAAGACTGAGGATTCAGTAAACACACCACAAATGTATGTTCTATAGACAAGTTATCTCGATCTGATTATCACTTTGTATAACCAGGCACTGAGATACTGTGAATTCAATGGATTAAGAATAGTGATTTTGCACATTAATCCTGAGCTACTATCTTTAAGCAACCAGCCTTTGGGGCAATCAACCATTGCACAGTACAGTCACAATTTATTTATTCAGGTGTAATGTCCACCCTATTATTGATTAATAGAGAAGATATATCTGACAAGGTTTATATTCATAGATAACCTTTAGAGATGAATATATTTCAAATTTTCGAACACATCATCTATAACTAACTTTAAACAGAGAAGTCCAAATCAGAGGTGTCCAACCCAAGTATGACTAGCTGGGGAATTCTGGGAGTTGAAGTCCAAAAGTCTTAATGTTGCCAAGGATGGACACCCCTGCCTTCAATCTTAAAGGTCTTCTCAGTTACATATGAATAAAAACCAAATGGAGCAGCCAAAACATAAGTCCAGGTCATATGTTAATTCTTCTTCAAACTCATTACATCTTCAACATAAGGAAATAATCAGAAAAACTTTCTTTAAACATCAGCTGAAGTATTCAAGGACATAAGACAATATTATTTTGATGAATTACTCTTACCAACAAGCTAGCCAAGTGTGAGCTAGGTGCAATGGATATATAATTGGCTTGAAATTCATACTCAAAGATCGTTCATCATTTTTTTTCTTCACCAAACTGAAATGAAGTGCCATAGTGTTCAGTCTTAGGTGCTGTATTCTTCGATACTTTTTATTAATTACTTGGATGAAAAGAGAATATTTATCAAATGTACAGCTGACACAAAATTTTAGGACTAACTAATCTTCAAAAAGACAGAAATTTATTCAAAGCAACCTTGATAGGTTAGGGGTGAAAGAATGAAATGTAGCAGAATCAAATTTGGAATTCTTCACTTAGGAAATAAATCAAGTGGAGCTGGGTCTACAAAAGTATAATCTTAAAAACACAGAACAAAACAGTTTTACTTAATTCTGAATTGATCAGATCCCAGTTCAGGTACTATCTCCAGTTCTAGTTATCAAACTTTAATAGGGATTCAGACAAACTTTAACGAAAGGCAGGAAAAACGATCAGGAGATTAAAAGCTAAATGCTATGAAAATAGATGGAAAATATTGGGAATGTATGGATACCACATAAAACAAGATCTCTTATTTATCAGCCCCAAAGGCAATTCATGGGATATACCAAGAAATATTCTATTTGGACCCTAAGGCGAAGAAAGTCCCTAAATATAATAGTCATCCAGAGAGGTGGTGAGTTCTGTAAAGCCTTATGAGCAGAGGTGGTATTCAGCAGGTTCTGACCAGTTCTGGAGAACTGGTAGCTGGTAGTCCCAGCTGTTCGGGAGGAAATGGGGATTTTGCAGTAACCTTCCTCTGGAGTGGAGAGGGAATGGAGATTTTACAGTATCCTTCCCCTGCCTCGTGCACCAAGCCACGCCCACAGAACCGGTAGTAAAAAAATGTTAATCCCACCACTGCTTTATGAGGGATATTTTAGGTTTGATTTAGCAGAGGCTTTTGATTCACAAACAGCTAGTGTTAAAATTGTCTTCTAGAGAAGCAGACAAACCATGCTCCAAACAGAAATTTGGAGAGAGGTCATAGGCCCAGGTTCTGACAAGCATTTCTGAAGTTGTTATATATTTGAATACCCAAAAGAAAAGAAAAACCAAAGGTAAAAGCTAATATGTATGTGCTTCTCTTCTTAAATATGCTGGAAAAGAGTTGGGGGAGGGGGACTGTAGTGATGTTTGCAGGATGCGCCGAATCTCAAATATGTATGTATTTTCATATATTTGGAAAGTGAATGTTAAACTATAATTACTGAACACATTGCTGGAGATCCCACTGTTTGGAGGTCTTATGGAGGCCAATTGTTCCCATTTCAGGGTATAAAAAGTCTTGATTTTTATTGAATTTGTTGTTTGCCAGAGAGTCACATTTCATTAGGAGTAGCAAGTCCTTTTTTTTTTTTTTTTTTTTTTTGTGGAACATTATGTGATTTCTATACACCTATACCTATATTTTCTGCTGCTTTGCTTTAGCAAAAGACATTTTGCTTTTGATGCATCAGGATTTGCCTGGAGGGTGCTGTTCTTCCACCCTCTTCTATTATGTAATCTTTGCTTGTACTGGCATTAAATCAGAGCAGAGATGCTATGGCACTCCAGCTGTTGCAATGTTACAGCTTTGGAGATGTCCTCAGAATCCAATTATTTCATCACAATGATAAAATAAGCTGTTATGATCAAAGCTTTTGTATGTGTATGCAATATCATGGTATATATCCAAAAGCATGAATCACAAGAACATGATGCACATTTCGTTGCTTGGCTCCCTTTGCAGACTATTCAGCCTGGATGTTGGGAATTGTAGTTCAGCAACAGCTGAAGGGCCCCATGTTCATAGAAATATAGAGTTGGAAGGAACAATTTAGATTAATACTGAGTCCAATACTCTTTGCTGAAATTCAAAATAAAGCATTCCCAACAGACTTCCTTGAACATATAGTATATACCGGTGGTGTGCACGTACCTGGACAAGTGATTCCACTTTCAAACCTTTTTTATTGTAATGAAGCATTCTTCTGTGATTTAGTTTGGATCTACTTTCCAATAATTTAAATCCATTCTTTTGCATCTCATGCACTCTGGCATGAGAGAAAACAGAGGCTGACTTTCTGTATAACCTCCTTTAGATAATCCGAAAACTGCTATCACTGTGCCTCCTCAGTCACAATAATACAGTTCTATTGTACCTCACTTATGAATATTTCTGAAAAGAATTAGAATCTCTCCTGCTGCAGAATGCCCAGTCTTTGATTTCATATTCCTTTAATTCTGATGATTGGTAACTTATTATCTGGGCAGGACATGGGGATAATGCATATGCAAATAGCCCAGAACAGACCTGAACGTGTTTACACAGATGTTAGTTCTATTAAATTCAACAGATTTTGCTCCCAAGTCTAAGATTACCGCCTAAGAGATTTTAGCTGGTGTTTTAACTATCAGGAAAAGTTTAATTGATAATGGGAACAATAATAGTGTGTTTTGATTATTTTTAAAGCTTCCTCTTTTGTTGTCACTTGGAGAAAACAGTTCTGACACATTTGCTTTCATTTGTTGTGTTCTGTTGAATTTGATCTCAGGCAGCAGAATGTAAATATTCTTGGGAATCCTATATATCATGGCTGTTTCTTCTTTCCAGTGAGAAACTAATGAGATAAAGAACTGATCTTCCAGTTGTATTTATTTATTTATTTATTTTCGCACACTGATACTAAAGAAAAGCTTTTGTTCTGGACTTCCAGCATCTTTACAGATTAGAGGTTCTTGCTTTTCACCTGCCCCATCTTCAGTGTAATTTCCCTCCCTTTTTTAAACAGCCAAGCTCATTGAATGCTAAGGTCATGCTCAATCTTACTTTCCTGGAAATAAAAGCAGATAACTTCCCTTGACCTTACAGCTCATACTTCTTTCTAGGAGTCTCAGAAAGGCTCCTGTATTTTTTGAACATGCTTTTCTGACAATTGGAGCCTAATTGCTCTGAGCCATTTCTTCTTCTTTTGTTTGGCAATTTATCTTCCAGATAGATGACCATGAAGAGCTTTTGTCTCCACCACATTTCATACTCACGTACAGCGAATGAAAGCACAACAAATTTTAAAATGGAGAGATGAATACATATCCCCACCCTTAAACAATCATAGATATTCTACTAGATCATATTATCTGATTTACTAGATTGTCAGGCTATGTCTTTCAATATTGTTTACTGTTCACTATGAATGACTGTCCTGAAGAATTAGCTTCTCTCTGATTTGTGTTAAGCCATCAATGCTAGTACAATCCCATTTTAAAGTCAGCTTTAAGGGGAAAAATCCTGAACACTTACAATTAACAATGTGAGATGATACATACCTGCTATGATTTGAGTGTAGGCATTGAGTGTCAGCAATAGATAACCTGTAGTGATAATGGGTTACACCACAATTGGATCTAGAATTTTTCCATGTGGATCAAGTGTTCTGGTACTAATCTGCTTCCTTTCCCAATAAAGGAATGGGTCATTGTCTCAAGAAATGTGTACTAATTCATGACTACATGATTTCATATTTATTTAAAGGTCATATGGTAAACCAAATCAAGCCATTTGTTCACCTGACAATTACATCTAATCTGACCACCAGAAACATTCAAGGGGGCCAGGAATAGGTCTTCCAATCATCTATTATTGGAATACCTGTAGAACTGCTACAATACATGCAGATCATACATTCACCCAATTAACTGTAATCCTTATGACTTCTTGCAATGAAAATGAGAACATCCTTGTTCTTCAGACCCAATAGTATAAATAAAGACCTCACTACACAAGGAGGCCAAGGTAGATAATATCTTAGTAGGTTGTTGGTGGATATATCTTGATTTTAGGGCTCTGGATGTAAATGCATGTTCATTTATTTCAAGCTGAGTCCATTTGGCACCTCCCTGTGTGGTCTCTCTTCAACAGCTCTCTCCTCTGCTAGGAGGTAAACAGACTGTGCAGAATAATTGATAAGATTTATACTGTGGGTATCTCTAGGTAAAAGGAGCCACTAAGCTTCCAGGCCTTCTAAGTCTGTCATCAGCAAATGAAAAGATTTAGAAGCTATATGAGCTTCAAAACCTAAGGGACTGATTTGGACAAAACTCAGCACCACTTCTTCATGCGGCTGTTGACAAAAATAGGATTGCCAACGTGATCGCCAACATCCGATGACAGATATGACACAAGAAGAAGAATGAGCACAACGAACAATTTCATAAAACAGGCTTTATGAAATAATTAAAGGCCTGGAAAAGCTTATCCCCCCTCCCCCAATTGTATGTTACTTTGTGTCTGGGTATAGTTTCAAACTGGATCTGTCTATCAATCAATCAATCAATCAATTATCTATCTATCATCTATCATGTATCATCCGATTATCTAGCTAGCTAGCTAGCATCAAAACTGGCGTATAGAAGAAAGTCTCATACCAATGGCCAGATTCCTTCACAATCTCTCTTAGTTGGAGCCACAGAATGGCTTTGGGGTCAGAAGGTAAACTTGAAAATGAATTGATGTTTGATGCCTACCAGATATTCTTGGGAATCTCCTGTGATGATACTCCAGCAATACCAGCACGACAGGAACTGCTCTTAAAAGTTCCAAAGAGATTAATCTTTATAAACTTGACTATTTGTCATGTCCTTCCATGTTCATCAGTAATCCCTCTGCAATTCTAGTTACTTTTGAACTAATTGGACTTTTTTCACAAGGCAATAGCCGGCATTGATTTAATGCTCTTTGCTATCTCTCAGCAGCAGTGCTATCCAGGTAAATGTCATAGGCCTACATTCTGAAAATCTCTCCGCTGAAAGGGACACAAAAAAACAAAAACAAAATTCTTATATGTCACAGAAGTCCTGTCTATGCCCTTCCCTAAGATAACCTCTGGAGAAATGAGGATGTTTGATGCAACAGTAGCATGACTCTACACCATTTCTCATCTTTAGAAATTAAAGAGTGAGAGAAAAGGTGCCAGGGCTACAGGAAAGAATGGAGACAGAAAGTACACCAGGTGAGAAGAGTGACAAATAGAGTCCCTGGAGGGGTGAAAGTGGAGGAGGAAGAGAAACAGAGGGAAATTGTGCATCCTTAATCGTGAGCTCCCAGAGGGCATTTGGCTTACAACTCACCAGGTCATTGTTTCCCAAGAAACTTCTCCCCATCTCTCTGAACATATTCACAAACAGCCTTGTAGCAGACAAAATGCTGTCAAATGTGATAACATGATTTTACCATCAATTCCTGCTGTTGTGTCAAAGGCAGAGGCAGAAGTGAAAGGGCATCTATCCTGTTTCAGCACCTGACCCCTGGAATGTTATCTTGCCAGAGAATCATATTCTTTCTGATGTTCGGGAAACTGCTAAACAGCTAATTGTTGTCCCAGGACTTGCCTTTAATATTTGTTTATGGCTAAAGGTTATGTTTTTGTTAAACAGTTGGGGTCTTCTTTCATGGCCAATTCCAATCAGTATTAGAGTACGAGAAGAGGTTGAGACCCCTGCAATGTGTCATGCTCCAGGGTGAAGGTCTTTCATTGCCCCTTTTGGATGGGAAGAGCCAGCTTCAACACAACCCTAGCAATATGGAGTGACTTTGGCCTGGGGAAACCAAATATCCAAAATCCCTCCATCTTGCTAGGGTTGACCTATTCACAAAACAAGTGATCCCCCCCCCCCCGCTTTTACAGATAGTCCTTGTTTAGCAGCTGTCTCATTTAGCAACATTCACAGTTATGGCTGGTGAAAAAGTAACTTTTTGACCAATTCACGTATTTACAACCTTTGGCAGGTCTGTAAAGTAAAGGAAAATTGAAGTAAGATCATATGCACAAAGTTTAACTTAGCAACTGCTTCACTTAATGACCAAGTTGTTAGACTCAGTTGTGGTTGCTAAATAAAGATTATCTGTAAAATGACTCACTGGACATATTTTCCCTACATCAGAGACAATGGGGATACTGTACAAAGTACAGTAAAGTACTGTACTAAATACTGTAAAGTACTAAGACATACGTGTTGGTTATGAAGATAAAACTAACTTTGAAACCTAACACACAGTTCTGGTGTCTTTGATATAAGAAACTCAACATGATTATGGCCAAACAGCTTTATCACAGCATCTGAAGGTGCAAAAGATTTTCACTTTGCTTTTTGTTACAACATAACACCTGTACCTTTTGAAATTATCCTAGTAGCTTTTCATAGTTAACTAACCTATCAGAAACATTATCAATAGAGGTGCTTTCATTATTATTATCCTGTTTTTTTCAGCACACTGCCTTTTAAAACAAAAACTAGTCCCATGGTTTTTAAAACCTTCCTAATAGGTTCTGCTACGAGGATATCTAGCCCTATGAATAAATTTAATATCTGTTATTATATCCATGAAATTTGGTTTTTCCTCCAAAACTCTGCCATTGCAGATGTCTTGGAAAGGGGAGATCTGGCACTGCCATCAGAGGTGAAGGTTTGTCCCCGTATTTTCTATGTATACTTTCCCTGGAAAGAAATGGTATTTGGCTTGCTGATAATTTGTGTAATTAGCCAGCTGCCAGAGCAATGATAGATGTATAATGAGGATGTGGATTCCTGAGAGCACATAGTAATTTGAAAAAATGTATCTCTAAGGGCCATACTTCTTCAGATCCAGCTGTTTCCTTTGTGCCCTCATTTATATCCTGTTCATCATTGATTTTCACTGTTGAAGATCATGTAATTAGTGCTCTGCTCCTAAATATATCAGCCATCATCACTCAATGCAAAATGGTTTCAGTGAGGCTTATCCATAACACTCTGCACTGTATACCTTGTTGCCCTTCACTATACAGTAGCCCCTGCTAATGGATGATTTTGGCATGATACAAAATTCAGAACTGAATTGCCTGAGAGAGAGCAAGTACACCGTGAAAGCTAGGCTAGGCTTCACGGTGTACTGAGTCTATTCTGCTATCAGCCTTTGATTGATGGTCTGTGCTTGCTTCTCATATGCATTGTGCTGAAGGATCTTGCTTGTTCCTTAGAAAAATCAAATAGACATGTGTCCTGTGTAATTTTGCTCTGAGTCACATGAAACTCAGTTCAGCAGAGGAAACATTCTTCGGCCACTGGTGCATTTCAGCTAAAACCCTTCAATTTTGACACAGGTTCTTCAGGACCTCAGAGTTCCAGAACTATTGCAGTATCTCCTTACTGGCGATTAAACCTATAATGTTCACCAACAACTGTGTCTAAGCCAGGACAACTGATGGAGAGGAGAAGAATCTCTTTATTAGACTCTTTATTGCAGTTATAGATCAGCATAGGAGAGATAAGAAGAATCTCACTTGTTTCCATTAGGAACAAAGAAAATGTCATTTGACAAATGAATCAATCACTTGTAGCCGATCCCATAGTCCACCTTCAAACATGCAACATTTATTAGGTAAACATGCAACCTGCAACAAATAAGGTTGTAGTTTGTTTAGTTCAAGTCTCGTTTAAAGATAAGCAACCATAACAAATTGATTTAAAAAGCTTTTGAACTTGCCTTTCAAGAATTAGGCTCTGAATAACAGGCTTGGCAAGGCATATAAATGACCTGAGCAAAAGCCAACAATATGGGGAGATTTATTTATTTATTCATCACATTTATATGGCTGACCATCTCATGCAAAACCACTCTGGACAGAATATATTAGATATATTATATTTCTACTGTATATCTACAAAGTAAGTGTATTTAGCACAAGGGAAAGTGTATCTTTAGCTTTCGTAGCTGGGACAGCCCCACGGACAGCAGCAGCATGCCAATTAAACAGAATTAAAGTTGATCTATGTCACTGGACACATTTTCAGTCTGCAATTGGTTTCAGATACAGCAAAACATTGCATTCCAGCACTATCAATATTGTCACGCCACCTCCCAGCAAAGAATAGCTAGAATGGCAAGTGCCTAGTCATAGGCTTAATTTGGTTTATATTTCCCTCAGGAATTAACAGTCTGATTTAAATTGCCTTCCACATGCTTCCCTTCTAAAGCCGATGAGTATGTTTTAATTTCCTCCAAAAACTGAGAGGTATCTCAAGTCTAACAGGCTGAATTAATATTGTGTGATGGAAGGTGCTTAAGAATCTAGGGAGTCAAAATATCTAGGGATGTTTAATTAGGGAAAAGATTCTAGCGCCTCGTTGCAAGGCAAGTTTAAGGAAGCTGTGGGCCTGTCTATAAAGAGAATGAAATAAATAGATACATAATTATATCAGGGTAGATTTATCTGGGATTTTTTTTAAAAAAGATCTTCTGCAGTGCTCTTTAGAAGTTACTGTATAATAATCCCTTCAAGATGGCAGCACTCAATCAGTTTCCTTGGGATTGGAACTGATCAGAGAGTGGTATAACGAAACCAGTATAGATTTACAGATCTTGAGAAGTTTTGCTCAGTCCAGCTTAATCTGGAATTATTCAACAAAATATAGTTCAGGAAATTGAGTTCAGTCATATTCCTAGAAGTTAGAGGTGGTGGTACATGTACTGTCATAATTTCTTCTTCCAAATTTATAATTTTGTGTGGGGGGGTTCCTGTTCAATCATGTCCAATTTTCAGAGGCTGTCTGGGCAAATCTCTGCAGTTTTCTCGGCAAGATTTTTCAGAAGTGGTTTGCCATTGCCTCCTTCCTAGGGTTAAGAGAAAGTGACTGGCCCAAGACCACCCAACTGGATTTGTGCCTAAGGAAGGTCTAGAAAATACAGTCTTGGTTCTAGCCTGATGCCTTAACCACTACGCTACAGTGGATCTCTTTGTGACTTATACCAAGCATTGTATTATTGTAATTTATTTTAAAAACAGATCTTCCAGAATTTAAGTCTGTGTGTGGAACAAACAGGAGTTGGGACTCTAAGATCTAGAAATCACATCTTTCAAATGAAAATACAAAGTTAATAAAGAGCCTTGGCCGATGTACTTTATATTCATAAAGTTTTTATATTTTATATTCATGTTATTCAGGAAAATTGAAATCTACAGTACCTAATTTTTAAAGAAAATGTCACTACCAATACTAGAGCCATCCATGGAAACCAACTCACCATAGCTGTGATCTGAAGGGTAAAAGCAAAATCAATTTTACAGCACTAACATGTAATAATCTGACTTGTGGATAATTTGAAACAATGGGTTATGAGAAATATCTTGAGATTGGAAGACAGTTAATATGGAAAGAATGCTAGACCAGAATGAGAGAGAGATACACAGGATTTATAAATCACACTGAGCCATTATTTGAGAAAATTATTTGCTGTTAAAGACTGTTCATACATTTATTGCTAAACCATGAATCATGTTCTGCAAATGGTTTAGTGCAGAGTTCCTCAACATTCCTGGCTTTGTGGCTGGTGGGGTGGGGTGGAGGGGAGGGGAGAGGCAATGGTTCTGCATGAGCAGCGGACAAGCGCATATGTGCACACAGCTCCATTTGCACCAGCAATGGGCAAGCGCATGTGCATGGCGGCTCCATTTGCACCAGCGGCAGGCACGCACACCCCCCACTCATCCAAATAGAGTACACATGCTCACCCACTGCCCGCACATGTGGGGATGTGCATATGCATGCACTTGCCTGCCACTTCAGCAGCCCAGTTCTGAACGGCTTAAGGCCTAGTAGTGAGCCAATGCCTAGTGGTTGGGGTCCCCAGGTTTAGTGTAATGTACAAACTAGGCCTACAAGTCATAAGCCAATTATGCACACTTATCCTACAATATTATTGTAAGAATATAAATATGAAGATGAAAAAGTCAAATCTTCCCCAAGGAGGACAAGGGGAGAAATAGCATATTACCTTAATAGCAGGGGTGAAATGCTCCCGGTTCGGATCGGATTGCCCGATCTGGTAGCGATGGTGGCAGGTGGTTTGGAGAACCGGTAGCAAAAATCCCTGTGCCCCCCTCCATGCCCAGCTGAGCCCCGCGATCAACAGAGGCTGTTTTTTTTTTAATTTTTAAAAGCATTTTTTCTACAACCTCTTTGGCCGAAAAAATGCTTTTAAAAGTTAAAAAAAAGCCTCTGATGATCATGCGGCATCGTCTTTGGCCGAACAGGTTGTAGAAAAAATGCTTTTAAAAGTAAAAAAAAAAAAAGTTGGCCATGCCCACGCAGTCACATTACCCCCCTCCCCCACCAAGCCACACCCATAGAACCGGTAATAACAAATTTTACATTTCACCACTGCTCAACAGATAAGAGTTTGTGGGTTTCCTCTCGCCTTCCAATCTCTCTGCCTCCCTGAGTACTGAAAATACCACCATCTTCATCACTGATGAAAATCTATTTCTCTAGCAATAACAAATGAACATCCTTGCAATCCCACCCTTGAGTTGAATTCCCAGCTTGAGAGCAAGTCTTGAGTGCGTGGGATGAAGATGTAATCAGATTATCCTCCAGTTCTTGTTCCTCTATCTTTGTAATACTAATTTATCTTTGGTATTTTTTTTTTATTCTGCTTGCAGACTGGATGTTTGGTCCCAACTCCGATGACAACAGTAACAAGAGTGATATGAACTGCATCAGCAATAACATGAATGAGATGGGTGAGCTTCAAGGGTCACAGGTCAACCAGGAGTACCAGCCCCAGGATGTGGTCATTTCGATCAGTGAAACTTCTTGCCATCTTCCCCAACAGACATGAACCAGCTATTATTTGGGGAGACTTAGATCTTTCCTTCCAAACTCTGGTGCTGTGTTAAATTTCAGCTCCCATTATCCTTATCTAGGTCTGCCGATGGCTGGGAAGAACAGATGTTGTAAGACGACATATCCAGGTTGGATAAGGCCAACATAAGCTTTGCTAAGCGGTTATCAGAGAGGGAAAGGTCCCATTGATTATTTTTTATTTCTTCTTCTTTCAAGTGGCTTCACTACATTTCTCAAGGACTGCTTTCCAGATTATTGACAGCCTTGGACTTACAGTTAATTTGAATGTGAACAAATGGCATATTCATATATACCGAACCTTTCAAAATATCTTGACGCCAGCTGTGTAATTGTCTTAGTCTGCCAATCTTGAATTTCAAAGAACAAGCAGGGATCCCCTTGAACCAATCCATGTCCAATTCAGCTGGCTGAGCAGAGAGAGCAAAAACTGACAGTGAGATAGTGCTTCTTTCTACGTGTAATAGTATCTCTTGGTATAACAAAAATGTCCTTGCCTCCATCCCATTCTGAACAGGGGAAACACTCCTTCCCCAGTGTTTTCAGTGTAGACTTCTTCTCCCCCCCCCCACCCAAATTTGAGCTATGAGAAAAAGGCTACCAAAGCTGATCTTCTCAGATACCATTCTTTCTGCCTGAGAATTCCCATTGAAAACTGTGAGGGTAGCTTGGCACAGGCTTTCTCCAAGTGGCAACTATAATTGTGGGCTGTGGTACAGATTTCCCATGTGCCTGGAATGGGGAGAAGGAAATCTTGCTTCACCCAAGCCTAGGAGATAGGTGGAATAAGAGGCTTATTCATGCCTTATATAAATAGGAAAACAATCAGTCAGCAAATAGTTTTAGAGGGATTGGGAAACTGACTTAGAAATTGACCAGATGGATTTAAAAAAAAAAACTTGAAGCCTCTGGAACCAGATTTAGCCCAGGGATGATAAGAATGGCCACCAATCGAAAATGGTCCATCAAAACCCAAATATCCCAAATAAAATAACTTCAGAGAAAACATGCCATTTGAGTTGCAATGCAGCTGAGTTGAAAGGAAACTGCAGAGTAAGAACATCTTCATGGGAATCCAGGGGCCCAGTGCCATTGCTGGATTAGCCCAAATGCTAAATGCAAAGAAGGCGGGGCTTTCTGCCATCCAGAAGAGCATCTAACTTATCACCATCATTCCTAACAGAGACTCACCATATTTCCTATCCCTGCAGAACATGCAGCTCACGTAAAACCAAGGAGCTCTTACAGAATGGCAGCACAAAAGTCTTCTTGGAGTTCAGGGAAAACAGAAAGGAATCAGCAGGACTTTCTGATGAATTCTGCAATTCCACAGCATTATGTAAGGTCTATTTTTTCCCCCCTGAATGGCCTTGTCTTCTGTATGGAGATAAGTGTTTTTTCTTGCACCACAGGGGCCGGAGCTTCTGCTTCATCAGTCAAATTTTAGAGAACTTTCAAGGGACAGAAGGTTACTTTGGATATGGAGCTGGTAATCTTACAGATGGAGCTTGGGAGGGGAAAAAGAACGACTCCAAATTACTGACTCTGTTGCCTGGCAGAAATGGCACTTTTGGCTGTATATGTTGAAAGCACTGCCAATTTCAAACGAGGCATCACAAAGTGCAAAAGAATAATGTATGCACAACACTTCTAATTTCTGCTGCTAGCTCTCTGCTCCCGATTAGTTCAATGCCTGCCCTTTTCAGTAAAATTATGCATGTGTGCGCACATATACACATTCACACCATTTTCTCTGTGAAACAGCTTGTTTCCATTTTTCCTACTGATTTCCATTCTGTGTTTTTTCTCTTTTTTGAGAGAGAGAGTACAAAAGTAAAAACACAATTTTAAAAAAGAGACTGGTCCTCCAGAATAATTGAGTCTCGGTCTGTTGTTTATTCATGTTTACTGTATATATTATACATTTTTCTCTCCCCTCCCAGATTTGCCTTTTCTCAGCTGAGTTTGCCAATGCTGCTTCTCCTTGCTTTACAGATCACTGTCTTTTTGGGAAGAATGTGAGGAGGGACACACTGAGCCAATAGGCAAAGATGGGGTGTAGATAAGAAGCTGTGAAATTGCAGATGAAGAAAAAGCAAGGATTCTCTTTGCTGCGTTCATATAACATAGTTAAATGAACCATGTTTTTTTTACAATTAAGCCCAGTGATGGCTAACCTTTTTGCCGTCACGTGCCAGAAGCAGGGGCAGTGGGGGGGGTCACGCATGCGCGTGCCCATACCCATAATTCATATTGTCCCCTTGCCCCACCCTCCATGCATGCACGCATGACCCACTCCCCCCGCTTTTGGCACACGACAGCAAAAAGGTTACCAGTGGGCCTAGTAGGTCCATTTTTCACCCTCCCCAGGCTCCAGAGGCTTTCTTGGAGCCTAGAGAGGGCGAAAATGGCCTCCCCCCACCCCCAGAGGCCGGAAGCAGCCTGTAGGCCTGGAAGGCCTAAAAACCAGCTGGCTGGTGCACGCATGTGTGCTGGAGCTGAGCTAGGGCAAAGCTCATTTACCCACAGATATGGCTCTGGGTGCCACCTGTGGTACCCGTGCCATAGGTTCACCATCATGAATTAAGCCCATTCTCTGGGTTCACAGAACTTGGTTCACACCGTACTACCCTAAATGGAGTCAGTTAATTTGTGGTTCAGTGAATCTTGTGAATCTGGTGTGCTCCAGCAAGGAGGTCAGGATAATTGGCATTGCAAATGAAGCTTCAGTTAGTTTTGCCTCTTCCTTACCTCCAAGGATACTTAATTATTTCCTTGAGAATATTCAGGAGAATTCCAAATATTAATTTCCTTTTTACCTCAAACAAGCCCAAATGAAAAGATAGGGGGAAATCCATATCATCCTACCTCACAACACAGATTTACTACACAAGATAATGCAAACATTCAAGTTTCTGCCCATGTATCCTATTTTATTAACCTCCTGCCCAGCCATTCATAGATTCCCTACAGTGCTACAAACTGATTTCATGTGGATCAAAAAGCCAATATTATCTACTTTCAAAAATCTCTCTGCTAGGAAAATCCCCTGTTTATCTAAAGAAGATAAACAATCTGTAAGCTTTTCTAGGAAAAATTTTTAAATTACAAACTACAATCCTGTCATTCTTGTTCTTTGTCAGGTGTATGACACAAAATATTTAGCAGATAAAGAAATGCGATGAAAAGGCACAGGGGCAAACGCAGAAACCTTCTCCTGCTTTCTTATGGTATTAGTAAGAAGGTATTTTTGGGAAAAAGAACAGACCAGCAACAAACTGCCTTCATCTTCCTGGTACATGTAAAAAAAATAACAAACCTATCTATCTCCTACTTTACCATTTATTACTAAGTCTATGCTATCTTGTACTATCTAGCTATACTAACCTCTATGTCTATTATTACTCCTAAACATTCTTTATTACTTGAGTTTAAACCAAGGTTTTAGCCATCTTCAGATTGGCTTCTATTGCTGTCAACACCTGTTCTAGCTGGCTGTGGAATAATTGATGTGGCAGTTTCTCACTCTGTGCTGGGGTAAGAAAAGGAAGATGCTTTACCAGCTGCCCTATAACTAACTTCTCAGCACTGCTGGCCTCTTCTCCTTTCAGCTTGTTAACTATTGGTCTGGTGAAGTCCAAACCTACTCCTCCTTTACCATCAGTTGCCTCTTGAGCTGACAGCTTCAAATTTTTCCTTTCTGCCCGCCTGCACATAGCAAATCACCCTCTAGGCACACCCATACTCAGCGTTTTCATTTTTTAATTGGAATCCAGGTGTGATGCAATGCTCTTCAGGCTGCCTTAAAGATCCAGGGAAGAAGGGAAAAAAGGGGAGAAAAGGAAGAGTTCATGATGGCCATTGCAGGGTTTTCCTTCTACAATATGATCAACAGCTACCAAAGCAAAGCACTGAAGAAGGAAGAATGAATACTTGACAATTGTAAATTGCCATTGACCTCTTTCAGTGAAAGCAGACTTTCTTAGCCTGATGACCTCCAAACAATTCCATCATCCTCTGCCAGGCTGAGTTAGATGGTTAGCAATTGATTTTGTTTTTTTAAAAAAAGCACCTTAGTCTTGGTAAAGATAAAAATTGTTCACAGTCCATTATTTCAAGCAATATAGTTCTTGGCAGTAGGATTTTCAAGACCTGATAACCTTTTCCTTTTGTGTTTTGTATAACTGAAATGTTCTAGAAACCCCAAAGTCCCTTTCATTTATTTTTGTCACTCTTTAAAATCAATAGCACTTTTTTTTTTCTTGGTACTGAGTATCATTTTGCTCTGGCTCCAAAATAAAGTCTGGTTAGCATTAAAATTCAGCTCAACCCCGCCAAGACTAAGTGGCTATGGGTACCGGCATCTTGTTCCAAGGAAATATTCCATCATTGATCCGAGAGGGTGAGGTGTTGCCCCCTGTTGAAAGGGACGCAATTTAGGCGTTCTCCTGGATTCACGGTTGACTTTGGAAGATCATGTTGCAACCGTGACCAGGGGGGCATTTGCACAGATTCATCTGGTGCGCCAATTGCGCCCCTACCTGGACCGTGATGACCTCCGTACAGTCACTCATGCGCTTGTGACCTCCCAGATCGACTACTGCAATGCTCTCTACATGGGGCTGCTGCCCCTGAAGACCACTTGGAGGCTTCAGATGGTGCAGAATGCAGCTGTGCAGGTTGTGATGGGAGTGTCCCGACACTCTCATGTTACACCCCTCCAGTGTGACCTGCATTGGCTACCAGTTGCCCTCCAGGTGAGATTCAAGGTGCTGATTATCACCTATAAAGCCCTACATGGCTTAGGCCCAGGGTACCTGATGGACTATCTGTGGCCAGCGACAGCTCCCCATCTCCCGGTGCATTCCCACAGGGAGGGCCTCCTTGGAGTGACGTTGGCCAGGCAGTGTTGACTGGCGACTCCTAGAGAATGGGCTTTCCCTGTGGGCGCACCTACTTTATGGAATCAACTCCCCCTGGAGCTCTGGGTGGTGCCTGACCTGCGCTCCTTCCGCCGTGACCTTAAGACATGGTTATTTCACCAGGCCGGATGGGACTGAAGGGTTTTAATAGTTTTAACATTTAAATATTGATTATTTGCTTGTTTTATTGCTGTGAGCCACCCTGAGTCCTTGTCAGAGAGCGGGCGGCATATAAGCTTAATAAATAAATAAATAAATAAATAAATAAATAAATAAATAAAATGGGATCCAGCTTTTTGCCAGTTGAGCATCCGTAATTGTAAAAATGATCACCCCTCCCTCTCTTCCTTTAAAGCAGTTTCTAATGAATAAATGGATATTTGGTACACAGGATGATTTCAATATGTTCCATCAATGAATGGTTTAGGAAATATGCAGTCCACTGGAAGATAATAGCACTGCATTTATGCCACAAAAAAAAATACATGGCTTGGCTAGGATAAAATCAAGCAAAATGGTTCTTCCAAATTATAATGTTTTAATGTTTGGAATCTGATTAGCTCCAGGAAAAAAGTTGTTTCGATGACAATTTTACAGGAGAAAATTAAATATTCCTGTTCTAGACTTTAATCATTCCTAACCATTAATTTTCAAGATTGATAGTAAATATAAGGCTTATCATTTCCATCTTAAATTGTCATTACTGTATCTTGTACAGTATACTACTGTATACTGTATAAAGAGGTTTATTTAAACATTAAAAAGCATGCGAAAAATCTTTTAAACAAAAGATCAAAAAGACTTTAAGCATCTCAGACTTATATCGAGAGGTATTTTGACCCCGGGGGGGGGGATACTTGCATAACGATACACACAACATAGTGGAGATTATTCCTTACTATGTAGAACAAAGAATACAAGTTAGAGATTTTTACTCTGCTTTACAGGCAAACTTCTATTTATACAAACAGCAACTTTATCAAGGGTGAAAAAAGAAATACAATAGGGAAAATGATACAAAAAGGAGAAAGAAATGAGTTCAAACTGGGAACTTGAAATAGAAGTTGAATCTAGGACATGAAGAAGGGAACAAATGAGATTGGAATTAGTTAAATATCTAGAAAAAAGAGAAGAAGACAAGATGTATGAGACAGGATTTCCCCAGGTTCCATTGTTGGGGTGAGGAGCGAAGAAGTTTTAGGCAATAATTTCCTGAACAGATTACTAATCTTCCAAATAATCAATCTTCCTCAAAAAGTTATAAAATGCTGTTCCTACAATCATAAAGGTAGGATGCATTAAACTCATACCTTCAATGTGTGGAGAAAGAAATGTCTGTCATTCAATCTCTATTATGTTGCATTTCCTCCTTTGTGTTGCTTCTAGATCTGCAAAAGAGGGACTACACAATTGGTTTCTCCTAAGTGACCTCATGGAAAGCAACCTACTACATCTGATCCACCCTAATGGAAGGTCTAGGGCAAAGAGCTACCCCAATTGCTACAAATTTGTTCCAGTTATCTCACATAATTGTTCCCTTTCTATATTCCTTTAGGGACCTCTGTTGGGGCAATGGTGTCCCACAGATTTTAGCCTGCTAGTCATGACTGTTTTTAGGGGTGATGCTCATCTCTGTTTCATAAGCCAAGAATATACTCTGACTAGGTGGCTCAGTGGCTAAGACGCTGAGCTTGTCGATCAGAAAGGTCGGCAGTTCGGCGGTTCAAATCCCTAGTACAGGTCTCCTGTGTGAGCAGGGAATTGGACTAGATGACTTCAAGGTGCCTTCCAGCTCTGTACTGTTACCATTTATCCACCATTTCTCCCATAGTCACAAACATTTTCTTTCTTTAGATGTGCACCATCTAAATTTTCCAAACAATTGGGTGCGGGGGAGATCAGGGCATAGTCACAGCACATCTGGAAGCACCAGATTATTGATTATCCATGAGTAAAATCTATTAAATTTGGTTTCCTTAAAAACCTTTTTGGATTTTAAGGCAGCCTATCTGCATATGTTCCAGATAATTTTACCCTCAAGGGTTTAGAAAAATCCAGCACTGGATCCAAACTTTTATTTCCAATCCCAATTTTTGCCAGCCTTTCAACCTGCAAACATTGTGAAACTAGAGCAAGGCACCAACTCTTAATTTTATACGTATCAACGGCATGAAAGAAGAAAATAAATGGAGAAAGAAAATTAGCCGGTGGCATAATGTTGAAGTGGAAGAAATGAGATTAGGAAATGGAAGTGCTTTCTTAGTTGTAGCTGCTGGCAAATTATATTCACAAAATTTTAGTAGTAATTTCCAGCCCATTAAAAATTGCAACTCTCCCACAGTTCATATCCCAATGGATTTGCGTGAGTCAGGGAGGCAAAGAGCCAGCACAAGCTCCATAGGGTGAGTGTTGACAAGAAGTTGGATTTGCTTGCTCCATCATGCTTTGAAAGACAAGAAAGACTGCAGAGCAACAGCATCAGAAGGAAAGGCAAAATGCAAACACTATCAGTCAAGAGCTTTTTTGCACTAGCCAACTGTCTCTCCTCCAGTCCACTTTTCATTATAAATTCCCTTTCCAACTTCTCAATAACCTCAGCTGGCCATCTCGCTTCTCTCTTAAGGCCTTAATAGAAGCCAATGTTAGCCAGGCTGTTATAGCTCAGACAGCAGCTTTTCTAGATAAGAAGTCTTTTAAGGGTACTAACCAGAAGTGGCATGTACTGATATTGCTGTTCTTTAAAAGTAGCACCTGTATTCCAGATGGGATCGCAGTACTTGGAGAGAGGAGCAGATACGCCTTTCCATTTATGTGGCTACTCTGGATTGCTATCACACATGTACATCCCTTGGGTGAGTGCATGCTAATAGCAGCTTCAAGAAGATAATTTCAAATGGAGAAAAATGACTTGGAAGAAAACATAAGAAGCCTGTCCCCTGATACCATGATTCTGACCCAGATTGACTCTCTAACAGCTTTTTAATGAAAGTAAAGCGTGAGAGATCTTTTCATATATTATTTTGCTTATTTCTGTCCCATTTTTCCACTTAAAGGGCACTTGAAGAGGCTAATACGATAATTAAAAACTGAAATTAAAATAGAACTTACGTTCAGAACTCTGATTTAAAAATGCAGAGTATACAATGAAGCCGTCACTGAGTCAGCAGATTGAGAGCCAGTTTTTAGAAGTTCTGCTTGAAGATCTTTCAAGTTACATTTAGTTTTGCTCTAATTAGTTCCAGCTAAAGCAAAAAGCAGCTGTCCTTGTTTTACTAGCTGAGGGAACCAAAAGATATGATGGAAGTTCTACAATTGCCAGAATGCAAAAATACATCTTGTACGATGGTGTCATGGCTGACATGGGCTGAAACTATTGTGACTTGGAGAGAACATACTACCAGAGCTTGTAAAGTGCCACCTTGCATAGAATAAGAAGTAGACAAAACCAACTCTTTGTCAAAAGGAAGATTGTATCTGTTATCCTACTGTATCTACAAAGGTGGGCTACTGAGGGTTTGCAGAGGCTAGGGAGAACCTCTAGCTAAGATTCTGCGCAGTTCAGAGAATCCACAAATCCCACTTCTGGCTGGTCCCACCCACCTTGTCCCACCCCTCCCAGGAGTCCCCACATGGCCTGTTTTGGATGCAGTTAAGTGCAGGGCATGCGCGGAGGCTCGGGGAGGGCAAAAAATGGGTCTACCGGAAGTTCAGGAAGGGCCATTTTCACCCTCCCGGAGGCTCAAAGAAAGCCTCCAGAGCTTGGGGAAGGCAAAAATGCCCCACCTTGCCATGGTGCAGGGGGCCGACTAGGCAACGCCCACCCAGCAACCAGGCAAAGAACACCTAGCTAAAATTTTTGAAGCCCACCCCTATGTATCTAGAATATTTAGGAGACAATGGGGTGGGAAACAAACATTTAAAAAGATTGTCTTCTTTGCTTGGGGAAAATACATGGTGTTCTTGCAGAGGTTAGAGGTGCGGCACCTAAATACCAACCTAGATGTCCAAGCACAGGTGCTACAACCATCTAGCAGCAGGATATTCAGGAGGACTAAGCCAGCATCAGTAATAGTATCAGTAGTAGATATTGGCAACCATAAAGCCCTCTCTGGTTTTGTCTGTCTTAGCATTAATGAGATTTCTAGAATGTTGGCTCTAGTCTAGAGATCATCTTTTTCTGAGATGTTGGACAGTATTGGTGATAAAAGGAAAATTTTACCCATAAATAAAAAGGTGTTGTAAGATTTGCTTTTATTATAATTAGAAATCTAGACGTAAGAACTGTAGTTTGGTGCAAAACAAGCTTAGCATTAAATAATATTAAGGCCAGGAATTGTTTTAAGTACAGAACTCACAGCTAATCCATATAAAAATGTACTGAGGTTGATGCTAAACTTTTCTTATTTTAATTGTAGAATGAAAAATGGAGACAGGTCATTGTTGCTACTGGTAAACACTAAAGCATCATAAATCATCACCAATTTAATGCAAATCAGTAGAATTCCAATTTCCATTCTGTGCATCCATAAAAGACATTCACATACGGATACTGTATGTGACTTCTGTGATCAGTGATTTGATCCTGTGAATGCAATTTTAAGGAATGGAGATAAACTGAGATTTTATTTATCCATCTATGATTGTTATTAGAGACTTGATGGCCTGTGAATTCGATCATAAAAAACAAGAACACATGCTCTATAATAACTAATTTTGCTCCATTATCCTCAGCCAACATTCTCTTTCAGATTTAGTAGTTTATTGCACCAATTAAAGCTTCTTTGTCTTCTGTTAAAAGCTTTCTTTGTTTGCATTCATTTTCAATACTCATTTCCTGATAGGTTGATTTTGCTATTTTTGGCCAAGTTATCAAAGAATTGTGTTTGTATGAATAGAGAACCTAACTTAAGACCACAAAAATAATATTTTTAGGCATGGCTAGGCAATAAAAGAGTTTTTTTACATTTACAATCTATTTTTTTAACATTGATTTCTAATCTGAATTTTCCCTTGGCATTTTGTTTGACAGTTCTATATCATTAGTAAAAATTACATAATTACTGGTTCGTAGATGAAAACATACAGAAGATTGCATATATAATTGGATCAGCACACTTCTATTTTTAAAAAGAGAATTTCTTCTGCATCTACCCCAAAATCTTAAAGTGTTTCCCACTGTTTAAGAGACTTGGGAGGCATTCAAGAACTTCCAAGTTATTTTTATTCTGTGGGTGGATTTAATCCATTTTACAGAATCTGTAAAATATTTTTTTTAAAAAAAAATCACCTCCACGTATTTTCAGTTATTCAGAAAATGGAACATTTTACAATTTACTCCCTATATACCATCTGCATGAATTATGAATGCAATGCATTTTTTCTCTGAAAACCTTAATCATTTTTATAGGGTGGGAACAACAACAAAAAACAGCACCCCTGACTGGAACTTCAAAGCTGAGGAGGCAAGAAACAAGAATTTGAAGTGACCTTCCAAATGTTGAAATGTTGTATTATGTAGTAAGCTGCTTCCATGCTATGATGACAAATAGAGAAAGGAATGTGCCTCGTAAATTAACTAATCCTAGGAATGTTCCTCAGTCACGGGAATATCATTCATCTGACTTCAGAGAGAGTTATCACAAGAGCAGTCAGGTGGAGAATCACCACCAGACTTACCTATTAAATTGGTAAAGTACAGGGTGAAATCCAGCAGGTTCTGACGGGTTCTAGAGAACTGGTAGTGGACATTTTGAGTAGTTTGGAGAACTAGCAAATACCACCTCTGGCTGGCCCCAGAGTGGTGTGGGAATGGAAATTTTGCAATATCCTTCCCCTGCCATGCTCACCAAGCTACATCATGCCCACCAAGCCATGCACACAGAACCAGTAGTAAAAAAAAATGGATTTCACCACTGGTATAGTAGTTCCTCTCCACTCTTCACACTCAAATTTTGAAAGTTTCTGAAGATCTAGGAGAAAAATCTTTTAATATTTGCTGTCCAGAGTCTGTAAGAAGCCTTTCCAGTTACAATAAGCGGGAGGACCTGCTTAGCATACTACAGGAATAAATCTCAAAGGCATTCATGAGCTACTTGATCACAGCTGCTACAAGCTTAAGTGAGACAGTCCTTAAAATGATCTTCTCATAATTATTGCAAGATGAGATGCAAAACCTTGCAAATACCGGGTAATATTATGCAAATCAGGTTAACCCACCACAGCAAAAACAAGGTTCAGTGTTGGGATTACTTTGAATCACAGCTGTGAAATTCTCCCGTTGATGCTTACCATGACACATTAATTAGAACTCCGTATAGCATTGGATTCCGCTAGATCAGGAGTGTCAAACACAAGGCCGGATCCAGCCCACAATGTGGTCTCATCTGGCCCATTGGACCATCCAGGAAAATGTAAGGGGTTGGCCCACATCACTTCCAGCCTGGTCTATCCAATGCAAAGAGGAAACATCAGGCCAGCATGGCTTTGGCCCGGTCTATCCAGTGCAAAGAGGAAACATGCCAGCAGTTTAGGAGTGGCGTCAAGCTGGCCATGCCCACCCAGTTGGCCTCCCCCCCCCCGGTCCACTGGAGGTCAACCACAACATTAGATCAATATATAAAGACCTTTGACAGTTCAGAACAAGGAAACAGTGGCAGGTGGGGAGAGTTGTAGTTGACATAGACTTCTTTCATATCAATAGTGTTACAATTTCTTGAATCTCTTGGTAAAATTCCCATTTCATACATTAAAAGCATATGCCATTATCTCACCCTATCTAACTCCATATTTGCCCTAATAAACTGACTAAGCAAAAACAAGTGCTATTTTGAGACTTGCAACCATGTCATCCAATCCAGTATTAGATTCTCCTTAGATTGCTTCTCTTTTTTGATCCCTCGGAGTACTGTTTATTACACCTACTTTGTAGCTATAAGTATGGTGGGCAAAGTATGGCCCTCCAAATCATTTGAAATGCAACCCACAATGCTCTTCACCATGGGATATGCAAAAGGCTGCTGGGCCTGGAACACAGGGTGTTTATACCAGATTTAAAACATATGCAACAAACCCTTTTCTAACAGAATTTATGAATTGTTCATCCAACAAATGGATGAATGAAAGAAAATACACCTATTTCTTTGCATTCTGGCTCCTATTAGGCCAGTACAACAGCCAGTGATGGGCAATGTTGGGAACTGAAACATCTGGCATTCTAAAATTTGCTGATCTTTGTGTTTTTTTAAAAAAAATTAGACATTATGATTGGATAAAGGCTTGATAATTAATGAAACAAAAGAGATGTATATCATATTGTACTGTAGCTGTGTCAACATATGTTCAAAATTATAGGATAGCTGCATAAATAAGCAAATATAACAGGTATAATTTATCATGGAACCCATATCAGCTAAAACCTATGGTGGACTATTAAAAGTACAAACTTTTTGTCTCAGTCAAACAACTTTTCTCCAGATGGCCAAGGATGGTAGTCCAGCTACTTATTTATTTAGCTAGAGAGAAATGCTGGGTGGCTCACAATATAAAACAAAATGTATGAATCACTCGATCCCAAGGCATTGGAGTGATCATAAATATGAGCTAGTTGCTAAGGATCCAAATTTTGATCACATGACCATTGGGATGCTGCAACCTCATAAGTGTGAAAAACGGTCATAAGTCATTTTTTTCAGGGCTGCTCTAACTTCAAATGGTCACTAAATGATTACGTGTATATTTCATATACCCAGTAAATGTATTGGGATCGTGTGAAGCTATTGACATAAAGTATGTATATATTGGATGTATTTGTGGATGGAGAAAGTTATATTATTTTACTATTAAGAGAAGGAGGAGGAAAAAATCCCATCTAATATTAATGTGTTGATCACACAGCACGAAGCAGAGAGTCTCTGATACTGGCTCCAAAATCCTACAACCTAAGAATCAAATATCTAACCTTTAAGTATGTGAAAATAGCTTAAATGTATGGGGCAGTGGTGAAATCCAATTTTTTTTACTACCGGTTCTGTGGGCGTGGCTTGGTGGGCGTGGTGTGGTGTGGTGTGGCTTGGTGGGTGTGGCAGGGGAAGGATACTGCAAAATCTCCATTCCCAACCCCCACTCTAGGGCCAGCCAGAGGTGGTATTTGCCAGTTCTCTGAACTGCTCAAAATTTACGCTACCAGTTCTCCAGAACCTGTCAGAACCTGTTGGATTTCACCCCTGGTGTGAATGGTGGGATGTTAGTGGGATGTTAGAAGACAGAGCATAGGAAAATAAGAGCCGGGAGATGGGGGGAAGGGTTGTGCCCTTGAGAGTTGTTTCTATCTTCTCATAGCAAAGAGACGCAACATAAATAAAACAGAATAAATTACAGTGTTTTATTTATTTATTTATTTATTTATTTATTTATTTATTTATTTATTTATTTATTTATTGGTTCGATTTATATGCTGCCCTTTTCCGGAGACTCGGGATGATTTACAATGTGTTAAGCAATAGCCTTCATACTTTTGTATATACCTGCTTAATAGGCTTTCGCTCCCCCCCCCAGCGGTATTCTTTTTTATACAAAGTCAGTTTATTGTCCCCACAATCCGGGGTCCTCATTTTACCTACCTCGAAAGGATGGAAGGTTGAGTCAACCTTGAGCCTGGTGAGATTTGAACTTGCAGCAATTGCAGGCAGCTGGTGTTACTTAACAGTGCTTTAGTCTGCTGCGCCACCAAGGCTCTGTTTGTAGAAAAGCCACCAGTTGCAGAACTGGAACTGAATTTGTCACACAATGTGAACGTCCAGAGTACAGAAAATACACTGCTTTCTAAGGAGTGTGCCTCTACTTCTTGTGTGGGAAAGAAGTGCACTTTCTTCTGAAGGGGGAAAAAAACCCACTTTCCAGCCCTCAGGAAACAAACTTTTCGCCTTGTGCTGAAAGGTCTTGAATCCCAACCTTCAGGAAAGGGCTGATTTCTTGCACACTTGGAAGGAGTCGGGGAGCTGCATTTTAACAAGATCCAATGAGATGGAAAAGAGGAAGTCACCTGTATTGTTTTCGGGACTGCATTAAGGATAATGGCAAAAGCATTTTGCCTGACCAATATTTTGCCTGTAAAAATGTCCATGTCATAAGACCTGGGAAAAGATTGTCCTGCTGAATTGCTTAACATTTTCCAGGAGAGGGCAGAGCTGTGCTAGAAAGAGTCATTTTCTAAGAAACCTTCTGTATTTAATTAAATGTCATTGCAATTTGTTGCAATTAAATGGAGCTGAGAAGCTGCAAGAGCACCCCTACAAATACACATATCCATTAAGACTTTCTTCCAGCTACATACAACAAACCATAATTCACTCAGTTCAGGGAAGTTTTGATCCTCTTTCTGTATTCAGCTAAGAATTTTCTAAAAAGCATGAATGCAGATTTCCAGAAATAGTTTTTTCTTAATACATTTTGCTAAGTGAATTTTCTCTTAACGATACATCATAATGTGGATTTAGGAAGTGCAGATGGGGTGAGTTTGTACTGGAATTTACAAATACCAGTTCCCTTCAAATTCAATACAGTAAATAATTAAACAACGGAATTATCTGCAGTAGGAATTTGTGGTGGCCGCAGGCACACGTAACATGGATGGAGGATAATTCTGCTGATGGGTACCAATCATTAGCCTTAATAGTACATTTAGGGACAGAGGCATCATAACTTACTTGGAAAGGCACCATAACAATAACAAAGCTTTTGTTCTTATCGCTTCCATTTAATCTGTCTATGGACATTAGTTGGTCATGTGAAAAACAGATACACCACGGCTTGAACCATGTGGAGTCTTCTTATTGCTTCATATGCTTTTGGTTGGACACACCTGATCTACAGTATATGCATCATTTCTGGGATGGCTTGCTTATTTTGCTGACAAATGTAATACTGGCTCATTCGTTATCTGGTACCCATCTAACCAAAGTTAACTGTTCCAAGAGGACAATTCTAGGAAGTGATTTTGCTTTAAAGGAGACTCGGGAAATAGATCCATATAAATAAAGATGTCTAAGTTAATGATGTTCCTGCAGGTATATTTTTAACTGCAAAAGTAATTACGAGCAATTATTCGTTTTGTTATTTATCTTCATGCAGACAAATGATGAACTGAATGCTTTCTGATCTTTAAATAGACTGTCATTTCAGAGAAATGATAGAAGGATATGAGTAGACTGCGCTAGACTGTATCACAAGAACCCAGGAACTCTGGGAGTTGAAGTCCATACATTTTTCAGTGGCTGAAGTTGAGAAACACTGCTCTAGCATGATCTCATGTGAAATTAACTTATTGCCTGTCTCATGCCCTTGTAACATCTTTTCCACCATCTAACTGAGGCCAGAAACATCAAGAAGCAAGAGTCACAAAGATTCATGAGAACCAAGGTCAGGAGGGAATATGGCTGGCCCAGTTCCCAGCTACAAATCATCTGTTGGTACTTCCTCCTCCTCCTCCTCCTCCTGCTCCAGGCAGTGGCTGTTAAACAGAAGAACTGGTTTCTACGTCTAACTTTACCATCCAAGGCATCTTAAAGGAATGTGGGGAAAGTGTTGCAAGGTTATTTTTACAGCATAATCCGGATTCACTGCTTGCTTTCAAATTCCACTGGGGCCGAGTTCCTGTGATAGAAAAAAGAGGGAGATTTTCATTGAGGTGGGAGAGGAAGCAAAAGTTCTTTCCTTTCTCAAATTCATGTTTGGGAACTTTGGATTTATTTCAGCAGTTTCTTTTCCCCCACTAGAAAGCCTCAGATAAATGCATGATTGTGACAACTTTGTTTGCATAGATGTGCCCCGTTATTTGGTTTTGTTCTTCTGTCTTCTCTTTTTCCAATCTATATCTTGTCTTCATTGACTGGGGTGGGGTGGGGATATTGCCAATAGATGTGGGTTGTTAAATTATCTTATTACTATATAGTATATTATAGATACTATTATTATCTAGCAACTCCAGTAAGGTAATCATAACAGGTCTTTCTCTTCCAGATCTGAGATCTAGGCTGATGGGAAAGAGTACACAGATGACTATTTCTCTGCCAAATTAACCATTTAAGATTGTTTCCAGCATGTTCAGACACATTAAAATTTGAAAATCCTTAAAATGGTGATATATTAACTGTTCTGGTGGACAGGCAGATGGATGGCAGGTTATACATTTTCTTTAAAAAAAAAAGCACCATGACAATTTTTTAAAGAGTTTTGAAGATCATGCTGTATATAATTTCTGCTTTCTGCTGGTCTTAGCTGCCAACTAAAATGTAATACAGGGTAATCCCTGAGTTACAACTGGTTTTTTAATGACTGTTGGCAGTTACAATGGCCTCAGAACAGGTGCTTTATAGGCCGTAAAGGATTTCTGGCTATTGTAAAACATTGCAGGACCCCTCCCAATCATATGACAACATTTTGGATACTTTAGCAATCTGTTTGCATTTACAACCAGTTTCCACATGCCCTGTGATCATGTGAGTGCCATTTGCAATTTTCTCTGATGGCTTCCCCAATATCAGGCTAAGCTCAAGAATGGGGATGGTGTGATGGTCATAACATTGAGGATGGCTTGTAAGTCATTTTTCCAAGGCTGTTGTAACTTCAAACAATTGTTAAACTTCATAAATCATAAGTCAAGGACTTGTTCTCCTGGACCTTAGGGTGGAGTGGATGAACTCTCTGTGTTGTGTGTGTATATTGATGTTTTCTATATTGTTTCTTATGTTATTTTTCTTACTTTATTTTTTATTTAGATTATTTTGTTTGCATTTTGTTGTATATTGTGAGCCACCCAGCATTTCTCTGGAGTTGTGTGGTGCCTAACTAACTAAATAAGTAGCTGGACTATCATTCTTGGCCATCTGAAGAAAAATGATTTGACTGGGACAAAAATTTGTATTTTTAATAATCCACCATAGGTTTTAGGAGGTATAGGTTGCATGATAAATTACATCTGTTATATTTGCTTATTTATGCAGCCATCCCATAATTCTGAACATATGTTGACACGGCTACAGTAAAACATGATCCACATCTCTTTTGTTTCATGAATTCACTTTATCCAATCATGTCTAATTTAAAAAAAAAACCCACAAAGATCAGCAAATTTTAGAATACCAGATGTTTCAGTTCCCAACATTGCTCATTACTGGCTGCTTGTGCTGGCCTAATAGGAACCAGAGTACAGAGGTGAGAATCTGTTGTCCACCCCTGTTTAAAGATAAAGGTGTCAGTTCCGGGTGAGGACACCTCTTGTAAACAAGCATTTTCTTTTCCTGTAGAGAGAGGGAGCAACACAAAGATTTTGAGAACCTTTGAATTTCAAAGCTAGGACATCTGGCAAAAATGGAAATGGCTTCCATATGAGCTAAGTATCTTCTACAATATCAGTCTGGAAAGATGCCATAGGAGTCAGCCTCCCTGCTGCAGGCAATTTATTAATATAAACATTTCCTGCTTCTAGCTATAACCGGCCACATTTTATTCAGAGAAGCACAGAGAAGAGACAATCGTGTGAGACTTTCATTGGAACGTTCCAAGTTTTCAAGCTGATGTTCCAAAAATCTGGAATCAGTTGTTCTTTTCATATAATCCTTCTTTCACAACTGGCTATGTGCATGCATGCAGGCAAGCAATCTCATGTGAGCACACACATCATCCCTCCCGCCAAACTCTGCCATCCAGAGGCCCTACTGCACTATCCTGAGAGTTATCTTCTGTAGTAAGGTAAAGGTAAAGGTTCCCCTCGCACATATGTGCTAGTCGTTCCTGACTCTAAGGGGTGGTGCTCATCACCATTTCAAAGCCGAAGAGCCAGCGCTGTCTGAAGACGTCTCTGTGTCATATGGCGGGCATGACTAAACGCCAAAGGTGCATGGAACACTGTTACCTTCCCACCAAAGGTGATCCCTATTTTTCTACTTGCATTTTTTATGTACTTTTGAACTGCTAGGTTGGCTGAAGCTGGGACAAGTAATGGGAGCTCACCCCATTACACAGCACTCGGGATTCGAACCACTAAACTGCCCACTTTCAATCGTCAAGCTCAGCATCTTAGCCACTGAGCCACCACATCCCTTATTTTATAATTTTATAAATTATATATTATAAATTATACATTTTATACATTGGCTTTGATATGTGAAGAGGATAGATTTGCAGGGCTAAGAAAATCCACCAATAATTTCAAAAACAAGAAGGCACTACTAAAACACAGAGTTTACTACCTATTGCTATCCTGTGGTCAAATGGACCAATTTTCTTTTCCGTCTGCCTGAAAATGCCCAGATACTTTACAATTTGCAATTGACTGGCAGAATCTGCACATGCTCAGAAAGTTTCAGAAAGATTTGAAACCTCTGAATACCGGCAAACAATCGATTGTCGATCATCGTCTTCAATGAAATTTCCAAATTGCAATGTATCACAAAACCACCACCTAATAAGATTCTTTCTCTGTACAATCTTAGCTAGGGAAAATGTGCTGAAAAGAACTGAAGCTGCCTCACCATACTCCTTTTGATTGGTGTGGGACAAAGGGGAAATGAGGAGATATCCATTGCTTGGGAAAGCTGGTTCCTGCTTTCCCACACACAAACAAACAAACAATCCTGAATTAGCACTTTCATTTCCTGCCTGTGCCATATGACCAGATTTTTACCCTGATCCTTTCTCATAGATAGGAAGTATGTAGGTTACATACCTATCAACTTTGTTTTCCTGGTTTCTGATTAGATCCTAAGTTTGTCTTGTTTCTGCATTAGTTTGCATTTTTTTCAAAAACATATCTAGAGGAAAACAGCATTTGCTTTTATGTGCTTTTCTCTCATTATCCCCATTGATGTAAACTTTCCCAGGAAATGGATATCTCCTCATTTCTCATCTACTTCGTGGTACTGAAGCAGAACAACTGGATTCTGTAATAGCTTTGTACCGTAGAGTATGAATCTTGTTAATTCTTAAGATTCTTTTTTCCACTATGTGTTTGAAACAGACTGTGATGGCAGGTGGACCAAGGCAGTCATCGAATGCGTCCATCGAATGCATCCATAAAAAGCGTCCATGAAAGAAACTTAAAACAAGATGGATTGATGACATCAGCAATATTGGGGGCCCCACTGGCAAAAGAAAGCTCAGGACCATATTGGTGGGAAACATGCAGAAACATGCAAAAGAGGCCTTCATCCTGCAGTGGATAGACAATGGCTAAAATGATGTTTTTATACACACACACACACACACACACTCACATACACACATGAATGAGTGGGCATTGGAAATTCATTTTAATATGTGACATTATGTACACAAAAACATCAAAACAGAACTGTCAAAAACAGCAAGATCAAACATAATAACACAAAGAAATGTACAACTATTGATTTACAACCATTTATTTAGCAAGGTTACAATGGCATTGAAAAAAGTGACTTATAACTGGTTCTCACACTTATGACTGTTTCAGCATCTTCATGATCAAGTGATCAAAATTCAGGCACTTGGCAACCAGCATGTATTTATTTTAGATGACCCTCACTCTGTCAAGGACCTAGGAGTACTTATCTAAGCTCACTGTAACAGGATTGCCAAAAAGGCATTAAGGGTTGTTAACCTAATCTTGCGAAGCTTCTACTCCAGTAACATTGTACTGTTAACTAGGGCATACAAAACCTTTGCCAGACCAATATTTGAATACAGCTCATCTGCCTGGAATCCACACTGTATATCTGACATTAATACAATTGAGCAAGTCCAGAGGTATTTCACGAGAAGAGTACTCCACTCCTCTGCTCACAATAGAATCCCTTACGTCACTGGGCTCAAAATTTTGGGCTTGGACAATCTAGAACTACACTACCTATGGTCTGACCTAAGAATAGTACACAAAATTGTCTACTACAATGTCCTACCTGTCAATGACTTCTTCATGGGCAAACAATAGATGCAAACTCAACAATACATGGGCAAACAATAGATGCAAACTCAAAGTAAACCACTCCAAACTCGATTGCAGAAAATAAGACTTCAGCATCAGAGTCGTCAATGCCTGGTAGGCTTTACCTGTTGTTACATCCTCTAGCCCCTCCCAGCTTCAACCCTCAACTGTCTACCGTTGACCTCACCCCATTCCTAAGAGGTCCGTAAAGGGGGCGTGCATAAGCGCACCATTGTGCCTTCTGTCCCTGTTCTACTGTCCCCATTTATTAGTATTCATTCCTTGTTCATATCCATGTTTATACTTATACCTGTTATGTAGTACATGATCAACAAACTACATAAATTAAATAAAATTTAACAGGGACCAGATCTATAGATCTAAGTCTTTGATCTATAGTCTCTATTTTGTTTCCTAGGCCATTCACTATATGCATAAAACCACTGACATGGTGATTTGGAGCTTTTGGGGAAAAGGGTCATTATTATGCTGATGAAACCCAGCTTCTATCCATCGTAACTTTTAATTCCAAAGAAGTGAAATGTCTCCCCAGTCTTCAAAAATCAAGATGGCTTCTTGTGATAAAACATACAAAATGTAATCTAAAATAACACTTAAGACCAGAATTAAAGGAGTGCAAGAAAAATGCTCCACTCTTGGTTGTCATGTAATCTTTGTCTTGAACCCTACAATATTCAGCTGCATCTCAAATTTGGACTCAAATGCTGTCTCAACTGATTCTTAAGGAGTTCAAGGGGGGGGGAAAGATAAAAAATACATCATTTCCCATGTAAACTGATATCACTTGGTATGTAAATTTCTAAAATCTGCTTGAGTTTGAAATACTTTTTTTTTTTTTTTTTTTTTTTTTTTTGGTAGAGTGATGGTTCCCAAATAGGGGAACTGTTAAGTTTTGCTTCTTTTCCCAGTTCATTTCTCAGAAACTCAGCTATGGCTGACCTTGTATCAGAATGTAAGTTTAAGAGGAAGAGATGGGTACTGAAAGAAGGAATGACATAAGCTCAGATATATAAAAACAAAGCAACAGCTCTAGGGAAACAGCTCTTTTTTTCAAAGAGCACCTGAACTTTGTTTTTTGCATGAAGACGTTTCACTTCTCACCCAGAAGCTTCTTCAGACCTTCTTGGATGAGAAATGAAATGTCTTCAAGCAAAAACAAAAAGATGCTTTTGGAAAAAAAACAACGACCTGGTTGACTGAGAATCTCCACAGACATTCAGCTCTAGTGAAAAGTGGCCCACATAAAAAATCTTGAGTTTTGCCCTTATGGAGTGTCTTTTCAGTAACATCCTTCCTTTTTGTTTTTGTTTTTAATCAAACTTCCTTTTCTATACAAATCCCCTGTACAAACCCCTATACAAATTCTGGCAAGGCAAGCTTCAAAGTATTTAAAAGGTCAGGAAATGTTATAAACAAAAGCAAACTCATAATTAGGTGATTTTGAACCAACCCTGCTGTCTCATTCATTAGCTGCCTGTTGCTTTGCCAAAGGTTTGGGTGACTGTGCCAGATTGGGCATGTGGCCACTTTGCCAATAATGGAATTAAAAAAAAAAATAAACGAAAGAGAAAACCCATCAGATTAACCCGGAGATCACATCCATTTCTATTTCCCACACTGATGTGTTTGTTTTTTCCTAGTGAGCCTAGCACAGCTCAAAATGAAGTTCAGGACCTACTGATAAATAAATACAAAGAAATACTATCTGACGTAATAGCAAATCATTGCTCTTGATTATTCTAGGAGAATATCAGCTCTGGGGGGGAAAAAACCCTTCCAGAAAGCTAATTTAGATTATTTGTTGCACAGATAATATCTTGAGCAACATGTTAGCACAATGATGTGGAGACTTCAGTATGAAAGTCCCGGAACATGTATTCCAAAACACAGATGTACTGTAAATGCTAAATTGCTACAAAACTCCTGGTTTTTATCAATAGGTTTGAAGGGCTGGTGTGTGTGTGTGTGTGTGTGTGTGTGTGTGTGTACCAGAGAACCAAAGATAAACCAAACTATCCAGTGTCACTCTATGTCGAAAAAGCCAGGTAATAGGAAAAGTGAACCACATTACCAACAGAGGAAAAGTTATCAATTTTTACTTACTTTCCTTATCATGTTGCTTCAGCTATAAAATCTAGATGACCATTCCTTTTTCTTCCTACCATTTTTTAAAAAAAGAAATCACAATAAATTTGACTACAGCACTAAGGTCTGAAATAACTATTCAGTGGTGTTTGATTATTAATGCTAAAAGGCCATCAACTGTATCCTACACAACCTCAAAGAAGGTAAATGAAAGAAAACAAGTTTGTCAGGAATTGAAAAACAAAAAGTGAAAAAGCCTCAGATAGATAGCCTGTTATTAACATTCAGCTGTCTGCAATTATTGCAAGTTTGAGGCTCAAGGTTGACTCAGCCTTCCATCCTTTCTAAGGTAGGTAAATTGAGGACCCAGTTTGTGAGGGCAATAAGCTGACTTTGTATAAAAATATACAAAAGTATGAAGGCTATTGCTTAATGCATTGTAAGCCCCCCTGAGTCTCCGGAGAAGGGCGGCATATAAATCTAATTTTTTTTTAAAAAAGGAAGGAAAGGATTTCATTGGTTGATTTCTACCTATAAAAGAGCTGTTAAAGTTGAAGAGCTCCTCTCCATGGCAACCCTAGTGCCAAATTATCCAAATACAAGTTATACTTCTAGCTACTTGCATATAATTAAGGATAGGAAGAAGTACTTGTGAAATTCCATTGGTAAGTTGGTAGCTATCCCACCCTTCCAAGGTTGGTAAAATGAGGAGCCACCTTGTTGGGGAAATATGCTGACTCTGTAAACCGCTTAGAGAAAGCTATAAAAGCTCTATAAAGTGGTATATAAGTCTAAGTGCTATTGCTATTGATCTGTGACTCAGCCACTTCATTCCATTTACTGTTTTGAGATTTGCCCTCCCCTTTCTCAACAAACAGCCAATATTCCATGATGTTTGAACATCCTCACTCATCAATGAGCTGCTGTGTGTGTATGCTGAGATTCTATTCTTTTCTTTTCTGTTGCAAAAATTGAGTATCCATTCCAATCGTTGATCCTGCCATTAGTGTGCTGTTCATGTTGCTTTGGTTACATAATAAGCATATAAATTAAGAGCTCTTGCAGTTACAGGTAAACATTTTTCAATAAAATAGCCCCACTGTGAAAATAGAGATAAATGCAAAATGCCAAACAATAAGCTCTTTTATTTTTTACGACCATAGTTAATGACATATCTCTGATGAACCAATTACACAAAATGAATGAAGACCTGCATAATTTGTAAAGATATATTGCTACTTTCAAACAGGTAAGCTAGGGAAGACAAAAGAGAAGAAATGCCTTCCTCTCAAAAGATTTTTAAAAGCAGGCAAGTTTCAAAGCATTGAAGACAGAAAGGAAGAACTCAGTGGCTAGAAAAGCAAGATGGTTCAGAAGAGGAGGCTGAAAAGAGAAGGGCTACACCAGCTCCTTAGAACATCAATGGATCCGTTTGGACCTTCCAGACAAAATTAAAAACAAGGCAAGGAAGAAACAGGAAGAAGCTTCTAATTCAAGAAACCACTAGGTTTATCTAGAAATTAATGTAGTACTACTTATGGTTTCTTTGAAAGTGTGGTGCAAGTTAAGTGCTTATATGTCTCAGGTAGATCTAATATTTGTGCATATTGTCTGTAGTTTTATGCTCACCCTGCACATGAAGTGATTTGTATAGTTGGTTTGATGTCTTTTGGAAGTCTATTAGCTCAATGCTTTGCAATGGCCTGGTAACACATATGTTTCAGAAGCTGTACTGATTGCTTCAGGGTATAATTTGAGGTGCTGATCAATAGCTATAAAGTTCTGGATGACACAGGGCCTAGTTACTTGAAAAACTGCTTGTCTCCCATTGCATCTGCTCAGTTGATTGAGTCTGGCAGGGTTTATGTATTTTGGGGTTCCTTTGATTAAACACTGCCATCTCTCTGGACCCTTGCAAGCATGTAGCAGCAATTGCCCTCTGAAATGAGGTTCTCCCTGAGATTTGAATGATACCCATCATCAGGGTGCTTGAAGTGCCCTGAAGATCTGGCTCTTCACCTAGGCCTTTGGTGAGGGAGAATGAAGCCCCCTTTGAACTGTGCACATTGTTTCTCGTTCTGTTATGGGCTAGGATTCAGACTTTGACTCCGACAATGTTGCTCCAGTTGAATCTGTGGGTTGTCAGCCTCAGGAATTTGCAAGTCATGTTTCATCTGATGAGGCTGTTCAGCTCCATCATCTCCTGATCTGCTGGAGTACTTGAATGACAAGGCCTGAACTCCAAACCTCAAGTCTTTATCCATGCAGCAGTGACCAGTGCAATACCATTCAATGAGGTTCCTCATGAGGTGAAGAGTAACTGCAACCCACTGCCTGCAGACAGGTGGTTGTAACAGCACTGCCTTTAGCCTTTGTTGGAAACAACCATTTGGAATGACTTGTTTATGTGTTTCTCTACTCTTGAACCCTTGACTATTGTACTGCTGATCACTTGTCTAGGCTCTTTTGAGTCCTGGAACAATTTTGGACCATTGTATAGCTGTTTTAATGAATATATTCAAGCAAGCTCTCTTTGCATAGAGCATGATTTATGATCTTGTCTATTGTTATCCGCTTAATTGCAGTAAATAACTCCACTCCTTAGCAACTATGTTTGCACATGTGTTTGTTCAACCTGAGATAGAACATTTTCATCCTGATCACTTTTTCTTGCCCTTGCCATCTCTTATCCTTTTATTTTTACCTATTTTTGTATTTTTCCTCTTGTTTTAAATGTTTTCTCTTGTGAACTTCCCAAAATTGTTGGGAGTCAGGCAGCATATAAATTTTAATAGTAACCCGAATACCTTCAGCATTAACAAAAAAAAATCACTTAACCGTCAATTGAAAAAAAGCAATTTTACTTGGAACAACTTACATTCTGAGATGATACTTTGATTATTAAATAGCATCTGCTTATACAAGGTCTTTGGGAAAGATGCAATAGGTGAACAAAAATGTCATATCCATTCTGCATATCTGACTAATTGTGCAACCAACCATAATAATAGCTCATGCAGGGGGGGAAAATATGCTTTTCCTGGAACCAGCTCTATAAAATCACCAGTTCAGCTTTTTTCAAGATAAGATTTCCACCTAGATAAAGCTCTTATTGGTCAGAAACATTTTAGTGGCAGCAGAAAATATAGTTTATGCAATTGGTCTATTTACTTTGAATCTTAAGCAAAAACAATTAATCAGGGAAGAGAATGGTCCAGAGATATTATGTTAGGACTTCCTATATTGGCCAGGCTATTGCAGGGCACTTGTTGTTCAAGCCAAAATTTTGCTTGTCCATTTACAAAGCCTGCCAAGGATTGATAAGCAATTTTATGCCATAAGTGCAAGAGAAGCAGACCAGGGGTGGGTTCTACTTACCTTTACTACCAATTCGCATCGCCCCCGCATACGCAGATCACCTATGATGATGTCTGGGTAAGTGGGCAGAGCCTCCCGCCGGTTTTACTACCAGTTCTTGCGAACTGGTCGAAACTGGGAATAACCCACCACTGAAGCAGACCCAATATTAATACCAGAGAAATTATGCTTATGGGAAAGGTGTACTTGTGTACTCACAAGGTGTACTCTTGTGAGGCTGGTGCAATTGAAATCCTAATTTTGGAAGAAAATAAGCACTGTTCACCAGGATGTTTATTTTATTGCTTGTAGATGAAACAGCTAAAATGGATTCCTACACTAATAATAGGAAATTCACCCATTAAAAGTTAAAGACACCATTATTAATTCATCTTGCAGGCAACATAGTTGGTGAAGATGGATCAGTTCATCATGAATTCTGGACCAAGAAATTGCACCAAAGTGAATTGTACATTAGCACCAGCACCACTATAAAATTATGTACGTGAAAGATCAGCTCTTTCACTTGATTTGCGTTTATAATATTCACCTGGCAATCTCTAATGTTGTTTAGCATCTATTTATTTTGCAACATGTTTTATGTGGCAAAATGCTTTGCAATCATATCCAATCAAGCTGCATGCCAACCTTGCATAATAATTATAATCCTAAAGTGATCTCACAATTAGACAAATGAAGGGGAGAGTCAATGCACTTTCCATGGTTTCATACTGATTGGACTTGCACCTTACATTAACCAATGTTGTAACTATGGTTTACTTAATAAACTATAAAGTCATTTCATGTATCACATATAACAATAAAGCATGGTTTATATAATTATGGGCGTATTTTTAGCATGCTGGGCAGAATGACTGTATTGTCTTTAGTATTCACAGGAAATGCTACGGGGGGAGTGTGTGTGTGGATGTATTAAAGGCTGTCACTTTAGTCTATATCTTCACTATCTTACTAAAGAAAGATCATATGAATCCTTTCATTAATCAAAGCCATAATTGGTGGAGGAGATCAATATCAATGGGCCTAATTGATATTATCATTGTTATGTCACTGTCATTGTCAGATGATGACAATGACAATAGTAAAGGTTGTGACTATTACAACCTTTACTATACAGATGGTGACAATGACAATAGTAAAGATTGTGATTGGAAATGTAAAAAAATAAGTGGCAAAAAGCACAAATCAATGAATTAAATGAAAAATGAGAAGAACAATGCATATGTCATGTTTCTGTGAAGCTAAGAAAAAGAGGAAAGATGGAAGAACCAGGAATAAATGGGGAGCAGGGAATTGTGCAATGTTATGAATTAATCTGATCCAAATTATTCTATGAAGTGATATAAATTAATCAATGGGAACAAGATGAGAGAGGGTATAAAAATGTTTTGACCATTTGGAGACACAAGAATGAATGTGAATATAACTAGTGAATATTTGCTTAGATGAAAGATCTATTTTGTTCCAAATCTGTGGTATAAGCATAAAATCTGCTGAAGGAAAAGTAGTGATTAAAAATATAATAGATTTCATTGTTTATAATTCCTTTTAATTCTAACAATCTTGAGAGAATTAGTGAAGAAAACAAAGCTTGTAAGAAATTCTGAATGTGGGATAGACTATTTTTTTATTATTCTAAGAGTAAATCTTGAGGAAAAAGCAGCCATGGAAGAAAAGGGGGTGGGGTGGGGGGAGTGAAAGATACTTGAGAGAAAACAGATTCACTACAGGAAGAGAAAATATGACTTCTTTAGGAAAAATCACTAGAAGACAGATTAGTCTCTCAAAAGAATGAATGGAAATAAAGTGTAAGGAAAGAGAATATGCAAAGAATAATTCTAAGAAGTGTCAAAATCTATAAAATGGCAGACAGAGCAGATCCAAGTCCGGAGTTGGTCTAGTAATGCTACTTCAGGAACTTACTGTAATTAAAAATGTTTAATGATAAGTAATAATAATGCTTTATGAAGTTCTTCCTTCAAAGAACTGAACTTTGCTTGCATTGAGAATACTGTAATGTTTAGTTTGTTCTTTCTTGCCTTTCAACAAAAACTCAGTTTCAGTGCTCATCAGGGGGAAATGTTCATTTGATCCATGTTTAATGGGGGGTGGATCAATGATGAAATCCAAACATTTTTACTACCAGTTCTGTGCCCATTTCTTGAAAGGCAAGAAATGGGCATGGTGTAGCTTGATGGGCATGGCTTGGTGGGCGTGGCAGGGGAAGGATACTGCAAAATCTCAATTCCCACCCCACTCCAGGGGAAGGATACTGCAAAATCCCCATTCCCTCCCCATTCCAGGGGAAGGATACTGCAAAATCCCCATTCTCTCCCCACTCTGGGGCCAGCCAGAGGTGGTATTTGCCAGTTCTCTGAACTACTCAAAATTTTCACTACCGGTTCTCCGGAACCTGCTGGATTTTACCCCTGGGCTGGACAAATTTGAACATTGCTGTCTCCTCTCCCATCACTTCTAGCTGGCCTTGTAAATCAGGAAGGAGACTGTTATAATTCTATAGCATCCAGAAAATCAGACTTTTCCCAGTGATAAAACAGAACATAGATATGAGAAATACCCATGTAAGGATGAATTCTCTGGAAATAGAATTCCAGAAGTCATGTGAATTGCCAAAATATATAATATTTCTTAGTTTTGTATGAATAATTTTCTATGCATTTTTAAATCCTTCATTATCATCTGCATTCTGATTCATTCCATGTAAAAATCCACCAGTCTGTTTGTTTTGGGAAGTCACTGCATTCTTCAGTGTTATAGCAAAGCCTTATATCAACCTGACAAACTAGAAGGGATTCTCTCTATCTGGGTCAGAGATTAAATGGAGCAGACAGTTGTAAACCCACTGATAGCAAATTCAGCTCTTGTGTTTTAAAAATATTTCCTTTCCTTTCCTTTCTACTGACAAAATTCAAATGCAGATTCATAGCAAAGGTGAATGATACAGCAAACAAATGATATAGCTGGTTAATTATTTCAAAATGCTAAAGAAATTCTCTAGCCAAAATGGGGTTTTAACCAGGGGTGAAATCCAGCAGGTTCTGACAGGTTCTGGAGAACCGGTAGTGGAAATTTTGAGTAGTTCGGAGAACTGGCAAATACCACTTCTGGCTGGACCCAAAGTGGGGTAGGAATGAAGATTTTGCAATATCCTTCCCCCAGGAGTGGGGAGGGAATGGGGATTTTGCAGTATCCTTCCTCTGCCACGCCACCAAGCCACGCCACCAAGCCATACCACACCCACCATGCCATGCCCACAGAACCAGTAGTAAAAAAAATGTGGATTTCACCACTGGTTTTAACTCAGTAGACTGAGACTGAGTTAATTCAGATATCATCTACTAAGCTATCGGAGTTCATGTAGGATCATGCTCCAATGTCTACTAACGATAATAGGTATTCATGAGGTTTTCTGTCTCCTGAATCATAGGCAGTATGCCTTAAATACTGATTGCTGGGAATTGAGAGCAGAAAGAATGTATTATGTCTTCTCCAGACTTGTGACCAGTGGCTCTTGCAAATAATTCTATCAACCACCGAATGCTACATAGTCCTTAGTATGCTCCATAAGCCCCTTCTTATATTTTTACGCTCTTACATAACCCTCTAAATGGTCATGATCTTTGAGACAGATCATGTTTATTATTACAGCCAAACCTTGGAAGTAGCAAAGATATGGATGGATATTCTTGACCCTCTTCTGCTTTCGGTGGATTCTGGAGCACATTTAGTGGTTTCTATCATATGAATTGACAATCGCAAATTATTCTCCCTTCAGTAAAAGGGAAGCCCTGGGAGCACTGATTTCCTAATGGCTGATCTATCTGCAAAATCCACATGGAATTTTCCTATAAGGATATGTGAATACCTGTGATATTGGCCAGACATTGGGCAATTGTCCTAAATCCCTATTTCTGGACATTTCCGTGATTGTGAATGACCCCTAAAGATAGCTACTTCCTGGACTATAACCTTAATTGCCCCAAATTTTTTACAAGAGGAAAATGTGGTGAGAGCAAGGAACTGTGTTTAAAAAAATTTTCCAGGAGTAATTAGGAGATTGAAGATAGTCTGCAAATGATTAATATCTGCTGTTTGTCTAAAATAATAATAAGACACTAAGGCAAATATTATGTTCTCTTTCTGCCTTTAGATGAAGAGCAAGTAACATTTTGGTATCTAGGGACTGCAATTTTTTTCCTTTGGCCGGCAAAATGCTCTAGTAGTTGGGAAAGTGGGAGAGTGACAGATGGAAGAATTTTGATCCAGTATTTTTCAGACTTGGGAGAACTGAGAGTTCTGAACAGTTATTAGTTTACTAAGAGTATAATACATCTATTTTATTTTCCTAAATCAATTGCAAAGATTGGATCGCAATTGGCATTCCCATCCATTTGTAGATCAATATTTAAAGTATCAATATTTGAAATTTGAAATACAAGCTCTTGCATCCCAAAAAACAAGCACAGATTAGATGGTAGCAGAGGGGTTCAGAGTTATGTTATTTGGGGTGATGAGAAGTGAACGTTTTCAATCCAGCATGGGTGATGATTTTCAAGGCACAGTATTTTTATACTCCTATTCACTTTGGTGGAGCAAAAGCAGGGGTGAAAATCCAGCAGGTTCTGACAGGTTCTGGAAATTTTGAGTAGTTTGGAGAACTGGCAAATACCACTGCTGGCTGGCCTCAGAGTGGGATGGAAATGGAGATTTTGCAATTTCTTTCCCCCAGGAGTGGAGAGGGAATGGGGATTTTGCAGTATCCTTCCCCTGGAGTGGGGAGGAAATGGAGATTTTGTAGTATCCTTCCCCTGCCACGTCCACCAAGCCATGCCCATCAAGCCATGCCCACAGAACCGGTAGTAAAAAAAAATTGGATTTCACCACTGAGCAAAAGCATTTGAAGGGCTATTATAGAATGCTTCCAGATTAATTCCAATGGTCTTTAAAACTCAGGTGAATAACTCATTGGTTTAAACTTAATCAATCTCATTGGAACACTTCACAGCATCTTATTTCCATTGCTGGTGGAAAACTGGGGACAGAAATGAGGAGAACGAGTGGCAAAATTCAGACTATGTGCAGAGAGCATGTAAAGTGTATGCCATGGTATGCTTCTTTTGAATACTGGCGGTTGCAATCCTAAGCAAAAACACAGAGGACAAGAAATGTAAATTGTTTGAATGGGGAGGAATGAAAAGCATCAAATCTTGGGGGAGAAGGACAGTATGGATGTGTTTAATATGCCAGCTTCTGCTTTCTTTTGCTCAAAGAAGTTCTTTCAATTCCTTTTCCTCCAATTAGCCAGAGACAAGGGGCTTCTGTGCAGCAGCTAGATAGAATAATGCTCTGCCCACTCAATCTGGTTTCCAAATTTGCCCCCTCCCCTGTTAACCCAGACACTTGTTCTTTTTTTGAATGCACCCTTGGGCCCAATCATACAAACAGGACTTGTCTTGTGGAATAGAGGGAGAGATTGGGTGTTTAGTGTGGAATTGCCCGATCTGGCTGGATCTTCCCTCTTCCATTTCTTTAGAGCTGAATAATAAGAGTTCTTACTTTTCCTTTGAAGAACTGATAGCTGGAGATGGTTGAGCTTGCGCATGTGTCAGGGATCATTGCAAGGAAGGTACTTTTCCCATGTCAGAAAGATTCTGAGGTTTATTCGTCTTTGTGCCCCTCTTGTTTGCTTAGGCCTTCTGGATCAATTCATATGTTCTTTCCATTGTCCTTTGTCTTTACGTTTTTTGTCAATGGATGAAAAAAGCAGGGTTTTTTTCCATTGTGTTTCTGAAAGTTAGGGTTTTGGAATGTTATATTCTGTCATATGCAGGCCTACCTTTGCCTTATTTAGGAAATATATTCACATGTAGTGCTCATTTAAGCATCGTTGACTGAATAAATCACAATTATACTGTTGTTGTAAGACGAGGACTAGTTCTATATTGTTGCATCTTATCTTCTGTTTATTGTAATTCAAAAACATGTCTATTTTCTGTAGTCTACAAGTCAGCAATGGGAAGATCCTTGATAATAGGTAGTATTCAAGATTGTCTTTTTTCAAATCTTTTCTTTATCATTTAAATTAATTGTTTAAAAAAAAGACTCAAAGAAATTAACAAGTATGAGTCGGGCCCTTCCTTTCAGAAGTAAAGGTAAGGACTTCCTTAAACTGAACTTGTTTAGTGAAGTCTCAACAGCAGTAACTGTGAGAGGGAGTCCTAGTGGACAGCCACTTAAGTATGTGCCAGCTGTGTGCTGCAGCTGTCAAAAAAGCCACTGCTGTCCTAGGTTGCATCAACAGAGGGATAATAACAAGATCACATGAAGTATTAGTACTACTTTACACTGCCCTAATAAAACCACACTTGGAATACTCCATTTGGGTCACCAGGATACAAAAACGATGTTGAGACTTTAGACCAGTGGTGTCAAACTGGTCACGCACAGCCACACCCACCCCAGCTTTACAAAAGGGAAAATGTTGTGAAACATCATGTGATGGCAATGTGAAGCCACAAGTTTGATACCTGTGGTCTAGACAAAGTACACAGAAGAGCAACAGAGATGATTATGGTACTGGAGGCTAAAATGTACAAAGGTTGCCAGAACTGGGTCTGTCCAATGTAACAAAGAGAAGGCCTGGGAGGTGACATGATAGCAGTCTTCCAATATTTGAAGGGCTGTCACAGAGAGGCAGGAATCAACCTATTCTCCAAAGCACCTGAGGGCAGGACAAGGAGTAATAGAGCTTATTAAAGAGAGATCCAATCTACAATTAAGGAGAAATTTCCTGTCAGTGAGAACAATTGATCAGTGAAATAGCTTGTCTCTAGACCTATGATGGCAAACCTATGGCACGCGTGTCAGAGGTGGCACGCAGAGCCCTCTATGTGGGCACGTGTGCCATCACCATCTGGTCTTCTGGTTTCCGGTGGGCACATGCATGCCGGCCAGCTGATCTTCGCGTGTGCTGGAGCCCTGGAAACCTGCCAAGGCCAGTGTGCACATGCATGCACCAGCCAGCTGGTCTTTAAGTTTCCAGGGCTCCGGCCCACACATGTTCCCGTTTGGGCACTCGGTACCGAGAAGGTTCGCCATCACTGCTCTAGACATTGTGGGTGCTTCATCACTGGAGTTTTCTAAGAAGAGATTGGACAGCCATTTGCCTGGAATCGTACAGGGCAGTGATGGCTAACCTTTTTGCCATCGCATGCCAAAAGTGGAGGGAGCGCGGGGGGAGGGTCGTGCACACATGTGCCCACACCCATTTCTATGCGCCCCGCCCGACGCATGTGTGAGCAACCCCCGCGCTTCACACACGATGGCACAGTGGGCCTGGTAGGCCCATTTTTCACCCTCCTCAGGCTCCAGAGCCTTTCTAGGAACCTGGGGAGGGCGAAAATGGCCTCCCCCCCTGGAGTAGGCCGGAAACAGCCTGTTTGCCGACATTCAGGGGGCCCAGAAGGCTGAAAATCAGCTGGGATGCCGGAGCTAAGCTCATGTGCCCACAATATGGCTCCGCGTGCCACCTGTGGCACGCGTGCCATAGGTTCGCCATCACGGTTATAGAGTCTCCTGCTTATGCAGGGGGTTGGGCTAGAAGACTTCCAAAGTCCCTTCCAACTCTTTTATTCTGTAATCCATTGTCCTGGCAACAATATGGAAGTTTTGCCACTCTTCCAAGTCCTAGCCAACTTAGATTTTTGAGAGTGATTTCATATGGATAGCCAGGTGCTGAGGCAAAATTGCACTGTCACTAATGTTAGGTAGAAATTATTTTTCTAATATATTTTTCAATCATTTCCATCCCCCATGATTCTTTGAAACCACAGAGAAAAGGTTATATTTTCTCTTGGAGAAATGAATAGTTCTAAAATGAAAATGTGATCGTTTGAAGGACTGCAAATCGCTTCCTATAAGAGGTTAAACTTAACATTACTTCAGTTAAGAAGAGGGTTGAAAAAAATATTTGCTTTTTTTTTTTTTGTCTGAATTTAAGAGAAAGGATTTGTAACTGAGTAATCAAGTAACAAAATATGTGAGGGTGAATTCATCTATCGCTGATACTAATTCTGTTGGGACTCCTCTCACACAGCCAAGGCTCCTATAGCTGGTTAAGCCCAGTGGTGAAATCTGAACCAGTTTGCTATCGGTTTGCTGGCCGTGCATGTGCGCCACGCACCAAGCGCATGCTGCGTGTGCAGATGTGCAGTTCACAACAAATGTGCACTGCACACATATGTGCAATACACATCAAAGGGAGGCTTGGGAAGGTAAATAGAACAGCGAGGGGGGAATCAGCTGTGGCACATGATCTTGGGAACCTTTTAAAAACTTTTTTAAAAGCATTTTTTACTACCGGTTCGGGCAAATAGGTAGTAAAAAATGCTTTAAAAAAGTAAAAAAAAAAGGTTCCGACGATCATAGCTGTGCCACGCAATCATCAGAACCTTTTTTTTTCTTTTTTAAAGCATCTTTTTATTACCTATTCGCCCAAACCGGTAATAAAAAACACTTTTAAAAAGTTTTTTAAAAGGTTCTCAAGATTATGTGCCACAGCTGTGATCTTGGGAACTTTTTTTTAACCTTTTTAAAGCATTTTTTTACTACTGGTTCAGTGAACCGGTAGCATTTTTTTATTACCGGTTTGGGTGAACCAGCCCGAACCAGTAGCATTTCACCCCTAGTTAAGCCATAATTAGTTTATTTTGTTCGGGATTTAGAAGTTCTTGTGAACCAGGACTTTGTTAGAAAACAGTAATTCAAATTAATTATAATTTAGTACAATGTGTGAACTCAACCACTATTAGCATATTGAATCTGTTCCTTGTGCTTGCTAGATAGTTCATCAAATATGCCCACACGGTACTGATAAAAACAGGAGTGAAAAACATCAGAAAGAGCTCATTTCCAGAATAAATTTACAATTACCGTATTTTTCGGAGTATAAGATGCATGTTAGTTTTTGGGAAGGAAAATAAGAAAACAGCTGATTGGCAGGTGGATCGGCCTCCCAGAATACCCCAATCAGCTATTCCCAGAGGTGAATTTTAGCGATTAGGTTCCTTGGTTGTGAGCTTTGTGCCTTGCTTTTTTTTCTGCCTCTAAAACTTCTGAAACTCCATTTCAGAAAAAAAACTTTTTTTCCTGCCTGTGCAAGCCTCCAAAACAGAGCTTCAGAAAAAATGCCTCTGAAGCTTTGTTTGGGGGCTTCTTTTCTGAAGCTCTGTTTCTGATGCTTTTTTCAGCCTCCGAAACCTCTGTTTGAGAAGCCGGGCAGGGCTACATTCGGAGTATAAGATGCACCCAGATTTTCACCCTGTTTTTTGGGGGGGGAGTGCATCTTATACTCCGAATGTAGCCCTGCCCGGCTTCTCAAACAGAGGTTTCGGAGGCTGAAAAAAATACAGTAGTTTTCCTAAAATTTTCACACTTACTTTCCCCATAGGATTCACAGATGGAAAGCCTTTAAATGTAGGTGTAAGGTAGTTATTTAGCCATGAATAATAACTTCTTGGGAACTGAAGCTATATTTTAGCACTCAACCACATGGGTGGAGACTGACCAGTTGGGTGTAACTGATCCCTTTCCATGTGAAATCACTTAAATGTTCTTCAAGCCTTGTAACAGCCATTCCAGAAATAGCAGTTCATATATTGGTCCCATAAATAGTCAAAACTTCTCAGAATAATAAAAGTGGCCAAACAAACCCATAAAAGTGATAGCATTGTAAATCGTGGAGCATAATATATAGCTGAAAATCTGTAATAGATGCAGATCTGAAGAAGTATCACACTGAAAGCTATGCAATGCAGAGGGCAAGTTCTAGGTTTGAGCATTTCAATCCTATCTGCTAAAACTGGTCTTTTACAAAGATAACTGACAACTGGATTGGGATGGAAAGGAGCTAGCAGGCAAAATACATACCTACATCGAGTAACAAATGAAGGGAAGTAACTCATTGCTCAGAAAAACTCCTTCTTACAGACACGAAAGCAGATTGGGAAATGACAATTGTAAACTGAGATTTCAAAGTGCACAAGATTTAAAGTTCAGCCTTTATTAATAAATATTTTGTATCCCACATGGCAAAAACGTTTGCAGTGAAAATGGAAGCTCATGAAAATTCAACACAGCATCAATTTAACTTTTATGACATTTTGCACCAAAAGGAAAAAGAAATGCCATATAATTCCATTAGTATTTTCAGACTAAAGTGTTTTCAGACTACCGCTGATCGTGTATGTATAAAACAGCAGACATTAAGATTGGAAGTTTTTGTCTGATATTATTTTCATTATGCCCAAACTCTCTCTCTCTTTCATATGTGATTTTTAAAGGATAAATCTCAAAAAAGATTATTTCTGTAGCAACAAGAGGAAAGTAATTTTTTTACACACCTAAGAAAGAGCTACATCAATTACTAACTTTATTGTTCCCTGTTCGATGCAAAGGGAGAATTTTCCCTGGGCTAAAATAGTGAAATATTCTGCATTCGATGCTATCATGTGGACATTTTTTTCTAAAAAAGGGAAAATAGATCAGCATTGTTATGCTTCCAAAACACAAAACATGCACTGTTCCAGAAAGCTGCATGCTATGATTTGAGACAGTTCAGCACAACTGATGTTCTGTTCCCATATAACATGGTTATATTCTTTTCCTTCAGTTCTTTCTTCTTAATATATTACCCTGCAAATGTAAATTCTTTTGTCTTTTCCTTCATCATGTTTATCATTCTCTTGCTTAAATCATTGAGGTTTTTATTTTCTTCTGCTCTGAAGATATTTGTGCTCCATTTAGCGGCTTGGCATCCTATGGCAGACATTTTTGCAGTGCTCATGACACAAATTTCCAATAAAGTTACTTAGCTGACATCAAGCCATTGCTGTTTAGAACAATTCAGAAAATGAATGTATAGAAAAGGCAGAGAACAGGATCAGATTAGATGTAAACTGCACATTCACAAAGGATGTTTCTAGCTTGAAAAAAGGTTGAATATTTTTTAAACAACCTACATCCTGTAATAGCTTTGGGTGAGGTGGAATCTCAGTTTGAGATGCAGACAGCACAAACTCATGCCCACAACAGCTTGTGCCCATCTTCAACAGTGAAGGGACACAGAAGGGGCAGAAAACATCCTGCAGCCAACAAGGCTCCACACCCATTTGCAACACTCAAGTGATCCTGAGGACTAGTGATGAAATGTAAAATTTGTTACTACTGGTTTCGTGGTGGTGGTGGAGGTAATGTGACTGGGTGGGCATGCCCCACTTTCTTTTTTCTTCTAAAAGCATTTTTCAGCCGAAGAGTTGTAGAAAAAATGCTTTTAAAAGGTTCTGACGATCCCAGCAGAGCCGCGTGATCGTCAGAGGCTTTTTTAAAAAAACTTTTTAAAGCATTTTTTTTGGCCGAAGAAAAAATGCTTTTAAAAGTAAAAAAAATAAAAGCCTCTGATGATCGTGCGGCTCAGCTTGGCATGGGGGAGGGGTAGGAATTTTTTGCTACCGGTTCTCCAAACCACCTGCCACCATCGCTACCGGATCAGGTGATCCGGTCCGAACCGGGAGCATTTCACCCCCGCTGAGGACACAGATAAACCTCCAAGTGGCCTCAAGGATAAAAGAATGCAAATGATCAGCTGTCTGTCAGGAATATAAATCCTTCCATTCCATCATCCAGTCAGAGTTGAAGAAGATTTTTGGGTGAGAATCAAAACGTCTTCAAAAGAAAAAACAAGAAAATCCAGTTGCCTCCTGAAAAAGCATCTTTGGGTGGAACTGGAAGTATTTAAAACCACAGCATGTGACTCCTCATTACAGTTCTAGTGAGCATTGCTTTCTTTCCTGATCTTCCCTTCCTAAACACTTTAATTGCAACTTTAATTGTGAACAAAGTTTACAGCATGGCCCTTAGTCACTGTGTATCATAAATTCATTGCATTTTTATGGGCCAATTAAAAAGGAAGTGGAGCAACTGTTTCTTGAGCCACAGTATTCTTTGTATTGTTAAGTTTAGCATTTGTGTATTTTCCTCATTTACCTTCTGCTGATCTGTGATATACTGATATAAAAGGCACACATTTTAAGACTTTTTCAGTATTCTCCTGGATCTAAGTAAATAAATAAATAAAAACTTGATTCCCCCTCCCCTACTCCCCCCCTTAACATACACACATGGACACATAAGAAAAGAGATGAAACATGGTCTGTATAATCTTGTTAATCCATCACACACAAGCAATATTACCTCCATCAAAATTAGAATTACCTTGTAATCCTAACAAAGATTGCTTCCAGATGAATATTTTATTACAAAATCACAACAAATTCATTGGAATTTATTAAGAAAGGAAAGTTATGCATAAACCTTCCATGTATTCCCTCTGGTATCTTTTTCTATGGGGCAGAAAGTCTGACTTTTCTGAGAAACACAGCAAAATAATATGAGCTTCCAATGAGGGAATCTCACCGAGCAATTCTGTTACCTTTTTCAGGAGGTATGACTTTAACCTGGGGAGAGATATATTGGGCAAAATGAGATTATTATACCTCAGTTCATTATAAATTCATATATAAATATGAATTTATATATATATTTAAAGCCAGTGCAGAGCTGCCATTTAAAACTATGACATTGAAACTCAAAATTTGAATGTACATGCAGCTGTTTTGGCTTGGGTCCCATGAAAGTTGGTTTGCCAATATTATGGTTATAGGAAACAACCAGTCAGGGCACTTTTATAGTCTAATGCAAGGTCACCAGTGATTCCTTTTTCCATTCCGGCTTCCAACTCAAGAGGCAAAGGCTTACTCAAAGCACCTAATTTGCCTTCAAAGTATACCACAAAAATCTCTGTTATTTCTCAAGCCTAATGGAAAAGTGTGTGAGAGGTTATCCCTTATCCCTATATATTTGCTGCACTTTTGTGTTACTTGCAGTCATTTAAAAGTGCAGCACAATGCTTAAGCCTCGTCCCTTCAAGGATTTTCAAGGCTCATTAAGCCAACAGACTCCCCCACTAATTTGCTCAGCTTCAGGTTCAGGTGGAAGGCTGGTTCTCATGGTTACCAGAATGAAGGACATATTCAGTTTGTTGAGTGTAGTAAATGGATGTGTGGGCTTCTCTGCAGAATTTCTACATTCCTTTCCTAAACCTAAGAGGTAACTCAAATATCAAGCAAATGAAGAACAAGTATTTCCTATGACATTAATAATAATAATAATAATAACAATAAGAACATGGATTAAAAGGATTGTAGTATCAAAGATTTTCTCTGGCTTCTCTCATAAAAAAAATCAGTTATTCCTAGGGGAGTATTGGTTACATGCAGTAGGATTGAGTGCCACTCAAGTGAACAGCTTTGCCAAAAGCTGAAAGTCCAGCTTATGAGTCTACACCCACTTCCACTCACATAGAAACTAGAACTGTGGCACAAAAGTGCAGCATTGGTAGGCCAAAGGCTTTCAAATAAAGGTGTACAGTATTTTTATATGCCCTCATTCTTGGAAAAGGCTTAAGATCTTAGAAGACGAATGCCATCTGGCTAATGTACTTATGTTCTGTCCATCAGCAAATATGTCTCAACCATTCTGGTCTAGCCAAAAGACATTCAGACAAAGAGAGCACAACTTGCAGTCCAAGGTGCAAAAAGACTAGTGCATAAAGTCTGGAATCTCTTTAGGTTAATCCAGACAGCCAGGCATGGATGCTACAAAAATGTCACATCTTCTTGAGACTCAGCCCACTGCCATTGGCCATCATATTCCAGGTGCTTCCTGTTATCGAGCTTGCAATTTTCTGAATCCATTTTGTTCTTCCTGGAGGCCTTTACTGCTACACTTTCTTTGCTTGGTTGCTCAGCAGCTGCAGAGGTAAATTTTTCCTCAAGGCTCTGCACTAGCTTAGGGACTTGTCTACCCAAGATTCCATTAGCCATTGGTGGTGACAGTTGGACCGGTGCGCTTGGTTTGTTAAAACTTTGGCTCTTAACTAAACTAGAGGCCCATTCAGGATACGTTTTGCTTTTGTCTTGCTCTTTGTCCATCTTTGCAAGAAAGACTCTCTCTAGATCTGCCTTCGATCTTTCTAATTCACTTCTGCCCAGAGGTCTACCTAAGGTAGGTGACATTATGGGTTCCACAGAAGAACTTTGTCCATATTCATCCATATCATCAGCTAGTGTGTCCAAATAACTACCAATAGATATACTATCCAGTTTGTCATTGGGATCCTGAAGACTATTCCAGCTGCCTCGTCGGGATGTATCTTGACTTTCTACCAAGCTATACTGACTGCTGGTAAGGCTGCTACAGCGACTGGTCAGCATCCCTTTTTCCTCAAGAAACCACTTGACAGCTTCTATTCCATCATTCACAGCTACCAGTTGATGGAGGATTTTGATATCTATTGCTCTTAGATAGGCCTGCGGATGAAAGAAGAAGATATAATCAGATCATATGCTGGATGGAAGATCTTCAAGGTAAATTGGAATTACTGTAGACAAGGGGTATCAAACTGGTGGCCCACGGGCTAGATGCATCACACACAGGCCATGCCCACCCCAGCTCCATGAATGGGAAAAACGTTACAAAACGTTACATGATGGCAATGTGACGTGGCGAGTTTGACACCCGTGCTGTAGACTATTATAATAGTTAAAGACCCAATATTTCTCAATATTTCTCAATGCAAACTAACTACAAACGTATCTAAGGAACAATTTTTCATATCTAAGTGGGCTCAGGGTGTTTTCATATGCCAAACAATACCACACCCATTCTAAGGCAACAGAGCCTGGATAGCTCAACAGGCTAAAAGCAGACTAAAGCCTGTTATTAACATCCAGCTGTCTGCAATTACACCAGTTTGAATCTCACCAGGCTCAAGGTTGATTCAGCCTTCCATCCTTTCTAAGGTAGGTAAATTGAGGACCCAGTTAGTGGGGGCAATAAGCTGACTTTGTATAAAATATACAAAAGTATGAAGGCTATTGCTTAACGCATTGTAAGCCGCCCTGAGTCTTCGGAGAAGGGCGGCATATAAATCTAATCTTAAAAAAATAAAAAAATAAAAAAGGCAACATATTAATGCTCCTTCTCCAATACGCATGAATACTCCCACTGAGTTGAGTGAAGTGGAAAGGATTGTGTGTCAATGAGAGAAAAAGGAAGAATCTGTTGGTAGTCTTGGCCATTGATAAGATAAACTGCTTAATATAGGTAATTCTTGACAAATGTATAACAGTTCATTTAGTGACCATTCAAAGCTACAACAGCACTGAAAAAAGTGACTTATTATGTTTTTCACATGTATGACCATTACAGCATTTCCATGGTCATGTGAATTACATACAAGTGCTTGGCAACTGGTTCATAGTTATGGCACTTGCAGTATCCCAGGGTAATGTGATCCCCTTTTGTGACCTGACAAGCAAAGTCAATGGGGAAACCAGATTCACTTTACAAATGTGTTCCTAACTTAACAACTGCAGTGATTCACTTAACAACTGTGGCAAGAAAAGTCATAAAATGGGGCAAAACTCACTTAACAAATTTCTCACTTGGCAATCTAAATTTTGGGCTCAATTATGATCATATGTCAGGATTACCTGTATTCCAAAGGATTGAAAAGACTCCCCAATCCTGATGTCAGTGATATATATTTCCACAAAATGTTGAATAATGGGAGAAAGAATAATAGAATAAATTGATAGGGGCTGCCATGTACATAAATGCAAATCTATATAGTCAGTCATAGGTCTTCTCTTGAGCAAAACTAGAATTTATTTCCTCATTCTCTGAAAAAAAAAGCCCTAAACATTAACCATTATGGAATTGCACAACTACTAAATTATGCATAAATATTTTGAACTTTGAAATATTTAAAAACTACAGTATGTGTGGTCAAGCCATGAGCCATGAAAATACATTATCTTCAAAATCAAAAGTATACTCACTGATGATATGATGATAAATTGTCCAGTAGGGACATGAAATCAGCAGATTTTCTACTACCACCTGGTAATTGGCACTGGGATAATGTACATCCTATTCTAATGTAAATGTTCTTGTATGATTTATAATGTAATACGTTGCACTTGGGTTTTGTAATCTTCTGGGAAATTTAGGATGAAAACTCCAATTTTCCCATTAGATGCTACCAGATATGCTGTGTTTTAATTGAAGCCCAGTTAAAATCCAACACTAGTTTGGAAATGTCTACTACATGTGGCAAAATAGAAGGAATTCTAGCTTTCTATCCACTCTAATATGGTAAAAAAAATGTATACTAAGGACAAATTTTGGAAGCTTTAGCACCAACACTTGTAGAAGCACCAAGCTGGGAAAGGCTGAATCAATGAATCAACAAGGAGAAGGCATTTCCAGTCATTAAAAATGTTATGTTTTAATCTTTTTTACTACTGGATTTGCCATTAGATCTTCTTGCAATTTTACCTTCATAGGCAAATTCATTAATACAACTAGCCGTATAAGGCCCTAGGATATGAAACTGTATGAAAGACACCATCTGTCTCTACCAGTTTATTTTTCAGAATCTGGCATTTTCCCCGATTACTACGAGCTTCTGTGCTGAGCAGTGACATGGTAAAGATTTAAAGTTTGTATGTACTGAGTAGCAATGGCAAACAGCTCCCTAACAAAGAGAATAATCCAACATTATTTGATTGTGAAACAGCTGCTTGGCTATATGAATCAACGTCAAGCAAATTGGAGCTGCCAAAGTGTTCGGTCTGTTTACTCTTGAATGTTGCCCTGCAAGAATAGGAGATGCAGTCACAAAGGGCAAAAGAGAGGCAAAGTTCTTGAAAAGCTAGCACAAAATTTGTTTAGAGAAGCTTGATTTATTAGCCGTGATTCAAAGAAAATAGTATTGGTAAATGATTCCAGCTGGACTAGATAATGTTGAACTAGCAGATGACAGATGTGAGCACCATGGACAGAGGGGAACAGTTCCAAAAATACATGCTTAAAAATTAACCAAAAGGAATGTCTTTGTCTATAGGTGAAGAGCAACCCATGGAAAGCGGGAACACTAGAAGACACAGGTTGAGGGTGGATTCATAGATTATTCCAGCAAAGCATGATATAGAGGGATCTTTACCTATAAACAGTCTGTTTATAGAATTTTTGACCTAAATGATAATTTATCACATGCAAAATATGGCTATTTACAATCCTCTCACACTAGTATTTCCAATAATGATTATAATTGTCTATGTAGATTCTCAGTTATCCAGGTCATGGTTGTCCCAAAGGTGCTTTTTCAAAAGGCAACTGGATTTTCTGGTTTTTTCTTTGAAGACATTTTGCTTCAAGTTTCTTGGATGAGAAGAGAAAAACAAGAAAGTCCAGTTGCCACTTGAAAAACTATCTTTGGGATAGTGACTGTAATGTGAAAATAATTCCAGCTTCATATATTCCACATTGGCCGTTTCTTTATCTTGAAACCAAAGCAACTAATTCAGCACCATTTGTTAATATAAAGGAAGGGATGGGAAGAATCAGATTCTATCCAGGATCTTGACCTGGTTTTATTGAGGTGGAATGGTCCTCGCTTTGTTTTTAAAGGAACTGATTTACACTTATTTTTCTTTGATAATTCTCCATAGTTGTCTTTGAATTGAATATTTCAAAGTAGCAGATTAGTATTCACAATTAATAATCTCTACATTTTAGTTGTGCAATTTGACCTTAGAAAGTAGAATGAACAAATGGAGGAATTGTATCTACGGAAATATTTGTCCAAAAACCCATTCAAAACATCAGGAAAAGACTTGAGAACAAATAGGACATGAATCCAGTGCACAAGGCTATACGCTATAGTCCTATTTTTGAACAAAAGCAAACACCTGGTGTTTGTTCAAGAGCTGTGACGAACATGTTGCAGCAATTCCCAAAGAATGGAATGAATTGTTTTATCTGAAACTGGATGGATAACTTGGAGGGAAGGGAAGAGGAAAGGCTCTGAATTCCATCTTAATTGTTATTTGTAGCTTTCAAAACAAGTTCTTTATTGATAAAAATTCAAAGAAAATACAGTGCCAACAGCACCTATATTTGTTGGTAATGTCAATATGCCTATCTAAACCTTATAAACTTAGCAATATATTTTAATAGATCAGCTAGAACAGATACCCAGTCAAAAATACATCCAATATATCCAACTGTAGGTCATATTACCTGCAATTCCTGTGAATTATAGTGTAAAACATCTGCAAAGGCATTAAGAGTGAGGTGTGGTTGATTAACCATGCTCATAAATCCACCTCAGGTTAACGAGGAACACAAGTTCCTCTGAAAATACTCCCACTTTGGAAATGAGATTAACTCTATAGAATGCTGCAAGAATGAATCACAGGATTCATTTCACTGGACAACTGCTGACTTTTTCAATGGTTCCTTTTTATAGGGTTAAATTTGTTTTCAAAACAAAAATACATTTTAAAATGTATTTAAAAATAAATACATATTTATTTTTAAATATGTATTATCTCAGCCTTAAATATCAAGAATTTATGGAAGGGTACTCACAAGACAAGGAACATATGAGTAGCATAGAATAGAGTAGAGTAGAGTAGAAAAGGAATAGGGATAGGGATAGGGATAGGGATAGGGATAGGGATAGGGATAGGGATAGGAATAGGAATAGGAATAGGAATAGGAATAGGAATAGGAATAGGAATAGGAATAGGAATAGGAATAGGAAGAGTTGGAAGGGACCTTGGAGGCCTTCTAGTCCAACCCCCTGCTCATGCAGGAAACCCTATACCATTTCAGACAAATCGTTGTCCAATCTCTTCTTAAAAACTTCCAATGTTGGAACATTCACAACTTCTGGAGGCAAGTTGTTCTACTGATTAATTGTTCTGTCAGGAAATTTCTCCTCATTTCTAGGTTGCTTCTCTCCTTGATTAGTTTCCATCCATTGCTTATTAATGCTTATCCATTCTATATTAAGCAACCTTATAAAGAATAGGTGCCTTATCTACACATTCCAGATGAAGAAGATTTGCTACAATAATAAGGATCTTTCCAAATGGGAGAGGCAGCTACTGATCTGAAATGGGCCTCTTCAGTAATAGAGCTAATAGTTAAAGTGCTGGCCTAGAAAACAAAGTTTTAGTCCTATCAAGGCATGAAAGCCAGCTGGATGACTTTGGACTAGTCCCTGTCTCACAGCCCACTACTTGTCTTGTTGCTGAGAGGAAAACAGAAAGCAGAGCATTATATAAACTGCACAAAATAAAGGTTAGATATACAGATAATCCTCGACCTACAAACCCATTCATTTAATGACTGTTCAAAGTTGCAGCGGTACTGAAAAAAGTGACTTATGACCATTTTTCACGCTTATGAGTATTGCAGCACTCCCGTGGTTACGTGATCAAAATTCGGACACTTGGCAACGGGTATGTATTTTTGATGGTTGCATGGGGTCATGTGATCATCTTTTGTTATTTTTATTTTTATTTTTTGTTTTAATAGGAAAAGTCAATGGGGAAGCGAGGTTCATTTAACAACTGTATTTTTAACCCACCAGTGATTCACTTAATAACTGTGGTAAGAAAAGTTGTCAAATGGGGCAAAACTCATTAACCAGTGTCTTGGGCTCAACTGTGGTTGTAGGTTGAGGACTACCTATAAATCTATTAATAAATAAGTGTTAAAATAGATACATGGACCCTTGACTCCCTCCAGTGAAAGATGCCTTACACACCGATTGTATTGTCTGTTCAGTCTCAGGCAAAATGATTTTTATTCTCCCAGGCCTTTGTAATTTATAAATATATCTACCGCATAGACATTTTTAAATCTTCTGGCTGATGCTTTTATTCTACATTAATTAATGTGTCACTTTCTGTGTATTTGAATTATTACTCTGAGGGTTTCTCTTTTAATCTTGTGGTTATTATGTATCACAACAACCCATCTGGAAAAACTTGGTTTTACTGTAAAGGATGGCATATGAATGTTAAAATTCAATTACAAATCCTTCAGGACTTTGCGATCACAATTACAACATTTTCTCCTCCCATTTTCTCCAAAATAGGAGAAAAGTAGAGGGGAAAGCCGTAAAAACTAGCCCAAATCTCTGGTCTTTATCTAATACATGCTTTCTCAACCTCAGTAACTTTAAGATGCATGGACTTCAATTCCCAGAATTCCATGCACCTTAACTTGCTGAGGTTGAGAAATACTGGTCTAACGTTTTAACTCTATGTTGGAGCTAATATTGCAGCTATAGATAGAGCGCACTGTATTACAGTGCATTACATGATACTTTTAAAATCCCTCAGGACCTTCCTGATTAGACTCAACAGTTTTCATTATAATTTAATTACTTCCTCAGAATACAGAAAATAATCTCTATCTGTATGGGCATATTGTGCACATTGCAGTCATACTTTTGAACTAAAGAATTCCAATAGCATAGTAATTATTTGAGATTTATGTGCCAAGGCCACCCAAACATCAATCAAAAGAATATCCATACTGAATTACAGCACTCTCCAATGAAAAGAGGGATGATAAAGAAAGCTTGACCGAATGCAGTTAATAAAATGGGCCATGGATCTTTACATTTTGTTTTCCACACATCTGACCCAGAAAATTTAAAATATAAACCCTACAAAGAATCCCATCCCCATAACAAAGTTCATGAAAATGATCCTATGATTTTATTTTCTTCTAGCCCAGGCTTGCTTAAATTACAAATAGTTCTTTTAGTCACTTAAGAATCATAATCCTAGTACTTTACTCTGTGTTTATTTAGTTTCATCACATAACATTGCATTTAAAGCATGTAAACTAGTAGGCAGCTAAGAAACAAAACACCAAACCAGTGAATTAAATTTACTTTGATAATAAACGATTCAGAAGAGCAGCAGAAAATTACAGAATACAACCAAAAGAAAATGCCAATTAAAAGCATAGAGAAAGTTAAACATTAAATGAAACGATGCAACAATTTTCAATCCAGATCAAATGTATTCCCACCAAAGACAAAGATCTGTTTCACGAACTTTCAAAAAGCTTTCAGAAAAGGATTTTGAAATCTAGATGACACCTTCAGAAAGGCTTCCTCCTGTATTTCACTGAATATATTTTCTAGGACATTTTTACTCAGAAGAAAAGATATAATCTTTGAGTAATGTTCATCCATGAAATTGTCTTGGAAACAATATGGAAATGGTGTGCCAATGTCTCCTTCGAGGGTGTTTTTCAGCTTCCCAGACTAGCCTGCAGCCCTGATATTTCCCAAATAATAACTGGACTTCCAAGTACAGACCAGATTAGCAGGAACAACTACGTGCTGAGGCACGGAGCAAGTGTCCCAAACCAGATAAGAAGAACTTCAAAACTCATTACACACACTTCTCTGTATCAGTTGGTGCAAAGTGATATCCAACAGGATGAATTACCCTCACCTCAAGTTATATTTTGACATTTTATCTGTTGGCCATGCTGGCTGGCATTTAGAGAGCTCACACTCTATTCTAGCACATGAGGGGAACAAACTTTGGAAAAAGCATGCATGGCCAGCTCACACTGGCTGGAGTGGGAAGTAGAAGTTTTTCTTAATTCTTCTCCTTTACATCTTGGTTAAGAAGGCACCTTTTGAAAGCCAGAGGGTCAGGGAGAATTAACTGTACCAGCTTCAGTAGGAAAGTGGACCTTCCAGGAAATAAAGGTCTTCCCAGGAAGGAGCAGTTCAATGCTACTTTTGCCTAAATCATTTTGACGACAATATCCAGTAATAAAACTACCTTTCCTGGATTTATAATACTCATTTTACGACTTTTCTTGCCACAATTGTTAAGTAAATCACTGCAGTTGGTAAATTAGTAACACGGTTGTTAAGTGAAACTGGTTTCCCCATTGACTTTGCTTGTCAGAAGGTTGCAAAAGGTGATCCCTGGACACCACAACCGTCATAAAGACGAGTCCGTTGGCAAGCAGTCAAATTTTGATCATGTGACCATGGGGATGCTGCAACGGTTTTAAGTGTGAAAAACGGTCATGTCTCTTTTTTCAGTGATGTTGTAACTTTAAACAGTCACTAAATGAACTGTTGTAAGTTGAGGACTACCTGCTCGGCTCCAAGATGGACATAGAACTTTGCACCAGATCAAGTAATTGGAGGCAATCAAGTTAGACTTGCTCTGCTGGCAATCCTAGGACATGTGGTTCTGTTTTTGCATGTACATGCAAACAGTGAAAACAGTCTGATTCACCATCTGAAAATCAATCTCCTAAATCAGCCATTTATGGCAGTGCAGCCTGTAACTTAATCCATCCCAACTGTTTTCCTTCCACGTTTCTCAGCATCCTCGTAAATGAAGAAGTTCGTGATGGAAACAAATTGTATGACAGATGAAAATACCCTCAGTTTGAAAAATCAAAACAACCCTCTCTTGCTAAGAAAACTTATGAGTATTTTCATGCTGGGGAGCAGATGTCTCCCTCAGGCAAACAGCCAGCCTGTATGTGGAGAATGTTACATTATATTCTGTTTTCTGCCTGGAGAAACAATCTCGGGACAAAACCATTTTCTCTCATTCTCTATTTTGTGTTGAGATGGAAAAGTAATATTTAAATGCCAAGTTTCATATGAAAGATGGTTTTAAAAATGGGGATTCGATTAGTGTTGAGGCCCAGCTGCTTATTACAATGCTGATTGGGATATTTGGTTCCTAAATTTTAAAAAATGAAAGAACAGAAGTAATCTGAAGACCATTCAATTTAAAATTTTACGTGAAATAATATTTTCCATTTTTATGGATGTCTCAATAGATTAACAACACAATCCTGTATATATTGACTCAGAAATAAATGAATCCAAGTTCAGAGGGATTTACTCTCATATAAATGAGCTGCAATGTAAATCACACTTGGATGACACACTGTAAAGTTATTTAAATTATTGATTTCATTGGATTTAGGGCTTCCTTAACTTCCAGATACCTCTGGATGGCTTACATGTTAAAAGTAGAAGTAGTGAAATCAAAATAAAAAAGAGAAACGTGTATATCTGTTTTGTAGCTATTATTTTTAAAAATTATTTTACTACAGATGCATTTTTTTCAAAGTTAATGTTTGTTAATAGTTTTATGTTATGGATATTTGAATGTAATAGATGAACCTGTGAACTTCTGAGAATCATTTGACTGCAGCTGGTAATAAAACAAATTAATAAATGTATTTTTTTTCCCTTTCCATGACCAATTCTTGGAGCCACCCTGGACAAGTCCTTGCAGTTTTCTTGGAAGGTTTACCAGAAGTGGTTTGCAATTGTCTGCCTAATGATGGACTAGAACTCATAACCTCAAGATTTCCAACTTGATGCTTCAACCACTATACCAAACTGGCTCTAAGAAATGTATACATTCTCTTATTTGAATCTCCCTTGCCCTAAGGTTCAATTATAATAAATCTGCCATGATGCAATTTGCATAATTAAAAACAATCATAATAATAACTTGAGCTGCTACCCTGCTTAGCTGATCCTCAAAACAGTTAAGCAGGTTTGGACTTGATTAGTACTCAGATGAAAGGCAATCGGGGCAACAGACTAACCTGAGAAGTTTAAAAAATCTCAGACAGAATAACAAACTATTTCCATATTCAGAGTTGTTTTACAACTGAAGAAAAAAAACTTAAATGACAAGATATCGGTGCAGACATGAAGCTACCTAGAATTGAACTGGATTGGATCTTACCTAGTGCCTGTTTAGTTCCAGGTGCCAAATAAATTCAAGCTGGACACACTAAAATCATTTTATAATTACTTCAAGCACACTTAATGTTTCTTAGATCCAATCCATCTATCCATTTTCATGCTTTTATCTGAATTGTGCTAATCAAGAACACCAAGTATGTAATTGTTTGTTTGTGTTTATTTGCATGTGCATGTGTGTGTGCATGTGTGGGTGTCCATTAAACTGAAGAGAAGACCTGGTCCTTTATTACTTCAATGGAATATTTTGCAGAATCCCATCGAAAAGCCAACTGCATCACTAGAACTGTGCAGACTTTCAGAGACACACCTCCTTAACTTTGAAACCAGACTTGGTCAAATGTCTCTAGCATCTGAAACTGGGCACCACATATTTCAATTTCAACCTGGTATTTGAAGTGGACTGGGCTGGGAAATGGTAGCCTCACAATCAGATGTATAATGGATTAAGCATTAAACAGTATAGATTGAGAGCTAGAGAACAGAGTGAACTTTTAAAGCTATACTAACATAAGTAATCAATAACATCATAGAGCAAGCATCTAGCACTGAAGTATTCTTCATTTCTAGCCAAGCGTGGAAGTGCCTGTCGAATCCAAAATCTGATGATTAATCTGATTTTGAATGCTGGAAAGGAAGCTGAGCTGGAACAAATGGGACAAATGTGTGTTAGAGTTGCAGACCATCAGATGGGGATGGAGAGGCAGTGCTTGGGATTAGGAACTGGGAAATAGGGAAGCATCCAATAAATTGCTAGCCTATAGAAAGGAAGGCAAACTGGACTGAGAAGTTTGTTGTCGGAACCAACAAGTAAAAGACAAGAGAGCAGGGCTAAAGGCTCCAGGCTGGGCATTAATTATCAGGTTCAGCAGGGACCATCAGGAGAAGGTGTCTGGAGGAAAATTCCAAATTCATTCAACCACAAAAATCTGCCACCCAGCCAGTGGGCTCTGTTTGCTTCATCTAAAAACTAAGGCATTTGTGGTAGATTGGGAAAGAAAACTCAAAGGACCTAGTTGTGTAACAGAAGCCAAAATCCACCCATTCATAGTGAGGGATTCTTTATGTCAAATCAGCTGTTCCTAGCACAGGAAGGCCACGGCGCTGTTCCGAATGGAAAGGAAAGGAGAATGAATGAGGAGGGAGTTTGGAGGAACGAGATCTTTGCCTTTGCTCCCTTTAGAAGCAACAAAAAGGGGAAAAAAGTGGGGTGCAAAGGGGGCAACCTATATTTCCGCGCGGAAAGAGGGGAGGGGGTTCCGTGACTCACCAGTTCCAGCTTCAGAGCCTTGATCTTCTCCCCCAGCCCGTGGCGCGGCCCCCGGTTCGGGCTGTTCCGAAGCAGGTGAGCCGTGGGGTCCCCCCGCAGCCATCGGATCAGCCCGTCCGGAGGTTTCTGCCCGAGTTTCATCTCCAGATCCTTCAGGTCCGGAGGCAGGGGGAGCTCCGCGCCGCTGGCCGGAACCTCCATCCCGAGAAAGGGGCGGTAAAGCGAGAGGCTGGATCTGTCTCGGCAGCTGGAAGCGGGCGCTCCTTTCCCCAACCTTCCAGCTGGGCTTTTGAGCTGAAGGCTCGGCCTGGCAGAGAGTCCCTCCCAGAAGCTCGGGGCGTGTGGGCGGGAGTTCCGCAGGCAGCACCCTTATAAATCGGAGCCTCTCCGAGGGCCTCGGCTGATCTCTCGGCTCCGAAGTCTCCCTGCGGGCTCCTCATCATAAGCGGGGCTTCTCCCCTTCCAGCGGTGCTTTGCCGGGTATAACCCGGACCTTTCCTTCGTCCCCGTCGCCGTCCTTGGGCTCCCCTTCTTTCTAGGGGTGCTGGAAGCGGCCGGCATTCAACCCGGGATGAGTTAGCCGCGTCATCCGAGCAGGCAGCGCCAATGCCTGGCGAAAGTTCCAGGGGGCTGCGGGAGCAGCGCCAGGTCGCCTAGCGAGATCTACCCCGTCCCGGGATTGCAGCAGCAAACGGCAAAGTCCGCCTGCCTTCGTCTTCTTCTTTCCTAGAGGGGCTCCCCCCCCACCTCGGCCCCCAACGACGCGGCTCCCCTTCCCAACCTCCCCTACCTGCCCGGGATAGGAAACACAATGCGGAGGAGCTAGCCGCCGAGACGGGAGCTCAGCTACCGTAATGCCCCTCGGAGAAGCACATTCCGCCTTACCTTATTTCCTGAATGGAGAGCAGGAGGAATCAACAAACACCCGCAAATGGAATCCAGCCTTGCCAGATTTCGAAGGATGGCTAGCTCTGAACATCCAGTTTAGGCTCATTAGTTTAATTTTACAGGCTTTACCTTCCCACGTCTCTTTTCTCCTTTGACCTACATCTGCCTTTTCTTTTATTACTGTATTTTTATGCCTGACTGTATTTTATGCTGCTTTTTGGAACTCAAGGCATTTCAGGGGTGAAATCCAGCAGGTTCTGCAATGGGGAGATAGAAATAACTCTCAAGGGCACAACCCTTCCCCCCATCCCCCGGCTCTTATTTTCCTGTGCTCTGTCTTCTAACATTCCACTAACATCCCACCATTCATACCAGGGGTGAAATCCAGCAGGTTCTGACAGGTTCTGGAGAACCGGTAGCGGAAATTTTGAGTAGTTCAGAGAAGCGGCAAATACCACCTCTGGCTGGCCCCAGAGTGGGGTGGGAATGGGGATTTTGCAATATCCTTCTCCCAGGAGTGGGGAGTGAATGGAGATTTTGCAGTATCCTTCCCTTGCCATGTCCACCAAGCCACGCCCACAGAACCAGTAGTAAAAAAAAATTGGATTTCACCACGGAGGCAGGGGTGGGTTCTACTTACCTTTACTACTGGTTTGCAACGGGGCCGCACACGTGTGCTCACTTCGCTCGCATTTCTGCTCTTCTGCACATGCACAGAAGCATTCTGATGACGTTGGGGTCGGTGGGTGGAGCCTCCCGCTGGTTTTACTACCGGTTCTATAGGCGTTTGTATATAAAATGAGCATCACCATGAATAAAATCTAATGATTTTCATGACATTCAACATACAGTATATGAAAGGGAATGTATGCCATACAGCCAGCAGCCAGGAAAGGAGCATGTCAACTTGTTCAGGTTGACCTGCAACAAATATACAGGTAGTCCTTGACTTACAACAGTTCATTTCATGTACAGTTCATTTCATGAACTGTTCAAAGTTACATTTCATGTAACTTTGAACAGTTTTTTCAAAGTTACAGGGGCACTATAAAAAGTGGTTTATCATTTTTCATACTAATGACTTCTGCAGCATCCCCCCCCCCCCCCCGGTCACGTAATCAAAATTCTTGTTCACATTTATGACAGTTGCAGTGTCCTGGGGTCATGTGAACAGCTTTTGCGAACTTCTAAGAAGCAAAGTCAATGGGGAAACCAGATTCACCAAACAACTGTGTTACTAACTTAACTGCAGTTATCCACTTAACAATTGTGACTAGGAAGGTCATAAAATGGGGCAAAACTCATTTAATAAATGTCTCACTTAGCAACATAAATTTTGGGCTCGATTGGGGTCATAAGTCAAGGACTATCTGTATGAAATATCTAGTTTATAAAATGTTTAAAAACTATACAAAATATCTTAAATATTGATTTACAAAATAGCTGAATAAGATGCAGTAGATGTATTACCCCATAAAGGACTATGGCTAAGACTGTACTTCTATTCAAAACATACACACACACACATACACACACATCATCGCATTAGCCGAGCTTGTTCCTACCATGGCTGGGAAAGGGGGATCTGAAGAAAATTGGATATGTATCAGTTTGAATCCATGGATGAAGAGTGAGATATAAATTTATATTAGCATGCAAATAATTTGACCAGGCATAAGGAATCTTTCTGATGACTCTAGAATAAATAAGGCATTTAGTTACAGCAATGGAAAGTCTCTGTGTTAATCCAGAAGTTTTTAAGTGAGCTTGATATAGACATGTAAATGTGTTCTTTTCTAAAAATCAAATTTGCTTAATGCCTTAGGTGGTCCTGGAATAAAACTTTCTTTAGCTGCAGTTAGTGTCATCCTACCCATATAAGCATTTTAGATACAGATGAATGTTGCTTAATAACTGCCCTGTTTAGTGACTGAAGTCAGGGTGCTAAAAAAGTAACTTCACAACCAATCCTCATATTTATGACAATCACAGAAATCCCTGCGCTCATGTGATCATCTTCAGGCACTTCTCAACTGGTGGCCATTTATGATGTTGTAGCATCCTGTGGCCATGTGATTCCCACACTTCAGAACCAGCTTCTGTCAAGGAGAGTCAATGAAGAAGACTGCAGTAAAATTGCAAGTTGATTTTAATGACCTACAGTCTACAGTGAGGTAATAAGCTAGTCATCATTATGTGATGCTTTGCTTACCAACTTTGCTTAGTGACAGAGTTTCCAATCCCAATTATGATCACTAAGCAAAGATATCAAACTCTTATTATTACAATATCCCTTTATCCACTGTTTGTTGTGGTCCGCCAGCAGCTTGAGGAGCAGGCAGCAGAGTCGGACAGTGAGGAGGCTGGGGAGGAACATGGGCCAGTCCTAGAGTCTGGGGAAAGCTTGGACGAGGGTTCTGCACTGGAGGCAGAGATGGGGCCAGGGCCATCTGGGAGTTATGCGTGGACTCCGGAGCCTCCAGAGTCAGACATCAGAGAGGCAGAGGAACAGGAGGAGTCTGTTCCTAGTGCATGCATGCACAGAGCTGCCGGAAGGCAAGAACAGAAGGGACGACTCAGGAGTAAGCCTGGAGATGATTGGCCTCTCCCATAAGGCTTAAAAGAGGAGCAAAGACAAGTAGGCCCTTTGCAGGAGAGCAACATTGCTAATTCTGTTCCTAGTTGGCATCTCTGTTTGATTCTGGACTCCACATGGTTTTGCCAAGTAGGTCTTTGGCAGCATGTCAAGGGAGATAAAGGTTGATAATTATCCGGAAGGACTTCTCCCAAAGGACTTTTTGCAACTAATTGGGATTCAGCTGTGAATGAACCTAATTCACAGCTGTTGCAATATAAGAGGTTTTTGGGACTACTCGTGTGTTTTAATGACTCAGGAAGCCTAGATCACAACACTGTTTGGAGGAGTTCTTATGTTTGAACTATAGCAGACTGAAGTTCAATAGATAAAGCTCTTCTTTCATTGTTGGACTTAAAAGCTAAGAAAAATTGTGCTTATTGATTCTGAGTGTATCATTCACATCTTTAAGAGACTAGCTAAAAATAAAATTACATCACAAGAGGTGAAGTGGGCTCACAATTCAAAATGCTTCTTTGCAGATGTTTCTGTGAATATCACTAAACTACAATTTTCTTATTTGTAAATATGAGATAATTACACTAGACATTTTATGATTTCTGGACCATTGTATGAATCCAATAACTGACAGTTACTTAGTATGTCACGGTTAAATAGTTCAGGACTAAGCACAATTTACTAACCCAGCCAAGGATGTCTTCCTATTCTGAGTCCTCGGGCTTAAAATATTCTTCCTCTGAACTACCTCTGGTCATAGAGACCATCCTCCCTCTCGCTTGGTCTGCATTCCCATAATGCTGCAGAAGGCATTTCAACCATGTCAAAACTCATTACTACACTATTTCTCAACCTCAGCAACTTTAAGTGATGTGAACTGAAACTCATAGAATTCCCTAGCCAGCATGCTGCCTGGGGAATTCTATTAAAAGTTGCTGAGGTTGAGAACTGAATTACTATGTAGTAGAGTTTTACATACCAAATAGCTCCAGTCTAGGAATATGGAATTCATCCATCATCCCTGAAGAATTTCAATTTCAGATGATTGAGGCAACAATAGTTCTTCCTAGCATCCCACCTAACACCAAATCTTGCTTCCACAGGAGCTCTCCACAGTTCTGATCCTTAGCTCCCTGGTCTACCATATATACCTTTGCACACTTCCTAATTCACCTCTCCCAATTTGGTATTTTCCTGACATACACAAAACACAGGTCAGCATGTCAGCTTGGAAGGCTGGCAGTTACAGCCCCAACATGTGTGAAAGACACAAATGTGAATGAAGTAAAAATAAATACACCTCCAACTGCAAGGGTAAAGTAAGAAAATACATTTATTTGAACCAGAAGAAAGAAATAGAACTCTAAGAGTTATTCATGATGGCTAGCATTTTGAAACAGATGCAAGTGGAACTCCAATTTATAAGTACATATGATAATACATATTTATTTCTACTTATAAATAAATATATTTTGCTGAACTCTCAGTACATGCTTTCGTACAACACATTGAAGTATATTGGCCTGCCACTCATCAGATTACTTTTCTGTGTACTCCTAGACAGTGTAGTTAATTTATGGAGATGCAGAAAATTGTGGTTCAATGATTAACATAGGCAAGTTAACTATAGGGAAAGTTACTACTGAGAAAACTGGTGAACAAGCCAATTTAGAATCAAATAAAAGATAATTTCATCATATAGGGAGCTGGAAGATCCATTTCACATTTGGAAATGAAAGAACTTTCAGCAAAATGTTATCAAGAAAACACTCTGCAATGGGTCACTCAGGATTTTTTAGAGGATGTATCAGTATGTATTTTGCCTTAAATTCTTTTGAATTTACAGAGTTTGGGTAAGGTGTTTCTAGTATTGTTAGCTGCCTAAAGTCACATCTACAAGATGTGAAACCATATAAATCAATTAAAGAAATCAATATTTAGTAAATCCAATTGGAGTTTATTCTGGGGAAGATATGTAAAGCCTTGTAATATAATATAATTACTGTTCAAATGTGTAACTCTAGAAACATAAGAAGTGGATGTTTATCTGACAAGCTGGCTTAAACTGGCCAGATAGCAATCAAATACCTTTGCTACAGACCAGATAGACCATATTCTATGGAGCTGCTGCAATCTGAAAGTGTGAAAAATAAGGAACACCAACAGTTCCTCCTCTAGACACAGTAGTCTAGCTACAAAAGAAGGTGATTTATGGGATCGAAGGGGCATAGAATTATTAGTATTAGGATCCAGTCATGACAGAGATACTATTCTGAAGATCAATGAGTGAAGAAAAATTTCTGTCAGTGGCTATATCCACTTCCATTTGAGAGCAGTAAGTATACAGAGAGGGTCAAGAAGCAATGTTGGAAAGGGAAAATAATATCAATTGTTATTTTATTTGTACAGGAGCTCAAGGCAATATACTAGTGCCATGATGGCGAATCTGTGGCACGCGTGCCACAGGTGGCATGCGGAGCCATATCAGTGGGCACGCGAGTGTTGTCCTAGCTCAGCTCCGGCGCACATGCGCATGCCGGCTAGCTGATTTTTGGGCCCACCGGAAGTTGGAAAACAGACTGTTTTTGGCCTCTGGAGGGCCTCCAGGGGGGATGGGGAAGGCTGTTTTAACCCTCCCCAGGCTCCAAGAAAGCCTCTGGAGCCTGGGAAGGGTGAAAAACGGGCCTACCGGGCCCACCGTGCCATCATGTGCCAAAAACATGGGAAGCATGGGGGGGGGGTCACGCACACATGTGGGGGGGCTCATTAAATTATGGGTGTGGTACATGCTCACATGACCACCACCACCCTCCACGCTCCCCACGCTTTTGGCACACAAGGGCAAAAAGCTTAGCCATCCCTGTGCTAGTGTTTCCTCCTCCTATTCTTCCCCACAAAAGCAAATCTGTGTGGAACATTGGGTTGACTAGAGAATGACTAGCCCAGAATCCCAATGAACTTCCATGTCTGGAGGCAGATTAGAAGTTCAACAGTTTACCCACACCACCACACTGGCTCTTATCATACCAAAGTTCTTCTTGGGATGCAAGTTTTGTGGTGTTGCAGTAAATTACTTTCTTTCATGGTATTTTATGTACCATATCTTTGGAAACACTGTGTGTGTGTGTGTGTGTGTGTGTATGTGTGTGTGTGAGAGAGAGAGAGAGAGAGAGAGAGAGAGACACCTTTCAGTCAGTGGCAACCGTCTGGACTGAACCCTGCAGGATTTTTTGGCAAGAATTTTCAGAAGTGGCTTGCATTGCCTGTGTTTACTAGGGCTGACAGAGAGCGACTGGCTCAAGGTCATCCTTAGGCTTTGTGCCTAAGGTGAAACTGGAACTCATGGTCTCCTGTTTCTAGTGTGGTGCCTTAACCATAACAACAAACTGGCTTTCATTTGGAGATCTGTCAAAAAAAGAAAAAAAAACTGTTTGCAGCACATGAGCTACTACAGGGAGGCCTTGTAATTTTGCACAACCTGAAATACTCCTGCCCTTTGGAATTCTTAAAGGGACAAGGGCAGGAAACACAGGATGGGCAGTTTTTCCAAATGCTTAATTGGAGTAGAACATAATAGCACAGAAGCCACCTGTGTAATCATATCTTATCATACATACTTATACATGCACACCCAGCATAAGGTTTCCTCTCAGAATAAGTGATGTTATGCAAAGAACAGAAGGGAATAAGAAATAAACATTCAAAGAGTTTAAAAACATATATCTGGAATTGAAGAAGGATGATGTAACATATCCAATATAATATATCCAACCTATAAAAATAAAATGCAGAATGAGATTATTAATTTATAATAATCTGGCCATTCTGGTTTATACTTTTAAAAAGGTGAGGTCTTTTTTTTTTGTTGTTTCTCCCACTTTGTAGCTGACAGTCATGCAAATCTGAATGGCTAGGAATTAGCATAGTAGTTCCTGAACCATAGAGCTACCTGCCTGCCTGCGTGGACAATGAATTCAGCCAGAACTTACAAAGAAATGCACGCAATCAGCCATTTAATTGTCAGTCTACTCTCAATGAGGTCCCAATCCATCCCTTCAGAACAACAGCAGCAGCAACAACAAAGCAACATGGAAAACACCATACATGATCTATGACAGAGGAGATCCAGACTGCCCTGTTGAGTTTCCTACTGGCCTAGAAGACAGAATTTCAGTCTGGACAGCTGCAACTGCGTTTTGACCCTCCTTGGCATTTACTCAACTTAGAATGGAAGGTGCATCAGATGAAAGATGACAAGCTGTCTCCAGTCCTGAAAAGTAATTTAGAGGAGGAAATCTGGAGGATTCCCTAAGGAAGGTAATGAGTAATGACTACTATCCTCTGCAACTCAAACTATCTGAGACACACATAGGCAGCTGAAAAACTGTCCATGTTTGCCCTTTGAATAATCTTATTTTATCAAATGTAAGATGCTGCAAAAATCCTGACCAGCACTAGATGAGGTTTTGCAGCCTAGATACAATAAGCCCAACGTAAAAAAAAATCCTGATACCGCTAATCAGCATAGCTCAGTAAGGTAGATTTTATTTGTAGATAAAGAATAGGCAGGATTTTCCTCAGCATCTCCTAGTAAGACTGGAAATGTTTTTGCACGGATAATATGTGTAGACTATAATGGATTAAATCAGAGATAGAAAAATGCAGAAATCCATTATTCCTTCAATGCTACTAGATATCTAGGAAAAAGGGAACTTTTAAACATTATTTTGGCCAACTCACAAGAAGGCTGTTTATTATCTGAGAAAGCTTCTCTGGAAACTTGGAAGAACTGATAGAGATACTGAACTAGACTGACCAAATTGGTATGAGTTTCTTCTTATAGTCCTCAGATGATTCTGCCTGTAAGAATAGGGTTGAAGTCCCAAATGCCTACTCTGGATAATAGGCTTGCTGCTCTTAAGAGATGAAGTATATTACAGTCATCGCCAACAAACAGTGAAATGGCCCATCTGTGAAACAATATGAAAATGGAAGGGGCAGGGGTGGGTCCTAATTACCTTTACTACTGGTGCGCAGATCGCTGATGACAACATTTGGGGCAGTGGGCAGGGCCTCCTGCCGGTTTTACTACCAGTTCTTGCAAACCGGTCCGTACCGGGGGCAACCCACCACTGGATCAGGGTATTTAGCATTTGGTCTATGGTTATAGTCCTGCATTCACTGACCTACGGTCATTCAGAAAACCAATGAAACTCACCTCTAAATAGACATTTACTATATATAACTCCATTGCAATAATATGTCAGATTGAACAGAAAGAATCAACTGATCTTAATACAATATTATTGTATTAATTAGATCAAAATTCATTTTGAGTAGCCTGTTAGCTAGAAACCTGCATTTTTAAGAACCTTACAGAAAATCCACCAAGAGCAATAAAAGAGCTAGCAGTAAAATTATCCAGTAGCTAATCACAACATCTTGGAATGGAATGATTAATTTGAACACTGATGTCAACATTGCGAAGTCAAAACTAATTAATGAAAATTAATTATTTAAATAATCAAATACATGGATTTATTTTACTGATTTATTTGAATATCCTTCCTGCCCTTTAAAGTTCCCAGAATGGTTTGCAAAGTATGGCAATTACAATAAAGCAGATTAAAGCGAAAACATCAATATTAAGAGAAGTACAAATCATCCAACAGTTTTAATAACAACAACAAAATATAAACAGAGAATTTGAGAGCCCATGAAAAGGTCTCTGCCTGATAATGAAGTGATATCAAAACAGGGCTCTCTGGGAAAATTTCACACATCACCATCTCTGATTAGCAATCAACCTTATCTGGAAAAATGTCCTGGCTGTTTCTAAATATGGCATTTAAATTATGTAAATAATCTTCAGGATGCTCAGCCTTCCATCATACCTTAACACCACATCAACTTATTCAATTTGAAATACTACTTATGTTGACTGAGAGTGTGTCTAAACACAAATTTAAGGAGTTAAAAAAATTTCAATCTCCACATCTATAAGAAATCCTAAGGAAGCACAGAACTGTGTGGGTGAGACTGTGTTTAGTAAAATATTTTCCCATGAACTAAATCACCCTGATTCTGTTTAGCCATGCCATTATGCTGCCACTTAGTGGCACAAAATTTCTTTTGCATCAAATAGCCAATCTACTTTTATTACAAAATGATTCAACCTATGGAACAGAAGCAGGGTTTTGGCTCCTGCTCCAAAGCACCACTTTTGCCCATCTGTGCTTTTAGGTGCACAGATCCTCTACAGGTGCAACAGCCTTGTAAATGAATTGACTATGGATGTGCTACCAGCCTTCAAAAGCACATTAGTTGTTACAGTGGGCGAGAATGAGTGAACTGTTCCAGCAGCACTTGGGGTACACTTCTATGCTGGAAACAAAGGAGGGGAATTTACACTAGCACTTTTCTTGACTTGAACCAGGCAAAAGGGCAAATGGAGTAATTTATCTCTCTTGCAGCAGCCTGTTCACTCTCTCCTGTATGCAATTCCTTGTTTCCAGAGGCCATTGAAAAAATGCTTAAATATACTTTTGGTTTACCTGCCTGCAACACCAAAGAGGCCCTATAAAAATTTATGAACTAAATATTTTCCCTGTAATATTAAAGTAAGCAACTACAGTGATCTACCCAATTAAACATATCCTAAGTTCAGGCTGGGTTATCAAAACTGGATTGCAAGCATCCGGATGACAGCTTAACGGCAGGAAATAGAGTTTCCCACATGTCTTTGCTGTCATCTCCTGGTCATCTAGATTTTTGTATCCTAGGTTAGCTGTATGTAACATCTTCAGCCTAGGACTAGGTCTATTAGCCCACGTTCAGGAGAAATAAAGTATTTGTTTAAAGAATTACACAGATTCATGAAAGGCACATCTACCAGTAGTGATCAATTAGCTAAAGATGAGTAGTATATGTCCATGCAATATATCGGAGAAGCTTCAAAAAATAACAAAGAGCAACCAAGATGATTAGGGGACTGGAGGCTAAAACATACGATGAATAGTATGGCTAGTCTAGTGAAGAGAAGGACCAGGGGAGACAAGATAGCAGTGTTCCAGTATTTGAGGGGCTGCCACAGAGAGGATGGGGTCAAGCTATCCAAGGAATCCAAAGGCCAAACAAGGAATAATGGATGGAAGCTGATCAAGGAGCTGATTCAACCTAGCTTGTTTCCCCAAAAATAGGACCATGTCTTATATTTTTTTGAACCCTAAAATAAGTGCTTGGCCTTATTGCCATGCGCTCAAAAGCCCGATTGGGCTTATTATCAGGGAATGTCTTATTTGGGGGGAAACAGGGTAGAAGTAAGGAGCAATTTTCTGACAGTGAGAACAATCGTCCAATGGAACAGCTTGCCTTCAGAAGTTGTGGGAGCTTCAGAAGCTTTCCAGAGACTGGACTGGACTGCCATTTGTCAGAAATGATGTAGGGTCTCCTGCCTGGGCGGGTGGTACAAGGTCCCTCCCAACTCTATTAATCTGTATCTAAAGAACAAGAAATTACCAGGTTTCATGTTAGCTATTCAGAATTTATCTCCTTTATTGTACAGAATTAGAGAGCAAAGTAAATCAACATCAATGATCATATTGTCCAAATAATTGTTGAACGCAATGATATTTATGTGCACTCCAGCTAAAATTTTGTATTCAGCCCTGCCACTATCGGCCAACTTTTGAAAGTCCCTGACGACTGGGAGGCTATAGAACCCTGATCCTATCTGAATGTCAGAATTTGACACTATCTGATTGCTAACATACAGCAGCAGTCAATTATTTAACATTAGGTGACATGTAGCAGCCAGCATTTATTTATTTATCAAACTGTTTCCCAACCTGTAGCTTATTGGTTAGGCTGGTTGAAGATTTTGGTCCTCGCTTAAAAGAATAAACTGGTGCAGAAATCTGCTGTCGGTGATAGCAGGTGATATATCCTGGAACTAGTGATGATGTAATAATATAAGACATCCTTTGTGTGCCCGTTGGCGTATCCATTTAGCTCATTGTGGGGTCCTTCATGTTCTCTGAGCTTGGGTGTTTTCTTGCAGATGTTCCATTACCAAACTAGGTGTGATTAATGTACCGATATTACCTAGTTTGGTAATGAAACATCTGCAAGAAAACAATCAAGCTTAGAGAGCACCAAGGAACCCATAGTTGAACCTTGAGCTACAAATATTCCCCTCCATTGGTAATTAGCTCAGTTCTCACATTTCTTCAAGGGCTCACACCATTGTAGGGAGGATTTGGGTCAGGTCATATTAATCTGAGATGGAGGCAAAGAAGGGCTCCCTGTTGTAGATAGTTTTAATAGTTTAAAATCAATGAAGTAATGCATGCTTTCATCTACAGGTGGACCTTGACTTACAACTGTTCATTTAGTGACCGATCAAAGTTACAACGGCACTGAAAAATGTGACTTGACCGTTTTTCACAGTTATGACCTTTGCAGCATCCCCATGGTCGTAGGATCAAAATTCAGACATTTGGCAACTGGTTCACATTTGTGACGGTGGCAGTGTCTCAAGGTCATATGATCTCCTTTTGAGACCTTCGGGCGAAGCAAAGTCAATGGAGAAATCGGATTCCCTTAACTGCCGGGTTGCTAATTTAACAACTGCAGTGATTCACTTAACAACGGTGGCAAGAAAGGTTGTTAAAATGGGGAAAAACTTGCTTAACCAATTTTCTCACTTAACGACAGAAATTGGGGACTCATTTATGGTCATAGGTCGAGGAGTGCCTGTACAATGCTAAGTGTCTTGGCAGAATCATGTTCGTTGTACAAGCAATACAGGCTTGGGACCAGTTGTAAAACCGGTGGGAGGCCCCGCCCACCACCCTGGATGTCGTCATCGTCTATCTGCGCATGCGCGATCCCGTTGCGAACCGGTAGTAAAGGTAAGTAGAACCCACCCCTGCTTAGGACCCTTTATAACACCAAGGCATAAAAGATTATAACGGGTCTCCAACCTTGGCAACTTTAAGCCTGAAGGACTTCAATTCCCAGAATTCCCCAGCCAGCTTTGCTGGCTGGGAAATTCTGGGGGTTGAAGTCCTCCAGGCTTAAAGTTGCCAAGGTTGGAGACCCCTGATCTGTAAACCTCACACGTGGCATTCAGTCCCAGACCCCGATCCAGCCACATGAAATCTTCACACGGTATAAGCCGGGGGTGGGGTGAGGGGGTTCTTCAAACCCAGGGGATTCCAGACGGCAGCCTCGAGGAGAAAACTCCTGCGTAAGCGAGCAAGAGACCGCGCGTGTGCCTGCACCTGCCAACATTTCGCTCCAAACGATATTTACATCGGGGAAAACCTCGACTTCGATGCAAGCCAAGTCCGGGGGGGGGGGGGTGGAGGCATTTCTTCTCACCCCCCTCGTCTCCTTCAAGCCGAATGCGGGTCTGCTCTCCACACCGCCGGGGAAGGGGAAGCCAGGAAAGAGCTCCCACCTCACAGACAAACATAGAGTGAAACTGCTGGATGGAGTCTTCCCTCCCCCGCGCCGTCTTTCAAAAGGAGGGGCCCCCAACTTGAATTGACAACCGAGATACCCAATCACAGGTTGCGCCATGCGGGCTCTTTTTCTTGCGGCTGGTTTTTTGCTGCCGCCGCCCGACCTGGATTGCAAAGCAAGAGAGGCCTCGCCTCCTCTCCGGCTGCTCCGCCTTTCCGCCCCCGTCTACCCCCAACCTGGCCAGTAGCCTTGCTTTCGAGCCGTCTCCTTTAAGACCCGGGCTTCTAACCTTATATCCCGCGCCGGAAGCGGAGCGGCGCCTTCATTTCAGCTTTTCGGTGTGGAAAGGGTGTCGACAGCTGTGTTTCCACCCGCGCGCTTGCAGGGGGCGGCTGGAGTTCTTGCGTGCGCGGCGCCGGGCTATGGAGAAAGCTCCGCGGCTGGCCTGGCGGGGCTCAGCGCCGGTGAGTGGGGTGTGAAAATCAAAAGGGTTTCGCTTGGAGAAAGCGGGAATGGGGGTAGGGGGGCGGGTTGCCCTTTCCCAGACTCTGACGATTCATTTTGCATCATCATCACCATCATCCACTCCCTTCCGTTTGTTTTCTGGGGGAACCGGTTCCTCCGTCTTTATTAATTCGTTTCCCTTGTTAAGGCGCTTCCAAATCCGTCTCGTTTATTAAACGTGATAGGAGAAAATAGATCGTCCGGCCCACGCGTGGGGTTTGTTTTGAGACAATTGTAGGATGGCCGGCTCCTTTCTTTGGTAGCCAAGGCTGTCTTTCTTCTTCTTCTTCTCTCTCTCTCTCTCTCTCTCCTTTTCTGTGTGGGGATTTCTGCTTGTTTTTTGTTTTGCTGAACGCTCCTCCGCCTTTTATTCGAAAGCTCCAGGCGGCATTCCCGTTTCCTTGATGAATGTAACTCTTGATATAAGCTTGCTTTGGGGTTGGGGTAATTTGTGGGAAGGGTTGAAAAATCTTATGGGAGTATAAAAGCGTAATGTTGCCTCTATAAATTCTTAGAATGCTTGGCTGGCATGTCGATGAATGGGATGTTGGAGTCACGAAAGAGCTCCATGGAATTTGAAGTCCAGAATGTGGTAGACATGGCAGATGGAGGAAGAAGCTATTTTTTAAAGAAAAAAAAATCCTCTAGAAAATCTCCTTAGGGCCTTACTACAGATGCTGATTCTAAAGGATGAAAAAAAAATCTATAATATTTGTCACTTTGCTGTGTGATCTAGAGATCTATAGAGATCTATAGAGCTCTGGATCAAAAGGCAATTCATAGAAGAACTCTCTTTCTTAGCAGTGTTGGCAGGATGGTTCTATATGGGAAATTCAGAACCAGACAGATCTGGTTATTTAATAAGCATTGCAAACTTAGATCAGCCCCCGTGCCATTTCTAGCATGTTCAGGTTTTTTTTTTTAATCTTTCTGAGAATGGAAATGGGACAAAATTTTCTGGATGCCTCTAAGATCTTGCCTCCCCCTCCCATTTTCTGCTTGTCGCCAACATCTACAGAAGGTTCTGTTAATCTGAAAAATATGTTTTTGGAGGCGGGGGTTACACAATATGAATATAGTAGCTATGATTTTTGGGGGGAAATGTGGCATAAAACTCAAGGTCCTTTGCTTGATTCCATGTTCAACCATCTTCATTCTTCTTTTAGTTTTCTCTGACAGAGAAGTCATTGTCATTCCTTCCGGTCTGTCCTTGTCATACCATTACATTCTGCAAACTTTCAAGTGTGCTGCCTAGAATAAATTATGTTAATGAAATATTTGTGCAAACTTGGGATTTAAAAAAAACAGCAAAACATAGTGACATTCTCTCAGACATTTGAACCTAAATATGACCAGCTCTTCCTTTCATTTAATTTGTTTCCTTTGTCCTGCCAGGCTTAACTTGAAGAATTCAACTAGAGAAGAGCAGATGGTGAGAGTTACCTCATGTTATCTACTGCTGTCCCTTTTGCCCTGCTGTGATGGATGAATGGAAGCCTAACCCACAACCCAAGCCGTGGAAGAAACGCAGCTGGTACCTGACCTGGAAGTACAAGTTGACAAATCAGAGGGTACTCAGAAGAGTGTGTCAGGTGAGAAGAAGCCCTACTCATCACCCTTCTGTTTAGATACTTTGGTAATGGGGAACATTATATCTGATAAGATGATTAGCAAAGATCTTGGCTTTATATACTTCTGGATTATAGTGTTTAAGGAACAGTAATCCTTGAAAAGTAATCATGTGGAGATGATATTCTTTATATAGCCTCAAGAGCACATTTACACAAATGGACGCACTACTTTGGAAAGACAGGATGGTGTAGGATTTTGCAAGCTAGCAGATCTATTATAATTCAAGCTGTTCTTCAGGCAAGAGTACAGGCTATGAAAGCTCATGTTTCAGTAAGAATTATTCAGCATGGAACATTAAGACATTTGTACCTTTTTAATGTATCAGTCAAGGTCATATAATCTGAACTTGATTCTTTTGGACATTTGCCTACTTTTTTTCTGTTTAGTTTATTTTTCTGCCTAAAGGCCAGTTGCATGCACTTTCCATTAAATATTTTAAAAAATCTGTAATAAAGGGTTTTTAAACCATTTCCAGACTGATACATCTGATAATTACAATTCATAAATTGTATCCTTTTTTTGATAGTATGGACTGCATGTTTTTAAAAGGAAGGAGTGGTTCGGACCTTACACAGGAACAGAAATCTATACAAGATGACTGGGCAGAGTACAATAAAAATCAAGAATTAGAATATATAATAAAACCACTCAAAATACTTATATAATTAAATGCAAGAAGAAGATCCCAAGAAGGTTAGAATCAGAATGTTCTGCATGGTTCAGTTTACACATAGGGTCCCTGGTACCAGGAAATTCCCAGCCTGATGAAAAAACAACAACCATGTTTTGAGGCCTTTCCAGAAGACCAAAAGGATTAGGGCCAACCTCACTTCAGGGGAAATGCAGGTCCTTTTGTAACATATTTATTTGTATCCCACTTGCTACAAATCCTGTTTTAGTAATGATGATTTCTAAACGCTCTGGACTGTAAATTCTCCACCAGCATTTTCAGAATAGTAGTCCTATATTAGGGACGATGTGCTAGTATTTTAAATCCAGAACAAGTAAGGTTGCCTTACTTGCTTCACAGGAGTTTCCTAGCAGCAGTTAGGCTGAACATTTTTATAGATTCATTGAAACTCACTAATACTACAATGTATCCAGTCTCTATTGTCTGTTTGAACATAAGAGTTTTCTTTGCCTTCACATTCACATGCTATTTATCTGTGTATATTGATAGATCTAAAACTCATGTGCATTGCTTTTCTGGTTTTAACCAAACAGTTGAATGGGTCTGTTACAGATTGTAATGCAAATATTGTATTGTAGTATGTGTAATCAAGCCAATTATGCCTTATTCAGAAGTGATGATTAAGGTTGTGCTGCATATGCCAGGTTATCCTGGCTAGGTGGCTCAGTGGCTAAGACACTGAGCTTGTTGATCAGAAAGTTCAGCAGTTCGAATCCCTAGTATAGGTCTCCTGCGTGAGCAGGAGATTGGATTAGATGACCTCCAAGGTCCCTTCCAACTCTGTTAATTATATGAAAGGAGATTGGAAGCCAGGCATAACCTAGGGTGTTCTTTGTTCTTTTCCTTTTTGCAAAGCAACTTGGTACCCAGGTACTTTTGCTGGCAAGGAATAGAATGAGCAAAAGTTCCTGCTGAGGACCCTATTAATGCTTGCAGGAAGTTCCATGCCATTGGATATGGACGATAATTAATTCATTTAAGCAGATTCATATAACGGAGTAACAGAGTTGGAATTCTTCTAGTTCTGGGGTCCCCAACCCCCGGTCCATGGCCTGACATCGCGGCATGCCAGCAACTGGTCTGCGCAAACAAGCAAACCTCATCCATGGGATGCAGGCAGTATGCAAAACCACGCCCCCTTCCGGTCTATGGAAAACCTTTCTCCATGGAACCGGTGCCTGGTGCCCAAAAGGTTGGGGGACCATTGTTCTGGTCCAATCCCCTCCTCAAGCAGGCGACCATATATCTTGATTATCTCCTTTTTGTCAGGTTATATACAAGTACTTCAGAGTTGTAGTACTGGCTGAGGGAATAGCAGCAGTTCATAATTTAACCACTACGAACAATTAAAGCCTTCAATAATTGATTTATCCAGTTGAAATCCTGGTGGTGGACCTGCATTGATATACAGTAAATCATTGGAGCTATTTCTGATACAAACCCATATTATGGCTACTGTCTGGTTTGGGTTTGGGTTTTTTTTAAATAATGTGCATAAACCATTGGTTATCTTAGTGAGCAGATTTATGAGGAAGGGTTATGATTTTTCAAGGAAACGCTAAGGTTTTATAAAGTAAACAAAAATTCCTTTCCTTCCTTCCTTCCCTCCTTCCGTCCAAAAAATACATTCTAATGTGCATGTGATACTTTGAGATAAATGCACACATGAAGTTGGCAAACTTCCAACTCTGTGGTAGTTGTGATTGCCATGACCAAAAGCCATTGGACTAATAGCCATTTTTTCTGTGATGCTAGGTAGGTTGCAGTAGTTCCATGCCAGTAGTTCCAGATGAAACAAATGTATTCACCCAAGGACCCCCAAAATGATCTGAAATGAACTGGGGAAATCTGGTTTTCTCTTACACCCTTACCTATTATATAACCAAATCACTTTTTCCTTATGTAGACCGCTCTGGGCCTCCAGAGTCCAAGTCATTAAACATTTGTAGGAGAACACAGGATAGAAAACAGCTTTCTGAAACACAGTTCGCAATTCTGTTTTGGATTTACCACTGATGATTTGTGACTAATAATGGATTTCTTAGACATTTTATCTTCCTACAAAAAGGGGATAAATTTATCCTACTACATTCCAGGGACTGACAGTGCAGCTATCAGGAAGGTATGACAAATGTATTGCAATATCTTGTCTGGATCCCTGTGTCTTAAAATAGCAAATTTAATACAGAGCTGTCAGTGCTGTGAGAGATCCTGACACCTTAGCTACATGTAGACAGGACTCTTCAAGTTCAGGTTCCCATAGAAACCTGTATACTCTTTGTACCTTCATCACCAGAGGCTTAATCATTATAGTACCATACAATATGTTGTACAAATGTGACATATTCTGCACATAGCACTTTGTTACCATATAATGAGAGCAAGAGTGACATTCTTTTCCTGTTGAGCTAAATTAAGTACAGGAGAAATTGGTTTCTTGTGGGGACATTTTGTGTCCAGTAGGAAATTTAGAAAATTTAAACATATATAAGCATATGAATTGTAGGATATGTAGTTAAATGATTTTAGAATATCTTGTTGGAGAAAATATTGTAATAGAATGAAGAAACAGTTCATATTTTTTCAATGTAAGGCCCAAATGCTTTATTTCTCAGTTTTGAAGCCGATTTTATTGTAAATTTTATTTGATCTTGTATTTTCATATTTTGATTAACATCTTTGTCTTATTTTTAACCTTAAAATGGAAAGCATTCCCATGAAAGTCTGATGCATTTGGCTACCTTAATTCAAGTTTATACAAAAGCATTTTTTCATCAAAAATAAGCATAGTAAAAATAAAACTTACTGTCCTCTTTGTCTGTTTTTTTAAAAAGTTCTTAAATCATTTGTTGGTTAAATTTTGTGCCAACATTTCCTGAATCTCTAAATCTTAGTCTCTTTTATTTTTGTAATATTAAAAAAAAGTTACACTAACTTGGTGGGGGGGGGGGTTGCTGCAAAGGAAAACTCTACCTATAGATTAATTACATTCAAAAGTGGCTAAGAATTGAGCATGGCTGGATTTAATGTCCATATAGACTGCAGTGCAGTTGTGAGTGAAGATGGAATACCTCAACTCCTAGCTGCTCGACTCAGGAACTGATTTCAAAAATTTTTGTTCATGTAGTTCACTCCTGAGGAGCAGCTGTCTGGAGTACAGATGGGTTTATCTCACAATCGTTTCTTGATCTGAAGAGATTTCACTAGCAAGTGTCTGCCCTCTGGTTGGATTCTCAGCTTCAATGTTCTCCTAGTTCCTTTAGAGATGTCCAAGCTGACTTTAATCCCCATCAGATATCACTATTTGAAATACACCAGATGTCTCTAAATCTTTCTGACTTCCAGCTATAATATATTTTAGATGTGATCTGAATCCTGACCCACAGATAAAGATTAGTGATTAAGTCCTACGATTATTGATGTGAAATCGAAGGGTACAGACAGAAACACAGGGAAGTTAAAAAATATATGACATAGCATCCAATGAAAATCTATTCAGTACAGCCACCCGGGGGAAACAAAAGCTTCTAATTGTTATAGTGATGGGACAGAATTTTGCTGCAATTATAGAGACTTTCTAATGCTGGTCATTTGGCCAGTAGTGCACAATTACCGTATGAGAGCCATCAGTGCTATATCATAAAATAAAAATTATGTTTGAAGCTCAGACTCTGCCTTTATTTGTGTTTATGCTCTTCAGCAAGATACGTTTCTTCTAGACTTGTCAGTTTGTCATCCTGGCAACCACACATTACATTCTCAAGATTTAAAGTCAGTCCACAGTCCACAAAAGCTAAGGACCGTCGCTCTACTTTTAGGGCTGTTGTCATGAAAGAGAACAAGCATGAGAATAGACTGAACAATAAGAGGCATTCTGATTTTATAGGTAAAATTCAGTGAGCTTTAATTTGGGGTTTTCTTTGAGATAGAAAGTAGTATAAATGATACTCATTTTGTACGGACAGCACTCTTCTCTGAGACAGTGCCTTCCTATTACACAGCCTTTTGTTTCATGGATAGCATGGATGCTCCCCTAAGAAAATCTTACTGCACTTTGCATCTATGCTGCAACTCCATATTCCTATCAAGTAGCTTTGTTTTCACTACCCTAAAATCTGTTCATAGTTTGTCAGGGAAGGCAGCCTTTTTGAACCTGTTGTGGTATAAATTATAGAGTTCTTCAGACAGCAAAGACCACGTGGGATGGAAATAATGGGAGTTGTTCTTTAAGCATTCAGATGCCAAGGTCTCAGGGTCATCTAAAAGCATGGTGGGGGAGGTCAGGTTTATATTTTAAGAGTTGTATTTTAAGGGTGATACTAAACACAGATGAATGTATGACATGACCTGCTATTGTCACAACTATTATTGTGACAGTCCACTTAGAGCTGTGTGCCACTTATTTGTTTCCATTAATAAATGACGGAATTCCATATTTATGTCATATGACGCTTAATCCAAAAATTTATTTCTATCACCAAAAGTCAACATTCGGTTTTAAGGAATAAAAGCTGGCTACTTACTGTAGAAATCTGGATATAACATGCAGGACACTCAATATTTTCCTCTATTTCATCCTAGAATAGAATAGAATAATAGAATAGAATAAGAATAGAATAAGAATTGAATTGAATTGAATTGAATTTTTTATTGGCCAAGTGTGATTGGACACAAAAGGAATTTGTCTTTGGTGCATATGCTTTCAGTGTACATAAAAAGACAAAATACATTTGTCAAGAATCATAAGGTGCAACACTTAATGATAGTCATAGGGTACAAATAAGCAATCAGGAAACAATATCAATATAAATTGTAAGGATACAAGCAACAAAGTTACAGTCATGCCGTCATAAGTGGGAGGAGATGGGTGATAGGAACGGTGAGAAGACTAATAGTAATGCAGCCTTAGTGAATACTTTGACAGTTTGAGGGAATTATTTGTTTAGCAGAGTGATGGCGTTTGGGGAAAAAACTGTTCTTGTATCTAGTTGTCTTGGTGTGCAGTGCTCTATAGTGTTGTTTTGAGGGTAGGAGTTGAAACAATTTATGTCCAGGATGCGCCTGTAAATATTTTCACAGCCCTCTTTTTGACTCGTGTAGTATACAGGTCCTCAGTGGAAGGCAAGTTGGTAGTAATTATTTTTTCTGCAGTTCTAATTATCCTTTGAAGTCTGTGTATGTCTGGTTTGGTTGCAGGGCCAAACCAGGCAGATATGGAGGTACAGAGGACAGACTCAAAAATTCCACTGTAGAACTGTATGAGCAGCTCCTTGGACAGTTTGAGCTTCCTGAGTTGTCACAGAAAGAACATTCTTTGTTGTTCTTTTTGATGACGTTTTTGATGTTAGGTGTCCATTTTAGGTCTTGCGATATGATAGAACCTAGAAATTTGAAGGGCTCTGAAGGGCAACTGTTGATATTGTGTTGACTAGTATTGTAAGAGGTGGCAGTATGGGAGGGTTTCTCCTAAAGTCTACCACCAATAAAGGAAGTACATGATACACAAGGATAGAAAAGTCTGCCAATACACAAAATGAGACATTTTTTTAAAAGAAGAAAATAGGGGTAAGTGGAAGCAGGAAGTAAATTTCATCCCAAAAGAATAAGGGGAGAGTTCAACAAAGAAGTCCAAAAACTCTTGTCATTCACTTTTCCAGTGCTATGTCCTTCCTGTTATATCTAGCATAAAAAATCTGCGTTTTCATCATGTAGGCATTTTAAGCATCAGGTTTTCCAAATCTATTTTTTCCTAATCTAATAAAGGAGACTTTTGTCTTACAGATGGGGGCGGTCCTTTTCTTGCTGGTAACTGTTATTGTGAACATAAAGTTGATCTTGGACACTAGAAGAGCAGCTAGCGAAGAAGAAGAATCAGCTCAGGATTATGGTGAGCAGGAAATGTCATTAGATGATGGTATTAGAATGTACTGTGTGATTTGTAGTCACATTCTGGGAGAAATGTAATGTTCTAGGGAATGTTCTTTTGTGATTGGAGAATGGAATTTTCCACACAACATTACTGACCAGTGAATCCCAACCCATATTCCTAGTTATAGGAGCATTGAACATGGTCTAAATTTTTGATAGTTTTGCTCACAAAATAGTTTTTGATAGTTTAGAAAGAGAAAGACACTATTTCTTCAGGAAATATATGTAACAATGGACTGGTGATACCTTCCAGATCTTAAACATTTTCAGGTAAAATTAAGCAAGTAGGCCATGGTTTATATTCTGACTTCTGTCAAAAAATTGTATCAAAGGGAAGGAGAGCTGGAAGAACTGGATTTCTTGTATTTACAAATGAAAACTGACTAGTCTAAAACTAAAAGTAGTTTAACTAGGTAATCATTACAACTAGAATTTTAAAATCAAGTAATACTCAGTTGACGTCTTTAATCTAATGCTGCAGGCTGTTAAAAGCTAAATGGAAGGAAAATGTTAGTTTGGTTTTTATGTAGATAACATGATGTCCTTTTGGGAGATAATTCTACATGCTTCCACATTTAATGTTCTATCTATGCTTTCGTGAATTAACCTCACCGTACCTGTTGGTATAAAAGCTAGTCCTCGTTTGACAATCACATTTGGGACTGGCAATTTGGTTGTTAAGCAAGGCAGTCACTAAGTAACATCCCAACTATGCTTACAATCTTATTTCGGTTTTCCTTTGTTTTATAAACCCGAGAAGGTCGTAAATGTGAGAAATGGTCACAAAGTTATTTTTTCATTACTGTCATAACAGTGAATGGTCACCGTCAGAGGTAGTTGCTAACTGAGGACCATCTGCATACAGAAGCCTTTTAGAATGTTCATAATTTATGGAGAGATTACTACAGAATAAAAGCATTAAGCGTATGTCCATAAGAATCTAAAATATGGTGCTCTCTCATTTCCTAGATGAAAGTTTGCAGAAGCTAGAGGTCCCTCGGCGGCCTATCAATAGCAGAAAAGTTCTGGACATTGAGGTCTATTCCAGTCGCTCCAAGGTTTATGTTGCAGTTGATGGGACCACGGTGAGAATCTGCACTGCAGCTGTAAAATGCAAGAATGCAAGACAATAATAAATTCTCACATGGTTTACTATGAAGGAGAGCACAGTGCTTCTTGAATTGGACAGTCTTTTCCTGCATTATTTGACCCTGTGCGTGCGTGTGTGTGTGTGTATTCCAGCCTTCAGTTTTATTGTGTCTTATTAGGCCAGCAAATATATTTTAAAATATGAATATACGATACTCATTTTGTGTCTTTGAATGGCCTTTTATTTTTTAATAAAATTTCTAAGTGGATCTATTCATGGTGAAGGAACAAAACAAGTTTTTTTTAAAGAGTAGTCTGTTCATTAATAGAAATTGAGCACATTTTCTATTTACTATTTACAAGAATAGTGGTTTTGCAAGGTATACGGGAAAGTTATAGTGTTTGCATACCCACTGATATACATATGCATATCATGAAACAATTTCATGAGTTGCTTTTACCTTATAATGCTTTTATATCTCACTTTCCAAATTATTAGTATAAAACTGACTATAACTCTTTCCAACATGCTGGATTATGTTTTGAATAAAGAGTACAACTAAGTTGCAAAAGCTAGTTCAGAGGGATTCTGGCTTACAAAACATCACTGTAGAAAATTTCTGGAAGAAAATGATGTACAAGAAACGGGAGGACTGATAAGAGTAACAGGTGTGAAAAGGATAGTTTGATGACAATGGCTTTTGTGACTGTACAGGTTTTAGAAGACGAAGCCCGGGAACAAGGCAGAGGCATCCATGTCATTGTGTTAAATCAGGCCACAGTAAGTAATGAAGAACATAAATCTGACCTAAATGAGGTCAGTATGCTTCTTTTTCCTGACAAAAAGACAAAGGCAATGTGGAGTTTCTTACATTTCCACAAAACTATTCCTCAGCCATCACTGAAGTCCCAAAAAAGCTGTATTTTTGGAGTAGATTTTTTTGGTCAGAGTTCTGGGTTTTTGGTCAGAGTTGTAGAAAAGTCTTTTAACTCCACTGAAGGTTTCAGCAAGTTTCTACACCTCTAGAATTATGCCCAGCCTATGTTCCCCAAAACTAAAGCTAAGTGTAAAAGGAACACTTGGTAATAAAGGTAATCCTTGATTTACAACCAGTTGCTTAGAAACCGTTTGAAGTTATAATGGAAACCCCCCCACTCTCCAAAAAAGGTACTTACAATCTGGATTCTGCCTTCCTGCCTCCGGTGACCACATTTTGGACACTTGGCAACTGGCCTGCATTTATGGCTTTTTACAGTGGCCTGCATTCACATGACCACGATTTAGGACATTGGTTCATTTAACAACCACTGTAAAAGTCATAAAATCAGATTTGATCCACTTAATGACTGGCATGACATAAGGCCGTAATTGCAGGCTCTCTTACGGTCATAAGTCAAAGACTACCTGTATGCTATCCTCCCTGAATTACACAAGACTTCACCCAATTCAGTGAGCTTACCATGGATGACCGCACTCCCCAACTGGCTATGGTAAAAAGGTGCTCACCATTCTGTATTTCCAATAAGCTCCTTTACTGGGGAAGGAATTTCTAAATGCCAACTTCCCCTCTTTCTCCATAAACCTGTAAAATGTGTGGCTGGGAAGTCTTGCTTTTATAGCCAGTGATCTCCCCTGGCACTGAGCTCTCCACAGCTCCCTGAATGTGACAGATGTTCCTATCACTTTTCTTTAAGAAAATGAATTGGGATAATATATGGTAGGATACAATGTTGTAATGGGGAGGAGAGGGCAGAGATATTCCTTAACGGGATTAATCTGGAAAAAACTACCAGACGTTTTTAAAATATTTCCTCTGTTGCAGACATAGAATTTTTAAAAAGTTGGAAGGGACCATAAGGATTAGTGGTGGGTTTCAAAAACTTTTACTACCAGTTCTGTGGGTGTGGCTTGGTGAGCATGGCATGGCTTGGTGGGCGTGGCAGGGGAAGCATACTTTAAAATCTCCATCCCCACCCCACTCCGGGGGAAGGTTACTGCAAAATCCCCATTTCTCCTGATCAGCTGGGACTTGGGAGGCAGAGAATAGATGGGGGCGGGGCCAGTCAGAATTTTTACTACCAGTTCTCTGAACTACTCAAACTTTCTGCTACCGGTTCTCCAGAACTGGTCAGAACCTGCTGAAACTCTGATAAGGATCACCTAGTCCTAACCTTTGCAATTACCAGGAAAGCCGATTAAACCATCCATGACAGGTGGCTGTTCAGTCTCTTCTTAAAAATTTCCATCAATAGAAAGTCCACAACTTCTGTAGGTAGACTGTTACGTTGTTGTGCAAATCAGGAAGTTTGCACAACAAAATCTGTTATACATCAATGTCTCAACTGCAGTTCCCCAAAAAAGAGTTGCAGTCCCAACCTATTTGGAAGGTCACAATTTGAGAAGAAATGATCTAACACACTTTTGGATTGTTTTGTAGGGCCATGTGATGGCAAAGCGGGTTTTTGATACCTATTCTCCCCATGAAGATGAGGCCATGGTTCTGTTCCTCAACATGGTGGCCAAGGGTCGCATCCTGATTTTCACAATTAAGGTAAATTGAAATTGGTGTTGTAAATGTTTTTTTCTTTCTTTCAGATAACTGACATTTAACAGAAATTAAACTTCTAGTTTCACTTGAAGATAATCTAATGAAACTAGAAATACTTTGATAGAGAAGAAAAGGGGATTGCGCTATTGTTAAACATTAATTTTATGGATTGTATTTGAAAATTTAATCTTGTAATTTTGTATGTATTTTAATTTTAAATTATATGACACACGGGTGGGTTCTACTTACTTCTGCTACCAGTTTGCAACCAGAGCACACGCATGCGCACGGGCTTCTGCACATGTGCAGATTGTCTGTGATGATGTCCGGCCGGGTGGGTGGAGCCTCCTACCACCGTTACTACTGGTTCGTAAGAACCAGACCGAACCGGGAGCAACTCACCACTGATGACACACTAGAAAAGCAAAAAAACCCAAGACTTACTGTCAGGGTTCCAAATAACACCCCCAATGAAATCAAATTCCGAGGCTTGAATTTCCTCAAAGCTAATTTTTATTAGAGATGTCATATTGGCATATGTGGGAAAACCCGAATCTGAGACCTTCCGGGTTTTCCTCACCTAAAAGAAAGTTCAAGTCCTTGCCCTTCACCCACATGTCCATCACACGAACAGAAGATACCTCCTCATTCTTCTCAGCCCAACTGCAGGGCACAACCACCTTGACTTTCTAGAAGGAATGTTATTTTGATTACGTAACATTTTCACTCCATACAATAGCCTCCCATTTTCCCACAGTAGAATTTGTGGCAGGCCTGAAGGCTCAAAGATGAAAAGATGGCTTCCAGGTCTGACACTTACTTTGACATCTTATTACCAGTTGTTGTTTTTTTAATGGAGCTTTAGTTTAAAAGAACCAAGGCAGCATCAAATGATTCTTTATGCTTAAAGGTTATATAAACCATGTATATGTATTAATATTGTGGGATTTCTTCCCTTTCAGGATGAGGGCTCCTTCCATCTTAAAGACACAGCCAAGAGTCTTCTGAAGAGTTTAGGGAGTCAGATTGCAGCTTCCCTCAGCTGGCGAGACATGTGGACATTTGTGGGGAAAAAAGGAGGTCAGAATTGAGTAGGGGCAGAAATCTTTAGGGGAGAAAGGGACGCAGGAGAGGGCTCCTGATGGGTTGTAACTTTTTCAAGGAGAAGTATAATATTAACCAAGCCAAATATTTGGCTCTGCTCTAGCTTCTTATTTTTCATATATTCATGATATTGGAACTTCTCAGCCCCATTAAATTGGAGCATCAGAAGCTGAGGACTTTTTCTGTTAACAATATGGAGGAATGGGCATAGGTAGCTGCAATGTTTCATATTTAAACCAATTTTCTCTCTTCTACAACAGTTGAGGGTGTATTTATCTCCTCCTACTTTGAGTACCATAGAGGGATATTTTGTTAATCTTTCTTTTGCACTATAAAAAATATCCAAAGGAGCCTAGTGAAAAAGTACGATTACTGACTAATTGCGGCATCAGGGATCTAATAGTGGACAAGCCAAAGTAGTGAATTGTTATTGGCTGCCTATTGACAATAATGTGTTGTGTTCTCTGTAGGTGAAGTCTATGGCGAGAAGCATGCCAAGTCTGCACTACTCTCCTCATGGGGAGAGCCAGTCTTATTGAAAACGGAAGTCCAATTAACCTCTGTGGAAGGTATGATATTCATTCCCAAGAAGGAGTAGTAGAGACTATTCTTGAACAGCTTTAAAGCTAGGAAATTAGGAACCTGGTTGAGGTAAAGAGTTGAGGAAGAAGAGTAAAACTAGTAAAGTTTCTACTGAAGTGGAATAAAAATTGTCAAGTATTTTGTGTGACACAAGTATAGGAGATCTGAGCCAAGAATAGATTGACTTCCTACTCAGTGTAATACAGGTGATCCTCAATTTACAAACATTTGCTTAGCAACCATTTCAAAATTACAATGGCCCTAAAAGAGAGACTTAGGATCAGTCCTGACCCTTATGACCATTGCAGCATCCCCATAGTCACATGATCAAAAGTTGGGTGCTTGGCAACAGATACCTATTTATGATGGTTGCAGCCTTCCAAGGTCACCATATGCCAACTTCTCAGCCAGCTTCTGATAAGCAAAGTCCGTGGGGGGAGATGGATTTGCTTAACAACTGCAGCAAAAAAATAAAAATAAAATCAGGCATGCTTCATCTAACAATCATCTGACTTAGTGACAGTTGTCCTGATCCCAAATATGATTGTAAGTCAAGGTTGTAAGTCAAGTCATATCTGTATGTTGTTTTGGCTTTTTTCATCCTGATTTTCTACTGAAACCCAAAATTTAGTTTCTCCTGAAGCAAATCCAATGAAATTAAAAGGTTCCTTGAAGACAAGATCTTATTTTTTTATTCCATATTCAAAAGAGAGGATTTTTTTTAAAAAAATCATTTTCTGTTTGGCAGCTAGGCATTATTTGTCATGTAGATGTTTTGAATTTTCACTCTCAGAATTTTGATCATTAGTGATGGTTTGTCGCTTATGGGTATCTGTGTTTGAAACGTCCTAAGAATGTTCTGAGCCACCTGTAGCAAAATGATAAATGGCTTTCTATTTCAAAACTCTCCTATATCTCAAGCTAATCATATGCATACATATGATGTATTCCACAGAGGCAGAATGCCATTGGCCAGATACTGAGTTGAATCGGCGGCGAAAGCGTTTTTGCAGCAAAGTCGAAGGTTATGGAAGTGTCTGCAGCTGTAAAGATCCTACACCTATAGAGTTCAATCCTGATCCAGTAAGTACAATAATGGCCATTCTTTACCAACTCGTTCTAGAAACAAAATTTCTATCTAATTACATAGATTTAACTGACCTATCAAATGATTAATGTGAGATAGATAGGAAGGAAGGAAGGAAGGAAGGAAGGAAGGAAGGAAGGAAGGAAGGAAGGAAGGAAGGAAGGAAGGAAGGAAGGAAGGAAGTTCTATCTGGCAATAAAGTTTACCAGACTGTGAAGTTGGGAGTCAGATTTTTTTAAAAATGAACTTTTATGTTCATATGATTGTTGTATTTGTCCTTCATGTCTTATCTTTTTTTTTACCTTTTTTGACTTTTACTTTATTTCCAATCTCCTTCTTTCTTTGCCAACTGCCTACTTCTCTGAATTTGAGATACATGAGACAAATATAAATACTACTGTGAATCTTTTCTGAATTCTGCAACATATAAGTAGTATTCTTTAAAATGTATTTATACAATCCTAATTCTGGTAGTGGTCAGACAGTATTGGTTTGAGTTCGTAATCTAAGTCTTGAGACTACAGGCAAGAAAGAATTGCTTATACAGAATTTAGCTATTCCCAGCTTTCCACTTCAATCAGTGTTTCTCAATCTTGGTAACTTGAAGATGCATGGATCTCAGTCCCTGATTTCCCCAGCCATCCATTCTGGGAATTAAAGACCACATATCCTCAGGTTGCCAATGTTGAGAAATACTGCCTTAAATGTTCAAGTGTAGAACAGACAAAAATAAAAGGTGAAATGGGGGGAAAGAGGTGTTGACAGTCTATCTTAAATGTCTGTTTCTGGTGTTCCTTTTTTTAGCTGAAAGACAACAAAGTTTTTGATGTACCTGTTGCTGTCATTGCAGGGAACAGACCTAACTACCTGTACAGGTGAGAGACCATTAGTAGGGACTGCTATGCAACATCAAGTGGAGAATTCATATTTTTTGCCTGCCTAGTGCCTGTTGGAATTTAATCTCCAGTTCCCAAATGATGTGATCAAGTTTTCTTGATTTTGTCCCTCTAAACCCCGGGTGTCAAACTGGCGGGCTACGGGCCGAATGCATCACCTGCAGGCCACGCCCACTCTAGCTCCGCGAAGGGAGAAACCGTCACGATACGTCATGTGATGGCAACATTATGCTGTAAGTTTGACACCGATGCCTTAAACAAACAAAGTCTTCTATCCCACATGGAAGGGAAAAGGAAAGCACACAGACGTCACATCCAGAGTCAGCTGGAAGATTTCACCTATAATAGAACAAATGTGTAAATCTGAGATCCTGCAAATCTCATCCTTTGTTTGTTTATTTGTAAACAATTTATATTCCAAACAGTCAACTCTGAGTGGCATACAATACATAATTTGAGATTAACATGAACAAAGGTTAGTCAAGTTTATATCAGTAATACTAAAGTGTTAATCTAGTATTAGATATTCTAGGAATATATTAAAAAGCTTTCTGGGAATCACAGCAAATACGTTAACCCTTTTCTCTTTAGGATGCTGCGGTCTCTTCTATCAGCACAAGGGGTCAATCCTCAAATGATAACAGTTTTTATTGATGGATATTATGAGGTAAGTCATCAGGAAGAGTGGATCTACTTCTGATCCAACTAGGTGGCTCAGTGGCTAAGACGCTGAGCTTGTCAATCAGAAAGGTTGGCAGTTCGGTAGTTTGAATCCCTAGCACAGGTCTCCTGCGTGAGCAGGGGGTTGGACTAGATGACCTCCAAGGTCCCTTCCAACTCTGTTACTGTTACTTTGGAGGTCTGTAACTTTGGGGGGTACAGTTACACCACTTGGGATAGCCTTTGGGTGAAGTTCTTTACACCAAAGAATTAGGCCAGGACAAATTTAAAATTTAATTCAAATTAAAGTTGCTCCCCTACTATATTCTCTTTATGAAAGAACACACTTCACTGAGAACTTTTGAAAAGGCTCTCAAGATGAATGCAGAGCCTGTAGGTGACTAGGATATACACGCTGCTTTTCTTCACTAATCACCTTTCATATTGTTAGCACAGTGTAATATGGGAACTTTAGGAAAGCCATCTTTGTGCATTGCAAATATATTTTGCAAAACACTGAGGAGATTTTGTTTGTTCTGTGCCTTATATTACTAATATTATAAATACTATATTACTAATACTACTTCTTTTCTTTGTGCTCTGTCATGAAATTTGTTCTTGGGGCAGTAGTAGTATTTACTAACTGGTATGGTTCAACTCAGACTTAGGTTTGTTGGTTCCTACAGCAGAGCTGTTTTCCTTCCTGAAAAGGAATACCTCTATTCACATGGTAGATACTCCTTTGCAGAGTTGTTTTGTTGCCATAGCAACTATGTCACCTGGCTACAGAAGGGCAGGATGAAAGCAAGCCTTTAAGGCACTGAATGATTTGGTTCTATGCTTATGCATGTATGAGAAAATAAATGGATTATTTTTTTTTATAGATGAGAAACTTCTAGATATGAAGCCTTGGGATCTTTGTAGACTTCAGAAACCAAGCTTAACTAGATCCCTCAGCAATTGACCAGATCTTTAATAAGGTTGACACCATCTAACTACTGAGATATTTAATTGTAAATTGTATTTATAGTGAAACATACCCTTTTTTCAAAGACTATTTCAGGCGCTTTGTTCAGCCCAATATCTGCCATTGGCTATCCCTATAACATAATCTACTCTCTTTGAAACTGGGATGTAACTACTTAATAAAATACAGATAGAATATATATTCTGATCTACTTCTGTTTTTCTCTGGACAAAATGAACAACTTATATTCCGTGTGTTTGGCATTGAAGAAGCATATTATAAAAACATATTATGTCTATAATAAAATACGCTAATGTACCATTTTAAAAAGATAAGGAACATTATGTATAGGAATTTGGATGGTAATTCTTATTTTTGTAGAAGCAGACAGTAATTTTCATTAGTTACATGAAGTTATGCATCTTGGGTTAAGGACCTGAAAGGTGAAGTTCTAAGATATGCATCAACTGTAGGTCAGAAACAGAATGCAATACATTTTGAAAGCCTGGGAATCACAGTGGACAGAACAATAATACAAAATTAAGAATTGTGTACAGCTTTCACTTCATGTATCTCCTGCCTCAAAATAGTGAAAAATTATTATTATTAATCATTGATAGTTTCAGAACCCACTGAGCACTATAATGAAAAAGCTAGAGGCCACAGGTTGTTTATCCCTCTTCTAGAAAAAATCCAGTTCAATCCCAGGAATCTCTAAAATAGAAGAAGCTTTGTGTCCAACCAGGAAGATGAAAATGAATGAGCACAGTTCAGAAAGCCTTATTTACCACACACATTTCCTTCTTTTCCAGGAGCCAATGGATGCAGTTGAATTATTTGGCCTGAAGGGAATCCAGCACACGCCCATCAGCATTAAAAATGCAAGAGTCTCTCAGGTGAGTGGCTCATTTCATTGCCTTGACTGCTGCTTCCATTAAACCATGAACTTCATTAGAAATCCTATTCTGTACTTGTTATCCTCCAGACTAAGTGTGGTGGATAAGCTCAAGCACAAGCCTTGGCTCTCCATTGGCATTCTGGGCTTGAATTTGTAAGGTTAGAAATGCAGGGTATGTATCAATCTTGCTTTGAGGCACAAAAGTCAAGAGTTGAAGATGGTCTGAATGTTCTAAAAAGTAGCTTTTCAGTAATGACTCTTTTAGTATTACCATATTTATAAGAATAAACAGATTTCGAGAAATGCCCCCATTCTTACTCCTTCTTTTGTCCCCATATAGCACTATAAGGCCAGTTTGACTGCAACATTCAACTTGCACCCGGTACGTCAGCTCTTCTATTTTTGCCAGTCTAGAGAGGACTATTCATTTAGGAAAATTCTGCTTTGGAATATGCTCTTCTATGTAACTACTGAGAGTTAGTTTTAATTAATTAAAGGAGTTATAGTAATAAGTACCTAACGCAAACCTGGAAGTTGCAGAGGCTGTTTTACATAAACATAACATGATGGCAAATATTTATAATGCCATGCTTTTTAGAAATACAGGGTTTGATGATTTAGTTGTTACTGAAAAAGGAATGTTCTTATATTCTGGTGAAGATAATACATTGCTAAGTTGTCAGCTTTCAAGAAATTCTTACACAGTGAAAATGTGTATATAAATTTGAAACACTGTAGGTTCTATCCTGATTTTTTTGTAGGATGCAAAGTTTGCTGTGGTATTGGAAGAAGACTTGGACATTTCCATTGATTTCTTCAGGTATTAATTGAATTCATTTTCTACCTTGGTCCTATTTTGTTTTGCCAGCAAAGAATTGTGGCTGAGTCCTGAGACGACTTCTGTCAGAGTGGCTGGCAAATTTTAGATGAATAGATTGCCATTCATTGACAATGAAAGTATAACTCATTGCAAGGGAGATACTGTAGGATGAGAGTTCCTCCATCAAGTCCATCAGAAGAAATTCTGATGGTCAGGAAAGATAACTTAGATCACAATATGCAAGCAGACTCAGAAAGTCTTTTCACTGAGAAGTATGGATTAGCATTTTAACACAAAATGAATCTTTAGAGCTTATACAAAATGTCTGCATATGTTCGAAGCTTGTTCAGTATCTCATTTTCCAATTCTTATACTCAGAGTGAGAACATATTTAGCTCATGTAACTCATTCATGTCATTAGTTTTGCTAGTGCTTCACTAGTGCCTTTGTTCCAAGCAACCTCCTTTTTAAAAGAATGCTTCAATCTTAAGCAATTCACAGCATTGCTTTCATAATGAAATCAGTGTCGGCTTGTTCTTTGAAATTCTTCTTCATTTCCTTAGCTTTCTAAGTCAATCTATCTATTTGCTGGAAGAAGATGACAGTTTGTATTGCATCTCTGCTTGGAATGATCAGGTTAGTTATCTGTTACCCTGATGCTCCCTCTTATCACATTTCACATCATTCCCCCAAACTTGGATGAAGGACTGTGTGATAAGTTTCCTCCTGGGGAAGATTTCCTAAATCTTTCTCTTTTGTTAATTAGGGATACGAACATACCGCTGAGGACCCTTCACTTCTGTATCGTGTAGAGACCATGCCAGGCCTGGGCTGGGTGCTAAGAAAGAGTCTGTATAAGGATGAATTGGAGCCCAAGTGGCCAACACCAGAGAAGGTCAGTCTGTTTTCACAGGTTGTCTTTCCTTACTGAATAAGACCGTGTGTGTGTGGGGGGGGGGGGGGTGTTAGGTTGATGGCCAGTTTTGCATTACTACCCTCTGGTATTCATAATGAGTTAATGATAATTTTTCTTGCATCATTGGGATTATGGGGCCTTCTAGCATACTCTTTCTGACCTTTGCAATTTCCAAATAAGTAAACTCAGCATTATTTTTTTTCATGTTTTATTTCTATAACACTCAATTTTCATTAAACAGCATGTATTCTGGGTACAATTATGTTTAAATAGTCATATTTATACATCTTCATTATATTTAGTCATCACCATCATATTAATAATATAATATTATAATATACTAACCTTAATGCTTTAACATCATTTTAACATCATCTTTAACAACTCTCCTCTATACCATTACTTCCCTTTATATCTCCTCCTTTCCAACTTCTGTTTCTGTTATCTAGCCTTTGAAAAAATGTGTCCCATATCAAAAATTATTCAGTTTCTTCTTTATCCTTAATAGCAAGTGCTAATCTATCCATTTCTGCACAATCTAATATTTTTTTAATTACATTCTCCTCAGACGGGATCTCATCACTTTTCCATTGTTGCAAAAATACGATTCTAGTTGCCGTTAATATATGCAGAATCAAATATGTAGTCTTTTTATCATATTTTTCTGTAGAATGCCCAACAGAAATATCTCTGTAAACTCAGCATTATTACTAAAGACCATGTTGGCTGAGAAATTCTAGAAGATGAAATCCATATACTGTATTTAAAGTGCAACCCAGGTTTAGGAAACCTGCTCCAACACTGCAGTTGAAAAGCTTCTGTAATAAAAGGCTTTATTTTTATTTTTTTATGCTTATACACATAAATGTAGTTTTAAGATTTAAGCAATCGTGAATTGTCCCTCAAATCATCAGAAAAATTTCAGAAGTTGGTACATCAGGGTTTCAGTAGAACAAAATAAAAGGAAGCCTTCCATCCTTCCGAGGTGGGTAAAATGAGGACCCAGATTGTTGGGGGCAATATGCTGACTCTGTAAACTGCTTAGAGAGGGCTGTAAAAGCACTGTGAAGCGATATATAAGTCTAAGTACTATTGCTATTGCTATTAAAATAACTGACTTCATGATAACTATTTAAAAGACCTGCTGCTTTAATAATAATAGTGAACTAATGTACTGGCCTCTTCTAATCTGATGTCTTCCAAATACATTGAATTCCACTTCTAATCATTTCCAACCACTATGCCTAGAGGGAACAGATTTGAAGAACCTAGGCTGAGAAAGCCAGATTTAGTTTCTTCTTCTAAAGAAACTCTTCATAAAGGCAAGCATTAGCAAACTGTTGCTGTGCCTCCATCTACCATCTGCTTAGAAGTCATTTTCCTGATCGGCCTTGGCAAAGCAATTGAGAATGCTTAACACAGATCTAACAATTAACATACTTAAATAACATTTGGTCATGCATGCTTATGTATTTTCTAACAACTTCACATCATTCCCAACTGTTCATGCAATCTAAATATCACAGTGAGAGCATGCAGGTGTTTTTTAAAAAATGTGGGATATACAAGAACAACGAAAGCATTAGAAAAAAGGGGAAATGCATTTTTCAAGTATTTAGGTTTTATTCAATTGCCATTTTCTCCCATTTATTAATTTTTATTAGTTTATAATGTAGCATACAAAAAAAAATACAAAAGTAAATAATAGGAAAAATAGGGAAGGGGAAGAGAAAGAGAAAAGTGAGGGAACAAAAGGGGGAAAAGAAAGAAAAGGCATTGACATGCCATTTTCTAACTCTATAATATCCAGACCAGGGTGAAATGCTCCTGGTTCGGACCAGATCGCCCGATCTGATAACGATGGCGGTGGGTGGTTCGGAGAACCGGTAGCAAAAATCCCTGCAGCTGAGTCGCACGATCATCAGAGGCTTTTTTTTTTTTTTTTTACTTTTAAAAGCATTTTTTCTACAACCTCTTCCGATGAAAAAATGCTTTTAAAAGTAAAAAAAAGCCTCTGATGATCATGCGGCTCAGTTGGGATCCTCAGGCTTTTCAAAGCATATTTTTCTGCAACCTCTTGGCTGAAGAGGTGGTTAAAAAAATGCTTTGAAAAGTCTCTGGATCCCAGCTGAGTTGCCTGATCGCCAAAGGCTTTTCAAAGCATTAGAAAAAATGCTTTGAAAAGTTAAAAAAAGTTGGCCACGCCCACCCAGTCACATTACCCACCACCACCACCAAGCTACATCCACAGAACCGGTAGTAACACATTTTACATTTCATCCCTAATCCAGACTAGTTTTTTTTAAAAAAAAAAAATCAAGGACCATTATATGACCAGCAAATGCCTAAACTAATACTATATAATTACATTAGTCAGGGATTCTAAAATGGCCCAACTTTTAATGCCAAAGAAAATAACTGAAATCAAACACAACAAAAAGTATTCCCATTTCGTCCAGATTTTATGCTTACATATAAAGCATGCGTTGGAACGGAAATCTCTTGAGCGTTAGTGCCAGGATACATTCCATTTCCAAAATTGAGAAATAATAAGAGCCTACATCTGAAACTTGGGTTGAGTTATCTTCTGCTTCAAACTTCAAGGGGGTTTTAATGCAGTGCAAATGCTTATGGTGGCTGCAGCAAAATAAGTTGCTCTCAGAGAAAAGCTTCTTCTCCATGTTGTATTTTGCCTGCTTTCTTCTCGCAGCTTTGGGACTGGGACATGTGGATGCGCATGCCAGAACAACGGAAAGGCCGTGAATGCCTCATCCCAGATGTGTCCCGTTCGTATCACTTTGGCATTGTTGGCCTCAACATGAATGGCTACTTCCATGTGAGTGACCCTGCTAAACTCAAATGCAGAAATAGTAGCTCCTCCTCATGCCCTTATTTATTCACAAAATAGCCTGTGTAGGTGTTGAGCGGTTTCAATTGAAGAAGCACAGTTAGATTGTTCAGTTTCAAGTGCTTCCTTGGCTTTCAGACAATGTCTACCAATGGCAGCATCATTTTGGAAGGAGGAGAAGGTGGTTTTTTAAAATAGTCTATGCTAGTCTCCCATATTAGTATTCAAAGGCCATTATAAGTAAATGAAATTTCTCTGGATGGGCAAAGTAAATTTTAAAGCTTCATCTTGTGGGATGGAAGAAGCCCGCTTGCTTGTGAGTACTCAGAAAAAATTGAGTAACTGTTTTAGGTAATAGAGTAGAGGACTGGACTAACTATAAACTGACCCAATAAAGCAATCAATATTGTCTTCAGTTGATTTATTCCCTAATCCCAATGTTTCCAATTTGTCCTTTTAGTCAAACATTGATAAGCAAAACTCAGCAATTTGTTCACTAAGTACAGCTCTCCCCAATGATTGCTTTTAGCCTTATCTATGAAACAAATGAGATAGTTTAACTGCAGTTCTTCTTCTTCGGATATGATGGAAAATATTTTCCTTGCAAATCTTTGTATGCAGCAGCAGTATCTCCCTGCTGTACTTCGGAAGAAAAAGTGGAAGGCTAGGGTAAATGATACTTGAAACCGCCTTTTTTTCCCATTCATATTTTCCCAGGAAGCCTATTTCAAAAAGCACAAGTTCAACACAGTCCCCAATGTACAACTTAAGAATGTGGAGAGGTAAGTTCAGTACCTAGAGAATTTGGAGAACAAGCTAACATGAACACCTTCTGACCTAACCATAAGTTTTCTTGTGTAGGCAACTCAGTAATATGAATGTAGCCATACTAGAGAACTTGAGGAACATGAGCAAGTAAAGATCAACCCTAATATAATACTCTTGACAGGAAACCCTGTCAGGACAGAAATTAAATTCCCTTACCATTTTCAGACAGCAAGGACTAATGGAGGGACTGGGACTATTTACTAATGTCCAACCAAGGTAGACGTGTAAAAATTATAATTCAGTGGTTGACTCTTGGCAGCTTCTGGTTTGGTTCGAACAAATATGCATCTATAAATGTTCCATATCAGTTCATGAGCACAAGGAACAAGAAGGAAGAATGTAATAAAAATAGAAGAGCAGAAATATAAGAACAATTAGTTTGGTGCAGCTGGTTAATGGTTTAATAGGGGCTTCCGTGTGTATTATTTGCAGAGGAAAAAACATTTTGCCACGGAAAACTGAGTGTACATTAAAATAAATAAACAAACAAACAAATAAAGAGCAATTCAAATTGTATATTTGAAGTGTACATTTGAGCAACAGCTGGATGACTATAAAATGCCTTTACAAAAAAGAATGGGGTGGAAGATTTGCAATTTAAAGTGCCTGCCTTAGTAGCTGCAGCATTTACTTGGCTTGTTTATCTCTGCAGTCATTACCTGCCATTCCCTCGATTATTATTATTTGAGCTCTGTGTAAGCACAAACATACACATACCAATGTGTAAGTTTGTGCTTACATGTTTGTGTATGGCCAGAAGATTCTGCCATTTCCTTTTGTTTCTGAGGGTTTTTTTTTTTTTGAAAGTGGGAGCAAATGTTGAGGCCTCTGGGCAACAAATCATTTGGTAGAACTTCAGCAGCAAAATGGCTGATGTTTGCCAACATATTTTTAGACCACGTTTTGAGGATCGGCAGGAACTTAAGGATGGAAATAAGAGCAGTCCCCCACCCCCCACCCCTTAAGAGTTCCCTGCTTATTTTCATAGGAAGGTATGTGGAGATGAGAGAAGAAAATGCACTACTGCAAATCAGCCATTTTTGCCACCATTTTTAGTGAGACAGTCTTACAGTATGCAAAATATTCCACCACTTTATAGCAGGGGTGTCAAACTTCCTGGTGTGCTTAGTTCTGGCCCGCAGGGCCACCCTGGAAATAGCAAAGAACCGGCCTGTGGTGGCTCTGCCAGCGAAAACGGAGCTCTATTTTTGCTGGCAGAGGGTTGCAAGAGACTATTGCAGGCGAAAACAGAGCTCGCAAGGGTCATGGGTGGGCCTCCCAAGCTCCATTTTCGCTGACAGAGGGTTGCAGGAAGCCGTCGCAGCAGAAAATGGAGCTTGAGAGCCTATTTTTGCTGGCAGAGCACTCAGGCCACCACAGGCACCCCGACAAGAGTGATGTCGGGCTGGCCACGTCCCCTAGCCATGCGCCCCCCCCCCCGCCAGTTTGTCAAACACAGCCATGATGCGGCCCTCAATGAAATTGAGTTTGACACCCCTGCTTTATAGAATATAAAGCAATTCAATTTCAGTTCTGACTTTTTATTTCTCTTTCTATTGTATAGTTTAAAGAAAGATGCATATGAAATTGAACTTCATCGTCTGCTCAGGTACCTTATGTGTTAAACAATGGATCACTGAAACTGATAGAGAGGTGGATGTCTTATATGGCCTGATCTAGTATGCAAAATGTTGGGACTGGAATTATGAAATGCTGGCAAATGCCTGAAAGGTGAATTCAGAAGAGCATTATGGCCAATTTGGCAACTAGCATACCCCTTAAAAATATTTTGATTTTGAAATAAGAAAGGAATTTTATTATCTCTCAAAGCCAGTTAATATTTTTTGGATTGCATGTTCCTGTTTTGTATCTTTAATGTGGCATTTGCTTCATATTATGGACTTTTCTGTCTGCTTGCCCTCTCTGATCTTCTTATTTTCGCCCATTTCTTCAGTGAGGCTGAAGTTCTGGATCATAGCAAAAATCCTTGTGAGGATTCTTTTGTCCCAGACACTGAAGGAAAAACCTATGTGATGTACATAAAGATGGAGCAGGAGGCAGATTTCACAACTTGGACTCAGCTTGCCAAGGTATTTTTCAGACAGACAGACAATCTACTTATTAAAATATTTTATATCGATGTGAAAGTTGAAAAAAGTGTTAAAATAAATCAATATGTCATATTGTTATATAGTCATTACCCGCTTTAGACAGCATGATTTAACTTATAAGCTAATTAAAAAGCAATAACTTCTGTCTGACTTGGAAATTTTAATGACTTTAGAAAACCATAAAAAAGGGAAAAAAGCTACCGTAAATGTTAAAAGTTTATGTTAGGAGCAAATAAACTTGAGATGTTGTACAAATCTGTTTACAAAGTTATAATCCAATAATAGCTCCCACATTCGGTTATATTCTCTCTCAGATTTTTTTAAAAAAACTTGGTTTTAATATTGAGTCATACACCCATAACTTAATTTACCATTCTTTTACAGGAACAATTATTTGTACTTTCCATTAAAAAGTATAGAATATTCTAGTAGCTACTGCCATGTACAAATCCAATTCATTTTGTAGGAATACTTGGTTTAATAACTAGTAAAAAGATAACAGGAAAAAAAACCCCCACCATTAAAGCTGCTTAATTTCCACCTTTAATTCTTGCCTAGCCTATGTTAAGGTTGAAAAGGAATTCCTGCTCAAATTTAGGCCGTATTACAAGCCAGCACTGAAAGCTGTTTAGAAACACTCATCTGGTTTAAATTTTGAATCTTTAGTCACATGATTCATTCAGTCTTGCTGTCAGACACTTGTAACTTGTTCTTTTAGTGCCTCCACATTTGGGATCTGGATGTCCGGGGGAATCATAAAGGACTATGGCGGCTCTTTAGGAAAAAAAATCACTTCTTGGTTGTAGGAGTCCCTGCTTCTCCATATTCGTAAGTCATCTTGTGGATCAAGTTAGACTTAATTGTTGTATAAAACTTTTCTTTTTCCCATCCAACTCTTATGGCCAGATTATTTGGCTAGGCACTTGCTCTTTTATACATGTTGTTCTTAAGCAAAATGTCAGATCAAATGATTTTTTTTTCCCAAAGGGAGTCGTGGAGACATGTCCTGTTATGGGTAATTAGCTTCTATCCATCGCTTAGCTCTGCTGCAAGTTGGTCCTCATTTAATTCTTTAATGAAATGGACATTGTGTAGAACTTTAGAGCAAGCAGCACTAATGGGACTACACCCTTGTAATCCTTGGGTGTAGTTCCAGAGGCTTTCAGAAGTTATTCTTAAATTGCAGTTTTTAACATGCGGAAGGAAGAAACTGTTAAATTCACAATTGGACAGCATACATATTAAAATAATTTTTAATTACATTTACATGTACATTTCATAAAATCAACTGTTGTCTAAGTTACTTTTTGGAAAGCAGTGCCCAGTCTTCAATGACTCAAGGTTGACTCAGCTTTCCATCCTTCCAAGGTCGGTAAAACAAGGATCCAGATTGTTGTGGGCAATATGCTGACTCTGTAAACCGCTTAGAGAGGGCTGTAAAGCAGTATGAAGTGGAATATAAGTGCTATATTGTTTAAAAGTCAGATGTGAACCTTGGGCCAACATAAATTTTGCACCCTTGCTTTTCAGTGGATCGTAATAGAGAATAGAATAAAGCAACTATGAAAAGATAAGTGGAAAGGGGCAAAAGCTGAAAGATGCCCTGCATTTTGGACATACAAAATATTCCAAATTCAGTATTCATGTAAAAGCACTGGATACTTTAGTTGGATATTATGAAAGACTGGTACAAATCAGACACCACTAGGCTAGATGGATATATTGCAGTCCACTTTATCCAGCTTGCATTTCCTCTGACCTCAGTCATTGATTGATACCTTAGAATTCTAAAGTTGAGACTTGGTGCTTCTCGAAAGCACCAGATTAGAAACTCTGTAATCCTTTCCCCTCAAGACAGTTTTATATATTTTGTTATTTATCCTGTTGAATCTTTTCAATCTCCATTTCTGTATTGGTAATTTGAGACCAATTTCCTTTTTCCCTAGATTCAAAAAACCTTCTTCGGTGACCCCAATCTACATGGAACCCCCAGCCAAGGATGAGGCAGCAGGAGCAGAGCAAACATGAAGCAGATCATGGAGTGTTGACCATATTGCCTTCATAGCCTGCAGAATAGGAGGGCAGAGGAACACTTAGAGCTCTCTGGGACTGGCTTTTCTCTGGAAGTCTTGAGAAGTAGGACAAGCCAAAGGGAGCTCTTCCCATCCCTCATCCTCAGGCTGCTGTCGAGAGTAGATAAATTGCCTTGGAAGAACAGACGTCTTTAATATTTTTCTAAGCCACTGAAACAATGCAGTTGTCTCATTTTTAATATTGATGCTTTACTAATTTTGGGCCACTATTTCCCCAAATTGGGGTTGGGCCTGAGGGAGCTGTTTGAAAGGGATTGAGTCCCTTTAGAAACTCTTTCCACATTGTTACCTGAGGATATATAATTTTTTTTTTAATTTATTAGTTTGCTGCAGTGGCCAGCCACCTTCTGAAGGCTGTTTTCTTGCTTTATATTTCTGCTGGTTTTTGAGGTGAATAATAATGATGGGAATTGTTCCTGGAAAGCATATGGGGCCATATCTTAAACCCACATACCACTGCCTGGCTAGTGACTTTATGACCAGTGGGTCACATGCGCACAAAGAAGAGGTTTGTGGCCTTGGCTTTGTGATCAAAGGATGCAAGCTGCAAAAGAACTGCATGCATTTACTGTGTACTGAATGTCCTGGTCACTCGGACTCAAAATTCCCTTTTTTCCTCTCTCATCCTCTCCTCCCATTGGGCAGAGATGGCAGTGAAAGGTAGTCCCTTTCAAAGCTATGAGTTCTAAGTTCCCAGTGGATCTGCTTGGATTCAGCTAAGGCAGTTGGTCTTGGTTGAAATATCTGAAAAGATACAGGCTAGATGGTTTGGTCATTTCCGTAAAATGCCTGCAGGAAGAGCTAAGCATCAGTAAAGAAGAAAAGTGCCTTGAGCGAGCATGTGCTGGCCTGGGAAGCTTTAGTGTTTACCAGTATATCAGGGTGCAGAAGTAGTAAATGAGTCAAATTAAATCTTACTTCTGAGAGAGGCTGGTCTGTAAGTTTCTGAAAACCAAACCCAGAAGTAGCCAGCCATCACAGGGTCTTCTACCACTAATGACAACTCCACTTGCTCTCCCTCCTGTGATATAACCCAAGTCCCTTCCTGTTAAATGTGAGGTGCAGGTACTAAAGTATTTTGCCCTCAAAGGAAAACCCAAAGGGACTTGTATGCACCGAGGAAGGTTTTGAGACTAAGTCCTAAGAAAGGGCAACTCGGGGCTCTGCTAGATAGATAATCAGGGGTGAAAGGGTGCGGGGAGACGGAGGAAGAAGCAATTCAGGGATAAAGAGCAAATCATGGTTTCCTCTTAGATATCCTGTGCCTTATGGAGAAGAGGGAAGGTTTTAGGTCTCAAAAGTGACTTTCAATATATTCACACTATGAATAGATTAAGGGAAAAGGAAATGCATTCCCCTCGAGAACAGTTAGATTCTAGTTTGAGGCCACCTTTCCTTCATTTTGTTGAATTACCTCTTTGTGTTTTCCTCTTTTTCCTCACTGTCCAACGCCAGTATGAGTTAAACAGCAAATAACTTTTCCTGTCCATAAGGCAACTTGAAAACTTGTTTTGATTAGTTAGCCAATGCATGGTTCTTTTGAAACTCAGGCTCCTACTTATTCTAGAGCCCAAGTGTTTCTGTGTTTGAATGAGACCTCAAATAGAACATATGACCCAACACTGTTCTAAATATATTTGCAAAGCTCACCTGTCTGCTGCGTCCCTACAGTTTTCATTGGCAAAGCAGTGGATAGTTCATGCAAGGATTTCCACAAAAATTGTGGTCTTCTTGGCCCTATCAGTCTTGGTGGATGGTGATCTTCCATTTGTAAGATGAATGTGAACTCCAGTGTGGGAGTACAACATTGCTGTTTTTGCTCTGCCTTGACTTCATTTCCTGCCCTGTTATGTGAAGAAGGAGAAATGGCTTTTCCTGCCCTGTTATGTGAAGAAGGAGAAATGGCTTTTCACAGAAGAGACATAACTTACTAAGATTCCTGACAGGGATGTTGTTTGGTGTGTTTTAAGTATGCAAATGCGCATGAGAAAAACAAAATGTTCTGTGCAAATGCAGGTGTATGAAATAGTTCTCATTCTGGAGCCACTAGCACTTTGACCATTTTGGCGTAGAACTTCCTTTCTGGACTCGTGTAGTCTCCCAAAGCTGGTTTTGTTAATGGGCAGTAACTTCTAAATTTGGGGCTTGAGGAGTCAACAACTTGAATTTACACCTTTTAGAAGCATGCTGTGTTTTTTCCCCTTATTTATTTGGCCGCTGGGACTGATGATAACAATCCAGTTCCTTGATTTATATGGTGGTTCAACCCTTAATACTGGGGATAGAGACTCCGTATCAGGAACACATCCTAAAGGCTATTTTCAGGGGGAAGGAGGAGATTTAATAGATTTGTTACCAATTAAATGTCAATCAAAGCATGGCCCCCTTCTATTTGTAGATGTAAATTCGGATTTATTATTAGGGTCTTCAAAATCCTTGATTTGAAAGATGGACTAGGCTACATTTGGAGGGGTGGGATTCAGGAACAGACTTCTGGCCAGTGCTAATCATGAATGTGTTGCGTTCTCCCTACCTTCATAGCTCTGGTGTCCATTGTCTCTTAAATCCTTGGTAGAGAAGAGCACATGCCACTTCCTTCTATTGCAATTTCATAGTAGAAAGGCCATTCTTGCAAATCTGGAAACCCTGCTTACTTTATATAATACTTCAATTAGAGTGGTGGAGGCCCATCTGTTTCAGAACTACATTTTCTATACAGTGATGCAAGGTTACTTTGTTAACACAAAATCATGTTGTTTTATCAGGTCCAATTTTTGCCTTGTCTAGCCAAGTGTAGGAATACCTGACAGTGATGAAATGCTATGGAAAGGAAGGTTACTTTGATGCAACACTTATGAGAACTTTATTAAATAGTTTTTGATATGTTTGGGGGGGGGGCAATAAAATGCTAGAGATGATAATTCTTCTCAAGGCCAGTTCAGCCTTGAAGGTAAAGGCAAAAGTCTAGAGATCCATAAATGCCTTGCTCTTCATTTATCAAAAGGCAGTTGACTAGAGTGACTAGACCTAGAAGATACTTGTATTAAAGAAAAATATTTGCCCTTGCTAAATAATATATAGCCAAGAGAAACAATTGACAGCAGGGGAAGAAAATGGCAGGGAATATGTTTATTCTGATTTTATTTTCCTTTCATCTAATTGTTTTTTAAAAAATCTTAGAATTGTTCTTTTTCTTACCAAAAATGCATCTTTGTAAAATTCCCTGAAGATGTTTACATCTGATGCTTCTGTTATATCAATGTGGGGTTTGGAGAAAAAAGAGCAGTATTCATCTCCTTGGTTAAAATGAGATTTTTGTCCTCATCAAACAACAAATAAATCTAGGGGATCTCATATGTCTAGTGCCATTCTTTACAGACTACACTATGCAGAAAATGGCAACTGAATTTTCTCTCCTACTATTTCCTTATGCTTATACGCTCATTCTGACTAGCCACTCTTAAAAGACGGAATAATATAAAAATAATGAAATCAATTTCATGTGCAGCTACAAGGCAATAACTATTAGCTCCTTAAAACAATTGAGATGTGTATGGAGAGAGTAAAATAACCAAATGATTGTCCTTTTTGAGATTTTGTTTAAATTTGAACTATCGCAAAACACCTAGCAGTTTTCAGGCAAGCCTGAAACAATGGGATATATTCAGATATTGCTGGATTGTCTGTCATTTTGTATATGATCTTGTGGCCTAAGCTACTTATCAGAATGCAGGTCCAATCTTCCCCCATTCTGCATACAATTATGCTTGACTCCATACTTGCAAAATCAAAACTGGTGTTATGGTCCTCTGAACAGATTCCATCTGGGCTAGATTTACTCTTGCTACCCTTTTTTCTGTTGTTGATATCTCTCAATCTCTCTCTCCTTCCCCCTCTCCCTTTCCGTTTCTCTTTCCCTCTCTCCTTTATTTCCCCCTTTCTGTTGTTCACCTTAAGCAAAGTATTTGTGGCCTGGGTGCTTCTGGTTTGTGGGCAGGCATCTCTTCTTGCATGCAGTCAGGGAGGGAAGAGAGGTTGAGTGAAACTGAGCTGGCTGCTTTTTGGTATCTCATGTGCCTGTGTTTTCCAAAAATAAAGATGCAAAAAAGAATTGTTGCATCTCCTGTCTTTTACATCTCTATGCATGGTGATGTCTTTTCCTGCAAATAAAGGCTGTCCTTTTTTAGTAGGTGTGGCATAGATTATCATTTCATCCTGAGCAACTTTGACAAAGTGTTGTGTTCTCCACTTATCTTCTCAGGTCCTTAAAAGGCACAAATAACAAATTCTGTTCTGGATTTACAGGAGTTTTCAAAATTGATCATCTGCAAACAGTATAGGTAGAATAAGCATCTCATATTATTTTACAGAGAGTAAAAAAAAATGGATATAACTACTTTTGCAGGAAACCAACTCTTCAGAATACTGCTGTAGTGTTATTTTGTCAGATTCCTTTTGTGCATTGGCTCACTCTACATAGCACCGTTCTTTCTGTGATCAATCAAAACTTGTACAGGTAGTCCTCGACTTACAGCAGTTCGTTTAGTGACCATAAAGTTAGAACAGCACTGGAAAAAAAATGTCATATTTTTTAAAATTGTTTTTCACACTTAACAACTGTTGCAGCATCCCCATTGTCATGTGATCAAAATTCAGTTGCTTGGCAACTGACTCGCATTTATGATGGTTGCAGGGGTCATGGGATCACCTTTTGTAACCTGACAAAGTCAAATGGGAAAGCTAGATTCACTTAGCAACCATGTTACTAACTTAAAAACTGCAGTGATTCATTTAACAGCTGTGGCAAGAAAAATTGTAATGCGGCAAATTCACTTAACTGTCTCCATTAGCCACAGAAATTTTGGGCGCAATTGAGGACATAAGCCAAGGCCTGCCTATTCTTAGTCCAATCAGGTACATAACATCAATAACTTTATTCAAGGTGGGCTTGCCTGCCCCTATGTTTTTTCATCTTTCCCCCTGCCAGACATTGCTTTGTAGTTCCAAATAAAAGAACTATTATATAGAACCACTAGAGGTCCCCAGCTCTTCATAAGCTTCAAAGGAGCAAGCTGCTTTTAAGCACTGATGCAGTTTAGCCCCTTCGAAATATAAATGAGCTGAGCTGAATCAAAAATATATCAGGCTGTAGACACATAAGGTGAATGATCTCACTCCCTATCACTTCTTCCAGGTAAGAGACAAAGAACAAATAAAGTGCTATGTGCCTGCTCAGATGAAGGGCAGCTCCTAGAAAGGGACATGATGAACATTAATAACTGAAAAGGTGTGTTCCTTTTAGTGTTGTATAAATTTACTCCACTAAACTCCACACATGCATCTACTATAGTAACTTGGCAAAAGCATAGTGTTCCATTCAAAACCCTGTTGCCCAATCAGGTACATTAAAACAAGCTGTTTCAAACATTTTAAATACCTGTACAATTAGCACAGCCCCCCCCCCCCAAGGCTGTATGCTCTCCCCACTTCTCTCTGTATACCAATGACTGCATCTCTTAACAATCCATCTGTTAAACTAGTAAAGTTCGCAGATGACACAACAGTGGTCGGTCTCATTCGAGACAATGATGAATCCGCATACAGACCGGAGGTTGAACAACTAGCCTCATGGTGCAACCAGAACAATCTAGACCTGAACACACTCAAAACCATAGAAATGGTGATAGACTTTAGGAGAAACCCTTCCATACTTCCATCTCTCACAATACTAGACAACACAGTATCAACAGTAGAGACCTTCAAATTACTAGGTTCTACCATATTGCAAGATCTAAAATGGACAGCTATCATCAAAAAAGCACAACAAAGAATGTTCTTTCTGCGCCAACTCAGAAAGCTCAAACTGCCCAAGAAGCTGCTGATCCAGTTCTACAGAGGAATTATTGAGTCTGTCATCTGCACCTCTATAACTCTCTGGTTTGGTTCTTCAACCCAACAAGACAGACCCAGACTTCAGAGGATAATTAGAACTGCAGAAAAAACAATTGCTACCAACCTGCCTTCCATTGAGGACCTGTATACTACACAAGTCAAAAAGAGGGTTGTGAAAATATTTACAGACCCCTCACATCCTGGACATAAACTGCTTCAACTCCTACCCTCAAAACAACGCTATAGAGCACTGTACACCAGAATAACTAGACACAAGAACAGTTTTTTCCCGAACACAATCACTCTGCTAAACAAATAATTCCCTCAACATTGTCAAACTATTTACTAAATCTGCACTACTATTAATCTTCTCATCTACTCATCTTCTCATCATTCCCATCACCCATCTCCTCCCACTTATGACTGTATGACTGTAACCTTGTTGCTAGTATCCTTACGATTTATACTGATATTGTTTCCTGATTGCTTATTTGTACCTATGACTATCATTACCTATGACTCCTATCCCATAGGTGACCTATCACCTATGACTCCTCAGGGTGCCGTCGGCCAAGCAATGTCGACTGGTGACACCCAGGGGGAGAGCCTTCTCTGTGGGAGCTCCTGCCCTCTGGAACGAACTGCCCCCAGAAATATGCACGATCTCCGACCTCCGTGCTTTTCGCTGTGCCCTCAAGACCCTGTTTTTCCGACAGGCAGGGCTATCATTGTAACTGAGTTTTTAAATTTGGAGTTTTAATTCAGGTTTTTAAATTAATTTAGCCAAATAGTGTAATAATTTTAATAATTTTTTAAAATCTAAACTTTGATGTTTATATATTGTGTTTTTATTTGGCTGTACACCACCCCGAGTCCTTTGGGAGAAAGCGGGATAGAAATAAAATAATAGATAGATAGATAGATAGATAGATAGATAGATAGATAGATAGATAGATAGATAGATAGATAGATGATAGATAGATAGATAAAGTGTTGTACCTTATGATTCTTGATGAACGTATCTTTTATGTACACTGAGAGCATATGCACCAAGACAAATTCCTTGTGTGTCCAATCACACTTGGCCAATAAAAATTCTATTCTATTCTATTCTGTTCTGTTTCAAACACGGATATCCTTTAAAACCTGAAAGATAGAAGCCTAGTTTGAATTGGCAGCATAGAATTGCCAGCAACACTGAACAAATAGTGGCATTAGCGGCTTTGCATGCCACGTATTGTTGAAAAGTCAATTTCCATTAAATAAAAGTCTGAAGAGAAAATGCATTACATGTTTTATTGTATTAAAGTAATGAAGAGCATATGTCCATTTGTGCATGGTTGATTTGGCATATTTGCCAAAGTGGATGCTTTCTTACAGCATTGACTGACCTATGATATTTCATATCTCTTAAAATATAATGCTGTTCCAAAGCTTCCTCCCATTCCACATAAAAACAATGGCAGAAAATATTAAAAAACAACATTGTATTAAAATGGAGGGAATAAAGATTAGATCTTCATAGGGTTCTGAATATTTTAAATAACACTTCAGTCTTTGTGGTTTCAAACAATATTCTGGACTTTTCCACCATAAAGGGCACAACAATCTAGCAGATTATCTGATTTGGCAGAAAAACAAAATCTTAGTTGATGCAAACCCAGGTGCTTTTATGTGCCTTTCAAAGAAACATTTAAATGTTCCTTTGACTCTTGGTCAGTTGTAAGCTGATGTAGATCAATGGTAACCATGATCCTTGAAGAGTCATAGAACTGCATAGTGAAATGAATGCACAACATGACAGCATTTGTCCACATTAAAATAGTTCATTGGGCATAAGCATACTTCCCACTTCTGTCCGTAAGCAACTGAGTCAGAGAAGCAGTCTGTCTATAATAAGGTAGGTAGGTAATATGAAATCATTATGCCTTATAGCCATTGTACATGAACCATCATGCCTTATAACCTCCATGAATTTGTTACTTTCTTTTGAAAGCTGAAAATTGATGGCTATCTATAGAGCCACGACAACATATTTTGCATGTTAAATACCCTTTGTGTAAAAAAGTGCTTCCTTTGATCTGTCCTTATTGGTTTCACTGAAATTCAATAAGTTTCATTCTGTGTATGAGTTGCTCAATCTAAGGCAATTTAGTTAGATTAGGCAACTCACTCTGTATATCCCTCAGCTTCACACAGTACAGGTAGGAAAAGGATATCCTTTTACTAATATTTTCCTATTACATATTCACTCCCAGCAATGTAGCATTAAACTGTAACCTATGCAAATGGATATGAAAAGTCAATAGCACTAGCAGGTGAAAGAGATAAGTAGGAATACAACAGCTTGTAAATTAATGGCATTATGTCAGAACAGGCAAGGGCACAGTTGATGTCTGGATAAGATGGTTGTTACCATATTAAATACTATAAAGGTACAATGTTTGTAATTCCTATTAGTTGACCTTTTTTGCAGAGTGAATGAGGAGTGTTCTGTAATCCTTAATTCTCCCCAGGTAGAACACAGCAGTGTAATCTAGTCTATTAGTTGCTATCTGGAATATTTGATGGAAATGACTCAGATGGTTTGTATTTGTTGTTAACATAAATGCGGAATTTACTTAAACCCAACAATCAGAAACTACAGACTAATGAATTACCAGATCAAGGTTAAAACATGTTAGCTTTGGTAACTCTTAATATACTTTTTTACTGGTTGGTGAAACTTTAAGATTTGTTTGTAGAAAAAAAGATGGGATATGGGGAGAGGATTCTCAGAAAAGACAGAATGACTGTTAAGAATGTTAAAACAAAGTATAAAGCTAAATTTGATTCAAGTTAATGTAGGTAATAGGATACCTACCACATATTAGGTAATCTTCATCTTCAGAAAGATTATCCATGACAGTTGGACAGCAAGCCTGTAGGGGAACTAAAGTTTTGAAAGGGTCACAGACCCTATTTCTGAGGCTAAAGGGGAACTCATAACTATATATTTAACGTCTATAATTATCAATTGCAAATAAGTATTTTTGCAGGGGTATCCAGATTTTACTGTGAGGTTTATCACTATTACTATTACTACTTCCACGTTTAATTCTTGGAAAGCTCCAGGTGATGCTATATTTGTGAAAGATGAGATCTGATTGCTAAAAATTTTATGTTTTTTTTTTACAAGTCATTGATTTTTCAGCCAATAGTATCTGGTGCTAGAAAAGAGATATTGGCTTTTACATTGGGAAACTTTAGTGACCACATGATAGTATTAAGATTTTATTTGAAAAAGGTCTTTTTGAACATGTTTCTTCAACATCATTTACCATAACGCAATGTTTCTAAAGGATCTGCTTGACATATGAACAAGTTAAGTAACTCTAGTGTTATAAAAAGTAGGTTCTATTTGCAATTGAAATATCTTATTTAAATTATTTGAACTGAAATATTGCTGAGTTCAGTGTGTTTTGGAAGCTTTAACCACAAGTTCATGATGGAATAATAAATAGATTAAATGCAAATCATTTTACCAGGCCTGATTATTTTTTTTAAAAAAAGGTTCTTTTCTTTCTCCAGTGTAAATAGAGCCTAATTGCATTACCTTTCCTGGACTCTGATAGGCAGCAACAACCATGAATCATATAATCAGAAAGTTGGCAGGACTCTTTTAAGGCATTCGAGTCCAGTTCCTGCTGAGTTTAGGAATCTAAATTAAAGCAACTCAGACTGAAGGGGCGTGGCCTCCTTGTGAACATTCCCAATTAAAAGGATCCCACTTTCTCTCTACATCAGAGGTGGGGAAATATGGCCCCTTTATGGCTTGTGGACTTCAATTCCCAAAGGACTAGGTCATAAAAGGGCCATATTGCCTCACCCTGCTCTAAATAGTAAATGCAAGGTTAAACTGATTGGCTTGTAGTTTGTTGGATCTTCCTTTTTTTCCTGGTTGAAGATAGGGACAAAACTTTCTAGATTTCTCTTGGTGCACATGCCCCCCACCTTTTTTTTACAACAATTTCATACTGCTAGGCCATAACTCAGTTTGCCCGACCATCAGTTAGTTCCTCCAGTACCTTGAAATACAATTCATCCGAATCTGAAGAGTTCAATTCATTTAAATCAAAGATGTATTTCCTGAGCGTCTTTCTGTCGTCTTTCCTGCCTTTCATCTTGCATAGCTAGGCTTTCTTTATTTGTTATCATTTTACAGTCTTAATTGAGCAGTTGGTGTATTGATTCTTCTTTTTTTAAACAAAACTAAAGAAGCCCCAGTTGTTAGTGTTATGTTTCCCTCCTTTGATAGTAGCTCTATAGTTCTAGGCTGGTGCTACTCTTCCTTTGTAGTGTGGCAGGGGTGTAGTCAAAACAGCCAAGATGGTGGTTTTATAACAGTGTGATGGAAGCTCTGCCTGTTGTGTACTCCACGTTAAAAAAAAATAATAGAAGTTCAATTGTACCATTACAGCCATCATCTTGACATTTTTGAGCACACCCTTTGACAACTCTTGAACTGCAGCCTCTTTCCATTTCCTGAATTGGGCACATTCTTTTGTATTTCCTTATCACTACGTTTTTTGTGTCCGCCCTTTTGGTTTCTGCTGTCCTTTATTCCGTTCCCTTATTGTAGGGCTGGGTAACGATGGCCCCTTTATGACTTGTGGACTTCAACTCCCAGAAATCCTGAGCCAGCCCCTTTACAGATTTGAAGTCCATAGGTTGTAAAGGGGCAATTGTTTCCCATCCCTGCCTTATTGGGGTGATTTGCAAGTGTCCTTTTAAAATCTCCTCCTTAAAGAATTTCCACTTATCCACAGCTCTGTTTCCCATTAGAGGGCTGTGAAAATATTTACAGACCCCTCGCATCCTGGACGTAAACTGTTTCAATTCCTACCCTCAAAACGATGCTATAGAGCACTGCACAGCAGAACAACTAGACACAAGAACAGTTTTTCCCCGAATGCTAAACAAATAATTCCCTCAACACTGTCAAGCTATTTACTAAGTCTGCACTACTATTAATCTTGTCATCATTCCTATCACCCATCTCTTCCTACTTATGACTGTATGACTGTAACCTTTTTGCTGGTATCCTTAAGATTTATATTGACTATTTCCCTATGAGTATCATTAAGTGTTGTACCTTATGATTCTTGATGAATGTATCTTTTCTTTTATGTACTCCAAGAGCTTATGCACCAAGACAAATTCCTTGTGTGTCCAATCACACTTGGCCAATAAAGAATTCTATTCTATTCTATTTCCCTGCCACGTGATGCCAGTTATCAGTGCTCGAAGTACAGTAAAATCTGGGGCTTTCGGGTTAGGTGGCTACTTTTTCTCAGGTTCACTTCCTCATACAGTTCATAATGACACTGCATCTTCCTGTTGATAAGTACCGAGTCTACTTCTGCTTTTTTCTATCATCTGACTCTGACGTCCTATACTTGGCGGAGCTCCCCAAAGATATAAGAGGAATTGAAGTCTTCTGACATTAAATTTTCATGCTTCTGTGCTTCAGAAAGCATTCATCCACATCTCTTCTCTTATAGGCACGCAATAATAGACAACCACTAACAATTTGTTTATTTGTTTCTCCTTATTTTAATTCAGATGCTCTGTTAAGCTGGTTGAGTGGATATTTTCCACAAATAGTGCAACTGCTCCTCCCTTTCTTCTGCTTCTGATCCTTTTCAACAAATTATAGCTTTCAGGTGATATACTCCAGTCATATAAATCATTCTATCAGGTTTCGATTAAGTCTCTCAAATTATATTTGCCTTTCCATACCAAAAATTCAATCTCTTACCTCCCACACTCTGAGATAACTAATAGCATTACTTTTTTTATATACATACTCAAAGAATCATATGTTTTTAAATGCTGCTGGAATAATCCAAAAGTTAGATAGTGGATTTCTGTGGTGTGTGGGTCATTTTTTCTGAATAGCTTTAAGAAACATTGCACAATAGGTTAGCATTCAGAGCTCGTTGAGACTCTTATATCTACCACTTCTAGCTTAGAAATATGATAGTAAGCTGGAAAAATGAATAGCAGCTACCTAAGCAACCAGGCCAGGAATGTACACAAAATACAAGATTGTTGTATTGCTTCAAACCTTGGGCCAGTGTAAATACATTATCCATGGCTAGAATCACGTTATAGATTACAGAAGAAGACTACGGGGTCATGCTCACCTTTCATAAGTGAGATATGGTCAAGTCATTGGTGAAAATGGATCCTTGGTATTGTGAAATTGCAAATATCCATATTGTTTTTCTCCATAGCTGCCCTGTGTATTGTATATCAATGCATGTTGAAAAGATTGTCTGATTAATATTAAGATTTATATTCTTTATTTTGTGAGGAAGTCCATCAGTGTTTTTAAAGGAACCTATTTAATATAAAATAAGTTGTAATACAGTATGTTTAACGTATTTGGGCTTCATTTCCATCCTTATTTAGTGGAAACATATTTTACACTGTATAAAGTAAGAATCTTTGTCGCTATCCTTATACCAAATTCCTAGTTTTTCATTTTTCCAATTGTTACTGGGAAATTTTAATCTGATTAAATAATTTAATCTCTATTGCATTTGTAGAAATGCTTCATTACAATTCATGCTGAAGTGCTTAAAGCAGTGTTTCTCAGTCTCAGAGCCTTTAAAATGTGTGGACCAACTCCCAGGATTCCCCAGCCAGCACGGTTGACTGGGGAATTCTGGGAGCTGAAGGCCGCACATCTTAAAGGCTCTGAAATTAAGAAACACTGGGCTGAAAGAATGGTTGAGGACTGGGACAATAGATCAAGACATTCAGTTTGGGATAATCATGTTCACATAACCCAGGGATCAGCAACCCGTGGCTCTGGAGCCGCATGTGGCTCTTTCATCCTTCTGCTGTGGCTCCCTGTTGCTGGTCAGTTCCACACTTGATAGGGTTTTCGGTTAGGGGAGGTAGAAGAAAAAGGATGCTGTGCTAGGAGACGACTGTGATGGGAGGAACAGGACTTCCAGTCAGCAGAGGAAAAAGGACGCCATGCTAGGAGGAGATTGTGATCGGGGGAACAGGACTTCCAGTCGGCAGAGGAAAAAGGATGCCATGCTAGGAGGAGACTGTGATGGAGGAGCTGGATTTCCGGTCGACTCCAGAATTGACGGGGGCTTCTGGTTTGGACCTTTGTGGCTCTTTGAGTGTTTAAGGTTGCCAACCCTGGATATAACTAATCATTTTGACAAGATTGTTATGAAGAAATATAGAAGTAATTAAAAAAATGAAAAATGGGAATGGCCGAAATGATTAAACTGAACAACACAGTAGGAGGATAGGCCTTTTTCACTACAGCAAAAACGGCACAATCAAGGACAGGACTAGAAAAAGTCAAAGCAGCTCCAGACCTTTCACGTGTGTATAAAAGAGCAGGATTTTGATCGTGAGAATGCAACTGAATATTCACATTTAGATAAAACCATGTCATTCAACCTCAAAAATCAGCTGTGTGGAGAAACGTGAAACTAATACATTTCAATATGAAGTTATTAAGTTCAATAAATAACTTGCAAGTATACATAAAATGAGGAACTGAGGAAAACTGACAAGTATTGATTCATAACTGACATCCCTAATATTAACTGGCAATATACAAATAAAAATTATATGGCAATAGTCAAATAATGACTGTGTTCTCATAGAGATAAAGCCATCATCTTAACCATGTTTTGTTAAATAAGCCATAGTTGCCTAGGTTCAGTGACCAGCATCAATGTACTATGCTAAATCCAAACTATGAGAATCTGTTTGGTAGAGCAAGGTTAGATTAGAAACTGGGGGTCTATGAGTTCTAGTCAGGTCTTGGGCATGAAGCCAGGGCCAGTCATTCACTCTTCTTCTAGGAAGGTGGCAATGGCAAACTACTACTGAGAATTTTTTTCAAACAAAACTGCATGGACTTGTCCAGGTAGTCTCAAGAATCAGACATGATTGAACAGAAGAAATATTCCAAAATAAACAATCAGCATTTTTATTTATTATGGCATCTGTGGGACACAGCATCGTGATTTAAACACTGCCCTATTCATAGATACAAAAAGATATTGACCCCATCTTCATATCTTGCCTCTTTTGACCTCTCCTCCTGGTCCCATGCCATGGACACCACTCTCTGGGAGAAACCCAGCCACTTAAGCAAGTGGAGCTGACTTTCCTAAGCAAGAGGAAAGGAGAATTCAGTGATCTAATAATATCCAGTTCTTCCTAATCAAGGATTGAAAGGATGCAGAATTTATTCAAGTTACCAAGTTTAGATTTTGTTCATATAAATCCTCCATGCATATTCTCTGAATCACAACTTTACTGCTGGGCATCAACTGAATTCATCTGGATCGACTTGAGATTTTTTTTAAAAAAATACTACTGCGTCTGTTGTCCTTGCAATTTACAGCCATACTCTTTTAATTAGTAACTTTTTCTTATTTAATAATAAACCCAAAGCAGCTAATAAGCCTTATGTGGATTCTTAATACGAGTGAGATGGTTTTTATAAATAAAGTTTAGTAGGGCTTTCAAGAGATTTAATGGGAATATTTTGTGAAGGTTTCTGTAATTTGCAAATCAAATTCAAAAGATAATTCACATTCAAAACCTCTGAGATCTTTTTAATATTGTAACTGAACTTAATTAAAGTTCAATTATGTATTCAATCTGAACTTAGTTAAAACTTAACTGACTTGTTCCTATAGCAGCAAAACAAAGCACCTCTCAAAAGTTTCATCAATGACTTTAAAACCTTATTCCAGTTAAAATAGCAAATAAAACAGTAGTGTGCAAGTTATAAAATCAGTAATCAAACTGCAAACATGTCAAATAGTGCTGTTTTACAGAATTATAACTGAGACAGAACAGAGTGATCTGCCAAAGGTTATTTAAGAAGTCCAAAAAGTACACGGTTGTAAACTGAAATTAACAATTTAGTAAATGAATAATGATCATTTTGTGACAAAAGACAAAATGAATCCATTTCACTGCAAACACTTTAATGGAAAATTATTAATGGTGTGCTTGCATAAGAAAGCTGTCGTACTGATTTGCTAAACTATAGCCTGCTGAATAAACCATGAATAATGTACTAACTAAACCATAAACTATTATTCACAAACCTTCATGGTTGGGAAGATACATGAGAAACCTTTATTATGGCTTCACACAATATATGACTTTTTAATCTTATATGTGCACATTGTTACACTGGAACTAACTTTCATAACATGAAATAAACATAGTTACTTTACCGAGAATAGGGGCAAGTATCAAGCATACAGAAGTGTTGAATTTTGTAATGTTATAATAGGTCTTTTTTAAACTTTTTTTTAACAAATGAAGTAATATTAAAATGAAGCAATTGGAGCACTTAAATATATTATCTGACCATACATCATTTATTGTTTCCAAACTTCTGCTTGCTGAAGCTCATGCCTGCACTCATGTCAATGCACAAGCTTTATGGACTGTTGCAGATAGGCCTGCCAGCATGCCTCAGAGGCTCCACTTATTAGAGGCCCTTGTACAGATTGCCAACTCTCAATTTCTCAATGGCTGCATAGGAATAGTAGGTATCTGGGCTTCCAAAGTAACGTTTGACTTGAATGCATAATATTTGAGAGTAGTTGAAGACGAGAGATGACTGTGCAGGTTGTGTTTGCCTTTTTGGCCCAATCCTCCTCTTTTGACTCTTGACTCATAGGCTGCAAGCTCTGGTTTAACGGCTTTGATGAACCAGGAACTCAGGTGGAGAAAAAAAAAGAATTGAACTAGCAGGTGTGTTAGGGCGTACTAATTATCTTAGTTTTCTCAAGGTGCTTTTTGTATAAACTTCATTAACCAAGGGGGCTAGAATAAACAGGAATAGGGCTGTGCTGTCAGAGAAAGGAACACCTGGAAGTGCCATAACTTACCCATGTCCTTCTTTACAAGACAATCTTTTTTCTTAAAGGACATTTTACTCTCTGCTATTTCAGAAGCAGTGAAGCAAGAGGTAACTCTTCAGAGGTAAACTAGTGCAATGGATATTAGTATCACTAGAGCTACTAGTCCCTCCTGGCATTTAAAGAAGGAAAGCAAAATCAATCAATCAATCAATCAATCAATCAATCAATCATAAATAAATAAATAAATAAATATGTTCTGCACATTTTGTAGGCCTATTGTATCAAGTCAGGAAATATCTGGATGACCACAAGATGGAGCTGCATATTGATTTCTCCCTATTTCCTGCTGCCATTTTGTGGTCATCAAGATTTTTGCAGATCAGATTTAGTAGACCTACCCGTCTGGTACCCTCCAAACAGCACCATCTACAGGCTCCCACTGCTTTCATCAGCTTACGGAAAGCAGTGTCCATTTGGTGCATGTGTGCAACATCATGATTAAAAAAAAGCTGTGGCTTGTATCACAATACCCCAATGCCATTTTCTTCAGCCTGATTATCCTTGTCCCTTCAGAAAACCCCACTGCCTTCAGACATCTGAAATGGGCATGATGGTCTAACTCAACTAGAGGATGCCAGTGGAGAACACTGTATATGATTTCTTAATCATAATCTTCACTTACAGCGACATTGAGGTGAGTCAATGGAAATTTTTACGGTATTCTCATTTGGTACTTTGAATCATTGTGGAACATAAAGTAAAACATATATAAATGCATGGCCATAATACCTCAGCTGTTCTAAACCTCTTATCAGGGAACTATTGAACAAAAACATTATCTTTAAACATTTTAAAATGTTTATTTTGGCTTTTAAAATAGTATTTCCTTGTGGGAACACTTACTGTTCTCATTAAATTGCGATAAGCTCATTTCATTCAGTGATAAAGTCTTCAAAAAGTCTCTCTCAGAATAGATTATAACATATACCAAAGATGTTTTATGAATTAATTGATCATGCATATCCTCTTGCACCTAAGCCATAACGAGACCATGGTTTAGGGCAGAATCTGGTAACTTTTTTTCACACAAACACACATACACAGACCTACAGTAACATCTAGGTACAGTAAGTTATTAGTTATCTTCAAAACTTTTTATTATTTTCTATCTTGATTTCACACTTGTAATGATTCTTGCTATGGTGTGCATGGTAGGAAAATACAACTCTGAAAATGAGGACTATTGGTCACAAAAGAATCTCAGCTCTTGGAAAGTGTTGCTTGCAAACCTGAGTAAAATAGAGAGGTCACGCATGATCTGTTGCCTGGACAACTTGTGAATCAATAGCCTTGTACTCTGCTTCGTCTAGCCTTGAGAATTTCTGGTCTCCAAGGTTCATGGAGAAACAAAGCTTTTTTAAAAAATGTAAGCATATCTAGATACAGCCAACCAGGAAGTTGACATGTCTTTTGATTACTTTGCCCTCTACACATAAATTGTATTTCACTATACCTGACGTACTCGGTCCAATTGACTAATTTTAGTAACAGCTGATGTATTTTCATTCACTTCCTGTTACAAAATCAAGCTGATATCCTGAAAGTGGCTCTCTTAATGTCCTCCAGGCATAAAAGCTTATAGCACGCAAGTTCTTATAATTAAGGTAATGACTTCTATTCATCATCTCATATTCGGAGATAGATTGGTCACACTGCTAGCTGGCAATGTTGTTTATCTGGAATTCCCCCTTTAACAGGAATTCCTTCTACTGTCTCTTATGAACTCTATCTGGCCACTAGCTGGTGTTTTAGGAAGATAAACAATCTGATGCATCCTGATAGGAATATATCTATTACAGTACATCTGACTGGCCACTTTTACTTGCTAATGTCTCATCCACACAACATTCAAGCTTGTTGCTTGTTTAAGAAGTTTGGCTGTGTTTATAGAAACTGCTAAACCACCTAGATCCGTGATGGCGAACCTATGGCATGCGTGCCACAGGTGGCATGTGGAACCATATCAATGGGTATGTGAGCGTTGCCCTGGCTCAGCTCCAGCGTGCATGCGCGCACTGGCCAGCTGATTTTCAGGCCTTTTGGGCCCACCGGAAGTTGGGAAACGGGCCATTTCTGGCCTCTAGAGGACCTCCGGGGGGCGGGGAGGCCATTTTTGCCTTCCCCAGGCTCCAAGAAAGCCTCTGGAGCCTGGGAGGGTGAAAAATGGGCCTACCGGGCCCACCGTGCCATCATGTGCCAAAAGCGAGGGGAACGCAGGGGGGGGGGTCGTGCATGTATGCACTGGGGGCAGGGCGCATTGAATTATGGGTGTAATTCAATGTGCCCTGCCCCCATAATTCAAGTGGCATGTGACAACCCCGTGCTCCCCCCACTTTTGGCACATGACAGTAAAAAGGTTAGCCATCACTGATTTAGATTATATTATAGCTTAGTGCAATGTGTGAATCATTATAAAAAGTTGTGTGGGGTGAATGAAACTGTGTTACAGTGAACTCAACCTCATGTCTGTAGTAATGTGCTTTCTTCCAGTTCCTGGGAAGGGAAGAAAGCATGTTGAAAGAGATACCACTGTTCTTAGCAACCAGAGCAGTACTTAAGGTTATTTTCAGGAAGCAACTAGTTTTCCAAAAAGCATTACTTGAGGGGAAAATGATCTTCATACCAGCCAACTCTGCTACCTGATTTTTAAAAAAAAAAAATACAAAAAATATGTTACTATTCAGTAAGGATAATTTCTTTTCTGGGAATCAAAGGGTCAAGCAAGCAGCTGGAATTTCACTGAAAAAAAATAACATCTAGCTATACCTCCCAAAATTCTAAACAAGTGAGAAGCTACAGAGAATGTTATTTGCAAATTCAGGTGAGTCCTGGAAGATAAAAATGATTTCAGTATTGATTCAGTCCTGATAGACTAGTGGCTGGTCTTCTATCCCCTACCAAACTACAATGAAGGGGGAAAAAAGAGGTTGCACTTAGCCATAGGAGAGGCATAGGAGAGGCAGTACCGGAGGTGCAGGGACAATGGGAGGAGCAATCCTAAAGCAGGCCAATTGAAGCCCAGCAGACTGCCATCTTTTGAAGATTCTTCCTCCCTGTGATCTGGAATATCCTTTTGGGATGACTTCTGCTGTGATAAGTAGGGAACTCTATTTTCATGCTAGAGCATTTTATACTGCTTCTGGTCAGCCTCAGTAGTTGGTCCATTATGGGGACTATGTTCTTGGCAAAAGCTAAATAGGTCAATTTTACGTTTAAGTAATGCTGCTGAATCCAATTAGAGTAGCAAACATTTCCTACAGTTAATATGATGATTCCATGGTGATCAAAATGAACATCTAAGGAGCTGCTCTGAAGTTTGTAAAAGTAGAGGTTTTACTGGGAAAAATAAAACTGGCAGCAGGGTGAAATGCTCCCGGTTCAGACCGGCTCAGGTGAGTAGGTACCAATGGCAGCAAGCAGTTCGGAGAACTGGTAGCAAAAATCCCCCAGCCTCCAGCAAGCAACTGAATCTCCCTGCCTGCAATCAAGCTCATCGCTGAGCAGCTCTATCTGCCTGCCTGTCTGCCTGCCTTGTCCCTTCAATTGCGTAAATTTTTTCCCCTTTAGGAGCTTTTAAAAAAATAGTTAATTGGGTTTTTTTTTTAGTTTTTCTTTTTTTAGACCTAGTCATTTAAAGTTTAGGAAGTTTTAAATTTAGCTGCTTTTATATAAAAATAAAAATAAAATAGAATAATATTTATGCAGCTTTCTGAGATTTTGTGTGTTTCTGTAGTGTTCCAGTCTAACTACACAAACAGAGAAAATCTCACAAAGCTGTATGGGGGATTTTGTGTGGGTAAAGTGTGAAAGTTGTTTTTTTGGACTTTTTGTGCCTGTGTGAGGTTCCTGCTTGTTGCAGGGACCATTTGGGGTCCTGCACAGCTGCTTTTACATTGTGGGTGAGCCAGTTATGTTGTGTTGTGTTGTGTAGGTTAAAAAAGGGCAAAGAAGTGACGATGACTTGGCCACGCCCACCTGACCAACAAACCACGCCCACCCAGTCACCTGACCACCAAGTCATGTCCACTAATTAAGCCACGCCCACAGAACCGGTAGCGAAAATTTTTAGATTTCACCTCTGACTGGCAGTTATATGTTCCTTTTCATAAGCTGTCCCTGGCTATACTTTTCTCCATCAGCATTCAAGATACTCAAAGTGTTTGCTCACAAAACTAAACATGAATGCTTGCTCAGGGGCAGACTTGATGAACCACTAAGTTTTTTACTGCTGTCAGTTTTCTGTTTTTCTGTTCCTATGATAAGGGGATTTCTATGCTCCACTCGCTTTTAGAAATTCCAGGAAATGACCTGCAGAAATTTTATAGTACTTCCGTGTGCTTCTTTTTTAATGATTACATAGTAGTTGCGGATATGGTAGAAATAACATTGTGAAGCTTGACTGGAGAAGGATCGTATCTAAGGAATTAGAGCCTGACAATATGAGGATTTACCGTACAGTATTTTCAAATGTTAGGCAATTCATTTTACTTTTAAAAGCTGAACTACCACACGCTCTATAGATATTAGAATTCTGATTCCAAAAAATTATATTTTTAGAAAAATAATTTTAGGTAGAATTTCCTTATTTCACTGTTAAGTTAGAGACACCTTTTGATTAGATGTTTGGATGTATTTTTTATAAGAAAAACCTTACCAAGCAGGATTTTCCGGATGAAATGACTTAAATAAGGTTGTGTTTGTTCACCTATAATGCCAATCTCAATTCATATTTGTCTAGAAAACACTCTATCTTTGTATTCTAACTGAAACCGAATTTATTATTTAAACAATTTATATTACAGCCCAAGTCATGAAGATTACACTAAGCATTGTACCCTTACCCTTATATGGCAAAATAGGGCACGTTTTCTGTTCTTAACAGTGTAAAACCCTTGCTATTGCAAAGAAAGACAGACACACTTCTAAGAGAAATGCCTAAGTTCATTCAATTTAGCTTTTCTAGGATTTGGCTGAAAATACAATAGTATTGGATGTGGCTTGTCACAATCACGAAACTCATTGCAAAACCTTGGGACAGATACCATAGTTAAAGATGGCCTTCATTAATTGGATGCCTTCAGGAAGGCCTGGCTCGGTTTTCTGGGAATTGTAGTTCCAACACATCTGGAAAGCATTAGATTAGGAATATTACTACTAGCTGCATATATACACCGTGCATTCTGAATTGCCGAAGGCTGGAAAAAGAAAAGAACTACCTCTACAATTTATCATATTTAGCTTCCTTGTAGTCCAGGTTCTTCCAAAACCTTTTTCACTCTGGGAAAACATTTTTCCTCCTCTCCTTTATTTTTTATTTAGAACACAGAATGATTACCGTATTTTTCAGACTATAAGACGCTCTGGACTATTAGACACACCTAGATTTACAGGAGGAAAACAAGAAAAAAAATAGTTTTTGGTCTCCTTGTGTCGCATTTTTACCCTCCCCAGCCCCCAGAAGCACTCTGCAGTGCTCCGTATGTCCCGTTTTTACCAAAAATGGGCCCGTTTTTGGTCTGCAGAGTGCTTCTGGGGCTGGTGAGGGCGAAAATGTGATGCACAGAGGGTTCGGGAGCTCAAAAATGGGCCCATTTTTGGTGAAAATGGGATGTGCAAAGAGTTCTGGAGCCCAAAATCCGGCCCATTTTTGCCAAAAATGGGCCTGTTTTTGGTGAAAATGGGACATGCGGAGCACTGTAGAGTGCTTCTGGGGGCCGGGAAGGGTGAAAACACGACATGCAGAGGGTTTGGGAGGCCAAAACAGGCCTATATTCTATAAGATGCACCGTAATTTTCACACACTTTTAGGGGGTGAGAAATGTGTCTTACACTCTGAAAAATATGGTAAACATTTTATTCCTGGAAAATATTAAGAAAGGATGAAGATAGGACGAGCAATAATAATGATAAGAAGTCACCGAAGAAACACCTAGATGACACACTGAACGATTATGTATTGTGTGTTTTTTTGTGTATAAAATAATTTTTTTTGAAAAAAAACATTTTATTCCTTTCTTTTCTCTTGTAATGCAATGAATGTAGTGCTTCCTGTAACTGATGAAACAAAGACTTCATTTGAATGTGTAAGAAAGTGTTATAAATGGAGAGTGTTATAAGTTGTTATAGAAATGGCTAGTTTATATTATTATGAAAAAGTAAAAAGTTGAGGGTAGATGTTAATGCCTTATTTTACTGCACCAAAGAAGTTGGAAGTCAATGCCTTCCCCCCTTACTTTGCCTTACTATCCACTTCCCTTTTTCCTTCCCTAATTTCCCTAATATTTACTTTTGTATTCTCTTTGTATGTCACATTATAAATTAATAAAAACTATATTATATGAAAGTTGACACCAGTCGGAGCATAGAAAAATTCAAAGAAGTAATGCAAGATCGGAAGATGTGAAGAGACCTGGGCCCATAAAATCGCCAAGAGTCAGACACAACTGAATGGATAACACATCATCATCATCCTCTCTTTGTAAAAGAGGCTGCTCCCTCCTCAGTATTCATATTAAATCAATAGACTGAACAGTAACAAACTATCTTTAATAAATGAAAACTTTAAAAAAATCCACAAGCAAATGTCAATCTAACTTAAAGTATTAAATTCTCAGCTGATGGTAGATGCTAACTGCCTCTGAAAGCTAATTAGTATCAGGCCTGTTTACTACTTGGATGGGAGAAACTTTAGAAAATACCAGAGTGGTAGACAAGACTGGGAAGTTAGAAAACAATTTTGGAGGAAGACAATGATAAACATATTAGTTGCCAAGCAAGCTACAGAATGTGGACGGACCTATGGCAGTGTTTCTCAGCCTTGGAAGCTTGAAGATGTATGGTCTTCAATTTCCAGAATTCCCTAGCTGGCAGGAATTGAGCTTCACGGCAAGGAATCTTTTGCCATCTTTTCTTTAACCTGCAACATCCTGTAAGGAAGTATGTTATATATTCAACTATTGAATGTATTTTTTTACCAAAATTACATCCTCTAGGTCAGCAGATAGAAGGCAACCAACTGCCCATTCTTATCTAGTTGCTAGTCTCCTATATTGTATTACATTACAGGAACAGTTTTGTCTTCCTCATAGAAGTATGATACTGCCTTATTGACATTTACCTCTTGCACAAGCTTTAACTACAATACTAAATGCTAGGGACAACAGTTATAATTACCTTTGCCTAGTTTTGTAAACACTACCATTTCAAGGTGTTTCCTTGCCATGGAAATTCTGTTTCTATATGTGTATCTGTATGTGTGTGTGTCTGTATGTAACATTATTAGTCTCACTGCCAATCAATGCTTCTCAAGGGCAAATGAAAGTGGGAAATTATTATTTGATTGCTTCCCTCTCCCTCCCCCCCCTTTCTGTCCTTCTTAGTAAATCCTTGGATTAATCCTGTACCTCATTGGCAGAATACTTCAAAGCATTATCTCAAATGGTAGCCTGGTGCAGATTTATTTAAAACACTAATTATTTTTTCCCCCACTCCCTATTCCAGGCCACTTTTTAATGGATTTCTACATGTTTGATAAAAGGTGCTTTGAGTCAGCGTGTTATCTCCGTCTTTAGATGCCATGAACCAGTCATGTGTCATCACTAAGGATCCATGTTTCAGTGTTTTCTTTTATCCTTGAACAAGGAAGTATATTTTCTTCTTGTAAATGCTGCTTAAGAAACAACAGCATTGGCCTAGTTCGGAGAAGAAGATGCCCTAATGCAGAACTGCAGATCTACCATCACTTTGCCACTATGGTAAATGGAAGCCTCATGAGGATTTCTTGAAAGCATCAGATTATAACTTTTAACAATTGACTATATCGTTTTAACAATTGGCTTGTACGGTGTCCCTGGGGCATTTTATCTATAAAGAACAGACATATGTACATAAATACACCTAGAAAAACATGAAAAATAGGAGAAAGGAAATGCTTAGCTTTTTAATATATTTTATTTTATGGAGAAATATTTTTTAAAACATATTTTAAAATTGCAGGACAAGGTAATTCAATTGAATTGAACTAATTCTATTATTAGTTCAATTCAACTCATTTTTTATTCACTCAGAACTTTTACACTAAATCCCTTCAACTTTGATATTCTACTTAAAAAGAATAGGCATGAGAGAATGATTTGTCAAAAGCAGAAATATTTAGAGAATCTTATTCAGCTGATGTCAGGTCAGAAATAATTACATTTGATATTTTAATGAGAGAATTAACACATCTTTTGCTGAGTCTAGCAGAGTATCTGGGGGAATATTCTTATAGTATCTAAGAATGCCATTATGTTGTACTCAAGTCCTGATGACTACACAGACATAATTATTTGGTTTCCTTGGCAACAGCATAACTGGGTTTTCTTGTCTTGATAGGAAAAATTATTATCTGTCTATTATCTATCTATCTATCTATCATGTATTTATCTCTCTATTGATTCATCCATCCATCCAGCTATCCATCCATTCAGCTATCCACCCAGCTATCTAGCTATTTAGATAAACTAGCCATCATCTAGCTAGCTATCATATGTATATAACTGCCCATCTTGCTGAATATGTCTCTTAGTGGCATACAGTAAAAACCCCTAAAAACAGCAATATAAAAGTCAATCAACAATTAAAATAATAATACTTGGTTAAAAAGGCAAGGTGAGAGCATCAGATCTTACAGACAATGGAGCCATCTCATTACTTCACTATTTCCTTAAGACCCTCCCAAGTCTGATGACACAACCACATTTTGAGGGGGAGTTAAGGAAAGTTAGCATTCAACTAAGGATAAAGGATAGGTGCCATAATAGAAATGGCCTGTCTCCTGGGTCCCACCAGATGTAACTCCTTAGCAAATGAAATTTGTAACATATCACTTCTGCCCAGACCTGATGGGATGAGCAGATGTAATTGGGAAGAAATATAATACCGTCCTTGCCATGATGAGTTTTAAAAGTCAAAAGCAGCACTTTAAATTGCATCCAGAAGGAAACTGGTGACCAATATAGTTCATGGGGCACAGATGTAACATGTGCTGTTCCAGGGACATACAATAACTGCCTGTGTCACTGTGCCACTGAATTCTGTACCAGTTGAAGCTTCCAGATACTCTTCAGAACACATTAAAGAACCCCATTCGAACACATTATAGTAGTCCATGCAGCAGATTACAGTAGTCCAGTACAATCAAGTTTGACATTTATTTTATAAATACTGTCTATATACACAACACTTTGAAAAGTACAAACACAATACTCCCTCCCCCAGCCTTCCAAGAGCTTAAAATTAATATAAAAGAAGATCAAGGCAAGGAATCCTCTGGCTAGTTAGAAGGGGGAAAAAGTGATGGAAATTGAGTGTGCAAAAATATGTATCAGCTTGATGCAAGCTATATAGTTGATATAGACTATATAGTTTAAAGAGCACTTAATGTACCTACTGCCTCTACAGTTGAACAACCTGGCATGAATTTTTTTAAAAAATGCTTTCTTTTCTCCAAGAAATGAGAAGAGAGTGGGGAAGAAAAGGTATAGAGTTGTTGAAGGTTGGAGGCCCAGGAAAGTTGACAATCATGTGTAAAACAGTAGCAAATAAAATGTGGCAGCCACTTAACATTTGCACTTGATGGTCTTGGTATGTATGTAAATTTACAAGATAACCAGACTTTGTGAGATTGTTGGAGCAAACCCAATTCACTCTTAGAAGATGAAAAACAACATTCTGATCAGTGCTCCAGCCTTTCTTTGGAATATTCATGGAATTCGTGGAAACTGAACAAGGAGCGATTCAACCTGGAAATAAGGAGAAATTTTCTGACAGTGACAGCAATCAATCAGTGGAACAGAAGTTGCCTTCAGAAGTTGTGGGAGCTTCATCACTGGAAGCTTTCAAGAAAAAACTGGGCTGCCATCTGTCAGAAATGGTGTAGGGTCTCCTGCTTGGGTGGGGGGTTAAACTAGATGACCTACAAGGTCTCTGCTAAGGAATATAGAAGGAATTACATGTAGAGGCCTGGCAAGAGTTATGTTAAGAAACACAAAGGAAGATGAAGCTTTGGAAGCTTGCACTACCTAGCCTGTCATATCATGTAGTGAGTCAGTCCCTCTATATCAAGAGTGTCAAACTCATGACCCATGGGCCAGATGTGTCATATGCTGGCCATGCCCACCCCCAGTTTAGCGAAGGGGGAAAAGTTGTGATATATCACGTGACAATATGATGCTGCAAGTTTGACACCCCTGCTCTATATGCTTTACAATGAACATGACCCACCCAGTGCATTTATCGGTGCATTTCCTAAAAATGTGGTACCCAGGTGTGGCCACTATATTCTAGGTAATGTCTGACCAATGCAGAACAGACATAAACAATTGCTTTCCTTGATCATGTCCCTATATATTTGTGGATGCAATTTTCTTTTCTTTTTCTTTTCTTTTCTTTTCTTTTCTTTTTTTTTTGCAGCTGCATTATAATATTGTTTGAGTCCTGTTTGTATTCCATCAATCCACCTAGATCCTAAATAGAGAATTTTCTTTTTGTTCATGACTAAATCCATCTTGCTGGGGTGGGGGGTTGTCTGTTGTTCTGGATTGTTGAGATCATCTGAATCTTGATTGTGTCTTCAAAAGTGTAGCTCTCCTGTTTTTGAAGCTTCTGAAATCATTTATAAATATCTTGAAAAGCACAGGGATAGAATGGAGCCCATGACATGTCAATCAATTTATCCCTCCCACTTGACTTGAAGCCATTGACATGCATTTGTTGGGTACGGTTGTTCCACTATCTCTTTGATTGTCAAACATTTAATAGCTGCCTGAAGAGAAAGAGCTTTCTTCCAAGCAGAAAACTTCCCAAGTTAGCTAATTTTGTTAAGATAACAGAATAAGAGAATTGGTAGTGACCTTGGAGGTCTTCTAATCCAATCCCCTAATCAGGCAGGAGATCCTATACCATTTCAGACAAATGGTTGTCCAATCTCTTCTTAAAAACTTCCAGTGTTGGAGCAACCACAACTTCTGAAGGCAAGTCATTCCACTGGTTAATTGTTCTAACTGTCAGGAAATTTCTCCTTAGCTTTAGGTTGCTAGATAGATATATACTGCTGCCCATGTAGTTAAATGTATAGATACATTTATGGATGTATACATATGTGTGTATCAGGGGTGGGTCTACTTACCTTTACTACCGGTTCACAACGGCGCCGCATGCAGAAGCATTTTGATGACATCAGGGTCAGTGGCCGGAGCCTCCTGCCGGTTTTACTACGGTTCTATAGAACCGGTGTGAACTGGGGGCAAACCCACCACTGGTGTGTATGTGTATGTACACAAACACACATACCCCAGAAAGGACATAGGTCTTCTTTTCTGATAAAGGAGAAGCCTAAGCTGTGCGTGGTTTACAATAATGGTTTTAGACAAAACCAACTCTCACAATATTCCACTAACACAGTGTAATCCATAGCCCACATTTTGCCATATTCTGTGCTGTGATCTCATGAACAATTTAGTTGAATGCTTTGATGAAGCAAAAATGTATTATGAATATAGTATTCCCAAGGCCAGCTATACTGGTCACTCTATCAAAAAGAAGAGCAAGTTGATTTTACACATGCAGAAATAAACTGTAAGAGATTAAAGCCTTTAGTTTTATGTCCAGAGTAGTAAAGCTAAGTCATATTCAGGCAATCCCCGACTTACAATGGTCATTTAGTGACTGTTGAAAGCAACAACAGCACTGAAAAAAATGGCTTATGACTGTTTTTCACAATTATGACCATTGCGGCATCCCCGTGATCATGTGATCAAAATTCAGGCACTTGGCGACTGACTCATATTTAACAGTTGCAGTGTCCCAGGATCATGTGATCCCCTTTTCTGACCTTTTGATAAACAAAGTCAATGTATAGAGCCGAGGTGGTGCAGTGGTTAGAGTGCAATACTGCAGCTACTTCAGCTGACTGCTAGTTCAGAAGATCAGCGGATCAAATCTCACCGGCTCAAGGTTGACTCAGCCTTCCATCCTTCCAAGGTGGGTAAAATAAGGACCCAGATTGTTGGGGCCAATATGCTATTTAGTATATTGTCGATTGTTGTAAACCGCCCAAGTCCTCAGAGAGTGGGAGGCATAGAAATATGAATAATAATGTTAAGATTCACTTAACAACCATGTTACTAATTTAACAACTGCAATGATTCACTTAACGACTGTGGAAAGAAAGGCTGTAAAATGGAACAATTCACTTAACAACTGTCTTGCTTAGCAAAAGAAACTTTGGATTCAATTGTGGTTGTAAGGCAAGGACAACCTTTATAAGGAAATAACTTATAACTGTCATAAATTGTCAGTATGATTGTCAAGGAGCGTTCCAAACCAAGAAATGATCATTGGGGTTTTTTTAAATGACAAGCCAGCTTTTTAAATGTCTTCTTAATAAATTTAGATCGAAAACAATTTACTGCTTGGCCATACATATTAGATAGCAGTAGCCAATGAAATAGATGTATTGAATCTAATAAATACTGTAACCTTAGAACATGACTTACCAGACACACAACAGAGTTAAATAATTTGTTCCAGAGTTTCACTTAGTACTGATGTCAAACTGACTAATCTATCGTTACTTGGGCCTGCCTTTGTCCTATTTTTACTGTTGAATAGAGAAAAAACATTTGACCTCTGGCCCTGTGCCACTCAAAAGTCTTTTTTCTTTGCCTGGCTAAATCTGTTCATTGTGTGCTACCAGGTACATAAACTGAGCATACAATATGCATCCTTTCTTTCAAGACAATACAGTAGTCTTTGTTTCTTACCTCCTGGACTTTTAGAAGCAAGATAGGTACAAATTCAATGTGTAAATTTAGTTTAAATTGTTTGCTTTAGCTATCAGAGGCTGCTTTTGAATAGGTATTCAACTGTCATTACAAAGTTTATTGAGAAGTTAAGGGAAGGAGATTGTTTGTCGTATCAGTCTTGACTGACATTTCAAAAGTGAAAGATACAGCTATGGTGGCTATGTTTGAACATTTCGTTCAACTAGCAGGATGTACCAAGAATACCTCCTTTCAGAGCTATTACCTAGACAATCATTCAGCTTTTGGGTTAGGACTTTTTGAGTTAAATTATTTTTGACAGTCCAGCAATCTATAGGAATAGAGAGAAACAGCAAAATGACCATCATGATGGCCAGCCAGATACAGAGAGCAGTCTTTATCAATCAGTGTAGATCACCAACCTAAGTCACTTATGTATATACCGTGTTTCCCCGAAAATAAGACTCTGTCTTATATTTTTTTGAACCCTGAAATAAGCACATGGTCTTATTTCAAAGTCTGATTGGGATTATTATCAGGGAATGTCTTATTTTGGAGGAAACAGGGTAAGCACAATGGTGTTGATTTAGTTAATAGGATATGAGAACTCAGTGATGTTAAGAAAGTATTTTATGGGGATACATGCTCCAAATCCAAAATACCTTCTTTCTATTAATTACAAGAAGTATTGTGATCTTTAGAAACATACTGTTAGTGGATACCTCTAATATTAGCACCAAAGGAGAAAACAGATTAAATTCCCCTCCTGTATTCAAAGTAATTTCAGAAGTGGAACGATTGCAAAACAAGAGTGACCTTTGTCCTTAAGCGCAGCCTTATTTTTTTTCCCCTGGTACTGCTTGTTGTGAAAATAGTTTTGATTAGGGTAACAATTCTTCTGTGTTCTTACGTTTACAGGTAGAATAAGCATCTCAATGTATTATTTTACAGAGAGTAAAAAAATGGATATTACTGCTTTTGCAGAAAATCAACTCTTCAGAATATTGCCATAGTGTTGTTTTGTCAGGTTTCTATTGCGCATTCACTTACTTTACATAGCATCTTTCTTTCTGTGATCAATCAAAACTTGTACAGGTAGTCCTCGACTTACAACAGTTCATTTAGTGACCATCCCGGAATACATCCAATCAGCTGTTCCCAGAGGTTAATTTTAGCAACAGGTTCATTGGTTGTGAGCTCTTTGCCTTGCTTTTTTTTCAGCCTCTGAAACTTCTGAAACTCTCAGAAAAAACTTTTTTTTTCTGTCCCTGAAAACTTCTGAAACAGAGCTTCAGAAAAAAGGCCTCTGAAACTTCCTTTCAGAGGCTTTTTTTCTGAAGCTTCGTTTCTGAGGCTTTTTCAGCCTCTGAAACCTCTGTTTGAGAGGCTGGGTGGGGCTACATTCGGAGTAAAAGATGCACCCAGATTTTCACCCTCTTTTTTGGGGGGGAAAGGTACGTCTTATAGTCCTAAAAATATGGCAATTTAACAACTGCAGTGATTCACTTAACAAATGGGACAAGAATAGTTGTAAAATGGGGCAAAACTCATTTAACAAATTTCTGATTTGGCAACATAAATTCTGGGCTCAGTTGTAGACGTAAGTGTTTTTATATATATGTAAATATAGAGAAAGGAATTTTCGAAATCACCATCAGAGTATTTCCTATATTATTAGAACAAGCTCTGATGCTAATTAGTTAGACGTTCTACTCCCCCTCCCAACTTGAAAATAACTCTGGAGAGAATGGGATAGCATAGGACAGGCTTCTGTGGGGCAAGCCTCATAGAGAGAAGGGGCTAGAAAGCCTGAGGGAGAGAAGGGGATAGGATAGGAGACATTTCTGTGGGGAAGCCTGAGAGAGAGAATGGGAGAGGAGAGGCTTCTCTGGGGCCAGCCTGAGAGAGAGGAGAGGCTTTTGTGGGACCAGCCTGAGGGAAAGAAGGGGAGAGGAGAGATCTATGGGTCCAGGCAGAGGGAGAGAAGGAGTATGGAGAGGACTATGGGGCCAGCCTGAGGGAGAGGAGAGGATCTATGGGGCCAGCCAGAGGGAGAGAAGGAGATAGAGAGGAGAGGCTTCTGTGGGGCAAGCCTGAGGAAGAGAACAGGAGAGGAGAGATCTATGGGGCCAGCCAGAGGGAGAGAAGGGGATAAAAGAGGATCTATGGGGCCAGCCTGAAGAAGAGGAGAGGAGAGGCATTTGTGGGGCCAGCCTGAGGGAGAGAAGGAGATAGGAGAGGATCTATGGGGCCAGACTGAAGGAGAGAAGGGGATAGAGAGGAGAAGCTTCTGTGGGGCAAGCCTGAGGGAGAGAAAGGGAGAGGAGAGGCTTCTGTGGGGCCAGCCTGAGGGAGAGAAGGGGAGAGGAGAGGCCGATCATAACTACTCATTAATTTTCAAACTCTAAGTGTCAATTTATCAGGCCTGATCACATAGTTTCGTAGTGGAGTGCGAGTATTCAGATAGAGTGTGTGTGTGTGTGTGTGTGTGTGTGTGTGTGAAGGTCTTTGGTTAGCACGAAGCCGAAAACACCAGCCTGAAGATGACGAATGAGACTTCGTCAAAACATCACCAAGACACTTCCAATTTTACGCGGGAGAAAACCAAAGACCTACATACAAACACCCACAAAAACCTCAGAAAACACACACACACACACACACATTTCCTTCTCCTTTTGATTGGTTCCATATGAGCGAGGCTACAGCAGCTGTGCTATAATGATCATTTTAGGGACCAGCAATGATTCCACTTTTCAGATATGCTTCTATCCTCGTAAAGGAAATACTCTCTGATGCTTCTTGAATGTTAATACAATATAGGCAAGGAAGAGATCTATATTAAAAACTGTATAATGAAAAAGCTCACATTACCTTCTAATTAGTTTTTAACTTTAATTAGAATATAATGTGGGTTTTTTCATTAATCAAATTATTTTTACTGAAATTCTCATTTTACTATTACTTAGTCTTGAAATTAGGAAACCTTGCCAAAAATAAAATCAGCTCCAAGTCTGTGGTATCCTCAAAGAATTATTATTCTCTCAGCAAAGGATGATTTTACCTACAGAGCTAGCTATTCACACTTGGCTCTTATCCATCAGACAGAATATTCATAAGTATCAGGAGTGACAGAAATAATCTAAAGGGCATAAATCAAATGCCCACACAGTTACACCTAGTCTTGCCTATTTCCGGGATTGTGGGGGCAATAAGCTGACTTTGTATAAAAAAGAACACCGCTTGAGGGGCCCCAAAGCCCTACATTGCTTGACATCGGTCAAGCAATGTCGGCTGGTGGCTGCCAGGGGGGAGAGCCTTCTCTATGGGGGCACCCGCCCTGTGGAACGAGCTACCTCCTGGAATACATCTTATCCCGGACCTCTGTACTTTCCGTAAGGCCCTAAAGACTTATTTATTCCAGCAAGCTGGCCTAGCCTAAAGGGTTTTAATGGGAATTTTTGAATTTTAAAAAATTTTATACTTGGGGTTTTAAATTGGGAGGCCGTTGATTTAATTTGTTTTAGTTTTCTTAACTTTTGTATTATATGTATTTTTAATTTTGGCTGTTCACTGCCCTGAGTCCCGTTGGGAGAAGGGCGGTATACAAAATAAATAAATAAATAAATAAATAAATAAATAAATACTAAGCAGATATATACAAAAGTATGAAGGCTATTGCTTAACGCATTGTAAGCCATCCTGAGTCTCCGGAGAAGGGCGACATATAAATTGAACCAATAAATAAATAAATAAATAAATAAATAATAAATAAATAAATAAATAAATAAATAAATATTGGGGCTCTTTGCTGCAAGATCTCCAGTGCCACAACTTGTAATTCAAAAGTAAATTTTATTATAATAGTCCAATCCAGGTGCAAATAATACGATTCTGTAGTTCCATTATTATAAATTAAACTGTATTCACACAAAATAAAAAAATAAAGGACTACATCATGTACAATAAAATTAGTTACAAAGGGAACTCCTTTCATATACAGCCAGCTCAATCATACACCCTTTCAGTCCTTAGCAAGTCATTTCCTTTCCTATCAATTTTTACAGCCATGTTTTTTCCCCAGCAGTAGGCAACAATTGCTTATCTATTGTTTTATGTCAAGAACAAAAACAATGTTGATTCCCCGTTGGTAATACACAGGTATTTCAATTAATCAATCCCAACTTTTCAAAGAAATTGTTCCATTCTGGATCATTTATTCTTAGAGAAATTTTCTACAACCCAGTGTGACCAATATCAAAGCTAGCACACATCGTCACTGCATATATTAGAAAAGGCCATTTTTAGAAGGCATAAACATTTCCAGGTTTTGTGTGCCCCCGCCCTCCGCATTTCTGGCTTTCAATACAAAAGGTCTTTCTGTTAATAGAGTTTTCTTATCACATTGTTTTCCGCAATTTCATTTATGTACATGCTAAAGATTCCATCTGGGTAGAGTAAATTGGTTAATTATACATTCAGGCCCCAGGCCCATGAAATCTTTAATTGCTGTAGATACAGGTTAAGAAAGTGTTGTGTCATGAGCTTGGCTTGTGGGAAGGTAATTCTTTTCTTTGCCTATCCCAGTCATTTTTCATCCATTTTGCAATAAAGGTACATTGACACTGCCATTGCTCCAATCTGAGAAAGAGGAAAATGAGATAAAAAGTAAGTTTATGCTCTTTCCATTCGCACAGAATTAAACCAGAAGACAACAGTTCCTATTATCTTCTTGAAGAAATAGGTAATACTTTAAATAAAATCTAGCTCAATTATGAAAGAAAAAATAAATCACCAAAACACCACCCTGCATCATACACGAAGGAGTCTCCCTAGCTATTATTTTCTAGGCTGTACAAGGTTTGGTTATTTTTGGTTGAATACAATTTACAAAACAGCCAACTATGCCTTAACTCTATGTTTGAACTATGTCATCCTTAGTTTACGATATTAAAAAGAATCAAAAATTAGCATTTTGCATGAATGAAGTCACTGAAGGTCAAGTCTACCATAGAAATGAGAAGTACCTCCAGGGATGGACTTCAAACATTTTAGCAAGGGGTTCTCTGCCCAGTTGCTGGGTGGGTGTGACCATGGTGGATGTGGCCTAGTTGGCCTCCTGCACAAAGACGGGGGACGCGTTTTTGTCCTCCCCAGGCTCTAGAGGCTTTCCTCGACCCTCCAGGAGAGCGAAAACAGCCTCCCCAGGCTCCGGAGACCCTCTGGAGGCTGGAAACGGGCCCATCTCTGGCCTTCCTAAACTTCTGGTAGGCCCATTTTCTGCCCTCCCTGAGCCTCCATGTGTGCCCTAGAAAAATGGGAGGGGTGGGGTAGGTGGGCTGGGTTGGGTTGGGTTGGGCCAGCCAGGAGTGGGATTTGGGGTTCTCCGAACTCCACAGAACCTTAGCTAGAGATTCTCCTGAACCCCTGCAAACCCCCAGCATTCCACCCCTGAGTACCTCCCAAATTCTTGGATTATTTTCCCATTGGAATACCTATGCTAAGGCAGCTTCTCCAGCAAAGGAAAAGAGCAGGGAGATTGGTTGCTCTTTATTACAGGTAGTCCTCGACGTACGGCCACAACTGAGCTCAAAATTTCTGTTGCTAAGTAAGACGTTTGATAAGTGAGTTTTGTTCCACTTTACGACCTTTCTTGCCACAATTGTTAAGCAAATCACTGCAGTTGTTAAGTTAGTAATACAGTTGTTATGTTAATCCGGCTTTCCCATTGACTGCCTGTCCAAAAGTCGTAAAAGGGAATCACATGATGCTCAGACACTGCAACCACCTTAAATATGAACCAGTTCTCAAGCATCTCAATTTTGACCATGTGACTGTGGGGATGCAGCAATGATTGTATGTCTAAAAACTGGTCACAAGTCACTTTTTTCAGTGCCGTTGTAACTTCAAACGGTCACTAAATGAACTGTTGTAAATTGAGGACTACCTGTAGAATATAGTAGTTTGTTTGTACTTATCCTACAAGTTGCCTACTTGATACGTTTAAGAGGGTGAAACCTAAGTAATAATCACTTATTTATTTAGAGTCTTAGAGTGAGCATAATTCTCCATTATTACCTTTTAATAGCACATTGGCAGATAGGACACTTGATATTCTTTGGAGTACATGTCCCATAGATCCTATCAGCATTAATGTAAAATCTAGACCTTAAAAAATCCTTCTATGTGGGAAATAGGTAACCAGTGCTATTTCCCACAAAGCAGGATTCAAACTAGAGTATTTAAAGATGCTACACTTTACTACTACTACTACTACTAGTAGTAGTAGTAGTAGTAGTAGTAGTAGTTCTTTTAGACCCAAGCATCTATCTTTCTTAGATAGTAAACTTTGAGGACTAAAAGAGCCACTGCATACAAGACTAGAAACCTATCTTGTATCTGTGCATACAAGAGCATCAGCCTTGTCTCTTTTTACATGTCCTGCTCATGGCTGCTATCTTGACTTTTTTGACTGCATCTGAGGATACCCATGGATGCATGCCATCAACAGGGTGCAAATCATGAGAAGGTTTCATTAAAGAAGGGGCTATCCCTCTAAGGCACATCAATGTAAGAATAGAATAGAATAGAATAGAATAGAATAGAATAGAATAGAATAGAATAGAATAGAATAGAATAGAATAGAATAGAATAGAATAGAATAGAATAGAATAGAACAGAACAGAACAGAACAGAACAGAACAGCAGAGTTGGAAGAGACCTTGGAGGTCTTTTAGTCCAACCTCCTGCTTAGTCAGGAACACTATTCCATTTCAGACAAATGGTTATCTAATCTCTTCTTAAAAACTTCTAGTATTAAAGCATTTACAACTTCTGGAGGCAAGATGTTCCACTGATTAATTGTTCTGCCAAGAATTTTCTCCTTAATTCTAGGTTGCTTCTCTCCTTGATTAGTTTCCATCCATTGCTTCTTGTCCTGCCCTAAGGAGCTTTGGAGAATAGCTTGACTCCCTCGTCTTTGTGGCAGCCCCTGAGATGGGTTCTTACAAAATTCAAACAACATACCTCTAAGGCCCCAATTCCAGCTGCAACTCCACCCACTACAGCTGCATTCTTACGAATTTCAGTCAGCATCTGATTGAAGCAGCCCTGAAATTAAAATTAAAGAAAAATCAGTTAAATTTAAAAAGAACTAATTATCTCTAGAAATTCCAAACCCCATTTGCCTGGGAAGAGTTCAAAGGTGCCATTGAATTTGGCTGGTATTCATCACAGTTCTTTGTAGAAGAGTGAAGTCCTGAACTTATTTGAGATCCAAATTTTTAAAACACCGTGTCAAAAATGCCAAGTATAGAATCTGGGTGCTAGATCACTGAAGGTCACGCCACTCAAAGCCTTGGCCTACTTTCCTCCAGAATAGACATGTTTTCATACCTTCACTGCAGAGTTTTCAGCTTCAGTTTTATTGCAAGTAGAGGCAGAGTCAACAGACGAGCTGGAAGAATTGCAGCATTGCACAGGATAAAGGTTCTTTGAGTTATGGTAGAAATAGGAGTCATCAAAGTCTGTGTAATTTGATAATCCACAGCAATTCAGCTAAGGAGAAAAACATATATTAAGATTAGAGTTCACATTCACCCACGGGATTGCATTAGAAAACCTTCAAGGACCCTTCCAATTCTATTATTCTGTTATTTATTTATTCTATTTCACCATACAACATACAATCCTCAATAAAAACTCCTTACCCACTAAGAATCCCACTGCAATTATCTTTTCTTTTATATTAATGTTTGTCTGTTTATAAGCGAACATTAGAAGCATTAAGATGACTCCCAATAAACTATAATACAACTATTAAGTTTCTGAGATGAAGACAATCTTCCAATTTTGAGGTAAAACTAACCAGCAGCTGTAAAGAAAGCAACATCGTTTCTGCTTAGGCAAAAGGGAGGTTTCTACATTTTCTTATAAAAATCTTGCATATAATATGGAGATTGGAGTACCAACTTACATTATTCATTGTAATATTCCATGCTTCAGTAAGTGGGTTAGGTTTCCCATAGTCATCCTTTAGTAATTTTGCCACTGTTGCTTGCAATAGAGTCTGTGCCTGAAAGGAAGAATTATTCAAAACATATGAGAACATATAATAAACTTTCCATATAATTAAAGATGCAAGGCCATTCTTTCGTCTCAGCATCTGCGGAATTATTAAGATTCTACTTCCCCTTCTGTAGGTCCTTTATGTAGGAATAGATGGCCTTTTGTGGGCTGCTAAACACATATGGAATCAGGGGGAAATATCATTGACACATAATGTCTTTGTAGACATTTGTAGAGTAAGGCACTTACTCTAATGCTGACAGTCTTCCATAATGGGTATTCATGTTGTGAGATAGCTCCCCACCAACCTTTTTGAGGCATTCTAGCACCTTTGCTTATCTTGGGCATCAATAGACACAAAATATGCAGCCATTCACCAATTTTATTTTCTAAAAATATTTATTGAGTCTATGTGGAAACCAGCCAGACGTGGAGGTACAGGTTGTGGTTGTTTTTAATGATGTTAAAGGTCAAGACATTACAGTATACCTGCTTCATTTATTCTGTTTCAGTGAAAAAAAATATGTTAAAAATAAGACCAAGTACTGAGGGAGCCTGGCAGGTGGTCAAGGAAATTAACCATGGATGCACTGGGGCTAATGGGTATTACGTTGCCTAGACCTTTCCTTCCAATAAAAACCAAAATTCTGAGACACCTGAAAACATCTATTTTCTCTACATTATTGTTATTCAGTAATGAGCTTCTTAAAGTGATTCCATTCATTTCTATGTCATTTGATCATTCAGGGTTGAGCTTCCATTCATATCTATGTCACTTTTTTTATCTATTCAATCTCCTCTTAACATCGCAGAAGAATGCAGCGGGCACTGAAGAAACAAGACTACTCATAAACCCTTAGGCATCACAGTTTAGAGTGCTTGGCTTCCAAAGATGTAATTCTACGGAAAAGAATTCAAGTCTGTGCTACAAATCATCTTGTTACTGCCCATGGTGATTGCCAAAAATGGGCAATAAAGCAAGCCACCTTTAATTTTTAAAAAGAAGGTTAAAGAGCAAACCACAAATAAGTGTCTACCTCGTTTTTCACAAATCAATGCTTTTTCAAATGGAGAATAGCTATATTTCTTTACAAAGATAGGCTATGTAGAACATTTCTCAAGAATTGCTATTTGGATATGTAATGCCAAATATCCTTTACAATGCAGAGGAGACACTTATTCAAGTTATGCAGCACAATCTTGCTTTTGCCCTGCTGGGTTCAATAAACTTTCTTCCTCACCATCCCCATATACCTATACACAAAACTTGGATCAGGGACCAGGCTGAGAGAAGATGGCTAAGAGAAAGTGAGATGTCCCTCTTTTCTTATGATATGGACATTAGCGTAGGCTACTTTCCATTTTATTCCTGGGGAAACAAACCAGTGCATTTATGTCTCATTGGGTCTTGGGTGCAGAACAAACATATGGTATAAGAAAAATAAAGATTTGGAAAAATAAATAATAATAATAATAATAATAATAATAATAATAATAATAATAATAATAATAATAATAATAATAGCACTCTTACTAAGTTGTATGCATTTCTCCCTAACAAGGACAGACCATTATTACACAAAAGCTAAGAAGTAAAGTATCTTAACCTTATTGGTAACCTAACATTTAGGGTACATTAAGTGGAATATCTGTATTTACTTGAAATCCTGAAATACTCCCACAAACTAACATATTTTCTATTCCATGATACTTACGAGTGATGTGTAGACCAAAGCTACCACTGCACCAGCAACTTCAATTATAAAGATGATCAGGATAATGCTGAAGAACTAGGAAGAAGAAGAATACAGTAATAAGTTTGCTTATTCTAAAAAGTATTAATTAAAAAATGAAGCATTGGAGGCTCTTGGCCAAGTGTGTTCCATCTCTGGAAAAACAGCTGCTTGTAAACAGCTTTCTCAGTCTGAACAGATTTTAAAGGGAATTAGCCCATTTTATATGGGGTTTCTCATATAAAACTCAAGCTCCCTTTTCATATTTCTTCTTTTACTTTCACTGCACCTTCTTATTTGGATTCCTAGATTTTTCAGAATAACTTTTTATTAGCATAAATTGCTATTGTAAGTGGCAGTGTGGAAAACCCTTGATATTTTCATAAGTTTAGTGACAGAATTTTGATTTATCCTTCATATTAAGAAAATTCTTTAGAGCTCATTCTGAGCTAAGCTGCTTGTGTTTTTTTGCTCTTGTTTACTAAACAAAGAAGAGGGGAGGTGGAAATCTTCATATAACTTCAAAGCTTTCTTGCTGTGAAAGTCTCAGACTCTCGATTCCCACCCCTGAATTATTTGCCACCAAACGAAGGTCAAAGTTTGTAATCTCCTGACCAAATCAGGGCCTTGAAGTTATGGTGTCAAGTTTTGAAAAAAAACCTTGAAGTTGTTGTTTGTTGGGAGCTTCTGCACAAAACTGGTGTTGTTATTAAAGAGTTCCTGACAGTCCGTAAGAGATGTAGATATTATTTTTCTTGCTATGTATGGTTTTTGTGTTATGCTTTTAAATCTGTTTGCTTGTGCTAATAATCAGGCTTAAAATCCCTTTATTTACTTGGGTGTTCATTATTTCTGAGTCCAAAACAACCAATTGCCTGGGCAACCAATCGCTGCCCTGACACTTGGCAAAACAGTTATGACTTAGTATGTTGTTTGAACAAGATCTTATTTCTTTGATTAAGTTATCTAACACGGAAATAAAAATCAGCATTTACCAGCAATAGCTGGAATATGCACTTTAAAAAAAAATAAACAACTTAGTTTTATGACACCAAAAAGGGGAAAAAATATAATCACAAATAAGGAAACACTATATTCAAAAATATTGACTTGTCATTTACATACAAATTAAGGAATCAAGAAATGATTTTTTTTAAAAAAACAATTTGTTACTATCCAAAAAAGATAGAAATTCTATCCCTAATATATCTGGATTAATGACTTCAGATCTTTTCCTTTAAAAAAAATGTCCTCAATGAATAGCTTTCAATAATGCCTTCATCATGCTGGGTTTCATTACATACTTTAGTATCAATCAACACTTTTATGCAGCAAACAATGAAAATGCTTTGCAGAATTTACCGTGATCAGAAGGCATTTGCTCTCTTTCTGTGCTCCACAGCATCCTAGGAAACCCAGCAGGAACAGAATAACTCCAATGGCAATGAGGAGGTAACCAACGTTCACAAATTGGAGGACACTGGCAGATATAGCACCAAATATACTGAGGAAGGATTTACTGTCAACAGTAACCCAGATCCCGACGCCCAGCAGCGCTGCTCCGCCAAGCTAGACAAAAAGAAAGAAAGAAAGAAAGAAATATATGTTCACGTGTAGATAGTGGAGGTGTACATGCACATCCATACATCCAGAATTGTTATCTTTAGCTCTGCGCTTGTATCACATGTGATTCACCATATTGAAAAGACTTCAGACCAGTACTTGGAGGCTTCAGTTTTCCCACATCCACAACTCTGCAGTCAAACATGGTTCTTGAGTTCTTGCTAGTCATTGCATATAACTAGTAGATTGATTTCAGCAAGAATAATTATTATTCACCAGAATAATAATTCTAATTAGGAATTTCTAATTTCTTATCAAAAGGTGATGTGAAAAAGCCAAAATATCATCTTAAGTATCACCTTAGTCGTAAGATTATGCATTTTATTTATTTATTTTTATTAAATTTATATGGCTGCTCATTTGCCCAGGAGCAACTCTGGGTGGCAAACAACAATCAATACAAAAATATAAAACAATTATTATTATTTTTTTTAAAAAATCATTAAAAATTAAAATATAGAACCATAAGATAGAAAGATAATAAATATATCAACTCCAATAGTGGAGCACGCTTAAGAGTACAGGTAGTCCTTGACTTACAACAGTTTATTTAGTGACTGATTGAATTTACAACTGTACTGAAAAAAATCACTTAAGTTTTTCACACTTAAAATTATTGCAGCATCCCTATAGTCAAATGATCAAAATTCACACTTGGCAACTGATTCATATTTATGATGGTTGCAGTGTCCCAGGGTCATGAGATCATCTTTTGTGACCTTCTGACAAGCAAAGTCAATGGGGAAGCCAGTTTCACTTAATAACCGTGTTACTAACTTAACAACTACAGTGATTCACATAATAACTGTGACAAGAAAGGTCATATAATCGGGCAAAATTCATTTAACAATTGTCTTACTTAGCAACAGATAGTTTGGGTTGAATTGTGGCTGTATGTTGAGAACTACCTGTATTACTAGTTCCCTGGAATCCCCAAACCTAGCGACATAACTAGGTCTTGATGAACTTCCGAAATGTTAACAGAGATTGAGCTAAATTAACTTCAGGACTGAAGAATGTTCGAGAAGGCGGGCACCACAGCAGAGATGGCCTGCCTCCCGGGACCCATCAAATATTTTTAGCAACTGATAAAAATGGGTCCCTGCCTCCCAGGACCCATCAAATATTTTTAGTCTAGTCCCCACATAATGACAACTACATTCTAAATTGCATTTTGACATAATCCTTATGAAAACTACATTTATCCCTTAAAACATTTTGCAATATTTCTTGGGCAGCTTTTTTGACTTATTAAAGCATCACATTTATGTCCTTTAGTGTAAACACTAAATTATCTTTTAAAAGGTTTTAAAAGTCAAAAGGTAAAATTCATGAAATTTGAAAATAAGCTTAATATTTAAGCTAGGTTTATCATGGCCTACTCTGGAATCCTGATTTATTTCCATTTCCTACAAACTGGAGATACTTCCCTGTTTGTGATTTTATCAAAAAAATAATTAGGACTCAGACAAATGCTTTAACATTGCTAACATATTTAATGCAGCACTAAATATCATCAGTTCTGTATGATTACTTTTCATTTATTTCTATTTAAGGAAGTTATATGGATTTAACCATTGTACAGATGATGATGTTTCAGCAGGTATAATGCCAAATCTTTCTCTTCTGCATTGTTCTAAAATGCATAGAAGCCCCATTTTCTCTGACCCTGATCTATCTCTTTCTTCCTCAGATAATTTTATATAGTCCTTTGTATTCAACAAGCTGTGATGCTATTGTCTATGGAGATTCTCAGGCATCTAGGTCATGGTTGTCCTGAGTAGTAGTAATATATGCAGTACAATACAGTGAGACATGTACAGATCTGTAACATTGGAGAAACAAAACAATCACTTCACAAACGTATGACACAACAGAGGAGAACAATCCCATCAGGACAAGATTCAGCTGCCCATCTATATTTGAAACACAAAGTCATACTTTTGAAGCAGCAAAGTCCGCATTCTGGACAGAGAAGACCACTGGTTTGAAAGAGGGTCAAAGAGACCATCTACATTGAAATTGATCAGGCCTTCCTCAACAGAGGGAGAGGGATACACCACCACCTATCTTCTGTTTACAACACAGTCCTTTCCCGCAGTTCCACACTCATTTGCACTATTCGGGTGACCCTGAGGCAACAGATAAATCTCCAAGTGGCCTCAGTGACTCAGAGAGATTGCTAACAACTAGATGACTGCAAGAAATATAACAGGGATGAAATCCAGGAGGTTCTAACAGATTCTGGAGAACCAGTAGCGGAAATTGGAGTAGTTCGGAGAACCGGTAGTGGAAATTTTGAGTAGTTCCGAGAACCAGCAAATGCCATCTCTGGCTGGCCCCAGAGTGGGGTGAGAATGAGGATTTTGCAGTATCCTTCCCCTTCCACGCCCACCAAGCCACGCCCACAGAACCAGTAGTAAAAAAAATTGGATTTCACCACTGATATAAATCCTTCAATTCTCCACCATTCAGTCAGAACTGAAGAAGCTTCTTGGATGAGAAACGAAATCTCTTCAAGGAAAAACAAAGAACATCCAGTTGCCCTTTGAAAAAACACCTTTGGGATTATTGTACGAGCCCAGGAAGAATCATTGCAAATTTCCCAGCCTTTCAAGGAGGTGTTATCAGAAGCTACCAAGCATTTCAACTGTGTAAATATTCCTTTTTAAGTGAACAATGCCTGTAACATAATTCACAAACATTCCTAAAGAGGTCAAAGCAATTGTCCTTGAACACAGGTGCAGGTTTTATTTGCTTTCAAACAAAAGGACAAGCCACAAATCTATATCTAAATATTGGTGCCAGGATGAATACATGTATTCATCCTGGCACCAATAAGGAAGTCACTTCCTTTCTCGAGAAACCATATCACAATTCCCAGATTTGTAGAACAGATTCAGAAAATCTGAACTCACTTTGCTAAAAAAAAGTTGCTGCCAGATTCCTTTAACCTCTCAGAATTATTATTCAATAAACAGTGTGAGCTAATACACTAATTGCTGAAAGGGTTGTACATGCAGCTTCTCTGGGAAAGAAATGAGCAGTGCCCTATAAAAATAATTCAGAAATCCAGGATTTTAGGACAGTTGATCAGGCACAATTGCATCTTCCTAAAAACAAGGGGCAAAACATGATATTTATTTATTTATTTATTTTATTATATTTCTATACTGCCCTTCTCCTGAAGGACTCAGGGCAGTGAACAGCCATGGTAAAAACAACATACAAGACAAAAGTTAAAAAATCATTTAAAATAAATTAATCCTATTGGCCAAAGTTAAAACTCCCAGCTAAAACCTTTTTAACCAATTTAAAACCCCAATTTAAAATCATTGTCTCATCAGACCGGCTTGCTCGAATAATAGGGTCTTCAGAGCACGCCGGAAGGCACGGAGGTCAAGGATCATTCGTATGTCCGGGGGCAACTCATTCCACAGGGCAGGAGCCCCCACAGAGAAGGCTCTCCCCCTGGGTGGCGCCAGTTGACATTGTTTGGCCGACAGCACCCTGAAGAGGCCCTCTCTGTGGGAGTGTATCGGTCGGTGGGAGGCAATCAGTGGCAGAATGCGGTCCTATAGATATCCAGGTCTTAAGCCATGGAGTGCTTTAAAGGTGGTAACCAACACCTTGAAACGCACCCGGAAGACCACCGGAAGCCAGTGCAGCTCACACAAGAGAGCTGTTACATGGGAGCGACGAGTTTCCCCCATTATCACTTGCACAACTGCATTCTGGACCACTTGGAGCCTCCGGGTGCTTCTCAAGGGGAGCCCCATGTAGAGAGCATTACAATAGTCCAGATGGGAAGTGACGAGGGCGTGATATCCACTATTGTTCTAAATTAGTATTTTTAAGTGTTTACACCTTCATCCTTATAAAAGTCCTATTTCAAGGAACTGACCTTTATTAAAAAGTAGTTAATAATTTCAGTGATCCTAATTTTTCTAAGGAGAATTAGAAGGCAACCCTGCATTGTAGATTAATGTTGTTTTGTATTTTGTAAGCTGCTTTTTGTGTAATAAACATACATAGGGTGAATATAAGGATGACTATAGTGGTCCATATTTTTTTTCATAAATCTCTATTAGGGGACTGCATGACAGTCTGGGAAGGGATAAAGTAACGTGGTGAAGCTACTCCCACTTTCTGATATTATATTTTTTCCCTCACTTTTTCAGTATATTTCCTTCTCAATCTTTCTGTTCCTGACACTTTTCTCTCCCGGTTGTCCCCAGCCCCCCACAAAGGTAGATCATAAAAAAGGCAGAGTTTTAATTTAAATGTTTCAGAACATATTAAATTAGAACCCACAGTTTACCCAGATTAAAACAGGGAAAAGAAACACAGGGATAGGGAGTTACTGGGGAGGGAGTACAAAATGAGTGCCACATTTTGAATAATGTCACGGAATAGACTAAGGGTAAGCAGCTACAGAAAATGCAAATATGTTGTAGCTGCATATGTGAGCCATGTAAATGACAGTTGCATATATACTACACTTTGATTCAATAAAGATTTAGTCAAGCCAACTAATCATAGTAAGTTGAAGGAGAGATCCAGTTTGAACTAAATCCAATAGCCTAACCTCAACTCCATAGAAGCACATTTATAGGAAGTGTATACAGCACAAAAAACTTAGCTTGTTTAACCGTGGGTGGTTAACCAAGTCATAATGACCTGTTCAAACCAGGGGTGAAATGCTCCCAGTTTGGACCGGATCGCTCAATCCAGTAGCGATGGAGGTGGGTGGTTCGGAGAACCAGTACCAAAAATCCCTCCCCCCACCCCCAGCTAAGCCGCACAATCATCAGAGGCTTTTTCTTTTGATTTTTAAAAGCATTTTTTGTACAACCTCTCTGGCTGAAAAAATGCTTTTAAAAATTTTTTTTAAAAGCCTCTGATGATCGCGCGGCTCAGCTGGGATCATCAAAGGGATCATCAGCTGATGATCCCCGCTGAGTTGCCTGATCGGCAGAGGCTTTTTTTCTTTTAAAAGCCTCTGACGATCCAAGCTGAATTGCCTGATCTGCAGAGGCTTTTAAAAGAAAAAAAGCCTCTGTCGATCAGGCAACTCAGCTGGGATCGTCAGAGCCTTTTGAAAGCATTTTTTTACAACCTCTTTGCCGAAGAGGTTGTACAAAAAATGCTTTTAAAAGAAAAAAAATTGGTCACGCCCACCCAGTCACATTACCCCCCACCACCAAGCCATACCCACAGAACCGGTAATAACAAATTTTAGATTTCACCACTGGTTCAAACATACAACTAGGTCCTAAACTACAATTTACAAGCCACATATTTTATCTGTACTTTTTGTGTTTTATTGATTTTATTGTACTTTCTTGTTAGATTGTTGTGAAACACTCAAAAGTTATTTAAAGTAGGGCAGCCTACAGGTTTATTAAATTATTATGATTTGCAGCATGTTCAGACTGGATTTGGCATTTTTGTCAACCTATCAAGTCTTTTCCAAGGATCCAGGATAAGGTAGATATGGATCTTTGATAGTGTCACAGATATTGTTGCAGGATATAAACTGTTCAGAGTAAAGACACTTTTTGCAATTAACTGATGTTGAATTTGTCAATGCCAATGGTGTTCAGTTGGTGCTCCAGTTATTGTGCTATGCCTTGATGTGATTGTATGGTTTTGGTGTAATGCAATTTATGAAACCGGGCACCAACTACCACAAATGATAATATAATTGATGTCACTTGGCCACATATCAAGCAGGGATAGCCAGGATGAGATGTCATTCTACATGCAGTCCTCAAACGCTTCACAGACATTAATTTATATTGTTACCCATATTGTCTGTGTGCAGAAGCCATGTATGGGCTAGTGGTTAAGAAGTGAAAAGACCCCCACTTCTTCAACCATGGAAATATGTTGGATGACTTAGGGCAATCTTCCTCTGAAGCCAACCTACCTACTTAGCCATTGTTCTCAGGGGAAATAGCTCTTGTTCCATGCTTAATTATAACACCAAATAAAAATATTATGTAAAGATTTTTTTTTCTTATTTGCATGTTGATTTTCATAGTCAGATCAGTTTCCCAGATAAGCATCAAGGACAGGTGGGAGAGAAGAAACATCCAAATATTAGCTCCAAACTGCATTCCTTCCTTTCAGCACAACATACACAAGCATTTCTTGCTTGTTCTATGTAACCCTTTTTGGGGGATTGTAGGATGGAGTTTAAACACCAATCTTTTTACCCTTTTAGCAGTCCAGAGCCCTTTGCAAATGGGAAGCATATACATCTGTAGAATTAAGTGGGGAAAAAAATCAACCTGAAATCCTGGGGCCCAGTTATGGCCCCTAATTCTTTTCACCCCTCAAGAAATAATTATTTTACTACTACTAAAAAAAAAATCAGTGGTACCCTTTGAGACTCAATACTTCACCATCTGAGGCAAGACCACTGTAATGTAGATCCTAAAAATAGCTCAAATGATGTTTTTTACTGCCCTCCCTTCAAACTACCTTGTAAAAGACCAAGAAAAACTTTAAATTTATCACATTTCATCCATACCTGGGATACAGTTCCTTCCAAAGAAGGTCACTTGTGACTCCTGACCTCTAAAAGGTGGCACACACTTGTTATAGTTTTAACAATTTTGTGACCTCATTGGTCACTGTACAGTGATTTGGTTCACTTCAAATATAGCCACAGGATGTTTAGCAAGAGCTGTATGAGCAACTGCTCTTTCTTCAAGCTTTGAAACTAGGTGTATGCTAAAGGTGTCACTTCAAGTTGACATTCAAGACTTCCTTGAGAACATTAGCCAGGTATGGAGAAAGATGGCTGCACTGCTTTTTGAAAATTTGTAGAACAAGTATGACATCAAAGCCACACCCACAGAAACCATAAAACTGACTCAGTTGGTCCGAGAAACATGAATAGATTTTAATGACTACCTTTGTCTTGAGCCACAATTGTATTCAAGTTATCCATTGTCAATTTGAGGCTTGGCCTTTCTTTGCAGAAAAGCATATTTCCTTAGGAGGACTACCTATAATGCAACCTAAAACAATCACACAGCAACACTCTAATTGTTCTACCGGTATTGCAGCCCAAAAAAACCCGCTAAAAACACAGGTAAAAAAAAATTCCTACAAGCCAGCCATACTATTAAATGACTGTTTCATGTTATTTTGAAATAGTTTAATCCGTGAGCTGATGTAATTACAACTAATATTTTCAGGCAAACTTCAGCTTCACTGAATATATAATGCAAGTCACTAGAAGCCACAATATACAGACATGAAGAGGCCAGCAGATCATCTAATATAGCTTCTAAGACTGTTTACCATGAATTTATGGGACAAGCAGACAAAAGAATAGTAGAATCATGACTAAGGGAGAGTCCATATATGTATGTGTTCTTTCTCAAGGACTGTCACCAACCTGCCCCCCAGAAAGCGCTATTTGTTAACCAGGGATTATACTTATATTGTAGTTGTGATGATCTCCTACCACATTTCTTATTGTACCCAATGATTATTCGCATGCTGAATTTTTGATAAGCTCACTTGTTTCTATTAAATCATTTACAGTTGACTGGTAGAACCAAGTTGGCAAAGGTTACTACAGCATGTGATCACCAGAGATTAATTGTAAGATAAAGACACAGCTTGCCATAAACATGCTAATGTGCTATAAACCTGCCTGATATGTTCTTATAGAGAAGAATAAACTTGATGGTCTAATCTGTCCTTCATTAGAATTCATTAGAATTCTAAATATGTTTACTCAGACTTGCTTTGACTTTGGGTTTCAGCTTCACATATGTCTTATTTCATACCTATTAAACATACAGTACAGACATGGAGCTAAAAGGAGGTGAAAAAGGTTCTTTCATCCACTCATTATTTTACAAGTATGCAAAGCATCTCACTGCTTATTTACAGAAAAAAAGAGGTAAGTACTCACAAATATGGCCAGGTTAAACAAAATCATCATAACCTTCAGGAATGTAAAGCAGCTCATTTTGACAGCTGTAAAAAACAAATAATGAAGAATTTAAATAACAGCAGGTCAAGAAACATTTAGAGAACTAAACCCAACCGATATTCAAAAATGTGGACACAAATTTCAACCTATGGTCTGTTGTTTACAAACTCTCAGTTTGACATTCAAATGAGTATCTTTGAGGGTAAAAGCCTATTCTGAATTTTATTATTATATGGATATTATTGGGCAATATTTGTGTAAGAGATTTATATATTGATCTGAAAGCAGGGATGTGTTGGCCTTAAAGGCCAATGTCCCATTAATTCATATCACTTCCGGCTGGAGCCTCATTGACCAAAATTGTAAGAACTCCAGCATATAGAACTGGGTTTAGATAAAAAAATTTTAGACACCCTTAAAACCAATATCCATTCTGCAGAGCACTAGAAAGATATACTAAATTAAAAGGAAATAATAAGAAAAACCCAGCAGACTTTATTCACTACTCTTTTTTTTCTTCACCCAATGGCTTTCATAGCAGAAGCCAGTTGATGCCATTGTCCCTGGCCAGCACTGGCAGTATCAGAATTGAAAGGAGCTCAACTCCCACTTCTTGCCATAATCCAGATTAAAATATCCCCAAAAGATTCTTGTCTAGACTCCTCTTGACCTTCAGTATTTGGTTCAACACTACATTGTTCTTATTGTTAAGACTTTTCCTTCCAACAATTGGAAGGAAATTGGAATCATTTTTCTGGTAATTTACATCTAGGATTTGAAAGAGCAGGTTTTGCCTTTTTCAAGTATTATTGCACCATCTGTATCTTCTCAGTTTAAGGCTAAATTTTCCCCAAGTCTACCAATCGCTGTTTTTAGCGCTTAATTTCTAGTCTCCTGATGATTCTTGTTGCCCTTCCTTGGACCTGTTCCTGTTTGTTTGACTGGTGCACTACTCAAGGCAGGATCTGACCAGTACAGAAATAAAACAGAACCATTCGAATCAAATCAGTTTTTTTCCTATGATCTAGAAACTATCATTATAAAGTCTAAAACAACATTTGACTTTTTACCTCAACAGCAACAGCACATTATTGATTCATATTCAGTTGATCAATTATCATGTCAATATTTTTTCACAAGTTAAATTGCTGAGTCTCCAGTTGCATTAATGGAAGTGATAAAGTGGTCTGGACAAGTAAGACTAAAAGAGATATGTTCCCCTACATCCTCACCTTTAGTAGCCTTGGTGTTGCTACAAAAGAAGTTATTCCAGAGTTGATTTTTAAATCTTTAGAATTGTTTGATATAGTAATATTGTAATAACAACCAGAAAACTAAAGACAGAAATTATATATAATATCAGAGTAAATAGCACAAATAAAAGACAGTTAAAAACAACAGACAAGTCCTTTTGTTTTAAAGAAATAAACATTCAATAATCCTCATTTCTTTTTACTAAGGTCAAATTAAAAACTGAGGCTAATTCTTATGCATATTAATCTTCTTTTTCAAATATGCAAGAATCCTTACAAACAAAGGTCCTTTGTCATAGGTTCGTAAACACACAAGGAACTTACCTTTAAGGGCACCAACTAACTCCAAAATCAACCTGAACAAGTCTCACTATCTTTACACTTGACAAATCAATCAACTCTTAAGTAATATGAAGAAACTGTTTCAGCCTATTAGATGAATCACCTTTTCGAGCCAATCAAATCTCTGTAAGAGCTAAGGCCACACCTCAGCAATTTATTTATTTTAAAAAAAAACACTCATAGAACTACTAAACTATGTTCCTTTATTCTTTACTGCTCCCTTGTGGTTATAGGTGAATGGTGGTGGGTTTTTTTAGCTTTATAGCTGGTTTGAACAACTTTGTCTATGTGTATAATACAACAGTGTGCATGAAGGAGTTGAAGACAAATAGTTGGAAGCAGCCAACTATATGCAGAAGAAACGTGCAGAAGAAATTAAAACTGATGCTACAACGTTGCTTGGCTTCCAATAGTAGAGATAATAAGGAGAAACCGAGACAGCACTATAGTTGGGCTGGTTTTATGCAATCTGGTTGGCCACTTAGTGCTGCCATCTCACTTCCAATCATAACACTGCTGCTTCCAGTCCCCAAACCTCCAAGGGATCAAAAAAAGTCCAGCATAATGTAATATGCATTTCCAACTGAGTCCAGCTTAATGTATATGCATTTCCCTTCATGCAAAAACCAATTGCAAAGTAAATAAGTGATTGGCCAAAAAAAGTTCTTACAAAATTTGAGTGGGAGGAAGGTAAGCATGCATTACTCTTGACAGGATGCAAGTTATGACAGCCATTTTGGTGACTTCTTCTGTCTTTCTCCTAGAATCACAACTCAAATAGCCTGGAATTTTATTGGCAGCTAAGATCTTTGTATGGATTACAAAGCCTTGGTGGTGCAGCGGACTAAGTGCCATTATGTAGCACTTAGCTGCCAGCTGCCTGCAATTAGTGCGAGTTCAAATCTCACCAGGCTCAAGGTTGACTCAGCATTCCATAGGCTGAGGTAGGTAAATTGAGGACCCGGATTGTGGGGGCAATAAGCTGACTTTGTAGAAACACCGCTTATGGGGGGGCCAAAAGCCCTAACAAAGAAGGTATATACAAAAGAATGAATTAAAAATCCCCATAAAGGTTTTAAGACTCAGATGCCAACCATTGCCAAGTATTGTATGGAGAAAGGAGAGCACAGCAGTCTATAATTTATCCAGCAAAAAACTTAAATTGTATGGCCTTAGCAAGTGCAGAAAGCATCTTTCTCCAAATTAAAGAAAAAAATTCCATGAAAATGATAAAAGGCCATCTCTTGCTTTTTGTATGCCGGACCTCTCATGAAGATAAAGAATACCCAACGTTTTGCTGCCTCTGATCAGTGAGGTTGGACACAGCTAGGAGGATTGCCATGTCTAAATAGTAAACTTGGTTCCTCCTGGGGAAAAGTGACTTATGTCTGGGTTCAGTTAGTTATCTTACTGGGTCAGATACATTAGCAGATTTGACTTTTTCTAGTCAGGATTTGAAAAAATCTCTATTAATATGCATCTGATTTTTTTTATTTTATTTTTTTAAAAAAATACTATGTGCATCTTTTGACACAACTATTAATAGTGTTATGATTTTAAAAAATATTATGCCATCTAGAGGTCAAAACATTTCCCACTCTCTCCCAGCCCCAGAAATACACAGAATATTGGCTACAACAATTTAGGCAAGTTCTACTAATTTTTCTTCACGTGCTCTGTTTCCATCCATTTGGGTAGAAGATGAAAATCCTGGTCAAAGACAGAGCCACTTGGTAGCAGTCCAAGCCCTGGTTGTTTTTATTTGAATGACTGTCTTTGTTGATCTTTGCCATGAGAATAATGCAAATAACCTTGTTAATGTTTTGCATGCAGCACAGTTTAAGAAAATCAATTACAGTTTTCCCACCCATTCTGTAATAGTTGGAGTCCATCAAGGACAACACAGGGTGAAGGAACCTTAAGTAGGGTGAAGGAACCTTCTAAGGTAGACAATCACAATGGCATTTCTTGTGATTTAAAAATGCTCTGATATAATGTGGTTTGTATGCCTTAGCATGTTTTAGTTTATCATGCAGTCTACAAATCACATGCAAACAAATCATGTGAATTATAGCATTTGCAAATTCAGCCAACTGTAGTTTAGTACATTAAAAAAACAATTGCACAAATCATGGAGTAATTCAAAGAATGAACCTTCGAGCTGTTCCATCTTTTGAAAGAGTGCTGTGTGTGCATTCTGTCATACATCTTTTAAACTAGCCTATTTCTTCAGCTATAGTAATAATCAGTTTGATTGACATAATCAATCAATCAAAGAAAACTAGTTATTGAGTAGAATGCTCCCGAGAAGAAAGAGTCTTGTGACAGTCTGACTATGCTGTGTTATTTCTCAGAAATAGTTCAGTTCAAAATTCAGTTTAGTAAATTAATATTTTAGAAGCTTTACTTTAATCTGGTAGGGCAATAAATAAAATGGAATCCTTCCTGGGATTCCCTAAGAGAGAAGTCCACATTGTGACACAATGAATCAAATCAGGGATGTCAAATTTGCATCATCACGGTGTTGTCACATGATGTATCACGACTTTTTCCTCCGTTGCTAAACCAGGCATGGGCGTGGCCAGTGCATGACACATCCAGCCCATGGGCCGCGAATTTGATGGCCCTGAATTAAGCTATGGTTTGCTTAAGCAGGTGTTGTTAAATTATAATTGAGGAGGCTCACATAAAATGCTAATCTATAAACCATGCTTTATCAATTATAAAAACTAGATTTGTACCAAACGAAACCTAACATGCCAACAAGGCTACATTCGATGTGTAAATCTAGATTTGGAATGAAGAACTTGGTCAAAGTCAGGATAGATATCGTCTTGCATTCTATACCATTGGGTGTTCTCTCCCTTTCTACCTAGAAAAAGCTGACCAAATGACCAGCAAGAGTTCTTACATATGAGTTCTCAGCATGTGGGAAGGGCAGGAACATGGCCACAATAAAGTTTTCTATGGGAAAATAGTCCTAGTTATTCTTCCACCAGAAACACAAGCCTACATCCCTTGGTTTCCCATATTTTGTGATGATATAACAAACATAATTCTAAAGGAAAACAATAAACTTGCCATTTGAAAATGGAACTTTAAATGTTATGCATTTTAACTCAGAAGGCTTTTTTTTTTGAGACTTGAATTGTAAGCTCCACAAAAATCAAGCAATTTAAAGCTATACAAATGAATTAAAGTAGGACTTGAGTACTTTCTTGGCTTAATATTTTCATGCGTCCCTATCCAGCAACGGCTATCTGAACTGAATAATGAAAGCATTTTGGGAATACCTGTAAGTGTAGCATTTTCTACATCAAAATAATGGCTAATATAACATACTAATGCATGTCTTGAAACTCACTGTACATGTGCTTAGCAGGACAAATAGTATAGTATGTCCCTACATGTTAGTTAGTCAAGCAATGTGGTGAACCAGAATGCAGAAACTTCAGGGCCAAACAACAGCTCCTTGCACATTAGTAAAAATTCTGTGAGTCACCTTGGCAACTTTTAAGATATGTGAACTTAAACTCCCAAAATTCTCCAGCCAGCAGCGGGAGTTGAAATCTACATTTCTTAAAAATTTGCCAAAGTTGAGAAACACTGATCTAAGCAACAACAACAACAACAACAACAACAACAACAACAACAACAATAACAATAATATTTGAATGTTCAGTTGACTGAGTTTCATGTTTAATGAATAAAGATAATAATAATACCAGGAGATGCCAGAGTCGAAGAAAAAGAACTGGAAAAAAATCACAAAATATCACGACCTGGCCATCGAAACTACATGGCTATGAATGAAACATGTAACAGTGATACCCATTGTCATTGGGGCACTTGGCACCATGTCCAAGAATTTTACAAAACACATCAAGAAATTGCAGCTTCCTGCAATAACACCAGCGAAACTGCAAAAAACTGCACTACTCAGAACATCATATATTTTAAGAAGATACTTGGTTGATACCTAGGATGCTAGCAGCAACCCGTATTAGCACCAGTCAATCGTATTTGTGACACATTTTTAAATGTTCAGTTGACTGAGATTCATGTTTAATGAATAAAAGTGATAATAATAATAATAAATGAAACATTCTGAAACATCCATTATTATGGATGAAACATGTAACGGTGATACCAACGGAACTGCAAAAAACTGTGCTACTCAGAACATCGTACATTTTAAGAAAATATTTGGTTGATACCTAGGATGCTGGCAGCAACCAGTATCAACCATCAGCACCAGTCAGTGATATTTGTGATACATTTTAAAATGTTCAGTTCATTGAGTTTCATATTTAATGAATAAAAGAGATAATAATAATAACAATAACAACAGCAATGTCTGAGGGTGCTCTCTGAGCTTGTTTGTTTTCTTGAAGACATTTTATTATCTAACTAGGTAACAGCATCAGTGCTAGTAAGGAGTGTTGTTTGCTGGCAGTTTATATTCTGGTGACTTGCCTGTCTGTGTAGGTGGGGGCAGTCTAAGAAATTCTTTGGTTGGACTGTTTACTGATGGCTCTTTGGCAATTTCTTGATTGGGGTATTGTTTACTTGATTGTTGGTCTGAAGTTAACCTGGAGTTAGCTATGCTGATCTAGGACCTGATTACCGGTGGAGAGCTGCTGGAGTCTCTTTCTCTTTTGGGCTGGACAGTTGTCTCTTTTGTATAGTCTATAGATCTGTGATGGTGAACCTATGGCACGCATGCCAGACATGGCACTCAGAGCCCTCTCTATGGGCATGTGTGCCGTTGTCAGCTTTCTTCTGCTTTCCGGTGCATGCATGTGCGCCGGCCAGGTGATGTTCGCACATGCTGGAGCCCCAGAAACCCGAAGATCAGCTGGCTCGTGCACATGCATGCACTGGAAACTCAAAAACTAGGTGGCCGGCACGTGCATGCACACCGGCCACCTGGTCTTTGAGTTTCCGAGGCTCCAGAATGCAGGTTCCAGTTTGGTGCTGAAAAGGTTTGCCATCCCTGCTATAGATGTTGTTAATGTCTATGTGTCTATTGATGGGTAATTTGTCAAAGTGCCAGATTTCTAGACATTCCCTGACATTTTTTAACTTGGCCTGCTCCAATAATAATGTCTTCTGTATCTCCTCTCTCCTCTCTCCCTTCCTTTATTTATTTATTTTTTTAAAATCACACAGCTGCTTCCAATCTCATCATCTCCATAACTTGATTTCTCACACCTGCTTTTCTCATCTTGCTTCTCTGACCATAAAGTTGCCTCACACAGTGGTTGATATTTTTTGGAAAGCCGGTGGTTCTTTTGACATCGCAAAACAAATCCTGTATAATGGCATGAATGTGGTTTCTTTTAGTCAAAGCAATGAATGACTAAGTTAAGAACCTCAGAGTTGGTCAGATGAAAGAGGAGCCCAAGAGCATAATTAGCTACTTTTCATATCCTCATTCCCTTCCCACTGGCTTTACAAGGAGGCTGAAAAATTGCAAGAGAGCTAGTTTGGTCTAGTGGTTAAGACACCAGTGGAAGTGGAAAACCATGAGTTCAAGTTTTGCCTTAGCCATGAAAGTCAGGTGGGTGACCTTGGCCCAGTCACTCTCTTTCAGTACAACCCACCTCACAGGGTTGTTGTTGGAGGAAATAGGAAGAAAGTGTGTTGGATATGTTCACTGCCTTGAGTTATTTGTAAAAATACTAAAAGCAGGATACAAATAAATAAATTAAAAAATAGGGACAGAGCAGCACCGGAGCTTTCAGCGGTAAGAAACAGGGAGAATCATTGCACCATTTCTTTGTGCCCCTGTTTCCCTCCAAGTTCCAACAGCGTCATCAAAATGTGCCAGGTGACACAAGATGGAGGAATTCTGGTAATGGGAGCCTTTGGCCCTGTAATGAAGAGTTACACAAATATAATTTCTAAAGGCTTCCTTTCCCCATGCAATGTGAGATTCCTTGATAGCTGGGCTGGAGGAGGCAGTATCTAAGGAAGAGTAGAGGGGATTAGTTTGAATTTCCTTCAGCCATATTTGCTCAATGTGTTTGTTTTTGTGAAGTTTTTTTCCCCAACCCCTAGCATTCCTGCTCTTAAACAGTTAATTTTTAAAATATAGGTAGCATTAGAAATATAGGTTAACATAGAAACATATTTATTATCTAGGGTGACATAAGGGGCGGGTTTCAAAACCCGTCGCTACCAGTTCACTCGTGGGTGCACTTGTGCGCGCACGCCTCTTCTGTGCATGCGCAGAAGCATCCAGGCAGGTGGGCGGAGCCTCCCACCGCTGCTACCAGTTCGCTTGATCCGGGATGAACTGGTAGCAACCCACCACTGGTGACATCCAATAGACCTTTAGAGATATGGAGTAGAGTACTGTGAAAGATAAATGTATGTTTTACTCTTGAGCATGCCCTTTTTTCCCTCACTCTTATAATTTGTATTAAATTTATATACCACCCATCTCATTGTCAAGAAATCTACAAATTATATAATCATTTGTCAGGTTAAGTACGGTCTGCAAGATTAATGAAGGCACAAGCTGAGTTGCTTTCTGAGGGGGAAAAAACCATTCTGGATAGTTTTGTCCTTCAGGTTTATTGTAATGGTTCTTGCAACATTCTCTGAGAAGTTTATTCATTTTCTAATGTGTTTAGAAATCAACATTAAAAATGCAAAGATGGCTCCAATCCCAAATTCACTTAATTTGTAGATAGTGAATTATAATCTGCTGGCTGAACAGAGACTTCTAACTTTTTCGGTACACTGATTGCTGATGAACTATTTGAGGGCTTGCAAAGAGACCTATAAATTGACAGCCTTTGGAAAAGGATACACGGTGCGTGTGCCAAAGAAAATGATGTCATTAGAATTTGAAATTAGAAGCTAAAAAAGCTTGAAAGGTTTTTCTTTTCTTTTTGGCTTGCAAGTTAAATATTACCTTGCAGTTTCTTTTTATCGTCTGTCTAAGCCTAAGCCAGTGATAATACACAGATCTGGCAAGTGAAACATATAATTTGGATGTCTTGTCATGGCCTTAGTAAATAGGCTGTAATACTGGGCTGTCTATGAGCATAAAAAGGGGATAAGGAAGACCTGCCTTTTTGACCTGGAGGCATCAGACAGATTGTAAGTGAGCACTGTAATAAGGGGAATCCCTAAAGCTATCTGAAGGGCTTCAATGAATATGCCAAGGAATGAGGGGATTTCCTAGGCACTGTGCAGAATATCAGGGTCTTGTGAGGATTGTGGATTCTAAGCCGAAATGTAGGCCTCACCATTCAACAGGAAGCCTTTGAATCACTGATGGAGTAAATTTGGTTGTTTAAAAGCGAAAACCACTCACGCATTAATCACGAAATTTCCAGAACCTTAAAGCCTACAAACTTGAGATTTGCCACGAATGTTCCTCTTGGCTTCTAGGTGATCACTAAGAAAGGATTTTTCAAAATGACCACCAGAAAATGTATTTCCTATATTTCCTATATTATTAGAACAAGCTCTGATGCTAATTAGTTAGACGTTCTACTCCCCCTCCCAACTTGAAAATAACTCTGAAGAGAATGGGATAGCATAGGACAGGATTCTGTGGGGCAAGCCTCATGAAGAGAAGGGGCTAGAAAGCCTGAGGGAGAGAAGGGGATAGGATAGGAGACATTTCTGTGGGGGAAGCCTGAGAGAGAGAATGGGAGAGGAGAGGCTTCTGTGGGGCCAGCCTGAGAGAGAGCAGGGGATAGGAGAAGATTTATGGGGCCAGCCTGAGGAAGAGGAGAGGCTTTTGTGGGGCAAGCCTGAGGGAGAGAATGGGAGAGAAGAGGATCTATGGGGCCAGCCTGAGGAAGAGAATGGGAAAGAAGAGGCTTCTGTGGGGCCAGCCTGAGAGAGAGAAGGGGATAGGAGAGGATCTATGGGGCCAGCCTGAGGGAGAGAAGGGGATAAGAAAGGATCTATGGGGCCAGCCTGAGGGAAAGGAGGGGATCTATGGGGCTAGCCTGAGAAGAAAAGGGGACAGGAGAGGCTTCTGTGGGGCCAGCCTGAGGGAGAGAAGGGGATAGGAGTGGATCTATGGGGCCAGCCTGAGGGAGAGAAGGGAATAGAGAGGAGAGGCTTCTGTGGGGCAAGCCTGAGGGAGAAAAGGGGAGAGGAGAGGCAATCGTAACTACTCATTAATTTTCAAACCCTAAGGGTCGATTTATCAAGCCCGATCACATAGTTTTGTAGCGGAGCACGGGTATTCAGATAGTATTTTTATATATTTAATATGGTAACATTTAGAACTGTTGCAGCATTTCCTGTAGTGACCAGAAGAGGGCTGTACTTTCTAACTGGTTAAGTATTTAACTGATTAAATACTTCAGGCCATATGGCTTTTTCAAGCATTTTTCAAGCTCTTATTATCTGTCCATCAGTTGAGAAAGAAAGGAAACTTTACCAAGAAATTTCCCTCTTAGAGGATAATATTTGCTACTAAAAGGAGGTTTTCTTGAAGCTATTTTTAGTCAAACTCATGTCATCACGGTGGATTCATGTGACATATCAGGACTTTCCCCCCCACTTCGCTAAACTGGGTGTGGACGTGGCCAGCACGTGATTCAACCGGCCTGTGGGCTGGGAGTTTGACAGCCCTAGTCTATGCAGTACATAGGATTATTTTTTAAATGTTATTCAAGGCACTAGAGAGGAATTAATATTCTCAAGCAGCTATTAGCATGTTCAAGAGGAGGGAAATAAAGACATGTTATATTTGCAATTAAGCAATCTTCCTGCCTTTTAAGTAAACTTTAACTGATTTAACCTTATTTCAGACAAATTTATATGTCTGTCAGAATACAGTATTCCATATTTTATTCACTATAGTACTTGGGGTCCAAGAGAAAGTGCTAAATAGTTCTAAAATTTGCTGCCTTCAGTAGAGATTGCTTTAAAATTCTATAATAATTCTTAGTCTGTGAGCCACATGCTAAGTGTTCATATAGCTAAAAACTGTCAGTTAAAAGTAGATGTCTTTTAATTATACTTTTTATTTTGAGTATGATTATTGAATTTTAAACTCATTGCTGCAGAAAATTAAGTTTCCTTCCTGTCGATTTTTACTTGGTACAGATGCAATATTAAAATAATGGTGGGTACTTCCAGTGGTGGGTTGCCCCCAGTTCAGACCAGTTCTCAAGAACCAATAGTAAAATGGGCATGAGGCTCTGCCCACCGACCCAGACGTCATCAGGAATTTTCTGTGCATGCGCAAAAGCTTCTGCGCATGTGCAGAAGCACGCACACAGTCCTGTTGCAAACCGGTAGTAAAGATAAGAAGAACCCACCTCCAGATACTTCCCATAGTTTTCTTGGCACTCAAATGGATAAGTAATCAGTTGAACATTACCAAGGTTTGCAGGTTTTGCTAACAGTTTTCAGTAGTGTTTTTATAAAGCTTCTACCTAATCAAAGATTGTTAAATTGCTGGCACACAATTATCCCAGGGTCTTCATAGAGAGAGCAGTAACATCCGTCCAACAAAAGAGAAGAACCATTTAAAGGGTGGGGGAGATGACAAATAACAGACCCCCGTTGGACTGAACTATGCAAACTCATCTTTGCAAAGAAAAATCCTTTTGGGATTTGTGCTTATACTTTACTGCATCAGAAGCAATTTCTTAGTGTGTGCCAACTGGCATGAACTGCTGTTGCTCTTTAGTGAGACATCAGTTGAAGAAATATTTGGCAGCAGAAACTTGCTTTGAATAATTGTTCTAGGTCAACTTTCTGGCCCAAAATCAAAGCAGGAAAATATTCAGAATTGGCTAAATGAAATGAATAAACAGCTGTCTGACTGATCAGTATTCCCTGATCCGAAGACTTCTGTGGCTGAGTCCTGGAGAGAAGAGTTAACACATTTCTCATGAGACCATGGCATATGTGGGTATTTTCTCTCCTTTAATTGCATATGTGCTCATATGCGTTCTGCTTCAAGTTACATGTAAATACATGTATATAACTTGTTCCGTGCAGTTTAATATAAAATAGGTATTGCTTCTGATACAACATTTCAACAATATGTAATCAAAAGTTGCTTTCTGTAATTGGTAAACCAAATTATACAGAGAGCTGTCATTTTATTTTTGAAAATAATTGGGACCAAATGGGTGATTCAGCACAAAAAGAAAAGAAAGAATGAGTTAGCCTAGACTACTGTGCTGTGTTAAGGAAGGGTCATATCTATGCTGTAAACCCAAGGGTTTTTTTTACATATTAGTAAATACAACAGTATCTCCCTTTATTTTTCTTTCTCTCCCCCCCTCTCTCTGTGTGCCTTTGTCTATTCCTGTATTTAAAACTCTTCAGCCTTCCTCAAGGCACTACTATACAGTCTCAAATGTGCTGTTCCCATTTCAGTCCCTATCTTTCCTCTAACCATCTGTTCTATTTTGCTGCCATGGTGGCATCCTGAATTAGGGTGTGCCGAGCATATTAAGCACAGTTATTGGATAAGCTTTGCTGTTGTCCCCCTCTCTCATTGGTATCCAGTACGAAGTCATCAGCCAATCACATCCTTGTAGGAATGACCAAGCTGCTATCCCAAAGCAGGAGGCAGGACCAGGAAGAGAGAGACGTTTCTTTGCTAATATTGGCAGATAGTTTGGTGATGTAAAGAGAGAAAGATAATTTTCTCCATCTGTTTATTGCTGTTTCTGTGTCTCCGTGTTTTGCTTCCCCTCATCCAGTTGCTAACAACAGCACTTTTACCTTTCCTTTTATCTCCTGGTTTGTTTATTCTATTTGGTAGCTGGTCTGTGAATGCAATTTAAATCCTTATCCTATTTGGCTTCCTTGTCATTTACATTTGTAAGCACCCAGCCTTATCATTTTTAGACAACACTTGCTTTGTGTTATTTCTTGCCACAGGAGCAAAAACAGTAAAGTTCACTGGTCTCAGATAGGTAGATTCTGTTTTCAAGACAAGTGCTGCATTCCTCTTGGCTTGACTAAAAAAATACAAGGTGTTTAGGAAATTGTGCCATGCTGAATTAATAGATGCTATAGTCCACTGCATTTGATGCAATGTATCCATCAGGAACCCTAGAAAATTATAATACTAGATCTTTTCCAGTCATAAAGTTGGGCTCTGCTTTTGTGTTTCATTCAGTTACTGCCATAGTTTTTTGTTTGTTTGTTTTGTTTTGTTTTTTTGCAAACTCTTGCATCTCCAAATTGTCTTGTCTCCTAATTGCTTCATTTAGGACTGCAAGGAAATAAACCTTTGACAATGCTATTTCAGCTGCTTTCTCTCACATGCTTTTTAAAAAACCAGCCAGTCTCAGAGTATTCTGATATTCATTGTGCAAGGAAGAATTAAATTAAATTCCTTGTGGATCTGCATTTGTGATTGCCATGTTGTGGCATTTTCCTGGAGAGTTCAGTCTGTTATAGCTATTTTCTCAACTTGATACTTCACAGTGTTGAGTCAAACTGGACCATTAACTGGCGACAGCTTTCAGGATTCTTACTGTCAGTGAGTGTTTCCATTCCCTTTATGGCTTATGAGCAGCATTGTTGCATATCATGTTTCATTTAAAGGTCTGACTACACTATCCTTAATGCAGAATAGAAGTGATTTGGGATGTGTGTTGCCCTAGTAGCAGTTCCCAAGCAGTTTATAGCTATTATCAGTGTTGCACCAAGAAATGTTATTGGACTGATCTTTGTTTGACCTGGGAAAAGGTGGTGGGTGCATTTTATGACTGCATCACTTTTATTTATGTGAATTGATTATTCCTACCAATCCTCAGGCAGATGCAGGGTGCCAAATAATTATTAATGAATTAGGAACATGTGCTTTCTAGTTTTTATGTAGCCTCTAAAGCATCTGTTTTGTGAAGCACATTAAGCTTAAAATGGTCTGTTTAATTAAACTGGAGGAAAAGTTCTGGGGCTATATTTTAATTGACTTTGATAACATTTCAGGAAACTTAATAGGAGAATGTAGCCCAGAGACTACAATAAGTTTTTGCTAGCTCTCTGGGGATTTAAACCAACAAATTATATTCAGCAGCCAGATGGGCTTATTCCAAACTGACAAAGCTACTGCTGATGAAAACTTTTGATTTTTATATAGAGAAAATAAGAAAGATTGCTCTAATTTGAGTGTTGTTGGAGAACAGGCTATCTCATTTGGGTCGCAAAATTGCAAAGTAAACAAAAGCAATTCAGGAAAGACTTTTATAAATGTCAAATGTTCAGTGTCAAGGAAAAATATAGTCTTAGGAAATAATATTTGAATTACTATCCAATTAAGTCTTTCTCTAGAAGAGAGCAGGAAACGTTTTTCTATTTCTCATTCCATAGACTTCTTGGTTATTGTAGCTGCGGTGTGTCATACAGTACTGAAAGTATTTCCTTGAAGAATTTTCATGGAAATATCATGTAAGCACTTAAGGTTATTGTCTATACAATTGTTTCTATGGTCGTAGGAAAAATCCAAGATTCTTTGGTGTACTCTCTGATGCTTCATAACAGAATGATGCCTGCACAGACTTTACTGCTTTCATACTGAACTGCTTCCATTTGGGAAATATGACAGCTTTGGGAAAGCAGATACAGTATTTAAAATGTGTGTGTAAGTCTTCTCTGTGAGAAATCCCAAACCTCTTTCAAGAATGTCATTAAAAGGAATCTATATTTGGATAAATTCTTCATTGGCAAATTGTTATCATATCATCACAGATAAATATAATATTTTTAACATTTATATTTCAAGGGATTGCTTTACACATGTACAAAGCTTTGCCTCTTATAAAATCCGCAGCACTCTTGGGCCACCACGAGTGTTTTTATTGTTGGCCTCCTCAGACTGCTTCTTCTTCTCATTGAGTTGACCAAAAACCTTTCCCTTTCTTGCACTTGTTTTGTCATATTTCCTTTGTGCAATGGAAAAAAATGATAAATCTTATTTCCCTTACCAAGTAATTTGAAGGCAGTTTTACTTCAAGGTTTACTCTACCATATATGATGTTCTTCCCTCTGGACCAGGAGTGAAATCCAGCAGGTTCTGACAGGTTCTGGAGAACCAGTAGTGGAAATTTTGAACAGTTTAGAGAACTGGCAAATACTACCTCTGGCTGGCCCCAGAGTGGGGTGGGAATGGAGATTTTGCAATATCCTTCCCCCAAGAGTGGGGAGGAAATGGGAATTTTGCAGTATCCTTTTCCTGCCACGCCCACCAAGCCACGCCCACAGAACTGGTAGTAAAAAAATTTGGATTTCACCACTGCTCTGGACCTGTATGAGATATTCCTGTTTCTTTCCTCTACTTTTCATTGGAATTGACCCAGTTTTGTTTCATGATGACTAAGATGCCTAGATTGCAACTTCTAACATTGCTTGTCTCTCCCTTGTATATTTTTTTCTGAAATAAACAGAAATACAAGTAAATGCTGAGAATTTAGAATAAATATTGGCCACAGGGCACAACATATTGATCAGAATGCATAATCTTATGGAATTAAACCTGAAACTAGTCAGAATGTTTTATTTCAGTGTGATGCATAACCTGATGAAATTTGCACAAACTTGATAAAGTTTGTGCAAATTTTGAAAAGTAACCCTAACCGAAGCACAAGATCATTTATTTTTTCTTAATTTAAGTGTTGAAGCATCATTGAAGATTTATTTTTGAAATGCAGTTCTGTTTTGGAGATTGCCAGCCACGCTGATCTTCTTTGACTGGAATTTATTTTATGTTTATTTGTTAAATATTAGCATGCTGCTTCTCATTTGTATACATTATGAATAATACTCTTAATGTTGGGAAATGATACATTTTTGTTTATTACAAATGGGTATTTTTAATGGTAACTAGTAGTTCACAGCTACTTAGTTAAAAACCACATTGCTTTCTCTTTACATTTCTTCCAATAATTGGAAATAGTAATTCAGCCTATATTATTTTCAAAGATGAGCAGCGCTAAACCTCCATGGCAAATGAAGCCAAGAAGAAGATAAGGTAGCTGCTGCTGCAAACAAATGTCACAGCTATCAGTCTGCTGGAATAAGAAACATGGGAGTTAAATTGTCTCTCTTGGTCTCTTGTTCTTAACAGGACCCCTTGGACATATGGAATTTGCCAAATATTTAAATCTTCCTAAACTGGAGATTTAGATTCTAATGAGACTTATAGAAATCTTAGGGAGGAAAACTATCGAAGTTCTGTTGATGTTATGTTTCCTTTTTTAACATTCATTTTAAATTCACAAATATATATCATCATTTTTATAAATCATCTTGTCCTTGTTGAGAACATAGTCTGCATATCCAAATATTAATGGGAGAGGATATGCACACTTAATTGCATATGCATAGCTTATAATTTGTTTCTCTTCAGAGGAAGTGGTGCTTTGGCTTCTAGATATTCTAACCAGCCTGTGTAACACTTTGAACATCAGTATAAAGAGAGCAGGGAAAGTAATGTGCTGGGATCATCAACTGCCGTGCCTTTTGCTTCTTTGGCTTGCTTTCAACCAAAGAGAAGCAGAGAAGCTGGACAAATCGATCTTTATGAATTCCTATGTGCAATTATCTCTTCAACTAGTGAGCAGCCCAGGGTTTAATGGTTAGAGCTGCGCGTGAAGCCTCAAAGAGAGTCTGGCTTCAATTGAGCCTTTTCCAAAAGATTCTTTCAATGTGACTCTACAAAGCAAAGCATGTTCATATGCAGAAGACATTTCGGTTGAAGTGAAGAGGGCGGATGAAGCTTTGATTGGTGACATCAAGTCAGAACACTTTGCTTTTCTACTTCAACTCTCCATTTTGTTCCAGCAGTTGCAGTTAACGTGGCTCTGTAAAGTAGTGTCACTTGGCGCAACTTGGTTAAACTTTCCCCAGAATATGATGCAGTTTCTATTGATCAGAATATCAGGCATATTTTGAAAAAGCGAATGGCCGGTATTAGAAAGCCAGTTTGGTGCAGTGGCTTAAGGCACCAGGCTAGAAAGTGGAAAATTCTGCCTTGAGCACAAAGCCAACTGGGTGACTTTGTGACCAGTCACTTTTTCCTCAGTTGTAGGAAGAAGCAAACCACTTCCCCATTGAACATAATACATGTTGAAGTGCTTATTTACAGAAGATTTTAGAATATAAAATTTAAGTTGCCAATGAAATGGACTAGAAGCAGTATGAAATTATGGGGGAAACTTGTGTGGATGGTATGGCTCAAGAACTTTTTCCCATTCCATACATCACGTATCAACAATGTTTAAAATTATTTAAATTCCTACCATTTTTTGTATTAGCAAAGCTAGCTGAGAAAGATGGAAGCAGCAATCAAAAATAAGGAATTCATGTTGAACGGCTGCATTGCAGGAATAAAGCAGAAGGAGCAGAAGTTTTGAATTGTATTTGCTCGATTTTGAGCTCACATACTTTGCCAGTATTGCAACCTCTAGGTTGCAGACTTGAGTTATCAGGCAGTTCTTCACCGAAATTAACAACTGGCAATGCACCCGCCCTCTGCACAATCTTCTCAAGCTCTTTGCCCTCCGGAGCTGTTGACTCTTGAAACAGATCCCATGATCACTAACTATGCTGGCTCCAGCATTGTAGGAGTTCAATTCCAGTTGATAAAGAAGGCATTGGGAAGGAGCAAACGGCTTTGTGACATCTTAAGCAAGAATGGAGTGCAACTTTGGGACTTTGAACATCACTAGCAAGTACAACCTATCAGTTTCCTTTTACTTGCTGCATTTACCAGGAATGGCTTTTATTAAATAAAAGTATCAAAAATTCTTACTGAATTTTGTGTTACGGTGGTTTATAGAAATAATACTGACAGGCACAGCCAGTGAAGGGTGTGATTAGAGAGGCTTGTGGGCTCATGGTGGTGACTCTAGATAAGAGCATTTTCTCTGTTTGACAGTTCTCAGTAACTTCGGAACTGGAAAAGGTTTTGAAAGACCTAGTATGGCTTTCCTCTTCCTCTTCTTTCTGATATCTGAATGGTAGGGACTAGCTGGGTTATCTCCACTATTAAGCAAAATAAAATATGACACATGGAAGAAAGAGAGAAGCCACAAATCTTGGGTGCCTGTTTTCCTGATTTTTCAGGTATATAGATGGTCTGTGTCTTATAGCAAGGTCCACTTCAATACATGCTATGAGAAGTTTTATATCAAAATATGTTTTATTTATACTGTTTCCATCTTCCCTTAAAACATTAACAGAAACCACAATGGACTGAGAATCAGTGTCTCCACTAGATAATTGATAGTCAAGCTGAAAATAACTAAGCCAACTAAAATGGGCAAACTTCCTCAAACCCTGAAATAGTAGAGCCAAGGTGGCTCAGTGGTTAGAGTGCAGTACTGCAGCTGACTACTAGCTGGCAGTTCGGCAGTTCAAATCCCACCAGATCAAGCTTGACTCAGCCTTCCATCCTTCCAATGTGGATAAAATGAAGACCCAGATTGTTGGGGGCAATATGCTGACTCTGTAAACAGCTTAGAGAGGGCTGTAAAAGTACTATGAAGTGGTATATAAGTCCAAGTGCTATTGTTATTGCTAAATAAGTTACCCACACCTAACACACATATAGAAAGATAAGGCCTGCAAACAAATAGAGTTAATTAAATTAGGTCTCCCAGCAGAAATGCATCTTCACAAGAAAAAACACCACAGACATACCTACACACATACAGACGCACATACATACACACCCACAAATACACACAAGTGTCACCCTAGAATCAACACATAGACAAGCTTCCCTATAAAAATCTGCTACTGTACCCCATTTCTCTGCATCTGCCCGAAAAGGCAAACTGTTTTGCTTTTAGGAATAAATATTTCTTCTTTCTGGATCTCATTTTTATTTATTCTTGCACAGCCCCAGCTCGATTTGGACCCCCAAATTATTCTTCTGACAGTGTGTTAAGTCTGATGCCATTTTGTCTAACTCAGATACTGTAGCTAAAAGTTTTGAACCAGCCTTGGAATATAGGGAGATGATAAACAAGCATGATTTTCCTTGAGAAATTGAGGTTACTTTGCAAGCTGAACTAAAATGACAATTGTTATCAATATTTTCATCTCTAATACACTTTGAGAACAGGGAAGCCAGAGGTATCTTCTGATTTATTGATTTGAATAATTTTGTATTTGAGTTTTCTTCTCTTAAAAGTGAAAAATGCCCCATGAAAATGTCATCAACATTTTAACATTTGGCATTTAATAGTTTGACTACCCTAATTTTAGCTTTAAAATGTTGTTAGGATAAAGATCTTACCATGGCCTATGGACATGATTTGGCCTCACTCACTGACCTTTCCAATTGCTAAGTGTAGCCCTTGGCTTTCAGGAGAGACTGATTATTTTTGCTTCATGGCAAAGGAGGAAGCACATCAACAGGACCCAGGCAGTAGCTAGCAGAAGGGCAAATTGTTATAATGGAACAATAAATTGGGCTACAAGACAGTTGTAAAGAGCTTGAGAAAGGGGAATGGAGAGGAAAATGGCCTAAAAGAAATGCAGTAAGATGCGAGAGGCAAGAGGCAATATCAGCCTTAGACACTGATACTTATGGATCGCAAGGGAAGTGGTCAGCCTAAGGATAATCAGAGCAAAAGCGAGAGAGCTGGGATTTTGATGCTGGCAGGCTGATAAACTCAAAGAAATGGGAAACAGAAGAAGATGAAGCCAAGAAAGAACTAGGGAAATGAATTACTTAGCCCTGTGATCAGGGCCAGAAAGTTATTGGTTTATTGAGAGCTTTATTGATGGGCCCTAAAAATTGTGAGCAAGAACTTCTTGAAAAAGAGCTATTCTTTAATTCACAAAAAATGCCAATCCAATTAGGTCAAAGAGCACTGCAATTTTTTTACTACCAGTTCTGTAGGCATGGCTTTGTGGGCATAGTGTGGCTTGGTGGATGTGGCAGGGGAAGGCTACTGCAAAATCTCCATTCCCACCCCACTCTGGGCCCAGCCAGAGGTGGTATTTGCCAGTTCTCCAAACTACTCAAAATTTCCGCTACAGGTTCTCCAGAACCTATCAGAACCTGCTGAATTTCACTCCTGCGTCAAAGGGTGTTCCTCATGAGGACATCTCAAGCTCTTGGTGACTGAGCTGAGTTTTAAAATGCCAGGAAGTAACAGTGAACCAATGAAGGAAAACCTTTGAACTGGAAATCATGGTTCTGTTATGTCTGCATGCGACTGTTGCTTTGAAGTCCCTCTTCTTAAGCAGAAAGAGAATAACGGAGCCTCTCATAGGGGGGGTGGGGGGTGGGGGGTGGGGAGGAGTGAAATCCAGCAGGTTCTGACAGATTCTGGAGAACTGGTAGCAGAAATTTTGAGTAGTTCGGCGAACCCTGGAGTAGGGTGGAAATGGAGATTTTTCAGTATCCTTCCCCTGCAATGCCCACCAAGCCACACCCACCAAGCCACACCATGCCCATTACACCACGCCCATGGTAGTAAAAAAATTTGAATTTCACCACTGGGGGGGAGGATCATGCAATGATAGCTGGGATCTGAGCAATATGGAGGCTAAAACTCGGCCACTAACTAGACACTTTTTAAGTGTCTTAAATGACACTTAAGTATCTAAGTATATTCTAATCTCATTTTAGCCCCGGGTGAGGCACCAGGAACCTTCTGTGCCATTCACCATTCTTGATCATGATTTAGCTGTTTGGAAGCTTTTGCCTCTTAATTATTTATAACATATTTAACAATTTATGTCTTCTAACTTCAGAATTTCCCCAAGCTTGCATGTACTTGCCTCTTGCATATCAGTGGTACTGTATGGCTACATAAAACAAAAATGAATTTGCTATTAGTAAATGGGATGTTTACACATTCAGTGAGTGCAGAAAAGATGTATGCTCTTCCATTTTTCCCTCTTCATTTTGAATTTAGTAACTCTTTCCCCCTGTTATTTCTTTTCCAAAGGCCACACTACACACCATCTTAATTACTTAAGTCTAGCCTTGGGTACAGGAAGATTCTCTCCTTAAATAAAGTGATCTCCCTAGATCATGGGTCTCCAACCTTGGCAACTTCAACTCCCAGAGTTCCTCAGCCAGCTTTGTTTTGCTGGCTGAGGAACTCTGGGAGTTGAAGTCCACAAGTCTTAAAGTTGCCAAGGTTAGAGATCCCTGTCCTAGATGGAGAAGTTGGGAGTCCCTTTGAGTATCTTCAGTCTTGATTGCCTATTTGTTCAGCCTCTATTTGTTCCTTGGTCCCCCTATTAAGATAAACCATGCAATTTGTGGGTATAGGACCCTGATCAGCCCAAGAGTGTAATCTCCTCTGCTGGTGCTTTATATCTTAATCATGTTCCCTAACAATGGCAATAGTAATCTGTTGCCCTTCCAATTTCCAGGTAAATTACTTGCCTCAGATACAGATACTTGGTGGATTCTCACAAGGAATCTTGAGCAAAACTCTTGATATGTAAGAAACGAATCCACAGACATATTGAAGCTTGTCTGATATCAAAGGGCTGCCACAAAGAACAAAGAACTAAGTTATGGGTGCTCTATCACTGGGTTTTTTAAGAAGAGAATGGGCAACCATTTGAAATAATATGGGATCTCCTCCTTGTGAGGAGAGGGTTGGACTAGAAGACCTCCACAGTCCCTTCCAACTCTATTATTCTTTTGGTTCTTTGGATATAAAAAAAATATTTTGCTTCTAGTTGCTGTTTTGTAGACAGAAATCATTGGTATTAAGCTTGAAAACTCATGAAAATATGGGGAAAGAGTTACTTGGTAGTTCCAAAAGTGCTTTTTTCCCAAAAGGTGACTAGACTTTGCCAATTGGAAACTATGACCTGGATGACTGAGAATCTCCATAGAGAGAGTTACTTGGTAGTGAGATGGGTGGCATATAAATTTAATAAACATATAAGTTAAATAAGTAAAATTAGACTTGATGAAAATTGGAACAAATGCTTACAGTTTGACATACATTTATCAATATTCCCTTCCCCCAATCATCATTGTATTAATTTATGGTAAATTTACTTACATTTGGTAAGAAAATCATATTGTTTTCCTTTCATTCTGTTTACAGGTTTGAATAATGAAGATGCTTTCCTCCAAGGGTGTGTGTGTGTGTGTGTGTGTGTGTGTGTGTGTGTGTGCGTGCATGTCTTTAATTCAAGCAGAAGCTTCTGACAGGTAAAAGTTGTCTATGAAGTTTTATAAACTGGGAGGGGGGGATGCGGAGAGTTGGGAAGGGAGGATATTTATTTATTGAAATGAAATGAAAAAGAAAACCCAACCTTAGTTTTAAATGGGCCGGATTCTCTCTTGATATCTCTTAGTAGATTTTTCTCCCTTGGTACTGTACATGTATTTCACTGTTAAGACAGAAGGTGGCATGAAAACACCTTCTGATTCAAAGCAGCAGATAAAGGTTGATGAGTTTCTTTCCTCCCTGTAAGAGAACTGACAGTCAGATGTTTTGGCCTTAGGAGTTTTTCAGAATGAGGACCTTTAGGAATTAAATAGAGAAGTGATTTGAATTGTAGCTTGGATGTGATACTGAGGGATTTTTTTTTCCATACTAGACAGTGCAACATGTTTCAAAATGTTAAAGTAGCTGCATCTTACGGGGCTGTTCAGTGCTTCAAAAGCTGTCTTGAGATATATGCATGTGCATTGCAAAGGTAACATATCCACTGGGACCATTAGTGCATTGACACCCATGAGAAAAGCAGCATATGAGCTTTCAAAAGCCAGGACTGCTTAATGCATTGAAGAGAGGTGTTTTACTGGGGTTTTGGGAAATACCTTTTTCTAATACTTGTGCAATCCTCTCTAGATTAGATTTGTATGTATTAGGCTCCTGGCATTTGTATCATTACTCATATATATTGCACTATATATTTATGATTCAAATTCGGTGACTTTTATTTTTTCACAAAATAAATTGCCTAGCACATTTTTTCTTCTGTCTTCATACGTGTATGTGTGTATCGTGTGTATGTGCCTGCCTATATTGTTAAGTATCTGAAGAGGCTATATATACACAGCCTATACAGACATTTAGGAAGTATTTTGAGTATTAGACCACCAGAGGGCACTGTGGCATAAGGCATTATAATCATCTGTTCTGATCTGGCAGATTGTGTCATGGGCAATATTGAAGCAGTCTTCTAACACCCCCCACTTTTTTTCCCCCTCCCTCCTTCTTCACCTGTGCTAATTTTTCTCTGTTTTGTTGCTGTTGAGTGGAGATTGTTTGCAATGATGGGGAAGGATGCAGAATCAAGCCTAAGCAGCCAAGCTTTTTGACAGCGCAGCCCCAGAGGCTGTCATGCCAGGACATGTTGCTATGGAGAGAAGTCTGACGGGATATCTATATAAAGAAACATGAGCTCATCTATCCTCAGCAGAGCTCAGAAGCTGAGATATTTCATTGTCTCTGTAAGGCACACAGATGCAGCAGTGAAACCTTCACACATTCAAGTGGAGAGTGAAGTACTAGCCTGCAAGCCAAGTCATGCAAGACTTTTCAGGCTGGATCAGTCTTTTGCAATCCTCCAAATCAGGATCCCAAGCTTTTAGTTTTAGCCATTATTTTAGGAGTTCCTTGTTCTGAAGGAGTATTTTATATACAAGAAGATCCCATATTAAAATTGACTTATTCCTGAAACAAGAGTTTCATAAAGTCACTTGTTTGCAAGATTAGAAGCGCTTTTGAATGGGCATGACTCTATTATTTCTTTTATTAGATCAAATTGCACTCGGTTGATATGAATTTTTTATCTCCTGTTTCTCTCAATAATTTTGAAGGTATGGGGTGTACTCTAAAGCTGTGATTCTAAACCTGTGGTCTCTGGACCCCTGGGATGCCACGATGTCATTACTTTTGTGATTGTATATTAAGAGAAAGGGCCATTATTCCCCCCAAATTTAAAACATTTTTCTAATGTTTAGCATAAACTATCTGATACTGTATATTGTTGAAGTTTATTAATTGCTTTTAGATCTCTCCATGGAATTTAAAAGAAACATTTTTAAAAGAAACACCCTTTTATTTATAACAGGCTTTTAAATATTATTTGAATATCTGAATATCAGCATAAACTTCAAGTGAAAACAAAATACTTTTTTTAAAGTTTGTACTGTTCAGAAGCAATGGACTTATGAAAACGTGTTGTGCAAACAACTCATCCATGAAACTTGGTCCTTTGAGTCATAACAATGTTCTTGACAGCATGTAGCTTGGTGATGGTTTGTGAACAAGTTGCTCAGATGACCAACACCTAAGTGCCTTCAGAGTAATGCAGTCACAGGAATCACTTCAGCTACAGAATATTACATTGGAACTGGCCTTGAGTTCATTTCATTAATAAAGCTGAATGTGGTTCAGTGAAGTTGTGCTGAATGTGGCAGCTGATCTCCAGTTTGATATGCAAGGCAACTAAACTAATTGCACTCAACTTGGATGAATCCAATGAATTTTGACCTCATTAAATGAGGACACTAAATTTATCCAATGGAGCAGAATTGTATTGTGGGTATTCAGAGGGACAATAAAAGCGTTCAGTGAAAAGTGTGGTTAAAGACAGCTTGCACTTGAATTTGGACCCACAGATTTTAAAAGCCCCTTTTGTTCATGCCAATACATTCAGATCTCCCTTCATTCAGTCTGCTTCGAATGGAGGCTCACACATGCCTTCATCCAACATTACAAACAGAACATTTCGTGGCTGGATGGATTTGCGGTTAACACTTTTCTTGCTACGTGTAAAGGACCCTTGAATCAACATCAAACAAAATTGAAATTAATTTTGTTGCAAAATAGAACTAAATATCTGGAAATCAGGTAGAATTTTGCAACAATATAAGTAGTGCGATGTCATGTACTGGGCATGATGTCAGAACTGATGGTTTAAATATCAGTATGCATTTGCAGATGAATTTCGATTTTAATATCACAATGGATGAGATAGAAGTGGACAAAATATGTGGAAGAAAATTGCATTGGTTAGGTTAAGAAGAAAATCAGAAGGACACTCTTATTAATATTAATATTAGGCCTATTATGGATATACAAGTGTATCCATATCTTATTCCACGTGAACATTTTCATGGGGGTTTCGATTTTACAGTTCTTTATTTACTTTTTCAAGCTAGTTGCTTTTTTAAATTAGGCACGTCATAATCAACCAAGATATTGTATAAAATGGGAGAATAGAAGTGATATCTCTTTACATTTGAACTTTTATTTATTTATTTATTTGTTAAATTTATTTGCTGCCCATCTCACAGTGTGGCTATCCTGGGCAGCTTACAACAATTTTGAAAATAAGATACTTTTTTCATCTTCACTGTCAATTATCAGTTGCAACAAGAATGGCACAGGATGACATCAAGGTTAATGTATATTTAATTCAATTTCATTATTTATTTAATTGCTAATTGTTTGTATATTGAGACAAAAGGTCTAAGTTTGTAGAAGATTCTCATTCAGCACAAAACTTTCCCTAGTGATCAGCATAAAGTGTTGTCATAAGTATGTTTGCTTTTGTTGCTTAAGTCTTGGAAATAATTCCACATGGAGGCTGGTCTGCACTATTTCAAGCTTATATCTTTGTACTTCTGGTTAGATCAAGAGACTTTGCCTAGTTGAGTATCAGATGTTGCAGTGGATTCACCATAATAGACTTACTAGAGACCATTTATGTTTCAATAAAAGCTATTAACCTGATCAGTTGGATGGGGGGGGGGTATTTTTCCTGTCAGCGACTTGTAGTTTTGTGCTCTTTCCCCCAAATCCCAAGGAATTACCTTTTGTGTCATGAAATGGCATTAACATTATTTGTAACATAATTATTTTAATTCTTCTCTGAGGAAGAGGTTGCCCTCTGAGAAACATTGCTGTTATCTGCCCCCAAATCTCTCGACACCTAAATGTGGAACAAGTTAATAGTACATAGTGAGACTCTTGTGTGAAAGTGATTGCCTTACAGTCTCCCTAGTTTATGGATTATAGTAATTATTGAGGTCTTCTCAATCCTCTATTGAGTGCTGTTGTAATTCTCTAAGATCTTCCATGTAAAAGAAGTCAGAATAGATGTTTACACTAGCAGGTAATAATGATATGTGCAGAATTGCCACACATTTTCATGTCTAAAGTGCTTGATGGTAGAGACACTAAATAAAATACCACTCAGTTTGACCGACAGGCAGCATGCAAATGTAATCCAACCGACAGGCAGCATAATATGTAATCCCATTGACTGAGATGGTCAGCCATAGAAATTGAGCAAACAAAGAATTAAGAAAATGTAGCATTCCTCATGTTTGTAACAATCGACATGTATGAGATAAATTCTAAAAACTGATGCCCACTATTAAGCATCAAAGAGAAGCTTTCATCATGGGAAAAGTAGTTATAAAATTATGGGTAGGCAAGTAGTGGAACTTCTGACAGCCATAGGAAATGGGAAGTTGTACACTCATATCAGAGGTGGGTTTCAGCAGGTTCTGACCAGTTCTGGAGAACCGGTAATGGAAATTTTGAGTAGTTCGGTAGTAAAAATTCTGACTGGCCCTGCCCCCATCTATTCTCTGCTTCCCAAGTCTCAGCTGATCAGAAGGAAATTGGGATTTTACAGTATCCTTCCCCTAGGTTGGGGAGGGAATGGAGATTTTACAGTATCTTTCCCCTGCCACACCCACCAAGCCACACCCACCAAGACATGCCATGCTCACCAAGCCACACCCACAGAACTGGTAGTAAAAAGTTTTGAAACCCACCACGGACTCATATATGCTAAAGCTGATAAATTCTTCCCCAATATTTTCTTTACATTTTATAGCAATAACAAAAACCTTTAGACAAATATACCACTTCTTAGTGCTTTATAGCCCTCTTTAAGTGGTTTACAGAGTCAGCATATTGCACCCAACAATCTGGTTCCTCATTTTACCATCTTGGAAGGATAGAAGGCTGAGTCAACCTTCAACTGGTCAGGATCGAACTTGTGGCTGTGGGCAAAGTCAACCTGCAATACTAAATTCTAACCAAATTCTAACCACTGTGTCATCACTGCTACATCCATCTACTTTTCTTATAAATATTATAATTTTTGCTACTTAGTATGATCAACATTACAATTAATTTTATGATCGAGGTTCTCCCATCACACCAAACCTTAAACAAACCACAGAATTCTAGTTATACATAACACTTGAAACATAAAGCCGTAATTGACATGTTGCATTAAATCAAAACCAAATAAGCTATACTGTAGTTTATAATGGCATATGTGAGCCTAGCAGTAGTTTAGTTGTATCAAGAGTGGAGTGATACAGTCTTCCCCAGATTTTCCACCTCGTTTATATGCAGCAAATTGGATAACTCCTTTCAAATATGCTTCAGTGGGAAGAGATTTTCCTGTCTTCTCAGATTCTGCTGCTAGAATTGTTCAACAGTAGTAACAGCATGGCATTTCCCTTCCTCACCTCCCCCCCCACAAACTTCCTCTATTTTTCTGCTGCAGTAATAGCCAACAATCTGTTGGCTGCCTGGAAGACATTTGTTTCCTTTACAGTGACCCATCACTCTGGAGCACTATACAGAAGCTGTTCTTAAAAAAAAAAAAAGCAGTGACACTGTTCCGATAAAAGAAAAAAAATAGCCTTTTATAAGGAGTGGTATCAAAGGTCGTCTTGTTTTTTGTTTTTAATAAATTTTGGGAAGTGTTGAATCTTTTCTATGTATCTTCTCTCCTGATGATGAATATGATTGCAATGTCAGAATTTCTGCCAGGATACAATGTATAATAGGTTAGTAGTTTAGGGCAATCAGTTATGAATGATTAAATTGGTTAATTTTGCATTTTTCCTTTCATGGCAGGAGAGATGTTTTGGAGATTATTTTAGGGAGGCAACATAAATTGGTTAGCTTTGTATACTGTATACCATGATTTGATAGTATGGTGTAGATTACCATCCCAGGGGACAAAATCTCCTGAATCAATCCTCCTTGACTGAATAATTGTCTGAGTGTAAAAGGGTACAATCATGAACGTCATACCAACTGAAGGTAGGACTTCAAAACATGTAGAAGGTATGAGAATAAATCAATTTTACGTATTGAACAATATCTACTATCATGATCAAACAGAATAATTTGGCCAAGGGGGAAAAAAACCATATATGTTGGGATATTAAAAATATGTAAATACTAGAAGAAAATTAAAACTTTATGCTCATTTCTTAAATTTGATGAGTACAGTATTTGAATACTAAATGTTAGTTCCCCTCCAAGTGACAATTTAGGAATGTGCACATCTTAAAACTTTACTGGGTGGTACTTGGCTTTGGGTTATAGCAATGCAAATCTTGGCTTCCTTTGAACAGGACTTCAGAGGCATTCAAGCTTTGTAGGGCGACAATGTAACTTGCAAAAATCCCGGATTGAACTTGCTGAAGAAAATGAAGGCTTTAATGTGATAATGACATCCAGGGCCTGGCAAGCAGAAAGATGATGTAAAATTAGATTGAATGCTGAAGGATGGAAACTATTCATGTCTGCCTCTTGGGGGCATAGCAAGGACAGACTTCATCAGCATGTGGTCTATAAATACTGTCTCTTCTCCCAGATGGAGATAAGCTGACCAGTTTTCCAGACATAAGCAATTTAATAAGATGCTCTTGGGTTCCTTCTCAATACAAAAGTAAGCCCACAACGTACTATCTAATATGATTGGAACCTCTCTGAGGGTAATACAAACACAAATTGTCAGGCAAGGGCGATTGTTAGATTGGCCATTTGTGATTCTCAAAAGATTTTACTTTATTGATTGTTACTCCAATTTTCTACAAATAGTGGAAAAAGATTTTCCACTTATCACTTATCCAGACCATTGTAGAACTACAGAGTAGTTCTCTGGGACTCTTGGGTGGAGCTGTGTGGAATGCATACTCTTTTGTTCTGTATCTTTTTCTTACTAAACTTATGCATGCATGTGCCAACACACATGCTTGTTCTTTTACTAAAAGCACAGATACAAAACAATTCTTGAACTCTTCTCAAAGAATATCCTGTCCTAATTCTAATTCAGTCATCCTGTATCCTGTATCGCATTAAATTCTACTTCTGCTGATTTTCTTGTATATTTTCCTGGGAATTGTTTTTTTCTAGATAATCTTATGAGAAACTGCTCCTTGCTAGTACTGTTGATGTTACCTATAGTTAGGGTAATAAAACATCTGCAAGAAAAGAAGCAAACTCAGAGAGCACCAAGGACCCTTCATTTCAACCCTGAGCTACAAATATTCTCCTTTATTGGTTCTTTTATATGTACTACCCATGGGTATAACACAATTGAAGTAAGAATTGGCAATTTGGAATATTCAGTTTCTTCTTCAATCAAATGTTAAGCTCAATTTCTATTTTTCAATGAACAACTGTTGAGCAATAGAAATTTCATAACTTAAAAATTGGACTAAAAGTATTTAGCATTAATGAAAACACTAAGGGAAAAGTGAAATCAATAAGAAATGATTACTGAAGCATGTTTTAATTGATTTTACTACTTGTTTTAAATCATCCATAAGTCACTCATGGTTGTTGGTAAGAGAACCCTTGGAAATTGAAAATATAACCATATTTAGCATACTTTATCATTTGAACCCATTTACATTTTTTATCAAAATGTTTTAAATTTCAGTTTAATTTCTGTACTGTGCAAATATTTCAATATATTTTAATATAGCTGCAGAGAAAAAAATCTTTTAGTAGGCATTTTAGCACAAATTAAAATATTGCTTTTTAAAAAACGAACAATTAATCATCATAGAGGAACAATGCCTGCACCAAGTATCCAGTACAACACTGTGGATTTTAATTGCACCTCTTTAAAGTTGAAGGAATAATTATTTTAAAATGATATCATCTAAGAACAACTCTTTAGAATCCAGAATTCTGTTAGGATAATACTTTTATTAGGTCAATTTGAGGTTGCAAAATAGTCACTTTAACATTATTTTGAGCACTAATTAGTTTTCATAGGTTTGAAAAAATTTTCAAGCAATTAAAAAAAAATAGAAAATAGAAAATTAGGAGAACCACTAACTGTGACTTGTTAAGTAATGTCTGCATCAGTTATAATCTTAGAATGAGAGGTCTCCACAGGAGGGCAAATTATGTTCTAGAATATATCGGCTTTGTACACAGGATTCATCTACAGGTTGCATTTTTTCCCATGGTTTTTGAATGTATAAAATTTATCTATGAAGTAAAAACTTTTTCATCTTGAGGCATGTCACAGGTGAAAAATAGCCAGAGGTCATTTTAAATGTCAAATGATTGATGTATGATTGATCTTGGGTGGAAGTATGAAAGCAAACCGGCCTTTCTAAATATTATGTAATTGACCTGGCATGATTAAAACAATTTATAGAACACTAAAGACTGATCAATATTCATCTTTATTTTTTTAAGAATTGTGGACCAATGAACAAATTAAGAGATACTTCAAAGAATCATTGCATCTTTGCAGGATTTATTTTTCACTTTGATTCTGATTTGTACTAGCAGTGAAATGGAGAAATAATTAAGTTTGGTGATGTTTCCTTGGGAAAAAAATGTCTGCTGGAAAAACTATTAACACAAAGAATGATTTTGTATTCATTAACTTATTACATTACTATAGAATTCAAAATTGTCTTAGCATCTTAAGAGTCATTTGCCAGAGGGTAAAGGCTTGGAATTAATTTTTTTCTTATTTCAATTTTTTCCTTTTTTGGTTGTTTAATTTCAACTTCTTTAGCAGCTGGCAGTTAAATTAATCTATTTTAGTTAACCTTTTCTCTACCTTGAAATACAATCCCTAAATAGATTTGATTTAACTGAATGAGAAGGGACTATATACACATTGTTTGCTTTGTGATTTTATTTTGTCTTTGCCGGTCATTTTTGAACCACGCTAGTCTTTGCCTCTGTATCTATCATCAGAAAACATGTCCTCTTGATACTGCCTTGGTTTCTTCACAGAACAATGTTGAAATAGCTTACAGTTGTCCCAGTGTAAAAGACAGAGGTTTTTTTTCTGACATACATTTTGTCATATGAATGCTCCATAATGTCTCATTGATAATACTGCATTGAGAAGCTAGGATTTTCCACTGTAAACCAGTGCAGGTGTGCCCTGCCTGCTCCAGTTGCTTGGCACTGCCCTCCACAGCCTTTTTGGCTTGGACTAAGCAGAGGAATACATACAGGAAGGAGCAATAGCAGTAAATAAACTGGATTTAAAATAAATAAATAGCTGTTCTGTGCATCGCCTTGGAAACAGACAATGTACCTTAGTGGGAAATATACCTCTTTTGTTTCAAATGAAAAGGAATTATATTGAAGAACTGAAGAGCAAAAGAGAGATTCTATGTATCCATGTTAGGAGGAGGTAGGGAAGTGTGAAGAAATCCTCGTGCAGGTTTTAAAAGGGTTTAAAGAGGTGTTTCTTCATCTTCAATCCTATATTTCCCCTTTTACATCAAGGCAGTATTCTTTTCAGACTTAGGAAGGCCAGGTTCAATTAAAAATTTAACATTTTAGTTTGGGCACAGAAGGAATGGAGAGCAAAGGGGTGGGCAGGATTGGACATTTTATGTAGATAGGGTGAGATAGCATTTGCAGAAAAATCATGGGGTTCGGGGAAGCCAGTGCATGTCTCACTACAAACACAACACACAAACAAAATGGCTTTAGAAGGAAAATCCACAAAGTGCCTTCCTCAGTCTGGTTGTCCACAACTGTATGACCTTCAACAACCAGAATTTTCTACCCTGCATGTTCATAAGAGTTCAAAGAATGTCTAGTTGAAGAATATTCTTGAAGAGATGGCTTGCCTGTCCTGTACATGAGGCATCTCCACATAGTCTTCTCATGTCTGTAATTCAATATTGCTGACCATGCTCACCCATTATTTTCGGTTGTAGAGAATCATAAAGCTGGCAGATACTAGATAATCAGGTTATCCAAGCTAACCCACACTAAGTATTTATCATGGCCAACAGGAGAAGGAAGGGTTATATATTCACTGCCTTGATTTATTTATAAGGTAATAGAGACAGGATAAAAGAAAGCTAAAACTAAAAATAATTTAGTTTTAAATTAGTTTTTTTAAAAACGGAACACAAAAGGTTTCTTTAAAATCCTAGGTAATATTTTAATGATTTAATATTTATGTTGATTTCCTAAACCTGAAACAACGGTAGTTGATAAATTCAAATCCTTCTACCTAGATTATGTGTTGTCCCCCAAAATCTATTACATGAAAAAAAAATGGCAATAATTAGTCCATATACGAAGTATAAAGGCAACGATCCAGTAGAGTAAATGCTGACTAAAAAAAAAATCACTTACTTTAAAAAGATTAAAGAGATGGGTATCACATTTCAGTGAAAGGAAATACTGTAGACCAGTTTTTCTGGTAATCGTTACATCTGAAGGTAGGATTATGAGGCAAAACACTTTCCTGATACAGAATATGCTACTTTCAAGTTCTTTATATCTTTTCATTAATATTGCCAACTTATATCTTGCAATTGTTAATACATTTCTTCCTCTGAAATATAGGCTTTTGTTTTCCTACCTTATACACATGTTATAGAAGTCATAGAATCATCAGGCTGGAAGAATCTTGGAGGTCTTCTAGTCTAACTCCCTGCTCAAGGCAGGGGAGTATATCATCCCAGATAAATCGTTGTCCAGTCTTTTCTTGAAAAACTCCAGTGATTGAGCACCCACAACTCTTGAAAGCTTGAAATGTTGCTTCAGAATTTCTTTTAACCTTTTCTTAGTGAAGTTTTGAGCTTCTTATTGGAAGTGGCAGAAAAGTACTACTGTTGGTAATGTTTTCTGTTACATATCTTTCAATCATTTGGAAGCCTCCTTAGATGTCCACACTTCCCAATCTAAAAAACACCCAATAAGGAATTCTCAACTTCTCAGTGGCATTTAGGTGAGGCCTGAGAAGACAGAATTGCAACTACACAATGCTGAGAGCTATTGTATGATGAACACTAGGCATTCACAAATGTTTGCTGATCTACTTCAAACCTATATAACTGCAAAGTGCCCCAATCTTTCAAATACTTCAAACCTATATAACTGCAAAGTGCCCCAATCTTTCAACTATGAGAATTTCACAGATTTTTTTTTTTTGAAAGCTAGAGTCCCCATCAAATTGAATGAGAACTGGTAGTAAAAATCCACTGGATAATTTTCCTTCATGAAGACAGTTAACATGAAAAATAACACCTTGACTTGTGTTCAAAAGCTATAATGGTAGCCAAGATGGATTCTCATTAGATAAAGTGATGATTTCCCAAAAGTGATGATTTCCCTTGAATAAAGCTGCATTACTTTTGCAGTTTCAATGGAAAAAAAGATTGCACTAATATGCCCCAATTCAGAAGTGAATTGTGATTGCCACAATTCATATATCTTTTTAAGAAAAGCTAAGACACTCCTGAGAAGTGGTATACCTGACAGCCTAAGAACCAGACTGCTTATGACATAAGAGATTCATGATAAAATCATCTCTGGAGCTTTTGGTAGTGGTTCTTAAAAGAAGCTCCTTGCACTTTAATTTGATTTGGGACACAGCTCCAGGAAAAGAAAGAAGTTTAAACCTTCCTGGTGTGCAATTTATGCTATATAACTGCACACTTGGAATAGAGTTTATTCATGAGTCTGGAATTGCCTCAAGGGCTGGTGAAGTTCTGAAGGCCTATTTGACCCTGTTCTTGGCTCTTTTTGACCTTTTCACTAAATAATCATATGCCACTGTGAATGGTTACTGGTATTATCCCCTCCACTGCAGTTCCTAACTGTGCTTCTGTATTCCTTTTTCTCCAAAGAACAGGAACACTAGGAGTAAAGTTTATGGCAGACAAAAAAATAAAAATAAAAAAAAAATTCCATGTCCTTTGTGTTATACTTTCCATATTAATGGCATAACCTAAACAGGGGCAGCTAAGTTTTTGGCACTAGTAGACATATTCTAAATTATGAAATAATGCCGCGGGTAATCTTACAAAATGCTTCCCATGGTGGATACGATCATTCACAAAAGCGTCCATTTAATAGAAGACAGACTAATTAAATTGCTTTCTTCTACCGCCTCATCTCTGCTAACATCCCAGAAGATCTTTTTGTCTATTTTTTGTGTCTAGCCACCCATTTTATATTCCAACTGGAGGCCACAGTTAATTCTGGAAGAACTATGCTAGAAGTTGGTGCTTTGCTGCATGATACTTCCCATTCCCATATGTTAAAGAATATTAAGAAAATAAACCAAATCCAATTCAGATAAAGCTTAGCAAACATGAACAAAGATTTTGTGCCATATTGATACCTATTATCTATTGGCGCCATAAGAAGTGATTCCACAATACATCACAACCCAACAATGTATTTACAACATTATTTGTCTTGTATTGGAAGAGATGTGGTAAAGTTTGTGCATGCTACACCCAAGTTGCTACAATGCAGATACAATATCTTACCCTGATATTTCCTTCATGTGTTCATTTCTGCAAAAATGAAAGCTTTGTATCCTCTAGCCACCACTTGAAGAAGAACAACTACTAAACAAGTAGGAAGATGTGAAAATTAAATAAAAGAAAAAGATGGGATTAAAGCAAGGAGTAATTAAAAAAATAGAGTAATAAATGGATAAAAATGCTTTTCTTACCTGGAGTTTAAATCAATACCCTGGCAATTCTGATGTTCCTCCTTGGGCATATCAATGTCTATTGTAACTAGTTCCCAGCTCAGAACTTCTATTCTTTTATTGTCACTTCTTGTTCCAGATTAAAAATATTTTTAAAGAGCAACAGGAGTATGTGAAATATGATGGTGCTTAGAAGTTGGTGAATTCTTTTGATTTTTCAACAATTCTACATACATGTCTTAAAAAGTGATCAGTTCTCCACACAGATTCTGAAAGTAGATAAAGAGAACCCAATTAAACCATAATACTTGTTCATTTATTCAGTAAGGGAAATTATCCAAAAACCTACCTATTTGTGGTAAAAGTATATGGATTCTTTGCTTTCAGTAACTGGTCCTCCCTTGATCATCATATGCTACTATGCAGCCTTTGTTCCAAAACAGCTAGATCAGATTAACTGCTTCTGGGTATAATCATGTCTATCCAGAATTGTGGTCATATCAGTTTCTCTCCTGGTTATTCTGCAGCATAAGATGATATCATTTCTCCTGCAGGGTTTACTTTCCAATGATTCCATCTTGTCCACCTACTCATTTTTACAAGCAAACTGTAGGCTGCTTAGCTGTATATAATTCCTATCCTTTTTACAACCTACATATGTGTTTATGTTTTTACTTCCCCCAATCCACCTCCTGTTGCTCACCATCATAACACTCTAAAAAAAGGGATGGTTTTACAAAATAATGAAAAGTCAAGTTGAAAAATCCAGACTGGAGAGAGAAAACTTTAAAATGTCCAAAACTTCCCTGCTGATTCCAATAACTTGCCTTAATGCAGCCTAAACAATTTCATTTTTCACACTCACACCAATCCCTAAATCCCCCTGAGATTTGGATGGCTACTAGCCTTTGGAAGGCTTCAAAACCTGGCTTTCCCTCCCGGGGGTGGGGCTAAGATGTATGTCTACAGTATATTTGGGATAAGATTTACTTAGAGTTTTTGTCGCATTACATTGCAATAATTTTATTTTGCTTTACGTGCTTATCTATTGTAAGACTCAAAGTTACAATAGCACTGAAAAAAATTGACTTAAATTGGTCCTCGCACTTACTACCGTTGCAGCATTTCCATGATCATGTGACCAAAATTTGGGCATTTGGCAACTGGCAAGTATTTGCAGTGGTTGCAGCATCCCAGGGTTATGTGTGACCTCTCCAGCCAGTTTCCAACATGCAAAGTCAGTGGGGCAATCCAAATTCACTTAACGACTGGATGACTCACTTAACAACTGCAGTGATTCACTTAACAATTATGGCAAAGAAGGTGATGAAATTTGGTGCAACTCAATTCTGGTCCCAGCTGTGTCAAGATCTACCTATAACGAGCTAAAATATGTTCAACCAGGCAACAAAATTTCAGATGCCATTGTTCCTTGCCTATAGCTGATACAAAGAGATGAGGCAATGTTTTAAATTAGGAGAATGGCCAAAGAGGAAGCCGACAGAGATGGAGATGTATCTTTCAGAGGTGGAGAGAGCAGTAGACCACACTGCATAGCATAGAAAATGTGTTCTTAAGTTTTCTTAAGAGCTTGTATTTCTATTCCTTTGTCCTGGCATCACCCTTAGAAAGAGGCAGAAATAAATTGATTTAAAATGTGACTTTTACCTTACTTCAAGAAAAGAAAACATCAATTCCTTCATGTTGTCTAGCAGCATAGCTCGGGACAAGCATTCCAATATCGTCTTTTCTGTGCTGCACATGTAGCAAAGCTCATACTTAACCATCAAAGAAGTGGGGACTTTTGACCTAGAGATGCTCAAGCTGTGTCCAGGATACCTTTCTTTTTTTTATTTTCTTATTAAAAGAAAAAAATACAACCAAAACGAGAATATATGTAGAATGGTCAGTACATCCTATTAGCAGCTAGATGCAATATCTAAGCTGGATACACAAGCCTGAAAAATGTGTCCTCTGTTTCTGTGACCCACATCAGAATGGCTAGTGTAGAAATCCCCTTTGACTTCACTGAGAACAAATTCCAAAATTCTCCTGGGCCCTAAAATTAAGACAATTAGCCAAGGAACCTAGTTCTAACAGCCCTCCCCACTTTTTCTTGCTTTATCTTGACTACTTGAGGAAAAACAAAAAAATTGGTTCCTAAGAGCCCCTCCTGTCTGCAACCCACTGCAGCACTGATCTTAGACCCATACATGACTTGGGTAAAGCCACTCAGCTTCTTTCTATCTTTTTTGCTTCTTATTTCATTTGCATGAGAGACTTTGGTTGGCTAGCGATGATGTCACCACACCAAAGAGTCAATAAGCAATTAACACTATGGATTTTGCGGTAAAAGGAGTTGAACCGTACACTGCTACTTAAGCCGTTTTCTATTACAGTAATTTACTCTTCAGCTCCCTTTCAACAGGCAGACCTATTTATCAGTTTTTTGATTCTGCTTCTCAATCAGAGCAAGGAGGAATCTTATAAGAGAGAGATCCCGATTCCATTGCTGTGGCAGATCTTTCCTTTCCTCCCGAAGAAATATCACGATCCTGCATTCGGTGCCACAAAGATCCTCAAGCAGATTTTTTTAAATATATAAAAATACCAACATTTGATGACAAAACACAAAGGCTGTTTCTCTCCCCCCTCCCCCTTTTAAACTTCCTGCCTGCAGAAAATAGATGAAATAAATGTTCTAGCATAATAAAGCTAAACATCCTTATGAAGGGAGGGCCAAAAATCAGCCTTCGAACACCTTTGTCTAAATCCACTGCCAAAGAAGTTGTAACTCATTGGCGAAATCATTGGAGAGAGCAAAAAATTACCTGGCTATGAAATGTTTGATCAACTGAAATGCTCATTGAGGCTTTAAGCAGATTTTTTTTTTCCAGCTGCAAGAAAACCTTCCCAACCAGTTGACATCCCTGTCTCGGTTACAGTGATAGTTTCCCATATTCCCAGCCCTTTTGTTGAGGCCATTATAGAAGTATTGCAGTAAATGTAATCATGCAGGAATCATATAGACTACATATTCATGCTTTTGTAATCTCTCAGGAACTCAGAAAAACTGTGCCAGCCCAGAAAAGCTTCAGTATGGAAGCCTGATCTACAGCCATTGATTCATTACATTTTTAAATAATCTGAATTCCCCTGTCTCCTTTGATGTGGCTCTCAGTTGGGTAACCATGGGCAAGTGACTCTCGGCCCTAGGAAGGAAGCAATGGCAAACCACTTCTGAAAAACCTTGTCCAGAAAGCTGCAGGGACTTGTCCGTGTTGGGACACTTAATATAAATAAGTATGGAAATACTTGTCAAACTTTCATGTTTTATTTTCAATAATAATTTGTATGTGTGATTGTCCTCGACTTAACGACTACAACTGAGCCCAAAATTTCTGTTGTTATGTGAGGCATTTGTTAAGTGAGTTTTACCCCATTTTAAGACCTTTCTAGCCACAGTTGTTAAGTGAAGCACTGCAGTTGATAAGTTAGGAACGTGGGTTGTTAAGAGAACCTCACTTCCCCAATGACTGCTTGTCAGAAGGTCACAAAGGGTGAAAGGGTGAAAGTCACAAAGGTCACAAAGGGTGACCCCGGGACAGACCAACGGTCATAAGTATGAACCAGTTGCCAAGCATCTGAATTGTGATCACATGATCATAGGGGTGCTGCAAAGGTTGCCACTGTGAAAAATGGTCATAAGTCACATTTTTCAGCGCCATTGTAACTTTGAACGATCACTAAATAAACTGTTGTAAGTTGAGGACTACCTGTATAAGCATACACATTCAAATGACTGCATGCTTTTCTGTCTAGTCTCAAGCAGGTGTTCTTGTCCTTATGCAGTCTTGATTATGCATCGAGTAAAAGGATTTTCACTCAGCATTTCCTTTATGCTCTGTGCATAGATACTACAAACAAGCAACTATTATCTTGACTCTGCTGTCCTAGCTACTTTTCCTCCCTCCTGCATTTTCCACCAATAAAGTCCTTCTTCCCACAGCCAATCAGAGCACTAGGCAACAGATGATATTTTGGGATGAGGGCTCAGAACTACGGTACCTAAACAGCCTCTCAGGGCTGTGTCTGTGCAGAGAATTCAGCAACTCATCTGAATGTCAAGCTGAGATTAAGAAACAAAACAAAACTCTGCACAACCTTTGTTTCCTTGTAACTAATCACATTAAATTTGGTCTGTGTTAATATCTAAATGCTAGTGGATGCAGCAGCGAAGAAGGTTTGCTTTTGAATTTGAGCCTGTTGATTTCCCTAAGATCAGTAAAAGGCTATGTTGCTATTTTTAATGTGCATTGATACTTTGTGGATTCACAACATGCCTTTGAAGATTTCATTTATTTTCACAAGGCTTTTAACAATGCTAACGAACCTTGTCACATGTATAAGCTTTAGCTCATGTTGCTTGCAACTTTACAGAATTAAGGGCAGATTTCCCTTTTTAACATGAAGGTCATTATCTGCAGCAGGGTGTCAAACTTGTGGCGTCACGTTGCCGTCACGTGACATTTTGCAGTGTGTTTTTCCCTTCACAGAGCTGGGGTGGTCGTGGCCTGCGTGTGATACAACCGGACCGTGGCCTGCCAGTTTGACACCCCTGACCTGCAACATTCACATCATACACAAGTTGAAGTCAACATTGTAATATTTCCCTGAGTTGTATTCCTGAGAAAAGGGTGAATTTTTATTTATTTTTTTTTTTTTTGAGAAAACGCTCAACTGAAATGGAGGAATAGTAAATTTTCTACTTTCCTGATTTAATGTAGTTTATCAGTCTGGATGACAGCTAAAAGTTGGGACCAATTCGTCATCTTCTAACCTGTTTTTAAGAGAGAATTTCTAAATAGTAACTTTCCACTGGGATCATATCAAATTGGCAGAAACCTTTGTGTTACTGTGGATTCATTTTGTGTCAGAATTACTACAATTTACTGCTTGAAGATCGGGGCTGCAAGATAAACAAAGACAAAGGGAAAGCTGAGTCAGCATAATTGTCACTCATCCTAACAAGGACTTGTTTGGAAGTTATTAAGTGAAAAACTATCTGCATTCTGATCTTGAAGCTTCCCTGTGGCTTCATTTCTAGCTCTGTGGATTTGCTAAAGTTCTGACAAGTTTAATATACAGACCCAAACCTGAACTTGCCAAAAGTATCAGCCTGAGGCAGTTTGCTCTCTCAGTTTGTCAATTGCCATCTTATAACTAAGAAGAAAAGACAATTCCAGATGGATTGAATCATTGGCTCCTATGTATCTTTAGATGCTCATTTGGCTTTGGATAATTTATAAAACTTGCATCTAACAATTACCCATATTCCATGTTTTGTGTCGGTGGTATATGTATTTTGAGAAATTTTGGATGATATGAGAGTCCGCTTTCAAGCAGCCCTCCCATGTAAGGGGGAGGAAAATGTGTTTAGTTTGAAAAATCCATCTATGTTTTGCGATTGCATGAAGTTTAATACCAAAATTCTAGAAATCTAAAATTAAAGATACTACTTTTGAAACTAGGTTCTCTGCTTCTCTATTCAACTGTCATGTCTAGAGTTTAAGGAACACTTTTGTTTGTAGGTACAGGCAATCTACTTTGCGGGTGTCGAACTCGTGTATCATGATGGTTTATGCCTTTGCCATTTTTTTGCAAGGGTGGGCGTGGCCTACATGTGATGTATCTGGGCCATGGGCCACCAGTTTGACAGGCCTGATTAAAGGAAGTCTGTTTTTAAGAGTATTTTGGTCATTGAATCAGCAATACATGGATATTTATTTGAGCTTCGAGAACAAAACAGATTTAAACATAGGTAAGAGCAACCATTTTTAAAACAGATGCTTCTCTTTTGGGGGAAGTAAATGTTTTCCTAATATTTATGGTCATTTATCTATAGTAGCTGTAAAATGCATAATTAACTGCTTCATCTGAGAGATGGGAAGAAGGAAATAATTCCCAGAATTAGACATGGTATTGCAGTTATGGGTCTTGTGTTTTAGATCTACCATGTTTCCCTAGATAAGCCCTAGCTTGATTTTTACACATGCACCAATATAAGCCCTACCCCCAAAATAAGCCCTAGTTAATACCCCGCCCACTCCGTTGCATCTGGCTGCATGGGGTGGGGCGAGGCACATGGGTAAAAATCAAGTGGGGGGGGATGCGGGGGTTGAGTTGCTTACCTTCAGACAGTTGCAGTCAGGCCTGGCACACCCCGACACCTGCCTTGCCTTGCTGGCCCACTTCTTCTCCAGCTGCTTGCCACCACTCGTGCATGTTGCCTCCGGCCTCCATTTCATTGTTAGAAGCCTTCTAGAAAGGCCTCTGCAGCTGAGAAAAGAGCTCCAGATTGAAATGCACGGTGCCCCCTGGCTTCCGTTTTGTTGTCAGAGGCCTTCTGGAAAGGCCTCTGACGGCTAAATGGAAGCCAGGGGGCATCGCGCATGTCAATCCAGAGCTTGTTTCCAGGCTGCAGAGGACTTTCCTGAAGGCATCTGATGGCAAAATGGAGGCCGAGGGAGATGTGTGCGAGCAGTAGCAAGTGGCCACAGAAGAAGTGGGGGGCAGCAGGTTCCTGCTGGCTGGGGCTGTTGGTGCAGCTCCTCAAGGTGAGTCAGTAGAAGACATCCCCCCAAAATAAGACCTGGTGCCTTTTTTGGTAGCAAAAAAACTATAAGACCAGGTCTTATTTTGGGGAAACACGGTTGTCCAAGGGCAGAAGTTGCCCACTGCACAACTGATTTGTTAAGTCTGGTTATACCTGAGATTCTTAGGCAAAGAGGAAGTGATCTTGTTTCATTTTCTGACAGCCTAAATGGCAGCTGTTGGCTAGATTTCTTGCTTTGAGGAAAGCATATAATTTTCAGGGTAGGAAGCGATCTAGCTATGAATATCTTATTTGCAAGTTTAGGGCAGAAGCAGCAACCAAACTTTTTTTTAAAAAATTATATTTGAAGAGGATTTTACACTTGAAGTGTTTCCTGTTAATATTAAGTCAGAGTCAGCAATTTAACATCTTGCATTTTGAACCATAGTGACCACAATCCTTGATGTTTAGATAACGGTAGTATTAGTCTACCATATTAAAAGAAAATTAGGTTGTCTATTCCTGCTCAGGGGATATTTACATAATTGGATGCCACCGAAAACTACCCCTTGCTTTTCCTAATATAAAAAAGTTCTGTCACATTTTCTCTGCAGGTGTCCAGGTAAGATGTGGGTTATAGTTGACTTTTATGTTTTCAAAAGTGTTGTCACCCTTGAATATTTGTACAAAAGTCCCATGAGAAAATGTATTTTATTTAATCCTTTCTACATAGTTTTAAAAAGCTAAAATATACTGAAGGGAAAAACATACTGAAAGTATCACGGCAGGAAAAACCACCTGCATGATCCATTAGCTCTATTTTACCATAAATGCAGCCCGAGCCAAAATATAAGAGCCCTGTTTCTGCTCAACAGGTCTTTTGAAGTGAAAATTGATATTCAGAATGAAGCAGCCTGTTGGGCAAATGTCGGTGGATCTGATACAGCTTTGCGCTGACCTCTTTCTTGCAATACTTAGCAATCTGCCTAGAAACAGGCTTGTATTTGCAAGAAATAGGTCATGGCTCTTTAAGGATTAAGAAGAGATCTGGTAGGCCATTGTCTTTTGAGCTGCAAGGGCACATTCCTATTGGCTGGGCTAGACGCTGTGGCCAGGCAGAGAAGTCTGTAATACAACCATAGTGATAGGCTAAGAAAAGCCAGCCCGCTCTGCAATAGAATGACTTTGTGCTAAGTTTGCATCAATTATACTATGAAGGAAGTCTATGGCACATATAACGCAAAGTCCCTCCCTATTGATTGTTAACCAATGTGTTGTGTAGCTGACAACTCAAAAAAGATACAAACGTTTCTGTTGGAATATGATTTGAAGATTTTAACATCAGCTATTTCTCACCTGAGGGACACCAGAACATTCTGTGAATAAAACATGCTATGAAATAACTACATTTATTGCATTTTACCAAGAACAAATTATTTATTAGTTTTTGCATTCTCAGTTAGTACATTGGTAAGGAAAATAGACTTGAAAATCAGACTTGGAAGTCATTCTAAAAAAACATTTCTGATGCTTTGTCTTGCTAAACGTTAAGGCTGGGCATTAGCTTGCAACAGAGCTTCAGTTGTAGATTGTAATCTAGGCACATCTTGCTTAATGTTGGCAAGGAAGGAGCTAAATAAAAGATAATTAAGACATATTAAACCAGAGCTGCTAGTTTCCTTGTGTTTATCTTGCAAGCCTTTTTTTTGCAAGATCTTAGCATAAACTGAAAGAAATTATTGAGTGAGATGTTTAAACTGCAAACGTAAAAGCCACACCTTATATCAAACTTTGCCACTGACTGGAATTAACCTTGTTTTTTCCTTGCATAAGTCCCTTATAGTTCAGGAAAAAATGGATTATAAGACATTATTTCCATCAAAAAATGATAGGTCTTACAGAATTTTGTATGGGATCTTTAGTTATTTAATTGCAAACAAGTTACAAGTCTTCATAGCTTCATATTCATCAGGATTATTGAAATAGAGAAGGGATCAAATTAGAAAGTCAAAAGAACAAAACCCGCAAAAGAAAGCAGTGGTAAGGTACTTACATTTAATTGCCAAGACTACTAGTTGTAGTTCCAAAGACTTAGAGTTGACCTGAAGGAATCTTTTATCCATAATAATCTCTTACAAATCATAATGACATAATTATGGTTCTTTTTGCAATCATGTTATGATAAATGTGTAACAAGCCAAGAAAAGGAAACTCTTTAAATAGTGAGCCACTTATTGGACAATAGTCCAATATTGGGCAGAAATTATTAGTTGATCAGAATGTTCTCCTAATGTTGTGTGTTTAACATAGCAAAGAGAAAGTTAACATGTGTAATATTGCACGGATATCCCCATTCAATTTATTATTGCACTTTTCCCAATGTAGAGTGGGACTATATTTATCAATAGCCAATTGCAGCTAGTATATGCATTGTTGTTCTTACTTTCCTATATCTGCATTTTTGTGTGCATTTTTATTGGAAACCCTCACAACATTCTGAAAAATGAAATCCAGCTGTAATGCACGTCTCAAATTTTCCTATATAGTTAGAAAAATAAAAAATATTTATTTGTATAAAACTTATAAAAAAGCAATTTTTTCAATTGTCCCAAATCTCTTTATAGATTTTCTCCTTCAGCAACACCATATATACCTCCATCATATACTGAAATAGGATTGGAGGTAATGCCACTGTAGTTCCATTGTAGTTCCACTGTAATTCCACTGTAATGCTACTATATCAGAAAATACTGATATAGGGTTGGAAGTAATGCCACTGTAGTTCTATGGAGGAGATTGCTATAATTTCCTCCAAAGTTACAATACCTACCACAAGATCTCTTTGCATAAAAGCATGAATTCAGATATCCTGAGAGAATTTTAGCTTTGAAAAAAAATTGAATGTGTCCTACCTCTTTTTCTGCATTTCCAGTTTTATATTTTTGTATTAAGAAAATTACTGCCCAGAGTGTTGGTTGTAAGATGCATAATGGTAATAGGGCAAAAACGTCGTTTCACTTAAAAGCGTTTCAGCGAATTATACTTGCTTTTATGATGAGCTCTAACTGAAAATTACATCATTTCCTAGGCAACAAATCATGCACAAAGCCAAGATATGTCTGGGTGCTGTTGCAAATCTGTATTAGTAGATTCACCTTTGCTCCTAGTAATGGAAACTCTCTGTAGAGGCTTGTGGATTTTTTTTTTTTGTACCTGTTGTTGTTTATTCACTCCACAGTTTTGTCCAATGAGGTTAGCTCACTCTGAAATGCATGGTGTCTGTGTGTCTAACTGCCAGCTTTTTATTTATACCTTCCGTGTAAATAAAGCTCCAGACCATCAAAGCCATGAGCTCATCTGTTATATTTGGTGATGGTGAGTGAACGGTAAATACATGGGTACGACTTGGATTCATCTCTCAGACACAATGGGGCCAAGGACCACATATGACTCATGCTTTCTCCTTGTCATTCTTGGAAGCAATTTCAGTCAGGTCCATGAGATCCTTGGGGTGGACCTGGCATTGGGAGAAATTTGCTTTCTCTCAATTTAAGTAGCATTATGTCAGCTTGAATTGCAGGAGATGCATTGAATGTTACATGGAAAGCTCTCCTACGTATCAGTCTGTAGGTCAGGAAAGTTGGCTCTCCCAAGAATGGATTCGGATTCCCACACTCTTTTTAGTTTAATCCCAAAGTAAAAACCAGAACAAGATCTCTAGTTTCTGATTCCACAGTTAAAAATGGCAACAACTCATTTCAACTATTGTAGGCATAGTAATTCCTGACTTGGAAAAGTGACCTCTTTTTTTTTTTTTTTTTTTGCAGTTAACTTTCTGTTCCTACAGTTTGTAATCTGATTGCTTAATTTAGGCACTTAACAGGGCAATATTCCTCAGGACCTGAATGCAGTTTGAAGCAGGTTTGCTTCAACCAACTTTGGAGACCTACCTGACCATAGGCATGTAGTGTGTTTCTATTGGCCAGTTTTGCAATCTTGTCCTCTATTTTTACTTGTTCTTTATTTATCTGGGCTTTTCCCTGTTTTTTTTTAATTATGGTATTAATTTTATTCTGCCTGCCAAATTATGAGTTGCTCAGAGTAATTCCAAAGTTAGACAGCACTTAAATAAATAAATGAATGTGCTTGGATTTTAAAATTCAATCGAACAATTACCTGCCATATTAACCTCATCTTTAACCATTCTTGATAAGAAAAACAAAAATGTCTAGATAGTGGACACCGCAGTGCCTAAAAGCAGCAGAACAGAAGAGAAAATTACAAAATACAAACACCTGCAAATAGAGCTACAAAGACTGTGGCAAAAGAAAGCAAAAATAGTGCCAATAGTAATAGGCATCTTGCATACAATTTCAAAACATCTGGAGCACCATCAGCATTGACAAAATCAACATCAAAGACAGCATTACTCAGAATCGTTTACATCCTTTAACACCATCAAACAATATCTACCTATTGTGGGTCTTGAAAAGGACTCAAAAAGATAGATAAAATGTCAAATCCATTCTAGTCATCTATCTGACTATGTGAATAATTATTATTACTAGTACTACTAGTACTACTAGAAGTAGTACTACTATTACTACTACTACTACTATTATTATTATTATTATTATTATACATGGTACCAAGTGCCCCGATGACAATGAGTATCACTGTTACATGTTTCATCCATAACCTGGATATAGATCCCATTGAGATACTGCCAGCACATTCCAGGGTGGGTTCTACTTACCTTTACTACTGGTTTGCAGCAGGGCCGCACACGAACGTGCGTTCTTCTGCGCAAGCAGAAGCATTTTGATAATGTCAGGATCAGTGGGCGGAGCCTCCCACCGGTTTTACAACTGGTTCTATAGAACCGGTGTGAACCAGGGGCAAATGTGCCCACCACTGAGGACATTCCAGAGAAATGGCCAAATTAAGAGACCGTGCAATCCTAAAATGGAGAAGGGGGGGGAGGTTCAGAGTAATCACACTGTAGAATCTCTCAGAGTTTATCTTTTAGGTTAAAAGGTTATAGCTTTAGTCTGTCAAGATTCCCTCTATTAGATTTAAGCAATCAAAGCACTGAACTTGATTGGATCTCACTGTGTCATCTTTGGGTTTAAGGCAACACCTGAAATGCTTATATCAAAATATATGAAACTGAAATCTTAACTATTGATTGTAAAAAAAACAACAAACCACCAGTTTCTTTAAATAATGAAATGAGAAAAATGATGTTGGGCTTGGGAACAGGGACTATAATGGCAAAGGGATATTGCACCATGTGGTGATGACTTCACTATGCACATGTTTTTATTTGGTTCCATTGTGTTTGCATTGAGGCAGGGCTTCATTATCACTTATCCTATCAAATCCCTGAAATATACTCTTTTGAGATTGGAATTATCATGGAATATATGAGGTATATTATGATGTATGTCTAAACACATCTTAGGTAATATGTACACGCAAGGCTAATGACTCTTCCTGGTAAAGGTTTTTTTTTATAATTTCAGAATTAATATCTGCACATGTGCTACTTTCCTGAAAGTTACTTGCTACTGCCTTTTTCCAGATTTGTTTTTTTCCCCCAACTTCCCACACTAACCAACCTGTCAGGTACTAACCATGGCTGGTTTTGATTACTTCCAAGATCAGCCATCATCAGCCACGTGCCACTACCATCTGCTGCCAGAATATCTAAATAAGTTTTGACGTAATTCTGAATCCCACTGAAGGGTTACTCAATTTGCCTCTGACTAAAAGGGAGGAAGTAAGCTGTCAGAAGATTAACATGGATAACACTCTGACTTGCCTACAGTTTTGGCTACCAGAAAGAACATAATTACTGACACAAGAACTGTATCCTTTCATAGTGATAGTGACTAATTACTATTAGTATTGCTGTGTATTAACATTGACATCCTATACTGATCTCCTCAGAAATGGAACCATGATATAATTTTAAAAATATGGAATATAATTTCAGAATTTCTACAGAAATGTAAGTTTCATGAAACAATTTGGAAGAAATGGCCTGATCGCATGCAGCTTCTCTTCCAAATTTGTACTGGGCCTAAAAATTATGGTGATGTGCCATGACTGTGGTGGGCTGCAGATTTAATCAAAATCAGATTCTCTATTGTGACTAAGGGGGTGGAAGAGATGGATGTGTTGATTTCCGTGGGAGTGTTTTCACTTGTACCAGCACCGTGTAGGTATCATACGATGCTGTCATTAGGATGTTGATATCTGATTTCCTCTCCTGCACCACACTCCAAAGTTCACCCAGCTATCCCAATTTCATAAATAGCTTTCTCTAGTCCAAAGTTATTTATACAGCAGCAGGTGTATACATTCAACTCACTCACTCTGGCTACACATATACACTATTTCATAGAGGCTTAACTGAATGACCAGTTTGTTCTGTTGGAACCATAAGGCATGATGTACTAATGGGTACAGGAAAGGGTTAAATATATAGATTAAAAAGAAGAAGAAGAAGGATTTGGAGGGGAGGTTGTAAAAGACCAAATTTGTCTATGAGCAGATTTCTGTTTAAAATTGGAAAGGAAATGGGAGTATATTTACTAATGGCGAATGGAGTTGGAAAGCTTCAAATCCAAATGTGGGTGTCACGTCACGCTGCTGTTTTAAGAGATTTTTCCTGCAGCTGTTTCTTCTCTTTTGCCACCTTTTCTAGCTAAACATCTTCCCAGGTTACCGAAAAGTAACATGGAGCTCCTAGAGCCACCCTGCTTTTGTATGAGTCACGCCACAGCTTCTCTGCTCCGGCCCCTGTTTTATTTCTAATGGATGGCAAAGGTTTAATATCATTTCCTGCCTGGCTTGAGTCAGCTGAATTCCATGGCTCACAGCCTCTATGCATCCCATGAGGCAAAGGAAACACACCAGAGATGCCTGTTTTCCTGTTCTACTTCTTGGACTTTACCCAGCAGAAGCCCTGCACATTGATCCTACCGCTTTGGAAGAGCCATGCAGAAATACCAACTAATATTAAGAAAGATATTAATTTGTCCTCCGCCCTTCCCCCCCAAAAAAGGTACTTTCACAGGGGCCTTATATACGTATAAAATACTACAACTTCTTGTTAGCTAGTTACCTTTTTTGTTTCCTTTTTCTTCTGGCCTGGCTAAAATATTCTGCTGCTTTGGTAATTCTGAAAGTTTCTGTTTTTTAAAATGGATTTTTCTAACCCAACAAAATGTGAGAAAAAGATTGTGTAACAGGGTTCTGGGCTCTATGAGAATGGAACTAAATTTGGTATGATGGGAGAAGCTGCCAAAGAAAGGAAGGTGTTAAAACTGGGTCCGAGTTGGCTATTGTTTGCAGAGGGAAAAAAAATCCAGAGCAGGATTCCCTTAGTATAGCCCTATAGAAAAGCAGCTGAATGGCAGCTTGGAATGTTGTCTTATTTTATTTTATTTTTTTTATTTTTTTATTTGATGTATATGCCGCCCTTCTCCGGAGACTCAGGGCGGCTTACAATGCGTTAAGCAATAGCCTTCATACTTTTGTATATTTATACAAAGTCAGCTTATTGCCCCCACAAACTGGGTCCTCAATTTACCCACCTTAGAAAGGATGGAAGGCTGAGTCGACCTTGAGCCTGGCTAGGATTGAACTCAGAGAAATTACAGGCAGCTGGTATTAATTGCTGCCTTTAGTAGGAGGCATTAGCCCCCTACGCTATACAGGCTACCATTCTAAGCCTTTTTCTTTCCTGATCATGTGACCCAAAGTGGCATATATGAAGTCTGTCTGCAAGGCACATATGTGCACAAATGTTGAGGCAACACTGCCTCCTTATTTCTCCACTTAGAATTAGTCCTATGTATTTAAAACACCCACCTATCCCCCCAACATGTCTACAATCTACATATCTTAGCGTAGGTTTAAATTTAGGACTTTCACATCCAAGTATAATTTAAAGTGAATTAAATTCTGCATTCTCTTTCTGTGAAAGACACTTAAATCTTTCTGCCAGTTCTCTGATTCACCTCTTGTGTGAGCTTGTAAAATGCAATATTTCAAGACCTTTCTAATATTCAGTGGGACTTGCGTAACACAGTCACATTTCAGCTTTCTGGATTGTGTGAGAGCCTGGAATTATGGTCATAAGTCATTGAGATCACAAGTGGAGGTATCACATGACCAGATGCAAAGTTACAACTGTTTTTTTTTTATGATGGTTGTTAAGTAACCCACTGCCGTTAAGTGGATCCACTTTCCTCAATGGTTGTTGTTTTTTTCCAAAAACTGAAATTAAATGCTGGAAACTGGCAGCAAACCCCCATTGCGGAAATGATAAGTGTCCTAAAAACTCTTAAGTCATTTGCAGTGGGCAAAGAACATCAAATGACTCCTATCATCCCTGCCCTTTTCAAGGTGAAAGCACATAGTCAGATATACAAATGATATAACTTAAAATGCTTCTATCAACTTCTCTCAGTTGATGCCTTCTTACCAGGGGTGAAATCCAAAATTTTTCCCTACCAGTTCTGTGGCCGTGGCTTGGTGGGTGTGACACGGGAAGGATAATTGCAAAATCTCCATTCCCTCCCTCCTCTGGGGCCAGCCAGAGGTGGTATTTGCCGGTTCTCTGAACTACTCAAAATTTCTGCTACTGGTTCTCCATAACCTGTTAGAACCTGCTGTATTTCACCCCTGCTTCTTACTGTTAAACATGTAGTAAGCTATGAATTCCTTGGTTCAAATCATAATCTTTCCCAAGCTTGGTTAAAAATGCTGGATGTTATAATACAGTTATAATATCTCATGAAACCTGGGTTGGGAAAGATTACATTAGATGGACATGGGACATAGGCTAGCTACATCAAGGAGCAATGCCTTAGTTTGCTCTTCTTGGAAGTCATAGCAGGGGAAGGCAGCTATCATATACCCTTGACCAAAGATCGATGAACTCCTTCTATCTGAGATCCTTGTCCTCTTCCATTGAGCCTGAAGCTTCAGGAGGGATGTACATGGAGCCAGATCAACTGAATCAATCCTAGCAATCAATGAGGTGACAGATGTTGCAGCCAGATTACTCTCACCTCTACAGTTTGGAGGATATAATTATTGCGCAGACCTCTTATGAAGCCTACTGAGGTAATGTACCTGAAATCCTTTCTAAGTAGAATCTTACTAGTGCTTTATGGGGAAGTTGGTGCTTAGCATCATGGAAAGTGCCCCAGTGATGCTACCAACTGTCGGAGGGGGCAGTTTAGATAATTTCCCAAGTGAAACCACCTCGGAAAATGCCCTGCATCTATATCAAATTGTTTATAGATGGTAAAAAACGGATATACACCTGCCCACTACAACGGTTAAGTAGAAGGTCAGCAACACAAGTAGAGATCAAAGATACTGGAACTATGTTTCTGACCCCTTAAATTAGACCCATATGGCTATCCTCTGAATGCACATCAAGAAAGAAGGAAGGAGTTATTTACAATTATATTCAAGTTAAGCATGCTAGCTTTTTCAAAATAAAGGATTCATAGCAATGTCCACTTTTATTTATGAGTGAACAATTGAAAATAGCTTTGTCTTAAAGATCAGCTTTAAAAATTCAATTTCTGATATATTTTTTGGGAAGCCAAGCATGTTTCCCAACAAAGCCCATCTATCTATTCCATGGTCTGAATGGTAGAAGATAGTGCAGATTTTTCCTTTTGAAAGTCCTGAAATATTTCTGGAAGAAAGGCTGCTGCGGTTTGATTTGATTTTAGTTACTGTAGGTTATGGCCAAAGAGCTTTAACAAAGCTGTTCTTTAAATTCTAAACAAGGCAGCCCAGCCAATTCCCTGGAATCCATAGCACAGAGGGCGTAATCAAATCAAATTCATCTGTGCTTAGGGCTTATCTCTTCCCACTATATGCAGTTATTTTAAGCTGCTCAGGAAGCAGTACTGCCTTTTCATCTCTTTTTATTGTGCGTGGGATTTTTGTCTCTCGCTTGACTCACTTCTTCCAAGTTTCATGATGTAAGATACTGCTTTTCTTCTGAAACTGGACAATCAGCAGTGTTTGGTACTTGCTGAAAGAGGAAATATGACATGCCAATTGTGCTTATTCCGTCTACCCTCTGACACTTCAAAACCATGGATGTTAATCCATTACCCTGCAGCCCAAAGAACAGAATAGGAGTGAGCAGGATCAGCACAAGCAGCAGAATTGTATATGGCAAATCACACCAGGGGGCACAATCCCCCCACCCCCCGCTATTCTCCATGCTCACGCCTTCTTTCCACACACTGTTTAGATTTAGTGCTATAGGTCAAGTCAGTCTTATGGAAAGTTACGCTGTGAAATATATCCTGAGTAGATTCATTTTGTAGAACATTCCAGTGGCTATTTCAGCCTCCCCCCAGTTTGGCACCTGCCAGATTGTCAGGAATGTAGTTCATATGGCTGGCAGGAAATTCTGAAAGTTCAGTCCAAACATCTGGAGGGTCCAGCTTGGAAAAGGTTAGTCTACTGTATCGCATTTCCAAAAGAAAGCCTGCTTAATTTCAACACATCACCATTGTAATATGGACATAATTTCTTAGGCAAATTTATTGGATTGTAAGTATGAGTTGAATAGTTCAAACTGTATTATTATGTACTAAAGTGGCTGTGGGATTGTCCCAACCGATATCCAACTGTCTATTTGGCCGATATATAACATAGGGTTGCCATGCATTCGGCTGTGTAGGAGATTTGCAATGGCACAGCAAATATGTATTGATTGGGCATATGCTTGAGCAACAGAAACAGATAAGCCTTTCCAATTGCTCGTTATATTTTCAAGGGCTGCTTTTATTATCCTCCAAAAAGCTATATAGAGTAATGCTCAGGTCTGTTCTGTCCAGGGAGCTCATTGGATGATTTTGAGCCAATCACTGTCTTAGAGGCAGACTGTTGTGAGGATAACATTGGAAGAGGGAATACTATTACTGTACATTACTTTGAGCTAGCATGGTTTATTTAATCTAAAAGGATTTGAACCTGACATTTCTTTTTCAAATGTGTACACATTTTCAGGTGAATTCAGAGATGGAAAGAATATGTCATGACTCATAGATATTAGTGTTATTTTTCTAAATCCTCGTATTTTCACCCCTTAGTTTACTTTGATCATCCATAGGGCTGAATGGGTCTCACAGACGGCTCCATTTTGGTTTATTGAGGGGGGGGGGGGGAAATGACAGGTTGCCAATTCAGAAAGGTTTTCCCTCTTTGTGTCATTTGATTCAGAAAGACTTCTAACTTCTGCCCTTTAAACTAGCAGCAAAAATATTGGCACTTAGCTATATTCCCCCAAGGGTGGATGTTTATTTCTGGACAGAGCTAGAGAGAGCTCTTGCACGAAAGCATGAATGATGGGATATCTGGGCTATTTGAACGGTCCAGCGTATATTTTATTTCCATTTTATAATTTTTTTTATTGTAATCTAAAACAGCCGTTTAAGAAAACCTTGCCAATAACCATTTTTTCTCACTGTCATTTTCAAAATAGACAGTGCCTCTTTAAAAAATAAAAAAGACTATAGTATGGACTGTCTACTTGAGACATCTGGAGAGCTACAGGGGAGACGTGACTCAGCTAAAGCATCATTAACTTATTATAGATAGCTATAATCTCAGTCTGATACCTGCAGGAGAATCATGGAGAAGCTGGGGAAGTAATTGGAGAGTGGAGACCTCCAAGGTCAACTTTTCTATTCCAGTTGGAATCTAGTAATGCAGAGCTGTACTAGCAGGAAGTACATATTAAAATCTTTTCTCATGAAGATCACGCCATAACAATTTTATAAACTTGAAACTTAAATGTGTTAAAACTGACAAATTTTAATCCAGAGAATAGCCAAATTCACCAGTATTACACTCTGCCAGTGACAGGATATGTATCATATGATGAGCAGTGCTATGAGTTATTCCTGGTGCACTCCATTGCCTGAAGCCGTAACCAAATGGATTTTTCATGAAAGCAGATCTAGTTTCAGTCTGTCGTTAATTGGATTCAGACAGACGTAAAGAACTCATCTTCAGTCCAAGCACACATATTCCTCTAAGCACTTCCATAGAACCCCCATTTTTTCTCCTTACGCTGTAAAAAAGCGTATTTCCACAAATTTCCTCACCAGTAGCTGCTGAGGAACTTCATATTTGGACCAGCACCCAATCCAGCTGTCAAAAATCAGTTTTCTAGCCAGCATATATTCCCATCATTTTTGCCATGATTGAAATACAGCAGGGGTGTCAAACTCAAGGCATGTGGGCCGGATCCAGCCCATGGTGTGCTTAGATCTGGCCCATGGGGCCACCCTAGAAACAGTGAAGGACCGGCCCACAATGCCTCTGCCAGCGAAAATGGGCTCCCCAAGCTCCGTTTTTGGCTGTGACAGCCTCCTGCAACCCTCTGCTAATGAAAATGGAGTGCAGGTGACCCTCCCAAGCTCTGTTTTCACAGGCAGAGTGCTCGGGGCACCACAGGCACCAACACGAGTGACATTCTGGAGCAGTAGCTGAGCTAGAAGTTAATCAACTGATTAAGAAGATCTCCCCAAGACCAATGGCATTATGGGAAACACAAATGTGACACTGATTCCAGTGCTCTTCAGTCCATGTTCTTTGCACTTGTATGATGTCAGAATTTCAATTTCTGGATTTTAGGGCAATGTTTTTCTTGGATAAATGTTGCTGGAAACAGCAGTTCACTGGCAGTTAATGCAAAATATGAATGTTAATCATCAGCATATTTTGGAAAATATAGTTCCTTTTTCCAGGGCTAAACAGATAAAAGCCAATGTTATTTATATAGAGAGTGTAATAGAGCAAACTCTTCTGCCTCTACCTATATACATTGGGATGCCCATGAACATTTTGTCTTTAGTATCTGAGATGAGATGAAAGAATGAAATGATGAGTAGATTGCTCATCTATGCACAGAATGATGAAATTGTAAGAGTTTCACCTTTCTTAGCTGGCAAATAACTGTTGCTCCTGTGATCACAATTCAATAATGGAGGATCTCAAGGCAGCTACAGTACATGGAAAGCATTCTGCATTCTCCAGAGGTCAAGTTACTCCAAGGTTTGGCTGATCACGAAAAGATTTAGGATCTAAGTGACTGCGAAATGAGTGATTACAGCTACATGGGGAAAATTATGTCAGGCAGGACAGATTAAAGGGTCATGCAAACAAAGAGGCGATGGGCAGAACTGGAGCACTGTCCTCTCTGTAAATGCTTTGTGTTTCCGCATTTCCTCTAGATTTCATTTTGAGTTTATTAACTGAAATTATTCTTTTATTAGTGGAAATGTTAATTGTTCTTCAAAATGATTGTTATACACTAGCTGCATGAAAATTCTGAAATGTTTCTTATTTAGCAGGGGGTTCCCACCAGGGTTGGGTTCTACTTACTTTTATTACCTGTTCGCATCGCACCCGCACGTATGTGCTTGCTTCACTCGTGCATGCGCGCGCTCTTCTGCGCATGCGCAAAAGCTTCTGCACATATGCAGATCAACTTTGATGATGTCCGGGTCAATGGGCGGAGCCTCCCGCCAGTTTTACTACCAGTTCTTACGAACCGGTCCAAACCGGGGGCAACCAACCACTGGTTCCCACCCAGAAAATACTTATAATACTATATGCAAAATGTTCTGGCTTAATGGAAGTGAACTCTGCTGAGCTACATAAGAGCTCCAGCCTCAAATCCTTCTTTATATCAGAAAATGTATTGGACTGTGTATGTTTCTTTGAGAAGCGGAAAGCATTTGCTGGAATTATGTATAGAGAAGAAGATAGCTGTAGGTCTGTTTTGCCCGTCCTTGTGAACCAGACAGTAACAATGTCACTTTTGAACTGATGCTTACTGATCTTTGTGCCAAGGGTGAGAAAGTCAATCACTACCCTTGTGTGTTGCCTAATTTTGATAATGGGCTTTATGAAGGAGTACAAACAAAAATTAAATGCAGACAGGAAAGGGGTGCTTCGATTAAGAGAAAGCTAGACTCTGAAACTGAAGTGAAGTCCTTCTGGTTGCAGCTCCACTCCACCAGAAACAGCAGTTGGCAGTTTGGGAGTGATCTTTGGGCCTCAGTTGACCCTGGATTTGCGGATGGCAGCAGTGGCAGGGAACACACTTGAGCCAAAAAGATTTAATAATACATATCCATCCCTTGCTTTGAATCCAGATCAATGTTTTGCATTATTTTTGTTATGTTTCATATTTTGTATTTCCAATACTTGAGTGTTGGAATAAACAGAAGGGCAGGATATAAATTCAGTAATTTATGACACAATCCATATGGAGGAATGTAATTAAAAACTCTCTACAAATCTTCCTTTTTTTCAGGTGCAGCTTTTGTACTAACAGTTTAAAATGCCATGGCTGCAGTCCTATAATCTATTCCTGTGACAATAAGCTCTACTGTCAGTGGGTCTTGTTTTTAAGTCAACTTGCATGTGATTGCACTGTTAAACATCAGATGGTGTAGAAAAAAATGCTGCAAGTTTCTGAGCAAAACTTACTAAAAATTATATATCTATACAGATTTATTTAAAAAAAATTTGCCAGTGAAAAGGCAAAAATAGTCAGAAAAGTACACATATATCTGTATCATAGATGTAAAGGCATACACAAAAATGTGCTTGGCCATACATGACAATGCTATGAAATAAGTATACGACTCTTAAATGTTGCAATGCATTTTTTTTTACAAGTAAATACTTTATGAGTAGAAAATGCATAATATTTGAATGAGCCCTGAATGGTAGATTCATGGGCAACACCTTAAAATGTAGTTAAGTCATAATTATGAATAAGCTTGTAACTCCTGACTCTGGCTACTTTTTCAGTGGCTACATTATTTGTGTTGAGAGGAACTTTCCTTTAGATGGAAAAAGAAATAATGTACATATTTTTTTTATTAAAAAAAAACCAAATGGAGTATTTTCCTTTGAAATCCTTCCCCTAAAGCCTTATTATGAAAAAAATATGCAAATGCTCCAATTAGTTGAGGGAGGGGAATCCCCAGGGCTAATAGCCTGGGGGCTGAACCAATTAGAAGCAGCTTTCCTTAGTTCACAAGCAGACTTCTGTTGCTTCTTCTCTCTCATCTAGTCAGTTTGCTAAACCAGGACCCGGTGCTGAACTCTTGCCTGTCATTCTGGATGAAGAACCATCTTGCTTTTCCTCCCATCTTTCTGGCTGCTTAAGGATTAGGTTGCTATTTAGGGGCAGAACAAGCTAAGCTTTGACTCCTGAAGAACCCTTCCCTGAAATAGAATGGAAATTCAGATTCATGTTGTCGTCTGCGCACACCCTGGAATTGTCCACCCACATCATGGATTAACTGGACCTGAGAGGCATTTACGGTTATATTAGCCTTGGCATTTCTCAGAGTGATGGGGAATGCTCTTGTATCTGTTTCTGAAGATCCCGGCAGATGTAATGTCCTTCTCCTTTGAATATCTTTTGGGCTGTGTGCTCTTATTAAAGTAAAAGGACCTAAGAGGAGTCATAAATGGAATTAAAGTCCTTCTCAAAATAAGTGACCTCCTTTGCCTTTGTTGGTTATTGTTGTTTTCTTTTTTGAATGGCTAATATTCAAAAGAGGCAGATGTCTTCGAAGAAACATTTATTTTCAAGGAAGAAATTCCATTTTTTCCATGGGGGAAGCCCTTCATTCCTTCAGTTGTTAATAGTTGATTCATAGAGAATTCTCTACAAATTAATTCAGATGAACACACAAAGCTGTCTTGTTTGTCAGTCCATTGCTTGTCCCTTTAACCTCCAGTGCTGTATATTCTGACTACCAATGGCTTCACAGCATCAGAAGTGATATCTTTTCAATTGTCTGCTACTTCAGTGTTTAAGAACAGAACAGAATAACAGAGTTGGAAAGGACCTTGGAGGTCTTCTAGTCCAATCCCTTGCACAAGCACGAAACCCTATACTCGTGATGGCAAACCTATGGCACATGTGCCATAAGTGGCATGCAGAGCCATCTCTCTGGGCACACCAGCCATTGCCTATTGCTCTTCCAGGTTCTGACGTGCACAGGCGCGCCAGCCAGCTGGTCTTCTCACTCAAGGTAGCACTGGAAACCAGAAGAGCAGCTCCCCAGTACACACATGTGGGAGCGCCAGAAACCAGAAGAGCAGTTGTCCAGCTGGTCTTTGCGTGTGCATGCGTGCCAGAAACCAGAAGACAGGTGACTTGCGCACATGCACATGCCAGAAACCGGAAGCTCAGCTTCCCAGATTCACAAGGTGACTTGCACACATGCCCACCAGGGAACTGTTTTTCCTGTTTCTGGCACTCCTGCACATGCGTGCTGGAGAGCTGCTCTTCTGGTTTCTGGCATTCTCATGTGTGCGCACCAGGAAGCTGCTCTAACCTACAGTGTTCGCCAACACTGCCTTATACCATTCTGGACAAATCGTTGTCCAGTTTCTTCTTAAAAGCCTCCTGTGATGGAGCATCCACCATATCTTGCCTTCTAAAGGCAAGATATTCCACTGGTTAATTGTTCTCACAATCAGGAAGTTTCTCCTTAGTTCTAGGTTGCTTCTCTTCTTGGTAAGTTTCAGCCTTTGCTTCTTGTCTTGCCTTCTGATTCATGGAATCCTTGCAAAGCTCTCTCTAAGATTATTGCAATCAGCTCCTTTAAAGTCTAAAACATTATGTTCTATTGCTTGTGCCTGCAATAGAACATAATGTGCATCCAATTATATTCCAATATAACATGGACATGGTCATTCTTGCCCAAAGTTCCTGTAATTTCAACCCCCTCTATTCTTTCTTCTCCGTTAGTAAGAATTAGGTCCAGTATAGCTGTCCCTCTAAATCCCTCCTCTATCTTTTGGATGACAAAGTTGTTAGCTAGGTTGGTCAGGAATGTGTTTTATCTCCTACTTTTTTTTTTTTTAATTTGATTTATATGCCGCCCTTCTCCAGAGACTCAGGGCGGCTTACAATGTGTTAAGCAATAGCCTTCATACTTTTGTATATTTATACAAAGTCAGCTTATTGCCTCCAACAAACTGGGTCCTCAATTTACCCACCTTAGAAAGGATGGAAGGCTGAGTCGACCTTGAGCCTGGCTAGGATTGAACTCACAGAAATTACAGGCAGCTGGTGTTAATTGCTGCCTTTAGTAGGAGGCATTAGCCCCCTATGCTACTCAGGCTCTTGATGCAGAGCTTGTCTCCCAGTTGATATCAGGGTAATTAAAAGTTCCCCCATTACTAGTCCAATCTAGTAATGTTTCCTACATACATTTCTTAACTGACCAAAGTTCATCTGTTACTTCTGCTTGGCTGGATGGCCTGTATTATATATCTATGTGACAGTTATTTTTTTTTCCTTTTACATTAACCCATATGCATTCTAGGAGTCTTTCATCCTTAATTTTATGCATTTCTATAGAGATGTAGTGATCTCTTATATAAAAGCAACTTCACCTTTTCTTTTTGTTATATCTGTTTCTTTTGAATAGTTTATATCTTTCCATCAATATATTCCAGTCGTGGGTTTCATCTCATCAAGTTTCAGTAATGGCAACTATATCATACCTGCCCTCATGTAATACTACTTCAAGTTTACCCTGTTTGTTCCCCAAACTTTGAGCATTAGTGTATAGGCATCTGAGTCCTTTATGACTGACCCTGGGTATGCTTCCTACATCTCCTACTTTGTATCTAAGTTTTTTTTTTCTTTCCCATCATTCTCTACCTCCTTGTTTGATTGGGTGTCCTGGAGTTTATGTTTGGGATCAGGTCCTAAAGATCCTATACATTGGGCTTCCTCCCTTCTCAGTTTTAGTTTAAAGCTCTTTGGATAAGTTTCATCTGAAAAAGCTAGTGATTAATCCCTTTGCAAGACAGCCCCTCAATTATTATATCTGCTGTTAGATGTCCACATTGTGTCTCACAACAATCAGCAACAGATGTACCATATTTGTTCAATGAGAGATAACTTCAACATTTCTAGCAAATGCAGCAGATTGCAGTGTGCTGATGGGCAGCCTCGTAGTGTGTGAATAAGCAAACTTAGCCATAAGATCCCTGTTGGCTGAAATATGCAATCATGCAACTTAATGTGATTTGATGAAATGAGAACAGAAAACAACTTTCAAAGGCATTTTACACAGAAAGATATCATGAGGCTTTTCTTTATACTAACTTCTGAGCTTGGATGTCATTGATTCAGAAAACACATTGTTTGTCTCTTTATGTCTGACCCAAACAACTCTGAGCCTGGGGCACCATCAAGTCACCCAAACTCGGAATCGCACCAATGCATGGGCTAGCAGAACAAAACACTTTCTGTACCACTATGACTTCATTGGTCATCCTTACTGGCACAGAATAAATACTGTTCTTTGTATTAGGTTGCTACACAGTGGTGATTGCTGATGATCATAACCTAAAGGTCAGGTCACTGGATCAAAATCTCCAGGGAGGAGAAGATGCAATTCATTTACCCATCTGGTCTGGACTAACTTGGTCAGTATGACTTAAGACTGAAATGAACCCATTCCAAACCACAGAAATATAATTCCTTTTTCTGGCCAGGGACAAAACCACACACAATAAAACTGTAAAATTGGCAGGTCAAAAGAAATCCAATTTGTTTCCCATAATTCTCAATCAGTGTTCAAGATGAGTTCTGGTAATTGATGACAAATTTGAATTGTTGCTTGACCTGTCCTTTCCCCTGCTCAATTATTGTGCCTTTGTCTCATGTACGCTGAATGGATAACTTTACGTTCCTCACATAAACCATTTGAATTTAAAATAATAGCCTATTTTCCATCATTTCCGTGGGATTTTCGTTATTTCATGATTTAATCTCCCATGACTTTAAGAGCATATCCTATCTATCAAGTCACTTTCTTTTTTTCAGGCCCCAAAAAGAAATATCATTACTAGAGACCTGCCTGCTGTTGATCTAATTATACTTAAAAAGACCTAATCATCCCTATATAACCCTATAAAATTCCATTCAAAAATTGAACTTGTTGAACTTCAATTTCTACAATCCTTATCCATGAGTTCTAGTCCTGCCTTAGCCATGAAAGCCACCTGGGTGACCTTAGCTCAGGACCTCTCTCTCTCTCTCAGTCCTAACCCACCTCACAAAGAAAATAGGAGGAGGAAGGTGTATGGGATGTTCTCCACCTTAAGTAATTTGTAAAAATAACAAAGGTGGGATATAAACAAACAAACAAACAAACCAACACTGTAAGAGACAAAGAACCCACAGAATATAAGACATGAATTCTGAAGCAAGGTCTAGAAACTTTGCAAGGCTGATCCCCTTATGCTAGAACTCCAAATAAGAATGTAGTATCCAGGGGGAAAAAGAAATATACCTAGCTTGTTAGCTACCAAACATCTTTCCTTCCATTTCATTCACCTAATAGGATAGTGAAAAGTGTTACCACTTGCCTGTCCTTTAAAAGAATAAAATACTGTAATAGAATATTGAGAAAGTTGCTTGACTTGTTTCAGTTTGTACCGCCGTATTCTACAAACTAGAATAAATTATGCAAATTTAGTAAGAAAGAAAGTAGATTCTCAAGAGATTTTTTTTTCGTTGAAGATAACTGATTTTCTTTCTAGCAAATACCTGTATAAGGTGATGAATGAATCAAGATTATCATGCCAAGTTTAGCTATATAATGTAAGAAATATAAAAATTAGAAATACACCTATACTCAGATAGAAAATAGAAGGGAGTCCAAGGACAAATATAATACATCCAGCTACTTTGTCCTAATTTCATATATCTAATCATACTGTTAAGTTGGGTGGAACGTAACAGATATAAAGTAAAAAATAAAATAAAACTCCTATTCCTTGCTATATGAAGATCACTGATCCATAGTTGTTTCAGACAATCTGTGATAATTATTTTAAGTGCAAATTCAGATGAGAAAATGTGAAATTATGCACGAAAATGACTACCCAATGGAGGAAGATAAATAATTGCCACCCATTATTTCCACCTCAGGAGACCTGGTCAAAATTACTGTGTAGAGCAAAGAAAGCAACATTCTTTTTCCTCCCACTCTTGTCCAGAAACAAAGAAAAATAGATATCCCATAATTAAAGCTCCACCCCCACCCCAAACTCCCACAAGAGAGATGGGCAAAAAAGAGTATTATCAAAACAAGAAAAAAAATCTCTCTCTCTCTCTCTCTCTCCCTCTCCCTCTCCCTCTCCCTCTCCCTCTTTCTCAAAGCTAAGACAAGCACTTAAAATTAAACATTTAAATCAGAAAATGGTTGTTTAGACAAATAAAGAAACACATCATTCTGAATACAGGAGAGAAGACCTTATGAAGGGTCACAAAAGCAGGAAAAAAAATCATATATAAAAGAAGCTAGAGGTTTCTCCTCCAGAGTTTTGTACAGTATAAGTCAGGGGTCAGCAACCTGCGGCTCCGGAGCCGCATGTGGATCTTTGGGCCCTCTGCTGTGGCTCCCTGTCAGGTGATCCCACCACTGGCTGGCCCTGCCCCTCGTCGTCCCTCCCAGTCACTCCTTGCCTGGCCTGAGAAGGTAAAGGCGACGGCGGGGGGATGGAGAAGCGGCCAGAGAGAGGTGGAGAGACTGAGGGGAGAGAGGAAGGGAGGGGAGAGATATGTCAAAAGGATTTTGTGGTTCCTGGTGTTTTTTAACAACTAGTTTTCTGCCCTAATGACTGGATGGGTAGGCATGGCTGGGGAGTGGTGGTCATGTGACTGGTGGAAGTGAGTGACATTGAGTTGGCCACGCCCACCCAGGTTTTGTGGTTTCTGGTGTTTTCTTTTCTGTGGGAAACGGTCCAAATGGCTCTTTGAGTATTTAAGGTTGCAGACACCTGGTATAAGTATTTTGAAACTAGTGGCAGCGCTCCTAGATGATGGTTGACTATTTATACTGCAACTAGATCCCCAAGGAAATAATGTCTGCATGCAGTAAATTTGAGTTTTCAGCTAAGTATATATTATAAAGGTGTATATATCAAGTAGCCAAGATTGGCTATGGCTATTGTAAACTTCATCAGTCTTATGCTTTTTAGCTTTATTAAACTTCAGCTCCCATAATCTAGTTAGCATGGACTGTGGCAGTCAAAGCCTAACATATCTGGAGGGAAGAACATCTGAATTTACTGTCTCATAACATGTACTATTTATTTACTTAGAATAATTTGTATAGTGCCTACTCATCAGCCTTTAGATCTGCATAACCTGGGGGCAAGGGGTTATTAAACAGCTCAGATTCTTGCTAATGTAAAGAATCTTTAAGACTCATTCATGTTAATGGAAGAACATTAACCACCTTTTTAATTCAACCATTGTAACAAATGAAATTTAAGATCTTTGGTTTATTGTATTGAGCACTTTTTCCCTGAGAATAGCAAGTCAATAGCAAGCCAAATATATACCAATAGATATAAATGGGTTAGAAAATATAAAAATCTATTTTGACATGTTTTAATTAATCAGCTTTAGTATTCAATTATAATTCTTCATTTTCTGTACCGTAACTAATATTATCCATTCTGAGCAGTTGCTTGAATAGATGTTATGAAATCAACATAATAGTAATTTAGTGCAAGATTGGCATTTTTACACCTTAATCCTATAATAAATTCTATGATATGTGTATTTTGAATTGCAACATTCACCAATTTAAGGGCCATGAATTCAATGAATTACAATTATGCCCCCTCCAAATTAATCAGCTAGTGGCTAAATACCCTGACTCACATACTCATAAAAACTTAAGATAACAAGCAATATTTCAAAAGGTGTTTCCCCCTCCCCCTTTCCTTGATCTCACATTGTGTGAAATATATTGATATCCTGGAACCTATAGGTGCCATTTTGCCATTGCTCAGTATAGTGCTTTGTATCAGACTGACATTGGGTATAGTATGCAATTACAAGTCTTTGTCTTGTCATGAAGTTGTGTTCTAAGAATAAAACAGGAAACTATGGATGCCATCTTGATTACTGCTGACCAGGAAAGATAATTCTCAGGCTGAAAATCTCTTGCCTAGATCAGATGCAACTTCTGTTTGCCCGAAATGAGTTTAAGGCATTAAAGGAATGTTTAGAGAATTTCACAATTGCTCCAGGTGTCTCATGCCTCATTTTTCCACATCCTCTGTAATTTCCAGTGGATTAGTCCCCATATGGCTTATCATTAACCTACAGGTTCTCAGAGGGATTAATAATTATCTGAACTAAGAGATTTTAGGACCTGGACTCACATTCGTTTTTGGAAATGTCTGTATGATTTCATATTTCAAAAAAACTAACACACAAACTTCTATCTGAACAGTATTTAAAGTGCCAGGAGCTGCTGTTGTTACTGTAGAAGAATTGTAAAGTTAACATGTCTGGGAAAGTTCAAGAACTTTGAAGAATGTAGAAGTCTGCAAAACAGAATGCAAAACTTGTGTTTCAAAGTGAGGTTTATAGGAAGAGATGAAAACCAGAAATGAAAGCCACTCAAATGATGGCAGGTAGATGATAACTTAGTAAAATAAGTTCTTTGCCATAATTGTTTGATTTAAGAGTTGTTTGCCCTAATGAAACACATAGATGCTATTTAATCTATTTTCATGCCGTTGTGATTTCTAAATAGTTTTTTTAAATAAACATAAAGGTATTTTTTTAAAAAAGTAACCAAATATTATTTTGATATAGTTTCATATATTTTATTTAGCCAAGGTTTTTTTAATACTCCATGATGTGTTCATAAAAATAGAGATGATTATGATAATGATGATGAGATGATGATGATGGTGATGATTTTCTGAGTGAACATTATGATACAGTAAAATGTATGAATCCAGTCCAACTTATGACTAGGTATTACAGTAGGCTGGGTTGACCAACATAACTAATGCTAAGCCATGGTATGTTGAACTGACTTACCTATATGTAAAGTCCTGAGAAATACAGAAGTCAAAGAAAGACAGCAATTAATTCTGACTGCAGTATAAGTGGACTCTTCTGCCAGTGGAAACCATTTGTTCATGTCCCTAGGGCACTGCCAAGGTATAATTTTGGGAGAGAAGTGTTCCTTTTCTAAAGGTAACTGGTGGGGAAAAAGGGCAACAGGATGTTTATTTCTAAGTGCCTATGTAAATTTTCTCCCTTTTCTCCCTCCTACCCCATTTCAGTTTGGTCCATGCAGTGCACAGTTGGTGAACCCAAAAGAGGGGAAACAGAGAAACACCCACACCAAATCTCCAAAACCGAAACCATTAATCCAGCAGCTGAAAAACACTGTCTTATAGTCAACATATACCACAAGAGTGACCACAAACCTCACTGCAGTGCCCTTGGGAAAATGGCAACTCTTGGCAGGTTTGACATGCTTGATGGCCCATGAGAAAACCAGTGGCAGAGTCATGTCAGGGAGACTGCCTGCTTTGGCCAAGTATGGCATGGATTAAAATGATGTGGCTTTGTTCACAGTTCTTTTCCCAGAAGAAGCAGCATATGGAAGTCTGGAAATGGGTGTAACACAACAAAACAAGAAGGATAGTTTGTACATGCTACACTTGGCAGGAAAATCAGTACAGTAGCTTGACAAGAAATTCTGTGTGTGCACGAGGTAAATCTTTGCCTCTCGTGTTTAAAGCCTCCCTTGTTTCCTTCAGAGCCTATCAAAGGTGAATATGCTGTTTTCAGTTTTATTTCACTTATTATTGCTATGACTACTGCTACCTGACATATATTTATTGACCAACAAGCAATTTTTCTTATTTACTGTATCTTATATTATATTCAGGGTATTATTATTACTTGGTTAAACCTCAATTCAATTCACCATCTGGGACTGGTTAGTAGTAGTAGTAGTAGTAGTAGTAGTAGTAGTAGTAGTAGTATTCCTCTAAGACAGGACTAGAACTAGACTAGACTTTCCAGTTTATAATCTGATGTTTTAACCACTACACTAAACTAGTTCACTAAAATCCAAGAAATTATATTAATAGCAATCATCAGCACAGTATAAGTTACCAAACAAAATTAACAATTACAATACTTTATATCGAAACAATTAGAAAGTTTGTGTTTTTATTTTAACACAGTAAGCATTCAATTTTGAATTGAATGCGTTCATAGTCTTTCAGGATTTAGCTAAAACAATTCAAAGAGGCTGGGTGGTCAGATTGCCCTTCCTTTTCCATAATAAAATGGGATTCTATGATGTCTGTCAGGAAGAGTTAGAAGGTAGGCATATGTAGCTTCCTAGCAAGAAACAACATTTGTAATTGATCTCTGACTATAGAAATGCATTGCATTGGGTGGCTGAATTCGATTGAAGAACAAATATTATTCCTAGAAGACTTTACCATTAAATGGTGTGTTTCCATTTGAAATACATACAGCTCACAATTCTTCCTTCAAAAGAAATTTTCCTTTGTTATAAGGATTCATCATTTTGAAACTCTAAAGTGTATTGCATTGTATTTGGAAAATGCAATTCTTCCACACAATAGCATGTTCATTGGTATTGTGCTTACTGTACAAAATGTTGCACTGTGTAAGAGTTTCATAAGCACCCGTTGTTGGTGACATAAGGGATGATTAGGAACTGAAACACTAGCCTAAGCGATTGTCATATCAAAACCCCTCATTGCATTTCATGATTGGTTATTTTAAAATTATTACTTTATAGATAACAGCTAGTCTGATTGCAGATAATAGATAAGTTTGATTGACTCTATAAATATTGTCCAATGTACAATCAATAAGATATTATTCCTTTGAGGAGTCACTGCCTTTAAGAAATGAGGAAGACCAAAGAAAGGAAAGGAAGTAGAAAGGGAATACAAAGAAGAGCCTGAAATAGACCAAAAGCAGACAGAGAGAGAAAGAGTAAAGGATGATGAGTGGCGGAATGATTGGAAATCATTTAGAATTACATAAGAAACAGCACAAAAAAACTAAGAGAGAGAAAAAGAGCACAATGCAAAATTTTGAAAGAAATGGGATCTTGGTCTTAAATTAGGCTAGAAGTGATTGAATTTTAGACAAAGATAGTTTCAGATGCAGGACTTCTTTGAAGACAAAAGTGGAAAATGTCCATTCCACTTTGATGGGAAGCCTATATTCCAATGGGTGGAAAACTGTTTATGGCCCATGAATCTCTTTATTGCAACTTCCCGAACCCTCAGAAATAACTATGAAAAGTCTGTTTCAATTGCCAAACCATTATTAGTTATTTCTTGCAATTTTCAAATATGAAAAAGGATATCTTAAGTATTAAAAAAAAAACAATTCCAGAAAAAAACAATGAAAATCCTTACTCTATCACTTTATGTAATATCATTGTACCATAGATGTCTTTGACTACAGATAGTCCTCAACTTACAACCATTCATTTAGTGACTATTTGAAGTTACAATGGCACTGAAAAAAGTGACATGACCAGTTTTCATACTTACGACAATTGCAACATCCCCATGGTCATGTGATCAAAATGTAGCCATTTGACACTTGGCATTTGTATGCACTGTCTGGAGGGGTTGTGTGAGCACCATTTATAACCTTCTCAATTGGCTTCCAACAAGCAAAGTCAATGGGAGAAACCAGATTTGCTTAATAACTGCATGATTCATTTAACAATTAAAGTGAGTCATTTAACAATTGTGGCAACAATTGCCACAATTGTTAAAATTGTGCAACTCATTAGGGTGCAACTCATTTAACAACTGTCTTGCTTAGCAACAGAAATTTTGGGATCAATTGTGGTTGTAAGTCAAAGACTACCTGTATTGAGAACATTTTTAATATTACCAAAAATTTTCACATCCTGCCCTAAGGAAAACCTGAATTATAGAAATGTCACATGAAATAATTGTACAATTTTGTCCATACAAAATTGTATTTAAACATTTTCTTCTATTCAATCCTGTCTGATTAGTTTCCATAATTTTCCAAATATGTTTTTGAATCTGGTGCTGACATTAAAAAAATGTTAAAAGTGGTAAATAGAAGTGGTATTATTTGGAACTGTAGAACCAAAAAACATTGGTTAAATTCAGATATGCAACAAGTGGTCTAGTTAATGAAGACTGACAACTGTGTTTTAGACCATGTATCACGGTTCCAAACCAAGCCAGCAAAAGAAGAGGCCACACTATGAGCAGAACGGGTCTCTTTACTGTAGTCTCATCTTGGCACATGGTGAATAATACAAGTAAAAGGGTTTCTAGCCAGTATTACTGGCTTCTGCTAGCCAGCTCGCTATACGGAGTCAGCACGTCCCATCCTCCTGTTCCCAGTTGCTTGCTGGCCAGCTCCAGCAAGAACTTTTTGGGCCTGGCTCCAGCAAGTACTCTTCGAGCCCAGTTGCTCACTGGCTGACTCCAGCAAGTACTTTTCAGGCCTGGATGGCTTCTGAATTGACTGCAGCTGGCTTGCCTTCCTGGCTCCTTTCCCAGCATGAGTCCCATCACCTGACACCCATCTGTGCCCTCATGCATCCCCCTCCCCCTGCGCATGTGTGGCAACTTTGAATGGCGCACTGCCTCAGATGTTGACAGCATGTTTGGGAGAGACAATGCTTATTAACAAAAATAAAATGGAGAAAAATAGAATGTTTATGGTAAAATAAACAGTGAAGGAAGAATACTTATACGTTCAGGGTATATCTAAAGGAAAATATTAGAACTGTTTCAAAAATATGAAACAGTTTTCACATGTTTCACACAGGAATATTATGGCTTAAGTTGTTCTACTGATTTTTATTTTATTTTGGGTATTGCGCCATGGTATCAGAAAGAATGGAAGTTACCCATATGTGCCATATGCAACTGCTTTGACACATAAACTGTTCCAAGGAACTAGTGGCCTTGAGGCTCAGTTTTGCGTCACACCCAAAGGGTGACATATAGGACACAGGCAATATAATTAGGTGTCCCCATACTTTGTGGCTGCTTGCTGTTTCTAATTGTCAGTTCTTATTTTTAGGCAAATTATAGGTTCCTTTCTAAGGAAAACAGTCTTTTGTTGATGTAATACTTTTTAAAAATATATGCCCCCAAAATTTCTTTTCGTAATTTTTTAAAATTAAAAATGTGTCCACTCTCATTTCAGTAATATATAGAGATATTAGTGAATTGTGATATATGAGTGGATGGAGGCTTTCTCCATTTTACATAGATGATAGTTAATTATAGCCACCCATTTAAAGCTAATTAACAACTTGAAATGATATGAATAACTATTCGTATCATTCTAGTGAGGTACATTATAAAAAACAAGAAACAAGAACAATTATTTGCCTTTATAATTCTATGTGCTTCTGTAATTCATTCGGTAGAGTTAGAAAAATAGCACATAGTCTGGGATGTGAGCTAATAGCCTAAAAAAATCACTTTCCCGTTTTTCAATAAGGTGCATTTTCAGACATCATGCTGGCCAAAATAATATCTTATATTTTAAGAATAAAATGTAAGATATTCTGATCAAATAAATCAATATCTTCAAAAGGTTTTAGGGAATAGTACTTACGCACAGAACCATTTATTGTGTCTTGTTCTCTGTTCTGCCAAAGTATATTTCTATGCTTGCACATTATTTTTTTCCCCTGATTCTTAACTATTACTTCCCATCCTTGTCAAAGAACATTCCATGTATGGTCAAGGCAAAGACCACTTGTTCTTACAGCCTATTGATTTTGAGGGGAAACACTTAAGCACTTCTTTAACTCACCCACTAATATGACATCACTTTTACTGGGCTAAGTTAACAAGTTTTAGAGTGTGATTTGAAATGTTACAGCTTTTCACCATTCCCTGAAAGGAAGGAAAAAGAAACCCAAGGGCAGAGCTTGCTTTTGATTAACATTCATACACAACCTTGTACTCTTTGAGTGTTTGACAGCTCTTACAATACTAAGACTAGATCTAACTGGACATAAAGCCCAAACCTTTGGAAGACACCATGTTGCTTAAGCTTGGAGCTAGTGGCTGATAGTTTAACTCACGGATATCAAATTCGCTGCATCACGTTGCCGTCATGTGACATTTTGCAAAGTTTTTCCTATTTACATAGCTGGGGTGGGCGTGGCCTGCATGTGACACATCCATCCTGCGAGCTGCCAGTTTGACACCCCTGGTTCAATTTATTCATCAATGTTAGCCTTAAGAACAGCTTTACAGTAGAGGTAGTAAGATTTACTTTCCTCAAGATGCATTTCCAGACTTTTCTTACTGTAGTACATTTTGAGGCATTACCATCTGCCAGCGTCTTTGTTATTGTTGTTTGTTTCTATAACAGAGAATAATTGAGAGATGCTAGACTTGCTGTCCTAAATAGGGTACCAGTAGCCCTAATGATACATTTGTTATTTTTTTTTTAATAATATACAAATAGTCCTCAATTTACAACAGTCAAGTGTAAAGGCATCACATGCAAGGTTGTTGTTTGTTTTTTTACTTAAAGAAATAAACAAGGATAGAATGCTATCAGTTTAAAAGAAAAGTCTGCTTCCTTTTTTTTCTGATCAAAATTGTTTGCTCACAGTCCAGTTTTTTGGAGATGAGTGGACTTCAACTCCCAGAATTCCACAGCCAGCCAAACACTGGCTCACACCAAATCCTTTAAAAAGTAAATCAACAAATTCAGATACCCTTGCAGGAAGAAGGATTTAGGCTTCCTTGGCTCCCAAGAATAATATAATTTGCTAATTCATTGGGGGTGCGGGGGGATGCTATTAAGCAGTTAAGTTCAAAGATACAAAATATTCTAATTTTTCATTCAAGTAAAGATGAAATTATTTTTATGCACATTCTAAAAACCATGATTTTGTCAAGCTGAATTTATTTAATGTAGATTTATCAGGCAATACTTTTTGTTGATAAAGTAGTTTATGATATCCGGGCCTTTTAAAACTGAATGACCAAAGACAAGATCGAGGTAAGATACTCATCCATGCTAAGGATGCTTAGAATTCTTGGAGTGAGAAAAATAGATAAAGTAAAAATGCCCAATTTAGTGCATCTGTGCTGGATGAAGTTATTGTCTCCAGTCTGGTGCTGCACATCTTTCTGAAAGACATTTGGGATATAAATGTTCAACTGGTGTGGAATAGTTACCCTCTTAATTAGGAAGTTTTTAAGCAGTTGGTGAGACCAGCAAAAAAGAGTTCAGCAGAGAATTCCTCAGAGAAATGAGACCACTGGAAAAACCCATCTCTTGTCCCCACCAATTGTGCCTCTTACACCAGTGTTTCTCAACCTTGCTGTCTGGGGAATGCTAGGAGCTGAAGTCCACACATCTTAAAATTGCCATTAAATATTACTCTGCACAATTTAGAGTAGAATGTATAGTTCCAGAACCTACAGGGAGACTAGCAAGTAATGATTAACAAAGTGAAATATGCCAGAAATCTACTCCAACCTTCACAGAACTATGCCATCTGAGCAAAATTCATACGTAGCCTTACCGGCTACCAAGAGAGCCAATTATGTGACATATAGTTTCAAACGATATGCTCTTCTACGCTGCAGGCTACAAGCCAAGCAGTGAAGGAAATCAAACCCAGGGCAACATAGGTGTAAAGCATAAGGGGCTGTAGAATCTTCTAATTAATTGTCCATTCACTCTGGAAAGTTACTGCATAACTGCATACTTATGTCAGATGGATTCCTGCTGCTGCAATCTTTAATCAAGGCAATGGAATAATCACAAATTGTATTTCTAAAGCACCATGGAAGCCCACACATGGATATGGGCTCTTTTCCTTCTGGCACACAAATACAGAACAAAGTAATGCAAAAGACAGAAGTATTTATATTTGTATCAATAAGGACAATTAGAATTTTAAAAAAATCTCATCACCAATATTTTTAGAAAGCCCGTGCCAGTATCCCTTTGATGTATACTAACAGAAAAAACAGATTCAAATTAGGATCTGTCAACCCATTTGCTGCCTGTCTACCATTATTTGCACTTTTACAATTTATGTATGTTTGTCTTGCCAGCTTGCATTTTTGTGTCTTGGTAAAAAAAACTTTTTTTAGATGCATTTTTCCTTTGCAAAAAAGTGCAAGAGCTGAGCACTTTGCTTGCCAGCAATAGGATTTGATGCCATCATTCAGCTTGTTCATACTGTTTTTCTGTAATAATCTTTGACGAAAGATTTCTGTAAAAATCTTTAATCTTTTAACTTTAAAAATGCAATTCCTATCTAAAAGCCTTTATGTGTACCTAAGCATTCAACTGGCCTGTCCATCCATTCATCCATTCCTAAAAAGGTAGATATACTTCAGGGGTGGGTTCTACTTACCTTTACTACCGGTTCACATCGCGTCTGGAAGCCTCTGCACATGCGCAGATCACCTATGATGACGTCCAGGTCAGTGGGCGGAGCCTCCCGCCAGTTTTACTACTTCTTGTGGACCGGTCCAAACTGGGGGCAACCCACCACTGAAATACTTTTATATTACCTTTGAAGAAAAAACTATAATTGTATATAGAATAAAATAGAACTATCTTGACCAACTGCCATGGGAGCAATCTAACTGATAAATGATTCTGAAACATTTGCAATTACAAAATTATTTCTTTGATAATCAATTTATTTGGCTTCTGGTAGATTACTTTTTTAAATGAAAGGGGTACTATATTTGAGAGAAAAAATTAATAATTTGATTTAATTTTTCACTACCACACATGTCCGTAAAGTCCTGTGAATCTTCTTTATAAGCCATATCTAATAACTCTTCGTAACTTTGGGGGCATTTATTATTTGCATTTTTAATTCCAGTAACAGAAGTTTCAATTTGCAGACCATGAAATTTTTTAGATAGCCCAAAGTGTTGCTTTTAATGTATTTTTCTTTCAGATCTTTAGATAGTTAAAAATAAATGGCTTCCAAGCTTGTTTTAATAATAATAATAATAATAATAATAATAATAATAATAATAATAATAATGTGTTTCGTAGGATTATTGTCAATGGACTTTCACCATTACTGTTCAACATCGCATTAATTCCATTGACAATAATCCTACGAAACACGAAATTGGGATACCAAATCTCAAGCCAACGTGGCAAGATAAACCATCTACTATACATGGATGACTTAAAAATGTATGCGAAAAGCCCCACTGAACTTAAAATAATACCCAACACAGTTCAACTGTTCAGCAGCAACATCAAAATGAACTTTGGACTTGAAAAATGTGCTATATTATCCATGCAGCAAGGAAAAATGAAAAAAAAAATAGAAGGAATAGAACTGGGAAATGGAAACATAGTAAAAGAATTAGCAAAGGATGATGGTTACAAATATCTAGGCATATTGGAAGCAGATAACATCTTGAATGGAAAAGTCAAAGAGTCAACACAAAATGAATATATCAGGAGGGTCCGTAAAATATTAAAATCAAAACTGAATGTTGGAAACATAATTAGAGGCATTAATACATGGGCAGTTCCAGTGATACACTACTCAGCTGGAATCATCAACTGGACTTTGGCTGAACTGGACAACTTGGACCAGAAAACACGTAAACTTTTCAATATGTTCCATGCTTTACATCCATGAAGTGACATCGACAGGTTGTACCTACCAAGAAAAATAGGTGGCAGAGGACTATTGCAAATCCATCAAACTGTAGAAGAAGAAAAAGGAAGTTTGAATGATTATGTGATCAAAGCACAGAAAAATTGCTGCAGGCTGTGAAAACAGAGAACATTATAAAAACAACAGAAACAAAGGCAAAATATAAGGAAAAACATCTGGATGACAAATTAAATACATGGAAAACCAAAGCTTTGCATGGACAGCACTTGAAAAACATTGAAGGAAAATGTGATGACAACTTTACATGGGTGTGGCTTAAGATGGGAACCATTAAGAAAGAAACAGAAGGTTTAATACTGGCTGCTCAAGAACAAGCACTACAAACTAATGCCATGTAAGCAAAGTTACAAAAATCCACTGACAATCCAAACTGCCAACTTTGCAACAACAAAGTTGAAACTGTTTCATATTTAATATGTGAATGCAGTAAAATCACACAAACTGATTACAAAGCTAGACATGATCAAGTTGCTAAATTAGTCCACTGGTCATTATGTAAAAAATACGACTTTCCTGTATCCAAAAAGTCATGGGAACATAAAGTGGAAAAAGTTATTGAAAATGAGAAGGTGAAGATCTTGTGGGACTTTCGAATACAGACAGATCATCACTTGGAACACAACACGCCAGATATCACAGTTGTCGAAAACCGAAACACACAATTTATTGACATCGCGGTACCAGGAGATGCCAGGGTCGAAGAAAAAGAACTGGAAAAAATCATGAAATATCGTGGCCTGGCCATAGAAACTCCTTTCAAATCTGGAGCCAGCCAGACTTTCTTTAGCCATCATAATGTCTTTTTGCAAGGAAGGGGCTGCAAAAGGGATCCATATTTTTGTTGATTTTGCTCCTAAATGACATGTGCTCTGCTCCGCAGACTGACACCTATGAAGTTTCAACAGAGCTAGGGGAATTTTCCCCTTGATTTTTTTCTTCTGAAAATTAGGAATTCAATGCCACGGCCAGATCTAAAGTGAAGCTTTTGCAATGGGAATGTAAGAGACCAGAATCCAAATAGTCTTGGGACTTCCCTCCTTCCTTGCTTCTGCAGCTCAGCCAATTTCGGTAACACAAGAAGTGCAAACAAGGCAGGGTTTTTCCCTTCTGCTGCAAGAGTTGGCATCATCCACTCCTGCTTTACCCTTTGGTCGAATGCTCAGCTCAACCTCTGTGGTCTGGAAAATTAACATTCTAGCTACTCAACCAAAACCTCTTTCCTAGGAGTGGAGATTGTTTATGACAGAGTGATCACAGCTCTCCCATGAGAATTCCTAGTGATCCATCTTCTTAGAGCCAAACTAGGCATGATGGCAACAGGTACATTGAGGTAAATCCAGCAGGTTCTGACAGGTTCTGGAGAACCGGTAGTGGAAATTTTGAATCGTTCAGAGAACCGGCAAATACCACCTCTGGCTGGCCCCAGAGTGGGGTGGGAATGGAGATTTTGCAATATCCTTCCCCTGCCACGCCCACCAAGCCACAGCCACAGAACCGGTAGAAAAAAAAATTTGAATTTCACCACTGAAATACATGTGGTTAAAATATAGAATTATCCCATCACCTAAAATAAAATGGTTGGATATGATTCAAATCCTGAAGAATATTGGGGGGATGGCGGGAGACTGAACCCCCTCTTCACCTGCTACTTGATTCTTTCCCATTTTTTATCCCTTCAACTATTTCTCACACAGGAGGCAGGGTGAGGTTTCTGCACTTCTCATTCAAACTCAACCATAATTTCTGATGTGGCCCTGGATTTTTGTAAGTAGGTTGTTTTTTTTTTTTGCCTTGTCTCACACACAATGCACACATTCTATGTTACACAGCCCTGAGTATTTGAGGAGTCCCTTTATAATACATGCAGTTCAGCATTTCTGCCCTATGCACAGTGCTCTTCTGTTTAAGTTGTCCTTAATTCAGGCAATTTTTTTGGCTCTCTGTATTTTAAAATCCCACGTCTGCTTATCCACCAACTGCCCTCATCACATGGCTGGGCTTTTATCTTCCCTCTCCATCATAAAAAAACCCCATTTGTTTTCTTTCCTGCCCCAAACTTTCCCACACTTGATGTAATTGCTCAGGGTCGAGTGGGTTTTTTTTAGATCTCATTCTGAAATTGCCCTTGAAGGAAATGTAACTCTGGGACTGTGTAATTTGTCCTGTACTCCCACATTACTTACGCCCGTGGAAATCAAAGAGTGCCTTTCCCCAAGAAAAAAAAGTAATAATTAAAAAGTAATTAGTTGGAGTTGCTAATTAAAATATTTCAGAGCAAAGGCATCTCCCCCTCCCGTTTTTGCTTTCCCAACACCTCTCGGCCAAGGCATTCCAGAAATTCCACAGTGGATCTGTGATCTCTGTTCATTTTGGAATGCAAAGAGGGTGCCAATGGCTGGGGCAAAAAGGAGGGTTACTAACATAGGCATTTTCAAACTATCCTTTGCAAGAGAACTAAAAATTAAGCGGGTCCCTTTCAGTCGTCTTTCACAGAGCTCGTTTATTCCTAAAGTTAAGGACCTGATTAGAATACTTACCTAGCCTATAATGAGTCACCTGGCAAGTGAACAGCGATAAAATAAAAAATAAATGTATGAGGGATCATACAGGAGCATGCAATACCAACTGAGGCCTAATTGATTCTGGTTGCTTTTATATGCTTTCAAGTTATTGACTCCTGTCAACTGCCTGGACATCTCAATACAGTTTTCTTGGCAACATTTTCAGAAGTGGGTTTGTAATTGCCTTGTTCCTAGAGCAGATGGAACAACTGATTCAAAATCACCAGGCTGGCTTCCCAAAAATTCCCACCAAAAGCAGGAGTACTTCACATTCACTTTGTTCCTAGTCTGGTGCGTTTAACCACTTACACCAACCAGCTCTCACCAAGCCATTACAGTCTGGCATATTTTCATTAAAACATCAAGATACTGACTTCATACATAGGAACACAGGAAGTTTTAGATCAATGTTCTATCTATACTAATTGACAGCATCATTCTGGAGTTACAAATAGGAGTTTCACCATAGGGATTCAGGGTCTAAATTTAAGAATCTTTGGCTGCAAACATAGAATCATAGAGTTGAAAGGAACTTTGAGAGTCTTCTAATCCATCTCCCTGCTCAGTGCAGGAATCCTCACACCATCACAAACAAATGACTGTCCAATAGAGTGATGAAGCATCCATGAATCCAGGAGACAAGATTTTACACTGCTCAGTAGCTCTTATAGCCAGGAAATTACTCCTTATTTCTAGTTTGGATCTCTGCAAAGCTTCCACCCATTAGCTCTTGTCCTGCCCTCAGGTACTATGGAGAATAAATCCACACCAGCATCCGTCTTACACTTCTTCAAGTATTGGGAAACTACGTGATCATGTCTCCCCTTAGCCTTCTCTTCTGTAGGCTAAACATGTCCAGTTCTTTTAACCATTTTTCATAGGATATAGCTTCCTATGTATTAAGTTTCTCCAGCCTTCTGGCACTTCTCCTGTATTCTAGGAATTCTCAAAAATTAGAAGTAATATTCTGAAATCACATCCACCAATTCCTTTATTATTTCTAATCCATCTGCCCCCCATGATTTGAATTCATTCAGAGCAGCTAATTGCCCTGAATTTATCTTCTGGGCCCCCAATCTTGTTGGGTTGGATAATATTTTACTTTTGCTAAAAGATAGCTGACAAATAGGAATCAAGCAATTTAGCCAGCTGCCTGACTGTGTAATCTTGTGCCTTTGGTCTAGGATTCCATTTGCTTTGCAGCTGCATTACTCTTCTCAGCTCATGTCACCAAGACACCCTATTCATTTTTGTAAGTGCTCCTGTCCAGTTTGGATCCCAACTTCCTGTACTGTGTTATAGTATTGTCTTTAATGCTTGCTACCCAAATGAAGGCTTTTGCATTTGTCTCTGTTTGAAATTTATTTTGTTGGTTGCTGCCCATATTTCCTGTGTGTCAAAATCCTCTTGAATCTTGATACTATCCTCTAAGGCAGGGCTGTCAAACTCCTGGCTCGCAGGGAAGATGTGTCACGTGCTGGCCAGGCCCACACCCAGTTTACTGAAGGGGGAGAAAGTCCCAGTACGACACATGACACTGCCGTGATGACATAAATTTGACACCCTTGCTCTAAGGTATTTGCTATTTCCCTCCCACCCATCCTTGGGTCATCCACAAATGTAATAATATTTTGCAATTTCTCATCCAGGTAATGCTTAAATATATTGAATAGAAAGAATCCCTGAACCTTTCTGCCAGCTTGATAGGGAGCTACTGATGTACATGCTGGTATAACACTGAACCTCACTTTGTTGTCTTCTGAACTAAGATCTTATAGCAGGCTTTGTCAAATGCGTTGCTAAATTCAAGGTTTGTTGTGTCTACTGCATCCCAAAGTTAGATGCTGAAAGAAAGGAATCATGATTTATTCTTGATAAACTCATGCTGCCTCCTGCCAAGCAATGAATTATTTCCTAAATGCTCATAAACCAGGATCTGCCTGGCCTGTAGCTCAGTGGTCTATAGTTACTACTGATTGGTCTCTAGTTACTAATGCCCTTTTTAATGGTGGGAATGTTTGTCTTTCTTGACAATAATTTCACCATATTAGCCATGCAAGAAAAAACATATTTTGATAGTAATATCTCCCCATTCAAAATATTTCCTGATTTATATATGCAAAATTGTATTTGAAAACAATAATTATAACTTAAATGAAACTAGAATATATATATCCACGGCATGGAAGAATATAGCCAGTGTGCCCGAGTAGTCAGCACACAGTCAGCTACCAGTTATTGATGGGCAGCTTTGAGAGTTATCCCGCCCCCAACCCCCACAGTTTTCTCTCAACTTGTAAATTCTTTACTTTAAGCTGAAATTTCACTGGAGGGGCCTCCAAACAGCCGACTTGCATGCAAGGCCACCCTGCTTAACATGAATAGTCCTTTTATATTCCAGATTCAGAATACTTTTTCTATACACAGTAAATGTACTTTGTCTCTCTGACCTTGAAATAGTCCCTGCTCAGATGTTTAGTCTAAGTATCCTGACAAGTTAAGCCCATCTTGACTTTTCTGCATTGTTTGTAGCCTTTTGTTTCCTGTGGTGCCATTATGACTCTATTCTCTGCAAGTGGGTCTTTCTTTAAGGATTTTTTTTATAGAGATCTCATTATAAAAAGGATCTTTTTGGTAATAGAAATTGCTTGAAAGAGCCTAGAAATCAGCAGTAGAGCATATGGTTTGCACATAGAACATACAAAAATCAATGTTCAGCTAAAATCAGGGGTTGATCAGGAAAGACTCCAGCCTAAATGCTGGATAGCTATTGCCAAGCATAGTTACCATGATCTTTGTGAACCTAAAAAGACAGTCTTCTCTGGTGCAAGGAAAGTCGCAAGGGAAAACATTTCACACAATGAGTGCTTGACCAGTTGCAGAAACTGAACTCTGAGATGTAGAGTTTAGGATTAAAAATTATTCACCATATTTTTATTGCTCTAAGTGCCATTCTGCCTTGTATTACCAAGTGTGGTCTTTAACTTTGTATCTTTTTCAAAAAATTACTGTAGGAAGTTAGCACCCACCCCTTTCCTAGAAGAATGAAATAGTTTGGGAAATATTAAAAAGGCAGAATATTATGTTTCCTTGTATGAGAAATGGAGAAGCGTGTTTTTAAAGACAAAGCAGCTCCTATCTTCCTGCCCCCACCCTTTTGTTAATGGGCCAGAAGCAGAAACTCAATCTTTGTCAATGGACCTCATCTACAAGACAATGGGACCCATCTAGGACGAAACTCACCAATGGCACCTGGGAAGATTACATCAGCCAGCAAGGCTAGCTAAGACCCCCACCCCCTGGAAGTCTGACAACCAATCAGGATACTCTTTCTGGGCCCCAGGAAGTTCAAAGCCAGAGAGAACATAAAACTCGCTGTATCTGCCCTTTTCTGTTCAGGAACTCAAGCCATGTGATCCTGTCCACCATTAAACCATCTTTCCAATGTTTCCAGTGTCTTTTTCCCCACTTGGAGCAGAACCCAGAAGGATATTTCTTCCTACAATTACAAAAGAGTCAAATTCCTAATCCCTATCAGTGTAGAGAACAAATAAAAATGTGCAGAATTTTGATAAGAGATTATATAAAAGCCTTGTTAAGTCTGGTTTGGAGAGGATATCATTGGTCAAGGGACTTGACACCGGTGTAAATCTTTCTTCCAAATTTCCAGAGGATCCCTTATCATCCCCTCCTCCTGTGTTCTGTGAATCTCAGCTCTCCTTTCACTACTCATAATTCTTCATTTTTAAAAGCTGGAACAAAAGAAAACAATAAAGAACATTGTGCAAGTCACCCATATTGCTTAGCAGAAAAAAAAAGAGCATAAATCTCAAAGAATCTATTTAGACACTATCTCTGTATTGTTATTTATATGATTGTCAAATGAAAGCTTTTATGGAAGCAGAATTTGGGATCCTTTTTTTTTCCTTTTGCTTGTTTGTTTCTGTAGGGGAGACTAGGTTATTTGAGGTATTTGCAAGCTGGCTCCAGAGAAAATAATTCCAGTTCTTGTCTCCACCCCTCCTATCCCCAAGCTTGTGTTTCACGAAACTGGGCAGTTTGCGGTAGGAGAGCTGGCAACTAGCAACACATCTGACCTCAACAGTGATTGCTGAATCTTAAAGGTGTTGTGGAGCTGTTGCTTGTTGCTAGGGCTTCTTTTTCTTGGGCCCTTTAAATCAAATGAGTTCCTTGAATCCTTTGCTAGAGGAAAGGTCAGGCATACAGAGTGTTGCTAATGCTCTAATGAAGAGCTGAGGGGTGGGGGTAGCAGCGAGACATCAAAGGAGACTTTGCCAGAATTAGAAGGGAGGGTGCCGAGGACGGCAAGGAGCAACAGCAGAAGTCCGGCCAACCCAGAGGCTTTGCTTTCTCCCCTGCTAAGTGGCTTTGACCAGATCCTATTTGCTGAGGAAATATGCCTGAGCAGATTTCAGCTTTTCCTGTCATTGAGGAGAGCTGCCTGCAAGCACTGCTGGAATTTATTTATTTCATTGAAACAGCTTGGCTGAGTTTAATTACTACGCAGCATGGTATAGATCACAGACTGGTGGCAACATGGCAGGGGTGGCAAGGCCATTCTTGTCCCAGTCACGACATGTTTCCACACCCAATGACTTTAGCTTAACAAAGCTTTGTCTGCTTTGTCTTTTCAGTGAGAGAAAGGTCCATAATTATTAAGGAAGGAGCAAGTAAATCTTTTTTAAAAAAAAAATACTTAATATCAATGGTGAAATCCATTTTTTTTTACTACAGGTTCTGTGGGCATGGCTTGGTGGGCGTGGTGTGGCTTGGTGGGCATGGCTTGGTGGGTGTGGCAGGGGAAGGATCCTGCAAAATCTCCATTCCCAGCCCACTCCATGAGAAGGATACTGCAAAATCCCCATTCCTTCCACACTCCTGGGGGAAGGATATTGCAAAATCTCCATTCACACCCCACTCTGGGGCCAGTCAGAGGTGGTATTTGCTGGTTCTCCGAACTACTCATAATTTCTGCTGCCACTTCTCCAATCTGCTCAAAATTTCTGCTACCGGTTCTCTAGAACCTGTCAGAACCTGATGGATTTCACCCCTGCTTAATATGTTTGATCTGGTTCACCAAAAAATTGCCAGATTGGGCTCTTTTTCCTTGTCTAAAATGCATCTGTTGTTAACCAGGTCTCCATTTGTAGCAAACACACCGTGGCAACATTTTTTTTTTTTTTTTGCAGTGCATCTTGACCCCAACCTATGAACAAGACAACCTTAAGTTGTCCATAGTTGTATAAGCATAAAGGTTTATTTCTCTTTAATACAATCACATAAATAGTGGCTGGGTTTAGATGGACCTATGAACCCTCTGGTTAAAAAATCAATTTCAGTTGCAACCATTCCGCTATTGTCTAAAGTTGTTCTGCTAGTCTAAAGAGCTAGGTACAATAACACAGAGCTGGTAATCTTTGGGACTTTGGAAAGAGTAGTAAAACTACATTTTCAACCAGAGGAATTCCCATTGTGTCTGTCCCTCTAACAAGCCACATCTAGCTGCATGTTGGGGATGTCTTACCAGAAGACCAGATCGATACATATAACATGGGGAGGTCACCATTTCAAATGCTCTACAGAATGGTGGAAGTGATAGTTAAATGTGAGATGTGATTTACCAAAAGTTCTAGGGCAGTGATGGCAAACCTTTTAGGCACAGAGTGCCCAAACTGTGTGTGGTGTGTGCATGCGCATGCGCCAAAATATCAGAAACTGGCCAGCTTGTATGCGCCCCTTGGAAACCTGATGACCAGCTGGCTTAGCTGGGGCAACAGTGCGCATGCCTGCAGAGAGGGCTCTGCGTGCCACCAAGTTCATCATCACAGTTCTAGGGTATTCAACCTGCACTACTATACAGGTTGCAGTGCTGGATTGGCGGATACTTCCTCTCACTATTGATACACTAGAAGTAGGAAGGCACCAAAGCCAAGAACTCAATAAATCAATTAGTCCAGGCCTGTCAAACTGGCGGCATGAGGGCCATATCCACCCCAGCTCCACAAAGGCAAAAAACTTTGCAATACATCACGATATGTCACATGACACAATCAAGTTTGAGACATGTGAATTAGTCCATCACTTATGGCACAATCATCAGGACAGCATCACTCAATAATGATTCAGAACAGAGCAAAAAAGCAAGAGAAAGATCAGCAAAAAGTCTTTAGGGGTTCTCCTTACATTTCCTCTAATTGTAGTACAAATTTGGCCTGCTAACTATTTTATATAGGCCCTCATGACATTACCCTCATCCCATTCCTACTCCACCACTGAAGCAATTTCATGTCATTATTAGTGATACCAGTTTGAAAATAATGGTTTTCCTCTTCTACCAAAGCACATTACATAGCAGCCATTATCCAGCAACCAAGTTGGAAGTTTATGTCTCTGTTTTCACAAAGAATTTTATTCTTTGTGAAAAAGGAAGGTAAAAAAACTTGACATTCCTATTAAATCACTTGTAGACTACTCCATTAATCTTACATGCATATTCATGTGTACAGTTGATTTGTTTACATTAAAGTGAAAGCTTTAGAAAAAAAGACATGAACATAGTTATCTGCATTTTAACAGTTCCGCCTGTCATTTAGGGAGTTGATTTGTGACATCAAAAGAGGGAAGCTGTTAGTCTATATCTGGACCCGGAGACCCTTTTACCACTAGGGCTGGGGCAGGAGATCTTTTGGTTCTTTTTCTATCATGGCTCCAAGTGCTGAGCTAATATCCCATTACAAATACCTTTCATTCTCCCCCAGAGGCCTTCAGGGAACTATAGTAATCAAGATCTTCTGAGGTCGGAGCCAGTACATCGCCTAGCCCCCTAACCACCTTCACCTTTCATTTGATTCTCTCTTTGTCTGCCTGCTCTTAATTGCAGTTCTATTTCCTGTACTTCTGGTGCCTCCCATCCTCTCCCAACAGTCTTACTTGCCATCCCCATGGATCAGAAGCCTTTCTCTATGTCTCTTTAATGATGCATAGCCCAGCCCATTTCATCTCCCAGCAGCCTCGTTAACAGGTTCCAATGCCACACTACTCAGTCTTGCTCACTAATTATAATAATCAACCATTCATGTTCCAGATGTGGTTGAGCCAGTGGTTGCTGAGTAAACTTTAAGATGAGGGTTTTTTCCCCCTTTAGAACAGGTGCCAGCAATGGTACAATAACCCAATGATATAGTATTCAGGCGACATTCAGTGGATTGGAATATATTCTCTTAAATTAATGCTCTTGGGAGAGGACTCTGCAAAGATTTCCTCTCCCCAGAGAAGTTCAGCTTTCAAGAGCCATTCATGCCAGTACTATAATACGGTTGTAAGTTTTGGACTGAAATGCAAACTAGAATACTTCTATTGGATGTTTTATATACTGCAGTTAGTATAGTCCATTATATACATAGGCAGCCATGTTCATAGAATATGCTGAGAGAGAATTAGTAGGGAGCAAAAGTGCACCAATTGCCACATTTAATATCAGTGGCGGGTTTCTACCGGTTTCTACTGGGTGAACCAGTAGTGGTGGTGGTGGCGGGAGGCTCCACTCACCCACCCGTACATCATCAGAAAGTTCTGTGCATGCGCAGAAGCGCAGAAGCGCCGTGCACGAGCAAACAAGTGTGCACACGCTCACAGTTCCGAACCAGCAGTGAAGGTAAGTGGAACCCACTACTGCTTCATATGCTACATTTTACTCAAATATTCAGATTCATTTTGTTAATCATACTCAAAATGGATGCCACCTTGAACCTCTTTACCCATACAACTCCAGTTTGAGTCTGAGGCCTTAGTTAAATGAGCAGGCAGGGAAATTAAAACAGTGTAGTATATGCAAGAAGACTTCTTGTATGTCATTGTGTGCAAACATATAATGTGTTTTATACGACCAACTGACCACACTGGCACACAGGACATTTATAAGCTAAAGAGGAATAGAACAAGAACATCTTGCTGATGATGTTACCTAGTCTGTGTCCATGCATCAAAGAAATCAAGCTTGTTATGGAAGGGTCATCCCTAGTCTATTGGCATACAGCAATTGCAACCAATAATATGTTTTTTCACCTAACTTGTGAAGCATGATAAAATTAGAATAAAAATAACTTTCTGAGGCTAAGCAGAGAGTAGATTTCCAAGAGTTAAAATAAGGCAGGGCAACTAGAGGTTCAGAATGTGTTCCAATTTGCAAATTCCTAAGCAATACTAAATTCCCTGAGCAATTTTACCAGATTTTATTTGAATTGCTTTGCCCATAATTTTACTCAGATCGGAAATGTATTTATCTTCTCTTCCAGTTCTCTGGATGTTTTATATACTATTAGATTTATCAAGCACACTTTAATGCTCCTACTCTAACTGCTACTTTTATTACAGAGCATGATGACTGGTAACAAGGTCATGTTTACAGCAAAATAGGTTTCCAGTGTTTTTTTGCTGGAAATCTATATCACAATTTACTAAATTTTGGTCCCAGTGAAAACATCTAGACAGCAAAATAACACTCTAGAATGAAGGTAAAAAGAAGTAATTGAAAAAAGTATAGTTGAGGAATGTTCGTTTTAAACATCCTGCATTTGTAGATTTTAAAGATTTGATGTTCAGTGTCATTAACGTAAGTTTATATGAGTATAGACTGCTGTGCTGTCTTTTTGCCAAATACTTTTTTTAGAAACATATGTATCCTAAAAATGCAATATTTGTAGTATACAGCTCTCATTACACTTAAGAAAATTACTATGGGTATGTATGTGTGTGTGTGTGTGTACAATGTAATAAAGAAAAGGACACTTATTTTCATAAGTGATGAATGTTAACTGGGAAAGACATTTGCCTTAACATACAAATTGAAAAGATAGCAAATAAAACATGTTTTAATTTATTTATCATTTTTCATTGACCTTCACAAAAATTTATTGGCAGCACACTGATAGTTAATAGGCAATGTATATTATAAAGGTAATAGAAATTGCAAGCAGTAGCCAAATAGGGAAAATGTTGTAGCGATAAAATTAAGAAAGTATATATAGTACTGTAATAAAAAAAATATGTAGGCAGAACTGTTTTATTCAAAATTAGGGGGAGGAAAGACATATTTAAACATTATGATTCATTATTTTGAAATAGAATGTATTTTGTATTGAAAATATTTAATAATATGACTTTTAAAAAAGAAACACTAGTACTGAATAATGTTAAAAGATTTGGGAATTTGTCTTGGTTTCCTAATGCACATTTCATTTCATATATGTAATATACATTCATTGATGTATATCATCTACTGTGAGATTAAAAATAAATGTGCACTTTCTATGGCTATTTATTTATTCAATTTTAATACAATGACAGTGTGACTCTCAGCAGTGTATGCATAAAAATATTATAATAAAATACCTAGAATTAAAAACAAGTCAAAATATACAAAATGGAACAATACATAATTATATAAAATGTCACTAGTATTATCCATCTAATTAAAAGCCTTATTTTAACCAGTTTTTGGAACTCTAACAAGGTCAGGAGAACTTTAAATGTCATATTTCAAGAGTCAACACAAAGAACTTACTTTTGTCACTTACTATTCAGATCATTGGAGATTACAAGCAACTTCTCCCACAATATTTATATTGAAAGAAGATAAGTGTAGTTTGAAAATTAGAGGAAGAAACATCAGTAATCTGTATTATCTTGAAGATGCTATTTTGATAGCCAAAAATGTAAAGGATGTGCAAATTCTAATAATAAAAGTTAAGTAAAACAAATGTGACTAAAATTAAATATAAAGAAACCAAACTAATGGTACATAAACCAACCTTGGAACTGACGAATATGAGACTCTGATTTTTGATGCTTCTAGTGTTTATTTCCAGTTTCCTGCAAAAATGCCAATTGGGTAAAGTGGATTCATTTAACGATTGCCACATTTACTTAACAATCATGGCATTTGCTTAATGACCACTACAAAAAAAAAATGCTGAAAAAATGGGTCATATGATGCTTAGTCTTATGACCACAATGATATACGACTATAATTTCAGGTTCCATTAAGTTGAGGAACATGTGTGTATACATGCAAAGATCAGAATACGTAAGCAATATGGAATTTCCTATGACATTGTATTCTATGATGAAGAGGGTGAAGTTTGAAGAAGCAGTATAGGAAGAATATTGATGCTTTTACGCTGTGGTATTGGCGAAAACTCCTGATATCATACCATAGACAGCCAAGCAAACAGACAAATGGAAACAATTGTTCAATTCTTACAGGATCCCCAAGCTTTAGCATGGATCCTTTAAGGGAAGTCTGATCCATCCAGAGCCACAATTGGAGCCAGTGTTGCAGAAAGGAAAGACATCTATAGGCAAACAGTAGTTCTGCTTTAGTCGGGACTGGTTTTAGCCATCCAAATTCTGGTAGCCTCCAGAGACATTTTCAGGACCTCTATAGAGATATACAATTGAGTATCATTGGTATACTTAATCTCTCCCAATAGTTTCATATACAATATGAGAGAGAGGGCAAAACCCCTTGGTAACCCACCATATAGGCTAAATTCATCTTCCCCTATGAATATTAGCTGGAGATATCCACTCACCATATGAAAGGAATGACAGTAAAATATACTTCTAATTCCCGCACTCTACAGGAGGCCTAGTAAGATGCCACTGTTAATACTATCAAAAGCTATTAATAGGCCCGGGGTAGGTCACTTTTCATACGAAGGTACAAGGTAAGTCATATACCACAGTGACCAAAATTATTTCTGTCCCATACCTGGGTCAGAATCATGACTGAAAAGGATCCAGATTATTCTTTTTTCCAAGAAGCGCTGTTCCGACAATCCATGCATGGGTTAATGTGTAGCATCTGTAGTTGCTAAGCAGTGGGATGGGCAGGATATTAATTTAATAAATAAGATAAAATTTAATTTAATAACCAGTACTCTGACTGTTAGATTAATCAGCTTCATCTGAATATAATATTAAATCTTCTATTAAACCAGAGTTTAGCATTTCCTCCTGATCCCAAATTGTGGTCAGTTGAAATTATTGAAATAGCTTTGTATCCCTTAATCTGAAGATACCTTATTTCAGATAAATTAGAGTTAAGATTGACAGAGATTTATTAAGTCTGAATAATGACCATAAAGATTAAAGTGGGGGAAGGTTTATGCATAGCTCAGACTCATTCATGTTATTAGAGCTACGTACCATGTACAGGCTTTATACAGTATATTCCAAACAACCACTATTGGCAGCAAAGAGAGCTTACTATTTCTCTTTGCTCCTTTTCTAATGAATGCTCCCGTTTTTGCAATCCAGATATATCAGTCTTAATATGCAGTAATTAATATTTTTTTAAAGAGTTTCCTTACTGTTTCCTTTTTTTCTTTGCTGCAGCCGTGCAATCTGGGAGACAGATGTGGCTGCTTTGATGAGTTGGAAACAGATGCTGCGTTTACAGTTCCACATGTTCTGAAGTACTTCTTCGCAGTAGTGGGTTTTACTTACCTTTGTTACCAGTTCTCTCACACACACGCTTCACTCGCGTATGCACCAGTGATGGGTTACTCCCAGTTTGGACCGGTTCTCAAGAACCAGTAGTAAAACTGGCTGGAGGCTCAGCCCACCAACCAGGATGTCATCATAGGTGATCTGCACATGCGCAGAAGAGCATGGGCGTGCGCGAGCGAAGCAAGCACGCATGTGATGCAAACTGGTAGTAAAGATAAGTAGAACCCACCCCTGACGCACATCACTTCTGCGCATGCACAGAGCATATTTGATGACTTCTGGGTAGGTGGGCAGAGCCTCCCACCACCGCTACTACCGGTTGTCCCAAACCAGTGCAAACCAGGAGCAACCTACCACTGCTTCTTCGGAACCAGATCTGAAGCATTCCACAATTGTCCTCTGTACCATTCCAGTGGGACTTTTGTACCACCTAAGGACACTCTGGCAAATAAATATGTTACCGGAAAATGAGAGGTTCCTATTTAATTCTTTTAAAATAGGCAGAGGAAAGTGGACACTGAGGAATGTGCCTAGACCACATTAGTGTCTATGGGTACAGTGTTGTCTATTCCATTTTGTGATCTCCTCTATGTAGTATGGAGTTGGTTCCAGAACCATGTGAGGATTTTTGGGATTCTTCTTTTAACTGGCAGAATGTTTGAGATCTAATCAGCACCAAATCAGAAAACACCAACATCCCAAACAGGAAAGGATGAAAAGAATAAGTTGACTATATTAGGGGTTTGTATTGAATAATTTCGTTGTTGTTGTTGTTGGTTGCAAAGTCGTATCTGACCCATTGCAACCCCATGGACAATATTCCTCCAAGCCTTCCTGTCCTCTACCATCTTCTGGAGTCCATTTAAGCTCACACCGACTGCTTCAGTGACTTCATCCAGCCACCTCATTCTATGTCGTCTCTTTCTTCTTTTGCCCTCAATCTTTCCCAGCATTAGGCTCTTCTCCAGTGAGTCCTTCCTTCTCATTAGGTGGCCAAAGTATTTGAGTTTCATCTTCAGGATCTGGCTTTCTAAAGAGCAGTCAGGGTTGATCTCCTCTAGGGCTGATCAGTTTGATTGCCTTGCAGTCCAAGGGACTCTCAAGAGTCTTTTCCAGCACCATAGTTCAAAGGCACTCAGCCTTTCTTATGGTCCAACTTTCACAGCAATACATTGCAACTGGTATTGAATAATATACACAACTATTTAGGATTGCTGCTTGTCCCATGCCTGTAATCAAGCAAAGTTATAATGGATAAAAAAAAAAGTACTTATAATCTGGATTCAAAGTTTTGATAGCCAAACCCACACACACACAACTACAATTACATGATTGTATTTTGCATGGGTACTTGGCAACTAGCCCATATTTACATCTGTTTGCAGCATCCTGCAGTCATGTGGCCCTAATTTACTGTTTGTTACCAGAAACTGGTGTTTAACTCCAGTTTCTGGCAAAAAAAAAAAATCCATTCCGTACAACGGATTCTCTTACTGACTGCAGCGTTCACCTAACAGCCACGGTGATTCATTTAAAGACCACCACAAAAATGTCATAAAATCAGGCTAATGACATGATGATCCACTCAACAACCAGCATGATTTACAACCACAATACTGGATTTAATTATGGTTCTAAGCCAAGGAACTTGTTCAGAGATCCCTTCCTTCCTGTATTCAGTCTCTTTCAGTCTGCAAATCCATAAATTACCATTTCATTTTTTTTCTGTTTTCAGAAAAGTCCATAATAGTTTTTCAGACTTTTATAAAAGTACTTCTTGTTGTATCCCTGAGCAAACAGTTCATTTTTGCCATTCGTGCTAATTCTGACATCTTTACAATCTATCCTTCATTGTGAGTATTCCATCATTGTACATGTAATAATCCTGCAACTGTTACCATATATAAAATCAATCTTTCATATGTCTTCTCTAAACTATTACCCGTAAGTCCCAGCATGTAATGTGCGAATGTTCATCTTGCAGTACACCAACTGTTTGCAAGTAAACATGTTCACACTGCAAATAGCACCAGTAATCTTATTGCTTTTCACAGGTTGCTGATGAGTTTTATTCACTGCTGCTAGATGCTGCTGATTTTTCTGCTGTTTTTCTTATGATTATATGATGCTGTTATAGGATGCCAGCCTATTGGTAACAGTAGGTCAATTTGATAATGCTATAACACCATATATACAGACTGATTAGCTTATGTATTACAAAGCCAATTCAAAAGAAGAAAGATTTTTTTTTACTGTTACTGTGAATTGCTATTACTATGATAATACCAATCAAATCAAAGTATGTAGTACCAGAATTTAATCACAATCAAGCACCAGCAAAAATCTCTTTTGGTGCTCTTGTGGCCAAACCAATGTCATGGGGGCTGGAAGTATTATCTTTATTGTTGAATTGTGTTGAAGATGGAACAATGCCACAAATACTGTTTGACTACTGCCCCCCTCCATCATGAAACCTGAAAAAAATACTAAAAGAGAAATGTTTTACAATGGTTGAATAAGCCTCTTCTTGTTCCAATTTAATAATAAATAATTTAATAAAATGCATGTAGAAATAAAGGTGAAATGCCTTGATATATATTAAGGAAAATAATCAGAGATATAACTACTGTGGAGTAATGACAGAATGCATCAAATTTAGAGATGAAACAGCATAGTATTTTTAATTTCTAATTATTTATTATTATTATGCTTGTCATGCACTTTTAACTATCATGTGAAAACTTTTTCTCTGAGTTATGACTCAAGAATCAATCTTAAATCTCTAAAGCAGGGATTTCAAAATCAAAGCCAAGGGTGCTTAGATCTGTCCTGCGGGACTGTCCTGGAAACAGAAAAGGACCAGGCTGCAGTGCCTCTGCCAGCGAAAATGGAGCTGGGAGGGTGCACATGGCCCTCCCAGGTCCCGTTTTCAGCCATGACGGCCTCCTCCAGCCTTCTGCCAGCAAAAATGGAGCTTGGGAAGGCCGGGCTCTGTTTTTGCTGACAGAGGGCTAGCAAAACAAACTAAAAACAAAATAAAAGGAGAAATGTTTCCCTTTTTGCATTTGAGCATGCAAAAAAGGACAGGAAAGGAGAAAGGGAAAGAGGAAAGAGAAAGAAAAAGATGGGAAGAGAGCAAGGAAGGAAAAATAAGAAAAGAGGGGAAGGAAGAAGAAAAGAAAATGAAGAGGAAAGGAAAAGGAAGGAAGGAAGGAAGGAAGGAAGGAAGGAAGGAAGGAAGGAAGGAAGGAAGGAAGGAAGGAAGGAAGGAAATTATAATGAGAGTGAGGGAGGGTCTGAGAGAAGCCCTGCCTTAGCACTTAGCCACCACAGGTGCCCCCGACACGAGTAATGTCAAGCTGGCCACACCCATCCTGGCCATGCCCCCCTCCAACCCCACCCCCAAACTCAAACACAACCCTGATGCAGCTTTCAATTAAATCGAGTTTGACACCCCTGATCTAAAAGCTGCTTTGATAATCTGTCCAGGCAATTCTAGACTGGGAGAATTAATAGTTTGTGAATAGTTGGTGAAAGGAACAATTGTGTTTGCCTTGTGGAATAACTCAGAAACTGCAGTTATCTGGAGTCTGTTCTTTGTGGATTTCTGCAGAACAGTGACTGAACTATATTTTGTGTCCCAGACAGGGCCAGTCAAAGCCAAATATGTCCATTTATGCATGATGGGCTTTACTGTCTAGTGAAAAGTTCGCTTTCATAAACATGGAAATAGCAAAACCACAATCAAATCTCTTCACTGGGAGAAAGAGGAAAAGCCTCTTCTTAATTTTCAGTACAGGTAGTCCTTGACTTACAACAATTCATTTAGTGACCATTCAAAAATCAAAGTCAACTAACATAATAACTGCAATGTTTCACTTAACAACTGTGGCAAGGAAAGTCACAAAATGGTGCAAAACACTCTTAACAAATATCTCACTTAGCAACATAAATTTTGGGCTCAATTGTGGTTGTAAGTTGAGGACTTCCTGTACTCCACTCAAGTGGCCTATACTGTTCTGGTTCAATTTGTGGGAGCATCTTGAGAAAGACTCCTAATCAGTGCTGGGATTCAGACGGTTCTCTCCAGATCGCGCAAACCGTTAGCGGCGACTGCGGGAGGCTCTGCCCACCTGCCTGGACGTAATGTGTGACTACTGCACATGCACAGAAGGCTGTGTGCATGCGCAGAGGTGGCGTGTGCAAGCGAAGTGAGGATGCGTGCACACATGCTCACATTTGCGAACCGGTAGGGAAGGCAAGTGAATCCCAGCTCTGCTCCTGATTATGGTATTCTGTACCTTTTCTCACAAGCATACTTTTAATAAACACAAAGAAAATTAGATGAAACTAACTATCACCTAGTTGACAGTTGCATGTTTGCTTTCTTTGGCTAGGTTCCTTTCTGATAACTGAGAATTCCTATTTTTCTCACCTTCTTGTCCTTTATCCATGGTTGTTCACATGATTGGCAGCACAGCTGGAACCTGATGACAGTTTAATTGCTCTTCAGGGAATTGCTTAGGTGATGTTCCAGGAATGCCTTGGCCTCACGATTGGCTTTGGGAAGAGCCCAGCACACAAAAGAGAAGGGAAGGGAAAGCAAAACTTTGTTGCAGGATCCAATCTGGGTCACTCATTGGACCAGAGGGTTAATGTTCTGAGCTTTCAGACTCCTGCAGGAACTCATCCTTAGGGAACTTCTCTCTACCAGAATGTGTGCCTGGGGTGTGAGAGTTTTTGTTTGTTGGCTAGGGTGTTAATGGATGGTTATTATTTCAGCCAGCATGAGTCCAAAAGCTCAGAAGAGTAACCCTCTGGTACCGGGGACAGATCCAAATTGGATCCTGCCGTATTATCCTGGGACATGTATATTTGCCTTCATTCACGGGAAACTTTGTTGCTGAATACTGAACTCAATATTTCATCACATGAGGTTGACTAGCAAAAAGGATGTTCTCTAACCCTGCTTACATTTGCATTTGCATCTGACTTGGAGGATTTGGAAAGGTTACCTAGCCCATAAAGCAGATTATGAGATTGGGGCTGTGTGCTGAAGTTTTATTAATTGAGTTGCTAAGAAAGAAGTACTTTCAGATGTAGCCAGTAAAGTTGCTCAACCTATGAATTTCTGATGAACAATTTTCCTGCATGCAGTTGCTTAAAGCAGATGAGTTTAGCTAGATGAAAGCATTCAAAAACAATTAGGTAATACAGTAAGGAGGGGGCGGGTCAGTCCAGCAGGAATTAATTACCAACACTGGTGATTTTCAGTAGTTATCTTCATTCGCAAAAGCAAAACAATAAATGCAGCGTATTAAGTAGCAACAACAAAATAGCTACCTGGATAATATTCTACCACTGATGGTATTGGATTTAATATATGATATTACGAGATGTATATCTCACTAATTCTGTTTATTGTATTACTTGTGCATTGTTAGCTTATGTGAAGGAAAGGAATGCAAGCTATATTATTTTGTTTTTTGCTAAAATAAATTGCATTGCAGACAACTCTCAAATCAACAGTAAAAATAATAGTTTCTCCTGAAGACTTTATAAAATGATGCCACAGGAGACTGAAACAGGATCCAGGCTGCCTCCTGAGATAGCACAGGTGTAGGGATCCACCCAGGCTGAAAGCTAAAAATGAGCTTGTCTTTTTCTGACATGGTTGTTTCTTAGATGAATTGAATGTTTCATTCATTTATTGAAAAATTATCTCATAATACCCCTCAACATAATTCAGTCCAGTCCAATTTTAATGCTAAAAAGCATTATTGCTTTTTAGTGTGAACTTTCTTACCTTGTTCAGTGCTATTCTTCCCAGGATAGGGAGACTTCTTAAGCCAACCCTGATTAATGCTAGAAATTTTTGGTAGGGGTTATATGAGTTTGCCATGAGAAATTTCCAAGATTAAGCAAGACTCAGAGACTTACATTTTCATTTTATAAGATTTTCATCAATTGAACAAGTTCATTCTAAGAATTCATCACTTTTTAAATAGCTGAGTAATGCATATTCATTTAGATTCAGTGTTCATTTATTTAAGAGTTCTGTTTAGCTTTGCAGTGGCTGTCAGATTGATATATTTTATTTTGGTCTTATATTTCTGGATTAAAATTAGATGTTTTGGTTATTCTATTCTATTTCCTGTGACAAATCAAAGGTTTTGGACAATATTTTTGTATGGTTTATGGTACAATTTATATTTGCATTAATATAATGATAAATAGAAATTACTACGGATGTTCTTTCTAAATAATTCAGCCAAATTTGTACTGCAAGTCACTTTCCATGTCTAGCATAGTTTATAATAAATGTACCTATTTGTTTCTAGTAGTCCTCTGTATTTAAAATCCACCTGAGGTCCTGTTAAAAGTTTGAAACTAATGGATTTTGTGGTTGTTTTTATCAGTAGCCCTATTTCCACAATACATCAACTGAAGGAGGATACCCAAAAAGGCCCACTGGTCCAGTTTACTTTCTGGGGTTAAGTTAAGCCCCAAACAGCATCAATTATGCTCAGGCTTATGCAAACTCCAATCACTCGTGTAAATACAGATACTCCCAGAAAAAAGATCACTCTTGCAATTTATCTATCTAGTCCTTGCAGAAAAACATTTGAAGAGAAGCAGTGGCTGAAAAAGCAAGGTCTCTATTACAAAACTTATTGATAAGGCCCAGCAGCTTAAAATACAAACGTCAGAGGCATCTTAGTCATAAATACAATGCAATTAAATTACCTCAAATCTTTCTGAGGTAATCTTTCTGAAGCCATCTAGTTCTAATTCTATAGGTGTGATTTGACCTTTTTTAAAAGAAAAAGTGCCTTGTAAAAGTTGCTGATTTGTGTGCTTATCCATATGCATTACTTTTCAATTAATTGTGCATGGTTTGAAGAACAATCTAAGTTCACTCACCATCAAAATGTTATTGGGTAGTCAATATAACTATCAATACACTTGCAGAGGGAAAAAAGTATTGTAGATAGATAGATAGATAGATAGATAGATAGATAGATAGATAGATGATAGATAGATAGATAGATAGACAGACAGACAGACAGACAGACAGACAGATGTGATTGTGTAGGAAACAATGTTGTTATGCTCTTGTCTTCCTAGAAATAAATCATACTGAGGTCAATGAGTCAGGTGAATAAGGTGTTGTAATGAGATTGACCTTGGTTGATGGGAGGGAGAGCCACAGGTTAGACAACTAGCATGTAAAAGATGTCTCAGTACACAAACAAGGGGGTGGAATGGGAAAGGTTTGAGAAGGGACCCTCCCTCATTTGCCAGAGAGTAAAAGGAATATATTCAATCTTATAAATTTCTGTTACTATAACCTTATAATAAAAATAGAGCTAGTTCTTCTGGTTGTGCTTCCTATCACAGGACTAAGCTAACTGGTCTTCAGAGAATCTCTTTAATTCGAAAGTAGTCCTGTGCCAAGTTGAGGGTTGAATCTATGAGGCCTTAGGCTACTGTTTTAATGCAAACAAGTTGTAGCAATAACATCTTGGTGTAAGTAGTCATTCAGATCAGAATAGTAAAACTAGATAGCTCTAATTCATTTTAATTTCATATGTGAAATGACAGAAAGAGATAAAACTCTGCTCTCTAAATTAGCCTCCTGCCTCTGGACCAGTACCATTTTAGGATATTTTTATATGGAATAGAGTGGGTGTGATTTTGTCCTTTGCCTCAGGCAACAAAATATACTGAACTTTTAGCTACTGCCTCTCTTTATCATGACATGGAAAAATAATACCTCTATTGATGCTGAAGGTACAGTGGTGGGGCAAATGCATCATTAAAAGAAAGTGCAGTTGGTTAATTGCCTTCAGAGGCCCAGAGATGTACTCTGTCTCTTCTCTTAGCCATCCTATAGCCCTGCAATATACACATGTGTTTCTTCTGGTAAATCCTCATAAATCAACCCTGTCAGCCTCTAACTCACATTTATTGCTCTACTTAGAGCTCTTACCAATCAATTAAGCAATGTCAGTATGAGTCTTTCTCTCTAGTTCAGTCATGTGTTAGGAAATTGCAGGGTTTTTTGTATTGTTTTTTTTACAGTACCCAGGACATTATTCTGCTTGAAACATCACTAAGAGGCATCAATATTAATCATTCAGATTGTGTGTGTGTGTATATGCATATACACATGCATATTTAAATATACCATATTGAACAATATACCTAACTGTTCAAAGTTAGGAAACAAGAAAAGTAAAACTTGCAGTCAGAATGGGCTGAACATGTTTGTTTTATTTTCTACTGTAGCTATTTGGAAAAAAAACTTTCAGTGGAAAAGTAAATTTAATCCCAAATGCTTAACTGTCTGGGGAAAACAAACTACAGCAGATTGTCTACATCTTTGGAAAGTCCAGTGTTTATTTTCTGTTACTCACAACTCAGTTCCCCACCTCTCTGTTTACAAGAGACTTTGCCACAAAATGGCCTTAGGCTTTTCTCGGAGAAATTTAGTCCATTTTGTTTGTATTCACCCTAGTTTGAATGTTCATGGTTGCCTTATGAAACTGCTTTATTCTGAGACTCAGAACCAATTTATTACTGTTTGAGTAGTCCTTGTCAGAATAGAACCTTTCCTAGTATTCCCTGAAAATTGCCGTGACTGAACCTTCTCCACGCAAAACATATCATCCGTCAGGGATCTGATCTCTTTAAGAATCATATGAGAAAGATACAAGCTCACCATGGATATGGAGCAATAAGAACAAGCATGTTCCTCATTTGCTATGTACCTTTCTGCAAATCTCAGGCCATTTCCAAAAGCTAATGGAAAAATCTTATCTTTAATTTGCAAGTTAGCAGATGCTGTATGTTGGAAAACTGGCAGAATTGCTGACAATAAGAGAGTAGCAATACCATGACAGTGAGATCCAAATGGCAAATAGTAGGAGCTTCTGGCTGCTAGTTAATCCATAACCCCTACTGGCCTGAATGCTTAAGAGAATAATCTCATTGGCCCTGTTAGTGTACACGGTAACCGAGTGCCTCTGGGTCTGCACCATCTGCAAGTCTTGAAGTCTGATGCTTGTTTTTCAAAGAGAAAGCATGTGGCTCTGCCTTAGCTGCCAACCCCATGGGATACAGATAGAGTGACTTTTTTTAAATGTATATTTTATTTCTATTCAAGACAAAGTTAAAATACAAAACTTCCCAAAATCCAAGAGAGAGAGAGAGAGAGAGAGAGAGAGAGAGAGAGAGAGAGAGAGAGAGAGAGAGAGAGAGAGAGAGAGAGAGAGAGAGAGAGAAGGGGAAAAAACTACAAAACAATCAGAACACTAAACAAGAAAAAGGTGCATCAAAAAGACGAACACAAATACACTTATTATCCCCCTAATTGAAATATTGATTAATACATTACTATGACATTGCTTTCCACCCCTTTCAAAAGAGCCCCCCAATTTTTAAACTAATAAGTCTATTTATAAATTATTGACCTGTCTTCTATATGTTATATTAGTGACAAAATAGTTAACAGGAAGAATACTAAAACAAAACAAAAATAAAGTTTCAAAACTCGCAGTGACTTTAAAGAAGAGCAAGTGTCTTATGTGTTTGTGGACATGTGATGGAAGAAACATCCTTCTGGGTTCTGCTTCAAGTGGGGAAAAAGACACCAGAAACATGGAGATTGCTTGGAAAGATGGTTTAATGGTGGACACATGGCTTGAGTTCCTGAACAGAAAAAGGGCAGATACAGTGAGTTTTCAGGTTTTATACTCTCTCTGGCTTTGAACTTCCTGGGGCCCAGAAAGAGTATCCTGATTGTCAGACTTCCAGGGGAGGGGGTCTTAGCTAGCCTTGCTGGCTGATGTAATCTTCCCAGGTGCCGTGTGGTGAGTTTTATCCTAGATGGGTCCTACTGTCTTTCAGATGAGGTCTGTTGATAAAGATTGAATTTCTGCCTCTGGCCCATTAACAAAAGGGTGAGGGCAGGAAGGTGGGAACTCCTGTGTTTTTAAAAACATGCTTCTCCATTTCTCATACAAGGAAACATAATATTCTGCCTTTTTAATATTTACCAAAATATTTCATTCTCCTAGGAAAGGGGTGCGTGCTAACCTCCTGCACATGTGCATGTGTAAATTCTGATTCTAAGAAACTGCAGTCCATACCAGATGACTGGAAAAGGAATGATGTGATTCCCATCTTCAAAAAAGGGGGAAAAATGGATCCAGGAAACTATAAACCTATCAGCTTGACATCAATATCTGAGAAGATCCTGGAAAAATAATCAAACAATGAATCTGCAAACACCTATATGCAAGTAAAGCTATAACCAGAAATCAACATGGATTTGTCAAAACAGATTATGCCGAACAAATTTTTCTGCATTATTTGATAATATAAAAAAGTCAGCGGACCAGCAAAATGCTTTGGATATAGTTTACATGAACTTTAGTAAGGCATTTCATAAAGTGGGCTATAGCCTACTATTTAATAAAGTTCTGTTAAATTAGCTTTAAGAACCCTTTTCCTTTGGAGGGGTAAAGCAGGGGCATGAAAGGAACATTAGGAACCCAAATTTCTTCAGTCTCCACTCATAGGAATGGATACTTCTTGGAGCAGAAACTCTAGGATTATTTGCTTCAGCAGAAAGTATCCCTTCAGTTTTATTTATTATAATCATTCAAGATAATTAAACTAGAGTTGAAACAATTTATTTACACATGGAATTTCCAATAAAAAGATTAGACCCTTTTTAAAATTCCATTCAGCCACACAATCATATTTCTGGAAGAACAGTCCCTAGTCCCATGATGGCGAACTTATGGCACGCAGGTGGCACGTGGAGCCATATCTGCAGGAACGCGAGCCATTGCCCTAGTTCAGCTCCAGCGCACATGCGTGTACTGGCCAGCTGATTTTCGGCTGCCCCTTCCCTCCCAGGAGTCTCCACACGGCCCATTTTGGATGTCAGGTAAGTAAAGGGCTCGCGCAGAGACTCTAGGAGAGCATTTTTGGCCTCCAGAGGGCCTCTGGGGGGTGGGGGAGGCCATTTTCACCCTCCGCAGACTCCAAGAAAGCCTCTGGAGGGTGAAAAGCAGGCCTTCCAGGCTCACCAGAAGTCAGGAAATAGGTTGTTTCCAGCCTCCGGAGGTTTCAGTGAGGCCCAAAACGGAGAGTGGAGGGTCATGCTCTCATGTGTCGGGGTTGCGCGTGCATGCACAGGGGCAGAGTGCGGGGGGCATTAAATTATGAGTGTAGCCACACACACACACGTGACAACCCCCCCCACACACTCCCTCCCCCGCTTTTGGCATGCAATGGCAAAAATGTTATCCATCACTGCCCTAGTCCCTCCCATTTCTATTCAGCGTTCTGTAGTGACTGAGCATATGTTGTTCTCCAGAGCCAGTTTAGTGCTTAATGTGTTGAAGTAGCAACAATGAGACTCTGGTTCTAATTTATCTTCAAGCAGAGAAGCTCATTTGGTGACTTCAGGCTGATTATTTTCTCAGCCCAACCTTCTTTATAGGTTGCTTGTTGAAAGGTAGATGGGAGAAAGAAGTACTATGGATACTACTTTGAACTCCTGAACAAAAAGAAGGATAAATAAGTTTTGCTATTTTCCTGAGTTGTGGAATGATTGGAATATACAGATCAGGGGTGTCAAACTCATGGCCTGTGGGCTGCATATGTCATGTGTCCACCCCCATTTTAGCGAAGGGGGGAAAAGTTGTGATAGTCACGTGACAATGTGATGCAAGTTTGACCTCCCTAATATAGATTCACTGATGTGTTTTATACATAATATGTAGGAACTAGGATGATAGTAATCTAATCAATAAATATCAGTAAATAATAAATCAATATGATATTATCTCATGTCCCCCACTCCAGTTCTCAAGTCTGAAGGACACATAATCCCTCTAGATTTATGGACCATGTGAGCCAGTTTACCACTAACTCACATTATAACTTTATCTTGTCTCTTTAACTTTTTGTGTGTTCAGCCTATTCTTATTTCTGTTACATCTGTGTGGTAGAAGACTTCACTCAATATTTGTAAAGATCTTTAGAGACCACATAAGGTCACAGAGTTTCTATATAAAACTTGTAGCATTAATATTTGTATGAAAACTGGTTGCTGTAACCACTTTACCATATCCTGCCCTATTCCCCACATGTACATCTATCCTTATTCCATATTAAATCGTGTCTTGTAATTATACTGATGTTAAAAAAAACTATGAATACCTTACAATAACACAGAACCACTGTGCAAATACCATATAAATAGGAGTCAGTCGTTGATGCTAGGGGAAAGGAAAACACAACCTTGCTTTGACACAGGAGTAAAATAGGCTTCTTGCTCAGATATTTGCATTCTTTTTCAAATGGCAGAAAAGGGGGCATTGTTCTGGGTTAGTTAATGCTGACTTCTTTCCTGCTTCTACCCATATGCGTTCCCAAGAATAGATAAAACCAGGAGAACATTGCAACCTTGAACTCAAGTTTGTGGCTTTGAGCATATCCCTATTCTTCTCTATAATCCTTGCTATGGAATTACAAAAAGGGAGGCAGTGGCTCAATGGCTAAGACGCTGAGCTTGTCGATTGAAAGGTCAGCAGTTCAGCAGTTCGAATCCCTAGTGCCGTGTAACAGGGTGAGCTCCCGTTACTTGTCCCAGCTTCTGCCAACCTAGCAATTCAAAAGCACGTAAAAAATGCAAGAAGAAAAATAGAGACCACCTTTGGTGGGAAGGTAACAGCGTTCCATGCACCTTTGGCATTTAGTCATGCCAGTCACATGACCATGGAGACGTCTTTGGACAGTGCTGGTTCTTCGGCTTTGAAATGGAGATGAGTATCGCCCCTAGAGTCAGGAACAACTAGCATGTATGTGCAAGGGGAACCTTTACCTTTACCTTTACCTTTACCTTTATAGAATTATACCGACATTGAATCATTCCACAAGAGGGTTAAAGTAATGGATGAAAATGAGAAGTGCAAAAAAAGATAGACACTATGCTTGAGTAATGAAACACATACCTTATGTGAAGCGAATTTCATATGCAATCAGCTGAATCAGTAGAAAAGAGCAGGGGAAGACCTTTTCCTGAGCTCTGCTAATAGGCACTGCAGATAGTACTGGACTAATGCTCTGGCCTGCCATAGGGCAGTTGTCTATGGTATTTGGAAGGAACAGTGTTTTGTAACATTTTAAAGCATTTTAGATCATTCATCTATTTAAATGACACTCTATCAAATTTAGTGTGACAGTATTGTGCAATTACTTTGGATTCAATAATAATAAAGGAGAATTAAAGTATAAAATGATGCCTCTTCACAGTCTACACCTAGCAAAAGAAGACTTGCACTTCTAAGGAAAGGCACCTGTTAGGAAAGGTCTATGTTGTGGCCCACCAGTGGCCTACGCCACTGGCATGGCTGATCCCGACGAAGAGGAGGCTGGTGTGGTGTCGCACCAGCAGCCTGTGCAGCCAGTGCTCGCATCAGACAGTGAGGAGGCTGAAGAGGATGTGGTGCCAGAGGCAGAGACTCAGCCAGGGCCTTCAGAACCTTCAGAGGTTCCTTCAAGTGGAGAGAGCGAAGTGGAGGAGCCTCTCCTCAATGCTCGAGCATGCAGGGCTGCCAAAAGGCAGGCGTGGCTACTCAGGAGGAGAAGGTCTACTCGAGAGTAGGGCTTGAAGATAATTGGCCACTCCCTTAGCCTATTTAAGTCACATGCAGCTAATGCTTTCTTGCTGGAAACAACTAGTATTTTGGTTTATCATATCTTGTTTTATGGACTGGTTGCCGACTTGTTGCCGGTCTTGTTTATTCTTGCTACTTAGTAAATTTGATAAGGACTGTTGGTGTGTCTCAATATCCTCAGAAATCCAGAGCTGGGGCAGAACAGTCTAGGGCACCCAGTGGTGGGTTCCTCCCAGTTCCGCCCAGTTCTGCCAAGCCGGTAGCGGTAATGATATGATGTCATCGAACCAGTTTTGGCCCCCCTTTGCCCCCCCATGTTATTCTTACCTTTTATTTGGCCCCACCCCCAATCTATTGCTGCCTCCTGAGTCTCAGCTGATGGCTAGAGGGGAAAAACCTGTTTAAACTCTTGCCACAGGACTTCAAAGGGTCGCCCTACAGCTGATCAATGTTAAAAGAAAACAAATGCCTGCAAAAATAAATGGGTAGACCAGTGCCTGCAAAACTAAATGGATAGACCAGTGCCTGCAAAAATAAATGGATAGATCAGTACAGCTCTGCAAGCAGTTAAAAGCCTGTAGACCAGTACCTCTGCTAAATCCTAAATAATTGCCACATGACCATCAAGCCATGCCCACAAAATAAGCCACGCCCACAGAACCAGTAGTAAAAAAATTTAGAACCCACCCCTGAGGGCACCTGTTAGGCAACTTGGTCTAGGATGGTCAGTTTTCAGTTGAAACTATGGAAAACTGTCTATCCAAATCTATCCAAGTGTTGTGAAATTAAGGCCTTTTCATCATGTCTTCTGATTGCCAGTGTTCAATGAATGTTAGTCCTCTGCTAGTCTTGTGCTTTCCTGTCCTACATAGTGGCTATTAAAGTAATTACACTTTATGTTGTAGACAACTCCTGGACCTGGACTACTGGATCTTTTGATTTACTTAACAAAAAGTCCAGAACAGCTCCTCACGAGCAATCAACACTCACATAAACAGGGATTAACACTAGGATTAACACCAGACAATCAAGCAGTAAAAAAAATCCTGTAATCAAGACACTACAAGTTCAGACAATCAAACAATAAATAACAGCCTAATGAAGAAATTACCAAGGAGACAACAATACCTCCTCCAATACTGACAGGGCAAGCAACTATATATAAACAGAGAAGAAATCCCACTCCCTTCTAGTATAAATAGTATTACCTAGTTTGGTAAAGAAACATCCAAGCTCAGAGAATACCAAGGACTCTACAGTTCAACCCTGAGCCAGAGATATTCTCTTCTACTGCCACCGTCACATGTCTGCCTCACCACTTGTTGAACCCTATGTGGAAATGCTCAGCTCATATTTGCAACCTGTTTGTCAGGTTTCCTGAATTTGATATAAGAGGCTCATGAGCCTGCCTATAGGCTCAGTGTGGCTCTCTCTGAAGGAAAGGCCAGTGCTAGTCTGAATAATTTCCAAAATGAGGCAGTGGGAGGGGGAAAAAGTCTGTGTGGAAGAATGGATAGAAATACCAGCTTATGTAAATGTCAATGACATCATCCTTTCTCCTTATTCCTAGTGCTATTTATAGATACTTTAATTTACTCCCCTTTGCTTTATTATCTTTCCAGAAGCTCTTTATCCCCAGCATTTAGCGTCTCAATTGGCAAGGAGCAGCCAGCTGCTTAGCTGGTAGGAAGCTTTTTCTCCTCATGCAGTCAAACCAACCAGGGTACAGGCAGAGAGGAAAGTAAAGGGAGAAAGAAGAAAAGGTTGTATGTGACAAGTCTAGTTGTAAAGATGCACTGTGAGATCCTTAGATGAGGTAGACTTCCAGATCTTGCACAATTCTTACATTGTGTAAGATCTGGAAACAAGAAAAGGACTTCTGCATTAACACAGATAAAGCTGTAGAATTTAGAAATATATCACATATCAGGGGTCCACATTTTTTTGAGCAAGTGCCACGCATGGAATGGTGAGAATGTGTTATAACCTTCTCAGAAAATGGCTGCTGCTGTTGGTGTAGTCATTTATAAAACAAGAAGGCAAACAGAAAAAAATGCCTCTTAGTGCTCATTTTTTCTCACTCCCCCCCCCCCCCCCCCCCCAAGGTGCCCTGTGCAATCTCTACTTAAAAGAATTTCTATTTTCTGACCTAGGAAAAAGTACATGCTTCAGAACGAAGCTGCACCATTTCATTCCATAACAATGCTTATGGACTGGATTTTCTGTAGTCCTTTGTAAATACCTTTGTAAAGTTTATGTTTGAATCTGGCTTTTGCTTTATATCTTGCTAGTGTTCCAGTTAGTTATGCTTTAATTAAAATATCTTGTAAAATATCATGACCATGATTCCTGGCACTAAGAGAAATGTCACTGGGCCCGCTTACCTGATTCTTTGCTTTGCTTCCTAAGCCATTCCCCATCATTGGCATGCTAAAGTCCAGTGGTCCAGTACAGGATAAGGCTCAACTCAACTACTGTATATCACATATGCTTCTAAAACTATATTGCATCTTTCGTAGCATTATGGGAGAAAATGGCACATGCCACTAAAATAGATAACCAGTCACACATCGGTACACATACATAAGGGAGAGAACATTCAAAGTAAGTAATGCAAAATTATGTTATTTTGATGGAGATGTAAACAATTAAAATAAATATTTTTTCCCAGGTGAAAAAGTGACCTCTGAGACGTTTCAGTTTAATTCCAGGGTGAGAAAAGAGACAGCAAAAGATGGTAGCCAGCCAGGAAATCAATGACTTGATTGCTTTGCATTTATTCTACAATGATTGGGAAGGTCTATTATAGTTTCCAGGGAATTCCTACTGTATTATTAATGTAAAAATATGATGCATAAATACAGGGACAAAAATAGAGAGGGAAAAGAAGGCTCTCTGTAAGAAGACAATATTATTGGTTTGATTTATATGCCGCCCTTCTCCGGAGACTCAGGGCGGCTTACAATGCGTTAAGCAATAGCCTTCATACTTTTGTATATACCTGCTTAGTTGGGCCTTTGCCCCTCCCCCACCTAAGCAGTGTTCTTTTTTATACAAAGTCAGCTTATTGCCCCTACAATCTGGGTCTTCATTTTACCTATCTCGGAAGGATGGAAGGTTGAGTCAACAATATTGTTATGCAGAAGTGAGTTTCAGCAGGTTCTGGAGAACTGGTAGCGGAAATTTTGAGTAGTTCAGAGAACCGGTAAATACCACCTCTGACTAGCCCCACCCCCATCTATTCTCTGCCTCCCAAGTCCCAGCTGATCAGGAGGAAATGGGATTTTGCAGTAACCTTCCCTTGGAGTGAGGAGGGAATGTAGATTTTACAGTATCCTTCCCCTGCCACGCCCACCAAGCCATGCCACACCCACAGAAACAGTAGTAAAAATTTTTGAAAGCCACCACTGTTGTTATGCTATCAATATTTTAGCTAGGAATGAAGTCTTATAGTCATGAAGACACAGTTCGCGTATAAATACATTATTTTATATCTAGCAAAAACTGAATTTGAAACAGCATGATTTTATAGCAATACCCAGTCAGGATATGGAAAACTATCCTGCACAAGCCTTCAACTATAGACACTAACAAGATAACAGCTGGTTGAATTGTGCTCACATGATTCATGGGCACATGCGCACACATACTACTTCCCAGAATATATCCAGTGAGGTAATGGGTACTAGCTTCCCGTTAATTTTAAACACACAACAGCTGTTGTGAGGCATTAATTGTAATTCAGTAAAATGAGAAAATAAGGCTGTGTTGTGGTGGGGAACAGGGACCATGACAGATGTGGAGTCCTACTCTTTGAACAGACAGTTTAGTCAGTAAAGATTACACCACTTTAATTTGCTGTGAGAAAATGCTGTGGTTTAGTTTCTTTGTTGATGCTTTCCACTGCCTTCTAAATGAGAACTGAAGCTTTCTTGCATGCAAACAGGCCCTCTTATGGCTTTTTATATCATACCATGAGTTTGGTTTAATTGAAATGTATTATTTAATATTCCTAACTCTCACCACTATATTCTTTAGCTACATGTTTTTTCTGACTCTACCCATGTGTGGCACCAACTGTTTCTCTGTTAGGTAAAGCAGATCCTCCAAGCTTCCAGGTACCAATAATTAGGCTAGATAACCATTGTCTGTATACAGAGATAAATCTAGAACATATGCAGCACCCTTTTTCTGAATCAGGGTTTATAAATTACAATTTTATAGTCGAGAGCATATAATATAGATAGCTAGTATTGCCTGTACCAGGAAGAGGCAATCTGATGCAATGTGGATTAAAATTGCTATAATTTTTGGTTTTGCCCGTACGGATTTGGGGATATGGATAATGTACTGGAGAATACATAGAAGATACTAGGTTGCCTGATTCATTCTAACAGACAGCACCCACCTCTTCAGAATCTCAGATAGAAATCTTATCCAGCCACTTTCCTCATAGATAAAAGATTTGTATTCAAATATAATGATATAATGGAGTATCTGTGAATTCCCAGTATCAAGTATTTGTGTAAGAACATATTTTTTTGTATTTTCTGAATGTTTCTATGGAGATTTTGATTAAAAACAAATAAATCCTTACAGTAATTTTAAATAAAAAAGTATTTAGAGTTAGATGAGTCAGAAATACATATTTTAAGAGATGCCATTGAAATACTTGTTTCGGTTTCAAACTTACACAAGTATAAATTTTCAGGTAGGAATTTTTAAAATCAAAATTTGGCAGACTAGCTCTATAGATAAATACCTGCAAAAATGATAAAGCCAGAAATAATATTAACCCTTCCTTGAAGCTTTATTTCTTGGAGAAAATCTATGAGACCATCAAGCACATAATGAATGAAACATTATTGCTAATTAAATCCATTTTGTAAAATCAGATCCAAAAGAATGACCATATTATTAGAATTCTGGGTGTATAGTCTGAAATTAGGAATTTCAGAATTGTTGATGGGACGTGCTAATCGGAAGTACTGTTTATTGGCAATTTAAGTGTAGGCTAATGAAAGGTAGCCTAATTCAGAAAACAACAATACTTTGATCAGTAGGACACTCAGTCAGGAGTAAAGGTACACATTTTCATCTTCCTGGAAAAAGCTACTGTAATTTATAATTTGGGAGAGTATCTAAACCCAACTTTGGTCCTACAGAATTTGTTATGCTTTCTTGGGTTGTGTATATTTAGGCATTAGCTCTTTTAACTTTTTAGATCAAAACTGAATGCTGCAATGTAATCTATGTGGGTCTGTGGTACAAAATCTCAGCTAAGAAGTTTCTGATGTTTGAAATACAATTATTTATTTTTGATAACTTTTAATAACTTGGGGACACAATGCGCTAGTTGTTGGTTACAAAATCCTAAATAGCTTGGGACTAAGTTTGCTGAAGATTGCTTCTTTATACCGTGCTGTACTTGAGGTTGTTACAGGATCGTCTGTTTCAGCTTGCAATTCTCTATTCTTAGTGGCTGCTGAATACTGTCTTAAACAAAACTCTGTTGGGAGAACTTCCTCCTCCTCTCATCTTCCAGGTTTTCCCCCTCCTTGTAAAGATAGCTTATGTTTTCATTTTCACAATGGGAGGTACCATTAAATAAGGAGAGAATGCCTTGGCATTTTGTCAGCTGTCCCTTATAGTGAAAATCATGCTTCTGCTCATGAGAAAGATGCCATTGTTTCTTCATGATGGTATTCTTAAGAGTTCAAGAATGGCTTTAAAGCAGTGGTGGAATTCACCAGTTCTGTGGGTGTGGCTTGGTAGGCGTGGTGTGGCTTGGAGGGCGTGGCAGGGGAAGGATACTGCAAAATCTCCATTCCCATCCCACCCCAGGAGAAGAATACTGCAAAATGCCCATTCCCTCCACACTCCTGGGGGAAGGATATTGCAAAATCTCCATTCCCACCCCACTCTGGGGCCAGCCAGAGATGACATTTGCCGGTTCTCCAAACTACTCAGAATTTCCGCTACTGGTTCTCCATAACCTGTCAGAACCTGCTGAATAACACCGCTGCTTTAAGGTGTTTCTGAGAATTGGGGGGGGGGAGAGAAAATATTGGCTGTGGGGTGGGACTTTTGACAGAGCTTTCAAGAGAAAAAGCAGGAGTTCAGAAATTAAAAAGAAAAACAGATCACTAAGATACAAACTTGATCCTCCTTGAAATGCTTCATTGATTTCTTCCAGCCCTCCTTAAATATTAGTAAGGGCATATCTTTTAATGTTGTACTTGAGGAATAATTGAACCAAGAAAAATGCAGTTTATTCATGCAACTTTTCAATCATTGTTATGCCTTTACCTTCTATGAACTTTTATGTAACATTGACATTTCCTAATGGATATCTTCATATTAGGGATATGCTTGTCCAGTTTTGTGACTAACTAAATGTGTGCATGAAAATATATAAATGTTGTGAATATACAGGCTGTAAATCAGACATGCTCAATCCACATCTTAATAAAAGAGACATGCTCTCAGTCACTTGCAAAATAATAATTACATTAAAATATCTTGTAATGACTTTGAAAACTTCTATGGCATCTGCTTATGGAGGTTTCTGGCAGGAAAATTATCTGTAGTGGATCAGAATCATCTTGTGATTTGCCTGGAGCATTGCATTTACTTTACATTTTCTTTTTTAATCAATTGTTTCTCTCCTGAATGTTTGAATTTTGAACATTGAAAGTTAGATAGATTTTTTTATACGTTAGTTGTTGTTTTTCAAACAATATTTACTTTGGGCCTTTATCCCAAAAAGAGGGAAATGATCGAAACCTTTAGCCACATGCCTCCATGCTACATGGCCAAGGGGTTGTTTTTATTTTTAGTGTGCTTTTATCTATTAATCACTAGAAATGTAGCATAGATAGTAACAGCCTCCAAACTGGGTTAGGAGAGGACATCCAGAGGGAATTCCTTGGATGATAAGTGATAACAGTAGAACTGCCAAGCTACTATGCCAAAATAGGAGACAGGCCCAGGATGTGAAGACTTAGGAGACTTCAGAGAAAAGTCTGAAACTTCAAACCTTTCACCCTATGTTCTGGGCCATTTCACTACAACTATCATAAATATTCTTCTCTCAAAACTAGACAAATATTCCAGTCAGGTTCTCTTTGAAGTTATCCAGATGTTTTTAACGTACTTAAATAGATTTTGCAAAGTTGCCATTAAAAAAAAAATGTACAGAAAGGCTTATCTTGCATTCACCTGGATTTATTTTATATATTGGTATAGAGTCATTTTATTATTCAAGACCAGGGATAGCTGTACTGTGTGTTCTTGGAAGCTACTTCAGTTTAAGGGCCAGAAATATGTTTTCATATATAACTGAAAAGATGATGTAATACTAATGAAACAAAAAAAAGTTAAAAAGTTATGATATTTATCATAAATATCATTTATATGATAAATGGTAAGTTACTTACCAAGCACATCTAAATTATATTAAAGTAACCAAAGTATTCAAAAGGCATGTCAAAACTTTTGAGCAACCCCTAATGTTTGGAAATTGAAAGTTGAAAAATTTGACACGCCCTACAAATAGGAAGGGAATTAATGATGCTGCAGTATTAAAATTGGCATGGGACTTTTCTGTCTTTCTAGAAAAGGCAACAGAATAGAAAGCATATGAAAAATCATCTTTTCTCTGGTAGTTAGCTAAGAAAATTGCAACAAAGCTCAAAAAATTGAGTATTTTTATTCTTATAATTTAAGGAAAATCTTTATGAATGCAACTGTAAATTAGTTTTAATATCCTGATTAAAATATGTTATGTGTTCAGATGCAGTTAAAATATTCTCTGAAAATTAATGTCTACTAATTGATCACTTTAGAAAACCACAGTCAAATTTTATGTAAACAATCTGTATTTTTTAAAAAAAAACTTTTTAAGGGTTGAGACTAGACAAGGCTTATAAATTATAAAATAAATGCTTATCAAAATTAAGTAGATGAGATTTATTTATGTGGATAACAGCATTGGTTGGTGTTGGCATTCTAATACCGAGGGTAACAAGATTGTTTTAGCCAACAAAAAGGCAAACTAGTAAAGCTAAAGAAAAAATAATTTTGTGAAATATTTTTAAAAACTTTGTTTTATAGAAAGAAAGAAAGAAAGAAAGAAGACCACATACCACATTAAAATTAATTAATATCCTACCAAAAATAGACTCCAGATCGTGCACATAATACAGGCAGCTGCCCCATCATTCTTCATTACCTTTTTTCACTACTCTTCTGAAGTGAAGCTCACTTCAAAATGAAATGCTCAGCTAAAACAATTTATCTATTAATTTTAGTTTTTAAACAGGGAAGCTGAAAGACAGTTCTAATATCCCTATATGAAAAGGTAATGCAAAGACGGAAAAAAGGAGAAATTGATAAGGAGCACTAACCTGCTTTGCAAATCCTCTTCTCCAGACTGTCTTCCTCAGATATCTGAGCAGAATGGGGATTGGGAATAGAAATGATAAAAAAATCAAATGTATATATAAAGGGAGTAAGATCCCAGCGGGTAGAATAAACAATTCTATGAGAGGAAATGATACAGAAGAAAAGGGTAACTCCATTAGAACCATAATTTTTCTTCACTTTATGCCTGTTGTTTTTTTTTTAACGAACAATTAGAAATGTCACAAAACATGTATGGCCCCTCTTGTTTGTGTACTTGCATGCATACTGAACAGTGAAAGAAATGTGACCCTGTGGACAGCTCTAATGTCTCCTATTAAAACAAGTTCGGAGCATAACTTTGATACTTTCTAGAGTCCTAGCATGTAATTTATGATGCTTAATAAGCAGCCTTTCCCAAATTCTGTTTTTCCTTATATGTAAGTCTTGAATTGAGGCTCTTTCACCTCTTCCTCTCAGTTTGCAATAATTGTTCAGTCTCATATGCTTACAGGCTCATAAGAGGAAATAACCAAAACCTACAACGAATGGGAACAGTTCTTCAGGATCACAATGGAGGCTGGCAACAAAACCAAGTTGCTGGGTTTCCTGTCGGAGACAAATGGCTTCCCTTTTCTTGATAAGCCGTGTAAACTAACAATATAGACCTGCAGTATGTTCTTGCTGTTTGGCCAGTCTTGTTTTTTTCTTCTTTTTATTCATGAGTAATCCCTTTCGACTTGTATGTTCTCCTTCTACAGGTCATTAGGGAAATCTATACTCTTCTGTAGTTATGAAGACCCAATTACTTTCAATACCTTGTAGTTCTGCAGTTATTTTTTAGTATTTCTAAAATACTAAAGACTAAGACTATTGTTTAGCCGCCCCACCCCCCAAAAAACCCACAACTCATAGTCCTGAGTTGGGTCAATTTGATACATTCTTTTATTTGTTTGGTTGTTTTTAGAGTATTTGTAATCATCTTCTCAGTTGAAATTATCTTCACCATGACTAAAAACAAAACATCCAGTTCTCTTTTCAGGTTTTATACCAACCAGAAACCTTAATTGTGTTTACTCAGTGTTATACATATGCAAATACTCCTCAAATATGAATGCCCTTCAAAAAGTTAGGGAGAGTTATCTTCTACTAGTACATGTGAAGCAGTTATCAGGAGTTATTTAAAGGAAAAGCAGATGTACTTAAGATCACTGTGCAAAGTAATATTGAAGGTTTTTTTTTCTTATCTTCAGATATACGATGTACCTCATGTTGCTAGCTTTTCATTTCATAAACCTGCTCTTCTGCAAAACCAGGAAGTGGTGCCAAAACAGGAAGAAGCATAGCAAAACCTGGTAGAGTGAAACCGGGATTGTATTATGTTTATCTTCTACAGTCCCACAATCACACAAACAAATACATACACACACACACATATATCTATGTATGTATATTAATATACATGTATAACAGAGGTGGGTTTCAGCAGGTTCTGACCAGTTCTGGAGAATCGGTAGAGGAAATTTTGAGAAGTTCGGGGAACTGGTAGTAAAAATTCTGACTGGCCCTGCCCCCATCTATTCTCTGCCTCCCAAGTCCCAGCTGATTGGGAGGAAATGGGGATTTTGCAGTAACCTTCCCCTGGAGTGTGGTGGGAATGGAGATTTTACAGTATCCTTCCCCTGCCATGCCCACCAAGCCATGCCATGCCCACCAACCCACACCCACAGAACCAGTAGTAAAAAATTTTGAAACCCACCACTGATGTATAACTGTACATAGAAGCTGACAAGTACTATTACAAGGTGGAAGAATCTTAAAAATGTTATACATTGCACTCAAAATGTTCCCTTCTCTCATGCACATGGATTTTTTTTTTATTATTATGTTATTCAAAGGCACAATTTTCGCATCATATCTCTGCTCCTGTTTCTATAACTTTTAAGTCCAAAGTCGGCTTGTGTTCTTGATTTATTTGAAGAGAAAGAAGTCAGGGATCCAGCTTCATATATGATAGAAATTTGGAATGAAGACTATTTTTGGGGCATAAGGTATCAAATTTTTTAAAAAGTATTTAGGTTTGCAGGATTGGGGCGGGGATATCAACAGGTTCCCAGAAGGAGGGGAATGAAATGTTTGCTCCTTTGAAAGCAAATTATTGCAGCAAATTATTTCATTGCTTACTCTCTTACTCAAAATAGACCTGACTCATCTCTTTTATGGGCAAGATTGTCTTTTAAGTAGTTCCATATGCTAGTTGAATACTTTTGGTTCCTTTTGTTAAACAACATTATTTATTTGGCATCTTCATCTGGCCAAACATTCTGCATGCTAGACAGGTAATAATTTCACACACACCTCTTTTCCTTTAATCCTTCATAATAGTTGTTTAACATTTATCCTCTATGCCATTACAGGTAGTCCTTGGCTTATGACTACAATTGAGCCCAAAATTTTTGTGTTAGCTGAGATAGTTGTTAAGTGAAATTTGCCTCATTATACGACCTTTCTTGACACAGTTGTTAATTGAATCACTGCAATTGTCAAGTTAGTAACATGATTGTTAAATGAATCTGGCTTCCTAATTGACTTTGCTTGTCAGAAAGTTGCAAAAGGTGATCACATGACCCCAGGACTTTACAACTGTCATAAATATGAATCAATTGCCAAGCATCTTAATTTTGACCACATGACCACAGGTTAAGGTTAGGGTTAGATTCTGTTTGAGCCTGGAGAAGCTTAATTTACCTTAGTTTTTTTATGCCCAAGTTTTCATCTTAGATACCAGAAGAACAGAAACTAATTTATGGAAACAGGGGCACCACCAACAATGGCTTAGATCCAGTTTGCTCGTTTATCTGATTGTACAACAGCCATTTGTTTGGATAGCTGAATGAGCTTTTTACTGGCTTTGTAAGTTTGAATGAAAGCAGAACAATTTCCCCCCTCTTGCTTTACCTTGACCATTGGCTCCTGGGATCAAGTGATGCATAACTCTCTTGCTTCCCCCTGCCCTTCATAGGCTCAGCATTCCATTCCTGGAGCCTGAAGGGAGCATTTATCTCTTCCCCCACCCCCGCTTCATTCCAGCTGCCTGTAATCATGGTTAGAGGAATTAGGGAAATTTCCAGCTAAAAACCCTAATCTTTCCTTCTTGTTACAACTTCAGACTTTTTAATAAAGCAAAATAATACATCAAGATGGTTTTGATATTTTTGTGTGTACTTGGGGTTTATATGTAGTTCGTTTGTTTACAAAGCATCATCCTGCACATCACTCCATATCAGTTAGTGTGGGGTGGGTAGCATTTTTTAAACATTTCCTTTTTTGGCATGAAGTGGAGGAAAGAGAATTTCCACTACCCACAGGGGGCAGGGCACTTCCTTTCATTGTAAGCCATGGTCATGATACCTGATATGATGGTAGCACAACCAGTCTCAAAGGTATCAATTTAGAGAAAAGTGCTTTACAATATTTGATTGAATGAAAGAAAAATAAAAGAGAAAATTATTGGGATGCAAGTCTACTCAGATCTTTCTATTTTACACTTGTAATATGAAAACCTGAAATGTATTTTATTTTTAATATGTTGTATAGTAAGGAAAGCACTGCCCAATAGCAGCTGGAGAGCTGCAGTATAGCTGATAGAAAGTGATGGCTTTCTATGGATTCTTCAGTAAAAGATTTTGGGAACTGAACTGGCAAAACAGACGATTACTGTGTGTGATGCCTTATTACCCCCCTTTCTGTTTATGAGTAGCTGTGCAAACATATTACCAAAGTCTTAGTAAAATTGTTGTTGGCTGCAGCTCACTTGGAAATTACACTATATTGGAAGGACTCTAAGGGATTATCTATTCGCACATGGATGTTCAGAGCATGGAAACTTGCAGTCATGGAAAAATTAACCACAAGCGGATGCTTCTAAAAGATCAGACAAATATAACTTCATAGACATTTGGTTTCCTTTTACATAATTTTCAAAAACAACTTCAGTGTTGTTCTGTCTACTCAGAGGGACTATATTACCTTTTGAAGAGAGATGTGAAAAAGGAACTGAGGACCTTTCCCCAAATTCATCTAATCACAACATAAACAAGACTTGACAGTATCTTCTGTCTGCCATTTCTATCTATCTATCTATCTATCTATCTATCTATCTATCTATCTATCTATCTATCTATATCAGAACTATTAAAAAGATAAAAACTAGTAAAAACTAAAAATTGAAAGAAAAAATAGAAAGTGCAGAAGAGAAAAAGATAGAAAGAAAAACAGAAGAATAAGAATATAGTAAAGAAAAAGAAAAAAAGAAAAGAAAAATGATTTTCTCCTTCATCACAAGTATAAACAACTTTAGTAACCTATTACTTTTTCTTGTAATAGAACAAATTATCACTTCTTCCCATATCCGATCTCTTATGTATAAAGAAATCCTTAAAGACCTGTCATTCTGTCCTAATCTCACCCAGTGCTATAAAATATATTGATCCAAATGTTCCTAATAGCAGAAAAAGCAATTAACAAGCAATTTCCAAAAGTAATTAGAAAAGAAAGTGTGTGAACCCAAGCCTTGTCTTGCAGTCTCCCCATGAGAAGCAACTGTATGGAGCATTTGTGGGTAATCTCAATCCTTCTCCTTGTCAGGAGAGGAATTGTGAAGAGCCCATGTACTCACTGGCTCTTCATTCCATCATAGTCATCAACTCCTCTTTTAGCAAAGTCCTCTTCAGTTTGCAATTTCTTCCACAGAAGTCTGTTTTGCCATTTCCTTACAGGAAGTCCTCAACTTATGACCACAATTGAGCCCTAAATTTCTGCTGTTAAGTGAGGAAATTGTTAAGTTTTCCCCCATTTTATGACCTTTCTTGCCACAGTTGTTACGTGAATCAGGCTTCCCTGTTGACTTTGCTCGTCAGGTCACAAAAGGTGATCACATGACCCTGGGACACTGCAACCATCACAAATATGAGCCAGTTGCCAAGCATCCAAATTTTGATCATGTGACCATAGGAATGCTGCAACTATCATAAGTGTGAAAAATGATCATAAACCATTTTTTTTAGTGCTGTTGAAATTTCTAATGGTCACTAAATAAACTGTTGTAAATCAGGGACTACCTATATAAGATTTCTTTCATTTAATCCCTAGTCAAGAATAAGGCAAACTTAGGTTGGTCTTAGATATACTAGAATTAAAGTCACATTTCCCCCCTCTTAAGCCAATAATGTCCAAGTGCAGTCATCAAATATGTCAACGCTATTACACTTTGTAACCCACTACCAAGTCATATGACCTATAAAATGAGAAATTAAAGTACTACTTATTGGCCATTGAGGCGAGTATAGGCAAACCTCTCCCATTTTGTCTCCAGTGAATTTTATCTGTAGAAATGGGGTCTCCTTAAAGAACTGGAGACAACATTGTGCAATAAATGCTAGACTGCCAGGTAATTAATACTGTAAGTATCTTATCTCTGTGACCCTTACCTGATTAATGCAAGACTGAAATAATAAAGCAATGAGATTATGGAACCAACCTCAAATGGGTTCCCAAACAGCAAAGAGGAATCTAGAAATCAACACTTATGCCTAAAGAAAAGAAGGATGGAAAAAAGAAAGCCTGAGTAAAATGCTGCTTTCTGACTTTGAGCTGTTTAGTTTGATTTTATTCATCAGGCTATGTGCAGAGTTCAGAGAAGGGGCACAAACATTATGAACATCTCCACAGTTGTTACCCTCCCCCCCTCCCCAAATTCCTGCTGCAGCCCACTATGGTTGGATGTTTGTCCTGCTGGCTGAGGAAGGCACAAAAGCATAACCAGGAGAAGCAACCAATCCCTTAGTTTATCACCCACTCTACATACACAAAAATCAGGACAGCACTACTCAGCAATAGGTCAGAACAGAAATAGAAGCAGGGTAGGGATTGGCAATGGGGACAGAGAATTTCATGGTAGTATAATTTGCTTCCAGCTGAAAGATGGGTAAATTGGACTAACTCAATCCAAAGAAAAGGCGCTGTGTCCTTTCAGCAGGTAGGCTGAATTAAGATTGGACCCAGGAAAAGACAGAAAAGCTTAGACCTTACTTAGAAAATGTTACGACTTTGTGGTAGCAATTACTAATTAAGCTGCTTTATGAATTCCTTGCCAAGTTAATTGTTTGTCTTAAATAAAAAATGACTCAGAGAAAAAGAAAGTGATCTGAATAAAGGTCACTTTTCTTTTTTCTTTTTTCCTTTTTAAAGAGAAACTGTGGGACAGCAGATGTGGGATATATCAACACTGAACAGATTTGGATATTCTCTTCCCTTCTCAACTTCCATGGTTTTTAATCATGCTTTCTATTCAGCTGCCCTTTGCTGATCTCCTGGGACAGTGGCCAAAACCTTGGCCTGAGATCATACAAGAAATATACATGCACCTCACCCACTGTCCTACCTCTGATCTCAGGAAGTGCTTAGTTGGCTTTGGGAAAGAGATGGAAATATAAACGTTTTTTAACTCCCAAAGCAGTAGAGTTGCCAATGCGTGAAACATTTACCTTTTGGGTTCCCAAAGACTGAGAGCAAAAGAAAGAGAAGGAATCAAAGGGAGGTAGGAGATCTACATATTGATTTAAACCATCTGGAAAGCCTTCCTGAGGTTGCAAAAATACTTTCAATGAAATCTGAAAGAAGTTAGTGGCACATATGTGTGCATTCATGTTTTACTTTTTCCATCCTCCAGAAATACCTTTTTTAAACGGAATGAATGGTCAACTAAATAAGTCTACAGTACATAGTTCAATTTAAGTGTAAAGTGATACACACTGGGGCATTCTGTAATAATTTCATATACACTTTGTTGGGTTTGAACTATCAGCAACTAGGCATGACTCTTTGGGTCAGAGTGGATAGCAAAATTTAAAAATGGCAACTTTTGGGGGAAAAGGCACATTTCATGCTAGAGGTCATTATAAAACAGACTGAAAATATACCTTCCAATATTGCAAACCATGTATAGTTCTGATTGTTACATTGAAAAAGGATGTAATAGGGCAGGAAATGTCAGGCATAAGCAACCAGAATCACTTGTAGATAGTCCTAAGTAGAAACTTTATTGTTGGTCACCTATGTTGCAAGAATCTCACCACACAATCTGCTTCCCTTTGGGAAATGACAAATATAGACCTAAGGATCTGATCTCAAATGTTTGTCCCCTGATCAGACTCTAACCTGAATATCTCTTTACTCCTCCTAGCAGGAGGCCTTCCGTTACAACCAATGGTTTCAGCACAGGAAACAATATATAATATTATTTGACTGCATTTCAATTGGTGACTGGCTCACAAGTACAACTGGTTGCAGCATTCCATAGAAATATAACTACAATTTGTAACTTTTTTGCTGAATTCCAGCACTTTTTGCCAATTTATGTGGAGAAAAAAATACCTATTTGGGTGAATGGATTCATATTTATAACCACATGATTTGCTTAATGACCACCATAAAAAGATCATAAAATTCGGTCTGGTCACATGGGTGCTTCAACTTACGACTGCCATGACTTATAACCAAAATTCTAGTACTGATTGGAGTTGTAAATCAAGGACTACCTGTAATTGTATTTGTGAATTTAATTATTTCGTTACCTATTTACTGTCTCTAGCATGAATATTTCCATATTTTAATGTTCTTTCAACATTGTTAAAAGTGCTTTATTTCCTTAGATATCCAGATAGCTCCCACTCTGATGGCATTCTGGAAGCCTTTGACCTAGCTGTTTATTACGATATGTGGTGGATGTGTACAGAAGGTAAAAGATATTGGACTAAAATCCACAGATGGATGGAAAAAATGACACAAAAGCACATAAACCAGAGATTTTTTTATTGGGGATTGTACCTGAAATATACAAATTGAAATATTTGATTGTGAATGTTTTAACAGCGTCTAGAATTGTGTTTGCTAAAAATTGGAAAAATGAGAAAATGCCAACGCAAGATGAAGTTATTAAGAAAATAATGGAATGTGCAGAAATGAGTAAATTGTCATTTGAAATTAGAGAACAAGAAGATAAACAATATTATAAGATATGGGATTTATTTTACTAATGGTTAGATAAAAAGATATGGAAATGAAATATGGTAGAGATTTTTCTAATGCAAGAAATATAGAATTATATAAAATACAATATAAAGATGTACTGTTATTGAAATGATTTAGGAGAATGAAGGGCATAATACAAATTAACTTAAATCTTAGATTATTCTACATGAAAAGAGGGAAGAAACAGTCATAGTTAAACATATGATCAATGAGGATAATAATACATGGTTATATATGAATAGAGCGAAGATGCACAAAAGACTTGTAATCAAGTGACACGCTGTTTGTATTTACATTGAACATGGTTTTTTATTTGTTTTTTTTATATATTTGCTTAAAAAATAATTTTTTTGTCAAAAAAAAAAAGACCTAGCTGTTCTCACAGATCTTGGTATAGGGAGGATGGATCCCCCATTAAGAGCTTGACATATGTTGTCTATGCTTAACTCTGACTTAACTGGGCTGCCATTTTGTTAATTCTTCGTTGTTATTTCCCTTATTGTATTTTATTATTTTATTATACTTTGTTTTTGTATTGTGAACTACCTAAAACTGTTTTGGAATTGGGCAGTGTTATTACTGAATTAAATAAATACGTTTAAAATATCAGCTTTGTATTTTGCAAATGTAATTTTTACCTGGCAGTATTTTCACTGGCATAAATTTAAATAATCCAGATTATTAAAAAATGCAACTGTCCTGTACACTATTATAAATATTATTTGAATATTTTATTTTGTACTTTAATTGCCTTGGCACACCGGTGTCAAAAGGTCGGATGTACATTTAAATAACAACTGCATTTTTCAAAGTATTAATCTGAATACACATAAATTAATCTGAAGTAAATTTAAATCCCTAGAGCCTGGCTGGCAGCTCTTCACCACTATTTGAAGCATTAACTCTAAAACAGGAAAAATTAATAATATATAGAGTTTTTAAGCTTATACAGATGATTTCACACAGAACAGTTTATTTCAACAAACTCAGGATTCACAAAGAATAGCTTCCGAAATCAAAAATAGTACCTTGCTAGCAGGATTTTTTTTTAAAAAAAGAACTTTTTGATGAACAACATCTTGCCAATAAACTTGAGAGACTTAAGAATCTAGAGTTGAGATCATGGTAAATTCTCTTCTTCGGTTACATGGCCAAGACATTGATGACTCAGGTGGCTATTTGTAGCATTTCAGGATTCATGAAGAATCATTAATTCAGGTCATTTCCGCACAGCCCCTGGCCTTACCTCTCTTATCACTTTGCAGTAATGTCACAGTATCAGAGAATTATTCCCACTCCTGAGCCCCTTGGCTTGGCTTAGTTTACCAAGGGGTTTAAACCAGAATCAGAACTGGACTTTCATCTATTTAATCCATCCACTCACCCCATTCTATGAATGAGACTCAATGACCTTCCTACACTCTTATCCTATTTTTTGAATACATGGCAGAGCCAATGCAATAGAAGACTATGACTGCAGACCTATTTGTGTCCTGGAGCCAATGCAACATCAACGCCCAAAGTAGTTCAGAACCAAAATGGAAAAGTGGAGATTGAAAGATCCAAATAGCCAAGGGAACATCAAGCTAACCATTTGTGTTAATTTATCTTTTATTGTCTGTAAAATGTTTCATCTTTTGAGAGCCATCAAAGTGTTTTGGGCACAGCCTGCATTTGTATCTGGTCGAAATTCTCAGTATAGAACATGTGACGCAATGATGCCACCCAAATCTCAGATCATGTCCTTCTAGCTCCAAGAGCCTTCTATTTCTCAGCAGCACCCATTCTTTCATCCAAACTAAACAACTGGTAGCGAGGTATAGTTTTAAATCTGGTAGACCCAGTCCTCCCCCTTCCTTTGCATCTTGTAATACCTTATATTTAACTCAGTTTTTTTTTACCCAGCCACACAAATTTAGATATATTCTTCTACCACTGTTTAAATGGTACATCAGTTGTCAAAACAGGTATTGTCTGAAACAAAAACAACATTTTAGGTAAAACATTCATCTTAATCACAGAAATTCTCCCCAACAATGACAATTGAATTTTCTCCCATCTTAACATATCTTTTATAACTTCATTCCATGTCTTAGCATAATTATTTTGAAATATCAAATTTGTCATAGTGAAACCCAAGTATATTATCATCTTCTCAATCTTAAAACCCATTTTATTCATAAATTCTGTTTGTTCATGCATTTTTATATTTTCTACAGAATACAGAGTAAGAGTTGGAAGTCACCTTGCCTCCATGTCTTAGAGGCCTTCTATTCCTGTTCTATTCCTGTTCTATTCCCTTTCCGGCTCGGCGCCGGAAAGAAACACGACTCAGCTGCTGTCCGTTCAGAACCTTTATTGAAGTGCAAACTGAACTGCCGGCTGGGCTGCTGAGCCTCCTTATATCCTGCTCAGGCATGCCCGCCGGCCAATGACAACTGTTTAAATCTCCTGCCGGTGGAATCTACCAATCCCCTGGCGGATGTCCTTATAAGGACATAACACCCCTCCGCTCCTAGTCCTTAGTCAGTCAATCAGTGTACTCGACCACGTACTCGCGCAGGTAGGCGGGACGCCTGACAGTTCTACCGGACCTGCGTGGCTCACTCGGTGGGTTGATGTTGCTCTGGACGGGTCTGGCTCCTGCTGGCTCCGGTCCTCCCGTCCGGGATTCTCCGGACTCCGCCGTCAAGTGCGCGGGGCCTTGCCTAGCGTCTCCGGCTGGAGTCAAAGTCCTCTCCAGGTGCTGTCCCCGGGTCATGCCGCCGTCGGGCTGGTGGCCATCCGGGTTGCTCCAGTTGCTGCAGTCGGGAGACAGTTGTCTGAACCTCGGTAAGGTTCCCGGTTCCTCGTTGGACATCCCGGGTGCCCCTGGGTTGGGGAGAGTGGCGGTTCCCTTCGTGGGGTGGCCCCCAGGAGGGAGTGGTCGTGACAGCCCCATCCTGGCCTGGGCGGGTTGGCCCACCTCGTTGGGGTAGGGTAGGACTCCCTTGCGGGTGTGTTGTTGTCCTACCCTGCCGGGTCAGCGGCTTCCCTCCTGGTTTTGGATGGGGCGGTCATCCTTGTCGGGTTGCGGGAGGCTTCCTCTGCGGTGGTGTTGTTGTCCTCCCCTGCCGAGTTGGTGTTCGCCTCTTTCGCCGGACAGGTGTCGGTCGACTCTCCCTGGGGGGTGCTGCACTGCCCGGTCTTGCCTTTCCGACCCCTCTCCGTAGTTATGTCGGTCACGGGGGTCGTGCTGTCGAGTGCCATTGAGGTTGGCAGGTTGGCACTCCCGCTGGTGGAGCAGGTCCTGGTCTACCATGCTCTCTTCGTTTTGGCTTTCAGTGTCTCCTGTGCTGGGTAAAGTTGGTCCTGCCTTGCCGGGTTGGGGCAGCCCTCCTTCGCTAGGGTGTTGTCGGCCGTCGTCTTCTGTTCGCGGTCCGTCTCGTCTTTCTGGGTGCCGTGGGCCTACCCTGCGGGGTTGTGGCAGGCCTACCTCGTCGGGGTGGGGTAGGCCTACCTCGTCGAGGGGTGGTAGACCTACCCTGTCTGGTTGAGGCAGGCCCACCTCATCGGGGTGGGGCAGGCCTACCTCATCAGGGTGGTTTTCCTCGACTTCCCTCCACCTTTTCCAGAGCTGGTCGATGTGTCGTCGGCAGGAACGGCCGTCGTCCAGCTCCACCTCGTAGGGCCTCGGGCCGGTCACTCTCACGATCTGACCCTTGAGCCACTTGGGATCGCCCTGGAAGTTGAGCGTGAAAATCAAATCACCGCACGCGAAACTTCTTGTCGGTGGTGGTTTGTTCGGCTTGTCTTTCAGGTTGTACATTGGGTGCAGGTGATCGAGCGGTGAGCGCAGCTTTCTCCCCATCAGTAGCTCTGCTGGGCTTTTCTTTGTTGTGGTGTGGGGTGTGATGTGCTGGGTCAACAGGAACTGGTCAATTTGTTCCTGCCAGTCCCCGCTGCCCATTCTGGTCAGAGTCTCTTTTGTCAGCCTCACCATTTTTTCGGCCTGTCCGTTCCCGGCCGGTCTATATGGGGCGATGAGTGCGTGCCTGATTCCGTGGCCGGCCAGGAATTCTTCCATTGCCTTCGCCGTCAGCTGTGGCCCATTGTCGGAGACTAAGGTGTCCGGTAGGCCATGGGTTGCGAAGAGTAGGGCTCTGATGGTGGCTTCCGTCGTTGTAGAGGGCATGGCTATAACTTCGAGCCACTTGGAGAACGTGTCAACCACAATCAGAAGGGACTTCCCGTTCATCGGTCCGGCGAAGTCTACGTGTATTCTTGACCACGGTCCAGACAGTTGTTCCCATTCTGTCGGGGGTGCTGGTCTCGTTGCCTGGCACGGGTCACATCTGGCAATCCACGCCTCAATGTCTTTATCTAAGGCGGGCCACCAGACGTAACTCCGTGCTAGGGCCTTCATTCGGACGATCCCTGGGTGTCCGTTGTGGAGAGTCTGTAATGTCCGTTTTTGTAGTGTGGGGGGGATGACCACCCGGTCGCCCCAGAGGAGGCAGCCTTGCATGGTAGTGAGTTCTTGCTGCCTTGGTATGGGGCAAATTCTTCTTTCTGGTTCTCCTCCGGCCATCCCCGCAAGACCCAGGATAAGACTTGCTTGAGGTTTTTGTCTTTTGCTGTGTGTTGCGCTACCATGGTTGAGGACACCGGGCTGGACTGGTCATCATCGATGTGGTGGAGGCCGGTCGTTGGTGCTGGATCCACGATCTGCTCGTTCAGCGGACATCTGCTGAGGCCGTCAGCATTGCTGATGACTTTCCCCAGCCGGTGGACTAGGCGGTAGTTGTAGCCAGATAAGAAGATGGCCCAGCGTGTCATCCTGGGTGACATGAAGGTTGGGGTGGGTTTGTCCCCGGCGAGGAGGCCCAGTAAGGGTTTATGGTCGGTGACGATTGTAAAAGCTCTTCCATAGACATATTCGTGGAATCGCTTTACGCCCGCCACCATCGCCAATGCCTCCTTGTCAATCTGGCCGTAGTTTCTCTCGGCTGGAGACATGGTCTTCAAGAAGAATGCTTTTGGCGCTTCTGTCCCGTTTGGTAGTTGGTGGCTAAGGACGGACCCGACCCCGTAGGGTGAGGCGTCGCAGGTCAGGGTTACTGGTAGCTCTCCATTGTACTGGATGAGTAGGCTGTCGGAGGATAGGAGTCTTTTTGCTTTCTGGAAGGCTTCCTCTTCTTCGCTCCCCCATTTCCAAGGTGCCGCCTTCCCTAGGAGTCGGTGTAGTGGCTCAGCAACGGTGGCTTTCTGTTGTAAGAAGACACTATAGAAATTTAGTAGTCCCAGAAAAGCCTGAAGCTCCGTTTTGTTTTTGGGGGCTGGAGCCTCGTGTTTAGCCCTAACCTTACTTTTAGTGGGGTGGATGCCCTGGCTATCTATTAAATAGCCCAGGAACTCGACTTCTCTGACTCCGATCACGCACTTGTCTCGTCGGACCCGTAGTCCCTTCGCCTGGAACCGCTGCAGTGCGAGCCTGAGCCGTTCCATTAGTTAGGATTCCGACGTCCCTGAGACTAGGACGTCATGAAAGTAGGGCACCACCCCTGGAATGCCTTGGAGAAGGCATTCCATCATTGATTGAAATATCCCCGGGGCGGCACTGACTCCGAACTGGAGTATGTTGCATTTAAAGGCGCCCCGGTGCGTGACAATCGTTTGCGCCTCCGCAGTTGTCTGTTCAACTGGCAGCTGCTGGTAAGCCTGTGCCAGGTCCAGTTTGGCGAAAATTGATCCTTTGCCTAGTGAGTGCAACAGATGTTGCACCACTGGCACCGGATATGCGCTCTGCTGCAACGCCCGATTGATGGTACACTTATAATCAGTGCAGATGCGCACTGATCGATCCGGCTTCATGGGGGTCACAATGGGAGTCTCCCATGCAGCATGATCGATCGGTTCAAGGATGCCCTGGGTGATTAGTTTATCCAATTGTGCATCCACTTTTGGTCTAAGGGCAAACAGGACTCTGCGGGGCTTTAGCCGAATGGGATTGATTTGAGGGTCTAAATTTAGTGATATGGGTTTCCCCAGGAATTTACCTAGACTCCCGTCGAAGACATCCTTGAAGTCTTCTAGGAGTTGGTCGAGTTGGCTAGTCCTGATCTGATTAATGCCGCCAATTGTGAGCCCTAGGGGCCTGAACCACTCCACTCCACTCCAATTGGATGGAATGGAATTTTTCAGATCCCTCGGTTTCGGTGTGTGCGATGGTCGTCTTGTTGACCTGCCGGCCGTTGGATTGCCGCTCGTTGTTCTGCCTCGGCTGCTGGGACCGTCTAGATGACCTTTGATAATCGTTGTCCGAAGGCCTTTGCAGTTCGAAATTTGGCTCTGCCGCTCTGCAGGCCTCTGCGATGTGTCCCTTTCGTCCGCATCGGCGGCAGGTCACGTCTCGCCAGCGACATCTGGCGCAAGGATGGTCCCCTTTGCAGCTGGCGCATCTGTCCTCTCGGCTGCCATCTTGTGGTTTTTCCTGCCTTTGGGGCCTCGTGACCTTATGGACGGCCATTTCAAAATCCGACTCCGACCCCGTGGAGATGTTGTCGGATGACTGTGATTGGTCTCTGTGGATCTTGTGGATCCCTTTGGACCGTCGCATTGCTGCCGCCGCTCTGTCAGATGTTTCTGCCGCGGTGGCTTCTTCAATGACGTCCTTCAGGGCGATCTTTTTGCGGCTGAGGAACTTCTTTTGGACGGTGCAGTCCCTCATGCCGAAGACGATTCGGTCTCGCAGCTGGACGTCCACATTTTCAAACTCGCAGCTGGCCGCGATTTTCCGGAGCGCCGATACGAACTCCTTGAACGTCTCCCCTTCTTGCTGATTGCTTTGGTGGAATTCAAATCGGTTGGCTAGAGGAGTGCTCGTGGGCGCGTAGTGTTCTTGGAGAAGGTCTTGGAGCTCGGACCATGGCATCTGTTCGATGTGTCTGGGTGCCACAAGGTCCATCGCCATCTCCAGAACTTCGGATCCACAGTGGGCCAGGAAGAGAGCCCTCTTCCTGTTGTCGTCTAAGTCGGTGAAGCCGCTGCCTGCCAGGAATTGTCGGAAACGAACCATGAAGAACTTCCATTTTTCCTGGCTCGGATTGAATGGAACCAGAGAGATTTGGGGTCCGGACATGGTTCTAGTGACTCGCTTGAGTGATTCAGCTCTTGGATGGCGGTGGCGGTCGTGCCTGCTGCTCGTCGGTTCTTCTTCAGTCCTTCGTCGCCAGTGTTGGCTCGGCGCAGGAAAGAAACACGACTCAGCTGCTGTCCGTTCAGAACCTTTATTGAAGTGCAAACTGAACTGCCGGCTGGGCTGCTGAGCCTCCTTATATCCTGCTCAGGCATGCCCGCCGGCCAATGACAACTGTTTAAATCTCCCGCCAGTGGAATCTACCAATCCCCCAGCGGATGTCCTTATAAGGACATAACAATTCCAATCTTGGAGGTCTTCTAGTCCAAACCCTTTCTCAAGCAGGAGATACTATATCATTCCAGACAAAGGGCAGTCCAGTATCTTCTTTAAAAACTCCAGTGACAGAGCATCTACAGCTTCTTCTGGCAAGCCTTTCTACTGATTAATTGTTCTCACTGTCAGTAAATTTCTCTTCAGTTCTAGAATGGAACTCTCTTTAATATGTACATTTCTTCTTGTCCTGCCCTCAGGTACTTTGGACCTCCTCTTTTCTGCGACAACCCCTCCAATATTGAAAAACTGCTATCATGTCACATCATGGTTAACATCTTTGTTGTCTGTTAATACCAATGGTTAAGTTATCATGAGATTAGAATTCTTTCAAGGAGAATATAAAATAAGATCATGAGAAAATCTGATAACAGAAAAATATACTTGCCAATAGTTTTCTTGTGTACAATTATGAAAAATGTTTAAAGTAGACAAACTAATTTATGGTTGTGAACACTGTAAGAGTGAATTTGAAATAAAATTGTGTACAAATGATGATATATAATTGCCAAAATGTATACATTCTTATTGAAATTTGAAACAGAGGAACAAGTGAAAGAGTGTATGATAACAATATACAAATGGAACAATAGGAAAATAGATGTCCAAAAGAATTGAAGTTTACATTATGTTATGATCTTAAAGATAATTTTTTTATAAAATGATGTGTTGTTGGTATGTCAGAGAGAAATTGTCTGGAATGTATAAAGATACCTATGTTGGAAATATGTACAACATGAAGGGACATTTTATCATGCTTGATGGATGTGTAAAAAAGCTAGAAACTTTTGAATACACTAATTCAGAAAATCTTAAAGACCAACATACAATTGAAAGTTGAGGCTTTTCTTTTGGGATTAATGGACAAACAGGGAAAAAATCATGGAACTTTTATTTTTATATATGATAACTGCAGTAAGATTACTATATTTGCAAAAGTGAGAAGATTCAGTACTTCCTACAATGAGGAATGGTTGGTGAAGAAGCTAGAACTTGCAGAGGTGGCAAAATTGACTTCCTTAATTAAGGAAAAGACAACTTGTAAATTCATTGATTGATGAAAACCCCTTATGACTTTTTGTGTGAAATAAAAAATGGACTTATGATTTATATTCACAAAAATCTAAGTTTTTTCTTGTAATCATAGAATAAAAGGTAATTTATATTGGTATTTATAATTGCTGTAAAGAAAATCAGAAGTTACTTCATCTTATGTCTTTTCATTCTTTCTTTTTGTGCTTTTGGCTTTTCTTTCCATTCTTTTTTCCTCTCTTTTTATTTTTTTTTCTTTATATTAATTCTTGTTAGTTTTTATCTTTGTCTCAAAACACTTAATAACAAGTAAATGAAAATAAAATTGAGCAGCATAAAAACAATTGCATGCTTGAAGAAAGAAGCCCATGTAGCCATTGCTAAGTGTCTTATATTAGGGAAATGTAATAGGCATAGTAATAATCTGGAGAAACAGGAGGAAGAACCACAAACAAGGCAATAATCAGATAAATGAAATCTCAGCCTGGTGCAGTAATGTAATTTGAGGAAATGTCTTGAACATGATCCTCCCTAGTTCTTATGAAGATAAAAGAAGGAAGCAGGAAACTGCATTCAGACATGCAAAATGCTGTTACTCTAACCTTATAATGAAAATAATATTAATGTTTATAACTATTTCCTAATCTGGTCTGCCTTGAAGAGCTGACAGGAACGTGTGTGTTGTTGCTGTACAAACTGAAGAGATGCTATTGAGATCTTGCTCAGTTTGGCTTAACTTAATTTTTTTACTAGGGTTATTTCTGGTCAGTATTTGGATGAGAGGCAATCAGGAAAGCCCAGTGATATGGAGGATATAGGAAATGACCTTGAAGGAAAGAAGAAAGAACTGCTACCAAAGCAATAGTCAGATATATATGGCCTGAGTCTGTTTATAAAAGGGCCCAAAATGTAATGTAAGTAAATGTCTCGGTCAAACCCCTCTCTAGTTCATATGGAGGAGTAGGAAGCACACTCAGACTTGCAATATTCTCTAACTATAGCTTTACAATAAGCAGAGTACTAGGAGCTTCATCACTGGAGGTTTTCAAGAAGAGACTGGACTGCCATCTGCCAGCAATGGTGTAGGGTCTTCTTTTTGGGTGGGTGGGTTGGACTAGATGACCTACAAGGTCCTTTCCAACTCTGTTAATCTGATCTACTCGACATTGGTTTCCTAGTCTGAGCTGCATTAAAGAAGTGACAACAAAACAGTTACATATTACTATCCAAAGAAGGACCTTTATAAGAACACTCAATCCGGAGTGTAAAACTAGTGGCTGCATCACTGAATTCAATATAAAACAAAGCCATCTTTGGATGCTTTCATGTATATGGTTTCATTGATGAACCCATAAAAAACTACAAATAGAGGAATATGCTGATAGCAGCTGGTCTGCTCAGACTAGCAGTATTTTTTTTATTAAAAAGTTTTAATAAGTTTTACAAGTGTTTCCCCATCCCACTCCCTCCTCCCTCCCCAACCCTCCCCCCCCAAACCCTCCTCGGGAGGGGCAGACTAGCAGTATTTTTATGGGTAATAGAATCAATGATTATAAAGCAAAGCCCACATATTCACAGAATAGCAAACTCTTTTCGTGTTCCAAACCAAGAGCTATATTTAGCATCCGGGTAAGTCATACTCAGCGGGTGAGGACCAAATAATCTTTTTAAAAAGACAGCATAAAAGAAAGAGAAGTTATCTCTGCATGTGCAATAAAGATTAATTATAAGGCATGTGCTGAAGACAAATCATTTGAAAATGTCTTTTTTTCTCACAGCAGTTCAATGGTATTTACAAAGTTAAGAGCAAATTCCTAACAATACAAGCACAATATGAGGCGATGCAACAGTATCTCAGCAATGCAAAGGTTGCCCATTCTGTCTTGGTAGTAGCTTCTTCAAGAGTATGCCTGGATTCCTGGGCAAGAGCCTTTGCTACTCGATCCTTTTTAAGTTGCTGCCCACTCTAATTAGCTCTCCCCTGAAGTACTTCCCGCTTTCTCCCTTTCCAGGCTAGTGCTACATTTACTACTGGAAGCAGCTGTCTGGATGCAACCCAGTAATTGAGGAGGAGGAAAGTGAAGATATTTCGACAGGCAGGTCATCTCTTCCCACCATAGTGCAATGACAGGAAAAGCTGCAACTGCTGAAAAATGTTCCTCCTACACAGCTATTAAAGGCACAAAAGATTTTTAATTGAGTCTTATACTGTGTTGGCCAACCCTAGCAAAAAAAAAAAAAAAAAAAAGCAATCCAAACTACAGAGTGTTGTCTTTTCCATCAGATCCTACTTTTCTCACAGTTCCAGCTGAGCCTCAAATGGGAACGCAGAAGGGCTCACAAAGACATAGATAGATGCTGTAGATAGATACACCCACAGGTTGGATAATGTTGTAGCCAGAGGTTGCAAATGACAAATTTTTGATCTTCCTCCAGTTTTCTGTCAATCCAGGAATAGACGTTACGCTGCAGTGAATACCATTGCCCAGAAAACTTGTATGAGCTTGCTTGCACTTGAGTGGATGGCCTGTGTTCTCACTGGAAAGTCCCAGTTCTTGTTGGCCAGCCACAGCAGCATGCCGAATGGGCAGGACAAAAGAGGCCACATGTAGTAATCCTCACAATCCTAATAGCTTTGAAGCATCAGTAGTCTGGAAGCATGTGATCATGTTGAACTGCACAAAGTTGTTTTCATTCTCTAAAGAGGAAGAAAAATCTTAGCCTGAAGGAACAGACAGGACAAAGTAGTCAGTTTCAGGCAGGCAGCCAACCACCGATTGGTTCTACGTGCTCCACTATTAGTCAAAAAGGCTCATGGTGATTGGGTGGCAGTTTCTTGCATGTAAATGTTCGCATTCCCATAGCATCCTTATTTTCCAAAAAGTTTTGAAATGTAAGAAAAGTCTGCATTCAGAAGAAAGTAAGGATAGAAAAGCTGGTCATTTAGAAGTTCTGCTGGTCTTTAACATGGATGTGAAGAAAAAGAGAAAAGGGAAAAGCAACTGGGATGGGCATTGTATTTAATTAAGTAATCAATCAGACCATTTATATGCTGCTTCCTTTCTAAATAGCTGAGCAGCCTACTTGAATACAATAAAAATATTTATTAAAAAAATGAAAGATCCAAAGATTCCATAACAATTTGTTTCCAAATGTTATGTTTGCAAACGTATTAATGAATTTAGACTTTGGGGAGTGTATGTTTTCTGGCAGGAATCTGAATAATCCCTGTGAAGTGGCTGGGAAGTAACGGGCAGCACAGGCAAGGTAGTGGCAACAGCTCTTTTATTTACAGTGAGACTTCAGCAAAAGAACACAAGCAACAGCAGTCCTTATATACAGTTCAGGGCTAATGTTTAGGCAATCACAACACTCATACATTTTTGAATCTCCCGCTTAAAATAGTAACAACATAACACCCCTCCCCTTCCAGAATGCACTTGGTTCAGGTATTTACATTTTTACAAATGAAGTCATGCAGATGACTGGGGCGTGCCCTGATTCTGGTCGACCTGCGCAGTTCAGTTGCAGGCAGGGCGTCGAGCCGGTCAGAGGGACCTCCTGTCTCTCCTGGCTCCACCAATGGAACCTCCTGGAAACCTTTGGAGGTGTGGTTTCTCCCGGCTGGGAGGGTCTCGCTGGGACAATGCTGTGGCTCCGAGTTGCCAGATAAGTATTCCGGCTTACTCAGGCTTGAGGTAGCTAGGCTGTCCTCGAATGCGTCTCGGAACTCGTGCAGGATATGTTCTTTGAGGGACGCTCCACGGAGGCTATGGACTCCTGTAAAACCCATTCCAAGGGCTCAGAACCAACATAGACCCAGTAGACTCGGTAGTGGTGTGCTGACGATGGTCAGTGGCAGGTTGTCCTCGAACTTGCCGTAGGAGATGGCGAATGTGCTGATGCCTTCGACTGGAACCCGGTTCCCCTGGTAATCAAGCAGGCGGACTCGTTGCTTTGACAGCTGGGTTTTCTTGTAATCTGGCAGAAGCGACTTGAGGGTAGCCCATGACATGATGGAGAGTGCAGACCCGGTGTCGATCTCCATACTGCAGGATTTTCCATTGATTTTCACTGTTGTGAAAACCTTTTTGTCAACGGTTGTGATGGCTTGGCCGATGCTCGTGCTGTACATTTCAAGTTTTTGATTTTTGCGCCGCTTCCTCACGCCATCGTCTTGGATTGGGCGCTTTGAATGTTGCGGCTCTGATTGGCTGGTTTGATCACGTGGTTTGGTGAACCGCGGAAGTTGAGCTCAGCACACTCAGGCTAGATGGCCCTTCTTCTTGCAACGCCTGCAAATAACGTTGCGATACTTGCAGGACTGTCTCTCATGTGGGCCGCCGCAGCTCAGGCAATTCTCTCTACAGCGGCTAAGCTCGCCTTTCTTATTTCCCGTCCGGAAAATGTCCTTATCCGAGTCGTCTTCCGAGGTGGTTTGAGTTTCCTCGCAGTGGACTGGAACCGCCTTGGAACCACTCTTTTCGGGCTGAGGGTGTTGTAATGCCTCAGATGCCTTTGTGGACGCCTCATGTGCCCTGGCCTTGTCGAGGGCCCCGGCGAGCGTCAGCCCAGGCAATGCGAGCAGTCATCTCTGGAGCCTGGTGTTCCGTATGCCACAGATTAACTGTTCAAGCAGCACATTGTCCAGGTCACGATAATCACAGTGTGTTGCAGCTCTTTGAAGTGCCGTCACTGGTTCTCCCTCCTTTTGCACCCGTTGTCTCAGCTGGTAGTGCTGGACGAATTTAGACGGAGCGGGAACGTAGTGGCCCTTAAGGTTCGCCTGGAGTACGTCCCAGGGAACCGTCTGCACTGGTGTCGGCTCACATAGTGATTCGGCCATCTCGAACACATCCGGGCCGCAGTGGCTGAGGAATAGGGCTCGTTTTCAGTTCGCCGATAGCCCTTGCATATTGCTGGCTTCGAGTGAGCATTCGAAGCGGATCATGTACAATCCCCACTTCTCCCATGTAGGATCGAACAGTGTGGGCGGAATGTACGCTGCCATGGCTGAAGTCTTCGGTCCCCGTGGGCACCGAGGTTTTTCTTGTCAGCTCTTTCTGTTCCCTTCCTGTGTGCTATCACACCTTCATCGCCAAATGAAGTGGCTGGGAAGTAACGAGCAGCACAGGCAAGGTAGTGGCAACAGCTCTTTTATTTACAGTGAGACTTCAGCACAAGAACACAAACAACAGCAGTCCTTATATACAGTTCAGGGCTGACGTTTAGCCAATCACAACACTCATACATTTTTGAATCTCCCGCTTAAAATAGTAACAACATAACACCCTGTGTGTTGTTTGCAACAAAACAGAGGTAACGAAGTAAATTATATACATAAGATACCTGGAAAAGTTCAAAATAGCTATAAGGGAAGAAAAGGAAAGGAAAGAAGAAAGAAAACGAAAGATTCAGTAGGTTCCACCACTGCATTAAAGCATAATTTGAATTGCTTTCTTTGGATTTAAGTACCATTCACAAACCAACATATCGCTATAAATTAGGGTTAGTGGGTTGGATCCCTAGTCTGGTGCCAACGGGAGAATATGTGCCTGATGACATGGTTCTTGGCACCTACCGGATAATCTGCATAGTTCATTTGACCTCTTGTAATGTTAACCATAATGGAAAGCTAACATTGCAAAGCAACATCTCAAGCATAACCTGCATTTCTAACACTTTTGGATCCATTAAGAACCCCAGAAGCATTCTTAGAAAATAAACAGGAGGTGAATGCACTCCAATGCACTTGTTTTGTGCTAGTTGAGTATTTTGTGGCTGGTATGGAAACCATTTTTTAAAAGTACTGTAAAGCAAGGCTGAGCAGGGACAGAGTATCTCTCTAAAGATTCCCTTCTATTTCTCTCATAGCTCAGTTAACATCACTGCCATCTCTCCATTTTGTTTTCCACCAACAGAAGATTCTAATATCTCTATGTTTTGCATATGTGCACTTCCAGCTCACAGATACAAAATTATGTGGGGAATTTTAGCCAGAAAATGACTAAAAGGGACCTTTTTCCATCTGCCTGTGTTGCATTCAAATCTGCCTGTGTTGCATTCAAATCAAGTTGCTCATGTTTGTTAAGAAAATAACCTGGCATATTTTGAATAAACAGTAGCATAAAATTAAACAAAAGTCCTGAAATATTTACAAAAGTGAAGTGTCCAAACTGGAGGAAAAAGGAGGGCATATACAAAAATATACCAGCAGAGTTTATGACAACCCCATTCTGTCCTATTCTCTTTCTTTACCCTGCCCTTTTTTTCAATTTGATGGATCTGAATATTGCAAAATTAATCAATTATACCTGTTTCCTGTAATCACTAGGATTAGCAGAAGATCTCGGAAGCAAGAAAGAGGAAGAAGTAGTTCTGCCTTTAGCATCACAATGTAACAAAGCCTTCCTGTTTCATTTCATTAGAGCAATCTTTTTCTACTTTGACAACTTGAAGATGTGTGGACTTCAACTCCCAGAACTCCTGAGCCAGCTGGCTGGGGAATTTTGAGAGCTGAAGTCCACACATCTCAAAGTTGCCAAAACTGAAAAACACTTTTTTTTGGTGACTTTTTTCCAGTGGTGAAATCCAGTTGTTTTTCCGGTTCTGTGGGCATGGCTTGGTAGGCGTGGTGTTGCTTGGTGGGCATGGCAGGGGAAGGATACTGCAAAATCTCCATTCCCACCCCATTCTAGGGGAAGGATATTGCAAAATCTCCATTCTCTCCCCACTCTGGGGCCAGACAGTGGTGGCATTTGCCGGTTTCTGAACTACTCAAAATTTCTGCTACTGGTTCTCCGAACTACTCAAAATTTCCGCTATCGGTTCTCCAGAACCTGTCAGAACCTGCTGGATTTCACCCCTGCTTTTTCTCCCATAGAGCTAGCTTCTGTAGCCATTGCATTTTTTTTTTCAACTTCCAGTGTTCCATCACATTTTATGGGGCCCTCATTCTTTGCTTTGCTCTGACACTCCATTTATTACCAGATGAAGGCACGATCCATAATCCTGTTATTAACATAGGGTACTTGTGAAGTGCTTTTTAATTCTTCAAAACCTCCCCATCAGTAATGCCAAATGCTATGTTCAGAATTCTAAGACTGGCTACACTCCTTCACTTCCTGGTCTTTCTTTGAAAAGAAACCCATCCAGTTTCAGAAGACTTTTTCCACCTTAACGCACTGAAATCCAGCAGAGATAAATCCCGAAGTACCAGCCATCCAGAGCCATCCTTGCATGCCTATGTTTTAGATGCTTTTAGATAGTATAAAGAGCTTAGGATGCACTTTTTTAAAAAACATTCTAATCTCATGAGCCCTTAATGTATTTTATATTCTTAAATATATTAATGCCTCAAATTAGAATAATTGGTTTGAAATCACTATATTGGCATTTCCAGGTAACTTATTTGACTTTGCATTGCTTCATCTTATGAAGCCAATAGCTCCTACTCCAGCAAAGCTCCTGATATGACTGATAGCCAGACCTACCTTTGCCTGGGAAAACGCTGCGAGGAAGCCTAAGGAGATTAAATTATTGGGTGTTAGTTGTGATTAGCACACATATAACACTTTCATTTCTAAAATGCTTTATGAGCACTCATGAATAAGAAGAAGACAGCTGGGTGTCACTGCCCAGGGTGTGGAAGCCTCTCTGGGGAAAAGATTACAATCAAGCCGCTTCTCTGAGTCGCTCTTTGTTTCTTTCTAGGAGTGTATCGTATGTTTTATAGCAGTCAGTTGCACTCAGTTTGTTGGCTCAAGAGGTCATTGTTTCCTCAAGAGACTCAAAAGAAAAAAGAAGGTGAGAGAAGAAAGACATTCCAAAGTGTGTGGGTGGGTATTAGGGTGCTGCTCCCAAGAAGGGAGAAATGAAGGGGAAATTGCAGCAGAAATATCAGGAATCAAACACTAGGAGGAACAAAGAAATACAAAGTTAGAAGGCTGTAGAATATATGAAAATATGTATCCTGTGGAAAATATAAGTGAAGCTGCATAGTGTCGTGGTTAAAATGTTGGACTAGGAATGGAGAGGTCAACACTCCAGCCTATCCTCAGCCTCTGAAGCTCAATGGGGTGACTTTGTTCCCATCACTTTTTGTCAGCACGTCGCATGTCACAGAGTTGTCATTGTGGAGGAAAAACAGGAGGAACCATTATGTACACAACTGAGCTTCTGTTTACAAAAGGCAGGATATAATAATGGATGATTTTTTAAAAACAAAACAAAAAAACAAATCCAGGACCAATCAATAAAAGGATTTGGTGAGCAGTTCTGAATAAAGAGTATTTCTTAATGGCTCAGCTTCACATAGCTCATCGCGGTTAATTACAGAATTCATCGCCACAAAGTAGGATAATATTTTTCAACTTAGATGGCTTTAAATGGGGGTTGGGTGGGTGGGGTGTTCAACTATTAATTCTGTAAAAGATAAGCTAAAATCAGTCACTTACCTATGTATCAATTCCAGTATCAATCCATCGTACCTGAAAGCAGCAGGCCAGATTAGGAAGCAGGGTATTAAAGCATGATATTTCAATCTGTGTTCTTCAGCACCTTGGAATTCGTCTCTCCATGTTGCTTGGCACCTATTTCCTATCTTTTTAAATTGCATATACATATACAATACATCACCTATTGATGTAGCATGCAGTGCCTATGTACACAAGTGCAAAAACAGCTCGCTTTCTGTCTGTTGACTGGATCAGGAGTTTTGGCTCTTTTCCTTTTCTTCCGTATTCAGCTTTTCCCAAGATCCACCCCTGCCAAAAATAATCTGTCCTACATTTCAGAAACTCTGTATCTTTCACTAATTCTATTAATTTTTCTTCATAAACAGCCAAATCTATCATGCTCTCAGATAATATTAATTCCTTTGCCATGTGTACTTATGAATAGACTTATGTTGAAATCACATATTGGAAACAGATCTTTTCTAATTAGTTACCAAAGAGTCACCATTGTCATTCATTTTGAGTCTCCTAAAGGCCCAATTGCTTTTTCTGTACTCCTTTGTCACATTTCTCTCCCCCTGCCCCCATTCTTTCAAATCACTCAGCAGAATAAGATCCCCTCACTAGCCTCAATCTTACTCATTCAGAATGTTGAACATTTTCTCTACATTCATTCCTAGTTCTTCCATTATCACTATTGATTAAACATAAAATGCAACTATCATCAACCTATGAATACTCGTTTTCAAATACACCTAGAACAAATGAGATGATGCCATTTCATACACCATTTTAGTCTTTTAATTATTCATTAAGACTTCCTCTAAATGTATTCAATTCCCTCAATTCCACAAAATTAGATAATCTTCCTTCATTCTATTATAGCCTTCTCTTCTCTCTTAAACACACAAGCTTTTTTCTTTCACTTTACTTATTAATTCATACCCTTAACTATTTATTCCATTTATATTCCAAGTTGCAATCTTTTATGTCCCGTGTTCCCTCATAAAAATTGATCTTTGCTGCCCATTATGGCTTTGGGTCAATCAAGGCTTTAACGTAACATGTTTCTGTAATAAAGAATAAAGCAGAGAAGTTATCTTCCTCTGTCATAATTGTATCATTTGCAGTATACCTTTCTAATGTTAAGAATTGTATCAATCACCACTGGCACATTTTGGCTTTGGTATTCCTCTGAGTATGTTCATGCTATTCTTTATAGTGACTGCTCTATAAACCAATCTATGACTACTCTATAAGTGGTTGTGCCCTCCCTGCCTCCCCCTGCCCCCCCCCAGGTTATTCTTACCTTTCATTTGGCCCCACTCCCAATCTATTGCTGCCTCCTGAGTCCCAGCTGATGGCTAGAGGGAAAAAAACTGTTTCAACTCTTGCTTCAGAGGGCCGCCCTACAGCTGATCAGTGTTAAAAGAAAACAAATGGTGTAGACCCAGTGGTGGGATTCTACTTCGGTAGAACCAGTTGTTAAGTAGTTAAGTAGTTAAGCAGTTTAGAGAACCGGTTTTTAAAAGAAATCTTTTGTTTTTTCCACTTTACAGGGTTAATCCTGTAAGAATTAATTACAACATTTGGTGTTTGTTTCCTAGCCTAATCTTTATTACAGAACTGCCTCTCCGGCAGTATGCCTAGACTTACTGTCACTTTTGGTTCTGGGGGCTATTTTTTTGCTTGACTTTCTTAAAGGGGAAGGGTTGTTTTAAGCTTTTTACACTGCTGTTGGGAGGAAATACTCCCCTGTTGGAGTTTTTCTAGCCAGAGTGCAATCATCAGCACTTTGAAGAAATAATTGAATCCTTTTTGGATATGGACTACTCAGAGGGCTGAAAAAGTTATTTTTGACTGGTCCTCACACTTTTGACCAGTCCTCAAACTTACGACTGTCCTCACATTTTACGTTTTTCACCCTATCTTGTCACCATGGTGAAGAGAAGCAGTTGTGAAATGAGTGACATGGTTGTTAAGAATGCTACAATGGGCATAAATGATGACCAGTCATAAGTGCGAAGACTGGTCAAAAGTGCGAAGTTCTGTCAGAAATCACTTTTTTCAGCCCTCTGGGTTGTCGTTTCATGCAAATGGACTACTCAGAGGGCTGAAAAAGTTATTTTTGACTAGTCCTCGCACTTTTGACCAGTCCTCGAACTTACGACTGTCCTCACATTTTACATTTTTTGCCCTATCTTGTCACCATGGTGAAGAGAAGCAGTTATGAAATGAGTGACATGGTTGTTAAGAATGCTGCACAAGCATATATGTGAGGATGGTTATAAGTGTGAGGACCAGTCAAAAGTGTGAGGACCTGTCAGAAATGACTTTTTTCAGCCCTCTGAGTAGTCCCTATACACATAGCCATGGCCACCTGGTCACATGACCAGCTAGCCACACCCACCCAGTCACATGACCTCCAAGCCACGCCCACAAAATAAGCCATGCCCACAGAACCAGTAGTAAAAAAAATTTAGAACCCACACCTGATGTGCAGATCTATTTTCTGAACATACGCCCTAAATGTTGTAACAAATTTTACAGTTCCTTTTATTAAAGGGACAGTCATAGCATCAAAACTTCTTTACTACATTCGAAAAGTGACTCAAATCATGAACTTTTTTGTTTTGGCATTATAAGAAATTTGAAAGTTCTTTAACTCATAAGATCTAGTCGTGTCCAGCTGTAACACTGCTTTGTTTTGAAATCATTAGATGTATCACTACAATTTTAAAGAAATATTAAAATGAAGGATTTTGATATGATGATGAAATATATTCTTAAACATAAAATTAATTATTTCATGAAGAGTATTGGCAATTGTGAGCTTTGGGGCATGGCATTTGTTATGCTATCTATCTATTTACAGAGGAGATAGTGTTATAATGTTATTGGATAATTAGATTTACATGTAATCTATTCTTTTTCGTCATCAAGCAAAATTTCCCCAGCTTGACTTTAGTATTTCCATTCTTCCTTTATTTTTCCTAAGAAATTAAGTGCATTTTGCTGTTCTGTCTGGCTAGTTCCTCCAAACAGGACAAACTTTTGCTGAAATAATGTAAATCTTTTATTCTAATACACTATTAGCCCATTTTTTACTTTTTTATTAGGAAAAAAATAACTAACTCACAACTTCTTAACTTAAGGTCTGTTGACATCATACAAATTTTTACTCTTTCCTACTTGGAATTCTGTTTATTAAAATGTGTTTGTTTGTCCTCTACTCCAAATATCCATGCCTTTGTTGCCTGAAAACCAAGAGGCAATAAACCTTTTGTCACTGCACTGTGGAGCCAATGTATGGGCACCCCATAAGTGAGTGACCTCAGTTATTTTTCTGCTCCCTGGCAGTATTGTTTCTATTTTTACCACTTGTTGTTTTGCTGTAAATGTAAAAAATGAACATTCCCTTACTAATTTATATAACAATGTTTTATATGAAAACATAAAACATGAAAATATGTTAAACAATTGTTATGACACCATAAAGGCTAAACAATTTTATTATAGCGTGACAACAGCCTTTTTTAAAGCATTGCACAACCAACTTTCCAGAAACATTTACAATATTAGTAAATTGCTGTGCCTTGTTTTTTGATGGCACTCATGAGTCGAGCCAATACTTATGATGTACACTGAGCACTTGTAGGGAACATGAGCATTCAATGAAGCATTTATCCATGGAGGAAATGAGAGTAATTTACCTAATTTGTTTACCTGGAGCTGGAAACTTTGACAGCCTCAGTCATGCCATGCAGCCAAGAAATTCCCACCAGTATGACATGCTTTGCCATGCCAGATCAAGTGGACCCCTTGCTGTTTTATATACAGTACCTATTTCCATAGTCTGCTGAAAGGCTGCCCCTCCCTAGAGTCTGTTGCTGATGCCCTTTCACGCTCCTACTGAGAAGATGACTGAAAGATATGCAGTGGGACTTCCTGAATCACGACTGGTGAAGAGCCTTTCAAGTCTATTCAGAGAAGATTGTGTGCCAACTCCGTGTGTCAGAGGTCATGAGATCATAAATATGCAGCGTACCAACTAACCCCCCCCTAAAAATAGTAGATGTCTGCATAGAGAACAGCCTGCCCTTCTTCAACATTTATTGCAAAAGCCAACTAATCTGTCCAATATATACAATAGAGTTGAAAATTATGCAGATATTTTTCTATCTTTTCACTAGAGGAAAAGCATGCCTATGAAAGGAAGGGCCAATTCATTTCAAAACAATTACACTGAAGGTGGAAAATCAAAATGTTGCCACAATGGAAACTAAGCATGTGAATGCTCCAAAATAAATATTGATGCAAGCAATCGTAGCTTGACCATGTCAGATAGTCTGAAAGTTTCCCAACATATTTTTTATTTATTTTACTTCCTAATCAACCAATAACCAAGATTATTTATGCAATGAACAATTGTTATGCTCTCAGGATTTCTTGAAGCATCAATAAGATTGCTTTGTACATTGATTAGCAGCAATTGCAATGGACTCCACACATCAAAATTGGCATACAGCATGCGGTAGACCCCAAGGGCTGAAACAGATGCGTGCTTGTGTAGAATGGATGCAGAAATATGACCCCAGAAGTCCATAAAACATTTCAAAGGATGTTGAACTGCATTCCTTTGGTTGTTTACTGCTCTTTGTGAGCATGCCATTGAATTGAAAAGTGAGCACATCACAAAAGTTTTAAGGCACTTATTTCAGATCATGTGTTTCTTTTGCTTCTGAAAGCAGCACCATAAAACATGTCTTTAAATTCATGGGCTGTGTTTAATATAGTCTAGTTCTTTGAAGCCACTGCAAAACTGGGTTCCATCATTTCCTGAGATATTGTTGTCCTAGGAATGCTGGGGTTTCTAAGCCTAGCCTTCGCTCCACCCGACTGAGTTACACCAGATATAGCAAAACATTATTATGTACGTATAATGATGGTTAGGAATAGATTCTAATTCAGGCATGTTGCCCATTTCAAGGTGAGTTTGTTTTATACAGGTCTTTCAAAGCATGTTCCTTTTAAGAAATACATAGTCATATATCATGACTGATGATCAGTCTCAGATCTTGTACTGCTTTTCTGCTCCCAACCTTGCAGCCCCCTCTGTTCTCATAAGTCAATAGGAATCTGCAATTAGCTTGTATCAATCAATCAGAATAGAGCTGGAAAGGACCTTGGAGGTCTTCTGGTCCAACTCCCTGCTCAAGCACAGTGACTGTCCAGTCTCTTCTTAAAAATCTCCAGTGATGGAGCAGCCAGAACTGCTGACGGTAAGCTGCTCCACTGGTTAATTGTCCTCACTGCTAGGAAGTTTCTCCTTAATTCCAGGTTGCTTCTTTCCTTGATTAGTTTCCATCCATTGTTTCTTGTCCTGCCTTCTGATGCTTTGGAAAATAAGTGGACCCTCTCCTCTGTGGCAGCCTCTCAAATTCTGGAATACTACTATCATGTTTTCTGTTTACCTCTATCCCATGGAAATTGCCCCATTGTTCTGAAAGTTTTCTCACATTTTGTAGCCTGTTAGTTCAACAATTTCCTTGCAATTTCATTTCCATGTATTTTTTACTATCCACCATGTTTTCATTCACCTACAATTTGTTTTCCTTGTTGTTTTTCCTGAGGTTGGTATGTTCCTCCTTCCTCTTTCTCTGGCAAGCTGGCTGCATCAAGCTTGGAGAAACATCCTAAATAGGCTTGTCTTATCAACTTATCAATACTGCAGACTCATCATTCTCCTCTTCCTCCTCAAAACTCTGCATGAGGTTACATTAGGAGTTGTTAGTCCTTTTCCATGCAGCTATTCAGAAGTATTTTTCAGCTTTTGTACCGAAAGAAACAGCTGTTGTCTAAAACACTGAACAAGTAAGCTGTTGAGTTGGTATTCTGATCTGCCAAGTTTATACCCTGCAGATGAATTAGAATTATTCCTGGATAGTTGTTTATTTAGCATGGGTCAAAGTTCCCTGTAGTTGTAAAGACCAAACAAATATGGTGGGAAGGATTATGAGTAATGTAGTTAAAGCCACAGCCAGTGGAAGGAAGTTTAATTAAGGGGGTGGGCACCCTATGACCATCTACAATAAAATAAAGAGGCTGAATTTGCCAGGCAGGATGTTACAACTTGCCATTAAAGAGTTCAACTAGTTATAAGATCTGGACATAAATGAGTTAATAAACCTAGATTTCTCAATTACTATAATCGAAACAGAGCTCATATTTCTTTATTTTTATTACAGTATATCTATTTCTGTTTGACTCCAGGCATTATGAGGCTAGAGCTATTTTCATCACACCAGTGATGACATATTCCTGATCCCAAGGGCTGCTAGGCAGAATGAATGAGTCTTTTTTGAACCAAAAATGTCTCTTCCCATGTCAAGTGAGGGCTCCTCCAAGAAACAGTATCTAAATCTATTAGCTGGCATCTTTGCTAAGCAACAGTACCCTGGCTTGGAAATGTGTTGGTTGCATAATAAGCTGTTTAATTAAATATGATACGAGTCCATTTGGAGACTTCAGCTAGTCAGTATCTCATGAATGGCCTAGCTTTGTACTGTAGTTTTCCATATCCTGTGTCCTCAGAAGTTCTGTTGGAGTTCTGCAGATTTTAAATGAGATGCTGTGTACTTTAAAGAAGGAGACTCACAATGTTACGTAAAAGTTCCGTTGTGGCACTCTCATGACAGTTCTGCCACTTCTATAGAATTTGTATGTCAATGATAAGTCCACAAACAAAAGATCATACAGGTAATAACATCATATAGCCCTCCGCCCTTAATATTGGGGAAGCATCAGGCATAGATGACCTCTGCTTCTAAAAAGCAAGAGAGGTGTACAAAGAATGATGTATGTATGTATACTTTAATACAAAAAAAGGGGGGATGTTTCTTGAATTGTAAGAAAAGAGAAAAACCCAGTCCTAATTTAACCTTGATGTTTATTGCTTAGGCCCTCTACCACAGTAATAAAGCTGGGCTCCAAAGCGGAGGAGAATGTTACATCTTTCCATTTATTTAGCCATTCATGGTTAATGAAACATTTGGATTATAGGAATTAATGGTGCAAGATTTGTCAGCAGCCGGATGAAAAATACTTGAGGCCAAGTTAAATTTTACAGTTATTACTGGAGAAAATATCCTTATTTCTTCAGGGATCATAAGACGTTCCTGTGTTCTTGCCATATTGATACTTTACATTAAACCAAGATGAGGGAGTACTTAGGGGGGAATCTTTGCCCCATAAAATCTCCAAACTGACCTTGTCCTAAAACTGAAAATACACTTACAAATAATGAAATTTAGCAATATTTCAAAATTAGGATTTTTATCTTGATAGATAGCAGTCAATTTTATTTTATATCTTAAGGTCATTTTAAAATTCATATATTCTGACTGGCTACATTATTTAATTTAATATAAATGAATAGGAAGTTCGTTATATTATATTGCAACACCCTTGACAACTATTATAAAATGTTATGTCTCAGTTTCTGGATTCATATAATGTACAAAGTCATTACATGGGTTGTTTCATTTAGATTTAGTGTAGTTGTGCAAAACATACAATTCAGTACTTTTTCTGAGCCCCCAGACCAAAGCTCTTCAAATTTGTTAGGAGCAAATATTGGGCAAACCGTTTTATTTGAGGAGGGCTCAGGCAATTTTATAAGTCAATATTTATGGTTTGAATCTTGCAGAAACATAAAGACACCCACTTTAGCTCTTATCATTACTGAAAAAAACCTAAACATTTTGTTCCTGTTGTCACCCATTTTCAAGCCCACAGAAGCCCTGCATTGCTGTCTTAGCATGTTGAGAGCACATCTGTTGTTACATCCTTTATGCTGATTTCATCTTTACATTAACATGTGTTCTTATATTTTGAATATCTTATATCCCACTCTCCAAATACTATCAAAAATTCACCACTGTTGTTTAAAAGCTGTCAAATTGTTGGCAATTACTTGCAAGATGAATGCAAAAATATACTATGTTAAACAGCTCATTAGTTGCATGTGATTTTGAGATATTGCCAGCTCTTACCCACTAGCTATCTTAATCTTCTGACCTGTATTGGGAGTTAGGTATAGCATGCTGTAGAAAGATTTTACAGCAAAAACTTTGAAATGTTAATCGTGGTCCACACTACATGCACATGAAATATATGCATGCAGTGCGTACATGCATATTACATATACTACATCCATTAAATTTTTTGAAATACTATTTGTAAGTATGTAGATTGTTTCAGTTCAATATAAACTCTTCAGTATGCAAAAGAAAAGTCATTGCCTACGTGTGGATTTGTAGGGATTAAATATATATTAGGTATGCATCCAATCACTGTGAAGGTATTTACTTATATATACTGTTAGTGTTTTTCTAAAATCTTCACTGAACATGGTATTCTGTGCAAGGATATCCCAGAGAAAAGCATTTTGTTTCCTGCAAAAGTAATGGGAACATATATTTTTTTTTCCAGAAAGAAACTTCAGACAAAAGCAGCTTCATTCTACAAGCCCAGCAAATATTTCTAGAAACAATTTAGGACAGAAATAAACTGAGAATTTGTGGAATTGTCAAGGAGTCTCAAAGATGTTTATTACACCTGGGGAAGATGGGGAAAATAATGGATTTCACACTGAAAATGTATGGATCATTTCTTAGAAAATGCCAAAATCAGCTATTGAGTTTCTTGTAGTTAGAGTCATACATTTCCTGTTCATCTGGCACACTCTTTAAATTGCAAATGAATTTTATCTTTCTATTGGTCTTTTAGCTACAGGGTTCTAACTTCTCATGCAAAATGCTCCAAATTCTTTACTTTTAAAAGGCAAAACAGCAACCAATACAATATATGAGCCTTTGCAGAGCCACTTCAACCAGAATAGGTGGTTTTGCTCTTGGTGTCTTCAAGAGATGTTGGACTTTGTAATCCTCAATTAGGAAGTTGAATTCCAATATCTCTGAATAGAATCAAGTTGTACTAAATGGGGAAGACTACAAAGTTGGACCAATAGTGTGGCCTAGTCTGAGACAACTTTAATCTTGTTATTATAATGCATCTTCATGATCTTGTTTGGTTTCCTAGCTAACAGAATATCTAGAAGTTTTTTGGATACAAGGACTCTACATTCCTATGCAAAAGGCCCCCGATTTTTTAATTTAAACAATCAGATAGAAAATAGTTTGATAGATTAGACCACATCCTCATACTTTTTAAATACTGAATCTGAGGATCAATTATTTGCAATTTGAAAGTTAGCACTATTAATATACAGGTATACCTTGACTTATAATCACAATCCATCACTAAGCAGTAGTGGATGAGCAGTCATTGGATGAGTTATGCCTGATTTATTACCTTTTGAATCCAATTTCCTCCATCGAATTTGCTTTTGGAAGCCCTCTGGGAAGGTCACAAATGGCAATCCCAGGACCCTGGGATGCTGCAACCTTCATAAATGCATGCCAGTTGCCAAGCACCTGAATTTTTATCGTGTGACTGCAAGGATGTTGAAACAGTCATAAATGCGAGACCAGTCATTAGTTACTTTTTTCAGCACCATTATAACTTTGAATAGATGTCAAACGAAAAAGTCGAGGACTACCTGTATTGCCTTTATTTCAAGGTTGTCTTGATTTTACCCTCTCATGATTAATACAGACGCTTTTGCTATTTTCATGACTATTATGGCGCTCTCATACATGACATAGCTGAGTAAGTTGTGTCTCTGAGCTCTGTGATAAATGATTTGGCTGGATACATTTGGCTTTGGAGAAAATGTGTTCCATTTGTCAAGGATTCTTACCGCTACCATAAGCTGAACTTTTCACTTTAAGAGGCAAGATGTTCTCTTGTAACTAAGGTACAGATGTGGTTCCAGGTCTTTATGTTTTGTCTTATCTATGTTGTATTTAGAAGTCTTGACAAATTATTCTCTTTTATCTCAATGCATTTATTATAAAGGAATGGATATAGTAAATTATTAATACAATTGTAAAGCATTTTGTATATTGTATGGGGCTACCCTTGAAGGATCTACAGCTGGGGCAAAGTGTGATGGCATGGGAAATTATGAGCTCTCCATAATGGCCACATGTTATACCTCTGTTCCATGACCTGCATTGGTTACCAGTTTGTTCTTGGGTTCAATTCAAGGTATACAGCCCTACATGGCATGGGAAGGTTATTTGAGGGACCACCTCAAATATATCTACCTCTCCCATCAGATCCAGTGGAAAGGACATGTCTTTTCTATGAAGAGGTTTCATCTGATAAGATGCAGGACAAAGTTTTTTCCTGCCATAGCACCTGCCCTTCAGACCATTAGTTCTCTGAATCTTAGATGGGCCCTGTCCTTCCTGACCTTTCAGAAGGCTCTGAAGGCAGAGCTGTGCCATCAGGCCTGGAGATCCTATGAAAGTATGGAAAGGAACCTGTGAAATGGTTGTATTGTTTGTAAGCTGTTGGTTGACACTTCCCCATGTATTAGTTTCTGGTATTTGTTTTAATTGTTTTAACTTTTTCATTGCTTTTTATTTGTATGAGGGGGTTTTGTTGTTGTTATTTTAACTTGTAAACCACCCAGAGTTATATATTTGAGATGGACAGCTACATAAATTGAACGAATGAATATTTAAAGAACCATAAACTTTTGTATTTTCAGGATTACTGTGAATTACTCACGGAATCTTATTTCACTATGGAAAACACTGCATTGTCTATTGTTGAGTGCTAGCCTACAATTCAGAGCTCTGTAAATTCCCAAATAAACTAAATTCAGAATTAATTAATTAAGAATGGGAGCCTGGAGAGAGAAAAAATGAATTTCCTACATCTGTGGAAGAAACAGTGAAAAGCGATTAATCTGTTTTTAGCATCTTAGCTAAGATGCTTCACCTCTTCCTCTTATAATGTAATAACTATTGTTTAAAACCACATAATTTAAATTACAACTTTCCCCCATATAAGCCCGCTTTTTTAGGACAAAAAAAATGTAGATGACTGTGCTTATGTGTTCCTGATAGCCTGAATTATTATCATCATCTAGAGTATCAAAAGTGATTTCCTAAACATTTCCAGCCAGTGAGTCAGTTCTGATAAGAGGAATAAAATGCAACTTATTTCCTCCCAACATTCTCTTGCTTTATTAACCCATGCGGGTGCAAAAAACCAATCTCATCCCATTCAGAAACTCTTATTATGATCAGAGCTTTGGAATAATGGTGGACTGGGATAAGTAGGCAACCAGTATACAAGGCAAGTTCTAAGGCATGAAGAGCAATAAGGAGTCAAGAACGGGAACTCCCTGGGTTGTGCTCAGTAAGGGAATCAAAAGTATTTATGGATGAGAAAAGAATGTAAGGCTGTCAGGAATAGTTTAAAAGCAGAGTCACTTGCCTGTAAATCCTTTCCTGCTACTCCAAGTAAAAGGAAACAGCAGTAAGATCCCAGAGAGCATGTCAAGGCAGCTGCTCACTCAGGAAAGGAAGCCCCCATGCTGTGGGGTGTTTCTATATTTGTCTTTTAAAACGGAACATTCTAAATTGGAAGTGATTTTAACATGAGCTGAAAACACCTTGTGGCCTGTTTGGGTTCTTGGTCTTGCATTAAGGGATTTGAATGCATGAAGTCAAAAGATGAGCTCATTTGTAGTTTTAGAATCATCTATATTCTTGAGTAAATCTAATAATCTATGCAATTTGCATGGGAGGATGGAGTTTTTTTTAAAAAAATCATTTGCTTTTTTAAAAGACTGGAAGACTGCTGAGTAAATTATGGTTTAAAGACACACTCATCTGAAAGGATACAGAAGTTTGAAAAGGAAGGAAATGCTAACTGCTAAGAAACAGCAGATACATAATAAATGATCTCAATATCTGAAATAGCAACTGCCTCCATGGTTTTCTCCCAGGAGCACAAAAGGTTAGAAACCTGTTTTCTTTTAAAGGGAAAGTAAATCATTTTTAAGAAATTGAGAAGTAGGGTAGAAACTAGATTCTGTGAACTTTAACTAGAATACAATCTGCTGCAGTGACTCTTTATTAATATGGGACTATGGAAAAATTGGAGTGCCAGGATCTAGGGAAGACAGCAAAGGACATTACTTAGTATTCTGACTTCTCTTTAATGAAGAACTGGCAGCAAGTTTCCTACTAGAGAGCATCTTTAAGGAACATGTCGTAGTTTTGAAAAGTTTAGGGGGAAATGTGTTCCAAATATCCTATTTCAGGAGAAATTAGGCTTGAGCTGGTGCTGTATTTTCCTTCCTGACATTTTAAAATAATAGAGTCCTCCATTCTGCCCTTCAATGGCTTCCATCAACAGAGGAAATAGAGCTGAAACATGTGACAAGTCCTTCTGGACAGTGCAGATAGCTATCCTACCTTACTGCCATTGTTCATGAGATGCCTCAACTAACCACTTCTCATATGCCATGCTACCTCTATCAATAGGTGTTTGGGCTAGGTAAGTAAATGAAGACAGTCTGAAATATTTCTATTACTTGTTTTTCTATTAGATTTTTATCCTGCCCATCTCATCTAGAGGAGATTCTAGAAGCTATGAAGTTATTTGACTCCTAATCAAGATCTTCCCTCGTGACCATGAGAATCCCATGCAGTTGACTCATAACAGCTGACCTAGACAGCATAGCCAACACTCAATCAACTATTATTCTCTCTACTGTGCACATGCAAGAGACAATTGTCACATAAACCAGGGTAGTGGAGTCGGTAGTAAACACATACACTGGATGCACATATCCAACTCATGGGAAAAGCTTGATGAAGCCATGCTTGGACCCCTCAAATTTCCTGTCTCAGATAGAAGAAATGATGGATTCATCTGACTGAGCAAGCCATTCTTCTGGGATGCCATTCTCTTCTTGCTTTTAGGCGCAAGGATGCAATTACTTTTTATGCAATGTTTTCTTAACAAAGTCACACTAATCTCCTCACTAATCCTTAATGCTCCCTGGAGAATGCTATGAAATAAAAACAGTATATTTGTTGTTGTTGAGGACCGAAGAATTTCCTGAGAACACAGTTATAACTGAAAGACGCACAGCCATGCTTTTAACAGAGAGCCAGATAGTTTTCCCGCCTGCTAATTAAATGGCTCTGGATCATTACAATTTAGCCTTGTAATTTACTTGTTTGGAGAGGCAGACTTTGGCACATCAAAGCAGCACAGCCATATTCTTGTTGTGTGTTTTGCTTAGCAGTTTGTCTGTCTCTTTCTGGGTCAAAAAATGAAGGTGCATATTAAGGAATTGGGAAAAGAGCCTCCAGTACCGGCATGCTTTTTCATATTCTGTGAAAATTTAAAACTTAAGAGATGGCAAGTCAGAAAAAGTGATAATAAAGGAGCAAGCTCAGCAAATCTGAAAATACTTAATCTTTTGAATGAAGGCAGACCACTTGCTCTTTTACTGGCATATTTTGATGACAAGAAATCACAAGGAGTTTAATTTGGATATACAGATGCATGCAGCAAAGATCAACACATAGACAAATGCAATTATGTGAAGGGCAGATTACAAAACAGGTTGGGCTGAGTAAGACTGAAAAGGCCAACTTTCAAAGATGTCATGAGTTAACTCAGAGGTCTTCAAACTTGGCAGCTTTAAGACTTGTGGACTTCAAATCCCAGAATTCTCCAGCCAACTATGCTGGCTGGAGAATTCTGGGAGTTGTAGTCCACAAATCTTAAAGCTGCCAAGTTTGAAGACCTCTGATTAAGTCTACTAATGATTGGGAATGTATGGTGGCTCTTAAGACCCAGGTATGTAACACCAAATAGGTTATCCACATTACTTTGAAAGAGAGTGAGATTGGGCTTCCTTCATAAGAATACTAATATCCATAAAATTACCTCAAAACTTTTTATGTAAAATGCCTGTTAATTTTCCGCAATATAAAGGAAAGGTTATTTAATAATGATTGTTAATAATTAACATTTGATTGATTCCTATGAAAGACATAGGAATTATGAGCAAGTCCCAGCCCTAATTTTGGTTGGATATGGACACCTCATCTCATTTATTCCATAAATCACAAATAAAGTAATCAAGGCCTTCTTGATTGAATGAAAAAAAATGATGTTTTTTAAGACTGGCAATGTATCATCCAAAGGCAATATATAAAACCTTTCACACATTTTATTCTCTACTTAAGTGTGTCTTTTTCCCTCAGAGATTTTTTAATTATATATAGAAACATAGGTTGGACACATCAAAATGGTGTTTCATTCTAAACTAAAAGTTATAGTTTAAAACAACTTGAAGAGAACCAACTGGAGGAAGTTGTGATTTATTACCACACCTCACCTCTCACCATTTGAACTCCCAGATGTATAGATTCTAACAGGCAAACCTATCAATGAATGCAATCTTAATCCTTCTAGTCAGCTTCTACTTAGTTTCACAATATCTGTTTTAAAAAAACTGCTGAGCTTGATTTTTCCTGTTTATATAAGCATTATATAAAGCATAAGAGAACTGTTGTCTCACCCCACCTACAGCCCTGGCCTCAAGCAAGCTGCACCATATGCCTACTTAAAAGTTCTGCATAGCACCTACAACTATGGTTATAACTGGTTGCAAAATGTAGCTGGTTGCAAAATGCAGATACCATTCTATCACCCTAGTTTTCAATGGAATTGTATACACAGAAAGAATGACATCTCAATGGCTATGCAGTTTCCTTTCATACCAACAGTTCAAGAGTTGTTGCAACACAACCTGAATTAATCCCAATCTCCCTTTCTTCCTCCCTCCCTCCCTCCCTCCCTCTCTCTCTCTCATGACAATAAGGTATATGATTTCTTGTTTATGAAATGCATTCAAAATACCTTACTTTACGAAGAAGTTACTAGATTAGAGGATACTATCAACAGCCTTAGTAAGAACTGAGGTATGTTTGCAATCATGGCATATTGGACAAAACATGTCAAAATTGATCAGTCCTTATCATTAGCTGAAAATGTCACTTGTGACATGGACACAATCAAAGCTTGTAACCTAGCCTATACTTGTCCAATGTTACTAAGATGTGTAATGTGAAAACTTCAATTAAGCAATGGGAAGTGGAGGTAAAAAATGAAGATTAGACAAAAAGTTATTGCATAATGTATATAATGAGATGTCAGAATAGAGTGAAAAGAAGCATTAAACAATTAAGATTAAAAGAAGCAAAGTTATTTTTATAAAAATAAATAAAAATTGTTTTGGAACTGGACAAAGAAGATTAAACACGGAACCGGAATCAGGGAATCAAAAATCAGAGCAATGAAATGATTTATGATTAAACTGATTGGAGAGAATGCTGGGAAGAATAATTTAGAGATTTGGGTGGAAATAGCAGTGGTATGATTGAAGAGTGGAATTGAAACCAACTTTAATATCCAAGGAAAATGTACCAAAAAGCAGTCATACGTTCTATGAGAATTTTTTTAAAGTGATAAGGCTGCAAGTGTAGATGGTATAACTGGTACAATGTTAATATATTAAAACATTAAAATATGCTTGTGGAATAATGCTATATAGCTTCAAGAGATGCTTGAAGGCTTAATAGATGAATGAAATGTTCATGATTGTAAGAATTTTCATTATTGTTCCCTAATACAAAGTGAAGGCAAAGGGTGCAGGAGTGTGAGTTTATTACATGCACCCCAGAAGATGCTTGGATTTTAAAAATGTAACAAAAGATTGGCAGTGCACTCTAGGTTATATCTAACACCCAAGTTAGCTCTCTTCATGCTCTCAGGATCCTTTTTGAGGAAATAAACCTGAGTTTCCAACTGAACCCAAGTGTACATAATCAATTCAAGGAGGTTGGATAAACAATTAAAAATACATTAAATAAATAAGAGTAGGGAGGAGCATTTAACCACTTCTTCTCCAACAATTATTTATTTAATCAAATTTATACACCAACCATCCAGGGATGGGTTCTACTTACCTTTACTACCGGTTCACATCACGCATGCTCAGAAGTTTATGCCCATGCACAAATCATCTATGTTGACGTCCAGGTCAGTGGGCGGAGCCTCCCGCCAGTTTTACTACCCGTTCTTGTGAACCAGTCCGAACTGGGGGCAACCCACCACTGCAACCATCTCGTGTATACCTGACTCTGAAACTGGAAGTGATCATAAAACATATTGTTTAGTACCTTCCTAAATGCTGAACAAATTTCACATAGACATTTTGTAATAATCCTAAAAAATAAATAACACAATATAATTATAATTCTTCTGAATCTCTCTATTTTTTAAACCTTCTTCTTGGTTGTTATTAAGAGTTATCTCTTTTACTAATTTATATTTGTTATGTGAAACCATCTTATGGCATTTCTTCTATCTTAGAAAAATAAAATTGTGTGACTTGGCAAACACAAAGCTCTGCTTAAAAGAACACAAGCTAAATTAAAACTAAATTCTAAAACATGCAAGGGTGTAACCATCAATATTATCTCTATAACATCAATTCTGCTTCAGCAACCAGGCATATCTCTGAATTAGCAAGCAAGAATCTATATGATTTGCCTTCCAGATGCTCTGGGCTTTTATAAAAGGAATAGTCTTCCTTTTAAAAAATTTACAAAGAGTAATAGGTGTAAAGATATATCTGATGCTCTTTAAAACCAGAGTCAAGATTAAAAGGGCAGAGGATGAATAATCAAATCAGGGGCTGCCTAGAAATGGAAACAACAAGGAAGGAAGATGGATTGTCTTGCAGTGAAGTGATAGGGTGATGTCATCATAAAGCACTCAAGCAAAACGTAATTTTCTATGGCTGGCTAAGATGAAGTTTTCTTCCAACCTGTTGCTGCTTCATTAACCCTCTTGGATTCCTGCTGTCAGATAGAACCGAGTTGATTCAGGAGGGGAGGAAAAAAGAATGTAGCTAGCCAGCCTTTCATGGCCTCTTTTCCTCTAGGATGTTCATTGAAAGTTAACCTTTTAACAGAAGGAAAAATTCTTTCAGGTGTAATACTGTGACATCAGCTCTTGTGAATGCATCCAGGAAATGTATTGTAATGTCCTGAATCTTTTCTGCGTATTCAGGAGGAAAGTAATATTCAGAAAATCTGAATGGAAAAAGAAAAACAACAATGAGTCTCAATGGAGATGTAATAAAAAATAGGGAACAGACACTAATATTTTTTACAAAGAAAAACAATAAAGATATAAAGAAATGCCTTTTGATCTTCCTTACAGCAGCTATAAATGCATTTATATTTTACACTCCCTCTAAGGTTACTATTCTTTCCATATTCTGCCCTTTCTAATAATCAAACTCATAAATCACAAGTACATTTTTTTTCTGTTTCTGGCCAAAAGTCCATAGGGGGTTTCCAATCACTGACAGATTTAGTTATTGTCTTTTCCCTAATCGAACAAGTCAATTTGCCATTTCTGCAAGTTCTCTCATTTCCAGCAACCATTCCTTGCTGTGGATATTTCACAGTCTTTCCATCTTGTGTATAATAATCCCTCTGCAGTTAGCATGTACAAAAACAATTACCCATTAATCTATTCTAATTGTCTGTTTATTAATCCTAGCAAAACCAGTTTTGGTCTTAGATGAATATTAATCTTTAAAATTCTTTGTATCACTTTGTATAGTGTATTTGAACCCAACATTTTCTAGCTTTTTTACAACTCCACACAACAGACACTAATTTCTTTGGGGTTCTGTTGCATCAGTTAGAAAAATGGATTCCATACTTTTGTATGTAAACTGACTAGCCAAATACCCCCTCCCTTAAAAAAAAGAGGGGGGGAGTCAGGAACAGACCTGAGAACCTTAATAGGATAATGTAATTTAATAGGTACTATGGTTATTCTTGTTACAGGTTTGAAATGTGCAAGAAACCTAATTAACTACTTTAACCATACTTGAAAAGAAGTATGTTTAATAAGTTTTGCTATAATTATCAAAATGTGTATATGCTATTTTTTGAATTTCATATATGTTCACAGAATTCAGTCTTTTCCAGCCAATACATTTTGTTAAGGCCATTTTGAAAGAAGTTTGTTTTTTAAATAGAACTTCTGTGCTGTGGTATATTTCACAAACTTTAGTTTGGATTATGAGATAGCTACAGATGGGATGGTTTGTGCAACACACTTCTCAATGTGGAGCAAGCACTGATTTTTAGAAAGTGCTTTGAACGTAATATTGACAAACTCTGCATTCAAGCTGTTCTGAAAGCTCTACGGTTGAATGAGTGTAGTGGTAATAATCTGAAAGAAGTCATTTGTAATATAAAAGTGGCCATCATTTGCTGTAAATTACAGAATGTAGACTTTTTTATTCACAAAATTTTTTATTCACTGTAATTTGCTGACAATTACAGTGACACAGACAGACTCCAAGCTACAAAACTGGTGGTTGGTATACTGCCAACCTCTACCAAAAAAAATGATTTTTCTTTCACATGTATGTTTCAGACATTCTTTGTGCCGTTTACATAGACAGTCATGTTTGGAAAATGAAAGTAAAGACGTATTTTGTTTGTTTAGTTCAGGTTCTCAGAGGAGGGAGAAGGGAAGGTTGGCTTTTAAGAACTGTACAAGAAGGAAGAAATGAGATTTTTTTTTATTAAAGTTTTTTGTGACATCCATTTGTCCGGAGGATTTTCTTTCCTTCTGTACTATATCTACAGTTTTTCAATACTTCCATAGTTTACAAATATTTACCTTTATATTTCTACTATATATAACTATTTTGAGTTCTGGTTATAATATCCTCCATCACCCAGACACATACTATTTCACTTATTTAATCATAAATGAAGTAATTTGCATTTCCAAAAATTCTAGGGAGGATTTTAGGCCTTAATTTGTAAAATGGATCCTATGTACCACACTTATTTTATAGATTCTGACTACTTTCCTATTTTACTTTTTTTAAAAAAAATAAAATTTTAAATGGACAACCATTTAAATATGAGCCAGCAGTGTGCAGCAGCTGCCAAAAAAGCCAACACAGTTCTGGCTGCATAAAGAGAGAGATAGAATCAAGATCATGTGAAGTGTTAATACTACTTTATAATGCGTTGGTAAGGCCATACTTGGAATACTGCATCCAGTTTTGGTCGCCACAATGTAAAAAAGATGTGGAGACTCTAGAAAGAGTGCAGAGAAGAGCAACAAAGTTGATTAGGAGACTGGAGGCTAAAACATATAAAGAACTGCTGCAGGAATTGGGCATGTCTAGTTTAATGAAAAGAAGGACTAGGGGTGACATGATAGCAGTGTTCCAATATATCAGGGACTGCCACAAAGAAGAGGGAGTCAACCAATGGATGGAAACTAATCAAGGAGAGAAGCACCCAAGAAATAAGAAGACAGTTAGAGCAATTAATCAGTAGAACAACTTGCCTCTAGATGTTGTGAATGCTCCAATACTGGAAGTTTTTAAGAAGATATTGGATAACCACTTGTCTGAAATGGTGTAGGGTTTCCTACCTAAGTAGGGGGTTGGACTAGAAGACCTTCAAGGTCCCTTTCAACGCTGTTATTCTGGGTTTTTTTTCCTTGTTTTTTTTTTTCTTAAAAGGGCAGAATAGTGTTGCTAAAGTGAGTCTAAACAGAAGGTTGGGCATTATATAAACTTGAAAATGCTCTTTGTACTGAATAGTTTATAACTAATAAGCAGTGTGACCTTATAGTTATGGTCTCTAAAAATATCTCCCCAGTTTTACTCTTGGTTCTTGATTATGGTTAAAGTTTGTCGGTTTAATCTTTGAACTAAGGCGTTTAAAAGGTTACACCTTAGGGGGAAATTTTCTTTTACATATGGTAATGTGGTACGCATCAAAGCAAGCTTGTTTTCTCAAAGCTTTGGCATTTGGAAAATGAAGACTGATGGCTGATTTATCAGAAATGTTGGGAGGTCTGAATTCTGAATCTGGCCATTATTTGTATTTCATTGAGAATTATTGAATTTTAACTCTTTCCATCTCCAAACAGGCATCATAGGAGTTAGATTTTAGGACATCTAAAACGTGATTGGATTCTTCTGCAGTTGATCTAAAGAAGTTCACTTACTCAGTGACTGATGCACCAGTGGACAGGATAACCACTGCGCAAGCTGCACTGGCTGCCGGTGGTCAATCCGGATCCGCTTCAAGGTGCTGGTCCTCACCTATAAAGCCCTACATGGCATGGGCCCAGGACCCCCTCCTACCGGCCTCCCACCGCCCTGTGCGCTCACATAGGGCTGCCCTCCTCCGGGTGCCATCGGCCAGAAAATGTCGGCTGGTGGCGCCTAGGATGAGGGCGTTCTCTGTGGCCGCACTGACCCTCTGGAATGAATTCCCTGCTGGACTCCGGATGGCCCCTGGCCTCCACTCTTTCCGCACTGGCCTGAAGAGATGGCTGTTTCAGCAAATCTCTTGATCTGCTGGGAGTTTTTAGTTTTAATTGTTGGGATTTTTAATTTTGTAATTGGACTGTTTTAGCATTGATTTATTGTCTTGTGTTTTTATTGTTGTGAGCCGCCCTGAGTCCTTTGGGGACTTTGGGGAGAAGGGCGGCATATAAATGTGAGTAAAATAAATAAATAAATAAATGGCACTGAATCTATGTCCTGCTATGCTAAAAGCAATGTAGTGAGTGGTTCCAGGACCTAGGAACTAAGGGTATAAACTGTGCTTGTTGAAGTTACTAAAGAAATAGCTTTGTAATTGGTATATTAGCTACATTCATACATAGAAGGACAGAGTGACCATTTTAACTCCATTATTCATACTCAAGGTTCAGGTATTGGGATATAAAAACCCTAAAAAATTTGGACCTAATAACTTACTAATAACTTGTGGACTTGCTCTCCACAAGACAATGTGGACATGAGATTTCTTTGGAATAGTATCTTCCCTGTAGAATGACCTGTCTTCAGTGATATGCTCTGTTTAACCATAAGCTGCTTATGTCTCAATAAAAATTCAGTGATTACTTCTGGCGAGGCTTTGGATACTACGGAGTGGCAGCCTCACTATAGTGCCGTGATGGTGAAACTATGGCACTCGTGCCACAGGTGGCATGCAGAGCCATATCTGTGGGCATGCAAGCGTTGCCCTAGCTCAGCTCCAGCACGCATGTGCGCACTGGTCAGCTGATTTTTGGGCTTTCTGGGCCCACCGGAAGTCAGGAAACCTTTCCTAGAAAACCTCTCGAGCCTGGGGAGGGAGAAAAATGGGCCTACCAGGCCCACTGTGCTATCGCATGCCGAAAGCAGAGGGAGTGCAGGCAGGTCTCATGCACATGTGCGGGGGGTGGGCCACATTGAATTATGGGTGTGGGCACGCACGCGTGTAACACCCCCCCCCCCGTGCTCCCCTTGCTTTTAGCATGGCAAAAAGGTTAGACATCACTGCTATAATGCGTCCTTAAGTTCAAACAAGCTTCTTCCTTAATGATATGCCATCAAATCAGTAATATCTGTAAGCAGCCATATAATAGACTTTCTGCGGTCTGTTATTAGGTATTACAAATAGATACATCAGAAGAACTCTATGAAAAAATTAATCAGCAAGCCCTCTAGGTTCTCATTTTTTGTGTGTGTCTTTAACATTTTCCTTGCAAAGCTAAAGTTTACATTTAGAAACTGTTCTTTTAGACTTCACAGTACAAAGCAGAAGTCCATATAATTTTTGAAAACTTACCGTACCTACTCCTTTATTTTCATTACAGCTTCTAGAATCACACTGGAGTAGTAAAAATAAGGGGTTTGAGAATATCGTCTCCCATTTTATAATCTGCCTTTCAAAGGGTGAGAGTTATGACAGTTAGAGCACTTGGGAAAAAAATCAATAAACATTAGGATATCTATTTCTGCAGCGCTTTTCTCTGGAGAGCTCTCAAGATTTCCCTTTGTCACCTGTACATATTGCTCAAGCAGCCCCATCATTCATGCCTTGTCATTTTGAAAGACCTGACTCCAGAACTAGACTGCCTGCTCAACTGTCAGTCCCAGAATGACCAAGTTGCAGAATCCTAAGGCCACCCCTGTGACCTCACCCTCCCAATTTTATTGTCTACTTTACATTCAGCCACTCCAAGGAAGTAAAGAAAGGGAGAGGGGAATGTGTCATCTTGTGGGCAGCACAACCATTCAGATGACAAATGATGCAAGAGATTTAGAAAAAGGAACTCACTAAAACTCAGGATTTAAAGATTGTCTCATCTGCTTTCCTGATAGCTTTCTCAACACCCCTTATCACTTCCTGAATTAGTCTGCCTCTCATCATTGCAGATCTTGTGTCTTCTGCAGTTTACTTACATTATTCTATATCAGTTTGCTTTGATAATAATAACAGGGAATTTTTTTTCTGTTCAGAGTTATATTTTCTTCATAATAATCCATCAGGGGTCATTGGGTACAGAGGAATCCAAGGTGGGAATTACTATAAGAGCAATAAGAGGCCAGACCATTTCTGTTGTCATCGTCTCCTTTTTTTTCCATTTTCTCTCTACTTTTCCACACAGGAGATTATTTCCCTCTAGAGATGTGAACTTGATGCAGTTTTTGAAAATAACTAAAAACTGAACTTTCCATTATGGCAGCAGGTTGCCCACGCCTGACTTAATCCACCTCCATGTAATCATTCTTAGACTGTTATTCTTTAAATATAAAAAAATGGAGTTTAAATGAACTGTAAATAATCCCAGATTGGTACATTATCTATTGCTTGGATGGATATTCCTTGAAATAGTAATTATAATAATCCCTAGTGAGGCAATACCTTGACATGGTTGTGGTATTTGTTTGCTCTGAAGTGGGTGAGAACTTTGCTGAGGATGTTCAGCTGTACTGGAAAGATCTCATCAGAGAAGCCAGATGAAGAGTGTCTCTCCCATAAAGACTGTGCTGAGATGTAATTTATAGAAACCTATATTAGATCAGTCATTGGCCTGGTCAACAAGGACTATGTTAGATGTTAGGAGTTCTTGGAATCTGGTGACAAGTGGATTCAGAACTGTTGGCTAAGTAACCAGGGCCAGCAGCTGCAATACTACTGAGAGAAAAGTTGTTCAGTCATCAGAAATACACAAAGACTGAAAACAAAGAAATAATAATTAGTTATCGCAAATCAAGTCCAAGGAGACAAGAATACCTCAAAAGAATGTTCTTGAAAGAAGAACATCCAGAATCAGAAAAAACAGAACAAAGGGAGCAGATCAATATCAGTTTATAATACCAAAAAAAAAGTATTCACAGAAGTAGAATTGGAAGAACTGCAAAGGCCTATCCCAGAACAAATAAATTAAAGCCTTGCCAGATTTAATTCAGATAGTAAAGACAAACCAGGGGAAGTCGATAGTAGAGGAAGCCAGCATCACTATCGAATCATTCTCATTCCCAAACCAGACAGCTTCCCCTCTACTTTCTCCTCAGAAAGAACAAATGAATGAATGAATTGGTGGGTATGAGCAAGTCATGTTTTGTTTTAAAAATTACAATAGAAGAACAAAGGACAAGTGAGACATTTGACTAGAATGAAGGGTATTGCTGTACAATTCTTGTTCACATTAAGAAACAAACTATAAAATTTCTTTTTGTCTCTCTCAGTCAACCCCAGAGCTGTTTCAAAGGGAATACACTGTATATGCAGAATTACATAATTATAGTTAGCAGTGCCAGCAATTGCATTTTACTTTCTAATCTATGTCTACTCTCAAGTCAGGCTGAAACTTTTTCTACTCTAAGTGTACATACAACTGTAGCCTTGAGAATTATATACATATTGTGACCCTTAGCAAAATTAACTTGTACCATGTATTAATAGAAATATATTTACTTTACACCTTTTTAGCTTCATGAACACACAGTCTTTATCAGTTTTGATTATCCAGGGGCACACAGCAAGACTGATTTACCCAATCCACCTCCACAGTTTCAGAGCTGCAACAGTTGGAACATGCATCCAGGGAAACATTCCCAAGGATTGGGAGGAAGATGCTCTGAGGATTGCTGATCCTCCCACGCATCCTCATTGCCTGCCTATGGCAACAAATTAGACCCTTGCATTTGTCAACCAGAAGCAAAAACTGCTCTGTAGCCATTTGATGACATGCTGCCCTTGCAAGAGAACTAACTGAGCAGAAATTGAATTCAGTTTGGCAAAGTGGAGAAATTATCAATTGACACTTCTACAGCCATTTGTCTGATTAGTCAGCTGGCTAATATCCCTTAGAAACACCTCTCTGAAGAGCTTGTCTGTAATACACTATAAGGCATAAGAGGTAAAAATTACTCTTACAGCTCAGCACTGGCTAATCTGGAAAACAGCCAGTTTAGGTCAGCATATTTTAAGAATGCAAGCAAACTAGAAAGGATTCAGGAGGGAGCAACTAAAATGATACAGAGTTAGCAATACACATAAATGGCCAAAAGCAACTGTACTTTCAGCCTTTAGAGTAGGTCTGAAAGTTTAAGAGGGACAAAAGAAGAACAAAAGAAATAGACTGTCTAGGATTGTCTGTCTAGGGGCAGACAAGATATCAGATTTCACTAGAAAGAAAATGCATATGAAATTCAAGATCTGCATGATGCTTCTCAGCCATAACACTTCAAGGTTTATAGCAACTTTCCCCAATAAAGAATTTTAGCTACACATTTTCCTGTTCCCTGCTTTAAAATCTCATATCTTCATTTCTCAAAAAGATAAAGATAAATAGTGGTAGTATTCTGGGTGCAGGTGGACTTCTGCTACGTTGCAATCCTTCTTTGGGTTAGGATTCTCAAACTGAGGGCTTATTCAAGAGGACAGAATATACTTCATACTTGTAAAAATATCCCGGTCATTTGGAGACAAACCAATTACTATCTCCCTAAATAGTTGCTCAATGAACTGGCATTAAAGTAAAGAAAAAATGTGGTTCCCTGTATCTGTAGGGGATAGATAAGCAAATACTGAATGGGCCACAGAGCTTGCCAAGAAGCGAGCCCCCAGGATAAAACAGCAGGACAGCATTTTGCCCACATATACAATCTGCTTTGTGACCTTTGAGGTCCAGTTAATGCCCTTCAGCTGCACTGTTCCTCATTCAGATGCAAAAATATCTGTGAAAAAAAATGGTTTTAAAAAAATTTGCTCATTAGTCTCATTTGCTAACACTATTTCATATGACCAGTTCTTCCTCTTCAAACTGACTTTTCATATTTTTTGGTGGGCTGTGCAGATTCTGAACCTTTGAATACTTCAGCTGATTCTAATCAAATATAATCGGGTAAATTTTGATTGTGACGAGATATAATTTCCCTAACAGATCAAAGTTTTTGAACATATGAATCAGATAGACTTTCAAAAACTTCAGAATGCAACCTAAGATGATCTCTATTCTGATTAGAAGAAAAGCAGATACAGAAATACCTTTCTGAGGTCCAACTAGATATGATGGTATCAGATTCTTAAATAAGAATAAGGATTACTACCAAAGAAACACTGGGGATTTCATATGGAAGGAAGATTGAGACACTGATTCCTTCACTGACCCTTGTTTTCCTTTTCTGTTCAATGATAATTTCTCTCAGGCAGAATTTATCCATGATTAGTTCTGCGAAGAAAAAAAAGAGAGAAAAGTTGCCCGAGTTAAATTTGGAAGAAGGGAAAGTGTGGCTTTCCCTTCACATTTTAAATTAAGTGTCAACTGGTCTGGCTTTTCCCAAGATTTTTCCCAGTTCCCGTTTTCTGTAATTTTTCTTTATAATGATAGACAACTAGTAAGTTTTTTAAGATCATGATTTTAACAAATTCAAGAGTAGCCAAATGCATTTCATGCCAAATTTACATTCCCCTTAATTATCCTGTTTGCTTCCCTGGCCATTCAAGGAGGGAAGAAGCCTTTCTCCTTCTTTTGCTGTGAAACAGAGTCATCACATTATTAATACAAAATAATTCTGCCAGCTTTCCTTTTTCATACATTCCCAATTGGCAGATAGTCAAGCCAGCCCAGCCCAGCTGCATCCTGTTCTCCTTTTGTTCCTCCTGCAAGTTGAGGAGGTATTCAGTACAATGGAGGATTGGGAATTAAGAACAAGCTGCCTTATTCCTGTAACATAGTTGACTTTCGGCTAAAGAGAATCAGCTGCTTATAATTCCCTTATTAATTCCTTACAGAGAAATGATATTTATATAGAATGCCCCAGGCTTAGTCTCAAGCCCAAATAAGCTGCACTGACTCAGATTTTAGTGGATGGACCTGATACTGAAATTTTGCTAGTAGCAGTTCAGAGATGATTGGATGCTATCCTTATCAATTTACACAATCTCCTCACTTGGAAAAATAGCACTTCAAGTTAAGCATTGTTGTCCAATAATTTCTTGGGAATCATTCTTAAAATTACAGTTACCGTATAACCTACCTATTTGCCACTTCATTTAAACTACCCTGTTTCCCCAAAAATAAGACATCCCCTGATAATAAGACCAATCGGGCTTTTGAGCGTACGTGTTAAAATAAGCCCTCCCTGAAAATATTTAAATGCAGACTTAGAAATCAGGTAAGACAGCAAGAGGAGCCCCAACTTGCTCCATGCACCCCAAAATAATAAGACCTCCCCAAAAATAAGGCCAAGTGCTTATTTTGGGGTTTAAAAAAATATAAAACAGGGTCTTATTTTCAGGAAAAACGTGGTAGGTGTTATACATGTAGATGTTACTGACTTTGTTTCTCTTATATAACTTCCACCAGCAGGCAAGTTAATAGTTTCACAAACTTTTGTTCCCTTTGGGAAATTTCCAGATCTGTTTCAGTTGGCAGTTGAATTTATTAGGGGTATGTAGAAACCATGATTTCCCACAGCTTTGATTTGATTCACCTTGTATTGTTTTTTATTGTATTGCTTTAATAAAGAAAGGAGAGGAAAGAACTACAAAGGAATTCAAATGACAGCCACAAACAAAAGAAACAAGAAAGAAAACAAATATATATACAGACAATGTCACTCAACCCAATTTTTAAACATATCAGTAAACCTTGACTATCTAGAATAATATTAATCAGTCTTTGTATACCTATAGAGGTAGTCCTTGACTTACAATCATTCATTTAGTGACCGTTTGAAGTTATAATGATATTGAAAAAAGTGACTTTATGACCATTTTCCACATTTATGACCCAACAGGTCACATGCTCAAAATTCAAATCCTTGGTTCATATTTATGACAGTTTGAGTATCCCTGGGGTCAGGTGATCACTTGACAAGCAATGTCAATGGTAAGTCAGATTCACTTAAAATAATTCTACTGACTTAGTAAAATTAACAACTGCAGTAATTAACAACTGTGGCAAGAAAGATTGTAAAATGGGGCAAAACTCATTGAACATCTGTCTCACTCAGCAAAAGAAATTTTGGGCTCAATTGTGGTCGTAACTAAAGGACTATCTATAATTTGTCAATTTGTCGCATTGAGTGTGAAGAGAGCAGAAACAGATCCTGCTTTGTTCAAGCTCCTCTCCATCCCTTCCTGACTCCAGAATACTTCTTTTCATTATGCCTTCTCAAGAATATCAGCAAGGAGATAACAATGTCAGTCAAGATGGAGGTCGTATCAAGAAGATGGAAGCACAGCCTACCTATCTATCTGCCTACCTATCTATCTACCTATCTGCTTATCTATTGCATCATACATTAAAAAGAGGACAGGCCTTTGATTGTATAGTTGTGGCCAACATGTTGACATTTTGGAGCCCTTCCCTGCAAATACCCTGCTTTTAGATCCTTTGTGTGAAATTCATTTTCCCTATGAAAGGAGGAAGAATGCAAAAGATGTGTCCTACAGAAGCCACACCAGTGGTGGGTTTCAAAATTTTTTACTACTGGTTCTGTGGGTGTGGCTTGGTGGGTATGGCATGGCTTGGTAGGTATGGCTTGGTGGGCATGGCAAGGGGAAGGATACTGTAAGATCTCCATTTCTACCCTACTCCAGGGGAAGGTTACTGCAAAATCCTCATTTTCTCCCAATCACTTGGGAGGCAGAGAAAAGATGGGGGTGGGGCCAGTCAGAATTTTTACTACTGGTTCTCTGAACTACTTAAAATTTCCGCTACTGGTTCTCCAGAACTGGTCAGAATCTGCTGAAACCCACCTCTGAGTCACTCATACTGCTCTTCAAAAAAAGAACAATAACCAATGGCTCTGTCTTATTTTACATAAAGTCTTTTGTTCTTCTAGCTCAAAATTGAGTAGTGTGACTAACTGGCTCTCCTACCTAAGCATGTAATAGTTATAATATCAAGTAAAAACAAAAATTGTCTTCAGAATAGCATTTCTCATTGATGCAGATATTCATTAGATATTTTTATTTATATCAATTCTTCAGACATAGATCGAAGAGAACAGACTTCAATTAAAAATGTGTAACCCCAAAAGAAACAATTAAGAAAAAAGAAACCATGAATATTGATATACTTCTTTAAGTTACACAGTTCTCACATCAACTAAACCTTTATCTGGGCCTTAACTATGCAAGTGGAATAAAGCAGGCATTTCTGAGTAACTTCAGTCTTGTCCAACAATCCAAAATAGTTTTTCTTCAATCAGATCTAAATGGATGCATTGCTGATTTGAAGCCCTGAAATTATTTATCTCATTATTTTGTTTGTCAGTAATTAAGGAACACCAAGCATAATCATATGCACAAACTTCAGGCTAGCAATCCATCTGAATATTCCCTTGCTTCTCTTTTATCCTTGAACCTATGTCCATCATATGATACCGAATTTAAATTGGGACAGCTGATTGTAGATTTTTGAATTTGTGCAGACCTGGGACACTTTTGAATATGTACAGATTGCTTTTATCTCTTCACCAAATCACCATAGGTAGCTACGAAGCAAGAGACTCCCGGGATTAAGCCATGGCATGTGATAACTGAATGATAAACTGAAGCACAAAGTAATCAGGTGCTGAACTGAGTGATCAATTATTTTCTACCTGCTCACTAATCAGTCTCCCTGGGACTAATATGCCAGATAATTAATCTTCCTTCAGTGGCTGCTTGCTTGCTTGCTTATTTATTTATTTAAATTTGTGCCATTTACAAGAGAAATTACTCAGTATGTTTTCCTTCAAAAGCCACTGCCACTTCCAGGATATTCATTGCTACCTGCAGCAAAGTCCTGTACATAATCAATTAGCAACAAGTATCAATTTGCTATTTTACACATCACTCTAAGCCATTATGGCCTATAAAATATGTTTTATGGCTTTGTGTATTTTGATTCCAGCCAGTTGAGGATCATTCAACAAAGAATTGTTCAAACAATTTATGAACTTGGTATTCTATTAGTCAGTTCCTTGCAACAAATTATAGTTACTTAAATTGAACCACATTTGTTTTTTGGTTCACATAATTTAAAACTATATTTTTGAATCCTTCACAATCCTGATTGGTTTTCTCCATCCTACATAGCTTAGTATCCTCCACAAAGCTGAGCTCAGTTCACTGCTTGCCTCAGATTAAGTTCACTGAAGAGTAAGTTTAAATATGAGTGGTCTTTGAGTGACCACTTCTAATTTCTCTTTATTGAGAAAATTGCTTATTAACTCCTATTTTCTGCTTTATTGAGCCAGTTAGCAGTCCATAAGAGGATTCTTCTTATTCCATGACCACAAAGCTTATTCAAGAGCCTTTGATGAGAAACTTTGTTACAGGCTTTTTGAAAATTCAGGTACAGGTGGTCCTCAACTTCTGATCACAATTAAGCCCAAAATTTCAATTCAAGGCAGTTGTTAAGTGATGTTTTGCCTCATTTTACAACCTTTTTCCCACAATTGTCCAGCAAATCACTGCAGTTGTTAAATGAACCATGTAGTCATTAAGTGAATCTGGCTTCCCACATTGACTTTGCTTGTCAGAGGCTGGTTGGAAGGTTACAAATGGTGATCACGTGACCTAATTAACTGTCATAATGGCAGTTGCCAAGCGCCTGGATTTTGAACACCTGACTATTGGGATGCTGCAACAGTCATCAGTGTGAAAACTGGTCATAAGTCCCTTTTTTCAGCACTGTTGTAACTTTTAACAGCCACTAAAACAACGGTTGTAAGTCAGGGACTACCTGTATACAATGTGAGAAGGTGCAACCCCGTACACAGTCATGCTGACATTCTCAAAAAACTCTAGCAAGTTTATGAGGGAAGACGTGTGTGTGTTGAATCCATGCTAATTTTCCTTCAAAGAGCTTGTACTTTTATTTATTTATTTATTTTGTATTTGATTACTTGTTCAACCAGTTTGTCCGAAGCAGATATTAATCTTCCCGGCCTATACCTTCCCAGATCTACCCTGGGCTACTTTTTAAAACTCCACATTACATTGTTAGTTCTCATTCCTCTGATATTAAGCCTGCCCTCAGGGAGAAGTTACATATTTTTATGAGGACATCAGTAATTTAATCTGTTGGGTTCTAAAAGAAACCCAGATGCCATAGGAATCCTATGATTTGTCAATTGTGCAGCCTCTCAAATTATTCTAGAATATCTTCTTTCCTCAGCTCAATTTACTTTAGTTGTTCCAATTCCTTTCTTTAAAAAGGACTTCAGTGCAAACTTAGGTATCTGTCTCCACAATTTCCACATCCTCTTTGTGTGTTCCTTTCACACCTTTATCATCTAGTGGCCCTGCTCCAGTTTCTGTTTGAAACATATTTGAAACCTTCTTCCTCCTCCTCTTCATCTTCCTTTTGTCAAACAGCCCTCAAATTTTACTCTCATGCATGCATTCCTTATTATTGTCTTACACTTTTCCTATCAGCAGTTTTTCTGCCAGTAACTATTGTTCAAAGAGTATGCCTATGTAAAATCCAGACTACCTCCCATGCTTTGCTTCCATGTTCGTTGTTCCTTATTTTAATCTTACCAAGTAATTCCCTAATGCCAATACGGCAGATTGATTTGCTATCTTGATTTATTTGAAAGTCTCAAGATTTCACAGTGACTCATTATATGTCTTTCAAATAAGGCAGTGCTTCAATCATCCCTTGTCGTTTCCCCCCCTCCTTCCCACATCCAAACTGCTCTGATGACATAGCCACTAATTCTACAGAGTCATGGACTACATCGCTGCTTTCAGATTAAAGATAGTTTCTTTTATTATACCTTCTGAGATCCAAATGTAACCTTTGACTGAATTAAATAGCTGCTGAATAAAAGCCAAAGTCTTCCAATCAACCACAGAAATTCTGCTGCAATTTTATTTATCTGCTTTAGGCTTATCTTTAAGATACTACATCTCTAGTTCATTGTTGTGGGCATGTACACTGCCATTCTGTCATGCCTAGCCCATATCTCCATAAGGGAGATATGGCTTGCATGGATTTCCTTCTACCTTCTTGAGATAGAAGGAAAAAGAAAAAGGACCTTACTAAAGCAAGGGGAGAAGTAGCTGGAGGAAGGCAAGAAGAGTGGGACTTACCATCTCCTCGAACAGCCCCTGATAAAACTCTGGACTCTCAAGGAATTTAGAATAATTTGAAGCAGAAGAAAATATCTCACACACAAAATTGCTACTCTCATAGTAACTGTGTAGCCAGGAAATTGTGCTAGGTTTAATTTCTGTGCTACTGTGATTGTTTCTCCTGTCTTTTATTTCTTTGTACCCCTTAGGAATTTATTTATCTTCTCAGCCTTTTGATTTTTTTCAAATTTGGCCTGCTTTACACTTCTTTTTAGAGAAGCTAAGAATTTTAGATACACCCTAGAATTGGGTATAAGTTATCTGCAAATATTTACAGTACTATATTTTTAAAAGTACATGTATATCCCATATATAATAATGTATCTGCCATCTGCAGATTAATCAGTTGTGAAAATGAAAACATGTGAAAATTTTGATGGTCAACTTGTCCATAGATGGGCTGATACATGAGTATGTATATATGGTAACCTATTTTCTGATCCATAATACTCCATTGGAAATCTTCCCTAAAATTTCTCTTTAGATTCTGGTAAAATACTCACTTATAGCAAACCAGCAACATCAGATCGTTTACTTTTGTAAATTTTCTTTCTTTAAATCAAAGTCCCACTTTGCCATAACCAAAACAATTCCATAAAGAATCTTCTTCAATATTGAATTTTGCAGTTTGGATATTAAAAGGTTTTTGTGTTATTTTCATCATTTGTTCTTTGTTTTAGAAAGTTTGGTTTCCTTTATTTCTTGTGTGAGAAACAAGAACACATACTTTAATGCTGTATGATATTATAGAAATTGTTTCACTTTTTGGTTTTTATCCCTCCAGAAAAGTAGAATAAGTTATGACAACCCTATCCTTTTCAGAAACCCTTCATCCGAAGCCAAGTGGTAGCAACAGGAAATAACAAGCAGGAGGTTATGTTTCCAGGGTGAAAGCTCTGAAGACTTCTGAAAGAAGTTTGAAAATTTAGCCTTCCATCCTATAAACTCATCAGGGCCTATTGCATCCATAAAACTGGATAACAATATAAAAATGTTTAGCTGACAGGGATTTGAAATTGCATAAGGTATTTCCACAGCTATGACTGAAAACTACTGTCCTGTTCTTGCTCTTTACTACAACAAAATAGATAAATAGAAGATTCAAGAGCATGTGACATCACAATCTTCTGTTTAGAAATTTACTCTCTTGATGTTTTTGATGTGTTGAAAAAGTAAATATCCTTATCAGTTACTGTTTTTCTTCTTTTTATCTAATCTGACATTATTTACCTTCTTTCTAAATTATCAAGCAGATCAGAGGTGGCAGCAAGATTGCCTATATCAGGCTGTATTTTGCTGGTCCAGAATTTGTTTTAATTTAACTTACCACAGTAAAAGAAAGGGGGCATTTCCCATTAAGGTAAACTGAATTCAGAATGCAGCAATGAATAACACAGCAAAGGTTTCTTTCCTCTCTTCCATGTTTATGACTTATCTCTAAAAATTTGCAAATCATGTGCAATCTTCCATCATTCCCCACTATCATTACTAAACAAAACTCTGTTCTGTTGCAAGATCCTATAAATCTTATTTAATTCCATCAAAAGAAAGGTCCCCATTCCCAAGAACCAACTTAATTTTTCTAAATTTAAAGTGCCCAAGGGCATGTTTCTGAAACTTCTTACGTGGCTTTAACATGAATAGTCCTTTGGTATATTTTTAATTAAAATGACATGGTTACAGGATACTGGCTAAAATATACCAACTTGTTTAAAGAAGACTGTTCTTAGAGAAGTAAATCCAATACATTCATCTATTGATACAGACATTGATTTCCTTAGACAAAATGAACATCAAACACATCAGTCATTTGGGGATGGAGTAGGGGGTGGGAAGAGAACTTATGGATATCTTGCAGTATAGAAATTGAAGGATAAAGCTACACAGAGACTTTTAAGTAATAAATAGTCAGCTCTTAGCCATTAGTAATATCCTAAATGCACCCACATACCGACAATCATTGCAGTTTATAAAAATTGTGGTTCCTTGTGTTTCTCTTCTAAAGTGTGAATGCTAATAAACAAAGCACTGTTGGTGATATGTGAGTACGTATAGCAGAATTGGAAACTGGTATAATTAATAATAACCTTCTGGATAATAGGTATAAATAACTTGGTACACTACATGTTTTTGTTACAGTTCAGTATATTTGGAAAATAACATCTGGGGCTGCAGTAAATCATCAATGGAAAATTGGTAATTTGGATGTAATGTAATTGCTTCATACTGGATGTAACTCCATATTCTATGGGACCTATCTGTGTTAGACACAGTTAATGGTTGTTATCTGAATGAAGACTTTTTAAAGCTTTATTTTTTTCATCCTAAGGACTACATTTCCTAAGGTTCTACATTTAGGCAAGTAAAACCAAATGGACAGGTATAGTATAGATCCGGGGTGTCAAACTCACAACAACATGTTGCCGTCACATGATGTATCGCAACTTAGGGTGGGTGGGTGGGGATAGCCAGTATGTGATGGATCCAGCCTGTGGGCCATGAGTTTGACACCCCTGGTATAGGTGGTACCTGGCTCAATAGTAGTAACTGTGAGAGGGATCTTGGAGTCCTAGTGGTCAATCCCTTAAATAGCCAGTAGTGTGCTGCAGATGCCAAAAAAGCAAATGGAGTCCTAGGTTGTACTAACAGAGGGATAGAATCAAGATCACGTGAAGTGTTAAAACCATTTTATAATGCTTTGGTAAGACCACACTTGGATACTGCATCCAGTTTTGGTTGCCACGATGTAAAAAAGATGTGGAGACTCTAGAAAGAGTGCAGAGAAGAGCAACAAAGATGATTAGGGAACTGGAGACTAAAACATATAAAGAATAGTTGCTGAAATTGGGTATGTCTAGTTTAATGAAAAGAAGGACTGGAAAAGAAGGACATGATAGCAGTTTTCCAATATTTCAGGGTTGCAACAAAGAAGAGGGTGTCAAGCTATTCTTCAAAGCACCTGAGGGTAAGACAAGAAGGAATAGATGGAAACTAATCAAGGAGAGAAGCAACCTAGAAATGAGGAGAAATTTCCTGACAGAACAATTAATCAGTGGAACAACTTGCCTCCAGAAGTTGCGAATGCTCCAACACTGGAAGTTTTTAAGAAGAGATTGGACAACCATTTGTCTGAAATGGCATAGGGTTTTCTGCCTGAGCAGTGGGTTGGACTAGAAGACCTCCAAGATCCCTTCCAACTCTGTTATTGTATTATTCTGAGTGGTGCAAACCAGAATTGGAGGTAAAAATTCATATACGCTTACATACACATATTTGTTTTGCATAATTTTCCCCTTCAGGTAGCAATAAATTAGGGATTCTCAAATGCAAGACTATGTCTTCTGATTGATGTGAAACTTGTTTTTTGTATTCCTATACTTTAGCTGTCATCCTATATATCATACATACTTATCTCAGAATAAATATCTCTGAATTAAATATATATCATAAGGATGGAATATTTATCTTCTATGTTTATATGCTACCAATTCAGTTTCAAGTTATGGCTTAAAAGAAACACCGTAAGTTAAAAACCATTAAAAAAAATAAACCAATGGCAAAAAAGCCCCACATATCAAAAGCCTAATTATCTGTAATGGGATATGAAAATAATTTTAAGAGAAAAAAGGAACATCTACAGTCAGGATAATGGTTAGATAAGAGATACAGCTAGTCCTTGTTTAATGCTAATTGGACCAGTGTGGGGACACTGCACTAGTTGTAAGTATGAGGACCATTCATAACTTCCATTCATTGAGTGCTGCTGTAAGGTCAAATGGTCTCTAAACGAGTAGTTGTTTAATGGGGACGATCTGTATCTCAGCCCAAAAGAATGGGAGATGGTTTCCTATTTGGACTACTTCAAAGGGTTGACACAATCACAATGAAAAACAGAGATATGAGCCCCTTCATATATTTAAAGCTATAGCACCAGGAATTATTTTTAGGCAACAGAGGCTCCTGGAAACCTCAAATTTTGCATCTTTGTTCACAAAGATCTGAACTTATTTCAAAATGGGGTGCATATCTAACTCGTATAACTTATTCATATCACTCCTTGGTCTTGTGATTTACTCCTTGATTGATTGGCCCATACATGTTAAAATAAATGACTTCTAACTCAAGTCATGTTCAAAGTACAATTAATTGTGCTTTCACTTTTACTGAAGCAAGAACAATGGAAGTATGGGGGTTTTGCTTAAACTGCATTTATACAGTGTGGGGCAGATATGAGTTGCCCATGAGCATTTATTTGCATTACTGCCAATTCTGAATCCAGAATTATTTGTGGAACAGATTATCATAAGATTTGTGTTAAGTTACAGAGTAAGGCGTATCAACCAGAGCATACCAGTTGTTCACTTCTGTGAGTACTATACAAGATGATAACTCATATGCTCTGGGAGTAGAGCAGTTATTCCCTATTCCCTATGCTCTGGGAATAGAACCAGTAGTAAAACTGGTGGAAAGCTCCACCCACCGATGTTTTGATGACATCATCAAAATGCTTTTGCAGATGCGCAGAAGAGCGCGCCTGTGCAATTGAAGCGAGCACGCGCGGCCCCATTGCAAACCGGTAGTAAAGGTAAGTGGAACCAGTGGTGGGATTCAGCCAGTTCACACCACTTCAGGAGAACCGGTTGTTAACTTTCTGAGCAGTTTGGTGAACTGGTTGTTGGAAGAAATCATTAGGACAGAGAACCGGTTGTTAAATTATTTGAATCCTACCACTGAGTAGAACCCACCCCTGGAGTACAGGATATTGTACCTTTACAACTTACTTCTGTTGTAACAGCTTCTGTTACCATTATTCATCCATTTTGGGATGAAGGAAATAATGGAATCATATCTGAAAATGCTATAAAAAACAGTAAGTTACTTCCATATGAAGAGTTACTGAAAAGCAAATTGCACTAACTTTTTGGCCTGGTTGGAATCCTTCTAACCAGGCCGGCCACTAGGAGGAGTATAAGAAGGCCTTGGTTCAAGTTGAGCCTTTTTGGGAATGAGGTCATCATGTATTGGGTTTCAACACTCTGGTCTGGACTGGAGTATTAGTTAATTCCAGGTTCATGACTTTTCCTCCACTGTTGTCCATGCCCCATCCCTGGCCCGTGGAAATTTGGGATGAATTGTAAATCGATGGAGTTGGGGTTAGAAATTTGAGCAATACAAGGAAGTATTTACTTTCTGAAAGTTAATATTAAAGGCACTGCTGACACATATGCTGAATTGGAATTTATTATATGTCATAATAAATGTTTCATTTAGCTCATGTCCATGCTGGATTACAAACTAAAAAGGTCACATCTGTTTAGTTTACTGCTTAATAGCTTATGCAAATAGTGGTACATTTCTAAAGACAGGGTGAAAGGGATTGGTGGGTTTTCTGTATGAATTTCTTTTCTGTTCTAGAAGGCTGGGTGCAGATATCAAATAGCAAAAAAGTAGAACACAGGAAGGCAAATGAAGTGGCACAGCAGATAGCTTATGCCAGCTGCTACAGAGCAGCACAGAAATGGGAGGAATGTCTTGCCCTGCTATAGGTAGAAGATACACACCAGCGTTGGAAGTTAGATCAACACCACATAGCTGCACGATTGCTGAGAGACAATTGCTTCCCATATTAGTATAGGCTGCTGGTAACATTAGTAAGCATAAAGTGTTGGTAACAAGTCAGCACAGCAAATCAGCACAATACTGACTTCTCATCCCCTGCTTCCAGAACCTTTTGTAAAGCTTTGTTGGTTATTTATATCAATTTGCTGCACTATATCATTAGCCACTGCTGTGGGAAAAGGACTGGCACTACTATTATTAATGGGGTTGTATTATTTATTTATGACTAGGCTAGCTACTAGTGGTTCATTGACTTTGCTGATCCTAGCCATGCACATCTGCAAAAGAATCGCTATATGTGATGTATCGAAATAATCAGTGGTGGGATTCAGATAATTTAACAACCGGTTCGCTGCCTTAATGATTTCTTCCAACAATCAGTTCACCAAACTGCTCAGAAAGTTAACAACTGGTTCTCCCGAAGAGGTGTGAACTGGCTGAATCCCACCAGTGGATATAATAGAGATCAAAAAGAATTTGTTCCAAAACTTGTTCTTGGTTTATCCACAAGAAGTAAAATCTACAGCTGAGTTCATACATTTTTGTTCCTTTAAAAGTGGAATACGGAAATGTATAGGTCCTGTTGACTACGTGGACTGTTCCTATTCTTTAATGTTGTACTACGTAGGAGTTGCAGTGCAAAAATCTCTTTAATGTTTCTAAATATTCCCAAATGGGGAAAAAAAGAATTTTGAGTAATCACATATTGTTTTAATATTTACCAATGTACAATGTGACTTTCAGGGATCATTTTCTGAATTAGTTTATGGCTATCCAAATGCAGTGGTCAAGAAAAAATTATATAAAATGCGGTCAGAGATTTGGATAAAGTATCTACGTGTTAATTACATCTATGTATAATAGATAATTTACAGTTAATTAGTAGGGCTCTGCAGTATTGCAGCTTTGATCTCCAAAAAGAGCTTCAAAGCCTGCAGGAGTGCAAACATTATATCTGTGTTTCTCAAACTTAGCAGTTTTAAGGACTTCAGCTTCCAGAATTCCTCAGCCAGTCTCACATTCTGAGAATGGAATTCAAAGTACTTCACAGCCATAATAACTGCTACAATCATAATAGGAATTTGGTAAATCCATCTATTGGTACTATGATTGGATATTTTGTACACAATTTTAGCCAGTTGCCTAATGGTTAACTTCAAGGCCCTTCGTGTCTTTTCATAGTATTCTTTGCCTTTAAACTAGTCTTGGACTGGACATTTTTTTCAAACTGCTACTAGATACTTATCTCTTATTTGGAACATTCTTTAGACTAGAAAATAACCCTTAATTCATCACGCTTCTGTTTCATAGCATCCAAACATTGTTACAGCTGCCATTCAATCTCCATTCACACCTCCATTGTTATTTAAATCCTACTATTCAAAAACTTAATCTTTGGTTTCTGTTCATTCTGGCCTTACCTAGAGGATTTTTTATCAAGAAATATATGACAACATCTGCAAGTGCATCCAAGTGGAGGTAGGATGGTGTCTATGATTGACATCATGACTTCTTTTACTCTCTCCCCCACCCCCACCCCATATGTGTGCTGGACTATGCCTAATAAAACATGGATATATGACACTAATCAGGAGACGCTAAAGCCAAGCAAATTTTCATTGGTCTTGTTTTGCAATTCAGCAAGTTAAGCAGAAGGATTCAGTATTTTAAGGATTCTATGGTATTGTGAATTAGCAAATTGTTAGTTGACTTCTGATCATTTTATTTGGAAGTCATGTGAGTTTCAATCAAAAACTCCGCAAATACATTGTGAGGCAGTGTGCCAATATATTTTTAGAAGAGTGCTGTCCTCACACTGGTTGGCATTATTGCTTATTCCTCCTACCTTCTTTCAATCCTCTCAGGTCCTGTTTTAGAAACTTTAAACTATTTCAGGGACGAAGATGACTATATTAATACTCTTTTGTTATCAAGTGTAGTAAGCCACAGAACAGATTGTTGAAAGAAAATGGTTTCTTTCTCCTGGGTATGTCCAACTTACATTTGTCCTTTGCATGAAACTATCCATGTTCCATCAGCCATTTCTAAGAATAAACACTTTTCAGTGCTGAAAACATTTTCCAGTTCCTGCTGGACTCAACCACTTTAGACAAAATAACTATTTGAACCTTAAGAAGAACCATACATGAGCTTTGATTGAATTTTGGAAAATAATGCCATTTGTATTGCTGAAAGGATATTTGCACCTCATTCCAAAGAGAATATATATGCAGAAGGTAATTCCATTACAATTAATGAAACAGTACAGTATCTTTATTTCTTTATTTTGTCCAGAAATGTCCTATTGCAGATTTGACAGTAAGAGACCAGTGATTTATAGCAACTTACGGAATCACTCAAGCATTATTGTAGCAATAGAAAGCCTGTCTTTATTACGGTTATGTCAGAGGATGCTATAAGATGCTATAATTTACCACTGAGAAAATGGTTTCAGATCCAAATTCCTGCTTTTACACATAACTCTTATACTCACGCCAATTCTGTGAGGCTAAAATGAGAGGAGATGCTGCAATGAATCGGACCGGAGACCTTTCTAGATGACAAATACTTGCATGCAATAGATGGTTCAAGTCCCAAGCAGCTACCATTTAGAAACCACTGCATCCTTTAATTGAGTTTAAATAACCATGGTAACGGTGAGTAATCATTGTTTTATTTTTATACAGCTGCTCCTCCAGCAGGAGCTTATGACCTTTTCTTACATGGATTTGTCTTCTTCTCTTTAAAGGTCAAAGTTGGTGACATTGCCATATTTATGTGTGTGTTTTATTTAGATGCTAGATTTATATCCTACCTTCAATTCAGGAATTCACATCAGTGTACATGGCAGATTCTCCCCCAGTCCCCCCCCCCATATTAACCCTGAAAGATTGGTTGGAATAAAAGAGGATTTTTTTTTTTTTTTTTTTTGCTTCTGGACCAAGAATGGGCCTGAATCCTGCTTCTAGTCTAGTAACCCAACCACAACACCACACTTCTGGTAGTGAATTGATTTGATAGCATTTTTTCATACGGCTCATCCTGAATCCCCCATTATTTAACTTAACTGGATGATCTCAAGTTCTGTTATTAGAAGGGGGGGAGGAATACTTCTACATATCCTCTTTCTCTATGCCAAGTGTAATTGGGTATAGAGAAAGTAATTTGGTAATTTGTATTGCTTTCATTTCCCCTCCCCCTTGTATTTCATCTGTATCCAAACCCTATAATCTCTTCCCATTTAAGGATTAACAAGAAAGAAGCAAATACATTACTAACATACACAAACACCCCAGAATTTAACTGGATTGAGCAATTCCAGATTCAGTTTAGTTCTTTCACAAGTGTCTTCCTTGAGGATTAGCACCATAATCTGAACTGCTTTCTGAACTAAAGGATCCATTGCAGTCATTACTTACAAAAGGAGGGGGAAACCTATTTTCATTTGTGTACTCTGCCCCCCTCCCCCTACAAAAGAAAATACACCTGAGTCTGAGCAGCCAAGGCTTATTCTCTCCGGGATCATTGCTGCTGCTTGGCAATGGTTTGTTGCAGTTAATTGTAAAGGCTGCATGGCGGAAAGGTGCTCCGTGTTGGGGAGGGGAATTCATCCATAAGGCTGAGCTAATGTTCAGAAATTCAGCCTCTCAAATCTTTTCTCCTTGCCAGAAGGAGAATCTTGGAAGCAAACTTAAGAGCAGCTCCTGCACAGATTGGGGGAGGTGGGGAGGATGGCAGAAAGCAGGGAGAAAAAGAAACTGTGTTTAGTTAAGGACAAATTGTTCTCCTGGCATTCCCCCCCCCCTCCTCTCCCGTTGAATTTTAATCAGTTGTTTTGGGGGGGAGGAAAAAGAAGAGGTTCTTTCGGTCAGTATGCAACAATAAAGATGAATGCCTGCAAAGATGGGTTTGTGCAGCACGCCCTTTGTTTTCCTGAGTGCTAACAAGGAAGCAGCCAGGAGCACAGACGCCTCATTAAGGGAGTTTTGCACAAGGCCAGGAGGGGAGGTCGCATTGCAGTTGAAGATGACATCACCGAGTTGGCAGCAGCTAGGAGAGTGCTCTAATGCCAGCAATCGCAGCGAAGGAGGTGGGCAGCTTTATTCCCCACGGTACAACGGAGCTAATGGAGCGAGTGCAGAGCTGAAACCTATTCCTCCGATAAGAATGAACAGCGCAATCCCCATCAATAAAGAGAAAACAGCCTTTTTGGAATGAAGTCAAGAGAAATCGTCATCCTTCACTCAGGCAACGGGTGGGAGGGGGAGAGGAAAGAGAGAGAGAGAGAGATCGGTGCAGTCTCAAGGTTGAAAATAAATTGAAGAAGGAAAATAGCAATACCTGCCTTATCCCAGAACAAAAGGGCTCCCATCAAAATTGCATCCCACACACTGGCTAAAGGAGATGCCAAATTTGGCTAAGGAGTGAACAGAATTTGGATTACTATCCAGGGAGGGTCTACCCCACACTGGTTGACATGTTTCTACAAGATTCCTCCAAGCAGAAATAGGGTGAAAGAACCAGTTTTCCACTGGAATCCCTAGCAAGATTTTGGGGTACATATCTATTTCTAAATATACATCCTGCAACTTGCTCTATGAAAAAGATGCGATTGAATTACCAAACTGCAAGCACATAGTTTCCTTTGGGCTTTTAAAACTGGACAAATAGAGCAACGGTACCCATGCAACTATTTGATGGACCACATGCTCTGCATGCAGAAGAAACCAGATCCATCTCCCTGTCCCCAGTTGGGGGGGAAATGTTCAGAAGATGTTTATGATTATGACATATCATGACTTCCTTGTGCAATACAAATTTCATTGATTGGATCCCAGACAAACCATCTCCTCTTGAATCCTTTTAGAACAATTAAAATTAAGTCAAGAAGCCCTGCCACCATCACCCCACTTCCATTCTGATTTATTTGAAAAAAAAGAAGCTGCTCTATATAACCACTTCAGCTAACTGCAAACATCATTCTATATACAGTTTTACAGTGGCTGCTCATTCGGCAAGCTTAAACTGGTTACTGAATTACTAGATGCCTCAACAGATGTTCAGTAAAGACTGGCTACAATCACACTGCTGCCAGAAATGTAATTCAGAAGTTGGAACATTAATTAATATGGTTTGATTTTGTCCAATTATTATGCAGTTTGGGTTGACCATGAAATGGATCGTTAATATGTCCTACAGCAATCACTAACTGTTAAAAACACATATGCCCTTTGGGAGTTATTAAAAAAAATCAAAAAATGGAATTTTTGGTCATGGTTGCTGTCTAAAGAGAGTAATTATGCTGCACTGGAAAGATTAATTTTCACTTGATTTGTAGTGATGGACTGTTGGTGGGTTTTTATCAACATTTTTTTGATAAAATGCAAGGAAGACAAAATTTTATACAGGATTTTTGAGTTATACCATTTACTGCATATAGGGGTTCCAGGTTTCCTCCCTTCCCTCTTTTTGTTGCTATACTTATCAACTCTGTTGATCTTTGAATGGTGTTATATGTATCTATGGTTTTGTTTTGTTGATTAGTGTAGTTTAAAAAACTTGTTACTGAATTTATTTATGTAATATATGCCAACTTGAACCAATGTAAAAGTTTACAATCATAACAAAAACAAACAATGAAGCGTTGTAATAATAGTACAAAACAATATTATACAGGTAGTCCTTGACTTACAACTGTTCACTTTGTGGTGACCATTTAAAATTACAATGGCACTGAAAAAAGTGACTTATGACTGTTGTTCACAATTACGACCTTTCAGCATATCCATGATCATATAATCAAAATTCAGATGATTGACAACTGGTTTATATTTATGACTGTTGCTGTGTCTCAGGGTCATGTGTTCACCTTTTGCAAACTTCTGAGAAGCAAAGACAATGGGGAAGTCAGATTCACTTAACAAGTGTGCTATTAATTTAACAACTTCAGTTATTCACTTAACAAATGTGGCAAAAAAAAGTTATAAATGGGACAAACTCACTTAACAAATTTCTCATTTAATGACATCAATTTTGGGCTCAATTGTGGTCTTAAGTTGACAGGTAGTCCTCAATTTATGACCACAGTTGAGGCTAGGAATTGGGAGACCATAAATTGTAGTCCCATCTTAGGCACTAAGCCAAAATCCAATTCTTGTCAAGAAAACTGCAGGGGCCTGTCCAAGTAGTCTCTAAGAATCAGACACAATTGAACAACAGAAAGAAAAAAAAACCATACAGAGGGAGCACAATCACTTTGTTTTCAAAATTTAAGGTGGGATTGCACAATCACAAAACAGTCCACGTGGGCTGATATTGGCAGAACTGTAACTGTGTAACTGGAAATGAAATGATAGCCATGGGAATAAAGGCAAATATGTATGTGAAAAAAATCAGCATTTGAGCCAAATCGTATATTTAGTCTAAGGCCAATGTAGCTTATAGTTTATGCTTATCTGGTATCTGAATTTTTTTCCTATTTAGAACATGGCTTAAATCACAATCCTTCCCCTCAAAACAAAGGTATTTCAAAATCACATATTTAAAGTTGACGATAGGATTTATTTTAAAAAAATAATTTAATCCAAGCATTAAAAACAAAGATTTCAATATAAAGTTAACATATACAACATATAAATAAAACATCAGTTATTTTCTTAAAAAATTAAATTTAAACGTTTATAATGAACTGAGAGACACCACTTAAAAATGTCCTAGTTCTCTTCACCAAATCATCCTTAAAACTAGAGCAGTGAGCAAAGCCTCTGAAGCAGATCTTAACGCTGGGTTAACATGAATGTAGATGGACCTCATGATAACTTTAAGTTAGCATTCAGATACAGCATACTGTGCAAGCAGATTTTTCCACTTTGAATCCCTAGCTAACAACTCCAGTCAAAGGAACTGGATGCTAGAAAAACAGTATGCCGGAGACCTTGGGAAGCTACTTTTGTCAAACAGTTTGATTTGGTGTGACACACTTTTGTATCCTTTACTACTAGGATAAGATAGCTATGTCTGTTATCTCCTCTTTTGCAAGTCTGTAATATGTCCCTTCTTTACAGCCTGTAATAATATGAAAAATGGTGGGGAAAATATCATTAGATAATTAATTTAGAATCACTAGCCAAAAAAAAAAAATCCAGACAATTACAAATCATAACCAAGAGATAACAGAACTGTATTCCTTTACTGATGTTTCATGACTGTTTGGATATTTGCAACCCACACCTGGTGATTCCTTGTTTGCTTATGTGCCATCAAGTCAGCCACACATTTCCTCCATTATGACCTGTCTAACTTGTTCCTGCAATGGTGCGTCAATCACCACTGTAATATTCACTTTGCTGCTGTCCTCCTTATCTTTCCTTCTACCTTTCCCAGCATTAGAACCTTTTCCAGAGACCTGGGTCTTTGGGTAATATGTCCAAAGTATAACAATTTGAGCCTGGTCATTTGTGCCTTGAGTGAGAATTCTGGGTTGATTTGTTCAATGATCCATTTGTTTGTTTTCCTGGCTGCCTCCTCTCTGGAGTCTTCTCCAACACAGACATTCAAAAGCATCAATATTCTTTCTTCAAAGTCCAACTTTCACTTCTATTCAGATCTAACGGCTCTAATTAACTGATCCCTCAGCAGGAGCAAACATAGTACTGTTCTTTAATCAGTTAAGCAGCTTAGAAGTTGTAGCACTGGAAATATGTATGTTTATGAGTTTGTTTGTTTGTACACTTATAAATCTAAATTCAGTGACCATAATCATAGCTTTCAGTGACCATAAATCATTGAATCTCCCTTTGTGGTAATGTTTGCCATGACATGCAAACTGTAGCTTATTCTTCTTACAAGCCAGAGGCAGATGCAAGCTTTTGGCTTCTAATTTATTATTTATTAATTTGGCTTTGTTTGTGTGTCACAATAAACACATATGGGAATCAGACACATGATCTGTTTAGCTATTTTTCCTGACAGGAAGGGCTAAGCAACTTATTCATGGGAAGCCAAACTTGTATAACTCGACTTACTATAAGATGTAAAAAATAGGCTTTGTGGCTTTCAGGTAAAATAACACAGCTGCAGAATGCAGAACTACAACCAACTGATGTGCTACACAACAAATTATTTGTATTAATCTACTCAATGTCCCTTTTCTTTTTTAAGCCATAATGTGGATAAAATAAATCCATTATTGGGATCAGAGTCTTTTCCTTTGTGAGATATTCATGAGTAATAGAAGACAATTATCCAGTCTGGTGTTCCAAGAATTCATTTCATTAGCCAGCACATCAGGGGGAAAAACTCACATGGTCTTTAAGCTAAACATCAACCAAGCATGCTGAATGCAGCTAATATGTAACTCAGCTGATTCCCTGCTGTCACACACCTCATTGTATCCCCTCCTGAAACAATGGACGGAAACTCAGTTCAGTGCAAATGATCTCGGCTGAACAATGTGTCTCTGGATTAGCTGCCAGCACCAGTGGGTTTGACCGGTTGCTGCTGCCAGTCAGTCTGAGATCTCCATCTCCGGGTTGCTCTGAGTTCAGCTTTGGAAACAGAGGAAGATTAACAGATTAAAAGACCTTTACATTGTGTAGACAGTCAACTCAATAGGCAAAGTGTTACAGATTTTCTATCATCCTGCAAAGAGACTTCCTTCTCTGAGCATGTTTAAACATCAAATCCTTGACATGTTCCCTGAATTGCAAAATGTTATACAATCTATGTAGGTAGTATTTTGCAGTCAGTAATTGTTGAACGTGTGTGTGTGTGTGTGTGTGTGTGTGTGTGTGTGTGTGTAGCTATATGTACTGTATAATGATATATTTGTTATGATTATATTTTCTCTAATAAGCTTAGAATAGTCCAGGTTCCCCATCCAAGTACTGATCGTAAGGAGACCTTTCTGAATTTCATTGCTTTGCTTTCAGACAATTTTTAGCACACAAATACTGTTTGTGCTGTTTATGTGGCCAAAGAGTCACTGTTGTAACTTTCTAGTGCAATAGTGACACAGGCAAGACGTAGTAACTTTCAAACACCGTATCAAAAATTTTAGTATTTATTTTAATGGTAAATGATTTTAGGAATGCAACATGCTAGTCATTTAATAGTACTATTTTCTCCAACATCAGCAAAATGTTGAGGCTGATCTTGAAATTCAGGAATAGGAAGACATCCAAAGGAGAAAGTTTCAGAAAAAGTGCCTCAAGTTAGTCTCACATAGATTGGGCAAATGCATATTGATGTCATTAACAATGGCACCATTTCTAAAAAAGTTTAAATATCTCCATTATTTTATCTTCTGGTTGAAATCAGACTGCCTCCCTGCCTGATTTCATTTAGAAAAAAATGTTAAAAACTTTCTCCTGCAGAATATTTGCAGTTGAAAATGACACTATCAATGTGTGCTTGAAGAGTTAATATGATTGACTATTATTAAAGTGATTACACTTTAATTCATTCTTTTATGATTTTTTTTTTGTGAAAGTGATTACTCATCATGATTTTATTATTCTGAGGAATTTATTGTGGATTTTTTTTTTCTTTATAAGTTACCGGGGTAACATTTTGCCTACATTTTGTAAATTACCAAGAATCTTATGGATTGTGGCAGGAAAAAAAATCAAATGAAATGAATGAATGAGCAAACAAATGAATAAAATGGTTGGAATAACATGGTTTTAAAATGGTTTTAAAGAATTACAGGGAAAATGGTTTTAAAGGGAAAATGGTTTTAAAGAATTACAAGATTCATTTAAAAAAAGCAAAAAGACAAATGAGGGTAAAATTTAATATTACAATAAAAGCTCAACTATTTAGAATACACATTAGATTAGGAAAGAAAATGCTACCATGGAAAACAACCAGCTTCAAGGAAGCCTTAAAAGTGTAGAAGATTTCCTTCAAAAATTGTTCAAATGAAAAAAAGAAAGTTGAATACCCACTCTGGCAAAATAATATTATTTAATAATAAGGCAGGTGAAAAAATGTATTGAGACATATTGCAAAAAGCAGTAACAGTAGCAGTAATTTATGATTTTTAAAAATATATTAAAAGCAGGAAATTGGCTATGGAGGAAGTTGCACTACAGCTGAACCAACTCTGAAATAGATATAACAAATAATGACTAATCCATAAAAACAAAATTTAAAAAATAACTATTCATGAAATCTGGATGACATCCACCTAAAACCTTCTTAAATTAATTTGAAACTGCTGAACTTCTAACAGAAATATGCAGCTTAGCCATGAAATTGGCACCTTTGTGTGAGAATTGGAAAATAGCCATTATAATACTGATTTGATTTTTTTTAAAGAAAAAAAGCCAAGGAAGATACATATTTTTAAAAAACAACAGTTCTGTATATTGTATATTCTGATATATTGATGAAAAGCATTATTGATAAAGTTCTGAAATAAGTTTGATGAAAAAAATTGTTTTGTTTTGAGAACTGAAGACTTATTTGTCTCACAGAACATTTTTTTTAAATAAAGTATAAAAAACAATATATCTAGTTTGATAAATCTTGTCTGGGATCCAAAATTTTGCTAATACGGCATGTTTAGTATGGCTTTTTAAGTTAGATAACTTAAAAAGATAACACTGTGGTGTGTGTAACCACAGTGTATCAGGCCAACATGTGAATTTAGCTAATTATATTTTTCAGGAAACCATGTCCAAGAAATCATGTCCTGGTATGTATGAACTCACGACCTTTGGACTTTCAAAAAGCCTCTTAATGATGTTTTTGTTCTATATCCTCTTATCTAATTGTTTCTAGGTTTACACAGGAGTGTTTGGTGAAATGACATTATAAAAATGTTTTCAGAAAACCAAGCAGGTAATGCCTCCCATATCATGCTAGGCCATGGTTTGTTTAAGTGCGGTTCACCAAATAAATCACTAATAATGGGAGTACACTGACACATAAGATGACAATCAGGAAGAAATGGAATTCCCAAGGATATCTTCAATTTTGTAAATTAAATTCTAGAATTAAGAGTGAACAGTGAGGGAGCCAAGATTTCTGATGAGAACAAAGGCAGACTGCCAAAGGCTTTGAAGCTATCTCTTCAAACTAGATGACTGGCATTGCAATTCTGTGCAGATGTACTAAAAATTAAGCCTCACTAAATCCCTCCCATGTAAAAGATTGAAGTTTGTTAAAGTAACAAACAAGGTTTAATGTAATTAAATATAAGGGTGTATCAACATACCTCTCACTTTTTATTCTGCTTAACTATTGGAACTGTTTGTTACAATCACTTGAATTGGACTGAGCATATGGGTTAGTTGGAATCCACATTTGGAGACATTCAGACAGCCATCTGCTTACTTGAACTTTGTCTATCTTAATTTGTTATACTGTGGAGGAATTGCCTGGTTCTGCTTGGACATTTATAAATTCTTCCTTGGAGAGAAAGTCATTCTTGCGCCTCAAAAACTGTTATTGTTTAGGAGGGAAATAAAACCTTCCAACCTAGAAGACAGGACTGTCTTTGGGCTGCAAATACAAGTACTGGATCCCTATTTCAATGCCAGAGAATAGCAGTATAGATACCGTCCATCCATCAAGTTGATGAGGTCTTTGCTGACACGTCATCTTCTCTGCTCTACCACAATACAAGAGAAGATATTGGTCGCTGCCATGCTCTTCAACAATCCTTTGCCATCTTCCCTGGCCCCCAAAATAGGCCAGAACGAACAGGGCGGTTGGGCATTCTTTCCAGAAACATATGTTTAAGCAGGTTGTTGTTTACCAATTCCATCATTCTTGAGTGAAAATTATTTTCTAGATCCATTTCACTTGAATTTCAAATTTAAGTTTGGAACAGAAACTGCCCTTTTCATCCTGAACTTTTGCTGTGAGAATATTTTGTGTGATTTTGCAGTGCTAGGCTTTCTTCTTACACAAGCATTGCTCATCTGTTTTTGAAGATTCTTTGGAAAATCATGGTGCCTAAGTTAAAAAGAAAAAGAAAAATCTTAAATTCATATTCCTTGTGTGATATTGCATAACCTACACAAAGAAAATATCATTTTCTTACATTACATTTTCACTCACAAGATCACTTTTAGAAATGGTGTTCAAAATGGTACACATGTTGTAAAAAATGAAGTAACAGCTATGTTACTGTGTAGAATTATGATACTGTTATTGTTATATGCAAATACATGGAATCTATTTCTTTACACTAAACCAGAACTAAACTGGCAAATATTTGAATAACAATAAAATAATTAAATAAAAATAAAAATTAAAGAATAATCAGTAATAATTTGTAGAGTTATTTCTTAATAGAGCCATGTGACAAACATCTAATTTTTATTGAAAAGCATTTTCACTATTTGAATGATATCAGATTGCTTTTGGGATTCCATGTAGTTTGCACACCTGAATTTGCACTTCCCCTACATTCAACAAAAAACTACATGTTTCAGTTGGAGCAGCTCAAGGAAGACAGCAGATCCCCACCTTTCTTGAACATATGATTCCCATCAACATTAGCTACTCCACAGTTGCTATGGTATCCAAAAATGAATTGAATTAGAAAGATATCTCTGTGAAAAATAAAAAGGAACCGTTCTTTGTCAGAAAATGTTTTTCCCCCTTGGCATAGCATAAGACTATCAGCTGTTTTAACTATTACTCTTGGATAAGTTCTAGGTAGTAAGATTTTTAAAAATTCAATTTTTAAACAGTAATTTTCAATTGCGTGTACTATTATAAGACCCTTCCAAAAATCCCAGTTCATGTAAAATGTGAAGTTAGCTATTAAATATGTAATGCATTCATATTATAACTGATTATTTATCTAATCCAGAATTACTTCAGGAAAATCAAATTTTCTCCTTGCCTGAGACTAGTGGGAAAGTATTTTATATATGACAGTGGTATTACCTTGCAAATATTGGCAGTATGAAATGACATTGGTATAAGACATTAAATAGGTTTTAATCCCAAGAAAGAATCTTCCCTACAGCTATATGTCATGTTGCATTTTTAACTTTTGGTTTAATACCAAATCCATGATGTTGATATTCTAGGCTTTATGCAATGAGTCCAAATATTATTGAAGTCCATTTCTCCTTTGGATCATAGATGAAGGACCTCAAGTAGGCAGCTGTTGATGATGTTAAAGAGATGATTGCATTGTACTTTTGCAACAGGTATAATGTCTTTTCCCCCCAGAAGTACTACAGCTCCTGGCCTGGCTGCTCAGCCAACAGTCCCAAGTCCTGTAGCCCATTTATTGCCAGATGTCTAGGAACTCCAACACATAACACTGTCCTTGTTGACCAGTGTGATGACTGATCCAGTATAGGTTTCTGTAAATTATGTCTCACCATATTGTTTATGGGAGAGACACTTTTCATCAGGCTCCTCTGATGAGACCTATCCAGTATGGTTGAACCTCTGGCATAGCTCTCATCTTCTTCAGAGACTTAACCCCCACAACCATATCAAGTAATGCCTAATTGGTGGGTTATTATTTTGATTTATCACACAGTTATGTGTGATGAGTGGATTTGGCATTTTTGTCCATCTAGTGAGTCCTTCCCAAGGACTTACAAAAGGCAGATGTTGTTGTCTGATGCTGTTAAAGATATCGTCACAGGATGTAAGCTGTTTCAAATAAAGCTACCTTTTGCAATTGACTGATGGTGATTTTGTCAAGGCCAATGGAGTTCAAGTGATGTTCCAGATGTTTGAGGATTATACCCCCAAAGGTGTCTATTATTACTTTACTTGCTTTCTTTTTATAGTTTGTGATTTTTTCCAATTCGTTCTCTTCTCTTCTGCTGTTTCTAGGTACTACATCCATTATTTAGACCTTTGTTGTCTTTTTTATCAACAATTATTTGATAAATAAATTATTTGGGGTGTTGCATGGCAGATGCTTGAATTTTAAAGTCCCAGAGCACTTTAGCTTCTTTACTTTCTATTACTTTATCAATTTTGTTTACTTTGTTGGAGGGCTTCTATAGCTGCTCTTTGCAAACCAGTTGGGCTGCCTGGGGAGAACTTAAAGGGTTGGGCACTATCAGCCCAGAGGCTAGCTACTCTTAGATAGACTGGCCTTCCCTAAAGCTAGCTCACTTTTCTGCCATCAGTTTTTTGTTCCTTCCAGGCCACGAATTTCTGTTGTAGGTTGTAAAACTGTAGCACAGAGTTTACTGATTGTGCTAAGGAGGCTATTAGGTCTATAGCTGGTAGGGTCATCCTTTTTCCTTTTTTAATATATGCAGACAATGATTGCAAACCATTAATTCTAGGGGGTTTGCCTACAGGTGTCTATGCAGGTATAGACTGCATAGAGTGGGGGCAGTAATCTAAATGTATGCAAAGTTAAATTCAGGAAACATTTATCATCCCATTAAGTGAATCAAAGGGAGATGGAGCAATTTAATCATATTTTTGTTCATAAAAAGTATGAATGATAGGAAATAAATAACAGGAAAAAAGGAAAAAGATCATGGTCTAGGTGAATTTAGAAGTTATTTATACGAACTTTTGGTGCTATATAACAGCAATTTGACTTATGTACAAGGAACATTTCCCTTTTCTGTTTTATGTCATTAGTTAACAGTAGAAACTGGGTAAGAAGAAATTATGGTCTGATATCCTTGTTAAATGTAGATACTGAAATTTTCACAGCAATAATAACACAGAGTTTGTAGAATATAGGTCCTTCTATTGCATACACAACAGTAAAAGGGAAGCACAAGGCAGGACTCTGATAATATCAGAGAATTGGTAGATATTTTAGAAATTGAATCTGAATATCTTAGTTGTAGTGGCTTCTGCAGATGCAGAAAAAGTCTTTATTAAAGTGCAGATCAAATGTTTGAACATCCTTTGGAAAAAAATTGATTGTTCTCTGTTTCTATTCAATTGGATCAGAAAGTAATATTTTACTCTCTCAGCTAAGATCATTATGTTAGTATTATTTCTTTACGTATCAGGATATATCTTCAAACTTTATGAGGATATATTTTATTTTCTCTTATATTTGATATGGTTTTACAACTATTATCCTATAGTGTTAGACAATCCAGGGAAAGTTCAGATAACTAGGTAGCTAGAATTTAACATATAACCTGCTATTGTAAGCAAATAATTATAATTATCAAGTACCTTTACCTAAACTTGTGAATCCTGAATTACAACATGATAAACTATCACATATTAACTAATCTAATAAACTTCTCTTTCAATCATATGGTATCTATGGAAATGTATATAAAAAAACAGGGAATTGTCTGTTGCTCGAAGTCTTATTTAGTATCTTGAAATAAATATTCTCAGACAGACATCTTTGTTAGCAGGGTTAAATATCGTAAACTGCATAAGAGAGATTATTCCTCATATATCATATGAGATACCATAGTTGAAAATTCTTATGAGATTATGGGACAGAATAACTGTGGTCAGAATGAATACTACTTTTAAACTGATTTATACTTTAAAAGGAATTCCTATGATAATTCCTTTTAGATATTTTAAACAGTTTGAAAAATATTGAGGATGTTTTTTAATGGAACAGGCATATATCCAGGGTTTTTTCTTTTCTTTTCTTTTTTCTAAACTTAGGTTTCCTTAAGAAAATGGGAGGTTACTTTCCCACATTTCCATTCATAATACTGAGCTTATATCCTTTTTTAATGTGGAATGTTAATAATACTGAATGTAAGCCATTATGGGAACATCAGGAAGCTATTATTTGACTCCTATGAAGTCCTGGCAAGTGCTTCTCATTTTATTCAACACTCAATTATTTTTCCTACATTAAAAGCAGCGTAAATATTTGGAAAATTTGGGGACAAAGACTTAAGTTTTATCTGGCTTCCATGAGAAAATTATTCTATCAGTTAACTCTAATTAAAATTTTGCAAGTTTTTTTAAAATTTTATGTTGCTTTTTACAGAATTTGGGCAAAAAAAGAAGAATCCATGAGTATTAAAGTTTCTTAAAGCTTGTGAGTCACCTAAATAATTTGGTTTGTCAAAAAAGCTAGTGCAGTAAATAAAAGCATTTGCTGATCACGTAATTTTGATCTAGTATTGTAGCAACCAACAAAACTTATTTAAAAATAGAAAGATTTTGGCAGAATCTAGCTAACAACTGAGGACAATTACTAAGATCAAATCTAATAAGAATTTACAAAATTTTTGAAATAAACTATTATAGTGAATCACTAGCCTTAAATGTATAAAAAACTTTAGACATGTGTTTTACAATGTTAAAATGCAATTAGTTAATTTAAAATCCTATTTCATGTTTACTGGACATCCCAGAAGAAGTTTAAGAAAGGCTAGCTCAAACTTTTATGCTGGAGATAGAATAAATTGAAGGGTATTTAAGACACGATTTGAAACTACACTTTGGTTTTCCCATCATGATTTAATGTTTGTATTCTTATAAATAAGATATGGAGAAGAAAATTAATATTTAAGAATATAAATACAAAGTTAAGTTGTGTGCCAAAATTTGGAATTTCTCAGTTTAAGAGAATTGGGGTAGAGTAAAGATATTAATGTGTGGCTAGAATGAAGCTACATCCTGGACACAGCTTTCTGGATTGAAGAAATGTATTTCCTTTCATATTTTCAATTATGCCTTTATAGACTCAGTTAAAACACTGAGCTATACGATTCAGTACAATCAAAATTTAATCTGTCGTTCACATAATGATTTGTTTTAAAATGATATAGTATAGTATTTTCTGTATACACGATGATATATTTTGTTTTACTTTGATTATTTCCCAATATTTCTACTAATAAATCAGTACAAGTTAATAAAAACAGAATCAACTGGAAAGGATTCATTCTGATCCTTTCTATGACTCAATCCACTGAGTATACTGTTAGTTACTTTAAAAAAGCAAATAAAACACAGATCTTCTTGTTACAATTTACCACGGTTTATGCCACTAGCTGAGGGGCAAGCGGTATAGCAGAAAATTGGCCTTCTCAGTTGAAAAACAAAGTTTGGGAGATATGCATCAGAATCTTCTTTTTGAAGCAAGTTTTAGGAGCACTGCTAAATAAAACCTTATTTTGGGCATTTGCTGAGTAGCCAGATTGTTTTCCTCCTTAAAGTGTACCACTAAATTGCATATAGACATTCGGTGTAGAGGCAGTTTTCAACATGTAGGGTGAGACTCAAGATCAAGATCCATTTCTTCTATGTAACATAGTTCCTTTTTAACAGTGAAATATCAGAGTTTGGGATGAGGGGATAATTGCTAGTTGGGGATTGAATTGATTAAATTATTAGACTTATCAATCTTTTTCATTTCTGTGTTTAGCCATTGAAAACAGCAGTCAGGATTTTTATTTGCTATATTTGTGTCATGATGAATCAGGCATAGGGATGAAGGTAGAGGAATAGCTTTTCTATGATGGCATTGCCATGGTTATAATTCCAGGTTTCAGTTTCCCTGGAATGAGTTAATGGAATCTTAACGCAGGAATCTTAATGGAGGTTTTTTTTATGACATGTTATTTTTATTTACACCAGGTATCTTTTGCAATGTGAAGATATTGTTGTTATTTATTTGCTGTGGACTCTCTGAGGATCACAGAGGTCATGGAATCATATGATAAAATTACCACAGTGACCAGTGAGCTGGGTTTTGGGAGCCATTTGATGGTTTCCTTCAGGGAAAATGAGAAAAATCAAAACCCAGTGATTCTGACACTACTTTTTCTGGTGTGCTCTAAGGGACCACATATGGTGGGAAGCATATACATACTCATCACAGCAATATCCCTGTAAGAGTTATCAGCTTCCCAATTTGTTTTCAGATGAGTCTTTGCTCCTAAAGAGCAAAACTGAAACACAGTTCTTTGTAATATACTGCAGATGTATATAGCATTAAAGAAAAGAAAGGACCCCACCATATGTAGCAGATAGTAATGTATAACTCATCAGTAATTCCATTACAGTAATATCCTAAGGTCCCTAAGCTGATTGCTAATTGCACAAGAAGGGAAGGGAGGGAGAGACCTTTTATAGATATAAACTATTGTGTTTATAATACTTATAAAAGGTTGTATCTACTTTCAAAACAGAAGCATGATCAAGAGAGCCTGCATGTATTGTCCTCAATTAGAAAATTTGAATTCCACAGAAGGCCTGAAACCCATCCATGGCCATTACCCTAATTAAATGCTTCCTGGTTCATCTCTCTAATTGGTCCAATATGTTTCTATCAGAGCCAGTTTGGTCTAGGCCACCGGGCTAGAAACTAGGAGGCTGAGTCTGGGTGACTTTGGATCAATCACTATCTCTCAGCTCAACTCACTGCAGGGTGTGTGTGGGGGGAAAATAGGAGAAGGAAGGAATATTAGGTATGGTGAGTTATTTATAAAAATAATAAAGATAGAATTTTAAAACTTTTTTTAAAGTAGCTACAATAAATAATCCAAACTCCAGCAGGGTAAAAGCTGTGCTTGGTTCTCTCTAGGAGAATTTCCCCCCACAAACATTATTTAATTATTGTTTTATTTATTGGTTCGATTTATGTGCCGCCCTTCTCCGGAGACTCAGAGTAGATTACAGTGAGTTAAGCAATAGCCTTCATACTTTTGTATATACCTGCTTAGTAGGGCTTTTGGCCCGCCCTAAGTGATGTTCTTTTTTATACAAAGTCAGCTTATTGCCCCCACAATCCGGGTCCTCATTTTACCTACCTCGGAAGGATGGAAGGCTGAGTCAACCTTGAGCCTGGTGAGATTTGAACTCACAGTAATTGCAGGCAGCTGGCAGCTAAATGCTACTTTAACAGCACTTTAGTCTACTGCACCACCAAGGCTCTTAGAAGAGTATTGTGATTTAATCGGTCACAAATAGATTTTCTCTGTGCATTAAAAGTAGTGATTACAGCTATCTCTGTTACTCTTCAAGATAATCTTTCCTAGAACTGCTTAGAAGCAAAATGCAGTTGCTTAAAATTTCTTACAGAAGAAAACATATTAAAAATACTAAATGCCTCATTTTGAATAAGTGGGTTGTGTGCGCGAATTTCTCCAATTTCTCTCATGATAGAAATAAATTTGATTTTTGCTTTACTGTTTATAATAATAATATGATTTATATATATTATACATAGTTTGTATAAATAGCAAATATTTTATATTTAATTAATTCAACCTCTTCAACATCATATATAAACTGACATCATTATTCAAATCTGTCTTCTGCAAAAGGAAATGTACATAAAAATAAATATAACTTTCCATGCAATTTGATAGACAGACAGATAACATAGATAGCAGGAAAATGAGAATTGGATGGAACTGGATCAATCTATTTGTTCTTTTTTATAATGATTATTTCCAAAAATTTCTATACAAATACAAAGTTTATATAGGGCAGAGTAACCCTCTTTATAGCTCAATTTTCTTCAAGAATGGTTGTTGCAGGGAAGTATTCAGCTTCTTTGTCATTTCTAAAAATAGTGTGTTCAGTAACTCTTGCACATCTTTGACCTCTTCCTTGGAAACAGGCCTCTCAATACTGATTGCTAGAGGATATGAACAGAAGAATGTTTCTTATAGCAATTGGTTGGCCAGTCTGGGTACAGAACCTGAGTGAAGTTAAGTCTTTGACAATGTTGAAGCGTGAATCAGTCTCGTTTCCCCCCTGGGGAAAACTGTAATTAATTAGAGATGACTGGATCTTGTTTTCCATGGTGTATACTCTCAAAGAAAGAAAATCCGAAGTATAAATTCTAATAAACATTTTTATTATCAAAGTAAAAAACCTAGCTAATTACATCGTTGCCGGTAGTTATATCTCAGCCGAGCAAAGAGAAAGTAAATCAGGAAGTTAGAAAGAAAGAAGGAATGTGGACATGCGCAGTAGTTCAAAGCAGTTCTTATCTTAGAGATAAGGTTCTCTGGCAAGCTACTGTAATGTTCAGAATGGAAGCTCAGCTGGCAAATACAAAATAACGCAGTGACAGACAACATGTCTTATTCTAGATCCAGTACAACACTCAGGATTAACTCAGGAAAACTGAGTTTTCTTCAGATATTTAATTACCCAAACTAGGTAATAACATCAGTGCATCTAGTGGTCATTACCTAGTTTGGATAAAGAAATGTCTGCAAGAAAATAACCAAGCTCAGACAACACCAAAGGATCCCTCGTTTTACCCTGAGCTACAAATATTTTCCTTTAAATGTAGAGTTTCTGTGTGACTCTATGAAAGCCATGGGTTTTTTTTTTCTTTTCTCACTTTCTTTTCTTGCAAAATAAGGTTTCATATTCCCATTTTTAATAAGTGATGTTAAAATATTATAAGGACATCTTTTCTTAATTGCCAATGCACAGATACTCCCATGTATTCAAACACCTGAAAAGTGATATGGATTATTAGTGGTAGGTAATGCACCACTGCTCCATTTTTTTAAAAAAAACCTATTCTATTAAGCATTTAAAATGAGAGAAAAGAAAAAGAAAAGAAAAAAAAGGATAGATAGTCAAAGGAAAAAAGAGGACTGAAAGAATAAAGTAAAATAAAACAGATAATAAATAAATAGGGAATTTACAAGCATCACAGGATTAGATTAAATTTTTTCTATTTCATTGATTGGTTTTAAATGACTGAATGTATGATATCATTTTCAAAACTGCAGGTCTTCCTTAAATGCAAGCAATTTATGAATACAAACAACAGTAGTCAGAACAATATAAAATGAAAAAGATCAACATTATAGTAAAGTATATCCAGGCTACTGAAGATCTATTCAAATGTATTAGTTCCAGTAGAGCTGGAATATTTAGAAGAAACCCAACTTTTGGATGTGGTACAAACCTATACAATTTTTTATTTGTATAATAAGCAACTTACTTTAATTTAAGCTTGTAGCAAATTGGCAGCAAGTGTATCTCTTTCAGAACAGATGTGATATCTTTGTAATAGGTTACTCCTTTAGCAACTTAACTCAGCATTATGTATGTGCTAAGGCTCCATCCTTGATATGAAATTAGAACCAAACCATTTATGTTGCTTGGGTATGAAAGTATTTTTTTTCTTTATATAAAGACAACAATAGCTTATGTGTAAATCACAAACAATAAATTTAAAGGATCACTTTGGGGATAAGTCTCTATATAAAACATTCTTTCCAACTGGAGTTCCCCACATGTGTTGAGGCTACATGTCCCAGAAATTCTCAATCAATATGACCAAAAGGCCTTTTCTAGCTAAGGGATTTGGAGAATTGGAATCCCAACATACTTACAGGACATGAGATTAGGCAAGATCAGGGATAATACTAGATCCATGATTGTACAAAACCAAAATTCAATCAGAAATGCCACAAGACTGGGGGGAAATACATAGCTTTCACAATCTCCTCCATATAAATGATTAATCTTGAAATAAATAAAGGTCCTTGAGAATATGTTCCAAGTTAAATTGTCAGATTTCTCAGACATAATCTAATATGGTCTAATCGAATTCAATGCCTGCCTATCTGAAATTATGCTCATATATTAAAATAAGAGTTTGAGGATGTGCTAGAAAACCAAGAAGTCCCAATTCACAGAGTTCAATGGGAGGGAGGAAGGGAGGGAGGGAGAGAGACAGAGATGAGATGAGATGAGATGAGATGAGATGAGATGAGATGAGATGAGATGAGATGAGATGAGATAGGTAGATAGATAGATAGATAGATAGATAGATAGATAGATAGACAGACAGACAGACAGACAGACAGACAGACAGACAGACAGACAGACAGACAGACAGACAGACAGATAGACAGATAAACAGAAACCTCAATCTGACCAATCAGGAAACATTTTTTTTTTGTAAAAGCAGACAGTGATGTCATCTAAAGGCATCTGCTCTGGCTTCTGTTTTACAGACTCATACTTTGTTCAGAAAGTCCCACTGGGAATTGCTGATCATGACCAACACATTTTTGCTATGTGCCTATTTCTGTTGCTTCAATGGAAGCCAAGGCAAGGATTAGTTCTGAGAATTCAGCAATATTCAAAGCTCTTCTCTGACACAGCAAAACAAGTTCACTTTACTCAACAGCCAGCTATCTAATACATTTATAACCAGAACAGTATCTATGTAAATAACCGCACAGATGCAATTATTTTAACTTTTCTGTAGCTGTCTGCCTTGATATATTGGATCTGGCAAATGTCCAATCTATTTGTACATAGATTAGATAAAGGGAAACCTTTTGGGGGGGGGGATTTCTAATTATGCCAAAGAATGTTTTCTATTCTACTGAACGCCACAGCCATTAATACAAAGATTACAAAAGTTCTATGGTTAATTTGTATTTCAATAGATTACAAGTGGAAGACTTGATTTCACTTATTATGAATGTTCTTTGATACCTGATCTTTCAGTATAAGATGGAATGGTACAAGGGCAGATTTGATTGGGAATGCTATTCATTTATAGGCAACAGAGGCAGGGACATTTTCAGTCAAAGTGAAAGGGCTGAAAGAGGTCACACTTAAGCAAGAAAAACCTGGAAATGTCACTGTAACTTTATATTGAAAGAAAGAATCATAAGTTATTGCTCAGTGGTTACCATTGGTTTTAGATTAGAGAGATGTCCCACACAGCAATAGAACACACTGAGTGATTGCCATACCCTTTCAATGTAAGTTGCCCTACAGTTCCCAGGTTAACAGCTTATGCTGTTGCAATGTTCATAAAAATATTTGGGTTAAATATTCAGTGGGTTAACCAAGGATAACATTAACATGACTGGGTGGCCAGATGTGCAGTCTTTTTTGTTGCGGTTGAATAGACAAGAAAACAACTCCTTAGGCAGTACTGCATCTATGTATTGATTTCTGTTTAAAGACACTTGGCATCCCTTAAGACACCAGACTTCATCCTCCATGAATGGCCTGATTCCTTTCTTTCATGTCACTAATGTCCAAACTACACATCCTTTAGAATAAACGATGGTGGTAAATGTGTTTTTAATTAGTTTGCCAATGAAAATCACAATTTGGTGAGAAGGGCGCCAGTGATTAATTATGAGCTCTAAAGCATCCTTTTCCAATCTACTGGCTATGAATTCTGGAAGTGGCTGACCTGTTATATTTGAAGAGTCCTGTGTTTGGGAAGGCAGCTCTAGATTGCTGCACTGTCAGAGCCCATACCCAGCTCAAAGAGAACATAAACATCATCACAATTCAGAAATTAATTGGAACACATCAAAAGTCATATTTTAAGTAAAGGTGTAAAATGGAATGGTTGACAATGTTGCTATAGGAGCTGATAATTTTTTTCCAAATTATGCAGGTTTACAATTCACGTTTACAAGTTTTCTCATTGGCTACTGGTAAGGGTATAATAGAAAAATAGTATATGTTGAAAGTAGCAAAAGGAAATGTCACACAAGTCTGAAATAAATTGAAGATCATGCTGTTTGATAGAGCTGCAAAAATAGCCAACAAAATAGCAAAGAGATTCACCGGCAGCATTATATAAAATTGTTTCTAATTAACTCTCTCCCACATAATATTGGACTTTTAAATGCTGGCTAAAATGTGACAAATGCTCCAATTTACATATAACTTTCTCCTGCATATTAACTAAATTTCAAAAATTAAACTAAAGAATACTAAATTCTCTTAGGATTTGAAATATTAAATATGGCACTTAAGTGTATAAAATTTAAAATATACAAATATTCTTTAAAATGGTAGAAAATATATAAATGCTTTAAAGGCTAAACAAGCTATTTAAAATTTAAAAAGATTGCAAATACTTAGAATGTTTTGAAGAAATATAAAATGTTGACATAATTATGTGTTTCCCTTTTCTATGCTTGTAATACATTGAAATAAATTAAAGAAAACATTACAGATATTGTCCTCATTCAAGGGGTTTGAGTTTTCCCATTCACATTATAAAGAAAATCATAATTCACAGAAATAAGAAGTACCAGTATGTAGTATGATGGATTCCGAAGAATCATTCAAGGGTTTTCCCATTTGAAGAATCGGTCCAGGTATCATGCTATATCATAGTACTATCAGACCAGCTTTTCCCAATTCAGTTTTGTAAATATGGATATCATTTGGAAAACCACAGTTGTAGAAACCCCATTGCCACTCTAAAGCATGAAAAATATAATCTCACTATTTCTAAAACCATTTTCCTATAGGACATCCCTGTCTTTAACTAATGGGGTCCTTTCTGCCATTTTCCCACAATTACTACTGATGTTTGGGAAAGAGTTTAGCAGGGAGAACAAACCATGAAGAAGCTTTCCTAGACCTGGCATAATTAAACTAGGTAGATTATGTCTCAGACAAATCAATCAAAAATTAGTTTGCCCTGAGATCCCTTCTAAATTAAGCCAAAATCAAGGATTTATTTAAAGGGATATTTTACCTTTTCCCGAAAAATAGCCACTCAAGGTCTTGATCTATAACAGTCTTTCAAGCCTGGTACCCTCTGCCTGGTACCTTGAACTAACAGGTTGTCTTTTACATTGTCCATTCATCTTTTCTAACACATCCTTTCATTTGACCATTGGATCTCTTCCATTTTTGCTTGATTGACTCTTTCTTGTATTAACCCTTCTTCCCAGTATCCTCAATTGACTGGTTATTAATATTCTTTGGCAGTCATTTCCTTCCCATTTATATAACCAGAGAGGTCTGTCCTCTCAAAGTGCAAGAAATAGAAATCAGTACTCAGACGGGAAAAAGCCATTAGCCTTGAACCCCTCGAGCTAACTTCATCCCCATTTCACTCTCACCCTGAGACTACCTGAGGACAGCTCCTTCTATGTTACAGAAAAATTATTCAACTACCTTGAAATAATTGGAAACAGAATCAGTGTGTATTATGGCCTCCCCCAAACTGGTATCCTCGAGATATGTTGGAGTTTAACATCTGTTACCTATGCTGCTTGGCCAATAAGTTGACAAGAGTTACACTCTAACACATCTGGAAGGTATCAGGTTGCAGAAAGCTGAGATTATGAAATCTCAGTGAAGCATTCACAGGAGACTTTCCCAGCTGACTATGACTGTAAATTGTAATAGTCATTTAGAATGTCTCTAATTACTTGTGACTCTTAGTGGAACTCTGATCCTGAAAGATAAAAATGTTAAGAGATACTCTTTTTGTTTGAGAAACTGTTAGTCCAGCTATGTTTAAAAGATTAAAGAGGGAGAGGGAGGAGGCAGGAGGTCACTCTTGCTACTTTCTCCTACATTTGATTGTTTCTCATCACAGCCTTAAATTAAGTATTTTAATATAATTTAAATATGGAATTCATCAATTCTCCTCAAGGCGGGAACGGCAGTCAGGATGGGTGGTGATCGGGCGAGCTTGTTAGGACCGAGTCTGCACAGAACAAATGAAGCCCCGCCTCCTTATTACGCTCTTCAGTTTGTTCGACTCGGTCGACTAGGACAGACGTGTCGTCTTGCCTAGCGCCTCACAGCCATAGTTCTTTAGGCCTTTTGATCATCTGGGAGCGTTTCTGGTCGGCTTGCATTCCGGCGGGCTGCGCTTAGCGCTTGCCGCCGCCGAAGACCGCTCGGCGGTAGGGCGGCTGCCCTGCTGCCCGAATCCTCCTCCCGCGAGCCCGCCCTGTCATCGGCGGCTCGACTGTCGGCCTCGTCAAATTTGGCGCGCTTTTCACTGCGACTCAGGCTCTGCCTTGCAGCGCTCGGGAGTGAGGGAGAGAGAAAGAAAGCGCCCAATTGTGAGAGTGAGCGAGCGAGTTCCCGCGCCCAGCAGATCGCGCTGCAGCCTGTCGGCTAGCGATCCTCCCAGCCTCGCTCCTCAAAGCCTTTTCACAGCGGTGAGTCTCCTGGGCCGTTTCTCGGCCTCCATTGTTACGAGCGGCCTTTTCTACCGTTTTTAAACATGGCGGATGCCATTCCCTCTACGGCCGCCCCTACCAGAAACAAACGGCCTCGCAAGCCAGACCACGAGGAGGGCCCCTCTGCCTCTCAGCAGGCCAAGAAGTCCAGGAGCCATAAATCCTCTGGACCACCTGGGACCCGCTCCTCGTCCACTACCACATATACTAAAGACGAGGAGCGCCGTCATAGGGCCATGGAGCGCGCGTTTAATAAAGTGGCTCCTTCCTCTCAGGATTCTTCGGGAACTTCCAGGCCCTCCCTTCCTGAAGCGGTCATTGCAAACGACCCCTTACCAGATGAAGCCCTTCCCTCGTCCCCCGATGTTTCTGTTCAAGGGGACACCACAGTGGGCCCGGATGCTGCATCCGTTTTTCCTGAGGCCGGTGTTGGAAACCCAAGGCCTATCTCCCTGCAACCTGCAGGCCTAACTCCAGCTCCTCCCCCTCCTCCACCTCCTCCTCCTGCTCAGGGACAGGCCCAAGCTGCAGCTCTGGGGGTCGAGGCCTCCCAGCCTCTCACTCCTGCCTTAGCCCAATTAATCTCGGATTCCATTCGCCAAGGTATCGCTCAGGGGCTGCGTGAGAGATCTTCCTCCAGAGTATCGGAGTACCTCAGTGATCAGGCCCTTTCGGAGAGATCTCAACCTTTAGCCGATGGTTCTCAAGTACAGTGCAGAGCCCTCTCCCCTTCCCGGGATAGCAACGCCTCTGGTTCTATTGAGGAGGGAGCTATTATCGACCAAGACCTATCAGAAGATGAAGGCCTTGAGCCGGAAGTCCCTTCCTTTGTGGGCCTATTCCGCCCTCAACTATTTCGGTCCCTGTTGTACAAGGCTCAAGTTACCACTGGCTTAGGAGTTCCAACGGCTAAGCCTAAGGACCCTTCAACTCCCTCTAATTCTGTAGCTGCACTTTTCGAACTGCCCTCCACGGCCACTGAGACCATTCCGGCCCCTAAGCTGTTCTCCGAGGTTTTGCAGCGACAGTGGAGATTCCCGAGTTCGGGGCCTTCCCCAAATTCCCTTGATAAAAGGTTTTATAACCTGGCTGCGGAATACTCCAATCTCCTGCAGGTCCCTTCCGTGGACGCCCCGGTGGTAGCCCTTTCTTCGCCATCTCCAGCTTCGGCTCCTCCGGAGGAGTCCTTGCGCCCGGAGGACAGGAAGTCCGAGAGGTCTTTCATCAAAGGTCATCAAGCCTCGGCTTGGTCCGTGCAAGCGGCTTCTGCAGCCTCGTTTTTTAATAGGGCTTCCATCCTGTGGATCAAACAGCTCCTGTCCAGAACCCCAGCTTCGGACGTCCGCTTGCACCAGAACTTGAATAAGATTCTGGCCGCCCTTGAGTTTTCGGCAGATGCCACTCTAAACGCGGCTCGGTTTTCAGCTAAGGCCATCGGGGCTACAGTGACCTCTCGCCGCCTCTTATGGCTTAGAAACTGGCAGGCAGATGCCCGCAATAAGGGCGCCTGGCATCAGCCCCCTACGCTGGAGACAAGCTGTTTGGAGCACCGCTGGAACCTCTCCTCGTGGAGACCCGCGACCACCGTAAAATCCTCCCGGCAATCTCTCGCAGGTCGGACTCCAGGTCATTCGGACCGTCTCGTAGTTCTTCCTTTCGTCCCTCAGGCGGAGGTTATTACCAGCAACACTTCCAGCGATCAATCCCTCCCAGACCTCCTGCTTCTCAAGATGCCCAGGTCAGGCCAAGCTCCCGATTCCCTCCCAGACGGGCCCCTCGGGGTGGCAGGGGTCGCTCCTTTAGACGGAATCGCTAGAGACTCCTCCCATCCCGGTGTAGGGGGTCGCCTGGCCGCCTTTTCAACCCACTGGGATTCCACTATTTCTGATGTTTGGGTTAAACGTGTTATCAAGTTCGGTCTTTCCCTTGAGTTCAGGTCTTCTCCCCCTCAGTTATATTTACGTTGCCCAGTTTCCCTTAATAGGGTTAAGCGCGCCAGGGTGGAAGCAGCCATTAACCAAATGCTTTCCTCCCGGGCTATTGAAGCGGTTCCTCGTTCTGAATATGGGAAAGGGTTTTACTCCAGGTTGTTTTTAGTCCAGAAATCCTCAGGGGATTGGCGTCCCATCCTGGACCTTAAGTCCTTGAACCGGCACATAATTTATCACCGGTTCAAAATGCAATCCCTTCAGTCCATTTTACTTTCGATTAGAGAAGGGGACTTCCTTACCTCCATTGATTTGAAGGATGCCTACCTTCATGTCCCGATCCTTCCCGCCCACCGGCAATTCCTTCATTTTTGTTATGGCTTTTATTGGCAGTATCCCCATCAGGGTTTTATTTTATCTCAATGATATTCTCATTTTGTCCCGAACACCCCTCCAGGCCCAATCAGATGTGGCTGTAGTTTTGCGGGTTTTGCAGGAGCACAGCTTCTCTGTAAACTGGAGTAAAAGCCACCTTACTCCTTCTACTAGGATTCAGCACCTAGGGGCCATTATTGACTCCGTCTCTTCAGAGGTCTTCCTCTCCCCCGACCGTATTTCCAGCTTGTCAGCTTTAACTGAAAGGGTCATCCATCATAACTCTTCCTCTCTCCTTACTTTATCTCGTTTACTGGGTAAAATGGTCTCCACCTTTGGGATCGTACCATGGGCCCGCTTGCACAGCAGGGACCTCCAATGGTTCCTCCTGCCTTACCAACGGTCCAGGAGAAGCTCCTCAGTAACGAGAGTCGTCCTTCCTCCTCGGGTCCTCCAGTCCCTTTCTTGGTGGACTTCCAGCGCTCTACGCAAGGGCAGCCTGTTCCGGGAACCTCACAGGCTGATTCTAACTACCGATGCCAGCTTGTTGGGCTGGGGAGCCCATCTCGGCCATCACCTTGCCCAGGGGCCGTGGTCCCCACAGGAGACAACTCTTCCCATCAACGTTTTGGAGCTTCGGGCCGTCTTCCTCGCCTTCCACTCCTTCCAACATCTGATCCACGGTCAGGACATTCTTGTTCTGACGAACAATGTGGCTGCAAAAGCCCACCTGAACAAGCAGGGAGGCACCCGCTCGAAGTCCCTGATGCACGAGGCACACAAGATAGGGACCTGGGCAGAGGCAAACCTCCGCTCCCTCAAAGCGGCTCACATATCAGGCGTGGAGAACCGAACGGCCGATGCCCTCAGCAGGTCTCCCATCGATGCAGCCGAGTGGAGCCTACATCCGGAGCTCTTCAGGGAAGTGGTGGCTCGCTTCGGGCCTCCCGAGATAGATCTGTTCGCTTCCAGCTCCAACCACCAGCTCCCCCGGTTCTTCACCAGGTTCCCCTCTCCGGGGGCGGAGTCGGTGGATGCCCTGCGCACCAAGTGGCCCTCGGGCCCTCTCCTATATGCCTTTCCACCTCTTCCCCTGATCCCTCTGGTCATGAGGAAATTGCTGCAGGACAAAGCGGAGCTTCTCCTGATCGCACCGGGGTGGCGGCGACGCCCTTGGTTCGCGGATCTTCTCTCCCTCTCAGTGCAGCCCCCGTGGTCCATTCCCGACGATCGCATAATCCTCCTTCAGGGACCTCTTCGCCACCCAGAACCTCAATGGCTACGCCTAACCGCCTGGAGGCTGAGCGGATCCATCTGAAGGAGTTTCCCCTGTCTTCCGGGGTCATAGGTGTCATCCAAGCTTCTCATAGGGAATCAACCACTCGGATCTATGAGGCCACCTGGAGGTCGTTCTCAACATGGTGCAGGCGGCATCGCACCACACCTACTGCAGCTTCAGTGAACCATGTCGTTGAATTTCTCCATGAAGGTTTCCTCTCCGGTCTCTCCCCCAATACGCTCCGTCGCCAGACCGCCGCCCTGGCTTCAGTCCTTTCCTGCGGTTCTAAGGACCCCATTTCTCGACACCCCCTCATTCGGCAGTTCCTTCGGGGGGCTTCCAACCTTCGCCCACCAATGGTACACTGCTTTCCTTCCTGGGATCTGCCGCGGGTGCTGACTTCGCTCACCACGACTCCCTTTGAGCCCTTGCGGGAGGTCTCTCTCAGGTTCCTGTCGCTTAAGGTGGCCTTCCTCGTGGCGGTCACCTCGGCTCGCCATATATCGGAGATGGCTTCCCTGTCCATCCGCGAGGAGTTATGTGTCTTCTTCCCAGATAGGGTTGTCCTCCGAGTGGACCCCTCCTTCGTCCCGAAGGTGAACTCCCTCTTCCATAGGACCCAAGAGCTGGTACTCCCTTCCTTTTGTCCTCGCCCCAGGCACCGTCTGGAACGCCTTTGGCACTCCCTGGATGTGCGATGTGCCTTGAAGATCTACATTGACCGAACATCCTCCTTCAGGTGCACGGACTCCTTGTTCGTGTCCTTCCTTCCCTCGTCTTTGGGTTCCAAGATTTCGGCACCAACCCTGGGTCATTGGATTAGGGCCTGTATATCGGCGGCCTACGAATCGCAATCCTTGCCTATCCCGCGTAACATCACGGCTCATTCCACTCGGAGTGCGGCGACCTCGGCGGCCTGGTCCACCAGGGCTCCGGTGGAGGAAATTTGTAGAGCGGCGACTTGGTCTTCGCCTACTCCCTTCATCAGGCATTACCGACTGGATGTCTACGCCTCGGCGGACGCTTCCTTCGGGAGGAGAGTTCTGCAGTCGGTTCATCGGGGATCTGACACTCAGGTTCGGCCCTCTCCCTCCCAACGGGACTCCGGACTTTGGTATGTCCCATCCTGACTGCCGTTCCCGCCTTGAGGAGAATGGGCGTTGGTACTCACCTGATACGCCCCTTCTCTCAGGGGCGGGCACGGCAGTCAGCCCCTCCCTTTCGGGCCTTCCCCGGTCTCTGTTTCATGGGGGGGTCGAGGCGCTAATGTTGTTGCTTTATTTTTCAGACACGTCAGTCTGCCTTGCTCCCTCGTCTCCAAACTGAAGAGCGTAATAAGGAGGCGGGGCTTCATTTGTTCTGTGCAGACTCGGTCCTAACAAGCTCGCCCGATCACCACCCATCCTGACTGCCGTGCCCGCCCCTGAGAGAAGGGGCGTATCAGGTGAGTACCAACGCCCATTCTCTGCCATTTTCAGGTAAAAGGAATAGAGGTTCATCCATGAGTATGGCAATAATTCTTCTAAAAGTGAGCCCATCTTATTTTTTTTCTAGCAGAGAAGAAAATAAATTATACTGAACATGTGAACTAAAAAATATTTGCAAATAGTCTTAGCCCTATGCAGATATTATCAGTATGAAACTCATATCATGAACATTAAATTCTACTCCCTTCCAACACTGTTCAGATGACAACTTCCTACACTTGCGCATTTACTCTGAATGCCTGCGGAAAAGAATTTCAGTCTTCCACATGAGCAAAGACCCTGATAATTGAAGTTCCTAACTTATGCACAAGCCAAAAGGCATGTACAGCTGTATACATGAAGGTTTCTTTACTGCAGGCAGTTGTACTCAGACATGTGACAACATTCAAGCAATGTCAGCAGGGGTCAGGCTTATCTGGAACAAGTACATAAATGGACCTATTTAGATTTTGCTGTGGGAGAACAGCAGTGATGGAATGTCTCCAATTATTCTTTCTGTCAGCATCCCTGCAATGACTCCAGAATCCCGCCTGCCAGCTCTCCAAAAGGTTCCCAAGACTGAAAGAGCTTCAAGGATCACATTCTAAACTCTCATCAGATCTCACAAGGGTTTAGCTTTTTCAGTCCAAACCTCAGCAATGAAGTGATTTTTATAAAGCATCCTTTTAAAGATTTCACACTGCTGATCTCTACTGATATCTAGTGAAATTATACTCAGCTTTCAGGATCCTATCATCATTTGTGTCCGACCCCAACATCTGTCCTATGAAGAGAAATACTCTTAGGGCTGAGTGAAACACCAGCCATCCTTACTTTCCAATAATCAAATGATTAGGAAATATAATTCCACAGATGGAAAAAAATATGCTAGCAACTAAACACACTTTAAAACTTCAAGTTGAAGAAAGGACTTTGTCTTTTGCAAAAATCTAAAAATGGAAGGATGGCAGAGATGATTAATTATCTTTTTGCATTCTGAGGCAGTTACTGTAAAAAAAAGTTTAAGAAACAGCATCTCATAGATTGATCTTATTGCAGATTCAGCACTTCAAGGCTGTATCTGGAATTGTCAAATAGATGAAAAGCCACATTAACTTATTTCAAAAAACATTCCAAAATTCCCTTCTGTGGATGGTATGTGTCTTCCTTAATTTCAGTTCCTCTACCAGAGGCCTGGGAGCAGGACCTGCACAGCACAGTATCTTAGCTGTTTCTAACATGGCGCTCTTTCAGACAGAGACTTCTGACTTCATTCCTGAGATCTTTTGCAGCTTTTATCCCCGTTTAAGAGTTACAGGATTACAGTGGTGTAGTGTATACCAATTCATTGGTTTGAATTATGGTGGTAGTATGGATTATCGTGAGGACTCTATTTGCATCTTCTAGCATATCTGATGGTGTTTCTCCACTGAGCCTTGGTACTAGTCTCCAAGGTTGATTATAGCTAGTTTATCCATGATCTTATGCCTCAAACGAGCAGCTGTGGTTTTTAACAGAGAAGATGGGAGTGACATTCCTGCTTCAGGTGTTGGCTGTACATCCAATTGTTCTTCCTGGTTTTCTTGAATCTGGGATGTAAGGTATAGTTGATCCATCTGAGGGGTGTCAAACTCATGGCCCGCAGGCTGGAGCCACTATACGTCACGTGACATGATGCTGCAAATTTGACACCTGTGATCTATCTCCAAGTTGTGGGAGCAGTTTACTGTTCACTACATTGAAGCTTTGGGTAGCTAGCTGTTTCTGACTTAGTATGGATGCAGGTCTTCTGTCCATCAATAGTTCCCTCATACACTTTATATATTTTCTCTCATTAGGTCTGCTATTGTAGTAGCATTCCATCAGTTACAAGTTCTATTGTCACGTTATATGATTTGTCCCAGTAGCCCACTTATGAATCAGATTGTACTGTTCCTCAACATCTGATGCAAACCTTGTTAATCAATGTCTCAGCCAGTATGATTCTCCTTGTTCATATCATTCTCATATTTGAAGTAGGCAGGTAAAATGTTAGGAGGTCTTTGCCCAAGGACCTTTCCTGGTAAATTAAGTACCAACATGGTATCCTATGTCAAAGGTGGTGCTGTAACCACTATGCTATCCAGCCACCAATATAGTTACTCTGTGTGTGTGTGTGTGTGTGTGTGTGTGTGTGTGTGTGTGTGTGTCCCCTCTATGCAGGTGAAACTTTGGAAATATTAGATCACATAGACAAAGCAATAATCATTTGGAGATTCATTTCAACAGTTACCCTAGTTCAAGTTTCAGGCTGTTTCTCCATGTTTCAGATGTAACCATCTGGAACGAGCTCCCCCCTGAGATAAGGAGGTTACAGGACCTGTGTACTTTTCGCCGCGCCTTAAAAACATTTTTATTTGAACAAGTTGGTCTGGCTTAACCTCCTTTTATATTGGGTTTTAAATTTTTTACAATTGGATTTTTAAACTGTTTGAGCCAAATTATTTAATTTGTTTTAAATGATTTTTAACTTCTGTATTTATTGTATCTTATTTTGGCTGTTCACTACCCTGAGTCCCATCTGGGAGTAGGGCGGTATATAAATTTAATAAATAAAAAAATAAAAATAAATTAAATAACTCAGTATTCTTTAGTACCTAAAATGGTAGCTGTAGCAGCAAAGCAACTCTCCCTACAAAAGAGCATGAAGCAAAGAAGCAATTTCCAGGGATGAATCTAGAAACAGGAAATGTAGAAGACACTTTCTGGCCCGTGCAAAAGAAATAATACTCTAACTAAACTTTCTGGGGAAGGAAAGAACACCATCAGAGAAAAGATAGGATTTTGAATCTGTGGAAATCAAAGGGAATACAGCTGGGAAGATAAGGAGTCATGGCAATTGGTGACTTACTGAAACAAATGTGGGCCAGTTGGATCCACCAGCTCATGAGTTATGCTGTTGGCCAAAAACAAGGACCAGGAATGTACAGAATCACTTACAAGAATTACCAAAAACTGAGAGTAATCCTTTTCTGTACGGACAAATAATACCACAAAAAAGTAACTTTTATTAAATAATGGCATTCCGACATTGCACATCTCACCTAAGTGAGTATATAATTGTATAACATAAACCTTAAAAGTTTAGGAATAAGTTCAAGAACCTAAGGGATGAAATAGTGTTCTCATCCATACTTCATAAAAGAAGACTGAAAAAGAAAAAAAGGAATACTGGAAATGAATGACTGGCTATTCAAATTATGTTGACAGCAATTATTTGGTTTCTGAATTCATGGTCTGAGTTATGAATGATGGATTGCTGGCATGAGATGAGTTGTAGTTCACATAGACTAATAAAAATATGCTTGGACAAAGCTTGTTAAGTTTGCTCAGGAGAGTCTTAAATTGAAACCTGTGGGGTTTGAAAGACAAACATTCTGAACAAGAACTTTGGACAAAGACTTGTGTAGAAGAAATGGGAGTGTTGCTGTTACTATGGCTCACTAAATCTCTCAGTGAAAAAATCAGAAAGAACATTGGCTCATAAAGTTCATGGCCTTCAATTTTTTATACAATAATGCTCATAGTATGGGAAATAAGATTTAATAGTTATAATAGAGTCCTTGTGGGATGACTCCTGTGATTGGAATATGACAATTGAAGTATGAAATTTGTTCAAGAGGAACAAAAGCAATAGAAAAGAAAATGCATTCTTTTTTAAGGGAAACATACTATTCTTTAACCTGAGTATAGTAGAGATAGATCTTGGATTTCAAAAAAGTAGATGTTGATAAACTCAGGTAAATAGCTAAACCTCTCATCAGAAGAGATTGGAGGAACTGAATATGTACAATGTTATAAGATTATATCCTGCAATTGTATTTCTTAACCTTTTTATTCATTGGATGAGTAAAGAGGCATTCACCAACTTTGCTGTTAACACAAAATGGGTGAGATAATTCATAACTTAGAAGCTTGAAATAAAATTCAAATTCTTATTCAAGAGACTTTCCAAAAGGACTTGCTCTAGCATGTTCATAAAAATATATTTTTCTACGCCTTCATGAATTCTGTTTCCAAGCAATCCCACCACTGTAGCTTGGGATGTTTGGGTGGTTTAGGGGTGGGGAATTTGTGGTGGGTGGGGGTGTGGTTGGGAATTGTTATGTGTGTTGGATCTGGTCTTTGGGTGTTAAGTGAATTTTGTTGTATGAGTATACTGTGTATAAATGTACAATGACAATAAAGTTATTATTATTATTGGGATGACAGTGATTTCCCTGCCTTTCTTGGCATTTTTACCAATTTCTTCAAATATCTGCACTTCCTCATCAGCACCTCACCTCAAGTGAAAACTTAGTGTTGCCCAGCTAAGATTATTTTACTTATATAATGCTGCTGAAGTATGCAACTGCAACTTCTGAAAATAATGAAGCAAATTCTATGCCAAGGATAAGAGTGAAGTATTTTAAGGTGACACTTTGTCATCCAATTTTCAGATTAAATTCTCTTCCCATAATATCCTAAGAATTGCCTAATATAAATAGAGATAGTGGAAAATACAGATACTTTCATACAGGCCAAGTAATGCACACTTTAATGCATGAAATCAGTTTTTTCACAAATAATAAAAAGTAATCACACGTATATCCACACACAAAACACATTCAGCAGATTTCAACCAATGTTAGTTGTGTAGAAGAAGTGAATCGTATATTGTGGAAATACATTTCTAAAAATGCAAAGGTTTAGGGAATACCTTATTTATCCTTATTTAGTATTCATTTATTCAATTTGTACAACTGTCCATCTCACATTTGTGACTCCAGGTGGCTCATATAATTAAAACAACCATGCAACCTCCCCTTCAAAAATACTTTACTTTTATAAAATATTTTATGAATTTATAAACTATTTTAAAATTACATTAAAATCATAAAACATAATAGGACAAAATACAAGGACAAAGCCATGTCTTCAGAGTCTTTCAAAAAATAAAAGAATTGTGAATGATTTAACTAATGATATTTCAGAGTGGGCACTGGCAGCAAAGGCTCTCTTCCTGAATCCCATCAGATGGCACTGGACCCCTAATGTGTCTCTTCTGCTAGACCTGGTGGAATAGATAAAACTATATCTCGGAAAATAACCTGGCCCCACATCATGAAGGGTTTTATTAGTCATTACCATAATACATTACCATTGTATTGAACCCAGAAGCAAACTGGCAATTAATGCAGCTCATGGAGCAGAGATGTAACATGCACTAATTAAGGAGTCCACATAATTGCCCATGATAGTATATGTTGCATCCGCTGAAATTTCTGGATACTTTTCAAGAGCAGCCCCATGTAGACACATTACAATAATCCATTCAGGATGTGACCAGAGCATGAATGACTCAGTACAACCTCCTGGTGCAGGAGACAGGAATCAGTCTTCTCCTTACAGGATTATTTGTGGCCTGGATGGGCTATTGAAGCTATGCAATCCAAATTAGGGTAAATCTATGTAGAATAGTTTTTCATTAGTATTTGTGGTTTTCTCACTAATTAATTTCTAATTAGTAGCTAATAATTTACCTTGCTTTACCTGTTTGTACATGCAATTCAATCTGAAGCCATTTTCGTAGCTCTTATAGATTGCATATGTGGATATAGTTAAGTGTACTTCAGTGCTCTCTTTCTGACAACGAACAATACGATACTCCAACACAATCCCCCAGAAATGGGGTGAAATGGTGAAATATATCTTTTAAATATCAAGATTACCTAGTAGACTAAAGTAACCTGCTGTTTTCCATTTGTCCCATTCAGCAATATATAGTTAATTCTATTGAAATCAATGTGATACATTTACTTTGAGTTCAGAGTTTGTATTTTAACAAGTTATTGTGCAGACTGTTGCTTCTCATAAACCACATGACACTATTGATTTAGAAGGCATATGGTATTTATCACACACTTTTCTTTAAATGCAATACTGTATCAAACACACTTTGGTTATACAATAACCAAATAAGTGGGAAGAATCTTAATAAGTGGGAAGAATCACACTTACCAAAACATGCTGCAGAATAATACTAAACCTGTGCAAAATTGGCCTAATTTTATCTACAGGATTAGAGTTCCACCATAATGTTTCTGATTTCTGTTTCAGGTACCTGTTACTTTATTTGCTTTATTGTTTTATGATGTGTGAACAGAACCATTAACTATAGAATGCAGTACTATAGTACATACATATAAACTCTTCCCAGTCCAAAGCCTATATTGTTTGAATTTTGATTGACTAGAAAAAGTGTTTCAGAGACCTAGATAATAATTATGGGATTCTTCAAGAGCTATTAGGTTTTCAAGAGCTTTTAGCATTCCAACTAGAAAGGGTAAATATAATGTATTAACCTACTTATTTTGATTAGCATAGAAATAATTCAGAATAGTTTAAGAATAATAGTTAATATCCAATTCTTGACTAGGAGCTATTCTTATTAAAACCTACATTGCTATGCAATGCTGATATTAATCAGCACTGCAGTGTTTATATTGTCTTTTCTCATAGACAACAAAAACCTCATGATTACTTAGTCCAATCTAAACTCAAAGCTTGTTTGTGGTTTCATAATCCTTTGAACTAATTTTAAAAACATCAGTTCCCTAGGGGGTTTGAGAGTTTATTAGTCAAACAAATGCATTTATTCTACAGTAATGACCTTTGTCTGTCCTTGACCATAGTGAGAAATGGACAAGCTGAACCTGTAAATAAAACTGATAAACCCTCAGATGAACATGATTGGAGATAAGATTGGGATTTTTCACTATTGATGGGGACTGATTCAAATAGCTCAGTCTTCTCCAATCCAATACCTTCCAGATTTTGTTGGATTTTTTCAGAATTTGTAGCCAGTGGGCTTTTGGCTGTTCTTGTAGAAATTCAAAGAAATTAATTCCAATGTCCAGGATTCTTAGCTGGCATAGCACTATAAACTATGATAGGAAGGTGCAAAATTGCAAAATTATATATATAGTCTTACAAAGAACATAAAAACTAAAACAAGCTAATTACAAGTAAAATAGTAAAAAAAAGGAAGAAAACAGGCAACAGTGCAGACAGAAAGGGAAAAAAGGATCAGTAAGAAGCTTGAGATTTCCTTTGCAGCAAACATAAATACAATTACAAGATTAACCCTTACTCTATGATTACAAAAAAAACCTCACTCTTTTGTCTATTATCCAGACTTTTTTTTCTAATCATCAAAACCAAAAATAAGTGCATTTTTCCATTTCATGCAAGAAGTTTATAAAAGGTTTCTAGTCAAACATAAATGTAAATACTGTTTTATTTTTTCTCTCTAATCAAAGGGGTTAATTTAGCCATGTCCACAAGTCCCTTCATCTTCACTAAGCTACTTTAACAATTCAGAGAGCAGCAGCTTCTATCCACAGGAAGAGAAGGACTGGGTGGGAAACAAGTAACAAAAACAAGTTATATTATGTTGACACAAACTCCACTCTTTTGGTGTATGTGTTGTGATGTCAGATGCCATACTTGCATGCATAAGGGAATAACACTTATTTGTAACTTTATTAATTTACATCCCAGAATTTCTGTGTTGCCTAATCTTCAAGCTTTAGGCTCTAGGCACTTTACACCATAGGAAATAAAATGTCAATACAATTACAAGCTATCAGGTTCTGCAGGTCCTGAAACTGAGATTCTTTATTAGCAGTCCAGCATGTTGCAAAGATTTGTTTCCTATGATTTGCACAGCTCTATTAACTAAACCTTTCATGTAATCAGAGACAAAAATTCTAGGACCAAGACACTCAGTTTACACATGATTCTGGGTTTCCTATCAAAACATAATTTATTCAGAAAAATATCTTTCAGCATGTTCTTCAGTCTTTGGATGTGCTGTACTCTTCTGAAGAGAAAAGAGAACACATATTTTCATGCAGTTTACAAAAGTGAATGGAAGCACTTTAGGTTCTCCAACTGTGTATTAAAATTTGATACATCCAACTGAATATACTAAATGTATGTATCATATTTTATATAATGACTAGTTTTCAAAATGATGGTCCTATTTTTAATAACAAAACAAAATCAGAAAGAATATAGCCACTGAAATAGACTTAATTTTGCAAAAGGCTATATTTCTTTGCAGAATTTTAATCTGAATGATAACCAAGCACAGATCTGCATAAAGTATTATTTCTAGTACTGTTGTTGCAAGTTACTGTTTAAATTTTAAAATAAAGGGAAGGGGTGTTAAACCTGCTTGTGAAAATTATTTTTCCTCCATTCCCAGTGAAGAAAGTCTCCTTACTATACCCCAGAATATATCTCTGAATAAATGTATCTTTTTCAGCCATGCTGTAATAAAATTTATTGTATTAATTGAGCTATTATGGTTGATATATCTTGAGTTACAAACTAGCATTTTGCAAATAGTTAGATCAAATCATTATTAGTATAAAAATAAACAACTTTTTGGGATGGTGGACATATCTGGAGTTTTCAGTGCATGTATAAAAACTTGCACAAAAAAATATCATTAAAAAGCTGGCCTGTTCAAGTAATTGCTGTTATGGTTATGGCTGGTTAAAACATTAATTGATTAGGAATCAAAATTGTTGCTAATCTATTTCCCCTTTCTTTCCAACCTACCTTTGTCTTTTTTGCTGGGCAAGTTATTATGTTAAATGTATTTTTTGCTAAGTCTGGGCATTTCTAAATAAAGTATGGGCTACAACAGCAACCAACTGTTTTAATATATTAAATATGCTTGAAGGGACTATATACTTTATATGTTGGAAGCAATATATGGTAATTTGTTTACAACTTGCTCTAAACTGGCTCTAAGCTTTAGAGTTTACCTGATTTCCTTTTTTAATTATTTAATTAACAGAATCTAAAAATAAAATTAAGTTCAGGTAGGATAAGATGCCAAGAAAATCCTTGTGGGCATCACTCATTATCTCTGAATTAAGCCTGATATATGAACCCACTTTTGCTGTCAGACAACATGTCTCACACATACACTGAGTATTGTTTAATAGTAAGTTTCAACTGTATTCTTCCTTCTCCTCCACCCCCAGGGTTACCATTGTGATAAGTCATATCTAATATCTTTTATTTCAAATGAAAGAATTAAAGTTTCATTAAGCAACTGCAATTTTCACCTCATGTTAAGAGAACCTCTGCCTCATTTCCTGATTGTGTTTCTTAGGAAAAGAAAGCCAAGAAAAATGCATTTTCTACAGATAGAAGAAACCTTTTAACATTTTAAAAATGTACTAAAAGAATGACTGAAACCAGACAACTGTGCATTGTGGAATAATGGGCCATTTTGAAAGATCAAACTGAAAGAATGCAACTGAAAGCAATATGCTACTTTCAATGTAAGAACTGTTTGTGGTATATGCCTCTGAATATTTAGTTCAACTTATTATGAAGTAATGTGACTTTTTTCCCCACTTTTTTATATCCTCGAGGCCTTTTTTTCTTAGATTTGTTTACCCACTTAGATCTATCCTTTTTGTGGAAAAGGTGTCAAAATAACAGATCTGTCAGTGGGATCTGAATGGTGTTCTTCTCTTCCAAGGCCTTCTAGATAATACTTAAAATCAAACTCTGGTTTGACCTATGACTATAATCTCAGTGTTTTCAAATTATGGTACTCAAAATATAACTGAATCCTGATCACAGCATTTCAAAAGTAGAAGTCTTACTTTCCATTCCTAAATTTGGGTCACATCTCTTAAATGAAGCATTATAAATGGCATATTCTACAAACAGAGGAAAAACATGATATAGTGGTGAAAATGTCAGATTAAGGCCTGAGAGATTCAGGGGCCACCTTTCTCTTGTAGTCTCTCTCTTTTAACTCAAAGGTGCTTTTTTTCGAGAGACAGCTGGACTTTCTTGAGGTTTTTTTGTTTTGTTTTGTTTTTTTGAATATGTTTTGCTTCTCATCCAAGAAGCTTCCCAGCTTTGACTGGATGGTGGGGAATGGAAAGATTTATATTCCTTGCGGACAGCTAGCCTTTGCATTCTTTTCTCAAACTGAAGCACAAATGGTTCCTGTAGTCTGCAATTTTTCTGGAAATCTGTTCATATTCCCGCACCATTCAAAGGGTGTCCATCCCAAAAGAGCATAGCTAAATGTCTATGGAGATTCTCAGTCATCCAGTGCATGGTTGAGAAAAGGGAAAAAAGCGGTTGAGACAACCAGGACCTGGATGACTGAGAATCTTCATAGACATCTTTTAGTCCAATATATGTCACAGAACTGATACACCTACACACTTTATACACACATACATATACATATATATGATTTCTACTTATCCAAGTCTTTTTATTGGATTAAAATGGGGAAAAAGCAGTTATGATTCTTTTGCTATTAAATTCATTTACCAAAAATTCATGCAAAAAAATCAGGGATTTTTCAAGTATAGTAAAGTATGAAAACACAAAATAATGCAAGTAGTTTCATAAAAGAAATGCATAGATGAAGCCACATAGTCAAATAAACTCCATTTAACACTTTCTAGAGGACTCTGGGATCAAAGACTACAACTAAAATATTCCACGTGCATGAAAATCTAACATATTCCAAAAACAGCAGGAATTTAGGCTTACAAAGATCCTATAAAACAAGTGATTTGTTTTAAAAATGCATTTTCTCTTAACATGTTAAATTACTGAGAGTGTGGATAACTTTTCAAATAATTTATCTACCACTGATTATGTTCAATCATGGGACTAAAGGAAATCACATATCAAAATGGAGAATTTTTATAACCAGATTATTCTCTCTATAATCTATAAAAATATGGGATAGTACATTTGCTATTATTCAAGGTATGATATTCTTTTTTGCTTTAGAAATAAAGTACTGTGGTTTATTTCATTTGTTACCAAGCATTCCAAGGATTCCTTTAAATTATAGGGAGAGGATTCATAATGGATAAAAGGTGAATTGGAGATGAAAAATGTGACTGAGGAACATGACTGGCATAACTATTATTCATGCTTTAGTTAATCTAGACTACTGCAATATTCTCTGTGTAGGGCTTCTCCTTGATAACAACCTAGAAGCTTCAGCGAGTCCAGAATGCAGCAACTCAAGCAGTTATGGGCACAAATTTCTTTGCCTGTGTGACTTTGTATTATGAACTCAAAATGAGATATCACCTTTAAAGGCCTTAAGACCTGGTTCTTTTCAGGAGTTCTTACTCCCAATGGCTTCTGCCCATCTAAAAAAAAGTGACAGAAAAAGACCCCTCTTGATCCCTATATCTGTAGCGGATATCCTAGGAATCACAGAATTTGGCCTTCTCGGTCATAGACCATTTCTGGAACACTATTTTCCAGTGATTGCATTAACTCCAATTCATGGATTTTCCTAAACCAGTAAGACATGGTTTTTCAACAAGCCACTGGAGTCTAATGTGTTTAATTTTTCCTTCTTGCAGGGGAATATTGTATGTATTTGAACCATTTCTTATGCATTAATTACAGTTTTCTAAAAATTAGTTTCATGTTTTTAATCCAATTACTGTATTCAGGTCTATAAGCCTGACAGAGTTGGTTTTATGACCAGAATGGCACACAAGTCAAGGAAGGAAGGAAAGAAGGAAGGAAATAAATAAGGCAGTCATCTGTTTCCCTCTCTTGCTACTGCATTAATGAAATAGCCTTAAAAATCAATCTGATTCTTGCTAATATAGAAGCAAGTCTGGGTGAATTTAGAAATACTTATTTCTGAATAGACACATATAGGATTGTATTATTAATATCTATTTTGAGCAACACTATTTATCATTTTAAGTTTTTATGAACTGCATGTAATTTCACTTCATTGTACAATTTGCAGCCATGAGTACTTCACCAACTTGGAAGAGGCTATATAGTAACAATACTGTATAATCTGTATTGGAATGAAGTGTGGTATAATGATACATTTGTTAGATTAGATGAGAAGATCATTTTTAGCTTCAAAAACTCAAAGGATTACTTTGGGCTATTTCTCAACTCAACCTACCTCAAAAGCATGCTATTGTGGGGATAAAATGAAGGAAGTTCCCCATAGAAAAACTCTTGAGTTCTTGGGAAAGAGAATAGGATAGAATGAGGATAGAAATCAAATTTGGAAAATTTGAAAATAGACCCTTTCAAAATTCCAATGAAAACCTGTGATCAAAGTACTGTCAAAAAAATTAATTGCCCATGTTACTCACAACTTCCATTGACAGTATAATTGATGGCAATGCTAGAGATTGCAATTAAATTGTAACTGCTAATGAATATCCACACCTACACCCTACCAGGCATGCAATAAAGAACTTGTTCTTACAAAACTCACTTTTTCTTTCCTTCTTTCCCCCAACTCCCATCTCTTTTTGGTTCCAGGTGGAGGAGAAAGAGAGAGATAATGCTATGACATACAGTACACAGAAAAGAAATATTGGATGGAGTAGGTTATTGTTACACTGCTTCAAAAATTTTCATTTTGAATTAATCAATGGGTTTATTTTCACAATTAGAGTAGGTGTATCTATACATAGGAAGGAAATTTATCATAGTTTACATCAATTGATCTTATTCTGAGGAAGTTTTGCTTTCCTCTCTAGTACTGTACTTACAATGGTTTGCCTGTAAGTAAAAAGATTTGAGTTTTTGTTATACACACTTTTTCTACTAAAGATGTGAGGCAACCTGCATCAGAATTTTTCCAAGAACAAGAGAATTTATGGCTTATGTGTATGGCTATCTTTTTGAAAAACAGACGTATTAGAAAATTGCAAGCATTCTGTATATAATGTGGGTAATCCACAATATTATTACACCTAAATCACCTTAGCAAAGGTTATATATGCTTTAGTTAACACTAATTAACTAATTAACATAAAGAAATTTAAATTAATTTTAGTTTCCAGTTTTAACTATTTTAAAGGACAATTAACTCTTTTCACACATGGGAAATTTCATTCTTTGGATAAACAAGGGCACCAAAAAAGAACAGCATTTAAAAGGCTTTATTAGGTTTCCATTCTGATGTTTGGTGATCGACCTACTAATATGATTGATTATATGCCATCAAGTCAGTGTTAATCTTAGTAACCACATAGATTTTCTCCATGACAATATGTCTCTAACCAGGTCTTTCAGCAGTATACCCATCACTTCTATAACTGAATCCATCTATAGTATGTTGCTGCTAGTTATCCTCTTCTCTTCCATTCCATTTTTCCCAGTATCAGAACTTTCTCTAGGGAACTGGGTCTTTCAGTCATGTGCCCCACTGACATTAACTGTTGTCCCACTGTTAGTTTTCAGATTCTAAATGTGAGCCACCTAGCTGTAATTTCAATAGGTAGCATTTTGCTATATGTACAAATGCCATTATATTTTGGGCTTTATCAATTCCCTACTGCTTTACCAGGTTACAGATCCTAGATTTCCTCAAGAAGCAGTGTGAAAATTAGAGAGCTGGAAGACTTGTGAATCTAAGCCCAAGGCATGCAAAGCATGATTTATGACTTAAGGTATAAAAACCTAATTGTAGTGATTTACTTAACAAGCTTCAGTTAAAATTAACTTCTATTTAACATAATATACAAATGTTGGCTTTCTTCCCTATAAATTCACATGGAATTCACTGCACAGTTTGTTTTCTTCTATTAAATCTATGCTCTACGAGCTTGCCAGAGCTAAAATAGGTTATTGGTTATCGTATTTTGTAGTACTATCCAAAAGGAATCCAGAATGTGTTCTGCATATTCTGTTAAAAGTTCTTCTGGCTTTTTCTAAATTATAGTACATGAAAATGCTCAAGCCTTTAAAATTTAATGTCACCTCAAAATAGAAATTGTTAGATGCAAGGAAATGAAAAAGAATTTGAGCGCTCTTTTTGTATCAGAGAGCAGGCAGATTGTGGATGTTCAAGTCCGGTAAATTTAGAATTTCTAAATAGCGGGGTAGCCCTTTGGATATTGCTCCAAGGGCTCCAATTACAATCGGAACAACACATTATTTCTTTTTCCATAGTCGCTCAGCTTCAATTTGCAAGTCCCAGTACTTTGATTTTTTCTTGCTGCTTATCCTCAATCTGTGCATCACCAGGTATTGCAATGTCAATGAATATTATTATTATTATTATTATTATTATTATTATTATTATTATTTATTATTATTATTATTACACAAAGACCATAGACTTCTGCAGTAACAGAGTATTCCCCAGTACAGTAGAGGAAATCTGATAAATTTGAGCTGTGTAAAGTAGAAGAAATTATCTATTAACAAGATATTTGGATATTATTCAAAGTTTACTTGGATGCATTTACACTGATAAGAATGTAAATTTATATATTCCTGAATGTTACTGCTATTGTAATTATAGTATCACCGTAAAGTATAGTAAAATATACTGTAAGGTTTGACCAGAACTGGGAAGATTCAGAATCAAGTCTACTGTAGCCAGGGAAGCTCACCTGTCTTTAAGCCAACCAGTATCTGTGCAATCTCTTTCAAGGAGTATGTATGTCACTTTGAATTCCTGTGAAAAGACAGGATATAAAACTAATATATACATATACAAATAAACATTCTATTATCTTTTCAGACATATAAATCTTGTGTATTAAACTTTGTGTATTTACTTTTGATCAGACATTTAATATCTAATATCCATTGTATGTAAGAGAAGAAAAATTGTAGCTATTGCTAAAAATATAAGTAATGGGAAATTAACTACAGTGAAAATGAACTGACCTAAATTCAATGAACATTTCTAGGGCTAGCACAGGACATATGATATGTTCATAATAGAATTACTGAATAACAACGATTCAATGCAAATTATGTCAGTTTTCCTATTATTTATTATATTTTAGTAAAAAGGACATATTACTAGATAAGCAATACATACATGATATCTAAAAATATCAGCAAATTGTGATAAAAAATCAGCATAAAGGCACTTGATTTTGCATGGATGAATCGTATATGGAATTCAAATATAGGCTCTGAAGTTTATTTTTATTTTTAAAACATATGTCATCCTGCTCTTTCAGCAAAATAGCTTTTATTATAGTTACACATATAATTAATAACAGTAATCAATTAGAACTAGATGTAAAAAGTAATAAAAATAATGTAAGTTGAATCCTTTTTCTGTGGAAAAACGAGGCCAAACATTGAGCGGTGAGGAAGCACTGCCTCTGCTTTACTTTCATCTCATACAAAGTAATCTCCACCTTACAAACACATTTTCTGCCTAGTAACTAGTATCCAAATTAGTGTAAAGCAAAATATATTCAACTAATGATTAGCATTATTCTTTCTATCTAGGATGCATAGTCTACAAGAGCTGTCCGAGTTATAAAAACACTCTTAGAAAGATATCAAACTTGCTTAAGAATTTTATATGGCCGTGTTGTACAAATATATACTGAAGTCCATATATTAGAAAGAGTATCTCATCAACATTATATAATCTCAGAAATATCTTTGCATTAACTGGCATCTTCTTATTAACTGTAGTTTGCATTAGAGAATGACAAGCAGAAAAACATCGAAATAATTTCTGAAGAATGTACAAAAAAGAAGACTCGGTAGCCAATCACAGATTCACTAAACAGTAAATAATGATACATAATTTATTTAGTGGAATTACTTTGAATCAAACTCTGAACTTTTAAGCAATTCTCCTATAAATAATCAGTTTACTATAGCAACATAGTTCTTTTAATAACTTTCTAAGTGAATTATTTAAGTAGTAGTTTTAAACTTCGAATTCTCAATTGCCATGATTTTGAAACGTGAATGTAGGCTTCTAAATATTCAGCAAATATTTTCTCACTTTAATCATACATTAAAACTTCAGCTTTGGATTAGCATGAAGCTTATTCACTCACTATATCTTGCTGCTTTATGTTTCCAGAAATATATGATTGGAAAAAGTATGGGTTTCTTAATTTACACAGCAATAAACTACAGTGCATAAAGAAGCAACATATTTAATGTTTCAAGAAACATGTTAATTAAGCTTTGTGTCTTTAGATGTGGACATTTCTTTGCAGGTAAGTTGAACAGATATGTACAGAGATACATTCTGTGAATTTTGCATGTATTTCAGTCAGGGATTTTCAGACAACTATAAAATTATAAGCTGTGTCCAACCCTATTCAACGTCACTTTGATTCTACCTCTTGCTAAGTAGACGCATTCAATGTACAATTTGCTCCATTATTATTCAGAAGTATCTAAGACTCCTGATTTTTTCTCAGAGTTAATTTATTTAGATCCACCTATACTGTGGTCTTAGAAACATTCTAGTATTAAACTGAGGTTGATTAGATGTTCATCTTGCACCATTACTTTTGGATTAGCTGCAACAAGATAGCAAAGTGTATAAATGCTGCATAAAGTTGCAATGTAGTCCAAATATACTTTCTTACAGTTACTATTGAATTCAGTGAAATTTACTTTGAAATAAATATACTTAGGGCATAAATTTGGGATACTAACAAGAAAAAATAAATATGTATATGAAAGAGGCTGCAGTTCTGCATTTAGAAGTATCTCTCTGTGAACTCAAATGACATTTACTTCTGAGGAAACGTGGCCAGGATTATTTTAGTTGTCTCCTAACTATCAATCTATTTCAGACCTGTAGGGGCAAATGCAGAATATCTTCTTTCCTCTTCTTTAGTTATTTTAATTGAGGATATTGTTCCCTCCAATAGCAGCCTATTTAAGGCTCCATTATCTATGATTAATATCTCTATTTTTGAAATCTCAAAATACATTAAAGAAATCTCTCTGTCCCAGGACTGGAGTTCAACTGAAACCGTAGTGGGATTTAAGATTATCGCGCTAGAACTTGTCACTTTCTGTAAAGCCATATAGTTTTATCATCTTCATCTTCATCTGTTGTCAAGGGCACCAGGGCTACTAGGATGAGTGTGAAACGGTGGAAAGCGAGGCTATCGTGTAGTCGGGGCCATCTGACGTGAGCTTGAAACCGTGGTCCCCGTCAACAATGCCCTCCACTCACCATTCAGGTGCTTTCGTATCTCTTATATGGGACGGTCCGATCGGGAAGGCTACCAATGTCCAGAGGAGTATTCAAATTTCATGGCTGCCATTCGACACGTATCACTTGGTCTATTTGTTCGTGTTGCTGCTGAAACACCTTTAGGTAAAACGGGGCAGAAAAGAACCGATTGAGGACAAGGGGAGATGGGCTCCGTAAGCATTTTTGTTCGTACTTCTATGGACCCCCCCCCCCTCCGCCCCCCGCACCTTCATCCTCCTTTTCGGTCCCGCTTGGTAACTGAGACGGCCAACCAATCCTCAAACTGCCAGCCGGCTTCGCGGCCTTGCCATTGGCTGCTTGTGTTGGAGGCCTTTCAGCGAATCCCCGAGCTCGTTGCTTCTTCCCAGACAAAAGACAAGCGCTGGGGCTCTAGCAAACGGGGCTAACTAATACGCGCTCCCCCCTCCCCCTCCCGATATTCACTTTCCACCGCCACCACCCCGCCGACCTGGCGTCCATCCTGGAAGCGAGCCAGGAACGGAATATGCAACTTTGCCTTTTCTTGAAATAAGGAGAGCAGAGAGGAAAAGTGAAAATGCACACATATATTAAAAAAAAAAACCACACACACACACAAAAACCCTCTCCCTACCAAATAATGTTGCTCCATATACTATAATAAAGCAAGCAGGCCCCCTTCTGTCACAAAGAACTTGAAAGTTTTAACAATGTATCTAAAGCTATTTAAATATCTGCTTAAGCAACTAATCTCCACCTTGAGCATAATAAGACGTCTGGACTTTAAAATACCTAAACTCTTTGCTTATTAACCCTAAACTCTAGTGGAAATCTTCATGGATAGCAACAAGCTGGTCCTGGAATTGAATTTTCTGACAACTTTGTCATTGTTAAACTAAAGCAGATTCTCATCAAGAGACTTTGGCATAACCTTGCCAAAGTGAAGTGAGGATATTAGCTAGATGATACGTTAAATCTCAGTTACTAATTAGAAACCTAATTAGAATGACTGCAGGTGTCATTGACATTATTCCAGTTGTAAATAATGGCATGATAGGCCAACACTTCCATCATATATATTCTATATAAACATGAAGCAAAATAAATATACATGTACCAGATGAGATTGGCAGATAATTCTTCCATATGATAATTTATTACCACAAATAATCCTGCAAGGCTTGGCTATGGATCACAAATATTACAGTGAATAACCATGTCAATAATTCATAATGTGCTGCAAGAGAATTGTGGTTATGGGTGATGGGGAACATTCTGATTCTACATATACAGAATACATCACAAACATAATGGATGAAAGCAAGTGTTGTTAGTACATTATTCTTCAATACTGTATAGCCATTCTTCCAAATATTAATGCTTGGGCAATGTCTTATGATCAAATCATGAACATGATTAGATTTTGAATTTTAAGGGACACAGCACTGAAATTTAACAAACCTCACTAACTGAATGGAGAGATCAACTATATATATAGTGGTCTGATTCTATGATGGAAAGTATTTTAACTAGTATAAGGTGAACATATACTTTTTAGCATACTCTGCCAATTAATCACACTACTTGAATTTGACAACAATCCAAGCAGATAGCACTATCATAATGAGATACCAATCCTACATCTTCAGAGTAACCCAACTGATGAGAATAAGATTTACTTAAAAAAAGAATATCTCTCTGAGCAGTTGCATAGTCCCAAAATTTCTGTAAGTCATCCAACTGTCAGTTACACATTAACTTTAAACATAATTCTGAAATACACTGAGACACTGGTAAGGGTCCATGTGTTTGTAAGCATGTATCACAAAGGTATAAAATAATTGAAGACTGATAATATTTTCACTTGATCAACCCTTGCTGTATGCAAGACATACATTTGAACTTGCAGTTTGTTAGAGGTAAAAGAAATACCAACTGTTCAAAGCCTTTTCAACTTCAACTACTACCATGACTAGTCATGAAAACCCAATTGATAGTGTACTTTTCCCTTTGAAAAGCCAGCTTCCCTCTATTTATGCATGGAGATTTACTGTATACCTATGTGAATTGTTACACAAGACTAGAATAAAATACACTGAGTCCTAGCTTCAGTTTTAATAGTCATTCTTAAACTTTGTAGTTAAGAATATTAAAATATTTAGTTATTAGCTTGATACCCAGTGGAATCAAGACTACCATATGTGCATTATTCAAAGCATTATTCTAAACTACCATATGTGCATTATTCAAAGCTATTCATAAAGTACACATGTCTAGAGTTTCCATATTTTACATCAGTCATTCAAATGATGGACTGTTGAGGGTGACCTATCACATAGTATCGATAATACACACAGCATTCCATACTGAAATATTAAGCACATTCCAAGTTCTCCCTGTTCTGTGTGTATATTAAAGAGCTATAGAGTCACCGGTGCAACAGAACCTCATCATCTGCCAACAGCCCCAGCCCCAGCAGCAGGCACACATCCTCCGAATATTCTCTGTATACCAACCGAAAATGCAGGAAATAGGTGGTGAAAGATAAAACCTACCATTTACTTTGCTACGCGTTGTCAAACTATGACAGGAATCAAGTGGACCCTTTGGGAAATGGGGGGGGGGATTTGCATCTTTTGTGTGCCATCTGAGGAAAAAAATGGGGGGAGAGAAGGAAGAAGGGTCTCCTATCTGAATATTCTGGCAGCTTTACCACTGAGCGGGAGTAGGTGGGGGGGGGGGGGTAGGCATACAGTCACATAGCGCAGACGGGTGATGGAAGGGCATCTGTCGCCAGCTGCTCCAGCTGGAAGCATAGCCTCCTCACATCACTGCCACTTGCAATATATATATATATATATATATATATATATATGTATGTATGTATGTATGTATGTATGTATGCATGCATGCATGCATGCATGCACGCATACATACATACATACATACATATATGAAATCTCAAAACAATTAGAGGTAAAACTGGAAGCCGACTCTCCCCTCTTTCTAGCAGCTTTTGTTTCTTGGCACAGCCAAGGTACTTCGCCAGAAGCAAAAAAAAAAAAAAAAAAAAAGGAAGCCCTTCGGCTCAATCTCCAGCCTGAGCACGAGCGAGTTAAACCGAGGGGGCGTGGCTTCGCTCTCGCTTGGCCCTCTCTCTTCCCACCTCGGAGGCGGGGTTTATCCCCGGCAGAGAGGCGGTTAGTGGCGGTTGGGGCCCTCGGTGCCTCTTTAAAATGAAACTGCCCGGGGTTGAGAACAGCCGAGCACCAAAGTGCGCACGAGAGCTGAGCCTGTGCTTGCGTGGAGCCAGAAGCCGGTCGGGAGCCGCTGCTTGCAGCAGTGAGTGCCGCCGAGCGCTGAGGCTTCGAGCGGGACGGAAGCGTCGCTGAACCGGCGGCGGTGGCGGCGAGCTTTGCCCCTGAAAGGGGTAGAGAAGCGAGGCGTGTCTGCCCGCCGCGGCTGCCTTGCTGGCTTTAGGGAGCACCGGGAGGGTTTTGTTATAAACCTTTCTTAAAACTTTGCTTTTTAAGAACAAGCCCGCCCGCCCGCCCTCCCCGCGACTGCTAACTGCCTCCAACTAGCTCCGTTTCCCCAAATTTCGATCTCTCTCATCTTAAAACATTAATATATATATATATATATATTGTCTACCCCCCCATCTTTTATTTTGGATCTGCGAGAAAGAAGCTGAAATAAGCGGGTCCGTTCCCTCGAAGCAAAGGGGGAAATTGAAAGCGGGGGACATTTCTCTTGCTTCCTGAGAGGGGAGTGGTTTTCCTGAAGAGGAAGCCATCGAGCTATTCTTAAGAAAGTTTCTTCTCTACCCCCTCCCGGGTTTTCTCTCTCTCTCTCTCTCTCTCTTTTTTGTACGTGCTTCGGGAGGCTAGGCTTTTTACTTCGTGCTGTGCCAGACTTTTATATTTTTTTTAAAAAAAGTAAAGAGAGTCCTGGCCAAGGGAGCTCCCGAGCAATCGTCGCCCACCTGCCTGTTTGTCACAATGTACAATACAGTGTGGGATATGGATCGCGATGATACGGACTGGAGAGAAGTGATGATGCCGTATTCTACGGAGCTGATATTTTATATCGAAATGGACCCTCCAGGTAAAGAGCAGTTTTTACTTTTGTGTTCAGGTTTAGAGTCGTGGTGCTTCTCCCCCCCCCCCCCCCCGTGTCAGCCATCTGCAGAAGTTCATTGTTCTCTTTTCCCCAATGGTGCAGGCTTTAGCTTTCCTTTCTGAAGGGGGGGGGGGCACCTATGCTTGAATGGAAGCCTGTAAACTTTTGCTCTTCCACTATTGTAGTCACCGTTTTTCAAAGGACTATATTTTGTAAAGATGGAAAACGCTCTAAATTCCAAAATCTAGGGCATCCGGTCTTCCTGCCCTTCAAAATTCTATTTAGTGGATTTATTACCTAGATTACATTGTAATCTAGCCTGCCACCTTTTTTTTAAAGAGTTGGTTGATGTGCCAGCTAACTAAATATTTAGTTGTAAACATTTAATATTGCTCTTTTCTAACACTTTCTGTTTTTAGTTTTTGTTTCTATATTGGGTGTTCTGCGGGGGGGGGGGGATATCTGGTGTCTAATCCTGTGTTTGTTAATTTGAAAATCTGTCCCACTAAGTTTATTGGGCTTTTAAGACCAAGTAAGCATGCATATCATCACAGTTTAAGTATCTTAGAACAGTTAAAGGCATTATAACATTTAATGTTGAGTATTTCCATTGTTTGAGAAATATTATTCTTACTTTGGTCTCACATAGGGCTTCTTTTGTGCCTAGAAAGGAATAAGATACAAAAAGAGCCAGAGGTTGGTTGACTCTTTGGTGATGTATGTGTTTAGAATTAGGATTGTGAGAGTTACACAGTTCTTGAAGCTTCCGCTTTGATGAAATCCTCAATATGAAAAATATATCCATATATATTTTCTTAAATATCATTTTTGTTTAGGAAAATACAATATTGAAATAAATTTAAATAGAGAAAACATTCTTGCTATTACTTGGTATTGCATGGGGTAGTGCAGATGGGGGGGTCATTATATTGTAAAGCAAAAGTTCTTACAGAAATCATCCTTGTGAAGCAGATGTAATAGCAGATACGATAGACTTTAACCATGGTGATGATGCTTGTTTCTCCTTCATTCATTTCTTTGGAGAAAAGTATTCAAGTAGGTTACTAAGAAAACTTAATTGGCTGAATGCATATTAATAGAGAATTTTCAGGTATCCAAAGTTTATAAAATTAGTGCTTCAATATTTCAGTGAGGTTAAAGCCTCTTCTTCTTATAATAAATTTTCTGTTTGTTTCTTTTTTCTTTTTCTTTTTGAATAGTCTTCTAGATACTGAAAAACTATCACTCTGGTTCTTTCATTAATATAGTATTATAGTCTCAGTGTTTGAGTCCCATTGAATTAAGAATTTTCTTAAAAGTAATCATATGTAAGAATTTAGCTGATAATTAAATCAGATGTGCTTAGTTTTTCACTGTTTTCTTACATGCCATGAACTTTACAGGCTATTATCTTTGTTTTATTAATATTTGGAATTTGATAGTTGTGGTACAGTATGGCAACAAAATTAGGTACTATAGAAGTTTAGGATAACTCAGACTGTCAAAACTCCAGAAGTTTATATTTTAAGACATTATTTTTAATATATATTTACATTTCAGTTAAATCTCACTTTTTAAACAAGAACACATCACAATGCATAACTGAGAGCTACAAATGCATCTGAGTAATCCAACAATGCTAAAATTCATTGTAAACCAGACTGTTACATTTATAGTCTTTCTGGGATACAAGCTTTTATAACCTAGAGAGAAAAATAGGTAGTATTTCTTTGAAATAAAATGCAAATGAAGCAAATTCTGCATGGGATAATTTTGCAGTGTGCACTTCAACTTGAAGATGTCTTAAGAGATAATACAAGTTTAGATAGCAGACTGTAACAGCTGATAATGGAGAGAGGCATTAAAGTACTAGTTATAAGTTCATATTTTAGCTGTGAGCAGGTAATACTCCTAAGAATAGAGCAAGACAATGATTAGAATCCTCTTTATTCACACTCAAATTTTGATGCTTCATCAGCCATTTATTTTGTTTCTTTAAATCCATGAGGACAAGTATCTTGTTCTATAGGTTTTAAAGAAATTGTGTTCTCTGCAGGGTCTGTATGCAGCAATCCTATGGCTGTGTGAAACAATATGGTTCTTCAAGATATTTGTTATGCTAGGTAACTAGATACATGGTTGCAGTTCTGATAGGCAGCACGGTATATCTGTATCTATAGGTGTATTCTTAATACCCCTCCACTCCTTATGCTCTCTCAATTTTTTAGATTGCTTGAATTAAAAATGGGAAGCTGGCACACTATAATGTGAAGCTCCAGCCTGTGGCATCATATTTGTTTAGAATAATTTCTCTGAGCTGAGTAGGTATTCAGAGGACTAATAAAAATGATAAATAGTACAGCTTAGTGTTTTGTTTGGAAGTTTGCTCACCTGTTCAGGAAAAAAAGACAAAGATTCGTTGGATGGATAGAGAACATTCTGGGGGATAGGGGAATAATGTGGAGAGCAACTTCATTTCTTTCTGTTCTGGTAAAATATATGTTGTGTGGCTGATTATGAACACTGTTACAGTTAGCTATTTAATGAATAGGCAAACTCCCCACCCATATTAATCATTTTGTGAATATGTCTATAATATGCTGTCAGAAATTTATTTTTTTCCCAAAAAGTTCATTATGATCCAGTTATTTGGATTTAAGCATTTGTCTGTTGAATGCAAGTCTTCATTTAAGCTTTAATTTAATAATACTTCTATTTGTGAATGTAGAGCTGTATTATTTTTTTTCAGATATGGGATGCTTTGGTGGGAGGGGAGCTTTTGTCAAGAAGGTGTTTCATTATAAGTTATATATTAGACCCTAGAATCATGTACTCTGTTTTACTGATTTGTTTAGAAAAAAGTTTGTGATTGATAACAGAATAGTTTACTAAAGCTTAACATTAGACTTCTTCCGAAAAAAACACTATATTCTGCATTTCAGAGGACTTTGTAGAGTGTTTACTAAATGTTTGTATAGTTAATATAAGTAAGTTCATGGAAAATGACATGCAGATCCTAAAAGGAGTTTTTTAGGTGGATAAGTCTGATAAAGAGAAATAAAAACTAAATGCACAGAATAGAGAAAATAATATTGGAAGTAATCATAATGACTATTTGTGAGAATAGGATATTTATCTGTAAATTATTCTTTAAAATATGCATGTTGAATCTTTTAAAATTAAAACTTTTTAAAGCACAATTTAAACAGATTAATGCAGCACATGAGTGGAGAACAAGGCTACACTGAGTAATTCCACCCCTGATGTCTTGGTTGATTAATTGTTCCTCAGATACCTGTATGTATGATGCAATCATGAAAACCAGAAAAAGCTATATTAGGGGTAGACGACTTGAAATGGCGCCATTTCTCTGCTTAATCATTGCCATCCACTTCAGATAATGTGAGACTATGGCTTCATTGGATTTAAATGAGTATAGTTAAGACAACTTTATCTTTTCTTAAAAAAAAAGTTTATTATAATGTTCTTTATTGTTTTTTCTACCGTATTGTACAAATTGTTTGCGAAATGCAAGACTGAAAAGATGTAGGCCCAACAGTAGTTATTTCCAGGATTTTTCTAATAGGTTAAAACAGTTTGTTTTAACTGAAGACTTTGAGGATGAACAAGAAATCCAATGGATCTAGTCCTGACAGAAGCTCCACTCATTTCAGCGGACTAAAAAATGCAGAACTTCAGAACAGCAGTCTGCATTGCTGATGACATAATTTACTTATTTACAAAAGCGGTATGCCATTTCAAGTACTGACACTAAACAGCTTCCTACAGAACAATGAAATAAATGCAGTAGAATACAAACTAATAATTATTGAAAGAGAAGTTCAATTATCAAAATCAAAAAAGTAACAAAGTCTTATAAAAACTTACTAGGTAACACACCTATAATTTAAATGTAGCATAAAGCTTATTCCATAAAAACTACATGAAACAGCAGTATTTTAACTTCCTGAATTTTAACAGAAAGGGAACCGTTAAAATTTAAAGGCAAAATGTTCCAGATGTTGAAGGCCATCTCAAAGGAGTAGCATTTTGGGAAACCTATCCCACCTCTTTCCCAAATGGCAGGGAATTATAATTTCAAATCTGCTTGTTGAAATCAAATGAGCAGATTTTACATGATGTCAAAAAAGCCCAGGACCAAAGCCATGTAAGTCACCAGACAATCCATGACCCATTGGATTATAGTTTCAGAGATATTTCCTTATCTAAATAGAGAAACAGTATGACAAGGGGAAAAAAAGCCATGGGAATGGAAGCCACTTTTGATTGCTTGCTAGCTTGTCTGCAGCTGACTGCCCTAAAGCAGTTGATGTGGGACATTCCTTCCCAGTCTCCAGAGAGCTAATGTAGGACTGACATGATCTCCAGAGCGGAAGGAGGAGCCAGTCCACCTGGCCTCCAGAGAATTAGGGTGGGACTGATTTACTGAGTCTCTGGGTGGTGGCAGCACAGCAGCACTGAAGCAATTTCAGCTTTGTCAAATTTCAACTCTGCGGAAGTCATGGTCCCAGATTTCAGATGCATTCTATACGTTAACTCATTTGAGGTACTTTGATTCTAAAATTGTAGCTATATGATGAACTGTACAACCTTGTTAAAGATTACAGAGATGAGAACTTGAATGGTGCATAGATTAGATTGTACTTGGAAGCAAAACTGAAGCCAGTGTAGTTCCCATATTACAGATGCAACATGGCGGTAATACTTCTCCCCTACTAATTATGAGCAGTTGCATTTTTTACCAGCTATAGTCCCTGATCCTCAAAGCTAGTCCCATACAGAGAGAACTGTGGTAGTCAAATTACAAGGTGACAGGGATGTAAAATATTGTTACTTATGCTTCCCATTCCAAGAACAGCCTTAACTGGCAGATCAAGTGAAGCTAGCAAATACTTTTTTGCTCATGGTTTTAGCAGGAGCTCGCTGGAAGTTCAGGAGGATTTCTATTGGAGATCATCTCTTAGGGAGCTTCAAACCTGCCCAGAATTAAAGTTGGAATGGAATACATACATATGTACATACATGCTTATTAATCACATGTCACCCAATGCCAGTGGATGACCTTCTAGCAACTTCATGTAACTATTAAACAATATGAGAGAGAGATCTGAACTCTAGAGCACCCCACATTGCAGTAGCCAAGAGCTTGGCTTCTCTTCTACCACGCTTCTGACTGAAGCCCCTCATTTAAGAAGGAACAGAACAATTCCTCTGATCCCAGCCAGTGGTATTGAAGGCTGTTCAGAAATCCAGGAGGATCAAAGACATTAGGCTTTTTCTCTCCAGATCCAATCATAAATCATACACAGGAGCAACCAGTGCAATTTCCATCCCATGTCCAGGTATGACCAAAAGGGACTCTGCATTCTCTATGATCTCTTCTGATGCCAACACTTCCCTTAAAAGAGAAGATAGGAAATGTGACAGAAGCTGTCCATGTTTGCTGTTTGAGGGCAGCTTCTTGACGAAATGATTCAGTCTCCAAGTGATGGTGATCATTTTTAGGTCAGATGTATTCAACCCTTGTTTTTAATGAGCATTACTTTAGGCATACCATGTTTTACCTTCTGGAGGTCTTTCAATATGAAATAGAATTTTGTCAACGAATACAATTTGCTCAGAGGCAATTATTGCAAGAATCAAGTATAGCTTTACCATAATTACCTAACTCCCATTCTTCACTCTTCTCAGAACCCGAAACCCTCTCAGCACTCAAGCACATAACACCACCACCCCATTTTTAGTTTAAATATAACATTTGTATCCTGCTAGCATTCACTTACCTGATTAGTATTTGGGTGGGAGACCACAGGATATATTTGAACTGCAGACTTACATATAGAATAAAAAAAACAAAAAATCCAAGAAAAAGCAATGGCAAACAACTTCTATATTGTTTGCCAGGAAAACTATATGAGCATGTCTGTGAAGTCACCAGGAACTGAATTTAAGAAAAAGCTTTGTTTAGACTAGAGGGATCTGTAAACTTGCTCTCTAATCCCGCAGAAATTAGCCATGTCTGTAGCAAGCCTAACATAAACAAACTAACCTTTTCCCAGTTGTGTTCCTCTACAATTAGTATGTGAAAGTAGAGACAATATGAATATGGCTTCCATAAACGTCTGATAATCTTACCTTTAATTCTATTATATATTTAAATAGAGGCACAAGCTATCTTTTCTGAAAGGTTCCTATTCATATAACATGTTCATCTAAATCCAGTATTGTCTTTTATTGTAATTGAACTTTTTGTTAATATTGTATCCATAAACTGTTTTCAGTCTTTTTTTAAATAGTGACATGATAGACAAATATTTTAAATACTATAGAATGTATGGACCTGATATAAATTGCCCAACTACCTTGCTTTATTAATATTAATAAAGAGGGTCTCAAATAATCTTTTGGTTGTGGTTATTAGTATCATAAATGGGAACTACCAGATCTTTTTACAATTTTTTTACACATTTTATTTACTTAGAACACTTACAAAATAGGGATTAACAGTAAATTTAAAGACCTTTTTATATATTAATAGCTGCAGTTTTCAATCTTTTGGTCAAAAAATTACTGCCATTTAGAATGATGGGATATAATATAGGCTGTTGACTTTTTTCTACAGCCTTCATAGATAATTTTTAACTTTGACATTTTATTTTAAATAGCTATTTTGCAGCTCTTGAAAAATCTTCAGAGGTACCAAAATATATTGATTGTTGATTAAAAACACCACTATAACTTAAATGTAGAGTTTAGAAGCTCCTTATTTTATCTTACATGTTTGTATTTCTTCAATTAAAAGCTTTTTAAGAACTGAAAATACTATATGTGCACATAATGTTAAGTAGAATTAGGAGTTTCCCCAAATAGTCTGCAAGCTCTGTAAACAATGGCGCCAGCTAAGCTTTAAGAAGGAAGTTGGATTTATCTTTTCTCCTTCCTTCTCCCTAGAGGGCACAACCAGATTCCGGAAGCTTCAGTGCTAATCTAAAACCATTGCTTTAAACAAAAGAAAATGTCCATATTAAAAACAGAGGTCAGTTTCCTCACTTTTAGAAGTTCAAATTAGCTCCATTTGAAGTTAAAGTCTCTGGGGTTTTCAGCAAATCAATCTGTTTGATGCTCAGTTGTCCATAGTTTGCAGAGATGCTAGCTCCTCCAAGGGAGAGATATACCTTCTGAGGGAGGCTCACAGATGTGCAACTCTGCTTGTTTGGCTGTTAGCCATTAATTTGCAAAGTTGTTAATTATTCTCTCACAACATGAAGCTTCTCACTATCTTCCAGCTCTCCTCCGCTTTCCTGTGTTCCTAGCAGTTAATTTGGCCCTTGAAACAAACATCTTATCTCTTCTAATCCAAGGACAGAGCTGCTTGTAAGTCTTTCTACAATGTTTCCCTTCCCTCATAATCCTTTTTATAAAGCACAGCTAGAAGACTAGCTGATTCATTCTGTCAAAACTTATTTTCAGATCCAGATGAGAAAGTTGGTGCTTTTTCTCTACCACATCATCTTTTCTTTAGTTCCCAAATAGCCTAGTGGTATGAGCTACTGAAGATTAGTATATCAGAGAAGAATATATCAGTTGAACTTGCTTTTGGAACTTGGAGCATTTTTTCATTAGATTTGTTACAAGGTTTTTGGAGATCTGTTTCTTTCGAAGTATGGATTGCAGGTCTAATGGGAAGTTGAGCTACTTTCAATAAAGTTTTTATCATAAATGGCAGCACCTTTCTCTTTTAATTCAGAACAAATATTTCATTACTTGGGTCATGCATAGTGTTGAACTGATGGGGTTAAAGTGCTAAAGACCAATGTATGAGCTGTGGATTTGTTGATTACATGGCCTGCAGCCATCTCAGAGTCTCATGGCTAAAGGGCTTTCATGCCCAATAATTATTCTACCACCTACTTAAATAGCTATGCATTCATAATAGAGTATGTAATTTCTCATGTAGTAACTTCTGACTGATTGCCATTAGGCTGTGCCTCTGGGTGGCTCCTGCTCAAATCTTCCCACTTCCAATGTGTGCATCTTCATTAAAATATAAAGAGCTGTAAAGAATTGGCTGTCTAGTATTGAAGTTTGAGCAAAGGAGGGTTTCAAATTCTGAACATTTTTTCACACATCCTAGCCCATTGCACTTGTGTTGGTTTTCATTTATGAGTTGGGAGGACATCTTACTTGAGAATTTAAGGATGAAACTGCCTATACCAGTGATGGCTAATCTTTTTGCCATCACGTGCTAGGAATGGGGGGGATCATATGCATGCGTGCCCACACCCATAATTCTATGTGCCCTGCCCCTGCACGTGTGACCCCACATGCTCCCGGCACACGATGGCATGGTAGGCCCATTTTTTGCTCTCTCTGTCTTGTCGTTTGTATAATAATTCAAAAGGGAAAACCACCTAGGAATGTTTTTGGTACTTCTCAATAAGCAAATGAAAATAAATGCTACCTGTGTCAGTTGGAGCTGATTCTGATTGTGTACTTTATAATGGTACTGATTCCTTGTACTCTAATTATTCTGTAAGCTGCCCAGAATCACCATGAGCAAGTAGGCAGCCATATAAATTTTCCAAAAATAAATAAAATAACTTAAAGGAATTTTATAACTTGACTAGTAAAGTTTTTATTATTGGTAATCAGTTCCTTCCACATTCTAATTTGCCAGAACAATTCAAAAAATGCCAACCAGTCTGCCTGCATGGACCAGTTCTGGTACCTAATAACATAATTACACAGGCTAAGAATAAACTTGAACCCTCTTTGACTTTTTCCCATTATGTCTAGGCAACAACTATCACTGGGGTCACCCACAAATCTGTCCAGGCTCCAAAACATATAGATTATATAGGGAGTCACAGTTGCTGTTGCAAGTTGAGCAGCTATATAAACAAGAATGAATGAATGAATGAATGAATGAATGAATGAATGAATGAGATAGGCAGCCATAGGTATAGACGTAGACATTGCAGTACCAGGGAGACTCACTCCATCTCTTCTTTGACTCCAGAGGTCAGACTGAAACTTTTCCTGTGATGGTCCAATTCCCCTTTTCTGTTCTTGGTACCTTCTGTATTTCGAAGGTTTCTCACTTACACTTTTCTGTGGATCTTCAAGTGCATCGAACAAGTGACACATTTGGTAATAACTGAGAAATCAATCTAGGGGTCATTAAAATTCTTTAATAAGATACTGTGTTCATAAGGCAATTTGGGATTTACTCCCACACTCAAAGAAAACCCTTTCTCTAACCTCTGCTGGTACACTCACTATCAGATAAAGTCAGGACTCTTTGAACTGAAAATCTTTATGCTTTCTCTTGGGAGAAACAATTTTAACAGAAAACCTGATAAAACTGGAAACAGCCTGTATCTAAAAATGCTTCTAATGACACTTGGCTGTGGTGACCACCATTTGATGTTTAGTTTCTAAAAGATTAGGTACGTCGTTTCATTTCACATAGTGAACATTCTTTTTTTAAAAGGTTACAGTCCTGTCTCATAGTTTAATGAGGCATTATTCGTTCTTTCAGCTATTTAACCTCTTGCTCCCTTATCAGAGTAGTGTTTAATATGTTCAGGAATATTCTTTGTCAGTCAGATCTTACAGATTTGAGTCATGTCGCCACCTTTTCTATAATTGTACAGTTTCTTCCCATTTCTTGGCTTGTAATTTTCTTTTAACCTCCAAGAAGTTCCTTTTCTTCTAGAAATCTTTTCCTTTTGAGGGCCAGTTGTTGTTTTTTTCCCTATAAAAACCCCTAGGATTAGACCTGCCTCCCTTGCCACCTTAAAATCTTCAGCCAGTTTCAAAGCACAGGTACAGCTATTTGAGTGTATTCTGAAGCATGCTGACATACAGCCTCCAATAAAATGGGCCCAAATTGGGAAACCATCTGAGTATATCTTTGACAAGAGAGCTAGTGACCTTCTCCACCATAAGATAGCAGAGAGAGGGGGAGAGGGAGAGGGAGGGAGGGAGGGAGAGAGAGAGAGAGAGAGGGTATTGATTCTATCAAAGTATTTGTTGTTGAAAACTCATCAATTGAAAATTAGTCAACATAGATAGATCTTGCTGGATTAAAATCAAACGTGTATATAGATGTTTAACCCCCTCCACCACAAATTGAAAGATAAGAACATTTTTTTTAAAAAAAGTAACCGTTTTGATAAAGGAAAAATCAAACCTATGACAACAGTTCATTTTTCAACATTTCAACTGAAATGTTATGATTTTATCCATTTAAGTCTTATAACTTCAGATTGGACATCTGCCTGCCAAACATACCTAAAGCATGCAGCAACATATTCTCCCCATCCCCAGATATTGCCAAGTAGCATGATTAGATAATTTCATTCAATAGGTTTTTTTTAATTCCTCAAAGCTTACACATAACATTCAAAGTAAAAGGTAAGGGTAAATTTTCCTTTAATTCTTTACCTTTGTATTAATGAACTGTATTGCATTAGATGTTGGTATGTGGGGACCTTGGTGCTCTCTGAGCCCTTGCTGGAAAGGCACTGATAATGTCACCTTATTTGATGATGAAATGTCTGCAAGAAAACAACCATGCTAAGAGAGCATCAAGACCCCGCAGTTCAACCCTGAGCTAGAAATATTCTATTGATCTTGGAATAAGATTTGCTATAGCACATTCACTTTGCTAAAATGAATGAACATACCAGTAAATATATCTGTCCCAGGATAATGTTGCATATTCTGGAGAGAGAGAAGTTCCCTGATGATGGGCTCCAGTAGGAAGCTTGGAAGAATAAACCTTTGGTCCCGGTGATGTACTCAGGTTGGATCCTGCATAACTAAACTAACTTCAATAAAGCGAATTATAAAATAAAATTTCAGCATGTTTGTGTTAAGGAAAAAATGTTGGGGGGAAAATGTTTTGCAGAAATTTTACCATTTTCTAAGAATAATCCTTTTGTAAAGAGTACAAGATATGCGAAGATTAGATGTCATAGTTGCTGAGTCCACATAAATGACAGAAAACACAGTGTAAAGTATAAATGTGTCTTTAATAAGATTCATAAGGCTGTTGGACAAAACAATCTTCTAAAATTCTGTGGTGTGAATCATGACTGTATTCATTGAATTTGAGCTCTATAGATTTCTTTAGTCAGATAATGAAAGTTAGCTTGTGAAACATATTTTCTGTTTTGTTGCAAATTTTTCCAACGTTAGTAGAGAACATATCATGACATATTATATAAGCACATTATAGTTGTGGCATAATGCTGCTGTAGAACATTTCAACCATTGTTATTGTTAATATTCCATTTACACACCCCATAAGAATAAATAATTGTAGATGACAGGTTGTTGGTCTTACATGTTTCAAATTATTTAAGAATTTTTCTTTTTCCAAGCTGATATACTATAGTTTTCTATACCTACTATTGATATGACATGATTACAGCATTCAGAATGTCATTATGTTCTTAGCAACTGTAGTTCCATTATTAGTTTCCTATGATTTGTAAAATTAATGTATCTTTTTAAACCAAGATCCTAAAATTGAAGAAAGAATTTTAAAATGTAGTTGTGCCTTTTTAAAAAACATACTAATGAATATTACAGTATGGATGGACAGTAGCATATTGAATAAAAAGTCATTTTAAGTCTCTTAAAGGCAGTGGACTTTCAAGCAAAAGTTGATGGATATTGTAGAGTTATATTTTGATTTGTGTTGAATTTCATAATTCTTGTCTGTGGGATTGTTAAAAGATACTGGGAATCTTTCAAATACTTATACTTTCTTATATATATATATATTCTTATACCACAAAAATAGAAGGGAGGATTACAGAGTAGTGTACTTCCTAAATCAGAGAGTATGGGATGGATGTAGTATGAGATGGCTCATGCCTGACCCTTTCAAAAATCACGTATGCACCAGAAAAGCTGTTGCAATATCAGTCTTGGTGCCGCATTATAGGTCTTTTGAATCAGTGGCACATCAGCATGTAGTAAATCATAATGGCATCAACTGCATGTCAATGTGGGGTCTAACTTAAATAAAAGGGCATGTTTGCACTGACATATCTTGGCATAGATATATATTCATCTCCTTACTGTTTTTTAAATGTTAGCTGTAGTGTTTTCCACTTGGGATATTACAGTTGATATTACAACGTAAAAGCGTTTTTTAAAAAAAATTCCAGTGGCAAAATTGAAGCAGGCAAATTGTTCTTTTCGTTATCTTAGTTATAGTAATGAAATAGCCATATGATGATAGTTGTTAATTAGAAGTGGATAACTTTCTGGAAAAATAGCCAATTTTGAGCAATTTGTCTGTTTTTGTAAAATGAACTACCTCTAGCTATACTCATTTTACTATATTCAGCTTTTAATCTGAACCAAATTAAACAGCATTTATGGCATTATGTCTTCTTCAACAGATAACCATTGTGCCCTAATAAAACAGCCAGACTTTGATATCTTTTGTTTGTAATAAGGTAATCAAATGAACACAAGAGCAGCAGGTTTTGGTAAAACTCACACCCCTGTGGCTGTACATGACAGCCTATTGATTTGCTCTGTGCAGGACTCTGTGGTGAGATACACTGCCCTGTGTAAAGTCTGCTGACTTTACCTACCAAGTATTTAACTGAGTAACCTGTAATAGATAATAGATAATGTCTTTTATCTATGGATGTGGCTAGATTGAGATTTAAAGGAAGATTAATCTAGACACTAAGATAACTTTTTTAAAAAAAGATAATTCATTTGTACACACATATTTACTGAACTATAGTATATTTCATTAATCACTGCTAACTTCAGAATGTTAAATTAGTTAAATAATGGTCTTTTTCCAAATCAAAATTATTATAAGTTCTCCTTAAAAAAATCCTATGGAATTTCTTTGTATACATGTTTGTTTTAATCAGCATAAAGCATTCCCTATTATATTATTGACTAGATCATTTATTTTATTTTGTCATAGCGAATTATGGCTGTTACTCGGAAACTAGCAAAAATTATGTATATATTGATTTAAGGCCTATAACTGTACCTCAGCCCAGTCTATCAAATAAAGTAATTGCTGTATTGTTCAGAATGCTATATATACACATTGTGTTGAGTTTCTAGAAGATAGGAATTCATTAACCGCATTAGAGGAATAGCAAGTTCTTTTTCCAGAGAAAAGTTGTTTAAAAATCAGAATACAAATAACTTTTCAAATGTAAATTGTATTTATCTTAGTAATTGTAATGCACATTTAGAAAGCTGACAAATCCTGCCATCATTCTTCACAAATTTTGGCAACTTCTTTGTTTAGGCAACTTCTTTGTTTAGGTAACTTCTATGCCAGTCTTAAGTAACCAATCACCTGCTTCATGATAAAGTCGTTTTCACGGACTCAACGTTGACTCAGCCTTCCAGCCTTCCGAGGTCAGTAAAATGAGGATCCAGATTGTTGGGGGCAATATGCTGACTATTAAACTGCTTAGAGAGAGCCCATAGTGTAAAGCACTATGAAGCGGTATATAAGTCTCAGTACTATTGCTATTCTTTAAATACAGTCCACTATATAGAGCACTGTCTTTCTCCTAAAGTCAGGTAAGGAGCCCTTACATCCTTAGATTTAGATCTATGCAAAATCACGTCTTAACATTCTCTTGATATCTGGGGCTCATATGACGAGAATGTTAGTTGTGATTTTGCATTCATCTTCATCTAAGAAGGTAAGGGCTGCAGCTTGACTTTAATCATTAAAATGTTTGATAAAACAAAAAAGAAACTACATTTTATGGCATCATAAGGCAGCAAATGTACCATTATTCTCTTATGCTTGATTGAAATAAATAAAGATTGCATTCTAGTTCCTTTTCCTCTACATATTGAGGGAAATCATGTTTTTAGGTCTATTTGTTTTCTGCTTTTCTAAACCTCTCGTCTGGTAGAAGCAGAATGCACAATAGCATTAATTCTAGACCACTTTTGTGGTCTATCATTCTTACTTTTGATAATCAGATTGTGGAGAAATAGAGGAGACCTAGCTGAAAAAATTGCTACAGTGCTATCAAGAATCGCTTTTGTCAGTCTTAAAAGTCTGAAAAATGAAGCGGCAGAAGTGTTGTCCTACTGTTCCATCGCTCTCCAAAAAATTGCAGAGGAATGCGTGTCTCATTCTTTTGATACTACTATAGTAATATTGCAGGAAAGGCAAATAAGCAAAAAAACATAACCTGAAAACAGAAACTATAATGGTTCATTAATGATTTTCAGAATTAGTAGAAGCAATTAGAGAAGTTCTTCATAAGTGCAAATTAATGAGAACAGTGAAAATGTTCTCTAGAGGTATCTTTTAGTGCAAAAAGTACAATCATTGGCTTCCTTGTTATAAAAAATAACATCTTGGAGAATATTTTGAAAAAGACAACCAGAATGTTTTATGATTATTGGATTTTAGCTTACATCTCAGCCACATTTATTTTACAAGTGTTCATTTGGAATGAAATAATAAGATTCCAAATGCTTCAATACATGCATGTAATATATCTCTTGTCTTCTTCCACCAGTTTTGTTTTGTTATGTGCAATAATATGGCTATTTGGCTCTGAGGGCATACTAATACTGTTTCAGTCCTTCTCCTCATCCTAGGGATGAATATATTTTAGATTGTAGCCTGAGGAAAAGACTTTCTATTTATGGCTCTGTATGTTGCAATGAGAGACTCTCCTGCTAAAGTGTGAGATATTAAATAAATAGTACTTTCCCCCCAATTGAGGTATATTCAGTCATTTATTTTCATCTTTTTTAATGTTTTTTTTACAACTTGCATTTCATTATATTGACCTGCAAGATGTTTGGAAACCCTCTTCGGAAGGGGCATGTCTTAAAAGGCAAGAACAAAATCATTAATAAATTGGTTCCTAAGAAATACTGACTTTTAAAAAACCTTGCAGTATTGCATAGAATGGAATGGTTTTGTAATAGTCAGAAGGCTACTAATCAGCATTGTAAGTTGGCCTCTACCAGGAACAAGAAAAACTAATTGGTTGCTTAATGCATCTGGAAAAGCTAGTATGTCTGAAGAAAATGACTTGAGTTAGGGTCACAGCAAATTTGTATTTAAGTTATCCATATACAGTTTAAAAAAAATAACACATAATTTGCTGGAGGATCTTGAAAAAAATTCAGAAAATGTATGTACATTTTGTGAATTGTGAATGTACAAAATGTATGTATGTACATTTAAATACATTTTAAATGTATTTAAAATGTATATATAGCCTGTTTTTCATGCCACTTTTGCAAGTTAAATTGCCCTTCTTCCCGTTGGTTGCTATGCGGTAAGGATACAGATATCCTCCATGAAATATAGAAGACACTTAATAGCTTTAGTTTAAGCTAAAGATACAAGTCTCTATTGAATATCCAGATTACTTTTACCTTAGGGATAAACAGGCAGAAGAGACTAATTAATATTATTCTAGGTACTGTTATAACTCTTCTTTCTTAATCTCCAAGGACTTTTCCCCTTATATGAAAACAAATTATAATAATTATAAAAATGAGAAAAGTAAATTCTATTTTTTTGGCTGTTCTAATTCTTGATTAGCCTACTGTTGACATGTTTCTACCATTAAATACAAGTATTCTTTTTCACTCTTTCCCATTATTGTTCTGATCAGATTTGTTTTGTTACAAGGTAACAAATACACAATAAGCATTGTGTAAAGCCATCTCCTTCAAATATTCAGTTGCAAAAAAAAAGAAAAGAAAAAAAAGGATTATCTTGTTTCAGAAGAACATGAAAGCAAAATAGCTGAACTAAATGTTTTGCTTAGCGAGTTTTGAAATGAAAGGATGCATCATAAACCAGTGTGGTATATCCATTAGATTAAGCTTAGAGAGCTGCACCTCCAATCCACTCTTTAAATTGTTCATGTAGATCCTGTTATTCAGCTGGTTTGATCCTTTGATGGGAAGTGCTCATGTCCAGAGCTGGACTGAGACTGATGGCCTCCTAACTTCTGAATGTAGTTCATACTATGTATGAAGCAAGAAATATGTAATTTATTCAATAGTCTTCTGGTACCTAAAGAACTACAAATATGATATTAATGTTTTGTTTGGATACAGTAAAGTATGTGTGCCTTAATAATTCTTTCATTTTGCATTTGTAAGTAGGCTTGATTATTTTGCTATAATGGAATAATCATTAAACCTCAAAGAAATAATTAGGTGGATAATTTGGTGAATATATTGCTCCCTATTTCTATACTCAAATGTGATTCTAGAGGATTTGGAACATTGTATATATTATCGCTTGTTTATTTAATATTAATTTGATATCATTGTACAAAAATCTGAGATATTAAAGGGATTTTTTTAGTTTCTTTAACAAAAGTATTAGGAAAATTCTGAAGTGTGCAAGTTAACTCATCATTATTTAACCCAGTCATAGTAATAGTTATTCTTGCTGATTGATACAATAACTGTTTAAAGTTTGTTGCATTGTGCAGCAACAATAAATGTATATGAAAGTAACAGTTACTTTCTTCAATAAATTATGTTTTACTATAAATGGTAGTGTTAGAATACTTAGTAATAACTGTAAATTCTGTCTCAATGTATGAACTAATAAAATGTTTCCTATTGATGAATTTTAGGATTCAACTTCTTGAAACAGAATAAATTCTAAATAAAAGCTAGAATAAATTCTAAATGAAAGTACAGCAAAAGTAGTCAGCACTGTTATGTTTTATCACATTGTGTAACAAGCCTGCATTACTCTTCATGATAAACTGATCATGACTCAAATGTTACAATATGGTTAAACACAATCGCAATCTGTGAATTAATCTACAGAATAAAATAAATGAGTGCTTTCTCTTATAAGCGTAGAATTAATTTAATATTTACATGCAATCATCTTAAGACAACTTAGTTTTAAATAGCATTTTTATTACATCCAGTTATTTTAAGATTTTTAACATGTATAACAATCACATCAACAGTTAATATTGAACTAAATGGTAGAAGTATTGAATAGCCATGTCTGTTTTCTTTAATATGTAGAACACATGGTTAAAAGACCCAGATGTCCATGCATGACATGCATCATCTGTACAGCCTTGTAGGGCCGAAGAAAAAGAAGAATGGCCAGGCCTTCCTGTGACTGCTCTTTCGTAATGTCCTGGCGCTTTGAGGCAACAGTCTATATGCAGCTTAACAGTAGTTGACAAAGCATCTGACTAATTTTAGTCATTATTTTAATTACTTGTTTAACTCTTTGCACTTAATATTACAATTAAAATTATTAACCATGAAAATACTTTTCATAATAAGATATTGTTTAATTTTGTCTTTATCAGTGTTACAATGTGAAGTTGCAGAAATATTTCTTCTCTAAAGTCTGTTGTATGATTTAGAATATTTTCCATGCTGCCATTATTAACTCCAATTCTTCCAAAATAATAATGCCATACTGTATTTATCTTGTTTTCTGCCAATTAAAGAACACAAAATATGCATTTTTACATACATGTAAAAAAACCCTCCTTTTTGACAACCTTGTAATTCCTTAATTCAGGGAAGAGTTGGAGCGACTGGGTGGAACTGAGCTGGCCGAGTGATATTAATCCATATTGAATGCATTTGGTCATTTGGAAGGAAAGAAAACCTGATCCCTATGAAATAACCTTTCTGGTTATAAAGTTACCTTTTCTCCTGTATTTAAAATCATTTTACAAAAAATGATGATGAAAGAATAATTAACGTATCAACATTTTGACATATTTTACCTGCAACCTCTAATTATGGACTCCATACTGCTGTGGTAAACCAGAGAAAGGAAAGATCTTGTCAATAGGCCAAAAATCAAGTGACAAGATGAGGCAAGAATTCCTACCAATGGGAAAACAAACAACTCTCAATTTCTGCAGAACATCAGCATTGTAGAAGATAATACTAGCTTTAGTTTCAGTGTGATATAAGTCACACAGAACTAGGAAAAATATGGCTTGACACTCACAATACAGTCCATACTATGGGAACTCTGGAGTTTGAAGCAATTTCTAAATTATCATAAAAGTTAATACGGAAATGTCTTGGTATGCTAGAAGTTCCAACCTTTATAGTCTAAATGAATGCAATAACATATTTTTGGAACTTAGATTTCTACTGTATACATAATATTAAGGAATACCGTTGGAAAAATTTGCCTGATCTTCTGTTACATTTATATGCCATCTTTCCTCTAGGAACTCAAGGCGGTATATACCAAAATTCCATATTATTTTCCTGACCAGAACAGTCCTAAAAGGTAGGCTGAATTGAGAGAGGGACTGGTCCAAAGTCACCCACTGAACTAACATAGTTGAGGATGGTTTTCAATCTGAGTCCCAGTTCAATCCCTTAACCACTATACCAGTGGTGGGTTTCTACTGATTCACCCCGGTTTGGGCAAACTGGTAGTGGTGGTGGTGTGAGGTGCCGCCCACCCACCCAGACATCATCACGGACACTGTGCATTGTGAGCGCGACATGCGCTCCTGATTCTGAACTGGTAGCAAAGGTAAGTGGAACCCACTACTGCACTATACCACTACCTTTTTTTAAAAAAAGCTATATCCAATTTTCTTTTATCACATTTTACACCACTTCATCTGATGTATGGAGTGAGGTCTTATGAGAGGGACTTTTCATCGCATGGATGTGATGAAACCTGAGATCTATAAGTGTTAGTATAAAAAATATTTTTAAAAATAGTCAGCAACAACTGGCCAAGTAAAATCTTCAGGGATTCCTTTACCTTTACCTTTTTTAAAATTACCAGAAGATTCATGGTAGTACAGATTAGCATTGTTTCCTAACTGCCTCATTAAGTAGCCATTTGAAGTTACAGCTATGTTTAAAAATAGCTTTGTGACCACTCATCACATTTATGGCTCTCCTTCAGTCTTGTGGTCACCATTTGCATGGTTGAAAACTGGCCTGTGGCAATCATAGTTAGTAGAGAAGGCGGAAGTAAAATTGTAAATTGCCATCATGTGATGTTTCACTTTACAACTACAGTGATTTGCTTAACAACTGAAGGGAAAGTATAAGCCCATCATAATAATGTGATTTTCATTTAGTGACCTTAGTGTTTAGCAATGGAATTGCCAGCCCCAATTATGGTTGCTAAGTGAGGACTACCTGTCGTGTAAAATACTACTATGAATACCTTTTAGTAACACTTCCTTTTTGCTGTCTAAAACTTCAGTTTGTTTCATATTTTGAGGTAATAAGACTGCAGTCATGTGCAAACTTTATTTATACATGAAAGCCCACTGAATGAAAAAGGCCATTATTTCTATGTAGATAAACACATTCACACAAAAATTGAATTATTGAGCTAAATTATGTGTACAGAAAAGGAAAATAATTTGCAAAGCATGAGCAGCTGTGCTAAAGCTCCTCGATAGAAAGTCATAAATAGTTCTCATACTGACATCACTAACATATGAGTTTAAGCACATTTCTTATTTGACTGAAATCTGTTTCTTTCAAAATTCAGTTTCCGATATTCAGTTAGAATCATTGGAATTCTGAATGCAGCAGGCTGGTTGGTGATGCTGACTTTAAGAATGGGAGTACCGTTGCAGATACATTTTAAGAGCCTTATTGCATTGTACAAAGTTGTGTTCCTTATTGTGAGAAATCATCTAATTTAGCTTGCATATGACTAGCTACCTCCCAAAATCTGAAATTGATTGTATTGATTCCCAGGTATAGAAAAATAAATATTTGTCAAATCATAAACATGTATGCAAACTAGAGATGGGTATTGTTATTCAGACTTTTATTGTGCTGATTTTTCTCCCAGAAGAATAGTTCAACTGTAGTATCAAGGCATCTCAGGGGTAGACAACATTCCTATCAATGAAAATCATTGCTACAATTTTTAACATTGTGTTTTCAAATAGATCCATGCCTTAAAGAAAAACTAAAATACGGTATTTAAAATTCTATCAGGGGATAAGTGATCCCCAAGGGAAAAGAATAATTTATACATTTATTCACTACATTCATATTTTTATATAATTTATATTTATTGCATTAAAGATGCATTAAATGGGGGAATCTTATTCCATGTACATTCTTCTCCCACTCTCCATCCACTACATTAAACTGTTCTATATTTGTCAACTATAAATTACATTTTAAGGTTTATTTTAAAGTGCACACACTATGTGGCAATACTCTTCTTCATCAATGTAGTTTTTGACAGTTACTTAAAGTTGTTGTGTGATACTTCTAGAGCATTGATACCAGGTGCCCTACTATTGTTATAAGCCAAAGACTAGAGATTTGTTAAATCAGCAAATCAGATACTTTGTTCATAATGCTTTATGGGAGAAAGAATCTAAATTACTTCATACATCCATTGCTTGGTTCAAACAGATGCTAATTTAACCTAGAACTGTCAGATTTTATTAGCTGGCCAAATAATAACTAAGGTTGCATATGTCTTGCAAATTTAAGAACTTCGTCTTGAGGGCCCTTCATGTGATTCTTCCCACTTTTTATGAATAGTAAGTACTGTGTTAATTTCCAGAAATCTATCTAAAGTAATAAACTAAGATAGTTTGCTTTGAAAAATATGCATCATTTACAGCCAATTAATAATGCTTTATTTCAAATGATTTTCAACAATATGGATTTTTAAAATACAGATTTTCAAACTCAAATTATGCTTTTTTTTTTTACTCTAAGAGTAAGGCTGCTGATTTATTAATTTTGGAACAGTAGATCACTAATGAAAAATGATGGGCTTGGGGTTATACAAAGTTGCTTAAAGATGTAGTAATGTTTTCTTTAACACCTCCTTTGATAAAAATATATTCCATGTTGAATTAAATCCATCAGCAAGATGTAAGGTTTTTTTCTAGGGGGAAAAGTACCTGTACTTCTCAGCAGATCGGGGAGAAGAATATTTCTGCTTATTCTTTAGGAATCTTCTGCCATGCCTGTTTGATCAATTTATTTTGAGTTTTTAAAAACTGCACAAAATCAGAGTTCTATAATGTAGAAAAAAACCAATGTTATTTTCATTTTTGCCTTTGTTTTTTCAGTTTTTTACCTTTTTATTATATTGTATAGTTTTCCTTTAAAGTTAAAGGGGTTAAAATTAAATGTAGAAATTTTGTTCTCAATTATTATTCATATTGTTTTAAAATGCAGTGAAATAATATGTACCGGTAATTTGAAAAGTTGGTACTTTATTAAATAAAGCAATGGGATGATTTGGCCAAGTCTTAGTTCTATTGGACAAACTTTATCTGGACATATTTGCCTTTGGGTTCTTGGCATCAGTTGATAGTCGCATAACAGTTGGTATTTGATTGGTTTTTCCCTGTTAGTAAAATATTGGAAGTTGGTTATTAAAAATGCCAAGTTCACACCTGACTTGGGAGGCAAGAGAGAAAATCCACAGCAGTTAATAAAAGCCTCTGCTACTTGTATGAAAGCCATTGAATGCAACTGCCTAGATTCTAGAACTTTCAAATGCAAGTTCTTTCACATTTAAATCTATTTTTCATAGAATTTTAGAACTAGAAAGAAACTTTGACAATTACTTTAACAAAGAAACCATTCTGAATCTGTATTTGGAAACTTTGTTCAGGGTGATGTGGTTTGTAAAAGATATAATAAAACTATGAGTAAGTTGTTAATGTATATAAACTGTTTACCATTAGTAATTTAGTTACCTGGGCCAAAACTCCTGGCAACTTTATAGATAAATGCCAGGATCTGTGCCAGCAATAATTTATAGCTCTTTCAAGAGCTTTCCAGTAATCTTTTTTGATCTCTGTCTTTTCTATTGCCTTCTCATTCTCTCACTTTCCTAGACTTTCTAAGTTAAGAGAGCATCAGTCTTTGTTTCATTCAGAACCAATTTATTAATTTTTGCCATTCATAATGCTGTCAGTAAATATCTCTAAATCTGTAAGTTGAAGGTGACCATCTTTTCCATCTCATTTTTTTCTCAAAGTTTTGATTTTACATTTCTATATTTATCACTGGAATAACCATTATTTTCACTTGTTTGGATCTTTTATGGAGTGAGGATCATAGAAATCATATCTTAATTTGTTGTTGCTTCCTCTTAGTAAATTTTAGTTAAAAATGTACTAAGTAAAGGAAATTTACTTTTCCTACAACAATGCACACTATCTTTCCTTGATCCCAAGAAAACTGAAATATGCATCAAGCTTACTATACTTAACATACTGCCACCAACCAGTTCATTTTTTTTAATATTTAACACCAACCCAGATTTTTCAGTTTCCATTTTGAACTGTTCTAAAGCTTCTTTACTTTCAGTTAACAAAGTGGCGTCATCTCAGATCTTAAATTGTTCGCATTTTTATCTCAAATTTTGATCCAAGCTATCTTCTATTCTTCAGATGTATTTGCTGTACAATTTAAATAGATATGGGGACAATGTGCATTCTTTTTCAATCTATTCCTTATTCTCAACTACCCTGATTCTCCAATTCAGTTCTTATAGTAGCTTTCTTGATCATTGTAAAGCTTCCTTAGAAGAATAATTGGATCTTCGGACACTTTGATTAGCTGTAATGTAGGACACGTTCTGGTATGATCTACACAAAAGCCTTGCTGTAGTCAATAAAGAAAGGGTAATTTTCTTTTTTTACTTTCTCTTCCTTCCTCTGTTATCCATTTTATGTTTGTTATCTGATCTCGTGTCCCTCTATCTTTCCTGAAAACTGCCTGTCCATTAATTTTGCTGTCTCCCTGTATAGCTTTGTTCTTTGTAAAATTTTAAGCAAATCTTTGTTGTGTGAGAAATTATTATGACTGGTTAGTAATTTCATTATTTATTTTTTTTGCATCCTTTCTTTAGGATGATTACATAACCTGATTGTTTTTCATCTCTAGGCCCTACAATATTATTTCACATATGCTGAAATTTATTGGGCTTATCAGCAATTTAGCTGCTTCTTTGCCTAAACTTTTAACCGTTAAATAAGTGCAGGTACTTACTGCTTTCCTATAGGTTAGCTGGCTTATTGCCTATGATACCAAAGGTTTCTGTGGAATGATTTAAAGAATATATTCCTTTTACTGTATTAATCTTTCTGTATTTCTTTTAAAAGGGGGTTGCCTCTATTAGGTAACTGCTTTGCTTACTCTTCAGTAGTTCTGTCTTGGCTATACTGTAAATTTTCCTATAATTCCTTTGAAACATTTTTCATTTTTATTATTTTCCTTGTTCTACATTCTTGATTGAGATACAATGTTATTCCTCTCTTGCTTAATACTGAAAGCCATCAATCAATTATTATGAACCCTTGTTCAGTTCTTTCCTGTTAAAAATTTTGGGAATATTTTTTTTCACTTTGTTCTTTCTAATATCTTTACACATAGCTCCTAGAGTCTCTTTCACTTGTTAAATATATTTAACCCATTATTTATATTAACCATGAGTTCTAACTGTGAATTGTATCTTCCAGCTCAAATCTTTCTGGGACATGTTTCATCTTTCATTTTCTAAAGGTAATCCATATAGTTGGCACCTAAAATTGGTGCCATGTTCCACAATCTGTACCTGGATGTATTCTTACTGAATGTTCTCTTTCATTTTATATAGCTGATTTAGTTCCCATGTTGTCCATCCATGTGGTCAAGGTTTAGTAATGTGTTTAATTCTTTTTCTCTTAAATACATTTGTTTTTGCTTAAATACATTTGTTTTCTTAGAAGCTTTTTTTCCCTGTTGCATGAGGTTTATCTTTTTAATTTCTATTTTTCATTTTCTGTTTTTTTGTTTTTTGTTTGTAAGGATGATTACATTCAAATGAAATTGTTGGCTGCTTTTAGCCCATAAGAGTAACCAGAGCAGCTCACAGATTATTAAAAATAGCCTGCTAACAATAAAGCTGCCTTTAGCAGCATACAAGTCCTCTTGTCTCTTTATGAACTGTAAAGAACTCGGGAAGTATTCTTATCCTTCTAAAGAGACAAATCCAGTACATTGCATTGGGATTTGTAACAGATGCTGTAAAAGATTATGAGAGAGGTTTGTGCTCTGGTCTTTTTAGTTCTTTGGCATCTACACTGTCCATTGAGCCAAGCTCAGTCTTTAAACTCTGTGTGGCTGCTTAGATTATGACTTTGCATATCTGCAAATTATTCTTTGTATAGCAAGTGGTAAATTGCAACTGGCATACTTTGTTCTTAATTCTCTCTATCCTTTTCCAGTTACAGCAGGACATAGTTCAGAGTAACTGTATCTTAGCATGCTATTGTTTATTTCATGGAATCATAAAACTGAAAGGGACCATTTAAACCAATCAGTCTAGCCCTTGTTCAGTGCATAAATTCAATTAAAAGTGCCCATAACTGTCCAGCCTGTTTCAATACATCCAGGGAAATGGAGCTCACATTCTTATTGGTTATTGATTTCTACTGTTAAAGTGCTCTTACTGGTGAATTTTTCCTAATATTCAACAGAAATCTGCCTCCCTGATACTTAAGACCCCTATTTCCTGGTTTTATATTTGTAATTTATACTACGTTCTGTCTTGATAGCATGTGAAGCAATTTTTCCTTAAATATTGTATATTTATATTCACAGTTCTGTGAAGCTGTGATGGTTTCATATAGAGTTAATGTGACCATCCCCTATTTATATAATATATAAATACATTATATACTTAAATACAATATAATGCAAAATTCTGGAGTTTCCACTGTGATTGAAAGTATGACTGATTAATGATCACATGATACTTTTTGTGAGCCCAGCGCCTAGCAGATATATGATGGGTATCCCAGGTTCAGAACAGAAATTGAAATAAAAATCCTAAATTTGTCTATATCTTTATTTATTGCTTAGCCCTTAGGCCATATCAAATAATTATTTTAAATTTATAAAGGCAGAAATATTCAAATACGTTTTATTTATGCATCTGAAAGATATAATGACATCTTGTGAATCTGCAACATTATCTTCTGTAATTTGATTGCTCCGTAGGTACAGAATGCTAACAACTAACGTTGGTGTTTAGAAAATAGTTGTACACTATCACAGTTCCTGTTGCACTCTTGTTCTAAATATATAGGAATTAATTTCAAACCTACACCCCCATGCACCCCCTTTTCTAACCCTTCTGTTACACCCATCTTCTAACTATCATCAACATGGCTAATAAAGATACTTGTTTTCACTTTTCAAGTCAAGTTTAGAAACATATTTTGGGATATGAAACATTTAGAAACATGAACTTGGAAGGAGCCTCAGAGGTCTGTTCCACTGGAACAAAGTTAATCTCTAAACAAAGGATACAAAATCTTAACAAGGCAAGTCCACCAACTTTAAGATAATCAATTCCATTTTTGAATAGCTGCTGCTAAAAAGTATTTCTTGAAGTTTAGTTGAAAACCCCATGTCTTAGGACTTGAGTTTATTGGTTTGTTTTCTGCCCTCTGGAGTAAACAGAGAATAAATTTGCTGTATTTACATTAAAGTCCTAAAATATTAGCATGCAGTTTGACCTCAGCATTGTTATTTGTTTTCCCTTTAGCTATATTAGTGTGGCTACATTAGGATTTTCTTTTCCTGCTTATGAGCATGCATAGCTGTATTAAAAGTATCAGGGGACATTGTTTCTTATAGGCCATCTATTTTATCTTAAAATTCCCTGACCCAGTTAGGATAGGGTAATTTTAAATGGAAATGTCAGGAGCTTTATGCATCCAAACTGTGTTTTTGACAGTATACTATCACGTTCCTTAGGATGCAGACCTCACGTAAAATATACTCCTGAAACTAAACACAGCTTTTATTTTGTGCAATATATTACATAGCATTAACATTTGCAGGAAAAGATTTAGGAAATATTTTATATGAGATTTTCATTGGTTTGCTTAAGTTTTTCTTTTTGCCAGTGCTGTATTGAAAAGGCGTGGTTCATCACTCATAAAATTGTGTCTCCTTTGAGTCAGTCTTGGCTCCTAATGACTTCATAGATATGTCCAGTTAGTTTTCTTGGCAGTGATATAAATGTGATTTGCAGTTGCCTTTTCATATGTGGTATTTTTTGTTATTCTTCTATCTGGGTATTAATCAAATGTAATTGTGTATGTTTTTGAGGTCAGGGAGACCAAACCTGAACCCAGGGGAAGTGTGTGTGCGTGTGTGTGTGTGTGTGTGTGTGCGTGCAAGTGTGCGTGCATATTAAATAATCTTAAATAATCTTCCATGGCTCTTTTTTAATTGGCTTTCCATTAATCCCAGCCAGAAAAGTTCTGGTTTCAGTTGAACATTGATCTTTAAAATTCTTTGTATCGTTATATGTATTTGAATCCAAAAATTTCTGGCTTTTTTACAAGTCTACCAATCATGATAAATCATTACCCTTCTTACTGTCCACATTTCCAAAATAAATTTGAAGTACCTTTATATATTCAAGACAATTTTTCTGGAATCAACCAACAGCATATAACTTTCTAAAAGTTCTCTTTTAAGTTATAACAATGTAAATGTCAGTCCTTCTAACGCATATATTTCCCCACTGTTCCATCAATATGTTACATCCAGAGTCTTAGCCCCATTTTATCATACAGTGCTTCTTCCATTTCAACATACAATTCATATTACTCAGAGCCTTTTGACTGGCTGTAACAACTGATTGAACTCAAAATGCAAGATAACTGTATGTTGTGTTATGGCAAACATATTAATGTAATTTATTTAATTCAAGCACTACCTAATTCCGGAATAAAATGTGCAGATAAAATAGTTTTATATGTAATCAAATAACAGCTAAACAAAATGTATCTTAACTTTCAGGAAGGACACTTTTGTCTTTAGTTCTTGTATGTTATTAATAATTGTGTTCTTAAGTTGTCTTATTCCCAGTTGAATCCTCTCTTTAAATTTTTTAGATTGTACTATGCGGTCCGAAATAATAGACCAAATTTCTCTTTCAGCTCTTCCTCCAAAGCCCTCCAAACCAATAACTCCTATCAATACAAATGAGATAAAAGAGAACTGCAGCTCGCCATTGCAGGAAGCGGAATGGTACTGGGGAGATATCTCAAGGTAAAGAATATTAAATAATATGCAATTATGTAGGCAGTATTATAAAGATAGTAAACTTGGTGAAGTTTTTTTACTCAAGGTTAAAATTACAATTTTGCTACTTGTTAAACCATAATGAAATCAAGAAATGGACACTTACTCTAATTTTTGAAAACTACATTTTCATAAGTAAAAACTGATTTTTACATTAAAATCAAATGTCTAAAATAGCCTAATTTCAGGTGAATTTGATCTTAAACCCTTTTGCATTTAATATAACTGTCTAATTTAAAAAAGAATCTGGAGAAAAGGTATTTGATTAGATAATGCAGAGTATATGATTCAGTAGGTCATGTACAGTGCACTCTTAGAGAGGTGGCAAGGGAGTAGCAATGCTTCTTTTCCACTGGCAGAGCTACAGTTCCTATTATAGCCATGTTACAACCATTATTGTGCAAATTAGAAATATTGTGATTATCAATAAAGAGTTTGCATCCTTTTATTTCATTAAAAAAATCTCTTTTGCCCAGTAACTGCCAGACATCAGTGTCATTCTTCAAATAATTGATTTTTGTAGTTTTCTTAAATTGGTTCATAAAACCGACAAAAAATTAGACTACTATTTAGGTAAAGTCCCATGGATCTTAATAATTTATTACAACCAAATATATGTTCAGGAATTAATAAGTTACAAAATAAAAGTTGTTACATTGTATACATTTAATTAATGTAAAATTGTCTTTGGATTCAGGTAATTTAAAAGTATCAACTGTAAATAACCTGATGTGAAGCAGTCCTTAGTTATTGTACTTATCGGTAACTATAACTAATCAGAAATAACTAGTTCAAATATTAATTTGATGGTTTTTTTTAAAGTTTAATTAAAGCTTCAAACCATATAAGTAAATTCTAAAAATTGACTGCAAACTATTTTAGGCAATAGTGTTCTGAAAGTTTTAAGTAGGAAATGTGTAATTGTTTTAGAATGAAACAAAACAAGAGTACCTACCGTGTTTCCCCGAAAATAAGACCCTGTCTTATATTTTTTTGAACCCTGAAATAAGTGTTTGGCCTTATTGCCATGTGCTCAAAAGCCCAATTGGGCTTATTATCAGGGGATGTCTTATTTTGGGGAAAACTGGGTAGATGTTTTTGCAATTAACATTGCTATTACGAGGTAATCCCATTAAAAGTAAAAATAAATGTATTTTATTTACTTCTTGTACTTCCAGAGAAGAGGTAAATGACAAACTCCGAGATATGCCAGATGGAACATTCTTGGTGCGAGATGCATCAACGAAAAAACAGGGAGACTATACACTTACACTCCGGTAAATAACTGGGATATTACCATATGAGTTGTCCTGTTCATTCTAAAGTTCTGTTTAACACTTGATAGTAAACTGATGTGTTGCAACCATTGAATGTGAATGGTAAATATTCTTTATTGTCCTAGAATGTTCTTTTATGTACTGTATGTGCTGGGCTATAAAAATGACGCATAATACGAAAGAGTAACCTCATCTGCGTCAGAGCATTTGCAAACTCTATGGAAATTGGCAGCCTAGCACTTTTTTCTTTCTCTATAAAACCAGGTTCTGGAGGAGATGGTTTCAATTTCAAAGGATGTCAGAAGTCTGAATTAAAAACAAGGTTGTCAGGACTTGAGCTGCTTTTCATTGTCTTGTTTGTTATAATTATCCTTAGCAGTTTCCCTATAGCTATTTTCCACACCTTTTTCTTTGTTCCAGAAAGTTACTTGAAGGCAAATTAAAGATCTCAAAATAAGCAATGATATATAATAATACTTGCCTTTCTTTGGAATAACTAGCATAATTACAATAGCACTTAGACTTATATACCGCTTCACAGTGCTTTACAGCCCTCTGTAAGCGGTTTACAGAGTCAGCATATTGCACCTAACAATCTAGGTCCCCATTTTACTGACCTCAGAAGGATGGAAGGCTGAGTCAACCTCGAGCCGGTGAGACTCAAATTGACTTCACAAAAAGTTAAATATGCAGGGAAAAGGAAGACATGAAATTTCTCAATCTTTGATATACTTCCAGTATCTTGATATCTCTCACATACAGTTAATCCTTGATTTACAACCGTTTGCATAGTGACAGTTCAATGTTACAACGGCACTAAAAAGTGACTTACGACCATTTTATACACATAACTGTTGCAGCATCCCCGTGGTCACATGATCAAAATTCAGACATGTGACTTTCTGACAGTAAAGTCAGTGGGGAAGGCAGATTCATTTAATAACTGGGTCACTAACTTAACAGTTTCAGTGACCTACTTAACAAGAAAGGTTTAAAAGTGGCAAAACTCACTTAACAACTTTCTTATTTAACAACAGAAATTTTGGGCTCAGCTGTGGTCGTAAGTTGAGGACTACCTGTATGTTTCATATATACTACTGCTATAGCCAGGACAAGCAAGTGAACCATGCCTTTAAAAAAAAAATCTTCCATTCAATCATGACCAATTCTCAGAGAATTGAACAATGGCTTTCAGTTTTCTTAGCAAGGTTTTCAGAAGTGGTTTGCCAGTGCCTTTTTCCTAGGCCTAAGAAAAAATAACTAGTCCAAGTTCACCCAGCTGGCCTTTTGCCCAAGGTAGGAGAAGAACTCATGGTCTCTCAGTTTCTAGCTGATGCCTTAATCACTACTTCAAATTGTTTCTCAATCCAAACAAACTCAAATCAAAAGTTATTTTCAAGGAGTGTTGTTTTGCATTGAATACTTCTCTCTTGTATTGAACTCCTAATCTGGGATGATTTACCCTCATAAATTAGATCTACCTTCTTATGGGATTCCTGTTTGTGTCTATCTTTCATTATTAAAAAAAATATTTGTTTTTTCTTTGTTTCTTTGTCCTCAAATATAGTGTTTTATTTTGCTTTCTTAAAATTAATGGCAGCTGTTGTTTTTTTAGTAAATGCGGGATAGGTCTGAAAAAGAATTCAAAAGCTAAAGGCTTGCTTCTGCTCTCTGCTTCAAACATTTTCTTGACATGCCATTCATATTTTTAATTTTGTTACATATATATGTGCAACAACCACATGATTAAAAACTATTGAGAATTATATTTTCATATTTATCTTAACTGTTTTTGAGATACTAATTCTTCAACAAAAGTACATTACAGTAAAATAATATCTGGAAATGGAAAGGATTGAATTTTCTAGGTTCACCCTACCAATTGTTTTACTATATTGAATCCAAAAGAATTGTTTGATTTGCCTATGCAACACAGATATACAAATGGTTGCTGTATATTTGAGGCCAGCTAAATTATTTTCCTTGTAGTTCTGTAGAACATCTGACCATATAATTAGGCAAAGAAGCCAAATCATGCCTTATAAAATTTCTCAGGTTTAAGGAATAATGTTTTCTATACATTCATAAAAAACTTTCCTCTACCAAATTTTAATTTAAAATTTTAATTAAGCATGGTGTTCTTAGAAGTTAGTGAGGTTTGGGTGTAGCTCTACTTAGGATGCATTTTCATATAATTTTTAAAATACTAATATTAAAGAAATGAATGAAGTGTTACAGACAAAAGTGAAAATTTATGGTGTAAAATAATTATTCAGGAATTGTTTTATTTGGCTTTCTGTTCTAGCATAAAGTATGTTATAATTTGTATGCATCATCAGTGAAATGTGCTATGTACCTGATGATTTTTATTATCTATCTTCTAGGAAGGGTGGCAACAATAAATTAATTAAAATCTATCATCTGGATGGGAAATATGGCTTTTCTGATCCACTGACATTTAATTCTGTTGTGGAATTGATTAACCATTATCATCATGAATCTCTTGCCCAATATAATCCTAAACTTGATGTGAAGCTGATGTATCCTGTATCTAAATATCAGCAGGTAAGTTTTCAGAGCGTATAAGTGGATTTCATTGAATGTTTATGGGAAAAAAGGCTGTGAACTATCTTTTCTACTGCTATTTGAATAATTTAATTTATCACAGCTAAAATATGATTGTTTCAAGAGCTTTTACTTTAGAGGACCCATTTGTAAGAATGTAAAAATAAAAATTTACTATTTCAACGTAAATAAATGCAGACGCTTTTTACACGTTAAGAATTTATCTTTGCATCATATATATCAATTATTTGGCATCGTTTTTAAACTACAATGGTTGAGATCTGTTCATCTAATATAATTTCACATCAAGTTTTTTAAAAAATGTATCTAAATGAATTTTTATGCAAATCTAAGATGAACAGATTATAATTTTATCTACTTACCATAAAATCTGCATTTGATATCATTTTTTCATTGATGAAAACCTATCATTTTTTGTAATGAAATTAAACAATTAATTAAAAACTTAGTGTTGGGCATTTATCCAAAAAAAGTTGATCTCCAAAAAAGTCCCAAATCATCTTTAGTAATTGAAACAGCATTTAAAATCTGGGTGGAGAAATGTTGGTAATTAAGAAGACTTTGTCTTCATTGTACGATAGGTTTGACTTTGTACTATAAGGTTAAGAAAATTGATGTGTTTTCCTTGAGGTAGAAAGCAGCATCTGAATTTCTTTCATAGAAAATTATATCTATTTTCTGCTCTGATGTACGCAGGATCAGCTGGTAAAAGAAGATAACATTGATGCTGTGGGCAAAAAGCTTCAGGAATACCACACTCAATATCAAGAGAAAAGTAAAGAATATGACAGATTATATGAAGAATATACCAGAACATCACAGGTATACTTCAAGTTGATTACATTCTCATGGTGACCTATGCAAAAAATAGAATTTGACAGTAAATGTCCATGCAAACCAAAGGGGTGCTTGATTTTCAATATAGTGTTTTCCTCACTATATTCTGAAACATACATGTGTCAACTTGACCACTAAAACAGCTATGGGAAGGGTTTGATTTTTTTAAAAAAAGCATTTGTTTTGCTCTTTCTACCCCGCACATCTATTTTACTATATATCAGAGGCCAATATGAAATTAGAATTTGTGACTTGAATCAAGCTGCTCTATTAATAGTTATTTATAGTTGTTCCTTTATAAAAATTTTACATTCTCTCTAAACTGAGATTATGTCATCATGTATATGAAAAGTCTATGTTCCAGGTGGGAATTATTCTTGCAGAATTCAAGAATTACAGGGTGGTTCTTAGTTTTGGCAATAGACCTTCTGGAACAGGAAGCATTTTCATATGTGCTAGACATTTTGAGATACAGCCACATCTGGAATGCTACTTCCTATTCTTTATTTCTAAAAAAAAATCCCAGATTGGCACATTCAGAAGAAAAACAGAATATGCATTGTTGCAAAACATATTAGAAAAATTATCACATCATCTATGAAAGCTCCTCCTCATATCTTATCACTATTTCATGCAAATAGACCTGCTTTTACATTATTTTTGCTTTTCAAGTTGCTTCCCTCCTTAAACTTTCTTGTGCTTCTACATTAAGTTCTAGAGCTGAAGAATTCATATTTGGTTTTGGTTAGGTTCACTTAGCTCTTCATGGTTGAGGCCACTTTAATTTCTTTACTTACATAGTTGCTTTTTTCATCATTTAAGGTAACAAATCTGAATTTGAATCAATTTTAACAAAATGTAAAGTGTTAAAAAAGCTTGAATTCTATAAATTCCCCCCCCCCCCCCGAATTAATAGTGTGCTATATTTTCATGTAATGGTAATACATAAAAAGTCATTCTAATAGCTTTATGCTTCTGGTTGTAAACTATTATCTTATAAATGGACTGCTTTGTGCAGGAAATTCAGATGAAGAGGACAGCAATAGAAGCTTTTAATGAAACAATTAAAATATTTGAAGAGCAGTGCCACACCCAAGAACGGTATAGCAAGGAATACATTGAACGATTTCGAAGAGAAGGGAATGAGAAAGAAATTGAACGGTAAGTCTACCAAATACTATACCTACTAATAATATTTAGTTCAGTATGGTAATTACATTGTCAGCCCCATATTGTTTAATTGTTCTCACTCAGCTCCGAAGTAGCTGCATTAAATATTAAAGAGTACCTAAATAACTAATCTGGAGTCATTACATAAGTATGCTGTTTCCAGCTATGAATTACAGGAATATTTTTTTGAGTTCAGAAAGCTTAATGGTTTTAATATATAGTCTTTAAAAAATATTTTGAATTTCCATTTTCTAAATTAAGGGACAAACAGTTCAGGTGTATATTAATTGTAATTTTAAAAACTTAATTATGCTGTTTGAAGTCAGCAGAATCTTTACAGGACAGAGATACAACTAGCAGGAAAATTTAATAACACAATCATGTTGAATGACGTTTTTACATATTCTAGAGGTATAATTATAGCAGCAGAACAATACTCAATTATATAACTGAATTTCCTTTTAGTTCAGATTCTGATACCATATGCCAAAATCATTTTTACACAGCATGCCATTTGTCTTCCTCACAATATCATTTAAATATTATCTGAAAGAAGGAAATGGTCAGACTGAGGAGAAAACAATCCCCTTCTTGATAACAGGAATGTTTGAAAGCTGGGAGCAAGTGTCAGCTGCTGACACTTGTTTCTTGGAAAAGTCTCTGTGCTCATCTGATCATTAGCTTGGTCATGGATCCTTCCACTGTCCTTCAAAGACATTCTCTACACTCTACATCAGGCTTAGCATCATATTCTCAGCCTTCTTTCATATTTCTGCTAGGACTTTCCTGGATCGAGATATTTCATCTTGTCAAAGACCCAGCATTGGAGGCTGGCAAAAAGACAAGAAGAGACCTCAGGGTTTCCCTCTGAGGTCAGAGTTCTGTCTTCAGTCTGAGACACATTCAGTCTGTCTTATCACCTGAGACACATCAAAGGGTAGGGATCTAGGTACATTATAGATACCATAAGGGTTTTTCCTGATATAATGAAAATAATTTAGCTGATTGAGGTTGACATGAATATATACCGTGTTTCCGTGAAAATAAGACCCTGTCTTATATTTTTTTAAACTCTGAAATAAGCCCTTGGCCTTATTGCCATGCACTCAAAAGTCTGACTGGATTTATTATCAGGGGATGTCTTATTTTGGGGGAAACAGGGTACTATTAATAAAACTTTAAAGCTTTTTTTTTAAAGGAGGAACTGAAAATGGGATGTTTTCAAGTCAGACAAGAATTCTGTGGAGTGCATACTATTGATTTGGATGCTATATAACTATGGATAAAATATGTGCATACTTTTAAAATCCTAATATTTTAGTTTGAGAAGTATATTTGTAACTTTTAAAAACACTAGGTTTTGTTTTATAGGATTATGATAAATTATGAAAAATTGAAATTACGCCTGGGTGAGATTCATGATAGTAAGATGCGACTGGAACAAGATTTGAAGAAGCAAGCCCTGGACAACCGAGAAACAGACAAGAAAATGAACAGTATCAAACCTGATCTTATCCAGCTACGCAAAATCAGAGATCAGTACCTTGTGTAAGTAAGCACTAGCTAAGTCTAACCATTATTCACTAGCTACAACACCCAGTCTCTGCTTTAATTCCAAGAGAATGGTAACAAAACTAAACAAGATATTATAAAAGGTTTTTAAAAATGTTTAAATAGTTTTTAATTAATATAAAAGTTTCCTGATTCAGAGTGGGATTCTAATTAGAAGCAAAAAACCCATGGCCAACGAGGTCAATATCCCCACTACTGCTTGCCTCTACTAATAACAGAGTATAAGATAAGTGAGCTTCTTGACACAAAAGATAAATTTTGTGTCAAGATTATAAATTATAAATTTAGCTAGCCTTTTCAGCGCTTGTTCAATACTATTCTTGTTCCATATTCCCAGACAATTTGAAATGAAAGGCAATGCAATGTTCATAGACTAATTAGTTCAATTATGCCATTCAGCAATATGGTGACTTCGTGCATTAGTGTTATGATGATTGGGGGCATCATTGAATAAATCAACCATTCTCTCTCGTTACTGAGGGAAGAAGGAAGGGTATGTTTTTACATACCACAAATATTTTCTATGCCATAATCAGCTGTTTTTGCCAAGAAAGAAAATGTCACATAATGTACAAACACACAAAAGAAGCATAGCTGTCTTCTTCTCTCATAAAACATTATTGTTGGGGATAGTTCTGTGATAAAACCATTTATATTGATAAAATAATAGGTCTAATATTCTTGGGATCTTGGAGAGGCATTTGATGGAATGATCCAAATTATTATAGAAAGTTAATAACTAGTATTGTGTCTCTTTGGCAGCTGGCTTAATCATAAAGGAGTAAGGCAGAAACGAATTAATGACTGGCTGGGAATCAAAAATGAAACTGTTGATGAGTAAGTGCAATTGTTTAATGTTATATTGCTATCAAACTGTATTTAAAATCCTAGTAGAGGTGCGTACAGATGCTAAAATAATGTCATCATCACATAAATATGTATATTTTCTTAGTCAGAGTCCATGTCTAAAATCCATAAGAACAGTCAAATAACACTGATATTTTCTGTTTTATATACTTTCATTAAAAAGTAAAGTTTATTATTGTAATGGATTTTACCATATGTAGAATATAGCATAAAAATGTAACTAATGCTTCAGTACCTCCTCCTTTCATTATTTTAATTATACGCATGCACATTTACATATGAGACGCCCGATACTTATTCCACAGTTTGTGTCATGCTTCTAACAAAAGTTGATGGTAGTAGTACTGTGTGCTCTTTTTAAGGCAAGGCTTTGATGATGTTTGTATACATTGTTATATTCAAGAATAAGTATTTTAAAAAGTAAACCTGCATTAAGGAAAAAGGATTTGTTGTTTTCCTAGTACATATTTTATGAATGAGGAAGATGAAAATCTGCCACATTATGATGAAAAGACTTGGTTTGTGGGAGACATCAATCGCATCCAGGCAGAAGATTTGCTTTGCGGGAAACCTGATGGAGCATTTTTAATTCGAGAAAGTAGCAAGAAAGGCTGCTATGCTTGTTCTGTGGTGTAAGTATTGGCTTTATGAACTAGCGGAAAGCTCTCAGCACACTTGCAAAGCATAACTATATTAGAAGAGCTTGCTTTTGAGTGGGAGTGGTTCAATCTATCTGCTTTTTGCTTTAAGGTTATTTTCTTTTTTAGTTCTTAAAAACTTTTTAAAGATAATACCAGCATGTTTTAACTTGACTTTTTATAATGGACTTCCCCAGCCATAATTCCCCTAATGTTTCTCTCTTTTGTGAACTTATTGTTTTATACAATTAGAAAATCACTAGAGCAAGCGGTGAGATACAAATCTTTTAATGAAATAAATGATATAATTAATTGGCATTTGAGGCTGGTTTTAAAAACGGGATTTTTCTTTATTCTCATTCTTTTGACAAAATATTTCATTCTTCAGTTTTCCCCATTGGTCTAAATTCTATTACTTAAAAACAAACCTGTTTTGGAGAAATGATATACATGTAATCTCTTAGATACAGCTCCACATTTGTTAAAAGTATAGATGTCTTAATGGTCTGAAAATCTTCTTTAAAAATAGCTTGGATTACAGAGCTAAAAAGATATTTTTAAACTATATGGTCCATTAATTTCTGAATCTTTTTTTATTGTAATCTTCTAGCTGACTTATCGCGTTAAATGTTGTTTCTTTTCCTTAACAGAACTGAAGGCGAAGTTAAACACTGTGTGATCTACAGCACTCCAAGAGGTTATGGCTTTGCAGAGCCATATAACCTATATAACACCCTTAAAGAATTAGTCCTGCATTACCAGCATACCTCTCTCGTCCAACACAACGACTCTCTAAATGTCTGTCTTGCTTATCCTGTCTACGCACAGATGCCCTCCCTTTGTAGATAAATTTTAGGAAGATGAAGTATAGGTGAAGTGTTGGTTATCTCGAATTTCTTTTCTACAATTTTTATTAGAACCCAGAGGGCATTCTTTCTCCTTAGACTGCTTGTTTTGCACAAGAAGTTATATGATGAATGTGAATCGGAAACTTAGCAGCAACAGCTTCGGGATAGGTACCATAGTGCTACCTGAAGATCAGCTGTGTTCATAAGGAGACTGCCTCTTGATTTCCCAAAAAGAACAAGAAAACTCTCTCAAACTCTGTGTTTAAAAATCCATTGAAGCAAAATTGTAGGAACATTTTTGCCTGGCACCATCAATGGAATTTCTACATGGATTTTTCTTTTTTGAGGTATTGGTAACGTCTTTCAGTCTTAAACTCCAGGAAAATAGGAGAAAGGCTCACCTAAAGAAGCTTTTCCGTGTTAATTTTAGCAACTTTGCTGCAAGTTAGAATAACTTACAAATGAGGGCTCATCTTGATGTAGCATGGTATTTGGTGAGAGGAGACCAAAGGAATTTTGGGGGAAGTTTCAGGTTCATTCTTAAAAGAATATCCTCAAAGAAATGTTGCTTTATATATTACCAACAATAACAAAGTTTCAGTTTCAACAGCACTACAGATCTTCAAATTTAAAAAAGCAAACTTTATCCAACAAAACTTCTCTCATTGCTGGACTGAGCACTTATGGGGATAATTGCATTTGCAATCGCACACTTGCCAAAACTTGAAGAGAAAATTATGAAAGCTAAAACTTTCTCATGTCATTTTTATAACTGACCTGATGTAACTGCACCACTTTTTCCCCATTAGTTTTTAACATTTTTCTTTTCTTATAACTATTTCAGATGTTCTTTTTAAAAGATACTAAGCTTTGGAATGTATACCAGAATGAAGCGGGCTCTTGGCATGTTTTTTAAAATGCTTAATAATTTTTGCTGTTTTGAAAACATTGTTTGATTTTGTTTTTATAAAAAAAAATTCTTGAAAAGTGCAATGGATTGCTTCTCAGTGGCTTGCTAAACCAAAAAAAAAAAAAATCCCTATGAGTGCAGTCTATATATTGTTGAAACTGGCTACAATAATTTTACCTGTAATATGTTTGACTTGCACCCTAAATCATTAATTCCATTGCACAGATTGTATATGTACCTTTATGATTCATTGTTGTTTTACCATCAAGCAAATATTTGGGTAACTGAATTTTGTCAGACTGCTCAAGCTATAAAAGTGGTAGAATTTAACAGAATATAAACAGCTGTGCTTGGTTTTCTGCTGTCATCAGATCCATCTAGATTCTGTGTAACATCAAATAATAATAGGAAATAATGAGAACTGGATCCACTAGGTTAAGAATTTGTGTTCCTAAAATGCTGTCATTTTGTCACTCCACATATAATTTTCTTGAAGTTTCTCTGTATACTTGAGCTAGAACAACTGCTTACACAAAGGAAGGGGGAAACAAGCAAATTCAGCATGAAGTGCATGCTAGGGAATTGGGACATGGACCTCTTCTGTCTTTACCTTGCTTTCATGACATCTTGAGCCCCCAGACTGTTACAAATGTTTACATATAGCAGAATGCACTACAGAAAGCATATGTATTATGCAGAATATGAAATTGCTGAACAGGAATTGAAAAATCTTGAGTTCTAATCATCAGCTGGAGGGGCCAAAGTAGACTGCTTAATATGTCCCAACAGCACTTCTGATTTGCACTATTCTACTGCCATTTAAGCCAAGAGCTTCAGCAGTGTCTTCAGAAAAAAACTGGATTGACTGTAGTTCTTTGTGAAAAGAACTGTAGCTGTGTAATCCCTAGGCTTCTGCAAAGATAATGAATGACCCTTTCCCAACCTCTTAAATAAAACCTGGACACCACACTTTACTTTTACTCACCAGCAAAGTTTCTACTGCTAAATGTGTCTTTGAATTTGCTAGTTTTCAGAAATAGCACGGAGATCCTCTGGGTGCCAGGCAGGTTGTACAGTCTGCTCTGGCACTTGCACATTTTTCAAGTACTGGTTAGGCTACAAAAGTCATATGTCAACAACAGTGGAACTTTTCTGGGCTTTCAATAATCAGTCTTTCTATTTAAAATATACACATAAAATGGATTGCCAGTATAAAATCTATCAACTCCCATTATTATGAATAAATTTCACCTTGTTTACCCATTCGAACTCACTGGAATTTGTTGATTTCAGTAATTCTGAAATGTACACTTCCTTTAAACATCTATTTCATGTACACCTCAGCAGCCACCTTGATCCAGTTTATGAATATAGCTCTATTGTTTTCCACCTTTAAAACCTAATTGAAATATATAGAGAATATGTTTTACTATCTGCATTCAGCTTCAGCAGGCGTTCTTGATTTAATGTCCTTGACTGCAATAATTTTTTTACATTAGTGAGACTTAGCTGACCTCAAGTGGCAGCGTTCTTAATTCTCCTGCCTGATTGTTAGGATTAGCTGCCCTACAAGCATCACTGGTTAACAGCAAAGCTGAAATGAACAGAAAACAACAAAATTCCAGAAGGCAAATCAATGAATGAATAGCAAAGCAAAGATATTTGCTTCTGAAAACAATATTTGGGTTGTTAAAAAGTATGATTTTTTTAAAAAATGCTGATCTTGATCATTTTTTTTTGCAGTGTTAAATGGTAAATGGGGTAGACGAAATAGTGTTGTCTAATATTCAGAGTTATGATTGAGAATTTTACAGTATTTTGTTTTCTCACAAGTTCATTTTTATGCAATTGCTAAATTTGCTGTGATGTTCAGTGGGTCAGGTTAAAAACAATAGAAATGCCAGTACTTCTGGTCATTAATTTCTTTGCCAGTGGTACTTAATAAGAACTAATGCATACCTTTAATTGGAGGTTTCAAGAAGCAGTAATATCTAGGGTATAATGTCTCTTTTGCACTCTTAGCCCTAAGCAGAACCCTGAACCATTCATTTAATCATATGAATAGTTTATGAACTAGAGACCCATTTTACAAAGACTCATATGAGCAAACTGGAGCTGTTCGTTTCTCCATTCTCTCTCAAAGTACTCAAAGTACTCATTCTCAGCCTCAAAGTACTTCTGTATATTTTTATTTTTCAAAAAGGTCATATAAACTACCACTGTTACTAACTTCTTGTACCTCCATAGGATTCATTGGGATCATGGTCTAAGCGTGACATTCTTATGCTGGAATATAGTACTCCAATTTCCAGCTACATCTATCAAATCCATCTACACTGAACTCATTTATATGCAATTTCTCCAGTCATGTTGTATTTCTTTTATATAATGTAGCACTTGGATTAAAATAAAAGAAACCACATTAATTCTACAAGACACCAACCTGCATAATCTCAGGAATAGAGACAGGACATTCAATCTGTCTTGGAACAGGTAGATAGTGGTTTGTTTAAAGAAATAGGGACTTGTTTAGTGCTTTGTTACAGATTTGGGGGATAAATATTGGCACTCACTATGGAAAGTCTTGACAAGATGTACAGTGACTTAATACAGTGTTTGTTCATGTAGCAATTTTGCTTTTTTGCTCTTTTTCAAATTTGGAAAAGCCCTTTTTGGTACTTGATTTTTTTTCCTGATGAAATGTATGGTTGTTGGGTTTTTTGTTTGTTTTTGTTTTAAATTTTGTGTACCTTAAATTTACAGTTAATGGGGAATAAAAAACTAAAGTGGTAGTGTGTATTGTGGCAAACTTTTTTTTAGGTTACAGGTTATGTATGATTGTAGCCAAGCATTTGAATATATGGTCAACCATTGGTTTCATATTTTTATTTTTATTTGTGCACATTAATTCTTAAACCAGTGATTTATGGTTTGGGATATTTGGATATGTTTCTGAGATAAATTTACATAGTGTCTTCTTTTGCCCTTAAAGAGAATTGCAGTTGGAAGCATAATTCTTCTTTTCATTTCTTGAAACTCCCTATTTGCTTAAGAGTATAGCCAAAATTAACTGTAGATTTGATTGTCAGCAATTTTAATAGTAAAAGTTATTCTTGTTTAAAAAACAAAACTGAAGTTCTTACTCCAAGGATAGGATTGCTTTCAAACACTACAGTGGAAATATGTTAGGGCATAAATCATTTTTTTTTAAAAGAAGTATAATGGTTTGTTCTTTCTTGATTGATTAGGTGCTAAATTCAACATTAAAAATGAGGAGCCACCATTAGTTTCTGTGTTGCTATCTTTGCCTTTTCTTTATACCTGAGCCATCAGTACTTCTCTTCAAACCCAGGCTTTTCTCCACCTTCCTAAAAGCTTTAGGAATGTCACAATACTTCCTGCAACTCACCTCTTGCTTCTTCTTGCTTAAATCAAGAAAAATATTCTGTGTCATCAAAAAGTTGGGCTCTGCAGACCTTGTTGCTGTTGTACTTAGGCCAACACTCTATCCTAGCATACTTTTATTGGCTTTATTTCTTTGCCAATGGTAGATGTCTTCATTACCAACAGTGCCTCTTTTCCATTCTATGTTTTCATTGGTCTACAATCTTCCATTATCTCACATTGTGGACAGTGAAATAGAAGTGGCAGTTAACTAATGCTACGGAAATGGGGGGGGGGGCTTTTCTTCCTTTGGGATATTAACACCCTCACAAAACTAAAACAATAGAAATAAATTTCAGCAAAAATTAGGGAAAACAGTATTTTACAGATGATAATGTCAAGGAAACATGATAAATTCTCCTATAAGCCCCATATGCTGGAGAAAATGTAAAGAAATATATAAAGGTTGTGTGAAGTTGTTCAATCTTTTTGGATTGAATTTCTTGTTCCAATGGGATAGATCACAATCCAGGCACTTGATTTTATATTAGTTGGCCTTACAATTTTTTTTTTAAATGCAAAAGCCACATTGAAATACAAAGAATCAGTTGTTTTCTTAATGGTCATAGATGGACAGATAGCAGTATGATTCTGGAAAAGTGGAAATGATTTGAATATTTCTACATATAGCAAATATGCAGAATTACTTTAATGATAACACAAATGATTTTTACTTCACCTCATATTAATAATCTGACTTTTCAAAAAAAAAGTTTCAAGCACTGCCATTTTGGCTGGCACCATAGTTTTTAAGCCAATATTTCTATTTAATATGTTTTCAGCAACATGTCTTGATACAAGCCCTGTAAACTTAGAATATAATTTAAAGAGCTCTCCATAGCAAATAGCACAGAAACAACTCTGAGTTCAACAGAAGAGAACTGAAACACTAAAAATAAAACAATGGGTCATTTAGGATCTACTTTGATTTTCCACATGATTTGGTAATTTGCCCACAACAGTGGAAGGACTGCAGTTAACACCTTGCAGCCTTTTTTAAGGCAGGTAACAGATTTGTAGGAAAACAGAACTATTTCCAGGAATTTGTAGGGGACAATATTCTCCATATCCCTTTACCCAGTTGTTTGTACCTCTACTCCAGGCTAGCAACCTGTATAGAGTTTGAGTTTGGGGCAACTGATTATAAAGAAACATGAGTCTATTAATTGTTTTGCCACTTTTCAGCCGCATTTATCTATTGCTCTGCAACCTTTTCTGTTTGTTTATTTTGAGTGTGAGCAAGTGTACTACATGTATATAGATAGATGCATTAGCCATGACATTGCCCCACTGAGTCCAAATTGCCCACCTGCTCTTGCTGGAACCATTTAGCCTGAAACTGGGATCATATTTTGACTGCCCTCACTATAAAAAGTAAAGTGACCCTTAGCTCACTTCAAATAAAGCAAAGTTGTAATGCTTTCTACAAACCCTCAACTCTTTTGAGATAAAGTAACATTAGCATTTTTTAAAGTGAAAGCCACATCGTCTAGAAGTAGTGTGCAAAGGAGAGCAGTACTGTAGCATTAATTGCAACATATGGAAACAGTTATATCTGTAGATATAAATAGAATATCATTTTCTCTAAGAATATACCGTTATTAATTTTAATGGAGTATGCTAGGAATGTGCACTCCTTTATACATCTCACACCTAAGCACTGCATTCTTGAAATACATTTTGGTTTTCCTCTTAAGGGATATTCTTTATCAAAAGATTTGCTTCTCACGAAGCCACAATAATTTTTATTTTTATTCTTTTTAATATGAATTCCAGCATGTAACTTTGGTATTCGTGTTGGTCTGTAAAACCTGTTCTGTCATTTTATGATGTAGCCCAATTCATGATGTTTAACTTTTGAAAAGAAACTGCTTCATGAAGAAAACAGTTGTATGTTAATCATATTGTAGTTTCTAGATGAGTAATGCAACATCATATGTGTCACCAAGAGTACTATGATGTTTATGTTTTTTATTTTTAAAAAATAGATGGTTGAGCTTTGGAATTCCAGACACTAAGCATTCTGGCCTATTATGCTTTAAAATAAAAATGCAATAAAAATTGCAATAAAGCACATTTAAATGTAATGTTTTAGAAGGATGTACTGACCGCTGTTTCTAATAAATTCAGAAATACAGCCTAGTTGGTATGATGTGATCGTAAAAGTATGTTGGCTTTCTTTTTAAAATGTAGTATTTGATTTCTTAAAGATAAATTCTTACAAATCATGATGCTTCAGTATATTATTGTGGAATCTCCAAAAGTCTTACCAATTTAAAATCCTGATTACTAAATGCTTTGTTACTTAATTAGAATAACAACATCAAGTTTTTTCTTGCTTCAAAATTTCAAATCCATCTGTAGCATCCTGTCTTCAAGCATTTTGCAGTCGGAGGAGCATAAAAACCTAACATAATATGACAATGTTAAAACTGTAATATTTCTTAAAGACAGGTACTTGGATCCATTTTACAATAAGAGGGCTGCCCAGAGTCACTTAGTAGTGAGATGGGCAGCACATAAATTAATGCGTTCTGACCAAAATCCACTAGCTTTCATAATAAAAACTAATATTTCTATAACTCCATCAAGCAACTAATGGGAGTTATATACCACCTCTATCCTGACCGCATTAATATATACTTCAAAGCTAATTACAGGAACTCTCTCTTCAGTTAAGAGAGTCTTTACTGGATATAGTCTACTGCAATTTTGCTGTTACTAATAAAATTCTAAAGATGTCCTATTACTGCAGTTCTATTCCGTTTGCAATGTGCTTCCTAGATCATTCTATGTCTGTCTGTCTATCATCTATAAATCACAAAACAGACTTATTTTCTCAGTTTTGACAAGCTTCAGGTTTTGTTATAAATTGCACCTATCAGATGATTATTTAAGTAGTCTCTGATTTGGGTTCAACGCAATGCTAAGATTAAATGCCAAATGTTATGAATGTTGATTTTAATGAGTGTGAATTGCATCCTTAAATGTTTTGATACGTAATAAGATTTCTCCCAAAGAGTAAAGTGCACACACATTTGAACTAAAATGCTTGTTTTTTTATTCAACATATAGAGGGGTCTGCACTTTCTAAAGTCATGCTGTTTGCACTCAATGTTTGCATTATATTAAGACTGAAATTGGAAACCACCACATACAGTAAGGAAAGTTAAGATACTCAGAATGAGGTTTCAGAAGAAAAATGTTTAAAAATCATCAAAAAAATTTAAATCAAAATAAGCAATAATCTCAGAAGTTTAAAACATGTTATTAAAATATTTAAATAAGAGGTAGCGGTCAGGAGAAAAAAGAGAACAAAGTAAGATTGAATACTTTTTCCTTTTTTTAGTTGTAATATCTCCTAAATAGGGGCTACAATAACACTTTTCTGCGTTTTTTAAAAATTTTGATATAGCTATGATTTGATAATTCCATATTTTGAATTATCATTGCAATTTTCACTTTAGTTTATGCAATAGCAAAAATATTAACAATAAGTTAATTTAGATGCATTGTGCTATATATTTACAAGTATGTACTGTATTATTTTCTCTTTTTTCTGTTTTTTAATCAATGAAAATAAATATTAGGTATATAAAAATTGGAAACAATCAAAACTATAGCAAAATTATAGGTGAGGATGAGGAAGTGCTTGACTGATGAAAGAAAGCTGACAAAATTTTATTTATTCTGATTCAAGCACACTTCCAAATATTGAATTTTCTGATCTGCAAAATAGAAAAAATAGATCAAGCCACGGTCCATAATCCAGCATTTTGTTTCTTAAAACAGTCAGAAGCATCTAGGATGCTCACAATAAGAGGTGGAAATATGCCTCACTCCTACCACTGTTTTCTTAGAACTGGTATCTGTCAAATGCTGACTCAAACGTAAGGCAAAACTGCATCTTCAAGGCCAAAAGCCTTTAATAAGTTTGTTCTCCATGAATTTATCCAGTTCTGTTTTAAGACCATCTCTTACGGCAATAAAAGCCACAGGTAGTAAGGTCAGTATGACAAATAATTTCTTTTATCTGTTCTAAATCTTCAGTCAATTTCATTAGCTGATTCCTGATCCCAATATTTTGAGAGGGAGAAAATACTTCTTCCTCTGTACTTTTTCCATGTCAGGTATCACTGTACATGTTGAATGTGTCTTATCTTCATTCACCTTTTTTGCAAACAAAATGGTCCCAAATACTACAGACCTTTCTCACAATGTAATTGTTTGACCTCCCTGATTGTTTTGGTAGCTCGTTTCATTTTTTCTAGCTCTGATATATCCTTTTCCAATTCAACAAACAGAACTGCACAAATACTCCAGATGCGGGTGTATCATAGATTTATTTAGTCATTATAGTTTTGATATTTTTTATTTATATTCCTTTTCCTAATGAACCTAAGATGGAATTTGAGGGGTTTTTTATACCAGCCACATACTTGCTTCATATTTTAACTGAGCAATCTTATTTTAACACTATTTTTTTTTTAATTTACATACTGCCATTATTATTACAAGTAATTCAAGACGGTGAACATATCCAATATACCTTCCTCCTATTTTCCTCACAACAACCCTGTGAAGTGCGTTGGACTGAGAGAGATTGGCCCAAGGTTTTTCCTGGGTAGATACAAACAGCTTAAATCCCATTATTTCATATAAGAAGTTAAGAGATTTTTCCCACTCTGTGCTGTTATACACTAAAATTTAATCGAATCTGTTGGTTTTTTGACCATTCACTTCATTTGACCATGAAGTTCGTTTTGGATCTCTTCACTTTTTTTTTTTTTTTTTGCCTTACCATCCTGAATAATTTGGTATTATTTATAAACATGGCCATCTTGCTGTTTATCCCTTATTTCAAGATAATTTATGAACTTAAAAAAGCAACAATCCCAACAGAGTCCTAGTGCTCTTATCTCAGGACTATTAAGTTTATTCAAGGGCCACCATGAATAATTTTGTCAAAGGCTTTTTGAATATTCAAGAATACAATGTCAACTTTCATCCATATCCTCTCTTCATGTCCTTTAAAATTCCAGAAGATTGGGGAAATTTGTTTGCAGAACCCATGCAGTTTTTCCTTTGTTTGTATTTCTGGATGATTTTCTTTGATGATCATATCATGCAGTTTGGCTGTTACAAACATTAAGCCAACTGGCTTATAATTACTTGAATCTACTGCTAGGTTCTTTAAAACTGGTGCCACATTCACTTTCCAGTTGTTCGGTATAATGCGCAATCTGAGGGAGAGATTAGTTTTGCAATTTCACATTTTAGCCGAACATCAGGTAGATGTTCTCTGGGTATGTGCAGCCACATCCATGTCATGGATCATCTACAGTCCACAAACCAGCATTGCCACAGTGCAAATATTCAAAACCTCCAACTCCCCAGGAAACAAGTTGCCGTCTTTTTCTCCTGTGTTTTGGAGAGAGTATCCTGTTTGTGGCAACTCTATACACTATTGGACAGATCAGTTATATCATCTGCTTCTAAGCTAGTGTTTTCTTCAGTCCACTGGGGTTAAAGCCCTCAAATGCCATTTAGCTTGTATATTATACAAAACATTTATTGTCATCCAACTCTGTCATCTTGGGGCAACACATTTCATATGCCCATTAGAATGCTTCCTCTTAGGGTTTACAGAAATGTTTAGAACACTTTTGAAATAGTTTCTAAAGTCAATCTTCCTTTGCAATTCTCCAAAGCATCCTGAAGAAATGTTTGCAAAGGGCCAAATTATATTACATCTGGATAAATGCACCGGCTGCATGGAAGGACCATTTCGAAATTAGTTTCTTATCATTCTGTGAAGGAAAGGGGAAAGAGTTGTATGGTTATTCACAAAACAAATGTCAGTTTGATATAAGAAGAGGGAACACAGGTTGACTTATGCTCTGTTTGTCAATTCAGGTCTGAAAGAACTCTTTACGAGATCCAGACTCACAAACAAGTCGACAGGGCCCTGCTGAAGGCACTTTAAATCTGCAGATAGTGAGGCCAAATTACAGATTGGTTTTAAACTGTGTTGCAAAAAAAAATCTCAGCTGGAAAAGCCAGTATGGTGTGGCAATTTGCTAATAATTCCACCCATCAAGTTTTCCTGAACTGAAATAAGCATTTATTTACAGCACCTATGATACAGAGAGGTTGTAAGTACTGTTTACTTGTCCAATCTCTAGTACACTTGTTCACACTAAACTGGGTCAAGACAGCACTTAGCAAGTAAACTTTTCCCAGTCAGTGGGAGAACTAAAAGGAGTTTGGGTCTAAACTATATCCTCTTTTCAAGTCTTTCCTCTCAACAGGTTAAGCATGAACCCTTTCTCCCTGTTTTGAAACCCTGTCAAAATACTTGAGTACTTCTGTAAAACTGGGGACATGCAAGTGGGAGAAAAGGGCGAGATGGAATAAACAAGGATGGAATAACATAAATCCACCTCCCCAATTCTGACTTTGAAGATGTCAGTTCACACCAGGCTCCGTCTTAAATATTTTCCTGAATAATCAGAAAGTGATTCACTTAACACTTCCTTTTTTAAGGCTGGGACTCCTCTTTCTTGACTGCATGCATCATCTTGTCTTGGATGTGAGCCAATTGCCTTGTGGTGTGGCTGACTTTGATTAGCCATTCTGTGAGCACAGACATCGAGAACTACGTGTACATATTTCAATATTCCTTTCCCCACCCCCTTTGGTTGGCATTTTGCTGAATCCTGTTTGCTGTCCCTCAGAGTCAGTGAAGACTATAAATCCAACAATGCAGGCATTGTCACCTACTTGGGGTTCTATACCACAAATGCAATTTGGAACTTTTTCATAAAACACACGGTCAGGTTTAGGGTTATTTTAGACTTAGTATGTTTATTGGTGTTTGCCTCTTGTATTCCACTCTTAACATATTTGGCTAAATCCCAGCACAACTCCTGTACTGCAAAAAAAAGAGAAGTGCCTTACTGTTCTACAGCAATAGGTCAAGATAAGCACAGAGACTGATCATTTGTTCCCCCTTTGAAAGAGTTCCTGCCCCCACCCCTTGCTTCCCTTCAAACTCTGCACATTAAATTTACAGGGAACAATGTCCTTGAATAGCTTCAAGGAGGACTTTAATTTATACCAAAGCTTTAGTCATGCTTTTAAATAAAGTAAAGATGTAGTCTAGGTTACCAGCCTATAGCACATAAAGAAGACTCTGTGAGTAATGATATTATTGGTCAGTTTGGGCACATTTTGGCCGGTATGCCATAAACACAAACAAAACCCAGTGACAGTTTTATTCCAAGTATTCTTACCCGATTCTATGCAAGTTAGAACCTCTAATCTAAATACCCCTTTGCAAATAAACATGTTGTTGCTCATATCCCATCAACTGCTCGCAAGCAAAGACTGACATTTAATTTGATTGGGGGGGAGGGGCTCAATAGAAGATCTCCAGGACTTGCTGTGGCTTTATGATTCCACGATTTTAAAAATGCAGAGAAAATGAAGAATGATTTTAATGCAAATAAATGTTTTGGAAATAAAGAAGGGTTAGCAAGGAGCCCCCCAGAAGAATGAATGGGAAAAAATAATACAGTAAATGGATTTGGAATGAAAATGAGATAAAGTGATTGTGCACTGGAAGGAATATTTTAGAAAACAGAAAGTGATATGTTGAACACTGGAACAGAAACAAATTCATTTATTCAATTCACATGGCCATCCATCTGAAATATATGACTGTGGCAGGGGTGGGTTCTATTTACCTTTACTACTGGTTCACAATGGGAACATGTGCGTGCATGCGCAGATTGTCAATTATGATGTCCGGGCGGGTGGGCGGAGCCTCCCACCATTTTTACTACCGGTTCTAAAGAACCAGACAGAACCGGAACAACCTACCACTAGACTGTGAGCAGATAAGAAATTAAGAAAAAACAGGTAAAAATCACCATAACAAAAACAATAAATGAAGACAACAATACATAACAAGAAAACTAACCAGCACAATCAGCGCAATATAGACTCAATCACATTGTTATTAATGTAAGCTTTCCAAGGGGAAAAATGATGAAAAGAGAATGATAAATGTGTTGGTATGTTACAGAATTGTAGATGGTGTTACTGAAAAAATGCAAAAATGTATAGATGGTTTGTTATGGAATGGCCAGGCAACTTATTGAAGACTATATCTGTGGCTGACAATTGGAAGAATGCTATTATTATTCTCCTATGTAAACAAAAAAACTGGCAAGAGTCCATGCAAAAATTACAGAGGGATTAGTTTGATGCTTGGAAAGATGTCTGACAGAATTCTGATTGAAAGGGTACAAGAAGCAATCAAAGCAAAATTTAGAAGCACAATAGTTTTATGCTAAGCAGGCAATGAGCACATTAGGGTGTAGCTTTTTCAGTAGCTCCCTAAGTAATGCCGGAATATGAGAAAGCTTATTGAACATTTGCTGATTTAAAGAAATCATATGAGAAAGTGAATAGGCTCTGTGAACTGATGTTTTGCTTGAAGATGAAATTGAGGCTTGGTTGCTGAATGAAGTAAGAGTGATATGTGACAGAAATAAAACAGGCATGAAAATAAACAGAATGCTTAGTAAATAGCACAGCACTGCTGGAAGAAAGAGAATAATATGTATTGGTTGTTTAATGTATTTATGAATAAATGCATAATTAATGCTTGTAGTATTGTTAAAGGTGTATTGGTTGGAGACATTATTGTACATGAACCTTTATATACAGATCATGCTGTGTTAGAGAAACCAATGACTTTCAGCAAATGCTAGACAGATTGTGTGATGCCACAAGGAAAATGGATTTGAACATTAATGTAATAAAAGATAGCTGCTTGTGACAAGAAAATTATTTGCAGCTATACCAAATGGTGAAAAACTTAGAGCAAGTAGATAAAGCTGTATATTTTGATAGAAATCTTAGTAAGGATGAAAAAATGGAAAAATGTTTAATATGCATGAATACTGGTGGGAAGACAGGGGTTAGTATGTGATCTAATTAAAAGTGGATAGCACAATTTTTTGTTGAAATAAGTAAAAATGGTTGTGTATAAAAGCATACTGTCTCAGCACATAGAATTTGGTATGGTATATCAGGAGAAATACAGGTAGTCCTTGACGTATGACCACAATTGAGCTCAAAATTTCTGCTGCTAAGTGAAGTATTTATTAAGTGAATTTCCCCCCATTTGACAACCTCCAGGGGTTCCAGAAAAAGATGGCCTCCGGGCTGACATCTTTCTTGCCACAATTATTAGGTGAATCATTACAGCTGTTAAGTTAGTAACATGGTTTTAAGTGAATCTGGCTTCCCCATTGACTTTGCTTGTCAGAAGATTGCAAAAGATGATTTACCTGATCCCAGGATATTACAACCATCATAAATATGAATCAGTTGCCAAGTGTCTGAATTTTGTTCGGGTGACCATGGGGATGCTGCAATGGTCATAAGTGTGAAAAATGGTAATAAGTCACTTTTTCCAGTGACATTGTAACTTTGAACAGTCACTAAATGAAGTGTTGTAAGTCAAGGACTACCTGTATAAAGATAAATTGAATGGACTAGGTATGGATTACTTATTTTGTGTATTAAACCAAGAACAGACAGGACCAAGGATGAATGCCGAATGAAAGTGGACTTAAATGAGTGACCAATATTGATGGTGGTTTGATCAACCTGAAAGAATGAAGATGACTCAATTGTGGACAACCACATGAAGAAAGAGTGAATGGGGTAAGAGGAAGTAAAAAAAAACTTGAGAATAATGGTTGCAATTAATGTTGATGGAAACTTGTTTTCGCTATGAAACCAAAACTTTTTTTGCTGGGATTAATGGTCAATTAGAAAAGAACCATGGAAAGCCATTCTTATATATTATTGCTGCAAGAGTATTATATCAAAAAAATGGAAAGACTTTGAAATACCACAATGGAGTAATGATTTCTAAAAATGACGGAACTAGCAGAAGTGACAAAATAGTTTGCTTCAAGATATATGAACTACTACATGTATTAGTGACTGGAAACCACTTATGGACTCTTTGTTGAAAAAAAATTGAACTTGTGATTTTTCAGTTTGATCATAAGAAGAAATAGATTACTGAAGGAAGGAAATTATGATGTAACCTTAGAAGGGATGGAATATAATTATATTTATAACTACCAATAAGAAAATCAGAAACTACTTCTGTTGTCCTTTTCCTTTTTGTCTATTTTCTTTCATTTCTTTTCTACTTAATTATCACTTTTCCATTATCTTTTTTCCTTTAAATTTGAATTGTTTTTACTTTGAAACTTCTTTAATGAAAATTAATTTTTAAAAAGAAACTAATTTTATCCTTTTTTGTACCTTATGAAATAATTTGTTTCATAATCCATTTCTACATTTTGCACAGCAATGCTTATCTTGAATCAGCAAGAAAGTATATTGATAGGCAAGCTTTATTCTATTCAGAACTATTTAAATATAATCAACCCTTAAGAAACAGTTGTTTAGCAGGTAAGGACTGTAACCCTATCATTACTTTCCTCATAATACAGAACAAAGAAAATCTTACATTTCTTAAGTGTTTTTTGATATTGGTAATACTGCTCAGTTAAAGAGCACTTCATAACAAACTAAATGTATGATTTATTTCCCAATAAACGAACAAAATATATACTTAGCTTTCCCACAAAAATCAGTTTTAGCCATCTCCCCAAATACTAACATGTTCCAGATGCATGGATGGGACTCCTCTAAAAAGCTCTGCACAGAGAGACTCCTTTCTCAGCTATAGCCTTTCAGGCACTCATCCAAACATCATTTCTTTCTGATGATATAAAATGCAACAGCATAAAGGGACCTATGCTTTCTTTATTCCCCCCCCCCCCAAAACTGACATTGGAAAGACCTTCTTTGATCAGTATTAAAATTACATGGAATGATGTTTCTAATCTGGGCAATTTATTAGTGTTTTTGGAAACTCTGATAGTTCTATCTATTTAATATTAGTACTATAGTACTTGTTACTATTAGCAATGTATAGCATTATATATATGTAGTATATCTTTTTTTAAAGTTACATGCTTTATAGAGTGGGGAAATCCCATGGACATAATGTACTGTGATCTCAACAAAGCATTCAAGAAAGTCAGTCATCATATCCTAATTAATAAAATGGTAAATACAAGTTAGATGATAAAACTGTAAGAAGGATTGGTTGAATAGCTGTACCCAGAGAGTACTTACAAATGGTTCCATATCAGCTTGGAAAGTAGTATTGAATAGAATTGCCATACTGCTCAGTCCTAGATTTTATGTTTAACATTTTTTAACAAGGATGTAGACCTATGGGTTGTATGGATTATCAAATTTGCAGATGACATGAAATTAGGAATGACTAACGTTATGGAAGATGAGACACAAAAAAAAGTAATAAGGAAGAAGTCCTAAATCTAGGGAGAAGAAATGAAAAGCATGAGTACAGAACCAAGGACAGTTGGATAGTAATACCTGTGAAAAGAAGCCAAGTATTCTACTTTATCACATGTTGAATAGGAGCCAATAGCATGATACAAATGCTAAAAAGGCAAATACTGTTTTCAGGATTTATTAACAACAGTACAGAGTCAGTATTATAAGAACTAACTGTCCAATTCTACTCTACCTTGTTCAGGGTCTACTTGAAGCACTGCAATTTAAAAAAGACATCAACTAACTAGAACAATTTTTTAAAAGTACCAAAAGGATAAAGGGACAATCCTAACCCTAACCATATTCTATGGGGAATGCTAAATAAAATACGGTATATTTTGCCTGGATAAGAAATAGGGAAGATATGATAGTAGTATTTCAGAGAGTTCAAAGGATGAAGGCAGTGGCTGGAATGCAATATTGCAGGCTGACTCTGCCCACTGCCAGGATTTCAATCCTGATTGGCTTTCATCTTTCTCTTTTAAGATGATGATGATGATAATAATGACTGTCAATGATGATGTAATTATTACCATTATTCTGGTAATAATGATTTTAGTACCAGAAAATCATTACCTTCCAACCCAGATATTAGTTCAAAAAGTATAGTTCAGCTGAATTTGGTTTGAAGTTCATGCTGAATAAACTCCACCAGCATCCCTAACTGTAAGATAAATTAAATATTCAGAAGGAAAGGAAATCGCACCTTCACTCAGAATGTATAAAAAAAACCCCTATTTTGCAATTTTGGCATTAGACAGAAAAGACAAAATTGCAAAGTCAATATGTGTATGTATATGGCATTTGTTCATTTTTTAAAATTTAAAAATACCCTGTGAGTTAGAGAGAGCCCTCTCATATAGAAGGAATTGCCCCCGTTTCTTTATTAAAACTGGGCAGCTGCCTTGACAGACTCTGAGTTAACACTTCCTCAACATGATGGACAGACACAATACAGTTTTGGTGCACTCTAATCAATATATGCAAATGAAGTCCCCTCTTTGCACCTCTGCTCCATCAGTGGGCACAGATGAAAGTGTAAGTAACTAAGAACTTGCTTCAGTGATACTGAATTGAAATCAGTTTAATAAGAAATTGTCAGACTTGAAGTATTTTGGGTAAGCAGTACATGAGCAGGACTGAGCTAGCATACAAAAAAAACCAAAAAACCAAAACAGTCTATCCCAACCTTCTTTCTATATGGATGCTCTTCCCTTGGGCTTCCACAGAAGACAAGCTAGAAACTTTTAAGGTCACCGTTCATGACTTCTAAAGATGACTGTATGTCCTCTTCTGAATTACTGAGTTATTGCTATATCAATCTAGCACCCAATCAAAATTGATCACAGGGTCAATGAATGCCTAAGAGCAAAAACTTATAACCATGAGGCAATAAAAGGTCATGTATCAGAATGAATTGCTGCTGAAATCTGCCATGCTATTGTTAGCAATAACAAGACTTAACATAATAAATAGGGTCCTCCATGCCTTGAAATGATTCATAAGGATGCTTTCAGATGTTGTACTAGCACAGCACTTCTTCGCTTATTAAATAGTTCAAATCTGTACAGGCCTCTAAATGAGCCTGAAAAATAAAACCTGCAGCTTTTTTAAAGACTTGCATTAACTATAAGTGGATTAAACAGTGGCATTTAGATAATTTAGAAAATATGTAGCAAGAATGTTGCATCTTCCACTAAGTTTCCTTATTTTCCATTGTTTTGGGGGGAACTGATATTTTGCAGTCTAACCCATCTGTGCAATTCTTTTTTTTTCTTATCTAACACCCACAACATCAAAGAGCGCATTTCTTAGGAGCTGAAAATGTTCATGTGGACAATTGAAAAAGGTCAGGCTGCTTTAATAAACAGCAGAGAAGGTCTACATTTGAATGTGATGCAAAGCACTTCCTCTAAATTATTTTTGAAGTGGGCACCGCCATACTGAAATACATAGTTAACCCCTTTTAATGATAGTCCAAGCCTCTTCTAGCCCCCACTGCAGTAGGATATCAATAAGAAAAATGATTACATGCTGCAATTGAGGTAGAAAACCTGTCTGGATCCTTCCACTTCATTCAACAGAAGGCTCAGATGATAACTTGCCCACCACCAACCTCAGAAAACTATCATATCAAATATTCTCACAACAGAATATTTTCTATGTGTACATTGATGGATTTATAGAATGGAAGAGAATTCAGTCATGTAAGTTGCCAATTACAGCATGAAGTAATATAGTCCAACATTTGCCAAAATATATGCTGTTTACAACAATCAGCAACTGCTCCACTTTTATTTTAGGAGTTTGGGATGTTTGGGGAAAATAAATCTAGAAGAGCTGCAGCCAGGAAAGGAAGGAAATATTTGCAAACTCAAAATTCTGGTGCCTAATTTAATTCACACAGTAGATCTATTTTCCATGAGGGAAGAAATCTGTTTGGATTCTAAAATTCAGGAAAGTAGAAATAGTGACAAGGCTGCAGTTGAGATGAGATTATCCACAGTGGAAAGATGATTAAAGTAAAGTGCTTGCTGTTCAGAAAAACATCAGTGCTCCCAAAACAATGGAAAATACATTTTACAGGTGTTGCCCATCCTGGTATTTTATTCATTAATCCAGGAGTGGATATTTATTGTGAGAAAACAAGAAAGTTAACAGGCAAGTCAGAAGACAGGAAAAATTTGGAGGCACTGGGGACATAGGCTGATTAAATGTAAATAAAAATTAAACACTGATTTTTGTACGAGTTGTACCTTCCTATGAAAAACCCTGCAAAAACTCCTCTCCCCAAATCTCTCACATTTGATCTGCTGTAGTCTAACTTTGATCCTTCCTGGTTGCCATCACTAACTTGCTTATCTGAAATTTCATGTTAACATCATTCTATTCTGCCAACTGTATCATAATTTTTGTTGTCCTCTTTTTATGACTGAACATGCATTGTAATTTTTTATTAGTCATATCACAGATATTGAGTGGCAAATATATTTTATGGTTTTGCTTCTCTCAGCCTCTCCTAACAACTGTATTTTATGCCCACCTATCTAAACATTCATTGGTGTCATTCATTACTGACTGGCAGGGGAGAAATGTTTTCTTTGGGATGTTTATCTCTGTATCTCATAGCTATTAATGGGATATAAGTCTAAATGCTATTGCTCTTAAGCATGGGTCGTCTCACCTCATATGACTTGGGGGGGAGGGGCATATGGCATTGAGATATTTCCTAGCATTCCTAAATGCCTCTCATACCCCTCAACAGTACTTGCAAAGGCCCAATGGTATCCACATGTACTTAAGGAGGCAGCAGCACCAACCATAGATTAGACTGCTGGATGCTGACAGAAATTATCCTTGGAGACCAACAAGACAATTTTAGCAGTTATAATAAAAGTCACATTAAATTCAGCTCTGCATACTCCAAGTAATTATATTCTGGAAGAACTTTCCAATTAAAATATTTTTTAAAAAAACACATTCAGTTGCATATTCCAACTGCCCCTACCACACAGAAAACATCCACATTCAAGAAAAAAGTATCAGAAATTTCAGAATTTTACTTTCAAATAGCATCATCAAGCCTGTGACTTAAATCTGGCAATCAAAGAGAAAAATGCAAATAATCCCTTACACCCAATTAAAACTGTTAATCTCTTTGCTCCCCAAAATATAAACTATGTATTAATTCATCTGACATGCTTTACAGAAAAAGATTAATCATGACAAAATGAGAAGCATTAGCAGGAGTGGGTACCCTTGAGTAAGTATTCAAAGGTGCTGCAGAAGCATTACAGAGTATTTCTGATGCTTTGGAAACCAACTAGGATTGCTGAAAATAGAAACAGCTTAATCTGGCATTTGCTGATGAACCAAAATGCACCAGGAATTAGAAGGTCAATAAAACAGAAGGAGGAACCTGGAATATTAGTTTTACTCATTTTGGCATCAAATAATAAATCAACCAATTTCTAATGCTAGTAAGGTGATATAGTTGTACAAAGGGATCACGTCAAACACAATTTTGCTGGTTGAAAACAAACATAGGGGTATAAAGCAAGATTAGTTCAGAGTTACGCTTTAAGGGAAGTAGCTTCAGACAAGAGTATAGGACTCTGGTGCAAACATTTACTGTATTTCAGGTAGCTGCCAGGATCCAGTACTCTAGCAGGATTACTGATGATTTGGAAATTTAAAAGGTAGCAAACCAACCAACTTGGCATTGCTTAGATTACTCTAACAAGATAACTAGCAAGGTCTATTTGAATCCATGCTTTTATCCTCCATGCAGCTTAAGGCTATCAGTAGCAACTAGCACTGAAGGTTATAGGTGACCTTCAGTATCAGTGGTAGCAAGTCAGTTGCTGAGCCAAAATGCCAGAATGCCCATGTTTTGCTTGTGGGCTTCTCAGGCTGATTTTGCTGATTAACCAGCAGTGGAAGCAGCAAGAGGGAAACAGGTGGCAGCAGAATCAACGGGGGCCAGGAGGTACCTGAGGGACCATTTGCCTCAGGAGATCTCAGGCCTAGAAGTGCCACTGTAGATATTTGATTTGGTCTAACAAAGCTCTTGTTAATGTTTTTAAGAATGAGTGATGTGGAAAAGAATCAGTGTAATAAAGAAATAAAAAGCTATAATTAGGAAAAAAATCAGATTGTGTATGCTGCTGAAACAAACAAACAAAATATAGAATTGAAGAGGCTTTAAGGTAACAACCTTGAACAGCAAAGCAGTAAGTGGAGAGACTGAAATGTACATATTGATTTGAACTAAGCAGAATATTTGGCTCAAAATCCCCAGTTTGATATTCAGGTGAGTTATGACAGATTTCAAGTGTTCCCAGCTGGCCACTTCCAAGGGCAAAGGAGTATATTATGTTTGTACAGCAACCACAGAATACAACTCTGCAAATGCAATCAAGGTTTCTGATTTACATGTACTTGAAAATTTCATCCTGCTATTTCTAAACTCCCGAAAGTTATTTCCATTGTAACCAATAAAACAATTGATTATGGAGCAATGAAAAACAGCAGGTATGGCTCAATAAATATGATTAGAATCTAGGAAAAAATTGAGCGTACAGTAAGTGAATGTAGAAATGTAGAAAAAGTAACTATAAATGAATCCCTCAAAAGGAAACATTTGAATGGAATAAGAACTGTATTCAATCCTTCCAAAAGCTGGAAACTGAACTTTTCACATGTAATTTTATTTAATAATTTTTATTATTGTATTTTACATATTAATAAGGAAGTATTTGATTGATTTGAACATAAGGATAAGCTGTCTCAGCAAACAGCAATAAACTCATACTTAGGAATAAATCTCACTGAATTTACTGGACTTATACCCCAACATAGTGATCTCAATATCATTCCTACAATATAGTTCACATGCAGGCCTTTCAAAGCTGGGACTTAAAGATCACATGGCAACTTTAATTTTACCCTTTCTTCTCTACAGTGAAGTGCTCAGTGTTGCCAACCCCATTAATGACATACCCCATTAATTACTATTTTAAAAAAGAAACACTAATTCCAAGAAACACAAAGAAAATTCCAGCAAAGATAGGTCAAAGGGCAATTGGAGGATATAAACAAAGTCAGGTGCTATTAAATACATTTTCCAACCATATATTGTTCATACTGGCTGGGAACTGTAATCCAAGCATTCTGGAGAATATGGTTCAGAGTCAGTTGGAGCCCATATGCTGCACACTATCCCCTCCTCATTTCCCAACAGCAAAATGCATCTGGAGCTTTCATTGATGAGTGTCTAAATTTCAGTATGAAGACTGAAATCCTATCACAATTAACCTCTCTCTGGGTTCATAACATGGTAATACACGTAGCCCTCAACTTACAACAGTTCGCGTTGAAAAAAAGTGACATAACTGTTTTTCACAGTTATGACTGTTACAGCATACTCCTGGTCACATGATTAAAATTCAGATGTTTGGCAACTGATTCATATTTATGAGGCCATGTCCTGAAACCATGTGAACAGTTATTGTGTCCTTCTGATAAGGAAAGTCAATGGGGAAGCCAGATTCACTTAATAACCATATTAGTAACCTAACAACTGCAGTGATTCATTGTGGCAAGAAAGGTCATAAAATGGGGCAAAGCTCACTTAGCAACAGAATTTTTGGACTCATTTGTGGTTGTAAGTCAAGGACTACCTGTACTCCCTCTGGAGAAAACAAATGTGTCTTTTCACTATAAAGGCAATAAAGATAAATATTATTTTTCAAAAATTCATAAGAAACTACCTTAAACAGCTTCTCTTTCCTTCCCACAATTCCAGAGACCAGACTAAATTACTTCTGATCAGTCATTTCTTTAAAATAACAAGACTCAAAATTCCACTATCAATACTAATATTCGGTGTAGAACTGCAGATGCTACTTTATTTGTATAGGAGTAATACATTTTGTTTAAAAACAGACTGTATACAACTTTGCACATTTCATTTTCTATTGCTTACTCGCCTTTTTATAAGATTTTAGATAGCATATCTAAAAGAAATAGTTCTTCATCCAAAATCATTGGTCTCCACATAAAATTACAACTACTGTATTAATTCTATGGTAAATTATGATCAGTTGGAGCTACATACTTCTAACATTGTGATTCTATTCATGCTTTCTCATAACTGAGATCCCACAAGTCAATGTGGCTTACACACTAATAATTGTGTTTAATGTTGAGGTATTATGGAGTTAAAACATCAGCATGAAAAGCTTCAAAAGGAGGCTTTCTCAAACAACCCACTGACTACTTTTCAACTTATGTACACAACCACACAGGGATGAATTTTTCAAAACAAGGAAATGAAAATTGGCCATGCTGTGTCAAATTCTTTGAAGTGTGAGAGAAACTGCATACTTGATAATATTATAAAAACCCAAGATAGGAAAAACAAATCTTTCACTCTTAATAAATATTTTTGTCATGTTTGTCAAATGAAATATACAGGTTGATTGATTCAAATATTTGATTTAGAAACAGTTATTTTCTAAGTGATACAGTGAATGTTAAAATGCGCTTGTGAACAGAAGAGAAAGAAGCAATTTATTTGATTGGCCAATCTTTAGAGAAAATAAAATACATAAATAAAGCCTAAACTGACAATTTGACTTTCATTAATCTTTTCTTCTGCTAAAATAAGCAGAGAACAAACCAAAAAAGGGAAAGGGGGCCTAAGCTGGACTGGATGACACATCAAAGATAAGCACAACATACTGGTTTGAGAAAATCAGATACCATAATTAAGGGCAAGAAAATAGGACACTTTTTATTAAGCAGGTTTGTTTTTTTTTTTTTTTTTTTGCTCTTGTATGGAACTGACAGCCACAAAATCCTGCTTTTGACTACGTAGCTAAAGTAATGGTGCTGCTGTTAAAGAAGATAAAACATTAACGTGCTATTTATTGTAACTCAAATGTTGGAGTATATGATAATGTATGTGCATAACATTCACAGAAATATTACTATTAGAATAACAGAATAACAGACTTGGAAGGGACCTTGGAGGTCTTCTAGTCAATCCTGTGCTCAAGCAGGAGACCCAATACCATTCCAAGTGGCTGTCCAATCTCTTCTTAAAAGCTCCCAGTGATGAAACACCCACAACTTCTGAATGCAAGCTGTTCCATTGGTTAATTGTTCTGTTAGGAAATTTCTCTTTAGTTCTAGGTTTCTTCTCTGCTTGATTAGTTTCCATCCATTGTTTCTCGTCTTGCCTTCTGGTGCTTTAGAAAATAGGCTCTCTCACACACACCCTTCTTTCTCGTAGCCTCTCAAATACTGGAACACTGTTAATCATGCCACCCTGGCCTTCTTTTCTCTAGACTAGACATACTCAATTCCTGCAATCGTTCTTCGGATGTTTTAGCCTCTGCCCCTCTAATCATGTTGCTCTTTTCCGCACTCAACATCTTTTTTATAATATGGTGACCAAAACTGCATGCAGTATTCTAAGTGTGGTCTTACTAAGGATTTATAAAGTACTAGTACTTCATGTGATCTTGATTCTATCCTTCTGTTAACGCAACCTATGATTGCATTGGCTTTTTTGGCAGCTGCTGCACACTGCTGGCTTGTATTTAAATGATTGTTCACTAGGACTCCAAGATCACTCTCAGTTACTGCTATTGAGCCAGGTTTCACCTAATCTATATCTATACATTTGGTTTCTTGTCCAATACTTTTCCTAAAATTGTTTTCAGCTTATGAATTTCAGAAACAAGAAAAACAGAAGAGAGAATGTGAGTGATATCAGAGCAAGTAAGAACATCCGAAAATGAAGGACAGATAGCCCTCACCTTACAACCATGATTGGGACTGGAACTTTTGTCAGTAAGCGAGGCGGTTAAGTGATCTGATTTTACAACCTTTTCTGCTAAGGTCTTAAAGTGAATCACACGGTCATTAAGCAAATTTGGCTTTCTTCATTGATTTTGTGTGTTGGAAAGCAGCTGGGAAAGTCACAAATGGCCCCAGGACTCTGTAACCTTACATGCCAATTGTCAAACGTCTGAGTGTAGATCATGTGACCATAGGGACACTGCAATTAATGTTAAGTGCAAGGACTGGGCTTTTTTCAGCATGGTCATAACTTAGAAGGGTCACTAAATGAATGGAAATAAGTCAAGGATTTACCTGTGCTAGGAAAGAAGCAGAAAGGCAATGTTTGAAGGCTTTCCATTTTTCATATTTCCTCCAGTTAAAGTCAAAACCCTTTCCTTCATATAGAATGGTGGGGAAAAAAGAAGAGAAACTAAGTAGGCAATTTTTTATTATGAATAAAACCAAATACACTTTGAGTTGCTATACTTAGATGGGAGATGACAGGAATACAGACTACACTTGGAATTTTTTTAAAAATCCAGGAAGAAAACGATGGCAATGTACTTCTATATTTCTGCTATAAACCAACATAATCATTTCTGCATAATCACCAGAATTTACATTAGATTCAAGAGAAACTTTATTAGATAAAAAGAGCCAATAAAGATGGAAGCATGTTTGTATGCATACATCAATTACAATTTGATTAATACTGTTTCATAGTCAGATATTCTAGGTCAGGACTGTCAAACTTATGTCATCATGTCACGTGTCACGTATCAGGACTCTCCCCCCCCCCCTTTGCTAAACCGGGCGTGGATGTGGCCAGCGCATGACGCATCTGGTCTGCGGTGTGTGAGTTTGACAGCCCTGTCCTCACAATTTATCTCAAAAGATCCAAATTTAACATTGCCTATGCTCATTGTTTCCATTTTTCAGTAGAGATAAAGGTGGAGTTAATAAATACTTTCTCAGCTCAACCTACCAATAAGTCTTTCCTTACTACTGACATCTAACTTCAGCTACAGACAACTTCAGCTGTCTTATGTTCTCGTGACATTGCCTACATCTGATTCCTTGTTTGCAGCTGAGACATTTTTCAAGTCATCTTTCACTACACCGGGGTTATTTCTCCCTTATCCTGCCACAATTTTGCCATGGATATAATCTGATACACTTCACTCATATTCTGTCAGTGGTGCAATCAGATGACAATTAAGGAGTAATAATCCTCTTGCCTATTGGCTGATTTAGGCTAGGATGGGCACACCACCTTCCACTGCAGTTCTTGTGCAGTCTTTGATGGTCGTTCTATTTCAGGCATTAGGAGAGTCCAGTTCTTTTACACTGGATTTTGGATGAAAAGGCAGGGACAAAACTAGGAGAATTCAACAATCCCTGTGCATCAGTGTTTTTCAGCTTCAGCAGCTTTGAAACATATGGACTTTTAAGTCCCAGAAGCTGACTAGGGAATTCTGGGAACAGAAATCCACACACATTGGCTGAGGAATTCTGGGAGTTGAAGACCACACATTTTAAGATTACTCAGGTTGAAAAACATCACTGTACATCACAAATATGGGCAGTATCATTTGTCAGCCTTATGTGTGTGGATCACTAAATGGGGTATCCCAAATATGCTTTTTCAAGAGGCAACTGGACTTGTGAAGAAGCTTCTTGGATGAGAAGCGAAGCATCTTCAAAGAAAAACCAGAAAGTCCAGTTGCCTCTTGAAAAAACACATTTGGGACGACCATGACCTGAATGACTGAAAATCTCCATAAACATTAAGTCAATATAGTTTTCTGCAACTTCAAGGATGGGTTGAATTCACATTAAGCTGACATTGTACAGCAGCCTAACATTTCTTTCTGTGAAATTTATCCTTATTTATCCATCAAGCCTTACCTATCCTGTTGCTGGGTTTCACCAATTTGATGGAATACAGAGATGGTGCCCATTTAAAGTGAAAACTGCTTTATTCCTTAAATAGCAGGGACCCTGATGTTTAAAAGAAATTTAAGTCTGCACCGAATAAAGACATTAGGGTGGCCCCATTTCCCATATTTGCACAAGTCATTCAAACACCCCCTTTTGAAAGTAGCCCACCTTACTCCATACCAAAGCCCATCAAGCACAATGGGAAACTCCTTATTCAGACTCCCAATGTTCTGCAGGTCAAGTCAAGAGCACCTGTGGGGTTTTTTGGGGTTTTTTTGTGGGTTTTTTTTTTTGAACTAGTTAATCCTCCAACCCGAACAACAGGTAATATTTATAATTCCCAGTATGTAGTAAGCCTTGGCGGTCTGCCCAAGAATGTAGGTTCCGGATTGAAAGGAGAATGGAGCCTCCTTCCCCGTTCCCCACCCCCCACGCTACAAGACACAAGTGGGAAGGGAACACGGAGGGAAGAAAAAGCGCTGACACAGCACCCAAAGCGGCTTTTTTTTTTTTTAATCCCCCTCAGCTCCGGTGAAAACTGCTTAGCAACTTGGCCTGCCTGTTGGCGGCGGCGGGCCCATCGCTGAGCGCAATCCCTGATGCCCATTGCCTGCAGCCCCTAGCAACCAGCCCAGCCAGTGACTGCTTAGCACGTTGCAGCCCCTTCGCCCCCCGAAGCCCCCTCCCCAGTTCAGCCGACGTGCCAGACACGCCTGCCTCACGCCACATTAATCCCCCCTTCTTGGAAAGCGGGCGGCTTTTGAATGGCAGCCCTGGAACAGTTTCCGTGTGAACAAGGCAGGCTTGCCTCTCTCCACCTCCCCCACCCCCGCCCCGTCCCCTCTTTCTCTCGCTCTCTATACGCTGGAAGAAAACGAAAGCTATAGGGAACTGGGAAGGTGGGAACAAATCCGGGAGCGCTGCGTGGCTGTTCTCGTGACCAGCCAGAAAGCCATGGCAACAGCAGAGCTGGAACCCGAGACGCGGGAGGGAAGACAAGAGCCTGGAAGGGCCGCGCTGTTCGCTTGTGACAGCTTTGAAATTTACTCGCTCAGGACATCAGGCAGCAACACAGTGAAAGACACACATACACACACACACACACTCCCAACTGTGTGCCAGCCGAGGCTGTAGTGTTATAGTTTAATAGCTGTGCAAAGTGCCTTCGGAAAGAGAAAAGTTCAGACTGAACTCAAAACTTTCAGGAAAGGGAGAGAGGGCTGCAGGAAATTCGGAACAAAACTGACCCAAGCCATCTCGAAGGCTTCGCTTAAAGGGGTCGAGGGTCACAACAAACTTTCAGAATGGTTCGAGCAATCTCGTTGTTGCGGGGCAGAATTCAAGAAAAAGAGAGAAAATGACAGAAGCTTTGCAATTAAAAAAAAAAAAGCAATCAACAGGGCTTCTACTGTTACTGTTTACTGTTTTTAAAAGGGTCAACCTTGGAAAGGTGGTGCTTGAGGTTGCCCCAACCATTTCCCCATTCAGTGAGAAACCTCTGGCATGATGCTTCCAAATATTACAAAATATTATTTGACACAAGGTCTTTGCAATTCTCTTTACATATGTATAAAACACAGCAGAGGTGTACCACTTCCACAAGTCAGTAGGACGGTCCTAATCAGACATCACTTCTCCCTTCAAACAGTATAGATGATTGGCCTCTGCCAGCTCACAATTTATTCATTTTTTGTCTGATTCTGCTTCAGATTTAACTACAAACTCAATCCAAACAATTTCTCTACAGTAGGATGTGCATACACGATTCTTCTACATTCCACTGGGTGTTAACAGTCCCAAAAATTATAAATACCCTATAGCCGTGATGGTAAACCTATGGCATGCGTGCCAGAGGTGGCACGCAGAGTCCTCTCTGTGGGCACGTGTGCTGTTGCCAGCTGCTCTTCTGGTTTCCAGCGCGCACATGAGTGCCGGCCAGCTGGCCTTTGCAGGCACCAGAGCACTGGAAAATGGCTGGAAAACAGCCAAAAACAGGCCAGAAAGGACCAAAAAACAGGCATGCATGCACCGGCCAGCCTGTCTTCGGGTTTCTGGTGCTCCAATGTGCACGCACACATTCTGGTTTGGGCATTCGATGCAAAAGGGTTTGCCATCACTGCCCTATATCGCCCTAAACTTTTACAAATCCATGGGATAACAAAAATGGCTGCTCCCCATCTATATATTGGAAACAGAATTGCAACAAACAGCTGAAGCAAAAATCTTCATAAAGGCAGAAGGATCATTTATTGATTTTTTTGACAAATATAGAAACTCTACACAAAGTCACTTCAATGTATTAATTAATTACATCACTATCTTTAAAAAAACAGTGGTTTCTCCTTCAAACCAAGCTTGAGTCTTAAAATGAACACATTGACACAATGTTCATGGCAACATTGGAAGTATCTGCCATTGTTTTCTTCCAGAATGTTTTTCAACTTCCCAGCTGAATCTACAGTCCTGAAATTCTCTATCCCTAAGCAGTATTCTGTAAGAAGGCTCTTTAAAGTCAGTTTCAGCTTGAAGGACAAGTCTTGATAATATATTGTATATAAACAATGGTTATAGCCAAACCCCTTAGTTATGGAAGAAAAAAAATCCAAAACTTTATTGTGCAAGCTTTCACATTTGTCAGAATTTTTAAAGCAAGATTTTTTTTATGGTAGGGGAAATGGGTAGAAGCGAGGAAGTCTACAGAGCAGGGCACATGTTTTACCCATACAGCTTGCAATTAAAAATATCTTTCAAATTAGAAATTATAATGAATGAGTAAGATAAGGCAGGTTCTTAGATGATGAAAATAATGGCAGCCAGTCAATTGGGAAGGTGGGGAAGATTGCAAGTTACTCCCATAAGTTACTGCTGCCACTATTTTTCCTGAGGAGTCCTACATGTGCCCACAACCCTCCTCCACCTGCCTGTGCCCCACCCCAGTCCACCTACACTCCATAGTGCCCATCTGCACTATGTAGTGTGGTAGTACTTCTACCAACTCACTAGAAGCTCTGATGGTACACCACAACCCCCCTACAAACCCCATGCTCATTGCCTAGGACTCTTACCTGTACCCACTTAACAGACTTGGGGTTACAATGGTGACCAGGATTGTTATTATTAAGCAATGCAGTCACGTGACATCATGCTATGCAACCATATCAATTAGCGACGTAAACTCCAACCCCATTTGCCCTTGAATGCAAATTGGGGGTGATATCTTGGAGGTTAGAGTTTCTCAGATCAAGAAGGCCCTTTTCCCTCCTCTCTACTATTCAGCTACCTCCTAGCACTAAGGCTAGACATCTGATATATCTACAGTATTATTAGGATATATGGATCATATTATACAAAAGTTAAGAGAAGACGTCTTCCAAATGTGCTGGACTATACAGCTGGTGTGAAATAGAGTCCAACACATCTGGATGGTTTCAAATATGGGATGTCTGGCTCAGGTAAATTTATAGAGAACTGCATTCAGTATAGAAATCCTAAAATGCAAGCTAGCCGTTCTAATGACAAACCACATGCTCTGGTAAAAAGCATATTCTACATGTTGTTCTCTATGTTCATATTGGTATTTTTCTTGGGCAACTACAGCATGGTCAGCTCTCCTATAGCTGAAGTGATTAATACAATTTCTCCAAAATGCGAATCAAACCACAGGAATTTAAAGATCTTTTTGGTTTGGGTGGCGACTTTTCCTCTATGAAAGTTTACAGTTCGTGAGAAGTTGCTCAGGGGCTGGGCTCATTAAACCATAATGTGGTGTGTGGTTGGTTTCTGTCCAAAATATACTCATGCATTTCTCTGTTTATATTAACTTATGTTAAAGAAAACCAAATCCTTCTACAACAGATTTTGTTGCACAGCAAAATATTTTAATACTGTTAGTTTAAAGAATCATACATAATACCCCTGTAGCTAAAAATCAAATGTATTTTTAATGTAACTAAAATAATATCATTTTATTTGAATGAAAGAAGAAAATTTCACGTTTTGTGAGATAACCAATTTGAAATGGGGAAAATCTCACTATTTGATTAAATTTTCAGTGCTATTGTACTTTGCAACATAAGGCAGGAAAAATTACATCAATTTCAATACAAATGAGCAAACAACTGTAGCAGCGCAATTTTCTAGCATTTGTGAATGCTGACAGATACAGCTTGAAAAACAGAAGAGCTTTTTCTCTGTGCCTACATCATTGTTTCTAGACTAAACAGCTGTCCTTTTTGACCGAAATGCTTTTTGAATTGTCTCTGCTTATGTATATCATTTTTTTGACTATTGAGTTGTTATCTGATATTTTAATGTTGTACAATATTGTAGTTTTACTGTAATTTAAAGATGTAATTTGCTCTTATAGTTGGGATTATGGTGATATGATGTCCATTTTCTGAAGTCTGAATAGCAGTAGCATTTCAAGTACCATATACTTCTGTGGTGAATTACAGCTATAAGGCTTTGTGGCAGGACTTTTTCCAGAATTATAGAAAAGAGTTCTTAGCCAAACATATCAAACTTTAATTTTAAATGTAAAAGACCTTTATGCAAACTTTCAATTTTATAGTAGTGAAATGAAACTGGCTTCTGGAAAATGCCCACCATGCAGTTATGGTTGGATTGGACATTAGTACCAGGAAAAGAAAATATTAAGAAAGTATTTGGTAATATAAAACAACTTTCTGGAGAAGACAATAGATTATGTGACCTCATTAAGAACTGTTGGTGGGCCTTGCTAACTTTAAGGCCACATATGGTATTTGTTCCAGAATATTTTGTCTTGAAGAATAATTATATACTACTTCCTTGAAATGATTCCAGGTAAGGCATTTATTCTGTCATCACCCGGCTTTGTCTGCAGAATTTGGGGTTAGATTCAGACATCTTTTGGCCTGTGAGGTAGATGGCTCATTCTCTGAAAAATATTTGAACAGAAAACTTTTCATCCCTTGAACTTCTAAATTATTTTAATAATTATATTCTTGGGAGAATGTGGCATATATCTAGTTTATTTTATTACATTGCCTAGCTCTGTCAACCATAAGATTGTATTTGGGATTAATACAAAAATAAGTGCAGCTAAACTCAAGGACCTGGTTCACATTCAGATTAAGTCTTAGCAAGAACTATTTGGTTTGGGTCTGGCACATTGTACGAACCCTGACACTGTGGTTTCTAAGCCATGCTTTTTAGTGTGTTTTTTGAAGGAAGCCAATTATAGTTTAGTCAATAAATTATGGATTAGTACAGTAAGTGGCTGAAGGAAGGAAAGCTTACTCCTGAGTAAACATATATCAAGGTCTACAAAAGCAAAGTACTGTAACAGAAATAGGTGACACTATCAATGCTGATCTCTTTCAGTTTTTTTGTACAAATCTGTCAAGTTCAATTTTTTGTGCTGTTCATTTTTGTCAATATTCGCCAAGGAAGCAAACTGTCCTGCTGCACTGATGGGGTTTTGTGCAAACACTGCAGCTAGAAGACTTGGCTTAATGAAACACTCTTAAGTTTCAGTGTATTTAACTGGTTCAAAACTGAGAAATTAGGTGCCCATTCCACCCTGTTCCTACCAAGTTAACAGCAGCACCAGTTTCATTCCAGAAACCATACCAAGGAATAAACTACATTACAGTTTTAACAACAGAGAAGACAGCCCCTTTAGTTATCCTTAATAAGCAATTACGAATGCAGTTTTACAATGCTGTACAGTAGTCTGCTTCTAGATTACTGTATTACTGTCTGCCTACCTTTCTCTATTTTAAGTAACACTGCCATCTACTGGCAGCTATATGTTAACATTTTACAATTAATCTGTATTTTTCAGCAAAGGTTGAGCTAGTCAAAGGAGCAATAAAGTGGCTTCCTTTTTTTTTCTTTATATATTCCAATACCAAATAATAGAAAAACATGTAGCTTTTATCCTGTATTGTTAATTAAATAAAATCAAGGATTCTCTCTGATGATGGATAAAAAGGTGACAGACTCAATGATGCATCGTTGCCCAAAATAACTCTAATCTGCAGCTAAATTAATGTTGCTAGACAGCTAGTACAAAATGTGACAATTCTGCCAGAACCTCCCATTTACAAGAAGAAATTTGTTCCATCTCTCTTGTTTTGCTGCTTAACTTTGTCGTATTTAAAACAGAACATTCCTGTCCACACATGGGACAATGAGCTGCAAAGAATGGAAAGTGGAAGGAGCCCTCGTAGCTCTCATCCAATTATGGCTCAAGTTGCCTCATTAGCTGTCTTTAAAAGACATCTTCATCAGAAGTGGTATTCAGCAGGCTCTGACCAGTTCCGGAGAACCGGTAGCGGAAATTTTGAGTAGTTCGGAGAACCGGTATATACCACCTCTGAATGGCCCCGCCCCCGTCTATTCTCTGCCTCCCGAGTCCCAGCTGATTGGGAGGAAATGGGGATTTTGCAGTAACCTTCCCCTGGAGTGGGGTGGGAATGGAGATTTTACAGTATCCTCTCCTGGAGTGGGGAGGGAATGGAGATTTTACAGTATCCTTTCCTTGCCATGCCCACCAAGCCATGCCACATCCACCAAGCCACACCCGCAGAACCGGTAGTAGAAAAATCTGAATTCCACCACTGATCCTCATGATGTTGTTTCCCCTCCTCTTCAAGTTGTAGCCAAGGAAGCCTAATTTCATTGTTAGCTCTTCTGGAGTTGCCATTAAAGATCTCAAGGACATTGCTGATGGTAGAGATAGTAGGGGCTCAGAACTGCACCACTGCTACCGGCCACTTGAGCTGCCCTGTCTGGTTGCTGAGCACTGCCCTCCTGGCCATTTGACCCATGCTTCAGGAAAAACTGGAGTCTTGACTTCCCCAGGAGCATCTGCCATACTTCAGAGAGCACCATTTGAAGCTTTCAGAGGCATCTAATAAATATAGACAGAGGCGGTTCTTGAGTTATGACCAATGGTTTCCCAAGGCCACAGCTTTGTCAAATGCTGGAAGTAAATGCCAATTTTTGTAAAAAAAACCATCATAAAATATGGTCTCATGACTGCAAGATGCTGAGAATGACTGTAAGTGTAGTCCAGTTGCCAAGTGACTGAAGTGTGGTCACGTGATCACCGGGGGGGAGTGTCCATCAGAATTTTGTACCAGCAAGAGTAGCTAAGTTGTTCAAGGATAAGTGCTGGAAATGTATCATAATACGACACTGGGCTTATATTACCACATGTGGTGGATGTGCCCAAAGGCAAAAAGATACTGGACAAAAATACATACTTGGATAGAAAAAAATGACAAAGGAAGACATAGACTTAAAACCAGAAATATTTCTGTTGAGTATTATACCAGAAAAATATAATAAAGGAAATATGTACTTAATACTACATGTGTTAACAGCGGCTAGAATTATATTTGCACAACACTGGAAGAGCATAGAGATCCTTACAGAAGAGAATGTAATAAAAAAAATACTAGAATGTGCAGAAATTGATAAATTAACACTTAAAATTAAAGACAAAGAAGACACTGAATATTTCTTAATATGGGATTTGTTCTATCAATGGGTAACGAGCAGAAACAGAAGTTAGATTTCAAAAAATACAAGAGAATGATTAATTTTGATCCGGTATAAAATAAGTATAAATTCCAAATTTCATCAATTAACATCTTAAAGGAAAAAGAAGAAGAAAAAAAGAAACAGAACAAGTCTGAACCCAATTTTTGTCATTCAATCTAACATCTTATTCTAACATTTAACATTCTATTATGTAATCACCCTAAATCTTAAACTTCAAATCTAAACAGCTCTTTATGAGATTCATTTATCATTTTAACAATCAGTATTTCATATATTCTCCTTACTTCAAAGACCCAAATCAAGTCAATTTCTTTTAAATCACATCTAATAATCAACATATAATATTTCATTGCTCTCTTAAAAAGCATATCATAATCAGTAACTATTCTTCAAAGATACCTCCTTCACTCCTCCTAGTTTTATTTTGGCTGGATTGCAGCTTAATTAGCTGGTTTCCAGGAATATTCCTCCACTCCTAACCTTATTTGTTGGCTGGATCACAGTTTAGTTTTAACTACTTTCCAACATTTTCTCCTTCGCTCTTCCTAGGTTTATTTTTAGCTGGATAACGGCTTTTCAGCTGTTTTCCAGTGGTGCTTTCCTCCACTCCTTTCCTTCACTCCTAGGTGTTTTAGTTTTGGGGTTTTAATTATGGCCTAATTATGGAATTGTTTTAATTGTTTTTTAACTTTTGTGTCTTTACTGTTTTTATTATGGCTGTGCACCGCCCTGAGTCCTTCGGGAGAAGGGCAGTATAGAAGTGCAATCAAATAAATAAACAAACAAACAAACAAGCACTATTGTCATTATATGTTTATTATCAATGTTATGATGAGACATCATTGTTACTATATGATTATTACTAAAGTTATGAATGCTGTTTTATTATGGTGTTGATTATTGCTCAAACTAACTATACCCAGACAACACACTGTTTATGTAGACATTGAAATTTTTGCTCTTTCTATATTTAATTTTTTTTTAAAAGAATTTTGTATCTGGGTCAGAACTTCAAATGGTCACTAAGAGACCAGTTGTAAGTCGAGAACAACCCATCTGGGTTTAGCAATCTTCTGAAAGAGTGCTAGACCTGTCTGTACAAAAAGTATTAGGATTCTGGTTGATTTAAAATGGGAAAGAAAGCCAGTTTTTGCCAGCTCAGTTACTGCATCTGCTGATAAGGGCTTTTTCTTTTTCTTTTATTACTTTGGGAATGTGCCATTGTTTCATTCTCCAATGCCACTCTGAATATTCCATTGGCTACTTCAGATGTTGCCAGCCAAATGCTACACTGCCATCTCTGCTTCTTTTGCAGTGCTTATCCGTTTCAGATACAGGGAGCTGGGGTGAAATTGGCAAGAATTCTTTTTTTGAAGAAAAAAGTATTAATATTTAAAGACATAATTGAGGGCAAAAATCAGAAAAAAAGGCACAAAAAACAAAAAATTGAAACAGAGGAGATTATATAGATTTATAACATTAAATTAAAAACCTCAGAATAACATTAGTTTGGTTCTACTAATTAAAATACCTTATGTCAATGTCAAACTTCAGCTGATGATTTAAATCAAGATAACGTGGGATAATTAATGACAATAACCATTAAGGTATAAATTATAAATCAATGTAAGTGATTATAATAATTTCTGCTGTCTAAAACTCATTTTTATATACAAAGCTTTATTTATATTTTTTAAAGAAGATAAAAACTAATACAAACTAAGAAAAAGTTAAAACGAAGAAAAAGAAATCAAAGAGAAGGCTAAAAGTGCAAGATAGGAAAAAATAGTGAAAGAAAAATACATAAAGAAGTGAATTCCCATCTTGTTTATAGCAGTTACAAGTACAATCATAAATTTACCTCTTTCTCTAAGGTTATAATATATCCTTCTTTCTATAATCTATCCTACCTAGTCATCAAAACCATAAATCATAAAGTTCAATTTTTCCGTTTTCCCCAAAAACTCTGTTAGGGGTTTCCAGTCAGCAATAAATATAGTTATTGTCTTTTCCCTAATCAAAGAAATTAATTTGGTGATCTCAGCAAATTCTATCATCTTCACCAACCATTCCTCTTTTGTAGGTATTGCCAAGTTTTTCTATCTTAATGCACACAATAATATCACTGCAGTTTTTACATGGAAAAATGACGTTCCATAACTTTTTCCCGACGGGTTGTCCATCAGTCCCAATATACCATTTTAATATACCCTTGAAACATCTGGTTTCAATGGTATATTAATGTAGTCTATGTAATGAATCCATTCTATTTCTCTAGTGACCTAAACCTAATGAAATACATAATTTCATAAAAATTCTCTTTAAAATTATGACCTTTTCAATCCTTTCAACAACATATTTTCCCATCTTCATCCTATAGCTAGTTTTTGACCATTTGTTTAGTGACCGTTCAGAATTACAATGGCACTGAAAAAAGTGACTTATGACCGTTTTCCACACTTTCAGCATCTCCATGTGATTCAGAAATTTGGAAGCTTGGCAACTGGCATGTAATTGTGACAATTGCAGTGTCCCAGGATCATGTCATCACTTTTGAGAACGAACCAGTGAAGTCAAATGGGGAAGCCAGATTCATTTAACAACCGTGTTACTAACTTAATAACTGCAGTGATTCACACAACAACTTTGGCAAGAAGGGTCGTAAAAACTCACTTAACAACTATCTTGCCTAGCAATGCAAATTCTGGGCTCAGTTGTAGTTGTAGCAATAGCAATAGCACTTAGACTTATATATTTCTAAGTGGTTTACAGTCAGCATATCCAATTCTTGAATACAGCTCATCTGTTTGGAACCCGCATTGCATATCGGACATAAATACAATTGAGAGAGTCCAGAGATATTTTACGAGAAAAGTCCTCCATTCCTCTAACTGCAATAAAATACCTTATGCCACCAGACTCCAAATTTTGGGCTTAGACAATTGAGAACTATGGCGACTTCAGTCTGACCTAAGCATAGTACATAAAATTATCTGCCACAATGTCCTTCCTATCAATGACTACTTCAGCTTCAACCACAACAATATATGAGCAAATAATAGATGCAAACTCAAGGTAAACCGTTCCAAACTCGATTGCAGAAAATATGAGTTCAGTAACAGAATGGTCAATGCCTGGAATGCACTACCTGACTCTGTAGTTTCTTCCCCAAAACTTTAACCTTAAACCATCAACTGTTGACCTCACCCTATTCCTAAGAGGTCTGTAAGGGGTGTGCATAAGTGCACCAGTGTGCCTACCATCCCTGTCCTAATATTCCTTTTTACGTACTCTTTTCATGTATTCAATTATGTTTATACTTTTACTTGTTATCTTATATATGCTTGACAAATACACTTACGATTATGATTATAATATTGCCCCCAACAATCTGGATCCTCATTTTACTGACTTCAGAAGGATGGAAGGCTGAGTCAACCTTGAGCTAGTGAGAATCAAACTGCCAAACTGCTGGCAGCCGGCAGTCAGTAGAATCAACCTGCAGTACTACTTTCTAATCACTCCACCACAACGGCTCATTGAGTGTTCAGCCTGTTTTATCAAATTTTTCTTCTCTTTCAAATGTCAATAGAAATTCATTGTTTGTAGATAATTTCAATGTTCAAAATCATAAGCTTTCAATCTTCCTAATAACTGTAAATAAGAAAACCATTGGAAATTACACCCAGATTAAAAATTCTATCCTTATTTTGCAAGTGGTAAGAAACTCAAATAGTAAAACCTTATGTTAAAAGAAATCCAATATTCAGATACAATGTAAGACCACATATGTAGAAATATGCAGATAGGCCTTGTTTAGCAACTGCCTGGCTTAACAATGGTTCACAGTTGTGATGGTGATGAAAAAGTTACTTCACAACTTATCCTCACATTTGCAACCTTCACAGGTTTGTACAGGTATTTCTTGAATTAGGACCATATCTGAGCCTAACCATTATGTTCATAATGTTCATATATTCATATGAGCCGAGGTAGCACAGTGGTTAGAGTGCTGTACTGCAGCTACTTCAGCTGACTGCTAGTTCAGCAGATCAGCAGATCAAATCTCACAGGCTCAAGGTTGATTCAGCCTTCCTGTCGAGAGCATCTCTGCTCGACATTCCAGGGCGATGAAAAAACCCAGAGCAGTAAAGAAATCCATACCTTGTGTGAGCCATACCTTGAACTCAGCATTTTCCGCAGCTACTAGAGAGAACGAAATAAAGCCTAACCTGAGTACTCGTCTTCTGACTGCAGCAAGGTTTATTGGAGTGCCTGGGAGCATTGCGAGGTCTGAGACTTCCATCCTTCTGAGGTGGGTAAAATGAGAACCCAGATTGTTGGGGACAATATGCTATTTAGTATACTGTTGATTGTTGTAAGCCGCCCAGAGTCCTCGGAGAGTAGGCAGCATAGAAATAAGAAGAAGAAGAAGAAGAAGAAACGAAGAAGAAGAAGAAACGAAGAAGAAGAAGAAGAAGAAGAAGAAGAAGAAGAAGAAGAAGAAGAAGTAGTAGTAGTAGTAGTAGTAGTAGTAGTAGTAGTAGTAGTTGTGGTCATAAAATGTCAGCGGTTTTATGATCCTTTTTTTTTTTGGCAGTCAGTAAGCAAATGCTAAAGTATTCAGTGAACCCATTGCTCACAGTAATTTGTGATTTGTGGCAAAACCATTGTAAAACGCAATCATGTCACCTCAGAATTTTGAAAATGTGTCTGTGTTTTGGGGCACCCAAAGTACAGCCACGTGACTATGGTGGTGGTGGTGGGAGAAGGGTGACCATTGGAACTTTGGCTCTGGGTCGTAAGTCTCCTTTTTCAGGTAGGTCATAACTTTGAATGTTAAATAAGCTGCCGGTTGTAAACTAAGGGCTGTAGACCAAAGGAAAGCTGAAATAAGATCATAAGCATAATCATGGTTTCATTCAGTGAACACTTTCTTAACAACTAAGTTGTGAGTCCCAACTGTGATCACTAAACGAGGACTAGCTATAATCCAGGCAAAATTTCAATGTCAAATTGAATTCCATATCAGATTTCTCTTTCAGATGTAAGGCTACTTACAACATGAATGCATACTTCCAAAACTTAATTTGCTATTCTTCTATAAAAGGGGTGTAATTTCCAGTGAGAACTGCAAAGTATCCTAGTAGCTCTACCAATATACAAAGTGAGTTTGTTATACTTTGTGGAAATACGATATTTGGTAATATTTAATAAAAAATAACAGGATGGTAAAAGGATGCAACCTTTAGGTTTTGTTTCATTCTGTTATAAATCATCTTCCAGAATTATTGAGATTCACAGTATTGCCATCAAATATTTTAAAAAATGATCTGATCTAATTATTGTATTTCTAACAATTTTTAGAATTATAGATTTTAGCAAGAGTAGCTAGAGTACTATACCATTGGTAATGCATTTTTGCAATATATACTATAAATTTAATATTTTTTCTTCCAGGTAGCCATGCTGCATACCATCTGTTCTATTTAAATTCTGCATCCATTTAATCACACCTTGACTTTCTGAATTGTATTTCAGGAACAACTTGTAAATAAACCCCAGCAAAAGTTCTGAATTATGCATTAAAAATTTTCTTTAAGTCCAATTAGGAAGTCTATAAGTATTCAGTCTTGTATATAATCCATTTAGAACTATACAGCTAATTTGGAGATATTGAAATGAATGAGACAATTCTGACCATTTGGAAAAAAATAATCTTGAAGGATTTCATCTTTGTCTTATTAGAACTTGCAGTCTGAATAATTTATTGTCTTTCCACTGCTCAAATTTCTTTTCTACATTTATTTTCATGGGGGTACATTGTATGTATATTGAAGCCCCCTTAATATTGAAGCAAGAAGTTATGGAACTGTGCTGCTTTTTCTGTAAGATGTATATGAAATCAGAGGTATTTGGGTAAGCTACCTAGAAGTCGTGCTTTCTCAATAGAAGCAAGCCAACCAAACCTAGTCCATAATCCAAGTTAAAATAAGTTAATGTAATAATACCGTTTGAAATTTGGTCCTTTTGTTGCCTGTGAGACAGGTCTCAAGCATAGAGAAGCAGAGGCTAAAATGAGAAGGAGGCTGCCTGATGCTGTTTGCAATCCCTCTATCATGTCAATGACTTGACACCCAAACTATTTCGGAATGCTAAACTGTCTTCCAAAACAGACCAATTGACCAGTCAATGGAGCAGAAGAGAAGTTCTGAAGGAACTTTCTTAAGTGATGCCCCTCCCGTTTTACTCCACAACTCTCCTTTATTCCACCAACCTGTCAGGCAGGTAGGTTGAAAGGTGATTAAAGACCTTGGGAGCCTACACACAACTGCCCAACCCTCCACTCCAGCTTAAAAAGAGTAATTGGTGATTGTTTTCCTGCCAGTGGTGGGAAAAGAAATGCAGTTGGAGAAGCCCATCAATTGTTGCCTTTAAATTGAACATGTAAGGACAGCACTGAGCAGCCTCATCACTGAAGCAGAAAGCAAAATAGAGTTTGGCACGCAGGACACTTTATGTCAGACTCCCTTTGTGCCAACTAAGGAGAGGGAATGCATGCCAATATTGCTGTGAAGAAGAACCCTAAATTACTGTCTGGTATACATTGGTTAACACTACAGGCTGTTCTGCTCTTTAAATTATAAGTAAGCCTGGCAAATAAAAGTATTGCCGTGCCACCCATTTGGAACACTTTTTCGCTTAAAACTAAAGGAAGCCCTGGTCCAGATTCTGTCTTTTGAAAACCTTGGTTGGAGTGGGGCCTTTTCTTCAGCAGCCTTGATCGTATGGAAGGAAATGCTTCTACACCTCTCGCAGTTCCTGTGAAGCTCAGCTCTATCATCTGGTGGAGTAAGATAACCATCTCCCGCAACACATTCCAATTTTCACGAAAGGGCAGCAAGCTATTAATTATTAACCCCAGTATCATTGTGTTTTGACTGTCAGGAAAGAAGAAAGATACTTGGGCAATTTTCTACCTCACCAGTAATTTGGCTAGGTTTTACTCAGATGTGCCTTTCCTGAGCTGCAAATGCAATTGACTTCTCTGCCTTAAGAAGCAAAATATCTCAAGGTGTCCATGCTCTGCTGGTTTCTTGATGACATCACTTTGTTTCAAGAGGCTTTGAGAACCCATGACTTGGCATGTTTTTTACTTTACCATCTTTTACTGCTGCAGCAATTCTGAGACAATTGATGGCAACAGCCTTATAGGGAAGCAGGGAGGAGTGGGCTGTCCAGTAGTTCATCTCAGATTCTCAAACAGAAACTACTGCAGTAATAGAGAGGTTAGAATAAATTAGAATTATGGTAAATTATTTCCAAGTATATATGTAAGGTAAAGGTAAAGGTTCCCCTCACACATACGTGCTAGTCATTCTTGATTCTAGGGGGCGGTGCTCATCTCTGTTTCAAAGCTGAAGAGCCAGCGCTGTCTGATGACAATTCCGTGGACATGTAGCTGGCATGACTAAACGCCGAAGGCACGCGGAACAATGTTACCTTCCCACCAAGGTGGTCCCTATATTTCTACTTGCATTTTAACATGCTTTCGAACTGCTAGGTTGGCAGAGGCTGGGGCAAGGAATGGGAACTCACTCCGTTACACGGCGTTAGGGATTTGAACCGCCAAACTGCCGACCTTTGTGATCGACAAGCTTAGCGTCTTAGCTAATATCCCCCCACACACACACACACACATATATATATATATACAAAGATGGGGAGAGTCTAGAAAGAGTGCAGAGAGAACAACAAAGATGATTAGGAGACTGGAGACTAAATCATATGAAGAACAGTGGCAGGAACTGGATATGTCTAATTTAATGAAAAAAAGGACTATGGGAGACATGATAGACATTCAATATCTCAGGGGTTGCAACAAAGAAGAGAGAGTCAAGCTATTCTCCAAAGCCCCTGAGAGTAGGACAAGAAGCAATGGGTGGAAACTAATCAGGAGAGAAGCAACTTAGAACTAAGGAGAAATTTCCTGACAGAACAATTAATCAGTGGAACAACTTGCCTCCAGAAGTTGCGAATGTTCCAACACTGGAAGTTTTTAAGATGATGTTGGATAACCATTTGTCTGAAGTCGTGTAGGGTTTCCTGCCTAGGGTTGGACTAGAAGACCTACAAAGTCCCTTCCAACTCTGTTATTATGTATATATACTGTGTTTCCCTGAAATAAGACCCTGTCTTATATTTTTTGAACCCTGAAATAAACGCTTGGCCTTATTGCCATACATTCAAAAGCCCGATTGGGCTTATTATTGGGTGATGTTTTATTTTGGGGGAAATAGGGTGTGTGTGTGTGTGTGTGTGTGTGTGTGTGTGTGTGTGTGTATTTACCATCAACTCATCTCCTGCCCATCTTAGAGGCCGCTTACATTTGTCTTTGGCAGCATTAGTGATAAATTAAAAGTTTTCCAGCTTCTCTCAATAAATCTCTTTTTGTATAAACAATCTATGATGACATTATTGATGATGTAAATTCTAATATTCTGCTGGATTGGAAAAAATAACAAGGTGATTTGGATCTTTCTCCCAGGACTGCATGATTGCTTTAAGGTAGCAATCTTTTGGAATCAGATCTCAAGCCCAGCACAGCCTAATTAAATATGACTGACTGAATCCCTGGGATAATTTGTTATTAAATAAAACCTTAATCATCAGGTTCATCTGGTTTCAAGTGGTATACATCAATTAATAGATCTGCAGGACAACAGATAGGGGGAGGGGAATGCTGTGCTAGTTAAGGTATTGCCTCCAGTTATATCCACCCCGTGGGAACAAATTTATGCTACTACTAGTCCAAATTCTGGAAGAGGTAACATTGCCAATTCCACAGTATGAGCAAAATTATTTGGACCAATGATGAAGCAATGGCAGACAATGGGCAAATCTGGCCTGTAAATGTTGTAATTATTTCAGGGGAAGAATTTAATGTATTCTCATTGTTTGGAGCTAATAGTTGTGAGTTGTAAAATCAGTTATTTGTAATTTCAAATTTCAATTTCAAAAGCTTGTTTATATCATTAATGTTTTAGTGATATATGTTGATGTGACGTATTAATGATATGGGTATATCTATCTTTCTGCTAAAAAGAAAAAACTGGCTTTAGCTTGGTATAAAATATTTCAAAATTCATTTTACCTCATACTACACCTATCCTGCTCAACTTCTCTTCAGCTAGATCAGCGGTCCCCCAATCTTTGCGGCTTAGTAGTCTACTTCATGCAGCCTAGTTTGATTAAGCCACAGCCCAGGGCTTGGGGATCCCTGAGCTATATGGAAGATACAGGAGAACCAGTATATCTATTGCCTATTGCAGTGGTTCTCAACCTGTAATCCGCAGACACCTGGGGAGCTGTAATGTCATCGCAGGGGGTGCACAACGGCTTGAAGAAATGTTATGATTTAAATCTTAAGTCTTGGTGATCCATGGGTGTGGTCCATGACCAGAAATTGTATTTAAAAGGGGTCCGAGGTGAAGAAAAGAACCAATGACCTATTGCATGCTAACATTTTTGCCAAGGCTATTATGCAAACTTGAAATGCTGTTTTCAAAGATTTCTCTATTCATCAAAGATAACTGAATAGGAAACATATTGAAGAGCATGTGGGATTAAAGCATTTCATGCAAGGAAGAAAATATTTCTAGGCGATACTTTACATAGACATCTTCTCTCAAATCTTCTACACCAGAAGCCTGGATAAATTACATCACCATGAGTTGAGGCCTTACTGTAATCCATTTGGACAGTCAATTCTAAGAAAGAAATCTCACCAAAATCAATGTTCAAGTCTCAGGAAAATACAGGTGCAGTTTCACGACCCATTTTAAAGCTATACAAGAACCCAAATTAGGTCTAGAATGGAAAATGGTTTCACAGATAATGTTAAGGGTAGTATGCTTTGCTTGATTTGAATAATTTCTAAACTCAGCCATTGGGTTTGGATGCTTCCATTTGTGGTTTAGCACAATGATCTCATCAATTGTGACTGAAGTACGATAGGAGTACTTCAGATTCAAGATTATTAAGGAGATCTGTAACGTGATGGATCAAGGCTTTCCGTCCCTTACTCTGTAGATTATTCCTCTACAAAGAAGTTAGAAAACCACAAGAGGGTAAGTAAGGATAAGAACATCCAGAGCCAAAATATCAGCTACGTATTAAGTGTTAAGACTTTATGATAGGACTCAGCAATAATTTTTTTTTTACTAAAACCAATTGGCTTAATTTGGCATAAGACTATCAGAGTGGGGTAGAGATAAACTCCCCTCTCAAATTGCCACTTATAGTTAGGCAATAACCAACCAAATATGTTCAAACCTGGAAGCAAACTTAAAGAGATCAATAAATCTTTCTATTAGAAAAGCCAATAGAAATGTGGGAAGGGAAGAGATGAAAAAAGTATTCACATTGAAACTCTGTTTGATCAGAGTTTGTTGGTGAATCTAAAGGATGATTGAAATGGATTTCAGTAGGCTTTCACTAGTTTTGATTCATTGAAAAAAAATGGGTTGATATTTTTGTTGTTCAAGGTTTTGACTGTTCAGGTTCACCACTCTCGGTCTTTTTCATGGTTAACTCTCCATGGCCTTTGCGAAATGCAATTAGAGGTTGCAAAAAGCTTGAGTGGAGAAAGCACTTATTCTTTCCCTTTCTGTGAAAGGCTTTTTCATAGTGGAACAGCATGGAAATTTCCAACCATTAGCCTCCTTTTGTTCCCCTTCCCGCAATTTTCCTTTGAATTATACTTTCTTAACTCAGCCATCAAGCCTCTGGACAATATTAGCCAATTAGCGATTGACACATTTCCTGTAATGCTGCCTCATTAGTCAAGAGTAGAGATCCGTGCGAATGACCTAGCCAATAGTATACCAAATGCCTAAGTCAGTGTTTTTCAACCTTGACAGTTTTGAGATGTGTGAACTTCAATTTCCAGAATTCCCCAGCCAGCATGCTGACTGGGGAATTTTGGGAGTTGAAGTCCACACATACTAAAGTTGCCAAGGTTGAAAAACACTGGCCTACGTAATGGTGAAAGCAGGGAAAGGAGCACAAATAACATGGAGAAATCAATAAAGTTAACATTTTTATTCTTTCTTGGTAAAACTGAAAATTTTTCATTGTATATTTAGAGTGATACTCTTATGAAAAATGTAATCCTCTGGCAATGCTTGAAATGCTTCTGTTGTACACGATCATATATACAACAAATACCACATATTATTTGTTGTACGTACAGTTGTAAAAAAATAAACCCAGTTAGACTGAGAATAACCTGAGTCCGTAAGGAGAAGGGCGGTATATAAATCTAATAAATAATAATAATAATAATAATAATAATAACTTTATTGTCACTTTAAATATACACTATTCGCCATACATTAAAATGAAATTTCATTGCATACAGTTTTCAAAGAATTTACAGTAATTCAAAACTGAATTACTGTCAAAGCTACTCTACCTGGAAAAGTCAGCTATCGGGTATACAATATGTGTGTACAAAAAAGTTGGTGACCACACTAGAGCACTCGAAGTTCCAACTGGTTTTATGTGCAATTGGCCACACCCTGCAGATTGGGAAATGGCTTTCTGTTGACTGATTATTTTCAATTTTTCATCTTTACATCAGTATCCATTATTTTACATTTCTAACCTTTAAAAACATAATGGAGGAAGGTTTTTTTTCAAAGGGTAAAAGAAAAATTACAGATGACCAATGTACTTATAATGCTGATAAAAGTAAGCCTCATCAGGAAAGTATGATGAGAGCTATATACTTATGGTTTCACAAGTGTTTTTCTTACTGGGGAATATTTTCCTCAGTGTCTTATTTGTCAAAGGAAAATTGCTGCTGGGAGTATGAAGCAAGCAAACTAAAACTACATCTGGAAATCAATTGTGCAAAGTTTAGGTAAGAAACCTCAAGACTTTTTCTTTTAAAATGGAATGAAATTAAAGAACAAAATATAACTGTAAATAAATGTATGACTAATTCTTCACTTTTTGCTTATAACATTGGATATGGAACTGCCCATTTACATAAAACTGAAAAAACATTCAATCTTCTAGCTGTTATTCATATGTTACAACTATATAGGGTGAGTCTACTGCTATGCCAAACAGCTTTTAAATTTCTCTTTGTCCTGCCAAGTAAAATATATAGCAGACGATCGAAACAACCAACTCATTGGAAAGCTAAAAAATCAATCATTTGCTTTTCAAACAGATAAAGCAACAAACAGTGCTCATTTAATAAGCTATGGTGGATTAGTTGAGGTGGTCAAAATAAATGGGGGTTTGTGCTCTGTAAATACATTTCAATGGGCTATGAAGAAGGATAGGAAGAGTATTTTGAACATTGGTGTTGGAGATTACTGGGAATACCATGAGCAGCCAAGAAAACAAACTGATGGGTCATCCAACATATCAACCCAAAGTTCTCACTAGAGGCGCTCCAATTATACTACATTGGACACATTCTGAGAAGACTTAGCTCTCTGGGAAAGGCTCCAAAGCTGGGAAAAGAAGAAGAGGATGACCGGCAGGAAGGTGAAGGGATTCAGTTACAGTGGTGAGGAGAGTTATGATCCGCCAGCAGCCTGCAGAGCTGGCAGCAGAGTTGGACAGTGAGGAGGCTGGGGAGGAACATGGGCCTCCCCATGTTCCTGGAGTCTAGGGAGGGCTCAGATGACGGCTCTGCATCGGAGGCAAAGATGGGGCCAGGGCCATCTGGGAGTTATGTGTGGACTCTGGAGTCTCCAGAGTCAGACATCAGCAAGGCAGAGAAACAGGGGGACCCTGTTCCCAGTATGTGCATGCGCAGAGCTGCCAGAAGACAAGAACAGTTAAAATAAAAGGGACGACTCAGGAGTAGGGCTTGGAGATGATTGGCCTCTCCCATAAGACATAAAGGAGGAGCAAAGGCACAAAGCTTCCTGCTTTGCAGGAAGCAACTGTTGTTTGTGCTGGCTGGTTTCAAGACTGCAGCTCTGTGTTGACTCTGTGTTCTGTGTGGCTTTGCAAAGATCTTGGCAGCGTGTCAAGGGAGATAAAGGTGGGTGTTTATCACCATTATCCCGAAGAACTGTGGCAGATTTCTGTCGGACTCTTTTCAATTATTTGGGACTCCTCTGTGAATGAACAGATTGGAAATGAACAGGCTCTGAATGAGCAGAATTCACAGCTGTGGAAATAAAAAGAGGGTTTGGGGGACTCATTGTGTGCTTTTATTGTATCAGGAAGCCTAGGTCAGAACAAGGAGTGCACTGTTGGAAGAACTGAGAGAAAAGATTAGGGATACATCATCATGAAGAAGATCTAGCTATGTGGTTGCTGGGAGTCAAGAACAACTTGATGGCACATAATCGACCAAAGAAATTTCAGGGAGGAATAAAATTTAGGGCCTTTGCAGTACTGCTGAAAGCTATATCAGGGGTGTCAAACTCGATTTCATTGAGGGTCACATCAGGGTTGTGTTTTATCTTGGGGGGGCAGGGTGTGCAGCCAGGATGGGCATGGCCAGCTCAACATCACGGGTCAAGGCTCCGTTTTCAGCCGTGACAGCCTCCTGTAGTCCTCTGCCAGCGAAAACCGAGCCAGGGGCCGGCGCATGTGGCCTCCTCAGGTTCCATTTTCATTGGCAGGGAGCTGCAGGAGGCTGTTGTAGCCGAAAAAGGAGTCTCAGTCTTTAATTTGCCAATGTTTAGTATTTTTAGGACTTGGTAGCAACTTTGCTTAGAAAGACTTGAGTCCAACATTGGACAAAGTCTGCAGACAATACTAGAATGTTCATATAGTGTTGGAAACTGGCCTGCAAAAAACTAGGCCTGCCAAAACCAGAATACTTGCAAGGAATTGTGAAACAATGAATAAACACATTTCTTTTTCTGCTTAACTGGGAGTCGACTGGCTATCTTGGGGAAATGTTGCAACAATTTTTTTTTTCTAACTGAGGAATGAACTTTGATCAATATTTAACTAAGGAAAGGCACAGCAATGCACTCATATTTATTGACTGTAATTTGAATATGTAGCTACCCTATTTAGATAACATTTTGATAAGCTGTACTGCAGCTTATATATATATATATATATATATATATATATATATATATATATATATATATATATATATATCTTACTGCAATGTGGCAATAGATCGGTGATAAATTGAAGCTGTTTATTAAGAAAGTTACATTATAAAAGTAAAGTGGAAAATATAGATTTATATATGTTTTCTAATTTAAAAGAGTTTATTGTGAGAAGTAATAAATGGATGAGTAAAAATGTCAATGTGTTATTTTAAATCACTTTTATTTTAGACATACAGTACAATATGTAAGACATAAAACAGAAATTTGATACTAAAACTGATAGCTTGCACCCTCAGTATCACTAAGGAGGAGTAATTCCTTAATGTCTCTTCTGACACTTAAAAAACCCTTGGCTCTTCCTGAATTTTAAATCAGTATGCAAAATGAGTATGAAGAATTAAATGAGAAGGCTATAAGCCTTCCGATTCCATTTGCAGCATCCTAAGTATTTTCTACAGATGCTGCTTATTAAGAGCAAATATTGATCCAAACTAAATGTGGAATAATACATGAGAGTGGCTACTTCAGAAATATAATCCATATTAAGCGAAACTAAGTAAGGCCAACCTTCCCATTAAAAACGATAGTTTTAAATTTGATTATTACTTAATTTCCAATAGAAAATGTTTCATTTTATAAAGTTGCAAGGGGGTGTCCTTGTGTCATTTGACTTGATTTACAGATTAAAAACTAATTGTTCAAAGTGGAATTTCATTCCTTGTCTAACCCTGACGCCCAATGGAATTATTCTTTGTATTCATTAGAATGGGCTGTCATGGATTCTTTCCTCCTAGAGCAGTGATGGTGAAGCTTTTTGGCACCAAGTGCCCAAATCGGAATGCACGAGCATGTGTGTGCATGTGCATGCGCCAAAGCACCGGAAACCGAAAGACCAGCTGGCCGGTGCACACATGGCTGTTTTTTGGCTGTTTTTGGCTGTTTTTTGGGCCATTTTCAAGCCACTTTTGGGCCATTTTCAGGCCGTTTTCAGGCCTTTTTTTGTGCCATTTCCGGCCATTTTCCGGCACTCCGGCACCCATGAAGACCAGCTGGCTGGCGCACACGTGCACACTGGAAACCAGAAGAGCAGCTGGCAATGGTGCGCATGCCCACAGAGAGCTTGTGAAGCTTGTCTTGCAATAAAGTCATGTCACAATGGCAACCAGCATTCACCATGGTGCAGATAAAGAGTTAAGGGGCAAGCAGATCAGCAATAATAAGTCCCAGTTCTTGCTCTCAGACATGGCCTTTGTACAAAGAGGTGAAGCTGAGGCTGGAGAAGATATCATTTAGCCATTTTACATACGTTTCCCCCTGTCACTCTTTTATTACTACAAGAAGCTGGTCTATTTGTTTTTGACTCTTTCTTGGTAAATTGAGAACTGTATCACTCAGATTCTATGTCCTTTTTTTCCTGCAGTACTTATTTATAAATTCCTGTGTGCCTTTTCATACCTATAACATTCCATTGCCAGTGGAATGTGGCACTAAGGCACTTAACCAAGCCAGCTTCTGTGAAGCATTCTAGCAGTGTTGACTCAGCAAACAAGATGATGTTCTTAGCTTCATAAATTCAGTATTAAATTCTATGTGTTGGGCCTGCATAACACAACTCCAGTATTATCGTTAATAAACTGTAGTTTTTCACTACAAATAAAGAGATGATCCAGTAAAAATTCTCATTTGTGCAAATTCATTTGGCCACTCTATTTAGATTCTGCACTCATAACCTGTATAGGATAATTTGAAATCCTTAGGACTACTTAACCATTTTTTACATCTGATTACCATGTCTATAGCACACAGTGGCTTGATGTAGCCCCGAACTAACCTAAGAAAATTTTCCTTCTGAGACCAAGAAGTTGGTGCTCATTTTGCATATAGATATCTAGAAGACTAGGACTGGCAGAGATTTTTGATGAATGTTGGTTATTAAATCCTTCATCAAAGCCAAGTAAAGAGGGACAACTTAGAATGTAGAAAGCCTAGGACAAATCAAGTCACACATACAGTTCTGCTGTTCAGTGAGAATAACTGTCACCTGTGTTGGACATGACCAGCATCTGACTTTCTACAGAGGTATGGAAATATAATGATTGGATTCAAACAGTGCACTGAGCAAATGTTACTCAGCATAGCTTGCAGATGTAGGGACCTCAAATCATTGAGTAATGTTGCATTAAATAATAATGCAGATAATTGAAATTTCTTAGTATATTGTATGAAAGTAGCTACTGCAATTTGTAGGCATAGAATCAGATAATGTAAGGGTTAAGAAGGATTTTTGAGGGTTTCTGGTCCAACTCTTTGCTGGAATTTACTCCTATAGCATCCCCAACAGATGTCCATCCAGCATAAACGCAATGCTTAGATTCTGCTCTCACTGTGAAGAAGAGTCCACCATCTTCAAGGGAAATCTGTTCTGTTCCTGAATTGATTTTATACTAAGATTTTGGGAAGTGGAGGGGTGGGATGTCCAAACCAAAATCTATTTTCTTGTAATTTAAACTCATTGTTCTTATCTGTCTTTTGAAATATGAATAATTTAACCTGGTCTTTTACATAACAATTCTTGAAGACAACAATCTGAGCTTGTTCAGAAAAATGCTCCATGCATTTTCTTCAGCATCCACCTAGCCCCAAGGTTTGCTCCAGGAGATCGAGAAGATCCTCATCGTGTGGTAAGGTAAGCTAGGCAGCTTTCCTAGCTTTTCCCTATGAGTCACTATCATAGAGAACATGATTTTAGTTTGCCACCTCCACAGTAAGACGTACTAGATTGTCTTCCCCAATCATTGCTAACCTGGATCATGGTTGAGGTATAGTCTGAAATTTGAAAGGGCAGCTTTCAGAAAGAGCAATGCTGTCATTCACCTCCAACCTGGTGCTGGCAACACACACCACTTCTATGTGTTCATACCAGTGGTGGGTTTCAAATTTTTTTACTACCAGTTCAGTGGGTATGGCTTGGTGGGCGTGGCATGGCTTGGTGGGTGTGGCTTGGTAGGCATGGCAGGGGAAGGATACTGTAAAATCCCCATTCTCTCCACAATCCAGGGGAGGGTTACTGCAAAATCCCCATTTCCTCCCGATCATCTGGGACTTGGGAGACAGAGAATAGATGGGGGTGGGGCCAGTCAGAATTTTTACTACTGGTTCTTCGAACTACTCAAAATTTCCGCTACCAGTTCTCCAAAACTGGTCAGAACCTGCTGAAACCCACATCTGGTTCATACCCGACCAAATTGTAAACCAAATGGTCTTATTTCATTTGGATCTGGTATTTAACAGCAACATGGATATGCCATGGATACCAGCAATCTAGCCATATGTGTTCTGGGTTTAAGTGGCTGGTCTAAAGAAGAGATGAACACCAAATTGCGTATATGTTTGCCTAGGTTTCCTTGACATAGTTCCTCCTCTGTGTCACTATATCACTACTCTTCATCCTTACCATGCCCTCCCCTTCCTGCCTCAGGAAACTCAGTTCACAGTGCTCATACTCATCTGTACCTCTCCTGCCACCCTTGGCTTTATAATACAATATTATACTATATTGCAGCATATAAGATTTAGTAACAATACATTACAAAGCAACAAGAATAACAAAAGTAATGACATTCACAGAGCTTAATAACCTATATTCTGACAGCCCGGTCTAATGTACTGTAATGGTAAGTAGTAGGGAGATGATTATATTAATGAGGAACATGACCTTCTCAGCCATATAATTCTCTGGATCTTCTAGTTTTCTGAAAATCAGGGAGTTGAATTCCTGACACATTAGCTGGAGGCTGGACTTTATTAAACAAATTAGGCCTCTGAGAGTTTGCGATGATGGTAAGACAATAATATAATTGGAGGGGATATTTTAAGATGATCCATAATTGTCTTCTTCTCTGCCAACTTAAAATTTTGACTGCAACGAGTGGAAATCCTGCCCATAGTTACTACAGATCTGCAGCATAAAGAATGCCATCACCCTCACTCTACACCAAAAAGAAAGTGAGACCATTGGCAGGACCGATAACTGGCTGGATTGAAAGCTCACTCTTTTTCTTTTTGTATGGCATTTGAGGGTAAAGATTAAGATATTCAGTTATTATTTTCATGTTATTATTATGTTATGGAATAAGGCAAGAGCTTCTTCCATAACAACAGCATTTCTCAGCCTTTGCTGAGTGTGTACTTCAACTCCCAAAATTCCCCAGAATTTTTCTGGTCAAGGAACAGTCCATTGAAGACAGCTCTACAAAAGGCAGAGCAGATGATTTCAGCAGAATAAACTGGCTCTTTGATAATTCCTCTCCAAACAAGGACTTGAGATCACACACAAGTGCTTCAGATGATTGGACCTTAAAGAAGACAGCAAGATGGTGGTCTCCAGTGGATTCAGAGTTTTGAGAGATGAGGAATAGCCAACTTTTCGCTTAAAGCAGAGTCGGCTCCTGTAAAGGATCCTGGATTCACATATTTCCTTTCCACCCATTGCCAATCTTACACTCCAGCACAGTAAGCACCTCATAAAATGCTGACTCTGCAGGCAAGCCTGGTTCCTCATTATGGGGAAATCCTCAGCTATACAAGCTTGGCAGAGAGAGGATTTAAACTGCACAGAGTCTGCGTTTCATAACTGGAAGCAACTTTGGCACCTGGCTTTGTGCTTCATAGACTCCTGCTTAATTTTGACTTTGGTGTGTTCCTGACCAAATATCTGACCCATCCCTTGGTACTTTTCAAGCTAATGTGTGGTATTTGATGATCAACCATCTGACTCAGATTATGCCTTCTTCTCAGCCTCTGGTATACTGTCATGCACACGCACACCCTTTCTCTTGCTCCCACAATTCCTCCTGTGTTGCCTCCTTCTGGTTGTCTGCTGTGATCTTTCCAGACAAGCCTTTCTCATGTTTTTACAAGCCTCACTGAAAATATATTGCTCTCAAGTGCTTCACCCATTCCACAATGTATGTCGGCATTGCTGCCTAGCACCTTTGCAAGCTGCTCCCCCAAACACCTGTATATGCTGCATTTTGCCTGCCATTTGTGTGGGTATTTTCTCCCTTCACTGAGGTCAGGACGTGAAACAAGTTCTAGGATGTTATTCAGAAGACACTAAAGATCAAGATTCAATGGACCCTTAAGTCTTTTTTTGTTGTCAGTTTTCTATGTTTCTATGAACATTGTTAAAAGTACAAGAAAGAAATATAAAATTGGTTTATTTGATCAAGGTTAAAATAGATATATTGTTTACCTATGGTAAACCTTAATGGACTTTTGCTGACATCAGGACTGAAATGATGAGATTTTAGAGTTTTGTTTATAGATAAGACATGGGATATGGGAAGAATACGTTATTTGTTGCATTTTAAGAAAAGGTGTTGTTACTAAAATTGTTTATACTTGTGATGAAGGGAGGAGTCACCTCTTTTGTATGTCTTTTGTTCTTTATTACGTTCTTATTTTTCTTTCTTTTCTATTTTTCTTTCTTTTTACTTTCTTTTCTGCACCTCCCATTTTTTCTTCTTATTCTATGCACTTTTTGTCTGTATTAGTTTTCATTGTTGTAAATTGTAATTTGTGGAGAAAGAAATTGCCATAAAAAGCAAACACTATACTAGAGAAACGAAGACTAAATCTCTGAAAAAGATTAGTTTCCCAGTGTTTTCAAGCCTACACGACAGATAAGACCAAAGTTAAACAAGTCAACTATCCAACACTAAGAACAGAAGTGAACAGAGAGGCCAGCTGGCTGGGGTGGGCTTCAAAAATTTTAGCAAGGGGTTCTCTGCCCTGTTGCTAGGTAGGCGTGGTCATGGTGAGCATGGCCTAGTTGGCCTTTTGCACCATGGTGGGGGCCCAGTTTTGCACTCCCCAGGCTCCAGAGGCTTTCCTTGAGCCTGAACTTCCAGTAGGCCCATTTTTCACCCTTCCGAGCCTCTGCACGCTCCCTGCACTTACCTGCATCCAAAATGGGCTACATGGGGACTCCTGGGAGGGAAGGGGTAGGGTGGGTGGGGCCAGCAAGGAGTGGGATTTGGGGGTTCTCTGAATTGCACAGAATCTTAACTAGAGCTTCTCCCAAACTCCTGCGAACCCCCAGCAGCCCACCCCTGCACCTGGCAAAGAACTCTGGTCCGAAAATGCCTTCAGAACAGGTAAAGCTAGTCCAATGGAAGACATGATCATATGCCTTATTTTGTTAAAAAATAAAATGAAAAGTGGCTCTAGACCATATTTTTTAAATGCCTAAAGCAAACTCTGCTTCTTTAGAGAAGAATAACGTCTTTTGTGAGAAGCCAAAGAGTCACCACCCTTAATATAATGCATTGATTCTGTGCCATGTTACAGATGTGGTTGATGTGGCATGATTTGTAAATACTACAAAACCAAATAATTTGTCTTTTTATACTGAAGAAATGTATGGCTTTTTTCACATTAAGCTCTTAAACAGCTGTAGCTGACTAAACGGTTTTTAGAGAAGGCACACCTACTAGGCTGTTTAGTTTAGCACTCCCTCTCCTGAAGCCTGGGAAGTTTTTGTTTTGAGTTTCCCACTCATCTTAAAAGAAGAAACATGGGTGTTTTATAGCATATATTCCTACTGTAGATGCTAAGAATAGAGCTTTTCATTTGTAGTTTGGTCATCCTAGATTATTTGATTGGAACAGGGGGAAAAAATAATTTTTCTGCTGAAAGGATGAGGGTTTTTTTTTCTCCTGGGAAAATCCCTTTGGCTCTTGAGGTTGGATCTTGACTTCTTGGAATCTATAACACTGAAATGTTTTTGTTGCTTTAAATTTTGCTGCCATTTCCACTCATAGCCAATTTGTCCTTCCTTCCTCTCCTCCAACTGGCTACCTCCTAGGCAGAAAAGGAATATCTGGCCTAGAACTGTTCCAAAATTCCTGAGGAAGCATCTCTTCTAAACTTCCCATCAAATTCCCATTTGAATATACACAGAACTCACCACAGTAACACTATGATGACCATATTAAAACAAAACTTGGTTCTGGAAAAGTATGGGAGATGTACTCCAAAACAGAGGAAGGTCTAGTCCTTTAAATCCACCAATTGAGACCATACATGGAGATTCCTCCCTCCATCAACCCCTCTGTAAATTCCTAATCTGTCCAATGAGAGCCAAGGCATCCCACAGACCCCAGCTCTCTTTCTTCTGTTTTACAGAAGCAGAATTGTTGCCGTTCTTGCTCAGTGCTGTTGGCACTCTCTCGCTCTCTCGCTCTCTCATAGTGGGAAGGTTTTGCACCTGTATACATAAAACCGCCCAAACAGCTGTGGGTGTGGACAGGGACCCTCCTCAAAGTTGGCTGGTAAAAGCTCTGCACACCCTCCATTTGCTTTTGACTATCAGCTCTGGCAAGCAGGAAATGAGTCTTCCAGCAATGCCAGCTGTGAGGAGTTGGAGGAGGAGAGAAAGGAGGAGGGGAGAGAAAGACTAAGAAGGACTACCATGGAATGTCTGTGCTGCAAATAACCCAGCAAAGGAACGAGATACCAGAAGTCCCTCCAGGCGGATGTTGGCTTTGGATCGGAAGCAGGCTCAGGCCACAGATGCTGAGCAAAGGCAACAAGAGAAGAGAGGCACACACATAGCCGTACGTCACCAGGCACATCTGGAACTAATTGGCAGTCCCACTTTCTGCCAAAGCTTCATTTGCTGTTTAGTTAAAACATAGGCCTTTGCCCCAGACATGATGGCAATATAAGCAGTTTGGATTCCAGTTGAACAGAACCCAGTTCCCAGTTCTCTATGTGCCAACCAGGCCTGTAAAGCTGGCCTGGTCTAGGTATATCCCTCAGAGTCAAAGCCTTGCCAGATCTACGTGGGGTTTATGAAGGCAAACGTCCTCCTTGTGTAGAGTGGCAAAACCAGCTCAGCTCAGGTGCCTTTAAGCCCAACCTATCTATACCCGTTTTCCAGTAGGTTGTAATATGTCCCCTTGTGAAGTAGCAGCTCCTCAGGATATAGGCACCAGTGATGCAGCTGTAGTTAAGACATGGGAGATAGCTCTCCAAGAATCACAAGACACAGGAGGTCCTGCCTGGCTTCCCCAGTCATCTACTTTTTGCTGTATGAGTTGAAAAAGCCCAATCTGATGCAGTAGGTGTAGACAGTCAAAGATGGCCTTTGTGGGAAGTGGGCAAGAACTATGATAAACTAGGAGGATAAAATATTCTTTCAGTCCTGGGAAACGAGATAGTATTCCGAGGCGACTCAGACATGCTATAAAATGGAAGGGAGTAAAGCAGAATCAGGCTTGCAAAATTCTCTTAAAGTAGCCTGTAATCTAGTCATCAGAACACCACACAAAAGTGGATGGAAGCGTGGAGTAGCTATTCCCCCAAGATATCTCTGAACATATCAATCCTAATAGTATACCTCCAGGGTTTAACCTACCCCGACACATATGGGTGACATATTACAGAATTAGAACAACTCATGGGGTGTGTGCTGACTCCTTGTATAAATGGGGAAAGACGCCTTCAGCACAATGTGATTGCGGGGACCCTCGACAGACTATCCAGCATATAGTGAGGGAATGCTCTAACAGAAGGTATCCAGGAGATTCTAGGGACTTCCTCTGCATAACGACGGCAGTTACTGAGTGGATCTCCAAACTCGACATTAAACTCTGAAATGTTATTTCTGTTTTCCTTTTAGGTTTTCTTACTGCTTTTTTATTGTTTTAATTGTTTTAACCTGTAAAAATAAAGTGTTTTAATAATGTGTATGACCAGCCATACGCTAAATAAATAAATAAATCTAGTCATCATTTTTATTTTTGCAGCTCAGAGATAGTAACCCAAGACTGAAGCCTCAACTGGAGAAGGAAGGAAAGAAGGAAGAAAGGAAGGAAGGAAGGAAGGAAGGAAGGAAGGAAGGAAGGAAGACCACTGCTATTATCTTCCTCCTTGCCACCGCCTCCTCCTCCTCCACCTCTTTTTGGAAATCTTTTCCTTCCTTTCATCTAGTTTTTTATTAAGTTTGGACATGGTTTGTTTAATTCTGTATGGGTGAGAAAAAAACCCCTTGCTGTGCCTATACTGGTAGACAACCAGTATATTCATAAACAAATCCAAATATTATAAAAAGATTTCAGTTTTTATTGAGCCACTTCAAAGTAAACCAAAAATACATTAGAACTATACACTTGAAATTTCTCAACCACATGGAGAAATTGTGTATGCAACAAGACTAAGAATGGGAATCTAAATTAAAAAAAAACTTGAAAAAGTTTTTCTGAAGACATCACAATGCCCTCTAGTGGAGATCATTAGAAAAGAGCATAATTGCATTACGAGGAATTCAAAAGCTTTTTTTTAAAACCAAAATATAGCCAGCTAACTGACAGGCCCTGGCAAACCTCTGCTGACATTTTACACTGAGATAGCAATTCTTGAGCTCCATTAATATAACAATGAGGTGTGTGAATAAAGAAAGGATTCTTAAGTTTTCTTCATGTTAGCCTGATTCCTATTTGCATGGAATAATTTTTTACCGTAGTTTAACCTTTCTCAATTTCATGTCTTTGGGGATAGTATGGAGCTAATGCTCTTACATTCTGTTGGTTGAAAATTATGCAGATTATCATCCTAACACATCTGAAAGACACCTGTTTTGGGAAGATGCCCATACTTTCAAACAGTGTTACCCAAAGGATGTGTAGCAATAGCTAAGGATGTACAACTGCAAAACTGAAATGATCTAAGATAGGGATGAACATCTGTTGGTCCCACCACAAGCTAGTGGTACAGTTGAGAGATGAAATTTCCAGTATGGTTGCCAATGCAATCCAGGAAATAAAACAAAAAGGGAATTTCCATCCTAACTGTCAGAAGTGAGACCAGACCCACGCATATAAATTCAATTAAATGATTTATTGCTAACAGCCTATGCAACAAAATTTTCTCAACTAATGGTCACCACCTGGTTAGAGTTAGATAAGGGTCAACAGCACTCAAGGGGGGGGGGTTAGACCTAGTTTGTTTGTGGCTAGGTAGGGATCTAGGCTGATCCCTCTTTTCATTCTGCTCCCATGTTCTGCTATTCCTTCTCCTACCCATTCTTTTGTGATGACCTATGTTGACTTTGACTTATGACTGTAATTAGCCTGTCAAATATGGTTGTATATCAATGCAGTCATTAAGCGGGACCTGGCTTTATAACATTTTATGAGGCAGTCATTAAACAAATGCTGTGGTTGTTAAGTGAACACCACAATTGTTAAGTAAATCCATTAGTATACACAATAGGCATTTCTTTGTCAAAAACTGGAAGTAAACACTGGAAACCAGAAAAAAACAAACAAAAAAAACATAATGATCACATGATCACAGTGCACAGCAAATGGCTGTAGAGATGAGCTGGTTGCCAAGTACCCAAAATGCAATCACATGACCACATGTGTGGAGCAGTGGTGGGTTGCCCCTGGTTCAGATCGGTTCGCAAAAACCGGTAGTAAAACCAGCAGGAGGCTCTGCCCACTGACCTGGATGTCAACATAGGTGATCTGTGCATGCGCAGAAGAGCGGGCGGGTGTGCTGCAAACTGGTAGTAAAGATAAATAGAACCCACCCCTGGTGTGGAGGGTATATCTTTGTGCTTTGTATCATATCTATATTTATAGCGCATGCCCAAGATGGCGGCTGTGTCTGAAACGCCGTGAGGAGAATGGGCAGCGGCTGGCAATTTTAGGGGTCTGGGGGGGGGTTGCGGAACATCGGCAACCCCCGGCCCGGCTTGCGGTGTGTGAGGCCGTCACGCTGGTGGGTTTGGTGCCCGCCAGCGTGCTCCATTTGTTACCGGCCTCCGGGAGTTGCTGCCGCCCGCGAGAGATGTGAGTGGTTTTGGAGTGGCGGCAAAGCGGCGGCGAGAGGCAAGCGGCAAGCGGCGAGAGGTGGCGAGTGGAGATAGCGGCCAGCGGAGTCTGGGGGGGTGGTTGCGGACCATCGGCAACCCCCCACCCGGCCCGCGGAATATGTAGCCGTCTCGCTGGAGGGTTTGGAGCCCTCCAGCATGTGATCTTGGAGGCCGCAAGCCCCGAGCCGGGAAAGAACGCCGCGGGAGTTTGGTGGTGAGCGGCAGTGGCGGCGGACAGTTGTTAGGCCCGCTGGCCTGTGTGTTTGTAGTGGTCTGGGATGCCTCTGGGGTCGTGAGCTGCGGGGGTCACTGGAGTGGCCTGTCCCCCTGACTGCAGGCACCTGGGAGGAGAAAGGAGAGCACCTGGAGGAGAAGGAAGATTCTGGTGAGGAGGACCTGTTTTCTGACGGCCCCGACGCTGACGGTGCCAGCGGGGCCTCAGCTAGCTCAGCGGGCCTGTTGGCGGCTGGCGGGGGATTACATCTATGGAGGAGGCTCCCAACAGGAGGTGAAGACCTAGTTGGGTTCAACTAGGTCGCCCCCATGGCAGCGGGGTGGATTTTTATACACCGACTGAACTGGGTTACCTGGGGGCTCGTTATTACATCATTTGATCATCATTTGATCCTGGGGAGTTGGCCCCTCCCTCCCCTGCCTGTCCTCCATTGGCCTTTTGATATATCTTGGCCTGAAATACTATCGATCTGCCTACTTCCGGAATAGCCTGGAACTCGGCCCTATTACCATCTATTACCATCTCGCTCGCTGGCGTTACCAGAGAATAAGGACAGCTTACGGGAAGACTATGGAGCCGGTTCCATCCTCGTTCACCGCTGATGGGGAGTCTTACCACGCAGGACTAATATGCCAGACCACTGTGAGAGAGTGGCCTGGATTTTCCAACTTACCTGATTGTATGGTGGACCTCAGTGAGAGGGTGGTCCACATATCCCCACAGCTGGACTGAACGTATAGACTCCTACCCGCTACCATGAGAGGGTAGCGGTGATTCTCCCGGTTAATTCAAACACTTGTTCTTTGGACATTTTCGCTTACTATCACAGATTCCAAGCCATGCCTTCCAATTTTGTCCATCTCCTGCGTGTAGATGTACTCGAGGTCCAGCCTTCTTGCCCTGCGAGATTCCCCCCTCTCGCAGGCTTGGCCCTCTACGTTATCGAGGGCCCACCTTAATGACGGGTTTTGGGACCCCGAGAGGTGGCATGTCGCTAAACGGGGATTGAGGGGTTTTTTAAGGTCTTTTTAAAGTAGATTTTTAAGGGGTTCAGGGGTGGGGGTGGGAGTGGGTTTGGGGGAGAACCCACGGGGGGGGAGGGTTAGGTCCGGCTGTTTTTGGGGCCACGGGGGGTCTAGATTCTGGAGGTAAGAGGGCTCTCACTGAGCCCTCTGTCGAGGGTTGCGCTATTAATATGCTGTGTGGGAGGGGCAGATATGGCGTGAGCAGGGGACCATATCAGGTGGTGGGGGCACGCACTCGCTGTCTTCGAGCGATTGCGTGCTCCGGTCCCCCGAGCTATTCCCATTCCCCGGGTTGTTTAGAGTCTCAGGACCCGAGGCTCCGGCTGCTGTTATGCAATGCGAGGTCCGTTGTCAATAAGGCCCCCCTCATATGTGATCTCCTTCAAGAGGGGGGTGCGGACCTGGCCGGTATAACCGAGACCTGGTTGGGCCACGAGGGGGGGGGGTTCCCCTCGTGGAGATGTGCCCACCAGGTTTCCTTGCATTCCACCAGCCGAGAGCCCAGGGCAGGGGTGGGGGAGTGGCAGTCATTATTAAGGAAGGTCTGGGTCCGAGGGAGACCACTGTACCTCAGATAGCCGGGTGTGAGTCCATCTTTGTGAGGTGGGGTCGTGGTGGGCAGATGGGTCTGTTAGTCACGTACCTGGCTCCCTGCCACGTGGCAACGACCCTGCCCGAGCTTCTCAATGTTGTAGCCGAGGTGGCGGTTGAGACCCCCGGGCTTATGGTCATGGGGGACTTCAATCTGCCATCCGTCGGTGAAACATCTGAGATAGCTCGGGAGTTCATGGCTTCCATGACGGCCATGGACCTGACCCAAGTAATTCAGGGCCCAAACCACATTGGTGGACACACCCTGGATCTAGTTTTTGTCTCTGGTCAGTGGTTGAGTGGTCTTGATATCGGGGATATAGGTGTTGAACCCCTGTCATGGACTGACCACTCGCTCCTTCGACTCGACTTTCAGACCGCTACACCTCACCGCAGGGAGGCGGAACCGACTAGGTGGTTCCGCCCCAGGCGCCTGATGGATCCTGATAGGTTCCAGACGGAGCTTGGGCCATTTCCTGAGACACTAACACGCGACTCGGCCGAGGACCTGGTGGCGGCCTGGGATAGGGCGGCCAGTGGGGCCTTGGACCGTGTCGTGCCTTTGCGGCCTCTGACCCGGCGCCGAACTCACTTATCTCCTTGGTTTACCGAGGAGCTGAGGGAGATGAAACGCCGGAGAAGACGCCTAGAGAGCGGTTGGAGGGCCAGTCGCTCTGAATCTGACTTGACACTGGTAAGAGCTCATATTAAGACTTACTTAGTGGCGATAAAAGTGGCAAAATTTAATTATTTTACCGCTCTTATCGCATCATCAGATAATCACCCAGCCGCCCTGTTTAGGGTGACCCGCTCCCTCTTCCATCTGGGAGCGCGGGAGGATCCCTTGCAGGGTCGTGCTGAGGATTTTGTTCAATATCTGGATGATAAAATAACTCAGATTCGGGAGAACTTGGCCGCCGACTGGGTTAGTTCGGGTGGGGTGACTGAGGCAGGTCTTGAGAGTGTTATCTGGGCTGAGTTCGATCCTGTGGCTCCCGAGGACGTGGACAGGACCTTGGGAAGACTGAACGCAACCACATGTTTATTGGACCCGTGTCCCTCCTGGTTGGTGCTGGCCTCCCGGGAGGTTACACGAGGCTGGCTCCAGGAGATTATAAATGCTTCTTTGAGTGAGGGTGCCCTACCAGTCGCCTTGAAGGAGGCGGTGGTGAGGCCCCTCCTCAAGAAGCCCTCCCTGGACCCGGCTATTTTGGTTAATTATCATCCAGTCTCCAACCTTCCCTTTTTAGCGAAGGTTGTTGAGAGTGTGGTTGCGTGGCAGCTCCCTCGGTACCTGGATGAAGCTGTCTATTTAGACCCGCTCCAGTCCGGCTTCAGGTCTGGATACAGCACCGAAACGGCATTGGTCGTGTTGGTGGATGATCTCTGGAGGGCCCGGGGTAGGGGGTACTCCTCTATCCTGGTGCTGTTAGACCTCTCAGCGGCTTTTGATACCATCGACCATGGTATCATGTTGCGCCAGTTGGAGGGACTGGGTGTGGGGGGCACCGTTTTGCAGTGATTCTCCTCCTATCTCTCCGACTGGTCGCAATCTGTGTTGACAGGGGGGCAGCGGTTGACCCCGAGGCGCCTAATGTGTGGGGTGCCACAGGGATCGGTTCTCTCGCCCCTCCTGTTCAACATTTATGTAAAGCCGCTGGGTGAGATCATCCGTGGTTTTGGGGTGGAGTTCCATCAGTACGCTGATGATACTCAGCTGTACATCTCCACCCCAGACCACCCCAACGATGCTGTGGAAGTGATGTCCCAGTGCCTTGAAGCTGTGCTGGTCTGGATGGGGAGAAACAGGCTTCGACTAAACCCCTCCAAGACCAAGTGGCTGTGGCTGCCGGCATCCCGATATAGCCAGCTGACACCATCGCTGGTTATTGGGGGTGAATCTTTGGCCCCCACGGAAAGGGTTCTCAACTTGGGCGTCCTCCTGGATCCACGGCTGTCCTTAGAGGATCACACGACAGCTGTGGCCAGGGGGGCTTTTTATCAGGTTCGCCTGATACGCCAGTTGCGGCCCTTTCTAGATCGGGACTCCCTACGCACAGTCACTCAGGCGCTCGTCACTTCTCGCCTGGACTACTGTAATGCTCTCTACATGGGGCTCCCCTTGGGGTGCACCCGGAGACTCCAACTGGTGCAGAATGCGGCTGCGCGGGGGATTATGGGAGCGACGGCACGCTCCCATGTGACACCTCTCCTGCGCGAGCTGCATTGGTTGCCGGTGGACTTCCGGGTGCGTTTCAAGGTGTTGGTGATCACCTTTAAAGCGCTCCATGGCTTAGGACCAGGGTACTTACGGGACCGCCTTCTGCCGCCAATTGCCTCCCACCGGCCGGTTCGCTCCCACAGAGAGGGCCTCCTCAGGGTGCCGTCAGCCAGACAATGCCGGCTAGCGACCCCCAGGGGGAGAGCCTTCTCTGTGGCAGCCCCTACCCTCTGGAATGATCTTCCTCCAGAACTGAGAACGATCCCCGACCTCCAGACTTTTCGACGGGCCCTGAAAACGTATCTCTTCCAGCTCGCCGGTCTAGCCTGATCCCCGTTGAATTTTAATATTTTTAGTGTTTTAGGGTTGTTGTTTTTTAAATATTTAAATTGTTTTTAACTGTCAGCCAAAGTTTATATGGGTTTTAAAGATTTTTAACTTTTGTATATTGTATTTTTTATCCGGCTGTTCACCGCCCTGAGTCCGCAAGGAGAAGGGCGGTATATAAATCCAATAAATAATAATAATAATAATCTGTGGGCATTGAAACTTCGAAATCAGGTCATAAGTACCGTTTGGGGGCTCCACTGTAACTTCAAATGGTTGTTAAGTGACCAGCTGTACATTGAGAACTAATGTACTGGCATTTTAAACACTGCAGTTGAGATTGTCACCTTGAAGAAATAAAGAGACAGAATCAAAAGCATGTGCAGATTTTGCTGGTTTGCTGCCAACTTGCCTTTTCTCTGGATCCAGAAGATTACACAAGAAGCCTTAACAAACTTTGCTCTGGGGATCCCAAAATAAAGGGATAAGGAAGAGGATAAGACATTGACTTTCCAACCAGATTGCTTTTATTTTACTGTTCCACATCTTTTGGCTCTGAATATGGAGAATAAATTCATCTAATACAGAGTGTATTAATGAAAACCTGTTTTTAAGCAAAAGTTGGAAAGGGGAGAAGGAAAGAAAAACAGAAGCTGGAAACATTTCAATCATGATTGTTTCTCTGTTATACATTTTCTTGTTTTAAAACATAATTTGCATTCATATAGTTGCTATGAACAATTTACTATCATTGTGCATATAAATTATTGGTGTGGTCAGTAAATCATGCATTTTTATTAACGCCAAATAATATTCACAAATATAGTCCAAATATTTTTAAGTTATACATATCTTTAGAGCAGTGTAAATGCTAGCAAAATCCTAGCAAAAGCATAGTGTCAGGATTTGACTTATCGGTGTTTATAGACTCTTTTAGACCTGAAATGAAGCAAATCTTTGGAAACTTTGGCTATTCTCCTATTATCTACTTAGCCACTGAAATCAAATCAAATTTTCCATGAATGGACTCCCTGGTGGTTCATTATGGCCAAAAGGGGTTTGCTACATGATAGTCTTAGATTGTTTAGAAGGATGTTGAACCAAAGGGGGGAAAACTCTGTCCCATGGAAATATAGAGATTTCTACCAGCTATACTGGCCTCCCTCTCAAAGGACGAGTTTCCATATCACCTCAAGGAATATCTGGCTCTGCCATGCTTAACAACTCTCAGTAGTGTGGTTCATCCAGTGTGCTAAATCAAACCCAAAATACCATATTACAATTTAGGGAGGGGGGTCTGGGAACCTAAGCAGTCTAACAGCAAGCTTATGTAAGGCAAAGACCTTATATTACTTAGAGCTTGACTTCAATCATGGTTTTGTAGCATGATTGGAATCGTCTAGTAATCCCACATTAAATCCCTCTTTCCATTATATTAGTGTTGTTTTTCCCCTAAATTCTAGACGGAATTCTTATGTTAAGCCTTACTATACCGATTTACAGGTTTCTTGTATTTCCTGTTCAAAATTGCCTGGAACCATTTCCCTCATTTTGGGCAATTGTGGCTAGACTACGTCTAGGACCACAGACAAGCTTTGAGTCCAGACAGCCCTGGATCATTAATTGCCTATTTGCCCTAAGAGTCAGCTTCTCAGTTTGCAATAGAAATGATTGCCTAAAAGAGTTTGCAGAGGTCCATTCTCCTGCCAAATAATCATATGACTCCCTTATTTGAAAATATACATAATAGCAACCTGGTTGTTGTTGTTGTTTTATTAAAAAAGGAAGGGGAGGATATTCAAATTCCAAAAGAGAACATTAAAACATTATACAATAAACATTCACAGAACTTCATAGCTTAGATATTGGATAAATATTTATTAGAAATTTCACCTAACAACCCACATCAAAGAGTATACGTAACATAGTAAAGAAACTCAGCCTCTCTATAACTAAATCACAGATATTGGCAGTTCCAAAAAAACCCAGACCTAACATTCATCAGGGGCAATGTTGAGAAAGAACCCTAAAGAAAAAATGCTTTTAGCCAGCTGACTTTATTTCTTGCATGTGGATACAAAACCTTCACAATATTGTTCTATTGACTGAATGCCCTTTCCAAAACAGCCCTAGTGACACTACATAATTATATGCATTATTATATCATGTATCTTCCAACCTGAGGGTTTGAAAAACAATGTGGCCTAAATTTGTATCTATTCTACATTGACTATGTCTGCCATTTTGCTGAAATGGAAAAAGGAGTTATTCTGATTTTATTGAATGCTACAAGCTGTCAAAAGGCAAGACATAAGTTAGACTAACCCAAAATGCTAAGTAGTTTGTGTCTTAAAGAGTTGGGTGACTTTTAAACCATTTGCCTGGGATTTCTCAAACTGTGGGTATCAATCCCAAGAAGATAGCAAACAACCTGAAAGGGAGGTCACAAGTTAAAAACAGAATTGCCTCAAATAATTCAGCTGCTCAGAATCATTGAGGATTGGTCAACATACAAGGTTAATTCGTGGTTGGTTACACAGTCAGTCACACTAATATATACATAGTCTTTGGAGCGTCTAAATTTATGTTTAGTGAAGATTTCCATGGTTTACCTGGCAACACCAAAACAGCTTTGAGGAAACAAAATCTTAATTCAATCAAGTTCTCTCATTTAAATGTGTGTGGAAAAAACCAGAAAGGTCCAGTATAGAAGGTGGCACATCAACAGGTTTAGCTGCACTACTTATAAGTGTCACCTACTTATAAGTTTTCATTATACTATATTTCTTGTAAGAGTCTGTTCCAATTGCTTATGCATTGCAGACTTAGAGATCACTATAGCAGCAAATAACTAATTGTTTCAAGAATGTCCTTTTAGCTCTCAGACCAGGTAACAAGGTAACAATCTTGGCTGATCTAATTGAGATAGTTATTCCAATTTTTTGTAGTTGGGGCCATAATGTAAGGGTTTGAAGGCAGCCACTTCAATTTCAAAACAAGATTGTAATATTCACAGGCACAATGTAATGTTCAATACTTGAAGAGGGTAATCATAATTCAAGCTCTCAGGAAGCATAGAATAGATCTGCTGCACTTATCTTAAGGATAGGGGGAGGGGTCCTATGTTAACTTAGACTGAATGAGGAGGTCAAGATGTTTTCTTGCTTTTATTAATCTATCCCTGGAGCTGTCTTGTTGAACTGTCTGAAGCAGAAGCAGATAAATTGACCTCATCCTTGGTGCCTAGTCTGCACTCAACAGGCTTAATTTTAAAAGTTTAATTTATTTTTTTAAAAAAAGTAGAGTGGGCTATTTACAAAGCAAAACATCCGTGAATTTTGCTCTTTTCTGTTCAATGCCATTTTCTGCTTCTGGAGCCCTTCAGCATTTTTAAGGAATAATAACAGGAGGAGGGATAATTAATGGCTAGGTTGCAATCTTACATCCTTCTGCATAAAACTATACCAAAGTCCTCACCTTTAGTTTCCCAGTAATTTCATCATACTTGCTATATTTTAACAAAAGCAGGGGAATATGTTGTTTTGCTTAAGCTCTGAGAAAGAAAAGTTCTCCTTTGAATAGGATTCGGCTCCTGGTAATTTCATGGATATCTTGTAATTTTATTGCATCAAAATGTAATTTCCCAGCCTCAACAAGGTCTTTTGTTTAAGCAGTAGCTGCTTAAACAAAACACCTGAAATACAGTTGCTAACAGATATGAAAGATAAGAGGACCTGTACAAAATGTACACAAATCTACATCATCATCTCCTATTGGCCCTACCTTACTATCTTTTTCTGCTACATATCAAAACTTGTGTTTTCCAACTCGGGCAGCACAAGAAACACTATACTGTCTAATTCACCTGCTCCACTTGATCCCGTTGTAAACAAATGCATTCGTGTGCACTGTAGTAGGAACACCTCAGGCCCTGGTCATTGCCCTCTCCTGCTATTCCTTCTGGTCTACTGCATTGCCTGACCCTTCTAAAAGGACCTCAGCTGGTGAATGTGGGCTTTTTCTTTCCTCATTTCACAGATGGAGAGATGAAAGGTTGAGTTTCTCTTTGTTTCTTTTTTACAAGTTCGCTAATGGAACTGAAACTAGAATCGCTTTTTTTTAAAACCAGGAGAAATTGTCATTGACTTTTATTTAATTGCTATTGTTATTATTGTACTAATTTTTTTTATTTGGGCCATTCATTTCATTGTAGTAACTCTAGGCAGTTACTTTTCCCAGCATCCCCTTCCAAATCAAGTACAAGGAGAATGCAAAACTGTGGTTTTCCTTCCTTCTTCCTTCCTTCCTTCCTTCCTTCCTTCCTTCCAGCAAACAATTTCATTCCTTAAGTTAGTCTTCATCAGTCAGTTATACTTTGTATCATCTGGACCATAATATCTAGCATCTTCTGCTGCCACCAAAAATGCTGGTTGGAATTTCTGGCAGGTGGATTTCAACCTATTTGAAGGATCCTGGTTTTAAAATGCTGCCTTAAAAGATAAAGTTTACTTGATTTGCAGCAGAAGAAAAACTATGTACCCTGTAGTCCTCTTTGATCAATATTACAGAACTGTTCATTTGATTAGTTAATCTTCCTGAAAAGCAGGGGCGAGAGACACATATGGTATTGACTTTTTCCCACCTCCAAACTGATGGAGAGAATCAAGAAACTCCATGCTTACATTCTGAATTGGTAACAGCCATAGTGCTGTGTCTGATTGACTGACAGGCTACATAGATTGTAATTTGTTTGAACCAGAAGCCATAGTGGTCAGATTCGTAAACAAAACTAAATTATAGAGTATGAATTACAAATATACAATAGTGACTAGTTTACTAATCTAAAACCAAGCATACCACGTTATGGATTAGCACAAAAGGTACAAACCCTCCTGAACACAATATTATTAGAGTTGCTGAAAACATGTAATTTAATTGCCTATTACGGTGAATCTTTTCGGACCAAATGCCGAAACGGAAGCGCGCGTGCATGCACATTCCAGAAACAAGAACAGCCGCATGCATGCACCAGGAAGATGATCTTCCAGTTTCTGGTACGTGCATGTGCATTGACCACCTCGTCTTTTGGTTTCTGGCACGCATGCATGCATGAAGACCAGCTGGTCATTGTGTATGCATGTGCTGGAAACTGGAAGAGTAGCCGCTCAGAGCGCATGTGTGCGCCAGGCAGCTGCTCTTCTGGTTTCCAGCGCTCCCGCATGCATGAAGACCAGCTGGCCAGCACACAGGAATCCAGAAAAGCAACGGATGATGGTTCGCGTGCCCGGAGAGATGGCTCTGCGTGCCACTTCCGGCACATGTGCCATAAGTTCGCCATCACGGCCTATTACCTACCTCCTAGAACTGGAATGCAAACTTCAGAGTTCAGAACACCTATTTTGGCCTTTACTGGCCACATCTTCTGCAGTTCCTTCTTCAATATCCCTGATGTTTCTCCAGTTTCTCATACTCCTTCTTACTAACTTTGCTGTCACTTGGCACTGCTACATCTATCACTTCCACTGTTTTCTGGCCCTTGCCTACTTGATTGGCCAGGACCTGCCTGTCTCGATCTGGAAGTCTCGTAGGATCTTAGCTTTCTTATTTTCCGCAACGTTTTATGGGACCTCCCATCCATACTTAAGCAAATCTAGCCTATATTCTGTACAGCTAGCTACTGTTGTGGCCTGCCAGTGGCCTGCACAGATCGTGGATGATCCCGTTGACAAGGAGACTGGTGTGGTGTCATGCCAGCAGCCTGCGCAGACAGCGCTCACGTCAGACAGCGAGGATGTGATGCCAGAGGCAGAGACTCAGCCAGGGCCTTCAGAACCTCCAGAGGCTCCTTCCAGCGGGGAGAGCGAAGTGGAGGAGCCTTTCCTCAATGCTCAGGCATGCAGGGCTGCCAAAAGGTAGGAGTGGCTACCCAGGAGGAGGAGGTCTACTCGAGAGTAGGGCTTGAGGATAATTGGCCACTCCCTTAGCCTATTTAAATCACACTCAGCTAGTGCTTTCTTGCTAGAAACAACGTCTCATTACTACAGAGCATCTTGGAGAGCGAGCGACTTCTCATATCTGGTTTTCTGGGCTGATTGTCGGACTTTGTTCTTAATAACTTTGATAAGGACCCTTTGCATCGGAAGCCTGCATTCTTGAAAGGGGTTTGTTTGGAATTAAACAGTGGTTGCGAAGCTTGGTGTGTGTCACATTCTCTGGGAATCCAAAGCTGGGGCAGAACAGCTACTTGGTTGCGCAGTTCAGTGTATGCTGTTTTTGCCTGCATCCCATACCCTTCCACTACGAATTCAACTGTCTCTGAGGCCTCTATTCACAGTACGCACTTTGGGTCCCATCTATCCCATGTGATAGACCCTTGCTTCTATAGATCTGGTGCTTAGCACTTCTTCTTGTACTGTTTTAATCAGTGCCTCAGTGCTGTCTTTTAGTCCAGCCAAATCCAAATTCAAATAACTTTCATCAAAAGCCAGTCAACACTTGATGTGGGCAGTCCAGCACTAGATGGCAGAGGAAAGATACTAGAAGCAGACCATTTAAGACCTCTCTTTTTCCTAAATGTATTCACTGGCAGCTTTTGAAAGAGATTTTAACCCAAGGTCCTCAAGGAACATCCAGATCCTGTGGATTTAAGAGCATTTCCTTTTCTCCAGCAACTCTTTTGATGGAATTCGCTAACCCCACAAAGTTTTAGGCAGCAGCACCAAAGAAAGTCAAAAGAGTTAAAATGGCAACAAACCTTCCAATTGAATAGCAATGGTCAAGATTGAGAGAGGAACCCACTTGTATAAATGTTTAGGTTTTGGCTCTACAGTGGAAAAAGAGAGGCAGAAAGAGGATGGAACAGAAATGCAAAGTCTTCAGCAGAATATTAAACTTGGCTTGACTTGGTGACAAGATTTGGCCAGTTTCAAAATGCTTAAATTACTAAAGGAAGCCTAACCGTTTTGGTTTTTTGCTGTGTACATTCGTGAAAGCAGTACTTGGATGTCGGAGAAAGGAAATAGGTATTTAATTCATTCATCAACTTTGCAAGAAAATGATGTTCCTCCCCCTCCTTTGGGTCTAATATAAATTATTCAAACATCATGAAAGTGCTATTGGGGAAGAGTAATGGCAGTCACTAAACAGGGTACTATTGCTATTCTAGATAGCTGTCATTTGGAAAGTGTTGGTCTTTTGGTTAGCTTCACAGCCTACTCTTGGATGTGGGAGGAGGACAAATAGGAGGAGATCAATCAGGTACAAGGCCCTAAGCATTCATCCTTTCATCTTCTGGAGTAACAATGTGGCAACTGATGGCCCAGACTGATGGTTGTGTTTACAGAAAGAAACAATAGTCTGTGGAACATGTCTGAAGTTTAACACCACCAAGAATCTTTATTGTGTCATAGATTTAAGAGGGATTAGTGGTCCTGTAACAACTTGCTGTGCTGTCCAATGCTCTTGATCATTCCTGATTTTGATCAGATCTTGATCTATTCTGATCTCCAGCCAGCAAGATTTTTGGCCGGATAGCTTCAAGAGTTTCACTGGAATAATATATGCTTTTTAAAAAAATATTCCCCTATCTTTTAAAGCACAAAAAGGAGATTAGGAAAGAACGTCTCCAAAATTTCCATTTATCACCATTGATAAACATTCTGAACAGCAATAGTTCAGAATCTATGCAAAGAAAATGTAAAAAATACTTTCACTTAAAAGCTTCACCAGCTTTTTAAAAGTTGAGTCATCTTCTGACCACTTGCTTTTCTGGTAAGGGTCATGGTTTACTGACCAGCGCTCTCTGCTTCCAGGAGCAATGTGAGATCGCAGCTGTCTCTTCCTTTTAACTGTTAGTGGGGGGGTGAGCTGATTGGGTGGGAGCTTGGCTGTGTTCTGATTGGGTGGAGGTGTGTTCTGATTGGTTAGGGGCTTAGCTGTGCTCTGATTGGATGGGGGGTTGCTTGTGCTCTGATTGGCTAGGGGGTGTTCTATTTGGGTAGGGGCTTGGTTGTGCTCGGCTTAGTCTGAGTTGCAGGGGGCTTTGAGCTGGTGAGCTGCGTTGTTGTGGTTTGGCTTCGTGTTTGTGGCCGTGAGAGATCTTCATGGTGGGTGTCGGTCTGATTCATGTATGGATTGGAGGGGTTAAAAGTGGCTAATGATGCAGCTGCGGTTTGGCTTCTGGTCCTTGGTCGTGCCTCATTATCAGTGTGGGTTTGAGTCTGCTTTCTGTGTGGATGTGTGGTGGTGACATCCTGTGTGGCTCTTGTGAGTGTGGGTCTGGTGTCATTCATCGTGTCAGGGATTCGTTTGTCAATAAGAGTGGGTTTCCAAATGGCTGGTAGGCGGGAGGTATTGTCTCATTTGTTCATGCTATGTGGGCGTTTTTCTATCTCGATGGCTTCTCTGATTATTCTGTTATTAAAGTGCTCAGTTTTGGCGATAGTTCTGGTCTTTTTAAAGTCAATTTCATGTCCTGTGGCTTTAAAGTGTTGAACCAGGGAAGAAGTTGGTTCCTCTTTTTTGACTGAGTTTTTGTGTTCTTCAATGCGTGTACTTATTCTTCTGTTGGTTTGTCCGATGTATGTGGTGGGGCAGGTGGTGCATGGGATTTCATATACTCCTTGATTTTCTAACTCAATTTTGTCTTTGGGGTTCCTTAGGATGATGGATATTTTTCGGTTTGTACAGAATGCTGTCTTGATGTTATGTTTGTGGAGGATTTTGCTTATTCTGTCTGTGGTGCCTTTTATATATGGGAGGAGGGACACAGCCAAGCTCCCACCCAATCAGTTCACACCCCCACTAGCAGTTAAAAGGAAGAGACAGCTGCAATCTCACATTGCTCCTGGAAGCACGAAGCCGAGAACACCAGCCTGAAGATGACGAATGAGACTTCGTCAAAACGTCGCCAAGATACTTCCAATTCTATGCGGGAGAAGACCCGAATAACCAAAGACCTACATACAAACACCCACGAAAACCTCAGAATATATATATATATATATATATATATATATATATATATATATATATATATATATATATATATATAGAGAGAGAGAGAGAGAGAGAGAGAGAGAGAGAGAGAGAGAGAGATGTAAGCTACATTAATGTTTGAGACTCTACAGAGTCTAAATGGACTAGTAAGCCCATTGATTCTCCCAGTAGTCTTTCAATCTCTTCACTATGATTCCAAGGTATGTGACTTAATTTAATCCCATGAATTACACCAGATATTTACTTTGAAGGCTGCTAATATTCAATCCAATATTCTTAAAACAAGCTACCTCTTCAAATCTTTAGTTAGCCTTAATTTTTAATTTACATCAATCAGTTAGCATTCTACTGTTTTCATTGGGTTGTTTTCATTGGAATTTCCCCATTTTTATTTTATAGGTCAGTTAGTTGTATTGCTGATTGGTAGATTTTTTGAGTGTGGAAAATGCACTCTTGGCCACACTAATATTGACACGTTTAATGTTTGCTAGTAGTCAATAGGATGCTTTTTTTGAAATTATGTGAAAGCCATATGTGTCTGAAAATGTGAGGAAAAGATAAATCAATAAGAAGTTTAAATAGAGCAATTGGTTTGTCTCAGTAATGAATTAGCTTCAGATGTTCAGTATTGGTTATAATCCACAGGGACTGGAACTTTCTGAGAGATTCTTGGAAGACAGAAGGCAAGGCTGTTGCATCTACAAAGTCTCCTGCATCCTGCCAAAGATACGCCTCTTTCCTGTTAAATCCATCTATTATTTATGTTTCCAAGTCTGTTTCAGTACATTTCTTTTATCCCACGGACTGGCAAGGGCCTCTTAAATTCAGTGGCTAGAGGTTTTCGTCTAGCATAAAGCCACACCATAGATTATCTCTATTTGAATCAACACATTCTTAGAAATTTTAATTTCCATGTAAGACGCAGTTGTCATCCTCTCTTTTTTAAATGTTCAGAGAAAAAACGAAACTGTAGGTAGCCTCAAAGTCAAACTTTCAAAAGGCAAAGTTATTGGGGAAAATCATACTGCACAGCACTGCATGCACAAAGCATCCGGACGTCTTACTGGATCAAAGCTGAATATGAGTTCACTATGTGAACTCATAATACTTGCAAAAAAAAAATGCAATTCCAGAACATATCAACAGAAATATATGGTCAAGATTAAGAAATATAATTGTTCCTCTCTTTTCTGGCTGAATCAGACTGCACCAGTGGTGGGTTTCAAATTTTTTTGCTACAGGTTCTGTGGGTGTGGCTTGATGGACGTGGCTTGGTGGGCATGGCAGGGGAAGGTAGTGTAAAATTTCCATTCCCTCCCCACTCCAGGGGAAGGATATTGCAAAATCCCCATTTCCACCCAATCAGCTGGGACTTAGGAGGCAGAGAATAGATGGGAGTGGGGCCAATCAGAATTTTTACTACCGGTTCCCCGAACTACTCAAAATTTCTGCTATTGGTTTTCCAGAACTGGTCAGAACCTGCTGAAACCCACCTCTGGACTGCACCTAAAATATTGCCTGCAGTGTTGGGTTGTACTTCACCAAATATTCTTAATATTCTGCTATATAACATTGCCCAGATGTCAGGGAATCAAAAACTAGCAATCAGAAAATACAGACTGTTTGAAGTTTGTATGGATTGTCTTTCAGTAAAAGCCATATCTGCCAATTACAAAAGTCTCAGGAAGATCGTGTAGCATAGATTCAAAATTTTGTTGTTAGTGCTAAACTTGGATTTTAATCCATTCCAGGCAATTTTCCTGATTTTAACAAGCTAATTGGGAAGTTAATGACAGACCACCGTTGACAAGGAAGCTACAAAGATATGGCCATGAAGTAGTCAAACTCCACTCAGAAGAAGGCAGCCATTTCAAAATTGCTATGAAAATGGAGGAACTTAGAGTCAATTCAAGGATATCCTTCAGTTTTCCCTTCCATTAAAACAAAAGGAGGAAATTAAAGTTAGAGGTTTTAAACTACCTGGACTTTTAACCATGGTTTGAGGTTGATTTAAGAACCTGGCTTGTACTGAATATAGGAACCACTGCTTCCAGTTTGGTTACAATGGCAAAATAACTGAAGTGCTTCTAAATTATGGGGTGCCCATCTGGAAGAAAATAATAGTCAGCACAGAGGTTACATTTCACTTAACTTCTATTGCTTTAAAGCTTTGTGTAAACCCAGTTACTGTGGATTATAGTTTATGTTTCAACAGAATATTGAACTGTGTCAGTGTGAGAGTATTGTATTTTATTTTAATGACAAAAAGCAACTCTGAAAGGACTGAATAATAGAAGAAAAGATGTGGATGATTAAGGTTGCCTAATGATGCTAAAACACATGACTGATCTTGGACATATCAGAAATGGAAACACATCAGTGAAGTATTCAGAATATTACCTACAGCTCTAAACCTTCTCTTTTTCCTTTGTAATGACAAAGTCTAACACTGTTTGCCTTTCACCTGAAGAGTCACGACAAATGTTCCCTAATTTAATTGTTAAATGCAAAGTCTGACTTTTTAACATTTTAATAAATATTTTAATGAAGTGTTGCATAAAGGAGACATCTCATTTATATTAATATCACCAAATCATTTGCCTTGTCAACATGAATAGCAAAGTACATTTTATATATAATAAGATCGATCTGTATGCCGAACAAGACTCTTAATATTAGGCAAAGAATATTATAATATTAGCCCAGAGGAGGGAAAAAATGACTCAGTTTGACCATTGTCTGCTATTCTAATCTAAACACTGAGCAATTATCCACAACTATATATTGTGGCTGTGTATTATGTAAGAGAGTTATAGCTCTTCATTAAATCTAGAGTTTGACCCTTGTAAGTCTATTTATGGATTGCAGATACCCCCTATGGAAATTTTTGCCTTCCAGTGTAGTGGTTTTGAGTTTTGTTCCAGCAATCTCACAATCCTGTCATTTGCCTGTATATGTGTGCTTTGAAATATTGTGTTGACATTGGTCTTTTCATTATTGAGAATGAGAATAATGAAAAGCAACCTGGAATTAAGGAGAAACTTCCTAACAGTGAGGACAATTGGAACTGCTTGCCTTCAGAAATCATAGTATTCCATCACTGGATGTTTTTAAGAAGAGACTGGACAGTCGCTTAGCTGAAATGATATAGATTCTCCTGTTTGAGCAGGGGAGTAGAAGACCTCCAAGGTCCCTTCCAGCTCATTCCTTCTATTCTATTCTATTCTATTCTATTCTATTCTATTCTATTCTATTCTATTCTATTCTATTCTACTCTACTCTACTCTACTCTACTCTACTCTACTCTACTCTACTCTACTCTATTGTCATCCTAAGAAATATTTTATTTGTTACAGAAACACAGATGTAATCTATAGGAGATGATGGTTATTTATTTATTTATATATTATTTATTTATTTGTAATTTAATTTATATACTGCCCTTCTCCCGAAAGACTCAGGGCGGTGTACAGCCAATTTAAAACACAAAAATATAAACTTTAAAACAATTTTAAAAGATATTAAATATTTTGGCCCACATCAATTTAAAATAAATTCCCCATTAAACATTTAAAATTTCGACAAGACAAATCGGATTAAAAATTTATATAAAACATTAGGCTAGCCTGGCTCGATGAAATAAAAGCGTCTTGAGGGCCCGGCGGAAGGTGCGTAGGTCGGAAATCCTCCGTATCTCGGGGGGCAGATCGGTCCAGAGGGAAGGAGCCCTCACAAAGAAGGCTCTCCCCCTGGGGGTCACCAGCCGACATTGTTTGGCCGACGGCACCCAGAGGAGCCCCTCTCTGTGAGAGAGAGTTGGTCAGTGGAAGGCTACTGGTAGCAGCAGACGGTCTTGTAAGTATCCAGGTCCTAAGACATGGAGTGCTCTAAAAGTGGTAACCAGTACCTTGAATTGCACCCGGAGGACCACCGGGAGCCAGTGCAGCTCGCGCAGGAAGGGTGTTACGTGGGAGCGCCCTGATGCTCCCATAACCATCCGCGTGGCCGCATTCTGGACCAGTTGGAGCCTCCGGGTGCTCTTCAAGGGGAGCCCCATGTAGAGAGCATTACAATAGTTCAGGTGGGATATGACAAGGGCATGAGTGACTGTGCGTACATAATACTGTATATTTTTCCTTGGAATCATAAAAGCCAGTGGGTTCATGAAACTATAGTCATAGCACTGCATCTATTTAGCAGGTATGATCCTAGATATTTGTCAGCTATGATCAAGCTATCAGGCTATTCTGGAGAACAAATATGTCACCATCAGCACTTTGCACATATGGAAGAAACGTTGCTTTGACCTTACAAATGCTGGAATGAACTTCTGCTTCCAAATTTCTTTACAATAAGCTTGCTTTTGTAGACACACACACACACACACACACACAGACACACAGACACACAATCATCCAACAGTCACAAAATATGAAACAATCTTAAATCAAAAACTTTGGTTCAGAACGGTGGGAGACATACAGTAATAACCCTTTCTTTAATAATGTAACTGTATACACAATAATTCAATAATGCCCCGATAGTGTTTTTAAAAAGTAAAATTGATTCCTTCAAGGTTCTTTGCAGAGCTTCTTAATTGGAACCATATTATGGTTTGAATTCAGTACAGATAGTCTTCAACTTACAATCACAATTGGAATCAGGATTTTCATTGCTAAGCGAGGTGGTCATTAATAGAGTCACACTCAATCTGACAACCTTTTTGCTATGTTTGTTAGATGAGTCACCTGTTGTTAAGTGAATCACACAGTCATTAAACCTTGCTTGTCAGAAGCTGGCTGGGAAGGTCACAAATGGTGATCATGTGATCCCAGGATACTGCAACAGTAAATACACAGCAGTTGCTAAATGCTAGAATTTTTATCATGTAACTCTGGGAATGCTGCAATGGTCATAAGTGTGAGGTCTAGTCATGAGTATCTTTTTTCAGTGCTGTTGTAACTTCAAATTACACATGAGCTACACTGGCTCCCTATCGGTCTCCGGGCACAATTCAAGGTATTGGCTATTACCTTTAAAGCCCTACATGGCTCAGGGCCAGGCTACCTTCAAGACTGCCTTCTACTACATAGCTCCCAGTGACTGGTAAGATCCCACAGAGTTGGTCTCCTCCAGGTCCTGTCAGTAAACAATGTCAGCTGGCGGGCCTGTGGGGGAGGGCCTTCTCTGTGGCTGCCCCGGCTCTCTGGAACGAATTACCTCCTGAAGTCCGGAATGCCCCCACCCTTTTGGCCTTTCGGAAAATGATGAAGACCTGGGGCCGTTGATCTCGTTATAGTGATCTTGCGAGACCCGGCCACAAATTGGAATGTAGGTGTTTTAACATTTTAACTTTTTAATGTTTTAATGTCTTCTTTTAACTTTTGTATAGGTTATTGTTGCATTGTTTTATTTTCTGTTGTAAGCCACCCAGAGTCCCTTGGGAGTGGGGCGGCATAGAAATGCGACAAAATAAAATAAATAAATAAAATAAATGGTTGCTAAACCATTTGAGCCGGGGTGGCGCAGTGATTAGATTGCAATATATTGCAGGCTAATTCTGCCGACTGCCAGCAGTTCGATCCTAATGAGCACAAGGTTGACTCAGCCCTCCATCCTTCCAAGGTCAGTAAAATGAGGATCCAAATATGCTGACTCTGTAAACCAGTTAGGGAGGGCTGTAAAGCACTGTGAAGCAGTATATAATCTAAGTGCTATTACTATTGCTAAATGAATATTGTACGTCAAGATCTACCTCTGTTATACTGTCCAATTGCTGGCACAAAAGAGACAAAGTTGTCCACTTAGAAAGTCTTCCCATAATCCTGTGAATCAATCTGAAGGTTCCCCTACAGTAGAGTTATGGGGTGTTAGTGACACATTGGGGGGGGGAATCGTTTAATCATATTAGGTGGAACAAAAACCAAAGAAGAATCATGAAGGCATCCAGCAGAAGAACGGTGTGCGTGTGTCTGCTCAAAAGAAAGTCCCAGGGATTTCAATAAATCTTACTCTTGTGTAAATAGCAGAGCCCAATCAAACAATGTTTGGAACATCCCCTGCATTTTTCAAAGGAGCTGCCCAAGCCAACACTTTCTATGGATTGGGCTCTCTTGCTTTACTGTATAATGGATTTCCCCCGAAACCAGATAGTTTTTGGTGCCATTGAAATGCTGCCATGTGAAGAAGCCTAAAAGAAGCTCAGACCAAAAGGCCAGGGATCCAGAGAGAACTTCCGCGATTCCTGTATTTCAAAAGTTTCTGCCAGTCAGCTCTTTTTAGCAGCCCTGGGATGCCAAAAAAACATACACGGAGCCACCCACCTTGGGGGGGGGGGGGTTTCCCCCCCACACCCTCCCCATACTGTAACATTTGGCAAGAATAAGTAGAGCAAATAGAAAGTGAAAGAAGTAAAGGAAGGGTGGATGCTTTCTGTGGGATGTGGGGAAACTGGAGCTGCCCGACTCTTTGCCAAAAATGGCAGTACAGGGATGGGCTGGAAATGCTAGGCAGGTCAGCGAGAGGTCAACAGTCTTAGTCACTTCCCTCCTTCCCCAACAGAAGCTGGCTGAGATTTGAAAGTTGTCTTGTGATAGAGAGAAAAACTATACCGGTCAATGATGTTCAATAAAGAGAGCAGAGCTTTGAAAAGAGACAGAGCATCATATATTGTTTTGAACAAGTTCCACATCTGGTCATCTTGTTTATCAGCTGCTGCAGGCTCCGAGTATGCTGCTGAACTCCAGAGGCCCCACATTCTTCATGGAAAGAGAAGACATTGAGAAAGAAGATCAAAAGCCCTTCAGAACTGGCACAGCGCCATGTATGTTTAGCCAAGGCCTCTTTCGTGATTTAAATGATTAATTTTACAAAAGGAGAGTTATAACTACTTGTCATCCTCTTAAATGAGTGGTACATCCTATGTGTACTTTTGCCTTACGGTGTGGGTGAAGGATTTGGTCTTGGTGCTTAAGGTTTTTTTTTTATTCTTTTCCTCTGGCATAAACCGCTATTGCACACTGCTTGCTTCCCTAAGCAGGAGCATGTGGGTAGTATTACTGAGAATAATTTATTTTGAATGATTGCAATGGAAAAATAAAATCTTTGTAATATTTTCTTTAAATATAGACAGAAGAGAGTGGACACTCAGCAGAGGTTCTACGTTACAGGTATCAAACTCACAGCATCATGTTGCCGACACGTGATGTTTCATGACATTTGTCCCATTTGCGGAGCTGGGGTGGGCGTGGCCAGTGCGTGACGCATTCAGCCTGCGGGCCACCAGTCTGTTCTATGTCCTTTTTCCCTCTAATGATTTGAGCAATGTGTAACAACTTTCCCTCTCCTTTTCAAACTACAATTTAGAAAGAAACATTTCTGCTGTCACATTTAAGTTGCATGCTCTCTAAAATAATAAAAACAAAATATAAATAACCCAACAAAGCTAGGGAGGTCAGCAAGAGTTCAAAGTCTTGGTCACCTTTCTCCTTTCCAAGCAGAAGCTGGTTAGCGCTGCTGTCTTGCACTAAAGGATGGTTTTAGAGTAAGATGCAGTAGTAATCATTTGATTACTATATTGTGCTGGAATTTATTAATCCGTTAAACCCAGCTGCAAAGCTAGATTGCCTGAGTTTTTTTAAAAAACAAACAATATATCTGCCTGTTGGTGAAAGACCAGCGATTTGGGGTAAAGACCTTTAAAAGCAAAACAAAACACCACTTTCTGTGTATGCTTTAAATAATGATAATGAAACTTTGTTTTTTTTAAAAAATGGGCACCTTTTGGAAAATAGGAGGAGGGCAATACAATAAATAAATACAGTTGTCAACTATAAGTTTCTTTTCACTGAAAACTGGATTAGTCAATACCGTATCATCTACTGATTTTAATGTTTCCACCAACAGGGTATAATTTAAATCAGATCTCCAATGTGCCTTGGGCCATTATTCGTTGACTGCCAGATCTTTGCTCTGGGTCATGGTTAATATAAGTAAAAAGTGTCTCTGGACACATGCAGAATCTTTATTTTGTCACTAATTACAATGAATTCACATAGGCTATTCTTAAGATCATATTTCCCAACCTTGATAACTTTCAGATATGCAGTCTTCAACTCCCAGATTCCTAAAGTTTGAGAAGCATTGTTTTCAGAAGAAAGAAGTTTTGATTTTTTTTAAAAAAGGTACAGTATATATCTTATATGTTTAGTTTTAGAAATGAATCATTCAACTTTCAGAGTTTAAAAGCTTGTCTGAATATTTAATGCAGCCAAGTCATCCCCCGATAGAGCTTCTATGTCTGGCTTTTGGTCCCCAAGAAAGGAATCTCCTACTTGTCCCAAAAGTGCTTTTTCAAAAGGCAACTGGACTTTTTTCTTTGAAGATGTTTCACTTCTCATCCAAGAAGCTTCTTTATCTCTGCCCCCTGAAGCTTCTTGGATGAGAACCAAAATACCTTCAAGGAAAAAACAAAGTCCTGTTGCCTTTCGAAAAAGCACTTTTGGGACAACCGTAACCTGGATGACTGAGAATCTCCATAGACATGAATCTCCTACTTCTTTCACAGCAGTGTCAACATTTTCTTGCTAATACCCCACCGCCCCATGTTCTGATAGCCAGTTGAAATCCATAATGATGCAAAGAATAAAATAACATGGTGATCTCCAAATGTATTCTATGCCAGCCCACAGAATTCCAGGGGCTGATGTTCCATGCATCTGGAAGACACCAGTTGTAAAACTCAGTCTAATCACTGAATACTGCACTGCATTTCATGCTAGCCATGTAGCATGACTACATTTTAGAATAGAATTCTTTATTGGCCAAGTGTGATTGGACACACAAGGAATTTGTCTGTGGTGCATAAGCTCTCAGCGTACGTACAAGCAACAAGGGATAAATGATGATCATAGTCATCATAAAAATACATTCATAAGATACAATACTTAGTGATAGTCATAGGATATTAATAAGCAATCAACATAAATCTTACTAGGATACTAAATAAAACAATATAAATTATAAGATACAAGCAACAAAGTTATAGTCATAAGAAGATAAGGAGATATGTAATAGAAAAGATGACGATGAGAAGAATAATAGTAAGAAAGCCTTACTGGATAGTTTGACAGTGTTGTGTGAATTAGTTGTTTAGCAGAGTGATGGCATCGGGGAAAAAACTGTCGTTGTGTCTAGTTGTTCTGGCATGCAATGACCAGCGTCATCTTGAGGGTTGAAGTTCAAACAGTTTATGTCTAGGATGTGAGGGGTCTGTAGATATTTTCACTGCCCTCTTTTTGGTTCGTGCAATATACAGATCCTCAATGGAAGGCAGGTTGATAGCAATTCTTTTTTCTGCAGTTCTAACTATCAGTTGAAGTTTGTGTTTGTCTTATTTGGTTGGTTGCAGTGCCAAACCAGACAGTTATAGAGCAACATGGAAAGAGTTGAATACAGTCAATAGTGTTTGGCCCATGTCCTCAGACCTTCTGTCTGTGATTCAGAACTCATGGAAACTCACTTCCTAAGCTATCACTTGGGACCCATTATTTAAGTTTCCCTTCATTCCATTTAGAACAAGAATCTTGGAATGATGTGAATGGCATCCTGCTGTTATCAAAAGGATAATGGAAAGGGGGCCACAGCCGAGGACTCTGCCATCAGTCCTAATTACTCAACTGGTAATTATATGTCTTTTCTGCCAGGTGCAGGGAGCTGCTGCTGTGGCATTCAGGGCCACTTCAAAAAACTCAGAGTGACAGAAGTTTGAAGTGGTGCCTGAAATCTGCCACAGGTAATCAGTTAAGTCCCCATCACCCCAAACAGATGGAAACAAATGCGTATGGCATGTTGTTGCCTCATTCTTGGACACTTGGCTATCACTTGAAGGAAAGCAAAAAGAAAAGAATACTGTACACATTCCAAAGAGGATGTGAATAAATGTGAAATAACTTTAAAGATTTGGATGGAAGACAGATTAGGGTTACTAGATATGCAGCAAAAGGAGGGTGTGTCTCCTTTCTATCCTCATGTCCTCAATCTGACGAGTATCAGCTTATATCATCAAATATTACCCAGTTTTTTGTGTATCTTGTTTTTTGTTTTGTTTGTGGGGGTTTTTTTCACAACAGAAGGCCTTCAAGCTTTGGGAATTGCAATTTTGTACCACTTAAGTGGGAAGGGAGCAATATTCTGTGCACTTCGATCAGCGGTGGTATTCAGCCGGTTCTATCCGATTTGTGAGAACTGGTAGCGGTGGCTGTGGGAGGCCCCACCCACCTGCCTGGATGTCATCACATCCTGTTTTTGATGCTCTGCGCATGCACAGAAGGTCCTGTGCATGCACAGAGGTGGCACGCATGCTCCCATTTGCAAATCGGTAGCAAAGGTAAATGAATACCACTTCTGACTTCGATGTATAGTCATGCTGGCCACATTGCCATGGATGTGTCTTCGGACAATGCTGGCTTCTTCAGCTAAGAAAAGGAGATGAATTATAGTTGGACATGAGTAGACAGAGGAAAGCTTTACCTTTACCATTTTCTTGAAAATGAAGATTAGTAGAAAAAAACCTTTTGATTGAAAAACCAATCTTTCTGATACTTAAAAAGAAAGCTAATTTCATATACCTGTAGGTTTTTGCTGTAATTTTTGTCACAGAAGCTAAGAAATTTAAACAGTGTGTCATACTTCTCCCCTTCCCATCTGTCCTCCTTTTCAATTGTCTGCGTCCTCCTTGATCTGTTCAGATAACTGGTAACCCTATGCAAGATGTATGAACTACTTCTTTGACAGGAAGTAAGAAGGGGAAGTGTGACTTGTTTATTTGCTGAATCCAACATTTATTCCACTTTGCAGAAATTCAGTTTCTAAGAAAGGAGTTGCTAAGCTTTGTTCATGCTTCTCTTTGGCCCACAGATTCCTCTTCGCCTCCCTGAAGCATTTACATCTGTTGCTCTCTCCAATTAAGTATAGGTTGGATCCATCACTAAAAGACCCCAACCGTTCCTTTTTTTCCCCTGCTGCTTGAAAAATTAATCACTTACAGGAGAAATAAATGAAAGTTATGAAAATAAGTTGCACCATGGGATTTTGCCCCCTGTGTGTTATCCATCTCATTATTAATCTGTGCCTAAAGGCAAAAATCTTTCATTTCACAATGTGAGGAACCAATATATGCATGATTCTTTAGAATATTTTCCGATACTTTTTAATGTATTTTTAAATGTAGGAACTGAGGAAAAGAAAAACGAGGAGGTAGAACACTTCCTGACCTCTTGGGAATAAAAACTGGTTTTCTTTCAATCATTTGTTTTCAAAACATGCTTCAACTGGTGGTTTGGAAGAGGGCTGGGGGTGAATTTTCATGTTAATTATTAATCTGATTGCATCTGTAATTGCTTTTCTAAACTTGTGGAAACCAAAGGTCCAAACGCAGCATGGCAACATCCTCAGCCATATCTTCCCCTACCGAAGAAGTGAGACATTCTGCATTGAGGTTGTGGCAATCTTTTCTCCCTCAGGGTGCTTCAACATGTCAGCACTCAAGAGTCCTTCTTCTGGAGGACAGCCAGTATAATAGGATGAGGACAGAGGTGCTGATGTCATAGTAGACCCTGAGGCTTTGGCAGTGAAACAGAAGAGGGTTCTGTCCGCAGATTGCCAGGGAGGAGAAAGAAGGAATGAGAAAGCCTCCCGATTGCAGTTGATACATAGGATTTTTGCAATCAGTTTTTTGCTTCACAGAAAGACTGGAGAAGAGGCACCGTTCTTGTACTATTAAGGGCCATACTGCAAAATGGCTGGACCCAGGTGTTTCAGTCATGGTAGCTTCAGCACTGCAGCAGGTAACTATAGCGGTAGGGAGACAACATACATAGTAACAAATTCTACAATGTTATGGTCAGAGGTGATATTCAGCAGGTTCTGACCAGTTCTGGACAACCGGTAGTGGAAATTTTGAGTAGTTCGGAGGACCGGTAAATACCACCTCTGACTGGCCCCACCCCCATCTATTCTCTGCCTCCCGAGTTCCAGGTGATCGGGAGGGAATGGAGATTTTATAATATCCTTTCCCTGCCATGTCTATCAAGCTATGCCCACCAAGCCACGTCCACAGAACCTGTAGTAAAAAAAATTGAATCCCACCACTGGTTATGGTCTGAACTGAGGTGGAAGAAAATAATGTAAAGCTAAATCAGAGCAAGCAGAGAAGTTTCAATACATGGGGGGGGGGGGGGGGCTAGATATATAAATTAAGTCTAGCAGTTTCTCTGGTTAATGGCAAAGCTGCCTGAAGTACAGTAGAACATAAAAACTTGTCTCACCCAGACATGAACTCTTGCTCTATCAAATCCAATATACCAACCAAAATTGGAGTTGCTCCTCAGAGTTTCAGGCACTACTACAATAATTGATTCAGATTAAAACACAAAATATATAATGATGCAAAAATCATGGTATCTGATAGCATGTTTTAATTGCTACAACACAGAATTTAGCTATTGTACTTGGATTAGAATTAGGAAGATGTATACAATACAAGTCTGCTCATTCTAGATACTATCACAGAGGTGACAACAGAATTCCCTATGTCAAGTTGTGATTCTAGTTGTGTCTTCTCTCCTATAGTTCCTCATAATTCTAGTGAAGTCTTTGTTTAACAAATTGGTTAAATTTGTCAGTAGATTCTTTATCAAATTCACTATTGGAAGACAGTTACCTTTTAAAATTACTGTCTGATTTGCATGCAGTATAGTCAAAGTTAACTCTTTTGCAAAAATAAATAAATAAATAAATCTGTGACTGAAGTTTTATTCAGTCTGAACAGGATGTGTGAGGAATGTATGGATAAAGTTATCTAAAGTGATGAAATGATGAAATTAAGATTACTGATACGATAGAACTAATTCCCCATGATGAAGTAAAAAAATCATATTATGAAGAACCAACGTTGTCTATATTTATTTTTTATTATTGTTTATAACTAACTCAAGTCATAGAATATACTTGATATTCCTTTCTTCTTCTACTTTCCTTACAACAACCATCCTGTGAGGTAGGTTAGGGTGAAAGAGAGTGAGTGACTGGCCCAACGTCATCTAGTTGGCTTACATGCCTAAGGTGGGACTAGAACTCATAGTTTCATGATTTTAGGCCAGTACTTTAACCACTTGTCTAAACAAGCGGGTTTTTTTGACAAAATAGCTTGCAATTATGCTATGGTATTTTGGTATTTTTTATATGGCTGAGGTTGTTTTAATATCATCCATTCAAAATGGAGCACAAAAATGACTTCAAATTGGAAGCCAGAGTATTCTGAAATGCAGGAAGTCCTCAATTTACAATCGAACCAAAATTTGTTAAGTGAGACATTTATTCAGTTTTGCCCCATTTTATGATCTTTCTTGCCAAGTTGTTGAGTGAATCTGGTTTCCTCACTGACTTTGCTTGTCAGAAGGTTGCAAAAGATAATCACATTATGACTGCAACTGTCATAAATTTGAACGAGTTGCCAAACATTTGAATTTTGATCATGTGACCATGGGGATGGCGCAACGGTTGTTAAGTGTGAAAAATGGTCATAAGTCACTTTTTCAATGCCATTGAAGCTTTGAACAGTCACTAAACAAATTGTTGTAAGTTGAGGACTACCTATATTTATAAAAAAAAAACCATTGGAGAACCAGATAATTTAAAGTAAGATGTTTCAAGTAAGATAGAGAAATAAAAGAATCAAGTAGTAGGGTTTTCTCCACCAGGATTTCTTAATTATTTGTGGAACTATGTTTCTAAAAATCTGCATGGCTATCTGCTTGATTAGGAGCCATGCAGGGGTGAAATCCAGCAGGTTCTAACAGGTTCTGGAGAACCGGTAGCAGAAATTTTGAGTAGTTTGGAGAACCGGCAAATACCACCTCTGGCTGGCCCCAGAATGGGGTGGGAATGGAGATTTTGCAATATCCTTCCCCTGCCACACCCACCAAGCCACGTCCATAGAACCGGTAGGGAAAAATTTTGGATTTCACTCCTGGAGCCATGATGGCACAGTGGTTAGAAAGCAATATTGCAGGCTAATTCAGCTCACTGTCAGGAGTTCGATCCTCCCCGGCTCAAGGTTGACTCAGCCTTCCATCCTTCCAAGGTCAGTAAAATGAAGTCCCAATTTTTGGGGGGCAATACCAGAGGTGGGTTTCAGCAGGTTCTGACCAGTTCTGGAGAACCGGTAGTGGAAATTTTGAGTAGTTCAGAGAACTAGTAGTAAAAATTCTGACTGGCCTCACCCCTATCTATTCTCTGCTTCCCAAATCCCAGCTGATTGGGAGGAAATTGGGATTTTGCAGTATCCTTCCCCTGGATTGGGGAGGAAATGGAGATTTTAAAATATCCTTCCCTTGCCATGTCCACCAAGCCACACCCATAGAACCGGTAGTAAAAAATTTTGAAACCCATCACTGGGCAATACACCGATTCTGTAATAATATTATTATTATTATTATTATTATTATTATTATTATTATTATTATTATTATTATTATTATTATTATTTTATTTCTATTTCGCCCTTCTCCCGAAGAAGTCAGGGCAGTGTACAGCCTATTAAAAGCACAAAGACAAAATAAATTAAAAATTATTAAAATTATTAAATAATTTCAGCTCAAATATAAAACCCCAAATTTAAAACCCCAAATTTAAAACATCCGGTTAAAATCATTACATTGATAGGCCAGCCTGGCAGAACAACAAAGTTTTGAGGGCACAGTGAAATTCACGGAGGTCGGAGATCTTACGCATTTCCGGGGGCAGTTCATTCCAAAGGGCAGGGGCTCCCACAGAGAAGGCCCTTCCCCTGGGTGTCACCAGCCGACATAACTTGGCCGATGGCACCCTGAGGAGACCTTCTCTGTGGGAGCGGACCAGCTGGTGGAAGGCTACTGTTGGCAGAAGTTGGTCTCAAAGGTACCCAGGTCCAATGCCATGGAGCGCTTTAAAGTTGGTAACCAACACCTTGAATCACACCCGGAAGACCACTGGGAGCCAGTGCAGCTCGTGCAGGAGAGGTGTCACATGGGCACAAGTTGCACCCATAACCACTCACGCGGCCGCATTCTGGACCAGTTGGAGCCTCCAGGTACTCTTCAAGGGGAGCCTCATGTAGAGAGCATTACAATAGTCCAGTCGGGAAGTGACAAGGTTATGAGTGACCGCGTGCAAGGCATCACGATCCAGAAAGGGCTTCAACTGGCGAATCAGGCAAACCTGATAAAAAGCCCCCCTGGCCACAGCCGTCATATGCTCTTCTAAAGACAGCCATGTGACCAGGAGGATGCCCAGATTGCGAGCCCTCTCTGTGGGGGGCAAAGATTCACCCCCAATAGTCAGTGATGGCACCAGCTGACTATATTGTGATGCCGGAAGCCACAGCCACTCAGTCTTGGAAGGGTTGAGTCTGAGTCTATTTCTGCCCATCGAGACCCGCCCGGCCTCCAGGCAGCGAGGCATCACATCAAGGGCATCATTGGGGTGGTCTGGGGTGGAGATGTACAGCTGAGTATCATCAGTGTACAGATGGACTCTCACCCCAAAACCACGGATGATCTCATCCAGCAGCTTCACATAAATGTTGAACAGAAGGAGCGAGAGGACCGACCCTTGTGGCACTTCCCATGCAAGGCGCCTCGAAGTTGACTTCTGCCCCCCTGCCAACACAAATTGTGAGCGGTCGGAGAAGAAGAACCACCGCATGACGGTGCCCCCTATCCCTAACCCCCCTCAACCGCTGCAGCATGATACCATGGTTGATGGTATCAAAAGCCGCTGAGAGATCTAACAGAACCAGGACAGAGGAGCCATCCCTGTCCCAAGCCCTCCAGAGATCATCCACCAATACAACCAATGCCGTTTCTGGGCTGTACCCCTGCCTGAAGCCCGACTGGTAAGGGTCTAGATAGATAGCTTCATCCAGGTGCCGGGGAAGTTGTCGTGCCACCACACTCTCAACAACCTTCACCACAAAACGAAAGTTGGAGACTGGATGGTAATTAACTAATTCAGCCGGGTCCAGGGAAGGCTTCTTGAGGAGGGGCCTCACCACTGCCTCTTTCAAGGCAGCGGAAAAGGCACCCTCACTCAAAGAAGCACTTAAAATCCCCTGGAGCCAGCCTCGTGTAACCTCCCGGGAGGCCAGTACCAACCAGGAGGGACATGGGTCCAATAAACATGTGGCGGCACTAATTTTACCCAGAACTCTGTCCACATACTTAGAGAGATCTGTAATGTACTGTGAAGCAGTATTTAAATCTAAGTGCTATTGCTATTACTATTTTAGGTCAGCCGTAAAATAGGGTGCTGGCAACCTTTTCTTCTCTCTTAAGATTGCATTCCTTGGTATGAACCATTGCACACCAAATGACAAAGAAGTAGTGGAAAGGGCAGAGATCAAAATGGCAGGGGTTAAAATCTTTCTTATATATTCCCCCTTATCCTTATTTTCTTTCTGAGATTCTGTATCTCTCTAGCAAAAGGATAATATTTCCAAGAAGTCTCAAGTCTTGCATGTGGCTATTTGATTTAGTAAATCATATATAAACCACTCTTTTTTAAAAAGTTTCTTCACTCTTTGTATGTTCCAGATTTTCCTGGATAGACTTCCAGAGTTTGCCATGTTTCATCAGGTGTTTGAAAATCCAGAGGATGGAGTTAAAAATAACTTCTTTTTTAGGAGGACTGAAACAATGCATGCTTTTTGTTTCTGGATCAAGCAAATTCTGCAAAACTCTTAAATTTGAACACTTTTTTGTGGGATTTTGGTTAGGCCTAATAAATGAAATGGCCCAGCTGGATTTTAAATCTTGTAATGTTAGCTCTTACTTCCATGGGACAATGCTGCCCTCTTCTGCAAGGATAAAGAATTGTTCCTTTTATTACAATTAATGATTTGACTGCAGGTTATTTTAACTTTTTCAGTATTACAATCATACATATAACAGCAAATAAAGATGGCAGAGATCTTACAGTTCCCGCTAGTCTCTTGCATTATTTCTGATGTCTGGAAAATGTCCACACAAGGATCTATCCATTAAAGCCATTTTTAGGAACACTTCGTGCAACAAGATTCTTCTGTGAAAACCCAAATTGGGTTGAGAAATATTTCTAATTTCAATTTAGCCATGAAGTTTAGGCACATGACCAGGGCATCCTTCGCAGTGCACTTATTTCATACAGGTAATCTTCGATTTATCACAACTGAGACTGGAACTTCCATCCTTAAACAATGTGGTCACTAATTGAATCATAACTGATTTTCAAGTACTAAATAGGTAATTCAAAAGAATATTATCATCATATCTAAATAATTCATGACTTTCTTCCAAAAGAAGTAAAGGATACTGTAGTACAAATCTAGTACTTGGAATTTGACAAGCGGACAACATAATTGATTTTATGTGCCCTTCCTGTGGCCAAAGGACTGATATTGATTGCCACATTGGAAAGATAAATGTATGGCCCTTTTCACTCAGTGGATTGAGGACCTGATTGTCCTTGTCAGCTGTGATAGATTGCCTATAGATGTAGACTTCGTATGGATAAATATAATGAATGAAGGGACTTATACAAAATATGTTAAAAGTGAATTATTTAAATGTATTAGAAATTAGAATGTATTTGAATTGTGCTCGCTCATATGTGTGTGTGTGTGTGTGTATTTGTCTATGTAAGTTTTCACGGGTATATGTGTGTACAGGTAATATCTTGGGTTTCTTCCCATGTAATTGTAAACATTTGTATAAATAAATAAATAACAAATAAATAAATAAGTAATAAAAAACAAATAAAAAACAAATAAATAAATAAACAATTGTAAACCCTTCTAAAGATATGTTTACAATTACAATATATATATGTGTGTGTGTGTGTGTGTGTGTGTATGTTTGTTGTATTGAGTCATCCTGGATTACCACGAATGGAGGAGATATCACAAATCTCCAATTTTTGCCTTTCAGCCCAATCTCATGGGCCGTCCAGACAGTATCATATAGCCGACAAGCTATTTTTCTATGTTCGCAGCTGGTGAGCTGCGTTGTTGTTGTTTGGCTTCGTGTTTGTGGTCGTGAGAGCTTTTCATGGAGGGTGTTGGTCTGATTCATGTATGGAACCCCTCCAATCCATACATGAATCAGACCAACACCCTCCATGAAAAGCTCTCACGACCACAAACATGAAGCCAAACAACAACGCAGCTCACCAGCTCAAATCCCCCTGCAACTCAGACTAAGCTGAGTACAACCAAGCCCCCACCCAATCAGAGCACAACCAACCCCCCATCCAATCAGAGCACAGCCAAGCCCCTAACCAATCAGAACACACCTCCACCCAATCAGAACACAGCCAAGCTCCCACCCAATCAGCTCACACCCCAACTAGCAGTTAAAAGGAAGGGTCAGCTGCAATCTCACATTGCTCCAGGAAGCATGAAGCCGAGAACACCAGCCTGAAGATGACGAATGAGACTTCGTTGAAACATCGCCAAGATACTTCCAATTCTACGCGGGAGAAGACCCGAATAACCAAAGACATATATATATATATATACGTATGTATGTATGTATGTATGTATGTTTTTTTTTGTATTGAGTCATCCTGGATTACCACGAATGGAGGAGATATCACAAATCTCCAATTTTTGCCTTTCAGCCCAATCTCATGGGCCGTCCAGACAGTATAATATAGCCGACAAGCTATTTTTCTATGTTTTTAATATTTTTTGCTGATAATTCTATAAATAAAGGGAGGCTGTTATAGATCTATTTGTTATAGAGGTATCTGTTTGTTATATAGGCTGTTATAGAGCTTATTTGCTCTCGTCAGACAGTCATACCCTTACTGGGATTTGAACCTGGGCCGTCTGCCCAGGTTCTATATATATATTCAAATACATCCTAAATTCAAATACATTCGTGTGTGTGTGTGTACCCTGTTTTCCCCAAAATAAGACATTTCCTGATAATAAGCCCAATCGGGCTTTTGAGCGCATGACAATAAGACCAAGTGCTTATTTCAGGGTTCAAAAAAATATAAGACAAGGCCTTATTTTCGAGGAAACACGGTATGTGTGTATATACATACATACATACATATATGCAAGTCTTGACATATTCGGGTCTTTTCCCGTGTAAGATTGAGAGTATATTGGCGATGTTTCAATGAGGGCTCACTCTTCATCTTCAGGCTTGTGTCTTCAGCTTTGTGCTTGTGCGAACAAAGGCTGATCGTAGATGCCGTCTCTCTATAAATACTGGTGGGGAGTGCTGGCTTTGTTATTGTAAGTGGGTTGGTTGGCTGTGTTGTTACATCTTGATTAATAGATGGAGTTGATGTTTGAAGATTAGTTGGCTGTTTCATAACATCCTGTGTGGGTGAGGTCCAGGATGCTACCACACAACCCATTACCCAGGTCATTATAACACAAAAGGCCAATGGGCACATAGCTAGGACCTCGCCCACAATCTTACACGGGAAAAGACCCAAATACACCAAAACTTGCATATCTCTACCCGTGAAAATCTATGAAAACAAACATATATATATATATATATATATATATATATATATATATATATATATATATATATATATATATATATATATATATATATATATATATATGTAGATCTTTAGTTATTCGGGTTTTCTCCGGCGTAAAATTGGAAGTGTCTTGGCGACGTTTCGACGAAGTCTCATTCGTCATCTTCAGGCTGATGTTCTCGGCTTCGTGCTTCCACAAAAACCTCAGAATACATACATACATACATACATACATACATACATACATATATATATATGTTTTCTGAGGTTTTCACAGGTGTTTGTATGTAGGTCTTTGGTTATTCGGGTCTTCTCCCACGTAGAATTGGAAGTATCTTGGCGACGTTTCGATGAGCAATTGCTCCTGGAAGAACGAAGCCGAGAACACCAGCCTGAAGATGACGAATGAGACTTCGTCGAAACGTCGCCAAGATACTTCCAATTCTACGCGGGAGAAGACCCGAATAACCAAAGACCTACATATACACACACACACACACACACACACGTGTGTGTGTGTGTGTGAGAGAGAGAGAGAGAGAGAGAGAGAGTTTTCGTAGATTTTCACAGGTAGAGGTATTCAAGTTTTGGTGAATTCGGGTCTTTTCCCGTGTAAGATTGAGAGTATCTTGGTGATGTTTCGACAAGGTCTCACTCGTCATCTTCAGGCTGGTGTCTTTGGCTTCGTGCTTGTGCGAGGAAAGCTTGATCGGAGCTGCCGTCTCTTTATAAATACTGGTGGGGAGATGTGGGGTGCTGGCTTTGTTGCTGTGAGCGGGTTGGTTGCCTGTGTTGTTACATCTTGATTGGTTGATGGAGTTAATGTTTGCAGTTTATATATCTATATCTATGTCTATGTCTATACCTTTTAAAAATTACTTCATTTTTTTTAAAAAAATGCTTTTTTCTTTGATAATACATTTTTCTTTGTTTTTGCTTTTTTCATTTCTTTATGTCACTATTTTAAAAACAAAAGTATATATTTTTAAAAAAGATATCATATCCCATTTGTTGCACTCATTAAATGAACTACAATGGTCATTAAGTGAATCACATGGCCATTAAGCAAATCTGGCTTCCCCCATTGATTTTGTTTGGCAGAAACCCCAAAGTGGTCATAAATGATCATGTGACCCAGAACACTGCAACCATCATAAATACAAGCTGGTTGCCGACTGCCCAAATTTTGATCACATACACTGCAATAAACACAAGTGCAAAGACCAGTCAAAGACATGTCACAGATTATAGCAGTGTCTTAAGTTGAAATGGTTGTTAAACAAATAGTGACGTTAAATTGAGGACTACCTGTATTTGCCATCTGCATATCATCTTCCAGATTGCAGTTTTTAGTATTATATTTCAAAGGCTGCTCAAACATACTTGGTCCTATGGAAAATTTAAATGTCTCATGGAGCCTGCAGGCTTTTAAATCATTAAGGTATTTGCAAAATGAATGTAGTTATACATAGTATTTGGTATAAGGATGGTCCGAGTGGTGCTTCTGAAGATTACCGTTGGTAACTACAAGACTCCTTACTGCTCATTTTTAAAGAATTTAATCATAAAAATTAAATGGGAAGCTAGCCTACTGCAATTTGGAGTATCAACATCTGTATATCCAGAATTAACATCTGGGCTATATTATGAAAGTATTTAATATAGACAGAATAATTTTAAAAGATTATTGTGGTGCAGGTTTTGAAGATATCCAGTTAAAAATCTGACAAAAGAGAGATCCTCTAATGGTCAACCTACCCTGCAATTTTCATCCTACTCAGCCAAAAAATGAATTGGTTGCAGCTGTTTTAATGCCTTTCCATCATAATGTATGGACAATTCATGTTTTATAAATTAAATCTTCAAATTGCCCGTACATCTTAAGAACATAAACTCAAGTCAATTCATGCCCTTTCTAAACCTTGAAGGTATAATTTGGGTAAAAGAGGCACTGATTATATTAAATATAAAATATCTGACTATGGGGCTGAACCATCATCTTAGACAGACTCATGAGATCTGTGGCATCAGATTGCTTACTGCTGTCTATATTCCATGTTAAACCTGACTGGCCTACATTTTACTGTCTTTCCTGGCCACATGGTGTAAATGTGAGTCAAAATCAGCCAGTCCCCAAATGTGAAAGTGGCAGACAAATAAACATAACCAGTGTTGTCCTCAAATCAGCCCAGAGGTCTAGAAAAATACATGCAATAACCGCCTATTAAATAACAATAGATGTCTGTTACTTCAAAATTATCAAAGATCTTCCTGTAAGTCTCTTTAAACAACCAATGATACCTGATTTTCAGCAGCAATAACAGTAGTTTCATGTTTTTTCTTATTTGAACATCTTAGGACCTCTCCTTGTGCTTTGTAGTGTAGTTGCAATTTGTTTTGTTTAAAAGATCTGTATGGCCACTTATCTTAAAACACAATTCTCAGCAGTTCTCAACTTCTATTTGCAACAGCATCTGCTGTTGCAAATGCTGTCAGCTTGCTAATACTCACATTTCATGAAATGTCACATGTGAAGTAGTGAATCAGAGTTCCTTTCTCCCCCTCCCACCTCAAACCAGGAACACAAGGCTTGGGATGGTGTATTAGTTTAACGCTGGATTAGCAGCATATTACTCTGTTTCAGCATATCTCTTTGCATGTAGTTTTGCATGTAGCTTTGCCTTCTGTAACCCATAACTTGGAAAATGGCAAATTTTCAGAAGCGTTGGGTTTTCGATGGCATTACAAAAATAAAATAAGAACTGGGATTTCTTCAAACTCTCAGGTCGATATCCAAAAACGGGAGAGGGAGGGAGAGTTTGAATAATCTTTGATGAAGGGGTTTAACATTTATTGAAACACAAGAATTTTTTTTAAAAGGGGAGGGGAGATACTTATAGAAGCCATCTAAACACAAAAGAACATGCATTTCCAGAAGTCCAAGTCAGGATTATAATGAAAACCTGCAACGGGGATTTTAACATTCATAATTCTGACACAGCTACCAAGATTTACTGCAAAATGTTGCTGAGTCTTGCAAGTGAACAAGTTAACAAGTAAACAAAACTCCTTATGGTATCTACTTTTATTTAGGATGAGTCAAATTCTTGATTTTTTCCCCGGTGTCCTGTTTCCTCTATAATCTATCCCCATCCCCTGATGCTAGTGGAATGGAGAAGACTTGTTTTTTTGACACCACCACCCCCTAATTGGAAACCCTGGTTCATCCATCAAGCTGAATGAACCAGGGTACCAACTCTGTTTCTACAGAATGATTTCTGAAGAGGCAGCGATAGTTTGTCTAAATCCTGGAGTACAAATATCATTAGACTTGATATGGACTCTAATCTTGCAAGCAGATAATGGGACTATGTTTAAAATTAAAGATACTAGGGAGATGCTCCCTTTCCACAGCCAAAGGGGAAAAAGTTGCTTTAGAGTTTCTGGTAAAAATCTGGCTGGTCAGAAAGCCCCATGTTTTGGACATCACTACGTGCCAACAATACTCATTGTTAGTTTATTTGGAAAAACAAGGGCTACTTCAGAGCAGTCCTTTAAGCTATGGAGCACTCCTGAGAAACTGTGGCTGTGATCCCAGTCATCACAGCAGGAAAGCAACTAATGTCAAAGTGAAAAATGGGTTGCACTTTTCTCATGTTCCTGCTGTCGCTGTTATTTCATCCTATCACTTGTATCCATTGCGTTTAGTGGGGCTTTTCAATGATCAGATATTGTTTGAAATGCTGTAGCTGATCCAAGCAATATTACTATCTTTATTTTCAGAATCTTGTGATTAACAAAGGCCCATTTCATGGGCTAGCATCACTTTGGCATCAATAAACTAAAGATGTGTCAAAACAGCTTAGCATAAGTTGCTGGAGATGGGTGCACAAGTCTGGACAAACCACCAAATGACAGCATACAATGACTGTGATTCTTTCTTGTTTTAGCTGCCATCTAATGGTTGCCTTTCCTTTGTGATCAGCTGCTCTTTCTCATCTCATCATGAGTTGTGCAGTTGGGAGTGTGGAATGTGCAAAGCAGCAACACCAAAAATATGGTGAAGAATTGACAAAGAGAAGAATTAACTAAGTTAAGAATATTTGAACAATAAGGTATCTGCTTCATAATGTTGTGGAAAAAAGAGGCAAAAAGTTTTCGTATTTGATATAAGCGATCTTTTGCAACCGTTGATAGAAGCAGTTGTCCTTAGAAATGTTACCTCTAAATCATAAATAAAATTTAGCATGAATGGCTGCATATTAAGGCCAAAGTAATCTGAAACACCTAAACACAACCGGCATACATATTGTGGTAACTTACTAGTTGATAAAATCTTGGCCTGTGAATATCAATTCTGCCAAAGTGGTCACAAGATAGTGATGGTTATGTTATTTCAATATTTTACAGGAAAATACTTGAAGAAAGGTAATTCAGTCAAGAGATGAACACAAGTTTATGTAAAAAATGAAGTGTATTTCAGAATATTTGAACATCAACATGCAGGTACAACATGGATAAAAATTATTGCACCTATATTATGTGGCAATTATTCAAGTTTCTAAAACAGTTCTATTCCACATCACCCTCTGCTTGTCAGATTTCAAGCTTGAAAACACAACTCAGCATGGAACTGAGTTCACATCCTCCAAAACAACCAAAATCAACACACAGTGTAAACACACACAGAGCTGTAAAATCATCTACTAGAAGTACGGCATTATCCTTCATGTCCATAAGACAGAACTAGGGAAAGACTGTATCTTCCCCCCACAGGAAATAACAAACAAAAAATTCCAAATCACATCTTAATTCAGTGCTAATGAGGAAAAAAACTCACAAGTCATTCCTCGTACCCTGTTGTATGGTGTGCGTTCTTGTAGCATAACCACAAAACCTTAGGCATCCTTCCCCAGAAGTGGTTTTTAGCAAGGCTAAAAGTCTAATATTTACACTAAATATCAATCTGGTAATCTTGGATTCTGTGAAGTATTATCAAATATATCAGCTGCATATGAAAACTTTTAAGGTTGGCTGAGGAAAAAAAGTGGATCTTTAGATATCCAAACAAAAAGGAACCGGACAAACAGCATATTAAGATGGTTATTTCATATAACCTATGCCTAAAATAGAATTATTAAAATCATATTAATAAAATATGGAAATTTGGCCAACCAGGTCATCACCAAATGGTTTAACTGGATCACAAATAGAATCTTTTTTCCTCAATACTTTCTATTCATCCATTACATGCCACAGGCGCTGCAGGCTTGATTCTTCCAAGTGCTGTTAGATGTTGAATTTTATCCTCAGTGGCATCGTGATTGTCACAATTGCCCATCCACCCCCTCTCTCTCTTCCTTTATGCTATGGGGCCTAAATGCTATGGGGCCTTTTTTAACTCTGTTATTAATATAGAGCCATAGCTGGAAAAGTAGTGGTGAAAGAAAAAGACTTCTGCAGCCTTTAAGAGGTTTCCTGGTTATAGTAAAAAAGGCATATCAAAAAGGAAATACCTAAGTGATAATACATACATGTGCTAGCCTATATAGGCTAAACAGAGATGCAAATCCTTTGGCTGTTTTTGTGTATCCTAATACTACAAAAAGTACATTATATGATCCAGGCCTCAAATTAATATAGTGTTAAATTGTAATTTTGTTTGTTTATACTATTCAAGTTCTAAGTGGCTAAGTTATCAGCTCATATTAGCAACAAACCCTTTTTCCTAAATATACTTGTCTATTGGAGAGCAGTACAGCAAAGTGACAGGATTGTAAAACACAAAGGATGATTTTAAAAAATAGGCCTGAAGGACAGTGCATAAGGTTAATTATATGCATAAGTGGCAGGATAGAGCAGACAATCATATCTCATGAGATTATTATGAGTAATATTATTGGAGAAATTCAGAAGCTTCAAGTTAATATATGAAAAAGTCAATGGATTTTTATAGCACTGCCACATACAGAGGGCGTTTCTTCTTTTACACGCATTCAAGCACACATCATGCACTTACAGTGGTTAATGTTAAAACAATACCAGCTCAAAAATAAGTTGGTCCAAAACTGAAATAGAGGATAAAAAATTAGGTACTAAATATTGCAAGAAAGGGGGGGGGGGGATACAAGATACCTGAAATATGATGATGAGTTTAAAGAGTAAAATGTTCCCAGTTAAAAAGTAAATACTGATTTGGAAAACAGAAATGGTGCAGGAAGAGAGTTGATATCATGAAGCTATCTTATAATAAACTACAAGGTTTGCCCTTGAGAATTATCTCATACACCATGTGATTACTTCAGCATATGTATCTTTCTATAAAAGTAATAATTTTGTCTGTTCACACATACAGATATATTCTGTTACAAGAGACTATGAGTTAAATTCACAGATATTTTGCAGGGGGAGGCTTGAAATATCTACTTTTGCCTTTAAATGATAATAAGTAATAATCCTGAAATGTTCTATTGCTTTATTGAGTATATAGTATCAGTGCAGTGTTCTGGTTTTAGCTGTCTTTATTTTTTTTAGTTTGTTTTAAAACACCAAACAATGTTGCACTCTCAAAAAGTATCAAAAGGATTCTAAGAAAACATAGGCATTTTGGAAATGTAAATAAATTAAGCAACTAAAATATAGTTTCAATAAAATTTGAATGATACTGGAGATTTTTCCTGAATAGTTACTCACTGAAGCTTTAAGGGCTATACTTTGCTTTTAGTGGTTCATCTCTGCCTTCCCTGACAGTACCGTCCTATCAGTTGTTCCCATCCAATCAGAACTTTCCTGCTGGGTGTTAACTCCTTCTGCTACCAACCACAAGCCACATGTTAAGGTGGGATGGTCTCAGATGTTCACCGTCTCCAGCAGTGTCTGTGCTAGGAAGATGCTAAAACTAGGGGAGCTGCTAATACACTTAGAGCTACAGTAACGGAAGTACCTCGTACCTCTTTTTAAATATTTGCTTGCTCTGAGCAAGGTAATATTGATAAGGCAACTAGCATTAAAAATTCCCCAATGATGGAGTGTTGTATTATTTTTAAGGCAACAAAAAAGAAAAAAGAACCAAAACCCAAAATTTATTTTGACAGATTGCTCAGGTGAGCCCCTTTACCAATACCAATCCACTGCATTGGCTAACAAAGCTTCCTCCACAGATAGTTGTGGGAGATAACAACTATGTAAGGAAAAAGGTGTGCAGTGGCATTAAGAATTATAAAAGAATCCATACACTGTATTTATTTATCCCTACCAATATAATGAAATTAAAATCTGGAAATAAGGACAAACACTTGGAGCTAGTGTCAAAATGTATCCTTGTCGACCAAGCAGCCTTATATGGTAAACAAAACAAACTGACATTGGGGGGGGGGGGGGAGAGAAACACTCAAAAGATAATGCACGGGATGCTCCAAATTAAAAGGAAAAGGAAGGGTAATTTTGCTTTAAAGATACCCTGTAAAGAGGGATCGAATGGCAAACGCTGTGTACAAAAATAGAATTGCAATGGAAAAAGGCAAGAATATGAAACACAAATCTACAAAAAATAGATGTATAGGTTTCTTGATTTATATTTGAGTTCAACTAATGTTGTCTTTGTTTCTGAATGGAGATGCTGCTATATTCTTTTTCACAGCATCAGCTTTTGACCGCAGGAAGTCTTTTGTTTGGGACTGACCTCCAGCCTCACTGATTTTTCCTGGCACTAGAGCAGTCTCCTTTTTTGAACTCAAACTATCATCTGGTCCAGAAGAAATCCTCATGTTCCAATTTCCATCTGCTTGAACTTCAAGTAGAGGTAGTTGCCATCTCTCTTCCAAAATTTCAGAAGCATCAGACATACCACGCTGTGACTTTTTTGGTACTATCCGACATTCTGACTCCCAAGAAAGCGGACTTTCTGATGTAATGTGGGAATCACAAATTTTAACGAGGCCACCTATATTGAACGTTTTGGTTGATTCTGGATTCAGATCTTCCAGTAATGTCTCCTTTGAGCCTTGTTTGAACAGGCTTTTATCTTTTCTATCTTTTTCTATTTTTCTTGAGCTGGAGATGTTCAATCCCACTGCACTTAAAGTACTCCTTGCGCTTAACAAATGAGCAGGACAAACCGTTTTTCCACTTTCAATTGAAGCATCAAACATAGATGTTGTACTGCCTGAAGGACAACTTAGGTTTTTATCACTTGGGTGACTTTTGTGTTTTGAAATTCCCACTACAGAAGACAAAACTTGTTCTTCGACTTTAGGAGACATTTGTTCAAAAGCTTTGCCAAAGTTTGTCAGATTCTCAATACTAGCATTCTCCTTCATAGGTTGATACTCCCAATTCTGAGATGCGTCTTTGCAGTCTATTTGGCTTACTAATGGAAGAGAGCTTGTGTTAGTTGTGCAAGAAGAAGAAAGTGCTAACAAAGGCATTTTGTCATGAAACAATAGATAGGTGGCTTCTTCAGAAGCGGATTCCTTTGTATTATTTTTGCCACCTGCTATTTCTGAACAGTCACCTTGACCAAACTGTCGGAATCTTAATGGGAGGCACTTCACCTGCTCTGGACCATCTGTACTTTTTTGGATAATCTGCATTTCCTTAGGATCTTCAGAATCTTTAAAACAGATGCCCTGTTGAACAACAACATTCTTACCTTGTATTGATTCTGTTGCTGTCTTGCATTTTGATATTAATTGTATTGGTTCAAAGTCCTCAGGTTTTCCTGTAGAGGAAGCTATTGCACAAATTTCAGACTGGGACTCATTTATGCCAGTCACCAATGCCCTTTCCACATCTTTTTGTTGTGGCTGATTTACCTCTCTCTGCACATTGCCCATTTTTGGTTCCTCCGGAAGAAAAGCATCATCTTCCATGCTATCTTTGCTTTCTAATCTTGAACAAGGCTTTATATCCTCAATGAAAGGATTACAAAATTGATGTTCTCTAATGGATGGCCTGTCCAATCTTTTCCCATCTTGACTATCTTCTGACCCTTCATCAGTTTCATCTTCAGAAGAATCTACTTCTGTAATGGCCTCTTGCTTCTGTAGAGATTCTCTTCTTTCTACCCTATCTTGTCGAATGGCCCCAAGTTTTCGGGAAGAAGGCTTTTGGAGTGTCCCTTTTTCTGCTGGCCCAACTTTACCTCCAGATGTTTCATTTATTGATTCCTGCCAACTTTGGAGACCTGGATCTCTCTGAAGCATGTCCTTTTTGAATTCAGAATGGGAAATATCCAAGCTATGCTTACGTGAAGAGGGCAGCTTTTTTTCTGAGGAAGATAGGGAAGAGGTCAGTTTCTCAGCTGACTGGACTCTTTTCAACAGTGGTGATCTTGGTGGTTCAGCACTCTTCGGCCGTGAAATCTGCCGGGCCAAAGGAGGGGAGGAATGTAACTTTACAGGAAAAGACTGCATGATGCTTGAACTGCCAACTGAATGCCCTGGCAAAGGGGAAGGGGAACGCTGAGGGGATGTGGATTGTGGAGTGGGTGAAGGTGTATGAGCTAGTGGTGAAAGAGGAATGTTTCCAGCTGATTTACGTCTTGGAGATCGATACTGTCGTTGAAGTTTTGGGGCTAGTCCATGTAATGAACTGGGCCTGATATGCCCTGAACTAGCTGGAGAATTGGGAACACTGGAACCAGGCGAACTGCTCTGAGAAGAGTTTCCACCAACTGTGAACATCAAGAGGAGAATGGTAAATCACAAGCATTGTGAGGCTGAATTTAGAAAAATGAAGGCTAATGCAAATCAAAACAATAAAGTGCAATCAACCATACTTTATCAATGCATTGCACTTCATTATTTTTATAGTATTTATAGTATATCTTGGTTGTTTTTTGGAGGTCTTTCTTTTTTCTCATACTAAATATACTTTTTGAGAAATACATTTATTAGCAGTGGCATATTCTAGTTCTTCTGCTTATTTATGTTGGTCATAAACTGTACACTATATCCTAATTTTTGGGGTACAAAAGGACTTTTCTCCCAGGAAGCTTATTGTAGACTTGTTTATTCATATACATATTGTAATTTTAACTGTTAATGCATCCACTGGGTAAGTTATATTGACATATCTATATTAAAAGGTGAATAGGGTATTTAAAAAAGTAAAAGACAGCAAAGCAATTAAAAGTGCAAGTTGCAAAAATCACCCTAAAATAGTATTTCATGATATCTAACATTTTATGCTTCTTAAATATTAAGAGCTTAATATATTACTCTCACACTAATGAATTCCTTTGAGTACCCTTCCTGCACTTGGCAACCAGCCTCACTAGTTGCTTGGGCTGCTTTCCTGGGATCTTAAAGTTCCCACCACAAACTGTCACTTGGCTTGCAGCTATCATTTCTTGTTTAGAAATGAGAATTTGGACAGTTTATTCCCCCTCTACTCTCCAGTTTTAGAAAACGTATTTAGTTGAAAGTATTTGATTCAAGCCTTCTGTCTTCTATTCCTTTTTTACCTAAATGTGCAGGCTCAGGGGTAGATCGGTAACCCTGTGTTGGAGAACGGGGAGAGAGATTGTGCGTAGGGGAACCAGGAACACTTTCCCCAGAGGACAGAGAACGGTTGAGGGAAGATAAACTTCTACTTGTGTGAAGCAGGGAGGCCTGCTTGGTAATCTTCCTGAATAATGAGCTCTTCTTCTTACTGGAAAAATAAAATATACAGATAATCACTAGCAAGAGAAGCAACCAAATGAGATTCCAAAGGTGCTTTTTTCAAGTGTCATCTAGACTTTTTGGCTTCTTCTTTGAAGATGCTTTGCTTCTCGTCCAAGAAGCTTCTTCAGCTGAAGAAGCTTCTTAGATGAGAAGTGAAATGTCTTCATAGAAAAAAACAGAAAGTCCAGTTGCCTCTTGAAAAAGCACCTTTGGGACAACCATGACCTGGATGACTGGGAATCTCCATAGAAACCAAATGCAATCCATAAGGGTTGCATAAGGGGTCATTAGTTCATTATTTATATCAAGTTATAAATAAGAGTTATTTTTAATAAAATATAAGAAATAATAAGAAACTGAGTAGAAAATTAAAGCAAGCTAACATTCAATTACAGTTCCAAGAATTCTGGATATAATCCATTCCTGATAGTATGTAACTTTTGTAACATAAAAATAACATTTATTTACCCATGCTGACAATTATTATCATAAATGACTTCAATTTTACAAACCTTTCCTGCCCCTCTTTTGTTTTGTTTTTCTTGTTCCTTCTAGCCATTTTAGATTTATAACTGGCCTTCCGAGCTGGTCCCAATTTGATCGATGTGTTCTCGAACGGTGTCGTGGATATGGACACTTTATTTCCACTCTGGTAGAAAGAAAACCACATACACTAATTTTTAAAATGCATTTCTTTATATGATTTGGTACAATCAGACATGAAAGCAAGGGAATGTACCAGTTTGTAACTGAATGACTTAAATTCTTTTGATCCAGTCTCTTCCTTTCAAAATATAGTTTGTCTTTAGAAAGTGCTACTAGAGGGATTTCTTGAATCAGACTTTTCTCACGGATTAAACAATCGTTTTTCTATTTGAATGATATCTGAAGAGATTGTGAATGTAAAATGCTATTAATCCAATGTAAACTTTGTATAGTACAAAAAAGATAGTCAAGTATCACCAAAGCATCACATTAGAAATTCTTTCAAGCAGCATGCCTAACTCTTATACAGCCTCCTGTTTTCATCTTTGGATTTCTTTCTTCTTCTAAAGAATTGAAGAATCACAAACTATCATAGATTAAGATTCAAAATACCTGTTTCGATTACTTCCAAAGCAAGTATCTAGACAAGGCAACTGGCTAAAATGCACCTGCCTCAAAGCAATTCGTTTGCAGGTGTTCTGTTTATTAAATGAAGAGACATATTACAATATAATCCATGAAGAAACTGTGTGTTTACTTATCAATGGGCATTATTCAACAGGATATATTCCAGAAAATATTCCAAACTGCTATTAATTGGCTATTATTACCTATTATTTGTAAATGAATAAAGATATTCCTGAAAAAGGATGTTATTTGAGGACTAGGATGACATAATAATTCTGAATTGGGAATACTCCCTTGAAGGACTTTTGTAATTTACAAATAAAGCAAACAATAACTGCACATAAATACACTACACGGTAATAATCAAACAATATTTAACATTGGATAATTTTTATTAAGACTAGAATCTTTACACCATATGTGCTGAACATAGATTTCAGAAAATATCTACTGCAAAGGATTTTATTGCAATAGTGATTAGGTAGAATTAGTGGGTTATGTTCCAATGGTTTGAAATTTTTATACAGGGACTCATCAGAATCAAATCCATCTTATAATTAAAATGATACTGGACAGATCTACTTATGAAAAATTATGCAAAAGCCAAAGTGATAAATGAAAGTTGCAGTTATTTAATTAGGTGGGTGGGAATATTGATGGTTTCAGTTCCATTCCACCCCCACCCCCAGTTATAGTGTAGTGAAATCTTCAATATTTATACTGATTAGTTTTCTATGGGATATCTTGACTATAATTAACATACTACTACTTGTACTATTACATTTTATACCACATACAGATTTTTTTTGCCTCTGAATCATTAACTTCTAGTGTCTGCCTAGGCCAGCCCCTCCATTTTCTTCCTAAGACTTAGAAGTTGTTTGCCATTGCCTCCTTTCTAAGGCTAAGAGAAAGTGACTGGTTCAAGGTCACCCTGTTGGCTTTGTGTCTAAGGTGGGACTTAGAACTTACAGTCTTCTGATTTCTAGCCTGATGCTTTAACTCCTATACCAAACTGGCTCTCCCTTAAATAGTCTACTTGTTTAGCAATACTTTTATCCTCTACTTAAATAAAACGTAAATGTGGCTCGCAACACTTGTAATCCCATACAAGAAAATAATTACATGCAATCAATAACATCTTGAAGATACCCAAGAACTCTAAATGAGTTAAAGATGCCCTCAAGTCATGCTTGTCTCCTAATAACTCCATCTTTCTAAATTTTCTTGATAAAAATATGAATTAGCCAGCCATAGACATTTTCTCAGGGCCTTTTGTTTCCAATTTTTCAGATTAATCTGAAGCCAAGTCTGGCATTTCTTGGTGATTTGGTCTTCTATGCAAGTAATAATCAGCACTAATCCTGCTTAGTTGCAGGGTACAGACAAAATTGGTTTGGGGCTGCCACCTGAAAACCCAGATTTAAAAGGTTTTGGAAAATTAAGTTGTTGCCTGGCACTGAAAACACTTCCTTGTTAGGTCCGAGGACGACTGGCAGCATTTCACAATCAGAATATCCTTATGAAGAAGAAAGTGGAGGTACTGGGTCCAGAATGTTAAATTTACTCAGGCACAGAATTTGAGGGAAAACTTCTATAAAATGTTTTATAGGTGGCATTTAGATCCTAAGAAACTGTCATGCATGTATCCTAAACTTCAACCTAAATGCTGGAGGTGTGATTGTTTAGATACTACATATTTTCATATATGGTGGACTTGCAGAAAAGTGAAAGCTTTCTGGATCAAACTCTGGTAGGTTATGCAGAATGTTTTGAAAAAGAAGCTTCAATTTTCTCCGCAATTGTTTTTGTTGGGTATAGGTTAAGGATTGTTCACCGAGTGAAACAAGATTGATTTTATACATGACTACTGCAGCTAGGTTATTGATTGGACAATATTGGAAAAAAGATAGTGTACCTACTATAGAAGAATGGACTTTCAAGATGGCTAGTTTTGCAGAAATGGCAAAGATTTCAGCATATTTAAAAGATAGGACCCAAGAAGCTTTTGTTCGGGAATGGAAGAAATGGATAGATTATGTGCAGAATAAATATCAAACCAAGAAGTATCAGATAGTATTTGATTGAAGAAGGATGTGGAATTGTGATTGATACATTAGAACTGTTAAATTATTAATACAGCATATATTTGATAGAATAATTTTATTCTATATACATGTTGATACTGGAATATTATAATGTATATGTTATATAGGCATTAGTTAATGTTTGGGGATAAGTAATTGGGGGAAAATTAGGTTTTTTGGGGGGGGATTTTATTATGTAATAAGGGGGATTAATTAACATAGATAATTAGTTTTACTATATTTACTATATTGTTATTTAGAAAAATTTTAATGTCAAAAAATATTTGATATGTTATTTGGATTTCACCTTTATTTTTGTTTAATGTTGGTAGACGTATAAGAACAATATTTTTGGTAAGGGAAGCCAAGGGTGGGAAGGGAGGGGAGGGGGAGTTGGGGGGTGGGAGAGAAATGGGGGGGGGGAATGATAAAATTTGTATTGTAAAACTTTTTCAATAAAAAAAAAAGTAGAGGTACTCAGAGATCCATTTAAAAAACTCACTGTATATACAGTCATTTATACAATTATATTATGATGAGGCATAATACTAGCTGTACTAGCTCCCAGCACTTTTCAGGAAGAAAAAGCTTTTCATGGCTTTGGATCATTAAATATGTAGAAATGCTAAGATGTGGTCCCCTCATCAAGCCTTGGATAATATATCATCAAATTTCAGTTAGCAATCTAGCAGCTGTTTTTTTATTGCAATTTCTAAATCTTCTTCAAAGGGCAAATGCATTACACTAATCCAAGGGTGTCAAACTCAAGGCCCCCAGGCCGGATCCGGCCCATGGGGTGCTTAGATCTGGCCCGCAGGGCCGCCCAGGAAAGAAGCAAATGACTGACCTGTGGTGCCTCTGCCAGCGAAAATGAAGCTCAGTAGGACCACCTGCAGCCCGCCCGAGCTCAGTTTTTGCTGGCAGAGAGTTGCAGGAGGCCATCGTAGTTGAAAATGGAGCTCAGGACCCTGCTTTTGCTGGCAGAGTGCTTGGGGTGCCACAGGTGCCACCAACACAAGTGATGTTGAGCTGGCCACGCCCACCCTGGCCATGTCCCTCCCAGGTCAAACACAATCCTGATGCTACCCTCAATGAAATCAAGTTTGACACCCCTGCACTAATCTATCTGGAGGTTACAAAAACATCAGTAGTCTGCAACTGCAACATGAGATTTAAAAAAAGTATTCTGTGCAACCTGATTCTCCTATGGAAAAAACCATTTTAAATAGTTTGAAGTTACTGGAAATATTTTTTTTACTAAATATTTGAGCTGATGAACATCACTCCTGTTGTACGGCAGGCATCAATTTTCAATCTTTACCTTCAGGATCAACTCTACCACTTCTGTATGAACTAATCCATGTACAGGCTCTCCATTCACATGAGTTATCAAGTCTCCTTCTCTGAGACCAGCCTCACTTGCTGGGCCACCTTCTTCTACATGCTGCAATGATAGAGAACAAAGTGAAATAATACAGCAATATATTAATAATCTGTTCATATTAGAACACATTCCAATTCCATGCATAAACAACTACACTGCTGATTATACTTAGGGCATTTTACTTGCAAATCGTGTGCTGCTGTTAGTGAGGTCTATCCTATTAACGTTCAAGTATGCTCTAGTGTTAGTAGTACAAAAATTTCAGAATCAAAATGGATAAATAATTAAATATAACAATGACAAATAAGATAGTTTTGATTTCCAGGTATAATATGATGACCTGAACACAGCTCTGCAAAAGTAGAACTGACAACTGTGGCAAAGATCAAGGAACCAGTGACTGGATTGATTTTTTGAAACCTTTCTGGATAACGAGAAGGTAGGAGATCATCCACAGGTGCTCTAGATAGCTACTCCTTGTAAGAAGACAGCAGGACAGCAATTTTTTTTGTGGGTTTGAGCACCAGGAGACAATGGAATTAGTCATCTTGCTTGCAACCACAGCAGAGGCTTTTAATGGACACTAAATAAACCTCACTTTCTAATAATTTTCAGAAATTGCTCATTAATTACTTCTAAGCTACTAGAGACCTTCTCTACTCTACTTAAGAATGTCAAGTTTGAAAATGCCATGTGAGTCTACTTTAATCCTGAATGAAAGAAAATTTAAATCATAAACTTAAGAATTTGAAGAATATGAAATAAGCAGCAAAAATCTAAATATTTTGATCTCAGAAATGGTAAATGTACTAAGGGGCCAGATAAAATTGGAATATTGATACATTTTCCCATAGGAAATAGATTCTACTTGGATTTTTACAAGACACATGAAAGAGAAGCAATTTTATTATTTCAAACGTAAAGTTTTTGGTGGGGGAAAGATTTACAAGCTAATAAAATGTTGCAAAACGTTATAACATTGAAAATATTGAAGGAGACTTTTGAAGAATGGAGTTAAAAATTAGTAGCCAGAATATCAGCAATGTCAGTAATTATGTCTGCCTCTATGTAAAGACTTTGTCCAAAAAATGTTATTAAAGAAATGACATTTTTTTTAAAGTAGTACATTTTTTTAATCTAGCAAGATAGAGATGGTATTGAATGTGAATTTAGAACTGGCTGAAGTTTTAAAATTTAAAAGGGAAATACAAATGATAAACTAGGAGATTGACAAATAGAAATCAAATTCTGTGAGAATATTTGAATGCACTGAAGATTATGATTGTTAGAAGTAAAAGGAAGGAATATAAAGTTGGTTTATTTGATCAAGATGTATTATTATGTTGGCCAACCCTTTGTGAACTTTCTGCTGACACCAGGACTGAGAAGATGGTGCTTTATCGATTTGTTTATAGATGGAATATGGGATAAAGAGTAAATATCTGAAATCTTAGAGGGTGTAAAGAATCTCTAAAGTTGCTTATATTTGTGATGAAGGTTGAAAGTCACTTCTTTATATATGATTTTTTCTGTATTACGTTCTTACTTTTCTCTCTCTTTTATTCCTTTTTTCAATTTCTTTTGTTTAGTTTGAATTAGATTTTACTATTATAATTAAAGTTCTTAATAAAATTATATATAAAAATGACAAAAAGATACAGTTCTGTTTGTTACATGGGGCTTATGTTTATTGGCAGCTGTATGCATAATGCAATTTTTGTAAGGTCATAACAAATAACAAATAAGGGTCAGAAATCAATTTACTAAACTATTCTATTTCCTATTATGATTATATTGCTGCTAATTAGCTTCAAAGATCAATTTCTACTTAAAATTAAACACTGAGTAAAGCCTATAGGGAACTTGGAACATAATTTTGCTTCCCTTCAATTGTGAACATGGCACAACAGACAATATTCATTGTGAAAAATAATCCAGGCAAATAACAATATACTTATAAAGAAAATATAACCAAAGCAAGATAAATTATAACACAGCTGAACTAAACTCAAAATCCAGATCAATTAACTGAGAAGACAGTAATGCTTTAAGACATGTAACTAACTCTAAGCAGATGTATATATAAAAAAAACCCCTAAGGCTAGAGAGAACTGAAGCAGACAATCACTGTCAAGACAACTCAGAAGGAATTAAATGTAATTAACCTATAGGTTTCAACTTCGATATTTCCATGCACATACATCAATTACACATATTTTCTTTTACAAAGGAAGTCATCGTTCCAGAGGTAATTCTGGAAAGATAGTTTAGGTATAAGCAAGCTTTTTTTATTAAGTTAAAGGTACCGCACATTGCTCTAATTTTCAAAGCAGGCTCTTACTAAATTACTATAAATCATGACATAAAAATTCAGTAAGTCCAAGCATACCCAGACTATGTGATGCACTGAATAGATATCACTGTTCCCCATGTAGACTCTAATTGCACGAAGTGAAAAACCATAATTCTTCCCAGCTCGATGGATGATGATTGGTGGTTTGGGATTCGTAACAGCAGGAGAATAGTCTCGGCTTGGAGATGAGTCTCTTGAAGATGGGTTGGAGGAGAGAGAATGAGGTGACATTGGACTAGCCAATGGCGAACAGGTATGGTGTTCTACGTGAACAAAGAAAATGCTTCCAAATTAGAAAACCTAGTTTTCAAAAGAAAATAAAACTTGCAATAATGTGTTAAGGGGGAAATAAGCTTTCTGACTCCAGAATTGAAAGCTTCTTTTTATTTTTCTTCCCCATTGTGGAAAAAGATGCTATAATAATACCACCAGGAAAATGGCAACTTGGTATTTGATTATACCTGGTGCACTTCACTTGTAAATATATGCTCAAAAATAAAATATTTTAAACTATGAATTTCTTATTCGATTTTTAAAGAAACTATAAATTAAAATGCACCAGGTTTTAGTCTGTCATGAACTACAAACAAGTATTCACAAAGAAGCTATAGAAAACAAAATTAAACCTAATTGCAGATTGGATCAAACATTTTCCTAACTCTTAAAAGCAAAGAATTAAGTGGTATGGCATACATTTGGGTTCCTGTTTTGGTGAGGTAATTCTGGATTTTATTATTATTATTATTATTATTATTATTATTATTATTATTATTATTATTATTATTATTATTTAATCTGTAGTGAGATTCACAGTCTTTGAGGCTGGTTAATAGCTCAGCAGCTCGAGTCCTAACCAAGGACCTAGGAACTGTTAAGGTATCGTCGGAGAATGTAAGCTGTTCTGAGTAAGGTGGTTTTTTGTAGAGTCAAAATGTTCAAGTCCGGTAAATTTAGAATTTCTAAACAGCGGGGTAGCCCTTTGGGTATTGCTCCAAGGGCTCCAATTACAATCGGAACACCACATGATTTCTTTTTCCATAGTCGCTCAACTTCAATTTGCAAGTCCCGGTACTTTGTGATTTTTTCTTGCTGCTTATCTTCAATCCGTGCATCACCAGTTATTGCAATGTCAATGAACCATACTTTTTTCTCTTCAACTACCGTTATGTCAGGTGTGTTGTGGACCAAGTGCCTGTCAGTCTGAATCCTAAAGTCCCACAAGATCTTGAGTTTCTCATTCTCTAAAACTTTCTCAACCTGATGTTCCCAGTGGTTTTTGCTGTACTCAAATCCAAACTTCTGGCACAATTTCCAGTGAATGATCTTAGCAACGCGGTCATAGCGTTGTAGGTAGTCGGTTTGTGAAATTTTGCTGCACCCACTGATCAGGTGGTCGACTGTTGTTGTTGTTGTTGTTGTTGTTATTATTATCATCATCATCATCTCTTTTATTCATTAAACATGAAACTCAGTCAACTGAACATTTAAAAATGTGTCACAAATACGATTGACTGATGCTAATGGTTGATACATGTTGCTGCCAGCGTCCTAGGTATCAACCAAGTATCTTTTAAAATATATGTTCCAAGTAGCACAGTTTTTTACAGTTCCACTGGAGTTATTGCAGAAAGTGCAATTTCTTGATGTGTTTTGTAAAATTCTTGGACATTATACCAAGTGACCTGATGACAATGGGTATCACAGTTACATGTTTCATCCATAGCTGTGTTGTTGTTGTTGTTAAATAAAATTCAGGGTTTTGGAGTTCATAATAGGGCTTTCTTAGATGGCATCATCTTTCCTTAGGGGTTAGAGTAGAGCTGATACTGGCAATTTTATTGGCACCAGCAAGACAATATCAACATAGTGCTACATAAGTGGCTAATATGAACTTCACGATCATTGGAAATGATTTATCAAATATGTTTGAAATGATTTATCATTTATGATTCCACAAATTTTTTATAAATCATTTATGAAGTGATTTATCAAAACAAGTTAGATTTAAAAGAAACAGTGTACTAATCATAGCTAATAAACAATCCCACTCCTTATTATAGCACAAGCTTAGCCAATTACAAAACTATAATATTAGAGGTAGAATAGTGTGTTTCCTGGCAAACCGAGAAAAAGATGTAAGATAGTCTTTCTATCTTAGAAAATGGTTATCACATTTAACTGTAGTCTATTTTGTTTTGATTTTTTTTAAAGTTATTGAAACAGATATGTTACCTGAGGGGATCAAGAGGGAGAGGGCAGTAGCTGATGCCGACTTGATCACTTTATTGACAGGCCGTGGGGAAGTCCGCTTTTCCCCGGAATCACCTGAAAGTAGCCGGTGTCGAGCTCGCCGCACAGCCAGATCACTGGTAGCCTTGGGAGTCATAAAGTCTGGACTTTCACTGCTGTTGCTGCGAGTATAATGATCAGAAACATCTGTAGTGTTCCCACCTACAATTTAAAAAAAAAAAAAAAGGTCAGAGCCATATGGAATTTCTATTTGCCTCTCCTCCAAAGGTAGGTGTGTTGTATAGCCCACCAGTCTTTTTTAAAAAGCAATATATTTAGAACCCCTTTAGCACTTCTGCCACTCCACTAGCTGTGGAACAGCTAAATAGCACTTCTGGTATTTGCAGCCCACCAGGATTTCTAATTTATCAATGTGAACCTTTCCCCTCAACAAGTTGTACAGGCCTGGTCTAACCTGACAGGCCAAATTACAATCACAGGCCAAGATTTAGAGACAATGCTGCCAGTCCCATATACCTGTAAATGTTGAGCTGCTCATATTACTGACAGTTGAAGAAGGAGTTTTTAGTCCATCGTTATCACCCAGTTGGAGTTCTCTTTTTATAGACTGTTCTGGAATTAGATAAGGAAGACATTCCCGAGATTGTGTCAGAGGCAAAGATGTCCCATCCAACTGTTTCTTTTTTCCTTCTTCCTCAGCTGAAACGGCAAAACGAGGCATTTCGAGAAGCCCAGAACAATGCCGACGGACAGTTAAGGGTGGGCTGGAGTCACTCTCTGTATGAGAGGATTCAGACACTGAGATATGTTTACGCAGTCTGAAAGAAAACAAAAAAACACATTGCCATCTCTCAGTTTGCGCACAATAGGATTTTAACATAAATCCATTAATGGTGGTAAAAAAGCATGGAAATACTAAAATCAGGCAAAGATAATTAAATTGAACTAATAAATGAAGAAAGAAAGTAAGGACAAGGAAAAAAATCAGACTGAACTTTATTTTTATTTATCTATTTATAACATTTATATCTTGACTATTTTTTACAGCAGTGGTCCTCAACCTTTGCAGGTTGAGGGGGCTGGGGGAGGGGGAGAAGGAAACTGGGCAGCATGAATGGTGGGCCGGGGCACGCAGACACAGCCCTTGTGTGAATGGCGAGCCAGCATGCATGCATGCAGCACAACCTGCATGAGTGGCGGGCTGGCATGTATGCATGCTAGTGTTCACCGGCCTACCATGCACGTGCACAAGTCCCCGCCGGTCCACCACACATGCACATGAGTGACCATGGCCCACCACTTGCTGGCTGCACATGCTCCAGCAAGTGGTGGGCCGGCCTGCCACTCAAATGGCCCAATTACGGTGATGGCCTGGTAGTGGAACGTGACCCAGCAGCTGGGGACCCCTGTTTTACAGGAAAACAGCTTGTGAGGCGGAGTTTCCTTAAGGTTACTCCTTTATTAACAGCCCTATAAAGTAGCCTGTACTGAGAGAGAGTTATGTGTCCAAAGTCACCCTTTGAGCTCTGTGCCTCAGGGGATGTAGAATTTGGGTCCTCCTGGTTCTTAAGACAGAGACTGTTGCAGATGCTCTAGTGGATCTTGCTTGAGCAGGATATTGAACAAGATGTTATCTGTAAGTCCATAACTTAGAAATTAGAAATTCTAATTCTATGAATTAATTGCATCCCAATCTCCCTCTTTTTTCATAAAGCTAAATTAAACATTGTACTAAAATTGCATACTGATTTCTGATTTCATACATGTTTTTTTCTCTCTCCAAAAAATATCCCTTTCCCCCAAAGATAAGTAGAATATATTCACACAGACTCACATTTCAGGGGATCCAATCACCCAGCTGCGGTCTCGATTCTTCAAGCCCACAAGGCTATCATGTCTGTCATCCTTTTCTTCACTGAAGCTCCGTTTGGTGGGTGGTGGTGTTTTTCTCTCTTCGTGGATGGAAAGACGTTCCATGCTGCTATATACCTACAGGTACAATGTAACTGTTCATCAGCAAACTAACTTATACTCAGCTTAAATACTGATTTTGGTTATGTCTTTTGATTAGCTGTTACTTATCTATAATTGTATTCTCCAGAATTCATGAAATCTCAGAATTTAGACACATAAAATTGTATACCTGTGAAGAGTGCTATACAAACGATTCTAAAGTTTACAGAATTGTTTAAAGTACAGCAACCAATACCCTCCATGTATAGTGAAATTAGGCACAGATGCCACCATATCTCTTCAATTCCAAAGACCAACAAAGAGATTCTGAAGGAACAGTGAGTTACTTGAGACCAAGCACAGGGATAGTGGACAGTGTGGATTCACAGATGACCATTCAACATGAACTACCATTACATGTAAAACAACATCCTTTAAATGGACCTTGGAAGACTAGGAATAATCATTGATCCTGGAGAAATGATGTTAAACAGTGCAAATAAAGAGAGAAAACACAACTGGCTTCCAAAGAATGAAGTGATGGTGTTTAGAGATTATGGGGGAAAAGGGCAAAACAATGTCTTGATTCAAGAAAAGGGTTAAGACTGACTTCAGAAGGAAGAAAATATCTAGGAAAATGATTATCTTGTCCCTATGAAAAATAAGAAAAGCAGGTCCTCTTTGTAAGGAACTTCTAAAAGCCAACAAGACAGCTATTAGAAAAGTTACTTTCAATGGGAAAAGATGTATTCAAAATGGTATCTTTAGGCTCAAAAGATTTTGACAGTAATACAGAGAAAACTGTTAGTGGACATGATAATTCAAAAGTTATACCCAGACAACTTTCAAACTATGTGTGCTCTCTTGAAGCAACAACTCCTCAGAAAAGGAAACCTGAATTTCTTTTTATATCTTACCTTCACATCTTTCACTGATAATGGATGCTATATAGATTTACAGAATTGTTGAGTCGGGTAGTGTACAAGTTTAAAACCACCATCATCACCTGCATTCTTGTTCTTCCGTTGGCAAGAGTCTATCAAATTAGTCTGTACTAGCATAGGAATGTCCTGACATTCTCTGGCATGTGAATAAGAAATGGGGGTACCTTTCACAGAAAATGGTGGAATGCCACCATAGATGCTTAGTCATTGGCAAGATGGAGTGGTACCCTTGATAAAGGTAAAAATCATAGGATTCTTTCACAGGCAACATAAAATTAAATCAGTCTCCCAAAGGGATATCTTTGTTCCCAGACACTATTTGGGATATAGTAGAAACTTTGGAGAAACAGGCATGCTCCCAGACAGTTAACTGCAAACTAAAAGAACTATGATGTGCATATTTAATAAATGTAATATTTACAAATGTCTAATGTGTGACTTTCACCAAGGCAAACATGGCATAGTTTATACCCATTCAGGGGGAAATTTGCAAAATGGAGTCCTTCTGATGGACAGTCAGATAGATGCCTACAACAAGAGGACAATGATGGAAATCTTGAAGAAGAACCAACAGAAGAATAAATAAAACAAATTGAATTAGGAAGGGAAAAAAGCATTTCTATTAAGCAAATCCTCAGGGTTGAATGTGCTAACACTATAAAAAAAAAGGAGGAATTTGATGGACCTTCGAGGAGCAGAACTTTTATTAACAATACTGTATGCTTTAAGAAATGCAGAATGGACCTCTGTGCAAACACTTCCCATATAGGTGTGATGAAGAATAAAAAGATAATGGAACCCAAAACTTTCTCAGAGTGGAAGAAATGAACCATACTAATATATTTTATTTATATTTATTTCTGCATACATACACACACATACCCCACACACATACATAATTAAATATATAACAATTAACTGGATCAAAAACATATTTTTTTGTACTGGTGCTCCCTAGAATTCTTTTTAAAACAGCTCAAACATTTGAAACAGACATTTTGGAAAGCAGTACTTTATCTGTTTAATTCTGAAAATGAATATGTTGGTAACATTTAAAAACCCATAGTTAATCTACTTCCCCCCAAAACTCCACAGTAATAAGCCTAACCCAAAGAGGTATTTCAAAGAGAAACTATACCCCCAACTGACCACTGTGCGTATTCAATCATGCCTCAGTGGTTTTACACTGACATTTTAAATCACCGAAGAGTTAATTGGAAGGAGAAAAGAAATTCGTGTTTCTAAGACTGAACTCAACTGAGAATCTGATTTGCATATCAAACTGATGAAAATATCATTATAAAAAATTCACAACATCACAGGGTAGTTATTAATAAATTATCTGGCCCAATTGTCAGACAAGACTTTCAAATGAGCCACCCACTTTGAATACAGTATTATTCTTCAAAGTGTAAAATATAAGCATGCCAACATCACATCCCCTAAAGATACTGGTTTAGTTTCCACTTTATTCTCTCTGCTCCCTCATAGAAATCCTTTCCAGTTTATATCAACCTTAATTTTCTTACAATATTACTTATGTTTGTAAAGTATCTGCTACATATACATACATGCATACAAACAAAAAAATAATGTGTTTGTGTGCACATGTAAACAAATAGTAACTTCAGTTGTATCTGCAGTTTCTAATTGTGATCAAAGAGAGTATGCACTTAAATTACTGAATGTGCCTTCTATGTCATCAAATACATGTTTAAAATCTTTCATGATATCCTGACTTCAGTTCAATTTCTATTTTAACACTGCTGAAAACCCAGCTTTGCAAAGATACAACATCAAAAAAATTCAAAATATTCCATGACACCCTTGTGAATTTGATGCAATGCTCCAGAGCACAATTGTGGGGAATTTGGAAACTGTGGCATATATCAAACTAATTTGTGACACCACAAATTTTTATAAAGAGCCATCTATTGTACATATTGCTGACCTACTTTTGAAAAGTTGAGCTTCCAGCATACTATAGAGTGTTTTTCAAATTGTTTTCATCAGAATTTTCAAAACCCATTTATTCAGCAACACCTCATACCTTGCTAAATCTAGGTGAACATGAGGAAAACTGTCTAATTTTCATATGATCATCATCATTTGTGTCTTCCTCCTCCTCAGAATCTAAGTGTTGATATCGCTCAGTACGAGCTGTAAACAAGAAAACAGATTTGAGCTCAAGTATTTGCAAAGGAGAAAGCCTACCATATTAGTATTTTCTACACCTAGAAGCAAATGTAGTGCGGTAAGGCATAGGTGGCTGCCATTGTAGGTCATGAGCATGCCAGGGTGTGGCTGCTGCGGAGTGTGGGAGGATGCACAGGCAAGGAGACATGTGCAGTGGGTGCAAGCAGGCACACACTACAGAGTATAATATCTTGGGGAGAAGTACAAGATCCTCAGGAGAAAAAGCAGTGTGGGGGGGAACAAGTTTCAGGAATTATTTGAAACTTTTCCTGCCCGCCTCCCCCTTGACTTGCATGTGGGAAGCTGGCAGGGAAGGTTGCAAATAGTGATCATGTGACCACAGGACGCTGGCAGGGGAAGTTCTAAATAGTGATCATGTGACCACAGGATGCTACAACCATTGTTAAGTGCAAGCCAATTGCCAAGCACCCAGATCATGATGTTGGGACGGCCAGAACTTCAAGGACTAGTCGTAAATACCACTCATTCAGTGCTGTTGTAATTCCTTATATTTATGAAAACATAAGCAAGATGCTAAAATAATTATAATCTCTGATCATTTTTCCTTACTGTCAAAATAACTAGTATCATCTTCTGACTCTAATTGTGGGATAAATTCTGCTTTTTGCCGTAGTAATCCATTCCAGTCTAAGTCTTTGAAGAACCTGTGTTGTTTCACTTCAAAAGCACTACCTGTAATGACAACAAGTGTGAGGAATTCTTCATATAATAGCAAGTACAGTTCATCTAAAATCTGAACAAAAATCAGAGCTCAGTGGAGACATGTTACACTAACTTTTTTCTCCAAAATAATGACAGGAGATGAATTGGTGATGTTGTTTTAGCTCTTTGTGAATTAGAATCCATGTTCAATCTCATAAATTCTGACCAACAAAGGAGAATGCAAAATGTTTTAATATTGTTGCTGATGGAAGTATATGGAACACTGTATAAAAACACTGGGACCTATCTAGCTATTTGTCAGCAGATGCATTTTTAGAGGAATGTTTAAATATTGGCCAATATTAGTCTCTACTAAAACAAAACAAACTTTGTTACAAAATCCACCAATACAATAATTGTACTAAGTTATAAAGTGGCAAGAAACAAGCACTAAGATTACATATGCAATTATATTTTTGTACTATGGAACAATTTACACTTTTGGGGCTATTTCACTCTAAATGGACAAAATGGCATATAAGCAGCATATATGTATACCCAAAATGGCGTATAACCTAATATTAGTAAGTATGAAAAAGTAAACAATTTACATGTCATTCTAAATCATTTTTTATAAATATGAAGCACCTGTTCCCAGTCTTTCCAAAGGATTTTGTCGTAGGAGTTTACCAATTAAGTCCTGGGCATCTAGTGGTAAAGCTTCATCTCCTTCTGGCCAGACAATTTCATCTGCAGAAATCATATTGACAGGATTACACTCTGCACAGGATTCTATGCATAGAAGAGTGTTTTCATGTCTCATGCCTCTCAACTTCTCCCTCAGATATAAGCCCACCCCTCTCCGCCCTTGCTACCAATAGCATTCTTCAGTTAGAGGTGTCTGAAGGATCTGATCATTGGGTCAAAATGATGAAAGCCAGATTGTGCTTTCATTCCTTTCATGTGTTTGTGAAACATCATGACACACATAAAAAAGGAGAAGAGTTTATACTGGAACAACACAACGCTGCTTTCATCTCCTGCCCTACTGACAACTCTGCTTTCAATGTCAGGAGACTCTCTTAATGAGAGATGTACCAGATGATATGCACAAGAAAATTAATGTGGTATTACGAAAGGCATTCTCCAGGTACACATAAAATTATTATCTATTCTTTCAACCACTGCTCGATTAAATGCATGTGTATAATATTAAATATAGTACATATAGATAGATAAAATAATTTGTTCAAGGACAGTCAATACTCAGAAAGGGCATGCCTGAAAGAAATAGTTTAGATTCTCTCCCTGGAACAAAAAGGGAAAAAAGCATTTCTACTTTATTTTATTTTGTGCCTTCAAGTCAATGTTGACTCTTGGCGACTGCCTGGACATAAGGGAAACCTGGCAGGAAAGATTTCAGAAGTGGTTTGCCATTGCCTCCTTCAGGGAAGGAGAGAGGGGATTAATCCAAAGTCACTCAGCTGCATTGTGCCCAAGACAAATTTCTAGACTGGTGATGTAATCCTATACCAAACTGGCTTTCACTGCTGCTTTAAGAGTTGCGTTAAGCTTAAATCTGAAATTCCATAAAGCAGCAGCAGCAGCATTTTTCAGACTCATATGGAAATCTGAAAAAAGTTAGAGTGCTTTAATGAATAACTAAATATGCTGCCCTCAGAGGAGGTCTGAAGCACTTCTGAATCATTTTTGAAGTACAATATGCACAGTGCTACTCAATGTACTGCAGGGTGGGGTTTTTTTAGCGTATGACACATGTTAGCCAGGGATCACCGAGGTGGCCACCTGCCTTTGTGAAAGGATTTTTTTCTGGTGGTGTTATCTTACCCACAGGATGCCTGAATGCCAGTAGGCAATCGGGGGAGGCTCCTTTGCTGTCCCTATGCAGTTTATTCACTCATGGGAATTGAGCCACCGAGCTACAGACCTCAGCAGAGCGCAGGCACAGCGTCTTACCAGGTGAGACACTGCAGCCCCCATACATGTACTGCAGATGATATGGATATTTAGCTATCAACTGGGTTAATATTTTTTGTAATACAATTGTGTTGTATTACATAATACAATATAATATAATTGTACTGTATGGAGGTTCTATGATCTAAAATAACATATTTAAGACTGTAACACATTCAAATGTTAAATAACATGCCACTATATATGGAAGCAGACTAATTTATTTTTTACCAGCCACACTGTATATATATTAAAATTATTACATTCTTCTTTTAGCATCTTTTACATTCAACATTTAGCATCTTGAATCCTACTCTCTATAAATGTAGTTCCACTCACAGTATAGGGATTTCCTGCCTCTACCTTCCAAGTGTTGCTAAACTTGGGAAGAATTCAAAAACCATAAAATAAAAGCCATAGGCCAACAGCAGAAACTAATAAAATAAAATAAACAATTGGGAATACCATTTTGGATCAGAAACAATGAAAACCATATAACATGGCACATTAAAATCGCAATTTGTGCCATTTAAAAACATATAACACTTATATATTTGGTTGGCTACATCAATGAGGCAGGTCTTTGATATGGTCCCAAAGTACCCATATTCTGTTTTACTACTGCCAACATGGGTGAATTAGCCAAATTATATTATAGGTCAGTGATGGCTAACCTTTTTGCCATTGCGTGCCATGGAAGAAAAGGTTACGCATACGCGTGCCCACACCCATAATTCTATGCACCCCGCGCATGTGACTCCCCACTCCCTACCTCTCCTGGCAGGTGATGGCCCGGTGGGCCGGTAGGCCCATTTTTCTCTCTCCCCAGGCTCCAGAGCCTTTCTAGGAGCCTGGGGAGGGCGAAAACAGCCTTCTCTACCCCACTGGAGGTCCTCCGGAGGCCAGAAATGGCCCGTTTGCTGACTTCTGGTCCCATCGGAGCTAAGCTTGCGTGCCCACCAAGATGGCTATGCATGCCACCTGTGGCACACGTGCCATAGGTTCGCCATCACGGTTATAGGTGAAGTCTCAAATGTAATTGGCTCTGCTTCTGTGATTTCATGGATGACTTTGCAAATTTCAGATTAGATAGTTGACAAATGAAGAACTGAAGCAAAACTTTTAATTTCCAAATGAGACTTATGCATCTCTTGCTTTTCTTGCACCAACTGAATTGATGTACAATGTTTGCTTTTTAATGTTGATTTTATTGTATTACAGGGGAAATTACCTTGGACCTGAAGGAGACAGTATCCATTTTCCAAAATGAGATAAGCCAACTAAATAATGATAATAAATTACAAATATTGTTCTTATTTAATTAAATTTATCAATTTCAAGAAGACATTTAATACTTATAAAAGTTGGATACCTACCACTGATAACTTGCCCAAATAACTCTTCTGGGGTGTCTCCAAAAAAAGGAACACAACCAACTAGAAATTCATACAAGATTATTCCCATGGCCCACCAGTCCACAGGCTTTCCATAACCTTGCCGCAATATTACTTCAGGCGCAATGTATTCTGGAGTCCCACATACCTGAAAAGAAAATTTAAAAACGTTATGATGTAGAAAATCTCTAATGAAGAAAATAAAACAATAAAATTATAATGTAAATCATGTTTACACAATGTGGAACAGCTTCATTATTCATTACAAAAAAAGTAAATATTTTTAATTAAACACTTGCGCAAAAACATTTTGAGATTTGATTAATTTAAATCTGTCCAAACTGAACAGAATTTTTCATTGCTATACTTAAAGGAGTTAAAACTTCAATTTTATTGCACTGTTTCTGGGTCAAGGTATAAAACCCATGTTGAACATATTTGCTTTAGGCAGTTTTTAAAAATTAATATATGCAGATATGCATAGTAATTTCAAAACTATAATTTTGGCTTACTTGCTTATCCAAGAATTCTCTGGCATCTTTCTCAATATGACCTTCGTATAGATTAGTTGTCAAACTCATTAAGCCAATTTTGGAGAGGCCAAAATCAGTCAATTTGACGTGACCCATTGAGGTTATGAGAAGACTGAAAAAAGGGAATACAGATTAGTATTATAATGCCATTTATGAACATTTAATCATGCCACAATACCATGCTATTATTTATCAACACCCTCTAACAAATATTACACAGGCGGTCCTCGACGTATGACCACAGCTGGGCCCAAAAATTCTGTTGCTAATCAAGACAGGTTGTTAAGTGAGGTTTGCCCCCATTTTACGACCTTTTTGCTACAGTTGTTGAGAATCACTCAAGTCGTTAAGTGAATCTGGCTTCCTCCATTGACTTTGCTTGTTGGAAGCCAGCTGGAAGGTTACAAATGGTGATCACGTGACCCTGAGACTGTGTGGGACAGTGCAACTCCAATAAATACATGCCAAGTGCCAGGTGCCTGAATTTTGATCACATGACCATGGGGATGCTGCAATGTTCATTAAGGTTTTTTTCTTCAATACTATTGAAAACCACTAAATGAATGGTATTAAGTCGAGAACTACCTATAACTTTAATATCTCATTATTGTAGAAAATATCTATCAGTATTAGTGAACCGTTTCGGCACCAGGTGCCGAAATGGGAGCGCACACGTGGGGGAGAGCCAGAAACTGGAAGAGCAAATCTCCAGCATGCACGTGCAGGAGCGCCAGAAACTGGAAGAGCAGTTCCCCGGAGTGCATATGGGCACTGGGAAGTTGGTCTTCCGGTTTCTGGCATGCGCATGCACGGCGGCCACCTGGTCTTCAGGTTTTTGGCATGCATGTGCATGAAGACCAACTGCCCGGCGTGCATGTGCATTCCAGAAACCAGAAGCTTAGCTTCCCAGCATGCGCAAAGCCAGAATTAGCTATGTCCTAGCCCACGTTTGTTTCTGGCCAGGGTTACTGGCAATTCTATCACCGTTTATTATCAGCACATGGCCTATAAGGTTAACATTTTCACTATAATATGACTTTTGACATACATTTCCCCATTTGTACATGTAACTAACAATCGCCATTTATATATATCTAAGCCTTTCTATAAAAGGCTTAGATATATAAAACTACTTGCTACGTAACACTTTAAAGAAAAAAATCAGGATCTAATTTGAGTCAGATTTGAATACTTTTATATACAGACACTGAATTGGACCCAAACCTAGTAATACTTTTAAACAAATTAATTTAAATCAATAAGCTTTTTAAAAAAATGCTCTTGAATAGATTTCTGGCTACTACATCCATGTACATTTCTTGCCAGGGTTACATTGCTTTCTTCCAGAAAATTTAAAATCTTACTAGTTTAAATTCTTACTAATTTAAATTCTATCTTTATTCTTTGCTTAATGTCTCACACATTAAAGGTTTGAGCCAAGTACATGTGTATAAAATGATAAAATTATAGCCCTGTTCATCTTGCACTTTTGCTGGGTATTAAATTAGTGTCCTTGTAGAAGGACGATCAAAACTTTCCTATTGCTGAAATGCCTCACTTTAAATTTAGGACCCAATTAATGAAAGAACAGTTTTTCAATAAATTTTATTGAAATAATCACAATCTGACATTTGTCAAGAAGCAATTTAAGAATAAATATTGTAATGAAAGGTTGTCCTTCCAAAGGAGAAAAAAATAGTACAAGTTGTTGCTACAGATATTTTTAGAATGAACAGCTGCAACTGCAAGTACAAACATGAGAACTTAAAAGCATACTTGTCAGGTTTTAGATCACGGTGGACAATTCCATAATTGTGGAGGTATTCTAATGCCAGTACAGTTTCTGCAAAATACATTCTTGCCATATCTACAGGCAATGCTCCAATGTTCTTCAAAAGAGTTGCACAATCCCCTCCTAGATCACAATAAAAACATAATTTCTGTGTTCACTATCAGACTACACAAAGCTGACAGTATATCATGTTACATACAATATATTCCTATCTGTGTCTAATCAAAAGAAAAACTCTAGACTAGGAGATTTGAGTGTTATTTTATTGGACCAATATTTGTCCAATATTTTAGTCCAATGCATTCATTATCTTTGAAATAATAGATTCATTCCAGATTCATTCTCAATAGGTGCACATAACTGAAGAATGTTACATTAGTTTATAAAAGGACCACATACTGCCCTAAAGACATTTTTGTTTCATCAAGCCGGGCTGATCTGACCTACTCTTTTGAATTGTTTTAACTTAAATTGTTAAATTATGAGTTTTAATATAGGAGTTTTAACTGTGGGCCAAATTAATTTAATTGGATTTTAATACTGTTTTAAATTTTGTACTTTTTCTTTTTTATTTGCTGGCTGTTCACCGCTCCGAGTCCTTCAGGAGAAGGGCGGTATATAAATACAATAAACTATAACTATAACTATAGCTACTCTGCCATACAATGCTAAATAGATAATAATATGGAGGAAGACCAGGGAAATGTGAGGCAGATAGGAATATAATTTGGTGGTGATGAATTAGGAAAAATCAGTGGGAAGTATTTGGTGCCTGTTTCCTCTTCTGGATCAATTAGCTCATTCCACATCCAGCTGTATTGCTTTGGCTGCTGTTGAGAAATGCCAACTCTATTGGTAAGATCTCTTTAATTCAGAATAAAGCGATGGACAAATATGCTGACTTGGCATTTATTACTGAAATATGATGGAACAGATAAAGTTTTATAGCACAATATATTCATTCTTTCTTGAAAAATATGAAACAATTCCTAGGCTGAGAAAATAATGGAAGTACCCTAGCATGAATCATCATCTTTAATCTCTCTTTTCCTAATGAAAACCATTTTGATTAATATATTTACTATAAAGTCTAGGTAAATTCTGGATACCTTCCACATACTCCATGACGATGCAAAGATGCCGCTTGGTTTCAAAGGAGCAAAACATGCTGACAACGAAAGGATTTTCTGCAAAAGTTAGGATATCCCTCTCCACAAAAGCTTGCTGAATTTGGTTCCTCAAAATAAGGTTCTGCTTATTAATCTTCTTCATTGCAAAACGTTGACGTGTACTCCGGTGGCGCACCAAGAACACTGCACTATGGTAACACAGGAACAATATGTTATATAGGAAATGGGAAAGAATACATCTGAAGTTTCACCTGTTTGACCAGTCCATAAAGCTAGAAAGAACTCACAAAATGGACAGGATTAACTAGCACCAAGTAATCTGTCTTTGTTCTCCAGGCTCTACTTGAACTTTAAAGTTAATTCTTTTATAGTAAAGGATAGAATTTTATATGGGATTCAATAATCATGAATGAAAGTAGAAACCAAGCAAGAACAAAAAACTCTTAGAAATCTACAGTATTTACCAAGTTAGCATTACGAAATTTGAAATATTGAATCTGTTTCATTCATATGTAACTTTTACTTCAAATATAACTTCTTTGGTCATATATTATTTTTATTTTTATCAGCTCCCTATATGTTAAGATTTTTATACCCTTTTGTTTGACTCAGTATCCCTCTCAAAAAACTGGCCACTTTCCTTTCTTTGAAGAGACTTTCAGGTAGAGATGTGCAACCATTTAATCCAAAAGAGAAAAAGTACATCTAAAGCACCTATCAATGTCTCCTTCAGCTGACAGGTACAGCAAGTGTGTTCAGTCAAATCTCTTCCAAAGCATCTTTTCTGCTTCAGATCTGAAGCTGCACATCCATATTTATTAGGGATTTTCAAAACATTCTGCATATAAATGAATCTGTATACAGAACAGCTAGTTTGGGATGTTGTCAGCCCAAATCAAAACATTTTCTAGATATGGTCCTGCTGCTATCAGTTTGGGCTCAATGTGTGATGGAACTTTGTGGGGAAATATCGGGAACAAAAGAAGCAACTGGTACATCTAGAGAGCCATTCTGAAGCTAACTAATTATAGAGATTGGCAAGTGAGTTACAAAGGAAAAAATTGCAGCTTGACAATTGGACTCATTGATGGACTGGTGCATCTGCTTGATCAGGGGATAACTGGTATGCAAGTATTTAGTTAGCTGCTGCCTCAGAGGCAGTCTCCAGATCTCAATTCCATTTCTATTTTTTCCATTTGTAGTTTTAATTTTGATCCAAGATATTGTATTTAACAAGAGCTTTAATCAGATGTAAAAAAAAAAAAAGAATGAAAGAGAGATTCAGTCAGTTTCTGAGTTTAAATACACCCTTTCACCCAAATCAAGATAGTTGGCTTATTGGGGGATTCCTCCAATGAGTTTTGTGACCACACACTGGTACTGAGTGCATTGCAACTTGCAAGAAATGTGAGCATATGCATTCAAAAGGCCCTTTCTTTTTATATTTTAACAAGAGGTTTGCCCATAGGGTTTCTCTTCCCTCCCATCTCCAATTTAAGGTTCACTCATTACACTGTCTAAACCATGTTGCTTCCTTATAAAAACTTCACTAAATAAACCAAGGCTGTGAGAGCTAAGCTACTGGGAGTGGGGATATGATCAATATTTAGTGATCAACGTAAACTGTAAGGAGGCTTGATTTTAGCACTATGCCTAGTCTTCCTGAGGCAGCAGTGGTGCCATGTAAAAGCCTCTGACTCAGGAGCATTTCCCCTTCATAAAATGAATGGGAGTTGGCATTTCAGGAAACCATCCAGCCATTTCTCTTGTTAGGAACACAAGATTAGAAATAATGGTAGGAGAAGGAGGAGCAACTGTTGCCTCCTAAATCAGAGGTGAAATACTCCCAGTTCAGACCAGATCGCCCGATCCGTCGATGTAGCGATGGCGGCGGGTGGTTCAGAGAACCGGTAGCAAAAATCCCTGCGCTCTCCTCCCCCCCGCATGCCCAGTTGAGCCACGTGATCATCAGAGGCTGTTTTTTTTTACTTTTAAAAGCATTTTTTCTGCAACCTCTTCGGCCAAAAAATGCTTTTAAAAGTATAAAAAAAAAATTGGCCATGCCCACCTTCACATTAACACCCCCCCCCCGCAAGCCATGCCCACAGAACCGGTAGGAACAAATTTTAGATTTCACCCCTGTCCTAAATATAAGTGCACTGAAAGCCACAGTGCATGGTGGTTCTGATGACCCAGATGCAACAGCAGAACTCTACCTATGACCAAAGAGGACATGCCACAGGCATAATATGCGGAGGAAGTGAATAGTTGTAGCAAGTTGACATTTTGTCATGACACAGCTATCCAAAGGGGTGAGATCTGCATCATAATACTACGACATATTTAAATGCCCCTACTCCCTACAGCCCCCTTTGGGGAAAGGGACAATAGCTGATTAGAATCTGACTGCTTCTAGTAAGGTGTTGACTAGTGATGATGACTAGCCAGGAGGATATTGTGGTCTAAAGGCATCAGCATGACATATGGTGTCATATAGATAATGTCTCTGAGGGACTAGCAATTCAATCTGGTGCAGGATGCCAGTTTCTGATTGCTTTGATTACTAATATGCCACTTTCAGCAGGCAAATTATACCCTCCATAGAGTTGGGACTGTGACCAGCAGCACACCTCAACATTTATCTCCACTTCATCTTGGATATTTGGGCCACCTAACATGGAATAGGCACTTCTTATATGACACTCGCTGTCACACTGGTATGTGGGTATGAAAAGATCTTTGCTGCTATAGTTCTGTCAATTCTCATGTTAATTGTGTAAAATGATTTCTGCTTTGACGTGGCCAGCGCCAGGTCATCTCAGCTGTCACTAAGGTGAATGCTGTTATAGATATATGCAATATGATTACTTCCACTTGGATATAAAGGGGAGCCCTGCTCCCATTACGAAATAAGGGAGAAATCCATCCCTGTAGCGGAGGGACGAGCTCTTCATCCTTGCATTATCAGGATTCAAATTCTGTGGAAACTTGCAGTGATAGTTTTCTTATTAAATGCATTGCTGCTGAACATATGAAATTCACACATGGAAGTGTGATCTTAAAAGGATAGGGCTCATTTCCACCCCTTTTGTAATTATTGTTATTACTGTGGCACTTCCCAATAATGGTTTGTTTCTTTCTAAAACAGCAGTGTGAGAGAGGAAGAGCACACTAATTTTCTCATCCTGTTACCCTCCTCCAAGGTTTCAGCAGAACCACCACAGGAACCAGCCTTATTCTACTGCAGAGCTATCACAAATTTCAAGGGAGGGAAGCATCTCAAAGTTAGAAAACAGCCTGCAGTTTTATTCCTGTAATTTACAAAACAAATGGCATATACAATCTCTTCTACAGCCATTTTGAAATATTAACATGCAAATATTGGCATTCTCACAACATTAACCTATTTTTTAAAATATGATTTTAAAAAACAAATGCTAGTATAATTTATTAGTCTTACCCATATGCCCCATTACTGATCAATTTAATAGTTTCAAACTCCTCTTCTGATGGTGTTTTCTTGGATTGCACAGTTGCCCCCCGATTCTAAAAATAACAAAAATAGCTTTCATTCTACTTTTAATCTATTAAATATGTAACTGATATTAACCACTCATCCAATTCTTCTTTGGAAGTATAAATGAATAGAAATATTATGATTTCTTTCTGCTGCTAAAGCTACTTGTGATTTTTCTGTTACCCTGACAATTTCCATAATAAAATTGGAAGGAGCTTGAACCGGACAACCTGAGTAAGTGAATAGAGTGCTTGGTGAAATAAGGACTGCCCACCTGTGGGCTGGATCCCTGGCCCTCCAAGGTGGTATGAGCTATAAAGGAGTAGACGAGGAACTGGATCTCAGTTCTGATGAATACCTCCTTGCAAGAGGAGCTAACACAGCCATTCTTCAAAAAGGCACAGATAACCCTATTCCTTAAAGAAATAGGCTGAGACTCAACTTAAGCAAAATTAAATGAGAGTTGATTCAGAAGTCAACAGAATCCAGAACAGTAATAATTTTAGTGTTAAATGAGATCACACTTCCTTCAAAAAGATAGGATGGTGTGTGTGTGTGTGTGTATGATAATAAGAGTAATTTCTCAAAATTCCAACCTAACATGATTTTTTATGAGCTGTGGTGTCACAGTAGTTAGAATGCAATATTGCAACCCAATTCTGCTGACTGCCAGTAGTTTGATCCTCATCAGCTCAAGGTTGACTCAGTTTTCCATGACTGAGTCATGAGGACCCAGATTGCTGGGAGGAATATGTTGATTCTGTAAACTACTTAGAGCATGGGCCAGATGCGTCACGTACTGGTGCTGCCCCCACCCGGTTTAGCAAACGGGGGAAAAGTCCCAATATGTCATGTGATACTGCCATGACAATGCGAGTTTGACACCCCTCACTTTGAGAGTGCTGTAAAGCACTATGAAGTGGTATATAAGTCTAAGTGCTATTGCTATTTATCAAACAGAAATATGGCTATTCTAACAAATCTAATTTTCTATTCATTTTCTAAATATTTTCCATTATAATACTTAATTTTATTCAACACATAGCTACTGTGGATATAGCAAGTCTGTACACCCCAGTTAAAGTGCCAGGTTTTTGAGATGAAAAAAAAAATCAGACCAAGATAAATCCCCCAGAATTTTCCCATCTTTGTCCAATCCAATGGAAAAACAAACTGGAATCCTTAGGGAGGAAAAATAAAAATAAAAAACTAGAATAATGTGACTGTAATAACTTGTATATTATAGTAAAGGTGGAAAAAATTCTGATGTGCTTTATCTTGGTCTGACTTGTTACACTCAAAAACCTGGCACTTCAACAGGGGTGTGTAGAGACTCTATATCCACTGTAATTATCATTAGAAAAAAAAATGTACATATGCACAACTTATACTTTGCTAATTGCTTGTATTATGAAATGGAGCTGTTAAATCACTACCTTTCCTTCTGCAGAATCATCTGTCTCTGGAGTATCTGGACTATCACAACTATTCAGCTGGGCCATTTCTGGAAAGAAAGGGAAAATATGCTTTTAAGATGTAACAGGAAACAATCATTGGTATTCGAAGAATAATACACCTACTCTCTTATCTTATTTGCAGTCCTTCCTGCACAGCTTTTGTGTGTGTGTGTGTGTGCCTTTGAGTCAGCCTTGACACCTGGCAATTGCTGAACAATTCCCTACAGTTTTCTTGACAGCATTTTCAAAAGTAGTTTGCCACTGATTGCCTTCTTCCTTGGCCTGAGAAACACTGACTAGTATAAAGTGTGAGAGCTTTTGCAGGGAGCTTATATTGGATAGTGGTCAGTAGAAAACAGTAGCACACAAGATTTTTCATACTGAGAACTTTTTGGCCAAACCAAAATGTCACGGATGGTCACTGTAATTAACTTATATCACTTTACTTTGTAACTATGCAAATACACCTAATTAGTATTGGTAATGTTATTTTGAATAATATATAGGATAGGTTCTATATTTTCTCCTAACAAAAAAGACCTTTTTTATGTTTAAAATAAGTGAGATGGCTATAAAGAGCCTTGGTGGTGCAGCAGACTAAAGTGCTGTTAAAGTAGCACTTAGCTACTAGCTGCCTGCAATTACTGCGGGTTCAAATCTCACCAGGCTCAAGGTTGACTTAGCCTTCCATCCTTCTGAGGTAGGTAAAATGAAGACCCGGATTGTGGGGGCAATAAACTGACTTTGTATAAAAAAGAACACCGCTTAGGGGGGGCCAAAAGTCCTACTAAGCAGGTATATACAAAAGTATGAAGGCTATTGCTTAACACATTGTAAGCTGCCCTGAGTCTCCGGAGAAGGGTGGCATATAAATCAAACCAACCAACCAACCAATCAATCAATCAATGTTCGTTTTTGAAAAATCAGAGTCCTATATAGCTTTTTGTATGTTACAGATTTTTCTCTTTCTGTTGCTTTTTTTTAATTTCAGTTATTTCAGTCTATGAGTCATATGAAGCCTCAGCAAAATTCCAAGACAAAAATGAAAAATAGCAAATACCATTTGTCATCTTCAGTACAAATTATTGTACTCTGACACATTTTGCTGTAAAATGCACTTTCTCCTATAAAAAGCTAATTTACCCTTTCACTGTTTTTGTGGGCAATATTCAGAAAAATTAGTCCGCAACATGTGAATTTCTATTTAATGCACAAGATATACAACAATGAAAGATATGATATGCATGGTCACGTCACACACAAAATTAGTGGGCTAATTCTAGTATTGAGCAGTCAAGAATAGAACAGCACAGTGTTTCTCAATCTCGGTAGCTTTAAGGATGTCAGCTCCCAGAATTCTGGGAGTTCAAAGCCATTCATCTTAAACTCATTGAGAATGAGAAAAGTTGGCATACAGGAAAGAAAGTTGAAGTCCAATGGAGCCATCCCCATAGGAGGAAAGTGATAGGGATGGTACATTTTTTTTTGTTCCCTTTTCATTTAAGTTTGGGAGGGATTCATTGCAAATGCAGGGGAAACAGAAGAGTCATCCTTTCCAGCCCATAATATGTAGCCCATAATATATATGAAAATTATAGTATATAATAATACATATTGCACACTCAAATTGCACAAACAAGAACTCAACAAAAAGATGGTCCTATGGGCTGGAAAGGATGTCTCTTCTGTTTCCCCTGCATTTATATACTAATATATATGGGGAGCAGTGGCTCAGTGGCTAAGATGCTGAGCTTGTCAATTGAAAGGTCGGCAGTTTAGCGGTTCGAATCCCTGGTGCCACATATCAGGGTGAGTTCCCATTACTTGTCCCAACTTCTGCCAACCTAGCAGTTCGAAAACACATAAAGAATGCAAGTAGAAAAATAGGGACCACCTTTGGTGGGAAAGTAACAGCGTTCCATGCGCCTTTGGCATTTAGTCATGCTAGCCACATGACCACGGAGACATCTTCGGACAGCACTGGCTCTTCAGCTTTGAAATGAAGATGAGCACTGCCCCCTAGAGTCGGGAATTACTAGCACATATGTGCGAGGGAAACCTTTACCTTTACCTTTATACTACGTCATTAAAATAATAATTAAAATGCATAGGCACACTATATAAATGTAATGGGACACCGTAATGCTTACAGACATTCTTAACAGTTGATGTGCTCATTAGATTTTATGTGCTAGTTAATGTTTGTGAGAATGACTAAGATGCTTTGTGACATCCTACTCTTTTCTGTTTCATTATAGTTCTAAGAATACAATGCTCTCACCCTCCAAGGGATCCCTGGTAAGGCCCAGCTGGCATATAATATAACGAGGGATGTCACATTTAATTCCTCCCCCTTCTTTGGCATGGCCTTCAGCAGCCTCTAGCAGATGGTAGAACTCTTCGGGATCAAACTCCTAAAGCAAAAGGATTCAGAAAGAGAATATTTAATCTGATTTCAAAAACAAATGCTTATAACTCTAGGTATAATTTATTTTAAGAAAGATGATAATAAAATGCATAGTTTAACTTAAATTTCTGTGAGTTTGTAAGTCCAGATTGAAACCTGATTTTAAGTTTATGACACAACTCAGTATTGCTCTCAGGGCATAGTTGTGTTTTAGAAAAATGTAAATTGGTGGATAAAAGATGATTCAGAATATTACTGAAACTTCTCATTAAGGCACCATAAAGGGCAATGAAAGAGTAGACAACAGAATTATGGAAACAATTTTTCTTATTTCTTAATGCAAATTATTTTTCTTATTTTATTTAGTCTTACAACTCTGCAGAGAGGCGATTTTGCACTGCGTAACTATGGAACAGATATGCAAAAGCATCGTACCCTGCCTACTAAAATAGCTGGTTCATCAGAGAGGTCAAGAAGAGTCATTTGGCTAAGCTAGAAAGGCATACAACCAAAACCAATCTCAATGATTAATTTAAAAGTATTATGGGAATTGAAAAAATAGCCATATAAGGAGCAAGACAGCCCATAACATGCAGTGTAATACTCCAATTTGTGTTGTAAAGTACTTCTTCTATACAATTTAGGGAAAGTAGAAGAAATATTAATCAGAAAAATCCCTGATCTAAGTTGGGCAACCATTCACTGCATTCTATGTAATAACGGTATAAAAAAGATGGAAATGGCTGACAGATTAATAACAGATCCCACCCACCTTCCCTTGCTCAGCTTATTCCTTCTTCCAATTCTTTAGCTTTATAGCTGAAAATTTGTATTTTTATAGTGTTTTACTCTCATTATATTCATACTGTTGCATTGCTTTATTCTTTTTAACATTGTAAACTGCCCAGAGTCAGCTTGTGGTTGAGATGGGGGGGGCAAATAAATTCAACAAAGAAAATAAAAATAAAAATGTATTGTATTATTTATATAGAATATGTAGAATGGATTAAATATCACTAGAACTAGAACATTTCCTAAAGTCACATGAATAATCTTAAATATGCTACAGTACTTAAAAAAAAGTAGTGACTTGAAAATTACAATGTAACTGTATTAAGCTGCTCTGTTTGGAGGTATTCCAGGCTGCATTATATTATTATTTTGGCATTCAGCCACTTGGCACATAATGTGTGATCAGAGGGAAAGGATAATCCTTTTTTATTTCAAAAAAGCATATGTAAATGTAATTAACATTTTGAATTTTTCATTGTAGATTGTAGGAAGGATCTCTTTTATAAAAAATAATTTGCAATAATCAATTAAGGGCATTAAAATGTTCATCTCTCCATCAGCAGTACACAAAAACAAGAAGAATGAAACCAGATGCTCTCTATTATTATAGGAAATCAACAGTAATAACAGGAGGAAGCCGTTGACTGATTAAATGAATAAATTTGGCACATAATATACTGTAATAAACTGAACTACAGAAAACATTAAGTAAAACCCAAACAGTATTGACACGGCTAACTGTATATTTTGCGGTCCTGACACATCATTTGACAACTGTCACAACCAGCTTCACATTATCACTGTTAAATTTCAGCCTTTATCTGCTTCCATTTTTCCTTTTAAAACAATTTTGAGGCTAATTAATATCTTTCCACATCCCAGTTAATGATGTATGCATATAACTAAAAATAGTTCAGCACAATTTTTATGAACAACCCTATATGACTTGCAAAGAGAGTAATATAAGTAAACATTCCTTTTAATAAGCATAATTATAAGCAGAATATCGTACTGACCTACTTTTAATTTAAATATGCTCTCAAAATTATACTTTCATATAAGAAGAATTTTTGAAGGAGTCCATGTAATATGCATACACATTCACAGTCACGCAGTAGAATTCCTGAAGCTTTTATTGATGTGTAGTTTACCATATATCTTTTTTTAAAAGCTCCAGTAAAATCAAAAGTCAGTAAAATTAATAGGTAAAACAGATTAATTATGATAAATTCTTATTTTATTATTTACCTACAGTAGAAAACTGTACATATAATTTAAATGAGGTAATTAGGCTTTTGATTTTTTAAAAAAATAATCTTCCAGATAGCTCAGCAATTGATTTTTCAAAAATGATTTGAAATATACATTAGTGATCAACTGTTCAAAGAGGGGAAAAATCTACATCAGAAGGGTAACTCTTTGGCTGCAGTCCTATTAGTTTCAAATAGATAAAATAACTTCCAGTTCAAATATTACAAAGTTATCTAGGGAATTTAAGGCACAAAGTTTTTTGAAGAAGTCGATATGTAATGCTATAGCTTCCTTATGCATAGAATATACTATATTAATATATAAAATTGAAATCTTTATAAATTTGATATACCAAGACTAAGAATAAGATGATCCAAGTTCAGATTCTCATTCAGCCATGAAATTTAGAGTTAGTCATGATTTTCACAGCTGAACCTACTTTATGGAGTTACCAAGACAACAAAGTAGAAAATGTGAGAGAACTGTATGTGTCAACTTGAGCTTCCAGAGGAAGTCAGAGATGGATGGATAGATGGATGGATGAATAGATAATTTTGTGTCCAAAATTCAGGACCTATGACTCCCATGAAATTGAAATTTGGCTAAGTTATAAAACATTAAGTGATATAAAATTATAATGAAGCATTATATGAAATAATACAAAATGTCATAAAATACACCATTCACAATCAACTGCCTACTTCTATAGATACTGTATAAGTCACAATCAACGAAGATTGACCCTAACCCTAAAATTTGCATGACACTATTTTTCAAGCTGAACAACAGTTGCAATATCACAGTATAAACTCTGAGAACAGTGTACAAATTTATTTACCAAGCAGTAAACAATACAGAATCGTGTTCCTTGATTTATAATCACTGCTATAATCTGTGTGAAATGACAATTAAGAAATGGCAAGATCTATTTACTAGAAACCAAATGCAACAGAAGCAGGCCATTATTCATAAAACTACAAAGTCTTTTAGTAGAACAGTCTCTAGTTCTCTGATTTATGTAATTTGTTTGGAAATATATTTTGTTACACTCAATACTGGACATAGATTTTAAACTGTTGAGTGCATATGTCTAGCTCCTAGAAGATTTTACCATCTTAACAAAGCTCCTAAAAACTCTTGTGTGCTTACCAGACATTCAAGCAACCTCGCTGGCCGTGCAATGATGATCATCAACTTTTTTACCAGTTGGGTAACAAATGCCACATCGGAACTTTCTGATCGTTCGTGAGCCTAGGGAAAAGAATGTCGCATTACAAAATGTACAAAGAATGGATCCTGCATATCTCCCCTTTGAAGTGAACATCAGTAGTTCAATTATAGCTAAAGCACAACACAACCACAATTAGCATTATTCATGTACTGTATTGAGAGAATCTTAAAAATAACATCAACTCACGTGCAGTATTGTAGCACTTTTTTTATAACTTTCACTAAAAATCTAAAGATTTCTTTTCCTACAATTTATTATATATAAAACTCTTTTCAGTGCCTTGTCATTACTCTAAAAAAGCTTCATGAAGAACACAAAAATGATTCCAATTTTTATTAAAAGCATTAAAGACAAAAGTTTTTATTAAAAGCATTTATCACGACAAATAATAATAATTGGATTCAAACGCCAACATTTTTGGCAAGGTGTTTACTTGCTCAACTGTTTTACTTTATCATTTCGAAGTAATGAAGAACAGCAATAAAAATCAACAGTACTAAGAAAAATGGCAAAATAGTAAAGAACCATTTTAATAGAACATTAACCACATAACTTGGTTTATTACTTTATTAGATTTAGGTTTTATATCATTTTCTTAAAATGTATATTCAATAAACAGTTTTGCACATGTCACAGGAATGCTTTATAGAGTTCCAAGCTGGTGTAATATACAGTTTTTTCAATCTAAGACTATAAATATATACAGACTTTGCAATTCCCTTCACACAGAAAAAAATATAATATTCTACTTGAATTAATAAATTCTTCATTTGGAACTTGTAAAAAACGAACTGAAATTCAAATCACTTTAACTTTTCTTTCCATTTAGCAAACATATTAATATTTGGAAGAAACATTTAGACGTTGAAAAATATTACCACTGAGAAAAAGATGTTCTGAGCAAAAGTTAGATTATGTGCCATCAAGTCATTTTCATTTCGCACAGTCACTCATGCCCTTGTCACTTCCCGCCTGGACTACTATAACACTCTCTACATAGGGCTCCAACTGGTGCAGAGTGAGGCTGCGCGGGTGGTTATGGGAGCGATGTGGTGTTCCCATGTAACACCTCTCCTGCGCGAGCTGCACTGGCTCCCGGTGGTGTTCCAGGTGCGCTTCAAGGTTCTGGTTACCACCTTTAGAGCGCTCCATGGCTTAGGACCTGGTTATTTACGGGACCGCCTGCTGCCACTAGTAGCCTCCCACCAGCCAGTAAGCTCTCATAGAGAGGGGCTCCTCTAGGTGCCATCAGTCAAACAGTGTTGACTGGCAGCCCCCGGGGGGAGAGCCTTCTCTGTGGGGGCACCTACTATCTGGAATGAGCTCCCCCTCCACCCCCGGAGATACGGAGGATCCTGGATCTACACATCTTCCACCACGCCCTCAAGACCTTTTTATTTCAACAGGCTGGCCTGGCCTAACTTTCCCTTTTAAAGTGTAAATTTTAAATTTGTTTTAACCATTGGGGGTGTTTTAATTTGTCCTGGGCCAAATTATTTAATGTGGTTTTATATTGTCTTTTTAAATTTTCTAATCTATGTGTTTTATTTTTTGGCTGTTCACCGCCCTGAGTCCTTCGGGAGTAGGGCGGTATATAAGTCTAATAAAATGAAAAATGAAATGAAAAATTTCCTAGTAACCACATATTCTCCATGATGATGTACCTCTAATCCCTAATTTTAAATCTCTTAATGGTGTACTTGTTGCCACTGTAACTGAGTCTGTCCATTTTGGTAGTACCCATACTCTTCTCTTTCCTTCCACCTTTCCTACCATTAGAAACTTTTTTTGGTGTTCTGGTCTTTGCATAACATGTCTGAAGAATGATAATTTGAGTTTGGTCAGGAGAGAACTCTGGATTGATTTGATCAATAATCCTTTGGTTTGTTTTCTTGTTTGCTACTGTATTCTCTGGGATCTTCTTTGGCAACAAAGTTTAGAGGCATCAATATTCTTCCTATCCTGCTCCTTTAATTTCCTTTCATTTCCATAGAGTATCACAGAGAATACCTAGCACAGTTCTGATCTTTGTAGGTATAGACATTTCATGACATTTGAATATCTTTTTCAAGGCCTTCTTAGCTGCTCTATCAAGTGCCAGTCTGCAATGTATTTGTTGACAGTTTGTTTCCTTACTGTTGATGGCTGATCTTAGAAAGCAGAAGCTATCCACCAATTCAATATCTTCATTGTTAATTCTATGGCTGATTATTCTAAGTAAATCTTTTTTTCACCAAAATCTGGATATTAAACAAGGTAACTTTAAACATTACTATAAAACAGTAATATCAAAAGTTTTATTGCTTTTTTAAAAAAAAGATTTTAAAAATTATTATTCTATTTTATATTGAGAAAAAAATCAAGAAAACCCATGTCATTTATTCAAAACATTAATATCTAGCTACATGAAAAATAATTGAAAACTGCAGAAAAACAGTAATTAAGCACAACTTATAGCTGCCGTCAGTGGTGAAATGCACTTACCTTCACTACCTGTTTGGGAATGTGAGCGTGTACGCCTCTTCTGCACATGCGCAGAGCGTCAAAAATGGGGCATAATTACATCCCGGTGGGTAAGCAGAGCCTCCCGCTACCGGCGCTACCATTTCGCATGATAGATAGATCCGGCAGGATTTCATCGCTGGCTGTCATTCATCCAAAATAACTCGGCTGCAGTTTCAGGACACTTAATAATATCACTATGATTTGTTTTAATTCCTGACAAATCAGTCTGGATTTCAAATATTTTACTAAAAATATATCCTACTTTTCCTGCATCTTGAAGGTATTGGTTATATGCCAAACAGGTGTCTGCCATTTGCTTCAACATGATGCGTGCTACCCAATTAGTACTTCTCAAGATTATATATTTGCCTGAAGGTTGTAAGTCACATTACAGATCCCACTCAACCTCACTTTGGAAGGAGGGGAGAAAAAGAATTATTAACTCTAGCTGCTGCCAATTTCAATGACGTTTTGGAGGCAGAAATGGGTAAATTATAAAATTATTCCCTTATGTGAAAGACTCATCTGTCACTAATAGTACGCACTGGGGCATGAAATTACAATCGCTCTTCTCCCTAGAACAGTGATATTCCACTCAAAACTTTCTCAGTGACCTAATATACTGATACAGTCTAATTCAGCTGAGTTCTAGAAATAAAAACTTATATTTCCAGGTTAAAATCCTTCTAAGAATCGTAGTTCGAATCAGGATTTCTAGTTAAGTAGAAACTAGGCATATGAAGGCTAAGAGGAAAAAAAGTCAAAGAAAGTGAAGACATTTCTTCCACCCCAAGTTCTTTTTTTTAAGGATACATTTTGGAAAGATGTTTAAAAAACCCACCAGTCAAATATTTTCTTTAAAAATTAATGAAATAAGTCAAGGAGCTCAGACATGCTGTCTACCAATATAAAGACGTTTTATTTAGAGCATTATGGTGCTACAATTCTGTCAGAGTTTCTTGCAAAAATCAAATCCAGAAGCACACACAGATAACTGAATCAGCTGGATTCATTAACTTCTTTATAATTATAACAACACATAAAGTATTTGCAATACCAATAGCAGATTCACAGTTTCATTTCAGTAGAGCAGACAGCATGCACAGACACTGGTTTCAGTTTCTCTTTTGCTCTGAGCAGACTCAGAAGCTGCAGACTAAGACACGCCCTGGCTCCAGTTTGTCTCCGCTCCCAAATAGCCCCCATTGCCTGACTTTGTTACCATGAGAATAAATAGTGCAGTACAGCTCCCAGATGTAATAATAAGATGCAGTTTTTCCCTGAGTCCTCTAATTTCATGAGACAAATAATAAAGGGCTTCATTTGCTACGTATACTTACGTCATCTCAAAAACTTTTTAAAAGTTTATTTTCTTGAAAAATATGTATCCAACATTATAATAGTATGTAAGCCAAGAGATAGTCACTTGTTGCAATGCATAACTTGCATTGAAACAGCAGAGCAAACTTAAATCAGTAAAAGATATAATAAAAATAAATACCGAACACATTTCAATGTTTCAAAAATGTTTGCTTTTTCTTGCCCATCCTCCAAAGGATTTGGAAATGTTGTGTCTGTATTATAACAGGAACGGTGGCAATTTTTGATTTACAACCATTTGTTTACAGTGTTGGTGTTGGTTATTAACTTTAAAGCCCTACATGGCTTAGGGCCAGGCTATCTTCAAGATTGCCTTCTACCGCATAGCTCCCAACGACCGTAAGATACTACAGAGTTGGTCCCTCCGGGTCCCGTCAGCGAAACAATATCGGCTGGCGGGCCCATGGGGGAGGGACTTCTTTGTGGCTGCCCCGGCTCTCTGGAACTGATTACCTCCTGCGGTCCAGACCGCCCCCACCCTATTGGCCTTCCAGAAAGCGGTGAAGATTTGGCTTTTCCAGCAGGCCTGGGGCCATTGATCTCTCTGCTGCAATCTTGCGAGATCCGGCCATGAATGGAGTATATGGGTTTCTAATGTTTTTTAAAACAACTTTTATGGTATATTGTTCACATTATTTTTTTGTTGTAAGCTGCCCAGAGTCCCCAGGGAGTTGGGCGGCATAGAAATGCAACAAATAAATAAAATACTGATCATTCAAAGATAGAAAAATTATTTATGACCCGTTTTCACACTGTCGCAGTATCCCCACTATCAAAATTCAGCCACTTGACAACTGGCATGCATTCATGACAACTGTCCCAGGGTTATGTGATCACCATTTATAACCTTCCCAGCTAGCTTCAACCAAGCAAAGTCAGTGGGGAAATCCCACTGACAACACGTCTCATGCCACTCTTACAGATCTTCTATCCTCAGGAGCAGATTCCAGAGTAGGGAAGTCTCATTTCAGCAGAGAAATCAGTTAGAATCTGGATGTACAGACCCTATGTAGCTGTCTCTGCATGGTCTTGCCTGGTTGTCTGGAAAAGGTTTGAACTTGAAGTGGAACCGTTTCTTAGAGCTGAGTTCAGCCACTGTGTTTTAGATCCTTCTTCCTTCTAGTTAATTCAGTCTCCTGACACGTGACAGGCGATTGAGTCCATCCGATGGTGAATGCTTCTCTACAGGAGGAAGTAGCTGCATCTGCCTCAATAGAGACAACTGTCTGCTCTTTCTTAAGAGACCATCACTGGCCATCACCAACAGATCTGAACAATTTTCATCCCGTCTTCAATCTTCCCTTTCTAGAGCAAGTTATTAGTCTATAGCTCCAGAAAATCCCAGAAGAAGCAGATTGTCTGAATTCCTTTCAATTAGGATTCAAGTCTGATTGAGATAGCATTGATCACACTGGTTAACGACTTTTGGCAAGTTCAGCATACAGCCTACAGTGATCTAGCCATCTAATCCACCTTGATCTCTCATCAGCTTTTGATACCCATCAAACATGATATCCTTTGGACCAGGGGTGAAATGTAAAATGTGTTACTACCGGTTCTGTGGGCATGGCTTGGGGGGGTAATATGACTGGGTGGGCGTGGCCAACATTTTTTTTTTAACTTTTCAAAGCATTTTTTCTAATGCTTTGAAAAGCCTCTGACGATCAGGCAACTCAGCTGGGATCGTCAGAGAGCCTTTTTAAAAAATGCTTTGAAAAGCCTCTCTGCCTATCAGGTAACTCAGCTGGGATCGTCAGAGACTTCGAAGCATTTTTTCTACCTCTTCGGCCAAGAGGTTGCAGAAAAAAATGCTCTGAAAAGCCTCTGAGGATTCCAGCTGAGCCGCATGATCATCAGTGGCTTTTTTTTTTACTTTTAAAAGCATTTTTTTCATTGGAAGAGGTTGTAGAAAAAATGCTTTTAAAAGTAAAAAAAAAGCCTCTGATGATCGTGCGACTCAGCTGAGCATAGGGGGGAGGGGCGCACAGGGATTTTTGCTACCGGTTCTCTGAACCACCCATTGCCATCACTACTGGATCGGGCGATCCGGTCCGAACCGGGAGCATTTCACCCCTGCTTTGGACCAACTTAGGGGACTGACAGACAGTATTATGGTGATTCTCCTCCTTTCTCCGAGGCAGTTCCAAACAGTATTTGTAGGGAAAGAAGAGATAGAGCCTGAAATCCCTGCTTTGTGAGGTACTCTCTCACTACTCCTATTTAACACTGCATGAAGCCACAGGGTGAGGTCATTCAACACAGAAATTATTGTATTATTGTATGCTGATGACATCCAGTTGTGCAACTCAGCACTGGTGATGCTGTCAAGGTTTTTTCCAGGGGTGAAATGCTCCTGGTTCAGACCGGATCGCCCAATCCAGTAGCGATGGAGGTGGGTGGTTTGGAGAACCGATAGCAAAAATCCCTGCCTACCCCCTATGCCCAGCTGAGCCACAAAATCATCAGAGGCTTTTTTTAAAAAAAATTTAAAAGCATTTTTTCTACAACTTCTTCTGATGGAAAAATGCTTTTAAAAGTTAAAAAAAAACCCCTCTGATGATCGCGCGGCTCAGCTGGGATCATCAAAGGCTTTTAAAAGAAAAACCCTTTTTTCTTTTAAATGCCTCTGACGATCCAAGCTGAGTTACCTGATCAGCAGAGACTTTTTTTCTTTTAAATGCCTCTGATGATCCAAGCTGAGTTGCTTGATCGGCAGAGGCATTTAAAAGGAAAAAAGTCTCTGCCGATCAGGCAACTCAGCTGGGATCGTCAGAGCCTTTTGAAAGCATTTTTTTACCATTTTTTAAAATGGTTTTAAAAGTAAAAAAAAATGGCCACGCCCACCCAGTCACATTACCCACCACCACCAAGCCACGCCCACAGAACTGGTAGTTACAAATTTTAGATTTCACCACTAATTTTTTCCCTTTCCCAGCGCCTAGAGATCTAGAAGTTTGGTGCAGGAAAACAGACTTTGGCTCAATTTTGACAAGACCAAGATTTTCCATCTTTAACTCTGCACAGGGAGTCACACTTCCTCAGTCAGAGTTGGTGTGCAACACCTAGATTCACAACTCCTGCTTAAAGAGCAGGTAGCAGCTATAACCTTTTGCACAGGTTCATCTTGTGTATCAATTGTACCCACTTCTGGACTATGGAGCCAATTAATATGATATATTTATGCACAATTTAATCCCTGAAATTTTATCTCTTGCCTTTCTGATCCAACAGACACTTGGCTTGTCTTTTGACAGTATTCTGTAAACTGAGAACTGTTGGTTCCAGTCATATTAAGTTTTAGCCCTTACATCAACAAACTGTGTTTGGAAGCTTTAGAAAATGCATGAAAGCCAAGCACAATCAAAGATAGTTGATTTGATATGGGATTAATTTCAGTGAGAAATTTCAGCTTTGAATCTTCCACTGAAACCAAAAAAACATTAATTTTATTATCACAAACCCTTTTTAGATTACAGTCCATCAGACACACGACCGTGGATTGTGACCCATAAACGCATTATACAATAATAAACATAAGCATCTTTAAAACTGTTTTTCTACAATGTCTATCTTCCTATAAACTACTGTTTTTCCCCGATAATAAGACCCTGTTTTATATTTTTTTAAACCTCAAAATAAACGCGACCTTATTTTCGGGGAGGTCTTATTATTTTGAGGCGTGTGGAGCAAGATGGGGATTACTTGCCGTCTTACCTGATTTCCAGCTCTCCCTAACCCTAACCAGAGGAAATGGCAGGGACCAGCTGTGCATGTGTTTAAATATTTTCGGGGAGGGTTTATTTTCAGGAGAGGTCTTATTTTCCGGGGAGGTCTTATTTTTGGGAAAACACAGTATTAAATTTCAATTCATATAGCTTGATTGTGCCCATTCTATCATATTTAAACCTATAATATGTAAAGATGAATTAAGGAGCAAAAGGCTTCATGATGATGAATCTAAGATTTTACAGGATTGTACTTGATTTACAACCATAACTGAATCCAGAATTATGGTTGTAAACTGTGGCAGTCATCAAGAGGGTCTCCTTGTCCAAGAGTGTTGGACTTTAATTTCTATAATTCTAAATTAACAAGCTCCAACATTTCTGAAAGGGTTAAATCATTTGTTGACATACTTACATCCTGAAGCAATTTTTCAAGATTTTCCTGCAGTTCATAAAAGTACCGAGAAGTAATAAGTCCTTCACGTGATTTATCCAGGCAGTCTCTGGCCAACTCAATAATTTGATGATGAATAAAGCTTAGGACCCCATCTGCTAATTGCAACACATTTTCAGGTGCACTCGATGCAATCAATTCAGCCAGCCGTTCCTCCATCTGGGCTGTGGCCTAAAGATGGGTCAAATAATTAGTCACATTTTGTTATAAATGAATCAACATATAAGCTTAATTAAATATATCATATCTAATTAATGGGCTTTTTTAGACTATTTAAGGATTTTGCCTATAAAAAATAAATGAACTTCATTCTCTATTATCACTGTAAACATTCATATTAAATGTATTGATATTATATTCTGTAATTATAACTTTAAAAAAAACATAATTTCAGAAAAGTTTAAACACCATATAGTGTGAGAGAGCTATAGTGGGACTGCATGTAATTTTTATTTTTTACAGCCCGCATAGTCGATTTTTCATTTATTTTAGCATCCTATTTTGCTAAGAATGGAAAAGTTTGACTTCAAATTTTAAACTTAGAGTTTTCAAAAATATGGGATCAAGAATTATACACATATTTCATCTTTCAAATAGATTTTAGGAAAGACCTTTGAACCACCTAATACCACTTATGTACCAAATAAAATCCAATTTATATTTTGGCACACTTGTGGTTCTTAACTGGCAACCTATTGTAAATACATTTTAAACAGGGGCCAGCTCCAGTCCATCTTTTTTGATGAAGATACTTTCTTAACTTAAATATTTATAACTATTTTGTAAACCTTCAATTTGCTTAAATAATTCCAATGTGGATTTTCATTTTATTATTGCCTTAACTTTGTATAAAGAATAGGTTCTTTATATTATATATTTTTTATCTCATATATTATTATTCCTACTGAATAGATCTTAAAAAACCCTCAAATGTTCCGAGCGCCTTCTTACCTTTGGAAATCTTTCTTTGTATACATGGTTCATCATCACTATTTCACTATCAAAGGATACTGGAGAACGACCAGGGCTAAAAAAAAAAAAAAGTATGAGGGGTAAGGCATTGTAACATAAGGCAATATGACTATTTGAGCATACCATCCACTTTAATGTGATTGTATATTTCATAAACCAATTAACAGCATAAACTGTGTATGCATAATTACTATGTTATATTTTGGCTTTAATTCACAAGACATGTTCACAAGAAATACATAGGAGTCAAATTGCAGCATTCTTCTCAGACCCATAAAAACAGCCACATCTTTTTTTGGCTCATACAGTTGTTGTGGTTGAAATTTCTTCACTGAAAGTGAATTAGTGTGATTAGTCAATTGTTTTTTTTATTTCCAAGCCAAGTGGTCAAGAAAATGTAATCAAAGTCACCCAGCCAGCTTGCATGCCTAAAGGATGACCAGAATCTGGGTCTTTCTGCTCCTATGAAATTAGCTCTCGCAAGTAGATAATAAGTTAGTACAATTTCGACAAAAGCCATTCATGTATAAAATTCATTATTGCTTAATTTCATTCCTAGGCATTCTAGTCAATATGGAGAAATCAGCAATAATTCAGCAATATTTGAACTTGTGCTTGTTCTTCCTTAGAACAAAAAAAATGATTTAGGATCTAATATAAAGACATTTCTATTAGACATCTTTTAATTTCCTAGGCTTAGGGATAGTATGTTTGTATAGCTCTTACTGTATTTTTATTGCGTTTTTACTAGTATGATTGTTTTTGCTCCAGGCTGCCATATTTGTTTCATTTTTTTAACTGCATTTAATTGCTTATTTGATTTTGTAAGCCATTCAACTTACTGAACTGGGTGGCCATAATAAATTTGATAAAACAAATATTTCTAATCTTTAACCTTTCCCTACCCAATGGTCAGGTCAGTTTAAAACAGTGTGGATTAAAGGAGATATTTGCACTGATTTCAACTTTATCAAATTTAAAGTACTAAAAATAATGAATGTAATGAATAATAGCTTTTGGGATATTCCAAGAGACTAAGATAGTTACTAGTTACACAGTAGATGCAAGACCTGTATTGGTCCATCTAGCCCACTGAGTCTGGCAGCTGTTCTTCAAAATGTTAAGCATATTGAATCTGAAATTATATACAAAGTCTATCATTTGAATTATGGTATTCCAGCAATTCATGGGTGAAACAAAAGTAATTTTTCTTGTGAGGATATCACAGAAAATTAAGCAAAAGGATGAAGGATTTAAGGATTACCTCAGGCTACGAGATCGAGGTCGCATTGCTGGAGAATGCCTTCCTTCTTCGTCAGTGATACTCTCTGTGCTGAAGTGCTTTGTCAGAAAGTGAAGTTCATCAGCTGTTGGTTGATAGGGCAGCTGGTGTAGCTTCTCCTGAGATGAGCAAGATGACTAAGAACAAAATGTATGCAAGAGAATACTTAAGGACAGGCAAATATTTTACAAAAATACATAATGATTTATTTCAAGGAGAAAAAATACAAATATTCATGTATCTTATGTTTGTCAAGGGTTTTTGTTAATATATTCTAAATGAATAATATAACAAAATGAGTGAGACGTCATTATGAAGGAAATACAGAATATAGTTTCATTTGGAACCTGAATCAGTTATGACATTCTCATCAAAGTGTTTTAAGAATACATTTCTGTCAGAATATGAAAAAAGAAATATTTATCTAAAACATCTCAAATTCCATTAGCTATCAGAAGGAAAAGAACCTGGAATCATTCACTAATCAACACAATGAGCATGAACTTACTGAAACAGTTGAACTTGGAGTGTTGGTTCCATATCCAGAAGAAGGGAGGGAGGCCAAGGACCAACGGCGCCCATCTGTCCTAGAAAAAGAAACAAACTGTATCTTAATAAATAGTTATTTTAAAATGTTATTAGAAATACATAATTTAAATAATAAATTTTGCCTTTTAAATGATTCATATGCCATCAGAGTGTAGTTAAAAACCAATTTGCCACTTGCAAATTGTTGCTGACCCAAAGAATAAACACAGCAGAACAATATGACAGATATCTACACAAAATATACCACATAGTCACCAACTATGTGCCTTCTAAACAAATATTTTCTAAGGTTTTTGCTGTGTTAATCTTTTTTCTCTTAAGTATTTCAAAAGAAAGTCAGGAACAAACTTCCCATTCAATCTACTATACTGTATATAAAAGCACAACTTAAATTTCAAATCCATTTTTCTTTTAAATTTAGAAAAAAACCCATAACATTTAATTTATGCCTTCATGCTTCATGCATAAGATCACAAATATTTAAGATGTTACAGAATCCATGCTATAGTTAAAAACCCCAAATAGGCATTTTTTTAAAAAAAACATGCTACTGCTATTGTGTCTTGTCACTCATTGTGTGTTACATTTTATATGCAAAAATCCAGATTCTTGAATAAAGCATCTATGACCTGATCAAGCAAGAATCTTCTTGTGCTCTTATGGTCTTCAAGGTGTTTTTGAAGGAAAAAATATTTATAATATATATACTATAAATATTTTTTCGATATTTAAAAAAATATTGAAAAGAAGAAACTGCAGGGAAATCAACACTATAAATAATGTTTACAAATACACAAACATGGTGCAAAATATTAACTATTCCTTGGCACGATCACGTTTAAAAATCACAATTAAAAAAATCAGGGCCCTTTCAAAACAAACGTGGTCCAAAGAACATTATAAAGCAAATAAAGGAATATGTTTTACTTATAGTTTTCATATGGAAAAACTACTACTGTTTAATGGATCAACTTATCACCTAGCCAATATACATAATAAAAAGGAAAACTGAAAGAGCGGTTCCAAGGCAGAAAACTTTCAAGCAGTGTTCACTTAGCAACTGCAGAATTAGAATGCCTATTAACAATAATTATTAGATTTATAACTTTTATTTTCAGTTGCAAAAATCCTTCGTCATTAACTTTTCCCTTACAATTATTTACTGACAGTAAACATTTCACTTGAGGTAAAACAGAACAGCAGCCCGCTGCTCCTCTATGACCCTTTTCATGATACTGACTTGTTTGCAGCTACATTTTACAATTGATTTAAATTAAAATTTATATACACAGCTCCCAGAATAATAAAGAAGTTTAGGTTATTTTCACTGTTCAGGTGGAACAGGAATTTTTAAATCATTTATTTAATTGTAGCAAGCTCTTTGTGAATGAAAAGTAAAAATAACAAGACCTCAACTAAAGTACAGGGCAGGTTTTGTGAATGGATGAAGGTTTTCTGAAGTTCACATACTGCTCAGACCAGTGGTTCTCAACATGTAATCTGCGGATCCCTGGGGGGCCATGCTGTTGTCACACAGGGTCCGCAAAGGCTGGAAAAAATGTTATGATTTAAATAACAAGTTAAGTTTTGGTGGTCCCCTGGCCATGGTCTGTGGCCACAAAAGGTATTTAAGGGGGGCCCGTGGTGAAGAAAAGGTTGAGAACCACTTAGATTATTAAATAGAAAATATTCTAGATGCAGCACAAGAACTTTATTCTCTCCCTCCCCCTTTCCCTACATATCTTGGGAAATATTTATTTAAAAGATGAGATGATACCCACAACTGAAAGGAAAATGAGTTATTTTATATTATTACACAGAGGACAAGATCAATTCACTAATGCTACTATCCCATACAGACTTATTCCTAAATATTTTAATTCTGGGTTCACTTCTGAACTGAATAAAGTTTATTTCCCTTTTAAGTTGATATGTCTACAGATGCATAATAGAACATTTAGAGGAACAGCAATATTTTCTTTTCAACAGAAGTCATAAAACTTAAAAAAACCAGATGTCACTTGTTTTAATTGGTCAAGAGAAGTGTTGCCAACATGCCCAAATGGGTTATGAAAGCATGAGCTCGCCAGGACTGCAACATGCAAAAGCTTTCCATTCATACTGCATACAACTTACATCTGCTGTACCATTTACCTGTCTGCCCTGTGTCCATGGCTATATAAAAACAAACAGTACCAGCAATAAAAATGGGAACAAAATACAGAGCATTTGTAAACATTTATCAAATAGTTATTGTTATCCCTTTAAACATACTAAGCAATTTTATGGATGAACTTGCAATGTAAGAAAACAAAAAAGAAACATTAGTTAATGACAGATTTATACATCAGATTTGTACAACATCAGATTTATACTGAAATAATTCCATCACTCAGCTTTGAGAATTATTCATTTTTATCTTGCGTATATAAGTAGAGCCATCTTTACATTATTACCAAATTTAGGTCTGCTCACAAAATACTGAACTTAAGATTTATTCTTAAATAATATTTTCTTAGCAAAACTAATGGTAGTAGCCTGATATCCTAACAATATTGATGGAATTTTTAAAACTACTCTGTGTCCCCCAAAATAAGACATCCCCTGATAATAAGCCCAACTGGGTTTTGGAGCGCATGATAATAAGGCCAAGCGCTTATTACAGGGTTCAAAAAAATATAAGACAGGGTCTTATTTTCGGGGAAACACAGTACTCGTGAGATAACTTATCAACAAAGGTATAAAACAGCTATAACATCCCATCATAATTTAATAGTGGCAACTATGAAAAAATCATTGTATTTGAAGACCCCAATATTTCATCCCCAAAACCTGTAACCTATCCATAGACACCACCCTTTGTTTGCATCTCGCTCCTGCTCCACCTGATTTTTTTAAAAAAATATTTTAATGAAAACAAAAATGGAAAGCTGGTTTGGGGCAACTGAAAGTATCATCTTTACTTCCAAGGATAGATGTAGGCTGAAAATGGTCCCCAAAACTTCATGGGGGGGGAAATAGTGCAGAATAGTGTTTTCACTGAAAGTACAGCCAAGGCCTGGAGAGGTTGCAAAGGAAGTGCAGCAAGGTTTGGGGAGTGTGCAAGGGAGGCATGGTGAAGATCTGGGAGGGTGTGAAGGGGTGTGCAAGTGGCTTATCTGAGTAACATACGACTTGTGTCTTTCTCTCCTGGTTTCCAAGTGACATTCTGGAGAAAGGAGCGGGGAAATTTTCAAATGGCGATCACATGATTGTGGGGCACTGCAACTGGTCCTAAGTGCGAGCCAGTTGACTTGCACCCAGATTCCAAGGTCAAATCGTACCCACCATCCATTCAGTGCCATCATAATTTCAAATGGCCCATTGAATTGCTATGCATTTTAACTTTGCATTTTTGACTGGATTTGTTTTGAATTTATTTTAAGATTAGAGATGGGCAGCCATACTATTTGAATGAATAAATAAATATTGCAATGTATTTGCTTCTGAATGTATTACAAAATAACAAACGTCCATTTGCTACTGCATACAAGTGGAGTTTATTGGGATGGAGGGGGAAGGGGGGGGCGTCTTACTGCCACACTTGACTTCCTTTTAAAAGAAGCAATCATGGCCCAAGTTGTGAATATCTGATTAAAGACAAGCTGATTTTTTTTAAATGCTCAATAAATTCGAAAATGAATAAATCTCAAGATTAGAAAATTGAGCCAAGCTCAACCAGCACAACAATCTTGAAGTCTTTAGTACTGATTTAATGGCAATTCAAATGGACTGAGATAAATACAGGTAGTCCTCAACTTACAACAGTTCATTTAGTGACCATTCAAAGTTACAACCACTGAAAAAACTGACATATAACCATTTTTTCAGAGTTACAACTGTTGTAGCATCCTCATGATCATGTGATCAAAATTCAGATGCTTGGCAACTGGTTCGTACTTAGGACCATTACTGTGTTCCAAGATCATATGATCCCCCTTTTGTGACCTTCTGACAAGCAAAATCAATGGGGAAGCCAGATTCACTTATCAACCGGGTTACTAACTTATCAACTGCAGTGATTCGGTTAACAACAAGACATGAAAGAAAGGTCATAAAATGAGATAAAACTCACTTAACAACAGAAATTTTGGGCTCAATTGTGGTCATAAGTTGAGGACTATCTGTAATGATAAATCCTTACAATGTGCAATATTCTAATTCTACCAAAATTCAGGTCCGATCTGAATTCTGAATCTAAAATATTCTAATATCTGTACAAGCACAGGAATCCTATATCCAACAGTCACATTAAAGGTGATATTTTTAAAAAAGCTATTTTTAAAACAATGGTACAAAGTTAATGAATCAGATCTCTCTCTCTCTCTCTCTCTCTCTCTCTCTCACTCACTCACACACACACACACACACACAAACACACACAAATGGAATAAAATCACTCATACATACCTACGGGCAGGAACAAAGGAAAAGTGAGATGGTGCATTTGGAGAAAAATTTCGGGGGCTATCCAATGGACTTCCACCTGCTTAAAAATATACAAAATGGTATTTGAACTATGCTTACAACTATTTCTGTATTATAGTTAATTTGAATCTGACATACAGTTTTTCAGACTTATGGTTTTTATTGTTATTAATCACAGTGTTTAACCTATTTTCTTTAACTTTTCCTGGTGAAAACTAAGCCAGAATAAATGATGAAAAACAAAATAATGAGGATCACAAATGGAAAATACCATGGCTTAGAAGTCCTATGAATTATATGAATTAATCAGGATCTAATCTATGTGATCTATACTATGCCAATCTGGAACTGCTCTGTTATATAAATATATATTACTGCTTGTGAAGTTACAAAAACCACTTCATATGCATTAATTTGCATTTATCTAAAAGGAACAGGCATGAATTCTATACCTGCACTTATAAATATTATGCGAAATGTGAATATAACTGTACAGCTTTGTAATAAATCAGCTTTAAATTAAACATCTGCATAATGTGAATATGTAAACCACACTGGAGTAAAGCAAAAGTATAATCAGCCTAACCTTCTGCTTCAATAGACACTCACAAAATATGTCTTGTAAATCTATGTATCTTTCCTTACTGTATTTTCCTAGTAATCTAGTCCAGAAAAAATATTAACAGTAAACAACAATGCCCCACACTTCTTTTACAATTCTGTTTTTGTTTTTTGACAGAAACCCAGCAGAAGATACTATACCCAGGATGGAATACATTTTCCTCATCAAAAAGTTTAAACAGGAAGCCAAGGGAACAAAAGGCTATTTCACAGAAATAGAATGTTCAGTGTGCCTTATTTCCCTTCTCTGGGTCTGTGCTTCTAAGTAAATCCTTGCCTTCTAACTATTTCTATGTGTGCAGGCCTTTAATCTCCACTCCCTATCCTAGGTCCATTATATATGGCCTGCAAAAATCCAGATGGCAACTAGATGGCAAGAAAGAATTTTCTACATATCTCTGCCATCTTGTGACCATCCAGAGTTTAGCCTTACCCTATTATCATAGCTTTATTCTATTTCTTCTCTGGGTATCCATGGTTGAGTCCTCTATTCCTATGACCTTTTATGAGATTGCTCTCCCCTAAAAGCAGTCTAACGTTTTCCCCATACCTTTCATACTATAAATTCCTTACGTACAATATACAGTACATACAATATTTGTTTATGCAATAACTTGCGATAGAAGAATTGTATTTTAAGCAGTATTTATTTTCTAATAAATCTAGTGATAACATATGTATCGCACAATTTGGTGGACAGATACTATGTTGTGACAGGTGAGAAGTATTTTTTAATAACTTTAACTTTTAATTGTATCCCATTAAAATATTTCTCAGTATAAGATGAAAAGTCATGAACAGTCATAAGTTCAGCATTGGAACAGTCATAATTTCAAGAATGGGTCACAATTCAATTTTTTTTAGTGTCATAAGCACTTCCAATGGCTATTGAACAAACGGGCATTAAGTAAGAATTACCTGTATTTCATATGTTCAAACAGACCTCTTGCCTGTTTGTTATTAAGTCACCTTTCTCATTTCTACCTGGGTCTCTGACAAAAACACTTTTTCTGTAGTCTCTTCTTCCATCCTACCCTCACCAAATGCATTTATGCTACATTATTTTCCACCTTCATTCATAACATTGTACATTTTCCCAATATCTGATTCTTCCATTATCATCACTCAACTGTCATTGTAAGGGATAATTCTGAACAGCCATTAATTAATGGTTCTCAGAGTAGAAAGAACTATTACATAAACATAGTTCAGCTGCCTCCAAACACCATTAAAACGCCACATATTTCTTTATTCAGCGAAGTGGGAAGAAGGCTAGATCTTAAATATTAAAGTATACAGGCTTATATAAAGGCTTGGACTTGTTTTCTGGGGCAAGTATTCAGCCCCAGAATGCAATACTATTCAGCAAGTATTGTATTCAGGAATATTTTTTTTCCTACAGCAAAGATTCCATTCTAGTTTTTCAAACTATCATCCAGTCTCCAATCTTCGCTTCATTGCGAAGGTTGTTGAGAGTGTGGTGGCGCAACAACTACCCCGATACCTGGATGAAGATGTCTATCTGGATCCATTCCAGTCGGGCTTCAGGTCGCAATACAGCACAGAAACAGTATTGGTCACATTGGTTGGAGGCCTGGGACACAGGCTGCTCCTCTATCCTGGCCCTATTAGATCTCTCAGCGGCTTTTGATACCATCGATCATGGTATCCTACTGCACTGGCTGGAGAGATTAGGAATAGGGGGCACCGTGCTTCAGTGGTTCTCCTCTTTTCTCTCTGACCGTTTGCAGTTTGTGTTGGCAGGGGGGCAAAGGTCGACCTCGAGGCATCTTATTTGTGGGGTGCCACAAGGGTCGGTCCTCTCACCCCTTCTGTTCAACATTTATGAAAAACCGCTAGGCGAGATCATCCGTAGTTTCGGGGTGACTGTTCATCAATATGCTGATGACACTCAGCTACACATCTCCACCCCAGACCACCCCAACGATGCCCTTATTGTGATGTCCCGTTGCCTGGAGGCCATACGGATCTGGATGGGGAGAAACAAACTCAGACTCAACCCCTCCAAGACTAAGTGGCTGTGGCTTCCAGCGTCCCAGTATAGTCAGCTGGTACCATCACTGACAATTGGGGATGAGACCTTGTTCCCCACAGAGAAGGCCCGCAATTTGGGTGTCCTCCTGGACTCACGGCTATCTTTAGAAGACCATTTGATGGCTGTGGCCAGGGGGGCCTTTTATCAGGTTCACCTGATCCGCCAGTTGCGTCCCTTAATGGATCGGGATGCCTTGCGCACAGTCACTCATGCCCTAGTCACCTCCCGTATGAACTACTGCAATGAGCTCTACATGGGGCTCCCCTTGAAAAGCACCCGGAGGCTCCAACTGGTCCAGAATGTAGCCGCGTGGGTGTTTATGGGCTCATCTCATTGCGCCCATGTAACACCTCTCCTACGGGAGCTGCACTGGCTCCCGGGTGTGATTCAAGATGTCAGTTATCACCTTTAAAGCGCTCCATGGCTTAGGACCTGGGTACTTACGAGACCATCTTTTGCCACCAATAGCCTCCCACTGACCAGTTCGTTCTCACAGGGAGGGACTACTCAGGGTTCCGTCAGTCAAATTGTGTTGACTGGCGACTCCCAGGGGGAGGGCCTTCTCTGTAAGGGCTCCAACCCTTTGGAATGAATTGCCCCGTGATATACGAAACATCCCTAATCTCCGTGCTTTCCACTGTGCCCTCAAGACCCTGATGTTCAATCAGGCAGGGCTAAACATGTTAACTGGGAATGATTAAAATATTATCTAATTCTGGGTTTTATTTAATTTGGGCTAAACTATGTTATAATTTTAATTATCAATTTTCTGATGTTTATGTATCTTTTATTTTTTCTTGACTGTACACCGCCTTGAGTCCTGTGGGAGAAAGGCGGTATAGAAATATAATAAATAAATAAATAAATAAATAAATAAATAAATAAATAAATAAATAAATAAATAAATAAATTTCAGCTTTTTCAGCCAATCACTGAATAAGTTTCAAGTATCTGGGCGGCTGAGGGGAGCTGGGTTTCATGCCCTGATATGAAGCCCGATTATATGGATTTGATTTATATACTATCAATTAATACTTCCTGACATACATTTTAACTCTGCATTTTACTTCCCCGAATCTTAAACCCTGTTCCACCAAATTAGGTCACTTTCATCCAGATCTATTATATCCTTCTAGATTTGCTTGCTTGCTTGCTCTTTTTCTCATTGATTTATTCATGCTCCTTATTATTTGCTCTTCTTATATTCCAAGCTGCAATTTCCCCATACACCACAGTTGTCAGAAATCTATATCACTATCACTCATCCTGACTTTCCTCAACTGAGACTTTCACATAATATATTTTAGGAAGATAAAGTGTAGACTTGGTTAGCAGTTTCAATCATATCCATGTCGCATGCAGCACATTTTGCCAGTATGTCACAAGAGTAACTGAAAGCCAGTTTTATCTCAGTTTATTTTATGAACAGTTTACAGACATACACTCAAGATGCCAGTTTAAAATATTTAGCAGAAAGAGATTATGGTCTTCTAATAAGAGCTAATTGGAGCCAGGAGTGAGCCAACCTTGACTCCAATCAGTGTGATGATATTGGATGTGTTGTTGACAGCTATCCTGCCCTTTAAAAACACACACCTGTTTTGGGTGTCCTGGTTTCAAGAAGCACTGTCTGATGTGAACCATGCCTCACAGAAAAGAGCTCTCAGAAGACCTACAATCAAGAATTGTTGACTTGCATGAAGCTGGAAAGGGTTACAAAAGTATCTCCAAAAGCCTTGATGTTCATGTGTCCACGGTAAGACAGGCTGTCTATAAATGGAGAAAGTTTAGCACTGTTGCTACTCTCCCTAGGCGTGGTCGTCCTGTAAAAATGACTGCAAGAGCACAGCGCAGAATGCTTCATGAGGTAAAGAAGAATCCTAGAGTGTCAGCTAAAGGCCTACAGAAATCTCTGGCACATGCTAACATTTTTGTTGACACATCTACAATAAGGAAAACATTAAACAAGAATGGAGTACATGGGAGGACACCACAGAGGAAGTCATTGCTGTCCAAAAAAAAATGTTGCAGCACATTTGAAGTTTGCAAAAGAGCACTTGGATGTTCCACAGCACTACTGGAAAAATATACTGTGGACAGATGAAATCAAAATTGAGTTGTTTGGGAAGAACACACAACACTATGTGTGGAGAAAAAAAGACACAGCACACCAACATCAAAACCTCATCCGCACTGTAAAACATGGCGGAGGGAACATCATGGTTTGGGGCTGCTTTGCTACCTCAGGGCCTGGACAGATTGTTGTCATTGATGGGAAAATGAATTCCAGAGTTTATCACGACATTTTGCAGGAAAATATACGACCATCTGTCTGCCAACTGAAGCTCGGCAGAGGATGGGTGATGCAACAGGACAACGACCCAAAACATACAAGTAATTCAACAAAAAAAAGGGCTTCAACAGCACAGGATATGCCTTCTGGAGTGGCCCAGTCAGAGTCCTGATCTCAACCTGATTGAAATGCTGTGGCATGACCTTAAGAGAGCAATTCACATCAGACATCCCAAGAATATTGCTTCACTGAAACAGTTTTGTGAAGATGAGTGGTCCAAAATTACTCCAGATCGTTGTGCAGGTCTGATCTGCAACTACAGGAAACGTTTGGTTGAGATTATTGCTGCCAAAGGAGGGTCAACCAGTTATTAAGTTCAAAGGTTCACATACTTTTTCCTCCCTGGACTGTGAATGTTTACATGTTATGTTCAATTAAACCATGGCAACATCTCATGTTTGTGTAGTATTATTTTAAGAAGACTATGTTTTTCTATTGTTGTGACTTAGATGAAGTTCAGAGCACATATTATGACCAATTCATGCAAAACTCCATGTAATCCCAAGGGGCTCATATACTTTTTCTTGCAACTGTATGTAAATCTGAATTTGATCCAAATTTTCAAATAAAAGACAATTGTTTTCAAACAGTGATAACAGAAATAACCTTATACATGACTAGTCTGTACATTATATGCATTTAATCTCTTGAACTGACTTTTTTTTATTATTATTCAATTCTGCAATGGGGGCAATCTGCCAAGCTATCCTACCTGCTTCACTCAGACAATCTGAAGCTGCATAGAAAAAGACCATTTGAAATAGAATTGCTGCTGAATGTTTTCTGAATATACAACTAAGATATTGCAATGGAATTTAGGCTGGACAAAAGTGCCATCCTTACCATCAACAGGGGAAAAATAGCGGAAATTGAAGAAATCAAGATACCCTATAGAAATAACATCAAGAGTCTAGATGAGTACCATTAGTCATTCTGGATGCAATTCAAACACATCTGAAGGACACATGAAGACTGTCAGCTTTGACAAAATCCCCATTGGTAAATTGAAAAAAAAGCTTTACTTGGAACATCTTATATCCCATGATGATACCTTTAATATACAACAACATCTGCCTATCTTAGGCTCTTGCAAAGGTCTCGAAGGTAAACAAAAATGTCAAATCCAGTCTAAACATCTGGCTGCATGAACAACAACAACAATAATAAATATTTTAGGCATAATATGTTTTATAGAATGTACTGGTGAACAGTGTAAACATATATGGAAAGTAAAATCTTTCTATGTGAATGTAACACAGAGAACTGAAAATGACAAGAAAGAAATATTATCGGATGTGTTTAACCTTTACTTCATAACATTTTGCAATGTTAAAAACAATTTATCTGCCTCCAAATTGGTACTTAATTGAATGATGCCCAATCTATAGGCAACAAAGAAATCTTGCTCATCCATTTTTATTTAAATGAATCCCTAGAAGTCAGGGATCATGTCTATTTATTATATAAAATTCCAATAGAAGAAATTAAATTAACAAAGTAAATTAAATATAAATTAAGATAGACAGACAGACAGACACACCCACCCACCCACACCCACCCACCCACCCATACACACACACACAATTACCTGCATGTCCATGAAGTGGAGAATGTGGCCGTGGAAGTGTTGGAGATGTGCTAGAGGTTACAATCAAGCTTTTTCTGTTACTGGTTCGGCAGCTGAAATAGAAACACAAATCTTTAAGTAAAAGACAAAGCATGGTTGTACTGATTCAGGATTCCCAAAACCTATGTGCTAAATTGGATACAAAAACTGAGTGAAACGGTGTTATACAGCTTTTAGTAAGGTAAAATGGACATTAATATGACTTTTGATATATGTTAATTGCTCTCTTTAATTACAGACTGTAGAAATGGTTACATAGTTCTATAATATAATGGCTATACAAGTTATACATGAGAAATTTGTCATAAATAACCACCATTTCTAAATTGGAATTGACAATGAAATTGTAACATTTGCAAAAAAAAGATTCGATGCCTCTGCGTCAATACATCTTCACTAAATTGAAAGAAAATGAGACTACACCACTGCAGACAAGAATAAATTTTGTTAAAGTTCAAAGAAAGTAGGGAAGCTCAACAACAGGACATACCTTTGCAGACACCCTTCCCACCCCAAGCATTTCCTCTTCCACCCGTTTTCTCCAGAAAGACTGCAAGCTGAGACTCACCAGAAGTAAAGTGGATGTCCCTACTTAAACATTTTCGAACAAATCTAGCTAGTAGCAAGCTAGCTAGCAGCTATAAAGAACAGCTAGTATAGAATTGGTAAAGATCTTTCACACAGCCATTCAATGAGGTATGAGGTTGCTAATTCAAGCATATGAAAATGAAATCAAGAACACACTACTCATGTAAATATAGGAAACATATCACGACCACACTATTTAAAAAAATTAATCAAAATGTTCATTAAAGTTCAGTCTTTTAGCTAAAATACAATAATTTCTTCCAGATGGGAATTAAATAATTAAAGAAAATTCAGTGAATTAAAGAAAATTCAGAAACTTTAGCTCATTCAAAAGAAAGCAGCATGCAAGATTGCTGGCCAGTCTCAAGGTGTACCAACTAATTAGTCTTGTCAGATACAGGCAACAGTTGTGAGACCACTAGCCCAGTGCCAGGGTAAGCATTTCAAAGGGTAGGTGAATAGAGTAGAAAAAGAAAAACTTAGTCACACTCTTACTTAGCGACTGCCTCACTTCAAAAAGCAGTTCCAATTGTGGTCATCAAATGAGTATTACCTCTATTTAGAATTTAGTCACTTCACAGTTCACTGGTTGTAACCTGATTACTAGCCATTTTAAAAGGCTATTCAAAACAAATTTTAACATGAGAAAATTATCTGTCTAAATCCTCAACAAAGCTTTAATAAATCTGAGCCCATAGCTTGTGCTAACTCAAAAAACACCTGATCAGCAGTACCTGATTTATGACTAACTTTGAACTGGCAATTCAAGATATAAAATTTCACATGTAAAATTCATTTTTAACAATATATATTAACAGGCTGCAAATAAACCAATTTCCTCCAAAAGAGAAAGAAGGGCTCCCAGTTTTCTTTGTATCAGTTCAGGTATTTTGAGGAATAGCTTGACCCCCTCTTCTTTGTGGCTGCTCCTTAGGTATTGGAACACTGCTACCATGTCACCCTTACTCCTTCTTTTCATTAAGCTAGACATATCCAATTCCTGCTACTGTTCTTAATATGTTTCGGCCTCCAAGCCTTCTAGTCATCTTTGGTGTTCTTCTCTGAATTCTTTCTAGAGTCTCAACATCCTTTTTATGTCATGACAACCAAAACTGAATGCAATATTCCAACTGTAGTTTTACCAAGGCATTATAAACCGGTACTAATACTTCATGTGATCTTGAATCTATCCCTCTGTTAATACAGCCTAAAACTGTTTTGGCTTTTTTGGCAGCTGCAGCACACTACTAGCTCATAGTAGTTCAGTCTGTCTGTCTCTGTCTGTCAGTCACTATTTATCTGGGATTTTGTCCTTACGGGAAACTTGTTATAAGTTATTCCAGTACTTTCCTTTAATGCCTGCCTGCAGAATTGCAATGTCCACACCACACAACTCCTATTCTCATTCTGTACACAGTTTCAATGAAATGCATGGTATCTCAACCACACCATTCAGCAGGATATACTGTTTCTATTTATTTATCTTATCATCTCAGTTTCCCTTTCCTTCACTGAGCATTCTCCCTCAGTGAATAATATTGGTGAACATACATGAAGCTGCTTTACCAACTTGTCTGGGTTTTTTAAAAAAAATAATGTTAGATTCTAGGGATAGAAATGATTAATGTGACACAGTACATGCTGATCAGTGTGTGCACACTTTCAAACAAGAAACTCAGAAATACAAATAAAATCACAAGCACCATGAAGGGCACCCCAATGTCATATGACATTTCTTTTAGTTCCTTCCCTTTTCAATCAGCAACTCCCCCGCATACCTGTTTTGTTTTTTTCAACAGAGATCAGGACATCTAACTTTAAGAATAACAAAGCAAAACAAAGGAAGCAAGGTGATGAGGGAAAAAGACAAAATCAAGCTACCAGTCCAGAACACATTACTTTCAAGAAAAAACTAAAGGAAAGATAAGTAAAGCTCTGTAGGCACTGGTAGAGCACTCACACATTGAGAGATGTCCTGATGCCCAGTTAAACCAGTGGTTGAAATTTCATGACATCTTACACAGAAAAACAAAACATATCATAATATCTTGCAAATTTGTACAAGGCAACTTAGTCCCCACTGTATTATCTTGTGAGATTTCATTATCCCTATTGTACTATTTTAGAGAAAATGTCTGATCCAACCTTAAAGACTGCACAATCTGCAATGCTATCTGGAGGCAAAATGCATACAAAACACCAATTAAACTGTTCATAGCAAGGAATTCTTCTCTAACTCAGTATTAGAACTTGGCACAATTTCAAGATATACAGCACAGAATCTTAGTATTATATTTCTTCAAAAGTTACAACCACTAAATTAGCGTAAAGAAGGGATAGCTTTGTGGAAGAAGTTTCCTGTCAACAACTTTTAGGTATGTTAACTAAATTAAGTATCTTTACCTATCTTTAGAGCAATGTGCTTCTGATATCAATTATGCAATTGATTATTTAATTATTTCATGTACTCTTTGGGCTTTGCTAAATATATTTAGCTCTTGAAAACAGAGTGTAGACTGAGTTGCAGGGGTCAGTATTATTTTCCCTGTTTATTTATTGGAATTAACAGAGTACAGCACACAAGTCAAAAATAATTGTACAATACATTAAATAAGTGGACTTGGATCAAATATAGCCCAAATTCAGCAGAATTTCAATTCCATGGTATCATAGAATTAAGGTTTTTTGTTACTTTTCTGGTAATCTTATAACTTATCCAACAGTGTAAAAAAAAAGATTAATCAGATAGATCTGACACAATTTTGTTTGAAATAATGCTACAGACAATAGTACATATGTACCACAGGGAACACTAACAAATTTCATCTGTTTCAAAACAAATAACTTTTAAAACTGTTACTGAATATGGAAACAATTTATACCAAAGGCTTGCTTGTTCTTGTCTATTTTCAAGCACATAATTATTCCTGTTGTTAGTTGAACCATTGCTTGCAAAAATTGCTTCCATCTCAAAATTACTATAATTAAAGCTATAGCTTCCTTATCTTTACTTAATATGGCTGTGCAGCTGTTGCTTTTCAGCAATATGTCAATTTTAGACTTGTATCTTTTGTTGCATCATGAAGAGAAATAATTAAAATACTTGTTTTTATCTTTTAAATATCCATTTTAAAAAAGTTTTGTGTTGTGAATATTTCTAAGAATAATTCTGTCTAAGAGTAATTGTGGTTTTAAGACTTCTAGTAAAGATTATTTTTCTCCTACAAGTTTCTGAAAAGGTAATTCAGGCTATTTATAACTAAAATTGACACTTCTAACAATCATGTAGTAGATTTGAACAGACTGGAGGTAGACAAGCAGTGTACAAGAAACTGTTTTAATATTTCTGATCTCAAATATGTGACAATGCCAACACAAGGTGTATTTGCCTTCCCACTGTGCTGACTTGACAACATTAAAAACTGAAGGCGGAATGACTGTGTGGGGCTATGTTCTTTACAGCAGTTCAGAATGTTTCTTTCTCTTTATTTTTTTAAGTATTAAAGCACTTAATAAAAGAACAGAAAACAGACCAATAATCTAGTTTACACTGAGGCAAATAATGTTAATGTAATTATTATTGAACATGAGGAGTGACATATTTAAAGTAAGAGAAAAGAAACTAATTTTTAATGTTTGTAAACATCTTGAGAAGGGGCATTGGTCTTACGTGATACACTCCTTCTCGTTGGGTGGAGATAGCATCCAGGAATGGGTTGACTTCATCTGCTAGGCAATTAGACTGAGCCTGTCAGAGATGTGAGAACATACCTCTCCTTTACCAATGGTCCCCAGCTTTTGGCAAAGATGAAGTGACAGACTCAATGTGTCTTGTTCCAATGTTCTTCCCCTTGGACCCAGGACCAGCGTCTAAGTGTGGGGATGGATGCTATCTCCACCCAACAAGACGGAGCTTATCAGGTAAGACCAACGCCCCTTCTCTATTGTGGTGGAGATACCATGCAGGAATGGTACATTCCAAAGCTGACTTGTCCTTACGCGTGGGCTACAGTATGAGGTCCCCTGATCAGAATGGACACTCTGGAGGACCCACCTGCCAAAGACTGCCTCCACTGAGGCATAGCTGTCCAGCTTATAGTGTCTGATGAAAGGAGACGGAGATGACCATGTAGCTGCTCGACAAACCTCCTCAATAGAGGCTTGGAGATGTGCACCCCAGCCAAAGAGACTGACGACTTTCATAATCGTCAGACGTTCCGGTTCTTTGAATAGACTTCCCCTTGAAATTGCCTGGGAAACCCACCACTGGAAGGAACAGATTACCTTCGGTGGTACCTTGACCTTGGACAGGGAATTGCTCCTGCCCTTTCTCTGGTAAAGCAGGAGGAACCACTGGAAGCACCTGGTGTGCAGGCATGCCCAGGGCATGATAGAAATACAGGATACCATAACAGCCCAGGAGCTGTAAAAGAAAAGCCAGGTTCCCTTCTGACCCGACCTACCAATTCCCTTAGACTTGTTTGACACTCCTGGGAGAGGTATACCTTGCACGCAATGGTGTCTATCTCCGTGCCTAAATGGAGCAACCGATTCAACTGATTCATTAGTGACAAATGGCTCTTAGTTGTATTAATAGAAAAACTCCTGGAGCACCTGGAGTGCTCCTGGAGCACCTAGATGGTGATCCTGAGGTCTTCCCTCACCTGGGACTCAGAGGCGGACTGGATCAGAATATCATCTAGATAGTACTGGACATGCACGGGAAGAGCCCGGAGATATGCCGCTAAAACAGCTAACAGTTTTCTAAATGCTCTGGGCACTGACGACAGGCTGAAGGGCAAGGCCCTATACTGATAATGTCGGTCAGCGTAATAAAAGCGAAGATATTGTCTATGTCCTGGTAAAATGGGGACATGCAGATAGGCTTCTGTCAAATCAATGGAAGTGAGGAAGTCGCCCTCTCTGATTCCGTCCAAATTGGATTGAAGTGACTGCATCTTGAACCGCTTGTAGATTATAAAATAGTTCAGTCATTTCAGGTCCAGAATCACCCTGTACACACCCCCCCCAGCCGCCCAAGGGTTTTGGAATCACAAAGAGGATGGAATAGAATCCTCTGGAACCAGTTGGATCGCATGGATGTCCAACCATGAGGTAACCGCTATTTCAATTGTCCGTTGAAATTGAACAACGAATGAAAATCCTCGGAGGTGTAGAGAGGAACTCTAGGGAGAGGCCCGACCAGACCATCTCCAGGACCCAGGTATCTGTGGTGATACCTTCCCAACATCTGGCAAAAAAGGCCAGATGACCCCCAATGGGGGTCGTCTAGCCCAATGGGGGGGGTGGTTACTTCTGGTGTCTGAATGAACGACTTCCTCCCCTACAAAAGGGCCGTTTGGGGGGAAACTGTTTATTCCCTCCCAACCTGTCCTGTTGTTGCTCCTGCCTCTGAAAGAATTGCAGTTGTGAATGTGACGGCCCAAATCCGCTGTCCAAAGGGCAGGTGGCAAAAATAAGGCAGCGGGCACAAATCCAGTCTCCTAAATAGATATGGCAGGATCTTATATTTGTCTCTGGACTCAACTAGGATAGGATCCAAGGAGTCTCTGAACAATCTGTCCCCTGTAAAGGGGGCCGAAGCCAGTCTCAACTTATGTTTGGCATCTGCCTGCCACTGGTGAAGCCTTCAGTTAGCCACTGAAGAGGCAGTGGCCTTCGACGTGAACCTTGCCGCGTTAAGTGTGGCATCTGCGGAGAATTCTATAGCTGCTGCTAATTTATTAATATCTTGGTGGTATCTTGTATCCCCAGCAGGAATCCTAACCTGTAGTTGTCGTAGCCAGAGCAGAGAAGCTCTGTTAAAAAAAGAAGCCACTGTGGAGGTCTTGACAGTGGTCTGGTGGACTTTCCTCAGAGATTGCTCTGCCCTTCTGTCCTCAGGTTGGAGGGCATCCTCCGGTACATCTGCCATTACTGATTGTAGTGTTAATGCTGCAACTGGGACATCCACTGCAGACACCTGGAGCACCTTTGAAAGCTCTAGACCCATGTTATAGAATCTTTTGTCCATACTGCCGGGGTTTGGCCCTGCCCCTGGAGAAGCCCTCTGTCTCTTCACTACATCTAGAAACAACCTGAATGATGGTACTACTTCAGCCTCAGTAGTTGGTTCAGAAAACAGAAAGTCCGTAGCATCAGTGGTTCCCAATACCGGGTCTAGGATTGGCTGATTGGTTCCCAGGTGAGTAGTGTTCTTAACTTTGAAAACCAAAGATTTGAACAAAGCTGGTCTAAACAGACCTGCAAAGGCTGGTTGATCAGGCATAAAGCCTTCGTCCTCTGACAATTCTAGATTCCTGTGTGCCTCTTCCTCCAATATTGATGAATCACGTGAGGAAACCGGAGAGTATGGTTCCTGCAGGGAAAAAATCTCCCTGACACATGGGACACCCAATGAAAATTTGTAGATAAGGGATGCTCAGAATGTATGGAAGCAGCTCTCTGGCTTTGTTGCAAGCCAGCTGCTATCCCTTGCTTGATTGCCTCCGAAATTAAATCCCCCATACTAGCAGGATTTGAGGTTCTGGGTTACCCCGAGCAGAGCCCCGCTGCAGTTGGGGTGAAAGTAGCCTCTATGCAGGGAACCTCTCCCAGGCTGCTCCCAGGCAGCTATCTCTGGCAGGAGCTCTGGTGGCTCAGCAGACTAAAGCAGTGTTATTAACTGTTAATAACACTCAGCTGCCTGCAATTACTACAAGTTCAAATCCCACCAGGCTCAAGGTTGACTCAGCCTTCCATCCTTTCTAAGGTAGGTGAAATGAGGACCCAGTTTGTGGGAGCAATAAGCTGACTTTGTATAAAATATACAAAAGTATGAAAGCTATTGCTTAACACATTGTAAGCCACCCTGAGTCTCTGGAGAAGGGCGGCATATAAATCAAATTTTTAAAAAAACTGTTGCCAGGCAGATTAGAGGCTGAAGTAGAAGGCTGATCTCCAGTGCCATCTGGAGACATGCTAGCACAGGCAGCTGTCAAATATGCCAGGCAGCTCCAACGGCTGCAAGGTAAATTGGTGGGAACTTGCTGGCTCTTTAGTTGCTGTCTGAGGTGATTTCCCTTGATGGGCAGCCTCCTTTTATGCCTTGGAGATTCTGTGGTCAATCGCCTTCTGCCTCCACATGGCTTCCTGCTCCAGGGCCTTAGAGGCCATCTTGGAGGAGCTGCGCTGCTCAGAGAGTTTTGTGCAGCTCTCTTGCCCACAGGCCTCTGTTGAGAGGTTCCTGTCGAATCGCTACTGCCTTGGGCAGAAAGAGCCAGGTTTACCACTGAAAAAGCGGTTTCTGTGCCAAACGCAGCCGCTGTGGCTTCTATGTCAAGTTCTCCACCAAGCAGACTTGCTCAAACTGAGCCCCGTTGCTTGAAGCACGGCTGAAGCCTAGCACTATCAAGTATGCCCAGGCACTGGGCAGGGGCTCAAATGCCTCCTGAATCTGTTGGAGGCTAAGGACTGGGTCTTGGGCAACTTTCCGGCGCTTCAGGAGTCCGTTTAAATAATGAGGGACTCACCTGACAGCCGTCTCGCCCCCGGCTGATTACGAGCCCTTGCATCAAGCCAGGCACAGAGGAGCGCCAAAAGCCAGTTCTCCTCCCAGCCCAAAGGTCAGCAGTGTTGAGCAAAGCTGCTGCATGCTGCCCTGCCAGAATTACCTCCAGGTAATCTGGATCACCTCAGTGTGGCCTTCAGCGGGTTTGAGCTAAAAGCTCTTCACACTGGAATGCTGTCAGCAGCTCTACCAACCAAGCCTGGGAGCCCACCATGATGGAATGGACGTTGGTCCTACCTGATATGTCCGTTCTCTCAGAAGAAGGAACACCATTCAGTGCTGGGAGACGACTCCCCTCTGCTGCTGCAATGACCGAGTCTGCAATTAACATAACTCCGCCCTCTTGCCGGCTTGCCTTCAGTGTTTCGCCGAGGACGCCAAAAGCAGACTGGAGTGTCTTCCTGAAACAAAATAAACAATGAAAATATCCAAAAAACCCCCACCCCCGAAAGGGGAAAGGAACTCCTCAGGGAGGGCCTGAATGGTGTTCCTTCTTCTGAGAGAACGGACGTATCAGGTAGGACCAACGTCCATTCTCCTAACCAGAAGGAACACCATTCAGTGCTGGGACATACCAAAGTTCCATGCGTAGAGGGTGGGAGAGAGGAGGTCCTGAAGATCTCACGGTTGGTGAACAGCTTGGAGTACCCGACGTCCAAATGCAGCATCCGTAGAGGCAAAAGCATCAACTTTATAATGCCGGATGAACAGGGAGACACTGGACCAGGTGGCAGCCCGGCATATCTCCTCCAACGGGGCCTGAGTGGCCCAAGCGGCCGATGTCGAGGCGCTCCTCGTCGAATGAGCGGTGATGTTCCGCGGGACAGGTAAGGCTTGACGAAGGTAAGCAGTAGAAATGGTTGCGCGGATCCATCTGCCTAGCATAGGCCCTGTGACCTTGGCCCCAATTGTGGCTGGCTGATATGAGACAAAGAGGGCCTCTGTTTTGCGAAAGGAAGCCGTGCGGGAGAGGTAAATCTTGAGAGCCCGCCGGAAGTCCAAGGTATGCCAGGAACGCTCCAGCTGATGAGAAGGGGATGGACAAAAGTCTGGGAGGACAATTTCCTGTGCCTGGTGGAACGCTGAGTTAATTTTAGGTATGAAGGTGGGGTCGAGCCGTAAAACGACCCTGTCATTGCGAAAAATACATAAGTCACGTCGAGTAGAAAGGGCGGCCAGCTCCGAAATTCTCCGGGCTGAGGTGATTGCGACCAAGAACGCTGTTTTGAAAGAGAGAAAGCGAAGAGAGACCTCCCTCAAGGGTTCAAACAGAGACAGAGTCAAGGCCGAAAGGACCTTGTTCAGGTCCCACGTAGGATAACGGTGCAGTGTCGGAGGGCGCAAATTGGAGGCACCACGGAGAAACTGGCGAATGATGGGGTGCGTCGAAAGGGGTGAGACCGAACCACAAGAAAGTACAGTAGCAAGAGTGGCCACCTGCCGTCTAAGAGTGTTGGGAGCAAGACCTAAACTAAAGCCTTGCTTGAGGAAACGAAGAACATCCACCACTGTGGCAGACAAAGGACTAACATTCGCGTGGCGGCACCAGGACACGAAAGCTGCCCAGGTGGAATTGTATATGTGAGTGGTAGACTCCCGACAAGCCGCTTGGATGATGTCTATGATGGAATCGGGAACGTTAGCCTTTAACAACAAGCTCCGCTCAACCTCCAGACGGTTAAGTGCATCCACGTCGGATCCGGGTGAAGCAGGGCCCCCTGGCACAGGACTACACGCTCGTTGGGAATGATCCAAGGAGGGGACACTGATAGGGACATTAAGTCCGCGAACCAGTGTCTCCGGGGCCAATGCGGGGCGACCAAGATGATCTCCGCCCGTTCGGTCAATACTTTCCGTAACACCCTAGGGAGCAAGGGAAGGGGGGGGGAAAGCATATAAGAGGCCAGAAGGCCAAGGGGAGCGAAGAGCATCTATGGCCTCTGCGCCTGAGTCTTGATAACGAGAAAAATACCTCAGTACCCGATGATTGGCCGCTGATGCAAACAGGTCCAGAACGGGGGTGCCGAAGCGGAGAGTGATGTCGTGGAAGAGAAGGTCCGGGATGCTCCACTCCGAATGGACCAGCTGGTGTCTGCTGAGGGCATCCGCTTGGGAATTGTCCACCCCTGAAATATGATCTGCGTGAATGGAACGAAGGTGGGATTCAGCACAAAACCCAAGGAGAAAGGTCTCATCCATTAGAGCTCTAGAATGCGTGCCCCCCATCCGGTTAACATGTGCCTTAGCGGATACATTATCCGTAAGGACAAGCACGTCCATGTTTGAAATGGAATGCTGAAAGGCGAGAAGAGCCAAACGAATGGCCCGCAGCTTGAGCAGGTTGATACTGAGGCATCGTTCCGTAGAGGACCACTGACCTTGGACAAGATGATGATGATCCAGATGAGCTCCCCAGCCGGAGAGACTGGCATCGGTTGTGATGGTGATGCGGACCGGTTCCCGGAACGGGCAGGGCCTGGCTAGGGCTGGGGAACACCACCAACGGAGCGAAGAGGTTAGAGCCGGAGGGAGGGAGACCCTGCGAACGGAGGTACTAGAGTGATCTTTCTGAAAGGGAAGCAGGAACCATTGGAGCGTCCTACTGTGGAGGCGCGCCCAGGGAACAATACCAAAGGTGGAAACCATCTTGCCCAGCAGACAAGACAGGCGAAGCAGGGAAGAGGTACGGTCAGAAATACAAGAGTTGGCTAAGGAGCTAAGGCTCCCGCGCCGATCAGAGGAGAGGGAAATAGTGGAGGCTACCGTGTCAATAACCGCCCCCAGATGCTGGAGCCTGGTAGTAGGGGACAAATGACTCTTGGGCCAATTAATCGAGAAACCATGGTCCTGAAGAATTCGAATGGTAACAGCTAAATCCTGCTGGGCAGATCCTAGGGACGGAGACTGAAGAAGAATGTCGTCTAAATAAAATTGGATACGGATGGGTAAAGATCGGATATGGGCTATGAGGGCAGCCATAATCTTGGTAAAGACCCTAGGGGCCGAGGAAAGACTGAAGGGAAGGGAGGTATACTGGTAATGACCCCCGAGATAGTGGAAGGGTGGATAGGGACATGGAGGTAGGCCTCCGTTAAATCAATAGAAGAGAGATAATCAGCAGGGCGAACAGTCTCCAGGATGGACTGCAGGGTGTGCATTTTAAACCGGCGATAAATTAAGTGCCGGTTCAAAGCCTTGAGATCTAAAATAGGGCACCACCCTTGCGAACCAAGAAGAGCCGGGAATAAAATCCCTGGCCTCGCTCACCCGCAGGAACCCGCTGAATAGCGTTAATGTCCAGAAGATGAGAAATAGCCTGAGAAACCAATGAATGCTTAACATTGTCCCGAGAAACAAGGGACGAAAGAAAAACTGAGGGAGGAGAGGAACGAAACTCCAATGATAACCCATATTGAATGATACTAAGAACCCATTTATCGGAAATTGAAGCCTGCCAACAGGAGACAAAAAGGGCGAGACGCCCTCCGATAGGAGCCTGTGAGGCAGGATCACTTAAACCTGCGGAAGGCATGACCCCTCCCACCTCGAAAGGAAAGTTTCGGTTGAAACCTGTTGCCCTGCCGAACCTGGGGTTCTTGTTGAGGCCAGGACTGGAAGGAGCGTTGATAGCGTGATTGATAGGAAGATGATTCTGAGGGACGAAAGGACTGCGACCGATTATAAGAAAAGTAACGGGAGTCAGAACGCCGAGAGACAGAGGGCAGGATTTTCTGGCGGTCCCTAGTCTCCACCAACAATGGCTGCAGTGGAGGTCCGAACAAGGCTTCTGCAGAATAAGGCGAGGAAGCTGCAGAGATCAGCCTGCCAGTGGCGGAGCCAAAGGAGGCGACGGGAGATAACTGTAGTGCCAACAGACTTGGCCGCAAAGCGAGCAGAGTTCAGTGTAGCGTCCGCCGAAAATTCCAACAAAGCCGCAATTTTGTTCAAGTCCTGGTGGGTGCGGGTATCCGAAGGGGGCAATCGTTCCTGGAGCTGCTTAATCCAAACAAGGGCAGCGCGATTAAAGAAAGAAGCCGAGGTGGCCGTACGAACGGCCCAGGCAGAAGATAAATGAGCCTTAACTAAGGTCTTTTCCGCACGCTTGTCTTCAGGGCGTAGGTATTCCTCTGGCGGACCCGTCACACGAGAAGAAGAAGCTAAGGCCGCAACCAGCCCGTCCACTTGAGGAACCTGCAGAAGGTCAGCGAGAGCAGGCGCAAGCTGGTATAGGCGCTTATCCAAGCCATTGGGAGCTGGAGCCGCACCTGGAACGGCCTATTGCCTTTGCACGATGTCCGTAAACAGCTTAGGAGCCGGAATCAAGTCTGGTTCAATAGCTGGTTCGACGAACAAGGAAGAGGCCGGGTCAGAAGAGGGCGCATGAGAGGAAGTAGAAGCAGTAGAAGATCCCAAACGGGTTACAGCCAAGGCCTTGTGCAGCAAGGAACGAAATAGATGGGGCCGGAAAAGCCCAACAAAGGCGGGTTGATCCGATGATAAATCTTCATCATCGGAGAGAGCTAATTCTCTAGAATCGTCTTCGTCCTCCTCCACAGAGGCGGCAGCCTGCCCAAATTGATCCTCCTCATAGGAAGCAGACAACCGTTCCCCCGAGGGTGTTGCATGTACTGGTGGAGGAGGAGGGGGTTGTTGGAGGAGGAGACCCTGGGAAATGCCCTGTGCAAGGCCTTGTTAAATGGCCCTAGCTATTATAGATTCCCATGAAGGGGGAGGCTGTGAGGATGGTAGAGAGTGACCAGAAGACTGGAGAGCTGAGCGCCCAGACGTACTGCAATGCGGTTCCTGGGGCCTGGAGTCAGGAACCTGAGGGACCCAATCTTGAGGCCTGGGAACAGGAGGCTGAGGGCTCAGGCACCCCTACGGGAGCCGCTTCAGGTAGAGTTTGAAATAAGGGTTCAGACCCAGGAGGCGGAGGAGGCCCTTGCGGAGAATTATGGTCAGGGGAAAGATCCCTGCCATGCTGGGGCGTAGCGGCTCTGGGAGATGGTGACGGAGTTGAATCCAAAATGGCCGCCGGACGTTGGGCCTTAAGGACGGCTTTTTCCAAGGCCTTATGCCTGCGCAGCTCCTCCCTTGATGGCTTGGGGTCCCCAGGAGGCCTCTTAGAAGAACGCTTTGCTGGAGGGGGCATAGCTGTCGAACCCTCCCCCGGGTCACTAGTGTGTCTGCGCCTCCCGCCACTACGGGAGCCGCTTCCACGGTCAGGCCGCATGGCATCCGCCATTACAAGATGGCCGCTAACAAAATCAAAGGGCTGAGGCACTTAACTTAACGGCCGGAGGCAAGCAGGATCGCTGTCACCATGCTGGAGGTTGGGCTGGAAGGGCTGGCAGGAGCGAAGGGAGCCGCCGAATAAACGAACAGGCGAGCCGCTATAATGTCTAGCCCAGAGCGGCAGATCAAAGCGCCCAGAAGCCGGAGGCGCGAAAATCCGCCATCCTGACGAGCCGCTAGTGAAGGCTTCAAACGCGGCCAATAAAAGGCGCCCAGCAGATGGAGGCGAAGGCGCTGTCAAGTTGCTCGGCAAAGGCCGTTAACGCAGCGAATAGCACTCCGATAGACGGGAGGCAAGGGGGCGAGCAAAAAGAAAACTCCGCAGCAGCCCCTGAAGGGATCTGCCTGCCGGCAGCCCTGCACTGCAAAGCAGCGTCCGGCAGAATCAGGTAATGACCCTTCACGCCGGAATGGAAGTAGCGTCGTCCAGAAAACAGTCCAAAAGTCAAGCCAGAATCAGTCCGAGAGTTCACAAAAAAAGGGAAAGGGAATAAGATGAAAAACTAGAAGAAACGAATCGGTCCAGGAAGACACGACTGCCTGCAGCAAGACCGAGTCGAAACACTGAAGGCAAGCCGGCAAGAGGGCGGAGTTATGTTAATTGCAGACTCGGTCATTGCAGCAGCAGAGGGGAGTTTTCTCCCAGCATTGAATGGTGTTCCTTCTGGTTAGGAGAATTTGTAGGTTTTGTTGGACAAGAAATCCAGGAATCATTGACATCTGTCTTTGACTTAGACTGAGTCAAAAGCTGGTGATCGTTGGTAAAGGAGGCGTGTCCTCACAGCTCTGACAGAATCCGTCTAATTGGCTAGCAGACGAGGTCAACCCATTCCTGGATACTATCTTCACTACAATGGAGAAATTATTATTACAGCAAAACTTGTTAGTTCCCATAGTAGTTTTAAACCAAAACTATCCTTCACGGTCTATGCACTCTGACTTGTTCATGAACTGTGAACATGCTTATACAACATAACTCTCATCTTTCTCTTTACCTCGCAGTTTTAAACTTTTAAACGATGAGAACCTCTTGATTAACAAGTCACCTCATTCTCTGAAATGATATATTTATTATTACAAAATGGCACTATGTATTTTAGTAGCCTGAAGGGTACTATTCAAAATTTCCAGCTTTTAAGAACTTCAATCCTGATTTTTTTTAAAAAAAAATATTCTAAGTATTGATGATAAATGTACATCTTCTTTTATATAAGAGAAGCTAGGAATCTGTATTTTCAATCCCTTTCACTTAAGTAGCTTTGGATAGTTTAAATATTAAAACATAATTGCATTTAGTTACATTTCTCATTCATCAGCTTTGATCCCCATAGCATTTTCAATTATGTGAAAATAGTAGATCAAGAAAACATTTTTCATCATATCATCATCATTACGTTTTGGATTGCCTTAACATTTTGTTTGTTTTTGTTTGTTTTTGACAATAACAAACTATATAGCATACCCAAAGGGAACCATACATGATCTTTGGAGGCTTCCAAACCAACAGAAACCCTGTACAATCAAATCACAAGCAGTAAACAAAGGTGGTTGAGTACTAACAATCCGCCCCCAAATCAAATGACAAAGCAAAGCAAATCATCATTATGAGCTGTTCCATTAATGTCAGTGAATATGCAGGTAGAAAGGCTCTTATTTTCAATGTATTTGCTTTGTACTGATTTCATCTAGGCTTGTCTGCCTTTATATCTATCTAAAGAAGTGTGCATGGAATGACATCTACTTTTCTAAAGAAATTCAATGACATCATTAGAATTGTATTTAAAATTCATTTCGCTCAATTAGGGAGGGAGGGAGGGAGGGAGGGAGGGAGGGAAGGAAGGAAGGAAGGAAGGAAGGAAGGAAGGAAGGAAGGAAGGAAGGAAGGAAGGAAGGAAGGAAGATTTTGTTTGTGCTGGTGAAGACAACCAGAATGAATCCAATATTTTGCCTGAGGTGTACAAGAGGAAAGGCAATTTGTTTTTAAAAATGTCACAGAAAGAAAAATAGAACTGTCATTCCCACACTGACATAGTGAGTACTTATGCTCCTGAAAGAAGCAAATCATCTTGCTAGTGGCAACAATTAATGTATCATGAATTTGAGAAGAATCATGATTCAAGCAACGGCCTGTTTCATATATAAACTTTCTTGTGAGAATTATAAATTATCCATCATCTTTTTTTCAAAGCAATTTTCTTTTTGAAAACTTTGCCCTTTTTATGAATGGTCTTTGAAAAACATGTATTGCTGTATCCCTTTGGCAAGTATTCATAATTTACCATCCCTCTAAATGTAGGTCACCATATAATATGAGATTATTAGCCAAAAGATGTTTGTCTCCACATTTGTTAAAACATTTATATTCTACTTCTAGGTCAAATGGAACTGTCATTATGATCACGTTACATGCGTATTGCCAATTGCACTGGCTCCTAGATTTCTTTCCAAGTTCAGTTAAATGTGATGCAGTGACCTTTGAAGTCAATCACAGCTTGAAACAAGAATATAGAAGGATCACTTTACTTCAACCTGAAATCTCTGAGAGAGGCTCCTTAAGTGACAATTCAAGAAAGAATCTTTAGGTAGTCTAACTAAGAAAATGTTCTTTTCAAGGGTTCATCTGGCCTATTCTAGTAGTGCACTGATACGAAGTGATATCTTTGACTGCAAAAAATCCAAAAGCATAGGGTTTTTTTCTGTCAGTCTTCAGAACTCATTTTTGTGTTTGTGTCTGTGTATTTATTGGTATGAAGAAGTACATTCCCATTTCTCATCCTCTAAAAGTGGGAACATGCCACATTTCTCAAAATATCACTTTAAAGAGGCCAGTCCCACAGCCTATGACTTTTTGGATATAACTCAGAAGATATAACTCATCGCCAAAAAGGTATTAAGAGTTGTAAACCTAATCTTGTCCAGTAATATCACATTACTAACCAGAGTGTACAAAATATTTGCTAGACCAATTCTCGAATACAGCTCATCTGTCTGGAACCCACACTGCAATTTGGACATTAATACAATCAAACGTGTCCAGAAATATTTCACAAGAAGAGTTCTCCATTCCTCTGCTTGCAACAGAATACCTTATGCCACCAGACTTGAAATTCTGGGCCTAGAAAACTGAGAAATACACCGTTTTCAGTATGACCTAAGCGTAGCTCATAAAATCATCTGCTACAATGTCCTACTTGTCAATGACTACTTCAAATATTAAAGATCTTCAGAGTGGCAAGTTTGATGGCTTTCACAGGGTGATTTTCTTTCAATCTTTAATGAAAGAAATTTTAAGTGCAACCTTAAGGACATTTTGGGGAAATATTTGGGAATAAACAGCAAACGTGTGCTTAAAGTGTTGTTTCCCTTAAAGTTATAAATGAACTAAAGAGCTAGATTAGGGTTTCATAAACAGGATTTTGTGGAAACCTAACAAATACATTTACATTTATAAACTATTCGCATGCTGATTTTCAATTTTAGTATACTAAAGAAAATCTTGTCATTTCTATAAATATAAATTTAAATTTTGTGTGTGTGTGTGTGTGTGTGTGTGTGTGTGTGTGTGTACACACACATAAATAATAGCAAATGAAAATGTCCACTTCCAGAAATTATATACTTTTAGAAGATATTTTATAAAAGATAGGCAAGTAACACTTTCTTAAATGAAAAAGTATACTTAATAAAACACAACAGATAATTAAAAATGTTTTAAAACAGGAAAAGCATGTTTGGTGCATTCTATCATTATGCTCATTTCCCAGATTATAATCTTACTTTAAATATAATCAGTTGCAGATCTAAAAACAGCTTTCAAATTTATATCCTACATGAGACAGAAACAAACAACTCTTCCAAGCAACCTATTATTCAAAAGAAAAATGAATTTCCTTTTGTTTATCTCTATAGTAGAGCAAGAGAAATAAAAACAGGGCAGCTGGCTGTGCAAAGAAAATGGCTCAACAAATAATCTGATAATAGATAAAATCATTTAATAAAACATATAATTTTAAAATGTTATGTTCCATTTTATTAAATAAAATCATGCGTGAACATTGCTAGAATGGGTGACATATTTGCAATGTTTTGTCCAAGCTGCTTTATCACAATTTATAATACCAATATATATTCATGCTCTTCTGAAATACAAGATTAGAACACAAAATTACTTGAATATAATCCTCTGTTCCAATATAGGAATAGGAGATACAATATCATAAGCATCACTCTTCTAACCAAGCTAACAAAGGCAAAGTATTTTATAGTTAGGGGTTTCCAGTATTCCTCCACTTTTGGAAATTAAGATAGTTCAGAATCAATTGATATGGATGGCAAGAATTCAGCTATCACTGCTATACTTAAGAAATCTCTCTTAGCACAGTTCAGTTTGACCTAGATCTTACACATAAATTTAACACTCTCTAATGAAATCTCATTTTACTACCATTTTAAAATTCAAAGAAGACAGTCAGAGGAAGTCTTCTTAATTTTATCAAAGGTTCCTATGTCATTTTCTTTATATAATATTGTTTTATTTGATTGTTGTTCAGCCACTCAGAGTCACTTTTTGCAAGATGAGCAGCTATAAGCTCATCACCAACCATATTGTGAAGTATGTGGATAATACAACATTGGTAGACCTTATTCAGGATGATAATGAGGGTGATTAGAGCAGGGATATCAAAATGGCAGCCCGCAGGCCAGATGCGTCACAGGCCATACCCACCCAAACCATTATCGATTTCAGAAAAGGCAGGTATAACAATTCACCTCTGTGTATTAACGATTCATTTGTGGAGGTGGTTAGTAGTATTAAGTTTCTGCATGTGCAGCTGATAAGCAGGTTAGCTTGATCGCTCAATAGTGAGACACTAGTGAAACAAGCTCAGCAATGCCTGCATTTTCTGTGTCGTATGAGAAGAGCGCATCTTCCGTCTCCTGTCCTTACCACTTTCTAAAGAGGAACAATTGAAAGCATCCTGTTGTATGGTATTTGTATTTGGTCTGGAGCTTCATTGTCCAATCAAACCCACTATTTTGATTTTGTTGACTGCTCCTGCAAACATTCTTATTAAATACAACTGCATCTATGTATCTGAAATAACATACTTCAGAAATCACTTCATTTATACTGGAAGCCTTCATTAAAATTATATAAAAGATTTGATAAACTATATGTACAAGTTCAGTAAGTCTCAAACTGTTTGGCCATTTCACATGGTAGAAATCATATCAGCTGAGGGAATCAAACTAGGATTAATTTTCACAAACTTTTGCTATCTCATTTAGAAGAATTAAGCTCAAAAATTCTACAGATATAACAAAGTCTTCTATTCTCAACGTACTAGAATGCCTGGAAGAGATATGCTATATCTGGATAGGTTCAACTTAACCATACAATGAGGCTAATTACTGGGTGCATAAAATCTACACCTAGTTACTGGTTACCAGTTCTTAGTCACATACTTCCCCCGCACTTATGACAACAAGAAGCTCTCATTCGGGGGTATAGTAAGATCCTGTTAAATTCCTCTCTACCCATACATGGATACATTCCTGATCTCTTAAGATGCCGATTAAAGTCAAGAAATCCACCACTCTTGACAGTGCTTAAGTTGATGGCCGATCATCAGAACACCACACAAAAGTGGATGGAGGCGTGGAGTAGTAGCTGTTCCCCCCAAAATGTGTCTAAGCATATCAGTCCTAGTAGTATACCTCCAGGATTTAGCCTACCCAACACATATGGATCACAGATAATAGAATTAGAACAACTCATGGGGTGTGTGCTGATTCCTTGTATAAATGGGGAAAGACGCCTTCAGCACAATGTGATTGCGGGGACCCTCGACAGACTATCCAGCATATAGTGAGAGAATGCCCTAACAGAAGGTATCCAGGAGATTCTAGGGACTTCCTCTGCATAACAACGGCAGTTACTGACTGGATCTCCAAACTCGACATCAAACTTTGAAATGATATTTCTGTTTTCCTTTTAGGTTTTCTTATTGCTTTTCCAAATTGTTTTAATTGTTTTTAACCTACAAAAATGAAGTGTTTTAATATTGTGTGTGACCAGTCATATGATAAATAAATAAATAAATAAATAAATAAATAAATAAATAAATCAATCAATCAATCAATCAATCAATCAATCAATCAATCTGGAAAGGCGGAATATGGCAAAACAAGAAAAAATTCAGTCAAATTTTTATGGGAAAATGTTTCAGAAGATTAATAAGTGCTATTAATGGATACTAAAAGATAATTATCTCCCAAGCTAAGGGAGCTGCAACCTAATTCATCTACTAGTATCACAAACTAATCTGACAGCATGAATATAAATTCCAAATTAGCAGAAACAGGGACTGAATGGTACCTAAGTACATGTGACAATTAAGCTATTGATAATGCAAAATCAAGAATTACACAGTTAAAAGGTAGTAAATTGCTAAATTTTACAAAGTGTATTCTGAGACACGATTGCATATCTATTGATTATCAACAAGTTTTGAATGGCAGATGAATGGTAGAATGGTAAAATTACACTAGCAAAAGTAAAATGTAATTTTCATCATGAATATGCATTGACTTTACATTTTAAAATTAAGCTTCTTATTCATATCTTTACTCCTTCTTAGAAGTACTATTTCCTTCAATGAAAACAATACACTTGTCAGCAGTTCAGTTCCTAACATCCAATCAAATGTTTTCTGGTTGTACCTCAGACATTTTTCAAACTGTTCACAAGATTTGTTTTGATTTATACATGAACATTCATTGCAACATTTTATTCTGTATTATATGTGCACAGCTCTATTTTTTACAAGGCGAATCACATTTCTTATTTAGGAGTAAACATTATTGTGATCCAGAAAACAATACATTTTAAAGTAAAAGTAATAAAATAAACACATGTAATTAAGGAGAAATCCACAGCCCTACTCTTTGGTAAAACTCAGTTGGGTGGGCAGGAAGGAAGGGATAAAGGAGGCAATGTCAGCTCCACCATGTCATTCTATGTATGAATGCCTGGCATGGCCCACTACTTGATCACCTACCCTCAACCTTTGACTGCAAGCTCTCTCTCTCTCTCTCTCTCTCTCTCTCTCTCTCTCTCTCTTATTATTTCAACTTATATACCGCCCTTCTCCCCAGGGGGACTCAGGGCGGTGAACAGCCAAACTTAAAACACATATAGTACAAAACTTAAGAAAAACTAAAATAAATTAAATCATTGGCATTACCAATTTAAAATCCCAAATCTACAAATCGAAAAATACTCAATTTAAAACTCAAAATCAATAAAATCAAGAATTTAAAAACCCCATTAAAACCAATTAAATTAGGCCGGCTTGTTGAAATAAGTGAATCTTCAGGGCCTTTCGGAAAGCGCGGAAGTCCGGGATCAATCGTATTCTAGGAGGTAGCTCATTCCACAGGGCAGATGCCCCCACAGAGAAGGCTCTCCCCCTGGGGGCCACCAGCCGACATTGCTTGGCTGATGGCACCCTGAGGAGGCCCTCTCTGTGCGAGCGTATTGGCCAGTGGGAGGTTATCGATAGCAGCAGGCGGTCTTGCAACTACCCCAGCCCTATGTCACGGAGCGCTTTAAAAGTGAGAACCAACACCTTGAAGTGCACCCGGAAGACCACTGGAAGCCAGTGCAGTTCGCACAAGAGAGGTGTTACGTGGGAGCGCCCTGTCGCTCCCATAATCACTCGTGTGGCCCCATTCTGGGCCAGTTGGAACCTCCGGGTGCACCCCAAGGGGAGCCCCATGTAGAGAGTGTTACAGTAGTCCAGGCGAGACGTGAGGAGTGCATGGGTGACCGTGCATAAGGAGTCCCAATCCAGAAAGGGGCACAACTGGCGCATCAGGAGGACCTGATAAAAGGCCCCCTGGCCATGGCTGCCGTATGCCCTTCCAAGGACAGCCGTGAGTCCAGGAGGACACCCAGGTTGCGAGCCCCCTCTGTGGGGGCCAATGACTCACTCCCAATAGCCAGCAATGGCACCAGCTGGCTAGACCAGGACACTGGAATCCATAGCCACTCGGTCTTGGAAGGGTTGAGACGAAGCCTGTTCATCCCCATCCAGACCCGCACAGTTTCAAGGCACTGGGACATCACTTCGAGGGCATCATTGGGGTGGTCAGGGGTGGAGATGTACAGCTGAGTGTCATCAGCGTACAGTTGGCAACACACCCCAAAACCACGGATGATCTCACCCAGCGGCTTCACATAAATGTTGAACAAGAGCGGCGAGAGGACCGACCCTTGCGGCACCCCGCAAACAAGGTGCCTCGAGGTCGACCTCTGCCCCCCTGCCAACACAGATAGCAACCGGTCAGAGAGATAGGAGGAGAACCACCGCAACACGGTGCCTCCCACCCCCAAGCCCTCCAACCGACGCAGCATGATACCATGGTCGATGGTATCAAAAGCCGCTAAGAGATCTAACAGGACCAGGACAGAGGTGCAACCCCTGTCCTGAGCCCTCCAGAGATCATCCACCAATGCAACCAATGCCGTCTCCGTGCTGTACCCAGGTCTGAAGCCGGACTGGCACGGATCTAGATAGACGGTTTCATCCAGGCACTGTGGGAGCTGTCATCAACCACACTCTCAACAACCTTCGCAATGAAGCGAAGGTTGGAGACAGGACAGTAATTTGCCAAAACAGCCAGAGAAGGCTTATTGAGGAGGGGCCTCACCACCGCCTCTTTCAAGGTGGCAGGCAAGTAACCCTTGCTCAGAGATGCATTTATAATCCTCTGGAGCCAGCCTTGTGTAACTTCCCGAGTGGCCAGTACCAGCCAGGAAGGGCACGGGTCCAATAAACATGTGGTTGAGTTTAACCTCCAGTTGCACATTTTCCAGTCGGGCGAACAGGTCTAGAACTGGGTTTCCGAATATCAGGGATAATTCTAGAAACAGTTGAGGATGAAGCCTCCAATCCGATGGATCGAGATGACTCCTGCTCAGCCAGTCTGCTTGAAGATTCAACGACCCCAAGATGTGTTGCACTGTCACTGAAAGAGTGTGTCTCTCTGCCCAGTTCAGTAAGAGTTTCTCTTTCTCCATAAGCTGTTTGGACCAGGAATCCCCCTGCCTGTTTATATGGGCCTTTGTGGCCATATTGTCTGTTCAGATCAATACATGGCGACCCGACACCTGGTCCTTGAAATGGCAAAGTGCGAGTCTCACTGCCCGCAGTTCCAACCAATTGATGCTTTGGCGACATTCTGCCGGAGACCACTGACCCTGTGCCACCCACGATAGAAGATGTGCCCCCATCCATAAAGGCTCTCATCGGATGTCAGTGTGATGCGGTCTGGTTCCTGAAATAGACACCCCTTCAGTAAAGCCGGTGATGTCCACCATCCGAGAGACAGACAGACTTGAGATGGTATGTGCACTTTGGACAGAGAAGTGCCGCGACCCTGTCTCTGGAATGGCAACAGGAACAACTGTAATGGCCAAGAATGGCGACGAGCCCATGGCACTATCGAGAGACAGGAGATCATCTTCCCCAATAATTGTGAGAGGACAAGAAGGGGAATTAATCTTTGTGATAAGATCGATGACACCATCTCCATTATACTGTGTTGGCGCTCTGGCGAAAGGAACATTTGGCCCTTGACCAAATCTATCACCGCTCCTAGGTGGACTATGTGCATGGTGGGATGCAGGTGGCTCTTCTCTAGATTGAGAAGATCCCACTCGTTTGAAGATCGCAAAAGGAAGCCAACAGTCAAGTAAACTTTAACAAAGTCAAATCTGTCCTCATAACATGCAAAATGGCAGTCGTCGTTGATGTCAGTGCCTGCAGGCAATCTCACCAACGAACCAGCAATGTCAATCAATAGCAGGAACCAGGCGGTGGAGAAATAGACCCCTCAAACCCCACTGCTTCACTAGGCTCGGCTTCAAACTAAGTCCACGAGCCTCAGGCAGTTCACAAAGGCTGGAAAGCCTACGCTTTTAAATTAGCCACCGCGGCTTGACAAGCAAACAAAATGGCAGGCACAAGCGGGGAAACCGCTCCTCAGTGCCTCCACGGTCTGCCAATGACAATGAAAAATGGCACAAAGGCTTAATTCACCTTCCACAGCGCAGCAAAGCTGGTTTCTTGACAATGGAGTGTCACCCAATTCCTCAGGCAGGGACTCCGAGCTGCTTGTTAAGATAGGACTGCGAGGTGGTGGAGGTTGAGCCGGCAAGCCAGAAACCAGCACACCACCAGCGGCAAGTAAATTGCACGAAGGTGCCTCAAGAAGCAGCCTTCAGCAAGCTGCTTTTTTTAAATATCAGCCAGTGTAAGCGAGCTGGAGACACGCTAAGCACACTGCCAGCAGCTGAGCGGGGAGTGCTCCAATTCCCCCACACTCTCACGTTGCACAGCCGTACCTGAAAATCGCTGAACAGAGTTCAAACAGCAAGTCAAAAATAAAAAAAACAAAACTACAGACTAACAGAAAATAATTCAAAGTATTGACAGAGAAATCCAACAATGGTCTCTTCAGCAAGACTGAGTGAAAAAGACTGAAGAGGGCCTGGCCAGACCAATGGAAAAAAGTTTAAACATTCAGTCTCGAGCTAAGGAGGAAGTGATTACCCATGTGGATTGCCGGAGCAGCAACGCTGGAAAAGGACACTCTAGGAGTCTATGAAGGCTGGGGACAGCAAAAAATGTCACTTCCTGTCCAACTGGGAGTTGGGAAATGGGCCGTTTCAGGTCTCCGGAGGGCCTCCAAGGGGGTGGGGAAAGCTGTTTTAACCCTCTCCAGATACATAGAGAGGATCTGGAGCCAGGTGAGAAAGAAAAACAGGCCTTCCCCACCCACCCCAGGCTCTCAAGACGCAGAAAACAGCCTTTTCCCCTATTTCTGGAGGGCCCAAAAGGCCCAAAAATCAGCTGGCCGGCCCACGCATACACACCAGAGCTGAGCTGGCATGACCACTGATATGGCTATGCATGTCACCTGTGCCACGTGTGCCATAGGTTCGCCATCACAGCTCTAGGACCAAATTACATTTCATTTTAAAACATTTTAGCCATAATTTTATGGACATCAAGCCCAATAAAAAATGGAAAGAGACTGCAATAAGGACTATTCCAGTAATTTCATGATTAAAATTAAAAGAAAACACTTTAAGTAAAATGTCTCAGCCTAAAAAAGATAGTTGTTGATACTATTTTTCTCTTCCTCTTTTTCCACATCATGTCATATGGCATTCACTTTATTCATATCATCCAAGTCTCAACAATTCTTCTGGGTTGCACCTAACTTAATTCTCCAAATTGCATTCCTCAGCACTAATGGCTTTTTCCACATTTTAATAGCAGTCTTTCTTCGACAATGTGAATCATCTTAAGAACGTTTGAAGGAATCAACAGCCTCTTCTTTTTATTGTGAATTATGAGTTTGTATAGAGAAAATTAAGACAGATCAATTTTAAAAGCTCCTACATTCTCCTTTCTCTCTCTCTCTCTCTCTCTCTCTCTTTCTCTCTCTCATGCACAAGGGGGGGGGTAGATATGAAAAATAGAACTTTTCATATTTTTCTTTCACAGCTTTAGGGGAGCTGATGCAAAAGTCATCCATTAGACGCAGCAGACTATGTGGTCTCATATCTATAACTGTTTAACTAAGCATGAAAACACACACACAAAATCTATTTTATTACAAAGTATTAAAAACTTTAAAATGCCACAAGCAAACCTGAATAGATAAAATATGGATTCAAATTCACTTAAACAGCTTTTGTTAATATGTAAAAAGGAAGAATATTTTAAATGTTAATTTATTTTAGAATAAGAAGCAAGTTAAAACTTACTGCTAAAAAAGATAACCACCTCTATTTGGGAAAAAGGGAATTAAGCCAATGTATATACCTATATTAATCTTTTGTTATTCAGATCTGCACTGAAACACCTCTTTAATTTTATACCTTTAAAATAACATGTGAAACCATGTGAATCAACAAAAGCTTTAGTATACATGTCTGACCCAAGATTCCTTTATTATTTGGTAAAATAAGAGGGGCAACTGGATAAACGAATTGGACATTATCTTATCATTAGCTATGTGACTACAGTAGTATCTTGACTGTTAAAAAATGTCCTAAAATATGTAAGTTTTAAATATTCCACATAAAAGGTTGCCCAAACCACAAACGGTCCCAGTGTAAGTTCCTCCTTACCTCCACTGAAGTGGACTGCTGTGGCAGGGACTACCAGGGTTGCTTTGAGGTTGTGGATTGAGGTAAAATGCTAGAGGAGAGGTTGCAAGGGCACAATCAGCACTAAGTGGAATTTTAAGATGTTGCAGACCTGGAGCAGATGTAGGGGAGAACATATGTTGATGGACATCGCTTCCTCGGCAGTGGGAAAGGAAAGGAGAGGAGATTCTGATAAAGTACCACAACAGAAAGAGTCAATTTGTAAATCATCTCACATATGTAGTCTTTTCAGAAAACAAAATCATGTTCCTGACAATATTGTATCCACTCCAAATCAGATGTATCTCTATCTTCAAAATCCCTTAAGGTTTGAGATCTTATTAGACACTGTACACAAAAAGTACTGAAGCTATAGATGAAGACCATTGCTTGTCAATTAGTTCATATGTTTCTTAAAACTTGATCACATGAAAGTATGAGCTGTTAAAATTGGTGTCAATACTGAATTGGAATTTACAGACTGCTGAAAGAGTCCTCTATATTGTCCTCACATTTAATGATAAATCTACTTGCATTCAATGACATTCTAAAGTGCCTGTTTCCATAGAGTTTATTCTCAATATTTAACTCTTCAGCGGAATGTCTTTTGTTGGTCCCATGACCAATTCAGTTTTCTCCATAACTGGGTCCATAGTTTGCAACAAATTGCCAGTAGAAATGAAACAAATTTCATTTTTACTATAACTATGTGTGGAGCTATTTTTTTAAATGTTGCTGATCATGATGATAGAATTTGAATTACACTTTTGTTGTACCATGTAAATTGCCTAGAACTGTCAAAGGACTGGGTGCCATTTTCTTTTTTCTAAGCAAATAAATAATTAATAAACCACAGGCAATTTTCTCGCAGATGGCAAAAACAACATTTGCAACAGGACCTTTCTTAATGTTTGGCCAATTGTAGACAAAATTGTTGATTTTCACTTATTTCTAAAAGGTGATGTATAGAGAGAGAGACAAACTTTATCTGAAGAATCTGAATTGGGAAAGTGCAGATAAAGTTTATTTAGTCTTGATACTGCTGTATCAATTTCTTTTACTATACTAAATACTTTATTTGAATCATTTGCCATATGATTGATTGTAAGAGTTAAAACATATAAAACCTAAGAGTCAACATTTATTTAGTTTATGCAAATAAACACAAAAAATCCAAATACACTGCCTCATTTTATAAAATATTAGGTTAAGCACTGGTTATTTTTTACTACTTCTACATTACTCCTCCATTAATTATAAAGATTAACAAAAATATGAATATTTATTTCAAGAGGTGAAAGAATTCTTTTAGGGGAAATATCTTGTATTAATAATAGTATATAAACTGTACTTTTTTTCCTACTAAAAACATGAGAACATGTTTTAAACACTAATTCAGGAACAAATATTCCAATAAGATTATTTAATATGAAATCTATTTTCCAAAACGAGCCTTACTGAATGCGTAGAGATGGAGCTCCAAATCGCTCTCTTCTTCGTTTCATCATTTCACTGTGTGACACACTAAATTTTGTTCAACAACCAGAGATCTTAGAGCCAGTTAAATCCAATACTTAGCTTGCAGCAAAGGCCCGATATCAGTCACATATTCTAAGCACTGAACTTCTGTTCATAACTATCAGGTGCTGTCCAAAAGCTTTCAAAGAAATTTTCTGAAACTTATTTATAACCTCCTGAAACAGCTAAATCATAGACAACCAGTATGAAGTACTAGGACCGTGAAGCCTGAAATAAGGACTGGACTTTTTTATCACACAGCCATCCTACAGTATACTTCTACCACCAATCACATTGCAGCTCAACAAATCACTGACAAATGTTTGTTCACTTCAGCAAGCCACAAGGAAAACAGAAACCAAGAGGGAGAAATGGCACATGAGCAAAAACATTTGGCAGAAGTCTTGCATACCAACATGAAAACTCACACAGTAAAAGTAGTACTCGGGCACTGCTCTGAGCCAGATTTCCAACAAAGCTATGAGCAGCTGCTCTTCGTGTTTGGAGATAATTTTGATATCTCTTTTTGGATGTTAATCAGCGAACAATGTCACATTTTTTTCCTTATTCTGGATTATTTTCTTATATTAATATACAATTCAAACCTGAATTATTAAACTATTTTATTAGACTTCCAGGAAATGGAAAAAGTGTTCTGACAGTTATGATTCCTAAAATGAATCTAGGAATGAACGGGTTAAAAAAAGGGTTCAAATGTTATTGATTTTTTTGAGAAGAAGATCACATAATTCTTTTGAAGAAGAATCTATTTCCTCCTTTATCAGTCATTTTTTCTGACTGGCAAGTAACACTCCTAGCTGCTGACTCAAATCAATGTAAAGTCCTTGACTTACAGTTGCAATTGCAATTGGGGCTGGAATTTTAATTGTAAGTTGTGATAGTCATAAGTCAAAGCTCCCTCATGACCAGACCTGATTTTACAACTGTTTTTATGGTGGTTGTTAAGCAAATCAACATGGTTGTAAGGCAAAATCCATTCTACTGAACGGGCACTTTTTGCTGGAAACTAGTAAAAAATAAATCACAAACTGCAGTCATGTGACTGTGGGATATTGCAATTAACTGTAAATGTAAGTCAGTTGCCAAGCAACTGAAAATGTGGTCATGGGACCATGGGAGGAGGTGTTGTGGCATTTTACATCAGCTGGAAGTGCTTTACACTTTTCAAGACTGTTGAAATGCCAAACTGTTGTTAAACAATTGGTCATAAGTAATTGTAATTATATACATGCCATTGCTAATCGGTGTCCTCAAATCCACCATCTCGAGAAATTTATATAAATCTATCAACCATTATAGCACATATTTATATGCCTCTGATAAATTAGAATATCTTAAGCATGTACATAATTAGTTCATTTTTATTGTTTTATTTATTATATCCCATATTTTTTATTTTTATAACTAACTCAAGGAAGTCAACTCCTTCCTAGCTAAATCCTTCAATTATTTATTGATAAGTAGAGTGTCTATTATCATAACAAAGTAAGAATTGCTCAATATTAAGTGTTCTAAAGTGCAATTAATTTTTTCTGCCATTAAAACTCTGCTAAGAACAATATCAATCACGCTCTTCAATTATGCACACTTTTTTTGGCTATTCTCTCTTCATCCACATAATTAAATCTATCTCCCAGTATCCACACAGACAACTGAATTTGCAGCTTCAAATAAATGATAGTCCCTCCATTTTCAATATAACCAAGTCACAGAGAAGTCCATAAGCAGGATGAGAAAGCAACAAATTAATCTTGCTGTCATGATGTCCCTCAGTTTGCAGATCACTTAGCTAACAATTATTCATTTCTTTTTAAATAATTTTAATTTCTTTAATTTAATTTTTTTTAAAACAACTCTTTAAATAAGTTTTGGTTTTGTTTTGTTTTTTTAAAAAGCTCAGTTTCATTTTTTCCCTAAATATTAAAGCCACAAATAAAGAACCCCATAGAAATTTTCTATTTCTGAAAATATTTAACAGATCTATAGCTAGACTTCCTCTCATAATATAAATTAGTCTGGAAATAACATTCATTTTGAGAATGTGCACCTTATCCCAAAGGGTATATATAATTCAGTGCCATCTATCAAAAATTTAGAAACTTCACTATTTTATTTTATTATATGTTACTAACTGAATTATATCTTACAATATAGACATACCTAGATACTTTGTGGATTCAGGATCAATTCGCATTTTATATTCCTTAAATAGGTTACCAGATTTTCACCTACGGGCATCAGTCCTGATTTGGACTAATTAATACAATAACCTGTCATTTTGCTAAAGGCATCCATCTTTTGCATCAATACTGAGATAGCAGTGTGACATTTAGAAATAAACAAAATAATGTAATTGCAAATAAAACCAATCTGTGTTTAACTAAATTATGTACTGCCTCGTAGATCTTCATAGGAGTGGATTGCCTATGAACGTAACTGTATGGACAAATATAATAAAATATGGGACTCATTTATATAAAATACAATAGGTTTAAAATGATAGATATATAAATGTTTTAGAAATGCATATATATTTCAATAATAGTTGCATTGAATAACAGTATAATTGCATTAGAATTGTAACTACTGTTAAATTATTTTTATACTTTTTGCTATGTTGCACTTCACTTTTTTTTAAAAAAAGGTGCACTTTTAAAGTTTTTCTTTGAAAATGTTTATAGTTTGAAAAATCACAAATAGTAAGTGCATTTTTTCAATTTCATGCAAAAAAATCTATAAGGGTTTTCCAATCAGCCATAAACATACACAATACATTATCTTTTCTCTAATCAAAGAAGTACATTTAGCCATCTCTGCAAGTTCCATTATCATCACTAATCATCCCTCCTTGGTGGGTAGTTACAAATCTTTCCATCTTTGTACATACAGTAATCTCACTGTAATTATTATGTACAAAGGCATAACTTTTGTTCAAAAATATCTTTCAATGTTTGTTGTTTATGTTTATGTTTATTGGATTTATATACCACCCTACTCCCGAAGGACTCAGGGCAGTGAACAGCCACAAAATAAAACACATATATACAAAATTTAAAAGCAGAATAAACCGAATTAAACCATTTGGCCCAAGACAAATTTAAAACACCCCAGTAATTTAAAACAGATTAAAATTTACATTTTAAAAAGGAAAAAAGGGAAAAGATTAGGCCAGGCCAGCTTGATGGAATAAAAAGGTTTTGAGAGCACAGCAGAAGGTGCGTAGATCTGGGATCCTCCGTATCTCCGGGGGGAGCTCGTTCCAGATAGTAGGTGCCCCCACAGAGAAGGACCTCCCCCTATATTTTAATATATGTCCAATATTAAAATATTTTGCTTCATTCTGTATTAGTAAGTCGAATTTAAATGTTCTTTAATTGTAATCTTTTTGTTCCTTCTGGTTCCCCCCTGAAAGTCTCATCTCATTTTAGATGCAAAAAAAAAGGCTTACTTAGGAAATATCTACCCTAATCAGACCAAAATTGAGTTGAAAAAAAACTTTTTCATGACTATATGACAGTAAAACTAGATCATACAAGTTCTGTAAAATGAATAAAAACTGTTTGCCCCAGAAGTATGGTAAAGAATTGTCCTACAGATAAGACACAATTTTTTTAAAGGCTGAACTGGATAGGAAATTGACTAGCTATCTGTGATATAACAATTCTATTCATTTTTTTAAGGATGACTATCGTACTTTTCAGAGTATAAGATGCACTCCCCCCCAATAAAAAAGGGTGGAAATGTTGGTGCATCTTATGCACCAAATACAGCCATTTTTGGCCTCCCGAAGCCCCGCCCCATGTGTCCATTTTTGCAAAAAACGAAGGGGGGGTGTGGCACAGAGGCTTTGAAAGGCCTCCTGGGGGCTGAGGAGGGCAAAAAAGCCCCCATTTTTGCAGAAAAATGGGTGAAAACGAGCTCGTTTTTCACAAAAACGGGGCATGCAGAGGCTTTGGGAGCCCTGCAGAGTGTTCCTGGGGGTTGGGGAGGGGAAAAAAATTTTTTTCTTGTTTACCTCTTTGAAATCTTGGTACATCTTATACACCGGTGCATCTTCTAGTCCGAAAAATAGGGTACTTGTTCGTTAATGTTAGTTTGCATATATTTAAACATTTTTGTACCCCATGGACTTAATCTTTCCCATGGTTCAAATTTTTCTAGGTCAACAGAATCACGACCACCACCCCAATGAAACAAAATCATATACAATTAGGGCATGTGAATATCAAAAGGATCTATATATGTGTTTTATCGATTACAGAAAAGTTTTTGACTATGTAGAACACAATATGCTATGGGTGTCTTTGGGTGATCTTGTGTCCGAACTCACCTGTTCAGACTTTATCAGATCACTGATCAGGATTCCACAGTGAGAACACTCTATGGCCATGATGATGAACCTATGGCACATGTGCCACAGTTGGCACCGAGCCATATCTGTGGACACACGAGTGTTGCTCTAGCTCACCATGCACTTGCTAGCCAGCTGATTTTTCGGCCTTCCGAGCCCACCCGAAGTCAAGAAACAGGCCATTTCCAGCCTCCGGAGGGCCTCCAGGGGGCCGGGGAAGGCAATTTTTGCCCTCCCCAGGCTCCTAGAAAGGTTCTGGAGCCTGGGGAAAGCAAACAATGGACCTACCGGGCCCACAGTGCCATCACGTGCCGAAAGCAGGGGGAGCACGGGGGGGTCACACACACAGGGGCAGGGTGCATAGAATTATGGGTGTGGCCACATGTGCACATGAAACACCCACCCCCCCGCACCCACCCACTTTTGGCACACAATGGCAAAAAGGTTAGCCATAACTGCTCTATGGCGACACAGATTAGTTCAGGATCAGTAAGGCACTTAGACGGGAATATTTTTTTGGCACTGTTTCTGTTCCATCAGTATGCTGAAGTAATCGTGTGGAAATCAGATTTGGAACTGCCTGATGTTGGAGTGAAGATTGGGGGAAGAACCATAAATAATTTGATGTACGCAAATGATACAACACTATTGACTGAAAATAAGGAAGAGCTGGAAAAATGATCTAGAAAATCAAGGACAAAAGTGAAAAAGCAGGATTGTGTTTTAGCATCAGGAAAGCAAACATAACGACAACAGCTGAAATAGACATGACATGTTTAAAATCCACAAGAAGGAAATTGAATTATTTTTGAGAATTTATCTTCCTTGGATCAAAAATTGTTCATTATGGCAGTTCTACTCCTGAAATCAAATGCAGAATAACTGCAGGCCACACTGCAATGATTAACGTGAATAAGATCTGAAAAAGCAGAGCTATTGATAAGGTATAAATATAAAAAGCAGAGGCTAGTTAGAGCAGGTCTTCCCTGTAATTATTATGGGGGTGAGAGTTGGACACTAAGAATGACTGATCAAAAATTGACACATTTGTCCTGTGGTGCTGATGTGGTGTAAATTATGTGGTGTATACCATGGACAGCCAGAGCAATCAAAAGAGAGGTGCTGATTTGTATAAAACCAGAAACATTTTTAGAAGCCAATTATCACAAGACTATGTCTGATTTACTTTGATCATATCATGCGTGCAAATTGGAGAAATCAGTGATGCTAGGAATGGTTAGGGAACAAGAAGAAGGGGCAAGCAAGGAGCTGGTCTGATAACAATAAAAACTGATACAAAGATGAACATCCAACAACTGAAAGAAGTTTTGCTTGACAGGGTAGCTTGGAGACCACTTGCCTATACAGTCGCCAAAAACTGGAGATGTTCGAACTGTTGAAACAACATTTAAAAAGGTTGAGAGAGAAATAGTGAAAATCAGCATTTGTTCGTTTGTTTAACAGGGTACCCCCAGTCTATCATAATTCTGGGTGACTTTCAACATAAAACAATAAAAGCCCCAAAGTATATAACCTAGAAAACAAAGCTGAGAGAAACAACGTCAATGTAATCAAAACACCACACAGGGAGTCCATCATCCACTTTACCCCAAGGGTCAGAGAACAGCCAGGCCTCTGAGGGCTTATTTAAATAAGGTCAAGTCATACAACTATCAGGAAGAAGGTGATTTAGAAGCCTATCAACAATGCACCCATTTCTCAGTAAGTAAAACCAAGGCTTCGTACCAAGGAAACAATCTGTCACAGAGAAAAATAAAAGAGATTAAGAGCAGATCAGTTAATCTGAAAGGTATTATCCTCAACTAAATTTGAAAATCATTGCTTTTGCTAAGGGAAAAAGATAGAACTGAAGACAAGGAATAAAACAGAAGATGGAAACATCACAGAACCGCAAAACAAACTAATAAAAAACCTCATGCAGGAAGATATAATAGCAGCAAACTGTATCCAAATGAACAATTTTTTGGCTATACAATTTAGGAAGAGTCATATGACTTGCAGGAAAAATGGTTTCTTATATTTCTTTCATTTATTCACCTAGAAAGCTATTTTTCCATTTACAATCCATTTACCATTTTGACAGCACTAATATTAAAAAAAGAATGTTAAGTAACCATAATTAATATGCAGCATGAAGAATAGTTTCTGAATGTTTTTTCCCTGTTATATATATATATATATATTATCACAATCCCAATGAGACTTTTGAAAAAAAAAGTGATGAATCACTTTCCCATTTGAACATAAATGAGTATTTAAAATTATATCCCTGAGCATGCTGATGTCTCATGAGTTTAAACTTCAATTACTGAAACATTTAGGCAAAACTTCCAGATAGGAAAATAGATAGAAATAAGACTATGAGCTTCCATGCCTATTTCGTTCTCCTCTAAATTGCAACTGTTTGCCTTTTATTAGCACAATGAATATTTCTGCGATTTTGCTCTATACAAATCTGATGTCTTTTCTCTTGTCAGCTTGGAATTTTCAGACTAAACCAGTATCCATCAGGGAAAAACTGACAGTCACTACAATTACCCATGTGTACTCACTTCTGAACCACCTTCTATTTACTTAAAATATACCTAACAACCAGTTTGCATTATGTAATTCAGTGAGGGGGGAGGGTATATATCAATGCAAGAGGTAACTTGAGATACTGTATATTTGTCTAACTCTTCAGCTAGCAAATTTCTTACCAAAATTTACAGTATGTCAGACCTCTAGTTTCATATCATGTTCCAATCTTTGTACCCAAATCATATAATATATCCATTACCATCCCAGCCAGTGGTGAAATCCTAATTTTTTTACTACCGGTTCTGTGGGCGTGGCTTGGTAGGCGTGGTGTGGCATGGCTTGGTGGGTGTGGCTTGGTAGGTGTGGCTTGGTGGGCATGGCAGGGGAAGGATACTGCAAAATCTCCATTCCCACCACACTCTGGGGCCAGCCAAAGGTGGTCTTTGCCGGTTCTCCAAACTACTCAAAATTTCTGCTACCGATTCTCCGAACTGCTCAATGTTTCCTCTACTGGTTCTCCAGAACCTGCCAGAACCTGCTGGATTTCACCCCGATCCCAGCCCACATCTCTAAGTATACTGAATTGTCCTAAAAAAGAAAACAAGCTAATACTATTAAAGCTGTTAAAGGTGACACTATTAAAATTGCTAATAAAGTACAAAATCCTACAGAATGGCTAGGAAAGATTGAGTAGAAAAGCCCTTCTATGATTCGGAAGGAGCCGCTCAACTCGTAGCGCTGCTGGAAAGCCTCTTAGCCTCAGAAACAAACAGGCGCTGAGAATGTCAGTGAGCCTGTGGTCCGGTGCGACAAAGAGCAAGCTGGGGCGCGCGGCCGTCGGGACCGCTCGCCAGCAGTCCTACCCCACAGGGTCTTCAGCGGTACCAGCCAAAGCCTGACACGCTGGGATTTTTCGCTAAGTCAAATGCTCTAAAAATAAAGGGAAAAAAACGGACACTAACTGAGAGCTCTATCTAGACACGACTGTCCAACTCGACCGAGTCGAAAAATCTGACAGCTATGTCTAGGAGGTGGGACTTTCTTACTTTGCGCAGACTCGGTCCAAGCAAACTCTACCTAGTCACTTCCCAGCCTGACTGCCGTGCCCGACATTATGAGAAAAGGACATGCAGAAGTTAGACAAAATAGTATCATGTGAATAGAATGGTGCAGAAAAAAATTGTACAGGAATAAAGAGATTGCAATCCAAACCTCAGTTCCTCAACTCTATGGCTCAACTGCCTTGACATACTTATAGCATCAATATTGCTCTTAACCAATATCCTTTTCTCTTAAAAATCCATTAAATTCCAATACAAAAGATAAAATCAGTATTCAGATCATGATTCTCAATTGGCATTCTTATTCCAGGATTAAGGCTTCACTCTAGGACTTTCATATAACCCAATTAGAAACAGAATTTTATTTCATTGCTAAGCAACCACAATGACAGATAATCCTTAAATCATGAATCTGCATGAAAGTTTTGTACATTTTATATTCTTTAGTGCATATAAAATGTAAAGTATTTTAATTGAGAATCATATAATTTTAAAAGTCTGCATTGTTTCCTGTTCCAATTTATCCATATTCAACTCCACAACATCATAAACAGTGGAGAATGATAAATGGTAGCATGCAGCAATATTAATTGTATTAACTTGGTTAATCCTGAAAAATAATACAAAGCCACAATACAAATTAAACATTTTGAAAAATATGAGGCCAAAAATTATAACATTCAGAATGATGTTATTATGCTTCAAATTAAGGCCATGGAATCTGCAATTAGACTAAGAGGGATAAAAGAAAACAACAGAGAAAACTTAAGAACAACTTGTGCAAAGACCTTTGCAGAATTATTAAAGTTACAAGATGAATTAATTTTGGGTTCTATAGCGAAAGTTTACAGAGTTAACTCACGTTTGGCTAAACAAAGGAATCTGCCTAGAGATGTCGTTGTTTACTTCACTGATAAGAGACTGAGAGATGATATTTTACAAAAGTCTTATTCTGATAGAGTGCAGGTAGCAGGTACACAAATCAAGATTTTCAAAGAGCTACCATCGAAGGTCTTGAAGGACAGGAAAGATTTTGATTTTTTGGTCAAGGAATTGAAGAGAAGTAATATCCCATTTAGATGGGATTTTCCAGTTGGTATAATTTTTAGATATCAAGGTGTGAGACATTGTCTGAATACTATTGAAAAAGCAGAATATTTTTATCAAAATATCTTTAAGGGAGCACCGAAATATATTAAGAATAAAAAGTCAAAAACAGAGTTTACAAAATGTGAACAGAAAGAAGAAAATCAAAGTGTGTTAAAAGTAAAAGGAGAATTTGGTGGTTGTCCAGAGGATTCTATTATGGATTTTTCTGATGAGAAAACTGAACACCTCAGTGATCTTGGGGGATTACAGGACCTTGAACTGCTGGAGGAAGATTCAAAAAACAAAGTTTTACTTCGAGATGACCAGCAGCAGAGGTCCAATACTCTTCAGGACATGGGGGGTGATACTAATCGACAGGAACTAGAAGTCAATGAAGAAATCCGACTGGAAACCACAGGTGATAAATTTAAAGAGCATCCTGAATTGTTTGATACTGAATCAGAAAGCATTGAAAGATTTGGAAAAAATGGATTATAAAAACTCTTTTAAGATGTACAACAATTTGTTAAAAGTTCATTCTGAGTTGGACTAACTTTAAACTTATATATCAAAATGGATTATAAAAATTTTTTACTATGAAGTTTATCCTGGATTGGACATGTTATCCTGAGTTCTGATAGATTGCTGCAAAATTAGCAGCGATCACTGGTTACCCAATTATATATTTTTTGTGGAATTTATTTTCTAGGAGAAGACTACGAAATTGAAAATATCCTATAACCCGAAGGATTGAATTGCAAAGGGTGGCAGGATTTGAAATAATTTTGAAGGAACATCTGGGAATGCAGCTCTTAGTTGGTTTTTTTTCTCTTTTTTTTTTCTTCAAGGCATGAATGTCAAGACTGCAAAAGCCTATTTTTAGGTATAGTATAAGTTAGCTTGAATGAATCTTCTTAGAGGTGTGAATATCTTCGTGGTTGGATATTATTCATATAAAGTCACTCGGGGGGTTGTGTGGGGAAATGTTTTACTTTGCTGATGGGGGCAGCGGCAAGATGAAGATTATTGAAGCAGGATTTATGTAAGGAAATATGTTTGACTTCAATCAAGTTGAAGAGAAGATTGAAATTTGGATTATACAAACTGAGGAATGAATTAAACAAAAGATAATTTTCTTAATAATATAACTGCGTGATTATAAATATATATGCATATATATGTTTTATGTTTTTGGGGTTTTTTTTCTTTAGTTAAGGGGTGTAGTTAGGATAGAATTATAATGGTGTTCTTAATTATAATGGTTATTAATGGTTTTTTTTATTATAACATTGTTTAAATATATTAAGGTCTGGTTTTCTGTTTTTTTTTTTACTTTTTTTTTCCTTCTTTCCTTCTTTCTCTTTCTTTTCCTCTTTTGAAATTTGTTTAATTTAGAATTTGAATATTTAATAATCTTTTCTTTTTCCCTTGTTCTAAATTTTGTTTTTTTTTTTAACTTGTAGCGGAAGTCAGGGGGGGATGGGGAGGGAAGGGGTTGGGGTTGAGGGAGGATGGGAGGGGTTGGGTAGGGGGACTGGGGAGGGGGGGTGAAAATGAAAAAATTTCTGTATTGTAAAACTTTTTCAATAAAAAAAAAACATTTTGAAAAATATGCCTTAAATCAATAATTTTAAGAAGTTATACTTACAAGCTTCCTCTTCTAGGGAGACTAAGTTCTTTCTGTGGGAGGAAAAAAAACAATAAGATGATTTAGAGCAGATTATTAGAGTAGCTTGGTGAGTGATTAGCTATTTACAGTGACTGAAATAATAAATAAAAGATAACTGTGTCTAAATACAGCATTGTAAAAATGTTATTATTTTCAAAGCATATATATGACTGCATTACTCTAAATGTAACTCCTGTAAATATTCATTTTTTATAAGTATATATTTTTCAACAGTTCAATTTTTGAACTGATTTACAATTTAAAACTGCACAGCAAGGTATAAACAAATCATTAAGACTTTCAGTGGCTCTAATTTTAATGAGTTTATTTCTCAAAGCAACTGAATCATTTTTCAGGTTTATGCTTGCTTTAAATAGAGGCATTTATTTTTGCATAAAGTCCAACACAGTTTTTACAAGTCATTTTCATAGCAGGTACAGCCCTAATGCGAAATATGGAATTCAGTTTTAGGGATTTTTTTGTTACATTTACATGTAAATATAACATTTCACCACTAGATGGTATGATTATTCTTTTTAGCAGCTGTATAAAAAAAGTGAAAAGATTAACAGTGTTCAAAAAACAAATCTATTCAAGTTTTAAAAGTTTACTATGGAAGAAAAAATTTTGTTGTTCTGACGGAATACTAGTGAGGTCTTATATCAAGACCTACCTAGTGGCGATAGAAGTGGCAAAATCTAGCTATTTTTCCACTCTCATCGCATCTGCAGAGAATCGCCCAGCCGTTCTGTTTAGGGTGACTCACTCCTTACTCCAGGTGGGGGTGCGGGAAGATCCCTTGCAGGGTCAAGCTGAGGATTTTGTGCAATTCCATGATAAAGTTGCTCAGATTCGGGAAGGTCTGGACTCCGATTGGGTGGGTCCAGGGGAGGAGATGGGGGTAGGTCTTGAGAATATTATCTGGGAAGAGTTTGACCTTGTGGCTCCCGAGGATGTGGACAGGATTCTGGGAAGGCTTAGAGCTGCCACATGTTTATTGGACCCGTGTCCCTCTTAATTAGCGCTGGCCTCCTGGGAGGTTTCACGAGGCTGGCTCCAGGGGATTATAAATGCTTCAGGAAGTGAGGGTGTCTTTCCTGCCACCTTGAAAGAAGGTGGTGAAGCCCCTGCTCAAGAAGCCCTCCCTGGACCTGGCTGTATTAGCTAATTATTGTCCAGTCTCCAACCTTCGCTTTGTTGCAAAGGTTGTTGTGAGTGTGGTGGCACGACAACTACCATAGTACCTGGATGAAGCTATCTATCTGGATCCGTACAAGTCGGGCTTCAGGCCAGGATACAGCACGGAAACAGCATTGGTCGCGTTGGTTGATGATCTCTGGAGGACTCGGGACAGGGGTTGTTCCTCTGTCCTGGTCCTATTAGATCTCTCATTGGCTTTTGATACCATCGACCATGGTATGCTGCACCGGCTAGAGAAGTTACGGATAGGGTGCACCATGTTGCGGTGGTTCTCCTCTTTCCTCTCCGACCGTTCGCAGTTTGTGTTGGTAGGAGGGCAGAGGTCAACCTGGAGGCGCCTTGTTTGTGGGGTGCCGCAAGGGTCTGTCCTCTCGCCCCTTCTGTTCAACATTTATGTGAAGCCACTGGACGAGATCATCTGTGGTTTCGGGGTGAGGGTACATCAGTACGCTGATGACACGCAGCTGTACATCTCCACCCCAGACCACCCCAATGATGCCCTTAACGTGATGTCCCAGTGCCTGGAGGCTGTATGGATCTGGATGGGGAGAAACAGGCTCAGGCTCAACCCGTCCAAGACCGAGTGGCTGTGGCTTCTGGTGTCCTGGTATAGTCAGCTGGTGCCATCATTGACTATTGGGGATGATATCTTGCCCCCCACAGAGAGGGCTCGCAATCTGGGTGTCCTCCTGGACTCGCAGCTGTCTTTAGAAGATCATATGATGGCCATGGCCAGGGGGGCCTTTTATCAGATTCACCGGACTGGGACGCCTTGCGCACAGATGCCTTTTCCCATGCTAGAAAGAAGACAGACTAACAGACTTGGTTCTCTACAGAATAATTTAAGAAACAACAAAATACTGTATTTGGAAGGAAAATTGCTTCAGAAAGAAAAAATAATCTAAAGTGATTTTCTGTGTGTGTGCATAAGAGGGGAAAACCATCTCCCCAGTATTGAACATGTTGTTTAGCTAGGTTGCAGCCTGCCAGAAAAGTAGAGAAAGTTGTTAGTTTTCAAAAAAAGAGACTTTCAGAACCATGTTGGCTTGAACCGTTCAAATTATATTTGACTGTACTTTTATATTATGCATTTCACCCTTATTTCTTGTTATACAACTTACTTTATATAGCACTATAGCAATAGCACTTAGACTTATATAGCACTTTACAGTGCTTTACACTTTAGTGAAACCAGTATTAATATTTTTCAGAAACTTTTAAACAAACATGCATTTGCCTTGAATAAAGGATGATTTCCAAGATTGGCCACACATTATGAGCATAAGAATTCTCAGTGCTGCTACATATATAACCAAATCAGTGGTGAAATCCTCCGCGGGTTGCCACCGGTTTGGTGCCAGCATGTGCGCGGTGCACGCCAAATGCATACTGCATGCATGCACTGTGCATGCCAAATGCGCACTGCACATGGAAAAAGGAGCCATTTTAAGGTAAGTGGAGCAGTGAAGAGGGGAACAGCTGTGCCGTGCAATTTAGATTTAATTTAGATATAAATTGCATGGCACAGCTGATCATCGGAAATATCGGTTCAAATGAACCGGCATTTTTTTTTACTACCGTTCATTTTCGGGCACTGTGCAGGAGGTGTAAGGCAAGGTACTGCCACCCAAAAACACTGTTGCCGTTCCACTGCCTGGAACCGCCTGAAAAACGTGATGTTCTTTTTTTGCCTCCACACGCCCCGTTTTTGGAATTGGGGAGGCAATGGAGATCTCCAGGCAGCGGAAATCGCAGCAACAGTGTTTTCGGGTGGCAGCACCTTGCTTTACGCCTCCTGCGCAGCTCCCGAAAACACGATGCTCTTTTTCCTCCCTGATTCCAAAAATGGGGCGTGCAGAGGCAAAAAAAGAACATCACATTTTTGGGCGATTCCAGGCAGCAGAGATCGTGGCAAAAGTGTTTTTGGGTGCCCCCTGCGCAGCTCCCGCATACCTTATGCCCCCTGCACAGCACCCTCTTCGCCAACCAAGTCCTGACCTCCGCGCTTCCCTGGGCTGCTTCCGGAATCAGGCTCCAACGAGGCAGCAAAGGCGCAGGGGGTTTGCCAAGAAGAGCAGCACTGTGTTTACGAGATGGCAGCGTCCAGAAGGACTGAAGTGCTGCATCTCTTACCAGGCCTTGCTGTGAGAAAGTCAGGCTTTCAACGCCTACAGCTACACACACACACACACACACACACACACACACACACAGAGCTAGGAAGACAGGGCTAGGACAGGGGCATCTCGAGAGTGAAGCCTTCAGTGCCAAGTCACTCTTCTGCACCCATAAAAATCATCCCACCCCACCCAGTTCAGTTAAATGTGCATAGAGTGATAGGGTTTGTTTTAAACGGATAAAAAAATCTGTGCTGCTCGTTATCAAAATTCGAGTGGAAGTGAGGATCCCCGCTGCCTGGAACTACTGGAAAATGCGATGCGCGGAGCTGACAGCCTCCAAAGGATGGGGACCGATGGGTGGGCGGGGCTACATTTGTTGTATAAGATGCATCCAAATTTTCACTCTCTTTTGGGGGGGAAATGGTGCGTCTTATACACTGAAAAATATGGTATTTCCTCTTTTTAGCAAAACCATACCCATTGTGAGTCACTGGTTCCTTTAATGACCACCACAGTAACATTCACCTCCAAAAATGGTTGTAAAGTCAGTTCAGTCATGTGATTGACCCATTTTACACCTGTCACAATGTATGACATTAATGGGTAGGTTCCATTATGGTGATAAGTCAAGGACTATCTATAACTTAGTCTATCTCTTATCGCCATATGATATACCGTATTTTTCAGAGTATAAGACACACCTTTCCCCCCAAAAAAGAGGGTGAAAATCTGGGTGCGTCTTACACTCCAAATGTAGTCCCACCCAGCTTCTCAAACAGAGGTTTCAAAGGCTGAAAAAAGCATCAGAAACGAAGCTTCAGAAAAGAAGCCCCCAAACAGAGCTTCAGAGGCTTCTTTTCTAAAGCCCTGTTTCAGAAGTTTCAGAGACAGGAAAATAAGCAAAAAAAAAAAAAAAAAAAAAAGCAAGGCACAGAGCTCACAACCAAGGAACCTGTTGCTAAAATTCACCTCTGGGAACAGCTGTTTGGAGGTATTCTTATTTTCCTTCCCAAAAACTAAGGTGCATCTTATACTCCAATGTGTCTTATACTCTGAAAAATACAGTAACTAACAACACTGGTTTCTCATTTTAAAAATGCTACAGTATGGTATTCTTTTAAAGAAACGGTTTAATGACTCTGAAACCTGAAGTCTGATAAGGTTAGTATTATATTAGTCCATATGAAATTTTGAGAAGTTCTACATATCTCAATTGTAACAAATATCTATAGCCCTTTACAATTTCATTTTAAAAATATCATTTAATATCTAAGGATATTTCAGCTTCAAATTTGGTAGGGATCACAATCTCACAATAACATTTTTCTGCTTTATTCCTGGCTTTATAAGCACATGACACCAACGGAGTACAATGGGTTCAAAAGTGTAATATACTGTGTACCCTTTGCAACCTCTGAAATTCTCTTCAATAGATATCTTTTGCAGATCTAACTATGTAGCAGTTGAATAACAACTGCCAAATATGAATTTTTCAGCTTTGTTTTTCTTAGGAAAATTAAATGTCCTGAACTCGTCATTCACGTCTCTTTTGTTCACTAGTTTTTTCAACTAGCTAAAGGAAAAAGTTGAATTTGGTTAAGGTACAGAGATGAGGAGAGAGAATACCTCTTTTGTCAATATTCTCTCTGGTATCAATACTATTGCCTTCACACTTCTTATTTTATCTGTGGAGCAGACATGTGGAAAAAGTACCTTTATTAATTCTGGATTTGATTTAAATACCTAACGTCTTCTTTTCTTCCTTAACACTGTTGATCATTCGTAGTAAGTTTCCAGTATTATTGAATATGTTCTTTCTATGCATAGATGAATATCTGCTTACTCAGTCCAACATAATTCAATCTGCTCACGTTTTCTTTATGATTCACTGAAATATCTTGATTAGATTTTAATCATTTTTTACGTAACCAATTTGAATTCTAGAATCAATTAATATGCACTTTATCCTCCACTCCCCCACTCTGTTCCCCCAGGGAGAGAAATCTTGTATGTAGGAAAAGTGGGTAAACAACCAGAAGAAGCCAGGAAAAGTAGATGCAGCTGGGAATTAGAACATTTGTATTCAAATCCTATACAGTATGTGCGCAAACTTTCCCAGACTCTGAAGAGCTTTCATTTTTACTAGAAAGCTGAAAGCATCTGCAGCTGACTCCATCTGCAAAAGTTGAAGTCAAGTATAAAATCCAATTCAAATTAATTGCTAATCTGGGCCAAATGGTTCTTTACACGGTAGTTGAACAGTAGTTATACCTCTCCCTCCTCTGTTCAATACAATATCAAAGCTTGGCAAGATCATTCAGATATTTGACAGAACTCGACCCTTCTCTCATTCCCACTTTATTTCATTTATCATGTTGTACTGCATTTTAGAATTATTTTTCCCCTTTACAAAGAAAATGAAACTATTAAATGATCTTCAAACAAAGCCAGGTAACACATTAATGAGCAGATTTATTTAGCAAATCTAATGCATACAATCAGTCAAGAACACAAGGCAGACCCAGAAGATGAAGAGACAACATCAAAGACACATACATCAATTAACAACGGTTGAAGCTACCAGAAGAGCAAGAGCCAGAACTCTGTATCTCCCTTGACACCCAGAGGTGAATGAGGAAGAGGAGGAGGAGAAGGAGAAGGAGACAAGTTGTTAGCAAAAGAACCAAAGAAACCAACTATTTGTTGCTATCTTGTGATCATATAGATATTTGCACTTCAGATCTATTAAACTTATGGGCGTATAACTTTTCCTTTTGTTTCCTACTGTTGCCATTTTTGAAGTACAGAACAGTATGAGCAATTGTAAAAAGAGATGTGACTGCTAGGAGCAGCTCAATGGAAATCAGTATCCCTATCCCATAGAAGATTTTCATTAGAATAAACCCTTCCGTTAACATAATCTAATTATCAGGCAGCAATATAGTCTAGCTTTATGCAGATTTCTTTAAAACCCGTCTAGCCACTAAACAATAATACCTGGCATTTAGATGAGTGAACCCTAGGAAGAAAATATTTTAAAACCAAAATACTATCTCTAAATTGTGTTGTCATAAATAATTCACTTCAAAAAATAATGTTCTGCAAAAGACACAATTTAATTGAAATTAGAGGCTGCTATATTGATATTTTCAGGAGACAGATGACACATGGTATAAATAGCTCTGAAAGCTTCGTTTGAGAAGTGCTTCTTAATCAGCTGAAACATATGGATATTTATAATGGCAAGATTGCAATGGTTGCTGCTACAACACTTCCCTCCTGATCTTATTTTGTTTTTATTTTATTTGTGTATTCAGTTAGATTCACTGGGGAGAATTAATTTTTATTTTAGTACTCTCATCTTTGGCTTTCATTATCTAGTTCTGTAGTAACCATTTGTCTGTTCTTTAGTGCAAATTATTTTTCTTTTCTCTTCAACTTCAATATCTACCTATCCAGAACACCTTTTCTAACACAATATCGAGACTACTATGCAATTTAACTGTTTGTGTTATTGACTAATTAACTGCAGCTTGATGGGAGTTTTCAGCTTGAGTATTTTTCTGGATTTTGCTTCAGATTTTGAAACCATGAAATTACTTGAAATTGATTCTAATTTGCAGCTGCATTTCCAGACTGCTGTAAGAAGCAAATAAATCAATTAAAAGAACTGATTTAAAGAGTGAAAAGAGTTTTTTAATCCAAAGATCCAGACACTCATGTGCACATTTATGTGCGTTTGAATATATATGTCTGTGCATGCAAACACAAACCAAAAAAAAATCATTTTCCCAAGGTAAGAAGAGCATCTCATTAAAAAAATTCAAAGTCTTCCTTTGAAGTTAAAATGACCAGAACAGAAGTGATAGAGTTTCTAAATGGGATGGGATTGCATGAATGAGCACTATATTAAAATAAATGATTGATCAACATTTCTTTGTTACCAATCCTTTATTAAGTAGTACCTTGTGGTGATTAAAAGCAAGAAAATGTGATTATTTTTCCAGTTACTGCATTTGTAGATAGCTGGCAGTGTCACTATCTCTCCTAGGTATAGAGGACCAGGTGGCCCATAAAGTACTACTGTGAGGTGATTTTGAGGCATTTATCAAATAAAGTCCTATATAGGCACAGGGCCAGATTACTTGTAGGGTCACCTATCTCTGATTAGGTCTGTCTTTCTCACATGCTCCAACAGAGTGGACATGTTTTGGGTTCCTTCTCTGAAAGAATGCCATTTAATGGGATTCAGGAAGCATGAAATTTTCTATCATGGTACCTCTCTTTCGAAATAGCTTCCATTTAAACCAGACAGCCCTGACTCTGTTAATCTTCCAGAAAGCCTTCAAATTCTTGATTTTCCTTCAGGCTCTGGGGCAAGATGTCAGTAGAGTTCAATATGTGTGATTTGGTTTTATTATAATTTTTAAGGACCTCAGCTTTGTTGTAAATCATATTTCTTTTATATTTATATGGTATTTTAAGTCAGCAAGAGTCACAAGACTGAGACAGGCAACGATATAAATTCTATAGATAAATATATTATCAATTTATCTTGCAAATTTAGATCATCCCATAAATACCAATTATATCAATACAATTAATGGGAGTCATCAATGCAAAGTGTCAGTTAAGAAAATATCTTAAAATTTACTTAAAATATTCTCTAAAGTTTCCCATACTAAAACAATTACTTAGAAATGCAAAGGATTTCTTTTAAAAATCCCTGATTTTATTCACACTATCTTTAGGTTTTGTATTTATATCAAAGATTTCAAAGCAACAAAATTGCATTTGACGACAATTCTTTCTTATATTTCATTATAATGTATATCTGAATGCAAAGTTACTTTATTGTGTAATAAGTAATGGACCTTGTAAAACTTATGTACACTACATGCTTAAACATTCACTGACATCATTGCATAAATAGCAACAATAAAAGTAGAAAAATTATTTATTTTAAAAATGATATACAAACTTTATGCTGAAGCTTGTATAACATCTAAGGAATGACCAATTTTACAAAGTGCATAATAATGATGACATTAACTATCAGAATCCAGCATTAATTACCAAGTTAACCCTTAAATTTATCCTATTGGTCATCATACGTGAATAAATAAATAGTAAGTTTAATTCATCAGTTGATGGAATGTTCACAGTGTTAGTTATTCTATGGGCTATCTAGGAACTCCAAGGTATAGCAGATCTTTTATTTGAGAAATGTATGGAAAAGGCATTTGATAGCACAATTCAACTCTGTAGTTTTTAAATTTCCATTTCTAACGTTATTAAATATTTTAAATAAAGCAAGCTGCTCAAAGGAAAATGTTGTATTAAGAATTAACTACAACTTGCTACAGCATTCCAAATCAAAAAATAAAAGTCAGCATTTGTAAGGATCATGCATTATGATCCAATACAAATTAAAGGGAAAAAATGCAAGATGTTCAATTTGGAAAAGTTAAGTTCAAAGCATTAAAAAGTTCAGTAAATATTATAAATCTAATATCCAATTACTGGAGAATTCTTATTGATCATCTGTCACAATGCTCTCTACTTATGACTTAATGAGAGTCAATTCAGCAAAGTTGGCAACTACTCTTTGTACTTGGTTTTGTTTGGGGGTTTTTTTGTATCTAGAAAATGGGAATAAAGTTTTCCTTTCAACATATATATTTTAAAAAATCAATATAATGCATTCACTAAAAGCAATGTTTACAATTGATTATATTCTTTCTGTATTAAAAAATTACTAAAAGCTTCAAAGTACAAACACAAGTAGAACATTTTAAAGGGCAATTTCAGACCCAGTTTAGCAATGCTGAAAAACATTTGGAGGATTGTATCCTATTATAGAAAGGAGTGTGAAATAGGAAGGAGTATGACCAAATTTTGGGTCCTTTTAGTGGGATGGTTGCAACCATAGAAGCGGGGACAAGAAATCTTCCTAAAATTTCCATTCTCACAACCAAAAGACTGAATATAGGCAAGGATACACTTTCAAATCCTGCCATTTTGTCAAATTTCTATACCTGATTTCACGGTGCTAGAAAACCAAATGTAGTTCATAAATCCTTTATCTTTACTTTAGCATTAGAGTATAATAATATATTAAATAGCCAGGTGCAGATTTAATACTAGCAATGTCTTAATCAAAAATTCAGAAAACTGTTATAAATGCACTCCCTCCTGCTTTTCAAGTACTGTTAATCCTAGTCATTATTAGCTTTTAAGTAGAGTCAAAGTAAATCCAAGAATGCTCTTGTACACACATAATTAGCAGTACATTATTTTTGGGGGATAGAACAATTACTACCAGCTGCTTATTTTCAGAAGCAGGACATAACAAAAATAATGTTATTTTAATAGAAATGGGAATTGTCAATGATTAAGGCCCAGTGTATTTTGAATCACAGAAATTTACTTCAAGATTGGGGGGGGAAATAGAGTAACCACTGAACAATAAATTATAAAGATGTTTTTTAAAAAAATATATAGGTTTTTTTAGACTTTTGTTTGTATTTGTTGAAGGACTGAGAGATTTTGGAAATATACATCTAAAAATCACATAAAGATAGTCTTTGCTTACAGACCATTCACTTAGGTACTGTTTGAAGTTCTGAGAGCACTGAACAAATGGTATTTATGCCTGATTCTTAAAGCTACAGCCACTGGAGCACCTTTGTGATCAAAATCCAGGCATTTTGCAGCCCACCTGCATTTATGACCACAAGGTACATTTTATTAACAGGCCAGGCGTGCTTCAGCTGCAAGAGGAGCAAAAAGTTGGTGAAAGGCAGATAAAGACAGTGGAATGCAGAGTGCCAAGGCAGCTGTAGCTGGATCAGCCATGGCTTTGTGTTGCTGGGCCAGGCTGGGACACCTGGGGCCTAGGTGCAGCTTCACAATGGGCCAGGCTGGGCGTGTTTCATCAGCAATGGGAGGAGAATCTTTTTGGACTGTTGCCTTCTGGCAGAATATACAGAACAATTAAAACTCGGACCACACGTTTTCTGAATAGTTTTTATCCCAGAGCTATAATTGCACTCAACAATGAACTAAAAGGCCACCATCAGTGAGCTGTTGGACAGCATTACTTGGTCTGTTATGTGGATGTTTGGGTGGTTTAGGGGTGGGGAATTTGTGGTGGGTGGGAGTATGTTTGGGGATTGTTGTATGTGTTGGACCTGGCCTTTGGGTGTTAAGTGAATTTTGTTGTATGGGTATACTGTGTATACACATACAATGACAATAACGTTATTATTATTGTTGTTGTTGTTGTTGTTGTTATTATTATTATTATTATTATAATTATATGGACACTAAAGCTCTATCTAGACACGACTGTCCAACTCGACCGAGTCGAAAAATCTGACAGCTATGTCTAGGAGGCGGGACTTTCTTCCTTTGCGCAGACTCGGTCCAAGCAAACTCTACCTAGTCACTTCCCAGCCTGACTGCCGTGCCCGACATTATGAGAAGATGGTAAAAGTCAGTTGGAGCTGGTAGGGGTAGTGGATGTAGAATATAGGGTCATATATATATCCTTCCACCCCTGGCAGCAGTCACTTAACTTCCTGCCAACCACCTGTAAGCCGCCTGGGACTTGCAACTTCCTGCCAGTTTCCTATTGACTTTCTTGTTGGAAACGGACAAGAAATCACAACGAGGAGCTTGCTTAACAATCTGTAATTGTTACTTAATGATGGGAATTGGGACTGCCAGGATTGTCCCTGCTAAGTGATGTGTTCACATGACTTTATGCTTATAACTGCATTGCTTAGCAACGGATATTCTTGTCCCAATTACTGTCATTAATCAAGGAATAGCTACAGCAGCAGTCCAAGAATTTTGCCTTTGAACAATTTCACCTGTTTGATGAGTCTGGCATTAATTTGATGACTTAATCAAGCTCTTCTGAAAAAAAGCAGAACTTTTGTTGTTTTGGTAGTTTATTTTGAGGCCCAGTCTATCATAGTATCTTAAATACTCCTTGAGACCTCTCCATAACTCAGTTCTGAAATAGAAGCAGATGCATCATAGGAACAGAGAAGAACAGGAACTGTCCATGGATGAGGGATAGAGGGTGGAAGCTTGGATTGGCAAAAGCTATAACAATGTAATTAATATAAAGGTTAAAAAATGGGGGTAAAGGTTAAAAAATGGGGGAAGCTGTTTAAGCACTTTATGAGTCGGGATAGCCTGTTAGATCACTAATATTAGCACTTTTAATCTGCATAATGGTATTCAATGTAGCTGAATAGTCAAATTAAGAACATGATAATCAATGAATTAGCATAACTACAAATGAGGGTGATGCATTACTCCAGTCCTGAATGCAAAAATGAATAATTCCTTCTCTAAAAATGCTAAAAGTATTGAAATAGTTGGATCATTTTTCCATGTGTAATAGCCATGCTATAAAGCCCAACAATATTGGACAATTATTCATAGTAAAATGGAATAGACTTTGAAGGTTGAAATTCTATTATAAACTCATATAACCTCACTAAAACATACACCCCTACCATATATACTGTTACATGTGGATTGATGCCATATCAATTATACTTATTCAGATAACTGTCTGCAATTTTCATTATTGATCTAATCTTTGGCTTAATGTTTAAAGTTTTGTTATAATTTTTACTGCATTAACCAAGTATATTCAATTTAAGACCAACAGTATCTTTGGTTTTCTTATCTGTGCTATATCTTCTATTTTTCATTCACACTTTTTAAAATGTTAAACTTAAAAAAAATATACAGCTGGATCCATATTTCCCTCCAATAAAGTTGCATCTAATCCGAAGCAAAGAAAATGGGATGGTGGCTTTACATATTCCTTCTTCCATAGCAACAGTACCTTTATTCAGGGGTGAAATCTAAAATTTGTTACTACCGGTTCTGTGGGCATGGCTTGGGGGGAGTTAATGTGACTGGGTAGGTGTGGCCAATTTTTTTTTTTACTTTTAAAATCATTTTTTCTATAACCTCTTCAACGAAGAAGTTGTAAAAAAAATGCTTTCAAAAGGCTCTGACGATCCCAGCTGAGTTGCCTGATCAGCAGAGACGTTTTTTCTTTTAAAAGCCTTTGATGATCCTAGCTGAGCTGTGGGATCATCAGAGGCTTTTTTTTTTAAACTTTCAAAAGTATTTTTTCGGCCGAAGAGGTTGAAGAAAAAATGCTTTTAAAAGTAAAAAAAAAAAAACCTATGATGACTGTGCAGCTCAACTGGGCCTGGGGGAGGGGGGCAGGGATTTTTGCTACTGGTTCTCCGAACCACCTGCCTCCATGGCTACCGGATCAGGCGACCCGGTCCGAACCGGGAGCATTTCACCCCTGCCTTTATTGTCTAAGAAGATGACTTGGAGGGTTGAAGGACTTCAAGAATAATGTTGGTTGTATCAAAAGGGGAAGGAGGAGGAAAACTATTTTATTTCCTTTATTTCTCAAGCAGGAAAATTATGCCTCTCAGCTGCAGCCATAAATAGAAACCATTCAATATGAGTGCAATTCAAATTATCTGTACTGCTTTTACTTTAATACTTTTCTTCCTTGAATGTCGTATCTAGCCAGTTTTTTGTTTACTTTCTCAGGTTGGAGCTAAAACAGGCTGCACATATTACAAAGTGATATACATGAAATACTGAACATACAAAAGAGTTTCTCAGCCCATTCCAATATGTAAGAAATTAATATGATTTTTATACCATTATTGCATTTACTGTATTCATATCTTAATACAATATGCTGTACATTTTTTTCTTTAAAAATCACACAAGGGTAACAACATTCTATTCCACGTTATAGCAAGAATTCACAGATATTTTATTTATTATGCTTCTCCATCACCTTCTGAACTTAATCAAACACAATACTGCTTTCTGAAACATTAGTATATTCTCACTTCTATAAGAGAAATGATTCATACTACTCAGTTTCAAAGAAATATAGCAGACTGAGTGAAAAGACTGGACGTGCGCAGAAGGAAGGGGCATGACCAAGCTGTGGAGGAAAATATTTGAAGAGCATCCAGTCAAGCCAATGAAGAGTGGATATTCCCAATCAAGGGAATGTTGGAACAGCGGGGGGGAAAATGGCTGGTATCAGATCACAGTACAAGTAGACCTCAACTTACAATAGTTCCTTTAGTGACTTGTTACAACAGTACTGAAAAAGTGACTTATGACCATTTATCCCACTTATGATCACTGCAGCATCCCCATGATCATGAGATCAAAATTCAGATGCTCGGCAACTGACTCATTCTTATGATAGTTGCAGTGTCCCGGGTAACATTCGCCTAACATGGTTGTTAAGTGAATCTGTTTTCTGGTTTGATTTTGCTGGTCATGTAATCCCCTTTTGCAACCTTCTGACCTGCAAAATCAAACCAGAAAACAGATTCACTTAACAACCATGTTCCTAACTTAGCAACTGCAGCGATTCACTTAAGAACTGTGGCAGGAAAGGTCATAAAATGGGGCAAAACTCACTTAACTGTCTTGCTTAGTAACAAAAATTTTGGGCTCAACTGTGGTTGTAAGTCAAGGACTACGTTTATGTGACTGTTGTACTACTGATAAAAAAAACAAAATGAATTTGCTATATTCAAAAATTGGCTCTACACACCACAGTTTGATAAATTAATATTTATGTCTCCTGGAAAGTTATGTTATCCTGTGTCTATACCAAATTACAAATTAGGTAAAGTATAAGCATTATTTATTTAATGATATGCAAATCCCATTATATTCTAAAACGACAGGGAGATAACAAAGGTTTTTTTTTAACAAAAAATTATACTTAATTTTGGAAGTTGCTCCTAGTCATGCAATGTGTAAACCCATAGAAAAAAGTCACAATCTTTTTGGAATAGAGTTAAGTTTAAGAAACATATAAAGCAGAGGAGTTTCAAAAATGTAACTAAACTACCAAGAATGTCTATCTGTGTCCATAAAATGACAGCTATGTATATGTGGGTGTGTTTTTTTCCAAGAAGTTTTTTTTAGAAAATCTTAGGAGTTATGAAAGGACATTAGCGGGATGTGTGTATATGTGTGTGTGTAATGAATCCTTCACTGTTTCTTATCATTAGTACTTCAATATCAAACAAGTAACTCCTTCCTTTTTTAAGTGTATTCATTTTAGTCAATACTAGTTTTTCTTTGATCCATACTATTAGCAGCAAAAGATGAGAAAGATACCCAGATATACAAATCTCAACTTTTAAATATTACTTATGCCTCTTCTACTCAAATAATAAGCTCTGAATAAACTCCGAGCCTTTGATATGATAAATACAACATAATTATGACATGATGTTTTAGATTAAATTCACAGCATTTTTATATCAGGATATGAAATCATTCATATTCAGTACATCAGTTGACCACCAAGTAAGCAGAAAGGTAAGACTGCAAGATTTACTTTTAAGATAGTGCAAGACTGTCGATACACGTAGATGCAAAAAATGACAACACTGCTTTATTTATATAGCACCCAGGAAATAAGTTTGTTATCTTTAAATAAGAATAATACTAGACCAAAAAAAAGCTCAAGAACATTCTACTACTAGGTTAAACAAATAGTGATAGGGGGAAAAAGCTAGAGAAATTTTAGAAGCCTAGCACTCTGACACATTAGCCATCAATAGACAAATAGACATAAACAGTATCTAAACCAGTGGTTCCCAACCTTTTTCTGGCCATGCCCCACCTAAGCATCTCTAAAATCCTGATCTCCACCCACCCCCCACCCCGCTCCCAGGACATATAATTCTTGCTATTCAAAAAGTGAACTCCTACTCACGTGGAAGAAGCCTAAAAGGCCATTAACTTGGTTTAAATAAGGTTCCAAATTGCCCCCATTAAAAATCAAATTGCCCCCCTGTGGGGTGTAGGCCCCACATTGGGAACCACTGATCTAAACAATACCCCATCAAGGAACTGCAAAACAAGCTAACTGCAAATAGTCTACCCCCACCATCACTGACAGGGCAAGCACTAGAATATAAACTGAGCGCAAACCCCACTCCCTACTAGCACTGAAGTTACCTACTTCAGACAATGAAATATCTGCAAGAAAACAACCAAGTTCAGACAGCACCAAGGACCCCTCATAGTAATCTTACTGGTATTGTGTCCAGTTTTATCAGAAAAGGCAGGCTTGAAACGAGGTTATTTATTTCCTTATCATATTGATACAATCCAAGAAGTTTGATTTTATATAGTCTAAAAATATTTAAATATTGTTTTCATGGAATACTTCTTAGTATGTATTTTCTTTTACAAGAACAAAACTGGAGCAAAATTGCAAGTTCTCTTACATCACCTCCATTTTGCTGAAACAATATGCCAGACAGCCTTTATCTTATTGAAAAACCAAATAATGTTAGAAAAGTCTATCTGCAAAAGCATAATCTGGTGTACTGCAATAATCTGATTGCAAAAAAAAAAAATCAGTAAAATGAGTCACTGAGCTTCTTGATAAAAATTCGATAAAATAAATTAAGCACTGTTACCTTTTCCAAACATCTAAACTCCCTCCCTCCCCCCTCCCCCCCCCCTCTCTCTCACACACACACACATTCTCTAATCAATTCAAAATAAATTTACTGACTAAACAAAGAGGAAATGCAGCTTAGGTAGCAGAAAATTAATTTGTATCAAGAGAGGGTTTTTTTCCAAATATTAGATCTGAATTTAATAATTATACTTCAATTATTTGAAAATTAATGGAACAAGTTACAGAATAAATATAGCTTCACAAGTTCTTAGGTATGATTATTTTAGTTTAGCAAATTTAGAATAATTAACACCACAAATTCTGTTACAAGCATTTGCAGAATGCTCTGAAATTTTAATATTCAATCAGTTACAAGGAAAAGACAAAGCTTTTTTACTAGGCTAAACCACAAACTATGAGTCAGCAATATGATGCTACTAAGAAGGTAAGTACAAGTGGTCCTTGCTTAACAACAACCACTCATTCAGCAACTGTTGAAACTTACGATGGCACTGAACCAAAAGTACTTAACACCAATCCTTCTACTTACAATGGTCACAGACTTCCTGTGATCACATAATTGTGATCTGGGCACTCAGCACCCAGCTTGCAATTATAAAGTTGCAGCATCCTGCGGCCAATTTACAACCTTTTTTGCTGGTTTGCTACAAGCAAAATTAATGATGAAGCTGGCAGAAGGCCACCAATGGCAACCAGGTGATGTTGCATTTAACAACACTGCAGGATTTGCTTAGCAACAGCAACCATAAGTGCCAGAATTTCCGGCACTAAGCAAGGCAGTCACCATGCTTTATAAACATGATGCTTAGCAATGGAAATTCTGGTCCCTGTTATCAGAGTTAAGTGGGGACTGTCTATTCAATAAGTTAGCTAGTAGGTAAAAGGGCTTATAACAGTAAATCCTAATTAGGACAGCAATATCCTAATCCTAATCTAATCTCATTTAGAAGTGCATTCAGACAAATTGAAATAGCTTAAACAATGCTACACTTGCATCAGAATAAATGACATACTGGTGACTTGTGAGAAACTATATAACATTTATGTGCATGATGTTGTCTCTCCCTGAGCTGGCAAAAAAAGTAATGCTGAACTGTGCTGCCTCCTAAACAAGCTACAGTACGTCAAACAACAGTCAAGTGCTCTTCTCACTACAAGATGTAATATTGGAAAGTGCAGCAATGGGATGGATCCTTTATCTTCCCTCCTTTTCCTACCCAGTGCTACCTTCTGTCAAGTAAAACAACTACCAGTCTTTCTCCACTGATGTGACAGGAAGGGACTAGAACATTTTAACTCTCAATTTCATCATGCATCCTTCAATATTTCCCTCTTCAGTCCTATCTCCTCAGGGATTACTTTCAACTTTTATTTCAGCTTTTCACAGGAATATTAAACTTGTTATATATGATGATCTATTAGAAGATAATGCCAGCCCTAGCCTATCCAGCCAAAGTTCAATTCTTTATTTACTTATTCTATATAGACAGAATCTTCCAGACTAAACTTCTACTACTTTAACCCAAAGGATATACCCTTGGAGATTCTGGGGAGTGGCTAATTTAAATATTTTCCTCTTCCCACAATCTAGGTCCAAACTGGGCTGTACTTGTCTTGCCTCCGCCCCCTTTTTGGAATGTGCTCTCTCCTTCCTGGGTACCTGCTATGTGGTCCATCACCTCACCTCCCCCTTCATAGACACTATTTATCACAGATAAATAGGGCAATATTAAGATTTAAATTTAAACTAAAAATTAAATTTGGTACTAAAAAAGAATAATTTCATGACCAACAGTACCAGTAAGTTTCCTGGGGAATACATGAAATACCATATCACTCTACCCCCTCAAAAATAGTACAAATAGAAGCGATGTACTGCAGTCACTCTACCTCAGGCTCTCTTGCCAAGACTGTCACTCTCACAGAAGAATGATATACTTGGTCAAATAATCACAGTAAAAAACAATCGTAAAGTTGTTAGAACTATAATGAGACACTGAAAGATGTTTTGTCTATCTCTAATAACTTGGGATGTTCAAATTGTTGTATGAGTTACCTTTCCCAGGAACAATAGAAATGTGGTTGCTGTTTTCAGGTTGCACACACTATTGAACAGGATGGAATATATGTTGTATAAGGTTGTCAAGACATGGTTTTCACTGGTATATCAACTATTGATTCAAGGCATCAAACCTCACCACACCCTTGTAGGTTAAATAAAAACAAGAAAATACGCTACAGAAGCCAAAGTTACAAACTTTCTCATAGTCAAGACAATTGGGAGGAAGTGTTCTTGCGGTGGCTGCCAAATGTGAGAGGGTATGCGAAGGTTTGTAAGTGGTGGGGAGGTGCAGTCTAAGTGTAGCAAGGCTCAGGAAGAGTGCATGGAAAGGGGAGAATTACCTGAGCAATTTGCAACCCTCCCTACTAGCTTTCCTATTGACTTTGCTTGGGAAGTTGGCAGGGAAGTTCACAAATCACAATCATATGATCATGGAATGCTGCAACTGTCATTAAGAGTGGGCAAGCTGCCATGTGCCCAGATCACAATCATGTGACCGTGGAAGTGCTGGGATGGCCGGAAATTTAAGGACCAGTCATAAATACCATTTATTCAGCACTGTTGTAACTTCGAAAGTCGCTAAACAAGTGGTTGTTAACAGAGGACAATGTGAATTGATTTGCCACATTGATGTAATTATGCTGGTTTGCCTCAACTTACAAACTACATTTTCTGATGATTAAAGTAACAGGAATTGGCACTTCTGAAAACAATATAAGGAGATATTCATATGCAAGAAAAAAACCTTAAATGTAAATTATGCCTTAATGTAGAGGTTCTGAATAGTGTCTATCAAACTCAGTCATAAAGCAAATATAAGGCAGCGCTCATCCCTTCAGACCTTTTAAAATAAAAAAAGCAAGAATGATATCAAATTTGATAACCAATTCCTGCCTCTGGGCATTAGATTTAGTAAGCAAAATACATGTTGCCTTGCTATGAGATGCTCCTTCTCATTAAAGTGACAAGTGAGATTTCTCATATACTGGAGATGGATACCAGAGCAAATTAGGAAAAGTCTGCTCTACAATATGCTGGCATTATATTATGCTGCCATGAGGGGAAATTGATTTCTACTATAAACTCTGGATTTCTGGAACAGATACAGTTGCATCTGGGGTGATACTAACAGACGCGATATATCCTGTGTCTTGAGTGATCATATAAAGAATACAAGTCATTATTCTCAGACTGGAAGAACAAATTCTACAGAAGGCACTGCTGACTATTTATCCTCATCACATTGGGAATAAAATTACTAAAGCTCACCTTATCGACACAATATAGTACAGATTTAAGAATGGCAGAAGAGTAAGAATAAACACTATTTAATCAGTTTTTCATAATCAGAAAAATGTAACAACTTTTGTTTTTTAAAAATAACATGTACAAATCAACAGCAAATTTTAATATTTCATTCCAATTAAAATATAAACCCCCAACACAAATGTTTTCCCCTCAAATTAATCTTGTACTAATTTGCCAATATAAAATTACTAAATTATTATTAGATGTAAACAAATAAAATATGTAAATGCAGAAAGCCTGAATTATATAAAACTACTTAAAAATAAATGGAAGACACATGTTCTTTATCCATTTTTTGGACCATCATACACATGCATATACTAACACAAAAAAGGAAGAATTGAAATTGTAAATGTGCCATTGCTATTTCTGATACTACATAAATTACCAGTTCCCCCTACATTTACGTGAGATCTGCAAGGAAATTCTAAGTGTGTACAATTGTTTATATGTAATTTTCCATATATCTGGGACTCCTAATGCAGTGCACCAATCACATGAAACTTGCCTGTCTTTCCAAGTGTTGCACTGACACATGAATGTAAGATATAGGGCACTCAATGCCATGATTATCAAGGCCTGGATGGTCTGTTCTCTTCTTCATGTATAAATGTATATATACTGAAACTATAATCTAGTGAGGTTTAGAATTTATGGTTTTAATAAGTGTGTGTGACCTTGTATTACACAATTAGTAGATTCCAAAACCCAGGTAATTAAAATTAATATTTCAGATTCATAGAACTCAGCCTTGTACATCATTGTAAAAAATATTTCATTTAAGAGTTATTATATTGATACTGAACAGAGTACATACATCTGGCTTTTTGAATGGTTCCACTTTATTTAAAAAAAACTCAATCCAAAGAAGACTAGTAACTTTTTATATTTTATTTTTACCTCAAAAGTCACCTTCAACCTTTGATTTCTCATTCAAAGAACATGAGCTATATTAAAGCATACACACACACACACAAACATACACACATACATGCTAAATGGGCAACTGAAAAACTGTAAGAGAAGAAAATGCACAACCTGTTGTTTCCTGCATGCTTTTCAAAATCCAAATGTGCAGTGGTGGGTTGCTACCGTTTTGCCCCAGTTCAGGCGAACCGGTAGCAGCAGTGGCAGGAGGCTCCACCCACCCACCCGGAGATCATCAAATACAATCTGTGTATGCGCAGAAGTGGCATGCGTGCGAGCGAAGCAAGCACACACGAGTAAACCGGTAGCAAATGTAAGTGAAACCCACCCCTGCAAATGTGGAAAAGCTTCTGAGTTGAGCTTTAATAACAGGCACAACAATTGTCTGAATAACATAGGCAGAATTATGAGCATATGCAACTGCATGTTTAAAACTAGGAAGAGATAAACTCTAATTTGATGAATTGCTTGGGCAATGAATAAAGGAACTCACAGATGTGCAATTTGAATGAATGATCTGACTAAATCTTTATGATTACCAAACCATAATAAGTTAAGAAATCAAGAACTGTTTGATCTGTTGGAACACTTGGGATCCAAGCCACTAAAATTTAATGAGCAGTTCTAATATGTAATATAGAGGGCATAGAGAATGGGCTTTTGAAGGACAGAAGGAAGAGCCGCTACCAATGCAACAACTCTCAGAGAAATAGGATTTGAGCTCATTTCAGGTCCCTGTCTAGTTCATTCACAGTTAGGGGATGGGGGGAGGAGAGAGAGAGGGAGGGAGGGAGAGGCGGAGAGAGGGGGGAGAGAGGGGGAGAGAGAGATTCTAAATGGTTTTATTACTGTAGTTTTGAAATTCATTACTATAGTAATGAATTCCAAATTTTAAAACAGCACTTTTTGATCTAACTTGAACTTCATGGCAAATCTCTGCTATACCTGCAAAAAAAATTGTTATATAGTTCTTTATAGGCCTCTCTGGTTAAATCTGAATTTAATACTGTGTCAATATACTTCAAGTTATGTTAACATTAATCAGAATTTCACAAATATAACAATGATTCTAATAAAAGAGGGAACATTCAACATTAGTTTCTCATCACTGAGTTTTTCTGTACAACAACCACAAAGACATATTGCATTAATAGAAACAAATAATATCCAAGAGAACATTAAACAACCAGTTGAATATATTTGTTCCAAAGTCTCTGGGACTAGAATAATTTCACACCAAATAATGTTCCAATAAACATGGTCCTGCTATAAAAAGTTTTACATTAAAAATATATTTATATTTTTTGTAAATATATTTATATTTACTTGATAGATACTTCCAGAAAATTCTGTTAATCTATATTGTCATTTACTAAAAAAAATTCTCTACATATATTTCTATGAACCTCTCTAGAAATTTTAATTGGAAATACATCAATTCATATTAATGAAATAATACTTTCTCCCCAATTATGCACCAAGAAATCAAAGCATAGTTTAATACCAAATAAGGGGCCAATTTGTTAATTGGAAATTCCCTATTGGACAGACATTAAGTCAGCCATCTCTCTCATAATGATTAAAAAAAACTCTGCTTCTATAAATCTCAAACTGACATGATGAAGAACTTCTGGGCCATTATATTTTTAGAGAACTAGAAAAGTCATTTAATTAAAAAAAATTGTAGGACATACTATCCACATTATTTTACTTGTTAACAATATTAATATATTCCTCAATACAAATGTTTTTGCAACTATCTTTTGATTAGACCCAATTGAGCTAACTAAAAAACCCTTCAGAACCCCTTTTCAAATCCCATAACATAATTTATTGAATATTTTACTAGCAATTTCAATTCATCCCATTCAGAACACCCACAGTATTAAAATAAATAAGCTCAAAATCTATACATAACACCACTATGGTTTTCTAGTTAAAACAAAGAGAACATTTTCACAATATTCTAAATAAGACAGCCAAAGATTACCAATCAGAATTGTTTCTTACCTGTAACCCCCTCCTTCGAAGAATGCTTGAATCATCCATTTTCAACTCTTGCCTACTTCAGTTTATTAAAATGTTCCAATACTCTCCTGTTTACTATTTGTACTGTTTTCTCTTTTATTTTCAGTGTTTTCTTCTTTTCAACAAAAAAAAAATAGCTTCTTGCAACATGAAAAATCAAAGTTGGTGTCTCTCAACATTTATAAGTAATATGCTTCCTTATTGGCACTGTTACACTGTATGCAAATAACTGTGATAACTATAATCTAGATTTCAGCATGGAGATGTTTTTGTCTATACACATATTTGTGTGCAGCTTAAACACCTAGGAATCCAAGAATGAAAAGCTGCCAAAAGCAATCAGTTCATATTTCTCCTTACTTCAGTCAAACAGCTCTCCCACATAGGCTCAGTAAACTACAACGGCTTCATTTATCTTCCATGCACAATATCCAAAACATATTTCACTGAAAAAGAACAATTCACATTTTAAAAAAACACCCTTTAGTGAATCAAATAAATGTAAAAAGTCCAAAATTGATAAAGGGATTTTATTAGCTCAGCATGCAAAATTCCTTTATCCTCTGTACAGACAAAGCAGATGTCGGAGTCTTCAGATACAGTAGCACTCTTTTGTTTCTCTTTTCTGAAATATGCAGGGCATCTTCTCTTTCCCCGATGGTAATAAGCATGATTATTTTTATCTTAGCTCTATATTGAGAGCTAAATATTCCTTTTATGTTCTAAATTACTTGCAACACGTGTTGTGCTTCTGAATACGTAAGAATCCATTCATTGGCAGAGCTGTTTTTCGCAGAGAGAGCTACTCTAAAGAAGCCCATCCCAGTGCTGACTGGTATTCATAGTTTGATAGATGCTTTTTCACTCTGAATTATGATCTCTTTCCCTACATTCATTATTTTCAAAATATATTTCATCAATGCCTAGTCCAAATATTTCTTCTCATTTTCAAACCCGGAAAAATTATATTTAAAAAAGATGGTATAAAGCAATCATAAGAGAGAAGTTTTAAAAAAAATAAAATAAAACTTAATATCCAAAATAGAAACTAATATAGCTTTTAACTCATGTTGTGCTCTGTAGAATAGCCTTAAATAGCAAACGTGCACACGTAGGATACATTATAAAATAGCCTATTAAAAACAGCACAGTAATTTTAGATAAGATCTCCAGAAAACAAAAGCCTATTTTCTGATCAAATCACGCAACACCAAAAAAACAAATACTTATTTCTGTTTGATTCAAGAAGATATCTAACCCCTTCAATAGTAAAAAAATGTATGACTTTGATTTCATTAGATGATTTCACCTCTTAAAGGTATAATGGCAACAAGGTCTCAGACTTCTGTCTATTGCTAGAGTATCTGCAAAAAACCTTTTCCTTTAAGGACAGCTGCCATCGGAGTGTCTCAATCAGATACAGTTTGCTGCTGCTTAAAAAGAATATTTACATATTTACATATTTAAGCCAATGTCGCAGCTAAGCGTCTTAGAGTTGCCTCAGCTAGCCATGCCATTATATATTGACCCAAAAGCAAATAAAGCTTAGCTCCATTCACTAGCGGTATTCTGATCCTCCACAGAAACACTCTATTCTTTTTTGTAAAGAACTAATGAACACATAGCTCGCCAGCATAGCCTTCCATCTGCCGCTTTAAACAACTGAACGCTGAATTAGCTCTACTGATTCTTTGTGAGCCACTCAACAGAGCATCTAAGCTGAAGCAGTTTATTTGCATACTGCACTATACAATGATAAACTAGAGCACTCTCTGGAAAAACAACCATCAGATGGATTTGAAAACAGCAGCAGCATTTTTATTTTCCAAAGAAAGCAACAGCAATGTGAAGTTAAGTTTTGTCATATATATTACTCTTTATTTAGTGCACAGCATGAACTAAGAATATTAGAAATGTGTGAGACGCAAAACCCAATGTTATTTTAATTCTTTGCTACCTCATAACATGATTGCTTTTACAAAGTACAGCATAAGACCAGATTCTTCCTTAGCATAATCTTTCAATTGCTTAGTACACTTATTAATCTTTTTTCTTGCAATAAAATGTACATTTTCTTGAATATTTTCAACTATAAAATAAACCATAAAATACCATAAATACTTTTAGAAGAATAAGTCAATCATTAATTGAACCATTCCAGTATACTATTGTAATCACTCCAAAATGGCATATTTACATTTTCTAAAATTGTATGTTTAAAACACAAAAGTCCATTTTTAATATTTTCCACTGCTCTATAAATTTTTGTATCCTATGAAATCTGCAGAACAGAAACTGTGCAGATACAAGACATAAAAAATAAGCACGCTATTAAGGATGCTTTTCTGTATTATAATTAAAAACCAACAGAACTTCTTTTATAACTCCCCAAAGTACACTCCAAGCATCTTGTACATTAAATCCCAAAAAGAAAACTGGAACGTCTGTTGACAAGAACCTAAACATAAACAGGTAATCATTATAACTTGAAACTACTGAACAATAATTTATGTGGATGTATATTGTGACTAGTGGGTATCCACCTACACACATACATAGAAGCACGTGTGTTTATGTGTTTGTAAATTTGTGTGTAAATCAATCAATCAATGAATGTAAAGAGTAAAATTCAAAAAAACCCTAAACAAACATAAGGAATGTTTATTCATTTAAGGAGTCCTGTACTATTTCCATCAATTTATAGCTCTCAGGGAAATCTCTTGCGCATCTTACTGCAACCCAGAAGTTTAAGTCTATTTTGGAGGATGGTAAAACAATGCAGCACAAAAGAGAGTAAAAAAATAATCTACTATACATTTTATTCAGATTTTATGTACATAAAATGATGCATTCTTTTTAAACAAATAATATTTTGCCCTGCATTTATTTTAATGAAAATTACAAGATATACAGTGGGGCAAAAAAGTATTTAGTCAGCCACCAATTGTGCAAATTCTCCCACTTAAAAAGATGAGAGAGGCCTGTAATTGACATCATAGGTAGACCTCAACTATGAGAGACAAAATGAGAAAACAAATCCAGACAATCACATTGTCTGATTCGGAAAGAATTTATTTGCAAATTATGGTGGAAAATAAGTATTTGGTCACCTACAAACAAGCAAGATTTCTGGCTCTCACAGACCTGTAACTTCTTCTTTATGAGGCTCCTCTGTCCTCCACTCATTACCTGTATTAATGGCACCTGTTTGAACTTATCAGTATAAAAGACACCTGTCCACAACTTCAAACAGTCACACTCCAAACTCCACTATGGTGAAGACCAAAGAGCTGTTGAAGGACACCAGAAACAAAATTGTAGACTTGCACCAGGCTGGGAAGACTGAATCTGCAATAGGCAAGCAGCTTGGTGTGAAGAAATCAACTGTGGAAGCAATAATTAGAAAATGGAAGACATACAAGACCACTGATAATCTCCCTCGATCTGGGGCTCCACGCAAGATCTCACCCCATGTGGTCAAAATGATCACAAGAACGGTGAGCAAAAATCCCAGAACCACATGGGGGGACCTAGTGAATGATCTGCAGAGAGCTGGGATCAACGTAACAAAGGCTACCATCAGTAACACACTACGCCACCAGGGACTCAGATCCTGCAGTGCCAGACGTGTCCCCCTACTTAAGCCAGTACATGTCCGGGCCTGTCTGAAGTTAGCTATAGAGCATTTGGATGATCCAGAAGAGGATTGGAAGAATGTCATATGGTCAGATGAAACCAAAGTAGAACTGTTTGGTAGAAACACAACTCATCATGTTTGGAGGAGAGAGAATGCCAAGTTGCATCCAAAGAACACCATACCTACTGTGAAGCATGGGGGTGGCAACATCATGCTTTGGGGCTGTTTCACTGCAAAGAGACCAGGAAGACTGATCCGTGTACAGGAAAGAATGAATGGGGACATGTAACGTGAAATTTTGGGTGCAAACCTCCTTCCATCAGCAAGGGCATTGAAGATGAAACGTGGCTGGGTCTTTCAGCATGACAATGATCCCAAACACACCGCCCGGGCAATGAAGGAGTGGCTTCGTAAGAAGCATTTCAAGGTCCTGGAGTGGCCTAGCCAGTCTCCAGATCTCAACCCCATAGAAAACCTTTGGAGGGAGTTGAAAGTCCATGTTGCCCAGCGACAGCCCCAAAACATCACTGTTCTAGAGGAGATGTGCATGAAGGAATGGGCCAACATACCAGCAACAATGTGGGCCAACCTTGTGAAGACTTACAGAAAATGTTTGATCTCTGTCATTGCCAACAAAGGATATATAACGAAGTATTGAGATAAACTGTTGATATTGACCAAATACTTATTTTCCACCATAATTTGGAAATAAATTCTTTCCAAATCAGACAATGTGATTGTCTGGATTTGTTTTCTCATTTTGTCTCTCATAGTTGAGGTCTACCTATGAGGTCAATTACAGGCCTCTCTCATCTTTTCAAGTGGGAGAACTTGCACAATTGGTGGCTGACTAAATACTTTTTCCCCCACTGTAGATGAATCTGGTTATACCACAATATTTGCCATGCTTCCTACAGATTAATATCAAGTATGAAGACATTCACTATACATTTAGGATTCTTACTAATCACAGTTTAATAGCTCAATACAAAATATGTAACCTTAAATTATCTACCCTACCCAATAAGAACACATTTCTTATTGTGCCAAATAAAATTATTTCAAAAAGTTCACATCAGGGAAAGACAATAACAAAGTTCTGAAGGGAACTACTATATATGAACATATATTAATATAAATTGGATTCAATGTTCTGCAATTGCTGAATGTTGCTTTAGTGGTATAGAAGGTTTTATAGAATACGGAAAAATTACTGCTGAAACCACATTTCTATTCCAATGGTATCTCACAAAATTATTTATGTGACATAATGATCCTGCCAAACTTCTGGCTGGAGCATACTGTTACTAAGCTATTATCCAAGCTAGGACATTTCCAATTTTAAACAGATCCACAACATAAAACTTTTAAAAACAGTATAGAAAATACAGTTCTCATTTGATGAACTAATAGAAGCAAACAAGTTATGCAGAATTTTAACTGCAACTTTCAAGCTGAAAAGCCAAAGTTTCTTCAATTACCCTCTTTTTTCTCCATTTATTTTATAATGGATAATATAATAAAAGTAAGTAAAGATTCCCTTGAGTCAGCTCAAATACTGGTGAATGCATGGATATGCCCATTCAGTTTTCTTGGCGGCAATGGTAGGAAAATGGTTTTGAAAATGATTTCTGCATTTTCCCATTTTTAAAAAACTTCTACTATATTATTTAAACTTATAATTCCCTGGTAGTGTCCAATCTAAATCCAACTCTTCTTTTCTGCATGATCAGATAAGATGCTACTGTTTGTGCAAGATATAGAAATAATGAGTCTATATAGCCTAGCTACCTAAACCAACATAATCCAATAAGACTATAATCCCTTACTAATAAACCAAGGGTAAATCTTAATCTATCTTTCTCAAAAGTGACATCTTTTCTTACCCATGTTTTGAAATTCTCAGAAAATTACCTTGAATTTTTAGCAAGAAGATATTTACGTTTAATCAGGGCAAGTTGAATAAACTCCAAAATTATGTACTTCCAAAAATATGACCAATACAATTGTTTTGTTATCCAATAGTTCTAGCCGATTCTTGGAGTAGCTTCAGCTTTGCACTATGGCTCAGGGGCTTCTTGCAATATATCATGAAGCCTCTGAACCAGGGGTGAAATGTTACTGGTTTGGTCCAGTCTGCCCGAACCGATAATAAAAAATGCTACTGGTTCGCTGAACCAGTAGTAAAAAATGATTTTAAAAAAGTTCCGGTGATCAGCTGAGCAACCCGAGATCATTGGAACTTTTTTTTTTTAACTACTGATTCTCTAGAACCATCACACTATGCAGAGCCTTTTTTTAAAAACTTTTTTAAAGCATTTTTTTACTACCTATTCGCCCGAGCCGGTAGTAAAAAAAATGCTTTTAAAAGGTAAAAAAAAAAGGTTCCGATGTTCACAGCTGTGGCGAGCGATCGTCAGAACCTTTTTTTACCGGGGTGGGGGATCCGTTTTTGCTCCCAGCAGGCTTCCCTGAAACCTGCTAGGCCAAAAACATGGGGGAACCGTTTTTGAAAGAGAGAGAGAGATTGAGAGAGAGAGAGGAAGAGGGAGAGAAGGCAGGGGGGAAGGAAAAAGGAGAGAAGGAAGGACTACAAACCTGACACTAGACGCAAGGGCTCCAGAGTTACACATAAGACAAGATGCAGGACAGTCAAAAAGGAAGAGATGGATGGAATAAGGGAGATGAAGTGGAAGCAGTCCCTTACTTTGGAAAAACAGAGGCTTGGAGCTGGGACAGATCAAACTAGGGATGGCCAGGATCGAAGTAGATCCTCAGCTAATGACTGATAGAATTTGGTTAACAACAGCAACAGGGAGTGCCAGGATTGCTATCACTAAGCAAGGTAACCACATGATATCAAGCTTTACAACCATATCACTGAGCGACAGAAACTTTCCAATTGCAACCATAACTCATGAACTTCCTATATACCCAGATTAAACCTTAATTTTCAAATAAATAAATTTGCAGAGCATTTCAGGTTGTATGTAAGCATTTGGTCTGTAAAATAAATATGCACAAATTATTAAAAGGCATACATATACAGATCTACCATTTCAGATTATTATAGATTACCCAAAGGATTTATTAAATTGCAAATTAAATATACTTTATTGAAACAGGAACCTGCCATGCATGTTTGCTGGATAAATAAGTGGATTTTAAAATGTCAAACTTGTCAGGGAGATACTTTGCAACTAGTTTGCTTCTGAAACATTCCTGTTAGGTTTTTTTAATCGTCATTATCTTGTTCCTCAAATTATACAACTTGAATAATCAATTATCTATGTTTTTGTCATCAAAAACTAAAATCTCAATGTAAGCTTTCCAATGTATAGGTCTAAAATTAAAAGAAGCCAACTCGTATTAGTTTTATCATTACTGCAATGTCACTCTGCTTGTTAGTTAGTTACCTCAAAGGTGTCTCAGAAAGAAGAGATTCTTGCTTTCAAATATCTTACTTCATAACATTCCGATCGAAATCTTTCTAAATCAAATGGTCTGGAAAAATCAAATCAATTTCTGAACCGGTATTCTGGTATCCCAACTGAGCACTTTCTCCTTAAAAGCATTTGTGTGTGTGTGTGTCTGTGTGTGTGTGTGTGTGTGTGTGTGTGTGTGTGCGCACGCGCATGTATTTTCCTCTGTGTTATGCTCACTCATCAAGGCTATTATTAATTTAAGACATGACATATTATTTATCCTTAAAGCAAAGCACTGTAGAAAGATGTTACGGAATATCTGTTCCTCTCTCATTTAAATGGTCATTTTTTTTCTTGACCTAGAAATCAGCATCTCTCTAACAAAAAATACATAGTGTTTCTTTTCAACATGTAAAATAATAATCTAATTATTACTGAAAAGCAAGCAGTAAATCATCGGTTCATATGCTATTTGGGTGTTGCATTCAAATCTTCTGAATTCTCAACACCGATCAAAGCTCAACTGGTTCTGCTGATGTTGAAGAAAAGGATAGGTGACCATTTTTCCTCTTTCCCTTGTATCTGCCAGTAACCCGCAAAGGCTGCTTTGGAGGTTGAGGGTTTTTCAAACATAGCAGGGAGATGAGGACTGTAAAGAATTATTAGCAAAAATGAAACACTGCCATCCGCTTTAAAATACTTGTTTAAAAACTTGAACTATGTGTATTTTGATTTATAAATACTGAGTTGACAAACTATGGTATGTGCAATCAGTAGTACAAGGACTCAGCTGTCTTAAATATTTTACTAGCAAGAAAAAATTTGCAACAAATCCCAGCATGGTCTAACGTTCCAAATTATGTTAATAATTTTATGCAAATGAAATATGGCCTCCAGCTCATTACAAGATATCAAGATGTCTTCCACATAGCAAATTACATGTTGTATTCACTGATCAAATTCAGAATTCTGCAAGAATTACAAATATATTGGGGGTTTTTAAATCAAATGTAAACATCTTCTAAGTATTTTTATATTTTATCATTTTCATTTGTATAACTACCCCTAATATTAAAACATAAACATTCTATTGGATTAGAAACACTAATTATATGGCAGCTTCCCATGAAATGGATTCCAACAATAAGATTGTGATCACAAGTCCTGAAATTTATCAAAGATCCTTTTTTTAGGAAAAAGTACTCCTCTATTAATACAAAATAAAAAGATTGCTCCATGAAAGAAAACACAATAAATAAGATAAATGTAGCTACCTTATACCACACATGGACTTAATTGGCATCCTCTGTTTAAACACCGCTATTTTCTATTACGGGACTACAGTTTTCCACAGTCGTCTTCTCAGAAAAGTATTTAAAAGATCAATTTGGGGATCTTCCAACCAGATCAAACCATGAGGATCTAAGAGAGTGAGGGGGAAATGGGCCACTCCCATTACCCCCACGTCCACCCAAGACCATTCCCTGGATTCTTACTATAGAATCTACAGAAGAGCCACTACTTCAGAGGAATAAACCAAACAAAGCAAACTAGGGATACTCAGTCCCTAGCACTTAAATTACATATTATTCACATAGCTCTTTCAGAAATCTTCTTCAGGATTAAACAGATAGGCAGACTATTTTAAAGCATCACCCAATATGCTTTTCTTGGAAAACAAGAAAAGGGGATCCAGGGGCCAGGCACGCGTGCATGGGGGCCTCATATACATTGCGTTTTGGGGGTTCGGGCATGCGCTCGTGCATTCATGCACACACGCTTCGGGCACTCGTTCCAGAAAAGGTTAGCCATCACTGGAATAGGGTAATATGGTGCCAAAGGGTTTACTCTTGGATCTAAAATTCTTGAAGATCACACATGGCTGGTTCTCTACCAAGCCTGAGCACAGAACACAAAATAATGATCTTAACTTATAGGAAGAAAAAATCACTTGAATGGGGCGTTGTCTTACCTGAACGCCCTTTCTGGGGACCGCAGGGGACAGCAGTCACGTGTGGGTAGTGTGCCCAATCCAGCGCAGATCGAGTCAGGAATTGAGAAGCTCCTCCTCCTCATGCTTCTTCCCAGCTTTTAGACGAGAGATGATGCCTGACGACGCACTAGCCAACTGGGAATGCCCATCATGAACAACCAACTTGAGGAACTGGAACAACTGGAAACTGAACCTGGAACGAGAAATAAACAGTGCACCAGCCAACGAGGCCCGGCGGAAATAGGGAGGGGGTGACCGCTGTCCCCTGCGGTCCCCAGAAAGGTCGTTCAGGTAAGACAACGCCCCATTCTAGGGATCCAGGGGACAGCGGTCACGTGTGGGATGTGCCAAAGCGATCGGCCTAAAGGGAGGGTCCCGGCCGGGAAGAGGAAGGCTGGTCAGCACAGACCTGCTGGAGCACTCTGCGACTAAAAGCTGCCTCCGCCGAGGCGAAGCTATCAATCCTATAATGTCTGATGAAGGGAGTAGGAGAGGACCAGGTCGCCGCTTGGCAAATCTCAAGGAGAGACGCCTGAGTCGCCCAAGCTGCCGAAGTGGCGGCACTACGAGTTGAGTGGGCCATGATGCGCCTCGGGATTGGTAAGGAAAGGGCGTCATAGGCCGAAGCAATGGTGGCCCGAAGCCAACGTCCCACCGTGGGGGAGGACACCTTAAAGCCCAAAGTAGCGGGCTGAAATGAGATGAAAAGGGCCTCTGAACGTCTAAACGAGGAAGTTCGTCGAATATATATACGTAAAGCTCGGCGAACGTCCAGGGAGTGCCAGGTCCGTTCTCTAGGGTGGGAAGGGTGGGGACAAAAATCCGGAAGCACCAGCTCCTGGGAGCGGTGGAAGGGGGAGTTGACTTTCGGTAAAAAGGTAGGGTCGAGGCGCAATACTACTCTGTTAGGGTGGAACACACAGAGATCCGCCCGAATGGAAAGGGCCGCTAGCTCAGAAATCCGTCTCGCGGACGTGATGGCTACCAAGAATGAGACCTTATACGAGAGGAATCGGAGCCCCACAGAACGGATGGGCTCAAAAGGGGCAGGGGTAAGAGCCTCCAGAACCTTAGGAAGGTTCCATGTGGGATAACGGTGGATGGGCGGGGGTCTGATGTTGGAAGCCCCTTTTAGGAATAACCTTATAAGGGGCCGATTGGCAAGGGAGTGTCTGGAACCCAGGCAGAGAATAGAGGACAAAGCGGCTACTTGCCTGCGTAGGGTGTTGGGTGCCAGTCCCGCTGCCAGACCCTTCTGGAGGAACATGAGTACCTGCTTAGTGGAGGCCAATCTTGGGTCAAAACCTTTTGACGAACACCATATGTTGAAGGATCGCCACGTTGATTCATATATGCGTTTTGTGGCCGGTCGGCGAGCCGACAGGATGGTGTCTACCACGTCGTCGGGAAGATGTGAATCCGTCAACAGTTGCCGCTCAACCGCCAAGCGGTTAGCTGGAGCCAGGCCACGTCCGGGTGTCGCGACGATCCTTGGCAGAGGCTGCCGTTGTGTAGAGGAAGATGCCACGGAGGAAGAATCGACAAGGCTTGCAGGTCCGCAAACCAGGGCCGGCGGGGCCAATGAGGTGCGACCAGGATGAGTTCCGCCCGTTCCTGCAGCAGCTTCCTGATGACCTTGGGCAGAAGTGGGAGAGGTGGAAACGCATACAGGAGGCCCGATGGCCATCTGCAATGAAGGGCGTCGGAGGCCTCCGCCAGAGGGTCAGGGAACCGGGAGAAGAACTGGTCCGTCTGCCGATTGTCCCGAGTCGCAAGCAGGTCCAGGACTGGCTGGCCGAAGCGGCGGGCGATCTGCTGAAAGATGAGCGGGTCCAGCTGCCATTCTGTGTTGTCCACCGACGACCGGCTCAGGGAATCGGCTTGTGAGTTGGCGAGTCCCGAGATGTGCTCCGCCCGAAGCGACCTCAGGTTGCACTCCGCCCAGGTGCCCAGCCTCAGAGACTCCTCCATGAGGGTCCGAGAACGGGTTCCCCCCAGGCGGTTCACGTGCGCCTTGGCCGCCACGTTGTCCGTCCGGACCAAAACGTGACGGTCCCTGACCACAGTCTTGAAGGTGCGAAGGGCCAGGTGGATAGCCCGCAGCTCTAACCAGTTTATGTTGTGAGTCTTGTCGTTGGAAGTCCAGAGGCCTTGGGCTGAAAGAGACAGAGTGTGTGCCCCCCACCCCGAGAGACTGGCGTCCGTTGTGACGGTGATTTGGTCTGGCTCCCTGAACTCTCTCCCTCTGCGAAGAGCCCCGGACACCCACCACTGGAGGGACTGAAGGACGTCCTGGTTAAGGTGAACAATTTGGAGAGATGCCGAATTATGGGACTTTTGATACGGGAGAAGAAACCACTGCAGGGCCCTGCAGTGGAGACGGGCCCATGGAACGATGCCTATGCATGAGACCATCTTACCGAGGAGGTGAGAAAGCGTGGCCAGGGATACGGAAGATCCCTGAGCGACGGAGCAAACCAGGGACCGCAAGCTGGAAAGCCTCTCCTCGGAAAGGAAGACCTTACTCTCGACCGTATCGATGATAGCCCCGAGGTGTTGGATGCGGGTAGTCGGAATCAGGTGGCTCTTTTTGAGATTGATGGAGAAACCGTGAGCCTCCAGGACCCGGATGGTGGAGTCCAGGTCGTGGCGCGCCTGTGCCTCTGAGCTCGACAGGATGAGGAGATCATCCAGGTAACATTGGATCCGAATCGGTCGAGCCCGGAGGTGTGCCGCAAGAGTGGCCATCAATTTAGTAAAGACTCGAGGAGCCGAGGATAGTCCGAATGGGAGGGCGCGATACTGATAGTGACGGCCCGCATAACAAAACTGAAGAAATTTGACAAAATCCTGATGAATAGGAACGTGCAGGTACGCCTCCGTCAGGTCGACTGACATGAGGAAGTCCCCGACCCGTATGCTCTCCAGAATGGACTGGAGGGACTGCATCTTGAACCGCCGGTAGAGGATCCAGCGGTTCAAAGACTTGAGGTCCAGGATGGCTCTCCAGCCCCCCGAGGATTTCTGAACGACGAACAGACGGGAATAAAACCCCTGTCCGCGCTGCTCCTGCAGGACGGGCTCGATGGCCCGGATTTCGAGGTGATCAATAGCCGAAACGAGCAGGAGCCGTCTTTGCCGATCCCTGGAAATGGGGCATCAGAGAAACCTGTCGGGGGGAGTGGAGAGAAATTCTAGGGAGAGGCCCCACCTAACTGTCTCCCTGACCCAAGCGTCCGAGGAAGAGCTCTCCCATTGGCTGGCAAAGAGAGCCAGGCGGCCCCCAATGGGAGAATTGGACATGCGGTTAGCGAGACCTTCGGAAGGGGCGGCCCCGGCCGCCGCGAAATGAGCGTCTAAATGAACCCCTTTGGGCTTGGGGACCCTGATGGTCGGTAGCCCGGGCCCTGGCTTGGAAGGGTCTGGATGAACGTCCCACTCCCCAAGGGGCATCGAAGGACCGAAAGGGCCGAAAGGAAGAGGGAGAAGGTCGGTGGTCAGACCTCCTGGAAACGTTGGGAAGGATACGTTTCTTGTCCTTCGACTCGACCAGCAGAGGTTCAAGGGGAGCCCCAAATAAGGATGGCCCTTCGAATGCTGAGGAAGCCAGGTGCCATTTAGACTTGGCATCCGCCTGCCAATTGCGGAGCCACAGAAGGCGACGGGAGGTGACGGAGGAACCTATTGCTTTGGCCGCGAAGCGAGACGCATTTAGCGTAGCGTCCGCGGAGAACTCTAGGGCCGCCAGGATCTTGTTGAGATCCTGGTGGGTCCTGGACTCGGATACAGGGAGCTTTTCCTGGAGCTGTTTGATCCACAGTATTGATGCCCTATTAAAGAAAGAAGAGGCAAGGGCAGACCTAGCTGCCCAGGCTGAAGCCTGGTGGTTCTTTATCAAAGACTGGTCCAGGCGCCTGTCCTCCGGCCGGAGGCTGTCCTCGGGGGGGCCTGTAGGATTAGACTGGTTAGAAAGGGCCGCTACAGGTGGGCCTACCTCTGGAATTTGAAGAAGGGAGGCCAAATCCAGGGCGAGATTATAAAAACGTCGATCCAGCAAGGAAGAGTTAGGTCCGGATGCTGGAGTGGACCACTGCTTTTTCAGAACATTCCTAAAAAGGCTGGGTCCAGGGATTTCCTCGGTCTCCACCTGAGGGACCTCAAATAGGGGGAGGGAGCTACCCGGCCCCTGTGGGGAGGTGGGTAGAGTCCGTGGGGAACCCAATCCTGTAGTCATTTTTGCCTTATGCAAAAGAGACCTGAAGAGCTGTGGTTTAAAGAGACCCACGAAGGAAGGCTGATCAGGAGCCAAGTCCTCATCATCAGACAGGTCACGCTCCCGGGGTTCCTCCTCCATATAAGAATGCTGTTCAGAAGGGGCCCCCGATAGGGAAGCGACCCCAGCTGGAACCTGGCCCTCCTCAAGAAGAGAGCCCTCCCCTTCTATATCGGAAAATGCAGACCCAGCCGCCCAGGATGCAGTTCTACGCTGCATTTCTGCTTGAATGCCCTGTTGGATGGCTGCCTGTAGATAGGCCTTTACTTCTGGAGCAATGGCCTGACCTTGGTCTACTTGGGCCGCCCCTGGGTTGGGGTTGGGGGTAGGGGGGGCGGGGGAATTACAGAATTCTTAGGGCCTTCAGAAGAGGGGTTCGGCTGGGCCCCAAAAAGGGCCTCACAGACCTCAGCCTGGGGGGCGGGAAGGCCTTGGGACCCATCAGGAGATAAGGAGGGTAAGGTGGAAGGCTGGTCAGAGGAGGCCCCAGGAGCAGGTGTGGGTGTAGAGGTTGAGGCCGGAGGCGCCCCCTTTGGAGACTGGGCTGGGGGCTCCCGAAGAGAAGTCTTCTCCAAAGCCCTTTGTATTGATCGCTCAATGGCCATGTGAAGGCGGAGCTCCTCCCTGGCCTTGTCAGCCGCTGCCTTTTCGTCCTTAGAGGACTGGGATTTTTTTGACTTCTTGTGCTGTCCCGAAGAGGAGGGTTCAGCTGCTGGTTGATCAGGGGCCTGGCGTTTAGAGGCCCTGGGGTGTCTAGAGGCCATGGTTGTTAAGAAAGGCCCAAGACCGCGCTGCAAGAGAATAACAAAATGGCGGCCGTAAATCAAAATGGCGGCCGGCCATTACAAAGGCGAGGGGAAAGGCCTCGGGATTCCCCTGATGGCTAGGGGGAACGTCCCGGTCTCGCAGGGGCAGACAATACTTGCCGACGCTGATCGCCGAATGTCTCCGCTTCGCCACGAGTTGAAAAAGGCTCCCGATCGTTGCTGGAGCCGAAGGGTTGCTGGGCGCTTTAAATTGGCGCCGAAAACCCCCGCGGAGCAAGAGCGGCAGATTCAAACCGCTCCGCGATCCTCGCTTCCGAATGGAGCGGACTGCTGGCGCGCACGCCGACAACTTAATTCGGCGAGAGGTGCCTTCGGCGTGCAGAGAAAAGCTCTGCCGCCAGGAAACAAGCCGCTTTGATAAAACGCCCAGCAGAAGGAAGCCTCTACTCGAGAGGAGGCTTCCTGGGTGGAATCGGGCGTGAACCCTTCGCACCTGGGGAAAGAGGACAAGCCTCAATCCTGCAGACCATAAAGGTCCCGGCGGAATCAGGCGTTAGCCCTTCTCGCCGTTTGCACCTCCTGAGAATTAAATTGGTATCAATCCAAACAGCAATTCACAATCTCGATGCCAAAGGCAGAGCACGGCTAAGTGCGTCCGATCTGTCTCAGATCGAGTCAGAAAGCTGGGAAGAAGCATGAGGAGGAGGAGCTTCTCAATTCCTGACTCGATCTGCGCTGGATTGGGCACACTACCCACACGTGACCGCTGTCCCCTGGATCCCTAGAATGCTATGGAGATACAAGGATCCTAATTGTAAGAGCAACTTAACAATGGAAAAATTACCACAGGAAATTATGAGCTTTGCTTTACTTTGCTCAAAAAACTACTCAACCATTTGTGTGTGCAACTGATTTAACATGGATTCCTGCACTGAGAACTTGATAGCCCTTCAACTCTGTGATTCTATAGCTCCATGTTCAAAAGTGTATTTGATAAAGATCTTGGGACCCTTAAAGACTTAGTGGGAACTTGTGTTATATTTTGTTTGTTTGATAATTTGTATACTCATTCATCTCACTAACAAGTGACTCTGAGCAGCATACAACAAAGCTAAGCAGTCAGTAAATACCTGAAAACCATTACCATTATTAATTATTATATAATTAATAAATAATTATAGAACATTAAAATGTCAGTGTAAAAACTATAAAAACAGAAGAACAGAGAAATCACAGATGAAGAGACATTAATAATAAAAAAGATACTTCATTAGTTCATCTGTCCCCTATGCGCCCCAGACCTGCTGGCATAATCAGGTCTTAAGAGACTTTCAGAAGAGAGGAAGCTGATCTCACCTCAGGGGGAAGATTATTCCACAGTGCAGCACCCAGTAGAAAAGGCCTGCCACCCGGAGCCTGTCAAATGGGGCTCCGTAGCCAGAGGAATCCGTAACATCCATGCCTTCTCTGCTAGTACTGGTGCGGCAGGCAGATTAAATCAGGGAGAAGCAGTCCCTCAGGTAAACCAGTCCTATGCCCATTTATTTGGCAAATAAAACTGCTGGAATCTTGGTGTGCTACAGTTTTTGACAGAGTAAAGACAAGACATCATTTGATTCTATAGCTATCTATCATGCATGTTTTTAGTTTAGCAATCCAAAACTGAGAAATGTGCTTGAGGACTGAAGTTATATTACAATCTTTATCCTTTGAAGTTTTCAGCGTCTGCATGCTATAGATATATGGTAAATGCTTATTTGAGAGAAATAATAGTAGTTATATATGTTAATGAAGAGACAGGCTTTAAAAAAGACAAGCTTAGATTCAACAATCTGTGACAACTACTGCCTGTACCCTAAGCCAAACCCACTGAAGCTTTTAAGCAGCTTACCTTAAAAGTCTCTAAGTCAAGCATTTTCAGTTCTTATGGCAGTTCCAGAGTAAACGGAATTCATTAATTTAGGAAAAGGAAAATATTCAACTTTTTAACTGCAAGTCATGTTAATTTTGTTCATCCTTATATCAATGCAATCCTACATGGCACTAGAAGGTCAAAGAAAAGCAGTTCTTGGCAGAACATGAAAGGGAGCATTATTAACAAAATTACTTATATCTCAATGCACAACATAATAGTGACATTCTCATCAGTGAATATAAGTAATCTGACCTAGTGGTTTTCCCCCTGATTCTCTGAAAACCTATCTCCATTCAAAACTGTCAAATGGAATTCTTTGTTGAGGTCATAAACCAGTTCTTATGGAACTCATGATGAAATTTCTTATTACTGCTATGTGACACTTTTTCAAGAGAAACTGCAATGTGGAAGAAGACAGCAAAGGGATTCAGTAGTGAATAGCTGGAAGGGCAGCAGTTCCTTTAATTCTTACCAATAGCAGTAAAATTTATTTAATTAAACAACAGGAAATGCTTGATGTAGTGGTTAAGGCACCAAGAAAGAAACTGGGAGACTTTGAGTTCTAGTGTCGTTTTAGGCACAAAGCCAGCTGGGTGATCTTGGGCCAGTCACTCTCTCTCAGACCTAGGAAAGAGGCAATGGCAGCCTGAAAAACTTTGCACAAAAACTGTAGGGACTAATCCAGGCAGTTACCAAGGGTCAATAATAATAATTCAAACACACACACACACGGGTGGGGAGGGAGGTTTTGCCTTGTAGGGGATAGATGTGTGGGTGGGTAGATCTGTATATAAAATCTATGTACATTCATTTTGATAAGAAAATACATTTCTTTCATTTCAAGGAAAGTTTAAATCCAAAACTTATCTTGCCGCTGAATACTTAAGAACAGTGTATACAGTATGTTCACTGATAACAGAAAATTATTTAATAGTGTGATTCTTTTGATCCATAATATATGAATTTTTATTAATAAGTTTCTCTTAAAACTGTAGATTTAATTATTTTCCTTTTGTAATAATAAATAGAAATAGCAAAACCAAACAACAAAAATCCCAATTATGCAAGAACAGAATATGCAGGAAAATTATGAATGGGTGGGAATGAAAGAAAGTTCCGGAAAAAAAGAGTGGGCCATTCAGACATTCCAGAAGGAAGGAGGATGGAGCCTGGCAAGTACCTGTCTAGCTTTTAAAATAATATTTTTTTAATAATTAATTTTTTAAATAATTTAATAATTTAATTAAATTTTACAAATACAACAATAAAGTCTAATACAAACTTACAAAAATATAAAAAGTAAAAAGTACAGACAAAAAAGAAAATAAAAAATAAAGAAAGGATATATAAAAAATGTCTTCTCTAAAAAATAAAGCAGAAGCCTCATCATTCATTCCTGGTTTTAAAAAATCCATTAATAGCAACTAGAAACCATAACATACATATTTTAACCCTAGTCAAATAAGTTTATTTTATATTCCTTCCATTTACTTTTAAAAAGCTTGGTCTTTAATCCTGCTGAAAAATGTTCCACAAGTTGATTTCTTATCATTTTCTCTTTTCTCTGCCTCCCTTCAGAAATAGCTTCAGTAGTTTAATGTATCCCTTCTGTAAATCCAAGATAAGAAGGCTTTCCAACTCACTCTTCTGATTATTTGTATGTCCCCTTTAGTTATTAAGATATTAACTGGTTTCATATTATCGTGGCCACTTTTTCTATATCACTCTTGCAGTCTGGCAATTTTAAATCCATTTTCAGATCCACAGCATCTTTTTCCATTATCATTGTTGTAGTCTATTTTCTTTTTTTTAATCCATTTTCAAAACCGCATTCAAATCAATTTCAGGCTATATTTTATCGAGTAAAATTTGTTCTTCTTCTGTATCTTCTGTTAAATCCCTTTTATAGTGTCAGACAAGCTTGAAAGTAATTTCTAAGTACACTGTTCTCAAACAACTTTAATTTCTTTTATGGTTCAAATAATATTGCTCCATTGTATTAATGGTCTTTTCTCCTTCAACTGTAATCCCTTTGGTCCCCTATAATCAACCTTCAAAGACACCTCTTATCATAAGTTTATTTTCCAACCAGCAAAACTGTTCCATGTGAGGATTTCTTATATTTAGTTTCACAATCTTCGTATTTTTTTTATAAAATGTTAAACAACCCACAGGAAATACTCTTTCAAGTTCACCCCTTAACTTTCCAAAATAAACAGTCTTATCCCCCTTAACTTTTTCTTAAAAATTAAAGTTTTTCTTTTTAATCCTTAATCATACATGAAGCTTCTTTCTTCCAAGGCGAAAGGAAATGTTCTAGTATGATGAAACTTGTCCTTCAGAAGGTTCTTAACACCTAGAAAATTAATATTAAACAACTTCCTAAAGTAGTTTAAAAGAAGACTGACAAACGCAGCATTCGAATGAAGGCATCAAACCCTGGTTTAGGCAGGATGATTTTCTCCTGGCTCCCAGAGCTCTCAACTCTTGCTGGAGATCATTATTTCATTCTCTCTTCTCTATGGAGCAAATCTATAAGTGATCCTAGTGATCACCTAGTCTTCTCCTTGAACCAAAGAGAAGTTCCAAAGAGCCATTCCTTTCACTAGCTCGTTTTTCCATCACAGCCATCTAGTCTGCTTTAATGCAGTCATCTTCTGCCTGACATTAGTTCCCAAGAAGTCTAGTATCTTTCTGTTTTGAATACATAACTTAAACATAAATCTACATATATGTAGCTATAGCAAAGGAAAGAATTTAAATATCAACCTGACATAATTATTTATGCGGAAAACTAGTGTAAGATAGTATGGCAGGGTGGATTTGATTTAAATCAATTCGATTTAAATCATAATTTTTAAAGAGCAACTGTCACCTCTGTCCTGCAGCGGCTCCTCCTCTGACCCACTGTTGACTCACCAACAGTCCCATTCACTGTTGTGGCAGTGACACAACAAGGTGAGGGACATGGCAGGCAGAGGATAAGTGGATGCCCACTAACAGGCACTGCCTCATGGATCTGAAATGACAGGTACTCTTTAATATTATATTTATAAGCTGCTTAGAAGGTTTCACTTTCATTTTTACTGCTTACCCTTTCTCCTCACACTTAGAGCCTGGTGGTACAGATGCATTTCTCTTCAAACAATCATACAGTTTGTAGTGTAGTTTGCAAAACAATGGGATAAAGGAATATTTCTGAACTTTCCTTTTTGATTTATCTCATGGTTACTGTGAAATTGTGTGAATGCATCAATGCATGTTATCTCAGCTTGCAAGCTTGGATTCAATGAATGAGTTTACCAAAAATGTAATATTGCAGAATATACAGCCTCATGCTACATAACTAAGCTCCATTTCATGCTGAATAAATTATTAATGTATCTTAAATAGAAAACTATCTTTAGGTAGATTTTTACTCCAAAAGCATTTTATTAAAATAAATTTGATAAAAATAAAAAAATCCGATTTATATTAAAAATCATTTCTACAAAAAATGAGGAAACGTTGCATAATACATAGAGACTAAAATATTTGGAAAATATAATAAAAAAGAAAATGAACATTAAGCTTAAAAGGAGGGGAAATGCAGAGTCAAATCAATGTAATTTAGTAATACATCAAAGAATGAATTAGAAATGAATACCGTCAATGTCAATTTCCAAGAAAAATATTGATGAGAAATTAGCCATAAATGAGGATGCTAACATCCTCAGTACAGTTTTCTCCTTTCTAGTTCCTTGATTAGACTATTGTTCCTTGCTTGGTTGTCTGGTGTTAATCCCTACGAATCTGGATTTTGGCTGTTGGAGGTGATGCGTTATGATTCCCCCAATGAAATGTCTGCCAGTGAACAACCAAACACAGAGAGCACCAAGGACTCCACAGTTCAACCCTGAGCTACATATATTTTCTTCTATTGAAACAGGAAGAATGCCATTTTTGTTCTATTAGACAAACGGAAAGAAAAGAAGAATGAAAATAGAAACTACAGGGGAATGAGTTTACTCACCATGGGGAAGAATGTATTTAACTGCATTCTGAGTGAGACGGGACAAAAGGCTACTTCTGAGAAGATGTTACCTCATGTTAAGCAGAAAGTCTGCAGAACAGATTTTTGGTCTTTAGTAAATCATATAAATTTATAAATTTAGTAAATTTACGAACGTAAGAAAGTAATTTTATTGTATGTTAGTTAATAAAAAAGTAATAAAATAAATGGGCCTGATTTATGATATGTTTTGCATGAATATGTTTTTAAAAGTTGGTTGCTGAATGCAATGATGGTAGTATAAAATATAAAGTAAAGCATATGAATAAAGCACATGAGAATAAATAGAATGCTTAGCAAACAGGTGAGCATTGAGCAAGAAATAATTCTGTGCAATGTTTAGTTAGTCAATGCACATAGATACATTTATAGGGAATGCTTGTGATGACATTAGGCACAGGTGTCGGTAAAGGATATTATGCATAATATATAAGCAAGGTGATGGGAATTGGAATATTTTATAGCAAATGTTAGCTAGCTGATATAGCACAATAAAACAGGAAACAAATATATTGAAGACCAAGGTAGTTCTGTCTGACAAGGAAAACAGATTTAATTAATCATTGCTACGTTATATATAAATGAGGAAAAGTTGTTACTCTAATAGAATGACAAACGTCTTTAATAATAGCATGTCGCAAAGAGGGGGTTGAGGGGTTTTTAATGTAAATTTTTATCTAAACTTTTAAGGGGTTCCGGGAGGAGGAAGGGGGGGATAGTGGGTATGGGGGACAACCCACCAAGGGGAGGGTCGGGTCAGGCCATAAAGCGTGGCGGGGGGAGGGTGGGACCCAGGGTCTTGGAGGGGGTTAGAGCGCATCCGGATAGTGTACTAAACATCAATACTGTAGGTGGGAGGGGTAGATATGGCAGGAGCTGGGGGCTATATCGTGTTAGGGGAGCGCGCACCCAGTTTACGAGGGGTGGCGTGTTCCGGCCCCCAAGGCTCCTCCCGCTCCCTAGGTTGCACAGACCCTCAGGGCCCGGGCCTTCGGCTGATGCTGTGCAATGCCAGGTCCGCAGTAAATAAAGCCCCCCTCATCTGTGAGCTTGTTCAGGAGGGGGATGCGGACCTGGCAAGTTTTACAGAGACCTGGTTGGGCCAGGAGGGGGGGTGCCCCTCATTGAAATGTGCCCGCCAGGCTTCCAAGCATTCCATCAGCCGAGGTCACAGGGGAGGGGAGGGGGGTTGTGGTTATTATTAGAGAAGGTCTGAAGCCGAGGGAGGCCACTGTTCCTCAGACGGCCGGCTGTGAATCCCTCCTTGTGAAATGGGGTCATGGGGTTCAGATGGGTTTGCTGATCACGTACCTGGCTCCCTGCCACGTGGCAGCAGCCCTGTCCGAGCTTCTCGGCGTCATCACTGCGGTGGCGGTTGATACTCCCAGGCTTATGGTCATGGGGGATTTCAATCTGCCATCCGTGGGGGAGATGTCTGAGGTGGCTCGGGAGTTCATGGCTTCCATGACAGCTATGGACCTGACCCAGTTAATTCATGGCCCTACCTACACGGGGGAAAACACACTGGACCTGGTTTTTGTCTCTGGACAGTGGCTGAGAGATCTTGATATAGGGGACATAGTCATTGAACCCTTGTCATGGTCAGATCACTCTCTCCTTCGTTTTGACTTTCGAACTGCAATACCCCATCGCAGGGAGGCGGAGCCGGTAAGATGGTTCCGCCCCAGGCGCCTGATGGAACCTGATAGGTTCCAGATGGAGCTTGGGCCATTCCCTGAGGCTCTGGCACATGCCTCGACCGGAGACCTAGTGGCCGCCTGGGATAGGGCGGCCGCCAGAGCTCTGAATCGGGTCATGCCTTTGCGGCCTCTAACCCGGCGTCGATCTCACTTGGCTCCTTGGTTTACTGAGGAGCTGAGGGAGTTGAAGTACCGGAAAAGACGCCTAGAGAGTAGTTGGAGGGCCAGTCTTTCTGAATCTGACCGGACACTGGTAAGATCTCATATTAGGACTTACCTAGTGGCGATAAAAGCAGCGAAATGTAGCTATTTTGCTGCTCTTATTGCGTCATCAGATAATCGCCCGGCCGCCCTGCTTAGGGTGACCCGCTCCCTGCTCCATCAGGAAGCGCGGGAGGACCCCTTGGAGGGTAGAGCCGAGGATTTTGTTCAATATCTGCATAACAAAATCACTCAGATTCGGGAAGATCTGGACTCCGACTGGGTAGTCTCGGGGAAAGGTACCGGGGCAGGTCTTGAGAATGTTATCTGGGATGAGTTTGATCCTGTTACCCCTGAGGATGTGGACAGGATCCTGGGTGGACTGAACGCAACCACGTGTTTATTGGACCCGTGTCCTTCCTGGTTAGTGCTGGCTTCCCAGGAAGTGACACAAGGCTGGCTCCAGGGGATTATAAAGGCTTCATTGGGGGAGGGTGTCTTCCCTGCCACCTTGAAAGAGGCGGTAGTGAGGCCTCTCCTCAAGAAGCCTTCCCTAGACCGGCAATGTTGGTAAATTATCATCCGGTCTCCAACCTTTGCTTTGTGGCGAAGGTTGTTGAGAACGTAGTTGCAAAACAGTTCCCCCAGCACCTGGATGAAGCGACGTATCTAGATCCGTTCCAGTCGGGCTTCAGGCCCGGGTACAGCATGGAAACGGCATTGGTCACGTTGGTTGATGATCTCTGGAGGGCTCGGGACAGGGGGTGCTCCTCTGTCCTGGTCCTGTTAGGCCTCTCAGCGGCTTTTGATACCATCGACCATGGTATCATGCTGCATCGGCTGGTAGAGATGGGGGTGGGAGGCACGGTGTTGCAGTGGTTCTCCTCCTATCTCTCCGACCGGTCGCAGTCTGTGTTGGCAGGGGGGCAGAGGTCGACCCCGAGGCCCCTTATATGTGGGGTGCCACAAGGATCGGTCCTCTCGCCCCTCCTGTTCAACATTTATGTGAAGCCGCTGGGTGAGATCATCCGTGGTTTCGGGGTGAAGTACCACCAGTACGCTGATGATACCCAGCTGTACATCTCCACCCCAGACCACCCCAACGAAGCCCTTGAAGTGATGTACCGGTGCCTGGAGGCCGTGCGGATCTGGATGGGGAGGAACAGGCTCAGGCTCAACCCATCCAAGACCGAGTGGCTGTGGTTTCCGACGTCCCGATATAGTCAGTTGGCGCCATCACTGACTATTGGGGGCGAATCACTGGTCCCCACGGAGAGGGTTTGGAACTTGGGTGTCCTCCTGGACTCACGGCTGTCCTTAGAAGGGCACCTGACGGCCGTGGCCGGGAGGATTTTCTATCAGGTTCGCCTGATCCGCCAGTTACGTCCCTTTCTGGATCGGGACTCCTTATTCACGGTCACTTACGCCCTTGTCACTTCCCGTCTAGACTACTGTAATGCTCTCTACATGGGGCTCCCCTTGAGGAGCACCCAGAGGCTCCAACTGGCGCAGAGTGCGGCCGCGCAGGTGGTGATGGGAGCGACATGGCGTTCCCATGTGACACCTCTCCTGCGCGAGCTGCACTGGCTCCCGGTGGTCTTCCAGGTGCGCTTCAAGGTTTTGGTTACCACCTTCAAAGCGCTCCATGGCTTAGGACCTGGGTACTTGCAGGACCGCCTACTACCACCAATAGCCTCCCAGCAGCCGGTACGCTCTCATAGACAGGGGCTCCTCCGGGTGCCGTCAGCAAAACAGTGTCGACTGGCGGCCCCCAGGGGGAGAGCTTTCTCTGTGGGGGCACCTACTATCTGGAACGAGCTCCCCCCGGAGATACGGAGGATCCCGGATCTGCGCACCTTCCGCCGCGCTCTTAAGACCTTTTTATTTCACCAGCCAGGCCTGGCCTAACCTCTCTTCTTTTTTAGCGTTAAATTTTAATATGTTTTAAACTATGTGGGGTGTTTTAATTCTGTCCAGGCCATATTTATTTAATTTGATTTTAGTTGGGTTTTAAATTTTTGTATAAATGTATTTTTATTGTTGGCTGTACACCGCCCTGAGTCCTTCGGGAGTAGGACGGTATATAAATCCAATAAATCTAATCTAATCTAATCTAATCTAATAGGAAAATGTTAAAATGTGCAAATCCAAGTAGAAAGGTAGAGGACAATATGTGATCCTACAAGTTTGTTAAAAGAATAAAAATCACTAATTACAAATCATGTTTCTGCCCATTGTGGTCCATGAAAGAGAAAATTAGGCAGGTTGAGAAAAGTATTTCCAGCAAAACCATTGCTAATCATGGTCACATAATTGTAGGGCACTGCAACCAGCCATAAATGCAGGACAGTTAGCAAGCAACGTGTAGGGGGCTGATATAGGAACTTCAAAATTGGGTCACAACTAGTTTTGGGGGGGGGGGAGGTGATCTATCATCATTTCAAATATCCATTAAACAATGAGTCATTAAGTCAAATAATACCTTTATCTTAATTTCTAACATATTATGAAGGCACAATACAGTGCTGCAATTCATAATATACAATAAAGACTGAACTGGACCAACTGGCATGAGTATCAAAATGAACACCATCCAGCTGCCTGAAACAGCTGGCATAATTACCTAAATATGTAATAATTAAACCCCTGAATCAATATATGCCTAACTCTGCAAACAGCAATGCAGAATTCTGCCATTTTAACAGTAATTGATGGCTTCAGATCGGCCAGATCTGCAGAGATAAGCAAATATAGCAATTATTAGACTTACTTGGCCCATTCACTAAAAGGCAATGGCAGCAGTGTGGGCAGTTATTTACAGTAAAACGAACAATACAAGCAACCACAACACATGGTTTCAAATTCTCCCTTTCACATGGGAAAAGTCCCTCACCAAGGAGAATGGAAAGAAATATACTCCACTGAACACTGAAATAGACCAATACGAATACTATTCTCTACAATATTTCAAAATCACAAGGTTATTCAGGAAACTAGAGCTTGAAAAGATTAAAAAAACCCTCCTATATACTTTATATGTAACATTTACCTCAAATCTTTCGTATATACTATACATACAAAGTTATTATTTGGTATCTGAAAATCTGTTTAGCATGCCATATCATTAGGAGATTAGAAAATTAAGAGTAAAAAAACCATACAGGCTTAATTTCTTTTTAAATACCTGCCCATGTACGTTTAGCTGAAAATTATCAAGCACCCTATGGGAAGCTAATCCTACTGGGGGACAATATAATTTTTTTACCAAGTCAAAGCCATGCTCTAGCCTCAACCTTAATTAAGCCTTTTCCAGCTGTCATAATCCACATTTTAAAAAACGTTCAAAGAAATGTAAATTGCATTCTTTGCACTTTTGAAAAATCATGAAAACAAATTAATGAGTTCATATAACACCTAAGCAAAACAAGGATAAGAATGCAGTTCTTCAGCCATGCAATTTTGCATTAAAGCTTTACCAGATTAAAAAAAATCTTATGAATTGAATTTTACTCTAAGAAAATTATCATACAATTTACAGATTCTACAAATATAAATTTTATGTTATATTTTAATTTGTAAAAAACAAATTCTCATTTATGAGTACTCATTTGAATAATACAGACTATATCAATAATTAAGCAACGCATGTCTGTTTTCTTGTTTTTGTTATTTTTAATGAAGATTCCTAGCCAGGAGAAACCATGGCGGCTACCCCTGGAACATCCTACCCATTAGGATCTGTCCCAACTTTTTGGCTTTCCATAAAGGCCTTAAACCTGGCAATGCCAGTTGGTCTGTGGCCCGGATAAGGTTATGTGATCCTAGAGGTGGTTGCTCGATGAAATGGACATTCTCCAGCGCGCTGCCTGGAGAATCCAAAAGGATGGGTATTTCCTCAGCTTGCTTGCTAGACTGGGTGAATGTTTCTTTAAGAAACTTCCTTGGCCACACCTCCCTCGCCCGACTGAGTTCCAGTTCATTCAGTCGAGCGAGAGACTGGGTTTTTCCTTGGCCTCAGTGAAAGAAAATAAGCAAACTGTGGAAATTTCCTTCCTTTTGGCTTCAGGCTTGATTTTCTCTTATTCTACGACCGAGCGGTGTGGGCTTGTTGATTTTCCGATCAGCTGTCAGTCGGATCGCTTCAAAGGCTGTACTCGGCGAGAGGTGGGTGAGTTCCCTGGGGCTCCAGGGACTCCCCTTCGTTCCGCTTATTTCCTCGGAGCGATACCTTTTAGGCATCTCCGAGTGATTCCTTTCTGCCGCTGGCGGTTGCGTTGGCTTCGGGACTTTAGTTTTGCCACCTCCGCCCGCCTCACCGCTCCTCCTTTCCTTAGCGGCCAGGGGCCTCTGCCTTTGAATCGGCAAGCTCCTTTGAATTTGAGTGCTTCGCGGCGCTTTCGGCGGTCCCCTTAGCCGGCGCCTGTGTTGGAAGACCTTTTTCGTCAGCGTTGGCGCTTGGAGGCCTCTTTTCGAGCCGCGCGCCATTTTGTCAAGCTCAAACAGCCGTTTTTACCTCACGGGCCTTCTGATTGTTGGGCGGCCGCCATTTTGTCGCCGGCGCCCTGCTTGCTGACGGTCTCCTGGCGAAGCGGCTTGCTGAGGTGTTTTTACACCCCCTCGCCTTCTCTGACCTTCCTGCCTCACACCTTGCGATTGGCTTCGCTATCCTGCCTTGCTGTCACCTTAACCCAAATTAAAAAAAAAAAAACTCTATTCTATATGCCCCACTATCTTAGCTATTTCTTAAATTTAATGTATTTATTGTTACTATTTTAATATTTTATAATAACAGTTTCATTGGATTGCAAATTGTTCAGAATCATGTGACAATGAGATGGGTGGCGAATAATTTTAATAAATAAATTAATTACTAGCTTAAAAAAACCCACAGAATGATCCTTTAAGTTCAGCTGGAGTCTGACAGCACCTTTTCCACTTAACAGATTTAAAGTAAACGCATAAACTTTTATGAACAGCAACATTTCATGAAGTGTATAACCAGACTCCTACTTTTTTTTGACTACTAAAGGTTGTCCTCGACTTACAATTCATTTAGTGACCGTTCGAAGTCATAACAGCACTGAAAAAACTGACTTATGACCAGTTTTCACACTTACATCCATTGCACAATTCAAATGCTTGACAACTGGCTCATATTTATGATGTTTGCAATGTCCCAGGGTCACGTAATCCCCTTTTGAAAATTTCTAACAAGCAAAGACAATGGGAAATCCAGATTCACTTAACAACCATGTGACTAACAACTGCAGTGATTCACTTAAAACTGTGGCAAGAAAGGTCGTAAAATGGGGCAAAACTCACTGAACAAATGCCTCACTTAGCAACAGAAATGTTGGGATCAATTGTGGTCCTAAGTCAAGGACTGCCTGTATTGACTAATGTGGTTTTCCTTCAACATCAAGCCCTTACTTAAGATCACCCTATTTTAAAAATTCTTTTAAGTATTCTTCTGGTTTTTCGAAAGGTTTATGTTGTCCAGTAGATGGCACCACTAGCATGAAGTTCATACTATGTGAAAACAGAATTGCAGTCTCCATACCTTAAAGATGTACCTTAAAATATTTTGCAATGCATACATGCACAAAATTAATAGATATGCATCACATCTGCCTTGAACAGATAAAAGGATTGTGACACTACAATTTTCCAATAAAGATTCGCTTAGATGTGCCATTTGTTTTCGGAGAGCTTTAAGTGGATAGCAGAATACGGGCTTCTTGTAATACAAATTTGACAAGTTTAAGATGTCACAAAAACAATGTAATGCAGTGTTTAGGGTTTAGATTTGGATTGGAGGCCCAGGTCTTCACTTTGATTTGATAACTTAAATTAGTCATTCTCTCTTAGCTTAACCTACCACAATGAAACTCCCATGTAAATCCCAGAAAAAAATAAGGTATGTTTTTTATACAACCACAATTATTCATAACATTTAAATATGATTTTGGAGTTTTAAAATCAATGGGATTCTATAATTAACAGATCAAACAAAAGAAAATTCATGCTCTATTTTTAATTTTATAATTCAATATTTTGTTTTAGTCAAATGAATTGCATCATCTTAAACAAGTCAACTAAAAATCATGAAGAATTCAGTCTTCACTGAGATGTGCATTATTAAATTGGATGGACACATTCAGTACACTAATAAGGAAATTCTTCAGTAAGCTGAAGAAGTAAACTGAAGAATTTGTATTTTTTTTAACCAGAGAGAATACATTAAACAACCCCACAGAATACATTAAAATTGGGACAATCTCACAATAATTTTAATACCTTTTGAAGTTTGAAGGGGCCATAATGAGATTAGGTATCCCAAGCTGAGAAATTCATTATGACTATATGCCAAATATTTTTATTTCCCCATAATTATAGGTTGAAAATCGGAAGTCCTCCATTACAGGTAGTTTTCAACATACGACTATAACTAGGACCAGAATCTCAGTCATTTAGTGAAGCAGATTTTAAACGAGACGCCCATGTGACTAAGTCACTCAGCAATCACAAGCCCAACTCTCCAATTATGGTCACTGAGACTGTGTGGGTTATTAAGTTGACGAAGAGAAAGAACTGCCTGTACTACTTCGGCAGCCAGTTCTTTCACTTTGTCAACAATCTGTGTAGTTATTAATAACTTGCAAAACATTTAATAACCTGCAGGGCACTTGACAACCTGCAGGAAAGCAAACAGCTTCCCATGCATGGAAGGGAACTCCTGCACTGGGCTGGGGAAACCAAGCTCAGATCTGAAGATCCCAGCTTTGTTTCTGCAGCCCATTAAGGATTCCACCATCACAAGGAGATGGAAGGGAGGGAAATCCTTTGTCAGGTGACAGTAGCTTGCAATCTTCCCTGCTGACTGGGGAGCAGAGAAAATTGCAAATGGCGATCAATGAGCATGGGCTGCTGGTGAACAGATTGCTAAGCACTCAGATCATGATTACATGACCTAGAGGCAGTGCCATGTCTTACAACAACCAGAAGAGCTTTACTGATCATAAAGCACCCTTTCCAAGCATTCATAATTTCAAATGGTTAAACAACCACTCGTAAATTGAGAACTTCCTTTATGAATGACAAACAAGCTCAGTTCTCCAAAGCCTTAGGTAAATAAGCATAAGTGTACACATATCAGGAAGGGGACTAATTCATGTATAAAGGCCAAAGTACAGACACTGTTCTTTTTACCTCATAAGATCAACTACTAAAACTCTCAGTTGCCAAACAGTTTAATCCAGGTTGGAAGTCCAAGGTAATTTTTTTAAAATATTTCAGAAAAAGTAGGAATGGTGCTCATTAAAGTTAAATTTACTCGTTAAGTAAAGCCACTGGGTGAGATCATCCGTGGTTTTGGGGTGGAGTACCACCAGTACGCTGATGACACCCAGCTGTACATCTCCACCCCAGACCACCCCAACGATGCCCTTGAGGTGATGTCCCGGTGCCTGGAGGCCGTACGGATCTGGATAGGGAGGAACAGGCTCAGGCTCAACCCATCCAAGACCGAATGGCTGTGGTTTCTGACATCCCGATATAGTCAGCTGGTGCCATCGCTGACTATTGGGGTGAATCACTGGCCCCCACGGAAAGGGCTCGCAACTTGGGCATCCTCCTGGATTCACGGCTGTTTTTAGAAGAGCACTTGACGGCCGTGACTGGGAGGATTTTTCATCAGGTTCGCCTGATTCGCCAGTTGCGTCCCTTTCTAGATCAGGACTCTTTATACACAGTCACTCACGCCCTTGTCACCTCCCGTCTGGACTATTGTAACGCTCTCTATATGGGGCTCCCCTTGAGGAGCACTCGGAGGCTCCAACTGGTGCAGAGTGTGGCCGCGCGGGTGGTTATGGGAGCGATGTGGCGCTCCCATGTAACACCTCTCCTGCACGAACTACACTGGCTCCCGGTGGTCTTCCGAGTGCGCTTCAAGGTTTTGGTTATCACCTTTAAAGCACTCCATGGCTTAGGACCTGGTTATTTATGGGACCGCCTACTACCACCAATAGCCTCCCACTGGCCTGTACGCTCCCATAAACAATGTCAACTGGCGGCCCCCAGGGGGAGAGCCTTCTCTGTGGGAGCACCTACCATCTGGAATGAGCTCCTCCGTATATACCTGGGTCCAGATCCTGGACCTGCGCACCTTCCGTCGCGCGCTCAAGACTCACTTATTTCAACAAGCCGGCCTGACCTAAATTATTTTCCCCTTTTAATTGCCAATTTTAATCTGTTTTAAATTACTGGGGTTTTAAATTATCAGCCAAATTATTTAATTCGTTTTATTCTATTTTAAATTTTTGAATTTATATGTTTTATTTATGGCTGTATACCGCCCTGAGTCCCTCGGGAGTAGGGCGGTTTATAAATCTAATAAAATAAATAAATAAAATAAATAATTGTGACTAATAAAATATAGTTATCCTCCTTTTGCCCTATTTTTTTATATATACTAAAATATGAAAAATAACTTCAAAATCAAAACAGTATAAATCACTGGAATAATTAGTAAAATCTATAGAGAAGCTATGGCCTTTTTTCTCTATAACCTGCTTTAATAAAATTGTAAAAAAATATATTGAAACATACCAAGCCAGCTGTAAGTGATGGAGCAGATTGTCCTAATGATTGATTTCTCATACGGACCAGATTTGATGATTCCCCAGATGGCTGTCCTAATGTGTGTGCCACTCCACTGTGCATACTTGTGGATAATGGAAGTAACTGCTTTCCTTTAAGGAAAAAAGTCTGTTTTAGTTGTTCATTTATAAATTTGCAACAGTTCCAATTATAGAATACAATGAATGAGCTTAAAGGAACAATTTTAACACAAATGTCTTAAATCACATTGATTCTGGATAAGAATTTTTACAAAAAGAGCTCTTGATCACATATATTTAAAAGATACAGCCAAGGTGTCATGCCCCCATCAGAGCCTGAATCAGCGGAGGAGGATGAGCCAAAGCTGGAGCCGAGGGTGATTGAGGGGGGCAGTTTCATTAGCTTCAGAGAAATGTGGGGAGGAGCAGGACGAGGTAGCCCAGGGCCCCTCAGGATTGGGATGGCTTGTTAGCAGGGAGGAACGGGGGCAGGATGACCAAGGAAGGGCAAGCAGTGGAAATGAGGAGTGATGGAGCTCAGGCGATGAGCAAGGACCCCCCTCCCTCCTGATCCCCGAGCACAGAGTGGAGAAAAAGCAGCAACACATAGGCTGACCCGATGACTTGGGAGGAGAATGCCCCACCCCTCTTCACAAGGCACACCTGGGGGCTGAGATTTAAGGAGACGCTGTGGGGAGGGGCGTTTGTCAGGAACAAACGCTGAATTTGTAGGTTTTGTGTGCCGTTGCAAACATTTGGAGTTTGCAGGACTGCTTGCTTCTTCCTTGCTTCGTGGACTCATTGTTCGTTCCTTGCTTCGTGGACTCATTTCCCTGTTCCTTTGCTTTGCTGGACTGCATGCAGCCAGAACTGTTGTGTGTGTGCACGCACGCTTTGCTCTGGGACTTGCCAAGAACATGGGAGCGTTGGGGGGAAATTTGGAACATTAAAGGGGAGTTTGAATTCTCAGCTGGCTGTGTGGCCTTTGTGCCTTGTCCGGGGTCATCACACAAGGTATCAATAAATACCTTGTTTATTTGTGATATGAAACTAGATTGTGTATATCTGCAAATGGTTTAACCATGCAATATTATATTGCTATTATTTTTGTAATTTGATATATGCTGAATAAAACAATTTTAATTCTATCATTGTTCTTACAGATTTTAAGCATATAATTTTAAGTTATAGTTCTTAATTACATAGTTTCTACATCTTTACTTAAAGTTTAAAATCAAGCTATTATATAATCAAGTTATTATAAAAATTACCTGATAAAGAGCTGGCTAAACTACCTCTTCGCAGCTTGCAGTCATCCTGGCTCAGTTGTCGCTGGAGTTTACTTTTTCCAGTAGATGAAAAGATGTCAGGATTGCTGAATTTTCGGCAGCGCAAAGGAATGGATTCTGTTACAACATCCTAGAAAAAAAGACAAAAAAATAGAGTAAGCTTACTCTACAAACGTTCATGAGGACTTGCACAGGATTCCCTAATAGAAATATAATAATTTTAAATGCAAATATTCTAAATGAAAAATGTTGCCATTCTTAAATTCTGATTTACTGTCATGCAAAAGAGAATTAATATACAGTACATAAGGCATCCATGAAAAGTATTGGAAATTTCAAATGTAAAATATATCAATTAGGCTATTAATTAATGCATAATATTGGGACCTCATTACACGCAAGTTTAATAATCTTACACTGGTTCTGAATATTTTTCTAGGCACTTCAAATGTGTTGCTTTTGACCCTTAGATTTCTTGGAATTTTAATTGCTTTTATTAGATTTTAGCTGATATAAGTTAGACTTGTGTTATCCCACACTGCAGGAAGTCCAGATGGATATCATGGTCAAAGGTATCAAAGGCCACTGAAAAATCCCGAAATATTAAGAGTAATGTGCTTCATCCCAGTTTCCTATGTAGGTCTTGTGACAGCACAGTTTCTGTGTCTTACCCTGATTTGAATCTTGAGTGAAAAATGTTAGGAAAATCCCTTTCCTGGAATCAGTTCTGGTGGGAAATGGCAAACTGATGTTCCATGGACCAATGGTTGACATTGCAATTGAAAGGCAACTGGATATAGGATTCAGACTGCTGAAAATTCTCTCCAGATGAAGATGAGATTTGAGATTACCGATATGTACTCCAGACGGCTGTTTCAGGTGAGTTGATGGCAGAAACATACAGTTCTTTATGATCAACTGAGAGTCACAGGACTCCATCATGCTCTCAACCATTAATGTAGCCTTTTTGGGGGATTCAAACTTTAGTCAAATCTCATCTGTTTACCCACTTTGGAATTTACTTTTTTTCTTACTATTTATTAAGACAGAAAAACCTTCAAATCACAAGTTTGACTTCCACTGCACGGGGCCCCTTCAATCCACTTAAAAAAAAAGAAACTTATATGACTACAGTTTTGTAAGAGTTTTATATTATCTAATATATAGCATAAGGGTAATTAGTCAAAGTCAATGGGAAAGCTACCATAAGTTGCAAAGGGTGATCACAATCATGTAACACTGTGACTGCACAGTGGGACTCACCTAATGATGGCAACTGGGACTGCTGTAACTTCCATCATGGCATAGTCATGTGATATCGCACTTTACAACTATGTTGCTTAGCGCAGATTTGCCAGTCCCAAGTACCATCTTTAAGCGAGGACTATCTGTCAAGCCAGATCTAGGGACAATCTTTTCAACTAAAGATACCACTGTCTCTTTCAGGTGGCTGTTATCACCTCCTTCTCCCAATGTTGTGTTGATAATCTATCCAGTATATTATGCAATTCTTCAGAATTCACAAGATTAAAGGAATTCCAGTTCATACTGCAAAATTGTATTTCTGATAACCATTCAGATTCCAACTATGCAGATTCCTGATTGCAGCAAATCTAGCTACTAAGGCACTGATACAATAAGGGTGGAGGAGTATGAATAATTTGCTCTCTGAACACTACTGCATAAATTTGAACATGAACTGAACTGGTTCACATCAGGGGTGAAATGTAAAAATGTTTGCTACCGGTTTTGTGGGTGTGGCTTGATAGTCATGGCTTGGTGGTCATGTGACCAGGTGGGCATGGCCAACTTGACGTCACTCACTGTTAGATCCAGGAGCTGCACATTTTGAAGCATATTCTGCCCTTCTGAAGCCCCCAAAGTTTTGAGTTTCCCTCCGTCACCCAAGTGAACATTGGAGCCTTTTCTTGCAGAAGCAGAATCCAGGTACAGAAATGGAAAAATGAGGGGTGGGGGGGAATGGGAAGGAAAAGGTGTAAGAAGACATTTCCTTAGATTGCAGACGCTCCCAACAATTAATTTGTCAGCGATCTAAGGAAACATCTTCCAGCTCTTCAAGATCGACTTTAAGCTGACAATAAAAGTAGTGGTGCGGGGGGGGGGGGGGGCAACAGGGGCATGTGTGTTTGTGTCCCTCCCTTCACAAGACTTGGAGGCAGACACTGCCCCTCTGAGGAAAAGAAGTGGCGGAGAAGCCCTGGCTGTCACCTGGGAGAGGAAGACCCCAGAGGGACGTATGCATACACACACACACACGCCCGGTCACCCCCGTCAAAGAGTTGAAAGATGTTTCCTTAGATCGCTGACGCGCCAAACAATGAGTTTGGCAGCATGGAAGGCAGGCAAGCATGGGAGAGCTGCTGGGAAGGGAGTAAGCTGCTAGCTCCCTTCCCCACAGCCCTGCCATGCCTGCTTGCCTTCCACGTGGCTTTCCGCTTGCCAGGACAGCATGGCAGGGCTGAGGGCCATGGTCCAGTTCAGGGGTGTGGCAAGCCAGCATTTACTACCAGTACAGTGAACTAGCCCCAATCTCCAAACTGGTCCAAACCATAGCATTTCACGCCTGATTCACATGTTCTGCCAAGTTCTTATTCAGTCTTCCGTCACCTCTGCTCTAAGAGCCCCTTCTACTGCTTTATCTCCCACAGATCTTCATTAAACCATTGAACCCCAAGAATCTGAAGAAAGGAAGAGGATACCTGGGAATGATTTCCTCAGCACTTTGGCAACCTCGAATTAACTCACCAGGCATTCAATATATTGAGAATATTCTCAAGTGTCGAGATTCATAAAATGAGGCAGAGTTTCTAACAATACTCAGTGATTTGAAACAATAACTAAACTCAAGGAAATCAGGAAATAATTCAACCATATCCAAAGACCTCATACAACATAGCCCTTCAGATCATGTACCAGCTATTCTGGGACAAGACCAGCTACATGTGTAAATCACCTGCATGAGTCAGAGCTGAAACTCCCTCAGAAAACCCAGTTGAACTCTCAGGTTTTCCCAGAGATTCTGCCCCCTCATAAACTGAAAATAAAAGTACTCCAGCAAAAAAGCCAGGGATAACAGGTTTTTCCAATCCAAGTCTGCAATAAAATCCAGGAACCTATGAAGTCATGCAGCAAGGCAGAAAAACATGAAGAAAATCCTTAATTTGTCCTTGCAACCATCACATATGCGCACTCAAAGCCCATTACCTTCAAGTTATCACTAAGAATTATCCCCACTTCTCCTCTACCTAGGAACTGCACTAGTATAGGACCCAGAAAGGTAAATTCTTATAAGATGATATAGATACTCTCTCGCAATCTGATTTTGGTAAAATAATTCAAATCCAAGTATTTTCCAGAGCAAAGCTGTGGACAAATGTAGTTTATTATGGAAAGGACTAGTACTTATCATCAGAAATCTAAGACTGAAACTTCAATCAAATCAGTCACCAAGATCTAGATTGAGGTGACTGGGAGACAAATGATAACTAATATCAAATTACTAACCATCCTTTCTCTGGAATGGTTTTCTGTCTTCGTCATCATCATCCAAGTTCATAATTCCTAAGGACTCTTGGTCCTTGATACACAAGAAGCAATATACAATAAAAGTTATATAAAGAAAAGGTCTACATACTAATAAAAACACAGAATAAATTAATAAAACTAAGATGGACTCTAGGCCCAAATGCCCTCTGGAAAAGTTCTGTTTTAAGCAGTTCTGGAAGGAAATCAGGCTGGGATCCAATGAGATCTCCACTAGAAAGCCATTCTAGAGAACTGGCACAGCCATTACAAATCAGCACTACTGAACCTCCCTCCTCTCCCCAATCTTCCTAAAGTTGGACACCGCTGATAGTTTCTCCTAGGAAGCCTAACTGGCCATTTCTAATTTTGATGAGAGAATGAGTTCCTGCAGATAACTAGGTGACAAGCTATATTAGGGCTTTAAAGATTAATATAAGCATTTTGCAAGGGAGTGTCCATCAGACAGATCTCTCCTGCCCTCCCCTCTCCTGCTCCCACCAAGGAAGGAGCAGAACCACTGGAATTCAGTGTCTCCAACCCTCTTCGGAAGTCCAGAAGGATATCATAGTCAATAATATGAAGACCAGTGAGAAGTCTAAAAGAATCAGAATATATGCACATTTCCATCCAGGTCCCAACAAAGTAGTCTACTAATATACCTAATGTCATCTCATATCTTTTCCAGAACCCTGATTGTAGGGATAGTCCTAAAAGTGGACAGATAGGAGCCTGTGTAGCGTAGAAGGCTAATGCCTCCTACTAAAGGCAGCAATTAACACCAGCTGCCTGTAATTTCTCTGAGTTCAATCCTAGCCAGGCTCAAGGTCGACTCAGCCTTCCATCCTTTCTAAGGTGGGTAAATTGAGGACCCAGTTTGTGGGGGCAATAAGCTGACTTTGTATAAATATACAAAAGTATGAAGGCTATTGCTTAACGCATTGTAAGCCGCCCTGAGTCTCCGGAGAAGGGCGGTATATAAATCAAATTAAAAATAAAAATAAAAAATAAAAAATAAAAATAAATAGTCCACTTTTAATTTTCTCCAAAGACAGAATGTTGGAAATTGAACAATACTTATAAATCTCTGGATCCAAAGTGGGATTCTTCAAGTGAGGTGGCTCTGAAGGCTTGAATTTATTTAACTTCAGTAAATATTCCTATCCCTGCTCTTCATCTATACAGTACTGAAATAAGTGTAACACTGGCCAGTTGAGGCTTTGTTTTCCTTTTGAGAGAAAATAAATGTAAAACACAAAATGTACTGCCTTCTTGCCATCACCTTTACCAATTCACTTCAATAGAACTGTAATCTTTGCCTTTCCTTTTGCTTCTGATGTACCTAAACAAAACCTGCATGTATTTTCAGCATTTCTTGTAAGCCTTAGCTCATGTCTTTCCTGACGTGGTACCATGCAAAGAATATAGCATATATATTAAATCAATTTAATTGTAAACAAATATAGTAACTAAAGGAGATTTAAAAGTGTATTCAGAAAAAAATCAGCCAAAAAGATGACAATATAGACAATCATTGCCATTGTTCAATGTAAAAAACTATTCTGATTTTAGGAAAATTTCAGAAGTCAATACAGGGAAAGTATGCTATACAATATAAAATAGCCTTTATGACAACAGATACCACTGTTTGGAGACACCTACAAACATTGATAAGTGCCATGGAATTGTTTAAATCCGCTCTGTTCAGACAAGCTATCTGAAACCACCAGCTGTTTGCTTCTGCCATTTTCTATGGAAATCAATTTTACACAGCAGGTTTAGCTTTCACTTCAAATGTAATACATAGAGTTGGCAAATAATACCTAATACCAAATTCTTTATAATTCCTAGAATTTAACAATCCATTTATAAGAGGAACTCACTGAGCCTGTGTCCTGCGTATTTCAAGTATTATCTCTGATGAAAAAGTAAAAATGCCTACACAGTATATTCTTCCAAATAATAGCAAATTAACTTTAAATAATTTAAAAACAATTTTACTTCATAGGAAGTAAAACTGAATGACAACAGATTGGAGAAGCCGTTTCCTCATCTGAAATACCTTTTGTTTTGATGTGCCACACAGCTTTCATTTTCTGTGCCAATGCATTAACTCCCAATCTTTTTACCTGTTATTACTGGTTCCCACATACCAGAAAAGAACAATCTAAAACCTTAGATACATTCTCTAAAAATCTTGCATGTGTAACTCATATTCTTCTGAAAAATTACCAGCAAATTGTAATCTTTAATATGGTAGAAGAATAAAAATATTAAAGACATGGGAGTAACCTTATTGACCATATTATTTAATTTAAATTAAACTAAACTGAAATGTCCTGATAGTATTCTTATATTGTTCCACCAACTCTGCTTTTTGAAGTTCACCCTCCACACAGTACCTCTTCCAATGTCAATTTTTATGGTATGCATCATAGTTGTGTAACTTTTAGACCAGTGATGGCTAACCTTTTCTGGGCCCAGTGCCCAAAGCGCATGCGCGCGCAACCCACCCAAAATGCAAGGCGTGTGCGGCCCTCTTCATGAGCCTCCACCCCTGCTCCACACCCATCTTGCCACGCACATGCAATCCTGGACGTGCTCCACCCTCTGCACATGTGCATGTGACTCCCACACATGCATGCCCCCACGCACATGCACGTGTGACACCCCAAACACCTCATGCCCTCCGTGCATGTACGTGCAACCCCGGACATACTCTGCCCCCTCCCCGCATGTATGCACAGCAGAGACCCGAAGACCAGCTGGCTGGCAGGAGGCACACGCACATGTGTAGCAGAGCTAAACTGGGGCGACGGCTCTCACGCCATCAGACGGCACACGCACATGTGTAGCAGAGCTAAACTGGGGCGACGGCTCTCACGCCTTTGGCACGTGTGCCATAAGTTCACCATTATGGTTCTAGAGAATGGGGTCTTAAGGGACATATATACGGTACTTTTAATAAATACATGGATGACACATTATCAAAATAAGTGAAGCCATGTGTTATGTATGCGGTAAAAATTAGTGAGCCTTTTCAAATGAAACAAATCATAATGCAGAATATTGAATATATTCATAGATCCACACATGGACCCTGATATATACGGAGGCAAACACATTTACACCAACATATGTATGCAGCAAAGTACAAGGAGACACAACAAGGAGAGGCTATGTAGCAAAGAGACAAACTGAGTTACACAAGGATAGGGCAACGTGAGGTATATAGGACTTTAAAAGCTATTTTGCTCACATCACCAAGATATTCTCTTTATATTTTTGTTACAGGTAGTCCTTGACTTATGACCATTTGTTCAGTGACCATCTGAAGTTACAATGATGCTGCTACTCTAGCTGACCTTTTTCCTGATCTTGTGGATGAGGCATGCCTGGCCTGGGCATTTGTAAGACAGCTATGGCTGCACAAAACTTTCTACCCTGGGTTGTGCACAGCAATTTCCTCACAAAACCTGGGGAAGATAACCTCATCATGAAGGACCACATTGGACGCACCTTGTCACCAATGGGAATAAAGAGATGGCAAAAAATCAGCTAGGGGGGTGTAGTGCAAGATGGCAGGGGCCAAAAAGTACAGGGTGGTGAAAGCGATTGGAGCTGGAGCAGTCCTATTCTGGTCCACAGAAATCACAAACACACAGGCAAATCTTTTATCTTTACTATGTCTTATAGGCAAGTCTTTTATCTTTACTAGGATTTTCAAACAGCACTTTAATGGCAAAAAGTTTGAACAAACGAGAAGACAGCTAAGGAGCTGAGGAACCTGATGATGAGGTAAACGGAGAGTCATCAACAGATCTGTGAGGCACATGGCTCCCCTTATATAGGGGTGGCTTGACTGTGATTTATTCCTTTGATGGGGCAAATTCTTTTCTGGCCAGTAGTCTTGCTGATAGCTTTTGTTTAGCTCTCCTCTCCTCACTGAGGGTCCTTGCATTTGAGGGAGGTGTTGGCTCTGCCTCTTTGTTTTCTGAGACCAGCGATAGCTGCCACTTCTGGTTGTGAGGCAACTCTTTCAGCTGAATCCCCTTAAGCTGATGATACTGTTTATCCCCCATGACTAACCTGGCCATGACACTATCGCCCTCCTTAGGGCCCTCCTCTTCTATAAACTGAGGCTTTGGCTTCTCTGGGTACCATCAATGGAATAGGTATGTGAGGCAGGGAACATGAACATCATTGACATCTTCCTAAGAATGCTTCTCTGGTCCATAAAACTTCCAGTCCATCAGATACTGGAGTTCCCAATGGAACCAGGAGTCCTGAATGTCTACTTCATATTCAGATTCCGTTCAACCACAATTGGCAGTGGCCAATGTGAAGGAGCAATGAGGGTTGGAAAGTACAGCAGGAACCAGCAAGGAATTATAAAATACAGAATGAACACAGAAAGTAGAAGGTAACTTTAGTTATAAAGGAACTGGGTTGATTATAGCTTCAAATTCTTGATCCAAATTCTCGATCCAAATTCTTTGACAGGTGATGGATAAAAAGGTGCTAAGTTCCCTAGAGCTATCAGTGGGTCTGCCTGGCAATGATGATCAGCAAAGTGGTAATATCATCCGTGATCTTCTGTAAATGAGCTTGGAGAACTCAATAAATTGCTTGTAGTTCCTACAAAAGCTGATCTGGAGCTGGAACAGAAGAAGCTGGTGAGGTCAGTGGAAAAATTGGGGGTGGGAGTCATAGTTAGCCATGAATGGCGTCATTTGGCTGGAGGTATGTTGTGATTATAAGCAAACTCAGCTTGTGCTAGGAGGTCCGCCCAGTTGCCTTGCTGGTAGTTAATAAAACATCTGAGATATTGTTCCAGAATCCCATTTTCTAGTTCCATCTACTTTGTAACTCCAGGTGATGAATGGAAGTTAAGTGGATCTGGATTCCTAGACTTTGGACCTAGCAGTAAACTGTAGGCCACAATCTGAAGCCAAGCCAGGCTAAACCATGTAAATGGTAGATTTAAAAGTAGCTGAGCAGAGTTTTTGGCTGTGGGCAGAACCAGGAGGCTATGAAGTGAACCGTCTTAGTTAAAGCTTCCACCACTATGAAGATTATCATATTCCCTTTTTTACTTTGGTAGATTTGTTATAAAATCCAATGATACAGTGGCCCATGGACATGTTGAGGCACTCCCACACTCCTTACCCCCTGGGACCTATATTAGACTCCTTTATGCCAGAAAATACATAGGCCTGCAATAATGCTTATTTCTAAAATACTTTAATCTACCCAATAATTAGATTTCTCTAGATTTCCTAAGAACTCAAGAAAAATATATGTTTCCAGAACTTTTAAATTAGAATTCCTACTCATTACTTCCTAGATATGATCTTAAGGATGCATTCAAACATTTAAATAAAGTATTATATATATCAGCATAACCTTACACTTCAAACTAAGTTCAATGGGACTCAGTTTAATACAATGAGTATGTATGATGTACTCTCTATTGTCAGCCCTTCAAGATAGACAAAGGGATTCCAGGAATGTTCTTTATTGTTGCAGGGCAGAATAACACAGAACTCTCTCAGAACTTCTGCCTATTTCAGCTTTTACACCAAACAAAATTAAGGCGGGATATTTTGTGTTGCTTTTCACAATTTCCTTTTTCTGAAGGATAATCTTTACTCAAACTCTTTCCTTAACAGTTTGATCACTCCTTATCCATTCCCAAGGCCAGCTCTACAGTCTTTCATTTTGTCTTCCCATACCTGAAAGTGGGGTATCAACTAGTCAATTACAAGTCCTACTCTCTTGAAGGTAGGCTCAGCAGCTTGTAAAGATCAATAGATGACAGATTTATATCTTAGAAGGAGCTAGAAAGTGCTTCTTCCAACAATAGCAACTGAAGTTTCGGTTGGCAAGAAGCAAAATGTCTCCTTTATCCTGGACTTCACTATATGCTAGTTTGGGAAGCAGTTAACGTGTTAGAACTGCAGATAGAAGTACAATCTTCTCTCCCTAACACAATCTCTGATTAAGGCTAGCCCTTCCATTAAATCAGATACAATATTCTAATGGTCCTTCCCTGCATGGAACCGGGCAGGTTTAGACAAAACTATAGGCTATTGTGCTAATGTATAATAGATAAGGGGCAATAACTTTTGAATTCCATGGTCTTGGACACACAAAAGAAAAGCAGAAACTTAGTGAAACTCCCCACCAAATCCCGCATCACTATTTTGTTGCCTGATTGATTGCCTATGCATATATGCTACACATTGTATGCAGCCTGGGCCAAATCTAACCATTTGTTTAAGAGACATTAAGCAGCTTGTCTCTCTCTAAGAAAATTAAAGGTTTTTGCAATTATCATCCTAATATTGATAGAATATTTTTCTTTTGTCTATTTTTAACTCTCCAAGTTATCTAAACAATAGAATATCAATAATTTTCTGTTAATATTGTATAAACATCACTGTACATTATTGAAGAATGAAGAAAGAAAGAAAGAAAGAAAGAAAGAAAGAAAGAAAGAAAGAAAGAAAGAAAGAAAGAAAGAAGGAAGGAAGGAGGGGGGAAGAAGGGAGGCATAGATTCAGAACTTTATGGAACCTAGCAATGGGGTGTCCAAATAAAGCAGGATTCATGTATTCCATTTTAAAGCAAGTGAAAGAACTTTTCTTATCATCTGAAATAGAGTGAAAACTCATTTTAATGGACTGAATGCGGAGAAAGTTATCAGTTATTCCCAAAATCTGTTTAATATGAAAATAAGCCATTGCAGTGATTTATGTCTATTGTGAAATGACATTATTATAGGGAATAGTGGAGACAGATGCTGTGGAGAAGCAATGGGGTGAGAAACAAGCTGCATTGAGAAATGCAAAGTTGTAACAATTTCTGCAAGAAGCAATAAATCAGTAAGTGTCCTGTTGATACAAGGCATACTAAAGCAAATAACTGTTCAAATAACATGCTAATCTTTTTCATCTACCTATTCAATTGCAGATAATGAGAATATGTCAAATGAATATGAATATACAGGAAATTTTTAAAAAGGACCTTTCAAAATTTGAGATAAAAAAAATTATGATTGATTAATCTCCTATACCAAAAAGGCAGTCTAGAAAAAGTTGTTTGTCTCCTGAGCAGGTGGTAATGTTTCAAATTCCTTCCATCCTTCCAAAGCCAGATCTATATTATTTCCCAAATACACAACCATGGTTGCATAAAATATTCATAAAAAATGCAAGCAATATGAATTTATGATACACACAAATAGATACATATACGTATGTTTGAGTAATGTGTCACTACTAGCACTATATACTAAAATCTTCATTAAAAATGCCTGACATTTAAGGTTTGGTGTATTAACCGCATACTATCAAACTTAGCTGATGAAAATACAACTTGATTACAATGTTGATTTTCTATATTACTGCTGAATTACATCAAATTGTTTAAAATGTATTCTTAATACTTTATTATGTCTTATTTTACTAAAACTCTGATTTATTTAAGAAAATCATAAAATTGGGAAATTTTCCTGAGGTGTTTTCTTCAGAGATTTCCTAAATATAACCTACCCATATTTTTCGCACTATAAAACGCTCCGGACTATAAGACCCACATTAGCTTTAGAGAAGGAAACAAGGGGGAGGGGGGAATCTGCCTCTGCCTCCCACTTCCTGTCAACTGAGCTGAGCTGCTGCTGCCACTGAGGAATACTGGAGCCTTCGTTGCCAACTGGTTGTTGAATCAGCCTCCTGGATTACCACTAATCAGCTGTTCTAGGTGGCGGGGATTGCCGCCGCCGCTGCCTATCACCACCGATGATCCCCTGATTGCTGCCAATTGGCAGCGGCAAACAGGCACCAACCCCTTCCCCCCCATTGCAATATTCAGTCTATAAGACACTCAGACACTTCCAACCACTTTTGGGGGGTCTTATAGTGCGAAAAATATGGTATTTTTGAATATGCAAATAAAATGCAAAATTTTTATTTGTGCCACCATATTGAGACAATAGCAGACCAGCAATTTCAAACAAGCTGAGCTATTATAAAAATATCTGTTCAAATTTTGCAATTTATATCAAGATATGCATAAGGCTATTGCCAATCAACTTATACTGTAAGTCAGCTTCTGTTTTATCCTCATCTTCCAAGAAAAAAAAATCCCTCACATTGGGGAATGGAATACTATTTAGCAAATGTTTCAAAGGAAGAATGCAATATACAAAATTATTACCTGACTGGAAATGAAAACTGCTGGTAGGCTTAAACCCAATCCTTTTAATTACCTAAGCTTAATTATTTGTACCACATTTAGTTTTAAGTCCACACTGAATAAAAAATTCTTCCCAGCAAGAATTTTTTTAGATGGAACTCTTTCCATCAGGATCATCTCTGCATACATCTCCCATTCACAGCCATCTTATATTTGTGTAATCAGCTTCATCCACAACCTATAATCTCCCATCAGAGTTGCAACTGGATGGACCTATGCACTCCAGTAAATATATACATAAATTTATCATCATTTTTCCAAATAAAAGTAAACTCTTGGCATTATTTCCCATTCTCCTAAAAAAATAAGCAAGCATTTTAAACAATTTCTCTTGCTAAGCAAGACAGTTAAATGAGTTCTGCCCCATTTTACCCTGTTTCCCCAAAAATAAGACCCTGATTTATATTTTTTGAACCCCAAAATAAGCGCTTGGTCTTATTTTCAGGGAGGTCTTATTATTTTGGGGCACATGGAGCAAGATAGGTCTCCTCTTGCCATCTTACCTGATTTCCAGCTCCGCGTTTAAATATTTTCGGGGAGGGCTTATTTTCGGGACAGGCTTAGTTTAACGCAAGTACTCAAAAGCCTGATTGGGCTTATTATCAGGGGATGTCTTATTTTCGGGGAAACAGGGTACTACTTTTCTTGGCAGAGTTGTTAAGAAATCACTATAGTTAAGTTAGTAACATGGTTGTTAAATGAATCGGGTTTCCCGGTTAACTCTGCTTGTCAAAAGATCACAAAAGGTGATCACATAACTCAGGAATTACATAATTACGATGGTTGGAACTTCGCAACCATCATAAATATCAGCCAATTGCGAAACATCTGAATTTTGATCATGGGAATGCTGCATCATAAATGTAAAAAATTGTCATAAGCCACTGTTTTCAATGCAGCTGTAATTTTGAATGGTCAATAAATGAATATTTGTAAGTTGAAGACTACCTGCATGTGAAGTAGTGTTCACTGGCTTAAAATATGACTAGTACTCAGTCAATACAATCTTCCAGAAAAAGATGGACTATCCCACTTTCTACTTCTTCATATTCAGTCACGACTAATGTCTAATAAGCTGGGCAGCTCACTGATTAGGAACCCCAATTGTCAAATTAGTTTTCATGCATCAGCTGCAGCTAAGTATTTAATGGTACTTGCTATGGTTTCATGCATAGGACCAGGGCTAATATTGTACAAATAAAACCTATATTGTAAAAGTACCTATTCAAAAGATCCTTAATGAATCCTCTATTACAAGAGAGGTGATTTTGTTCCTTCCACCAGTCCACACCATTTATTTTTGCCCACTTGAGGGCATGTTCCAATAGGCTATAGTACTTATCCTGCAAGTATAATTATCATTTAGTTCTTAGTCCTTAATTAACTACTAAATTCACCAGGAAATTTTGGCCCAACCATTATTTCTCAGTCCAAGCTACTTGAGAAGGTTGCTATTGTAGTATACAACCTTGAGCTCCCTCGGCCAGGCAAAGCAAACTGTAATTATAAATAATACTTTTTTAAAAAACAATTTATTGAAAATTATTAAAAATTACAGAAAAAAATATAGCAATATGGATAGAGGTTGCAGAGAGTAATATAATATATAGTTTTAAAGCATCAATTTTCACCTAGAAATAATACAAACCTCCATTAAACCAAATCATCAAAAAAAGAAAAGATTATCCAGAAGAAAGAATTCTCAACTGCCATACAATATTCCTATAAATATTTACCCACAGTCACACTAAGATTATAATTTTACATTCTTCTTATGATTATAAATAATCCTCCAGAACATCCTCAGGAAGGTTTAGATCATACATGTAAATTTATCCATTATGTAATTAATCTTTCACTTTTAGAGAAGAAGATAAATCATCCACATAGTTGCTCTGCAGGTAGTTTTACTGGGGCAAATTATACTGATAATGAAGAGTACCAAACAGAAGCACTACTAATCTAAACCAAAATATATGTCTACCTGTCCCTTTCTTTGATCTGGACTAAATCATCTGAACACCCCAGATCTACCCACCACACTTGCAGGTTACAGGAATCACCCTGCAAGGCATGTCCCCACCCTATGGGATCCAATGTGAACATCCTCTACTATAGCAATTAATGTGAACATCCTCTACTTCAGCAATTAGCCTAGAAGGCTCGGCGGGTGTTATTCTTGGGCTGCATAGTAGACAAGCAGAAGTTTCCACGAGTTTTCTGACAGCAGAGGAAGCCTCTCTCGGCATCCCTGGAAGGGCATCTCCACCACAACGGCCCCCTTCCACCACCACCACCATCCCCCAGCGTCTCCCCTTGCAGTGACGGAGAAGCATCCGGCTGTCCACATTGGATGACTCCAACCAGCAATCACGGTACCCCTAGAAATCTCTTTCTGCCCCCCCCCCCACCGCCACCCGAACGGTAAAGCCACCATAATCAACCCCCACCAAGCATCTTGATATCCCTGGCTGTACCGACGCCCCCCGCCCCACCACGACAAGGCAGACCCGCCGACCCAAAGACCCTCCAGCTGCCGCAGTACCTTTTCTGGCGGCTCCCTACAGGCGGCGCTGCCTGGACCCGCTTCTTCCGCTTCTCTTACACTGCCCGCCGCCGCATAGGCTCTTCTCTTCGAAGCATCTAAGGGGACCCGGGTGGGCTGCTCCAGGTTCCGGGGAACCGAGAGCCCCGAGGGCCCCGCTTTTTCTCCCCGAGGGCGACCCTTCCTCATGACGGTGGGTGGCAGCGGCAACTTTTCAGCGCGGGGGCTCGCACGCTAAACAGCCCGCCATGGCCGCGGAGGGAGGGGGAGACGATCTCGGGAAGCGCCTCTCTCCCCGTTTAGCTGCCAGGCAGGCATCGCTCCGCGCTCTTGTCAGCGGCGAGCACGCTGGACACTGCGACAAGCCCACTCCCCCACCCGGCCACGTATCGCGAGAGGAGGGGCTGCCGACGCGCGAGGAAACTCGAGAGGGCAGGGCCGGGCCGGGCCAGCTCCGGGAAGGCGGAGCTTATAGAATGAAGAAGGCGGGGCCTAGGGAAAAGGAGAGCTTGAGGGGGGAACGGGAGCGCGCGGAAAAAATTACATTCTTTAAATGTGTCTGCAACTGAATTGGCTCGCAAAGTATGACGGGACGGTGTGGATCTGTATAAATACAAAGAGGGATAGCGTAATGTAACAGAGATCCACTAAAATTACTTAAAGGATCGCATCTGAATGGTGAAGCTCTCCTGTCAACTCACCTTAACCCACTCTTTTATTTAGGGTTTTCGTGTCTAAATTGCCGTTCAGCAGCACTGGCTCCTAAGGGCGCTGCCAGTGCAATCTCCAATTCTCCAATTCTGTCAAAGCTGGAAGGAAACTTTTTTGGTGCAACTTGCTGTGCTGCCCCACTGCTAATCCTTATGCAGCTGACCAGTGCAGCTGTCTTTACTGTCCAAAATGTAAGACTAGGTTAGGACAATTGGTGGATTTTCCAGCTCCAGTTGTTGTTTTTCCTGCTAGAACATATCGCTTGACAGCAGGAGAAACGTTACCACTATCCTTAATCAGAAGTGGGTTTCAGCAGGTTCTGACCAGTTCTGAGGAACCGGTAGCGGAAATTTTGAGTCGTTCAGAGAACCAGTAGTAAAAATACTGACTGGCCCAGCCCCATCTATTCTCTGCCTCCAAAGTCCAGCTGATTGGGAAGGAATGGAGACTTTACAGTATTCTTTCTCTGCCACACCCACCAAGCCATGTCTACCAAGCCATGCCACACCCACCAAGCCACACCCACAGAACCGGTAGTAAAAAAAATTTGAAACCCACCACTGTCCTTAAATATGTGGTGGTGAAGAGTTGTGGAAGTGGGTGTCAATGTTTGAGATACCTAATTGAATTGCCTAATGGGTTGTAAGTGTGGAACATTCCATGTCTATGACCTGTTGAGCTATTTCTGAACCCGTGTCTGGAGTTTGGTCTGAAAGTGGATTTCCAGCTGCAAGGCAGGCAACAATATTGGATAACAGTCACATCCTGTCAAATGATGATCACAAAAATCAGATCACAGCTTGATCTGATTTTTGATGTCAGGGTAACTTCTTGGAAAGGAGACAGTGGAGAAATTAGACTGAGGCTGAGGTTGACTCAGCCTTCCATCCTTTCTAAGGTAGGTAAATTGAGGACCCAGTTTGTGGGGGCAATAAGCTGACTTTGTATAAAATATACAAAAGTATGAAGGCTATTGCTTAATGCATTGTAAGCTGCCCTGAGTCTCCAGAGAAGGGTGGCATATAAATCTAATTTTTTTAAAAAAACAACCTGGCTAATTGAAGTCTTCATGTATGATTCATACATGAAGAGTTCAATTAGCCAGGTTGTTTATTTGTTTTTTTCCCAAGCCTATACATGGGAATCTTCTCTGACAGTTTGTACCTGAGTAAAACTAGATAAGATTTAATGGCACTGAAAGGGAGTCAGACTTTGCTCTCTTATGCTCACATAGAGATTCCAGACTAATTCCCCATTTGACTCCTCCCATTGGCTCAGCCAATCTCTCTCGCAACAGCTTCTAAATTCTATGAATAAAATCTTGGTTGATCTGTTTTTGAAGGGCTAACAGTTAATGTCAGAAAGTCTTTAAAAAAATGCTAGCAGCATGATGAATTGTTTGAAATAATTATCATTACTAAAGAAAATAAAGATTTATGTGAGTTTTTAGGATACAAATAGTCCTAAACTTACAACCACAATTGGATCACAATTTTAGTCATAGGTTTTTGCAGTTCTAAGTCAAGGAACCACATGACCAGACTCAATCCAAAACAGTTTTTATGACATTAAGTGAGTCACTCCAGGTGTTAAGAGAACCACCTGCTCATAAGTGTGAATCTGCTTTGTCAAATGGGCAATTTTTTTGCTGGAAAATGGCAAAAAAATCATAACAAGCAATCACCATGACTGCAGTATGCTGTAACCAATTGTAAATGCGAGCTGGTTGCCAAGCAACCAAAATGCAGTCACATGATTACAAATGTGGTACAGAAGTCATAACTTCAGGGACAGATTGTAAATATTTTTTTTCAGGCTCATTGTAACTGAACATTTGTTAAGCACCTGGTCATAAGTCAAGGACTACCTATATTCTTTTACACAGGAGTATTTGTAGAATAGCCCATTATAACTGAAACGTTATCAGCAGCATCCATGGCAGAGATACACACCATCAATGTTACAACTGAAGAAAATGTTATAATAAATGAAGTGCTTTGCCTTTATTGTTGAATTGGTTTGGCTATACTTACATATCAAAACAAAGAGCTTTCACAAGTAAACTGACCATCACCATTTTTGAATAGTTCTTTCTTAAATAGTTTTCTGCTAGTCCCATAAAAGGTTAAATTTTTCTTCTTAGTTTTATGCAGTTGTTAAGTCTGTACAACAAATGAAGTCACTGATATCGAAACATTTTTTGCTTAGCAAACCAAATATTAAGAATTTTGAACAGAGAGAGAGCTTCTGTGTAATCATAGCAGTCCAAGGATAGGATCATGTTCCAAAATGTGGTCAGATCTCGGGATAAAAAGTAAATATGACTTAAATTCAATTTGATTTAATACATATAATATTATTTCCTCCCTACAATTTCCTATCATATCACTTCAAACATTAAGCATCAACATGGAGCAGCAAATTGTGGAACAGCTATAAACTAATAAACCAATTTTAAGCTGTTGCAAGTGCCTTTGGGGCTTTAGCATTGCACTGATAGAATGAACAGCTTTGTTTTCACTCTTCAGTATGAATAAATTGTATCTAGAATCCAAGAAATTTTTACTTTAAAATTAGGTTTCTATCTGAGTAGACATGCATATATTTACACCAGTGGTGAAATCCAAATTTTGTTATTACCAGTTCTGTTGAGCGTGGCTTGATGGGCGTGGTGTGGTCTGGTGGGTGACAGCGTGGCTTGGTGGGCATGGTAGGGGAAGTATACTGCAAAATCTCCATTCCCACCCCACTCCAGGGGAAGGATATTGCAAAATCACCATTACCACCCCACTCTTGGGCCAGCCAGAGGTGGTATTTGCCGGTTCTCCGAACTACTCAAAATTTCCGCTACTGGTTCTCCAGAACCTGTCAGATCCTGCTGGATTTCACCCCTGATTTACACTATTAATAAAATGTATTATTTTGGATATCAATGCACATATACTATGATGCTGCTATTCACAATTAGCTAGACTTTCATTTAGTATTTTTATCTATGATCCATACAAGTAAACAATATGACAATGGAAGATATAATTTAAAAATTATAAAAGCAATAACACACATAATTTATATATATAACAATTTAGAAAAATATCTCATATCTCACCATGGCATGGTGCTAAGAGGGGATTAAGGGCTTTCTTATCTAATTTTCTAACCAAGATTTTAATGGCTTCTGAAAGAGGGGTGGGCATAAACAGGGTGGATCATGTGGATTTGGGGGGCAATCCACAGAGGGAGGGATTAGTAAATAATTTTCCAAAAGTGAAGCCAAAGTCAACACAAAATTGCATCATAGGAAACTCGAAACTGGGAATAGGCAGACTTAATACTGGCATGGAAATGGGCTGTTCCATCAAGGTTTTGGTTGGGAGGGGCAGATATGGTGGGAGCAGGAGGCCACATCACGTCAGGGGGGTACGCACCCACTATCTTCAAGTGGTGGCGTGTTCCGACCTCCAAAGCTCTTCTCGTTCCTTGGGTTGCTCAAGGTCTCTGAGCCCGAGTCTTAGGCTGATGTTATGCAATGCCAGGTCTGTGGCTAACAAAGCCCCCCTCATTTGTGACCTAATTCAAGAGGGGAAAGCGGACCTGGCAGGTATTACAGAGACCTGGTTGGGCAATGAAGGGGGGGTCCCCCTCGTAGAAATGTGCCCACCAGGTTTCTGCGCATTCCATCAGCCAAGAACTCGAGGCAGGGGTGGAGGTGTGGCAGTCATTATAAAGGAAGGTCTTGACCCTAGGGAAGTCACTGTCCCTCAGACAACCGGATGTGAGTCCCTCCTCGTGAAGTGGGGTTATGGGTTACAGATGGGCCTGTTGATTGCGTACCTGGCTCCCTGCCACGTATCAGCAGCCCTGCCTGAGCTCCTCAACGTAATAGCCAAGGTGGCAGTTGAGACTCCTAAGCTACTGGTTATGGGAGATTTCAACCTGCCATCCATTGGTGAAACGTCTGAAGTGGCTCGGGAGTTTATGGCTTCCATGACGGCCATGGACCTGACCCAATTAGTTAATGGCCCTACTCACACAGGGGGGACACACTCTGGATTTGATCTTTATCTCTGACCAGTGGCTGAATGGTCTAGATATAGGGGATATAGTCATCGAACCCTTGTCATGGTCAGACCATTCTCTCCTTAGGCTTGACCTGACCACTACAACCCACCGCAGGGAGGCAGAATCAATTAAATGGTTCCGCCCCAGGCGCCTGATGGATCCTGATAGGTTCTGGATGGAGCTTGGGCCATTTCCTGAGACCTTGGCTCATGACTCGGCTGAAGACCTAGTGGCATCCTGGGATAGGATGGCAGCTGGTGCTTTAGACCGGGTCATGCCTTTGCGGCCTCTGACTCGGCGTCGAACCTACCCAGCTCCTTGGTTCTCTGATGAGCTGAGGGGGATGAAACGCCAGAAAAGACACCTAGAGAGCAGGTGGAGGACCAGCCATTCTGAATCCGACTGAACACTAGTGAGATCTTACATTAAGACCTACTTAGTGGCGATAAAAGCGGCAAAATGTAACTATTTTTCCGCTCTTATTGCATCAGCAGATAATCGCCCAGCCGCCTTGTTTAGGGTTACCCGCTCTCTACTCCAGCTGAGAGCCCGGGAAGATCCTCTGCAAGGACGAGCTGAGGATTTTGCACAATATCTGCACGATAAAATTGCTCAGATTCGGGAAGGCTTGGACTCTAACTGGGTTAATTTGGATGAAATGATGAGGGCAGATCTTGAGAACATTATCTGGGATGAGTTTGATACTGTGACTCCTGAGGATGTGGACAGGTTACTGGGGAAGCTGAATGCGACCACATGTTTATTGGACCCGTGCCCTTCCTGGCTAGTGCTGGCTACCCGGGAGGTTACACGTAGCTGGCTCCAGAGAATTATTAACGCTTCTCTGAGCGAGGGATTCTTATCTCCCACCTTGAAAGAGGCAGTGGTGAGACCTCTCCTTAAGAAGCCCTCTCTGGATCCGGCTGTTTTAGCAAACTACCGTCCAGTCTCCAACCTTCGCTTTTTAGCAAAGGTTGTCGAAAGTGTGGTGGCACGACAGCTCCCACAGTACCTGGATGAAGCTGTCTATCTAGACTTATTCCAGTCCAGCTTCAGGCCTGGATACAGCACAGAAACAGCATTGGTCGCATTGGTTGATGATCTCTGGAGGGCTCGGAATAAGGGATGTTCCTCTATCCTGGTTCTATTAGATCTCTCAGAGGCTTTTGATACCATTGATCATGGTATCATGCTGCACCGGTTGGAGGGGCTGGGAATGGGAGGCACCGTATTACGATGGTTCTCGTCCTACCTCTCTGACAGGTCGCAGTCAGTGTTGACAGGTGGACAGAGATCGACCTCGAGGCCTCTTACTTGCGGGGTGCCACAGGGGTCGGTCCTCTCACCTCTCCTGTTCAACATTTATGTGAAGCCGTTGGGGGAGATCATCCGTGGTTTTGGGGTGCGATGTCATCTGTACGCTGATGACACTCAGCTGTACATCTCCACCACAAACCACCCCAATGATACCCTTGAAGTGATGTCCCGGTGCCTTGAGGCCGTACGGGTCTGGATGGGGAGAAACAGGCTTTGACTCAACCCTTCCAAGACTGAGTGGCTGTGGCTACCGGCGTCCCAGTACAGCCAGTTAGTCCCATCACTAACTATTGGGGATGAGTCATTGACCCCCACAGAGAAAGCTCGCAATTTAGGCATCCTCCTGGATGCACGACTGTCTTTAGAAGATCATATAACAGCCGTGGCCAGAGGAGCTTTCTATCAGGTTCGCCTGATTCGCCAATTGCGTCCCTTTCTAGACTGGGACTCATTACACACAGTCACTCAAGCCCTCGTCATTTCCCGACTTGACTACTGCAATGCTCTCTACATGGGGCTCCCCTTGAAGTGCACCCAGAAGCTCCAACTGGTCCAGAATGCGGCTGCGCGAGTAATTATGGGAGCAACATGGTGCTCGCATGTAACACCTCTTCTACGCGAGCTGCACTGGCTTCCGGTGGCCTTCCGAGTGCGCTTCAAGGTGTTGATTCTTACCTTTAAAGTGCTCCATGGCTTAGGACCTGAGTACTTACGAGACCACCTGCTGCAACCGATAACCTCCCACCAACCAATACGCTCTCACAGAGTAGGCCTACTCATGGTACCATCATTAAAACAATGTCGTCTGGTGGTTCCAAGGGAGAGGGCCTTCTCTGTGGTGGCACCTACGCTTTTGAACAAAATACCACCTGGAATACGAATAATCCCAGATCTTCGCACTTTTCGATGTGCCCTGAAGACCTTTCTATTTCAACAAGCAGGACTAGCATAAACATCAAAATTCTATGCCAAGGTCTTAGTAGATACACCAAGTTGACTCAATTTATTATTTACTGTTTATAAAATATATTTATATGTATATGAAATCTTAATCTGTTCACCGCCCTGAGTCCTTTGGGAGAAGGGCGGTATAGAAATTCAATAAATAAATAAATAAATAAATAAATAAATAAATAAATAAATAAATATATATGCTGTCCGGTTATTGTTGGATAGCATCTTTTGACCTGGTTAAATATTTGCCATATATATACCTAGATGAAAATATTTTCCTCTAAACAGATCAGTCAGGAAGCCAATCATACTTCCCTAGGAAAAGAAAACGGGGCCAAAAAATCCTTTAGGCTGTGACTACAGGTGAGATACAAAGCACCTTCCTGGTCTCTTAAATCCATGGACAAATAATTGGGGGGGGGGGAGGGGAGATGGCCATTAACTGAAATTATTACAATTCATTATAGTAATATTATTTTGTATATTAAATAAATTTTCATTTTCAAATATTCTTCAATAACTACATTTCACTATATTACAGCTGTATTATTTAATGCTATTACAGTATTGGTTATGAGTCATGATGGCGCAGTGGTTAGAGTGCAGTACTGCAGGCTACTTCTGCTGACTGCTGGCTGACTGCAATTTAGCAGTTCAAATCTCACCAGGCTCAAGGTCAGTGGTGGGATTCAAATTTTTTTACTACTGGTTCTGTGGGCGTGGCTTGGTGGGCGTGGCAGGGGAAGGATACTGTAAAATCTCCATTCCCACCCTACTATAGGGGAAGGATACTGTAAAATCTCCATTTTCTCCTGATCAGCTGGGACTAAGGAGGCAGAGAATAGCTGTGGGCGGGGCCAGTCAGAGGTGGTATTTATCGGTTCTCCAAACTACTTAAAATTTCCGCTACCGGTTCTCCAGAACTGGTCAGAACCACTGAATACCACCTCTGCTCAAGCTTGACCCAGCCTTCCATCCTTCCAAGGTTGGTAAAATTGTTGGGGACAATATGCTGACTCTGTAAATCCCTTAGAGACGGCTGTAAAGCACTCTAAAGTGGTATATAAGTCTAAGTGCTATTGCTATTTCTTGTTATAGCATCTTCTCTTAACAAGAATTATGAGACTGGTCTTGGTTTTAACATTATTCTCAGTTGTCAGTCTTGCTCCATATTAGATGACGAGTTTTCAGCCTGGAAAGAAATCAATATATATATGTGTGTGTGTGTGTGTGTGTGTTTTCTGAGGTTTTCGCAGGTGTTTGTATGTAGGTCTTTGGTTATTCAGGTCTTCTCCCGCGTAAAATTGGAAGTATCTTGGCGACGTTTCGACGAAGTCTCATTTGTCATCTTCAGGCTGGTGTTCTCGGCTTCGTGCTTCCAGGAGCAATGTGAGATTGCAGCTGTCTCTTCCTTTTAACTGCTAGTGGGGGTGGGAGCTGATTGGGTGGGAGCTTGGCTGTGTTCTGATTGAGTAGAGGTGTGTTCTGATTGGTTAGGGGCTTGGCTGTGCTCTGATTGGATGGGGGTGTGTTCTGTTTGGGTGGGGGCTTGGTTGTGCTCGGCTTAGTCTGAGTTTTAGGGGGATTTGAGCTGGTGAGCTGCATTGTTGTTGTTTGGGACTTCGTCGAAACGTCGCCAAGATACTTCTGATTTTACGCAGGAGAAGACCCGAATAACCAAAGACCTACACACACACACACATATATATATATAAGAAATCATTTTATCTGAAAGAATTTTCCATGAGTGAGGTAGGACATTTACTGATAAAAGACATTTTGGAATATCTCACATATATCCATAAAGGTTAATTAGTTGTGTCAAAATATATGCAAAATATTGGAAAAGGAAAAGACTGAAAACATAAACTGACAGGCTAATTTATACAATGTGTTAACATTATTCTCAGTTGTCAGTGTTGCTCCATATTAGATGACAAGAGTTTTCAGCCTGGAAAGAAATCAATATATAGATTTAAAAAAAAAAAAACAGGAAAATTGTTAAAGATTGACTGTATATTTGCAGAGCTTTAGTAATAATCACTACTTATCATCTGGGTCAGATAGTCCTGGTCAGTTTGACCTGATCGGTTTTCAAATATATTTGCTAATATTTTATCTGAAAGAATTTGAGTGAGGTAGGACATTAACTGATAAAAGACATTTTGGAATATCTCACATACATCCATAAAGGTTAATTAGTTGTGTCAAAATATATGCAAAATATTGGAATCATGGGAAAAGATTGAAAACATAAACTGACAGGCTAATTTATACAATGTGTTACACCATAAAAGACATAATAGTATAATATAGTTTGTGAATATCTGTTGATATATGGCAATTTGGAAAGAAAAAAACCAAAGGAAAATAAAATAGTTTTGTAATGTATTGCTATCTAGTAACAAGCCTCCATTTCTGTACACAATTGTCACTATAATTTATCTACCATATCTATCTTTGCAGACACACAAAATTTCAAGGCATGCAGTTTACTTGGTATTGTTAGGTAAATATAAAATAAATTCCATCATAGAAACTTTTATGTTGTTTTTTCACCCACAACCTAGAACCTTTGAGCTTAGACACCACCACACTTTTTAATAAATGTACAGTAACCGTATTATACTTTGTGACTTCTGTCCTGGAAACAATATTTTCTGCTTCACTATCAGCCATCAAAAACTTGGTGCCCAGCATCACAAAAAATTGCAGATTTAGTACTTTCCTTCTCTTTCCTTGTGGAATTGCTGCCTCTTCAAAAAGAGGTGATCCCATGATTAACAGTTAGCAAATACAGACCAGTAACAACAAGATGTTCTTAATTTTTACCTGTTTTACAACTTTATCTGATCATTAGTAATTCATTATAAAATGCATTGAAAAATTTTAAATGATCTTCGTGTGGAGTTTTGATTTCAAGAATTGTGATTTTTTTATATGTACTATTTATTATGCCTTTTAATATAAAGTTTTGAATTGTTTTCTAAAAGCAAGCAAAAAGAGGGCAAATAATTATATTTTGTTCCACATTCAAAGAAACTAGAAATATAAATTTTCTAAATAACTAAATAAAATAAATGACAGGCTTGTTTATAACTAATTTTCCCAATCTGGTATCTTCCAGATGTATTACAATGACACTCCCCAACCTTTTTAGTCTTATTCCTACAGTATCAAAAACTGAGTTATGTAACTGACATTTTATGAGTACAAATATCTGCATAACTAACATAGTCACATCAAACATAGCAGCCCACTAGAAGTTCAGTATTTATGGTTTTATTAATAGGAAACCTGATTCCCAAGCTGCCTTGAGTCAGTTTATACCCTTAACTAAAAGGAGATTTTAAAATATGAAGGAAGACGTGGGACCTATTGCAGCTTTATACTTCAAAGACAATTCTGCAGCCTCAAGATCAATATTGTACACCTAATTGTTGAAATCAGTGAATGGGCAATGATCCAGCTCTAACTGAATATGAGCATATTTTCCAAATCTGTAGCATTTTATTAGATGAATTGCAAGTTTTCAGGCCTTCCGTAGAGGTTTCTGATTGGCAGTTTCTAGAGTTAAAATGTTTTCTCTAATCCAACAAAGCAAGTAGGTCAACATCCCAGTTACAAATGACCCAGAGATAAGTCTGTTAGGTTTTGCAAAAGTCTAGGAATCTTTACTTTGCAAACCATGTTTTTTGCTGACAATCAATATATATAGAAGGTATAATAGATAGAAAAGACCAGAAACTTTTTTTTTACTCAGTCTCTCCAGAGGGAAAAGAAAGGAACAGAAGGCCAGCCAAAGAGGTAAGCAATCAATGGTTACATTTGGCTTCATTTGCCTTAGAATTGATTAATTAGAACAATTACCAGTACTAATTCTGTAAGCCTTGCTTTGGCAAATTTTTACCTAAAATGATGTTCAGGACTTTATGATGGAAACTTCCCTTTTGGAAGGAAAAATGAGTAGATATCATAATGGCTTTTTAAGTTAGACCTTTACATACTGTAAACAGCTAGTCTCCTTTCTTGGAGACATTGTTCCTTTATTCTTTCTCTTCATTCCACTCCAGGTTGTTCCTGTTTGAGGAGAAGCAACACATTAAATGCATTTACACATTGAATATCAGGCCTATTTTTACTTTTAATCCATCTTTGCATCAGATATGAAACTCTGCTATATATTAATGATCTTCTTTATGTAATATGGGGCTCCCCTTGAGGTGCACCCGGAGGCTCCAACTGGTCCAGAATGCGGCCGCGCAGGGAATTATGGGAGCGACATGGCGCTCCCACGTGACACCTCTCCTGCGCGAGCTGCACTGGCTCCCGGTGGTCTTCCGGGTGCACTTCAAGGTGTTGGTGACCACCTTTAAAGCGCTCCATGGCTTAGGACCTGGGTACTTGCGGGACCGCCTTCTGCCGCCAATAGCCTCCCACCGGCCAGTACTCTCGCACAGAGAGGGCCTCCTCCGGGTGCCGTCGGCCAGACAGTGTCGGCTGGCGACCCCCAGGGGGAGAGCCTTCTCTGTGGCGGCGCCCGCCCTCTGGAATGACCTACCCCCGGAGATACTCAGGATTCCAGATCTCCGGACCTTTCGTCGGGCCCTTAAAACCCATTTATTCCATCTAGCTGGGCTAGCTTGATCCCATCCTCCGTTTTTAAATTTGAAATTATTTTAAATTGGGTTGTTTTAATTCTTGGCCGAATAATATTTAATATTTTTAATTGTTTTTAACTTTTGTATACCATGTTTTATTCTGGCTGTTCACCGCCCTGAGTCCGCAAGGAGAAGGGTGGTTTATAAATTGAAATAATAATAATAATAATAATAATAATAATAATAATAATAATAATAATAATAATAATAATAATAATAATAGCTGAACTTGTACAACATATTACACCATAGGTATAGTTAATAAATGGCAAGTGTGTTCATACAACATGCTAAATAAAAATAACTACATTATTGTTCAATGTAAATCACATCATCATTACATTATAAAGTGGATTATACAATGTACTGTAACTCCTGCTGGAAATAACCTATCATAACTTCAAGCTTTAATTTTCTGCTATTTTAATAAATATAAAGCCATCCTCCCTCTCCCAGTGCATTACAAATATTTTAATCAGAGAATCAAATAGACTGTGAATAGAGACAGGTCACCAATCAGATACCATTTTTATGGGCTTCTATCGTTTCATTGTTTTTTTTAATTTATTTATCACACTTTAAAAATGGTTAGTTGACGAGTACTAGTTCTCATATGGTTTCATTGCATTTCAAGGATGATGGATGTGAGAATGATCACAAATTGGCCTCAAATTGTTTATAGGAATTTAGGAAGTGAAAACAGTTAAGAGTGTGGAAGGGAGCTAATGTTTAAATACCAGTTCCTCAAAACAAAAGGAATATAAAATCCAGAGAATCCATAAAATGACAGTGTATTATTTTAATTTTAGAATTAGTGAATGGAAATAAATGATCATGTTTGCTAAATTGTATGCACAAGTAGCAATGATGTAGTATAATTAATATAAGACAGGGACTCAAGAACCAGTTTGGTATGGTGATTAAGGCACAAGGCCAAGGATTAGGAGACTAAATTCTAGTCCTACCTTAAGGCACAAAACCAGCTAGGTGACCTTGGGCCAGTGACACTCTCTCAGCCCTAGGAAGAGGAAGCAATGACAAATCTCTTCTGAAATCTTGCCAAGAAAACTACAAGGAATTTGTCCAGGCAGGCACCAGGAGTCAACACCTACTCTAAGGCACACAGACACACACACACCATATATATAAAGTTACTGTATGTCCTGAAGATGATGAGACCATCAGTAAACAGATATTGTGTTTGTAATGCTCAAATAACTATCATCTATATTATGCTAAAACTACCACAGTTAATAATCATACCAGAAAAAAAAACGACATTTGTCAACAAATGTTAGAATTGTAGTTTAAGTTTACTGGCAAGGGAAATGCTTAATTCTTCTTAACTCCTCAGTAACCAAATCACTACATTTCAAATCCTGTAAAAATCAAATGTTAATTATTGGAAATATGAGTTAATTCATGTTTTGAAACAATAATGTTTTATTTATTTATTGTGTCAAGGAGGATTGGAGATTGGAATTAAATTGCTTTCTGGCCCTTTGAACTTTACCTGGAAAAAGTTGTCTTGCTCTGGTATTCTTGTACATTATAAATTAGCAAACAAAAGGATATGCCACACATACACCGATTGTTAGTCTACTTTAAGTATCCTCTAATACAGAAAAGTTTTTAAATTATGCAACACTGTTTATTACTCCAGGTCAAAGTTTCTTAGATTAAAAAAAAAAGTTTCCAATGTTTTATTGTTGCAATACAACTAAAGAGCAATCAAACAACACTGGAGGGACTGGGCAACCATTTGACTGAAATGGTATACTGAAAGGGTGTCCTGCTTAAGCAGGGGGTTGAACTAGAAGACTTCTGAAGTCCTTTGTTCTATGTTCTATATTGTGAAATAACATTAGCTTCTTCATAATCTGCAATGACCTGAAAGTTTGGAACCCCCCAAAATATCTCGATTCCTCAAGAGATATTAAGAAGTCAGGTGTCTGTGTCTTCTCTATGTCATTTGGTGGGATTCATACTGGTAATAGAAAGCAGCATATATATTCTGCTAATGACAGAGGTGGGTTTCAGCAGGTTCTGACCACTTCTGGAGAGCCGGTAGCAGAAATTCTGAGTAGTTCAGAGAAGTGGAAGTAAAAATTCTGACTGGCCCCACTCCCATCTATTCTCTGCCTCCCAAGTCCCAGCTGATCGGGAGGAAATGGAGATTTTGCAGTAACCTTCCCCTGGATTGGGGAGGGAATGAAGATTTTACAGTATCCTTCCCCTGGGGTGGGGTGGGGATGGAGATTTTACAGTACTGTTCCCCTGCTACACCCACCAAGCCATGCCACGCCCACCACGCCAAACCCACAGAACCGGTAGTAAAAAAATTTAAAACCTATCACTGACTAATGAGAAGATAAATATAGAAAGCCGACAGGGTAAAGAAGCCTGTTGATTATTAATACACTCCAAAGATTACATGATACACAAAGTAGTGAACACAAAACCTTTTCAAATTGGAGATTTTGTGCTGGGACACAATTTGCCACTTCAGAATACTAATGTAGTATAGTACATAGTTAGTTCTCATTAATTACTTGGCCACTCCCATAATGGCAAAAGCTGCTTCAACCCCAGTTACTAATATTTGTTTATATTATTAGTGTGGCTGAGAGATAGGATACATACTGGGATGCAGCACTGAGATGGGAGATAAAAATACGGTGTATATACATGTTGCATGCCTGTTATGGGGTGACTTTGTCCACACTGTCCTCTTTATAGAAAGTTGAGATATGGAAACCTCAAACAAAGTTCTTGAATTGAAATAGTTGCACAAGGTATGCTTATATTTTCAGTTCAAAAGCAACAATAATTGTACAGTATTCACCATGAGAAAAAAAATCCAAATTTATAGGGATCATATTTGATCGTATCACATTTAATACACTTACTGGAAGCTTTCTAATTTTTCGAACTCTTCTTCAGGCAAGAGAGTTAGAGAAGGAAAGGGATGAGGCAGTTAAATAATTGGTTGCTCTGAGCCATATTTGCTTTAAAGCAAAATTCCCTACACATTTATTTGAACAGAAAAATTAAATTGAATAAATAAATAAATAATTTTTCAGTTCAGTTGTTTAAGGAGGATAAGAAGGAAAGCCATGTTCCACTTACCAGATTTTAGTTGCAATATTTTCTGACATTTCACATTAAGGTTGCCCTTACATTTCATAAACCACCATTATGATTGAAATGTCAACTTCCATACAGGATCCTTGACAAGGATAGCAGTAAAAAGAAGATGTTGCGATTTTCAGTGCTCCTGTTCCTTGCTGTCTTAATGTCCAGCACTGGAAAGAGGCAAAGATGTCTGAGAGGGGCTGATCACAAGCCAAGGCCTACCGAAGAAAAATACTTGAAGGAATGTACCCTATATGCCAAATGTAAGTCCTGCAAAACTGTGTCAAAAATTAGATTGTATATGGCCAACAGGCTGTGCGCTGGTGCCTTTGTTAATAGGGGATCTTGAAAGATTACTTTGTACTTTTATCATTTATTCATGCCACTAATGTGAGCTCAATGTCATGATACAGTTACGTGTGTATGTGTTGCATATATCCACATGTATGCACACTAGGGGTTAACTGATTACTTCTGTGATGAAATAATAACAAAATGCAAGGATTGTCAAGATTAAAATAAAAAAGCACAGAAAAGAATAAAAACGAATAAGCCAAGAAATTCAAGTCAAAGTAGAAGTAGAAAAAGAAAAATGATAAAAGTTTATACCAAAACCATTTGTGATGTCTCTTCATACTTCATATCCGTATAAATCATTGTTCTTCCATACATATCTATACATCACTTCACACATTGCATTTTGCTCTTTAAACTTCTCAATTAACTTTTTTGAGTACCTCATGGACTCCCTCCAACCATGACTGGTGGCTTTTTTAACCCCATTCACACCTCCTTCATATACGTTTTGAAATTAGCCCTTCATTCATCCACTCCATAGAACAAATCATCTCAACATACTTCTTTTATAGAAGTAATTCAATGAGGAAAAGCGAGTGAGGTGGGAGTCAGTTCTGCTGTCAGGTATATCATTGTGTAAACATGGAGCTAGTACATTCCAATGCCAACTGGGAAAAAAAAGCCAAATATCCATTGACCCAAAAGGATAGGAGGAAACAGACCATCATCTTTTCCCACCCATCCTCTCAGTCGCTAATAGAATAAAGAATGATCCACAATTTTTTTCAAACTTATCCCTAGTTCTTTTATTATCATGGTTCACTAGAGTTTACTGTGCAACTATCACCACCATAGGAATTTCTACTTTCCAACATTTGCACAACAGTATAGATGCTATCAAGTCATAATTTCTGACACAAGTGTAATACTTTCTTTCAAGCTACTATCACTGTGTTTTCACTTCCCCATTAGTCACAAAATCGCACTTTCTTTCAGTTCTGTTAAATTCTCTTTTTTTTTTGTTTTACAGATTCCTTACATATCTATTTTATTTCCTTTCAATTCTTACTGCCACCTACATTTCAAATTTTAAAAAATTGCTGCACACTCAGAGACACAGAGACACAGTCACTGCAGATGAGCCCATAGGCATCCACCTCTGCCACGTAGCTGAGGTTGTCATGTAACACTTTTTAGTAAGATAAAGAAAGATGAGGAGAGAGAGGGGGGAGGGTGGGAGGAGAGAGAGAGAGAGAGAGAGAGAGATTTTTTTAAGACAGATAGGACATGCACATTTAGGTATGAAATCACAGGCAAAGTAAGTAATCAATTACATAGTGGCAAAAGCTATCCTTGCTCAGATGTTGCCATGAAAAAGCAACTACTGTATTAATTAGCTGTCAGTTCTCTAAGAGTTTCCTAGTTATAGGAGACAGACAAGCTGAATTTTCAAGAGGATTTGCAAGAAGGGGAACAAAACAATTCTTCATCTAAATGTGCCCCACAACTTAATTCTAATTGTAACAACCTTGGCTTTTGTGGGTATTTAACGAGGTCAGAGGCCTCACAGTTATAATTGTGTTAGAAAGTAAGACTTTATTAATAATTCTTTGGTTTTTAATTTCCCACAGCTGCCTGTTGCTATGCAAACATTACAGAACAACTGGCCATTTCACCAGTCGTTAAAATACATACTACTTTCTGGAACAGATGTGGAAATCTTAGCCCAGCGTAGGTTTTGTTTTGTTTTTGTTTTTCACATGTTTCTAGGAATATGTTATTTGCCATAATTCTGCCATAATTGCTGTTTGTAACAACAGCGTAACATAAAGAGTCCCTGGAAATTGGGTGACATAAGTATACATTTAATACATTGTTATAGTTGTTGTACAATCATCAAGATGTTTAGACTAGATTTGACATTTTTATTCAACTATTGAGTCTTTACCAAGGACCTAGGATAGGCAGATGTTGTTTGATGGCTTTAAAGGTATCGTCGCAAGATGTAAGCTGTTTCAAGAAAAGCTGTCTTTTCCAAATGACAGATGGTGATTTTGTTAATGTTGATATATTCAAGAGCCTGGTGGCATGGCAGACTAAAGCCTGTTATTAACATTCAGCTGCCTGCAATTACTGCTACTTCGAATCTCCCCAGGCTCAAGGCTGACTCAGCCTTCCATCCTTTCTAAGGTAGGTAAATTGAGGACCCAGTTTGTGGGGGCAATAAGCTGACTTTGTATAAATATACAAGACTATTGCTTAACGCATTGTAAGCCGCCCTGAGTCTCCGGAGAAGGGCGGCATATAAATCAATTTAAAAAAAAAAAAAGTGGTTCTCCAGATGTTGCTGTTGTTATTCTTCTTCTAAAAGTAGAATTATATTAATAATTATTTTTTTATTGTCCAAAATCCAAAGATTCCCAAAGTGATTTATAGTATATTAATTGAATTAAGGCAACTGAATTAAGGCAAATACAGATAACCTTCAACTTACAACAATTCATTTAATGATCATTCAAAGTTATAGCACTGAAAAAAGTGGCTTTTGGTTTTGACCATTTTTCATGTATACAACCATTGCGGTATACCCATGATCACATGATCAAAATTCAGACACTTGGCAACTGATTCATCTTTATGATGGTTGCAGTGTCCCAGGGTCATGTGATCACATTTTGTGACCTTCTGACAAGCAAAGACAAGGGGGAAGCTAGATTCACTTAACAACAGTGTTACTAATTTAATTACTGCAGTGATTCACTTAACAACTTTGACAAGAAAGGTAAAATGGGTCAAAATTCACTTAATTGTCTTGCTTAGCAACCAAAATTTTGGGCTCAATTGTGGTTGTTAAGTCAAGGACTACCAGTAATTAAGACAATGTAGCAAGAGAACCTAGGTAAAAAAAGGGATAAGATGGGTGACCTATAAATTTTATAAATAAATAAATAATAAATCTTCTATTTAGCCCTTTGGTGTTGCTACCCAGGGTTATCAATGAGATTAATAAAGTATTAATGTAGCCTTGATATGAAACCTAGTATTTACTTAAATTAAATTGTAGTATAATTTTAGAATTACAAGTCAATTACAAGAACAAACTTCCCAAACAATTTTCCATTTGGTTTGTTGAAGATTTTTCTATAATAACAATGAATATTTTTTCCATAAAAACAGGTGTGAAGCTTACATGAAGAAAATAGAGTGCTTTTATAGGTGCTCACCATATATTGCTCACTGGGCTCGTTCCAGTTACCCAGCTGCTATTTATTCTGTTCCCATATGCAAAAGATTCTGTGATAACTGGTAGGTGGATCTTCTTGCTATTTGAAAAATAAATAAAAAGATTCTGTTTGAAGTTACATTTTAATTTTTCATTCTTTGGGGTGAAATCAAAACTTCCAATGCAATTTTATTATCCTTAAAATCTTATTAACTTACAGTAACTTTCTCTTAGCATTTAAAAAATGTTGAGAAATAAACCCACATGGATTTTTACAAGGCAGAACAGAATATTATTTACAATTCTTGTAATACTATGCATCATTCATTTTAAGATGATATTTCTTAAGAAAAAAAGAATTTGAAATGGCTTTTTATTGTTATTATTGTCTTACAATAGTTTTGTTCCATAGATCAAGCTACCAATTTTTGTTTGTCTACCTGAAGTTCTTCTGTACCCTTTGATGTTTTCAAGTGTTTTTGAAAGCTGGTGCTGGCAAAAGTCTTGACATTCAAAAAATAAAAATTAAAAATTTAACTGGATATGTTGAAGATTTTGGGAATGGCTAGCATAGTTTTTTTTTAACTGAATCGTAAATTTTTAGGTGATGCTACTTTCTGTTTTAGGTTCTTAACACAAAAACATGGCCTCCTGGCTTCATTCAGAACCCCACACGATCATAAATTCCAGATAGAGGTAGTGGAGTGGGGGAAAACTTTCAAAGAAGCGTTTTACCCCGTGGTGGGATTCAAAATTTTTTACTACTGGTTCTGTGGGTGTGGCTTGGTGAGTGTGGCAGGGGAAGGATCAGGGGTGAAATGCTACTGGTTCAGTGAACCAATAGTAAAAAATGTAAAAAAAAAAAATTCTGACAATCAGCTGAGCGACGCGCGATCGTTGGAACTTTTTTTTAACTTTTTTAGCATTTTTTTACTACTAGTTCTCCAGAACTGGTAGTTAAAAATGCTTTATAAAGTTTTTAAAAAGTTCCAAGGATCGCACATCGCTCAGCTGATTGTCGGAACTTTTTTTTTTTTTTTTAGGCATTTTCTTACTACCAGTTTGGGTGGATAGGTAGTAAAAATGCTTTTAAAAAGTAAAAAGTAAAAACAAAAAAAAAAGGCTCCAACGATCACAGCTGTCCCGCACGATTGTCGGACCCTTTTTTTACTTTTTTAAAGCATTTTTTTACTACTGATTCATCCGAGCCGGTAGTAAAAAAATGCTTTTAAAAGATTAAAAAAAGGTTCCCATGATCGCGCGGCACAGCTCTAATCGTCGGAGCCTTTTTTTTTTAGCCTCTTAAAATCATATTTTTTACTATCGGTTACGGCGAATAGGTAGTAAAAAAAATGCTTTAAAAAAGTAAAAAAAAAAAGGTTCTGACGATCGTATGGCACAGCTGTGATTGTCAGAAGCCTTTTTTTTAACCTTTTAAAAATATAAAAATACTTTTAATACTTTTAAAATACTTTTAAAATGTTTTTTCAAAGGTTCCCACGCGCGCCACAGCTGATTATCCCCTCGCGCTGTTCTACTTACCTTCCCAAGCTTCCTTTTGGTGCGCACTGTGTGTGCATGCACACAGCTCGTGTTTGGTCCTGCGCAGGTGTAGCATGCGTTTGGCGCATGGCACGCATGCATGGCCAGCGAACTGGTAGTAAACTGGTTCAGATTTCACCACTGGGAAGGATACTGTAAAATCTTCATTCCCTCTCCACTCCAGGGGAAAGTTATTGCAAAATCCCCATTTCCTCACAATTAGATGGGACTCGGGAGGCAGAGAATAGATGGGGGTGGGGCCAATCAGAAGTGGTATTTACCAGTTCTCTGAACTACTCAAAATTTCCACTACCAATTCTCCAGAACTGGTCAGAACCTGCTGAATACCACTTCTGGTTTTACCGACCATGTTTCTTCAAAGTAGTATTTCAAAACCTTTACAGTATGACAGTAACAGAGTGGTCTTTTTTGATCTTCCTTTCCAATTTTCTGCCAGTTATATGGTTAAAGCCACTGGAAGACTTTGAGAAATGAGAAATGGAAACAATGAAGTGCACTTTGTAAGCTCCATACCAGTGCTACTTCTCCAGGCTAGAATATTTTCATCCCTAGTTTGACCTTGCAATGAAGAGAAAATATCACTCTTTAGAAGCTTGGATTTGACCACAACCCTAGTCATTAAATATTCTTCCCTACTTATTAGTCTAATAGCTATCACCTAGGAAAGTTACAGGTCTTTTTTAACATACTGTATATTCTATCAGTGTAACAAGCCACGTGGTTTAGGTATATTGTTTTTTCTTCCTTTTCTTGTGCTGAAAATGTCCTTGTTTTAAACTGCCCTGTACATTTGTAAAGAATAATATCCAATCATATCCTGAAGGAGCATTGACTTGATTTTTTTAAAAAATAAAACACATTATTCTATGTTGCATTACATAGGGTGTTAAAAATGTGTTTTCTCATATAGGTATGAAGCTTGTAAAAGTGATCACACTTGTGTTAGCAACTGGTTGACCGATTGGCAATTTGATGATAAAGGAGAGAATCACTGTCGGAATCACTGCATCCCAATCAGTCAGGTAATGTATTGTACAGTAAGCTACTTCTGAGGCATACATAGTACCTTAATGTTAAAGTGTCATATGGCTTTCTATACAAATATTCCTCAACTTAAAACCATTCATTTAGCTACTGTTTGAAGTTAAACTGTGTTAAGGATATTCTTGGCTCATAACCGATGTTGTGGGTTATTGAGCAGAGTACCCCTTGAGTAAACGCATGAAAAGCGACTGGGAGTGGTTGTGAACAATCACAGTCAACATACAAACACACTGAGTTGTAGTCTTTTACTTTTAGAAAAAAGTAAAGCCAAGTCCAAAAACAATCCAAGTCATACACAGATAAGACGAGAGTTAAAAGATCAATCCAGGGATATTTCAAGTACAAAATCTTCTTACGAGTTGTAGTCGTACACAATAAAACAGTTCTTCTTGAGTTTCAAAACAGGAACAAGTTCAGTATCAAAACATTCAATAAATAGTAGAAAATAACATGTAGCTATGATCAAACAGTGATCATGCAGCGAGATCAGGTAAAGAGTTACAGCAAATAAGCAGGTAAAATTGTGTAGTAACCACACAAGCCATGATCCTGACTTCCCTTAAGTACATTGGCTACAGAGCATAGCCAATCAGGATACAGGATGATGCAATACAGTCTTAAAGCAATATAATACCTTTCTGACTACAAACATACATTGTTGGTTTATATATTGCCTGACCAACTGGTTAGACAAATAACCATTTCCTAAGAAACTGCACTGGAAAAAAAAGTGACATGATCGACCCTCACACTTACAGCCACTGCAGCATTCCCATGTCACATGTTCACTCAGACAATTGGCAACTGACAGGTTTTTATGACAGTTGCAGCATCCCGGGGTCATGTGATCACCATTTGCAACTTTCCCAGGCAGTCAATGGGTAAATCTGGATTTGCTTAATGAACACATGATTCACTTAACAAACCCGGTGATTTGTTTAACAGCCATGGCAAAAAAGTTCATAAAAATCAGGAATGACTTTAACATTAACAACTGTCTTACTTAGCAACAGAAATTCTCATTCCAATTGTAGTTATAACGTGAGAACTGAGAGGAACCCACTCCTCTCAGTTCAGCCCAGTTCTCCTGAGCCAGTAGCGGTGACGATATGATGTCACTGAACCAGTTCTGCTCCCCTGCCTCCCCAGCACCCCCCATCTCTGTGCCACCCCCCCAATCCCCCGCGTTAGTCTTACCTTTTATTTGGCTCCACCCCCGATCTATTGCTGCCTCCTGAGTCCCAGCTGATGGCTAGAGGGAAAAAACTGTTTAAACTCTTGCCATGGGATTCAAAGGGCTGTCCTACAGCTGATCAGTGTTAAAAGAAAACAAATGAGCAGACCAGCACCTGCAAAAATACATGAGTAGATCAGTGCCTGCAAAAATAAATGGGTAGACCAGTGCCTGCAAAATACATGAATAGATCAATGCCTGCAAAAAATAAATGGGTAGTAGACCAGTACCTCAGCTAAATCCTAAATAGTTGTCACATGACCATCAAGCCACGCCCACTAAATAAAGAACCAGTAGTAAAAAAATTTAGAATCCTTCCCTGGTGAGAACTACCTGTATTTAGTGCTAGCGCTCTAATCTAACAAATTGATCTAATTTAACAAGGAGAAACTTATATATTCACATTCTAAAGTATTTTAGAATTGCTAGTGCATGCAACCAATAATTCTTTTAAATAATCCACCAATAAATGCTGTATAATTTAAAATGCAGATTATGTGCATAATTTTGAAGTCTGGCTTCCAAACTTTAAATTCAGTAAGAGAAGGTTAAGGTAAGATAAAGTACCAATATTTATTTTAAAATAGGTTAATCTAAAATGAGTGTTTTCCAAACAAAAGATATATTGATATTATACAAAGGGACTCTTCAGTCATTTTGCACATATAGTATAGAAATTACAATGGTACCTTGGTACTCAGCTGCTTTGAAACTCATCAAATTTGGTACTCAACATATTTTGACATGAAAATTTTGTCCTGGTACTCATCCTTTATTTGGTACTCAACGCACAAATTAGAACTCGTTGGCATCAGCTGCCTTGTGACTCACTCCGTTATTTCTTATGGGAAAAATGTGTTTGGTACTCATTGCTTTTGGTATTCATTGTGCCCCCGGAACCAATGAATGATGAATACCAAGGTACCACTATATCACACTAATTTAAAGAGCAATGCATTTCTACTATATTTTGGGATATCAACACCCCAGCTAGAAATCTGAAAGATGTCTGTTATGGGAAGGTTCATCTAGAAATGCATGTGTTGGCTATTCAGTGATAGATCTCATGCATCTCTAGATAAAATGAAAATTAGGAAAATGTTTGCTAGATATTCTAGAGCGAATGAAAAAAACTGAACAGCTACGTGCTGCACGTGGCTCCCAAGCCACCTTCCTGGGGACATGTAGGGTGATTCACTGAAGATATATCACCCCTCCTGTTTCTGCCTGGAGATGGATGAAATGGATCCCAATGCAATCAGATTCACTCAGGATAGAGCCTCCAGCAGCAGAAGCAGCAGAAACAATGAATTCACTCTGATCGCAATGACCTAATATAATAACCCCCATTGTTTCCCAATTTTGAAACTAGAAATGCATAAATATTGTGGTATGAACTTAAACTGTTAAGTTCTTGGCTATCAAAGTTTGCCCACCCCCTATTTCAGAAAGAATTACTAATCAAAATGAAAACAATGGATTTATATCAAAACATTGGTATGATGTAAAGTACAGCTCTGTTTATAAATCTGAAAAGAAGAGAGGCTAAAATTTTACATAAAGGATTGGGTAAGATTTATTTCTTTTCAGCTCGTTTTTTTAACCTCATAATAAAGCAATTAGGAGTTTTCTGGTATGGTGTATACTCTGAGTCCTGAATGAGCTGAATAAACTAGTTCCCCAATCCATCCTCCCAACTGAATCAGACCACATCCTGCCTTACTTTTTCACAATAGCCTAGATGTAAAGGAAGCTGTAAGGAGGACAGTGTGGTTCTGATGGTAAATGATACTATAAACCAGACCATTTATGTCTCTCTGAATTCTAGATGTATGCCAGTGGAACTGATATGTGCGAAAAAATGTGGGGTGTTTCACTGAAGGTAAATCGCCACTCCCCCTGCCTCTGCCTTGAGATGGATGAAATGGATCACGAGGTAATCAAGTTCATTCAGTATAGATCCTCCAGCAGCAGTAGTAGCAGCAGCAGCAGCAGCAGTAGCGATGAAGAAAGATTCTGCCGTCTCAGGACGCAAATGAGAAGAGAGCTGGAGGAGGAGCATTCCAATTTCGGTAAGTAATGTTAAATTGTTATTATTTTTATCATTGCCATTATTGGCCTTCACCAGCTCTAGGCATCTATTTCTAACCACAATGATGCCTAATGGTAGAACATGTATTGCAGTGCAAGTTCTGCTCCTTCATACTCAGAGGTTCATAAGGGTCAGAGTTTGTATTACAATGATGCATGTTTCTTCACTTCACTCCCTTCTTCTCTTCCCTTTATTCATCCTGCAGGCACCTGTGTCAGCAGCAAAAGCACACAAGTAAATAATAAATAAAAAATGATAACATTTTAAGACTCAGATGCAACTCACATGGCAAATGCTTAAACATCGAAGTCAACTTTGGATGTGCCAAAACTAAACAGAAATTTGATAAAAGGAAATTATCCTTATCTAGCAGTAGGAGTTAAATAACTAGAGAGCTATACAGATTTCTGCAAGAGGTTTCTGTATTGCTCTCAAGACCAACTACTCTCATGATTGGAAAGTGGGCTTGTGGAAATGAAACTCTAGCAATGGCAAATCAAACAAGCATCAGTGCACACCAGATTATACTGAGGGGCTTGGCCATCAGAACCAAGAGTACAGCTGGGATCAAAGGTGTCTATGGAAGGAACATCAACACCGTCCAAATGGTAAACATGTCTAAATGATCACAGCCTGCTCTTTTTGTTACGTTTTGCTTAAGTAAAAAGGGCAAGTTTAGTTGCCTGATTGTAGCTGCCATTTTGACACTGTTGACATCTATCCCTATGGACACCCCTACTGGGATCCAGGCAGTATGGCCTTTTGTAATTGACAGATGGATTTTTTTTCAATGTGCATATTTTCTAAGTGTCATCCAAGAGGTTTTGGTATGGCGCCCATTGTGCCAATAAATCATGACTGCTTTATGTCATAATCTTTCCATTTTCAAATCTTGATATTTTGTGATCATCTCCAATTCTTTGTCTTCTATTCTACTATCCCCGGTATTGCCACATTGATTATTCACACTTTCTTCTTTTCAACCAGTTATTTTGGGTGTCCTCTAAGCCAAACTCCATTCCTATATCAGTAGTAAAGTTCTTAGTATTTAGTCAATTCCTGGAATTCAGTTTCTATTTTTTTATAATATAAAAAGCAATATAAAGCAATTGTGAGATTTTATTAGCATGGTTACTGATTGATAACCAAGATTTATTTTATTCAAAATATCTGAAAACAAGATAATGACAATGATAGCTATTAAGATGATAATGAGTCACCTTGGAAGATTATTAATTATAATTATTATAATTTGTATGCCACTTAAATCTCATGACTCTGGGTAGTTCTCAATCATCAAATAAATAAAATTATAAACAAAGCATAAAAAATAAAGATTAAAAATGGCAAACATGATGTAGTGAGGGGTCTCACTTTTTCTTGTCAGAGGCCTAGGTAAAGTGCCAGAGGTCTTTCAGATGTTGCTGTTCAACAGCTGAAGCTTCTAGTATTTCTCACATTGACTATGCTATCTAGGCCTCCTAAGTGTAGTGTTTCAAGAATTCTTGAAGGTTATTTTCCTGTTCCAGAATAGTCTAATCAAGACAGATAACCTGGTGGTAGCTTCTTGAGTGAGAATACTGATCAAAAAGCACAATAAAATCAGCTGTTTGTTCAATGTATTTCTAATTTATTTTACCTACCCAAACATTACAGAGCCAATTAACAGCCATTTATGACAAAAATGGGAGAATACTTGAAAACCCCAACACATTGCTGAATTATACACTTAGGTTCTTTTAGCGCCTACTCCCAACTGTTGAATTATAATTGAGCTGAATGGGTTGCCATGGCAATCAGATCTAAGTACATTTTCATTATTCCAGTCTTAATCGCTCTATATAAAGAAGAAAGCTGTTATGCTTTTGTTTGTGAATTTGCTGCATTATTTTGCTGAGCTTATATAGCACTCCAGTTGTAATTGTCTCTACACAACTATTTTTTTAACTGGAAGCAGTTTGGAAGTGCACCTAATAAATAATAAATAAAAAGAAGCCATTTTGAGAAAATACGTTTGCAGTAGTCGGTTTCCAAAGTACCAAAACTTATTAAATCCTTGCTTTTTCAACAAGGCATTTTCCAAATATTGCGACTCTCATCACCTATGGCTAACATGATGGATGATAAATTTTGTTGTAAAACACATCTAGACTATATAGAAATGCACTAGATAATGTTTACAAATAATCATTTGGTGGGTTGAAATTTTGATTTAGAATGAGGTAAGGCTATGTTGAGTCTCAGTCTGCATATGCATTCTCTTGTCTCAACTGGCTTACACAAAGAAATTTATGTTCATAATATTTTGCATGTTCATAAAAGAAGTCATATTTACTAGTTAAAACTTGCTAGAAGCATAGGTGATGACACATACTGAAAAAAAAGACACATACATATGTTGCCAAGACACTGCAGTCATAGTTAGAACTGTACTTCCAGATGTACAATACCATGACCTCTGTACGAAATCAAGGGAATATATTAGGATTAGTAGAAATACTTGCCATTTTGTGCCAAGTAAATTCTTAGTGAAGGCATATTTTGGAGATTAAGTTGACTTCCTGAAATACAGTTCGAATGAAAGAGAAGGGTTGTATGAAGATAGCTGTTTATTGTAACTAATTTGCAAAATGGACAATGTTTCTTACAAATTTGATATCTTCTAAGCATTATCAAAAACAGATTTTTGTGAATTTGCTCGTAAAACAATGCTAGCATGAAACAGTTGTTGAAGATGAGATATAAATGTTCTGACTTTTTTCATTCCTCCCCCCCCCCCCCCAGCGACAAATGGATTGTATTAATCTTCATCTGACAAATATCCTATCTGAAGACAGCCAGGAATCAGGCAGTGTCTATTTCAGTATACGCTTGCTCCGGCACCAAAGTAAAAGTAGAAGCTACGCAAATTGCTGATTTCCAATGTTCTACTAAAGACCAACAAATAAATAAATAATGACTAAACATCCAATATTTCATCACTGGTCACTTTTATACTGATGCTATTACTTAAATCTGTCCATCAGATTTCTGGGTGGGTCTTCCTCATCTAGTGACTCCAGGCAGAGTCAGCCTGCAACTTTCAGAATTCCTAGCCAGTGTTTTCATGGGAGCTGCCTGTGGAAAATCTATTCCATAGCCATCTTTATCTGCATATACTTGTGGGAATTAATAATCAGCATTACGTTCAATCAGACTTTGAGGAGGCAACAGTACCAGAAGACTAATATGGTCACTAAAGCTCTGGATTAAAAAATCCATAGGTATATGGGGACAAAGGAGGAGGAGGAAATGTGTCTTTCACATAAAGACATTACCTGTTCAACTCTGTAAATCGCTGCTGAACAAAGATACCTCTATTGACATGCTGCCATTATAGGAGGGCAGCTGCCATTCTGTTTTATGTCAGAACAAGGAAATCTCTTTCTATTCAAGGACCTAATTGCCTCTGGACAAGCACTTTACCAGCAAGGAGGAGAATCCACAATGAAAACTAGGGGGAAATGCACAGATACACACTAGTGTATCTATGCAATTAAACTTAGAAACAATTGTTAATAGCATTAAGGCATTGGGGCAACAGTAGAGGCTATTTTTAAACTTAAGTGCTAACCCAGGGGCACTTCAAAGAATGGGCTGCTGCTGAGTTGAAGAGTACTGGTTTTTGATCTCCTTATTAATTTCTGCTGCAAGGGTCCTATTCATTGTACCCAGAGTGGAAGTAAGTATTGTCCACTCAACTAAATACTGTAAAGATTGTATTTGTTTGTTACATTGTCAGGGCTTCTTAAACATTCCAATTCCTTGATTCCTAAAGTAATAGAAAGGTTTGTATATGAACACCTCCAAATAAAAACTGATTTCAGTCATTATTGTGGAGCAAGAGAAAAATATATTATTTATCTTTAAAATTAAATTTCAATCTTTATATCAAAGAAAACAGCAATGGAACCATATAATTTTATCAAATAAAGATAAAAGCTAACCTTCACTGATATATGCCATTCTACAGATAGGCCAAAGAACAATGCTATGCCAGCCCAAAAGAGATACTAGTGGTGCATAATTAATTCTGAGGAAAGTCACATCCCACTAGCTATAATCAGTGACAATGGATTGTCAGTATCAATAAATGTTTGACATAGTAACAGTAGGTGTGAGCCAATGAGGTGTACAGTAGTAGTGAAGGTGCTGGACTAGGAGTGGGAAAACTCAGGTCCTCTGTTAAGCATGGAAGCCAGCTGCTTTAACCTGGACAACTCTCAGCCCAAATCAACATTGGTTTTGTGACAAGCTGGCTGAAAAATACTTCTCGAAACATCAAGCACTGACAACATCATTATATGTATAAGAAGAGTGAATGTGCTGCAAAGCCAGTGGACTCTAAAATCAAATAACAATAGCATTTAGGCTTATATACCACTTCATAGTGCTTTATAGCCCTCACTAAACAATTTACAGAGTTAGCATATTGCCCCCAACAATCTAGGTCCTCATTTTACCAACCTTGGAAGGATGGAAGGCTGAGTCAACTTTGAGCCAGTCAGGATCAAACTGCCGAACGCTGGCAGTCAGCACAATTACCCTGCAATATTGCACTCTAACCACTGCGCCACCAGTTGTTATTCTCTGCTGAAATGAGTGATTTGGCCATTTTAATCATGTTAAAAACACCAATTCATGAGAAATACATTAAAAAATATGACCCACCCAACATGCTTGCAATTCCTAGTTTCAGAACCCTTGCATTAACCTGATTGTTGAATCTAACATAGTTGTGTTGACACAATATGCTATATGATAAACTATGGTTTATAAAACCCAGATGTGGTAGAATCTCCACTTATACTAGAGGAAAGTGTTAAGAGGGAACCAAGTTTAGAGTCCTTGAACTGCAGAAGGATGCGTAGACCTGATCTCCACAAGAATCCCTGAAGCTTTATCTGATTGTTTCCAATGGAATGTAGTCAGTCTGACAAGATTCTTATAGGTGACTAACAATAAAATTTCTGCTTGAAACTATGCACAAGTGATTCTGGTTGACAACACCTCTAAAGGACAACTTTTGATTAGCTATTTATTGAATTTTCACAATTAAACCATACAATATATAGTGAGAGGCTGAGAGTGCCATCAATACACTGATGACAACCAATTTCTTCTCAGTAATATCAGAATCATATCCTGAACTATTACCTGGATGCAGTGATGAAGTGGATAAATCGCAACTGAAATCTGATTTCTTTGAAGACTTTGTGAGAGATTGTGAGAGTTAATTCTCACATGCTGGGAGAAAAACAGCATGATAGTACATCTGATGGCTATAAAATCAAACCAGAGATAAGCCAGTTCCTCCTCCCCCGAAAGGAATAAGCTTACAACTTGCAAAAATATATGCTTTTTATTAATTAATTAGAAATGGTGCTACCAGGTTTTTCCTGATTTTGGGCTACAAGAAACTAACATCATTGGCTTCCTACAATGTTTACCACAGGCCCATGTGACCTTTATGATGAGGAGCATCTGTTACTAGCCCTTTACTAGACAATAATCATTTTGCACTTTGAGTATCACCATGTGCTTGATGTCCAACAAGTTGGAAGCTACAACTGGACCAAACTGCAAAACCCAGATTGTTGAATGGAGCACCTTGCTGTGTATATGCTATATCTGTAGTGGTACCTGCATTTTTGGATGCTTTCTCTTTTGATATTCAAGGGCATCTACTTTTAAATAATTTAGGCATCTACTGAAAAATGATGTTTCCGTTCATCTTTGGGTAAATGGTAGAAACATTTGTCTTTTTCTTGGATTCACTTTAATGTATATCTTATATTTCAATATACTTTTTATTATCATACTAAATTTGATTGGTAAATTATTTCAATATATTTTCTGGGGAGATAAAGATAAACTATCCTTCAAGTTGAGTTTCAGTCTGCTAATTTTGTGGACACATCCATATCTGCAGTTTTCTTGACAGTGGTATGGAAGTGGCTTGCCATTTCTTGTTTCTAGAATATTTTTAACTTCCTGATCTAAATCATAGCATTGAAATTCCAAGGTCAACTAGATCCAACCCTACTTAACTCCCAAACTCAAAGATAATTAGGTGCTGTGACCTAGGAAGAGAATATAAGTTTTTTAAAACAAATATAATATGACATTCAGGAAATAAAATATACTGTGAATCATGAGAACAACAAACAAATGCAGTTCATCCAGTTGCTTAACTGTAGCACAACGGGTTTTTTTAAATCTTTTTATTTCTCTCTGCAAATGTTGTAGCAAAAAGAGAGAGACCCAAAGAGAAATCTGACATTTCTAAAATGTTTTGCAATCCATTCTGTGTGCAGTTTTATTAAATTCTCCTCCACTTGACCAATATTTTTATAATTTGTAAAGAATAACCTACCATTGCTCTGCCAAGTTAAATCAACTCTGTACATTAGGACTTCAGGCTGAACTATAGATGGGACATTATGCTAATTATGGGTGAGTTGCCATGATAACACAGAAGTAGTCCTCCTGATGGTTACCACTACAGAATATATTATAAGAAGTTTTTGCATTTATCATTTATTTATTTGTATCCCAACATTATTTTACAAATAACTCAAGGCAGCAAAAGAGATGTTCTTACCTGAACATCCCTTTTCTAAGCGCTACGACCACTTCCATGGCTGGGTTCTTCCTCAGGTTTTGACAGGAACTGAGTGAGAGCTGAATTTAAATTCTTCTGGCTTAGCCACACCCACAGTCCCATGATCCCCCAGTCTGTCACGAAAGGGCGGCAAGTCTATACAACAAGAGTCAAAGACAGGAACAAACAGAATACAACTCACCCACCCAGGGGTGGGAAACAAGGTTGAAAACTAGGGCAGTAAGCCAACAAAACAATGGGGGGGAATGGATAGTGGTTGCAGCACTGAGAAAAGGGACGTTCAGGTAAGACAACGTCCATTTTCCTGAGCGCTGCTCCCGCTATCCATGGCTGGGATATACCCAAGCTCAAACCCGGAGAGCAGGAGGCTGACTGCCCCCAGAGTCCCGGGCCAAAAGAACCATTGCAAAACTCTACGGCCAAACGAGGCTTCGGTGGAAGCATAAGGGTCAATTTTATAGTGGCAAATGAAAGGTGAAATTGACAACCATGTCGCCACATGGCAAATATCTGCCACCGATGCTTGCGTCACCCAGGCCGCAATAGTGGCCTCACTACGAGTGGAGTGTGGCAAAATTCTGCCAGGTCGTGGCTTGGAGTTCAAGTCATATGCCATGGCAATACAGGCCTTGAACCACCTGCCAACCGTGGAAGCCGAAAGCCTCTGGCCCATCAAGGCCAGGTGGAAGGAAACTAGAAGTGCCTCCATTCTATGAAAAGAGGCAGTCCGACGAATTTAGAGACAGAGGGCTTGACGCACATCAAGAGTGTGCCAAGGCTTCTCCCGGTGGTCATGTGGCGATGGGCAAAAGTCCGGCAAGATGACTCCCCGGGCCCGGTGAAACCAGGAGTTCACATTGGGTATGAACAAAGGGTCTAGGCGTAATATCACCATGTTATCTCGAAAGATGCAAAGATCCTTCCAGATAGACAGATACGAGAGGTGGAGGGATGTCTGGCTGTTTGGATGGTACCAATGACTCTGTCTGACAAATTGTCCTTCTTCAAGATGACCCGCTCAAATGCCAGACAGCCAACTGGAGCCACTGAGGCCTTGGATGAAAGATCGCCCCCTGACACAGAGAGACTTGGTGAGATGGAATCACCCAAGGATGGCTGACGGAAAGTGCTATGAGATCACCATACCACGGTCTCCAAAGCCAGTTGGAAGCAACCAGAAGCAGGTCGGCCTTCCGAATGACATGTGGCAGGAGCAGAATCGGTGGGAACGCGTACAGGAGACCGCACCAAAGAGCATCATGGTCCTCCACTAGGGGAGTCAGGTAATAGGACACAAAGCGCGGAAGCTGGGTGCTTGTGGGAGACCCGAATATCCACGCTCACTTGTCTTCTCTATATAGAAAAAAATATGCTACCTTTAAGGTCAAGATATGAAACACTTGCAATCTCTTTCATCCATTTACATGTTGAAATTCTCCTTTATTTCCCTGCTCCCTATCTTTACTAACTAAATTTGCTTAAAGGCTCCCACAACTGCTTTATCTTCTTGCTATCTGGACCGGAAACAATTAATCCCAGGAATTAAAGAGCTGTGATGAGAAAGATTAAAAGAATTCCATTAAGTACTATACTCTGCTTCCACATCAGAATATATGTATTGGCAAACTAAGTCAACAAAACTTTGTGAATATTCATGCCCTCTTGCAATGCAAAGCAGAAGAGGCTTGCCTGCTTTATCAATGTACACTGATTAATAATAGTTACTATCTTTATCAGTATGAGAACTGTCACAGAATGTTTATCCTGTCACACTCTAAAGCCATCATCATATACAAAAATTATCAAATAAGGGAGAGGGTGAAAATACTATAAGGAAAAAGGTATACTGGAGAATTCATCATATATGATTCTATTTAAATGTTATGGGACAAAATAAAAAACACTCTTTCAAATGTGCAGCTACAACATTCTATTGAATTTGGCTAATAATATTGTAAAGATTTAGCCTTCTTGAGTGTGAATGGCTGCTAGGGGCTTGACAAAGGTATTCTTGAACTCCTTTACCCAAATGATGGTTTGGAGGAACATTTAATACAATTGTACAATATGAATCCTGAAAAGGAGAAGGGGTTATGTCCATTTCCTCTTTCTCTCAAAGTATTTATCGCTCACTATTTTTTTCTTTTTTTGTGTGCTAATTCTATGGGACTACACCCCTTTGTAACTCTGAGCTTTTTTGTGTCCCTGGATTACCTCCAATTCTGCCTTTGGAATGAAAATGCATTGAGCTCTTGGCAAATGAAGCATTTGATCCTCCTATTGGTAACACAGCTGTTGATGAATTCCTTACACAGTCTTTTAAATTAATTCCCTGTTATAACCATTTTCTTTCATAATACAGTCGTTGTTCTTAAGGGAGAACTGAGATGTATTAACATGATACTGTATAATACAGAACTTGGACATGCATTGTTCAGGAACTTTGCTCATAAAAAGCAAAATGCCTTATGTATTTTATCTAGAGATAGTATTTAAACATTGCCTTTGTCTAAATGTCTATCAATATCTGAAACATTGCAAGGATATTTTCATATATACCAATGAATATTAGAAGTTGCTTATGGTTGGTTCAGTACTAATGGACAAATGTCCAAATATATCAGAAGAGAATGTTTTATGCCTAATAGTTTTATAAATTTGGTAGCTTTCATATAAGAATCTGTACCAGCTGCAGAGAACTAAATTTGAAACCATGGTAAAGTTAATCATTTGTTCCAAATACTGCAGTTCCGTGAAGCTATTTTCAATGGTCCATTTCCCCATTTGTAGGATCTCTTACCTCACAACACTTCCATGTTCCTCACTTCAGGTGCCCTTACAGCTCTTTCAAGGGTAATCATGTCGTGATACTTTTTAAGCACATTTTCAGAATGTTCAGAGAATAACGAAGTTGGAAGTGATCTTGGAGGTCTTCTAGTCCCCCGGTTCAGACAGGAGATCGTAGACCATTCTGGACAAATGGCTGTCCAATCACTTTTGTTTGAACTGTTTGAATTTTTTCCTTTCTGCTGCTGCTAGATAAATACATGCAGCAAGGGCATGGGTAATTCATATGTATGTAAGAATTCATACAAAATGAAGTGTGTTTTATTTATTCCAGACTATAAAAGTTTGGAATAGGGAAAATTGTTGCTTCCTTATTCTTAGCCTTGGGCTAGGAATAGAAAGCTACAGATTCTCATCCTCTTTTGCCCGCAGACGCCAGCTGAGCAATTTAGGTCTCAATGTCTCTTAGCCCTAGACTAGACACTAAAGTTGAAAAACATGTATCTACCAACCTGAACTACACCAATGGGGTAGATTAAATCACAGCCTTCAGCAAAGAGGACTTCACAAAAGAGGACAACCTGAGGGAAGGACAAGAAGCAATGGGTGGAAACTAATCAAGGAGAGAAGCAATTTAGAACTAAGGAGAAATTTCCTGACAGTTAGAACAATTTATCAGTGGAACAACTTGCCTCCAGAAGTTGTGTATGTTCCAACACTGGAAGTTTTTAAGAAGATGTTGGATAACCATTTGTCTGAAGTGGTGTAGGGATTCCTGCCTAAGCAGGGGGTTGGACTAGAAGACCTCCAAGGTCCCTTCCAACTCTGTTATTCTATTCTATTCTGTTCTGTTCTGTTCTGTTCTGTTCTGTTCTGTTCTAGTCTAGTCTAGTCTAGTCTAGTCTAGTCTAGTCTAGTCTAGTCTAGTCTAGTCTAGTCTAGTCTAGTCTAGTCTAATCTACTCATTATGCAGTGGATTGAACTGCACTGATAATTCTTAGTTTTGCAAATTCCACAGAAAAGAAAGATACAAGTAATGTAGTCCTCGACTTACAACAGTTCATTTAGTGACTGTTCAAAGTTACAATGGCAGTGAAAAAAGTGACTTATGACCACTGCAGCATTCCAATGGTCACTTGATCAAATTTAGTTGCTTGGCAACTGGTTCATATTTATTATGGTTGCAATGTCCCAGGGTCATGTGATCCCCTTTGGCGAGTTTCTAACAAGTACAATCAATGGGAAAGTCAGAGTCATTTAACAACCACGTTACTAACGTAACAACTGGAGTGGTTCACTTAACAAGTGTGGCAAGAAAGGTTGTAAAATGGGGCAAAACTTACTTAACAAATGTTTCACTTTGCAACATAAATGTTGGGCTCAACGATGGTTGTAACTCGTAATTCCTGTAATTCCACACAAACTTCAGAATAACCTTGAAGGATCGGGGACTGGAACCAATAGTGATGTAAAGACTGAAATCATGGAGGCAATGATCTGTAGTTCCCAGGTTATTATGTAAACATGGTTTAATACTGCTGCTTTTCCATTGAGAAATTGGCCAAGTTCCATAAACTGGGAAGGGCAAGAGGAAAAATTCCAGAGTTGAAACTGTGAATGTAAATATATAGCCTTTGACTTCTCTGTAGTATAGTGGGAGCCAATTGTTATATTTAAATTTTCATTCATGTCTGGAAAAAAATCTAATTTACAAAGTGTATCCAAGATTTTTCACCCAAGACAAGTGCTAAATAAAGAGTTAAGTGTCTGCACAGTTTCCTTCACTGCTAAACATGGGTGTGAAACCTGACAGATAATATGTAGTGCCATGTCAAAGGAATGTTAAAAATAAAACCAGAGTGATAGCTGTTAGTTTTGTGACTTACGATAGAAATATACAATATTCAAATTGTATATTTATTCCAAACATAGACTTTGGAATGCAGTTATTTTGTTTAAATTAATTCAAGATTGGTTGTTTCAAGAACATGAGAAACACTGATCAGGAGCACAGGCTAATAATTCCCCTTTTAACCAGCATTAAACTTGACCTCCAGTATCACTTTTGTATCTTCAAAATATTAAATATGCTTCTTAAACAATTTGGGATAGAATTATCAAGAGAAAGAAGAATCATCTAGATTAAAAAGAGAAGTTGGTAGAAAATGTAATTTATCGAATTCAAAACAAAGGTATTATAGAAATGAGAATTTTAGCAAATGCAGTGATACGAGGCATGAGACTTTCAGCACTTCAATAGATATTCAATATTCATGTTCCATATTTTTTTTTGACAATGTGAACAAAAAACCAGCTTGCCTTCAGAAGTTGTGGCTGCTCCATCATTAGAGATTTTCAAGAAGAAATTGGACGGCCATTTGTTCAGAATAGTATAGGGTCTCCAAGGTCTCTTCCAACTCTGATATTCTGTTACTCTGTTATTTGGGACTAGTTTGTTCCAAAGAAGAGGCACAATCATCAAATGACTCAACTGTACATTCGCTGCAGAAGGCTTTCCATCAGTGACAGAACCCACTACTTTAATTGTTACATTACAATTAAAAATGCAACTATATTTTACTGTATAATTCTATCAGTTTCTACTTGGGGAAAAGCAACATTGAGATGAGAATTATTAACTGGGCACATCTGTATAGGATTGTACTGATAAATCAGTAATAAAGCTTGCATTTACAACTTTTTAATAAAATTGTTGTTGCAAACCACTTACACAATTAATTAAACCAGTTGTTTATATTAATGTTTAAAACATGCTGCAATTGTGCCACCTGTGGGAATGTACATTTATTGAAATACCTACAGATTTCCTCCTACTGATAGAATTTGCAGCCTCAATTACAAAATTGACTAACACTTTCAAATCCTCCAAGAGGCATCGGAAAAGCTGCAATTAGGTATTATTATAAGCTATCAAGTAAGCAGTGTAATCTTAGTTTCTAGGCTTTTTCAGATATCCAGCATTTTACTGTCTATTAGGAGACTAAAGGGAGACTAAGATAGATCTATTTCAGACTAATTAGTCCTTATCAGTTAGCCACACCCTCATCTCATGTCTCGATTCCGTAAAGGTCAAATATTCACTGAGCTATGGCTGTATAAAGATCTTGATTTACGTAGGAAAAAACCCGCTTGAGAGAAAAATACACGTAAAGGCCTACAAAAAGACGTGTGTGTGTGTGTGTGTGTGTGTGTGTGTGTATTCGGGTCTTTTCCTGTGTAAGATTGAGAGTATCTTGGCGACATTTCGACGAGGTCTCGTCATCTTCAGGCTAGGGTCTTCGGCTTTGTGCTTGTGCAAGGAAAGTACAAGATACCCCCCCCACACATATATATACGTATATGTATATGTATATACATATATTTGCTTTCTTCTCTTATCGTAGGTGTTTGTATGTATTTTTCTACAACCGGGTATTTTCCTATGTAAACCAAGTTTCTCAACTTGCAGCCATAGCTCAGTGAAATCACATCCACTATCCTAGGCTTCTTCAGACAGCAAGCATGCATTTTGCTGCCTATTGGGAGACTAATATAGATCTATATATTTTATATATATATGTATGTATATATGTATATGTGTGTGTGTGTGTGTGTGTACAGGTGATATCTCGGGTTATTTTTACAACAGTGACTTCTTTCATGAAGGTAAAATACAGACATTTGTCAGTTAAAACAGCAGCATAGCTGGATTTCTTATTTAAAAAACCCAGTACTTTAGGCTACTAGAGAATCCAAAACGTTCTCTGTTTGATTTTCTGAAATATGAACTTAATTTAGAAACTATTTTTTACCAAAAGTATTCAGAATATAGCATGTTCCAAAACTGTTCTGACTTTGGAAATCCTCAAGCCATTTATTTCTTTTCGATCATCTTTTTGCTTTCCACATAAAATGTTCTTACACTTTTGCCATGACAAAGTTAGTATGGTTTCCTCAGTATTTTCTCAGAAAGGTTAACATTTTTACAATACAGTATATGGAGCTCTCCTTGCTTAGTTTATAGCATAATGTTCTACTTACCTTTAAGTAGGGGTGGGTTCTACTTACCTTTACTACCATTTTGCAACGGGAGCACGCAGATCATCCATGATGATATCCAGGCGGATAGGCAGAGCCTCCTGCCGCTTTTACTACTGGTTTGCAAGAACCGAACCGAACTGGGAGCAACCCACCACTGATAATATTGCCATGAGGAGAATATAAACAGCACAAATCACTGGAAGAGCTGAATCAGTTCAGTATGTTGATGAGGATCCATTAGATTTTTAAGCCACTCACTTCACGTTGAAGCTGTGTTTTGTAAAATATCTGATACATTTACTGTTCAAAATAGCAGGATCCAATTATTCTGCCAACTCTTACTCAAAATTATGTGTCTCACAGTTGCTTGAATAAAGCTAAAAGCTCTACTATACCATTCTCTAAATGCAGAGTACAGATGGTCCTTGACTTATGGCCACAATTGAGCCCAGAATTTTGATAGTGGTCACTGTAGTTGTTAAGCAAGATGTCCACAGGACCAACTCGCTCAATCATCTCAATCCCAGCTCTCCATATTGTAATTGTTAAATGACCACATGAGGCCCAACACCAACTGGCATGTGGAAACTTGTCAGAAGGCCTTAGCTGGCTCTTCTCCCTGTACCACTGCTCCCAAAAAGCCTGGGCCTTCTCCATATACATACCTGGGTGCAAGGGTGAAATGCTCCCAGTTCGGACCGGCTCGGGCAATTAGGTAGCAATGACAGCACAGGAGTGCTTCTTTTTGCGCTCCTGGCATTTTTCCACTTGGAGAAGAGGAGGAAGAAGACAAGGGTGACAAACCCGGGCGTGTGAAGCAAGGTGTGAAAATCCGCGAAGGAAGCTCGGGCTGAGTGAAAAGGGGGAGCAGCCGAGCAATTTGTTTCTCTCTCCCCCCCGCTTCATCTCCCAGACTGGGTGGCTGAGGTAGAAATGCTTGCAATCTTTGGGGCTAGGAAGCATTGGATCTGGCTTGGCGAGGGGGGTCAGGCTGGTCAGGTGCTGATCATCGGAAACTTTTTTTTTATTTTTAAAGCATTTTTACTAGTTAAAAATGCTTTAAAAAGTTTTTTTTTAATTGGCCACGCCCACCCAGTCACATGACCACCACCAGGCCATGCTCCCCCCAAGCCACGCCCACAGAACCAGTGGCAAAAAAAATTAGATTTCACCCCTGCCTGGAAGGCCTTGGCCGGCTAGGCCCACTGGCTTGCAAAATAAAAAACAGGTACCAAAAAGACCCACTCCCCCCCCTCTCTCTCCTCCCTGACAGAAGGAGTAATTTCTCCCAGTTCTCTGCCCTATGTAGTGGTAAAAAGCAAAACAGAAGGCAGAATGGATTTCTTTTTGACTTCTCATCGTGGGTAGAGAACTGAAGTTGAGAAACCCACCACCTGATGGCCTTAAGCAGCTTGTCACCCACAGCTAGTATAAAAATTCATTGGTTGAAGAAACATGAATAAGTATGCTCTATGCATATAATTTTCTGCTTTATGAAAATTTTTCCTCCTCTATATCGTTATCATACTGAGATATAAGTAGTGAGAATGTGAGGAAGATATAATTGAGCAAGAATCATTTGGTCATCATTAAATACACAAACTTTTATTGAACAATTTAAACAGATTCTTCTTAATTCTTCAGTGTACATCTAGCGTACAATATGTACAATATTTTGTCTACTTTAGAATTAAAGGCCCTGTCTTGGCCCTGTCTCTCTGCCATATGGAGTTTTTATGATAAACAACAAGTGTTTATATGTCTAAGGTGGCATTTCCAAATGCTTCAGTTCATGGATTACTGTGAAGTTTCAGTTGTTCATAACCCCACATATTTAATTACAGTAATACAGTAGTAGTAATAGTAGTAGTATTAGTAGTAGTAGTAGTAATATTGACGTTGGCTACTTCCATCAACCCTTGAGAGTCAATATTAACCATTTTGGAGAAGCCTGATGTAAAGAAATGGGAAGTTTTAATTACTTTTCTGGGATTTGGTTGACACGCAATGCAAAACTGTATACAATATAGTGTTTCAAAAACAAAGAGAATAAGTGTCTGGCAGTGTGTATCAAATTAGACAATGAAATTAAGTTTTCCAATGGAAGGGCAAAAAGTTCTGCTACACATAGTGACTTAGTGATTACATATGCTGTGTCTATTTTCTTAATTATCCTACAGAGAAACCCACAAACTGATCCCAAGGCTGATTTGTACTGCATACAGTACAGGTCCTAGAATTACAACCATAATTGAGCCCAAAATTTATGTTGCTAAGTGAAACATTTGTTAAGTGAGTTTTGCCCCATTTTATGGCATAGTTAAGTGAATCATTGCATTAGTTAAATTAGTCACATGTTGTTAAGTGAATCCGGATTCCCTATTGAGTTTGTCAGAAGGTAGCAGAAGCTCACATGACCTCAGGACACTGCAACAGTCATAAATATGAACCAGTTGGCAAGCATCTGAATTTTGATCATGTGACCATAGGGATGCTACAACACAGTGGTTAAATCCAATTTTTTTTACTACCGGTTCTGTGGGCATGGCTTGGTGGGTGTGGCAGGGGAAGGATACTGCAAAATCTCCATTCCCACTCCACTCCGGGACCAGCCAGAGGTGGTATTCTGCCAGTTCTCCGAACTACTCAAAATTTCCGCTACTAGTTTTCCAGAACCTGTCAGAACCTGCTGGATTTCACCCCTGCTACAAACGGTTGTGAGAACAACGGCCGTAAGTCACTTTTTTCAGTGCCATTGTAACTTTGAACAGTTACTAAATAAACTGTTGTAAGTCGAGGACTACCCTTATTAAATTAGAGTGGTTAGCTAGCTCAGTATTGGTGAGCCACAATACATTAAAGTGTGTAGACTTCAACTCCCATAATTCCCCAGGCAGCCTACTTGGTAATTTTATAGGTTGGCTAGAGATTTCTGGGAGTTGGAGTCCACGCTTCTTAAAGTAGTGGACAAACACCGGCTAGCTTATTGGTTCAACGAATCCTTCAAACATCAAACAAGCCAACAGGATTCGTAAAGAAAAAGCTTCACTTTAACTTCTTAGCAAAGCGGCCTCTTCCACGGACTCTGGCGGCTCCCTCCCTTCCCTTGCAACGGTGCAGTTCCGTCTCTCGCGCGGCCTCCAACCCTCTCGCGGGGAAAGCGACCTTCCAGCTGCTCCGCGGCTGTACCCAGCAGCAGCAGCAGCAGCAGCAGCAGCAGCGCCTCCACCTCCTGCCGCAGGACGGCGGGCGACGGTGAAAGCCCTCTCGGCTGCCGTGTCGTGTGGCGTCACGTGCGCTGCCTTCGCTCCAGAACTCGGCCGCCCGGCTCCTCCTTTCCTCCGGTTCGCCTCTTCCGCCCCTTCTCTCTGTAGCCGCGTCTTCGGCGCTAGGTGCGAATTTTTGGCGGCTGCCGCTTTGCATTTTTGCAGATGAGGAATTTATGCTTTTTTGGGGGGGGGGGGCGGGAGGGGAGAAGGAGCTCCAATTTGTTTTCGGCGCCGGCGCCGCTGCTGCGAGAACGGAGGCTCCCGCCGTAGAGTCTCTCTTGATTTCTTTTTAAAGGCGGGAAAATAAAATGAAATGTAAACCACTCTCGCCCCCCTCAGAAGTGAGTACCGGAACGCCAACAACCGTGTGCAGGCACTCAAAGGTCGGGCGAGGCTGTAAGCATCCCCTGGACCTCCGGTGGCCATGCCTGGGGGAGGGGGGAGAGCGGAGATCTCAACCCCTGCGATACTTTAAAAAGAATGACTGAAGGGGGAACAAAGGGAGAAACTTTGAAATGATGCATAATGCAAAATGTAATGTGAAACAAAACCTTAAAAGATGCTAGGCAGCATTTCTGCAAAATAAATGTCAAACCAGATGTTTTGTTTAGTATACAGGACTGGCCTACTGTACTCTGCCTGTACTATTGATTTCTTCGAAAAAATATGCCACACAATTAGTTGGTAAAAAAAAAATGGAGCCAAATGTATTGGTAATACATCATGATTTGATAGAGTAGCTAAGGAATGAGTGCAGTTAAGAAGGTAAATAACCTGGGGTGCTGGACAGTAGATAGAAGGAAAAAAAACCAAAATGTAATTTGCCATTATTTAAACATAATCACTTTTTTATGTATTGCACCAGCAGTTCCCAAACTTCTTGGCACCAGAGATTAATTTCGTGGAAGACCATTTTTCCACGGGGTGGGGTGTGGAGGATGGTTTCCCATGCAACCTAGATCCTGAACATGCGCAGACGAAGCTTCGCTCTCTCCCTTGCTGTTTCTGTGGCCTGGTTCCTAACAAGCCATGAACTGGTACTGGTCTGCGGCCCAGAGTATGATTCAGTGGTTTTATATAGTCTATCACTTTTTCATTGATGATATGAAAATGGGAATTGGTCCCAAACTCAAATTTGAGCTGAAGATCTTACAGAGTACTCTTACTTTAATTAAAGATGGAAGAATTGAGTTATGGTAATTAATCTTACCCGTGGTCAACAGTAATTTCATAGTTAGGTCTGTCATTTTCATGTGTTCCTGTTTCTTCTAGGATAGCATTGGAAGCTGATGAGCATCAGTCATTCAGTTTCTTTGTGATTTTGTCAAGCTATCATGGCTTGTGTGGCTTGCCCAAGCACAAGTGAATTCCCTTTCTTGGCAGACAGGCATGCTCGTCTTTTATTAGCCCAGATCAACAAGCTGAGATGTGGACAACACTTCTGTGATGTACAGCTTCAAGTTGGTGAAGGAGCATATAAAGTCCACCGGCTCGTTTTGGCCGCAAGTAGCTCTTATTTTGCTGCTTTGTTTGCTGGAGGGATGAAGGAATCTTCAAAGGATGTTGTGCAGATCCTGGGTGTGGATGCTAATATTTTCCAGATCCTCCTGGAGTTTATTTATACAGGTAGAAGAATTTCTAATTTTTTCCTTAACATACTTTGGTTAATGTCTTAGATACCTAGTAACCTGCAAATTGAATGTTTTGATTCAGTTAGTACTTGCTGAGATAAACACTATTTTGCAAACATCCATCTTTTATCTCAGATTAGTTTAAAAAAACAGGATGAGTTACATAGCATGACATGGGCATCTATGTTTTATTCACATAATTTGTGTGTTACTTCTGTCTTTACATGGACACAACATCTGGAAATAAATTCCATTAAATTCAGTGGCATTTTGTCAAAATATGTTTAAGCTTGAATTACAAGTCTGTTCTGCTCTGTTATTCAACATCATGGTAAAGAACCTACAATAGATACTGGATACAGAATTTCTCTCCTATGCTATATTATTTGATATAGTATTTCATACTATATGAAAATATTATTTATTTTCATAAATAGCTAAATGAAGTAAATCTGGACTGGTTTTCACATTTAAATTCAAGGGAGAGACTGCTCTATAAAGCCAGTTGTTTGTACATTAAAATCAGTATTGAAAGGATAAAACTTTCTCTCTGAAATAGTTCTCAGAAAGATGAGGAAAAGCATTAAGTTTTTCAAATTCCTATATATAGTGTCAAGAGATGTTGAAACATTTAATCTACAGCTTTTCTGATAGAAATCTTTGCCATTGCATTAATAAATGTACTTTTTACATGTAAAAGAGTAACTTTGTTCACTGTCTTCATTTTAATTGCTATGGAATCTTATCTATTAACAATGTACATCAATACCTTTCAAAGGATGGTTGTAGTTATGGTTGCTTGCCGACAAGCTTTACAGATGGTTCTTATTACAACCATAATTAGAACTGGAACTTTCATTGCTAAACAGTGCTGTCATTAAGTGACTCATTCCCAATTTTAAAATCTTTTTTGCTGAGGTCATTAAGCCAATCTGGCTTTCTTCATTGACTTTGCTTGTTGGAAGTCCCCTGGTAAGGTCGCAAATGATGATCATGAAACCTTGGGATATAGCAACCATCAAATGCTTGTTGCCAAGCTTCCAAATCTTAATCCCATGATCATGGGGATACTATAATAATCATATGTTCAAGGATTGGTTGTAAATCACCAGCGTCATAATTTTTAACATTAATTTCATAACTTGAAACTAATGATCATAAATTGAGGATTACCTGTATACTTAACAGTATTGGTAAGATTTCATGCCAGCTAAAAATCTTTCTTCCTTTTTCAGGTATTGTCAGCATTAATGAAAATAATGTCCAGGAGTTGATTGTGGCAGCAGACATGTTTCAGCTGTCAGAGGTGGTAGACCTTTGTTGTGAATTTCTAAAGGGACAGATTGATCCTATGAACTGCATTGGACTCTTCCAGTTTGCTGAGCAAATTGCTTGTCATGACCTGCTAGAATTCGCAGAAAATTACATCCATGCCCACTTCCTGGAGGTTCACAATGGAGATGAATTCTTGGCATTGACAAAAGACCAGCTAATTAAGATACTGCGAAGTGAAGACCTAAGCATAGAAGATGAGTACCAGGTTTTTATGGCTGCCATGCAATGGATTTTGAAAGACTCAGGGAAAAGAAAGAAACACGTTGTGGAAATACTGGATGCAGTGAGATTTCCTTTATTATCTCCACAAAGACTTTTGAAGTACATAGAAGGTAACTTCTTGAGACCCAGTTTGGTGTAGGTTAAGGTTCTGGATTAAAAATCAGAAGTCTGTCAGTTCTAGTCCTCCCTTAGGCACAAACGTTTAATTGAGTGACTCTGGCCCAGTTGTTCACTCTCAGCCCAACCCATCTCACAGGTTGTTGCTGTGGGGAAAATACGCTAACTTGAGTTGCATAAAATTAAGGCAGAGTATACAGAATATAAATCTAATAATAAGTTTAAGTTTTATTAGATTTATATACCGCACTTCTCCTTACGGACTCAGGGCGGTGCACAGCCAAATTAAAAAGCAAGTACACAAAAGTTAAAATTTCATAAAACAAATATAAATAGCCGTAGATTAAAACAAATTAATTTAAAAGATAATAAAAAACTCTAAAAATAATAAAATATTTGACAGGAATCAGGCTAAGCCGGCAAGCTGAAAAAGATGTGTTTTTAAAGCCCGCCGGAAAGTCGGGAGGTCAGAAATTGTTCTTAACTCTGGAGGAAGGTCGTTCCAGAGGGTAGGAGCTGCCACAGAGAAGGCTCTCCCCCTGGGGGTCGCCAGCCGGCATTGTTTGGCTGACGGCACCCTGAGGAGGCCCTCTCTGTGGGAGCGAACCGGCCGGTGGGAGGCAATTGGTGGCAGAAGGCGGTCCCGTAAGTACCCTGGTCCTAAGCCATGGAGCACTTTAAAGGTGATTACCAACACCTTGAAACGCACCCGGTAGTCCACCGGTAGCCAATGCAGCTCCTGCAGGAGAGGTGTCACATGGGAGCGCCCAGTTGCTCCCATAATCCCCCGTGCGGTTGCATTTTGCACCAGTTGGAGCCTCCGGGTGCACCCCAAGGGGAGCCCCATGTAGAGAGCATTACAGTAGTCCAGGCGAGAAGTGACGAGAGCCTGAGTGACCATGTGTAGGGAGTTCTGATCTAGAAAGGGCCGCAACTGGCGTATCAGGCGAACCTGATAGAAAGCCCCCCTGGCCACAGCTGTCGTGTGATCCTCTAAAGACAGCCGTGGTCCAGTAGGACACCCAAGTTGCGCAAATTGTAGAATAATGATAGGATACTCAGTTACCCAATATAAGAATTAAAAACTGGTTATATGAAGACATTAACTATATACAAGTGTACCCTTATGTTATGTAATAGTATCTCACCCTAACATGAAATTTCTGTAATATTAGAACTCCTGTGAATGCATTTATTTATTACATTTTTTATGCTGTCCTTCAATAAGTTTTCTTGGTGGCTTATTATACAATAGTATTACTACAAATTAAATAATAATAATAAACACTTTTATTAAAATACAGTTTGTGTATAATACAAATTGAATATCATAGCAAATAACTCATGACATGATGCAAAACACAGTGGCACTTGCTTTTTACAATCAGGAAAATATTGGATTTTTTTTTTTATTTGAAGGAAAACAAGACATGGTAAATCAAGGTGAAGTAGGGCAGAAGAGGATGGATTGGTCATCAGTGTTTATTTCTTCTTATGTAAGAATTGATAGGTAAGGAAATTTGGCATGAACTAAAAAGTAAAAATCCAGATTCTGGTTAAATTTGCAGCTTCTATTTTGTAATCTGGCCTAGTTTTGTGAGAGCAGACTGTTGTTCTGCTGAAGATGTGACGAGAGAACAGTATGTGATATGAAATCATGAATTTCACCAGGCATCCAAATTTAACGGACTTAGTGACTAAATAGCTAGATTTCTCTATGCCAGTTTCTCCTGCTTTATAGCCCCCATTGTGGATTATCCATCTCTCTACTTTTTAAGGTGACAGAGGATCAGAAAAGGACATCTCTTGTTCTTTCCACCTAATGGAAGAATACAGATGCAGACCAATGCCCTAGCCTAGTTGCTTTTCTTTGTTTAAATCTTGTCTAGATATGTATGGAACAGTGTCTTCCTACCCCACCCCCTGTGGAATTAATTAGGTTTTCAAAGGGAACCATCTGCAGTAAGAACCATAAAGTATTAAGAAATTAACACTTAACCAGTGACTAAAAAAACTACATCAAAACACATTTTGCTACACAAGTAATCCTTGATTTATGGCCACAATTGAGCCCAACATTTATGTTGCTAAGTGAGACACTTGTTAAGTGAGTTTTGCCCCATTTTAAAAGCTTGCTTGCCACAGTTGTTAAGTGAATCACTGCAGCTGTTAAGTTAGTAACATGGTTGTTAAGTGAATCTTACTTTCCCATTGACTTTGCTTGTCAGATGGTTGCAAAAGGTGATGATCACATGACCCCAGGACACTGCAACCATCATAAGTATGAGTTGCCAAGTGTCTGAATTTTGATCACGTAACCATGGGGATGCTGCAATGGTCATAAGTGTGAAAAATGGTCATGTCACTTTTTTCAGTCCTGTTGTAACTTTGAACGGTCATTAAGTGAACTGTTGTTAAGTTGATATTTTCGTTGATATTGTCAGCCTTGTGAGATAATTCAGAGAAGAAGCACAGCTAGCAGTACTAGCTCTGACTTTATTGTAAGGTTACATTAATGAATTTTGCAAGTTTGAAAGTTTCTTTCCACCACTCACCTTTAGTCTGTAGATCTTCCTCCTCTCTCTCAAGGTCATTTTCGTATAACATTACAGGCTGAGAGTTTTTTTAAATTAAAAAAAATGTAAACTGCACATATGTAATTTAGTTTAGCTACAAATTAGTACAAGTAATCCTTGATTTATGACCAATCACTTAGTGATGATTCAAAGTTATGACCTATCAAAAAATGGGACTTATGGCCCAGATCCAAACTTTATCATCCCCTCTCCCAGGGTCACATGACTGCACTGAAGGCACTCGGCAGTTATGGCCTTTTGCAGTGTCCTGAAATCACATGACCATGTTCTATGACAGTTTTCCTGAAAACTGGTCCTTACTTCCAGTTTTCTGCAAAACTGAACCAACTACAGGTAGTCCTCAGTTTACAACCACAATTGAGCCCAAAATTTATGTTGCTAAGTGAAAAATTGGTTAAGTGAGTTTTGCCTCATTTTACGACCTTTCTTGCCACAGTTGTTAATTGAATCACTACAGACATTAAGTGAATTGGGCTTCCCTATTGACTTTGCTGGTCAGAAGTTTGCAAAAGGGGATCACATGACCCTGGGACACTGCAACCATCACAAATATGAACCAGTTGTCAAACATCCAAATGTAAATCACATGACTGTGGGAATGCTGCAACAGTCATAAGTATGAAAAATGGTCCTAAACCACTTTTTTCAGTGCCATTGTAACTTTGAATGGTCACTAAATGAACTGAGGGCCACCTGTATGGGTTCACTTAAGAACTGCAGCATTTGTACTTCTGACTGCGGCATTTGCTTAATAACTAGTGCAAAAAAATGTAAAATTAGGTCAGTCACATAACCAACCCTTTTATAACCATTACGACTTATGGCCATAATTGACAAGTTTCATTACAGTCATAACTCAAGGATTACCTGCTTTTTACTTCATTGTTTCCTTTCTTTCTCAGGGATTTCAGATTTCAGTCTCCGAGTAGCTCTGCATACTCTGTTGAAAGAATATTGTGAAGTTGGTCAGTTTTCCAAAGAAAATAAGATGAGCAGTTTTCTCCAGGCAACTAAGGCACGTCCACGGAGAAAATCTAGGAAGTACATTTATGCAATAGGTGGGGATTCTTCTTAGCTTTTAAATATTTGGAAACCCTTAACTAGTCAAGAAATGCCTGAAAAATGGCTGATTGTTTATCCTATTCCCACGTCTTCTGTAGGTGGTTATACTCGGTTGCAGGGAGGTCGTTGGAGTGATAGCAGAGCTCTCAGCTGCGTGGAGCGTTTTGACACTTTCAGTCAGTATTGGACTACTGTGTCTTCCTTACACCAGGCTCGCAGTGGCCTGGGTGTTGCAGTAGTTGGAGGAATGGTCTACGTTATTGGAGGTAATTAAAAAATATTGAGAAAAATGTAGATTTGTTTGTATTGCTCATTTGATAATTGTTAGCCCTGTAAGTCCAGACAAGAAGCCCTAGTTACATCTTCATTGTAAGGTTACATTAACAGAATCATTAAATGTTGTACCTTATGATTCTTGATTAATGTATCTTTTCTTTTATGTACACTGAGAGCGTATGCACCAAGACAAATTCCTTGTGTGTCCAATCACACTTGGCCAATAAAAAATTCTATCCTATCCTATCCTATCCTATCCTATCCTATCCTATCCTATCCTATCCTATCCTATCCTAATCTAATTAATCTAATCTGTTCTATTTTACAAGACTGAATTTATTACTATCCTCCTTTCCTTTTACCTTTCAGAAAACTAGGGAGAGTTTCTTCTGAAACATTTCCCAAGTCATCTCACCTATGGGATAAGACATCTTATACATACTGGCTGTGCAGCTCTCCCTCCTGTCTCCCAAGTTCATTCCCACGTACCATGACAATAACTTAATTATTTAAAGGCGAAAACCTATCTTTAAGATTGATATATACATTCTAGAGCATATTAGGAATTATACAATGACATCCAGAGTTTACCATATACACATTAAATCATACAATAGGTGGTGGGCCTTTACATTGGCGGGTACTATGCTTACCATTTTTAGGACATTTTATTGCTGTGATTATGTAAAATAGGAAAATTTGCCTTATGCATATGGATTGTTGCTCTAACAATTTCCTATTACAGAAATTTTTGAATTCTGCACAACCCTGGTTCTTCCTGCCATGTTTGTTTCTGTGTATTTTTCTTCCTTCCAAATATAATCTGCTTTTTCCACTTTTTAAAAATGTTATTCAGAGTCAATAATTATTAATAATATCTATTTATTCAGGAAAAGTGTATTTGGGAAATAAAATTCTCCCCGGGCTGATCAGAGCCACAATTCCTTATCATCTTTAGTACAGATTTATGCCACTCAGTTTCGAAATTGTATAATGTGCTGTGGTCATCTAGCAACTTTAATTTATAATCTGCATTAATAGTGATTCAGATTGATAAATTGAGCCAATACTCCACCACAGTACAGTAACTGTATTCTTAAACTATTGTGAAACATATTTTATGTTCTTACTTCTTCCCAAGGTGAAAAAGACTCTATGATTTTTGACTGTGCTGAACGCTATGATCCTATTACAAAGCAATGGGCAGCTGTAGCTTCGATGAACCATCCTCGCTGTGGCCTTGGAGTTTGCACCTCTTACGGGACTATCTATGCTTTGGGCAAGTCTTTTGACTACTCAGTCTATAACTGTTTAAGTTAGGAGCAATATTATATTTGAGTCATGTACTACTACATAGCAGGGCAACTTTTGAGTATGCAATAATAAAGTTGTCTTCAAATCATGAGAGACATCTGGTGACACCTTGATACATATCGTTTCTCTTAACCTAGCACAAATTTTTATTCAGAGATTCCAAAGTAGGGTCTGCTAAAACAGCTTCACCAGCTTGCTTACCACATTGTATCTTTTGTAAGATAATATACAGGATATTTGAATTTAATTATTGCTGCATGCACATAATGTATTATACTTTGTTTTAAAACCAAAGCCATATAATATTAAAACCCCTGCCACTAAAATATTGTACATTTGTAAAATATGTTGTGAGGAATATTTACGTATTAGGGCTACAATCTACATTGCTTTTATATCTATTATATATCTGATTGTTTCAAGGATGTAACCATCTGTTTACTATGCAATATTCTTTACCTGCACGCTTGCTTTGATTTTCAGGAGGTTGGGTTGGAGCAGAGATTGGCACTTCTGTTGAACGTTTTGATCCTGAAGAGAATACTTGGGAAATTGTGGGCAGCATGGCTGTGCCACGTTACAATTTTGGCTGTTGTGAAATACGAGGTGAGGGATTTAGAATTTTGGGACCATTTTGCTTAGTGCAAATTATATAATAGGCAGCAGTCAGTCTGCTTTCATTATTGTTAATAACTATATTCAACATAGCAATAACTGCAAGTGCTTTCAGTATGGTAAACATTTAAATTTCCATATTCAATATTTTAGATATTGTAGGAGGAGAGCTACATTAGTTTATATTAGCTAAAAATGAGGCAGAATCCAGTAACAGATTTATTAAAAATGAACAGCTGTAGCTCATGAAAGCTTATGACTTTTAATAAAATGTGTTACTCTGAAAATATGCTATCTGACTCCTCCTAATATATTAAACTTAAGCTGAAATCTATATATATAAAAAAGCAAAACCACTCATACCGCGATCACGAAATCTCCAGAACCATATAGCCTACAAACTTGAAATTTGGCATGTATGTTCCTCTTGGTTTCTAGGTGCTCACTAAGAAAGGATTTTTCAAAATGACCATCAGATCATTAATATTTCTTATATTATTATTAACACGCTCTGATACTAATTAGTTAGACGTTCTACTCCCCCTCCCAACCTGAAAATAACTGGAGAGAACAGGATAAGACAGGAGGGGCTTCTGTGGGGCAAGCCTAAGGGAGAGAAGGGGATAGGATAGGGGAGGCTTCTGTGGGGCAAGCCTAAGGGAGAGAAGGGGATAGGATAGGGGAGGCTTCTGTGGGGCAAGCCTAAGGGAGAGAAGGGGATAGGATAGGGGAAGCTTCTGTGGGGCAAGGCCGAGGGAGAGAAGGGAATAGGATAAGGGAGGCTTCTTTGGGGGTAAGCCTGAGAGAGAGAGAAGGGACAGGGTAGGGTAGGGTAGGATAGGTAGGATAGGATAGGATAGGATAGGATAGGATAGGATAGGATAGGATAGGATAGGATAGGATAGGATAGGATAGGATAGGATAGGATAGGATAGGCTAGGCTTCTGTGGGGCAAAGCTGAGGGAAAGAAGGGGAGAGGAGAGGCCAATCGTAACTACTCATTAATTTTCAAGCTGTGTCAATTTATCAAGCCCAATCACATAGTTTCGTAGCGGACCATAGGTATTCAACTAGTCCTATATATATTTGTTGGGACTAGTTTCAGTTGACTCAGTTGGGCTAGATTTTGAGTAGACATGCATAACGTTGCTCAGTTAAGACATGACCAGAAAATTTGATATCCTAGTGAGATTCTCTGTCCTGTTTTGAAGAATGAAATTCAAACACACTATTTACAATATAAAATAGTTTAAAACAGTCCTTCACAGAAATGAATTAATTACAATCTGTAATTTATTCAAGAGCAATCCCAATAATGAAAGCTATTGATTTCCCACCATAGATGGGATTGTAGTCAATTTTGCATGATGGATTGATTCTTTATCACCTGGCAGTGGTCTAATAGGAAATTGTTATATTTATAGGTTTAATCTATGTTGTGGGAGGCATTGGCAATGAAGAAATAGAACTATGTTCTGTGGAAGTCTATGATCCACTATCTAAGCGCTGGTCTACCCTTCCTGAAATGGGCACCAGAAGGGCGTATCTAGGAGTGGCTACTTTGAATGACTGCATCTATGCTGTTGGAGGGTGGAATGAAACTCAAGGTGCTCTTTCAACTGTTGAGAAATACTCATTTGAAGAGGTAGGATTTAGTTTTCATATCAAAGTAACTATTTGTGTTGCCTTGTAGAATTTTTCTGATTTTTTTTTAATGCACTATCAGTATTGTATCTGCTTGTTTTTCCAGAATGGCACAAGCAGTTTATGCTTCTAACTCTGTTTATAAGTGTTATATTGCTGAAGGAATGGCTTTCTGGGACAAATATAAAACTAAACTGAGCAAAGTTGAAAGATAACCTGGTGGTCACTTTGCCAGGCCAGGAGGAACTTCCAACCAGACAGAGCAGATTTTCAAGGGACATAGTCAAAATCTGAGAAATTTCCCTTCTTCTGCGTAAGGGAATCATCAAGAATTTTGTTCTTAAATCCAATTCATTTGTGTAATTGTGGACAAATGAACAGAAACAAATTTTCTGTTCTGTCTCTGCATTTTTTTTTCTGGATTCGTGAGTTTGAATAAATACTATATTTGTGTTTGATTGCTAATATACAGCAGTACTTTACTTTGCCAGTGCCCGAAAGACCATTATAACTGTTCTTATGTGTATGGGTTTGCTCTGGAAGGAAAATATAGTATACTTTAGTATACAAAAATAATTCTTTTTGTTGTTTTATGATCAGGAAAAATGGACGGAAGTTGCTTCAATGAAAGTCCCAAGAGCTGGAGTATGTGTCATAATGGTGAATGGCTTCCTTTATGCCATAGGAGGCAGGACTGCCAATGAGGCAGCTGCTCCTGTAACTTCAGATTCTGTGGAAGTGTATAATCCACATGTGGATACTTGGACTGAGACTGCTAACATGATCACCAGCCGCTGTGAAGGAGGTGCGGCAGTCCTTTGAAGAATACCATACCAAAAAACCAGCAAAATTTGAAATGAGAATTTAAATGCTGTAAAGAAATTGAAGATTTGGGTAGCTCTTAAGAAAGTGTGTGCAGTTAGAAGAGGAATTGATTTTTAAAGCATATCCAGAAGTTTACAACAATTGTTACTGAAACCATTTAAATCTTTATGCTTGTCTGCAGAACAGTTTGTAGACAATTCTGACAATAAAAACTTCTTGGTTTTTAACATCTACCATTGATATTTGGAAAGTTTCTGTGGTTTAACATGTTAGGAAACTTGTTTGAAGCAGACAAAGTTAAAATTGACAAATCCATTTCAATATTTAATAGATACTAAATTTTTTTGAAAATCCATTATTTCTTTTAGGCTTATTAAAGGCCTCTCATTCTGGGGCAATATGGGGTTGGCTAATGTGTGATCTTAGTGATCTAGTTCACTTGTCAAACTAATTCTTCCCATAAGATTTCACAGCTTACAATAATATTTATTTGCATTTCTTCAGTTGCCCAATCACATGACGCTAGGTGATGTACTTTAGATTTATTTGTACATCAGATAACAGAGAGGTGGAGGGAGAGAGGATAGGATAGGAAGGAAGGAAGGGAAAGAAAAAAGGGAGGGAGGGAGGAAAGAAAGAAAAAAATAAAGAAAATGGTAATTCCAGCAAAGAATAGTGAAACCTCCCACTCAGGGAGCTCATTTTCCAGCCTAGCCCTATGTAGGGAGAAAGAACAAGATCTTCAACACTCATTAAAAGAAGAGGTTTGAGACTATTCTAAAGGGCAGGGACTCAGAATCCAAGCATCCTGGGTTGTATCAGATGTCATCATTTAATGATTGAGACTTGAAGCATACCGAGTCTTTAAACTTACCAAATGTGCAGAAATAATGGAGAAACAGTCCCTCAAACAACTAGGCCCTATGTCATTTAGTGTTTTGTAAATTGTAACCAAAATCTTGAATTGCACCCCAGAGACTCTGCTAACAAGTGCAATTCATAAAGGAAAATGATCTTATGGTATGCCCATAACTGCTTTTGCCTGCACAATCTGGACCAGCTGAGCTTTCTAAGTGGTCTTCAAGGATAGCCACATAAAGCACATTGCAGTAGTCCACACATGAGAAACCAAGGTATGAGTGACTCAGAGCTGCCTCCTGGGTGCAGTAGGTGCTGAAGATGAATCTCTCCGAAGGCCTTTCTGGTTACAGTTGCTGTTCAGTTTTTGAGTAATTCTGTCTGGGGAAATGCAACCCCTGTGGAAAGTCTCTGGTTCCATAAGATACATGCATCCACAGCCATTTGGTCTTATTGGGATCTAGCTGAGCTTAATTCTATTGCTCTCCATCCATACCCCCACAGACTCCAGGGACTGGGATAAGACCTGATAACATTTGGTCAACTAGATTAAGATACGTAACTTTTTATTATCAGTATACTGATAATACCTGACCCTGGGTCAACAGGAGGTTACCTGGTGGCCTTATGTAGGTGTTAAACAAGACGGATGAGACTCTACACCCTACAGGTCAGGGACTTTGGATTTCATTTCTCAAGCCCACCAACTGGAACAGGCTATGGAGGAATGTGGAGCTCCATCACAAAATGATGCCCCCAATCCTCAATTGTTCCAAATGGAAAAAGTAATTGATAATATTGTTGTCTATTGATAGATCAAGGAAAGTCAGGTTGCACCATTCTTGTCCCAACTCTGCTAATGTAATGGCTTATGGGAATGACCTTGAGAGATTGGGCCCAGAGATGTTGCCTAGGAAACAGATAAGAGTCAGCATAGTCTGCAGCTGGATAATGAGAGTAGGCAAGAGGTTCAGAAGAGACCCTAATTTCTCAGGGTAAGGTTATCTGGCAGCAACATTGTTGCAACACAAGCAACAAGTGGATGAACAAATGACCTATTTGCAAAGTGCCATGATAAAACTAATGAAACAGCCAGGGCAGAGTTTGTTCCAACTTGTGGTAGCACAATAGATGGCAGCTCAGTCAAAATTCAGAAGGGACCAGGATCAATTCCAGAATTCACTGCTCTGTCTGGAAATGGCAGGCAGGGTGATGGTGTTTCCCACTGATCACACCAAAGTGACTTTTGTGCGGAGTTTGCTGAAGGAAGAAGCAACTCGGTGGCATAGAGGACTAGTGCTGTTAAAGTAGCACTTAGCTGCCAGCTGCCTGCAATTACTGTGAGTTCAAATCTCACCAGGCTCAAGGTTGACTCAGCCTTCCATCCTTCCAAGGTAGGTAAAATAAGGACCCGGATTGTGGGGGCAATAAGCTGACTTAAAAAAAGAACACTGCTTGGGGGGGCCAAAAGCCCTACTAAGCAGGTATATACAAAAGTATGAAGGCTATTGCTTAATACATTGTAAGCCGCCCTGAGTCTCCGGAGAAGGGCAGCATATAAATCGAACCAATAAATGAATGAATAAATGAATAAACAAATAAATAAATGAATGAATAAATACATACATACATACATACATACATACATACATACATACATAAATAAATAAGGCAATATTATTAATTGAGGGGAATAACTATGGGAACTTTGTGTATAAATTCAAAGGACACTTTGGGGATCCCATATAGAGAATTGATGTTAGCTGAGAAATCCAGAATTTCAAGCAGGGACAGAGGAGAATATGGTCATATATATTTCAAACTTTTAACTTTCATGCTGGCAACGTAGGATGAAATGACTTAATCATGACTGACAGTTCAAAGAAGGGCTGGGGGCTCAGAATGACCCAAGGAACAGTTCGACTCTTTTTCTTTTTGGGATGGGAGAGCTTGTCTTTAGATACAGAGAATTGGTCAATCATGATTTCTGATCTAGGGAGTCAGCTGAGTTTCAAATTTTAGGATGCCCACTTTCACTTATTAAATATTAAAATTTATCTTCCTCACATCACTGGAGACTAATAGTCTGAAAACATTAACTGTTTCAGCAATATTTAAGATACTATATTTCATATCAGCAAGACAATTGGACTGGTCTCATACAGTACCTCTTGCTGAATTTGCTTAAAACGTAACATACTCCTTTATCCCAAAGAAGCTTCTTGGATGAGAAGTGAAATGTCTTCAAAGAAAAAGCAGAAAGTCCAGCTGCCTCTTGAAAAAGCACCTTTGGGACAACCATGACCTGAATGACAGAATCTCCATAGACACACTCCTTTATTGATATGTCCCTGTTCCAAGCAATTTAGGGATTCCATCCACAGGTCTTACCAACAACCAGGCAAGAAAGTGCCATCCTTGTGCAGATTTCCTAGTCAAGCAGCCCGAAGTCTCTTAAAGGAACAATTGGATCTAGCAAAGGTTGTGTACAAAAAACCAACATGCACACACAGATAAGAGGGAGCTAGAATTGCAAGAGGATTTGGTGTGGCTTTCTACAAAATTTCTGACTTCCACAAGTCCTTCCTAGCAACTAAACTTGAAATGTATTGGTCTTATCCCAGTGACTAAGCAAATCAACCCAGTGGCTTTTCACTTACAATTGCCATCATCAAGGATACCCTGTATCATTGGGTATCAATGATATCACCCTGTATATTGGTCTTTGCTAATGAAAAAAGGCACTGTACTCTACATTCATAGACAGAACCACCCACACACACTGTGAACTGCTTTCATATCCAATACCCTAAATGCCATCCTTAACAGTTACAAATTTTGCAGGAGTTAGGTGTTGACCAAAATGAACAGAAAGACTTCTGAAGAGTGGAGGGTGCCTCAGGGATAGCAAGAAAACAAGTAAAGGGCATGGAAAATGAGCAGTTTCTTCCACATCAGGCATACAGAACGTAATGGGGACGGGAGAGCAACAGATTCTCAAGCAACAGCTCTCACCTATACAGGCACAGCTAATTTACTATTTGCGTTCTGTGATCTGGGAAAGTTACCAGCAGAAGAGCCCAGTGGTACAGCTACATTTGATTCTCATAGCTGACAAATCAACTTTCTCTGGGAATTCGGGAGGGGGAAAGGTGATGCAGTGGTATGTGAGAATGACCTTGGGAGATTGATCCTAATACACAACTAGATACTTGTTATGGCACGAGAGTGACCCTCACCAATTTCTTGGGGTGTAAAGGAAACAGGAGAGTTTTACTTTCAGACTTGCAAGGTTCTATTAATTATAACCTTTTAATAAAGTAATTGGTTGGATTTCCTGTCCAGTCTACCTGGTAAGGCTTACAGGTAGAAATCATCAAGAGATGGATCTCTGAACCCAAAATGTTTTGGGTCTATACTTTCTGATCTCAACATGTCCCTCCTTTAGCTTATCAATAGCTACTACTGCCAGAACATCTTCCCATGTTTCACCTGGCGCCCCCATTAATCCTGGCCTGCTCCCACAATTTATATAATAAAGGGGGGGAATGTTTTAACCTCCTGGCTTTGTAGCATAAAGGTGTGTTCTTTGGGAGGTATATCAACCTCATAGGAGACAAGCAAAATAAAATTTTATTTTGAGAAATATAACAAGATACAGGAAGTTCTATTTTTAAGAAAACATGTAACGCTCTCAGCAGACCACAAGATGGTGCTGGCCAGCTATAATAAGTTATCTCAAAAAGAAGATGTCACAATAAGTAATTTCTAGCCAAAAATTACACAAAATGCTCTACATTTATAGAAATAAGAATATAGTCTCTAACATAAGTAAAAGAAATTAAAACAACGCAATGCCTAACTAGAGTAGTTATCTATTCCTTAGAGAGATAAGCTGAACCCACAAGGAAAGTCCTCTGCTTTTGTGATCTTGGCACTCCTTCATCTTGTGGTAATTCCTGCCAATGTATCAGTTGTTGCGAAGATGGTGCAGTCCACTTGTTTTTCTGTCTCGCATACCAATATTCTTTTCTTTGTCTTCCCAAAGATTTCCCTTTGTCCTCTGAATGAGCAATACCCTTTTTGTATTTAGAGGACAGGACCTGAGGGAATATCCCAAAAATAGGATACTCCCTCAGGAAGGGATTCTAAAGCCTATACCCAATGGTGGGATTCAGTCAGTTCGCACCACTTCTGGAGAACCGGTTGTTAACTTTCTGATCAGTTTGGCAAACTGGTTGTTGGAAGAAATCATTAGGGCAGAGAAGTGGTTGTTAAATTACTTGAATCCCACCATTGCCTATACCTGAGAGATGGTGTACATTCTAACTGAAACACCGTCTGCCATTTAGACCAGCAGGGAGTCCACAATTGTTCACAAAGTATACATCAACATTTATGCTAATTGATGGAAAACAAGGTTGACTTTCACCCTAACAGAGCAGTGAATGTGGATACATGCAGGAGATAACAGTGGGTTGTAACCAATTTTAATAACATATTCTTCCTCTCCTTCTACCCATCACAAACTTTGCTCTACAATTTAGAATAAAGTATTGGAAAGGCTTTATATTTAACCCTTGCCTCTATATGGCTTGATTCTTAACAGAACTTGAGACTTTAGAAGGCTTCTGCTAAAACAAACTGATTTTTCTCTTAACAAAATGAAACTTCTCTTTATAAAAACTTGTTACTTGATTGTTAAGAAAGTAGAATTTAATTTCATGATACACTTATCCAATCTTAAACGACATTTGCCCTATTACAAGTCCAGCACAATGGAAATTCTAGTTATTTTTAATCCAAATATAACAAATGCCTTCACTGTACCTTCTGCCATTATGGAAACTCAGCACTAGACAACTAAAATAAAAATAAAAAAATAGTGAAAATTTTGAGAGAAAGAGAAAGAATACTTTATTACAGTGTCAGACTAGCATAAGGTTTTGATCAACAGTGTGGCACAGTTAAAATGATTTTACTCTTAAGCCTCAAGTGTATTCTTAAATCTTTCTCATAATTTTTTTTTATAAAAAAAGAAATTGTTTCTACTGTTTTTTTTTTTTGTTAATTCAGCAAATAGCAATCCAACACTTAGCACAAGAAGTTAAAGCTTCTAAAAACTGCTTAATGTAAAAGATGATATATTGTCTGTTGGTAGCAGTAGATCTATAGTTTTATGTCTAAATATTTAGAACATATTACCCAAATATCTTTGGCCCAGAATTATTCTTTCAAATCACTGAAACAATTATTGTTTGATATTCAATTTCCTCGAAGTCTTACTTTTATTACAATTTGTTAGTAATAAAACTTCAGCACCAATCCGAGAAGAAGTATTCATTGCATGCATGCACACACATGTTCAGACAGAATGGGAAAACCATTAAAACGGCTGCGCTGAGCCTTCAAGAGGATGTGCTGCCAGGTTTTAAGTGAAGCATTGCTGTACATGCTTCAAATAACCCTGATACTGACCTACCTAGAATTAATTTTCAAGAATAATGCTGTGAATTGGTTCATATTTGTACCAAATTTGATAAATAATCGAGAGAACTAAATTCTACTAAACCATAAAAATGAAAACCACATAATCTAAAAACCATCTATCAGTGTTTAGCATCTACCCTCCTTTCTAATTTGCTTCTCTATCGCTAGTGTTGTAAATTTAATGAATTAGATAATTCATTTATTATTTTCTGTTCCAATAATTTTCTAAATTCATTTCATGCATTGGGAATATTGTTTCCATTCTGTATTCTGTTTCTCCCACAAGGCTCTGCATTTTGTGTGTGTTTACTTAGAATCTTCTGTTTCCCCAAATTTAAAACTTAGATATCTTTCAGGATAGATATTCAAATAAATTATTGTGACAAATGTAGAAAACGCAGCCACTAGAGTTAAAATTACTAACAAGGCTTTAAACCAGTTGGGATAGGTGGGAAGAAGGACCAAGTCATTATTCAGGGCTATCATTAAACCTATGATAACCATGACTCCAGCTGTAGTGAGATCTTTACAAAGCAAGGTAATCCAGGCTATTAAAGGAGGAACTATACTGTTACCCAAATTACGCCAGTCAGGTTTTGCAGGACTTCCTTCTGGAAGAGTAAATCCCCACCTGATCCCTCCTAGGAAAGACAATATAGAGGCAGCATATGTAATTTCACCAAATGCCAACTCAGGGTAGGAGGCTTGTTGGATAGCCATTACTAATGGTACTGAAACAAATGGAAATAATACTGAAGCTGCTACATAAATGGCAGGCTTTGGAGAGTCCTTGAGTGATGTCAAGTCAAATAGTCGAGTATCCTGTTCATCAGATGTAGGTTCTGAAGGCCTTTTTCTGTTCCAGCTGCAAGAGGAGGAATGAAATCCCTGGATCTTAGTTGTACACAAAGATGCCTTTTTAGGTAGCTGTAATTTTGACAGGAAACTCTGATGGTATTCAAGAGGAAAACTGCAAGAGTTATTCCTAGGCTGCAGAAACCTTTGAAGGTGAGTTCTCTGCAACTGGAAATATATACATATATGTCACTGAAATGTATGAGTTTAAACCTGCAATCACTACACATTTTGCCTAAAACTTATTTTTTTACCTAATTCCAAAATCATATAAAAGCGTTAGTCTTTGTCTTTAGGATACTATATAACCCACTCTTATTTGGGATCTGCAAGAGATTTCCATTCAAGACATGCATCCTCAGGAATTCACCTACAATTTAATAATGCTTAAAATGACTGACAGTAAAAAAAAAAAAAGGTGATAAAAGATTCAAATGATTTAATTCACAGGAAGTGTTTGGATGCTGTTCAAATAAAAGACTTTTTCAAATTTAAAATATTTTTCACATTTCTAGTCTCTTTGCAGAAAACATATAAGGTCTATGTCTTCACTGTACTTGGAATGCACAAGCTGAATATTTCCTAATACCTACATTTATAGGGGGAAATTATTTTTCTTTCTATTCTTTCTATTCTATTCTTTCTATTCTTTCTATTCATAAATTACTGCATATATTATATATTTATAATATATAATGTATTTATTTATTTATAAATAATATATAATTTATTTATAAATAATATATAATATATAATGTATTTATTTATTTATTGAATTTATATTGCCTATTCGCCCATGGCGACTCAAGGCGGTTTACAGAATATAAAACCACTTTTAAAACAATAAAAACTAACAAAAAGAATCAAATAACTTAATATAGTACAATATATCAAAATCTCCCCCCCACCTCCCACCCCCCCACCGCGACGACAGCAGATCACATGAACCATTTAATGGGCTCTATCCCACTCTGGGTTCCCCAGGGCCACTGGCAGAACCAGGTCTTCAGTGCCTTCTGGAAAAGTGTTAGAGTGGGGGCCATTCTAATCTCTGGGGGAATATATATTTTAGTACTGTTAATAAATGTAGAACATGTTGATTTTATGCCTTCATTCTGATAAAAATAGAATTTTTAAGAGAATCTGATTTAAAACGTAATCTCTATTAACATGTAAGAGAACCATAGTAACTGCACACATTAAATATTTCGGGAGATTTTCGTATTTCACAAAAGCTACAAAGCTATTATTGACATCTCTCTTGGAAGACAAAGGATTATTAGGATTATCTTCTTTTATCCCAGCATGTAATAGAAGTTGCTCTCTTTTTTAAAAAATCTAAAATAAATTCCAATTCAACTATCTGGGAGAATTTTACCTTGGAAAGAATTTGGAAACCACGTTGTTGTATAAAACGGAACATTTTCATAGACCTTAAAAGACAGAAAAGGTTAGATGGTTAACATTAGAGTATCATGCATAAATACTGGGTGATATTTTCTACTTCAATAAAATATACTACACTGAAACAATCTTGATGAAGTATAAATTAGGAAAGATATATCTAAAATATAGAGTCATAATTGGAAAGTCAACTCCAGGGAGCCTATCAGCTAAAGCTGTTGAAAAACATAACAATGATGTCATGATATAAATAGCTTTAACTATCAGTCTAATACTAGATATCAATCCAACATTGTACAGCATATAAGCAAAAACAATATTATACTGTGTTACGTGCTATGTATCCCCAGTATCTCTTTGCTTATGACAGGTTTCACTGTATATTCTGCTGTGAAATATTATCTGAGTTGTAAGAATACAAGGCGAATATGCTTTCAAAATTAAGTTCAGTTCCTAATCACAAGATAGAGCTGTGTGCGTTTTTTGGCCTTCCAGAATATTTGTTCAACTGTCCAGTCCAGTTGCCAAACAAGGAGTTTCCTGTTAGTCTCTTATCTTAGTACCAATCAGATCTGACAGCACTTACCTTTTCCAAGATAGAAATGACAGTTCCCTAACTTAATTTAATGGCACAGAAATTCATTATACTAGCAGTATTTGAAATAAAAGTATGCATTTAAATCACCTCGGTACACGCTGTAACTAATCATGGGTTACTGAATTACCCCCGTTGTCTGACTTCACACAAATAATCAAATGTCAACCCTATCTTTGCAGGACACATTCAGTCACAAACTAGCCTTTGAAGTCCCCAATATGGCACTCACAGACTTCTCTTTTGATGTTAACAAGACTCCATTCTCACCTGATTTCATACTACTTTTATTTTGATCATTTTAAATTAAGCAAGTTAGCATGCTTCTGGCCTCAAGCATAATCTCTATTGCTAAGGATAATTTCAGTCTCATACTCTGAAGAAAAAAAAATCCAGCCTCAAGTTCTGGGGAAATACTGTAGTTTTATCATGTCCACCCAGAAAAATACAGTAGACAACATCTAGGGATGTGAGAAGCCACCTTATTTACCGGTAGTTGTTCAAATCAAAGTCACACAGCCGGCTTTCAAGCCAAAGGCAGGACTCGAACTCAGTGTCTCCTGGTTTCTAGGTCAACACTTTAACCCCTAAACCAAACTGCCTCTCAATTTATTTTTTTGTTTCCATTTGAAAAATACATTTTAAAATTTAAGATAAATCCTTCTTGCTTTCCCCTATTACACCGAAAGTAAATTCTTTTCTTTGACTTGACTGCCTTATCAGGTATCTTATTACTTCCACTCGGCTAACTCAAGGCCACGTTTCCAAGTGTCCCTCCTCCCCATTTACATGACTGGAGATACTCACCATACACGAGCAGGCAAAACCGAAGGAGCTAAACAAAGAAGCGAATATTCAGAGGAGACCCCAAAGCCCGAAATTTGATTTAGCTTTAGCAAAAAAAAAAAGGGGGGGGGACTCGTTCTTAAATGACTTTCCGGGCTCGTATAGCAGGATTCCTATTAAGTCAGAAACACTCTAAAGCATAAAAATCCATGCGCTTCTTACAATATTGTACGAAATATGCAGAAGCTTATTTTTTTTCCCCCGGGCTAAGTATGACGCTAGTAACATGCAACCCACCAACACCCGAACCATTATCCGCTTGAAAGGCAAGGCACTTCCCCTTGCTCCCGTTTAAGTCCGCCGGGTACGCGTGTCAGACCAATAGGCTCTCAGCCTGCAACAGAGGCTTCCCTTCAGTTCCTGCTTTGTATAAGAAACACGAGCGGTATCCGCTCTTCCCTTTTGGAACTGTTCAGTACTGCTTTTGTTTGTTTGTTTGTTTGTTTGTTTATGTGAAGGATGACTTTAATTCTAAAAGTTATGCGGCATTTGGCTGACTGTGGTGGGGCAGTGAAGACCCGAAGCCGTGATTCTTATAATCATGGTTTACAACACGAATTGGATGAATGAAACCTCAGGAATCACAACCATGATTTGTTTGTAAATGACCAGCCCTGGAAATACGTAACAATAATTTATTAAAATGCAACGAAAAAAAAGGGGCCATTTTCTCTTTACAGGTAACTTAATCCAGAATGACAATTTATCAGGACTCTTTATTATTTGGATGTCTTTATACAGAACTTTTTACATTGATTGGATATGTAAAATGTCAGTTATGGGCTACACTGTGTATTCTTTATAACTGTATAACTGTAAGATAACTTGAATTATAACACATCAAATACATATTTTTATATGCTATAATTATATACTGCTTTTCTACATAAGGCCATGCAAAAACCAGGAGTAAAAAAATTGCTTACAGAACATTCTCTCCTAAACAGCCCCCACCCCTACCCCCATAAAAACTCTGAGATGAGACCTAAAGCCATCTTATTAAGTTTTCATGGATGACAGTAGATTTGAACATGGATTCATATTTATAGGTACAATGGTTTAACAACTTTACTTGTGGGCTTTTGAGACAGGTTTCACACTGACAAAACTGTCATTCCAATCTCACCCAGATTTGCACTGAATACAAAAGTGTGAAAGATCCTTTATTTGAGAGAACAATAAAAAGAAGCAGGTTATTTCAGTCCAAAGGGCAGTGGTTGTTACTTAAAATTCTAGAAAATGAAAACATAACATTTACTGTTTGGCACTCCGAACGATTAGTTTAAATAGTAAAAACATTTAATCTGTATAAATCAATGAAAACAGCATATTTCACATTATGTCTCAGATTATATTCCTTTTAATTATCCATAAAATACTACTGCTTTTTACTAAACATTTTCCCTTTGTTGTAAGTATAATTTTATCTTATTTGACATACTTCAACTGGCATCAAAGAAAAATGCTGGAAAAAATGGTTACTTAGGTGATAGTTTACCAGGTTAATCCAATTCAACCTTGGATCGTAAACTAATCACATTGGTTGTTTGTGCACAACACATTAACTATTTATTTGATGGGTTAATCTATAGTAGACGTAACTGTGGTTTCCTTAGATATTCTGTATTGCATAATGCTTTGAATCATATACAGATTGAATTTGCACAGGCTGGGCTAACTTGCTAATCTTACATAAGATTGTGGTTCAGTATGCCCTGTAAAGATAGTTTGTCAACAGTGCTATTTTGTAAAAATAAAAGCTAGCTATAAGCTATTCCTGTTTTTTATGGATTCCTTCATACTTTGAAGTAATAAATTCCGACTGGGGGGGGGGAGTGTCTGATATTTCTCTTCCTTTTAAATTATTTTTAATAGAAATGATCCAGTTGTCTAATGACAATAGTTCAGAAATAGAGGATGTATTTAGAAGAACAGGTAATCTAGAATGCTTTCCTTTGGCATGCTTTTCTAATTATTTGTGATCATATCTTTTAGTAGCTTTTTTTTAAAAGAGAGATCTACATCTTATAGGAGTCTGATTCATTCACAGGAATGTAAAAGGCCATTTACAAGGGCATGTTGATCTAACATTTCTCATTCAGTAAATGAGGATATCTTTACACAATACAAACCACAACATCTAAACTAAAAGCAAACACTTGCAATGCAACTTTATAGGGGACATGAGCAGCACATAAATTTAATAAATTGTATGACCAGGCCACTATAAGTCCTAATTGATTAGTCTAACTTTCTACATGAACATAGCCAGTAGTTAACCACCAAGTTTTATGGTAATAATTCAATGTTTTTGATGCTTGATTCCCAGTGACTATGGAAGATTCACAAATTGTTAAAAAAATTTAAAACAAGGAAGCAATGCAAAAAACACAAAAGTAACAAAGATGGCAAACAAGCTTAGACAAACACAGCTAAAAAAGTATGATTAAGGGTACTATGCTGGAACTTACTTTTATGTAACATTCTAGGTTCAATACCTACAGATGAATTAAACTTTTTACTAGGTTTCCTTACGTAATAGACATTTCGTTAATTTTGAATGAGCAAAATTAATCTGTCTGATTTATCGAAAGCACATAGAGAACTGCAGGGGGAAAAAACTTTATTATACTCTTTTCCATGGCTCATTTAGTTCCAAACTAAATCGACCAGTGCAAATCCTTCCGGTATGCGCTTAGTTTATTATGGTTCAGTGTGTCACGCGAGCCCTGGACAATGAACCGAGTTATCCACGGATAACCGTGCTGCGAAAATAGACACACGACCGAGCAATAACACCAAGGTTGTGCCAACTGGAGAGGGGCCGAGAACAAAGCGTGAAAGGTAGTAGTTGCAGACCGAACCGAGCATAATTTAACGCCAACAGAATGATACACGCTCACGCATGCGTAAAAAGAGAACGGGCGAATTCGAGCGAGCGTTCCGAAGAGCCTTTGATAGGCGGTGCGCGTGCGGCTATTTTGTATGGCTTAGCAAGTGAGCGCGCGTGCGCTCCACCCTTAGCACGGGCAGGGCCAGGTGGGCGTGTTTCTCTCCCCCTAAACCCCCCTCTTCGCGTGAATAGCCCCGCCCCACTCCGGCCCTCGGCCGGTCCGGGCAGCCATTTTGGGCAGAGCTTTGTTATGATTCGGTCTGAGGAACTGAAGCTACGGAGAGAGTGAGGGGGCGAGTTGGGGCCTGGTTCTGTGAGCACGGCCTTGCGTGGAAAAAAAAAAGGGAAAGAGAGAAGAGGAGCTGGACTTAAGGAGGGAGTTGAGTGGCTGCAAGCGTCGGGGGAGTAACTGAGGTAGGAAGGCAGCGGGGAGAGAGAGTCCGGAGTAGGCAAGGGGGCGGGAGTGTAAATAAGTGCTGCTTCGGGTGCAGGAATTGGGGGAGAGGAAGGAAGAAGGTGGCTAAAGGCCTTCTATATTGATCGAGTGGGTGGGGGGGGGAGTTGCTGGGTGGGGAGGGGGTGGGAAGACCGTGGCTGCGGGAACAGTTTGGGACGAGCGGGTGGATGGAGAGATTCTGGACACGGGTTTGGGCAGGAGCGGGTGAAGGTAGTTTCGAGACCCCGTGAGAAATGGAGGCGGAGGAAGAGGAGGCTGGGGGTTTAGGAGGACTGGAGACGGGAGGGGGGTGCGAGAGAGCTTCGATTGGGCTGGAAGAGGGTTGATGGGAAGCCGCGGTAGGCCTCGAAGTGCAAACTTGAGTGGGGGCGGGGTGGGCAGGGCGGCTGAAGGGAGTAAGCGAGAAGTGGGTAGGTATGCCTTGGTGGAGGCAGCCAGGCAGGCGTGTGTGAGGGTTGCTGTTGTTTGGGTTTTTTTTTAAATATATCGTGGAAGTGCTGCCGTAGGAAGGGAGGCAACGGCAGCAACTTCGCGTCGTCGTCGTCGAAAAGAGGGTCGGAAGCGGAATGCGGAGTAGGAAGTGTGAGAGTTTGGAAGAGTCCTTGGGTGCCGAGGGCGGGTTAAATCTGGCTCCGCGAGGCAACCATTCTGTTTCGCGCGAGGAAGCAAAACAGGAAACGTTTAGAAGGTGGTTTAACTCGGTTTTGTCACCTGTGACACGGTTTTTGGCTTATTTTCGAAGCAGCCCCCCCCCCCCGCCCCTACTTACTTAAGAAGTAATACCAGGGGCATGGATTTCACGTCTGCCTTTGAACTAGTAATATTTGCCTTTTCTGCACAAAAACAATATGTGAGTTTATTTTTGTGGTAAGAAAGAAGAATTTGACCTCTGCTAAACTAAATCATGGTTTTCTGAATGAATCTGCTTGCCTGTTATGCACAGCAGTAAACCAGAAGCTAACTACATTGGCTAGATTCACAGGATACACTTAGAACCAGAAAGTAGCCAATCACATTTTAACCAGTGGCTACTCCAGGCACTATTGCTAAAGTTTAAATAAGATTTTTTGTTAGGTAATCCTGAATGGTTGCACATACCTCTGTCCATTTGGAAGCAGCATACTGTGGGGAAATGTGAAATGAATTTTACATAGGAATTGGATTTACAGTTTATTTTACTGAATAAAGGATCACAGATGAGTTCACACAACATGCCAAATTAGAAGCAAACTCCATTTCCAATCAATATTTTTGGAATACTAGTTATTGAGTAAGGTTTCAAGCATTTTGTTAACGCTACATAATTTTTTTTTTTGAAAAGTTCTTGATAAACTTTTAAGGGACTACAAACTGGAATGGAGTTTGAACCATTGAACTAAATGTTTCAGACTAGAATTGAGATTCTGAATTGTTTCCTTGATGTAAACTGCTGCTAGATAACCAGAGTTGTTTTGGGCTACTATGAAGGCAAGCTATATTCAACATTTTTAATACAGAATATTTTCTGATGGTTCAATGTCGAACAAAAATGTATTCATATTGCTGTCAAACATATGATTTAAATCCAGGGAATGTTATATTTACACATGCTTGAGAAGAAAACTATTGCTATTATTTTAATACTGGAACTATTCTCTTTCCCTACTAACAAGGGATATTAATTAATTAATTAAAATATTTTATGATCCTGTTAAGAAAAATGGGAAAAATGAAAGCCTGATAATCTCTGTAAATAACTTAGTGAGTTACCCTTACTAATTGTATCTCTAAAATATATATGTACATATTACATACTTGGCCTGGATTAAGGTACTAAAAAACTTTTCATAGTTTGGATGTAGCAAATCAAGCCTTGTTTCGATTAGAGGCTTTTAATGATATTCCTATGTTATGTAATTTGTTTGTGGGTGGAGCTGTATTCCCACTATATTTGAACTGCTCAGTTAAAAATCTAGTCCAGAAGCGCTTTGTAGATTATATGAATGTTCCCAAGCAATCATGTTTTATCATATAAATTTGTGATATGCAGATAAGAATCCACTTTTTGTATACTAAAACAAATTTTAAAAATATTTATGAATGTGTCATTTCTGTTCATTAAGCCATAGAGATTACATAGCTTTCCAACACATTGGTGAATCAATAATAATTTATGATTGAAGAATAATAGTAGGCATATTTAGCCATAGAAAGAAGAAGTTAGTAGACAACTGAAGATATTTTTGTTTAAATACCATGTAATTTTTGTTATAATCTATTCTTATTAAAGTTCCCAACACTTATACTATATAGTCTTGTGGAGAACAAAATCGGACATCCCTTTACTTTAAATTTTTCTTTTTCTTTTAAAGTAGAGCATTAAACTTCTGAAGTAAATTAAGTAACACATGTTTTTCCAGTGTTATTCTTGTTCTTATCTCTTCAAGCAAAAAGTAGTAGTTTACCCAGTTAAGCATACATAAGAACATGAACTTCTCCTTTTCCTGTTTACTATACATGTAAAATGATATCAATTTCCAAAAAGGAAGCTAAAGAAAATTGTGATTTAAATTCCTTATGATACCTATTAAGCACATAAAGCTTCTGTTCAATTTGATTAAATTCATGCTTTTTTTTCTTTTTTGGCATATGCTTCATATTATTTCTCATAATTATGTAGTAGCCTGCTTCCCTCTTCACAAACTATAAATTAAGCAGTATATTTTTGTAATTAAGAAGTCAAGAGTTAGATACATTTAGATTTGGATCCTCATAGTGGAGTTCAAATGTTAAGTTTTTATTTTAAAGGGACAGAAGTGTGACCTATAAATGTCAAATGGTACCATTGATGTTCATGTGCTGGATGCTGCATGAACATCTAGCTCAGTGTTGGCAAATCTTTTCAGCACTGAGTCCCAAAACGGGAGCGTGCATACTGGAAACCGGAAGCTCAGCTTCCTGGCACCTGCATGCTCTTCTGGTTTCTGACACTCCCGTGTGCAAGAAGAACAGTTGGCTGGCGCGCGTGCATGCATGCCAAAAACTGGAAGACCAGCATGTGCACAACGGAACCTGGAAGAGCAACAGGTGATGGCTGGCGTGCCTGGAGAGATGGCTCTGTGTGCCACTTACGGCACGTGTGCCATAGGTTCGCCATCATGGATCTAGCTCCTTTTTAAAAATTACAGTTTTTATCATTTATAATTGTTAGACATAATTTAGTTGAGTTTTTAATTATTTCCCCAAATATAATAATTGGTTTAAATCTGAACTGATTATATTTTAGACTAATGTGGCTCAAGATTGAGAGTATATAAAATTAAATTATGCTATGGTCAAACTATTGCTGATTTGAAAATTCAGGTTTCTTTGCCCTCCTAAAATAGAGATGGGGAGAAATGGATTCTGGGCAAATATTCCAGAGGGCCAGAGCTGCAAAAAGGAAGGCATAGCTCTGGTGTCTAATAAGATGACATTGTTCATCAGAAGTCACCCAGTCTGACAGATCTTACAGGATGGCAAAGGCAATTGAGGAAAAGAGTTGTGAAGATATTCTAGACTTGTAGACTGTTTGTGAAATACTAATTGTCAAAAGCATTTTTACTGGATGGTTTAAATAGCGCCTGGAGCCAATAACTTATTTTGATGTGACAGTACTTGGATATATATTAGATAGTGAAACCAAATATAGATATACTGCTACAGTAGTAAAAATGAAATATACTTTGAGATCCAGCTAATACTTTAAAAAGCATATCTTGCCATGGATAATTTCTACTCTGGGTATTCTTCTACATGTTCCTAAAAGATATTGTTCATCAATTTAATGTACTATTTCAAAGTTTTAATGAGAAAAATTATTTGCCTTGATTTTCTTTAAGGAGATTTCAGTCTTCAGTGAATGTCTTAAATTTTCTTGAGTTAATTAATGGGATTATTTTGCCTTCTGGAAACTTCCCTCATGGGCCATCCTGGAATTAAGCATGGTTGATGCTTGTAAATTAGACATATTCAACTGCTTGAAAAATACAAACTTCCCTCTTCTTCCCACCTGAAAAGAGACATAGTACAGAATAGCATACCAACTTTGGTTTCATTTTATGAATATGCTGAAAACAAATATGGAGGAATCTTCAAAATTATAAGAGTTCTTTTGTTGGAAGATCAAGTGTTCACTGTATATTTTAACTGATTAATAAGAATATATTATAATTTATCTAAGGAATTGGAATATAACTACTATGAAAAGTGGTGGTATGTGTAGATAACAGATTTTAATGTCAAGACATTATGTTTCAGAATAACTAATGCTACAGGATTTAACAGTTGATCTATGGAATGATAAGATTGTAATAACTATGAACCATTTTAGAATGTATATATGTTCAGAAGTATGGGCATAGAATTAGTAATGGTACAGTACAAGGTCAGTGGAAAACCACATTAATATATAGATGTCCATGATTGTAGATATAACATTACAATTAAATAAATACTATTTTGTATGTATTGGATATTTATGTATCTTTTCAAGAATCCCATCTTAATAGGATCATGAATTGTCTGAAGAATTATATTAGTATTATAAACTAAGAGTGGCATTATTTTAGTTAAAGTACTTTATATCATCTAGATACAAAGTAAGTGTTTCAGAGTCCCCTACTGTACAGTATTAGAAAGACTTCTTTTCTTTTTGAAACAATTTTATTCTTTAGATAATTGCAAATTTATAACAGCGAGACTGAGGTTTATAAAATAATGTTTTCAGAATCACTGGAGAAAATTTGGCTGGATGGCTATATGAGGATGCACTGAAGGCAACAAAGTAAATTCTGGTGCCCTCATCATGCAATAGGTGTGATCATTCTATGTCAGTGATGGCTAACCTTTTTGCCATCACGTGCCAGGAGAGGGGGGGAGGGGGAGGTTCACGCACGTCCATGCCCACACCCATAATTCTATGAGCCCTGCCCTGTGCATGCGTACGCAATGCCCCTCCCCTCTGCTTCTGGCATGTAGTGGCCTGATAGGCCTGTTTTTCTTTCTTACCTGACTCCAGATCTCTCTGTGCATCTGGGAAGGACGAAAACAGCCTTTCGCACTCCCTCAGAGGTCCTCCAGAGGCCTGAAAGGGCCCATTTCTCAACTCCCGGTGGGACAGGAAGTGATGTTTTTTGCTGTCTCCAGCCTCCAGAGCCTCTCTAGGAGTCTCTGGAGGCTGGGAACAGCAAAAAAGTCACTTCCTGTCCCACCGGGAGTTGGGAAATGGGCCCTTTCAGGCCTCCGAGGGAGTGGGAAAGGCTGTTTTTGCCCTCCCTAGACTCATAGGGAGGAACTGGAGCCAGTTAAGAAAGAAAAATGGGCCTTTCCCCCTTCCCCCCGGCCCTCCGGAGGCAGGAAACAGCTTGTTTCTCTACTTCTGGTGGGCTTGATTCCTGACGACTGCCTGGACTGTTTGAAGTTTTCTTGATAAGATTTTAGAAATTGCTTGCCATTGCCTGCTTCCTAGGGCTGAAAGAGAATGACTGCCTAAAGTCACCCAGCTGTTTTTGTGCCTAAGGTGGGACTAAAACCCAAAATATCCAATTTCTAGTCTAATGCCCTAACTAGTACTCCAAACTGGCACTCTAAGAAGTAGCATTGGAGCAAGCCGATTTAAACTTGCCTACCAAGAGTGTTTCATTTACGCTCTGCTGTGGTGTGATGTCTTGTCAGTCACCTGACCACAGAAACAACTCTGGACAATGCTGCCTTTTTGACTTAAGAAACTGAGATGAATACCATCCCTTGAAGATTTTAGCAAGTTTTACCCTCCTATCCTTGTTACTTATACTTATTGTCCTATTTATTGAACCATTAAGGTAGTCATTTCATTTCATTTCTTTTTTACTTAAGATATTTTAAAAAGTTGTTCGTTTGAAAGTTCCTCATATACCAAACAGAGTAGATAACTTGTTCTTACACATTTTCTTTGAATTCTAATAAGTTACTGTTACAAAACTGCTATACCGTAGTATTCAAAATTTCAGAAGAAAAAGCACTTTACAACTTGATACTTGTCGGTTTGCAGGTTTCACTTTGTATATTTGTATGTATATATCATGATAAAACAAGTAAAATTTTGTATAAAATGCTTGGAATTCTGAGCTTCGGATTTTCTTTGGAATACGAGAGTTGAATAGAGTTTATTGATTTTTTTTCAGAGAAAACTTGATTTTAATAGCTTTAATCTATTGATTTCATTGGCATAATTTAAAGGCAATACATTTTTGTGGGGATCATTTTGTAATCTATTGTTAAAACATAAATGTTTGCTGCTGTAGTGCAATTCAAGATTTTCTAATGGATTACTTTTACCTGTTTTAGATAACTGAAGTTGTAGTTTATTTAATCAGTTACTGTTTTTCCCCTGGCTGTGTCACAAGCTGACTGTTGAGATTTGACGAAATAGAATTGCTAACTATAAAAACAGATGTACGCATCTAAAATTTTGTATATACTTCAGTGTATTCTTATGAATACTAATTTATTGTAATATATGAAGCTGCTTTGGAAGGTATGCATTACTTTCAGATAATAGTATATTATATTAAATTAAAACTGAAGCTTTTGATTCATAGTACTCTAGTTAAGACTACATTGCTCATACATCTCATCCAAGAAACTTCTTCAGCTCTGACTGGATCATCCAATCAGAGCTGAAGAAGCTTCTTGGATGAAAAGCGAAACTTCTTCAAAGAAAAGCCCAATTGCCTCTTGAAAAAGCACCTTTGGGACAACTATGACCTGGATGACTGAGAATCTCTATAGACATTTACTGTATCTAAGCATAATAATAAAATCAAAGCAGGAAAGTAATATAAGTTTGCTTGATGGGGAATGGTTAATGTTTGCTCCTAAGAAATGTAAACATAGACTGACAAACACGTCATTAAAATTCAGTAAGAAAGGCTCCATTCCAATAATGTGTTAACTTGGAATCAAGTGCTGTTTGACCATTCCCAGTTCAATCCTCTAGTTCTTTCTGCTTCAAAAAGGTATGTAGTTTGAACCACATTTATTATATTGTAAATGATGATGTTTGCATAACTGAAAAAATAAGTTATGGTAAATTGCAGGTATCATTCCTCAATAACTATATAAGGACTCTCCTTTAATTTACCAAAACAAGAATGCACCCTGGCACTAACCATAGCTACTACATTTGTTAGGTTATATTGTTTCATTAGAAATAGGGGTCATAAGTAATGTGTCTTTGATAATCCTTTTGGCCACTTTTATGATTACTGATAGGTGGTATTATTTTTTTCTTTCTTTACAGAGTACTTCGTGAATTCTACTCATTTTGATGGAAGAAGACCACTGCCCAAATGTGAACTCTTCATTAAAATACAACCATTTTTTTCTCTGTTTTTAAAAGCAGCAATTCAAATACGGCAGAAGGATAGCTTGCTAGCTTAGCCCTTTACTTTTAGCTTTAATTGAATGCATAACTAGGAACAGTAGGAAGACAGTAATAATTCAATCTTGTATGTTCAAGTTGATTTTAGTTCCTTACTAAGGAAACTTAAGTGACATTATGTGAAAAGCCTTTCAAAATACTATTTTTAAGAAAGCTAATTTTTTAGCAACCATTAAAAATGAATCCTGCATTTTAGCACTTAATAAGAACAAAGGTTTACTATACCAGAATTTGCAAGACTCCTCAGCATCCTTTCCCCTGTCCCTTTGTTTCAAATTCATTTGTTGCAGAAGATGAATAAAGTGGATTTGTGAAATTCACCATTAATTACAGTGCTTTTCTGAATGCTGTACAAAGTTGACAACTACTTTTGTAATGTAATAGCTGAATTGCACAGCATTGTGACAACAGGGAACAGTTTAATGAGGTGAATGTAGTTGTAGTTTTTCAAAAATGCACATTGCATTTTAGGTTTTTTTTTTTTTCTCATATGAGTTCAGAGAGCATTTAAGATGAGCAGCTAGAGGGTTAAGGGGTGCAGTCAGCACGAAGTGCGGCTTCTCGTGCTTCCTTTGGGACTCACCATTGCCACATAGCTGGCATAGGTGCACCCTGGCGAAGGAAGGAACCTGGAAATCAAAGTATTAAAGTGAGAGTGGACTGCAAAGGCCAAACTGGGTAAGGCACTGTATTTATAGTTAAAAAATAATACATTATGTTTAATACATTATCTTAAGAAAAGTTTTTAATTTGTCCATTATAAGTAAATTAGTGAACTATTTCTAGATAAGCAGACATCAAAATAATTTGAAGGAAAAACCCTGCTAGTGAAATACTATTTTGGAGAGGAAATTTACACTAATTCTTCCTCAGTTTTATTTAGCTCCAGTAGTGATGATGGTAGAACCTGGCCTCTGATGATTTTCACTGAAGTGGCTTAAGGGAGTTAAATTAAACAGGCACAATATAGCTACAGTAACTTGATGCTTAAGTCAAATTAAATAAATTTCCATTAGTCCCTAGAAAGATAGTAAAATGTTTTCCAGACTCTAGGAAGCATGCTCAGAAGAATCTGCTCTTTTCCAATGCTTTTAGTAGGGCTGACAGTGTGTGTGGTGGTTTTCTCATCTTAGCTCCTGGCCATGAGGTTTGATGCCTCACTTTATTGAAGAGAGACACTGGACCTAAATGGCGCAGCATGACTTTGTTCCTGCCTGGCTTAACTTCTCTACGCCACAGTCTGCCAAGGTAATGATTAAACCTTAGATAAATTGCTCAGACAAAGTTATAGTTAAATTGTCATTTTGATTGTGAAATGCATAAATGGCATTTATTTTCACATTTCTGAACTTCCCATCTTCCTATTTATGCTGCATAGTTACAAATTTGAAGGAAATTGGTCTTAAAACTTTTCTTAAATGCTTAATCAAAATATTTTTGCGGTTTAGGTATTGCATCCAAAGTTTTGTGGCTGTGCAGAGCATTTCAGAACATTCTAATGCTGATTTTTTTTTTGTAGGGAATTTATCCTGTATTTTGTGTACTTCAGCATGAGTATACCATGTACTCCAGTGGCTGCATTGGGAATAGTGTCTATTGACTGTTTCTCTTGGTTGTTGCTGGGCTTTTTCTTCAGTATTTCTCTAGATTTTGCTTCCCCTTGCTTTTTTTCTATTAAACCAGTATTTTTTTTTAGTGTTTTATAGCTGCAGGATCCAATCTGGGTCAATCACTAGGACCAGAGGTTTTGTTTTGTTTGTATGATAGGCAAAATAGTTTGATCTTTGACTTTGTAGGTTTTCTTTTGAAAATACAGTAAATTAACTGAACAATTTAAAAATCTGCTATAGAAGAACATTCTTTATTGTTTATGTTAAAACCATCAGGTAGAAACCTGTTTCTGCTCCACTACTTTATCGAACTGGTACATTGGCAATTGTTCGTCACAGTGATTATGAACAATTTCCATTTTAAGAGGTTTTGAATACTGAAAAAAATTGAAGGAAAGCAGCCAGTATCCCAGTCCAAGTAATAGACAGAGAAAACAAAAGATTGAGAAAATTCTATGGAAGCAATCAGAAGGATAGGTTTCTCCAGTCAAGTGTGCTTTTACAGGAGGGTAGAGTGTCTGAATTTTTGTTTTGGTATTTTTCTGACTGAGGTTTGTCAGAGTTTGTTGCAAAATCAAATCCAGAAAGTACACACAGCTAACTGATTCAGCAGGAATTCATTAACTTCTCTTTATATATAAAATAACACATACAATACCAACAGCAGATTCTTCCAATATGATAGAGTATTACAGGCAAAAAGACAGATAGGAGAGAAGCACTCAGTTCAGCACTCTAGTTTCAGTTTCAATTCTGCAGACAGACTAGACCAGACTTGTTTGCTAAGCCATGATCAGGCTCCCAAATGGTTTCAGCTCCCATTGGCTGATTTAATTGCTATGCCTATTCATTGGCTGACCTTGTTACCGTGTCTTCCCAGTCATGAATACTCTGACACTCCTCCCCTCATGCTTGGAATAAACATAAATCCAATTAACGTAATATTCTTCCCATGGTGCACTCCACCCAAAAGCTTGGTCATTAGGTCTGCCAAATTGTCCTCTGAAGAACAGTGAAGCAAGCTAATCAATTTACATTTGATGGCTTTTCTTACATTACAGTATTTAATGTCCACATGCTTGCTTCTATTTTTTACTCCTGTCACCTGTTGCCATTTTAATGCAGGCAGCATTATCCTCATACACCATTACAGCTTCATTTACCTTGTGCCACTAACCTTGCTTTATATTGTACCTCATTATTGGGTAGTACTTTTTTCTATACCCACTTGCATCCTACGGCTTTGCTATCCCGTGGCAAAGTTACCAATGTGAACATAACATGTTCACATTTCATTTCCTTGTCCATGGCTTCTTTCCACTTTACTTGTTCAATTTTAGGTAATGCCAATACTTCCTTACAGTTTCTTGGCTCATACCACACATTACGCACCTTTACTTTACTAGCAGAATATCTGTCAGATGGAATGCTCTTGTTCCTTCGATCTGACCTGTGTGGCATTGACTGCTCCTATGCTTCAACCCTCTCTTCATATCTTTTTCAGCTTCTCCCTGAATGCTGGCACCGTCACTAAGTAAGTTACCTTCACTAAGTGGATCATTCCAAAAATTAGCATCAGTTCTGTTCCAATTTTGCTCTGCAAAGCTTTCAGACCTTGGAATCACTATTCTTTTGCTCCCATCGCTAAAACAATAGCTTTTTGAACCAGACTCATAGCCTATAAACCTGAGCTTTTTAGCCTTTGGTTGTCCTTTTCTTCTAATTGTCTTTGGAATATGCACCCATGCATTGCTTCCAAAAACTCTTAAATGTGCCAGAGATGGTTTTATCCCATATAGAGTATCATTAATAGAGGAACTCCACAGCCTATTAATTAAATAATTAGCAGTCAACATGGCTTCACCCCAATATGACCGGCTCAGACCAAATCTTCCAGCAGTGAGTCCTTCATGGTTTGTAAGACTCCATTCCGCCTCTCAGTAGCACCATTTTACTCTTTAGTAAATAGCAGAACCCAAACCTAATGTAGTCATCTACAATGACCAGCGCATATTTTGTTCCTCCCAAACTGGCTTGCATTGGCCCCACCAAATCTGCATGTACCAGCTCTAGAGCTCCTGTTGTCTGCCTTATGCTACACTTGCTTACTGGGAATGCCTTGGACTTTGATGACTTATATACTGCACAGTCCAAGTATGCCTTACATCCCTTTAAATTTAATCCTTCTGCAAACTGGCCCATCATTTGCAAAACTCAGAAGCTGTCATGGCCAAGTTTCCTGTGCAAGAGATGAACACGAATCATGCTGTGCCATATTTCCAAATGTTTGTGCACATTGAATCCAAGATAAAGATGTAAAATATATTGGGCATTGTGGTTTGTTTGTTTTTTTCAGTAGAACAATCTAATCTGCCTGCATTAAAAACAAGTACAGTTAATATTAACTGTATTTTTAATTAAAATAAATGGCAGGTAGTCCTCATTTTACAATTACAATTGGGACTGGAATTTTGATCACTAAGTGATGTGATTATTAAGAAACTCATCACATAATTGGACCTGATTTTATGACCATTTTTTACAGTGGTCATTAAGTGAATCCTAAAGTTATTAAATGAATTACATGGTAGTGAAGCATGCTAATTTGTCTGCCTTAACTTTGGATTGTTGGAAGTCAGCTGGGAAGATTGCAAGATGTTGCAACTGTCATAAATGCAAGTCAGTTGTGAAGTGCCCAAATTGTGATTACGTGATTGCAGGGATAGTGTGAGGGCTTTAACTTCAAGGATGACTTATAAGTCATTTTCCAAGGCATTGTAACTTCAAACTGTCATTAAAAAATTGTTGTAAGACAAGTTGTACCTGTAGTCATGGAGATTGCTTCTTTTATCATTATAAAGAATATTTAGTCCAATTCTGAATAACTTGGCAGAAGTTTTTAGTCCTTAAGGGATAATGTAGATTTATTTCAAAGTTAGTACTACAGAAACATAATAGAAAAGAGAGTAAGTTTTTAAAATGCCATTTATTATGCAGTATAACAGAACCATTATGGATCAATCCTAATTACTATTTATAGTCATATTGAACAAAGTTAATGTTGATTTAATTAGGAATCTTTTTATTATATAGACAGTCATGTTTAAGATGTAGAACGAACATAACCCTAAATATTTCTTTTCTATGTCGTTGTAATTTAAATAATTGAAATTACGAACAGGAACCTATTAAGTTTTAAAAGATTCATGAAGGGCTTTTAAGCACAGCTGAGATATATATACTGTATATAAAGTACCAGAGTCATAATTTGTTTAATCATATTTTTAAAAATAAATAAAAGTTGATAATTGGCACATTAACAAGGAATATGGAAAATGCTTCATGCATGGAACTTCTAGAGTTTGCTGTTTTAATCCGGCAGGGATTGAAATGGAGCTACTGGATTTAGGCTGAAACAGTGGTTGTGAAACAAAGCATTAGAAGTTCAGAAGAGAGAAGGGGTAGGGAATATATGAATATATAGGCCACTGGGTTTATATCACTGTGGGATATATGACGTGACAGATGGAATGTGTTGCAGAAATAGGCCAGAAACATGTTGATGGGATATGCCACATCGGACAGGGATAGCAGCAGTTTCCCCAAACTCACCTGATTCTTGCATTATTTTTTTTTACTGGAGCATATATACAGTTACTACAATTTATTGATTTGTAACTGTTTTATTTGGTGAGATGGATTTTAGATCTTTTGTTCATAATTAAACCTGTTCCTTTATTTTCATAGATATATTAATTAGCTCCACAAAATCAGATTACTATCATATATATTGCATTCATGTAATATATAAACATGAGTACTGTAGACCTTGGATTACAATGGCAATTGGGACTAGAGTTGCTGTGGCTAAGTGGTTGTAAATAGTACAAGGAGTCATTTATTTACAACAGTTCATTTAGTGATTGTTCAAAGTTACAACAATATTGAAAAAAGTGACTTACAACTGTTTTTCACATTTACGATCATTGTAGGTGTCCCTAAAGTAATGTGATCAAAATTTGGACACGTGGCAGCTGGTTCATATTTATGATGATTGCAGTGTCCTGGGCTCATGCAGCCTTCTGAAAAGCAAAGTCAACGGGGAAGCCAGATTCACTCACAACAGCTATGCCACTAACTTAGCAACTGCAATAATTGTGCAGATTCACAATTGCACTGGGGCAAGAAAGGTCATAAAACGAGAAAAATTCACATAACAAATAGCTCACTTAACAACTTTTGGGTTCAATTGTGGTCATAAGTCGAGGACTACCTCTAGTAATGTCACGTGACCATATTGTTTAGCGATGGCAATTCAAGCTATCCCAATTGTTGTTAAGTGAGAACCTCACATGACTGCAGTTTACAACTTCCTGTCAGCTTCTCCCTTAACTTTGCTTGGTGGAAAGCTGATGGGGGACCTCAGATATTGTGATCATGTGACCATGAGATTGTTGCAGCAGCCATACCTTCAAGGACTGGTCCTAGGTTTGTCTCATTCAGCGCCATCACAAATTTCAAGGGTTGCTGAATAAGTGATGATCACCTATAATTACTGACCTTCCCAGCTCATCATATTTTTGGCCAATTGAAGCTTTCTGAGAATACTTTTTGGTAAGGTAAAGCATAGACTATATTACTATTGTTGGTTGTATCTGTGCTATATGTAGCATTCCCGGTTAAAGAGAGTCTCTGAACATTTTGGTTACAAGTCCAACCAAACCCTATATAAACTCTAATAGTATGCTGTTCTTGGCAATCTGATGCCGTTAATCTAGGGACTATCCTGCAAACCCAAACATACTGTAGACTGTAGCTCAGTGTTGATAATAATAGTAGTAGTAGTAATTGTTGTTATATCAACAAAAATGTGAGATCAGCTAGGAGTTCTTCCCAAGAGCTTAGAGTATTGTACTGTATCAGCATAATGTGCAGGTCCGAGCAAGTGGAAATGTTGCCAATGTGCATATTTTCTAAGTGCCATCCAAAATATTTCGATATGGCACCCAGTGTGTCAGTAACAAGTGGTAACCACTATAGCCAGTTTATGCCATAATCTTTTCAGTTTTGATTTTCAGATACTTTGTGGTCCTCTCCCAATTCGTTGTCTTCTACTATTTCCTGGCATTGCCACATCAGTTATCTACATTTTCTTCTTTTCAGCTACAGTTAAATCTGGTGATTCAAAAATCCCACAATATTTTAACCTCATTTTTAGCTACTTTTTGAATTATATTCCCGCTAATTTTTCATTATTGGCACATGGTAAGTTTTATAGATGTTCAGGTTTCCCACCTGTTGCTGCTATTAGTTGCATTGTGATTTCCAAAGCTTTTTTAATTGTCTGGGGCCAAGCCAATTTTTTAAAAATTAGGTTTGTTCTGATTCTTACATTCTTCAAGTTTTCTCTTTTGTGTGTTTTTTTTAATTACTTGCATCTGATCGTAATAGAATATTCTTTATTGGCCAAATGTGATTGGACACACAAGAAATTTGTTTGCATACATACAAGCAACAAAGTGATAAATTATAAATCATAAGATAGAATCATAAATCGAAATACAACCAACAAAGTGAGAGTCATAAGATACCAATAGGAGTAGGTAACAGGAAAAATGAGAAGGATAATAGTAATACAGTCCTATTACATAGTTAGATATCCTTAGGCATAAGACAAGTGCTGTGGGAATTATGTGTTTAGCAGAGTGAATGGTGGATTGGGAGCGGGAGGGGGCTGTCTTTGTGTCTAGTTGTTTTGGCAATACTCTGTAGTGAAATTGAAACAGTTTGTGTCCAGGATTTGAGGGGTTTGTAGATATTTGCTCCGCGCTCTTTCTAACTTGTGCAGTATACAGGTCCTCAGTGGAAGGCAGACAAGTTTCATTGTTTTTTCTGCAGTCCCTTGAAGTCTGTACATGTCCTATTTAGTTGCTGTACCAAACCAAACAGTTCTAAGTATAAATGACACTCAGTAATTCCTCTGTAAATTGTATTAGCAGCTCCTTGGGCAGTCTGAGCTTTTTGAGTTGGCGTAGGAAGAACATTGTTTGTTGTGTTCTAATGTTAAGTGTCCATTTCAAGTCTTGGGAGATTATAGAACCCAAAATCTTGAAGGTCTCTACTGTTGATACTGTATTGCCTAATACAGGTAGTCGACTTAACAACAGTTCATTTAGTGACTATTCAAAGTTACAACGGCACTGAAAAAAGTGACTTATGACCATTTTTCACACTTACGATGCAATATCTCTATAATCAGGTGATTTACATTTGGATGCTTGACAGCTGACTCACATTTATGATGGTTGCAGTGTCCCAGAGTTATAGGATTCTCTTTTGTTACCTTCTGACAATCAAAGTCAATGGGGAAACCAGATTCACCTTGTTACTATTTTCCTGTGCGCTGCTCCCACTATCCAGGAACGGGTTAACCTTCAGCCCTTGGCAGTGAACTGAGTGATTATTTAAATAAGTTTCCCTTTCCTGCTCCTTAGCCACACCCCCGTTCCCATGATCCCCAGTTTTCACTCAGTTCCTGGCAACAGCTGAAGTGATTTTGGGAGCTCCACGTTTTTTTGCAGGTATTGTTGCAGTGGGGTTCTCCTTTAACTTTAAACCTAGCTTCTGCTAGCCCTTTCCCTTCCAAAGCTCCTAGGTTTTATTATTTTTGTTTCCTTCCCTTTTGAGTAGTTTTTTTCCTCGCGTTGCTTTTTTTTTGAACCTCAGAGCGCTCCGCTAGCGCTCTACAGCTGGGCGGCGGGCTGTTCGCCTCGGCCGCCAACGCTTCTACTCGGGCGCGCTTTTTTAAAGCTCCTGCAGCAGCGCGGTCCCATTTTTTCGCCGAATTTCGCCGTTTCTACAGCTGGGCGGCGGGCTAAGCGCCTCGGCCGCCCACACGTCTACTCGGGCGCGCTTTTGAAATTCCTGCAGCAGCGCGGCCCATTTTCGCCGATTTTTGCTGCATCTACAGCTAGGCGGCGGGCCTGCGCAGTCGGGCCACCCACCCTTCTCCGAGCGGCGCTTCATCGTGGCAGCCGCCTCCTTGCCCGGGAGAGCCACGTGGAAGCAGAGGCCTCCCTCCCAGCAGCGCCAAAGCCCCGAAGGCCTCCAACCCCCCCACCACACTACAGAAACAGCGCAGATCATCTGGAGAGGCAAGAGCGCGGCATTTGGTTGGACCTCCGGGCCGCCATTGTGAGTCCGCCGCCAAGGCACAGAGCCACGTGCCAGCGCCATTTTGGTCGGACCCTCGGGCCGCCATTTTGGCTGAGGAGTTGGGCAGTACTTCCCTAGGCCACCAGGGAGTCAGTCCCATTTCAGGCGCAGCCCTCAAGGGGGGGGGTGCTAAAAGGAGGTTTCTCCTCCTCCCCTCAAGAGCATTCACCGCACAGGGGCGGGTGCTTCCAGCAGAGGCCGCGCAGACGCCTGCACTCCAAGGGCTCCTCTTCAAGTCCCGCAGGAACTCGCCATGGCCCACTCCCCATGGTCATCCAATCTGGAGCTCGAGTTAAGCGCTCCCCGAAAAGTGGCCAAGGAGGGGAAAAATCCTCCAAAAAGCAGAACAGCTCAGATCGTAAATCCACCTCAGATAGGCCTCTCTCAGCACTGGAGAAGGACGAGCAGAGGAGGCACAAAGCACTGGAACGCCAGTGTGATAAGGCGCAGAAGGCAGCATCTGCAGCTGCAGCCAAGGAACCCGCGCGGCAGGATCCTCCACCCGCGACTCCAAGGGAGATGGATCGGGGCATCTCGAGCCCGACCAATATTGCCCGGACCTCCACAACACCTGAGGGGTCCAGGCAGGCCATACTATCCCTCCACGCTGAGGTTTTCGGTAAGTCCTTACCACCCCCAGCTGCAGCCCTCACACCACCTGCGCATTCGCGGGCCGTGGAGCCCATTGCCTCGCCACAGCTTCGGGGGGGGCAGGCCTCTCGCCCCACATGGACTTCCAGGCAATGCTGTCGTCCGCATTTTCCTCCTTCCTGGCAGCAAGCCTCCAGCAATCTTCACAAGCCTCCCTACCGGCATTTCAAGCCCAAACATCGCATCATCAGCTCCAACAGCAATCAATAACACAACAGGTCCAGGCCTCTTCATCCGAGGACTCCGACCAGGGGGACGAGGGGCAGGAGGACATGGAACTTTCAGAGGACGAGGGGCTATCTCCTGACACCCCGGCCTTTACCGGTCTCTTCCGTCCAGCCTTGTTCAAATCCCTTCTGCATAAGACTCGGCTAACGACCAATCTGGGGTTATCTGGGGATGTTGCAGCCCTTCCCTCCTCCTCATCGGGACCGCATGACGCCCTCTTTAAGTCCTCTAAGCCCCAAAAGGACTGTATTCCCTTTCCCCAGCTATTTGTGGACGTGGTCCAGAACCCGTGGAACCAGCCGGCCTCCCAGGCGGCGCCAAGCAGTCTCGACAAAAAGCTTTATTGCGCCGACCCCGAACTGGAGGACCTATTAGCTCTCCCACTGGTGGATCAGCCAGTAGCAGCGTTGTCATCCTCCACGGTGATCTCCACCGACCCGCTGGATGCCCTCAAAGCAGAGGAAAAGAGAATGGAAGGGGCCTTCCGCAAGTCTCATCAGGCCGCTGCTTGGGCAGTTAAAACAGCAACAGCAACGTCCTTCTTCAGCAGGGCATTCCTGATCTGGCTGCGACAATTGCAGGAGAGGCTCCCAGCGGAAGACTCTAGACTGCAGCACGACATCAACAAGATAATAGCAGCCACAGAATATATAGCAGATGGATCCCTGAACTCTGCAAAATTCACTTCGAGGGCCCTGGCTTCCAACATTACAGCCAGGAGACTGTTCTGGGTACGTCCCTGGAAGGCGGACCTCAAAGCCAAATGGAAGCTGGCGGCCGCTCCATATAAGACACCTGATCTGTTTGGCCAGGCTCTGGACCCACTGCTGATTGAGGGGAAGGACAAGAGGAAGATCCTCCCATCTATTCACCGGCGCCAAGAGCGGAGATATTCACCTTACCCCCAACAGCCCTTTCGTACTAGCTCCGGGCCCAGGGGGTCCTCCTTTCAACGCCCCATCTTTCAAGGAGGGGACAGATTCCAGGAAAGACACCAGTTCAGAGACAGAGGGAGAAACCAACAACCTAAGCGCAACCCACGCGGAGCAGGATACAAGAACGCCAGAAGAGGCAAGTGACTCGCACCCCCAGGGCGCCATAGGCGGAAGACTCCTCCTCTTCCACCGCCAATGGGCCCTCTCAACCTCGGACGCGTGGGTGAGGCACACGATTTCCTCGGGCTTATCCATTGACTTTTCTGGAAAGCCGCCCCAGCGCTTTGTTCGCTGTTCTGTCCCACGGTCCAGGGACCTACAACTCCTAATGTCGCAGGAGATATCACACCTCCTGGAGGTCAGCGCAATAGAGCCCGTACCACCACCTCAGCAGAAGTTCGGGCTCTATTCAACCCTCTTCCTGGTTCCCAAGAACTCAGGGGGCTGGAGGGGCATTCTGAACCTAAAGTGCCTGAACCTGTCGGTGAAATATCACAGGTTCAAGATGCACTCCCTCAAGTCCATCCTAGCCGGGGTGAGACAGGGTGATTTCCTGCAATCAGTAGACCTCCGGGAGGCCTACCTTCACATGCCCATCCGGCCAGACCACCGCCAATTTCTAAGATTCGAGTATGCGGGCCACCACTACCAGTACAGGGCGATGCCGTTCGGCCTTTCATCAGCTCCCCGGACCTTCACCAAATTGGTAGCAGTGGTAGCAGCCACGCTTCGAGCTGTCCCGATCAGAATCCTTTGTTACCTGGACGACATTCTGATCCTCTCCTCCTCACAGGACCAGGCGCTCGGAGACATGAAGCAGGTACTGGAAGCCTTCCAGGACCACGGCTTCACCATAAACTTCGAGAAGAGCCAGCTCCGTCCAGCCATCAGGATACAGCATCTGGGAGCTGTGATAGATTCGATCAGCGGGTACATTTTCCTGTCGCCAGACAGAGCAACAAGCATCCACACTCTGTCACAACAGATCTTGGCAAAGAAGAAGACACCCCTACCTTCCCTCCTCGGGAAGATGGTCTCCTGCTTCGGTATCGTTCCGTGGGCACGCAGACACTCGAGGCCCCTGCAATGGTTTCTTCTCCCCTTTCAACGAAGGGGGGCAGCTAACTCAAACCACAGGGTACGGCTCACCCCTCAGGTCCGGCGGTCCCTCCGGTGGTGGACTCTAACATCCCTTCATGAGGGCTCCTCCTTCCTGGAGCCAGACAGGGTAATTCTCACCACCGACGCAAGCCTGAGAGGCTGGGGAGCGCATCTCGGCCACCTTGTGGCACAAGGCCAGTGGTCTTGCAAGGAACGGCTCAGCAGCATCAATCTGCTGGAACTCCGAGCGATCCGCCTGGCTCTGCTGCAATTCCAGTCTGCAGTTCAAGGACAACACGTCCTGATACGGACCGACAACATCTCGGCCAAGGCCCATGTCAACAGGGAGGGGGGCACACGATCCCGCCCCCTGATGTTAGTGGCCGAGTCCCTATTCAGCTGGGCGGAGAGACACCTCCTATCGATCAGGGCGGAGCACATCTCCGGGTCAACCAACACCAGAGCGGACTGGCTCAGCCGTGAGACAATAGACCAGGCAGAGTGGCAACTCCACCCGCACCTGTTCCAGGAGCTCACATCACGCTTCGGGACCCCAGAGGTGGATCTCTTCGCGACCCCGGCCAACGCCCAGTTGCCTTGCTTCGTGTCTCGATACCCATCACCACAGGCAGAGGACCAGGACGCCCTTCATTGCAGGTGGCCCAAAGGCCTGCTTTACGCCTTCCCACCAATTCCCCTGTTGCCGCGCCTCATCAGGAAACTGCTGGCAGAGAGGGCCAGTCTCCTTCTCGTGGCCCCCAACTGGCCCAGGAGACCGTGGTATGCCGACCTCGTGGCCCTATCCATGGTCCAGCCCTGGGTAATTCCTCCACACCGGATAATCCTGCGCCAGGGGGCGGTCACCCATCCAGACCCTCAGTGACTACAATTAGCCGTCTGGCATTTCAAAGGGTCATCCTAAAAGAGGACAACTTGCCAGACTGCATTGTTGACATTATCCAGGCAGCCAGGCGCCCCTCGACGACCCGCATCTACGAGGCGACCTGGCAGGCGTTCTGTCGATGGTGTTCCCGCCAGCACGTGGATCCCACAGCGGCCTCGTTCCGACACTTCCTGCAATTCCTACATGCCAGCCTGTCCAAGGGGTTGGCTCCCGCTACACTGAGACGTCAGACGGCGGCCCTTTCTACAGTCCTATCATGCCCGCCGTACCAAACACTAGCTCACCACCCTCGCATAAAGACGTTCTTGCAGGGGGCCACAAATCTTTGTCCCCCCACGGTGCACCGCTATCCATCTTGGGACCTCCCCCTGGTCCTCCAGACTCTGTCAGGCCCGCCATTTGAACCTCTGGAGTTGACCCCTCTCAGACTACTTTCCTTCAAGGTGACTTTCCTATTGGCCATCACCTCAGCTAGGAGAGTGTCTGAGCTGGCGGCACTGTCGGTCCGTAAGGACCTCTGCATATTCCGTGACTCCACCGTGACCCTCCGCCTGGATCCAGCCTTCATTCCGAAGGTGAATTCATGGTTCCACTGGGCCCAGGAACTTGTCCTCCCTGACTTCTGCCCTTCACCGCGCAATCCTAAGGAAGAACGCTGGCACACCCTCGATGTCCGTCGGGCTCTGTGCATCTATATTCGACGGACGGCGCCCTTCAGACACACACAAGCACTCCTGGTCTCCTTCAATCCATCCTCCATGGGTCAGAAGATATCAGCTTCCACTGTCAGCCGTTGGATTAAGGCCTGTATCGCCATGGCCTACGAACTCAACTCCAGCCCGATACCAGGGAAGATTTTCCCACCTCCACATGCAGTGCGGCCACTACGGCAGCCTGGGCGACTCAGGCGCCCATAGTTGACATTTGTAGGGCGGCAACTTGGTCGTCACTCATCCCTTTCATTCGCCACTACAAGATCGATGAGTATAATTCAGCAGAAGCCTCCTTTGGACGCAGGGTTCTGCAGAAAGTGGTGGCAGAGGGGTCCTCTGGGGGCAGTCAGCGTCCCGCCCGTGGGGATTAAGCTTGGGTATATCCCATTCCTGGATAGTGGGAGCAGAGCACAGGAAAATGGACGTTGTCTTACCTGAACGTCCTTTTTCTGGGCGCTGCGTACACTATCCAGCCCCACCCTGTTACTAGCTTCCTGCCCGTTTGACCTTGTTGAACATTTTTGGTTACGTTACAAGTTGCAGTCAATAAAGTTGTGTTAATTTACTTGAGTAGTCCATTTTCCTTGTTTTGCTGCACCTTCGTTCGACTGGGGATCATGGGAACGGGGGTGTGGCTAAGGAGCCGGAAAGGGAAACTTATTTAAATAATCACTCAGTTCACTGCCAAGGGCTGAAGGTTAACCCGTTCCTGGATAGTGTACGCAACGCCCAGAAAAAGGACGTTCAGGTAAGACAACATCCAATTTAAGAACTGCAGTGATTCACTTAACAAATGTGGCAAGAAAAGTCATAAAAAGGAGTAAAATGGGGCAAATTCACTTAATTAATTCACTTAACAAATTTCTCACTTAACAACATACATTTTGGGCTCAATTGTGGTCATGAGGATTACCTGTATTGTAAGTGGTGGTAGAATAGGAGGGCTTCTCTTAAAATCTACTATCATCTCTACAGTTTTAAGTGTGTTAAGTTCTAGATTGTTCCAAGATAAAAGAAATAGCATTTCTTTATCTTGGCCTCCTGTTTGATCTTCTGCTTTGGGCTTGATCTCCTGTTTGATCTTCTGCTTTGGGAATCTGGTTTTGATTTTGATTTTTTAATTTTGATATTAAGTTCTTCTGTCACCACCACTACCGTACTGTAAGCAAGCTGATTGCTTTGTTTGATAAATGTTATCTTAATCTGTGCAAGCACCTTATTCTCTTCTTCCTTATAGGTGCCAGATCTTTTTGGCCACTAACTTTCAATGCTGACAATGTTTGTCTACTGGTAGTTTTGCATAATCTTCTCTTTTAATTCTTGTTGGTGGATCAGTTTCAGTATTAACCTGTACTTGTTCTGTTGTTATTTCTTTTAAGTTATTATTTAGTTCTGCTTTGTTGTCCAATTTGTTATTATTATATTAAACTTGTATACTGCCATGGGTTGCTTACAATGATGAAAGAAGAGTAACATTGCAGTAACATCAGTAAAAGATAGCAAGGACAATAGACCAGATGACATGAAACTACACAAGATCAGGTCACTATTCAAAGCCCTGGGGAAGAGCAAGCTCTTTACCATTCTTTTGAGCAACAGATTGGGGGCCCTTTGGATCTTGGGACAAACTTTATTCTAGAGGGTAATCACTGCTAAAGAGAAGGCTTGTTTCTAGAGTCTTGTTAGGTGATGTTATTTAATTGAAGGAATTTGAGTGTGCCAACCCTGCAAAATTGAAGTGGTCTGTCTAGCACAGGAGTGCCAAACTCAAGGCCCAGGGGCCGGATCCGGCCTGTGGGATGCTTAGATCTGGCCCACAGGCCCACCCTGGAAACAGCAAAGGACCAGCCCATGGTGCCTCAGGTGGCCCTCCCGAGCTGTATTACTTGAACTGTATTACTGTAATAATACATTTGCTGTATTATTAAATATTTCAAATGAATTCTGAGAAATATTTTAAAGATTGCAAAATTATATTGTTAATGTCTGATTCATAAAGTTATTCTCTGTATCTTACCATGTGTGACTTTGATTATTTTAAAATTTGCTGTTGACCTGCCTCTTCTGAAAGTTCATGTATACAGTGGGGCAAAAAAGTATTTAGTCAGCCACCAATTGTGCAGGTTCTCCCACTTAAAAAGATGAGAGAGGCCTGTAATTGTCGTCATAGGTAACTATGACTCTCAACTATGAGAGACAAAATGAGAAAACAAATCCAGACAATCACATTGTCTGATTTGCAAAGAATTTATTTGCAAATTATGGTGGAAAAAAAGTATTTGGTCAATATCAAAAATTCATCTCAATACTTTGTTATATATCCTTTGTTGGCAATGACAGAGGTCAAACGTTTTCTGTAAATCTTCACAAGATCGGCACACACTGTTGCTGGTATGTTGGCCCATTCCTCCATGCAGTGATGCTCCTCTAGAGCATTCCATTCCTCTAGAGCAGTGATGTTTTGGGGCTGTCGCTAGGCAACATGGACTTTCAACTCCCTCCAAAGGTTTTCTATGGGGTTGAGATTTGGAGACTGGCTAGGCCACTCCAGGACCTTGAAATGCTTCTTACGAAGCCACTCCTTCGTTGCCCAGGCGGTGTGTTTGGAATCATTGTCATGCTGAAAGACCCAGCCATGTTTCATCTTCAATGCCCTTGCTGATGGAAGGAGGTTTGCACTCAAAATCTCACAATACATGGCCCCATTCATTCTTTCCTGTACATGGATCAGTCATCCTAGTCCCTTTGCAGAGAAACGGCCCCAAAGCATGATATTGCCACCCCCATGCTTCACAGTAGGTATGGTGTTCTTTGGATGCAACTCAGCATTCTCTCTCCTCCAAACACAACAAGTTGTGTTTCTACCAAATAGTTCTACTCTGGTTTCATCTGACTATATGACATTCTCCCAATCCTCTTCTGGATCATCCAAATGCTCTCTAGCAAACTTCAGACAGGCCTGGACATGTACTGGCTTAAGCAGGGGGACACATCTGGCACTGCAGGATCTGAGTCCCTGGCGGTGTAGTGTGTTACTGATGGTAGCCTTTGTTACGTTGGTCCCAGCTCTCTGCAGGTCATTCACTAGGTCCCCCCGTTTGGTTCTGGGATTTTTGCTCACCGTTCTTGGGATCATTTTGACCCCACGGGGTGAGATCTTGCATGGAGCCCCAGATCGAGGGAGATTATCAGTGGTCTTGTATGTCTTCCATTTTCTAATTATTGCTCCCACAATTGATTTCTTCACACCAAGCCTATTGCAGATTCAGTCTTCCCAGCCTGGTGCAGGTCTACAGTTTTGTTTCTGGTGTCCTTTGACAGCTCTTTGGTCTTCACCATAATGGAGTTTGGAGTGTGACTGTTTGAGGTTGTGGACAGGTGTCTTTTAAATTGGTAACAAGTTCAAACAGGTGCCATTAATGCAGGTAATGAGTGGAGGACAGAGGAGCCTCTTAAAGAAGACATTACAGGTCTGTGAGAGCCCGAAATCTTGCTTGTTTGAAGGTGACCAAATACTTATTTTCCACCATAATTTGCAAATAAATTCTTTCCAAATCAGACAATGTGATTGTCTGGATTTGTTTTCTCATTTTGTTTTCATAGTTGAGGTCTACCTATGATGTCAATTACAGGCCTCTCTCATCTTTTTAAGTGGGAGAACTTGCACAATTGGTGGCTGACTAAATACTTTTTTGCCCCACTGTATGTGACTGTATATATTGTTAATACGATCACAGCAGTCTTTACATGTTTCCCCTTTATTCATAGGCTCCTGGAGCTACTTTTGAAAAGCATGGAGAACATCTTCCTCGGGGAGAAGGCCGGTTTGGTGTAAGCCGAAGACGCCACAACTCTTCCGATGGTTTCTTTAATAATGGCCCCCTCAGAACTGCTGGAGGTATGATGCTCACTGCTGGGATAAGTAAATAGCACTGGAGGAAAAATAGGCTTGAACTTCAGCTGGTATTCCCTCTCACCCCATAATTTTGTGGCTTCCCACTCTCCAGTTTTGAATTCCAGTAGTTTGATACTCTTAATATCAATGATTTGATTGAATATTAGTTTATTAGTCAAGAGATGCTCCTATAATGAGATTATATTGGTGTATCTAATCTTTTGCAGTAGGTCTTATATATTGTGGCATTTTTTTCAAATGATAGCTTTGTTTATGTAACTACTTCATATCTTATCCAGACTGTTGGCATCAGCCTTCCCTGCACCGCCATGATTCTGTGGATTCTGGTGTTTCTAAAGGAACTCATGTTGGACTAGCTGGCAGTCAGCCAGGTTGGCATGGTTCTTCACGTGGCCATGATGGCATGAGTCAGAGAGGAGGAGGAACTGGATCTCATCGCCATTGGAATGGCAATTTCCACTCCCGAAAGAATTCAGCTTTTCAGGAAAAGCCAACTGCTGAAGCTAGGGAGGAGAAGGAAGAGAAGGAAAAATTGCAGTTTGAGGAGGAAGATTTTGTAAGTATACTCTGAATAAAATTAAGATGTTCCTTAAATATATTATGTTTCCTGGAGATTGATAATAATATCAATTTGTATCCATGAGTTTATCATCTTTTGTCTTGGATGGGTTGCACCAAACAGATCCTGTGCAGGGTTGTCGTGGACTCAAGGCTCCTGTTTAAAGAGCAGCTGGTAGCCATAGCTAGGAGGACCTGTGCTTAGCTTCATGTTGTGGTCCAGTTATGCCCTTCCTGAATAGGGAGGCTCTCTACTCAGTGATTCATGCCCTGGTCATCTACTGGTTGGACTATTGCAATGCACTCCACATGGGGCTGGGCTACCCTAGAGAACTATCTGGAAGCTTCAGCTGGTGCAAAATGCAACCATGTGGGTGGTTTTGGGTACCCAAAGTAGGGGTGCTGAGAAAAGAAAAAGAAGGTTGAAATTATAAGTTTTAATAGCTTTATATCAAGAGAGAAAAACCTGCTATCCAGGTAATACTAGAAGGGGTCAGGACTTTCTGTTTATTTTTCCAGCAAAGGTGCAGAGACTTTATGTTCCTAAAAATGATAAGATCATATAATAGAGTTTGCTATAGTTACCATACATTTCCTGCTTATAGGAATCAGCTTCGGTAATTTTGCAGACTTAGAGGGGCTTCAGGTACCAAAGATTTCTTCCCCTAATTATGCACCAAGTTGTCACCAGGCTTCAAAGCATTTATAATGGTTTCTTATGGTTTTAATGTGCAACACTTTTCTCATATCAGAATGCATTATAAAACAAATACTATAATCTACGTAGGTAAATTGTCAGAACGTTAATATATACCTAATGTTGGGTCAAATGCTTATTTCTAGCTAGGAAATATAGTGAAATTGAAACACTGTACCAAAACATGAAATGTATGTGACATTTTGGTGTGCTTCTTACAGCCATCATTGAATCCAGAAGCTGGAAAACAGCACAGCCAGGGTAAACCAGCTGGAACTCCATCTGGTGTTTGGGGTAGGTACTGAGGCATTGAGAGACAGGTATTTTCTGAAGTTATAGAAATAGTCTAATCTTGTTCTATTTAGTCAGTTTATAAACATAACCAAGTAAGTTTTTCTTCTCTGTGTTGTATTATATTAGAAGTTATATTTTAGTAATAAACTGTAAAGAGGCTTGCCTATTTTTAGGAATGGTAGAATACTGTGCAGAAACTAGATATAGATACATCATCCCATTTCCCCCCAGATTGGCATTAGTATTAGTATTGATTCATAAACCTCAGACTCAAAAAATGCATAAAGAACCTAAGCACCAAAAGTTGTAAAAAACTGCTTTTAAATATCATACTAATTTAGTTGATGTTAGATAATGTAAACAAGCCCCGTATGTTGTGAAATTTAAAGACATCCATAGCAAGAGAACTGTAGAAAATCATGTTACTTAAGAAAGGTCAATGTAAAGTTTTTCATACTTAATATATATAATTCTGCCCATTCAAGTTGGAATGGAGGAATAAAATGAAATTCTTGCAACCTTTTTGTAGAAAATCATATGGTATCATAAAGATTTTTCTCTGCTGTCCAGAATGTTGACATAAAAATCATCAGGTACATAGTACAAGAGAGAGCTACAATAGCATCTTTGAATAGCTGCATGATTCTTGATTCATTCAGAAGTGACAGTGCCTTAAAAATGTGAAGTGCCAAAAAATACTATTTTTTTCTAATTGTATGAATCCAATATTCCAAAAAATACTGCATTTAGCTGTTCCCAAAAATGTACTCTTAATGAATTAGGCTCAGTAGTATTCAGGTATATATTTTCTTAGTAGATTGTGAATCCTTTCTTTCTTGAGCATGCTTAGTGTGCTTGAGATTCCCTATAACAATTCCAAAATGCTTTCCTGAAGATATATTTTATGTCCACTTCCATAATTCCCAGGCTCATAAAGTCTAGTACATTAAAATGTTTTCTATACAAAGGAAGGGGAATTGTGATATAATATTTGATGCCAGTTGAAGGATTTACTATGAATTATTTTTATTAGCCAACAAAGAAATCTAATCCAACCTATGATCAGTCTGTCATGTTTTATTCAATTTATCAGCATGAGCATTAACAGTTCATATAATTCAAATGTTTGCTTTAGTAACAGAATGTGAGGAACATATGAAATGTGCATATCTCTATCTTCTAAGACTGGGGTTGGCAACCTGCGGCACCGGAGCCTCATGCGGCTCTTTGGGCCCTCTGCTGCGGCTCCCTGTCCCATCACTGGTTGGCCCCTCGCCCCTCTTATTTCTTTTTTGGACTCCAGCCCGAAGCGGCAGGAAGCGAAAACTTCCTTCCTCACAAATGTGGCGTAAAGGCAGGTACAGGGCAGCTTCGCTCCTGTACTCTCCTCCCCTCCCCTCCCCCCCAAGCTGGGAGCGTGCACATGTGCAGGGAGACCCTCCTTAAGCGAGTGCCAAAGTGCAGCAAAGGCACGTGCGGGGTGGGCAGCCGCTCGCTTGGGGGGTCTTAGCAGGATGCGACTTCTCTCCTCCACTCTCCTCCCACTCTCATGATACCCTGGCTGTGGCTGAACCTGAGCCAAGAGCATGCGCACATGCAGAGAGACCCTCCTCAAACAAGCGCCGAAGCTCAGGAAATGTTTGCGTGGGGTGGGCAGTGGCTCGCTTAAGGAGGGTCTCCCCATGCATGCTCATGCTTCTGGCTCAGCCACAGCCAGCCAGGGTGTCATGGGAGGAGGAGAGTGCAGTAGCGAAGCCACATTTGCATGTAAGGCATCCTTCGCTTTCTGCCACTTCGGGCTGGAGTTCGCATCCTGTGCACTCAGCTGAAGAGCTGCCGGGGATGGGGGATGAAACGGCAAGGTGATGGCCAGAGCATTAGTGCAGGAAAGAAGCTGTGTCCTGTTAAGACCCTCCTAAGCAAGTGGCCACCAACCCCACATGTGCCTTTGCTGCGCTTTGGCTCTCACTTGGGGAGGGTCTCCCCATGCGTGCGCATGCTCTCAGCTCAGCCACGGCTGGCCAGGACATTATAAGGGGGGGGGAGGAGGACAGTCGCCCAAAGAGAGGGAGGGGGAGAGAGAGACACACACACACACATACAGAGAGAGTGGGAGAGAGAGAGACAGACACAGAGTGATGCATAGAGAGGGGGAAGAGGGAGAGAAAGAGATACAGAGGGAGAGAGACAGAATGGTTTTGTGGCTGGGTAGGCGTGACTAGGGAGTCATGTGACTGGGTGGGAGTGAGTGACATCAAGGTGGCCTCGCCCACCCAGGTTTTGCGGCTCCAGTGTGTTTTTTTTCTGTGGGAAACGGGTCCAAGTAGCTCTTTGAGTGTTTAAGGTTGCCGACCCTTGATCTAGTGGGAGCAAGAAAGCAGGCCTTTTCTGTAACTGTACCTGACTCTAGAACACTATACTACTCAAGGCTTGGCTAGGCTCAACTCTGCTCACGTAGCTATATTATTGAGCATGGGGCCTGGAAGTGTAGTTGAGCCCACATTAGAGAACGGTGTTCTTGAGAGCCACTTTATATTTTTTTATTTATTTATGGTGACTATCTGGACGCATATATACAGGTAGTCCTCACTTAACAATGGTAATTGGGGCCAGAATTTCTGTCACTAAATAACAATCATAAAGTCTAATGTCACGTCACTTACCAATGGCATTTCCAATTTCTGTTAAGGGAGAATTTCTGTTAAGGGAACATCATCATTAAGCACATTAATCGTTTTAGCAACAGGTCACATGATCACCATTCACAGCCTGTTGGTGGCTCCTCTACTGATTTTGCTTCCAGGAAGCCAGCAGTGAAAGTTGTAATGAGATCATGTGAGTGTAGAATACTGTGAGCATCCTAATTATGAGAACCAGTCAAAGTATTTCAGCACTGTCATAAGTTTGCTGAATGAGTAGTTGTGAGGAGCATAGATAGTATTTAAATTCTTGTTAATCACCCAGAGTTCCATTGGTGGGATGGGTGACCATATAGCATTCTCTAATTTAAAGTATTCCTGCTGATAAGCTCACTTGTTTTATTTAACAATTAAAAATGTAAACTGTCTTACAAAAGAATTAGTTTGTAACAGGAACTCTAGGGAATACCCAAAAACTAGTTATGTCAGTTCTCTATATTTATTTCAATTCAGTTCTTTGCAGCTGTAAAGTCACCCAGAGGATTTTTATGTCTAAGGAAGGATTTACATGGTCTCCTGGTTTCTAATCCATTATCTTAGCCACTTCACAGCTGGCTTTCTGATGAATATACTGTATACTAATGATAGCTGAAGAACACTAAAATTCTATATATTTTTTATTTTGTTTGTATTATTCTTTATAAACAAGTAGCGACTATATCCAACACACTTTCCTCCTATTTTCCCCACAACAACCACAACAACAACCACCTTGTGAGATGAGTTGGGCTGAGAGAGAGTAACCAACCCAAGGTCACCTAGCTGGCTTTCATAATGAAGGCGGGACTAGAACTCAATGTCCTGCTCTCTAGCCTGGTGCCTTATCCACTAGTCCAAACTGGCTGTCATATAGTGTAGTAGATGGTGCCATCTTACCGGCTAATTTCCAAGTGTCTAATTATCACATATTACATGACTTAGAGTTTCATACATATTTAAGATCATAAATACCATTAAATACAAATATATGTCTAAATAAGTCTTGAACACACATCCAACAAATGCCTAAAGTAGCTTAAGACTTGCTTTGTTCAGATTTGGAAGATTAGGTATATTTCATTATATTGACCAACACCTGCAACTAAACTTTTCAGCCATGACTCACATCACCATATAATGCCCCAAGTTTCAGGTAGCCTTTTAACATTGTTAAGCAATAATACGGATGAAGCCTATCAAAAGGAGAAGAGAGGTAAAGGACTAAAACTGAAATTAAGACTTTAGTTGAAGTCTTACGTAGTTGCTAGATTTTTGATACTCAACATAAGCTTACAGCACGGAAACGGCTTTGGTCGCCCTGGTGAATGACCTCTGGCGGGCCCGGGATGGGGGTTATTCCTCCATTCCAACTTGAACTCTCAGTGGCTTTCAATACCATAGACAATGGTATCTTACTGCGTCTTCTCGGGGGCTTGGTGGGTGGCACTGTCCTACAGTGGTCCTCCTCCTTCCTCTCAGGCCATACGCAGTTTGTTTGGGCGGGGGGTCAGAGATCTTCCCCGAGGCCCCTCACTTGTGGGGTGCCGCAGGGGTCGGTTCTCTCCCCCCTGCTTTTCAACATCTATATGAAGCCGCTGGGTGAGATCATTCGTGGTTTCGGGGTGCGGTATCATGATACCCAACTTTGTATCTCCACCCCGGATCCAGGGATGCCCTTTCCGTGATGTCTAAGTGCCTGGAGGCGGTACGGGTCTGGATGGGTAGGAACAGGCTCAGGCTCAACCCCTGCGAGACAGAGTGGCTATGGATACCAGCGTCCCATGATCTAGCATCCCATCACTATTGATGGGAGAGGAATCTCTTGTTCCCTCCGAAAGAGTTCGTAATGTTGACGTCCTCCTTGATTCACAGCTATCTTTAGTGGACCATCTAACAGCCGTGACAAGGTGGGCATTTGCACAGGTTCACCTGGTGCACCAGTTACGCCCCTTCCTAGACAGGGACGCCTTCCGTACGGTCACTCACACCCTCATCATCTCTCGGTTGGATTACTGCAATGCCCTCTACATGGGGCTGCCCTTGGGTTGCACCCAGAGGCTGCAACTGGTCCAGAATGCGGCCGTGCGAGTAGTTACAGGTGCTTCCCGCTACTCCCATGTGACACCACTTTTGCGCGAACTGCATTGGTTGCCAGTGGTCCTCCGGGTCCACTTCAAGGTGCTGGTACTCATTTATAAAGCCCTTCATGGCATGGGCACGGGGTATTTGCAGGAACACCTCCTACCGGCCCCCCACCGCCTAGTGCGCTCACATAGGGCGGCCTTCCTCCGGGTCCTCTCAGCCAGACAGTGTCGGCTGGTGGTCCCCAGGATGAGGGCATTCTCTGTGGTTGCACCAACCCTCTGGAATGGGTTGCCCATCAAGCTCCGGACAGCCCCCGACCTCCGCACCTTCCGCACCGGCCTAAAGACATGGCTCTTTCAGCAGCTTCCTTGATCTGTTGCCGATTTTGATTTTGGGGATTTTATTTGGTTTTAATATTAGTTAAATAATTTCCATTGTCAGGTTATTTTTATTGTTGTGAGCCACCCCGAGTCCAGGAGAAGGGCGGCATACAAATCTGACAATAGATAGATAGATAGATAGATAGATAGATAGATAGATAGATAGATAGATAGATAGATAGATAGATAGATAGATAGATAGATAGATAGATAGATAGTTAGTATATTCTTACAGGAATTCTTTAAAAAAAATTTTACTTGTTTAATATTTAATTTTCAGCTTCCAAATTCATCCCTAATAACTTTCTGCATTGATTTAACATGAGCAGGTACAAGAGATGGACAGGTATGAACTCATTTTTTGTTGAAATACTAAGTTTCTTCCATGTTGTTTTATTAGAAAATCCTCCTAGTGCCAAGCAACCTACCAAGATGCTGGTCATCAAAAAGGTTTCAAAAGAGGATCCTGCTGCTGCCTTCTCAGCTGCATTCACATCACCAGGACCTCAGCTTTCAAATGGCAACAAGGCAACCCCCATCGTCCCAAGTGTCTACAAAAATCTGGTTCCTAAGCCTGCAGCACCCCCATCAAAGGTACACTGAATATCAATGAGACGCTATTATAGTAGCAATAGGGGCAATTGAAATTATGTTACAGTAATATAGTAATACAGTATAAATATCTGTGGTATACTAATATAAAAATAAAATACTAACAGTATAGAAGGGTCCATGGGCTCTACCTATCTTTATTGTTGGAAACTTGTTTCAACTCTTTTATATTTTCAGTTAGCATTGTGTAGACATTTAAAAGAAGATGGCCTTCTTTGAGGTTCTTGGGGAGAAATGGGTTACCTGAACCAATTTCAGTTGGAATTTCACACCTGGGTTCAGTACAGAGACAATATTGGTTGCACTTAATGATTTTTGGCATAGCCACCGTGTATAAAGAAAACTTATACAAAATGTTCTATAGGTGGCATCTTCCGCCTATAAGGTTAGCAAAAATGAACAGGAATTTATCACTGCAGTGTTGGAAATGTAACTCAGCGTTAGGATCTTTTTATCACATATGGTGTTTATGTACAAAAGCCGGGAAATTTTGGTGTCAGATAAAGACGTGGTTGGAAGAGATGCTAGACCAAAACATAGATTTGAAACCAGAACTATTCCTCCTAGGAATTACAACAGAGAAATATGGTAAAGGATTGATATACTTAATGCTGCATATTATAACAGCAGCAAGATTGGTTTATTCGCAATACTGGAAAAATGAAGAAATCCCCCCAGAAAAAGAAATAATAAAGAAAATCTTGGCCTGCGCGGAAATGGACAGGCTGACACTAGAACTTAAAAATAAGAGCAAGACAGAGTACTATGAAATTTGGAATAAACTGTACCAATGGTTGGAAAGGAGGAAAAGTAGTCAGAGCAGAAAAGATTTAGGGTTTGTAGAACAGAAATTGGATAATATTTAGACAAATATACAAATAAGGACAAAGGATATGTTCATAAGATCAAAGTAACAATGTATGATAAATTGTAATTATATTTGTTGTTATGGAAAAATATGTATGGAAATGACAAAACCAGGATGGTCACATTGTGTCCAATGTTTTTAATGTTTTTTATTATTTAATTTATTTGATTTAATTATTTTAAAAAATGATTTTTGGCAGAGCTAGCCTGGAGTGGTGCATCAGTCCTTGTACACCCTGATCTCTCAGCCATGATACCATCAGCAACAGTATCCTTCTGGACTAACTCCAGAGGCTCAGAGTAGGAAGCACTGTATTGCAGTGGCATGCCTCTTCCTCCGTGGTTGCTTACAGCTAGTGTTAACAGGAAGGGAGAGATGGCACCTGTGATACCTCACTTGTGGAGTGCCTTAGGATTCAGTGGTCTCTGTCTTGTTGTGTAACATCTACATGAAACTACTAAATGAGAAGTTTGGTATTATAAACATACTTTACATTTCAACCTTGATGGTACATGTCAAACTGTTGAGGTATTGTCCCATTCTCTGAAAGCTTGTTTGTGTCTGGATGGAGAGGAATAACTTTCAGTTCAATCCTGAGTGGCTCTGGCAGTCTGGGTTCCCCTGGGTTGGGATAATTTCACTGTTGCTCTTGGATGGGGCTATACTTTGGCATTCAAGACAGGTGCACAACCTTGGATTCCTAGACTAACAACTACTGCTCAAAGAGCAGGTGGCAGCTGTGACCTGGAGGACTATTTGGTACAGGTTCATCTTCTGCGCCAGGTGTGCTCTTTTCTCAATTTAAGAATCCTTAAAGTCCCCCATGCCTTGCTTGCCTCTTAATTGGACTTTTGCAATCTATTCTACATAGGACTATCCTTAAAAATTGTCTGGAAGCCACAGCTGGTTTAAAATGGAGTGGTATGAGGAATAAGGGCCACTGCTCACTCTGCTCATGTCACAGAAAAGCTGCATTGGTTACCACTTGGTTTCTTGGTGCAAATTCATGTTTTTTAAAGCTGTTTATGGTATAGGGCCTGGTTATCTGAGGGACCGTTTCTCTTCTACTATTTCTGCCTGCCAAGTACATTCAGGCAGATTCAGAATGACTAGGAAGCATCTCTTCAGAGATACAGATAACAAACTCATTCTCCTCAGGTTCCATAAAGCCCTTAAAAACCTGACTTCGTTCTGAGACCCTGGGGTAAATGTATTGGGTTGGGGAATAGCTGTTTTTAATTTAGACTGTCCTGTTTTGCCTACGTTTTTCATTGTTTTAAATGGTATTAGATTTTGCAAGAGTATTGGAGTTAGTGGCTGTAACAAATTTAATGGGAAAAAAAAATAAAACATTTTCCTTCACTTTCATTTTCTAGCAGTTTTTTCTTTCACTTTGGACAAAGTATTTAGAATCATTTGTTATTTTTCCAAATATTTGAAATTCTGAGAGATGTTATTGTTAGGATCTGGAATATAGCTATGTCAGATAAATGTACAACAGATCCCAAAAGGGGCATTTTAAATAAGTGCAGATTTTCAGAAGACAGTATTTTTACTAAGTCAGTGTTGGTTTTAGGCAAATATATCTCTATTGTTACTGTACATTTCTTCATTATAGCCAAATCAGTGGAAAGCTAACAGAAGTGAACATAAACCAAGCTCACTAACCTCCAGCCGTGATTCAGCTTTTACCAGTCCTGTGTCTGTAACCAAACCAGCTGTGTTAACCAGTGGCTCTGTTCTCACCTCTTCCAAAGAGGTAAGCATGTATGTTGGATATAAACATGCTATAAATCAGAAGGGACTAACCAATTTTAGCGCTATCAAATCAGTGAATTATAATAGATTTAATAATGCTATTACTCTATTCCCAGAGTCCCTCCAGTACCACCCCTCCTATTGAAATAAACTCCTCTCGCTTGACAAAGCTGATGCGCCGCACTACAGATAAGAAGAGTGAGTTCTTAAAAGCTCTGAAGGACGACAGGAATGGAGAATTGCCAGAGCGCCATGAGAACAACAAACTGGAGGATGTAAGGGTTCCATGTTTATTTTAAAATAATAATGTCGTTGTTTTTAAATAATTTTCTTGTATGCTTGTTTAGTAAACCTGCTATTTTCCGCAAGAACTAGCATATGCATCTTGATTCTGGTTTCTGTCATGTATAAGATATGGAAAATAAATAATAATTGTTGCAAGTATTTATATTTTTGAAGATAGGTGGAGTGATGCATAAGCCTTGTCTTTATGTTTCTGTGATTGTTGTATATAATTTATACAAATGTAAACTGTCATTTTGAATGACAGATTAAATCAAGTTATGCTTAACCCTAGAAATACAAAGTATATAGCATAGACACTTAATTCTTATCATTGTGATAATTGGAATTTCTTTTCACCTTTCGGAATGAATAATAGATACCTTTTTTGAAGAAAATGATCTAATCTAGATACTGATAGTTTTTAAGGCTTCATGCATTTTTTGCAACAGTGCAGTGTTCTCATGCATTAGTTCAACAGATGGGAATCCTCAATTATTACAGTGATGATGGAGTTTGTTACTATTTTTTATTCTTTTTTTTTATTGAAAAAGTTTTACATACAAAATTTTCCCATTTTTTCTCCCCCCCCCACACACCCCATTTCCCCCCCCATCCCCCCCTTGACTTCGGCTACAAGTTAAAAAAAAAAAAGAACAAGTACATATAACAAAATAATATAACAAATAAACCTATAAGTAATAAAATTTTCCTAAAGTTAACTATATTATAATAAAAAAAACTAATAACAATAAAATTAACCTCATTAATCAATATTAATATACATTTATCAATCAGTACCATACTTATATTTAAACCCAATTAAAAAAATCATACCTTTCTTTAATCCATTAATATTAGCATTACTAATTATTTACCAAAAACAATCCCCCTAATAATAAAATATAATAAATCACATCCATATCCGTATCTGTATCAATATCAAATAATTTTGTCCCAGCTACACCCATCGAAAAAGATTATCAATCAGTACCATACTTATAATATTTAAACCCAATTAAAAAAATCATACCTTTCTCTAATCCATTAATATTAATATTACTAATTATATACCAAAATCAATCCCCTAATAATAAAATATAATAACTCACCTCCATATCCATATCAACTAATTTTATCCCAACAAGGCCCCTCAACTATTAAACAAAAACATAAAACATTTCTCTATTCTAATAAAATATCATATACAATTATAATTATACAATTATATCCAAAAATTTTCTATCTTAATAATCCATGTTTCAATCTTCTCTTCATCTTGATTGAAGTTTATCCAACATAGCTCTAATAAGCTTTGTATTCCTGCTGCCTCCATCAGCAAAAAACATTTCTCCATATAAAAATCCCCCCAAGTGACTTTATCAAATAAATTTTCTATCTCAATAACCAAATTTTCATCTTCTCTTCATCTTAATCTTGATTAAAGTTGGACAACTATCTTCTGAAACAATATGTATAAACTAGTTCTTATTCTTATTCAAGCTGCCCCCATCAGCAACAAACATCTCTTCATACATAAATCCCCCCGAGTGACTTAATATTTGTAAAATCCAACCACGAAGGTATCTTGTAAACCTCTAGGTAGATCAGTCAACCTGACTCCTGATGTATCCGTTAAAAGAAAAAAACAAATGCAGCTTATACCAGCTGCACTCCTAGGTGTTCCTTTAGAACTCTTTCAAATCCTGCCAACCTTTCCGCCTCTTTCCTTCGGGTTTGCAAGATGTTTTCATCTTCAAGCTCCTCATCTAGATAATTAATTCCAATAAAATTATAATAGGGTAATCGCAGATCCTCTGCTTATTTTGCAGTGATGTTTATCTTTCTCAAGATGTCAAATCCAAATCAGGATGAGTTTATAACAAAATTTGTTATATCATATGTCCAATATCATATGAAAATTAAATATAATATCGTTATACTATTTTTTATTCTTCATCCTGTGTTATAAACTCATGCAGACTGTCCTCATTTAACTATGATAATTGGGACTAGTAATTCCATTGCTGAGTGATGTGATTGTAAGATGCAATATCGTGTACCACAACCAATTTACAGCGGAACAGAACTGCTGTCATTAAGGAAACCCCACATGGCTTAGTGCAACATCATGTGATCACAATGTGTGACCTCCCATTGGCTTCCCCATTGATTTAGCTTGCCGGAAGCTGGCAGTGAAGATTGCAAATGTTGCTCATTACTGTAGGATGCTGCAAGTGTCTTGTAACCTTCTTTTTATTATATTATGTTTCTCTTTTTTTCTTGGACTTTTTACTCCTGTATTTTAAATTTAGTTTGTATTAGATTTTATTATAATTTAAAATCTTAATACAATTATATTCTAAATTAAACAGTAACTATTAACATTTTTGATAGTTGTTTCTAAGTGTTAATTTGAGGTTATTAGCCTCACCATAAAGCCTATACTACCTGAGCATGTAATTTAGAGAACTTTCTAAAATGTCATTGATGAATGGTAAAAAGACTATTATAGGAGTATGATTTTGATCTGTCTTTTGTTCCTCACTAGGTGGATGGTGGCAGTACAGCAGAACCAAAGGAAACCTGGGAGGAGAACTGCCATCAGAATGGGCTTTCTTTGCCTTTGGAAGAGGGAGAGAATCTTTCTCACTCTTTAGAAGCAGAACACAGGTGAGAGAAGAGGCAGTTGGTCTGGAAAATATTAACCAACCAGAAATGTATAAAAATCAGTAGAGATTTAACTAACTCTAGAAGAACATCATGTGATTTCTTGACCAAGCCCCATTACTCCATGTTATCCAGGACAATACAATAAAAGTTTCTGGCTTCTTGTAATGAACATTTGTCTCTTCTACTCGACATGATACCCTGTGATTCATGCACTCTAATGGAAGCATTTCCTTTTTGCCATTTCTTATTGAAATGTTTCACAGGAGAGGGAAAGGAATTCCCCTCCTTATTAGTGATAAGGCAAGAATGATTGCATGGAAACAGTCTTTAATCTCCTAATCATATTTTCCTCAGTCTTGAAACCTGCATGAATGAATTGAGGCACAATTCAATCTGGCTAAGGAACTGCTTCATTAGACACAGCAGAAGGATGACATTCACCATCTGCCTCTACACCATCTGCCTCTAAAGTAGAATGGGGTGAAAGTAGATCATTTTTTATGTTTACTGTCTAAGAACCAAAACAATACTTTGTTTAAAAAAACTCTATTCCTTCACTCTTGTCAAATGTTAAAGAAGTGTACAATATAGCATGTAACAATTATTCAAGTATGTAATTTAAGCTATTTGAGAGTAATAGTTTTATTGTAATTAAAGAAGACACAAACAGGATTTTTAAAAACTCTACAGCCTTAATGCAGGATTCCTGAAATTTTGCGGTTCTGCTCTTCCCAAAATACTTGGATGAATTTCTGTGACACCACCTCACCATGAATAGAACAAATTATTTCATTGACAAGACATACATTTTAATATTTAAATCACAGGGTCCTCAGACTCTGTGGTCCTGCAGTTGTCGATTTGAGCTTACACAGACAAAATGAGGAACAAAGCCCAAAATAAGTTTTGACAGTGCTCCCACTGTCTATGCAAGGTTGATCAATATAAAAAATAGTGACACCACCCCCTTACATCCAATTGTTCATAACCCCCAAGGAGTTATCAGCACAGCACACAGTTTGAGAACCTTGTCTTGGTACTTTTTAATCACCATTCCCACTTTTTCTTTAACTGCTTCATTTAACTCTTAGCCTAACTTGCTTTATTAAAGTATTTCTCTCCTACAGAGCAATATTGTAAAATAGCTGTGAATGATCTTGTGCCTAAGGAGTAAAATATAGTTTCCTCCATAATGACATATTTAATCCTGTCCCTTTTCTATTTATTCTTTATCTTTTCCATGCTAGATTACTGAAAGCAATGGGATGGCAGGAATATCCTGAGAATGATGAGAATTGCCTTCCCCTCACAGAGGATGAGCTCAAAGAGTTCCAAATAAAGTCAGAGCAGGTATGGCCAACTGTCTACCTTTTAGCATCATTTTATTTTGCAACTTATGCATTGAAATCTCTGAGAACATTGATTACAATAAACAAAGAGGTCAAAATTAAATCGTTTTGGTGCATCTGACAACAATTAATAAATTTTGAGTTTATTTTGACTGAAAAGGAGAAACACATATGAACATTTTCTTTCCTTTCTCTCTAGCTAAGAAGAAATGGTTTTCGGAAGAGTGAATTTCTTCGAGGCCAAGGCAGCAGTCAACTATTCTCCCACTGGAGAAGCACTTTTAAGACAGAGTTTGAAGAGTCAGACACAGAAACAAGTAGCAGTGAAACTTCTGACGACGATGCCTGAAGTTGGGCACCAAAAATCCATAATATAAAACCAACCCAGCAAACTCAGTTTGTAGTTCAGCACATAAATGTTTGGGGTTCGAATGAAGCAGAGTTTATTCTATCTCAAGTCTGTTCAGTTTTTTATTGTTGAAAACTTCATGCACAAGGGAAAGAATTGTATCCCAAAGAAGAAAGCTATTGGCTTACTACTTTTTGATTTTGCCCTTCTGTGCTTCATAGAGAACAATCCATTCCGCCTTCTGGAGCAAGGCATGGGTTCAGTCTCATCAGGAGCAGGATGCAAAAGACTTAAGTTGGGCAACCACAAGCTTCTCATACTGCCGTCCACATTGCAAAATGTTGTGCGGCAATAATGTGCTAAAACAATCATTGTCAATGACAAAATGGCTACGGAAGTTCTAATTGTGTTAAATTAATGCTAATAACATGGAACTTTTTTATTTTTTGGCGGCTCGGGGAGCTTCATCACTTAACCAGGCGTGTTTGGTTTTTCTTTTTTTGGGGGGGGGGGTACAGCTGTAAAATATTTGGATATAGGAATTGTTTGTGTTCTTGCAACCTTGATATTCAGGGTGGATTGTTAAAATATAAAATTTTTGTGGGATTTCAAAGATTAAGATTATTTTGATAACATTATTTACAGATTTAAAAAAGTGACTATCACATTGAGTCTGTATGAGGGGGAAAACTACTGCATCAAAAGATAACTAACTTGGAATAAATATTTTGCATCAGTTTGCCAATTCGGAGTCTGTCATTTCTCAAGTTACTAGTTGTTTAGAGTTCTTTCTTGTATTTCAGTCTTAAAATAATAATTTTTCAAAAGCAGATATTTAATTTGCTTGTTTCTTGATGAATAAGTGAATCACTCCAGTCCTATAAGACGGATAGGTTTATATCAAAAAAGGATATCTATAAAACAATATGAATTTATCATTGGTAATAAAAATATTCACATTAAGTATATAACAAAACTGATAAATTCGGCTGTGATTATCCTTGTATACACCTAAGGTCTAATTTCTGATACAGTACACAAGGAGCATGGAGGTATAGTGCATGTGTTGCTTTTGTAAAGATACTTTTTTAAGTTTTAGCATTTGAACATTTCAAAATTTGGTTTTCCATCAGGTGAAGTTTGGTTTCTATGACTTTCAGGGCAAGTTTGTATAATTATTTTGGAATAATATAGAAGCCATTGCTTTTGCCTTCTTCTAGGAAGTTTTTTTTTCAACTTTTTAATATAGGCTATAGTCCTGGAATTTCCTGGTAATTTTCTATCCAAATACTACCCAAGTGCAAATCTTAGTTTTGAAGATCATTCAAGGTTGGCTATAATTAAATTCCCACAGAAGAGATCTTTATGAGCAGATTCATACTTTAGTCTGCCAAAACTCTCAGACTGTACTGGCATATATATATAGTGTAGCATAATGTTATATAATGACTGGCATCCAAAGCACTACATTTCTAATGGTCAAGGAACAAGACACTTACTAGAGCTGATTGTTTTAGGACACCAAAGGAGTATTTGCTAAAATAAATAATTTGCTAAACTAGCACTCACTAGGATTAAAGGAAGACAAACAACCTACAAAGTATTTAATTTGTAAAGTGAGTCTGACTACTGTACATAATAGAAACCAATATACCTCAACTTCATGCAGCACTCCTTACCAACTAGGCAAAAAGCATTTGTGTGATGCAAGAATTTCAAATTGCATGTTAAAATTATAGTGGGATACGGGATTTGGAAAGAATACATACTTCTGCAATTGTCTTTGGACTAGTTTTTTTAATGTTGACAGTGCTGCATTAGTAAACAATTCTGTATCCTAAGATCATAATAAAAGCATTTATATTCATGTATTCCTTCAAGTAGTGGACTATGTCACAAGGATTGCAAGCAAGCACTACACATAACAAGCTCCTAAAGTAATTAGTCATATCCCTCCAAACATTCCTATACTTGAAAGTTTAACAAGTGGAATGTATAAACTACTTCTGTGACATAAAACATGTAGAATATAACTTTAGAATCTTTCTGAGGAATTTATTTCAGCAAAATATCAAAATTCCTTTGTATATGGATGACCTTAATTGTAGTATTTAATCTAGAACACCAAACAACAAAATATATTGCAGTGGAGAATAATCCTGTCTGAATATTTGAAAGTACATGTCAATGCGAGAGAAAAAGTATCCGTGACTAGGAATATTTTAAATGACCAGAAACATTTTAAAAGTTTTTCTACAGCAACTGTAAACAAAAATTATTTGAAACAACTGCTTTCTTTTTCAAAAGTTAAAGTACTATCTCAAATGTGGATGAAGTACTATATACTATCTGTATAGTATATAGTATAAGAACTGGCACTTCATTTTGAAATACTGAGATGAAAATTACCAAGGGTTGTAATTAGTAAAATCCTCTTTGTATCCTGGACATGGTAAAAACCAATGCTTATGATTGGTTTAGCATGTGAGAAATAAATGGTAGAGTGTGTGTGTGTGTGTACAAACTGAATTATATTCCTAGTTAAGTAAACAGTTGAAAATTAGTAAAAAAAATTTATGCACTTCAGAGGAATATTAGCATATCAGACTAGACCAAGTGTGCATGATAACCATAAATATAACAGCTCAATTAAGAGCAAAATGCATTTCTGTATGCAGTAATGAGATAGGCTCCAGTCATGAAATCTAAGATAAATTTCCATGGATTTAAATGGCAAATGATGGATCCGTGGCAAATGATGAACAAGTTCTAAAGAATGGCAGTTCTAAATATTCCGCAGCAAAAATGACCCAGCTTCACAATAACCTGGTGTCTCCTACTTAAAATTCTACCCAAATCTAGTCCTAAGTTTTTTCACTATTGGACAAAGGCAAGCAACCATTTGCACTTGCTATGACTTATGCCCTAGTGATGGCTTGTTTAATATTTATAAATGGCCATTTTAGATTAAGGGACTATTTGAGAGGCAAGATAGATCTTCCGCTACTGCTGTGAAAGAGCTGAAGAAAACATAAATTTCACTCCGAAGACATGGTCTAATCTAGTGTTTCGAATTAACCAGAGCTCAGAGGCAAAAATCTTATGGATTTCCCTGTACTGAACTTAATAGCATTGAGTTTATTTACCGCCATCGGCGATCGCCCGAAGACTTGACAGCCTAGGTGTAGTAGCTCGTAACACAAAAAGCTACACTCGGTTTACCTTTACAACATCTATTTGCTTCACTGCGTACTGTTTTTAACTGTTTAACGTCTCTTTTGCACGGTAGGGACTCGGTGGCTAAGATGCTGAGCTTGTCGATTGAAAGGTCAGCAGTTCAGCGGTTCGAATCCCTAGCGCCGCCTAACGGAGTGACCTCCGATACTTGTCCCAGCTTCTGCCAACCTAGCAGCTCGAAAGCACGTAAAAAATGCAAGTAGAAAAATAGAGACCATCTTTGGTGAGAAGATAACAGCGTTCCCTGCGTTTAGTCATGCCGGTCGGACAGCGCTGGCTCTTCGACTTTGAAAGGGAGATGAGCACAGCCCTCTAGAGTCGGGAACGAGTAGCACATATGTGCGAGGGGAACCTTTACCTTTGCACGGTACCGAGCTTGTCGATCAGAAAGGTCGGCGGTTCGAATCCCTAGTATAGGTCTCCTGCGTCAGCAGGGGGTTGGACTAGATGACCTCCAAGATCCCTTCCAACTCTGTTACTATCACATCAGATAAATACGGGAAACCTCTCGTTCCAAGCAGCAACACCTTCCTCTCAAAAACAATCCCTGCCAAGCAACAACCTTAACAATCATAAAGACTTTGCAGCCTCCGTCCCCGTATTGAGCAATTCGCTGAAAAACAAGCCTGAGTACACCTCATCGGCTTCTTTTCACACAAACCATCAAAAAAAAAAACCGTCCAGCCAGCCAGGTCACGCTAACAACGAACGTCGCCCAGCCACCTCCTTCCGCCTCTTTCAACGTCCCACTTTGATGACGCGACGATGCGCGTCGCCTGAGATGAGAGTCTTTTGCCGCGAGATTTCCCGTGGAACAAACCGTCCCGAAATGCTTTGCGTCCTTCTTTTTGCAATCGGCGCCTCGGAGCAGGATGGGTGAGTTGCTAGAGGGAGAGGGACGTCGTGGTTTCATCCGCCACCATCCGCCCCGCTAGACATCCCCGCGAAGCTCCCGGTCGGGTAACGGGGAGAAGGATGTTTATCCCGTTAAATGCGCGTGATATTCTGGTTAGTTTTGTGTAGCAATTGCCGTTCGGCCTGCTTTGGATCCGGACGCCTTTTCGGCCTTTGCTGTGTGCTGCCGCGGTATAGCCACTTCTTCTTAAGGAGAGAAGAGACCTTCATGAAACGAAAATGTTTTCTCGCCTTAAAGCCCTTTTTTTGTCCCTTTGCCCGACGTTGCAATGATGAAACTTTTTCCACTGCTGCATTAAGGCCGAGTTTGCCATGCGGAGACTTACCTTGGAGAACTGAGTAACCCTGGGCAGAAGGAACTCCTGCAAGCTCTGGAGGGACAACTTTAATGACCACACTTAATGTATTCTATTTCCCTTGATTTTTCTCTTTTACGCAGGTATCTCCAGGGATAATTGGCACAAACGCCGCAAGACTGGGGGAAAGCGGAAGCCCTACCACAAGAAAAGAAAGTATGAGTTGGGGCGACCTCCTGCCAATACCAAAGTATGTGCGCTGAATTGTTTAGGGGGGAAAATGTTTGGGAAGAGTTCAGACTGCTGTTGATGGGAGTAAAGTATTTAAGTTTCCTGAAAAATCTGGATTGCTATCCAGGCCAATTGGGAAACCTTTCCAGGCAGAAAGAACACATGGAAGCTTCAACTGTGCTTCATTCTGGACTAATTCAGAATACTGTATTAATAGCAGACAACGAGAAATTTGTTAATTCCAAAATGTCCAGGTAAAGGATAAATGAAGTTGTATATGATATGTCTGTAACAAAACTTTAACTGATATAACAATAGTATAGGCTATGCACACATTTTTTTAAGAACTGTTATTAGTCTTCCCCTGAATTTGATTGCAATACCATTTTTATATGTAGTCAACAATGATTGATGTTTGCTTATGTGTGAAACAGATACGAGCTTATGCATGGTGGAATGCTTAATCGGGGCACCTTATCACTAATTAATTTGAAATTATTGTAATCCTTAAAATATTTGAAGTAAACTTAAATCCAGAGTTAACTTTGGTCATGTTGAGATCATTGCAGTGCTTTAGTTTGGAGATTCTGTTCCTCTGATGTGGAGGCAACTGGAGTGATGAGAAGTACACCTTAGGTGAGTGTGTAGACTGTTCTGGTCTTCATCACAGTCACCAATGCTAGGGGTCGTCATAGTTACACTGACCATGTTGCCATGTAGGATGGACATTTGAGGCAAGATTTTAGTTCCGTGAATTGCTGTGTTTGAACAAACTTGTGGTACTTTGTTGCAGATTGGCCCCAGAAGAATTCACACGGTAAGAGTTCGTGGCGGCAATAAAAAATACCGTGCTCTGCGTTTGGATGTTGGAAACTTCTCTTGGGGATCTGAATGTAAGTGTAAAGTAGATGTTCTGTAGAGTATGGAAAGGGGGGGGGGCAGGTGTTAGTGACCTACCATAAAAGCACAAATAGGAAAACTGTGATGATAACTTTGACCTTAAGAGAGCTTTGTTGAATTCCTAGCTCTCAGTGATAAGAGTGTCATAGTTACCCTGAGTATGTATGCATTGTTGCTATAGGGATGTTAAAGGGGAGACAAATTGTTTAAGCATGAAAGGTATTGTTCAAGACTGGTAAAAACTGACAGGTTGAGAGAGAAATAATGAAAAATGTTAGCTAACTTTAAACAAGCGGTCAGCATGGATTTAAAAACTTATTCAGTGATGAAGTGACAAGAATATTGTAGATGGCACTATTAAAAAAAGCAGCCATGCAATAAGTTTGAACCTTTGCTTGCATGTTTAGTTTGCTACCCCACTAATATTTGGGGGAAGGAGGGGTTGCAGGTTTGCTTAAGTGTAGCTTTGTTCCTGTTCAGGTATACCTAACTGGTCAGTTCATAATCCTGGTGTTTGTTTGGTCGGTGAGGTTAAATCACTGCAGATTCTGTATTTACTTTTTTTCATATTTGTTACTGAGCTTGGTTATGAGGATTTTATTGGATCTGTTGAAGATAATATGAGATTAACAAGTCTATTTTTGTATTTGTTTAATTAGAGGGCTGATTATGATATTTTGCAGAAATATTCACAGGGAGAATCACTGTTGGTGGCACAAGCTCGGCCTTTTTTGCATCATCATCAGTGATGTTGCACATACGTGTTAAAGGGGGCAAGTTTGTGTTGCAAATACATTCATATTCTCCAGTCATCCTAGTTTGTGGAATTCATAGTTTGTAAATTTTCTTTTTTAAATTCTGTTCTTTATTCTTTTAAATGAGATGATTTTAGAAATGGAAGCAGTCAAAATTTGCTGCTCCATTATAAAATATAATTTATACAGATCCTGCACAGTGTGTGAAGGCCTATTTTATGTACTCCCAAGATTCTAACACCATTCAGGATTTTTTAATATTTTTTTTATATATATAAATAAAGATAAATTCCTTTTCTTGCAGGCTGTACCCGCAAAACCAGAATAATTGATGTAGTCTACAATGCATCCAATAATGAGTTGGTGCGCACAAAGACCCTGGTCAAAAACTGCATCGTCCTCATTGACAGCACACCATACCGACACTGGTATGAAGCCCATTATGCCTTGCCCCTTGGGCGCAAAAAGGGTGCCAAGCTGGTACGTGACATGTTACTCTACTCAGAGGTTTAAAAATATATTTGTCTTCTGATGATGATACCATTAACCAGTTCTGCTGCTGAAAGACAATGATGGATATCTACTGATCTGAAGGAGACATGAGACCAAGCTGTGTAGGGTCCCTTTCCTATATAGAGCATCTTAGTGCTGAAGTATGAAAGCAGATATTTTGAATAAAAAGGCTTCTATAAATTTCTGTTTGTGGATTCCAAGTTGAAAAATGCTTATAGTCTGTTATCCCATCAGTGCTCAGATCTCAATTTATTTATTTGGTAATTGTTTTAGAGTAGTAAAGAGTTCAGCACACCGGTCATGTTGTGTAAGATTGTATTAGGAGAATGCACAATACCCAAAGCATTTTGATTGTCCTGGGTATTGACTGAAGTAAAATCTGGAGAAGTTTGAAGGCATATGAGTAGGACAAGACCTGTGCACCTCACATCTATAGCTCTTCATCTAAGTTGGCCTATGTATGTACATTTATTATTTGTATATTCCTAGTGCTTTCCCTTGACTGCCACTATGTTTATTTAGACGCTGCACATCTAATTGGCACTCTTGTATTTTCAGTTCTTTCCTGACTACAAGGAATTGGGCATTGGTGGCTATAGGGAAGTAGAGGGGGCAAATGGTGCTTGGAAAATGGGGGTGATAGGCTGGTTGAATAAACTGCTGTTCAAGCTGTGGAAATTGGCAGTGACCAAAGTTAATCTGACTTTGCAGTATGTCCAACCTGATAAGATGGCCTCTCCCACCTTAGTCTTCCTAGTGATTTCTTTTCCTTCCACTTACAAACATAATATGTTTTGGTCTAGGCATAGACAAGTTGTTTTTATGTGCAGAACAGTTTACACCATTTCACACAACGCTAGCCTTTAATTTTACAACCCCAAAATGTGTTTCAGGTGTTTGTGGAATTATGGGAAATAACAACCGCTTATACTTCTGCTTTTGTTCCAGACCCCTGAGGAGGAAGAAATTTTAAACAAAAAACGTTCAAAGAAAATTCAAAAGAAATATGATGAGCGGAAAAAGAATGCCAAGATCAGTAGCCTCCTAGAGGAGCAGTTCCAACAAGGAAAGCTACTTGGTAAGATGTAAAAGACAGAAAACTGAGCTTGCTTGACACAGCAGAAGACTTAAACAGATGTACTATTCTGATAAATTATGTGATGGTGGCAGTCAGAGTTGACAAAGTCGCAGCTTTATTCTAGGGCAGGATTTGTTCGAATCTTGGTATAATATTTAGCTTGACAATTGTTAGAGCTTTTGCCTAGTTCTTGCTACTTTATACAAGTTAGAACCAGATATTCAAGTGTCAGGTGATTACCATGTTTGACCAGAGACTTGAAGTTGACCTTGTGATGAAAACTTTGTCCAGTTCTGCTGCTGAATGTGAGTGGTGACATTTCAAGCTCTGAAGGTAACTTCATCTGTAGGAAGGCCATTAAATTTTTAAAGGCTTGCACGTTATGAGAAGATGAGCATAGTTGTCTGGAGTTAAAGCAAGAAAGATTTAAAGAAGCGTGTTCACTAGTCTTAATTGACACATTTCCTTTAATTTTGTCCTTTCCTTTTTCAGCTTGCATTGCCTCCAGACCTGGACAATGTGGCCGAGCAGACGGCTACATTCTGGAAGGCAAGGAGCTAGAATTCTATCTGAGGAAGATCAAGGCCAGAAAAGGCAAATGAATACATTTATTGTATCCCACAGGCTTAATAAATATCTCAAGTCTTGTTATAAATGATTAATGTGGTTATTTATGGGCATTGGGACAAAGTAGTATATCAGTGGTCAGTGCTGGAGTGGAATTTATACAAATGTTGTGGGCTGTAGATTGGAAGATAGTCTCGGTTTGCTTCAGTCTGGCGCCAAATGTGTTTCCTTGTAGCCAAGCTATGACTTAACTGCAGCCCCAAGAAAAACAATTTGATTGAGATTTCTTTCACTGATCTTTTCAAAAGCTATTTGGTTTTCTAAACTGGTTGCATTTTTATTTGGGAAGACCTGTTGCTGCCATTCTCCAGTTGAAAATGGAGGCACGATGAGGTAGATTTTCAGAAATGCTTGCACCTTATGTGAAATTATATAACTATACAATTGCTAAAGTACCGTATTTTCCGGTGTATAAGACGTCCCTCCTCAGAGCCATTTAAGGCTCGTCAGAGCCTTTCGGGCTGGTCTGCCTGGTTACAGGAGAATGAGACCCGGCATATAAGACGACCCCCGACTTTTGAGAAGATTTTTGTGTGTTAGAAAGTAGTCTTATACGCAGGAAAATACAGTATATGTTGATGGAAAGCTGGACAAATGTGTAAGCCAAATTGAGCAACTGAAAAAGAATATTAAGCAAATCTAAATGTTGCTCCTTCATTGAGAGTGCTTTTATGTTTAGTATGCAGATTAATATTTTTCAGTGCCCATATTTTTCTCAAGTCACAATCTTAAAAATGTTATTGAGCCAGTTTCACTTAAGAGTGATTTACGTCTGAATAAACAAGATTATGCTGTTGAATTTTGAAATTGCATGGATTTCAATGAAATAACATACCCTTTTAAAAGATTATTTATTAATCATAAGGTAAACAAAATTTGCTTAGATTATTAAAGAAAATACATATATCTGTAAATATATCTGTCCAAAAACCCAGACAGCTATGTACAGAAGGTATAGCTAAGTACAAAGAACTCAACAACATGTTAGGCTACTTTTGAGTGAAAAGGGATCTATGACCAAATAAATGGCAATGTTTACCATAAAGGAGGCGACTTGTGGATTGCTGGGGATGATTGGAAGGAGAACATAGGAGCCCAGTTTTATGTACCAGTAAATGCTTTTTGTTTTTACTTTTCTAGGCGTTCAGAAATTTATCTCACAGCAACCATACTTGCTTTTTTGTGTGCTGATGAAAATGGTCAGGAACTCTGATTTATAAAAATATAATTTGAAGTATCTCCAGTTCAGGAGTGTCAAACTCAATTTCATTGAGAGCTGCATCAGGGTTGTGTTTCACTTTGGGGGGCCGGGGTGGGTGTGGCCAGCTCGATGTCACTCCCGAGCTCCGTTTTCTGCTGATGGCCTCCTGCAACGCTCTGCCAGTGAAAAGGGCGCTCAGGAGGGCCATGTGTGGCTCTCCCACGCTCCCTTTTCACTGGCAGAGGCACCGTGGGCCAGTCTGCTGTTTCCAGGGCAGCTCCGCGGGCCAGATCTAAGCACCTCACGGGCTGGATCCGGCCCATGGGCCTTGAGTTTGACAACCCTGCCAAAGTTGATCAAATAACTGCAGCCAGAAATCTTGAGTTATCTCTTGATCTTAGCTTGATGTCTGTTCAGTACTGCTGATGCTGTCATCTAGGGATCCTACCACAGTAATAATGGGTATATCCTTTCTCTTTATTTCTGCATTGTGAGGAGCACTGGTTTCACTAATTCCGGTTTCCTCGTCCTCTGTCTCTTCTTCGTCGATACGGCCAACCGCCTCTGGATCTTCTCTGCGGTTGAAGTTGGGACTGGCAGAAGAAAAGATACCCTCAGATCTCAAGCGCAGTAACTGAGGGTGGGAAATCCGGTTGCCCTTCCCAAAATTTTTGAGGCTAATTGCTGGAGAGGCAGCAGCAGCATAAAAGCGGTTGAGCAAAGGTGTCTGTATGCGGTTCATGCTGGGTGATGCATCGACCTGCTGATTCTGCTCTGGGTCATCACTCATCCTACACAAAGAGGGAAAGACAATTCAGTACATGCACAACTGAGTGAAATGAAAATTTGAGATAATATATGATTCCATTCCAGCTGACCCAGTTGCAGGGATAGTGACTTGGTATTTATAATGTGCAAAGCAATAAGTTTACTGACCATATTTTACTGATCTAAGTATAGATTAACTGAATTAAGTACACTGACTCAGCCAAGTGATAGAAATAAATTGAAGGTCTGGCCCTAGCTAGTAACTCCTTTAGCACACTAAAGGTGCTTTGAGAACTAAGGAAGGACAGATCTATAGTAGCCCGCCTATGCTGTGGCATTCTCCAGTAGAGTATTCCAGTCAATTGCTTCTTGGAGTGAATCTGTTGTTGAGTACAACAGAATACTTGTGTTATACTATGGTAGGTGTCTGAAATTTCACATTTGGTGTGCTCTTAGTGCCCTTCTAGTAAATGTAGAATTTGCTTTAATATAGAGTTTATTTTTATTTGGAGGAACAGGTGTTGCTACGTGAGTTTTGCCCCATTTTACGACCTTTCTTGCCACAATCATCAAGTGAATCACCACAGTTGATAAATTAGTAACATGGTTGTAGAGTGAATCCCACGTCTTCCTCGATTTTGCTTGTCAAAAGGCAATAGTCCTTGAAGCACAGCAACTGTCATAAGTATGACTCGGTTGCCAAGCATATGAATTTTGATTACATGATCATAGGGATGCTACAAAGGTCATACTTGTGAAAAACTGTCATAAGTCTTTTTAGTGCCATTTTAACTTTGAACTGTCACAAAATGAACTGTTGTAAGTCGACTACCTGTATTTAATTGTATAATAGCTAACTTAAATAAGCAGCCTGTATCATATAGTATGATGCGAGTGCTTTTTTCCCTTCATAGATGACTTTAAACAAGTTCCTGATCCCAAAGCACACTATCTTCCATGAGTGATAAACAAGCTTCTCTTGGGTTATAATTCCCATCATCCCAAACCTCATGGACACGGTGGTTATAGCTGATGAAAGCAAGAATTTAATGATACTTTGGAAGGAAGATAGTGGATATATGGGATTGTAGGAGAGCTTTGCTAGTCTGGTTAAAATTCAGTCTGGTACATTGGTTAAAGCAAGCTGCTGATCATGGAAGTTTATGACTTAACATTTATTAGTTGAAAAAAGTTACCAGATTACATCTGAATATCTAGGAGGAGCTTTGTTGCATCAGTTTGGTTTCCATTTAGTATCAATAAATCGTCTTATTACTGTGCTTGTTGATGCTTTCATTAATGCCAAACATGCTATTTATTCCTCTTCAATTTCCTTAAAATTTATTTCAAGTAGAAACTTACTTGCCCCCGAACTGCCAATGTTTTGCCAATTAGAAATTTTCCAAGATAGGAATTGGAAAGAATAAAGAATAATTATCTTGCATAGAGACGTGCTCCAAACTTTTCATGACAGCATGAATATTCATATGTTACATGATAGATTATACCTATCACGTTATCTTATTGATTTGGACAAGGACGTTCACAAAAGCAGAGCTATGATTCTACCAGGCAGTTGTCATATTTGTTAGCCTCAATAGGTAGTTGTCTGATGACGAACACATTTGGCAATTAAACTTACCGCATATCAAAGGTGGAGCCCATGAAGGAAGGTTTCAAGGTCTCTGCCATTGTGGCCGTTGTGTAGGGTGGTTGAGCTGTAGATTCATTCCAATATTTGTCCTTCACAGTTGGAGGCAAGTTCTGGTACATGTCATCCACTGAAAGCAATGATACCTAGCCAAAACAGAATAGTTCTGTTTTTTAAGAGTAGCTGGTGAAACTACATGTCTATTGATTACAGTGCTTCAAAGTTAGATTCAAATCTTTGGTTTGCATAATTGTCCCTTTTAATGTCTGCTTTCACAGAGTTAGAAAAAAATGAAAAGCAGATGTTGGGACAATCGTGCAGACTAAGCACCCTAATTAACATCCAGCTGTCTGCAATTACTCCATGTTCGAATCTCGCCAGGCTCAAGGTTGACTCAGCCTTCCATCCTAGCTAAGATAGGTAAATTGAGGACCCAGTTTGTGGGGGCAATAAGCTGACTTTGTATAAATATACAAAAGTATGAAGGCTATTGCTTAACACATTGTAAGCCGCCCTGAGTCTTCGGAGAAGGGCGGCATATAAATCAAGTAAAACAAAATAGAAATTATTCTTATGATAGGCTTTCAGTGCCATTTTGCCATACAGTTTGAAATTAAATACGTCTGACTCTGACAGCATCAGGTGGAGAAAGGCTGGGATTACCCAGATTTCCCAGATTAATTTCATGTTCTTGTAGCTGCCATAAGGATATTTTAAATCACTATCAATAGTTAACACCCTGGAGCACCAGTTTCTAGACTGGGTATAATTTGTGTATCTAAGTAGCATATTTCCTATTAAGCATTTATGTAAGACTCACCTGAAAATTTCTGTCTATCAATTTATTAGTTTCAAAATCATCATCATCCTCTCCAAAGGGATTAATTATTTGTTCCGCCACCTATATGGGAGGGAACATTTATTCAGTATTTTGAAGATAGCTGTGAATCTGCTTAAAATGAACCACATTAATCTGGAGCAACGTATGCATAAAGGTTAGCTATGTAGCAAGAACATTACTGTACTTTAACAGTCCAAAGGCATTCTGTTAAACAGAAATAAATGAACATTGTATATAGATTGTAATGCAACTTAAAAACATTAAAAGGCTGAGCTTCACCAGCTACATCTTGTTGCCTGAAGAGGAAAGGATAGTTGATGGATTCAGCAAATTTTCACTGGGGGAAAATGCAAGATAGGCTGTCTAATATTTCATTCGATATCCTGATAGTGTTTTTTAGCTTCTGGTTTGTTTCATACAAGTTTATTCCACAAGCGGTGTCACTATATTTTAAGTATAGTGACACCATTTGTGGAACAAACTGGCACAAAACCAACCAAAAGTTCAAAAGTGAAAGTTTGTGCAATCTATTTAAGAACTGTACTGTATCAGGTTGACTGTGGGACAGGTCCTATGGCAGGAGTGCTTTGAGCCATTTATTTTTATTAAATTATTACTGTAATATGAAAAAACGTCAAGCAATTAGTTAGAAGCCAACATCCTCACCTTCAGCCATCCAGCATAAAAGAAGAACTGTAGGAGTGTGGGCAAGGGAACATACATGTCTGGTTCTTTACTACGAACTGGATCCAGGAACTGGTGACCAACCACACAAAATGCAAAGAAAGAATAGACTGCTATAGTGACCACCTGTGGAGAAAATGGCATTCATGTCTGGTATTAGATATCATCACTGGGCTCAGCAACTTTTTTAAGCAATCCATTTTCCCATTTAAATGAGTTTCTTAAAACCTTTATTTCATGCACGTCCACCACCCACTTATAAAACGGTGAAACATTCCAAATATTTCACTGTGGCTCTTGATTTTGTATTTGTTTTAATTTGCTTTGGTAGCTGTAGTAGCAGACACGAGTTATGTATGTTTATATGTTTTCTGTGGCACTGACCTGTGTGTACACTAGGGGGATACTGATCCAGTCAAAGTGAAAAAGCATGCTGCATTTGGCGCGGTAGAGGTTCAACTCCTGCATGGAAAAAACCCAGAAGCTTCAGAATTTGCAGCTTTGTTAAACAGTTTATGATGTATAGCTTTTAACTAAGTCCAATTTGAGGCTTCCTTTAAATTGCAGTGTAACTTTCCATTAGGCTTATAGATAAGAAGGTGGATAAGTGTGTTCAGACAATTCATGGAATCAGGGTTATTTTGCAGCATAGATGGAATATGTGAAATTAAAATCATAATGTAGGAGGCAACAAACTGAAGTCACATTTATATAAATGATAATATTCTTTAGATTTATATAGATTAATAGGGGGTTTTTTGCCTGATATTGGGCCTCAAGAAGGCAAGAATATCCTAAGAATGCCAAGAACAGCCCTGATAAATGATGCAAAACAAGAATTGGAATAATTTAAACTTGAGTACTTATAACCTCCTCCATTGTTCCTTGAACTTACATCCATGAGCAATCTGAGTGCCACATCATCGCGGACCCTCCCTTCTCGTCGTGCCTGAGCAGCTAGATTGGTGAACCACACACAAGGGATCCAATACTTGTTGAAGTCTGAATGGAGACTTTCGTATTTCTTACGTTCATCCTGTGTCATAAAACCTGTAAGGGGGGGGGGGGGGGTATGGGAAAGTTGGAGAAGTCACATTACTACAGTAATACTTTGTACTTTATTAGGACGAAGGAATATTAGGTATGTTCACTACCCTGAATTTATAAACATAATAAAGGTGAGATTATAAAAATATATAAAAAAAGAACAGACATTTCACAGGGACGATATTATGAACTGAGGAAATTTAAACTGAAAAAGTGCAAAGCCCATTCTCAGTTCCTCGCTTTGTCACTCCAGTTTCTCAAAAACCACTCGCTTGAAAGATTTAAAGTACAGTGTCCTTTCCCAACGTACCTGGGGGATTCTGGGTTGTTAAAAAATCCACTAAAATTGTAAGGCAGCAAATTAGGGAAATTGGCGTAGAACATGATGCATTATAGGCAGCCTATGCAGGGATTATTCTGAGTTCCCGAATTAACTATTCGCAAAAGCAGTTTTAGTGATGTTCCTGAAGAAAACATTACATCCAAATAGTTTTATAGAGATGCAGTTTTTTTAAAAAAAGCATTAATAAAAGTTGTCCCTAATCTTGTGCCCTCTAAACACCAGTTGTAGTTCTAATATTCTTCTGGGCACCATAGTGAAGAAGACTGCCATTGAGTAGATGAGCCAATGCAAGGGCTGAGAGCCTTGCAAAATAATCAATACTGGTTTTCCCTCTGGATTCCTGTTTTTCTCCCCCCCTCCCCCCCCCCAGGCGATAGCCCAAAGTGAGAAGCTTCTCTGCATCCACTTTCATTCCCTCAGCCTTATATCTTTCCTTCCCAGTCAGGCTCACCAGCTTCTACGATGTGGTCCATAGTGGGGAATCTCTTAAGCACTCTAGTGCTGACTGAACGCAGGATCAGGACAGAAGACAGGTTGGCGTAACGAATGAGTGTGCGCCGCAAAATCCGACCCTTGTCATCTTTCCCATGAACATTGCTGGAAATGACGCACATCAGCTGATCTGGCAGGGGAATGCTAGTGTATTGGGCCCACCAACGGTTCACAATCAGTGTGACATAAAAACCTGCCAAAAGAGAAGTTCAATGGTCCTAAAAAAATAAGGGCTGCGACCAGTTCCTTGTACAAATATGAGGGACAGTAACCAATTATAGTGAGTGGCTGTTGTTAGAGTTTCACATATTTCAAATCCAAAGGCTATTGAAATCACTGTTGTTTTAAACTATTGGTTTACATCTGATTTGAGACAATCTACCTTTCTAAAAATTTCTTGCTCTTCTGGTTTTATATGATGCCAACAAGGGGATGAAGGCTCATTAATAAATCAAAAATTTTACAATTTTACAAAAATAAAGCTGAAGATGTACATCACTGTTAGATTGTTGGTAGCAAAATATCAAATAAAGGTATACATCTTACGCAATATGTAGATGGATATATTTAGTTGATAAATTAAATATACAGTACAAGCATGCAATTTAGGCCTCCAGATCTGGGCTGCAAAACTCAAATCATCACATGGTTTCAATGAGTTTCTCTCTATATTTGCTGCTATCTGGGATCATCTGGGTGTTTGTAGCCCTGATAAAGATAGCACCAATACAATGAAAGGTCAGAGACCAATCGCCAAAGGTGTTCAGAGTTGCTGCATTTAAAGAATAGTTCTGTTTCCCAGCTTAGATATAGCAATAACACTAGCAATAGCACTTAGACTTCTATACCACTCCATAGTGCTTTACAGCACTCTCTGAGTGGTTTACAATGTCAGCATATTGCCGCTAACAATCTGGGTCCTCATTTTTCCATCAGAAGGATGGAAGGTTGAGTCAACCTTAAGCCTGTCAGGATAAACTCCAGACTGTGGGCAGAGTTAGCCTTTAATACTGCATTTTAACCACAGCACCACTAGGGCTCAATATCAACATGCCTAGAAGGGTCTGAAAACTTCCAACTGTGTGAAAAGCCATAGCCATCAAAAGCTCACTTTACTAACAATCACAATCAGAATAAATAGGGAAGCTTGATGTGTTTCCTGTGTTCAGGACCATGACATAGATTCTTCAAACCTTAAAAGAAAGAAAAATGGTCCTGCAGGGAGAGTTATTGTTCATACAACCTCATTCTTTTCAGCAATAATAAACTAATACCCAAGGTACCCACAAGATGCAGTTGTGACCCATAAGAAGGTGACCACTGAAGCTCTGTTTTTAAGATGCATCATAGGCAGGAGCTTTGATCACACAATCATGGATACCATCTTGATTTTACTGACCATACCAACTAATTTCTGAAAAGTTACCCTTCGTGTCCTTTTTAGAGCAAAACTTGCAAAGGGATGTTCTTTACTGAAGGAAAACTAGATCCATCATACTATCAGTTTGCCCTCAGACATTGGATATGTTCATTCTGCATAATGTAGGCATTTATTCTCTTATACTAGACTGCCACTTCCCTTTTCATTTTACTTACTTGATTTCTCCTCCTTCACTTCCCTTTTTCCACACTCAGGCCTTGACATGTACCTTGTGGCTATGTTCTACTTCCCCATCTCCTTCTCTTTAATCAGCCCTTATCCCAACCCTGGAGTTTAAAAAGGACACACATCAGTGGATTGTGACTCCAGAGTTTACAAAGGAAATGTTTCCTTGGGAATGGAAGGAGAGGGGCAGATGAGGGGAGGAAAGTACAAAGCTCCATACAATGAAAGGGATTATCCTGGAAGTATTCCTTCCTAGGTTCAGAGGAAAAGAAATGCTTGAGAGTTACATCAGAAAGTAGGCAGTTATCCAGAACTGCAGAATTTCTTCCCATCTATGGAAGAGGAATGTCACTTAGGGGGCCAGAAAGAGACACTTGGGAAGCAAGGAATTCAAATTTTTGCATTTAGCTCTTGAAGGACAGCATGAAAATGAAACAAGGAATTTTGGGCATTTTCCTGATTATGAAAAGACAGGCTGAGTAAATAATATATGGGGAAATTTCAAAGCTCTAGTACTCTAATCCAGATTTCTCTAATCTAGTGATTTCCAGTTTGCAAAGGAATTCTGGGTATTACGGAGACCTGGTTGGGCCAGGAGCGGGGTGTTCCCCCTCATTGAAAGCTGAGGAATTTGTACAGTATCTGTATGACAAAATCACTCAGATTTGGGAAGATCTAGACTCCAACTGAGTAGTTTCAGGGTGGATGACTGAGGCAGGTCTTGAGAATGTTATCTGGGATGAGTTTGATCCTGTGACTCCTGATGACATGGATAGGATTCTGGGTAGACTGAACACGACCACATGTTTGTTGGACCCTTGTCCCTCCTGGTTAGTGTTGGCTTCTCGGGAGGTGATGTGAGGCTGGCTCCAGGGGATTATAAATGCTTCATTGGGTGAGGGTGACTTCCCTGCCACCTTGAAAGAGGCGGTGGTGAGGCCTCTCCTCAAGAAGACTTCCCTGGACCCGGCAGTGTTGGCTAATTATCGTCCAGTCTCCAATCTTTGCTTTGTGGCTAAGGTTGTTGAGAGTGTGGTTGCGCGACAGCTTCCCCAGCACCTGGATTAAACGGTTTATCTGGATCCATTCCAGTCGGGTTTCAGGCCTAGGTACAGCACGGAAAAGGCATTGGTCACGTTGGTTGATGATCTCTGGAGGGCTCGGGACAGGGGTTGCTCCTCTGTTCTGGTCCTGTTACACCTCTCGGAGGCTTTCGATACCATCAACCATGGTATCATGCTGCACCGGTTGGAAGAGTTAGGGGTGGGGGACACTGTGTTGCGGTGGTTCTCCTCCTTTCTCTCTGACCGGTTGCAGTCTGTGTTGGCAGGGGGCCAGAGGTCGAACCCAAGGTGCCTCATATGTGGGGTACCACAGGGGTCGGTCCTCTCACCCCTTCTGTTCAACATTTATGTAAAGCCACTGGGTGAGATCATCCATGGTTTTGGGGTGAAGTAACACCAGTATGCTGATGACACTCAGCTGTATATCTCCACCCCGGACCACCCCAACAATGCCCTTGAAGTGATGTCCCGGTACCTGGAGGCCGTGCGGATCTGGATGGGGAGAAACAGGCTCAGACTCAACCCATCCAAGGCCGAGTAGCTGTGGTTTCCGACGTCCCGATATAGTCAGTTGGTGCCATCACTGACTATTGGGGGTGAGTCATTGGCCCCCACATAGAGGGCCCGCAACTTGGGTGTCCTCCTGGATTCACGGCTGTCTTTAGAAGAGCATTTGATGGCCATGACTGGGAGGATTTTTCATCAGGTTCGCCTGATCCACCAGTTGTGTCTCTTTCTAGATCGGGACTCCTTACGCATGGTCACTCACGCCCTCGTCACTTCCCGCGTGTTACAATATGGACTATTGTAACACTCTCTACATGGGGGTCCCCTTGAGGAGCACCCGGAGGCTCCAACTGGCGCAGAGTGCGGCTGCGCGGGTGGTTATGGGAGCAACATGGCATTCCCACGTAACATCTCTCCTGTGCGAGCTGCACTGGCTTCCGGGTGCGCTACAAGGTTCTGGTTACCACCTTTAGAGTACTCCATGGCTTAGGACCTAGTTATTTATGGGACCGCCTGTTGCCACCAATAGCCTCCCACCGGCCAGTTCGCTCTCATAGAGAGGGGCTCCTCCGGGTGCCGTCAGCCAAACAGTGTTGACTGGCGGCCCCCAGGGGGAGAGCCTTCTCTGTGGGGGCACCTACTATCTGGAATGATACGGAGACATGGAGGATCCCAGATCTACGCACCTTCCGCCACACCCTCAAGACTTTTTTATTTCAACAGGCTGGCCTGGCCTAACTTTTCCCTTTTAAAGTGTAAATTTTAAATCTGTTTTAACCGTTGGGGTGTTTTAATTTGTCTGGGACAAATTGTTTAATGTGGTTTTATATTGCTTTTAAATTTTGTATCTATGTGTTTTAGTTTTTGGCTGTTCACTGTCCTGAGTCCTTGGGGAGTAGGGCGGTATATAAATCTAATAAAATGAAAATGAAATGAATGAAATGAGAGGGGGTAGTGGCTGTGTGTGGACCTAAGGTGATGCTCTCCCAGTTTCTAACTCGATGCCTTAACCATTACACTAAATGGCTCTCTTGTGATGATTAAATTCTAAATTCATTTAGATTACATTCAGGATAAATTCTCAGATTTCAGGTTAATAATCATATCTAAGATAAATAAACTGCCCAGAGTCATATAAATTCAAATTATTATTATTACTAAAATCATCAGACTTTTAAGCCCACATTTTCACATAAGAATACATATAGGTAGGAAAGTATATAGTATTGGACATTGGACTATTTCTCTGCCTAGTTCAGAACTATCACTTAGATCTGGCCCCAGGGCTTCTGTGTCTGTCTTGTTACTGGATCTATTTAGCTAAAGAAGACAGAATTGGCTGTGGCCTCTTTTAAAAGCAAAGCATGCACTCTCCCTTTGACTTATAGGGAGTAATATAGGATTCTAAATTACTCAATTACTTTCCATCACATCTCTACCATTTCAACTGACCAATAAAAGCAGATAAACAGAAACCACAGCAAGGTATGCATCAAGAATATGTAAATAAATCCTACCTAGGACAAAAGATAGAGGGATGACGTCAGTGGAGTCTTTGCAAAATTTAGCCACATCTTCAAAGAGCCGTTTCTGATTTTCATCAAGAAGGTACCTGGGGGGAGAGAGGAAAAGATAAAAGAATACCAAGCTAAGACTGTATCATACTAAATATTCTTGTTTAAACTAACAAGAGTTGAGGTTCTTTTGCCTATCCTGCCAAAGCAAGTTCTCTCTTAGTCTACTTGGATGATAATCTATGGAGTCGTAGCTCCACTGTGAACTGTAGTTTATGACTTAGCATCATATGATTGCCAGATTCATTTTATTCCACAAAACCACATTATTGTATGTATGTTCTATCGTTGGGATATAAAATACGTCCGTTTCTGTGAACTGTGCTAGATGTATCATTTGTTTGTTGAACAGTGTTTAAGCTGAGCATTGAGTTATTCCCAACACTCTGCTGCTACAGGTTGCAAATCTTAGCATGGCACATACTCAAGATCCAAACAGACAAGATATTCAGGGTGTATTAAAACAGGCTGCTTGAAGCCTTCTCATGTTTTGCCCAGCAGTGGCTAACAAACAAAATTAGTTTCCACCTTCCCCAAGCAATAATTAAAGATACATCTGCTCATTTTGATGTGAGTAGAACCTGAATATTAAGGGAGAGTACAACAACTAACCATTGAATGGAAAATGGTGTTCCATGGACTCAACTAGAATTTTATTTAGCATATACTTTAAATTTGCATTTGCATATTATAGTGATGAAGCCCTTCAGTTGCTAGTTAAATTAAACATGCAATATAGGCATCTCTGGGAAATAGTTCTACTGTGACCGTATGGCACATTGCAACTGTTGATGTAAAAGGAGGAGAATAAGCCTCAAATTGCTGCTGCCACAGCCATTTAGACTAGAACATCTCTCCTCCAGCAACTAACACCCAGATAAGCAGGGAATAACACCAGACAAACAATAAAGCTGAAAACAGTGCCCTAATCAAGAAACTATCACAGAGAAAACTACCAAGGAGAATCCAGGTAGGGCAAGCTACTCTATTATATAAACAGGAGCAAACTCCACACACACTAAACTGATAATTGTTACCTAGCTCTAGATGGGTAATAAAACATATGCAAGCAAACAATCAACCTCAGAGAGATCAAGGGCTCCACACCCATTTATTTCTTTGGTCTGATATATTATTTTGAGAAATCAATTTGAGTTCTTTGTTTGAGCCTTGAAGAATCTGTTTACGGTGACAACCCCTGACCATGAATGCTTAAGTGCCTGGGGAGAATAAACTACAGCAATTTTCTATATTATTGGAGAGTCCAGTGTCAGTTGTCAGTTTCCCACCCTTCTGTCCACAAAGGTCTCTGTCACACAGTTTTCTGTGCAGCATTAAGGCAAGACAGTGGTGAAAAAAATATTTCCTCAACTGAATGCTTATCTGATTTAGATGCTCCATTTTGCCCTTTTGAATATACCTTCTAGACAGTTGCCACACCTTGATTGTGTAAAGTGATCTCAAGATGGGTGCAGTTTTTGTCTTTCTGAAAAAGCCCCCATTCATCATACCTCACCAATCATGGGAATGCATACTGTAGTTCTCCCATTGGGACAAACAGCCTGATGTGGAGTTTTTAGGAATAAGTCTGATAATGTGAGATTTCCCATAAGGAATGGAAATTAATTTTCTTTCACTTGTTTTCATGAGCATCATCCTTTGAATGGCTCAGTGAGGAAACAACAAAATTGGGGTCTTGCCATTTATTGGAATGAAATGATGAATAGGAAACTGGATTGTTATTATAGTATAACTTCATACTGGTCTTATATTGTTTTTTGACCGTGTGGTTTGAATTCTGGAAGGTTAAGTCCAGATATCTTAAATGTGTTGAGATTGAAAAATGCTGCTCTAAACAAACAAATAAATTTTATGTGTGTATGAAAAGGTTGGAGGAAAAGGGGGGCAATAGTTCTGTGTTTTAAGACCCTATTGTGAATTATTCTCGGGCTACTGGACGTTTGTACTGAGTTCTGCATTGCATTTTCACTTCTCATGAACATTGGCCATCTGTTTTCAAACTGGGCTTCATAGCTTTCAGGGTCAGAAAGTTATTTCACTAAACCTGTGGGCAGGGCTGTCTTAACAACATTATGGGCCCCAGACAAAGCAGGACACTGGGGCTCCTATGACAACTACTCACAGGAATAAAAATGTAACTGGTTGATAAAATTAAACATATATTTATTTTATTGGCACTTTCAACAAAATCAGTGTTGAAAAAAACAATAATACTCAGTAAGCCATACAGTTGCTGTATTTATATGATACAAGGTGCATTGAAGGGTTAACACACACAGATTAGTATGGGGCCCTTACGCTCGTGGGGCTCACGGGCAAGTGCCCATCAGGCCCATGCATTAAGACAACCCTGCCTGTGGGAAGACATTACATTCTGCATTTCTCATGAAGTTAAGGGGAATCACAATTCACACAGACTTCTGCTTAGAATAGGATTCATTTGCAAAAGGATGTTTGCAGAGGTACAGTAATCTGTTTTGCAAACCTCTTAAATTTTAATATCTGACAAACCATTATAATTGCCAACCTACCGGTAAATGGCACTCAGTCCTGCATACAGCACAATGAAGCCCAGAAATTCCTTGTACAGCAGCTTGTAGATGCTCCCTTTCCAGCGGAAGAGCAGTTTAGAGAAGCCCCCAAAGCGAGCATTGGCCACTTTCAAGGTATATGAGACAGTCATGGCTGCTCTCTCTACCTCCCGTGCAGACACAAACTAAGTCACAAAAACAGAATGTTGAAGGTAAAAAAAAAAACTCATGTTTTTTTTTCTTTCTTGCCACTTTGAAGAGAGAATAGGGCTGAACGAAAAGGAAGCTGCTGCAGAGCAAAGAAATACTGATTATCATTATCACAGAACATGAGTTTTAATCCAAATATTTGGAAGGATGGAAATATAAGTATCATCTGCAGGCATTTGCTGCAGAATAGCTACTGTGATTAAAGTCACTATAGATAATAATTGATAATCAGATTACAAAGGCTATGTAGTTCACTATGCAAACTGCTGCAGCAAAAATGAAGCAAGTTATTCTGCTTGGTTCAAGGAAAATGCTCTATGATTGCTCAGAGAGGTTGATATCTGGAACATAACCTACTAAAACAGAAACTCATGCTGAAACAATTAAGAAAGGCTCAAATTGCAATCTTAAACTATGGTCATTGGGAAGCAAGCAAACGACTGAACTTGTAGAGAATATGGCTCCATTAAAAACATAAAAGCTCTTAGAAGCATCAGTGTTGCTTTGCTTCTCAATACTTTGTAAGCTATTTGTGACTTATGATAAAATAAGTCCAGAATAAGAATAAGAAGCCAAGGGCGTTGAAAGGAAAAAAAACACTGAAAAATGAGACCCCATCTTCTCAAAAATGGCAATACCAGAAAGAGGAGAAGGAGGAGAACCAATCCAAGTCCATTTTAGGTGACCTTGTACTTTTAAATGAAGCAGCATTGCTCTATTTTAGTTCTGAAAATCAAAAGACATCATACTTTTGAGGCAGATTGAAGCCTCTCTGTTCTCTTGCATTTTTAAGCAGGAATGGATGTTGAATAATGATGGTATTCCAAGAAGGAAAGAGAACAATTAAGGGAAGTGAACTGTTGATATTGTTTCCCACAATCCACAATCTGTGGACAAATCACTTAAAACCAGGTGGCATTACTTTTGAATAACATATTATAATTGCACTGAGCCGCCCCAAAACCAATAGATAATTGAACAACAGGAAATATGGAGAAAAGAATTTCTAAACATGCTGCTGAGTTGCTCGGTGGGCTGAAGAGGGTAATGTATAAGCCAGCAGTAGCGCTTTAGTAACAGCTGCACCATATGCACAGATAATGTTATAGGGGGATAAACAGCTCCTAAAGAGGCAGTGTCCCTGCCAGGGGGAAAAAAAAGGCTTGATGTTACTCTAATGAAAAGAAATAAGTACTTACCTGCCATAAGATTTGGACTGCAGTTTGCTGTAAATTTCCCACTAATTTGAAGAGACCAGAACATCTGTTACAAACTTCCTTTAAATATGTTCCTCGTAGTCAATAAATTAAAATGCTTAGAATGATAGATTGGAGGCTATCAGTACTCCAAGAATAAGGAACTATAGAACTTCACATGGGATAAGCGTGATTAAACTTACTTTTGTAAAGCTTTCATGAAAATGTAACTTTAAACAACTCAGATTAGAAAAAAAGATTAGAAAAAAACCAGACACAAAGCTGAGTTTTGGCTCAAATTAAGTCAGGGACACATTTAATATTGATTTATACTCTCCTTTTTCTGAAAATCCTACCAGGCAATCAGTGCATATGAGTTTCCTACCACCATCCCTGTTCCTGCTGTCAATCTTATCCCCCACTCCCCTCAGCTATCCCAATTTAAAATGGAGTAGGCTGCTGTACAGTAGGATTTTACTTATGTTCATGCAGAATTAGTATTCTTAAGGTGTTTCATTACTTCTTTCCTGATTCCTTGTAACTCAAATGGCAGATCTGAATTATGGTAGCAGAGTTATAGGCTATAATGTCAAAGCAGGGAAACGTCCATGGATAGTTGTATAAATTGTATAAACCCCATACAGTCGGGCACCTTATTCCCCACTGATAATAATCTGCTCCATAATTGTAAAATCCAGAAGGCATACTGTAAAAAGCTGCTGCCTGCAGGTAAATTAAAGGTCATTGCACATTTCACAGGATTTGCATATAACTATGTCTAAAAAGTACAGAGCTACATATTTTAGTATGTATATAATTAATGATGTGGAATTAGCTCACTTCATTAGCATTCATGAGTAACAAAGTAATGTCAAAGTTTCTAGATATGGCTGGAAGCATAAATAGAATAAATCTTTTAAAGCCCTTTGTCCATTGCCGAGTTGATTATCCATCAGTCCTTGAGTTAGCAGGACTGCATGAAATTTGCTGTCCCCATTGCCATTCTCTGTCCTGACCCTGATTCCTAGCCATATACAGTATACTCATCTGAAACTCTGAACAGAGCTTGTGTAATAAACTTAGTGTTTAAAAATAAGACAAGGGCAATTTTTCTTTTCTTCTGTGTGAAATAGATGCATTTTCACTGCTGCAAGATCTAGAGGAGACCAGGGCAGGGCAATGATTTTCGTTCATTGTTCTCCTCATGTCTAGTAGTCATAAATGAAGACAATCTTGGATTATCATCACCTTCAAACTGCTTCTGAAAGTTTAGGGTAGAAAAGTGCAATGTGTTTGCCCCTCTTTTCAGGAAGCATAGCTCTTACTCTTTGCACTTATATATTCCACAGTGGGAAAGCAGAACTGCCCCAGAATTTTAGATTTGATTCAGACTGATCATATTGCAAGCTGAGGAACAGAATGGAAAGCAGAGGGAAGCCATCTCTCTTGCTCCAGGATTTCACATCAATTATTCTGAAGGTGGAGCAGAGGAATCACCAAGAACACATCTGCATATAACATCATCTATTACGAGCATAAGTCTATTAATAATCTTTTTGGTCCGATCTTTTAAATATATTGCCTCACAATAATGATTGTAGAAGAGCAATTCTTACCAGGCCCTTTGACTGAAAACATCTATTATATTTTAAGTGGCTCTTCTCTTCTTCTGTCAGACTTCCCCTTGGTTTCTGAATTTAAAATGTGGTATATTATCTTTATCTAAGGATAGTTAGTTATTGCATTTAGGTTTATATAGTTTTTTCCCCTTCTGATTAATTTTGGACATCTTTTTGATGAATAAGAAAAAGTTTTCTGAAAAGTTATTTTTTGAATAAGGAAAAGAAAAATATTCATTGGACCAGGACTCTATCTGGAGAGAGAAGTGATAAAACATAATCCATTATTCACTAAATAAATGGAGGAAAAAAAGGAAATGGATGTGAATTGCACTGATATTCTTATGTAGTACTTTCAGTTCAGTCCCACCGATGCTAAAAGTTGTCCCTGAAAAATAGTTTAAACATTTGCTTTTTTTTTAATTGCCCTGGGAAATAGATGAGAGTTTACGCAGGCAAGAATTTATAGCTCTGCAATCTCACCAGATTATAATTTATTTCACAGATGACAAACTCTCGGCCTGCCAGAGTTATTGCTGCCTGTAAATCTATCCTTCAAAGTACTTTTGTCCTTGTTTGGTTTGTCTGACCTCAGTCAGCATCACTGCATTTCTTATCAAGGACCACTTAACGCCCCGTTCAGTTGGAAGAAACTTTTAAAGTGTTTATCATTGCACATAGCACTTACTGATCTGAACATAAATATTTAAGCTAAGCCAAGTTCTGTTTTTTTTCCCCCAGCAGGTCTTTTTTTGCTCCAAATTTATCTCCATCCATCAAATGACAGCTGGTTTATTGAAGTGATACCATTCAAAATAACAATGAGAAAAGGCTGAACAAAATTGTTTCCAGTAAATTTATAAAAGAATTGCAATTGAACTGTATTAGCTTCATTTGTGATGGCCTTCAGTTATGGCCAGATGGTTTGGTTTGTATGATGAGTAGTCTGGAAGCATATCCAACAGCTATTTACTTTGGATCTACAGAGCTTTTACTATAGATATTACAAGTCATTAGGGAAGTCTCTAGTTAGTGATCTGACTGCACATGTATTGCTTGCTGGGGTAGTGTGATCCTCTGCTTTTTATTCCTCCATCAAACAAAAATTAATCAGCTCTGTGTATAATTAATGCAGTTAAATCTAACAGAGGCACTTGTGTGACAAACAAGTACAGTAAACACAAAACACAATCACAGACCATTAGATAAAAGAAACCAAGTTGAGGCTCCTAATAACTCTTATTAGAAATGTAAAAGATACACCTGTACCCACAGGAAAGCTCTATTAGCCCCCTGGTCCCAGTGACTGACTGAATAGGTCAGAAGGATTGCATATTTGACTGCCTGTATCATGGGGGAAGAAGCACCATGAAAGGGAAGATAGCTTTCAAGTAATGCTGCTTCACTGATGGGGCCATGATTATCCCTATTCTGTCAGTTCTGGTAGGGTGGGCAGAAACCACTGGGGAGAGGTGGTCTCATAAGTAACTTGTTCCCATGCCATGTAGGTTTTTAAATGTGATAATCAATACCTTGAATCACACCTGGAAGTCTACTGGGAGCCAACAGAGTGTAGTTTAATATAGGTAAACCACGGAGCACCCAATACTATCTGTGCCACTGCATTTTGGACCAGCTGCGTCTTCTGAGTGCTCTTCAGGGACAATCTCATGTAAAGCCAATTGCAGTAATCCAAATCAGAGGTGACAAAGGTGTGAGTGACTGAGTAGTGCTTCCCAGTCTAGGAACAGGCACAACTGGCATATAAGATGCAATTGTGCAAAGTTTGTCCTGGCCATGGCTGCCATCTGTTTCTCAAGCGGGACCTGAAAATGCAGGAATATCCTCAAATTGCTCACCAACTCTGCCTGGAAGTCTGTCATCTCATTCAGAATCAATAAGCCCAGGGCAGAGATGTATAATGGAGTATCATAAGGATTCTAATTTTTGACCCCATGCTGACAGATGATCTTGCCCTAGGCAGGAAACCCTACACCACTTCAGACAAATGGTTATCCAACAGCTTCTTAAAAACTTCCAGTGTTGGAGCATTTGCAACTTCTGGAGGCAAGTTGTTCCACTGATTAATTGTTCTAACTGTCAAGAAATTTCTCCTTAGTACAGTATATGCTAAATAGGAATGGAGAGGGAGTTGACATCTATGGAACTCTGCAAAAATGAGGCTAGTTTTCCAAACCAATTATTTGTGCAGTGAAGATTTATAAACTAGTACATATGAACAGTATGAACACCTTTGAATATCCTGCCTTGCTTGTACCTTTAAGTATGATGCTATTCCCTATTCTCTATGTTAAAAAAAATAAAAATCAATTCATTTTACAGAGTGGCAATGCTGTCTGCTGGTACACTGAGAAAACCTCTGATTTAAATAAGGAAAGAAATGAAATTGTAACATATAGATGTACTTCTGAGGTGAATATGGAATCTCTTTCTTCTTAACAATGGTAAAATGACCAATGCCTTTTGCATGCAAGTAGTTTCAGCTGACTTAGCATGAGGGAATGAAAGGAACATCAACACCGGAGTGTACACATTAGTATATCATGCTTTCCTGACTTGGCATTAGAACTTTCCCATTGCTGCACTCTTGTCTCCAGCCCAATCCTGAGCTAACAGAGACAAATGTCCAGTTTTATATGTCCACATTCTAGGGGGATAATAAAAACAGGACTAACTGATCAAGGAACATGTATGAGATTCCAGAGAATGATAAATATGGGACTGTAGACCAAGTGGCTTAAATGGTTTACTAGTAAATAATAAGGCAAGAGTCACTACTTAAAATGTTAATGCTTTGAGGTCATGGTTTTTATAAACCAGGCATTTTTAAAAATCCTACAGTATTTAATAGGAAAAAACAAGTACTATTGTAGTTTCTGTAGTTTCTAAAACATTTATTCCATAATAATATATTTAATCTGGTATTAAATTAGCTTTTCCTTTTTAGCAATATTATTTTATTCTTTTTTGAGACAAGTTACAATAACATAGATAAAACTGTTTTGTACAAAAGGTATAGACACATACAATTCTACGTACACCACATACATACACCACCCCCCTCTTCACAGTAAGCAATTACAGTTTAGATTTTTTAAAGATCAGATTTTCTTCATTTTGGGGATCATTAGTCTAAGATACTGTGTGAGAGTATGTGCCTGATTCTGTGAATATTGAATGCATTGAGAAAATTATAAAAATAGCATTCCTCTTACTTTCCCTAAATTTGAACTGCAAATGGCTTGATTGAACCAGTTCTTAACATTTGTTTAGCTGTGAAAATATAGTAATAAAGCAATAGCACTTGTATAAATGTGACTCCTATATAATGTAGTTTTGAAGCATAATTAACTGTGATAAAGATCTTACATTTTAGAGTGCTAATAGCAGTGAAGTGCATAATACTAAATGATTCAGATGGTATAATGTCACAAATATTCCAACTGCCAGAAAAATAAAAGATTTCATACCTATAAGGAGTGAAATGTCATCACGTGACGTGTCGTGACTTTTTTCCCCTTCGCTAAAACGGGGGTGGGCATGGCCAGCGCGTGATACATCCGGCCTGTGGCCTGCAAGTTGGACACCCCTACAGTAGTATATAAAAAGAGAGCAAACCCCCGTTCCCTACTAGTAGTCATGATGTTACCCTAGTTTGGTAATGAAGTATCTGCAAATAAACAACCAAGTTCACCGAGCACCAAGGACCCCACAAATAAAGGGTGTCCACACAATGCACATACATACATGATATTTCACGTGTGATTTGTACCAACAACCCATTTTTGTTCCATTAGCCTTCACTTAACTTATGAAAATCTCTCCATAAGTACTCAACTGATGGATCGATCATGAAAGTTGCCCAAAAGAAGAGTGTTTCAGAAATTTGCACAAGGCCAAGCTATATGTGCCCAGACACTGTGAAAGCAAAACAAATGAAAGCAAATTACTGTTATTATTGGATAGGTTAGAAAATGTGTTAATTAAATTAGGATATGCTAAGTGTTTGAAATGTTTTAACAGTCAAGAGAGAAAGGGTTTATGCAATCCCTTCCACTAGGAGGCAGTGTCTCCACCTGACAGGAATTTGAAATAGGAGTGATTAAAAAATTGGAGACAATCCAAGGCTGATGTAGCTAAAGATGTAGGAGGGTTGATTGGAGAGACTAGTACAGTTCATATGCAAGAACAAACGCTAGGATACAGAATGTCAGAATTCAGGAGGTAGACTTGAAAAAAACCATGAAGGAAAAGCTGTGTAGAAAATAACTCAGGCTTTTATGTATTATAAATATTTATATAATATATATTATTTATATAAAATAATATATTATATGAATAGTATATATAGTATATCATAATTTATATACAGCTTGACAGTGCTTTACAGCCTTCTCTAAGCAGTTTGCAGAGTCAGCATATTGTCTCCAACAATCTGGCTCCTCATTTTACTGACCTCAGAAGGATGAAAGGCTGAGTCAACCTTGAGCCTGGTGGTGATATTCAAACTGCCAAATTGTAGGCGGCCGGCAGTCAGCAGAAGTAGCCTGCAGTACTGCATTCTAACCACTGTGCCACCGTGGCTCTTGGTATAGTAATATAAAAATATCAGAGCTGTGAATTAAGAAATGGGAAGTTGTTTTTTAAAGGGAATGAAAACATTTTGTACCTTCCCTTTCTTATTCATATGGGGTTGGCAAGCCTCAGATTTTGAAAAAAGTTTTTATTTTAAGCCTTTCCTCTCAAGAAATGTTTAATTATGAGAAGTATTAACTTTGAAAACCATGAAGTAGGTAGTTAAAAGGCACAGCATAACTGGGCTGGGAAGGAACTTCAGTTAGATAGCCCACTTAGTCCCAGTTTTCAAACTGTTCTAAAATTGCTTTTTTTCCTATGCTTAATTACAGTGGATGTTCCTTTCAAAGCTGTTTAGTTCTGCAAAATAGAAAAAAACCATGAAATGGTCTCATTTATATATATATATGTTAGTTGATCCTCCACATCAATAGTTCAATTTAATGTATAATAAAATCCTATTCTTCTGATAAGCAGCCTCAGCAAAGATTAATATTCTCATTCTCCATGTGGTCTGAGTCTTCCAACTCAATGCCGGGGACAAGGTTGTAATAATCTACTGATTTGTTCATGTAGAGTCTCTCACGGTCTGCTGAATCTCTCAGAACATCCGTTACGCTCAATGTCTCTGCTTCGGGTTCCCCATCTGTTGTCTCTTCCTCTTCAATGACTGGTTTTGTTGTTCCCAACTTTTCTTGGTCAAGATTTCTACATGTCAAAGAATCATCAGAAGTCCCTAGTTTAATCTCCACTTCCTCATAAAGGTCTCTGCTGCTCTCCAATAATGCAGTTGAAGGTTTAAGCAAAATTTGGTTTCTCAACAAGTTGTTTTCACTCCCTGCAGTGCCATGAACACTCATAATAGGTGGAATAGAGCATTGATGATCATCTGATCTATTGGTTCCATTCTTCTCCACTGTAGCCAACTCACATTCCTTTCTATCATGAAGAGCATAGCCTGTCTTTCTCTTTGTCTTCTTTTTGTGCTTGCAAAAGTAGCAGGTGACCAAGACAAGAATAGCAACCAGAGGTAAGCAAATAAACAGAGCTGTGAGTCTATGAGTCTGGCACAATTCTGCCTTGGAAATGGTTTTTATATTTATGCCATAGTAATGTTCTGGGGTGTGACAAACAATGTCAAATGAACTAAGGATATATTTTCCTAGATGTTCAAGAAGGTTGCAAGTGCAATCCCAACTGTTGTGAGAGAGGCCAAGTATGAGAAGGGAAGGTTTGAAAATCCCAGAAGGAAGGGAAGATAAGTTATTGAAATCAAGGTAGATCTCTTGAATGTAGTTAGATGTTTCCAGAAATGACTCAGATAAATTATGGAGTTGATTGTTCTCCAAGTGAATAACACGCAGGCTGGGTGCATGTCTCAGGAAATTATCTGGAAGCCAATTTAATTTGTTATGGTCCAAGTACAGAATTTCCAGACTAAAAGAGTCAACACTTACGTTCTTAATATGTGATATATCACAGTTTGATAGATGCAGCTCTTTCAACCCTACAGTTCCAGCAAAGATGCTCCAGTCCAAAGTATTGATTTTGGTCCTTGTGAAATTCAAACAACATATCTCAGGAGCTAATTTAGTCCTAAAGTTCTCGAAACTGATATCTGTGCTGCAGTTGCAGGTCTTTTCCATTGCTCCAAAAGTAAATTTGGTTGCTAATAGCATCCCACCAAAAAGAATAACTGTCCATTTCTTCTGATCTAAATAAAAAAGATGGCAATTATTAAACCTTTTGCACCGATTTGCATTATGAATTGCAATTAGAAATCAACTGTTTCTGCAGTTAAGTCACAGATTCAATAAACAATGATTGGACAAATACAATTATTCTAAACTGAATTGCAATAATTTACTTCGCTAATAATAGATTATATATCCAAATTAACTGTAATGATCATGGAAAGTCTCCTTCCATTCAGAGAAGACACAGGTCATGGCTGATTCTTCCATTCTACTGCACCCCACTCCATCACTTTTTGTCTCAAGATGAACAAGTAGGTCCCACAGCTTTTAAAAGCAGCTTTCATCACGATGGAAGTATCAGAAGTCAGATAAGACTTTTTTAAAACTGCTGCAGCCACCAAAGAGGACAAGAAGATGTTTTCATTACAACCAGAATTTGTACTACAATATATCTACAAAGTAAAATAATGTTTTAAAATGGTTGCTTGTCACTTTCTGGGAAAAGCTAGCAATTCTTATTGTTCAGGGAGCAGCATTAACCAGCTTGGGGTGAAGCATCATAAAACACTAGGAGGCTATTCTATTTATATTATTGCTAATTGTCTGTGTCTCTTAGTATCTTGTACTGTAATGCCAGAGGACAACTCCCAGAGAAGCTCAAAACCCAGGGAACTTATGGCCCACCGAGCACAACTTCCCCTGTTTACAGCATTTTCTTCTTCCTTCTCCTGAGAAATATATTTCTAATGCTAGTGGTGTGCTTCCTCCTGTCCTTAACCTGCTATAGGTACAAGACAGGTCCTTCCCTTTAGAAATGAAGTAACTGAATTCTGAAGGAGACAGGAGAGCTGTGAATTAATGAATGAGAAGTTGTTTGCTTGGAGAAAATCATATATTTTAAAAAGTAAAACATAGACCTGGCTAGGTGTCTAAAACTCCACTGGGAAGGGGGTGTCTTGATGCTGCATATAAGAGTGTTATATGAAGAAAAAACACACCCCTTTTTCATTCCAGAAAAGATGTAGCAACAAAGTTTTTTGCTTGGGGAATGCCATATGCCGACGCTGTATAAATTTGATATCAATTAAGCATTTCCATACTACATGATGTCACTTGCCCTGAAAAGACCTCAGTCGTAATATGGTTTGTTTTGACTAATAGCGTCAAGTTAATGTAGCCTAGTTTAAGTGTCATATAAACCATAGCTAAATGTATTGAATTATTGAATATATTGTACAAATCTAATCACATTTATTTATTTTTATTTATTTTATTTCATTTATATATCAGATTTGGAGATTGTCAATCTTTCTCACTGAGCAACTCTGTTTACTCAGTAAATCACAGCTTAGTGATGAACTCTGCCACTTTGGCCTATCCATAGCTGGAGCAGAGTAAAACAGCTGATTCATATTGTACTTGCTATGAAAGCAAGCAAGCAAGAGATCATTCTAATGATTCTTCTTATATTCTCTGACCAATCCTGTCTTGTTGAACTGTAGAACACAGACTGCCTTGAACTGTTTAAATTAGCATATTCACTCAACTGGGGAGAAAAATTATCCTACTTGTTGAAGGAAGATTCAACTTCTATTTCAGATCATTTGGCAGCCAAATGGCCCTGCTTTCCGTTGCTCATCTCTCCCACGTTGAAGAGTTTTGCAGGAGCCTCATCTAAAGTCAGCAAATAATGACTGTATACCAAAGGAACAATGCTACTTTACAAACAGCAACCACTTCTTTCCTGTTGCTAGGAAATAATCACAGCATGATTAAGTTGTAGATGATTTAGTCTGTGGTCAGTTTCACAGACTAAAGTCATAATGTGATTTCTGTAACTTTGACTTAAGATGTTATCTGAACCATAAGCAACCAAATTTATAGACATACTTTCTATGAAACTCCTGCACATCTACATTTAAAACCTCATAATTAATCAAGAACAGTTAAGCCCTTTGATCACTATATTTTGCAATATTATTATAGGAGCCCTGGTGGTGCAGCCTACTAAAGTGCTGTTAAGTAGCACTTAGCTGCCAGCTGCCTGCAATTACTGCGAGTTCAAATCTCACCAGGCTCAAGGTTGACTCACCCTTCCATCCTTCAAGGTAGGTAAAATGAGGACCCGGATTGTGGGGGCAATAAGTTTTGTATAAAAAAGAACACCGCTTAGGGGGGGCCAAAAGCCCTACTAAGCAGGTATATACAAAAATATGAAGGCTATTGCATAACACATTGTAAGCCGCCCTGAGTCTCCGGAGAAGGCAGCATATAAATCGAACCAATAAATGAATGAATGAATGAATGAATGAATGAATGAATAAATAAATATTAGAATAGAAATTCTTTTATAATCATTTTGTCTAGGAACACACAGAGTACAATAGGAAGAAACATGAAAGCATTTAACATTTTCAAGTACTGTATAGTTAGTATATACAGGATGCACTTGCAAATGAAACAGTAGCTTGAAACCTTCAAAAGATATTGCAGGCCTGTGTAAGATTAATTGCTGGAAAGTTGTGTTGCAACATTTAGGAAGAGCTAATTGGTTTTATGTTAGCATCTCCCAATAATTTCCAACCAGGTTTAATGTGGAACCAATCACTGCTATGATTTTGTAATGCTTTCCTTCAGCCATTGTGTTGAATCGGAAGTTGTGGTATGGTGGCCCCTGTGCTGGAGACACTGATTTAAACTACATACCACAAGAACAATTAGCAGGCCTTGAGCCAGAATAGGATCCCACCCTAGCTCTTCCTGACCAATGACATCAGCTTTTCCTTCTCAGGCTTGGTTCTCAAACATCCCTGATGTTAATATTCTATTAAAATAGAATATTAACATCAGTAACAGTCATTTGGAGTCAGGCAACATCAAACTGAATGAATTAATAAGTAATAGTTTCCAGAAAAATTTACAACATAAAGGGAGAAACTCAGAAACCCCATTATACTTTTAAGGTTAAGTCACATCTGTGTTGATGTTAACTGAAATTGAAATGCTTATGCTAGATATTTTGGACTATTACATCCATTAATACAAATAAACATAGCCAAATAAAAAAGGGTTAAATCCCAAGCTTTTAGTAGGCACTGGTTGCCTCCTACTGAAAAAAGAACAGATAACCTGATGGGAGACTATATAATTTAGTATTGTATCAATTTATGATAAGTCAGACAAAAATAATTAATGGGAAGACTTTTGTGGGAAAGGTATAGCTTATTCCTTTCCCACAAGTCTTCCCATTAATTATTGGGAATTATAATTATATAATCTACACTGTCTGGTTGTTAAAATCCTGGATTTTAAATGATAGTTTATTCCACTTTGGTGGAATGCTTTTGCTACACCATTTCTTTTGAAGCATCTGATCCTGGGTATTCTATTTGATCAGTGATATTCACAAGGCAGCCTGTGATCTCTTTGTTTACAGTTCTTTCATAACTAGCATTACCATTATATGGAGCAAGCTGGCACTGGCACTGGCAACAGTTCCTCTTGAGTTACTATTCTAATGTTAGTGATCTTTGCTTGTTGCTGGAATGGATTGCTAGTGTCCCTTGGCCTCTTCCCAACGTATCATTGACAGTATTGAGAAATACTGAGCAAGAAGGCAAAGAGACACTCTTATACTGTTTGCTGCTTTTGCTGCACGGCACATGCTGATGTCTGTTGCCTCAATTGCACATTTATTTGAACAAAGAGCATGCAGGTGATAGATGGGACAGCAAGAGTTGGTAAATGATAATTTTGCCTATGCTACTTGTTCTTCTCTGTGTCCCTAAGTGGCCTGCTGTCCTTGGGTGCAGTGAAAGATGTTATCTCCTCACTATTATTGATGATAAGAGTCAACTAACAGCTAGTCTGTTTTTGTGTATACAATGGGAACCTCAAACATAATAGAACTTGTCCTCTAATACTAAGTATTTTTTTTAAAAAACTACGTATCCCAAGAAGCACAAACTGCTTTCAGATTAGCAAATGAATAACTGATCTACATGTCAGTTTCCTGTAAAGAGAAAAGTTACCTCAATATGTTTTCTGGTTATATCTGGAAGGGCAGGAAATGTTGCCTTCAAAGCGGAAACAAATCCTTGGAATATTCTCCTGTCATTACTCCATTATTCATGGAGTAGGTGAATGAATCATGATTGAACTCCTTGATCCAGTGGCGGGTTACTACTGGTTCACCCTGGATTGGGCAAACCGGTAACGGCGGTGGCAGGAGGCTCCGCCTACCCGCCCAAACATCTCTGCACATGTGCAGAAGTTATGCTCGCACATGCAAGCGTGCCTATGAGCAAACCAGTAGCAACGCGGTTTGAAGCCCACTATTGCCTTGATCCCTACCACTTACGTTATAGTCAAAAATTATTCTGCTTTTGAAAAGCAAGTTAGGATTACACCTGAGAGATTGCACAGGCCTTGTGAATGGAGTCATTATCTCCAACTTTAAAGCTACAAGTATCTGCTAGCTCCTCTTCGTACAAATGCAAATGAGGTAGGAAAGACAACAGATCAGGCATACATTTTTCCTTGTGTGATCAAGGAGCCATACCCAAGCAAATTGCAGAATGCACTTTCTTTTCTCCTATGATTCAAGAAGGCGGGTAAAGAGGAGGGAAGAATGAATAAGGAAGTTTTTAATCACTCTGGGAAATCAGAAAACTCCCAGTGCTGGGATCCAGTCTGAAGCCAACAGAAAGGTCCTTACTAGCAACTTTTTAGAGAAAGAGTGAAGGCTGCAGGCCCACAGTAAACAAGATACCATTAAGGACTCCCCTAATAGTAGATTCCGTGCCATCAGCCCAGACCTTTTATCTGGGAAGAAAGATGACACCTAAAAAAAAGTATCTCAACAGATGCAATTATTTTAGCACAGTATTGTGAAATGCTAATGCAGCCTTACTGAACTTTTGTGCTGTTCTGGTTACTATCATTCCATTGCAAATTATAAAATCACCCCAGATCTTGAATAGTGATCCGCTGGATACCTGCTGCCCTCTACAGCACCGGAAGTGCAACTGACCCTAGGGAAGAGCAAGTCAGAGACTGTGGGAAACAGCAGAGAAAATTGACAGCAGTTGGAAAAGGGATACCCTTTTTATTTGTCCATGCTGGACAATACTTCATTCAGCCAAGCAGTAATGATGAGAGACGTTTTATTTATTTCTTCTTTCAAAGCCTCCGGCACCGTCCTGAAAAACGGGCCGGCCTTTTGCATCTTTTTACTTTGTTTTGGTTTCTCAATGAGCTCAACCAATCTCATTGTACATATGTTGACAATAAAGATTTGATTTGAATTGAATTTGTTGCATTTCACACGGTGCTTTTAAACTTTTTTTCCTCTCTCCCTCCCCCACCCCCACCCCCCGGGCAGGAAATGGGCGAGTGGCTGGCTGGAAGAGGGGAAAACGGATCTCACCCCAAGTACTATTATACCCTAGAGAGGCCGGAGGAGTAACTCGAGATGCCCCTACAATGGCCTTTTCTTCGCAGGGAACCGCTGCGCAACAATTCGCTCCCGCTTCTTGAAGAGTCGCTTGCAAAAAAACAAAACAAAAAACAAAAAAACCCTCGGCGTTCTTCTTTCTCAAAATAACCGGAGCCTGGTCTCCCAGGATACAAGATTATAAACAGAAAGCATCTCCCAGCCGCGGCCTGGCAAACGTCCTGGTGCAGCCGGGAATAAAGCCCAAAGCCCCGAGCGGATCTGCCGCCACCCCCACTTCCCCGCAACGTCCAGCCGGACTGCAACAGGGCCGACTCTCCCGCTCATCCCAGCTCCATGAAGCCAATTCCCCTGGCCGCGTCCGGAAAATGTACAGCTTGGTTTCGGCGGGACTCCTAAGGAAGAGAGGGAAGCTGCCCCCAAGGGACGCCCTCCCCCTTTGCCTCCTCTTCTGGGACACCTGCCGACGTGCGCGAGGGAAGGAAGGTCCTTTCACAGCGCCCCGCTAGTGAGGCTTCGCTCTCCCTTCCCAAGAAGGCGCGCTCCGAAAGCCGGGAAGCCCGAAAGCTCCCTTTGACCGTCGAGGATGGCGGGCGACGTCTTCGAACCAGCCTGGAGAATTTCCAGCTACTCACCTGCCCCCGGGACCCTGTCCCGTCCCATTGTCCCGGCGCGTCGGGGGAAGCCCCGTCAAAGTTGTTCCATGCCTGGTTCAGGCTCGGGAAGGGACGCTCTCCTTCGCCGAGCGAGCCTCCTTGGGCAGCGTCGGGCTCTGCCTTCTTCCCCGGGGCGTGGCCCTCCCGCCGCCCGAGAAACTGGCGGAGAGGAGGGAGAACCAAGCCGGCGGGCGCCTGTACGCTTCCTCCCGCCGGCGCTCGCGGCTGTGCCCGCTTTGGGGGCCTTCGCCTGCTTCGAGAGCCCAAAGCGTCCTCCGGCGGAGTTTTTGAGTGGCGGGCTTCGAATCCAGGAAGACTCGCTTTCTGCCTCTCTCGAGAAAGAGTTCTGGGCGAACCGAATGGGCGCCTCGTCCTACACCAGGAATGACTAATCTGAGTACACATTTTATTTGATTTTTTTCACCTTTCACGAGTAAATAGCCCATAATTTTTTGTGTGTCATATTTAAAGACTGGGTGGTTGGTTCCAGGAGGGCGGATACTACAAGTAGTCCTTGACCACAATTGAGCCCAATATTTCTGTTGTTAAGTGAAACATGTGTTAAGTGAGTTTTGCCCTGGTTTATGCCCTTTCTTGTCTCAGTTGTTAAGTGAATCATTGCAGTTGACAAGTTGGTAGCCTGATTGTTAAGTGAATCTGGCTTCCCCATTGACTTTGTTGTCAGAAGGTGACCACATGACCTTGGGCCACACAATGGTCATAAATAGGAGACAGTTGTCAAGTGTCTGAATTTTGGTCACATTACCATGGGGATGCTGCAAAGGTCGTAACTCTGAAAAATTGTCATAAGTCACTTTTTTCAGTGCCGTTGTAACTTTGAACGGTCACTAAATGAACTGTTGTAAAATGAGGACTACCTGTATTATGATTGTAATTACAGTAATCCAAAACAACAGTAGTTTAAGACATTAACTCCATTGGCCTTAGCCTGTACATTTCATTTTCTCTGGTGAGTAAGATAGGCAATCTGTCTAATAGTCTATCTAACCCTGCATAGATAAATAACATAATCCAAGAATTAGGACGAATTATTCTTCATAAATCGCAGTGGCTAAGTGACAGCAGTTTACAAAGAGGGTTCTTTTGAAATTTCAGGAGATTATACTGAATTTGGTTCCTAACTGCTAATCTTTATTTGTACAGTACACACATAATACATATATACCCATCATGCTATTTCCTTTCAGGCTAAGCAATTTATCACAAAACACAGGGGAGAGAGTGAGAAGTAATAAACCAAGTAAATTAAAATCAGAAAATAAGGAAAGAAAAACTAAATCTAGTTTACTTTAAGCTCAGTTAGTAAACCTTTCCGTAGCATTTTATTGTTGCAAACCATATTTGCTTCCACTGTATCCTACGCTGATTCATATATTCTTTCTTTAAACTTTACACTTCATTTTTTTCTGAAGAATCTCATTAACCACATCCAAATCTGACTTTTTCAGTCAGAGAAAGTACCTTAAAGATTTTAATGATTTGCTAACAGATGGCCTAAATAATTATCCTGCCACTACATTTGTTGAGACCGTGGGTAAGCAGTGCCTTTTAATTGCTCAGCAATGTATTCACTCAATCAGATAACTGCAATATTAACATGCTGCTTGGTGAAATCTGGGAATTGAAGTCCACACTTTTTAAAGTTGTTGAGATTGAGAAACACTGCTCCATAGGGTTAGCAGTAATAATGTGAGCCCACTCTTGAATAAAAATGTGAATATGTATTTATTTAGCACATCATATAGTAATATATATTAACATTTAACAAAGATATGAAATTCCCCCTGTAATGTTAGGTGCAAATGATCTTGACACTGGGAAGAATCAGATCAGCTGCCAATAAGAGGCAGTTTAGCCTACAGCAGCAATGTAGATATGGCAAATATCTCAGAAGGGACCCTCCCTAGTTTCTTGGGCTACAAAGGTGACCAAGAAGAAATGTAACTTCAGCTTTGCAAGGTTGATGTCAGCTTTATGAGTTAGTCTAGACAAGAAGTACACCTAGAAAAACTAATATTTTTAATACAGGTAGTCCTTGACTTACCACAATTAAGCCCAAAATTTCTGTTGCAATTGAGACGTTGTTAAATGACTTTTGACCTATTTTATTTTCCTTCTTGCCACAGTTAAATGAATCACTGCAGTTGTTAAGTTAGTAACACAGTTGTATAACTAGTTATTGAGTCAGATGCTAAAAGGTGAGCAGATAGGTATACTATTCATAATAAAAAATATCACCTTAGCTATTATTCCCATCCACCAACTGTTTATCATGCACAATAAAAAGGGATCATCTTATGTCCTCCTTTCCATCTCTATTCTGCCCTTGCCATGCACGTAAAAAAGCTAATGTTGGAACAATCAAAAGACTTTCTCTTTGGGGGTTTAATCCTCTTGTTGAGGGTTAGGCCAGGTGAATTAATTAAAAAACTTCTGAATTCTAAGACAGGATCCTGTATTAGCACATAGTAACTTTCATCGTAGCATGGTTGAATTCAGTAGCTTTGCTCAAACTCTGGCATTTAAATTCAGGGCTTTAAAGTAGGCTTCTGAATAAGTAAGCATTATTAGGATGATTAATGTTCCCCAAAGGGTCTTCAGTAAGGTCAAACAGAATATTATTTGAAGTTGCTTATCCATCAAGTTATAGTTGCTCCATTCCAACCAGACAGTACAGGTGGATGAGACCACTCCTTTTGATGCAATCTAATGTGGTGTCTTCCAATGAGTCAGAGTTAATTTGTTAAGGGGAAATGAACTTGAGGATTGACTTCCAACATGAAAGCAGGTATTGGTCAAGGCCTATGCATCTAATACTGGTGGTGAGTTGGCTGTAGCAAATTGTCCTAGACCCTCTCCAGGTCAAATCTCTGACTTGAGGTCTTGTCAGATGGATAATGCTCAGTGCTCCAATTATAAGCACAACTGTTGTAAAGTTTGCACTTAGTAAATGTTCCATGGAAAGAAAAAATATGAAAGTTACACAAAGTCTCCCATAACATCCTATGAATGAGATAGAACAGTGGTACATACATATTTGCCTGGACTAGAAGCAGCCCTGGATATACAGAACTCTTTGCAAGGCATCCAGCATACAAGAGTAAGCCACATTTCTGCCTTTATGTGGTAATGTCAATAGTTTTATGCAGCATCCAAAGTAAAAGTGAACTACATCTGTATCTGCACCTCTGGCATGCATTTTTTGAGTTGTTTCCCTTATAGCACGAATCAAAATCAAACATCTCTGAAAATGTAAAGCTAGAAGTCAGTAGCTCTACAGAGTCATTTTAAGTATGCTAACTCACCCCTGCTGAACTTTTGTTCTTCCAATTTTCTATCTCTCCTTCATTCTCACTATAGCAAGGGAGGGCAATCTGAGTTCTTCAAATATTGCTGTACTAGATTTCCAGAGTCCTGATCAAAGTGAAGGTGCTCAGAATTTAGCTTCATATGCTCTCCATCTCTGCAAAACAGCTCAATTAATGCTCCAGGATATTGATTAGGAACCTATGATTCCTTTATAAGAGATTACAAGATTTAAGATATATCTTTGGAAGGTTACAAGAAAGATGTTGGTTTGATTAATACATTAATTCATCATTAGCTTAACCATGATTTGTTCAATAAACCAAAGTTAATAAGTCATAGAGCAAATTTTATATGTTACAGTGGCTGGATTCACGCAGTAATAGGAAAATGAGAATTCTCCAGAGCTCTGTCCCATATTACCAATGGCAAGGGTTGTCAGGAATTTAGCAACAAATTGGAGTTCATATATCAACCCTGATGTATGATTATCAAGCATCATCAGGCTTCGCAATAATGTGTGGAGAAGAACCACTTAGAAATAAATAGATGCGAAGATTGCACAGCTAGTTTACAAAAAAGTCCTTCCTGGGAAGCATACTAAGATTTGAATTCTGACTGTAGCTTTCCGCCTACAACGAAGTTGCTTGCAGATTGTTGGTTTTCTTACAATGAACTATGTATTCCATATTTCAGTGCAAGTTCCACTCCTTTGATAACAATCAGAATGCCATCTCCTGTCCGTAAAAGCTCTTAACAAGCCAATAAAATGAAATGAAAGGCAACCTGCAGCTGTAAAAAGATTGGCTTTTCCTGCCTTATTGCAACACTGGGGCTACTGTACGAGAGAAGGCAAAAGGAAGCAGGAAGTTGAACAATGAATCTTCTTTTTGGGTTCATGTTGGAATGAGCAAAGTGCTTAGGAACAAGCAGGTCTCTGAATCTTATGGGCAAGCAATTCAGAAGGGAATCAAAGATGTGCGTACGTTTGATAAGCAGATGGAAATTTGGGTGCACTAGATTCAAAATGCAGCTAATTGAACTGAGACAGGAATCATCTGTCTATATAAACTAGTTTTCTGTAAAATGAGATAGTATTTATGCAATCATGATTATAACAGTATTATAATTTTGGGACCCAGAATTAGTTTAACAGTCCACTGCCATACAGATTAAGAATTGGTTTGTATCAGGCAGCCACAAACTAGTTTTAACTTACTTTTTATAGGGAAAATATGCACAAAAAGTATTTCTTTAAGTAATAATTAACTTGTGAAATTCTTGCTTAGAAACTGTGGGATGACCTCTGGCTGAGATGGATTTACTCTTTGCTACAGTCTGATTACTGGCCAGATTTAACAAAGAGAAAGAGAAAAAAATGGGTGAATGATCTTTCAAGTTAAAACAGATTGCATGGCCAAAACTTCATAATAAATAATGCTTTCTTTATGGGCAGCCACTGTTAGCAATTGGTAAATCAGAACCATTATCAACATAGCAAATATAACACACCCTATGCCAAGAATAGAAATAAAAAGTGCTTTATCCAGAGGTCGTTCCCACCTTAACTGCAATATATGGCAAACAGAACTCAAACACAGAAGATGGATTCCTCAGTCAAGAACCTGAATATTTGGCAAGTCTGAGGAGTGTTTTGAAGGCAGATCTTCAAACAATGGAAAAAGCATTATTTGGGGATCACTGGATACTCTGCCAAACACTAAGTTGCAGACATGCTAATAGAAAATGCATGTTTAATGATTAAATCTCTTCAGCTAGGACCTCCATGGCAGTCCCTGAAAAATTCCTGGTGCAAGTAAAGGAAAGACATGAGAAAAATAGTGAAAATGGGGAGTGAGAGTAGTCAGTAGTTTCATTTCGGTGAAGGAGATAGTGCCAGGCTGTGCTGTGTCTCCTCTCTCCTCCCAAAAATACCAGAAATGAAAGGCAGAGGAAGAATTAAATAAAATATCTGTCAGAACTGGAATCACAGGCACTAACTTATACAGCAGGGGAAAAGTGGAATGATCTCAATTTCCTTGGAAAAAATGGCAAGGAGCCACTGCAGGAAGTTTAATCCCCTTTTACATACGGTTGCCATACTTGCCCTGTCAAAAAGTGCTGCCTCTAGTGTTGACTGGAAAAGGGGATCTGGAAAATACTACTTTAGCATGCTGATATTTATCATGGATAGGAACAGGAGCAAGAATCATAGAAGGCAGGTTCAATGTAAAAGCTAAAATTGAACAACAGTGAAATACAGTGAAATAAATAACTCCCTTTAACTTCTGAACCAGGGGGAGTTGGCATCTGCATCCTAGAATGATTGGTTTACAAAAACCACAGTTTAACTTGCAGCACCATCTAAGTCCTGGGATAATATCAATCAAAACAGTCTCCTCTCTCTGACATATACAGGTAGTCCTCAATTTACAACAGTTCACTTAGTGACCTTTCTAAGTTACGACAGCCCTGAAAAAAGTGACATGACCATTTTTCCCACATGATCAAAATTAAGATGCTTGGTAACTGACTGATAATTTATGATATCTGCAGTGCCTTGAGGTCATGTGAACATGTGATCAGCTTTTGCAACCTTCTAAATGCTGTCTTTGTCCAGTATAATGCTTCAAACATTATACAAAGACACATATTTACCCATTCTTAAATTAGAAGAAATGCCTCTCATAAGGCATCATATGTAAGAATGCTATCATCATTATCATCACAATCTTATGATCACAGAGGATATAATCTCATGACCTGAAATCTCATGACTAGAAATCTCAGAAGGAAAAAAACAGAGCAAAGAAAAATGGCAAGTGTAGAATTAACTTTTATCTTAGAATCACCCTAAAGGCTGAGGTTATAAACTATGCTCAGCTGGATGCAGTTGCTGTGGATTGTAATATATTGATTTTTTTTTCTAGTGTTTTCCTCAAATGCAGGTCCTTTTTCCCCCCAGGTGAAATGAGTGTTGATCCGTTAGTTGTGACAGAAATTGTATTGTGGGTTGAGAAACTGTGACTGTCCCAAAGTCACCCAAGCCAACTTTTATGTCTAAGGCAGCATTAGAATTCACCGTGTCCTGGTTTCTAGCCTGGTGCCTAAACCACTAAACCAAATTGGCTCTTTTATGCAAACCCAGCTGTTTAAGGTTAATTAAATAAATGATTAAGCAATATATAACAAAAATAGAACAGAACAGAATAGAATAACAGTGTTGGAAGAGTCCTGTTCAGACAAGAAACCTTATACCATTTCAAATTCAGACAAATGGTTGTCCAATCTCTTCTTAAAAACTTCCAGTGTTGGAGCATTTGCAACTTCAGGAGGCAAGTTGTTCCACTGATCGTTTTAACTGTCAAGAAATTTATCCTTAGTTCTAGGTTGCTTCTCTCCTTTATTAGTTTCCATCCATTGCTTCTTGTTCTGCCTTCAGGTGCTTTGGAGAATAGCTTGACTGCCTCTTTGTGGCAGCCCCTGAGATACTGGACTTTTCTATCATGTCACCTCTAGTCTTTCTTTTCATTAAACTAGACATACCCAATTCTAGCAACCACTCTTTATACATTTTAGCTTCCAATCCCCCGGTCATCTTTGTTGCTCTTCTCTACACTCTTTCTAGAGTCTCAACATCTTTCTTACATTGTGGCAACCAAAACCGGATGCAGTACGTTAATGCAGCCTAGAACTGTGATGGCTTTTTTGGCAGCTGCAGCACACCATGGGCTCATATTTAAGTGATTGTCCACTAGGACTCCAAGATCCCTCTCAAGTTACCGTACTACTATTGAGCCAGGAATACCTATACTATATTTTTTAATGTTTTGCTGAGAATAATAACAATATGGGGGTTCGGATCAGTGTGTACCACCTAAATCACACAGGCATTGGGACAAAGGGAAACTAACCCACAATTGTGTCTTCACAACCTCCCAGGACCCAGTCCATGTGCATGCTGCCTTCCTTTCACCCTCAGCTTGGTGCATAGAGGTCCAGGATTTATGAGGATTTACATATGTCAGTTTCTTGTCAAGCAAAACAACAACAATCGATTGCTGCAAATAAGTATAGGTTTTTCTATCCCAGTGTGATAGGTTTCTATTTCTTTTAATGAGCCCCATGTTGAAAAAGATCCATAAATCTTGATTCCAAATCTTGGAGAAATAGCTGCAAAGGATATTTGCAATTTTAACACAAGTGATTAATCCAGGATCATATAAATAATTCTTTTGATTTTAGTCCCCCCAAGTGGCAGTAATATGAAAATCAACACCAAAAGAATTGATGTTTTAACTCTCATGTTTCATCCCCAATAATAAAGTGGTTGCAACCAACTCATTAAACATGCTGAAGGTATCTCAGAGGAAAGAAATCAAGCATTTTGTTGTTCTAGTAACCCCATTGTTGTAATTCCACCAAAACCTCTGATCATTGTGAGACTTCAGAAATAGCAATTGCATCTGGTCGAAATAGACTGAATAAGAAACTGTCAAAAACCTCTTGGATAAATTAATTGAACAAATTTTTAAAAAGGCTGGAGTCAATTCAAAACAGTATTATTATATTATTAAAGGACAAGTTCATATTAAAATAGAATTTACCCATTTTAAAATTAAATTTATTCCATGCCAGTTTTTTTATATATAATCCAGATCACACATATCAAACCACTCTTAAAGGAATAATTATACCTCCCCTGCACATAATCAAAGAAAACTATAAACCCACCCCCCATCCCCAGGCTTTGTTTGCCTTAAAAACGGAGGCTGCAGTTGTTTTATCCATTCCCAAAATATCAAAGGGCAGGAAAAGCCTTTTGGGCAGGAAAAGCCCTAACTATGCTAAATTTCTGCAACTTGCTGTCTTCCCAGTGTGTCATTGTATGATTAGCGAGGAGGAGGAAACCTCACAAAAGTCTGACTTTTGCTAACCTTCTTGAACTACATTCTCTCTAGATGGTATTATCAAAAATGTTGAGAATAAAGTGCACAATTCTCTTAATTATCGGTAGATGGCAGTGTCTTATCACTGCTGCAATACCATTAATTCTTTGGAAGAAACTAGACTTCCCTGCTTACAGTTGCTATCAATAGAAATAGTCTGTAAAAGTATCTATATAAATGTTTTAAGGAGAAAATCTTCTCTGCTATTGGGATCTCAGTGATCCAGTTAACTAAAGAAAACTTGCTCTGACCATCAATAAGCTTCCAGGCAGAGGTGGTATTCAACCGGTTCGCACCAGTTCAGGTAAACTGGTAGCGGCAATCACAGGTGGGCCTGCCCGCCCACCTACCCCAGCTCCAAATCGTGCTATTTAGGCACATTTGAGGCCGGGCGCTTGTTCGGAAGTCACGTAAGCGAGCAAAGCGTATGCACGGAAGGCTGGGCGCATGCGTGGGTGCATGCAACGTGAGTGTGCGCACACGGGGTGAACCGGTGGTAAAGGTAAGTTAAATCCACCCCTGCTCCCAGATCTTATTTCCATATTCTACGTGTGGGTGCTTTTATTCTGCCTTTTTTATATATAACTCAAGGTAGCAAATATACTCAATACTACTACCTCCTTTTATTTATTTATAATTTATAGGGCTGGCTTTGATCCATAAAGTCCTTTACAACTTGTCCCCTGGATACCTACAGGACTGCCTGCCCCAACCTGAATCAGCCTGATCATCTAGGAAGCAATTGCTCTTAATATCCCGTCCCAAAGAAATAGAGGAGCTGGAGCCAGGATGCAATGCCAGTCTTCTGGAACAATCTTCCTGTAGAGATCAGACTTCTATCCTTCCTGAGTGGCTTTAGGAAAAAGTTGCAGATGAGTTTTGGAGAGTATTAAAGAATTTTGGCAGCTAAATTCTCCAATTGGTGTGCTCTAGTTTTACCAGTACTGACGGCAAATCCCATTATCCCCAGTCACTATGGTTGAGAGTGAAGAGGACAATAGTTCTATGCCTGTTGGGGGCATCAGATTGGGAAAGACTAGCTTTTACAGCAAATTACTTCTGAAAGTTCCTTTGCTTTTCCCTCTAGTCAAACCTGGTCCAGACATAATATTAAGTCACAATATGTTTCATTTGGCTTAGCATTTTGTGCAAATCTAGGCTATCATGCTTATTTAACAAACAGTGACAAAGTGTGATGCATGAACCCATATATGTATATAAAGAGCAACTAACGTGAGTATGGTATCATTATGATGTGAGACATGCAAGTTTTTATGTTAATTCCTTAGTTGAAAGCAGGGAGGCAATCTCACATGATGTAGCTGTTAGTATCCTCCATAACTAGATTCTTCCCTGCTCAAATTAAATAACACTGTAAATATGCAAAAGTAGTTTTCAGAACTGGTGGATGAAAGAAGAACATGTATTGATAAACTGGAGCCACTGGTCTAGGGGTGAAATGCTCCCGGTTCAGACCGGATTGCCCAATCTGGTAGCGATGGAGGCGGGTGGTTCGGAGAACCGGTAGCAAAAATCCCTGCCCGCCCCCTCCCATGCCCAGCTGAGCCGCACAATTATCAGAGGCTTTTCTTTACTTTTAAAAGCATTTTTCTACAACCTCTTCAGAGCGAAGAGGTTGTAAAAAATGCTTTCAAAAGGCTCTGAGGATCTCAGCTGAGTTGCCTGATCGGCAGAGGCTTTTTTTCTTTTAAATGCCTCTGATGATCAGGCAACTCAGCTTGGATCGTCAGAGGCATTTAAAAGAAAAAAAGCCTCTGCTGATCAGGCAACTCAGCTTGAATCGTCAGAGGCATTTAAAAGAAAAAAAGCCTCTGCTGATCAGGCAACTCAGCTTGAATCGTTAGAGGCATTTAAAAGAAAAAAAGCCTCTGCCAATCAGGCAACTCAGCTGGGATCCTCAGAGCCTTTTGAAAACACTTTTTACAACTTCTTCGCCAACACCAGCCCCAAGTCTGTAGACTTGCACAAATGCTAGCTCAATGTCTCATCTCTTTGCAGTAAATTTCGGACCAGTGCAGTGATGAAATCTAAAATTTGTTACTACTGGTTCTGTGGGCGTGGCTTGGTGGTGGTGGGAGTAATGTGACTGGGAGGGCGTGGCCAACTTTTTTTTTTACTTTTAAAAGCATTTTTTCTACCACCTTAAGAGGTTGCAGAAAAAAAATGCTTTTAGAAGCCTCTTACGATCAGGCAACTCAGCTGGGATCGTTAGAGGCCTTTAAAGGCATTTTTTTTTCTAAACCTCTTTGGCCGAAGAGATTGTAGAAAAAATGCTTTTAAAAGCCTCTGACGATCCCAGCTGAGCTAATCATCAGAGGTTTTTTTCTTTACTTTTAAAAGCATTTTTTCCGGCCGAAGAGTGAAAAAGTGCTTTTAAAAGTTAAAAAAAAACATCCTCTGATGATCACACAGCTCAGCTGGGCATGGAGGGGAGGCGCAGGGATTTTTGCTACTGGTTCTCCTAACCACCCATCGCCATCACTATCAGATCAGGCGATCTGGTCCAAACCGGGAACATTTCACCCCTGGATAAAAGGATCACTGGGAAGTTTTATTTGAGATGAGGTCATGTCCATTGCATCTATCATAAGCTTCTATGCTTAAATTAGTTATATGGTAGATAAGTAAGTGTTACAAATGCCACAAGTTATGCAAGAGGAAGGGGAACTGGTAAATATGTCCCAATGGACTAACTTACTGACCTGGATTAGTCAAGATGGTTTAAGCCACATGTGGCTACACTTAGAATTTATTTGATTCATTCTATGCCTCACTTTCCCAGAAAGGTGGCTTGCATTGGTTTATCACAAATATAAATAATAGTCAAGTAAAAAAAATATATCACCTACACTATCAGTATACAATACAGTAATAACACAATACTGTACATTTTTATTCTAGATAAACATAATAAAAGTAACCATATAAATATACTGCATCAATATCAAATGGTCAAACAACAAATTAAAACCAGACTCTATGTGAAGGGAAGCTAAAATATAGAAGCAAATTATTACATTTTTCTTAAATGATGCTCCTTAGGGAAAGGAATTCCAGGGTTGGTGCCATCACCAAAATGTTTCTAAACCTAAACATTTTTGCAAACAGCAGTTAAATTACAGAGACCATCACAGTCTGAAACCATGCTTCTTGGCTTACATAGTTTGTAGATTTGCATGTTTGAACCCAGACTAATGGTTACATTTAAGTAAGCTAACTTATAAAATAACATAAAATCATTATGAAAATAGAGCGGCTAGGTTCATACCATTATATTAAACCTTAATGTGGAGGGCTGGCTTTGAATGTTGTATGAACCTATCCACTTTGATTTATTTAATAAATCATGGTCAGTCTTGATTTAGGCATCCACATACCATAAAAGAATCAAAAGTGGTTTGGAAATAACATATTAAAAGGTTTAATTGGAACAAGAAGTGAGTATCTTCTGTGGGAATATCTTCTAGGAATGGAAGGGGTGTAACATACCACTCTGAATCTAGTGAACATCTGTTTCAGACAGTCCCTATAGCGCACATTATTTTAATTCTTAGGGTTTTTAAAAAATCTATTATACCTAGAATGCTATATTTTTCACACTGGTATGTATCACTTCGGCAGTATTTCACTTCCAAATTTTGTAAAGATTAATTATTTAGGAGTTGCTGTGGCTTTAAAAACTTTCCCTTACAAGAGGAACCACTTCCCTTTATCTCAGTTCCACTGTACCGTTGCTATAGTAATTTGTATTGGTCTTGTGCTTCAGTGATACAAGAACCAGTTGGAAAAAATGCAGAAGTGACATAACTACAAACTTACTCACCTATTAAAAACCAGCCTGGAATCCTTCTATTCTCTGTTACCCTTGAGATAGTTACAGTTAAAGGAAACAGTAATGAAATAGGTGTTTTTTTTTTCAATAGATGAACTTAAAAATCCATATTAAAATTCTAAATCATGCCCATAGTAAAGTGTGGTGAGACTTTGCAGACAAAAAAAAACCTATTTTCCATTCATCTCCAATTGCTTGGTTTATACCTTTACAAACAAAAATGTCATCTGACCAAGAGGCAAAAACGTATTCTTATTTTTCTTATTCTTAAAAATTCTTATTTTTCAGGTAGCTGTTAACTTACAATTGCAATTGAGACCAGAAATCCAGTTGTAAATCATTACAGTTGTAAATCAAGGTGCCCCGCGAAATGATTATATGACCCATTTTGCAACAGATGTTAAGTGAATGCGACAGTTAAGTGAAGGCAGCAATTATAAGTATGTTCAAATGGGAGGTTTTTGTCAGAAAAATGCTGGAAACTGGCAAAAAAAAACCCCACCCATTGTGAATCACAGTCACATGACTTCAAAATGCCATAACTGGTCATAAAGGTGACCTGTTCCCATGTGCCCAGCATACAGTCATGTGATCGTGGGAGAAGCAAGCTGCACAGCGGCCAGGGGATGTTTTTACAGCTGTATTTTTTATAAGAGCTAATTGCCCCAAAGTTGGGAGGGACTTAGGATTTCGTCAATTAGGGCCTGATCATGGGCCAGCAGGTTAGGCAAAGTTATTTAAATTAGTCAACTGAATGTACCAAACAATTAATGTTAACCTTAAGATAACATTAACAAGCAAATGAAATATATATATGTATATATATATTTCCTGTGGTGACTTGCCTTGTCCAAAGTTTAAATTTAAAATAAATTTGAAAACCCATGAAATGTAAAGCAAAAGAGGTATACATCACATAATTAGCTTTAGTCCCACAGTCTTAACCTACTTCATAGGGTTGCTATGGTGATTAAAAGGTGGGGGCGGATCATCCATACCCTGAGGTAGAATGGTTGTGTTTGCATGACTCACTAAAGTCCTCAGGAAGGCTCACTAGCCTTACAGTTCATGCTACTAAGAGAGAGGCCAAGCTTGCCCTGCCTAACTTCTATCCTCCAACCCATAACCCCAGCATTCAGGGGAGAAATTGTCCAAATGACAGTGGATGGAGTGAGTGAAATAACTCCTTTCTCGTGGAACAACTCACCTCTATGACAGAGATCAGAAGGGAGGACTAATCTAACATTTTCTTCTACTCCAACAATGTGTGAATCCCAAAGGAATTAACAACCCTGTACATAATGCCTACATTTTGGGGTTCTATCAACATGCTGGGGATACAGTTGACTCAGTAAAGTGGGTGATGCAATCAGGTTTAATTGTCTGGGCCCCAAACTAGCCAACCGTGTTGTCCAAATACAGCCCACAAAGTTTGTCTGCAACTCATTGTATGGTGTGAACTGAAAAAGTTGGGTCAATTGAATAGACAGTAGTTAAATTAATCATAATTAAGTATTCTATGCCAATGAAGCCACTAAGACAATTACTTTGGGCAGCTAATCATTGAATTAATGTCAGGGCAGCAAATGGTAATTATTGATCGGGAAGGATAGTGGTATTTGTGGAATTTTCTGATTTAGTTGGCAAATAATTTGGCAAGCTTCAGATACTACACCTCAAATTGCACAGTAACTGAACCATTTTTTTTCTTCTGCTTCCATCTGTAAAAAAAAAAAGGGTGGGGGGAGAAATGGGATATACATGGAAACAACAATACAGAGAAATATGTAGCCAATAGGAGATATTTCCAAGTAGCAAAACTGGGTTGATGATTATGAATATTAATTTTTTAAACAGGGCTACAATTCTAATCTCATGGTATTTTCCTTCCCTGCTGACGTCTTTCAATTTATTTGTTTTTCTAATTTCTGAACTACCCAGTTTTCTTGGACTCAATGCTAGTAGATCATAGTTGTTTTCTTCTTATACGCAGAATTTCTATGGATTTTCACTCAGCTAGGAATTACTGCACTTTTCCAATAAAACACCTATTTCTGCCTTACTACAATCCTTACGTTAGTTTTCTGAGTTTTTCCGAAGTATTTTGAAATGGGTACCAGTTTATTGGCCAGTTGAATCCACCACTGCTGGAACACATTTAATCTTTTGCATCTGTCACTGGTTTTATTACTTTTAAAAATTAATTATTTAGATTGTATTAAAATATTGTGGGTATATTTTTTTTAAAATATTGAATTTAAAAATAATTAAAATGGGAGTAGCTCTCAGAAGGAACTTTTGGCAGTACACATTAACATACACAAACATGTATGTATAATTATAAGGAATACTGCATTTCACATGTACATAAAGAAAAAATTACTAGTAAAAATACTAGTAATACTAGTGATTTAAAATGGTAATAAAATGATACTGCTATATTTAATTGAAAGTTTTATGCTGACGATTTTTTTATACTTTTACTCCTTATAGCAAAGCCATAATGATAAGCATAATGCTAAGATACGTTGGGATGGGGCTGGTATTCTGTGCTTCCGGAAAATCATGCCTTTTCTGTTGAGTGAATCAGATAAAAATAGAACTGTGGAAATATAGTGGATTACAAATAAATACCATCATAAGGGCCCTGTAAAGTATGAGTGAGTGAGCAATTCAGATTCCACTATAAATGCTTATCTGGAAATAGTTGCACATCAGTTACACATTCAGTATCATGCTCTTTTAAGTTACATGATATCTAGCCTACTTATTACACAATGATTCTAATACATATCCAATACAATTATTGTCTTCTGGTTTTAAAAACTAGCCTCAGCTGGTTAGACTAGAAGTAGTGAATGGCTCAAGGTTATCCAGGCCTGGGTTCATATGAGTCATTGAATCATTGACTTGCCAAACTTATTTTAGGTAGCCTGGTGGGGTTTAGCCATATTGTAGTATAATCCAGCCAATATGAATAGTTTATAATTCAATGTATTGCATAAATCTAGCCAGATGAGTACACTAAAACTAATCATGGCTAAATGTATCATGTGAACACCATTAATTGGGATCAAGTTCACATGTGTTAAACCACGATTCTTTAACCATGCTTACTTGAATAAACCACAATTAAGTCACAGCAGTTAATTCAAACTACTGCTGTTGTTTGCCAACCACAATAGCTGAGCTTCTGGAATACACAGGAGGGTTAAAATCAAACAAACTATATTATAGTTTAGGGTGATGTATGAATCCACTGTGTCCAAATGACATGTTATATTCTAAGTTTAATTAAATGCATGTGCTTGATTATGTTAAAAGTTTTTGCAATTGGCAGACTCAAACCAGTAGCAATCTTGGATATGTAGAATTTAGATTTGTACCACAGGTCTGTTCTTAAAATCCCGAAGATGGCAGCTGTTTTTCAGCATTAAAACAGGGCTGCTAGATGGAAAAACAAGTAGATTTACAATTTCTGGAGAGCAAAACTTCAAACGGTCTCTAGAGAAGAGCAAAGCGATGGAAAACGAAGTCTTTATTACACTAGCACAGACGATGTTACCTATAGTTAGGGTAATAAAACGTCTGCCAGAAAACAAGCAAGCTCAGAGAGCACCAAGGACCCCTCATTTCACCCTGAGCTACAAACATTATCCTTTATTGAAGTCTTTATTGCCCCATAATCCTGGTCCTCATTTTGCAGTCATATATCTACCGGTATATATTTGAGCAGAAACCTCAGATGTTAATCTGGCAGCCTTTCCCCGGCGGCTGTAAGCGCCACTTCTAAATTTTATCTCTCGTTTCCGTCGATGCAGCTTTCCGGTTTTTTCTCTCCCCCCCCCACTTTTTTTTTTTTTTTTTTTGCTCTTCCAGAGGACGGATGGAATATTTTGCATCTCTCTTTTGTTCCAAGAGAGGCGACGGGTTCTTTAAGGGCTAATTCCCGCCCTCTAGTTTGGCGGGTGGGGTTTCCTATTCGATGACGTCAGACTCACTCATTGATAAAAGTACCGGGATTCCCTGACTGTAGGCTCAGAAAGAGTAGATGAAACTTCCTTTGCCGGCGCGGCACGTGTCTTTGCGAGCGCTCGGGAGAAGGCGCCGGGACGCGGGTCGACGACTCTTTCCACCTCCTCGTAGGGAGTGAAGAAGCCGGTCTATCATGGAGCCCGTTTGTTTCCCCCCTTCTCATCCCTTCAATGACCACGTTATGGCCTCGGATCTGTACAAACCTTCGTTTCCCGTGATCGAGACGCCTAAACCCACCCGTATGGAGACATCTAGACCGGCCGAACCCACCCGAATTATTAGCGACCCAGTCACGGGCAGATCCTACAGCAAAGGCCGTCTGCTCGGCAAGGTACGTGCGGTGCATTTGCAACGGGTAGGAAGGATTTCGTTGGAGGGAGCGATCGCGATTCCTCGGCCGCTCTGCAGTCCTTGTCCGAGGGATGAGCCAAGCTGGCTTCTGCTCTGGGCGCATAAAAGGCTGAATGAGCCGCGTTCACGGAAAGGACGAATGGATTTAAGGAGTAGTTTATTCTGGTTTATGCTGGGAATGATTGAACGTGATAATAAGTGTGGTAGTTGAGGGTTGTTTTTGTGATAGAGCGAAAAGCTTCCCTTCTCCTGGCCTGGGTTTTTGTCTCGTCCCGATTGAGGCTCTTCTCTTCCTTCCCAGCAAGATTTCGATTGATCCGAGACAGGCCTGTCTGGGCACGACTCCTGCTGTGCTCTTCCCCATTGGGTGCCGTGGGTTCTTATACGATCTAGTTCTTCTGCCGCCGGCATGAGCCTATGCGTTCTTTTCCCTCTTCTCCTTCCCTTAAAGGTGTCAGAGATTTCTCATTAGTAGAGTCCGATTCTCTCTGAGAGGTTTCTTTTAAAGAAATCCGGGCCTGTGTTAGTTTGCTACTTGTATTGTTACACATACAGACCAGATAGACGATAGTTTGTCTCTCCATCCTGCAGATAGTTCGGTGACTGTGAAAAGGATTTGTAGGCTAAGGGCTGTATTCACAAGGCACTGAATTCTAACTTAAGCTTAACTCTAGTTGTATGTGAATCAATTCTTGTGGTTGGCTTGTTGATGCTAGAAAATTGGGTTTAATTGCAAGCAAGCAAATTTTAATACAACTATGTTTCTCAGGGGTTTGTGAAGACTGACCTTCACAAAGGGAAGGGAATTTCTCTCTTGGCTGACTGTAGGGATTAGCAGAAACTAGACAGTTGGTGACCCAGTGGCCAATTTCTAATAGTTTACGTGACTTATGGTTTAGGGTTGTGCCAATTAACCATCTGTGGCTTATTTAATAAACCATGGTTAAGCAAGCAACAGTAATATATGTGATCACAATAGAATAAAACTAGCAAAACAAATGTGATTTAATACAGTGTAATTAGAAAGTGGCTGGGTGCCAGTGGATTTCTGGGTTGTGAAGACTGAAAACTCGGTTCAGCTTTGATATCTAAAATTTTGGGGTTTAGCATTCTTAAGATAAATATGAGTTTCACCTATTAGGCCTCCAATTTTTATTTTTTATTGATTAATTTATATGCTGACCATCTCCCCAAGTTAATGGCTTATGAATTCTGGTAAAAAATAAATAGCTGCCACAGAAATTGGATTTGGGAGTGAGTGGTCTTGATCTGTATTGTGCTTATATGGAGTTTTTTGAATTATTATGAGCTTAGCCTAATCCTCAGACTTCAGAGGGTTATCTCATTATAAACTACCCAGAGCATCCCAGAGAAAAGGGTGGGGCATAAATGCCAAAGGCATTTGGAGGATTGTATCCTCACATGACTCTTTCATGCTCAGACTGGTACATCAAGTTACTCAATAGGAATAGCTTGAATCTGAAGGCAGTCCAGTATGTTTATTCTCCACCAAACCATGTTTTTTTTAAATAAATCATTGATTTAGGGCCATGCCTGAACCCACTCTGTTTTTCTAGTATTTTGAAGCTTCGCAAGTGTTTTCATTAGAAACGGATAGCTGTCTTTTGATGCTCCTGAAGCAATAAAGGAGCAATATGACCGTGTGAAAATATAACTAAAGATGAATTCCAAGATTAAGCAAAGAGATTTTTTGTATGTTTTCTTAATCTGGTCTTGCATTGCAAAGTTCTCAGCATAACTCATGGAAGCATATCCTAACAGAATCAGAATGCACTTTATTTTTGTGACAATAGTCCATGCATCTCATGAAGCACACTGTGATCCACAGGACTTTACACAATAAAAAGGCATTTGTTATATTTAAGATGCCATAAGGCTATTATTTAAATAGATGCTGCTGAGTTATATATTATTGGATACAGAGAGTTTCTTAAAATACAAGAGCAAGAATATTTTGATTAAAATATTTTTTCTTTTTGGGTCATACGAAATTGGCATACTTGTTGAGCAAAATACATAACTAGCTTTCTGAATGGGTTGGAGAAAACAGCAGCATTTATCCTGGACATCTCTACCGGGAAAACTGATTGTGTTTCAAAGATCATACTTCAATAGGAGGGGTGCAACTTTTGGTTGTGTTTGCTCTACACTATACAAAGCAATGTGTCTGTTCATTGGCAAAGGTGATGTTTTTGTTTAATATCAAGAAAAACAATCTTTTGCACTGAATATGGCAGTGTGTGGAAATACTTGTTTTCTTATTGCTATCAATTGGGAATGGTTTTTGATGATACTAGCCTAAATTGCTTCTGTAAAGACAATACCCAAGCCAGGATTCTCTGGTGCAGAGAAACTGGTTTGTCTTGGCCAAAATGTTGTTTAGGTCTGAAGCTATTTCAAACAAAGGAGTATGGTGCAGCCAAGCTTGTACTTTCTATGCTGCTTGAAAAACTTGTCTAGAGAGTAATTTTGTTTTGGGTGTCATATGAATAGGGCTTAGCCATTCTCTGTTGAAAAAAAGCCTATTGGTGAGTAAAGTGAAACCCAAAGGCGTGAATGTAAAGCTCCAAAGCCGTAGGCAAAACTATATGCTAAAAAAAAATACATAACAAAGAAAGAATAGTATATTTCAAATTGCTGGATCAAATTTATCAAATTTGTACCTCATATTTCTGACAAACATTAGAAGCAAAGAAAGATTTCATTGTATAGTCAGCACATCAAGCATGTTGTTTTAACATTTGGAACAAGAGCTGGAAAATTTAGGCCTCGGTGTGAGAATCTGCATCAAGAGTGTCTCTAGCCACCCACTTCTGTTGAATGCCTTCCAAGAAGCATATTATTTTCTGAAACATATTATTTTACTGTCAGCAAGCTGCCACCAATAACTTTCTAAAAATTAAATTTCTTTTTTGGATACAGTTTCTAAGGAAGGCTATCTTTTCTCCAAGCCAAGTAATCCAAGTTATTTTAGCTATTTATCATAGGATTCAGTTTCTAGGTTTCGTAACCATTGTATTTGCTGTTTATAAGTAATTGTTTTGTGGTTAAAATTTGAATGACCGTAAGCCAGAATATGATTCCTGAACTGTCCTTATCGCCAACTGATTTAAATCTGTTATGCATTTGAGTCATAGGTACAATGAGATAAATATATGGGCAAAAGTTTTGGACACAATTTCATCTTTCTATCACAAAGTATCAGAGTTTGACATTAAACACGGCCCAGATATATCTAGGTGACCTCATCCTATTTATGCAATTATGTTCTCATACCATTTGCGCTCTTCTCTTGACAAGGTATTTATCTTGGAGTTTTAGGTCTGTTTATTATTGCTCAGTGCTGTCACAAAAAGCAGAAGGTCTGAGAAAATCTGCTACATTATAAATAGGCTATTATGGACATGAATCTATTTGACAAAGAATATTCCTGCCTGTTATTCCTCTCTGAAGCTTTTACCTGGAGACCAGACCTGTAGATGCTTTCTACATTTCTCTATCTTTCCATCCCCCTCTCTCTCTAACAATGGCCCATTGGCTAATTTCGCAAATTGGCACAGGGCAAGGGAGGTGGTGGGGCAGGAAGTTTAAAAAAAATATAAGAATGGCCAAGAACCTTGACTACAGGCTTATGTTCAGAATATTATATTCAGAATAATGTGGGTGTCTTGAATAAGTGCCTTCCAAAAATTTACTTGTGCATCATGGGAAAACGGGAAGTTCCTGCAGCAGGGTGGATAAAAATAGATTTATTTTATTTTTATCAAATTTATTTTAATAAAATGCTTTTGGAGTAAAAATCTATCTAAAGATAGTTTTCCATTTAAGATACATAAATAATTTAGTTTATTCAGCATGAACTAGAGCTTAGTTATGTAGCATGAGGCTGTATATTCTGCAACAGCGGGTCAGAGGAGTAGCAGGGATGATAGTTGCTCTTTAAAAATTACGATTTAAATCAAGTTGATCAAATCAAATCCACCCTGTCCTTCAGCATACATAGGTAATTTCTGCTTTTTGATTGGCAGGGGGGATTTGCAAGGTGTTATGAAGCAATTGACCTCTCAAGCAATACAACATATGCCGTCAAAGTTATCCCTCACAGCAGAGTGGCTAAACCACACCAACGTGAGAAGGTATGTGACTGAGGCCTGAACAGGCTGAGAATAAGTGAAGTGATCAATTTGTGCTAGATGTTGGTTCTGAACTGTAACCTTTCTTGTGACTCTTTCAGATCATCAATGAAATTGAACTACACCGAGATTTGCATCACAAACATATTGTGAAGTTCTCACATCATTTTGAAGATGCGGACAACATTTATATTTTCCTTGAGCATTGTAGTAGGAAAGTGAGTACTAAGTTACATTCTGTCTCTGAACCCCATGTGTTCCCTGAAGCATGTTTTACTATATTATAGCCACCTCCTTTTACAATTATGTATGTTCTTTTGATGCCTTAACTATCTCTCATCATCATTGTTTCATCAAAGCCTTAGGAAGCTCTCTGCTGGGCAATGAAACTAGGGCTGCTATCACAGGACCAGTTGAAACAAAAACATTTTATAGCATTGTGCATTCCCCTATGGATCATATAGTTATAGTTTATAGGTTATGCCCTCTCTGGAACAATGATTTGGTGCTATCATCTTGCAGGGTCCATTTTTGTTAAACTTTGTGCACAATGTTGTTAGTAAAGATGTTCACTTCTAGGTTGCTTATCAATACTGAAGGTGTGTATTGCAACTTGCCACTTTGATGCTTCCTCCTTGTCTTCCTAAATTCATTTCTGTTTTGAAAGTATTCTTAGAGTGATAAAAACGTTCTTTGTAAGAATCTGTCATAGAAGTATTTTCAGTATAGACGTTAGGACTACCACAAGTAGCACTTGTTCTATTTTAGTTACTTGTTCTTTATTTGCACTTTAATTTCATATAAACAGTGTCAACTTTTGGCATCTTAATGGCTTCAGTTGCTCTGGGGTACATCAGAGTGGGCATTAAACTGTCCAGCAAGGATTACTTGTTGAAATAGTGTTTGTAGATGTTATATCAGAATTCATGCCATTACTTAAGAGAAGAATGACCTCTGCTAGAAATGGCTATTAAGATTTGAAAATTTCTTTGGTGAACCTTCTTAATGTTTAATACCAAATTTCACTTGTGCAGTTCATATACATTTTAATATATTTCACTGTACCCACAAGATAAAATTTCTAGTCACTTGAGTATCTTGAATTTTGGAAAGTGGACATGGAAGTATTGCACGGATTTTATTTGGAGTCTGAGAAAAAAGTTAGAAAATCTTGTAGATACACCATAACTTCATTAAGAAGATTCGATGGGAATGTGGAGGAGGGTTTAGGATCAAATGGAAACATACTTGAACACTTTAGACTGAGTTTGAATGGGAAAATATTAGAACTTGGAAGAGCAGCATATGGACCACCGAGACCTGTCATCTCTAGCTAGCATAACCATAAGGTAGATAAGTTGTTACAGTATAATAAAATCTATTGTACCCAAGTTTGTCCATGCCTGATATATAAAGGATTGAGAAGCCCTTTCTATCGCCTTGACATGAGGCTCATGGGTAACTGGGACAGTCATGTCTACATCCTATGTATTTATAGTTCTTTTTCTGCCACCAACCACCAGTATGTCTTAAAGTTTTCTATCTCATCAAATTGAAGAATTGTGGAGCAGATTAGATTAGATTAATAACTGGCTCACATTTACTCCTGAATTTCACGGAGGAGTGGGGATTTGAACTTGAGTTATGAACAGTGCGCCAAATAGCTGTCTGCTTGTAGCCTCTTTATGATTAATTATGTCTTGTTCTAGTCTTTGGCACATATCTGGAAGTCCCGCCATACCCTCCTGGAGCCAGAGGTTCGGTATTACCTCAAACAAATCATCTCTGCTTTGAAGTACCTCCACCTTAAAGGCATTTTACACAGAGATCTCAAGTTGGGTATGTACAGCACAGCTGTTCTCTTACTCATGAGTAAAATAAGTTGTGCCAAAAATATATATCTAACATGTTAACTACAGTACTTGTTTTGAGAATGAGATTGCTTTAAGGAGAAACAGTATAATCTCTCTAAATGTGCATGCTAAAATCTTCTCTTTAAAAAAAAAAAAGCAAAAACTGGGATTCTAAATGCTAAAATGTACTCAGTTTATTTTTTTTTATTTACATGGCACTTACTGTATATAGGATTAATAACTTCTTGGCCTAGAGGCAGGGGGTTATGAACTCAGAGAATATTTTTGTAATGTCAAATTGAGGTAGGAAGGCAGGAAATAGGAAATAAAAACCAAGCAAATAACCAATATGTCTGCCACAGGTAACTTTTTCATCAATGAAAATATGGAACTGAAAGTTGGTGACTTTGGTTTGGCTGCTCGCCAGGAGCCGGCAGACCAGAGAAAAAAGTAAGTAGTTCAACATTTTTATGCTGGGCATCAGCAAATTCTCAGGCCTTTGCTGTATTGCCCAACATCTCTCAGTTGCCTAACCCTTCTCTACCCACCCACCCCCCAAGACTGAAAATCAGGAGATTGTTAGTGGAAGTTCTAAATTCCATTTTTTCAAAGGAGTCTCCGATGGGTTAGAAAAATTGGAAGTGGTGGACCAATGCAAACATTAGTGTTTGCAGGCCCATGTTGCCAGTCCCTGCCATATTTCTCTGGGACTATGTTCTTGTGCTGCCATCTCTAATGCGCTCTTTATTCTAAGTAAGGGTGAAGGATCTTCTTTTACAGAGCTTTATTGTCCTGGTGCCTCATTCTTTGCAGCTGCGTTTTGGGGGGAGGGGAAGAATCTGAGTGCAACAGGGGCCAAGGGACTTGAAATAGACTCCTTTGCATCAGCCTGGAACTTGGTCACCGAAGAAACAATGTGGTGTCTGTAGTAACGTCTAAGGCTGAGACCTTGTGGTTTGCTCCATAGAGGGAAACAATGGGTAAGCTTATATTGTGTTACGCTTCGTGCAAACGTTGGCAGTTGGAGTTGGCAATCGTACCGATCAGAAATGAGTATTAGTGGGAAAGCAGTGTCAGTTTACCAGCACAGGTTGTTAGGTGCAGAAGGCTCATACTTCCTCATTGGGAAGTTGTGAAAAAGCTTCTTTCATGTCCTATTCGTAGAACAAGGCAATGTGTTCGTATGACTTATGAAGTGGCTGGAAAAGGGAAGGTTTCTGAAGCTCAGCTGCAGAATAAAAGAAATGGCAAAATAAAAATGGCAAGACATGTTTTGTTTTCTGGCACTCTTGATGAAAAGTTTAATTTCTCCTAAGAGCTAACAATGAATGGATCAAGTTATATTATAGCTTTAAAGAAAATCACCCCTAGCAGTAGTGGAACTTCAAAATAAAAAATAGTTTGGTTATATATATATTTTCTTAATAGGCTCATTTTTTATTTACATGTACTGTGCTTCTTCCCGGTATTGACAACTTACATTTAACAAATACCTGCCTAATTTGAGAGGCTATCGTGGTGGGATTTTTGGAGAGGAGGGAACACTTCAGTCCTATTTACTGGACCTGCTATGTGGTGGCAGCAGTAGGATCATTGCCTTTAGTTATCTATACCTCCTAAATGTACACCCTTAAGTACTAACTGAAAATTCTAGCTAGCTTGACCACATGAAGGATACTGAGTTGGGAAAAGTTGTCCCTTGGTATAATAAATATGTTGTCAAGTTGAATAGAAGGCATGAAAGAGAGTTGCAGAAATGTTAGGCTCGGTTCATTGTCTCATACTGTGTACTTTTGTCCTCCAGGACTATCTGTGGTACTCCAAATTACCTTGCTCCAGAAGTGCTGGTGCGACAAGGACATGGGCCAGAATCAGATGTATGGTCTTTGGGTTGTGTCATGTAAGTCTAGACTTTAAATTTTACGATTGATTATTTGCTTCTGGAGTGTGGCTTTTGTGGAGCTCTGCTCTTTCATGTGGCTAAATAAAATAGTAAGCATTAATAGGTGCGTGTACATGTATATATAACATCATTTAAAAGTCTGCTGTTTTGTCACCAAGGTCACCAAGGTTAGGCCAAAGGTTAGACTGGTCCAAGAACCTGAATAGAAATTCTAGTAAAATGAATAGAATATAGCAAAAGGCCAAATTCTAGCCACTAAATCCAGTTTCAGCAGAGTATTATGGGGAAACTGCAAAGTAATCACAAAATAGCATTATTTTGAGCCTTCCCCAAGTTTTGACAAATAGCTGGCAATGGGATATATAAATCAATCACTTCCTTGAGTACCGTGTATGTCCAAGTCAAAATGGACTTCGTGGAGGCAGTAACTTGCATGAAGCCTATTTTAGTTCTCTCTTGATTTCTGCAAATCTTAATACTCCTTCCATGGAATAGCTGAAGAAGCTTCTTGGATGAGAAGCAAAACATCTTCAAAGAAAAACCAGAAAGTCCAGTTGCGTCTTGAAAAAGCACCTTGGGACACTCCTTCCGTATGTCTATAACATACAGTGTTCTGATGAAATGTAACAGAATAATAGGATTGGAAGAGACCATGGAGGTCTTCTAGTCCAACCTCCTGCTCAGTTGGACCATAAACTACTTCAGACAAATGGTTCTCCAAAAATGTTTCCTTGAGGGCATTAAAAGGAGTTGATGACAAAGTGCATCCACTTTCTCTTGTTGATGCCAAATATACAGGTCTCCATAACAGTCTAGTTCCTTGTTCCTGCAGTCTATAAAATTAGCCTCAAGAAAAAGCTCAGCTGATTATCTAGACTGTGTGTAGATCACGGGGAGTTTAAACTATGTGTGATCCATGTGTTTTTAAGCATAAATTTATATAACATTGCTTTAAAACTCAAAACATTAGTGCTGTCGTTAAACTTTAATGATCTGCTTTTTAGTTTTTTTCAAAACAAATGGAAAAAAGTGGCTTTCCTGCAGCGCACAGGGTAACTGTTTAACTCTCAGGTGGTATTCAGCAGTTTTCCGGAGCATCTTGAAAAATAGTCTGAGCCTTTAGATTGCTTTGCTTTGGTTACCCACAGTTTCCTGTTTACACAGCACATATGGAAAATGTACTTCTAAAGGCTGAGAAAGGGGAGAGGGATCTTCACTGAGAAGCCACTTAAGGGAAGAACTCCCTGTGCTTCAGCTCAGATTCATTCCAGAAAAGTTTAGTTCCTAAGAGATTCTTAGCTCTGATCACATGGAGGAGCCCTGTCATCTTGCCAGCCGGATGTGCCTCCGGTCTGCAGGCACTTGGAGGAATAGCAATGTCTCATGAGCTTGATTATACAGAGAACTTAAAGTTGGGTGTTGTCTAACATCAACTTCCTCCATGGTTGCTGCTGAGTCAAGTGCTAATAGAGAGCCTGTCAGTGCTGACTGCAGAGAAGTGGTATCCTTCAATCTCCTTAGCATTCATCTTTTGCCCTCTTCTTTCTCTCCCTCCCACACCTTAGGTACACTTTACTATGTGGAAACCCGCCTTTTGAGACTTCAGATCTCAAGGAGACCTATCGGTGCATCAAATATGTTGTATATACACTTCCTCCTTTCCTTTCTGTATCGGCCAAAAACCTCCTCGCTGGCATCTTGAAACGCAATCCAGAGGAACGCTTCACATTGGAAGAAATCTTGGACCACGAGTTTTTCACTAAGGTGAGTGGCAGCCCTTTCAAAAGTGCACTGTTTTAACTTTGGCGCAGTAATGCCAGGACCACAAACTGGGCTGTTGCAAAGTATAATCCATTGGTAGTGGTATCTCCATCTTTTGCTTGGATACTGCCCTTCTAGAGGCGAAGTTTTCAGATGAAGCCATCATTGGGGACCTAGCAGCGCAAGGAAATCACTGCCCCTATTACTAAGGGTGTGAGCTCCTGGAATCTTGCCTGGATTGTAATTTAGATAATTACATCCTGCTTTTAATTAACACTTGCGCTCACATGACTCTGCTCTTTGCTCTGGCTTTTGTTTTCTGAACAACCTGATTGTTACATTCTTGCCTCTTAAATCAGAACCTTCTGCAGAATTTTAAAACCCATGACTGTGGAACATTTGATGAAAATGGCCCAATCTCAAACCTGCGTAAGAGAGTTCTGAAAAAGCAAGGAAAATGTAATATAATGAATGCTTTCTGCTCTGACATTTAATTTAAATTTTACTAATACTTTTAACTTTCTAGGCATACACACCTGATAAACTCCCACCCAGCAGCTGCATGATGGCACCCGAACTGAGCCCCCCCCACCCTGCTAAGAGCCTATTGGTAAAGGTCACAAAGACACTCTTTAGAAAAAGAAAGTCTAGAGGTGAGTTCTGCAGTGTGACCTAGTGTACGACATTTTTCCTAAAATCCTACAACTGTATTAGATAAAAAGTAATAGCATGCCTATCCTATTCAGTTAGTTTGTGGTCTTTTGGTTCCACGTCTTGGACCAATCATCAGAGAATATTTAATTTTAATTGGTTTGAGTGTTGCCTTTGCATGTCTGGGAAATTTTGGAAGCATTAGAATTGGCAACAGGCAAGTCATTCTTAACAATTTACTATATGATATTTGAGATATAAATAATGGACAAAGGAGCTGTACATTTGGCTATATTATCAACTATATCATTCCTATATTATCATCTTTTGGATAGAATTGTGGTCAAGCTAAATGTAGTTTTCTGGTTTAAACACTCATTATTATCCTCCTTGAACTCATTTTGTCACTTATAGGATTGTCTGTTATATAAGTCTTCTGAATTTTCCCCCCCCCTCCACAGTTAAGAAGACTTCTTCAGAAGAGAAAGATGACATCTCTAAGCTGGTATCCGGCCTTGTAAAGACTTCTATTTGTAGGCAAATAAGTCACAAAACGGTGGATGGAAATGAAGTAAGTTCATTTTAGGAACTTTGTTGATCACATGGCCTTTCAGAAGGGGAAGAAAGAAGGATCAGATGGATAGAAGGATATAGACTAAAATGACTCTGGGGTTTTTTCAGGTCACTCCTGTGAACGGTCAGAGTCCTAGCTCTAGCCCTGCAGAGACCCTAGCTGAAGAGGGTTCACAGAAGTCCATTTTCAGATCCATTCGTGGGACAACAGCTAGTAGCTGTGAAGGTGAGAATTACCATTATCTCCAATAGGATATGGTGATGTTCAGAATACATTTACCCAATGAAGTGGCTATCTTTAAATGTATACACAGTTGGTTAAGTGGATTAAATCCAGTAAGGAGTTTACTAGCAGCAGTAGAGCTGAAGAAGCTTTTTGGATGAGAAGCGAAATGTCTTCAAAGAAAAACAAAGTCCAGTTGCCTCTTGAAAAAGCACCTTTGGGACAACTATGACTTCGATGACTGAGAATCTCCATAGACAAGCAGTAGACTTGCAAATACCTGAGATCAGGATTGTAATTTGAACAGATGACCTCATAACATTGGAAATCCAAGATAGCTATCAGTCCAGTAGCAGAACCAAAACTTATTCCTGGCCTTTCTTAAATAAAGGATATTATTTATCAAGGAACATACGTAGGTATGGTATGTTGCAAGTACACCAGACATTTGAAGTAGAAAAAAGATCATTGGAAGAATATCTGAAGAACACCAAAGAAGATGCACTGGAGCTATTTCATCATGAAGGCTTACTAAATATTGGAGAAACCAAACTGGCCTACAGGAAAAGACCAAGTGAAGGATAGAAAAGAGACATGACAAGACAAAGTATTACATGGCCAGTACAGAAAAAAATAATAATAGCCAAGCAGGTAACAACAAGACCTGGAAATGGCTAAGGGCAGGAAAGTTGAAGAAACAGACTGAGGGGTTAATTCTGGCTCCACAAGACCAAGTCTTTAGAACATACAAAATGCATACAAAACCAGTCTTGAGATGGTAGCCACAGACAGTAAAGGCCACTTCTGCAAAGAAGCTGAAGTGGATCACCTAGTTAGCCGCTGAAGAAAATTGCACAGATTGATCACAATCAGTGGCATGACAAAGCACCAACAATGGTGCATTGGAATATCCGGAAGAAATACTATTTATCTGCAGGTAAGAACTGGTAGGACCACAAAATAGACAAAATAATAGGAAATAAAGAAGCTAAATTGCTCTGGGACTTTAAAATTTAAACTGATCATACTGCCATATAGCACCCCAGACATAACAACTATTAAGAAAGATTTTTAAAAAAATTTGTCAATGGACATGGCAATACCTGGAGATAGTAGAATAGAAGAGAAAGAAATGAAGAAAAATATCACTAAATACAAAGACCTACAATAGTTGTGGAATGATTGTACCAAAGGAAAGCAAAGATTGTACCAAGGCACCTACTGCTATTGGTACTATCCCAAAGCATCTGGAGTGCCATCTGAACGCTATTCTCATTGACAAAATCATTATCAGTCAATTGTAAAAGGCAGCTTGCTTGGAACAGCTTAAAGATGGTATCTTTTAACACCATCAAACAACATCTGCCTACTCCAGGTATTTGGGAAGGACTCAGTAGGTGCATAAATATGCCAAATTCAGTCCAATCATCTGGCTGAGTTTCTGGCCAACAATTTATTAAACTTGTATGTGGCCTGACTTCAAGGACTCTGGGTGGATTACAGCAATCAAATTAGAATAAAACCACTGAAACAGGAAAAAGAAAGATAAAAGATGGCAAGTGCAACAGGCCAGATGGATCAAAGTGAGGGGGTCTTGTTCTCCCTTGCCAAGGCCCCTGGATCTCCACGGCTCTTCTAAACAACAGCAGCAGAGTGGGGGCCATCTTAGCCAGATGGATTTCTGCCATGGTCTAGCGGGGAACAGCATAAGAGGTTCAACGTAATCAATTTTGCTAATTTGGTGAACCAGAGATTGCAATTTTACATCATCTTCTAATAAAAATGAATTTCCCTAACATATATATTCAGATTTTTAGCTTCGCAAAACAAGAATCTCCTTAAGCTTGCTCCATAGAAACTGGAATAATCTTGTGTCATTATTTTTCTTTTGTCTAGTATTTGAAGACTGTGTCACAGCATCAACTCTTTTTGAATCTGCTGTTGCGCTCCTGAAGAACTGTCTTTCTGTTATGCCATCAGGTAAGTAAAGAGTATTAATTCAGAAATCCAGAATGGGCTGGTGGACCCTGTGGAAAGAGCTTCTCTCCTGAAAGTTAATAACAGGATAAAGCACAGGAGGTACAAAGCTCTATATTGTAGCCTCTGAACACTTTTCCCGCTCCCAGTCCTTTTTAATATTAATGTCCAAGTGTTGATGGTCTGTTCACTAAGAGAGGGAATGGAGAACAGCATATTTTAATCATCCATATTGCATCCCCCCCCCCTCCATTTGTAGTGGGAGAGAAACTGGGCAATTATCTTTACCTTTGGGTCTCACTATGACTTCGAATACTGGAAAATTGTAATCCTATTCAAGATTAAAATGGACCATGTAAGCAGCTAGGATGAACCCTGTTTTTCCAGTTATATTTGTGTCTGCTGAAACTGCCCTTAAGGAAGCCTTGATTTGCACGCAAAGGCTTCTATGTGAGCTCAAACACTGTTTACAAAGGATTTGAACTTTGTAAAGGAAACTAAATCATACAGAGGTCTATACGTGAGCTTTCCCTGCTGAATGTGCAAATGGCTTTTCACACTTGGTCATGAATTGGAAGAGAGTGGTTCTTCATAAATAAGGAATAGTTCTTGCTTCACATATTCGTCCTCCATATTTAGAGGCTGATGTTGGGAAAGAGGAAGAGGAGCCATCTTAGTTTGCTCCTTTCTATGTTGTCTGTCTTTGATACAGTCCTTTAAAGAGTACTATTTGATCTAATACGAACAATTTCTCTTAAATTAATGAGTATCTTTTTTCATTATCCAGCTGAGACGAACCCTGCTTCCCTGGCTTGTCATGAACATTTTGTTTGGGTGAGCAAGTGGGTGGATTATTCCAACAAGTACGGATTTGGTTACCAGCTCTCCAACCACAGCATTGGCGTCCTCTTCAATGATGGAACTCACATGTCTCTCTCGGCTGACTGGAAGTAAGTTGAAGAAATTGATTGATTGAGGAGCTGCTGAGGAAAGGATATGGATATAGTTGAGGCTAGTAAAGCACTTGGATCAGCTCTGCACTACAACAGAAGACCTATTGCTCAGCCTTATTGGCTGAATGATAATCACTGGATAGAATAGGCAATAAAATAATGGATGACTGCAGACATGAGCAAGGAGTTCATAACAAAGGGAAAGTGGCATTTTCTGTTGAAAGTAGCTCAACAATTTGTGCTTGCCTTTTTTCCCCCTTGGGATGCTCTAGAACAGGGCTGTCAAACTTTTGTCGTGATATATCATGACTTTTTCCCCCTTTGCTAAACTGGGCGTGAGCATGGCTAGCACATGACAGTTTGACAGTCTTGCTCTAGAAGAGTGGCCCCCAACCTTTTGGGCACCAGGGACCAGTTCAATGTAGAAAGTTTTTTCCACAGATCAGAAGAAGTGTGGTTTTGCCTGCTGCCTACATCCCACAGATGGAGCTTCGCTTGTTTGCGTGGCCCAGTTGCTGGCATGTGGTCCACAGACTGGGGGCTGGGGACCCCTGCTCTAGAAGACCTAATATGCATTTTTAAAACACATTTTAATATTTATCACATTAAATATTTATCACATTTTAATATTTATCACATTATATTAGAAACCCTCTTTAGGAGCTATGCACTTCCATTCCATGTCATGCGGCAGGATTGTTGATGTTACCAATGCTAAATTGTTGAATGGCCAAATTTTTTTTTAAAAAAAATCAAAATAAGGAGCTACCTCTCCATTTCATTCAACCATATGTAGATAGTTTGTATATCATAATATATCCAAAGGGTTATTATAGCTAACTACCTTCTCTTGCCTTTTAGGAAAGTGCATTACAACCTGACAAATAGCAAACGTTTCACCTTCCCGACTTCAGCAATTCCTGAACAGCTACAGGAACAGATGGGGATTCTGCAGTACTTTGCTTCATACATGGAGGAGCATCTCATGAAGGTGAGATGTTATGTATGTTTATGTTTATGCTGTGATGGTTCCTGAATGCAGAAGGAATTGCCAACTTTGTTAGAAATTCATCTAGAAGTTGATAGGCATCTTTCATAATACTTTCAAAGAGAATAGTTAAATCCTCCCTCCCTCCCTTCTTTTCTCTTTGATCAGCAGGTCCCATTGTCTGATCTGTACTCAGATGTTATGCCTTATTCTTCTGGCTATGCCTATTCCACATGATGAAGTTTTAACTAAAATTCTGCAGAATGCAGTGAATTTTTGCTAATTTGTCTTTTTCTTAAATATGGTTTCTGATATTGATGTACCTGAGCTATTGTTTTGCAGTGGAAGCTGAGGAATTACTTATTATCATCTGGATGGGAATGCTGAGAATAGATTGAGGAGGAATGTTAGGAATTGATTGTTCTTTTGTCCATTTTTCTAACTTTTCTGTCCTCTTTCAAAGGGTGGAGATTTGCCCAGCATAGAAGAGACTGGACAGCTGCCTCTGCTGCTCCTACAGTGGGTGAAGACTAATCAGGCTTTACTGATGCTCTTCAGCAATGGAACTTTACAGGTGTGTAATGCAATAAGTCCCTTATGTAAAAGTATTTATGACTTGTCTCTTAAGTAGACAAGTAGACCTTGTCTACTTAAGAGAATTCTAGACAGACTTCTTATGCCAAACACTTCCAAGGCTACTTCATGTTAACTGACATGAGAAATATTTTTATTAACAGGAAGATGCTATGCCAAAGGTAGCTTATCTTTTGAAGGCTTTTATTTATTTCTTGCCCTTACTGTTTCTATAAATAATGTAAGGTGGTGAACATACCTAATACTCCTTCCTCCTCATGAAAATACAAGGCTATGCAATGGAAAGGGGTTGCTTATGTGGAGGTTTGTGGGAACCCCTCCATCCTATATATTGTTTTGAGAGTAGAATAGGTACATTAAACTCATATTTGCTACCTTTTTATACTTGGAGAAAAGGCAGGATATAAGTGCATATATGTTTATTATAGTAATTTAACATATATTGGACACCTGTAGGTCCATTTCTGTATATCTGGTTTTTAGCCCTTCAATTCAGCTTCTGCATTTTGCTTCCTTCCAGTGAAGGGAACAGAGGAAGAAAACTACAGTCGAAGTCTCATAGTGTCCTAGCAAATGTGCTAACCAGGGGTGTGGCATGCATATTCTCCATAACTACAAAGATCATACAGCCAGAATTTATTAGCAAGCCACTAAATAGCATCTGTTCAATTTCCTGCCAATATTCAGCAGGAAGTGAAATACAGTAAATGCTTATATGCTTAATCCACATCTAAAATATAAAAGGTAATCCCACCAAAAAGCAGATATAAAATTCCAGGCCTATTTCTGCTGAAGTTATGGAACATTGCTTACAGCACTCTATAATTGAAGAAAAATTATTTGTGCTTAATCTAGATGCATGCAATATAAAAGTGGAGAATTAAAAAAAAGCTAAACCAGGGCTGTTAAACTTGCGGTGTCACGTGACATATCACGACTTTTTCCCCCTTCCCTAAACTGGGTGTAGGCATGGCCAGCATGTGATTCATCCGGCCCGCAGCCCTGTGCTAGACCCTTAAATAGCCATCAGTGATGAGTATTAAGAAAGCGATTGTGCTGTCTTTTTTTATAGGTGAACTTTTATAACGATCATACGAAGGTGATCTTCAGCAAACCTGACCACTCCTGCCTCCTTACCTACATAAACTGTGATAGGAATTCCTATACTTACAAGCTGAGCAGCATTGCAGAACTGGGCTGTTCACCAGAACTTCAACGTCGGATCAAGTATATTCTCAAACTACTGCTACAGCGAGCAGATGCTTAAGGCTGCAAGTGGAGTAGTCTCACCGGACCACCCTATTACTCCAAGGATGGATATGTTAATAGCATAAAGGATGGCAAACTCTAGGCATCCACAGTTGAAAGCATTCCGATGTCTAATTTTCTAGAAAGGAAAACTTCAAATCTGCACACATGTAGCTCTGAACCACTCCTCAGGATTCATCCACTTCTGGATCCCTTTCATCATTGTGTTTCTTGTTTTTTTTAAAAAAAATGGCTTGATGTGAATGCTTCAGTTCACAGACGAATGGTGTAGGGATAGATGCCTTAAGTTTTACGTCTGTGCAATCGTTGCACAATTGGTTATGCACATGGTGTCACTGGGTAGAAAGGAAGGAGAAATTACGCTCCATACACTATATACAGGGTAAGGAAAGTACAAATATTTTTTTATGATGGTTTCTAGGCTTTTGGTCTAATGCCTGATAGCAGATATTTGGTATGGAAAGTGGTGTACCAGAGCCTGATGGAAAGAGGAGTAAAATATAGAAATTGGTGGCTTTACTTGTGTTGTCTCAAGTCCTTGCAACACTACCATTGTTTGCTCAGGAAACTGGCATTGCATCGCTGGGAGTTGCGTTACTACCCAAGCTTCACTTGTCTCTGACTCATGGACCAAAGCTGTGAATTGGGTGTGGCTATCTAGAGAAGAAAAGGCTTATGCAAGGAAGCAGTTGTGGCATGGCCGACTTCTCCTACTGTGAAAGCAGATAAACAGCTTCTTGTGCCAGCTATAGTATAGTTCTAAACAAAAATGCTTGAGCCACTCTAGTTGGCTAGAGTGCCAATTGTCCGTCCTCTAGAATTGGTAGAGAAGAACTCTTCCAAATTTGGAAGGACTATTTAATGGCGAGAGTTGAATGTTCAGCCTTAAAATCTGGATCGATTCAGGCTTTTAGTGTTATTGCAAAGCACTTGAAGCTATGAAGGAACATGTTGGGTAATATAACTGTTACACTAATTAAGCAAATGGGACTCCTTTTTGCTGAAACTGTGAATGACCTGTTTGCTCCAATTTCTTGGCTGCTTTTCAGTCCAGGGTACAGCAGGAGATCTCACAAATCGGTACAGACTTGAACAGCTTAAAAAGAAGCTGCCTGCCCACTTGAAGTTTTGAACCTGACAGACTGTTCAGCTGTGGGGCCTACATGGTGTGAACATCAAAGAACTTTATTTATGTATTTATGCCAACTATTTATTTTGCACATGTGTCCTATCAATCACGCGCACCATATTTCCCAAAATGCAGCAGTTTGATTATAATAAACACATTTTTAATAAAAGCAGGATAAATGCTTATTTTGTGTCCAAAACTGTCTTGTGGAAACCAATTGACTCTGTGGAACTTGGAGTAAGGCAGATGACTACATAGATTTCTTTAGAGTGGTAATTTCAGCAGTCCGACATGCTACAATATGCTGTATGCTCTTCACAATAAGAAAAGTTGTTTTACACCAGTATTTTGATAACAGAAACTGACAAAACAAACATCTGAGTGGTGGACAGATTTCGTATTCTGTGCTTCCAAATTGTTTTCAGGCTTCTGACATTCTTCTGCCTATTATTTAGAGAGGCTAACAACATAAATTTACTGTTTATTGATTGCAGTATATTCATTTTTATATTACACATCTTCCAAGATGCCAGTTTATAGCCAATTCCCTTGAAAAGTCTAACACAAAAATACCTGCTTTATCAAACTCAGGTCAATGGATAAAATCCCAGATGAAAAACTCGATAATAGCATTAAAATTCAAAAGCTGACCTGAGCAAGATTATTTTAACCATTTTGTGGAAGGCTGTTTATGAAGGGGCCAGCTGAAAGCCAGGGCCAAGTGTGTGGCCAACCTGGAGAAGTCCCAGCCCCCTGAGCTTCCTGGCAACGTGTCATGGGAGGAGTTTAGGTGATCAATTACTTTGATTAGGCTCTTGCCCTGTTATGTAAACACACTGGAGATTCTTGTCCCCTTTCTGGATAATTTTTATTTTAACATTCTTTACATACGCAATTTACAAAACCTTCAAACTTAAAACATAGTAAAGAAGCAAGCTCGAATGCAATTATGAAAAGGAAAAATTCTTACAATTAATACTGATCAATAGGCACTGATTTACTAACACACTAATATAATCAGTACATTATGTTATTGTAAAATATATCAAAATCTCTGCCATGGGAGCACATAGCTGCATCCTTTGATCTGTAGAAAATTCTACATTTTTTAAAACAAATCACACATTTTGGGGTCAAATTATTCTCCAAAGCACCAGAGGGCAGGACAATGGTTGGAAACTAATTAAAGAAAGAAGCAACCTGGAATTAAGGAGAAACTTCCTAACAGGACAATTAACCAGTGGAACAGCTTGCCTTCAGAAATCATGGGCGCGCCATCACTGGATGTTTTTAAGAAGAGACTAGACAGTCAATTATCTGAAATGGTATAGGTTCTTCTGCTTGAGCAGGGGGCTGGACTAGAAGACCTCCAAGGTCCCTTCCAGCTTATTCTATTTATTCATTTCTGACAACCACTCAATATCTGAAATAATGTTTCCAATTTCTCAATATTCTTCTAGTCACCCTCCATTCTTGGTACAATCATAATTCCTGATGAACAGATTCTAAAGCTTAGTACAACATCACAACAACATCTTTTATCATATGAAGATTTTCCAGTAAAATCTACATATGTACATTATTTTTTTTCTTTTTTGTTCAGTCATGTGCAACATTCAGACTGCCTGGACAAGTCCCTGCAATTTTCTTGGCAAGTTTTAGAGAAGTGGTTTGCCATTGCCTCCTTCCTACGTCAGAGAATGTGACTGGCTCAAGGTCAGCCAGCTGGCTTTGTGCCCAATTCAGGATTAGAACTCAAGCTTTCCCATTTTCAAATGAACACATGGTCATATCCCTTGGGTTAATGAAACCTCACATTTTTACACCTCCAGCACTGAAAACCTGATGTCCAACCTTTCAGATATTTGAAAAATACTTTGAGATTCTTACATACTTTCCTAATTTCTTTTTATGCTTTACTGTCATCTGAGTAGAGTGGAGTTATTTGGGTATCTTTACTGAATAACCAGAATAGTTTTTTATACAATTTATACTTTGCAACTCAGAAGGCAGATATTATAGACCTAGAATATCTGATGGGTTCTGGCTTTAATGTAGAATGTTAATATTTTTATCAGCATTTATCACTCAATTGTGTGTTTGAAATATCGCCTGACAAAATGCGCACAGTACCTACATTCAGTGTAAACTATTCTATCAACGGAGAATCAAAACAACTTCTAGTAATAGCAAAGATATTTTAAGCAATTGTAGGTGTTTAAGTTCTGTGAAAATAAACATTAGATTTAATTAAGTTTAATTACTTTAAATAATTTAATTATAGTTAGAAGATAAGAGATTGTGACAAGCCTTTCATAGGAAATTATGCCAAGGGCAAGCTGATAGCATGAACTGGTCTTCTATATCAGGTCTGAGATGAAAAAGGGAGGTGTTTTTTTATGGTAAAGTGGTCTCAGCTCTTGTAGACTTAAAGATTAAAATGCGCTATCAGTTAGAATGGAAAGCAGTACAATGGTAAGGCAGAATCTTACTGTCATTTTTGGTAACATTCCTTGGTAACTAAAATCCCTTCCCAGTACTAGAACAGGATTGGGTACATACCTGCAATTACTAAAGTTAAAGACAATGTTAGATTGGCTAGTGTTGATATTCTATTTTATCTGTTCAGGCATTTCTTTCAATAGTCTATCAAATGGATTGAAGTAATTTTATGAATGTACATAATCCCCATATGACATCTTCAGCATTATATTCAGCATGTTCATTTCTAGTTGATAAATGCTAATAATTTGGACATCACTACCCCCATTTAGCAAAGTCGACAGAGATGACAAATTCATATTTGATGCATAGCTTTCCCTAAATTAGTGTTCACCCAATGTGTTAAAGCATAACTGCCATTATTATTATTTGGTTATATTGTACTTTATCATTCAAAGCAGTAAAGCTAATCAGTTAAAATATTATTTCAAGAGTTAAGTCAAGAATGTGTTTGGGTTTCCCCATGTTTGTGTTTACAGGATTAGGTTTTTGACCTCAATGGAAAAAAAATTACATTGACATAGGATGCAGTGAGAAGAAAGTGTGCTTCTATGTCTCAAACATTCTCAAGGTTTTTAAAAATCTTGGTGCATGCAGAGGCCTTTTGATATTTTGGTCTTTCATTTGCAATATATGAAATAGTAAATCCAGTAAATACTTATATAGCTATATTTTGGGCACCTTTAGCATAATCTGGTTTTGAAAGATCCTCTTTGTTCAAGGAAGAGCAATGGGTTTATTTTATTTTTTAAAAAAGGAAGTTACATAATCTTTTGTACAAGCATAAGTAATACTGTAGATCCAAACAATTCTAACTGCCAATTGAACAAAAGAATTCTTAAGGAAATGTGTTGACCAGCAGTTCCCACTGGGGCAGATTTCCTAGTTTTATCTTTTGCTGCTCTATGGTTTTAGCACATATATTTTGCACCATATGTTGTTACTTTAAACTATGTCCAGATACATCCCCAGTTCTGACTGATTTTAATCTCTAGCAAGATAAAATTAGGAGAGGGAAGTTAATCTTTAGAAGCCGTATTCATTCATAATATAATCCATGAACTGTGACTACAGCAAAAAGCGATGAATTTGTGAAAGTGGCTGAAGCAAAGCTATCATTCTCCACATCCCAGAGGGACCGACTAGCAATGTGCAACCCTTGGTTGGCCAGCTGGCCCAGAAAGACATTACACACAAGTTTGTAGCGTGGTGGGGTTAGATCTTTGACCCTGCTCCTGACGAGTTCTGACAGGTTTTGGACCAACTGCCCACTATTTGCAGGATTGTATTTGACATCCCTGAAGAAGCTGGCCAGAACGGACTCAAGAATCTGCTGTGCGCGAGAGGAATTAAATCTGCAATCTTTATCTGGCTGGGTCTTATAGGTGTTCTCATAGTGTATCTCCTGAATGGGTTCAAAGAGTGGTAGTCCAGAAAAACTCACTCGACCACAATGCATCCAGGGCCCAATAGAAAGGCGTCTTCCTCCAGCAGCCAATGAATTTCTCCTACTCGAAAATGGGGCATTGAGGATGCTCATAATGGAGCTTCTCCGGGATGGTGGGAAGGGGGCTTTCCCTTCAATACTCTGCAGAGGCAGTAATGGTCTTGGTGCCATATTTGTAGGCTGGGAGCTCTGCTGGAGAGGTAGTGATCCTCTCTTTGGATGGATGGAATCACTATCTTCTGAAGTCATTGCCTAATTGAATGTTTTCTGGGATGTTGCCAGAGGCCAATCTACCATACATCAGCAATAAAATCCTCGAAAAGAAAAGAGTCACATAGTTACAAGTAATTCCTTGCTGGAACCTATTTTCCTAGCACCCATTCTTCTTTGTATATGTATGCATAAAAATATATTTTTAATTATATTAAATGTAGTAGACTTCTTTTGTGGATTTTTTTTGCTATAAATTTATTAATAACACTGAAGGGATTATTGTTACATCTCCTATTATTTACTTATTTATTATTAGCCACCCAACTCCAGTGAACTGAATATTTTGAAAAGAGCTCCAAATAAAGCAAATATGCTTCCCAAAATCTTGATTTTATCTTTATATGTTCTAATTCTCTATTGCCTGCCTGCCTGCCTGCCTATCATTATCATCTAAATCTATCTACCTATCTATCATCTAGCTACTGAGTTAGAATACAGTTAGATTTATATTATTTCATTTTTCAAAGAAATATAGCCCCCCCACCACAAAAGAGTATGATTTCCATGTTTAATACCATTTTTCAAAATTCCTTTTCTCTTCATGTGGTTTTCCTAGCCCAATAATGTTGATCTTCAATTGCCTACAATCATATATTTACATAGATTTCAAGGACTAGATCTGCCTCTCATTTTAGCCCCTCACTGCCTCTTTCCTATTTTCTCCTTTCAGCCTCTTTGTTCTATATCTCTATCCTCATTGTATTACAGGTTCTATGCGTCTATATGGACAATCCCTGTGACTCCAAATGTATCTGAAGAATGTTTATGATTAAAAAATAAAACAAGCCTGGAATAAACAGGCTAATGCTAAAAATCATAAAGCCAGTGAGAGAAGAATAACAGCCAAATATTTGAGGAGCTTCCTTTCATTATTTTTTGTTCAAATTGCAAAACAGTTGATAAAAGCCAAATAAAAGAAATCAAGAATGCAGCATCACTCTTGTAGTAATAAACATCATTGCCATATAGAAATTAGTAAAGTCTTAATGTTGCCAATATTCTTAAAAATTCAATTTTAAATTATTCTAAAGACTAATATTTATAACAATATTGGAATAAAACTTTTAAATATTCTGTTTTCTTATAGATAGAATGGGTTAAGAGTTTAAATAAATTCAATTGATACTATGAATTCAAGGTTTTTTTGCAATTAGGGAATATTACCTTGATCACCTGATGCAAATTGTTGTATTTTTAAATTGTTCTCAATACTTTTATATTCAATAATTGGAACTGATAAATAATAATAAAGGATTATTTTCCACTCTAGATTATTTAGTAGGAATTTTTCAAAGTATCTTCTCTGTTCCTTATTTATCTGCCTGGAATCACTAACCTGCATTTTGTAGCCAGCATACTTTCTCTTTCTCTGTTTTTAAACATTCTTTGGATGGGTGGAAAAAGTTGCATGCAATCTATATGACTGTTGTTTCAATCAACAATGGAATAATTAAAACTTCCTTGGTGGTAATGCATTAAGATTAATTGATCATACAGGCACACAGGATATGAATTCTATAGCACACAAGAAAATCAGTATCACAATAGCTGGGTACTAGTAACCTCTTGTTTTCCGAGGCACATTTTTCCAAGAGAAAAGTCTTGGAAGGTCTTCCCCATTGTTCTGAATGCATTGTTCTGAAAGCTGAGTTTGTGTCCCTTCTTTTTTCCTTCAGGGGAAATCTCTAGCTAAGACTATGTAAGGCTAAAAGAAGGTCAATCAGTTTGCAGCTCAATATGCTGTGTGAACCTAGGCAATGTAGTTAGTTTGTTAGTCTTTCGCAGGAATACAAGTTGTTGGCTTAGTACATAGTGGAACTATGATTCAGCTAATCATAGATTAGTATGGTATGCAAGCATAATCTTATTCTAGCTGTTTCCTGTGATCTAATTATTTATATTGTATTTTTGGCTGCTAACCATCTTGAGTATCCTCAAGGATAGAAAGGCAGTGTATATACTAAAATAATAAGTAACATACCTGGAAGCAATATAGACTAGAGGCTAGTAGGCTTCCTGGCAGGTGAGGTTTGCTGGATCTAAGACCTACAGCAGATTGCAAAGGCTTTTAATACTGTTATCTTGTTAAAGCTTGCTCAGGCTTGTTGCACAAACCTGCTGGAGCCCTTACTACCCTGTCTTAATAAGTTTCTCCCTTGTCCATTGTAAATCATTGATTCTTTGAAGTGACAGTTCAATGGGAAAGCCATCCAAAGGACTGCAGTAGGGCTGGGCAACCTGCCATCCGAAATGTGTGGTCCCCATGGAGACAGTATCATGTACATTATTTATGCACAGACTGGTGTGCATGAAGAGGAACATTAATGCCTCTCTGCATCTTGATGGCTTCTGAGTTCCAGTAAAAGGATCTGGATCTGGACAAGCGACTCTTTAAGGACTAGTTCAAGCTAAAGAATCCCCTTTCAGCAGGCTTCCCTGGAATCACTTATTTTACCTCAAAGTTGGCCTTCTGATTTTGAAGCAGTATTTTCATAGCTGTAGAAAGTTGATGAGCCAAACCAGATTTAATGTGCACATGTCCTTATATAGGCATCCTCTTAACTGTTAAGTTTACTTTTTTTAAAAAAAATCAAAATATGGCCACAAGTATGTGAAATGTATCCTTAGTTTAAATGGATTTTCCAGTTTTATAAACTAGAAGGGATGCATTTTGATACTGCAGCTTTAACTACTCCGTGAGTTTTATTGGTAATATTCTTTTCAGATGAACCCAATTAGTTTACCACCTTAATAGATTCTTTTAAAATGATCAATATATTTGTATAAGATTTGTAACAAAAGTCAACATGCCAAAAGCTTGGAAAAAATAGTGGAATTTATCCAAAGAGTACTTTGCAGAAATTTTGGAGCTGCAGTTTCCAATTTTACCAACCAATTTTGGGCAATGCTTGAAGTTGCAGGAGGCTTAAAGTATGGAGATGTCAGGCACGATTCCAATTAAAAATTTGCTCATGCCTATGCACAGGAATCCATTCAACTAATGGTTTGCATTGTTTTGGTGCTAGATAAGGTAAACAAAATTAAAGAGGAATTGGACATTGTCCATTTGTGGGTACGTAGAGATTCTAGGCTCATTTCTCTTTTGACTCTGCCTCCAGGTTCTGTCACTCCTTCTACAGGATGAATTGAAACTACATTCCAAGGCTTATGTATGATGTGGTGGCTCCTTTGTTTTCAGTAGCAGAACTTGCTTAGAAGCTTGTTATTTATATACAGCTACAATCTACAATTGATGAGAAACATTTTTTGGCAAAATTTTTAGAAACATTTTATATATTTCATATATTTTCTGATATTAACCGAGGATATGAAAGCTTATTGGAATGCCACTACCTTACCTTAATGTTGCTTTCTGAATTGTCCTGAGTTGTTAAACAGTCTTCCTTACTGCTTGTTAACAGTTGATCCATTCCAGACTGCCTTTTCTTGCAGTTTTTAAATCCAGTTTCAAGCCCTCCATCTGTTGTCAAAACATTTTTATGTTGATTGTTCTGCATTTTCACAATCACCTTTCTATTCACTCAAATATTCACTTTTTATTCCAGTTCATCCTAATTCTACTAATTTTAAACACCTGTCTTTCTGGCCCATATAACCACTCCTCCTTCCTTAACAATTTACTGCCTTGAATATATCCCCACTTAGCCAGCAGTTTCCTAATCTGTTTAGCTCAAACACATTTCTGCATTTCTCTGCTGAAAGCGTTATTTTATTTCTGACAAACCTTTGTATGGCTACCTTTTGCATACCATATTTGGAGACCTTCTATCCTAGGAGAGAAAGATTCAAGAAATTAGGTGTTTATTTTATAGTGAAACATTTTTGTTGCTATGTGACACAAGGTTTCTCCAAGTATATCATTTCCCTTTTAACTCTTTGCAGCCATTGTGTGTTTAGAGAAATGGTATATCAAGATCCTCTGATAAGAGCAGAGCAATTTCAATGTAGATGTTTCAGAACCAGTTTCCAGCTTTGTCTATCACTGTAAGGGCTGGATTATACAATATGCTGATTTGTAAAATATGCTGATTTCAACCAAAATGTGGTTTGATTGAATTTTATTTAGAATTTTCACAAATCCACCCTGTGTAGTTTGTAAGCAATGGTTTATGGCTTAGTAAAATGTATAGATCAATTGCAATTTATTCAATAAAAAATGTTCATTTTAGTCCAGTTTACATTTGCAGATTTTATTCATGTGAAACCTTAAGAGAAAGGTACAACATAAAGACAAGGATAGTATCAAGATGAAAGGGTTAGAATCAAGAGCATGTGAAGTGTTAGTATCACTTTATAATACCTAGGTATGATTACACTAGGAGTATTGCAATTTTGGACACTACAATATAAAAAAGACATTGAGATTCTAAAACGAGTGCAGAGAAGAGCAACAAAGATGATTAGGGGACTGGAGGCTAAATTATACGAAGAGTAGTTGCAGGGACTGGGAATGCCTAATTTAATGAAAAGATGGACTGGGGTGACATGATAGCAGTGTTCCATCACTGCTCCAATATCTAAAGGGCTGCCATGAAGAAGAGGGAGACAACCTACCTTATTTCCCCAAAAATAAGACATCCCCTGATAATAAGCCCAATTGGGCTTTTGAGCGCATGCGCTAAAATAAGCCTCTCCCCGAAAATAAGCCCTCCCCAAAAATATTTAAACATAGAGCTGGAAATCAAGTAAGATGGCAAGAGGAGCCCCATCTTGCTCCACACGTCCCAAAATAAGAAGACCTCCCCGAAAACAAGGCCAAGTACTTATTTTGGGGTACAAATATAAGACAGGGTCTTATTTTTGGAGAAACACGGTATTTTGCAAAGCACCTGAAGGCAGCACAAAAGGCAATGGATGGAAACTAACCAAGGAGAGAACCAACCCAGAAATAAGGAGAAATGTCCTGCCCTCAATGACTCAATTTGCCTTCAGAAGTTGTGGGTGCTCCATCATTGGATATTTTTAAAAAAAGATTGGACAGCCATTTATCTGGAATGGGATAGGGTCTCCTGCTTGAGCAGGGGTTTAGACTAGAAAACATCCAAGGTACCTTCAAACTCTTATTTCGGTAGCAGTAGGCCAAGGAAGAGTTTGGTATTCTGTTTTCACAACAGATCTGTTCGCTAAGTTGAACAGATCTGGAAACAAATATGACAGCATAGCTTTCATTAAGGAATGAAACATCAAGATTTCATTACAAATGTTTGCAACTGACATATAGTTCAACATGTATGTATTCAAAATACAAGGCTAACCCTGTGATTACTGCTTGCTGCTTACTACATAACCTATTCCAGTAGTATCTTTGGTTGCTATCCTCTTTTAGCAGAGCCAGGTTTCAGCCATTATTGTACTAGACAGGTACACTGACAGTGATTAGATATTTGAAAATGTTTCCTGGATATTTCTTTTTAGACAAAAGAAATGCAAGGATGGCAGGGTGTGTGCATCTAACTATGATCATGTAATTCTTTCCAATTAATCTGAACTGATTTCTTCACAAACATAAGAAACTCATTTTGACAGGTGTTAGCGTTTAATTACCAGGTACAGTTGTATTTATTGAATTGCATTGTACAGCTTGCTCTTGGGGAAAATAGTCTTTTAATTGGGATTTGATTAGCCAACAGAATCAACTAAAGGCAAGTAAAATGTGAAGTTTAATTAAGGAGTTGTCAGTAACAAGAGAGCTTGCTTAGTCTCATATTTTTTCAAATACAAAGCCAGTGCATGACAGGTCTCTAGCTAACCAAGGAGAGGGTTAGGTTACAAAGAAGCAAAGAACTGTAATAACATATTCTCATATGACTTTCATCTGGCTGTTGGCTAAATTCCACCAGATCGGCTTACTTTCATAGTTGGAATAAGCCAAGGCATTTTCTAGTGAGCAGAGATTAAGTGAAACAACCTACTGGAAATTCATACAATTATCAGATGGTGTTTTATTCTGCACAGTACACTGAAGGGAGCAGCAAACTGGAAATGCTGAGCAATGTTGTTTAACAAGGATACTTATTCCCGATCCTACTAGTTGTAATTTTTATAAGGAGAAAAGAACTCAAAAACAGACCTGTTGCAATAAACCCCTAGCCCCATGATGGCGAACCTATGGCACGCGTGCCACAGGTGGCATGCGGAGCCATATCTGTGGGCACGCAAGCGTTGCCATAGCTCAACTCCAGCACACATGTGCGTGCTGGCCAGCTGATTTTGGGGTCTCCCGGTCCCACCAGAAGTGGGGAAACAGGCTGTTTCCAGCCTCTGGAGGGCCTCTGGGGTGGTGGGAAAGGCCGTTTTTGCCCTCCCCAGGTTCCTAGAAAGCCTCTGGAGCCTGGGGAGGGTGAAAAAGGGGCTTACCGGGCCCACCATGCCATCCTGTGCCAAAAGTGGGAGTGCAAGGGGGTCGTGCACGCATGCATGGGGGGGAGGATGCATTGTATTATGGGTGTGGGTACGCGGGTGTGTGACAGCCCCCCCTCCCCGTGCTACCCTTGCTTTTGGCACCTGATGGCAAAAAGGTTAGCCATCGCTGCTCTAGCCCATTTACTCCAGCAGTCTGTTCTCACAGTGGCCAAAGAATCCTAGTAGTCACCCAGAGGCAGTCATTGGAGTGTTTGTATTGCCATCAAAGCTATTAGCTTTTAATATTCATAATTTCCATGAATTAGTCCAACCTGTTTTTGAAGCCAGCCAAGTTGCTAGCTAGCACCATATCATATGCCAATGGATTCCAAAGTTTAATTATGCATTATGTAAAAACAATCCTTTTGCCTATTCTAGTTCTTCCAGTATTCAATTTCATTGGGCAACTTCTTGTTCTAGTGTTTTGGAAAAAGGAAAGGAGCTTCTCTTTGTCCATTTTATCCATACTTTGCATGGTACATTTCAATCATGTTTCCTCATGTTCACCTGACTGAGATTAAAAACCCCAAGTGTTGCAACCTTTCCTCATAGGCAATCTGCTCCAGCTGCTTTCTTTAAGCAGATGGCACTAGAATGTGAATGGTAAATATGTTGTAAGTAGCAGAAACTTTATGTTGTAATGTGTGCTTCAATTAGTTCAGCAGCATGGGATCCTAACACAGAAGAAGCAATAACATGACTTAGGTCATGAAAGCACTAATATTTGGGAAAACAGATGGTTTGCTGTGTCTGTCCATCCCAATACAAACCTTCCAAGTGTGCTAACTTCAATTCCCACAATCCCTAACTAGCATTGCCAAAAGCTATTGTGTAGATTGAAGTCTAGTATACTTAGAAGACACAAATCTCTGTCAAGCTGAGCTCAACCCTTGGAGATTTCTCAAACCTAATAATGCCAATTCCTTGGCAGTGAAATGGAATTGGTTTGTCACTACTTTTTTCAAGATTATTTAAAACTTCCCAATCTAAGTTACAACCCAGGGATTCATGGCTATCTCTCATCGGAGTACCAGTCAGACTCTTCCAGATCAGTCAATGTTAGTTGGAAATCATCATGGAAAGCTGTCTACCAAAATATCTCCTTTGGATGATAAACACCTTCATTATGTTCCTTTATTCTAAACACTTGCTCTCTCATAATAGTTCTTCTTCCACATTTCTGCATTTGTCAGAGCATTTATCACAGAGTAAAGGGATGAATGAGCTTGTTGCATTTGGAATCATTCCCAAATTGGCATTATATTATCATTCCCAAAATTGATCTGCATGAACCTGACCTAACTTGCATAAAGATGTATAAGTGCCCTTTGATGTTGGAGAAGATACTTGAGAATATTGTGAACAGCCATGTAAACAAACCAGCAGAACCCAGAACTCTTACTTGAAGTACAGGCTTAAATTATCCTACTTTGCACACATTATGCAATGCCCTAATTTTGGAACATTAGAGAATGTTCTAATGGTGGAAAAGTTGGAAAGAAAGAGAACAGGAGGATGACATGGAGCAAGCAGTTACAATGGCAATTAGTGCACTTTTGAAAGAGCTGAAGGCCCAGATCATCATCTATGTCAGGGGTGTCATACTCGTGACCTGTGAGCTGGATGTGTCATGTGCTGGCCACGCCCACACCCGGTTTAGCGAAAGGGAAAAAAAGTTGATACGTCACGTGACCACATGATGAAAGGACAACGTGAGTTTGACACCCTGATCTATGTGGTTGCTAGGAGTCAACATTGTCTTGATGGCATCTGATCTGATCCAATCTAATCCAATCATAATATGAAATTCCTTAGCAGGAATTCCATCTCATTCCACGTACAGAGAAGTATTGTTTTAATTTTATTAAAATAATAGTTGGCAGTTAGATGACATCTCAGTTCCAAGCATGAGCTTTTTCCAACCATTGAGCTGGCTGCAAGCACAAAACACAAGGAGAAAAGCTTGTTTGTTTTCTTTACAACAATCCAGATCCCTGGCTGGATGATTTCTCTGAGCCAGCTCTTGGGACTCCCGGTTTCTGCAAAAGCCTTTTCCTTCTATATTTTTGTGGTCCCTCCCACAACAGCTGGATATTAGGGCCTTGACAGCTGTCTGTTGCTTAGCAACAAAAGTCTTGCTTTCGACTTCTTTGGCCTTTCTCTGCATTCCTGCCTTGCCGCTGAGGCTCCAGTCAGCCGTGTCGTTTCTCAGTATCACCGCGATTGCAAGCAATTAGCCAAAGCCAAGGAAACTCGGGCAAAGCCCCTGTGTTTGGCTGCCCTTCCCTGCCAGGGCCGATTTATGGCCGCTGCCTCTGGCTCGGTTCTGCTGATGGGGGATCCATCTGCTTTTGCTGCCGCCCTCAAGACTCTCATCAACAACCCCCAGTTCAGGTAAGCGTGCCAGCCAATCTGCCTGCCTGCCTGCCTGCCTGCCTGCTGTGGGAATCAGCCCGAAGAACGGGCAGGGACGATCACGTGACTTGGAAGGCAGTCAAGCCCATTCCATTAGGCTTGCTGGAAAAGTTCACTGCAGTATCACAAAGAAACAAGAGACGGATTTTGTTTGATTTTAAATCGTTTCCCTGACTTCGCACGCCAGTAAATGTGCTCGGTTCTTTGAATTTCCCCAGATCACAACTACGCGTCTGATTTGACAGAGAGTTTCTTTCCGGCCTGTGTGGCTTCAGTTTATAAAAAAAAAAATTGGGTTTGCAGTAAAATTGCATACAAAGGCGTTGTGGTCTTCTTTTCTTTGGGCCCTGCTTTGATGAAAGTCTTTAGCTTTCATCAAAGATTTTACTAAAAATAAACGACTGTTTGCAAGAAATGGAAGCCCTCCTTTCAAATGAGCGTTGATTTTTTAATCTTTCTAGTTGTAAGAATGGAAGGGAAAGAGTGAGTCACATGACTGTTTTGAAAGAGTTGTCCTGTATAGATAGATGCAGAAAGATTTGGATCATCTGTTTTGGAGACTATTGTGAGAAATGACAATGAAACTCTCTCTTTACAGGTATGCATTGTGCAATTTTTTATTTTTATTTATTACATTTATATGCCATACATCTTGCCCAGAGGTGACTCTAAGTGGTTTACAACAGAGTAAAAGCAACAAGCTAAAACATTAAAATATTAGGATCATAAATATTCACATTAAAATTAACAAAGGTAGCAAGGATGGGAGTAAGGTATAAGCGGGATGAAGGTGGAAATTTCTGTAGTCCATTAACCACTCCAGTATGACACGCTCCCATGGGGGGTGGGGAGGGCAGGCCAATTGCCAGAGCCAGATTTTTAAGGCCCCTACGGAAGACCAAGAGGTGCAGGTCTTACCTAAAGAGGCGCAGTGTTCCAGACTGCAGGAACCATAGAAGAAAAGGCTCTTTTCTCGACCCACCAGGTGGAATTCCTTGACTGATGGGGGATCTGCAGCGTGTCCCTTCTGCCAGCCTGGGTCAGGCAAGCCCATCCCATTGGAGTGAAATGGTTCCTCAAGTAACCCAGACCCATGCAATAAAGGGTTTTTAAGTAATAACCAGCAGCTTGAATTAGACCCCAAAACAACGGGCAACCAGTGCAGCTCATGCAACAATGGCGTTACATGGGCCAAGCTAGTGGCCCCTAAAACAGTCCACAGAGCTGCCTTCTGCGCCAGCATTAGCTTCTGAATCCTCTTCAAAGGTAGCCCCATGTAGAACGTGTTGCAATAGTCCAGAAGTGGAAATGCAGCATGAATGATTCGATCAGTGGTGAAATCCAAATTTTTTTACTACCGGTTCTGTGGGCGTGGCTTGGTCGGCATAGTGTGGCTTGGTGGGCGTGGCAGGGGAAGGATACGGCAAAATCTCCATTCCCACCTCCCTCTGGGGCCAGCCAGAGGTGGTATTTGCCGGTTCTCCAAACTGCTCAAAATTTCCGCTACCAGTTCCGCTGTCAGAACCTGCTGGATTTCACCACTGGATTCGATGCACAGTTACATGAATTTATTGTGCATTGACAGTCTAAAATATGAGAATTAGCTCTCAAGTATTGTTGCTACTACTTTGTTCTAGATAATTATTTCAAGTCAATTTAACCACGGTGTGTTAAATTTGTAAAACTCCTCTTATAATCTATTCATTGCACTTGTTCTTGACAGGAAAAAAAATGTCTATAACCACAAGTGTCTGTGGGAAAAGAGTAAGTGGTAAAATGTGCCTTCTAATGTGACAAACTCTCGGTTTCTTAGGTACTTGAGGTAAAATATAAAAAGGTGGCATTTTGATGATGCACATGTTGTCATTTTGATGTAATGGAAACAGACACCTATAATTATAGTATCAAGAGTTGACAAAACCAGCCAATACATTTTTCTTAAACAGAAATTTGAATTATAATGTTAGTATCCACAGATCATTTATATGCCTTACTCTAAGTAGCAGGCTTTTTCAGCAATCAGGGTGAACAAGTCGGCCATTTAGAATAGAGAAAATACACAGTATTGTATACTATAAACCTAGCTACTATGGTTGTAGTTTATTTAATAATTCATGATGAAGCAAATCATGTAGTGTATTTATTGTGCTTAGTGGTGAAATCCCAATTTTTTTACTACTGGTTCTGTGGGCCGGCTAGATGGGCATGGTGTGGCTTGGTGGGCGTGGCAGGGGAAGGATACTGTAAAATCTCCATTCCAACCCCACTCTAGGAGAAGGATATTGCAAAATCTCCATTCCCATCCCACTTTGGGGCCAGCCAGAGGCGGTATTTTCCGGTTCTCCGAATTACTCAAAATTTCCTCTACTGGTTCTCCGAACTGCTCAAAATTTTCGCTACCAGTTTTCCAAAACCTGTCAGAACCTGCTGGATTTCACCCCTGTGCTTAGTGTACTGTAGCATATTTTAATCTTGACTATGCCAGAATGTGATTTGATTTTGATTGATACAAAATTCAAAGGGAAAAATAAATTATATATTATGGACACAAAATCATTGACCCAAAATCTTTTTTGATTATTTTGTAATATATTGCATATTGGTAATATCATTGTGTGATTAATGTTATCAACCCTAATTTGTTAGATGTGGAATTAAAGTCATAACATAACAACAGCCTAGACAGCCAATTGTCTCTATAAGCTAAGAGGCTTATAATTAGATCTAGATTTGAGTTAAAAGTTAAGTAGCTGAACTTCCTGCTTCTCTCTTTCACAGTGTATACAACAGGGTCAGCCATGCACACTGTACAATCCAACAGAAGAATAAAACACCAGTCTGTGGCAAAGTCAAACACCAAAACTGTGATCTAGTCAAAGTTTTAAGAAGACAGTTGTTTTCAAGATATTCAATCTATTTAAAGCATTCAAGAGAATGACGATTAATATTGATGAGAACCAACTGCTAATGCTAGAACATATATTGAATGTTCCCTTCTACATTTTCCATATCGAAAGTATTTTATCTTGCTTTTTTCAGCTATCTTGATCCATATTTTCTGACTATATTCCAAATGGTGCTGCTGATGCAATGCTCAGATTGCACTGTCTGCTCTTCCGTTATCAATTATCGTCTATATGAGGATATTTAATATTGTTTGTGTTATATATGATATCTAATCTGGTGATATAGCTTTCATTGACTATGTAACACAAACAATCCAAGTTGCCTTTCCCAGGGAGAGCTGGCATAGAATACAAAGCTAATTTCTATAAGCCACAAATATTTATTAAGAAATCATATTATAGCTAACTTTGCTGAAAAGAAACTGCATTTTCTAACATGCTGAGTTGCAATATATTAGCAGTGAGAAAATGCATACTCATTGTGAACAACAATGCTGAATGGAATATAGTTCTGTGAGTATCAGACGTAGTAGTTAGTGTCTGTGAATAGAATAGAATAGAATAGAATAGAATAGAATAGAATAGAATAGAATAGAATAGAATAGAATAGAATAGAATAGAATAGAATAGAATATTTATTGGCCAAATGTGATTGGACACACGAGGAATTTGTCTTGGTGCATATACTCTCCGTGTACATAAAATAAAAGATACGTTCATCAAGAATCATAAGGTACAACACTTACTGATAGTCATAGGTTACAAATAAGCAATCAGGAAACAATATCAATATCAATATAAAGTGCAATATAGTAATGAGTAGTAAACTTGTTTGAATGTTAGATGTTTCCAACAATGTAAACTAATACATATTAGCAAGGCTACTTGCTCTCTCTCCTTCTTCTTTTTTTAATATATATGTTTGGGTTCTGCATCCTCAAAAGGAAAGTACATTCCCCCTCCCATTTTAAATTAAAAAATAAACTTGTTCAGTCTTGCTCCCTGTAGAAAGCTTGTCCAATTTTAATATGTGTGGAATTGGGTAGATGAAGACTCCAATAAAATGTAAATAACTCTTGGCTGATTTACATTATTCTACAGTAGCTATTGATTTGGTGCAGCTAGGAATTAAGATAATTGTCTTGATTGAGTGATGTTTCATTTCCTAGAAAAATTAAAAACACTCCATTTTCTGGCCTCCAAAAGTGAGAAAGTCATTAGATAATGAAAAATAAAGTGAATGCCAAATAAGTTACCGAAGATACTCCTGTAGTTATCTAAATTTACATCCTTTACAGAGTGCTTTGTCACTGCATAATCTGGTAGGAATATCAGATTACATATTCTTTATAATCTGGTGCAACAGATCATTTGAATTTAATGATCTTGAAATATATAACTGCCTGATCTGCAACGCTGCTTGGAAAGCAGACGTCAGTACATGAGGCTCTACTTATTAAATTAGTGAGGTTATTGCCTTGTTTTTATTTTGTCTGCTTGCAGTGTGCTCTGACCTTGTTATATACACCCATTCCCACATGCTAATTTATTCATCATTGGGTATTCTCTTACTACTTTTTGTTGAAGGCAACATGACTAGTCCAATAAGTTTGTTATCTGATGGAGAATAGGAAATGTGTTCCTTCTCAAGTTAGTCTCTAAATTTGACTATCATTTTTTCAAAGATGTCTGTCTTCAATTTTAACCAATTCCTCTTTGCTGGTAAGGATTAGGTTGAGAATACTAGATCCCCATGTTCTTTCATCTACCTCCTGACAAATAAAGTTGTCAATAATAGGGAAGAAAAATTTCTTGGAACTTTCACTCTTAGCAGAGATAGATTCCCAGAAGATATAAAAAAATTAGAATCCCTCATTATCACTGATGCATGTCTCTTCGAAAGTGAGGCATTTTATTTGTGTCTTTTGACTGTCCAGGCAGTGTATAATAAACTCCCACTAAAAGTTTTGTTTTTTCTCACTTTTTACTTTTTCAATAAATCCCCACTTTCAGCAAGGTACTCTGATTTTTTAATTTCTCATTTTTTTCCTCTTACACTCCATTCCTTCTGTTGCATCTTCTCCTTTTGAGTAAATTCTAGACTTCCAGTACTATATATCAATCATGAGTAACATCCCATCAAGTTTTAATTATATCTGTCACATCATATTTATCTCCCTGAGAGAAGATAAATTGTCTATTTCTCCCTGTTTATGCTCATGCTTTGGTGTTGAATTGTTTATGATCCTGTCAAATTCTGAGTCCCTGTTCTGACCTTCTGTTTCTCCCATTGTATTCTGGTTTTTTGTTCCCAATCTTTGACTGGATATTCAGTTTTTAGCTTTGCTGCCCTCCATCTTTTATTCTAATTTAGTGCCTTGATGAGATTAATAAAGCATCTGGCAAACACTTTCTCCCCAGGTTCTATAATGCAAACCCTTCTTGCAACCCCATCTAGGTAGCCAGCTATTGACTGCTATGATTCTATTTTCTCTTCTTATACTTTTACCCCCAACTGAAATAACTGATACAAAATTACCTCTTTTATTTATTATTTAGATTTTTTAATCCAGTCTTTATTATTTTAACTCAAGACAGCGAGCATATATAATACTCCTTCCTCATCTGTTACCCACAACAACTTTATGAGGTAAATTGGGCTGAGAGAGAAAGACTGCCCTGTCAGCCAGCTGGCTTTCATACCTAAAACAGGACTAGAACTCACAAGCTCCTGGTTTCTGCTATAGGCCAGCATTTTCACCATTACATCAGATTGGCTTTTCTCAGTTTACTATCTTTCTGTCCAAGGCATCATAGTTTCCAGAGATTCTTCTTATTCACTCTTCTACATATTTTCTTGTTGGTCAAAAATCCCACAAAACTAATGGTTTATTTCAAGTGTTGAAAAAATGTTAAGTCATTTTTCTCCTTGAAAGTCCTGAAGACCAGGATATGGAAGGCATAGGCAGATGCATGCCTGCAAATGGAGAAACAGATTAAAATTGCCATAAGATTCATCATTAAAAAAAGAGAAAGACCAAAGTGTTAGTTAATTTCATAAATGAATAAGGCTCAGCAGTCAAACACTGTTGATGTTACAGGATCAGAGAAATCTAGAACTGCATTCAAATACATCCTTGTATCAATGTGCTCTTAGTTAGTAGTTTAGCCCTTGGTTTGACTTGTTTTACCAAAGGTCATCTGAATTCTTAATGTTGGCTCTCAAAAGGAGGCATCTATAGAAAAATGACAAGACAGCAGGCTAAGAAGCTGAGCCATCTGTATGGGAAACTCTGCTAGTTATACTGAGATCTGTGTGGTCTCTCTTTCCACAGTGATGTAACTTTTCTGGTTGGCAAAGAGAAGCAGAAAGTCTTTGCCCATCGCTGTCTACTCTCCACCCGCTGCCAAGTTCTCCATGCAATGCTAAACCAGCCCCATGAGATACAAGTCCCTCTGATCCTGAATCACATGCAGCCAGAAGTGTTCCTTACAGTCATTGAGTATCTGTACACCAATGGTGTCACTCTCAACAATCTTACTGTAAGTATATTACTCGCTGGGTTGGGCTTCCAGGGAAATGGATGAAGGAATAATTAAAATTAGTCAGTAGTACTAATTTTATTAGTACTGTATTTTTAATTTGTTTGTAAGATGAAATAGATGAATTTTGAAATCCTATCAGCTTTTTAGTGACATATAAAAGCATTCATTTTTTTTCCCTTTTCCTGATTTTAATTCTGCAGTTTGGAAATCTGTTCATACTATGTAGTCTTTTCTCATTGCAAATTTGCTGTTTTTATAGTATTTTTTTAAAAAATTCAGTAACCTACCTTCAATATAGATTTTTCCAGTATGACAGCGAAGTGTGTAGTAAACAAATAATAATGAAAAATTAATGTGAAGATGATAATTTTTAAAAGGCCATGGTGAATTAGTGGCCTAGAAAAAATCAGCTAGATATCCAAATGGGTGACTGATCAATAAACTCTTTTAATCCACAGAATTGACAGCTAATACAGTTGCTCATGGCTCAATGCATTAAGATTCTAGATGTGTCCAGTGGCCTTGTAATGTGCAACATATATGATTCATTCTCGTATTTTCTTTGAACATGCAGAGAATCTTTTCTCATTTTAGTTATCAGCCAAGTTTTATATCTCTCTTATTTTTTTTCTCCTAATGGAAATTATACACTCACCTGATTTGCCATACACATCTGCGTGTTCAGCATTTTTCGTTTTTAATCTTGCTTTTGCTTCTACATGGTTATATTTTTCAGCTCTAGACTTTCAAAATACAATTTTATCACCTCATATCTACTTATCTTTTGTCATTGGCAGTCCCTCCCCCTCCCTCAAAAAAGAAAGAAAATTCTGTTATATGCATGGCAAGTAACACAATCTATCTCCAATTAGTATTTTTTTTATTTAAAAAAAGTACGCAAATGTGATGAAATAAAATAAAAATTAGGAGGAACAATCTGTGTATAATCTGTATTGCAATTCCATAAACAACAACAACAAAACCTCCAATGACATAATGTGAATGAAGACTCAGTTCTGGAAGCAGCCTTTGTGGTAGTTATATGTGAAAGATAGAATCATTAGTATTTGCGTTGAATTTTATCCATATTCATATAAACAATTCTTAATATTTGAAGCAAATCTTTTCCTTGGAGTTTTGAATTGCAGAACCTTGAGTTCTAAATTCCTATCACCACTGCAATATAGAGAAGCTGGTTGAAGATGGGAAGGAAGGATGTTTCTGCAGGAATGCTAGCTTAAGCAACTACTCTGAATAGCTTCCAGCTAATAAGTCTTGTTGCTTAGCTTTTTGCTAACTTAACATTGTTGGCAGCCACCCCAAAATCACTAGCACAGTTCTGATAAAAGAAAGCAGTAAAACCGTTTTTGAATAATGGGTTTCAAAACTACATTCAGTATATAAGACTGTCTTTTCCTTTACTAGCATGGAGGGAAATTCTCTTGAATACAGAGACATTGTGATCTCAGTCAATCTGAAATTCCCTATTAAGCTGGCATTTAATTAATAATGTTTAGTCTCTTCATTTGTACTGTGTAATTGCAGAAATGCAACAACTTTATCTTTCCCCCTATCAGTTGTGTCATCTGGGAAGCCCACTTTTATAGAGGACTTTTCTGCAATAGAAAAACTTTTTTGGATGAAGATGACCATCCATAGGGGCCGTGGAATTGATGTTGGGTTTGAGGGCAGATATTGTTTATACATGTGTGAAGGATATGATATCCGATTCATTATCCTGGATCTCTCTTTCTGCTTTTGTTAATAGTGATTAGTTTCACTTATTGGAAACAAAAAGGTACATTTTCCCACGTATGTGCCAGAAGTAGTATCAAGATGATTATCTCAATGTATACCAATTCTCTTTACAGAGTTTTTTAAATCTCAGATTTCCTTCCCTTGGTTTCAATATCTACAAGAATCTTCAGAGTGAGTTGTCCAGAATTACAGAATGCAAAGTCATTAGTATGCATTTCTGAAATCACCAAGGCCGTAGAAATTCAAATATTCTTTCACAAATCAGAAAATAGAATGTATCATTAAATCTGCTTCATCTACCATTTTTTCTGTTTACTAGAGGAGCTGAGTGAATATGCAAATTAAAATCTGCGGATGTTATCTTAAAATAGAGATGGACAATTTGTGTCTCATTATATTTTGTTGAGTTACAGCTTCCATCAAGCCAGCATATTAATTGCTGAGGAATTATGAAAGTTGCAGGTTTCTTTCCCTTCCTTTAAAAAATGATCATACAGTTAGAAAGAATGCATAGTGGGCAGAGATAATATCTTCCAACAATCCTGAAGATATCCATCTGAATATTGTGTTAACAATATACAACACTTCTGAGAAGATCAAAATAAACACTAAAAAGGCTCAAAGCATGATGAAATCACATAGAAACGTTTCATACTGCTGGAAAGTTAGAAAATAAAAAAGTTTAGGTACATTTTTTTATCTTTGACAAGATAAAGGATGTGGCTTATTACAAAATATTTGCCTTATTCGTTTTATCTGCAGGCCCTTGAGGTTTTGACTTCATCCATTGAATATGGGTTAAATGACCTCAGAAAGGTAAGGATCTCACACTGCAGTTTATGAATCATGATCTCGGATTTTATAATTATGGAAGTATGTGCTAATGTAGTTAGTGGTATATATTGCAAGCAGTAGATACTGGCTTATTTTATTCAAAGACTGCAAGTTTTATATCCTTATATTATTTTAGACACTTTGCTATTCTGGATTGGACTATAGATAATTTAACCCAAATTCCTGAGATCCCTTCCCATATAGAAGTCATAAAATGGTAAGACTTTCTACCATTCCTCACTATAAAAGAGAAACCTTGTCAATACAGCAGAGGTGGGATTCACTTATCTTCCCTATCGGTTCGCAAACGTGAGTGCACATGCCACCTCTGCCCATGTGCAGTAGTCGTGCATTACATCCGGGCGGGTGGGCGGAGCCTCCCACAGTTGCCACTACCGGTTTGCATGATCCGGAGAGAACTGGCTGAATCCCACCACTGCAGTACAGTATTGATATTGGCAGGACAGAACTACATATTGATTCAGTTCATAATCAAAACGGTCTGTCCTGCTACTTTTCTCCCTTAGTTTTGTCTGTTATCAAGGTGTATTATCCTGCTATCTTCTTGAAAGCCTAAGAAAATATTAAATAAATTACTGTAATTTTGTAAGTGAATGGCAGAAAGAAAATAATTATAGCAGTTACTAGCAGTAGGAAAAAGAGCTGATTTAATTAAATTAAGAGTTTTTTTCCCACTTGAACCCAATTGTGGCAAAAACCTGTCATGGGAACATTTTTGTTTTATCTCCTGATTGCGTTTTATCAGCTCAGATTTGATATTGGTAGGAACAGTTCTGTCCCCTTTCATCTTTAATGCCCAGAGCATTGAGTGGAGCAACCTTAAGTTATCTTTAGCACAATGGGTGGGTCCCATATTCTAACACCTTCCAAGGGAGCTCTCAAGTCATTCAAAGACAGGTTTTGTCACTTGTTATCTCAAGGAGGACAGATGATTGCAGTGACTTGAAAAAGAGGCAATCTAAGCTAGACATGGCAGTGGGAATTTCACACTGTTATCCTTTTTTGCCAGCTAAAGGATAGGGGGATATCACTTCTACTCAGTGTTGGAAGAAATGTCCATCTGGGTTCAGTTCCAAGTGGGGAGAAAGACACTGCAAACATGGAGGCTGTTTGGAAAGATGGTTTAATGGTGGACAGAACCACGTGGTTTGAGGTACTGGGCAATTGATCACATGGAGAGAGAGAGGAGAGGGAGAGGGAAAGGGAGAGGGGAGAGAGAGAGAGAGAGAAAGAGTGACCCTCTCTTGGGCTTTGAACTTGCTTCCTGTTCCTGTGGCAAGGGCATATATTCTGATTGGTTGTCAGACTCCCAGGGGGCCATGCAGGGTTAACTTTATAGGCTGTCTTGAGTCCCAGGTTTGGTTGAACCTTGCTGGGTGATGCAATCTTCCCAGGTGCCATGTGGTGAGAAGGATAGAGGACTAATCCCATTATGTCCTGAGGGTGAAGGTCTTTTGTTTTGTAGATAAGCTGGCCCAGCCTTTTGTTTTGTAGATAGGTTGGCACCAAAATATCTGCTGGGGGGGGGGGCAGGGAGCTGAGGCTCTGAGCCTTTAGAAACATTTTCTCCTTTAGAAAATATAACATTCTGCCTTTTTATTATTTCCTAGAATATTTCATTCTTCTAGGAGAAGGGTGGGTGCTAACTTTCTACATCAGCATGGGGAAAGGCCTCTTATTAAGTTGAAGCCAAGTAAGGACTGCATTTAGAGGAAGGTTTTGTTAAAAAAAATTGTCATTTATATGGCCTATTAAGCAGAAATGTCAGATCTAATGGTGGAGTTTAAGCTGGGCCTTCATTATATGTTGATTTTTCATTAATTCATTAATGAAAGCTCAGATAGCTCAACAGGCTACGTAGCCTATTATTAACATTCAGCTGTCTGCAATTATTGCAAGTTCGAGGCTCAAGGTTGACTCAGCCTTCCATCCTTTCTAAGATAGGTAAATTGAGGACCCAGTTTGTGGGGGCAATAAGCTGACTTTGTATAAAAAAATATACAAAAGTATGAAGGCTATTGCTTAATGCATTGTAAGCCGCCCTGAGTCTCCGGAGAAGGGTGGCATATAAATCTAATTAAAAAAAAATTGGAATTTACATACCATTTGTTAAAACTCAGTACCTCTGAGTTAATTATTTAAAGTTTCATGTATTGAAAATGTATTGCTTTTGATACTGATATTAAGGAACCTGGGGAATTGCTGTGGGAACAGCATTAGGGAATTCCTATAATCTAAATGAAAATTAGAAATTCTACTTTGGAAACTGATAATCCTCTATATATGTGCACATACACAAATTAACTGTTGGTGAGTTGGAGGAAGCAGCATATATTGGGTACTTCCAGATTTGCATCAGTTATATAAAACCAACAGCAACTGTCACATTGTTGATGGCACCACTGAGCTTTGGCACGGCAGGTGCTGTTTAACACAGGAACTGCTGACATTGTAGAACTCTGTTCTCATGACTTCATTAACATTTGTCCTATTTAGACAAATCTAATTTGGTTAATTCCTATTATATGAAGGCTTTGTGTCTCCATTTGGTTTGCTTCTATTTTGGACAAAAATCCATGTTTTCCCTCCAAGTATTTAGTTCTAGAGCTTCTTTCTTTAAACCCTCAGCTACATTTAGCCAGTTTCCTGACAACTTGACAATCGGCTTCTTTTCCTTTTCCTTTCTCTTTTTTCTTTCCCACGTTTACACAATTCCAGTTATAACATTTACATTTACTGGAATTGTGATTATTTTGTTTGTACAAACTTATTGAGTTATGTGTAGAGATGAAATATAGTACATGTGAGTTAGCCACCTCTTTGATCTTCCACTTCTGGCCTATTGGAATCCCCCCCCTTAAATTAGCATCTAATATCAGAGTTTAGACTTTACTGGGAGTATTCTGAAGGAAGAATAGAGCAGAGCAGAGCAGAGCAGAACAGAACAGAACAGAACAGAACAGAACAGAACAGAATAGAATAGAATTGTTTATTGGCCAACTGTGATTGGACACACAAGGAATTTGTCTTGGTGCATATGCTCTTGGTGTACATAAAAGAAAAGATATGTTCATCAAGAATCATAAGGTACAACACTTAATGATAGTCATAGATACAAATAAGCAATCAGGAAACAATATCAATAGTTAGTATACAAGCAACAGAATTACAGTCATACAGTCGTAAGTGGAAGGAGATGTGTGATGGGAACAATGAGAAGATTAACACTAGTGCAGACTTAGTAAATAGTTTGACAGTGTTGAGGGAATTATTTGTTTAGCAGAGTGGCATTCAGGAAAAAACTGTTCTTGTGTCTAATTGTTCTGGTGTGCAGTGCTCTATAGCGTCGTTTTGAGGGTAGGAGTTGAAACAATTTATATCCAGGATGTGAGGAGTCTGTAAATATTTTTACAGCCCTCTTTTTGACTTGTGCAGTGTACAGGTCCTCAATGGAAGGCAGGTTGGTAGCAATTATTGTTTCTGCAGTTCTAATTATCCTCTGAAGTCTGTGACTGTCTTGTTGGGTTGCAGAACCAAACCAGTCAGTTAAAGAGGTGCAGATGACAGATTCAATAATTCCTCTGTAGAACTGGATCAGCGGCTCTAAGTACTGGCCTTTTCTTAGACACTGATCAATCTCCTTCATAACAGATGTTATGGTTTGCTTTGAATATTTTACAGTGTTCTATATTTGGTTCTTTTCCATCTAAGCATCATTTTCAGTAGACCAAACAAAGGTCAGTAGGGATACGGTTACACACATTGAGTGTTCTTGTTTCTCATTTTAACCCACGGAAAAAGATATGGTTCTCCCTTCCCCCAAAATAGGGCAACTTCAGAAGAAAACAGTTATGCTGTATATAATGATACTAGGTGGGATGCTATTGCACAGCAGGAATGGGAATTTTTTGGTTTTTTGCCAAATCATACGCTGGCTGAGTATTCACAAATAGTATCAATTTTCATGAAGATTTGGGAGAGAACTATGGCTGTGAAACATCTTGATTTACGTAGGAAAATCCTGGCATAAAGAATGATACACATAAAAACCTACGAAAATAAAATAAAATAAATATTTGACCGTTACAGGGCGGAGTCAAAAAAAGGGGGCGTGGCTGGCTGAAGAAGTCAAATAAGCCAGAAATAGATCTATCTCAGTCTCTCCCAAATCTTCAAACAGACAGCAAAATGCTACTTTGATGTTTGAGAAAGCCTAGAAACTAGTGAATGAGATTTCCCTGAACTATGGCTGTGAAACATCTTGATTTACGTAGGAAAATCCTGGCATAAAGAATAATACATACATATATATACATATTTTCTCAAATCTGTAAGAGCATGAGATTATTCAGAATTTCTCTGTCCTCTGAAGAGGGGTAACCATGTGTTCCCAGAAATAACATAGCAACAAAGACTCATAAAAGGATGCAAAAGCTGGATGAGGGAGAACTAAGTCTCGACTATTAACACAAATTAGTGGCTTTTGAAGGGATTTTCTTTCTTAGGAAGAGAATAGAAGGAAAATCATGGAAACAAACAAGGGAGAAGTGACAGCTGGCTACGGAAATAAGCTTATCCATCTGTTCTCCAGCAGGTTTAAAAGTCTAGCCCTAGGCACTGTTCCCTGAGGAGTTGTCATAACTGTCATTTCCTTGCTGACTTGGTGATCCAAAAATAGCCTTATGTGACCATCAGGAGTTTCCCAATTGATAAAAGTATCTTAGAATGTGGGAGTATCAGGAAACTACATTTGGATGAGCATATCCATACAACGCAAGACAGTTCACAGAGTCTGACTAAGAAGGAATTAATGACCCTGGCAGTTAGGAGGAAGCATGGTGTCTAGAATGTGGGAATTCTTGGAGATTAAACAAAAAAAAAACGGTTTGGAAAATACGATGGTACAAGCTTGAAGATTTTACACAATATTGTAATGCAGATATTTTAAAAATTGTGAGGGAACAGAAAAATTGGAATAATAGAATCTGCAACAAGGAGAGACAAAACTAGAATTAGATAGTTGTAAAGTAAAATCATAAAAAATTGCAGGAGAAGAGCCATGTTGGTTTGTGGTAGGCAAAATCAGAAGAAGTCTGATGCCATCTTTTCAGGCAAACCAATTTTATTAAAAGCTTTTGTGAACTACAGCAGAAATGAATAGCTAAAATGAAGTCGAATTTAAACTGGAATGATAGTGGGATGAAGGAGGAAGAAGACTGTGTGGTTATGTCCATGTGAGTTATTGGTGAATCAGATTGCAAATGCCTTATCAATTAACAATTGTAATTTAATTGTTAAAACCTATTGTGTTTATCCAGATTGTCTAAGAAAGCCTAAACCATTTGATGTATAGGAGTTCAGCAGTCTCTTGTTGAATATTGTTGGTGAAGTTTTTTTGTTCCACAGTAGTTGTTCTGAGATCTGTAATGGAGCATCTGGAGAGATTAAAATGCTTTGTTATTATTTTGTCTTTGTTCTCAGTTCTGATGTCAAACTTGAGTCTATCTATTAATTTGTTTATGCAAACTCTGGCATGTTTGTCAATTGTATCAAGTTAAATCCTATATTATTTTAGCTACTCTTTGTATCTGATAAAGTGAACACTTAAAATACTTTTATGCTAAAATACATTATCAGACTACTCTCTAATTGTAAATGTGTCCAGAAGTGGCCCACTCTAGCTCCAGGATATCCCATATGTATATTTTTCAAAAATGTTGCTTCTTAAAATTCAATTTCCTTCACTTATAAATAGTTTTCAAAATATCCATACCAATACCAGTTAGCAACTACCACACTGCAGCTTTATCTCTTTCTGATTCAACCTTTCCAGTTTAAACTCCCCCCTCCCCCCGAGTTAAATAAACAAGAGTTGAAATGTTTGCACAGTCTGTTTAATTCCAGAGGGATTGAAGTTTCCCAGAAACTCCAACTCTATCTCATTTTGTATAGATTCAGCATTTTGTAACTACATAAGCAAGCGAATCCTTATCTGAAGATAAGTGAATATACTTTGGCAAGACAATGTAGTGTTTCTAAATGTAAAAGAACAAACTGAGGACATATTGATTTTTTTTTAGTACCAATTTAATAAAAATGGGAGTAGTATGATACCAACAGCTGGTCCTGCCTTTGAGCATTGCTGAGTGCTTTGGAAAGGACACGAGAAACAGGTTTGGGGTTTATTGTAATCAAATACTTCAATTGCTCTTCAACAGAAAGGAGACCGGCCAGTCAAATAAAATATCATACATTAAATAAATCACAAGAACCAGCACTAAAGCATTAATCAATTATCAGTCACATTTATAGGTCATAATTATAGGTCACAAGGCAAAAAAATCCTTGCCAGCTAATTTGAAGTCATGTTCCATTTTGCAGGGCCAGCTGGAAAGAAAGTACAAATCTATAGGGCAGGATGATATATGTTAGGCTACAATTCTTATAAATTTTGTTGGCCAATATCATGCTGTCTGGAGATGATGGGAGCTGTTACCTGCAACCAAAAACTTCTAGAGTAGGAGTATACTATCTCGTATGATAGGTTTAGAAATATTGTTCTGTTTCTGGGGATATAAAATATTGGGTCTATTAGTTTATCTGCCAATGCAGAGAGCCTAGGATAATACATTTAGTGAACTGTGCAACAGGATATCAAATCAAATCTCTTAACCCTGTGGTACATTTGCTCCTATAGCTCTTCTAAGAATTGGACCGGAAAAGCATTATGTGTCAACTATACTATCAATGCTGTTGTCCTTCACAGATCTTAGAACAACAAACACGTGGTCCCAGAGCATCCAGTCAACAGTCAGTTCTCTTGCTTTAAGGAGAAAATGTCTTTTAAAGATGGAACTGAATTACACTGGAAGTGAGATTCTCCCAAGGGAACAAGGAAACAAAAACATCAGTGAATTTTCTGGGGAGATGGCTGAGTTCCTCTTGCCCTTTGATTTTTAACACTAGACTTGACTGATTTACAACCCGACCCACCGGGAATTGGTGAGAATGTATGCTGCTTTCATTCCCCCTTCCCCAAGGTCTCCCAGCAACATCTGAGTTTGACTCTGAGTGAGTGGGACAGGGTTGCTAACAACTTCTGGTGGATCAGACAAGGGTGGAAGTGACCCCTGGTGTGAGAGCCAAACTCTTGCAGATGTGCAAATGTTTTGACAAAGAAACTATTTGCAGGTCTTCCGCTACTCCCTTTACATAGTTCTTGAGGTTTTTCTCTATATCTTTCAGCTTCTTGTGTCCCCCTGGAGCCCTAAAAATGTTTAACCCTTTGTTTTGTGAAACTTAATATAGTGGGCCAAAAATAATTCAATATTGTTCTGTTATCTAAGTAAACTTCTAACGTTTCTTTGGTTTAACGTAAATGCTGAGGTTGACATTAATGCAGTTTCTAATCCCATATGGAGCACGGTAAGTAGCCATATTACCTGATAGTAAAAAAATCAGGAATCTGATAGTAGTACCTTTTCCAGTCAACACATTTTATCAGAAGGCATATGATTTTGCAATTTCACCAGATGCATTACAACTACTAATTGCTAGGGTACTTGCAAACTGTCTCACCTGTGACTTGCACCTTCCTAACCAACCTGTCTCCTCCATTTCTCACCCCCTGCTCCAATTTAATCTATAAATCAATCTAACCCTTCTATGCTTTGGATGAAGCTAATGCTGCAGCTCATGAACGCTATTAATAAAATTGCTAGCCTGAAAAGAGGCTTTTGATTTTTTCCCCCATCATAAACTAACACAGTTATCCACTTACAATGCCTACTTAATTATCAAATGTTACTCATATCCAAAAATGCAATCAATGCCGTATGACAAATCACTATCATGTTATTGTCAAGGAAACTGTATGGTTTTATTCCTGAAGACATAAGGGCTTCAGCTCAACTCAAGTTGCTGTCAAGTCATCATGGGGAAATTCACCCTTCCATTATGCATGAATTGGGTGCCTAGAGAGTCACTGTACCACTGCTCCTGTGAAGTGGGCTTAGATTCCTTTTTATTTTAGAACATATTTCCTTAATGATTGTGAGAGTACCTTAGTTCAGCTCATTTGTGTAAATTAAAATGAAACAAACCCACCATATGTGAATCCAGGCACTGTGATTTTACTTGTGGGTTTTTCAACATCTTGTGAATATTAAAGAATTCTTTCTGTAAATTGTTCTAAGAAACAAGCTAGTTCAATTACCAGGCCCAGCAGTCATGGGCAGAGCTATAATTTGTTACCCATGGATACAATCAGCATGTCTCAAAATGATCAATTCACTGTCTAGAAAAAGACATGCCAGCACAGATTACCACAGATTAGTTACATGAAATAGATAAGATAGAAGACCATGTATATTTCAAGATTATTGTTTTCAGCTTCTGCCTTTTTACAACATCTGTTCTGACCTACTTGCTATAACTTTGGTGTGACAAGTGTTTTCCCATATTATTTTTTTCTAACTTGCTGGGAAAAGTTCAGCACCCTTAAAGGTCAAATAGGTGAGAAACATTCTGCTCTGTTAAGCTGGGGAATGGTGGCTCGAAGGCACATGTGTCAAACTTGATAGTGTCACGTGATGTATCACGATCAGTGGTAGGATTCAAATTTTATTTACTACCGGTTCTGTGGGCGTGGCCTGGTGGACGTGGCAGGGGAAGGATCGTGTAAAATCTCCATTCCCACCCCACTCCAGGGGAAGGTTACTGCAGAACCCCATTTCCTCCCAATCAGCTGGGACTCAGGAGGCAGAGAATAGATGGAGGCGAGGCCAGTCAGAAGTGGTATTTACCAGTTCTCTGAACTACTCAAAATTTCCGCTACCAGTTCTCCAGAACTGGTCAGAACCTGCTGAATACCACCTCTGATCATGATGTATCGTGACGTTTTTGCCTTTGCGGAGCTGGGGTGGGCGTGGCCTGCACATGACTCATCTGGCCCATGGGCCGCCAGTTTGACACTCTTGCTCTAACGCTTCATTCATCATTGGGAACACTGGTGGAGGAAAGAGTCCTTTATTACACTCGTGTAACAATCAGATATTCTGCTTCTGCTTTTGGTCTCCAGTTTCGGTGACTCTTGAATGGAATACCTTATTGAATTGAATTCTTTATTTGGCCATGTGTGATTAGACACACAAGGAATTTGTTTCCGGTGCAAAAGCATTCAGTGTACATGTAAAGCAATAGAATAACAACAACAACAACAACAAAAGGGGAAGTAAAGAAGTTTTTTAAAAAATGACTGTGGGAATGTTCACTTTCTGCAAGGAAAGAAAGGAAAGCCAGCAATAACTGCAGATAACTTGCTGCTCGCTCCTTAAACCTGATTTCCCAATTTTGTGCATAGAATAAAAACTGAAGAGCCTCTTTATTCTGAGATGCAAAAGCTGAGTGTAATGATGTGTGAATCAAGCTCCCTTATCTAGGCACTATCCAGGCCCAAACATGCTTGCCTAGCAAGCCGGTTAGCATTACATGCTTCCAGGATAAGTCCTGTACAGTATAATAGCTCTTGGTGGACCAGTAGGACAAAAGTCATTTTGAGGTCATTCACTTTTATACTGCATACTTCTGGTTTATATTGTTTATACAGTTTTATTTAAGAACCACAGTAATACATTTGCTTCTGTCTTATCTCTCTCACTATAGAGATAGCAAGTTGAAGAGAGAGACTGCATTTCTTCTATCCTTTTGGTAAAGGGCGTGCAATGCTCCTGGCCTTCATGGTAGAGCTTGTGGTTTGTTTTCACACCATCTTTCCTTTCAAATTCTCTTAGAAGAAACATATTATTACAGATTACAGAGTATATAAATAGGGGATGGTTATATATTAAAAATATTTCATCCACTGGTCTAGTCTGCAGAACTGGCATGATAGTTAAGGATAATCAGGAATATTCACTGTCAATTTTGTCTTTAGAACTAAGAGAAAAGTACAAAAAGATTGAAATAGAAGCGAGAGAAGTCATAATAATGCCACAGATGTCAGCTATGGTTTCTAAGCAGTAGGAATTTCTAATCCTTTCATCTGAATTAGTTTGGATAAACCAAAGCAGATGCAAATAGAACATACTTCATATCCAACCAACACTTCTCTGCATGTAAATGATTGCACCTCAGTACAGAAAAAATTATTGGGTTTTCCAGGAATTATATTAAGTACCCTAAATCATATGCATATTTCAAAGAGCCTCCAATTAGCTCTGGAATAGAATAGAATAGAATAGAATAGAATAGAATAGAATAGAATAGAATAGAATAGAATAGAATAGAATAGAATAGAATAGAATAGAATAGATGAAACAGACTTTGAAGGTCTTTTAGTCCAACTTTTAGCTCAGGCGGGAAATACCATTTCAGATAAATTGTTGTCCAATCTCTTCTTAAAAACTTCCAGTGTTGGAGCATTCACAACTTCTGGAGGCAAGTTGTTCCACTGATTAATTGTTCTAACTGTCAGGAAATTTCTTCTTAGTTCTAGATTGCTTCACTCCTTGATTAGTTTCCATCCATTGCTTCATGTCTTGTCCTCAAACAAAAATGAAACCCTTTAAGACTCAGACGCTTTCTCTGATTCACATGGGTGAGAGAGAAATTAAAATCAGGATCTTGAGTGTCAGTCAGGGGAGAAAGTGTAATCTTTTCCCTCTGTGCAACATGTTTTCCCCAATTTCAGATTATTACTTTCTATATTTCCTAAGTATGTTCTTTCCATTATTACTGGAATTCAACTGAAGACAAAATCTGGGTCTGAATCTTTTCTCATCCATTTGCTGAGAATTGGAGTTAGGCATGGAGGAACAGCCTGCAGATTTGGGAAGGCTATTTTAAGAACAGGTAAAGAGATACTGTTCATTGCCTAAGGTGCTCTATTGGCAGACGTAACACAGATGCCATTAATCTGTTCAACCGAGAACTGACACAAATCTTTGTTACAGCTTTTCCTAATAACTTTTGAAAGTATACAATATCTGTGGTCCACAAATTAAGTTGTTCATTGTCTATGAGTCAGCAGCTGCACAGAGCTGGCTGGGGCCCATGTACTTTGTGGTAATTTCCTGGCAGGCTCATCACTTTTCTTATCTTCCAAGCTTTTGCTTTCGGAAGAATAATTTCCTGTTCCAGAACTAGAATAGAATAGCAGTCGTGTTAGAGGAATGCAGATTGCCGTTCCCATGAAGTGCAGGGGGTTATTTGAATGTTATTTTTAGACAATATCATCAACAAAACAAGGCTGCAGGGGAAAAAAGCTAAATAAACAAACTAACATTCCTAAGATAGTAGGGTAGATCCATTAAAGCACCCACAGTTGATACAGGGAGCATTTACAAACCTGCAATAACTTTATTTACTCTTTGACTCTAAAGAATGTTTTTTTTTAAGTAAAAACTCTGTGTCTTTATTCCATGTGCAAATTTGGCCTCAGAGTCTAAAGAGGATCATGTGTTTAGCATTGATGATTGCAAGTAGAAGAAACTTCAGTGCTTATATGTAACCACATTTCAGTTCCTGTTAATGTATATCTGAGAGTTAAAGAAATAAAAATTCCCCAGAGTTTTCAAGAGTTTGATGATTTATGCAACACTGGAGATTCTGACTGGTGATGGTCCAAGTCAAAGTTGATTCCTAATTCCAGAAGAGGAATGGTGTGGAGATTGGCATGAGGGAAAGCATTCTGTGTATGCTCTGAGGTACCTTGCTGAATATTGATTCAGATTAAGCACTGAAATTGAGAATTTCTTGTCTATGTTTCCATTGGGAAGAACATACTTGATTTTCAGTAAGAAGGAATGGTTGTGGTACAACATAAAGACCTGAATTATGTTTTATAAGGCTGCCGTGTCATACAGTTCTGTTTCATATGTGATTCTTTTTTTTAAAAAAGAGGAACACTCTTTTCATCTATGCACTTATTACATTAAAATAGGGCTATTGAGGTAAAACTCTATGGCAACGATTTGATTTTGTATCTTAGCATGTGATGCCAACTCAGCAAATTGCAGGGGTTTTTTTTCATTGAAGATTGATTAACACAATTGTGGCAATCGAGTACCTGTCCTGAACCCAGATAGTATGTTTGAATTAACATTGTGAGAGAATCATAGAAATGCTTATTGCATTTTTATATCTCAAGATATAGAGGAACATTTCAGTCTTACCTTCATGGATAACCTTCTGGATGTCACATGATACTGATGACTAGTGTCACCTTTTACACTCAGCTCAGAAGTGCAGCAAAGTGTTTCCTACCCGTCAGCAGAACAGGCAAGGAGAGAAAGGAGACTGAAGAAACAGGAACTTAAAAACGTCATCTCCTCCAACATCTCTTCTCCCTGTTCAGCAATTGAGTAATGGAGGAAATGATTCCATGGACTAGAACAAATAGATGGAAACAGTCAGTGAAATTGCAGGTGTATGGGAGGCCTCCCTGGCTATGAGGTCCCATTGCATTATTTCAATTAGAATAAGAACATGAAAAGACATTCTTTCTAGATGGGCCAGCCATATCTCTCCTGGAAAAGGTGAACCCAACCTTTCCTTCAAGTTTGCCTTCCGCATCCTGATATTGAGGTGGGATAAGTGGGATCTACAGCAAAGTGCAGCAGTGTGGATTTCTGGTGTTCAGTTTTCTAGCCAAGATTCTACATTTAATTTTAACTTTTTCCCGGTTTTCATTTTTCGTTCCTCGCTTGTTAGTATTCTAAGCCTGTACAGTGTACTAATTCCTCACTAATCCATTTGGATTAACTGTATCAGTGATGTTTGTCTTCTCAGGTCATTTTTCTTCTTCATAACGTTTTCTGCTTTTTCCCAAGCATGCTGATACACACTATAATATAGCAACACTATTTTGGTTGCATATCATAATTAATCACTTGAATTACTTTTAGAGGTTCCAATTTCTGTCACTGAGGGAGCATGGCTACCCCAAATGAGGGGGATTAATGGAAGTTCCAAACATAATGGATTAACCATATGTTTTTGCTCTCCCAGGCTCTGGGGGTAGATTTTCCCATGGGGAGAAGTGTGATCTGAACAAACCACATACATTGAAATTTCCTCATCATACCATTGGGACACAGATCTTTACTGGATTTTCTTTAGCTAATCTATAACTCTAATCACTAAAGAATTGCAAATAGATCATATATTGCAGGTATGCAAGAAAGAAAGAAAAAGATGAGGCTAGAAATCCAGCACACCAGGAGGAAGCAATGCATGGAAAGAACGTTATCAGCAGTGTGATCTGGGCTACTTGTTATGAAAATGGAATGTGGGTATGCTTGGGCAAAGGGACTTTAGGAAATAGAGGAGGCAATGAATCCCCAGTTCAGAATATAGGTAGTCCTCAACTTACATTCATTTAGTGGCCATTCAAAGTTAAAACCGCACTGAAAAAAGTGGCTTATGGGCCATTTTTCATGATTACAATCTTTGTAGCCTTCCCCATGATCATGTGATCAAAATTCAGATGCTTGGCAATTGGTTCATACTCATGAACTTTGCTATGGGTCATGCGATCACCTTTTGCAAGCTTTTGACAAGCAAAGTCAATGGGGAAACCAGATTCATTTAAAAACCAGGTTACTAACTTATCAATTGCAGTGATTCACTTAACAACTGGGGCAAGAAGGGTCATAAAATGGGGCAAAACTCACTTAACAAATGTTTCAATTGACAACAGAAATTTTGGGTTTAATTGTGGTCGTGAGTTGAAGACCACCTGTATTACCTAGAAGAAAAGAGTTGTTACTGGAAATCTGAGACAAGAAAGAGATTGGAGTTTGATAGATAGCAGTGGTGGAATTCAATTTTTTTTACTACCGGTTTGGTGGGCATGGCTTGGTGGATGGGCAGGGGAAGTCTACTACAAAATCTCCATTCCCACCCCACTCCAGGAGAAGACTACTGCAAACTCCCCATTCCCTCCCCATTCTTGGTGGAAGGATATTGCAAAATCTCCATTCCCACCCCACTCTGAGGCCAGCCAGAGGTGGTACTTGCCGGTTCCCTGAACTACTCAAAATTTCCGCTACTGGTTCTCCAGAACCTGTCAGAACCTGCTGACTAGCAACCCCTGATAGATAGAGTCATTGATTTCATTCCGTCTCTTCCCCTGGAAGCTGGCTGAATCCCAGCCTTGGCGATGGGTGGGAAGGAGATGAGATCATCTGATCTCAGCTGCCACGTGGCAGGCAAGGAAACCTCCTTGTACTACATTCCTGGATGATGAGTCTAGCATGACTTCAGCTATTTAAGTTAACTGTTCTTTATCATGACCGTTCCCCTAGAAAATGTATTCTCAGCTCTCTATAGTTGCACCATCCAAAGTAATCTTGTTGAGCTACAAAATGAGAGCTTCTGTGTAAGCTTGGTGCCTTCCGCTGTTAAAGAGATAAAGAGATCTCCACCAGAGATAAACCCATCATTTCAGAATCAAACAGCAGCTGGAGGGGACGATTACAATTTAAAGAAAAGATGTAGCTACTTTAAGAACAGGGACCCAAAGGACCTTTCATTTCTCCTTTGGATCAAAGCACTACATGTATATGCATTTATACAATTTATTTATTGTACTTGAAAGTCAGCTGATGACTATATTTCTTCAGTCAGCAGAGGATAGCTTGCAAAAATGATCTGTATGAGCATCTTTACAGTTTTGCTGCTTCTTTCTAGGCTTGGCATTGTTGCTGCAAGATCCCAAACCATACTCTGCCTTTTATTGCCCATTTATAGCTGCATGGCAGCTGTTTATATATATGACCGTGTACTCTGAACTGTTCAGAAACCATTTTCCTTTTCAGAACTCAGGAATAAGTTGCAAAGTGGGAAAAGCAGAACGAAGGTCTAGAAGTAACAGTCACCAAGTTTGCATTATATACAGGTTATCCTCGATTTACAACAGTTCATTCAGTGATCATTCAAAGCTGCAATGGCACTGAAAAAGTGACCTACTGTATAACCTTTTTTCACACTTATGACCATTGCAGCATCCCTATGGTCACGTGATCAAAATTCAGATGCTTGGCAACTGGCTCATACTTAAGACAGTTGCAGTGTCCCAGAGTCCTGTGTTCCTCTTTTGTGACCTTCTAACAAGCAAAATCAATGGGGAAACCAGATTCACTTAACCACAGGGTTACTAACTTCATAACTGCAATGATTCACTTAACAGATGTGGCAAGAAAAGCCGTAAAACAGGGCAAAACTCACTTAACAAATGTCTCACTTAGCAACATAAATTTTGGGCTCAATTGTGGTCATAAGGTGAGGACTACCTGTACACACTTTTTGCAAATGGTTCTTTCCCCTATCCCCATCCCTTCACCACTTTGATCAAGCATCTTATGCAACAATAGAAATAGGAGTATGGAATGTGGAATAATGCATATCACTGAGGCCTCATAGATTTAGTCATGGGCTAATGACTAAAGGCTAAGGGCTATAATTTGGATGCTCCAGAAAATTACTATAATAAACTATACTTATTGCACCTTAAAAGTTTCCTGTGGAAGCAGCTTTTGCTCCCCCAATAAACTTTTATGTTGAAGATCTGATTTCTCAAAGGATTTGCTGTCTCTTGGTGAGATGGGCAGCAAATAAATTTTACAAATAAAAAATAAACTATAAATACCATGCTTCCCCAAAAATAAGACCCTGTCTTATATTTTTTTGAACCCCAAAATAAGCGCTTGGCCTTATTTTCAGGGAGGTATTATTTTGGGGTACATGGAGCAAGATAGGGCTCCTCTTGCCATCTTACCTGATTTCCAGCTCTGCGTTTAAATATTTTTGGGGAGGGCTTATTTTCAGGGGGAGGCTTATTTTAGCGCATACGCTCAAAAGCCCGATTGGGCTTATTATCAAGGGATGTCTTATTTTCGGGGAAATAGGGTGGGCATTTTATAAAATAATTAAACATTTTTCTGTTTTTGCTTATTGGGTGGAAAGGGACTTTTCTATACCTGTTGATCCTCCCTTTTTTTACATCTATCAAAGGATTGCAGTCTACTTTTGTATCTACCTACCTACCTACCTACCTATATTCTACCTATATTGCTCAGCTGCAGACCCATAACAACTTGGTTTACTGTTGTCACTATATAGCTTTCCAAACTCGTATTTCTAATTGTACTTTTCACATGGAGACATGGATTGAGCCAGATCTCATCTCTTGAATTGTTTCACATTCAATTCAACCCTGTTTTGAATTCTTTGTCCCTGCTTTATTTAGCTGTAATAACTATTGTTGACCTCCCCATATTAGTAACTGTCTACTGCCCTCATGTCTGTGTCTCTGCTAAAGGCTTTACATATTGTGGTGTTGTGTAATTTATCCTTTCTTCCAAAGCAGTAATGCTGCTGAATGCCCTTCTTGGACACTCCTTGCCCTTATTCATCCCTCAGAGTTAATTATTACCTCTTATGGCCCTTCTGGTAGTGTTGCAGCCCATGTGATGCTGTGTTTCAGTTAGATCTGTTTGAATAAGAATGAACTAATCGACTAAAATTGGAGAACTTGGATTAGATATAGAATTACAATCATGGGTTAAGAAGGCAAAGGACAATAGAATTTCTGTATTTTTAATTGTACCAAAAACATTAATTAATGGTAAATTGATAACTGTGGTTGTGAAAAAAGGTATCCTTGCTGAAATTTTCCTTAAAAGTTTTTTTTTTTTTGAAACTGATCATACTATGATTCATTATGATTATAATTCTATTCTTCCGAACTTAGATACTGTATGTTGAATTTCAAATCCCACAAGATCCAATTCCCTGGCCATATTGGTTTTTGGATTATGGCAGTGGGCACCATTCTGGAGAAGGAGATTGAAACATTGCAGTTAGTTTTCTCCACAGCAGGGGTGTCAAACTGGCGCCCCACAGGCTGGATGTGTCACATGCCAGCAACACCTCCCCCCGGCTTCGCAAAGGCAAAAAACGCTGTGATACATCATGATATGTCACGTGACACGAGTTTGACACCAGTGCTCGACATCTTTCATAATTCTATAACAAGGATTTTTTGTTTTTTAACTCTTAAATTTATTTATTTATTTTTTTTGCTTTGAGCACATCAAAAATGTTGCTATGGATACACGTATAATGCTTGCTAGCAGACTTAAGAAAATGTAACACCAAATGGGAACTATATTTTTTTGTAAGGCATCCAAAATCACATGCCCTTAAAAACAACAAGTGCAATTTATGTAATATTAATATCAGCAACATAATAATGCTAATACACAGTTTGGGAAAACATTATATACCTCATTTTGAACTACCAAATATGAGGAATGGGGGCATCTGTTGTTATAACATATTCTGATGTTTGATAAACTACTGTCAAAAAATATCTTGTTCTCATTTATTCTTGAGTACTTTCTTTTTAATCATTCAGCTTTAACTGGCTGCCTACGCATATTGTTAGGTTAAGAATGAACAGTAAGTTTTCACATTTATTATTGTCTTTTTTAATTCAACTGAAACATTGGCGGGAACTGCTAGTAAATGCATTTCACATGTACTGATCTTCTCTTCAGAAGGTTGTCCATTACAATTAGCTGTCTTCCCTCCCAGGAAGTTAGCAATGCTAACTAACAAAAACTATATTCTTTGTATATAAAATATTCCAAGTTCACTTCCTGCATCCTCAAGAAGGACCAATAAAGATCCTTATCTAAAATCCTAATGATTAGAAGTCAGTCAGCTGATGGTAGCAAATCAAATCTATACATTTAGTTTATGGTGTGCTGTGAAAATGGGTTTAATTGAATAAAATATGATTAGGGTAACAGTGAATATGACATGTGACTACAGTTGCATTCACATGTTACAGTTACCTATGTACCACAATATATAGGATCAATGCAATTTTCTATGATGGTAAAATATACTGAGCCATAAGCGAACTGCATAAGCTGAGTTTTTATATCATATTACTGTATTTTCCTGCGTATAAGACTACTTTCTAACACACAAAAATCTTCTCAAAAGTCGGGGGTCGTCTTACACGCCGGGTCTCATTCTCCTGTAACCAGGCAGACCAGCCCGAAAGGCTCTGACGAGCCTTAAATGGCTCTGAGGAGGGTCGTCTTATATGCCCAGTCGTCTTATACGCCGGAAAATACGGATAGGTTATAACATGAATTGTTTGGTTTAGGATAACGTAGTGCATGAATAAGAATTATGGTATATTCAAAACATGGTTAAACATTTTTTAAAAAAGCATATGAACCCAGCTGCAGTGGGTTCAATATAAACTATTATATTGATAGTTTATAATTTGCTGTGACATATTTCAAATTTTTACATGTTTGATATGCATGAGGAGGTAGAACTAAATACATAATTTTTCTTTTATGAATTGCATCAGTGGTGGGTTTCAATTTTTTTTACTACAGGTTCTGTGGGCATGGCTTGGGGGACGTGGCAGGGGAAAGATACTGTAAAATCTCCATTGCCACCCCACTCCAGGGGAAGGATACTGTAAAATCTCCATTCCCTCCCCAAACCAGGGAAAGGATACTGCAAAATCCCCATTTCCTCCCCATTAGCTGGGACTTGGGAGGCAGAGAATAGATGGGGCGGGGCCAGTCAGAATTTTTACTACCAGTTCTCCGAACTACTCAAAATTTCTGCTACTGGTTCTCCAGAAGTGGTCAGAACCTGCTGAAACCCATCTCTGAATTGCATGTACAGAATAGAACGTTACACTTTTAAGTCAAAGTAATTTATACGTGTTTATGGTAAACTCCAAATATTCATAAAGCTCTGGAAGAGATTTGATTTTTTTCCCCCTTTGTAAGTAATCAAAGCAGATTCTTTACAATATAGGGGACAGCTCATGTTTATTTAACACATTCTGTTAGCAATGGATGGGGGAAGTCACTAAATTGTTTTGCAATGTCTTTTACCCTGGAATACATAGGAGTGGCTTTGACAGCTGTATGGTAGCTCTTGTTTCCAAAGCTGAAAAATATCCAGCCTAAGCAATTTATTGTGTAGTAGGTTTCATTTCAAAATAGCTTTACATAGAGTTCACATGACTGTTAAAGATGTTTCCTTGATGTCAATGATAACGAACAATATAGATTATTTTGGAAACGGTAGCAAATAGAGGCAGGAATATGTGAACATTTCCATCTGTTGCTTTCTCTTTTTTTCTCCCAAGACTGATGCAACTCTTCAGATTTCAGGTGCAGACTATGAATTTTACTAGACCTGGAAAATAGGAATCTAGATTCATTCATTGTAGCCATCCCTACAATGAGATCAAGCAGCTCAGGAAAGGTTGGATGGACTGTACAATCCTTGCAATAGTACACAATGGCTATACTGCCTCTTCTGTCCCAAAATTAGGACTGATGCAAGACATAAAACCTGGTTGGACAGGTCTCACTGAGTAGGATTTTTCCTTCTTTTCCAGCCAGGTCTCACTGACACATGCCAGATTTGCCCTCTTATCCTTGAGTATATCATGAAGCTTTATTGTAGCCGGATCTGGCATTCAAAAGCATCAACCTGTGCCCAGCTGTTTAGTTGCCTGGGTCTTGAGAAGAGTTTGGAGAGCCAGCAACAGATTGGCATTGAATTTTAGTCTTTCTTCCGCTGGCATTCCTCATTGTATTCCCCCCCCCCCCAATTCATTACTAATATTACTTTTCTTCCATCTTTAGTTCTCCTTTGTCACTGCGTTTTTATATTTATCAGCAAAGCTATTATTTCTGAATTGTCAGACTTACCGTAGTTTGCCAAATTTCTTATCAGCATTTACTGCGCATGTACACATTCTTTTACTTCTTCTAAAAACTTTTCCTTTGTTCTCCAGCCTGCTAAGGTCTGGCTGGGGATTCTTTGCCAACATGTAATCTAATTTAGATAGTGAGATGTTTTTATTTTTTTACAATAAATATGAGTTTAATTAGAAGATGTATTCCGGTTTTATTGATCAAAGTATACACAAGGAGAACACCACGATCCAACTCAAAATGAGGGCAATTACCCCACACAAGGTAACGGGGCTGATTGCCGCTCTGACATCCTTAGCTAATGACCTTTCATCTCCTTGGTGTTCTTTAATCAGTGCTATTTTTTTCCCACTATCCAGATTCAATGGGGAAGAGGGGAAGAGATTTTAACTTTACTTCCTGACTGACCATGTTCCTATAATCATTACTTGCTGTTGGTCCTCTCTTTTTACAAACAGTTCCCTACTTAAGAACAGATTACATTCCGAGAGGCTGTTGGCAACTTGGTTTTGTTCACAACTTCAACAAACATAAAAATACGCACAGTGCAGTTCTTGCCTTGCATGAGTTGCAATCCAGGGAGTCTTGGGTGGTAGCAGGAGGAGCAATGTGGGGAGAGGTATGAGTGTGTCAATTTTTGGCAGGTGACATAGGTACGTGGCGTGCTAGAAACTGGCCATTTCCTACTTTCTCCCAAATTCCCACCACTGCCCAGGGTTTGCTGGATCTGTGGTGTTGTGGCTTATGTGGGGTAATAACTTTGCTGTCTGGAGCTCTAACTTAAGGGCTCATAGGATCGGGAAAGAGCAGGAGTAGATTATTTCTGGTATGCTTCATATGTACGGAGTGCACCCAAAGCTGGTTTTCCCCCCCTGCTTTCTCCTGACTTCTGGATGCGGATAGTTGGTTTGTTTCAATAAAAGCTTGCAACTCAAAAATTCTCAATAGGGTAATGTCTGTACTTAAATTAGTGAAAGTGGGAAAATAGATTGACAAGGAGAGTTCATAGGAATAACCTTTTTCCATTTGTATTGCAGGGTGAATAAGACCCATTGTGATTCAGCGAAGGCTAATTTTGGCTTCTTCCATATCACATTAAAGGGGACTGTCTTTTAAAATTATCAGGATCCCACTGTTGAGCCATAATGAGTCACGCATATGTAGTAGTTGGCACTGCTAATAATGGTGGGTGGGTGGTTATTCTGTACTTGGGGAAACCCCAAAAAGGCATTATAATCCTCTGCACTCATTTCTTTTCCGATCCACTGGTATAAGTCAGAGACTGCAAGTAGGGGTGAAGAGTCAAATGAAATTCTATAGAAAGTTTCAATAACAAGAGGTGAGTGAGTGCAAAATTGTGTCGTCTTCCATAAATGAGTAAGCAGCATATGACTCTGTAAGAAGATCAGCTCTCTGGTCCAAGATAAGCTTTTTTCTAGCCTTCCTGTTTTATCATTGCAAAATGAATAAGAATTCGTAATTTGGCTACAGATGGCAAAAGAAAACCAAAACCAAGCTAGAACATGTTTGGATAAAAGAAATATTTTCTCTTATATTTTCCAGTCAAGGAGAAACCCATGTTATTATTGATCTTTTACTCATCTTTCTTAAAATTCACAAGGTGAAATGTTTTAAATTTATTAACAACAGAAGATTTAATTTCTCCGAAATTAAATTCATTCCATCAACATGTGTCCCTGTTATTACTGTATCACAACATATTTCTTAATACAAAAAGAATATTTAGTTCTTGATTTTGGATCATCCAGAAGTATACGTAGTGTATATTAATCCTGAAGAACCTCTGTTTAGTTAACTTCATGATATCAATCATACTTGGTGGAGGACTTGATGATTCAGTGCCAGAGGATGGGAAAACTCAAGAATTCACCAATTTTAACAGATATTTTAACAGTACAGGTGGTCCTCATATAGTGACTACAATTGGGACTGGTAACTTGGTCATAAAGTAACTCCGTCACTAAGTAAAATCACAGCTGTGTTCATGATCTTACAGCAGCTTTCCTTTGCTTTACAGACCTGTCAAGGTTGTACGGTAAATGCTAGGATTGGTGCAAAGTTACCTTTTCATCATCATTATAACTACAAATGATTGCTAAATAAGGCAGTTGCTAAATCAGGATTGTTCATATTGCACAGTATTACAGAATGTTTTGCAGTGGCTGACAGGCTGTCCTTTTGTCTTATTTTGTTACTGCTTTAAGATGTTTTAAATCCAGGGGTAAAATGTAAAAGGTGTTACTACTGGTTTTGTGGGTGTGGCTTGGTGGGGGGTGGGTAATGTGACTGAGTGGGTGTGGCCAACTTTTTTTTTTTAACTTTCAAAGCATTTTTTCTAATGCTTTGAAAAGCCTCTGGTGATCAGGCAACTCAGCTGGGATTTTACATAGCTTGTTAGATATTTTTTTTTTCTATTCTTACTTTTTTACTACATCTCTTTTTTAATATATATTACTGGTATATGTTCTATATGTTAACCTCCGAGAGTTACCTTATTCCTTAAACTGTAGGGACTTATAATAACAGTAACGGGGTTGGAAGGGACCTTGGAGGTCATCTAGTCCAACCCCCTGCTCACGCTAGGGATTAAAATCGCCAAACTGCCAACCTTTCTGATCGACAAGCTCAGCGTCTTAATCACAGGCAATCTCTGCAAATCAGATACGACTGCACAGAAAAAAATGTGGTCATAAAGTATCAGAATGGCTTAGTGCATATATATTATAACCAAAACAAAAAAGATAACATAAAAAATATTATGGCCCCCAACTCCAGAAGTTTATGGGAAGCATAAACTTTAATGCTGCAACAGAGTGACTGGGTTCACATATTGCATGAGTCTGTATCGTGATTTATTTGGTTTTAGCTTAGTATATTGTTAAGGTGACCAATGATCCTCCTTTAGGGAGGACAGTCCTTCTTTTGTAAGTTCTGTCCTCTCTCAAAAAGTGTCCTCCTACATGTCCTCCTTTTTGATATTTGAAGACTACTCTGTAAATCTCTGTATCCGATCCATTGCGTATGATGTGACGTATTTGTATTTGACATGACGATTTGTCAAGGCTCAATACAGTGCAGCGAGACGTGATTATGAGATACATGCGCTCCGCACAGGAGAATTGTTTTGAGAGAGTGCGCCGCTCACAAGACTGCGCCGCCTGCAAGTGGCTTTGTTTACTTCTTACCGAAACACGACACAGTAGACATGTACGCATTAGACTCATTGTTGCAATGAATAAAGTGTTTCTTTTATTTACGATATTTTTTTCAATTTATTTGTGTCCTCCTCATTGTAAAAAAGTTGGTCACCTTAATATTGTGTGCTAATCTAGTCATTGCACTAACTAAACCATATCTTACAATCAGTAACATCTCTAATAATAATTCCTAATAAACTTTACAGCCTTACCTTCAGATATTTAAATTCTCTAAGAACATAGTTGTATTTAGCAATAATTACATATAATTTCCTCATTCAAAAAAGATAACTTATAAATATGCTTTTTCAAAAAGCTGTGCTTACTGTTTCACCTTTTCCACACAAACTGTCATACAGCAGTGATGTAGGTGTGTGTGTATACCTACACTAGGCCCAGAATATTTAATCCATTAGTGCTTACAAATTCCTGCTAACGTGCTATCACAAGTTGGATTCTTTTGAGCTGAAGACTATCATATATAGAGTAACCTTTTTCCTTTTGTCAGAAGAATGGAATCTTTCCGCTTTGCGTTAATTATATACATTTTCCCTTATTGTCAGCTTTGCTTTTTGATAAAAACTAAAGCTTTGACTGATTTTTATCAGTGCAGCAATCTTTGTTCTGGGGCATGTGCACATACACATACAAATTCTTTTTCTGTCTCTCTTTCAGTTTTGTTATTTATCACTTTATTTGCATATAGACATATTTACTATCTTTTTAGAATCATTGTCCTTTATATTTTAGTAGTTTAATTTGAGCAGATTTCCTGATGCTCACTATAACAATTGCAGGATGGATGTTAGGAACGCCACCTGTATATTAATAGTTCTATTGGTTCTCCAGTCTCTATTGTGTGGACTTTGGATGCAAACCCCGTTCTTTCTGAAGCAGCCTAGCCTAGCCCTGCACAACGGATGTATTTTAGAACACTTGGGTCAATTTACGTTATCTGCATAACTATGTAATTGCCAGCTTTACGTCCTATGCTTCAATTTATTTCATAATGCAAATGATACAAAATATCAATTTTGTAATTACACAATCTAAATTAACACTGATGATGTAAATTTGGGTTTAACTGACATTTGGGAGAAAGGCACTCCTTTCTCCCAAATTGTCTACTAAATCAAGTTATATCTACTGCTTCTTGAACTATGAATTTAGTGTCTGTACAAATTTAACCATCAATCCATATGGCAAGAAAAAAATGCACAGCATTTAGCAAAATTTTAGTTTCCAGGAATATTTATTATTTTTTTCTTACGCACCAGAAAGATAATTGGTATTCCTTCAGATGTCCTTATTGCCTGCTTTCTGTATGCAAAGCCTAGGGAATAAATGAGAACCTGCTCTTATAGAAACATTTATATATGACTATTGGCATACGGCTGATGAACTGGGATTTGTGACCAAGACACATAAAGTGCTCCTTTTGGTCAGTTTCCTCCGTAATACTATATGAAGTAGCTCTCAGCTAGCAGTGAGAAAATTTCTGGTTGAAAGAGACTCCAAAACAGAGGCAACATTCAGAACTGGATTTCAAAGCAGAAATGTGAATCCCTCATTCCACATTAAAAAGATGACCCTCCCCAATAAAATACATTGCAGTTTTACAACAGTAAGAAATGTGTTGCTCACCAAATGTTGTTGAAGTACAACTCTCAATTTCCTTTGCTATTAGTTAGGGTTGCTGGGAAAAAGCCTTACCTTTCCTATCCCTGTTGCGTAAGGTCTTGAGGTGCAGAGTCACTACAGCAATTCACATCTCATTCATTCTCAGTCTTTTTTTTTTTAATTTCAGCTATGCATTGAATTCATCAAAGACACACTAAACGTGAACCAAGCATGTGAGGCCTTTCAGGTAAGTAGTGATGTTCCCAGGCTTGATCATATGTCACTCCCTGAATCACTTTAAGGATAGAAGCAAGCAGGAGATCTTTCCCAGAAAGCCAATGCTACAGAGTCAGTAGTGAGTTTTACTTATCTTTGCAACTGATTCGCTTGCGCGCGTGCCACTTCTGCACATGTGCAGAAGCTTCTCCACATGCACAGAACTTATTTGATGACTTCTGGGTGGGTGGGCAGAGCCTCCTGCCACCACTACTACCGGTTCTCCCGAATCAGTGTGAACCGGGAGCAACTCACCACTGCTACAGACATTGACAGCTGTCTAATTCTATGCAGATTCCTTGTTGTTAGGCTGAATTCAAAGACACGCAATGCCTTAATTGTTAAAAACACATGAAATCAGTTGTGTTGATTGTGAACAGACAGCAGTGGTAGAAATCTTCATCATAGACTATCTATGTTGAGCAACTGGTATAGAAAAATTAGCACTAGCAAACTTGCAATTAATCACCTTTCCTGATAAGCCATGATGAGTAAGCATTGCCTGCCTCCATCCTACCAGTTGGATGGAGATAGAGAATAATGTTAAAATGCATTGATAAAGTGGATTAGCAGACAAGCAAACAAGCAAATACTATTGAAAGAAAAAATGCTGTAAGAGAGATATGTTTACCTAATAGCGAGGCCTTATGGTATGAAGTACCATAGTAACCAGAAGCTTGAATTGCCCCCAGAATTCTACTAACTGACGACTAGTACAGCGCACAAAACAGGGATTGCTATGGCATGCTCAATACTATTTGTGTCACTGCATTCTGGACCAGCCGCAGCTTCGAAGAGGACTTTCAGATAGTCCCTTATAGAATGCATTGCAATAATCCATATAGAGGATGACTGAGGCATGACTGTCTATCTGGAGGGCCTCTGGCTTATAGGATGAAGCTCTAGCTTTCCTAGCACTAGATACTAATTGCTGTTCAAGGAGGAGCTGCAAGTCTAGGAATGTCTCCAAATTGTGTACTAATCCTGAATAGGAAAGAGCAGTCCTATTAACAACTGAAAGGCCTTGGTGTTGCAGTGGTTAGAATGCAGTATTGCAGGCAACCTCTGCCCACAGCTTAGAGTTCGATCCTAAGGGGACTCAAGGTTAACCCAGCCTTCCATCCTTCCAAGATCAGTAAAATGAGGACCAGATTGTTGAGGGCAATATGCTGTTACTGTATACCACCCAGAGAGTGCTGTAAAGCATTATGGGCTGTTATATAAGTGCTGTTGCTAAAGATGGACATTCTCCAAAATCAGGTGGTCAAAATATCCGGCGACTTGGTATTGCTAAGGCTGAATTTGAGTCTGTTCTTTCCCATCCAGACCCTTTACAGTCTCCAGCCATTTGGGACAATAAATGAATTGTTATACAAAGACTAGGTACTGCAATGGAATGGAACTAAACAGGATATTTTTGCTTTCTGGTAAATGAGTCTCTTTACCAGAAGAGTCATGATGTATTTCTCAGGGTTTGGACAAAACAAGTCGCAAATACTCTTATTATAGCTATTACAGCTTTAATTCTGAGGGAAAAAACTGAATTGTTGGAAAAGTACCGTATCTGGAAAAACAGCACCAATCTGGTGGTGAGAGAAGCATTGGAAACCCATTACTGCTGCAATTTTCAGTATCGTAAAAAGGGATTTTCCAATTCAGGGGGAAGGAACATATAGCCTCTCTCACATGTCCTTTCCTTCCCGACTTCAGTTCTATTCTGCATTGAAAGCCAGTCGTGAAATGTTGCTGTCTTTAAACTTCCCCCACTTCGGAGATATTTTTCAAGGATATTACAAAGTACCTCACTGTGCCAAGGGCTTTTGTACTGCAAGCCCTTCAACACTGACAAACATTTATCCTGGCTGATTCCATACTAGCTGACATGCAGAAATCATATTCAGAAAGTGAAATATAAGAGCAACCATCATGCGAAATGGTGGCAGCTTTCAACGTTTCCCTAAGCCAGAGATCAAAGACAGAATACAATGATTCCTGTTCTGTTTGGTTTTTGTTGCTTTACTTTGCTTCTGTTTGCATTGGATTGTTCAGTTTCACTGTGTGAAAGTTAACAGGATGTGCCACATGATGTGGTGCAGCCATTTCTGTGTTGTTTATGTAGGCTGTTGCAGTTCAATAGCACATATTCTGTGTATGCGGCAGGATGAGGATGAAAAACTTTGCTGTAACAAAAGGGGCTGCGTCATTTGGGGCTCTTCAACATGGCCCAGTTATTTTGTTCTTACCAGCAACGTCAGCAGTTTAAAACTTGCTGTCCCCATTGATGAGCCCAATTCTGCTACAAGCGTAATGTTGGCAAATGATGGTGTTTTTTATTTATGGTGTACAAGACACAGTTGATGGATTGCCCATACATTATTTCCTCCCCCCCCCCCAAAGTCATCAGCTGGTGGAAGAATCATCCTCTACTATAGGGATAGAGTTGAAGGAGGGGGTCGGTTATGAAAATGAGCAAGGATAAACGAGCAAGTTTATCCTTCTTTCAAAATGTGCTGATTTTGTACAAGTACTCAGGTGTGTTCAAAGAGAGCCTCACCATCAGCTCATGGTTCAGCTCCTTTTGGACACAAATTTATGGCTATTCCAGAATAGCTCATTCAGAAATTATGCTAATCTTATGTTCAAAAAAGCACGAGACCCATACTGTATTCAAAAGAAGTCTGTACAACAGTTGACAACAGAAAAGAGATATATTTCACCATGCGGATTGATTGTGTAGCTCCACTGCTGTCATTATGGTAGATTTTCAGTGTTTTCCAAATAATCTAGGTCTCCAAGACCTGATGGGCATAGGAGAAAACCCAGTTTGAAAGAGTTATCAGAATGGCCCTGTAAGATAATCTCCAGGAACTGGAGGGCATGTCTGCTCCAGTATCAGGTGGCCAATAGATTCTGGATTAATTTTCTATTGATAAAATAATCTGATTAAATAAATCTGTAGTGCTGCTTTGCAGACTTGGCTTAAAGTGATATTAGCATGCACAGCTTTGTGTTATGCTGGACAGCTGGTGTCACAAATTGAGAGCCTTGGGGGGGGGGGGGAAGGCTTATTTCTAGTTGTGTTGCAGTTATGCCCAGCTGTGCTAGGCAGACACTACTGTAATATGATAGTTATGAAGAAATTGCAAACAGAGTGTTTTAAGGTGCAGTCTTGAGTCACAGCCATGTGATTCATATTCTGTGTGTTCCTGAATCTATGTTTCAAATATGCCCACATTCCATGCTTGTGACAGAGACTAGGATTTTTGTAACTATGCAGTTTGCCCGTCAGCATAACCATGTCATTTATAAAAGTCATAAAAGACAAGCTGTGACAATCTAGATATGCTAGATTATTTCTCACATTCCAACATTAATACGTAATCATCCAGTGTAAAATTACAGGGAAATTCTGTTTCGGATATGAAAAGCCAATCATCGTTCTCAGAAAGAGGTTCTGGTTCCTGATCCTGTTCTCAAAGGATGATTTCCTTTGCGAAATTTGGAACTAAGAATTTGCAATGAAGTCTGTTTGTATGGTTAATTTCTGTTCCTCACTTCAAATATCAGCCTCCTTTAAAGCTTTCAATACAGATACCTTTATATCTATATGTATTTTAATTTTTAAAATATATTTAATATATTGTAGACATTTATAATCTGTTAATAAACTTCCTTGGGGAGTTTACAAAATTTAAAATGCAAATTAAAAATCTAGGTTTTTTTTTTAAATGCTTTATCTTGTGTCTGCAGATGCATTCTTTGTTGCTGTAATTTTCTCAAAAAAACTTTTGTGAAATAATAGTGGAACTAAAGCCAGTTAACTGCCTGTTATTTTTAGTGTTGTTATTTTTAAATGGGCCTAACTGATACCTCTGTAGCCTAAGGAGTATAGTGACCATAGAGAGAAAATCCTCCATTCACTTCAATACCTCCACTCATTCACCCTAATTGAGTTTCATTGCTCTAACAGTATCATTATGGCACCTATCATTTGTTGGAGTGGGGTTAATGAAAAATGAGCACTGCTGCGTTCTTATACTGTAATTACCCTCCAGCCTAGCCGAACACTATTAGCGTATATTGCTTTTTCCTATGTCTTTAAACAAGTGATATCATAGGCTAAAGTACAGTACAAGAGTTACTCCAAATGACTTCCAGGCTCAATTATGGTGGTAAGTCGAGGACTATCTGTAGACAATACTGCCAGGGATGGGTTCCAGTTACCTTTGCTACCAGTTCACAATGAGTGCGTCTGTGATGACGTCTGGGCAGATGGGCAGAGTCTCCCACCACCGTTACTACTGGTTCACAAGATCCGGACCGAACCGGTAGCAACCCAGCACTGAATACTGCCTTACCTTTTTTTTAAATCATTATTGGGATCACATTTATATAATGTGAGGCCTTAGAATAGTGTGCAGTCCCTGATAACCTTGGTACGGTCCCCAGCAGCCTTCCTCCCAGAATTTCTGGCTGAAATTACTTTAGGTAAAACATTCAGAGCATGGTTTCTAGAACTCTGTACATAGCCCTACTATCTCTTCCATTGGGATATATTGTGGATTTTTTTCCCTGTATTTCCCCCCTCTAATTTATGGCTTGATCCAGTCCATTTTAAAAGCATTATTTCTTTTGCCATCTTCTCTCCCAACACCAAAGATAATCCTGTTCTGTTGCATTATTGGAACATTATTATTCTACTGATGAACAGTCCTGAGAATTTCCTGCAATTTCTTTTCAACGATCTGAATTTGATGCAGATTTGAAGCCATACATCTTAAAGTTGCTGAGTTTGGAAAACACTGGTATGGTGTACACATAGTAGCCTCTTTCATACTCAAATTCAGATTAGCCTCTTCAGTGTCTCACAGACATGTGTAGGTACCGGGGAGATTCGTGAGTAATCCAGGAGCAGGGAATGAAAGTAGAGGTTAGCGCTGCAAGCTCACAGGTGCATTCTTTCTTTCTTGTTTTCTGCAAAAAGAACCACACTTATGGAAAAACCTCTGTATGTAATTTATGAACTTTGTGGTGTCATGGTGGTGTTTGCTAAACTCTCCCTTTGTGCCTCTGAGGCACACCCACACATTTAAAAATGGATTCCCCCCCTTTGTGTTTTCCATAACCACCAAGTAGCATTTCTTTTATTTGTTTGTCAAGTGATGCGTAGTTATTTATGAATATATACATTATTTGGTTAGCCCACTTCGCAAATCAGAGGAGGACGGACTGGGATCACTAAAAACCATGGTCTGTGTTCTTTTTTCAGGACATACAGATACCAAATCAAGGTACAAAAACAACACAGCTGTGGTCAGATGTGTTTTGCATGATGTTTGGTATTTACTGTTTTTGAAGCCGTTGTGAGTTGTGTGCTTACCCTATGTGGGACTGGTGTATCCTGAGTTCAACTGGCAAGATAATGTGGTTTGCCACAATCACATTGTTTTCACACATATGCTCTGTAACAGAAATTGTTTATATCTTGCAGACTGCCTATTTTATTCCTTTTCACTCCCAGCTGCAGTTCTGCTCACTGAACCTGGAATATATCAGAAAAAAAACAGTAGTTTTAATCTGATGGGGAGCAGTAGAGCAAGCAAAATGAGATGTAAACATGTCACATGGAGACTGAATCCCCATTCAGTCTAGGCATAAGATAGCGACTCTCCATACTTTCAAAATGAAATCAGCACTACATAGAGCTGAGATATTTCCATTACTCTAGAGAATCTAAAGCAAACACCAGTGACTTTTTAAAAAAAAAAAAAGCCTGGTGATGCACTTAAAAAGAAAACCAAAATGTTTCATCTCCAGGGGTAACAGAAACATGTCTGGTGATAAAGTAATATTGTGGTTGGGCTGAACATTTTTTGCCTTTTTCCAATCCAGACAGTGACAAGTTGATAATAGGACAAAAATGGCATTTTAAAAAAATGCATAATTTTACTGCCAATTTTATCAGTGCAATTTAAATACCAGGTAATGACATTTGAGAGCCACATGGCATATATATATGTAATTTATATTTTCAGATAATGGTCGGAGGACAGATTCCACAGCTGTTTGTTAGAGTGCGATTTGCAGATTTTGCCTTTAGAAATAGTTTGATTTGAAATTTCTTTCATAAAAGGAACAAAAATATGTTCCTATTAAAATTACAGACAACAATAAACTATGTCCCCCGCTTCCATCCACCCCATGGCACAACAGCACAATCAGACAAGCTCTAAAGAGGTTCCCCCAAGCCTCTGACAAAACTATGTATTTGGTGCCTTGTGGAAAAGCAACAGTGTGGGATGAATCCTATTTGAGGGGAGTGATGTTTCAAAGAGAGAGAGCCACTACAGAGAAGGCCCTTTTTCTACATGTACCTTCCTGTTGTGGACTTGCAACATGCCCTTGCAACAGTCTGGTAGATGTAATTGGGAAGAGACCAATTGATCTAATGTATTTGTTAATAATACTGAATTATACCCTCAGTTTATTAAGATCAATTTTCACCCATCTTTCATTTCTTTAGATAATGCAGATACTGTAACCTCAACAATTTTGAGTGAACACATTTGAAAGATACCAGCCAGGAAGTCTAAACTAGATATTATAAAAAAGAAAAGTGGAACAGAGAAATCAGAGACTTTAAATGACTGCAAAATTATCTGCAAACTTATATAGAGTTGCTAAAGATTATAATATCTAATCGTTCATCCATGAAAAGACCCTGAAATGTTGGAATAAATACTTCATTTATTTTACTCTTGCCCCCAATAATGCCTTCAAAAATATAGGTGATAAATGCAGTTTTACCCACTGTTGTCATTTTATCCATTTTTTTTATTCTTACTCTCTTTATGACAGGCAGCAGTAGCCTATGGACTACTAGATTTGCAAACATATTGCTTGACCTTCATTGAGAATTATACTCAGGTAAGAAGATGTAGATATTGAGATGACGTGCAGAAAGGAGGCCCAATACAATTTTTTTAATAAAATTTATTTATATGCCGCCCTTCTCCGGAGACTCAGGGCGGCTTACAGTGCGTTAAGCAATAGCCTTCATACTTTTGTATATTTTTATATTTATACAAAGTCAGCTTATTGCCCACAACAAACTGGGTCCTCAGTTTACCCACCTTATAAAGGATGGAAGGCTGAGTCGACCTTGAGCCTGCCTGGGATTGAACTCGCAAGTAATTGCAGCAGCTGGATCTTAAATGCTGCCTTTGTAGGAGGCATTACTCCCCTACGCTACTCAGGCTCTTTAGAATAGGAAACAATGTTTCTTATTCTAACCAAGACTGTGGGGAATGAAAAGAATTTATATTAAATTAATGTAATTTTCTTTCCTCTTGGACCATGGGTATATATGTACAGTTGTATGAATATATGTATGAATATATATATGTATGCATTTACTTAATATGGCCACTCACCTCACATCAATGACTCTGGGTGGTGCATAACAATTAAAAACCCTGCAGTTACAAATAATAGCCCAAATAATACATTTGAACCATATGTATAAAATAAACTTCCTTGCATGCAGAAACTCTCGGTACTATTACATAAGGCTTCCAGACATTTTCCCGTACAAACAATAGGCACTGCACTTAGATTTGGCAATGCTGTTATGTCTTCAGCTTTCAGACTGAGTTGTACAACCATTGTACATCAGCAGTATTCAAGATTTGATCATCTCTCTACCTCAAAAAAGTTTTTTTGTTCCATGGTGCAATAGGAAATGGAGTCTAGAAATTATGTTGGTGAATAATATAATGAGGAACTGGATTGCCTTAACACTCTCTTTTTTCCACAGGCTCTTCATCTTTATCTGAAGTTTTTTATCCTTATATTCTGTATCTCAGAGATATACAGCATCTTTTTTTTCTCCATAGGAAGTGACCCAAACACGTGGGTTCTTGGAACTCTCAGAACAGGCAATGCAAATTATTTTGCAGAGTGACTGTTTGGCTATTGATGAGGTGAAGCTGATCCATATTGTACGAGAATGGGCTCATGTTGGGTCTGTAAGTACTGATAGTTTAGATGGGGTGGGTGTGTGTGGAATGGCTCAAGGTTTAAGGTTTTTTTAAAAATAAGCTTCATAGAACTAGAGATAATCCTCAAATATTTAACGGTAGTCAGTGATAATAGAACAATATTATGATAACAATAGACTTGTTGAAATAACAGCAGGGATAACATCATTAAGTAAAAATAGCACAAGATAATGATAAACTAGAAGGAGAATAAAAAACTAATAATGCTGTAGTTCCTGAAAAAGAATAATAAAAGAGGTTTTAGAACCCTCACATAGCCCAATAAGAAAGTAACCAAAGATACGTACTTGAGACAGTAATTCATAGTTGTTGTTTTTCCTGATACTCAGGGCCTTACAAAACACCTTGAGAACAGGGACTTTTGAATTCCTCCACTGCCATCTTTTGAAACTAGCCCTTCTCTCCATGTAAAACAATAGCCCTTGCAATAAGGGCCCCATATCCTAATCCAGGATTAGATTGAAACTTTGAGACCTGTTATCATGAGTATTGACAGCCTTTAATCCAGGAAACTAGGAAAGTGCACTTTCTGCATATTGATGCTGCCGGATAGTTTCCATCTCAAACCCATATGAAAAACTGGATTAGAACGAATCCAAATGTTTTCAAAACTGTCTACAATTGAGAAGGTATTCCTCAGTTTAGAATCTTATAACAAAAATATCAGGTTCATGTTAGCTATTACAAAATATATATTGCTGTTGCCTCTTTTAAGTTTTCTGATTTCAGTTAATCAGAACTGCACTATTTCTTAATGCACGTGTTCCCAACCCCTGGTCCCCAGACTAGTACTGGTCCATGGCCCATTGAGGATCGGGACACATAAGCGGAAGTGGCTGGCATGCCCACCAAACCATCCCTCTCGCCCATCACCTCTGGTACCACCGGTCCGCAAAGCTAGACAGGTTGAAGACCAGTGTCTTAATGGGACTTTTATTGCAGTGTTTCTATAAACAGAATCTAGCCCTGGGTAATTTCAAATATCAGAATAGGCAATCTTAAAGAGTGCATTGTTCTCATCCTTTTCAGGGGCTTGTCAATATCCTCAGGCTACAAAAGCCGAAAAGCTGAAGGATATGCTGATATCCTTCAGGAAAGCTGGTTCTGTGATAACAGATCAGCTGATTCCTTGGCTATTTCTAATTCTATTAAAAATAATGGCATATCATAACTTTTGGCCAATAAGTGGCATCTTTCACTTATATTTGGTGCCTTGTAGGAGGGGAGCCATGTTAGTCTATGATAGCAAAAAATCAGAAGTCCGGTAGCACCATTTCTGACTAAACACATTTCATTATAAGATATAAGCTTTTGTGAACTTTAGCGCCTTCTGCTCTTTTGATATTTTGGGTGCATATATAGTAAATGTTTTTTTCCAGAATCCTATACAGATAGTCCTTGACTTATGACCACAATTGAGCCCAAAATTTCTGTTGTTAATTGAGATATTTGTTTTGCCCCATTTTACGACTTTTCTTGCCACAGTTGTTAAGGGAATCACTGCTGTTGATAAATTAGTAACCCAGTTTTAAGTGAATCTGGCTTCCCCATTGACTTTGGTTATCAAAAGGTTGCAAAAGGGACCTTGGGACACAGCGACGGTCATAAGTATGAACCAGTTGCCAAGCATCTGCATTTTGGTCACATGATCATGGGGGTGTCTACAGAGACTGTGACTGTCTTTGTAACTGTGAAAAATGATCATAAGTCACTTTTTTCAGAGCTGTTATAACTTTGAACGGTCACTAAATGAACTGTTGTAAGTTGAGGATTACCTGTATTATATTGTAATTAGAGCTGGAATTGTAGAACCAACAAATAGAACAGCTATTTATATAGTCACTTTGAACTTCAGTATTGAGCTGAGAAATGGCAGGTATACTAGCCAACAACAATTCTGTTTCGTCTTTTCTTGTCTTGTCTTACTATTATTTTATTTTATTTTATTTTATTTTATTTTATTTTATTTTACTTTACTTTACTTTACTTTACTTTACTTTACTTTACTTTACTTTACTTTACTTTACTTTACTTTACTTTACTTTACTTTACTTTACTTTACTTTACTTTACTTTACTTTACTTTTTTATTATTCTTTTCTTTCTTTATTATTTAAAGCCGTTCTAACTTGTGCTGGTCCTGTACTCACTCCCTGCAGGCTGTGCTTGATAGGACTGTGCATGACATGGCACGAACTGTGGTGCCACAGCTCCGTCTGGCTCTGCTGTCCCCAAGGGAACTGACCACTCTGGAAGAAGAGAACAAGAAAGACCAGATGATTCCGGTGAGGGGGGCTATCAGCCTCTGTGTAGTTTCTGCATGCGTTTGAGACTTGACGCATTCCCATTCAGCTTCTACCACTTTTGTCATTTCCTTGGCTTTTGTGTTCTTAAGTTATAGCCCTCTTCGTCCATTTAAGGAGGTGAATTAACTCACACAGGATAGGGCCTCTGGTGGTCTCATCCATTTGATTGGAAATTCTATGTTAGAATATCCATCAAAGGATATTTTTTTTTTAAAAAATTGAAATACCACACCCCACCAAAACAGATGGTGGCACCAGAATGGTAGAAATGAAGAGAGCTTTTTGCCATCTGTGTCAAAAGTTCACAGAATTTACTGTGTTCTCAAAAGTTGTACATAAATCTGATCATATTTGGGAAGGATGGGTTTGTAAAAAGCTGTTACATAGCTGGGTAAACAATTTATTAGGAAAATTGCATAAACAAAAAGAGAGAGAGAAGATGTTAAAAATTCATGTTATAGTAAGTAATTTTAGGGGTTATTTTAAAAAAAAATTGCACTGATGAATTAAATGAAACAAATCGGTTAAATCTGAACCCCCACTGATCTGTCCAGTCTTGCTTAGAAAAACTAAGCACAGCAGAAGTACAAATAAATTTCAAACAAAACATATTAAAGAAATACTGGCTGAACAGTCCACTGGGATGTCACAGGCTCTGTTGCCATAATAGATTGCTTAACGACATTTTGTGGGGTGTGAGTGTGTGTGCGCAATGGGAAGGATTCAATGGATTAATCTCAGAGCCGACATGTCTGGCTGGCCACCCACTGAACAGAAACTATTCAAACTACAATCCTTTGTGGCATATCCCAGTTGTAAATAAGTAATCCCAACATTGCAGGGAAAGGCTTTAGTGACTAAGAAAAGTATAACTAGTAATTGGTAGGGGATGTCCCCTCTGCCTTTGAGAAAGGGACGCATCCATGGAAAGGGACGCAGAGGTTCCATGGCACCTCTGTAACTTATTTTGAATGTGTTACCTATTAAGTTCCATTCCTACATAGCACCACTTCAAATATTCTGTAACTCTTTTGCCCCCTCCTAGGTAGAGAGTTTTGCTGAGGCCTGGAAAACCCATGCTCTGTGGAAAAGGCGTGGGATGCAATCCTCCTTGTGCCAGCGCCGGCGTGGCACATTGCCTCGAGTCCATCATCGTCACCTTGACCCCCAGCATAAGTGACATGATATCCTTGGGATGAGAGAGGAAGCAGCACTTTTCGTGCCCAGCCAAGGGCCAGTTTGGTCTAGTCATTAAGGCACCGGGCTAGAAACCAGATTTAGTCCTGCCATAAGCATGAAAGCTGATTGGGTGATTTTGGGTCAATCACTCTCTCCCAGTCCAACCCATCTCACAGGTTTGTGGGGAAAATAGAAGGAGGGAGGAGTATTAGGTATGATCACTGCCTTGAGTTACTTATTTTAAAAAAACCCTTTCTTTGATATGGGCTGCTGCTTTTGGTTTTCCCTTGGATGCTGTATGTCAGGGGTCTCCAACCTTGGCAACTATAAGACTTGTGGACTTCAACTCCGAGAGTTTTTCTGTATTCTCCAAGTAAATTGACCTACCTAGCAACCAGGCACTCAAACAAACAAATCTAGGCAGGGCCTGGATCTTGATTCAAAGCAGCCTGGGTATCTGGCATTTACTTGACTGGAACAGCAGATACATTATGTTAATAGCCACAGCAGAGTCAGATCTTATTTACTTTGAATTCTGAGAGTTGAAGTCCACAAGTCTTAAAGTTGCCAAGGTTGGAGACCCCTGCTGTATGTACATAATCGGATCCAGAATCTGGGGTTGACCTGCTGCTCCTTCCAGCCAAGATGAACAATTTAATTTTTTAAAAAAGAACTTTTAATCATCAAGGAAACTTTTCAGCTCTGTGGCCATTCCTTGTATTAATTCCTCCACTTTAACCCATTTGCCTCCATTTGCTATTAAAGATGGCTTCCACACTATCTCTTCTGTTCCTTTTCAGCAAATAGCTATACTTCAGTCATAGGGCCCATCCCACCAGCTCTTTGTTGTACCTATTAAATATTTGCCTTCCTGTCTGAAGATCACTGTACAATCCTTTTGCAAACAAATGCCAAATATTTTAGACTGATTACACTTGGGAGAGTGATTTTGTAACAATCTGAACCCTAGCTGAAAATGCCTGACCACTTGATCAGACTACTGCCCTTACCCTTTATAGAAATAATTTTTTATATGGACCCTTTTGTGTGGAACATCTAATTGTTCACATAAGCAGTGCTAATAGCAATCTATTGATTTATCATTCTGTGTGAGTTTTCTTTTTAAAGACCAAGATTTTTTTTAATGTGCCAGATTAGAAGCAATTTCCTTGCTGCACTGTCTCTTACAAACAGCTTTGTAGAGATGTGCATTCTGGGTGGGAGGGGGGTCAAGGGGGGGGTCAAGGTAACCTGGCCAAGTAAATGACTTGTCCCACAAGCGTGCATTAAGAATTCAAAGTGAATCAGATCTGACTCTGCTGTGGCTATTAACATAATGTATCTGCTGTTCCAATCAAGTAAACGCCAGATACCCAGGCTGCTTTGGATCGAGATCCAGGCCCTGCCTAGATTTGTTTGTTTGAGTGCCTGGTTGCTAGGTAGGTCAATGACTTGGAGAATACAGAAGAAAGAAACCTCTCCTTCACCCTGTTGCAATCTATTGAATCACCTGGTTCAGGCATTGCTTCTCCTGTGTGTGAAAATGAGAGTGGGAGTAAGATTAGCCAACAATACATGGATAGTGCAGTTATGATCTAAAATAGCAAATATTTTCAAAGAAGTAAACCAAGATCCACATTTGATGAGCATTGTGTGATTTCTAAAAATGGTAAATGTAATTGTTTATGAGGCAGAGGGATTTAGAACAGACTGGCCTTATGGAGTTACATACTACATTTTGTTTCTTGCCATGATCTGAATTCAAACTGCCCTCTCTCTTTGGCTTTATTTGCTATTTTGGAAGTAGGTAGAAGATTCCTATTATGCTGTGATACTTTATGTGTGACTCCAAAGCACCTGTATTTAATTCTCAAAACAAACCTTAACAAATGCATTATTTAAAAAGCTAAGAAGACACAAGACCTTTCAAATACTGAAAATATTTGAAACTACAGCAAAAAGTATAGAATAGCTTCATATAGCTATTCAGAATTAAGTCCTTTTGTTAATAGATCACATCTGTTCTAATATAATATTCTCTGGTTGCCCAGCTACACCCTTTTATTTATTCAAGTGGAAAATCCATTGAATTAATAAATGTGCTCCCATATTGTTGTTTCTTATGTCAATTATGCAAGGCAGAGTACATTTGAATTTGGTTTTCCTATGTGTTCTGTTTTTAATTAACACTATAATAATGGATTAGGTGATTCCATTGGTAGGAGATTTTATCACTTCTACTCTCTCAACCACTTCTTGACTCAAAATCAGCCGACTTGAGTCTTGTTCCTCACATTAGCTGGCTTACAACAAACAGCCTTCTTTACCAACACAGCCGTTACCCAGATAGACTATACTGAGTGGGGATGATTGGATTATAGTCTAAAACATCTGGAAGATATCAGGTTGTGGAAGGTGAGTCAAAGCCGACAATCCCTCCCCATTGCCATTTGCTTTGTGTGGCTTTACGGTAAGGCTGTTTAATTTTGCATGGTTGCTTATTACACATTGTTTTTTCTGTCCCCCCCCCCCTCCTCTGCATATATGCAGCTGTTATGTAAAAATGACTGTCTTATGCATATACAATTCATACACAGTATGAATATAGGTACAAAGTAAAGATTTCCCCTGTCCAGTCACTTCCAACTCTGGGGAGTGGTGCTTATCTCTGTTTCTTAGCTGAGAGAGCCAGCGTTGTCCAAAGATATTTCCATCAATATGAATATACATGTATGCAATTACATTTGAGAATATAAATTCCTTAGGAGTTTCTCCACCCTGTCCTGCTTGGCAACATGAAATAATACACATCCTGACTTTCAGGCACTCCTTATAATACTCCAGGGACCAATTTATCCTCAGTGCTGCATCTTTGAACTCAGCATCCACTGCATACCCAGTGACCCTTAAACCAAACTTCTATTCAACCACTTTGTCTTCATCATCCACTGATCCCAGTCATGGGTTTAGAATAGAATAGAACATAGAATAGTACAGAACAGAATAATAAGAGTTGAAAGGGACCAACTCCCTGCTTAGGCAGGAAACCCTATACCATTTCAGGCAATTATTTGTCCAATCTCTTCTTAAAAACCTCCTAGTATTAAAGCATTTACAACTCCTGGAGGCAAGTTGTCCCACTGATTACTTGCTCTAACTGTTAGGAAATTTATCCTTAATTCTAGGTTGCTTCTCTCCTTGATTAGTTTCCATTCATTGCTTCTTGTCCTGCCCTTAGGTGCTTTGGAGAATAGCTTGACCCTCTTCTTTGTGGCAGCCCCTGAGATATTCGAGGACTGTTATCATGTCACCCCTAGTCCTTCTTTTCATTAAACTAGACATACTCAGTTCCTGCAACTGTTCTTCTTATGTTTTAGCCTCCAGTACCCTAATCATCTTCGTTGCTCTTCTCTGCACTCTTTCTAGAATCTCAACATCTTTTTTACATCGTGGTGACCAAAACTGGACACAGTATTCCAAGTGCGGCCTTACCAAGGCATTATAAAGTGGTATTAACACTTCACATGATCTTGATTCTATCTCTCTGTTAATGCAGCCTAGAACTGTGTTGGCCTTTTTGGCAGCTGCAACACACTGCTGGCTCATATTTAAGTGATTGTGTATGTTTAAAGTAGCTTTATTCACAGGAAGCACTTTCTACTGAACAAATAAGTAGTTGATTTCTGAGAACACCAGTTTATCAGTGTTCACTGTCTCTTTTCATTATTTTTCTCCTCCACAGCTTCCATTGCTCCATGAAACAAGAGAAGCAAAAAAGGAAAAATAAGATTCATTATTGCCCTTATGAGATGCATTAGTCCCTGAAATCCTGATAGCATAGCAAAGCTGCATTTGAAGATATTCTCTCAGAATGGACATGAATCAGGGAGACAGAACAGTGGAATAGTGACAGGAAGTTAAGTTCTCCAGTGAGAAAGAAAATACCCCAAAGCACAGAATGATCTCATTGGAGTTTCTTAGGAGATGTAGAGGAAGGAACTGAAATATTAGTTTCAAGGGATGGTGAGGAAGTGGAATTTTTAGGCTTTTTCAGTGCATTTTTGCTGGTGTGCTGCTGACTTCATACAGTAGGCAAAGATGTCTGTCAAGCAGACATGCAGTAAAATTGTCATATGGTACTTTTAAAAAAATAAATAAATCCGAAAGCAGAAACTGGAGTGACCTTGTTTTGGCTTCACTGAGACATGCAAGGAACTGGATACACAGTATATAAATGTTATACAGTAGTTACCTTGATTTTGACAAATAAGGTGATGCACACAAATCCTTGTATCATGATAAAAAACAACAACAGCCATTTCAAGAGTTGGCTTCTATTCCATCCACTAGGCCATTGATGGCTAACCTTTTTGCTGTCGCGTGCCAAAAGGGGGGAGTGTGGGGGGATCATGCGCATGTGTGCCCACACCCATAATTCAATGCCCACTGTGTCCCCCCCCCATGCATGTGTGTGTGCACGACCCCCTCATGTCCCCCTGTTTTTGACACACAATGGCACGGTGGGCCCGGAAGGCCCATTTTTTGCTCTCCTCAGGCTTCAGAGGCTTTCTAGAAGCATGGGGAGGGCGAAAACGGCCTTCCCCACCCACCTGGAGGCCCTCTGGAGGCCGGAAGCAGCCTGTTTCCTGACTTCCGGTGGGTCTGGAAGGCCCGAAAATCAGCTGGCCGGCTTACACATATGCGCTGGGTTTGGGCTAGGGCAACGCCTGCGTGCCCGCAGATATGGCTCCACGTGCCACCTGTGGCACACGTGCCATAGATTCGCCATCATGGCACTAGGCTAATGGACACTGTGACATAAATGGAAACTGCCAGTGTAAGGCAGTCTAGTTTATGTGATCAGTTTCCTGATACATGATAAGTTTTCAGCTGTACCAGCTATATACTGTATTGGCTAAATTTCTCTTTATATTAGCTTATTTATAATTCTGTTAATTATATTGTCATCTTTATATTTAATTCATACATAGCAATAATCTTTCTTCATCTAATTTCTACCTCTTATCTCTAACCACTATAAAATCTATTCCATAGCAAGTAATATTCTATGTCTTCTTTGTCTTTTATTTTTAAAGTCGATCTTTGCTCAGTCTAATATTTTCCAAATTACATGCTCATCAGATGGAGTGCTCTCATTTTTCCAATATTATGCAAATACAATCCTTGCTGCTGTCAGTACATGCAAAACTAAATATATAGTCCCTTTTATCATAATCCTCTGGCATTATACCCAACAAAAATATTTCTGGTTTCAGGTCTATATGTTGCTTAATCATCTTTTCCAACCAAGTATGTATTTTCTTCCAATATTTTCTTGCTTTCATACAGGTCCACCACATATGATAATAAGTACCTGGGATCTGGTTACACTTCCAACATTTGGCAGACATATTACTAAACATTTTTGCCAATCTTGCCAGTGCCAAATGCCACCTATAAAACATTTTATAAAGATTTATTTTAATGCACTCTTGTATGCCACCTAGAGTCTTGTGAGATGGATGGCCATATAATGTGATAGATAAATAAAGAAAACTACATAATGAAGTTAAAGAGTCTCTCTCTTTTTACTGGATGAAATTCTATGGAACATGTACATTTTCTTGTTATGCAGAATTATTAATAAACCAGACCAGATAAGTAATTTTCTGCAGACTGAGCAAATTTTACATTCTAGAAGGCAACTTTTTACTCTCCCATATGTACTCTTTCCAATATTTCCTATTACTAGATTAGGAAGCTTTAATTGATACCAGACTTTTTAAAGGATATGATATCACAAATTTGATTAGAGAACCATTTTTTAATTTCTTCCTACTCCATGCATATTCCTGTTCTTTGACAAAATCAGGAACTGAGAACCAGACTAACAGAGAGAGAGAAATCAGCTGAGGAACAGTGCTTGGTTCAAAAATTACCCACTGAGTTTCGGTGGAGATTCTCAGTCATCCAGGTCATAGTTGTCTCAAAGGTGGTTTTTTTTCTTCAAAAGGCAACTGAACTGGATTTTTTTTTCCTTTGAGGAAGAAAAAAGCTTTAAAAAAACCCAGTTCAGTTGCCTTTTGAAGAAGAAAAGCAGCTTTGAGATATCCACTGAATTTTGTGACAGTGGTCTCACATGTAGATGGGTAAGATGGGGTGAGATCTACAGAGGCAGAAATAAGGGAGTTGAGGTCAATATGAAAGTTATGAAAAGCAAGGCATCTGTTAAACCACAGAGTTCTTTGCTAGATATTAACTATTTGTCTCAATTTTTGATTGCCCTCTGGTGGCTGTTTTGGGGCAACACCTACTTTAGGTCAATTTACATTTTAAATCTGGAGAATAATCATTTCATTGCTTCTTGATCCTATCCATTCTAAAAGTTTGGTGGATATTACAATTCACTGGAATCTAATTTCATTGTATTAAATCCAAACTTTTTAATTAATTAATTTGTCAAGAACATATTAGGTAATATATATAAACATGAATTGAATACATAAAATAGATATGAATAGAGGAAGCATTATAACAAGGATGGTAGGCACACTGGTGCTCTTATGCATGCCCCTTACAGACCTTTTAGGAATGAGGTGAGGTCAACAGTCTTAGGTTAAAATTTTGGGGGGGTTGGAATGAAATCACAGAGTCAGGTAGTGCATTCCAGGCATTGACCACTCTATTGCTGAAGTCATATTTTCTGCAATTCAAGTTTGGACTGATTCACTAAGTTTGTATCTATTGTGTGCTCCTGTATTGTTGTGGTTGAAGCTGAAATAGTCATTGACAGGTAGGACATTGTAGCAGATAATTTTATGAACTACACTTAGGTCATACCGAAGGCGGGGCAGGTCTAAGTTTTCTAAGCCCAGAATTTCGAGTCTGGTGGCATAAGGTATTTTCTTGTGAACAGAAGAGTGGAGGACTCTTCTTGTGAAATATTTCTGAACATGTTCAATTGTATTAATGTCCGATATCCAGTGCGGGTTCTAGACAGATGAGTTATATTCGAGAATTGGTCTAGCACATGTTTTGTCTGCTCTAGTTAGTAGTGTGATATTACTGGAGAAGAAGCTACGCAAGATTAAGTTTACAATTCTTAATGCCTTTTTGGCGATGTTGTTACAGTGGGCTTTGGCGCTTAGATCATTAGATATGAGTACTCCAAGGTCCTTGACAGAGTGAGGGTCATCTACAAGGTTGTGTCTACTCAGCTTCTATTTTGTGTTCTGGTTCTTTTTGCCAGAGTGTAAGACAGAGCATTTGTTGGTTGAGATTTGGAGTTGCCAATTGTTTGACTATTCTGACACAAAGTCAAGGTATTTTTGAAGGGTAGCAATATTGTCAGTGGTGTTAAATATTTTTACATCATTGGCGAAGAGAATGCAGTTGCTTATAATATGATTGCAAAGGTCATTTATGTATAGTTTGAAGGGTGTTGGTCCTAGAACTCTGCCGTGGGGGACACCGCTATTAACAGGTGGCAGGATTTGATAGGGCACTCCCTATTTTCACCACTTGTCTGTTTGACAGGAATGCAGCTATCCAATTATGTAGGGGTTCAGAGATTCCATAGGATTTTAGTTTTAGAAGTAGTTTGTCATGTACCACTGAATCAAAGGCTTTACAGAAGTCTATGTAAATTGCGTCTATTGCTTTGCCCTGATCGAGATTTGTAGTCCATATGTTTTTGCAGTGTAGAAGTTGTAGATTACAAGATTTTTTTTTCTGAAGCCAAATTGTTTATTAGAAATTAGGTTGTTTGTTTCTAGGTGGAGGGTAAAGTAATAACTTCCCATCACATTTTGTGACTTCAGCATCAAATCATTCTTCAACAATTTTTATATTGTTGGTTTTGCCTTAAAATAAATACTGCACTTAGCCAATACAGCTAGCTTTTACAGTATTTGTTTTGTTTCTTCTGCCCTCTAGTGGTAGAAGCAAATACTGATGTAACACTAAGCAAATATCTGCTAGAATCTTCAAGCTTGGATCAGCAAAAAGAAACAGGTTAATCATAACTTCAAACACATTTTCCAGTTATTCCATCTCTTTCCACTCCAAGGATTTTTGTAGTGAAAAGAAAAGTGAATAATGGTGGGAAAACATATAGTAATTATAAATAATTAATCAGGACATATGATCTTCCCTTCTGATACTCAGTTTGAGATCAACAAAAAGTACAATAATAATTTTCTTTAAAAGAATCCAATAGTTCTGAGTTAAATTTACAGTTTTTTAAAAATATGCCAAATGGGAGGAAAAATATTGAACTTTAAATGAATGGGAGAATAAAGGCAAATTTTAATATTGAAAGGAATTATGCGTACTGCTATGTCTTTTGAGACAAAGACAATAATTATTCAGGGTCAGGTTGTAGTTTTTCTATTGACTCTGATATAGTTACTTTTTAGGATCTTTCTGGTATAATTATTCATATCTGGTATGAACTTATTATGTGCCATCAGGTCAGGGTCAACAGTTAGTGACCAGATAGGTAATTTTCTCAATTATTACCTGTTTCTACCCTGATCCTTTGGTCTTCAAGGATATATTAAAGTGGGAGTACATGAAGATCAAATCATATGCCTTTTTAAATCCATGTATGAACTTTCTTGGGGCAATCATGTACGTTGTGTGCAACTCTGAATTTAAATAGTGTTCATTTAAAAATTGAGATAATTCATGCTATTATTAATTTTGAGATCCAACCAGTCAAGATTTCAGAAAAAGATCTGGCTGAAGGCAGATATTCCCATGTTTCCTTAGACACAGTTGATGCCTGAAGATCACAGTCCTATCCTTCCTAGTTCTCTCATGTTCCTCCAGTTTTTTTTCTTTATACAATATTCTTTTACCTTAAAAGACAAATTCTTAAAAGACAAATTGCACCAAGACAAATTCCTTGTGTGTCCAGTCACACTTGGCCAATAAAGAATTCTAATCTAATCTAATCTAAAATTGTGCACCTGCTTTCCGCTTTTCTATTGCCAGATCAAGCTGGCAAATTTCCCTAGTATTTCATATTTTGTAAAACAGTGTTTATCAGTATCTTTCCTACAATACACAGGGAAGCAAACAGGTATTCCAAATTGCCTATAATTGTTGATGGACCATGATCTTCCTCAGCTCTTGTTTTTTTCCCCCTGCAGATTGGTTGGATCAAATTGAAAAAGTAAGGGAAATGCCAATTTGTCTCTCTTGAACACTTTTTGTGACTGCATATTGACCCAGTTCAGAATCTCTGCAGGAGTTCCAAACTACCATAAGATAAATTCCTGGCTATTTGATAAATAGCCCTACGGATTTTTAAGCAGGCTACTATTGTAGTTGCAACCATAGAAAACAGGCTACCTGCAGGGGGTGCTGCCTGGCCATGTTTCAAATGGAATATAATCATTGATCCACCCTGGCAAAAGCCACCCAAAATTGTTTCTGATTCCTCTGACCTGTACTGAGGGCTTTATAATCAAGGCTGTTTATTTTTCTTCTGACCTCATCAGGGGTATGACATTAATTCTCTTCCAGAATATGTGACATATGCATGGGGGTGGGGGGGTGGTGGGGGATGATGCCTCTTTCTGCCTTTCCACTCCATCTCTCTATGTTAATAGGGAAGGAGCGGCTATCCCTACACAATTGGAAACCCGATTTGTGCAGGCTTTCTGGTCCTCTGGAAGGTTTTGTGGTCCACCAAATGTGTTTCTAACATCATTACATATCTTACTGATTTACAGAAAAAGGGAGCAGATGCAGGAGAGAATATTGCCCTTAAGCTCCTTGCATGTGTTTTGCAAGTGCACCTGGCTTCTATAGATCACTGAGAGATAACTTGCTGCTTTGCCTGTGTTAAATATTCCTCCTCCTCCTCTCCTCCTCCTCTACAATCTTAAGCCACTAGGTCAGTGTTTCCCAAACTTTTGACATATGTGTACCCCTTCTATAATTTTGTAACACTGAGTACCCCTCATAAAAAACATATGCTTTAATAAAAATCAAAATATATTTATTTTTTCTTTTTTTGGTACATACACAAAATAAACAAAAGTTATTTTGTTCCCGTTTCCCAGTTTCCCAGTTCCCGTGTAAAAACTGCGATACGCGCCTATTTCTTTCTTTGTTCTGTGGGCGCAGCTAAGCACGGTGTAGTGGATATTCCCACGTGATCCCCACTAAACTCCGGTGCAACGTGTACCCCCACCAAACTCTTCCCGTACCCCTGGGGGTACACGTACCCCACTTTGGGAAACGCTGCACTAGGTATGCTTCTCTCCCCTCACCTTATCTACCCAGATGCTTTCTGAAGAGCAGAGGCTAGATTGAGAGAAAGACTTGCTTGTAAGAGCCAGCTACAATTAGTCTGAGACCATTAGTTATCTGAGACAATGCTGACATCTTCTCCAATCCACAATACAAAGAAACAGGATGAATTGAGCTCTTTTTCTATAACAATTGCTGCTGAAACTCTACAGATAGAATTTGAGAGTATTAAGTAATAATAACAATAAAGAATTAGGGGAATGTTCCTCATGTTGACTGCTGTGTAGTATCTTAAACTTCTTCATGGAAATATCTCCAAAATGATCATCCTCAATGTGCTAGCTTCCATTTCATTTGAGATTACATGCATCAGGACTACAGCAGCCAGAATTCCAATCAGCATGGTTCTGCGGAACTATAGTTAACTTGTGATTAGAAAGTAAGATTAGGTATTTTAAAAGGTAAAAGCAAAAGAAAGCGAAAAGCGAGGAAATGATTAATAAGGAAACTTTCATTGAGTAATATAATCTGCCCAACACATCTCCAAAGTTATTTTGCCGTATTCAGGGACTTTTTTTCTTTCACTTATCTTCAGTAAATGCATGCTACTTTCTAATAATCTATATTTTTACTAGATGAAAGGGGAAAAAAGTTTTGCCTCTGAAGAAGCCAAAACAGAAAAGAGCTAAAGGTAAAGGTTCCCCTTGCACATTGGTGCTAGTCATTCCCGACTGTAGGCGGCAGTGCTCATCTCCATTTCAAAGCTGAAGAGCCAGCACTGTCCGAAGACATCTCCGTGGTCATGTGGCCAGCATGACTAAACGCTAAAGGCGCATGGAACACTGTTACCTTCCCACCAAAGGTGGTCCCTATTTTTCTACTTGCATTTTTTACATGCTTTCGAACTGCTAGATTGGCAGAAGCTTGGACAAGCAACGGGAGCTCACCCCGTTACGCGGCACTAGGGATTCAAACCACTGAACTGCCGACCTTTCGATCGACAAGCTCAGCGTCTTAGCCACTGAGCCACCACATCCCTCAGAAAAGAGCTACTGTCCTCTAATTAGAAATAGGAGAAAGAACAATAACTCCAACTCTATTTTTGTCATTGGGCTTTTTCCAATATCACTTCATCCTGAATTTTCTTATGGCCATTTATCTAGTTTTTTGGACCAGCTTGCTCTTATTTATATTTATATTTATATTGCAATTGCAAATATTTATATTTATCCTCAGAATGGCTTGGGAAAGTGTGACAGCTGCCAGCATCCTGTACACATCCAGTAAATTTTTTAAAACATTATTTGTAAACATATTCTTGAGCTCAGATCTAATCAGTAATCAAATGCCAGACTTATTTACATTCTGGAAAATGCACTGCTGCTTTCTTGTTTTGCAGCTGTGATTGCTGCTCTTTTGTTCTAGGCAAATGAACCATATGGGCAAAGAGGGGTCTATGATAAGCCACTAGCCTTAGTACAGCATTTAGTACAGCCTCCCCAGATGGTTGGGGCTGGTTAACTACTATTTCTAAAGAACAAATTGTCAATTGATTTTGTAGCCATCTTAAAGCAATTTTTCCTGTGCTAGGGCCACACAGGGAGGCAGCAGCCCTTCCCATCCCGTGTAAAGATGAAGCAGATGGCTGAGTTTAAGGATTGCCTGGAAAGATCTGAAGTGGGTAAGGGAGAGGCTATCCTCAAGAAGCAGGGAGACCTAGCAGAGGAACACCAGGGAGGTCTGAGCTAGGAATGTTGTTTATGATCCTGCTCAACTATAGCACACCAATGCAAGTGCAGGGGAAATCCCAGAGGTCGGTGCATTCTAGTTTCTCGTATTTACTGAAAGAGGGTGGGATCTGTGTTCAGGCAGCAAAAGAGAGAAACAGGTTAGATGCCTTTTTGCAAGAGGGCTCAGGTGCTTCTAGATGGACAGCTCCTTCGGCCAATCTAGTTGTGCCTACTAGATTACTTTCCCTCTTCATCAGCTTTACAGCAGTTAAAAAGATGAAAGATGATGATGATCTGGAAACCCCCTCCCATAAAAGCCTCTGGAAATGCCCTAAAGATCTAAAATCCTGTACTTATTATTTGGAACATCTGAATTAGAATGTTTACAGCTGCGGTCACAGTCATCCTTTCTTTTCTATATATTTCTTAGATACCGGTACCTGTAAGATTATAAGGGTAGGGTACATATTTCTCCTCCATCCTTCCTATCCCCATTTAATGTTAGTCTTGGACTCTCTCATCACAGAATTCTTAAGGTATTGATTCCTTGTCTACACCACCTTGTCTAATTACCAGAAGGAGCAGCCAAACTATGCTTGGAGAGAGGTGCTGCTTCCCACAAGGTTGAATAATAGTCTCACCAAAACTACTTCAAATTCAATATCCTGCCTAACAAAAAGACTTTTAATACTTCCTCCATTGCTTGATTCTGTAATTTGGGCTAGTCCCAAATTCATTCTTCCCTCCTTTCATGATACCTTCCACTGGGATTGGGATAGAAGTCCAATCCTTGGTCCTTTAGATAATAGGTTGGGGGAATCTGCTTTAATTTTGTCTGCTGAAAGCAAGCTCGTCTATGAGGTGGGGGTTTGTTAAACAAGGGATAAATCCAAAGTTGTACAGGTAGCCCTCGACTTACAACAGTTCACTTACTGACCATTCAAAGTTACAATGGCCCTGAAAAAAGTTGACTTATGAGCATTTATCACACTTATGACCATTGCAGCATCCCCATGGTCATGTCATTTACATTCAGATGCTTGATAAGTGACTCACATTTACGATGGTTGCAGTGTCCCGGGTCATGTGATCACCTTTTGCAACTTTCTGACAAGCAGAGTCAATGGGGGAATCAGATTAACTTAACAACCGTGTTACTAATTTAACAACAGCAGTGATTCACTTAACAAATGTGGCAAGAAAAGACATAAAATGGGGCAAACCTCACTTAACAAATTTCTTGCTTAGCAACAGTTTGAGCTCAATTGTAGTTGTAAATTGAGGACTACCTGTATTAGTATAATCTCTAAATATCATGGCACATGAAAAGATTAACTAAGTTTGTGAGGGCTGATAGCTATTTTTATACAGTGAACTGTTAAAATGTGGTATGGTTATCTTTTGATTTAAGAAGCTGCATGAATATGTATTGGAAGAGTCTCTCTCTATTATTCCCTGAACCCTGAGGAAGTTTATCTAACTTTGGCCATTAAATTCCACTTTTGTTCATACTGTGGGGAAGGGAGTTCCAAAGGACATTAATCGTAACATGAATCCTACCTTAGTTCATTTAAAACTTAATATCTATGTCTTTAGCAGAGGTGGGTTTCAGCAGGTTCTGACCAGTTCTGGAGAACCGGTAACGGAAATTTTGAGTAGTTTGGAGAACTGGTAGTAAAAATTCTGACTGGCCCCGCCCCCATCTATTCTCTGCCAGCTGATCGGGAGGAAATGCGGATTTTGCAGTAACCTTCCCCTGGAGTAGAGTGGGAATGGAGATTTTACAGTCCCCTTTTATGTCCACCAAGCCATGCCCACTAAGCCATACCACCCCCACCAAGCCATACCCACAGAACCGGTAGCAAAAAATTTTGAAACCCACCACTGGTCTTCAGGATAGATAAGCAGTGCTCAGTGATATTTTTGATAGAAAGGATTCTGTCTTGTTTGTAACCTTTTTACAAAAGTGGAATTTGGAGAATTTCTTGTTTTTATTTCAGTCTTTCTCTTTCTTTTCAATACTAATCCTTGGAAGTACAACCCACATAGCTTGTTAGAATTTACTTCTAAATAAGTATGCTTGAAATTCCTGCTTGCTTTTCTCTTTTTCCTCAAGCCATGTTTGGTGTTAATTATGTTTTTCAAGTAAATCCAATAATCTTTTTTGGCAAACAACGAGGTAGGGGTGGGATCTAGCCATTAAATGATCCACAGATCTTGCCAAGACTGGCAAGATTTATACAAACCATGATTATGTTTCTTTCATGTTGTGACAGCATTCTGTCCTGGATCTGGCTGAGAAATGTGGCACAGTGAACATCCTCCTCCTTTCCCTCACACAGAGACAAACACACATTCAGCATGGAATCTCACTCAGCAATGGTGAGAAAACTATCATTCTTCCATCTCCAGACAAGATAGAAGCCCAGTATTTCACTGTGCTACTTGGCGCAATCAGGCATGTCAGCCAATGATCAGTGATTGACTGAAGGCTTCAATAAGGCTGCTGCAGCAAGGGTGGGTACCCACCAGCTGAATGACTCACCATATTCAAGATGTATTTTTTTAAACTTTCCCCACCCTGCTGCCTATACAGTCATTTAGCTGTTCTGTGAAAGATGGTAATTATGAACATCTTTAGATTTGATTCTTCCTCCTTAAATTTCCTTCCCCCCCCCACACGCATGCACACCCACATACACATCCACCCACACACACGTGGGCAGCATGAGGCATTCCCATGATAACCATCTGGTAGACTGGAGCAGTGTGAGGAAGTCAGCTGGTCTGTGGGTGAGACACCCTAGTGAGTCTGGCTTTGCTAAGACTTCCAGTTCTGTTCAGTCAGGGAGTAAGCAGCTCTGAAGTCAAATGCTGGGTGAGAGGGGAGGGGTGGGGAAGATGATGTGGTCTTCCTCTCCCATTAGAAAGCCACCCACGGTGTGATCCCAAGAACATGTCTGCATATTTGTGCACGCCCTCAAAGGTACATATGTCTTCAGCCTCTAGGAAGTAGACACACACCCAGAGCAAATTTGAGTTATTCCCTCTGGAGGCTACAATGAGTAATTATAATGTTCGCATGAGAAATAAGAATAGTTATAATAATGTGTTTTGCCTTGTCCTTGTCTTTGATTACAACATCCTATCTTTTAATTTTCTCTTTAGTCTTCTTTCCTTCTTAATCTTACCCTATGAAAAAGTTAGAGTCAAAGTAACTTTCATAATAATGAGGCACTGAAATACAGCTTCCAGTTCTTTCTTTGGGTATAGAAAGCCCAAGAGAGTACTTATGTTAGTATTGTGATTAAATTCATTTCTAATATACTTTTTGGGTTAATGATTTAAATTATTATTAAGTTATAATGCTTTTGACCCAAATGCCTGCTGAGCTCCTTCTTCAGAAACAGGTGAACAAAATGGGCCCAAAATTACTCATGCCCCTGATTAGCAGCTATTTTTCTTTAGAAGGAATGAACTAGAAATGTTTCCCGAGCCAGCAAGGCCCCAGGAATGAATTGGAAGCAAACAAGCCAGGAGATAAAGCGGTAGGCGGGTGTTTTCCTGCCTCAGTTGGTAACTGTTTCCCTAATAGAAAGAAAAACATACTTGAGGAGGGGGTTGAAGGCTCTAATTAGGAGGAAGAGGATTAGAATAGTGAAAAGGAGGCTTCTTTCTCTCTCTGACATGTGTATAGATCCCTGGGTTAATAGAAAGAAAGGCTTTTGGGGACCGGAGGGAGAGCCTGTGTGGGAGGCTATCATCTCTCTCACCGATGCAGCTCAACTGCCCCTCCTGCCCATTATCAACTCAAGAGAGGATGGCCTCATTTAGCAATGGGGATTAGCTGAGCAGGCAACACTGCTTGGATCCAGCAGAACAATAAGCAGCCATCAGTAAACTTGGGAGTGTCGGACCTCCAGCTCCACAGCTTCCATTGCCTTCACTAGCTCATTGCTTTCATGGTGTCATCTCTCAAGGGTCAGCAGATGGCAGCATCTGGTCAGTCTTGCTTTGCTTGGAGGGTTATCAGGATTGGACCTGCTGAGTATTCAGATGGGAAACCTCCAGGGAAATCCAGAGGAATAGGCTAGTTTGGGGAATTGATCAAACATCCATGAAGAAAGCAACGGCAAAGCACTCCTGTAGGGCTGGCCAAGAAAACTGCATGGAAGTTTTCCCCAGGTGACCTCTTGAGTCACCTGAATAGAAATTAATGAAAATTATGAATGGAGGGGCTAAGGCTAATGTGGCTTCTGCACTATATGTTTTTTGTGGCATCACAATTTTTTATTCACACATTTTGTGAAATTTCTTCATATTATCATCTGTTGGATAACTCTCCTGTGGTTTTTGAGGACTCTGTTGAGCCTGGAAGTAATGCAGAAAGCACAGTTTTATCATAAACTTGATGGTGGCATCATTTCATAACAAATTATCTTTCAGAAAATTATTAAATTTTCGCTGTGTCTGGTTAAACAGATTTATATTTCAATAATTCAACAGAAATATCATCAGAGTGATTTTTAATAACTGCTAGTCTTTATGTGTACATTTTGAGACAAAGAAAAAAGCTTTTTAGCTGCCATTTTAATAATTTGATTTCTTTTAATCAGACAGGAGACATAGCCAGATGAGATTTACTTGATTATAAGGTTACATTAACAGAATTTTGCAAGACTGAAAGTATATGTTTCCCTCTGTTCCCCTTTACAGCAGGGGTGAAATCCAGCAGGTTCTGACAGGTTCTGGAGAACCGGTAGCGGAAATTTTGAGCAGTCTGGAGAATCGGCAGCGGAAATTTTGAGTAGTTTGGAGATCCAGCAAATACCACCTCTGACTGGCCCCAGAGTGAGGTGGGAATGGAGATTTTGCAGTATCCTTTCTCTGCCACACCCACCAAACCACACCACACTACACCCACCAAGCCACACCCACAGAACCGGTAGTAAAAAAAAATTGGATTTCACCACTGCTTTACAGCCCAAGAAACTAGGGAGGGTCTCTTCTGAGTCTCTTGCCTGCTGCCGGCTATGTTGATTTTTATCTAACTCTTCCTTGGTTCTGTCTTTTTTTCCAAGGTCACTCCCACATATCAATTCAATACCCGAATGCTTAATCCTGCCCCCTAAGGCTCCTCTGGATCCATGTCCAATAAATATTCACTGCCTCACTCACAAAAACAATAGAAAACAAATTATGCTCCCCTGCATTATAAGCTTGATTTGTTTTATATTTCATGTGTCATAATGGTTAATCATGCTTGAACAAATATGCACTGACCTTTATTTTTGAAAAAAATAATGTTCTGATTACTTGGATCTTCCCCAATGTATTCCAATCATATATGCACATCTCTATCCAAGATCATCATATTCTGATACATACTGTAGAAAAGCAATGATTTATTAGTTCTAGGACCCGTCTGTTGGAAGCAATCTTAATATAAGATAATATAGCTGGAAATCATTAAAATTAAAAGGGATGACTATAGAGCATGGTTGATGACATAGCTGGTGAAGATTCCAATAATTCTTAGTGTCCTAATAAACATTTATATAGATCTGAACTCATGAAGGAAAAAGCCCTATATATCCTAGTTACTTCATGAGATCAAGAAAGAAAAAGAACTCTTCCCAAAAAAAATCTTGTTTTGCCAACTGGGTGCCAAATCATTTACATATCTTTGAAACACAGAAATTAGTATGTTTTATTAAATATGGTATAGATGAAGGGGGTCTTTTAACACTCCGTAATCAAATTAATATTATAAGCAGAGATGCATTATTCTGCACTAACTCTTCAGAGAACAAGCCAAGGTTTTTTTGTAGCAGTATGATTTCACATGAACAGCCAAATGGGTTATTTTTATCAGAACTAAGTTGTAAACATTTATTTTATTGGATAAGATTTTTTCAAGTTCCATTTATGTCTACTATTAAAATAAAATTCTTCACAAATTCCAGCCTGATTTATAGTTATAACTAAAAACAAAGTCAATACATTAAAAACTCTCAAATGAACCGGTGCTCTCCTGATCCTTAGTGAGAATTGATAATTGCCTCTTGACAGTTACAATAGTTCACAAAACATAATAACCTGCTACTTGCACTGAGTGCTGTAAATTTCAGTCTTTTTCTTCTTCCTCTTCTCTTCCCCCCTCCCCCTCCCCTTCCATTGCCATTTCCTCTTCCTTCTCCTCCTCCTCCTCCAAATTATGTTCTCACTAGCTTCAAAATAATGCTCATGCCATTTCAAAAAAAAAAAAATATTACGAGTAAAAATAACAAAATAGAAATTAGGATTTTGTCTCAGGCAATGTCTCCAGTGATAATATTAGGTAGGGGACAATTCACCCCATCTTCAACCACTTATGTGCCCAAAATGTTTATAAAAGATTAAATGGAATAGCAACAGCTTGTGGAAATTCAAGCTACGCTATAATTTTCACAATTTTATATTAATTTTATTATATTAATAATTATATTAATTTTAATCTCATCACTCCTGCAAAGCACATAGGACATCACACAAGGATTGCGTTGCTCCTGTTTTCACAAAACTCCACCTGTCTGAATCTATTACCTAGTTGATATAAAGTATGATTTAATTCATTATAGTTTGTCTGATAAATCACTATTGGCTAGGGTGATACTGAGTTAAATTATAAAAATTTAGTTTAAAAAGCCTACTAGCTGGAATTTCTACAATGTGCTAAGTGAAAATCAAACACACCAACCATATTAAGTTAAGCGCCCAATTTCCTGGGGTATTGCTAACTGACCAAGCACCCTTCTTCTAAATATACTTAATCTGGATGTTTTTAGTGTTTTTATTTATTTTTTTGTTTTAAAATGTCTTTAATATTTTCAATTGTAATCTATTTTTTGAACTGTAAGCCGCCCAGTCATTGACTGAGATGGTCAATAGAAATTGAACAAATGAATGAACGAATGAATGAATGAATGAATGATGGTTTAGCCCAATGAATGACCTTGATGTAAGAAACTAGTGTAAAGACACTACAGTACAGTACTAAATGTTATGGTTGTGGGAGGATTTGAGCCTAGCTTTTTCCCAAGCTGTAACCACTGACCTTCCCAATTTCACATCACATTCTGAAATGTGTTTCTGGCAACTTGGATAAGTACACAGTCATTTTGTTCCCCAGTGGGAGGAGCTGACTGCATCCTGGCCACAGATGGTAGAGATGTCATGAATCTCCTTCGTGATCTGCAAGATGGTTTGTTAGCTTCAGCGGCTGTACCTATTAGCCTACAGAGAACAAAAGCAATGGGGAACAAAGAAGTGTAAGTGGCAGTTGTACAAGACTGTGTCTGAAAAAAGGGAAAAGTATCACTTGAATATTCAAACTTGAAGGGAGAGGAGATTTCAATGACAATGAATGAAAACAACTAGTACTTCTAATGAGCAGTGTGTGTATGCAGGGCAGCTCATTCTGTTCTGTGCATCCAATCTGTGATGTTGCAAGACACAGTTCTCATGATAGCCTATTTATTTATTGATTGATTGATTGGTTCGATTTATATGTCTTCTCCGGAGACTCAGGACGGCTTACAATGCGTTAAGCAATAGCCTTCATACTTTTTTGCATATACCTTCTTAGTAGGGCTTTGCCCCCCACCCCAAGCGGTGTTCTTTTTTATACAAAGTCACCTTATTGCCCCCACAATCCGGGTCCTCATTTTACCTACCTCGAAAGGATGGAAGGCTGAGTCAATCTTGAGCCTGGTGAGGTCTGAACTTGCAGTAATTGCAGGCAGCTGGTGCTACTTAACATCACTTTAGTCTGCTGTGGCACCAAGGCTCTTGTACTGACCTCTGCATGGAAGACCCAAGGGAATTTTACATTAATGTAGCAAGAGAAAGCTTTCACACATGGGAAAAGATGTAAGACACATAGGAGAAAGTAATAATTCAAGCACTCTTGGTAGCAATGCTTATTTATACATTATCCTCTACCCTTCCAAGAACCCTCTGTAGTTAGAATGGGGTAGTCTGTAGGGTTGGGTTCTCATGTCTAGAGTATTGAGACAGACGTCTATTAATATTCCAGGTGAGGAGATCATAGCAAAACAGAGAATCAGTCACTAGAGAATCAATCACAACCACAGTGTATGTGTTGCCATAATAACCAACTTTATGCTATCAGCCAGTGAATTCTAACAAAAGAATGGTGCATTAATGAAGAGGAAATTTTTAGTATTACATTGTAAGTAGTCCTTGTTTAGCAGTTACCTTATACCGGACCATTTGCAGTTCCATAGTAATGAAAAAGTAACTTTATGACCATTCCTTGCATTTATGATCTTTGTAGATCTGTAAAGCAGAGGAAAACTGAAGTAAAATCATAAGCTCAGTCGAGGTTTACTTTGCTTAATGACCAAGTTGCTGGTTCTATTTGTGATCACTAAGCAAGGGCTACCGTGTTTTCCTGAAAGTAAGACCCTGTCTTATATTTTTTTGAACCCCGAAATAAGTGCTTGGCCTTATTTTCAGGGAGGTCTTATTTTGGGGTGCATGGAGCAAGATGGGGCTCCTCTTGCCGTCTTACCTGATTTCCAGCTCTGCGTTTAAATATTTTGGGGGGAGGGCTTATTTTAGCACATGTGCTCAAAAGCCCAATTAGGCTTATTATCAAGGGATGTCTTATTTTCGGGGAAACATGGTACCTATTTTGACATTTCTGATTAAAAATAAATAAATAGAGGCAGGTTTCAATATTTTTTCTTCCAAATTCATAGTGAATTTTGAAACATAGACTTCCATGAGAGAGTGGAGATTCCATTTTTGGCTTTATTTAGTCCAGGCACGCTCAGGAGACTTATATTTTGAGAAAGCTTCCAGATGTGGGATTGTAGAAAATGCATTTAAGAAATAAAGAATTCAGCAATAAATTAGGTGTTCACTCAGGAGAAATATTAAAGAATGGCTGCTGTGATTAATAAATGCCTCACCGTTGTTCAACTGCTGCCTAAAATGTTCCTTAATCCTGATTTATTTTTCTTGACTAATTAAATATGGAGGTTTTTAAGTTGGCAAAGCAATAGCAAATACAGGCTATATGATACAGGAAAGCGCATCTGCAGGCATGTAGACTTTTTGTTTGAAACTTGCAACTCTTTCAACAGAAATGAAACGAAACAGCTCTTCCATTTCTGTGGTCATACAACATAAATAGACTTTGCTTTTTTCTGTGAGTTTTGTATAATTTAAATAATTACAAAAGAGTATACAGCATACTCAGGTATTCAGCATTCTTATATAGGACCTAATCTGCTACAAGAGTCTCGGTTTAAAATGTTGTTGAATATAGAGTGCTTTGATTTATAGTATAGCAATGGGCTATAGTAACCCTTGCAAAACTATATATTATATAAACCAGTTTTCCAGAATGTGATGTTACCTCTCAAAATTAGTTCCACCTTGAAATTTCAGTCTTAAAATATTGTACAGTATCTTTAGCCTCTCCTGGCAAGAACAATAAAGCGCAGAAATAAGTAACACTGAATTAATTCCAACTGCCATACTTAACCCTGCCAAATAATTTTTAGCAGTATTCCTGTTTCTCTGTTTTTGGCTCTTTTCCTTTGCAGTCTCTCAAATGTCCTCTCATCATCATGGGTGTGCATGAAACAGAAAACGAGTTCCGTCTGCAACTTGAAACAAAGCATTACATTCCTGAAGTCAATTTGCCTCATTTCAAGCCAGTCTCGGTTACATAGAAACAGAGGTGTCTGCAAATTTTGGTCAAAAAGTCAAGATGGCGGCCATGGCAGTGCAACTGAAGCTTGCAACGCATTAAAAAAACCAGGCACTGCCATTACCATCGTATTGGCTTTTTTGACTACACCCCATAGGCACCACAAGCAGAAAAAAAATCTGAATTAATATAGTGAATCCACTTTCAGCAGAAATAAAATTCAGAGCAGTTTCAGATGTTTCAGGCATGGAAAATTGGGATCTGGAAGGGCTGCAAAAAACTGGACAACCACAAGATAGCAGCAAAACATTAGAGAACGTTCTCAGCTGCCATCTAGTGGCCATTGTATTTTTGCAGTACAGATGAAGTGCCTTGAAATTAGAACAAACATTTTTTTTAAAAAAATTGATTTATATGCCGCCCTTCTCCAGAGACTCAGGGCGGCTTACAATGCATTAAGCAATAGCCTTCATACTTTTGTATATTTTTACAAAGTCAGCTTATTGCCTCCACAAACTGGATCCTCAATTTACCTACCTTAGAAAGGATGGAAGGCTGAGCCAACCTTGAGCCTGGTGAGATTTGAACTTACTAATTGCAGACAGCTGGAGTTAAATTACAATGCATTAGTCTGCTGAGCTATCCAGGCTCATTTGTGCCTGGGGTGTAGGTATTTTCACAGCAAGGAATGTAAGCAGAAATACATTGGTTCTGTGTTTTATCTCTCATACAAGACACCAACTTTTCATTTAATTATCTCTTAAGGGCAGGAGTAGAAAAGAAAGGGGAAAAAATTAACTCTAGTTGGTCCCAGTTAAGAGACTACTCCCCCCCCCCCCAAATCTGCATCTAAAACTAATCTTGCAGACAATCAGGGATAACTCTGTTCATTCTTGTATTTAAAAGTTTACCTGAAATGTACCCATTATTTTTCCCAGCAGGCTGCCAAAAACAGGGTATATTGTGGTTTCTATCTGGTAGCTTAATAATTATCTTAATAAATAATCTTGATGAATATATCTTTTCTTTTATGTACACTAAGACCATATGCACTAAGACAACTTCCTTGTGTGTCCAATCACACTTGGCCAATAAAGAATTCAATTCAATTCAACTCTACTCTACTCTACTCTACTCTACTCTACTCTACTCTACTCTACTCTACTCTACTCTACTCATGACAGGAAGTACTGTTCCCCAGAAGACAAGACACCACACAAATATCTTCCTCTGCCCAACTGCCAGCTTTTATATCCTAAATGTAAATTACTTTTACACCAATAGTCCTCAATAGCATACAAAATGAAAGAGTGATCATGAGGGATACACACATCCTTGCTCAGCAAAACAACTCTTCTTTTTATGCTTGAAGTTCTAAAATAAAAGGATAGGAGAGCTGCAGTGTACAGGTCAAAACTCAAGGTCAAGCATGACTTTGGAGGATAATGCCCCCATCAATAATACAAAAAAGCATGAACAAGGTGCACATTTCCCACCTGTTTCTGCTTTGTTTAGCAAGCCAATCAGCCATGGCTTTTCTGGATTTGAAATGCACTATGAAATCTGTACAAACAATAGGGGCAAGAAAACGCAGTGTACAGAATGCACAAATGAATCAATGTCACCAAAATGTAAAAAATCCAAACAAGCCAAATAAACCAAAGGACACCATCAGCATAGAAATTTTGGGGAAAGAAAAAATAATATTGATTTCTACTGGAACGATGGCCTACTTCTGGCCATCACCTTCATATTGTCTTTGATCCAGGATGATCAGGTATTGAGGCTCAGCAACTTCATCACTGGCTATACTTGAAAATAGATGAGTCATGGGAATCAGACTTGGGAAAGTCTGGGAGGATTGGGAGTTTAATCTTACTGCTTTCATGTGGTCCAGGGGCTAGATAAGCCCACGTGGAGCTTATTCCACGTAAGATCGAACTTACACATTCGGTCAGTGGTTGTTCAGAGAGACTGAAAGGGATAGTCAGATGGTTCTTACTAAGTGTACCTTTTTCAGGTGATTGGGCCAGGGATTATCCACTGACTAAATTGGCCATTGCTTGATACACGTGAGTTGGTATCTTAGAGGCAGCAATTTCACTTCACTATTGGACACATCTACTGTAGGTACTGGGCAGATTGCTGTCAGCAATTGGGAGGGTATGGTAAATGGCTGGCCCTCAGTTGTTTGAGAAAATCCATAAAAATAAGTTTATCACAGATCTGTTTCACTGTCATCACTCAGGTCTGAATGACAAAATGTCATAAATTATTTTCCCTAAAAAACAGCATCTTATCAGTTGGGATGCTGTTGGGATGCTGTTGGTAGGCAAGAGATGTAACTGGCCAATTGACACTGATTACCCAAAACTGGGGGAGGTTTGTCCCTTACAGTCCCCAGCTAGTTCAGGTAATGAGCAACCTGCATTGTATCAACAGTCCTCTTTTCTTTCTGGCGACATGCCATGCACACTACCCCAAGTTCAGGCTGATGCCCTTAGGCCTGTCTTCAATGAGTTTCAAAACCTCAAGTTCCAGCATGCACGATTTTATAATGTCTGTCACATCTCCCTTTACCTTCCATTCTAGGCTAAAGGACCAATTACTATAATCTTTCCTTATAGGGAAGGTGCTGTATTATTCACACATTTTTCTCTCTTTGCATATTTTCTTTTTTAAAAAAAGCATAATGATCCATACTATACAAGATTTAACACTCCAAATCTATTTTCACTATAGATTTGTATAATAATATTATGTTGGCAATCCTATTTGGTTTGCCAAGGGTTACAAGCATAGAATTTGCTTTTCTTTTTTTACTTTTTTTTAATCCACTGGCACTTGACTTACAAGCCTGTCCTGGTAACACCTTTTTGTTTTTACCATGTCCCCATGATGCTGACTTCATCTCATTTTCAGTCCATGAATGAGAGAGAGCTTATTCTTTGCTAGATATCACATCTGATCCAGTCCTAGGCCAGTTTCAAGGTACATCAAATTCATTAGGATTTGTCACGCATTACCTTGGGCAGCAGTGAGGTGAGTAGCCTGACTTGAGACAGAGGTAACACTATTAACCCACTGGGGATAACCCATTTCATGCAGCTATAGTTTCCCGCAAGATAGGTCAGCGCCTCAAGTCAAGGTGGGTGGGGGGAGAGCCCACAGTGTGCACTCCACAATAAGCTTTATATCAGCCCAAATCAAGAAATATTTAAATGTAAAATTTTACAACACCATACTATGTAAATCCTCTTATTATTTTAATTATTGAGTCTGTCATCTGCACCTCCATAAGCTCTGCAACCAAACAAGACAAACACAGACTTCAGAGCATAATTAGAACTGCAGAAAAAACAATTGCTACCAACCTGCCTTCCATTGAGGACATGTATACTGCACGAGTCAAAAAGAGGGCTATGAAAATATCTACAAATCCCTCCCATCCTGGACATAAATTGTTTCAACTTCTATCCTCAAAAAGACGCTATAGAGCACCGCTATAGAGTAGACATAAGGACAGTTTTTCTCCCAAATGCCATCACTCTGCTTATTACTAATACTTATTCCCACAATACTGTCAAATAATTTACTAAGACCGTATTACTATTATTCTTCTCTTCCTTACTAATATCTATCCCCACTTATTACTATAACCATGTTCCTTGTATCTTTCTATTATATTGTTTTTGTTTCCTAGTACGATTTGATAGCTTATTAGTAACCTTGACTATCACTAAGTGTTGTATCTTTTTTATTCTTGATGAATCTATTTTATTTTATTCTCCTTATGTACACTGAGAGCATATACACCTACACATTCCTTATGTGTCCAATCACACTTGGCCAATAAAGAATTCTATTCTATTACGCTGTATTAATTTTCTCAATGCATATCCACCATTTTTTTGTTTCTTAAACTTAAAAGCACCCTGATCGATGATGTAATACTTGGGAAACTGTAGATGTTTTCACCCTGAACGAATGCTGCCCTCCAAGAAAAAATAGGAAATCAGCAACCTATTTCTCGCTCCCCTTTTTTTTCCCAGGGCTCTTCCAAAAGAAGATCGATATCTTTTTTTTTTTTTTTGGTAAAATTTTTTATTTTTTTTACACAAACAAACACATAATAGATCAATCCTTCCGTGTGTCATCTCGGTGTTTCTTCAGTAACTTCTTTTTGATTACTCCTATCTTCATTTTTTCCTTTATAATTTCCATTTCTCTATTACAGTACTTCCCCCCCAAATACAATACGGAGATCGATATCTCTGAGCTCTTTGTAGAAGGCTCCTGTTCTTCGGAAATCCATAGCTCGGTATTCTCTTCGCTTGATTATTTTCTCCTACTAAGTGACAAGTAGATCGGTTTTTCGGTGTTCTTCGTTAGGGCTGCTTATCGATTCGCTCCGCGGGTAAACACGGTACGGTAGAGCGTGTGCACGTTTTGTCAGCGGCGCAGACGTAGAAGTGCACCGGACGGGAAGCGAAGCTATTATCATTGGTTCCCACTTGTCACGGTGAAACTAAGCAGCCTTTAGGCTTCAGGTACCAAAGCGCTTGGTGGGATGTTGGGAAGAAAAGCCCATCCCTTCCCCGCGTAGCCTGCTAGTTATTATTTATTTTCGTGGCGATAGGCAGGTAAAGAAGAGCATCATTAGCTTCGCGTGCTTATTAGGTATAAAATTGATGCCTGGCTTTTCCAACAGAGTTTTTTATAAGGGGGTTCATTCATGTAGAGCAGAGGTCTTTAAACTTGGCCGCTTTAAGACTTGTGGACTTCAACTCCCAGAATTCTCCAGCCAGCATAGCTGGCTGGAGAATTCTGGGAGTTGAAGTCCATAAGTCTTAAAGCGGCCAAGTTTGAAGATCTCCGATGTGGAGCATATTCTGTCTACTTGCCGTGGTTTTAAACCTCGCAGTGGTAACACAGCAGATTGGTCTAGAGTCTAGAATAAATGGAAAGAAAAATGATATAATGAAGTCTATGAGCAAGAGAAGAATATCTCAGGTCAAAGTGACCAGGTCTTCTGCTGCTTTAACTCAGAAAACAAAAGGTTTAAGACAAGAATGGGAAATGTACACTACAATCTTTCAGAGGTTGACCTACAGTTTTGTGCATTTTCTAACATTGGCAACACCAGCTAGGGCTGTAATACAGCAACAGGTTGTTGTAGTTATCAAACACAAGGGAGATGATTAAATGGCAACCAGCTAAGGATGCTGGTTTCTGAGGGTTGTTAGAGTCTTTCTATGGACTATGGGAAGTTACTAGTTCTGCACTTTTTTCTCCTGTAAAGAGCATAGGTTGTCTGCTTATTGGTTGAATTTTGGATTATTTCATTTTTTTCTCAGATTTTGGTATGGAGTTTCAAGCTGTGGTGATGGCGGTAGGCGGTGGATCCCGCATGATGGATCTGACCTCAAATATCCCTAAAGCTCTTCTTCCTATTGGTAATAAACCCTTGATATGGTACCCACTCAACCTGTTGGAACAAGTTGGTTTTGAAGGTAAGCAGCCTTGAATATGATGTTTTGCTCTGTGGAGAAATGACATAACAAAAAGTCAAGGGGGAGTAATGGGAATGAGCTTTATCAATAAATCCAAGGAATCTGGCACCATAACTGGAAGTCAAGTTAATTCAGAATGTTCCATTTGACTTCTAACATGATTTAGAACAGGGGTGTCAAACTTGGGGCCCACACGTGCCGGCCACGTCCACTCCTGCTTTAGTGAAGGGGAAAAAAGTCATGATACATCACGTGATGATGCCATGATGATGTGAGTTTGACACCCCTGATTTAGAAGAAGAAGGAGGTCATATGATTGAGATCATTTCTGTATTTAAGTAAACTGTACAAGCACTCTACATAAAGAATGTACGCATTGAAATTTGTATCTTTTTTTCTTCTGGGAATTTGATGGGAATATTAACAAAATTAGGGGACATGATGGCTTAACAGTTAAAGACCCTGAGCTTGTCATCTGGAAAACTGACAACCCGTGTTCAAGACTTGAGTGCTGCACAATGGAGTGAGCTCCTGTTCCTGCCCCAGCTCCTCTCCACCTAGCCCCTTGAAAGCATGCAAATGCAAATAGATTAATAGGTACCACTTTGGTGGGAAGGTAACAGCATTCTGTGCACCTTTGTTGTATAGCGATGCTGGCCACATGACCACAGAAAGTGTCTTCAGACAACTCTGGCTCCCTTGGCCAAGAAACAGAGATAAGCACCATGCTCTGTGAAGTTGGACATGACTGGACAGGGAAAGCTTTACCTTTTTATTAACAAAATGGAATCAGTTCAGCGTAGTGGTTAAAGCATCTGACTATGAAGCCGGTATTAGTTCTAGTCTAACTCAAAGATTAGATTTGGAAGGTCTGTGGGAAGCTTCCAAGAAGCAAATTGTGTATGTGGGTGAGAGAGAGAGGTTGTATTAATGCCATATTTAATGTAAAGGCAGTGTAAATCACCCTTTCCTTCCAAAGGCTTTATATAAGAATAACATGCACCTGTAAAGTCACAATTTAAAGGATTTGACTGATTTTTCTCCAAGCACTTCACTCACTGATACATTTTTCATCCAGAATTTCCATTACTGTATACATGACAATAAGTTATTTTTAAAATTTCCTTTCAGTATAATTAGCTTGGGTTAACTGATATGGTTTATACTGAATATATAGTGGGGTAATGCAGTATTTCAGATTTCAAGGTAAAATGGATTCTTGGAAGAATGCAGAAATACAGCATCTATGTATAATTATGTAAAGCAGCTTGCTTTTTCCTTGAATTGTGCATGAAAATTGTATAATCACATGAAAAAGCATGTCATATAGTTGTATAATTAGGCTTGATTATAATATATTTCTACATTTTAGTCTACCTATCCAGTTCTGTTATGCTGGTCAACATTTTAACAATTTTTGGCTTAACCCAATGTATGAGACCAGTCATCGCATCACCTATGTTCATAACTAGTTTGTGATGAATTATATCTTCCATCTGCATTTACAGTCTTCTAAGAAAAGGTCTAAACTGAAGAAGTTTTAATATAAATAATTTTAATTTTAAATGTATTCTCACCTGATTAGTCATGAGGATCAATAACTTTGAATAAATCCCAGAACCATTTTCCTTATGGACTAGCATTTTAAATGTACTGTGAATAGAATGGCAGAATAGCAGTTTTATGAATCATGATCATTAGCTATGGTTACTATTGAAAATTATCTAACTGAATACAAAATAGGGAATCATACTAGTCTTTTTGGCTCCAAGTAGGGAAATAATAACTAATTGCTCAATAATCATGGAGCTTAATGTGTAATTAAAATAGTTTTTAACAGTTGAAAGGGACATTGGAGGTCTTCTAGTGCAACCCCCTACTCAAACAGGAGACCCTATACCCGTGATGGCGAACCTATGGCACGTGTGCCACAGGTGGCACGTGGAGCCATATCAGTGGGCATGCGAGTGTTGCCCTAGCTCAGCTCTGGCGAGCATGCGCACGCCAGCCAGCTGATTTTTGGGCCTTCCGGGCCCACTGGAAGTCAGGAAACAGGCTGTTTCCAGCCTCTGGAGGGCCTCCAGGGGGAGGAAGGCCCATTTTTTGCTCTCCCCAGGCTCCAGAGGCTTTCTAGGTCCCACTGGAAATTAGCAAACAGACAGTTTCCGGCTTCCAGAGGGTCTCCCGGGGGGGGGGAATGCCGTTTTTGCCCTCCCTAGGTTCCAAGAAAGCCTCTGGAGCCTGGGGAAGGTGAAAAATGGCCCTACCGGGCCCACCATGCCATCACATGCCAAAAGCGGGAGGAGCTCGGTGGGGTCACAGCATGCACAGGGGGATGGGGCGCATTGAATTATGGGTGTGGGCACGTGTACACATGTCCCCCCCACACTCCCCCAACTTTTGGCACGTGACGGCAAAAAGGTTAGCCATCACTGACCTATATCATTTCGGACAAATGGCTGTCCAAGCTATTCTTAAAAACAAAGGCAGCATTTAAGAACCAGCTGCCTGCAATTACTGCGAGTTCAATTCTAGCCAGGCTCAAGGTCGACTCAGCCTTCCATCCTTTCTAAGGTGGGTAAATTGAGGACCCAGTTTGTTGGGGGCAATAAGCTGACTTTGTATAAATATACAAAAGTATGAAGGCTATTGCTTAACACACTGTAAGCCGCCTGAGTCTCCGGAGAAGGGCGGCATATAAATCAAATTAAAAAAAAAACAAAACACCTCCAGTGATGGAACACCCACAACTTCTGAAGGCAAACTGGCTTGTTCATCTAGCTCAGGGCTGTCAAACTCCTGGCCCATGGGCCGGATGCGTCACGTGCTGGCCACACCCACGCCCAATTTGGCAAAGGGAAAAAAAGTCCTGATATGTCAAGTGACGCCGCCTTGACGCCGTGAGTGTGACACCCCTGATCTAGCTTGTTAGATGTTTTTTTCTAGTACATCATTTTCTTTTTAGGATATTATTTATTACAGATTCTGAAGCTAATAGATTCTTATTCATAACAAAGTTGTTATTTAAAACAAAGTTGGCAAAATAGCGTTACAAATAAGCACTAGGATGGGTTTCTACAGGTTGCATCTCTTCTCTGAGCCAAGAATTCTGTATTTTCTGCAGTGTCAAGCAGGAGCTGGGGTAGATGAACTTTTTTCTTAAATCTCAGTAATAAGTATTCTTTATTAAGGTTGTATTGTGGAGGCTTCAAGGGAAAGTTTTCAGGCAATTTTAAATCTAGAACAGAGAATGAGCCATGTCTACTATTGTCATAAATTGTTCCAGTTTAATGAATGATTTTGTCCTTGCAACAGTAAATACACCAATGTCAGATGATAGAAAGCAGTCAATTCTTGAAAACAGTTAATTTGAAAGCGGATATATCAAGAAATGCTTAATATGTTAAGTAATGCTTAATATACTTTATGGGGGATGATTATTAACCATTTCCAATTTTGGTGTTTAGTATGTAATTTGATTGGAGAAAGGATAAGGAGAGAAATAATAAATGATTTCTGACACAGAGACTAGAACAAGAAATTATTACAAAGTCCTTCTATTGCTAAAAGATCCTGTTTTCTTTTGAATTAACCCATTCTGCCTTTTCCATTCTCATTCCATTTCCTTCAAAGGAAATCAGAGCAATATTTTAGGCTAATTTCTGGAACACGTTAGAGTGCTATGAAAATGTAGTTTCATTAGCAGTACTAGCACATTGCCTTTTACTCTCCCTGCTCTTTGTTTAACAAATGACTAATCTCAAATAATTTCCTTCTGCTTTTCTTTCCAGAGCCTTGAGTTTAGGATATCTGGCAACTGGCAAAACGTATTTAACTAGATGTTAGACTTTGCTTATACTTATAGTGCACTTCCTAGAAGAAGTGCACTTCCTTTCTGTTAGTTATAAAATTTGTTTTCCTAAGCATTGCTTAGGTCAGATTTCTAACTTCAGTAATGTTCAAATGGCTAAACAAAAGATTTCAATCTCCAACACACCAAATTCCAATCATGAGAATTTTTACGAAATTATTTCTTTGAAGTAACTTCAAAACAGAAAAAAAAAATGCGGAAGAATTTTTCTATTTGGTCTTATACAGATTGGAAAAGAAAACTGATTTAATGAGAAACCACTTGCAAAACTGTCCAACCCAACCCCATTTCAAAATAAAATTCTTTTAATAAAAAAATGAGTTACGGTATTTCCTAAGAAGTCTGTACTCTTTGAACAGAAGTTTCCCTCTTACTGCCCAAGAGAAATAGACATTAGCTCAAATTTAAAATGTTACTGGCAATACATTCCATATTCAGTGAAGTGATTCTAGGCTTAAAGCAACCTAATTCTGAAATATTTCCATTATGAATGGATTTGCCTAGCTGTTCCCTTGTTGATCCAAAACTCCTTTTGGATTTAATTCCTATGCAGATTAGATGTTTTGATCAGTCCTATACAGCATGATTAATGACAGGGGCTTTGGGAGTTCAAAACATCTGGAGGTTACTATGCTAGTCTTTGTTCTAGATCATTCATAATTATAAATTTAAACAGTGGTAGTCTCAGTGCAATTCCCTGGGTGTCCCATTGTTTAGTTTCAGCTATTGTGGAAGTTGGCCATTTATTCCTAATCCAAGGTCTCTGCTCATCAAACAATTAGAAACAAATGAAGAAAGTTTTACTCTACTGTTAGTTTATTCAGAAAAATGGTGAGAGATCTATCAAATGTGTGTTGAGAAACAAAATAAACAGTGCATATGAATTTACTACAATCCACATCCACATTGGAACTCTCTAAAACAGTGTTTCTCAAATTAGCAAATTTAAGACGTGTGGACTTCAGTTTCCCCCCTCTCCCCAAATATACCAGGAATAAATGTTATCCGGAAAAGCCTGTGCTTTCTTAAATCCTTTAAAAAGTTGGTATTGCATTGGCTGTCTATTTCTTTTTCTCTATCTTTCTTTTTCTCCTTCTCTCTTTTCCTGTCTCTCTTTTCCTCTCTCTCTCTCTCTCTCTCTCTTCTCTCCCTCCCTCTTCCCCCACTCCAAGATCATCTTATCTCCATTTGCTGATTTTAGGAATATGAAATTTTACATGTGAGACTTTTTTTAGAACTCTTGGATTAAAACCAATTAAATCAGATGAAAAGGTATTTCAGACTCTTCTGAATGTTACATGGGGAGGCTTATATGTGCTTTTTCAAGAGCCTGATTTAATGGAATTTGAATTCAAAAGACAAAATTCCATCTAGACCAGGGGTGTCAAACTGGTGGCCCATGGGCGAATGCGTCATGTGCAGGCCACGCCCACCCCAACTCCATCAATGGGAAAAACGTTGCAAAATGACACATGATGGCAATGTGATGGGAGTTTGACACCCATGATCTAGACAATCTCCTAAAATAAAGGACAAGTTGCTTGTAACCAAAGCTTTGGTGAGGTACTTAAATTTATGTTATTTGCATAAATGTATATCAATTGTGTAATTACATTATACTACATTACACAATTACATTACACAAATGATGTAAATTACATGTTTTTAGATTTAATAGACATTTAAGATTAATAGAGGCTTCCTCCTCCCAACTTTTCCATTATTCAAGTTGTATTTCCATTTTCTTATTAATGTCTAGCTTTGTGTTAAATGCATAGAATGTAATAGTGACAGAAATGCCAGTTTGACTAATATTTTTTTAGATTTACTATCTTATATTTTGCTTAGGAGTTCTATCTTAGAAAAAACAAAATTACATTCATTAAAATAGTGTAAAATATTGTTCTGCAGCAATAATGCTTATTTTGTTCAGTAAATTATTTTTGCACATTTTGGCATATAATGAGAATTCTGAAACCTTGAAGAACTTGATCAAATTATTTGAGGACTCTCTGGAAGTTTTACGGCTTTAAAATGGTGTAAACTATTTAAACTTTGCATTTAAACTTTACATTTACATTTAAAAGGTACATTATTCTAAACTACTGTATTTTCCTGCGTATAAGACTACTTTCTAACACACAAAAATCTTCTCAAAAGTCGGGGGTCGTCTTATACGCCGGGTCTCATTCTCCTGTAACCAGGCAGACCAGCCCATAAGGCTCTGATGAGCCTTAAATGGCTCTGAGGAGGGTCGTCTTATACGCCCAGTTGTCTTATACACCGGAAAATACGGTATATAAAATTAAATAATCTGTTCTGAAGAATGTAAAGTGCTTCATAGATATATTTACTTTTTCTTTCTTTTCTGAAGAAGCCATTGTGGTTACAACGAAAGATGTTCAGAAAGTGCTAAACCTGGAGACAAAACTGAAGCTGGATATTGTATGTATTGCTGATGATGCAGATATGGGAACTGCAGACTCATTACGGCATATTCATGAGAAAATAAAGGTAATACTAAGTAGTTAAAAATAATTTTAATTTATCATAATATGAGTAATGTGTATGTGTAAAATATAGAAATAATTCAACAGATCAGTATTCACTAAGGAAATTAAACAAACTTTTAAAACACCTAAATACTTTGGGCATAATTGTGTTTAAAAAAATAAATGTACACAAATACCAGTATTGTTGATAAATTTCTACTGTTATTTCCACTGACTACTTCAAGTTGATTTTACCCAAATTATATCTATGTATGTGCTATTACTCTGTCTGTCTGTCTGTCTGTCTGTCTGTCTGTCTGTCTGTCTGTCTGTCTGTCTATCTATCTATCTATCTATCTATCTATCTATCTATTTTCTATGCTGCCCATCTCCCCTACAATGTGATTCTGGGCAGCTAAGATAAATCATCATCTTAGGAGATGTTTAGAACTTTAGATCTTGCATTGCATGTATATGCTCCTGAATTCTTATTTACTGCTGTGTCCAATTCAGTTTTAGGGACAAATTAACAAATTAAGTCAACCAATGAACAATAATGTAATGTGTGTCATATCTTTGAGAAAGTATGAGAGAGAAATTCATTTGCTTAATAATGCTAAAAATGGATTCATATCTCTATTTAGATTAGCTAATATTAGTACAAGGTATGTTCTCCACCTTGAGTTATTTCTAAGAATTATAAAGGCAGGATACAAACCAACCAACCAACCAACTAATAAATAAATATAAATTCAGTATGGATTATAGATTTCCTCTAGAAGACCTAGATTATTTCTACATTCAGTGAGATCTGACTGTTAATACAGAACTGAAACACAGGAATAAAAATAATTGACTTCCTATATATTCTAGGTATGATCCAATTTTTCATTATCCAGGGTGTTAGTGAAACAATGTTGTGTATACGGGTACACTAAAGTGCATGTAAATCAAATTTCATTAGAATATTTCAAGCCAAGTTTGTTATTTTTTCATGTTTCTTATGATTACATGTTTTTAATGTTAATATTCAATATTTTCTGAGGTATCTTGATCCAATATAAATTATTTGGATGCTGAGTTAAAGTTTTAATTCAATCACTCCTTAATATAAAATTAAATTTAATTATATTGATATGCTTTAATAAATGCTTTAATAAAGCATATCATTAATTTAAATAATTTGAAATCCACATCACTAATATCAAAAAACAAAGAAATAAAAACTGAGAAAGTGTTAATCTTACGTCATGAAGTGAACCTGTTGTATCAGATATACTAGCAATAAGTTTTTAATCTGAGCTGTGTATCCACATTTAGTATGGCACAACTGAACCTTATTACTATTGCTCCTGTAAACAGAACTGGTTTTATAAAGTTAACATGGTGCTATTTGAGTTCTTGAATAAGGGGGGAAATGTCTTCTTTTCTGTTTTGGTAGTTTTGCATCCAGCTCATTGCAATATTTTGTTTCCTGGCAGAAAGCAATGTGTGAATTTGGGCAATATTTCGTCTGTTTCCTGAGGTTTGGCAGCAACATCTGTAGACTCAGGTTATGCGGGAAGGGCCCATGGCATAGCTGTTTCCCATGCTATTATTACTTCTCTTGGGAATAGAAGCGATTTTGGCATGAGAAGGAAACCCACCGTCAGCACTTCCTACATACTCTCACTTCTTTATAAAATTACAAGGAAAAGCCCTGTGCAATTAAGACTAATGATGGGAAGTGCTCTTGCTTCTATTCAGTGTGAGCCAGCGACATATAGAACCACAGATATGGCCCAAAACTGTACTGCTTTGGTAAGAAGACTAACCATTTTTGCTGGCATGTGCATAGATAATGTTATATTGGTTTGGAATATGAAGATGAAAGCTGACACATTTTTTCCCTCTTATCCTGTAAAGATCTTCTCCAATTTATGTCAGTAACTATATTCCAACCAGCTATTAAAATATAGTATTCCAGCAGTATAACAGAGTGGAAAATATACATTTTCCTGCACTAATAAATGTTTACATGTTTTAATGGAACCCCTAACTAAACCATACAGTTAGATACTATTGTTAGTAGACTTTGACTATGAAGTAATGATAGGTGGTCTGCCTAGTGCTTCCTAAACCCTTCAGAATAAAAGTTACAAAAATGTACCCATGATCCTTCCATAAACAATGGGGGAAAAAAGCAGTAATTTCTTGGAAAAGCTAAGCAATCCAGATTTGCATGCTGGGTACATCTTTTGGAGCCATATTGTGGAAAGTGTGATGTCACAGCAGTGGTCTGTAACCTGCTGAGGGTCAGTGATCCATGTAGTTTTGGACAGACAAGTTTAGCGCTTCACTTCCTCTGCTGAAAAACCTTCTTTCCAAATACATGACATAAGAAAGCTCACTGTAATGGCTGGGAGGTGGAATCTGTGCTTCTGGTACAGTTGAGATGAGTTTGGTGACCATGGAAAAAAATCATAACTTGTAACAGAGATGTTTTTGGACTGTTGGTGGATTTAAAAACAACCATGAAATATGTGCATAGAGACAAATGGGACGTTTTACTCCTTTGCTTATGAGTTCATTTTGATATAAATAAATAGAGCATTTCATTTCTTAAAGCAGTTTACCAGACTTCTTTTACTAAGGCTTAACTGATGTTCTCTGAAGCACCGTGTATATTTCTAAAATAAAAATAACAAGTGCTTTGCCTCACTCACCTCTCTTATCAACACCACAGAGACTTCTATATGACAAAAATAATAATAGTTCAAGAGATTGACAATGGAATAAATAATTGAAAATCATAGGAGTTTTGGTAAGGTCTGTGCCTCAGTGGAATATATGTGAAAATCCTTAGGTTATAATACACAATCCAGAAGCAAACCCCTCCCCCCCCAAATTAATTATATCACTCATCCTAGACATGAATTCATTTTGAAGTTCTCTTGTAAACCTGGATCCTATTATGAAAAAGGAGTGGTCACAAAGAGGACCACTATAGGGAATATCAAATTCAAGTTCAATTAAGGTTATGTTAATCCAGTTTTCCTGCATAAACATTTTTTTCTCTATGGGCTAGTCAAAGCAATAAATATATTTCCAGCACATATGTGGTAGGGAAGTTGCTCGTCTTGCCGAAGGTCACTATGTATATTTGCTGTTCACTTATTTTAGTTCCGGAAGAGGATGGAAAAACATATGGAGCAACTAACTCATCTATAAGGACCATCTTATAAAATAATGTAATGCACCCCCATCAAAACTTGGAATGGAATGGCTTATAATTTCTAAACAGAGGTGGTATTTGCAGGTTCTGACCAGTTCTGGAGAACCGGTAGCGGAAATTTTGAGTAGTTCGGAGAACTGGTAAATACTACCTCTGACTGGCCCCACTTCCATCTATTCTCTGCCTCCCAAGTCCCAGCTGATTGAGAGGAAATGGGGATTTTGCGGTAACCTTCCCCTGGAGTGGGGAGGGAATGGAGATTTTACAGTCTACTTCCCCTGCCATGCCCACCAAGCCACGCCCACCAAACTATGCCATGCCACGCCCACCAAACCACACCCACAGAACCAGTAGTAAAAAAATTTGAATCTCATCACTACTAAGCACTGATAATGATGCTTCAAAAGGGGTTTTTACATTTGGATGTTTTTAGTTTTATTTATTGTTATATGTTTTTATTTTGTGAGCCACCCTGAGTCCTATGGGAGAAGGGCGGCATAGAAATCTAAGAAAATAAATAAAGAAAATAAATAAAACAGAATTAATCTGTTTACTACTGTAATTAGAAAAGTTATCTATAGAGATTCTCAATAATCCAGGTCATGATTGTCCCAAAGGTGCTTTTTCTAAAAGGCAACTAGATTTTCTTGGGTTGTTTTTTTTCTTTGAAAATGTTTCGCTTCTCATCCAAGAACCTGAACTGAAGAAGTTTCTTGAATGAGAAACAAAATGTTTTCAAAGGGAACCCCCCCCCCCCGAAGTCCAGTTACCTTTTGGAAAAAGCATCTTTGGGATAGAAGTGTCACTTTTGCATGTGTTGTAGAAAGAAAGAAGGGTTGCCTTTCCTGTGGGTGTGTTCTCAAAAGTTCTCCTTAAATATTAGAATTGAGAATTAGGTTGCTACTATTCTTCCTTTAGAATGGATATTTTATTGGTGTACTATAGACCATTATGGTTTTGAAAAGAAATGGGGACTATTTTCTCTTTTAAAAGATCATGAAAGTAGTAAAAAGTTGGCAAGATTTGGGTCTCCTGGATGGCAGAAACTGATAAAATAAGGTACCGTATTTTCCGGCGTATAAGACGACTGGGCGTATAAGACGACCCTCCTCAGAGCCATTTAAGGCTCGTCAGAACCTTATGGGCTGGTCTGCCTGGTTACAGGAGAATGAGACCCGGCGTATAAGACGACTCCCAACTTTTGAGAAGATTTTTGTGTGTTAGAAAGTAGTCTTATACGCAGGAAAATACAGTACTTGATTGAAGTTGAGCTCCAGAACTAGATGTGTTCTTGGCGCTGATTATTTTAAGTAATATAATAAGCTGCATAAGTCTTATCAATTCAGTGAGACCATATTGAAATTATTTAAATATGTGTGTCTAGACAAATCTTCACCAGCAGTGATGTTGTAAATGTGGATTACAGCTCCCTGAATTTTTAGTGGGAATTGTACAACACAGTGTCAGTATCGATATATTGGTGCATATGAAGTTGACATATAGTTGTTAAAGAAGATGGTTACATGAGAAAGCTCTTGAATTAGCTACTTCTTTCATGCTGATTCCTGTCGATCTCCTCCATATAAGCAGCTTTGTTCCCTGTGCTGTAATTTAATAACTGTATAATACCAGAAATTATTTACACAGATTCTCACAGAAGTTATGCAGTTGCTATACTTTTGTTCTCTTCACAGCTTTAGAATGTGTGCATAGGTTTAGGGTCCCATCTGTAATCGTTGGCTCATATTACTGTTGATTAATGTTGATAGGTAACTTTGAAATATTGGCACTTTGGCTGAATGATATAGTTCATGAAAAGAAAAGCTTAATTTAAATTCTATGGAGATTCTCAGACGTTCAGGTCATGGTTGTCCCAAAGATATTTTTTTAAGAAGCAACTGGACTTTTCGCTTCTCATCCAATAAACTTCTTCAGCTCTGAAGTTCATGAGTTAATTTAAATGCTTACTCATAGAAATTCTGAACATCTTTCAAAATCAATTTTTTCACTTTTCTTCGTCTATAATTTATTGATTAGGGGAAAGATAAACTGGTGGTAGTGAAGGTGTGTCCCATCCAGTTGTTGGCGAGGTGAGATAAAAAGAAATAGCCATTTTTAAGCACAGTCTCAGACTTTTGAATTGTAATCTTGGATGTTTTATTCAAATAGAATAAAGGATGTTTATTCAGAAAGTAAGAAAAATAATTGTGTTTTTATATAACTTTTGTAAACAATACTATTAAGGGAGCCCCTTAGGTATGGTGGTTAAGGCACCAGGTTAGAAAATGTGAGACCACGAGTTCTAATCCTACCACGGCCACAAAGCCAGTTATATGACCATGGACCAGTCACTCTTTGCCAAAAGCAGACAATGGCAACCCATTTCTGAAAAATCTTATCAAGAAAATTGCAGTGACCTGTCCAGATAATTGCCAGGGTTAAAAACTAGAAGGCACACAAACAGACACGTACATACACGATACTGCTAAATTCTGAAATTGATGGTGGGCACAAAAGCTATATAGTTTCCTAAATCAATATATAGTCTGCTGGATTTATACAGTATAGCAAAAATGTATAGTGTGGTTTAAAAACAGAGCGAATAAGAATAATTGAACTTACTACACCGCAGCTGAATGTTTTATGGATTGCTTTAACTATTGTAAAACTGGAATGAGCCCTACACACTAATGTCTGGAGTGAAACTGCATATTTCAGGTATTTAGCCTTAGGGATCTGTTGACTGACTTCAGATAGTAGGTACCTAGATTATATTCTCCAAAGAGACGGGGTGGATGGGACGTAATGCACTAGGTGAACAATAAGAAGAAACGACTGCATCAATAGGTAACGTTAGAAGCAAGTAATTGGGAAGAGGTTCTGCCTTACTGGAGGTCTTCAAACAGAAGCTGGAATGTTGGGAAAAGCACAGGAGACTGTAAATGGAAAAGATGCCTGAACCCCTTGTAAAAACTATAAATCAGACAATCTTTGTGCAATAAGAGCCACATCCTAAAGCACCCTTGGTTTGTTACCATTTTTTTTGAAAGAAATCCTATGATTTTAATGTTATGTAAAGAAATATTTCCTTTGATTTGTTCTGATATCCAGCTTAATTGGATAAAGCCGTATTCTGATATTATGAAAGAAAAAAATACTCAAGCATTAAAAATGTCTAATAAAATGTTTAATAAACCTCTTTAATGTCCTTAACATTAACACAGTGGCTCAGTGCCTAAGACGCTGAGCTTGTCATTCGAAAGGTCAGCAGTTCAGCGGTTCGAATAGTGTCGCATAACGGGGTGAGCTCCTGTTACTTGTCCCAGCTAGGGGTCCCAGCTTTCAACCTAGCAGTTTGAAAGCACGTAAAAATGCAAGTAGAAAAATAGGGACCACCTTTGTTGGGAAGGTAACAGCATTCTGTGCGCCTTTGGCATTTAGTCATGCTGGCCACATGACCATGGAGACGTCTTAGGACAGCGCTGGCTCTTCAGCTTTGAAACGGAGATGAGCACTGCCCCCTAGAGTCAGGAACGACTAGCACATACGTGCAAGGGGAACCTTTACCTTTACCTTTAATGTCCTCTTTGGAGTTGCTCTTATCCACTTAAGAAAGTGATTTCCTAGGAGAGCAGCTTTGGCACTGCTTAACTTAACCGCCCTGAGTCATTCTATTGCAGTACCTAAATTTGATAGATAACTAAAAATAAACTTTATAACACTAAAAATTGCTATATGTTTAGAAAACTATTACAGTAATATATATTGTTATAAGGATTTTGTAACTATTGTTACAGTTTTCTGAACTGTAGGGACTATTGTGAGTGTTATTAAATTAAACATACCTGTATTTCTGTTGCAATATAACAGAATCTTATGTGGCCAGATTTTAACCCACAAATTCTGTGTAGTTATGATCTGTTTATTTTAATCATACACTGTTTCTTTTGCATTCAGCAATTTAATACTGCAGTCCTTTAAATACCTACTCCAAAAAATGTCTTACTGAATTTAACAAAGTGTCCTAGTTAAGTGCACATAGGACTTTAGTACATGATTTTTAGGGATTTTTTAAAAAAATATTGGCTTGACTACTAATTTAAAATAAGAATAATGTGTCTCTTTATGTAGTCTGGGTGATCCTAGATCATCTGTTTTAAGGGATTTTCTTTGGGATATCGAAATCAATTATATTTTTAAATTTCTTGGGTTAAATCCAGTTGTCAGCATTGCAATGAATGTTCAAAATCTATAGTTGCTTTGATTTTAATCTCTGCTTACATTAATTGAATCTGCAGTATGGACATAATTGGCATACTATACCTTACATCAGAAAGCCTTAACTATTCATTTGGATCTGCTATATATTTCATTACTGGTTTCACAGCTATTATTTTTGCATTTCCATAAAATCAATTTTGTGTAAAATTAATTAATACTTCACTGCCCTTTTAATCAAATGGATGTTTTATGGGATAGTTGGGGTTTTTTTCCCCAATCATTGGTCATAATGAGATTTTCTTACTATACAGTTTAAAAAAATACAGACCATATTTCCCCCCTCTTTCTGCCGTATCAACCATTGAAAGTAAAGGAAAATAGAAGTGTCTACTAGGGTGCTTGCCTAGTTTATTTTTCATTCAGGCATTAGTTTATTCTTTCAGGGGTTCCATACTGGAAAAAGGGCATCCATCAGACAGTAAGAACTTTATTTATGAGGGTGTTGGTGTTTCAAAGGGGAGGCTGTTGAATCCCAAAAGAGCCTTTCATGGTGTACTCTCAGCATGTATCTGAGGCCGCTGCTCTGCTCATCAGGAGGAGAGGCAGAAATTTGGGCTTCACTTAGCAACCGTGTGTTTCACTGGTCCCTGTGCTCTCTGACGTTTATTTACATATTGAAGAGTAAATGGGTAGAACAGATGGCAACCAGACATTTGGTGGTTCTGTTCCCTTACGCTCCTCAGGGGTCTTGTATTCAGCCTTTGCCAGAGTTCATCCTAAAAAAAAACCCCGAGAAGGCTGTTCGCAGTTATGAAAGCCTTGTTGGCAGTTTATGAGGATGACAGATTAAAATAGTGTAGCTAAATAATTACAAGATTGAGTTGGACAAGTCCAAAATGAAGGCTTACCCGTGGGCCTGAGATGTCTTTCATCATTGACAAGAAGGAGGTATCCTATCGGAAAAAGATCTAAAAGCAACCAAACTGGAACCTTGTCCAGGTTTTCAACAAAATGTTGTGTTGTCACAATAAGATTGATAGATAACGGTTCATAGCTTTTAAGGGTTCCTTGTGTGCATAACCAATAATTATTTGAATATTTATTCAGATTATTGGTTGGTGTGGAATTTTATTTATTCTTTGCCCCTATCAGGTTAAGTGGGATTACTTTATAATAGGCAGATAAATTTTTATGTGTTGTCAGTTTTTCTGTGAAATGTTCTGAAATACTACCTTTGAAAAGCTGCTTTACATGCATGGTTACAAAAAGGATAACCTTTGTAGTTTATTTCCTTTTCTTTTTTCTTTTTTTTTTAATCGAAAAAGTTTTACAAGTACAAATTTTTCATTCCCCCCCCCAATTTCCCCCACCCACCCCCCTATCCCCCCTCCCCTCCCATCCCACCCTTGGCTTCCCTTACAAAGGATATTATTCTTGTACAATCAACAAATATTAAACAAAAAGAGAAGGTGAAATCCAAATAAGGTAATATATCAGACATTTCTCTCATCTTTTTCTTTTTAAGTTTTACACCGTAACCCATTGCTGGATATGACCTAGTCTGTCTAGTTAATTCTATAATAGTATTAAATTATTACTTAGTAGTTAGTGAAACTGATAGATTATTCTTAGAAGATTTTATGATGGATAGTGGTGGTAGGGAGGAGGAGGAGGAAAACAACAACTCTATCGTTCCAGGCTGATGTTATTCTTTTCAAAAAGAGCAATATTCATATTCTTCTATTAAAGCAATATAGGCTAAAGATTTTGTCTGAAGCTAAAGGAAGAGGAATTAAAATGACCTCTGTTTAAGAAATAATGTGAATAGTATAGAATTTCTGTAATAGTTTAAGATGAAATAAATTGTTTTTATTTTATTTATAATGACTTCACAATATCAAAAATTAATGTACCTGTCTAAAAAAGTTTTGAAAGGTAATAATGATGGAATGATTTTTGGCAACATTGATCATCTTTGTTAATAACATGCAATAATGTGCCTCTGTAAAAATGACACAACTGATCTGGGGAAAGATTCTCTTTAGATAATACAAATCACCTTGTAAAATTGTTCCCAGCAATACTTTTAGTATAGTAACTCTGGTAATTCATTTCAATCTTTTAAAAAAGAAAAATGGTTTTGTAGTAGAGTTAGAAAAAATAGTTTACAAACCAACTTTTTATCTAGATTTCTTACAGGTGTTTTATGATCTTTCATTTTCATTTAAAGTTTTGGAAAAATATAGTGCTATGTAAAAAGAATCATTCTCTATATAAAATATAGAATTGCGGAGCAGAAAGGAATCCAATGCATTGATGTCCTATCCTATCCCATTCCTTCAGGCTCAATGCAGTACTTGCAAACAGGATAAAATAATGAAAATTGAAAAATTGTGTGGGGTAATGAAATTGTTTTCCTTATTCTCTTATTGCATTCATATGTATCGGGCTCATTTTAAGAAGAATGTAGAATAATCCAGCCACACTTCAGTTCTTTATTTGCTTACACATAGTACAAACTAAACCCTTACTACTCCCACCCTAGTGGATATAACCTGAGAGTTTCTAGGGAGTGGCAATTCTAACTCTCTTCCTCTGTCTTCTATCTAGTTCCGGGCTGTGCTCCCCTCCTCCTGTTTCTGGAATGTGCTCCCTCCTTCCTGCTGCTTCCCTGTTATCCATCTCACCAGCTCCCCCTCTGTAGGCACTATACTATAAAATTCTAAAATGAAAATTCCAGGTTGTCACTTGAATGTCTTGAACTTATTGGTTCGTGTACTTCTGTATGTGGGAATGATCTAAGGAGATAAGGGAAAAAGACGCCCCCTAGGGAACGATGAGATGAGAGAGGGCATAGCCCACAGTTGCATAATGGGCAGAGAAAGAGACTCAGAAAGGAACCTCTCTAACTTCTCAGGCTGTAAAAGAAACAGCGGGAGATTAGCATTATCAAACCTGTAAAGTTCTGTTCATGTAGACTCATAATAAAATAGAATTAGCTGAACTGGTCCTGTTCCCTGTCTGGTCTACTTGGGAAGGCTGACAGCTTCATTTCTGCCTTCCCTTCAGAGTATACATCTTATTATGTGGGATAGAGGAAGAGGTGAGAAACATCATTCATTCATTCATTCATTCATTCATTCATTCATTCATTCATTCATTTCAGGTCTCAGTAGTTATCGTTAAATTATTATGTATATTAAATTACATAATATTAATATACATTAAATTATGTATATTAAATTATACATTTATTAAACTTATATACTTATATCTAAGCAGTCTAACCTTGGGTACTTCAGAATTCTCCAGCATGTGTCCTTGGCCACCTCAGTCAAGACTTACTGGAGTTGAAACTTAGGTTAATACATCAGATTGAAGAAGTGGCTTTATGGCACGAAATCTTTGGCTACAGTTTCTTATTTCTGTCATTCTCACAGGTCCAAGGCTCTCTAAGCAGCCTGTAGGGAGAAGTAATCTAAAGCAAGGTTTTTAATAAGTGGAATAAAATTATATCTATAGGGAACAAGGTTGAATATTTACAGCACTTACAAGATTATTGTATCTGCTCCCTATAGATGTAACTTACGAGTGTTGTAAATGTACAAAGGACTCTTGTAAGATGCATATTAATATAAAAGTGATGCAGAGACAGAAACCTGGATGCCTGGTTTGTGGAGAATATTTTATGCATGCTCATTGTGAATAATGAAAGCTCTCTCCTCCCCCCCCTTAATTAATATTTTTTAAAAACGTATTTCCTAGAAATACGTTTTTAACAGAATATTAACAGAATATCCCAGACCTTGCAGATATTTTCCTGGTACAACAGTGCAAAAACTGTCATAGTTTTAAATATTGGAAATATGTGTTTATAAATTTTAGTTTGCTGGAGCACGAAGCCCAGTTTGAATTGTTTGCATATTTACAATGTTTGCCTGGGCAGGCTGACCTATTCAGAAGGTGGCTACATCCTACTTTGTAGACATTCTTAAAACATCATTGCATCAGCCTCCTCCTTCCTACATAAGATGCCCCCTGTCACTACTGCTCACCTTCCCCTCTCCCCTTTTACTGGATAGATGGGCATCATTCCAAAGATAGCTGAAACAGCCCTCCATTTTTATTTTCTAAGAAACTTTATGAGACCCCGTAGCATTCTTGGAAATAAAAGCAGGAATGGAAGTCGAATTTTGCTTTATAGTATTCCAGGTATTTGCCTGTAACATTTTCTTTTAATAACAGATGTTTTAGAATGATCAAATCTTTAATTCGGAATAGCATTTATAATGTTTATTGAATTAATCTTATCCTGAAGTAGATGTATTCTTAAATTTTGTGTCAGTGAAATTTAAATAAAGTACAGTACATTGGCATAAGGTTGTGGTATTTATAAATAGTTCCTGTTGGGAATTCCTCAGGTAGACCTTAGAAGTCATAAAATGAAATTAGAACTACAAGAGAATAAAAAATGTCAACTGCTTTAATTCATTATGTCTGACCTGCTGCATTTTTGATAATTTGCCCTCAAGTCAGTGTTGACTTTTAGCAATCACATAGATTTTTTTCCTAATTGGTCAGATAGTTTTTCCCTAACTGGTCTTTCAGATCTAATGGTGCAATCTTGACTACAGCAACTGAGGCCATCCAGTTTGCTGCTGGTCATCATCTTCTGAAATAGGATAATTTGAGCCTGGAAATTTGTGCCTTGAGTGAGAACAAGGCTCTGTTGATGTCTTCAGTGATCCATTTTTTTGTTTTCTGGCTGTCCACTATATGGAATCTTTTCTAACACTAAAGTTCAAGAGCATCAATACTCTTGATACCAACTTTCACTTCCATAGGTTGTCGCAAGGAATACTATTTCTTGCACTGTTTTAATCTTGCTAGATATAGATACATCATTGTTGCAGAATATCTTTTCCAAATGCTACGCTTATTGCCAGGGAATATGCTATTGAGTAGGAAAATGTCAGGATTGTCACTGTAAATAATAGACGTGTGCACATTTTTATAATTCTGCAATCTAGAATTATATGGCAAGGAGAGGATTAAAATAAAATACCACTAGCCCTTACCAAATATAATGGCAATAACAGAAATGTTAAAGTAATATAGGTTTTTTGCAATCTAATAACATATCTGGAAGAGACATTGCAAGAGTACCACACTGTAAGTGGCTATTGGACTAATAGCTGATCTCCCCTCCCCCCTTCTTGCCCATCTTTTAATTCATATTGCTATACTTTCATTATTCTTACTGTTTTATTGTTTAACTATTTTTATATTTACATATTTATAATTTTCTACTATTGTAAGTTGCCCAAATAGCCCTGCAGAAAATAAATTTAATAAGAAATAAATGAATAAAATAAATGTCTAGCACCTAAAATGCCTTTAAAAGGCGGTAAATGTGTGTGTGTGTGTGTGTGTGTGTGTATGTGCGTGTGTGTATGTATGTATATATGTGTGTGTGTGTGTGTGTGTGTGTCTATTTTCTTACTTTTCGTAAGTTTAATGTGTGTTTTTCCTTTAAGCCAGGTTTTTCCTATGTAGGCAAGATTTTTCTGGAACCACAATTGAGCAAAATCACATTCACTACTTTCTGGGTTTTTTCTCCATCTTTTCATCCTGGCAGCAAGCAAATTTTGTGCTGAATTGTGGGAGACCTATATAGCTATGTCTGGCTCGTTAGCCATTCTCAGTAAGCCACACCCACATCTTGCTGCCAGAATGAAAAGATGGAGAAAGAACCCAGAAAGTAGTGAATGTGATTTTGCTCAATTGTGGTTCCAGAAAAATCTTGGCTATGTAGGAAAAACCTGGCTTAAAGGAAACACACACACATTGTAGGATTGATGTAGAATATTAACAGGTTTAGCAGTATTTGCTGAGAAGCCCTCCTATGTACTCTTCTTCATATTTCAAAACAATGCATATATATGTTTATAAGGAAAAAATACTTTTCTTTTATGTTTTGACAGACAGATGTGTTGGTGCTGAGTTGTGATCTAATTACAGATGTTGCTCTTCATGAAGTAGTAGATTTATTTCGAACTCATGATGCCACACTCTCCATGTTAATGAAGAAGGTCTGTGAACCCACAGAACTCGGACCTGGACAAAAAGGAAAGAAAAAATTAGGTAATTTAGTGAGCCTTATTCTGGAATTTGAACCACTGGTAGTTTCACAAGGTTTGGTAGTTTTTGCAGAGTGTAACAGTTTTCACAAGCTGTCTGTAAGCTGAAATGATATCTCAGTTTCTCTTCCAATTCTTGATAACCATATAATTATTGAAATTACTATTATGATGTTGCCATGCAATATAAACATCTGTCATTTTTCTGTTACATTCTACAGCAGTTCTATTCCTAATAACAAAATATCGGGTTATTTAGCAATAATATTGAAACAGATGGATTTATACCATCAGGTAAAATGCAAAACCCCAAAATAAACTATACACGATTAAACTATACATAATCTTAAAAGATTATGCCTTTAATAAAAATTTATTAGTTCGAAAAGAATCTACCAGATTCCATCTGATTTTGGCTACCATAAACACAGCTAACACAGCTCTCTTCCTACAATACTCAATATGGTGACTTTCTTTGTAAACCTTATAATTCATGTACTCAAAATATTTGTTGTTTGTGGCATTCCATCACTATTCTGTTTAGGCAGAATAAACATAAGTTTCTTAAATGAAATTGCTGCTACGCTGCTGTTTATATTTTCCTATTTGTATTCATTAACTTTGGCAATGTCTCTTTTAGAAAAGATTCCTCGATTTTAGAATCTCTTTTAGAAAATTTACCCTTTATTTCTGCATAAGTCCAAGACTCTAGCTATTAATTAATATTATTATATGAAACAATATGTCTTTCAATATTTGCTAGCTATGCCAAAAATAATAAGATTTTGGTGAGAAGAAACTATTCCCAGATGTCCTCATTGCCCCTGATTATTCAATAATTCAAATTGTAAAGCAGTGAAGTGGGAAGACAAGTATCTTTGAAATTATAACCACACATAGCTAAAGGACCTCTCATGGAGCTTCTTTATGTTTCTTTGATTCTTCTCTGATTGGAACACTCTTGCTAGAATTTTCACGAAAATTCATTCAGGTTCAATGATCAAACTTCGTTGACATTTATACAGGTTGTCCTCAACGTACAACCATTCATTTCAAAGCTACAGTGGCATTGAAAAAAATGATTTATGACCTGACTTATGACTAATGTAGCACCCCCAAAATCACAGGATCAGAATTCAGGTGCTTGGCAACTGGCATGTATGCATGATGTTGGCAGCATCCCAAGGCCATGTGATCACCTTTTGCGACCTTCGTAACCAGCTTCTGACAAGCAAAGTTAATGGGGGAAGTTGGATTCACTTAAGAACCACATTATTCACTTTACTGCAGGGATTCATTTAACAGTCATGGCAAAAAATGTCATAAAATAGGATCCAACTCACTGAACATGTGCTTTATTCTAGTCTCAATTGTGGTCATAAGTCGAGGACCACCTGGATATGCTTTGTTTCAGGTGTCGAGCAGGGGTGAATTGCTCCCGGTTTGGACCAGATCCTCCGATCCGGTAGCAATGGCGGCAGGTAGTTTGGAGAATTGGTTGCAAAAATCCCTGAGCACCCCCCCACATGCCCAGCTGAGCCGTGTGATCATCAGAAGCTGTTTTTTTTACTTTTAAAAGCATTTTTTCTACAATCTCTTCGGCCCAAAAAAATGCTTTTAAAAGTTTTTTAAAAAGCCTCTGATGATCGCGCGGCTCAGCTGAGATCGTCAGAGGCTTTTAAAAGTATTTTTTCTACAACCTCTTCGGCCAAAGAGGTTGTAGGGGGAAAAAATGCCTTTAAAAGCCTCTGGCGATTCCAGTTGAGTTGCTTGCTCGTCAGAGGCTTCTAAAAGCATTTTTTTCCTGCAACCTCTTTGGCCGAAGAGGTTGTAGGAAAAAAAAATGCTTTTGAAAGCCCAACTGAGTTGCCTGATCGTCAGAGGCTTCTAAAAGCATTTTTTTCTGCAACGTCTAGAAAAATGCTTTTTTCAACCTCTAGGAAAAAATGCTTTTAAAAGTAAAAAAAAAAAAGTTGGCCACGCCCACCCAGTCACATTACCCATCACCACGAAGCCACGCCCACAGAACTGGTAGTAACAAATTTTAGTTTTCACTCCTGGTGTCCAGCCTTATCCTTACTAGGTTACAGACAAAAATTGTAAAAGAATTACGTTATTATTTTCTATTTCAGTGGAACAGCGTGACTTCATTGGAGTAGATGACTCAGAGAAGAGGTTGCTTTTCATGGCCAATGAAGCAGATCTGGATGAAGAAATTGTCATTAAGAGATCTATCCTTCAAAAGTAAGCTTTGGACTTTGACTCTTTCCAAATTAAGAAGTTTCAGTTTTATAAAATATACTGAAAGCAAGTAATTATGGAGATGAAGACTAGCTTGAATTTTGAAAAATTTAAAATTTTTCATTTCACCCAGAATCTAAGTTTTTGTGATGTTTTGTGATGATGTGTATTTATGGTTATTATATGTTTTTCAAAGTTAATTCACAATAATATGCACCATAAAATTGTAATGTGAAATTGAACAATTTAATTATTTATTTCCCAAAGCTAGTTCACAGTTTATTATTAATCCAGGAGAAAATGGAGTAAATCTTACACCCTCTAACTCTCTCCCACAGAAGCTAAATTACTATACTGATTGTTCCTTTTACTGCAATTTCTTTATCTTTGTTTTCCATCTGTTTCATCATTCTTGCAAGAAGTACCAACATGGGAAGCCAGTAGAATCTTTTTATTTTCATTTGTTGAAACTTCTACTGATAAAGTGAAATTGGGAAGAAAGAAATAAGAAAAAGTGCAAACGAATATCTCAATATGTGAATACAAGAATAATATTTTCTGTATTTTCCATATGAATACATATATTATTGATTATTTTATCTATTATTGTTATTTTCTAACTTGGTATAAAGCGCTTTATGAAAATCTGAGCCCCTGAAGCATTTATTAAAAAGGCATTGCATTAATGTTCCTTTCAAAAGTGGTGTTACTAGGCTGTATTCTAACATTACAATTAACATTGAATATTAATTTTGCAGTTAGATTCTCTGCAACATAGATGGTGAAGTTCTAAATTCAGTTTGCTTGGCAACATTAATTGGAATAACATTTTCTAGGCATTTTCTTTTCTAATCTTTTCTAAAGGAATAAAGTAGAATTACAGAATTAGCTTTAGCATTATTTTCTAGTATAGACATTGACCAGCATAAAGTAAAATCACTAAGCAAATAAAATTATAGATTTATAGAGTAAACCAGTAGGATTAAAATAAATGGGATACATGTATGTAAGTGTGTATGTATTTTATTCAGTATAGGTGCCACTTAACCTTAAATTGACCCTGGGTGGCTAGGATATAAACTTGAATCATTGTGATATCATTACCTTGCCACTTGATTACAAGAATTAAAATTAAAAGTATAACAGGCAACACAGCCAACTAATTGATTTAATTTAGGCTTAAAAAATAACTGTGTGTTTCTCCTCCAACATATCAGTGTAGGGGCATTCTAATTATTCCTCAGACGTTTCTGTTTTACTTTGTTTTTAGCAAACAAAGAAATAAAGTCACTAAGAGGAATAGTAAGAAACAGGCTATACAGCTAAAATGAATAAAACATGTTGAATGATTCTTTATGCTACTTATCAAAATTCCCAAATGATGAATTAAAAAATTAGCATAAAACCCTTTGTTTTATATTACTTTAAATTCTGGTAGAACAGGAATATGGAACCAGACTTTTCAAAATTATTTTACTGTAGGAATTGGTTCATAAAAAATGAATGATTCTAAATGATTTCTAGAAATTATTTGGAGATAAGAGATTTGGATAATTATAGTTTGAAGTGTACAGATTTGGGTAATAACAAATTCTTTCCTTCCTTTCACCATATTTATAGCCTGACCATCCGTAGTAGACTCTTAACAAGGAGCTTTACGTTACATTGAATTAGATCTTATATTACACAGGGAAGAAAATTGTCTATATTCAAATAGTAACAATAATTTCGTTTAATTATAAAAACTTAATTATTTGGCTATCAGTCCTTACTAGATAATCCTAATTCAATTTAAAATATTATTTATCACTGGAATCTAAAATATGCTTAGCTTCTGAAACTAAATTCAGTTCCCTTCATGTAACACTTTTCTACTGCTGTGAACTACATGAATATACAAACATCAGGAGTTGAATGTGATTCGGAAAATTCTTAACTTTTTAATCTTTGGTTCTGAAAAAAATGAAAGTGTTTTCTTAAACTCATAATTAAAATGCCTAGGAAGATATAATTGGCGCCTTCATTGACCAATAAGGATATTAGTATCATGGTAATCAAAGACCATTCTAATGCATGCATCTACCAAAGTCAAATGAAAATTCAGTTTTGGAGAATGTCCAAATTGGATATTCTTTAGATACGTGGATTTTAGCTTCCATCATTCTCAGCAATAGCTAGGGGAATTCAGGGAATGGGAAATACATGTGCAAAATATATGTGGAATATGCCAAGTTATGAAAGGATGCTGGGAAAGACAGCTATAGGAAAAGTGGATTTTGTATTTACACTAGATTTGTTCATTTCCATTGTCACTTGCCAGATTTCAAATGTTAACTGCGATAACCCAAACACTAAGTCATAATTTATGCCAAAGGAAGAAATGTTGAATTACCTTTATGTTAAACCAGGATAGGAAATCTTTTATCTTTTCCAATTTTGCTGAACTATAATTCATAGCATCACTCACTATAGACAGTGTTTCTAGAGAGGCATGGAATTTCCACTTTTGTGTTATCCTGTGGATAAATATTGGATAGCAGTTTGGATCTGGGTATTTGGCATGTACTTTGAAGTCTCACTTCACTAAGCTCTATCTTTCTAAGCATTTGGCAAGCCACAGCAGTGAAAAATAATGAGAATTCCATTGGCCTTACTCTACATCTCATCTTCAAAGGTGGTGGTGGAGCTGATATACTTGTTTTCATGGAGTGATTACTACAAGCAAAGAATTTTTTGCCTCATATATATATATATATATATATGTGTGTGTGTGTGTGTGTGTGTGTGTGTGTGTGTGTGTGTGTTTTCTGAGGTTTTCGCGGGTGTTTGTATGTAGGTCTTTGGTTATTCGGGTCTTCTCCCGCGTAGAATTGGAAGTATCTTGGCAACGTTTCGACAAAGTCTCATTCGTCATCTTCAGGCTGGTGTTCTCGGCTTCGTTCTTCCAGGAGCAATGTGAGATTGCAGCTGACCCTTCCTTTTAACTACTAGGGGTGTGAGCTAATTGGGTGGGAGCTTGTCTGTGTTCTGATTGGGTGGAGGTGTGTTCTGATTGGTAGGGGGCTTGGCTGTGCTCTGATTGGATGGGGGGTTGGTTGTGCTCTGATTGGCTGGGGGTGTGTTCTGTTTGGGTGGGGGCTTGGTTGTGCTCGGCTTAGTTTGAGTTGCAGGGGGATTTGAGCTGGTGAGCTGCATTGTTGTTGTTTGGCTTCGGGTTTGTGGTCTTGAGGGCTTTTCATGGAGGGTGTTGGTCTGATTCATGTATGGATTGGAGGGGTTAAAAGTGGCTAATGATGCAGCTGCGGTCTGGCTTCTGGTCCTTGGTCGTGCCTCATTATCAGTGTGGGTTTGAGTCTGCTTTCTGCGTGGATGTGTGGTGGTGACATCCTGTGTGGCTCTTGTGAGTGTGGGTCTGGTGTCATTCATCGTGTTGGGGATTCGTTTGTCAATAAGGGTGGGTTTCCAAATGGCTGGCATGCGGGAGGTATCGTCTCGTTTGTTCATGCTGTGTGGGCATTTTTCTATCTCGATGGCTTCTCTGATTATTCTGTCATTAAAGTGTTCAGTTTTGGCGATAGTTCTGGTCTTTTTAAAGTCAATTTCATGTCCTGTGGCTTTGAAGTGTTGGACCAGGGAAGAAGTTGGTTCCTCTTTTTTGACTGAGTTTTTGTGTTCTTCAATGCGTGCACTTATTCTTCTGTTGGTTTGTCCGATGTATGTGGTGGGGCAGGTGGTGCATGGGATTTCATATACCATATATATATATAACTGTTTAAAAAAAGTATTCTAAAAGACACCTGTTAGAGCAGGACTAAATTTGGATCATTTCCCCTCAAAATGCTGTGGGTTGTTTGAGGATGAGCTGTCCGTAATAAACCATTCACCTTCGTGGGTGTCCCATCTCTGTAAATGCAGGTGCACTGCTGCTCCAAAGAGGATGCAGTAATAAATCACAACCACAATCGGGCCTACTCATTACCTCATACAAAAAGGAATACCTCCTATATGAATGTATGGGGTAATAGCAAGAATGGCTTTGAAGTGACAATGCTGTCTCTATTCAAAAGACCTAACCCATTTATGTATGAAAAGGATATTGTGGTTTTATTTAGTCCTCTTTAAAATTCCTTTTGTGGGAGAAAAAGCATATTTAAGTGTGGAGATGAATCATTAAAAGAATTGTTCAGGCACAGAAATGTATTAGGCACCTCTGAAATACAAAGAGAATACAAAGTTAGTTATGTCAATTTTGTTATTTACAGTGGAGGTTAATTTAAACAACAAGTGGATCCTATACTAATACAATAATCTTTGTTACTATGGTGTTCTCATGAATTTGTTTCTATGAACTTCTATTATATTTTTTACAGTATAATTCCATAACATTGCATACCTCCTGTAAAGTTAGTGCATATTTCAGGTTAATTAGGGATTGTATGTCAGTGTTGAGCTTTTTATAGTTACCTCCAAGGCATTGTAAATCATCATGATTAGAAAAGGGCTACCTAGTGAGAACGGCATGTTAAGAAGTTAAGAGAATATTCTTTTTATAAGAATCAATTGATTTTTCCCTACTTTTATAAGTAAAGTTTAGCTGTTATCTCAAAATATTATGGAGAACTCCTCTGAAGCAAATTGACTGCTGCCTATACAACAATGAGTGTGTGAATGTCCACATGCACATGCCTTTACATGCTCTTGGCTTCAGATAACCTCAATCATATACCGAGGAAACTGCCATGAAAAAGTCTTGCTTGGGAAAGACTATAAACTTACTTGTACAATCAATTAATCTTTGAATTGTACATTATTTTCATTACATTGAACAAAAAAAAAAAAAAGAAGAGATGTAACACAATGTGCTTTATGTTTTTGCACTAGAGTGGATAGGAAATTTAAAGTGAGCCAAGCCATATTTGGTGTCTACCTACCTTGTCTCTTACGTTCTTAAGCTAGGCAGAAAATATGGTACTCAAGAGGAAAACTGGCTGGAAGGAGAGGAAACCCCAGGAAGAACAATCTGTTTCTGGATTCTTGCTACGGACTATGCCTTAGAACAGAGATTTCCAATTTGAGATCCAAAGGTTGTATATGCTCCTGAAAACCTTGGATGTGATCCAGGCTTAGAGGTCTTTTCCGGATCTTTAACCTTTTAAAGTAAGAGTGAAAAATATTAAATACATGATCATATGAACTGCATTTAAATTAATTGAAATAATTTAAAATTAAAGGAAATCAACTTCAGTTTGTGTCTTGGCCTCACTGATGTCTCCCCAGCATTTTGTACTGTGTGGAATATAGAGCCTGACATGCCATTCAAAGGGCCAGGGAAGTTATCCCCAAAACAGTTGCACATCTTTGGCTTAGATCAGTGTTTCCCAAACTTTTGACATATGTGTACCCCTTCTATAATTGCTGAGTAACGCTGAGTACCCCTCATAAAAAACATATGCTTTAATAAAAATCAAAATATATTGATTATATATATATAATCAAAATCAGTGGAACTTACTAAAGCACGATAACAGGCGCCCGGAACTAACTATTAAAGAAGTAAGTTGTCTCTATAACGAAGTGCAGTATATTCACGCCGTGTCACGCCTCACAAGACTGTCTAACCGTTAGATAACACTGCAATTCTCTGGCTTTTAAACAGCTCCGAGGCTCAACGTTAACTGTTAATGTTCCTGCAGTTTAAAAATGGCCGAACCAGAGCTACGCGAAGGATGCACAGAAGTTCCCGCCATAATGAGTTGCGATACGATGTATGATGGCCCCAGTTCCCATGTAAAAACTGCAATACGCGCCTATTTCTTTCTTTGTTCTGTGGGCGCAGATAAGCACAGTGCAGTGGATATTCCCACGTGATCCCCACTAAACTCCGATGCAACACGTACCCCCACCAAACTCTTCCCGTACCCCTGGGGGTACGCATACCACACTTTGGGAAACACTGGCTTAGATGACTAAAAGGCTGCCATCAAAAATAGTATGGAATGAACATTATTGTAATTTTAATTGCTTTGTATTCCTTTGATAAATCTTTGTTCTTTAAATAGTCATTTTTCAAGGAACTTGTGAAAATATAATTCATTAACTTGAGAGCTCTTCATAATAAGTTGGGCTGAGAGATAATAAATGACCAAGCAAAGTTGCCCAAGGAGCATCTCAGCTGAGGGATGATTTGAACCAAAGTCTTTTGAGTCTATCTCTTACTCTACCACTAGTATACAGGTAATCTTTACTTACAATGATTCATTTACTGACCGTTTAAAGTAACAACCGCAATTTATGAACATTTTTTACATTTATGGTTGTTGCAGTATCCCCATGGTTTTATTAAAATTTGGACGCTTGACAACTGGCTCATATTTATGATGGTTGCAGTGTCCTGGAGTCATGTGATCAGCTTTTGCAACCTTATGACAAGCAAAGTCAATAGGAAAGCCAGATTCACTTAACAACCATGTAACTAAGGTAACAACTGCAGTGATTCATTTAGCAATTGTGGTAAGAAAGGTCATAAAACAGGACAAAGCTCACTTAACAACTGTCTTGTTTAGCAATGGAAATTATGGGCTCAATTGTGGTCATAAGTTGAGAACTTCCTGTATGCATAATGCAGGGTTATTGGGGTTGGCAAATTATAGAATAAAGCAGAGAAGAGTAGTTGGAGCTCAGAATTAGAGAAATGCAGCATTTGAAAATCTATTGTTTTAATTTTACATTTTAATTACACACTATTAAGAGCTCAGGAAATACTTGCAAGATGTTGGAAATGATGAGACACTTTCGGTTGAGGATGGGATAGAAGAGAGTGAAAAAAAGAGCATTCCAAGGTATAAATAAAAATAATGGAAAATTATTGTATAGATTTAGATCCAGTAAAAGTGATCACAGTAGAGGCCAGAGAGCTCTTGTCTTCATCATGTATGAACTGCAGGACACTGTCTTAACGTATTTAAATGATGGCTGTTTATGCACACATCCTTCTAAAACCTCTATATAACCAAAGAACCTGAAGAAGTAGATTCACGAATCATATAATAATTATTTTTATTGATAATTAATAAATGCTAAAATACTTTCTTTTATCACAGACTTCTATGTTTGCATGAATGCAAAACCTCAGCAGAAATCTGGGATAAGCTAGAAACGAACTGTAATAAATTAAACTGCTATATATAAAAAACAATTGAAAGTTTAAATTAGCCACATCATTTTTAAGGAATTAGAAGATTAGTGGACTATGTTATCACCAGAAGCTGAAAAAAGAAGTTGTTTGGTAGATTCTTCTGAGAAAAAAATGGCATGCAATAATGTCACATACACTCTGAGTAGTCTTTGTGCTAGAAAAGTACTTCAGAGCATAGAAATTATATTCTAGATCAGTGTTTCTCAACCTTGGCAGCTTGAAGCAAAGCTGGCTAGAAAATTGTGGGAGTTGAAGTCCACACATCTTCAAATTGCCAAGGTTGAGAAACACTGTTCTAGATTCTTCAGTTGCTTTTGTGTGGATGTATATACATTCAGTAAGACAGACTGGTCACTGAATTTGAACTTTTTCTGTTCTGACTTACCTGCTTCTTGGATGAGTTGAGAAGCATGCTGTATTTACTTCATTTTACAACATCCTATCAATGAACGATTTTGTTTTTTTACTCTTATAGACCTCTTAGTAAAACTATATGGTTTCGGATTTCAAAGGTAAAGAGCTCTGACTCCTTATAGGGCAGTTGGAGAGACTGACCTTTTGGTGCCTCCATTCTTACAATTTGATGTTCTCTCTCTGTGTGTTATCTTTCGAAGGAAAAAGTTGAAAAAAACAATCAAATTTCCTGAGTGGGAATTTCTATTTCTTAAAAACATGTAGGTTTTTACTTTGCTCCTTTTGGGGGAGGGGGTTTACATTAGAATTTCAGTAAACAGTGAATCTAATTGCTCTTTTCAGATTACTTTGTCAATGCTCAGTGTGTATCTGTGCATATAAATTATATAAATTATCCTTCCTCCATTTTGTACCATATTTAAATTTGTCTTTCCCAACCAGCATGACAATAGACCATGAAAGTGTAATCCAACACTTTAGTACCAGACCATAAAAGAGACAATGCCCTGGTCTTTTGAATGTTTATAGGATCTTTCTCAGTGGACAATTCCTAACTTGTTTAGCTTCATAGAATCATTTTACTGTGCTGTTCAGGTGTCATAGAAGACTGAGTCTAAGGTCAGTGGAGTTATCCATGCCTATTTGAACACAGTCCGAGTCTTCTTGGCCACATGTTAGACATATGTTACTCATCAATAGCTGTGGAACTCCATGACGCAAACCAGACTGGAATGCAGCAGTTAGTTAACACCCCAGTCCGGGTTGTAAATATATTAGCAAATGTAAAGAAGCATAAGGGAGAGAAAATACTATATAAAGTACTGCAAGAATAGCATAGGGCATTTGTCAATCTGTGATAACAAAGCCTGAGCAGTTTCTGTAGCTTTTTATTTCAAACTATCTAGTCAATCTTTAACAAGGGCCAGTACAAGAGGATTTTCTATCTGGAAACACCTATGGGAATTGTTTAATTGATTTGTCGTACTCCAAGAAATGCTAGCTTGAAAAAGCTCTTATATCACCCTATCTTTTAGTTCAAAGGAATATGCTTTCTAAAAAAGACATGCAAGTGAACGTGTTTTCAGAATTGGAGTTACATTTGGTACTGATTGAACTAATTGGAGTTACATATTGACAATTTGCTACACTTACTGCATTGGCTGGTGAGTTAACAATGCATAACCAGCACATTCACAGTGGTGCAATTTGGCTAAGGATGCTGAAAAAACCAAATACCAGCAGGAATCATGCTACAAAGTAATAGGCCACTTGGAAAGTCACCTAAGGGTGAATGGTCTTCTGAACTGTAATGTTTTGAGTTTGTAGGCAAAGAGAATTGCTCTAGGAATTACTAATTGGCTGTATAGGTAGTTCTTGATTTAAGACCAGTCATTAAGGACTGCTTGAAGTTATGACGGCTCTGAAAGGTTGCTTTATGGTACATACACAGTTCCAGCCATGGTAAAATGTAATACACACACACACACACACACACACACACACACACACACATCTCTGTTTGGTTGCTTGACAATCTGTTCCCATTTTCGACCAGTGCCAAGTGTCCCACAACCATGGGATTGCCAGTTTTGATCTTCTCTGCTGGCTTTCCCAAGAAGTCATTGGGGATCTCTGCACTGAGCTTGAAAAATGAAGCAGGGATCATGAAGAGCCGAGCTTTGTTTCTCTAGCACCGTACAGGAGTTCCGTTCCATGCATGGAGGGGAGAGGAACTTCTGCGCTAGGCTGGAGAAACAAAGCAACGATCTTGAAGATCTGAGCTCCATTTTTCAAGCCCAGCACAGAAGTTTGTCTGCTGATGGAGTGGAGTGGAACTCCAGCACTGGGCTGGATAAAAGGAGAATCCTGAAGATCCAAGCTCTGTTCCTGCACTGTACTGCCTGCATGGAGGGGAACTGCTTGCGTTCCTTCAGCAGGCAACTGTTATACTCTCTCCACTTAAATGAGCCACATGGTCATTTAACAACTGCAACTGGGAGAATCAAGATGGTGGTCATTGAGCAAAGTGGTCATGTGGGCATCTCAGTTAACAACCGCTTCACTCAACAACTGAGATTCTGGTCCCGATTGTAATTGAAAGTCAAGGAGAACCTGTATGGGAGACCAGACATATTATTTCCTTTGTTCTTTATTTTTAAGAAATTGGAGGGTAAAATTAAGTCTCAGAGCATTTGATTGCCTGACTTAATTTTAAAAAAAAATGTTTTCATTTTGTGGGAACAGTGAAGTAGAAATCAGCCGTGCTACAAATGTCTCAGGCCCCATAGGTGCTCTTAGAATTTAGAAGTGCTGAGTGATGGCAACACAAAGCTTTATTGGAAATATGCTCACCTGCCCAGAACATGGTAAGCTAAGGGTAGCTGAGAACGTATTAAGAGGGTAGCAAAAATGGCAGGAGGTTCCTCCCCAATTTGCCTTCTCCTGAATGTATTTTGTGATTGCTACCAGCTGGCAGCTATTTTATGAATGAATCTAATCCCAACCTAGACCTAATTCTTTTTCCTCATGGCAGTCATTTTGTGAGAGCACTCATTTAATTTTAAATATGCCTACAAACCCTTCATAGTTGAAGGTTTTTATTTAGAGCATACAGCAACTTCCATCTTTTAAAGTGACAAAGTCAACACGTGTTCCTAGATTCAGGTAAGAGAAATTATGAGCTAAATATTTTCCTATTCTCATCTTGCTGTTTTCTGAAATTTACCTTCTCCTGTGTTATTGTTTAAAAGAAAGAAAAGCTCCATATCGGAAATAAATATCAGAAAACCATCAATCAAGGATAGAGAAAAGGAAGGGGAAGAATGATGGTAATCTGGTCTGGATTGATACCGCACATTTGATAACAAAAAATAGCAAAGTAAACAATTGCATGCTGGTATATAATATAACACCAGTTTAATTTAACAAGTTTAAAATTAGATAATTCAGAATGCGAAAAGGAAGAAACTGTCAACGTACATTGCATGTAGCAATCTGCCAATTATAAAAGCATATTTTGAGTTTGGTCTAAGAAGAAGTAAAATAGGCAAAGCTCCCAGAAAGCAGATTTTCAGTGCACCTATTTTGTTAATCAACTTCAAAAAGTTAAGAAGAAAAGAGGTTAGGGAGAGAGAGGGAAGGAATTTTGGCTGCATTCCTGGTTGCGGTTTATCCTTACTGGATCATTGCCATGACACTGCAGCTCCTGGTTGTGTTGTTTGCTTGCCCTTTGAGTAAACCTGTGTGTAAAAAAAAATGAATGTGTTTGTACAGGTAACACAATTGTTATACAGGATACTTTATAAAAAATAATGTGTAATAAATTCCATATTCCTGGAATTTATAATTTTACAGGGGAAAGAAAGGAATTGTATTAAGTAGTAAATAATATTTGGTAATTTTCATCTGAAATCTAGGTGAAATGCCAATTTTTGTTTGCACTATTATGAAAGCCATTTGTGAAAAAGGGCTTTTGGCAAGCTTTCTGATTTTTGGAAGGACATAGTTTTTCCCCATTTTTGCAATGTAGGGATATCAACTATGGGTATAGAATTGCCCCTAAAGAGTGGCCATGAGATATAATTTGCTTAAGCCACTCTTAACAACCCTGAGAACGGGACCTCTTCAGACTTCTTTCTTCCCACAGTCTTTGTTTTTAAGAGCACTTGAAAATATTGTTCTTCAGGTAAATGTAGTTCCATGCTTGAACCAGGCCTTAAGATTTAAGTGAACATCTTTTTCCCAGGCCAAGAAGCTATTGAATTTTTAAAGCTTTTCAGGAAGAAGAATCCGTGAGCACATATTTAGCTGTACCAGACTCTATTGAAAGAATAATGGCTTGTTCCTCCATTCAGCAGCATTCTTATCCTAATAGAGTGCTTGAGTTGCAGTTGTGTTAAAATTATTTTATTTCTATGCTTTAACATTACTTTTGGTCCCCTCTTTATCCTAAGTATTCTTAATGAAAATGTGGGTATTTGAGTTACTGAGGGGTTTTTTTTGTCTTGGGAAGCGCTTTGCAAATAATCCTTGCAAGATGGGAGAATGTATCATCTGCACAAACATTATAATGCTTCTTAATGCTCTGCTCTTATTTTCTATCCCAACTTCTTTTTGTGATATACATACCTTACTCGTTAATAATGAAGTCCTAAATTAATAATTAAATGATATTGGAAATGAAATAGGTCTTTTGAAAGGTGGGCATGAGTCTTATAGCTACATGGCTCATCTTGTTACAAAGATAATATAACAGAAACAAAAGTGAGAGTTCAATTAAAAAAAAAACCCTTACTCTTTTGAAACTATACCTGTATGAAAGATACCTTCTTTTATCACAAAAATATTAACTCAGAATTTCAGCCTATGTAATACACTCCAGCATTCATAGTTCATCATTTTATAGGGTATTTTTAATCCTTAAATAATGATTCTAATACCAACTAGTTTTAACTTGCAATTTACTAATTTATTATTTTTTAAAAATAAAATTCTGTGTAATTGACGGCTGTCTAAAATGGAGATGGAGAAGAAAGCTAGGAAAAGGCTTTAAGGAGAAATGTTGCTTCTTAATCCTGTTTCCTGTGGCAGTTTTCTGTCTTCACTCATCACACAACTAAAATACATTGCGGCCTTCTGAGAGGAAGATAGCAGAGTCTAATCCTCAAATGAAAGACTTCCTTCTGTTCTAACTGCTAACTATTGTGCATGGATACTGTGGATATATACTGTATTGCAAAGTATTTGAACACAGCTTTACAGTTAAAGGAGTTTTGTGAATTTATGCTCCATTACTGTTTTAGTCCTTAATCTATAATGCCTCTTTGGATGGTACCAGTAAAGTTAATGAAAAGAATGACTCGACTTCACATTCCTTTTTGACACTTCTCAACAATATCAGAGAGTGTCCCAGATATTGTTCAGAAGTGCCAAAAAGCAGTGTGCAGGTGATTCGAGTTCTCTTTTTCAGTTTTTGGAAACATCTGAAGTAGCAACTTAGTTTTTTGCTATGAGAAAAATAAATGAGTTACTTTTTTGCTGGAGGCATTTGTACATTTTTGTTTTGTTGCAAGTTGGAAATAGTAGAAAGCATATCCTGTTTATGTCTGAATTTGCCTTAAGAAATGATGTGTAGTTGGAGGCAGAGATTACTCCTTTTTCTTTTTTATCTTTTCATAGTAAAAAACTGTTTCGCTTTCCTGTCGATGGTGGAATATCTCTTCTTTTGTCCTGGGTTGATTAGTGAGATGCAGCAGTATGTCTACACAAAAGTTAGGTTTTCCCTTTGCTTTTTGTTGTGAAATATGTTGCTTTTTGATGTGAAATATCTAAGTGTGGCTTTTGATCTTGAAGACACTTTTGATCAAATCCTAGGTCTAAAATATATGAAGCTTCTTTTGGTACGACTCTTCTTTCCTGACTGATATACCCTTTCATTTTTAAAGATTTTGTCAACATTACAAGTAATCCTTGACCTACAACCATATTTTTTTTAAAAAAATTTTTTAATTTGATTTATATGCCGCCCTTCTCCGGAGACTCAGGGCGGCTTACAATGCGTTAAGCAATAGCCTTCATACTTTTGTATATTTATACAAAGTCAGCTTATTGCCCCCACAAACTGGGTCCTCAATTTACCCACCTTAGAAAGGATGGAAGGCTGAGTTGACCTTGAGCCTGGCTAGGATTGAACTCAGAGAAATTACAGGCAGCTGGTGTTAATTGCTGCCTTTAGTAGGAGGCATTAGCCCCCTACGCTACACAGGCTCAAATTGAGCTCAAATTAACTGTTGCTAAGCAAGACAGTTGTTAAGTGAGTTTTGCTTTATTTTAAGACTTTTCGTCTCACTTGAACTCATAGTCTATTGTTTTCTAACCTAGCGTCTTAACCACTCGACCAATATGTTTCATGCTACTATTATATAATTAGCACAATCTATGACTAATCTCTGTTGAATTACTCTTGCATATTGTTGTGTTCTCAATAAGTTTTTACAGAGCCTGAATGAAAAACCGCAATATAGGACAGCTTCCATTGTTATGTGGATCCCTGGGTAGAAAAAAAAGAAGGAATTAAAAACCCCAGGGTCCAATAAAATTTACTAGAACCCAATGAGTTTAGAAACTGTATTCCTTTCCTCATGGACACTCTAAAAACAGAAACAATCAAAAGAAGGCACTAATGTTTAGCAGAAAGTTACAATATACAGATTGTAATATTTATAAAAATGACCAATTATCTGATATGTACTGTAACAGAGGAATCTATAATAGGGTAGTCTCAGCCGTAAATTCAAACAGTCAATGCTAGACTTCTTCTTTGCCTTTGAATAGCATAGTTTCAGTGGGCCTCTTGCCTTCATGTCATGTTCTGAAGCCACATTGTGCTCTAAATTGCTCCTGTTACCCAAAGTCCTGTTGATAAAGAAAAAGCCATTGTTTCAGTTTCACTTAATTGTCATTTTATGATGTATTGTTCAAACAAAATAGCACCATGAGTTACAGAATCTTGAAATCCAAAGTAGTTCCCCTGCTGTAACTTTTATCCTTTTTGAATATTGAAGTAGCTAGTTAAATACATTTAAACATTTTTATCTTGCTTCTGTAGCTAGATTAGATTAGATTAGATTAGATTAGATTAGATTAGATTAGATTAGATTAGATTAGATTGGCTGGAGAGAGACAATTAGATAAAATTAGATTCACAAGTCCACTTTCTAGCAGTGGTTTTTTCATCTTCCTTGTATACTTGCTCTTCAGCCTCGGGACAATGCCCCAAAATAATTTTCTAATTAGCTCAGTGAAACTGGCAGCCATAATTTGGAGCTTAAGACTTAATAAATGGGTTTTCAACCTTATGGCTTGCCTGGGCCACATTGAATGAAGAGGAATTATTTGGGGACACATATCAGCTTGTATATAATATAATATAATATAATATAATGTTGTTGTTGTTATTATTATTATTATTAAAAATTTTATACCGCCCTTCTCCTGAAGGACTCAGGGCGGTGTACAGCCACAATAAAACAAAATATGTGATACAAAATTTAAAAACAATTTAAAACAAATTAAATATTTTGGCCCTTCAATTAAAAACCCCAAGTTAAAATACCCCATCCAATTTCTTGTTAAGCCAGACAAGCCTGTTGAAATAGCAGAGTCTTAAGGGCACAGCGAAAGGTACGCAGATCGGGAATCATACGTATCCCCGGGGGCAATTCATTCCAGAGGGCGGGTGCCCCCACAGAGAAGGCTCTCACCCTGGGGGTCACCAGTCTACATTGTCTAACTGATGGCACCCTGAGGAGTCCCTTTCTGTGGGAGCATGTTGGTCGGTGGGAGGCTATTGGTGGCAGAATGCGATCCCATAAGTATCCGGGTTCTAAGCCATGGAGCACTTTGAAGATGGTAACCAGCACCTTGAACTGCACCCAGAAGACCACTGGGAGCCAGTGCAGCTCGCGCAGGAGAGGTGTCACGTGGGTGCGTTGAGTCGCTCCCATAATCACCTGCGTGGCCTCATTCTGGACCAGTTGAAGCCTCCGGGTGGTCTTCAAGGGGAGCCCCATGTTAATTTTTGATCTTGTAGAGGTCGCATTACTGGCTGTCCATGACCACATGCATGGGCTTCAAATTTGCTTAAAACCTAATCTCTAAATTTATGCCATGCAAAGGAGAAAATAATTAAGAAACCTTAGTGATATTCAGGTCATTTTAAGTCATTAAGTTCAATTTAGTAAACTGAAATTTGAACAAGCTATATGTTAATGAATGGGTTCATTTGTTCCTGGTCTGAATAACAGGATAAAGTAATTAGGGAAGTACTGTATAATCTTTGGCTGTTAAACTTGAGAGAGTGGTTTATTATACCTAAACTAGCCTGTAACGATTACTGTATGAAATTGGGCAGAATCCATTGTAAACTTCCAGTTAGGACTTTGCCAGTCTTGTTTTCATATTTGCTTAGGGCTTTTTCACACACTGCATTCTAAAGCTGCTAAATTCCCAGAAATAAAATTGGTTTAAGAAACCTGTCCCAAATTTCAACTACTTCCTCTGCTTTGACCATCATAAGGGCCTGGTATTTTCTCTGGACTGTGGCCTCCAATTAGTGTTTTTTTTTTAAAACTCCTATGGCCCATACCAGGAAATGAAGCAACAATGGCTTTGCTTTCCATGAGTAAGTCTTTGAGGAGAGAACATGTGGATTCCATTGACAGACCTTTTCTTTTGTATGGATCTTTCTGTATTGCCTCAAACTGTGCACCAATCCATGGACTAGGAAAAATAAAAATAAAAAAAGGAAACATCTTTTTACCATTTATTTTTTCTGTTCCTTAGCCTAGAAGATAGCTCAACCAGTAACTGAATAGGAAGGGGCATTCCTACTACAGCACATAGTAATTAATTGTAATAAAGTTACACAGAATGCAAACTGAACACACTGCTTACAATGGTAGAAATCCTAAAACACTACTTTGGATGCAAGGCAGGGGGCAAGGTTGAGTAACGGTTGTCATTGTATGTTCCTGCTCAGAACATGGTCGCTTAGTCATGCAGATCAGCCCTTAGTCACTTGTAGAAAAAGAGGAGTAAGATGAATGAGCAGATTCCCTGTATCAGTATATTGCTCATTCATACTTTATTAAATCATAATCGATAGCCACGTGAACATGACCTTTTCTGAAAGAATTTTCTATTAATCTATTAAGTTTAGGTATCTTGTTGCCTTATATTTTATGCTTTATGATAATGTAACCATAACTTATCTGGATAACACCGAGGCTCGTGATGGCGAACCTATGGCATGTGTGCCAGAGGTGGCATGCAGCGCCCTCTCTGTGGGCATGCGAGCAGTCACCCTAGCTCAGCTCCTCTGACTAGCTGGTCTTTGGGTCTCTGCTGCGCATGCACGGGAGTGGGGCACATGCGGGGGCCTCATGTGCATTAGTGGGGGCGGCCACTTGTAGGGGGCGCATGCATACATGCACGGGGCCGCACATGCATTGCATTTTGGGGGTTCGGACATGCTTTGGGCACCCAGTCTGGAAAAAGTTAGCCATCACTGACCTAGACAAATAAACATTTAAAGAATAATTCTGAATATTTCAATATTGTTCAATTAGTATTTATTTGTTAAATTGCAAGTTTAATTTTAATTTAACCTCCAAATGGGAGGAGCCACTTTTGCTTAAATGGGGCGTTATTTTAAAATCCTGTTGATGGCTAGATTTGTTATAACATGGAAATTTGTCCTCATTGCCAGGAATAGAGCTGGAGTGCTGCAGGGTTTGTATTTCTAGAATTCTTTCATAACTTTAATTTGTATTTGATTGTTGGCATGGTTGCAATATTTGTATGATCTGATTGACTGTCTGGATAATTTTTTTTAATTAAATGCAGACTGAACTTACTTAAAACATGTTGCATTTACTTGTAAAAAGTTTTCGAATGATTTGAAATATCTTCTCTCTTGGTCATCTTTAAGTAGTTGAGCAAGCAGTTAACATTTATGACTCCATTTTAATAAATGTGTTGGAGGTCTTTTTAACACAAACAAAATGTGCTATGCAGGATAATTAAATCAATATTAACATGTAAGAACTTGCAGTTTCTGGAATTGCTCTCTTAAAACTCAGATATAAACAAAAACCCTGTTATTTTTTGTGGTGTACAAGCCCAGATGAAGGAGGTGTTTCCTGCTTTGTGCTGTTCATGGAATGCATATGGGGCTTTTGTTGTTGAATGTGACTTGCAGTTGCCCTGGATTTGGATAGGAACAAATGAGAATTTCAGAATCTGTAGCATATCTTTTCCAATTAAGAAGGATAGAGAAAGAGTTGAATTTTCCAAGGACTTTTTGAAAGGCAGTAGCTGCTATACCTGGCTAAACAAATAGGTGTAATACAGACACTGATCTATAAATCCTCAGAGCAAATAATAAATATTCTCGTTGAAATCCAAAAATTGCATACTTGTTTCATGAACTTCGCATCTGTTGTGGAAGGAACATACAGAGCTCTCCTATCATTGAAGATAATGGAGGAGATTTGGTGTCAGCATTTCACGCTGCACTTACTCTAATGCTGACATTAGAAGGAGAAGCGGAGGCCTCTGGAAAGGGACAGTTGACTCTTCACCTACTTATTTTCCCTGGAGAGAATATCACCTAGGAGTTGGGATGGGAGGGGGGGAAATTCCTTTGAGTGGGAGCAGTAGATTAGGGGCAGAGTGACTGGGAAGATGGCCAATGAGTGCAGAGGAGTGGGGAGAGGAAAAGGAGGGTTTTGGCTGAGGAAGCCAGAGTTGGCTGCGATGAGTTGGAGTAGAATGTTTGTGCTTAATAAATAAGAGTTTTTTTCATCAAAGACTTTGTTTGAAATGCAATTTATTTGAGACGACTTCGAAACCTGACACTTGGTTTGTGGAACATTCTTCAACATAAAACACCCTTACAAAATATTAAGTGTTGTTATGATAATTATCATGCCTATTAGGATGGAAATCCCCTTAAATTTAGTGGGCTTGCTTCTGTTGATATATCCATATACTTGTGCATATTGGATCTTTCATCTTTGATCAGGGATATAAATGACAGAATTACAGTAAAATCAAATCTGGAATAGTTATTTAAGTGTGTTGCTATTGGTATTTTGCAAGGGCAGGCAACTTTTTTATGGCCATAGGTAGGGTACATGGTGGAAAATAGGGTTTTTGAATCTACGGCCACTTCCAACTCTAGCTGAGAATGGTGCAATGTGCCCTCTTTCGGGCCTTTTGGTAGCAGTCTATGTATGCCAGTACAAGTATTTTTGTGGGTGTATCATTTTTGTATCTCTCTTTCTGTATGTTAGAATTACTAAGCTACAGGGAAATTAATGGAAAAAATAAGATATATGCTTAAAGAAGTTATAGAGATCACCTGGTCTGAAAATGTTTCTCCAGTTTTGAAGAGGCACTTCTCATTTCATTCTAATCTCTTTGAGTCAGTAAATCTAAAAGTTAGACTTGCTTTCTAAAGCTCCAGTTGCTCTCCTATAACTAAATACCTACAAGGTTTTTGATGAATTTGAAATTGCCATTTTGAATTGTTCTGTTCTGAAAAATGAGTACAGATATTTCTTGCTTACCAGCCATTCATTCAGCATATCATAATTATTATTATGATATTATGATGGTCCAGATCCTGAAGATGAAACTCAAATACTTTGGCCACCTAATGAGAAGGAAGGACTCACTGGAGAAGAGCCTAATGCTGGGAATGATTGAGGGCAAAAGAAGAAGGGGACGGCAGAGAATGAAGTGGCTGGATGGAGTCACTGAAGCAGTCGGCGTGAGCTTAAATGGACTCCGGGGGATGGTAGAGGACAGGAAGGCCTGGAGGAACGTTGTCCATGGGGTCACAATGGGTCGGACACAACTTCATGACTAACAACAAAAATTATGATGGTGCTGAACACATGGTAGTTATGTCCAGTCCTCAAAGTTTTTGACTACCCTGCACTCCACTGCTGCCATTCCTACCATCTCTTACTGGCCCTAGCTAACCTTCATCGTTTTGGAGGAAAAAGATGGTGCAGGGCAGCCAAAAGGGCAGAAATGGGAGAGGGGTAGGCAGATGGGAGTGTTGAAGCAGAGGTGGATGCAGTGAGGCAGGAGAAGGGTTTGGTCCTTACCTAATGGTCTTCCATAACAACCATAGCCAGGATTACTAAAACTACTGTTCCTAAGTAGTGCTGCCATGTGATGTTCCACCTAACAACCACTTCACTTAGAAGTCACAATTAGAGAAATTAAGCAAGGTCTACTGTACATACATACATTGAACTTGTTGATCGAAAGTTCAACAGTTCAGCGATTCGAATCCCTAGTGCTGCATAACGGGGTGAGCTCCCATTACTTGTCTCAGCTTCTGCCAACCTATCAGTTCAAAAGCATGTAAAAAATGAAAGTAGAAAAATAGGGACCACCGTTGGTGGGAAGGTAACAGTGTTCTTTGCATCTTTGGCGTTTAGTCATGCCAGCCACATGACCACGGAGACGTTTTTGGACAGCGCTGGCTCTTCAGCTTTGAAACGAAGATGAGCACCGCCCTGTAGAGTTGGGAACAACTAGCACATATGTGTGATGGGAACCTTTACTTTTACCTTACTGTACATTCTTTATTTAGAGGTATTATATGCTTAGAACCAGTGTTCTAAAAAATTTTCAGTTGCATCAAAAAAGGTTGAATTTCTCTTTTCCTTTCATTTGTTTTCTTAGAAGACGAAAGTAGCTTTCTCCAACTTAGTGCTTTTCTAATGTGATAACATTGAGTTGGGTAAGACTGATTAAAAGAATAGAGAGAGATTATTTTTTTTGAAAACCTATTTCAGATAGATTACATTTCCTGTTACTAAATAAGCTACAAGTTTAGCACACTTATTTATGTGGACTAAGATATATAAAACACATGATATCACAATTCTTAAAGCTTTCTCTAAAATTCATACATTCAATTTTAGAATAACTCAGTGGAAACAACCAATAGGAACCAGTATCTTTCATGGTTAGAAATATTTGTTGTTACCAAAATGATATTCTGTAAATGTCATGTTATGTTGTATTTTCCAAAAAGAAAGAAGTAAAGAAATTAAGCTGGTAAAATTTATTTGAAAAAAATGTATTTGTATGGAAGCAGAAGAAAATCTTACAAAGGAAACGTTGCAAATAGTTTGTAGAAATAATATTAGGTAACATTGGTATTTCTAATTTAAATTGTTGCTGCAGTTCATATCAGTCTTTGATACCAAACAAACAGAAGTCTCCTGCAGAAGAACTTGTGGCATAGATTTAATGTAACATCCGTTTTCATGAATTAGAGCCTGATGTACTTACAGAGTGGGATCAGTGACAAACTGGATAAGCAGATGTGTGTTTGTATGACAAATTAAAGTCATGGGAGCCATCACAATTCACTTCTCTGCTAATCCCATAGCAAAGGTTTGGGAACACAGATGGCCCTTGTAAAATTTTACCATCAAGAAATTTTAAAGTGGAGCTCTTAAAGTAACTCTGGAATGCAGAGCTAAGTGACTTCATTCTCTATTATTTCCTCTCCAGGCATTCACGAATTCACATTAGGACAGGTTTGATGGATGCTCATCTGTACTGTTTGAAGAAATGTGTCATAGACTTCCTTGTGGAGAACAGGTAAGGAAAGGGATCTAGAACCCAAATGCACTTCAAAAATGTTTGAATGTCACATTGGAAACATCCTTTGCCTTGTTAATATACAGGATTACAATATACAACTAGTGTTTTTCTTGCTTTAAATATAACAACACCCTCTTCAATTTGTGATCATATGGATGCAATTCTATGAGCCTTCCTTTTATGCTCACGGGATATCAAGGAATGCACTGTGCATTTTAATGATGTGCATTGCAGGAGTTCTACCTCATTTTCTACTTATGGGCTCTCACATGTATAAAAGAAGTGAAAGAGAAGCAGAAAATGCTGAGAAGATCTCTTTATCTTCCTACTTCGTCTTAGGTACTATGTTTCAGTTTTGAACATATGCATATAGTTATTCCAATCCTGTTCTCGGACTCAGCATTCCCTTTAAAAACAAAAACTTGAGTTTTTCCAGGGCTCACTCCAATGCCTTTCTAGCAATCAGATGAACAATGAGCAAAGGTGCCTGAGAAAATTAAAGAATAAAGTGTGAGATGAAACTTTCTTAAAGGTGCTTCTCAGCATCATTATTGCTACCATTCATTTATGCTGCAGAACATACAAATGAAGCATCATCTGTAAGGTTTAATTATATGTTTTTTAAAATAATTGAGTTGGAGGAAGATTATGCAGGCCAGTTGAATTGAAAAGACAAGAGCTTATGAAAAATGCATGGCATCATTCTCTTTCCCACCTCTGATTTGCCACATGGCTTCTTAAAGATAACCCAAATGCACTTTAAGAATTTTTGAATGTCACACTGGAAACATCCTTGGCCTTGTAATACAGGATTACAATATACAATAAGAGAAGGGGTAAATAAAAAGTTTATCTCTCTGCTTGTTGCATAAGGAATCACTCAGTTTCTTCCCTTTCCTTAGCTGGATGGGTGCTATGGAACGTTTCTATTTGTCTGTCAGAGGTTGGGACATGTGTAAGTGACCACAATTTTTTGTTAGCCATCAAGGCCACCCAAACTTTGTTGGTTCTTAGTGGGAAATCAGTTTAAAGAGGAAGGCGACAGTGACAAGTTCCATTTAACTGAGAGTTATCTGCAAGATGTCTTCTCTCTGGAATATATCAAGTGAGGGGCAAGTTTATTCAACATGAATGCTAGACAATTAACCCTAATTGACAAGACCTAAACAAGTTGTTTGGACACTGGAAATTAAATCCAACCCATTACCTCCCCTGCTTCCCTTTTGTATATGATGGTAACTTTCCACCCAGTAGTAGCATTAGACAATGGAGGATTACCACACTGAACTAATAATCTTGTTGACTTCATGAAACTTAATATGTGCCTGCTTTGTCTTCATTTGTATCTTATTAAGGCATTTTTTTCTTCAGCAGTAATATGAGTATTTCTATTCCTTTTGTATGGGTCTTCTTTTTGTACATTATTTTGTCTATTTGTAAATCCAATCCTTCTTGGGATAAATCCTCATGTTGGCTATTTTTGATACATCCTGTGTATCTTGTGATGTTCCTAATATGAAATTGAGGCCACCTACTGAGAGGAAGAAAGACATCCTTTTATGGAAGAAGAGAGAGATCCTGGCTATAATGGTTTAGCCGTAATGAGGATCTATGTACTCACCTCAAACTGGAAGTAACTTAAAGCTGAACCCCAAGCATAACTTTCAGTCCCACCTGCTCCAGATGCTGCAGGAGCTGAAACAGCTGTGTTCCATAATATTTTTGCTCCGTTGAAATACTGCAGAAGCCACAGGTGATGACAATTAAAGAAAAAGATAAGATGCTAAGGATAAAGTTTAAATGTTATGGCCAAGTGATATAGTCAAGATGATAATTTTACCTGTATATTACAGACAGGTAAGGAGGTGAAGGATGACCAATGGACAAACAAGTTTCCTACAAGTAAAATTGATTTCTGTAGTAAGAAACCCTACTTTTATTCCCTCTTCCCTTAAAATTCTTGACAGATTATGACAAAGACAGACAGTCCTAAAAATGTTTCTTTGCAAGGGCCTCTACAAAATCATTTTCAAAACAATTCTTACATATGCATTTGAATGTAGAAACTTGATATTTTTATGTTTAAGTCTTTTAGTTTAAAGGCTACTTATTTTATATTTTGTTGTATTAGATTAGATTAGATAGATTAGATAACATGTTATAGTATTACTGATTTATTTTATCTGTACTCTCCTTAGTAATAAATCCATGGTAAAGTTGTTATAACAAATACTACTGGCTGGCCATTGGCTGCATGCCAACCATAGCTACAGGAAAGATAGATCTATAGAGGATGTAAGGTAAAGATTTAATTCGCTACATTCTTTGCTATCAATATGAGACAGGCAGTTAGGTTTCTGTAGTTTGAAAAGAACTTATTAGTTCCTGAGATATAAATCAGAAGAAAAGACACTTGCTTTCCTCTTAATTCTCCTGCAATGGCCTGATCAGTTTGGCTTCTCTTGAAATATGCCAGATCATTAATATTGAAGATCACCATTCCAAAAGAGAAAGATAAAAGGCTGACTAAAAAGTCAATAAATGATGGAATTTTAAAAAGGTTAAGAGATGATGGATAATGAGAAAATATATTAATAAAATGAGAAAATACAAATAGGGAAAATAGTAGTATATATATATTAATAGGTAATACAAGTTATTATAACTAAAAATAAGATTAGTAGATGGAAATTTAGGATTAGGTAATTTAATTGTATTATTAACTTTAATAGTGTGTTAAAGTATATTTTGAATTTAAAATATTAAGAATTAGAAATTGTGGGGATTTTGAGATACACTCCTGGGATTGATTAAATATTGTTAGCATTTGGCGTTATTAGCAATCCTACACATTTAGAATATTGAAGTTATGGTGGAATAATGAGTAATTCTTAAAATATTAAATAATAGTAATTTAATAGGGAATAACAAATACATGGCACAAAGAAATGTTATTTATGTTGAAATGAATTAATGGGGAAAATGATAAAGGATTATGAAGAGAGAATAGTATTGTCGAAGTTGGAAGATTAGGATTACACATACTTATTTGTATTATTATTGTTAGCATTGTTTAGAAAAGACGACCCAGTCAATACACTGTCCACAAACTATGTTTGGTATTAAAAGAAAACTGCAAATAAAACATGTTTTGTGTATGTGTGTTATCTATATAGCTATCTATATCTATCTATCTATCTATCTATCTATCTATCTATCTATCTATCTATCTATCTATCTATCTATCTTTATATATATTGAAGATCACCAGAACCTTCTGCAAATAAAATATGTTTTTATACACACACACACACACACACACCAGGTGTGATTCAGGATATTAGTCATTACTTACAAAGCCCTAAAGTCACAGGGCCCAGTTACGTGAGGGACTGTCTGTCTCCCCTAGTATCTTCCTGGCCACTTCAATCCAGCAGAATTAGTTTGCTCCAAATTTCTTAAATTAAAGATTGCCATCTTTGGAATCTGGAAAGGCGCCTTATACAGTATCTGGCATAGTACCCACTCTCTCGAATAAGGTTCCCCAAGAACCGCTATTTGCAACCTTCACCACCTGCTTCCAACATGCAGAATCATGCAGAAACTTGCAAATTGTGATCATGTGAGCATGGGATTCTGTGACTATGTAGGATTTGCCTAACAACAGCTACTGATAGTGCCAGAACTGCCTTCAAAAGACTGCATGGTCCCATGACAGTACATCTTAGAATCTCATTGCTTAGCAATGGAGTTCCCCATCCCAATTACTATCAGTGTGACCTATAGCTCTCTTCTACAGGTATATTTACCTGTACCCCGCTTCTGAACTGAACTGAAGAAGCCTCTTGGATGAGCACTGAAACATTTTCAAAGGAAAAAAAGAAGAAAGTTGTTGCCTTTGGAAAAAAGCACCTTTGGATTGATTCAGAATCTTTCCAGTTGGAGAAAGTGGATTATTTCAAACAGAAGCCTTCGGGGCTAAAGAAACTGAAATTATAGTCCAGCTAATTTATCAAATGGAATAGCAATAGACAAATTTAAAGATTTTTAATTCTAATATTTTTTACTCCTGATAGCTGTACCTAAATCCTGATGATGCTACTTAGTTTGGTAGTCAAATGTCTGCGAGAAAACAATCAAGTTCAGAGTATACCAGGAAACCCCCAGGTCAACCCTGCACTACAAATATCCCCTTCTATAGATACCTAAAAGTAAATCTAAATACGAAAACTACATTTTTAGTTTTCATCTGTTATTATATTTATGCCTCCCCCTTTCCCCAATAAATTCAAATCAGTGTCCACTTCTTTCCTGTTCTGGTTTTTACCATCACAATGCCTTTATCAAAGAAGTCGGATGAAGATGGTAAATTTGAAGGCTATAGATTTGAATTTGGATCTTTCCCATCCCTAGAACATGGAAACCAAAAGGACAAAATAGAACTCTGAGCTACTCAGAGCACAAGAAATGATGTGAGGATGATTAGGAACAACTCTTGTGGATTAATTCTAAAGAGTAATAAGTTAAATAATTAGCTTTGTCATATTTTGTTACTTTTGAACCCATAAATGTCAAATTTAATAGCCCTACACGGAGCAGTTTCCTGAGCAAAGTTAATCTGCTTTTCAGAAAAAGCTTTTAATGTTCAAGCGGAAATTCTTGGCTTGGTTGTATTCAGAGAAGCAAAGTATCAAATATGTTTTGGGAAAGAAGAAAAAAGCTTTTATGGGTGGTTGAAAACATTGGCTATTGATAAGCCACTTCCTCTGCAGTTCCCTTCCTCCTTCCTTCAGTCAGGCTCCCAAGATCTTTACGGTGACCTTTTCTGGAAAGCTGTTCCAGAAAAGATTATTTTTCTCCCATCTGAGCTGCAGACTGAAAGGAATGCTGTGAAGAAAAATCTTCAAAGTTCTGTACCTTCCATGAATAGTTCCAAGATCGCCAGAGGTTAGGAGCTGTGTTTTGGTTGATGAGAGTAAATTTTGTCCACAGGCTTCTGCTTGATTTGCTTTGTGGTATGTTGTACACAGAGGCCCCTGCAGGTTTACATTAAGATATTGCCCAGACTAAACCAGTCTGTAGTTTTGCTTTCTCCCTTTCAATGCCTTTTTATCATTCACACTGTCACCTGTGTTTCCTGGCAAGGCCTATGGACTGTGAGGGAGGTCTGGCAGAGTCAGACTTCTGGCTTTAATGCATGCTCTCTCCCTCTCCCTCTTTCTCTTTTTCTTCTTGCCTGCCGGAAAAATGTCTGTAAAAGAATGCTTGCTGTGTGGATACTGAAGAGAGATACTGAAGAGAGAGCACGTCAGTTCTGTGACTGATTTCTTCCTGATAATGTTCAGGTTGTATAATGAGTATTTTCCATGTGAAAAGAGAAATTGAACAGATTACAATTTAGGAATTAAAATGCAGACAAATAGGTGAAATGGCCAAACAAAATGAAAAATATAAAAGATGCCGCTAAAGGGAGACCATTTCTGCAGATTTACTGAAAATTTTAAATAGTATCACAGGAAAAGATTTAGGGATGATTAGCATTTACTTCAAGTAGCCCTCAAATTATAACTGTTCGTTTAGCAACTCTGCAGAGTTATGGTGGGTGCTGAACGAAGTGAATAACAATGGCTTCTCAAAGTTTTGACTGTTACAATGCTCACGTGAACAAAATTTGAATGCTTGGCAATCAGCTTACACTTATAACCAGTGGCAGCAGCCCTCGGTTGTGTGATTGTCATTTGCAACCTTCCTTGCTGGCTTCTCACAGGCAAGGTCCATGGGGAAGCCAGCAGGAAGACTGCAGGTTACTTAGTAACTGCCTTTCTTCACTTGCATGCACCACATCAGGGGTGAAATCTACTTACCTTCCTTACCATGTGTGTGTGCGCACACCTACGCATGCCAGGAAGTAATGACACCTAGGCAGCGATCGCTACTGGATCGCCGAACCACAGGGAAAAATCGCTACCAGATCGGGCGATCCGGTTTGATCCAGGAGCATTTCACCCCTGCACCACATCCTCCTTTGCTTGCATGCACCCCAGCTCTCTTTTCTTGGCCCTCCTGGCCTCCGTGCATTCACACAAATCCTCCACCTTCTTTCTCTGGCCTCCTTGTGCTTGCACTCACCCTTGCGTTCTCTTTATGTAGCCTGTCTGAACTTGCACCCATACCACAACACACACACCCCAAGTTTGTGTGCGACCTGCACTGGACCTCCCAGAGCTTCCCGGACCTTGCTGCAGCACCTCCATAGCTTTACCTGGGACTCTGCTTCTCACATAATGACCTACGCATCTGGAGTTACAACAACAACCAGGACCGCCTGGATTATTATTTTGAATATAAACTGATAATTCATTCTCAGAATGTTTATTTATGCACAATAATAATATATTGCTTGTACAAAATAGTCCTCAATTTACAATTGCAACTGGCAACAGAATTGTTGCAAGCTTACTTTATTGCAATTTTCATCTCAATGGCAGTACAACTAATACATTAATTTTGTGTATAAACAAACTTTTTGAGAATGAACTGCCAATTCATCTTCAAGTACTATAGTTTATCCTGCCCTTGGGATTGTACTACTGTATTCATTTTTACTAAGGGATGATGGAGATTAAAAAAATTACATAATAGTTACAAATTCTACTCAATAAAATTAAGTTATAATTTGTCAAACAATAATATCAACAATTAAAATTATAATGTAACAATATATATTTAAAGGGTTGTCCTATGATATTGCAGAACACTCATATATCCAGAAATCATATAAAATAAATACCCCAAAAATTACCAGTCTTAATGGGAATAAGGTAAAATAACCAGAACCCAGTAATAATAAAAAAATGTTCGTTAAACTTCTTTAAAAGCCAACTTGTTTGGAAGAGCAAAGGGTAGGATGAAACTGATTCTAAAGCAGTATTTTTCAAACTTGGCAACTTCTTAAAGTAATGTGTGGATTGCTGGCTGGGGAATTCTGAGCGTTGAAGTCCGCACATCTTAAAAGTTGCCAAGTTTGAAAAACACTATTCTAGAGTCTGTTAAAAAAGACCACAGCCCTAAAGGGGAAACAGTAAGGTGACTGTACCCAAAGGAACATAAGCAAAAAGTATGTTTTTTTAATGGAGGGCAAATAATATATTTTTAAAAGTGCTGTCTCTGTGCTCATATATTTAATGAGAGTAATCTTGATTTTAATAGTAGTGATTTTACTTTTTATTCTTTTAATGGATATAAGCTATCTTGAATTTTTTATAAAAACTGAAAAGTCAGCTATACATTTCATAATAAATGAATACAAATCCACAAAGGGCCAGTGTGTTCAAAAAAATGTTTACACTCTATGAAAAAATGATTTTTTTCCCCTTCCAGAATCATCTAATAAAACTAGCTTACAGGAGATTCAAGACAAACAAAATATATTTTTTCATTGCATAACAGGGTTAGCTGTGAAATGGGCTATCACAAAAACCTAGATGCATTTAAAAGAAAATGAGTTTAGTTCTCAGTGGGTACTATCAGGTTCTTGGTGGCTACTGATCTGTAGTATACCTAGGACAGTTAAATTATGCTTTTTAGAATTAGTCTTGGCTCTAAGGATAGAAGCTATCCTGTGGGTTTCTATAGGGAAGCTGGGGAATCACTGCTAAAAATGGAGGAGAACTAGATATAAGTGCATCAGAACTGCTCTTCCATAGTTGTACATTCACCTGTTCTACATTCTCTTTGTGGCCACATCCAATCCTAGCCCCACACTGTGGGAATTTGCAGCTGCAACAAATCCTTCGGATATTTTTGCTGTAATCTACATGAATTTGCTTTGAATGTTTCTAATGCTACTTGTGTCCAATCTGCAGCTGGCAGAGCAATTTACATCTACAGCTGTTGTTTGGAGTTCTTTGAAAATTCCAGCTTGTTATGACATAAAAGGAGCCCATTTGGAAGGGTTTTTCCACAACCTGAAATACCCTGATTAGTCTTCCTGCTGTGCCCTCCACTTCGGTGCCTTTCTTCCTATACACTTAACTGTTGGTGGCCAAAGCCACCTGTGATTAGTGTTAATGTGCAATACACACTACAAATATAACTGTTTCTTTTTGTTTTGTATTTGGTATACAATTGTCATGCTCTGTAAGGAATTTGAGGTACAGATTGGTGAGATCACTGTTTACAATTAGCCATAGTCACAATAAAACATTCCTATTGTAAGCATCACTTTTTGTAATACTGGCTAGTCAAAGTGTTTGCTTTTCCTCATGCCAGTACACACACACACACAGAGAGAGAGAGAGAGAGAGAGAGAGAGAGAGAATGTTTTAGGTTGCTTCAGAGAGATAATTTATAAATGCAATATTCCCCCCTGCTTTTTATTGCTCTTATACATAAAGACATTAGTCAAATAAAATTAAGAATCACAAACAGAAGTGGACCATAAAGGAATAAGCAAACTATAATTATGAAATACATAGAAAACAAACAAAAAGAAATTATCAAACAGTGAGGAAAATTTTGGTCACGTAAAATAATGTTGACTGGACTTTTCCACTGTGTTGATAGGAAACCAATTCAAATGTGGAGGATAAACATATGTCTTTAATCTAGGATTTTAAAGCAGGTGTACTAGTGTTTCCATCGAAGTAAAACAGCCTGTCTAGCCACAGACCACACACTGTAAATCTAGAATTCTTCATACTTCACTTCCAAATGTTTCATATATAATTTAGCAGCACAGTCTCATCTGTAAATTTTTTTTTTATTCCAACACCATATTAAAAATCTTATAAATATTAAACCAAACGAGTACAACTCTAGAATATGCCCAAAGCATGACTCTTCTGTAAAATTATCCTTGCAACATACAGTTGAGATCTAGCCTTACTAATATCCTTCATAGTGTCCTGAAAATATGAACAATAACTTTTTGTTCTATTCATCACTTTTTTAGAACATACACTACAATATTGCTCTTTGCCTATTAAATTTTAAAAAGGAGATATTCTAGCTTCTTGTTTCCCATATCTATCTTAGTAATACTTCTGCATCTTTATCTGATACTTTTTAAAAGCACCAACAGTTTACTAAGGGTCTACAAATACATTAAAATATATTTTACAACCATTCACATTTACCACAGTGATGAAAAATCTCTGATCAGGCCACACATTTACAACTTTGCTGTTCTGTAAAGCAAAGGCAAGCTGAAGATCTTAAGCACAGTTCACTTATTGACCACTTCATTTAACAACTGAGATATTGGTCCCAATTATAATCACTAAATAAGGAGTAAAACAGCAGAATAAAATAAAACCAATGCAATAAGAAGACTAATATGCAGTTAAAATTACAATAAAATAACAGCAAACAATGTTTTAAAATGATTTCTGATTGTTATGGGAAAATAAGTAGTGGTACCAAAGAATCATAGAATACATCAGTGGTGGCAAACCTTTTACTCACTGAGCGCCAAACTGGTACACATTTCGTGTGCGTGCTATCTGCACTAACCCACGGCTCCTCCCCTGTGCGCTGCATCTGCAACTGCACACAGCTTTCATGCAGCTCCCCCGTGCCCTGCAAGCACAATTGCAGCATCTGTGCAAGCAATTGCAGCATCTGTGCACGCGTGCAATGCATTCACATGAATGCCATCTACGTATGTGCATGCTGCGTGCAAATACTCTCACGTGCATGTGCAAATGCATGCACATGCGCAGAAGAGCTCCAAAGACTAGCTGGGCCCCCTGAATTGTGCACATGCGCACCAGAGACCCGAACGTGCGCATGCGCAGCTGCAGGAGTGCGTGCGCATGCGCAGCTGCAGGTGAGTTGAGTGACAGCTTGCATGCCCGGAAAGATGGCTCTACGCGCCACCTCAGGCACGCGTGTCATAAGTTCACCATCACGGGTATAGATGGTCTCAACTTACGACCACTCATTCAGTAGCACTGAACGAAGGGATTTACAAATGATCTCTTATGAAACAGTGGCATAACATGGATGTATCCATAAGTCCTAGTTTGCGGATGAGCTGCCTGTCAATAAACTTGGTTGCTTTGTTTTTAAAAACAAGCCTAGGTACAGGGCATTTTAAAAATCTAAACATAACAGTTAATGCAAGGGTTATGCTGTCTTGCCTAAGCTGATAAAAGATTAAGACACTGAGGCTACTTAGCTCTCCAATTTCAATGGGGATCTCAGAGGAACCCAAGACTATACATTGGCATTTTAAAAAGAAAATATGTAGCCCCCTTCCAAAAAGACTGAAAATTACTGGAGTGAGTACAAAATGCAAAAAAAAATATTTCAGAGAAGGAAACAATTAACACTGGAAATTGTTTTGCAGCAAGTCAGAATAAACCATGAATAGAATGGAAATTATATGGGAAGTTCCATAGTCAGCTATTTTTGACCAGACTTTCTCCTGTTTTCTCTCATAGACACCTGCACTTTCAGGTGTCAGAAGAGCATGCTTTCAGATGTGATCAGTCTGACGCTATCGTTTTTTTAGTAAAGCAGAGTACTAAGTTTTATGAATTGTAAAATTTCATTTTTCCATGTGTAATTTATTGAAACCTGAGCTCTTTGGTGTTTATATAATACTTCAGTTTTGACAAAGATATGCAATGTACGTGATAGCCAGAATATCTGTGCATAATTTGCAAAACAAACATTCCCCTGCATCTATTCTGCAGAAGGATTGGAGCAAAAATATGATCAAGCCAGGAGGAAAGCTTCTATTGAGAGTCATGTTAGGTGCAGTTTGGTTTAGCTTGAAAGGAAAGCAGCCAATTTCTGTGCATGCAGAAGGGTCAGTACATAGATGAGAAACTGTCAGAAAATCCCAGGTTAGTTGAAGTTGAAAAAAACTTTCCTGGAAAAAGCCACTCCCATATTGTTGCCAGTAAATTCAGTAGAGTTGTCTATGTGGACACCAGAAGTCATGTTCAGCTCAAAGGATCCTTTACCTTTAAAATTTGACTATATTAGACTAATTTCAATAAATTAAGGTATATAATAGGACTCTGCAGCGTTATGCATTTGGAATGCAGATGTTATGTACTATCTATCTGCACCACTTAAAGCAGGGGTATCAAACTCGCGATGACACATCACGTGACATATCACAACTTTTTTTCTCCTTTGCTAAAAGGGGGCTGAGCATGGCCAGGCGTGATACATCCGGCCCACGGGCCACGAGTTTGACACCCCTGACTTAAAGCAATGGCATTTTTTCCTGGGATCATATTATGAACATAGCTGTTTTAAGATATTGCAAACAAGTGTTATATTTGTGATTTTGCAAGCTGCAAAGCTTTTGCACATTAACCTCTGATCACCAACATTTGGCAATGGAAAAATTAAGTGAGGGAAATGATAGGACTTTGTCAGTGACCAGTTACTTCAGTGCTATGAGTGTTCATTCTCCACTATGGGTATACTAGACATATGGACTTGCTGCCCAAACAGCAGGGGAACAAAAGATCAGCTTCTAATTTCAAGGTTATTTTGTAAAACTGCAAGAAAGGGAAGACCAACTTGAATGTTGGTGGATTGAGTATAAGAAGGCATCTGACTCTGCCACATGGCTGGATAAGCAAGTGCCTAGAAATAACAAGAATTAGTAGAAACATCAGAAGCTTTATGCAAAGGTCAGTGGAAAACTTAATTACTAATAATTAATAAGTGGTGATGAACTTAGAAAGGTTAATATCAAGGGTGGAATCTTTCAGGGAGATTTACTATCAGACTTACTACTCATTGTCATTGCACTAATTCCTCTGTCAACAATATTGAACTAGCCATCTGAATCGCTACTCAGCACTTCATATATACAGCCAAAATATTGTAATGGCATTTGGATTGGACAGATGAGCCACTCTCATCAACAGTGGAAAAATAATGAAAACTGAAGGAATCAGAATGTCCTATGGAAATTATATCAAGACACTGGATGAAGACAATTACTACAAATACCTGGGCATCTTTCAAGCTGATAATATCAAGCACGCTGAAATCAAGAAGAAGGTTAGAAGTGAATACACCATGAAAGTGAAAAAGATCTTAAAGTCAGTAATTAACAACATAAGGCAATTAACATCTGGGCAATTCCAGTCATTAGATACACAGCTGGAATAGTTGACTAAGCTCAAGCAGAACTAAAACATCCATGCAGTGAAATTGACAGACTCTACTTGCCAAGGAAAATAGGTGGATGTGGAATGTTGCAAGTCCACCAGACAGTTGAAGAAGAAAAAAAGGCATTGGATGAAGAAGATAGTGAAGAAGATGCCCTGAGACTAGTATATCATGAAGACTTAATTGAGTACTAGAGAGACTAAACTGGTCTACAGGAAAGAGCAAATGAAGAACAGAAAAGAGGCATAGCAGCCCAAAGTATTACATGGCCAGTACATAAAAAATAGGCAAAGCAGATAATAACAAGACCTGGCAATGGCTAATAGCAGGAAAATTGAAGAAAAACACAGGTGCTAATTGGAGCTGCATAAGACCAGGCCTTAAGAATAATACATACAAAACCAGAATTGAAAAGACAGCAACAGTTAGCAAATGCCACCTCTGCAAATAAGCTGAAGAAACAGTGGATCATCTACTTAGCTGCTGCAAGACTCAGTCACATGCTGATTACAAACAGTGGCATGACAAAGTAATAACAAGTAGCAAGACTGGTGGGACCACAAAGTAATAGAAAATGAAGAAGCTGAAGTTTACTAACTAAAATTCCTTTGTAAGATTCTTATTAGTACACTATTCACCTCACCAGTGATTGTTCATAATAATTCTTGTTAACAAGCTTGTTGCTTGTTAACAAATAATTGTTAACAAGCAACTGTCAATATTTTATTTATGTATTTACTCTGTTCATATGCTATATCTCTGCCTTTCTGTTCAATATTTAGAATTTTAAATTCTAAAACAAGAAGATGAAATAATGAAATACAGTCTTACTTTAGACTGTGAGTGCTTTAATTGGAGTACCTTAACAGGAAGCCTGTATCTATTAGCAGAACAATGATAAAAGCTTTATCTTCCTATTTTTTCCTCTGTATAATAAACAATTGCAAAGATTTGAACCCAAGCAGCAGTTTAAACTTGCTCCACTTATGTCATAAAATTTCACAGCCGAATGGCACAAAGGCTGTGTTAAACTTGAAGTCACATTGGTTATAATTTGAGTAATGCACATGGAATTATTTAAAATAACCTGGTCTACCTGACTACTTTAACATTTCTTTTCAATTGTCATTTAAAAGTATAAATCAGGAGCTGGGAGTAGGAAGAGGAAAATGATGTGGATTGCAATCAGATTTTTTTTTTGGCTTAACTTTTCCATTAGTGCCAATAACCTTGATTTTCTATCTCAGAAACTACGTACATTTTAAAGGAATAAATTGATCAAGAGAGTTTTTTGTTTCCAAATTCAGAATGTACTCACCAAAGCCATATTATATGAAATCAACCAAACTTTGACTTAAGGAGCCAAAGAGGCAGATGGTATTAACTAGAGGCTTTAATTCTTTTTCAATTCTCTTCCATTTCCTTGAAGATGCAAGCAAGGGGAATATATATTAAGGGAATTTTTCCTGCTTTTGTACTGAGATTTTAATGTTGGCTGGAATATAAATATCATTTCCCTAATGTCCTTGTTCTTGACATTGTTTTGTTTTTATTCTTTATAGTGAGTTGACTTTTCTTTATAGCAGTGGGGATGGGGAGGAAGAAACGATAGCTGATTGTTCTAGTTTGGAATATTAGAGAGATGGGGAAAAATAACTTGTTTTATTCTTTGAATTCACTTTATACCTATAAGGTTCATAAATAACTTTTCCTTTCACCTCTCTTCTTTACTTATTTTTTAAAAAACTTTTTTACATTTTCCCCTGACACCACCATTACATTTTTACTATTCTGATTTTCTGAAATACAGCAGAATTAAATCTATAAGATATTTTTAGTCAAGAATTTCTTTCTCTACCATATTAGACCATTTAGACAAGAATTTCTTTCTCTACCATATTAGAACTCTAGGCGTCCTTAACTTATAATCAGTCATTTAACCATTCAAGGTTACAGCAGGCCCCCCTCCCAAAGCTACTTACATCACACTCTTAAAGTTACAGCAGCTGCAGCATACCCACAATTGTTTGCCCTTATGAGCGATCACAGGCCCTCTGCAGCATCCCCCTGCCCATTCTCCCCCTCATTCCCCACTCTGGGTTTCTGCAGCACCTTAGACATGTATCCCACACCTTCCACTGAGCCCCACATCTTCCTCCTCACTTACCTTTTGTAGATCTCTAAAGGTCGGGATAAGGAAGGAGGACAGGCCTTTCCATTGCTGGACTTCATGGCGCAATTCTGGAAATGGTCAACATCTTTCAGGTGGTCATATTGAATTGTAGCCATTAGGACAAAGGGCGCTTCTAGGGATGTGCCATGCAGCCCAGCAATGAAGCGCCTTGTTTTGCTTTACTAATGTGAGTTCCAGAACATTCTAAAGTGTTCCAGTGTAATAACGTCACCAAGTATTGCGCTTGACTCAAAGCAGTTTCTGGGTTTTTTTTCCTGCCAGGAAATAATATTAGAGTGTGTTTCAAATACTTTGCAGGTCAGATAGATTCCAGTGATATCTTTTGCAGCAAGAACTATGTTGTGGAACCTTAACTAATGTATAATGCTGTTAGGCATTTTTGTGCCTCATCATAGTCCATTTTATCAGATGCCCAAATTATTTTTCAGTGTTCATGCATCAGGCAGACAGAATCAGCCCACTCAGTGTTCCTGCTGAGGGTCATCAGGATATTTATCAGGAAAGGAGATATAAATGGTCTTGTGGGAGTCTCTCCTGTGGAACAGCTGTTCCTAACAACATAGCATCTAAACAGCTTGATAATGAAACATATCAGTCTGTTTAGATGCTATGTTGTTGGGAGTTTCATTCCAGTTTGGTCAGTTTTACCCAGCTCCCTTTGCCTGCATTACTGGGCGTGCAAAAACATTTAAGAGGATCTGTAAATAATCAAAATAGCCAATGTCAATGACAGATCCATTTTGTAGTGAAATCAGCTGGTTGGATTGCATTTGATTGGCTGCAAAGAGGGAGCTGAGAATGTGTGTCAAGCTACCATTCCCCTTAAATGGACTGTGAATGTTATGCTGCTGAAGCTGAGAGGCAGGGGGAAGGCAAGAATTCTCAGAAAAGGGAAAATGGACCACTCACAAGTTCTGCTCAGCCTCAGGCCTCTAAAAAGAAAGAACAGGTTTTGCCATGCTGGATACATTGCAGATAAGTAAATCACCTGAGATGCAAACACAAACTGCAGCTGGGAAACAGAATTTGAGAGTTGGTCCTGGAGAAGTACAAAGAGGACCAATATTATATTTTAGTTACAAACTTACAGTCTAATGATTTAGACTAGTCTTGAAATTTCCTGCTCTTGTTCAGAATCTAGATTTCGCAAACAGCTATTTGAACATCAGATACAAGAAAGAAACAATTTTTCCCCCTCAGGAACTTGTAAATAATATATTTATCTCTTAGTGCTATTGTTTTAATTTCCTTAGGACATTTACTTCAATCAGAAGTGAGCTGATCCCATACTTGGTTAGAAAACAGTTTTCCTCTCCTGCACAATTTCAACAGGACCAAAACCACAAAGAGCAAGACCAAAAGAAAAAGGACCAGAAAACAGGTTAGTACCACAAAAAAAAAAAGAAGAAAAAAACAACCCACTATGCAGGAGAAAACGAATGTCACATGGGGAATGTTACTCCAATACGGGGAATGCAATCAACTCCCAGTTCATAAGCTCTTTTTAGCCTGCTTCTTGACAAATAAAACAGCTTGTCTCAATTAAAAATCTGGTAAAATATTGGTAGTATGAGCCATATAGAAGAGATTGTTGCCACCAGGGTTTAAAAAGATAAGCAGCAACATGGGAAAAGGTGAAAGGAAAGATAATGAGGGTGATCAGTTTGATAATGCCAGAAGTAAGTTAGTGTTCTGTATTACATCCAACTTGGGAAGTTATCATTTGTTATAATAAGGCAGTCAGCTTGTTTAATGTATCAGTTTAAACAAACATTGGGTTCCTGAATTTTGCTGAAATAGGGAGTTTTGGTCTGTTAAAGAAAGAAACTCCTTTCATTTGACAGCCATATAAGAGATAGTAACTTATGGGGCCTTGTTCATATATTACAAAAGTACATTATTCTCTTACAATTGAAGCAGAAATTAGTCTTATTTCTGAGAGGAAAAAGCAACACATTTTCTTTTGGCTGGTACTTCTTTGTTTCCTTGGTCCCAGTTAAAACAAGAATCTTTAGGGTGTTAGCAAGAGATTTCTTCCAGCCAGTGGATGGAACCACACTGGTTTTTTCATTGTCATGATATTTTACCTGTGGGCCAACAATCCCAGAGACCATTGTTGTTCTGGGCAGTGGCAAAGATTGGAATATTGAGCAATGTGATATAACGTCACTCATAAAGGATAAATTCAGCCACTCTTTACCCACCCATTCATTCTGTGCAAAAGAAAAAAATGTGAATGTGCCATATATAATGCTCACTTTGATTCCATTTGAAATGTTTATGATTTATATATTTGTATTCCGCAGACATTTATAGCTTTATGAAGGGTGATAGCTGGTTTGAATTGGGTACAGACAAAATGTGTTGGAACAATTGCAGAGGAGATGTAAAAGAGGCATTCCATGGAGGAAAAATTCGTTGCTATGTTCACATCATGAAAGATGGACTATGTTACCGAGTTAACACTCTTGGATTATATATTGAAGCAAACAGGCAGGTAAGAAAAAAGCAGTTTTTAACTCAGGACTGGTACTTGTGTAATTATAACAGTTAAGAGAAGGATAGAATGGGGAGATTAGATTGAAATATCTTTATCTTGGTTACATCATGAAGGGAAAAATGACTGAATGACCAAAATATATTTCTTCATATATTTACAGTATTTGCATCCTATCTTGTCAGAAATCATTCACAATGACTTAAAACATTTTTAAAAAAATAGAATGACAACAAATCAACAGTATGTTCCACAGATGTCAAACTCGATCACGTCATGACAGGCCATGACATCCAACAGATGCGTGTACAAATGTGGCAGTGTGAGCACAGTGTATATTTTTGTCCATAACTCGTGAAACAGCTGCTTATGCATTAGAATTAGCAGCAGAAACCGACCAGCACTTCAGCTCCCTGTTTTTGTACTTAGGAAATATTTCACTTGTTTCAGTTGACCTCTTCAGTCTGCTGCTCCCTTTGTGTGGGCAGGTGGCAGCAGGAGGGAGTAGTTTTTGGGAATAGGAAATAGATTACTTCATAGAAAAAAAGCACCTTAAAGTTAAACTAAACCTCCCTTTGCCCCTGGCGCTCCCTGTACATTCTGTTATGCAACTGCTTGTCTCACTAGTTGCTTCCCATATAATTGCATATTTAAATATTTTTTATTATATGTAAAGTTGGGGGGGGGGGAGAGAGAAGCTTTTAAGCATATATATTTTATGTTCTAAACAGAAATCTTACATATCATGTATTACTCTTAAAAGAACAATTTAAGCCAGTTAATAATAAAAAGAGATGAATGAGCATATACACCAGCATATAATGCAATATAATTTTTAAATAATTATTTTAGTGGGATTTCCAATGGCAAAACACTTAAGACTAAGAGAAATATGTTATTCAGACTGTCCTATAATTGATAGAAAACAGGTATCCTTCTGGCCTTTTTGCAACCCTAAAAGCAAACTCACAACAGTTTATATCCAAGTTGCAATTCAAGCTGAAGTGGAAAAACAAAACCAGGAGCTTCCACAAGATTATCTTGAGTACCTTTTTTAAAGGAGAATATTAGGATCTGAACCACACTGACAGGCAACCAGAGGAACTGTGGAATGAAATCAGAAAAGTTACTAAGACACCAGAAAATGGAATAAATCAACTGGTACCAATAGAAATGTTGGAAATTGGCAAGCCTAGCTAAGAAAGACAAAGACCTCAGGAAAAAACAAAGAACTTCAGAGAGCTGTTTAGTACAAACAAAAAGTAGCATCACAATGACCTTTGTAAAGACATTGAGGATGGAAAAACAAGGAAAGTCATCCAAAAGAACTTTGAACTGAGAAGACAGTTCCAATCTGAATTTGGTATGTTAATTGACATCAATGAACAGATGGTAACTAATCAGAAAAGATCAAATGTTGAAAGGAGTATACTGAGATATTATACAGTAAAGATGTTTTAAAAAGTATTTCCTATTTACAAGAATTTCTAGCACTGTTTAGATCACTGTTCAGGTGATTATCAGGTCAGAAGGCTAAAGGAATTGCTATGGCAAGCAACTATAGGAGAATCTGTAGATCTATAGAAATATGGTAAGCAACAAAAGAAGAACCAGTAAATGCTTTAACCAAACTATGCCAGTAAATCTGGAGAACAACAAACTCCAACAATTGGAAGAGATCAGTTTATATCAAAAAGAGGAAATTTAACAGAGTGCATGAAGTATCATACAATATCCTTAAAAAAATCACATGCTGACAAATCATGCTGTCACTCAGGGCAGATTAGAGCCCTGTGTAAAAAGGGAGATACCATATGTTCAAGCTGGTTTCAGAAAAGGGAAACAAATAAAAGACATAATTGCTAATGCATGCTGAATAATTGAGAAAGCCAAAGAAGACCTAAACAAAATCAATATCTACTTCATTAATTCATAGTCAGTTGTATTGACCATGACACTGTGTGAAATGTTCTTAGGAAAATGGGAATCCTAGAATAACTAATTATCCTTCCCTATCATAGGACAGGAGGCTACACTCTATAGAATTAAAAGTTAAACTTCTGCTTTAAAAACCAACTAGTAATATTAAAAGAATCAGACTACTGACTAGCACTTGGTAGATAGCATTGAAGCATTGAATAGCATTGAATATCTTGGAAAAGATATTCAGATGCTGTGATCAGAGGTGGATTTCAGCAGGTTCTGACCAGTTCTGGAGAACCGGTAGTGGAAATTTTGAGTAGTTCGGAGAACCGGTAGTAAAAATTCTGACTGGCCCCGCCCCCATCTATTCTCTGCTGCCCAAGTCCCAGCTGATTGGGAGGAAATAGGGATTTTGCAGTGTCCTTCCCCTGGATTGGGGAGGGAATGGAGATTTTACAGTATGTTTCCCCTGCCACGCCCCCCAAGCCATGCCATGCCCACCAAGCCATACCCACAGAACAGGTAGTAAAAAAATTTGAAACCCACCACTGGCTGTGATGTGTATATTTCTGCTGAGATCAAGATTGTGCAGATGTTGGTTTTTCTTAAGACATTCTATGGAATCAAAATCAAAATAGGAGTATTGATGCTTTGAAGTTTGCTGTTGGAGAAGACACATGAGAACACTATGGATATCAAAAAAACCCAGCAAATAGATCATAGAATAAACCAATCCTGACTGGTCCCTTGATGTACAAATAACCAGGGTCAAATTATGATATTTTTGATATATTTTGCAAAGTCATAAAGAAGAAATGGCCAATAGCAAGATAAATACATTTCCTTAGTGAAGACAGATCACTCTGGAGAAGGCCTGAGTAATGTTGCCAAGAGTCAGATTGTTGGCAAATAATCTTATTGCAGGATCTAATCTGGGTTGGTCATTGGGACCAGAGGTTTAGCCTTCCAAACTTTCAGACTTGTGCTGGAGCCCATCCTTAGGGAATTTTTCTCTACCAAAAACTCGGAAGACTAAACCTCTGGTCCCAGTCACCATCCCAGATTGGATCCTGCAATAAGATTTTTCTTAAATCCATATTTTAGGATACAGCACAATCTATTGCTCAGGGGAGGCTACACAAATTAGATGTATCTTGCGGGGATCACAAAGAATTAGATGTTCATTACAAACATTTGAGGGGGAATAATTTAAAACCTTCCTGGTGTTCCTGAACATTTAATTGTCATTTTCCACCTATGAAGGCCTTTTGGCATGTTTTCCAAACAATTTTAAATAATTGTTTCTTTGCAAGTGACTTGCTTATTTGCAGTTAATGGTGGACGGAGTCCATTTATTTCAATTTATTTCTCAATGGGTTTATCACTCGAAATCTATTTACAACTTATCTCTCTTCTAATATTTTTGCTCAATGTGTAGGGCCAAGCAATGTTCAAACTTAGACTAAGTTTGACATAGGACTGTGATGGCGAACCTATGGCACGCGTGTCACAGGTGGCACGCGGAGCCATATCTGTGGGCACACGAGCATTACCCTAGCTGAGCTCCAGAGCGCATATGCGTGCTGGCCAGCTGATTTTCAGGCCTTCCAGGCCCACCAGATGTCGGGAAATGGGCTATTTCCGGCCTTCGGGGGGGGAGCGTTTTTTCCCTCCCCAGGCCCCAAGAAAGCCCCTGGAGCTTGGAGGGTGAAAAACAGGCCTACCAAGCCCACTGGTAACCTTTTTGCCATTATGTGCCAAAAGTGGGGGAGTGCAGCAGGGGGTCGCACATACATTCATGGGGCCAGTGAATTATGGGTGTGGGCATGCATGTGCATGACCCCCCCATGCTTCCCCCACTTTTGGCACACAACGGCAAAAAGGTTAGCCATCACTGACATAGGAAATAGCTTGTGTAGCCTGTAACTTCCTATATAGTCTCCTGAAGCCTAATTAACTGTTGCCTGTTTAAAAAATTAAAATCATGCATAATTAGGACATAAATTAGGTTTTACACACACACACACACACACACACACACACACACACAAACACACACAATTTTTATGCATGTCCTTTTTGGTCTCTTGAACGTAATAATTTTAATTGAGTAAACTAATGGTAATTTTTATATTAGAAACAGGAGTATGTTTGGTGGGGCATTAATGTATTATTTCAATTTTTTTATTTCAGGTTCCCAAACTGCTGCCTTCACTTTGTCCTGAAGAACCTCTGGTTCATAGTTCTGCACAGATTATTGATAAGTGCATGGTGAGTAGCAAGAAGGGGATAATGAGGAGATAGAGGTAAATAAATATGGCATTTTGATTTCCTGGTTCTTGTTTCCTGATAAATATTGTTACCATGAAAGCTCTTTCAAGCTTTCAGGCAATATACCTTTGTATTTTAACCATTTCTCTGCACATCTGAATGTACAGATAATTATAGTTTTGTCTTGTCTTGTTTGCTGAAGTAGGGAGCAGTGGTTTTAGGAGCAACTAGGATCTTGTATCACTGTCAACTAGTAGATTAAGATTCTGAGTTTTAGAGCAGGTAAGAAAAAAAACTTAGTTTAGGCAAACTAAGTAGGATAGATGCTAACAAATTTTCTAATACTATGTGGATGACACTCTTTTGTGAATAAAGCAGAAGCAGTTTCACAGGAAATCTTAAGGTCCATAAAAGATGTATGCATTGCATTCAGACTTTCTGAGAAAGAGAATGGGTCTGGGTATGAGCACAAGGCAGGTAGGATTGTGTGAAATGATCACCTTCCAATTGGATCAAGTCAGGTTTTCTCACATGGCACAAAAAAATGTCCTGTTCACTTGTTTGTGTGTTTGTGTGTTTGTGTAGAATACGGGTGTCAAACTCGCAGTGTCATGTTGCTGTCATGTGACATATCACGATGTTTTTCCCCTTCATGGAGCCGGGGTGGGCGTGGCCTGCATATATGACGCATTCAGCCCACAGGCCGCTAGTTTGACACCCCTGGTGCAGATCATGCTTATCCTAGAACCCTCCTAGAAAATTAAGCAGATCATGGGAACAAGACCAACTGTATGCTTGATCTGCTGGGTTGGTATTGCTGAAGTGCACTGATTTTTATTAATTATAAAAGTAGCATTTACATCTGTCTAGGTTTGACTTTGCTAGCTCCCTGCAATGGACTATCATATATGTATTTATAATGTATACTATTTATTCTAGTAGGCTGGAAACAGTTAACTTCAGAGAAAGTGCCAGATTTAGAGTGCTTTCTATTCTCCAATGTACAACAGAAAAAAGTAGGCCATTTTTCATGTGCAAAAAGAAAAAGATTCTTGAGGTTTCATTAAAGCTAATTTGGGTCTCTTCAGTCTGTTAACTGGCAGCTATCAACAATTCAATGAGAAGATATTGTTTAATACTTGGTGGTTCAGTTTTTCTCTCTTCCTCCATAGGTTGGATCTGACAGCATTGTAGGAGCATCTTCTCAAATAGGCGAAAAGACTTCAGTAAAGCATTCTGTCATTGGTACTTCATGTTTGATCAAGGACAAAGTTAAAATTACTAACTGCATCATCATGAATTCTGTCAGAATTGAAGAAGGGTAGGTGGCCTTTTGAAAAATCTTTTGTGGTTTTAGATAGAGAATCGTAGCATTAAAATCAACTAATTATGGAATATCCAAAGCATATCCTGTTTGGCTGAATGCCATTTCTTTATTTCCAGGAGAGAAAGTAGAATTATGAATGAGGATAGAGGCATCCACCTCTATCCTACTACAAGAGGGCCACAAGAGGGTACACAGCAACGTTGTACCATTGTGATGCAAACTGTACCCCTTTTGTACATGTACTGTATCATGATTGTGCGATTTTCTTTTTATCATTTTGATGAGTCTTCATTCCTGCAAATGCCTCTACCTGAGAAATATTAAAATGCCCTGATATGCATAGTGAATAAAATTAGTGTTTAAAAGATTGCCATTGGCATATAATATTGGGAAGCTAAAAACAAGAGTAATGCCATGTTTTTTAAATACAGAGAACATTTAGAAATTTATTTACTTATTTATTTATTTATTTTTGTGATTTATATGCCGCCATTCTCCCGAGGGACTCAGAGCGGCTTAAATACAGCAGTCAACAATACAATTCACAGTGTTAATTCAAATTAAAATTACAACCCCCATTAAAACAATTTAAAATTATAGCATTGTAGATCCCCACGTTCAGGTTATTGTTGGAACAGCCACGTCTTCAAGATGCTATTGAAACTATTGAAACTATTCTGCTTCAATTACAAGCAGAATAGCTTTATTTTGCATAAATTAGTGGGAAGATAATACATTAAAGTAAAAGTGCCTGAAGAAGTGTTAGTATCTTCAGATAATGAAGAGATGCTAAATGAATTCTACAAAAGTAAGTTATGACCACGAATACTGTACGGCAGTGGTCCCCAAACTTTCTAATGCTTGCCCACCACTTGTGCAGGTCACGGCCCGATACCAGGCCATACCCCAGGGCTTGGTGACCCCTTCTGTAGACTAGTTTGATTTTAGGTTACTTAGATAAAATTGTTTGCTTGTCCTTTCAGGAAATGTTTTTCCTTCATCAGGTTCCTGTAGAGATACAGCAGTTTAATAGTAAAAAGATCCTCTTATAGATTGTAACTATTTAAGAATAGAAAGTCAAAAGAGAAATAAACATTAATCACAATTTTGGAATGATGTATACAAGGTGAAACAGCCATGTTTCCTATTGAAATCAAGTATTTTATTTGATTAAAATAAAAAGGGACGGCAAAGATACACATTTTCAAATTTATTTTTTATTTTATTTTATTTAGCTTATATGCCGCCCTATCTCCAATGAACTCAGGGCCACTCACAACAATAAAATCTACAAAACCATTGTACAGAGTTAAAATAACTAGTTAAACCGAATAAAATTTAAAAAACCCATAAAAACCCCATCAGTCCAGGCTGGGAAACTTGAATAACCAAGTTTTTAATTCGTGGCAGAAGATGCGAAGGTCAGGAGCCAACCAGAGCTCCAAGGGGAGTTGATTCCAGAGGGTGGGCGTGCCCACAGAGAAGGCTTTACCTCTGGGGGCCACCAGCCAACATTGTCTAGCCATCAGCACCCTGAGCAGGCCCTCTCTATGGGTGCGAACTGGGCGATGGGATGTTGTTGCTGGCTGCAGGTGGTCCGCCAAATATCCTGGGCCTAAGCCATGTAGGGCTTTATAGGTCATTACCAGCACCTTGAATCTCACCTGGAGGGCAACCGGCAACTGCAAGTCGCGCAGGAGAGGTGTTACATGGGGGTATTGGGATTCTTGTGATTCTCCCATCACAACCTGCGCAGCTGCATTTTGTACCAGCTGAAGCCTCCGAGTGGTCCTCAAGGGCAGCCCCGTGGTCCAAGTGGTCCTCAAGGGCAGCCCCATATATCAAATGATATATGCATATCAGTGGAACAATGCACATTAAAATAGTTAACACAGTTACGGATAGAAGCAAAAAAATCCCCCAGATTCTTTTTTTTAAAAAGGCATCTACTGTATATGTCAGGGGATACTGACAGAGGGGATACTGTGATAGAGCAAAGCCTGCTGGATGGTTACATGGAATGCACTCTGCATGGTTTTTCTTTTCGCCATTTAAAAAAATATTTTTAATTTATTCTTTTAATAATTTATATTTTTAACTTATTTTGGTTGTACTTTTTATTGAATTTTATCTATTTGGATTGTTTTAGTGTGTATGCCATTCAGAGTCACTACAGGAGATGAATTGCTATATAAATGTGATAAATCTATTTATTTATTCATTTATATATTTATTTATTTGACTTACCTTTGTAAGAGAGCTGCGGGTGGTTAATTGTAGACTTGAGCTGACAATTAACTGACCAGGAAAAGTTTCTTTCTTTATTGAGACTCTTGTTCAAAAAGTAAATTCTCTATTATGGAAAAATGCAATTGTTGATATCATAATAACTTTCTAGAACTTTCCAGAACTATGGTATAAGTATCTTTGTTTAATTATTATTGTGCCATTGAAAAAAGATGTAGATGGTCAAAAAATGGCAACCAAAAGAGTCAGAGGCAACTGCCCTATCAGGAAACAGTATTGTATTGAGAATATTTAACTTAAACAAAAGATAAATGACAGGGACATGGAGAAAAATTAAATTGTATGCAGCATGGATCACGTAGATGGGGGAAATGTTTTAATTTTCTTAAAATAATAGAACCTAAGTTTATTGGTTCGATTTATTTACTGGTTCGCCCTTCTCCGGACACTCAGGCGGCTTACAATTGTTAAGCAATGGCCTTCATACCTTTGTATATACCTGCTTAGTAGGGCTTTTGGGCCCCCCTAAGCGGTGTTCTTTTTTATACAAAGTCAGCTTATTGCCCCCACAATCCGGGTCCTCATTTTACCTACCTCGAAAGGATGGAAGGCTGAGTCAACCTTGAGCCTGGTGAGATTTGAACTTGCAGTAATTGCAGGCAACTCTTCTAGTTAACAGCACTTTAGTCTGCTGTGCCACCAAGGCTCTATAATAGTTAATAGTGGTATTAATACTGATTAACTTTACAAAATTATTTATCTTAACAATATTTTATATGTGTTATTTTACATAGGAAATGCTCCCACAAACCTTATTTTGGCAAGCATTTTCTCAATGGCTTGTCCTTTTAGTTCCATACTTTTCTTGTATTGTTTGAAAAAGTTAAATTGTTATATAAATGATGGCTGTTGTGTAAGTGATCTACCTCCCTTTGCAGGCAATTTCTAGTAGCAATGAATTGAAAACATTAAATAATGAATTAAAAACAACTGCTCCTTGAAGTTGATTCTCATCACATGGTTGTATAATGTGAAGAAAAAGCTTAGTTTTCTGAAGCACATTGCAATTACAAAACTAGGCTATAGGTACTGTAAAAATAATTGCCACATTTAATTGCCGGCATACTATAAATTAAATTCCCATACCATAAAGATAAAGGGTAATTTCCAGTTCATCTTCAGACAAGACCAGTTCTGCTGTTACAAAAACAATAAATAATACTCCTGTTGAGATTCACCTAAGACAGGAGTAGCTCTTTGGAAAGAGTGAAGAATTTAGGAGATAAGAGTGTTCAAATTTAATTTTCTAAATCAGAATTCGACAATGTCTGCTAAGAGAGAGAGTGAGAGAGACTTTCATGTGGCAGTGGCCCAATTAAAGCTTTCCTGAAATGGTCTATCAGGTATTAATATTTAGATAAACGACATTATAAAGAGCAATAAATTATTCTTTATTTTCTCAACTGTTCAATTTTAGGATTGAAAATGTATTGGAGTTCGTAGATCCTTGACTTATATCTACTCAGTAGACCAGAGAGATCTCCTGTACTACTTTAATTTTATAAATCTTATGTTCTAGTTTTCGTTTTACATTTTATAATTAAGTTTATTATCTTTTGCTTTTAATTTTTGTTACCATGACAAAATTATCAAGGATCAATGAGAAATGGCCACGTCAAAATCTATAGTTGGGAAGAAATCACTATACTGTATTAACCAAGCTGCAGAGGCCTTTTAATTGTCATCTAGGTGCATCTGTTCAGGCTACACAGTAATTTCTGGATTCCTTCAATCTAGCAGAAAGTGAGCCTTGGTTTCATTACTTTCGTAATAGTTTGGCAAGAACGGGGTTATATAATTTCAGTTCTCAGGCTGCTTAGCATGCAATGAGTGATGGCATCTAAGCAGTGAAGGGAGAATTCTGACTATTTATCTCCTGTCTATGTTTGGCTCATTTCACCTCCCTCTTGGTTCATATGTAATGAATTAAGGAGTATCAGTTACCTCAAATAGCCACCCTGGAACTTGTCCCTCTTTGACTTTTTTAGGAAGCAGATGCTTTTTTATAACCAAAATTTCTGCACTAAAGTTGACTTCAGTACACATACATAATTCTTCTTCCTCTTCACCAATAAAGGTTTTTTTCTAATCTTAATTTTAAAAGTAGTACTGCCTTTCACTTCATTCATTCATTCAATTTATATCTTATCCTTTCTTAGAAGCTCAGGGCAATATGCCTAGCATCTCTCCTCCCATTTTTCCTCAAAATACTAATAACCATGTGAGATAAGTTGGTCTAAAAGAGTGACTGGCCCAAAGCCATTCTATGAGCTTCTTTGGCTATGATAGATTTGAATTTTGGTATCCCCATTCTTGGTCCAAAATCTTAACCACCATGCTACATTGCGTGTTATTTCTTTATGTCACTTACTAGAACTTGTTTCATGCTGGTATAAGGAAAGACAACTATATAACCAGGTATATGCTTTCCTTGCCCCCTAATCCATAGGTGGGTGGACTGCTTTGCCTGTTTTTGTGACCTTCAATGCTCCCCCAGATTGTGCTGCTGAAATACACCATCAATTTTTGGCATTTTATTTTTGAATAAAAGAAATAGAAGTGTTATATCTCTAACAGGATAGCATATTAATTTTGAATAGCTGCTTTTTTAAAAACTAAATATTTTGCCCATTCTCCCTCCAGGAGCATTACCACTGAAAACACCATAAAAAGCATGTTTCTTGTTCCTTTTCTAATCTTCTCCATAACAGCTGCTGTAACAGCATAATGGCAGCTTTCCTGTGATAAATTCTACTTAATAATCTGAATAAGTGAGATTTAATACATGTATACTGATTCCCATGGAAAATATATGTAATCTCTGTATTAGTGCCTTGAATATATACTTTCCCTCCAAAGTGAGATAGGAAAGAAAAAAGATATTAATACACTTAAGTCAAGGAAGGCAATTTGGTTTTGGTTGTGAAATATTATCCCAAGCTTGTTGAGTTTAAGTAGTAAATTATAGCTATTGTACAACTAATGGGTTAGTTCAAATGTGATTTTCTTGTAAGGTAGTCCCCAATTTTATGTTTTGTTGAGTTAAAACAACAAATCAATAATTTACCAGTTTTTGACAAGTAAATGAATGTACGGAAAACACCTCCAGGATTCTAAATTGACAGATTATCAGTATGCATTTTAAGAAATATCTGATGTCTTAATCATATGCTGAATCAACTCCCTGAATAGTGTTACTATTTGCCATGGTGCTCTCTTTATAATATTATCTTTTTAAAATCTTCACTTTAATGTATTCAGTTTGCTACTATATCATGAGTAGAAATACACAGCTTTTCACTAGAAGTGTCAATCCATTTCTCACAGCAGTGAGTTGGCTTGATGTATCTAATAGCATGCATTGCACATCTGGGAAGTTAGCTGGCTAGATGACAAGCTTAAAGTAGCAGTGGATGTCAGAGTAAAACTGATGTCATTCGTAATAAAAATATGTTTGGCAAGATTGCTACCCTTCTTTATTTTGAGTATATACTCAGTTTTGTTCCCAGAAGCCATGAATTTAAACTTGTTGAGTTGCACAGAAAATGTTGCTTCTGTGTCTGTGTGAATAGTCCATTGTGTTAAACATAAAAATAGATAAAATCAACAAAATGCTTTCTGATTTAACTTTAATGGTAATGTAGTTTTCACTCTAGCCCAGAGAATCAATATTGAACTCTGATTTATAGTATGTAAAATGTCTCAAAGACACACACACACATACACACTTACTAAAGTGTAATATAAGCACTCTGTGATCATCTTAATTCAATTCTCACCTTGCCAACTTAAGACAACCTATTATTCTCGGACTATCTTTGAGGAGAATATCTGACTTATATTTTCTTGATTGGGAAAGAGACCAAATTTTTTGTAGCACTTCAAATCATCAAAGAAATAAGTAAGTTCTTCCTGACGTATGGCATTATTTGTGGCGGAGCTTCATAAGTAAAATATAATATACAATGGGCTAGAAGTTGCTATTCTTCTATAAGAGGACACTTTTTATAATTGAGACAAACTTCCAACTTGTGTCATTCAGAACTATTGGAAAGCCATATTGATTGGCAATTATGGCAATTGATGCTGTTTATTGCCAGTTCACACCAGATTGAACAATACTGCTTGGTAAATTGCCATTGCCACATTGCCTCAAGAATAACTTAAAAGAATTTATTTTGTAAAGGGCTTTGAAATTATTTTATGAGGAGTAATATTGGAATATATTAAACATGTTTAAAGACAGGGAAATCTCAAATGGCTTTAAGCCCTGGTCTATGTTAAAACAGAATTCAAAATAAGGTTTTCAATTGGACTCACTTAGATACACTACTAGGATTTGTGCAAGGTTTTTGGGAATAGGTGTGGAGATGGAAGACCAAAATCAATAGACATTTTGATACCTGTATCAGAGGAGCCTAATGTCATAATCCATAGAAACATTCTACCAGGTCAACTGCAGTGAAAGAATGGGAATCCTAACAGGAATGACCAGCTTGTTTTCAACTGGCATTTGTTTCTAATAGTATCATATATATCTGTTACAAAAGCTACAAATGGCGCAAAGTGCCATGGAAAATACATGCTCGGTTTTTAAAAGACAAGCTAGAAAGTCCTGCACATGGATTAGAGAACAAATGAAAGTATACAATATCATCAAGAGAGTAAAAGAATTGCAATGGAAATGGGCTGGCCATAGTGCAAGAAGAACTGATGGCAGGTGGACCAAGGCAGTCATAAAAAGCATCCACGAAAGAGACCTAAAACAAATTGGATCGATGACATCAGCATGATGGGCCCAACTGGCAAAAGAAAGCTCAGCACCATATGGGTTGGAAATATGCAGAAAAGGCCTTCATCCTGCAGTAGATAGACAATGGCTATGATGATGACGATGGTGAGGATGATGAGGATGATATCTGTTTTCAGCCCCAAATCAGGTTTGGACTAGAGCTGTCACATCACCTACTACCTTGGGAGGAGTGCTATGAATGTCCAAGTGATTAATGAGGTGAGAAATAGTCACCCAGGTTTGGATGGCAATCCTGTATAATAATTGTGGATTTTGAAAGAAATGAAGAACAACTACATGATTTCTATGCAACTTAATTAAGCAGAAGAGGCTTCTTGGATGAGAAGCTAAACGTCTTCAAAGAAAAACCAAAAAGTCCAGTTGCCTCTTGAAAAAGCACCTTTGGACAACCATGACCTGGATGAGCAAGAATCTCCATAGACATTTAATTAAGCTAACTTACCAGATCTCTTAATAGTCACTTAGTACAAATTCATAACATTATTTCTTCACATTGTCTAGAGATATTATTGCTGCTGAAATTATTATTGTGAATTGATTTAACACAAATTTGTAAGCCATTTGGAACACAAATGGTATAGATATATGGAACAGAAATGTAAAGAATACAAAACATATTGCTGAACCTGTTAAATCTGGGCCCTTAAACAAGAGCTGCTATTCTGTAGCTCCTGCATAAGCCAGGTGAATTTGCCTTAGCAAATGATACAGTCTTATTCTTGCAGCAAAATTATGAATGAGGGAGAGCATGTGTGTCTAGTTAAACCCTGCTGCCATCTACCACATGTCTCCAATTTAATGCTGCTTTTTGTGAGAATATGTCCAAGTGAAGGGGAAGTTAAAAAGAAAGTAATAGAACTAGTTGAAGATGGATCATAAAGCGATTAGGTGGTTTTCTTAATAAAGCCTGATGTACAGAGCTAGAGACAAGCCGAAAAAATTCTAATGAATCCCATGAGGGGTTTAGGATTCATAGACTATAGCACAAAACCTTTCACTCACTGTCCATCTTACATAATGCATGCATTAGAGCAAACCTGTTCCAAGGTGCTATTTATATATTGTACCATCATAACAGATTTTACAGGACATTACCTCAGGAGAAAAAGAGTCTTGCTTCCAACTTCATAGTTTGCAAAGCTGCAAATAATGTAGCGCTCATGTGGAGATGATCAAATACATTATATTATACTCTTGGGATGGTATCTTCCTTTCACAGAACTTGCTGAATGCCTCTCATATTAGCCATGCATGCCACATTTATCCCAGTGTGCAGGACCGTGAGCACTAGATCCCGTAAAAGAACAGATTCTCATAATGTAGGCAATGTGCACTAAGCAATGTGTTTCAGAATTAATATAAAGAGGAAGAATTAGCTGTGAAACAAAGATACTAATTTACATATCTCAAATTAGCCATTCTGAGAATCAGATATGGCATCACATTAATATGGAGGTGTGTTCCATAGTCTTTGTGGAAGTTGGTTGCTATTTAAAAAAGGCCCCAATACAGAAAATGTTCTCCTTGTAAGATTTATATTTAAATCCAATAGCTCTTGCCAGAGACCGACAAAAAACAGCCAGCAAGATGCTTGCTTTGGCATTGGGCCTGGACAGCTATGCTTCTGGAGTTCCAGGATGAGTTCTGCACTGCATTATACTAATAGACAATGTCGCTCACTGACACCTTAAGTGTCCTTCGCCATTATGGAACACCCAAGTAAGCAGACCACCCAGGACCATGGCACAGTGCCCTGTGACCTAATGGAAATGCCCACTGAGTGAAATGTGTTGCTTTTTATGATACCATGTCTCCCTGTTATCCTACCAAAACACTAAAATTCCAGCATGAAAAATTGAGTCATTTCTATTTATTACCCCTCTCACTTCTTCAAAACAGTTCCTTATTTTGAATAAAGTTTTAGAGAGAGTACCATTGCAGAAGTGTTGATCCTTTTCCAGAGTAAACAGTGATAATGTCAGAAAAACAGAAGATAATAGTGGCAGCTCTAGGACAGGTCAACCAAAAATCTATTGAGGGCCAGATCTCATACATGTTCCCCAAGCTGTCTCAGATCCCAAACATGGAAAAGACAACAATTTCATATCGACTATTCAACTAGGAATATTCAGTTTTACAAATCGGTTAACCCCACTTCTTTTCAGGCAAATGCTTTACCACAAAGTCAACCATAAGTAGGTGGGCCAGAATATGCTCCCTGCGAAATGCAGTTTAGAGTTGGTTGAGATTCCAGATTGGCATTTAAATGCCCAGAGAGAGTAGCAGATGCATTCTATCTCTTAATATCTGTAGACTGACTATAAGACAGGGATTGATCACCCATCTAGGGCTGTGAATCAATGAATCCTAAATAATTGGTATATAGCCTTTAATTATGGGCTGTCCTTGCATTGCTGAAGTCTGTTCCTTGTATGCGAACAATGCATATTTCAGCCTCCCTGGTTATTCTGACTCTTCCTATGTGTTCGTTTTCATCCATTTCTGTTTTTTGGGGACTAAAGAGAATGCAAAAATACAGGGTTTTTTAATAATCTCAATATTTTAGGCAAAAGAGCCACCCCCCCCCACCCCTCGTTAACTTTGCTCAACACACTTGATTTATAGATAGATAGCAAGCTCTGAAAGTCAGCAGTCCTGGCACTGTGTAAATCAGCTTTTCTTATTTATAGTTTCAACAGGAAAAGGAATTATTTCCCAACTCTTTACATTTCTTTCCGAAGCAATCGACCACCCTGTCCTTTGGTTTAAAGCTGTGTAGCTTTACCACAAAAGAGTGGCGGGGAGGAGAGAATGCAGCCTGGAATTGCTCTGCTATAAAAACTCCAGATTGTGTGTTCTTGGACGTTGCCTTTAAAACAGCTTCCTTTAAGGCCACACAAGAGATGGCCTGTGTCTTTGGCTTCCTCCCACCCACCCACCCCCCAATCTCTGACCTCTTAGAAAAATAAATAAAAGATAAAGCAGGGTCTGGAATGCTGCAGAATGAGTATACATTTTACTCTCTGTTGTTTTCTGCTGGGATTAGTTGTTTACAATGAGAGGGAGGTGCAAGTTGCAGCCTTACTGAAATTAGAAGCATTTCAGAGTTATCTTGTTAGGTGGTCTGTGCTTTAAAGACTTAAATCTACTGCCTTCCCTTTTGTCTTCTGGGTCATATTTCTTCATGTGCCCTCTGTTAAAGAGAAGCCAAACCCTCTCTCTCTCTCTTCATCATATCTAAACAATATGCTAACTGTGCTTTTGCTACTAACCCAAAAGTGGGTATATATTCTCTCTTATGAATGCAAAAGGTTATCAACTTTTAATTCTGCTTTAAACCAATTTAAATAAATAATAATAATAACTTTATTGTCATTGTACGTATACCCATACACAGTATTGCACAGTACACCCATACAACAAAATTCACTTAACACCCAAAAACCAGGTCCAACACACATAACAATCCCCAAACACACTTCCACCCACCCAATTCCCCACCCCTAAACCACCCAAATATAAAATAAACTTTTACATTCTTCAAAATTGAAATCATTGAACAAATATTCTGCACATTATATGCATATATGTTAAGGTTTATACCTCAATTTTGAATTTTAAAAAAATCATAGAATCATAGGGTTGGAAGGCTCCTGGGAAGTCTTCTAGTCAGACACTCTGTCCATTGCAGATATTCTCATACCATCTGGGGCAAATAGTCATCCAATCTTTTCTGGAAAAACCTCCAGTGACAGAGCATCCATGGCTTGTGGAGCATTAATAGCTCTTACAGCCAGGAAACTCATCCTTATTTCAACTTTGGATCTCTCTCTGTAGAGCAGGGCTGTCAAACTCCCGGCCCATGGGCCGAATGCGTCACATGCTGGCCATGTGGGGAGAAAAAGTCCTGATACATCACGTGACATCGCTGCGATGATGTGAGTTTGACACCCCTGCTGTAGAGCATTCTTTGATTAGTTCATGTTTTATCCTTGGGTGCTGTGGAGAATAAATGCAAATGTCCAATGCTATTCCACCATACTGAAAGACTGCTATCATATCTCCCCCTTAAATTTCTCTTCCTTAGGCTAAACATACCCAGTTCCATTACCTTTTCTTTGTTGAATTTAGCCTCCAAGTCCCTTACTATCTCTACTATTCTTCTTTGAACTCTTTCTAATTCTTCAACATTTTTTCTTTTTTATATTGTGGTAACCAGAAGTGGTATTCCAGCTGTGGTTTTACCAGTGTGGCATAGAGCAATGTTATCACTTCCTGTGAACTTGACACCATAATTCTGTTGATGCCAACTGCATTGGCTCTTTTGGCAGATACAGCATTCTGTTTGATAAATGAATGCATGTTTTTGCACAATCCTTTATTTGTAGATATGCTTCAACAGAGTAAAGCAGATGAATGACATATACTTCAGCTCACAGAATGGAAGTTCCTTTCTCTTTCCTATGTAGCTCTTTCATACACACTGCCAAATCAGGTCTGAATTGGCCCCATTTTTAGGATCACATTGGTGGGCCCCTAGGAACTAGACAGGAGGGGGGAAAAGGTAGTGTAAGGACATTATCAGTCATGTAGATCAGTAAACACGGTTGAATTCAAGCCAGTATGTTGTAACGTTAGAATACTTCCACTAGATATACAAAAGATCACGTTACAAGTGACATCTGGAAGAATCAGAGATAAGTTTTGGAAAAAATTGCACAACACTTTCAATAAATAAATTCCAGGGAAAATTTATTCTGTTAGTTGGCATGGATGCTGGGAACAAGATGAGAGAGTACAGGAAAGGCAAATGGGTCATTTGGACCATTCAGATATCCAAGAATGAATGAAAATGATAACTGGTGAGGATATGCTTAAAAAGACAAATTTATTTGTTTTGAAACATAGTTTAAAAGCTTACGTCAGTACACATGTGAATGAATTAAAAATTGAGAATGAGTGCAAAAAATGCAGCACAGAGGAATATTTTCTATAGAGAAAGTTGCAAAAAATGTAAGAGAGAGCAAGGAATGGTTACATTAATACAGACAGAAAATGCAAAGAAATTTTGATGGAAATAATTGCTTTGGAGTTAGATGAAAAAAAGCTAAACTAGGAGCCTCCAGAAGAATGAATGAATAGAATTGAATTAAAATGAATAGAATTAAAAATAAAAGCAATGAGAATTTAAAATGAAATAGAAGTGAAAAATGCTGAAAGTGATATTTATGTATGGGAATTATAGGTACATGGCAAACAATGGAATGGAAACAAATGCTACAAGTGTTAGGGCCTAAGGAAAAAAGGTCAAACAGGAAGACATCCGTGCTATGTGAATGTTAGACAATGGTAAGATTTCAGGAGTAGACTGCACCAGAGAAAGGTTAAACTATAGATGGGATTTGCTTTTGGAGTGACTGTGTTTAGTTTAACAAGTGTGTGAAGACTACAACCATGCCTGATGACTGGAAGAATATCATTTAATATCCTATGCAAAGGAAAGGATAGCAAAAGAAGTACAAAAAATACAGGATATTTTAATATCCTGTATTTTTTGTATATTAAATATTAAATGTTTTGTATATTAAATATTAAATGTTTATGGGGAGATGTTAGCAGAATTCTGATTGAAAGATACAAACGAAAAAAAAAGAAAATTTGTGGACTTCAGTAAGGCTTTGACAAGATCTCCCTCGTCATCTTCAGGCTGGTGTCTTCGGCTTCATGCTTGTGTGAGGAATGCATGATCGGAGCTGCCGTCTCTCTATAAATACTGGTGGGGAGGTGTGGGGTGCTGGCTTTGTTGCTGTGAGGGGTTGGTTGGAAACTAGCCCTAGTCAACAGAAGAGTCCCAGCCACAAAGATTAACAACGGACCCAAGATAACACATGACACCACCACCAATCATCCTCACCAGATTCAAACCCAAACCCATCCCATAGACGAAATACAACCACCATCCAGAAGCCAGACCACGGAGGCATCACTAGCTGCTGCATCCCCCTCCGATCCCCACACAAAGCAAACTGACACACGCCATGAACACATGGCAAGACTTCAGACTCGGAGCCAAACCAAAGCCCAGGATGTGGCATCATAGCCATCTGCTCAGGACATTACATCAAAAAACTCAGGATATCACAAAACTAGAACTCAGGATATTAACACACAGCCCATTACCCAGGTCGTTAAAACACAAAAGACTAATGGGCACACATCAAGGACCTCACCCATACAGGATGTTATGAAACGTTGACTAATCTGCAAACATTAACTCCATCTACCAATCAAGATGTAACAACACAGGCAACCAACCCGCTCACAACAACAAAGCCAGCACCCCACACCTCCCCACCAGTATTTATAGAGACAGCAGCTCCGATCATGCTTTCCTCGCACAAGCACGAAGCCGAAGACACCAGCCTGAAGATGACGCATGAGATCTCGTCGAGACGTCACCAAGATACTCTCAATCTTACACAAGAAAAGACCCGAATACACCAGAACTTGCATACCTCTACCCGTGAAAATCTACAAAAACATATATATATATTGATAAAATATGGAGAGATATAGTGAATGGTATTGGTATAAACGCCATTTAGCAGTATTTTTTTTACTCCCACGCATTATTTCCTTTAATTGCTATTTCTTTTTTTTTTTGCACTTTGCATACTTTTGCTTACCCCAAAAGAGCATACTATAACATATATCAAATGTATATTAACATTATGAATATTATCACTGTATTTCATTCGTAAAAGATCAAGTAAAACAGCTGTTTCTTGCATATTAATATTAATAAAATTATCCAAACCTTTAAGAAGGCTTTAATCCCAGTCAGACTCTTTGTTTTGCCAAACGTTTTCATATTTCATTTTAAAATTAGTTCCATATTTGTAAATAGCAAGTAACAATTGACAATGCATTTTAAATAAAACTTATTTGGAATCTTCATAATTACAATTAATTTTTCATAATTGATTAAAGTAGTTCCTTTTGGGGGGCATTTCTCAACTGAGAGAAGTTCTGAGCTGAAAATATTGTTGGATGAACTCTTTTTCATATATCAATTTTTACACTGAAGTTCATATTTTACTCCAATATGGATATAAGTTGGTACTATAATTCCCATAATTCTGAGGGAGACTTTCTGGATGGGGGTTACAGGTAATCCTTGATTTACAACCATTTGTTTAGCAACAGTTTGAAGTTACAATGGCACTGAAAAAGTGACTTACAACCAGTTCTGGCGCTTAGGACCATCGCAGCATCCTCACATCATGTGATCAAAATTCAGACACTTGGCAACTGGCAGTAACAGTATCCTGGGATCACATGATTTGCAGCCTTCCCAGCCAGCTTTTGACAAGCAAAGTCAACATAGGTAATGGATTCACTTGTGTGAATTACTTAACAGTCACAGTGATTCACTTAACCGTGCCAAAAAAAAAAAAAAGGCTGTAAAATTGGGTGCAAGTTATTTAAAAACTGCCTTCCTTGACAACAGAAATTCTGGTCCCTTGTTATGGTTGTCAGTTGAGGACTACCTGTATGGAGTCATGCCCAAGGCACATCTGCTTCACATTTATAACTGATCTGTTCCACTGTCTTTTACCAATAATATAATGGGCTCCATATACCCTGCTAGGAAAGATACTCTTGGCACACACTTCTGGCATTCTCCGCTTATTCCTCATAGGATCAGTCCCTGCTGCTACAATGGGAGAGCACAGCAGGACATGTGGGACAGACTTAGTCATACCCAAAAGTTATCTGCAAAATATGCTGTCTATAAAGCTAACGTAGTGTCACAGAGGTGAGCACATACTGTTCAAAACATAAACTCTTAAACCTTTTCCAACTTTAGGATGAGGTGTGCCTTTCAGTTGTAAAAACTGTATTATAATAATCTTTATTATTAATCTTAGAAACCATTGCTTCAAATACGTTATTTTACAGATAGCTGCTATCAACACACTTACAAGGGCTAACCAATTTTAATATTTGTAATTTTATAAAGCTGCCTTGCTCAAAATTGAAAACTAGAAGGCCCCAACATAAAGTGTTTGTTGTATAAGAATATAAATTTATTTCTAGTTCTTTATCCTGGATGGTATGGAAGGACAGAAATGAGATTGAAATTGAACAAACATACAGTTCTTCTGTTGGCAGTCTTTTATGGTTTGATTTTTCAAAATGTGCACAAAAAGGCATTTGCAAGTAATTTCCAAATGGCTGTATTACAGCTGTCAGTGAGTGGAAGGAACACCCACAAAATGTGCTTCAATTTGTTTTCTACTCCTGTGGTAAATACTAGCCAAATTGCTCTGTTGTGTGGTAGGGCCATAGCGGGAGCTAGAATTATCAATGTGTGCCTGAAATCCTACATACAGAGATTGAACTCTAAACTGTTTCCAGCCTTGGTATGCTTCCATCATCCTGTTGTCAGAGGAGATGTTACTCTAGTTTTGCTACCTTAGCTTCCAAAATGAAAATTGTGCTTTACTGATTCTTTCAACTCCAATAAATGTGTGCAGTTATAGATGTTTTTTTTAATTCCAGCAATTCCTAACAGACAAATGATCTGTATGTTTTTATAAAACAACCTGAAAGTCACACAACTTTGACACTGTTGAAATATTTTTTTTAAAAAAAGTTCCATAGGCTCAGTGTTTTAAAAAAAGATGGGAGAGGTTATTATATTACAAGCCCTTTCATGATATTTCAAACTAACTTGCAGATTGATTAGGACTGGTTTTGCCAGTCAAAATGTTGATACAAAAATGTTATGCACCAAAAATATGTAATTCAGGAGTAACTTAAGATATTTTTATTGTCAAAGATTTGAGACAGCTGTGGCCAATCCTCAGTGACAAAGGAGAAGTGTTTTACTTCCATACCATTTTTATTGGAATTCTTGCACTGTATTTTCAGCACATGTCTTCGAGAAATTCCTGTAGCATGAGGGTTTCTTTAGGGGAGGAGGGATTATATTATTTTAAATGTATTATTTTGGTGCTTTTTTCTATTTATGGTTTTTACGTTTTTCTTTTTAGTTCTCTGAAATGTTTATCTCAGATGAATGAAAATTCTTTCTTTTTTTCTTTAACTTCTGGAAATACTGGCATTTTATGTGCATCATTGTTCATTATGTCATCTGTAGTTGTTAACTATGAAATTGCTTAGGTATCTTTCTCAGAAAGAAGAGTAAATTGGGCAATAACAAATACTATGAAATCTATGAAAACTAGAAAAAAAGCTGAATCTTAATAGTTATCTCGTTGAATGACAAAAAAATCTATACACTATAAATATACAGGATTTGCTCTTGTACTGGTGGAGGTTTACAGTTATGTTTTTTCAAATGTTTTAGAAGGTTGGTAAAAAATTTGCTGATTTTATACAAACTGTTCTCAGATATTCTAGTCAATTGTTGAACTCAGAATCTGACAACAGCATTAAGTTTAAGTTTAAGTTTTATTGCATTTATATACCGCCCTTCTCCCCGAGGGGACTCAGGGCGGTTTACAGCCATATTAAAACAATCATGTATAAAAATTAAAACTAATAAAATAATTAAACTATTTGGCCGTAAAATTTAAAACCCCTAAAAACCCCTATTAAAATTAACACAAATTTAAGTCAGACCGGCTTGATGAAATAGTAGGGTCTTCAGGGCTCGTCGGAAGGCCCGGAGGTCAGGAATCTTTCTTATATCTGGGGGTAGTTCATTCCATAGGGCTGGGGCTCCCACAGAGAATGCTCTCCCCCTGGGGGCCGCCCGTCGGCATTGTCTGACAGACGGCACTCTGAGGAGGCCCTCTCTGTGAGAGCGTATCGGGCGGTGGGAGGTATTCATTGGCAGAAGACGATTAGCAGAGTTATTACAAAGTTATTACAAAGAATTATCAAGATCGAACTCATCAAAGATATTTTTCCTCTTACGTTTAATTTCACTTATCCTGGGCCTCTCTTATTAGGATTTGAAGTATATCCTGGGTATAAAAGTAGAGATGAGCACAAATCACTATTATATACTGATGAAATGTTTTGTTGTAATGATAATTATCAAGATTCTATATCAAGATTTATATACATAGAAGATCATCTTGTTAAATATCAGGTTACTCAATTCATTGAAGTAAGTTTCACATACTTTTTAAAAACTGTCATTTATCCATGGAAATCTGGAAAAAAAATGTAATTACTTAGTGTTTTAATTTTTAGAATATCTTGGAATATTTACTCCCCCCTGCCCAAATTCCTATTTTTAGATGTAATTATTTAAAAAAATTATTTTTGATTGATATTTATATAAATAGATCTCAGTGACTTTATATAGAAGGATAAATGTAGTAAAAATAATATTATTTCAAGATTTATATAAGTATTAGTATGATTCCCATGGTAATACTTGTAAGGTATTCCATGTAGATGGTTTACCAAGAAACTTTTTAAAGGGAGAGCCCCCAAGATTTTCTTTATCTAAATTACAGATAAAGAAATACAATACAATAAGGAGGCAATACAATTTTTCCAACTTTCAGCTTTCTTACTATGCATACATTTTGATTCCTATTTCTTTATGGAATCCTAGTGGACATAATTATGGAAGTTATTATGGGGCTCCTGATATAACTGAACTTGGTTCCTATTTTCTAGTCAAAACTCTATTTCATGGTATAAGGCATATTTGAAAAATGTTGGATGGTAATGCAACTCTGACTCTTATTCACTGACAGATTTATACATTGGGAAATCTGAGTCTCAAAACTGAAGATAAACCCTTGTAATTCAGTAACAAAGGCATTAATTAGCTAGCATTAATTAGCTAGCCAAGTTTTAAACCGTTTAACTTACTGCAAGAGATATTCAGATTGTCCAAAACTATGGAAAATTGCAATGTATTCAATCAGACATGATTGATTTTCACAATTTATTCAAAATGCATTAGCAGCATCTCTATCCTGAATTATTATCAGCACTGAAATTTGTTTTGGTTGGATGATTCCAAATGTATAGTATTTTGAATAGAATACTAATCATCTAATCATAAGAGAAGATGACTTCAACATGTGTTTTCCCATTTATTGGACACATTAGAAAATGTGTATAAACCAGTGGATCAATGACATTTTTATCCAGTTGCCCATGTGAGGGGGTGGTTAATCTTCCTGCCATCACTGCTGGAGTAGTTGGAAAGGAAACAGCTGTGTCAGTGCAGCAGGAATAAGAAACCCAGCGAAAGAGCTGTCTATTCAGACTTCCCCTTACAATTAACATCTCAATAAGAGGCTTTGCCAAGGCAACCTGAGCTAGATGACTCCATCATGCATAACTGTCTTGTGTGAAAGGGGAGGCTGCTGGCCTAAGATTGAGTCAAGTCCTTCCTGTTCAAAATATTTCTTCCTTTTCATACCATAGACTTACTCTTCCCTAGACTGTAGGAGACATCAATTTGGCTGTGACCATAGAAGACCAGTTACTACGTGTAGGGTAAAAATCGGTGTTCTTATCAAAATCCATTCACATTTCTCAAGCTTTAAGAAATCAAGATCTCTGTTGTGATATTTTAAATTTACTATGGATGACCTGCCTAATTTATCAGCGATATTTCAATGGAAGAATAACCATAGCAACCAATAGGAAGACTTCCCAGAACATCATTCTAGTCATCGTAAAAAGTTGTACCTTGTACCTTGTTTTTCTTTCTCATTCCCATTGTCTTTTCCTTCTCTACCATGTCTTTTTAGATTATAACCCTGAAGACAGAACTGCCTGCTTTTAATTATTCTGGGAGCTTTCAGATGGAAAATGTGGAGTATTAGCATAAGTAGCCTTGTGGTTCATCATTATGAAACCCCTGTGGAAGGCCTGCGAAATTATTTTGTGGTCCAGCCAACTGAAAGCTACCCATTAACCCCTTACAGTTCTGAATTTCTGTCTGCAGATTAAAAGAACACAATCTTTCTTTTTCCATGTGGACTAGAAACTCAAGATTGTAGAGAGTATGATACAACAAGATCTGAATAAGAATTGAATTTTTATTTTTCTATGTCAAGACAGCTGTCCTGTTAATTGTTAATTCCAGAGAAAGAGAATTCATTGCCCAGAGGGACAATCTATTTCATTGTTAATAACTCTTAATCAAGGGAAGTTTTTTCCTAATATTTAATTAAAATCTGTTTGTCAGCCAGTCCTGTTTATTGTCTTTACAATTAGAGCAACAAATAATAGTTTTGCTCAAGATAGGCTTCCAGTATTGGAAGGTTGCTTTTACACTTCTCTTTAATTCTTTTCCCTTGTAAAACATTCAAAAATGTTGTTTTTAATGTTTTTAATAGGACTTGTAGACATCCCAATTCTCTGAACTGCTATTTTCTGGATATGAATGTGCTGTATTCTTAAAATCCAGCATCTAGTCATGAACATAGTTCTGCAGATGTAGTACAGCTAACACAAAGTGGAGTAAAACAGTCATTTGGTGTTATTTGGGATAAATTGCATTAGCTTTTCATATTGTGTGGCTGGCTCACTTTCATACTATTCATATTCCATATTGTCATCCACTGAGATATCTAAACCTTCTTGGATATGCTGCTATATCTGTATTTGAATATCTGATATTTTATATCTAAATGTTAGATGTTACATATTTGTTTAATTTAGTCTCATTTTATTGAGAGATTCAATTCTCTAATTTAGTTTCAAGCTACTGCTTCATCTTCCAAGATTCAATCTTCATTCATTATGTCTAGTTTAATAAGGATACTGTTGGAAATACTTTTTGTTCTTACTGTTTCAGTACCCCTCAGATTATTGATTGCCAGTAAAAAATGATTGAGTTTACTCTGGCAAGACTTATTTTTGACAAACCAATGTTGACTCCTAGGAATCAATATTGTTAATTATAAAAGTACTTTCCCAATATTTTAGATTTATACCCCATCACTTTGAAGGAACCTCTCATATTTGATATCAAGATCTACCAAAATATTTTTATTGATGATACCAAATAGATTTCCCTTTCTTTACCCTTTCCTTTTCTGTCTTCTAGGATGGAGTAATTAAAATATGCTTGTAACTATCATTCCTCTATTTTCCTACCTAGAACCTCATAAATTTTAGAAATTTTCGTAGCCATGTTTTTTGTTCCAACATAGATGAGCAGTAAAAGATAGTATTCAGCTGTTTGTATTAACTCACATCTTGAATACAGGCATTGAAAAGCCAAACACCAGTCATGTTTGCAATGGGTATGCCTTCATTCCTCTTACATGAAGGACATGATCAACACACTTGTGTTTCTGTGTGGGTCTGAGTGTTTTCATTAGTGCTTCTTGATTTATTATCTGCCTATAGTCATGCTAGTCAAGCTTCTACTGTAAAACTCTAATGGCATCCAATGCCTCCCGAACTTTTTTGCTTCATGTGTCATGTTCTTGAACTCCTGAGCTACCCTATTTGGACTGCAAACATCAGATGACAATTAATAGGTCATTGTTGCCATTTTTGGGGCATTTGAATTTCTGTAGTCCAAATATGGTTTTGCTTCTTTCTTGCCCCTTGTCTCTTCTCCCTGCCTTTCATTCATCCAGTATATGGAGGGGGGGGGTCTTACAGAGAAAATACCTGAATCTCCTTCAATATTTTTCCTGCAGAAGGCAAAACTTCCATTTTCTTGGGAGGTAATTTATATTGTTCTTGGGCAGAAAAATGAACAAGGTTCACAGGTCATTGATTGCTCCCTCAATGTCACCTATGCCAGGTTTTCTAAACTCATATAATAGTTTTCTCCATTTCCTTAAACCTCCCCACTACATTTTTTAATATAAAGATTCCCTTTTGTGCGCTTCCTTTGTAATATCTCTTGTAAATGCAAATTATTTAATCATGCCCACCAAAGTTGTCAACTGTGATGGACCATCGGCTTTCCAGAATTTTGGATAGAAGATTTTGCATACTCTCCTTTATCTACTCTTTAAATGGAGAGAAAGATTTAATTTTCTGTAAACCGTATACTTTGCCACTTAAATATATTGCCTATCTTTTGCCCACAGGGTTTCCATCAGGGGCAATGGAAATGGTCAAGGTGACAGTTGCAGCTATGGGATTGAAGCCTGGCGCCTTTTGTATGTGCATTGTGGATGCACCATATGTAAAAGGGGAGGAGCTTTAATTGCAAAATCCCAGATGCTATCTTGACTGCAGATGTTCTGCTTCCCTATCACTTCCTCACTTACTAGGTTACAGTAATGATGGTTACTTTAATTTCTGTATTTGTTTTAAATCCTCATTTATCTTTACAGGTGCAGCATACAGAATTGTGTCGTTTGCCATCATGCAGTGATAGAGAAAGGAAGCGACCTCAAGGATTGTTTGATTGGAAATAGCCAGCACCTAGAAGCTAATTGTAAGTAGAGTCTAACCAGTGATTGTTAAAGGGGCTGATATTGTAATCCAGTATTTTTCAACCTCAGCAATGCTGGCTGGGGAATTCTGGGAGTTGAAGTCCACACATTTTAAAATTGGTGAGGTTGAGAAACATTGCTGTAATCCATCTGTGTTCCTGGAATTGTCCTCTGAAGCTATGCAAGTGAACTAGTTCAATTTTAATCCACTCTTTAGATTTAATAAGACAGTAATTATAGAAGGAACTGCCAGAAGCAAAGTTTTAGAAGTCCAACACAATTAAAATAGTAAAAGCACTTTTACTCACTCGCTGTAGATTAAAATTAAATTTCAAAATGACAAAATTTGGATCATGTAGACCAGGGCTGTCAAACTCCCAGCCCACGGCCCGGATGCATCATGACCACGCCCATGCCCAGTTTAGCGAAGGGGTGGTAAAGTTCTGATACGTCACATGACGCCACCGTGACAACATGAAGTTGACACCCCTGATGTAGACAGTAGTAAACTGCATAAAATATTGGTAGTTAACCATTTTTATGAGACATTTGAATATTTGCAGAAAGTAAGAAGGCTGGGATAGATCTTTAGAGAGAGCTTAATTGTTAAAACCCTGTTTTAAAGCTAATTCCAATATTATATGCCAATTCCTTATAAAATGATACCAGCTATTCATGCTTCCAGAATCTTTTTACTAAGTGTACTTGCTGGAGCCAAGAGCAAAACATTAGTTCAAGTGAGAACATGGTTTGGCTAGGTTCAAACATACATGTCTACCAATGTTTTTTTCAGCAGTCTGGTTTAAGTATTATTGTTAGAAAATCAAGAGACAATCTCTCAAAAATGTATTGCAAATCACTTACACATGTACATTCCCCCTAATCGCGTGCTAATCTATGGGTACCTGTGTATATAAGTGAGTTATGCTCAGACGATACTCGCTCTGCCAAGTTACACAATGTAGCCTTAGCAATTGCTGCGTAGTTTCATTGATCAACATGATGTTCTGTGTTGGGATCTAAGCAGTTCATGCTAGGATCAAGGTGAAACAGAGTTATTCAGATTAAAAGCATGCCCACAACAGGCTTATTTTAAGAATGAAGTGTTTATCTTCATTATATTTCAAGGAGTGTTGGCAACTGTCCCATGTGAATTGATGAGGTCCAATTTGACAAAGGACAGCTGTCTAAACCTGGGGTCCCCAATCTTTTGGACCTCAGGGACCACTAAATTCATAATTTTAAAATCCTGCGGACCACTAATATGATCTGCTTAATGACTGGCTGGGTGGGCGTGGCTAGGTGGTCATATGACTGGGTGAGCATAGTCAACTTGATGTCACTCACGTTGAGGGCACCTCGCCGGCCTCTCCACCAAGCCACTCCTCACCTACTCGCCCGGGCTCCTTACGGCCCCAACAGGAAGCAGTTGTTGGAGCTAAACAGCCACCACGAGAAAGAGTTGGCAAAACAGTAGGCTCAGTTCAAATTGGATCTGACTGAGAAGGAGGCTCAGCAGAAGCACCTCGCTGAGGACAATGAGCATAGACATTCCAAACAGAGGGAAGACCTGTGGGAGTGCAAGGCCAGATACCAGCGCCTGGAGCTCAACGGGCTGAGATGGTCAGTCAGTTTCAGGCCATGATGCAGTCCCATTGGAACGAGGCTCTCTGGCTCTTTGCCACCAGCAGCGCTTCCCTCCTTCGGCCAAAGCCCCGCACCAGGAGGCTGAAGCAGACCGCAAGTTGGACTTTCTGCCCCCCTCCAACCCGCAAAGACCCCAAAGGGGGAGACTCACTGCAGCAACACAAACGCTCATTGCACGTATCTGGCCCAGGGGCCGTAGTTTGAGGACCCTTGATTTAGTGCAATATAAAAAATGCAAATAATTCTTCTGCAGACCACCAAAATTTTCTCACAGACCACCAGTGGTCCATGGACCACTAGTTGGTGACTGCTGGCCTAACCTATCTCTTCTCACCCTGAAGCTTTGTACGGAATATCTGAAGTGATGTGTCCTCCTTTGCTTAGGTGTGGGCCTGTGAAAAAACTATAGCACTAGCTGGTTATGGTGGTGGAGGGGAGGGGGATGTTTAAAATAATCCCCCCCACCCCCGCAAGCAATGTGCTTCTAAGGTCTTCAAAATTTGTAATGGAAAGATTGGCTGAGTTTGTATATACGCTATATTTACACTTATTGCAGAAGTATTTACACTACGTTTTGTCATTTAATTTGGACACTAAGGCAGTTAACTCTCCAGAGTATGAACAAACCCTGTGCAGAATTTTTTGTATCTTGGACTTTTGAACAAATTTATCCTTAAATTTGTGGATCTGAAAATTAGAGATGGATAATATTTTAAAGCAATCAGTAGCATCTTTTGGAACGTCAGTCAGACAGTCAGACACACAGATATATATGTGCATGCATGCACACACACAAGCTCAGACACAAATGTACAGCATTCCCAGGAAGTCTAGCTGACTTCATCATTTCTTTTGATATGGAAAGTGTCCTATGCCTTACTTCTGTCACTTGGATGGTGTTTTGCATTCCATCATCAAAGTATAGCTTGCTTCAATCTCTCTTTTGCTTTAAACATCGGCTTTCAAGAATAAAGTAACCTTCTTTAATCCTTAAGGCTTAATATAGACCTGAAGGATGCTAATTCAGGAAAATATATGCCTAGCATTACAGAGTAATTTGTTCGGTGGCTGGGCTATTTTTATGGCTAGAAAGAACTATTTTCTATCTTCGCTTTATTCTGCTATAAACGTAATTATAGCTTGTCTTTTTAATCCATATGTTTTCTCTCTTAATTAAATATTTGGTAACTTCTTTTCCCTTCTTCTTTTCCCTTCTTCTTCTTTTTCCTCTCTAATGAACAATATTTTAAGTTATGAAGAATCAGCAGTTTTTATTTTCTTCATATGAGCCAGGTACAAAATGGAATTATCTTTGAGGAGCTTCTATTGGATTTTTTTTCTTTTTTCAGTTTAAAATATTCAGAATATTCCTACTTAGCTAAAGTATCACAATATTATGTTTTATTATTTAATTATTTTATGTTTAATTAAATCACTTCACTTTGCCATTTTATAATCTTTTCATTGCAAATTCTCATTTATATTCTGATACATATTTCTGACCCTTCTTTTCCAAGGGACTGAAACACTGCCTCCTTAAAAAAAGAATTTCCAGAACTATGAATGTTAGTACACCTTTTACGATAGTAATAGTTTTTGAAACTCAAGATCTAAGATCTTTTTAAAAAAGAAACAAGTATTGTGCATAAAAAATCGTTGCTCGTTTGAGAAGTTGCTTTATTACAGTGCTGCAAATTAAAGAAACGTAACAATCAAGATAAATTGATGGTATCCATACTGATATATATTATGCTGTCTGATGTCCATAACATACATAGTTCACTTCTACATTATGTTCAATTAGATTCTCTTTAGCTAATAGCTGTCAGTGGTCCTAATCCAAATTCCAACAGAAACCATGCCCCGACTGCTTGTCACCTAGAGATTTAAAATTCATAATTCACCTGTAATAAAGATTATCCTTTAGTCAAGAGGTTGAGAGAAAGTTGCTTTGAATGCAGAAGTCTATCCTGGATTACAATCCACCATAACAGGAAACAGTTCTGTGTGGCCTGAGATTCTTTGTAAACAGCCTATGTGAGTCAGAGACCTTGTTGTTAGCGGTCCAAATCACCATATGACATTTGTATAATAGCAACTGTGCATCTGGAAGGTCTTAGAAATTTAACTCTAGGGAACCAGCTGTGTACATGAAGTGGCATCTGAATATGACCCGACTCTCTGATTGTATATGAAAAAACCCCTTGCCAAGAATCTGCAGTCACATACATCTCCTGTTATTGCTTCCTACTTTCCCTTCTAAGGTGGGTTTGGGAGCCCTTCAGATGCATGTTGTCCTACATGCATTTGAAAGTACAAACAATTTAAGATTTCCCAGACCACCAGCTTTTACTCTCACTAGTGACGACTGTAGAACATTGCTGCACAACTTGCTCTTTCCTTTCTCTGCCCTCATTTAGAAAGTTCTCACAAAGAGTAACTAGTGAAGCAGACAAGATAGAAGTACTTTTGCTGTAGAGAAGGCAAAGTAAGGTAGGACAAAGAAAAGGCATTACAAAAAGAAAGCTTACCTTCTGGCGTGTAAATAATTCTTCTTAGTTCAATAAGACTCTTAAGCAAGCAATCTATTTATTCAAACTTTTATAACTATAAAAAGGTGTAAAAGAGATATTTGATATTCAAAAATCTTCTCTTTATCTTGCTACCAGTATAGTTAATTTTAAAATGTATCCACAAATAGGCATTTATTCAGCTACATATATACAGAGAGTTATTTATATGCTTTTTATCTGCACAATTAATGCAGATAAAATTAATGCACAATTAATGTAGTTTAGCATATTACAAATAGTACAAAAACTCCCACATTAAAATGCAATATTTAATTATAGTGTATAAAAGTAATAGCCTTCAGTTACAAATGAAAACTATAAGTGATAGGATAATTAAAATCAAGGACCAGGGGGGAAAAACTTGTCAAATACACCAATGTTTCAGTAATTGTTTTTTTTTTAAATCATCCATTTTACTTATCCTGTTGGAGAGAGAGAGTTCTAAAACATTAATTCCCCCACTCTGATTCTAAAGATAAACTCAGGGCTGATCAGGACTCATAATTCTACAGAAGATATTAATTCCCAAGTAACCATACAAAGAGACACGTTTCCCCTAGATTAATGTAGGCAACTTGATATCATAGACTAAAATCCATGATATCCTAAACTCTTAAAATCCCTCCTGGGTGAACATTATGGAAGTTGTAGTCCAAACTATCTGGAGTTCAGTAAACTACATTCCTCAGGCCAAGGTATCAGAGAGTTAGTGGGAAAATATCTTAAATATATACACTTTTTCCCCCTCACAGTGGGTTGTATTAAAGTCCCCCTCGTTGAGATATGCCCTCTGGGTTTCTATGCATTCCATCAGCCGAGGTCCCGGGGAGGGGCGGGGGGGTGGCAGTTCTGGTAAAGGAAGGTCTCGCCCCAAGGGAGGCCACTGTACCTCAGATAGCCGGATGTGAGTCCCTCCTTGTGAAGTGGGGACAAGGGAGGCAGATGGGCTTGCTGATTATGTACCTGACTCCCTGCCACGTGTCAGCAGCCCTGCCCGAGCTCCTCAACATGATTGCCGAGGTGGTGTTGGAGACCCCCAGGCTTATGGTCATGGGGGACTTTAACCTGCCGTCTGTCGACAAAGCGTCTCAGGTGGCCCGGGATTTCATGGCTTCCATGACGGCCATGGACCTCACCCAATTAATTCATGGACCCATTCACATAGGAGGACACACCCTGGCCTTGATTTTTGTCTCTGGACAGCGGATGAATGATCTTGAGATAGGGGAGTTAGTGAGCCCTTGTCATGGTCGGATCATTCCCTTCTTAGGCCTGACTTTCTAACCGCCACACCCCGCTGCAGGGAGGTGGAACAGACCAGAGGGTTCCGCCCCAGGCACCCGATGGATCCTGATAGAATCCAGATAAAGCTTGGGCCATTTCCTGAGGCTCTGACTCATGGCTCGGCTGAGGAGGGTGCCGCTGGGATAGGGTGGCCGCTGACACTTTGGACCGAGTTGTGCCTTTGCGGCCTCTGACCCATCACCGAGTCAACCTGGCTCCTTGGTTCTCCGAGGAGATGAGGGAGATGAAGCACCGCAAAAGACGCCTAGAGAACAGTTGGAGATCTAGTCGTTCCGAATCCAACCGAACACTGGTAGGGTCTCATATTAAGACCTACCTAGTGGCAATAAAAGCGGCAAAATGCAACTATTTTTCCCAACAATGTCCTTAAAGTGATGTCCTGGTGCCTGGAGGTCCTGCAGATCTGGATAGGGAGTAACAGGCTTTGACTCAACCCTTCCAAGACCGAGTGGCTCTGGCTTCCAGCATCCCGATATAGCCAGCTGGCACCATCGCTGGCTATTGGTGAGTTAGTGGCCCCCACGGAGAGGGCTCACAACTTGGGCATCCTCCTGGATGCATGGCTGTCTTTAGAAGAGCATATGACGGCTGTGGCCAAGGGGGCTTTTCATCAGGTTCGCCTGATTTGCCAGTTGCGTCCCTTTCTGGATCGGGACTCCTTACGCACAGTCACTCAGGTGCTTGTCACTTCCCGCCTGGACTGCTGCAATGCTCTCTACATGGGGCTCCCCTTGAGGAGCATCCGGAGGCTCCAACTGGTGCAGAATGCAGCCACGTGGGGGATTATGGGAAGGAGAGGACGCTCCCATGTGATGCCTCTCCTGCATGAGCTGCATTGGCTTCCAGTGGTCTTCCAAGTGCGCTTCAAGGTGTTGGTTACCACCTTTAAAGCGCTCCATGGCATTTGCGGGACTGCCTTCTGCCGCCAATAGCCTCCCATCGACCAGTACACCCCCACAGAGAGGGACTCCTCAGGGTGCCGTCAGCTAGGCAATGTCGGCTGGCAACCCCCAGTGGGAGGGCCTTCTCTGTGGCAGCTCCTGCCCTCTGGAACGATTTGCCCCTGGGGATACGAAGGATATCAGATCTCCGGGCCTTTCACCGTGCCCTAAAAACTTTTCTTTTCCATCAAGCAGGGCTGGCGTAACCCACCCACCCCACCCCACCCCGTTTTAGCTTTTTAAAATTGTCAATGGGTTTTAGTTTGAATGTTTTAAATTTGGGGCCAAAGTTATGTAACTCTTTTAAAATTTAAAATTTTGTATTGGTATGTGTTTTAGTCTTGGCTGTGCACCGCCCTGAGTCCACTAGGAAAAGGGTGGTATATAAATTGAATAAACTGAAAGTTCCCCCTTGAAAGAAATCTCTTTTTTCCCTTTCCCCTCTCTAGTGACTCCATTGAGCTTCCCCATTTTGATTGTTTCTCCTAAGAATATCACTTCTCTTTCCTTCTGTCCTGGCTTGCAATCTTGCAATTTTCCCAACAAAAGAAAGAGACATCAGACCTTTGGTAGACATAAGTGGTGGTCTTCCTTCTCATTGAAAGCCTCTCATGCTTTCATTTTCATTTCATTTCATTTGATTTGATTTGTATACCGCCCTACTCCCGAAGGATTCAGGGCGGTGAACAGCCACACAATAAAATACACAAATACAAAATTTAAAACGCAGAATAAAATTGAATTAAATAATTTGGCCAGACAAATTAAGACAACCCCATCGTTTAAACCAATTTAAAAATTACATATTAAAAGAAGTAAAAGGGAGAAAATTAGGCCAGGCCCGCCTGGTGAAATAAAAAGGTCTTAAGAGCGCGGCGGAAGGTGCGCAGATCCGGGATCATCTGTATCTCTGGGGGGAGCTCATTTCAGATAGTAGGTGTCCCCACAGAGAAAGCTCTCCCCCTAGGGGTCGCCAGTCGACATTGTTTGGCCGACGGCACCCGGAGGAGCCCCTCTCTGTGAGAGCGTACCAGCTGGTGGGAGGCTATTGGTGGTAGTAGGCGGTCCCGTAGGTAACCAGGTCCTAAGCCATGGAGCGCTCTAAAAGCGGTCACCAAAACCTTGAAGCGCACCCAGAAGACCACCGGGAGCCAGTGCAGCTCGCGCTTCAAAGCTTTCTTGGCTTTGAAGTATATGGGAAGCAGTCTGGATCAGCAAGTGGTTACTGTAGTTGTTCTTTCCTCCATAATAATTACAGCACATACATATCATGTCAGAAGTATGGGAAAGTGTGACAGTGCATGTTTTGGAGCAGAGCCAGTGGTTTCCTGCTATAGATAGAAAAAATGGTATGTATTCTTCATGTCGATTGGAGTTTATTCATTGATTTAAATCATTTATTTCCTGCTTTCCAGGAATAGAAATCTTAAATAGGTTTACAATTAAAAGTTACAGTTTAAACAATAAATTAAAACATTTAACAAAAACATACTTTAAGGCACTATATTTTTTTCCTGTTCAATCTTGTCCAATAGGACTGCCTGGACAAATCTCTGCTATTTTCTTGGGAAAGTTTTTCAGAAATGGTTTGCCATTGCCTCTTTCCTAGAACTGAGAGAATGACTGGCCCAAGGATACACAGCTAGCTTTGTGCCTAAAATGGGACTAGAACTCAGAGTCTCTTGGTTTCTAATCTGATGTTTTAACCACTCCACCAAACTGGCTCTCTAGACACTACCCTGTTTCCCCGAAAATAAGACATCCCCTGATAATAAGCCCAATCAAGCTTTTGAGCGCATGTGCTAAAATAAGCCTCCCCTGAAAATAAGGCCTCCCCGAAAATATTTAAATGCAGAGTTGGAAATCAGATAAGACAGCAAGGGGAGCCCCATCTTGCTCCACACACCCCAAAAAAATAAGACCTCCCCCAAAATTAGGCCAAGCGCTTATTTTAGGATTCAAAAAAAAAATAAGACAGGGTCTTATTTTCAGGAAAACACAGTATATAAACAGTGAATAAAGAGAAAATCAAATCAAAAAATAGAAACTTAAATCTAAAAGCAGGAATGAAAAATTTAAAATCGTAATAGCATTAACACATAATTTAGAGGCTCGGGAGAATTTTTAAAAAGTCTTTGCTTGGTGCCAAAATATACAGTAAGGTCTGGCTGGTATAGGCATCCATCAGGACCCACTATTGTTTTGCAGAAATGTTTTATGCAGGTACATTCAAAGGAAGCCTGACTATCAGTTGATAAGTGAGCAGTTTTGGGATATGGGCTTAGTGCTGTTCTGGAAGCCAGCAGGCAGGTGTAGGGTGGCTTCGTGCCATAAACATCAGAGAAAGGGTTGGTTTTTTTTCTTCTGCTTCATCTCACAAACTTGCACCACCACCATCAGCTGGTCAGCTGCTCTTCGGGAGGCTGATCCAGGTCTCAGGATGAGTATAAGGGTTTGTTGTGGATTGAAAAAAACTGAACTTCCTTATTGCCCAAAGCAATGGAGCACAGGGGCCAGACCAACACACCAACTTTAACTGGCCAAACAGTGATAAATTAATCCCATGGCCAAAAAAGCATTGGCTGTGACTTCAGCAGAATAGTTGGTAAAGAATGCCAAACTGCACCCACAATAAAACTGCCAATGTTTGCTGCTTTGGTGCAAATAGGAAAATGCCCTGAGTTCCATCCACTGTCAAAATAAAATATATGAGTGGAACACATTTGCTATATGTTCCTATTGTCGGTAATTTCCTTTTTCTCTCCCAGCTACCTACTTTCCAGAACCCTCCTCTCCTACTTGTATACCACCCAGAGACCTGTGTTAGGAAATAGCCAGGCAGTGAGGAGGTCTCAAGTGTAGAATTAGCCTTGAATTCTTGTGAATTCAATAATTAGCCTTGAATTCCCACCACCACCACCACCTCTAAAGCTTCATAGAGTCTTGTCTATTGGTTCCAGGAGAAGGCAAACAGTCTGGGGAAATTCCTGAATAATAAAGAAAATATAATAAAGTAATTAGCTTGAACTCTGCACATATGGATCTGGTTGTCTGTGCCTGACACTCTGTGAGTGTGATGGGCAGTTTCAGAATTTGATAAAGAATTAAATGTGTGTTTCTTGCATTTGCTCTTCGCGTCCTCAAGGCTCGTATGCTTTCTATCACCTTAATATTCATTGGGGTAATAGGGACCAAAAGCCTTGCACTTCAAAGCCACATTCTGCTGAGCCACCGGGCCTGGTGGCTCAGCAAACTAAAGCATTGTGATTAACGCCAGCTGTCTGCAATTACTGTAAATTCAAATCTCACCAGGCTCAAGGTTGACTCAGCCTTCCATCCTTTCTAAGGTAGGTAAAATGAGGACCCAGTTTGTGGGGGTAATGAGCTGACTTTGTATAAAATATACCAAAGTATGAAGGCTATTGCTTAAAGCATTGTAAGCCGCCCTGAGTCTCCGGAGAAGGGCGGCATATAAATCAATTTTTTAAAAAAAACATTCATGGAGATGCATACATGATCCTGCACATGTCTACATTTTTGTAGCTTCATGCCCACCACGCTTAACTCACTGTTTCTTTTTAAATGCTATTATTAAAAGTATCTCCAGCTTTTAAAAAGTGTTCATACACAACAGAGTCTTTTCGGCAGTGGTGTGTAATAGAAGAGTAACTTAGTGCCAGGGACTGTACTGTATTTTATTTAAAAGGATTTATGAAACAGTGTGTAATTGAGTGAGTAAACTGAATATTTTTGAGCCCCTGAGGGCTGGAGCTTCGTGGTGGTCCTGGGTTTTGGCCCTAACCCCTTCTTTCTTCTCTTCCCACACACTCCTCCTCCTCTTCCTCCTCCTCTTTTATGGCTTAGCTTTGCCACCAGCGGCAGCAATCTGTCTGGGCTAATTGAGCAAATAATAAGGAGATGCTTTCATATTCCCCCCAAGGCAGCGTTCCCAAGGAGAGATGCTGCCAGAAGATATCCGCTATCCATTGGGGGGGGGGGGGGAATACTTTGTCACTTTATCCAGTACCATGTTGGAGTTTGTTGGAACAGAGTCATTGTTGTCCTTATGTTTGCTCAAATTGCACCGTTATACACAATACTGTAATCCACAAACCGCAGGAGCCCAGATTTTCTGTAAACTTGTCACACCTACATTTTCCAAGGTCTGTTTCTTCCCAGCACTCCCTATTAAATAATTGCCACATTCTCTAAGCCATTCAGGTGGGAGCTCCTGGGCCCTTTGGGCCAGGCAATCCTGCCTCCCTCACATTCTGATGTGGCTCTGAATCTGTCTGGCAGAGATGCTCTTGGTCTGAAACAGTCATGCCAACAAATTCTGGGACAGTTTTGAAAGTACCTTCTTTAATCCCTCTTTTCTGTGTGGTTTGAATGCATCTGTAGCCCTGCCAATGGCAAATAAAAGACAGCCTGGTCAAAAATTTCTGGGGAGGTGGAGAATTTGTAAATTCCTATCTGGCTCTGAGAACAGAATGAAGCCAGCTGAAGAAGCGTTGACTCTCAACCAGGGATTGAAAACTGATTCTGGGCCCACTTCCACATAGGGCTAACCCAAGAAAGTTGAACAGTGTTTAGGATTGGAGAGTGTTACCTTCCTTTTATGCTTATGTGATTCTGTACCTGCCAGCAAAAACTGTTTCTCCCATCCCAGCTGTGTTACCTGACTGCAGTGATACAGACATGGAAGTTTTTTCAATCGAGTTCTGAAATCAGGTTTTTGATAGAGTTTGGAATATTATATTTGAGGCCTTCACTTTACCCCCATCACTGCCACATGTACCACATGTCTCTTTTATGTCACAGTGGACAAAGCATAATTTTTAAACTTTCCTCCCTCCCTACTTTTTTCCCCTTTTCCCTCTCTCTCTCTCTCTCTCTCTCTCTCCCCCCGCCCCCCATATTGCAGCTAAACATGCAAATGAAGTTATTATGGGCACTGAACAGCTGATGGAAATCTGAGTCTGGCAGAACTAAAGGATGGATTTCTGGCAACCTGAACCAATAGCTCAGCTGGAGATTGTGCTACATGAATTTCTCCTGGCATCACTGACGCTGACAGCCACTCCTGCTCCGACTTCTTCTTTACCTCTTAATAAAGAAATATTTACAATGGCATCTGTCTGTCTCCTCAATTTAACTAGTTCCCCGCTCCTCTTCTCATTGACAGAGAGGCTGCTTTGCAGAGGGTGATATGGGTTCCTGTAAATACAGTGAACGCATTTTGTTGCCAGCCAAGCTAAGAGCAAAGACCACACAGACTGCGTTCCGCCAAAAGAACAGCTGAGCCAAAGTATCTGCAATGAAAGTGCCAGCTCTCTGAGTACCACTAATTAGAAAAGGAAGGTAGTGCATGTTGATTCAACTTTGCATATGAGGTTAAAAAACTATTACATAAGGGGAGAAGAAACAGGGTGCAAAGTGAGGAAGGGACAGAAAAATACTCTCTGTCAGTTTGGACTGTGAATATTGTGCTTTATCTTTTTCTTGAGCAGAAGTAGTTACCAGCTTCTGTTGTCTGTAATTCCAAAAATTATTGTACAAATTATTCTAATCATAAAAAACTGTCTGGAAAAGAGGAAAAACACTGTAGACAATATGCATGTGTAAGCCAACAGTGAGTATTAAATTTTGCCAAAAATGTATAATAAACGCCTTTTCGTTCCATCTTGGGACAAGCACATAATGGCACAGATTACCATTATCTGATCACCATTAAATGTGTCCTGACCACTAAGATGATTACTAGTAGTAAACAAGTAATTACTTGGAGACAATTACTATTGGCTTTTGCACAGCCTTTCTGAGATCCCCAGGTCAGTTTGGTAGTTCTTGTGACTCTGAAGTCCACTGTATAAAAATATAACTATGCAGTGATGTTGTTGAATCTATAATCCAAAACATTTGGGTTGTGAGCCATATGAGAGAACAGTCTTGATCCAAACTACTTTTATACTATTTTTGGCCAAACTTTCAACACACAGAGTGATTGTTTAGATTTAAAATATTACATTGGACCACATTTTACACAGGCATTCTAGTGCAATAATCCGAATCATATCTAAGTTGTACTTAGTATTTTATTTATAATGAAGGTACATTTTATCTTTCTAGTCAATAATAGGTAGATTATAAGAAAATAATGAAAAACAAGAATGAACAATTTAAACTATGCCTGAAGCATGATGAACTAAAGGTTCTTGGAAACACATAGTTTTCTTCCTAAAATGTTTGGCTTGCAGGGATCTTCTAAGTAGGATTCTAAAACACATATCTGCACCTGTAAAGGCCTCCAGCTGTTGACCCAGAGGTATACTGGTTCATTTTCATTAGTTGGTGTGATAAACATCTTCCTCATCTTTTTCTTCCCAGAGGGGATCTTTTTTTTTTTATGTTTCTTTGTTTCACACAGGAGCGTCAAAATTATAAACCAGCCCTACCCAATCCTTCATAAATGAAAAATAAACCACATTAAAGAACTGGCTTAGACTGGGAAAACGTGATGCAGCAGCTGTCTCAGATGAAAGGTTTCTTAGCTCTCCATGTGTGTATGCGTATACAAATGTAATACATACTTGTGCTAGCCCAAATTAACCTCACAAGCTTCTCTGGTGCCTGGTTTGCATGACATTTATTAAATGTATAAAAGGGCAAATCTGCTAAATTTCGCAGAAAAAAAAGTTCATGAAATTAAGTTGCATCCCCTTTTCTTTATTCAGTTGAAGGGAAAACCGAGCTCTCCAAAGCATTCTCCTGTTGAATTTCTCATAAAGTGAAGTCTATGACTGAAAAAAGAATATTATCACTTGAGGATCTTGATCTTTACATAACCTGGATGCTATTACAAAACATAAGATTTTAAATTCAGACTAGCATATTGGATGATGCCCTACATATTTCAGTTTGCAAATTAAGACCCTTGTTCGTGTTTCCTTTAATTCATTCTCCTGTAACCCACTTCATGCTGGCAAAATGACCTAGGTCTAATCCTGTATATTATGTGATTTGATTAGTACACTTATCTTATTCAGCAAACATAATGAAATAACAATGCAAACATCATACAGTGCAAACGTACACTGTTAATTTTGCTAAGAAAGTGTGATTTCAACAGAACTGACACACTCACATGATGCAAGGTGCCCATCATTTATTTGTACAAGTATCTGGGCCCAAGTTCAAAATATATACGGAGTAGTAAACCTGAAGAAGCAGGGGTGGGTTCTATTTACCTTTACTACTGGTTCGCAACAGGGCTGCGCACGCATGCGCTCTTCTGCGCAAAGTCAGAAGCTTCTGCGCATGCGCAGAAGCATTTTCATGGCATCAGGGTCAGTGAGTGGAGCCTCCTGCCGTTTTTACTACCAGTTCTATAGAACCGGTGCGAACCAGGGGCAACCCACCACTGTAAAGAAGTGAAGGGGCTGAATCCAGTGTAAGGCCTGTATTTAATTTGTCACCTTTGGATGAATGTTTGGAATATAACTTCAAGAAGAAATTGCAATCCTTGATGTAATTCCTATTTTCCATGCATTAGGAGGATGGAGAATAATGACTTCCTCCTCCTGCCTCCACAAGGAAGCTCGCATAGTTTTTATAATGTTTTTCGTTACTGACTTCCCACATCTGAGGAGTCATCCTGTCTTTATGCTCTTGTTTTGTACTATATATGAAAAGCCATAAAAAGATGGAAGTGTGCAAATGAGAACCAAGGCCCTTAATCCACGCACTCTACAGCTTGCAAATGATACTGACTTTTCCTTTTTGTCTTTTATAACCTGCAGGTGTTTGGGGCAAGATAAAAGTAGATTATCAAAGCAAAGATTCATCCTTGATGTAGACATCGTGTGTGGCAGTACTGCAATTATGAAAAATAATTCCGAATGATGTTTTCCCTCAGAAATTGCAGGATCGTTGCTAGAAATTTAACCCTCAAATGGTCTGATGCTAAGGAAGTATGGGGCATTCTGGACCCTATTCTGAACCAGCATCTTCCTTCATGTCTGTTGCTGCCAGAAAGGCAGTCTTCAGATAGTTTCATTTACTCTTAATTTATAGAATTCACAAGCCAACTAACTACAAATAAAAAACTACTGTACTTCAGAAGCCATATTCTTCAAGCAACCTCTCTCCAGAAAATATATCTACAACTGAATTATTACATACAAAGAATTCTAGCACTTAAAATTTAAAATTGATCCATAGTTAGGAGTGGGTTGTAAGCATAAGCATATAATTTCCTTTTTTTTTTTTTGTTCAACTGACACTAGGTTTCATAACTTTTATTTAAAAATCCCATATGCATGTCAAAGTCTTATAATAAATCCAAAATAATAGAAATAAAAACTTAAAACATGACGAGGCATCTGAACCAGCATTGCAAGAATCCCTTCAATTTGATACTTGAAACCCAGTTAAATAAGTTACATAACAGCTTTCTGGGAAAGAAAATTTTAACGTAGTTTGTGTATCTTGCTAATTGATAGAGGTCACTATAGTGGTGGTCAGAGATCTGTCCGCAAACTGGTTGCTTTTGGTGCATATTTAGGCATCAGTTCATTGATTTTACGAATGTAATCTGATTTTTCTGCACAGCCCTTGCATGTTTCACCGCTGTCATCTAGACTTTTTTTCAATTCTTTGACTCTCAGTTTCTTCAGGTCCTGTTCTGCTCCAGCTCCGGATTCCCAAAGATTGTGACACACACCAACAGTCCTTATCAAATTTATAACGTACCAAGAATAAACAAAGTCCGGCAAAGGTTGACAACCTGCCCAGTAAACAAGATACGATAAGATACACTCTTTCTCTCCAAGATGCTCTGTAATAATTACACTTTGTTTCCAGCAAGAAATTACTAACTGCGTGTGACTTAAATAGGTTAAGGGAGTGGCCAATTATCTTCAAACCCTACTCTCAAGGAGATATCCTCCACCTGAATAGCCACTCCTGCCTTTTGGCAGCCCTGCATGCTCGAGCATTGAGGAGAGGCTCCTCCGCTTTGCTCTCTCCACTTGAAGGAGCCTCTGGAAGTTCTGAAGACCCAGGCTGAGTCTCTGCCTCTGGCACCACATCCTCTTCAGCCTCCTCGCTGTCTGACACAAGCGCCGACTGTGCAGGCTGCTGGCGCGACCCCACACCAGCCTCCTCGTCATCAGGATCAACCACAATCCATGCAGGCCACTGGCGGGCCACAACAGGTCCACAGTACTCAGGTCAATCTGTTTATCATATTTCAATTCACAGATCTAACTATCTTTTTCAGCTTCTCACAAATCTTCTCAACAGGGATATGATGACTTAGAGGTTTTGATACCTCATTAGTTATTTTGGTGGCTGCATCCCTGGTTGCTTCAATGAAATAACAAAAACGGGCTTTTTTGCCTCTTTGCAGAATTTCAAAAGTTTTTTTTCAATACTGTTTGGTGTGAACTCAACATTCTTTTCTTGTAGAGCCTGATAGAAAGTTCCTAGGAATGACACACACACTTTGCAGTCTCCCTCTCGCAGAGCGTGGTTGTCTCCGGGGAGCAGGATCAAGGCCAGCACCGCCCAGAGCCCGTTAGCCGCCTGCATCCTCCTTCTACCAAGCCTGACTCGACTGCTCGCTCGGCTCACACTCTCATAATTTCCCAATAACGTCAATACATACTTCTCATACATCCCAATTCTCCTGAAGTTTGTACAGCTGGCAAAGAGCAAAAATACCCCATACTTCCTAACAGGCTGCAAAAAAAAAATTGTACACCATCATCTTGGATTGTGCACTTGATAAAAAGCAATTTGGCTCTTCCTGGCATGTGAATTTTTTCTGCTACACCAACAGGAGATAGGAATCGCAGCTTATTAGGAATGTGGGGAACTGCCTTACAAAATGAGGGGTCCTTGGTGCTCTCTCAGCTTGCTTATTTTCTTGCAGACATTTCATTACCCAAACAGTTTCACCTGTAGTGATGATGTTACCTAGTTTGGGTGATGAAATGTCTGCAAGTTCAGAGAGCACCAAAGACCCGTCATTTCAAACCTGAGCTACCGATATTCTTGATTGATTGGTAACTTAGACAAAATCTTTTTGTTCATTTAATTAATTCTAGATTCATATATATCTAAGTTGAGGTTTTTTCCACGGTTCATTTGGTGTTGCATTGAACAAGCAATGTGGTGGACTTCTTTGCTTAATAACAAACCACTCGTTGCCTCTTTGAATTGTGACTTAGTATTAGATTATCTGTTCTAATAGGTAGGGTCTCTTCAAGCTTTTTTTTTCTACATAACCTGATTCTTTTAATTAGCGAGGCCCAGATTGAAAAGAGCATCCTTTGCTTGCAAAATATGGCTTCGGCTATTATCACATCTCTTCTTCATACAGGCTTAATTAATCAGTTTTTCTTTCAAATACATATCTAATTTAAACACATTTTTCTTCTCTGTGAACTCCTTACCTTTTGTCCTCATCTATATAGGGGACTGTACTTTCCATGGAACAACATGTCCAAATCCTGTTACATTTCCTTTTCATCAGGCCAAAACTTCATTGTATTATCCCCTGTAGTTTTTTAAAACACATCTCCAAATGGGATTATCATGTTGAGGATTGAATAAATGTAACCTACCTCATCTGTTTCGTTCTGTCCTATCCTCCAATCTTCCAGGTTCCCTTCCCCCACTCCAAAGACTCATCCTGTAATGTAGTTTTTGTTGGTATCTGGAGAGTCTAATATTTTAATAATCAGAAAATGGAAAAAAATAACTTGGCCTAGATTGCTGTATTCTTGCGAATCCCAATAAATTACAGTTTATATTGTGTCAGAGCTCTTGGCTGTGTTATATTTTTACAGATTTCTATTTCTGTTAGGCAGTTATGTGGACACTAATATGTCTATGGAATGTCAATTTTCCATCTTGAAAAGTTATTTGCTAATTTTAAAAATTGTTCTGAATACAAAGCAACATTTTAATGTAATTTTAAAAAATGATCCATAACAAATCTTGTGCTTTTGGTCTAACCAGGTGTGTGGCCAAAGCCTTGCCAACTACTTCTTGTAATTGTGGTATGGTTAAAGCATTTTCTTTAAATAGATGAATTACTGAGGAGATGTAGTTTTCTTAATTTTAATTACTGTTAAGTTATAGCTGGAGGTCTAGAAATTTTCAAAGCTTTACTCACCCCCCCAAAAAAATCTAATTATTTTGCACAAAATCTAATTAGACATCTACAGTTTACAGTATACATATTAAAATAAAGTTGCAGCATTGCCAAATTGCCAAATTCACATGTTTTGTGTTAGATGACAGAAGCTTCATATACATATCTAAATACAAATGTGTCCATATATTTGTGTTTACTTTTACAACGTTTCTAAATTGCCCAATCTTTTAAGACTCTAGATGGTGAACAACTAAGCAGGAATAAATGCAATTGTACGACGAAAAATTATAATAATAAAGGATGGGGACAAATATACCTCCAAAGGAAGTATATTCTACAGTTTCAGAGTCGTTACTAAAACGACCTACTGCCTAGCCCACACTCCATGTATCTCTTAAAAAGGATTCTCAACAGGTCCTCAATCTGGACTGGATGGGTATATTTGGTTTTGGTAAGATGGATCTTGGTGTCAGAGGTAATGACCAGCACTTTGAATTAGTCCCAAAGATCTACTGGCTTCTAGTATAGAGCCTTTGTTTGGTTCTATAGTGATAAGATTATCCTCCTAACACTCTTGCCACTGTACCAGTGCAAATTCTGAGTCACCTATAAAAGCAGACCCACATAAAGTATATTGTTGTTGTTAGTCGCGAAGTCGTGTCTGACCCATCGCAAACCCATGGACAATGTTCCTCCAGGCCTTCCTGTCCTCTACCATCCCCCGCAGTCCATTTAAGCTCATGCTGACTGCTTCAGTGACTCCATCCAGCCACCTCATTCTCTGTCATCCCCCTTCTTCTTTTGCCATCAATCATTCCCAACATTAGGCTCTTCTCCAGTGAGACCTTCCTTCTCATTATGTCTATTATAAAGTGTATTACAGTTGTCCAAATGAATGACCTGTGTAGGATTGTTAGCGATGCAACAGCTAAAGGTGAGTGAAGGTCTTTTTGGCTACTCTGAGGGTTTTGTGCTCAGGGTTTATTAGAGTACCTTATGACTTACTAATGTTTCTGGATTTGCAGCTGCTGTTTAAGTAGGAATACAAATCCGGAAAGTAAGTCACAAACTACCTCCCCTCAGAGGGAGCACAACCCTTCAAAGAAATTACCAGGACCAGTGTAACCAGATTGTCTTGATAGGATTTAATTTCAACTTGTTTTACCCCACCCAGCCCCTAACCGTCTCCAGGCACCTGGACTCTGAACTGTTACAGAAGTGACAGAAGATCTCTTCCAGGTGTCAGCCCTTCAAGATAGACCAAATCAAGAAACAGACACCATTTATGCCTTTTTTATTAGAAGGTCTATAGCAGAGGTCTTCAAATGTAGCAGCTTTAAGATTTGTGGACTTCAACTCCCAAAATTCTTCAGCCAGCATAGCTGGCTGGAGGATTCTGGGAGTTGAAGTCCACAAGTCTTAAAGCTGCCACGTTTGAAGACCTCTGATCTATAGTAACAGAATCTTACAATCTGAATGTGCTTCTCATCCTTCTTCTTTTAGCACTTAGCACTTATAAGTATATATCACCACATACTGCTTTATTTAATTAATCGTAAAATAATGAATTAAGGGGGTACTTATCTATTTATGATGAGCTTAAGACATGTTTATCTGTTTCTTTCTGTCAAGATAATCCTCTGTACTTTACGCAGGAGTTTCAATTAGATGTTAAATAACATAGAAGAGAGCAACAAGCCCTGTGGAAGCATACTTTGGAATAAATAGGGCTCAAATTTTTTACTTTAAAAAATTATTTTAACACCCCCACCCCAAGATTGCCAACTAGAATCACTCATTCAGGAAGGATCTGAATAATCGAAATATGATGCTTTGGACTTGCAGGTGGTCCAAAAGAATGGCATGGTTGATAACACCAAAAGTTTGGAAACCAGGCAAAAATTGTCAACAGTTCCTTCATTCAGACTGGTTTTTTTTCCCCAAGAAAAGATATTCACACTACTACCTCCTTCAAAGCACATGGCATTGTACTTTCCCTCAAATAAATATTTACTTTCTCCTGAATCTTGCCACTCGCATTCCACTTGGCTGCCTGAAGAAGCTAGCTCACAGATGGCAGTATTCAAAGTATACTTCGTAAGCTTGAAAGAGTTCCAAATGGTCACAATATTTAACTCAACACAATCAACTCTGCTCAACTAACATGCAAACCAGAAAAGGCACAAGCAATGTTATTTACAAGAAACTTTCAAATCATGTACTTTGTTCCGCCTGTGCAACATTTTGTCCTTTTTTTAAAAAAGTCTTCAGATTGCTTTAAGCAGAACTACTGGTAGATAGATATATGCAATGCCATGTCCACTTGTGGCTTTGTACAATATTGTTCTAACATTTTTCCAGTTGCTTCACTTCTTACGGTACAAGGAGTTGCTTGGGATGAGCAAGCTGATAGAAATCTTGCAGATACAATCTGATCCAATATCCTGACCATCTTCACAGTCTAGATATCAACCAGAGACATCAAGGAATTAGTTATCCAATTGTTGGGGAAATGCCAAAGCATGCTTTAGAAACCTTCTAAATCTACTGGGTATCTCATGTAAACCTTTGTAATAGACCTACCACCCTTGTCAAACTTGTGGCGTCACATCGTCACGTGACGTATCACGACTTTTTTCCCCTTTGCTAAAATGTGGGTGGCTTGACCAGCATGTAGCACATCTGGCAAGCAGGCTGCGAGTTTGACACCCCTGGTCTAGGGCATCCATGATCCACAGTATGAAAAGCAAATGACCTGCTTACAGCAAAAGGAAAGTGTTAATGTATTTCATTAACAGTTCATGTCTGCTCCAAAGCGAAGACCAAATTAATTGTATCCTAGCAACATGTTGTAGGGCTGCAGTTTGACAAGGCCATTGATCAACATGGATACCATGAATTCAGGATGTGCACTTGCCCGTCCATCAAGACTTGAATGTTTAAATCACCCAAAACTAAAAGCCTGAGGAGGTTTTCTCCAATCAAATTTGTACACTCAATTAGCACCATGTCATAAACAGAAACAATCTGGTTACTCATCTGGCATTTAGTAGCTGGGGACAAAGACGCTTGTTAAGTCCCAGAACTGGAACAACTAGCTTAGAAGAACAGAACTTACAAGTCTTTCTCATGCAACAGCCTATCCAATGCCATCTACTTATTTCTCCTCATCCTTCACAATTCCAGTGTGTCTCCCTATACAAATCAACAATGGAGGCCAACAATGGCTCATCTCACATCTCTATTCCCATATGCTCCGGGCAGGGCACTTCTGCAAGCCTAGCCTGGTCATCACATTTATATTATTTGCTTTAAACAAGCCAGTAGACTAGAATGTAGATCCCACATGATTTCACAGGAATTCCATTATCTATGAACACTATGTAAGCCAACCTGTTTTTTCAGCTTTCTCTTTTTCTTGTCCTGCATAGAGTATTAGGTAAAGATTTCACCCATTATACAATTGCTGTCAGTTTAGTTGTTTGTAGCCTGCAGCCTAATGCCAAGCCAAAGTTAGGATGAGATTTATCAGCTACTGTCAAATTCTCTAGAAAAGAAACACCTTTCTTTTATAATGTCTTTTGTTCTTCAGTGCTGGTAACTCAGGTTGAGAATATGGCTAATCTTGAAGAAGCAAAACTTCACAGTTAGCCTAAACTCCCATGCTTGAGCTGTTGTTCCTATTTAACAGAAAGAGTATACAAGTGTAAACATTAATTTCATCAGTGTATTTTAAGAAATATCATATTTCCTTTTCCCTAATATCCAAGCTACTTGAGGTAAGTAATTGAAGGTATCCATACAATGAATGAGGTTGCGAATAGTTGTAACAGCTGACAGGGAATCTTGCAAAATGTGTAAACAGCGTCTTTAATTAAATCTCAGGTTCAAAAGATATTAAAATTTCTGGACTGTCATAAAAAGTGGTACATTTTAACCGGGAAGATAAGAAAGCTGTTGGTTTGTGAAGCTCAGACTTGAAAACATGTGGGAAGCTATAGTTTTGTCTTTATCATTCAAGAAAAACTGAAGAGTTTAGTGGATTTTCCTGGCTTTTGTTTTTTAGTGGAAAGTAAAAGATCTGCCCCCAGTTCTTTACCTCTCATCCCTTCTTTCAGCTCCCCAACGAAAAGGACTAGTGGCTGGCCTTGTATGCATAAGCTAATCCTTTGTGCAACATCTAAATGGTTAATTGTATTTGAGGAAGACATACAGCAAATGGGGAGGGGGGAGAGAGAGAGACCACCCAGCATGAAACAGACAAGAAAGAGCAATCTTTGCAATGTTTAACCAGGGAGAGAGCAAAGTTGTTTAAAAATATTTAATTTACAACATTCCACTCTGCTGATTATAAGCCAAGCAGCCAAGAAAACGCCACTGCGTGTGGGGAATCATCCAGGAAGTTTGCAACAAATTCCTGGGATTGTTTTTAATCTTCCACTGTCAGGCACTTTTTAACTCAAGGCCTGGTATGGCTAAGTTGCCACAGGCCAATAAAATACTGTAGAGTCCATCAGCCTTCGTCTTTTAAAATTAGTCTCGGAAGGGGGAGAGAAGAAAAGAAGGAAATGATTAGGATACGGTCTTAGTTTAATATTTGATACTGATAGGATATGGTCTTAGTTTAATATTTCCTAATTGGTCAATGATTCAGAGTAAACTTTAATGCTTTTGGCCAGAAACTAGCTGATGGTTGCATATTTTATCATAAAGTGCATTATAAATTGCAGTATAAAAATAATTTAAAAAGTACCTGTTCTGTTACTTGTTATAATATGGAAATATGATGAACCATGACATCATTAAGTGCTCTGCTCTACAGGGATTACAATGGGGAGGGGCTACACTGCCTTCCTATCCAGTCTATATCACCTAACGCAGTGATTCTCATCCTTTTCTTCACCACGGGCCCCCTTTAAGTACCTTTTGTGGCCAATGGTCCATGGCCACAGAACCCCAGGTCTTAACTCAAGATTTAAATCATATCATTTCTTCAAGCCCCCTCGGATGGCATCACAGGGCCTCCGGGGGTTGGCCAATTACAGGTTGAGAACCATTGACCTAACCTATATAAATGGTGTTCTGGACATCTGGAGTAATGAATACCATCCCTGCTGAGATGAGTGGGGGAAGAAATTGGAGAGTTGCACTTTTAAGTCTTCACTAAGTCTTGCAGCTCACTGTAAGGTCTGTCACTAGTTATTATCTTTTATCCTGGCATGTCTCACAAGGTTGATATAAAGAAGTTTTTTTATGTGTTAGTAAATGCAGAGCCTGCCTTCCCTCCAGGAGTTCAAGGAGCATATATTCTATCTCCCATAATCAGTTAGATTAACATTCACTTAACATTCAAATTATCCTGAGCTTCTAGGGTTGAAGATAAATTTGAACTTGGATCTTCCTCATTTAAGTCCAAAATCTTAGCTAGGAATAAGAGAGGAGAAATATACAAGTAGTTCTCATTTAGTCACTGCTTTACTTACCGATTGTTCACAGTTACAATGGTGATTAAAAAGTAGCTTTATGTCCAATTCTCACAGTTGCAACCTTCACAAATCTCTAAAGAAAGAGAGATTTTCTTTAGAAAATTCACAAATTTTCTAAAGAAAGCAAAATTCATAAGTACAGTTGTGGGTTCACTTAGCAACCATTTCACTGAAAGACCAGGTTACCAGTCCAACTGTGGTTGTTAAATGAAGGATTACTTGTAGATGCTTCTTTGAGCATCTTTAGATTCAGAGTACCTTGACTCCTAGAACAGGGGTCTCCAAACGTGGCAGCTTTAAGACTTGTGGACTTCAATTCCCAGAATTCCTTAGCTGCATGCTGGCTGAGAAATTCTGGGAGTTGAAGTCCACAAATCTTAAAATCGCTACTTTTGGACACACCTGTTCTAGAACCATCCAAACTCCATGGCAGTCTGTTCATTATGCCAGCACTCCATACCCCCATTTTTCTCTTGTGAAGATAGGTTTAGCTGAGAGATACGACCTGTCGCAAAGTTTTCTGGTAAGTTTCCATCACTAAAGATAGATTTAAATCTGGAGCTCCCAAGTCGGTATGTCTAACATCTTAATTATCATGCTACATCATCAGGTCTCTTATCTTACTTCTGAGTAATGAAATTACTCCATTTACTTAGCTGAAATTATTTGAGTAGATATGTATGGAACAGAGGTGGTTTCAGCAGGTTCTGACCAGTTCTGGAGAACAGGCAGCAGAAATTTTGAGTAATTCGGAGAACTGGTAAATACCACCTCTGACTGGCCCTGCCCCCATCTATTCTCTGCCTCTCGAGTCCCAGCTGATCAGGAAGAAATAGGGATTTTGCAGTAACCTTCCCCTGGAGTGGGGAGTGAATGGAGATTTTGCAGTATCCTTCCCTTGCCATGCCCACCAAGTCACGCCCACAGAACCAGTAGTAAAAAAATTTGAATCCCACCACTGGTATGGAACCATGCTGAACATCATTAATTTAATCATATTCAGTGTGTGTTTGTGTGTGTGTATGTGTATCTAGATATCAAATCTAGATCTATCGATATTCAAGCTGTTCTGCCTTGAGTACCTTCCTAAAATATATGACTGTAAGCATGATCCTGATTATAAAATTAAGTAAAGAACTATGGTGGCTCAGTGGTTAGAATGCAGTATAGCAGGCTGACTTTGCCCACTACCAGCAGTTCAATTCTCAACAGCTCAGGGTTAATTCAGCCTTCCATACTTCTGAGGTCAGTAAAATGAGGACCCATATTGTTGGGTGCAATATGCTGACTCTGAACTGCTTAGGGCTGTAAAACACTATGAAGCGGTATATAAATCTAAGTGCTATTGCTATGTATAGAACACTTCTTGCTAAACTCAGACTTCAATTCTTTTCTCCTCTCATCTAAACATTTCTATATCTTACATGCTGGTTGGATTTCCAAGGGCTGAATAATCCACCTAATCCAATAGTCAGATAATTTAGGCTACCACTGCATTTTGCACAGGTAATGAATTTGTGAATTTAACATTCATAAAGCTTGCCAGTAGTTGTGTGTGTGTGTGTGTGTTTGTGTAAGGGGGCAGAGGCTGGTAGGATAGGTCTTCAGTAAAGGTTATATAGTTGAGCCAGGTTTGTACAGTTGTCTTTGGGACTGACACTCCTGCTTGCTTATTTGGCAGACTTTAAAAGTATCCCACCCCAGTTAATTAGGTCCTAGTGGGAGTGAGAGACTTCCTTGTTTCTAGCTGTGGCCTGTTAAGAGTAGGGAGCCCTGGGATGCTGGTAAACTGCTGTGGGTTTAGCCTCCTCCCTTCCTGGCTGAGGAGGCCAGAGATGAGTGCTGGACAGTCTGCAGAGATTCAGCCAGTTTTACTAGGTACTAGTTAAAGCAACTCTTGGAACAAAAGAGTTTCTGTCCACATGCCAAAGTTAAAACGTTCTGCAAGCCAAATCAAACCTTGATGCTTCCCATGGTGCAAGGCCCGGGGCCAACTTAATCATGTCTAAGCTCCTCCTTTGAAAATACAGTATAGAGGTTTGTTTCTTCACTAGGAATTTACCAGGAACTCTTTGACATCCTTTCGTTGCTATCTCCGTTGCTGCAGCCACCACGCAAGAGTCATGCCATCCCTTTCACTCCCCACACCTATGCAGGCACACAGGGACACCCTTTGTGAGACTCTGCCCTCCAGGGGGTTCCTCAGCAGAACATAGGAAGTTTTGTGCTGAGGTAGACAGACCACTGATCCACTGAACCTAATATTGCCCGTCCTGGTTAGCAGCAGCTTCCAGACAGAAATCAGATGCCATGGATTTCTTACTTTGGACGATATGTGCGCAAAGCATGTCCTCTACTACTGAACTATAACCGTTTTCACACAAATTGTTCTTCCCTTGGCTTCCCTCTTCTGTTTTTTGTTTGTTTTTTTTTTTCACAGCATCTTTCCAAAGAGGGAAAAATCCTCTTCGCTGCTTCTCTTGGAATACGTTTCTGGCTCCGTTTCTAGCACTATCATTAAGTAAAACTTGGCTTGCAGTCCTTAGATTTGGACTTCGCTCCTTATTTCCCCCCCTCCCCATGTTTTTTTCTTAATTCAGAATTCTTCTGATCTCCTCAGCCCAAAGGTTTGACTCCTGGATAACACCTTTCTAGCACAGCTGCTAACCTCCTCCGTGTTCTCCTGCTACTTACCTTTCTGCTGTTCTGCAGTTCTCATTCTTATCCTTGCTGTCTGGAAAAAAATATATATTTTCATTTTGTCTAACCAATTAATGGTGTGGGATCCACTTCTTGACCATACAGGCTTGATTCTCACTGATGTTTAGACTCCATGTCATTTGGAACCTTTAGGCTTATATTCATTTCTTTTTCGTTTGACTTTTTGATAGATAGCCGTAGGCAGCATATATGGTGCTTCCTATTACTGCTTTTCTCCGTAACTGCAACCCTGTCAGGTGGGTTGGCTAAATAAGAGTGACTACTCTAAGGCCTTGTTGATGAGCCTTTTTTAACAGATTAACAGAGTTGGAAGGGACTTTACAGGTCATCTAGTCTAACCCCACACCTAAGCAGGAGATCCTACACCATTTCTGACAAATGACAGTCCAATCTTTTTTTGAAAGTCTCAAGTGATGAAACTCCCACAACTTCTGAAGGCAAGCTGTTCCATTGGTTGATTGTTCTCACTTTCAGAAAGTTCCTCCTTATTTCCAGGTTGAATCTTTCCTTGATCAGTTTCCATCCATTATTCCTTGTCTGGCTCTCAGGTGCTTTGGAAAATAGCTTGACTCCCTCCTCTCTGTGGCAGCTCCTCAAATACTGGAACACTGCTATCATGCCTGGGACTGAGGGTGGACCAAACCCAGTCTTCCTGTTCCCAATCTAACAAATAAAGAAATTGGCCCCTGACTAAGCCAGTGCTGACCCCCTCACCTATTCCAAGGATTCAGTTCTTCATCAGAATTTTTGGATGACAATTCCAAGTACTATAACTCAGGTGGGGCATATAATATACAGGCCCACATTTTATGCTCAGGGCTGGCCCCAGCTTGTAATTGTTAGGGGCTAAATCTGATTTAGAACGTATCAGTATGTTTATACCCTCGGTCTATGAATACCTGTCAGTCCTGACTAACTTGGGTCCAATATATAAAGCAGCATTTGGAGGTGAGCTAGTCAAAAATTGACATCCTCATTCCAGAAGCCAGTGTAAAAAAAATTATTCAGTGATGATTGGCTGCATTTAGTGTTGTGATAGATAGAACATAGAACAATAGAGATTGAAGAGACTTCAGAGGCCTTCTAGTTCAACCCGCTCTTTGAGCAGGAGAATCTATATCATGTCAAACAAATGGTTGTCCAGTCTCTGAACTGTTTATATCAGTGCTTTAAGCTAGAGTTTGTGTTCTTTATTTGCTCGTTACACATGGGCAACAAAATACACACCGATGAAAAAGTATCTGAAATATTCCTATTGGAAAGATTGCTGCAGGGTTCTTACCAGCAACAGTATGTTGTACAATATACTTTATGTTTACTCTTAGTGGTATTAGTTTAATATCAGCTTATATTAGTTTAATTTATCCAATACGTGGAGTTGATACAGACTAATTAATGGGAAATATATATTTAATTGTCATGCTGCAATCAAGAAAATGCAGGCATACTTCTAGAGGCTTGATTCGGCTGAAGACCAGCAGATGAAGGCTGCCTTGGAGAGAAATGTATAGTCAGTTGACAGTGCTAAACCAGGGGCTAAATAAATTACACAAACATACTAGGAGAAGGAGGAAAATTGATGGTTCTGATGAAAAACATTAAAATGATGACCGACCAATTTTGGTGAAAATGTCATTTATAAAGTTACATTGCAAAAGATAAGCTTAAGGCACATTCACCGAATACATATGTTCAGACCTGACATCCATTTCTGGCAATAGAAAGGGCCTAGGACAGTGATGGCTAACCTTTTTGCCATCGTGTGCTAAAAGTGGGGGTCGTGCACATACGTACCCACACCCATAATTCTATGTGCCCTGCCCCCACACATGTGCGTGCGACCCCCTTGCTCCTCCCACGCCTGGAACGTAATGGCACAGTAGGCCCGTTTTTTGCTCTCCCCAGCCTTTCTAGGAATCTGGAGAGGACAAAAATAGCCTTCCCCACTCCCTAGAGGCCCTCCAGAGGTCAACTTCTGGAGGTGGAACTGGAAGGCCCATTTTTTGCTCTCCCCAGCCTCCAGAACCTTTCTAGAAGTCTGGGGAGAGCGAAAACGGCCTTTCCCACCACCCCCAGAGGCCCTCTGGAGGCTGGAAACAGCCTGTTTCCTTACTTCTGGTGAGCCCAAAAGGCCTAAAAATCAGCTGGCTGGCGCGCACATGTGAGCCAGACCTGAGCTCACATGCCCATCGATATGGCTACGTGTGCCATCTGTGGCCTAGGAGGACCCTCTATTGATGCTTCTGCTACCCCTGTGATATAGTCCAAGAAGCACAATCAGGAACAGTAACTCTAGCTTTATTGTTACACTACATAAACAGAAACTTGAAGGACTTAAAATATTCCTCCCATCCTTTCCTTTTCATTTTTTTCATTTCCTTTTCATTTTATTTGATTTATATAGCACCCTACTCCCGAAGGACTCAGGGCGGTGAACAGCCAAACAATAAAATATATACATACAAAATTTAAAAGACAGAGATAAAATCGAATTAAATAATTTGGCCCAGACAGATTAAAACACCCCGAACAATTTAAAACAAATTAAAATTTAGATATTAAAAAGAGGGAGAAAAATTAGGCCAGGCCCGCCTGGTGGAATAAAAAGGTCTTAAGAGTGCAGTGGAAGGTGCGCAGGTCCAGGATCCTCTGTATCTCCAGGGGGAGCTAGTTCCAGATAGTAGGTGCCCCCACAGAGAAGGCTCTCCCTCTAAGGGCCACCAGTCGACATTGTTTGGCCGACGGCACCCGGAGGAGCCTGTCTCTATGAGAGTGTACCGGCCGGTGGGAGGCTATTGGTGGTAGTAGGTGGTCCCGTAGATACCCAGGTCCTAAGCCATGAAGCGCTCTAAAGGTGGTAACCAAGACCTTGAAGCGCACCTGGAAGACCACCGGCAGCCAGTGCACCTCGCGCAGGAGAGGTGTTATATGGGAATGCCATGTCGCTCCCATTACCACCCGTGCGGCCGCACTCTGCGCCAGTTGGAGCCTCCGGGTGCTCCTCAAGGGGAGCCCCATGTAGAGAGCATTACAATAGTCCAGGCGGGAAATGACGAGGGCATGAGTGACCATGTGTAAGGAATCCTGATCTAGAAAGAGAAGCAACTGGCAAATCAGGCGAATCTGATGAAAAATCCTCCCGGTCACGGCTGTCAAGTGCTCTTCTAAAGACAGCTGTGAATCCAGGAGGACGCCCAAGTTGCAAACCCTCTCCATGGGGACCAATGATTCGCCCCCAATAGTCAGTGATGGCATCAACTGACTATATCGGGATGTCAGAAACCACAGCCACTCGGTCTTGGATAGGTTGAGCCTGAGCCTGTCCTCCCCATCCAGATCCACACGGCCTCCAGGCACCGGGACATCACTTCAAGAGCATTGTTGGGGTGGTCCAGGTGGAGATGTACAGCTGGGTGTCATCAGCATACTGGTGGTACTTCACCCCGAAACCACGGATGATCTCGCCCAGCGGCTTCACATAAATGTTGAACAGGAGGGGCGAGAGGACCAATCTTTGTGGCACCCCACATATGAGGGGCCTCAGGGTCGACCTCTGCCCCCCTGTCAACACAGACTGCGACCGGTCAGAGAGAAAGGAGGAGAACCACTGCAACACAGTGCCTCCCAGCCCTAACTCTTCCAACCGGTGCAGCATGATATCATGGTTGATGGTATCAAAAGCTGCTGAGAGATCTAACAGGGCCAGGACAGAGGAGCACCCCCTGTCCCGAGCCCTCCAGAGATCATCTACCAATGTGACCAATGCCATTTCCGTGCTGTACCCGGGCCTGAAGCCCGACTGGAATGGATCCAGATACATCATTTCATCCAGGTGCTGGGAGAACTGTTGCGCAACCATGCTCTCAACAATCTTCGCCACAAAGCGAAGGTTGGAGACTGGACGATAATTTACCAACATTGCCGGGTCCAGGGAAGGCTTCGTGAGGAGAAGAAGAAGAAGAAGCCTCACCACCGCCTCTTTCAACTCTGAAAAATGAGAGAAGGTCCCTTTTGAAACCTTTCTCATCCCCCTTTTGTGAGCAAAGACATCTTTTTCCATGTCATGTCTATAGCTCTCCTTCCTGTCTCCCAAGATTTATTAATTTATACCTGCCCTGCCTGGGTACTACTTTAGAAAACGCCACGGTTTCTTTTAACCATAGACTGTTGAATAAGGTGGAACTGTCATGATAAATCAGAGTTAGGTGACTCAAGACCCATCCTGGTGTTTACATCAGGCTACCAAATCCCAGCAGAAAAAATTCAGACAGCTTAAAGGTATTGCTCTGCCACAAGCAGTGATTGTCTGGAAGATCACTCACCAAGGCTATGAAACAAGTTCTGAGTGGACTTAAGTTTGGCTGTCTGTTCTTCTTTGGCACTGGACTCAGAATCACTCTGTCTTGCCCCACAGCTCCCCCCTCCCACACACACACCTTTTACCAACTTGAATATCAATTCTCTTTTGTACCCCAGCCTGGACTCTGGTGTCACAGATGCTTAATCCAGTCTGTAAACAAGGTTGGCCAGCACCTCATTAAACCCTCACAGGGTCTCTGCTTCTAAGGTTTGTCTGTCTTGGTTTCCTTTTACCCCCTGTTAAGTTTCAACTTGCAAGCACTCCCCTTGCAAAGCTGGGTATCTTTCATACAACAAAGCATCAGATCCCATACAAATTTATTTGGAGTTAAAATGACAAAAAAACAGGAATATGTTGCTTAGTAGGAGACAAGGCCTGGCTAGTCCTCAAGACAAATATGTGGAAAACTCGCTCATCTGTAAGTTTGCTGTGTGCCTGGGGAGGGGGCAATGCAAGAGCAGTTCTGTTTTCTTTCCCTCAACTGTTGTCAAGGCCTTCAACTGTTATTTTAACAGCCTGAGGCTTTAAAGCCCAAGAAAAACTGAAGTACTGGGCAAAACCTAGGCTGTTTTTAAAAGAGGCAAAGTAAGCCAAAGGATAGAGTTTTAAGTACGCTTTGACAGCAAACACAATCTATATTATGTCAACAATTAGCGTACAGGAAAGTAACTTTGAGAAAGGGGTTTGTCATCCATCCATTTTCAAAATGGCCAGCTACCTGCCCTATCATTGCTTCTACTCTTGATCTCTTTTGCACTTCTGACTTGACAGCAAGGAATACTCTTAAACAAGAGTATTTTGGCATGTTGTATGAACCTGTTCAGTTTAGATTATTTAAACAAGCCATGACTTAGCATGGTGTATGTCCCAGGCTATAATTTGGGAGGGTTGACCAACCAGGGTTACTCTGGTATAGCCATATGCTAGAGAGCTGCCTGATAGAACTTTGCTTTTTGCATGTATTGAAATCCTCTCTTGAATCAGAAATGATACTCTACAGTAAATAGAACACGATTATTTTACTTCTTAGGTTAATAGAGAAAAATAGGAATCTTGTGTACTCCCCACTTTCTCCTGGAATGTGCGGGTGTAATTGTGGGCTTCCACTGACATATCTGTTATTGTCATCTGTGCTGGAGACCGCCATTGCCTTCATCCTTCAGGTATATGTAGGTACACAAAACAGATTATTCTAACTGGTATGCACAAATGTCTGTGCTGGGAATCTATGTGGGTGAGTTCATTGCTAAAATGGACCTCTCCCTCCCTATTTCCTCCAGGCAAGCCCCAGTTCAATGTCCTGTTGCAAAGAACTGCTCCCTTATTGTTTGTCTCATGCAGATTTTTGGGGTGTGAGGAGGAAGGGCGAGATGAGCAGGGACAAGATAAAAAGCTTTGCTCTTGCCTGATCAAGCAGAGGCCACCCAAGTTTCATGGTGTTTGCTTGGATGTTTGACCTCTGCACCTTCACAGGGCACTTTCCTACATTTGCTTCTGTGTTTCTAAATTGCAAACAATTTCCTCCCTCATAAACAGAGCTGGGTGTGAAAAGGACTGCTGGGGTATGTGTCCCTCCTGGCTTTGCCTGTCTTTCAGTCTGTCTGCAATTTAAGCAACAGGAGAACTTCAGCCTTCCAACTTGGCAAAGCTGGAGCTTTTATTTTGTGTGCCAGTTGATACTTAAATAGATACTGGGCTTATAAAAGGTTTTGCTGCAATTCTTACAGGTGCATGATATGAGAATTATTTCTACATAGGGAATGTGGAATGCAAGAAAAAGAACAAATATTCAATGTGCTGAGTAAAAGGCCACTCGGACAATCTTGTTGCCATTGCTTTCCTTAGAGTTAAAATATTTTTCAAATCTTCGAGAGATGCTGAGCTAGACTGAACTTTATGCAAAATTCAGATGGAATCTGTCAATCTTGTTTGGGGAAAAAGCATCAACAGCTTTACTTAATCTGAGAAAAATTCCAGCTGTGTTGAGATTGCTACTTTTTATAATTCCCAACCCCTTGGGAATTGTTGGGAATTCTAAGAACTACAAACTACAATACAACTGCAAGTGCTAGGTGGGGGAAAGCTGGAATAAACATTATTTAGTTAAATATTAAGTTTAAAACAACCTGACACTATCCAATATGACCAATTTCAGTTTCTATGAAATACCTAATGTCCCAAGTTACTGGGATGATTCTGAAGACCAATTTTATGTTTTAAAAATGTTGTGATCTCTCCATATATTGTATATACATTTTACATGTGTTTATTACAAATTTCAAATGAAAATAATTAATGGGGCTATAGAACCTTCTTCAGTTTAGTCTTCTCTAGTTTCTGCCTAGTCTGTACAATTGGACAGAGTTGGTTTGCTCCAGATCCCCTCCATTAAACACTTTCATCTGACAGGACCTAGGAAAAGTACTTTCGATCATAGCATCAGCTTCTGGAACACCTCCCCGCTACAAGATATATCTGGTCCCTACTCTGCCCAGATTTTAAACCATGGGTTAAAGTGAGTTGTGTCTTGTGTGTGTTTATGATTCAAAGGGTTGTTTTCTTCTGGACATCTGGATTTTTAAGTGTATTTTAGGATTAATTATAATGTATGCTGCTCAGGCTCATCATAGAGTTGGGTAATCTTATAAATTTAATGAAACAAATGAATGAATATCGTGTTTCCCCGAAAATAAGACCCTCTCTTATATTTTTTTGAACCGTGAAATAAGCGCTTGGCCTTATTGCCATGCGCTCAAAAGCCCGATTGGGCTTATTATCAGGGGATGTCTTATTTTGGGGGAAACAGGGTAAATATGAGGTGCCCTTTGTGTATCTAAGAAATTGTCAACTATACAGATTCATACCATTTTCCTTTGAGATATTATTGCTATTCTTATATATCAGAGGTTAACTGCAAGGTTTCTAATTCATTACTGTTCAATAATAGTAAAGTAAAAAAAAATTTTTCCTTCCTAAATTAGGCTGCTGAAATGAAGAAAATGTAAGTTGATTTTTAAAATGATGTTTTTATAGGAAAGAAGAATAATCTCAATTATGATACTGGAAACTGATTTCTGAGTGTGCATAAGCTCTTCCTTAAATAACTGGCTATCTGCATAGAGTTACCATTTTGTATCAACTTCCAGGTAATTGATTCTGAATAAAATATATCCTGGAAGCTCAGTTTATCTGTTTGCATACATTTTTCTTTTTTAAAAAAAACTTTCATCAATTTTTTTGTGTTTTGGATGCAGAAGCAAAAGCAGTCTCTGAGTTCCGATGCTATATTTCAGACTTAGTAGTATGAATAATCAATCGCCTGTTGCAGGACAAAATAAGTTCCACAAGTATATATGTGTTTACTTTGTGCATAGGCCTGTCATGCTTTAGGCATTTCAAAACATGCATAACCTCCATAATTTTGCTTAGATTTTAGGCATATTGGAACTGAAGCAGATTTTCACGTTGACCAAATTGAATTGACAAAGGACGTTGAGATTAGATTCCTCAAAAGAACAGGAATTGCTCAAAGACATTAACTGACTACATGAACATTAAGTGACTACATTTTCACCACATAGGATAGCATGACTATTCCTGATTTTTAATAGTTCCAACTGCCCCCAACATTTAATGGAACTAATGTGGATGCTTTGATCAGGGATATCTGCTTGCAATCCCCAATTAAGTTTTCCTCAGTTGTGAATCTTGCAATGGCAGTATAAATTGGAAATAAGTGGTTCAGCATGAAGAGTTGCAGAGAGAGAATGTGTCAGAAGAGCACTTTCTCCTTCTCCCATTCCCCCCCCCCCCTTCTATTACTGTCAGTACAGCGAAAGTGACTATGGAAGTTCCCTGTTCTGTTCTTCTCTGCTCCCTGCATCTTCAACCAACCTCCCCCTCCCAGTCCCCCCACAGAAAAATAAAAGCGCCTGAAGAAGACAAAAGACCCTGTTTTGGCCGTGCCACCTGCTATCCCCTATCCTACAATACCGCCTTAAAAACGGGACAAACAAAAGGCCTTAAAATCTTAAAGGAGACCATTCATTAGGGTGACAAAAGGGAAAAGAAATACATTATCATAATTAATCCTGTGGCTGGCGGTGGGTGGCGAGGTTCTCTGTCTCCAAAGGTGGCAGTGATGGTTGTGTCATCAGGTCCAGTCGAAAACACTGGGTAGGCAGTTGGTGTGTGAGACAAACCGTAACAGTTGAGTGAAGAATTGTCTTCTCTTTGCCTGCTCCCCATCCCATGTTACCCCACTGATGCGCACTGGTTCCTGTGAAGATTAGTTCACCAACATGCATAGGTTCTGTTCCTCAGGCCATCTTCCCCCTCCCGTGCTTGGCTACTAAGGCTATTAGATATAGGCCATAAAAATCTAGGTGACTGTTAGATGGGAGGAAAGAGTGTTTCAGGTAATCTCTTTGCTGCATCTCATGGTTGTCCAGAATTTTGCAGTTCAAATCTAGTAGCCCTGTGCAACCCTTGAGCCAATGAAAATTAGATATTAGAAACGGTGGGAAATAAATTAGATAATTCTCGGTATTGGGTCTCATATAGAAACTCAAGTCAACTGCAGCACTGTAGTAGCCAAACTTGTTAGATTTGTTTGAGCCTTGTTCTTGAAGTCTTGGAACCTACCCCTGAAATCATAGTTTTTGGATGGGTGAAGTACTGTTCATGGATCTGGCTTAGTGGTGAAATCCAAATTTTTTTCCTACTGGTTCTGTGGGTGTGGCTTGGTGGGCGTGGCATGGGAAAGATACTGCAAAATCTCCATTCCCACCCCACTCCTGGTGGAAGGGTATTGCAAAATGTCCATTCCCACCCCACTCTGGGGCCAGCCAGAGGTGGTATTTGCCGATTCTCCAAACTATTCAAAATTTCTGTTACTGGTTCTCTGAACTGCTCAAAATTTCCACTACTGGTTCTCCAGAACCTGTCAGAACCTGCTGGATTCACCCCTGATCTGGGTCCTGAATTGTTTGGGATAGTATTGCCCTGGTGACAGTTTTCCCTTCACTGCCTATAAGCAGGTGCCCTGCCAGTTGATTGAGAATCTGTCAGGAAGATGAAAAAGCAGTTTGAGCAGCCCCTCTATTCCTTCTCTCATCCATCTCCACTCATTTAATATTTCATTTCTAGGTCATCAGAGTGCCTGCTTGGACAATATGAATTACAGTAATTCTGTTTTTAAACTTGTAAATTAGTCATGCTTAGGAACTGTTCTAATAAAGAAAGTTTACTCTTGACATGGTATTGGAAAAAAACACTGGACATCTTCTCAGAGACATTAAGTTCTTCCACCAGTAAATTGGCCCAGAATTAGTGAATCCCAATGAATATACATCCTAGCCAGTGGTGGGATTCAGCGAGTTCACATCACTTCGGGAGAACCAGTTGTTAACTTTCTGAGCAGTTTGGTGAACTAGTTGTTGGAAGAAATCATTAGGGCAGAGAACCGGTTGTTAAATTATTTGAATCCCACCACTTATCCTAGCTATATAGGTTCTTGCTGATATGAGTAGTATCCAGATTCCTGTCCTGTTTCTGTCCAAGAAAGTTTATTTTTTTTTGTTTTTAAAAGTGCATAGCTGTAAGATTTTTACTCAGTGCTGTTTTTCTCTTCACAGTGAAGCATATAGTAGAGTTTCTAATTCTGTAATGTAAAGAGAGTGCATTCCCTCCTAAAATCTATTCCTCTTTTTATTGCTGTATTTTTGTAAATATTACATTGGATGAATACACATTGTTTTTAGAAATAGATGCTTGTTTCTCTCTTTGGAAAAAGACAAAAATGCCCTATATTGGTTTATGTTGCAACCATGTTTCATTGCAGCTTTTACAATTGTTGACTATATTCCTATAGCGTAAGAGCATATTTATTTGTTTACTTATTTCTTTACAGGCTATACAGGATAGGACCACCTATCTCATATAATGATACTGGGCAGCTTAATATATTTGTATGCAAGTAACAATGCACAATCCAATAGGGTTCACTCACAAATAAATAATATCAAAGATACAAGATTCTATAAGCCTGCTGCTTTTCAGTCAATGACGTTTTGCTGTAGGTAGATGACTACAAATATATATAGACAAAGCACATTAACATACCTGCAGGTCCCAGGCTGGGATGTTTTCAAAAGTAAATGTATTTTGATTTGAATCTTAAGGAGTAAATGAGTCATACTTCTGAACTACATGTCGATTAATCAGCTGATTATTTATTAAAATAAGAAAACTCCATACAGGTGAAATACTGAAAAAAAATTATAAAAACTTAAGAAAAGTGCTATCTATTGAGCCTAAAAAGAACAGGTAGTCTGAAAGATGGAATGCAGGTTTTGAATAAAGATTCTAGGTTAGGCATCAGGCTAGAAGCTAGGAGGCTGTGAGTTCTAGTCTCATCTTAGATGAAAGCCGGCTGATCAGGCACTCATACTCAGCCCATCCCACCTCGCAGGATTGTTGCTGTAGGAAAAATAGGAGGAGGAGGCAGTATTAGGCATGTTCACCACCTTGAGATATTTATTAAAATACTACTTATTTTTTAAAAAATAATCTAATCAATCAAGGCATCTCCAGGGGAACTGACTCTTGTCTGAAATCCTCAAAGGATACGGCCAGTCAGTACAAAGAATAGTTGACCATCCTTTTAAAAGCTGTGTTTAATATTTTGAGGACCATCAAGATAATGTTGTACAGTAGATGAGACCATGATTTTCTTGTATTATTCTGGAGGGATTAAATCAGTGGTGAAATCCAAAATTTTTTACTACCTGTTCTGTAGGCGTGGCTTGGTGGGCGTGGTGTGGTGTGGTGTGGCTTGGTGGACGTGGCAGGGGAAGGATACTGCAAAATCTCCGTTCCCATCCCACTCTGGCCAGCCAGAGGTGGTATTTGCCGGTTCTCTGAACTACTCAAAATTTCTGCTACCGGTTCTCCAGAACCTGTCAGAACCTGCTGGATTTCACCCCTGGATTAAATCTGCATTAAGGTTTTCTTTTATACTTTTTCTGTCTTCCCTGCCTTGCAATGAAATCATGACACCACACTTCAGTAATTGTGATTGGAAAAGGCTCTGGAGCATATAGAAGCTGGATTTGGGGGTGCATGATGCCCCAGAACTGGAGACCACCTACACTAGAGGTAAACAATTCCAGCAGGCTAAATGAATCGGTGGTTTGAATTAGTACAAAGTTATTTTGTTTTTAATTTTGAGTATCAGAAGCCCAAATACGGATGGGTGGAAACAAATGGCATCATGTGCAACTTGACATTATCACATAAAGAACAAATTATATCATTTGTATTTAATTACATATTTTGTGTCATTTGTGTGATGCTATCATGTATGTAATATCACCATGGCTTCTTCTGGTTGCTTATGAGCCCACTCAATTTGGTCAAACCACAGACCATTTAATACACAAAATCCATTCTGTTGAAAATGCTTAGGGCAAGCTTGTTTGATGTCTAATTACCTAATGAACATCAGAGACGATGTTGAAATTTGGTATCTGCCTGCATGCAGTCATCTATAGTAGACTTTAAAAAAAAGATTTCATATCCATTTCTTTTTACGGTAACAGGGGTAGATGAAGCTGAAAGATAAAAGTTTTGTTATTCAAGGAGACAGCATCATTCTGCCATGGCTCCGTTGTTATCAATCACAGGATAAACTCATTTTCTAATGTATTGTTCTTTTTTATTGCATAAATAAAGATTTTAAAGTTCTATTTTTAAAAGGAGCATATAAGCGTATAAAAGGAGTATTAGGCAATCAGATAACTCTCAGCATTAATCAACTACAGCTACGTATATAATTTCTTAAGACTGTCAACATTATCGATGTTTTCTCACGGTTATCAATAGCTACTTAATAAACAGTATAGTTTACTCTGAATACTATATACGGGTATAAAAGAGATGTTCTTGGGCAATTTCTTCTATTGTTGTCCACTAGGGGGGTTCTCGTTTCTTTCTTCTTTAAAGTTGTGGCTCCATCTCAATGTCCAATTGAGTTATTGAAGATGCTGAGCTGAGCTCTCTGATTCCAACGGTATGAATTGGCCAAAAAAAAAGTAAAAATTCACATTTACTCTACATGGATAATTAAAATTATTTGGAAAAACAAATGTGAAACATAATTTAAAACTTTAAAAATTAAAGATGAAAACTCTTTAATTTCACAACTTATGGATAGACTCAATCATAGTTTTGTAGGAATTTAGCACCTACCCCTCTCCTAGGAAAATGAAATATTCTGGGAAATATTGGAAAGGCAGAAGATTATATTTTCCCTAGAGGAGAAACATGTTTCTAAAGATAAACTCAGAGCCTCAGCTCCCTGCCCCCGCCAGCAGATATTTTGGTGCCAGCCTATCTATAAGACAAAGGCTGGGTCAGCTTATCTACAAAACAAAAGACATGGGCCTCAGGACATGATAGGATTATCCCTCACTCAAGATCCAAACCAGGATAAAACCATTAAGCCATAATAGGAATTGCCCAAAGCCCCTTCATTACAACATCACCCAGCAAGATTCAACCAGGCCTGGAACTCAAGACAACCTACAAAGTTACCCCTGTATGGCCCATGGGAGTCTGACAACCAATCAGAGTACATTTCTTACACAGGAAAAGGAAGCTCCCAGGCAGGGCCCATGAGAACGTATAAATCTCTCTCCCTCTCTCACCCATGTGCTCATTTTGCCCAGGACCTCAAACCATGTGGTCCTGTCCACCATTAAACCATCTTTCCAACTAGCCTCCATGTTTCCAGTGTCTTTCTCCCCACTTGGAACTGAACCCAGATAGACATTCCTTCCAACAATTTGGCACCCCAGATGGGACTCCAAGCTAACCTGACCAATGGACCTGGCCCAGGTAAGCCTCCCTTGCTGACACAGACCCATTGAGTCTGTGGGTGAGTTTTCCTGGACCTCGGCCATTTGGAACAAAGGTTTTAAAGGGGTTTTGAGTATTGATCTCAAAGGGGCTTGGAAAGAAGGTGAGTATAAAAATTTTAATTTTATAGTCCAGAAAAGCATGGGAAATGTGTGTATGCCTCTGTGTGTGTGTGTGTGAGTGAGTGAGCGAGGGGACCCTTCTCTCAATCATAGCTGAATCTTGCTCCCTCTGCGCATTTCCTAACTGCAGAAAGACCAACAGTCTGGAGAGCATGGGGGCTTTGCCAGAGCACAGGACCTTCTGTTAGGGAAAAAGGGAGGGAGTGTTTGAAAATGGAATGGAAAAGTGAAAGAGAGAGTTAAACTTGGGCAACTAGCTGGGAAATCACTGAGCAAAGCCCTAAAAAAAGGAGGAGGTTCCTTAACTCTGGGAAGAAAGCAGAAGTCCCTCAGGACTTCAGTGAGTTCAAAAACTGAGTTGGGAAAAGGAAAAGGAAAATGGCCGGGGAAAGAGGTGCTCATACGGGGAGCAATGGAATCCTTTCGGACCTCTTTTTGGTCTGCGAACTTAGAGTGGAGTCCACGCACACACATAGAGACACACCATCCAGAACTTAAACTATTCCCTGCACCCACCTCTTCACAAAGCTTCTTCTTTTTGCTGTGTGGCACTAAGGCCCAAACAGTCACTCCCTGCTAATTCCATGGGGGAGGGGCATCCCCCTAAGGCAATTCTCTCACTTGAAGAGATAGCAGAAAAGAGATCTTCAAAATCCAAGCCCTGAGTGTGACTCACAAATGATGCTGCCCAGCTGCCCAGTAAAGTAAGATATGTTGCACTGGTGGTCTCATTAGTAGGAGTCCCAAGGCTCATTGTGTGTAATTTTAAAAATATTAAATAGCCTGGATTGCACATTGGCTAACCTCAATTTGGACTCACAAATCCTGGATGCACTAAAGTAAGAGCTAACGCAGGTTCAGTAACCAACCCTTGGAAATGGGCAACCTGTAATTTAAAGGAAACCCATGACTGTGAAGAATTTTTGGACTTGTGCTTGCTTGAAACCCGGCTGTAAGCTGAGAGAAAGTGATATCTAACATCTGAAAATAACTGGCATAGAAAATTGGATACTGTAAAATTCTTTCCAGATCATTTTCCCTTGGCTGCTAGACCTTCATGGCTGAAAGTTGTCCTTTTTGGAGCCACTGAAGGAATCCTTTTCTGCTGCCTCTATCAATGCCTTCCCCTTTGCACCAGAAAAATTAAAAGCACCCATCAAGACTCCCTGTCTGATTAATTTTTAATCTTTTGCCAATAACATGTGTGTTCCACCCACATATTTTGGCAAACAGGGGGGATTGTAGGAAGTTAGCACCCACCCCTCTCCTAGGAAAATGAAATAAAATGACAGCAATCCATATCAGTTCAATACATCTCCTCTATTAGTAACAACACTATTTGCCAGAATTTGCTTTTGTATCTACCTTGCAGCTAACACAAACAATATAATTCGTATCATTACATATTTGTCTTGATCAGACAACAAAAATATTTTTTTTTCTTCTAAACTACACTGATTCAGTTGGATTAACAAGGGTGTAATGAATCTTGCTCTAGGTTCCTTCTACAGTTTGCAGTGCAATAAGTAATAGGTCAAATCTTCCAAGAATATAAATGGTAAGTACCAGTAGTTGGAAAATTGTTATATCTTCCATCCAAATGGCTGACGGCTTTGTTTGAAAGTGAAGTTCTGCATAGGTTTATCTCAGGGAATGGGATGTAAATAGTATGACATTCTTTGTCCTTCTTTTAAAAATGGATACTACTTAATTAACTTAGGTTTATATATCTACTCTTTATCTTGTTTAAAATCTTTAAAAAACAAGTAGTCCTTCAATAGTTTATGATAATTTACATCTCTTAGAAGTTCATGATCTAGCAAGAATTGTGAGAGTAGTTTTAGACACAAATTTATCCATCTAGTACTGTTAAATTTTTCATAGAAACATTGTTTTGCCAAATAAGTTTCAGGTATGAGAACCAGTCTCTTGTAATATAAATGTATTGCTTTTTTCCCTTTATATTTATCGATGGAAGGCTCACGTATAATTTCAACATTGCTGCTAGTATACATGGGATAAGGCTAAGACTGATCTTATGAATTTATTCTGGACCAGTTCTAATTCTTCTTATTCACCAGAAAAAAAGAGAATGGGAAAGAGTGTTTACTATCACCTCAACACCCATAAAGGAAATTTGCTATGCTGGAGGACTGAGAGAAAACTAAATTTGGTCTGTGAGATCTATTTCCCCAGAAGAGAAACCAAAGCTAAAATGTAAATGATGAGAGAAAAGAATCCTGCCCATCAATTAGACTTTATGTGCTGCTTGTGGAGAGAAGCATAGCCTTTTCTGTACAAAACCAGAGCAATGAATGTTGCAGTATTAATACTGAGATCTTTCTTTGAATACACTGATCTTCAAGTGTAGGATAACCACCTGGAAATTGTAATCCCAGTCTGGGATATGCCCTAAACTGGGGAAAGCTGGTAAAAAATTAAATAGTTTCTTCATGTATGACCTCTTAGTTGAATACCTATGCTGAACGGACAGTATAGCAGATGGAAATGGAAGTTTATTTCTGCAAGAATATTGTTTTCTGGGTCCATAATCTTCTTTAGAAGGTGGCAAAAACAGTGAGTCTTGTGGCACTTCAAAGACCAACAAACATACTATAGCATAAGCAAGCAATTTTACAGGTAATGAAGTATTACCCTGAGAAACAAAGAAATATGGAATTGGAGATTTCCTTTTGGACTTTTATTTAAAAAAAGCTCTACAGTTTCAAATAGCTAATAAATAGGAGTGAGAAAATATAGCTTCCAAGATGTTGCTGGACTACAGCTTTTGATAGACTGGTCAATGGTGAGGGATCCTGGCAATTGTAGTTCAACACAGTTCAGAGGGCTTCAAATTCTGCACCCGAATAGCTGACAGGTGGGGGAAACCTAGGGATCTTACCAGTGGTGGGTTTCAAATTTTTTTACTACCAGTTCTGTGGGCGTGGCTTGGTGGGCATGGCATGGCTTGGTGGGCGTGGCAGGGGAAGGATACTGTAAAATCCCCATTCCCTCACCAATCCAAGGGAAGGATAGTGCAAAATCCTCATTTCCTCCCTATCAGCTGGGAGGTGGGAGGCAGAGAATAGATAGGGGCAGGGCCAGTCAGAATTTTTACTACCAGTTCTCCGAACTACTCAAAATTTCCCTTACCGGTTCTCCAGAACTGGTCAGAACCTGCTGAAATCCATCTCTGTTCTGGACCTTACTTATATTGTTCCCTAGGAGCAGATCAAGCTGGTAGTTGCGCACTGAGGAAGTTTAAATCAGCATGGAGTGGGGGTTGTCACTGCAGCTGCTGCAGCATACTTATAAACAGACAGAATGTGTGGGATGTTAGGCAGAGAACTTGTTCTCATTAGCTGGACTCTTTTAACTACGTCAGTATCCCTTTGCCTCATAGGAAAAGGTTGGAGACAATAATTTACTAATAGAGACCAGTACAGTCTGGAATCTTAAAATCACATTACTTTTGCTGCCTTTCTGATGCCTTAGAATCCTCTTTCACAAACCAATGTCCTTCAAATGTATCTGACTAAACATCTCAACAATCCTAGTTACTGCAAAGTTGAAAGAGAATGACAGGAACTGGAGTCTAGGTACCCAGAAGGCATCATATTGGGAAAAGCTGTTTCAGTACTTGATTGTAGTAAAACAGTGTTTCTCAATCTTAGCAATTTATAGAGGTGTGGACTTCAGCTTCTGGGGGTTTCCCAGTCAGCTGGGGAATCCTGGGAGTTGAAGTCCACATGTCTTAAAGTTGCTAAGGCTGAAAAACACTGTGTAATAAAGAAATGAATGGGCTGGGCAATGTATCTGGATTGGGAACCTATTACCCTCAAACTTTTCCCCCTCTCTACTGGCCAAGCAAATGAGAGCTGCTGGAAATTACAGTTCATCAATAATATTTGGCAGGCTATGAATTCATCACTGATGATCTATATGAAAAGTGGATTATTGTATTACAAAAAAAAACATTTGTTTTTCTCTCCAGTCTCTTTTTACCCAGCTTCAGCATATTATGCAACTTACTGAGGCAAAGGCTACTTTAAAGGAAACATAAAGGAGACAATTAGTCCAGGATTAAACTAGATGACCCATTAAATTATTTTTTCCCAGAAAATGAAAACTGAAAAACTTCTGCTATTAATGGTTAAGACATAAACCATTATTGTGGGAGTAGCGGCAGAGACCAAAGGGGAAAAAATGAAACTAACAAACAAAAAATACTTAGTTTGTTATACTGAGGTATTGTCAACCATACAAGGCAGACCAGGCCAGGAAATCAATTCCACAGGAAGGCTATATTGACTATAATAACAGAATCTTCCAAGTATGATTGTGCTATGCCTCCTCCTCCTTTTGAATGAGTTAGGAAGGTTGAACCACTTTCAAATGTTAGCTCATGTTCTGGACTTTTAAAAATGCTTCATCTCTTGGTGCCAAGTAATGGTTACTACATATCTCCATTCAAGTAACCTTCCTTACTCTCTAGAGATGTAAAGATAGCAAACATTGTTTCCATTCCAATGAGCTATCAAATTTGTTCAGGAAATGGATTTTACATAATAAATGTAATAAACTGAATTGAATTGAATTGATTGATCGATTGATTTTACAGAATTCTGTGTGATTGCTTTTGAAGAACTTCCCTTCTCTCACTTGATCTGTTCACAAAATATTCCACTATGCCATTTCCGTATTTGTCCTATTGCCTAATAAGAAAGTGGTGATGATTCTACCATGACGGATTACTGAACAGAGCTTTCCTTCCCATCAAAGGAAGATGTTGAAATGTATCTAAATGCAAGTCTGTTCTGTCTGGGTTGTCCAAACTGAGCTTTACTTCAAATAATCATGTGACTATACTTCAGACTGCTTCACATCTCTTTGAAGAAACTAGACCCACCGTTTGGGAACGGTGGTCACATAATGGTCTTTCCTACATGGTGGCCCATTTTCATCCAGCTCAGGGCCTGTAGCTATTTAAATCAATATCTATTAGATGCTTGCACAGTTCTTCCTGCTTCCTGACAAAAATATAAACATAATAACTGTCTTGTAGTCTGAAAGAAAATATCCCCTTTAAAGGCCCATTACTTGTTAACTGACTACAGTAGGGAAAGGAGAGATGATGCTTGCTGCAATCTAAACAGCACTGGTAAGTAATCATGCGGCTTATTCATGCGGCTTGTTGTGTGTTAAATGTACATCCTACTTTTGTTTTAGGAGCTTAAGGCAGTGCACACAGCACTGTCTCCTTTAGTTTTTCCGTTACACCATGGGTGTCAAACTTGCGGCGTCATGTTGCCGTCAAGCAATGTTTTGTGATGTTTTCCCCATTTGCAGGGCTGGGATGGGTATGGCCTGTGTGGGATGCATCCAGCCCGCAGGCCACCAGTTTGACACCCCTGCATTTACACTGTGATATAGGAGGTTCCACAGAGAGTAGTTTATCCAAAATCATCAATAAATTTCAAGTATGTGAGTGGACTTGAACCCAGGTATCCTGTACCCTATACCACACACCAGAAGAGAACTTTATTCTGTAATTGTCCTGTCTGGGGGAGGAAGGCAGTCCAGACTTCTACTTGCATCCCTTTTCCAGCAAAAAATAGGATATGTCTTTTGATCAGTAGCATAAGATTGTCCATATAGAAGCTTCCACCACCTGGATTTTTTGTTTTACTCACTTGCTTTTGAATCAGTAGGAAGCCTTATTTTGATCTTCTCTTCCGCATCTGATTCATTCATATCCTGTCTTAATATTGGGAAATTATTTTTCTGTAAGTTTCAAGTTACTCTTTGTTGGTTTTAGATAGCTTCGCTTGTGGGAGGGTGACAGGGTCACTGCATTAGGCAGCTTGCATTTTGTCAAACTACTTTCATTTTATAGGAAAATTGTATGAATGGGGAAGTCAAAGATGGCATAAGGCTCCTCCCTGCTTCTTTTTTGTTGATAAATGGCCTGGTTGTGTTTTATCAGTGATGAGAAGGAAGCTCCTTCTAGCTTCCTGCTAGAGCCAGTCAAGCAATAGCCTCATGATTGAAAGAGGAAGGGAAGAGGCGGGGGCAGTGGAAGGAGAGCTGGTATGCTAAGGCCTCCAAGCAAGTCTTCTCTCTTCAGAAGTGGTGAAGAATGCTGCCCTATTCCCCATCTTAAAAGAACAAGTCACCTGCTAGTTCAGTCAGTTTTCCTACATGGAAGTGGAACAGAATGGGAGGCAGAATTTGGGAGTCCCCTTGGGCTACTTCTGAATGTTGCTGCTGTTTTATGTTGTCTGCCTGTTATGTGGTTTTCCTTGAAGAGCAATATATCTACAACTATCTGAGACAAAATGCAAGTGGTCTCCTGCTTATCTAGAGACATCAGCCTAGCCCTAGACAATTTGAAGCCTGGCTTTTCTCTCTTCCGACCACCTTCAGATTTTATTTCCATTTTGTAGATTTTGTTCCTATTCTTGACAAATGGACATTGGTCAAAATGAGTGGTCAGAAATCGTTGGCCTGTGAAGAGGGGATATTTCTTCACATTTCCAGAACGGAGTTATTGTCCTTGCTTAATATGCTAGAAAATTGGTCATTGGCATACTGTTTGATTTTGGAACAGTCAACATTTGGGGGAAAGAGACAAAAATAATAAGGTAGTTGTTGAATGCATTGGGTTAACGAGTGTCTGTATTTTCCCTTTAAAAATTTAGGGATAATGATCTCATACATGCAGAATGACTTTAGATTCTAAGGGACAGATGATGGGACTCAACTTCCTTTGGAAATTTCATATCCATCCCTGTTGACTCACTCCTTCTCTGGGCCCATAGGGTTTAGAGAAAGCGCTTTTCTCTGTAGGGAAATCACAATGCTCTATATACATGATTAAACCCTTCCTTTTGCTTATAGATACTGCACAACTCCTGATGTAAGCCCAGGATATTTGCGCTGCATTTTGTCACTTACTTAAACCATTCCCTCCTCTCTATTCCTTCTTTTGTATGTCCTGTTGGTATTCATTCCAATTTGGATTCACCTATTACTTTTCCTGAAATCAATCAAGCTCCCCTTTCCTAGAGCTAAAAGTTTATTCCTTTATTTTTTTCCCCCTTTCCTGCTCCAGAGTTCCTCGCCTGCCCCCCCCCCCCGGCAAGTTTGCAGCTGTCTCGATGTATCCGAACGTCCGCTTGCAATTACAAATAAAGGAGCTCGTTTGGATTGGGGTGGGGTGGGGTGCGGGAGCTGGGAAGGGACAACGGGCAGTATTTGAAAATCTGTGGAGCAGAATTCCTGTGTGGAAGGCAAGGCTCCCTCCCTCCTCCCTCCTTCTGCCCTCATTGATTTGAGGCGGGGAGGAGGGAGGCGGGGGAGGCGCTGCCTGGGTGGTCTCTTCTCTCTCCACTTTGGTGAGCTGTTGCTTAGCAGCTAATAATAGGAGATGTTTGCGGAGTAATTTGCCTCTTCCTCGGCCAATGGGAACTGGAGCACTTTCCCATCAAACCAAACCTTCCTCCCCCTTTTCCTCTTTTCAGGATCTCGAAGGAGCCTGTTTGTTCCAAATGTTGGTGGGACGGGTTCCGAGGCGCACTGCACCGCCGGGCACCCGAGCGCCTCTCCTCTCGCTCTCGGAGGCTGTGTGAGTGCTTGCTCCCCCGTCTCCCGCCGCGCGTCGAAGGGCCACGCTGGGCGGCGCCAAGGGCGCCTGGGGTGCGCCTGGATGGCCCCGGATTCGCCCCCATAATGTTCGCATGGGATCCCCGCAGAAGCCATTCTGAAGCCTCGGACCCCGCACTTTTCTCTCGTGGATTACCGCTCTTGGGAAGCCGCCGGAGCTCCCTCGCTTCTCGTCAGCACCGTCCTCGTTCGACCCCGCACCATGGCTTCGGGTCAGCCGGTCCCCGGGAGCGGGGGCTTCTTTGGAGAGCTCCCGGCGTCTTACGCAGCTGCTGCCAACTCCGATCTCCTTCGGAGACCCAGCTATTGCCACGCAGCCTTTGCCCTCAAGCAGATCTCCAAGGTAAGGAAGCGGGACGGCGGCGCTTTCCCACGGATGGGGAGGAGACGAGTGGGGAAAACTTGGGGGTTCCTTCTCTCCAGGAGCAGTTGCAAAGGGGTGAGGGTGAAAGCAGCTCTCTGGGCGTGGGGACTGCGTGGTGGTGGATCCTCCAGGAGTCCCTCGGCTTGTTTGGGGTGGGAGATGAAAGGAGGGGGCCGGCTCTCGCATGCGTGCTCCAGAGATAGTCTGTTCTGGGGTCCCAGAAGCTTGTTTCTTGAAAGAGGGGAGACCAGGCAGAGTCGTCCTGGGGGGGACTGTTCCTAAATGGGGAGCCAGGAAAGGCCTATTCCCGAAAATATGCCTGAGAGGATGCGAAGGAGTTAGGAATAGGAGGACCCTGTCCCTTGAGTGTGAGGAGGAGGAGGAGGATGGATTTTCCCTAGTCATGTGGAAAGAGAAGTCTACTGTGGTCAGGGCTTCGGAAGAAACACTGGGGAGGACCAAGGGAGAGAATGGAGAGAAGGGTGGAAGCAGATGAGGGAGTGAGATAAGACAAAAAGATGCAGCTGACAAATGGGGAGAAAAAGCTTACACCTCTTCTTCTCCCCTCTTTCCCTGGAGAGTATCTGGGAGTTAAGTTGACCAGTTCCTTGACCTTCTAGCTGCAATGAGGCTACAGACACCAAACAAGGAGCTTCAGTTAAGAGCTGTGTTCAGGAGAAAGAGAAGGTGAGATTCCTTCTCTAAGCCATTATCTGGGTGGGACAACCCCACCAAGTCTTAACTGTAAACTTTACAGTGACTTCTCATTTTTTTGCGTAGTAGCTACCCAAAGTATAAGTGTAGATGGACCCATATCTAGAAGCATCAGTCACTAGTGCAGCAGCCTTTCTAAAATTTTGCATCCTTCAGGTGCGTTAGACTATAAAGCCATCATTTTCAGACAACACAACCTTAAATACAGTGTGTGAAGATTATGGAGTACAGTCCAACGCATCTGGAACTGCACAAGGCAAAGGAAGGCTGAACAAACTCAAACTCATATCTTCAAACTAGAAGGGAAGAATCAGCAAGGATAGATTCAATTGTGGCCCTAACAGATGACTATAGGTAACACCTATGGCCCCAAATCTATGAGTAGGATTTCACAGGAATGTTTTACTTAAAGATAGTAAATCTTCCTTAACCCCAATGCTAGCTAATCGTCAAACAGGATGTTCCATGTAAGGAAATCATTTTGGCTAACTTTCAGTTTTTCTTCCCAGGGTAAGGCTGTTGGCCAGAAAGCCCCACTGTGGCTGCGGGCCCAGTTCCAGGCTCTGTTGTTTACACTGGGCTGCTGGATCCAGCGTCATTGTGGCAAAGTGCTTTTTGTGGGGCTGCTGGTCTTTGGGGCACTGGCAGTAGGGCTGCGAGTAGCCTCCATCGAGACTGACATTGAACAGCTCTGGGTGGAAGGTAAGTTTCTTCCTGGTTGATGTGACTGCTAGGAGGACTACATGTAGCATGGAGTGTGTTAGGAGTGAGATAAAAGTTGTCTAACACATTGGAAGTAAATTTAGTTTTGGTACCAGCCAGATGAAAAGGAATTGTGCTCTGGTGTAGTATGTATGTAAACTAGTAAAAACATTGCATCAATATTTTTTACTTTTCTATAGAACAAAATAATTTTAGGACATTTCTTTGCATTACAACAGATAAACATTGCTAGCAGAAGTTGTAAAAGTATGGAATACAGGCTTTCTGTGTTTTATGGCAGTTCTCATGGAATTAGAGGCAACTTCAAAGTAAAAAATAAATAAGGGTTTTACTTCAGTTTTGTTTGTTTTGTCACTTAAGGCTGTTCCAGAGATTGTGTGGATAAAAGGTATCCAGAAGGTATCTGTTTTGAAGGTTTAAGTAATGAGATGCAACATAATAGGAACAGTTTCTGAAGTTTTGGGAAATCACAGATTTTGATGTTTACTTATTTACTTGTTTACTTATTTATTTATTACATTTTACATTCTCTTTGAGAAACTTCCAAGTTGCTAGTCTGGCATATGAAGTATCATGCAGAGGCACACCTATATATTTTAAACAAAAGAGTTTTAGTTATCCTTCAGGCCATTTTCTGGTAAGAATGAAATTGTGGTTATTCTCTAGACTGACCTTGTGCCTAGGCCAGGAAATTTCTCTTTAATCTCAGGTTTGTTCAGTCACATTTAAATTAAACTGTTAAAAAACCCTTAGGACTTAAAGCCACAAGTTTTAGGATGCATTTCTTACCCACAATCCAAAGATTTAGTGGCTTTTTAAAAAAGAGACACTTTGACTCCTGTGCCAGACTTGTTCATAGGAGTGTGTTTGTGTATAAACCTTTCATTGCTATTCTGCATGTGTGTGCCTGTGCACATTGTCTCATTGTATGTGTGTGCAATCCAGATTTCTATCAGTGAAAATGCATTCCTCCACAAATACAAGTATAATTAAATTGATATTCTCCCCTCAGATATGGTTTTTCTTGCCACCACTTCCTGTTTGGTTCATTACATTATTGAGATTCAAACACTGAATTATCTTTTTGAGGGTGATACTGAAGGAGTGAATAATTACAACCTGCAACCAAGCTGTCAGTTGCACTTTGGTTTGGATCACACTCTCTGGCAACTGAAAATGAATTCAGGTTAAACGCAGTCAGCCCAAAACAATGGCATCATCCAGGAATACATCTTAATTTGATTTTAAAAATTATGTTTTTAGGAAGTCCAGCATGCTAACTCTTTTAAAATTGTTGCTATTTCACCCTAGTTCTTTCCCTTCCATCCACTCCCTTGCAATCTTCTCCCTTCCAACTCCAGGTTGTGCTGAATTTTCGCACCCTGGGACTTATTTATTTATTTATACTTTTTTGTGTGTGCAAGCAGCCTGGGAGCTTTCCAAGAGCAGATGTTTCTCTGTGATGACTGTCAGCGATCTTTGGCGTTCCACACCTCCTCCCCCTGCACAACCCAAACTCCCTGTGTGGTCCTAAACTACTCTTGGATTTTGTTCAACAATAAAGGCAACTTTACTCTTCCACCCTCCCACTCCCTTTTAAATAAAACCACACTCACATGAATGCCAGTAAAGTTTACCCACCTGTTTCACACTCTGAAAGGAGATTGGAAAGAAAAGAAAATATCTCAACCTTAGCCTTTTCCCCTCCCCTATTTCTTGCCTCTGTGTGATAGAGTCTCATGGCAAAAAGGAGATCCATCAAAAATCTGCAGCTGTTTAAACATTTAAAGATGGGAAATACCCTTTTTTGTAATCAACACATCTTAGTCCAAATCAAGAACCTCCCCTGAGAACCTTCAGAACTGGGTTTGTTCTTAGTTACTGTTTGGCCACTGACAGTTTGCTCAGTTTTTATGACTGGATTCTTCTTTGTTGAGTGTTCAGTGTTGAGTTGCTGCTTGCAGGATCTAGGGCTCAGTTTTGAATGCTGCTATGAAGAGAACCTGTGCACAGTCTTAAAAGAAATTCTCACTGATGCCAGTTTGAACACATACTTCTCAACACCATAGGTTGTGTATTACAGGAAATCATTCTGATTGTGCTTGTACTTCAGTGAAATGCAATGTTTATCAGTTGACTAGCATTTGCCACGCACCCATTTTGAGATATACTGTTGTGGATAGCTACCCTGTTTCCCCCAAAATAAGACATCCCCTGATAATAAACCCAGTTGGGCTTTTGAGCACATGGCAATAAGGCCAAGCGCTCATTTCAGGGTTCAAAAAAATATAAGGCAGGGTCTTATTTTTGGGGAAACACAGTATGTGCTGGGAAATTTGGATACAAAAAGTTGGCATACAGATGGAAGTAAGAGAAGATTTCACTTATATAGCTCCTTTCCTGCTGTTCCTCCATCTTCTATTCTATAAATGTGGTTATAAATCCTTTGGTAGTTTAAACACTTTTTTTTCCTTGGAAATAAGTACTGATGTGAAAGTGCTTTTTGAAGTCTGCATTCTTTTCTGTAGTTATTGTGCGTCTCTTGAACATAAGTTGGTTATCAACATATTGATTTCTAAATTTTCTAATGTTACCAATTCACTGCCTCCAAACTGATTATTTATAGTGCTGAGCACAGAATACAAAGCAGGCAAATGTATTTGGGTTCATGACTGAATTTGACACCTTTGTCATCTTTTGGTTTTGAAAAAAGCCCTAAATAGTACATCTTGGATAGTGAGAGGAAAACTTTTTCTGCATTTCAGAGATTGACAAGGCTGAAACCAAAAATAGATAGACCAGAGTTGAAAGTGTGTCCCTCTTTCTCCCCCTCCCCTCGCCCTTTTTGCAACTCTCTTTGCCCGTTTCCTTGTCTTATCTGCCTCTTCTTTCCTCAAGTAGAGGTAATTCTTAAGGGAAGAAGAAATAATTCATGCCAGACATCAGAACTAGTTGCTGTGTGGGGATCATGTTTTCTTTTCTGTACTTTGAGTTTTTCCCTCAGTCTTTTTCTCTTCTCTAAACCTCCAGATTTAACTCTGGGCTCATCCACATATTGAAAGTAGCCTGTGGATCTCACAGCACAGATTGTTAGCTCTGAACTATGGAGAGGCTTCTTTTATCCTACTGTAATAGAATTCTTTTTGCCGGTTCATATCAATGTCAATGTCAACTTCTCAGAATTTCATGAGAATGCATAGGTAGTCCTCAACAATTGCGCTCAAAATTTCTGTTGCTAAGTGAGACCTTTGCTAAGTGAGATTTACCCCATTTTATGACCTTTCTTGATTCACTTTCTTATGAAGTGAATCACTGCAGTTGTTCAATTAGTAAGACAGTTGTTAAGTGAATCTTGCTTCCCCATTGACTTTGCTTGTCTTAAGGTTATAAAAGGTGATCACGTAACCTCAGGACACTACAACTATCATAAATATGAATGAGTTGCCAAGCGTCTGAATTTTGATCATGTGACCATGGGAATGCTGCAATGGTCATAAGTGTGAAAAATGGTCATAAGTCACCTTTTTCAGTGCTATTGTAACTTTGAATGGTCACTAAATGAATTGCTGTAAGTTGAGGACTACCTGAATATTACAATGGATATGGGAATCATCCATCAAATGTATCTTCTGCCCAAAACATTGGTTCTGAAAGCACAGAATGTTCAGTCTATAGCAGGGATGTCAAATTGGCGGCCCGTGGGCCGGATGTGTCACGTGCAGGCCACCCCCACCCCAGCTCCGCATGTGGGAAAAACGTCACGAAATGTCATGTGACGACAATGTGATGTAGCGAGTTTGACACCCGCGGTCTATAGTGTCTATGAGAATAATAGCAGAGACTAAATAAAGAACTTGGAATATAACTCTTGAAGAAATCAACATGACATCTGATGTTGTTTTTCTAGTCATCAAAATAATTATGGCTGTCTCCTGTTCTTGCATACTGTTCCTCTTTAGATTCCTTTCACCTCGTTATTCAATCTGCAATGTTGTTATAAATGATCCTTCCTTAGCATGTTACTGTTCAGAGTGGAACTCCTGTCATTCCTCACACAAGAAGAATAACAGATTGGAAAAGATTTGGTGTAAATACAAGTGTAGATAAGATCTGCCATCTACACCTGGATTTGGTGCTTTTGGTTTGTATAGTGTGGATATGGTTTTCCTAATCTAAAATCACTAAGGCTTTCCTTCATCTTGAGGGCATTGTTTCTTTATTTCAGAACTGAATGATATGAAGGGATAACAGTCGATTGGGAATGGTAGCGGGAAAACGTCTATTTAAAACATTTCTGCAAGCCATGTCTTTTGGTCTGTAAGAATGTTTGAGACAAAGCAACTGCCAAATTAAATTGATGTTCTTGAACTATGAATGGTTTAAAAGATTTTGAGGTTGTTAAATTTTTGTGGTTTATTCTGGAAAAAGATCAAACCATTATTTGTTTTTAATAAAAAGTTTTTCTACTGCTGATATCTTAAATTACTCAGAGACAGAAGGCATTAATGATATCCTGGGTGGATTTTTTCCATGGAGCTAAGGATACACTAAGTTCAAACTTCTTTTAGGTGGACATTGTTCTCCTCAAGTTTTGAGCACGCATGATTTTGACCAATTTTATGCACTGAAATGTGATTTTAGCAGTGAAAGGTCAAGCTTTCTTCTCCTGCTACCTTAGGATGTTGAGCTTTCTTCCTCAACTCAATTTTTACTGAAATGTCATTTTTGGACACATTAGGATGTGTTCTCTATGCATAAAAAACCCTCAGAATATTTTCCAAAGAACTATTGACAATTAAGATACTGTAAACATATTCCATGAGCAACATTTAGGATTGGCATCTTATAATTAGAAATGTGATAAAACAATAGTATTTGCAAATATTCTGGATAAGAAACATGAGTTTATATCTATCCCACAAACTAGCATTTTAAATTTGAATCTTTTATTTTTTCAATCTCTTGCATCTTTCTATATATGATCGGTGAGTGGGTGGTTATAGCCTGATAATAACATCCAGATTAGAAAGAAAAAACTGGCATGGAATTGAAATCATAAATAATATGCTTTTATTTAATATAAACTGATGAATGAGTTTCCAGAAGATTTCTCAAATTTATTTACTGTACTCTGTCATATATTACAGATATTTATTACAGTGAGTAATCCTAAATGCTTGAATCTGCACACTTTCCTGAAAGCTCATGGCATTTTTCCCCCTGGATTTTAGGTTATTTTTTTCTTGTCACATGGTCTAGGCAGCTTTATAAGGCTCCACTTAGAATCAACTGATGGGAATACCATAGTACTACCTTCACTCATAAGTAAACTAAGCCTTATTTAACATAAATGTAAAAATCCGGGTGATAATCTTTGTCTGGGTTGTATTACTTAAAACTACATGTGGGAACTTGCTGAAGTGCTCCTCTGTTTTCCAACACTCTTCTAGATTTTTTTTTTAAAAAGCTTGCATATCAGGAAAAAAATGCTTTTTTCCTTGAAATATTCATTTTCTGTTGATAGGATTTGATTGTGTGTATGGAAGATTGTGTGAATTCTGATATGTGGCATGAAGGGTATAGTCCTGAAACACACTTACTGTCATTTGGTGAGAACTAAGCTAAAAAAGTGGGGTTTTTTTAAGCCAATCCCCATGCTAGTTACTGTAGAGGCATTCTAATATCTAAAATATTTTATTTTCTAGTTAAGACTTATAGAATTTCAGACAGTTCACTAACAATGTTTGAATTAAGCCAAAAAGGGATTTATCTCGGTTTATAAATATTTTTAAAATTAGTATCTGTTTTTTGGAATTTTGGAATAAGAAAGGAACCTCTTAATGTTCAGTTACATCAATGTACAAAATATTAAACATGCCTATGAGTAGTACCAATAGTGGTCATCCTAACCACCAGTTTCATACTAGAGAAAAAGTTGATAGTGATGTCAAGGGGATTGGTTAGAAGCCCTTATAGGTTAATCTCTTTGATGGCACTTGCCTGTTGGCGTAGTTATATCCATGGTAGACTGCTCAGTAGGGATTAAATCTAAAGCTTGGGGCTTGGAAACAAGCAAGTATTACAGAGGCAAAAGGTCATGGCTGATTTATAGGCCAGGGTGACCTCAAAGAAGGCAGGTTTAATTTTTAACTAGAATGTTTTAGTGTAGCTGGCCGCAGGGCTTTTTTAAAGGTAGCTGCTACTGGATGATTATTCTGGCAGACTAAATGCTTTTATCTTGCATTCCCCAGTGTGCAAAAAGTAGGAAAAAAATATGGAAGGCTTTTTGCCCATTCATATTAAGTGGCCAAGAATAGAAAAAAAGATGAAGAAATGCTAGTTACCCAGAGATCTGGAAAGTACTATTGAACAAATAGGTGTTTATTGTTCTAAAATGATGGCAAGATTCGTCTGACCTTGAATATGTTTCCATATCTTGATTATGTTTCCATATCTTGAATATGTCTGGACAGATTAAATGATAGTTGTGTTTCCTGTTCCAGGAGTTACATCTGTGGTTTTGGGTTGGTTTGTTTTTTGCTCTGGACCTACTTCTCAAATAGGATCATTCAGTGAAGATTGATTTTCTTTTAGTAGTCATAATCAAATGAGTTAATTGACCTAGTAAATTATGGATGAGGTGACAGCATATTTTATCCTGTAGACTGGGATAGAAGAAATCGTAGATTCAGCTCTAGCCTGGAGACATAGATTGATTGATTGATTGATTGATTGATTTATTATTTAGTGTATGGAGACATAGAAAGGGGCTAGTAATACAGGAACAAGTTAACTGATGTATTTGAATATAATATGTGACTTGAGGCAGAATAAGAGGAAGAAAGATTCTGAGATTTGGATATTTCCAGAATATACAAGCCTGACATGTTAACTCCATTCTGTTAATTCATTTCAGTCCCACGATCTAACATCTCTTTATGTGATGTTCAGTGAAGAAGGCCTGAACTACTTGAAAGAATTGTGTATATAGAGTGCTGATACTTGGAAACAGAAGATACATATTCAGATAGAAGCACATTTAGCCTGACGCCTCTGCATATGGGATGAATGAAGCTATCTTTGAATTAGATCAGACCACAGGATGTTTGTGATTGGAGATGAACCCCATCAAAGTGGGCAATTTGAAGAATGTTAGATGGCCCATCTTATGTTCAATTAGGCTTTTCTACTTTAGCCAGTCTTGTGAACAGATAAATAAACTGTGACTGTGGGGTCTGCATACCTCACTCATAAGAGCAAATAAACAAGCCCCCGAGGCAGCTGAATGCAGAGGCCAAGGGGCTTCAATGTATATGTGTAAGTAATATTCTTGGGTGGGCAGCAGAGGTGGGTGGCCTACTGTCTAGCAGAAGGCTCTGAATGACTTTGGTGCTGATAAGAGGGAAGAAGGAAAAATCTGAAAAGGGTAGGAGCCATGGGTGAGATGGATGACATAGGGCATAGGCTGAAGTGTACTTCTCATAGTGTTAGGCATTTGTGTTTCATAGATGCAAAAGAAATTGGAAGCAGAACTTGAGATAACATGACTGACCGCATGATGTATATATAGATTTTTAATAGCCAACATGAAGTTTATTATTAAACAGCAAACTGAAACATATGCATAAAAAAGCATATTTCAAAATGCTGTGAAGCATCAGAATCTTGCAAATACCAAAGAAATTAGGTAATTCATGGCAACAGGCTACAAAGAATTATGACATATTCTCAAAATTCTATGGAAAGTGCCTTGTTTACAAAAGAAAAGCCAGATTGTTATTATTTTCTTTCTTATATGAAAGAAATATCTCTGATAGGCTCCTTAAATAAGGCAACCGATCTATAGTCATAGATAGGCCAACCACTCTACTGAAATGACAGCTCGCTCACAACAATAATTACATGAATTTCCTTTTGTGATGATTTAAGAAAGTAAGTTACTTCCATAATCATCTTAGCCTGCATTCAATATCAGCTTTGGCAGAAAGATCATTTGAGAAATTTAATTTGAGATTCACAAATCCAATTAAAGTACATGTATGGAGAATGAAATAGTTTATTTATTTAATAAATTTATTACCCATTTCACATGTGTGACTCTAGGTCACAAACAAAATCACATTGTATCGAACTCTGTAAATAGAAAATAAAGCATAATTTTTCAAAATACTAAAGAAGAAAACATTTTCCTTGCTTGCCAGTAAATTATTATTTTATACTTGTAGTACAAAATAATATTAGTGGTATTAATCTCAGAAAAAGAATAATGCTGGCAATTAAACTGAGTGTTTAAAGACCAGGAAAAACCAATTTAAAGTTGTCATGCAAAGTAATTATTTTTTGTCTATTACTAATAACTGCTCTGACAGTTTATTGAATTGATAGTTGAATTCTAGAGAATTAAAGTGTTTTCAGATACACTCTAAAAACAGAAATATGACAAAAAAAAAAAGAAAAGAAAGAAATTTGTCCACTATCTTCCAAATCTGCTTTGTTTTCTGCCTTTGCTTTGACATTTGCTCTGAGAAGCATCTTCTAACTGTGATGGCCTGCTTTGAAAGGATCTTTCTTTTCTCAGACTAGCTGAAACTTGCTAGAGTTGCCACTCAGGCTGTTTCAGTTTTCCAAAGAATTGAAGGATTGGGGGAGGAAAAAGCCTTTTTTGGGGGGGGGGGGGACGGGGGGGGCAGCTGAACAAGAGAAAAGAAGTAGGAAGGACAAGTTAAAATAAAAATGGACTCTCTCTTTCCACCTTGCTCACCCGCTTGGAAATGTGGAATCAAAATTTTAAGGCATAGGTGTGGAAAAATGTTTAGATTTTTTAAAATGTTATTTTATTGGTAAGGGGCTAACTATAGGACAGAAAATGGAGAGAGCAAAAAGGAGAGAGGAGTATTATTCTCTGGTTCATTCTCCCCCCCCCCCCCCCCGCCCTTCCCTGGCTTGGAAAAGTGGTCTGAGTTCAAAAAATTCATTTCTTGCCTGAATGAAGGCAGCAATGTGGAAAAATTTGACCATTCAGAGGGGGATGAATGTATGTTTCAACCCCACATTAAGTCACATTAGCAGGCAGTGGAGTGCTTAATGTGGGCATTTTTCACAGCGGCCAACAGAGGAGATGATTAGCATAATTAGTCCAGGCAACTCTATACATATGGAAATGCCAAATGCGTAAATGCCAACACCAGTGGAAATTTATGTCAATGCTGACAAGAGTCTTAGCAGTGAATGGCTCCCAACTGAATCTCTTTTAGCCCTCTTTTTTTGGGGGTAGGGCCTTCCCCATATCTTTGGCCAAGGCTCCTTCAGGCCATTCCTCTCCCTGTTCGCCCCCTCCGCACTGGGAACCTGAGCCCTTTGCATTTCTGGTAAATAAAGACATTAATTTAGGTCTGGAATAAACAAAAGGGCAAGCCAGGCCTGGGGATTGGGGAGTAGGCCTCAAACAGGCCTTTCACTGCTCTTCTTAAAGCCAGATCCCCCGCCCGGCCTGCCAAGCGCTCCGCGCTCCCCCCCACCTTGTTTATTTAGAAAGCAGCCTGGCGTCTCTCTCTTTGTCCCCCATTAGGTTTGTTAGCGAACAAGCACCAGGGGATGCAGCACATCTCCCCCTACCTCAAACTGTTTAGCCCCAAGCGGTTAGCTTAATAGGGTGCCCAGGCACCCTTTCTTCTCTTGATGGAGCCAGCCAAGGAACAGGATCCTGGCTGGATGTGTTTTGACAGCAGTAGGCAGCTAGCGGCCAGCCAGCCTTTCAGAGCAGCCAGGACAGGTAAAAATGGCTCTTTTAGCCTGCCCCCAGCGAGACTTCCTCCTGAGCAGCATGGCTCCTTTCATAGCCGCCTTAATCCAGCTAATCCGCCCCTCAACACTTTGAAGGTGGCCCATGGCATGTGCGTGCTGCTTGCTCTGTGCAGGGGACGCTGCAAAAAAAAAAATCAGATTCAGCTGCCACCGCAGTGTGTGTGTGTGTGTGTGTGTGTGTGTGTGTGTGTGTGTGTGTTGCCCCTCCACTATCCTACTTTCTATTTCAGGTCAGCCAAGAAATCAGATCCCCACATGGAACTGGAGGGGACACAGCTGTCCCCTTGGTCTCCATTATGGCTGCATTATTCAGTTAATTGCTGATAGGAGTAATCATGGATTAAACCAAACATAAACTGTCCATGCTGGGGCCTTATTTTCAACCTGGCTCAAGTCCAAGTCCATCTAGACTGGTTTTCTACTTCTTATAAGGCAGCTTCTAATTGTTTATTGAGGAGTTTCCTAGTACTGCAGTGAGCAGATATGGGGTAACTTGCCTGCTTGAAGGCTTCAACCAGACTTCAGCAATGCAAAATATCCTTCAAGGAGTTGACAAGTTTCATAATAATTAAAGTCTGTAAACCAAAATTAACCTTATAGGACTGTAGTGAAGACAAAATAAGATATAGATAATTCTTCCCAAAAATTATCAGGATAACAAGTTTATACTACATAGCATTGATATCTAATATTAAGACTAATATTTTTAGTTTAGTCACATATAAATCAAAAAAGAAGATTATTGCTATTTGTTCTTCCCAGCCCAACCCAGCAATAGAAGTACCGGTACATTGTGAAAACAGAGCTTAGTTTGTGTATGGTCTGTCTGTCCATCAATTAAATAACTCTCAAAATGCAACAGAACAAAACCAAATTTGGTATGCCAGCAGAAGTCAGCAGAAAAAGATTTAGCACTATAATGGGTTGCATTTAGTCAGGGGTTGTGAAGGGGAAAAAATTCCCAGTGTATTCTGATGGGAGAAGCCTTTGGGCTTGGCATATTGTGGATTTCTCCCTTCCAAACTACAGTTCCTTCCTCCTTATCATATAACCCAGGATGGAGCGTATGTGGAGCAACCTTCGTAGCACACATTTGCACACCATAACAGAGGCAAATGCACACAGTGGCAATACATATATAAGTCTCCTTCAGTAAACCAAACCATCCATTCATAGAGGAGCACCACATATGGACTTACTCCGTTAAACTGTCACATCCCACAGAAAGGTGCCACACCTGTGCACACACCTTATTTAATATTTGGGACAAAGCAAATGTATATACTCATAGACAAAATAAGTGGCTGCATAACAGAGAACAAAATACAGATGTTTTCTATGCTGCTGGTAAAGGATTTGAAAAAAATTCCAGAAATGATGTTCTGCATGCTTTTCCTATCTTGTGTAAATTTAAAACATTTGCTTTTTCTCTTCTAAATAAGAAGGGAAACCAGTAAGAGATGTGCTTTTTTTAAATGATCTGTTAGGATCTTGCAATATATAACAATGCATACTGATGTCAATATTGTAAGTTAATATGAGACTACTCTCATCGCTTTTGGCCTATAATGCAGTATATTCTCTAGATTCCAGCAGAAAGCATTTGTGCACAGTTATGGTTGTAATATCAAAAACCTTTTCAGATCCCAAAATATTAAACTCCAAAATACATAATTGAAAAAAATGTACAAGGTTTTTGAATGGTAAAAAGTAAGCAAGCTAGCTAAAACCATAAAAAAGAGCAAAATAGAATAGGTTGGTTGCAGATACTTGAGTGCCAAATGTAGGGAAGCCAATTTTAGCTTAAGGAAAAAAAGCAGTATTCACTGATTTTGCATTTTTCTATGTTTACCCAAGTTAAACTTTCACAAACTTTTAATGAGAGTGCACTTGGGGTTTGGCAAAGCCTTTATAAATATGAAAAATTAATGTACTTTGTCTTCCAAATACATATCTTGTTTACTTTAAACGCTGTGTTTAATATTTTTCTTTTATTTATATTGTGAACTCTTTGTTACTCTGATCAGTTATTTATTTAAAACATTTATATAGTAAACCATCATGTACTAAATTCTGGGTGGCTCACAACCAAAAAAATAACAACTCTTTACAATTAAGAATATTACAGTAAAGCCATAAGACCTAGCACCATAGCTGAACTCTTCCATGCAGTTCACAATAGTTCATCTCAACCTATTCCAGCATTTGAAGAAAAAATCCAGGTCTTGAGTGCTTTTTGGAAAGTTAAAAGGGTGGGGACCAAACTTCAGGGGGAAAAGTATTCCATAGGCCAAGGATTGCCATGGAAAAGCCATGCTTTCTAGCTCCCATAAGATGGCATTATTTTAGGAGTGGACTAGGAGCATGTGGTAGAACAGTCCTTAGAGAGAGACCATCCCACAAAGATGTCTGACTTAGAAGCCTTAGATGCCTTTCTATTCTTGCTGTGTATCTTGAAAAATAGATCTGCACAAATGTACCTCATCAAGTGAAAAACAGACACGTTACCTTGTACATTGCAAATCAGTAACGATTCCACAGTTCCTTAGTTCCAAATAGCAACAAAAGTAGATGGCTTTTTCTGCATAGATGGTGGTTTATGTTTGTCTTGGTGAATCACTAACTATGACAGCTTGCTTTATTTAAAGTGTATCCTTTCCCATATTTTGCCACTATATCTCAGCCATAGAAATGCAGATAGTCCTCGAATTACAACCGTTCATTTAATGACCATTTGAAGTTACAATGGCACTGAAAAAAAGTGACACTTATGACCATTTTTTGCATTATGACCATTGCAGCATCCCCATGGTCATGTGAGTTACACTTGGATGCTTGACAGTTGGTTCATATTTATGATGGTTGCCGTGTCCTGGAGTCATGTGATCACCTTTTGTGTCCTTCTGACAAGCAAAGTCAATGGGAAAGCCAGATTCACTTAACAATGGTGTTAGTAATTTAACCACGGTGGTGATTCACTTAACAAATGTGGCAAGAAAACTTGTAAAATGGAGCAAAACTACCTTACCAAATTCCTTACTTAGCAACATAAATTTTGGGTTCAATTGTGGTTGTAAGTCAAGGACTACCTGTATCTCTATATTCTTGCTTTCTTGCCCAAACAGAACAGAAACAATGTTTTAAAACAATGAGAGCCAAATGAAAATAACTCTGTTGTGCCTATCTTCGCTTAGAAGGGGCAATTGACATAAAAAAGAGGAAGATTACTACAAAGAAGACTCTGTTCTTTTTTACATTCTTTAGGATCAAATATCAATAATAAACAAAGAACCTAAAATGATTTTTAAAAGCCAACTCAGAATGTCATATAATAAAAAAGTATAATGCCACCAAACAACGCAGGGTACCATTTGATTTCTCTCTCTGGGTTCATCAAGTCATTACAATATTTGGGACTAGATAAAGGCAAAGTATCAAGTATCAGAATTTTTATATTTCCATGTACTTTTCCAATGTACATTTTGTAGGCAATGTTCTTGGAGATGCTCTAGTTTTCCTCTAATGCCATCCCCAAATCCATAAGATGCATTCATATATATGCATGGTGTAGTATCTTGCAGAAAGTCTAGGATCTGGTAGATTTTGGCTTTGAGAGGTCAGATCTCACATGGCTAGCACTATGATAGAAACGATCATTTTAATTAATCAAGTGACAATTTGTAGAGATTTAGCCAGAACAAATCTATTTCAATAAAATTATAAGGATCTCTGGGCTTTATGAAAATATGGTACGCTTGAGTTAATACCACTTACCACTTAACAAATGGAATTAGATGTGCCTAACAAGTGCTTTAATTTTGTGGCTGTTTATGGTTTGTGTTATGTTTGATGGCTATGATACCTAGAATGCTGACAGATATGGTGTCCAAGGACAGTTTTTGATTTCTTTTCCACTAAATTAATATCTTCTGAAAGGTTCATCTGGATATATTCTCCTTTAAATAGGGAAATTTGGACTAGTGGCAGTAGAGATCAGTGCTCTAGATCGGGGTCTCCAACCTTGGCAACTTAAAGACTTGTGCCAAGGTTGGAGACCCTTGCTCTAGATTCTGGACAAAGGGAGGCATTTCATCAGGATACATACAAATAGAATGTAATCAGTCAATGTTAACTAGGTGATACTAGGCAAACAATTAAACCTTGTTTTTGTAGTCAGTTAGTAGTTCAATGTACTGTGCCATATGAAATTAGAATAAAGAGTCAGTTGACTAAACGGTTGCATTAACCATGGATAAAAATGATGTGTACAAGTGGTGGATTGCTCCTGGTTCACATCGGTTTGCAAGAACTGGTAGTGAAAATTTGTAGTAGTTTGGAGAACCGGTAATAACATTGGCTCCCAAACTGGTCCCCGACCTGGTCGCCGCTCGCTTACCCTGCCCACCTCACCAGAGGCTCTTTTTTTTTTTTTACTTTTAAAAGCATTTTTTCTACAACCTCTTCGGTCAAAAAAATGCTTTTAAAAGTTAAAAAAGCCTCTGATGATTGCATGGCTCAGCTGGGATCGTTGGAGGCTTTTAAAAGCATTTTTTTGTGCAACCTCTTAAGGTTGCAGAAAAAATGCCTTTAAAAGTTAAAAAAAAGTTGGCCACGCCCACCCAGTCACATTACCCCCTACCAAGCCACGCCCACAAAATAAGCCACGCCCACAGATGTGTACCATATTCACAGCCATGGGATAATGATCACCACTAAGCAATTCTCCTCCAGCCCAATCCATGAAGCAATTCTAAATTACATAGTTTTAATAGTTGTCAAAATGCTTACTAAGACTTAGTAAATGCAATCTTCTTATTTTGAATATCTCTTACAGTGGCACCTTGGTACCTAACTATTTTAAAACTCATTGAATTTGGTACTCAATGGATTTTGACATTAAAATGTTGTCCTGGTACTCATTGTTTGTTTGGTATTCAATGCACAAGCTAGAATTTTTTTTATGTTGGCTGCCTTGTGACTTACTACATTATTCCTTATGGGGAAAAATTGTTTGGTACTCATTATTTTTAATTGTCATCACAGCTCCCAGAACCAATTAATGATGAGTACCAAGGTATCACTATAAATATAATGAGTTTTTTTTAAAAAAATATCCTTGTTCTAACCCATTTAGACTTTGGTAATTCAATAAGAAAACCCTATAATGGATAGTGAACAGCTAATCTATATGCAATTCTTGGCATTGGATCAATGTGTTCATTGATGTTCTATTAAGCATTCTACTTGCTGTGCATTGCACTAGCTGAATCTTCTAAACTGATATTGAGGTTGTTCCTGGTTGAGCACATTACAACAAACTAGTATATTGAGTATCAGTCATCATGGCTAAGGATTTTCTGTCAAGGGACAGATGTCCTGCTGTTCCACTCAAAGCCAGAGAAGGATATTGTTTAGTCACTGAGGCCGTCTGAGACTTTATGGACAAAGATATCAAATTGTGAAACTGTTTAATCTAAAGCTGGCAAATTGTCTAGCTCACAAACTCAATAACATCTCAACCTAAGAATTCCCATTTTATCAGAATTCAGTTTCATCATAAATTCAACTCTATGGCAGGGATGTCAAACTCCCGTTTTCATGATGATGTCATGTGACGTATTGTGACTTTTCCAACTCCCATTGTCACGATGATGTCATGTGACGTATCGTGCTAAACCAGGCATGGGTGTGGCCTGTGCATGACACATCCAGACCACAGGGAGTTTGACACCCCTGCTCTATGGCATATCTCCAAATCCTCAATAGATGTTAAAATACTACAAAGCATATCAAATCCCATCTCCAGAAAATAGTCCACTGTGTAGGAATTGAATCATAATAACAAGGTATATTCACTTCCCCAGTTCATAGAGATAGTTTGAGACGACACTATAGTTGAGAGCATTAAGACACTACGAAGGAAGAGCTTTTGTTTTTTATTACTGCAGGAATGCTTTATCCAAATCTGGAAAAATAGCCCATGGGTTATGGAATGACAATTTAAACGGAACATTTTCTAAATATGTTCATTTTTTATCGTATTCTTAACTCACTTCGTTGTTTAAATCTGTCTATTTTGAATGTGATTCAATTCACACATTTTACTAAACTAAAATGTAATTTGTTTAGTTTTGGCTTAAAATGCGTTAATCCAACCACTTGTGGTTTATTAAGAAAAAACATGGTTTTAATAACCCAGGGCTTAGTACAACATGTGAACTAGATCTTTTTTTTCTTAGCTAAACTTCCTCCAACTTGTGTTGGTTCAAGCACTACTCACTTCAAGTACAGTTCAGATTGTTTCTTTCTATCTATTCCAGACATGCTAGCTTTGAAAATTGTTCCTCCCAATTCAAATGAGTTCACTCAGCTGCTGGGATCTGATCACTGAAGCCTTTCTTCTGGCAAATGCTGTGAACTGAAAGATCCCAGCTGGAACTTGAGCACAAAGCAGTAAGAATTATCTTCAACTTTTAGACTAAGGCCTGGTTCTGGGCTTATTCTTTTGAAAATGTGGAATTATAGAAAGAGAAATGTGAATGTATTGAATTGAATTGACTCAAAACAGCTCTGAACACCCTTAACATCCAGATAAGAAACGTATTTTCCACATTGCTATATATTAATATAATACTATTTTACTCTAAAACAGTATTATTTCTGAACTGGAAAATTGCAGAATACAGTATGCAGGATATGATATACCACATTTAGTGTTTAAAAGTTCATAAAATTTTGAAAGGCAAATTATAAATGTCATGAATAAGTAGCATATTTCCAGGATACAAATATGTGCAGGAGGAAAAGCAGCTCAGGTGAGGCTAAAACCTCTAAAAAACAGTTGCTGGAACTGGGTAAGTCTACTTTGATGAAAAGAAGGACTAGGGGTGACATGATAGCAGTGTTCCAATATCTCAGGGGCTGCCACAAAGAAGAGGAAGTCAAGCTATTCTCCAACGCACCTGAGGGCAGGACAAGAAGTAATGGGTGGAAACTAATCAAGGAGAGGAGCAACCTAGAACTAAGGAGAAATTTCCTGACAGTTAATCAGTGGAACAGTTTGCTTCCAGAAGTTGTAAATGCTCCAACACTGGAAGTTTTTAAGAAGAGATGAGATAACCATTTGTCTGAAATGGTATAGGGTTTCCTGTCTAAGCAGGGGGTTGGACTTGAAGACCTCCAAGGTCCCTTCCAACTCTGTTATTCTATTCTATTCTAAATAGGAACTTTAGGTTCTAATAGTTTCATTTTGATTATAGAGACTGCCTTTATATAAAACTTGCAATAATCTTGTATAAATAGTGAATTCTATGCCTGAAGCAGCAGGAATATATGATCATCACAATAGTGATACACTGTAGTACCAGCATGAGATGATCGTTTAAGACACAGTATATTCAGGTGTTGTGTGGCAATGCCAGGCTTTTCAGTATAAAATGACATTCCACTTCATTTACAGTAATGCAAGCAGCTCATATCTCGAGTAACTACTGTTACTACTGTTTTATGACTCAGGTCTGGGAGTCAACCATGTAGCTCTGAAATGAAGTAGCTGGAAAATGAGATCAGATACAGCTAAGGGGATTGTACTGTACATTGTGGATGTGTATTCCTGGTTACTATTGCTTGTATTTATCCATATTTCATCCCTGTTTTGCAATCAAACTAAGTGATTGTAAAAATAATGAAAAATTGAAATTTAATTATACCATTATTTTTTCTGTAAGATTTTGTGAAAGCATTCTCCTATTAAGCCCCAAAGCAATTGAATGAGCAAAATAAGGATTTTGTCTGCATTCTCTACTCTCTCAGAGAATATCCTTGGATGCTTTGTACAAGTGAGAATGCTGGCTTCCCTAGGAATGTTAGACTGTTTGCTGCTAGTCCTCAGCAAATATTTCCATTTTCATCTTGTAGAATATACCCTGATTTTATATAATATGAATCAAGTCAGTCTATTTTTTATAGATGTTGGAAGTTATACATACAACAAATTATTCTTCTAATGATGCAATTTATCGGACTGCCATTATAAGACTGTCTTCTTCTGGGCTGAGAATATTACAGATTTTACACTTGGGAATTAATAATGCTTTTAGGTTATCTGAAATATGCAGTCTCATTGAGGACAGTTTAGTGCTTCTGCATAACAAAAAAGCAATTTGGGTCACATATTGAAGCTTCTATTTGCTCAATTTCTTATTCCAACAGGTAGTGCTTTCTACAGATTTAGGAATGACACAGAGTCATTCCTAAATCTGTAGAAAGCACTACCTGTTGGAATATCAACTTGTACCTATTGGAAGATCAACTTGTACAGTATCTTAGGAACCAAATTTAGAGGCTTTCTAAGTAATATATGCATTTTAAAATATTTTTACAAAATTTTAAAAAGAAGACACATGAAAGATGGGGGGAATCTACAATGGTAGTAATATAAGATTTTTCAACTGTTCTACATAAATTGTATATTCATGGCAGATTATGCAGTTAAAATTATTTAAACACAGAAAATGTCACATGTTATTTAAATGAACAAACCTTATTTGTATTTTATAAATAGTGCATTTTGGACAGATTTTGTAAGTTAGCCCTTGGTTCAAAAATTGTTGCTTTATGATGCACTGTTTTGCCCAGTTAAACAGCATGACTACAAGAGTTTTAGTGGTATATTAGATAGCCTGTACCCATTGTGCTATTGTTTCAGAGATATTTTCTTACCTAAACAGAGAAATAAATAATCTTGGGTAGGCAAAAAAGCAGTGGGAGTGGGAGTGACTTCTGACTTCCTGCCAGCTTCCCACTGAGTTTCCTTGCACTTTTAAACTGGAAGATGTGGTGCTGATTTTTTCCCCCTTTCTTGGGAAATACAGTAATTTTTCCAATGCTAAAATTACAATATTTGAAAAGATTAAGATACATTTCCTATCTTCCAAATCTGTTGCCTGGGAACCATAGGCACATATTAGTGCTTATCACATGTTAACAGTCCCATCTTCATTTTTAGTAATAGCTTTTCTTTCTAGATTAAAATGTTAGTCTTTGGGACATTCTAAACATATTTTTTCTGGGTTGGTGCATATTTGTAGCATGAGATTTCCCCTCACTACTTCTGGGCTCCCCAACAATCCACACATGGAAAATAAAACGTGTTCTGTGTCTCTGAGTAGAACATTAGTTCTTTCATACCATCTAAAGATCAGAACCCAAAGTGACTTGCAAGAGTTCATTTTTCCCAGGAACTCATTGTCCTGTGTTTTGTTATGGTGCATGTCCTTCCTGCCTGCTGGTGCACAGGAAAAGTTCAGCAGGAGCTAAGAGAGCTCTGATAATTTAACCAAAAACTAGGTTGTGTGGAACAATATACTGTGTTATTGGACATTATTTTTTTTAATGAACATTTGTAGGTGGCAGGGAAAGGAATCTGGGCGATCTAGAAATGAGAAATACAATGGTAGCTTGATCCTCATCATTGATTGGTTCCAAGAGGTGCGATAAGTACCAGAAATGATGAGTACCAAACAAATTTTCCCATAAGGAATAATGCAATGAGTCACAAGGCAGCCAACACCCACAAGTTTTAGCTTATACATTGAGTACCAAGCAAACTATGATTACCAGGACAAAAATTTTCACATCAAAATGCGTTGAGTACTAAATTCAATGAATTTCAAAGCAATTGATTACCAAGGTACCACTGTCCTCTAGATGAGGACTATGTTATGGAAAAGGGTTTAAATCTTGGGCCTATGCTGTGGTCCTAAATTACTGTAAATGAAACTAGGTCTTCCATATTTGGGCTATAAAAATCCAAGCAACTATTATATGCCAGCAAATTTTCTTGTATCTTAGCTGCTATGCAGTTGTCATCTGGATTTTTGGAACCTAGATATGATAATTATACTTACAAATATTTCACATGTGTTCTTGGAGAAGAGTTGCCAATTGATTATTTTCATTGTTCAGATATGACATACATATTTTGCCTATATGCCAAAAATGTGCTCAAGGAGGCTTAGCACTATTAAAAAACAAATAAACAGAATTACAACTGAAAAGTAAAACAATTCAATCAAAAGGAAATAACACCAGCCCTAATGAAAACAAACTTCAGCTAAGCAATCAGTTTAATTGCCAAATGTCTACCTGAATGTCTCTGCCTGTTTGTAAAAGAGTAACAGAGATACTCTCCTCCTAATTACCTTCATCTGATCCTGGGCTCCAAGACTCCTTGTTTTAATATTCAATAGCAAAGAATGTTTGTAAGGCTACAATATTCCCTGTTCTTCTCTTCAGTTTCCCTTGCCAGGCAGACCAATAACTACAAAAACCCTAACCTATCTTCTTTAACTTGGACTCTTTTAAATGGTTTGGAAACAAAACAGGAGGGCCTATTAGGGGAACTCATTTGGGTGGCCCACCTAGGAAAGAGGAGGTGTCCAGCAATTTATTCAAGAACCTATAATTATAGAGATAATTGTGAAGTTTCACTGCCCGAGAAGTGGCTTTGCTATATCTTTGCTATAAGAGGAAAGATAGTAGAAAGATAGTGTTAACTGAAACACTGCTTTTGTCAACAACAGGTAATTGATCTCACCTGCAATTCAGTTATACAACTGTTCATTTCTCAGCTAGGTAAGATAGTTGATTGGGTTGTTCCAGAATCTTTTAGGATGCTTCTGTGAATGACCACATAATAGTCCCATATAATGAATCACAACAGAGCGTGGCATGCTATGCTTTTGCAAGAATACAAAATAATGTATGATCTAACAATACTGTACTCTGTAGCCTTATAGATAGCAAGCAAGATTTCAAAACAGATTCTTGCACTAAGTCTGTAAAAGTACATTATCTGAGTACAAATCCTGTGGGAGGTACTGCACAGTTGGGATCCAGGATGTCTGTAGTTTACAGGCGTAATATTTGTGTCCCTGCTTCTCTTGTATGAGGAAACTAAATTTTTGAGAGGCTGTGGGAATGGGTTATGGTATCTCTCCTGTGTGTATGTGTGCAATGTATGGAAGAGGAATGAGAGATAATCCAATCTAATACTCAGCAGAAATACAATTGAGGTTTGATCATGAGGGAAGAGAATCTTTTGCATGAAAAAGGAGAGGGCTTCCTTTGTTAATTGGAATAAAAAAGAATTTGCATAGGGCTTCTCATTAACATGCTCACTGTTGCTACCTCATTGGATCCTAGAACCTCCTCTCCCAATTTTGCATCAAACAAAGCAGTTCTCTCAGTATAGGGGGAGGTGAACAGGAGCAGATGTGGAAGTGGGGGTTGTATAATGACTGACAGTTCCTAGTTTAACTCCCTTTCTGTCAGAGAGGAGAGTGTCCCATATACTTGGCAGCTTCTCTGTTTGCCTTGTCTTTTCATGCTGCTCCCTGGTTAATTAAGGTGTTGGAATTTGAGGCTTCCTCAATCCACTTTGAAGCTTCAGATTCTCCTGTTCCAAATTAAACTTAATTATAAGAAGAGCTCCCCTTTTCCCCCTCTTTGCAATATTTGCAGATACTCTACATTTTCTACTACAAAGGGTGTAATAAAGAAATAAATGCCCCTAGTGTCTCTTAAACCACCATTACTCACCTAAGACAGAGCACAAACAAGTCTAGTTCAATTCAGGAGTTTTTCTACAGTGCAGATAATGAGAAGGGCTAAGTTAAGCCAGATTTTTGTGCCAAAGGGAGGGATTTGTGTGCACGCCAATCTCTCTCCATGCTTATTTTTGCCCTGGCCATTGTACAACATAAAACCATATCCAGGCAGTTGTTAATGAGACTCTATACTTAAAGCCCATCAAGATGGACTTTTTAAATTTTGGGATCCATCTTTGCCTGTGGCTTTAAAATTTGGACTGAACATATTCTCCACCCTTCCTCAAATTCTGGTTTTGCATGTGTGGTTTTCCTCTTGGGTGGCCTAGTCAAGATCAGCATAGCACAGGATGACTCCTGGTGTTTTGCCTCCCAAACAGCCTGGAATGGTTTGGATTCTGAGCCTGATGCCTCCCCTCCAGCTCCGGAGGATGTAGTATGTCTGTCCCCTCCCTATGTTCCTTGGCATGGCCTCCTCCCTTACTGGCATTCTAGGAGAGTTTTTTGAGAGACTTCAGCTAATGCAAACTACAGTATTAAAATTATAGTTTATACTGAAAAGTCACAAAATAGTAGCTCTTCAGCAATGAGATTACCATAAAAACATAGGCTATTCTTATTAGAAGATACACAATCCCTATTAAAGAATCCTCTAACATTATATCAACTTTGGCCCCAAGTAATTATTCAATTATGGTTTTATTAATGTCTTCATTTTCAGTTGTTAAGTCTAAAAATGTTTTTAAAAAGTTATGCCGAAGTTAAATGCCCTGATAATGAAAACTTGAGTGGTCAAAAATCTTTGCTATAAATGATCTAGATACTGTATTTAGGTAGCAACTTGATTATTAGTAAAGACTTTCTAGTGCAAGATTTAAGACTTTTGCTGTGACCATAGCTCTACCACAAGGGATACTTGCAACGTAATTTCTATTTTGATTTTTTTCACAATATGGTTTTCATACTCAGTAATGAACCCTAAAAATTGCAGCTGGTGAGGATGCATAATATTTCTCTGTTATTGATCTTTTTGAATAATCTAACTTTAATTAGAAAATTGCTTTATCGGTGACCTTCTGTTAACAGCTTTTGTAGCATTTTAACAATTGAATTGTGTCTACTATGTGTGTGTTTTCTAACAGTCTAGAAAACAGAGCATTAGACATGAAAGTGGGAGAATATGATTCAGAGTAGAATTCAGTCTTGGAAATTCTGTGCCTTGAACTCTGCTTGTCTACATAAAATAAAATAGAAGTTATGTCCTTACAATATGGGACAAGTCAAAAACATACTTGTTTTAAATGGTTTGGGATTGGTTTAACAATAGGACCATTCTCTAAAAACATAGAAATTGTGTCATTTTTCTGGAGGTGCTTTGAATTGGAGGTCAGTCCCTTTAAAATAATAAAGTGGATTTAAAAGGAATATGAAGTTGCTTGTACCCTAAGGGTAACTGATTATATAGCAAAGTGAAGAAGTATAGTTTTATAACTATAAGAAGTAGCTTAAAATAATATCTTCAAAATGGGGATCCTGGGAAGAATATGAGGGAGCTGCATTTTAATGAGAAGATGGAACAGTCAGTTGAATAGTCCTGAAAGACTGCTTTACCTGTCCATTTTCATCTTTTACACCAAGCATCAGCCACAGAGGATACCTGCCTGTGCCAGGTGGACTCTCAGGATGACAATAAGACTAGTGACTTGGGCATTTCTCAGCCTGAATTCACTGCACTTCCAAAATATGTTCTAGACTCATCTGTGATATTCATGAGTTTCTACAATAAATTGGCAAGATATTTTAGCAGACATCCTCTTCCACTCCTTCATTAAAATGCAATGCAGCAAATCTTTACCTTAGTGGCGGGGTAAGGAGAGCAGTGTCGGTTCTATATGAGTCATCATGTTTGTCTTGAAATGAAGTACCTGACTGTACATGTGTTACTTCATTGGAGAAATCAACACTGTTATAGAAATAACTAGAAGAGGACCAACAATGTTGCTAATGGTAAGCAACAGAAATGGTATTGCTCTGTCCCCCAGTAAGTGATCGATATGAGTGGAGGCAGAGTCAAAGGGGAATGAATTGTCCAAAGACATATAGCTGAAACCACCAGCTACAAATCTCAAGAAGGTATTTAAAAGAATATTAAGGGCCAGGGAGCTGAACAGAGGATTGACTACAGAGAGAGCAATGGAGGGTTGCAACTTCTCAAGTCTTGAGCTATAACTCATTGTCCTAATTAGCTGGAAAACTATAGGGAATGCTATCACCCTTCAGGAATGTGTGGGATGGATTGTTAGGAGTGTGAAGAATGGGAAAGAAAGCAGGAAGTTTCTGGAGGCAAGTCACTTCCACTTTCATCTTTGAAAACGCTCTCAACCCCCACAACTCTTCAAATCTGAGGGCAAAGTGGGATTGGCAGCACAATTTCAGACAGTTTGGGAGGGGAAGTGTTTTAAGATTACACTTTAGAGTTGTTTAACTTCTGCTCTCACACAGTTATTTCCGAGAGAGCAAAGATGTATCATTGAAAGCGGTCTATTTTTAAAGAAATAAAATATTGGAATGGCACAATTTTGGGTACCTAGGCAGGGGTCAGAAATGGGCCGCCTGTATTAACTTTTAGATACCTTAACATAAGAATGTCAAAGAGGCTACTTATTTGTGAAGTTGATAGACAAGAAGAAAAGTCATCTTGTAAGTCACCATTAAAGTTTTCTACAGTTCCAAGGTACATTGTACTCTTGGTACAAAGAAGTATTTCACTTTACAGTATAAAAACTCTCATTTCTTATATCATTTCTGTGAATCCTGAAACACTAGTACAATGTACAATAATCAGTTTTCTATGTCACAAAATTAATGGCCACATTGTGTTCTGCATATATACGATTTCTTGCTACTCTACAAGGTAAACCAGATTAAGAAATAGAGTCTACGGAACTCTTTACTTATATTGCCTATAGTAATATAATTGTGCAAGTCTGATTGTACTTCCCCTCTTTCTTCTTTTAGATTTTGTGTAATTGGAGGAGGGTCTATCTGAGGTGTTTTTGTAATCTTCCCCATAATTTAGAATCAAGCAATGTTTTTCTTTTTGTTACTTTGGTAATGGAACTTGATGGAACTCTCCATCAAGTTCATCCTCTTTACTGTCTACTTGTCTTATCACACTTTTATGCTTTTATTTAAAACACAAACAGAAAACATCACAACCACTAAAGCTGAAATCTATTGTGGAAGTTCTGCAAGGGGCAAGTGCTTCTTACCCATTCCTAGGCCCAGCCCATGGAAATTGCTACTTCGCATTATGCTTTTGTCCAAAGTTTTCTTTAGAAGGAAGATCCGCCACAATGCAGGAAGTCAATTTGGCAGGTGAATTTTAGTGGAAAAATAATTGGAAAGGAAGCGAAGGAGTTCATAACTATTGAAACTACATTTGTCAAATTTAGGAGTGTAAAAGGCTAGGTGCCATTTAGTGTTATACATATCTTAATTTGTGTATTTTACACAGTTTTAATTAATTACACAGTTAAAAGCAATCCCAATCCCTTAATTTGGATATCTGGAAAACATTAGGATTGTGAGTTACTGAGTCTTCACAGATAAAGCATCACTGAGGCAACTCCATCATAATGTAAGTATCTGCTGTTCTTTGGCAGATGAAAAGTTGGAGTGGTGGTAGCCAATAGAAGGTCCTATTTCGGGGCAGGAGTGAATCAGAACCAGTTTTGGATCTGCTTGATCCATCTGTTTCCACTCTTGCAGCCTCCTGCCATGAAGCTGGTGTGTTTATTTTTCTTTCCCATCCATTGTTTTCAAAGAAGAATGGGAAATGAACACATCTCATATCTTTCAGGATTCAACAGAACTAACATTTATTTCTGTCTAGCTCCTTTGTTAGCACTTTTTAATGTTACTGCTTCAACTCTCCAAGTTCTCAAAGCATTTTGAAGTCATTCGTGCAGTTAGTGTTATTCCTGCTGACTTCAGAATGTTACAATCAGGCAAGGAACACCATGAATCTTTCCAGCTGGCCAACAGGCAAGTGTAAAGATTTTCAGACAATCAGTAGTTCCAACTGAGCTACAGCAATTCCTGGATTAATGAACATATCCTTACATTTTGTAAAAAAAAGAAGAAAAATAATTGTTTTCTCCTCATTTTCAGTATGTTTATTTTTGAAAGTACATCAATCTGTGTTGTTGACATTACACCAAAGCAGCTGGACTATCAGATCAGATTTTCTTCATATAAATTCTAATTAAAAGCTACAACCCAAGTCTTTCCCAAATGGGGCAACCATGGCTGTAAATTGCAATGAATAGCCTTTGGGCTGGAGAGATGAGAGACAGCTTGCTTGAGCTCAAAGACTAGTAAAAGTGGAATGTGGGAAAAATTTAGGGAAAACATTTTGCTTATCTGCAGGATTTGTTTTAAGAGAAATTATGAAATTGATTTAAACTGACCTGAAGTATTTCTGTTAGTTAATTGATAAACTTTGCTTATGTAAAGAGGGAAAAACAACCAAGATATTTTTTATGAAAGTTGTAAAATTGCCTAGAAGGATTTAGATTTCATTATCCAATGTGGAATCTATTGGACAATTCAGCAGGCTGAGATTAGTGATCCTAGTAATCAGCCAGGATACCCAATGAGAATGTTAATCTGTATTTTAAGTCTGAGCATGAGAAAAATGCATTACTGAACTATTCATCTTGAATCTGTAAAAAATACAGGTAGTCTTTGATTTATTACCACAATCGGGACCAGAATTTCCACTGTTAGACAAGACAGTGAGTTGTGCCCAATTGTACAACCCTTTTTTGCCATGGTTGTTAAGTGAATCTGCAGTTCTTAAGTAAATTCATGTCCTTAAACGAATCCCCCATTGACATTGCTTGTTATAAGCTGGCGGGGAAGGTCACAATGATGATCACATGACCTTGGGATGCGACCTTCATGTACCTTCATACATATATGCTGGTTGCCAAGCACCCAAATTTTGATCATATGACTGTGGGGAAGCTGCTACGGTCATAAGTGCAAAGACCAGTCATAAGTCACTTTTTCAGGGCTATTTTAGCTTCAGAAGGTCACAGACCAAATAGTTACATGTTGAGGATTACTTTTAAAATTAAGTAGTAGCATGTAAAACTTCAACTGAATTGCATGTGATATGAACATATTCCCAATTTTAATATCTTGATTGATGATAATGTGAAAGCTGATTTAACATATGGCAGAGATAAGAGAAAGGTATATTCTTTCTCGCTCAACTAAAGAGCTGTTAAATAGCACTTAGTTGCCAGCTGCCTGCAATTACTGCAAGTTCAAATCTCACCAGGCTCAAGGTTGACTCAGCCTTCCATCCTTTCAAGGTAGGTAAAATGAGGACCCGGTTTGTGGGGGCAATAAGGTGACTTTGTATAAAAAAGAACACCACTTGGGGGGTGGGAGGGTGAAAGCCCTATTAAGCAGGTATGTACAAAAGTATGAAGGCTATTGTTTAACGCATTGTAAGCCACTCTGAGTCTCTGGAGAAGGGCGGCATATAAATCGAACTAAATAAAATATAAAATAAAAATATTGATTCCATTCTTTTTTCTCTCTCTCTCTTTCTCCAGAGGGCAGTCGTGTCAGCCAAGAGCTCCGATACACAAGAGAAAAGCTTGGTGAAGAATCTCTCTATACATCCCAGATGCTAATACAAACTCCCAAACAGGAAGGAATAAACATCCTAACTCCAGATGCCTTGGAAATGCATCTTGAAGCTGCTTTGGCTGCTAGTAAAGTGCAAGTCTTACTATTTGGAAAGTAAGTCTGAAATGGAGCAACTGTATTACACTGATAATAAGATCTGTTCTGTTGGGAGTGTTTTCATTCATTCATTAGATTAGAAGCTCCTCTCCTCCGTAATTGTACTTGCAGATCTCTGGTTTTCCATTGCAGGAAATCAGCAGTTTTACTGTTTGTTTGGGTAGCACCATCCCTTTCCTCTCAGCAATTCTGCTGGAGATGGTTGGTTTCCTCCTGCTAATTTTGAGTAGGTTCATTGCAAGGAAAAAAGAAGCCGTGTGATTTTCCTCCTTTTTCCAGCATTCTACTAGATATAGAAATCAACTGTTTCATTGCCTGCCAATTAGCTTACTTGCTGATTAACTTACCAACAAGACAGTCAGAATATCTGCTATCATCCCTTATTCAACAGCAAATCAATTGGCAGATGGCCTACCGCCCGTGTCCTAATGTTCCCTTTATTTGTATTCATTTTATGTATTCAATTCATGCATATACCTATCTAATATGTACTTGACAAATAAATAAATAAATAATAAATAAATAAATTTCTCTCTGCTGATAGCAACTGGGAAAGTAGTTGGGCTTTTCTATGGCTTTTTGAACTGCATTGTCTGTGGTAATGGAGTCACAAGCAATCTTGATCTGCAGAATTACCTATCATTGGATGAAACCAAGATCTAGTTCATTCAGTGTTCTGCTGCAGTCACTTACTAACTATACCCTACCACAAAATCATAAATAGGGCATACAAATTATGGTCTTCTGTCCAAAACCTGATGTTCAGAAATTTATTGTCTTGAAATATATTGAAGTCTCATTTAAATATCTTCATATAAATCTTGTATTAGTTAGGACAAGTCTCTCCCAGAACTCCTGATTTCCTGATGTTTGCTATCTCTGCTCTTACTCTTAGATCATGGGATCTCAACAAAATATGCTACAAATCAGGTGTCCCAATAATTGAGAATGGAATGATTGCACGGGTGAGTATACAAGGGAATATATGCCTCTACAACAAGAGCTGATGATCATGTGTGCATTTGGTCCCTCAGGCTCCAATCTGAGGCCTCTAGAGTATCCCAACATCAAAATGTCTATTTTTATTGATGCTCTTTTTTAAAAAATAAATAAAATTAAAATATGCATGGAAATGATTCACTAGGACTCTGCAAGCAAAACACATCCATGAACACTTTTACCCACCTCCAAAGGCCAACTATTTTTAGTTTCACAGACCTATCTTCCTAAAAATCTAAAGCAGTGTTTCTCAATCTGGGCAACTTGAAGGTTGGTAGACTTCAACTCCCAGCATTCCCCAGCTGGTTGGAGGAATGCTGGGAATTGAAATCTATCCACTTTCAAGTTGCCCAGATTGAAAAACATTGATCTAAAGCAAATATGTATGCAACTGCCAAGCAAAAAAACAACAACCCGTTTGTCCCAACATTGTATAGTAGCTATAGAAAGGAGATAAAACATGTGGGAAGATCTCTTTGTCGAATGGTGTAATTTCCTGGAGGATTACTGGTTTTACTGGAGAATGGAGTAGATGCTAGAGGTGATCTTGAGGTTACTATGGGGATAGATGGAATCTTTTTAAAATGCCATCACAAAAGAGCAGCTTTTCAAGTCTTCCTTTTGGATTCAAAGATCTGGAGTTTTTTTAATAGGCTGGATTTCTTATTCAGTAACATTCATTTATCCCTATTCGAGATATCAGCTACCTGTGATTTTTCTATCTCCATCCCATTCTGTGGACTAGGAAAAACAAAATCCTTTGTTTTCAGCAGTGCCTGATCTTTGCTAATTTTATATTCCTTAGGCTTGGATTGTAAGAAAGGGCAGTGTTTGACCCTTTGTACAAGGTCACCAAATTACTGTCACATTAGCCAGGATGCTATCCTTAGAGTGAAGGCTTCCCATTGATTAGCCAATGCTAGGACTTGGCTTTCAATATCTTACAGAATAAGGTGTTGTTAGGATTGAAGACTTTGTATTTAAGATGGTATTCCTTGATTCCCCAGAGAATATTTCTATTCCAAAAAAATCAATATAGGTTTTTAGATTTTAGTAATAGTAGGGAAAGGATTGCAGAATAAGTAATCAGGTATGCAGTAAAATGAAGAAAATGTTAACAGATTAAAATAGAGGAATGAATCCCATACACATATGAGAACTCTGTGAATTTATATTAATGGGTCATGATTATTATTTCTTTTATTGCCAGATGATTGAGAAGCTCTTCCCCTGTGTTGTTGTGACTCCACTGGATTGTTTCTGGGATGGTGCCAAATTACAAGGAGGGTCTGCTTATCTACCGTAAGTATCTGCTTTTTTTTTTTTTGCGCTATGTCATTCTGTCCCTTCCTTCGGCAGCCATATGATGGGACCCTAATTATGAGAAAGGTACAGTTCATTAAGTACTGTATATAATGACTAGAGCTTTTTTCCCTGCCCTTACCTTTCATTACTCCGATGAAAAGATATGATGTGATGTGATTGGCCATAGTTGCTTTGTTTTTTCATAAAATAATAATTGAGCTGTGCAAAACAATAATACTTATCCACCTCCAATTCTCATTTCCCATTTATCACATTAAATGTTTCTATTTAATATTCACTAAAATTATTTTCTTTCAAAGAATTGGTCACTTAATTGATCCTTTCTGCATTTCTTCAGTGTATTGAATAGAATGAAACCAAACTGATAGGATTTATACTACATGCTAAATATGAAGCCAACTCTTCAATCTTAATTGACAAGGCTAAGAAGTTTGGGAAAACCCAGTTTCTGTAAAGGAAAAAGAAGGAGAGGGTTGTTGCTGATATTATTGATAACACTGTATTATGAAACATTTTGCTTAAACACTTAAAGCATTTACCTAACATAATCACAATAATGATGATAACCAACTTATATGATCAGAGTTTCATAGAGGAAATTGCCATGCAATCTACTTTCACATTGTCATTGTGAAGTTTAGTGAGGGTGCTGGCTATCTGCATACCATTTTTCTGTTATACCCACTTCTCTTAGCCTCCTCCCTTTCTTGTTATCTTCCTCCTTTAAACAGTGAGCTGCTACTATCTGTACTTTAATATTAACTATTATTATATTATTATATTAGTATATTATTGAAAATTAATTAGGAAATGGAGACTTCCCTGGTGGTTCATGAATAGTACAAATTTAAATATAGAATGTTCTGTTCTTAGTTTACCGTATTACAGGGTTCTATTTGCTAAGTAATGCCCAATAAGGATGGACAGCGTACCTGATCTGAGATCACTGAGTTAAAAAGGGAAGGGTTCACTGAATATTTACCATAAGGAATGGCCATAGGCTAAAATTTGGAGGCTAGGATATTGGGAGCTTTCACAGACACATAAAGAGAGCATTGCAAAGGTTTGCTCTTAAATTAAGTGTCCTGTTCAGGCACAATATTCGAACGCAATTATTCTGGACACCTTAGGGGAAAACAGGGGTGGGTTCTACTTACCTTTACTACTTGGAATGGGATTGTGTGCATGCGCGAGCAAAGCAAGATCTGCATGCGCAGATCACCAATGATGACATCTGGGAAAGTAGGTGGGGCCTCCTGCCAGTTTTACTTCTGGTTCTTGCGAACTGGTCTGAACCGGGGGAACCCACCACTGGGGGAAAGGCTGGATTAGTTTGGGCAGATTGTAGAGCAGAGTCTAGGTGATGATATTGGAATGGGGATCTTTTTAAATTTTTCCTTTGAAACCTTTACTGATTTCCTGCACAGATAACCATAAGATTCTTGTCTGATAATTGTTTTCTTCCTTGGCTTGCTTGACAACTTTAGATAAGGCCCCCTTTGCATTTGGTGCCTTCAAGATATTTAGATACCTACATGACAGAATGTATTCAAGATCACTGCTTATATAAGGAAGCAGTGGTCATTCTGAGTGATCTCAGGACAGATATATCAGCAGTAAAGCTTTTTAGTATCCTCTCTCTTGAAGAATGATGTGACACCAAGGGCATAGGCAGAAATGTTTTGTAATATTACTTTGGATAGGGGAAGAGCTCTCTTCTACCCTGATAGTATTATTAGTTACCTTCTTTTTGTATGAAACAAAACATGAAAAGGAAATATAGCTTGCCTTTTTCACCTGCTTTCAATGCAAGAGGAGAGCAATCTATGGGTGACAGCATAGAAATATTATGTCAAATATTTTGAGAGCATGACTAAGGTCCCAAGATCTGCTCTCTGTTCCCATTCCAAATCAAAGGGGACTGGGGTTACCACTTGCTGTCATCAGTCCCCTCCCCAAATTTTCTGGGCTCAGTTGCTTTGTTTTATTACTTCTGCTGCCTTGTAATTATGTTTCTATTAAGGTGTACAAAATGGGAGATGAAGGAGGGGGAGAGTGAAGTTGTGGAGACCAGCCCTCTAGAGGGGAGGGGGAGGGAGGGAGGACCAGGGACAATTACCGGCATTCTTTCTGTTTACAAGTGTGTTTGTCTGTAAGGGGCCCTAGAGACTTATGCTTTGTCAGCAAATGGCAACACCACGTATTCTCATGCTAATGACACTTTGAAAGCTCCAAGTTGCCCAACAAATGGAATAGTAGCTTTATTCAGTCTGCTGCTGAGTGGAAGAGGACAGTGAGAGTGAGTAAAGGAGGAGAAAACAGATTTCTAAAACAAAAACATAAAGAGGGAGGGATTACAGCATCCAACTGCCAGAAGGTTTATGGGGAGGTACAGTGCTTTCCCCTTGAACTCAGTAGCAGCACAAATCCAAGGTAAGCAGAACAGGACTGATTTCATTGCACTGGATATAGATGGCATGATTACTGGCTCTTTTGGGTCAACAAGACAAGATTTATTCTTCATTCCTAGGAATGTAACAGGATTTCTTTCAAGCTGGTCACCATACTTTGGATTTTGAGGAACCACCTGATTACAATATCCTTAACCTTCCTTTTTTGTTTTTTAAAAAAGTAGATTTTCATCAGTATTACACTTCTGGTACAACAAGGACAATTGATCAGGCTTCAATCACTACAGTGGATAGGACCTTTGCTCCCTGGTTTTTGCACCTGTCTTTTGGTTTGCAAGTTTACCTTTCTTATATCCTACTTCTTACTCTTTAAATATTTTACACACGCACACATACACACATACCCAAAAGTTTTCCTTCTGAATGTCTGAAATGGGGGAGCTTTTGCTCCAGCTTCCGCTTCAGTTCAGTTGAGGGTCTCTCTCTGTCTTCCCCCCCCCTCCTTTTAACGCAAAGGGAGTGAAAATTCGGAGAACAAAAGGCAGCAATCTATGGAAAAACAAAAGGGCTGGACTTGGCTCAGTGAAGCAAGAAACAGCAGATAAAAGAAGCTCTCTTTAGGAGCTGGAGCTGGGCTGTTTGGAATGTGGGAATCAAGCAAGGAGGAAACTTCTTGGGATCTGAGATTTCATGAGTGATTGGAGGGTGATTCTGCCAAAACCATGACAAGATTTACTCTGCCTGAGTTTTCATTATTTCCCATCTTTGAGTTTAGTTTTTATCCATTACTATTAAAAAATAATTCAAGACGTTCTTCATTATTCTTGTTGAAGATCTGAGAAAACACTGATCTGTTTTATTAAACATTTATTAATAATCAGTGTTTCTTAATATTATTGTCACTTTTCCTTTTGATTCTCAAAGTTAAATGATATAGTTACATAATAACCTTAAGCAGGGAAAACACTAAAGAATTCACTACAGATTTAGGGAGAGAAAATCACTTTTTTAGGAGGCTCTGAAGAGAGATTATGTTTGTGACTTCTTTGCAGAAGTTGGCTAGCAGACAAGACAATCTGGCCGGGAGACTCTGCATCAGCCTTTTCTGACCTGGAGTCTTTCAGATACGCCACACTGATTAAGCATTTTGAAAACTGCAGTCACAATTCATCTGGCAAACAACATATTATGGAAGGTTAACCTACATGAAGCTGCCAGCTTTGCATGAGAAAGAAATGAACTCTAACATCTTTCAGCTGGGCAGCTATTAAATAGGAACATATTTTGCTATTACAGTGCTAAAATGTTAAAATATATACAGGAAGTCCTCGACTCATAGCAATTCATTTAGTGACTGTTCAAGTTACAACAGCACTGAGAAAAAGTGAATTATGACCATTTTTCACACTTACAACTGTTACAGCATCTCCATGGTCACTCGGTCAAAATTCAGTGACTCATATTTATGATGGTTGCCAGGTCCTGGGTCATGCGATCCCCTTTTGTGACGGTCTGACAAGCAAAGTCAATGAGGAAGCCAGATTCACTTAACAACCATGTTAGTAAATGAACAACTGCAGTGATGCACTTAATGACTGTGGCAAGAAAAGTCATAAAATGGGGCAAAACTCACTTAGCAACAGAAATTTTGGGCTCAGTTGTCATAAGTTAAGGACTACCTGTATATGTTTTTATATATACAAATGTGTGTGTTGCAAGATTTCAGAATCTTGCAAGTCTGAAAGTACAATTTCCCCCTCCCCTTTACACCCCAAGAAATTAGAGAGGGTGTTCTGAGATTCTTGTCCCATGTATAAGCCAGCTGCAGACTGTGCTGCCTCTTATCTGATCTGACTGTTTCCTAGGCAGTATTTCTTGGCCTAGTCTGCCAAAGTCATTCCCACATACCATTACACTATTACAGACCCAGAAATCCAATAGCTATTTGTTTCCAAGCTTCGTGTGCAGGACTACTTCTACTGGGAAAGAGATGTATGAAAAAAATATATACTTTTTAAAAAAATCATACAAAAAGGGTTGTTGTTGCTCTACCACCTCTCGTTGCTTTTCAATAGATTTAGCTGTTGCCCCATAGCAGAAATAGGACAGGAGTGGATAAGGGTACTAGTGATGAATGGGGCAGCCTTCCTAACCTGGTGCTGTTTAGATGTAGTGGGACTTCAACTCTCTTTTTCTATCCAACAGTTATTATTTGGTAAATTCCAGAAGCTATTATCCAGGACACCAATTTATGGAGGTTCCACTAGAATAATAAGTACGTCAGCAGAATTGTGTAGATAACATCTTCCATCTTGGCCTAGACAAGATCAGGGACCCATTCAGATCACACACCATCAGTATTTGTTTGAATTCTGATGCAGAAGGGAACAAACAGTTCTGTTTATGTCTGCTGGTGCCCCCACTGCTAAAAATATGGATAATTATGCTGGGTGTATAGAGGCCAATGTATGGTTATCCATACTTACTGCAGCTTCCATATATAGATACATTTGATGAATATATACAACATTTCTCCTATGCAGAATTCTTCTCTTTCCTCTCCATTCCTGTTGAAAATTTCTTTTTCCTTTCAAATAAGCGTAATTGGTTCATGTTCTCGTCCTTGTACATAACTACATTTTCTGGTCCTGCCAAGGAGGCACTGTCCAATTACCATATTTTTGAACTATAAGACACACTCCCTCCACAAAAAAGTGGGTGGAAATATCTGTGCTTCTTATAAAGCGAATGTTGCCAAAGCCCCTTCCATGTGATGGCCACCACCCTTTGGCCTCTGCATCCCTTGCTGCCGTTGCCCATCACCGCCACCACATGTCCCATTTTTGGCCTCTGCATGCCCCATTTTTTACCTCCATGCATCCCATTTTCCATGCGTCCCGTTTGGCAGCAATAGGCGGCGCCAATCCCCACAGCCTGGAACAGCTGATCGTCAGTATTCCAGGAGGCTGATCCAACCCCCAATCAGCTGCTCGTGCTAAATCAGACTGTGCTGACCAGGCTGTTTGCTATTTGCTGCAAGGAGGCAAGTTGCTGAGAGGCAGAGGCAGATTTTTTTCCCCTTGTTTTGTTCCCCAAAAGCTAGGTGTGTTTTATACTCTGGAGCGTCTTATAGTCCGAAAAATACGGTACTTCAGAACTGGCTCTCCAAGCCACATGCAAAAGGAAAGCAGCATGCCTGATCCTGTTAACGTATGGGGACAAAGGGAATGAAAGCCTGTTCAAACCCTGCACAAATCCCTCCTATCCCTAAATAAGTCTTTTGCAGCCAGTCAAGGCAATTATGTTCTCCTCTACAGCTTCCTCTTAGCTGAACTCTTTTTGGAATAATAGCTGGCCTAGTGCTGCTGCTGCTGCTGTTTTTGCACAAAAAAAACCAAACAAACATACAAACCAAAACACTCCAATAATTGGATTTTAAAATGTATTTTTCCTATATGACAAAGGATTAAAACTGTTCCTTAAAATCCAACCATGCAATTAAGGTCAGCAATTTTGGAGTAAAATCAATAGCAACTCTTATAAGGGAGTTAGAGGCAATAGAGGCAAAGAGCTACTTAAAGTTTAACCCTGTAACATTTTTATGACTTTTTCACCACAAGAAAAGGATAAATAGAAGGAATGCAAATAGATTTCCAGCACAATGTTGTAGCGTGAAATGCTTCTCATTCAAAATTCTAATAACTCCCCTCTATTTTTAGTCCCATTCCCAGTTCTGGGTATTTTTTATTCCCAACAGTTAAATAGTACTCCAGGTCTTGATCACGCACATCCTCAGTGGACATTTATTGTTTTTCTATTTTTCAAAACTCTTTTTTTCAGTTCTAAAAACTTTCAGATTCCTGAAATAGAATTCTCCCACATCAGCAGGAGAAATTATTCATTACTGTACACCATTAAGCACCTCTTTTTGGGTGTCCAGAACCAGCCAGAGTGGATGTGGCTTTGAGGGTTGGAGGGATTTAAAAGGTGGACATGTGTATAAGAGATATCACCACTTTAAGCGATATCAGTACGTAGGGCCAATTGATATTTTGAATTCTATTAATCTACAGCATTTTGTCTCTACAGAGGCCGGCGGGATATTCAGTGGACCAATTTAGATCCTATACAATTGATGGAGGAACTGGGTCAATTTGCCTCACTGGAAGGATTCAAGGAGATGTTGGATAAGGCAGAGGTTGGGCAGGCCTATATGGAGCGGCCTTGCCTTGATCCTTTTGACCCTGAGTGTCCTCCTAGTGCTCCCAACAGCCAAAGCCAGAAGGTGAGTTTACCTCAATTTTTGGTGCATTTATGAGAATAAGAGCCAACCTGATTTTTTTTTTCAAAGTTTAAGTTTAAAGTAATTTGCTGAAAGAGGAGAGGGAGTTGGGCTTTGGCAGAGGGATATTTAATCCATTAAAGGAGAATATTTGTTGCTCAGGATTGAATTGAGGGATTCTTGATGCTCTCTGAGATTGGTTGTTTCCTTGCAGTTGTTTTGTTACTCAGATTAGATAGCATCATCAGTGGTAGTAAGGAGTAGAGTTTGCTCTCCATTTATATTCTAATGCTTGCCCTGTCAGTGTTGGTGGAAGTAGATCTTGGAGGTTCTTCAGTTGAGCTGTTTACCATTAGCTTGTATGGCAGTTCTTTGAGTGGGATATTGTTTCAGTGGTGGGTTTCAAAAATTTTTTACTACCAGTTCTGTGGGTGTGGCTTGCTGGGCGTGGCATAGCTTGGTGGGCGTGGCAGGGGAAAGATACTGTAAAATCTCCATTCCCTCCCCAATCCAGGGGAAGGTTACTGCAAAATCCCCATTTCCTCCCGATCAGCTGGAACTTGGGAGGCAGAGAATAGATGGGGGCAGGGCCAGTCAGAATTTTTACTACCGGTTCTCTGAACTACTCAAAATTTCTGCTACCGGTTTTCCAGAACTGGTCAGAACCTGCTGAAACCCACCTCTGTATTGCTTACTTCTTGATCGTTCGTCTATTTAAACCATTTTCCTATGTTGTTTTCCCCAATCTGAATTGATTTTGCTCATGAGAAGCTGCTGTTGAGAGGATAGTCACTATGGGGAAATCTGTTTTAAAAGCACGCCTATATTCAACCAGGGTAGCATGCGGTACAGAATCCAGAATTGTATCAAATTGGGCTAGATAAGCCAATGTTTTAATGCGCTTCTATTATCTCTTTTTAAATCTGACTCCCACATAGTCCTAATATTCTTATACATGCAGCTAATCTTGGAAAGTCATTGCCATTATTTTTATTGCAATTTCAGCAAATAGTTTACTGTTCCAAGTAATATTTTGCTTATTTTTCAGTATAACTGTATTTGACAAGATACAGCAAGATATTAACACTGCTGAATTTCTATAATGATCCAGCTAGTAATTAAAAGAAAAAAGAAAATAAAGGGTACATCATTATAATATTACAGACCATACTGAAAAAGAATATAGAATACTTTATGGAAAGGATGCAAAAGTTGCCATCAGTGCAAAGAATTTAGAAATTTAGGCTCCTATAAATTAATAGCAAGAAGTTGAAAATTGGCACTCTTTTGATAAATAAAGGAAAAACGAGTAAGAATAATCAACTGTTTAAAATAAATTATCCAAATAAAAGATTGGGGGTTATTTTTCTTTCATTCATAGCTATTTGATACAAGATAATTGCAAGTACACACTAAGTTAAATGTGTGAAAATGAAAGGGATCGGCTTTAAGGAAAGATGATACTCTTGGTTGAGTGGAGGAGAGAGTCAAGGAGAAGAATTTACAAACTTTGTCGTCATATGTATATATGCTCGTATGAAAGCATATGGTAGTTTCTTCAAGGCCAGAGACATGTTTTCAGGCTACATGTGGCCAAACAGACTCAACTAACTGTGGGGTCCCCCATTTCATTAGCTTTGCCCTTCTTATTCAGGGTATGGAGAGGCCAAATAAAAGAAGCGGAATGCATGGCCCTGTGCCAAGGAGGCTCAGGCTGGACTGATAGTACTGATTCAGGCAGACGTAGTGCAAGTGCTGACCAGCAGGTGGTCAGAGTTGGAATGTGTCCCAGAACAGATGGCAGCATGGCAGCGTTTGGAAAACAGAGGAGGAGGGAGCAGCCTGTGAACACAGACATGCACTCAGAGACTGGGAGCCATGTGACGGAGGACCGGCTCAGGGAGTGGGAAGGTGGGATTGCAGCCATAATTCCACATTTCCTGGCTTTGAAGACTGTTATCATTATGGCTATCCAGTTGCCCTTTTTTTTCCACGACAGAAAAAAAGGAAAGAGATGCCTTTAGGTCTGAAAGAAATTCCCCCAAAGTGCCAGTGGTCAAGCATCTGTGGCGGTCTGTATGCGTGCACAAACACAGAGAGAAAGAGGATTTTATATTTAGAACGATTTCTGACCAAATGCAATCAGAATGTGTTTGCTCAGTTTTCACAGCCGTAGAAAACTAGAATGCTGCTGTAGAGTAGAATGATTCAGGTTGATCATTGGAACTTTTTATGTTTCTTTATTTTGATAGATATAATCCAATGGTCATTTACTTGGATTTGTTTGTTCGTCCGATCAGGTGGTCTGTTGTTTTCATAGCTGATGTATGGAAAAACTCCAAGCAGATAGAGGGAATAGATATAGGTACATTAAAGTATGAACAGTGCGGTTTTAGAAGGTCTTTTTGGCAAACAGGTTCAAATCCCCACTCATCCAAAAGGCTCATGGAATAACACTGGAACAGATAGCCCTAGACAAGCCTTAACAAGGCAAATTCAGTCTAATTTGCCTTGTTAAGTAAACTAATTAGCTTACTTTCTTGTTAGGAAATAAATTAGTACTTAATATATAAAACTATAACATTTTTGCTGCCTCTCATAATTTCTTGGTTTATTTTGGATCTGACGTTTGCAACGAGCAACATTTACCCTTGTTTGCCATAGTGAACCAGTTTGTGCACATTTGTAGTAAATAATCAGTCTTAAGCAAAACGGGGCTCCTGGGGGATTCAATGGTTGTAATTTCTCAGCTTTCAAGAGCTAGAATAGAGAGTTGTTGCTTACTATGGAAAACCTTTTGATAGCATACTCACTTTGCGTTCTCTTCTTTTTGCTCCTGCCAGAAACCACACATCCCTTCTGAACTCACAGGTGGCTGCCATGGCTTCACCCGGAAATACATGCATTGGCAAGAGGAACTCATCTTGGGGGGCACAGTAAAAGATCCTCAAGGAAAACTGCAAAAGTAAGTTGGATTGTGAGTCCCTCTGTATATTAGGAAAAGGTTTCTGTTTTGGAATAAACGTGGCAACTAAGAGATTCTCCCTGCAGATCAGGTGACTTCCCTTTGCACAGAGGAAAATTAAAGATGATAGTCAGTGCCATCCAGTACTTTTGTTTTTCAACTCAAAAAGAAGGACATGCCGCTGGGAAACGATTGGACTTCACTCTTCTTCCTCTACACTTTGGAATGGTGCTATATTGGCCCCTGAGCCAGCATGTAACTTGAAGCTTCTGAGGCTTCAATTTCTGTGAGTGATGGGTGCATGTCTATGGCTTGACCCCGGGAACAACTGGCAAGCATTTCTCAGCCATGGGATTTATGTTGATCCCTGAAGCCTGGGCTGCTGTTATCCCTTCCTTCCTGAAGCTACTGCTCACCCCAACCCCTTCCGCTTAATGTGGATGCTATCTTAAAACTAAACACCTGTTTTTACTAATCTGAACGGCAGATTCTAGAGGGAGCTCAAATATAGGCAAATTTGAGCTTCTCAACAGAATCTGACCTTCAAAATTGTTCCCTGTACCAAGATCACTTTGGAAATTTGGTCCTCTTCCAATCTCTTTGCCATCCTTTGTACAATGCTGGATCCATAGCCATTTATTGGCCAGATTACTGCTACTTAAGTATAGAAAGACACATTCCACATCCTGGTGCGATCAGGATCATTACTGAATTTTCTCATACATTCTGCATGTAGAAAGAAATTATTATGGATGCCTCTGTCCCTGAACTCTTTCATGTCTGGCAAGGTAAAGGGGCGGTAGACAAATGGTGAAAGATAAAGATTGCTGATGAGAAGAGAAATAGCTGCTTTCATTTTAAAAATAATAAATACAACAAAGCAACTAAGAAATATAAAAGCATGCTCACTTCTTTTCAAAGGTTTAGATGCAAGTACAAGATATTCTAGAAAGTAAACCTTCATGTCTCTTTCAGTACATGAAGAAGGTTTGTGTTTTTGGATGGGTTTTCTTGGAGCAGTAGCCAACCTGTTTCCAATGAAACCTGGAGGACATTACAGCATCATTCATTTTGCATTAAGTTTAGAATGTGTATATGGAGCATTTGCTTGGGCTGAAGGAAATGCTGAAAATAAACTTCTGAAAGAGCTGTTTTCTACCTCAGACTGGGTAGAATGCTTTGGCTGCAGAGTTTGGGCAGAAGAAGGGAGTCTCTAAGCCCACTTCTCTTTCTCCAGAGCTGAAGCCCTGCAAAGCATGTTCCTGCTGATGAGCCCACGACAACTTTACGAGCACTACCGGGATGACTATGAGATACATGATATCAGCTGGAGCGAGGAGAAGGCTGCTGCTGTGCTGGAGGCTTGGCAGCGGGAATTCGTTGAGGTGAGGTGCCAATAGGGCTATTTCTGGCAGTGGCACTGATGTGCTGCTCGATGTGGGCTGCTTGATACAAGTATGGAATGAGAGTTGAAAAGCGGCATGCAGAACGAGGCACAAACATGTGTCAGTGAGGGGGGATTATATATCATGCAAAGCTATGTTCAATATTTGCTTATAAACATAAATTATTTCTGACTGCTTGTGCATGACTGCTTGTAAATACTGCTAAGCAGACTTCTTTCTTTAACAAGAAAAAAAACCCAATTATTGCACAGGCTAAGATTTGAATATATGATATGTATGACAACATACAAACTGAACCATGCTTAAAAATCTCTTTGACATCATATGACCTTCTATCTAGTGATACAAAATGCTCGGCCAAATAGGGACCGCACAGAAAGTATCGGCAAGAGATTTATTGTACTTGAGTGGATTCTAGGATGGACATAATTGGCATGCCAAGTAAGAGAATGATTGAGGCAGATTTTTTTTTTCTGGAAATGCTTCAGTTTTTGTGCAAGACGATTAGTTAATTGAGCAATAGGTTGTTTGTGAGCGTATGCTTTCCCTAGGAGCATGCTAGGCATATCTGTGAGAAAGATTGTTTTATTCTCTGAATGTCGGCAAAACCTTACAAATGTTTTCTTAGATGTTTTACTTGCACTCTCTTACCAATTTTGTCTCTTTCCAGGTGGCCCAGGAATCTCTGCCTTCAAATTATTCTCAGACAATTCATGCCTTCTCTACCACCACACTCAGTGATATCATGAAGTCCTTTTCAGATGTGAGTGCCATCCGTGTGGCTGGTGGTTACCTGCTAATGGTGCGTAGCAGCTTCTATCCATCTTTCCCTCCTTATTTATTTCACTATAATTATGGACAATGAATACTTTTCCCATTCCTACTCTTACCCTTACGATTTCCGTTTTCATCTCTTTGCAGCTGGCGTATGCTTGCGTCACCCTACTGCGGTGGGACTGCTCCAAATCGCAGGGTGCTGTGGGTCTGGCTGGGGTTCTCCTAGTTGCCCTTTCAGTAGCAGCAGGACTTGGACTTTGCTCCTTGCTTGGAATTTCATTCAATGCAGCCACCACTCAGGTACGCTACCCACATTTGAGAGAAAAAAAAATCGGTGATCTTTCATTCTACATTGTTTCTTTTCTTCCTATTCTGCAACATTAGTTATACTGGCTTAAGGTTGACTCAGCCTTCCATCCTTCTGCAGTTGGTAAAATGAGGACCCAGATTGTTGGGGGCAATGTGCTGACTTTGTAAACCATTTGGAGAAGGCTGTAAAGCAGTGTGAAGCAGTATATAAGTCTCAGTGCTATTGCTATTCAGCCTGTTAAGATTTTTCAACATTAAACATTCCGTTGGATTTAGCCCATTATCCTAGCCATGGCATTATGAATATGTTGAGTTGTAGATAGTATTTCAAACTTGGGGTTACTCTTGGGGCTCCAGAATTATTCCCGTACTGCTTTCAGCTCTCAAAAGCCTATAGCCTTTTGGCTACTACTTTCACATTCAGAGGTGTATGAGGAAATGTAGAGCTAGGGCTAAGCATTGCTGTTCCTTTGATTATGATCAGATCTTTTACACCCCATTTAGAAATATGCCTATGAAACCTCTGTTGTAATCTTCAACGCAAGGAGAGAAAATATTAGCATCTTTTAATTCCTAAGCCCAAAAGCTCAACTAAGCATTTATAAAAATTCCCAGTGTGTAGTTCCAGCCATTCCCTTTCCTGCATAGACTAAGATCTATGTCTAATTTTGCAGAAGTTGGATAGGTTCTGATCATGTCCCTTTTGTTACACTTCCAACCTGACCTGTACAGGTGCTGCCCTTCCTGGCACTTGGCATTGGCGTAGATGACATGTTCTTGCTAGCGCATGCCTTCACAGAGACTAGTCAGCATGTCCCTGTCAAGGTAAGTATATCTGTCTAGATTTTGAGATCCTGTGTACTGCCAGTTGTACCCTCAGGCTTTATTGTTCATCCATTCTGAGTTTGTGTTGCTCATTTTTACATTTCTTACCCAGGAACGGACTGGTGAATGCCTACGGCGTAGTGGCACCAGTGTGGCACTCACATCTGTCAATAACATGATTGCCTTCTTCATGGCTGCCCTTGTGCCTATCCCTGCATTGCGTGCCTTCTCTCTACAGGTAAGCTCCTCTGCTAACAGCTTTCATACAATATGCTTATAGAATCATAGTATCCTAAAGTTGAAAAGGACCTTAGAAGTCACCTCCAAGTGAAATCCCCTGCTGTTTTTCCCTGCTTTTACGTGAGAGCCTGCATCTAGATGCTATTGCTGATGGCAGCAGTTTTCCATATGAATGGAACTACAGTGGAGAGTAGAATATCTCCTTCTATTTCATAGTGTGCCCCTCAGACTGCCTATTTGTGAAGAAAACTCTTATACAGAAGAGCAAAATGTATAAAGTCACCTGCAGCTGTCCCTTAGCATCTCTGGCCGCTTCTAGAAAGCAGAATGATCCATTCACTTAAAGTCAAGTAGTGGTAGAAGAATCAATTGTAATATTTATAAAAGATTCCATTATCAAGATCTTGGAATCTTCAATGAGAACTTTGCTTTTTAAAAAGAAAAATCTGCTTCTTTATTGCAGGCTGCAGTAGTGGTTGTTTTTAACTTTGCCATGGTGCTGTTCATTTTTCCTGCCATTCTGAGTCTGGATCTTCACAGGCGTGAAAGCAAGAGGCTTGATATTCTCTGCTGCTTCTACAGGTACTGTCTTAGGAGTGGGGTGAAGACAAGTATCTTTCTGAGTACTCTAACACTTTTTCTGACAAACCAGGCTTCTGAGAGAGGAGAATAATTTGAAAAAGCACTTAAATACAGCAAAGAAAATCAAATTCAAGTCTTAGAAAAGTGTCAAAGCCACCCAAAGCCATATATTAGTTTTATTCCTGTCAAAAATGTATCTCTTAACAACAAAGGTTTAAAAATTGACATGCAGGATCTAAAACTGTTGGGAGAGTGCTGCCCTTCCTCTTCATTCCAGAGTCTGAAAATCATGTCTGGTCATAACTAAGAAATGTATCTTTACACCATGGAAATCTAGAATTGTGTACCAGCCTTTTCTGTAACAGTTTTCAATGATTTCTGCCCCCCACAGCCTCTGTTCTGCCCGTGTCATCCAGATCCAACCGCAAGAATATGCTGATGTGAATGACAACCACACCGCACCCACTTATCCCCATGGCCATCCAGCCCTGGCGACCAGCACACACATCACTACAACTGTGCAGGCCTTCACTCAGTGTGACTCCTCTGGGAGACATGTAGTCACTATTTTACCACCCACACAGCATGTGTTTACCACTCCCTCCACTCTCCTTCCTGCCAATCCTCTGGGCTCACAAATCTTCACTCCTGCCAGTTCCACTCGGGATCTTCTGGCACAGCTAGATGAAAGCAAAGGAGCCCAAGAATGTGTGCCCTTGCCGATTTGTCGATGGAACCTTTCCAGCTTTGCTCGTGACAGATATGCACCCATCCTGCTGCAGAGCCAATCTAAGGTAGGCAGCACAGAGTCATTCTCAAGAGGGTTTTTTGGGGGGTGGGGGGTGGGGGGGAAGGGAGCATCTTGAGCTGTGTAGGAAAAAAAATATTATCATCCTGGACACAAATTTGCGATTCGAGGAGTAAAGCCAGTTGGAAACTAAATTTCCCTGACTATCTCAAACAACTGGAAATGAGAGTTGTGTTCCTTTGCAAACTATGTATTCACTATGTGCTTCTAACAAACTCTGAGTTGGTTGTGCCTTGCCAAGTCAGCCCACAAGAGGGAAATATTAATCATAGCAGATATGGATCCTTGGTGTGTTAGTCAGTTCAAAATGGGAACTGAGTAAATTAAGATAAAATGACTAGGTTTGAAGGGCAACTCGCATCACTCATTGAGGCATCAGGATCTCCCACCAGGGGATTAAGAATAACCAGCCTGCAGGCTCTTCTAGCTCCCTTCCTGGAACATTAAAAAAAAGATAGTTCAAGCCATAAGAAGCACATTGCAGATGTTTCATCTGGCGCATCCACAGCCATTCTCTGTACTGAAGGAGATGCTACAATGACTTTATTTCATCTCATACATAGAAAAAGTACTTGGAGCTGAATGAGCTGGAGAGCAATGGCTTCCTCCATTTTATCATCCATAGATTGCCTTTGGGCAGCGTAAGAGGCAAAACCTTATCTGTCTGCTTCGTCCTGCATTGATAACTGATTGCACCTGGGGCAAGGCTTCCAGTAGCATCATTTGGCCTATCTATCATCCAACCTGGATATAAAATTTCCAGAGAACCAAATGGGCCAAATCTTATAATAAACAAAAGAGAAAAAACTGGAGTATGCAAAGATACTGTTTGTTGACACACATCTTGACACTTTTTCCCTCTGCTTTTTCAGGGAATTGTGGTAGCTCTATTCTTAGCCCTGCTGGGCCTCAGCCTCTATGGTACAACCAAGGTACATGATGGACTGTATCTGACGGATATTGTACCACGAGGTACAAAGGAGCATGCCTTCATTTCAGCTCAATTCAAGTATTTCTCCTTTTACAACATGTTTGTGGTAACGAATGGAGGCTTTGACTACCCAAACTCACAGGAAGCTCTTTACAGCCTGCATCAGGCCTTTGCTGCCATCCAGTACGTAGTACGTGAAGAGAACCGCCAGTTGCCAAAGATGTGGCTGCACTACTTCCGAGATTGGCTACAAGGTGAATTAATCTCTCTTTAGCAATTCTCTTTTCTTAGACTACAATCTCTGTCTCTAAAGGGATGTTTCCCAATTCTCGTTGCAGGATGCTTTGAGTGTAAACCTACTGGTATTTCAGGGGCAATGAGGATTTTGTACTTTGTTTAACAAGATGTGTCCAGGGAAGAAAAGTTCAAATCTCTATTTCATAACTGCACTCAGGATAAGATGTATTCTAGGCTACCAGAAACCCTAACAGATCTTTCTGTAGACATTTTAACCCCAACAGCATTTCCATCAGAGCTGTGTTTCATATAGGAATTGGTTGTTTGTATTTTGCACAGAGGTAAACTTAGGTTGGCTGTGTTTATTTGTACACAGAAGTAATGTGTATGCATGTCCTGCTACCCACATAGGGCATACACAATCACAGAGTATTTCCTACCCTCTAGAACTGAAACTGTGTTCTTATAAGTTAATATTAGTATTGTTGTATGCAGAAACTGGAGCCTAAGGAATACATGCTGGAATATTTTCTTGAAAGCTAGAAAAATAGTGTCTTCCTTCTTTCTCCCACTGTTAAAACATCTGTGGATGCAGATATTAGTCATATTGTATTGTTCTTATTTGTCAGTAATAATTGTTGGGTAATAATCATATATTCCTATATTGCTTAATTGTATTAAATACATTGTGTGTAAGAGTTCAAAGTCAGTTTCTCTTCACTGTGTAAATCCTTTCCTGTGCAACCTGGCCGAAATTATTGTGATAAAGCATAAGAGCAATGGTACGAAGAGGGGAGGTGCTAAATATGGACAGATCTCTTGGAGAGCTCCCATTTAATTTTACACTCTCTGAATGCCAGATCTACAGGCAGCCTTTGATCAAGACTGGGAAGCCGGGCACATCACCAGGGAAAATTATCGGAATGGTTCGGAAGATGGTGTTCTTGCTTATAAACTCCTTATCCAGACGGGCAACAAGAAAGAGCCTTTCAACTTAAATCAAGTAAGCATTAAGACTAAGTCAGTAAGTTGGTAGGGAGAAGAAAGTGGATAGATGAACCATAAGAATGAATAATAAAGTAACCGCAAGAAGAGAATTTCTGCAAAATATATATAGGGAAAGGAGTGTTTCCCTGCTGGCAGTTATGTGAAGGGTGTTTCTTGGAAATAACGGTTTGAAGGGAGATGAAAGATCTGCATTCTATTGGAGATTTGAATTTTATCCTGCTCAATTCCCTCATTTTTCCATCTGCCCCACAGCTGACAACTCGCCGTCTGGTTGATGAAAATGGGATCATCCCCCCTGATATATTTTACATCTGCTTGACAGTGTGGGTGAGCAATGACCCCCTTGGTTTTGCTGCTTCTCAGGCCAACTTCTATCCTCCACCCCCGGAATGGATCCATGATAAATATGATGCTACCGGTGAAAATCTTCGAAGTGAGTATTTAAGAAAGTTCCATTTCCATTCAGCTTTGTACCACATTTCAATGTTTCAACCCAAGTCCCATTCTGTCATACCATAAAGCTGCATAAATGGAATCATCTGCCTAGCTTCATAATTTGGTGGGTGTTGGGCAAAGGGGGATAATTAATCTTGGGGCCTAGAAACAAGAGGGGGCCAGGAGGTCACTTTTCCTAACGGCTGCCTTTGCTTCCTCTAGTCCCAGCTGCACAGCCTCTGGAGTTTGCTCAGTTCCCCTTCTACCTCAATGGCCTTCAACACACATCAGACTTCGTGGCAGCTATCCAGAGTGTGCGTGCCATCTGTGATGAGGTGGCCCAGACACATGGAGTATTTAGCTATCCCAGCGGATATCCATTCCTCTTCTGGGAGCAGTACATTGGCCTGCGCCACTGGCTTCTGCAAGCCATCAGCATTGTGCTGGCCTGCACATTTCTGGTGTGCACCCTGCTGCTACTCAATCCTTGGACTGCCAGCATCATTGTAAGTACTTTCATTTATGACTATTTGGGAACAAGAGAGATGTTGAATTGCCATATTCAAACGTTATCTGCTGCAGCATATATATGTATGGTTGTCAAATTGGCTTTGCAAAATCAGTATCATTTCTAGCACTTGTAAGTCAAAGGTCAAAGTTAAAAACAGATTTAGGTTAAATTGTGTGACGCTTCCTGAGATTAGAGGACTTCTACTATTTCCATGATTCCCCTTCTGTGCCCTACTGCTCTTCTCCTTCAACCTCTGTTTTATTCTCATCTATAGAATACTCAAAAACGCTTTAATTTTTATCCCAAAATATTATTCTAAACAATTACAATTCTTAACATACTCAATTTTTTCAATAATTCTGAAAATACGTTGATGTACAGTAGTTTGCATAATTTCTTTTGGTTGCAAAATAAATAATGATTTCGGTTGTTCACATTGTACACACACATACATGCAAACATACTTTTGTACCAGCTACCATATAAAATTTGGATCAGCCTGTATCTTTGCAACAAAAAGCAAAGTTTCTATCATCAGTTTTCCCTCTATGGTTCTGAAAGTTTTAAGTTAACATATAGTTTATTTACATCTTATGTGTTATATGCTGATCCACTTTAATAGAAATTTGCACACTGCACTTTTCTCCTCAACCATTATTATAGATGGATGTCTAGCTGCAGCCTTGCACTAATGTTTTTGCTTTGTCTTGCTTAAGAAGTAATTGTTATTTTTAAAAAAATATTGCATTGTATCATATTAACAATTCAGCAGATAATCTGTTTATGGAAGAATAATGGCTGACAGTGAATTTTAAGAACTCATTATCTAGCCTGTTAGATGCATTGATTAAATTTTTATCCTGCCTTTATTACTTTATAAGTAATTCAAGGCAGCAATATACATAATATTCTTTCCACCTCTTATTTTCCCCACAACAGCAACTCTGTGAGGTTATTCCTCATAAAATTCCTCACATTATTCCTATGCTTCTTACTCTATTTTCACAATAGTTACATTTGAGGCTTTAATATTTATGGTTTATTAATATCCATAACTACATGGAACATATATTGTAATTAAGAGCATCTATTATATAAAGGATACTAAAGACATAATAGCTAAACAGCACAAGGGTGCACACATTTAATTTTCTTTTTTTTAGACTACGGATAGCTGCTATAGACAATTCCTTCTATATTCAGAATATGTGTTTAAACCTTTAGCAGCTCCAAATTTTCTGCAAGAAATATTATTCATGCATCATAGATTGTGGCTTTGTGTTCATAAGCATTCTGTTTTCCCATTGGGTTTGTTTGTTTTAAATGCTGTACTCATGGTGATTTCTCTCATATCTAGGTATTTGTTTTGGCAATGATGACAGTTGAGCTTTTTGGCATCATGGGCTTGATGGGCATCAAACTGAGTGCAATCCCTGTTGTCATCCTAATTGCTTCTGTAGGCATTGGCGTGGAATTTACTGTACATGTAGCTCTGGTAAGTAAGACACCCCATAAGAATATTTGCGTTGCTTTAAGACTTAATGGCTTGTGATGATCTAACATTCTTAACTATACTAGTGGCTCAATTGCATGACACGGTAAGCTTGATTAGCTTTAAGCTTAATATTCTTTTAAGCTGGTTGCAGCTAGCAGGCTGGCCAAAGCTAACCTGCTAGTTAGGTTATGCATTAACTGGGTAACCAAGCTAAAGTATTTTAATATCATTAAACTTTGCAGATACATGCTTTTTTTTAAAAAAAAATAGACTATTTATCCAGACTGAAAAGAATAGGACCAATGAACTAGTTTCATAGTTTAGAATGGATTTGTACCAGAGGTGGGTTTCAGCAGGTTCTGATGAGTTCTGCAGAACTGGTAGTGGAAATTTTTTTTTTTTTTTTTTTTTTTTTTATTGAAAAAGTTTTACATTACATTTTATAATATGAAAACCCCCCCTTCCCCCTCCCTTGCCCACCCCCCCCCAATCCCTTCTATCCCTCCCCCCTCCCTTGACTTCCGCTATTTAACAAACATCAATCTTATCTTATTCAACATTCTTTAAAGGCGAGATCCCTTTGCATAAAAAATTAACTATTAGCACTTCACTAACATTCACATACTTAAAAATCTAAACAAATTAGATTAAGACAATTTAACTAAATAAGCTTAATACATTCTCTTTAAAATTTAATCTATACCTCAATTGTATACTCTTCATTTTAATAACGTTAATTAACCATGTAACTATACCTTTCATGCAATTATTTAAGTATACTAACATTTAATGATCTTAAATTTTAAACTATACATCAATTATAAATTCTTCAGTTTAATAATAATAATAATAATAAACCATACATTTACTTAAATACATTCTAACTCTAATTCAACTGAGCACTAATTGAAATTTCTTGCTTTGATATTTCTTCTTCATATAATCAACCCATTTCCTCCATTCCTTAACAAAAACTTCATGGGTCCTTTCCTTTAGGTATGCAGAAATTTTTGCCATCTCTGCCAAATTAGACATCTTCAATATCCATTCCTCTATGGTAGGCACTTTCTCTTTCTTCCAATATTGACCTATCAGTAATCTGGCTGCAGAAATCATATACAGTATTAACCTAGTGTCAATTACTGAAAAGCCCTTAACTATTCCCAACAAGAAAAACTGAGGAGAAAACTCCAACTTCTTCTTCAAAATGTTCTGCATCACCCACCAAAGTTTAATCCAAAATGGTTTCAACTTCCTGCATGTCCACCAAATATGAAAATATGTTGCATCCAAACAATCACACCTCCAACATTTAGGTTGAACATTTGGATACATACATGATAATTTTTTGGGATCTAGATGCCATCTATAAAACATTTTGTAAAAATTTTCCCTTAGGTTCTGTGCTTGCGTAAATTTAACATTCTGGACCCAAATCTTTTCCCATGTTTCTAACATTACTGGTTGATCAAAATTCTGTGCCCATTTAATCATACAGTCTTTAACTAGCTCCTCCTCTGAATCTCTCTCCAACAGTAAATTGTACAATCGTTTAATATGCATCGGACCTTTACATTTTATCTGAGTCACCAAGTCCTCTTCATGTAGCATTAATCCAGTTTTCTGATCTTCTCTCCATCTCGCTTGAAGTTGAAAGTACTGCAACCAAGTTAAATTGACTCCATCTTCCAACAGAGTATTCCAAGACTTCAAACACCAACTGCCCCCATCCATAAAAAGTATCTCTTTATACAACAACCCCCCGAGTGACTTTGTTTTTGGCAAAATATGCCCAAGATCCAACCACAAAGGTATTTTATAATCCAATTGAAGCTGGTGCTTCTTCCAGACTCTCAGCAAAGCATGTCTTAAAATATGCCTGTTAAATACACTGTCTCTCTTATCTTCATAAAGTAGATATGCATGCCATCCAAATTGCAAATCATGGCCTTCTATATTCAAAATCTCTCTTTTGGTTATTCCAATCCAATCTCCAACCTGTATCAATGCTGCTGCTTCATAATATAAACGTAGATTTGGAACTTTAAGGCCACCACGTTCACGTACATCTTGCATGATCTTAAATTTAACTCTTGGTTTTTTCCCACTCCAAATAAATTTATTTAAACCTGCTTGCCAGTCCATCAAATATTTATCGTTTTTAAGCACCGGAATCATTTGAAACAGAAACAAAAATCTAGGTAGAACATTCATCTTAACAGCTGCGATTCTACCAAGCAAAGAAAGTTGCAGTTTTTTCCATGTATCAAGATCTTTTTGAATCTTATGCCAAAGTTCTTCGTAATTATTTTGAAAAAGTTTTTTGTTAGATGCTGCAACTTGAATCCCTAAGTATTTCACCTTTGTAGCTATTTCAAAGCCTGCCACCCTTTCAAGCTCTTTCCTTTGTGGTTCCAACATGTTTTTAACAATCATCTTAGTCTTTTTCTGGTTCAGGCTGAAACCTGAGACCAGACCGTATTCATCTATAATGTTTTTCATCTGTATGATAGATTCCAAAGGTCGTGTTAGGGTAACAATCAGATCATCTGCAAATGCCTTTGTTCTGTAATCTGTTTGCCCTACTACTATTCCACTCATTTTGTCCGAGTCCCGTAGAGCATTCAGCAGCACTTCTAGCGTCAAAATAAACAATAGTGGAGATAATGGGCAGCCTTGTCTTGTCCCTTTCTGTATATTAAAATTAGTAGTCAAACTGCCGTTAATAATAATCTGTGCTGTCTGTTCTTGATAGATTGCCGAGATTGCTTGTATAAACTGATCTCCAAAATTCATCTTATGCAAAATCCTTTTTAGAAAATCCCAGTTGACTCGATCAAAGGCTTTCTCCGCATCCAAAAACACCAGCACCGCAGAGATCTGTTTCTTTTCATCAAGATATTCCAACAAATCTATGAGTTGCCTAACATTATCTTTCATGTATCTGCCTTCTATAAAACCAGCTTGGTCTTCATGAATCACATCTTGAATAACTGGCATCAATCTGTTGGCTAATACTTTAGCAAAAATTTTATAGTCCGTATTCAGGAGAGATATTGGTCTGAAATTTTCAGGTTTAGCAGAGTCTTCTTCTTTAGGTATCAATGATATAAAAGCCGTCTTCCACGAGGGAGGTATTTTTCCCCCCTGTTGAATATTACAAAACAAATCTTTAAGAGGCTCTATCAGTTCATCTTGCAAAGTCTTATAAAAAACTGCTGTCAAACCATCTGTCCCAGGAGCTTTAGATAATTTCAATTGTTTTATTGCATATAAAATCTCTTCCGATGTTATAGGTCGTTCCAGTCTGTCACTTTGTGTACTAGAGATTTTTGTAACTCTCTTCTTCTGCAAATATTCATCGATAAGATCTTCTTTAACTTTATCAGCTTGATACAATTTCGAGTAATAAGTTAAAAAGGCTTGATGTATTAAATTTTGCTGATATACTCGTTTCCCTTTATACTCAATAGCATTTATCATACGAGAATTTTGCTGTTTCCTCAAAATATAAGCCAACCATCTGCCAGGTTTATTAGCATTACAAAAAGTATTATGTTTAGCATACTGCAGATTAGTTGCTGTTTGTTCAGCCATCAGCATTTGGAATTGGTCTTTCAAGAGTTTTATGGTTAACAATACCTTTTCATCAGTCGGATTCTTAATAAGCAATTGTTCTTTATCCTTTATCTCCATCTCCAAGTCCAATCTCGACTTCTGTCGATTCATTTTATGTCTAGAATTCATATGTATCAGTACACCCCTCATATAGGCCTTGCATGCATCCCAAACTATCTCAATGGGTGTACCTTTATTCAAATTATTGTAAAAAAATTCTTTAATTTGTTCCTTTAGCTCCTTAATATACTTTTCATGTCTAAAGATATTCTCATTCATACGCCAGGATCTCCTTTCTCTTTTGCCTGGATTCATCTCAATCCAGACTGGACTGTGATCTGTTAAAGTTCTAGGAAAAATTTTTGTTTTTGTCACTACATTAAGCAAGTCAGTAGTAGCCAGCATAAAATCAATTCTTGAAAAAGATTTATGTCTATCTGAAAAAAAAGTAAAATCCAATTCTTCTGGATGATGGATTCTCCAAACATCCTTCAATTCTAATTCTTCTTTCATAGCAAAAAAAGTCTGTGGTAACTTATTCCCTTTTTTGGCAGATGTCTTTTTGTCCAATGTTACATCAATCACCCCGTTCCAATCTCCCATAATCAAAAAGGATTTATAATTCCACTGTAAAATTTTTTCATTCAACATTTTATAAAAACTCTCCTGTTGCTGGTTCGGGGCATAGATGCCAATTAAAAGCACTTCAACATTCTGTACAGTTATAACAACAGCAACATATCTCCCCTCATCATCCGCTTCTATAAGTTTAGCTGGTATTCTTTTAGCAATATAAAAGACAAGTCCATTTCTTTTGGCCCTACTAGAAGATATAAATTGTAATCCAATTTTTGAGATTAAAAGCTTCTGGTCCTGGGTTCTTATATGAGTTTCCTGTAAGCAGACAACATCATTATTATATTGTTTTAGATAATGAAATATTTTTCTTCTTTTCTGCGGTGAATTCAAACCATTCACATTCCAAGATAGAATTTTAAGTATCATTTTGAAGATGGCTGAAGCTCTCGAAGCAATTCACGAAGAGTTCCCGCAACCGCAGACGTCTTCGGTCTTGCCCCTCCCACAGCTTCTGAGTATAACTTTTTCCCATTCGCTTCCTTCTCCTCCTGTGATATCTTCACCTGGTGTGTTTCCAATCGTTGCTTCCCTGCCGCTCTGGTTATACGTTGATCCTTGGGTTCTTGCATCAGTAAATCCAAATCCGGTTCCACCTCTCTCGTAGCTCTAGATTGCTTTGGTTTCATCTCAGGAATATCTATTAATGAATCTTCTAATACGCCTCCTACTGCACCCAGAATTTCCTCCCTTGGGGCTTCTTGACCTTCCTTTAGCAGTCCCTGTTGACAAACCTGTTCAACTGAGATATCTTCAATAGGTATAAGTGTAGAAGAACGAGGTGAAGGAACTTTTTTCAACGCATTGTTATAAAACTGTTCCGCCTTCTCCACCGAATTGATACGGTATCTCACATCTTCAAATCTTAACACAATACCAACAGGGACATCCCACCTAAATGGAATCTGTCGCCGCTTCAATTCATTCACAAGGAAACCAAAGTCTTTCCGATCTCTTAACATCTTTGGTGGTAATTCTTTGAAGACCCCAATTTGATTGCCATCATGTAGAGGTGTAGACTGAAAAGAGTATTGCAAAATGTCATTTCTCAATTTCCTCTCAGTGAAGTAAATTACCACATCTCTTGGCAAATTTCTCTGTTTTGCGATACGTGAGTTAGCTCTGTACAACTTGTCTATTCTATTATCCACCACCTCTGGTTCAACTTTCAAAATCTTCGCCAACACCTCCACACAGGTTGCCCTCAGGTTTTCTCGATTATGTTCTCTTAGGCCTCTTAATCTTAAAGCATATTCCATATTTCGAAATTGTAGCATGGTAATCTCCTCTTCAAACCTCTGGCTCTGCACCCCCACCTTAAACATCTGTTCTTTTACTTCCTTTTTATTTGCTTCAACTTCAAGATTTAAATCCTCCACTTTTTTCTCAATCACCAATAAAGCATCAGTAAGAACCGTGGCTACTTTGGTTACACTCTGCTGTAATCCTTCAGTTTTTTCTTCCACCAGCTCCTTAACTTCCCCCACCACTGTTTTCATTTCTTTTTGATTTTTAGTCAACCTTTCATCCAATTTACTCATTTGGCCAGAGAGTTCTCCCATATATTTGTGTATAAATGCTTTCAAATCTTCTGTATCACAATCCTGTGTCTGTTTTAACTGCTTTGAAGCTGACACTGGCTTTTCCTTTGTTTGGTGTGTGGGGGAATCCCCCCCTGCTCTCTTTGAAGTCATACCTGAACAGAGCTTAAATCCAGGCAGAAAAGAAAAAAATCTTCCTCCTTTTCCTAATCTCCCCAGGTTTACAAAAGAGGAGCAAATTCCATTAACTTTTATGCAGAAAAGATACTTTAAAAAACTTGTAAAACTTGTGAATAAACAAAGTCCAATTACAGCCAAATACACTTTCGCTTTCTTGTTCCACTTTCTCTTTCCGCTTTTACTGACTCTGCTTTAATCAGCCGCCATTTTCACACACTTAAACTTCAATCAACTTGCTTTCCAAATTTTAAAAAAAACTCCTTAAAAACTTTATATTCATCAGAAGATCTCACCAAGCTAGTTGTTTTTCACTTGGGAATTAGCTTCGTTCGTTTCGGCTTCTCTCCGGCTTGTTCTGACAGGCAGAAGTCCCACGCCGCTCGGAGCTTCAGCAGCTTAAATAGGGAGCCCCAATAAAAGCGCTTACCAGGGCTTAGAACCCACCCTGGCAGCACTTTTTGGGCTCAACCTTTGCTGCCCACTCTCACCCCCCCCCACTACAAAGGGGGAGCGTTCCAAGCCGCTTTTGAAGTAAAAAAGCGGCTCTACAAGCGGCGGGGGCGGCGGACGATCAAACGAGCCGCCCAGCGCCGAAGAGATCGAAACCGGAAGTCCTGGTAGTGGAAATTTTGAGTAGTTCTGAGAACCAGTAAATACCACCACTGACTGGCTCCACCCCCATCTATTCTCTGCCTCCCAAGTCCCAGCTGATTAGGAAGAAATGGAGTGGGGAAGGAATGGAGATTTTACAGTATCCTTCCCCTGCCACGCCTACCAAGTCACACCCACAGAACCACTGATTTATACTCTCTTTAAAATTAATATGGATGGTTAGTATAAAAAGTAATCTACTCTAATTTATAATGCATGACTTTCTAGTTGGCTATCTTTCTGGATTATTTTATATTAGAAGGTACTTTCCTTTTGAAAGAACTAGAGCAAGAACTATCATATCCAGGTGAGACTTTCTGCCCTCCCATCTATGGTACCTGACTCTATGCACAGAAACTGATCCAGTAATTCAGCCTATTAGATTCCATAGCATCTATGTAGTTAGTAGTCTCTAAGAGTGGCTGCAAGGTATCCTTTTTAGGCATGGTTCTGACTGTTGATCTATTTTCAGGGGTTTCTCACCGCCATTGGCAGCCGGAACCTGCGCTCCACTGTGGCTTTAGAGCACATGTTTGCCCCTGTAATGGATGGTGCCATTTCCACTCTGCTCGGTGTACTTATGTTGGCAGGCTCAGAATTTGATTTCATTCTGAGGTACAGTTCTTTCTTTTCCATGTATTAAATACGTATATGTGTATATTAGATTGATTCTCTGGATATATTCAAACAAAATGGCAAATGTCCTATGATAGTCTCAAAGCCCTAGACCAGAGGTCTGCAACCTTAAACACTCAAAGAGCCATTTGTACCCATTTCCCCCAGAAAAGAAAACACCAGGAGCCACAAAACCTGGGTGGGCGTAGCCAACTCGACATTACTCACTTCCACCAGTCGCATGACCCCCCCCCAAGCCACGCCTACCCAGCCAGTCATTAGGGCAGAGAACCAGTTGTTAAAAAACACCGGGAACCACATAACCCTTTTGACATCTCTGTCTCTCTCCCTCTCCCCCCCTCCCTCTCTCTGTATCTCTCTGTCTCTGCCCCAGCCATTTCTCCATCACCCACCATCGCCCTTACCTTCTCAGGCCAGGCGAGGAGTGACTGGGAGGGGAGGGCGAGGGGCCAGCTAGTGGTGGGACCACCTGACAGGGAGCCACAGCAGAGGGCCCAAAGAGCCACATGCGGCTCCAGAGCCGCAGGTTGCTGACACCTGTCCTAGGCCTTTTATGGCTTTCTGGGGTATGTCACCAACAGCTTGAAACTGCTGATCCATATCTTAGGGTATCAAGTAAGAGAAGGCATTTTTTTTTCCTGATGGATAGTGGGGAATTTCAATAATATGTTCTAGTTGAATAAGTCCAAGGAGTTAACTAACCAAAGAGGTTAGTGATTCAGGTAGAATCCCTGATTCACCAGAGTATAGGAAGGAGTTGTTGATGCAGTGCAATTAAACTTGTAAGGTTCTGCTACTATAGCCACTTTCAATAAAAGCAGTTTTAGCCTTCCTGTGCAATTGATTTCCTGGTCTGGTCTACCTAATGAGGCTTACAACTATCTTCTGGATAAATGTCTTTCTGTACCCCTGGCTAAGTTCCTACATTGCACTAATCAATTATGTGATTTATTTGCTTACGGTTTAGCATGACATGTGAACCTACATATTGTGTTTTAGCTCCAGAATGGAGAAGGAAAGTAGGAACAATTACTGAACCTAGCAATGAAGGTTTTATTATGGGCAGATTAACCAAATATGCACCAATTACTAATTTCCATCTTTCATTCCAGATATTTCTTTGCCGTGCTTACTATCCTGACTATTCTGGGGCTACTTAATGGCCTGGTACTATTGCCTGTACTACTTTCTATTATTGGACCACCTGCAGAGGTAAGTGATCTTCTGTTCCCGAAGAGCTTGTTCCAAGATACATTAAAAAAACCTTAATACATTAAAAAGAACGAAGGATTCTGAATCCTATTGGCAGATTTTGTTAAGAGACTGTCCAGGTACTATGGGAAATCATTATCAATAAGTAAATTGAACATCAGGAGTTTTTTTTCTTTTACCATTAATACCTTTCAGGGTTTACTGTATAATTATGAAAGTTTTAATATGAAGGGAAATTAATATCAAATATAGTCAGACATATTTTTGAACTTTAAGAAAGCAAAACATAATAAGATCTGAACAATAATAAGTAGGGATTCCATGGACAAAAACTTAGTAACATGACAAAGAAGTCAAAAAGTAGATAGGAATTCTTAGACTGCGATACTAAAACACATTACAAACAATTATAATGGGGGAGGGGGGAGGTATATGAAGGAACCTAAGCAGCCAAAGAAAAACTTCAGGAAAGATCTGAAAATGATGCAGGTCACATGTAGGAGATGAAAAAAGATAGCTTGAATCTATCTATCCTTCTTTCATCTATCTGTCTGTCTGTCTGTCTGTCTATCTATCTATCTATCTATCTATCTATCTATCTATCTATCTATCTATCTATCATCTATCTATCTTCCATCCATCCATCCATCTAGCTGAACTGAAGCTATACAGATAGTCCTTGACATAACAACCATTTGTTTAATGATGGTTCAAAGTTACAACAACCTTAGAAAAAGTGACATACGAGCTCTTCTTAAAGTTAGAACTCCATCCAATTTACCATCTCTGTAGTCACCTGGTTGCACTTTGGCCGCTCAGCAGCCAGCATGCATTTACGACCATTCCAGCATCATGTAGTCACTTGATTGCAATTTGTGACATTCTCAGCTGGCTTCCAACAAGCAAAATCAATTGGGGAAGCTGGATTTGTTTAACTATTAACAACCACGTGATTCACTTAGCAACCATGGTTGTAAAATCAAGTCTGGTCCTTTGATGGCTTGTTTAATAACCACATCACTTAGCAATCAAAAATCCCAGTCCTAATTGTGGTCATAATTGAGGACTATCTGTAGTATCTTAAAACTAAAGCTCAGACTGAGCTGAGATAGTTGAGGGATGTTAAGAACTATAAAAAAACTCCTTTTTCCGACCCTGTAATGGCTTCTTCAAATAGATTCTTCAAAATAAAAGGAAACAGGAAAAAGCTGCTCATAAAGGTGACATAGATAAGTAAAAAAATAGCAGAGTCAGTTTTCTCAGAGAAGAGGAATATATATTCCATTATGTTTGCCCTCCATGCTTTGATTTCAACAAAGTGATTGACTGACTATTAAATTTTGGACTGCACCATTTGAAGCTTAATTTTTGCTTTTTGTAGCCTAATTTTTGTAGCCTAAACAGGGGAGAAAAGAAGGAATTGCTCTGTTATATTTTGCATTGTCAGAATTCACCATGAATTGAATTCTGGCCACTTTATTTTAAGAAAAATTGCAAAAATTTGGAACCAGTGCAGACAAGAGCAACAAAAGTTATTCCAGATCTCAAAATCAAATATTTTAAGGAAGGGATAAAGGAACTGGCAATTTTTCGCCTTAACACATAGATTATGTGAATCATAGATATAATTACACTTTTAAGTAGATGTTGACTGAGAACTGTTCTCTGCTACCCACGGAATAATGATGTAGAGTAAGGTTGAATCTTAAAAAATAATTAATTTGCAGAAAGAGCAGTTCTACAGTAGAATCAATCCCCCAAAGAGAAGGCAAGCTTTCCTTCCTGAATATGTTCACACAGAAGTTTGATATGAGTGCTTTAATATGGATTCCTGCACCAGGATTCCTGCACTCAGGCAGTTGGACTCCTTCCAAATTTGTGATTCCTTGAGAAAACAATATAATGGGATATAGATGTTCTGATCTGCACTATTTCACCGTAGGGGTCTTGTGTCATTTTCTTATCGGAAGTGCCAACTTAGATGAATAAAATTAACAGCAAATATGTCAGCTGTGATTTACTATTTCCTATACACAGATAATAGAGTTGCCTTTTTCAGTTAAGTGCTCTTCAGATATAAGAACTTCTAAGCAATTCTGGGAATGACCCCAGACCAGGGGTTTGCAATTTTAAACACTCAAAGAGCCATTTGGTCCCATTTCCCACAGAAAAGAACACACCGGGAGACACAAAACCTGGGTGGGCATGGCCAACTCCACGTCACTCACTTCCACCAGTCACAATGCTCCCTCTCTGAATTTTTCTATGTCTCTCTCTCTTTCTCTCCCCCTCTCTCTGTATCTCTCTGTCTCTGTCCTACTTCTCCATTACCCGCTGTCACCCTTACCTTTTCAGGCCAGGCGAGGAGTGACTGGGAGTGGAGGGTGAGGGGCGGGTCCAGCCAGTGGTGGGATCACCCAACAGGGAGCCACAGCAGAGGGCCCAAAGAGCCGCATATGGCTCTGGAGCTGCAGGTTGCTGACACCTGCTCCAGACTGAGCTGTTTTCTTACAGGGTCACATTTGGAAGCACATCAGCTGGAGAACTTTTGCTAGTTTCCTTATCCTGCACACATCTTTTTCTTTTCATCATACAGGTAACACCAGCAGATAATGGCAGCCGCTTGCCAACACCATCACCTGTCCCACCGCCCATCAACCATCACAGCTTCTACATTCGCCAACATGGAAATGCTTTCGGTGACTCCTCAGACTCAGAATACTACTCAGAGACAGTTAGTGCATCAGAGACTGGTGAAGATGACCGCAGCACATATATCATCTCCCCAGCTCAATCACAGATCTTGGTCAAAGCCAGCAAAAGTCCTAATTTTCCCCAAATCACTGTAAGTATCAATCAGGGCTCAAAACAACCTACTTGGTTTTTCTGGCTAGATGGTATTATTTCATAGAAAGAGAAGACTAAAGACTCCTAGATTGCAGCTCCAATAAGAGCATATTTTCCTTCATTAATTGGAAGAGGGACAAAATCAAAACTGGGATTGTTGATTTTTTTGGTCTCTAATGTTCTAGGAAAGGGGTCCCCAAACCCTGGGCCATGGCCCACTACCAGGCTGTGGCCTATTTGCCACAGGGCCGTGAATGGCGGGCCGGTGACCATAGGTACACGTGTCACTTGCCTTGCACAAGCAGTAGGATGAGGGGGGTGCGCATGTGTGTGCATACGTACCAGCCTGCTGCTCATGAAAGTGGAGTTGTGCATGCATGCCAGCCAGCTACTCACGTGGCCTGGTTCTTCTCCTCTCCCCCCCAAGCCACAAAAGTTGGGGATTGCTGCTTTTAGAATATTTTACCCCTTATATTTCTATGTGAAATGGAAAAGAGCCAACAGAAAATATGATATGTAATTCAGGACTGAACTGTTCAGTTGTTAATACTCTCTGAGTTGGTTGTTTTCTTTTAGACATTTAATTACCAGGCTAGGTAAAATCATTAGTGCAAGGGAGACTAACGTTTGCTAGGTGTTTATATATAGTCCTTTGCCCTGCCAGTTTTCGCTTCCTCGATTTTTTTATTATTAGGATATCATTTTCTTCCTAAGGGTTTATCTGGTGCGGTTTGCTACTTATCTGGATATTGGGGGGTGGTAGGCAGGGGAGGAGATGTATTCTGGGCTGTTTATTTCCTTCCTTGTTTTCTCATTGCATCCTTTAAATTATATGCAAACAGGGTTTATTTCTATGTATCTACTGATGGCTGATTTATTTGAATGCCAAGCTTCCAGAAATTCTCTAGCATTTTTGGATTTGGATTGATCTAAAACATTAACAGTTTCTCAGTTGAATCTGTGGTTGAGTGCATCCATGTGTTAATATTTCCTTTTTTTCTACTGACAGCCAATTGGTGTTGGTAGATATGGTCTGCCAGTCTTTTATTTGTTTGTCCTACACTATGGCAATTACAGTCTTTATGTTATATATTGGTGATACCTGGTTTCTTCCCCCTCTCTGGTTACTGAGTTTTCTGATTTGCTTAAAATGTTTTAGAGAGATGTTGTTGGCTTGCATGCTACAGTGATGCTGAACAGTTGTGAAAGTCCGTTGGTTGTCTTGGATATGTTTTTGATATACAGTAGTATTGTCCTTTTTGTAGGTTGTAATGGTTGTTTTCTGGTGGGTTATGGAGTTAGACACTTTTCAATGAAGACCCCATCTGTCCTATAAAAAGGTAAAGGTTCCCTCGCACATTTGTGCTAGTCGTTCCTGACTCTAGGGGGCGGTGCTCATCTCCGTTTCAAAGCCGAAGAGCCAACGCTGTCTGAAGACGTCTCCGTGGTCATGTGACCGCCATGACTAAATGCCAAAGGCGCATAGAATACTGTTACTTTCCCAGCAAAGGTGGTCCCTATTTCTCTACTTGCATTTTTTATATGCTTTCGAACTGATAGGTTGGCAGAAGCTGGGACAAGTAACAGGAGCTCACCCTGTTATGCGGCACTAGGGATTCAAACTGCTGAACTGCCAACCTTTCGATCGACAACCTCAGCATCTTAGCCACTGAGCCATCACGTCCCTTTCTGATGATAATACTTAGCTATTAATGAAATGTCTGCAAGGAGACAATCAAGTTCAGAGAGCACTAAGAACACTGAGGAAGCACATTGAGACACAGTCATTGAGACTGAGAAAATAAGACTTTAAATGATATTCCAAGGTCAAATGATAGTATCACAATGGGAAATATTGAGGAATCACTTTTGAAAGGTCTTTTCTCATGATCTTATAAACAGTGTACAACAAATTGTGTGTCTATATTCCCTTTTATTGCTAAATGGTTGTGAGAAGCACTTTTATTACTGTGCTGTTCCTTTCTATACCTAACAATAGGCTTTTCTCTCCTGTGCAGGTGGTAAAAAGCTACAAGACAAGCCTAGAATCACCTTTATCATTGTGCAGCCCGGAATGGACCCAATCCAGAACTGCTGGTGGCCATTTGCCAGCAGCTGTCACAGAAATCAAAAGTTGTTTGCAGCAGCAAGAACAACCCAACCACAGACTAGGGTCTCAATTGGCTCAGTCTACTCCCGATCCCCTTCAGACTAACTCTATTACTCACAGCACCAAAATACCACCTTCAGGACCTGGTGGCACTTTCACTACAGTTACAGCTACTGCCTCGGTGATGTTGGCTTTGCACCCACCTTTGCCTGGATCATGCCGGGGCTATACACATGAGGGGTTTGAATCTGATGATAACTCTGAAAAACCTGGCCCCAAACCATCTGACAGTTTGGAACTACAGGACCTGAAACAGAATCATTAGCCATCTGCTCCGCCAAGCCAAGTCACTGGCTCTAGAACTCCTGTCTCAGGGCTGGCCGGCATGCCAAGTGAGCACGGGGACCAGATACATCCCACATCACAGATTGTGAAGTTCGCTGTATTTATGGAAACTCTTGCCTTGCATCCAACCAACTGCAGGCATAATCAGTATTGCTGAGAACAAAGAGGCCAAATTATTTTCAGTATCCATATTGCAAAAAAGCTAATAGGAGAATATCTCAGCATTCCCAGGTGTATCTGGCACCAGAAAGCACTCTGATTTCTTGGGTGTCAGGGTGTAAATTTTGTGCCCTTAGTTTGGGCCAGTGACCCATTTAATATCAGGCCTACTTGAATCTGAAAAAATGAAAGTGACCGTTCTCCACAAGCTATGTGAACCATCTCATGGCATTCTTTGGGCTAGTTGCCCAAATAGCCACCCTCCATGGAGAAAAGAGGACTCAACTATGTGTGGGAAACTCTCCTACATTGTGCTGCTATTCTTTTATTTTTATTAATATTATTATAATTATTATTATTTTAAACTGTATAAAAAGAGTCACCAACCCTCCCCCTTATAATTATAATAATTATTTTTATTATTTTCACAGCTCTCTCAGTAAACGTGGCAATTTCCCTTTAAGGGGAAACACCAGGGTGAAGTTGTAATAGGGAGAACACCCCTGTTGTAATGTGGACTGAAAGGAGAATGCAATGGTGGGGGCGCGATGTGTCTTAAGGTTCTATGCAAATTGTGGGACCAGCTGCCTTCTGCTCTGGTTCCCACCAGTAGTACTGCCTATCCTAGCATCTGCGATGTCTCTGTTCTGGATCCTACTCCTACCCCCCTCCCAGTGGTGGGTTGCTACCAGTTTACCCTGGATTGGGAAAACCGGTGGCTGTGGCAGGAGGCTCCGCCCACCCACCTGATGCTTCTGCGCACCGGTAGCAGTGGGTTTTGAAATCCACCCCTGCCCCCTCCCTTATACTGTATACACTTTCTCTTATTTTGCTTGCCTCTTATATCAGCTGAAAATGTTCCTTACACAAATGTCTCCTAAGCAATTTCTGATTAGTGTTTAAATGTTCTCCTTCATAACTAATAGAAGTAAGGGATTATTCAAGAGAGAGTTTTTGAAATTTCCTCCACCCAGGAAAAAACACAGTTGGATCTTAAACATCAAGGAAAGATAAGAGTTATCCTGGTACTCGACACAATGCCAGGATACAGAATGCTTATATATGTACATTGATTACAAAGCTTGTGTTGCACATAAGAATTTAAGGTATCTAGAAAAAGAACACTCGGAGAAGAAACAAGAATCTCCACATGATAAATTCAGTTGTGTACTGCCCTGATTGAGAGTATTATGAAATAAGGTCAGTCAGTCCATGTTATTATTGGGGTGATGCCATGTATATCGTTGAGATCTTTTTATCAATAATATTTTTCCTCTGCTGAGATGATTGGCTTCCTGAACTTTATGGTTATATTAAAATACTCAAGCCACACTTGGTAGACAAATGTGGATTAAGCATTTTTCCCCTTTACCAGAGGAAATGTGTGAAACTATCCTTTGATTCTATTTTGAGAGATTTTGAGCTGACCAGAAACCTCTCCCATTCAGTAAGATTTTGGTGCAATTGTTAAAGCAGAAATGTTTGATCTCCTGCCTAAAAATTTAATCTTGTGGTTCCAGTTTCTGTTCTTGAATTCTCCTTCTGGTTCAGCTGCTTTAGTAGAAAATTAAAAATAAACTAACATTTGTCAACAGGGTGCTTCTAAAGGAGAAGTCCCAATTCCAATACGTATGTTTGGTTTCTGCATAACCAGGTCAATATTGTTTTATAAAACAATTTGGTTTTCCATTCTATTTCATAATGTCAACCTGCATTCTCCATTAACTTTAAAGTGACTGTTTCTGGCCAGGTCTAATCTAGGCACCACAAGAGAATGACTGACACCATATATGTTAAAACACAAATTTTCCTGGCGTTAAAACAGCTTGTAATTATTTATTTATTTATTCCTTTCTTTCTGTCCTTTTCCAAAGGAGAAAAGATGGCAGCTGGATCAATATTTGGGGGGGGGGGTTTACGTCTATTTACATGAGGTTACCAACTTCCTTATGTTAAACTACTCCCCATTTAAGTTAGCATCAAATCAAATGTTTTATTTCCTTAATATACAATTCTTTCATCTGCTAGATATTAAGCCTGCCAAGCATGGCAATTTTCCACAAAGAATAAAAAAAGTAAGGCATATGGATTTAGATGATTTCATTAGTCACCTACATCAATCCAACAGACCAGAGATCAATGCCCTCTGGATACTTTGCAGCTCAACTTCCATTAGCTCTAGCATAGCCATTGGCAAGAAATTGTCAGAGTCGGAGTCCAAAATATCAAGAAGGCACTAGGATGTCTACCCACACAGGTTGCAAGAAATTAGAGGTTGAAGCTGCAACTGGCAAAGCTTTTAAGTGAAGGATTTTTGACACCTTGAGATCGAAACTATTATATGCATACATGCAAACACATGCAGCTTTCTTACAAAAAAGATGATATTATTCAAAACAAAATTATGTACCAGTTAAGGCAGGTAAATTATTTTAGCTGATCCTGATTATTGATTTGGGGATTTCAGAAGGCAGGAAGTCCACCCCTATAGACTTCTAGGCATGATGTTGTCCAACATTTAGACACTAATAGCTTACCATTTTAACCATGGTATTAATATGTTCAATAAGTTAACTTTTTTAAAGCATTGTCAGTTTAATTGTCTCCTAGCCACTTTGAGGGCTTCACTTGAACTTGTGACATGCTTAGGAAAAAAATTGTATCATCCCCTTGAGCACAGAGGCTGTTATCACAATCAACCCATATTCTTACAAGAGTTGATTCTTGTTGGAATCCATTTCCCACTGACATTCTTCCTTCTAAACCCCAGGCACTTTAACCCCTTCCCTTCACCAAGAACTGCTGTAATTTTATTCCCAGCCAAAGTTGGATTCACTTCTTGTTACCAAGGGAATATACTGCTGAGATTTTCACATCTGTGTAAGGTGAAAACTTCAGTAGGTTTATGCCTCTTGTTAAAATGAGCACATTCAGTTTATTTTAAACATTACTGATTTCTGGAGTCCAGAGAAATTTCCCAAAACCAATTTACTATAGGGCCACTGACCCGGCCAGCATTTAGATCAAAGTTTTCCCACCATTAAATTCCTTCTTTCCACTGTCTAAAAAGAACTGAGTGCTTCTGAAAAACCAATCCCACCCCCCTCACCAAATCTGGGACCAGTGAAACATGATGAAAAGTGGACACATTGTATGTGTATTTGTGTGCGTGCGCGTGTGAGAGTATGTAGTGGGTGTGCTAGAGATCTGTTAACCTGATAATGTTGTCTTGCCATATAAATTATTTATATGAAAAAGAAAGATTTATTTTTGTAGTTTGTACAGACTTCTAGCCTTGCAATGGAATTTTTATTTTTAAAAGTAAATATATATTATATATAAACTTATCTTCTAGTGATCCTGTGTGTTGTTCTTTGTTCCAAACTGATGTTGAAGAACCTGTGGCTTTTCTAGGTGTGGACCTATAGTGGAAGATTTCCATCTGAAAAATAGCGCTTGGCCAAAAGTTTAAACTAATTGATAGCACAAACAATTTCATTATAAAAGCAGGAAAGAAAATTCCAAGTAAACTGGCAGAGAACTGAGGCTTATGAATGAACAATGGGAAAACAATTGTTCCAGGAAGATACAATTTAGCTTGCTATTTTGAAAATGAAAGGTAGACTGCATGAGAAAGACCAGCATCTTACATTACCGTGATGAAATCCTAGATGACACAAAGTTCTCCATACTGAAATGAGTTAACCCATCCCTCTTGCTGCCCTCCTGGAAAAATCAGTCTCCCTACTCCACCTTCCTCTTAGTAGTGGCTGTAATGCAGCTGTCTGGTAGTGTTTATTTTCCATAGTGGAGGAAGGCAGCACAGAATGGCACAGATCTACATGTGCATGGATATGTCTTGTCAGCAGCCACAGGGACCACATCTGAGCCAATTCCACAAGCAGAGCAACAAACAGAATGAAGAAAAACAAATAGAGAACTGAGTTCTCTCTCACACAGCACTGAAGCTTAGAGGTTCAGTTAGGGGTGTTCATTTTAAGAAGCAATGTTACTCCTTTTTCCTACTGTTAGTTGTAGTTTGCAGCATGCAATGGCTAGCAAGAGATTGATTATGAAAAAAAGCATATGGATAGGCAGATGTTTGATGCATCAACATGTAACTTTAATTCAAAATTATGGCTACTCCCAAGAGAAAAAATGTAGAATCTTCCTAGAAGGATAGAAGGACTGTTTTAGCTGATTCATTTCAGATTAGCAACTAAAGTAGCTGTTCACGTTGAACACTAAGGATTCAAGTTCAGCTTGTAAAAGTGCAGTCAATAGGGTGTTACTAGCATCCATAAGATGAGAAATAGTCCTTTTCAAAAACTTTGTTTCAAGGTTGTTGATGTAAGTCCTGTAGAAATCACAGTGCCAAGCCCTAATCATCTTGCCAATTTAGTATCGGGTGAACAAGTTAGCTAAGTTGTTTCTTATCCCTTTATACTAACTCACAACGGTTCTCTAGGGTTCCAAGCTCAGTGTCTGTCTGTTAAAAGCACAATTCCTTCCATTTTCAAAACAGTTGCTTCATAGCATGATGTAAGTCCATTTCTCGGGACAAATCAGCTTCCTGATTCTTGGAAGTAGAAATTGTGGCTCTAATTGTGGTCGTAAGTCAAGGTCTATTTGAGCAGGAGAGTGATATACTATATCATGCATTTTATAATGTCTAGCAACTACACTGTGGTTCATAACTCTTTTCCAGATCTACAATTAAAAGATCAAATCTGTTCCTTAAAATAGACCTGTCATCTTCCAGGTTAAGTCTGAACAGTCAGGAAGTTTCCTTTTTTGCCTCTCTATTGAAATCAGCACACAGACTGCAATCATAGTCAGATCTTGCCAACCAAAGAGGCAATTGTAATTTAAAGAGAGCAGAGAACGCCTTGAAGAAAACTGTTTGGCAGGACAGGACAACATGCTAACAAGATACTATTTCAAGGTTGCTTGTTCCTGAGGCATTCAGCTCATTTGTGCTCAGAAACAGAAGCTGAATTATGAATGAAAAATGAAGATGGCAATATTGGCACAGAATGAACAATAATAATTTTTTTTTCTGTTCACAAGAAATAATAAAGAGAAAAAGAGACCACTGCTAAAATAAACATTCAGCTTGTTGATACACTGAATGGGAAAAGAATTCATATTGTTTTTAAACCCTAAAAAGTCTGTTTGACTAATAGGGTAAAAGAAATTCCAAGAGACAGATCCTCTCTCAAACTCTTTCAACACGAAGGGACTGTCTTTCGTCAGCCTTGATTTAATTGAAGGCAATCAGCCATTCACACATATGCTATAGATACTAATGCACGCATTCACACATACATCAATACTAGGAAAGCTGATGTTTGACTGTTTTTTTTTTGTCTTTATGATAATTGAAATTCCAGCACTAAATAAGCAAATAAATCGATCCCAACTGAATTATTGCCAGTTCGAGAATGCGTAGGATTTTTCTTTTCCAGCCGCTTTCAACATTTAACACAGTTCAAAACCTGAACATTGTTCCCAGAATAGACAGGCAGAAAAATCTATAGGCAGTTTTCTGGATGATATAGAAAGATTTCCAGTTTCCAATTGTTTAACAACAACAGCAGCTCTAAAATGACAGATGTGTTACATAGCTACATAAATTATACCACTGAATTGCAAAGTGAAGGGAAAATAGAATATACATATTTGTGGAAGGTTTATGATTGGTTCTCCTCAGAACAAACTCAAGATTGCGATCTGAGTCCAGTTGATATCCATTAATTCCTGGAAATAAAAAACAAGATCCCTTACTTTTATTTTTTGCTTTCATTCAGGAACTCAAAATAGAAAACAAAATGTTTCCTGCTATTTTCCCCACAATGTCAACCATTTTTCAGGAAGAAAACAATTAGCCCAAAGTCATCATCTAAGGGTGGAATAGAATCCAACTCTCACATTTCCTAATCCAATCCTGGCTCTTTAGACTTCCTCCCCTGCTTTTACACTATATCCCTGCCCTCCAGCTCTCATAGCCACCTTAATACAGGTAGTCCTTGACTTACAACAATTGACCCCAATATTTCTGTTGCGACATTTGTTAAGTGAGTTTTGCCCAGTGATGAAATGTAAAATTTGTTACTACCGGTTCTGTGGGTGTGGCTTGGGGGTAATGTGACTTAAGACTTAAGGGGCAACTTTAAGAGGTTGCAGAAAAAAATGCTTTTAAAAGCTTCTGTCAATCAGGCAACTCAGTTGGGGTCATCAGAGGCTTTTAAAAGCATTTTTTTCTATAACCTCTTTTATATATCTTTGTTTCTTACTTTTTATGTTTTTTCTATCTCTTAGCACTTCTCTTTTTTTAAATATATATTTTTCTTAATTTGTGTTAGTCTTTTATCGTATTTATAAAGTAATGAAATTGTGTGTGTGAGAAAGAGAGAGGGAGGGAGGGAGGGGGAGAGGGAGAGATCACTGATTTTTTTGGCAACAGCCAAAATAGCCAATGGAATCCTAGATTGCATTAACAGAGTGGATCACTTGAAGTACTAGTACTGTTCTACAAAGCCTAAGTAAGACCACACTTAGAATATGCATCTAGCTTTGATCACCCCAATACAAAAAAGATGTTGAGAGTTTGGAAAGAATTCAGAGAAGAACAACAAAAATGATTATGGTAGCCTAGAAGCTAAAAGGTAGGAACTGGGTATACTTAGTTTAGAGAAAAGAAGGACCAGGGATGACAGGATAGCATCCTCCAATACTCGAAGGACTGCCACAGGGAAGCGAAGGCCACCTTGTTTCTCAAAGCACCAGTAGGCAAGACGAGAAATAATGGATGGAAACTAACCAAGGAGAAAAGCAACCTAGAACTAAGGAAAAAATTCCTAACGATGAAAACAATTAACCAGTAGAACAAATTGCCTTGTTGTGGGTGCCCCATCACTGGAGGCTTTTAGGAAGAGATTGCATTAGCCATTTATCAGACATAGTTTAGGTCTCCCGCGAGAGAAGGGGGTTAGACTAGATGCCCTCCAAGGTCCCTTCCAACTCTTGTTAGTTACTGAGAGAGAGAGAGAGAGAGAGAGAGAGAGAGATGCGCATCTCTCTCTCTCTCTCTCTCTCTCTCTCACTCTCAGTAACAGTAACAAGAGTTGGAAGGGACCTTTTAGAAAAGAAAGTGAAGCCCAGTAAGCAAAGCACAGCCTCAACTCCCGGGGGGCCGAGGTGCCCCTGTCCGAAAAGTCTCGGGCATCCCGGGCTGTCGGCTACGCCCACTCGCTTTGCGTCGAGCTCCTCCTATACATGGCTGAGAGCTCGGAAGCGACCCGCCGTCAGCAGCACCGAGAGGGCTGAAAAGGCCAGCTGGCTTTCGGGGCGCTCCTCTCCTCTGTTCCCCGAGCCTCCCGGCAGCCAACAGACGTCTTCTCTGCCTCTTGAACTCGGGACACAACCTTCCTCCCGGTGCCCTCCCCGCCTGCTGGGTGGTCCGTAATTAATCCCCCGCCACAGGCGGTACGGGACTTACACGTCCTCGCCCAGCAGGCCTCCCCGCCTAATCCCCGGTTCTTGTTACTCGCCTCGGGGGGCCGCCAGCACCTCCGCGAACCCCTCGCCTCCTCTCCCCGCGCTTTTCCTGTCCGATTCAGTGATGAAGATGCAATGAATACGGCAGAATCAGACGCCTCCCCCCCCCCACCGCACCCCGCCTTTCTGCAGCGATCGTAGCCTTTTCCCAATGCTTTCATACGCGCCTCCCGCGAGCGGGTGCGCGGGCTTCCCGGGCTGGGCTTGAGCTAGGGCGACAAACGGAGAAGCCTCGCTCGTTTGGAGAGGCGAAACGAAGATGACGGGTTAAAAAAAAAAAAAGTGAAGAAATAAAGCGTAATAAAGGAGGGAGCAGCCCCGAAGAGAAGCTGCCAGATAACCGAGAAGCCTCCCTTCCTGCTCCCCGCTTTGCATGACAAAAGCCCAGCTGCAGAGATGGCACCGTCCCTCCTTTCCCTCCCTCTCCACCCCCCGCCAAATTCCCTTCCCCAATTACCAATCAAGCCCATTATGTGGCAACAATAGCCGCCAGCAATGGCGGCCCACCCAAGCGGCTAACCTACAGCCCACAGCGTGTGCAATTTTGGCAGAGGACTCAAGTCTCCCATCCCGTCAAAATCCTTGTGTTGGGGCATCAACGGGCAAATGTACCAATACAGCTGTGACCATGTGAGTAAAGTAAAAGGGGAGGTCGGCAGCTTGAATTAGGGTGAGTAATCACTACTGTTATCACTTGTCAAAAAAACTTGTCTCTCTTCTTAACCCCCCCCCCCCCCAAAGCTCTTTCCAGTTTTGTCCCTTCCTTTCTTTGCACAAAAAATGTAGGGATCTGACATTGTAAGCTTTCAGAAACTAAGCACATTTTAGCAATGTTACTCAAGATAGTAATCAAGAGGTAGAACTTTTGGGAAAGCCAGAAGAAATAGCTAGGTTGGAATAAGCAGATGAACATTTACTCTTTAACCTACACAAGCAGAGGATGGCTCTACTTTCCTTTTAGGTATAAAGGTATAAGAGATATAAGAAAGAAGGGAAAGGAAGTGCTGACCATTAAAATAAAACCCCAAAACATGATCTTAATTGTAGTCTAAGGGAGGGATTTTTTTCAGTTATGGTTCCACAATGCCCACTCGTGGTTGGAGGTGTTTATGCAGCTATTAAAGGGAAAATAATTAAGGTACAATTGTCAGAATAAGAGCAGAAAAGAAGGGAAGCGGAGATTTGTGGTTTTGCATAAAAGTAGGCAGGTAAACGGAAATAATATCTTGACTGCTGTGAAAGAGACTCTGAAATATCTCTGAATGAATTAGGGACAGGGAAGAATATGTTTTGCATGTAATTCACAAAATTTTTGGTCCAAATGTGTAGTCAAAAAATAAACCCTACGGAGTTCCATTAAGCTTACCCCAGTTATGTGTCAATATAACTGCAGTTTAAGGAAGAAGCAGAAATGAAAATGTAAAAAAAACTTCAGCAGGGAACCGTGTCACAAAATATGCCTGATTCCAAAAATGTAAGAATCCTACTATAAAGCAGTATTTTACTATATTTACCATATTTTCCCAGAGAAGGAAAAGTTAGCATTAACTAAATTATTGAATCGCAAATCTTATCCAGCTTTCTATTAGCAAGAAGCTTTTGCTCAAGCTTCTTTTGAAAAGTAGGATGTTAACATAATGTTCACATCTGATATTTTATTTTCTAGATATGTACACCCATATACACTTTGTGGAAGGTGGGTCAGGATGAACAGAGTGCAAGAGCTTCTTCCAGGTAGCAAGGACAAAAATCAGACCACCGTCAGCAAAACGATCATCCTTCCAAGTTTCAGTCTTCCCATGGACTCATGTCGGTATCAATGGCCACACAATTATAAGCTGCATAACGCAATTTTTCTTCACAAACTTTGGCACTAGAAATTAAAAAAAAAAGGTTAACATTTCCAGGTATTCTGAAAATCCCCAATACATCTCTGGCTTACAAATGGTTGTTCAATGAAAGTTTTATTTCACTATCATAGCCTCCCTGTTTGTCTGTCTTGTGGTATAGAGTAATATTTTCCTTCTTACACTTCTCTAGTTCTTCCACTCCCATAACTGTCTTCTCTTCCCGTTATCTACTGTGAATATCCCTTCCCTAGACAGCATGTAACAGTCCTTGCTGTTCTGCTATTATATAATCTTATCCAAATTCTCTTTCCTGTGTCTCTATCTCACAGTGGTGGGGAACAGTGGTCCCTTTAGGACTTGTGGACTTCAACTCCCAGAATTCCTGAGCCAGCATAACTTTTGGGAGTTGAAATCATAAAGGGACCATCGTTTCCCATCTCTGCTCTACCATAAAAATGGTTTCTAGAACTTACGAGGCATAGTTGGGCAAAAAGAGCGTGCTGGAGCAAGTGGATGATTCAGGGAGGGCATCAGTGGTCTCCGAGCTTGGCCATAAGACAGAAGAAAATAAAGTAAGTCAGAAGAAACTACCAGATAATAAAACTCCAAAGGACCAGTAATCAGTGTTCTTTCCCAAAGAGGGAAGCGGGACTCACCCTAATTTATCAGGATAAATGTAAATTCGAGCTGGAAGTCTGCTTCTCCCCGTAACAAACCTCAGAAAGCGACTGCGATCCTCTATGGAGAAAAGTACATGGCTTTCATCAGTTCATCACAAGTCCCTCTCCATAATATACCTCCCAGAAAATGAAATAGGAATGACATCTGACAGGGTCTCAAGATACTAGCCTTGGAAACCAGGAATTACTTTTTATTCAATGAGTCAAAATGTAACCTGCAACCAAATATATGACATGGTCTCAAGATAATAGCCAAGTTGTGGTGACAACTTTTCACCTTCTCTATTCTGCTGTAATTTACTTAATCTTACACCACTTCTCCCCTCATCATCTGAAATAACTGGGTTTTTTTAAGAAAAGAAAAATGTTTACAGCAAGTTCAATTATCAACAATGGGTTCTGCAGGAGAGACTATGGTAGTTCTCAATGGGAAAAGTTTCTTAAAATATGCTTGACTCTGCAATCATTTAATAAATGGCAGAAAATCCCTTTTATCCAGTATTACACAACAGTAAACATTTGTTTACTGTGCTCACCATTAGTAAAGTTGTTCAAGGCCTCCCAAAAATACTGAATTCTGGTGTCTGATGGTTCAAAATCCTCAAAGCGAGCTGTAAGAAGATAGAAACAGTGCAGAAACAATAATGCCAACTACATACCAAGATCCATCTGATTAGAGAGGAAGAAACATTCTTTAGTTGAGAGGCAAAAGATTTTACTAAATTAGCTCAGACTCACCACACACTTTTTCAATAAAGTAATTGTGCTGGGATTCTGTACTAACTAGCAATTGCGTGTGGAGCTAACAATAGATACAATGAAGACCATGTACAGTAGATTCCTACAGATGAGAGCATTCTCATACACAACAGGAAGTCCAAGTATCAGAGATACATACTGAGCTTCTTCAAGGCCTCAACTGTAACTTCTGGGTCACCACAGACCTTCTTCTCCAGTTCCTGCCAAGTGAGGAGGTCCAAGACAGCCTGAGGAACTACTTTCAGAAGCCCAGCCTGCATGGCTGCAATCTGGTAGAAGATTAGGAAAAAGAGGTAAGAAAATAATACATAAAATCAAAAAGACATGCTTAAGAGAAAAGTTCTTCCAAAAACACATAACTCTTTTCTGACAAGTCCATGAAAATGTATAGCTTTCTGTTAAATTTTCTTCAATATTACCTCTGTAATCAATTCGCTTAAACAATGCCCAACATCTCCTAAAACATGTTGATACACATTGATGATAAACTATAGGGGAAAAAAGTAATGATTATACTACTAAAATGCCACACGGAATTACCTGTTCCTTACTCTCATTCAGCCGGGCTTTCTGTACCAGATGGATGAACTCTAGCCGGTTCTCATAGTGCACTGCAGTGCGAATGCCACCAGGAATAAGTTCCACCATGCGCTGGTCACTCAATACGGTGGTATAGGTCAACTCATTTCCAAACTTGAATTCAAAGGTCTCCTTGTCCATTCCTTCCATCATCTCCAGAAGTTTTACCTGAGAGCATGGAAAGAAACCAAGAAAAGTAGGAAGAGATCGCTGGGATTCTGATTAAATTGAAGCCATCATTAGGTGATGTAATAATGTATGGTCAAAGTGTTTTCAAAAGAAACAAAAAATTATTATGCTTAATGTTCTGACCTAGGCTTCCTCAGAAAGCATGAAGCAAAGTCTTAATCCCGGTACAATCTCTTTTATTAACACGACTGTAAATTCTGTTCATTCACAGTCAACAAAGCTTTGGCAAACAGTCTTTCAGAGGAATGTTTATCAACCCTCACCTTATCTCACTTGGAACGCTGCCAGAGAACCAATTTCCAAATGCAGAGCAAGGCCAAACTTGGCACTGAATCTATTAGAGGCATGAACAGAACTTTCCAATCTTGAAATGAGATGAACTAATTGCTTCCTGCAAAAGCCCACATCTCTTTTATGTCCTATGGGAGGGGCCAATCATCTCCAAGGTGTGGTCTTACTCTCGAGTCTAACCTGTTTTCTTAATTGTTCTTGTCTTCTGGCAGCTCTGCACATGCACACACTGGGAATGGGCTCCAGCTGTTCCTCTGCCTCACTGCTGCCTAACTCTGTCTCTGCTTCTGACACAGAGCCCTCGTCCGAACTTTCCCCAGCCCCCAAGACTGACCCAAGTTCCTCCCCAGCCTCCTCACTGTCCGGCTCTGCTGCCAGTTCCACTGGCCGGCTACAACACTTAAGAGATACATTGATGGTTTTGATAGATGTTACAATATTTCTAGATGATCTCTTCTACAAAAGCTAAGGTGCAAGGAAGTTCTAGCCCTCCTCCTCAATGACTATTTTAAAAAACAAGTTCAAGCCATCAGCTCAATTATGTATTGTTCCATATTTCTAGTCCCCAACAGCAAGTAAATGGAGAGAAACCTATACATCAGTTTTTAACCCTGAAACAGAAACACTACTCATGACTTACCAGCATTGAGTCAATAGCAGGGAAATCCTTATTCCAACTCACTTCTTCACCTGTCAGTTGCTTCCAAACAAAACCGGGCAAGGCAAGGACCTTGAGCAGAAAAGAAGAAGATAAACAAATTCTTCAAAAATGGAGTGAAGATACTTTTTTATTTCAAATATTGCTGCTTTGTTTCTTTTGTGATATGTTTCAGTGTTTTTCAGTATCTTGAAATTATTTTAAGTGCATTTCTTTTTGTTAGCTGCTTCAGCTTTTTATTAAAGTGGTATTTAAAAATAAAATTAATAAATGTATATACATAACAATAAAACAGAATATTGTCCCCCATTTAAGGCATTAATTCCACAGAATACGATAATCTTAGGCAATAAAATGGGCAGTAGGAATAATTCTGAGAATAAAGGGAGGAAAAAGCACATTCAGACTTGCAAAATTTTGTCACTGTAACCTTATAATAAAATAGTGTTAGAGTTCTTTGGCATCATAGTTGAGTTTTTCTGGAATGGCTGATAGATGCTAAGGCTAAGGAACTTGCTATTTGTATATTAGACATGCCTATTTCCAGAATTGGGAGTTATTTGTCCTCTATTAAAAAGAAGGATAATTTGTACTGAGAAGGATCCACTATAAATATTTATAGTTTAGCACTGCCCCTTCCTAACTGCATAATATATCCAAGAATCAGGTGGAAGGTGCTTTATTGCCAATGCAGCTTCTTGTAAAAACACTTATATTTGTGACAAGGAAATAGGAAATATTGTCCCAAGTTATCTCAAAAGTCTGATGAGAATAGGCTTTATAGAAAAGAGGGCTGTTGGTCAATTCTTTGCTGTGCCGATTTATAGTTTCAGATAGAAAATGTTTGATAATTGTTTGATGTGAAAAACAGACAACTTACACTTAACCCTAGGCTATGTCAAAATTCTAAATGAAAAAAGAAAGTTTTTGAATTAACAAACCAAATGCATCTATGAAAGGGAATAGCCATAAACATAAATAAAGAAATCCCAGAGAAAAGAGAACATATGCCTTCAATTTGATCAATAAATAAGAATGAAGCATCATTCTTCAACTTCAAGAAATGGACTGTTCTTCTTTCTGGAATGACATTTTTCCAATACCCACCTACCCCCTTTTCAATGATATAAGACATACGGGGAGTAGATTTGTAGGTTAATAATTTTTTAAAACATGGAAGCATCTAACATTCCCCATTTTTGTTCCTATAGTACATTTGGGCCACAATTTTAAATGATTACATAAATGAAGAACAGAGCACATGTTCAGAAAACATATGTCTACAGAAAGTATGAAGTGACTTGAATATGAAGAAATATGGCTTCTGGTATTAAGGAAAAATTAGTCAATATTGGGTACTAACCAGAAATTCTTTGCCACGTAGAGCTGCACCCATTATTTGCCCAATCCACTCATATTTGAGGAATTCCTTGCAGGATGGGTTTGGGACATACATGTCTCGGGCCTCTCCGGTTCCACTGCCCTAAAATGACAAATATCTTATTTAAAACAATCAACTAAGCAACAGTGTAAAGATTATATCAGCATAACTCCGTACAAGAATTCCCAGTTCAACACCATAGTAGCATCTAGCAATACATAATCCACCAAGGGTCAACAGAGATACTGCAACATTTTTTGCCACGTTAGTGCCTTAACCTGGACACAAGAAATTTAAAAAAAAAACCTTGATCTGAAGCACTTTTAACACACTGAGCACAACAAGCAGGCGTAACACATTAAATATAGCTCTGGAATACTTAATTCAATGGCATCAGGAAAAGATCCAGAAACCTGAGTGTGGTTTCTTTGCCATTAATGCCCCTGGCACCTTATTTTCTTCTTAGAAATTTTCTTTTATCTTTGTCTTAACCTAAAAGACTTGATCTAATTTTGGTTTGAGCAAGGAATGGCACCTGATTGGATGTGCGGACAAAAAAAGGCAGTGGGACAGGCGTCTCAGATGAACTAGGACACAACTCTTCAGACATATCAGCAATGCTATCCCGGAAACCCCCACCTGAAAGAAAAACAAACAAACAAAGCAAAATAAAGGAGAGACCATTTTACATTTTTGCCAAACATCAACTTTCATTGGATTTCTGATCTTCCCACTCCCATCACTTTAGAAAGTTGTTTTTTGTGGGGAGATTACATCCGGGGGGCTGGGGGCATCAAAATTATAGCTTATCTAATCTCCTTTTATATGATCAGGTCTTTGAAGACTATTGCTCTAAGAATAAAATCTGATACTACTAACAATACAGCTACACAATAGCTATTTTTCTGGCTGTTGTAACAGCCAAATTTCCAGATCTGAAATCCTATAACCTGGATTCCATCATGCCTATAATCCAAACACGGTCCACAGAAAACCCAAATGCTCAAGTACAAATTATCAAAATCAATAATATCTGCAGGTACCATTGCGATAATGGTGGGCACAATAAAATAACACGGATTGGGAGCAAGGAACAAAATAAAATGAAAAAGGTTATTTAGACCTTTATTTGGCCGTTTTAATTCCATTTCCTCAAAACTGAAACACAAAGCCAAGAAATGTGCTTTTATTCGCCTTTTATTGAACAATGCAGAGCTAAATTTAAACAAGGCATCATTTGGGTCAATGCAGAATTTCAAACTTACCCTGATCAATGATGCCCTCAGCAATGAATTTACATTCCCACCATTGATCATACCGCAATGGCCACCTGGGATAAAATAAAAATCAGAGTTATCAAGTGGGCAGCCATTAGTCAAAATATTAGAGCCAATTATGATGAAGATTATATTAATAGACAACCTGTGATAAAAATAGAATGACTGTGGCAAAAGTACTGTAAGAACAGGTACTAGGCAAGCTGGGTGCAATCCCAAAACAATGGCAATGATGTTACCTAACTTGGGTAATAAAATATCTGTAAGAAAACAACCAGACTCGGAGAGCACCAAGGACCCCTAATATCAGGTTTTCTCTTTCCTTGAAAAATGAACATTTGGTTTATTTCCAAATCCTACGATAGTTGTCATCCAGGCCTTTAAATTTCAGATCCCCAAAAACATGAAATAGAAAAGAGCAAGGAAGAAAGACAAACGGCTCAAGGATCACCCACCTATAATCCAGTGGCTTCTCATACTTGTCTGAAGGTTTCAGGCCTTCATATACCTAGGAAGAGCAGAAAGTGCAGCTAAAGCTTTAACAGTGGAAGAAAATCAAACTTTACAACGGTGCTTATAGATGGCAAAGCAAGAATATCCTGCCCCTGAAGCCATCGAGTGCATTTTAATTCCGCAGAAAACTGAAAGGGAAACAGTTGGTACATCAGGACACAAATAATTACTTTCCTGATATGCTTTTCTGGTTAAATAGATCCCCAGCAAATAAAATGAAAAGGCCAGTGTGATGATATGGCTGGACCACTATGTGAGGCAATTCAAATTGCAGCTCCTAGTTTATTGGCTGGGAAAATTACAATCTTGTGGGCTAATTTCACAGCGATGCTAACAATAAAATGAAGGAAACCACTATAGCTCATTGATAGAAGAATAAAAGTAGGCCAAAGAGAGAAATTTTAACCTGATACCTCATAAACAAAACAGACAGGCAAATCAATCATACATGACACAAATTAAATATTCCTGTAAAAGTTCTATTATAAATTGAAGGATACCAAAGTGATGCTTCCCAATCTTAAAAAGGCTGCGCCATAGTTGCCTGTTAACTGTGACATCAACGGCATTTCATTCATTATATCAAAAGCACAGCGTAAAAAAGCACTCTGAAGTACAGAAGGAAATTACTGCTCCTGAGTAATAATTAGTGCAATCTTTCCTACTTTGGTATTCTTTAGATGCTAGTTCCATACCTCCCAGAATATCAGATTGCCTTTCTGGAAATTATTATCCCAACACATCTGGAGGATCCCATAATGGAGAAGGGCATGCTATTATTTGTGTTTCCCCTTACCTGGGTGAAGACAGTGTTTTTACAGGTAGGGTCAAGGGCAGGATTGTCGCGATGCTCCATGGCTAAGCGCCGGTTGATGTAGAGACGTGGCATGAAGTTGGGCTTGCTGGTTTCAGAGTCCTTGAGGCACTGGCTGATTAGCATTGTGCGTCTCTTGGACAGCAACAGAAACTGTTTGATATGCTGTTAGGGGATAACAATTGGTTCAAAGAGGACAATAGTCCAGTATCTAATGCACTTTCCCTCACTTTTCCAGCCAGTTGGGCTCTACTATCACGGCCACCACCCAAATATTCTTGATATGCTGATAACTTAGTTCTTTTTCCTACTAGAAACACTCTAATATAGGAAAATGGGTATTTAATGAACAGAGTCATTCCCATCTTTCATTAAAGATGTTGATGCATTTTTAATTTATATGAGCAACCTTGTATAGAAAGCTGCAGTTCATATTTGTTAAACAAGGGCTTGTTAAACTAGGACTACCTGCGGATACTACAGAGGACAAAAATTAAAATTCAATTATTCCATTGAGTTTTACGTTGACGTATTAATTTAAATTGGGATTTAAAAGGATCTCATTAGAATGGTGAATAGAATTTTTTTTTCTGAAGCTTGGAAAATGAACTTGAACATGAAAAGAAAATACAATGTGCACATTCTTGTTAAAGTGAAGTTAGAGAGCCATCCTTTTTAAAAAGCTGGGCTTGCTTATATAATGATTGAAGGAGAATTCCCCAGCAAGAGCATCCTTACATCATTTTCAACTCACCTTCAAGAAACAGGATGGCAATGTTAGCCTATTCAATTATCTAGTTAGGTTGGAGTAGAGACATTTATTCAACAGCTTCAGTTTTTCCAAGGAAAGGTAAGTTTGCCTACTACAGAATGGTCACTATTACTGCACTGATTGGAAAAAAAAACAGACAATGACCCATCAGTAGGACTATTAATCACCTCACCTTTAGTTCATTGAAGGTGCCTAATGTGTAGTCCCAGGCTGGTACAAGGTGATGAAGCACACTGTCCAAGATCTTGATAAACCTATCCCAACAAAAAGAAATACACCAAAAATGTGGAAAAATATCTAAGTGATGTACAGTGATGCATGATGGTAAGGATACAATGCGATTCCATATAATCATGTAAATAAAACAACGCTATGATTACATTTATATTCCACCTGTCCACTAGGAGTTCTTTTCCTCCTAATTTTTTTCTATGCAGTCCTCTACCACCGAGCATTATTTGTTTATTTCTGAAATGTATCTCCTACCCAAGCAAATTCTCTGAGCCTTTATAATTAAAAACATTTGCAAGGAAACCATGAAAGAATGACCACAAAATGAAGAATAGCAATGAAAATGAAGAGAATTAACATGGTCATAATACTAGGAAAAGCTAGTAGAACCCTCCCTAATTTTTCCACCTGCAAAGGAGACAGCGGAAGAATTATACTTTGAGACTTAAATGTAGCTTTACAATAAAGTAGACTTAAGGCATCTGGTCATATTTTCTGTTTCCTATGCCTAGTAAAGCTGACATCAATCTTGCAAGTCTCAAAGTGCAATCCTTCTTCCCCAATTCTCCTTCACAGCCTGAGATATTAGAGAGGGTCCAAAGAACCTTCTGCCCTGCCCACTATGCAGCTGTAGGCTATGCTATCTCTTCTCTGACCATTTCCGGACCTAGGTAGTTTCTCTTGGTCCAGTCTCCCAAGGTTTTTCCCACATACTATTACACTAGTAGAAAAGATCCTGATGCTCTTTTAATTAATTCAGTTGTTTGCAGAGGCCTCTCACATATTTTCTTATTCCCATCCATAGTTGTGGAAATGGGGCTCATTAGAACTTCTTTGTTAGCATTCCTAACTAGCACTTTCCATACCTCTGCAGGATCACAGCACGCCAATAAAGCACATCAGGGTCTCTCCCTTCCAGTCGTGGATACCTCACTAGGTTGGCTGGTTGAAACATGTCTGCATTGAGCCCTAATTCTCGTTGCCGAGAAGATTTGATCTTTAGGCCCCGGAGCCGGACATCAATCCCATCATCTGCATAAAAGGAAAGGATCATATGCAGCAAGCAAATAATTTAAATAAATAATTAATTCCTTTGTATAGAGAGAAGAAATTACTATGGGGAAAATATGGAGCAGAAAAATGGCACCTCAAGAAAATATATACATTTTCCAAAAGGATGCAGGTCTTTTTTCAAAAATAGACATGATTTGGATTTCAAGAGACTTGGCAACTAGATTTTCCAAAGTAGAGATTTTACCAAGAGAGGTTTTTGCAAACCGTAATCCTGTGAATCTGGTTTATAAAAGAAAATCTAGTTCTTTCAGAGGGACACTAAATGATGTGCTGTTATAGAAAGAAGAAAATCGTTGAGGATTGCAAAAAGAAAGTAAAATTTTTTTTGGTTTTTTTTCCTTTTGTCTCTGATTTTCTTTCATTGTTTTCTTTATTTGGTATAAATTTGTGTAGTTTTTATGTTCTTTTTAAAACTATAATATGTATCTGTCTGTCTGTCTGTCTATCCCTCCATCATCATCATCCCCCCACCCCCACCCCGGCACTTTATTTGCTAACAATGGGCAAGGGTTTTTGAGGGTTTTCCTCAAGAACAGAGTCCATAAGTGATAAACGAACTGTTACATTTGGCTCTTTTTACTTGCATACAGGTGTAATAAAATCCCAAATTAGAGTTTCAGAATTATCAAATGATCCTTCCAAAGATTAAAAATTTCATCCTCATACTGACACCCACACACCTCTGCATTCCACAATGCGGATTTCAATGACAGGCAAGTGAGTAGTCATGTCTTCCAGCACACACACATCCCCGATGTAGCTCCTAGGGACAAAAACAACAACATCTGTTTTGTCTTGCATATAGTAGTATAACCCTCCACTCTGCCAAACCTTTAATTTTATGTATCTGAAAACTGGGGACAAGTTACATTGGATTGTGAATGGGAACTGGGACCCAAAGACTCCTGGTTCTCATTCCGATCTTCTGAATTGTGCAAACTGATCTATCAAATTCCCTCTGATGGGGGGGAGGGAGGTGTTTAGGGTTAGCGTTGTGGGGGGGGAGATGGAAATTTGACTCCTAAAACAGTGGTGTCAGATAGAACGTACAGGAGCTTGCCTACAGCTATTAGGCAAGATGTTAAAAAATATAGATACTGCTTATATCTATTTATATGTAACACTGCCTAGCGTTACGTAGAAATATAACTATAGGTAGTCCCTACGTAGCAACCACAATTAGCCCTGGCAACTCCATCACTAAGTACTGCAGTCACTAAGCTGAACATGAATATATCAGGCTCATGACATCACTTTCTATTCAATTGTTAAATGAAACGTCGCGGTTGTAAAATGAGACCCCGTGTTACTGAGACTTGCAATTTTATTGCTGCATTCTCCATTAACTCTGCTTATCAGGAACCAGTCCTTAAGCATGTGATCATGTGACCCCAAAACATTGAAAATCGTAAATGTAAAGATTAATTGCAAAGCTATTTCTTGTCATTCCTTCATAACTTCAGCAATTGCTAAATGGGACAGTTGATAAGCGAGGATTACCTCTGCAATGTTTCTATAATTACGCTGATATTAATAATGCAGTACTCTACTTTGATTTGTACGCTAGGCCTTAGACAACAAGGAATTACATACCAGCAAATTGGCCAAAACTGGCTGGTTGCTATCTCTGTGAGCCCAATATAGAAACCAAACAGATTGCCAAACAAAGAATTTCTATCCTCTCTACACAACCTGACAATAGATCAGTCCAAAGCAAAAGAGATGGACTTCTTGCTTCTTACTCTGTTAATTCCAGACAAGCTAATGAAAGCATCAAGACAGTAATGATTTGTGAGCTTATTCATAATGTTGTTTCCTGCCTTAATTCCCTGAGATCTGATAGCAATAGCAATAGCATTTAGACTTATATACTGCATCACAATGCTTTACAGCCCCCTCTAAGCAGTTTACAGACTCATCATATTGCCCCCAAACAATCGGAAGGAAGAAAGGCTGAGTCAACCTTGAGCCTGGTGAGATTTGAACTACCAAACTGCAGGCAGCCAGCCAGCAGTCAGCAGAAGTAGCCTGCTACACCAACATCAACAACCAACAACTACATATGAACCCCTAGCACTTCACCAACGGCAACTGGACCATTAATTCCTTGCTTTGCAGCAGCATTTGATCAAGATTCTTCATCTTCTATTTTCCTGTATCACAGGAAATGACAAGTTCTGGGCAACTATTAAACCATTTGAATAAAATTTAGGAGGATGGCTTCATTCAATTAGCCTCCATCTCCCCCCACGGCTCTAACTCACTCATCAATGCCGACATCACTCAGTTTCTTCAGGTTATCACCCTCACCGCCATACACAGCCACCCTTTTTGGCATGAAATTCTCATCTGTTGTATCCACGGTCAGAAAGAGTTTCCTGATGGAAGAGAATTGAATCAACAATTATGAGACAAAGCAAAGGGGTATTAGGAAAACTTTCACACGCAAGAAAGTTCTGTGAAGGCTGGAAACTCACAAGGAGCTTTCTTTAAACAAAAAACTGCTGAAAACTTTGCCAGTTATTAGAATTCCTGTCAAAAAAGGATTGTTCGGCATGCTTACAAGTCATCACGGTAGATGTTTGGAAACATGACGACGCTCTTGGCATCCATTCTTGCAACCCTCTCCTGCAATTTTTAAATCAGAGAAAATATGAGGGAAAAGGAAGAGGGAACTGCCCACCTTAAAACAGTTCAATAGGATTCAGTCTTTTTCTGAAATATTATACTTGGACTTTTTCAAATATTCTTCAAAAAGGATTGGAAAAAATAAGGATATTTTGAATTAATAAGAGGGGGTACATCCTTCATATTTCTGTGATTTATTTTGTGCCACACTGAGCTTCAGGTCATTGTTAATAGAAAAAGCCACTGGAAGAAGAAAAACTGTTAATCTATCCCTGACATAAAAAGGAAATGGGATTGTAGAACTGCACATTTTCTAATACAATCTAATATAGTGCCTTAGCCGTACATTTATAGGGGAAGCATTTGAAAAGCCTAGCACATTTATTGTGCAAGAAAATTTAGATGTTTTTCCATTGTTAAGCATTTCTCAATTTTATTTTTCTGAAAGAAGAATGCCTAGGCACAAATCAGGGCCAGACATACAAACTACATTTCTAAACCCATCTTTTCTATATTCAATAGAATACAGAAAACAGAATGGAAGAATAATTGTTTTTCAGGAAGGCCAAATAAAGTAGAGCAGCAATCTGTTTGCAAAGACTGATCCTAAATCACTTTGTATCTAATGATAGACAAGAAAACCTTGCTTTACAGAGAAAAAAAGCCAGGAAAGGGAGCAGCGGATTTAATTACTAACTTTATTATGGTTCCTTTCTTCATGTTGAGACGGACCCAGTGTTGGCCTTGGGATCCATCACTCTCCCAGTAGGTGTCCTCATGGTTGTCGGTCAAGTATGAAACATTGAATTCTTCCTAGGGAAGCAGAGCAGCACATTAGCGCAGGCTAACATTTGAACCAGCCCTACTTATTCATACAGACATGCTCCTGATGAATATGCTTCAATTGAGAAACATTTCAATGAAGCACTGCATTTGCTCAGACCTCATTTGGAATATCGTAAGCTAACAAATTGGAGTAAGTTCAGATCCGGTAGCGATGGAGGTGGATGGTTCGGAGAACCGGTAGCAAAAATCCCTGCCCCCCACCACCCATGCCCAGCTGAGCCACACGATCATCAGAGGCTTTTTTTCTTTTAAATGGCTCTGACGATCCCAGATGAGTTGCCTGATCGTCAGAGGGTTTTTAAAAAACATGGCCACACTGGCTAAGAATAATAGAAATCCAGCATTACTGAAGAGCACCAGTCTGAAGAATAATGGTTATTCTAAAACTAAAACAGATGGTGCTTTTATTGTGAGATGAGTGGGGGTAGTCAGACAATGCCTCTCATCCATCATCATCGACAACTGTGAAAGTTGCAAGAACAATTTACCGATGATATTTATAGACAACCTTTAGATTTTGCTTATCAACTACAAATTCATAATCCTTGACAAGTTATGGATGATATTCTGAGGAAGTTTCCCCTACAAAGAGATCCAATCTGCTGATAGTATTATACCGTGTAAGAAGAGACGTCGATGCTGTCCACGTATTGCTTGATACTACCCAGATTCTCATCCTCCTTGCCAATGTGGTCGTAAAGGAAATGTACCAGATCTTCATCACATTCATAGCTCCATGTGGGTGGCACAAACCTACAAAGCAGTGATGGTAGTCAGTAGCACAGAAGGAGCACTGAGGGGGATAGTCAGAAACTGTCATCTATTTATTCCTCCATTCTTAGTCATGTTTTTCATTTCCTCATTCCATAATATCTCCCAATGTGTTACTTCAGTCAGCTTTATACCAAAGAACTGTTTCCACTAGTGGTGGATGGCAAAGTCCAACTCAACTCCATAGGCTGGATCACTATTCCCAAAGTAATGGCACTGATTATTCCAAGCAATCAGTATCCCACCCACCCCCAAAATAAAATGAAATTACCGGAGTCTCTCTACTGCAGCCACATCTGGCTCCATGATTTTTGGCTTTGCTCCAAGATGCAAGGAATATGTTAAATCTACCACCTGTTCCCATCTGGAATAAAGAAAATGCAAAAAAAATTATAAACGTCAACTCCAGGTTAGAGAAACCGATTGGCTTCTAAGAAAAGTTCTAACAAAAAGTTATGAGAACAAATCAATATGGACCAATATGTAGCCATCTGTGGAAGGTGCAACAACATTACATTTCTAATCCATCTTGTTATACAAACAACTTTTGTTGTTATACAAATTTATCAGATCCATAATGAATCAACAAATGTGAAACAATTTTTAAAGACAAATGATTCACTAACTAGGATTCAGCAAATGATATTTTAAAAACGGGCATACCTACATGATTTAGAAAAAAAATAGCCCCTCTCCAGAATCTTCCTTTTGTGCCACACATTTTCTTCTGAGAATGCTGACCACCAGAGATTTATGGATAAATAAAATACATTTGCTTACATTCACATTTGCAGTATTCTCTACAATGAGTCCTCCAAAGCCAACCAAACGGAAGTGAGATTTTGTACCTGATCACTGGTTTAAAATCCATCCCAAAGAGCTGCTGCTGTCTCTGAATCCTCTCCATAGATTCCACTGGTACCAGCCTGTCTCCACTATCTGCATGCTTACACATAAGAACCCAACCTTCCTCCAGGTCACAACCAGTTTTGTATTCCTGAAGTTGCTCCTATATGATTAGAACACAAAGTTACATGAGCAGTAAAGTCTAAATCAGAGGTCTTCAAACTTGGCAGCTTTAAGACTTGTGGACCTCAACTTGAAGTTGAAGTCCACAAGTCTTAAAGCTGCCAAGTTTGAAGACCTCTGGTCTAAGTTGATCAAAAAGAGGCTTCATTATTACAGTACAAACATACAGAGTTTAAATGTGCAAGACTTTTGCACTTATTTGTGCAGCTGCAATTAAATCCTTATGTAAATTCAACTTGTATCTTTGTGATAATAAAAATGCCTGTACAAAATTCAGAGTCCATGAAATACAGTGAATAAGATGGTGAACTAAAGCTAAGAGCCACCCAGAACTGACTGTGTGGTTTTGAACCAATCATTTTCTCCCAGCCCAATTTAACTCAGAGAGTTGGGATAGCGGAGATAAAACAAAGAGATATTTCTTTGCTCTCAGGTCCTGGAGAAATAAAATAATAAAATAAAATAAAACAGCAAATTAAACTATTCCTGTTCACTGCAAGTCACAATAATTTGCCATTTTTGGAAACAACCAAAGATGTATACAAATAAAGGTATATTTACAGCAATATACAAAATGTTATCCTGTACAATAAACTGTACGGAATTGGCAATTCGATTAATTAGAAAAGTTTCTGCATGGATGTTCAGAATATGTAACACCGATCAATCTGATCCTATAGCCCTGGGTGTCATAAGCTCATAAACTTTGAAGAGCTGTGAAGTGAAGCCTCCAGGTCTGGCAACTGTTTGACATCTAACAGCTCATGCACTTCTTATATAGTCAGTCTATTCCAAGTTCAGAACTAACCATTTATTCCCCGTAACACTAATACTGACAGTCTCACTGCAGATGGTTGCACCTGGTTGACTGCAGGTGATCTTCAAAATGCTAAGCAAGGTTGGGAGATCAGGAAACTCAAAGCTATAGGATAGAGGAGGAATTTGTGAGGGAGGGGGAGAAACCATGATGAAAGGAGTCAGTGGCAAACCACTTCTATTAAGAGACCACAAGGTATACCCATAGAATCATTAAGAGTCAAAACTTGGCAAAAATGGGAAATCTGAACTCCTCCACCCACTCAGCCATTTACATGACTGATTTACACACAGCCACAAACAGAAAGGAATAGAATGGAGGTAAATGGGAATCTTCATGGCTTGGGACCAGGTTATCTGAGGGACCGTCTCCTGCCAGTCACATCTACCTGACACATTAGAGCAGGGAGGCAGGGAATGCGGTGGGTCCCATCCCCGAGGGAGATACACCTGGTGGCTCCATGGTGGTTCCCTCTCTCTGGACCATCATTCCACCAGAGATTAGAATGGCCCTCACCCTAATTCTCTTCCAGAAGGCGCCGAAGATCTGGTTCTGCCAGCAGGCCTGGGAAACCCAGAGCGGGATGGAGCTCATTAAATGGCTGGTGTGATCAGCTGTCGCTGGGGTGGGAAGTGCGTGTGGGGGTCAGGGATGATTTTATTACATTAATTTGATTTTTTAATGGGTTTTAGTTTTTTAAATGTTGTTTTTTATATTCTGTAAACCCAATGGGCGAATAGGCGGCAATATAAATCTAACAAATAAATAAATAAATCTCTACTTCTATCTCAATCCTATTTGCATTAAGTCTTTTTTATTTTCTAATTTGAAATGTGGAACCCTGGCAGGCTTCGGGCCTCTCTAGAAAAATCTCCTGATCAGGATCCACTTGGATCCACTCGGAACGAACGCGGGATCGAAACGGCTTAGACCCGCCAGGATTTCGTTCCTGGCTTTCTTCGGATTAGCCTCCAGGTCCAAAGGCCACACGCGAGAAAGCGAGAGCCCCGCCTTGTCCCTCACCCTGGTGAGCTTCACCCAGAGCCCGTGCCCGTTGCAGTATTCCTCGCCGCTGGCTCGAATGCACGATCCTTTGCGCAGTTCGATGGTGGCCCTGCCCGGACCTTTCCTGATGCCGGGACCCGCCCCGCCCGCAGCTTTGCTTGGGCTCTCCCACACAGACAACAGGCTCCGGCCCGAGGCCGAGGCGGGCCCCTGGGCGCTGGGATCCTTGCAGAGCTTGTACTGCACTTCGCGGGGCACGTAGCCCAAAGCGGCGGGCAGCGGCTCCGCCCGGATCAGGCAGCCGATCGCCTCGCTCAGGAAGCGCAGCCGGCCCAGCAGCAGGTGCGGAGACTCGCTGTCAGTCGAGGGAACCATCCTGCCTGTCCCGACGGGGCGGACGGGAGCTGCGGCAGCCGCTGTTGTCGCCTCTCCTTCCTTGCCGCAGCCGGCGAAAACTCAACGGCGGTCAGGAGAAGGCAACCGGGGTTGCTTCCTGCTTCCTCCGCCGCCTCGATTCCGGCTGCTCTACCGTAAAGCATCCTCTATCGGCGGAAAGCAAATCAGGGCGGTCGCGATTTTGCGAGTCCGCATCGTGGGAATATCTCAGTTAGCCCGTGAGCGCCGGGGTTCTTGTTCTTTTTCCCCGCCGGGGAGTTTCGAACCACCAATCCATGAAGATCTGCTCATTTTGGGCTGTCTCGTATTTTTTGCCCACCAAATAGCTTAGAGTTAAGGTTATCGATCGATGATTGACACTTACCTCTGCGAATGTATGTACCTAATCACAAGAAGGGCATTGCCCCATTGATTATATCTGCGGGAAGCAAAAAAAAAGAAAGAAAGAAAAAAGGGGGGGCAGGAGATGTTAATACTACTGGCAGACAAAAGGGAAGAAGAAGAGCCAACCCTGGTTCCTGCTTCGAGGCTTCGGTTCAAAGGCTGGAAAGGAAAGGCGTTTAATGGGTAACGAGGCTGTCCACGATTCAGTTGCTTATTTTTATTATTAGTATTAGTAGAAGACGAAAAACAAGCACCTCTGGTGTTTAAAACAGCAAGACAGAGGGCAAAACTTCAACTTGTCCAGGAAAAACGTGTTACTTATTGCACTGATGTCTGGGGTTTGTTTGTTTTTGAAAGAACACAAGATGATTTACCTGAGATTCTTCCCTAATTTTCTCTCCATAACTCTGAGAAGTAGCGTTGGGGTCAACGCCCACCCCAAAACTTAAAGTCAAATGGATTTGAACCTGAATCTTCCTAGACAAAACCTACCTACTATGGGACCAGGCTTAAACCCACCCACCCCCCAATGGTGTCCTCAAGGGTAACATTCCCCAGGATTCCTCTGGGGATACCCAACTGGTCTATCTATCCTGATGGGTGCAGCAATGCAGGGAGGGATGGTCTCATTTTTCACCACTGTCTTTTAGAGTTTCACTTCAGGGTTTAACTGGAGGTGTCACAGAGTGGGAGGGACAGGCCACCTTCTGAGTGGTAATGCTGAAATAGTGGTGGATGACACTGCTTCTGAATGGTTGGATTCAAAGTAGAACTTAACAGCTGGAAGTAAAGGACAATATGACCTCTCACTGGCATTCCAGGTATAGAAACTGGCTTGCTTGGTGCTTGAATTTCATATATGTACTCGAACTGTATGTATTTTGTTTTATTTAATCCAGTTATATCCAGTTGTGATCCAATAAGGCTCTTATTACTCTATGACATATAGACAATATCTGAGACACTCAGAAGGCATTATATATAAAAACAATCACAATAAATAAATAATAAATAACAAAGAATAAAAATGATGAATGATACCTTAATGAATTTTGCAGTTATCATGTTAATGCCACATAAGATCCTTTGCACCATCATATCTGTGGGCAGTTAATTAGTTTTTGGCATACAGAATGGGCTATGTCTTCTCCTCTACCTGCATTCTATCTTCCAATGCCTTTTTCTGTTCCTTTGATTTACTCTGGCTTATGGTAAGACTAGCCCTGGTCTGAGGAACTATATGTATATCACTCTGGCTGTATCCATATGATTTATTAAGCCAGGATATTACCTGATCTTATTGAATAAATCACAATCAACTGGATTCAGACATTTTTCTAATCTGTAAGGACAGGTTATACTGGATGGATTCCATTTTGAGTTAGGGTAGTCTCGGAATCCAGCCCATGCTTTCCTAATCTAGTGGATCAATGATTATCATGCTAATTCTGCCATTTCTGCCTCTTCTCTCCCAGAATCAAGCACCATTTTCTCACTGTCTGTTTTCTTAATAACATTCTAGAATGATTGAAAAAAGCACCTCTCTTAATCTTGAAGTTTCAGCAAGCAGTTTGTTTTGAAGAAAGTCCAGTACCATATTTCCTGTGGATTAGAGACCTAATGTGCTGCCTTTTATGGGATCAACCCACTAGCCTAACTAGTTTAGCACTTTTGTTTGGTTGATTGTTGTAATGTTTTAGATTTTTCCCATCACCTTTGTATAAATGCCAAGAATTGAAGTGAGTCATTGTAGAAGCAAATGGGTTAGCCCCTGGACTCTGACTCTTATAGGATAATTATTTTCTCAGATGTAAGTTACTTAGTCAAAGGGACAAAAACCTCAGAGAGAGATGGTTATCTATTAGCAGAATTCGTTTTTAAAAGTATATGTTAGTTTAGGATAGAGCTAAAATGATGCCTCTGAAAATAAGTATGGAAGTCATTTAAGACTCATATTGGAACCAGTTTAGGGCTTCATCCAAGGAGAAGAATATAGCATAGCTTTTTCAAGGCACTTCCAAGCAGCTGAAGATGCAACTGTTTTCTTGATGTGCTGGTTTGGGGTGCCATGAAAGGAGAGACAGTGGAAGGATTTTTACACATCAGGTAATAAAATAGCTTGACCAAACATGGATGCACTATATCATGATGTGGCAGCAGTGAAGGGGAAATTTACCACTTTACCAAAGGCAGCAAAATGCCTTGGCTAATGCTGGTGATGGCTAACATCTTAAACTCAGGTCTCTTTGCTTACATTAGAAATCAATTTTATTCTGTGTTGCATATGACTGTGCAGAGTATTACTAATTATGTATGTGTTTATTAAGTATATTATCATTACATGTTTGGTAATTAAATATTTGGGGTTTTTTATAAGTTCTGAGCTTTGAATTTTGTGATGTCTTCCTATATTAACAGTCAGAGGCCACTTCTGCTTCAAATTGATTAAAAACCATGGGTGACTCTTCTACAGATACACGGTGCACTCTGCAGATAAAAATGGCCTTAACCGCAGCACCATTCAGGATTCTACAGATAAAAACATGGGGTGTTGTCAAAGGCAGTTTTATCCGTTTCTTTGTTTCAACCTTTTTTTTGGCAGGAGTATCCGCAGCACACTAAAAATATGGTATATTGTACACTTCACTTTCCAAGTACTCGGTTTTACACAACTAAACAGCAATATGTACATATGATTAAGATCATTTCAACACTTGGAGAATTTTGAAGGGGAAATGGAGGGATCTCTAAAAATTATAAATGATAAAAAAAAGAGAATTGAGCGTTTCCCCCAATAGCATCCTATTTCTTCTTTTACGCACACAGCCTGACCATTTGCTGCCATACTAAAGCTGCAGAAATCCAGGTAACCACTTGATGGGTAGCAAAGAGCTGCCATGCTGTTATTTGATTGCAGCTCACCAACTATAATTGAATTGAATTGATTGGCCCAAAACTTAACCCTCGATTGACAGATAGACTGAGCTAGTAAGTTAAGGATTAGTTGTCATAAAATATTCATAAAATATTTTTTCTAGTCCTATTACAAAAGTGCATAATCAGATTCATACAGCATTGTTATATAAAGTTGCAAATTCAGTTCTCGATACAACCTCTTGGAGATCTTTTTCAATCTACCAGATCTGAGTTGAAAAAACACAGACAATTGTGAAATGGCTCCCAAGAGAATCAAGAAATATACAGTTCAGATCTGGTACCCAAATTTTACATGTATTTTTAGCAAGCCTTAAACTACAGGGTCTTGGAATTCTGGATCAATGATCTGTTGCAGAATTCAATCAAGTTCTACCACATAAAGACCTTGGGTCTAGTTGCTATGATGGTTATATCTGAAGAGTCCTTGATTCCTGCAATAGTTCTTAGCTTGTTCTTAACAAGTTAGATGCATTGTTAGTCCATCTGTCATATGAGTGTTGCGACTATCAGACTATTAAATCACAGGCACTGATAAACTTGCTTCTTTAAGAACATGTAAACTAATCGTGTCCACCCTCATCTGGAAGAAAGCTTCATCGCCTTCAAGAGGATCCGTTTTGAATAAACACAACATTTAGATATTTGAAAATTACATTGTCACACTTAATCCCATCCCAAAAAACATGAACAATGGTGGCTAATTAAGTTAACTCAGTTCCTTATTGGAACTTTTTTTTAAAGAAAGATTTTTTTTACTTTTTACACAAACAAACATACAATGTATTTTTTCTGAACAGAGCATTGGCCATGCACAAATTTAAGCAGTTTTTAGTAATTTCAACTAAATTTACAATTTATATATTCCTTTTTTGCCATAATATTTATTCTCTCTATTTTTTTAAAAAAAACCAATATTACCCTTCATTCTTATCGGAACTTAACACAACATATTGTAGCTGAAGGTAAATGGAGTTCAAGTTTATGGTTTCAGCATCATGCAAACCTTCTTTGACTTCGCTTTTTTTTTGTCGGAGCTACTACGGCAATCATTACGGTAACGGTGCCCCGCTCTTCTGACGCAAGCCTTGGGCGGGTCCCAAGAGCACCAATTAGGGCAGGCGGGATAAGAATCCGGAAGCCTAGAGGAGAGATTTTTTTTCCCCTTTTGGTAGGCAGCGGGGCGGGAAAAAGACGCACCGCCGCGTAGAGGGCAAGATGGAAAAGAATGGGATGGTCGTGTGAGTAGCGGCTGCGGAGACGAAACAGAGGGATTTAACATTTCTCCTTTCTGCTCCAGATTACTGGACTACATTTCCCATAATCCCCAAATCTCGCGGTCATTAACAAAGGCCGGCAGAACTTTGGGAATTGTAGTGTAACCTGCATAGGTTACATAGCAGGTGGGGAAGGCTGCCGTGGGTTCGGTCGGAGGGCATTGGCATACGGCCAATTAGGGAGCGGTGTCCGAACCCGTCCGGCATGAATTGGGTTGCATGGGGACGAGGCACAAGAGTGGAGAATTCTGCTTCTCAGAGGCACCGCCGGGTTATGCTCCAAGAAATGGGAGTTCCTGCCTATTTTCCCTTCCACCCCTTATGGCAAAATCATTAAGTCTTCAGTGGGTGCAGCTGGTAGCTTCACATGCCGACATGCTCCCCAAGATCGAAGGCCCAGGAAAAGCCCACTTAACTGAGAAATCTAGTGGTTTGCAGCCCCGGTGCCTTAGTGTTTAGTTTGAGCGCCCAGGATGAGCCAGCGAGAAACTCCTGTTCCATCTAGAGCTGGATAGCACTGTGTCAAGAACGATAGGCAGGACTTATAAATAAAAGAGGTCATTAACTTTCGCCTTTCTTAGTTTTAATGTGTGAATAGGTACTGCTGGCAGAAGAGATATTAGGTTTCAGCAGTCGTTTTTGTTCTGCGGTTTAGAAACCAGGGGGACTCAAATATCTCATTTGTCCCCTTTTTGAGATAATCTGTGGGTGTGGAAGGCAGCCTAAGAACATGGTATTCTGAGAATCTCCCTTTCTCTTCAATTGCTCCTTACTTCAAGGGAGGCAAATCTGTAACCTTCCAGATACGATTGGAATGTAGTTGCTGTCTGCCCCAGTTGGCATGGCCTATGGTCAGGGGATATGAGAATTACAATTCACAATATCTGGAACATTTTACCCTGTCCTCCTTCTCTGTTACCTTTCTTCAGAAATATACATGTGAAAAGAGTTGAAAATGTTGTGTAATCATTTTAGAATATATACCGTGACATGAAACTTAAGTTCTCGGTGTTTATTTTTTGAAGTTTATTGAAGTGAGATGATAGAATTGGGCTGCAAAGGTGATATTTTGAAATAAGTTCCAAATAAGAACATTTTGCAATAAAAAGTACACGTCCGTAGTCCAGTTCAATTTGAGGTCCAAAGTTCTGCTATCATTGTCCTGTCAAGTGAATTTATCTACTGTATCTTATACCTCTTTAGAAGGAATGGCTTTCCCCAGCCTTTTCCTTCCCAATTTGTATTGTATAGTTCACAGACTTTCTATAATCAAAATGGCTAGAATTCTGAGAGTCACTGCTCCATAAGATCCTTAAATTGATGACTTAAGTGATTGAATAAGAATTAATTTTGGGATGGCATGTGTAAAGCGTAGGTCAGTACAATTCTACATATTTCACTGAAGGGGATTGTAAAATTGTACAGTTTTTTTCCTTATGATACATGAACCATTTAAGTTAGAATCTTATGAACCTGGGAATAAGTCCCTGGAATTTAGGGAAATTTATTTCAGAATCACCCTGCATTTAAAAGATTAATATACTATATTGCTGTTGTTTTTTGCCTGACCAATGATGCTGACAGTATAAGCAGGTAATCAAAAGTTAACTGCTACTCTATATTACCGACAATGGAAAAAGATTATGCTAACTTAGAAAAATCATTGTTATGGTGTGACAGTGGCATAGGGGCTAGGGGCATTTGAAATCTGTAGCTGCTTCTGGATAAACTGTCAGCATGTGTAATCCTATACTGTTATGCCTCTTTGACAGCTGAGGAGATTTAACTTTAGCTCTGCTGTGATGTGAGAGAAACTGCTCTGCCACTACCTTTCAGAGGGCTGGAATTCTGCAGAGTTTGGAGGATGTATTTTCCCCCTTACAGGAATCTCTCTGTCATTCCAAACACTGAACTTCAGTACCCCAGCAGGTCTTGCAAGGAGAATGCCTACTTGACAACTCTGCATCCTTGCCTCAGTACTCCAGGCAAAGGGAGCCAAAGTTGTATTGTCAGGCTCCTGTCAGTTTTCTGTTATCAGGGGACCATCCCTTTCAAAGTCAAGCTACTAAGTTTTTTTATTTAGTTTCATTTTGTTTACAGGGACTATTTATGTAGGGGGAGTGGGGTATATTTGGTTGGTGCAGGTCATTCAGACAGATGCTTAGAATAGGGCAGTGATTTTAGTTTCTTATTTTAAGTGTTTCTGAGTCAACAAATGAAGATGATTACGGATTGTTTTTGAACTGGTAAGCAATAATAGTAGTAGCATAGGGGAAGGGCTTTAGAATTGGTTATATAATTCTTCCCTCATTTAGTACAAGCATTTGTTTCTGGTACTGATAACTAGTGCAGCTCATTGGATAGTTTGGTGTGTGTGTGTGTGAGTCATTTATGGTTTGAAACATTGGATTGTATTAATATAAGGAAATAAACAAAAGAAATAAAGAAGAATCTAGAGCTGAGAAAAGAAACCTCCAGTAAACACCTGTATTTTGAGAGGGGGGGGGTCAAGTTGCAAAATTTAATTATGGTTCAGCTGCCACATACTTCCTGTCATCTGTTTTATGTTACTTGAGAAACACAGAAAAACCTGCTTTCATTTGAGAACCGTTTACATAAGTGCATGTGTAAAACCCAAGACTGGATTTAGAAGCATTTGGATATATCTCCATAGGAGATGAGGATGCTACATTCAGAACTTGTGGTTTGCATGTAAGAGTAAAGCTTATTTTATAGCTTTTATTTAGGAATCAGAGCTGAAGATTTCTGAAAATCTTCAGAATGCTTTCCTTTTGCAATTGAGGCAATAATCACTTCCAGGAAAATAATCAAGATCTGATTTTTTTTTATTTATTTAAAAGAATAGCCATTCGGAGGGAGGTCTCATTTATTGTCAGCTTTCTGTCACAGTTGGAAAGAAATTATATAAAGGACCTCAGGATTTTGCATGTTTGACCCTCACTGGGATAATTTTCAGAAAATGGAACAGAATGGCACTTAATTTGATATCTGGCTAGACCAACCCGTGCCCATTAGGTCATCATTTCAGAGATATTATCTTACCTAAGCAGAGAAACGGAATGACTATGGGAGAACAAAAAAGCAGTGGAAACAGGAATTTCAAGTTGCTTCCCCATTAAGTTTCCAGTGGGAAACTGGCAGGGAGCATCAGAAATCCTTTCCTTCCTTCCCTCCCTCCCTATCATTCTGCTGTTATCTCCCTCCCTTCCTCCATAGAATTCCTGTTGGCTTCCTATTTTCTTTGTTTATGGAAAGCTTACAGTGAGAAAGTCAGGGAGGAAGCCAGCAGGCAGCTAAGTGGTTGCTGCTGGGAGTGGGAGAGAGCAAGGAAGCGCATGTAGGTACAAGTTAGGAAGGATACATGGGAATACGTAAGAGGTCGTGTAGAGGATGATTGGATGGTAGGTTAGAAAGGGTGCCCAAGGTGCCTGAGGTTCAGGTTGGATACATGGGGTGGGCGGGAAAGTGTAGATGAAAAAGGATATGGAGATCACAGTGGTGTAAGAAGGGCTGTGAGGGTTAATTAGGGTGTGCAGAGGACAGTGTGGCTTCAGAAGAATGCATGAGGGTCACAAAGATATATGAGAGGTGCTGCTCTGGTTGGGGATGGTTCACAGGAGGAATGAGTCCCGAAGGGTAGTGGGAGCACAGAGGTGTTGTGCAGGTCAGGGATTGCATGTGGGGGAGACAGCCTGGGTGTATGGGGATTCCCAAAAGGTGCTGCATGGGTCAGGAAGGTGTGTCAGAGAGGCAGGGGTTGGAGAGGGGGAATGACAGTGCACAAGAGGTGCCATGTGAATCAGGGATGACACATGGGGAACAATACATGTCAGGAAAGGTGCATTAGGCCATGCAAGAGGGACCCTGTGGGTCAAGGAAGGCACATGGGAGGGCAGCATGGGTCAGGCTGCATAAGTGCATGGGCTCAGAGTGCATGAGGTTGCAAAACAGGTGCTCATGGGTTAGGGAAAGTGTGCAGGTATGTAAGCACAGGTCGGGGAGCATGCAGAGGGGATGGGGCAGGTGGGGTGCACAGGGATTCCCTTCTCTTTCCTTCCTATCCTTTCTCAGAAGACAGATAAGTGACCGCTGCTGGGTGGGGAGGAAGTGAAGCATTGTGAGACTGACTGAGAAACTGTCAAAGAAATTTGAAAATGAAGATCATGTGACTGGAGCAGCAGCCAATAGCACTGAAGCAGCCGCATCTTTCCAAATTTTATTCCTTTGGATCATATTCTGTAAATTAGCCCATTGGTGCCTTGGTGCAAAAACCATTGCCTTATGATACACTATTTCCCCCAGTTAAAGATCATAACAATGAGAGTTTTATTAATATATAGATAGATACCCAGGAAGAAGCTGACAATAGAGATAGCAAATTTGAAAATGGATCAGAAAAAGCTGAGGAGCTGCAGAGAAAAAAATGCAGAAAACATTATAACGCTAACCTATGGCACCTCCATTTAAGTCTGCATTCATTATTACCGAATGACCAAGAACAGAGTATATGCCATCTGTCTCATGCTTCCCAGAGTACCCATATGGATAAATAATACAACATATACAACATAAGGGGAGAGCACACAAATATACGCAGTCTGCATGTAAAGTCACTCAATTATCTCTTTCTCTCTCTCTCTATGCATGTGTGTATCTGTGTGTGCATTCAACCTGCTTAGTGCTTGGGGAGAAAGTGCACCCAGATGTAGCCCATTATCATATGGCAGGAAACTCAGATGCTTCCTAAGGCTGCTTATGGGGCTAAAGGGGTTGGGAAGAATTTCCAGAAGCTGTAATTTCCTTGCCTATTTATTCCAACCCTTTAGAATATTGGAAAGAAACATGAAGAGGTTGAGACTCTGCCTGTTTAACTGTCAGCAGAATAACACTCTGGAAAATGAACAAACTGGGATCAAATCACTGTTGGCGCACACACTCTGAAAGGGAAGATCAAGATCAAAATGGTTTGGACCCAGCCAGGAGCACAGAGAAAAAGAAATCCTGAACAAATTCCCACAGTGCATCCCTAAGGGGCAAGGCTTTGTTGGCAGTGCCCTATTCTAAGCAGCCTTCCTGATCTCTCCTGGTCGTGTGCCCCAGAATAGAACGTATGGAGTCCAGTCTCCTCCCAGTGCACAGACACCATAGGACAGGAACAGAAATGCTCATGCATAAATGCAGCATGTTATTTCATTACGAATGCCTCCCATTGGTAAAGAGCTTGGAAAGGTTTCCCAAAGCCACGTTTGATGTTGTTTTCCTCTTGTAATCAGCTGCCACAATATTTATGGCAGACGCCATTAACTTTTGACTGCATCGTTAATCCCAAGGAGGAATTAAAAAGATATTATTCGATTTTCCCTGTTACAGGTGCAGGATTTCCACTGTTGTAATTCCTACACTAAGGAAGGCTGTAGAATTTATATTGAGAAGTAACTGCTTAATACCACCAGCTATAGTGATCTGGAAGATTCAAAGTCTCCATCTTTTATGTTCATATTGCTTTTTGTTTTCCTCTGATTAGTCCTACAGGGTTTCCTGAATTGAAAAATGACACTTTCTTGCGAGCAGCACGTGGAGAAGATACAAAATACACTCCTGTTTGGTGCATGAGACAGGCAGGAAGATACCTGCCAGGTAATTAAAGTAGAAAGGTTGACTTGAATTTCTACAAGAGGTGCACAGTTTATCACTTTCAAATAGTTGCAGTGCCAGTTATTCTTAGTCATTGGCCATATTGGTTGAGTTGAATAGAATTATAGTCCCAATGATACTGTTTCTGTTATCGTGTCATTGTGTCATATCTGAGTTGTAAAAGTCCAGATAGCCATTAGATGGCAGCAAAGAGAAAAAGGACCCCACTTTCTGAATTTGGGAGGCTAAATATTATAGCTTTTTCTATACCTTGTGGCTTTTTTGAAGTTATTGCAGGGGTGAAATCCAGCAGGTTCTAACAGGTTCTAGAGAACTGGAAGCGGAAATTTTGAGTAGTTTGGAGAACCGGCAAATACCACCTCTGGCTGGCCCCAGAGTGGGGTGGGAATGGAGATTTTGCAGTATCCTTCCCCTGGAGTAGGGTGGGAATGGAGATTTTGCAATAAATTTCTCCTGCCATGCCCACCAAGCCACGCTCACAGAACCGGTAGGGAAAAAATTTGGATTTCACCCCTGAGTGATGGATAGTATTTGGGGTGGGTTGGTATTGGTTTTTGTGCTTTCAAGTCAGTGTTGATCCCAGTGGACTACCTGGACAGTCTCTGCAGTTTTCTTGGCCAGTATTTTCAGAAGTGCTTTGCCATTTCTTTTTCTCCCTAGGGCTGAAACAGAGTGACTGGCCTAAGATTACCCAGCTGGTTTTGTGACTAAGGCAGGTCTAAAATTCAGTCTTCTGGATTCTAGCCTGATGCCTTAACCACTATATCAGCCTGACTCTCTTGGGTTGGGTACGGACCGGGGTGGGTTCTACTTACCTTTACTACCGATTCGCAGTGGGGCCATGTGTGCACTCTTCTGTGCATGCACAGAAGTGTTTTGATGACGTTTGGCTTGGTGGGCGGAGCCTCCTGCCGGTTTTACTACCGGTTCTATAGAACTGGTGCGAACCGGGGGCAACCTACCACTGGTATGGACACTTTATTTTAATAAGATATTTTATGCCATGAATTATGAAGCAAGAGTAAATTTCCGTCAAATAAGAAGTGGGCAAGGGAAAAAATATTCTAAAGATCAGATTCTAGGGAGAATTCTGGGAGTGAATACAGGTGGTCCTCAACTTACAACAGTTCATTGAATGATCATTCGATCCATGTTCCATCCACTTTCTAATTATTTTGCAGAATTCCGTGAGACTCGAGCAGCTCAGGATTTCTTTGCAACCTGTCGATCACCAGAGACATGCTGTGAACTCACACTGCAAGTATGGAGGGAACTTTATGTTGTTCTTAATTAGAACTGATGTTCAGGACTGAAGTTCTATTCAGGACATGACTTACCTCTTAAATCTATTTTCATTTTGTTCTTTTCTAAAGTTATCTCTGTTCGACTTGTTTAATGCCCGTGTATCCTTCTGTTATTTATTCATCCTTATTGTACTGATATACTATATGGATTTCTTACATTCTCTATTAGAATTTAATTTGGGATATTTTCATTAGGTTTATTTTCATTAATTTACCCAATATAGTTTTGTCATTTTAAAAACACACACATACTAACCTAAATTTTCATTTATTCGCCTACAAAACAATTATATACATTGCTGACTGCTTTGGGAATTCTTTTTCCGCTTTTTAATCTTCTATTTATATAATACTTCCTCTGTTTTCTGTCACATTGTTATAAACTTGTCAATATGTTTTCAGTGTTCATTGTCAGACTGACAGCATCACTTTAAACATTACGTGGGTCTGTTTTTATAATTTTCATATTGGAAAAAATCCTCTTTTCTTTTTTTCCACACATTAATCTTATTCTGTTTTGGCCCATTGAGAATTTTGTCTGAATATAATTTTAGTAAAAATTAGAAAATTTTGTGTTTCTTAAAAATTAACTTTATAATATTTACTCTTTTGTAATATTTTTAAATCACTACTTTTCATGCTCTTTTAATACTGTTACTAGCAATTTTATACACTATCCCATATGACTTGTCTCTTCATCTGAGTTGCTTAATGGTTTTCCAATCACATGCATTTTCAATTTTTTCCCATTAAGTGGTTGTTGTTGCTAATCATTGCCCCCCTCAAATTTTTATTGGTCACTTCTTCTTTCTTTTTGTCATTAAGGGCTGTTCTTGTGGGAAGGGGGACAGGAGAATTGTGGAACATAAGATTGGGCATTAAAGATTTGATGGGGCCCAGACATATTTAATCTTTATTAAGCGAAGTGAAGAATATTGTCCAACAGGAACTAAAGCATAACATGTAACTCTGCATGTACATGTTATAGGTCTCACCTAGTCATTCAAGGGCAAATTACTTGAACCAAACTACTTCTTTCTTTAGACACACAATTGAAGAGGTCAGTTAGCATCCAGCACATTGTCCTAGAATTACCAACATTTCTAGTATATGACTGGAATGTATACACACAATTATTGCCACCCTCCAATAGCAATAACACTTAAACTTATATACCGCTTCATGGTGCTTTACAGCCCTCTCTAAGTGGTTTACAGCGTCAGCATAGCGCTCCCACCAATCTGGGTCCTCCTTTTTCTGACCTCGGAAGGATGGAAGGCTGAGTCAACCTTGAGCCCCATCAGAATTGAACTGCTGGCAATGTGAATGCAGAGTTAGCCCGCAATACCGCATTCTAACCACTGTGCCACCACGGCTCTTGTAGCATCATATTGTAGCTCTTGAAAAGATCCTCGTTAATTATCATATTTTATATAACTATATTTTGCCCCAAACGAACAATAATTTCCCTCTTGCTAAGTTAGGCCATTCTTGCATTCTCTGTAAATTTCAGCATATATTTATGCTGATGCCTCGTTAGTAGAACGTGAATAATAGTAACAATATAGTACTATCAGAGGTGATATGGATTCTGAAAAGCAGTAGAAATGGTCTATAGAGAAATTCTTTAGTGCACAATATATGTCTGTATATTAGGCAAGATTGTGCCATTGATACAGCAATGCTGGGTTGGTTAATTATCTAAGAAGCACTTAAAGCTGCCTCTGGAGAGACCTGCAGTTATGGTTTCTTAATTTTCTTTTATATAGAAAAACAGTCCACACAGAATGGCAGCTACTGTGCATCATAAAAAATCCTAGCCCCATTTTACTTTTTCTCTGAATTTGTTCCATTATATTGCTTTATATTTTCACTACCATCATGAATGCTAGATTCACCTATTTCATATAATATATATGTACAAATCAAGCTTGGTTAAAAATCAAATTTATGTGTTGTCTCCACTCTCTTTGGTTTCAGCCTCTACGACGCTTTCCTTTTGATGCTGCCATCATCTTCTCTGACATCTTGGTGGTGCCTCAGGTATGAGAAATGGCTGGGGAGGAGGAGATGCTGCTAATGATTTTACTTGGGAGAAGAGACACTGACAAACTTTTAAAACCAGAATGAGTTCTCTCTCACAGTGACTTGTCTCTTGCAGGCACTGGGCATGGAAGTTGTGATGGTACCAGGAAAAGGGCCCACATTTCCAGAACCATTAAAGGAAGTAGAGGACCTGCTGAAGCTTCGGCAGAAGGTCGATGTGGCAACAGAACTGGGCTATGTCTTCCAGGCTATCACACTGACACGGCACAGTTTGGAAGGGAAGGTGCCTCTGATTGGCTTCTCTGGTGCCCCTGTGAGTTCAGTTATTTGGAAAAACACACCTTACAAGAAATCCCTGTTTGCATCTCTGCACTGGATAGTATAGGAATGTGCTATATTTCTATATTTATTGGACACCAGGGGGGTTCTGAGTCTTTAGCAGCAGCATTTGACCAGTCATTTAGGAAGGAGAAAATGTCTTGGTTCTTAATTACTTTCAGCCAGACTTTTTGTATTCTTGCTCCTCAGCCATTAACTTAATACATTGATCAGTTGACTAGCTAACCATCTATTCCACAAAGATCTGCCAGTTTTATTTTGTGACCTGTGATTTTATCTATTGCATTTCATCCCAAAAGACTTAGTTGGATATGAATTTTAGTTGGATATGAATTTTGAGTTACACCCAAAAAAGTAGTATGTGAAACAATTGTTTCACATACTACTTTTTTGGGTGTAACTCTCCACAATAAACTAAGTGTTGATACAGTTTCGAAGGGGAGCACAGTACAATGCCAACCATGTAATCTGTTTGTAGTAGTACTGCTTCACTGTTTTTGCAAGGTTCATGTAATTGCAGAAGCTGGCCTAGCTTTGGAAGTAGACTTTTTTATTCATATGTACTTTTCCTTTCTGCTCACTCTCATCCCTAGTGGACTTTGATGTCCTACATGATTGAAGGTGGTGGCTCCAACACAATGGCCAAAGCCAAGGCTTGGCTCTACCGACATCCTGAGTCCAGCTATCAGCTGCTCACTTTATTGACTGACGTTATTGTGGAATATCTGGTGAGACAGGTGGCTGCAGGTGCTCAGGTGAGTGAACCCTGAACAGCCTCTGTCCATAGGTTTGTAGGCATCACAGTTCCTTAAATAGACCGGTTCTTGGTTTTTGAAGGTATACTATTTCTTTTTATCTTTCTGCTGAAAAGGATCCTTTCAAAGTAGGATAATCGAATTGATAAATCAGCACTGTATTATTTAGGCTACTGTTCTTAGAACATACATTTTCATAAATATCTGATTGTATTTCCTCTGTTATTTTTAAGAATAGATTTCTGGAGTTTACAAGGACAGATTGAAGGTGAATTTGATGACGTTGGACAGAGCACAACTCTGCACCACAGCAAATGATATATAAAGTACCAGTCACTTTCAACTTTTGAGATTTTTGATCTGGCTTTATGAGCTCCAGAAAACTCTTTTTTTTCCTGCCAGAATATTCTTCTTCCCAAAATGTTTCAAGACATGAAATCTTGCAGCTAGCTCATATATATAATCAAGCCAGTAAGAATTTGCTGACGAGTTCTGCCCTTCTTCCAACTCCCTTCAGTTACTATTATGATGAAACTGAGATCTATCCATATAACTGGCTACCATGATAGGCTTCTTTAATATACTGGTTTAGATTCTGTCTATATAAAACTCATTCTTGTATTATACCTAGTGGTGGATTGCCCCTGTTTGCAGCGGTTCTATAGAACCGGTAGTAAAACCAGCAGGAGGCTCCGCCCACTAACCTTGATGTCATAAAAACGCTTCTGCGCATGCGCAGAAGAGAGTGTGCACAGCCCCATTGCGAATCAGTAGTAAAGGTAAATAGAACCCACCCCTGATTATACCAAATATATAGGAACTGCAACCTTGTTTTCTGTAGTCTTTCACTCGAGAATAGGATTAAAAACTGCAGCTACCATGTGACAATCTAATCCTGGAACTAAACCAAGAACAAAGTTGAACCACTTCAACAAAGACAAGAACAATGGACTATACTACCTGAAAGTTTTCCGGTGTAATTTTCTCCTAAATACATTTTGGTGCAGCCAAAAGTAATTGAAACTTAGATTTGTTCCAGTTGAAGAACCCTAGAATGATATTTCTATGCCAGGACAGAATAGAGTGAATGCCTTGTACAGTGGGGAGGGCCTTCCAGATAAGTGGAAGAAAAAAAGGGAGAATAGCCATTAACCAGGAAGTGATTCTGATCCTCTGCTTGTCTTTTTTGCCAGGCTCTGCAGATTTTTGAGTCCCACGCAGGACATCTGGGGCCAGCCCAGTTTGCAGAGTTTGCCCTCCCATTCATTCGGTCCATTGCGAAAGATGTGAAGAATAAGCTACAAGAAAATGCTCTCCCTGCTGTGCCGATGGTAAGAGATGGGACTGTTTCCTTCTGCTTTTTTTCTCAAATATTACCCAGAATTTACAGTGATTCTGTCCAGAATGACAGCGTTTTGTTTATTTTAAAGGCAAATATCACATTTTTGGTAGAATCCTGAAGCTCATTTCACCGATCATATGTTTTTCTCAATGACTGAAAGACCATTAACATACATTTTCTAGCAAACATAAAGGTAGAACAGAGAAAAATACAGGTGCCGGTAAAAAGATCTGGATCAGACTAAAGACCTACGTAATCCAACATTCAGATAGCTATGAAGTGCTTGCAAGTAGGATAGGAGTAGTTAGTTATGGACTACAGAAACTACCCTGTTTCCCCCAAAATAAAACATCCCCTGATAATAAGCCCAATCAGGCTTTTGAGTGCAAGGCAATAAGACCAAGCGCTTATTTCAGGGTTCAAAAAAATATAAGATAGGATCTTATTTTCGGGGAAACACAGTATTACAAAAAAATTGTAACCTCTGCTCTTGCCAGAAAATTCATAGCTACCCTGATTTAGTAGCCAATAAAAGAGAATAAACTTTATTCTCTTTTTTCTATTCCTTCAGTCTCCTTTGTCAGAACTTTTTCCTGACTTATCAAAACAGTATAAAAATATGAAGAACTTCATATTTTAGTGTAGAAATATACATTTCTAAATGAAAGAATGTGGATGTTAAAGTAGAACAGTTCCCCTCTCCCCTCAAATCATAACTGGGAGTAAAGCTGGCATTTCAAAGATTAGTTTTATAGTGCAGATTTTCCATAATCAGAGTGGTGGACAAAAGGTTTGCACTTCCACTACTTTTTATAGAAGTGTCTTTTTCATCCTCTCTAATGCCTAACTAGGGAAAAAAAGGATAATATTCAAATAAACATGTCACTGTGCATCATTTTTAAGCCACAACATAATACAACTTTTCTTCATGCAAAATTCGAGTTCCTATGTTACCAAGTGTGTGTAATCCATTCCACATAATCCTAATTGTTTTTTATCTTCTCCTCTTCTCTCCATCCACTAGATCATCTTTGCTAAGGATGCCCACTATGCACTGGAGGATTTGGCACAATCTGGGTATGAAGTGGTTAGCCTGGACTGGACCATATGTCCTCAAGAGGCTCGGTGAGAGATGGGGTGTATTCCCTTGGGAACTCTGTATGGGTGTCATCTCTTCTAATGGCATAGTTCCTCTGTTTTGCAATAATAGAGAAGCTTGTCGTAAAAGTCAAATCCCTCTCACATATGATACTTGAAAAATAAAGGGATGGTAGATGAAGCTAAGACTAAGTAAAGATACCAATCATAAGTTGTGCATGAAATGTTATCCTTGTGTAGACATGAATTTTCTAGGACAGGCCAGGCCAGTGATGGTGAACCTTTTGGACACTGAGTGCCCAAACAGCACGCATGCACGCATGCCTGAACTGAAAGGTGCATGTGCACAAACGCACACATACATGGGCATGCGCAGGTGTGCGTACATGCACAGCAGAGACCCAGAGACCAGCGGGAGGCAGGGCATCCCAACACCGGCAGCACAGCAAGAGGAAAGATCTTTTTCTTTTGTGAGCTTCTGTTTCATCGTTTGCAGGGAAACAGAAGCTCACGAAAGAAATGCCACAGAGATCTGACCTGGGGCGACGGTGTGCGTGCCAGAAGAGACGGCTCTTGCGTGCCACAAGTTTGCCATCTCAGGGTTAGGCTGATGCAGTGTAACAGATAGGACAGAATGTTCTATTGCTCTTCCTTTACAAAATCAGAAATAAATTGGTACCTTATTTTTTTTAATTAGAAATAAAAAAATAAGGTTCCATATAGGGAAATTAGTAATATTCTGTTCTCACTCAGCTACCCAAGACTTGCTTTTGTGGGTAGCTTCTTACCTCTGCTTCAGCATTTTAGCTGGAGTTAGTCAGAGATGGATGGATGGATGGATGGATGGATGGATGGATGGATTTGACTGATAGCTTGTCTTTTATTTAGGAGTTATCATTGCATGTTGAGGCAATGAAGTCCAACAAGCAATTTTATCTTGGTTAAGTGCCTTTTGTACACTTTAATATTTTTTTCCCCGATTCAGCAAGCGGACAGGAAGAAACGTTACCTTACAAGGGAATTTAGATCCATGTGCTCTATATGCATCCAAGGTAAGGAAACATGCATTAACTTGTAATGCTCAGGTTATACTCACTCCTGAAGTCTCTGGCTTCTTATATAAATTCATTTGTTTTCTGCCTTGGTTCTATGGAACTTGAATGGGTTCTGCTGGACAAAGGAAGAAAAATTCTCTACAAGGTATTTATTAAAGGTGTGGGGTGGGGAGGGGAAATTCCCTTGCAGAGAATTTTACCTTAGTCCCTTGTGGAGAGTAGGAAAAAAGAAAAAAAATACACATAGAAGAGCACACACTCTGCTAGAAAGAAGTTTCCTGAAGATGGGCTCTAGCACAAGTCGGAAAACTGGAAGACAAAACCTCTGGTCCTGATGACCGACCAAGATTGGATCCTGCTAAGAAAAAAAAAATCTCTAAAAACATGAATAAGCATTCCCCCCACCCCTGGCCCTTTATGGAAGGAGTTTTTCCCCTTAGCCACTAAGGAACAATGTGGCAGGACTTACTAGCTGACATTAAGAAGCCCCACGTTTCTTATTATTAGGCGTTCTGAAGTTTTTTTATTATTAAAATCGGTTCTCCAGCTTGAAAAAGTTTAAGAACTCAGTGTTCTTTTCTTTTCTTTCTTTTTGATAAAAAGAAACAAGAAAACAATGTCTTTCATTGCTAGAGAAGTTAAAGACAATTTTCAAATCCTAACCCAATTAAACTAGCCACAGATCAGTACTTTCCTACTGTAAATAAAATCTTGCTTATAGGTTAATGAAGGTCAAAGAGCTGTTGCCAACAACTGTTTTTCTGTGCTGTGGACCAAGTGACCAATCAATGACTTCAAACTATTGAAGTCATTGATAACTTTTGTTATGGAAACAACCAAAATTGGCTTTAAGGCACAGCTTCCCCACCCCCCACCCCCTTTATGTAACCCATTCAGAATTTTGCATAGCCACATTGCTCACATTTTGTGAGCAAAATGTGGCTATCTCTAATTCAGATTGCTTCCAAGCATGGATTGGTGATAAACTAGTCAACTTTAACCATTTGTTTGTTAGGCAAAAAAGCAAAGGAATTGTGCTAGGTTATGGCTATCCAGTTCCCCAATAGTTTTGAAGATTGAAAATGTGATGTAAAAGAGCGGAGGTGGCGCAGTGCTTAGAATGTAGTATTGCAAGCTGACTCTGCCCATAGTCTGGAGTTCGATCTTGAAGGAGCTTGAAGTTGACTCAGCCTTCCATACTTCTGAGGTCAGTAAAATGAGGACCCAGATTGTTGGGGGTAATTTACTGACTCTGTAAATCGTTTAGAGAGGGCTGTAAAGCACCATGGAGCGATATGTAAGTCTAACTGCTATTGCTATTCCTATTGCTATCTGGTCTGCTTAATTACTTTTCACTTCCCACAGGAGAAGATTGGGGAGTTGGTAAAAAGGATGTTGGAAGGCTTTGGCTCCCAGCGTTACATTGCCAACTTGGGCCATGGCCTCTATCCTGACATCAATCCAGAACACGTAGGGGCTTTTGTGGATGCTGTGCACATGCATTCTTCCAATCTGAACAAATGTTCCTAGAGACTCAGAGAAAACAGTCCTTAAGCAAAAAAAGAAATGGATCATCTGCTAAGCAAATGTTACTGTTATTGAGAGGTAACATCCTGGAAAGGATCTCGGTATAATTAGCTACAAAGCCTACAGCAGGAACTGGCAAAAGGAACCAGGGAGTGCAGGATTTTCATGCATATGTTATCTTCTTCTCAGTCTCTACTATAGAAAATGGATTCATTATGAAACATGTATTTCCCCAACTATGTACTTTTTATCCCCAAATTGGTCCTACTGATTACAAAACTAATTTTGAATGCCTCCGACAATCAGTGAACACCTTTTATTATCATTGAACTTCGTCTGCCCTTCCGCACAGGATTTGGCTGTCTTGTCTTGCTTCCTACCCATCTGTTTCTTGCAGCAACATTTTTTTAAATTACTTGAGTTGCTTTTAATATTCAGAAGTGCTGCAAGAGTGGTGCTGTTGATGTGGGGAGAAGTTCAAAACATCTGGGAAAGAGGAGATATGCCTCATGCATATGCCTGAATGGTCTGTTTCTGCAGGTTTAAGTGTCCTGTGTCTGAGGAAGGAATAATCATTCTCCTTTCAGCTTATATGCAAATTATATTGTTTATATGAGGGGTCTGCAACCTTAAATACTCAAAGAGCCATTTGGACCTGTTTCCCACAGAAAAGAAAACACTGGGAGCCACAAAACCTACCCAGCCAATCATTAGGGCAGACCAGTTGTTAAAAAACACCGGGAACCACACAATCCTTTTGACATATCTCTCTCCCCCCTCCCTCCCTCTCTCTCTGTATCTCTGTGTCTCTCTCTCTCTCTCCCCCTCTCTCTGTATCTGCCTTGGCTGCTTCTCCATCCCGCACCATCAGCCTTACCTTCTCAAGCCAGGCGAGGAGTGACTGGGAGGGGAGGGCAAGGGGCGGGACCAGCCAATGGAGGTATCACCTGACAGGGAGCCACAGCAGAGGGCCCAAAGATTCGCATGTGGCTCCGGAGCCGTAGGTTGCTGACCCCTGGTTTATACCAAAAAAGGAAGAACTATATTCCCCCCTTCGTTATATGGAACTGTAACTTCTCTCTAGTCCCATCTCAGTAGCAACACAGATTGTCTTTGAATGGCTATCCTTTTTATGATTTCCGACTGGCAGCATTAATGGATTGATAGCAAAAGGGCTGGAGTGATACAACAAAGTCTTCCTTTTTTTTTATTAAACATCAGATCAAGAAGTTGTACATACAAAATAAAGAGACAGAAGAATGATACTTTTATGGCAACAAATACTGGATGAGTAGGGCTTGTCTGGTCTTCGAACCAGTTTCTCAGGATTTAAAAAAAAAACAACCAAAAAATTGGATTCAGACAGTATGTAATTTTAATCCACATTTCCTAAACTACGCTTCATCTTAACCCCTGCCCCATCCATTCCCTCCCTGCCCCTTTTAGAACTAAGATGCACTGGAACAGGGGAACACAAAAGACATTTAGAAAAGGGAAAAAACTATTTTGCTCCTGCTACACTCCATTTCATTGGACCGAATAAACATTCAGATGGATGCAAAGCAGTAAGCAGGAGATAAAGTAGCAGAAACTATGGCAGAAAGCTGTCCTCAAGAAGGCACCAACCTAAGCAGAGGCCAGCCAAGACAGTAGTTTTGAAATAAAATTCAAAATAAAGACACATATGCAGACTAATTGCTCCTGCTCCTCAGATGACAAAAAATAAAAATAGAACCCTTTCTGTTCACAGAGAATAGAATTCTCTGTGTTAAATTCACAGAGTAATACAACTCTTGCACAAATCAATTCGTTTGCATTTGGAGAAAGGCCAAAAAAATAAGAGCATTTGACCCTATGGGCTCAATTGGCTCACAGTTTCGTTCCAGCTTCCTGGGGTCATTTTGTATCCCATACTTGGAACCATGGTACGAAGTAGCAGTCAAGTAATGTGCTGTGGCTTATAGCCAGAGGGCCAAGTCCACACCCTGATGGCCTTGAAATGCTGAGGTGTATCTGGCTTTGCGGTTGCCACCTTGGTCTCCTCTCTTCCAAGGTTGTGTGTTGTGGTAGGTCTGCTCAAGCTTTTGTTTATTTTCCATTAGTCAAACCCCACCCACTTGTCTTTTTTTTTTGCCAACAATGCTGGGGTAAAACCTGAGAAACGTTCATATTTCTCAGGTTTGGAAATGCTTAGCCCAGCCCACAACACATTTCAAGTATCCCCAAACAAACAAAAACAAACAAACAAACAAAAAAGAATAATTATAAATAATTAGAACTTTACAATTTAATAATTGACACATATACTATTGTATTTACAGTATCATAAATGCTTCTGTTACTTTTAGTAAAGCAATCCCTGAGAACCGTTAACTTTAGTTTTTTTTTAATTAAGGATTTTCATACGCACGCACTTGCACACATACTAAACCAACCACCCCCAGCCTATTTCCCACCCCCCAGCCCTCGCCCCAGTTACTCTGGAGTCAGCTCATCCTATTCCCTAGCCAAGCAAATAGTTTGAAGTCTGGCAAATCTGGAGAGTACCAGGTTGGAGAAGGCTGCACTAAATGGTGATGCCAGTTACGGCAGGATGCACATCTCAAAACCCACCAGCTGAGAACACAGATGGCAGCACAAGAGGCTGAGTAACGTGCTTCCATATTGGCTGCTTTTCTGCCTCCATCCACCATGCTGTTTGGGAAAGGGGTATTCCGTTTCCTTGTTAGCCTTTTGGTATTGCTGAAGTGTTTGCAAGTAAGTGGTCATTGGGAAGCAAACTCTTCCTGTCATGCTACTTTTGGTTTATGTTCCTCAAAGAATTGGGAGATTTTCTACGATGAAAACTACAGTTAGTCTTGCCTGATAAGCATGATTCCACCAACAATGATCAGGGTTTCTTCTTCCCTTTTCCCCCTAACACAGAAGTTCAACCAAATCGTTCTCGCACTAGCAACATAAGCTTCTTCTTGCCCTTATAGATCTGCTTAAGGTTGTCTATGAACTGCGCAAACTGAATGTGGCCATCCTGAGCAAGCAGGAAAGTCTCCCGAGCTTTGCTCAGAAATTCAATAAACTCCCCATAATGCCGTGGGCTGATGTGGGTAAGACGGGAGTGTGTGGTATTGATGTAAGCGCTTATTGTAGCATCCAGCAGTTGGCGCAAAGGTGCTTTGTCCGTTGACATCAGTTTTCCAGAGTTCCTGCGACCAGGGATGCCAGCAAGGCCTGGTGCTGTCATGGTGCAGCGGCGCAGAATGTCAGATAGCACTGTGGCACAGTGCACACTCTTTACTACCAATGGAATAATAGCAGCCAGCTCATTCTTACCAAGGGAATGGCTGAGTGCACATGCCCAAAGCACATCATTGATGGCAGGGTGTGTGTCCTGGTTATAGGCAAGGTTGAGGTGTGTCATGGCAAGCGAGGCCAGCTTGAAGGCCCGTAATGGGTACCCACGGTGTTCCATATACCGTGCAATGGTGAAGAGTTGGGAATAAGTCATGCCGGTGGATGCAGCATCTATAACAATTTGGTAAGCAGTCTCAAAAGCAATGTGGTCCTTCTCGCAAAGGGTAAGAGCCGAGAGTGCACAGTTTTGTGGATCCTTCATGGCACACTGCAGGGCCAGCGTGCGAGCACAACTAGCCAGTTCTTCTCGCTGTGGATAGTCCAAGCTGAGGCGCAAGATGGTACTGTGGGACATCACTGTTGCTGCTACTATACTAGTTGCTTCAGTAGGGGTAAAGAGTGAATACCAACTCTGCAAGATGCTGACCAGGGCCCGAACACCTGCAAGAAAGAATTACAAAGAAAGAATTCCCTCAGCCAGTAGGGAAGAACTAGCAAGGAACACACAATGGTAGTAAGTAAACTGAGGAATAATTGTATTTTTCATCAGGCTGGACTTATAGACTAAGGCCATAATTCTGTCAGGAGACCAATATTGCAGTCAATTATATTTTTGTCTCTCACCATTTTGAAAATAGCAGTTAGTTTAGCACTAACTTGTAGGAGATGACCTCTCTCTTTTTATAATGAATGTTTAAGCTCCATTGTGAAAAGATTAAAAAGATTGCTACCCGTGTTTCCCCGAAAATAAGATTCCGTCTTATACCTTTTTGAACCCCGAAATAAGAGCTTGGCCTTATTTTTGGGGAGGTCTTATTATTTTGGGGCACTTGGAGCAAGATGGGGCTCCTCTTGCCATCTTACCTGATTTCCAACTCTGCGTTTAAATATTTTCAGGGAGGGCTTATTTTCAGGGGGAGGCTTATTTTAGCGCATGCGCTCAAAAGCCCAACTGGGCTTATTATCAGGGGATGTATTATTTTTGGGCAAACGGGAAATTTGAGCTACTTACTGAATTCAGTTGAAAAATGTCATATATCTTATCCTATCTTCATTTGATATTTGCTACCTAGGAAGTCAATATTGGGAGAAATAGACGATTTGAATTAGAAATCGCCAATCTTTGTCATGAATTAGGATATTAGTCGTCATCCGGCATCTGGTGCCCAAAGCATCTTAATATATTTTAGGTGAGCAGAACATACTACACATGCATACTTTCTTAATGTTTGGGGAATTCTAGCTCTCAGAATCTCAAGCCAATGTTGGGAAAGGCTGAATTAGGCTCACTCCAGGCTGCAGTCTTCCTTTTAAGTATGGGCTCGTGAAAATACCTACCAACTTCTGTCGCACAAGTCACCAGCCATCGCACCATCTCCCTCCGTCTCCAGTTCAATGTTGATAAGGTCATGCGCATCACCTGCAACATTAGAAATGAGTAGAAAATATTTTTTTCACCCACCAGTGATATCCAAAGAAATGGTTGCATTCCCCTAGATCAGCATATCATAACAACTTAAGTTGTTTCAACCTGTTTTGGAGATTAACAGGTCTGGCTATTAGCTTCATAAACTGCCTAGATTGGCCTAATTATTCAAATCAGGGGTCCCCAATATTTCTGGCTTTGTGGACCTGTGACAGCAGCATGGGGTGGGTGGGTGGAGAGTGGATGGTTCTGTTTGAGTGGCAGGTGAGCATGCAGCTCCATTTGCACAAGCAGTGATCATGCATACACGCTGCTCACACAAATGGAGCTTTGCACATGATTGCCTGCTGCTTGTGCAGCCTGGTTCTGAACAGACCGTGGCCCAGTACTGGGTCACAGCCCAGGAGTTGGGGACCCCGATTTAAATGGCCAGTATGCCCGAAATCCTATAAGAGAGCAGAATTAGCGCTTAAGATCACAACTCAGCAGACTTTTTCTTTGGCTAATATGGGCATTTCATTAACCGTCAAGGCAGGCTTCCAACTTACTATAAAGATTTGGAAATTATTCATTTTTCCTGATGATTATGAATGTCCTTACTTGTAGCCCCAACTCCAGTGCCACATTAAGTAGTGTTGTATCAGCATTACTATCAGCAGGTGTGGCAATCTTAAAGGCATCCTGAGCCAGTTTGAAAATCAAGGAAGAGGAGTGGATGTTCTTCTGAATTGCTTCTAGGACAGTCCGTAGACGCAGCATGTCACCTACAGTATAAGAAAGTTTATCCATTTGTTGGTTACGTCCACAATAAACCTTTCTAAAATAATAGTAACTATCTTCCTATGTAAACTGGGTAAACTTAAGTAATACTATTCTTATTTTGTATATCCTGCTAAAGAGAAATCAGTTTGAGGAATCAAATATTCAGCTATAGATTTCTTCTCAGATCCATCAGTATCTTTACACTTAGCCTTTTTCAGCTCGAGCAAATATACCAAGGGATTCTATGACAAATCTGCATTTTGCCTGTTTCTAGATCCAAGTAGAGAAATAAGCACAGATATGGCACAGAAATAAAAAGCTGCAATCCAATGTATATTATCTAATCTGAACTGCAATCATAAATTACCAAACAAAAATATGCTAGTAATATATTGCATTATAAAAGTCAAAACAAAAGTATTCCCACCCCAAAGTTTCACTTTTAAATCTACAGCAGGCAAACATATTTTTAAAAATTCAACTACAGATAAAAATATTTCCTATTTGGAATAGGTTTGGAGATGCCTTTGGTTTCCGAAGCCCAAAGCTTTAATTTCCTGGCCTCAGTTCACCTCAAGTAGCTAAATGTCCATTTGTCTTGCTAGGTAGATCAAAAGGTCAGAACCAAAACTGCTATCAAAACTGGTTAGAGTGTAAAACATTATCAAGAGTATCATGCAGAAAGCAAAACAGAGGTGAGAGCCAGAAACCGCTCAAAGGAAAATGAGACAAAGAGCAATTGGGTTATAGTATAGTTCAGCAAATTTATAGCTAATGAGCATGATTTGCTCTGGTTTGTTTGAGAACTGTATCTCACATAACATCTGGCCAAATATTAAGCACAGTTCAGGAAGGGAACTGGGGCCAGAAACTGATGAACCCTATATAAGTGGGAATCCCATTAGATCTACAGCTCTTATACAGAAGTCAAACCAAAGAAAGTATATCAAAGCTTTCCTCAATAGTTAACTAGGAAAAATAATTGCCTGAAAAAGGGACAAAAGGAAGCAATTATATAAGTCACACAGAGGTAATTTGTCCCATTAGCCCAGAGGTCCTCAAACTTTTTAAACAAGGGGCCAATTCACGGTCCCTCAGACTGTTGGGGGAATGGATTGGCTGGGGGGCATGGCTAGGTGGGCATGTGACTAGGTGGGCATGACTAGGCCATGTGACTAGATGGGCATGGCCAATTTAACAATCCATTGAACAATGCACACAAATTAAACTTCTCCTTCTCTCCGTCTCTTTCTGTCTCTCTCTCCCTCTCTCTTTCCCTATCTCTCTTTCTCCCTCCCTCCCTCTCTCTCTCTCTCTCTCTCTCTCTGTCTATATCTATCTTCTGAAGGCGGGGAAGGTGAAAAATGGGTCATTTTTGCTCATTTTTTGGCCTCCTGGGGCGTCTGTGCACCCCATTTTTCACCCCCCACCACAACCTCCAGAAGCATTCTGCAGTCCAAAGCCAGGCAAAAACAGCTCTTTTTTGTACAAATTGACTTTCTATTAAATTTCTCTTGACCAGTTAGTGAATATTTCACCTGGATCTCTAGTGAACTATGTACAGTTGTATTAGGAATCCTTCACACACCTTTGGCTGCTGTCAGCATAGTGGAAGCAAGTTCACATTGTTGTGATTCCAAGTGCCCCAGAGTAAACCAACGGGGATACCTGCTAGGGACCACTGAAACAATGTGGTGAGGATGTGTGACATCACCTGAGGGAGTTGTCTCCAAAACTGGCAGCCTGGGAAGAACAAAGCCACAAGGTCAATAGGTCAAGAAAAGGATATTGTACCTGCTGGTAATCATATTAAATCCTCTCTATATTGTCTTCTTTTGGCATGCTGTGGGAGAATGATGTGGTAAACCTTTCAAAGGCTTTCTGCAACATATGGTTACAAATTAGTCTTGAACGAATTGGAAAGGCCACTAGAAAACTAAGAAGGGATTTAAATACTTGTCAAGAAAAATAAAACTTTAGACATACACATTTCTTATGGTTTATGTCCAAGCAAAACTTGATTTGCACTGCAGTTATCTAGTTCTGCTTAGTGAAGGGAATGCATATGTAATTTCTTGCTGGCTATCTTATGCACTTTAGAGCCACTCATTTACATGTTTATACAGATAGTCCTCAAGTTATGATGATAATTGGGAATGGCATTTTCATTGCTAAACAATGTCACAAAGCATGATATCATGTGACTGTATCGCTTAATGACAGCAATCTCAGCAGTCTCTGTTGCCATTGTTAACCAAATCCCACTGTTGCTTTCACTTGATTTTCTCAACAAAGGTGGAGGGGGGTGGGAAGAGGGATACCAACCTCATGGACCGCAATGCCAGCTTGTAGGCCAGGTCAGCATCATGGGGCAGTAAGGCAGAAAAGAGGTACTTTGCAAAAGTGTGCATAGGTACACTTTCCCGGTGGATGACTTCACCAAGGCCGCTAAAGGGACCACCTAGGCAAGAGCAGAAGCACATCAGTGTCTCTCCTTCAACCAACCTTATTTATTTATCAGATTTATGTCTTATCTTTTCATCAAGAGCTCAAAATGGCACACATAGTACTTCCTCCTCCAACTGTCCCACAACAATCCTATGAGGTAGATTAGGCTCAGAGTATGTGATTAGTCCAAAGTCAATCAGTGAACTACCACAACTAAGCTTCGAGTTGAACCAGGGTCTCTAATGTTATGACACAAATGGTTTGGAAATATTCCTCTTCTTGCCATCAAACTGAAAACCAGATCCTCCTATTCACCTTTCTGATAATTTCAACTCAGACGTTGTGGTTAGAAAGGCACAGTTTGTCGTCTTCTTCTCCTTCCATTCCCTATGGCAATGACCAAGTTATCCATTAATTCCCTCTACTTTTCAAAGGAAACTGCAGACACATGAATACACAGGCTTTAGAGCCCACAATGGAATAGGGAGGGAGAAGCAGCATATTTTAAAGCAGCACAAGCATTGACATAGATTGTCTTCTAAATTCAACTGCCAGAGCCTTCTAGACAAGAAGCTACAGGAACCACTGCAAAGAGCTCCTGTTTCAGTAAAGAAAAAAGCAAATAAGCAGAGGATGAGGAAATGTATACATAAAAAAATCACATTAAAGAAAATATTTGTGTAGTACCAATGCTCAGAAATCCAGGACACGGGATCTAAACTACTCATTGAACAAGATCAATAGACAAATCAATAGAGCCAGATCGATTCCCAGGGAGGACATATTAAAAGACAGACCACAGAAATAGAACAATAGAACACAATTGGTTGTCACCTACAGCTCACAGCTCAAACCACTCAGATGTGTTATTAATAATCTACAGCTTATTCTGGGCAATGATACTGAATTTTCTCAAGCCCTGAGTGCCAGGCCTATACTTGCATGCAGACAACCATTCAACCTGAATCAAATTCTCACATTCAATAAGAGAGAACACAGGAACTGGCTCCTGCAACAATCCCAGAGGTCTACTTTGCCCTCACATCTAAGCCAACAGCACTGTCACAGGCCCCAACAAGTACACACAAAAGATTAGAGGCCTTTCATATGCTTTTCCTCCCATGTGATATGCCACGCGTATACCATCATCTGCCAGTAATGCCCTTCTGCATGCTACTATATAGGACAAATGGGACAAACTTTGTGCAAAAGAATTCATGGACACAAATTTAATATCAAAACTCAAAACAAGGACAAAGTACATTGCAACTCACCAGGGTACATCAATGCAAATCACAAAAGGGCTGTTTTGGCAAACCTGGACTTTTAACAGCACCATCAAGCAAAGGGAATCTCAGAATGTCTCATCAAACACAATGTTTTTTTAACACATAAATAGTAAGGTTCTTCAATCTGTTTCGCATAGAACCGGGATCACCACTGGGTCCTGCCCTCCCCCCTGCCCCCCTCACTCCAATTCTACCTACAAAAATCTAGCCACTCTGTGCATCAGAGCTGCAATTCACAAAATTTGTGTCTCTCAATAAAACTGATTAGTCAGAAAAAGATTTCCAGTCTCCTCCTCTTTTACTAACTCAATTCTCTTCCTAAAATCTCTAATACTATGTAATCTGTTTTATCTAATCCTGATAAATAGGATTCCTGGGAATCCTATTCCCAACCTCTTTTCCAATACATATCACTATCAATTTTTTCTATTCAAAAGTATTTTGATACCATTATCTCATTGGCATATGCTATTGTGACCAAGGGACACTGACCAGGTTTCCGATATGGAATTTACTAGAATCTAAAAAAAATTTCCTGGATTGTGGACAAATCTTAGTCTCTCATGAGTGACTGGCAGCAGCATCTCAGTTCTCTCACCTTCCAAAAGCAGAATGCACTGCTTGCGTAGGGTCTGCACCAATACAGCATCAAGCTCCAGCTCTTGCAGGCAGGCAATAATCTGTTCCTCATTACGCCACACTTTGTCTTGCGCATAAAGGCCTTCTGGCATCACCCGTTGCTGCCCCATCCCCATCAGTGCCACTTCTAAAGCCAGAGATAGGTAGGATTCCCCACTCTCAGGGCAATTGTTGGCCACAGGCACATGCTGATACACTGGAGGCTTTGACTCACCAGCATCTGATGGCCAAGAAAAGAATTAAGAGGACAGGTGGATCCAATTCCATATAGTACCGTAATTATAATTTCTTCTCATGCCTTTCCAAGGTACACAATCAGGTTGGCTCCATTAATGCTATTGGTCCAAACTTTCCACTCACAAAGTGGCTGTTTTTGCTGCACCTCAGGTGGTCAATTATGCTGGTGCAGCTGGGCTGAGCTGCATAGCTCCATTAATTCCATCCCACACCTTCTGAAGTACACTGCATAGGAATCATAAGGAGCATTACACAAACCTTTGGACTATGAGCAAATTAAAAGAGCAAAGTTCTTTTGCTAGTAGCTGGGATATTTTTTTGGAACTGATTTTTGAATTTTTCACACAAAGAACTTCATTTGATATCAATTCCTGAGGAATATCCTGTGCTTAGCAGGAGAAGTCAACCATGCCAAGTGCAGATGCCAAAGAGCAAAACATCAGAGATGTCATATTATCAACTAGAGCTAAAGAGCTACATGACAAAAGTCTAAGGGTTATTGGAAGGCTGCATCTCCTATCTCACAGGACAATTTCCATTGAAAATTGTGAGCTGGGCTTTTCTCATTTATTCATATACAGTACATCCAGCTTTTAGACCAAAAAAAAATAGGCATTCAATAACAACAGGAATCTGTGGATGGCTCCAAACTGAACATAGGGAAAAAGAACAGAAGCTGGTTTGAATTCATTGTTTGCAATCTGAAGTTCTCATTCTCATACCTGAAACATCAAGGCTGTTTTCATCCTCTATTCGACATGCTTCTGTCAAAGTGAGAAATAAGCAGCCAATCGGATTGAGAGGATGTCCTACCCAGCTTTCCAGGTTTGTGATGGTGGTTGCTCCTCTTTGCAATAGTTCTAGAGGACAGCACAAAACAAGAAAAAATCCCAGAGTAAGGCCACATGGGGCATCCTCTTTAGCTTCCTTTTCCAAACTACAATGCTCAAAACTACCCCTGAAAACGTCATTGTGACAAGGTTGTTCCAAACTGTGCCCAGTTTCAGCTTCAGTTTTATTCCACGTATTCTGTGTTTACAAAATTCCATGCTTTCTGTGTTTACAAAAAGACCGATGGCCAACTCAGTCCAACAGCACCCACTTATGCAAGTATCCTTTATATGGGCAACACCAACTTCAAATGGACAGTCGTTTTTTTAAAAAAGATAGTTGCAAAAATAATTGCTCTAAGACTAAAATTTGTTTGGAACGATCAGGGTAGCAACCCAGGGATTTGTTATATTCCAAACAACATAAAAATAATGTGTCAAGAAGTCCAAATTAACATTCAGAAAGTTGGATTGGTACCAAAGTCACAAACACAAGCTAATTCATACCTTTCTTCTGATGCTTGTATATCTCCAGTTGTCTCTGTTGCTGCAGTCTCAGCGTGTTGATTATGGCCACAGTTAGACGGAGAGCCTCCTTGGGGTATCCATGGGACCGTAGTGCATCAACTCGGGCACAAGCGGTTGGGACATGTTCTGTGGCATCATGTAAGGATAGAAGGTCATTAAGCCTCAATTAGAGACACATGAATTATACAGGCAGTCTATGCCAAGGAATCAACTGAACACTAGGAATTTAAAGCTAAGCTTTATTTATACATTCTGTTCTATTGCATTCCCCCCCCTTAATGATGACTAACATGTAGAAATAGGCCTTTTGATGCTTGCTTGGTTTTCACTTTGCCTTTTCATAGTGCAGCATTAAATGTGTGTAATATGCAGCTCATGTACTGCATTTCAGCTCTTGTATCTGCCAAACCACTATTATCCCAACCTTGTGTTTTTTAATAAAAGCAAATAAAACCCATAGTGGTATAATGTTCATCCATGAAACAGATTTTTCAACTCCTTCCTTTCAAAAGATAACCCAAATATGCAGAGGTAATATCTCCCTTGATTATAGTATATTATATTAAATTAAAATATTAAAAGATTCCCCCTTTCAGAAAAAGAAGGCAAATGAGGGAACAATTGTATTGTAGCATAGCCTTTTCTCCTAACATTCTAATTTTATTGCAAAAGGAAGTTGCCTGTGTATGTTTTGAACCTCCCCTGGTCCCATAGCCTTACAATACTACATTTGGCATTCAAACTGAGCCAGTTACAATTCCATCTTTCAAACCTCCTCTTTACTCAAAGCTCTTTATGAAACAGAAACCTGATGTAGTCTTCTATCTTTTATAACTTCTGCTCAACCTCTAGAATACCTCTCTGGAAGTGATTTTGTATCAAGTGTACATTCTATGCCATTCCCAATAGTATTATTACCAGAGAACATCGTGTCCTGTAGCAACACAACTGCATGGCATAGAAATTCATCTGTTCTTGATTATTGTCCACCGCATCTGCCTGCTCCAAAGTCACAACGACTTGGAGAGGAACAGATGACACAGACAGGTTGGAAAGAACTTCTTCCTTTCTAAATGTTCCTGTCATGTGGAATGCAGACAGAAAGTCACAGGAGTGGACAATCTGTGAAGAAAATATTTTTGTAAGGTATCCTAGGGTCTTTTAATGACAACTTCATTCCTTTTTCTTGCCTTCCTCCAAATCCTCAACTGATTTGCTCCATGTTTTTAATGCTCCCGAAGAAAATGCTTGGGTCCCTTTCAAAAAAGTGTGTTCATTGTAAGAACATATGTACACCTTTTTAAAGTTACATCATTCATCACGTTGCTGGCAAATCAAAAACAAATCCTCAATGCTCTCAATTTCCTCCAGGAGGAGCTCCAAGAAAAAGAAGCAAGAAGATTGGACAATGCATTTCATCTAGGTCTTTGGCAAATTCAAATGATCTATCCAAATAAGGATTGAGGAGGAGAAGGAAGATGCAGAGATGGCTAAGAACTTTTGTCACCTGACCAAGGTCCCATGCACTGGCTACTATATCCCCGAATTTCTATATTCTGTGCTACATAGGTCTTATTTTCCTAATGAAGCTGTAAAGAAGTGGATCTGTTATATTATGATATGGGATTAATTTAGCACAGTAAGCTTCATTGATCTAGATGAAAAGCCCTTACAGTACAATCATTAGTAACTTCAGTGTTTGGCTACAGATTTCAGTTTCAATGCCTTTCATTTAATTTCAACCAATTTATTATTTTGTTATTAGTAGATTTTCTGGTCTAGTTAACAGTGCACTATTGCATTTAATTACAACATCAGCAAACTCTTTCCATACCTAATTACTGAATTCAATACACATATCCCAATATAGAGCCAGGAAAAAAGGGGCTACCTTAGACTGTGAGTATTAAGTATTGCAAGTGACTAAGTGCCAGGCTTCTCAAGTTCTGGAAAGTAAGTAAGTGAAGTAGGTCTCCTTAGAGAGGGACAGCACCCACAAATGCAAGAATATTATTCTGCTCTAGAGGGATCACAGTTTTTTCTTCAACAAATATTCTTTTAAAAAAAAACCTGCACAGCAACTAGAACCAGGCAGCTTACCCAGCCACAACGGTTGTCCTTGTGAGTTGAAAAGAAGGCCCTCACCCTCCCTGGGGTAAGATGGAGAAATGTAGAAATCACTGCTGATTATTCGCTGGAGGTGACTGTCCTGCCAGTGGAGGTCACAGCCTTCAATGGCACGAGTGAATACTGTGCGCCGTGGCCTTGTTAAAGAGCCTATGAGGAAAAGAACAGGTAAGAACATAAAAACCCAAGCAGCATCCTGTTGGATCAGACTCCTACCCCATCCAACATGGCATAGATTCTCATAGGGGACAATCAATTGCACAAGGAAGCCAACTAGTCTTCCAGCAGATGGCCACTGAAAGCAGTCCCACATCCATCAAGGCTAATCAGATATAACACCCAAGTACAGAGTGGTCTTCCTAAACTATTTCCCCTGCTTGGGGCAATCAATAATGTATGTGAGCAGTTACTATCAAACTGTTCACATACATTAAAACTGAACATAGGGCAAGGAAAGTACAACTCAATCCCTGACAGAAGGGCTAGGAAGAGTTCTAAGCAGGACATTGAACCAAGCACTATATTCTTTTACACACTAGTACAAGAACTCTACGCTGTGCTTTGCTGTGCTGAGCTATTCACACAATTTTTGAGCTGCCTTTTGGCATTAAAAAGACAGACTCGGAGGATATCAAAATCTTTGTACAACATTCCAGGTCTATTGTCATTGTATGAAATCTATTATATTGTATATTGCCATTTACAATATTAGGTCAAGGCAAGAATGCTATGTTAAAAATATCTTTCCCAATATCAACAAGATTTGGGAACTTTGCACACAAAGATTGTGAAATCTAGCCCCCGATATATATTAAGTAATATGAATCGATTTTTATGCATTCAGCTTGCACGGAGTTCAAGGCTGAGCAGGAATATTTGAGACTGTGTGTATGATGCTTTTGCTGTGTATTGTTAGTGAAATCGTTATAACAAAATATTGTTATAAAATCCAACTATACAAATTATAGCATTTCCAGCACAAAACAGCACGGGACAATAATTGAGGATACAGATAAAGCTGACCAAATCTTTTCTAAACTGGATAATTTCCAGTTAATATTACAACAACAACAGCAAAAACAACAACCTACAGCAGGGTCCATCCACTGCCTGGTACTGATAACTGAACAAGAATACAGGGAGGGAATTAAAGAGAAAATCAGGAACAGAGGAAGAGACAGAGAGAGAGAGGCTACTGAAATATCCCATTATGAGGGTGGGAGCTAGGAAGAAGACAAGATTTATAGAGCTCTGACAATCTGAAACCATTTTCCTTCAATTGGGACATTTTAATAAGGACTAGGCAACCCGTGCCCCACTGGGTCGTCATTTCAAAAATAATCCCTTACCTAAACAGAGAAAGAGAATGATCACTGGCCAGCAAAAAGACTGTGAGAGGGGGCAGTGATTTCCATCTTCCAGCCAACTTCCCCACTGACTTTCCTTGTAAAAAGCTGGCAAGGAGTGTTGCAAATGATGATCACATCATTGCAGCTGATTGTGCCACTATGGCAGCGCAGCAGCATTGAAGCAGCCACAATTTAACGCACTGTAAGACGCCCTGAATCTCCGGAGAAGGGCGGCATATAAATCAAATTTTAAAAAAAAAATTAGCCAGGTTTGTCCAATTTTGCCCACAAGAGTCATAGGTCCTGAATTCTGTAAATTAGTCAATTTGAGGTAGGCTGATTCAAAAATTGTTGCTCTATGATGCACCATTTCACCCAATTGAAGGTTACGAACCATCAAACAGACACAAGAGTTTTAGTAGTACATCCCTTTTCCTTGCCTTCAGGCAACATTCTTTTGTTCATTGATCTACCAGCTGAAATGCAGAGCAGTCCTATGCCATGAACTAGATTTCTATTAACCCATAACTGGGATGTCATAAGATTATTTTTAGCTGTTTATGGAAACTAGAGAAAGATGTTACATAATAGATAGTAAAACTATCTCCGCCACACTTACTTTGCCTGTGACTAGAGCTCTGAGTAAGTGCACTAGTGATGTTGGGAAGTTCATTGCTGTAGTTTCCATCTTCCAGTGGACAAATATCCATATCGCCCCACTTCCGGAGCTGTCGCAGCCAGCATGCTTTTTCTTCAAGTGTGCAATGGGGATTTAATACAACACACACCCACAGGGCCCCTGTAAGAGCAAGCCAAGTGCTGAAATATATTTTTCTACTTGAGCAGGCAACAAGAGTCCCGTCCCACTCCCCTAGGTTTATTATTGCTTTGAAGAGTTTGGAAATGTTTACATCTTGTTTCAGGGAACTGACTGAGCCCAGAGGGAGAATTTTATAAAAGAAACTAGCTAACTAACTCAAGAAAACATCTTCCATAAATCAGCTTAATTGTATCCCTCAGAGCTGAAAATGGAGAGGCAATGTGCATCCTAGATTATTTCTGTCTGCCAGCATATATCGACTGTTTGAACTGTACTTCAAAGAGTGCTTAAATGTATGCCAGCAAGTCCCAATGTTGGAAACCCCACATGATAGCCTGATTTCTATACTGTACATTTAGTCCATTTTAGAAAAGCAGTAGGCAAGTGGCATTTGCCCCATAATCAGCAGCAACAGTGTAATTACTTCTCCCAGTACTGTAGTTCAGATCTGCAGGTCAGTTAATGCTGTATATCTAAGAATACATATTAAGTATTCTTTGGCAAAAGAATCTGAAATTAAGCAAAGACTAAAGGAACAGTTGCCTTTTAATTGAGTTTCACTTCTGATGACTTTGTGGCCAGGAATGGATATAGTTTTCTTGACAACCATATGGAAAAAATGTTTTATTCCACAATGATTTTTTTCAGTTTCAAATCTAGCCTTCAACCCTTGCATTTTCTAATGGTCTCCTATCCCAACCAGGCTCAACCCTTAGGTTTTTCAGGCAGTTGAGGTCAATTAGATGCTGATGAGGGATAAAGATATAAAGCCAAAAAACCCACACTTAACTCCGGATGGTTATTTAGAGTTTTAAAAGAGATTATGAGTTTTATGTATATCACATGATTTGTGGCTACTTCTATTTTTATATGCTGTACTTAATTACATACTTCATACTTTGCAGCTATCTCTTAAAATACTTTTCCTCTGCCTGTGAGCAATCATTTCCTCTAGATTTTATTCATGACTCCATTTAATTAAAATATTTTTCTCAGAAATCCTAAGACACATAAGGATACAGTAAAGGCAGATATATGTTTAAGTATTCTAATAGCAGAGTGTGCAGATTTCTTTATAACTGGAAAACTTGTACAAGCAGCTCAAAGAAAAGGTTTTCTATACCAGGCAAATTAAACTCTCAGGATGCGCACTTTAAGCAGGTTTCACACCTCTTAGACCTGGAATTGGCTGGGGCTCCTCCTAAGCCTGAACCAATTTCATTCAAAGCCAGGGATTATAGGCCTTTATGCTTTGCGATTCACCGAGATGAATGTTCACCAATTACGTGCTTATATTGGTTTAACGGGAGTCTATAAATTTGTTGTACTTGGTATCTGTGACAAAATTGTGCAAATGTTATCTTTAGAATGGAGTAAGCAACACCGGATCATGGTGCAGGGCCAGGTTATTTGAGGGGCTTTAAATCAAAACAAACAAATCAATTGGACTTAATGGTCAGTCTTTTTATTATTTAATCTTTCTATATCTGTATCTTTCTATATCTTTCCCTTTCTCGTTTTTTCCATATACTTCTAAGGACATCTTCATATAAGATGCTCCATTTGAAACCATTGCTTAGAAATCTATGATCCCATGGCACTAGTTGTAGTTGACAGCCAAGCAGATTTGTTTCTGGTTCAGCTATGGTCTGTTTAAAAATGGCAATAAATTAGTTGCTCCTAGGAAAGATTGTGACTCCATAGAGCTGTGGAGAGTCTCAACAGAAGTTTCAAAAAACATTGTGGCTTGGCAGCTCCCCTTCTAGGAATTGCTCAGGAAGGGTTTTTGGACACAGTCAGAAAACTGCATACAGCATAACATAAGGATGTGGATGGAGATGGAGAGTAGAGCAAGCCATTTATTTCCATTTTCATAGAGAAGCAAGTAAGAAACATTTTGCTCCTCCAGTTCTTGTATCAACTGGAGGCAAGATAATGATTTTTTTTTTGCATTCCTTGTTAGAAGTGTGGACTTTTTTTAAAAAAATGCTTTTGAGTACAATGGCAGAGTAGAAGCCCCCCCCCTCCCCCCTGAATCTGTAAATAGCTACTCCCAGCCTCCCCTGCTACTAAGCATCTCAGGTTCCCTCGTATTTCTCAGACTATCCCTTTCATTATGGAACTGGGATGGTTTGGGGATTTTCTCTTTGAGCCTAGCCATAAATGCAGGGCAGCCATTCTTGAGCTTCTAAGAGTTTCACTCCTCATACTGAACAGGAAAAAAGCAGCTTTACAGATCTGGCTTTTTTGAAGTTTCCTAGCTGGCAAGTCTGCTCCTGAAGGGCTTCTTTTCCAAAGCTGGCTGTTTAAAGAATCAGTTCTTTTGATAAAGAGCCACAATGCTCAGCATAGAGTAATACATAGATCTGACTCCTGGGTGGCAGGTTTTTAAACTCTTCTTTCTGGGTTTATATATAAAACAACTGATCTGAACCTCAGACTGCTGGGAATGAATGGCAGGGGATGGGAAATAATCTAATTGCCCTGTTCCCCTTTGCATGCTCTTCTGAAATATGGTCTGAGTTACTGTCAGGGGAAACAATATGTCAACATAAGGATAATATAAAACACAGATCAGGGTTCACTAGACATCTGTTGGGCATATATTGATATTTTCTGAAATTCTAATGAAAACAGAGCCTTTTTGCACAGCATGTTTATGGGATCATAAATGAGTATTTCTGTTTTGTTGTATAAAGGCATCAAAGCAATATATTTGAGATATTTTGGTTTTTGCTTACTAATGCTGTAGTATGTTGCCCAGATGGCCTAACTGATCTATAGCATTCTCATTTTATCCACATTCTACCTTCAAATATGCATGCTTATGTTTGCACAGGTAGTCTACAATTTGCAATCAATCATTTTATCATCTCTGAAAGTTACAATGGTCATGGAATGGGTGCTTTATGGCCAGGAAACCATACCCAGCCATTGTAAATAGTTATACCCTCCTCCCACATACATACTGGTCACATGACCACGTATGTTGGGTGGGTCAGCTTTATGACCTCTTGCAGCATTCCACAATCACATGACTTCAATTTGCAATGTTTTTGCCAGAAAAAGCTTTTTTTAAATGCTCTTTCAAAAAAAAAGGTTCACTTAATCACCGCTGCCTTTGCTTAATCACCATGGTGAAAAAGACTAAAAACTTAATTCATTATTATGGTCATTTGCGACCATAATGACTTACAACTGGATTCTATGGTTGTAAGATGAGGACTACTTTTACAGAAATCAATGTTAACATTTATCTATAATGATTATCCTTTATGAACAAAGCTAGTTGAATCCCTGCCTCTCCTCTTGTTCCATATTAAATTCCTATGTATTTTTTAAAGTTATTTTCCCAATTAAATGTGTAGACTCCCATAAAATACCCAACTGGCATATTTTTCAATCATTCAAAATCTCAGTCGCTACTGGTATGCATATAGTTAAAATAACTGGGTAACCTTGTATTTTTTGAAAAACCAGATTATAAATGAGTAAAGGACCCAACCTTAATTTTTTCATTGGAGAACCACAAAAATAATAGCTTTAATAGCAGAGGTAATTTTGTTTGGGTATAGAATAGGAGCACAGTTCTTAAACCTCACTGATCCCGCATGTGTGACTAGAACTACACACAAGTATTCTGGACAATACTACTCCAGTGTGGATATGTGTTTTTAACTCCTCTGCTGTAAGGAGAAACTACTCTCCATCAGGAGGAAGAACAATAGTAATTCTAGCAACAACTCAGTTAAAAAATACAGTTACTCAGATCAGATGGAATGCCAAAGAATTACAAGATCAAGCCCCTAGCTGATACACTCTTCATATTCCCAATTGGTTTCCACAAACCACAGTTTGCCAGATTCTAGCAAAAGGGCCAACAGAGAAATAACTGAAGCATATAAGCTTCAGGTTCCTTTCGTTTGGTGTTTCACCTGAAACAAGCCAATTTTTCCCACATTTTGTTTTCTTCCCCATTCTGGCCTCCAGCCGTAAACAAAATAAAGGTTAAACTGCTCAAAGATTAAGGTTGAGCTATAATCCAACTGTTTTCAACTCAATTAGGATCTAATCTTTAATATCACTGCAATAGGATTAAAGCTTCAAAGTTTGTCAGTGATGGTAATACCAGCTTTCCTCTTGTGTTTCAGCTGAGAGAATCATGTAAGAACATTTATCTGGACTTTTCAATGCCTTAATTTGATCAGAAATAAAAACTTACCTTTTTCAACCCCTGCCCTCTTTATTTAAATTACAAATCAGGTCATGAGACTTTCTATTTGAGCATGAACTATTGAGATCGTTTTGAATGTACAATTGATGGTGAGGCAAAGTTAGGTAATTTTGTTTTACCAAGCTCACAAATTGTGAAACTATGTGCTGGAGAAACAAAGAGGATGTTAATACTAAGGAGGAAGGAATGAAAAACATAAACAAAATCATGAAGAATGTGGCAATAAAAATCAGAATAATTAAAGCAATGGTTTTACCAAGGGAACATCTGGTTACAAAAGCTGTACACAGAGAAAGAGAAATAAAAATAAAGCAACAGGTAAATGACGGGACTGTTTGCCAAATATAGTGATAAAAAACTCTTAGTTCCGTATTTCCAATCAGACGTAAGATTTAGATTTTTACTGGATTAGGAAGCCATACATACAAAAAAATAAATAAAAAAAAAATTCTGCCAACACATAGGAATCTTGCCCTGTGTGTTTCTATGTGTATCAGTGCCAGGGTTCAAATCCTGGGTTCCTTTCTTCTTTTTTAGGCTATGGATTTTTGGCTGCAGTTGAAGCATTCTGCCATCTACCCCCTTGTTTACCAAGCTGCTACTTCTGGTATTGATAGGAGCATATGCAGAGGGAGGGAGGAGGAGTTATCTATATTATAATAAAAGCATGACTGGTCAATTGCAACCTTTCCCCATTTTTAAATGTGTTGAACACACATTGAACACACATTTAAAAAGGGCAGGACTTTGATCACTGGCTGCACCTGCCACTTTGAAGTTTTTGTCACACTCTCCCATGGTGGCAGCCAGTATGAGAATCGGAAGGTACTCTGCCTCACCAATTTTAACTCTTTCAGTAAGATCAATGGGCAGGATCAAAAAGTTTGTTGGAATATTCAGAAGTTATTACTGGTGACTGGTCAAGATGGCAAGCAATTGTCCTTGCAAGATTTAGGCTCCAGTTGATGAATCTAATTAAACTTAATCTCATTTTAACTTTCTGATGTAATTATGCATTGTGATTATTTGAGAATGGAAATGAAAACTTTGAAGATCTCACATCCATGCCAAGGGCTACTGCAACCTTTCAATGATCTTCCACTGTTTTGCAAAATGTCTATATGCATCCAATATCAACGGACATCCTAGATATCGATTCTCAATGCTAAGTCACAAGTTAAGGTCAAATATATTATTTCCCTAGCAGTTTCTACTCAAATTACCATGACTGCACAAAACCCAGAGATTCAGGCAAATTCTGGGTAGTAATCTATTTTTATGAAGTTGATGAAATAAAAACTTTTTTTTCATATTAGACTTTAAATTCCAGTGCAAGCATATGCCCTGGGAAAAGAGAAATAATACTTTTAGGAAAAATAATAGATCCCTTATAGAACATACTTTTTGTATACAAAATTTCCCTGGCATCTCCATTAGAAAGAATCAATTAGCAGATAGTGGGAAAGATCTTACGGTTAACTTTATTTCCTATTTTTCAGGAGAAAGGCTAATTTTAAAATTGACTTTGAACTATTCTCTTTCCCTCCCTCCCTCCCTCCCACACACACATAGACACAAACTCATATACTAATTCATGTAGCCTATATCCTATAGTAATGCTATTCCCAGCTCTGTATGGTTTCCAGCTGCCACCATAAGTCATCTGCCATTTTCTTGCAGCCTTTCCCAGCTGAGTTCCTTTTAGCCTCAAGCATTACAAACTGCTGGACTTACCCAACTCATCCCACAGTTGTCGACATTTGTCAGTCATGCCTGTTCCTTGTTGTCTCCAGAGAGCAAGACGTGGATCTGCCATGAACTGCTCTGTTATCAGCGTCAGCATCCTAGCTCCATTAGAATCTCTCATGCGCAACATTTCACGGACCTAAGATAAAAGAGGAGGACATGTAGACTTTCAATCATATAGGGATTGGATTTAAGGGTGACATGAGTTAGCTTCTACATAGTCTTTGCCACATTTTGCCCATAGTGTGTCCCATCATACATTTGGAGCTAAATTACAACTCCAATTATCCTGACTGATCCTGGTTACAACTGACAGGAATGGAGATACCAGATTTTTTGGGGGGGGGTGGCAGGAGGAAATTATGCACTTCTTATATGTTGATAAAAAATTTGCCATCATCAAGCTGCCTACATGGTTGTGAAAATGTCTCTAAGGAGTAAAGCTTGCAGAACAAATATCAAACTATACAGACAAGCCAAAGAAAGCATTTTTCCCTGAGAATAGGAGGCATACAAAATCATTAATAAAGAATATGATAAGCCAGATGGTGATTTTTATATTCTCCAGCCAGTAGAAGCTGAGCCAGATATGATTTACGATTCCCATTTCCAAGAATGATCAAATCCAAATGCTTTGTGGATTACTGAACTTCCAAAGTCCCTCCTCAAAAAATACCTTGGAATGTGGGTTTAGATTATGAAGATTCTTGGTAATCAGCTAGTCTCCCTTTACTGTTCTATAATTTTGGGGAAAATGCCCCATGGTTAAGGAAATACTGGTAGATATTTCACTTCAGACTTTGAATCCCTCACAATGATGGGTTCTTGAAAATCTGAACAATTCAAAGTAAAATGTTTAATCTTGTAATCTGATGCAAACTCCATTTGAAAGAGAAAGTTTGGTTTACATGATATCTAAGACCTTATAGAATAGATTTTTGAAGTAAAGTGGGGAATCACCATACCTGGACATTTTCAAATATAGGAAGGCATATCCTGCTCAAGAGATACAATTGCTTACAGAATTCCAATTATTATTTCTTACATGCTGGATTCTGTAAGGGAACATATCACTTGATCTAACTAGAATTTCTCTGAGTTCTAGAATAATATTTTCACAAAATGTGTAATGTTCAGGTGGAACATTTTAGAATAAGAATTAAAGTATACACCGACAATATTCTTTGCTTTATATGAAGTATATACTTATAAAATAAGTTACAGGGATCAGTGGCTATTAATCCTGATGACAATGGAACTCCTAAGGCTATTTGCAGGGAGGCTAGTGAACTTCCTTGTATAGTTAGTTGTCCAAAGTGAGACTAGACTGCTAGACTACATGGCAATGGGTTTGATCCAGAAAGGACTGCTTATATCCTTAATTATATAGATTGTCCTAAATATGATTAACTATCTTTCCATTTATCTATGAATGACTGACATACAATTGCAGCAATACATATGGAACAGTTTTTTAAAAAATCTTGCAATTATGCATACATACAAGTATTTTCTTTTTTAAAAAATAAACAAACAACAAACAACTTTTGTATGCCATTAATATTTTGGCCATCTTGACTGCATTTGGCTATGAAAAACTAGACATTAATGCTTATGGATTAGTCTCAGGTCATGTACCTTCTAATTTTTTTCTCAGAAGCATACATAGATTAATTCAATGCAAATATCTTTATATACAATAGCTTGTTGATCTGAATGATTATACTTTGAATATATGCCTTCGACACTCTTATACACTGTCTAGATACTGCTGTTCTGTTCATTCATACAGTTCATATTGGAATTTATATGTATTTATAAGAAGGATTCTAGGTATTCCTTTTTCATGTTAGCCCTGTGACAAAACAATCTGCAATTCTGTTGATTTAGAATAAAAACTGAGGGCACTGAATTCCAAGTAAAGCTAGTACACACTTCTAAAAAAACGTTCAGTAATTGCTTTTAAAACCACTGCTACAGTCACCTTCTTTTAGTTGAACTCACCTTACAGGTGTCATGGTTCCAAGCAATGAACCCAAATGTATCAGGACTCAGAAGCTCAATTCAGGCTTGAAAGACCTTTTATTGAGTACATCGTACCAACACTTAGAAAGTTGAAGCTAACTCTGGCTAATTCTCATGCTTCAGAATAATAAAAAAATAAAAACGTTCCCCCCCCCCCTCAGGTGTCTTGGGTCAGGTTAAACAATTAGTCCAGCAGGATCTTTCCCTTCGGTCTCGGCAGATGTTTATTGCCATGACCTTGGTTCCCACAGAGTGTCTGGTGGGTGTTTTATCTAGTGGACTCAGGCATCGCATTCCAGTTCCTTCTAACCCCCCTCCCCTACAAGAGTGGCAACTAAGAAACAAAGCAAACATAAATATGGCCTTGGCCGTAGTCGTTTCAAAGCTGGCAACAGGATTCTTCTGGAGAATCATTTTTAAAAAAACAACCCACTGCTGCTATTGAATCATAAGCAAGTCTTGCTTGTTCAGATGGCTTTGTATATGATAGCATTTTTGCTTATTATAAGCAGTATCAATGAGATTGTGCATGTTTGAATAGATGTATATGCCAAAATCCAGTAATGGTCAAACAACAAGGTTATATGTTCCACTTTTTCCACTGTTGCTTTTCTATGTTACAATCCTTTATTAAAACCAAAATCTCTACTACAAAGGTTTGATTGATAAATCTCCCTTGATTGAAGTTAATCATCAGAAAGCACCAAAAATGTCTATCCAAACAAAATTTGCATAAGTGGAAAGATACGCTGATTGTGAGTAACATGTAATATTCTTTTTGATTCCTAGTGGCCATTGCACCAATGCAATTTAACATGCCAGTTCCAGTCCATCTTTGGAAAAGACTGAATGATATAATCCTAAATGTTGAGGATTTGAGAGAAAAGAACAGCAAATTGAAAGAATATTATAAAACTTCAAGGGTAAAAAGTTTTGCAAATGTGATAGAAAAGGGAACCTATGTCTCACCTTAGCAAACATGGAATTGAGTTGCTTTCCAGAGCCATAGTACCCTCCTTGGGAGAGGAACAGCTTCACCTGCTCTCGAACCTGTTCCTCATCCAAATGCCAGCAATTTTCATCATCAATACTGGCTCCTGCAGTAGGATCTGGAGCACCTATGGCAAGAAAACTCAGCTGTTAAACAAAACTTTCTCCAGGGCTTTGAAAGAGTGAAATTGCCTATTATCCCTAACCCTATCATATAGGAAAGCAATGTTCCTCAACCTTAGCCACTTCAAGATGAGTGCACTTCAACTCCCAGAATTCCCTAGTCAGGTTTATCTCAAAGTGGCTATGGTTAAGAAACTCTGCTGCAAAGTCTCCATAAGTGGAGAACAATTCCTGGTGATGATGACTTTACACATCCATGCAACACTGAACTGGTTTGCCATTTCATTTTCCAGGATGTCTCTTAAATTCCCAAATTATCTTTGGTCCTGTTTGGTAGCCTCCTATCTAAGTTACGCAGGCTCTAACTTACTTAGCTTCCAAGCACAAACACATTCAGTCACTTGCTACTACATGCTGATATATATACAAAAGAAAACAAAATAAGCTGTTCTTTAGGCAAAACAACAGTGTAGTACCACAATACTTTAATTTAAAAAATCAATATTTATTCAAATCTGTACTTTTGTTTTCAGTACAGCACGAACAAAAATGTAGGGTTATGTTTGTATAATCGCACAATAGAGCCAAATAAAATACTGTAAAGGTAGTAAAATAACAAATAATTGTCCCAGCCTATGATGGATATAATAATGTTATTTTAAAAAGAATCTGAAAAGCAAGGGAGAAATTTCAGCTCTATTCTGCCATGACAGGCTTGACATTGGTAGTATTCTCCACAACAGCTAAAACAAAGTAAGAATTATCCCCTTCTTTGTTACTAAAAACTTTATAATGCATCACTTTGGGTCGAAGCCTTAATATCTAATATAAAAAGTCTCCCTAGATCAGTTTCCCCCACTGAGGCCCTCCTGATAAATTTAACTACCAGGCAAAGAAAGTCCAGTTTAGATTCTAAGATGATCCAAAGGATTCCCACCAAGACTTGGTCTTTCTGTGCTGATCTCTAAACAATTAATATATGACTATCTTTCTTGGGCCTCAAAAGAGAGAAGCTATCTCTCTAAAGTCATAAACTTCTCAAAGACAGCACCCGAAAAAAAATACACAAGGAAGATTAAATTGTTGAACCCAGAGAGGCTTCACAAAATGTTAGAAGATGTCCATACAGAAGATAACCATTCTTCTGACACACTTAATCTTAGCTATTTGGCTATATTAAGAATGACTCAGTAAGGATTACATGAAACAGGCTGAAAGTAATGAAAGCCAGTGATTGCAAGGCCGAAATAAATATTATCTTCAACAGCTTGAGGATGATTTGTTTCTATCAGTGAAGGAATCAATATTGCTGCTATTACAGAATTATCTATCAAGGATTCCTTTGGCTAGGGTTACCAGATATCTGAACAGGCAAAGGAGGACATGAACAATTGCAAAGGGAAACACCCTGTTTAACTTTCTTGGCATCCATTTCAAGAATTACAGCAAAAAAATTGCAAAGAAATGTACTTAGGCTAACATGTATATGAAATCACTTTTTCCACCAACAGAAAGACTGATTTTTCTAATCACGATATTTTCCAGCAAATCTTTATTTTGAAAAACAGATGCTAGCAATAATATAGAATTGATGATGACATGCTTTTCAAATTTCACCGTAGAAAAATACGACAAGTCATATGATCTACTGGTTTGAAGGGGCTGGATTTAACCCAATTGCTGGAATCAGGAAATAAATTAAATATTGTAAATTTAGGGTATTAGTTTGTTGGCAGATAGATAAAGAAGCAATTTACAAGGTCACAATACATAAAAGTTTGAATGACTGCCATTGTGAAAACATTCCAAAAATACCCCAAGCCCCAAAGAAAAACTAAGACACTCAAAAAGCTGGACAATATTTGATTTTAAAGCATGCCTGCTGGATGGAGGACATGAAGTCAAAAAAGAGTACTAAAATGTCCTCCTTTTGCTTGATGTCTCATAATCCTACCTTAGGTAGCATCTTAAAGTAATTAATATTTGCTATATGAAATTCTGGAATAAAAGCTCCCCTGACTATGTACTGTGCAAACCAACTTCAAGAAAGAGAGAATAAAAAATAAGTAGTCGTAGATGCCAGTTTATCATTCAGCAGTTTTGAGAAAGCCTTCAAACGTTAAAACAATAATTTAATGTTTTTCAATTCCTGATCCCAAACATGGTTTTAGGTAACAAACTGTTTCCTGAGTACTGAATCTTTGGGATGGCACAAGAATCTCATAGATAAAGTGGTAAATGGGGAAAAAATGTTTTACCTTTCATCTATCAGTAAGAAAGAGCATTAAGAAGGCAGAGGGAAAATCCTATTTAGCCAGGACCAGCTGCAGTAATTTCTGGAAGCTATTAAGTTCTATACATGTATATACTTTTATGTATATTATTGGTAACATGCCTACATGCTTTTCCACTTATGGATGAGGTCAAGGAGAAGTTAGTAAGACTAGACTTGGACTTAATAGGTTATTGACTCCTAATCATTTAGAATCCTCTTGCTTTAATACTCTTTAAGGTGTTTTGCATCACTTTAGATAACTATAGCCCTGGAAATAGTTAAGATTTACTCCTGCAAGCTATATTGTCTGTTTCCACACTTAAGACTCAAAGACTTTTCAAGGTTTCAGCAGAATGCTTATTAAAGAAGAATAATCATGTCCAAAAAGCAGACTTGCTTCTATTTCCTAAAGCTTCAAATCCTTTTTCTTGTTTCTCAATGTCTTTCCCCTACACGATACAGTCCAATAAATGTGAACATTTAGCGTTGCTTACTTTTCAAGCTTCAATTTTGCAGTGGTGCAAGGCACACAATTGGTCTGTAAGAACACCTGACTGCCTCACTGATGTGGTTGTCACAATTAAATCTTTCCTTGCAAAGCATCTTAGTGCCATAAGACTAAACAAATTTTTTTCTAAAGTCAAAAGCAGCTCCACTATAAAATGATAGAATTTTGATGAGAATTTTCCCCCCATTTTTTGAAGCCACTAGAAAAATGCAATTTATGCTTGGAGAGAATAATTTATAAGGCACTCCACTGTACAGCACTTCCAAGAAATTAGGAGTTGTACTCAACTTCAAAAGCTAAGAAAAAATATATTCTGTTTTCTGACCATTGAAATTCTGCAATGGCAACATTGTAAAGACAAGCTGTCAATTGTTTCTATATAAAAATTATCAACATTATCAATCTGGATGTCTGACATTAGATAACAAAAAGGAAAATTAAAAAAGCCTAATCTATACTGGTTTATGTTAAAGAAGAGAAAGAAAAATCATGGGTGGAAATTTCAGTTAGGGATAAACCATGGTGCCAGGAACATGCAACATTGAACTTTATCCCATTTCTCTAATGTTTATTACTACTCTTCAGTGAGTTAATAGCTCATAATTGGAGTGAGGAGACATGGCAAAGGACAGATGCAGCCCTTTCCAACTGGAACTAGTCAACTGGATTTATCCTTGTCAATAAAACTTCATCTCTACAACCATTAAGAGAAAGCTGGCCAGGAAATGCCTGCTTTAATCCTACTCAGAGGCAATTAGCACTCTCAAAATAAGCAGCATTGTGGAGTAAAACCAATATCTTATCATGATGAAATTAGAAAAATCGTACTGTAACTGTCCCATCAAACTAGAAGCCAGATGATTCATAAGAACTACAGGGCAGAGCAATAGGGCAAAGCAGTTTTGCAATCCCTAGGCATCTTCAACTGAAAGTAACAGAATAACAGAGTTGAAAGAGACCTTGGAGGACTCCCGTGCTCAAGCAGGAAACTCTATAGCAGTGATGGTTAACCTTTTTGGTGCCCAGTGGCCAAAGCATGCAAAAGTGCACGCAAATGTACACGTGCATGCCCAAACCCCCAAAATGCAACGCGAGCACCCTCCTGTGCATGTCCGTGTAGCTCTACATGTGCACTCTGCCCTTTGTGCATGTGCAAGCATGGGGCACACGCGTCCCATCCCCACACATGCACCCCACCACCTGTGCATGCTCCCCGCCCCTTGTGCCCCATTTTGGGCCTGGAAAGCCTCCTGCACCAACCTGGAAGCCAAAAATAGGGCGCGGGGGACGCACCAGGCCTCCTCATGCCCCATTTTGGGTCTGGGAAGCCTCCTGCACCAATCTGCACCTCCTGTACATGTGCCTCTCCCCCCTGTGCATGCACACATACATCCCCCATAGGTGCCCCGCCCCCACGCATGCACGGCAGAGACCTGAAGACCAGCTGGCATGCATCCATGCGCGGTGGAGCTGGGCTGGGGTGACAGCTGGCGTGCCCACAAAGAACTCTGCATGCCATCTGTTGCACATGTGCCATAATTTTGCCATCATGGTCCTATACCACTTCAGATAAATGGTTGTCCAATCTCTTCTTTAAAATCTCCAGTGTTGGAGAACCCACAAGTTCTGGAAGCAACCAATTACTCTAACTGTCCAGAAATGTCTCCTTAGTTCTAAGTTGGTTCTTATCCTTGATTACTTTACATCCATTGCTTCTTGTCCTGCCTTCAGATGCTTTGGAGAATAGATTGACTCCCTCTATGTGTACTCTAGTTATCATTTAAACTAGGGGCAGGCCACCCATTATTCTGCCAGTAGTTTGAATGTAGATTTATATCAGCTTCAATAAGCCCAGCCACTGGCAAAGGATTTTAGGACTTGTTGCCCAAAACCCTTTTTGACTGCACTGGGTTATTTGACAGAATCAGGGAAGAGGCTTGCCTGCCAAGTCTCAGGGTTTGATTTGTACCTGAGAGAAAAAATGCCAGTCTAGAATTACCTCAACTTTCAGAGCATTCAATGGGCTTTGCATAAGCAGGAAGACTTTCACTCAATGTTCAAGTCATTAAAATCTTTCTGGCCACCATAAACCATGGGCCAGGTTCATTAGCAACAAATGAAACATTTCCCTCAGCTTTCTTCATTACCAATTTTATCCTTACGCATATTAGTCAACAATTATTTGGTTTACAATTGTCAGACAATGGGAGGTCCAAATATCTGTCAGCTTTGATTTTATTTTATTTATAGACTAGTCTTTATTTCTAGGCTGAATGCAACTGAATTGCTTTTCTAAACAAAGGAAGAGTAAGAAAAAAGGAAAAGAAACAATACAGTGACACCTTGGTACTCAACAGCTTTGAAACTCATCAAATTTGGTACTCAACAAACTTTGATGCGAAAATTTTGTCCCAGTACTCATACTTGTTTGGTATTCAATAGACAAGCTAGATTTTTTTGGTATCAGCTGCCTTGTGATTCACTACATTATTCCTTATGGGAAAATTTTGTTTAGTACTCATCATTTTTGGTGCTCATCATGCTGTCTGGAACCAATTAACAATGAGTAAAAGGTTGCCCTCTTTATGCTTCTTTCTATGTTCCAAAATAAGCAACTCTTATTTTTATTCCCAGTTTTATATTTTAAGCCTGCTATATTAATTAACCTGCAATGGTTCTTGCAATTATGAAGGGAAAGCTTAATAATCAGTAAATTTAATTTCGCGCTGTATTAAAATTTTACAGAATATTTTATTACAGTTCTTTGGGATGATTTAAATAGTTATTTAACTAGATTGACTTCCCTGGAATCAAGTGTTTTCAAAGGAATTAATTGATTGAAGAAGTCCTTGAGAGTGGATGAACTCTATGTGCCTTTACTAGAAACACCCTCTTCTTAATAGCAGCCTCCCAATGAATTCACACAATGATAGGTAATCTGAATCAAAGCCAAATAGAAAGAATAGAGTGTGTGCATGGGGAGAGAAGGGAGATTGCTACAGTCATTTAGTAGTTCACAGCTCAGTATCAGAGATTTTCCCTGTCTGGTCATTTGGTTTTCCATGTTGTGGAGAGATTTTTCAATAGAATTTCATGGATGGAAATTCCCAAAAGTCTATTATGGCTGATATCATCCCAGTCCTTTCCAAAATTATTTAAACACAAAGGGAGGTTACAATTAATAACAACTTTCAGACAGAATTTTGCAACAGTTGATGCCTAGCAATAGAGAAACTCTACTAGAAACAGGAAAAATATATCCCGGAAAGGAACAACTTTCTTTAATACCATGTGGATTAGTTACAGATAATCCTTCTACAGTGACTGCTTTGTTTAACAATCATTTGCAATTATGACAGTGATGAAAAAATAATTTTGCGACCAATCCTCATGTTTATAACCTTCACACAGGTCTGTTAAGCAAAGGAAAACTGAAGTAAGATTTAAGCACAGTAGCAATTTCACTTAGTGATTGCTTTGGTTAATTTCCAGCCATAATTGTTGTTGCTAGATGAGGACTACCTGTGTCCTTATTTGTCATAAACGATACAGAAGCCATGTTTTCTAGCATGGGACTAAATATCTCTTATGCTTTGGCAGTGATTGGAAAAAGGTCCCCCATCAATGGGTTTTCTGGTCTACTCATACCCAGAGGACGAGAGAAGGATCTTTGTTCCTCAGGGGAACAATTTCTTGATGATTTTTTGAACAAATTTATTTAGTTGTCCAACTCACATACATGTGACTTACAACATTAAAATCCATTACAAAAAACATAACCCACCCGCAACCCCCATGGCAGTAGCAATACAAACCATTTGATCGGCTCCAATTCCATTTGGGGACTGTCTTCAGGGCCTTTGGAAAAGCAGTAAGTATGATAAATAGCTCAAATATTTTGGGACATGTCTTGCCGTGCCAAGCATAACTGAGCATAACAATAAAAGAAAAAAAACTATTTACAATTAAAATATTTGGAGTTGGCCTATGATTGGCAGAGCAAAGTGAGAAGATTGGGATTTGCCCTTGTGTGGTATTCCCCCTTTGGAACTAGTACACAACTCTGCATTATAACTATTGCGCAAAGATCAGGCAGCAATTGTGATGAGGGTGGCTTTTGTGCAGGTTTATGTTGTGTGCTAAATGGACACATTGCTAGGATTTATTTGTTGATTAATTAATTAAATGTATATGCCAATCATCTCACTCTGAAAAACGACTCTGGGTGGCTTACAATTAAAATCATAAATATAAAGCTATTAAAAACATAATTAAAGAAACAAGAAGCAAAAAGATAATATCAGTAAAGTGGTGGCATCTTCTCAGTTAATACACCAACCATCTTCAATATTGAGCAACCCCATGAGGACAACAGGCTACCTGGCAGAGTTGCCTTGAGTTCTGGTAGAGTTGCCTTGAGTTATTTGTAAAAATAATAAAGGCAGGATACAAACGAAAAAACATTTTAACACCCTTCCAGAATGGCCAAAGGATAAAGGCAGATCTGACCTGAGATGGCAAGCTTTTCCAAAAGAGCTTGGGCCACAGCAGAAAAGGCTAGTCTTCTAGATTCTGCCACCTGAAGTTCTTTGAGCAACAGGGTCTGCAGCATGACCCTTCTGCTGGACTGAGGGAGTGGGCTGATACCTTTGGGGTGAGATGGTTCCTCAGATAACCTGGCCCCATGCCATGAAGTGATAACCAACATCTTGAATTTGACCTGGAAGCAAACCGGCAACCAATGCATCTTGCATAACAGCAGTGTTTCACACCCAATCCAAGGGGTGACTAAGCCTCTGCTTTCTGTACCAGCTGTAGCTTCCAAACCCTCTTCCTGCATAGCCCCTTTTAGAGTGCACTGCAGTAATCCAAATGGTAGATGACCAGAGCATGACTGACTGAGTCAGGGCCTCATAATCCAGGAAAAGGCACAATTGGCGCACAATGTGAAGTTGTGCAAAAACCCTCCTAACAGGAGGAACCCCAAGTCCTACGCACTGAGTCTATCTGGTATACTGCAACCCCATCCAGAACTAAAGATAATAAACTTCCAGATCCTGAGCCTCTTGTACCTACAAATATTCCATAATTGGAAGACAGGTAATTAAATACATTCTAGTTACCTCACAATTGAATTACAATGCATGTTGCATGGATCGTCATTGAAATTCATCCATGGAGCTTCAATTAGTTCAAAATAAAGCAACAAGATCAATGATGGGCACACATTGATATGCCAATATATCCTCAATGGTCTATGAGTTGCATTGACAGCCAGTTTGGTTGTGGTGCAATTCAATTTGCTGGTTGTCAACCATAAAACCCTAATTATTTTAAAATTACCTGGGTTTGTACCCATCCAGTACAATCAGATAGAGAGGGGGTTTTCCAGCTCCCTTCTATCAAATAATATCAGTTAGTAGTACTCTAGAAGTGTACCTTCTCTATTATGGTGCCTGTCTCCCTAGTATAAAATCCGCCCAGAGATTTGTGCAGTTTCCACTCCATAGGAGTTCCACAACTTTATGAAAACATGGTTCTGCTCCTAGGCCAGGGTTAGATTGGTTGTTGAGTATCTGGTGGATTTCCTTATGTCATGTTACATGTATTTTTTCTGTTTTTTATTGTTTTTTTTTTCTTTTAATTATTAAGCCTTAATAATTTAAGCCCTTTCTCGAAATTATTAATTGGAGACCCAGTTTGGCCTAGTGATTAAGGTACCAAGATAGAAACCAGGAGATTGTAAATTATGATCTTATTTCAGCTTTCCTTTGCTTAACAGACTTGTGGAGGTTGTAAATTCAAGGATTGATTATTTTTTTCACTTGTGTCGTTAACTGTGAAAGAACTTCAAACAAAGCAGTCACTAAAGAAAGAGAACCTGTATAAACTTCATATTTAGCAGCTAAAAAGAAAAAAAAAAGCAAGAGGCTTTAAGAGCCAGTTTGGTCTCTTTAAGAGACAGGCTAGAAACAAGGAGCCTGAGTTCTAATCTGACTTTAGGCATGAAAGCTGTCTGGATGACTTTTGGCCAATCACTCTCTCTCAGCTTAACTCTCTTCAAAAGTTATTGTGAGGAAAATAAGAGGAGGAAGGAGTATTGCATTCACCTCCTTGAGTTATTTATAAAAATAATAAAGGCGGAATTTTAAAAAAGTGATGATATAAGCTGATCTACATAGGGTTGAACTGTGGAGTCCTTGGTGCTCTCTGAGTTTGGTTACTTGCTTGCTGATGTTTCCGCAAGCAAACATCCAAGCTCAAAGAGCACAAAAGACTCCATAAGCTGATCTGTCAACTCAAAATTATTAGCCGGAGTCTAAATTGAGAATGTTAAAAAAAAATCACTCATTCTCACTTCAATATACCTAGAAATAGCAACCACATCTTTTCTGACATCTCGGTAACAAAACTTCTGAGTACCTTCTGCTAACACCATGGCAGCTGGTAAATCCCCACATAGAAACATATTCAGGGCATTCGACTTATAAAGCTCAGTGGTTATAGAAGAGAAAAAATGAACACCATTCTCAACTTTCTTTGAAATGTGGGCTTTTTTAAATATAGTCACTATGAATCAAATTTCACTTACACTTGGCTTTTCCAACAAGGCAAGCTCCATATGTGTTACAGAACCACTCTCATCATACTACCCACATGAACAGATTGGAGAAAGTGAACAGTTTTCTTCTATCAATGCTAAGGAACAAACATTCAGAACAGAAATATAAAAAGTGGCTAGCTTCTCTCCTTGTTTATGTTCTTAAGCAGAAAGTACAAACATTACATATAACCTGACAGGGTCACAATATATTTAGAGTCCAGAATGTTTGGTACTCAACAATTTCCAGCATTGTTTGGTGTTATAAACTTCTTTTCCAGAAGAGAGACAAACAGTTGCAACAGACAAAATCTTTTGGCGAAATAAATTTGAGTCTGCATACGATTTGTCAGAGAGCTGTAAAGATTCTATATCTTAAAGAATTAAGTGCTTCAGACATTATAAACATGGTGAGATTCTTCTCCTCTTTGGGTTCATCAAGAATGAACACATTCTTATGATTTGGGAGGTTTATCAGAAGTTATTTATGCCTTGTTGACTTACCATGCACTTGATTAATTTCAGAGTTGGAGGACAAGATTTCGTCAGCCAATTTCTGGGCTGTTGGGAGCACTTCAGTGTGGTGGGCTGTAATCAAATACTGAACAAACTTTTGGAGCTGATCCCTGTTCATTTGAAAAAGAGTCTCTGATATGGGAAGACGGAGTTTGACCTGATCAGGCTTGCGAATCCTGTAGAGGGAGAGTGCCACAACGTGAGCGCAATAGAAAATGTCCTTGTTCCCACAATCACATGTCACGGATGTTATCTTGCACCGGTCAAAGCTGATGGCCACTTTGTAGGTCATTTCTGGTTCAGTTGCAGTTGCTGCTTCTGTCACAGTGCCACTCAGGTGGAATCCTGGAAAGAAAAAAATAGATTACTAGGATAGGGATCTTCATTATAACAGACCACTACCTGGTTATATCCATATTCACAAGATATTTTCATTAGCTCTCCCCAACCTGGTACCTTATAGATGTATTGCACATAATTCCCTCAATGCCTAACCAAAATAGAAGTACAGTAGAACCTCTGGTCATGACCATAATTCGTTCCATAACTTCGATCGCAAACCAATTTGGTTGTGACCCAAACCTAATTTTGGAAATTTGGCGCTTACAAAAAAATGGTGTCGAGGGGGAAATTGGCCGTGAAAAAAAAAAGTGAATTATTGGCTGGAACTCAATTTGGTCATGGTCAGAAGCACAGTTTATACTCCTGTCTTTCAAAATATCAACATATTGATGGATGATGCTTCCAGCTGAGCAGACAATATTCTGGATTTGGACCAGTTAAGAATAACTATAAAATGCAAGAGCCATGAGTCTGCACAATATTCAATTTCTTTCTGAATCACATAAGCTCCTATTGCCCATTCCAGCTTAACTTGATTTAGAATGCAACACTATTGACATTTTATTAGAGGTAAGCTACATTGATTTCAGAGGGCTATTGTCATAGAACTGTATAGAATTGCAGCTAAGTCTTAAGCTGCCTAGTATTCCCACATGCTTACTGGGCTGTCAGAAGAAAAAAAATATTTATAATGTATCCAGTAAATAGCTAAAAACCAAGGGGATTTAAGCAGCAATGTGGCCACTGTAATCATTACTTCATTTTACTACTAACATCTACATAACCAGTAGTTAACTTCTCCATCTGATGGCAGATGAAATTTAGTACCATGTCACTTTTGTTGACTGACACCTCCAGAAAATATGATTTAACATATTTTAGAAAATGCAAATCTTTCAAAATGATCTGAAGGTCAGATAATTATGCAAGGTACAACATGATTATCAAACTGTACCTTAACTTTGAACAAAGTATGCTTAGATAAGCTCTATTTCATGAATGGATGGACGGACGGACATAAAAAATGTTGACAAAATGAGAACAGTTTCCATCACAATATTGCCAAAAATATCATTGAGTAATCTCATAGGTCACAGATGTTAAAAAAACAGTGACAGAATAGTCTAGGATGGACAGGGCTACCAGAAAGAGGGTTCTTTTGCTGTATAAATTCCCACAAATTACTCCCAAAGATAACAAATCTGCAAAATTGATAATAAGAGCAAATCAATACAAATTATTCAATATAAATTATTCAATATAAAAAGTTGTATCATGATAAGCCACAAAAACATGGTGAAAAGACACCATCAAAACTGGCATCAGCACAAAATTTCACAATACTTAATAAACAGCGCAGTTTTTCTTTTTGGCTTATAAAAGTTCCAATTTTGTTGTCTTCTGTTTTTTGTTTTTTGTTTTAAAAGAAGGGAAGGGTAAAATTCTCAGAAAGGATAGTAGTGCATATACTTCTAGCCACCAGAATTGTGCAGTCTATATTAGAGGTATTGAGACTCCGAACAGAAGTCCCCAGGTTAAATATCAATAAGACAATTGACTAATGGAGAGCCTTAAGACAGAATGGAAGCATAGCTCAGTCTTATAATGAGAATGATGTTGATTTAAAGCAGTATAAGTGTGTATCTCTTTGCCAGGAGTTTCCGCTATAAAGTAATATTTCCAGGAATTTATATTCCCATTGATTATAATCCCGCCCCTTGAAAGCAATTCAGAAGAGAAAAAACAGAAATAGATGAAATCAGAATGAAAAAGCATTTATTTTGCTGATCCTTGCTCAATTTATTTATCTCCATCCCAGCCTTATAATTAGGAAGTCTTACATTGTATCATGTCTACAGTATTATCAAATTGCCTACTTTCTAACCATCCTAAACATCAACCATCTCATTTGTAATGAAGGGATAAATAATATAACAGTCTAGCATTATTGGACCCTAGATTTATAATTATTGCCAAAACCTGATAGGGAAATTTCTCAGAGTTTTACCTTTTGCAACAATAGCTTCGATTCCATCGCTAGATGTGGGGTGACAATGAGCTAGAGACAGCTAACTTGTGACAGGGCTACTGGATATGAGTGCCTGTGTGTTACATACTAGAGAAACAAGTTAAAGATTCTTCTTGTGCATTGGCTGTTGTGCTGCCTGTTACAATCTCTGAAAATGGGCGTTGTACTTACCTGATACGCCCCTTCTCGATGCAGCTGTCACGGCAGTCATGCGTGGGTTGGTCAGCTGTGGCAGCCTATTGGACCGGGCCATCTGGAAAGCAAAACTCCGCCCCCTCTTGCTCGTCTCCAGTTTTGAGGCGAAGGTATCCAGAAGGCCGTCGTGTCTACAGAATAAAATATGGAAAGGTAAGTAGAACACCCCCTCCCCAGTCCAGCGTTCCCGGCCCACAGAAGGCCGACAGGGTGGGGCTGACTGCCGTGACAGCTGCATCGAGAAGGGGTGTATCAGGTAAGTACAACGCCCATTCTCCTATTGGCTGTCACGGCAGTCATGCGTGGGACATACCAAAGCTACATGTCCGATCGGGAGGGATCAATCCGGATGCTCTGCAGCACTCTCCTGCCGAAGGCAGCCTCAGCTGAAGCGTAAGCGTCGAGACGGTAGTGCCGTATAAAAGGGGTCACCGACGTCCAAGTCGCAGCCCGACAAACTTCCTCCAGCGGAGCTTGAGTAGCCCAAGCCGCTGAGGTAGCCGCGCTCCTGGTGGAATGCGCCGTGATGCGGCGTGGAACCGGTAAGGACTGGGCTTCATACGCAGCCGCAATAGTGGCCCTCAACCAGCGGCCAAGGGTAGTAGCGGTGACGCGTCCTCCCATGGAGGCAGGCTGGAATGAGACGAAAAGGGCTTCCGTCCGTCTGAATTCGGACGTGCGTGACAGATAAACCTTCAACGCTCTGCGCACATCAAGAGTGTGCCATGCTTTTTCCAGGCGGTGTTGAGGAGACGGACAGAAATTAGGGAGGATGAGTTCCTGAGCTCTGTGAAAGGTTGAATTAATCTTTGGAATGAAGGCAGGGTCCAAACGGAGCACAACTCTGTCTTTATGGAAGATGCAGAGATCTGACCGGACGGAAAGGGAGGCCAGCTCTGAGATACGCCTAGCAGACGTGATAGCTACGAGAAAGGAAACTTTGAGAGATAGAAACCTGAGATTAATGTCTCTGATGGGTTCGAACGGAGGTTTGGTGAGAGCTGTAAGGACCTTATTAAGGTCCCAAGTGGGGAACCTGTGAATCACCAGTGGTCGTAGATTGGTAGCTCCTCTAAGGAAGGACTTGATGAAAGGATCCTTAGCCAAGGGATAGCCGATTCTGTTAGATATGATGGATGAGAGGGCGGCTACCTGACGGCGTAAGGTGTTAGGAGAGAGGCCGGCTTTGAAGCCCATGTGAAGAAAATCCAAGAGTTGGACTACAGAGACTGAAGAGGGGTCCAACTTGTTCTTACCGCACCAACGGAGGAACGCCTTCCAGGACGAGCCATAGATGCGAATCGTGGAGGGACGCAAGAATGATAGGAATTACATCGGGAGATACCCGAGCCCTGGTTAGCAGGCTCCGCTCAGCCTCCAGGCGGTCAGTTGAAACGACCCTGGATCCGGGTGTTCCAGGTCTCCTTGACGAAGGGCAATCTGATCGGGAGGAATGTGCCACGGAGGGAGGACTGAGAGCGAGACTAGGTCCGCAAACCAAGCCCGACGGGGCCAATGAGGAGCCAGGAGGATCAGTTCTGCCTTCTCTAACAGGAGCTTGCGGATCACCCTGGGAATCAGTGGGAGAGGCGGGAAAGCATAAAGGAGAACGCCTCGAGGCCAGGGGCTGCGGAGGGCGTCGGTCGCCTCCGCTCCTGGTGATGGGAAGCGAGTGAAGAAGCGCGGTAGTCGATGGTTGGTGTGGGAGGCGAAGAGGTCGACCTCCGGAAGTCCGAGACGTGCCGTCATCTGGTCGAAGAGGTGAGGAGGAAGGCTCCACTCCGTGTGATCTACGGTCGTGCGGCTGAGGAAGTCGGCCTGAATGTTGTCTTTCCCTGCGATGTAGTCCGCCCTCAGGGAAGACAGATGTTTCTCCGCCCACAGACCCAGACGCAGAGACTCCTGCATGAGAACCCGAGAACGGGTTCCGCCCAGCCGGTTGATGTGGGCCTTGGTCGAAGTATTGTCCGTGAGGACTAGGACATCTCGCCCTTGGAGTTGTTGTTTGAAGTTCTGAAGGGCGAGGAAAACAGCTCGTAACTCTAGAACATTGATGCTGAGAGACTGTTCTTGGGCGGACCAGAGGCCTTGGGCAGTGAGCGCATCCAGGTGAGCGCCCCAACCCTTGAGACTGGCATCTGTAGTGACAATTGCCCGTCGAGATTCGAGAAACTTGGTGCCCTTTGCCAGCGCCGGAGATGTCCACCACAGGAAGGAGGATAGAACCGTGGGAGGCAGGCGGATCCGTCGGTTGGGTAGGGTCGGAGAACTGCGTTGGAAGGGAAGTAACAGCCATTGCAGATCCCTGCTATGGAGCCGGGACCAAGGGACAATCCCATAAGAGGAAACCATTTTGCCTAGTAAGGTAGAAAGGTCCGGTAAAGAGGCCGCTCGGGCCCGCCTAAAGCGCTTGGCCAGGGTGGCCAGGCTCTTCTGACGTTCAGGGGATAAGAAAACTTCTACCTTGATGGTGTCTATGATAGTCCCCAAATGAAGAAGACGGGTAGAAGGGAGCAAGTGGCTCTTAGCCCAATTAATGGAGAACCCATGGTCCTGTAAAACCTGGATCACCCTGTTGAGGTCCCTGATCCCCTGGTCTGGTGATTTAGAGAGGATGAGGATGTCATCCAGATAATACAAAGCCCTGACGGGAATGGAACTAACATGGGCCATAAGAGATGCCATAATCTTGGTAAAGACCCTAGGGGCTGAAGACAACCCGAAGGGAAGGGCCTTGTACTGGAAGTGGAGTCCGTTATGGAAAAAGCGGAGGAATTTGCGATGGTCAGGCCGAATTGGAATATGGAGATAGGCTTCAGTTAGGTCAATGGAAGCCATAAAATCCCCCTCCCTGATGGAGAGGAGGATGGTCTGCAATGATTGCATTTTGAACCTACGATAGGAAATATGCTTATTCAGTGATTTGAGGTCTAGAATTGCTCTCCAGCCCCCCGAGGTCTTGGGAACAAGAAATAGACGGGAGTAAAATCCCTGCCCTTGTTGGGCGAGAGGCACAGGTTGAATGGCCTCAATTTCCAAGAGGTGATGAATGGCCAGATTAAGCTGATCAAATTTGGATTTGTCCCGAGAAGGCGGGCAAGCCAGAAACCGTTCCGGGGGATTGGAGTGGAACTCTAGAGGAAGACCCCAGCGGATAGTGGACCTGACCCAAGCATCGGAAACAGTGCCCTCCCAGATATCAGCAAAGAGGGTTAGACGGCCGCCTATGGCCTGGTGAGGATGAACTTCAACGGGACCTCCGGAAGGGGCGGCCCCGGCCCCCCCGAAAGGGCCGTTTAAACCCAAATCTAGACCCTTGCCTAACCTGTGTGTCCTGCGGAGGAGGGGTCCTAGCCGGAAAGGAACGATGAGAACGTTGAGACTGAAAGGTGGTGTCCACGCCCCGGAAGGGAGGGGAGCGGTAGTATGGCTGAGAACGGTTGTCTTGGCGACGATGCAGAGATGGCAGAATCTTGCGATGGTCTCTCGTCTCGATAAGGAGGGGATCGAGTGGGGCCCCGAAAAGCTTATCACCTGCAAAAGGCGAAGATGCGAGGCGTCATTTGTTCCTGATATCTGCCTGCCAGTTGCGGAGCCAGAGGAGTCTGCGGGATGTAACCGTCGTTCCGATCGCTTTGGCCGAAAAACGCGCAGCGTTGAGCGTCGCATCCGCGGAGAATTCAACGGCAGCAAGAATCTTGTTCAGGTCTTGGTGGGTACGTTGATCGGATGCTGGTAAACGAGCCTGTAGTTGTCGTATCCAGAGAATGGTAGCCCTATTAAAGAAAGATGCTGCGGAGGAGGCTTGGACTGACCAGGCCGAAGCTTGGTGACCCTTGATTAAGGTTCGTTCTGCTTTCTTTTCCTCCGGGCGTAAGCACTCTTCCGGAGGACCTGTGAGGGGAGAAGAAGATGACAAGGCCAAAACAGGAGCATCCACTGAAGGAACCTGTAGAAGGTTAGAAAATTCAGAAGTCATGTTATAAAATCTCTTATCCAAATTATTAGGGACTGGGCCTGAGCTTGGAAAGGACCACTGACGGAGAATGACATCAGAGAATAACTTGGGCGCAGGAACAATCTCTTTCTGGACAGTAGGTTCCTGGAACAAAGAGGCATTAGGATCAACAGATGTTGAAACAGAACCAGAAGAAGAAGAGGAATTTCCTCCAAGGCCAGTAACGTTTTGCGCTTTAAAGAGCAAGGAGCGAAACATATGAGGACGAAATAAGCCAATGAAGGCTGGTTGGTCAGGTTCTAATCCTTCATCTTCTGACAAATCTTGGTCAGCTACAATTTCACCATCAGAAAGAGAATATTGGCTTGCAGCATCCCCGGTCTCACAAATTCCCTCAGGCTCCTCAAGGGCCTCTTGATAAGCAGATTCAGGGGAATGGTGATGAGAACAGGAGCGGGAGGAAGCCCTGGGAGATGCCATGCTTAATGGCTTCAGAGATGATAGAGGCCAAAGCAGGAGGAATATTAGTAAATGACTGAAGATTTTGACCAGATTCTTGGGCAGACAGCTCCTGTGATTCGTGTTGTGCAGACTCAGTCTCAATATGAGATTCAGGCACTATAGGAAAGACTGACTGGGCCTCAGAGTCTTGAATGGCTTCACCACAATTGGATCTATCCGGAGATAATGAGGCAGCAGGCCTATGGACCACATCAGGCCTAGCAGAAGAGGAGGAGTGGGCAGACTCAGTGCTAGCGGCGGTAGGCCTAGAAGAAGCTGAGGCCTTGGCCTTAGAGAAGGTTTTTTCGAGGGCCTTATGGCGGCGTTCCTCATCCCTGGAGGACTTAGGAGCTGAGGGGGCTGAGGAATCCTTTCTGCTAGAGCCCCTTGTTTTAGAAACTTTTCCCTTAGAGGGGCCTTCACCAGGGACCACCTCTTGGGGCCTCTTCCCCCTCGATTGAACCTGGCGGGAAAGGCGCTGTTTGGCTGCGTCCGCCATTTTGCGAATGCCACGTGGCGATAAGAAATTGCCTCCCGGAGCCCCAAAAGCCACAGGGGATCCCCCCAATACTTGCGCTTGCAGGTCTGTCTGCTGTAGCGTGGCCTCTGCGCAGGAAATTTGACCAACTGCTCGATTGTGCTCCGCGGCGCGGCTCGAAGCCTCGCGCCAAACAGCTGTTAGAGCGGGCGCCAAATAGCGAAACCGCCGCTCGCTGAAGGACAGAGCCGGAGCGCAGATTGCCTCCGGGAGATGAAAAAAACTAAGGGAGGTTTCAAGTACCTCCGCTAGCACAGCCGTGCTAGCGGGAAGCGAGCGTAGTGAGGCAGAGCGAACTCGTGCGCACGCGAAACAAACTGCCAGCCGGCAACCAATCAAGGGGCAAAACAAAGCAGTCCGAAGGCAATCCGTGGTCAAGGTCCGTTTTTCCTTTTTTTTTTTTTTTTTTTAAATTGAAGAGCAACTGTAGACACGATCTGTCCTAGGCAGACCGAGCCAAAAAACTGGAGACGAGCAAGAGGGGGTGGAGTTTTGCTTTCCAGATGGCCCGGTCCAATAGGCTGCCACAGCTGACCAACCCACGCATGACTGCCGTGACAGCCAATAGGAGAAGCTTCTACATTACTCTCAAGGCTGAGGTCACAACATCTTTTGGCATTGAGTGATGTCAATCATGATCTGCTCCAAGGTCTGAAAAGACTTGAGATTCCATGGCCTCTATGATGACCATGGGCTTATACAAAATGATCTTGCTTTGACTCACACCAGCAGTCACACTCTTGATTTTGTCTTTGCCCCAGAGAGAGTGGTTGCTAGATAATCTGGATTTGGAGGTTATATCATCTAACATTTACTATGGTCAGATCGTTTTATGGTCCAGATGAGATTGTCTGATTCTTGGAACCCCTGCAGGGAGAGTGGACTGATTAAAATGGTATGCCCCAGGCACCATATGAATCCAGATGGACTTCAGCAGGCAGCTGGTGATTTACCAGGCAACCTGATAGGTAGCTCTATTGATTGTCCGGGTAGCCACTGGCAACAGAAGGCAACTTGACCCCTCAACAAGATTGTTCCCAAGCAGCTTCTCTGTGTTCATCAATTCCAGTTGTCCTCTTGCTTTACTAAATAGCTCTAGGAGATGAAGTATCATTAGAAATGCTTAGGATGTTGGAAGAAGATGAAAAGTAAATCTTTCTATATTGTTCATGGCAATAGCATTTCTATATTGTTGCCAAGAAAATCAGGAGTTGAGCCCAACTTGAGGCAGTCTTTGTTTTAAAGAAGACAATAACAAGGCATAAGATAAGTGGACTTTCCTAAATTCATAATATGATTAGATACAAAGTCTGGTTTCTTACTATATTTCATCTAATCTATGCCATTCTCCAAATAATTTACTTATTTCCCTTCTATGTTTTTAGCCTGCTAGAAATATTCTACAAGTGTATTTCTAATGCAAATTCATATTAAAGGAAACTGACAGACGTATGTGTAGCAAAAGATGAAAAAATGATTAATTGTATATATGCCTTATGTTTTTGCCAACTCTTACAAGTTTTGTAAGACAAATTCTTTCAGACGTTTTTAATCAACAGCCTCAAAACTAGCTATATACTGCTATTCTGTTTAAGGCAGTGCCAAAACCCACATACAGATCTGATTAAGGAGCATTTTACTTTAAAAAACAAATTTTAAAAAATAAGTCTTGTAAATAGGACATGAAAGCTTTTAGATTAATATAAACCCCAGAAATATATTCAGAAAAGCTTCAAATAAACCTGTCTGATAACGATATCATTTCTCTTCACATACTTCACTTTAAATAGCATATGAAACAATTTGCAGGATCTACTTCTATACCACAGCAGGGCCATTTGCACATTATATTAACAACTAATATGGATTGGTCAAGAACGAGGATGGTCATTCCCACTATCTCGTTACATGGTGGGTATAACTAACCAACTACAGTACTATCCTTTTACACTAGCCAGAAAAAGAATCCATGATTTGTTGAATAAATAATTGGACTCCTTAATCTATGTTCCATGACTCCTGTAAAATTGAAATTTGGCAAATTTTATAAAAATGTTTTATGACATTATCATAGAGGAGTTTATGGCAAAATGCAAAAAACTTCAGAAAACTTTTCCTGTGCTAATGTTTGACCATGCAATGCAGTTCAACATGGGCTGTTTTCAACACAGATGCATCTCTGAATGTATTCATTTATTTTCAAATGAAATGAAAGTTACGAAAAAGTTATATTAAGTAAGATATAAATGTGTCCGGAGCTCATCAATTTTTTTAAATGTTTAAGCTTTTAAAACAAAAATCATTGTAATTTCTAACTGTCATCACACTAAATTGTCAAAGATTAACTAGGGAAAAGCATATGCAAAATATTTATCAAAAGCTTAGCCAGAGATTAAACACTAGTTCTTGCTGGCAGGAAATGTTAACATGAATAGTTCACTTATATCAGCATTTCAGATGCATTTGGCCAAATTTCGTGGAAGCCACTAATAATTCTGGGAAACCAGGAACCAGAAAAAAGAATACAACTTTTACAAAATTTCACTGTCTCTATCTATTCAGGAATTCTAGTTTTTCAAATTCAGCTGCCATTGAACATAAATTTTGTATTGAGAAAGAGAGGATTTTTGTATTGTAGAGGGGAAAAAGATTTGCATTCATTCAATGCAAACATACATTATGTTATCAAAGCAATGAAAACTAATAATGAAAACAGATGTTTTAGATTATCAAACCTGGGAATAGTGAGAAAATGCTTAGATTTGTGTTCTGAAGTATCACTACAGCCGGTGTAGTAAATAATATGCTATAGTTTAACCATGAGATATTTCCTATACATGCATCCTATTAATATAACAAAGTTGAAATATAGAAAAAGTTGGTTTCTGGGTTAAAGATTATAGGAAATAGTAAGGAATAAAGATTGCTAGATTAATAAAGTGAAAAAACCCTCTTCTAATTGGAAAGGTTTTGCACAAGCTAGGGAATTCTAATAACATGGACTGGGGAAATCAAGTGCTGCTGTATTTCTTTTTCAACATGCTACAATTTCATTGATGCATCATTCCACAAGAGGAGTGGACAACACATAGCCTTTGTCCTTCACCAGATTTGCCCCATATTTAAGCAGCAAAATGCATAGATTTAAGAGTGCAATCCTTGAGGGTTTTTTTTTAAATCCCAAAATTTAAATCAAGTATGTTAATCCACCAGAGGTTTAACATATTTATTTCCCCTCAAATGAAATTCCCAAGCACCTCAACCCAATCCCCTCTAGTAATGTCACTATGACCCAACAAGTACTTGAGGCTGGAAAAAAACATTATATTTTAGGGTTAGTCATCCCTGCTCCAAAGAAATCTGCATTGGATGTAGTACCAATTCCCTACTTGGTAACGTACATACACCTTTTCAGAAATAGTGCAAGATCCATTTACACCTGAGATGGTTTTGATACAAGGTTGAAGTGCAAATAAGTGACAAGCACATATATACAATCTGCTGAATAATAAATCATAATATGATAAGCACAGTATACTTGAATTTTCAAAAAGTTTTTGATAATGCAGTTATCAGTCTTGAGAAACTTTAGCAGTCATGGATTAAAGATTAGTTCCTTTATGAATCAACCAACTAGTTAAAGAGCAGGAAAACGACAGTTGTCATTTTCAAAATAAATAAATAAGTGGGTTTCAAATATGAAAAAAGGGTGAATAAAATAAATAAAATGGCATCTACAAATGTTCTGTTCTGGCCTTAACAGGGCCTTAGCAAGAGAGTGGGATAGTTACAGGACCATGGATAGCTCCAAATAAGCAACTTGCTCCTAAAGCTAAGAATACAGATTAAAACCTTTGGTTTATTACAATGCCCTCATAGGTCTGTTCTTAAAAAGCACCTGGAAGTTACAATTGACTCAACCTGCAGCCACTCAAGTACTGATGGGCATTTCAGAAGAGGCAATGGCATCAGGACTAAAAAGTGGATTTTGTTACGTTAAGATCTTAAGAATTGCAAACCTTTTTCTATCATTTAGTACCATTCACAGCACTGTTAAAATACTTACCATATTTTTCACACTATAAGATGCACTTCCCCCCCCCCCAAAAAGTGGGTGGAAATGTCTGTGCATCTTATAGAGTAAATATTGCAAGGGGGGGAGGGAGTTGTCGCAGTGGTGTTCGCCACCATCTGTCACCTCTGCTGCCTTTCACTACCGCCGGGGAACGCGAAGCAGCTGATTGGCGGTTGGATCGGCCTCCCGGAATACCGCCTATCAGCTGTTCTAGGTGGTGGGGATTGCCACCACCACTGATTGCTGCCAATCACTGCCATTGTTCACCGCCGCCACCAATCACTGCCGCCAAATGGCAGTGGTGGCGATCAGCAGTGATTGGCGGAGGTGATAGGTGTGGCGGCGGCAATCCCCACTGCCTAGAACACCTGATATGGGCACAGCAGAGCGGAGCCCTTACAAGCCACATGTTGGGGCTGCAATAACGTGCTGAAGCTGACCAGGCTGTTTGCTGCAAGGATGCTAGCCTGATGAATACCATTTGGATGCTGGGAGGCAGAGGCAGATTTTTTTTTTTCTTATTTTCCTCCTCTAAAGCTAATATGCGTCTTATGGGCCAGTGCGTCTTATATGCGAAAAATACAGTATATTTTAGATCAGCGGTAGGGCATTGCTATTTTGTTTTGCTTGTCAACTTTTGATCTAATTTTTGTTTGTGTTTTGTTACAAAGGAACAATTTAAAAAAATCTTCAAACCAACTAGGCCAATGTTTTACTTAATTAATCAATATAATTATTTAAATTAATATAATATAATATACCTGGCATTTTCTTTCTTTTAAAATTTTTTAGCTTATAACAAAGCTTAAAGCCCTTACACATTTGTTATTTGTGCAATCCCCATATAATAAAGTTGCAAATATATTAAGAATCTGAAAAAAATATTTTGAATTGAACCATTTCAAATCTGAAATGTCTTTCAAGTTAATCAGTTGTTTGATGCTTGAAATGGACCACTTCTGTCTTTTTTCTGCATCTCAATCACAGAATGTGAAACAAAGCTGTTCTGAGTCTAAAACTTTACAAATAACTGAAACCCATTTGGGAGCAAAATATTTATTTAAGCTTTGAGATGGAATAATTGTTTAAACCTTAACATTGTTTAAACATTGAGACAACTGACTTCTATTTGAACCAGACTGAATTCAAAATATTTTGTATATTTTGCATGTCACATATTGAGAATATGCATGTCACATATTGAGAAAAAGAGAAATATCCAAGGTTAGAATGCAGCCACTACATAATAGAATGTATTAGTTGTGTTACTGCTTACTGTGTGAAAAAAGTATGCTGCAGTGCTGAACAAGATTAGGAAAAACGGAATTATGACAGGGCTACATAAAATTATGCAGAGGATGAAGAAAAATAATAAAGAAATGTTTTTCTTTTTTTTTTCTATTTTATTAAAACTCAGAATCATCTAGTGAGTCTGAATGATAGATTCAGGACATAAAACCTATTTAATAAGTAAGGTTCAGGGCCTGCCTTGATTTCAGTCCATTGTCAGCTACAGAAACTCACCACAGGATGACTTTGGGTCCATCTTAGCCTAACTCACTTCACAGGATTATCTTTGCAGGAAAAATGGGTGGAGGGAGTATTAGGTATGTGACCTTGAATTCTTGCACGAAAGGGAGGGCTATAACAATAAATTCATCTGAATGGTATTCACTAAGAAGGTATAGAGGTAGTAATCAACTTAAACTATTTTAAGGGAAATGGAGAACATTGTTCATGAAATCGATATACTGTATCAACTCCAGCGGGACAACAACAAAGGTAATAAAATATGCAGGATCCAATCTCGGATGGTCACCAGGACCAGAGGTTTTGTCTTCCAGCTTTTGGACTCATGCTAGAGCCCATTTTCAAAGAACTTCTCTCTAGCAGAGTGTGTGCTGATCTGTGTATGGTATTTATAGTGCCTGCTGTAAGTGGCTTTTTAGATGTTGATTGGGATGTGTGATGGCTGGCTTTGAAGTCATTACTTGTCATTTGTTTATCTGCCCAGCCCTCATCTTCAAAGTACTTGATAGGCTGGTGGTGAATCAGCACCCCGTTGACTGACAAAGGGCTTGTTTCCCAGGCTTCAATCACTTCCCTGGCTGTTTTTGTGCCTGTTCCTCCAACAATCATAGTAGCTGCAAAGTTATTGATTGCAGTGTGAGGCTACCAATGAGTTTGGATCTCCTCATCTGAACACTCACTTGTGTTCTTGCAATCTGGTGGTTAGCTTCCTTTCCGTCTGTCCTACATAGTCACAGGTGAAAGCTCGGAAGACAAGAAGTCACCAACCCAGACTGGATCCTGCAACATTATCCTGGGACATGTATATTCAATTTTATTCATAATAAAATAATATCTAGCTTCTCATTGGCTTCTGACAGGCTACTGTGGGATCCTAGACCAGATAGGTCTTTGGTATATTTTAGAAATCCTCTTATGTTCTAATCTTTTAAAAAGTTAGCTCTCCAAAGAATCATGATTAATAACATCGTATGTTTTATTTAAACATCAACACCCCAAGCTCCCAGTAAATGTCTGTTTTTCTTTCAATGATTGCCAAACCACAAAATTTTGCTTACAGGGCTTCACATAAATGAGGGATTTCCCCCAAAGCCTGCTGTTTAGAAGTATCAGCTTCAAAGAACAAATATGCAAAAAGGAGACATTTCTTCATACCCTCTTCCTCAAATCATCTCATAAAAAGTTTTTAAGAGGTTTGCAAGCAGCTTATTCCTGCTTCTTATTTCTATGTGATCTTTTCCATTCTCTAAACTTCAAGGAAGCTATAGAGAATCAGTATTATACAATTAGCAGACGTTTTTCCCAGGCTGTACCAGAAAATATATATCACAATTACCTTATTTATATTTTCTGTTCAGATTAAGTGAACCAGCTCTCCTTTTCCAAACTTTCTATGGCAAAAGACTATTCCTTAGTAACAATTATAAATGTATTATAATAATCTTAATCATAGTTCCATCCTTAAATAGGACTTTGAATTTGTTACAAAGCTTCACTTCCCTATCTGAAACCTATAAACCATTGTCTCTTTCTATGGTATAAGTAGAAAATTAGGGAAGAATGTTACTGGATGATACAAAGAGCCTACCATGGATATGGACAAAATTAACATGAAACGTTGCCAGCACATGCATACAGACATGGCTTTGTATTAATTAAAACTCTTGTAAATCTTTTATGAACTGTAAACTATAATTGCCATTTCCACTTTACAGAATGGAAAAGGCAATCCGTATGAGTTTTCTTGTATGTGACCAGCAAGCTGCACCTGCTCAGAAACAAAGCAGCTTTTTGACTCTCTTCATCATGCTGAGACAGCATATTATCTTACTGAGCATGTTCAGTTTCTAGCTCTGAAACACCAACATCTAATTGGGCAAACCCAATTTCAAATGTGTGTCTGCTGTATAACAATCTGCTGTCTGATTATAACCCTTATCAAGTCGGAGGAAACATAATACTGAATTGGCTAAAACTGCACACTCATCCAGAACTAACTTAATTGTATCAGTCTTTTTCTTCCATTTGAATCATGAGCAACCTTTTTCCTCTCCTTAAATGCATTATCCTTCCAGGCCAAAACAAATTTCAATCCTGAAACTTCCAGGACCTTTTTCGAGAGTGATTGGCCTGTGAATAAAACCACGTCCAATGTCTTATCTTTCAGATAACCAAGTCGGTGTAAGAGAAATGAACAAACAAGGGCAGTGAGGGAACTAACAATGCTAGAGAGATGTGTGCAGGTTCTGTAGGAAAAAGTCACCAGGGTAAGATTATTATGATCCAAAATAATTTTATATTTTCCTGATCTGAAAAATAGGAAAGAAAATTTGTTTTTTTTAAAAAAAATTCAATGTACAAATATTTACATGGGCTGATAGAATAGGAGAAAGAAACCTTTATACTTTTTTTCCAAGAAAAAAGGCCTACCCACCACTAATTACTGCATTCCATTCATTGTCTAGCGATCACATTTCATTCCCAAAGCTAAATAAGATCCTAATTTCTATGAATTACTTTAAACCAATCCATATTGTGTAAAAGCATGCCCGTATATGCTCATTTGTGTGTATGGTTATAATAAGTCTATGCTGGCACAGTGAAGAACTGAATAAGCAACATTCTAGAGAGCAGATTAATGGCTCCAGTCAACTGAAACTGACGATTGCTCTATCCCTGACCTTGCAGTTGGAAAGAAGATGGGCTCATGAACTCATTTCCACATGACAATGCTCCTGCAAAGTGATTTGCTTGCCTCTGAGAGCCATGGAGAGTTCTTCTCACAGCCCTGCCCTCCCCAACTCACTGAAAGCAGCTCCGTAACGGTCTTTTGTGTTACAAGTGCAAGAAAAGGCTCTGTGGAAGATGCATGCAATTAAACTTGCTTTTCTTGCAGCTCCTCTAAATCAGTGATTCCCCAGGCAGGTGTTGCTACACACAAGGGGGCGGGGGGGGAGAGAAATTTTATTCTTTGCAATATAACATATCCTCCTTCACTTCTCAAAAGAGAAGGGAACGGGGGGGGGGGGGCGGGAGAGATAGAGAGAAGTAAATGTTATCATTTCTCAAACACAGGGATAAGTTTGGTTTCACCAAAATCTACAACAAAGAAAAGTAAGCATAATCTGTATATGCAGTCTCCCTCAGAAAGCTATATTTTTTTCAAGGCAACTGGACCTTTACACAATGTACGGGGAGGAACAGAAGCAGAAAAGATATTTTTCCCTCCTGTGTCCTCCCTTCAGCAAAAGAAGAGACCGCTTTGATTTGGGAATAATGCTGATGCAGCAGAATATGGAGGCATTTCATTAACTTTGCAATTGTCTTTCCTATTCCTCCCTCCTGCTCCACATTATTTGGCACCAATGTCCAAGTCAGGATTCTGCTCTACTGAAAAAAAAAAAAAAAAAAGGAAACAATAAATAATTCACCCAGATGGAAAAATCCAACAAAGAAAATTAGGAACCTGATTACAAAGCTTTTTGGTTGTTTTTTTTTTTTGTTAAGACTGACTTTCCAACCTGCCTCGCGTAACATTTTAAAACAAAATGCTGCATTTCGGAAAGCAACATACACAACACATTGAAGGGAGAAGGAAACACCCACATGTTTAGGTGAACAGCCATGTTCGCGATGGAATGAAACAGCACAGAGTTGCCTTGAAATGAAAGATTCTAAATTGGCTTGTTTATATTAGAGGTCGCCATAAAGTTCTCCGAGCAGCTGAATAAGCTGCAGGGATGTTCTTCTTGCCATCTGTTCCTTTCCCAGAACACCTCCTGCAAATCAAGAGTCAGTCTGCTAGTTTCTATTCCTGTTAACCTCTAATCACCCACAAGGGTCCTTCTTCGCTTTGCTCTTTATCTGCGCCAGCTAATGCGTGAAGTGGTCTTCGCTTCCCATCTGTTCCAGCATTAGTAGAGTTAAAGAACAATGCAGCTAGCCTGGTTTAAGCATTCACTTACACAGATGCCCTAGTATTAACTCAATTTCTCACTGTTTGTTACTATTATCCATACAGGATTTGGAATGCTTGCTAATTTGGAAGCCAAATAATAGTATTTTTTTCTCATTGGCCAGTTTAAAACTCTCTGTACTTCTTTCCAGTAAAACAAATCAAACCCTAAAAATCCACCATATCCATTTGAGGCAAATTATTAGAAGAATGTATTAGAACATGTTTTAACAAAAGCCCTGGGCTATCTCCAGCTTTTCCAGTCTGGATCCAGGCAACAGCCAACCTAGCATCTACTAGGCTGTCATTCCTTAGTGAAATGGATCATTAATCTTCCCATGCCTGCTTTTCAGATACCAAATTCATGCAACCATGGTCGTCGGGAAAGAAAAATTAAATTAAAAATCTTTTCAAAAAGGCATTGTTTGAGAAGAGCACTGACCATGAAACAGGACTTTCTTCTCCTAAGTCTGCTGCTCCTATCAGAGGAAACTGTCAGCAGAATCATGCCACAAATCTTTGATCACATTAACAGAGGACGATATTTGTATTCTTGCTTTGTAGTAAACCAAACAACCTGCAAACGTGAAAGGAATTAAATAGCAATTCTTCATAAACACATATACGGTACTTCATCTATAGAAAATCAACCAAGAGCATTTTCATTCAATACTATAGCTTTGGATTTATTTATTTATTTACCTCTGACAAGAACAGATGTGCTCAAAACCAATCCAAGACAACGAATTAAATTTGCAAGCAATAAAGCAAGTGTGCTTAACTGAAACACCAATACTGTTTTTTTAAAGCAAAAGTACCCTGAGTTTTAACGGTGATTGCATGATGCAGAAAAAAGAATTTCATAATTATACACACATATTGGGTTAGTTCACCAAGGAATTAAGTGTGTCTCTAGGCCACCATGCAGTCAATGTAAGTTACAGTTAGTCCTCAAGTTACGAGGGTAATTGGACCAGAAATTTCCATTGCTGAGTGATGCTAATCATAAAGCGCAATGTCATATGATCACATTGCTTAGCCTATCCTGGCACTCCCCGTTACTGTTGTTGACCAAATTCCACTGGGTGTTAGCCAAGTCATTCTGAGCTTGGTTCCTCCCAACTCTGAGCCTTGATTCTTCCAAGGTAAGAGACTACTTCCCCTTCAGCTTCTCTGCCCTTTGGGCTGCCCTGCATCTCGCCTTGTAATGTGAAAACAGCCATAGAACTGCATGGTTCTGGGGCTGCTTTCCATGCTGTGGCTTCAGGGGCTCCTTGGTGTGCCCAGGTTCTGGGGCTGCAAAAAGCCCCTGAGCCACAACACAGCACAAAGCTGCAGTTTCCCCTAGAAGCTTCAACTGCCCCAGCCACATAGCATGGTATGAAGCTACATTTACAGCTTACCCCAGCAATGCAGAAAAAGTCGCTGCTGCCCTAGGAATCCCCAAGTGCATGTTGCAAAGCTGCAGTCACCTTGGGAAACCTCAGTCACCCCAGCCCAGTTCCAACTGCAGGCAACCTCACCCCTCTGTACTATAAGGCCTCTACCACCTGCACCCCACCACCCCAGCAGATGTTCACTATCTTCTTCCTCCTGCTGCTGATGAGGCATGCCTGCCTTGGCCCTTCATGAGGCAGAAGCTGGTCATGTGAGGCCATCATCCCCAGATCTCATGAGTAAATCACTGTGCACAACCTTGGGAGGAGATCCTCACAAGGTCAGCAGCTGCTGCAGAAAGAGTCAGACTGGACTTGTTTAGTCAACAACAGGAGCAAGAAAGTGAAGGTCAACTAGGGCAGTAGGGGTTGTGGAGTGTAGGAGATCAAAGGTCATAGATGGGGAAAGATAGGTGGGTGGGAGGATTTAAAGCTTCCCTGCAGTCATAAGTGTGGGCTGGGTACCAAGTACTTGAATTTTGAGCCTGTGACCAGGATGTGTATGCAGCAGATTCCATAACTTCAGGACACCAAAAATTCAAGTTCTACACAGATCAATCTGAGCGCAGCTTGGATTGACTACAAGAAAACCTATGACTCAATGTCCCAAAGGTGCTTTTTCCAAAAGGATGGAAATGGATCCCCATCCCATTGGATGGGAAATGAAGCATTTTCAAAAGAAAAAGAAACCCAAGAAAATCCAGTTGCCTTTTGGTAAAGCACCTTTGGGACAACTATGACTTGGATAATTGAGAATCTCCATTAGACACTAAGACTCAATGCCACATACATGGATCTAAGAATGCCTGGTGCTTTACAACGTTAATAGGACACTAAGGATAGCCCTCAAAAAATCAATTGGTGTATGAAAGACAACATTGGAAGTCAACTCAAGACAGTTTATAGAAGCAGATATAAAAGTGTGGTATATACCAAGGTGATGCACTGTCCCTGCTACTGTTTTGCATAGCCAGATGATCACAAGGACTGGATATGGATACAAGTTCAAGAGCAGAACTACCATTAACCACCACCTCTACATGGATGACACCAAACTGTATACTAAGAGTGAATGAGACATTGACCTACTGATCCACTTGACACATTTCCAAGAGGACATTGGGATGTCATTCAAGCTGGAGAAGTGTAGCCTAATGGTAGTCAAGAGAGGGAAGGTAGTTAAGATTAATGGGATGGAACTACCAGTAGGCCACATGAAATACAAATGAGAACCCTCAGACTCCCAGGTCTTTGGCAGTGCACTCAAAAATGAAGAAGACACTTACCATCCATATGGGTAAAAAGGGATTTCTTATATATAGAATAAAATTTCATTAGTGATTTTAATCGCAATAGTAAAATCTAATACAAACTAAAAGAAAGAAGAATAAAAACAATGAATGAGAAGAGCAAAGTAAAGTAAAATAGAAAATGAAAATGAATTTATAAAACGATTTTGCATTTCATCACAAGTAGAAACAGTTTTTGTAACTGTTCACCCCTTCTTAGTTTTCAACCAATGATCTCTTTATCCCATCTTCCATCTCTTCTCCATAAAGCACCTTTTCAGTCCTAGTGACAGCAGAAATGTAACCAGAAAAAACATCTTATTTTAACTTTGATCAGATAGTGAAGTTTATATTCCTTCTTTTTAGTTCTAACAGTCTTAATCTTTAGTCCATTCATATAATGTTGTACAGTTTGATTTTTTCCCCATTTCTTCTTTGTCCCTTCTCACAAAATTCTTCATAGCTTTAACAAGACTTTTTTTTTTTGTAAATACAGAATAAAAAATATACAGGTCATTGTCTGGGTTTATTGTTTGTATTTCCCTTTTGATTTTTAAAACATCAACTAGGTTTCTTAAGGTACTAAATTATTTCCCACAAAACTATTCTTCCAAAGAGGAAAGAATACTTCTTTTTTTAAAAAAGTACCATATAAAATATCCATGCAACAGTTAAATATATATAAAGCTAGTTCAGTAAACTTTGACAAAGGGACTTTATAGTTTGATAAAATTTAATAAAAATATCATAAATATTGCAAATAAATTAAAATTCAAATTTTAAAATCTGTTTCATTCTAATGATGAATCATTTACAACATTGCCGACAAATATGTTGTCTATAGTGTTATTTAACATCAATATGAAGTCAATGGACACAGCTGTAAAGAGGTGGGGAAAAAGATACCCTGAATATGCTGATAAAATTCAGCTCTATTTCTCCTTATATCTGAAACAGGAAAGGCTATGCATGCCCTGAACTATGTCAAGATGCAATCATAGACTGGATGAGAGCCAATAAACTGAATCTATATCCAGATTAGACTTTCAAGATAGACAGTTTCTAAATAGGGTTGCATTCCTCCATAGGAAAGAGATATAAAATCTTTGGATGCTCCTATAATCTTCATAGCAGTTAGTGTCTAGAACTAATTTCTCGGGCAAGGAATCCCATATTTCAGTTTCAGCTATATCCTATTCTGGATAATCTAGCTACTGCTGTATATTCATTGCTAACTTCACATTTGGATTACTTTGAGTTTTTCTTGTTTGTGGTCTGGACATTTCAGTTGATGTTTAGGTGTGGGGTACCTGGCCAAGGGCGTATGACACCTGAAGTGCTGAAGAAACTGCATTGGCTACCAATTAGATGAAAAAAAACCCCACGTGTTCCAATATTCTTTGTATGCATATAAAGCCCTAACCATCTTTGGGCCAAGACAATTGATATATTGTCTGCTCTTTTACAAATTGTTCGCTATTTATACAGGAAGGAGCTACTGAATGCCCATGACCCAGGACTTGTAAGCTACCATATTGTGGTCACTAATGAATAGACATATTGTCTTTAGAATGTTTATTCATTTTAATATGTGTCTCACATTTTTACAGTTGTTCTATAGTTTTTACAAAACTATGACAGAAACAGCACAGGAAAACAGCTTTTAAGTTTTCCAAGTGGAAAATCACGATTTCCGAATCTCTTATAACTGAGGCAAGGATGATTGCCAAGTCCAACCTAGAAGCACTCTGGAATTTAGAGTAAATATTTTATTTTGCTCAGTTCAAGAACTGTCAAAAGCTAAGACCATTTCCTTTCTCCTTGAACTGTTCCAAGAATTTGTTCAGGTCCTGCCTAGTATCAGAAACCCGATCTGAAGAAAAAAAAGAGTTATGTCTGCTTAATCCTATTAATGGTTCATAGTAGTCTCTTTGTATCTATTTTCTCCATTTGTAATCTGTGTTCTATTACTACCTTTGTTTTCCACATTCCATTCTCAACCTCTTTTCAGCAAGATTGTCTCCCTCCTTTATCTGCAATTTTTCAGGCTTTTTACTTTATTTGATATAGTAGACCATATTTATCAATTGCCTTTATCTAGAATAACTTTGCTACAGCCTGGGTAAAATTCCTTTGAGCTGAATTAAATTCCTAATGAATTCATGTGTTGCCAAAAATATCTCCATAAATAATGTAAAAGTAATTTTCACTAATTTCAAGGATCCTTTCTTCCTTCCTTCCTCCTTCTTTCCCTCCCTCCCTCCTTCCCTCTGATAGTTCTTGATGATCTCTCATTCAAGCTAGAATGGAGCAATAGCTGGATTAGTCATAATTAATAATTTATTAATCATAAAGCATGAAGAACTTCCATAGGTGGGAATCATGGTGGGCTGACACTCTCCAATGTAGGGAGAGACATCACAGCTGCAAACATTGGCTGGAAGGATATTTCTGGCCAGCATAAACTCACTGGATCAAAAGAGAATGTGAGATAAACCAAGTACACTCCAGACTCATGATTTCGTGATTCCTCATGAATAAATTGCATCAATGGAAGTTTTTGCAATCAGCTCAGGATGAGCTGCTGGAAGTCCTGGGATTCCATCTATTCTCCTAACTGTGGTGGACATTAAGCTTTGTTTCCCCCATTTTTTAATCATTTTGGGAAGTAATGATTTATAGAAGAGAGATTTCCTTTGAAAAAAAAAAACAAGACTGCTTCCAGTGAGTTAAACCATCTTTCAAGATTATGAAAAACAAGGAAGAAATACTTTAAGGATCCAAGTATTTTCTACAAAAAGCTTAAATAAGGGAAGATGTAAGGAAATTTTAAAACAGACAAGGGGTCAGTCTTTTTTGTTTATTTTTCTATATTATTTTTCTTTTTACTTTTGACAATGATGCTTTGATATAAATTTTCAATGTTAATTAAAGACACCAGTTTGGTATGGGAAGACTTTTTATTTATACTTAAAGAGTACATTTAATTTCCAGAATCTACATAACAAAAGGTAAAGAATCAGATTGTGATATTAAGTTTCCATGGAGATGTGATGCCTGTCATGGTTAAAACTATTGAGAGCTACTAAAACAAAAGTGTCCACACTATAAAATGATGATAAAGAAAAATAAAAGGCTTGTCTTTTTACTTTGCCTGTTTTGGATTATCCAAAGTAGTTATTTTTGGATTATTACTTAGAAATGGCTGCTAGAAAATTGACAAATAGGGCACGAGGGTCTTACTAGAGCAGTGATGGCTAACCTTTTTGCCGTCGTGTGCCAAAAATGGTGGAGTGGGGGGGGTGCCACGCGCATGCGTGCCCACACCCATAATTCAATGCGCCCCACCCCACTCGCTCCCCCTTTTGGCACGGTGGGCCTGGTAGGCCCATATTTCGCCCTCCCAGGCTCCAGAGGCTTTCTTGGGGAGGGCAAAAATGGCCTTCCTCAAACCCCTGGAGGCGCTCCAGAGGCCAGAAATGGCCCATTTCCAAACTTCCGGTGGGACCAGAAGGCCCGTTTTTTCACCCTCCCCAGGCTCCAGAGGCTTTCTAGGAGCCTGGGGAGGGCAAAAACAGCCTTCCGCACCCCCTGGAGGCTCGAAAACAGCCTGTTTTCTGACTTCCGGAAGGCCCAAAAATTAGCTGGCCGGCACGCACATGCACTCCTGGAGCTGAGCTAGGGCAATGCTCGCGTGGCCACAGATATGGCTCAGCATGCCACCTGTGGCACCCGTGCCATAGGTTCGCCATCACGGTACTAGAGCAACCTGCAGAAAAAATAATTACACAGATACACTTCAGAAACTTTAACAGATAACAAAATATATGCTTTTGAAAAGAGAGTAGATGAAAAAATTTTAAAGAGGAGATGAAAGAAGATGGAAAGTTCTATAAAGCAAGTATATGAAGAGGTAAAACAAATCAAGGATAGAATAGAAATTTTAGAAAGTAAGACACCAAAAATGTTTGTATACAAATAAATACACTAATTCAGAAGGTTTTAAAGAATAATTGGAAGCCAGAGGCTTTTATTTTGGGACTAATGGATAGACAGCTAGGAAAGAAACCATGGAACTACATATGACAACTGCAGTGATGTTACTATATGCTCAAACATTTTGGACCAGTTAGTGAAGATGATGGAGCTTGTAGAGATGATTAAACAGAGTTCTTTGATTAGAGGAAGAACAATATCTAAATTTATGATTCACTGAAAATGTCTTATAAACTTTTTGTATGAAACAGAGACAAATACTTTTATAATTTGTTGCTTTAATGAAGGAAAAAGTGGATGATAGGAAAAAGTGAATTTCTGTATAGCCATAAAGTAAGAGATAATATTTGCTCAAAGGAAATCTGAAGCTTTTTCTATTTGGTTTTATCTTTTCTTTCTTTGTTTTCTTTATTTCTGTATTATTTTGTGTTAGTTTTTAGGTTTTGTTTAAAACTTTTAATACAATTTATATTTTAAAAAAGCGTAAGACATCACACACCTAAACAGAAAACAAATTAATATTGGAAATATTAATTTGGATTAATATTGGATTAACTAAATATGCATATAAATATCTTAATGGGAACAATCAGGAAGAAATTAGCAACATGAAGCTTAAAACAGAATAGCCTCTCTCCCAAAATATTAGATCATTCTATTAAATCAGTTAAATGACCAGAAGTGAACTAAAGAGGATGTAAAATTAGTTTTCTATGACCCCAAAGCCAATGGAAGTCCAAGTTCAGTTTCTCTATACAAGGTGTTTCAAGGCAAACAGTTACAACATTTCTGAAATAAACAGTTTTTTGCAAAAAATCACTCCCTTCACCCCCAATAAAACACACAGACACAAACTGAGCAATGTGATGTATGCAGTACAATGGAGTGAGATATTTACAGATCTGTACATAGGAGAAATAAAACAACCACTTTACAAATGCATGGCACAACATTGGAAAACAAGCCTATCAGGACAAGATTCAGCACGCATCTGCATCTGAAAGACAAAGATCACTCTTTTGATGACAGCAAAGTCCACATTCTGGAGATAGAGGACCTGCTGGTTTGAAAGGAAGGTCAAAGAGGCCATCTACATTAAGATGGAACAGCCCTCTCACAACAGAGGGGGAGGGATTGACAGCACCTATATCCTGGTTACAACACAGTCCTTTCAGCAGTTCCAAGAAGGTTCCACACACATTTGCACTATTCAGGTGACCCTGAGGGCAAAGATAAGCCTCCATGTGGCCTCAACAACTCTCAGAAAGAGTGCTAACAATCAGATGATTGCAAGGAATATAAATCCTTCCATCCTCCATCATTCAGTCAGAACTGAAGAAGATTCTTGGATGAGAAATAAAATCTTCAAGGATTCTTACCTTTCAAGCTTTGTCGTTTTCCTCGCCGTTGAGTCTAGGGAAACACGCTGTAAAAGAAAACCTTATCGGAGTTTGAGAAGTTTGATTGACCTCGTGGGAAGGCTTTTTTTTTTTTCTCGCCCACTCCACTGCCACCCCCAAATTGCATCCCTAAAGGGGGTGGATGGCTAAGCAAGGGGCAGGAGCTCTGCCATGCCCGGTGAGGGGCGGGGGGGAGAAGAGATGGCAAGGGGAGCCACATCTCGTTCTACCCGTCTTGCTTCTCCCCTGCCCCTCCTGCCACCCCTCTCGATAAAGAGATGGTGGGGAAGGGAAGCAGCCAGGCTGCTGTTGACATTGGGGTAGGGTGGGACACGTTGGGCCACTCGGCCGGTGCGAAGAACAGGGAGGGGAGGGCATGTACACCCCTTCCCCCACCCGGCCTCGCCTCAACTCATTTTGTTTGTGTGGCAAGCAACCAGACGAAATGGAGGGACCGGCTGTGCATGCGTGTAGGTAGTTGGGGAGGGGGCTTATTTTGCAGGGGTGGCTTATATTATCACGTCTGCTGAAAGCCCAATTGGGCTTATTATCTGGACATGTCTTATTTTCGGGGAAACATGGTATGCTTATGCACATGTATGAGAAGCCCTTAGCTATATATATTTGCCATTCAATCAGCCTGAAAAAGGGATGCAGCTGTTTTAAATAGCTGACTTCTTGGCAGTGCTTTTTTTTTTTTTTTTGCAAGCTCACACCTAAACCCCAACAAATTTGGATTGCTTTAACTAAGAGCAAAGTGATGTTGCGTTCACGCACAGTCTAACCCTTTCTTTCAGATAACCTTCCAAGTAGGTATAATGCTAATATTTATAGGAGTAGGATAGTAGATGAATTCCTTTCTACCCAGCAGTATGTAATAATTTTGTTCTTAACATGACAGATCTGTAATTTAACACGGCCTTCCCTAAACCTAAGGATATGTTGGGACTACATCTTCTCTGGGAATTCTAAGAGTTATGGTAAACAAATTTAGAGCTGACCTTGGAGAAGGTATTAAAGAAACATTAAGGAGGGACTTGGAGAAGAGTTTTCACAATCCAGAGATTGAAGAAGAAACTCAGAATAACTTGGCTTGGTTTTGTTTACTATAAAAGAGAGAAATTTGAAGAAACTTCAATGTATGATAATTCTGTTATCATACATTGAAACAATAAAGTAGCATTCCTGGAACCCCCATGGTATCTGTTCTTGATTGGCCTACTTCAAAAGTCAGAAAGTACTGCATAATCCCAATATGTCAGGTTGGGGAAGCTGCACATTACATAGATGGAATTTAGTTGGGAAAATTCAATCATTTACTTTGGATTAATAATTTTAATTGCTTTGTTTCTGATAGGGCTCTAATCAAGTAAGCAGCTGATGTCAAGCTTTAAATACATAGCTATTTTATTTGCTATTTCATGGTTGAGTGAGCATGTGTCTGAAGAAATAACAAGAGCTGGACCAAGCAAGACTGACTTATAATTTCAGAAATAAAATTTGAGATCCCTTACATCTATTTCCTAAATGAAGTCTAATTCTCAAAACACATTTCAAATCCTTAAAAAAAATCCTGACATGCTTTTCCAGAGAAATAACTTGCTGCAGTAAAAGAAATAAATACATAAATAAAATCAATCAGTAAGACTTGAGCCCTTTAAAGACTAACAGTTGACTCAAAGGACAAAGTATCATTCACTGCTGAGCTCAAATATGTGAAAGACATGAGAACAATATTATCAGCTACAGAATGGCCATGAACAAAATAATTGAACTGATAACTCAAACATCAGACAATTAAATTATTGGGACTTTTTTTTAACAGATTACAGTTTAAATGGCAGAAGATAGAAATGATCATCTTGTTATACCATCCACATATCCACGTATCTCCTGGCTCAACAATGCTTCACTGGTTTTACAACAGGTTATAAAGGACGTGTACTTGACATACATTTTCTCCCATTTCCAAACCACAGCTAACTTCCCATTTAATCGATCAATGTGGAACTTGTGTTTTCTACCTTCTCTTATCACAGGTTCTGCTGAAGGCACAATTTGTCACACTTTGGCAGTAACCATGGTGATGATGTCATCAGGGAGACGGATCTGCCCAGTTCCTAATGGCCGCTTATAGCTGTACCATACATACTTCTTCTCCTTTCCATTGGATCATCTTCCATGCCCGCTTTTGGTTTGCACTGCTGAATTGGTATCTGGCTTCTCAATAAGCCTCTTCCATAATGTATGTCAAATGCTCTAGCAAGAGGCACCAATAAGAGTGATAGACTTTGCTCTCAAAAAATTGCACAGATGGTTAACTTTACTGTGAAAGAAAGTGTTAGCTCGGCGCTGGAAAGAAACGCGACTCAGCTGTTCGTTCAGAACCTTTATTAAGAGTGCGAAACTGAACTGCCGGCTGGGCTGCTGAGCCTCCTTATATTCTGCTCAGGCATGCCCACCGGCCAATGACAACAGTTTAAACCTCCCGCCGGTGGGATCGACCAATCCCCCGGCGGATGTCCTTATAAGGACATAACACCCCTCCCCTCCTAGTCCTTAGTCCATCAGTCCGTGTGCGCGATCACGTACTCGCGCAGGTAGGCGGGACGCCTGACAGTTCTGCCGGACCTGCGCGGCCCCGTCGGTGGGTTGATGTTGCTCCGGACGGGTCGAGCCCCTGCTGGCTCCGGCTCCCCCGTTCGGGAATCTCCGGACTCCGGGTGCTGTGCCCGGGTTGCGCCGCCGTCAGTCCGGTGGCCCTCCGGGCTGTTCCAGTTGCCGCAGTCGGGAGACGGTCGTCTGCACCTCGGTACGGTTCCCGGGTCCTCGTCCGGTGTCCAGGGTGCCCCCAGGTCAGGGGGTGCGGCGGCTGTCCCCGTGGGTTGACCCCCGGGTGGGGGTGGTTGCGACAGTCCCATCTTGGCCTCTCCGGGTCGGTCTGCCTCGCCGGGGTAGGGTAGGACTCCCTTTTGGGGTTGTTGTTGTCCTACCCTGCCGGGGTGGCGGCGTCCTTCCAGGCTGGGGTGTAGTTGGCCCTCGTCTTCTGGGTGCGGTAGGTCTACCCCGCGGGGTCGTGGCTGGCCTACCTCGTCGGGGTGGGGTAGGCCTACCTCGTCAGTCAGTGGCTGGCCTACCCTGTCTGGTCGGTGCGGGCCTACCTCGTCGGGGTGGGGCAGGCCTACCTCGTCGGGGTGGGGCAGGCCTACCTCGTCGGGGTGGTTTTCCTCGACCTCCTCGATTCCCCTCCACCTTTTCCGGAGCTGGTCGATGTGTCGCCGGCAGGTGCGGCCATCGTCCAGCTCGACCTCGTAGGACCTTGGTCCTGTCACCCTCACGATCTGACCCTTGAGCCACTTCGGATCGGCCTGAAAGTTTAGCGCGAAAATCAAATCTCCGCAGGCGAAGCTTCTTGATGGCGGTGGTTTGTTCGGCTTGTCTTTCGGGTTGTACATCGGGTGCAGGCGATCTAGCGGTGAGCGCAGCTTCCTCCCCATCAGTAGCTCTGCCGGGCTTTTCTTTGTTGTGGTGTGGGGAGTGATGTGTTGGGTCAAGAGGAACTGGTCGATTTGTTCCTGCCAGTCCCCATTTCCCATTCTGGTCAGTGTCTCTTTAGTTAGCCTCACCATTTTCTCGGCCTGTCCGTTTCCGGCCGGTCTGTAAGGGGCGATGAGGGCGTGCCTGATTCCGTGGCCGGCCAGGAACTCTTCCATCGCCTTCGCCGTCAGCTGTGGCCCGTTGTCGGAGACGAGGGTGTCCGGAAGGCCGTGCGTGGCGAAGAGTCGTCGTAGGGCTCTGATGGTGGCTTCCGTCGTTGTGGAGGGCATGGCTATAACTTCGAGCCACTTCGAGAATGCGTCGACCACGATCAGGAGGGATTTCCCATTCATCGGCCCGGCGAAATCGATGTGGATTCGCGACCACGGTCCGGATGGTTGTTCCCACTCCGTCGGCTGTGCTTGCGGGGGTGCTGGTCTCGTTGCCTGGCACGGGTCACATCTGGCAATCCACGCCTCAATGTCTTTGTCTAAGGCGGGCCACCAGACGTAACTCCGTGCTAGGGCCTTCATTCTGACGATCCCCGGGTGACCGCAGTGGAGGGTTTGCAAGGTCCGTTTTTGTAATGATGGGGGGATGACCACCCGGTCGCCCCAGAGGAGGCAGCCTTGCATGGTGGTGAGTTCTTGCTGCCTTCTCTGGTATGGGGCAAGTTCTTGCTTCTGTGTTTCTTCTGGCCATCCCCGCAAAACCCAGGATACGACTTGCCTGAGAATCCTGTCTTTAGCGGTGTGCTGTGCTACCGTGGATGAGGACACCGGGCTGGACTGGTCATCGTCGATGTGGTGGAGGCCGAGTGTAGGTGCTGGGTCCTCGATCTGCTCGTTCAGCGGGCACCTGCTGAGGCCGTCGGCGTTTCCGATGACTTTTCCGGGCCGGTGGACCAGGCGGTAGTTGTAGCCCGACAGGAATATGGCCCAGCGTGTCATCCTGGGTGACATGAAGGGTGGGGTGGGTTTGTCCCCCGCGAGGAGGCCCAGTAGGGGCTTGTGGTCGGTGACGATTGTAAAAGCTCTTCCATATACGTATTCATGGAATCGCTTTACGCCCGCCACCATCGCCAGCGCTTCCTTATCGATCTGGCCGTAGTTTCTCTCCGCCGGGGACATCGTTTTGGAGAAGAAGGCGATGGGTGCTTCTGTCCCGTTCGGTAGTTGGTGGCTTAGGACAGCCCCGACCCCGTAGGGTGAGGCGTCGCAGGTCAAGGTTAACGGTAGCTCTCCGTTGTACTGGATGAGGAGGCTGTCGGAGGATAGGAGTCTTTTGGCTTTCTGGAAGGCTTCCTCTTCTTCGCTCCCCCACTTCCAAGGTGCCGCCTTCCCTAGGAGTCGGTGTAGTGGTTCAGCGACGGTGGCTTTCTGTTGTAAGAACACACTATAGAAATTAAGTAGTCCCAGGAAAGCCTGAAGCTCCGTTTTGTTTTTGGGGGCTGGAGCCTCGTGGATAGCCCTCACCTTGTTTTTAGTGGGGTGGATGCCCTGGCTATCAATTAAATAGCCCAGGAACTCGACTTCCCTGACTCCGATCACGCACTTGTCCCGTCGGACTCGTAGTCCCTTCGCCTGGAACCGCTGCAGGGCAAGCCTGAGCCGTTCCATTAGTTGGGATTCCAATGTCCCTGAGACTAGGACGTCATCAAAGTAGGGCACTACCCCTGGAATGCCTTGGAGAAGGCGTTCCATCATCGACTGAAAAATCCCCGGGGCGGCACTGACTCCGAACTGGAGCCTGTTGCATTTAAAGGCGCCCCGGTGCGTGACAATCGTTTGCGCCTCCGCAGTTGTCTGGTCCACTGGCAGCTGCTGATACGCCTGCGCCAGGTCCAGTTTGGCAAAAATTGATCCTTTGCCTAGTGAGTGCAACAGATGTTGCACCACTGGCACCGGATATGCGCTCTGCTGCAACGCACGGTTGATGGTGCACTTATAATCGGCGCAGATGCGCACTGATCCATCTGGCTTCATGGGGGTCACAATGGGAGTCTCCCATGCAGCGTGATCGATCGGTTCGAGGATGCCCTGGGCGATTAGTTTATCCAATTGTGCATCCACTTTTGGTCTAAGGGCAAACGGGACCCTGCGGGGCTTTAGCCGAATTGGATTGATTTGGGGGTCTAAATTTAGCGAAATGGGTTTCCCCAGGAATTTACCTAAGCTCCCGTCGAAGACGTCCTGGAAGTCTTCTAGGAGTTTGTCGAGTCGGCTAGTCCTGATTTGATTTATTCCGCCAATTGTGAGCCCTAGTGGCCTGAACCACTCCACTCCCAGTAGGGTCGGTCGGGCGTCCTTGACGACGGCAATGGGGAGGTCTCCGTTGAAGTCTTTGTATTGCACCCTGATGTTTGTTCGTCCCAGGATGCCAATGGGGTGGCCGCCGAAATCCACCAACTTCGCCTGGATTGGCTTCAATTGTCCCTTCGAAATGTTGGGCCGGAGTTTCTTGAGGTTATGCCAGGCAATGATGGAGAATGGTGAGCCCGAGTCTATCTCCATGGGGCATGGTGCCCCTTCCACGTGGACGGTCACGTGGAATTTTTCGGATCCCTCAGCTGCGGTGTGGGCGATGGTCGTCTTGTTGACTTGCCGGCCGTTGGATTTCCGCTCGTCGTTCCGCCCTGGCTGCTGGGATCGTCTAGATGACCTTTGGTATTCACGGTCCGCAGGTCTTTGCCGCTCGAATGTTGGTTCTGCCGCTCTGCAGGCCTCGGCGATGTGGCCTTTCCGTCCGCAGCGTCGGCAGGTTGCATCTCGCCAGCGACATCTGGCGCGAGGGTGGTCCCCTTTGCAGCTGGCGCATCTGTCCTCCCGGCTGCCATCTTGGTGATTTTCCCGCCTTTGGGGCCTCGTGACCTTATGGACGGCCATTTCCCCATCTGACTCCGAGCACGTGGAGATGTCTTCGGATGACTGCGGGTGGTCTCTGTGGATCTTGTGGATCCCTTTTGATCGTCGCATCGCTGCTGCCGCTCTGTCGGACGTTTCCGCCGCGGTAGCCTCTTCGATGACGTCCTTGAGGGAGATCTTTTTTCGGCTGAGGAACTTCTTTTGGACTGTACAGTCCCTCATGCCGAAGACGATCCGGTCTCGCAGCTGGACGTCCACGTTTTCGAACTCACAGCTGGCCGCGATCTTCCGGAGCGCTGATACGAACTCCTTGACAGTTTCCCCTTCATGCTGATTCCGTTGATGGAATTCGAAGCGGTTGGCTAGAGGAGTGCTCGTGGGCGCGTAGTGTTCTTGGAGAACGTCTTGGAGCTCGGACCATGGCATCTGTTCGATGTCTCTGGGTGCCACGAGGTCCATCGCCATCTCCAGAACTTCGGATCCGCAGTGGGCCAGGAAGAGAGCCCTCTTCCTGTTGTCGTCCAAGTCTGTGAAGCCGCTGCCCGCCAGGAATTGTCGGAATCGCACCATGAAGGACTTCCATTTTTCCTGGCTTGGATTGAATGGAGCCAGAGAAATTTGGGGTCCCGACATGGTTCAGTGACTTGCTCAAGTGATTCAGCTCTTGGATGGCGGGCGCGGTTGTGCTGGCTGCTCGTCGGTTCTTCTTCAGTCCTTCGTCGCCAGTGTTAGCTCGGCGCTGGAAAGAAACGCGACTCAGCTGTTCGTTCAGAACCTTTATTAAGAGTGCGAAACTGAACTGCCGGCTGGGCTGCTGAGCCTCCTTATATTCTGCTCAGGCATGCCCACCGGCCAATGACAACAGTTTAAACCTCCCGCCGGTGGGATCGACCAATCCCCCGGCGGATGTCCTTATAAGGACATAACAGAAAGCTTGATTCTGCCACTGATGTATTGTTAATCACCGTTATAGATTCATAATGTACTTCAATGCAAGAAAATCCAAGAAACCACTAACATAGTCATGAGAACAGCTTTTCATCAGAACTCTGTTAGATGCCCAGGAACAAGGGTGGACAGTGATATTTTTGCTGTCATTCTCCCCAGTGATCTCTGTGCTGCTAATCGGTAACAAATAGTTGCTGCAATAATCCATCATGCAATCATCTGCCTGATATATTATGGCTTTACCATACTAAAACAAAGGGGTCTCGGTATGGAAAGAAGCAGTGGGGAGCACTAAGAAATTATCCACTAAACTCTCTTCAGTTTCACTCTGATTCCCAGGCATTTCTTTTAACTAGCCCATAAAAGAATTGATACTGGAATTGCCACAAAGACTGCTATCCATCACTGCCTACGCAAGGGTCTCCCTGCTGTCTCCCAAGGTCATTCCCACATACTACTACATCACCTATTTAGTTATTCCTAGCACTGCAGCCTTCGTGAACTTTGCAAGACACACTGGAATAAGTGGGATAGGAAGGTACAAAAGGAAACTGTAGGAAATAAGAGAGAGGGAGCCAACTCCTTGCTGCTGCAACAACCATACATAGATACAGATTTTGATAGACCAACAGTCTGGCACTTCTGGAAACTTGAGTGTGGCACAGAACATTTCTTTCAATTGTCCACACTGTCAGATTGCTTCTGCTTTTACCCCACGATGGTCTTAAACACGGTAATTGGTGCTTGTTTTTTCTTGCCAGGTAGGTGGGAGGAGGAATGCAGGTGGGAAGAGAAAGGAAATCACCAGCAACTGCATCTTATTTTGGTTCACATAAAACACTCATGAAGGCACCAGTCAGCTCCCTTGTGGTACAGAATAGAGACTGGCTGTGGAGAAAGAATGAATTATGCTTGGGGTGCTTTTGTTAATCAAGCTCTCTAGATGGCCCTGCCATACATTTCCCACAGAAGTTTCTTTACTTAAAAATAATGTCAGTGTGAGCTTTGAATATTGTCGTTTCTAATGTCAGATTGTGTCTTTATTACTTTGCACAGAGAGTGGACTATGCAGAATGCATTAGATTATTGCTGGCCAATGACAACATAAATCACATTGTTTATACTGCTATAAACCAAGGTCATTATTTTCTGAAAACATAAACCCATTGATAGATCCTGGCTGCCTGTTAGTCATTCATGAATGGTATATACCAGAGACGGCTAACCTTTTCTGGACCGAGTGCCCAAATACACACACATTTGTGTGCCCGAACCCCCAAAATGTAATGCGTACACAGCCCCTGCACACGCGCTCCCTGCACATGCATGCATGGACCCCTGCATGTGCCCTGCCCCCCACGCATGCACAGGCAGCCCCTCACACATGCCACACCTCCCGCGCATGCACAGCAGAGACCTGAAGACCAGCTGGCCAGCAGGAGACTCGGGCAAATGCGCAGCGGAGCTGAACTGGAGTGACGGCTCCCGTGCCACCTCTGGCACGCGCGCCATAGGTTAGCCATCATGGGTATATACACTGTGATCCACTATCATGCACAGAAATATTTCAATAAACTGTCTTAATCTGACCCATAAATGCCAGTTTGCTTTAAAAAAAGGTTGAAAACCATATACTTTTTTTTTAAAGGTAAATACATCAAGTTAAATTTGACTTCTGGTAATTACAAAGAAACATCTACACAATTTACTTGGAAACTGAACATGACAGCAAGCCATTAAAACACCCACTTCATTCTGAGTTTATTTCCTAAGAAACAAAATATTAATTTCCAGTTTAAATCACATTCAGACAGAATTCTGGGAGTGTACTTGGCTGCCTCTCTCTCACATCCTGTGGTCTTTTTTTTATTCTGGACTTCACTTGCTCAGCATAAAGCAACCGAGTCACTATGACGTTAAAATATAGATTAGCTTTTTAAATATTCTGTCTTGCCAGGATGCCTTTCAACTCATATTGCAGTGCTGAATTCTATAATGTTGCGCTACATTTTTATCCATATTGGCTGTTAGGTGTACAATGCAAATATTGTACAAGCTAATTTGTATCCAAGGCTGGCAAACAAAAAAGGAGAAGGCAAAGTTCCAGCTAATTAAATTGCTCATTTGGAGTCATGTTTTAAAACCAGGGACAGGAAGTTGGACATTTGGCAGTTTTTGTCTGATGTTTTTCCATGCAATTGATACTCTGAAACTCTTCATAATCTTGGAAACCAAATTGATTGGTTAAGAACTTGGCGTACTCTGCCTAATAACAGAAATCCAATTCAAAAATTATGAAGACCTCAGCCACATCTTTTCCCTCATTGCATGCACCAATGCCTGCCACGTGCCAGACACAATAACCCTCTGGATTTCCTCGGCAGAGGCTGTGATGCAGGAATGCTGGCTTGCATTCCAGAAGCCCTTTGCAACCATCCCCATGGCTTCGGCAAGAAGAGGCAATTCAGAAAGAAAGCCAGTCCAGGCACTAGGCCAAAGTCTTGAATTATAACACATAATTTTGGAGGAATTAGGGTAGCTGGCTTTGCATTCTGAGCGATCAATGGCAGCAGAGGAGTAACAATCCTTTTGCCACTGGAGACGCTGCCTTTTGAGAAAGCTATAACCTCCTAATACCTCTTTATTAGATTTTTCTGGCTTTGTTCCTCATGCCCAATTGGGATTAAAACTGCACTTGTTAAAATGGTAGGCAAGTAATGCAAATACAGTACCTGCAATTGAAGCTGCCTTTACAAAACAGGCTAATATGTTAACATGGAAAAAAAATCTGAGAGAGCTGTAAAGCGCTCAATTTATGCATGTGTGTTGGAAGTGGAGAGCACTGTCGTTTTGTTTAAAAATAACTAGAGTTGATTAAATCTTTCAATAAGGGTTTGTTACCTTCATATTTTACTCAACCACAGCATACGGTTTGATCTGACACCACAACGGTCAAAACTAGAAACGGGAAGGTCAAGGGAAAATACATTTTTTAATCTTGATCTATATGTGACTTTTCAGTAGTGTTGTAGGACCCATGACAAGGTATTTTTGATTAAAAAGAAATGATATGATATTGAGTAATACAGTACAGGGAAGCAGCACACATAGTCAGTTAAATTATACTAGCAAGGTCACTTATGTGTCAAGAAAACTGTAGGGTCCACACTGACTCAAACATACAACACAGACAGAGAGAGAGAGAGGAGGTGGGGAGAGAAACACAAGATTGCAGGAAGTACTTGAATATCCAATAAACAATTCTGAATATACAGCTGATCTAGGTAGTCACAGACTTCACAGGACAGCTGTGTATCAGGATGAATTTATCAATAAATCAACCCAAAAGAATTCACCTACAAGAAGCACCCCTTTATGAGGAAATATTGGGTTAATACAACTACTGAGTCCATATATATTCCATTAACAGCTATAGTAGTTACTAATGGATCCCTGCTGAAAATCCCTTCCATAAATTAATTTCTCTTAAATCCAATCCACTTTCCAAACTTAATTTTCCTTTCCCTGCCTCACCATTTTTCATAAGGTTTAAAATTACTTGATTCCTCTGACCTCAAATTCTCATTAATATCTGCTGACTTTTGCTCCCATTTGAAATATGCAAGTGAGATGATACAGTACTTTCTTCTACAAATCTATGTTCCTGTAGTATATTTTCTATCCCTAATCACAAGTCACAGTAAGCATCCCATCTTGGCTTGACTCCTGTCCAGTGTTTGGCTTGGGAGCATAGCTCGGGTACTCAATAACAGCATCATTTAAGAGCAGACCTTGAAACTTAGCCTAGAGCTTAGCAGCCAGTTTGGTATAGCAGTTAAGATGCTGAGCAAGAAGCCAAAAGATTGTGAGTTCTAGTCCTGTCTTAGGTATGAAAGCTCATACACTTTCAGCCCAACCCATCTCATGGGGTGGTTGTTGTGGAGAAAAAGAGGAAGAGGAAGGAGTACTAGGTATGTTTGCTGCCTTGAGTTCAGGCCCTGGTACTTCTCCAACTTCTCATACTCCTTCTTTCTGATGCTGCTGTCACTTGGCACGACTACATAAATGCATGCATGCATGCAATCATACATACATATGAATGAATAACTTCAGGAGAATAAAAGAGAATATATATAGTTCAGGGTTGAAATGAGGGCTCTGCCAGACTGATGATGTTATCTAATTTGGGTAATAAAATTTCTGCAAGAAAATGAATGTTGGGTTTACCTTGAACATTCCATCTATGTGCACTGCGGGAGAGTCCAAGCATGGGTTCATATCAGTCAGTTATGACGTCACTGAGTTGGAATTTCTTTGGCCATGCCTTCCTACTTCCGGCCGAGCCTCAGTTTTTTCAACAAAACCAGAACCAGGGAAGACGCCATCCAATGGAAGAACCAGACCTGCACCCTGGACCAGCACAAGCCAGGATGGGATTTGGACTCTCCCGCAGTGAACATAGATGGAACGTTCAAGGTAAGCCCAATGTTCAATCTCCTGTGCACTGCTTGGAGAGTCCAAGCATGGGATATACCCAAGCTAAATTGATGTAGGGAAGGAAGCAGATCGGTCCAGGGTCCCCTTGGCCAGCAGGACTCTCTGTAAGACATGCCTCCCAAACGCTGCCTCTCCTGATACGAACAGATCTAGTTTGTAGTGCCTCAGGAACAGTGAAGGAGTAGTCCAAGTCGCGGCTCTATAGATGTCCAAAATTGCGTAGCCCAAGCAGCCGAGATGGCCGCACTACGAGTAGAGTGCGCTGTGATGCAACGTGGAACTGGACAAGCTTGATGTTCATACGCTAAGGCAATGTATGCCTTGAGCCAACATCCAATGGTAGATGGTGAAACTTTCTTCCCCATCGACGTGGACTGAAACGACACAAACAGGGCCTCCATCTGTGGAAAGGGGGCCATCTGCTTGACATAATGAGGCAAAGCCCTGCGCACATCCAATGTATGCCAGCGCTTCTCCATCTGATTCCTAGGATTAGGGCAAAAGTCCAGCAGAATAAGTTCCTGCGCCCTGTTGAACCAGGAATTAACTTTTGGCACAAATGTAGAGTCCAAGCGTAGAATGACATAGTCCGAGTGAAAAATGCACAAATCCTGGCGGACCGAAAGCACTGACAGTTCAGAAATTCTGTGTGCAGAAGTAATTGCCACCAAGAATGCAACTTTAAATGTGAAGAGCCTGAGTGTGGCAGTCTGCAAAGATTCAAAAGGAGACGAGGTGAGCGCCTGCAAGACTAGTGATAGGTCCCAAGTTGGGTAGCAATGAACAACAGGTGGTAACAAGTTAGCAGCACCTTTCAAAAATCTGCGGACCTTAGGATGATGCGAAAGTGGAATAGGTCCCTCACCTGGTAAAACAGTTGCCAAGGCTGCCACCTGACAACGCAGCGTATTAGTGGACAATTTCTTTTTCAGACCTTGCTGCAAAAAGGCGAGGACCTGTGAAACAGTTCTGGCTGTTGGTACGAAGTTCTTCTTAGCGCACCATCAACAAAATGCCACCCAGGTGGCTTGATAGATGCAAACTGTGGACTGTTTCCTAGAAGCCAAAATGGTGCAGATTACCTCAGAGGGATAGTGCTCCTTCTGGAGAGCTTCCCGCTCAATTGGCAGGCGACTAACTTGAGCCATTGAGGATCTGGATGCTGAAGGGCGCCCTGACTGAGAGAGACCCGGTGCGGTGGTAATATCCAGGGTTGCTGTGTTGACAGTGACATGAGATCTGTGAACCATGGGCATCTTGGTCAATACGGTGCCACTAGTAACACCTCCACCTACTCCTCCAGCATCTTCCCTATCATTCTCTGGAGTAGAGGAATCGGGAGAAATGCATACAGCAACACGGTCGGCCACGGGCAGCAAAAGGCATTAACCCCTTCGGTTGCCAGAGTCCAAAATCTGGTGAAAAATTGTGGCAGTTGAACATTCTGCGGGGTAGCAAACAAGTCCAGTGTTGGGACCCCGAAACGAACTGTGATGAGGCGAAACACATCCAGGTGAAGGCACCATTCAGACTGGTCTATCGTCATCCGGCTCAACCAATCCGCTGTGGAGTTGGACATCCCAGCAATGTGTTCTGCTTTCAAGGACCAAAGATGCCACTCCGCCCAGAGACACAGCTTCCTCACTTCATGCACGAGTTCTTTCAAATGAGTGCCTCCCTGATGGTTGACATGCGCTTTGGCCGTGACATTGTCTGTTAACAGCAGAACATGTTGATCTGACAGCTCGACTTGAAAGTGTCGAAGCGCCAGGTGAGCTGCCCTCAGCTCCAACCAGTTGATATCATTGCGGAGATCCTCCTGAGACCAACATCCTTGAGTCACAGAGGACCCCAGATGCGTCCCCCCCCAGCCGAAAAGTCTGGCGTCCGACGTCAGTACCAGTCTGGGAGGATCCCGAAACAGGTATCCTTTCTCCAAAGCCTTCGACAGCCACCAATCAAAGGAGCGAAGCACCTGTGGAGGAACCCAGATCTTGCCCAGTGAGTTGCTGTGCCCTAACTTCTGACTGGGGAGGAGGAGCCACTGTAAAGCCCTGGTGTGTAACTGAGCCCAGGGAACTATGGCTAGGCAAAATATCATCTTCCCCAACAGTTTGGAAAAAGAAGAAAGGACACTGAATCTGATGCCTGAACCTGCCTTATCAGCTGTCGTATACTGTCCCTGCAGTCCTGTGACAGAAACACCTGGGATAATTGGGTGTCTATTACCACCCCCAAATGCACCAGTCTGGTAGATGGAATCAGTTGGCTTTTCCCCCAGTTTACTGAGAAGCTGTGATCCTGCAGGGTCTGGATGGTGAGATGTAGGTCCCACTTTGCCTGACTGGGGGACGATGACTGGATCAGCTCATCATCCAGGTAGCACTGTAGGCGGACTGGATGGGCCCACAAATGTGCCACTACCACGTCTAGTAATTGGGTGAAGGTGTGTGGAGCTGACGATAGGCCAAAGGGAAGGGCCCGCTATTGCCAGTGATAGCCCGCAAAGGCAAACCTGAGAAACCTCCTGTGGGATATCCTTATGGGTACATGGAGGTAGGCCTCTTTGAGATCTATTGATGTTAAAAAATCCCCTTGTCTGAGGCCTCCCAGGATCAAATGCAGTGAGTGCATTTTAAATCTCTTGTACCTTATATGAATATTGAGGTCTTTCATATTCAAAATTGCCCTTTGACCCCCTGTATCAGAAAATACGGAATAAAACCCCAAACCCCTTTGACCAATCGGTACCAATCTCAGTTCTATGGCTGAGATATCCAGCAAATGTTGAAATTCAGTCTCCATTATGGCCATTTTGGTGGCCTCCCTGGGTACTGGACACTGAATGAAACGATGAGGGGGTCTGGAACAAAATTCTAAGGTTAGTCCGAGAATCACAGTTTGTAAGGCCCACGCATCCATGGTAGAATCCCTCCACTGGTTGGCAAACATCTCTAACCTGCCGCCAATAGGGATGTGGGCCCAAGGGTCACTTGGAACGGCAGTGGGGTGTTCCCCTGAACCCCTGTAGGGGTGCCTGGACCGTGGTTGCTGAGATCTGTCTCAGAACCCTGACCTGTCCCAAGATCTGTCTCCTCCCTGGAAATATAGTCTCTGAGACTGGGAGGCGGGGAATCCCGCCTCCGTATTCCGAAAGGGCTGCCTACAATAATAAGGAGTTGGTCTCCTATCATATCTTCTATTCAGCTGGGGTAGCACCTTCCTCTTGTCCTTCCTTTCCACCAGGATGGGATCTAACATATCTCCAAACAATTGTTGTCCCTTAAAAGGTGCAGCCGCCAGCTGCCCTTTAGACCTGGCATCTGCTTGCCATTGGTGCAGCCATAACAAATGTCTAGATGCCACATTAGAAGCTAGAGCCCTAAAGGCAAATTTTGAAGCAGTAATAGAGGCATCCGCTGTGTATTTTGTTGCAGCAATCAGCTTACTAAGATCTTGCTGGAGGTGGAGATCCTCTGGGGAAACCCTGGCCTGAAGCTGCTTGAACCATAGCAGCGATGTTCTGGACATAAAGGAAGCCGCTGTAGCAGATCTAATCACCCAAGCAGCAGCCTGATGAGTCTAATGCGTGGCCAAATCCGCCTTCCTATCCTCTGACATTAACCCTTCTGCATTATCAGAGGGAAGAATGGAAGCAGAAACCAAATTAGTCAAGGGAGAATCTATTGTAGGAATTTGGAGAAGATCCTCAAGTTCCTTCTCCACTGAATACATCTTTTTATTCATGCCACTAGGAGGAGGAACAGAGATAGGATGTTCCCACTGTCTTTTAATTGTATCCACAAAAAATTGTGGAGATGGAATAACCTCCTGAGTAGTGACCTGTTCTGAAAACAGGCTAGCACAAAGATCCTGAGAATCCTTAGGAGCTGAAGCAGATTTATCCACTTGGCCATATTAGCAGTCATTTTAGCCTTAAGCAATAAAGTTCTGAAAAGATGAGGGTGGAATAAACCAGAGTAAACTGGTTTGTCCTGAGCAATGCCCTCATCCCCTGACATCTCAAATTCACCTAATTCCTCCTCACCTTCCAGTGAATCCTCACTGTGAAGGGATTGAGTATCATGATAGGATTCCTCCCTGTAATCCCTATGCCTAGGTGGCTGAGCCACAGGGTCTGCCCTGGAAGGTCCTGGATGGGTAGGAGCCAAAATACCTCTCTGGGCTAATGCCTCATCAATAATGCTGAGTATTGGTTTGCACAATGGCAAAACGTAATTCTGAGGACAAACTTTGCTGCACTGGCTCCAGTGGGCGGAGTTCTGCCGCTGTAGGTGTAAAGGTGGCCGAAGGTGCAGAGCCCTGTCTGCCTGGCACCTGAGAAGCCTCAGAAGGGGGCTGAACAGTGGGTAAGACATAACTTTCCTGAAAAGGAACAGCTTGAAATCCATGTTGTTCCTGAATAATAGTGGGATACCAGTTAGGTTGCTCCTCTTGTATTTCCTGAGTTTGTATAACAGTGGAAAAAATATGAGAAGCCCCACCTGATCCCTTGAACCCACAGGGGATTTGGGAGTTGCATCCTGTTGTTGAGTTTTTGCAAAATATTTTCCAAGGCTTTATGCCTTCTCAGGGCATCCTTATCAGCAGCTACAGAGGATTTAGTCTGTTTAGCTTGGGTGCTAACAGAAGGCTTACTGGATCTCAATCTTGGTTTATTAGGGTTAGAGCCTTCTGGATGAGATTGAGGTGTAGAAGACCCCTCAGAATCACTGCTATTGGCCATAATGGACACAAATTGAGAAATTCAACCCAAAGAATAAGGTAAGAAGAAAAAAGGGATTACTCACTGCGCAGTTCAAGTCTCTTAAATTGCTAAACTGGAAACATGGTTTGTTTGCAATAATAATAAGCAGCAGCAGCAATAATAAGGGCACCCCAGGAGTTAAGGAGACAAAAAGGGCTGCTACACAAACTCCCAGGCCACAAAAATGCTGAACCAAAGCAGGAAACATGGTTTACTTATATGCTAAGGAGAATGTAAGGCTCCCAGATTGCAGATCTTCGCCCAGCTGCTTTTATATGAATATTTTGCTATGTTGTAAGCCCGAACAAAATGGCTGCCACCAACAAAATGGCGGCTATCGGCCACACAGTCAGCGCTCTTTCTCCAGCGATCTGCGGCACTCCAGCAGCAATCCGTGGCAAAATCCAAAGCCTCGGACCTCTCTGAAGCTAACATTGACCTCCTCATGAACACAGCTGCAATTGTAAATCAAGGAGCAATGGCCGCCGCCATAGCGATCTTATCCCTGCCTTGCAGAGCGCACAGCTCTGACTCACAGCTCAATCTCACTGTCTCAGCCACCCAAGCCGATTTTAAAGAGGCTTGTTTTTTGTTTTGTTTTGTTTTGTATTTAGCCAATTATACATTGAAAGAGATAGTAAATAACTTAAATTTTAAGTAAAATTGAAGAACCAACTCTAATAAGTCTTTCCTGTCTGACTGAGTTGGAAAATCTGAGGCTCGGCCAGAAGGAGGAAGGCGTGGCCAAATAAATTCCAACTCAGTGATGTCATAACTGACTGATATGAACCCATGCTTGGACTCTCCAAGCAGTGCACAGATCGACCAAACTCAGAGAGCACCAAGGCTCCTGTCTTCGGAATTATATAATCTGTATTTATATGTTTAACACAACTGTACTTCTACACTTGTGGTAGGGGGAATCTCTTTGTGCAAAGTCATTTCATAAGCATTACTGGAATGAAACTACACAAATCGGAAATCTTCATTGCCAGTTCTTTTTAAAGTCTCCAGTTCTGTTAAGAATTAATCATAAATATAATATTTTATTCCAATAGTTTAGGGATGATGCAGGGAGTGGTACTGTGGGTTTGAAGATTTTCAAAACATTGAAGTCCCTCTAAATATCAGAACAAAGCAATTGATTTACTTATTGTTTCAGTTATAACTAAAATATCACAATTTAGAGAGTCATCGAAAGTTCTACTGATGATATTATGGAGACTTATTAAATAGTTTTTAAAAATATTTTTTAACAATTGATTACTCTGTTGCTTTAGTACCAAAATCAGGGAATAATTTTCAGTTGTAAGTAAACCTGGTGCATTTGCTGACTTTTATTTTCCATTGCTTTATAAAGTTATGATCTAATAAGCTCATTTAAAACACAAGCATACCCATGAGGGATGGAATACAATTGGATCAGAATGAGATCATAAACACCATTTCTCTGCAAAGCATGCAAATCCGTTCAGGAAGTGTTCAGGTGAAAAAAGAACTCAAAGACCTCCTGCTCAATGATTCCGTCCACTGTACATCAAGAAGTCCAACTTCAAATGCCAAACAGAACTATTCACTGGATCTAAGCAATATTTCAAACTTTCCCACTTCTAAAGTTTAACGTTAGGGTTAGTAATTCTGGCTGCCTATCTTATGCTGCTAGAAGCCATTAATTACACAGAGCCTTTTAAAGATATTTTTAAAATATGTTTAAACACAATCTAACTGCTGATTACAACCTAGATATTTATAGTTTATATCTGGAGAGATAATAAATTATTGCTAATATCTATTTAAATTGTTTTATCTACAATTTTTATTAGCCTCCTAATTCTTTTCCTAGAAAAGTGTATAAATTTGCCTTCTTGTCTAATGTACAGTATGTAAAAGAACCATTTCTACTTAAATTTAGTTAGACCTCTAAAATAAAATATGATAGATTGGTAGAGTGATTATGTACCATCAATTCAGTGTTTACTCTTAGCGACCACATAGATTTACTTCAAGACAATCTGTCCCTAACCTGGTTCTTCAAGTCTTCCAATGGTGTACTAATTTTACCACTGTAACTGTGTCCATCTACTTTGCAATTGGTCATCCTCTTCTTGTCTTTTATTCGATATTCCCCAGAAATATTACTAAGGTTTTATACATAAAACAACACAATTGTACACCGCCCAGTTTCTTTCCATGAAATGGGTGGTCATATAAATTTACATACATACATACATACATACGTACATACAGTACATAAATAAATAAATAACTGCCTTCTCCAGAGAGCTAGGTCTTCATATGTAATGGTATGTATTAATGTTTTTGTGGGTATGGGGAATGGGGAAGAGATGCTGCCTAGGGAAAGATCAGATAAGAGAGTGCATAGCCCAAAGCTGTATAATGAGCAGAAAAAAAATCTTCCTAATTTACCAGGCTGTAAAAGGAATTGCAAGAGATTTCACATTTCCTGTCTGATCAATCTGGGAAAGATGGCACTGCATAATATGTCCAAAGAAAAACCATTACTTCTGATCACTTAGGCCTCTGTTATGGATACAGACCTTGAGGAGGTGGAAGATGGGGGACATGCCCTCCCCTACCTGTCCTTCGTGCCGGCCGAGCAGCCCAACACATCCCACCCCATCCCAATGGCAACAGCTGCTTCCCTTCCCCGCTGTCTCTTTTTCGAGAGGGGTGGCAGGTGGGGCGGGGGAGAAGCAAGACACACCAGGCATGACATGGCTCCTGCCCCTTGCTTAGCCACCTGCCCCCTTTAGGGATGCAATTTGGGAGTGGCAGGTGGGGCAGACGAGAAGCGGGACACAAGTTTTACCTTTCAAGCTCTGTCACTTTCTTTGCCGTTGTGTCTAGGGAAACACACTGTAAAAGAAAACCTTATCATGAGTTCGAGAAGTTTGACTGAACTCACAAGAAGGTTTTATTTTACAGCGTGTTTCCCTGGACACAACGACAAGGAACATGACAAAGCTGGAAAGGTAAGATGCACCTCCCACTTCTCGCCCGCCCTACCTGCCACCTCCAAATTGCATCCCTAAAAAGGGCAGGTGGCTAAGGGAGAGTGTTCTGCCCCAGCTACGTATCCCAAAGAACACAGCACACACTAAGTTTGTACAAAACTTAATTTACTAAAATAACTCAGTCTTTTTCCAAAACAAAGGCTGTTAATAGATTTTCTTAACAGCCTACAAGAAACCAAAGATGAAGTAATCACTATCTTACTAAGGTTGGCAGAAAGCCCAGAAGCAATTTGCAGAGAATCCAGACGTGAAGTAGAGTGAACTCAAGTTGTTTCCTACAAATTGTTTCAGTCGGCATTCCTCCTTAAATAGGCTAAGGGAGTGGCCAATTAGCCCCAAGCCTTACTCTCGAGGAGACCTCCTCCTGAGGAGCCACTCCTGCCTTTTGGCAGCTCTGCGCAACCGTGCATCAAGAAGAGGCTCCTCCTCTTCATCCTCTTCACTCAAAGGAGCTTCTGGAGGTTCTGAAGGCCCTGGCTGAATCCCTGCCTCTGGCACCACATCTTCTCCAGCCTCCTCATTGTCTGACTCGGGTGCCAGCTGCACAGGCTTCTGTTGCACCACCACACCAGCCTCCTCGCTGTCAGAATCAGCTACAATCTGCACAGGCTGCTGATGGGCCACAACAGAGGGGCAGGAACTCTGTCATGCCCAGTGAGGGGGGGAGAAGAGACAGCAAGGGAAGCCATGTCTTGCTCCACACGTCTCACTTCTCTCTCATCCCACCTGCCACCCTTCTCAATAAAGAGACAACGGAGAAGGGAAGCAGCTGTTACCATTGGGGTGGGGTGGGATGTGTTGGGCCACTCAGCCAGTGTGAAGAACAGGGAGGGGAGGTAACAGCAGCAACGGGACACCCAGTCCCACGCTCGCTGCCTCCTGCACCCCCAAAATAATAAAAAACCCAATAATAAGGCCAAGCCCTTATTTGGGGGGTCAAAAGAAAATAAATGTTAAAATGTTATGTTAAAATAATTCTGCATTGGACGGCTACTTGTTTTTTTCACTCTGGGATTTTTGAGATGTTTTTGCTAATTTAGTTTTGCAATTTCACACTGCAAAAATGAGTTTTGTCCATTTCAATTACATTGCAAAAAACCCACTTTGTGACAAAACATTACACTTTCATTAAAGCATATTACAACTTTTTATCATGTTTTTGACATCTTGACAATTTAACAAATATTTAAACATTTGCAATAAGGATATGCAAGTATACAAAAAGTTCCTCTTGAAATATGTTTTGTGTTTTACAGCAATAAATCATTTCAAAAACATAACATTGTTGACAATTCACAGAACTCTCTGCTAAGAAAAGTAAGCAAGTGGAAAATATGTAAGCAAATAATGCCCCAAAATCCAACTCATTTTAAAGAGCTTTTCAATTTCTGTCATACAACAGCTTCCCAGGGAACTCTAACTCATAATTTAAGACACTCTCCCCCTCCCCGCACCCCAAGATTTTTCACATACGAACTACTGAAATAACAAGAGCAGCCTTCTAACTCTGGTAATAAAGCAGATCATCTTCCTTTAGGAATATTTTGCAAATTGCTCAGAACACCAATTGCTTTCTCTGAATTGCCTTATTGCAACAAATTATTTAACATCACATATTTTCCCAAATATTTCAATAAAGTAAATTTTCTCCATAACATTAATGGGTGTTCTCTTAACAATGTACATGTGCACTGTGCAGGTATACTAAAGAGCCTAAGCCATCAACATATCCTATTTCTATAGGATTGTATCTCTTAATGGAGAAACATATACACACACAAATACACAGAGTCCATTTACATGTGGAAAGATGTTATCCACAAAACAAACTATGAAAATTTCTTTCATAAGAAGTTAGGTTTACTACAGCATCTTTTTGAAAAACTACCTGAACACAGTTAGCCTGTAGGGTCTTTGAAAACTGAGGTCTCCCAATATTAGATTGATGTCATCAAATACAAATTTTGATTATTGGTTTTACATCTCTTTTGATTGGCATGCATATTTTGAATGGTTCTTGTTTTTAATTTTTTTTAAAATAGAACTATTATGAGCTATATGGTTTTTGGCAGTACAGAAACAAAGCAAACCAATAAATAAAATTCAGAGTAGTCCCACTAAGGAAATAGTGGTCTTTTTTATAAAAGTTAGCTGCAGGGGACAGTTTTTCTATGGGATATCATTTGTGGAGAGAGAGAAGTTAATTCACCCTCTGGATCTGTGACCTTCCCAATTACTTTGTAAGTTAACAAAAGCCTCCCATTGTTTTAAGAGGAACCTTTTCCCCACCTGTCTATGGAATGTGAGAATGTGACTATACTGTAGGGAGATTATTAGAGTCTTATTACCGTGGCTGGCACTCACCAATCTAGCAAATCATATAAAGATAGCGCCTTTCAAAATATTACTGAAATTGTAGCATGTCTTCAGAATTTTGGTCATCTTATTCCTGAATCTGTCCTTCAGTCTCTAGCTTTTTAAGAGAGAAAATGTATACAAATATACAGTAAAATCAAATAAGTCCCTTCACTGTCTATAAGAGAAGTTATTCCCCAGCCATATATTCATTCCAGTGGTGGTCCCACTTTCTGCAATGTATGAAATGCTGTTAAAAATCTATGTTTTTTTTTAAGTCAGGTCTGTCTCTGTCTCTAATGACTGCCTTCAATAAAATGTTTCATTCTTCTGGCCACATAATGCAGATTCAGCTGTTGTATCTAAAACAGATTTTGGCCAGCTGCAGCATACCACTGTATTTAATTAATTAAAACAGTACTGCAAAGTGAAGTGCCTGTGCTGTATACCAAGCATCCTGAAATATACTATATCTGTATTTCTATGCTCCATGCACTAATTGTGATTTGTATCCAACAGTTAGAAGACAATAGTGAACTACTGCACTATTGCACATTTTCAAAGCAGTACCTTAAGCCAGAAAGGCCAGAAGAAATTGGAGCAATTTCTTTTGGGATTGTACAAGTACACTTTTCTAAAGAATAAAGAAATCTAGGTCATATAATTTTTTGAAAGAATGGTGAAAAATTGTAATTAAGCAGAAATAATTGCAAATAATTTATTTTCTACAGAGGATATTGTATAAAATGGCACATCCATATCCTATTATTGCCAATTATACCACCTCAACAATAATCTTATCAGAAAATCCCTTGGAGGAAGATATTTCTACCTATCTTTCTTAATCTTCTTCTCTCTTCTCTGTTTTCATTCTATGAAGACAGATTTTCCAGAAGCAATATAACTGAAATAAAACAAGACATTTTCATTTTTCAGTACTGGGTATTGAAGTTATATTTTTTTTCTCTTCCACCCATATTTACTGTTTCTTCCAAAATAAGGCATCCCCTGATAATAAGCCCAATTGGGCTTTTGAGTGCAAGGCAATAAGGCCAAACCCTTATTTCAGGGTTCAAAAAATATAAGACATGGTCTTATTTTCGGGAAAACATGATAACAGAATAAAAAAAGGCTTTTTGATGGTAACTGTACCTTGTGTACTGGACAAATCGCTAATGTAGAATTTGTGTATACCAAGATGTTCTCTTTGGACATTTGTCTTGTGACTGGCCATGCCACTACAGCAGCTATTTTGTGAAGAGGCAATCTAGATCCCATAATGTACCTCAAGGGATTGTTGCAACAGGAACAATAGGAGGAGGAAGCATCCCATATCACATCTTGAGTTCCTGAGTGAAAACTGGGATCGAATGACTGAATAAGCACTCAAAAGAGTTGGGGATCTCTAACAATAATACTGTTTGATAAGAAGAATAAAAATTACTTCAAATTACTTCAAAGAAGTTTGCTGCAACAGACTGAGCTTGCCTTGCAGAAAGAATTACAAAAATGTATTAAAAATATCTTGAATTACTGGTATCTTAAGGAATCTGATTGAATTAAATGTTAAAATATATACCCTCAACTGCTTTGACCACATCTAAATTGGTAACTGTTTAATAAATCTCAACACTTTCTGTATCTACCTGAGGCAGACAAATTGATGACATGGAAAATTAATTAAAACAATCCCTATAAATCATCTCTTTATGATTACTATTTCTTGCAAGCAAAAGACAGTGAGGGGGCCATTTTAGCTATCTTGCAAGCCTAGCATTTTTTCCACGGTAACAATTGCTTTCAGATATTGAGCAAATTATTCAAGCCAAAAAATTGATGCTTGCATTATTAGAATTTTATCACTGAACAAAATTAGGCTTGCGGGCAGAGTGGCATTGAAAGACAATATATTACATATGCAACTAATATTCTACTGGATGGAAATAGGAGGGAGTGGCCATAAGAGGCAGGCAGAATTTTTCACCTGTCCTATCATAGGTTGGAAATATAATGCAACAGATACCTTGTTGTTTCTTACAACAATAACTGTATTAATGTAAATACATAACACTCCATGATACTTATTTCAGAAGTCTTAATCAATATACAAACGATTTGTGGATTTTTCAATTTTTAAAAAATTAAATGCATATACAAATTTTCAATTAAAATTACAATTTTCATATAAATCGACAAGCTTTGTAATCTTGTTGCAATAAAAAACTAAGCTGTTAAATATTAACCTGGTTGAAGCCAACACACAGAAGCATTTTGTAAATTTTCTTTTTCTATAGCTTTATGGTTCCACTGTAAATTCATCTGCATTTCTGAAAATTAAAATTCTTCAGGTTGCTTGGCTCTAAAAATTGTATTTTATAAACTACAAGAGATCCTGTATGGTCTAGTGGTTAAGCTACCAGGCTAAAAACCAGGAGACTGTAAGTTCTAGTCCTGCCTTAGGGATAAAAGGCTCTGACTCAACCCCTCCAAGACAGGGTGGCTGTGTATTCCAGCATCTCCTGATCTAGCTACCCCGTCACTTATGATGGGAGGGGAGTTGATGATTCCCTCTGAAAGGGCTCGCAATCTTGGCATCCTCCTTGATTCACGGCTGTCCTTGGTGGATCATCTAACAGCCGTGACAAGGGGGCTTTTACATTGGTTCGCCTAGTGCGCCAGTTGCAGCCTTTCCTAGACAGGGATGCCCTTTGCACAGTCACTCAAGTCTCATTGTCTCTCGGTTGGATTACTGCAATGCTCTCTACATGGGTCTGCCCTTGGGATGCACCCGGAGGCTCCAGCTGGTCCAAAATGCAGCCGCGTGGGTTGTTATGGGAGTCTCCCATTACTCCCATGCAACACCTCTCCTGCGCGAGCTGCACTGGCTGCTGATGGCCTTCCAGATCCGCTTCAAGGTGCTGGTACTTACCTATAAAGCCCTTCATGGCATGGGCCCGAGGTACTTGCAGGAACACCTCCTACTGGCCTCCCACTGCCCTGTGCGTTCTCATAGAGCTGCCCTACTCCATGTGCCGTTGGCCAGACAATGTCAGCTGGCGACCCCCAGGATGAGGGCATTCTCTGTGGCAGCACCAACCCTCTGGAATGGGTTACCCACCGAGCTCCGGACAGCTCCCGATCTCCACGCTTTCTGCACTGGCCTGAAGACATGGCTTTTTCACCAAATTCCCTGACCGATTATGGGGCTTTTAATTTTGGGGATTTTAAATTTGGATTGGATTTTAAAATTTTACTGTTGTTGCTTTTTACTGTGTGAGCTGCCCCGAGTCCTACGGGGGAAGGGCGGCACATAAATTTTAGTAATAATAAATAAATAAATAAATAAATGCCGGCTAGGTGTATTTGGGTCAGTCCTTCTCTCTCAGCTCATGATGTCAGGCTCAAGCAGTAAGCCAGTCAGTTAATTCCTGTTGTAACCAATGGAACAATGCTTAGCTTATCTGAAAAAAGTAGACCCTGAACTTGCAAGAAATATGTTTCTTGCAAGTGCCAGGGCAAAACCAGATATTAAATTAATGAAAATGAAATACAACTGTCATAAATTAATAACTTCCAGATAGATGAATACACAATGCTTGATATATTTCATGTTTACTGTAATCTATATGTACTGTATATATTTTCTTAAATTATTTATGTATCATAATCAACATCCAGAGTCACTTTGGGCAGTGAGGTGGGCAGCATCTAAATTTAAGAAATAAATTTATTAATTATTATAATTGAAAATTAATTATTATATAGAAATATTATTTACATATTAATATTTTGTAAATATAAATATTTTAATAATATGTTAATATTAATAAATAATAAAGAAATAAGCATCAAGATTACACAATTTAACAATCATGTATTATATATATTACATATTCTCTTAGAAGCTTTTACAAAGCATCTGACAGAATAAGTTGAGGATTGACAAAACTTACTCCTGAGCATTTTTTGCCATAATATTCCTCTGTTCATCAGCAAGATAACTCCAAAGATGAACAGAACAGAATCAAACTTCAGGTGAGAAGAGAAACCAGGAGGAAATTGCCTGGATAGAGGTTGAAGAAAATTTCAGGAAAAAAAATCCCCAATGCATCCCTGTAGGAAGGCAGTTGGGCAGTGCCTCGGAGTGTTGCTGACTCCTTCATATTAAGCAATGTCCTAATCATATGAACCACCAGAGATGTTATTAACCTATTGGGAAGTATTCCATAAGCTATGTTCTACATACTTTTCTACTTTGTTATTCTACTCTTCTGAAAGATAAGACAGTTAGATAGATAGACAGATAACCTTTCTTGTCATTTCTTTTTTATCGTGAGCACACTGGCACACATTAACTATTCTGGACAAAAATATGGAGAGCAATATGAAAAAAGAGCTACATGGGCATGAGTAACTTAACCCTGTATACAGAATGAGCCACCCTTGCTAGTATCAGTTAGAATCCTATTACGTACTTTCAAAGCCCAAAGACAAGGTGTACAAGACAGCAGTTTTTCATGGCTGTGATTTCAGCATCAATAAGAGTTCCCACAAGAGATGTCAACACACTGATCATGCAAAATGGAGGATGGGCAATAAAAAGCAGAAGGCAACAACCAGCCAACAACCTTCGTTGTTTTCTCAGTGATTGTCAATCAGTATTTTCTTATTTCAACAAAAGTGTGTGTGTGTGAGAGAGAGCGTGTGTTTAAAGAAGATTATAGATTATTTTTAAAATGAAGGTCAAACTTCTAAGGAAGCTGGATTTTACTCAAATTCAGATTTTGCTGAAAATGATTCAGAAATCATAAGGTGCCTTATGGTTCTTAATCTTGTTACCCTAATTAAGTCCTTTGGTGGAAGCATGCAAATGCTGTCTTAAGCAAATAGCCACAGAAAGAATGAGTTATCTCACACTGCAAGAATGTAACTGATGTGACATCAGTATATAGTTTGAAAAAACAGATGCACAATTTACCAACTACAATCATGATTGATTGATTGAATGATTGTATGGATTTATTTATTTAGCATATGTACTGCAATCATTAACCTCCAGCATCATATTTAAATGACATTAGAATTCACAAAGTCTAAAAACATGAAAACCTAGCTTTCAGAAAGCAACACTATTAATGCTTTAAAGTTTTTAAAAAAACAGATTTAGAAACTGTTTTCTATAAATTTATCATTTATGAAATAGAGTGGACATATGGTATTCTCCTAATTTAATGCAGATGGAGAAGTTTTCATTAATTTTTTCAAGTGTGATTCAATAAAAGGGAGTCAAGCTGCTGCTGGAAGTCATTCTTATATATAAGAACATTAAGAGCTATATTTAACATAAACGCTTGTGGAATACAATCCACTTCCTCAAAAATATGCAATATTATTCTCAGACAGAAGTACGTATGAATAGTCCATTTGCTGGGAAAGGATCATAGCACAGACGTCTCAAAACCTCCAATCATAGTGTGTGACTTTTATCTTACAATGCAAACCAAAGATCTGGGTCTGAAGGCATCAGATTGGCATCCCATCACACTTTTTTACATTTCAATTTTATCTCTTAATTTCAGTTATTTTCATAATGGAACCGAATTACCACTTCATATTTCATCTGCTATTCATTTTACAATACACAATATACATAATTATATTTGCTTTTTACATTCACAATTACTAATATTAATACAGTTCCTTTAGATCTATTAATATATACCTTATTTCTCTTCCTCCTTTCCACTATTCTTCCCCTTTCAACCGTTTTCTCTTGGTCTCTCCAGAATTCCACTTCTTAATAATTTTCTTCCTTCATCCCATTCTCGTCTTCTTCGTTTTCTTTTTTTCTTTTTATATTTATTATATCTTTTCTCCTGAATCCTTTCTCTAACTTTTGAGTCTATTACTCGCATAATTCACACCCACTTTTTACTTAATATTTTCCCATTTCCTTCTCTTCCTTTGATGGTTTCTTTTTTGGAAAATATTCCCCCCTATCCATTATTTTTTTGCCATTGTAAATCCCAGTAAAATCATCTAATTTTTTACCTTCAATTCCTTTACCTTCAATATTATTTTCTTGCTTCTCATTTATATTCTCTTTTTCCTGTTTAGTGTGTTCTAACAAAGTTTCTAACTTTTTATTGCCCTTTACTGATTTACACACATTTTTAAGCATCTCAATTAATTTCTCACACATCCAAGACTCCATATTGTCCATTTAAAAAATTATTGATATTTTAACTTATGTTTAATTAAGATTTAAGTCCATATAGTCTCTTTTTTTATTTCCAGATTATATCCAATACAAATGTTTGTCCAATCCACTCCAATATAAAGCTTTATTGTTTTCCACCTCCTTTAGAAATCGAAGCCAAGCAGTTTAAGTAGAAACAAAAATTCCTCACAGCTCTTGTAGTGATCAAGGTCACTGTTGTTATTCTTCCAAGTTAAGCCGGTTGTTATAGTGCTTTCTTTCTACCAGCAGATGTCTCTCTATAATCTACAATTCTCTGAACAACAAACTTGCAAAATCCAACTTGCAAAAGTATTTTAAATCCACATAGAAAATACTTTCTCTCAAATTTCTTTTCCTTTTATTGTTTTTAATTTTATTTGTTTTTAATTTCTCCAAATTCAGTTTTAAATCCAGATTTAAAACTGAAACCAAAATTTCCTGTCTTGCGCTTTAATATTTTAACCTCCTCTTTGTTCTTCCTTCAAATTTCAAAACTGTCAAAATTATTTCAAATCCTCATTAAAAAATACTTTCCCTCGGGTTTCTTTGTCTTGTATTAGTTTTAATTTCTCCAAATCCAATTTTAAATCCAAATATAAAGTTTTCTTTTCTGGGCTTTAGTACTTTCACTTCCTCTTTGTTCTTCTCCCTCCACTAAAATTCCCAAGTGCCAATTAGTTGCTCGTTTCCTCGCCAGGACACCATTTTTTTTAAAAAAATCAAATCCCTTTTTGACCTGTGAGTTGGCCAATCACTCACCCAGTACCAGTACTCCATTCAAACACTGCTCCTGCACAAAATCTTATTCAGGTTGCCCCAGCTTTAAAGCGGTCGTTTTTAAGGGCCGCCACCCCCACCACAGGTTCGAAGAGCTGCCTCCGACCTTTCGAGGAACTTGCTTGTTCCTCTTGGTTGACCAAGGCACCTCTCCTACTTCACCGTCCCTACAGGACAGTTCCAGTCCAAAGACCCCTCTGACAATGGTTTGTCTGGCTAGATTTTCATGAGGCTCGTCAGAGCCCACTATTTTCCAGCCAGTCTTGCTGCAATGCTTCTGGTTTCTCTCGCATCAGATTGGCATCAATGTTCCTTCAGGGTTGACAACTACCTATAAGCAGGAGTGTGAAATTTGTGGCTAAATGTGGGAAAAGTTGAAGGCCAGGCAAACTTTTCAGCACTCCTCCTATGATTTTAGGATATGAAGAATAGCTCCACACCCAGGCAGGGCAGGCTGAGGGATATCCCAGCTCTGTTTCAAGGCATCAGTACCTACATACTCATTGCAAGGGCCCAGTTTTGCACTTCTCATCCTAAATCTACAGCAAGAAAGGGCTGCAACAAAGGCAATGGTGGTAGGAAGAGCTCCTGTCTCTGATTGTGATGGTACTTTGATGTAGGACTAGGAGCGCACCCATTCTTTGCCTTGCCCCATCAGAGCAAAGAACTGCATTTCTCCAGCTTAACCTGATGCAAAAATGAGCTGCAAAACCAAATGAGATAGCTAGCCTATCCTTGCTGTGATGGCCTTGCTCTCTTACTCTCTCAGGGGAGACGTCACACTGCCCAGATTGGTGAGCCCAGTGCAGGACAATAGCCCAGGCCCAGCTCTGACAGATGTGGAGGAAGGATCTATGCCTGGACTTTCAGCACTTCTGAATTAAACAGATTAACAGAGTTGGAAGGGACCTTGCAGGTCATCTACTCCAAACCCCTGCCCAAGAAGGAGACCCTACATCTGCTTCTATCTAGGATCAAACTCACAACCTCCTGACTGTGAGGCAAGAGCTCCATCTCTAGGCCACCGGGTCCTGTCAATTATAACAAGGATCTCAGACTCTTATCCATAGAACCAATGGCTCCCTAACTAACAGCCATTCCCACACTCTCAGTCTCAATATCAGTAAGAATCTCAACTATCCTGGCACAACTATCACTGTAATCTAAATAGCCAAATAAAATGATGAGAAAATAACAAAGGTTTTTTTTAAAAAAATTAATAAATTTATGTTTACTGGCATAGCAGGGGACTCTTCATTTTCTTAATTTTGTACTAGCTAGATTTTCATATCAATGTATGAGAAGGCATAAGCATTGGCCACCTTGGGCTAATGAACTAATTCTCAAAAGGCTCTTGGAATTATTTAAGTACAAAATTCTTACCACAAAAAATATCTTTAGATCAAGGGACAGCAACTCTAAAAGATCACTCTTCTATACCAGTGATTCCAAACTGTAGTCTGTGCACTATCTGTGGCCCCAGAGTCCACAAGGTATCCTTTACCATACTTGCATTCACTGTCAATCAGTGCTCAACCACCTCAGAGCCTGCCTTCCCATGTTCCCTGCTGGCTGTATGCTTCACAAAATAAATCACTGTTAATAACATACAAGTAGCAAAGCAAGTAGTAACATTCAAAACCTGGTAATAGTGAAACACTCTCAAGTGTAATGGTTGTATATTCTTCTGAGCTATGCTAAGTGGAACTGTGATTTTTCCACAAGCATCCCCAAACCCCACAAAATAAATCTGCAAATAGGACGAATGATGTATATGTTAAAATTGAATTTCATTGAGCTGGTCATGCCTTATCTTCTTAGTACTCAGAGATTTTTTTTGAGCTATGTTCCTGATCAGTGAGTGAGTAAATGCTAAGAATTATTGTAATACTGTGAGCACATAGAAATATCAAACAATGCTTAAATACTTAATTTGGTTTAATTATTTTGATACAAAAAAGCTTTAAAAAGAGAACAGATAAGAAGGCATACATAAATTCAAATGTAATCATTATGTGATAAAAAATCTAAACACCCATGCTCTTAAAGATATGCTTGTATAATTGAGTGATGCCCCAATTTCCTTAAGATTTAATTAGTGATTCACATTTGAAAAAGTTTAGAAAATACTGTCCTGTAACAATCAAATCACAGCGGAATTCATAAATCTTAGAAGGGTATATTCAATAATCAAGGAACAACATTTGTGTATGAATTACAAGAGGATTGCCTTGTCAAGTTTCTTCTCATACATTATTACAATTTTACTAAAATTAATATTAATACAAATACCTCTGGAATTCTTAAAGCTGGGTAACAATCTAGTTTATCAAGAGGCAAGGGGACTTTCTGGTTTTTCTTGGAAGATGTTTCGTTCTTCATCCAAGAAGCTTCTTGAACTCTGAAGAAGAAGAACTGAAAAAGCTTCTTGGATGAGAAGTAAAATGTCTTCCAAGTCCCGTTGCCTCTTGAAAAAGCACCTTTGGGACAACCATAACCCGAATGACTGAGAATATTCATAGATAATCTAGTTTATTATCATAATAATTCTATATTGCAAACAGAAAGATTTTTAAAAGTCTGAATTCTAAGGGAAAAGGTGACTTGGAGTACACATGTTATATCTGTTGGAACCACCCTATATCAAATGGATCATTTCCTGGGAAAATCATGAAAGGTAAAGCTTTTTTAAAGAATTGCCTGCAAGTGGAAAATTTGTACCCATTGCATCATCCTTCAAATTCAGATTGCTCCATTGCATTACAAAATACTCTGCATTTCCTGAATACTCTTCATAAGATTTTCCTAACCTCCGAATTATTTTTTTAGTTATTCAGAACTAGGTTTGCTACTCTAATGTGCTTTCTACAAATATTATTTCTAGCATAAAAGTGCAGCTGGCACAGACTTGAAAACAAACCTAATTTGCCCTGTTCCCTTCCTCCATTGCTTTGTTTTCTTCAGACTCTTTGAATTAGACGAACAAGAAAGCTGAAGCAACGCTACAGCCACACTGCAGGAAACCAGTGCAATTCACTTAACTTCACTTACATGGAGGCCTAGGAGTTCATATCAAACATTTCAACATGAATAGGAAACCACAATTCAGGGAGTGTCTCACAGCTGGCTGCCAGCTGCCAGCAAACCAGACTTCAAACACAATTGCCTTCCCTCTCACCCTGCATAGCCCTCAGCAGCCCCCTCTTTGCAAAAGGAAAAAAAGAAACCACCAAAAGCCTAAGGCAGCAACCCATGCCAACACTAAATCTCCTTCTGATTTTCTTTTTTTCCTTTTTTCTAAATTCCATAACACCAGCTTCAAAGTTTTAAATCAATATCCTTTATTCTATCCGTATTCAAAGAAAAATTGTCCTCTTAAAAATTAAGCTAAGCTTTCAAAATATGCCAAATGCACTTCATAGCAACTTTAAAAATTGATCAGAGATACAAGTGAGACCCTCCCTTTCTCTGAACACAGGAGGGAATAGCTTTGCCAGCAGGGGAGGGGGGTGAGGATGATTGATTGTTCTATTGATAAATGGCAAATCCTTAAATGTTCTACTTTTTTTTTTACTTCTTACATTCAGTTGAGGAGATTATTACTAACCAATGAACACATTCCAGGTATGCAATTATTAATTTTGCCAGGAACAGCATTTGCCACAACCAATAGTTTACCTTATCATGTGAATGCAGTCCTGCTTACTTGTGCCCCAATGACTCACCCAGCCCTGTAGACACCCATGACTGTTGGTTGTATATTAAAAGTATCACCCCATTATATCCGGAACATCAGTTTCACTGTTTAAATGTTCTTAGGTTACATTCATTTAATAAAAGAGCTGAAGCTAAGCAATTGTTAGAGTGTTGAGGGATTGCTAGTATCTTTGAAAAATGAATTTAATATATTTGTAAGTCTGTCCCAGACTTTAAAATTTGCTTATTGCAGCTTTTACAGGATTTTACATCTACAATATTTTAAATGATTTTACTGTAAGAACTAAAGTAAATATGCTTTTATATATAACTGTATATTATGACAGTATATTAAGAACTAAAGGATTATGGGTCACTGATGTTGTCCAATATTGCTTTTCATCTTTGTTTAATTAATTTATTTAAGAGATTATATGGCTGCCCAATCTAAGAATCACGATGTGAGATGGACGATATAAAAATGTGATGAATGAATGAATGAATAAAATCTCAGCCATACTGCAACTGACTCTGTACAGTGTACAGTAAGCAAGTAATAAGCAAGTAAGCAAATAGCATAAACAACTGAAATGATAACAACATTTGAAAGGTGATTAGGAACACAAATATGCCCTATAATCCTCCTGGAAGAAATTCAAATTATCCTGAGGCCAAGAACCCATGTTTTTAAAGCTTTCCTGAAAGCCAACAGGGTGAGGGCCAACCAGTGGTGGGTTGCTACCAGTTCTCCCCGAAATTTTGAGTAGTTCGGAGAAACAGTAAATACTACCTCTGCCTGGTCCTGCCCCCAATCTATTTGCTGCCTCCCAAGTCCCAGCTGATCGGCTAGAAGGAAAAAATCAGGGCTCACTTGACAAAGAAGAGGAAAAAAAATCAAGACACCGTAGCTTTAAATTGAGAAGCTAAGAAGCCTCCCAAATGATCGGCAAGAACCAATCCACTCCTTGTAAACCGCTCAGTGGTAGTAGATTGGCAATTGAGGCCAAGCTGCCGGAAAGCGGTTTCCGATGCTCGTGGTGGTGGCAGTGCGGCAAAAAACTGTTTAAACTCTTGTCACGGGACTTCAAAGGGGCACCCTACAGCTGATCAGCGGTAAAAGGCAGTGTGGTGGTAGACCAGTGTGCTCCAAAAACAAATGGGTAGACCGGAATGCTCCAAAAACAAGTGAGTAGACTGGTATGCTCCAAAAACAAATGGGTAGACTGGAATGGCTCTGCAAGCAGTTAAAAACCTGGTAGACCAGTACCTCTGCTAAATCCTAAAGAATTGCTTGTCACATGACCATCAAACCATGCCCACAAAATAAGCCATACCCACAGAACCAGTAGTAAAAAATTTTAGAACCCACCCCTGCGGCCAACCATATAGTGGAGGACAAGGGGAAGAGAGAGATCAGTCCAGAAGGCAGAGACTGCAGCAGACATGAAGCTTCCTAGATCCTGTCAGATTACATTGCTTCAAAGAAGAGGTCCCAAAACATGACAATCCTATATGACCTAACTGAACTAGAGTACCACTTCTATTCATCTTCTTTCAAACCTTTCAAAGCATTTGCACAATCCTAATACACCAACTACTCTATGTCACACCCCAGAAATTTTCATAGCAAAATTGCAAATTTTGGAAGTACAATTTCAGACCAATTTGAAAGGCAAGGAAAGGGTCTTTAAGGGAGAGAATAGGAATTACTTGCAACACTCAAAATTGCCGTTCCTATTTCACCCTCAAAAATCCCCACAAAAAAGGAGCCAAAATATCTTGGCCCCACCCTTTCTGTTGGGGGTTGGACCAGAAGACTACTAAGTCCCTTCAAGTTCTGATATTCTGTTATTCTGAGACCATTTTTTGATCTTAGGACATCAAAAGAAGAGATGGGGGATACATGTTTTGCATTTATAATTTCAGCTTGAAGAAAAAATTTTAGGGGGATGATATGTCCATTTGTAATCTGTGGTATATTAATAATACAGAACTTAGCTTATGAAATCACAGGTCATATTTTTTCTTTAGAAACAGCAGAGCATTTAACCCAGAAGGATGTTTAAAGCATTCAGCTGATTATAGTAAAATAAGGATCTGGGAAGCAGAAAGATAATATTACAAACCATATGAATATACTTAACTTCATACAAGAAAATTAAATAAAGGGACTTTGGCTTACCTGAACGTCCGTTTTCATTGCGTTGCGACCACAATCCATAGGTGGGGAGTTAGTCCTCCAATCCTGACAGTTACTGAGAGAAAAATTCAAATCATCTTCCTTCGTCCTGGGGCCACGCCCCCTGGCTCCTCAGTCCTTTGTCACGAAGTCGCGATCAACTGGAACACAAACTGAACACGGTAACAACAAATATCCCCCCAAAACCAGGGAGTACACTCCCCGCCCCCGGCTCGAGTAGGAAGCCGAAGGGAGGGAATGGATTGTGGTCGCAACGCAATGAAAACGGACGTTCAGGTAAGCCAACGTCCCTTTTCCACTGCATTGCTCCCACAATCCATAGGTGGGATATACCCAAGTTCAGGCGTCCTGGGTGGGAGGCTGACTGCTCCCCAACCCGTGGTCCTTAGCCACTGCCTGCAGTACTCTCCGCCCGAAGGAGGCCTCTGCCGAAGCATATGTATCTATACGGTAGTGTCTTATAAATGGAGATAGTGACGTCCATGTCGCCACCCTGCAGATGTCTAGCACTGAGGCCTGCGTAGATCAAGCAGCAGAGGCAGCCGCGCTGCGTGTCGAGTGTGGTAGAATCTTCCCTGGAACAGTATAGCACGGAGTTCATACGCTGTTGAAATAGCTGCCTTGATCCATCTGCCGATAGACGATGCAGAAACCTTCAGGCCAATGATAGCCGGGCGAAATGAAATCAGCAAGGACTCAGTCCTTCGAAACGAAGAAGTTCGGTGAATGTAATATCGAAGGGCCCGTTTAACGTCCAGCTTATGCCAACGACGCTCCTTCGGATGCTGAGGAGAAGGACAAAAGTCCGGCAGCACCAGTTCCTGAGACCGGTGAAATAAAGAGTTCACCTTTGGGGTAAACGCCGGATCCAGTCTCAACACAACCAAATTCTCCTTGAAAATACAAAGATCTTGTCTAATGGATAGTGCCGACAATTCAGACACCCTCCTTGCTGACGTGATGGCGAGTAAAAATGCCACCTTGAGAGACAAATACTTCAGGTCTACTGATCCCAAGGGCTCGAACGGTGGATCCAGAAGAGCCTGCAAAACAAGAGAGAGGTCCCAAGAGGGAAATCTGTGCACTGTAGGTGGACATAAATTGGTTGCTCCATGCAGAAATTCCTTAATCCGGGGATGATGGGATAATTTCGTGTATGGGGGACAGGAGATAATCGTGGACAGTGCCGCCACCTGTCTGCGTAAGGTAGCAGAGGCCAAACCTTTTTTTTTTTTAGTCCCGCCTGGAGAAAATCGAGAACTGCTGGTACGTCAGCCGAAGGAGGGTTGATGCGGCGAGTCGAGCACCATTCACAAAAGACCTTCCACGTCGCCCCATAAATCCTCGTGGTTGATGGTCGTCTGGAAGCCTGTATAGTGTCAATTACCTCGTCCGACAACCGATCCCCGCGCATGACGGCCCTCTCAAGTGCCAGACGGTCAGCCGGAACCATTGGGGATCCGGATGAAAGATGGCGCCCTGGCACAGAGAGACCCGTCCCGGAGGGATCAGCCATGGGCGAGATACCGACAAGTCCACCAGATCGGCGTACCACTGACGTCGAGGCCGGTCTGGAGCCACTAGAAGGACCTCTGCTTCCTCCCAAAACAGTTTCCGTATTACTCGAGGTATGAGGGAGATCGGGGGAAATGCATAGAGCAACCCCTTCGGCCAAGGACTTCTTAGAGCGTCGCAAGCCTCTGCTCTTGGATGAGGATAACGAGACATGAATCGAGGGAGCTGTGAATTCAGGTGGGTGGCAAACAGATCCATTATCGGTTGCCCGAACTTTGACGTGATCTCCAGAAACAGAGACGGAAGAATCTGCCACTCTGCAGGGTCTATCCTCTCCCTGCTGAGCCAATCCGCCTGTGTGTTGGCCTCCCCCGAGATATGGTCCGCTTTGATGGAAAGCAGGTGTTCCTCCGCCCAGCTGAACAGTCTCTCTGACTCCTGCATTAGTGCCCTCGACTGCGTGCCCCCCTCATGATTTACATGCGCTTTTGCGGAGATGTTGTCCGTTAAGACCAATACGTGCGCTCCCTGCAGAGTGGACTGGAAGTGCAGAAGGGCCAGGCGAATGGCACGAAGCTCCAGGAGATTGATACTGCGCTGGCTCTCGACGCTGGACCACCTGCCCTGAGCTACCAGGTGAAGTAGGTGGGCCCCCCAACCCTGGAGGCTGGCATCTGTCATCAACACCATGCGAGGTGGATCCAAGAAAAAAACACCCCTTGTGGATCGACGGGGAAGTCCACCACATCAGGGAGAGGCGAACTCGACTTGGTAGACGGACCTTGTGATGTGACGATCCCAGTCCCGTCTCTGATAAGGGAGCAGATGCCATTGCAGCGAACGGTAGTGCCAACGCGCCCAGGGAACGATGTCCAGACACGACACCATCTTCCCCAAGAGACTGGCCAGGAGAGAGAGAGGGACTGATCTGTGCGTCCCAACTCGAGCGATAGATTCCAAGATACTCTGAATGCGATCTGGGGCCAAAAAGACCTGGCCTGCCTCTGAGTCTATCAGTGCCCCTAAATGTTGGAGTCGTGTAGTTGGTGTAAAATGGCTCTTGGCCACGTTGATTGTGAAGCCATGTTGCTGGAAAGAGTCCACCACCAGTTTGATGTCTCGGGGGGCCTGGGACCGAGAGCTGGAGAGAACCAAAATATCGTCCAGGTAACAGAGTACCCGGACCGGCACAGTCCGTAAGGAAGCCGCCACCACTGCTACCAGTTTCGTGAATGTTCTTGGAGCGGAGGAGAGTCCAAAGGGCATGGCACAATACTGGTAGTGGGAGCCTGCAAACTCGAACCTGAGGTAGCGACGGTGAGAAGGATGGACTGGTACATGTAGGTAGGCCTCCCGTAAGTCCACCGACTGCAGGTAGTCCCCCTGACGCACTCCCCCCAAGATGGAACGGAGGGAGTGCATCTTGAACCTGCGATAAAGCACCGACAGGTTCAAAGTCTTGAGGTTGAGGATACCCCTCCACCCTCCGGAGCTCTTGGGGACCAAAAAGAGCACAGAGTAGAAACCCAAGCCCTGCTGCGGCAAGGGAACTGGCTCTATTGCCCGAATGGAAAGCAAATGTAGTATCTCCGCAGTCATCAAGGATCTTTGGTCGGGGGAAGACGGAACCGGGCAACGAACAAATCTGTGAGGAGGAGTGCCCATGAACTCTATCAGAAGACCAGCAGCCACAGTCTGAAGGATCCATTTGTCCGCCGTCGACTGAGCCCATCGGTGTCGAAATTGTTGCAGACGGCCGCCGATGGGACCTGGACACTGGGCGTCATTTTCCCCTGCGGAAAGGCTTGAACCCAGAACCTCTCTGTTGCCGTCTGGAGGAAGCAGGTTGCCTTCCCCTATCTCGGGACAGCTATCTATCCTGGGGCCTGTCTGACGCGAAGTTAGTAGAGTGTTGTGAGTAGGACCCCCCGGGACCTGAGAACCCCCGAAAGGGCTGCCGCTGTGAGTAAGGCACATATCTACGCTCTGGCCTTCGGAATGATGATGGTAAAATCTTCCGTTTGTCTTTGTCCTCTATCAATAGAGGATCCAAAGCGGAACCAAAGAGTTTGCTGCTCTCATAGGGGGCAGACGCAAGCTTCCATTTAGCCTTGGCATCCGCCCTCCAGTTGCGGAGCCAAAACAGGCGTCTAGATGTTACAGTGGATGCCAAAGTGCGGGAAGCGAACTTCGCCGAGTTGAGAGAGGCATCGGCTGAGTATTCAGTCGCAGCGACTATTTTATTAATGTCCTGATGCCACCTCTTTTCTTCCGGAGGTAGGCGCGCTTGAAGTTGTCTGAGCCAAATCAAAGCGGCCCTGTTGAAAAATGATGTGGTGGTGGCCGTCTTGATCGCCCAGGTGGCCGCCTATTGCGCCTTCCGAAAAGCCATTTCCGCCTTCCTCTCCTCAGACTTAAGAGAGTCCAAGGAATCCGTGGGGATGTTGGAATTCGAGGTCAATCCTGCCACCGGGGCATCCACAGAAGGAAGAGCAAGGAGCTCCTCCAATTCCGGTGCGGCACAGAACAACTTCCTGTCCTGGTTACTGGGTGCCGTAAGGGAGCCTGGTTGGGTCCACGGTGAACGAATCACCTCGGTGAAGAGCTGAGGGCAAGGTATGAAGTCCTTGTCCGGCTTGGACACCTGGAACAGTGAGTCATGAGGCCCCGAGAGGGACTTGGCGTCCGAAGAAGTCGCATCAGTCTTCCCGAGGTTCGTCGCTAAACGTGCTTTGTGCAGGAGGGACTTAAAAAGGGACGGTTTGAAAAGTCCCGTGAAAGCCGGAGTGTCAGGAGGCAGGTCCTCGTCTTCTGACAGTTCTATGTCTTCTGGCAGTTCATCCTCAGGCGCGGATTCCGCCAACGAGAAAGACTCAGAACGAGCTGGCAAACGGGAGCGGCCGCCCCGCGACAATGATTGGCTTGACCTCATCGGGGTAGATGAAGGTTGTGCAAATGCCACCTGCTGTACACCTGCCGCCAATAGAGAAGAAAAGGCCGACGACAGGAGAGATTGAAAGTCGAATTGGCCACTGGGTAGAAACCCCTCAGCTGCGCGGAGGCCCGCTGACATGGGGGTAAAGGTAGCTTCTGGCTGATTACGGCGAGGCACGGTACGGAAGTCTACACCAGCTGACGAGACATCTGGAAGCGATTGAGACACGCCCCTGATCAGGGCAGCTGGCTTTGGGAGCACCTGCTGACTCGTAGGCGTGGGAGAGGGGTTGGGATCCCCACTCAGAGCATGCTGCGGAGCCTTATCCAGATTGTGAGCCTGTCTTTTAGCAGGAGGTTCCCCCATTTCCAGGGTGGCCTGTACTGCCAGTCTGGCCTTATTGTACTGCTTCTCTAATGCCCTATGGCGCCTGAGGGCATCCCTGTCCATTGTAGAAGCAGCACTGGACTGCGCAGGTTGGCGGCTGGTGGAAGCAGACCGCCTAGCGCCTGATCGCTTGGCCCCTCTGGCGGATCTGGGCGGGCTGACCTCCAACTCCAAATTGGAGGATAGGGGAGAAGAATCCTCCATTTTTAAATATATGCCAGACAAGGAAGCGCCCCCACAGGCACAGGCCCAGACTCAATGAAGAGGCCTGCACGAGGCCCAAATGCTACAGGGGGAGCGTCAAAGGCCAGTTCAGTCCCCCCAAAGAGGGGGGGGTGGAGGTGACCGCTGGGCAGCCCGCTCTGTTGAAGCTTCCCTGAAACCGCCGCCCAGGTGGAGGAAGGGCGGAGAACCGTCGGAACTGCCTCGGAGGAAAACAAAATGGCGGCTGCGCCAAAAACAAAATCCAAAATGGCGGCCGCAACCTCCGAGGCTGGCAAAATGGCGGCCGCACTGAAAAAGGCCCACCAAAATGGCCGCCGGAGCTCTCTCCGAGCTCTAATTAAGTCCCAGGGGGAAGGCTACAACCTTCAGAGCCTGCACGAGCCCGTGCAGAACTCCAGAGCCGCCACTACTGCAGAGCAAGCAAGTGGGGGTGCGAAGGAGCTAGCCAGCTCACCAGCAGCTCCCTCTCGGCACCGGCGGCTGTGAGGCCTCTGCGGATCCGCCCCGAAGGGTCAGAAGCCGCTCGCTGCTCCTCCGATCTGATAAGGAGAGGCGTGGGCGGCCTGGATCCCCAACACATGCCTCAGCAGTGGCAGAAATTTAAGCTCTCCACCGGAAAGAAGAAAATTAATCAAAGTGAAAGAAAAAAAAAACCTATCGCAAAGCCTAACAAGTAAAACTTACAAGCACGAAGGAAATCCTCAGTCCTGTCAGCGACTGAGAGAAAAAGGACTGAGGAACCAGGGGGCGTGGCCCCAGCATGAAGGAAGATGATTTGAATTTTTCTCTCAGTAACTGTCAGGATTGGAGGACTAACTCCCCACCTATGGATTGTGGGAGCAACGCAGTAGAAAATGGACAAAACATAACTTGAACAAAGTTTTGTAAACAGTCTGTTGATTCTAAGACTTCCTGACTACAAGGATTAAAGTATGATTTCAAAATAAAGGAGGGGAAAGGAAGGAATTAGCTAATTTACTGTCCTAAAGATCTGTCTCATAAAAATATATGGGGGAATTACTGAATATTTTCCCATATGAAATCAGTCACATCAATAGACTGGGAACAAATAAAGATGATTAATTTGTTCTGGCTAAAACAAAGAAAAACTTTTATAAAATGAGCACGTCATGTGGCTCTTCAGGTAAAGATCCCAGGGTTTATGAAGCAAGGAACACAGTAAATACAGGTATATTACTATTATCATTGCAACAAATCTAGAAGTTCATAGTATTACTATATGTATTAATAACTACATCTAGATTGCTCATATTTCAACTATTACAATCATACTGGCTCTTCTGTCACATTCTTATCTATAGAGGTTGAACCATCTCATCTAAATTATGTATTAAACTAAACCATAATGAGACTTGTTTGTTTTTAGTTTAGCATATGAATGAACTAATATAGTATGGTTTAGCACTGTGAAAATTTGAAGTGGAAAATATCCTCAGGAATTCTGATAGCCTTGTTAGAAAATTGGAGGGATATTTTTTATGAAATTCTAAAAAACTATGAATAAACACAACACAAAGTGAAAACTATTAAGACGGCTTCCTTTTAAAAGTAGAACTCACATAAAACAAAAAACAAATCAGAGTTAAATAAGATAATCAAAATGATATTAATTTAAATACAGTAGGAAAGTAGCCACGGAAGGTGCCAATAAAGAAGTAAAAGAGTTGCAGAAGGACAATAGGGAGACATCAGAAAAACTGAATGAATTAACTATTTTTATATTCACCGGAGAATATTTTAGGTAATTTCCACAAGAACATTTTTGACAGGAAAGTAGCTAAAGAATTATTGAAGTGCAAACTTATTTCAGAATTATCTGCCAAAATTAAACATATTATCCAAATAACATTTAACTACAAATTGTCAACTGAGCAATCCTTCAGAGATTTATGCTTCCCACACTCAACAATCCATCACTAACTTCCCAAGGGTTATTAATTAAAGAATTAACGTGCAAAATTTTTGGATAAAATATGCAAATTGTAATTAGATTGGCCTCTTAACCACAGGATTTGAAGTAGCTAATGCAAAGCCAAATATTCAAGAGAGAATAAAAGTGAAATTATAATATTCCTATTCTAATGTTTTACATAGCTAAACTGATGAAAAGTATTAATAATAAATTATACCTACCCAAAATCATTATATCTACACATGAGAAAGTCTCACTGAAAAAAAAAACAGGTATGTCTTCTGCAATAGGGAATCTTCCTCTAACTTTCTTCCAGTTGTTGAGAATATAAACAAAAAATGGAAATGTTAATCCAGCATCACTTGTCCCTGTTGCCAATCTGAATCTATCCCACTGTTCACAGTTTTTGGGGGGAGTTTTTCTTCTTTAGCTTTGCTTCCTCTCCCTTTCAGCAGGTGACCAGAGTTCAAGGAAAAACATCTACTAGTCGCAACTGTGTGAAAGAAATGGGATGGGTCTTATTTTAGGACTCTCTGTGTTTCTGTAAGCTAATGTGTCTGTTACTCCTCTCTCCCAAATTACAATAAAGTGTAATAAACCTTTGAGTCAACATCAGTACAGAAATAGCTCTCAGCAGGAAAGAGACAGGCCTTGTTGTCAAGGGGGTGGGGGGAGGCGATGAAGCTGACCGGCAACAGGACAACTACCTCTCCTTACTTTACTGGAAGAATAGGGGCTAAAATTATTGAAAATAGTGACAGTGGCAAATATGTACACCTTCTCTCTACTTCCCCAAATGAAACTGTGGCAATCTCTGTTCTGCTCTGCTCTATTCTGTTGAAATTCTGCAATAAAAATAAGTAAAGTAAGAAAAATAGTAGCCCTGTAGCTAATCAGGTAAGAAAGGTGATGTATATGAACATAATTCAAGAAACAATTATTCCAAATGATTAGAATTCTTGACTATTAATTGGTCAAGGATTGTCTCTACTGTTCATGACTTGTAAAATACATCTCTCATCATACCCACAACAGATTACTTGGTTTATCTCCAGCATAATGGGTTTTATGCACCTTGAGGCTGTCCTTAGTGCTCAAATGAAAGAGAAAATACTGCAAATAATGGTAACTTAGCTATCTCACAAATGGCGGAATACAAGGATATAGGCATTGGGGTGAGGCAGGGAAATCACACCAAGGTTAATTGTAAGTGGGGACAGGCCCAATTCCTCTATTTTCCTCTCTCAGGTTCAACACAGATATACATACCATTTGTAAGGAAATAGAAATCTGACTGAATTCAGCTCAGTTTTTCATTTTTTTTTTTAAAGCCAACATAAGAGAAACAAGATAGCACAGTTCTGAAACAGGGAAATTCCACTCTTCTCTTAAAAAGAACTTTATTCTTCAATCCAATTCACAAGATAGGAATGAGAAATCTTGTACCTCTTTCTTTTAAAATGCAGCAGCAGCTTTTTCAAGAACCTTTCCTTTAATGTTATTGATTCATCATTATAAGCCTCACACTGGGATTTATCCTGAGCCAGTGCTTGCCCAAGTTCTGACATACTTTTACATTTTCCAGAAAAAGCTGAGTCCTGCAAATTTCATTCCTTGATAATTGCATAACAAATCCTAACTGCTCAGGTTTGTTTGGCCCTTTGGATAGTAGCTGTCAGGACTTCCCAAGATGACAAAACTTTTCCTCTTTTTTTCTATTGCACTACTTCTTTATGCATACTCCAGGTTTATACATATTCTATTTAGTACAGTATTATTAAAATGCTTTATGTATTGAACTCCAATATATCAGAAATGGAACAATGAATCTTCTTGTACTGCTTTCTAGAAGATAAAGTGAAAAATGCTTTTGCCGCAATTAACAGAAGCAAACTTTAGATATATCAATTAAAAAAGTGATTTCTCACAAAAAGAAGTACGTTAATTAACCTTCAGATCAAGTTCAGTTTTCCTCCTACAGATCCTATTTAGAGTATTCTTGTGATCATGTATGTGATTTACACAATATATAGATATTACCGTAACTATATAATACTTGGAAAGCCAAAACATAAAAACCATGATGTATCTTTCTTTAAGTTTTCAGTTCAAAATAAAACAAGGGGCAGAAGGAGCAGAATGAAACAGACAATAACCTATTTACTAATTAATTACTGCAATATTAGAAATACTTTAATTGGTCAAAGTCAAACTGTGTCTACAGTATTTGTGAAGTATAAAACATTTTCATTCCTTCCCTATTTATTTATACTTTTTCTTTATTAAATGGAAATGCAAATGTGTATGTAGAGAAAAAAGATGTGAAGAAGTCAGGAGCAGTGACTTAATTGAGGCATAGTTGAAATATTATTACTCCAGTGTAGCAGATGTTGACACATACACACACAAAATTCATTGTGGTTAAAGTTTTGAATTTCAGTTAAGGACTGTTTCCATGCAAACACCACATTTCTAGAAATCTCATTCACATTTAGGTAACACATACCATTTTCATTTCTGTCAAATATGCATGTATCCCCAATATTTCATTCTATCATGAGAATGTTAAGTTCTCCAACCTTTTTTACTGTATCTTCTAGAAAGCAAAGTAAGAGCATCAAATTTCCTCTTCCACCCAGAAGAACAGACAATATTGGGAAATCAATTCTTTAAATCTGCTGTAGCAAAATGGAGTAAAAAGCACTTTGAAGATGTGAGAGGTAACTGCAGAGTGGAAGAGAAACAGGGATACCCACTGTATTAATTATATTTACTCAACTATCACTTGATACAGCCGTCAGTAAATACTATGAGTGACTGCTCTGACAAGAATAAGATATGGTGATCCAATGTAAACATCTATTTTCCTAAAATATTCTGGATGGTGCAAGAATTCATAGTCCACAGGGACTAACATTGTTAAGAAGACAAGGCAAGCCACAGAGAAATATATCAGCTCTATTTCCAGGTGACGTTCAAGGTAAGTAAACTTGTGTTGTTTACACAACCAAATAAGAAACAACACTGAAAATAGTCTAGGGAACATGTGTCATCCAGGAACACCTGGAGCAATTTTGCCATAACATATTCATATTTGAGGAATCTTCCAGTACCTTAAAGGCAATATTTCAGTACTGATTATTCCATTCTGAAGAGAAGTCTCTTTGTTGAATACTTTACAAAACTATTGCCCTGTGATTTTAGCACAAGAATCACATAATAGACAACCGATGTTTTTTGTTTGTCAAAACTATCCAGTTTATGGTTTTGAATATTTTTCTTTTAGAAAGTGCTAAGAAACTACTGCAGCTAAACAAGGATAATTAAGATGATACAAAATACTATGCTCAGTTTCAGGCTATGTTAAAACATCCCATAAAGTTGCCATTACATGGTAAATGTAACTTCAAGAGTAGAAGATTCTCAGGTCTCCTTATTGATGTCCAACACTTTAATCATTATGCCACCACAGCATTGTTATTAATTTTCTGAATCTTAAAAAGAGATTGTTAAAAGAAAACTGTGCCATTGCCTGTTTTAAAGCAAATATACCTTCCTCTGACTCAGTATCATTGCTATTTTCTTATATCTATCTAGCCTCTTTTCTCTAGTAAAATACAAATAACTACACTAGGCATGAGTTTACAAAACAAATAATGGCCCATATCTAGTCAGACATCTATCATTTACTGAATTGGTCCTACATACCTAGACTTTTGGATGCTTCCTTACTAATTGTTCCAACTTTAACATCAGTTTGCAGTCCTGACTTATATTTTTGAATTACTACACTAATTTTCCATGCCCCCTTCCTCTTCTGAATATACAACACAATTCTCTTCCTCTGTACTTGGAAGTCCCAAACCACTCAGTGGGGTTGATAGAAAAAGTGTCCAGAAATGTCAGGGACTGCATTAATGTTGCATGAAAACCAAACTAATTGAATTAAAAAGTACATTCCTTTAATTTCAAAATGCATGAATGGATGTGATTTTCTTATTGCTTTGGTTGGGAAAAAATCTTTACTCAGAAACACTCTGTTTTAATAATTCACACATTCAAGGGAAGCTTTGGTTGAAAGTAAGCTCTGAAATTATCTGTTTAAAACTGAATAGATCATACATGATCTATTCATATTAAAAATTAGAAGCACCATATGCTAAAGTTGAAACATTTGCTGTTAAGAATAAACACAAACTAATGTTTTTAAAATCCGTTACAGTATACAAGGAGTTACTTTCTTGCAAGCAGTTAATGTTTTGAATTAGATTAGATATTTTAGACTTGAGAGCTGGGGTGAAGTGATCACGGTTCCAACCGGATCACTCGATCCAGTAGTGATGGCAGTGGGTGGTTCAGAGAACCAGTAGCAAAAATGCCTCCCCCCATGCCCACTGAGCCGCGCGATCATCAGAGGCTTTTTTTTTAAACTTTTAAAAGCATTTTTTCTACAACCTCTTCGGCCGAAAAAATGCTTTTAAAAGTTTTTTTTAAAAAAGCCTCTGATGATTGCACGGCTCAGTTGGGAACGTCAGAGGCTTTTAAAAGCCTTTTTTTCTGCAACCTCTTCAGCCGAAGAGGTTGTAGGAAAAAAAATGCCTTTAAAAGCCTCTGGCGATCCCAGCTGAGTTGCCTGATCGTCAGAGGCTTATAAAAGCACTTTTTTCTGCAACCTCTTAAGGTTGCAGAAAAATGCTTTTAAAAGTAAAAAAAAAAGTCGGCCACGTTCACCCAGTCACATTACTCCCCCCCCACCAAGCCATGCCCACAGAACCGGTAGTAACACATTTTACATTTCACCACTGCTTGAGAGGAAAGATCATGTTTTATCTTAATCATTGCCTGTCTTATGGCATTTTGAAAGATTCTTTGATTTTCAGGAGGAACAGTGGCATGTTTATAAGATTCTGTACAAAACAGTAACATCTAGTCAGCATCTCAGAAAATGTTCAGTTCTGAGTTAATGAAGGTTGCTCTTAAGTAAGCAGGCAGGAGATTGTAGTTTAAGGCATCAACTACAATTATCATAGCTAGACAGTTTAAATAACTTAAATGTGATTTAATAAGCAAATGATGTCTTTTTTATATAAAAGACTTTAAAGCAGTTCAAATTACCAGCATTCATTCTTTTCAAAGCTCATTTTTAGTTCAACTTGAATTTACATCTCACTAACCCAAACAATCAAATACATTTGAACCAGGTATACATTTTTCTTTGCCCATCTCTATTTTATTATCCATTCCTTATTCTTTCTCTCCTTTGTCAACTCTAGATTATATAATCTTTAGGTAGAAACCTATCATATTATATTCCATAATGTGCTTTGCACACTAATGACATGAGGAGAAATTAAAATAATCATTTATCTTATACAATAACCACTCATAAACCTCAAGCTTCAAAATTGTATTTTTTCCTAAACTGGACATACCTGTTTGGAATTAGGGTCCTTAGTCTATCAGGAAATCCAGATTAAAGTTCTCTTTTGAATAGGGAATGAATTCCCCTTGATGGTCCTGCATGAGTATTTTAAATTCTTTTTCTTTAGTGTCTTCCTTTTCTGCCTCTTACTAGACATTCATATATAGATGCATATATGCAGTAGATATATATTACTATGAGTCTTTAAGGAATAAAAGAAGTTAACCATTTAAAATTTTGTGATAGGGAAAATGCACACTGAATTAAATCAAATTAAATCATATAAGGCAATTAATTTGCCTAGACCAAAACAAAGCATCCACCTGCAGAGATGAGCAATTTGTATGTATTCCTTAGGTTTCCTTTCTATGGCGTTAGGCTGCCTCATAAGCCTAATGAAAATTGATAACAAATTTCCTACAATTGTTTAATGGGATGAAAATGTGAAAAGCTGTAAAATAGTTGCATCACTTTTAAAAAACACAAAAATGTTTCCCATTTACACACTATTCTACACACATATACAAAGTGATAAAATTTTGCATCCCTTGCCTCAGTGATGAAATCCAATTTTTTTTACTACCAGTTCTGTGGGCGTGGCTTGGTGGGTATGACTTGGTGGGCATGGTGTGGCTTGGTGGACGTGGCTTGGTGGGCGTGGTAGGGGAAGAATACTGTAAAATCTTCATTCCCACCACACTCCAGAGGAAAGATATTGCAAAATCTCCATTCCCACCCCACTCTGGGGCCCGCCAGGGGTGGTATTTGCCAGTTTTCCAAACTATTCAAAATTTCTGCTACTGGTTCTCCAAACTGCTCAAAATTTCCGCTACCAGTTATCCAGAACCTGTCAGAACCTGCTGGATTTCACCCCTGCCTTGGCTCCTCAGTAGTATACTGCAACTTCATTGCAGCTTGAGGGGCTGGGACATTCTGGATTTATATTGGCTCTCTGTTGTTGAGAACATTTTGCATGGGGATCAGATCAGGGCCAACACAGCACTGACATCAACATTTGTGGAGCTAGCCAAGTAAAAATAGGCTCATGAGAAAGGAAGTTTGGCTACATTCATCTTATGAAACAACTAAACCAGGGATGTCAAACTCATGTCGTCACGGTGTCGTGATGACTTTTTCCCCCTTCATTAAACTGGGCGTGGGCATGGCCAGTGCATGATGCATACGGCCCACGGGCTGTGAGCTTGACACCCCTGAACTAAACTAATCCTCAGCTAACAACTGACAGTCACAATGGTATACTTTTTACAATTTGCACAACATTGGAGGGAAATATATTCTTTGTTATGTGCCTTTAAATTATTTGTAAGTACATCAGAAATTGAATTCTTACTCTATAGCTGCGGCTATAGCTGTGCTGAAGTGATTTCCTTCAATCCTTCAGTCAGCAGAAATGAATTCTAGTATAAATGACATTGTCTTCATTGATGAATTCTACTGTGTTTTGGGAACAAGGCCAGAGAGTGGTGTTTCTCTTTAATGCAAAATAAGGAAAGGGATTGTAGATACAGTATTATGGCTACTGCTTTGGTGCATTTTAAGCCACCTTTAATAATTCTCATGAGATTTTAAGATTATCTTGGGCACAGGAAAGGAGGTTTGTTAAGCCTTGAAGGGAAGTATACTATTTGCTGTTGTTCAAGAAATTGGTTTATGTGACTATAATTTATCAGCATTCAGGAAGAAATAGTTTGACATAGAGCTATCTGCACTGTACCAATTTCTATTCATATTCACAGAGGTCTTTTGCTACTTCCTGGATGAAGAGATAGGGGCAGGGAGAGACAGACAACTCTGGACATGAGGGGGAGAAAGAGAGAGACAGAATCTGGAGCGCTCCCCAACTTCCCTGAAGATGCAGTGGAACACACATACACATCCAAGGATCAACATTGTCTTGCTTATTCAAAACAGCTCTATAGCTAAATATATGTAGCTTAATAGCTACTGGGGGCAGTGCAATGGCTCAGTGGTTAAGATGCTGGGCTTGTCAGCTGGAAAGCTGGAGCAGAGGTTTGAGACTTGAACACCACACCACAGAGTGCACTCCTATCCTTGCTCCAGACTCCAGTTCCTGCCAACCTAGCAGTTCAAAAGCAGGCAAATGCGAGTAGATAAATATGACCATGTCACATAAATGTGATAAATGTGACGTCATGCTGGCCACATGACCGTAGGAATGTCTTCAGACAGCGCTGGCTCACTGGCCTTGAAACAGAGATGAGCACCACCCCCTATAGTCAGCAATAATTAATGGAGTATAGGTAGTCCTCCACTTACAACTGTTCATTTAGTGACCATTCAAAGTTACAACGGCACTGAAAAAAAGTGACTTATGACTGTTTTTCACATTTACAGCATCCATGTGGTCATGTGATCAAAATTCAGATGCTTGGCAACTGATTCATATTTACGATAGTTGCAGTGTTCCAAGGTCATGTGATCCCCTTTTGCGACCTTTGAAAAGCAAAGTCAATGGGAAGTCAGTTTCGCTTAATAACCATGTTACTAACTGCAGTGATTCACTTAACAACTTGGCAAAAAGAGTCAGAAAATGGGGGGGGGGGGGACTGAACAAATGTCTCACTTAAAAACAGAACAATAGAAATTTGTTCAATTGTGGTTGTACATCAAGGACTACCTGTAAAATCCATAGGGACTCCTTTACCTTTTCTTTGTCACAAGCCAGGGATGAAATCTAGCAGGTTCTGACAGGTTCTGGAGAACCGGTAGCGGAAATTTTGAGTAGTTCGGAGAACCGGCAAATGCCATCCTTGGTTGGCCCCAGAGTGGGGTGGGAATGGAGATTTTGCAGTTTCCTTCCCCCCCCCATGCCCACCAAGCCATGCCCACCAAGCCACACCACGCCACAGAACCGGTAGTAAAAAAAATTGTATTTCAACACTGCCCCAAGCTATTTGGAAAATGGCACGATCAGCCTTGTGAGGAAGATCTAGCATAGCCTGTAGCTGCCTCACATTAAAGTCATGCCAGGTGTGCCTCATCAGCAGCAGAAGGAAGCTGATGAAGGTCAGTTGAGGACTACAGAGCCAATGAGCACATGGCAGCAGGGCTGATAGGCCTACAGGTGCTAGTGGGGTGCAGGGTGGCAAGGCTGGCAGGTTAAGGCAGAAATCCTCAGTGGCAGTGGCACTGGGCTGCTGAAGGCCCTGGGCCTTTTCTTTAGCCCCAGCACTGCCATAGATGAGTGCCACTATGCAGGGCAGCCAAAAGGGCAAAGATGGGAGGATGGGCAAGTAAGGGATCTGAAGTGCCCTTGCAGTTGCAAATGTGAATAGTGTGCCAAGTTTGATTGTATGACCATAAGGGCACTGTAACAATCATAAGAGCCTTGGTGGCGCAGCAGACTAAAGTGCTGTTAAATAGCACCAGCTGCCTGCAATTACTGCAAGTTTGAATCTCACCAGGCTCAAGGTTGTCTCATCCTTTCATCCTTTCGAGGTAGATAAAATGAAGACCCAGATTGTGGGGGCAATAAGCTGACTTTGTATAAAAAAAAAACACCGCTTAGGAAGGGCTGAAAGCCCTACTAAGCAGGTATATACAAAAAATATGAAGGCTATTTCTTAACGCATTGTAAGCCGCCCTGAGTCTCCAGAGAAAGGGCGGAATATAAATCAAACCAATATATACATACATACATACATAAATAAATAAATAAATAAATTTGAGCGGTCACTGAATGAATAGTTGTAATTCAAGGATTATCTATTGTGTAAATAAATACCTTTCTAAAGCTGTTTCAAATAAAGTCCTTTCAAAAAAGACTGGGCCATTCTAAATATGAAACCGAAAAAAAGCTATTCTCAAAGAAGTAGCCTTATTACATCTTGTCATTTACCGTATATGCTTGATGTGCTGGCAATTCTATAATGGAACAATTTCTATTATAAGTGTAATGTATATTGTGGTAACAGATAGTTTTTCTCAAATCAAAGGTTCAGATTAAATTACAAACCTGTGACCTTTTCAAGGCCTATACTGTCCCATAATCATTTTAAGGAGATTCCCTGGAAATATCCAAGGTGCTACAAGCATGGACATAAAATAGTGACAAAACACAAACTTGCTCATCTTTTTTTTTTTCATTTCCAAAATCAAAAAGACTTCTTCAACCCAACAGAATTTTCACCTCTCAAAACTGCAGCAAGTATGGAGTTGCCATGCTCGTAATATTGCCCCAGTCCGGTTTAAAGTACCATTCTTCCCTTAAGCCAACACTATCCTACTACATCTTAAAAGGGTGTAAAATCAGTAAAGCTTTGTCGTACATTATCTTGGAGGTATGGCCAGCTGATTAATTGTGGGTGTGATGCAACATTATTTGGCTAATGCTGAAAGGTATTCCCTTCTGGCCAACCTCCAGAGCAGCCATTTATTTCTCTTCCAGCATTTGTTCTCTTTCCATTAGCAATTTGTTTCTTTAATGCCCATGACTTTTGACATCAACTTCTCTCCAGGCTTCCAACTAGACAGAAACGAGGACATTTAAGCTCCACAGTTTTTTTTTAAAAAAATAAGAATGGGGATGTTTTTTGTGTAATTTAAAAATATTATGAAATTATCTTTGACATTAGATGTAGAAACACTTTTGTGTTTTGTAGCGTTCAGAAAATGAGGGATGTTGAACTGAGTTGTCCTACCCCATTCTTGTTTTGCAGTGCTATTAATGGTGAGTTTGTCCCAGCCAGTTAGTGGCATGCTAAAGGAGAACAGGATAGCAGCAAAGTCAGAAGAGAAAATCAATCACTCCACTTATCATAAACTGGCCCACTCACAATTCAGGACAATGCCATTCAACAGTAGCTTGGAACAGATATAGAAAGGCAGGAGAAGGATTGGCAATGACAGCAGCACATTTTATACAGGCATTATTTTGTGCTGATTCAAAGATGGGAGGATAGCACTTAATATCATTAGTGGAGAAAACCCTTAGAATAGCAGTACATTTGTTTTTGCCAAAACAGGAGACCCAATAAAATCAACCAACAAGGACAGGCAGTTGGTTTAAGAGATTCTCCTCCCAGAAATTAGACTGGCTTCTTTTTTACGCTCCTGGATTAGAGGGAATTTCTTTCAGACATTATCCAGACTGGCTGCTTCAACTTGTAGATCTCCCGCCTCCCCTTCACATGGATGAACTTTCACATTCACAAGTGTACAAAGAATCCTTTTTTTGTAATTTTGCCATAATCAAGCCAAAAGCAGAAGAAAACTCTCATGTAAAGGACCCCTCCCCCTAATTAATCTGATTTCAGCTCAAGTGAATTGCTCCTGCTCTCTGCTTTGCAAAAAAACTCAGTCAGCCAGCAAAAACAGTGGAGGATTGAAGAGGCCCCAAACAATGTTGTTTACAATTCCCTTTACCTTCATTATCTTTTACTTTCCTTAAATTCTGAGAGTTATATGGTCATTCCCCACTGCCTCACTATCTCCCAGACTGTGTATTATTTTAGTCTTCTATTATAACATTATCTCCTGGTTCTAATATACATTCATCTTTAAATGAACTTTAAGAAGAGAGAGTGTTGCCTGGGCAGAAAGTTACATTTGCATGCTTGAGAGAGGCCTGAGGGGCTCTCTGTGGATTTTGGCAAAGCTCATAAGCTTGGTAGGGATGAACACTGATTTGATTTCCCCTGACCTTCTCTTCCCTCTCCTTCCCATCTTCTTTCCATTATATATATGTTAATTTCACCTTTTTTCTGCATATGCAAGCGCTTTAAAGAACAATGGCACAAATGAGACACCTCCTTAGGATGGGGGTAGAATTCAGTTGTACATCATATATAGTAATTGGACAATTAATTAGTAATGAGCCCAGTAACTATTTTTGAGTAGATGCCCAGGACAGAAGCAGTGAGCACTCCTCCCCATCTCCAAGGGGCTCTTTTGCATACTTAATTAAGGCTTCAGATAAACTTAATGAGATAAGTAGATAAGTGATGTTGTTTAAAAAAGACTTGCTAACATTTTAAAAATAGGCTTGGACCAACTGGGCAAAAGAAGCTCCACAACATTCATGCTCTTAAATCTTGAAACCAAATCCCCACAGCAGTGATGGCTAACCTTTTTGCCACCACGTGCCAAAAGCGGGCCCACACCCATAATTCTATGTGCCCCTCCCCCCCGTATGCATGCACAACCCTTCCACCAGTGCTCTCCCCGCTTTTGGCATATGATGGCACAGTGGGCCAGGTAGGCCCGTTTTTCATCCTCCCCAGGCTCCAGAGGCTTTCTAGGAGCCTGAGGAAGGCAAAAACAACCTCCCACCCCCCAGAGACCAGAAATGGCCCATTTGCTGTCTTCCAAATGGGACCAGAAGGCCCGAAAATTAGCTGGCGGAGCTGAGCTTACATACCCACCAATATGGCTCCGTATGCCATCATAGCCCTAGAGCAAGGGGGAGTCCCAGGAGCAAAGGACAAGAACGCACAACAGTTTCTGGGGAGGCAATAGGAATTATACCACATGTTGTGATGAGGGCCATTTTAGCTTATCCTACAAAAAGTCAATATAGTATCTTTTGGACACCAACCAGTCTGCTGAACATCTCTTTGGTGCAAAACCTCCATGACTTTTTAAAAAGATGCTTTTGATTTTTTTAAAAAAGCAAATGGGCAGCTGTTCACTCAAATAAAACACACTTAAGACATGCTCTCGAAATTCCTGATCCCCAAAGCATTAGAGTGTCATTCAGTTTTCATAGCTACCATGCTATTGTTATTCTCATAAGAATTAGCTAGCTCAAAATCAGGAAAAAGGGGAAACTATGTTCTGGCTTTAATCTATTTATTTAAAAGAACACCCCCCCACACACACAAATAGGTTCTGGGCATCTGGTTCTTTGGACATGGAAAAGTCATGAAACATAAATGAACTTCGTTGGATAAAAATATTCATGTAGTAGTCAATATTTTTATCCAACGAAGTTCATTCCCCTTTTTCCTGATTTTGAGCTAGCTAATTCTTATGAGAATAACAATAGCATGGTAGCTATGAAAACTGAATGACACTCATATGGGCAATATCCATAAAACACCCTAATCGTATTTAAAAGTATATTTACAAGCCAAAAGACAATTTACCAAAGAAATCATCATGAACTGATTTGTTCTATGAAAAGATAGAAAAACAAAATTTCCCAGCTAAAAAACCAACACAACTTTTAAATTTAGGAATAATCTAAAATTTGCTTGAAAGTCAGAAACTCACCAAAAAAAGAAATCTGCTATTGTGTGTTTTATTGCTTTCAGTTGTTACAACTTAATAAGATATATACCAGTAGCTATCTTTATACACACAGTCATGTCAAGTTTAAGCTGTTTCTAAGAAATCCTGGAGAATATAAAAGATAACCCTTGCCATGTCTACAAATTTCTGAAAACTAAAAGTCAAGTATAATTAAGCTAAAGCTTTAATATTTTGGATACATAATGCAAAGAGAAAAATTATTAGAGAAGATTCTGATGCTTGAAAATACTGAAAAAGAGGCTGATAAAAAGCAAAACCGATACTATCACTGGTCAAATTGGGACAACTTGCCACAATCAGCTCGCCATGGCCAATTCACCACAGGCAACTCACCACCACCAACTTGCCACAGGACAATGCAACATGACCAACTTGCCACAGGACTACTTGCCTTGGGACAATTCAACAATTCAATTATTTAAAATAATTTTTTAATTATCTTAAATTTTTTTGCCATTCACATTTCATTTTGTTCTTCTTCTGGCATCCTTTCTTTAATGATTCTATTCCATTATTTCTTCAATATTAGTGTAACTCTTGTCCTGTGGTGAATTGTCCTGCAGCAAGTTGTCATGGTGAGATGTCCCACAGTGAATTGACCTCATTGAGTTGGCTGCAACATGTTGACTGCGGAGAGTTGGCCATGGCGAGTTGGCCATGGCATGTTGGCTGTTGTAAATTGTCATAGAACTATCATTAGTAACACAAGCCTGAGAAGTGAAAGAATTGCTGACAGATAATCTTGTCTTAACCACTTATCTATCAATAACCAATAACCAAATATGCCTAGCAGCTTTTAAAGTTGTAAATGAAAATACCTGTCTAGTATAACTGGATCCTAAATTTGCCAACATTTCAGGGGGTTTCAATACTTGATCTTTAATTAGGCCCAAAGACAGCAAATGTTTAGAAAGAATACATTATTCAGGGAACTAGCATCTTATCTTGGATCCTTAAGGATATAATGCATGTGATCCCAAAACTGTTTATTGTGTTTGTTGCATTCATACATTAGACATTAAAAAAAACTGGGGGAAAGAAACAAGGACTTAGTTTAATATAGTATGTTCAAATTAGTTCATTCAATCCAAAGCTGGTACTCTTAAGTGAATTGTTATTGAAATTGGTTCTGTAGGAGTTTCAGAAAGGATTAATGATTTTTGAAGCAAAAATTCCTTCAAGTCATGTTTGACTCCTGGTGTCTCCATAATTGCTTCCATGAAACATTCTCATAAACAATAATGAATTTGCTCTTTGTCTTCTATGTTTTCCCCCCAATTTGCCAATATAGCCTACATAGATTTCCAGGTGGGGCTAGCCAGTTCTCAGTTCCCTGCTTAGCTTTCTTCAAAATCAGCCAAGGTCGCTAGGTACTCAATTTGAAGATTTTTTCCTAGGCTCTGAGATGTCTTTGTGCTGATGTAATCAAAAGAATTTGATAAATGATCCCAGTGGAGATTGCTGGCCTATTACATGGTTCCAGAGGAACAAAATGTCAGCTGTGTTTGCTGCTAATTAATTTTGCTGTTTAGATTTAAAATAGTGACTTTGGTTTACATCTATTACAATCAGATAATAGTTGCTGCAGCAGTCTGGGCTTATTTTTATATTTTCTAGTAATTAAGAAGGCAACACTGATTTCTGTTGCAAACAGTGTTCGTAGTCACAGCTAAGCAGGGGAACCTGGGTTATAGAAAGAAAGGTTTCATATTTATTTCCGGCTGCTTCTCTCATGTAAAGGACTTCCCTAAATGCTGTTTGACACAAGAAAAATAGGAGCAGCTTCAATACTGAATACTGAACATTGAGCTTCAAATTCAACCACAGGGACTTTAAAAAACCTAAATAAATGCTGCTTTATATCAAAAGGATTTTCCATGTTGCTCCAAAGTATCTAAAATAATTAACTAATAAACTACAGCTTAATGCCAATTTATGAATTCAAAATCATAAAGAGGAATATTCCTTAAATACAAGTGGAAGTCATATATTTCAATATTCTCCTATACAAATATTTAATTATCTAAAAATACATAACAAATTCAATGCTAAGGAGAGGCTCCAGTATCCAACTATTAAGTCTCTAAAGATCAATTATAGAAAGAATTCATTTTTTAAAAAAGAATTTCAATGTACTTTGTCTCCACACGTTTTAATCAGTAATGAGTAATTTTTACACTGATATTGCTCCAAATCAAGTTGGTGTCCTTTCATCCAACAGACCTGAAAGCTCTTAAATTATTCTCTTTGCTTGAAGATGGAAATCAATCTGAACCTCAATACCGATCTACTAGATTACACGTGCCACTCTCATTTTACTAAAAATAATCAGCTTTCCTTGATAATAAATTATTCAGTGGCTCCTCAGCAGCAAAATTAAAAGATCAAGATGAAACAGCTACAATAATAGTCACTGATAAATCACAGATAAATCCTTATCAAAGTAAAAGCAGAAGGGAATTGAAAGTTTGGTTCATTAGCATGTCACATGAAATGCATTCTCATAACAAAATGGTAGAGGCTATTCTTAGATCTCTATCCTCTATATAAGAAGTCAAAGCTGTTTATATTTTTTTGGCTGCTAAACAGTTTTAAAACATAGTTCATGTTACCTCATACAACTTCGTTTTATAGACACAAAGAATTAATAAATCATTGGATTCTTATGTGTTCGTAATGCACAATACCACACAAAATGTTGATTCCTAAGAAGCCTGAGTTTATTTCTCTATCAACGGCATTTCTGTCTGCAATGTGCATGTCAGGATTATAGGTAAATCAGGATTATTCACTGTTCTATGAAAAGGTTGATGCATATAATTTTAAACATGCTTCTACTTTGTCTCTGGAGAAAAACTGAAGAGTTTTGGTTTCAATCAACGCTGAAGTCAAAAGGATTTGACTGTCCTATTTCCATATTCTCCTTCATCAGGTACATATAATAGTCTGGTATGTAAATCAGAATATGAATAATATAATTTGTTTCACCTTTGTTGTTCTTTTGGCACAAGTGAGAAACACATCAAAAAGATAACATCGGTCAGTTTTGCATTATCTCCAGAAAGCAATTATTAATGGCTACTAAACAAGCCCAAGATATGAAATTAAGGTATAAAATTATCTTAGTTTACACTGTTATTTATTTAATTGTATATATTTAGTCAAATACACTGATTTATTGTAGGAAGAAATTTTGAAGGTCACTGTCCATCAACAAATGGTCCATTCTCTTTGAGAATTGCAACTTCTTACTCATATACATCTCTCTAGTAGCATTTGATGAAAGAAAGGTATAATCTGATTTCATCATAGATAACTCCCACCAGATTCCTGTTAACAGGAGCTCAATTAACTAGAGCAAAAGAAAAGAAATACTGAATGTGTTTAATATTAGGCAATATTTTTCTTCAAATTTACAATAGTGGGATATTGCAAAGATAATGGAAATGAAGGAGACAAAGGCTTGTGACAACCATATCTTGATTGTAACATAAATTCAAACTCTATGATCTGCATCATCTCAGAACACAACAATAACTGATAGAAAATTTGTATTTGATAGGCATAACCTAAAGGATATACCTAAAGGCTACGCAGTACATGCATTACGCAAATATTTAATGTGGTTCATTTCTAAAAGCATTGATACCTCTCTAATATTTATAATTATTTGCTCCATTCCACTAAACAGTACAATTCAATAACATTTTATAATCAAGTTTTGTTTTGTTCTTTACTTAGCAGCTTCTCTTTGTCACCACTTTAATATGGAAAGTCTGAAAACACAAGTTGTGATCTTGGCAGAAAAGGGCAAATTTATATAAAGCAATACACTGTCAAAAAGAAATATAATCCAGAGCCTGATCTGTAAGCAATAATCCATTACAGTAATGAAAGAGCATTTTCCCTTGAGAACAGCATGTATTTAAGGGAGGGGAGAGATTAATATGACTGAATTTTTACACACACAGTTTGTCTTCCTACTGCTACACAATCTTTTCTGGGCCAAGAACCTTGATGTTTATTTTCAAGCCTCACTCTTGCCTTGTAAGAGCAAATTAAAGTCATATCTAAAATCTTAGTGTAAAGAAGTAACATGTCACTAAATTGTGAATATCCACCCTGCAGGCCACATTAAACTCCACCAAAATCTTGATTTAGACCCAGTGGTGAAATCCAATTTTTTTTACTACTGGTTCTGTGGGCATGGCTTGGTGGGCGTCATGTGGCTTGGTGGGCATGGCAGGGGAAGGATACTGCAAAATCCCCATTCCTGGGGGAAAGAGATTGCAAAATCTCCACTCCCACCCCACTTCGGGGCCAGCCAGAGATGGTATTTGCTGGTTCTCTGGACTACTCAAAATTTCTGCTACCGGTTCTCCGAACTGCTCAAAATTCCTGCTACCAGTTCTCCAGAACCTGTCAGAACCTGCTGGATTTCACCCCTGCTTAGACTTTCCTCTGAATCCACAAATCTTTACAGGAATACCAATATGTTGGATGGCCAAGTCACCTGTAGCGTCTTGAGATGGCACTTCCTATAAGATTCCCTTATCTTTCACTTTCATAATAAGGAACTTGAATAAAGCATCCTTCTTTGACTTTTCCATTCAATATGCAGTAACTGAAACTCTTTGAGATATGACCTTCTGAAGAAGAAGCTCCTCAGGGGTGGGTTCTACTTACATTTACTACCGGTTCGCAACAGAACCACGCACGTGCTCTTCTGAGCATGCGCAGAAGCATTTTGGTGATGTCGGGGTCAGTGGGCGGGGCCTCCCGCTGGTTTTACTACCAGTTCTATAGAACCGGTGTGAACTGGGGGCAACCCACCACTGAAGCTCCTCCTTTGTTATAGCTCAGCTGTATCTTAGGAATCATGAAGGGGGAACAATAGATGTAGATTGGAAGAAAAAACCTCCCAGGGACCTCCAATCTCATCCTCAGGAAGTAAATATCATCTTTACATACAAGACTGATTAGCTTTAAAGAAACTAGAGTCTCTTTTACAAATAAATAAGCCCACATTGGACAAATGCCTATGAATCAATCTTCTTATTAATGCCAGCAATGGCATAGAGATGGAGGCAAATTTCTCCTCCTTTCTCTCTTTCTTTTTTTCTCTCCAAGCCTTCTGCTCAAACAACAGTTTAGCTCCAAAATCTTTTCCCAACTGGAGGGCAGAATTTTATTCAGAATTTTGAAAGCATGTTACAAGTATTCCTACAAAATGGCTGTGATGGTTTACCGGACAGACAGATTGTTAAGGCTACTCCCCAAGATGCTCTTTAAATTTCCCAGGATGTTTTCTACCATTTCATTCTATTTCTGTCTTCTTTCCAAGCAAATAGCTCTACTTCCAAAGAAACTCTGGGATGCAGTCCCATATCACTTCTACATTTCAAGAATGCCTCTACAGGAAGCATGTAGAAAACAAGGAGAGTGTGAATGAGTGTGCCTTTTTTGTTAATAAATTTACAAAACTGTGTGAATTTGAAAATACTAACATGAAAAAATCATTAATGTTTAAGGAAAAGCAAATTTCTATGGTTACAAAGAGATGAAAAATTTGTCCAGAAAAAAAATAACTGGCACATTCAATCCAACTGTATACTATGCTTTAAGCAAAAGTTCAATCAATCAATAAGAATCCGACAGGACTGAATAGATAGTATCATCATTACCATCATCATCATCATCATCAATCATCTTACAAATCAGAATTAGCTTGCCTCAGCTGGAATAACAATAAGATTTTACTAATCGTTTTGTGGCAACACAAATAAAAAATGTGCTTTGTTCTCCAATGGTAAAACAATACTTTTTGCCACCAGCTTCCTACCGTGCAATATAACACTATCCCAAGGACAAAAGAAAATTATCAAAATAAACTAATACACGAAGGAAAAAAAAATGAAAATACCCTGTGCGATATTTCTTTTTGAAGTGTAACCTATGTACTCCTTAATATGTTTAGTTAGTATAGTGCTAAATACCTTGTAATCAACATTTAATAAATTGATCTACAGCAATGTTGGCGAAACTTTTCGGCATCAAGTACCAAAACGGGAGCGTGCATGCATGCCGGAAACTGGAAGAGCAGCAACCTGGTGCGCATACTGGGCGGCTGATCTTCCAACTGATCTTCCGGTTTCTGGCATGCATGTGCACACGAAGACCAGCTGGCTGGTGCGCATGCACAAGCTGGAAACCGGAAGAGCAGCCGCCCAATGTGCATGCATGCGTCGGGAAGATGATCTTCCGGTTTCCAGAGTTCACATGCGCATTGGCCAGCTGGTCTTAGCGCACGCATGCATGCCAGAAACCAAAAGAGCAGTCACCTGGCATACACATGTGCACCAAGCATCTGCTCTTCCGGTTTCCGGTGCTCCCACGTGCATGAAAACCAGCTGGCCAGCCACCAGAACCCTGACGAGCAACAGGTGACAGCTCGCGTGCCTGAAGAGATGGCTCTGCATGCCATCATGGGTCTACAGTATATAATTAAAATTTCTTCAGATCATTCCATTCTTTGTGTATTTCCATTATATATACCTCTTCTAATACTGTGTATTATTTTTATTATTCAAATTTCATCACTTTCAATGTGGTTTTGCTGGTTTCTTTTCTAGCATTTCTTAAAGAGAGGCCATAAAATATCTAGGCCCAGTGCTTAACTAATTTTAAGTTTTTTCTGATTCTTTAATATGTACACAAAATTATAATACACAATTTGTCATCTTCTAAAAACTTCTCAGAATTTAAAAACAAAGCACATGAATATGTCACCTAAATCATTCTGTTAAAAAGTTCAGAAATTTGTTCAGAGTAGGCTAAGGTGTTAGTACTATTAGTCTCTGGTACAAGAAAGAGATGTCACCAAAAACATAATTGAATATTTTAAGTTATCAGATGGATCAATGTTGTTCATTAAAGAAATATTAAGTAATCAGGTAAAATATATTCCCAAGTGTTATTTCAGCATCAGGGATTTCTCTACATGATCCTGTTTATTTGTCAATGAAGAACTATCTTTTTTCCAAAAAGTTTTTTTTATTTTTTTTAAACATAAAATACATCTTTTTAGAGCAAGGATTTGATCCAGTATAAAATAAGTACAATTGCTCACATTCCCTCAACCATTTTTGTTCCAAATTTTATCCGTTAACATCTTTTTAAAAAAAACTTATTCTAAACATTTATCATTCTACTATATCACCCAAAATTCTAAACAATTATTTCCAAATTATTTCCAAATAAACACCCTTAAATCTTTGTCATTTTAACAATCAATATTTCATATATATTCCTCACTCCTAAAACCCATTATATCAAATCTATATTTTACCTCTTCTTAAATAGCAACTCATATCCATGATCTTAACAAAAAGTATTTTCCTCCTCTCTTGAAGTCATAAAATCAACCAACATTTCCAATAGCTATTTCCCAGCAGTGTTTTCCACAACTTCTATCTCTATTTGTTTAACTAGCTCACGGTTTGGTTTAACTATTCTCCAGTATTATCTCCTCCACTTCCTCCTAAGTTTATTTTTTGGCTGCTTCACATCTTAATAAGTTGCTTTCCAGCAATGCTTTTCTCCACTCCTAACCCTACTTATTAGGCTGGTTCACAGTATAATCTTAACTGCACACCAATATTATCTCCTTCACTCCTCCTAAATCTATTATGTAACTGGTTCACAACTCAAATAGTTGCTTTCCAGCAGTGCTTTCCTCCACTCCAAACTCTATTTTTAACTGGTTCACAACTTTATTTCAGTTGATCTCCAGATATATTTTCCTCCACTCTTAACTTTTTATTTTTTGGCTAGTTCACAGTTTTGCTTTAACTGTTTTCCAGCACGTGCTTTCCTCCACTCCTACCTTATTTGTAAAACTGGATCACAGCTTTGCTTAACTGTTCTCCAGAATCATGTTTCCCTCCACTCCTAACTTCATTTGTTTAACTGGTTCATAGTGTTATTTTAGTTATTATCCAGCTATTCAGTTATTTAACTTTAAATTAATTCACAAGGTATTACCCATATTTATTTTCTGTTCCATTCTCCTCCGTATCTTTTACTAATTTAAAATAAAAATGTATATCAACAAATCTCTTAACTCCTATTTTCTCCTAGACTTTCTCCCATTACATGCTTATTTCTTATTTTCTATAAGTAACAATATTTCAAGTCACTTTAAAATCAATTTTCTATAATTGTTAAATCTGTAAATAGTTCTTTTTAATATCCAACACCTTGAAAAACATTTTCTTCTAAATCATTAAGGCTGTAAGTAAAGCTTATTAAAGATTCCAAATTTTAAAAGGCATTAAAACATCCAGAAATCATGTTTGTCAGTCATTTGTACTCTTATTTTCTAATCAAATTAATTGTATAAGGTCAACTTCAATAAAAATAATAGTGAAAAAAGAGAGAGAGAATAACAGTATTAATAATAATTAGAATAAGAAAAGAGAAGGAAAAAAAAGAAGCAACAATAAAGAAAGGAAAGAGAATAGAAATATAACAAAAGAGATTAAATTTTTTTTTTAGAAAAAGTAGAGAGGGGAAAAACAAAAGAGAAAATAAGAAAAAGAAATAGAGAAAGAACAAAGAGAAGAAGGAAAGTATCTCCTAACATTATTTAAACATCAAACATCCAGACACCATTACATTCCTTTAAATAAAACTATGATATTTTGTTATTTTGTTACATAATATAGTCCATTTTTTTCTTTCTCCAATCTGTCTAAATATGTTTCTTTTCAATTTCAATGTCATCAAAGTTATAAGTTCTATAAAATTAGTTCCAAGTTGGCTATTTCATATATAGAATCATCATATCCTTTTGTTGCCACACCCTTTTTCTCTTGTTGCCACACTTATTACTTCAGTTTTCATTATTCCATTTAGTTTCTTCTTTCTGATCTTCAATAAATCCTCCAATAAACAGATTATATATCCAAAGTCAAGCCTCCTAAATTTTTCCTCAATATAATCCACTTTAAGTAGCAAGCAACAAAGTTTCTCTTTCAGACAGTCTTTCAATCAGTGACAAGCAGTCTGGAATTTACACTTTCATTTCTCAGCTGTCAGCCATTTACTCCGTCCCCATTTGTCTTTTGTTTTTACTTTTAAAAGCATGTTTATTTCCTCTTCTCTTTCCTCTTTCTCAAACATAATCCATTCTCATTTAGCCACAAAAAAAGAAGAAGAAAAGAAAAAAAAAGTTGAATCTGTAATAAAATAATTTCCAAAAAGTCAGTATTCAACCCTATCCATCAACAGGTCTTTTCCTTCCAGCATTTCTTTCAGCCTTTTTACCCCAATAGTTCTCAGCCGCTGTTAAGGTTGGGGCACACTTTTTATAATCCAGAGTTTACAGGCAGTTCCCGCCTGGGCAGAAAACCACTCACCCGGCTTCAAACTCCTGCTCCGCTCTCTGCTTCTCCTCCTGCACATCCTTTTGTTCCGATTGCTGCGGTTTCGGGACAGCCGCCATGGCTGTTGTTCCACTGCTGCTGGCGTGAAGGGAAAGCCTCTGGCCTCGAGGAACCTGCCCATTCCTCTCGGCCACCCAAGAGGTCCCTTCTTGTCCCCCTTTCCCTTCAGGACAGGGGAGGTCCGAAGACCTGTCGGCAGCAGCTTGGCAGATGGGGTTTTGGCAGGGCTCCATGGAGCTCGCCATTTCCCTGTCTGTGTCCCCGTGGCGCCAACTGGAAGTCCCGTCAGTGAAGAATTATTACATTTCACTAGGATGCAGTGAAAAGGAAAATAAACATGCAATTAACTTTCAGTTCCCCAAGCTCTTAAAGAGAGTGGCCAGTTTTCAATCCCCCCAAATACACTAAAGTACATACCAGTATGTTCTGAGATTCTCTGTTTCAACACCATTTACGCATAGAAATTTGGTGTGATATTATTCGTACAAATGACAAAAGGGAGGAAGCTTTCAATACACATGCCTAGAATTAAAATATGAGCAATAGTCAAGATATCTTTAACATTATGAATTCTATGCCGACAGCCATATCCAGCCATAAGAATATTAACTACGCTAGTCCTTTTATTAAGACCTCAACAGCAAAGGCAATATGAATTCTTCAGTAATCGTTTAAATATAAAATGCATTTTGTTTGCATATGGCCTAATCACCAAAGATAAGCAGGCAGAAATATGCCCAATCTTTCACTAGCTTGTATTATCCCTTCTATTTCAAGCACAATAAAAACACCTCCTCCCTGCTTTCCTAGTCCTTTATCTGGGTCAGTGTAACCACAATTTCTACCCTAGTGTTTGTTGTCAAGATTCATTAGGGCCAGGATAACAGAAAAAGGATCAAGTGTGCCATCTTTACAGGCTGTCAACAAATGATTCGCTATTATTTGTTGTCAGGTTATCAAGGCTGACAAAATAGAAAAGGATGCTTACTGGTTTTTATACTCAGATTTTAAAAAAAAATATTCTTTTAAAGCTCATTTAAGGTAAAAAAAATCCTTCAGTCACAGTAGAACTACTTTAGCTCGACCTTGTCTAATTTACATGCATATTCATAACCCTGATGTATTTAATTAAATTCTCCAGTCCCTGGAGTGTCTTTCCTAAACAATGGTAATTTATCTTGTGCAGATAAGGGGGCCTTGGATGTATTTCGCTTTGTACTTAGCAAGATTCTCTCTTGATGCAGAATACGAAGAGGCTTCAAATGCAGAAAATCTTTTAAAATTATTCAGCACTAAAATTAAGTTTTCTTTTCAACACCCAGAATTTAAACACTGCATACTTGTCAGATATCAAACAGAGATTCCATTTTGATGTCTTAAATATCTTTGTGGTAGATAATACCTCCAAGAGTGCACTTCAACACCCAAGAAGTTATTTAAATTTCTTTCTTTTACAATTAATGCAAATATTATTGACATCAAGGGGCAAACCTCTGTCTCAAGACAACAAAACAATGCTTCTGAAGTTCTATGCCAGGAAAAATACTACTTCATTCAAACAGTGTATAGAGCTAGAACAGTTGGTCTATCATTCTAATAGAGATTTCTTTTACATTTCATAATTTAAACATTCAAAAAAAGCAAATGCTAGCAGGATGGGATATAAAACTAGCTTTGGGCAAACATAATCTCAATGTCAATCCACAGCCACAGTTTCCAGTTTATAATTTACACTTTCTTTGACCTCTTCCATACAATGTTTATAGTAGTAGGACGTCACTCTAGGTTAAATAATATTTCGTAATTGCCAAAAGCCACAAAATAACACCTTCTTGTTTCCCTGAGCCATGTCTGCTAATTATCCTTGTTTGGGGCAATTATGATTTGGGGCATTTCATCCTGCCTCAAAAACATGCTCCAAAAAATCTCAGGCTAGTACCTTGAATCTTCCCTGCAGATTGTTGCAGTGGCATTAAGGAAGCCTGAGGAACCACAGGCCATCACAAATGCCATTTTGCCATGAAACTGCCATGAAACTGCACACAGTTTGCTTCTCTGATCAGCACTGTCAAGCTTGCACCTGAAATGCAACTAGTCTGAATTGACAAGAATTGACAAGAAATTGAAACATAGAACGTAAGAGTGGCTTGTAGCAGTTATTACTGATATTCTAGCCATAAGCAGTAGTGTGTTGATATAACAACCAGCTCTGCCGACTCCATTGCCACCTCCACATATGTCACAAAACAGCTAACCAGCTCAGTACAGGTCACGGCTCTGCTCTGCTCTCAACCAATTCGCAGAAAATATAACAATGAGCCTGTTCTGAACCGGTATGAGTGGGCTTCAACACACCACTGGCCATAAGTCATGCAAAATGTGGTTAAGTTTATCCCTCTGGCTAGGTAGTTATAGAGCAATAAGTCTAAAAGTTTAGTATTATTTCCAGAAGTTGTTTCTACCTACAAACCAGTACTCTCTGATAGAAAACATTTATTTTCCAAAACTACTTGCTAAAGACCAATATTTTTCTGATATAAAACAGTGTCTTTTTTCCAAAATAGAGGGATCCAGAGCTTTTCCGATACAGAACAGTTCGTATTTTCCAAAACATTTTATTGTTGCTCTATGCTTAAAAAGAAATATAATGAAACTATATGAGTGCCAGCAACTCAGAACAGATGCATTTTGTGAAACCTGTATCTGGGATGTCTCAATATCCTATGCTGAGGATAGTTCTTCCGTTTGTTAATTCCTTTAATATATAAACAAGGAAGGCAGCTATGTTCACCACAGATACTCATATACTGAAAATGTATTAGAAATTTACAGTTTGCATTATGAATGAATGTTTGCATTAGACAAATATATGTAGAATTCGAAGTGTTTATTGCTATTTTCTTTTTTCTTTATAGTATTATAATATTTCACTTTTTTGTTAAAGCACTTTTTATGTGTGAGGGGTTTTTTTTGATAATGTACATATCAGCAACTCTATTTGTAACATCACAAAATAATAGTGATTTTAAATGTTTTCAATATGGAGTTTAGTAACATAATAATACCTTTAAAAGTTGTTAATATTACGGTATACCGTATAACTAGAAAACGAGACCAAAATATATGTCAGTATCCACTTTCTAGTACTAGATTTTTAACATATAGAAAGTTAAATCCATTTCTTATTGAATATCCTTTGTTGCATCCAATAAAACTAAACCTTTTGTTGAATTAATTGCATCTTAAAATGACAAATACATATCTAATACTTTTTAAAGCTCTTTATTAATGTAAGATAATCCAACTCTTTATTTCAAGTTTCTTGCATGTTTCCAATATCTAATAGTAACATTTAATCTGTATAAGTATTAACTGTAGATTTGAGAATTTCCAATACCCTCTCCAATAATGATGCAATGTAGGAATTTGAGGTGCAGGTGGCACACCAGGATCAACTTATAAGATCAAGTGTTAATTGAACCAAAGTTTGAGGCAATGTTTTCAAATATAGATTGATAAAATGTTATTGAGCAACAATGCTTAACCCCATTTTTGGTCCAACAACTTCAGTTCTTTTTAGACTGGGATTTGTTACCAACTTTAATACCAAAAAATAAACACCACCCAATAACATAGGTAGAACAGGTTCCTTCCACAGACCAAAGAAACAAATAAATAAGCAAATCCCTTACCCCAATCTATAGGATAGCTATATGGACTACTGAAGACTTACTGAATTTAACTTATTTAATAGTTTCTATTATTTGTTGCAACATAATGGTTCCATTAAATACAGATACTCCTTGATTTATGCCTGGTCACTTAACAATCAATCGAAGTTATGACAGATCCACAAAAAGGTTCTGAATTATGTCCTGGATTCAAAGTTCTGAAGGCTATGACACATACACACCCACAGTCACATGATTGCATTTGAGTGCTTGGTAACCAATCCACGTTTATGACTATTTGCAGCATCCTGTGGTCATGTGACTGTGATTTACTACAGGTGGTCCCTGACTTACAACCACAATTGAAGCCAAAATTTCCATTGCTAAACAAGAAAGTTGTTAAGTCAGTTTTGACCCATTTTATGACCCTTCTTGTCATAGTTGTTAAGAGAATCACTGCAATTGCTAAGTTAATAACATGATTGTTAAATGAATCTTGCTTCCCCATTGACTTACTTGTCACAAGGTAGCAAAAGTTGATCAAGGTAGCAAAACATGACCCTGTGACACTGCAATTGTCATAATTCTATGCTAGTTACCAAACATCTGAATTCGGATCACATGACCATGGGGATGCTGCAACCGTCAAAAGTTTGAAAAACGGTCATAAATCACTTTTTTCAATACTGTTGTAACTTTGAATGATACCTAAACAAATGGTTGTATGTTGAGGACTACTTGTATATATATGTTTTTTTGCCAGAAACAGAATTTACTTCCAGTTCCTGGCAAAAAATGTCCATAGTGGATAATAAGTCCACTTAACTGTTGTGGTATTTGCTTAACAACCACTGAAAAAAATGTCATAAAATTAGGCTGATCATGTGGACACATGACAGAAATTTCAGATTCCAGATTGTATGGACTACTTGTAAACAGTTTAGTCCCGTATAATTTTCAAGACATTTATTTCATTGAAAAAAGCTTTGATTTGTACATCTTAAACCTATCAAACAACATTGTACGGTTGGGTTTAAAAATGAAAACTGAATCATTCCAATTTTGCAGCCTGTTGATTATTTGCCAACATTTGCTATGGCTCTTTGTTGGGTATATTCACAGATTGGTTGGCAGAGTAACTCATAATACATCTGAAGGATTCCACATTAGGAAAACTGTTGTTAAATAAAAGTTCCCCTTTTGACAACTGTTATCACCCTATAGCAAAATAATGTGATGAAGTATTAGGTTTGGAAAATAATATGAATGAAACTGGAATAACTATAGGAAAAAAGTTAAGCAAATAAAAAGTTTGTTCTTTCTCCTTAATACAGTTCTGTGAATTAAATATAAACTTAAGACCGAAGTTGACACAAATATTCAGTCAATAAGCAGAATGATTGCTTTTTCTGGAAACACTAAATGGTCAAATAAATGTCAAATCATCTTGATAGAACCCCAATAGAGGAGATGCTACATTCTCTGCATCTTTAGCTATTTTCCCAAGCATATGTCTTTCAAAACAATTCATTGTCGCTTTCAAGTATGCAGTACTGGCTAATTAAATGTTTTGGATTTGTTTGTTAGTTTGCAAACATTATGGTGTTGTTTACTTTCACAACATCCTTTCATTACTCAAAGGTTAATTATAAATATGTATACATTTATTACATAAACATTCAAAATCATTTCCCCAAGGCTATTTGCAATGTTTATTATGTGTTCCATATTCAGTAAATTCAAATTGAGATAGCCCACATGTATTTTAAGGGGAATTTTGGGTGAGGAAAATAATAGTTTCATGTATGCTGTGTATATTAGCACACACCGGCCTCCCACACAAATTGCAATGATATCAAAATGATGAAATGTCCATTGTGACGTCATGATGCAACCGCCAGTCTTTTGTATTAGGTTCAAACTTTTGGGTGTAAATATGTAAGTCGCATGATTTGTACTGTAATGTCAGGACACATTTTGTTATTTGCACCCTCCCACCATTCTGCAAATGTCTAAACTTGCATACCACAACGGTCTGCGGAAGCACAAATAATTTTTTTTAAAAAATTCTCCCTCAAAGAGTAACAAATTATAATGCAGGTAGTCCTTGCTTAACAAACACAACTGAGACCAGCAACTCAATAGGTAGGCAACACATTAAGCAAAATAGCACATAATCGCCCAGCCGCCCTGTTTAGGGTGACCCGCTCCCTCCTACAGTTGGGAGCGCGGGAGGACCTCTTGCAGGGGAGAGCTGAGGAATTTGTGCAATATCTGCATGATAAAGTCGCTCAGATTCGGGACGGTCTGGACTCCAATTGGGTAGTTCCGGATGGGATGACGGGAGTGGATCTTGAGAATGTTATCTGGGATGAGTTTGACACTGTGACTCCCGAGGACGTGGACAGGATTCTAGGGAGGCTGAATGCTACCACATGTTTATTGGACCCATGTCCCTCTTGGCTGGTACTGGCCTCCCGGGAGGTTACACGAGGCTGGCTCCAGGGCATTATTAATGCTTCTCTGAGTGAGGGTGTCTTCCCGGCCGCCTTGAAAGAGGCAGTGGTGAGGCCCCTCCTCAAGAAGCCTTCCCTGGACCCGGCTATATTAGGTAACTATCGTCCGGTCTCCAACCTTCGCTTCACAGCGAAGGTTGTTGAGAGTGTGGTGGCACAACAGCTCCCTTGTTACCTGGATGAAGCTGTCTATCTGGATCCGTGCCAGTCGGGTTTCAGGGCGGGTTACAGCACGGAAACGGCATTGATTGCGTTGGTTGATGATCTCTGGAGGGCTCGGGACAGAGGATCTTCCTCGGTCCTGGTCCTTCTTGATCTCTCAGCGGCTTTTGATACCATCGATCATGGTATCATGCTGCGTCGGTTAGGGGGTTTGGGAGTGGGAGGCACCGTTATGCGGTGGTTCTCCTCCTTTCTCGCTGACCGTACGCAGTCTGTGTTGGCAGGGGGGCAGAGGTCGACCTCGAGACACCTCACTTGTGGGGTACCACAGGGATCTGTCCTCTTGCCCCTCCTGTTCAACATTTATGTGAAGCCGCTGGGTGAGATCATCCGTGGTTTTGGGGTGAAGTGTCAACTGTATGCTGACGACACGCAGTTGTACATTTCTACGCCGGATCACCCCAATGATGCCCTTGCCGTGATGTCCCGCTGTCTGGAAGCCGTACGGATCTGGATGGGGAGGAACAGGCTCAGACTCAATCCCTCCAAGACAGAGTGGCTGTGGCTGCCGGCGCCCCGATATAGCCAGTTGGTGCCATCACTGGCTATTGGGGATGAGATCTTGCCCCCCTCAGAGAGGGTTCGCAACTTGGGCGTCTGGATGCACGGCTGTCTTTAGATGATCATATGACGGCCGTGGCCAGGGGGGCTTTTTATCAGGTCCGCCTGATTGCCCAGTTGCGTCCCTTTCTGGATCGGGACGCCCTACGCACAGTCACTCACGTTCTCGTCACTTCCCGTTTGGACTACTGTAATGCTCTCTACATGGGGCTCCCCTTGAGGAGCACCCGGAGACTTCAGCTGGTCCAGAATGCGGCCGCGCGAGTGGTTATGGGAGCGACTCGTCGCTCCCGGGTAACTCCCCTCTTGCGTGAGCTGCACTGGCTTCCGGTGGTCTTCCGGGTGCATTTCAAGGTGTTAGTTACCATCTTCAAAGCGCTCCATGGCTTAGGACCGGGATATTTACAGGACTGTCTTCTGCCAATGAATACCTCCCACCGCCCGATACGCTCTCACAGAGAGGGCCTCCTCAGAGTGCCGTCTGTCAGACAATGCCGACGGGTGGCCCCCAGGGGGAGAGCATTCTCTGTGGGAGCCCCAGCCCTATGGAATGAACTACCCCCGGATATAAGAAAGATTCCTGACATCCGTGCCTTCCGACGAGCCCTGAAGACCCTACTATTTCATCAAGCCGGTCTGACTTAAATTAGTGTTAATTTTAATAGGGGTTTTTAGGGGTTTTAAATTTTACGGCCAAATAGTTTAATTATTTTATTAGTTTTAATTTTTATATGTGATTGTTTTAATATGGCTGTAAACCGCCCTGAGTCCCCTCGGGGAGAAGGGCGGTATATAAATGCAATAAAACTTAAAACTTAAACTTAAACCTTGTGCTGGCTTTTCCATTGACTCTGCTTCTCAGAAGCCTGGCTATGAAGTGCGCAAATGGTGATCTTGTGATCGAGTGATGCTGCAACAACAGTCATAAAAACCCACTGTTTGCAAAGTGCCTGAATCTCAATTATGTGTCTATGAGGATGCTGCAGTAATAGTAAGTGTGAGGAGCGGTAATAAAGTTTATTTTCCAACCGAATAATAACTTTCACCAGTTGCTAATTAAGCAAGGTAAACATGTAGCTGTGGAGAAAACACAAGGTTTTGCTGATAATGATACATTACGAAGAATATTGTTGTGACTTCAGTGAAGGTAGAACATTTTAGTGGAGTCTGCTACAGACCACAACGCAGTATAAAATAATTTGAAACAAGCAATAGCAACTGCATGAAAAAGAACTATACTGTATTGTCTTTTATTCCTTAAGTGGCCCATTTTCTCTATAATTGCAGATGATTAAACTAACAATACTAACAGCATTTAAATTAATCATGGAGTAGTACACTGGATACTAAAAACACTGATTGACCAATGGCTAACCAATTAATTGTAGATAAACATTTTGGTTTTTTAATTGGCACTTGTCAAACAGTCTTGTCACTGATGTAATGCCACAAGCAAAGTATTTCTGTCTCTTTATTTGAGTAGTATTTTAAGATTTACTACAGAAATTATTTTTACAGCATTACAAGAAAAGGAAGCTATGCAGTTGAAGATCTATCAATCAATTTAATGGCAGGTTCTAGGTAAGATATGGAATGTATTTTCAAAAGGAATGTAGCTCTAGGCAGGGAATTTTCATTCATGCAATGACAGTGATCACAGAAAATTTCAGGGAGCATTTCTAATGTCGTATTATTTAGTGCAATGCAGAATTTCTTTGTCGAAAAGCTCACTATGGCTGCTAAATCTTTTATATCAAAGAATCTATACAGATAGTAATCTCCAAGAGATTTTTGAAGAAGGCAATGTTATTTGCAAAAGAAAGGGGTAATATTTGAATTCGAATTTTCCATTTATTTTCAAGGAGTCCTGTCACCATAAAATTGACTAGAATACTCCACAATATTCAGTCTTACTGCAGCCTGAATATTGGTAAGAATATCCATACATTTATGCTTTTTTTTGTTTTTATTATTCAGCTACAAAATAAAATAGTATCTGTTATTTTAGGAACGCCTGTGATCTTAAAATACTTTAATTTGAACAGGCAATTAACACTTCAAAAATTGTAAAAATATCCTAAATATTTGTCAGGACATCGTAGTAGTAATTCTTGAATTAACATTCAAAAGAATGAAAATGTTGGATAGCCAGATGGGGAAAAATCATGGGACTTTGTCTTTATATGTAGTCACTGCAGGGAAACTTTTGTATGCACAGAGATGGAAAAACTTACAATTGGTGTTGGATGGAATGGATGGTGAAGTTAATGGAACTAGCTGAGATTAATGATTGGTAGTTCTCAAAATAAGAACTCTGTGTGTGTGTGTGTGTGTGTACGTGCGCGCGCGCAAGTGCGAATGCATGTTTGTATGTCTATGAAAAAGAGAAATAGAAACAATAAAACATGTAAATCTGCATGTCTAAATGTCCTGAATCACTAGTTAAATTAGTCTGAGTAGAATTGAAATATACTGCTTGGCCTTATGGCTGTTCGTGAGACATAATTAACTTAGTTGGTGGGTTCCATGATTAGGTTCTGGAACAAATCAAAAGAACAAATCAAAAGTCAGTGCAAATTCCTGCCCACAGTCAGTGCAGAACTCTGGGACAATCAAAAAACTAAACAAAATACAAGCTTTGCCAGCTATACCTTATTAGTAAACAGCCTGAGATGGTTATCTTACACTGGAAAATAACCCTTAGTGGATCTTTTAATCGGCTCCATTGCCTTGCGAGCTCATGATGGCATTGGTTCTCACAACACTCCAGAATGTACATGATTGGCCAGAGAACAAATCCATATAGCTTCCTTTCCCAAGTGAGAATGGCCCATTAACTATTTCCATAAGATACAGCCAATTGCCATCACATGTATTTAATTGCCTATCAATGCTGAGGCAGACCAAGGATGGCTTTAGGCACTCCATTTTGGAAACACAATTTCCTTCATCCTACCTCTAATTGCTACAGGTGAGGAATGTAGAGCACTGTGATGTATATGAGAGATGCAGCCTGAATTGACATGTCATTTCCATATCAGCAAACCTGTTGCCTCAATTGGTTTTGTTGGTTTCCCGAGAGGCTGCCTCTTCCATTCAGTTCCCAATTTGTTCTTCTACCTTCTTTTGGCTGAGAGGAAAAACAGAGCCTAAGATGCCTAGGTACTTTTTAATTTCTTTTGCAATAGGCCAGTCAACTGGTTAACCTAGAAAGTGCAAATAACTGGTATCCAGTCCAGTCTGGTTTAATGGGTGAGATGTATAACAGGCTTTATTAGATTAATCCCAGCTGTTTAATAGTTTTTGGTTACTAAAATCTAGCTGTCTTTGAAAGTTTAACTGAAAGCATTAATTTCTGTAGCCTAGAAGAAGATTCCATTTGCTGGGGTCACTGGTCTCAGGAATCTTGGTGTCCCACTTCTTCTTCTCGTGTATAGTATTCTTCCCAGAATCCTTTTCTCAGACTGCAGTTCTTCAACATTTATTCAATGATTGAGAAAATAATTGGGACTATAAAATGGTATCCAATATTACACACACACACACACACACATTCTGTGTATATCCTGCCTACTGATCAAAAGTTTCCCCAATCAGTCTGTGCTTTAGTAATTTCTTTTACAAAGTTAGAGTTGATACAATGAGAAAGATAAAAGAAAATAAATGCATAGCATGAAATAACCAGAACATTGTGCATGCCAATTGGAAATACTTTTCATATAGAGAATTATGTTGGTTGGGAATGGAATTTCAACTTGGGGAACTACTAATTGCACTGAAATTAGACAATTGTGTGTCAAAGTTATATGGGCAACTGCTTGGCACAGAGCTTTCTATCCACAATAATGCAGGAAGGGTAGGCAGCAAGATGTAGGAAAGCATGGTTTTTGCTGCTGGCTTCATAATGGAGGAGAGCATGAGAGAGTAACTAGGTAAAGAGGCCAGAAGCAGTTCTGCAGAAGAAGAATTGTTTGCAAAGTGAGCTAACCGCAGTCAAATGATGCCCAGTATCACAGCAATCAGGCAGAAAAAAGAGAATATTTCCCACTTCTGTGTGGTGGTGAAAAAAACTAAACAGCAGGAGCTCCTCAGGGCTAAAGAAAGCTAAAGGTTATATTAACAATCTGCAACCTAAAAAGTAATTTCACACAAATGTAAGCAGCTGATAAGTAAACAAAAGTCTATAATTTTGGGCTATGTGACTAGCCTCCCTCTAAGGACCTGATAATATATTATCTTTTGAGTACCTTTTCCGAAGATGCTGAGAACACTGACAATGGATTTCATATTGAATCAATGGCTGAGAATTGAATACAAATACACTAAATGGGAAAAATGTATTCCGTACTAAACAAGACTATAACCCGACATTTACATAAATTACTAACTCTGTATGAGAAGTATTACAGAGTTCTGAAAATATTGATTATTAGCTGAATGAAAGCAAATAACTAACAGGAAATGAAGAATAATTAGGATTTTGAGTGGAGGCCATGTAGAGCTACTCACCGCATAGCCAAAAATAACATTGTTTTTGCACTAATTTAGATTCTAGACTTCTATCTAAAAGTGCATCTGGTGACTGCGTTCCGCAGAAGAAGATACAGAATAGTCTTGGAATTGGTTCCGTATTTTAAAAAAAATTATGCCATCCGATCACTGAAATACTTTATCTAGCCTTTATACTCAAACACTACAGTTTCAACAAGCAGACTTTTGCAATTTTAAAAAATCCATTATTGTTATTTTCACAGCAAAATGCTTACATTCATAGGCTCAAACTGTGTTTTAAAAAAGTACTATCCCTTGTAATGTTTATTGATACCTTCTAAATAATATACACAAAAACAGTTTAATTAAAAGGACCAATAGAGGATTCTTTAAAGAAAGGTGTAATAAGGTAAGAAAAAGGAACAGCATTTATTTGTATGTTCTAGCATCTGACAAAGATTAATTTTAGTAGATACTGTCTCCTAAAGCAAAGTCCACAGTACATTCTCTCAGCCTATCTGCCATGTGAAACCAGAACCTTGCACAGTTTTGCTGACTGCAACGTTTCTTTCACAAATGGCTTAGCCTGTTTTTCTTCAAGATAAAGGTCAAAGAGAAAATTCATTTAATAGAACTCTAGATAATACAAAACAATACAGAACAAGCACAAGGATAAAAAAATTTCAGATATGCTGTGGCAGGAAAAAGGTCAGAGTTTCATATATCTTTATGGTGCAAATTGTACTTAATGCATACAGAAAGCTCTGAATAAGCGGTTTGATCATGTCCCCCTTGCATATAACAACATTAACTAAAAATCTTGGATTGGTCTGTCTTTTCCTGTAAGAGTGATAGGACAAAATCCCATGTTTTCAGGCAACATACATTAAAGAACATGATATATTTCATCAGAGAATATAAAGGGAAAGAAAAAAAATGAAAGAATAAAATACTTTTTTAATTAAATAATCTTTGTCCAAAGCATTTACTTCACTTATGTTAACTTCTATTTTTCAGAGACTATAGTCCTGTGCATGTTTTTTATATTTGGTTGGATTCACAAACAAAATGGACTTATGAACAGCCTCTCAGAATGTAAGCTGTTCACAGCTAAAGAACGGTCTGTAATTAAAGCTTAAATAACTTCAAAATACATCCACAGAAGGAAAAACTAGAGAGAAATGGAAACGAGAGGGCTTCAGTACCTAAATATTTTTTTGCCTGTAATGTTTTATCTTTCATTTTTCTTACACTGAAATAACTTTAAAATAAACAATTCTCTCTCAACTAGAGAAAAAGGCAATGACAAACCACTTCTGAAAAATGCAATGAGGAATTACCAGGAATAAAAACTGACTTGAAGGCATAGCTTTAATGAGTGTGTCATGTGACATTCTATTATATTTTCTAGTTTCTATATTTTAACTAAGAAGTATGTAAACATTTTAACATATCATTTTGTATGTATTTGCAATTTACTTATACACAAACATTTTTTTCCACACACACCAGGTCAGAAATTAAAATAAACTGCTTACTAATCAGAGCACAGCTTTGAACAGGTGAGTGGGAGCAGTTCTTTCTTCACTTTGTCTAGAATTCAGATATGCAGTTCATTTTAGTTTCTGAAACCACATTTAGTATTTAGACATTTATTCTACTGAAACAGGCAACGCAGGTAGAGAGACCGAGCAATTAAGGCTTCCCAATGCTAGCAGTCTGTAGAATTCCACCCTGACCTCTGCTAATCAAGCACATGAGCATTTTTACTCCCTTTAGGGGCATGAAATGTGACTTGTGGATTCATCAGCTGAGTGTGGATTAACACAATTGCTTAGGCTCCACTGTGCCAGACGATGAGCCCAAATATAAATAAACAAATGCATATTTTATTTTATTCTCTGATTTCCAGTTTACAATGACAGCATTGATAAAAATGTTCACAAAACACTAATTATGGCGTATTGACATCCAGCACATTCATGAACAAACAGAAACATGAACATTTTTTTATCTTTCACAAGAAGGCTTCAGGATTGATTTGCTCTTGAAACAGTGAATGAATATGTACTTTTCAAGGAATAAAAAGGTGAAAGAACAATAAACACTGACGTTTGCACAATTTTTCAACTTCTTTTATATCATTTGTACTTTGCACTCATAGATTTTCTTTTTTTTAATGAAACTCTTTGATTCAGGGATCATTGCTTTTAAAGGAACTCACACACCTTCAAATGTTCATTATGGCAACTGGCTTCAGGAAAGAAATGATAACATCTTATACTTAATAAATTATAAAAAACTAGACCACTTTGGTCTAGTGGTTAAGGCACCACTAGACGCCAGGAGATTGTGAGTTCTATTTCCATTTTAGACATGAAAGACAGCTGGGAAACTTTGGACCAGTGACTCTCTCTCAGCCCAATTCACCTCACAGGGTTGTTGTTGTGAGGAAAATAGGAAGGAGTATTGTGAGTGTTCACTGCCTTGATTTGTAAAAATAATAAAGGCGGGAAATAAATAAATAAATAAATAAACAGACAAACAATTTGTGTGTGTGAGAGAGAGAGAGAGGAGAGAGAAACAGACAGACAAGGGACAGAATAAAAGGGAGTGGGGGAGAGACAGAGAGAGATTCATTTCAAATGTACAAAACAGGCATATGAAACCTTTCATATTTTGAAAGTATATGGAAAAAGATATTGTATTTTTGACTGTTCTAGTATTGTAATGCTGAACCATGCTTATTTCTCTCTCGCTCTCTGAAGAACCATCTGTTCCCTGTGAGGGACTCACTCGTTATCTGAGGTTCTCTAATGTGAATGTTATGAGTCTTCTAATGATTGTGGCAAGAGGTATTAGCAACAGTCCCTCATGAGACAGAGACTAGTTTAGCTGAAAGCAAAAGCACATTTTCAGCCTGCAGACAACTGCTGCTTTGCATGGCTTGCAAAGTGCAAAGCAACCCTATGTGAACAGAGAGGCTCTGAATCAAGTTATGAAAGAAACACAGAGCACTGGAGAATGAAGAGGCATGAAAGCCAAACAGAAGCATTTAAACCACCAAGACACAGGAACCAACAACTTCATCGTCGGATGGGTACCTTGAAGCCATATTTTTGCAATGCCCACACATTTCTACAGCCACAGAATTTTCAACTATTCGAGCTTGAAATATATACTACTATAATCATTAAATCATGCTTAACAATAATAAAAAATCCAATGTAATAACAACAAATAAACCTTTTTATTTTAATAATGAAAAAGAAATCTCAAAAAACTCCCCTTCAAAACAAAGGAAAAAGCAAAAGGAAAATCTTTGCAACAGTCACAAGGCATGCCTCCCCAGATACCTTACAACACATCCAATATAGCCCTTGAGCCACCAGAACTATTAGGTAGAGCGCCTAGTCATCAAAAGATTCCTCTCTCCTTATGTAACAAGGGTGCTAGAAACAAGGAAAGGATTTTAGAAAGGAAAGCGTGAAGGAGAAAACATTCTGAAGACTACTTGACATAAAGTTGATTAATTGATTTGAGTGATTGATTATGTGTCGTCAAGATGATGCTGCCTCTTAGCAACCACACAGATGGACCTGTCCCCAACTTGGCCCTTCAGGTCTTCCAATGGTATCGCCTTTGCCACTGTTACAGAGGTTATCCCACTTCCTGCTGTTTGTCTTCTTCTCCTTCTACCTTTCCCTGCATTACAGACTTCTCCAGAGAGCTATAGGTCATCCTATTATTTATTGATTCAGTGACTGCCCAAGTCAAACAATGTGACTCTGGGTGATATACAAGGGAAAACAAACAATAAAGCAAAGCACGCAGCATTAAAAACATATTTTGTCAGCTTGGTAGTACTAGCCTAGGAATCAGGAGATAGCAAATTCTAGGTCTGCTTTAGGCATAACTGTTCCACTTCTTCCCGCAAATTGGCTCGATCCCTTAAAATTGCTCATCATTCCTCTTTCCAGTTTTATTGCTTGCAAAGTGCAAAATAAAATTGGGCTTCATTTAAATGCGTTATTTTGCACTTGAATACAATACAATATATAGTATATAATAATACAATGGAATTTGGCCCAGAGCTTCACAACAGTAAAGAACAAGGGCTACATTACAATTAATAACTACTGTACCTACAGCATCCAAACATGTATTTGCACAACATGACCTAAACATTCCCAAGAAAACAGTCATGGAAATTGTTTACATATTTTTAATTATACTTTTTTAAAAAAAAATGTTACATGTTAAATGTTTCCATAAAACCTGACTTTAATAAGGATAATTATTTTATTATGAAAAATGATTTTTATTTAATCATTTAATAAGAATAAGACAAGGATAACCCATAACCTTTTAAAACTCTAAGACAGAATATTTAAATCATAACGCCCTATTAAATTTAATGGGAAAATTAAAGCCTTTGATTTAATCTTCTACAGAAAACAATAGGAATTTATGACTGCTTAACTCTAGCAACCTATAATCCTGTTTGTTTTGTGTCCTTGGACAAGTATAAATAGCCCATCTAGAGGTATCTACCGTATTTTCCGGCGTATAAGACGACTAGGCATATAAGACGAGCCCCGACTTTTCCTGTAAAAATATAGGGTTTGGGCTATACTTGCTGTATAAGACGACCCCACTTCCAACATTTTACCCACAATGTAAAAGCAGTTGTGCTAGACCCAAAATGGCCCCTGCAACAAGCAGGAACCTCACACAGCCACAAAAAGGCCAAAAAAACAACTTTCACACTTTACACACACAAAATTCCACATACAGCTTTGTGAGATTTTGTGCGTTTGTGTAGTTAGAGTGAAACACTACAGAAACACACTAAATCTCAGAAAGCTGCACAATTTTTTTTATTTTTATTATTTTTATTTAAGCTAAATTTAAAACTTCCTAGCCTAAAACTTAGACCTAGCCTTTAAATGGCTAGGTCTAAAAAAGAACAACTAAAAAAAAACCCAATTAACTATTTTTTTAAAGCTCCCAAAGGGGAAAAAAACTTACCCAATAGAACAGGGGTCTCCAACCTTGGCAACTTTAAGACTTGTAGACTTCAACTTCAACTCCCAGAATTCCTCAGCCAGCTTTGCTTTGCTGGCTGAGTAATTCTGGGAGTTGAAGTCCACAACTCCCTGCCTTCTTGACTGCAGGGAGATTCAGTTGCTTGCTGATGCAATGGATTGCAGGCAAGTGAAGCAAGGCAAGCGCTGCGGCTAGCAGCTAAGGTAAGCAAGCTGGAGGGGGGGGGGATTTTTGCTACCAATTAGCAGGCAAAAATTAGCAGCTGGGATCGCCAGAGCCATGTAAAAGGAAAGTTTTTTCTTTTTAAATGGCACTGGCCATCCAAGCTCTGGCGATCCCAGCTGAGTTGCCTGCTAATCAGGAGAATGACACCTGGCATATAAGACGACCCCCGACTTTTGAGATTTTTGTGTGTTAGAAAGTAGTCTTAATACGCAGGAAAATACAGTATATTCATTACATTTCCAGGATAAATTCCACTAAACTAACTGAAATTTAACTCTGAGAAGACCAATCTAATACAGGTAGTCCTTGACTTACAGCCACTCATTCAGCAACCATTTGAAGTTATAACAGCAGTGAAAAAAGTGACATGACCAGTCCTCAAGCTTACAACTGTTGCAGCATCTTCTGGACAGTCCTGTGATCCAAATTTGGGTGCTTGGCATCCGGCATGTATTTACACCATTCCAAAGCCATGTGACTGCCATTTGTGACCTTTCCAGCATCAACAAGCACTCAATGGGTGGAGCCAGATTCATTTAATGTCCAAGTTATTCACTTAACAACTGCAGTGGTTCACTTAACAACCATGGCAAAAAGATTGTAAATTAGGAGCAACTCACGTAACCCTGCAACCCCCTTAGCACCAGAAATTTTAGTCACCAATTGTGATCATGACTCAAGAGCTATGTGTATTGCAATGTCACAAAGCAGTTCAAACATTATATACTGGTAAACGATTTGCTGCTCAAAGCTGCTTTGTAGAATAATTCAAAGTCTTACTCCTTGCTGTATGTATATCACTGCATCCTCATCCAAACAGGTCTAGTACAGTAATCAGAAAGGTTTTCTGTTGATGTACTTTAGCGAGACTTAATCCTTACAAAATGTGTTGAGGAAAACACCCTGTAATTGTTGTTAAACCAAAGAAGATTAAAATGTAAAATATTGCCTAGAGGAAACACAAAGTTGTACTTAACCAGAAATAAATCCCACTGCCATGAGAGTTGAAATCTGCTACTATTATAAAAAATCAGCCCTGGAAAACTAAAGCTGCATTCATAGGATGCCTGGATGTGAAATAGTATAAGGCAGGGGTCACGTACATATCGGGACATTTTTCCCCTCTGCTAAACCAGGTGTGGGCGTGGCCAGTGATTGATGCATCCAGCCCATGGACCATGAGTTTGACAGTCTTGATGTAAGGGGTACCTTTAACACTGAGCAGGAAGTACAGGTTGTATGAAAGTCACCTGCTGAAACACCTTCTCCTGCATAATTATTACATATGTAGAAACATTAATTCTCCTGTATCTGCCCATCCTATTCACACAAGCTTCAACTGCTGAGGATTTTTCACTGCCAATATATATCCAGGAACATCAGGGACAATGTAGCCCCTTTTATCTATGTGGCACCATTCCAGTGGATTTCTTCTAGACACGCTTGCTGCTTATAGTAGCTGCTTAGTAGTCATGTGACAATAACAAACAGTATCTGCTGTACTCATGACACAAATCCAGGTCATATATCACTATAGACCTGTAAATTAGGTGAAAACAAATATAATAGGAAATTCAAAGAACATATTAACTGCAACAACTCACTGCATGCTCTGATTCCCCATCATGACCGCAATAGCCATTAGGCAAATCTATATTTGTAAAGTCATAAGATTCCTTTTTCCATACAAGGTGAAGAAAATATTCCTTCCTTGTTTCTAGATACAGGTAGTCCTCGACTTACAACAGTTCATTTAGTGACCGTTCAAAGTTACAACAACTCTGAAAAAATGGACTTAGGACCGTTTTTCACACTTAGGACCACTGCAGCATACCCATGGTCATGTCCTAAAAAATTCAGATGCCTGGCAACTGATTCATATTTATGGCAGTTGCAGTGCCCAGGGGTCATGCGGCCACCTTTTGCAGTCTTCTGACAAGCAAAGTCAATGGGGAAATCAGATTCACTTAACAACCGTGTTACTAATTTAATGACTGCAGTGGTTCACTTAACAACAGTGGGAAGAAAAGTTGTAATATGGGAAAAATTAACTTAATAACTATCTCACACAACAACAGAACTTTTGAGCTCAGTTATGGTTGTAAGTCGAGAACTACCTATACAGAAAAATAGCAGGAATATTTTTACTAATAAAGCAACAGAGTATAAATTCTGTTCTTTGCTCCATAGAACATGAGATACAGTACCTAAGCAACTGAAAAAGGTGCTCATATATCATATACTTCTGTGGACTGCCAATAAGAGCCGCTTTGCTGATTGGACTCTTCATTAGAAAAGAATTACTGCTTTCCAAACTGATGCTCACATATATCTTATTTTTTTATTATCACTTTTCTACTTTCACCCTCTAATTGCCTCTTCTTCTTCTCCTTACTGACCCTGAAAGAACTCTCCAAAAATCATTCTTAGAAAGAAGTAGACAATTGAGAGAAAAGGAACATCAAATATGTTGAGAGAATGTGTTGGATACTTCCAGAAGATGTCAGAGTGATAAGATTAAAAACTCAATGTAGTTTAATACTGAATAGTGTTCAAAGCTTAAAATGGTTTAAGAAGCCTACACTGTATACATTCACAGGTAACCCTTGAGTTATAATGGCAATTGGGATTGGGATTGCTAGCCCTATGTAATGTAGTTGTAAAGCATGACATTGCATGACTGCATTGCTTAGTGATGGCAAACCTGGCATTCCTTGTTGTGGTCGTTAACCAAATTTAACCAAATTCCATCTAGGCAGTCTTTTAGGTTGTTAAGTAGGATGCAAAAGCAGCCTCAGGTAAGGATCAAGTGGGTGCTGCAGAGAGGGTGGAGGAGACCCTGGGAGACCCGGTGCAGGCTACACACAAGTTGGGGGATGCTGCACTGCAGAGTGAACTTTGGGAGGCCGGTGAAAGAGGATTGTGGGGAACCTGCATGTGTGGGAAAGAGGGGAAGGATGCATGAGAGGTGCATGCATGTTTGTCTGTGAACACAGGAAGACCCAAAGAAGGAGGGTGCTGGTGGGTGCATGTCTGTGTGCAAGCACAGGAAAGTCCAGGGAACGAGGGAGCTGGTGGATGCTTGTCTATGCACAAATGCCGGGAGGATGGGGAAGATCAAAGCTGGTGGGTGTGAATGAGTGAAGGGGATGGGGTGTGTGAGTGAAGAAACTTGTGATCTTCCCTGTTGACTTCCCCACTGACTCTGCTTGTGGGAAGCCAACAGACTGCTGCAACCAAACATAAATACTGACAAGTGTCCAAATTTTTTTCACATGACTTTGTATGGGGCCATCGCAGTGACTGGAACTTTGAGAGCTATTCGTAAGTTTCTTCATTCAGTATCGTCATAACTTCGAACAGTTGCTGAACAAATAGCCATAAGTCAAGGACTCTCTGTATAGTATTTCTTTGGTTTCATTATCATGTCTAGTGAAAATAGGTATGAGATGAGAGGTTTTACTAACAATACAAAATTTTGCAAAATATGTTTACAAGTTCCCAAGGGACTAAAAATGCTCAGACAAAAATGTTACTAAACCAACAATCTTTAATGAAGGACCAGTCCGCAGTGCCTCTGCCAGCAAAAATGGAGCTCTGTTTTCATTGGCAGAGCGTTGCAGGAGGCCGTCACAGCCGAAAACAGCTCTGTTTTCGCTGGCAGAGTGCTCTGGCAACCACAGGCGCCGCCGAGACACGTGACATCAAGCTGGCCACGCCCACACCCACCCCAGCCCCCCAAGGTCAAACACAACCCTAATGTGGCCTTCAATGAAATTGAGTTTGACACCCTCAAAGATTCCTCACTGAGCAATTGCCAATTAGCCAGATACCTTTATCTTTCCGCCTCTCCCTGCTAGACTTCATCTGTACAGTACCGCTTATGAAAAAGACATTTAATATTCTCTAGAGTAGAAGTATATGGTACTTCAAATGTAAAAAAATTCAATCAGAAAAATTCAAACCACAGTCACTAAACAAAATGTTTTAAGTCGAGGAGTATAGTACTTGTACAATCTTTGCAGAGTCAGTGACTGAAATTAAAAAGTGAACACAAATTTTGTGCACAGCTTTTCACTTTGGAAACAAAATCAATCACTAAAGTGTAGTAAGAGGGATACATAATTTGGTAATGGTACTTCAGAATAATTGTTGACTGCACATTGTATGTGAGGCAGCAATATGATGTTATTGCAAAAGACCAGACAAAGAAGCAAGTAGTTTTGGATCATATCAAGAGACACACATTTTCTAAAGCAATAAGAATAAGAAATAGTTATATTTTATTCGCTTTTGGTCAGATTTTTCTTTCAAGTTCTTATCATTACACTAAGGATTCACTGAAATTATTCTCTTATTATGTCTGGGTTATTTGTCTACTATTGTCTCTGCCCATTCTATATGATCCAATAGAGCTAGCATGCCTGGGACCCACCAAATAATGCCAACATATAAGAACCACAAGGTATATCATCTGCCCTATGGAACAATCTCTCTTACAGCCCGCTTCAACAACCCCAAATGTGACTGGTCCCATCCCTGTCAGCCTTTATGAAGGACCTGAAGACTGGGCTTTTTTCCTGTCCGAGGAAATCAGTTGAATCAGATATATGTTGTGCATCTGATCTTCTGCACAATATATTTTATCTTATTGTTTATTATTTTACAACTTTTTATTAATGTCTATGGAGATTCTCAGGCATCCAGGTCATGGTTGTCCCAAAGGTGCTTTTTCAAAAGGCAACTGGACTTTGTTTTTTCCTTGAAGACGTTTCACTTCTCATCCAAGAAGCTTTTCTAGAACTAAAGAAGCTTCTTGGATGGGACGGAAACATCTTCAAGGAAAGTTGCCTTCCAGTTGCCTTTTGAAAAAGCACCCTTGGGGCGACTTTCTATTAACTCTTTTCTCTGTGCTAGCCACCCAAGGTCACATGGCAAGAGGACATCAGATAAATCAATGAAATAACTAATTAGAAATGGAAAATGTTCCACAAAAGAATACCAAGAATACCAAGAGACTAGAAGTTAAGTCCTATGAACAGTCATTGAAGCAGCTGGGATGTAGTAATTTTAATCTCGAAATGAGGGATATGATATACCTTAAATAATGTTATTTAGTGGTACCTTGGTACTCAACTGCTTTGAAACTCATCGAATTTGGCACTCAATGCATTTTGACAAGAAAATGTTGTCCCGGTACTCATCATTTGTGTGGTACTCAAAGCGCAAACTAGAACTTGTCAGTGTCAGTTGCCTGATTACTCGCTACCCTTTCCAGCCAAAACAAAGGGTGACCCATTAGTCACGCAATAGCTCATGCCCTGTGCACATCCCATTGCAACCTTATCTTAGCTTCTGTGGTCATTTTGTGGTTTTTTGTGGTTTTTTTTCTCATCTATGTAGGTAAAGTAAAGTTTTTATTTTATTTAATCTAAGTAGTTATTAATTTTTATGTTTATTTCTCATGTAAAATAATGGTCGTTTCCGGCCCTAGAGCCGGAAATGATTAGCACACGTGTGCTAGTCATTTCTAACCTTTACCTTTACCTTAAAGTAATGGTATACGACCCTATCTTTTTACACATTGCCTTAAAAAGGTACCTTGTCATTGGTTTGAGAATGCATTAAATTTATTTACATTATTCCTTATGGGAAAAATTTGTTTGAGACTCATTGTTTTTCGTACTCATTACACCTCCCGTAACAATTAACAAGTACCCAGGTACAACTGTATAGAAGAAGGTCCACATATTCTCTCTTGTTCCAAAATGTCATACACAGAGTAATGTATTTAAGTTCCAAAAAAGCAGTTTCCAATTGAATGAAAAAATTCTATCACAGCAGTTTAGAGCTAATTACTCACTGAGATGCTGAGCTCTCTTTTGGATGTGTTCAGCCAGCTGCTATGTTTTAATTTCCAACTTGATTATGATTCTATAAACTGTATAACAAAAATCAATACAATACAAGCTTTTAAGCTTGAAAGTTAGCCATTGAAGGACAAACTATACTACATTAAATGTGTTTGTTCTAATATTTTGAATAGCTAATTAACTATATCTAATAGCAACAGCTCCATCGAATAGGGGTTCTCAAATTGTAGGTCATTGCTTCCAGGAGAAACATGAGAAATTCAGAAATGAGCTGCAAAATATTTTTAAAGCCACAGCAAGATTATACCGTCAGAGTGACAAGCAAAGTCTGGAGAAAGTTTTGACAGAGGGCTAAATATGTGGATCTACTTAAGCCATCTGTCAAAAATATCTGTCAGTTGCAGCAGTACTGCAATTGGCAAATGGTTTCCCACCAGCTCATCATTTCTAGCATGACATTTATTTATTTATCAAATTTCTATACTGCCTATCACACTTACATGACATGATGTATAAGAATGTATCTGCAGTCTCTGGAGTGTCTGTAGATATTTCTCTGTTATCAAACTTCAGTACTGCATTTTTAACTGTTATTATAAATTCTTAACCATTCAAAATGGCTAAAAATATTAGGAAGTTAAGACAAAAGCTAATTTACCAGGAGTGCTGCTAAAAGTAAGCCTGAGCAAAGGATATCTCATGAAAGTTACATATCTTTTAGTAAATGCTACATTTATTCCTTGCCAGTTCTAACCCAAATGAAATCCTTAATGAGGTAGAGTATAGAGATCAATTATTAACTAATTAATAAAGATTATAAAGAAATCAATAATATCACTTGTACTTTAAGGATTTGAGCACTATTATTTGTAATAGCTTTTAGATTAAATTCAACTCTAAGAAGTAATATTATGTAAATGGCAAGTAAAAAGTTTGTATATATGTATCTGTATATAATATCCTCTTTTAGATTTTGAGAAAATCTCACCAGATATTGATGTTTCATGTCAAGATTCTGTGTACTTTTATTTTTAATGCATCTAGTAATTTTTAAATACTACTACCACTGCTACATAAAACTAAATATGTATTATTATATGCTTATTAAAAGATAAAGATGCTTGTGTCCAACTGCTTTCCAAACATGAAATATCAATTTAATGATTGTAGTTACATTAAAATGAAGCAGTGTTTCTTTTCCAAATATGAAAGAGCAATAAACTGTTGACAATGGTATGTCCCAAAAGGTTACATGCAAAAATCATTTTATCCTGTCCACCTGTTATTTTTTTTATTGCTTAAGCGCAAATACACAACTATCTGTTTTATAAATGTCTACATTCTTTTGAAACAATATTTCTTTTATATTCACATGATTTTACCAGGTATGAAGAGACATAAAAATGGATTGGTTGTATAGCAACATAAAGAAATGCAGAACCACAGATAAATTGGCAGCTGAACAGATTTCATACCGTTGGTAGGATTTTTCCTTTCATTAAAATATAATGACCCCATAAGGTATATCCAAGCATCAAATTTCCAATTTCCGTGCAAATATTTCTGGACCTAATAAATTTCTTTGCTGGTTAAGGTTATGCCTCTTTTTACATTAAAAGGTGTGGTTACCTGTAGAATTACAGAATGAGTTATGCCCCACCATCTGCACAAAATAAGCATCTCTCACCTCAGAGCATGTTTGTTTTATTAAATTATTGCTCATTCCTTTCTGGCAAACAGTTTACAATATACTGCAAACAGACACTACCTCCTTCCTCTATTAAGAAAGCAATTTTTCATCTCTTTCTCCAACCCTGTTATGAATTAGTTTATGGTTTCAATTTAAAAAAAAAACAGAGATAGAGCATCAGTGCAAACTGAAAAGCTTTTTTAGTATCATGGGCTGAATAGGCTATATACCTACATGAAGCACACATTATGATTCATAGTTCAATAGGTAAACTATCACTGACACTGCTGAGTAATCCATTAAAAAACACTTAACAAATACCAGTCTGTATTTAAAGTTTACATTTATTAATACAGAACCTAGCAAAATAAGAAGTTACATTACTATCTGCAAGTCTCAAGATATTTGTACTAATCATAGAATTATAAAATGTCCAAGTTACTATAACAATGCCCATACTTTGGGTATATGCAATTTGATTTACACTGAAACTGAACATGGTTGTACTAGTAAAACATCTTTACAAACTTAATATTTTCTTTTCCATGTTCAAGAAATGTGTCTTTGTGATTTAGATAGATACATTTTTAATATAATTAAGAGACTCTTGTCTCTTAATTTTGTCTCTTATAAACTGTCTCTTATAAATTGTTGTCTCTTATAAATTGTCTCTTATAAATTTTGTCTCTTATAAATTGTTTACTTACTCCCTATGTTTTAAGAATACTCATTTTAGAGGAAGCATTTTTAAACTGTTACAGCAAATATTGATAACAGAATACTAAAGCATTTAGCATGACTAAATAATATGACCAAATAGCATGACTAAATATGACTAAATAAGATTCCTAGAAATAAGAGCATAAGCTACTTATAATTTACCCATAATATTCCATCTGGTGGGGCATAAATTTTTGCAACAAAAATCACTCCAAATGAATTTATATACATTAAATCAAACCTGAAATTCCCAGCCCCAACATTCACGTACCAAATGTATTACTAATTTAATGTCCTCTTTTATAAGAAATTTAATATTTTTTACTCCTTCCGTCTGAAATGTTCTATCATGTAGAGATGCCAAATTGGGTAGACAATTAAATATTTTATTAGAGGAAGACTATTAAAGTCTTTATGAAGACTCATTTCTTTTATTATGTGTATTGTTTCATTTCATCCTTTTTTATTTATCTTAAATGACTGAAGGATCTATTATCAAAACCAGGGCTGTGGAGTCGGGAGAATTGGGACATTTAAACTTGCTTTTTTAAAAATTCCAATCTAAATTTAGTAGGAGTCAGAGTCGGTGCATTGTTTGCTGACTCCGACTCCGACTCCAGGTACTCAAAATTTCCTCCGACTCCGGCTCCTTGACTCCAACTCTGGCTCTGACTCCACAGCCCTGATCAAAACTGGACAAAGTCCCAGTCTAGGAAAAGAAATTTAACAAAATAATCTCTTTACCATTTTGGCATGTAAATATACCAGAGTGTGATACCAAAATCAATGTATCATATTCTTGTCTTTTGGATTAGGTCTAGGTTGTACCACTGTACCTTTCCTTCACTGTGTTGGGTTTTTTTAATGACTCAAAAAATGAATTTGCTGCTGATGAATGACAGTAGACCGAGTACAACTTAACTTTACATTTCAGATTTGCAAAACAAATCATATCAGGAAACCAGTTTTGATGAAAACACTCATTTCATTTATCTCTATTAACTATGCAAATGAAATTATTTTCTGTTAGACTAAAAAAAAAGATTTCTTTCATATTGTCGCTTTGTTTTCATTCATAAGCCTCTGATCAACCTAGCAATGATGAACTTAGTGTAGGATGTCAAGGTAGTCAAAGGATTCGTGTCTTCTTTATTTCCAATGGAATAATAAAATGCAGTACTGAAAGCTGTAACTTTTTACATTAAATGAAAGGGAACAGTAAAATGTCAACTACCCAGATACTTGTCAGAGTTATACATGTTTTGTTTTCTCCTAAGGAATACTATTTGTTGCAATCCAGGAAAGTTACAATTCTTTGGGTAGAAAGCAGTATTTTCTTCCATTTTAAAAGCACCACCCTATTGTTTAGATTCCACAATTTTCCAAATTGCCTTTTTATGTGATGATATTTTTCTGATCCTTGTTTAGCCTTTTGACTACCCCACTCTCACTGGCAGGGAGGGGAATAGCTGGGAGCGGCCGGGCAAGAAAGCAATGCTCAGAGACACAATTTGGGTGAAAAGTGTATTAACCCAGTCCAGTTCAGCCACTCAACTGGCAGCTGCCTAATGCTTTAGTTCAGTGTTGGAAGCTTGGAAGATGGGTGGACTTCAATTCCCAGAAACCCCCAGCCAGTGCTGGCTGGGGGATTTTGGGAGTTGAAGTCCACCCATCTTCAAGCTACCAAGGTTGAGAAACTCTGCTTTAGGAGACTTCACACCAAGGTCTGCCTCCCTCCCAACCATTAGCAACACCCCCCAACTACCAACCAGGTTACAGAAATAAGGATATCTGTTAACAGCGCTTCCTCCTTCCTCAATTGTCCCAAAACACATTCCACACATCCTCCTCTTCCCGCCCCCGCTCCGCCCCCCTCCCCCCCAAACCTCAGCTCTGAGAACTGGCCGCGGTGGGAAGTCCTGTCAAATTACAAACGAGAGCAGACAAAAGGCTGCGGTCGTGTGTGTGTGTGTGTGTGTGCGCGCGCGCATGTGTCTCTGTGTGTCTGTGTGTTGGGGGGGGTCGGGATCTTGGAGCACAGAGGTACGGGAGAAAAGAGGATAAAACGAGGGGGGAGGAGGAAGAAGGCAAGGGTGGAATAAAGGTAGAAAGGGAAGCGGAGGGCAAATGGAATGGAACTTGACAGGCGGGAGGGCAGCGGAAGGGCAGGCGCGGGGGGGAGGAGGAGGAAGAGGAGGCAGACAGGGCAGAAAAAAGGACAAGGGAGGAAAGCGGACGGAAAGGATCCGTGCAATGACGGGGCAGAAGAAGAAGCGACCTCCGCTGCAGGGCATTCACTCACCCACTTGCAGCACGTTATCCACGGCGCCTGTCTCCAGGAGGCGGATGCCTCTGCGGAACGGGAGCCCCTCGGAGATGGCGGCGCTGGCGGCGGCCGGCAAAGGAGCCGGGCCGGACGCCCCCGTGGGAACAGCTGGACCAGGGACGGTGGCCGGGTTCTCCTCTCCTCCGACTCCGATGTTCGTCCCGCCGCCGCCGCCGCCGCCCGCGGCTGCTGAAGCGCTGCCGGATGCCCCATTGCCGCTGGGTCGCCCGGGCTGAAAGCTGGAGTACATGCATATCTGACGCTCGCTGCGGGGGAAGCTCCAGTAGACGATGCGGCGCTGCACGGGCTCCGGGATGCGCTGGAAGCGGCCCTCCACCCGCTCGAAGGCCCAGCTGCCTGCCACCCGCTTGGCTGCCGCGTCCAGCAGCGACTCGGGTTGCAGCAGGGGCAGCAGCGCCCCCTCCGGCCCGCAGCCAGGCCCCGTGCCCGGGCCGCCCGGGAGGCAGCAGCCGCGCGTCCCGCCGTCGCCTCCGCCGCAGCCACCGCCCGCCGCCGCCGTTCCGACGGGACCTCCCGGGTAGACCCCGGATCGGGGCAGCGTCGCCGCCCCCACCACCCGCGAGCACAGGCGCTTGGGGCCCGGCGATCCCGCGGCGGGCAGCGGCGGTCGGAGCAGCTCCTCTCCCTCGCCTCCCTCCGCCATGGCTGCGTCCGACCCACTGAGTTCCAGCCGGTGCCTGCCTGCCGTCCGCCCGCCCGCCTGCGAACGCGGGGGGCGGGGGGCGGTAGAGGGAGGAGACTACTGCGGCGGCGGGGAGGGAGGGGGGACGGGCACCCCGGTGTGGGCAGCTGCCCCAGAGACCCGCGGCGGGAGGGAGGGGGGATCACGTGGCTCCTGCTGCTACCATTTCGCCCCCTGCCCGAACAATTACTCGCGCCTGTCTGCAACCTGCGTGGGTGCGAGGGAGGCGCGCGCGCGCGAGGAGGGTGTTCTATTCACGAATTGACTTTCCCCCCTTGCACGCTCACCGCGCTTCCCATTCTTAATCTGACCGCGGTTTCCTTTCCCGAGTGTTCCTGGCGTTTGAACGACCGCAAAGCGGGGTGGGGGTGAGGGTGAGGGAAGAATAGGGAATGGCTTTTGTTCGCATTCGGGGAAGCGAGATCGCCGCGGGGACAATGTTCACGGGGAATTACTTCGCGGCGCGCCGAGATCTCTGCTCCGGAATCTGCTCGCCGCGGTCCTTCGTGGGCTGGAATTAAAAGTCGGACTCAACGGGCACGGCCGGCTCCAGCAGCGACTTTTCTTCGGGAGATTTCTGGCTTGTCGCGTCTCTCGCCTAGGATTAAAGCAGCGCTTCGAAGGCTGGTGCCAAGGCTGGTTAGACGCGCTTGAACTTTCCACCAGCCTCCTGCTTTAGAAACAAGGCGTCGAAGAGTGAAGCGTCTCCCGTCGTACGAACGCGCCTTTGCCTTCTCCGTTCACACCACGCAGAATCCGTTGGTGTGGCTTCTCACGACAGAGCATTAATATTCTTTTAGCCAGTAATCATATTGAAGTCTAAAACGGAGAAAGTGCCTTCTCAAAGAGCAGAACTCCATAGGGCCCCCTGTTGTATATACAGTTAAATACCCTGCCGTTTTACCTGAAATCCACAAAGCAAGCCATCACAATTTCCATTCTCATGAATAAATGTCTTTCAAAGGATCTCTTCAATGATTTTCACCCCAAATATACCTCTTGAAACATGAAAGGTCCCAATTCACTTTAAAAAGAAAGAATATGCCTTTTTCTTTCTTTTTTTTAAAAGTCTTTGTAGATGGATTAATTAAAAGACAGATAATTGGGCATTTATCATTTCTAGAACAGTACACAGATTAATTGACCATATATAGAGTATAATTATTTCACCATAACAATCAAACGTACATTGTTTACTGAAATTAATTGGCCTTCACATTTATATCTCTTCAGACCCGGCAGTAGATCCTGGTACATACTAGCAGGAAGTTTTTAAGTCAAACTATAACTTGGTTGGCAAAACTTGTAGATCTAAACCTGATCTGCACCCAGGTTAAATTCCTCAAACCAAGATGTGTGTTGAGACTGACTGAATCATACCTGACTCAGCCATATTCTGTAGAAGCTGGTTATTTTCTTTGAAGCAAAGCACTCAGTCATGCAGAACTCCTGTTCAATGCTTTGAACAGTCAGGCCAATAGCAAATCTACAGAAATGAGAGAACTATTCTATGATACAAAGCTAAATAAAGTTTCCCTACATTTTGATTATTGCAGAAGGAATTTTTTGTGCCACGCAGAAAATGTTAGTTTTTGCTGATAGATAGCAATGTTTAAAGTATTTATTAACTTAGAAAGGCAGTAATTTATTAAACATCTATTTTCTCTGTCTTATAAATTTTTATGGCAATCCACTACAACAAAATCAGTTATAAAACAATCTTCTAGGTATACTGAGAATAGAAATACAGTAGGATGCCAACCACAAGGCTTCAGGTCCTAGTTGTGTCCAGCTCCATGGTAAAAAACCCACCAATAATATTGGTTAGGAAGTCTACCGTAAGTGCCATCTTCACTGGTACAGGGTTGACCAATGAATTCAAACCAACAGAAACATTTCCCTAATTGTTCTTATTGTACCTTATATTTAAAATGAAAATGCCATGGGAAGGAAAGTTCATTCCAAGCATGGAGCAAAGTTTTTTTTTTTTTGGGAAGAGCCTGCAGAGAGTACACAGAATTTTCCCTAGTCAAGCATTAAAGTCTTAGGACTTTAATAAGAAAAAAACTCCCACTCCTTTGGGGGTATGAAATATGTTCATATGCCACAGACACAAACTTACAGCAACTACTGATTTCATTGGGAAGAATAATAGAAAGGAGGAATTGGGAACTTTGGCTAAAAGAAAATATACATGTACCTCAGCTTTTTTAATTATCTAATTTTTATTAAAACTTTTAAACTGGGAGATAAAAACACAAACTAATATAAAGTAAAGGGGGGGAGGAAGAAAATAAACAAAAAGCAAAAAATGAAGGACAAGAAACAATGGCTGGAAACTAATCAAGGAGAGAAGTAACCTGGAATTAAGGAGAAACTTCCTAACAGTGAAGACAATTAATCAATGGAATGGCTTGTCTTCAGAAGTTGTGGGTGCTTCACCACTGGAGGTTTTTTAGAAGAGAGTGAACAGTCATTTGTCTAAAATGATAGGATCTCTTGTTTGAGCAGGGGATTGGACTAGAAAACTTTCAAGGTCCCTTCCAGTTCGATTCTGATTCTGATCCCCAATCCTTTAGAGCACTCCAGAATTCTGTGTTCCTGCTATTTTTGAAACAAACTATTTTTTAAATAACTGCATTGCTATTAGTCAGTTCCTGGTACAGTTGAAAGTGCTAGTTATGACTTATAAAGCTACCTAAAGGACTACACTCTTCAATTGGATCTACCCAGATATTTTAAAACCGGGGATTCTTCTCTTGTCACCTACAATTCACAGACATCCTGAAGTATTCGCAAGCTCTCCTGCAGAGACATAGTCTACATGGATTCTCTTTAGATAAGCCTTCAGTTGCAAGCAATACTTGAAAAGTAGTATTTGATATACTTTTGATGTGTAGCAGATCTGGACCGGACATATCATATTTTTAATCATTTTACAGGGTGTTTTGCTGTGCTGTGTTTCAAAAATATCATTCTTAGCTTTCTTGTTGGGAGAAGGAACATAAATCTCAAAAATAAATAAATCAGAAGCTCCACTTCTTAACACATTTCATATCATGATTTTCTAATAACCCACACACCCACTATACAACATTAATACAGCACACATTCCTTTATGGTAGAATGTAAGAAATCATTTAATTAAATAAATCAAGTCATTTTTTAAAACATGAGACAATGTTCCAATTTTTCAAGACTGAGACATGGTTTTATGAATGGAAGAATTAAGGGTGTTCTGTGAATGTGATTTTCTGGTGCCTGTTACACAAAAACAAAAGCCTAGGACAATAAATGTCTTTCCTTTTGTCCTCATGCATGCTTCTGAAAGACGTACAGTTTAGAATTAGAAAAACTTTTGATTGCACTGTATATCCAGACCTTCAAAATAGAATCAATTGACATAAAATAGATGGCACAGAGTATAATGTGATTAATTATAAATCAAATTCTCATCAACTAATATCAATGCTAATCAGTTACTACATATTGTGAGTCGATGAATCATGGATCTTTTTAAATGGATCTTTCATTCTGTTTTTTGTCTTGCCTTAGAAAGCTCCATTATTTTGAAGCTGTCCTATATCTTCAATATCTAGTTTTGTTTTTCACTAAGAAAACGGGTAATGAAACATCGGCAAGAAAACAACCAAGCTCTGAGAACACCAAGGATCCCTCAATTCTACCTTTCTACCCACAAAGCATAGTCATATGTTAGTACAAGCGGACAGATAGTTTGCACTAAGTTACTTTTTAAAAATTGAATACACATACACACACATTTGGCTGACAATCATTTAATCCTTTTCTGGAATTCTGTGGAAGAGGAAGGGAGAGGTGTAATTTTGTTTCCTGCAGGAAAATTAAGCAGACTTAAATCTAAGCAATGGTGTTTTAAAGTTGAAGTCCCTCTTGTGGCAGAAAGAGGAAATCAACGTATGGTTCGATTGTAACTAACAGAAACATAAAAGATTATCTCTAAAGGTACATTAAACTCTTGTTGAGTTGCAGCCCTTCTTGGGATACTTGCAGTAAAATTTCTATCTAGGATAGTGTTTTTAACCATTTCAGCTTGAATGTGTGCAGACTTCAACTCCCAGAATTCCCCAGCTGGCTTGCCTCTTAGGAATTCTGGGAGTTGAAGTCCACACATAGTCAACTTGCCAAGATAGACAAACATACTTCTAGTTTACACTTACACATGTCTATATAGTATGTCTCGCTATGTGCAAGCTTATGCTTAGTATTTGGTGATTAACAAAAAGTAAGGCTATTTTCCCTATACTATACGCCTATCTTAAAAACAGAAATGTGATTACATTTTCCAAAAGTATTTTTTTTCTTTACAAAAAAATGGAGTTTCACTTGCAGATATTACATATTCTTGCGGTACTACTGACCCTCCCTCTTGACCTTCCTCCTTGACAAAGTTAGGTAAAAGCTAAGAGTTAAAGAGCTATATAAAGGTCCAAGTATACAGAAGACCTTTGCTAATAGGCCAGAAATGTACCCAATATCTTATTAATTGAATCTCTACAAGGTGTTAGAACTGAATAATCATAGTGTTCAGAGTGTAACAAAAGTAGAAATAGGTGGCATAACTTTCCTGATTAAAGTAGAAGAGCAATCCTTTCCACTGCCAGCCTCAGACATGTTGGCAGAGCAGCAACCAGCAAATCCACCATTCAATATTTATATTGTATTCTACGTACTATGAGGAATCCCTATCTTCTGATGTATTTCGGTGGTGGGTTGCCCCCGGTTCGCACCAGTTCTATAGAACCGGTAGTAAAACCGGCAGGAGGCCCCACCCACTGACCCTGACGTTATAAAAATGCTTCTGCTCTTGCGCAGAAGAGTATGTATGCACACGAGCAAAGCGAGTGTGCGTGGCCCTGTTGCAAACTGGTATAAAGGTAAGTAGAACCCACCCCTGATGTATTTCAATAGTGCCCATAGAAGATCCGACAAGCTGACACCATGTCAAGAATTCAGAAGAAACTAAATATTATCTTTTGTATCCTAGTACAGATCTAATGCTTAGATACTTTCACAGAATGGTTTATCCAGAATTGGACCATGGGGCACAAAATAACAAGTCAGTTTCAATTTATCTAGGTTTTATTTAGTTCGGATTACACAAATATGCACTACAAATTCATGTCTGTATTAAAACAGTTGCCAAGAGGCCAAAATGTTCTCACTCATGCGATCTTCTTTGCAATGAATTCTATATATCCTCTAATCCCCAAACTTGCTCAAATAGTAATCTGTAACTAGCTAAACTAGATTGGCTTTCTTTGGAATTCTGAGCGGTGATAGGATCCATGAGAAAAGGCACATAATTCTTCATTTATTCACATTAAAGCCGTATTTCCCAAACCTGAGTAAATTACCCAAAACTGGGTAAAAGCAATTTTGGGGGGGGAGGGTTTAACATACATGACTCCTTTATGTATGTATTAATTGACAAGGTGGCTACTATGTCTTGTCAATTCAAACCTGATGCTCAACCACTAACAAAATCTAACAGAATCTAAAAGAAAAGTAATCCTGTATATTACTTTATCCTTCAGTTATAAAACCATTTTCTCTGCAAGCCAACAATTATTTTATGGGCTAACAAATAGAAAGATGCTGCAAGGAAAGCCTGAGTTCTTTGCAGAAAGAACTGCTGCCTTTTTCATCCTTCACAAAGAAATGCTAATAAGAAGATTTAAGATCCAGAATATGACTCACCAATTCAGGAAAGAAGGGTGCTGGCCCAGCTGACCTAGGTTGAAAGCAGTGTTAAGTTCAGCAAAAAGGAGCCCTAACAAATTATGCTTCCCTCTAATCATTCATATTGACTCTATTCATAAGAAATGTTAAAATAACTTGGTGATGATTGTTACCAACTTGAAAAGAGCATGGATAAAACAAAACAAATTTAGGAATAAACATAACATTTAAAATTAGTCTTTAGGGCGATTTACATTCTCTTTTCATCTAGTCAGACTAGTATCAGATTTTAGTATGGCAACAAGTGGTCAGTGCTGTAATTGAGGCAGACATTTTTATCAGGAAACCTCAACCTGGGCGGTATAGAAATGAAATGAAATGAAATGAAATGAAATGAAATGAAATGAAATGAATGAATGAATGAATGAATGAATGAATGAATGAATGAATGAATGAATAAATAAATAAATAAATAAATAAATAAATAAATAAATAAATAAATAAGCAAGCAAGCAGAAATCTGATCCTCTCCTGACTGAGAATTATGCATACAAAAAACATTTTTTAATCATTTGGGTACTGGTTTTACATGGCTGCAGCAACTAGGGTAAAGTGCAGAGAGGAGCAACCAAGATGCTCCAGGGCCTGGAGACTAAAACATACGAAGAAGAATTGCAAAAATTGGGTATGGCTGGAGAAAAGAAGGACTAAGGGGTGACATGATAGTAGTGTTCCAATATTTGAAGGGCTGCCACAAAGAAGAGGGAGGTCAACCTATTCTCCAGGTTACACCAGCAGACAAGACAAGAAATGATGGATGGAAACTAAACAAGGAAAGAATACAATCTAGAACTAAGGAGAAATGCCCTAACAGTGAGAAAAATTAACTAGTGGAATGGCTTGCCTTCAGAAATTGTGGGTGCTTCATCACTAGAGGCTTTTGAGAAGAGATTGGACAGCCATTTGGTCCCTTCCAACTCTATTATTATATTCTATTAACTAACACCAATTAATATACCGTGCAAGATACATAATTATGGACCAGGTTACAGTAAAGATATAATTCCTATTATGTTGCTTTTGCTCCTGTATCAAAAGGGATATGCCATATATTGCTTTGCCAAAATTAATTTTGTCTAAGTCTCACACAGAGGGAAGAACTCTCAATAAGCCATATCAATTTGGTCAGTCTGGATGAGTGAAGTTGTATGGAAAATGCTTTCCCTGGATGCCGAAATGGCACCTTCGCTCTTTGTTATTTCAGAAAATCGTTTAACCTTATTATTTCATCAAGTATTTCCTTCAGTTTGATTGACTATGGGAATTCGTCTAGATACTTATATGTCTAGATAGTCAATAAAGATTCTTTTTTTAATTTTCCCTCCATCCAAAATAATCATAGGTGCACCAGTGACGGCAAATCTAAATTTAGGAATTAAAATATATGATTTTATTTATGTCTGTATTTCTATTTGTCCATTTTTTCAATCTCAGCTGCTGCCTATAAGGAAATATTTCCAATGAAGTCCAATTGGCAATTCTCCAATTTTTACTGGGTAACTCACAGCTGTTGTAGAAGTAGAGAAGAAAAAAAAATCTGTACTTCATTTCTGGAACAGAAAATAAAATGCAATTCAGTGGATGATTGTTTTCTTAAACAATAATTAAACAGCATTTTAATACAATGTTCTATTTCAATTTTATCCTCTTGCTTCCAAGTATATTATTTGACTAATGTTGTCTTTTATAAATAATAATACTTGCACAATTGCACAAAGTAATCAAAAATAAAATGTTAGTTGAGCTAATAATAAGATGGTTGAATTTAAACTCCTTCCCATCTCAGAAAAGAAGTTTGGCTCCTTTGAAGTTCTTTCCGGATTCAATTGTTGGTACCGCATTTTCCGGTGTATAAGACGACTGGGCGTATAAGACGACCCCTGACTTTTCCTGTAAAAATATAGGGTTTGGGCTATACTTGCTGTATAAGACGACCTCTCTTCCAACGCACACCAAATCCAAGCTCTGGCGATCAGGCAACTCAGCTGGGATGGCCAGCGTTGTGTAAAAGGGAAGTTTTTCCCTTTTAAACGGGGCTTGTGTGTAACTCAGCTGATTAGCGGCAACTCAGCAGGCAATTCAGCTTGGCTCCTTAGAGCCATTTAAGGCTCGTCAAAGCCTTTCGGGCTTGTCTGCCTGGTTACAGGAGACCGACACCCGGTGTATAAGATGACCCCCAACTTTTGAGAAGATTTTTGTGTGTTAGAAAGTCGTTTTATAGGCCGGAAAATACAATATATAATGTAGTTGCCACAATGATTCGAGGTGATGGGATGTAACCTTTCTGTAAGGTTCTGCTATTTTAATGTTCTACTGGACAGATTTATTTTCCATCAGACTATAGAATCAACTGGAAAAAAAGTAATTTCAAGGCAGCCAGGCAGGACACTGCAGCAGTTCTTCATGCTACATAGCCATGGGATATCATCCTTGCAGAACGTAAAAAAATAATAACATCCAGAAAAGGTCTTGAGATTAAATATCAGAATTCTTTGAAATAAAAACAGTGTAACTGACTGGATGGCAGCTGCCATTCCCTATCAGGATTCAATAGTTGGCTTGCTTCTCAGAGGAAACCTCGATTCTCATCAGGTATCAAACTGTGCATGCAGAAATGCTAAGGAAACTCTGCACCTGACTCTGCTCTTAAGATTTCCAGCAGCAGCCACTCAGCTGGCAAACTGCAAAAGGAACACCAATGAAAAAGGGGCTGTGAAGGATTTAGAAATGAGGTATCCTCTAGCAGATTGCAGACATGACTGTTTCAGATATGGCCTTCCAATCCTAGCTGCTTATGGTGACAGCAAGTGAGGATTAAACACCCAATTTGCTGCTTAATGCAGATGGATTTCAGTCTTGTGCAGCCAAACAGCTGCCAAGGGAAAAACGAGCAAACAAACCAACCATAGTCTCAAACATAGGAAAAATGTGTCTGGCTCCTAACTCACCAAAAGAATATAATTTCATCCTTGGGGACCCCAGATTTACACAAATAAATTGTATTTTTTAAGTAAGACATGCTATGCTATAAATTGGAGATGACCTTCCCATGGAAAAACTGTGAAAGAATTAGAGGAATATATCACAATGAACTGGCTGGAATTCATGGAAATTGTAGTCTAATTATCTAGATGTCACCAGGATGAGTAAAACTGACTCCACCTATTCTCAACTACCCAAACATAAAATAAATCCTGAGATATGCTATAAACATAAAACTTCCACACTTCCCTTATGAAGGTCACAATAATGCTCAGATATAACCTTACCTGGTACTGTAGATTAGTAACGTAAATTCTTTTAAGAAATTCAGACAGAAACAATAGTGTCCTTCTCCCAAATTCTACCATAAAGTAATGTAGAACATTTTGATTCTAACTGTATAATTCTGTAGGCATATTTTTCACAGTTGTGTTTCCAACTTTGCTTGCCAAGTTCCCCAAAATATTTGACACAATATTTTCCTCTGTGTTCTGGCTCATTCAGAGGGTACAAGTCCCTCTGACATTTTGGGATTCCCAAAGCACTGGCACTGACATCAAGAAAAGAAACTACCTAGATTTCACTATAATGGGTTTAAGTCACATTTTAAAGAACAACATAAATCAATTACTGTACTTGACTAAATTCTGTCTGCTTTGCAGCTTTATTCTCTTTTCAAAATAAATACCAAATAACATCTTACAGCTATATGTTTATATTATTTCCAGTGTTTCAGCACCATTAAGAATAGATTATCCATCTTTAGGTATCTTACAAGTCAAATCATACAAATAAAAACAATCTGAATTTGGAAAAAAAATACAGCATGCTGATCACCGAAGAAGAAAAGCATAGTTCTTAGTTTCTAAAAGATCTGTCAGAAAAGTTATGTCAGCTTTTCAAAAGCTAAGACAAAACTAAACAAACCAGATTGTTAGATTAGCCTACATGCTACTACATACAGATTAGCTGATATCTCCATCTCTATTGCCAGGGAAAAGATGCCATATATATCATATCTTAACACAAATGACACAATGATATAATTGTGTCACAATGTAATCTAATACAAATTAACACAAACCCAATATTCTCATCCTTTGCCCAATGGCATCAAAATAACACACATGCCATCATTTTGACACCCTTGAAGTGCATGTTATGGATCATTTCCTTATGCTGTACAGTATCCTTCCATTCTAAGTGAGCAAGGGGCCAGTGGTCAGGTACGGGTTAACTGCTATGATCTAGCCGGATCGAGTCTGACAGTTGAGAAGCTCCTCCTCCTGTTCCTGCTTCGCAGCTTTCTGACTCGATCTGATCTGGATCAGACACACCCAGCTACCTCTCCACTTATTTAGCTCTCTAGTTCATGTTTTTTGGGTGATTCAGGTGCTGCCAGCAAGAAGGGCTTCAGCCCAATTCCGCTAAAGATCGCTTGCGATGGAATGGGATTGAGGCTCCCGATAGTCGAGCCTCTCCCCTCAGCAGCGTGAAGGGCTCACGCCCGAACCCACTGCAGGAGCCTCCCCTCTATTGGGTAGCAGGCTCCTCTCCTCTGTGTGCCTGGCGCTTTGAAATCGCGCTTCTGGCAGCTGCAGCTTGGAGCCGGCAAGCGCCTTCCAACACCTCGAAAAGCTCATTCTAGCCAGCGCTATTTGAATTTGGTGCTTTGAACGGCTGCAAAGTGATTCCAGTGAGTTGGGCGTCTCCCGAACCGCCGAAGGCTGATTCTTGCTGACGCTTCAGTAAGCAAGCACATTCTGCACCTGTGGCGTGTCCTGGGAATTCTCCCCATACGCCTACCTAGGAGGCTCATTCTCGGAGGCAGGAGCAGCGGCGCAGACATCTCCAGACTGGTAACAGATTTTGGACGGTCTCGGGGGGGGGCATGGTCGCGCCTGCCTTTATCGGTTGCTTGCCTCCCTTCTCGTTAACAGCAAGCAGCGGCCACCATCTTTGTAGTGCCTCATGGCCGTTAGAGGCCTGCAACTCCATATCATTACTCAAGATGGCCGCCCACCATGCTAAGGCTCCCAAACGTCCTTCTCCGGAGACTCCGGTGGATCTCTTTGTGATGCGGGACAACTGCCAAACGGAACGCTTCATTTCCAGGTTCCCGGACCCGGCGGCGGACGCCCTTCACTGCCACTGGCCCTTGGGCCTCCTCTACACCTTCCCTCCCCTCCCTCTTTTACCCAGAGTCGTCCGGAATCTTCTGGCGGAGAGGGCGGAGCTGATCCTCATTGCGCCCCACTAGCCTCGTCGCCCCTGGTTCTCCGATCTCCAGGCACTGTCAGTTCTCCCTCCATGGCGTCTTCCTTCTTCCGACATCATCCTTCACCAAGGCTCGCTTCTGCATCCCAATGCCGGCTGGCAGTTGAGTTGCAACTCCTGACAGATTCCCACCTGCCATCTCGGGTTGTTGATACCATCCTCGCTGCATGCTGTCCGACCACGATCCCGATTTATGGTGCCACGTGGAGATTCTTTGCAAATTGGTGTGAGTCTAGGGGCCAGGACCTATGTCTGGTTCCACCGAACAGGTACTGATTTTTCTCCAGAATGGGTTGGATGTGGGGCTAGCTCCACTTTACGCAGGCAAGTGGCCACTCTATCTTCCATTCTCTGTTAGGGTTCTTGGGGCTCCCTGGCCCACCGCCCCTCATTCGCCTCTTCCCGTCCACCGGTACCCAACTTGAGACTTAACAAAGGTTCTCTCGGCTCTTACACGGACTCCCTTCAAACCTCTCCGTACAATGGGCTTACGGTATCTCTCCCATAAGGTCTCCTTTTTGATTGCCATCACCTCCGCTCGGAGGATTTCGGAGTTGGCAGCCCTTTCCTCCAGGGCCGACCTCTGCATGTTCCACCTGGACAGGATGGTCCTATGCTTGGACCCCACCTTCATTCCCAAAGTGAATACTCTGTTTCACCGAGCCCAGGAGCTGGTGCTTCCGGATTTTTGTCCCCACCCTTCCCATTCCCGGGAACAAATCTGGCACTCCTTAGATGTGCGCAGGGCCCTGCATATTTACCTGCGGCGGACCTCATCCTTTCGTAGGTCAGAGGCCCTTTTCAATCTTCCACGCTGGGGCTCAAGGTTTCCTCGTCCACGGTGGGTCGTTGGATATGGGCGTCTATTGCCTCGGCCTACGAGGCCCAGTCCTTGCTGGTCCCTAGGCGCCTGACGGCCCACTCCACTCGGAGTGTTTCCACTTCAGCTGCCTAGGCCACACAGGCCTCCCTTCAGGGCGGCCACCTGGATGTCCCCTACTCCGTTCATCCGCCGTTATAAGATAGATAGCTTCGCTTCGGCAGAGGCAGCCTTTGGCCGTCAGGTGCTTCAACAAGTTTGTGCGGATCAGGCCTCCATGTCCCAGGTGGAGCCCACCCTTTAGGCCATGGGCTTTGGCATATCCCATACCTGGCCACTGACCACTCGCTCACTTAGAAAGGGTGTTGGCTTACCTGAACACCCATTCTGAGGGTGGAGGGGCCAGTGGTCAGCCCCACCCTTCTTTCTGCCGGTCTGTTTTTGCTGGTTTCTTCTCTCTTTTGTTTTTAGATCAGTGGGTGCGTCGTCTGTCATGTCATGCCTCGTTCAAAAGCTGGGAAGCAGCAACTGTCAAACTCGATCTGGCTATATCAGAGCAGTTAACCCGTACCTGACCATTGGCCCCTCAACCCTCAGAACGGGCATTCAGGTAAGCCAACGCCCTTTTTCCTCACCCATCAGGAGTATTCAGTTTTGACAAAAAATATACAAGTACTTTTTTTTTTAATTTAGCAGAGAGGCAACTGACAATCTTTGGATGACCACACATTTGTTTTAGGTGAAGGCAGACTGTGTTTGAGAGGCTACAAAAGGTGACCAGGGCTCTTTTGCATGTGTAGTGAGGCCAGTAATGAGGGCAACCTTTTCCTGGTTTAGATGGGAGATGTTTCTGTATTAACTGTTTTAATTGACTTTAAGGGTTTCATTTCGTGCAAATCATACAAGATTGAAAAAATATATTCAAATCTTATAGGAATGAATCTAATCATTGTCGCATAGTAAACTGTTACAAAATTAATGTTTTACTGAAAGAATGAGAGAGGAAAAGAACGTTGGTTAGGAAGCAATGGAAGAAAAGAAATCAAAGTTGTTTGAAAATCACATTAAAACTATGGGAATAGCAGTTAGGCGAGACAGGAAGGTCCACTCTGTACACTTGTACTGTAGAGTCAATTGTCCTTTGGCTCTTCTTCAACCAGAAGTCTCCATTAGTGATCCTGAAGCATTTTTATATTGTAGTACTGGTAAGAATTCCTGCTGCATGCACAGGTTTCCATATATCCACTATGTCAGGAGAGGACAAGATGTGCTCTAAAGGCAACACAGGGATCTAACACAAAATTTGGCAGCAAAATTATCCATTTTCAGCAGCATAATTGTGCAGGATTGCTTTTCTCAAAAATATGAATCTAAATTGCTGTTCAATGTCATTCAGTAATATGTCTTCTCACTAAGCTGCATAATTGCCACACAATTTTTACATAATTAACATATAGTAAAGAGTCAGATTATTTGGTGTCTTTTAATTGTGCTTTCTTTAAAATTGCTTAAGTTCTCTTTCATCAGATGGGTTAGACAAGCCTCCCAAATGCTTCATTAGAAGCACTGGAAAGCCTAGAAATCAAGCAAGCAAAATGAAAATGATTTCAAAGCTTCAGAGTATGTGCTGGGAATTACTAAAACGGTATCGTACCAGAAATAACTTTATACTGTGAAATATTAGATAATATATTTCAGAACATTTCCTGTCTGGAGAATTTCTCCCACAGGATAGCAAAAAGTGCAATTTATAAATATGTCTCTACTTAACATACAATTTCACCCCTTCTACCAAAGAATGATTCTGACCCCTTCCCCGATTACTAATAAAATAAAATATAACTTACACATTTCTATGTCTGAATATACAGGCGTTACTAATATTGTAATTCAATTCTGTGTTGATTTGAAAGCAAATCCTCCTGTGCTCACTAACTCTATGCAAAGTGCATTTGCCTTCCATCTTGGGTTTACCAACTCATCCATCGATTCTGTCCCTATATAGCAGTGGGCACAGCAGAATGTGTTTTGCATATTTTTGCACAGTGAAAATAGCTACTTAGACAATTATCCTTCTCTGCAATTCTTCCTCCAGTTTCAGCAATTTTAACCGTTCAGCTGGGGGAGTTGCAAAGTAGGTTTTCTGTTCTTCTGAGTATTTATCTTTTACTTCAATAATATCCCGATAGGTCCAGTCCCGCCAGTGGAAATTGAATTTCTCTAGTAGTTCTATTCTTTTTTCTTCTGTTGGCACACAATCAATAGGGCTTTTCTGCAGCAAGAAGGGTACCTTGATATCTGGGAAAAGCAGAAGAGCCCGGATTGCAAACCAACCTCCATAAGAGGGGTGAATACAAACACCATAGATCTTCTGAAATGAAAGAAAACAAGTTTAAGACATGAATTTAAAGATAACCAATGGCTCAAATCCTATGCAGAAAAAAACAAATGCTGACTCGGTACATGCATCATGTTTTTTTTTTAAATTAGATTTATATGCCGCCCTTCTCTGGAGACTCAGGGCGGCTTACAATGCGTTAAGCCCTGGATTGTTAAATATAGTACAATAGCTAGATTCACACAACACCTTATATCTAAAGTAAATAAACTACACTAAATAGATATATGGCTACAATTTTATTTTTTTTTTAAAGGTAACTGTGAAACTTTAGTAACAGGATTTGACCTGGAGTGTTCCACTGCAATCATATTTCAAACCCTCACACCTATAGAAACTTGCCTTTCAGTTATTTTAAGAAATAGTTTCAAACAAAGTTGAAAATTAGTTGTGAGAGGTATTAATTTGCATGACTTTTACACATTCCTTTTGTCCCATTATTACATAAAGTGAAACAGGGTTTGCATGAAGGCTTTTGAAATCACATACCTCTTTGGAAAAATAAAACAAATTAGGCACCTATTTGACAGCAGTTTACAAAGTAGGTTACTAATTTATTGTCAAATTGTACATAGAAACCTATGAATATTAATTTGAAAATATGTCCAATAAATTTAGTGGAATTTTTCCCAAGCAAGAATATGCATGAATTGCTACAGCAGGAGTGTGGCAAATTTATCAGACAAAGGGTCTTATTTACTCTGGGGGGAGAACATCAGGAACTACTTGTCAAATGAGGACAGAGACAGAGATATCCCTATTCTCCAGCTATTTTGCAAGTGTCAGCCATATATGCCTACACCAGAATATAATATTTAGTAAAAAATAAACCTGAGTTCATTGTTATGTACTCTCAGATAAGTGAGTACATTATTATAGCCTTACAGTATTTGATCATGAATACTTTTAAAAGTTAGATTTCCTATACAATTTTAAAAAGATACATATATTTTTATTACTTGATCCTGGTTTTCTCTCAAAAAAAACTGAGGGCAAACATTCCAATTGTTCAATTGCTGTGTTGTTTCCCTACAGGAAAAGCATGACTTACATTTTGGAACTAAAGGTTTGCTATTTTTTTAAGATTTGTAACAGTCAGGTGCAGAACAGTACTAAACATCTGTTTTCAAAACCAGAAATAATCTAGAAGCTGGCTCTCAGCTATTTGTATCATAAGATTGATAAGGTAAATACTGCACATACCTAATCTGACCACCAGATTAGGGGATATATAAAATAAGTGGTTGGGGATATATAAAATAAGTGGTTGATTATCAAGCTATAATCCCCTTCTATTTTGTCAACCCTACTGGAGGAAAATCCTTTAGAATACTTTAATATCTATCTGCCACATGAAATGAAGCAAGCTCTCTATATTTTCATTCCTAACAGAACCAGTCATAAAATCAAGAATAGTCATGCCTGCCTGCATTCCAGATGAATTATATATATCAATATATATCAATATATGTTTTCTGAGGTTTTCGCGGATGTTTATATGTAGGTCTTTGGTTATTCAGGTGTTCTCCTGCATAGAATTGAATGTGTCTTGGCGACGTTTCGACAAAGTCTCATTCGTCATCTTCAGGCTGGTGTTCTCGGCTTCGTGCTTCCAGGAGCATTAGCACGAAGCCGAGAACACCAGCCTGAAGATGACAAATGAGACTTCGTCGAAACGTCGCCAAGACACATACAATTCTACGCGGGAGAACACCCGAATAACCAAAGACCTACATATATATATATATATATATATATATATATATATATATATGCAAAAATATATATATCAGCAAATATATATATATATTTTGCATATATATATATATATATATATGCAAAAATATATATATCAGCAAATATATATATATATATATATATATATATATATATATATAAAGAATTTGAATTCCACAACTTTATTAAAAAACCAATTAAAAAATCAAAACTTATTTTCAAAAGCAACTTTTTAAATAATTTATGGAACAATATTAGGTGCTGAGAAAAATTTCAAACTTTGGAGACAAAATGTGCTGAAACTTCAAAATATAATGAGATCCTAGGCAATTGCCACTATTCCATAATGGATGTTGGAGATTTTTATTTCTTTTTACTCCCCGATCAAATATTAACGTATTTGAAAAACCTAACAAAACATATTGTAGTAAAGAAAAATAATTGTATTACATGGATCTCCAATTTTATAATCTGTCCAAGGGAAGAGTGCAAATAATCTTGCATTGCACCATGGAATTGGGTACGTATACACAAAGTGTAAAATGCAAGCTTGATAATAATACAAGTGGAATGGAAGAGAAAAAATCAGGTACGTAATCTGTAAAACATACTTGATCCTCCTGAAATGACCCAACAGTTCTCAAAGAAAAAAATCTCCCCTGCTGTTCCCAATCGGCTTACTTTTTCTCCCCAGGAATCTTGATGTATATCTTTTCTCTGATAGAGGTATGCAGCCCCAGCCACATGTGCTGCTGTTTGGGCCAGGAATTTGGGCTTCCGGTTGGGCAGGATCTCATAATCATACATGATATCCATGTTCTGATCAGCAAGACTCTGGAAAGAAGAGTTTCCATTACAAGTGAACCTGCAACGTAAAGGAATGGTGGCTGCAGATATATGTAGAAATGTAAGAAGTATTTCTACAAGTTCCTGCCTCATCTAATGATATGAAACGGTGATGAAGAAGTTACAGCTTCTTACAATGGTAAGTTCTAAATTACATGGCATTGTATTCTCTCAGGTACTATTGATTTTAATCTTGGGATTCTATACATTATTTCATCAATCCCTTTAAGAAATTCTTAGGACTTCTCATGTATAAAAGAAGCAAGACCTTCAATAAGTGGTTTATAAACAATGCTAAAGTAAAAAAAAAAGTCTCCACACAAAGGTTTCATTACTTTTTGTTTGCATACATATTAAACTGAGGCAGCTGAATGATATCAATTTGAATTAACATTCTAAACACTGGAAAGTGGAGAAACAAGAAAAACTACTCTGAAGGGTCAAATTTATTGGTAATTACTTTTGTATAGCACTAACTTAACTACAGCCAAGCAAAGTCTATCAACCTATCACAAAGTCCATCTGGCTGGTTATAATAGATAGATTTGAGCAAACTGAGAAAAGCAAGAAAATAATCCTATGCCAGAAACTTAACAGCCATAATTGCCTCTGTGCATAGAAGCAACCGCTCAGCAGGTGTGTGTATAATGGAAAGCTGTGTTGTTGTGTTTGCACACCTGTCAAGCCATTTTCAAATTTGAACAAAAGCCACAAATGAAATCATGTCAGATGACATAAAGGCACTAGCATGATGGAGTTGTTTGTTTGTTTGTTTAGCTGCCCACCTCAACTTAGAGTAACTCTAGGCAGCTTACAATCATATGCTTTTGCTTATAAAAGAACCAAATCTACAAATTCCATGAAGTCTTTCTGTCAATTGCATCAGCTTATTGTGAGTTTGGTGCAAAGATAATAACTAAAACAAATGTCACAGGTAACTAACTATTTGGTCCACAAACAATTTCCTAAGAAAGTGATATACTTGCCCAGAAAGATAATTTTCTATGTCCCTCTCTCTTATTATATGGAAAAGCATGTTTAAGTTGTTACATGTTGAAAACAAAGAAGGATGTTTGTTTGTGTCTGCTTGCAGATATAGTTAAATAATATTCACCTTTGTACTAGTTTTTTCCCTCATTAAAATTTCAAATATTTAGAAAAATATCCTTCATCTTTAGCCTAAAGTGATTTAATTTATCTCTGTGAAATATCACCAAACTGTTCCCTAATCCAAATAAAATTAAAAATATAACCATGACTTCTACAAATGAACATACAATCAGAAATATGAAAGATATGGAGTCTCTTTTATTTAGGTTGTTAGCTACAAAAATGTAGATGTGTGCTTCCCTAAAGTGCAGTGATGTGACTCAGTGTTTTTTTAAATCTTTGGCAACTTTAAGATGTGTGGGCCTCAACTCCCAGAATTCCCCAACGAGCTGCTCTAATGGAATTACCATATCCATTGGTTATTTTCATGGATATACCACAGCAATCATATCTGAACTGCAAAACTCCATCTTACAAAGAGAAGGCAGCAAAGAGATACAGAAAATCCTCATTTCTGTGTTATCATTCTAGCCTATCTGTGATTATTTGATTCTTGGGCCTGATAAGTGCTTTGTGGTCTGTAGAATGCCAACTATATATTGTTTGCTTTTGCCATCTGATATTCTACTCTTATTCATTCCCATAGCAACAATCTCATGCTGCCTTTCAAACTGATGCTTCCAGATATATTGGGCTAAAATTCCCTTAATCTCCGGCCAGGACATCCAGATTGTAGAAGACTATTGTAAAGACTAGCCAATAAGACTTCCATTTCTATAACATAACAAATATTGTAAAATGCTTCAAGGACCTTTGCTGATTAATTCTATTCATCTACCTATTTTACTTCCCAAACTCACTCTATAATATGATTTCTTTTTATTATGACCACACCTAATAGGAACACAATTAAACAGCTAAATAAAAGACAAGAGATGAGGTTTCAGAGCTAAATAGCAAGTTAAAATAAATATCTGTATTTCACTGGCATATACACAGTGTTTTTAAAAATTCAAATGTAATACTGTTAAATTTTTAACAAAAACAAACAACTTGTCACGAAGTTATCACTAAAACTGGCCTTCTGTAGAAGGATAGAAAGCAGGAAAAGAAATACTGATTTATTTTTAAAAAGAGACAAAGGGTCTGGTAATCTAATTCTATCTTGCCTAGATGTGTGGAAAGCATTATGATATTAAAAGTAGATTATTATACTTTTGAGAAAGAAGTGTTCCTGAGGAAAAATCAGGTAGGCTCTGCTTTATTAGCTCTTAAGACTATCAATAAGTACCCACCAAGCTTCGGACAGCACCTGATCGCCAATCCTTCCGTCGAGACTTAAAGACTTGGCTGTTTCAACAAATGGCTTGTTTCTGATCCTTGGGTTTTATTATTTTGATTGTTTGTTGTTTCAGTGGGGTTTTTAATTATGTTATCTTTTAATATTGTATGTTTTTAACTTGTGTTCGCCGCCCTGAGTACTTAGGGAGAAGAGCGGCATATAAATTTTTGTAAATAAAATAAATAAATAAATAAATAAATAAGTATAGCAGAATTGGTAAACTAAGGATAATACTGCGTTAAAGAAAATGTTGATATGTAATGACAAGAATTGCATTTATTTATTAGATTTATATTACTATTCATCCAGCATTTCAAAGTGACATACACAGTATCATGCTTCCTCTCTCTACCTTTTCTCATAGCAATACCATATGAGGTAGGGACGACTGAGAAAAGTGAGTGACACAAAATCACCTAGCGATATTCTGTGGTTAGAAATGGACCAAAACCTGGATTTCCTGCTCTACACCATCATACTAGCTCTCAGAAGAGTTCACAGTAGATGCTGGCTTAGATATGAATACCACACATAAATATGTTCATCCACTGATATTAGCAATTAGGCTAAATGAAGATTTTAAACATATTAGCTGAGATTGCAAAATATACAAAACTATGGTATTCTTGGTCACAGTTTCATAAATAAGATACAATTGATCAGATTAACAAATAATGCTAAACCATACACTAGAGATCAGGAACAGAGGTCCTGCAGGAGTGGAATAGAACAGAAGTCCATAAGCCTGCTTATCGGAGAAGGATATCATGGTCTAGGTCAGAGAAGGCATTGTCAAACTATGCTAGCATTGTATTTATATGCCAAAGCCATGAATTTGCCTTTGAATAAATACAAATAATAGTTGTGAGCATGAATATTAATGGCTATCCACTGTTAGAAATAGGACACTGGATTGAGTCTTGCCATAATCAAGCAGGCCTGTTTTTGTATTTGTATTGGAGAAGAGACAAAAGGGGGGAAACGGATGAATCTTACCTCCCTAAGCAGTGAGAGATAATAAGAAATGCATTGATCCACTGGATCGTGAATCTTCTTCAGCAGCTGTTTCTTCAGGAAGGGCTTGAATGCCTTGTCAAACATCGCAGGAATGCTAAGTACTACAAATGCCAAAGTATCATCAGAGTACCTCAGTCGCAAAGTTGGAGGAAGAATCTCATTGTACCATCCTACCTTCAGGAGAGAAGAAAAAAAAGCTAAGTTTCATTCTCCAAAAGAAGAAAAAAATAGCAGTTAATATTTTTTTCTACAATCAAAAGATTAAAGACATCTTTACTCCATAATCTGGTGCCATGGGATGTATTTAAAAAAAGGTTAGATAAAACATACAGAAACTGAACAACAGCTACATATTTTTCCTAAGATTCAGTTTTCCAAAATTTAAAGATTTTCAATTATATTTCAAGGCCTGAATAGAAACTGAAAGGGTAGAAACAGAGAAATGGGAAGCTAGTTTGCAAATCAGATTTACCTGTTAGGCTAATACTAGAACTAGTTATACAGAATGGGCATTGACTTACCTGAACGCTCCTTCTGGTTGTCCTGGAGCCAGCGGTCAGGCATGGGTAATCCAGCTTCGATATGCAGGATTGAGTCAGCAAATTGAGAAGCTCCGCCTCCCTCTCTGCTTCCTAGTTTTCTGATGAAATACGATAGTGCTGACTGATACGCAGAGCTGAAGGAGAGAAAGAAGAGGAGCCGCAGGAACCACCGGAACCAGCGAGGGCCTTAAGAGGATGGGGCTGACCGCTGTCTCCAGGACAACCAGAAGGAGCGTTCAGGTAAGTCAACGCCCATTCTCGTTGTCCCTGGAGCCAGTGGTCAGGCATGGGACATGCCAAAGCAGAACCTATAGGGAGGGACCCGCCCGAGCTGGGGAAGGTGGGGCATGGATCACCTGCTGAAGTACCCTACGGCCAAAGGATGCCTCCACGGAGGCGAAACGGTCCAATCTGTAATGACGGATGAAAGGAGTGGAAGACTGCCAAGCAGCAGCCCTGCACACCTCCTCTAAGGATGCTTGAGTCGCCCAGGCCACTGAGGTAGCCGCGCTACGTGTAGAGTGGGCCGTGATGTGTCGGGGAACTGGAAGGGACTGACTCTCATACGCCCTGGCAATAGTGGCCCTAATCCAACGCCCTATGGTAGCAGCCGAAACCTTCCTGCCAAGGGAAGCCGGCTGGAAGGATACCAGGAGCGACTCAGATCGTCTGAAGGAAGCGGTTCTGCGCAAGTAAATGCGAAGAGCCCGCCTAACGTCTAAGGAGTGCCAAAGACGTTCCCTTGGGTGGCTAGGGTGAGGACAGAAATCAGGGAGGACCAGATCTGGAGTTCTGTGGTAAGGGGAATTGACCTTGAGAAGAAAGGTGGGATCTAGTCTAAGAACCTGTCTGGATGGAAGACATATAGGTAATCTCTCATGGACAGAGCAGCCAACTCCGAGACTCTCCTAGCGGAGGTGATGGCTAATAGGAAAGCTACCTTATAGGTCAAGAATCTCAGCCCTGCCTCCCGCAGAGGCTCGAAGGGAGACTTGGTGAGGGAGTCTAGAACTCGGGGAAGGTCCCAAGAGGGATAGCGATGGATAGGGGCTGGGCGGAGGTTGGAAGCCCCCCTGAGGAACTGCCTAATGAGTGGTCTGGAAGAAAGGGATCGTTTAGCCCCACAACAAAGTATGGATGACAAGGCGGCCACTTGCCTGCGGAGAGTGTTGGGGGCCAAGCCCGCCTCCAGTCGATTCTGGAGGAATATCAGCACATGCTCTGTGGAGGCAGAGGCGGGGGAGACAGAGTTCTTGCTGCACCAGGAAGTAAAAGTTCGCCATGTCGAGTTGTAGATTCGAGTGGTTGAAGGTCTACGAGACGCTTGAATGGTGGAGATCACCGAATGAGGAAGTCGACGGTCGGTCAGCAGTCGCCGCTCAACCTCCAGGCTGTTAGTTGAAGCCATGCTGCGTCTGGATGTATCACAGACCCCTGATGAAGGACGACCTTGGCTACAGGGAGCCGCCATGGGAGTCTCACCGACAGGGACATCAGGTCCGCGAACCAGGGGCGTTGGGGCCAGTGAGGGGCGATGAGGATCAGCTCCGCTCTCTCCAGGAGCAACTTCCGGATGACTTTGGCTATCAAGGGTAGGGGAGGGAAAGCGTAGAGCAGGCCGGAAGGCCAAGGGCTGTGAAGGGCGTCCACAGCCTCGGCCTCCGGGTCCAGGAATCGTGAGAAGAACCTCTGTACCTGCTGATTGGCCCTGGTCGCGAATAGATCCACTAAGGGAACCCCCAGGCGAGCTGTAATTTCCCTGAATAGGTCAGAATCTAGAGACCACTCCCCAGGATCTAGTGTCGATCGGCTCAACCAATCCGCCTGCGAGTTGTCCACTCCGGAAATGTGGACCACTTGGATAGATCTCAAATGGAGCTCGGCCCAAGAAGCCAGGCTCACTGCTTCCCGCATGAGGTGACTGGAGCGGGTCCCCCCTGATTTATGTGAGCCTTGGCTGCCACATTGTCTGTCCTGATGAGGATATGTCTGTCCTGAACCCTGTCCTTGAAGGCCCGAAGGGCTAAGTGAATGGCCTGGAGTTCCAACCAATTTATGTTGTGGGAGAGGTCCGACCTGGACCACCGGCCCTGGGCTAGGGAGGAGGACAGGAGGGCACCCCAGCCGTAAAGGCTGGCGTCCGTGGTTAAGATCACCCGCTGGGCAACATGGAACTCCCTCCCCTGAAGGATGGCTGGGGAGGTCCACCATTTGAGAGACTGAAGAACCTTGTGGGAGAGGCGAACCAACCTGGGGAGGACCCTAGTTGCTGCTTCTGGAAGGGGAGGAGAAACCATTGAAGGAGTCTGCAGTGAAGGTGAGCCCAAGGGACAATGCCTATACAAAACACCATCTTCCCCAGGAGGTGGGACAGCGAGGCCAGGGAGGAGCCCCTCCCTGACCTGACCAGGGACCGCAGACTGGCCAGGCGGTCCTGAGAAAGACAGACCCTGCACTCCACTGTGTCTATGATGGAACCCAGATGATGGATGCGAGTAGTAGGGGCCAGATGGCTCTTGGTCCAATTGATAGAGAAACCGTGACTCTCAAGAACCTGGACGGTGGAAGCCAAGTCCTGGTGGGCTAGCCGTTCCGAGACGGCCTGGATGAGGAGATCGTCCAGGTAGAACTGCATCCTCACCGGCAGGGCCCGGAGATGGGCCGCTAGCGTGGCCATCAATTTTGTAAACACTCGAGGAGCTGAGGAGAGGCCGAATGGAAGAGCTCGGTATTGGTAATGGCAGTTCGCAAAGCAAAATCTGAGGAAGCGGCGGTGTTCTGGGAGGATGGGAACGTGGAGGTATGCCTCCGTCAAATTGATTGACGTGAGGTAGTCTCCCCTCCTGATACCTTCCAGGATGGTCTGGAGGGATTGCATCTTGAACCGTCGGTAAACTATCCGACGGTTCAAGGCCTTGAGGTCGAGAATTGCCCTCCATCCTCCCGAAGACTTCTGGATGACAAACAGTCGAGAATAAAAGCCGAGTCCAAGCTGTCCCTGAGGGACAGGCTCGATAGCTTGAATCTCTAGGAGATGCTTGATGGCGGATTCCATGAGGAGTTTTGAGGCTTTGTTCCGGGAGATAGGGCAGCGAATGAACCTGTCTGGGGGAATGGAGGTGAATTCGAGAGAGAGGCCAAATCTGATAGTCTCTCTCACCCAGGCGTCCGATGAGGTAGCCTCCCATTGGCTGGCGAAGAACGCCAGGCGGCCTCCAATGGGAAGCGGAACCAGACCGTCAGCGGGACTTACGGAAACCCCTCCCCCTGTGGCCCCGAAAGGGCCGACGGGAGAAACCCCTGGACGAGGAAGGTCCAGGGCGATCCTGAGGTTGGAACTGTCTGGAAGGGGGAAAACGGTGTCTACGATTCCCAGAATAGGGAAGGTCTGTGTTCCTGAAGGGGCGAAAGGAGGAACGGGATCTGGAGTCAGATCGCCGGGACAAGGTCGGAAGGATCCGGCGCTTGTCTTTAGATTCCACAAGGAGAGGTTCTAAAGAGGCTCCAAAAAGCTTTGGTCCTGCGAAAGGGGAAGATGCTAAGCGCCACTTAGATTTAGCATCAGCCTGCCACTGGCGCAGCCAGAGAAGTCTGCGAACAGCCAGGGACAAACCAATGGCCTTGGCAGCGAAGCGGGAGGAATTTAAGGTAGCATCCGCTGAGAATTCCAAGGCTACAATGATTTTACTGATATCCTGATGGGCTCGTACATCTGAGACTGGAAGCCTAGCTTGTAACTGTTTAAGCCATAAGATGGAGGCCCTATTAAAGGAGGCAGACATGGAAGCCTTGACCGACCAGGCAGAGGCCTGGTGAGATCTTACCAAGGAATGCTCCATGCACCTATCCTCCGGGCGAAGACTCTCTTCTGGAGGTCCTGTAAGGTTGGCAGAGGTTGACAATTCTGCTACTGGCTGATCTATGGCTGGTATCTGTAAAAGAGAAGACAACTCGGGGGCCAGATTGTAAATTTTCTTATCTATCACGTTAGGGCAAGGTCCGGAAGCGGGGAGAGACCACTGTCGCAGTAAAACCTCCCTAAAAAGTTTAGGACCAGGAACTTCCTCTGCTTCAATAGTTGGAACCTCGAACAGATGTGCAGAAGTAGAGGAAGAAGGAGCCCCTTCCTGCTGCCCTGTAGTGACAGGACGGCTAATCCCCAGGCCAGTTGTGGCCTTAGCCTTATGTAACAAAGAGCGGAACAATTGTGGCTTAAAGAGACCCACAAATGCAGGTTGGTCTGGACCTAAGTCCTCATCCTCTGACATTTCCTGATCCAGAGGGTCAGGCAAAATGGTGGACTCACCCACTGAGCGACCTGGCGAACAGGCCCGGTCAAACCTAGCTTCATGGAGGTCCTGATGCTGTAACTCCCCATCAGAAAGTATAGAGTCCTCAACATCTACCAAGGATTGAGACTGACTAGAACCCCGTGAAGACGCTCTCTCACTTAGTTCCTGTCTGATCCCCATCCTTATCGCCTCTTGGATATAAGAGGCTAGGTCTGGAGGAACCTGAGCACCTGCTTGCACAGAGGGGTGAAGATGAGGAGGAGGAGGGGGAGGGGGGGAGCCAAGGAAGGGACAGCCTGGGCTGGAGGATCCTGACCAGGGACCCCACTATGATAGGAAGGGGATTCGGATTGGGCCCCAAACAGGGTTTCATCAACCCTCTCAGCCTCCCTGGAAGGAAGGGATTCCCTATCTGGAGAAAGGGCCGGAGACAGAGGTTTGGGGACATCAGGATGCTCAGAAGGGGCAACTATACACCCCGAAGGATCAGCTTCTGAAGCAGGCCGAGGACTGAGAATCACACCCTCCTGAAAGGAAACAGCCTTAAGCGCCTTCTGAATGGCTTTTTCCATGGCCAGCTGTCTCCTTTGTTCCTCCTTAGACATGGCTTTAGGCTGAGAAGCTCTGGAGGCCTTAGAGGTGTGGTGAGATTTTCTGCTTCTCTTTGCAGGTATAGGGTCAGCTTCCTTGGATGATTCCCCGAGGGCCTGGGAAGAGGATTTAGGGTTCTTCCTGGGAGCCATCCTGAGGATGAGGAGGCCTGCAAATAGACTGAAAGTAAGGGACTTCTCAGTTGAAATCTTATAAAGATGTCTAAACAAATCCTTTACAGAAAAGGGTAGATGATATGTCCCCAAAGGGCCAGCCTGCCAATGGACAGGCTCAGGCCTGCCAGAGCCCAGGCCATGAAAGGCCTAATGAGGTCTGCAAATGGGTTCCTGAATTCCAAGGGCTAAATTAGCCACAAGTTGCCCCTAAAATAGCCAGCTAGGTTCTAAACGAAATTAAAATAAAATACAGCCTGAAAAACCAGGGCCTTAAAGCCCCCCCCCCCAGGCTTGCAAGAGAGTCTGCCAAAGCCTTAATTGGCCTGCATAACAGTCGTCTGCAAGGCAAGGGCCTAGCCGGCCATGAGGCAGAAACAAAATGGCCACCGGAAGTCTTTCAAAATGGCCACCGGGAGAATTCGCACCCAGAACCGGCCGAAACAAAGACCTCCCGAACTTCCAACAATGCCTGCAGGGACTATAGGCTCAGAGGCGCCCCCCCCGAACCAGAAGGGGCCCCAGATACCGACCCGAAATGCTCCCTGCCGTGCGGGTCGTTCTGGGCCGAAATTGAAGCCGAAAAGCCTCTTGCTGATGTCCCCAACAGCAGCAACGGCTACAGGATGGCAGTGGAGAGAGGCTCTGGCTGGCGAATCTCCGTCCAGCACAATCCTCAATCAGGGGGCCTATGCAGGCTGAGAGCAAGCAATTTTGGGCTTTCCAAGAAGGAGAAGCCCCTTTTTGTATGGAGTGTGAGGCCAGGCTCAACCAGCTGGGAACCTACAGCCTCACCAACAGCGGATTCGGGAGCGAACCCCTTCGCGCTGTTAAAGCAACCAGCAAGGCTGGGAATTCTTACCAGGCAAGAAGGGTCTTGCTGGAGCTCAGCTCTAGCGTGTCTTGCTGGATCGGATTGAGTCAGGAAACTGGGAAGCAGAGAGGGAGGCGGAGCTTCTCAATTTGCTGACTCAATCCTGCATATTGAAGCTGGATTACCCATGCCTGACCGCTGGCTCCAGGGACAACGAGAATTAAAGTGGGGAGGGGGGAACTAAATAAAACAGTAATCATATCTCAACCAAATAAGCCAATATAACAGGATCACTGGTGTTCTGTATTGCATCTGTATTAATGAATCAAACTTTTTTTTAACATGGGAAACTATATGTTTAGGAAACATGAATTTAAACCAGCTTAAAATCATGATTTTATAATGCAAACGAAAGCATCAATACCAGAAGTGAAACTGAAGATTTTTAAATTTTAATTTCAAGTAATTTAATTTCATGAGGACTCAGATTGTTGGGGGCAATGGGTTGACATTGTAAACCACTTAGAGAAGGCTGTAAAGCACTATGAAGCAGTATATAAGTCTAAGTGCTATTGCTATTGCTATTAATTTCAAGTACTTATTGATTTACTTGAAAGCTAGAATTAATTTAGTTTACAATTCAACGTCTAACGCAGAGGTCTTCAAACTTGGCAGCTTTAAGACAGCTGCCTGCCAGCTGGCTGAAGAATTCTGGAAGTTGAAGTCCACAAGTCTTAAAGCTGCCAAGTTTGGGGACTCCTACTCTAATGTGAGTTAATGACATAGCATATTTGCTCCTTGTGATGTCATAAGAGATGTGAACAGAAGTAAGCATGAGTTTTGGGGCCTTCATTGAACCATGTTTCATATCCAAAGATGAATTAAAAGGCAAACAAAGTACTTGGGGTCATCAGCAGGGGATTACCAGAAACATTTTGAAAGTGCTTCTTGAAGGCAGGTAATAGTGATCTAAATCAGACTGCAATCTGATACTTATTTACTCAGATAGATATGATTACAATTTTTTGTGCATTTTGGCATAAAACTTTAAAAGTAGGTCCTTATGTTCCACTAAATGAAAACCTCACTTTTAAAAAAAAAGTATGAAGATTTTACTGGGGATGAATTTATTCTCAGTAAAATGTTCCAATAATAACTGACTAGAACACAACATATTGTAGCTTTGTTGGTGAGAAATAAATTGGTAAAGATTCTGTATTCTTCATAAAGTCACACATACATTTTTTTGGTTGCAAAAACTCTTATTACCTGCAGCTTCTTTTTACACGTCTGGGTTCAATGACATGGTTTTAACATAATACATCATTCAAATACAGAAAAGTGGGCCGATTGGATAACTCATGAATAGAGCTGTACTCAGTAATGGTATCTTGCTTTTGTTCTCTCTTCTCTCTCTAAATCTAAATGAGGATTAAATGATTTAATGGCCTTTGTACCACTATGGATACAAACTTATGTTTAAATTGTGCTGTCTTTTCAACTCTAGGATGAAACACTTATCTTGGTAGCTGCTGAAACTTTGCCATTATAAGCAATTTTATTCAAGCAAAATGTCAGATATGCTGACGTAAGATGAGCCAACTTCACACAAAACTCTAAATTACAATGTGGTTGCCTAGTTCATGATTAAATGTTTGTGTAACCCCAGTATGGTTGAATAGCTGACTACCGTATTTTTCAGACTATAAGACGCACCAGAGTATAAGACACACCTTAGTTTTTGGGGAGGAAAATAAGAAAAAAGCAGAGTGATCAGCCTCCTGGAATACCCCCAATCAGCTGTTCCCAGAGGTGAACTTTAGCAACAGGTTTGTTGGTTGTGAGCTCTGCACCTTGCTTTTTTTTCAGTTTCTCAAACAGACGTTTCAGAGGCTTTTTTCTGGGCGGGGCTACATTCGGACTAAATGACACACCCAGATTTTCACCCTCTTTTTGGGGGTAAAAAACGTACTCCGAAAAAGAGGTAGTTTAAAGATGAGTGTAAATTAATTAACCATGGATAAGCATGTTAGATAAGCATACAACAAACTACAAACTGACCACATGGGCTGGGTTCACGTAACACATAAGGCTAGTTTGTGTTCAATAGATCATATCGGTACTCCTCGACTTACAAGCACAATTGGGGCCAGAATTCCTGTCAATAGGTCATTATGGTTGTAAATCAAGTTGGACCTGATGTTATAACAATTTTTACGACAGTTCTTAAGCAAATTACCACAGTCATTGAGCAAATCATACAATCAAAGTGACTTCAGCTTCCTCGGTGGGCATCTTTTGCTGGAAATTGGCAAAAAATGTTGCAAATCACGATCATGTGACTACAGGATGCTGTATCTGGTCATAAATACAAGCCAGCTGTCAAGCACCAGAATTGTGTTCAAGTGACCGTGAGGAAGGTGCAATGGACATAATGACTTGGTCATTCCTTTTTCTTGTGTCTACACTGCTAGAATATAGTTTTGGGTTACTTTTAATCCAATCATACTATCACATAAACCTTTGCCAGGAAGCCCCTTACTCAGCTGAATGGAGTTTTATCCCCTTGTTCCACATACTTAAAACAACAAGTTCAGTTTTAGAAAAAAGTCATACGCTGTTCGTATGACTTAGCAGCAAAATAGCTAATGACATTTTAGTCTGACTAGTTATATTCCTACAAGCCTGTGCTATAGTACTCTTATAGTTTAATGTCATGCAATTGGGCAAAGTAAATTATGATTAATTATGGGTGTGTTGTGAAAATATTGCTCAAAATGGAAGATCTTGTACAAACACTCTGACCAAGAGAACAGACAAATTGCAGATTGCTTATCCTTCTTTTTCCAGAAACTATGTTCTACCATAGATTCCTTGCATCAGGATTCCATAAACACATGAACAGGATTTTTCAGCTGAAGATATAAGGAGAAAACCACTAGAGCTTAGAAAAGGGAAGGCCATATTTCAAATTACATTTGTTTTGGATGCCCCTCTCCATCCCCCTAGGCCTCTCAATCAATGGAAGCTCCCCTCAGGACAGCTAGCAGTGTTTCCCAATATGGGGGATAGAATGGCATAATTCACATATGCCAAGCCAATTTACTAAACCTCACTTGCCTAAGCATTTGTACAACACATTAAATCATAAACAAACTCTGATTTTGAACCCGTAGCAGTATGATTCACATAACATGCTGAAGCAATGTAGAACAAATTTATAATTAAATTATAAATGTAATTATGAAAAAGGATTAATGCAATATGTAAATTTAGCCAATAAATATGCATGTATAAAAATAGGCTTTTAGATGCCATGCACTACAAATGGTGCTACTGCTAACCAAACATATATGTTTTTGCTTTCCAGGATCACAGATGGACACATGAAACATTACAAATAGGTACTACTCACAGATGTTATCACAATTCCTTACAGTGGAGGGGTAAGTTCCCTTTCTGTGATTATACTACAAACTACTATACATTAATCACTTGTTCATAAACATCTACTGTGCATATAGGTCTTTGGGAAGCAATATTCTTGTAGCTTGTAACTGCATTTTTCCTTTTTTACCCCATAAGAGAAAACAAAATTTTCTAAATGGGTGGAGGCTCATCCCTCTGAGGTAGTTCAAGAGAACAGTACTAAGAGAAAAAGGTATAATGAAGCCTTTTCTTTCTTTGTTTTAGCTAAAGAAATGGACAAACTATTGCTTTCCAGAATAGATATTTTGCTAATTTTCAATGGCATGGCTGTAGAAACTCCAGAAATCACTAATTGAATACTAGGGCCTGCATAAACCCAAGAGCTGCCCAGCTCTGATCAAGCACTAGGGGCTACATATTGCTATTGCTGAACTAAATATTAGTCATTGCTTTGTCTTTCTTGGCTGTCTAATAGGTGCTGGAGTGAGGTTATTACCGCATGCCCTGTGTGCAATATGTATGGACTATAGTTCAAGCTAAAACCCTGATCCTTATGATTCCAGCTATTCTTCACTGGGGTTGCCATCCTTTTTGACCCATCAGGACTCCTGCACTTTTGCAAAGTCCTCCACAAACAATTACATACACAGGATAAATTGTATCTAACAAGGGAGTGCAGCAATTGGATTTAGCAATCTATTATTCTGTTGCAATACTTTCAAATGCACAGCAATTATTTGGAGACATAAAGGAGGGCAAGCCTATTAATGGTGCTGGTTCTACAAGCTGATCTCTGAAACTATTCAATAAAAGCTTGGATATACCAATTGATTCACTGTCAGTCTGTGTTAGTTGATGGGGTCCTACGGTACCTACCATCATATGGTTCTAATGTATGCAAGTCTTGAACTCTAAATGGAAGCTCAAAAGACTTCTTATTACAAGGACTCATCTCAGCACTTGAGCTCCAATGAGAAAAAGAATGCTAATTCCTGATATTACTTCTGTGATGGACCATGCAATCTCGTACCAGAAAAGAAACCATAAAGATGCTATTCTGCTGAGGCAAGAAACCAAGGAGAGTAAGCATGCATTTGAGTAAATAAAAGTTGTAAGAGATTATTCAAATGATGCAAGAAGTCATGGTTGCACTAATTCATAATATAATTTATTTACTTTTGACTTAACATGTCGCATTACATTTGTAAATCACTGATTTAGGATTATGTGAATCCAGCTATTGTGTCTTATTTAAGAAACTACAAATAGAACATTATGTGAACTGACAATGAACAACGGACGAATATTAAGTGTTCCCTTGTTTAGTGAGAAATATTGTTTAGTGAAAAATCACTTTATATAATCATACTTTGGCATCTATAATTGGACCCATAGCATGATACGCCCATTATATATTTTCCTTTCTACAACCTTCTTCTATCATATGTGCAGGAAGGACCTGCCTTTTTTGCCTCTAAAATAATTATTTCTGTTCAAGTATGACTTTAGTCAGGTTTGTTACCTTTGACTATTCTTTGCATTGCCTGTTTATTTCCTAGCATACCATCCAATAAAATTATTAGCATTGACTTCCAGAACAGTAATGTGCTTGTTTTAATTGCAATCTAATCCCTACACTGAGACCCTCCTTTGATGAACCTGAATTCAGAGATGCCAGGCATCTGTGTGCACTGTCAAATATATGACTATCTACAGAAAGTGCAATGTCAAATCAGGTTGAGTTTCCGCAACCCACTAGACAGAATGCGGTTAACTGATCTGTGGTTCTGGGTGCATTAACCCAGACATCTGTATTAATTCAGGAACCCTTGGTTCAGCTAACTGGGGGCTAATGTGTTGTCTATTTTTATGACTAGCTCATGATTCAGTAAGAAGCCAGCTTTTCTAAAAGAATTTAAAGCTATTTAGAGGGAGCAGTACTGCCTTGCATTTTGATGGGCTCATAAAAAAGTCAGTTATACAGAACATTATCACTGTGTGTATAGTTGATGTTCTGTACATTAATAGCATAGTTGGGCCTACTCATGTAGTAGGGTTGCTATAACCCATGCCCTAGCATTCATATTGATATTTGTTGTTTTGGTTTGGCTAAGCCAAACTGTAATTTAATTACTTCATATTATCACTGGCTGGCAACTGTTGTGGCAAGATAATAGGGTTGGTTGCCTTGCTGATTTTGAAGCACTGACATTCTACAGAACTGGCTTCGCATTCCTATTGTTTCCACTATTTAAAAAAAAAGTATTTGGCACAATTTACTTGTCTGACATGTGGTATCCCCTAAATAATTTGGTGAAGGATTTCTCATATTTGGTAGCTTATAATCAACTTGATTGGGAAAATATTTATTTGACTTGTTAGAAAATGCAAATAAAATACTTCCCCTTTAAACCAGAAATAGGATATCTAATGCAGTATGTCTTTCAGCTCTTCAAAAATTAGATGAGATAACTAGAAACAACAATTTACTGTGTTGAGGTTACTGTATATATAATTTTCCTTTGATTGCCCAGGTTATTCAGTTAATAGCAATAGCTCTTAGACTTATATACCACCCTATAGTGCTTTACAGTACTCTCTGTGCAGATTATGTCAGCATATTTCTCTCAACAGTTTGGGTCCTCATTTTACTGACCTCAGGAGGATGGAAGGCTGAGTCAATCTTGAGTACCATCAGGATCAAACTCCAGACTGTGGCAGAGCTATCCTGCAATACTGCATTCTAACCACTGCACCAGCATCAATATTTAATTTGCACAATAGTGCTACTTTATATTCATTTTCATATAAGTTATTATTGGCCATATCCCCAATTTTATATTAATTTGTATTTCTTTTTAATGTCACAATTTTGATAGTTCTTCAGAACGCATCTTCTACCAGGTTTGTACTGTCACTTCACACACTATGTGAGCAATGATTGGCTTAATCATATTTATGTTAGGTAACATTCTGTGCAATCTTTTAAATCAGAAGTCCATAGCTTAGCGGGTCTCATAAGCCCTACAACGATTTTGTTGTAGTCCCTAGAAATCTCCAGAAATTATTACTAAATTATCATTTTAATGTGACAACAGGAGGAAATCGTTAATTACATGACTAAACCCAATATGGCACTCTAAAGCCCTTGTGTTATCCTGCACAGATTCTGTATTAAAGTTTATTTGATACCTCACACTAAGTCAAAAATATGATAAAGATGAGATTAAATGCTCTTTATGAACTTGGACCATATAATATTCAGAACAAGTGATGTTTTTTTTCACAGCAGTATAAAATTGTGTAAAAGCATACTAAGAAAGAAATTGTGATTTACAGTACAAATTATAGCAGATGGCTTGGACAGCCCCAATCAAGCCACATTGTGGTTCAGAATTCTATACCAATGCAATCTGAAGAGACAGTAACAACAATAAGCAATTGAGATTTTGTGCCCAACCTAAGTAACAGGATTCCTTTATATATAAAAAGGATGCTGGATTGCCAAGCAGCATTTGAAATCAACAGTTCACTGGTTTTCTCAAGCTTCTCTGTATCTTTCTCAACAGATCTTTAAATGGAACAAAAATTTCAAAAAGAAAACCATAACTGAACTATTGATTAAGAAATAAAGCATTGACATGAAGTTAGTGATATTACAGAAAAGCTCAGAAAAAGGAAAAAATAATGCAAGAAGATTAATTACATCTGTGCAAATGAACTGGAGAAAAAATGATGCAACAGTCATTTGCTCACAAATAAAGAGGTAATTTGCCAGTTTGATCCATTTATTATTTGCACCATTCTCATACATCAGCATTTCCTAATACAAGTAGTCCTCAACTTACAACCATTCATTTATGACCGTTTGAAGTTACAACAGCCCTGAAATAGGTGACATCATTATTTTTCATAGGATAGTTGCACCATCCCCATGGTCATTTGATCAAAATTCAAATACTTGGCAACTGGTTCATATTTATGACAGTCGCAGTGTCCCTGGACTCATATGATCACCTTTTGCAATCTGACAAGTACAGTCATTGGGAAAGCCAGATTCACTTAACAAATCGTGTTACTAATTTAACATCTGCAGTGATTCACTTAACAACCGTGGCAAGAAAGGTCATAAAAGGGGGGAAACTCACTTAACTGTCTCCCTTAGCAACTGAAATTTTGGGCTCAATTGTGGTCAGAGGTTGAGGACTACCTGTTATCTCACCTAAAAATTGCAAAATTACACTGCAACAAAATGTTCTGATATATTGTTTCCACCAATATTAAAAGATCGCCCGCCAATTATATCACACATGAATGCCAATATGTGTAATTTAAATATGTCCAGTCTGTAGGAAAGTACAAAAAAATAGTAAATCAATCATCGCCTTAGTCTCTGTCTCTCTCTCTCACACACACACCCCGATAATTATTTCTTAACATCATAAGCACTGCATAATGTCAAGGAAAGGAAATCCTTTAGTTAGTTAGTATACTTGACGAGTTTTATTGGTCTACAGTGCAAAAAAAAAATTAGAAGTCTGGTAGCACCTTTTCTGACTAACACATATTTCGTGAGCTACGACTTACGCCTTTCTGCGTGACAGTACAACGCAATAAAAACTATATATCGATCTCCCTCCTTAAATGAGCGCTGTAGCTTAAATGAGCGCTGGTACCTTAAACGGATAAATCTCAAAACCCAGATTTTCCAGGAGATCTCGGATCTTTCTCTCCAGAAGGACCACATGTAACTCCATGGTGCTCGATCGCCAGGTCCTATGGGAAATGTAGTTTTCGCGCCGCACGAGAAGCCCTCGCCCACATGCCCGGCGTGGCGAGAGGTGGTAAAGCGATCGGGTGGCGGGGGCGACTGCCGGCGATGCCCCCTTTGTCTTTCTTCCGAATGTCCCGCGACTAGCTACGACGAGAAACGTCTTCGGTGTCTCCGGGACATCCCCGATCGAGGCCCGCCCAGCAAGGTCTCCGCTCAGAGTAATCAACGGGACGCCCGGATTTTCCCCGTCCAGAAGCCTTCGCGGCGTAGCGGAAGGCGGAATCGGCCAACCTCGGGCTCTTAGCGGTCTGCGGAGGACGCGCTCAAATCGGCGCCGAGGCCAGGCCTCCGGGAGGACGCGGGCGAAGACGTTTACGGCTTTCTTTCGCTTGCTGGCGGTCCTCAAGGGAACGTGAGCAGAACCGGCCTGAATTTTGGCGAAGCGGAGTGGCCGCTGCCTCTTGCTTGGGTCGTCGACTAAAAAGTCTCCTAGGCCGGTTCCGAGTCTCCCGCCCACTCACACCCTCCCCCGATTGCTCAGGTGACCGCCGAGTTTCTTCCGTTGGGTGGGTGCAACGGCCGAGGGTGAGCGAGCTTAATTGGTGAAGGCGCCTTCCTCAAATGCAGGCCTGGTTCACCGACTCGGCCTGAGGCTGCTTAACTAGGTAGTTTCTGAGGGAAGGTCGGTGGATGCAATTCCCCCAAAGGCGGCCCGCAATGAAGGAATTGGGGCGGCCGGGTTGAGCGGGCGGGGGGGGGGGAGAACCGTGTCGCTCGTCATCCGTTTAGATTTACTTATTGGTACAATGGCTGCGGGCTCCGCACTTCTTCCCTGCCGCTATTGGTTTAGAGGCGGAAAAGCAGGTGGAGTCAGCATGGGTGGCGGGAAGGGTAGACAAAAGGATGGCTGCTTCTTTCCTGTGTGCTCTCAATTTGTCTCCCAGCCCCGCAGGTAAGAGGATTCTCCAGACCTCCATGTGGGAGGAACAGAAAAATGAGCATCCTCCTGCAGTCCTCCGGGTTTGTTTTGGTTTGGGTTTTTTTTGGCAAACTTTCCCATTTCTTCTTTTTACGCCTCTTGCTTCCCTCCCTTCCAATTGACATGTGGGAAAAAAAGGTTTCTTCTTTTATGATTGCACCTTATCAGGAAAATACTCCTTGAATAAAACCTCTGCAATGCAAACCTGCTGGTAAGAGGCCAGTACGAGGCAATCCCAGAAGTAGTTCTGTGAACTCAGCTAAGGAAGTATTATTGAAAGTTGAGTTCTGCTTTTCCCTGTCATAAGAACATCTTTATTGTGTTGCGTAAAGTACTCAACAATTAATTTGTTCCCCATTAGAAGCAACTTTAATTTTTCCTGCATGTAAAAAGAGGTAGCAATACCCAGTTGCTCTTTAAAAAGGAACCCGCCTGGATGATTTTATCTTTCAATAAGAAAGATTGTTCTGAAGCATGTGATTTAAAATCTGGTTCTGTGATTTAAAGAATGCTTTTGAGTCCCTTTTCCAACATGAAAATGTTGCTGTTTTTCAGTCTATTTTATTGAAGTGCATAACATTTTCTTGTTACAGTAGTACCTGGTTGTGCTGTTGTACATCAATATTAAAAACACTTTAAAACTGTTTTCATCCACTGAACATTAAAAAGGTACTTATCACCTATTACAAATATTTTGCATAGTTCCCATTCTTCCTCTATTTTGGGACCTTGAAAAAAGAAAATTTTGGAAAGTATACGTTTATACTCCTTTAATGGTATTTTATATATTGGGCATGTTTCGGCTGCTCTGCAGAAAATTTACAGTGGATTTTATATAGAACAACCTGCAGTGTCATGTCTGCATCTTGTGATGACTTTTGTGTATGTGCTGCAATATGTTTTTGTGAAGATAACAGAGGAAAATAAATATTTTCTCTGACTGCTTTTGCAGATACTCTTTTTCTAGCCAAAGATTTTCTCAAGGTTACAAATGGGTAACCAGTGGATTTCTAAAAGACATATTTTCCTCAACAGCATGGATTGGGACGCACACCTCAGTTCTATATTGGTTGAAACAGACAGCAACATGGCCAAAATGAAGGCAAGTTAAGCTGCAGAGCAATATATTGCTTTTCTACTTTGTTGGTAAAAAATATTTAGTGCTTGAGTTTGTATGCACACACATATGCTAAACATATACTAAATATGTAGATACAAAAACATCTTAAGAGATATATTAAGTGAAAAGATGTTGGTAGTTCCCCTCCCCCTCCAAAAAAACCTCCACTGTCTTTAATACTGTAGCTTTTGACTACCAAGCATTTCAACATTCTTAAATAGCAGCTACTGGGCAGGTGAACAAGTTATAATAAATGACAAAATAAAAAGAGAAAGGATAAAGTGTTTGAGGCTTGACTCCTGGTGACTTTGTAGGGACATTTATATACAATTTGTTGATAACAGTACGTAAGTTATTTTTAATTGTTTCTTCGAAGATGTTTTTTCACTAGCTTGGAAAGTTCACAGCATATAGTATTTTGTGATAGTTTCCCATCCAAGTACTTGGTAGCACTGATCCTGCTTGTTCAGCTACACGCTGCCATTTGCATTGAGGTCAGATTTAAATACTTTGATGGTGACTAAAGGGACCAGTGTTTTAATGCTCAGTTCAAACAGTAGAGCAACATGACAACATTTTGGACAAAGTACTGACTTTTATATTAGGAATGGAAAATGTAACAAGTATTGACTACCTCTTCCTGACTTTTGGTTCCCATTAGATTTGTATTGAATTAATTATGTAGACTCCTAGAGACGAATCAAGATTTAACTTAAGCTACAGGCTTAGTTCAGTAAAACAGATGGGGAACATGTGGCCCTCCAAATGTTTGCTGAATTGCAGCTGTCATCAGTGGTATGAAAAAGTGCCGGGGAACTGCTACTGTAGTTTATCTGGTCAGGGTTATCTCAGAGAAATCTTCATCACTATATCAGCTTAACATCTAGTCTCCAGGAAAAAATACTCTGCAATTGTAGAATTATGTAGAATTGTAGAATTATGAAACATCTTGCCTCTAAAGTTCAAAGAAAGACTACCTTGTTTGCAAAGTGATTATTCTAAAAAAAGCCTGGACAATGGATCCAGGGCTGCTATTGTAATGTTTCTTTGTCTTGTATTAGTAAAGTTGTATATTTGCATTGACTGTAGTATAAAACATCTTGAGATTTTGGAAGTATTATGAAATAAAAAATGATTATATAATAATACTGTTCATTGACTTTCTCCCTGATGCGGATAAATAAAACAATAAATAAAACACTGATTTCATTCAGATTGGTCCTACTGTGTATTTTCCTACTAATAAACCATTAGTTCATAGGCTTGAATTAACTATTTTAATTATATTTAATGTTGAGATGATACATTCTGCATTATTTTATATACCAGTAGTATATTGACATAGTGGTTACAAAACAATTTTGAATTTTTTTTATGAATAAAGAATGTTCCTTTGAAGTTGCAAATGAGTTATTTTGACTTAAGTTATATTGAATGCATTTTCTCCTATTGCATGCCAATTAAAGTGATATAATAAATAAAAACATTCTATCTCATTCTTTTTGTTCACACATTTTTACAAAGCTATAATTATATTAAAGATTCCGATTTGATGGCAATTTGAGGTTGCATTTGTTTCATAATCGTTTCCAAATTGTGTTTTGAAATATGTGATAACTTTCTAATCATTCTGTTTCTTTTTCTTTTGCAGCAACATCTAAACACAGACAGCATCTCTTCCAAAGGTAAAAGTGATTGACATGTTCATATATTTTCAGAACACCTCTTAGAAAGTAGAGATTTTTATAATTTCTTGATTGCGAAAAGTTTTCAGCAAGGGGGAAAAAAACCCCTCTTGCTAGAATTCTAATGGTAACTTTCTTCAGATTCAAAAATATACTTCTTCAAGTATATTTTTCAAGTAAATAAAAGATGGTTATCATTTAGATGTCCTGTTCTAACAGCATTATAGGGCTGGTGTGTTGGAGGCTAAATAGCCATGCAAGGAAAGTATTGAGGCACAGCACCATCTGGAAAGCTATAGATTCCTTATCCTTCAGGGAGAACTTGGTCTGATTTAGTCTGACAATTCTTAATGTTCACTTAATCTAATCAGTGGCAGTGCCATTTACCCCATTTCTAAAAACTGAAATTTAATCCAATTTCCAGGTCATTGGTTACTAACCAACAAAATTAGAACAAATTCTTTCTCCCAGACTTGCAATCTTAAAAAAACAAAAACATGAAGCAAAACGAGTTAGTGAAAAATAATCAATTAAAAATTACTATAATTAACTTCAGGGAGTCAGTTTGGTGTAGTGGTTAAAACATCAGACTACAAACCAGGAGACTCTGAGTTCTAGTCCTACCTACCAAGTCCTACCTATGAATTTTGAGAAAAAATGACAATGAGGACCTAAAAAACTTGAAATTTTGAACTATGAAGCTAATTGAAAAAGGAAGTTTAGAGGAAAATTTAAACATTCTGACTTCTCTGTATTACATTTTAGATTCAGTTGCCCGTTTATGGAGTAATTGTTAAAATGAGGATGAAAGGGGAAAAAAGTATTTATCATTAACTCAACTGGAATTTCTCTCCAGCAATTAAAACAAAATAACAGTAATGCTTCCATGCTTGCATGTTTAGTCTAGTTCATTATTTTTCAACCCTGCAGCTGATTTGTTAGTGGGCAGAATAAATATTGGGAGTCCTGTTCCAACTCAGCCACCCTTGCATTTCACATGTGGAATTCACCCATGCTGTAGAATGGCCAATGAGGAACTTTCAACTATCAGCCAGCAACTACATTCACAAGCCCAGGTAATTTATACTGAATAGATGCATAGTTCTTTTCTGTGGGACAGATATAAAAAAGTAGATGCATACCCATTTTGTTTCTCCTTCATTAAGGTTCTTGCAAAGTTGTCTGTAGTTTGGTGATCTCAAATTAATTAATTAAACAATTTCACCAAAACATGAAGCTTTAAATGCTTTAAAACAGTTGAGTAATTGTGCTCAAAAAGGATAGCTCTGGCTTCCAAACTACTGTTTAGTATTACTAGCCTGATTCATAATGCTAAATTATAACAGTTTTGTTCTAGGCTCCGTGCAGAAAACAAAATGTATGGTTTATACAAGCCACCAACACTACTTTTGTGGCATTTAGAAATCCTCCAAAGTTGACAAGAGTCAAAATTCCAACCCATTTTTAAGAGTGGATGAGAAAATTTTAGGATTCAGATGGAAATTTTAAGCTCTGTAGAGACTAAAGCACCTATTTACAGCATAAAAACATTTACCTTCTCCGGAATTGGATTATCTTTGTGTTATGGACTACCTATTTTGGATATGTTGACATTCATATGTCTCACAAACTAAATGTAGCCTTCAAGCCAAGTAAATTTTCACCCACATTGTTTGGATACTATGTATAAGTTCAGTTATTATAGCTTAATATTCTCTTGGGCCAAAATATTATGGCTTATTAAATTGGGAAAATATAGAAGAGGATAGAGGGAAAGCCCACAAATGATAGCCATGAAAGGAGGAATTAAATTCCAAGTGAAAAGGAGATGCAAAGGAGGAAAATTATAAATATCTGAATTCCAGTCATTTCAATTTTTCAAATCTCTTTCATTCTAGAACTTTTTGGAACGTGTATTTAGGAGATGTTTACTTATACTATGGCTCTGTTCTCCTTTCTGCCTCTTCAGATTATAGAGTCACTCACCCAAGCAGTATGTCGGCTCAAACAAGAGAAAGAACAGCAGCAGCAGAGTATCAATCACCTAGAAGGTATGAAAGATTAGCAGTTCTTTTTCCAAAGCTGTTCCTCTTTCTTTGTTGTGACATCTATCTTTGAGACAAAACTTGTCTTCAGAATATTAACGAAGCATGATTTTTTTAATCCGGTTCCCTTTTCTAAATATTTTTAAATATTTAGGGTGATTAAGAATGACTTTAAGAAGTTCTCAGAAAAGTTCACTCTCTTAGTTTTGAACATTGGTGAATTGGCAGGCAAAATATTTACAAAAAGAGAGTTTTTGCAAACTAGAAGAAAGCCCTTAGGCATGTAATAAAAGAGGGTTTCTCACAAAATGGAATTCCATAGCCTAGCATGGGGATTTGTGGCCTTTTTCAAAGTGAAGCCACATTTGTTAATTGAGTGGTACACTGGAGACTGAACTCTCCAAAGTGAGCAGGTCCTGGACTAACCTGGGTTTGAATTAGATTTATATTAAATGTTAATATACTTCTTCCCAAAATTTCCATTTGATCATATTTTTAAAAAAACAATTCAAAGATAGTCTTTTAAGATTAGAAGTTAGTTATAGAACTCTAGTCTTGTACATTCCACCCACACTGAATTAATCTCTTGAGAAAATACAAAAAAAGAAGGGTTGAAGCAGATAATGGAGCAGATTCTAGTAGGAGGACATTATCTTCACAACCTGGTCCTAATTCGCTTGAGCCTATAAAGTAAATAATTAAGAATTCAATGGCAAAAGTTCTCCCATCTTCAAATTTAAACATGCCTTATCAAAACAAAGCTGACACATTCCTTTGAATTTTCCAAACAGCTTCTCTAATCCCAGAAAACCTGTGATTCTGCTTCCCCTGCCCTGGTAAATTTAGTATTTACTATTTATGGTACTTTTGTTGAAATATAGAGGTCTGCCATAATTAAAAATGAAAAAAATGACTCAATTTCTACTCCCTTAATTCAGAAACATACAATGGATTAACATCATTTCAGTCCATAATTAGAAAAGTACTATAGTATAGTACTATAGCCTTTCTCATTTTTTTCTGATCATGTACTGAATATGAACATCTAACTGGCAAGGGAAGTATATAAGTTTCTGTTTGTATTATTAAATGCCTCGGCTATCTTCTTTTTGTCAATCCTTACTTTGTGACAATGGAATCTGTACATATGTGTAAGTCCATAATGTATTCTGTAGAGAAAATCAATCGCTATGGAGAATGGTACCTAAATTCTAAGCTATGGAAATTATTTTTGCCTTATTTTTACTACCCTGTTTGTTTCTCCTACAAATCCGATTTTGGAGATTTTTTTTCAATTTGTTATTGAAATGGGGATAAATCAGTCTCCAGTGGAGTACTTAACACTAATAATAACTGACACTAAAGCCAAATATTGTTGTCTGTTCTAGCAGCTAGAATTGTGGCCTGAGCTAATTTTATTTTTTCTATCCTGGTTATTTATGCAGGTGAAATGAATCGCCTACAGCACAATTCACCTGGTAACTTTGAATCATTGCTGGGATACAGGATGGAAGGGTTGAAGAATGAGCTCTGCAGCCTTCGACAACATGTGCTTCATCAGTCAGATGGGGATTGTACTCCTGATCTGTTTTCCTGTCCTGGCGTCATGCAAGATACTTTGGAGAGGTCAGCCATTTGAAATAACAAGCATAAATAACTTGGCTGGATAATATGGTAGGAAACAACAGCTGTAGTTTTCTACTATTATCCAGAAGACCTGCTTACTGGGATAAACATGTATCCCTATATGTCGAAGCTTGAGTATACCATGAAACTGTTGGATTAGAAGGAATACATTTTTTCTCCTAATAGTGATTTTGACAGTGATTTGCATGTTATAATTTTGCTTATTATAATTAGGAATGTATGAGTCTGTCTGTCCCAGACATTTCTAGCCCATGAAAAACAGCTGGGTAATTTACTATCTCTCAGTGCATTGGAATTGCAGAGAGCCTATTTGCTTTTTTTCAAATTCTGTCAATAATTCAAATCTTCTAAGGGAGCTTGTATTTAGTTCAGAAAACTAGCCCTTGTCTTGTTGCTTATACTTTTACTTTTCTTTTTATTCCAGTAAGAAAATCCTATGGCAAGAATATGAGTGCATCAAAAGAGAGATAGATCAGCTGAAACATAAACTTGGCAAGTAATGCTTGAGGTTCCTGCTCCCATAGATTCTCTTCTACATCATGCAAAGGACCACTTATTGGTGGCCCTATTGAAGAAGAGGAAAAGAGATATGCAGCTTTTTAAAAAATTATATTTTATCCATTAGATTGCCAAGAAGAGGAACTATACAATCAAGTTTCTGCAACTCATGAGATTAAGAGAATCCAAAACCGGTACTGTAAGGTACAACTATAAATACTCTATCAAATACAATGATTTAATGCTAACAATGTTACCCCCACATAAAAAGTGAATTCCATCTTTGTCTAATAAAGCTTATCTTTATTACCCACTCAAAAAAGTTGGAAGCGATGTGGAGGATCATAGTGTAGTTCTTAGCCAAATCTAAGAAATAAATGGAAAAATTAATCATCTACCTATGACTCATTTGCCCAGACATTTTTTCTTCCTTAAAATAGTTTTTTTATAATTTGGGGGGAGGAGCTACACAAAGCTGCTGTTAGTTTGGTTGTTTGTTTTTTCTCCTAGCATCATCAGGAATGGCTGTGCAAAAATAGGATGGAGTAAGACAAAAACAGATGATACCGAGACAGTACTATCCTGGGAATGAGCATATGCAGCCATCAAAACATTGTATTTTTCCAACTACATAAGCATAATGTAATATCACGGCAGCTGCCCTTTTAGCTTCCTCTTTAGGCTGGAATTTAGTCATAATGTGCTATAAGAGTGTGAATATACTTTGCCAATTTGTTTTCTGTATACTAATATATATTTTTCCTAGTTGTACAGATGAGTAAATGGGGAATCATCTACCTATAAGAAAAAATACCCTTTCAATTATTTCTTGTTCATCTTAAAAAACTAAATAAAAACTTATATTTACAGCTACACTTTTATGTCCTTTCCAGATGTTGGAAGAATTAATAAACACTCATAAAGCTCAGGTTCAGGATTTTGGCAAAACAAGGAATGAAACTCAGAACACCCAACAGGAGCTTAATGTTGTCAAGTAAGCCATTCTATATTGTGCTTTGTATGCTTTAGTGAACAGTGTTCCTGTAGAGCTTCATGAAAGATTGGGGAGAAGAACATGATGGTTAAATTCTGGTGGTTATTTTTGTCATTCAGAAGACAATGTGGTAAAGGGGAGAAATGTCAAGTTAGGGACTAGCAGACAATTGCCCACCAGGTGGCTGGCTCCCTGTTTACATAATTATTTTACCAACAAAAGGGCCTGACCACTCCATGAATTTGCTGCATCCAGAGAAAATTGATAAGATAAATTGCCTTTGTTCTGTTCCCTATTGCAGTTTTGAGCCTTTTGCCTTTAACATCAGCATCTGTCAAATAGATTATGTTTCTGACCACAAGCACTATAAAATACTTAATTTTTTTATACTGCAACTCTTTGAATTCTTTAAAACTGCCCTGAATTTAAGTTCCTTTGGAACCAGTACTACTATGGATTTTATTTCTTTTAATCAGATCTACAGTGACTGATCTAAAAGAACAGGTGAAATGTCTCAGCTTAGAAGACAAGTATACTATGCAACCCAAGGAGGATAGCACTGATCTGGGTAAGTGCTGGTTTGTACAATATTACAGAATAACAAGAGTTGGAAGACGCCTTGGGGCAAGGGTGAAATGCTCCCGGTTTGGACCAGATCACCCGATCTGGTAGCGATGGCAGTGGGTGTTTTGGAGAATCGGTAGCAAAAATCCCTGCGCCCCCACCCTCCCCCATGTCCAGCTGAGCTGTGCGATCATCAGAGGCTGCTTTTTTTACTTTTAAAAGTATTTTTTCTACAACCTCTTTGGCCGAAAAAAATGCTTTTAAAAGTAAAAGGTTTTTTTTTTTTAAAAAAGTTGGCCCAGTCACATTACCCCCCACCACCAAGCCACACCCACAGAACCTGTAGTAACAAATTTTACATTTCACCACTGCCGTGGGGGTCTTCTAGTCCAATCCCCTGCTCAGACAGGGAACCCCATACCATTTCAGAGAAATGATTGCCAAATCTCTTCTTAAAAACTTTCAGTGTTGGAATATCCACAAATTCTGGAGGCAAATCATTGCACTGATTAATTTTTCTAACTGTCAGGAAATTTCTCTTTAGTTCTAGGTTGCTTCTCTCCTTGATTAGTTTCCTTCCATTGCTTCTTGTCCTGCCTTCAGGTGCTTTGGAAAATAGGTTGAATCCCCCTTCTTTGTGGCAACCCCTCAAATATTGGAACACTGCTATCATATCCCTAGTCCTTTTCATTAAACTATACATATTCAATTCCTGCAACTGTTCTTTATATGTTTTAACCTCCTAATCATCTTTATTCCTCTTCTTCGTACTCCTATCATGAGGGTTGTACCTGGTTAGAAGAGATGCACATGATCCTATGTAAAACATTGTATAATCAATGAAATGATCTGACATAAGCTAGACACACTAATACTTGGGAACTACCTTAAATGTAACCTGTCTTACCAGACAACAATAGAACATGGTTGCTAGTTAACTATTAGTTTATTTGATATATAGCTCTCTTTTCTAATCTGGGAAGTACTTAAAATGAAATGTTTTGAAAAATAAAATCATTCAATAACCTATGTGAGAGATGTGCCAATGCAGATTTTCTAAATAGGGAGGAAGTGAGAGCAAAATTCAGCTTCTAAGGACTGTTCAGTAGTCTGAAAATAATGCAGGAGGAAGCTTTCTTCAATGTGCCAGAAAGGAGTGCCTTTGGCAGTGGAGACAAATATGCAAAGACCCTCTCTACAAGGATCCTTTCCTATTTTATTTAAAAATTAAGCTAAATTATAGATCTTAACAATTGGACCAAATTGTAATGGGAGAATCAGGTCCAAAGCCATTTAAAACTTCAAAAATCAATGTTAGCTGCTTAAATTGTGCCTGGTAAGTAGCTGGCAATTAATGTAAATCTTTTGGTACAAGCATCCTATGTTTCCTGTGTTTTATACTAGTTAGCACCCTTTTATCTTTTGCTAATGATATACAAGTTCCAAAGAGGGCTACAGTTACTATGATATAGCATTCTGGTTGCTAGAGAATAGATATGATAATCTCTCTTTTTCTCAGTGAGGGACTGGGAAGAGGGGGCAATTTTCTAATATCCCCAGTGAATTAAAGGCAGAAAATAATTTAATTTTGAATGTTTTCTAGAATTATCTGCTTATATATCAGATCCTCTTTTACCGGTAGTAATAAAATAGATACTTTCAATTAGTCGAACTTCTAATTTGCTTTTATATTGAAAAGCAAGCTATAAATCCATTACTAATTTAAAATGGCCCTCAGGCAACAATGGAAATTCAATATAATCTTTTAACTAGTGTCCTTTAATATAATCTGAAAAATATTATATCTCTAACTTTCCTTTCTTTGAATACTAATGTTTGTATAACATTAAAATATTTCCTAATTGCTTCATGTTGCAAATTACAATGTGCAGCCAATACAAATGGCAGAGATGGAACAAAGTACACTATTGTCTTTTTAATGTGTTTTTATTTATTCACTAAATAACATATTGCTTTGGAAAACAGAGCCTGTGGTTATGAGTTGTTGCTGGATTCCTGATCTCTCATTGTTTTGTCTGCTAGAAAAGAATGAAGAGTTACTGCATGAAGAAGACTTATCTTTCTCCTTCAGTAGTGATGATTCCATCTCTGAGTTCAGTCTCACAGATGTCAGCTCAGATGAACTTTTCAGTGAAACAGAAGGTGTACAACTTGTTGGTAAGCACTACTTTATTTTGAAATACTGAACGATGATGTGGCTGCGGGGAAGGAGGGAGCCAATACTAAAAAGATACCTCTTTCTTTCTCCACTTCTTGAAACTTCAAAGTCTATTTCATCACACTGGGGGAAAAACAATATTTTGGGAGACTAAAAGGATTAACATTCTCTTCCAAGAGATTAATACCATTTCATTAAGCTGTTCAACATTCTCATTAGTAGGATTTGGAAGAATGGATTTCCTAAATTTATGTCGATTTTGCTCTGTTCTAATCCTGCTAATTTACTTTTTTTTTAAAAAAAAGAAGAAGAAAGTAGGCAGTTCCCAGCTTCTATACATCTGGTTCCAGTCCTCCATGCAAGAAGTTTCTTGTACTTTGCAGCTTCACTAGCTCATTGAGTCATATATGTATGCCTTTGATGTCAGCTTAAAGACCCTGTTTTTGCAAAGATATTATTTAACAGGCTGTTTTAAAGCACTTTTCAAATGCCCCACTTGCATCACTTGGGGAAAGAAAATCCACTAAAAGTTTGTACCACCCAGAGCTCATAGGAATTGGGCAGCTAATAAACTAGGTGGCTAATAAATTCAAATAAATAATTAAATAAAGGCTCTTCTTGAAAATGTGTTAACTTATTTAATGGTTCATAGTAATATGCTAATTACACTTGTTGTACCTTTTAGATGACAAGGTTTCTTTACCAAGTTTGAAACTGGAAAATATCCCCGGAGAGGCAATTGGTGGCATGTTGGAGAGGACAGAAATCAGCAGTGAATTATCCACCAGTTTGCCTGAGCTGAGCTTCAGTGACCTTTAAAGCATCACTTAAGGGCTGCCTCATGCTTTTTAATGAGGAAACAAATTAAAGAGAGGAAAAAACATGAGTTGTTTTCAACATGATACGATGCTTTTGTGCAGATATTGCACAAGGTAGGAGGAGGAGTGATCTTAGCCCATGTCATGTTGGTATGTCAGGATTTGCTGGTTAGGTCTGGAATCATTTCAAGGACACAGTGTTAATAGCTTCCAGTGTCTCTTTTTAGAAATGAAACAATGGTATTAATTAATCCCAATGTACATCAAATATGATATATATATATTTTTTTCAAAACTTAAATAATCTGTAACGTAACACAGGCAAGAAAAATATTCTGGAAGTTAATTCATCTTAAACTACAGTACAAAGCCATTAATTTGGTCAGTATCTGTAATCCAGGAAAGAAGGAAACATCTCTTAAAGAGCCTATACTATATTACATATATGAAACCATTAATCTGCCAGGGCACCAGCAGGTGATTAAAACAAACTTTGCTGTATATGGATGTATGTTACAGTTTTGTGGTAGTAGACAAATTTTCTGGACAGTGGATGGCTCATGTCTTGTTCAGGAGCAGCTGAAATTATTGGATAATTCTGGGTGTGCCCATCTTGTTTTCTTTGCCACTGAGCTGTTACACTGTAGTCTTTGGAGTCATAAGGGAACTAATTTGTCCAAGTGACAGTGTGTCCAAGATTAATGGATTACTTTGGATTAGGTGGGAAAGAAATCAGTTTAGCTTCTTAATTATCATGCCTTCAGTCATTTTCAGTGAATGGCAAATGTTAAAATAAAATCTAAAAGTCATGCTATAATTAGGTTTTTATCCAAGTTAAAACTTAGCCTATATTATTTAAGTCAATGGGGGAACATGTCAAAGTACACGTGGATTTATTTGTGACGAAGTTCTCCTTAGGTTGCATTGTGTCACTACACTTTTGAATAGAAGAATATTGCAATAAAGGTTACTTTCTCCTTGACAACTTTATGGTTAAAATCATACACACATGCAAGACATCCTTGCAACTTTTAAAATGAAAGATTTCCAGTTGTGGGAATTACAAAAATTGCTAAAATTGTCATGAAGTCATTGAGTGTATTCTGATTAACAGAACCCCTGGAATTCCTGTATGACATATCAGCATACTGGACAAAGCTGCATCTCTCACATATCCTGTGTTGAAAAAGAACCTTGAATAAGAACCACCCCAATCTCAGGGTAAAAGTAAATTCAGAAGAGGAAAAGGGTTACAGGCAAGGGAGAGGAGAAAAGGAGACTTAATTGGTGGATAGTCCAATAGTTTAGAGGGTGATGGGAAGAAGCAAGGTTGCTCCCATACTTTGCATTCATGACCTATTTGCTTCAGATTTGGGGAGTCAAATTCAGTGATCTCTAGACAGAACAATTTCAATAATGAATGTAGCTGATTGTATTAATGCAATAAAGCTTGCATGTATTCATCAATAAACTGGACTTTGATAGAAATAATCTTTTCTGAAGTTTAGTTTTTGAACAATGAGGAGGGATTAGGAAGAGAATAACTAGCCTTCAAGTCCTTAGAGAACATTGATAGGATGGAAGGCACAGATTTCTGAGAGATTGCATGCCAAAAGGCAGGTGTCATGATAGGGTAGGTACACTTCCCAGGTTCCAATATTGTAAATGACACTAATCAAAGAGACCCAGAGTGTGCCAAATATACTGGCACATATTGGCCAGGCTGAAATTATGGGAAATTAGTGGTTCATTAAGTAAATTGGCCCTATGCCATGTAGGGCCTTACAGGTAATAATCACCTTGAACTGCAGTCAGAAGCAGACTGGCAACCAATGCAGTTTTGGAAGAGAGATGTCATATGACATACTAAAACATGTTTATCATTATCCAAGCTGTTACATTCTGCACCCGATGTTTCTGAGTGATTTTCAAGGGCAGCTCCATATAGAGTGCATTGGAGTAGTTGAACCTTGGGTTGTCACAGGGATAGATGGATGACTATCTGAAAGGACACAACTTGTGCACTAGGTTGAGTGAAGCCCCTTCCCTCATTGCACACCCTGTGAATGTGCTAGCTTATACAAGAGTATGGATGGAAGGTCCTTGAATGGAAGGTTCAGGGGGCCCTGATATCTACAACCACTCAGTCTTGGCAGAATTAAGTCAGTCATTTCCTTCCCATCTAGGCCTATACAGCCTCCAGATACTCAGCCAGGATTTTAGCAGCAACACTTGGTCAGTTTGGAATTGAGAGAGAGAAATGGGTATTGATATATTCAAAGTCTAATTACATTTGCAGTGTGTAAAAGTAAATGATTCAGAATAAGAATCTACTTAAGTAGGTTTTTCTTCCTCATCCTTGAATTCAACTTAACTTTAAACAAACTTCTTCAATAAATGTTTAAGGCCATGAATTTTCTGCTGTGCAGTACTATACTGATAATTTATCGTAAGTACATAAACATAATGCACAGTAGGGCTACTATACAGCTAAAATGTAATGATCACTACATTGTAGCAAAAAGTTTATATTGTGTATCATCCTATTGCCATCTAGTGGCTATTTTTGCAGCCTGGGTCTGAAAGCTATACCATAATGCATACTGCAATAGCAAACAGATTGGTTGCAATAATAGAGTTCCTATTATTTTGATTAGTGTCCCACCCTTTCTAGCTTCAAAGGTAACCACTGAAAGTTATTTCTAGTTTCTTGCCAATGAACAAAAATACGCCTGAGCCTAGAATTAATAAAAATTAACCCACAGAAACTATCAGAGCTTTCTTTCACCTTCAAAGAGATCTATAAGGACTTGGCACATTGCCCACTAATGCTGTTAAAAGAGTACTTGTGAAGTGATATCTTGAGTACCACTTTGTTCTAGCCTCAGGGAAATTACAACGCTAAAGGAGACAGCTGAGCTTAACAGAACAAGTAGAAAATCCTCTGCAGACTTGCTTAGGAATTCCTTGATACATTTGAGGCCCATCATCATTGAAGACCTTCTGAGAAATAGCCTAGTACAGGGACAGGCAACCCTTTTTGCAAGTGAAGGCTCTTTTTGTTTATTTTTGGTGCTGAAGACCATAGAAAGCATGGCAATGATGCTGGACAAAAAATCTCGGATAAAATCACTGGTCTTGTTTTCAGGAGAGCTGTTAGTTTTTAGAAAATTAAGCTTAATAAAAACCTTTGGGAGCTAATGCTATTATTACATTTCTGACATAAGAATATATTATTTGGTGACTTCCTGCCTAATTGTTATGGGGAAAAAGGAGGAAGGAGTATTAGGTGTGTTTACTGCCTTGAATAATAAAATGATAAAGGCGGGATAAAAATTAATAAAATAAGAAAAGGTGATCTTGAAATGAAGAGCAGACCCATGATGTTACAGGCTGGTTAAAAATTGGCTCTGAGGTTGTTTTATCCTGCAAAAGGTCCACTTGCCATTTAGAGATTCTAGTACAGAGATCCTCAGTAAGTATCACTTTTGGGCTTATCTATTTAAACTATCCCAAATCATCATGCATCCATTTTTTAAACGTGATATCTTGACTAAGCTACAAGTTTTCACACTATGCCAAACCATAAACCTTGGGTTAAAAACCTCAATTGCTGGGCTTACCCATCTTGTTCAGTATAACCAAATAAACAACATTAAGCCTTATTTTTAGTACATGAATCCAGCTTGTACATGAAAACAGCAGCTTTTGAATATGATGAACGACATGAATTGTCTAACCTTTGACAGAAGAGTAAGAGAAGGGGATAAAGACTGCACGTGGAAACAGGCAAATTTCAGATGATCATGCCTTCCAGTAGACTGTTTGAACTTGGTAAATAGCACAGAAAGCTGGATACAGCTTTCAAACAGCAGCAACAAATTAGTGTTATTGCACAATCTGTTCCAAGCATTGTCAACAATACTGGCAGGATTAAACATATACTTAGATAAAACATTTAGAGTGACAAAAAACATCTTGTGTGCTATCCCTTAGTATTAAATAAAGGAGTACAATTTCCTCAGTAAACTGATGTTAAATTGAGTGCTGAATTCAGTATAAACTACAGATGCTTTTATTCCCTGCAAAAACACCATAAACCAGGGCAGGGAAAGGGGCTTCAGTATCAATAGTCAGACTATGCAGTGTGAAAACTGAATACCATTAACTGGAGTAGAGGATGATTGCTTTCTAACTTTGTCTCAACTTGATAGAGACATTTGCATGGTCCCATTCGAAAATGAATGCTGGACTAATTTTCTTAATATAATTCAGAGGGCCCTGATTAAAAGGATGAGATCACTACTTCCTTCTGGATCATGTTTTAAATCTTGATAGAAACATGAAGTGTAATTCAAAGAAAATAAGAGAGCCAACTTCATCCCCCAGTCACAGTTTCACTGCATTTCCATTCTCAAGAAAAACATCATATTCCATATATTTCATATTTTTTACTTTTTGTGAAGAAAGCACCCCGTACAGTGTATTTTCTCAGAATCCAACAAAGCTATCTTTGATACGAAGCCAGCAGTTGAAAAGATAGTTGAATTTTTTTTTTCTCTAGTATTGCATGTATCCAGTCACAGAAAATGAAGATATATTTAGGAAAATGTTTTGGTTAAGCTGATTCTCAAAAATTAAAAAAAAGGACAAGCGTTTTTAAAAAGTAAGTCATTTGACTTGCAACTTTATAGTTATTTGCATGTCAGTACAGCAGCTCCAAAATTGTAGAGTTACTCCCCAGTTGGGATCCTTTACAAACTTTGTAGTCTTTAACAGGTTCTGGTTTTTTTTAAGTCTTTCAATTGTTTAGTAGCTGTAGAGGGAAAGAGGTGTGTCTTCCATCATATCATCCTGTAAGAAAGAAAAAAACTTAATTTTGTGCTAGCCCAGACATTAGTGAGAGATATCTAAGTTATGTACTATATATATATTCTTACTGACTTCTGAACCATCACTTAAAGAATCTGAGTCTCTGCCATCTCAAAGAATTACCTTTTGGAACAGACAGACCAGGCAACTAATATTAAGGTACAGTGGCAGTGAGGCCATATCCCGTCTAGAGGAAAAATAACAGAACAGGTAAAAACCCAGCAGATGCTCACCATAGGTAAGTCCTGGAGACGTCTAAACCGTAGTCTACTTCCATGTTGTCGATACCTCAAGAAACCCAGGAGAGTCAGAATCCCTACTGTCGCAACAAAAATTACAACGACAGCAATCACCAGGGGATCCTTTCCTATTGGACTGACTACTGGTATACTGGGCAGACCTGAAAGCAAGAAGAAGGCAGTAAAATGTAGTTCATCTTTTAAAACTATGAAGGTTCATTTACCCAGCTACCTATTTTAACAATCAAAGGAATACATTCAGCTGCATAACCCAAATCCAGCATATTTAATATTATTTATACAAACTTGCAGTGCCTCGCCCAACATATGTTTCCCCCAAAACTATTTTCAGCCAAAAGTATCAATTCCCAGCCTAATTTGGAGATGTCAGAGACTGAATAAGTAATTTTTTGCTTCTTTCTGCAGGGCATATGCTTTGTCACTGTGCTATATAGTTCTCCCATAGTTTTATCCAAGATTAGATTTAACTATTTCTCGGTTCTCACCAACCCATTTTAAATCTGTTGTTCCCTAGAGGAGACAAGATTGCTAAATGTATACCTTGATTGTTTCCCACATCAAATACAGTTGTCTTGTGGTCATGTTTAGTTGGTTGCTCTGTCTCTGCTGATAGGATTTTGTGAGGTAAGAGAGTAGAGGAGGCAACCTCAAATGTTATTGATTGAGAAGTATTGGATGTAGTTATTGTGATCACTTGTTCACCAATAGTAGTCCTTGGAGATGCTGTGGAGGCAACAGTGTTCTTTTCTGTGAAAGCCTTATCGTCCATGACTGGCGTGGTATTTTTTGCTGGCCCTGTGGTAATGAATGTAGAAGATTCCGGCTGTGAAGCAGCTGATGTTCCTGCAGAAAAACATTTAAGTGTCAGTACAGTGGAGATGGGTGAGAATCCTGGCTCTGCTTAATTCAGAAATAAAGAGAATCTACTTGGGCCAGACCTTTTCTGATCATTTCTACAGTTCTAACATAAATCTTGGTAGTTATCAAATCTAATCAAAAGTGTGAATAAAACAGTTAAGACTCCAGTCTTGGGAGCAGGTTCTATGAAGATAACAGAGGTACCATGTTGCTCAGTTGTCAGAAAAGAATTTGATCCTATTGGACCCCAGAAGGCAGGCAGGGTCCTCATGAGTGTGAGCTCAGCCACTTCTATATTAAATCCATTTTCATCCTAACTGTCAAAAACCATGAACAATGTTCAATGTTTTATGTTTTTACTGGTTGTATATTATAGTTTGTAAGTGATTTCATATACTCTCTGGAGCCATCCAGAATTGGCTGAAAGATGGGTGGCTATATAAATGTTTTAAAAAATAAAATAATAATAAAATAAAATAATAAAATAAAATAAAATAAAATAAAATAAAATAAAATAAAATAAAATAAAATAAAATAATAAAATAAAATAAAATAAAATAAAATAAAATAAATAAAATAAAATAAAATAAAATAAAATAATAAAATAAAATAAAATAAAATAAATAAAATAAAATAATAAAATAAAATAAAATAAAATAATAAAATAAAATAAAATAAAATAAAATAAAATAATAAAATAAAATAAAATAAAATAAAATAAATAATAAAATAAAATAAAATAAAATAATAAAATAAAATATATTGATATGTGGCTGGTTGCTGGGTGCTAGTAGTGGTGAATTCTTTCTTGAATGAGGAAGAATTTGATGTCACAGCACTTTTACATCCACAGACCCAGAATTTGCCAAAGAATCCATGACAGCATTACTACATAGCACACAACCAACCTAACCAAATAAACCAAGATTGAAATACCCAGAATCATAAATCTTCTGCCTAACCACATACAGGTAGTCCTCGATTTACAATAGTTCATTTAGTGACCATTCAAAGTTATAATGACACTGAAAAAAATGATTTATTTATGACCATTTTTCATACTTATGATTGTTGCAGCATCCCCATGGTCACATAATCAATATTCAGCAACCATGTTACTAACTTAACAACTGTAGTGATTCACTTAACAACTCTGGCAAGAAAGATAATAAAATGAAGCAAAACTCACTTAACAAATGTCTCACTTAGTAACATAAATTTTGGGCTCAATTATGGTCATAAGTCAAGGACTCCCTGTACATTCAGTTCAACAGAGAAATATATCAACAAATCAAAGGAATACATATGGGATCACTACTTTCAGGAATAATTGTAGAGACTGTAATGTAATGCCTGGAATCAATAGCATTCCCATATATAGAACTCAAATATGGATCAGGTATATAGATGTCATTCCTGTCATAATCAAAAAGGGGCAACTAGAGAATACAAATGAAACCATTGACAAAACTTCAAAGGAATAAAATTCACTAGGGAAGAAGAAAACAATATCAGACTATCCTTCCTGAATATTATCGCAGTAGAGACAGTGATGGCAAATTAGAAACACGAGTCTATTGTAAAACCACCTATACTAAACAAGTGCTCCAATACCAAAGTAACAACCAAACTTCCCACAAGAAAAGCTGTGTAAGAATACTCTTTAGACGAGCACCAACACACTGCAGCAACCCTGAACACCAGAAAAAAGATCATCTATACAACATCTTACAACAAAATGGATATCCACACAACATCATCAAAAGGTGCCTGACCACTCAATCCAATATTGCATAACCAATGTTGTAAAAAGAATAATACTGCCATACATCAGAAACATCTTCGAAACCATCAATAATCTATTACAACCACATGATATCACCATAGCACCCAAACCAACCCAAACCATGCAGACATCCTAAGTAAACTACAAGACGCAGCACCCTGGAAGAAAAAACAAGAATCATTTACAACATACAGCGTAAGGATTGCAGGAGCCACTATGTAAGACAAAAAGGCAGAAGACTAGCAGATCATCCATGAACACCAGCTAGCAGTCAGAAGACATAATGAAAATTCCTTCATTTCATAACACATGGGCAAACCCACTGGTGGGATTCAGCCAGTTTGCACCACTTCAGGAGAACCCGTTGTTAACTTTCTGAGCAGTTTAGCAGTTTAGCAAACTGGTTGTTGAAAGAAATCATTAGGGCAGAGAACTGGTTGTTAAATTACTTGAATCCCACCACTGGACAAACCTAATCATAGTTTCAACTGGGAAACTCTGAATATCCTAGACAAAGTCAGGTCCAAAAACGCTAAAGATTTCCTGGACATTCAAACAAATCAGCCATCAACAAGCACCTAGGCATAAGCAGCATCTACATACCATTCAAAAGAGATAATTATAAAGCCAAAAAGGAAACAAAAAGACCAGAAAGCTTCCTCACGAGCAATCAGCACTCAGATGAACAGAGATTAACATCAAGATTAACATTAGAGAAACAATCAAGAAGCAAACAATACCTCAATCAAGAAATTGCCAAGCAAGCTAACAGTAAACAACAGCCCAATCAAAGAACCACCAAGACCACTCCTTCCAACACTGCCTGGGCAAGCCACTGGGATATAAAATGAGAGTAAACCCCATTCCCTACTAAAACTGATGATGTTACCTAGTTTGGTAATTAAACATCTGTAAGAAAATTACCAAGCTCAGAGAGTACCAAGGACCCCATAGTTCAATCCTGAGCTACAAATTTTCCCTTCGATCAGTAACATATTTTTTAGAACACTGAGGCCACAGAAATATTTGACCATAACTCTGCAAACTTAGTGGGTATTTTTTTTTTTAGCTCAGATGTTATTCTCTTTCTTTTTTTCCCATTTTTTGGAAAATACAGAGTATCTACTTGTAATCTAATATAATGTTTTTACAGGCTGTGACTGTGAAGCAGAATTAGTTGATTCATCCTGGCCATATTTATTTAAACTACCTAGCATGATAAATTATAGATAACTGCCCAGTCTTACCTTGTGTCTCATTTGATTGCAAAATTTCTGTAGCCGGGATCTTAGTGCTGGAAATAAGCAAGGATATGGCACTAATGTATCTTCTATCATCATCCAGGTCAAATGTATTAGTTTCCGGTAAGTTTGTAGTTGGAGTAAGAAATAAAGAAGGATCAGTGCTACTATTAGAGGCATTATTTGCAGTCTGGGTCTGTATCCTTACTGTGGTATTCAAATAGCCAGGTGTAGTAGTGGTCAGATAATCCGACTGACCGATGCTGCTAACACTGACTTGTGGGGAGCTTGTGATGTCATCCCTACTGATGGCTGTGGATTGGATGCTTCTAGCCTCAGTGTGAGGAAGCGTGAACTGAGAAACTGTGCTGGATGAAGCAGATGACCCATTCTTCCCATCTCCTAGTACAGGAAAAACAAACAGGAAAACAAAATTTGGCAGCATCCTTACAACATACGTCCTTCCCCAGAATATTAACTGGAGAAATAAGTAAAAAAGGGAAAAAATAGATCCATATCCAAAACAATTGCTCTGAAAGGGACAGCAAATTGGGGAGTAAGTTCTTTTCTAACTGAACTCTTTTCAGAAATTACTACAGCTGACATTATTTATTTATTTATTTGTCAAGCATATATAAGATAACAGGTAAAAGTATAATCATAATTTGAATACATAGTTTGAAAAGAGTAAGAGTAAAATATTAGGACAGGGATGGTAGGCATGCTGGTGCACTTATGCATGCCCCTTATAGACCTCTTAGGAATGGGGTGAGGTCAAGGATGAAATGCTCCCGGTTCAGACTAGATCACCCGATCTGGTAGCGATGGTGGTGGGTGGTTCGGAGAACCGGTAGCAAAAATCCCTGCACCCCCAAACCATGCCCAGATGAGCCACACGATCATCAGAGGCTTTTTTTTTTTTTTTTACTTTTAAAAGCATTTTTTCTACAACCTCTTCCAATGAAAAAATGCTTTTAAAAGTAAAAAAAAAAGCCTCTGATGATCACACGGCTCAGTTGGGATAGTCAGAGGCTTTTTAAAACATTTTTTTCTGCAATCTCTTTGGCCGAAGAGGTGGTAAAAAAAATGCTTTGAAAAGTCGATCCTAGCTGAGTTGCCTGATTGTCAGAGAGGCTTTTCAAAACATTTTTTAAAAAGCTTCTCTGACGATCCCAGCTGAGTTGCCTGATCAGCAGAGGCTTTTCAAAGCATTTTTTGCAACCTTTTCAGCCAAAGAGGTTGTAGAAAAAATGCTTTGAAAAGTTAAAACAAAAAAAAGTTGGCCACGCCCACATTACCCCTCACTATCACCAAGCCATGCCCACAGAACCAGTAGTAACAAATTTTACATTTCACCCCTGGGTGAGGTCAACAGTAGACATTTTAAGGCTAAAGTTTTGGGGGTTTGGGGAAGAAACCACAGAGTCAGGTAGTGCATTCCAGGCATTGACCACTCAGTTACTGAAATATTTTCTGCAACCGAGTTTGGAGCTGTTTACCTTGAGTTTGTATCTATTATTTGCTCGTGTATTGTTATGGTTGAAGCTAAAGTAGTCATTGACAGGTAGGACATTGTGGCAGATAATTTTATGTACTACACTTAGGTCAGACTGAAGTCGACATAGTTCTAAGCTGTCTAAGCCCAAAATTTGAAATCTGGTGGCATAAGGTATTTTATTGCGGGTAGAGGAATGGAGTACTCTTCTCGTAAAATACCTCTGGACTCTCTCAATTATATTATGTCCAATATGCAGTGTGGGTTCCAGACAGATGAGCTGTATTCAAGAATTGGTCTAGCAAATGTTTTGTATGCTCTAGTTAGTAGTACAATATTACCAGAGAAGAAGCTACGCAAGATTGTAAAATTGCAAGATTGTACCAGATGAAAATTTCCTTTTTCTAGAGAAAGCTTAATAAAGTAATTGGATAAGATTGTGTACTGTAATAAAAGAGATCAAACTATACATGATTACCACTGTTATTTCCATGGATAGAATTCAAGGGAGAAAAAGAATTACTGCATCATGAATCCAGAAGAATAATATTTCCCCTGAGCTATGCTTGCAGTTTTACAGATTTAACTATGTTTTGGAACTATTCTGATTTCCTTAGAAAAATTGAAAATAAAAGAGACCTTTATTGTGTAAAATGTTGCTTGGGGGAAGGGTGGACATCACTTTCAGAATTTTGGAGCATCAGATCCAGATTTCATAAAACAGACTAGCAATGCTCTGAAAGACATAAACTAGACTTTGATTTGAGAGTGGAAAAAGGGAATTACATGCAACCTATATTAATACAAGTAATAGTTGGCACCAGGTCTGGGCTTAGAAACTAGGCAGGACTGGACTTGATTAGTTTAGGCAAAAGCCTTAGGGAACGCCAATTTTTTTTTAATTAGGCAGACAGAAAACAATACACACACAAAATCTGGGTGTGCCTATTCCATTCCAGATTAGAACATGCAGGATTTTAGATTAAGTACCATTTTCATTCAGGTTTTTCATACAATTCCTACATTTACATCCTCAAAATGTTCTTATTCCTGTGTTTAGTGTTTCCTTTCTCGTTTATAATGCTTCTAGAGAGAGTATCTGAAAGTCAAAAAGTGAATGGAACTTAACTAACAGAAAATCTAACAAAGACCTAATGTTTTCTAAACTAATTAAATAAAAAAATAAATGTTTATAATACAATCCACCAGTTTAATGTCATGTTAGGTACAGTATATAGCAGATGATAGGTCTGAGATAAAAATTTTATATTCAGATTTGACTAATATACTTGTGCCAATTTACACTAGCATCCCCCCCATGTTAATATGTAGCTCAGTTAAATGGCACGTTTTACTTCTTTTCTTCTGCTGTGATTTCTCCCCAATATTACATTTCCCACTAAACAGTGCTTGCCTTTTCCTTGAATTGTATTCTCCAGTCCATTGGCATTATAATAACTCTTATTGGCAGGAATAGTTTTAAAGTGGTAGAACTAGGTTATCAACATTTTCTCTTTTCTCCCTCTGACCTGAGAGAGAGAAGCAGGAAATCTTGCTGTGGTAATGGTTTAAACTGAAAGGCTATTTTACTACATCATGCACAACAATGCTGCTGTGAATAACTACATAATCTTTATTTTAAAACCTATGCCCTATACATTATGGCTGTGATAATGTGCACATTCAACCAAATTTAAAAAAAAAAGAAAAAGCAATGTAAAGCTACACCATGGCCTCTTGCTTCGTAATTGTCATGCTATGTTATAATTTGTAGCATGTGCCTGCCTAGGCTATAAGCACACATAATCTTTTAAATTTTGTGTACTCTTTGTAGGAATAACATTATGCATGGCTATGGATTGGTACGATGAATATTACACTGTTTTCGTTAACGTGTACATCAACTTAAATCAACCAATGTTGTTTTAGGTTACTGTACATGTTAATCTGATGTGCAAGCTGGCTAGTATCTCCTTAAAATAATTAGGGGCACTTAGAGGGGAGATTATCTTTATCTCTCAGCTTAGTTTTTGCTCAGTAATAAAGTAACTCTCATAAGTATTCGTATGGCACACTTCTTCAAGAGTTCAAAACTGCATATACTATCTTTCCCAACCTGGCATTCTCCGGATGTATTGGATCTTCAATTCCCAAGTTGACTGGGAATTTTGGGAACTGCAGTCCCTATACGGGTGAGATTAAGAAAGGGTGATGTACATGATGAACTCATGAACCTGATAAAATTAATATTTGCCTGCATATGTTACATTTGCCCAGAGAATTTAATTCAAAACATAATGTATCTAAGAACTTTAAGGGGAAAAAGATATGTACACATGCCAAAATGTTTCAAGACACTCATTCATCCCCGTGCTTATACTAATATAAAAATTCTAAGGGCACAAATCCAACCCATTAATTGCAAGCCAAGAATAGAAGATTTGAAGCCCAAGAATAAATATATTACCTGAGCACAAAATATCTAAAAATTGTTAACAGCAACTGAAAGAAATATATCGATATTTATCTAAAAGCTTTATAAATGGAATAAGCTATTTCAACAGAACACTTAAGAAGGATTTCCTTCCATAATCAATAGTACACAGATTGTATTCCACAAACCTGTTTCTGTGTATATTGTATTCTCTGCACAAGACCTCTTGGACTGAACCATCCCATTTAATTTTCAAGTATTGCAAATCCACATTGACTATATATTACATACTACTTCCAGTATACTTATAACTTCAACAATAGAGCAGTGCTGGGAATTTTTTGTAAAAAGAAATTAGGCCTCATCTGGATAATTTCTTGCTTTTTTACTTCAATGGCAGCATTTTATAAAATGAGTAGAGAGTTTGACAATTTTTTAATAAGCATAGACTTTCTTTCAGCATAATTAGTACAAGAGAGAAAGTTATCAGTTGAGTAATCTGATAACTGATTAATCTGTTAGTGACTACAATTTAGTAAATTGTGGGAGAAGAGGTTGAGGAAAAAGGAGGAAGATTGCAGTCCACAAATGTTTCATACAGTTCACAAATGTGTCAAATGATCTTTTTTCCATTCCAACCTCATTTTCAGCTAAATACATTATCTTCTATCTTCAGAAAATGTTTCCTAAAAATTTCCAGATGATAAATGCTCTTTACTATTTCACTTATTAGCATTCTTTATAAAGCTTTGGGAGAAAATACGACAATAAACTAAACCTTAGTTTGGCTTCAGTATAACTTTTAATATGCAGCACAATTTTTGACTATAATATTTTTAGGAAAATGAGATACCTCTGAAGAATCCTTATCTGAGACAGCAGATGACAGGATAAAATGCTCCATCTTCTCCTTCCCAAATGTAAATTGGGAAGTTCGCATTTCATAATCAAATGAATTTGAAATCATACATATGCAATGTGAGGATAAACACACTTGACTTTCTTGCATGACTGTTATAAAGAATACTGCAATTAAGAACTGAAAGTGCCATAAACATGAAATTGCTAATGGATACTGCAGAATTTCCACAGAATCTTTATACTGAAAGGAAATGCACAGCACCTGCCCTTGGCTTAGACATAAAATATTTTCTATTTAAACAGTAAATATAATTCTTCTCTTTCATTGCACTCTACAACCAGCAAAAGGAACATTAACATCTAAATATGTTTGCATTTTTAAAACTACAATGAGGATTAAATAAAAAGATGTATCACTTGAAATTTAATTAAAAACATCAGATTTTGCTTGAGTGTGCTTTCAAGAGAAATTATGTTCATATATTTATAGTGCTATTGCCTTTTCACTTTTTCCCCTTTACCCCTAATGCAAATAAAAATCAAAAGGCTTAATCTATGGTGATTAATTTCCCTTTGCTACAATCTTAAATTTCTTCAAAAGAAAATCCAACTATGTCCAATGTAATTTACTTTTGGAGACAATAAATCTAGAGCATTTAATAAATTAATAAATCTAGGGCACTTGGGTGTGGGGGGCAAAGATACACATTAATTTTGTGTTATTGTTCAAATCTCAACTTTGGGCATATATCTGACATTCTGAGAATCACTGAATTGATAGAAGCTGTACCCTGTTATTCTTAAATAAAGAATCTGGCAAGATAACTTAAGTATAGTGATATGTAACTATTTTAACCTTAATCAACAAACATTTGTGATGAAGATACATAATTGCAAATGAAAATAGACTTTTCATTAAAATTTGTATCTATATTAGCTAATAATGTTCAAATTGGTAATTATGTTATTAATCCTTCTTTACCTCACTATAAGTAGTGAACATAAAAGAAAATACTGTTCCACCCAAATCTAAAATCTCAGCTTATAAATTATTGATATAAATCAATAATTTTGATTTATTGATATAAATCAAAATAATAAGATCACACAAAATATCTCTATAGTGCTCTATTGACAAGTATGAATTAAAATATCAGTTAAGTAACTCTCATAAATGCACTCATCTATTGGAATATAATTTAAGGTATAATGTTTGTATCCATACAAGACCTTAAAATGGCTAGGGTGGGCATGTCAATCTGACATTCATAAAATGAGACCATGAAAATTTGCATCAAGTTCTAAGCCTTACCAAACATACAGGAATTAAATTAAAGTACTGAAATGACATACAAATATGAGTAAATAAATCAATGAAACTGAGCTTGCATTTTTTAAACATCCTCTATATTCTACCTGGTCCTGGATAGAGATGCTGATTTAATTGACACTGTCAAAGTATGTATGAAGTACAACATTGTGTTTTGGGCGCAGTGCAGCCAGTCTAGCTCTAACAAAATTATTTTGAAGTGTTCTAAAAATCTCTGTCTTCTATAGATTTCCCTCATTTTATGGGCTCAGATATTAAATAAATATATTATTCTGTAAAGTGGTTAATATAGGATATATAAATACCAGTATCAAAATGCTTTGGACTTCTAAATGGCCTGGAAGTGTGATAAAAAAACCTGCTTTATTAACAACAGTGGCTAGAGCCATGGAACTATGAGTAGATAAGAGAGGGAACAATTCATTTGTCTTCACCCAAGTGGTCCTTTTGCTTTTCAAATCAATGCTAGGAAGTTTGGATTTAAAGTAGTTCTGCAGTGATTGTTACTTTGAACCCCAAGAGAAAGACATGGGGCTGGGACAGACATGCTTTATGCCTGAATTAACTTGTTTACTGGGTTCTCCTTAAACATACTTATAAGCCAATCAAACAGGTTGAATTTGCATAATATGCTAATACACATACATATGCACAAAATCAAAGTTTGTGAGTTCAGAGGCTAGGTATGTAACTGGCAAGTACAGCTGCTGGATCTATAACTGACCCAGTTAGGTGCATTGTACAAATACAGAAGGGCCTGGTGGCTCAGCAGACTAAAACATTGTGATTTACATCAGCTGTCTGCAATTACTGTAAGTTCGAATCTCACCAAGCTCAAGGTTGACTCAGCCTTCCATTCTTTCTAAGGTAGGTAAAATGAGGACCCAGTTTGTGGGGGCAATAAGCTGACTTTGTATAAATATACAAAAGTATGAAGGCTATTGCTTAACGCATTGTAAGCTGACCTGAGTCTCCGGAGAAGGGTGGCATATAAATCAAATTTTAAAAAAAATACACCTATTTAGGCAGAAGTCTCACCTTCCCATATCCCATCTTATTAAGATATCCTGAACCCCCAAATCTTAAATCTGCAATCAGGAAATGCTTTGAAGAAAATATTCTAACTCTGCAGCAAATACTACTTCACAAAGAAAGAAAATTGTGACTTCCTAGGTAGAAATAAAGAAATCTAGCAAGCAAGGAAAAGCAAGCGATGAGTTTCTGCTAAGTAGTGTAGATAAACATATAACCTGAGTGGGGAAAAAAGAAAAGCCAGGTTTTGAACCAGAGATCCAACTCAAACTGTTCTGAATGCTGGCAGTCTACTGGTAAAATATACGAATAGAAGGCAAGAGCATTTCTGGGCGCGTTTTAGAATGTATTTTCCAAACTACTGTTCTGATCAAGCCTTATTTGAGTTTCCAAATGCCCTGGTGGTGGACGTGGCAGCTTCAGCTCTAACACCACTCATTTGGTAAACAAAAAGCCCAACGAGTGGGGAGGGCCTGCATCAATCCTGGGAGCTTTAAACCCTGGGGAGGAAGGGCACCCCAGAGCCCATCTGAACCTAAGGAAAACCTGACCCTCTAGCTGGCCAGCGAGCCCCTCCAGGACATTTAGGCTGAAAGCGAAACAGAGAGAAAGGCTTAAGGCAGGCAGGAGAGCCATGCCTTCTTAGATGGCAGAAAATTTGGCGCGTCCAACCCAAACAGGATGGACAGACTCACCAGAGGGAGGTCTGCCAGGGACTTTTGGTTTTGCAATGGCTTCTGAGGTTCCTCAAAAGTCTGAGATACTTCCAACCGCGCTTGCCTGCATTCGAGACCCGACCTTTCAGCGCAGGGATGGAGCGAGCGGCGCACGTACCTGGCAGAGACAGGAGGCTTCCAGCGAGGAAACAACAAACGGCCGTGAGGTTGTATAGGGAGCGACGAATTCCCACCATGATGGGCCGGCCCTAGCGGCGATCGGTCAGGGCAAGAGAGAAAAAAGGAGAACCGGCGTCCCCGGCAGCGTCCGTAAAGATCTGGTCCTGGAGAGTGAGTCACTGCCACGTGGTTTGTTCACAAACACAAGGATGGGACTAGTCGGGGCGTGTTGCGGCCTCTTTTTCGTTCCCCAACTCCTTAACAAAACTGCCCGAGTTCTTCAGTCGTCCCGCATCGTTCGCAGGACTCTCACGCCCCCTGCGAAAACAAAAATCTGCCCCACTGACTGGGGGCCGCCCCCTCTCCCAGCTGAAACTCAGAAGCCGATGCTTTCTCCGCAATTGGCCAGAGTTTTTCTAGAAGAGCAACAAGAGGAGCCGATAGTGCAACATTCCGTCCCACTGACACCGTCTGGGAACAAACCGGCTGCGTTGCGAGAACAGCTCCGCCCCTTCACCGTCGGAGCCGGGGGGTCAACACAGACCATCGTCTCCGGGATAGGTGAGGGGATGAGCTTTGAGAATCTGTTCAACATTCATCCGTGCTGTCTGAACAATCCGGTTAGGATTAGATAACACACGAAGGAGAATCAGAAAGATCTGAAAAAAGGCTCAGATTATGTTTACCTTTTCTGAACTGACACGCCTTAAACCAATATAATGCTTCATTAAAAGTAGCATCTAACAAGTTTATCCAACTAGATGGCAGCACATAGCTCATCCTGGCTGATGTTGGAAAGGCAAGCTACCAAAACGTTTGATTATTTAGCAAAACGTTCTACCTGTAAATGAATTCTTTCATTTCATCCATAATAATACAAGGGCCATTAATAGATTTAAACTCAATGTAATTTGCTCTAATCTTAATTGTAGGAAATATGACTTTTGCAATAGAGTAGTAAATGTCTGGACCAATCTAATTGATCCAGTTGTTAGTTTCTATAATCCCCATATCTTTTACTGTAAACTGTCCACCGTGGACCTTTCATGTTTCTTAAGGGGTCTCTACCGAGGTGTGCATAAGCACACCAGCGTAAAGTGGGAGTTGTTGGATGACCACTGGATGACTTTATATTCACCATATTCTAAAAGATATTCTAAAAGCAACTATATTCTGAAGACAAGAAATACACCCAGCTGGAGAGAATACCAAGCCAACTTGTAATCTCCTTTAACACTCTAAGAGGCCCCCTAACTTGTCAGAAGAAAGGAACAATCCTAATAACATATAGCTAGAGGTGGTTAGGTCGAGGATACCCATCTGATTGGGAATTAATCCATCAAAAGAAGAATTTGTACTTTAGCCAGTTACAGAAGAATTATGATTGTTTGGCAAGGATGATGTAAAACTTTAATAATTAAGAAATGTCAAAATAACAAATGTATGGAAAGTTGCTGTGTCGGCAGAATCCTTTGTTTAGAAAAGTATATAATGTGTCATACAAGCATGGAGACTTTACTCGAAGCTAAGATTGGCAAACCTAGCTTGAGTCTTTGCGCAAATAAAATCTCTCTCTAACTGACCCAGGGATGTTGCTTGGTCACTTCATTCCATAACAAGCGTACTTACTGTGCCTGTCCTACTGTTCCCAATTATATGTAATCATTCTATGTGTTTATGGCTATGTTTTGCCAATTTATATCCTTTTTTTTTTGTCAAAAATTTTTCATGTGTCCATGTCTGTGTCTACTTTGTGTTTTCTTATTTGTTGACAAATAAATAATAATAATAACAACAACAGGTGCAGGTCCTTGATTAGGACTTGAGCTGCTGAGCTATTAACCAGCCTCAAAGGCTGTGAATCTCACTAAAGATTAACTAATAATAATAATAATAATAATAATAATAATAATAATAATAATTTATCTGATTAGTACTTGGAAGGCAGAGACCACCACTAGGGTCCCCCAGGCAGGGCCATCTTAACAGCATAACAGCATTAACAGTTGTAGGAGCCCCAGGCAAAGCAGTGTACTGGGGCCCTTACAACAACTACTCACAGGAATAAAAATGTAAATGGTCGATAAAATTAAACATATATTTGCATGTTAATATTAATTTAAAAATGCAGTAAAACTTAATAAATATGTTGCTGTATTTATAATACAAGGTGCATTGAAGGGTTAACATACACAGATTAGTATGGAGCCCCTATGCTCGTGGGGCCCACAGGCAAGTGCCCATCAGGCCCATGCATTAAGACAGCCCTTACCCAAGGCAGGGGGGTTGATATTTGGTGAATCGTGAATAATCCTGGGGAAAAAATGGTAAAACATTTCCAAAAATGTTACATGGACCATCTATAAAGGTGCCAAGCAGGAAAGCTCAAATGAGTCTAGATTTGAGGCATTTACCTGACCCTTAAATGCAAAGCAAATATACCTTGGCAGCTATAATATTGATATGTGAAGGTAGGCAGTCAGTTAGGTAAACTGTATTTAAATAAATCAGAAACATGTTGTGTGATGGCAGCTAATGTGTGTTCACACATTATTTATGCATTTGGTATGCTTGTCTTTGTTAATCTAACTATTGTGGTTTATAGACCAGAATTTATTATTTGATATGTCTGAATGGAGCTTCTAATGTTTATTCAACAAACTAACTAGTTAAGCAAACCAGGGCCTGGCTTATTTTCATTTGTGAGCGAATGTACAGGAGTCCAGAGGTAAAACTGAAAAAATAATCAAATGAAATAAAAATAATTTTAGTCCCAAGAAAGAAACTGAAGATAATTCTGCTTTGTTCCTCTTTGGCAAAAGATAGTGCAGAAATAAATACTTTCAGCTTTTCAAGTTTCTGCCTATATAATTTATAACAATACAGAAGAGTTCCAATAATTATTGTGATACCTATTTCTTGACCTTGTCTACATCAAAATGTTGACAATTTGACTAGAAAATTAAATATACATTATAGCAAAAGTATCTGAATTACTTAGACAGGTATTGAAGAAACCTATAAATGAACACAAAAAGTGTCTTGGAGAAAATATATGGTGTGAGGAAAAAACTAAATATTGTCAGATCTTAATTCTCTTTATTATAAGAGGAAGGGAAAAATGCTGTCAAAGATTTTCTTCTCTGGATAAGCCAGACAATGTTTAGACATTCCATAAATGTTGCAAAGTTGATTGTGAATTTCTAATTTTCAAACAATTACAAAGTTTAGAAAAATAATGTGACATTTTATTTTTTAAAGCCTTTTATAAAATATACTTTGTAAATAGTATACTTCTGAGTGAAACCTACACAATAGTGATTATGCATTATTTCACATAAATTATGTTAGATACAGTGGGAAAATAATAAGGAAAATACACTGCAGAAGATGTCCACTCCACGGCAGTGTGTTACTTGAGAACAGCTATAACAAACAATTAAGTTCCTAGTCTATGTATCCATTTTAATGAATAAATTTAATAACTGACAGAGGAGCACTAGCTTGCTAAAACTAATCCATTTGTCATAGACAGAAAATATAAAAGTAGTATGTACATTTAATCTCTGAGTAATTATTAAAATTAAGCATTCCTTTGCATTGAAATATAATTATATGTGTAATGAAGGGCAGGATTAATTACTTCTAATTAATAGAATTACTAAAGGCAAATAAGCTTCACTGTGAATAAGGCAAATTGCATTCCTAATATAGAAACTTGACTTTTTGGGAAAATATGCATTTTGGCTTTGCTGCTATGTCAGACTCCAGATTAGTTTACAATGATTATTACATCAAAGCATAGACCAATATGAGCCATGATGAATCATCATGTGCCATGACATCAACACACAAATGCTGCACAATTGTGTAATTTGTCCAGGTAACAAACTCCTCCTAGCAACTTGAGAATTACAACTACTCTTAAAATTAGCACAAACTATATTTGAACCTAAAATTTTATCCTATGTCAATGCTTATATTGGCAGTATATTAAAAAAAAATACTGTCTTGTAGTAGTGGCAAATAAATTAAAGGAAATATTGACTTAGGGTTTACTGTGGCTAAGTGGCTGACAGGTTATGTCATGCAGACTAGATTAAACCCAATTAGAGGGATTAGTTTTTATACAGTTTGTTATGCAGAGCCAGTTAATTGGCCAAATGCAGTAAACCATAGTTTAATGTTGTGTGAATAAATCTACTGAATAATTTAGCCAACCAGATTTTACTTACCTAGTATATTTTGTCCATGTAATCACTTTTAAAGTGTATTGGCTATCTTAATAAGACTTAGAAGCTCTCAAAATATTACTGGATATTGTTGTGAATAAAGCTGAACTGAAGGGACTATTTCTATCCTGCTGTTATTTATCTATTTATCTGTTCAGTTTGTATAACCTTCCCACTAAACATGCAACTCTGAGCTGTTAAAATCCAATTAAAACAAAACCATTAACAAAAATCAAAACCCAATGAAGCATTTAATTTTTTTTCTTTTTCAACCCTTTAATCCCTTTATTTGGGGTGAGTTGGAGTGACTGAATGTAACTAAGTGTTTATCAAACAAGACATTTAATATCACTTTAGAGTGAGCTCACCTAATTTCCTGAGAGAAAAAATAAGACAAGCAGGGTGAGAGCCATCTTGGAACTTGGAAACAATTCTACAAGAGAGACACATTTCCTGGAGCCAATCAACCCATCCTACAGGGTGTTATTGTGGGGAAAACAGGAGGAAGAAGGAATATTAGACATGTTTGCCACCTTGGGTTATTTATACAATAATAAACATGGTATAAAAGGATGTTTAAAAATAAATTAAAAATAATATTTTTAATAGAAGGGCATGTCCATACTGTCAGGTTTAATGGATTGGGCAGAAATAACTGCAGACAGGCTCTTTTACAAATAACCTGGCCCTGTACCTAAAGGAGTCCCTAAATACAACCAGTTTTGTAGAAACTTCCTTGGAGCCAATGCAGCTCACAAAGAAGTGATGTTATATGCTCATATTACTGTGTGCCCATAATTTGTGCTGCTGCATTATGGAGCAGATGCAGCTTCTGAGTGCTCTTCAAGGGCAATTTCTCATAGACCTCATTGTAGTAATCAGACAGGAAGTAACCAAGGTGTGAGTGAATATGAGTAGAACCTCCCATCTAGGAATGAATTCAGTTGGTGCACGATATGGGTTTGTGTAAGAATTCACTTAGTGATGGCTGCTACCTACTCCTTAAGAAGGAGCCAAGCATTCTAGAAGAAACTCCAGATTACACACCAGTTTTGTTTGGGAAAGCCCAATTTAATTCATTACTGGGAAATAACCATATCTAGGGCAGGCCTTAAAAATATAGCTATTCAGGTTGTGGTGATTTGGTTGGGAAGAAAGGCTTACGTAGGTTCTACTTTAGCAAGATCCTCAGATGGCAATCTGTGGATACTATCAAAGCAGGAAAATAGTTATATTTTGATATAGTTCTTACCACTAGAAAGTAATCCTTAAAAGTTTCCTATCGGTATCCATGTTTAATTGGATTTGATCTTCATCTTTTCCCTGTAACACTCTAGGATTTCTTCTCCCCTCTTCTGCCATTTTATCTCCCAGAGCTTTTTTGAAAGCCAGAGGCCTCCTTGGAACTCATGAACACAAAGGTAGCAATCTGAGTGATAGCTACTATCACTCTGAAAAGGAACTGCCGGCATTCCCCAGCTAACACAATTCCTTTGAGAGACTGAGACTTTTCAGACCTAACATTGTCAATCCTTATTTCAGTCATGTCTCATATTTTCATTCTTTTCCACTAGCTTTGCTTTTGCCTTTTGTCCATTTCCATTTAAAATACTTTTTCTGTTTTAATTTCTAAAGAAATAGAACTGTAACACAAAATGTTAGGGATTTTCATTTTACATATCTAGAACCTTTGAAATTGTTCACTAGTTTGAACACAAGATGTCACTCTCATTTTAACTTTTATTGAATCACAGACTGAGACATATACCAATAAATGTTAATCTATAACTCAATTTCCTGGCCAAAAGTTGCAGACACACACCAAATATGCTATCCTGGACATATTTTACACTTTAATTAGAATATATTAATTTCCCCGAACATCATAAAAAGATTGGAAACCATTGCTCAATACTATTTCTGCCAAGTATTTTCCTACACTACAAACATTTTGAAGAATGTTTTTGGTTTTTAAAGAGGCCTTAGAGAATTCAGCAGAGCTGTGTTTTCCAGTTGACTTTGTGAATAAGCAATTATTTTAGACCTTCCAGTACATTTGTTTTCTATATTCCAAACAGGGAAAATTCATTCTACAAGAGCATTTGTGCCAAGCATCTACTTGGAAAATTATACAAGAAGGCCATAAAAATGGAAATTTTATATTTCCAAAATCTGTTATGGTTTTGGGCCGAGTGCCCATGTGCTGACTTTTTTCCTTCTTCCATTCAGCTATTTTGTCTAGATAATATTTCTTTGAACATATCAGTTTATCAAATAACTCTTTTTCATTAATTTTGTAGTTACAAAGCAGAAAAAGCTCAGTTTAGCAGATTTAAACTTAACTAATATTTGGATAGGAAACTCTAGGGAATACCAGGGCTATAGATCAAAAATATATCCCAGAAGGCAATAGTAAATCTTTTGTATTATAGCCAGAAAAACAACATGGTGTGTGTGTATTTAAATAACTCATCAGCAGGAAATTTTTCTACCTGTTTCCAAATGGGATCTGGTCTTTCAGGGCCCATATAAATGACTGCAGATCATTGAAAAGTGTTCTCCCCACTCTTTTTTTTATTTATTAAGCAACATGGACATATTTCTGGAACTGGTTTTCTTTTTAAGAAAAGCCTTGACCTGCAGCTCCATGAAACACGTGCATCTCTTCTTTTAAACAACTTTTCTTTCTGGTCTCTCCGTTTCATGACAATGTCTATCATGCTGGTATTTTGTTTTTCTATACAGTAACTAGTATTGTGTTGTTGAACAGAGAACTGATTGTACAGAACCAGAGCCAGATTTCACCAAGAGTCATCAGAACATAAAATTTGAGAGCTGAAAAGATTTTGCTTGTGCCGAGAAACTGCCGATATTCCAATCAATAAAATCACACAGTTTCTTCCAATGGGTAGTTCTAATGACACAAATATGGAAGTCTATTCATTTAGACTTTAGTAACATGACTCAATGCCAAGAGGTAATTTCTTAGAAGTAACTGTACTGCATTATAGGCAATATAGGCTGGTTACCCTGTCCAGTTAAATAAAGGGGTTTCAATTATTTATTTCTTTCAGTCTGCAAAAAAAAAAAAAAAAAAAACTCCCCCCAATTTTTAGTTTATTATCAAAATTGGCAATTTTCTTATGAAATAATAAGCTTTACACTCCATTCTTAAGGCTGAAGAAAGCAACTCAAAAATAAAGTTTTATTTTAAATTACTTTGAAAACATACACGTTCATAAAATGAGAAGCTGTATAAAATGTTTTCTGAAAGGCAGACATGGGATGGTGATGTAAATGAAAGCAGTTCAGGAAATAAAGCATTAATCTGAGAGAGTAATTATTAGGAGACCAATGGCTCCTGCAGAGTCTGAAACAGAAAAACACCCGCACTTTTCATCATGCCAAAACCATGTTAGTAGTCACACCTACAGCAGGTCTCCTGTCTTCCCCTCAAATAGAAGAGTCCTGACAGTAGTCGAGGGGGTATAAATGGTGAAACAAGTATTATGACATTGTTGCACAAACTCCATACCTTTTACACATATGCTGTGATATTGTATACACTTATAATAAGGGCTGAGTTTGCCTTGTGATGGTGTGCCACATGTTTAGTTATTTTGACAAAGCATTAGACCTTTTGTTTAAAATATATGATTCAGTATGGAAGTCTTGAGGTATACCACCATAACGAATAATATTTTATGAGAAAACTCCCATTGGTATCTAGTCAGAAGGAGGCTCCTTGGATGAAATGAATCCTGCTCCTTAAATGCCCCAATGCAAAAGACTTACAGTTTAAAGACACCGAGGAAGGTAAATCATATGGTTAAGGGCATTTTCCCAGTAACAAGGGTTTTAGTAAAATGGAAGTTATCTTGTGGTAATTTTGCTTCATTGCCGTTCATGGGACACACAGGACTTTCATGAATTATATCATTTCCAAAAACGATTAGTAGTTGTTGGTGCGCGCGAGTGCAACACTGTAGCCTGTTGCAAAATCTGTCGCCTACCAAAAGACTCTGTGCATCAAATTTAGGAAGTACTGCTGCCTTGTGCAGCAAGCAATTAACTCTGCCTCGTTTGACAGCTGAATTCTTCCCTCCTTGTGCAAACAATGTAGAATTCTTTCATCCCTCGCTTTCAATGGCAAACTTATTCTCATTGGCTTGACATTCCGCAGTATTCCTCATCCGCCTTCAATCGGAGTCTAACCACACCAGCCCTCTCTTCGTCCCGCCCTTTCGCTTGAGCTCGCTCGGAACTGTTGTTGCGCTGAAGTCAAACTGATCTGCCACTCAAGCTCTTCCCCCAACCCCCCCACCACTCCTCTCTTAACCAAAGAGGAGACCCAGACCGCGGCTGTGTGTGTCAATCTTCAACTCGATTAGCTACTTTCGCTGCCTATCCAACAAGAAGCTCTCTCGATTGGTGGAAATCCGCAGGCAGGTCCCGCCCTTCTTCGCCCTGTGGTGGCCTCCAGCCAGCTCTGGCGATTTACTTTGGGCTGTAGGGTCCACGGAACTCAGCTGGGCGCGCGCCCGTCCTTTCTTTTCTCTGTGCTGCGGACTAGGTGGGGGGGACGACGAAGTGGGGGGAAGGGCCGTCGGCCGCTGCGGCCCAGATTTGTGTAACTGGTTTTTCTGGAAAGCGACCAGTTGCTCCCTTCCGTGTCCCATTACCCTGCCTGGGGTATTTGCCGCGGAGCAGACCGTTTACCCTGGTGTGTCGCGCTTCCACTGTCCTCCTGGAAGGCCTGGGAATATGAGCTGTCCCTTGGAGTGCGGGACGCGCCGCCCCTCTTTCTCCTCTTCAAGGCAGGTAAAGGCAGCAGACCGGTATGGAGAATCGCAGTGTCTACTGTCGAGGCGGAGGGGTGGGGGGAGAAAGGGGGACGGGGGGGGGTCTTTCCCAAGGTGTGCAAGGGGAAAGGGGCTGGGTGGATTCTGAGCCAAGCAGGAGCCTGGTATGTATGTGAGCGCGCGCGCGCGCCTCCCTAAGTTTTGCTTGCCGACGTTACAGAGGCGTGAGGATCCGGGTGACTTCCTGGAGGTCAATAATACACGAAGAATAAGACTTAGATTTACCCATAGTTTCTAGAGATACGTATGTCAGTCCTCTGGAGGGGACATGTAGCACGCAATACTTTAGCAGAACTTTGTGTAACTTGTCGTCGGCTCCTACGTTATGCCCTAAAAATCGATACCAGTCAAAGATGGAGTATCTGACCACCTGGATGGAGGCTGTTGGCGATAGGCAAAAGAATAACTTCCTTATCTTTACCCACCCCTCTCTCTCTCTCTCTCTCTCTCTCTCTCTCTTTCTTTTTAACCTGTATCTGTTCCACACAGTAATGTTTTGCTTGGCTGCCTTCTCATTTAGGAACCACTTAATCTTACTGTGTGTTATTAAATAGAGCTTGTTTCAGTAGGTGTTTTGAAATTATAAGAGTGGATACTATTAAGTGTCACTGAGTCTTTTAAGATTTATGGCTTCGGCTTAGGGTTTTTATTCAATATAGATAGAAATCTGAATGGAGAAGCTGAATGTTAATTGGAAGCAGTTTTCTTTTGTCCCTTTTATGTTGCACAGGGATTTATCGAGGTTCTTTAAATTACTGCAGTCTGCTGCTTCTATAATGTTTTCAGACTGGCAGGATAATGTGCTTTTTTGTGTATATAATTGGTGGAATTATCTTTTGTATATTAAAAATCTGCCCTTCATAGGGTTGAAACATGATTTCAGGAGGGGAGCAGCTTTCATGCCTGTTGGATGCTTTTCAGTATTGTTAGACAACTGGTGCCATTATTTTTAGAGAAGGCTATATAGACTGATAAATATGAATTTGTGATTTCAGACATGCCTGGTTTACTCTTTATAAATAACCTCATAAACTATTGCTTTTTTTAAATTGATAAAATAAGATCAAATATTTGGATTAGTTTCACATTTGAAACTTAACTGATCAGTACTCTAAAACATTTTCCCAACCTGATGCTCTTTTCAAATCTTGGCCTAAAAGCTTTTTTCAGCTTCATCATGATGCAGAGTTCTAATCCCCATTTAGCACTAAAACTATATTTTTCCCATGTTGAAAAGAGTCTAGGGCCGTGATGGTGAACCTCTGGCACGTGTGCCACAGGTGGCACGCGGAGCCATATTGGTGGGCACACGAGCGTTGCCCTAGCTCAGCTCCAGCACGCATGCATGCACTGACCAGCTGATTTTTGGCTCTTCTGGGCCCAACAGTAGTTGACAAACGGGCAGTTTCCGGCCTCTGGAGGGCCTCTGGGGTGGTGGGGAAGGCTGTTTTTGTCCTCCCCAGGCTTAGAAAGCCTCTGGAGCCTGAGACCTACCGGGCCCACCAGGCCATCACATGCCAAAAGCAGGGGGAGCATGGGAGGTCGTGTACACATGCATGAGGGGGCAAGGTGCATAGAATTATGGGTGTGGGCACGCACGCATGCGACCACCCCGCACTCCTCCAGCTTTTGGCATGCGATGGCAAAAAGGTTAGCCATCACTGGTCTATGGTATTGACAGGTGCAAAAAAAGATACAACATATTTTAATAGACTGTACTAAGTATGAAAATGTTCCCAGTTTACGAAAGAAAATGGCATGAATATTTCTGGAAAAGTATATGGTTTGCTAAGACTTTTAGTGTATTACAATAAAGATATTAAAATGGTGCTGACATAATAAAAGGAATGTGTTATGCATTAATGATGCTATAGACTTTGTACACTATCATGAAAAGTACAGTATGTTTTTTTACAAATTAGCTAGTAGTCATAAAGGCATTAGTCTGGAAATGGGGAGATGCTAAGCTCTAGTATTTCTTTGCGCACAAAAGCAAAACCTTCGGGTAGTCACTCTTTCTGTGTGCTAAGAAGCCGGCAATGGCCACTTCCAAAAATATCACTTCCAAAGAAAAAACATGCCAAGAAAAACTTGCAGGGACTAATTCAGACAGTTGCCAGGAGCAGAAACAGGTTCAAATGCACCTCCCCCAAATAAAATAAAAACAGACAGATCTTTTGGAAAACTTTTATATCTTTGTATTGAGCATTAAAAAGGATAAATATAAAAAATTTAAAAATGAATGACTAAATTCATGTTTTTATAATTTTCTAGAATATTATAATTAGTTGTGAAAATTCAAAATATTATGTCACTCTACCAAACTAAAATATAGTTTTCTAGTATTGCAACATTTTGCTGTGAAAACCTGAAAACCTTATTTTCCTATAAGGGAAGTCCTACATTTTTTATGAAGATCAAGCTAGTAGTGAGAGAAATTAGATTAAAATTGATGCTAGCCAGGAAATTCATAGTGCCTGAGATGTTATGTAGGTTAATTTCCTGGTTATACTATGCAAGAAATTTGGGATGAGTCTGTGATTCATCTGCAATGAAGAAATTCCCATCTGAATCAATTGGAGATTTCTCTGCCAATATTGCAAAAAAAGAAGAGACCTTGAGAAGTACACCAATTATTTACAGCTGACCCCTGGGTAGAGTTCTTTAAAACAGCTAAAGGTTGGTAAGTTGCTGAAATAGTCGTTTCTTCAGTTCTTAGCTTTGACTTCTAGTTCTCCTGGCCTTGCCTTACTTGTAACCTGAACTTTCACATTTCAGTCATCTAAATTGGACTACAGACTTTGTTTCCAAATTATATCATCATGCTTTGATCTGGCTATCTCTGTAACTATTTCTTGGGCTAATTAACTCCAATCTGATACCCTTTATGCTTTTGATGACTTGGTAATCTCATTGAATTGAACTCATCAAATGTACTGTCATCTTATAAATATGGAATCATATTTGAACAAGCTGATCAAACAACAGTATAATTGTTTTGCTTATTATATTTTGGTATCCTATCCTTCCAGAGACTTTAGGAAGTGATAGTTCTTCTTTCCAATAACTTTGTGATAAATAAGGGCCCATAACCTATTCAGCACATTGCTATCAGAATGGGGAAATAACTTCACATCTAACAATTCACATCCAATTTCTTATCTAATATAGTGACAACTATGTTAATGGAAAACAATTTTAAATCAATAAGAATACAGTCTACTGATAATTTTGAACGCTCTCAACAAGATATTGTTGTAAATTCAACTTGGTGATAACCCTTCAATTCAGATGTACAGGTAGTCCTCGACTTACGACCTCAGTTGAGCCCAAAATTTAAGTTACTAAGTGTTAAGTGAGTTTTGCTCCATTTTACAGCCCCATTTGTTAAGTGAATCACTGCACTTGTTAAATTAGTAACATGGTTGTTAAGTGAATCTGGTTTCCCCATTGACTTTGCTTGTCAGAAGGTTGCAAAATTGTGATCGCATGACCCTGGGACACTGCAACCCTCATAAATGTGAGACAGTTGTCAAACATCCAAATGTAAATCACGTGACCAACGGTCATAAATGTGAAAAATGGTCATGTGACTTTTTTCAATGCTGTTGTAACTTTGAATGGTCACTAAGCAAACTGCTGTAAGTTGAGGACTATCTATATTGAGGCTATAGCTCCTAGCCAGCATAAGTAAGAATTGTTGTCCCAGCATCTCTGGAATATTCTCACTAGTGATGGTATATGCAGTGTATGATTCAGGTCCCATTTCTATTCTAGTAGTATAAGGGAAAGGACGAATTTTATTTCTTTAAAGAAACAAACCTCTAAGAAGAAAGGACTATCTTGTTAGTGCAAAGCCATAGAGAAATACTGGCAACTACATTCCTCTGACATAGTTTTAGATTATAGTAGTTAAAACCTGCATGTTTCTGGCGATCCTGCAAGGATGAATGAATTACTGTATATATGCATATGTGTGCACTAGTAACCAGTTCTTATTTAAAATATTTTGGCTGGGTGAAACCATATATCTGAACTCCATCTAAAGAGGGAATACCTGGGCAAGTTACTGTGTTCTGCTTTTATTTGGTAACAGATGAAATATTTGTATCGTGAAACTGTTTATAATGAATTTCCACTAAGCTACTGTGCAGTATAGATAGTTAATATTGACAGGACAATTCAGATGGAAACTTAGGCTGATCTAAAATATTGTGGAATAAAATCAATCACTATTTTTAATTGTTGAATTAACTCTTTGGAGTATTAGTGCTTGACACTTTTTACATTTACAAATGTTTAGCAAAGACTTTAACATATTGTACAAATGCTAGTTATGGATGAAATTATTCCATATCTCCACTAGCCACAACAGTTTACTAAATCATTTACAAAGAACATGAATTGTTATCTAAGTGGAAAAAATAATTTGTGGAACCTCCTCCTCTCCGCGATTCACTTATTATTTGATTAAAAGTTTTGAATAATCATTTTTTCTTTTTTCTTTTTCATTTTAATTTGTCCCACGTAAATTATACACATTTTTTTTAAATAAGAGAAGCTTAGAAAAAGAAAATGGTACATTGGTGTATTTTTCATTTTTAGTATTCATCCAGAGTAAAGAAACAAAGATCGACCACTTAAGATGTGAAAGGTGCTCGTCTGTTTTTACAAAATGGATCGGAGTAAGCGAAATTCAATAGCAGGATTCCCACCACGTTTAGAGCGCATTGAAGACTTTGATGGAGGTGGTGGAAGTGATGGGACCATGTCCCAGATGGGCAGAGTTTGGACTTCTTCATATAAAGCCTTGATTAGTGCCTTTTCAAGACTTACAAGACTTGATGACTTCTCCTGTGAGAAAATAGGATCTGGTTTCTTCTCTGAGGTATTCAAGGTGAGTAATAACATTTCCGTATCTTCTCTTTAATACAGTAATTGGAGCAAGACATAATGAATACTCTGTTCTGTATAATATATAGGGCTACTGTATTTGACTGCAGAAATACAAATGACCATTAATGGTGGCAAACCTTTTGCTGCCATGTGAGATTTTTGGTTTTTGCAGCCTACAACTTGAAAAGTTTTGAATACGAACAATTAATTGTGTGACAAAGATTCTAAATGAAATGATATTGTTGAATAATTTATCCACATTATTTTTAGAAACATATATGGTACATTTTATTTACCTGTTTAATCTTCCTTTTTCCAAATAGAAGCAGAGATTTGGATAAAAAAATAAAGTAGCAAACATATAAATATACAGAACAAAAATGAAATGTTAAAATGTAAATGGAGAATACAGTATGTTTGTATTTTAAAAAGCCATAAAGGAGTTTTTAAAATGCATTTTGAAGGAATCTAATATAGCATTCAGGTAGGCTTCCTTCAAGATAGAATTCCACCCAAAAAAATTATCAAAATAATTGCTCATTAGCTCCTCCCAACCGTAAGGTTTGCTATGGATTGGGCCTGCTGATGAGGTTCAGACTTATAGTTACCTCTGCTTCACTATAGAAAACAAAGTAATAGACAGTGGTATCCAAAATCTGCAGTTATTTTCTGAATACATCTTCCATAATTTATCAGAAAACTAGAAAAAGTGGAGATATACAATCAATACTCTGGTTTTAAATGTGTATATTCAACTTTAATTGCTACATTCACAAACATTCTGTGTTGCCTTTGAATTTTGACTTTTAAGTTTATTTTTAATAAGGTAACCATTGAAGGACCATTCCCTGACATAGTCAATTAAACTCTGTTTATCTAAGGATAATTTGACAATAAAGCCACATTTACTATTCATTTTCTAGATGGCGGGTGGGTGTTTATACAACATGCCTATCCAGGTTTTGAATTAAGTAAGGGTAAGAGACCTACTTAGGAGAGCTTAGTCCCTCTCTTGGTGTCCTAGACACTGCAGTGATCACTAGGTAAACTTTTCAGGCTTGATTTAAAAAAAAAAAAATCCTTCCCCATCCCCAGGCTGGATTTACACATGGTGAGACCCTAAGTGAGAAGCTATATTTGGCAAGTATTAACAGAGAATAAGGCTGTGTAGAATTCAACTTGTGTTACGCAGCTTATGTTAGCAAGATGCGTAACAAATTTGTGGTGGCATGGAGAAGACCCAGTACAGAAGGCATGAATGCAAAAATAAATTGATTAGGATCATGTTATGGCTGTCAGGGTTCCGACAGACTTTCAGATATGAAATTAGAATAAAACTATAAAACATGAAGAAAAAAAACCCTGAAATTTTGAGAGATCCCTCCAGACTCCAAGGTCATAAGATATAGCTTGCTTAATTTTTACCAAAATCTGTCCCTGTCCATCCTAAATGTATGGATGTCATATGCAGAATGGTGGAATATTAACTGTTTTTCAGTTAAACTAAAAGCAATGGAGACAATTGCAGGAAGAATTAAAATTATAGCTACTCCTGCTCATTGATTCTGTGTTTAAGAGCTGGAAAGAGGAGTTGGTCATTCCTTAACTCTCCTGTCTGGATTTGAATAACTTGTGAGACAGGATTCAGATGAATTAAACATACTATAAGAATGATTGCTACTTATAATGAAGGCTCCCTGTTATAAACCCAGTAATGTATTAGGAGTCACTTTGGGTGACATGCTATGGCTTGAATTACCATGTGAACCAGCCCATTGAATAAGATGTGATGAGAAATAGATGAATATTCTCCAATAATTGGCTGATGTTGTACTCTTCTCTTTTAGCTGTCTATTTTACATACTTAAGAACACGTAGTGTTTATTTTCTAACGGGCTAAATCCAAGATAGGAAGGTTTTGTAGCCTGGAAAATTAGTTTCTTTGTGGCTAATTCACAGAAATATCCTCTGTGTGGTCAAATTTACAAGGAGAGATCTGTTAGAAGCAAAAAAAGTACAGCTGATAGATGTCCTGCTGTCAAAATGCATTGCAACTCATTAAAGCTTGCTACATTAGGACTGTACAGAAAGAAATACCTGGAGTTTATGTTTTAAATATTTTAGGATGACTAGATTTAGGACTAAATTATTTTTATTATAACTTGATCTATATTTAATTCTAGTAATTTTAGTTAAGTTGGGCCTTTAATTATTCTACGTATGCTAAGATTCTCATAATGTCGTTCAGAAAATATTACCGTTTGAATAATAGTTCAATCTTCCTTTATTAAAAGCAAATTTTAATATATTTTATCATAGTTATCATGACTTTTCTGTAGTCTGTCTTGCTGATACATCTAATGAAGGAAAAATAATTCTGAAGCAACCTAGCTGTAAAAATGAGACCGTACAATTTCATCTGTTTATATTCTGATATTTAGTATAAACCACAGCCTAATCTTCTGTGAAAAGGAAAGAGGAAGAATACAGTAGAAGACGACTGTGGCAAATAAAGATATCAGAAAGGAAACAAATAAGTAAAGATAAAGTAGCAGCTGTAGAATGATCATACGACATAGAAAACCTAAGATAAGCAATACATCTCCCAAATCCAAAGAGTTTCATTGTATGCATTAGTGTTTTTTTAATTTGGCTCTTTTAAGGCTGCTCTTTAAAATGTGAGATAAAAGTACCTAGTTTACATACATACATACATACATACATACATACATACATACATACATACATACATACATACATACATACAGTGTCTCTCTCTGTCTCTGTACACACACACATTTGTATATATGTATGTATTTTACCGAGGGAATATTATGTTGACTTAAATGACTATGAAAACTATTACCTTATTGTAAATTTGCCAAAAGAACTCTTCCCCAATCCAACCACTATTATAAAAACGTACGAATTTAAATCTCATACAGTAATAATTCAAATTTGATAAGTGTTTAATTGTAGACCTACTATTTAAATTTCAGTTTTTTCACATTCGGTTGATTCTAGGAAACAATTCTAGGAAACAAATACCTTGTGTTTCTTACCAAATTTAATTTCATACCATAGATGCTTATGGGGGGTGGTTTGAGGAGATTTCATTTTGGCAGTTAGAACATGAGGTTTATTGATGTAAACATTGTGCAGCCACAATGTGCAGTTCCTTGCTGCTTGTGCAAATTCCTATGAATTAGCTTTTAAAACTGGAAGTATATATGGTACTTCCTCTTACTGTAACTTGCAAACAAAGAAACACTTTTTTTCAGAGTTCTATGTGTTGTATTGATCTAGACTAATTAATTGAAGTTGGGTTCTGTTGTAATCAGTGGTGGGTTGCCCCCGATTTGAACCGGTTCTATAGAACCGGTAATAAAACCGGCAGGAGGCTCCCCACACCAACCCCGACGTCATCAAAATGTTTCTGTGCTTGTGCAGAAAAGCATGTGTGCGCACAAGCGGCCCCGCTGCAAACCGGTAGGAAAGGTAAGTAGAACCCACCCCTGGTTGTAATCCAATATCTCAGTATTTTCTGTGAAACATAAGTTATATCAATTTATTCTATATCTAAAGCTGTGTACCATCTGTTACAATTACACACAATAATATGTTAAACAGAATGTGTAGGATTATTTTAAAAACTAGTTACAGTATTTTTGTCTCTATTGGTTGCAGTATATGTATCAGTTGGCAAAGTTTAATGCTTCTTTTTAGTTCTCACTAACTGTTAGATAAATATTTATACCTCAGTTTGATTTAGTTTGAAAAAAATACCCTTTTTCCTAGCTATAGAATAGGTGACTTCCAGGATAACTTCCTTTCACAGGCGTTGATCTTGGCATTTGGTCTCAAGGGATTACAGTAGAAATGATTTATTGATAACATAACCTGTGGTTTTATTTCCTGATTAAAATAATTATGTACATCTTACTGTAAGCAGCTCAGAGTTACCTTAAACTGCAAGATAGGCAGCAAATACATTTGATAATAATAATAAATGTGATAATATTTAAACATAGTGTGATCAGTAAAACACTCAAAGCAAAGAAGTCCCAACAATTTAAGACTCAAAAGTACAAAATAAATAACCCAAAAGCAAAAGAACCCAAACGATGAAACAAACAAAACCCCCAATATTAAAAAAAACCTTAATCCCAAAACACAGTCCTCCATAGTTTGGGGATATATATTGTATGTACATTTTCTTTTCTATTTGATGAACTGATTTATGATTTCTCTTGTTTAAGTGTCTCATAAAACTCAAAAACGTACACTAGTCATATTCTAATATACCATATGGCATTGCTTATCATGGGTTTATAAGTGAGGACCTCACTTTTTTCTGACTCCCTACCAGCTTCCCCATTGATTTGACTTGTGGGAAGCCAGCAGATAAGATTGCAAATCACAATTATGTGACTGCAAGACACTGCGGGGATCAGAAATGTGGGCCAGTTGCTGAGCACCCAGTGTCAAGGTTCTGATTAATGAACCCAACCAATTCAGCACTCTGAGATTTGCAGTTTTCTCAAAGAACCATTTTATTGAGTACATCTTATTGGCACATTTGAAAGCAAAACCAGCTCTAAGTATTTCCTGCAGTTTCTGTATAATTAAAGAATAGATAATTCTCTCCCTCAGTGTCACAGGTCACATTGTACAATTAGGTGTTCTGGTGCTTCTTTGGCAACTTTCCACAGTTTCTGGCCAGCACCTGTTGCGATGACCTTGATTCCCACAGGATGATGTATTGTTACTCTCTGGTCCGACATTCCAGAGCTCTCCCCTCCCACCAATGTGTAGCAGCTGAGAAATGGAAAGATGGCTGCGGCAGACCTGATCAGTTTTTGAAGTTGACACCTGGATGCAGTCATGTGATCATGGGGGCACTGTGACAGCTGAACTTTGATGGCCAGTCATAAGTACCATTTGTTCATGACAAAGTCATTGGTTTGAATGGTCACTTAATTAGTAGTTATTAAATAAGGACCACCTATATGTACATACCATTATGTATAGTATTTATTAACTATGTTGGGATCTTTAGAGAAGAATAGATATTAGTCTTCTGACATAAATCTAAATTGGAACTACTACTTCATTAAGTGTCTATTTCTGTGAGAATACTTAAATAGGCAAGAGTAATTCATAACTTGGTTTTTACTTTGAATCAAACTTCTTTTTAAATTGGAACTTTCAAAATTACTTTCTGAATTTTTCCCAGTCTAAACTTTCCCTAAAAGAACTCCATTTCTTTAGTGTTCTGACTCTTGTAAGAGTTTGTTCAGCATTAAATTTCATTTTAACTGTAGCACCAGTGAACTACTTACTTAAAGCAATGTAACATCATGTAACAATATAATATTAGTGGGCAGGGAATTTGATTATTTATTTAAGATACCACTTCTCAAACAGGACATTCAAGGCAGTTTACCATTAAATTACTAAAGTGAAATAGTAAAAATAATATAGTGAAATATTTATTTAAAAGTTTGGGTGGGAAAGATAACAAAGCAATTAATCCAGGGCAAATTCCACTTTCTTCTAGCACTGAAGATGTTACCTAGTTGAGTAACAAAACATCTGCAAGAAAACAATCAAGTTCAGAGAATACCAAGGACTCTACAGAAGAAAAAGGTTTTCAATCTAAGAATTATAGTGGAAGATCTTCCTCGTGCAGTTTGAGGAGGATAATAGGCATTGTTTCAGAAGTTCTTGGTCCATTCTTACTGTACTTATGAATTGAAAGTATGAAATAGTTCAGTACAAGAATGCACATATAGCATTGGGCTTCAAAAAGTTTCTAAGTGATGATGTCTTTAGCAAATTTTCAGTTACTTGAGAAATATATCTGAAAATAGTTTATGCTTGGTAGATAACATAGTACCAATACTCTTAGTGTGCAAAATCATAGCAAAAATAATAGACAAATATGTTGAAAGCTTTCCCCAGACCAAACTATGTCTAGTATAAAATTAAAATGCCAATTATAAGTTTTCAGTAGTTTTAGAAGGTTATTTACGGCATCTTGTTCAACAGGTTCTGTTTTTGGAACATAGGATTTGCAACAGTCTAATACTTTCCCTGTTTCATCATTTGCGATTCAATGCAGTTGTGTCGGTGTGCAGAAAAGGTTTAAATTTTTGCATGGATTTAGTGGGCAATAGTGTACGTAGTTGTATTTTTATTGTATTTCTCCTGAGTTCTGTGATTCATTAGAGAAGTTTTATACAAAATGATTTATGAATAACCATATAAATTAATAGTTGATTTATGAAATTTTATTCCATCCTATCACAGTCAACCTACATAGTTCATAATCCAATTATATGCAGGATAAAAAGCAGTCATACAAAATAATACAATAATAATATCACAACCTATTGCTAATTATTGTAATACCGTAATATCCTTCATGCACATTTATTTGTAGTGCTTCATCATTCTAAACTAGGCAATGGGGGAAATGACTAAGGCCCTTCCAGAATAGTCATGTCTTGATAAGATTCTGGAATATTCTAAAGGGTAGGCTGCTGTTCGTTCCGGAGCAAATACAGTAGCAGAATGCATGATTCCATGCCTCCTCTTCTTGGATACCACAGTGTATTGGGATCCACAGCAAACATTCTCTGTTTTCATGCATTCTGTCGTATAAAAATCTGTGCAGCTGCATTTTGTACCAACTCAAGTTTCAAGGTGAACTTTTAAGGACAGTATCATATAGAGTAAATTGCAGTAATCCAGCAGAAAGGATGGGAGTGACTGTCTTTAGTGCCCACTACTCCAGGAAACAGCACATCTCTCACACCAGCCAAAGTTGGATAAAGATCAACCTCGTTGTGGCCTCTACGTCATCCTCAAACAAAAGCTATCAGCCCAAGAACATTCCCCCAAGGTGCTCCTTCAAATTAAGTACAACCCAGCCCAGAAATAAAGCCTTTCCAATGGTTTTCCAGTTAATAACTGCAGTAGAGGGAATGTGCTCAACTGCAAACGCTGGACACATCAGAAAGCTTCACTGTCGAATATTAGCATTCAAACAAGAAGTCAGATGATTAAAATACATTAATTTTTGTTAGCATTATGATGTATAACAGTAACGGTCTGTTGTGGAAGTACCATAAAAGACTTTACAGCTTGTGAAATGGTACTAATGTGTAGATCAGCCCTTTAAACATGCCCAAATACTAATTTACCAATAAAGCTATAAAAAAGAAAATATATGCACCTTTTTCATGGATTAAGATTTTACTAATTGTATAAGCAAAGGTACATAGATTAATAAAACTGAATGGAATTACATAACCTCCAAAGTTGTAGGAATTTTTATTAATTTGTCAAGAATGGTTTAAATTTTGAATCAATATGTTTTTCTTATGTTCCATTGGAAACATGAGCTCATCTTTTTTCTTTTTGGATTTGTTTAGGTACGGCACAAAGTATCGGATCAAATCATGGCCCTGAAGATGAATACACTAAGCAGCAATCGTGCAAACATGTTGAAAGAAGTTCAGCTCATGAATAGACTTTCTCATCCTAACATATTAAAGTAAGAAAAGGTGTGTGTGTGTTTGCATGTATGTGATTGTGTGCTTATAAGTGTATCAGTCTGTGTAGGTGCAAATTAAATTAAGTTTTACTACATACCGCATATGATCCTTCATGTTTTAAATATTCAGATGTTGCCTCAGGCTTATGTATATTCTTAGTTCCTTGTCTCTTTCTGTTATTCTTAGTTCTTTCTATTCATCTATGCCATGGGTCCCCAAACTTGGCAACTTTAAGACATAACATAGCTGGCTGGATAATTCTGGGAGTTAAAGTCCACAAGTCTTAAAGCTGCCAAGTTTGAAGACCTCTGGTCTATGCTATATTTCTGGGTGTCCTTTCTATTCACTGGCCTCCTGGATCAAATACATTTATGAAAATATTAGTGAAAAGCACTCAAAGGATAGTTTCACCAAGCATTTTGGCACAAACAAATCACACCTTCAAAGTGTTAAGGAATTGAAGTCCTTAACACTTCAATTCCTGGTAGCTCAGCAGACTAAAAGCGTGATTAACACCAGCTGTCTGCAATTACTGTAAGTTCGAATCTCACCAGGCTCAAGGTTGACTCAGCCTTCCATCCTTTCTAAGGTAGGTAAAATGAGGACCCAGTTTGTGGGGGCAATAAGATGACTGTATAAAATATACAAAAGTATGAAGGCTATTGTACAATGTAACGCATTGTAAGCCGCCCTGAGTCTCCAGAGAAGGTCGGCATATGAATCAAATTAAAAAAATAAAGTCAAGTTGTGACTTGTTGAAGACCTTACCATGTAACCTCTATGCATATAGAGACAGCACTTCCCCTGGGATTGATAGGAATGAAGAGGATATGTGTGCATGTGTATGCAGATATAATCTGAGAAAACTGTTTAATCAGCTATTCTTATAGCACAGCTGCATTTTAATGCTTCCTTTGCTTTAGTGACCTGTGTCACTAAAAGAGTCCCTTTGAATCCTTTGCACAGTGCAAAATGTAAAATGTAGATCCTGGGATCTAACCTACACAGAAAGGAGATTGGGTTATCTTCACATCTATTGCTTAGGCATCTGTCAAGGACCAAAAGTATTGGAGCAGGATATATGAAATGTCCAGTCTAAATATTGATGTACATATAGGGTCCGTTCTTTTGTACACTGAACAGATTGAAAATTGGTACAAAGGTCTAAAGAAGTAAGTATGGCTTGAATGAATTGCTTTCCTAATCACTTTTATCTCTCCAATGCACGTCAAGACTAATTAGGGAAATACGTTAATGTATGAGGAACCTTGCATTAATGTTACATGCCCTTGAAATGTGTTATGAATGCTATTAACTTCTATAAACATGACTACTAATTTAATTTTTAGCTTGCACTGGAAATTTCTGTAGTATAACTGTGCAGAATTCATGAAATGTTAGAGAACATAAATTTATTAAACTTAATTTATTAAATTTTTATCCCACCCATTTCCCCTATAGGTGACTCTTGGCAGTTTACAGATTATAAAAAGACAAGTAGAAAAATAATTATATTATTAAAACTATGAAAATTTAAAACTTAAAACTATATATTAAAAAACAGGACTAAGAAGACAGCACAGTGGTGAGTGCCTCCTTTCAGGCACCAAACAAACTGGCAAAGCTAAGTTTTAATACCTTTCCAGAAGGCCAAAAGGGTGGTAGCAGTTCTCACTTCCGTTGGTAGAATATTCCACAGGGATGGGGCCATGGCAGAAAAGGCTCTTCTCCCTGATCCTGCCTGCCAGAATTCCTTAGCAGATGCATCTATAACAGGCTTCTTCTGCTGGCACCAGTGGGGCAAGCTAGTCCTATTGGGGTGAGAGGGCCTCTCAGATAAGTGATGGCAGCTTGTCCAACTTTAAAGGGTAGTAGCAAGAATAAACAAAAACTCAACATGTATAGCTGTAAATATTTATGATGTTTGGTATCTATAAAAAAAACCTAAAGCAAATTCTATTCATATTTTATGCTTCCTAGAATACATATTCCTATTTTTAAAATATTTTAAAATAATAAATATAGAAAAAAGTAAGTGCTATGTTGGATATTGGATCCCTTCCTCTTTTATGTGATTTGGATTCATGGAAATAATAAATATTTGGATATAATGTATTGTCTTAAACTATAATACAGAGTAGTCTATATGCCGGCCATATCTAACCAGCAGCCTGCATTTTTCTCCACATCATGCAGCTTAAATTCAGTGGCAAAATAGGTTATCTTTGACTTTACTGCTTCTAGCAAAAATGAGAGTAGAATTTGATACACTCTTCTTCTGTGAGGGAAAATCCATCTCTTTTCATTCCTATTTTCTTGAGCTAATATTTTTGGCCTTGCTCTTCTGCCTAATGATATCACCAAGAAACTTTCCTGAAATTTTCAAATGGCAAAATCATTTTTTAAAAAATGATTGGCTACTAGACTCTTTGCTGTACCTTTGTTACATCCAGATTGTAGCTATTTACATTCTTGTTTTGAAAGATAGAAATACAAACTGGGAATGTACTTCTTTCTTCAATCTCACCTCAGAGGATAAGATGTTCTAAAGGGCAGGAGCCACAGTAGAAAAAGCTCTACTGGACTCCAGCAGCCAAATTTCCCTGACCAACAGGGCCCACAGCAAGCCTCTTCTGCCAGTATCAGTGGGATGGGTCAGTACCATTGGGATGAGATGATTCCTCAAGTAACCTGGGCCCACATCATGCAGGCCTTTAAAGATAATAGCCAACACCTTTAATTGCACCAGGAAATAAACTGACAGTCAGTGAAGCTCACAGAGCAGTGGTGTAACATGGATCACCCTAGGAATCCCAAGAACTGCCCATGCAACTGCACTTTGACGAGTTGTAGCTTCTTAATGCATTTCAAGGGTAGCCTCATGTAGAGTGCATTGCAGTACTCTAAATGTGAGATGATCAGGGATTAAGTGACTGATACAGGGTCTCCCAATGAAGGAAGGGCCACAACTAGTATAACTTAACAACTTCACAATGTTGTGAAAAGGTTCTCTTTGCTGTGACTGCCACCTGCTCTTTAAGGTCCAGGAGAACCCAGAAGTTGCAGACCAGGTATGTTTGGGTGGTGCAACCCCATCCAGAATTAAAATCTTGAAACTCTGTGTCTCCAAACCCATTCACTTTTGCCAGGATTCAGCCAAAGCCTGTTGTCCCCATCCAGGCCCCCATAGCCTCCAGGTATCATGAGAGGACAATGACAGCAAAGACCTGGAGGTTTTCATTGACTAGAAAGGGCAAGGATAACATTGACAGGTGGTTGAGTCTCTCAAAGTTTCACTTCCCAAGGAAGGTTTAATAAGTTTTTCCTGCACATTGCAGAGGATTAATGATCTTTGTGGTCTTTTCCAACTCAATCATTCTATGATTGACATTAATATTAAAAAAACGTGAACACAAAATCTCAAGATTAAAAATATAAAAACAAGCTTTTGGTAGATAATAAACTAAGTCACGCATGATTTGCATGTTCTTTTTCTCTAAATGAATCCGCTTAGTTTGGGAAAAAATAAAGTTATAAAATCAGAAAAAATAGTTATGCTTCCAAAAAAAGCATGTTTAATTTTGTACCTAATTTAGAATGTATTTATTGTTGGTCATTCTCTTAACCCTGTATTATCAGACTTAAATTATTAAAGCATCTTAATATGACATAAGCTTATTCAAAGATTTTAATGTAAAAAAATTAAGTTACATTAATTTTTATTTTTTCTTTGATTTTTCTGAGTCACCCAGAGTTATTGAAAATACAGATTTAATAGAGTAGTAATCATCATCATCGCTGTATACTATACCAATACAATATAGCATCCTACATTGTTGGGAAGAACTTGAACTTGAAGGCCAATGCCAGCTAAAGAACTGGCAGCTCTGATTTCACATTTTTGTGCATACAACAGCAACTTTGCCAAAAGTTACCTATATATTACAGTATATTCAGAACTGACATTGGTAAAATGTATAAATCACTTTCTACTGGTGTTTGCTTATTTTTGTAAGCTTTCTAACAGTTGATTGAGTTATTACTACTTGTGTTACACTTCCATAGTTGAACATAGCTGATAGTAGTTTTCTGTTAGAAATGAGCTTTTACTACATGTATTTTACAGAGATGACTTTAGCCTATTTCTTTGTATCCTGGTTTAAAGTATCTGGTATTTATTTGTTTTTTAACTGTGCTAAGGAAAATATAATTTACTTTGCATTTGAAAAATTTCGCCTTCAATTCCTGGCATTTTTCAGTTAAAACCAGTATTGATTATCAGTACTGGGAAAGTTCTCTATCAAAAGCCTTGGGAAATTGTTGTCAGAATAGATACTATAGAGCTAAATGGATCAGTGATCAGACTCTGCATATAACTTGATATGGCAACTTTATCAATGTTGATAAGGTGTAGTTGTTGATACCGTGTTTCCCTGAAAATAAAACCCTGTCTTATATTTTTTTGAACCCTGAAATAAGCGCTTGGCCTTATTACCATGCACTCAAAAGCCCGATTGGGCTTATTATCAGAGGATATCTTATTTGGGGAAAACAGGGTAGGTATATATTATCTTTGATTATTGTCATGGATGAACTATCTGAAAGAACTGGGGATGTTTCACCTACAGAAAAGAAGATGGAGGAAAGGCATGATATTGCATTCAGGTACATAGGAAAGATAACTTGAAACAATGACATTTTTCAGAATAAAAAAATGTTTTCTGAAGATCTGGCATGTGTTCTTTTTCTATTTGTAGTGCCTTTAATTCTGCAGTTCTTCATTTTTTTCTTTGCTTTGTCTTTGTAAAAGACTGTTACTAAAACTTCTTCAAGTATCTAAATCTCCCAAAATAAGAAATGCTAGAAATATTTTTGTGTAGTTATTTTTTATTTTACTTTTTATTCTATCTTTATTTTATAAATAACTCAAGGCAGTGAACATAAGTGATGCCTCTTCCTCCTCCAATTTTTCCCCACAACAATAATCCTTTGAAGTGAGTTGGAGAATTGTGACTGGCCCAGAATTGCTTTATAGTTAAACAAATCTAACAATTCACTTGCTAATTAAACCCATTCTGAGCAAATTAAACAAAGCAAAAATGAGTCATTCCAAATGTTCCTTTTTATATTTCATCTGTTTTTGTTTATTACAAAAGAACAATCCATATTTTGGGAGTATTATTGAGTGTTAGTATTTAGGAAGGAGTAGAAATATTATAATTCTTTCAGCAAGTTTTTCAGAAGAACATTATAGATTGGAAAAGAATCTGGATCAGATAGTATACTTCTGAGTCAATCATAATAAGATTTTTAAAATAAAGGTACTAAAAATAAAGTTCTGAAAGTAAAATTCAGACGTATTATGTAAACTGTCCTTCAGATGGGGGATCTTGCAAAATGGACATAGAGATCTGATAATCCTTCTATTTGCTAATTATTCCAACTTTTAAATCCACCATCTCTGTTTAACACTATTGTTACCATTTGTAAATTGTTTCAGCATAGTGTTGTTTATTTGCTTTTGAGTTTGGAGTTTCAAAGAGCATCTTTTTCTAAAGATAGCTGAATCCAGAGAATGTCAGTCCCTCAATGCTAGCTTTTTTCTGCTTCAGAGGCCCTTTACTGCATTTATTGCCCTTAAAACTTTTAATACTCTATGAAGTAGCAACTTTTCCCTTTTCCAGCACAAAGCAAATAGGTTTCTGGAGTTCCCTTCCAATACATGCCTAGTCCATGTGTTCATCACATGTATTTGCATATGTTTCTGGTGACATACAAAATGCTTTCCTTCACAGACTTCTATGGAGGTGATTATAAGGGAAGATTCAGTTTTAAAATTAATTAGCACATCAAGAGATTTCAAAAGCCTTATCTTCGTTATGTGACAGATCAGCACTGCAGAGTGAACCCTAGGTATGCAATACTATTTTTTAAGAAAATCTATGAGGTGTTCTTCCAGCAAATTCAGAGTTTTCCAGTGATGGTCAAGAATTGGAGGTTAAGGAAACTCTAGGTCATCTCTGATTTGCAGTTACTATGCAAGGTAGGAAAAATCATATTTGGAAGAGCTGATAACTTGATTTCTACAGTTCTTCAATTCTTTATGTAAACAAACATATAACTTGCTTTTCCACTTTGATAGCCAGTCTTTTCTCTCCCCAAAGCTGTCTAGCAGCAAAAGGATTAAAAAGTTGCAATTAAATTAAAACACTGAGGTAGTACTTTGATTAAGATCTCAGTAAACAGGAAATAAATACTCATAAGAAGTAAGTGGTCCTTTAATTACTGCCATCTTAGATAATTTATAATTTTATAAGTTAAAAAACTATCATTGAATTATGTTTGAAAAGCATTTTTTAACAGAGAGATATTTAATTTGGTAGATTCTGTTAACTACACTGAGAATTTAGAATTTAAATACATTTTCACTAAAGTTTTATGTGTAATTTGAAATTATGGATCAATATCTCTAAATATCATTTCTGACTGCAAAATTGTTTTCCTAACTATATGAAACCGTTGGAAGTTGTACCTAGTAACTAGTACGTGTATCATCTGTTTAGATTAAATTTAAGAAATTTTGGGAACTTAATTTCTGTAATAAAGTTGGTTTTCCAGTGCATCTTAATATTTTGTTTCTGAAGAGCTGACATAGGAAAATAAAAATGTCATAACTTTGACATTCAGTCAGCATTTTCTATTTTTACAAAGAGGTTGTGAAAGTAAGTTTTGAAAAACAAAAAAGAGGTTTTTAGCATTACATTTCATAATTAATGACATTTCCTTTGAAACTGAATATTCCAGAATATAATTATATTAACCACTTTATAATAGCACAAGCACAACCACTTGAAAATAAAGTTTTCATCAAAGAATCCATGTGCTACACTAATCCAGTCCTTGTTTCCAGTTTAAGACTTAACTTTAATTACAAGATGCAGTAGTGTTACTCTCCCCTCCCCCGTAGATATTAACTGATTTTCTTATTTTTTCTTATTTTCTTATTTTTTCTGGACTCTAATTTGAGGATGTGTTTGATCTTGGAAATCCCGAGGAAGTGAACAGCAGTTTAGACTCTGGCTCTTCCTGATTGGTGAAAGCCTATGGGAGGAGGGCTTTTGTTTAGGACAGGTAGAGGAAAAGGACACTGCGCTAGGAGGAAACTTTATGGTGGGGGGAAACCAGACTTCCTGTTGGCATAGGAAAAAAGACACCACACTAGGAGGAGACTCTGTGGTGGGGAACCGAACTTCCAGTCAGCTCCACAATTGAACGGGGAGCTTCTACTTAGGACCTTTGTGGCTCTTTGAGTGTTTAAGGTTGCCAACCCCTGATCTAACTGAAGGGCCAGTTCTCTATTACCATCCTTCCTGAGAATTAATTTTGTCTGCATGTATCTACTTATATTTTGTTTCTAAATTTGATTTGCATTGCTTGTAATCCCAATTATGTACTGGTGAATTGTGTGCTCCTCAGTGTAGGCTAATTGGAATGGCTTATAAACTCGATAAATAAATAAAATAAACTCACTTCCTCTAGTAGGCAACTCAGTGCTAAGAATTAACTGAAATTCAAGACAGATTTTCATAAATACTAACTTTTTATTATTATAAGAATGGTATTTGAGAATGTAAAGTAGCACTTTCTTTGTAAGTTAATTTTTCAGAATTATTTCCTACTTTTATTGTTGAAATATATTTTCAGTTCTTCAATGAAAAGTTCCAGAATTTGGTATTGTCCTGAGCTAAATGATAGATGTATATTTGCAGTCATCTGAGATGACATAGTTCAAATCTGTTTTCCCAAAAGCAATATAAAATACTAAGAACTTATTTGCATACGATATAATTTGTCAACAATTTGGTTTTTCAGGTTTCATGATATTTAATCTGGACCTCCATTTTCAAATTCAGTTTATAAAATTCTTTGAAAATGGCATTGGCTGTGTTAGAAAATGGCTAGGTAACATAAGGAATAGCAGTTACTAAAATGGCAAAATACCAGAGAAACATTTGACAGAGGCACTTGTCTACATATTGCCCAAGAACTGAATGGTGGCAGTAATGTCTAAATCAGCAGTTCCCAATCTTTCCGGCTCTGTGGACTGGCAGAAGTGGTGGCATTGGGAGGGGAGTGGAGATGGTTTCATGCAATTGCCTGCCACTTGCACAGCCCAGTTCCCAATGGGTCGCAGCCCAGTATGTACCAGGCCAAGGACTGGGGGTTGAGGATCCCTGGTCTAAACCATAAAGTAGAAAGCCAGTTCATTGTTAGTTCTTACTCACAATCATGCTTCAGACTCCATTCTTTATTCTTCCTTCTGCTCCTAGGCTTCATGATTCCGTTTCATTCATTGTGACACCTCCATTCCCACCACTTGTTCCTCACTGCAGGAACTGTTTCTTCTCCTTCCTCTTTTACGCTTTTTTTTTAAATTTTGGAAAGTGGTTAGGAAACAACTGAGCTCTGGATTCCTTTCACTTTGAATAATATTTTATGTACATGTGAGACTCAAAGGTGTATTGTGGATGGAGGCCAAAGTTCAGATGCTTTCTAGCCAGAAAAGATGATTTTAGAAAATAAATCAATCAATCTTCTTTTCTCCAATTCTTCCTAAAAAAATAGAGAAGGGAAGGTTGGTGAGCAATTAAGATGTGTTCATATGCAGTAAGACCTATAAATGCCAATACTTTCAATTAATGTAACATTTTACAATAAATAGGTAAATTTATTATGTTATGATGTTTTTGTTACGTTTTATTATTTTGTTATGATGTTTTATTATTACTGCATATAAAATTATGTGTATTCTTTTGACTACAAGTGTTTAAAATTTTTATCACTGTTTAACAAAGAATCGGTTGGTACTCTGCTTAAAATGAGGGGTGGTATACTTATCTATATCCACTTATTATTCCAGTTCTAATTTATTAACAACTTTGTATCATACAGGTAGTCCTCAACTTACTACCACAATTGAGTCCAAAATTTTTATTGCTAAGTAAAACATTTTACCCCATTTTATGATCTTTCTTGGCACAGTTGTTAAGTGAATCACTGCCCTTGTTAAATTAGTAATATGGTTGTTAAATGAATCTGGCTCCCCCATTGACTTTGTTTATCAGAAGGTCGGGAAAGGAGATCTCATGACTCCTGGACACTGCCACCATCATAAATATAAGTAAATTGAGAAGCGTCTGAATTTTGATCACATATGAGAATGTTGTAATGGTCCTAAGTGTGAAAAATGATCATAAGACTTTTTCATAAAAAATGTGAAATGTGAACAAATTACATACATTCTGAAAATTCTACATATATTTAAGTATAGGACAATTGGAATTTATTTCCTATTCTCAAATAGCAGTATATTTGATTTAGAACAGTTATGTAATGTTTTGGAACTGGTGTCATCCAATATTTCTTAATTTTTAAAAACTGTGTATGTACTGTAATGATTCAAAAATAATGAAGCCCTACAAAACCCACTGTTTCTGATTTAAGATTTTACTCCTGTTTTATAGGTTTATGGGTGTCTGTGTACATGAAGGACAATTGCATGCCCTTACTGAGGTAAGCTGATTATCTTTCCTTCCCTCAGCTTTGCAAAATTTCTTATGGTGATGCTAAACAATATATTTAGTGAAGTTGACTAGTATAGTTCTGACATAGGTACCATAGATACAAAATAGTACTTTCCAGTACGCCCAATCCTTGGAAATGATCTAAAATGATACTAATATCTATGATATCAACAATTGCTAAGAAACAAAGAGTACAAGGAGTGTCACATATTCACTTTCCCAGTCTCACCAGGAGTTGTCTAAGGAAAGCCGGGTAGTCTTGGTGCTGTATTCATTTCTGAACACAAATCAAATTGGTTCAGGTAATGCTTCTTAATTTTTTTTCCTGCAACTGCAGCCTCACCGCCTTCTCAGTAGCCTTCCCCAGAAAGAGAAAGTTGAAAACTGATAACCTTTCAAGAAGTAGTCTTTGTTATTGTGTTAGGACTTGCTCAGATAATCCCCGTTTCTGAATAAATCAGAGCAATTTTATCCTCCAGATGCATAGAAAATTCCTCAGAACAGTTCTGCAATTGTTTTTCTAACCCATCTTTCCCAGTAGGTTTCAGGGTTCCCTGGCTCACACATAGATACTATGTTCATGTGAGGGCGTGCATATGTGTAAATATCAGTGATTAGACAGATAAAGTTTTATAGAATGATTGTAGCTGCTGTATTTAATCTGGCATGAACACATTTTTAAATTTCTTATCAAAATAGAAAATTGCCAGCATTACGGTTGAATCATTTTTACTACTTCCAATTATATCATATGGCATTGAATTGAAATATCTCTTAAAGGCAACACAATTTTTAGAATATAAAGAGGGATATGAACATTTCATAGCTACATAACGTTTCTATAAATGACTGTATATCATTACTTGTAGTAAGTAGTATTAATATACAGTTGCAATGTATTTTGTATTGATGTGTATAGATTGTTTTTCTTTTTTTATTGATTCTTTTTTAGCCATTCTTTTAATGGATCTTTTATTTTTATGTATGATGCTATGCAACGATATGAATGACTTCTTCTGTTCTTAATTCGTTACATTTGTGTTCTGTCAGAAGCCTGGCAGCTTATAATAAAACACTTAATTTAGGCTTGTAGGCTGAATATTAGGAAGATGCTTTGAGACTTTTTAATAAGGAACTTTATGTTTAGAAAAGATCTTGGATTTGTGAATTTTCACATAATCTTAATTGGATAATATTTATTCACTTATTTAACAGGCACTTCATCTTATTGTTGCATACCCTTGTGGTAGTCTCCCCCCCCCCCCATCTATTTATTATGCTGCCATCATGAAACCTCCTTTCTAGTTTTAAAATATATAAAATAACAATACTGGGTAGAATATGGAACAAGATATACAGTAGGTCGAAACAAGTACTTAGTTAACATAGAAATAAAGGAACAAGTTGACTTATATTAAATAATTTAAAATGGGTTGACTTCTAGAAATACCTCTACTAGCCTGTTAACTTTAGCCTATCCAGATGATAAAATTCTGTCTTCCTGACAAGAGTATGTATTCCAAGGTTTGACCTCTGGATTTCGTTGAGTTATTCCACCTCCAAAATCCACCTCCACTTCCAACCTCCTCTTCCTGGAATATAACTTAGGATGCTATGCAAAGATATGAATGGCTTCTTCTGTTCTTAGTTCCTTAACATTTGTGTTCTGCATTGCCCTCTTTTGATTGGCTGTTCTTCCCTGTTGCCTCAGCCACCCCACTCTTTTGCACAATGAAAATATCTTTAGCCACACTTTTCTCTTAGCACTTTTCTCTCATTGTTTCTGAGTAGCTCTTTGATTAAGAAGCAATTCAGGAGACAGAACTGGAAAAAAATTCAAGTGACTAACAAAGTTAAATATTTAACTTCCAAACTTCTGGGTTGTAGTGTGCATGCGTGCTGGATGATCAGCTGGCCAGCGTGCATGTGCCAACTGGTTTTTAGCACTGCTGCACACGTAAAGGACAGCTGATCATCACGTGCACATGTGTGCCAGAAACCCGTAAGACAAATAGGCAAGGCTGCATGTGCCGGATGACATGGCTTTGTGTGCCACTTTGGGCATGTATACCATAGGTTCGCCATCATGGCCCTTTACTAATCAATTGTAAGCTATTCTTTTGACATATTTGTGCATATTTGTGAGTGTCAATTATAGTTTAGGATTTAGCGAATGAAAATGAAATGTTAGATTTTGCTAACCAAATATTTTTCAATCACCATTATGGATTGCATTATTTCATCTGACAGCAATGTTAAGATAATGTTTTTGAAGTTCCCGGATAACATTTCATCCAGACACTTGATGTTTCATTTTAGCAAGATTGCTATGTATATAATGGTATCCACATACATAGAAAATCTTATTTGATAGGCAACCTAGTAAACTGGAGACATTTTAACTTAAATTCTCAGTAATTTTTACTAACTAAAGCAAAATGTTGTGGGAGTTGCAAGTATTTATTTTATTAAGAGTTGTTTAACTTGATCAAAATCTCAAAACTTTGTTTCAGAGTGCGGAACAAGTGTGTGGTCCTTGCTTTTCCATATAGTTTGCTTCTAGTTGCTTATATACTGTGGAACTAGAAGGTTCCATACTGACTTTTGCTTTGGTTTCCAGTTGCAAATGTATAAAAGTAGGAGCTATTTTCTATTTTTTTTCTCGATCATGGTTTTCTTGCATGTTAATTTTAGTACATTTTCCATGCATCTGTTCATTAATTGTAAAAGAAGTCTTACATGTAATATTTTCTCTAATAGGAATTTCACATTTTATATGTCAAATGAAACTTCAGCTTGCAGAACTTACTGCCATTGGGATTCTTCTGTAGAATGTGCTTATGTGGGTCTTATTTAATGCTGCAGCTCAAAACTGACAAATGAATATATCACCATACTCCAATTTGGTGTACCAAATATCCATGGACATAGCATACACTTTGGGTTTGATATTTTTTGTAATGTTTGTAATGTTTTTAGCTGGTGGTTTGCTTTGTGTGACTTCCATTGTTTGTTCTCCATTCCTGACACAAAACAACTGTTTCTTGTCATCCTGACTCTTCTTTCAATGCCAGTATTTGTTTATATTCTGCAATCAAGGAGAAATTCTAAAAATATTTTCTTCAGGATTCCTTTGATTCATAGACATTTTCCTTGCCAATCTATATCTTCTAGTAATATTGGTGGCTTGTCTAAATATTTCACAAATATTTGGGTATTTTTAACGGGATTTTTGAGAGTCTTGTGTCCTACTGGGATGTTCATTAGTTTCATCATAGAGAATCTATTCATAATAGAGAAGCTTATGTTTTCTTATCTAATCTCTGTATGTAGGACTGCATTTTGAATAAACGTATACAGGATTTTGATTTTGAAATGTTTGAAAGTTTGTGAAAAAAGAGATTAAAATAATCATGGAAGGCCCATCTCATATCATGGAATGCATATTTTCAGTCTGTCTCTCCCCAACTCAAGCAAACTCCTTACCTTTATTGCTGCAATAGCTGACTGGCATAGTATTTTTGCCTTTTCCATTTTACTGTTTTCTTTATTCATTTAAAGAGTGGGATTTCATTCACTGGAAAGATTTTTGTGTGCAAATTAGTGCTAGAGAACCTATTTGCATTGTTTGAAAAAAGTAACACTAGTGAGAAAGAAGTTTAACCAATATTATTTAATATTGCAGTACATTTTTGAATATGTAGAAAGTGCCATTGTAGTAGAGATTATCCTATACAAATGAATGGGAGATATGTGTACTACTAGGAATTGTTTATGAACTCCAAACAGTTGCTACAAAATCTTGCATTGTGATAAAATTATTGTCCTTGGTTATTCCTCTAGAATTTACCTGAAATTCTACTTTCTCTGGAATTTACCTGAAATTCTTATTCTGATTATTATACAAGAAATCTGAAACCACAGTAATTAGAGGCTTGGTATTTTGTTTAGAAGAAGATAAAGTCAGAAGTAATTAAAAGCTGCAGCTGTTAATGTACTTTACTTAAAAAAAACCACCTATGTAACAGAAATCCAAAATAAAGCTTAGTTAGAAATGAATTGATGCTTTTGGTATTAAAACCAACCAGTTTTAACCCTTTTTACTTAGTTACTTGACTTTTCTTCTGCCATTATCTTTTCCTAATTTTTGTTTGCTTTAAAGGTCCTAAGAGCTGTATTCAAATTGAAATTAGATGACAGTATATAATCATAATATGGCATATAATCTTCATTATATTCTCAGAAGCCCCATAAGAAAATCACTTTAGATTCTTGGCCTGAGAAGGAAAAGAGATAGTGTTCGTATGTGCTTTATCTCCACCAATGCAGTTGTGAGAAATGCCTCTCATAGAGCATGGCCTTTGACAGAAAAGTTTTTCTACTATAGCAAACTGATCCTAGGATTGAGGGAGACTGCTGTCAATTTCATTTGGGGAAGGGATGTGACTTTATTACTTACTGAAGTAGCACATGCTTCTTCTGTAAGAAGAATTAGGGAAAAGAATTACAAAATTAAGAAGATTTTTGTCTCTTCAGTTAAATGGAGTGCAGAAAAAATATATCATAAAACAATTTTATTACATTTATTCTAAGTCTTGTAATACCACTGCAATGAATGTGGCAATTGCGTAGTGCAAAAAAGTAGTGCAAAGTTTTCCTGAAGTATTTATGTACAAGCAGTAGATAACATGACAATGGGAGGTCCTATTTAACAGAAACATTCTGTGCAGTGGTGATAGTTGCTTTGATATTGCTGGGAGATGTGGATAAACTTATGTCTTTAACACAAGCATATCTTCAGAATCAAGTGATTTGGTGGCAGATACATACTGCTTAGTTTGCACTGGCAAAAACTGGACCATGTTCACCAGTATTAAGTGAAATATTTATTGTTGTATGAGAGCACTTTAGTTTAAAAAAACCTTAGTATTATTTTTGGCTTGGATACTGTCTTTAAATGATTCAGATACTTTAGTGGTGAAGTCTCTTGAGATCTTAATGCATATTTCATGAAAATAATTTTAGTAACTGTCATGGCCTTTTGAAAAAATTGAACAGAGTTTACCGCTTGTACTGCAAAAATAGAAGCTATTTTATTATTGAAATGTGATGGTCGTTTTCTTATTCAAGATTTATCTGTTGAATGTATATGTGGGCGCTTGATTTAAGAAAAAAACCTAAATGAAATAGTTTTTACAAAAGCACTGTTGAAGTGTTTGCCATTTTTTCTCACAATAAACTAGTAAACCCTGATCCTCTGATTCCTGGGGAAGGCATCACAGAGCTTTAAATGATAAAGAACTTCCTCTTCTCAGACACTGAGGTTCTTGGGTGAGGGTGAGAAGTTGTGGAGAGGTGGGAAATGGAAGATAGATTAGACATGAACAATTAAGAAATAGAGGGAGTGATAATTAATATCTTATTTTCTTAATGAAAGCTATTGTTGGAAGAAACGTCCATCTGGGTTCAGTTCAGTGGTGGGTCTTAAATTTTTTAACTAACGGTTCTGTGAGCGTGGCTTGGTGGGCATGGCAGGGGAGGGTACTGTAAAATCTCCATTCCCACCCCACTCCAGGGGAAGGATACTGTAAAATCCCAATTTCCTCCCCGTCAGCTGGGACTTGGGAAGTAGAGAATAGATAGAGGCGGGGCCATGTCAGAATTTTTACTACCAAACTACTCAAAATTTCCACTACTGGTTCTCCAGAACTGGTCAGAACCTGCTGAAACCCATCTCTGGTTCAGTTCCAACTGGAAACATGGAGGCTGATTGGAAAGATGGTTTAATGGTTGACAGGACCACATGGTTTGAAGTCCTGGGCAATCAAGCACATGGGAGGGAGGGAGGGAGGGAAGAGAGAGAGAGGGAGAGGGAGAGAGAGAGAGAGAGAGAGATTTATACTGTCCCTTCAGCTTTGAACTTGCTTTCTGTTCCTGTGAAAGAAAAGTATTCTGATTGGTTGTCGGGCTCCCATGCAGGAGAGACCATGCAGGGGTAACTTTGTAGGTTGACTTGAGTCCCAGGCTTGGTTGAATCTTGCTGGGTGATGTAAGGAAGAGACTTTGGGCAATTCCTATTGTGGATTAATGGCTTTGTCCTGGTTTGGATCTTGAGTGAGAGCCAATCCTATCACCCTGAAGGTCTTTTGTCTTGTAGATAAGCTGGCACCAAAATATCTGCTGGGGCTGAGTTTTTGTGTCCCTTAAGATTTCTATTTCTCTTTTAGGGGAAATATTCTGCCTTTTTAATATTTCCTAGAATATTTCATTCTTCTAGGAGAGAAGTGGGTGCTAACTTTCTACACTATCCTGAATGACATCTTTAAAAAAGAGGTTCTGCCTTAAAAATCCTCCATGGTACTTTTGGCCATTTCATATTCTTAACATGTCCAAAGCACAATAGGCCAGCCCAGGAACTAATTTAAATGAATCCATGAACTTGTTTAAATCAGTAGACATTTTAGATTTGTTTTAGAAATGGACTTTTATGCTATATTATGAACTGAAAGTTTGAAATTGTTTCTTCCAGAAGATATTAGCTATGTTCATTCAGTGAACAGGACTGAATAGCTTCTGGACCTAATTTAATTTTCCAATATAAATTGTTTTATTGCATTTAGAGGAATTATTGAGTAACTTATATTTTATATCTGAAACATTCCATTAAAATAAGTTTGATTTAATTGCTTCACAAAGTAGCAAAAAGCATATCCTACCTAACCTCTAGAGATGGTTTCATATTTAGAAAGAGCTTCAAAGTTATCTGTACTGTACAATACATCCTATACATTAGTTTGGCAGTAATCATTACAAAAGCAAGAGCCAAAAATTGTTGCAAAGAGGAGTAGTCATGGCACTTTTCCTGCTTAAAAAGAAGATGTTAGTCATCAAAGATTGTTTCTTCTATAATGAGAATTTTTAGGGACATTTAAAATAACTACATTTACAACATTAAATATGTGGACTATGTGTCCCAATTTTTTGCAGGATGTAACGCCTACAGTCTGTGAATGGCCTTTCATTCTTGTTCCTTGCTTCTGCAATGATGCAAGGTCCACACAGATGGATACATTTTGGGATCATCCATGTAGTTTCTTATTGGATAGAATGCTTACTGCATCCCCTATCTCCCTACTCTGTTTTGATCATCCCTAGTCATGGAAAAGTCCAGGAATGCTGCTTTGCCAGCATAAAACTCTCCGCTATGTGAAATACCCTCCAACAACAAAGCTGATTTGGCAGAAGTAGCGGAGAAGCTTTTCTAGCTTTTTAGTGAGCTTGTTAATTGGTTCACAATGAATTCTTCCCTTGAAAGAGTCCCGTGACTGCCCAGTGCCTCCACAACACCTCTACACAATACCTGTTATTGCAGCCTCTGGGGGTGAATGTTTAATACGACAGCATATAGATATAGGAAAAGAGATAGATAAATGCCTATTAGGGGAAGGAATTGGTAACTCCCATAAATGTCATGCATATAAAACATGAAATGGTGAGCAAAGGTTGCTTTCATTGTGAAAGGGAATGGGGCTTTAAGACACTGATTGGCTGCAATTGAATTTTTTTTTTGCATTCAGCTATTGGATAATTTAGGCCGAGAAGTGATTGGATGAAAGTATTGTTCATGAATTGCATTGTCACAGAAAATAGGGAAGTGTAAATCACAGTTGATGAGGATTGCAGGAGGCAAAATATGTACAGTAGTGTTGAAATTATTTGCAGATCAAATGGGTTGCAGTATGCCAGAGTTCCTTTGTGGAGCAAGCTATTTTGTAGCTTCACCTCCATTATGAGTCATTCAGATGTAATATTAAATTATAACATGCGGAAGAACATTCCAACAAGCTATTTCTTCTCCTCCCCTCTTTACATGGAGTTTTTCCTCAATTTCTAGTTTTCGCTGATCTACTTCAAGCCACAGTTTGAGAACATGGATTGAAATGGATTTGTGAATCATAATTTGGTAATGGGTACTAAGTATTGTATATAATGAAATAAGCAGCAACTTGAGGATAATTATATGAAAAGCATGCAAGATCACAAGAGTCTTGGTTGCCAGTTGTGATGCTAATACTTCTTAATTGAGTCATAGTTTATTCAGATTCTCCCGATTGCTCAAAAGATAGATTTTATCTTCTTCCAGTAATATGGTGAACAGAAATTTTTTTCCTAAAAAGAGTAATCTTTAATCTGCCTAATGTTTGAATTTATGTACTTTTATTTAAAATAATATGGCATATTTGGCCATTTTAGCCACCCAGACTTATTAATAAATAGATGGCTTCAAATATTGAAATTAAAAATAAACATATACATATATAAATACATAAGTGTTTCACCTGCAATCTAATTTTCTTCTATGTAAGCATTTAAGGTTTATTCTAAAAGGAAGAAGTCTCCAAGCCTCAGACAGTACTGTTTTGAAAACTATATTCCCTATTCTGCAACTTTGAACATTCACTGTGTTTTATTACTTATGAGTAAGTCAGCCCATAGAGTGAATCCACCCATATTATTATCTTGGAAGTTTGCACGTCTCTTAGAGTTCTGGTAATACAGTGGGGCAAAAAAGTATTTAGTCAGCCACCAATTGTGCAAGTTCTCCCACTTAAAAAGATGAGAGTGGCCTGTAATTGTCATCATAGGTAGACCTCAACTATGAGAGACAAAATGAGAAAACAAATCCAGACAATCACATTGTCTGATTTGCAAAGAATTTATTTGCAAATTATGGTGGAAAAGAAGTATTTGGTCAATATCAAAAATTCATCTCAATACTGTGTTATATATCCTTTGTTGGCAATGACAAAGGTCAGCCGTTATCTGTAAATCTTCACAAGGTTGGCACACACTGTTGCTAGTATGTTGGCCCATTCCTCCATGCAGATCTCCTCTAGAGCAGTGATTATTTTGGGGCTGTCTCTGGGCAACAACAGACTTTCAACTCCCTCCAAAGGTTTTCTATGGGGTTGAGATCTGGAGACTGGCTAGGCCACTCCAGGACCTTGAAATGCTTTTTACGAAGCCACTCCTTTGTTGCCCGGGTGGTGTGTTTGGGATCATTGTCTTGCTGAAAGACCCAGCCACGTTTCATCTTCAATGCCCTTGCTGATGGAAGGAGGTTTGCACTCAAAATCTCACAATACATGGCCCCATTCATTCTTTCCTGTACACGGATCAGTCATCCTGGTCCCTTTGCAGAGAAACAGCCCCAAAGCATGATGTTGCCACCCCCATGCTTCACAGTAGGTATGGTGTTCTTTGGATGCAACTCAGCATTCTCTCTCCTCCAAACACGACGAGTTGTGTTTCTACCAAACAGTTCTACTTTGGTTTCATCTGATCCTCTTCTGGATCATCCAAATGCTGTCTAATTTCAGACAGGCCCAGACATGTACTGGCTTAAGCAGGGGGACATGTCTGGCACTGCAGGATCAGAGTCCCTGACGGCGTAGTGTGTTACTGATGGTAGCCTTTGTTACGTTGGACCCAGCTCTCTGCAAGTCATTCACTAGGTCCTCCCGTGTGGTTCTGGGATTTTTGCTCACTGTTCTTGTGATGATTTTGACCCCACAGGGTGAGATCTTGTGTGGAGCCCCAGATTGAGGGAGATTATCAATGGTCTTGTATGTCTTCCATTTTCTAATTATTGCTCCCACAGTTGATTTCTTCACACCAAGTTGCTTGCCTATTGCAGATTCAATCTTCCCAGCCTGGTGCAGGTCTACAATTTTGTTTCTGGTGTCCTTCGACACCTCTTTGGTCTTCACCATAGTGGAGTTTGAAGTGTAACTGTTTGAGGTTGTGGACAGGTGTCTTTTATACTGATAACAAGTTCAAACAGTTGCCATTAATACAGGTAATGAGTGGAGGACAGAGTAGCTTCTTAAAGAAGAAGTTACAGGTCTGTGAGAGCCAGAAATCTTGCTTGTTTGTAGGTGACCAAATACTTATTTTCCACCATAATTTGCAAATAAATTCTTTCCAAATCAGACAATGTGATTGTTTGGATTTGTTTTCTCATTTTGTCTCTCATAGTTGAGGTCTACCTATGATGACAATTACAGGCCTCTTTCATCTTTTTAAGTGGGAGAATTTGCACAATTGGTGGCTGACTAAATACTTTTGTGCCCCACTGTATAATCTGTCACATGATTAGTATTGGGGGTATGCCATCTTAGGTTGTTCTCAAAACACTCAAATGTCAATTTCAATAGGACTCTGTCCATTTTTTTTAGCATGAATTAGGTGGCTGATGCTTGAAGGTTTAATACATAAGAACATCTCATAAGAATGTATGAGTCCTCAGAGGTGAAGCAATTAAAATGTGCACTCATAATTCTGTGTATCTTTATTAGTTAAATAGATGATGCCTGAAATAAGTCTGTATTTCACATTGTTGGGCATTGTGATTCCCTCCAATTATAGAAATGCATAAATCATCTTTAATATGAATTTAGTACCATGCACCTAAACATTCAGGGTGGTGGCATCTCTGTCTATAGCTGCAAAACATGTGTCATTCCAGGAGAAATAATTATTGACTTCTTTCCTGATACATTGATTTATGTATAATCTGATTCACATTGTGTTTCCTTGATATAATGCCATAGATATTAGGAATCTTGTGGAGAACATTAAGAGGCCAAGCCATTTAATGTACATATGAGTCAGTTCACAATGTCTGCTATACCGTCTGTTGCTGTTCATTCAGTTAACAGCTATATATTCTTCCACATGAATAGAGGTGTGGAAGTTGTCTAGAACATTCCAACATATCACAAAAAATAGTGACCCATCAAACAGTTTATATGCTGCCTCAATCCTAAAAGGATAACAAAATACTGTAGCTATAAGCCTAATGCATTTAAACCAAAAATTGCCTTTTGGAGTGTTAATTTTTAATACCATGTTTTTTCCTAAAATAAAACTTATTAAGCAACTGTTTAAGCATAAACAATAGAACAGTAAAATGGAAATGTTTTTATTACTCTTTCATTAAGCAACTGGGACCAACACCCCTCTAACAAAGAAAATACGGTATCATGGCTTAGTTTAAATAAAGATCTTGCTATGTATGGATATTTTCCCCTTAAGTTTTCATAGTCTAAGCATGAATATGTGAGTTATAGACTTGATTTTGGAACCAAGAATAAATTTTCTAAACCGCTACCTATTATAGGAAAATATATATAATACAAAGATTATCTCAAAAATAATCAACTTGTAATCAAAGGGTTGGGCAGAAAATGTACTTTAAAGACAGTTCAAGTGTCAATCAAGCATCTATTCAAAATTTCAGACCAATATGTGCAAAAGTCAGAGTACAAACTGAGTCAGGGTCCAAAAAGTCAATCCAGAAGTCCAGTGTAAGATTTGAGACAGGAAGTCACAGGTGTGTGCAAGATACTGGGCTGATTTTCTAACCGAAAACTATGCAAAAAACTTCTAGCTTTTGTCTCCAAGCCCCAACTGATATACATAATTCAGACTACAGAGTTATTCAAATGGGGGCTCCTTGTAGGACATAATTCCTAAGAAACCCTTCTTCATATTTTCCGCCTTTGAGATTTTACTAGTTGATACCGTTCCCCAAACTTGGAAATTCTGAAGAATTTCTGGATCTAAGTCAGAGTTTATGGCTGTAAATTTCCATGTTTATTGGGGTTAAATCATTTTGTTCTATGTCCTGGTATATAGTCTGACATTTTTATATCCAATATTAAATCTTTTTTTTTTTGTTCAGTACAATATCTTCGCCTCCTTGCCCAGTACAATATTTCTTTTTCTTCCATACCATCATCTATTTTGTCAATAAATTTATCAACAGTGGTAGAATCTTTAAAATTAATTTTTGAGTCATTTGATCCCATTTTGCCATGCATCCATTGTTCTATTTGCTTATGACACCCTCTAGTGATCAATTTTCAATCTTCCATCTTGTTTATATGCCAGTAGTAAAACATAACTTCTTTCCCACGGGAAAAATTCTTATATTGACTTAATCCATTTATAATAAATCCATCTGGGCCATTCATCCATACATAACTTTTTAAAAACAATGCTCAATTTCCCTTTTGCTGTTAATTCCTTAATTTAAATTTTTAGAAATCTTAAATTCATATTTAAAATTTTGTTCTCAAAAGGTTGAAGGAAAAATCTCACACGCTAAAAATCTAAAAGGTTCTTAATATTTTAAAAAGTAGTTTTAAAATGTTCAGAGTAATTAAGAAAGGAGAATTGGTAGAACTTTGACTCCAAAACAGCTATGAGCTCCAATAGAATCCCTCAACTCTCAACTACTCCACTAGCCAATCACAAAATATCTTTTTCTATGGTTTACTCATGAGAAGTAGCTGTATGGAAGATATATGAATGATCTTGAGATTTTTCTTCAGATTGATCCAGAAAGATTTTCCATTGGTCCAGATCCTGCATCCAGATCTACATAGATCTCTCAAAATATTATGGAAGAAAATGACAAATATTTGTGGTGCTAAGTAGTATTCTTCGTAGCCATTTCTACTGACCCAGAAAGAAGTGTTCTTGGCTTTCTTTTTTTTTTTTTGCAGTAATTTTATTGAGGTTTTCAATTAAAAGATAAAAGCTAATACACACTAAAATTAAAAGAATAAAAATAAGTATAGAAAAGAGAAAAATGCAAGAAAATAGAAATATAATTTTAAAAATATTTAATAAATGACTTCCCTCTTCATCGCAGCAAATATAAACTTTAATAATGTATTACTTTCTCTTAAAATTCAACAAAAGATCTTTTCTCCATATTTCATCTATATTTATATCTATTTATTTCATCTATTTCATCTTATCTATAAACAGATCCTTAAAGCTTTGTCATATAGTCCTGGTCACCAAAAGTCCACTAAGGGTTATCAGAAATAACAGATCTATTTTGATCTTGATAAAATAAACCAACTTTATCATCATTTTTTCCTTTAAACTATCTTAATCTTTAATCCCTTCAAATAGCTTTTTAAAGCTTAAACTTGTATTTAAAACTTATTTCACTAAGGATTGAAGGAAACTCATCGGGTGCTATCAAAAATTGTCATCCTGAAAGATCTTAATATCTGAAAAGCAATTAACAAATAATTTCCAAAAGTGATTAGAAAAGGAAGCATGCAACTCTGTGTCCCTAAAGGCTGTGACTTCAGTTTGGGCAGAAATTGCATTCCCTCATCTTCCAGAGCCTGGTATTTTACAATCTCCATGTGAGGAAAAAATGTATGGAGCAGTCTGGGTGATCCTGTGTCCTTTTCTTGTCAGAGGCATATTTTGAAGAGCCAATCTACTTACTGGCTCTTCATTCCACCATAATTGTCATCTCTACTTTTAATAGAGCCGTTCTCAGTTCGCCATTTCTCTCCCCCTATTTACAACTGGGCTAATATGTGATTATCTTTCATTTAAAGGTTTTGATTAGGGAGAATTATGAATGGTAAAATAAATTGTAGAGTTTGTGGATACAAGAAAGGTTTGAAAAAAATATAAGACCACCATATAATAGCAAAGAAGTGCAGGATGCAAAAACAGATCTGGTATTTGTGGAAAACATAAATGTGTTCTCTGCTTCTCCAGATGATTTTTTTTCCTGCCAGTCATGTATTATGTTCTCTGTGCAATTGCCTTTTTCATCTGCTAATTGCTCTGAGATCAGATTAAGTTACTGCTACAAGGAACAAAGTTCTTGAAACAAAGTGGCCAATTATTATGAAACTGGATATAGTTGCATTATTCAAAGTCTTTGAATAGTGCCAAATCTTCACCTATCTCTGAACTACAGTTTAATTGTTTTACTAATTAGATGTGAGTTACATATACATATGCCCTCTTTCCATTCTCCATAGCATGGTTTCAGATCGTCAACATCTATTTTTAAAAAAGGAGTCCCAAGTATATTCCAAATGGGATGCAGAGATTATTCTGCTTAGATGAACAATGATTGTTCAAGCTGCAGTTCATTTTTCCTCAGTTTAGACATAATAATGGAATTGCAGTAGTTAGAAAATTGCATCTTGTTCTAAATTTTTATTTCCCATAACACTGAGAATATGTTCATGGAAACCACAATGTATATTTTGTGTTATGAAATGTTCCAAGACAACCAAAATAGGCACCATATGAAGAAATAGTCACAGCAGTACCCAAACTCTCTTTCAGAGGTTATGTTTATGTTGAATGAGGAATACCTTAAACTAATAATCATCATTAAGTAGGTATCTCATAGTCAAATCATTTGAAAATGTTCTTCTCAAAAGGATTAGAACCACTGGATAGCATACCTTCTAGTGCCATTTTAGACAAGTTGTCAAGATGTATGTAAGGGCTAATAGTATTAATAGTTGTAGAGTTTCTACAAAACCAATAGAGTGGCATTCCTTAATACCAGGCCAGGGCCTATTATGGGCCATCTGAAGTCTGTTCCATAACCATATATAAAGTTAGATTAAAATTGACAATCTATTGCACTTAGAAATATATGGAGCCAAGATACTTCTCCATAACAGAGCCTTGGAGGCTGTTTATTTAAACAATTTATAGGCTGCCAAAATCCTGAACAGTTTATAAGTTAAATGTTTTTTTATAATGTACAAAATTCAGAAAAAAAAATTGTACACCCTAGAAACATCATAAACTTGAAAAAAAATCCATCTAGATGGGCTCAATCTTTGCTCTTCCCCAGAGACTGGGAAAATAAGCAATTTTTAATAGATTCTTGAACACCTGCAGGGTGGGAACCATCCAGATCTCTGAACAGATTACTCTTCCTCTTGCCTTCCAAATATACTGGATTTTAATTTCAGCATATTTTATTACCCTGCAGAGGCATAGGCTCTTTCAATCTCATTTCAATTAATGTGAAACTCTCATGCATTTTTAAGTGTCATACAATCGAGCTGCATGCTAAAGTGATGTTCACCACTTTCATTAATCATTTCATTGTTCTCCCTGTCTTTATAAGGAGGGAAAGGCAAGGGTCAAGTTCATATAAAGGTAGCTATAATTCTCCAAAGAACCTGACTACATTTATGGATCATGTAAAATAAAAAGTTCTCTTATTACAAATACAGATTGTAGATACATTGGTTGGCTGTTTAATAATTATAACATTCTGATTGATTTATTGACTAGACTTGTACCCTGCCACAATCAAATAACTTTTAGTGACTTACATAGTGTACAGTATAATAATTAAAACATCCTCAGTGAACACCAATCAGTACAGCCCAACACACCAATGGAAAGAAGTATCAACACAAAACAAATAAAATCATACAATTCATTAGTATATTAGCTTATTATATTTGTACTGTATTCAGATTTGAAAAGATGCTCTTGAACACGCTGCCATGTTTTCAGGTCATTTCTGCATTTTGGAAAAAGAAATGGAAACATGTTTGTTTGGTTTTTTAAAGAAAAAAATGCTAAAAGCGTAAGAAATTTTGTAGGGAACATTGAGACATTATTTAGATAAATACATTTTTAGCATGGATCACTTTAATTACTTTCTTCCACATCCATAAAATGTCCAAATTTCAGTCATGAAGTCAAAGCATGGTAAAGCATGATTTTATCAAAAGAAGTTTAGAAAACCTTCCCTGGACCAGATAGCTCAGGAATGGAGAGCCTGTTATGTCTAGAATTCCACCCTTCAGAAACTCACATTCAAAATAAGATCAGGACATCTAGTGTATATTATAATATCATAGTAGACCACTAAAGTTCTGCATCTCTTCCTGTTGCTGTGTAGAGAATCCAGACAGAGAAACCTGAAAGAGAGTCAGGCCTTTTTCCAATCTAGTATGTGATAAAATAGTTTGGCCAATTGTTTTCCTATTCATTGACTGGGTGTTCATCAGCAGAAGTTTCATCCCAATGACTATTGTCAAATTCTTGCAGGTTTTTTCAATTAGGAAACTAGGAATTAGGAAATTAGGAAACAGTTTGCAAGCATTCAACTTAATCCTGTTGCACATTTTATAAACCCATCATAAACCCATTTGGCAGATAGTAAAATTCACCTGAGAAATAGGATCTAGTTTCATCTCTGCCTTTAGTTTGAACTTAAGAAATGCAGTAATTAAAATAATTGCAATTGTAGTTATTGTCCTCAGTTGCTCATATATTTTGTCGGTTAATATTAACAGAAATTATTTCCCCTGTTAGTATAGCTCTTACATCAGCGGTCCCAAATCATAAATTCACTTTGCAAATATGAAATTATTACTGGTGTAATAAAATTTGTTTGGTTTCATTGATTAAAAAAATATCAAGTTCTGGTGGAAGATTTTCTACTTTGAATAACTTAATACCCCGTTTACCCCCAAATAAGACATCTCCTGATAATAAGCCCAATCGGGCTTTTGAGCGCATGGCAAAAAGGCCAAGCGCTTATATCAGGGTTCAAAAAAATATAAGACAGGGTCTTATTTTCGGGGAAATGCAGTACTTCCATGATAGAGAACAGTGATCCTGAAAACTTACTGCATTGGTTGTATGTGGATGCAAGTCTCACTGAACAATATAGTACCTGCATTTTTCTGAAACCCAGCAAGCTGTTATTTATAAAGGGTAATATAGTAAGATGATCTTCTTAATAAAAAGAATTATTTGCCAAAGAAATATATTTATAGTACTTGTTTAAAAAATGGTATGCCATCATATTCTTTGTGACACAATACTTCTGGCAAAAATATGCTGAGGTACTAAGATCTGTGCCAATCTCCATATAAATAAAATGTTTTGATCTTTTTTAGATTCTTGAGTATTTTAGCTAGAAATTAACATCTCCTTCATTTATTGCCCAGTATATTATACCAAGATACTGGTTGATGTCATATACATATCTCTGTATATGTCATTATACTGTCATGTACAGTATAAATCTGGGTATGAAGAATTCATATTCATTTCTTTATGTATTATTGGTTTTCTTTTTCTTCATAACAAATGTGATCTATCATTTGATAATACTACTATGCAATCCTGAAATTTGAACTGGTTTGTAGAAGAATTTCACCAGTTTACAAAATTGTATAGTTCTTAATCATTTATAAGTGAGATAGAGGAAAACGAATTATTGTACAAATATAAGGGAGAAGAAAGCTTTAAATCTTATCACGCTCTGCTGGTAAATCTATGATTCTGAAAAACCATGATACTATGTTATACATTTCTATTGCCTATTCTTAAACTTACATTATTGAGTTTTATGAGCATTTTAAGGATTTGGGCAAAATAAGAATCAAAGTTATTGTATCTTCTTCCAGTGCTTAATCTTATCTTTATAATATAGAATTATAATTTTTGCTTTGCTAGAGGAACTTTTTACAGTGTGCCGGTATTATAATAGGTTATTTTAATTCAGTTATATTATTGTGTTAGTCTACTCAGACAAAGAAGAACTCTTCATTAAATACAGCTTTATGTTGAAATGTACAATTACATTTTTAACCATAGCTTTGTTTCTTTACAGTACATCAACTGTGGTAATCTGGAACAGTTGTTAGATAGTAATCAGCACTTGTCCTGGACAGTGCGAGTAAAGCTGGCATTGGATATTGCTCTCGGACTCTGTTACCTTCATTATAAAGGAATTTTCCACAGAGATTTGACTTCCAAGGTAATGTTCTTCTATCTGATTGTATTTTCTGGCAGCAAATTTCTTGGAATTCTTTTGTTCTCTTTATCCCTTCTCAAAGCTGTGTTGTCTTACTATCGGAAGAAAGCAAACTGCAATTGTGAGTTAAGAATTATATCTCCAGGAAAATAGATGTAAAATTAACTCGTTTGATGCAATGTTCTTACAGCTTTCTAACGTCTGTAACGTTCTAAGGCTAATCTATTGATATAAAACATAATTCTTTATTAAAAATGAGTAGTGATGTTGCTTTCAAACTGTGCTTCAAATATGCATATTTAAAATGCACCTATTTTTTTTAATGAAGCTAGTCACCTGAAAATATGCCAGAACTGTAAATGAGAATCTGGAATATCTATATACTACTAAAATTCTCCTCATGACCTGAGTGAATTGGTGCATCATAGGACAACAATTTGAACCAAGGTACCTCAGTTGGGCTAACTTACAGAATGTGCCTAAATTCCAGGATCTGAGGAAATGAAACTGGTTGTTTCAGTACTGCTGCCTGCTGCTGAGCTGTTGCTATGATTGATTACCTAATTTTCATTTTCAAAATTCTATTCCATTCTGTAACAGTTTGTCTGCTATTCTTGCAATCCCTTGTTCCCTCCCTACCCAGCAGCAAGGAATTGACTCTTCATGTAGATTTTAAAGAAGCAACAACTGCATGAAGAAAGGCCTGGATGTTTTTATTGCTTTATGTTCCTCTTCTCTGGCTCACAATATTCCCATATTCTTAGCCTATACAATTAGTGCTAGAATTTCTTTACCATCTTTTTTTGCTGGTAGGTACATTGTAGAACACAGCCTTGTCATAATCAATAATAAAATTGCATGAGTGTTCTTGTGCATATTAAAATAACTTCCCTATGGTACATAGCAAAATAACACAACTGCTTATAACTTCTATAACTAACCAAGAATTTAAGAAATCACTGTACTGTTTATGATAAATAACTTTTTCACAAATTCGAAATATGGTTCTTTACAGAACCTTAATAAAATAATACTTTAAAGAATTCCTTTTTGTAATATTTACAAATCAAATATTACAAATAGTCTTATGTGCTAATGGAGAGAGAGAAACAAATGATTATCATTGAAGCTACCTACAAAAAGATATTAGTTCAAGTGTAGATTTTTACCATATTTTTAACATTGCATGCAATATGATTAATGTTATTCCTTTAGGATTTATGTACGTTTTGCAGTGAACAAATATTCAACTTCAAGTAAACTAAAGAGAGACATTTTTTAGTAGAAATAAAAATAATCATAGTTGAAAAGATTCAAAATGCATTGGATAAGTGCAGTTCAAGGGACTTTATGTACTATTAAAAATCCAAAGTGAGCTGTGTATTCTAAAATTCATTTAGGTGAGAACTAATAATATTTAGGACAAATATTATTAAATAAAATCAATTACTATATCTTTAATTAAATCAAATTTAATTAAATAAAATCAACTACTGCATCTTTGTGCATGGAAAAGCCTGCTGAAATTTTGATAGCATAATGCCAGCTTGATCTTGTGGTTAAGGCATCAGGCTTGAAAACAGGAGACTGTGAGTTCCAGTCCCAACTTAGGTATGAAAGCCAGTTGGGTGACTGTGGCCAGTCACTCTCTCTTAGTCCAATTCTCCTCAAAGGGTGATTTTTTTGGCGGGAAATAGAATAAGGAAGGAATATTAGGTATCTTCACTGCCTTTGTTGTTGTTCGTTGCAAAGTCGTGTCTGACCCATCGCAACCCCATGGACTACATTCCTCCAGGCCTTCCTGTCCTCTACCATCCTCTGGAGTCCATTTAAGCTCACACCCACTGCTTATATGCCACCCTGAGTCTTCGGAGAGGGGCTGCATATAAATTGAATTAAATTGAAAATTGAATTCAGTGACTCTATCCAGCCACCTCGTTCTCTGTCGTCCCCTTCTTTTGCCCTCAATCTTTCCCAGAATTAGGCTCTTCTCCAGTGAGTCCTTCCTTCTCATTAGGTGCCCAAAGTATTGGAGTTTCATCTTCAGGATCTGGCCTTCTAAAGAGCAGTCCCAGTTGAACTCTCTAGGACTGACCGATTTGATTGCCTTGCAGTCCAAGGGACTCGCAGGAGTCTCCTCCAGCACCATAGTTCAAATGCCTCAATTTTTTGGCACTCAGCCTTTCTTATGGTCCAACTTTCACAGCCATACATTGGAACTGGGAAAACCATAGCCTTGACTGTACACACTTTTGTTGACAGGGTGATGTCTCTGCTTTTTAGAATGCTATGTAGATTTGCCATAGCTTTCCTCCCCAGGAGCAAGCGTCTTTTAATTTCTTGGCTGCAGTCCCCATCTGCAGTGATCTTGGAGCCCAGGAGAATAAAATCTGTCACTATCTCCATTTCTTCCCCATCTATTTGCCAGGAATTGAGAGGGCTGGATGCCATGATCTTAGTTTTCTTAATATTGTGTTTCAAGCCAACTTTTGCACTCTCCTTCTTCATCCGCATCAAGAGGTTCTTTAGTTCCTCTTCACTTTCCTCTTCACTGCCTTTAGTCATTGTAAAAACAATAAAGGCGGGATACAAATAAATAAAATGTATTTTCCCAACTTCTTTAGTTATTCTTTAAATTGTTCATGATCAATATTGTTAATATCACAAAATGCCTTTTCAACATATTCTGATACTCATTCTTGTTTATTTTTAACAGATATGCATTTATGTATATCTGTTATTCCATACAGTTGGAGCAGAAATTATTTAATTGGGGGGGAGAACAGTACTATGTAGATACCTTATGTCCTCAGCCTATGTAAATATTTTAAGATCTGATTATAGGCACTTGGTAAAATATCTATCACAGGAAGGTTGCCTTCACCAAATAGCTGTTGTAGAAGGAAGAGTCAAATAGGCTTTCTTTTTACTGCCCCTCAAGACCAATTGTTTTCAATCCTTTGCTTACCATTGTTGTATTTACAAAGCACTAGCTACTCCCAATCACCATTTCATTTTTTAAGAATACCCATGGGGCCTGTGTGAAATTGTTCATCAAAAGCTGAGGATGGCACTTAGCTTTGCAGCGTGCCATTTTTAAAATTCTGTTAATTATTCAATATTATTTTAAACGTTTAAAATGCAGAATGGGCTAAGAAGTTGGCAGATACTGAAATGTTCATAGGTGGTGAAATCAAAATTAAATTCTTTATTGCAGCGATATTACAACTGTACTATACCTACTTAATATTCATTATTTTTTCTTTGCTTTTATTCAGAACTGTTTAATAAAAAACGATGAGAGTGGATATTCTGCTATAGTGGGTGATTTTGGCTTGGCAGAGAAAATTCCTGATTATAGGTAAGCATTATTTCTGAGTAAACACCAATTAAGAGTTTAATAATATTATAATGTTAAGCTAAATAATTGTGAATCACTGATCATTCCTTTCTAAGATTCAGCATTTTATTTAAAACTCTTTTGGATTATTTACTGAATTGCTTACATTTTAGCTTTTGAATATAATCATTCTCTATCTCCATGAACAATAGATTTGTGATAGGTCACTGATGCAGATAATAAATGTGTTTAAGAGCAATTTTGCAGTTTTAACAGTTTTAAAAGAACCTTTAAGCTATCCATTTAGATTTGATTGGCATCAGAGGTGGATTCTAAATTTTTTTACTACCGGTTCTGTGGGTGTGGCTTGGAAGTCATGTGACTGGGTGGGCGTGGCTAGCTGGTCATGTGACCGGGTGGCCATGGCTATGTGTATAGGGACTACTCAGAGGGCTGAAAAAAGTCATTTCTGACAGGCCAGTCAAAAATAACTTTTTCAGTCCTTTGAGTAGTCTATATCCACAAAAGGAATACCCAGAGGGCTGAAAAAGTGATTTCTGACAGGTCCTCGCACTTTTGACCGGTCTTCGCACTTATGACTGGTCATTTATGCCCATTGTAGCATTCTTAACAACCATGTCACTCATTTCACAACTGCTTCTCTTCACCATGGTGACAAGATAGGGCAAAAACATAAAATGTGAGGACAGTCGTAAGTTCGAGGACTGGTCAAAAGTGCGAGGACCAGTCAAAAATAACTTTTTCAGCCCTCTGAGTAGTCTATATGCACAAAAGGATACAGCAATAGAAAGGATAAAGGAAGAAGAGAGATGGAAGAAGGAAGGAGAGAGGGAAGGAAGAAAAAGGAGGAAGAAAGGGAAGGGAAATTAGAGTAGGAGTGAGGGTAAGAGAGGGAGGAAGAGAGGAGGAGAAGGAGAAGGAGAAATGAAGAGGAAGTGGGGAGGAGAAGAAGAGGGAGGGAAGAGAAAGTAAGACAGAAAGAAAGAGAGGTGGTAGGTTTGAGGAGAAAGATTGCTGTACAATAAAAAAATGAAAGGGAAGAAAACCAACCCCAAACAAATATAAAGATATTAAGATAAAGAATGAATTGTTAAACTTTAAAGAATAAAAGAGAACAAATATGAATAAATAGCAATAATTAGAAACACACATACAAACATACAATGTATTTTCTTTGAACAGAGTATTTGGCTGGTTCACAAATTTAAACAGTGTTTAGTCATTTCAATTAAATTTACAATTTCTGTATTTCCTTTTTGCCATATTTATTCCTCATCTATGTTTTTAAAAAACCAATATTACCCTTCATCCTCATCTCTAATCTTAATCAAATTCAGTTTTTCCCTTCTAGTCTATATTATACCTCTTCCCATTGTCATCTATTTTTATATCCATCCTCACATTGGTTAATTATGTAATATTACAGTTTTTAATACAAATTCAACATTTTAATATAAATCAATTAGTTATATAACTATCTTTTTTGTATATTAATATGAACATGAATATTCCAATTATTTCCATGCAATCCAATTTCTTACAAATCAATTAATTATATTTACCAATAATAATAAACCAAATAATTTCCCCCATATATTCCTCCAAACCACAACTTAACCATTTCTGCTTTCAATACAATATACAATTAATAGTATCTCAATTATTACAATTCCCTAGTTAAATAAAGCTTTTTTTCTTTTGTGTTTTAAAATCTTGAACTCTCCTCTTTTGCCCTAAATTTCCCATTGTTTGCATCTACCTTTTTGGTGAGGGAAAAGAAAAAGAAAGCTCTCCCTGCCTCCTTTTGTCACGTTGCAGCAAAGAGCCTGCTATATTTTCAGTTTCATTTTTTCAGCATAGCTAGGGGGAAAAAAATCTGCTCCAGCACTCTTTGCAGCTAGTAACAGAGCCCTGCGCAAAACAGCTGAGAGCAAATCAGCTAAGAGTCAGGAGGCCAATCTAATCAACTTGTGCTAATTAACCTATGCTGAAGCTGAAAGGGGCTGTTTTTTCTTGCTGTTTGCTTGCAAGGAGGTAACTACTGCAAGGCACAGGCCAAAGGGTGGGGGCCACCCTCCTTGCCACTTAGCCTCCCCTGTCGCCCCCTTTTGCCTCTAGCGCCCCCGTTGCCTCTTACCGCCCCCCTAAGGCATCCCACCTCCCTCCAGGGGGCGGTACCGCCCACTTTGGCAACCACTGGCTTAACTACTTACCTACTTAACAACCGGTTCTACCGGAGTAGAATCCCACCACTGGGTCTACCCATTTATTTTTGCAGGCACCGGTCTACTCATTTGTTTTCTTTTAACACTGATCAGTGGTAGGGCGGCCCTTTGAAACCCCGTGGCAAGAGTTTAAACAGGTTTTTTCCCTCTAGCCATCAGCTGGGACTCAGGAGGCAGCAATAGATTGGGAACAGCGGGGTAAGCGACCGGCGACTGGGCTGGGAACCGGTTGGGGGGTATGGCCAGACAATTTTATTACTGGTTCTCTGAACTATTAAAATTTTTTACTACTGGTTCTTGTGAACTGGTGCGAACTGAGAGCAACCCACCACTGATTGGCGTGTATAAATGGGTATACCGGTAAGTTTGCTTAAACTTTTCATTGTGGCACATAAACATTTTCTTCTTTCAATAGGCTTTGTATTATACTTCCTAGTAGAATACCTTTCAGGATTTTGAAATATGTGAAATAATAACAACACTGTCCTATACACTTTGCTTGGAATGGAATGGTAGTCATTCATGTACTGAAATTAAAGAGGTTGTATAATATTTATGAGAAAGCACTTCTAACAATTACCTTTCTAAATTTGTTGAAGTGAGAAGTTGCCAGTGGTAGGTTCTCCTTACTGGATGGCACCTGAAGTGCTGCGAGATGAGCCATATAATGAAAAGGTAGCTATGTTTGAAATCAATATTGTTAACATAAAATGTTGCCCTGGAATATTTAAACAAGGAGAACTTGTACCTAGCATTTTTCTTTTACGTAAGCTATATTTTCTATTTTTAAGTCTTTCTAGTTAGATTACCTCATGAAAATTCTATTGTCTTTGATAAACTTGATATCCTATGGGGCAATTCTTTGCTTTCTGTATTGAGAATCTAAAATTTCATATTTTATTTTTAGCTAACATTAAGAACAGTATTACAAGTCCTTATCCATCTTTTGTGAAATAGTGATTTTTAAAGCTGTAAATCAAAATTACACTACTTATCAAGGAGCAATGCCTTCTTTTCCTTTAATTTATAATTTTGTTAATAACAATATTAACAAAATTCTGTCTTCCAATAAGCTGTAGCTTTTTTAAAAAAAATCAGTAAAAGCTAATAAATATTTTTCAAGTTTTATAGCTCCCTCTAATGATAAAGAAGCAGTACTGCAGTCTTTTTCTTAGCTGGTCGAATTTTGGGTGCCCTCAGGACTTTGCAAGTGGTACAATAGGTAATTTAAGCTTTTGCAATGTGTTAGGCACCCATTTTGCACCCATGTGATAGAAACAAAGGAAAACTCTTATACCATGGGGAGTGGGGGATGACCTGCAATGGAATGGAAAGAGTATACCTGCAAAATAAATCTGGGATCATATTCTCTCTTTTAGGCAGATGTGTTCTCATATGGAATCATCCTTTGTGAGATTATTGCAAGGATCCAGGCAGACCCAGACTATCTCCCACGAACAGAGGTGAGCAAAGTTCATTGATAAGGACTGTCAAGGAAAAAATGAGTTTCATGGGTCATTAATTTCCATAGAGTTTTATAGCCCAAATGGGCTATAAAAGTTGCAATAAAACATTAATCCTTTGTTACATTTATATGCCAAGCTTGGCACAGAATGCTGTTCTCTCCCCTCCCTTCCACATTTAAAGTACATAATTATCCTTGCATAATATTGGATTGAATATTGTATTAATCAGCCAATTTTCAAGAGATTAACTGTCGTAATACCAAAGAGATTTCTATAGCTTCTTCATTCATGAGAAGAGGGCAATTTGATCAGGACATTTTCTTCTCTTGATTAGATCTCACCCACATCTTTTTGCCTTTTCAACAGATCATGATGAAAGGGTGGCTATTTTATTTATACTACATCATTATTTATTTGTTTTACATTAACACAATTTTAAAGTGTTTTTTTCTCTTTTATAAACAGCATATTGTTTTGAAGGTAGATTATGTTTGAGAAATACATGCATTAGCAATCTTAAAAAATATTAAAGTGAAAAAAACTCTGGTTCGGTGAGACAGTAGACCTAAAAGGTCTGTTTTATGTTTGAAAATGTTTGTATTTTAAAAATTCCAATCCCAGTAAAAAGAATTAAATAGCAGTTGGTCTGTTTTAATGCTCTTGATAATTGCTTCCAGTGGACAAAATTGGTTAATGTAGGGCACATTTCAGTGAAATATTATGTAGGTGAAATGTGGAGATAGTCTTAAGAATCATCTTTAAGAGAACTAGCAATGTTATAAGTAGTCAGCACTGAAGTTATTACAAAACTATTTTCGTAAGTGGTTTATGATGTTATTGCATCACAAACTGGCTGTGCAAATTGTGTCTACATTCTAATATGATACTGGCCAAGTACTAGGTACTGTGTAGTAGTGCTGTAAATGCATTTTCATGCTAGACTTCCTGGTGGATAAGTTTCTTAGTGTAGACACATTTATAAAATTCTCTTTATAGCATCTTTCATGGTTATAAACGTTAGGCTATATTGGAGGAATTAACTTGGACTGTGGGATTGAAACTATTATCTCTTAGAATATCTTTCTCTTATACTATAGCTCCAAATGTATTTTTAAAAAGCTAGATTGGTGCTGTGTTTCCCATATTCAAAGAACCGAGTGTTCTGCATAGACAGAAAAGGAAACATTTATTTTCTCTATACCAGTTTCAGTTTTAGAACTGAGTCCCGAATAAATACAGTAGCATTCTGGGTTGTTTCTCTGAGCTTCCTCTTTCCCTTTAGTTCAGAATGGTACATCTGAGTTGTGTACAGGCTGAAGACACATATTCAGTGCATGCTACAGAAATAATGTAATGGTTTACCAGCAAACTAATATACTTCTGGAGTTTTTAGAATAATAAAATGTAGTATTACTTAAATCAATTCTAGGAATTTTTCTGGTTAACATATAAATTGGGTTAGGGAAGGAGGACAGGCTCTTCTGTTGTTGGGCCATACAACATGATCCTTGAAGCAGCTGCCATTTTCCTAGCAACTGCATTGAATCCTGGCTGTTCAGAAACTGGCACCTGTTTCTGCTTGTTTCTGTGTTTTTTAGCAATTCTGTGATACATGGATTTCAATTTCCAGAATTCCCCATCCAGCCTTGTTCCTCTGCTTGAATTCTGGGAGTTAAAGTCCCCATATCTTAGAGTTGCAAGGCTCAGAAATGCTGATATAGACAGTATATCAGAATAATAGCAGAATAATAAGAAGGAATGGAACAATATTATGTTGGATTCAGAAAGTATTTTTAGGCCAGTGAAGGAAGGGAAAATGGCAGATACATCAGCATCTCTTTGTCGAATCCACAGAAGTATTGACCCAGAGTTCACAAGGAGAATTAAGTTCTCTATCTTTTGTGTTTTGTCTTTTAACCCTTGTAATTTCCCCACTGCTTTCTTTAATGCATGTTCGTTTTATTTTAGATATTAACAGAGATTTCTCTTTTTTTCATGTAGAATTTTGGACTGGATTATGATGCCTTTCAGCACATGGTGGGAGATTGTCCTCCCAACTTTCTCCAGTTAGCCTTCAACTGCTGCAATGTCAGTACACTCAAAAATAATAGTAACCTCAGTTTATGTTTAATTTAAAAATGCAATGCTGAATGAATTGGGAGATTTTGTAGCTTAGAAATTATGAAGTGTTTTGAAGGCAAAATATGAATGAATTGTATAGATTAGTTTATAACATTTTTTATTTATGTGTAGATTTGGTATAAAAATGGGCAAAGAATATAAAGTAAGGATATAAAAAGCTGTCACTATAGTTCTTTGTAATATTTATTATATTAGACTAGGTATTATGAAAATGAAACATCCAGTAAATTTTCTTTAAAATCGAATGGCAATGGTTGATGCAAGGGTGTAGGACCCTGTTTGGTGAAATGTAGGCTCAAGGGGAATGGGAGAGTTAAGGGGAGGGCATTCGCGGCAATTGGTCATAAAGGCAAATGCCTTTTGGGGGCGCTGTGTTGGCTGAAATTTAGGGATTAGATTGTAAATAGCTTTTGGGGATCAGCCATAGTTTCAAATGGTTGCTAAGTAATTGCTCATAAATTGAAGACTATTGGTAACATAAAAGCATAGATTTTGTGTTATGTCTTTAATTTATTATTTTTTCTTATCTTCATAGATGGACCCAAAGTTACGCCCTTCATTTACTGATATTGTCAAAACACTGGAGGAAATTCTGAGCAATTTGAAAAGAGAAGAAGATGAAAGAGAACGGAAGCTTCTAAATCTGGATGCTGCAGATCGAAAACCCATCTCTGTTTCCAAAGGTAGGATCAAAGAGTATAGTCGTAAAGCTGCCCAGCTTGCCAATCAAACATTAAGTATTTTATGTTATAATGAATTGTGTTTTTATTTATAAATAGAAAGCATTATATTTACAATATTCTAACGAAGTCTAATTAAATATAATTGGATATTGAATATGAGTTAATTTACTTGTAAATTAATTGGAAATACAATTTAATGTTCACAGTATATCAAATCTATTCACTTTGTCTTCCTTGAAGAATCAAATTTAGTCTACAGACATATTTGTTAGACACGTAGTTTCTTAAGTCACTGTGATAGGTTGGAATTTAATTTTGTTGTTGTTGTTCATGTTAACTTGAGTGAGATGCATAAACATTAGTCTAGACTACCTGAACATGTTGATATATGGTATACCCAGCTATGTTGCACAATTGTTTCTGTGCAATTAAAAATTAAGGATAGAGCAAACTAATCACATCAGTGTGGTCCTCTAAATGATACTTAATTTCAGCAGTTTTTATGTATGCCTCTGTATTTTCTTACATAATTTGTATTGCACCCCAATACTCCTAAAATTCTGGATGGATCACAAGAATAAGTTCAAGACAGAAAGTCACAAAAACAGTTGCTGCACTGTGTGCTACGCAAGCATGCACACACTCACAAGCACACACAGACACGCAAATATAAATAGCAACAAATAGCATCCACTCCTACAAATGCATTAAAAGGCTTGACAAAAATACTTTTATTTTCACCTCCCTTCTCAATGTTAACCAAGAGGGTGCTTTGTGAACCATGGTAGGCAAACCTAGGTGACCATAGAAAAAGCTGGCTTTCTAGTTCTTTCCTCCACGTACCTCATAATGAAAGGCAAGAATCTACAACATTCCTTCCAGCCTCAAATGTATAGGTTAGGCAGATTTGGAGAAGATGGCCCAAATCAGATTTCTAAATAGACTCAGAATTTACTGACATTTTGTCATGAAACAGAGACCTTCTGCTGCAGAAGCAATCCAATCTCATGACTTTTCGCTCTGCCCCCTGAAAAGTTGTCACCTCTCACATTAGGATTAATGGAAATCATGTAAAAGGGACACAATTAGCATGCATGACATGAAGCTGTGGAATCACAAGTGTCCCAGTTTACCATCACATCCCCAACAGTGGAAGAACAGTCCCTGAAATCTTGAGCAATGTTTATTTTGAACAAAAATGGTGGGAAAAATAGCAACAGCATTCCTTCCTGATCTTTTCTCTCCTAGTCTGCTCCCAGTATGACAATGAATATCACATAGATTTTAACAGATAGAATGCCCTACCTGTAGTATGAGGAAATTCTTACATTAGACACAATCAAATGGTTGTATTAGAGTAACTGTGAACTTGACATGTTAGTCAGATTACAAAGGAAGAGAGTGAAGTTCTCTTTGCAATGTTGGTGGTTAGTGATTAGCAACTTCTCTGAGGTATCCATGCTTTATTAATGACAGAATGATATAGAAGACAACTATGTCACTAAGTGTGGTTACCCTGTTTTTCAAAAGAACTCTTTTGTAGACTTCGATAATGGTCATTATTATTTTGACTTGCTGTGATACCCAAATTCTAACTCTATGGCTAAGGAAAATATTACAAAAGTAATTTCTTGCTGAAGCTTTTTATGTTCTGGTCAAAATGTTTAAGCTTTTTGTGTCTTCTGAGTCCTTGGTAAACATATGTTGGAGTTTAGTCTAAATTAAGCACTGTCTTCATGGCTAATTTTGAATCACACATACATCTTGCGGAATATTTATTATCAACTTGAATTATAGCAAATTTTAAAATAGAAAAAAAAAAGGATGGAGGCTGAATTAATTTATGAAAATTAAAATTTGGGCAATCCAAAAGCCAGCTGGTTGACTTTGGGCCAGTCACATTCTCTTAGCCCAATCCACCTCACAGAGTTATTATTGTGAAGAAAATAGGAGGAAAAAGGAGTATTATATTTGTTCACTGTCTTGAGTTACTTATAATGTAGGAAAAGCGGGATTAAAACAAAATTCTAAATTATGCCATATGCAAGGTTTTTGGGGAGGTATGTTATACTGTATGACCACAATATAAACATTTAAAACATTAATTTCATTGAAATGGGAAATTTGAATTAGCCAAGTATAGAATTCCGTAGCTGAGCCAGTTTAAATCTTGTATTTGTCACTCATTTCAGTCTTAAGGACAAGATATATAAACTGTAGCCCACAAGTATGTGTCTTTTGTGACTCCAAAAGAAGATTAGGCTATGGTTGGGCCTCCTTTTATTGGAGGGATTTTTGGAGTTTAAGGAACAAAACATGGCCCTTAATTTTGCGTATTGGGCAAAACAGATGTTTAAGCATCCATTTCATTCCTTAGAACTTCTCCCAAAAGCAAGTCCATATTTATGAATGCAGCTTTCAATATGCCATGGAAAGCCTGGCATAGTTTTCAGGCCAAAAGATGTATTTACATTTTTTAACAGGAATCCATATGAGAAAGCCCTTAAACATGAGGAAATCCATGGCGACACTGGGTTTTATACAACAGATTTTTGAATCAATACCAGATACTTAATTTTAACAGTGGTAACATAATACAAATGAAACATACAAACATTAAAATGATTATTGGAGTGCTACTAGAAGCAGTCTGGTGATTCCTATCCTTACATTTCCCTGATTCAGGTAGTCCACATTTAGCAATCACAATTGGGATTGGCAACTTCATTGTTAAGCAAAGTGGTTGCTAAGTGAAACTGTGACTGTGTTGATGATCTTACTTCAGCTTTCCTTTACTTTAAAGACCTGTGAAGGTCATAAACACAAGGATTGATCATAAAGTTAGATTTTCATCTCTGTTGTAACTGTGAATAGTTACTATATGCTAAATGAGGATCACCTGTCCCACAAAAACTGATTTTGGCTTTCAGAGAAAAGAATGGAATAGGAGTATCAGATTTCCAGTAGGTAAAATGGTACTATTCCCACCCTTAAATTATCCAAGTTAGAATATTCCAAAATTATACCATCAAAATGTCTCCATTTTGATGGCACAATCCTCAGATCCCGTAGGCTATCTGTAGGTTTTCCATTCTTGTTTTAAAGTATCACTTTAGTATCTGTTCCGCTTAGGAAAATTTAAGCATAAATTCAAATATCTTAAAGGAAAAGAATTTTTTTTTGCAATGTAGCTAAACATTGCCCATCTGATCTTAATATTTATAGCTGCTTTGTTTAGTGACTTCTTATTTAAATGTATTTAACAGATTTCTCCCCCAAGCTCAAGTGCTGTGTATCCTAGTTTCTACATTGGACAATGTGCTGTTTCAAGGCTGATGTGGAATATAAGCACTTCCACAGGAAAGTATCATTGTTTGCCTGCCCTTTTCACAGTATAGGGTGTCTGTTGCTCCAGGGAAACCTCACTTCTGGAAAACATTGTCTTTTAATTAAAAGGGGAATGTCCTCTTTAACTTTCACACTTGGGAAGACTTTTAGGGCATACAAGTAATTGAAAAATAATGTATTTGTTGTCATATTAGCTATTTCTAAGTATTTTATGCATTCGAGGGACAGAAGGCATGAAGAAGAGTATAAAGACAAAACATAACAATATGTGATAGATTGCATTCTCTGTCTATATAAATGGCTTATAAAAAATAGATTGAAAAATCATTTCTAATGATGAAAAGCTCTATGAGAATTTGTAAACTTCCTAAGGGTGTATGGTTATGGAGGATATGAGAATATCACATTTATATTGATTATTTCCCTCTGTGTGTGTTTATGAGTCCAGATTTGTCACTGAGGTAATGTGAAGATTTAAATCTCAATTTATTTTTTAGGATTGCTTGAGAGGGGACAAGGTATCAAAAGGCTGAGCTCATTGGATGATAAGATTCCACCTAAATCACCCCGACCACGGCGCAACATCTGGCTATCACGCAGTCAGTCAGACATCTTCTCTCGGAAACCTTCCGGCAAGATAAATGTTCAGGATCCCTATTATACACCAAGCAAAGGGGCAAGTCGAAAAGTCAACCCTTTCAATTCTAGGGAAGACTTGAAAGGGGGGAAAATAAAATTTTTTGATTTGCCTAGTAAATCCGTGATATCTCTTGTATTTGACCTGCACTCTCCAGAAGCAAGAGGATGTCAAAAGACAAGCCAGCCGATGTTCAAGCACACCTATGCCTATGATTGGCAAGACTCTTCTTTCCTTCCTGGGAGGAGAAGCAGATCACTTCCAGTTTCTCCTGAATTTGTTCGTAAAGATTATAATACATTTGGAGATCTCTCTTCGACAGTCAGTAGCTGTGATCCCACCCAGCTAGGGGCTGAGGTGCGCCAGAGACTGCTGTGCAGTAATAAGTATGGTGTATCTGAGATCCCTCCGTTTCAGGTTAAACAACGTAGGCAGGACTCGCATCCTACATTTCTGCAAGAGGAGGAAATGGATTGTTCTGATGAACTGGAGCCTCTAAACAAAAATGGGTATTCTGTAAAATGTTCAGCTGAAGAGGCAGAACTTGGAAAGCCTGAGGGACAAGTGCTGCAAGACACTTCTGGCCAAGTGGCTAATATCTTAGTGCACAATTTAGACTACCCAGAAAATCAATTCCCAGAAATGTTCATGAGCTGTACCACCTCTGAAGAAATGGAGGTGGAAGATGAAACTCAAAGGAATATGCCTTCCACTAAACTGGAATCTTCTAAACGGTTGTTCAGTATTAATCTTTCCTCACAGCAAGACAGAGACTCCACTTTTCTTGAAGTGGTGGATAGCGACACTTCAAATGTTGCTCTGCTGCCTTCAGACACACCAGCATCAATAAGTGGACAACCTAAATGTGACATTTAAAAGCCAACCATTGGATGATGGTGATGATGATACACTCCTATTAACTATTCTGGTTTTAACTTCCTGTGTCAAATGTCTCTAAAACAGTGTAGCAATGTAACCAGTCCATTTGAAAATTCTAAAATGTATTATGAGAGATTGTATGCATGCAAGGATGTATGAAAGGAGTTCTTGGCATACCTCAGGAAAAAGCTAATATAGGAAGAAGGTTTGCTATTGAATGCCTGATTTATGCAAGGTCACAATTATAGAGATAGTGGGATTATGAGCATCTCTCTGTGTTTCTATTTGTGTTATTCATACTGTTTAGGTTTTGTTAAATGTTTTTAAGAACTTAGTATCTCCTTGATACTCCTTGTCTCATTAGCAGTAAAATCCCAAGCAACAATAAATATTTATATGGAATATATTTAAAATAAAAAGTACCCTGCAGGCAGATTGTCCTAAACCAGTCTTACTTATCCTGGCCAACCTTCATATGAATTTTAAATCCCAATATTCTGAACAATGTGCAGTGTTGGAATATTCTGGGAATTGAAGTTTATACTTTCGAAGGTTGCTTAAAGTGAAAGACAATTTATTGATATCTTACTGGAGTACACCACAAGTGTTCTGGCCATTAACAAAGGCTGATGAGTTGGAGTCCATTATTACCACAGGTTACCCAAAGACTTGTATAAGATTTTCTACCGTGGGAATTTCAGTTTCAAAAAACCAGCTTCTCTGGAAGTAATTCAACACGTATCAAACTATTTCTACAATACTCAAAAAAAATCCTGGTCCATGATTGGAAGAGATCATTTTTGCATTGTTTCACCTCCAGAATATCCTATTTTGGATCAAAATGTTTTAAAATAGAATGTTTTGCACATGATACTTCCCCACCCTTTTTTTAAATGAACAGGAAAAATATGGCTCTGAATTCTCTAAAATTTATTAAATGAGTTTTGGCTACAATAGCTGCCTTACCTTTTCCAGTCCAGTTGCAAACAGTGGAGGCATTGAGCATATTCCTACTTCATGCATTCCTTGTTAAATTATTAGTTGCTTTCCAGTTTTTATTTGCTGGAAAGGAAATTTTCCATCAGCTGTTTTACTGAAGGAACAGCAGAGTTCCGTTTCTGAATAAATTGTTCATGAAACAAAATGAGATGAATATTTTCATCTCTTTGGTAACCTCATTCCCTTTATTATAGAAACATGAAATATATTACCATCAAATGTTTGGCATGGAAGAACTCTCTTCAACATATTTTAAAAATCCAGTTTTGCATGCATGACTTCAATTAGCCTATGTGCTTCACTCACACAGAAACATAGTCTATGTATGCAGTTTATATAAATTCTGTAGATGGGTTGCTTGAAATTTCTCAAATAGCAAGTGAATTTTAAAGTGAAGCTATAGAAATAGCATCCCTATACTAAAGTCTCTTTGCACGTCCAGACCAGCATTACATGCTCAGAACTTAATAGGAATTAATACAAATTATATAAAAAGGATTAAACTCCCAAATCTTGCCGCTAGTTAGAATACACTTGAAATTAGTTCTGGTGAACATAGAATTCCTCATATTCATTCCTCATAACTAAACTGTAGAAAGGACAAATCCACACAAAATATGAAGCAATAAAAGCAGTCACAAATATTGAACAGACCAGGTTTGCAAGCTATCTTTATTTATAGACATTCATGACAGCCTCAAGTTCCTTCCAGTAGCTGGAGAACAAAATTATTGTCTTCTCAATTATTAATTTGAAAATTTCTAAAGTAGCACCACATTCCAGTTTAGTTGTTTCCTTTTTCAGGATTAGTGATAAAGAATCCCAGTAGTTATTATCAGGCTGCTTTATTTAAACAGTTAAAAAATATAACCACTTAAACAGGTGGTGCGATGTTGAATTTGGTAGCGTTTTCCTCCACCCCATCCAAAGCAAAATAATTGATGAATGTAACTTATGCTCAGCTCTGGAAAGCACCAAGCATGCAGTGTATCTCAGAGGCCATTTCACTTCCAGAAAGTATTCCATTTCTTTGCCTGCATTAGTTTATAACTTGCTCTGCTCTTGTAGCCTTTCAGTCTCTCACTTTTACTGCTTGTGAAAGCACATCACTAGATGTGACAAATTACTTACGTTCTGGTCACATCACCTCCCGCCTCGTGTATTTTCCAGGTTTTTTTACAGACTCTAAGAAGTGCTACCTTCTCTTGTAAGTGGGATGATGGATTCCTTCTGCGTTTGCTCTGCCTTCTAAATAGTGTTAATGATAACCTAGGTCCTTGACGCAAAAGTAAGTCTTTCTAGACTGCAATTTGATAAAAGTTGGCTTCGTAGGAGCTTGAGAAAACAATAACTTATTATTGGATGGTTATTGGATGGTTAAACATAAAGGTAACCTGTCCTCTTATATGATATGTACACACTGTTACTATCACATCCTATGGAAAGCCAGCATTGCAGAGCAGCTATGGGCCATTATCTGTACTCTATACAGAATGTGGCCAAATGAATGCACAATTTGTACAAACACAATGATACTAGATGGTTTTGCTTTTCAGCATGTTGGATTTGCTAACAAAGATGCCTATTGCTTTTGATAAGCCACCTGAAAACAAAGATCCTCAAGTCTATTTTTAATTAATTATTTTTGTCTAAATTACATTTAATAAGCATATTAGAGGATATTCACGTGGCCAACTGATGTAAGACTGTGAATACATGTATGTAACAAATTGATACCTGAGTAGAAAAAAAGTGTACGTTGGATTCTTGGTTGCTGCATCTTGTCCAAGAACACTGGTATTTCTTGCCAGTTTAACTAGACACTTGAATTCAATTCCTCTTTGCACTTAATGCTGCTGTTTATACTGCATGTCACTACATTTCTATGCAAAAATAACCTTTGAGGTAGCCAAATATTTGATTTAAGGTTTATAGATCTTTATAAGATCTATTTTCATATTTATGAAGGAATTTTATGTCTTAATATTTGCTGTCTGTAAATAGCTAAATTTTGTCATTAAAGGAATAAAATTTATAGCATGTGTATAATTTAACACTGCCAGGAAAAGGATTTTTGAAAAAGCATTTTTCTAATACTTCAGATATTTAAGAATGTTTAAAGAAAACAAATCTTGATTTGTATGTGTTGATTCATGTTTGATTTTCTTCTACCTTAGAATTACATAAACAGTATGTTTCACTGGAACTGAAAAAAATAACCAAAGATAAATGTAGTTTAAAATACCTGCAAGTTTTCTTTAATCAGTTTTTGTAAACCATTCCCCAGAAGAAAATCAAATATGTGGTTGAGAAGACAAAATTGATGATGCAAAGGAGCAATATAAAATGGGAAACATTCATTCTGACTTATATTCATACATTCCATGTTTTGTTGTAAAAGTGATAACATTTTTTTGATGAAGTCAGTTTCCAGAAGAGCTTGTCTCATTCCAGAAAGAATTCCTTATTGTGCTTTCCCTTGTTTCAGATTTTCAATTGTGTATTCACCAGCAATTAACAGTGGTGGTAGATTATCTGAACATTTAATTGTTTCCAAACAAGACACATCACATTTCATTGTGTGTAAGCTACAGTTACCTTATACTGTATTAAAAAGCTAGTTAACTGAAGCTAATGTCATGTTGGTAAGGTAAATGCTTTCATATAAACAAGTAACAAAGCATGGGACAATTGTCCTGTTGAGGCATTTGCATTTGTGAATTCCTTTACAATACAGATCAATGGTCTATTAATTTGGTTATTCCTACTTTTCAAGTAATCTATGTATCCATGTTGAAGTTTTCAAGTTAATTGCATTTGTCAAGGGAATTACAAGTCAACTTTCACTAAATGATTCAAGGTTCTATTTTGAGCAAAAATTTCTCCTTACTCTTGTAAGTTATTTATCATACTTAACTGCCCATCTCCTTCACAGAGGGATTCTGGGCAGTGTACAGTAAAACCTACTCACCACTTTTAACCTACTACCCTGTTTCTATACCTCCTTAAAGGAAATAAAAGTGAAAATATCTAAATGCTTTCATTTTCCTTATACCAAAAACAGTTCTTGATTGTTTTGGTTGCTTTTTCTTATCTTTCAATTTCACATTTAACAGTTATCTTTCAAATATCAAATATGTTTGCAATACAGATGAATACAAAATTATCATTTTATTTAATTCCTTTTAAAGTTTTTCCTAGAATAAAATATGTGTTAACGTTTATATAAAATGTGTGTGCTATTGCTGCATCACTTTACATTGATTTCAGATTTTGTCATTTTGCTGTCCATTCCCACGTTAACATCTGGCTAGAGCTATCCAGTTGGCTTGAGCTTTCTTTTCCCTAACTTAGTATTAATGACAAGCTTTAGGTACTTCATTGCTCTCCCCAGCAATAATTTTTTTAAAAAGTTGAACAATTATTGACCCGACTGAAGTTATCAAATAATGCTTTCCAAGCAATGTATCTGGAATAGATAAGATTAATAAAAACATCATTTTTTAGCTTCCAAGAGATCTCATTACTGTTTTGTTGTGTGCAACTGGAATACATAACTGATGATCTGTATTGCAAAAAGGCTTGCAACAATAAATTAACAGATAAAAAGCCTTCAGTCTGTCAAATATTTTGATACAAAAACCTAAACATTATTTAATAAGGGAAACACCAATGTTTTATTTCAATAAAGATTGATGATGGCAGAGAATAATAAGATGAGCCCCCCCCCGGGGAGAAGGGCAGTATATAAGTTGAAATAAAATAAATAAATATCCCTTGGAATTATTATACTAGAATGGGGCTGGGGCCTATGGCCTTCCAGGTGTTGATTTGTAACTCCATCCTGCAGTAATGTTTTTTCTCAACAGTTAAGTATCTTAATTTGGATTAGGAAAATAAGACTGCAATAGAATCGCAAAAAAAAAAAACAATTTGGCTTTAATTCCTTATCTTTTCTTTAACTTTTTGTTACCCCATCTTAAAGATTTAAAATAACTAAAAACAAGCGGTATAATATAAATCACATTTAAGGACAATCTAGAGGGCCTGATTCCAAAAGGATATTCAGAAAGAGGAGAGAAACCAGCTGTTTGCTAACGACAAACTCTGGTACAAGAAAATCAGTTATCACCCTTGTTATGGTAGGCCAGATTCAGGAAGATCTCTGAAGCCTTTAGAGCTTTGTAGTAGATTTAGATGGCTACAATCTCTCTTTTGGGCTGCTATAAAAATAGATGAATTTATATTTGGTACCCAACGTTTGCATTCTCATTGTCTAAAACAAAAGTGCCACAAAATTTCAGAAAGTTTGATTAGAAATTTCAGGTATGCATTCCATATCTTTTAGACAAATATGTTGAAAAGAAAACTATCTCATTCTTGTCAGTAAAGAATACGATTCAAATAGGTGTTGGTGGGGAGCTTTCAGTACAGGTTTTTAAATACGTGTGGATAGTACTTTAATGCATCATTTATTCCACATCCACTGCATGGAGAGCTGTAATGATTTTGCAACATCTGCTGAAAACATGGATGTTAGAGAACAAGGAATAGAGCCAACTACCTGACCTTATGAACATTAGGATGATGTGCAAGGTAATCCATGTAAAAAAGCTTTTCCACAGTTCCTTTGGTTAAAAATAAAGCATTTCTCTGAATGGCTAAGGCATATGATTTTTGGGAAAGTTTACAAAGCTGCTTGAAAACTGATGCCAGCTGTCTTCTCATAAATGCATTGCCATTCCCCGAGAGGCATTGTGTTAGCATGAACACACAAAGTTGTGCGCTAGCCTTGTAAAAGTGCTTTTTTTAAGCATTTGGGGAAAAAAAGTGCTTCATCTACAGTGTAAAGGTTTTATCCCCAAAGGGAAAATTTAATACATAATTTTTACAAACATTTAAAAATAAATCCATAATCCATTCAGGCTGCTGCACATATTCTATCATGTCTCATTAATGTCTCTAGCAGCTCTGATTTGAATATTGTGGCTTCAAGAAAACAATTGACAGCATTATCTGTGATCCTGAGCAGTATGGTATTTACTTCTAACGACTGTCCCATATCAATTTCATCTTTTGGTTGTGGGCTTTGGAAGATTTAGAAAACAAACTTTTCACAATCTGAAGAGGCACAGACTTTCCACTAAGGTACAATTTGTTGTAGCAGTCTGGTAACCAAGGCCCGTCATTTGAGTCACTCTGTTTGTCATTCTTGAGCATCTGGATGTATGCTATTATGTAGCCTGTCATGAAGGCATCAAACCCAGCCCGGTGAATACTCCCTCGTGAACAATTAGATGGTGTTACATTACCTGTGACAGGCAAAGAGGTCACTGCAGAATCACTCTGTAACTGGGCTTTTGGCTCTGTTCCTTCCCTTCCTATTGCCTTTTCCTGCTGGAAGTCTTTGCATGATGAAGAAATGATACTCTCGTCTGTGGCAATGGCAGTATTCCCATCAACACTGGCATCAACTGCACTACTGGAAACTAGTTCGTGTTCCACATCCATTGAAGTCTCCCCATTACCAGACTCTCTTTCTGCATCTGCACTATCTATAATAGGAGCAATCATGTTACTAGGGCAAGACTGTTTGGAAGGGGAACCCTTTTCCTTATCCCAAGCCAACTTTACATCATTCATGGGGCTGCTCAGTTCAACTTTTGTCGACTCTGCTAAGTTCTTCCGCCGTTTCCATTTCTGTTTTCTTGTCTTCCGCTTCGCTTCTTTCTGATTCTCATCCTCATTAATTATTAGATCAATATTGTGAGATTGTGTACATTTCAACCCATCTGGGCACCAGCCATAAGCCTGTGAAGGAGAATGAGAACTATTAGGATAAAATTAAAAAATTATGAGAATTTTGCAATGATTAGAATCCAGTCAACCTTTCCTAGACAGCAGTACTATGATCACTGATGCTAAACCTCCTCACTTGGATCCCAAGGTAGCTCTTTCCTGAATGAAGCAAAAACTCCAGTTTTATTTTTTTTTAAAAAAAAAATATATAACCCATTTAATTAAAAGAAATCTGGCTTTCTTGTTAACAGATTTTAATGGCCAAAATAATACCGGAAAGTTAGATTGCTGATCTAACAAGATAGACTTCTTTTATCTGGGATAGCTTGTCCTCATAGTCTGCATCTAACATTTGAGGCACTAAAACTTGTTATTTCCAATTTGGTTTTATAGACAATATTTAAGATCCTAAAATGTAGATGAAACACCCAATAAATAATACTTAACCGAAAATGGCTGGCAGATGACAATTTTGTTAGAAATGTCAGTTTGAGCCTGGCTGACATCAGCCACAGAGCAAAACCGGTATTCAACATAGGCATCTATGCTGGCAGGATAGCTGCAGAATTCTATGCTGAGATATGGTTTCTTGGAGTCTTTCAACCTGAAGTTTTCTCGTTTGCTGAAATTCAAGAGCAGTATAATAATAGCAAATGTATGGGGATAATCGGTAATTTTTCAGGATTCACTTTTTTTTTACACGATCATACAAAAAGTTAAGTGAACTGAGAAAAAGAGGTATGGTGGAGAAAAAAATCAATTCAAAACAAATACAGAATTGCCACTGGGATGAAAATAAATACAGAAGGGCTATTGTACAGAAGAATACAGAAGTACAGAACTACACTATTTGTCTACCGGTAGTTTTACAAATGCTATTGCCAGCTAATTGTCACTAGAATTTTTCCTAATGACCCTTGCCTTTAGTTAGTCAACCAAAAGTTCCTGTCATTCCTATTTCATTGTACCATGCTAAGCACAATTATTCCCGTCTCCTCCTCTCATGTTTTCTAGGACACATGGAAAACACAAAAAGCAGATAGACATGCAATTCCTGCCATATTTTAGTGTTATTCTGAATCAGTAGTGTCACCAGAGCAGTGTGTGAAAAAAGATTTTAAATTTCATTTCAGAAGAGTAATAAAGCCAGTGGTAATCATAATTAATGGCTAGTTAATCAACTGATGTTTTCCCTCCAATATTTTCACAAAAGAAAAACAGTTCTTGAAGAGTTACAAGCACTACATTCAATTTAAATATTTGCATAAATATTTAAATGGAACATATACATAAATGGAATGATCTGTAAGCTGCTTGAAGACTGACCAATCAGAAAAAGGATAATTATCTTCTTAACCTTCAGACTACTTGGTCATATGGATATTGGAAGCTTTTTATATGTAAACAAAAAACAGGAGAGGAGCAATGCAACTCCAACATCTGTCAGGATGTTTACAGCATTTATTTGTTAAATGAATGATACATACCATTTCTTATAGGCATACTCTAGATAAGAAGCTACAAAACGTGCCTCGAATTCTGAGGCATATTTCGTGTCATAGATGCCAGCTGGGAACATCTCTGAAAGATCAGCAGTGAAAGTGCCCAGATTATCAGGTAAGTGGGCATAGAAGCATTGGTAGAGGAAAACTATATCAATTAGGCCATTGTGCAGAATGATAGGTTTTCTTGCTCGAATTATTTCCAGGAAAAAAGTACGAATTGTCTGACTCTGATTTTCATTTTCCTGTGAGTAAATAAAATAGAAACAATGTTATTTAGGCATCCCATTATGGAAAGTCCTCTTCTGAGTCCTTTAGATTTGGATAGACAAATGCGATGCCAGAAGTTATCTCTTTTAGACCTATTATCAAAAGAAAATACAATCTAATATAAAGTATTGCATAGGCAATGCTTACCATTTGTTAGTTACCAACTAAACCATTCATTGAACACACAACTGCATCCTCTAAATATGGCCTTCTCAATCTCACAAAAAAATGCTACTACTGGTAACTTTCCTTGCAATAGCTGAAGATAATAGATGCAGGTATGCATCTCTTATCGTATGAGATCTTTTAGTCAAAAAGCTTGGACCTGAATTGGTTTCTAAACCTGATGTTGAGAATAAACTTTCACCAAGTTATGGAACAAAATATTCTGTGAAATCTGCTAGGTAAAAAGTCCAGACCCATTTTCCAGTTTCTTTCTTATATTTCCATCAGATTTAGTCCTTAAATTAAGGAATCTTTATACCTTATCATTACCCCTATGATAGGGAATGCCTTGAGAATACTGCTTGTTGAAGTCAAAGCCATGTTGCACCAGGAATTGCACTGATTGTGGTTCAATTATATAATCATCCATACACAGCAAGGTCAAGTTGTAGATCTGGGAAAGATAGGTATTCTCTGTCTGCAAAATAAAAGCCAATCCAATGAAACTGAGGACCATAATTACTATTGCATTGGGAGAATGATCTGTCTCATACATAGATTTGTATACATTTATATGACATGTATATATTTATTGTGCAGAATCTCCAGCACTGATTTCAGCTACAGTAAGCAGTAAGTATCTTAACAGAGAAAGCTGAACACAGAATAAGATATTTGTTAGGTTTCTATGTTTCTGTTTACTATTTCTTTTTTGGATAATTGTCTTAAATTTGGGTTCTCTCTGTTTTATGTGAATACAATAATACCCCAAAAATGCATGCTAATGACACCAGGCATATTTAAATTTCTAAGGTTTGTCTTCAATATTTGTTCTCCATCAGAGGTAGGATTATCTTGTCCTCACAGAAATATCAACAGAGGACTAGACACAAAATGAGCATAATACCTTGTCAGGAAGGTGTTTAAAACAAGCAACTCCAAGAGACAAAACAGAGCGTGTTTTAGCAGCATTGCAAACTGCTTTATATCGTTCTTCAATGCACCTGTGAGAAACATTAGGCAATTGAATAAGAAGCAAAGACAGAGAATTTAATCTGCAGAGTGCCTGAAAATCCCTGAAAATAGCATTAGTATTGTCTGCATTGGGCTAGATGGACCAATAATCTGATCATTATAAAGCAGCTGCCAATACTCGGTATGATTTCTGATCTGATGACAGAATCTTGTCATTAATCTGAATACATCCCCTAACTTTAAACAAGACAAAGATCCTCCCCAATTCCAAGACTATTAGACTCATGTAGAGATGCCTATAGCTAACACAGTCTATGTTTCAGAAGGGTCAATTGCTTAAATTATCAAATCTTAATCAATTCATTAATTCCATCCTATAGCTACTGAATGCTTCTATCTAAAAATCTGACAGAAGTATATTCAGGAAGTATTGTGAATAAAATATTTGGCCCAATATTAAGAAATTGATCATTCAGAATTTGGTATCACCTTGACCATAGTACTTCAGAAGAAAAAGAATGGTACAGTACTTACTGATTCAGCAAACTCTTCCTTGTTCCAAGCCCACTAAGTTCCTATGGGTAAAAATAACATTTTCAGTCTTCAAAGAAGATGCAACTACTTAAAATAATTAGGGATAATTTTTACCTTACTCTCAGGAATCTAATGCAATTTCCCTTTTCTCTTGTTCCAAAGTTAAAACCAATAAAAAACAATTTTACTTACTGTGTCGACAGCAATAAAGCTAGAAGTTTTGATAGCCAAAAGCATGGATGGCCAGAGCTCCTTGAAATTGTCATCCTGGACATCAATGACAGGCACCCTCAAAGAGGCCATTATAATACAGCTGTTGGGAACAAAACACATATGATCTGTTTATTTTAATAATCCAGTTATTCACTTTGTTTTGGGAAAACCATGGTGAAAAAGTAAAATAAGTAAAAGGTTGCCAACTTAAAGAACTGATACATTTTCTGTATCTACATCCTCTCTTCCATCAAAGCTCAAAAAAATAAAGTTAACATGTCTGAGTTGCAAGAATCCACACGACTTGCAGAAGATGGCAGAAAATACAGGAAACTTCCTTTGCTGCCATCTACCGGTCGTCCGGATTTGTGCAGTATTGATATGGTAGCTCTAACAAAAAGAGTCATATTGCAATGGCCAATGTCTAAGCGGGAGCAATCTGCGTTCAGCAGAGCTATCTTCTCTGCATTCCCGGGTACTAACCTGCCTGGGAAAACCATATAGGAGAGAAAAATAAAAATAAACAGAATCCCGGAACTCACATTCAACTGTATCAATCTCTGGAAGTTTTCAAATTTTCTATTACCCTTAAAAGCTTAGGAGAACTCATCTGCCGCCGATTCCTTAAACTTCCGGCGCGTTGTGAATTAAGGGGTCCTTCCCTTGCTGATGGCGCATGTACGTAGCTGTCTTTTTTAAGTGCCTTTTGTTGGATGCTAGCGCAGTTACGTAAGATTATGTAAACAGAAGTCCCATTCAAATTAATATAATTAGCAGAAACATGAGTATTCCAGCTTCCTTAAATCAGATGCTTAAAAAGTTTTTCGTACGAGATGGGGTAATATGTTTAGCAACTGTGAATCTTTCTGCAGATTTTTTAAAAAAATTAAACCCAACTTCCGAGGCCATCAGAAATTTTCATTTTGCGGCATATTAGGGTAAGCGCTACATCCAGCCCACTTTGCAAGCAGGTCTCCCCCACAAGCCGAGAATAGATGCAAGTATGCATTTTAAAACTATTTTAAAAATATCATATTCGGACTTTTACAAAAATTGCCGAGTCGGAGGAAAGATTTCCCATTGCAGTCTTATCAACAACTCGGTGTTTCTTTAAAAAAAAATAACCAGCGGTATAAGCATAAAATATGTGAATTTCAAAATAATATCAAGCCAGGCAATCACACTATACGTAAGCATAAACTGGCATGCTGACAATTGGTGGTTTTTCATCAGATGAACATCGCTAGCTTAACAAGATATTAATTCTTTTCCTAACAGGTTTTAGCTACTAAGATCTTAGTTTTTCAATCAATCACTGGGAAAAAAGAAAAGTGACTTCCACGTAAAAAAAACCTGGCGGTATGATTTATAAAAAAAACCTGGCGGTATGATTTATAAAAACGATCTGGAAAAAGAGTTAGTCTCTGCTCCTCCCCAATGCTTCCGCCAGTTAAAACTTCGCGCCTCCAAATCGCAAAAACCGCAGGACAACACAAACTAAGTCACGGATCCATTTGCTGCTTGAAATATTAATTGCAGGGCAGCTTGCAAAGAACCCTGTTCCCTCTCTCCATTAGAAACACACCTCTTTGTACACGGAGTAAGAATTACGTTAGAAAGTGTGTTGCCTCCAGTTGTAGGAAAGAAACACGTGAGTACGGTAAAATCCTTAAATTGTCCTTTACTTTCACTCCTGCCCAAAGAGGGACATTTATCGATAAAAGCAAAAATAACCATTGGAGAGCCTCCTTTTCAATCTGCTGTTTGTGTAGTTCGTGGTTTGTTCTGTTTGTGTGCACGGTCAGCCGGTAGCGTTTCCGTGACGGCTCTGGGGCTACAAAGAGCCGTACAGATGAGAGGGAAAGGGGAAAAAAGAAACGTTGTATGCCTCCTTTGAAAGGACGTCTGTTTTCTAATAATTGTTCCATTTTTGAGTGTGTAAGAACAAAACAATCCTCCTACACGGATGTTGTTGGCACTTGGTGAGAGGAGCCGACGGCTTTGTTAGGCATGGAAAGCTAGAATAGTCTGCATTAATTTAGGTTATTGAAGGGAAATCGCACTCTTTGAAAAATGGGGTTTGGTTGCCACAGGGGAAGATTGCCTGGAAGTGGGGGGGGAGAGACCTAATCTTTATTTGCACTGTGAAGTCACTGTACAAGCTTTGGAATTTTCACTTCTTATAGGTGAGTCCCTTTCAAGAATAAAAAAAGATTCCCATTTGTAGCCCTGATTTCTCCTTACAGCATATTTTTTGCAGATTGCCCACATTTGTAATTTGTGATTATCCGCTTGCATACTAAATTTGGTACAATCCAGAGTATTTATATAAAGAGTTGCACAAATTGTTACATTTAGATTTGGAAAGCGTTTGATTTAATTTAATGATAACATACTTTATGCTCTCCCTAGCTTGGCAATGAGTAAACACCAAACGTCAAAGTGCAGCAATCTGGGAAAATCCAAAAATCATCAAAGAAATGTGAAAAAAGGACTTGTACTCTACAAAGGTAATAGAACTACACAAAGATTTTGCTCAAGAAACAGAAGTATACCAAGAGGTATACTTGGCGCATATAAGGCGCATTGTAAGCCGCCCTGAGTCTCTGGAGAAGGGCGGCATATAAATTGAACTAATAAAAAATAAATAAATAAATAAATAAGAGTACTACTGTATTTTTCCAAAGTCTTAACTTCTTCTTTGTAATGTGACCAAAACCGGATGCAGTATTCCAGGGGTGTGGTCTGGAATACTGCATTCTGTTTGAGACTTTGGAAAAAGTGCAAAGAAGAGCAACTAAGATGATTAAGGGCCTGGAGACAAAACACATGAAGAACGGTCATTGGAATTGGGTATGGCCAGTCTAGAGAAAAGAAGACCTAGTGGTGACATGATAGCAGTATTCTAGTATTTGAGGGGTTTCCACAAACAAGAAGGAGTCAACTTATTTCCAAAGCACCAAGAAGGCAAGAAACAATGGATGGAAACTAATCAAGGAGAGAAACAACCTGGAATTAAGGAGAAACCTCTTAAAAGTGAGGACAATTAATCAGTGGAATAGCTTGCCTTCAGAAGTTGTGGGTGCTTTATCACTGAGGTTTTAAAGAAAAGACTGGACAGCTACCTATCTGAAGGTATAGAATCTCTTGCTCGAGCAGGGCTTGGACTAGAAGACCTCCAAGGTCCCTTCCAGCTCTATTTGATTGATTGTATTGAATAAAATTAAATATAATTTAAAGTATAATTATCATCTTGGGGTGATCACTCCCAACTTAATCTTTTATTTGATTATACATTATCATAAATTGGAGAGTGAAAAATTGCAAAAAATTCAATTCCAGATTGATTGCCCCCTCAATGTAGCCCTAAGAAATGCTAACTTTAAAATGTTAATTTCTCTTTACTACAGAAGTGCCAAGTTCTCAGCCTTTATTTCACACATTCAGTGATGCAGTTGAAATCAGGGACTTCCAGAAGAGACTGCTATCTTGGTACGATAAATGTAAACGAGATCTGCCATGGAGGACACTGGTATGGAAAAATAAGGAATGGTTCAGAAATATTTTGTTTTCTTTAAAATAAGGAGATAATTGTTGCATTGGGTTTTCATTCTTCCTGTTCCTCTATTGCAGGCGGCAACTGAAACTGATGATGACAAACGAGCATATGCTGGTGAGAGCAATTATTCATCTATTTCATCAAACTATACTAAATGCAAAAAAAAAATTGTGGTCAATTCTCATCAACAGAATGAATGATTTGTTTGGCGTTTGATTATATGTTGATTTGGGTAGCATGTATTTGATTATCTATTATTTTTATTAATACAGTTGTTAAGGGGCATACATACCTCTTTTATCATGCTTCCTTGATCTAGGTATCTTTAATCAACACTCTCTGATGCTGCTGTTTCCCCTTTGTACTTGCAGTGTGGGTATCCGAGATCATGCTCCAGCAAACCCAAGTGGCTTCAGTGATTAATTACTACAATCGTTGGATGCAGGTGATGCTGAGCTCCTTTCTTTGTGGCAAATTCGCATTTACATTAACCAGCACTCTGGATTCTGAATGATTTGTGCATCTGTTCTGCTTTGCAGAGCCAGTAAATAAACACCTGTTTTTCTTTGTGATGTAGAAATGGCCAACCTTGCAGGATTTAGCTGAAGCTTCATTAGAGGTAAAAAGATTTTAAATATGTTTATGAATATGCACACATTTATTAACTGTAAAGGGAAAAGGAAATGTATATGTATGGGTTAATTTGGGTTTTTTTTTTCTCATTTCTGTTTGAGAATAGGAAGTGAATGAACTATGGGCAGGTCTTGGCTACTATTCTCGAGGAAAAAGGCTCCAGGAAGGTGCACATAAGGTACTTTAGTTTAGACCAGGGGTGGGTTCTAATTTTTTACACTACTGGTTCTGTGGGTGTGGCTTATTTTGTGGGCATGGCTTAATGGTCATGTGACTGGGTAGGTGTGGTCAACTCAATGTCACTCACGTCAAGGGGTGCCTCACCTGGCCCCTCCCCTCCCAGACATTCCTTGTCACACCCAGCCTCAACGTATCTATAGTTCTGTAAAAATGTTGTTCACCTTTTTTCAACTTTATTATCTGCATACTATAGATGCACTTTCATGGACCACTGAAAGGAGGAAATGGTTCACATACTTTGCCCAAGAGTGTGATAGGCAACAGGCTTTTAAGGGGCTGCTAGAAAGAAAGGGGGGGGGCAATGTATTTTCCAAAGCACCAGAAGGCAAAACAAGAAGCAATGGATGGAAACTGAACAAAGAGACAAGCAACCTAAAACTCTTCCAGCAGCTGCTTCTTGGTTTGTCAATTTAAAGCGAAGGCATCTTTTTTTTTTTTTTCTTCTTTGCCAAGTGATCTCCTGGTTGAGAAGCGAGTCCTGATTTTTTCCTTCTAGCCGATCAGCTGGGAGTCAGGAGGCAGCTAATAGATTGGGGGCAGGGCCAGGCAGAGGTATTTACCGGTTCTCCAAACTACTCAAAATTTTTACTACCAGTTCACGAGAACCAGTAGTAAACCCACTACTGGTTTAGACAGTATTAATGAGTTACTGGTTGAATGGGTTTGGTCCTTAACTTTGGCGAAAAGATAGTTCTATTTATTTGGCTTATAGTCACTTCACAAATTGAGACTGGGTAGTTAATATAGGATTAAATCCAAGAACAAGCCAACAACAAAGAAAAAAAACCCAACCCTTGATTCCAGTAGAATTGGGTGGCCAATAAATTTAAATAAACAAGAACTAAACATTAGTCATTTTCACCTTCCACTTATAAATGAGCTCATCCAACACATGGCCCTAGGTCAGGTCTTCAAGTCCCTACATAACTTCAGCTTGGTTGGGAACATCTTAAAGAACTATTAGCCTTCAACAGCATGTTTGAACCTCTTAGAGATGTGTTTTTTAATAAAAACATTATTGTGTTGAAAATACTATGGATACAGCACAACCTTCTTAAGTGTATAGTATACATTTAGTTTATTTCTTTCCCTTTGCTTTGATTGCTTTATTCACTGGTCTTTTACAGGTGATGTCACAACTGGCAGGTCATATGCCAAGGACAGCAGAAGAACTGCAGAAACAGCTGCCAGGAGTAGGGAAGTACACTGCAGGAGCTATTGCATCCATAGCATTTGGCCAGGTAATGATGCCATCATTCTGGGTACTTAACCTTGCTTTAGATACATATGGAAGATAGCATTGGGCATCCATTTCTGTGTTTTGCAAAAATGATCATTCCCAGCTCTCCAAAGATCATCTATCTAATTGCCCTTTTGCAGCTTTACGCTTCTTCTATTTTGATCCCATTTATGTGTTTAGAGACCCAAAAAAAAAAAAAGCCATCTCCCCTTGCTTGAAGGGCTCAGTGAAAAGATGAAATATTTTCCAGTAGAATCGAGAAGAACCAGTAAAATTGAGGGTATCCTTGTTACTTTTATTTTTTTCGAAAGAATGACTCTATTCACATAAGTTTTATGATATACGTTAGTAATTAGTAATATTGGTGACATCCAATAATTGAAATTCTTTTGGCCAATCACAAAAATACTACAAAATTAAAATAATGCAACAATAAAATATAATAAGTAGAACAGGAAAGGTCTATCATGCATGTGCATGTACAGATGTAAATATAAATATTTTGATTTTAGCTTGGCTCCTGATGTCTACATGAACTGTAAAATGCCTGGAAGGAAGAACAGACAGTCTTAGCCTAGTACTGAAAATACATCAGTTGCAAACAAGTGTGTTTCCCTGGAGATGGATTTGCATAACCTGGAAGCCCAATTGAAAAGGCCCTCTCCCTTGTAAACAACCTACTTCCCTTCATGGAAGGTGGAGGATTTGAACAGACATTTCTAAGATAACCAAATCTGTACACAGCCTGAATGGTACTGTGGTCATGAGTATGTTTAGAAGGCTCATTGAAATCTATCTCAAGCATAAAAGCTTGTTGGATGATTTTGAGCCAGATGAATCTCAGCCCATTCTCCCTCTTTGGGGGAATTGTTGAAAGAAAGAATGCTATATGTGTTGAAGGAAGGGTGGGAGACTGATTTATCAAACTGGGGAGAGGCACTTCTTTGACATATACTCTCAAATTTTATTCATACTTTATGGTTTTGTATTTGTTTCTAATTTTAACCCTGTACAGCAGCCCTGTAAGGAAGCTCAGTACTATTATTATCCCTTGTTTTGTAAATAGAGGCCCCAAAGCTGAATGAGTTTAGTTTAGTTTACTTAGGATTAGTCAAGTAGGATTTTAACTGCTTTTTAGTCAATGCACTAAAATTCAGTCCCTTCAAATTCATGAAGTTGATTGAAACACGGTTGTAGGTGCCTTTTGTTATCATTCAGCGTCTGATTTTCCTTCTCATTTGTTCCTGGACACAAGTTTTCTCAAGTATGTGAACTGGTAGGTTTTTCTTCAAAATATACAGGTGACAGGAGTGGTAGATGGAAATGTGACTCGAGTTTTGTGTCGTACAAGAGCCATTGGTGCTGACACTGCCAATTCAGCTGCTGCAGACGCACTCTGGTAAGGAAATACTTTCATTCCTACAAGGCACTAAGATCTATAAATAATAATTCATACAATAGAGCGGGGGTGTCAAACTCAATTTCATTGAGGGCTACATCAGGGTTGTGTTTGACCTCGGGGTGTGTGTGGAGTGGGCATGGCCAGGATGGACATGGCCAGCTTGATGTCCCTCATGTCGGGGGCACCTGTGGTGGCCCAAGCGCTCTGCCAGAGAAAACAAACTCCTGAGCTCCGTTTTCAGCTGCGATAGCCTCCTGCAACCCTCTGCCAGCAAAAACTGAGCTCAGGAGGGCCACCTGCGGCCCTTCAGAGCTCCGTTTTAGGTTGCAACTGTTTCCTGCAACCTTCCATCCACAGCCCTTCCGAGCTCCATTTTCATTGACAGAAGCACTGCGGGCCAGTCCTTCTGTCAATTCACAAAAGCATTTCTAGTCTGCTCTTGAGTTGCCATTAGAAGCAAGGGGGGTAGTACATTCCAGGTATACCTTCTTCCAACGGTGAATCTCAGATTACCAAAGCCGGGATGAGAGGCGTATCTCTACAGCCAACGGGAGTGCCTAGTTGGAGAATGTGATTTATGACACAGACTGAAAGGAAGGGGGAACAGGGTCAAAGTGGGCCGTAACTTACGTGAGGGCAGAGCAAACCTCAAGCGATGCCAGCATACTGCTCCTAATAAATCATTGGATTCCTTTTGAAACTTAGCTCGAGACTCATGATTTAATTAGGGCATCTGTCGGAACCTTAACACCTTCGCTCTTTCCAGGGCGGTCCCGCGGGCCAGATCTAAGTACCCCGCGGGTTGGATCCGGCCCTCGGGCCTTGAGTTTGACACCCCTACAACAGAGAATAAACTGCTTTGCATGTAAGAAGTCCCTTTGAAGTCAAGAGGATTTAAAGGTCTCTGTCCAGTGTAGCTCACTGGGATTGGTGCTGGATGAGAAATCTCAATTACAACTGCCTTGAATTCCTGCAGAAGCAGTGAGTTATAAATCACACAAAAATCATTGAGGATTGGATTAAACAGGGTGCTGAGGAATGAATAAAAGCTATAAGGAATGATGTTAGGATACCTAAATATAGTGTTTGCATTGATAGCTGAATTTTCAGGGTACATAATTTCCATGTTTTTAAAATTTGTCTACAACTATGAAGTCTAAAAATTCTTATTTAAATAATGAAATGAAAGATTCTTAAAATGATGTGTTTATACCATCAGATTCTATATAGAGGATGAGTAATTTCTCATTCATTTCTAGATAACTTCTTAAATTTTGGCTCAATGTAAATATTTGTTGGCCAGTTTTTCCTGTGGCTTACAGTGAGAAAATTAATTATTTCTAAACAAAATAGGCTTTTTTCTGTTCTTTATTTAACAGAGGTGCTTATTGGTACATCCTTCCCCATAGTCCTTGCCTTAGGCACACCTGAAGTAGGAAGCAAAATAAATCAAGATCTTTATAGTCACAAGATATTGTTGTGGGGATGATATCTAATATTTTATTCAAGTATTAGGACATTAATATCTTTGCAGGGGTGAAATGCTCCAAGTTCGGACCGGATTGTCCGATCCGGTAGTGATGGAGGCGAGTGGTTTGGAGAACCAGTAGCAAAAATCCCCACCACCACCACCCGCCCATGCCCAGTTGAGCCACACAATTATTAGAGGGGTTTTTTTTAACTTTTAAAAACATTTTTTCTACAACTACGGCCGAAAAAATGTATTAAAAGTTAAAAAAAAAAGCCTCTGATGATCGCGCAGCTCGTCAAAGGCATTTAAAAGAAAAAAAAACCTTTTTTTCTTTTAAATGCTCTGACAATCCCAGCTGAGTTCCCTGATTGGCAGAGGCTTTTTAAAAAAGCCTCTGCCAATCAGGGAACTCAGCTGGGATCGTCAGAGCCTTTTGAAAACATTTTTTACAACCTCTTCGCCAAAGAGGTTGTAGAAAAATGGTTTTAAGTTTTTTTAAAAATGGCCACGCCCACCCAGTCACATTACCCCCCACCAAGCCATACCCACAGAACTGGTAGTAAGAAATTTTAGATTTCACCCCTGTATCTTAATAATAGGTTTTGTCTGTCATGTCATGTTAAGATGTTAGATTTTTACAGAATGGAATAAAAAGATAAACAAGATACTTGCTGAGCAACTAGATAGTCCCAAATTCACAACTGCAGTTGGGACCAGGACTTCTGCCACTAAGATATTACAGTTGTTAAGGGAATTGTGCCCAATTTTACAAAAAAAAAATGTCATTAAGCAATTTTTTGTTAAATGAATCCTGCTTCCCTCATTGACTTTACTTGTTGGAAGCTGGCTGGAATGGTGATCAGGTGACCACAAGATGATGCAACTGTTGTAAATACATAGTAGTTACCCAATTGCAATTGCGACTCTGGGGATGCTGCGAAGGTCATAAGTACAACCAGTTGTAAGTCACTTTTTTCAGTGCTGTTGTAACTTCAAACGGTTGTTAAATGAATGGTTGTAAGGTGAGGACAGTCTATATCAGGTTTTTCTTATAATCCATCCTGGAGTTACTAAAATTAAAAATGTGAAGTTATATAGGATCATATTAATAATTTAGGTCCAAAGTGCTCTACAATAGTAAACTAATGTCTGACACCAGAGGAAGGATTTGGAGAGGTTTTACAGATGATGGGTAAGGTTAATACAGGTTGTCCTTGACTTACGACCACAATTGAGCCCAAAATTTCTGTTGTTTAGCGAAACAGTTGTTAAGTGACCTTTGCCCCATTTTATTACCATTTTTAAGCGAATCACTGTGGTTGTTAAGCTGGAAGACCATTGTTAAGTGAATCTGGCTTCCCCCTTGACTTTGCTTATCGAAAGGTCACAAAAAGTGGTCACATAACCCCAGGGACACTGCAACTTTCATAAATATGAGTCAGTTGCCAAGTGTCTGAATTTTGATCACATGACTTTAGGGATCCTGTGTGAAAAATGGTCCTGAGTCACTTTTTTCAGTGCTGTTGTAACCTTGAATGGTCACTAAATGAACTGTTGCAAGTCGAGGACAACCTATACCTACAAAGACTTAATGAATGACTGTAATGAATAGAATAGAAAACAGATTACAATGTAATATTTGACACATACATGCTATAAATGATGGCATACATCCTGAAGAAAGAAATTTGGTGGTGTTTTTTGATTTGGGGACTTTGAGGGGAAATCTTGGTTATAATTTTTTTTTTAATTTAATTTATATGCCGCCCTTCTCCGGAGACTCAGGGCAGCTTACAATGCGTTAAGCAATAGCTTTCATACTTTTGTATATACCTGCTTAGTAGGGCTTTCGCCCCCCCCCCCCCAAGTGGTGTTCTTTTTTATACAAAGTCAGCTTATTGCCCCCACAGTCCGGGTCCTCATTTTACCTACCTTGAAAGGATGGAAGGCTGAGTCAACCTTGAGTCTGGTGAGATTCGAACTTCCAGTAATTGCAGGCAGCTGGTGTCAATTTAACACCACTTTAAGATGCTGCACCACCAGGCTCTTTTTTGGTATACTAATGGGGTTTCGGTATACTTAAGATTCTGTATATATAACAAAATGCAGTAAATAATGTTCACAGGTTGAAGAGAAAACTAAACATAACTTTTAACGTGGTACTTGTTACTCCACATTTATTTAGTTTCTATTTCATGAAAAAAACATTAATTTAATTGTTCTCTCAGCCATTCCATAGAGTGCAGGGTTGTTTCATCTTATGCCAAATTGTATGCAATGCAATTTGTGTTATAGCAGGAAATCTTTTGAACAAGTGAGCCATATCTTTTTTTAAATTGAATTCCTCCCCTACGGTATATAGCATTAATGAATAACAATGCTATTGTTCTTAGGGCTTTAGCCCACGCTCTGGTTGACCAGACCCATCCAGGTGACTTTAATCAAGCAATGATGGAATTGGGTGCAACTGTGTGTACGCCCAAGACCCCGCTATGCATGGAATGTCCAGTGAAACAGCACTGCAGAGCTCTCCATCAAGTAAGGACACCCTGTTTGTTTGAATGCTCCACCCAGATCTGCAAGAATGATATGCAGGAGGCTTTGTTCTTTGTGGGGTGTGGTGCACTAGCTTTCTATCATAAACTAAAATGCCATATACATATACATATACATATACATATATGGAGTAGATGAAGATTCCAAGAAGACAGTAGATAGGATCACATATGAGGCTGAGAGGGTCTACAGCCTTTCTCTGTACACTGGGAATTTGGGGAGCTGTAATCTTAATATACTTGAACAGCATTGTGTTGCTAATTTAGTATGATTAAAGTTGTAGCCTTATTATTAGCCTAACAGTGCAAGCCTATCCAAACACACTCAAAAGTAAATCTAAGATCTTGAAGAGTGACTTACTTCTGAATATATATGCATGTTAGCCTAATAATATTGCCCTAGTGAGGCTTTGTTATAGTTGTATTTATCAGAATGTAAATTATTTTTCACAATCTCTGCCGCATAGCAATTCTCCTACAACTCTCTTTTTTTTTTTAAAGTGTTGACTGCTTTCCCCAATCTGGGCATACGCTAGTTGCTTGGAATTCAACTCCCAGAATTCTTAGTAATGGCCATCATCATTTTAGCCATTGTCTATCCACTGCAGGATGAAGGCCTCTTCTGCATGTTTCCAAACCAATACAGTCCTGAGCTTTCTTTTGCCAACTGGGCCCACAATATTTGCAGATGTTGTAGATCCATCTAGTTTTAAGTCTCTTTCATGGATGCTTTTTATCAAGTGGAATCCATTCTATGACTGCCTTGGTCCAACTGCCATCAGTTCTTCTTACTAAGTGATCAGCCCATTTCCATTTCAATTCTTTTAACTCCCTTGATGATATCTCATACTTTCATTTGTTCTCTAATCCATATGCAGGTCTTTCTGTCTTGTCTTGTAATGCTGAGCATGTATCTTTCCATGGCTCTTTGCACCACTCATAGCTTTTCTATCAATTGTGAAGTTAAGTGTCCATGTTTCCCCAGGAAGTTCTAAAAATTGAAATTTGCACCTTTGGAGAGTGCATGAGTGCATTATTTACTACTACAAAAAAACTGTACGAGAAAGGCTGCTGCATAACAAACCTTGCAGTCCAATTTTTGACTTGGCTTAATCTTGACTTGGAATCATGATTAATTAAACCCTAAAATAGGTAGGTCTTAGTTTCCTTCCAGACACGTCTCTCCCTGTGGTTACCATCACCCTCTTCCTATATTTTTACCAGTACAAAAAACCTTGATCCTTTGCAGGTGGAAAAGCATCGGTTAAATTCCACCAAGAGACTGTTAGGAAAAACTGCTTCTGAAAGCCTCCCTGTGTTAGATATGGAGGAATGTGGTAAGTGCTAATAAAGGTTTTATATTACCATGATGATTGTTTACACTGAGAATGAGAATTAAGGTTTTATAAAAGCGAAGAAGACTCTCAGAATTTCATTCCCAACTAACCTCTTTCCACAGACATTGCTTCATTGTCCTGATGATGCATAAGGAGGGGCAGAATTGTGAACATGCTCTCAAATCAGCTGGTTTAATCCCTCAAGAGAAATTGTATTTTTGTCTTCTTATTACCTTCATTATTAAGGCTTTAACAATGTCCTTGTGGGAAAAAGTGGATTAAATGTATGATGTGCTTCCAAACAGCCTATTTGTTTGGAAAGTTGGCATCTTTAAACTGAGGTTGTCTTTGCTGCAGGGGACCTTCAGCTTTCATTTTTGAATGTAATCATGGGATCTGGAGGTCGTGGCAAATGGTCTTACAAGATCACCTTCTGCCACCGGTAGCCTCCCACCGACCAGTACGCTCCCACAGAGAGGGCCTCCTTAGGGTACCGTTGGCCAAACAATGCCAGCTGGCGGCCCCCAGGGGGAGAGCTTTCTCTGTGGGGGCACCTACCCTCTGGAACGAGTTGCCCCCAGAGATACGGCGGATCCCTGACCTACACGCTTTCCGAACTGCCCTAAAGACGTTTTTGTTTCATCAAGCCGGGCTGGCCTGACCTACCCTCTGAAATTGTCTTAACTTAATTACTAAATTATGGGTTTTAATATAGGGGTTTTAACTATGGGCCAAATTGATTTAATTGGACTTTAATAGTGTTTTAAATTTTGTATTTTCGTATTTTATTGGCTGGCTGTCCACCGCGCCGAGTCCCTCGGGCGGAAGGCGATATATAAATATAATAAACTATAACTATAACTATAAAAAATAACATATTTGTGTAATGCTTATTTTACACTTGTTAGCATTGCTATTTGAAATGTATTTTGTTCTATTATGTTTATTAATTTAGGCTTTCTTGGGAAGGAAGGTGGGAGGTGGGTTGAACTTTGTCACCATGGGATGGGCAGAGTCAGAGGAACTGTGGTTCTTCTTGCCAAGCCAAGCCTTCCTGTCCTAGATGTCCATGAAATGAGACTATAATGAAGCACTACTCCTGCTGCTGTCAGCATTTCAGAGTTTGGCTGATCGCCTGCTGCTTCCTTCTCATTATCAGCTGCTGTCTCAGGGAGTTGTTCCCTCTGCCTGTCTCCTTCAATACCATGGGAGCCCAGCCTTGGTGTCACTAATTTCCCAAGAAAGACTACCAAGAAGCAGCCCAGAATAGAACACACAGCCACATGCGTGCTACAGAGGAGATGCAGTGATGGGAATCCAGAGTATTTTCTTGTGAGGAGAGCCAGCTCAGGTAACCAGCTGAAGAAGAAACCAAGGAAGGCTAAGCGTTGTCATATAATATTACATCTCCAGTTCTAGTTCTGTAGCAGTTATAGAAATTTGGATCTTGATCATGAAGTATCTCTTTGTCTTTTTTTTAAAAAAAAATTACCAGGAAGGATTATTTCTCTGAAGGTTTTTAGGGGCTTTTCTTAGGATAAAGAAGCCCATTTTATCTTGGTAACTTTGAATAAGAAACTATAAATAGGTGAGCATCTGTAGGCCTGAACCAAGAGCCAGTTTATTTGTATCTCCATTTCAGATACTATCCAGCGGTGTGGGCCCAAGCATCTTTTGATTAATGACATGTTTTTCTACTCTCATTGAGAAAACATTTAAATAACGAAGTTTATTGAATTATCTATGTGAGGGAAAGACTGTTTTTAACAGAGAATACTCATTCCTTACATAGAAATACCCTTTTAGCTGAAACCATTTCAATAGCTTTTTTTTTTTTTTTTTTTGAAGCAGAGAGTTCAAATTCACACATGTAACCATTGTGTTATATTAAATTGCACTAATTAGACATTTTCTTGTAGGTCTGCTAGCTGGATTGTGGGAGTTTCCTAGCATCCTCCTTGATCAAGGGCAGGAAAAGCAACAGAAAGTGATTCTGGCAGATCACCTCCTAGCCTCGCTTGGCAATGACTTGGCAGTGAGGCAACTACAGTATGTCGGAGAGGTAATTTGGATCCAGATAGGAATTGGTAATGTTTTTATAATCAGCCATTGTTAGCCAGTCTTCCAACAAGTTTCTCCCATATTTTTGCTGTGTCTTGGATCTTCAGCCCAGTTCACTTTGGGGTAGCATTAGCATTAGAAGTTCTATTGCTATTTACAATTATAGTAAAGTTTTAGAGTAAAGTAGATTCATGAAACCAAGATGAATGTACTACATTTGGAAAATGGTTGTTGGATATTGAAATTAGCCAAGGTTGCAAACAGATAGCCACATAGCAATGAAATTAGTTCCCCCAGAAATTTGGGCAGCAGAATTTATCAGTTTATTGTGTTACTAAGACTTTTAAAACTTGCAAGGTTACAAGAATACTGACCTTAATTTCAATTTTAGCCTTATCCAAATTGTTATAAAGTATGGTTCAGTGCAGCAGAATTTTCCCCCCATATCTTTGCTCCTAAATCCAGATAACATGTCCCTGCAGCTCCTTGTCTCAAAGCAGAGAAGAGTAAAGGTTTGAAAAGAAAACTCCTCTCCTTGGGGCATTTAGTTTCTATCTCTACCATTCAGTGTCTTCCTTCTGTCCATCATAATATTGAGTTACAGGATCCATCTACATATCCACCACTCCCTCCCCAGGTGCTCCATATCTTCTCCCACATTCGCCAAACATATCTGATCTATTTTTTAAATGTGGACAAAGATGAGGAAAATTGGAATAGGAATGTGGAACTGCCAACATCCCGATGGGTGACCAAAACAGAATTTCAGATATCAGCCATCTCCACAGCTATGAAAAAGGTACTGAAAATCTGAGGTTTAAACACTTTCATAGTGGATTTTTTGCACTTCTCTAAAAAGTTGTATGTGAGGAATCAATATGTAGGTAAATGTGTTAGATTTGTATTTTGCCTTTCCTGCAGGAATACATTACAATTTATGTAGAATCAGCTGTCCATTTTCTTCTATCCCAACCTCCTCTCTTGAGATACCAATTGGCCTGGAGACATCCAGTGAGATTTATAGCAGAGGGTAGACTTAAAAATTGCAATTGTTTCATTTCATATGAATGCCATTTATTTCATTGTTCAGACAATGTGCTTCCAAGGAATGTTTATTTATTTATTTAGTAGTTCGATTTATATACCGCCCTTCTCCAGAGACTCAGGGCGGCTTAAAATGCATTAAGCAATAGCCTTCATACTTTTGTATATACCTGCTTAGTAGGGCTTTCGGCCACCCCAAGCGGTGTTCTTTTTTATACAAAGTCAATTTATTGCCCCCCACAATCCAGGTCCTCATTTTACCTACCTCGAAAGGATGGAAGGCTGAGTCAACCTTGAGCCTGGTGACATTCGAACTTGCTGTAATTGCAGGCAGCTGGCAACTAAGTGCTACTTTAACAGCACTTAGTCCACTGCACCACCAGGCTCATAATCATATCATATGTTGATAGAAGACTTCAGTTCAGAAACAGAAGCCATCCTGTCTCCCCACCTCTCTGTGGAATTAGAACCAATTCTATGCGGACACTCAAGCCTGTCAGTGTAACAACTTGGGGCCGCATTGATATCTCTACGTTCTACAATAGAGTTGATAAGTTAATGTGTAGCTATGTCAAGATTTCTAATCATCGATACGTTTGCAAACATTTAACTGATTTCTCAATATATTCATGCACAATGTGTAAGCATCTACAAAATGGAATCACATGTACAGGGTTCCTGAGAACAGAATTTGCTTAGTCCCATAATCTTTTCAGTCTTAGTATATATAGGCTGAACATTGCCACATACTATCCACATTAAAAATGGCCCTATAATTATTTGAGTATATAGTTTCTGTGTTCTTTTTCAGGTCTTCAAAGTTTATGAAAAATGGAACTGTAGAATCAACGATGCCCAAGTAAGTTTATCTTTTGATAGAACCAAGCAGATTTTGCTCATGCCTTGTTTAGCTTCCTAGTCTTAGTCTCTTGCCTCTTTTTAAAGTAAATCCCAAAATTGGTCAGTGAATTGACTTATGGTTGGCCAAGATACTAATTACAGTAGTGCTTACAGGATCAGGTAGGAGAGGATGAAATAGGTGACTGTTTGCAGGGTCTTCGCTATTAAATCTCTACCTGTGTATCGTTTAGGTTGTGAAGAAGAAGAAACGGGACTCTCTCAGGACCAGCCAATTAAAGCCTGAAGAACAGGGTAGTTCTTCCAAGAAGCTGCTTTCTTTGCATTCATTTTTTAGAACTGGTCTCAATAGCTGATGGCAAGTTCAGGCACAGTATAGAAAAAACATGAAGAGTGTACATCTTTGCAATCTGATACAGTATTTTGAAATTTGGGTCAATCATTTTTTTGAAGGGCTTGTGAATAGGATCCTCTAGAGACATATGTCTGCCCAGTATGGCTAATGTGAGATACTGAAGCATAATGTTGTGACGTTGTCATTTGATTTCCTACTGATTTGCTAAATGCCCAACCACAATTTTAGTGCCAAAGAAAGCTACCAACTAGCAGATGTTTTGGGATATAGCAAAACATATCCCAAAATTGAAAGAATGTGGCAAAGCAGGATAAGGATTATTTTTTAGAGCCAGTTTCTTTTGGGAACAGGTATCTGAATAATCATTGTTTGTCTATACGCTACTTTGTATTGCATGCCATTTTCCTGTATGATCAACTATTTTAATGCTTGGAATGTCTTGTTTTATAACTGGCTTCTCTAATAAAACCTTAATTATTGTTTATTTTTAAAAACTTGTGAGCTTCCATTTTTAGCTGTTTTCTCAAAACTTATTACATTTATGAGAATGAGGTTGAAAAGTGAACTGATCCCCCTGATTCTTCAATCAAAATACAATGTATGGAATTATAATCCGTAATGTATTTTAAGGTCATTTGTTTCACTTGTTCTAGCAAAGAGAAACATGACTCTGCTATCCAAGGCAATATATTCAAGAACCTCCAATATTTGGACAAGAAATAAGTAAGATAGATGTTTCTGGGCAGGAAAACATACAGAGAGAGCAGTTACACTTCCCCACCACTTTCAGTAACATTCAGTAGCATTCAGTAACAGCAAGTGGATGTGACTGATGCTTCATTAATAGGAGTAACCATTAAGTTAATTAAACCATGGATACTTTCCAATAACATCTAAAGAAATGAACTGAGTAAATCTCTTCATATTCACTGGATTTTGAAATGAGAGCCCTTCTACAGAACAATTTTGGACATATATTAAGATTTATTAGCAATATGTTTTGAGAATCACACCATCTATTCGCAGTTCTTCATATTAGATAAAGTTTAAGTCAGGTTCTTTTCACATTTTAGGAGTATAAATAGCATAATAATAGCTACATTCCATCTGTATATAAATGTGGTTCCATGTTCTGATTGTTAAAAAGATGTTCTGATTCATGTGAGAGTGGCTAACAGATACACTTGCCTCCTGTTTGTCCAGTTAACACTAAATTTAGAGGATGCAAGAAGGTAAGAACAGAGAGAACCGATTTTCTTCCAATAGTAAGAAAATATGTAGTCCACAGTTTGCTCTTTGTATCTTCAGAGCTTGGTTGTTTTCATTGAGACTTTTTTCTTACTTAACTTGGTAACTTTCTTCACTAAGAGTACTGTAGTTAAGCAACAGGAAACTTGCACCTTTTCAGATCTGAATTCCATGATCCCAAAGACTGGGGTGGGGTGGGGTGGGGGTGGGGTTCTGCAAATAGCAGTCACTTATTCTAATATAGAGAACATTTCTCTCTTCCTAGGGAAAATATAACAGCCATTCCCTTAGGCCTTTGTACTTCGTTAAAGAAAAATCAATTACCAATTCAGTAGTTCAACTAGCAGGGCAAAAACCTATGTGCTTTCAAGTGTGATATTGTCACAGGTACATATTGTCACAGGTACATATCAATCCATATGCTTTGTTCTAACTATGTTAACAAATTTTAGGCAGCACTATATTATTTAGCTATAACTTATTAAATTTATTTGCTGCCCAACTTGTAGTTCAAGGTGCCTCTGAGCAAACATAAAGAACATTCTATCAGGCTTCATTCTCAAGTAGAATGGGTCTTTGCTGCTGATCCATATAATCCTGTACAGATTTCCAAAGAGCACGGACATTTCCCTCACCGAAACCTGCAGCCCCATGGCGCTCAATGAGTTCTATGAAGAAGGTCTCTTCTGTAAAAAGAGGTTTAGTGAAGATCTGCATCAGGTATTGCTTCTCAAGCAGGCTAGGGCTACTGTCCTGTCCTTTGTCAGCTATTGTTGCATCAAAAAGGATGCCGTATTCTTTCAGGAGCTGAAGATCTTGCCCAACTTGCTGCATCTCCTTCTCTTTGCTTTTCTCATTGTAATATGATGCAGGTGGCTTGAAAAAGCTTACTCCTGACTTTGCCATGGCTGCAGCAGTACTTACAATGTCTGTAGTATGAAGGGCCACATGCTGGATGCCAGCTCCTTCATGTTGCTGTAAGAAAGTGTCCACCTGGCCCATCCTTTGCCTTGGCAGTGACTCAGCCAGAACAAATTTACAGTCGGGCTCAAAGGGTGACAATCGATCATCACTGTATTGCATGGCAGTAAGACGAAGGCCCATGTCTTCCCCCTGAATTCGAAAGCCTTCTGCAGCATCATCTTGATGGTGGATGAAGAAGCGCTGGAAACCAAAACAGTTTTTGTACCAGTCCAGCACAGCTTGTGAGCTACCTTGCAGACAGGCATAAGTGATGTGGTCAAAATGTATGGTTTCCTTCTCCTTCTGGAATTTCTTGGGGGAAACTTCAACTTCACAGAAACCAGGCAGGAATGGCCCACCATACTGGGATCGGTCAAGAAAAGTATGGCTGACATTGCCCACAATGGACATCACTACAGAGTAAGTAACAAAGCCATTTTCATCTGCTTCAGTGGTTGGAGGAATAAGGATCTTGCAGCCTTTCTCTTGTAGATTTTGGGAGATTCCAGGGACATCCTCTACCTCAAAGCAAATATTGGAAGCTGTACTGACTCTGTACTGCAGGTTCACATCATACAAGATCCCTTTATGCTTATAGCAGTCTGAAGGTAAATCTGAAGATGAAAACTTTTTCTCAGTCGGCTCCCGCTCTTCATTGACAACAAAAATAGCATCTCCTCTACGGAAAGCCAGCTGCCTCTTCTTCTCTGCTTCCCGTATAGCAAACAGCTCAAAGCCAAACCTTTGCACCAGATGACTGGCCAGCTGTTGGCCCCGAAGAACGTGGAATCCAATGTAACACAACCGCTTCAGAACAGTGGACATTATGAAATTTGTGGTTGGTTAGTTGCAACGACTCCTTTTGCTATTAAATCTACAAAACAAAAAGGGAAAAGTCCAGATCAATATCTTAAGAGAGGAGTGGCAGATCAGAATTGAATTGAAACTGGGCCCTGATCTATTGCACCAGTAAAAGGCCCCCATATTTCTTCGGAAAGAGACAATTTGGTGTAGAAACAAAGCCTAGAAACAAGAGACACAAGTTCTGGTCCCACCTTAGGCACACAGCTAGCTGATTAACCTTGGGCCAATCCTACTCTCTCAGCCCTAGAAGCAGGCAATGGCAAACTAGTTCCAATTAAACTGCAAGTTCTTGCCAAGAAAACTGCAAGAACTTGTCCAGGCATTCTGTCTGGCCAAAACCAGCAATTCACTTTCCATTCTTTAAGATGCAGCCACATTCTGTTCTCAAACACAATAAAGAAAGCTTATGTCTTAAATTCCTTTTGCTCACTTTGTTGTCCTATCCCAGAATATTCCTCTCAGAAAAGGAGAGGAACAGGACATTCACAGATAACAGAATACACAATTGGTGAAACATAGAAACAGCAAAACTATCACAGCAACTATGAACAAAGTGTCCTGGCTCCTGCTGGGTGGATATTTACACCACTCGGGCCCACCCCCAAGCAGCCAAAGAAATTCATGTACAGTGATATGGTGCAGTTTTATATATGACAATATGAGAAACATGGATATTATTATGTAAAGTTTATTCTTTTTAAAAGTACATGTTGCCAATTATGTTATGAAAAGGATTTCAAATGTAAGGGTTTTAACTTGGAGAAAGTAAGGGGAAAAATTAAATTTGATTAAGATTAGAGAGTAGGACGAATGGTAATATTGGTTATTAGAAGAAACAAGGAAAAGAAAAGAAAAATTAGAGAAAAATTATTATGGCAAAAAGTGAAATATATAAATTGTGTTGGAGACAGCCAAAAATTGTATAAATTTATGACTCGGCCAATATGTTCAGAAAAAATGCACTGTTTGTTTGTTTGTTTGTGTAAAAAATAAAAAAAAACTTTTACAAAAAAAAAAGTACACTTTGCCATGGATCCCGTCAAAAAGGAATATAACAACCAATCATGGATGCCGGCTTTACAAGAAAGAGGGACTTTGAACAATAAGAAAGCAAAAAAATTTTATACAAGGGGGCTACAAAACAGAAAATCCTAGATCCTTACCAGTGTAACCAGGATTACTTCTATTATTAGGCAAAGGAAGAGGGAATATTCAGGTCATCAACTGATAGAAGATGAAAAATGGCAATTTTGCAAATTTTTTGCTAAGGCTGTCCTTGGACTGTGCTGCCAGCTGGTGAGGAGGATTCTATGGAATTAGGCAAATGGATGAAATCGGTTTGGCCTGGTCTCTTCTAAAAGACAGGGAAGAAAATAATGTAACCTCCATTTTATTTGTTAGGTTCATTTCATTTCTTCACTACTATTTTGAGCCATCTTTCAACTTTATTTCACATTATATATAAGTGAATATATTTATCTCTGTTGGAACCATTTTACTGATCAAAAACTGGGGTTTTTTCCATAGGATGCCGTTGTGCCCCTCCAGAATCTGTCAGACATGATCTCATGTTTTGTATCTTAAAGTAAATATCGGAGGCTGCTCTGACTCTGAACTATAGATTCACATCCTGCAGAATCCCTTTATGCAGCTCAGAGCTATGTGATCTCAATGCCCTCATTATTGTTCTGTGGCTGAGCCAATTGATTTCTGGAGGATTATATTTAGTACCATTTCAGATATATGCATCTGAACAAGAAACTGTTGAGTTTGCTGAAACTCAACAGTTGAGTTTATGCATATATGCTGAAACTGTTGAGTTTGTGGGCCAGATGGTTGATTTAGAAGTTCCTCGCATCATGTCATCTCCTGACCTTTTAGACTCATTGAGACACTGATCTTTCACGGCTACCTTCTTGGCTTGAAGCTTCCTCTCCTACAGTTACACTTTCTTCAGATACACCATGAACCAAAAAATAGACTTTAGTGAGGGCTTGTGGTGATAGTGAAGAATACCACAGTCATCTTCAAGCAGCTCTCCAGGAAATGGGCAGTGATGCATGATTCTGTCCTATCACAGTGCAATAAAATTGTCATATTAAATATTACTTTTATTTGGTCATATTACTTCCTTTAGAAAGTGGTGAAATCAATTTTTTTTACTACCAGTTTTGTGGATGTGGTTTAGTGGGCGTGGCAGGGGAAGGATATTGCAAAATCCCCATTCCCTCCCACTCTTGGGCCAGCCAGAGTGGTATTTGGTGGTTCTCCAAACTACTCAAATTTCCGCTACCAGAACCTGTCAGAATCTACTGGATTTCACCCCTTTAGAGTTACCATTTCTTTGACTGTTTGAGAAAAATAAGTTCTGGGCTTACTTACAACTAAGAAATATATACAAACTGCTGCTTTAAAAAGAAGAGTTTTCTCTTTTTTAAAAAAAACAACAACAAGCTTTATTGGTTTTTTTTCTCCTCTCCCACATTCACCCACATCTTTGTTTTTTTTTTTTGAACAGAGCTTTGGTTGTTTCTTATCTTTTACAATTAATCAAATTCGAATATATTTTACTCAATTGCAATTCTTGCCAAAATCATCTTCCTCCCTTTTCTTTTTATCATATCTCAATATTTCTATACTTGCATATATAAACACCATCTTCGTTTGCCCCTAGATTCTAACTTTACTGTTTTCATATTTATTCTCTTTTATTCTTAAACAAGTCATTCTTTATCTTAATATATTTATATTTGTTTGTTCGGGGTTGCCTTTCTTCCACTTCGTCTTTTTTATTGTACAGCAATCTTTCTCCTCAAACCTACCCTCTTCCCTCTTCCCTCTCCCTTCCTACTTTCTTTCCCCATCCTCCTCTTCTCTACTTCCTCTTCCCTTCTCCTTCACCTCCTCTCTTCCCCTCTATCTTACCTTCTCTCCTACTCTAATTTCCCTTCCCTTCCTCCCTCCCTACTGTTGCCTTTCAAATTGTTTAGAACGATCGGTAGAAGAGATGAAAGATTAAAACAGGTTGCATTTTAAAATACTTCCCATAACTGCCCCTTTATCTTTAAAAATAAAACAGGTTTTCTCAAGAGAACAAGTGGAAAAAGAGAGAGAGCCCCCCCCCGCAATAAATCTTAAGAGGCATGTTTTATCCAAACCATTTCACTTCCAACTCCTCATTCTCAGTCGAAAAAAACAAGAATTGCTTTTTCTTTTCTTTTTTTCTACTTGTACTCTTTTTACACGGCAGCATAATTATTTCCTCTTTTCGTGCCGCTCCCCCAATCGGGCGCCCTGCCGCGTGCTGATTCCATCTGCTGCCGGCCGGCAGAGACTCCCTGCGTGCATCTACTCCCTCGCCTCTCACCTGATTTGAATTTATTTCTCCAGTCGTATTATTATTCTTCTCTCTCCTTCCAGCGAGGAATGAATTTATAACGGCGGTGAGAAGAACACGGCAAAACACCAACTTTTTCACGATCTTACCCTTCAAAATAGCAGCTCCGCAGCATGGACGGAAGCGGAAGATGTTCCGAGGATGGGATTGCGCCTAAAGGCAGTTGCACTGCATTTTACAGGATTTGGATAATCCAGGGCTACCCCGAGCCTTGCCGTTAAGATTCCGCCCCTCCTTTTCAGATTTCAATTAGAGAATAGAAAGAAAGCACGAGGCGCTACGTGAGGCAAGGCATGCGTCTGCTCTCTCTTGGATGAGATTGGCTTATATTTTTAAACTTGGAAATTAATTTTATAAGAATACAGGTGTCTTTATTCCTCCAGGGTTTAAACCAGTAGTGGAATTCAATTTTTTTTATTACCGGTTCTGTGGGTGTGGCAGGGGAAAGATATTGCAAAATCTCCATTCCCACCGTAATCCAGGGGAAGGATACTGCAAAATCTCCATTCCCACCCCACTCCAGGGAAAGGATACTGGAAAATCTCCATTCCCACCCCACTCCAGGGGAAGGATACTGGAAAATCTCCATTCTCTTCCCACTCCTGGGGGAAGGATATTGCAAAATCTTCATTCCCACCCCACTCTGGGGCCAGCCAGAGGTGGTATTTGCTGGTTCTCCAAACTACTCAAAATTTTCGTTACCGCTTCTCCAGAACCTGTCAGAACCTGCTGAATTTCACCCCTGGTTTAAACCTCGGACAAGGAAGAGAATGATGAATGTTGAGGACTGCCTGATCTCAACTGCAAACAGCCCAGGGTTACTAGATGGCAGCAAAGAGAGATTTTGGTACTTTGTTACCATCTAGTGGTCATTCTCATGATCTGCAGCTGAACCATAGCAACAACAATAGCACTTAGACTTATATACCACTTCATAGTGCTTTACAGTCCTCTAAGCGGTTTACAGAGTCAGCATATTGCCCCCAACAATCTGGGTCTTCGTTTTACGGATCTCAGAAGGATGGAAGGCTGAGTCAACCTTAGCCAGTGAGACTCTCAACCTTGAGCCAGTGACACTGCAGGCAGCCAGCAGTCAGCAGAAGTAACCTGCAGTACTGCATTTTAACCACAGCACTACCACGGCTCTTATTATGAATCCTAACACAGGTAGTTCTGGATTTCCAACCATTCAGTAGTGGTGGGTTCCGCCCGGTTCCGCCGAAGCGGTAGCGGTGACGATATGACATCACCAAACCAGTTCTGCCGCCCCCCACCCCACCTGCATTATTCTTACCTTTTATTTGGCCCCACCCCGAATCTATTGCTGCCTCCTGAGTCCCAGCTGATTGGCTAGAGGGAAAAAAACTGTTTAAACTCTTGCCTTGGGGCTTCAAAGGGCCGCCCTACAGCTGATCAGTGTTAAAAGAAAACAAATGAGTAGACTGGTGCCTGCAAAAATAAATGGGTAGATCGGTATAGCTCTGCAAGCAGTTAAAAGCCTGGTAGACTAGTACCTCTGCTAAATCCTAAATAATTGTCACATGATCATCAAGCCACACCCACAAAATAAGCCAAGCCCATAGAACCGGTACTAAAAAATTTAGAACCCACCCCTGCCATTCAGCTGTTCAAAGTTACAGCAGCATTGAAAAAAAGACTTATGACCACTCCTCACACAACAGTCACAACCTCCCCGCAGTCATGTGATTAAAATTAGAGTGCTTGGCAAGGGGTATTTAGACATTTGCAGTGTTCTAGCGCCATAGATTGTCATTTGCGATCTTCTCAGCTTCTGACAAGCAGTCAACGAGGGAAGGTGAATTCGATTAATAATCCCATGATTCAGTTAATAATTGCAGTGATTTACTTACCAACCATAGAAAAAAGTCATACAATTGGGCATGATTCACTTAACCAATTGCCTTGCTTAGCAACGGAAATTTTGGTTCCAATTGTGATTATAAATTGAGGGCTACCTGTAACTTTAATCTCAGAATATTATACTGGTAAACTTGCTAGAGCAAGGCAGAAGCAGGAAAAAATAAAAATCAGATATCTGGTTGTATTTTTGAAATGCATAGATAAAGGGAAGGTCAAAAATGCTCTTAGTGGCCTCACATCCTAGTCCTAAAGTATAATATTTTAAAGTATAGGTACCATTTATTTTCGGTGATAAGAAAAATCACTGAATGTGTTTTGAGGCATTAGCACTGTTACTTCACAAATAAATATATGAGCCTGTTGTTCCTTTAAGAGCAGATGCCACTGCTTTCTTTCATAAATCTCTGGATTATGAGACTTGGTGGTAACATAATTCTGACCCCTAATCTCCTTTAAGCATTTGTTTTTAAAGGCACTTTTGGATCTGTTATTGCTTAATACATTTCACTTATTATTGCTTTTGACTCTTGATCTTTTCGACTCTTTTTACAGCAAACACTTTCTAGATAATAGGATACTGGCAGTGAGTATTTCATCTGCAGATGAGAGACCCTAGCATGCACTGAACTGAGTGAGCGCACTTGGAGAAAAGCTGAGCTGTGATTATAGTTATTTCCAAAGTTGAATTTTCAACAACCAGAGTCAATGGGGAAGCCGTCAGGAGGTTGCAAATGAAAATCATGGGACCACAGGACATTGCCAACTGCACAGGGTTTGCCTAAGGATCACAATGGGACTGCCAGAACTGCCATCATAAATTGACATGGTCCAATGGCATTGCTCCTTAATCCATGTTGTTTAGTGATGGACTTCTCAATTCCAATTACTGGTGGTGGGGACTTTTTTTATTTAAAAGCGTCAATTGACTGAAGCCAGGATGGGTTATAGAAGTTAATATCTAAGAGCCCCAATAAAATGACCGTAAAACAAATACTTCCTCAATGGCTGTATTCACATGATAATATTCCTCTAGCACTATAAATTATTTCAATTATGTTAAAATAATTTAGAATGACATAGAATTGGGATTTAAACAAGTATATTAAAGATCTATATACATGGAGCAGTTTAATAATGTTGTGCATGCAGGAACGTGGAGCACGTCATGCAAACCACAACCATTATTCACTTTATTTGATTTGTACATTACTGTTCTTCAGTTGAATAGTACCCTAAAAATAAAATAATTGACTTTCAAGGACAATTCTGCATGATTCTTTGTACCAACTAGCCATCTTTGGACTGGAATCACACACTGCACTAAACCATGAAGCATTGATTACAGAGCTCAGTAGCTGAGTTCACATAGTTTGCTCTGCCAAAATGAAACAAATCTTTGAGTATTTCAGAGACTCTAGCTTTAGTAGGTTTTAGAGTCAAGCAGCACTCAAAGTATTAAGAAATGACTTTTCAGTGTAGGATGGTGCCTAGTATAGAGTCACTTCAATGTACTATGAAAATGAATAGTAAACGTACCAAGTTAGCACAAGCAAATATTCAATATTCGTTTCCCAGATTTGGCCAGATTGGATGTTTCTGAAAAACTGAAGCAAGTTCTGAAGCCTGGTATGAAGACAATAGGCTCTGCTGCTTTGGGACTTAGCAAATTGATTTTCTTTATTAGACATATCTGTATGCTGATGTAATCTCACTTATCAGAAACCAAAATAAAAATACATCACTAGTACAAGAATAGGAAGAAGATAAAAGATGGCAACTCCTCAAATTAGGAAAAGTCTCTCCAAGGAAGCTCAGTCTCTAAGGAACTTATAGAAACCCAACAAAGAGGAAACCAGCCTGATCTTCACAGGGAAGCATAATTTCTTTATGCCTAGGTGATGCTGTTTTGGCTCCAAAGGAACTACACTATTCCTTCATTATTAGAAATAGATGGTATTATATCCAGCAGTTACCGGATTTTAGAATTATTCAGTATTCCATCTGCCTCTCCAAATGTTTCAGAGGAAACAAGAACTTGGAATGCAAAGGAAAGGGTATTTTTTATTGATTCATTTTAGAGTTACCCTGTGGTAAAATGGGTGGCCAATAAATTTAATAATACAAAATAGGTTTTCCTGCCCTACAGATTCCTTTTTTCATCAGGCAGGATTATTTTTATAATTGCATCTGGAATAAAATGTCCACATGACAATGTTCTGCTAGACAAGCTGCCTTTTCTGAAACATTTATAACAGGCGCCTCCTTTGCTTCATAGTGAGGCTGGTTAACATGTCTTAGCATTTTTCTTCATATATTGGAAAATATTAGGAAGTAGTTGCTGCCCTCCTTCAAAGCTATATTTTCTTACATACACTGCCTGGTGCTGCACAGTATTTCTTTCACTTCTATATGTGATGAGTCTGAGAGAAAAAAACAAGTACAGCTGGGAGGCAGGCAGTGGTAAGTACAAAGCCTAATCCTATGAATATCTCCAGGGACACGCCTGTAGTTGGCTCTTCCCCAGCTATTTCCTTTCTCCCAACCCCTTCTGGGTGGAGAGATCTGGAATGAAAATTAACCTACACCAGGGGTCAGTGCAGAGTTGGGAGGTTAGACCCATCAGAGCAAACATCAGGAGAGTCCCAGGTTTCTCAGTGGACGGAGCAGAACAGCCGCAAGATTCACCAGGGAAAAGGTATTGTATGGTCTTGTTTGGAATTCTATGTATGGAATTTAATTTCTCCAGATGATTAAGGATTTTCTATTGGTTTACTGAGAAAGATTACCACTATGAATATGAGGTAGGTAGGAGGACGTAAATGAAGAAGTAAAATAGCACAATTGTGTCCTAGTCACCATCTTGACTTGCTCCTGAAGAGCACAACTTTGATACGACATCACTTTCCATTAGACTATCTACATCAGAGGTCTTCCAACTTGGCAGGTTTAAGACTTGTGGTCTTCAATTCCAGTTGAAGACCTCTGATCTACAGAGATTCTCAATCATCCAGGTTATGGTTGTCCCAAAAGTGCTTTTCAAAAGACAACTGGGCTTTGTTAGTTTTTTGGCTTCATGGATGAGAAGCAAAATGTTTTCAAGAGGAGGAAAAAAAGCCTAAGAAAATCCAGTGGCTTTTGGTAAATTCCATCATTTTTGCAATTTCCATCAGATGACCTCAATGTTTAAGAGTGTAACAGATTTTGAATCCTGCAATAAGTTTTTTCATATGTATTTTCTCAGCATGGCATCCTTCCCTTCTCAAGATTATTTTCTTGAATGCAAGAAAAGAGAAAAGAGCATGTTTGAAGGGATGAGGAATGTTAGGCCAATGGTGGGTATTGCAGAGAGGTTGTATAGTGTCAGGTAGGTGGGGGAAGGAAAACACTGTAAATGGTTACTGGGTATGTCAACATTGCTGTTTGTAATAGAGCTGCAGTTAATGCTCCGGACATTATGTCTGGCTGATAGTAGTAGAAGAATATTGGCAAAGAAAATTGTTTAATTTGTCCAAAGTAAGAGAATTAACTCTGGTTCTTTTCTAGGAACAGAACATCTAAATAAATATTGGGTTTTTTATTTGCACTCTGTGGTTGTGCTGCTGTTATTTGTGATGTATCCTAATTTATTTTTTTTTCATGAAATCAGGACTTCTATTAAGCTAAATATGTGGGACCCAAGTTGATTGCTTAGAGCCCCAGAGTTATTTCCTGGAATTCTGAACATCCATTTCACTCAATAGAAATGTAACTTCTAAACTTAAGTGCTAAAAGGGACAAATGAGGGAGCTCAGCTTTAATTGAAAGGATACAAGTGAAAATGATAAAAATTTGGGAAGTGCAAAACTGCTTTTTGGCAGACCAGAATTTTGCTTGTCAGCATGTTAAAGGGAAATGAATGAAAAAAGCTTCAGAGAAGGCGTTTGCTGATCTTATCAGCTACATCCAACCACCATTTTCTTTCCCTTCCCCTCAACCCATGTAATTTTCCTCCATATTTTTTCAAAATTCTTTTTTTTTTGCTATGACCAATTCAGTTCATTTCTCACCTTTGTATTCCCATTCTTTTAGCATTCATCTCCCTCTCTCTTTCCCTTTCTCCCATAGGCGCAGTAGGTGAAGTAGATACAGTGCTATAAATTAGATATAGTTACATTTCATTTCATTTTGTTTTATCTCATGTCTTTAATTTCTTTTGCAAACTGTTTCTTATTCCTATTCACTGTGCACTGTGCCCAAAAGGGAATATCACAATGAGTTGATACGGATGTACTAAGGATTTGCACAACATTCAGTGCATCAGTGGTTTCATGCACAGAGCAGCTGGCTTGAGGTAACTCTGAAGTGGTAAAAGCTATAGTAGTTGACATAGAAGGCCTGTTGAAATCTTTCCCTCAAATAAGCAGGCTGCAACCCTCAATATATTACTAAAGACTCAACTCCACTGCATAATGGGATAGCATTGCTTGTTTTCTGTGGTGCAAAATAGACTATGGAAAGTGATTTTTCTGGAAAAGATCCTTAAATCTGCTGTCTTTTCTTGTACGCTAAAGGGAAGTAGTCAGGATGGGCTACTTGCCCCCAACCATAAAAGCCTTGCTGCTGGGACTGGTGATTGCTGCTACAGTAGCAGAAGGGGTTGTGGTTGAGAACCAAACCAGAATATGCCAACCGCCCCCACTCTGGAAGATAAGTGGCATAGACCCAATGGCTGGAATGGAGGGCCAGGTGACAGTGGTGGTCCTTCTGAAGGCCAGCTGACAGTTCTGTCTCAAGCAAGCAGCCAGGTGAGTTCAGCCCATAGAGCAGGTTGTTTGCTTCAAGAGCTATAAAGTGCCTAAGCAGAAACCACATCTTCATCTTGGGCAATGAGGTTTCTGCAGAAAATACTGAAATGAACTCAGCGTTAATTAAACTGGTGAAAAGACTGATTCTCCATCAATTCCTGTTCAGCAAAATATAAAATGAGCCCATGACTGTAATATGCAAGACGTGATCTACAAAGAGGAATAGCCATAGTTTAATTCATGAATTTCAATACTGAAAATGTGCATTCAGATATCTCTAAAAACTTTCAGCTGTAATAACAGGCCATTTAATGAGACATAAAATAAAGTGGTGTCTCTTGCTCTACAAATTTTATCCCAAATTATAAAGGCATCCTTCCTAATTTATCCCTCCTAATGCCTCAAGGGATATGGTGGCTCAGTGGCTATGACACCTAGCAGTTCGAAAGCAGATAAAAAATGCAAGTAGAAAAATAGGGACTACCTTTGGTGGGAAGGTAACAGCGTTCTGTGTGCCTTTGGTGTCTAGTCATGCCGGCTACATGACCACAGAGACATCTTCGGAAGTGCTGGCTCTTCGGTTTTGAAACGGAGATTAGCACTGCCCCCTAGAGTCAGGAATGACTAGCACATATGTGCAAGGGAAAACTTTACCCTTACCTTTTAATGCCTCAAGGTGTCTTGGATGTCAACGCTCATAATTCCTAACCAACGATAAAAGTTGCAGTCCAACACATCTGAATTTCCACCATCAGTGATGGAGGGGGTGGGTGGGAATTACATCTGTGCATGTCATTTCCTAAATGTTATTTATTGTTCTTTTTACAACCAGCCTTGGCAGCTTGCGAGAGAAGTTGTCTGGCGATGGTGTAGCCAATGTCAGTTTCATGATTGTGAATGAAAAAACCCCTTCCTCCAGGGCAATGTATTGGGAGCTCAAACGACATGCTCCCAAAGGCATTCCAGTTTACCAGCAACAAATCCTGGAACCTGATGTCTGGCAAATTCTACAGGGCAACAAGGATGACTTTCTGATATATGACAGGTTGGTGGTACTTGACACAGGGAAGAATCCATTCAAGTGGATTTGCAGATACAACATGATTATAACACTCTTGGATTCTGTCAAACCCAGGAGATTCAGGCAGTTCAAATGAATATAAAAATTTATTGCAACCTTAAGCTCTCTACAAGAGTTTGACCAACTAACGGTCAAGAGAAATGTGCGGGAGATAAAAAGGCATTCAAAAGGTGGGATGGACTTAGATTTCTTGGAGGCATGCAGAGACTCAAGACTAATGCTGTGTTTGCTCCCCCCCCCCCTTAGGCTCAGCCTGGTCATCTCCTACATATTCTACAGTGGGGGCTGAAAGGAACTGACTAGGCTAAAACTTAAAAGCAAAACAACAATAGAGCACGTACAGTAGAGGGAAGCAGGCAAGAGGCATTGTTTCTTGACTTTGGAGAGGGACCTTTTGTTCTCATTCTGTCATTGATAAAAATGTCAGCTCAGCCAAATTATATTCTGCTCATGCATGGATGGACCCTCATGTGTTCTGAAATAAATCTCTTGCACTTTTCTTCCATGGCATCTGGACTCTGCAGGTGCAGGAAGCTCACTTTCCACATCCAGTTGCCATACAGTTTTCTGCACTTACCATATGTTGAGGCAGCTGTGCGCTATACATCCGGCAAAGACTATTGTGGCCATTGTTCCTGGTATTATTTGAACAGCAGCCAGGAGGTAAGAGTCTTCTCACTCTCCCATTTAAGCAGAACATTTCTTATTTGCTCAGCTTATTTTTTGATACTTACCGTGTTTCCCTGAAAATAAGACCCTGTCTTATATTTTTTGAACCCTGAAATTTTTTTAAAAAAATTAGATTTATATGCCGCCCTTCTCCGGAGACTCAGGGCGGCTTACAATGCGTTAAGCAATAGCCTTCATACTTTTGTATATTTAATACAAAGTCATCTTATTGCCCCCACAAACTGGGTCCTCAATTTACCTACCTTAGAAAGGATGGAAGGCTGAGTCAACCTTGAGCCTCGAACCTTGCAATAATTGCAGACAGCTGAATCTTAATAACAGGTTATTAGCTGGTTGAGCTATCTGAGGCTCTTGGCCTTATTGCCATGCACTCAAAAGCCCAATTGGGTTTATTATCAGGGGATGTCTTATTTTGGGGGAAATGGTAAGAATTCTCCAAGTTTTCTGACTGCACATTTTATACAATGAGGATGAAAGAAATACAGTAAAAGGGAAGGCATGTTTCATATTTTCCTTTGCAGTATACGAGAACAAGCAAAACTGGAATATTTCAATTGTATCTTTAACTGTAATAGGAGGGATGGAGCTGAAGGATCTGAAAGAATAACTTTAGAGTCAGAGACACACAAAGGACCCAGATTTAATTATTTGCATCCAAGTCTGTTTCTGTTACATATTGGCTGAATCCACACATTGTGTTAAGCTATACTTTGGTTAACCATGACTGGTGGAAAAAAAGCAGTTGACTTGATTTGCACATCATGCTATATCAATACCCACTGTGGCTGAGTAGGAGTCATAAATCAGGTTGAAGAGCAGGTAATGATGGTCAAGGCTAAAGGACATGCCAACCTGCAGGTTATCTCTCTGCACACCTGGTCTTTATTTTTTTATCTAACATAGGAAGTAAACATGATGAAACAAAAATGCTTTGGGAAGAGAGAAATCTATTAAGTAGTAGATATTTGTATTAAAATGTCAGGGTATTTTTGCACCCATTATCCCTCCTTCCTGTGACATGTATTGTGGAACTGCACTTGTATCTTCTGCCATAATGGCCGAGTTCAATTCCACCAAATCAAAATGTGGTTTCTTTGTATTTTAGCTTGTTATGCAAATCCAGCCAACTAGGTCATAGTCTATGAAGCAGAGATAAGAGAGTTGAGCAAATTGTTTAAATCTATTATGTGTACAATCCATAGTCTTATTATCTAGGTATAAGCATCTTACTTTTAAAAACCACTTTCTTAAAATGAGCAAGTAACTTGCCTTGAGCGAGTTACCAGAAGAATAATTTATATTTGCTAGCTAGATGACTAGTAACATATTCTGCAAAACCAATTCACTTTGGCAGTTAGTATATTTGTTCACACTAAATGTAAACATACAGCAAGTAGATCCCTTCATTATAATATACGGTATGTCATTTTCTTTCACCATTAAACTGTGCCATCTAGCTTCATCTTGAGTCCATCTCATAATATATCAGAGCTTATTGCTATTTCACAGGTGAATAACACAGCAAGTACTCCTGTGATGACAACTGAGGCTCCCAGAGACAAAGTGAAGAGCCTGGAAGTTTTGAAAAGCCAGACTGAAAAGAAAAATCAAGAAGTGCCTAACTTCAAACACCTAGTCCAGAGCCATTCCCATCATGGAGGAATTAACACAGGCCAACCATCCCTCCATTCTCAAAACCCCTCAGTTAACCACCACACAAGTGAATCTCACTAAATGGCTACAGTATGGAAATAAACTCTCAACTGTTAGGAACCCCAAAAACTTACACTAAAAAAAATTAAGCAAGCAATATAAAAAATAGCTAAGGAGTAAATTTACAAATCTCAGGAAGGAATGGTTCCATGTTTGCTCATAGTAAGAGTATACCAAATTATTTCCAGAGGGACAAACATCATATTAATCTATAATAGGTTTTGTTTCACTGTGGTGTAACCGATAATTAACTGTATGTGAGTGATTTAATGGAAGGTCTAAGCCCATAAATTGAACAGTTAGATGTTTCAGACATTGTCTCTCAGAAGACTATTTTGTGGAAGCGCAGATTGGTATTTCTCATTGCCACACATATCTTCTAGAACATGTTTCTGAACCTCAGCAGCTTTAAGATATTTGGACTTGAACTTCCAGAATTTCCTAGATAACACTGGCTGCAGGTGGAAGTGCATGTGATGTTACCTAGTTTGGTAATGAAACATCTGAAGAAAACCTCAAAGCACAAAGAGCACCAAGGACACCACAGTTCCATCCTGAGCTACAAATATTCTCTTCTATTGATTAATGTCCACGTCTGTATGCACTTGGTCTTCTACTGCTGGGAAATCAGTTTTGATTCCCCACCTTTACATTTCCTACTTTTCTGCACTCAATGAAGTATGCAGTGTAATCTAAATATTGTAGTCACTGCAGCCTGAAACTGTTCAGAAAAGTAGTTAGCTAAAATGGAAAGATGGGATGAGGATCAGAATTAGGATTTGAGAAAGAGTGACAGACTAAGTGAGGGCAATGGAAATAAATTTGGCAAATTAATATCCATGGACCTGGATGGCTAATTTGAGGATTGTGATTTATGTGGTGTTCCTGGATTCTTGCCAGAATCAAGAGAATAAAATGTAATTAACTGGGTTTACAGAAATGTTACTTGCTTCTATATACATCGCACCGTATGTAGTCAGAAGGTCTGGAGTGAAGCTCAAATAAGTGACAGAACATTATGAGATGAACTGATGAAGAAAGTTTCTTGACATATTGGCAAAAGTAATGAAAATGGATACATCATGTATTGAGTAAAAAAATAATACTGCATTCTGGTGGAAATAAACTATCTGAAATTATGTTTGAAATCTTCATTTTCAATATCTTCATGGATCAGAAGCATTACAAATTAAAGCAAAGTCTTTTATTTAAAACACGTGCACAAATAAATATGACCAAATCAATTTTTGCTTCGGGTACCAAATTTAAAAATTATTCCAGTCATGAGCTCCTATCGAAATCTTCCGATATTTATATCTTGTTTGCCTTTACAACAAATTGCACAAAGACCCTGAATTATCTGAGTGCGGTTAACATGATTAGAAAATATTTGCGAAAGCTTAACCTTTAACTGACTTCTTTTCTTGATAACAGCAGTTCACTCAGAAGAAATGACTATTTCATTTTTTTAAAAAAACTAACTCTGTCCCCTGGCCCCCTCAGTAAGGTGACATACATGTTTTTCCCCTCTGGTTTATTTGCACAAAAATCCTATGAGTTTGGCTAGACTGACTGATTGCCTCAAGATTAGTTGGTTTCATGACTGAATGGCATTTTCAACCAGAGTTTTTCAGCTATTATCCAGCACTATCAAACTGCATAGCCAAAGCAGTCAGGACCCCAGCTGCAAATGCATGATTGAAGCCACACAGTTTTAAAAATTGTGCCAGAGATGCATGTTTAAAAAAAAAAAAAAAGCTGGAGCTTCAATAGTCTCACTACCTACTTGCTGTTTTTGACTCCCTGCCTCCCAATGATGTTGCTGTCTAATGATGTTAAGTTAGTAACATAATTGCTAAGTGAATCTGGCTTCCCCCATTGTGAAAGTTATCAGTGCCTTGTAGACTTTCAAGACAGGGAAATACAGGTAATTCTCAACTTACAACAGTTCATTTAGTGACCATTCATCGTTACACACACAAAAAATGACCGTTTTTCACAGTTGTGACCTTTTCAGCATCCCTATGCATTTTGATCATGTGATCAAAATTCAGACACTTAGCAATTGGTTCATATTTATGACCGTTGCTGTGTCCCAAGGTCATGCAATCCCTTTTTGCAACCTTCTGACGAGCAAAGTAGATGGCGAAGCCAGATTCACTTAATAGTTGGGTTACTAACTTAACAACTGCAGTGATTCATTTAACAAATGTGGCAGGAAAAGTGGTAAAATGGGGCAAAACTCCCTTGACAAGTTTCTCAGCAGAATAAATTTTAGGGTCAATTGTGGTCGTAAGTCAAGGACTATATGTACTGCCCAATGAGCCTGTTTAACATAATACAATAAGTAACATCTAGCTAGACCTCTTTATTGGAACCCTGTTAGACTGGCTGGAAGAAAATAACATCCTAGTGGAGGAAAAGAGAAGATTTCAACAGGAAGGGTTTCAGGGAGTTTGCTTTGTGTTCAGTTAAGGAATAATACTCTCCCATTTCATTTAAAAATAGATAGGGAGACCTCAATTTATCTTCTTACCTTTACTACTGGTTCGCAATGGGATTGCGCATGTGTGCTTGTTTCGCTCGCGCCTGCGCTTTGCTTCTGCACATGCAAAGAAGCTTCTGCATGTGCAGATCACTTCTCATGATGTCAGGATCAGTGGGCAGAGCCTCCCACCAGTTTTACTACCAGTTCTATAGAACTGGTCCAAACTGGGGGTAACCCACCACTGGACTGTTTGCATCTTCCTATGATCACATATTTTCATTTTATGGTATTTTTTTCTGAAAAACAGGATTTACGTCTGATTTTTGGTAAAACCAAGCCCTAGCAAACAATGCGTTTGTTTAACAACCACTGCAAAATTGATCACAAAACTTTATAACTGTCACAACTTGAAATCATAATGGGCAGGATCTATTATGGTCATAAATCAAGGACTACTTGTTCTCATTTACCTATGTCAGCCCTTTTGGTTTTGTTGATAGATCTCAGGCAAGCTTAACTGGAGAAAAACAGCAGAGCATCTGCAATAAATAGTTACCAATGCACACACACACACACACCCCTCGTAAATATACCAGTTTGAGAGTGCGATCTACCATCACTGACTCGGCATTTCTCAAATGTAGTGCCAGCTAGCAAAGGAGTTAATCAATGATGCATTTTGGCCCCAGTATTTTTTAAATTACTACAGTAATGTAATAGTAAATATCACTAGCAAGGAAGAGTTTTACACTCTCAAAACTAACTAGGGGCCAGTAGATATCAGAAGAGCCATGGAATCATTGGTCCATTTCTGTAGAGAAGGCTCTTTACATATTAACTATGTGAAAACAAAGATCATGGAGTTTTCAAGGCCTTCAAAAAGTTTCACTGGACCTTCAAAGGACACATAATCGAACACTTCCGTCTCCTTGTACCTGAGAGTTGTGCTGTATTATTCAGGGAAACAACATACTCACATTTCTCGGGTTGCTTTGAATGCTCAGAGGAGCTCAGTAGCAGTCTTTTGCTCTAGAAGAACCCCAAATATTCCAGCTGCTTTGAAGCCAAAACCTTTTCACAGCATCTCTGTATAGTGCAGTTAAATCCAGGTCTCAATTATGCGGAAACCAGAGAATGTCCAAGCTGGCTTCCTAAGAAATTCAAGTAGGGCTCCTAAGACTGCTGTACATTCAGAGGCAGAGTTTAGAACAAGGGGATGGCGATGCAGGCTTGGATATTGGCTAAAGGCCAAGGATGTCATTAAGAGCGCAATTGGGGCATAACAAATTTAATTTTAAATCAGCATTTCATCTGGCTCAAATTATAAACACCAAACTTGGGGAGCAGGGGAGTCTTTCTACCGCTGCAGTTGTATCTTAATGTCAGAGGGAAAAGCACCTATTCTAAAAGAGTTTGTCCCTATAGAGATGGGAGCCCTGAATCACAGGATAGTATCCTACTGTACTGCAATTTTTCCAGAGAATCCCATCCCCAGAGAATCCAGAGAACCCATAATACTAATACCTCCTCTAAGCACATTTCCATGTCAAACAGAAGAATTCTACAGGCAACTTCTTCTGCCAGATAAAGAGGAAGATCCCAAGCTAAACTGTTGTTCATATTTGTAGCCTGAAGAATTCACACATTGTTCACAGCCAAGTGCAATAGGCTACATATGCATTTTTAAATAAGCATATAGATAGATGTATTTATTTGGTTTGTTTATAAACTGCAAACACTCCTAGCAAAGCTGGCCCACTGAATTTAATCATGATTATAATAAATAATGATCTAAATATATAAACCTAAAAACCTTGACTGGAAGAAATATATGTTGGTATATTGGTTAAGGCACTGGACTAGAAACCAGAAGACTATGAGTTCTAGTACTGCCTTAGGCACAAAGCTATTTGGCAAACCACTTCTGAAATCTTGCCAAAGAAAATTCAGGGGCTAGTCCAGGCAGTCGCCAGCAATCAGCCATGATATATATATATCACTGATTTGTTAATCACTGAATATTTATATTTACACACACACACACACACACACGTGAATATATTCAGTGATTAAGAAATCAGTGATATGTTTGCTACAAGAAACATTTGTCATATTAACAACTGCTATGAAAATTAGAGTGTTAATTCCAAATTATATTCATTTTGGTTACTACTTCTGTTTTTCATAGCAAAATAACAGACTGAAATATATGTGAATGTTGAAATTATGAAATGAATGTCAGGGTTTTGATTTTCTATTTGTTGTGCAATTGCTCAAAATGCTTTGTCAGGGGAAAAAAAGTCCATACTGCTCTTCTGTTCAATTGGGAAGAAATAAGAATGTGTGATAAAGCTTTATGAAGGTAACTAGAAACTGACACACTAAACCAGAGGTAGGAAGCCTTGACGTTTCAGTTCATAGTTAAAATGGGCTATAGCTAGACAAGGATGCTGTCTCTTTGAGGCTAGCAAATTAGCAATACAGTGGTTTCCATGTGGAAGGTATGAGTTCTAATCCATTGCATCAACAGACAAAGCTGGCAACAAGTTCCTGCTGAAAACAAAACAAAACAAAACTTGTTAGTGTTAGTGCTGAGTTTAAAGGAACTGACTTGGGTGTATGGCAGATTCCTATGAGATGGATCCAGATAGGTATTCCAAAGTAGTTCTGTTTGTATCTACTGTATTTCATTTAAACATGATTAAGTGCAATCCTAGTGATCCCAAATTGTTTAAACATGACAATGTGTGGATTTTGCTCTGTGCTGGAAAATTCTGCTGTTTACTATTTTGGCTGTGTAGCAGTATTAAAAACAGTCCAGTTGACTTCATTACCAGGGTGACTAGAAGTCACAGCCTCCCATTTCTAGCCTGATGTCTTAACCACTACAAGTACCTAAATGGCTCTCAAATCCTAATATAGTGATTAACAAATAATAATGGCTGTTCTGTCCCCTTTTGAATATTGCTAGCTAGGAGAGATTTAATACTGTTCTAGGCTAATTGTTCTATTTCTTAAAAAAATCTTACCATGGAGAAATTCATCCTACTGTCCAGCTTGAATCTCCGTTTTAATTTTGAGCTGTTAGATTTTAGCCTATTGTAAGGAGACAGTGTGATGTAGTAATTAAGATGCTGGACTAGAAATCAGGATACGGGTTCTGGATCTGTCTTAGGCCTTGGGTCAATCACCCTCTCACCAAAAATAGCATCAGCTCTTCGAAAACCCAGCTGAAGAACAACCCTGGTTGCATTAGTATGCACTAATAATTCACTATGGGAACTAGACAAGCACAGTACAAATAAGCAGAATCTGCAAATTAAGCAAACCAAATGCTAAGACTTTGTTCTGCAAATTACCCCCTCTGCATATGACATTTTTAAATATTCGTAAATCACTAATTTATCTTCTCTTAGTCTTTTCTTTTGCAAGTTAAATTCACATAGCATTTGTGTTTAAAAAAATCATTTAAGCCCTTCATTTCTTTACAAGATTTATAAATTATTCCAATAGAAGAAAATCCTGAACAGTGTTTTAATCCCCTATCTTCTTTCATTCAACTTGGAACTGTTCAAAGTGTGGTTTAACTCACATAGTTTCCAGGTCTGAGATCAACAAGCAGCCAAGAAGTGCTTGTGGCCTTAGAATCTTGCCTGCTTCAGCAGCATGCAGAATCTTGTAGCAGGAAATTCAATATGTATGGTTTTGTCTTAGCCACACGGGTTGTAAACCATGGTTCACATACTAACATAATGTGCTTATATTCACAATTTAGGAAAGAAATTCACCAGAGTAGTAGTTAGTCACCTCTCTGCAGAACAAATGAGATGTTAAGTCTGTCCTAAAGGAATTTCTACTTTTATCAGCAGAATATTTTAGCCCGAGGACTGGTATCTCTAACAACTGAGATAGAAATCAGGATTGGCTTCTACCTTGGAGGAACCATTTTCCTAATCTCTTAACAGTTCAACAATGAGGAACTCTCTTGCCTTGGGGCTGTGGGGAATAGCCTAGCCGATACATCAGTGGTGGTATTCAGCTGGTTTTATCCGGTTTGGTAGTGGCAACGGCGGAAGGCTCCCCCCACCCGCCCGGACATCATGACGTCTTTTTGATGCTCTGCACATGCGCAGGTCTTGAGCATACACAGAGGTGGAGTATGTGAGGGAAGCGTGCGCACATGCTCACATTTGCAAACCAGTAGCGAAGTTAAGTGAATACCATCACTGCGATGCATGGCTGTTGTAACAAAAAAAGCACCTGTTAAAGAGTTCTGTACCTGTCCTTTGGATTCTGCTGGACTAAGTAGGTAAGTTGCTAAATTTTTCAAAGCACTTTGCTGCCTGAGACAAAGCATGAAATTGTTCCAATGCTGCCTCCCCGCTCTTCACTCAAATTAACAAGTAGCATCTTTTGTGAGAAGGAGCCTTAGTGATAGCCAGTCAGACCAGGTAAGTGAAAATACTTTGTTCCTACTCAGACACGAACTCAGGACAAGTGGCTTGAGGGAGGTAACTGCTGCTTTTGTGCCGCTTAAGTCAGACCCACTGTGGATTTTTGTAGTCCACTGCATTTGGAAAGAAAGTGATTATAGAAGACTGATCTAGTACAAGAACTTCTGTTGCCTTGATAGTTATCAAGTCATGTATCATGTATCTGTACAGCTTTCAAAAAAATTTCATCTGATATGAGTAACAAGCTTCAAACATCACACTAAATCACTCTGTATTACTCATGGTTTTTAATACGGCTCAAGTGGCTGGGTTCCCACATTGCCAAAAGGCATAGTTTACAGTAGCTGAGTCACAAACAGCTGGGTTTACCAGTGTTAGAACTATACAAACCATATTATGGCCTAGAGTGGTGAATCAGTGACACACAGATTTTTCTAGGTTTATTTTCCTGGTAGTTCACTGCTCTGGAGTTGAACTAATGGGATATAAGAGACCTGGGTTATTTAAATGTAATTCCCAACTGTATTTATGAAACTAGAGGAAACTTTAAAAGGGACAGATAACAATGGTGAATTCTCCCTTTACGTATAGCTTATTTTCCTCTCTTCTTCCCTATGAATTGTTCTCAGATAAGCTCCAATAATGGAAATAATATTGAAATTATGGTACTAGGATATTATTTTTTTTAAAGAATTCCAAGTTATGCCTATTCACTAGATTATTATTGAGCAAAATACATGGTTGCGAAAACTGCTAGTGATAGAATAGCTAATAAAACACTGATTAAAGGAGGCCTTTAGACTTAATGTCATACTTGCAGCACACTGGACACAAATCAGACACATTTGTATACAATGCACTGTAATAATCCAACCTACAATTCACAATTCAATGTATTGCATGTATACAGAAAACTCATGTAATCAATCAAATGGTGCATATAAAATAATCTTTGGAATATTATTAGCTTGAAGGTGACAATGGTTGAGAGATGACTGCATGAGAAACAAAAGGACAGATCTAGGCAGTAAGCAGATATTCATATATTAATATTGTTCTCCCCTCTACTGGCAAGAAAGAGCATTGCATCTTAAAACGGTGTATCAGAGTGAATGCGAACCTTTTAGACACTGAATGCCCAAACCAGTGGTGAAATCTAAAATTTGTTACTACTGGTTCTGTGGGCATGGCTTGGGTGGGCATGGCCAATTTTTTCTTTTATTTTTAAAACCATTTTTTCTACAACCTCTTCCGCAAAGAGGTTGTAAAAAAATGCTTTCAAAAGGCTTTGAAGATCCCAGCGGAGTTGCCTGATCGGCAGACTTTGTTCTTTTAAATGCCTCTGACAATCCAAGCTGAGTTGCCTGATCATTAAGTGGCATTTAAAAGAAAAAAAAGTGTTTTTTTCTTTTAAGCCTTTGAGGATCCCAGCTGAGTGGCACGATCATCAGAGGCTTTTTTTTTAACTTTTAAAAGCATTTTTTCAGCCGAAGAGGTTGTAGGGGGAAAAAAAGCCTCTGATGATTGTGCAGCTCAGCTGGGCATGGGGAGGGGTGGGGCAGGAATTTTTGCTACCGGTTCTCTGAACCATCCACCTCCATCGCTACCGGATCAGGCAATCCAGTCCGAACCAGGAGCATTTCACCTCTGGCCCAAACTGTGTGTGCGTGCATGCCCAAATTGAAAGGCACGGACATGCCCAAACATGCACATGCACGGTGCCTGGGTGAACATGTGCATGCATTGGCATGCACATGCGCAGCAGAGACCCGAAGACCAGCTGGACAGCAGGGCATCCCAACACCGGCAGCATGGCAAGAGATAAGGTGTTATTCGTGGCTTGTTTTGTTGTTTGCGGGGAAACAGCTCACAAAAGAAACGCCAGAGATCTGACCTGGGTAATGGTGTACATGCCAGCAGAGAGCTGTCACCTCTGGCACGCTTGCCATAAGTTTGCCAACATGGGTGTATCAGAATCATACAGGCAATCCTCACCAGTAGCAATGAAGGACTAGCAAGTTTGTTGCTAAGCAGCAAAATAATTGTGACATCACATGGTCATGCCCTACCTATATCACTTTCAGCTGTGGTTATCAAGTGAGGAAGTCAAGCAACTTGCAACTTCCTGCCAGCTTTCCCATTGACTTTGCTTGTCAGACACAAACTGCAAAGGGCACAAAAGGCAGTTGAGACTGCAGGATGCTACAGTAATTGCAAATGTGAATTGACTGCCAAGCTCTTGAATCATTATTATGTGACTTTAGGAGGGTGCAACAGTAGCAACTTTAAGGATTGTTTGCAACTCGTCTTCAATGCCATTGCAAGTTCAAAGTTGCTGAATCAGCAGTCAATAAACACGGACTATTATGTTGTATCAGGATTGTTCATATGTTTCTATTTTCAGAATAATTGATACATTTTCCCAGTTTTTCATAAAAGTTTAATAACAGTACAAAATACAAGAAAAGCCATTTGTTCCACATGTACCAGAGACAGTCACTAATATGCTAACAATTGTCAGCTATGTGCATGAGTACAAGGAGCAAATTCTCTACTTTGGCCAAGATTAATAGGCTAGATAGTTAAAATATGTCATTCTATAATACCCTATATAATTCAGATTCACACGATCCAAAATAAAAGACTTTTGAAATGAGGCAGTAAAGCAATCAGTTCACAACATGGCTACTCTTTAAATAAGAAATGGCAAAGATTGCTCTGTTATATTTTACAGTATACCTTTTTTTTGTACAAAATACAACATACATTTATTTCTGTTTGGAGAAATACTCTTTACTCTGCTTGACATCTGGCTTGATAGTGTCACTTCCAGGTTGCCAACCAGCTGGGCACACTAAAGAAAATACATTTTAAGTTATTGGGTCATATAAAAAAAAAACTGAGTTGCATGTTCATAATTAGATCATTACCCATAACCTTGCAGAAAAGAAGAATTGCAGTTTACAGTATTAGAATTGTATTGATTGGGAAAACCCTGTTGCATAGGATAATTTGGGTCAATAGAGTTATTCTGACCATAAGCTGCAACTTTCATATTCTCAATTAGAACAGATTTTTAGCAATACGAGACTGTATATCATTAGTATCATAGCTTACCATTATTCAGTATGATAGAATTTAGATTTAATTACATTACTGAATAAGTCACAAGCACCTGAGTTCATACACTACACTTTTCATAAACTGGAACATGTGCAATACCAGATCAATTCTTGAAATGCCAAGAATCCCTTCTCATCACAACTGCTAAAAATCAACAACATGGGCTTCTGATATTTTGAGATGGGAAAGATAAAATTCTAATAGGCCCTAAATATTAATGCTTAAAAACACTCAGAACCTCCTCCAAGATAGAGAGAGGAATAGAAAAGTTGAGCCTTCTCCAAGTGACATGGAAAACAAGCAGTAAGCTGATATTCTGATAATACATTTATTTCATTATGCAAATTACTCTGTGGCATTCTGTGCTTCTAAACTTTGTTTGCACCGATTTTAGGGAATGTAAACTTCAACATATTTTTACAACGAATATCCTCAACCTTTAAAGATTTTGTTTTTTATTGAAAGTCTAATGAACTTCCAATGAAAAACTTGTACCACAAATGGATAAATCTTTTGTAAACGAAAGCTTTTATCTACGCACTCAACCTTATCAGCTTACATCTTAATCATAAAAATACAATCCAGGTGACAGCTGCAATCTATTTTTAATGTAAGGAAAAAGTGTTAAAGTCTCAAGTATTCATATTACATAGATTATAGGGGTTATGAGCCAACACATTTTTAAAAAGTACAATCTCACCTTCTCCATTTTTGTCTGTAAACTGAAAAGCCTGAACTAGCCTGAGTGTCTCATCAACTGAACGACCAACAGGCAGATCATTGATTGTGATCTGGCGTAAGATCCCCTTTTCATCAATGATAAAGAGGCCCCTAAAACAGAAAAAAAAGTAATTAAAAAAGTTAGAGGTTGTGCAAACACCAATTCAACTTTCTCTGAATTTATTTTTAGAATGCAATTCAAAGCAAATATCAAATATAAGGCACTCATTCCTGCAAATGCTATGTGAAACATGAGCTTCTTGCAGAATTCTTTAGCTTGAATAGTGTTAGATAAGAAACAACAAGTGAGATAATGAATCTTGCCTAATATTGCCTAACCAACATTGAACCATCTAAAACTGACATTCCTTTATCCATCAACCACCCTGTGCCAGAACTGTTAACATCCTGGCCCCTACGCTAGACTATATCAACTGTCCATCCTTGGTTCTTGGGGGGGGGGGAACTGTCCCCCTCAGAACGGGCTCGCAATTTGGGTGTCCTCCTAGACTCACAGCTAAGATTGGAGCAGCATCTGTCAGCTGTGGCTAGGGGGACCTTTCCACAGGTTCGCCTGGTGCACCAATTGCAATCCTACTTGAATCAGGAGGCTCTCCTCACAGTCACCCATGCCCTTGTCACCTCACTGTTAGATTATTGCAACGCCCTCTACATGGGGCTACCCTTGAAGAGTGTTCGGAGACTACAGTTGGTCCAGAATGCAGCTGCATGAGCTGTTGTGGGTGCACCAAAGTACACCCACATTACACCAATTCTCCGCGAGCTGCACTGGCTCCCTATTGGTCTCCGGCACAATTCAAGGTGTTGGTTATCACCTTTAAAACCCTACATGGCTCAGGGCCAGGCTATTTTCAAGACCGCCTCATACCGCATAGCTCTCAGCAACTGAAAAGATCCCCCAGAGTTGGTCTCCTCCAGGTCCTGTCAGCTAAACAATGCCGGCTGGCAGGCCCATGGGGGAGGGCCTTCTCTGTGGCTGCCCCAGCTCCCTGGAACCAGTTACCTCCTGAGGTCCAGACCACCCCCACCCTATTGGCCTCCCAGAAAGCAGTGAAGACCTGGCTTTTCTGGCAGGCCTGGGGCCGTTGATCTTGTTGTTGCAATCTTGCAAGATCCAACCATGAATGGTGTGCATGGGCTTTTAATGTTTTTATCATGTTTTTAATAATATTTCTATGTTCATTGTTCACATTATTTTTGCTGTAAGCCGCCCAGAGTCCCTTGGGAGTTGGGCAGCATAGAAATGTGATAAATTAAATTAAATTAAATTAAATTAAATTAAATTAAATTATGCACCTGGGAGAAAAGCCAAGTTTTTACAGCTTTCCTAAAAGCCAAAAGAATCAGCACCATCTGTATCTTGGTGTTAGGGGGCTGGGGTGAGGCTATTCTATAAAGGCAAGCAGGATGACAGAGAAAGCATGTTTCTAAGTCCCCCGTCAGACAACATTCTTTCACTAGGGGGACTCATCCATGCCCATCCTGCATTGCAGGAACTATCAGGGATAGGCAGTTCTGCAAGTACCCTGGCCCCAGGCCATGTAGGTTTTTAATAGTGACAACCATCACCCAGAATTGCACCTGCAAATCTACTGAGAGCAGCACAGGTTACACAACACCACTATTACCAAGGTGTATTCGAATGCACTCACCACACACACACACACACACACACACACACTGTGCTACTGTATTCTGAACTAGAAGTTTTCAAATGCTTTTCGTGGGCAGCCCAATTTACAGCACTGGAATACTGGAATAGTCACTTGGGAGGTGACTAAGGCATGAGTGACCTTGAGCACTACCCCCAATTTAGAAAAGGGTACAACTGGCACACAATATATTGCAAAGATCCTGAAAGATGGAAAAATCACTAGATATGGTGATACATGAGGGACCCTAAAACTCACAATCACTCAGTCTTATTAGGGTTGAGCCAATGTTGATACTTCCCATCTAGCCCACCCCTGCCTGGCCATGGGAGAGCACCCTGAAGTTATCATAGACATTCTGCTTTGTTCCCCCAAACTGGCCAGGACAGCCACTGAATAGAAGACAAAAAGTATCAACTTTACATCTAAGATATACCAAGCGTTTGACACGTTTACATATATTACATGTTACTTGAAAGTTATTGGAATATCACTTTTTTTCCTATTATCACTTGTCAGGTTTTTTTTTAAATATACTCAACTAAGGTAAAAAGGAGATTAGTAGACATTCATACATTTATCTCCTGAGAATGTATCTAATTCCCTTTTAAAGTAATCAAAATTGGTGAACAACCTCCTGAGTTTGAAAGTAGTAAATTCCAGTTCCATATATTGTATAAAGAATTTGAAAAAGAGGCTATATGGAACCCAGTAATGTCACTACAACTCAACCAGCCATGAAAAACATAAGAACATGTTTTATTAGTTTTTGGCTCTGCCTTTACATCAGTTCAAGGTGGTGTACATATTTAATGCTCTTGCCTCCCATTTTTCACACAATCCCAAGGGAATGACTGGCCTCAAATCACCTAGCTGGCTTTCACGCCTAAGGAAGAACTACAACTCATTCTTTCAGTTTTTATTTTTTTTTCCTGCTGAAACAAACAGAACTCTGAGCAAAGTTCCCTCATATTATAAAGGAATTAGTTTTCATTCCTTGTTTACATACATTACATACATTCCTTACATAACTAATTCTTCCTACAAAGGGAAGCAAGAATTCTTTTAAGTAGGGCCTATCTGAACTTGATAACGTACAGATTCATTGCAACTAGGTCAGGGGTCTGGAGCCGCATGTGCCTCTTTCACCCCTCTGCTGCCGCTCCAGAGCCGCAGGTTGCTGACCCCTGACCTAGTTGCAATAAATCTGTACATTATCAAGTTCAGATAGGCCTGTCACTCAAAATATGCATCACAGCCACCAATGTGTGACACCTGCTGGCACGCGATTTATTGAGCTTTTCAATCCCCGGTAGGCCAACCATGGATAAATCCAAGAAAAGAAAAGTTTCAGAAGAAAACAAAACATTTAATTCAACTACATATGCTAGTTTTGTGGCTGCTCAAGAAACAGTCAGGCACGGGAAGGGTTTTGTGGCTCCCAGTGTTTTCTTTTCTGTGGGAAACAGGTCCAAATGGCTCTTTGAGTGTTTAAGGTTGCAGACCCCTGAACTAGGTAAATGTAGACTTGAAAACAGGCTAAAGGATGACTGCATTTAAACATAAGCATTGATAGTATAAAACCATGAACTATTGAAGATCAGCAAAATCTTTGTTAACACACCAACAATTCAATGTGAGTGAATTTAATTTTAAAAAATTATCTGAAGGGGGAAATAGGTTATCTGCTTGAAGAATACAAATCAGATGGAGATTGTTACATTACCTGTAAGAAATGCCTTCATCCTCCTTTAGTACACCATAATCCTTAGCAATTAGACGTTTTGTGTCAGAAACCAGAGGAATGCGCATATTGCCTAGTCCCCCCTGCTTTTTGGGAGTGTTGATCCTTTAAGAAAAGTTCAAGAAATTGGTATAGTTTTCCAACTAATTAATTAATCACAACTAAAGCACAAATGTGCAAGTATAAAGTATTTTAGCAACTTTAACAATTGCTAAGAGGCAGTGATCCAAAACTATCCTCCTTAGTTTGAGTGTTTTGCAGATTACCAAATGTCAGTATAGGAATACAGTGGAAACTTTTTTGGTGGTGCAATCCAGTTGCCCTTGTGCAATATAAATTGCCACAAAAACTCAACAGTTTCTTGGCGTTAATGGAGCTATTATGAGATGGCCGAAAAAAATGGCTCCATTTAGTGTAAGCTTTAACAGACTCTAAAATCTTTAAAGCTCCACATAAATAAGTTTGTGACAGTTATCCAGAGACTTGCTTCTTTTTCATCTATCGATTTTGCAAGTTATTAAGCAGGAATTAGATTTTTTCTCTTCTACATATGAATTGTTTAGTATATGAAATGACATCAGAAATAAGTTAAAGCTTGTTGATGAGCAGTTGTTCATTTCACTTGCACCAATGTCTTCCAACCTGTACCTTTTCATTAAGTAAAAACCACACTAAACTCAAAGGTTTTGATTTGAACAGAAACACACATTATCAGAAAAAGCTCTTTGACAGGATGAAAGCCCCAAACCCAAAGATTCTTACCAGGCTAGATGGCAAAAGTGAGAATCAACAGAAGCACCAATCACCTCACAATTTATCTTCTTGAATTCATCAGAACGGTCACTGAATGAAATAATTTCAGTTGGGCAGACAAAGGTGAAATCAAGTGGATAGAAGAAGAAAACAACGTATTTCCCTAGGAAAAAATTGAAAAAGTTAGTCGATAGCATGGAAACGTTTCTTTCATAGTCAAATTGATATAGTTACAGCAAGATATAATTACTAAGGTTGTGCATGAAATGGAAAGTGTTTTAAAACCAAAACAAACCAATGTTTTACAAGGTCTGCCAGAACCATTCTGGATTTGCCATGGGATGGCTGAAACAAAACTCAGTTGTCATCCAAGTCTTTTTTCGGTCCTTATTCTTTCCCTATCCTTTAGCAATTTCTGCTCTATATTAATGTATGAATATACATTAATACATTAATATAAAGCAAACGAAACAGCCTCATTCCATTCAGAATTTGGACCAAAACTTCCAAAAACATGCATTTTAAGTCAGCCACAGATCATCCAAAAGCATGCATGGGATGCTTTTGCACATTCCTATTACCAAATCCTATATTCCAAAATTCAAATATTAGAGCAATTTTATGGCATCTCTGCAGATTTACTCATTACTAAACAGCACAAAAGATACCTGGTACAACTGAGAATGCTATTTAATTATCAAAAGTTCTCCTTACTGCTAAGCAGCCATATTTGTGGGTGCTTCATACACGACTCTATAAAACAATAGTGGCCTATACTTAAAAGCATGCAATTTCAGCACAAAAATATCAAACTCCTGATAAGGTAGTGTATTATTCCTTCACTAACCAATTATGCTACATACTTATCAATTGCCAGCATAATTCAGCTGCTGGTTATCAGCTGTAGTAACTAGTTAAGACCAAGTTAAAGCAAATGCTATTAATAGTGCCTCCCCACACACTTCAATTCTCTATTATCTCAACATTCAAAAACAATCTAAAGCCATATTTCTGTACTAATGTCCTGAGGGTCACAATGTTGCCAGATAACTTAATCTGGATTTATTCAGTGGGCTTCCATTTTCAATTACATTCCTGGAAGCATCAGGTTCTTGTTTCTCCACTGCCAAATAACATTTGGCCGAGTCATAATCAGCATAGCAGTTTGATAATGAGCAGCCCTTCCAAACACAATTAATATCAAGTAAAAGGGGAACTGGCTTGTTTTGCTTTTGGGATTGTGCTTTTCCTGCCAAAGGCAGTAGAATATTGGCTCTCAGAGATGCTCTCCTGAAAATTCAGCCTTGAGACCAAGTATAGTAGACAGGATGAAGAAACCATATCTTTTTCTTTCCTTCTCTCTCTCTTGTATATACATGACAAAACCAATTGCTACAATTATCTCATGATTTAACTGGTGAGACAAGCACACCCCTTCTTCCATGTTACTTATATGCAAACTGCCTACTATATTCAACTGGCTAATTTAGGCTTCAAGTGGACACCTCATCCATTTCCACTTTAACATCTTAAATATATGGTTTTATTTCTCATCATTTAAATGTTCCATGCCCATGCATAATGCATTTTGGTACAAACCAGTTGTGAGATGCTCAAACTGTATTTTTGCAACTTTAAACAGAAAATATTTCAGAAGCAAAGATCCTGTTTTTGGACCAAGATCCTATTTATCTACATAATGTTCTACAACACCACCTCTTCCAATCCAACAAGCTTTATTGGATTTACCTTTGTAATCAGAAAGTTTAATATCTTTGAATTGCCCATCTGGCATTACTGCTGTGGCTTTGAAGTCTGGGGCTGGTTTCCCAATGGCAGCATTTCCGGAGGACATTGTGACTGAAGTTTAAGAGAAAGAGAAATGATTAGTAAATGTTTTGCTAGGTATCACCTGAAAGAGCATTGATAACGGCCAAGCTATTTAGAACCTCAGAAATTTTAGAAGCTGAAATTTAATGGCCTAAAAAATGATCTTTTAAAAAATAATTTAAGTTAGTATTCACCTATTACCAATTACCCAAACTACAGTTTATATGCTTGTTAATACAGATTTCCTGAATATGGGACATCATTTTTTCTACATTTATCAACCATCAACTGGGTTGAGAGTATGATCTAAGAAACATATTTTATCTGGCTTAATTCCTAAAATCAAAACTGTTCTTTATACCGTACATCCTGCTGCTAATCTTATGCAACTATAGATTTTGCAATCACTAATCTTATCAAGCACAAGTTTCTGGCATATTTACCACACATTTTGACACCCAGCGAAAGCTAAGCATTGTAGACAAATAGTATTTGCAGATTCTCCTAACAATACCAATTCAATTTATATGTTCAAGTCATAATCTGCACCAAGTATAGAAAACACAACTAAATCTAAATTAGCTTTACCCAAAATGAACCACTTCAAGCCCCATAATTCTCAGGTGTGGCCATATTGGCCCGGAAAGAAAATGTATGTATTACATACATTTTCTTTCCTGGCCAATGGCTAGCTTAAGTACTAGCACCTGGGGAATTAAGAGTACAATTTGACATAATCCAATGTATAACCAGTTTTTTAAGTTCACTCTGTACATTTGTGCAAGGTAGCCATTACATTCTGAAACAATATCTGAATAGTAAAGCCAGAAAATTTAAAGAAAAATCCTAAGGCAGCCTTAAAATAATCCAAGTTCAGATGGGTTTACTCTGGGGGAATAGATTTCATTTTCCGTTATGTAATTACCGAAAATTGAAACCCTTGAAGAGGAAGTTAGTTTATGAATTGGCTTTCACCATCCCACAGCTGTTGCAAAGTTTATGTCTCAAATTTCAAAGCGTTCAATGACATTTTTCTCCAATTCAGTTTGGAAAGCTTGCAAACCCTTTAAGCACGTTTTACCCCTTAACTGCAAGCAGGAACGAATGCTTGCACATCGCGCTAACCTCCGAATTGCCGAAACGTTACGTACCCAGCAAGTGAAACAGGCTAGCTCGAAAACAAACCACTCTGTATCTTAAATTTAGAGCACAAATAGATCAAAATGCCTAGCAACCCTCAAGGAACACTAGCGTCTTTGGCAAAGCAAACTCGCCTTAACGGTCTCCTTGTTTAAATAGCCCATTGTAAGTAACCTCCGGCTGATCCAACCGCAACATCGTTACAAGAAATGCAAAACCTTTAGAGGTGCAACCGAATGTAATAATCTAAGAGGCAACGCAATCCGTAACCCCATACCGTGCAGATAACCGTCTTTCGGTTGTTCCAACCAGATTTTTTCTCTCTCTCTTCCGCCTCCGCCCAGGTTAAGCCAAGAGGCACCTGCTGCGAGAAAGCCAAGCAAAAACTTCCAGCTAACTCAACATTGCTTTCATTAGTTGTTTAAAAAAGTATCCCTACTCCTCCAATATGCAATAAAATATCACCGAAAACTAAGGTCCCCCCCCTCCCCCCTACGCACACACACACACACACTTCCTTAGGGAGAAGCTGTTCCACAAATCGAGCTCCGGCTATGAAAGGAACCTCCCGCCACCCCGGCTCTCACCCAGCTGCAGTTACCTAAAGAGAATCAAGAACAGATTCTTACGGACTCGACCAGTACAAACTAGACAAGAAAGGCGAGTTACCTGGTTTTATATGGTCCGAAATCTCGCGATAGAAGTGACGCAAAGCCGGTAATCCTATCGGTTGGCTCCTTTTCCCGCTCTCTTCCCGCCCTTTTGCTAGGAGCTGCAGCGCCAGCATGACTCTGCAGATTTGCTACTCCACGGCGCTCGCCTTGGCTCATTGTCTACTAAAGCATCAGATTAAAATTCGGAGTGATAAATGAATTAATAGAATTCAGGGCAGTCTGGCCGGCTTTTTGTGCTTTTTCCTGTCTGGGGGAAAGCCCCCCTCGTCCTAGTAGTTCTTTTGGCGCCTATATCAAATATTGCTCGTAACAGTGTTGCTAAGTAATTAGATGTCACTCCATTACGAACACCTTGTGTAATCAATGTACATCAAAAATGCAAAGTCATGACGAATCGGCCTTTTTCTAAATAAAAAGAGACATTTGTATTCCACATGAGACCAAGGTGCCTTCTTTCAAAAGGTAACAGGACTTTCTTGTTTTGCTAGAAGACATTCCACTTCTCATCCAGGAAGCTTGTTCAGTTCTGATTGAATGGTGGAGAATGGAAGGATTTATATTCCTTGCGGTCATGTGGTCCGTAGCCTCTTTTCCGAGAACAATTGAGATCCCTTGGAGGTTTATCTCTGCCCTCAGGGTCACCTGAATCCTCCCATTTGCACCATACAGTCACAGCTGAACAAACCTCTTGGATGAGAAGCGAAATGGCTTCTAGCAAAACAGGATAGTCCAAATGCCTTTTGAAAGAAAGCACTTAGGCGACTGAAAATCTCCATAGACATTACCCATCAGCATTCTTACCCTGGTTTATACTTAAGCATCTCAGAGAATTAATTGTGTTTAAGACCCAAGGCAATTTGTTTGGTCAGTTCAGGTGATAATGCTATCTTTATCTTGAAAAATAGTGGATCGTGCTAATTTATCGCAGTTGAATCATATTTTACTGAAATAACCAAACCTAGATTGCAGAGTGTGGTAGCAGGGATCACACAACACGTACAAATTGGCAGTAATATTTAACCTTGAATATTTAAAATGATATGCAAAATTGTTAAGTTGTTTAACCAACCATAGTAGCCAAATTCACACGAGCAAGCAATCTGACTTCTGGTGTCTAAAAGATGTCTATTTTATGCCCTATGTGGTGGGAGCATGGACATGGGAAACCTCAGCACTGAATGATGAAATAAATTACAGGCTGACATTTTATATTCTGGTGATTTGAAATAAATTGGAATTACACACTTTCAGTCAGAAGATCATTCTATGTACTACTTGGAAAAGAAAATCAACAAAGGAATGGTATTGTTTTCATAACTGGAAAAAAAATACAGCAAAAACAATATTTGGTTACTATGCAGTCAGTGACTATTATCAATTAGACCTCAAAAAACCTTTGATATGACAGATATTGAAGTTATTAGTATGCTTCAGATACTAATGCAAACGAGGAGGGAGGGATTGATGAGTATTATGATCAAATTCAATCTGAAATTGACAGAATATGCAAATTTATGTTGCTTGTGATAGAGACTAGAATTCCAAGGTGGAAAAATATAAAATATAATTGGACTGGGAAACAAATCAACTAGGACAATGATATACCAGTTTATTTCCAGAATTTCCAGTTATTTATTGCTACCAAAATTTCTTTATTGCTAAGAATCAAAATGAAACCTAACGACAAGTAGTCCTTCACTTATGACAATAATTAGGACTGGAAATCCAGTTATCTTTATAGTCATAAGTCAAGGTAACCTGTGAGTGAAAGTCTTTCCAGCCTTCTCCACAGCAGTTGTTAAACCCATTTAAATTTGAAAAGTATCTTGAAACTTTTGTTCTAAAATGCAACAATTAGGCAACAGTATAGTCACATAATGACTATGCCGAACTAAACCAGTCAAAATCTCAACTAATCAGATCAGCAGGATACATTTTTATAAAGATATAGCCATAAATTCAGCTGTGGAATATGTAGGAAAGGGCTATGGAAGATTCTCCCCAGTACACTGGATGTCTACTCTCCTTGTACTTAAAAAAATGACAACATTTTTTTAAACCAATATTTTAGTTTATGTCTTAAGTAATTTTTATTTTTAATAATTCAGTGGCTAAGACGCTGAGCTTGTTGATCGAAAGGTCGGCAATTCAGCAGTTCAAATCCCTAGTGCAGGGGGCAGGACCTGCGGCTCTGGAGCCAGATGTGGCTCTTTCACCCCTCTGCTGTGGCGCCCTGTCACTCAAAATATGCGTCACAATCACCAATGTGCAATACCTGCCTGTTATGTTGGGATGTGATGGATGGCCCAATAACTTACAGAGACACGTGGCTTGCTGATCAAAACATATCTTTATTTTCTGCTGTTTGTTTCTTGCAGGTACATCCAGGACTGAACTGCAGGATCAACATGTGGTGACCTTAAGTACCCAGGAGGAGTGGTCTCAGGTAAGGGGCGTCCCTGGCAAGGGGAGGGGTTCAGGTACTCTGGGGTTAACCCTTGGGGTGCTGGTCTAGGGAAATAACACAGAGCAGGTAGGGCATTTACTTCTAACAAATCCCCCTCTAAATGTCCGACCTGTGAGGGTGTGTTTGGTGAGGTTGGCGTGGGGTTAATGAGTATCCCTAGTCTGGATGTGAGGTAATCATGTTGTTTGGATGGCAGTGGTTTGGTGAGTATGTCTGCTACCTGTTCCTTGGTGTCGCAGTGGATGGCACTTATGAACCCTGACCTGGACAGCTGTCTCACATGTTTATGTTTGATGTCTATGTGTCTAGACCTCTGATCTATGGCATCTGATGTGGAGATCTCTATTGCGGCTTTGTTGTCCTCGAAGATGGTTATGGGGAGGACGGGGTTGGCCCAGATGCTGGATAGCAGGTCGTTGAACCAGACCAGGTTGTTGGCTGCCTTGGACAAGCAGATGTATTCGGCTTCAGTGGTGGAGGTGGCCACTAGGTTCTCCTTCCCCGTGTACCAATGCACCGGGCTGCCGTTTAAGAGGAATATGTACCCTGACGTGCTCTTGCGGCTTTTCGTATCGCCAGCCCAGTCAGCATCGGCGTAGCATGAGAGTGTTGGTTGTTCAGAAGGTTCGGGTTCTAGTGATAGGCATGCGTTTGTGCTGTGCTTGAGGTATCTTAGCACCCTCTTTACTGCTTCCCAGTGGTAGGTGGTGGGTTTACTCACATGCCTGGACAGTAGGTTTACGGAGAGGGCGATATCAGGCCTGGTCCAATTGGCGATGTAGAGCAGGGAGCCGATGATGGACCTGTACAGGGTGTTGTCGGGGAATTCTGGCGATTCAGAGTACATGTTCTTTATGAAGTCCACCTGCATTGGGGTGTCACACGGTTTTGCCTCGGCCATATTGCATTTATGAATTAGCTCCGAGATCTTTTCTTCTTGTGACAGCCGGAAGCCTTTGGAGGTTCTGCTCACCTGCACTGCAAGGTACTTGCTCACGCTCCCCAGGGACTTCAGTGTGAACTGCTCGCTCAATTTGTTGGCAAAGTTGCTGCACTCCTTTCTGTCCTTGCCTATGTAGAGAATGTCATCCACATAGACGAGCACGTACCCTGGTAGGTCTCCGCTCTTCCGGATGAAAAAACAGTTGTCTGCTGGTGTGGCTCTGAATCCTATGGATTCGAGTACCTTGGATAGGCACTCGTACCAGCGCTTCCCAGACTGTTTAAGTCCATATAAGCTTTTGTTGAGCAGCCAGGTCTCGCCACTGGGTGTCCCCTTGCAGGGTGGGGCCCGGACATAGATTTCCTTGTCCAGCTTGGCGTGCAGATAGGTGGTCTGGACATCGAACTGCTGCACTTCCAGGCCCATGACTGATGCGATCACCAGGGCGCTCTTAACACTTTCTGCCCGTACGGTTGGGGAATAGGTGTCCGTATAGTCTTCGGGGTATTTCTGCGCGAACCCCTGGGCCACTAGTCGCGCCTTGTAGAGGGTCTGTCCATTTTCCAGGGTTTTAATCTTGAACACCCATTTGGTTCCTATGGGAGTCTTCCCTTCTGGTACTTTGGTGGGTTTGTACACATCTAGGCTTCTGAGGCTTTCCATCTCCTTCTCCGTGGCCTCCTCCCACTTGGACCTTTCTTCCCTGGGGAGTAGGGTTACCTCATTGTAGGAAGTTGGAGTGATGGGGCTGGAGCTCAGGTGCAGGATGTAATTCTCCAAGCGCTTGGGCAGCTGGTTCCTCGTAGATCTGACTGGTCTCGTGGGGGGCGGCTCACTGTCACGCAGAAACCTTACTTCCTTCTGGGTCAGTGTGTCTACCTTTAGTTTCGGTGTTTCACTTTTGGGCGCGTTGTTGCTTGTCTTGGAGTGGCTGGGTCCTTCGGTCTCCTTGTTGGGTGGGTCTTCGGCTGGTGTCTTGCGTTGGTGGCATACCTCGTTCAGATGTATCCTGGACCAGTTGGCCTGTTCATGGAAGGCAGCTGTCCTGGATACTACAAAGCGATTGTTATTGTCTATGAATTTGAACCCTTTGGTCCCTGTCTCATAGCCCATGAATTTCAGGCGTTTAGTAACCTTATCCCCTTTTCGGTGTAACTGTTTTGGGATGTGCACATCTGCGGTCACCCCAAATACGTGCAGGTGCGATATTTTTGGCTTCTTGCTGTGCATTATTTCGTAGGGTGTCTTGCCTATTACACTGGACCAGGTTCTGTTAAGGGTATAGTTTGAATAGGCCAGTGCCTCCGCCCAGAACTGCTGCCCCAACCCAGAGTCCTCTAGGGCGCACCTCACCATGGTCTGCAGCGTGGAGTTCCTGCGTTCCGCGACTCCGTTCTGGAATGGCGAGAACGGAGAAGAGGTGTAATGTAGAATGCCCTTTGACCCTAACCATCTTGAGAATTCCCCTGACAGGAACTCTGACCCCGTCGGTCATTATTTGCTTGATTTGTGTATTATTCTGCACCTCTACTCTCTTGTAGAATTCTTTGAACCTTAAGTAGGTTTCGTTTTTGTGCTTTAATGTGTATACGTAACCATAGCAGCTGTGGTCATCCACTATGGTGAGGAAGAACCTCTTGCCGTGTTTTATTGATGGCCTTAGGGGTCCTACCAAGTCCATGTGCACCAACTCAAAGGTGTGGCTGGTGGTGCGGGAGGCCTTTTTTGGTTTGGGTGCTGTTTTTAGTTTAGAACATTTGCACACTGAACAGTCCAGATAGTTCTCACAATTCTTTATTTTGGTTCCTTCTGTACAGTCCATCATTTTCTGAATCACGGGAAAACTGGCGTGCCCTAGTTTTCGGTGCAGGAGGTGGGCGCAGTCATCATGGATGGGTCTGCCTATGGTGACCTTCCCTGTGTTTTGTGTGTTATCCTCGCTAGTGTTGGGTTCTGCATTGGTGTTGGTGTGGGGGGTGTCTACCTTTCCTGTGAGTAGGTATGGGAGTCCCTCCCTGATGTCGACTTTCCCTAGGCTCTTGTTGCCCTTGCTAATGTGCATTTCAGCCCCCCTGAGTGATACCTCAACCCCCAGCTCGTTGCTCAGCTTCAAAGCAGCTAGGATATTGTGCGGTATCCCTGAGACCAGGAGTACCCCCTCTACTTTCCCTATCCCTGGGAGGGTGACGTTTCCTCTGCCTGTTACTCGTACCTCGTTCTGATTGGCCACTTTAATGAGGAAGTCCTCTTCCTTGAATGATGAGAGCAAATCTCTGTTGGGGGTGGTGTGGTTGGTGGCTCCAGAGTCAATGAGCCACATGGTGTCTCCCTTTTCTGTCTTGGTGGGGTGTGTGTGTGCACCTACGCCATATGATGACCCGGGCCTGTTGTCTCTGGAGCCCTCTCTGTTCCCCCTGTGGTCCCTTGGGGTGGGGGAGTCCCTGCGCCTGTACCTATCATCGGGGGAGCGTCTATCTGGGTACCTGTCTCTGTGCTCTCGCCTATCCCTTTCCCTGTGGGCCCTGGGGCAATCCCTCTTGTAGTGTCCCTTGGAGCCGCAGCCAAAACACTCAGCGGGGTCCTGCGCCCTGTCCTGGAATGCTACTCTTTTTGTGGGTCTGGGCTCTCTGGGCTCTCTGCGTATGTGTTGGCGGATCCTCCTGAAGTTGTCTTCTGCAATTAGTTTATTGGAGAGCCTCTCTAGGGATATGTGGCCTAGGGTGTCTGTCCCTAGCTGGTTAATGAACGTTTGCCAGGATGGGTCTAGGGAATTGACTATCACGCTCTTCATCGTGCGCTCTGAGACTGCCTCCCCTCTAAGTCTTAGGTCTGCTCTGACTGCGTTTAGAGCTGGGATACCAATGGTGTTCCCCCATTGGTATCCCAGGTCTCATTCTGGTAGAGTAAAAGTCTTTGGATATTTGAGTCGTGGTGGCTACATTCTCACTATAGAACAGGGTGAACAATAGTTGTACAATTTCTGATACAGTCATGTCCTGCCCTATGCTGTAATATATGGAGGGGGACAAACTGGATATCAAAATGCAAAAAGCCCTGTGGTGCAGGCAGTCCTGCTCCAGGGTCCAGGGTCTCTTAGGGGGATTAGTTACATATAACAACACATTCTCCCTTAAACATACAACCTGTAACTGCTGGTACCACTCCAGCAAGTTAAAACCATCAGATTTTAATTTTGGGAAGTCATTTGGTAAGTTCCCAGAGTTGTTGCTGTTAGTACTTACAGCTGGAGATTGTCCATGGTGTGGGATGTTGGGAAAGTCACAGTATGGCATGGGGATGCTGTCAGGCAGTTTAAAATTCCCTCCATGCATTTTTTTTTCTTCTTCCCTCCACAGGTCGCTCTGCGCATGCGCGAAGTCCATTCTGCCTGTGGAGTCATCGTGGAAGGATCTCCTGCTGGCGGCTCCGGCGAAGAGGCCTCTCCTGGGCTCGTGGGCCTCGGCCAGGTCCCTGGCGACCCAGCGATGGTCCAGGGAGGCCCGAAGGTCGTCTTCCCAGCTGGACAGCATACCTGGATCCCTTCGGCATGGTCGCGGCGGCGGCGGCGGCGGCGGTGAGTAGCTGCTCCAGTCCTCGCTCTCGGTTGCGCTGGGTCTCTCGGCGGCTCGGTGCTTGGTCCTCTGCGCGGGTCGCTGGGCCTTTGTTTCATCACGGTTGTCGGTTCCTTGTCTCTTGGTGGCTCAGGGGTCTCCCTTCTCCCGTCCGGAGCTCCCTCCTTTTTTGTTGTGCCTTCGGGGTGGGTCTGGATTGGGCCCGAAGGCGGCGGCGAGGGTCCGGATGGCCCTCTCGATTTCTTTTTCGCTTGGGGAGGGCAATGGCTCTGTTTCTGCCTCTTCCCCTTCTGAGCTTTCCCCCCCATCGCTACTTTGGGGGGTGTAGTTTTGTGCGGGCGGCCATCTTGGGCCTTCTCTTCCGGGTTGTTGTTGGTCGGCCATCTTTTTGGACCACGTGTCCAAAGATGGCTTCCGCCCGAGGGTCGGAGTGGGGCTGAGGGCCCTGGCTTTTCTGGCATGCCCTATCTGGTGGGATTTGCTTACCAGGTGGGTGCTTCTCGGTTCGGGTGAGCAGTTGCGGCTTTCTGGCTCCCTCTTGAAGTCACGGACGAGGCTCTGGATCTTCGCTGCGAGGTCCTCGTCTGTTTCGGTTGATCCCAGCAAGCTCATTATTTTTTGTTTGAGTCTGCTGTGGCCTGGTTCCGTCTCTTCGTCCTCACCCTGGCTTTCGACCCCTTCCTCGTCTTGTGACTGGTAGGCATCGGGGTCTGTGTCTTCTCTCAGGTGCGGTGATGTCCCCACCGGGGAATCACCGGTGGTGGAGTGGAAATCTTCCATCATGGCGCTGACTCTTTCGTTTTCTTGCTGGTGCTGTGTCTCCTCGTTATTAGATGGCCAAACCATCCTCGGCTACCATTCTGTTATGTTGGGATGCGATGGATGGCCCAATAACTTACAGAGACACATGCTGATCAAAACATATCTTTATTTTCTGCTGTTTGTTTCTTGCAGGTACATCCAGGACTGAACTGCAGGATCAACATGTGGTGACCTTAAGTACCCAGGAGGAGTGGTCTCAGGTAAGGGGCGTCCCTGGCAAGGGGAGGGGTTCAGGTACTCTGGGGTTAACCCTTGGGGTGCTGGTCTAGGGAAATAACACAGAGCAGGTAGGGCATTTACTTCTAACACTGCCAGCACGCGATTTATTGAGTTTTTCAACCCCCAGTAGGTCAACCATGAATAAATCCAAGAAAAGTAAAGTTTCAGAAGAAAACAGAACGTTTAATTCAACTACATATGCTACTTTGTGGCCGCTCAAGAAATAGTCAGGCACGGAAAGGATTTTGTGGCTCCTAATGTTTTCTTTTCTGTGGGAAATGGGTCCAAATAGCTCTTTGAGTGTTTAGTACCATGTAATGGGGTGAGCTCTTGTTACTTGTCCCAGCTTCTGCCAACATAGCAGTTTGAAAGGATGTAAAAAACTGCAAGTAGAAAAATAGAGACCACCTTTGGACCCTGACAGCCTTCTGGGTGCCTTTGGCATTTAGTCATGCCAGCCACATGACCATGGAGACATCTTCGGACAGTGCTGGCTCTTTGGCTTTGAAACGGAGATGAGCACTGCCCCCTAGAGTCTGGAACACTAGCATATATATGCTAGGGGAACCTTTACATTTACCTATGGATTTTTGTCTTTTATTTGTTGTTATAAATTGTCTTATGTTTTAGTATAAACAGAAAAGTGCATATCATTATGCACATTCCACCAAGTATATACAGTCAGTAAAAGAAAATGTTATATATCGTAGTTTACAAACCAAAATGGGTAGCACAGTAAAGTTTTTTTCCTACTGCTGAATTAAATTGCAAACTTCTGATCTTGAGTTAGCCAAAAATTATGCTACCATAAAATATTACGTTCCTACTACTAATCCCTATCTGACATTGCCTTTGTTTGGGCATGTCTGTGCACTATGACATTCTTATTTTGTATATGTGTATGTTATGCAAAGCAATTAGTTTGATCCTCTGAATTTGTCACCCTCTAAGTGTCACCAATGAGCACAAAACTGCTAACACTTAGGAGGGTATAGGTTTGGACAGGTGACTTTACTCACTCCTGCCTCTGTAAAACAAGAGAACTAGGATCTTCTTGCCAAATTCACAAGTTTCCTGAACTGCTGTTTAGTAGACTTGTATAGCTTTGAATTAAATCAAGGTTTGGGGGTTGTGGAACAGCTCTTCAGCAGACTTGTTTGATTAGATGTTTCAAACAACTGTTTTCCCTGTTTTCAGAGCATGCCAGTCTGAAAACTCAGCAGCTCCCCAGCTCTTTCTATGAGAAAGAGTAGTGTAGAAAAGTGTCTAGGCCTCAGATGGAAGAAATATCTATATCAGCCTGCAGTGGTTAATAGACCCTAGGTTAATCCAATCCCATATGATTTATCTGACAGCACTACCAACTGTTTGAGGAATGAAGTCTATCACTTAGGAACTGCTACTGGGTACTCTTAGCCTAAGAAGAAAACACTACTATTAACACCAGTACAGCAAATAATGACTTATGTCCAATTACGGTGCTTAGTCTGCAGAGCTAAACCAGGCTCTACCTTACGGAAATATAGTCTGAAATAGAGTTCACAAATAGAGGTTCAGAAAAAGAGTTTACCGTATTTTCCGGCGTATAAGACGACTTTCTAACACACAAAAATCTTCTCAAAAGTTGGGGGTCGTCTTATACGCCGGGTGTCGGTCTCCTGTAACCAGGCAGACCAGCCCGAAAGGCTTTGAGGAGCCTTAAATGGCTCTGAGGAGCCAAGCTGAATTGCCTGCTGAGTTGCCGCTAATCAGCTGAGTTACACGCAAGCCCCCTGTAAAAGGGAAAAACTTTCCTTTTACACAACGCTGGCCATCTCAGATGAGATTAGCAGGCAACTCAGCTGGGATCGCCAGAGCTTGGATGGCCAAGCGCTGTGTAAAAGGGAAAAACTTTCCTTTTACACAACGCTGGCCATCCCAGCTGCTAATTTTTGCCTCCTAATTGGTACGTAGCAAAAATCCCCCCCCCCTCCAGCTTGCTTACCTTAGCTGCTAGCCGCAACCCTTGCCTTGCCTTGCCTGCAATCCATTGCATCAGCAAGCAACTAAATCTCCCTGCCTGCAATCAAGCAGGCAGGGAGTTGTGGACTTCAACTCCCAGAATTACTCAGCCAGCAAAGCAAAGCTGGCTGAGGAATTCTGGGAGTTGAAGTCTACAAGTCTTAAAGTTGCCAAGGTTGGAGACCCCTGTTCTAGTGGGTAAGTTTTTTTCCCCCTTTGGGAGCTTTAAAAAAAATAGTTAATTAAGGGGTTTCTTAGTTGTTCTTTTTTAGACCTAGCCATTTAAAGGCTAGGTCTAAGTTTTAGGCTAGGAAGTTTTAAATTTAGCTTTCATATAAAAATAAAAATAAAAATAAAAAAAATAAAATTTGTGCAACTTTCTGAGATTTAGTGTGTTTTTGTAGTGTTTCACTCTAACTACACAAACACACAAAATCTCACAAAGCTGTATGTGTGTGTAAACCCACAATGTAAAAGTTGTTTTTTGTGGCTTTTTGTGGCTGTGTGAGGTTCCTGCTTATTGCAGGGGCCATTTTGGGACTAGCACAGCTGCTTTTACATTGTGGGTTAGCCAGTTGATATTTTTTAATTTTTATTTGGTGTGCGTTGGAAGAGGGGTCGTCTTATACAGCAAGTATAGCCCAAACCCTATATTTTTACAGGAAAAGTTGGGGGTCCTTATACGCCCAGTCGTCTTATACGCCACGCAACTAATAAAAGAATGTTGACATATTTTTTACTATATGAAAACCTACAACCTTTTTTACTCCAACATCTTAGCTAGGTTCATACAACATGATGAGTTATTTATTTATTTTTATTTATTTATTTATTATTCAAATTTATATACCGCCCTACTCCCAGAGGGACTCAGGGCGGTGAACAGCCCGGTGAACAGTTATTAATATTTAGTAAACTTTCATTATATAGGTCACAATTTTCTGGGGTGACATTCTGTACTAAATTAAACCAAAAACTATACTTTAATATCCTTCATAAATCTAGCCATTAAATAAGTATGATTTCAACATGCCATTTCTCTCTTCCCTCTGACTTACTTTGTAAAACCATCCTGTCAAATAATTTTTAGTATCCAAATGCTTGCATATTATTTTATGATTGTGAGTAGATCTAAGGAAAGTAGCTTTACCATAGAATTTGAACTTTCATTTTTTTATCCTAGGTAATGGAATTCAGTTTGATGTTAAATAAACAGTATTATTGACAAAATATCTGGTTTTACATGAGGCCATCTATACAACTACATTTTAGACTAATGAATTGTGCAGAGCTTATTGTTAGTTTATGATTTAGTGTGCCATGAGAATCTAGTAAACTGAGAAAATATTTGTTAAATATGCCGTGATAAACCAAATGTGCAAATACACATGTTATTTTTCTATAGCAGTGATGGCTAACCTTTTCCAGCCTGAGTGCTCAAAGCGTGCCCGTGAGTGAATGCACGCATCTGCGCCTGAACCCCAAAATGCAATGTGTGCTCTCCCCGTGCATGCGCCCCAGCCCCACACATGCATATGTGCCCCCTGCATGCACCCTACCTCCGCATATGCCCCACCCCCCGCACATGCGTGAGAGACCCAAAAACCAGCTGGCTGGAGGGAGGCGAACGCACATGTGCAACAAAGCTAAACTGGGGCAATGGCTCACATGCCCACAGAGAGGGCATTGCATGCCGCCTCTGGCATGCGGCCATAGGCTGTATAGGATCCAATCTGAGTCAATCACTGGGACCACTGGAATCCTTTAAATTCCTGGAGATTTTGCAATATCCTTCTGCTGCCATGCCCACCAAGCCACGCCCACGGTAGGGAAAAATGTTGAATTTCACCCCTGCAGCCGCAGATAGAAAAACATTAAAGAGAGTGGTGAGCACAGCACAAAACATTGTGGGCTGTCCCCTGATATCACTAGATGAGATCACTAGGGCTCGCTGCCTTAGAAGAGTGAGGAAAATTCTCAAGGACAACTCTCACCCTGGTCACCACTTCTTTACCCTCCTACCATCGGGAAGGAGATATAGAATTATAGCCAGCTGCACAAGCAGGCTGAAGAACAGTTTTTATCCGTGGGCTTTCAGACTCCTGAATGAGAAATAACATCATAACTACGTAGTATGATGGACTGCAGTGCTGGCGCAATATGTACCATGTTCACACTGGTGCAATAGGACTGGGTGTTTTGTTAATATGATTTATTGGGCTAGGGATTTTCTGTCTTCACTGTGAGTTGTATTGCGTGTGTGGGGGGGTGCATTGAAAGAGCGCAACCAATCTTATTGTACATATGTTGAGCACTGACAATAAAGATTTGAATTTGAATTTGACCAGAGGTTTATTCTTCTAAGCTTTTGGACTCATGGTGGAGCCCATCCTCATGGAACTTTTCTATCTCCTGAAGGTGTACATTGGACTTTTCTACATGTTGTATTTATATGGTGCCTGGTTTATTTTTCTATAAATGATGCAATTAAACAATTATGGTATGCATTTAATGATACTTGAATCAGATTTTGCTCTTAGCATCCATCAATGGGGTTAGTTTAAGGTTCAGCGTGGAATGAAAACTCTGAAGTACTTATTTTTTCTGTAGTAAATTTTCCTTACTTGTTCTTCAATTTATTTTCCTACTCAACTTTTCTTTCCCCTGGGTCATGTCTCATTTGCTGTGATCATAACAGGTATACAACACTATTGAGGCATAACGATGTGAAAGGCAAACTGGGATTTGTTTCTCTACATTTCAGAGATATGGATTTGGGCCAAATGCCCAAATCCAAATGAAGCAACAGTTATGGTAGTCTGAGAATACAATAATAAATCATTTCGGAAACAAACAACACCTGCCCAAATCCCAGTTGCCTTTATGATTCTGCTAGTATTTCTATAAACACACACATACAAATTCAGTCAATGGTGGAAATATTATAACCAAAAATCTTGTTACTAAAACAGCAGCAGAATTAAAAAAACGGATTAACATTAAACAAATCAGGAGGCTGAACAAGCTATATAGTGTATTCTAGGAGTATTTACACAAAAATAAGATATATGACATTAAGTGATTCTTAGTTCCAAACAAGTATACAAAGGAGCAGAAAAAAGTAATATTGTTGGAAGCAAGTTGAAATGCTTTTGCCCTGATTCAGCAAGACTCTTCTTATGGATTGTGTTGCAATATTTAAGTTTCTGGAAATAAATAATTTTAAAAATACAATACAGAATATGTTACGTGATCTTCTGTGGCTAATGTTTAACTTTAATATATATTCGATAAATAGCAAAAATTAAAGAGATACATTAATCAATAACAATTAATTTCAAAGTCCACCTAGCCCTAGACTATGCCAAGAAGTATGTGTAATATTGCCACATTGCTAGGTGCATGCATTCAATGCTAAGCAATAATTTACTTAACTGTAATTTACTGAATAAACCACAATTGATTGCATAACATGAGTCCAAATGCAATAACATGAGAAACAAATCACATTATTGTGTGTTAACTATATTGTGTAAATAAAACCAAAATAAAGATCTATGAAATAAATACGTTTCTTGTGATTAAGAATATGCAAAACTGTGTTCCATTCCCAGAATGCTCCATTTCTCCCAATCCAGTATGGGCTAATCTGAACATTTGGGGATTGTTTGACCACTTCCAGAAAAACAGTTCATGGTAATCTGGATGTAGTTGTCCCCATCTCCTCTTTCCACTCCAGAATGCTGAGGTAGGAAAGTTCTAACAGAAAAGTGATGTGGTGAGGCATTATCAGTATTAAAATATTGTCCAGACAGTTCATAAAGATTTGAACAGAAATAATAATGGCTATCCTGTTTGGTGTGTAGCAGTTAGAAGACTGGAGAGATCAAGATTAATTCAGCCACTAATTATGAAATTAGGCTGTTGGTTTCAACTCCAAGCTTGGCAATTTGGTTGCAAACATTTCGTCACCATTGAAGGAGACATCAGTGCTTTCAGACAACTCAAAACGCACTGACAATGTCTCCTCAAATGGTGACAAAACATTTGCAACCAAATTGCCAAGCTTGGAGTTCAAGCCAACAGTCTAACTAACAACCCGAGCTACTAATATTCAAACACGCTAATTATGAAGTTCTTTGGACTCATAGCCATAATAATAAGCAATCTCCCAGGCTACTAACATATGAATATCGTCATCTTTCCTTCCCATTCCGCACCTCACATTCTGTGTAGTTGTCTAACAATCAGCCAATGCTGTAATATTATATTGAAATAATAGCTGTAAATTACCAGATCTGAAGACCCCAAAGGGTGACAGTTTTTCTACATTTGATGATTGGTAACTTTAACATGCTTTATTCATTTAAAAATATTTATGGTTTATTATTTAGCATGTTGTAAGAACTCAGTTGAGAATAGCAGAACTCTACCATGATGTGTACTTTAAGTTGCTCACGGTCATGAACCTAAGTCTGTGCATAATTGCCTGTTAAAATACCTAAGTAGATAATTTGTAAAATAAAAAATGACTGGACATTTTAATAAAATCAGTGATTATGTTAATACGTCCTACTAACCGATAGCTAAGTTAATCACCCTTTACTTAATTTAATTGGCTGTGTTTCTGGAACATGCCTAATTTTAAATCCACAGGATGGGTTTGCGTAACATGCTAGGTTAAAATGTGATTACAGGTAGCTAATTTGTGATGCCTTTGTTGTGCAAACAAAACCACACTTTTAAAATTAAGAATATAGAACACAGAAACAAAGGGCTGGAAGGGGCCTCGGAGGTTTTTTAGTCCAAACTTTGCTCAAGGAAGAAAACTGTATACCATCCCAGTGAAATGGTTATCCAGTCTAATTTTGAAAACCTCCAGTGATGGAGGACCCACAATTCCAGGCTACTACACAGATTTAATTGTTCTGTCAGAAAATTCCTCCTTACTTCTAGGTTGAATCTCTCTTTAATCAACTTCCATCCATTACTTCTTGCCCAGTGCTCAGCTGCTTTGGAGCATAATTCAGTCTCTTCTCTGTGACAATCTCTCAAGTTTTGGGAGAGGGTTATCAACCCTTCTCTTAGATAGACTAGACATACCTAGCTCAACAGTTCATCATACGATTTTGGTTCTTCTCTACAAACTTTTCGTAAGATCCAATAATAATATGTTTAAGCTCATAAATGCCAAACAAGAAACTTAAACAGAGACTTGGGTAAAATAGCATTTAATCTTGATCAAGCTTAAATGGTTAGCTGTTCCAAACACATACAAGATACATGCAGATAACAACTACAAAGGAGAGGGTATGTGAACCCCCTTTATATTGTTTAGGAAAGCCATAAACCTCAAATTCTGGCATCTTTGATTTGTGTATTCCCTGGAATTTGGTTTGTGTATGGTCACCCCAACAAGGAAGAGCCTCTTAATGACCATCATTAGCGTTATCTCTTCCTGATCATCATCATCTTTGTGTTCACACTAGGCTATTTAGACCCCTGGAGTGGAGGGAACTCAAAAGATCAAAAATGAGATAGTTCTTAGCCAGGAGGGGGAGAAATAAAGCTCTGATCAAAAGGTGGAACATATAGTTTGACAAATGCCAGATACTTCACAACGGACTCCAATAACAGTCCAGCAAGTTAGTCATTATGGCATGTTTGTGTTATAACTACAAGGGGCATAATATATATGTCAGTATCACATGAATATGTATGTATGTATGTATGTATGTATGTATGTATGTATGTATGTATGTATGTATGTATGTATGTATTTCTCTTAGCCAGGTTTTTCCTACGTAAACCAAGATTTTTCTGCAAGCCCTAGTTCAGTGAAATCACAATCCACTAGTTTCTAGGCTTTTTTTCCCCCTCTGGCAGCCTGTGTGTGTGTGTTTTGCAGGAAACAATTAGCAGGTTTCTACTAAATCTATATTTCAGTACATCTATTTCCTTACATTTTTAAGGTCTCAGCATCTTTTTTGCATCGTAGTGACCAGAACCGCATTTAAACGTATTATACAACGAATGTGCCCATTTTAAAATATGCCCATATATATATGATCAAGCAAGCGGAATTTTTCTTCAATAAATTGCGGCCAGGGTCTAATGGAATTGGTTTCTTCTGCCGGTAATTTGCAAAATAAGGGAAATACGGTGCCCAGCAAGCTCACGTGGCTTGCAAAAGTCAGAAAGATTGAGGAATGCTCGGTTAAATTTTAAACCCGGAAACGGAAACATTAAAGTCAGGGGCGAGGGTGTGTGTTTTTTTCTTTTTAACTTTCTTTTGAATTCCAGCGAAGGATTAAACTAGAGAACTCGAAGTGGTGCGCGGTGAGTGAGCTGTTGTGCCTTTCCCCAAGCTAATATCTCCTTTGTCTTGATTTACGTCAGTCCGATTTGTGCAAAGTCAGGGGGGTGGGGTGAAACGTGTGGCTGAACTGGCGGGTATGTTAAGCTCCTTCGCTCGCTCTCCTTTTCTCGGTGTTAAAAGGATTGGCGGGGAACCTCCCATCCACGGGAAAAGAATTAAATGTAGCGTGGAATAGTAAGAGAATATTAGAAAATTAATCACAATGTGTGACTTTATGTATTTCAAACTGCAGGTTTAGTCGTATGCCTTAGTGCAGGGGGTCCTCAGACTTGGCCGCTTTAAGACTTGTGGACTTCAACTCCCAGAATTCTCCAGCCAGCATAGCTTTTTTTCCCCATAGCATAGCTGGCTGGAGAATTCTGGGAGTTGAAGTCCACAAGTCTTAAAGCGGCCAAGTCTGAGGATCCCCTGCACTAAGCATAGCTGGCTGGAGAATTCTGGGAGTTGAAGTCCACAAGTCTTAAAGCGGCCAAGTTTGAGGACCCCTGCCTTAGTGAAAAATTTACTTTTTCTAAGTAAAGTGTGTAAAATAGCAACAGCACTTAGACTTGTATACCGCTTCACAGTGCTTTACAGCCCTCTCTAAGCGGTTTACAGAGTCAGCATATTGCCCCCATCAATCTAGGTCCTATTTTACCCACCTTGAAAGGATGGAGGGCTGAGTGCTATCCATATTTTCTTGGACACCATTTAAGTGATAGGATTTATTTCTGAGACTATTTCACATTTCTGGCTGGGCCAGGAGCAGTTATGATAAGCTAATGACTTTGTTCCCAGGAACATAAAAAAAAAACCTTGAATATATTTAATACTGATCACAATCAGGATTTATTGTTCTCCCTTCATAGTTTTTCTTTATGCTGATGTATGTACAAACATTTCCTTGTACAAAAGTAATGCAGGAAGCTGCTTTTATAACAGCTGTATAGAATTTCAGTATGTGCAACACACATGTGCGCAGAGAGAGAGAGTAATAGGCTGCAATTGTAGAAGTTGAGACTGCAGAAGTATCTACGGCTGCGCCATCAAGTTGATACCATACTAGCTCTTAGCAATCACATAGATAGACTTTTCCCATGCCAATCTGTCCCTAAATTGGTCTTCCAGTGCTATACCTATCACTGTTGTAATTGAGTCTATGTACCTTGTTACAGGTCATCCTCTTCTATTTTCTTTCACCTTTCTCAGCATCAGAGTCTTCTCTAGAAAGCTAAATCTTTGCATAATATGTCCAGAGCAGGAAAATTTGAACTTGGCCATTTGTGCCTCAAGTCAGAACTAGGGGTTTTGTTTGATTTTTTAAAATTTTGTTTGTTTGTCTTCTCCAAAACCAAATTCATTATTTTTCTTATTCTGCTTCTTCAAAATCCAACCTTCACTTCCAAAGGAAAGGATAGTAGTATCTTATCTTAATATTGAAGCTAATTGGACAAGTAGTACGATCTAATTTTAATAGTAGCAGTGAAACAATTGTTCTTGCTTGAATATATTAGAATATATTATGTGATGGTTATGTGATCAAACATAATGTGTCATGGTTATGCCTCCAGCTTTGGTTTGCTTCCCCTTCAGTATTGCTGCCTTTTGTTTTGTCTAAAAATGTAAAGGATCCTGACTAAAATGCATGCATCAGTAATGTATCTCTTTGAAGATGGCAAACACACAGTTTAATATGTAGTTTGAAAGAGTATAAATAAGGGAAATGGGCTCTTCATATCTTTGAATATTTGTACAGTTTGCAATCTAAGTTAGCTTTTCTTATTTGCTGTATCAAATAGATTATTTTTATTAGAAATTTAAGATTATTAGATTATTTGTAAGACATTTAATTTAATTTGTAGAAGTAGAGAGATTACCGGTATTTAAATTCCATTCTAATTTTATTAATGTGTATTATCTACCCAACTCCAATGGAGTCTAATTGTATATAGGTAGTATTTCATTAAGAACATAATTTATTATTTAAATGCCACCCAACTTCCAATGACTCTGGGAACCTTAAAATGGTTAAAATATTTTAAAACCAGCAACAATAGAAAACATATACACACACAACCAAACAGAAGAACAATGATGGCAAAGAAAATAAATAGCTCTGTGGAAAAATTCTACAGCTGATCTTACCAAAAACTGAGGAGGTTGCATAGTTGGGAGCTCTTGAAACATAATTTCCTCTTATGATTAAGCTTGTAAAACAACTTTTTAGATCATTGCAGGATGTTCCTCTTGGAAACAAAATGTTCTTTATAAGCCAGTAAAGAATAATAAAAAAAAAAGGATAGTTACCCATCTTCCTTTTTCCACTGCCTGAGAAATGAAACTGTCAGCAAGAAAAGGAGAATAATTCTTTGGACTTTAAACGCTTGGCACAGTTCAGTTTTCAACAGACATCAGGATGATAGATAGATAGATAGATAGATAGATAGAGGGAGGGAGGGAGGGAGGGAGGGAGGGAGGGAGGGACGGACTGACTGACTGACTGACTGACTGACTGACTTTTAGGGAAGGTTGCATTGAAAGCAGTAAGTGTTCTGTATTAGATGGTCCTACATGAAACACATTATCTGGATCCATGCTTGTCTGATATCAGATCCTATCATATGACCAGTCAATGGCCTTTAGTATTTTGAGGAAATGTACCTTTTTGTTCTTAGTAGCATTTTGAATGCCATCTGGCACCATTAACCATGGTACCCTACTGGATTGTGTGGGGTGTTTGGGGCACTGTGTTACAATCACTGCACTCCTACCTAAGTAGGGGGTTCCACTAAATTATCATAGGGGAACATTGCTTGAATCCATGACCACTTCCATGTGGAGTGTAGCTTTTTTTCCCCTATGGTATTTAACATATATGAAGCTAGTGGGCAAGGTTTGTTTCAGGGTACGGTGCTGACAATTTCTACATTGCCACACCAGCCTATGCTGGATCAGGTTTTGACAGCTGAACTGGAGGCTGTCAAGATCTAGACAGTGCAAAACAATATTAAATTAAATCCACCTGTCCAGGTTGCTTGCCATCAATATTGGATATTCTACTAATGTTGGCTACAGTAAGACTCTTTCTGCGATGACTCTCCCTTCAAAGGAATAGTTCTCTGGTTTAGGAGAGCTTATAATCCTCCTTAGCTCCTCCTCCAGCTGTTGCCATTTTGTTTTAGCTGATGTGCCAGTTTTAGATCTGGGATGCCTTGTACACAATGATGTGTTCCCTAATCACCATGTAATTATTGGACAACTGCAACAAGTTCTGTAGGTAGTCCTTGATTTATGACCAGCCACTTAGTGCTGTTAGAAGTTACAATGGACACCCCGACCCCAAAGCTACTTACTACTCAGTTTTGAAGTTATGAATGGTTAGCATCCCTGCGGTCACATGAACAAAATTTGGCAGATTCACCCTTACAACTGGCCTCAGAGACTGTCTGTCTCTCCCCTCCCTCCCTGCAGGGTTCCTGCAGACTTTTTGCCTGCATTCTCCCCCTCCGCCCCTGCCCCCTGCCCCCCGCTTCCCAAATGAGGGGGCTTACTGTTTCCATATACTGTATTTTTCACTCCATAAGATGCACCTGACCATAAGATGCCCTTCTGTTTTCAGCCTTCACGCGCCCCACTTTTGACCTCCACACGCTCTGTTTTTAGCCTCCACACTCCCTGTTTTTGGCCTCCATGGGATGCGCAGAGGCCAAAAATGGAACACAAGGAGGCCAAAAACAGTTGCAGGATGTGGACTGGCAGGTGGGCGGGGCTTCGTCAATATTCACTCCATAAGTCGCACAGACATTTCCACCCACTTTTGGGAGACAAAAAAGTGCATTTTATGGAGCAAAAATATATGTAGGTCTTTAAGTGTGTGTAGAAGCAAAAAGGGCTTATGGTCACAGCACCTAAGGAGTCCTAAATCCAATGGTGAGGGCCATTTATATTGTAGTGTTGTATCTTCACATCACAGAAATAATAAGAGCACTAAGACCTGAAGCTAGCAGTTATTTTGCATATAAAACGTATTTTCATGAGTAATATTCTATGAGTGAGAAGTAATACTTAATGCACTATATAAAACGGAAAGTTTTAATCAAATTTAATGTATTAATTTCTCGCCTGGGGAAAAGTTTTTAGGTCATCTAGCAGTTCTATAAGGCATTATTTAAACTTAAAGGAAGCCTTTTTTGATGCTTACTAATTCAAAATTATCATAAATATTTACCCATGTTAGCAGCTATGCAGAAGGGTTAAATAATCTTATATATCATTTAAGATCTGGAAATGGACAGAATTTGTGAATGAACATCTGGCATTCTATAATGTTTTCTATAAAATTGGGATTTCACTATTATTCTTATCACCTATGAGATTGCTTGGTTGATAGGTTTCCCTATGTTCAGATAATGACTAATACAATCATGTAAGTGGCAGACTGCATGTACAGACCTGTCTGTAGTTCCTGCGCATATTTCCTAACTAAAGTACATAGTGTACACACATATTATCTTAAAATTAGATTTCAAGGTGGAGGAGAATAGCAAGAACTCTGTAGGACAATGTGCTTAATTTCCTGTGCCCAATCCTTCCTTTCCCTTTTTCTCTCTCCTTACAAAGCTCAACTGTACAGGCCCAGTACTTCCATTCTTAGACTAGATTTATGGAAGTTTCGTAAGTGTCCTTTGTTCTGATAATGTATAATAATGATCAACTATCTAAGAAAATACACAGCATGTGGTGTCATTTTTCCATAACAGCAATTCGATTAGCAGACGAGGCAAACAACGTCTATCGAAAGAAAATCTAAAATACTAGAACCTTATAGAGACAAACAGACAGACAAAATAATCTTAGAAGTGGGATAGTGTTTTTCCTTCTACCCTCCTTCTATCAAAGATAATTAAAGGTGGGACAATCTTGAGGGTTTTTTTTTTTTTTTACAAAGTCCTGTTTTCCCAGGCTAAACTTGCATTTTATCAGGAGCCTGGATAGCTCAGCAGACTAAGCATTGTAATTAAAACCCAGCTGTCTGCAATTACTGCTAGTTCGAATCTCACCAGGCTCAAGATTGACTCAGCCTTCCATCCTTTCTAAGGTAGGTAAATTGAGGACCCAGTTTGTGGGGGCAATAAGCTTTGTATAAATATACAAAAGTATGAAGGCTATTGCTTAACGCATTGTAAGCTGCCCTGAGTCTTAAGAGAAGGGTGGCATATAAATCAAATTTTAAAAAAAATCAATGGTTGACATATATTTTTTTCCATATTTCTCTACAGGTTAGAATCTCCAAAATATCTTTTTTTTTTAAGTTCAATTTACCTGATGCAATTTAAAAAGTTGAGATGGCTTTTTCCTTTATAATCTGACATGTGTGGATCTATGTGTTTTATTAGTGTAAAATATATATGTGGTTTCTGAGGCATTCCATCCAATGGCAAACAGCATTAAAATCTTATTTTGTAGTGTTGTTTTTATCCACATTCCCCAGTTGGAGGGTTTCATAGAACTTTTTTGAAGTAGATGTTTGGAGTCTCTCAGAATTTAGTTCTTATATGTACTTCACTAAACTGGGATGAAAAAAGATGCTTGTAATTGTTTGCTTCCTCACAGAGAGACATTTAGCAGTACTCATAGTTGTTCTCTCATATTTGAATTGGAAAAATACTCTTAAGATGTTCTGTTTTGGAGATGGATGAATTATTTCTGTAGCTCTTCCATATTTTTGGTAATTTAGAAAAAATTTACCCATGGAGTTTATATAATTTAAGGTTAGATATAAGGAAATGATTTTGAGAAAGGATGAGGGAAGTAAAAGCAGGGTAAATAAGATCCTTTTATTCCAGGTTCCAATAAAATCACTTCAAGAATAATTTCTAGAGTCAAACTTTATGTTGCACTCTCAGAATTTTCAGTTTGTTCCTGGAAGAATAACTGGTTGTGGAGAAGTATTACAATACCCTACTGTTAACCATAATCTTTTGTTTTGCCAAGAATAGCTCACAAAGTTGTATAGGAACTCACACAAAGAATTAATATATAGACTGCCTATCTACAAATTACCTGGAATCTAGAAGCATGCACACACAAAAAAAATATTCTTAATTTGAAACAAAATATCCCTGTTCAAAACAAACACATTATATTTGGGCATTTTTGTGCATAGCTGAAGAACCAAACAAAGCAACACAATTTTTGCGTTTGGCGATTTGAAAACTCAGGAATCTGTCAATACACATTCTCTTAATAAGCACTGCAATGCTCATTCACTAGTTAGTCAGGGAGCAAGTGTTAAATGTTCCCTACTGTGCTGTGAAAATGGCAAGGCAAGACAAAAGTGTAAAATATTGAAATATTTTCAGGTTGAAAATATTTTTTCTTCTTTGTAGGCTTAAAAAAGTAATAGAATGTGGTTCTAAATAATAAAAAGTGTCTCTGTGCATATAAACAAAAATTCATTCACATTGAAATTAATACAAACAACCTGTCGCAACGTAATTTCTTGAGTTATACAAAAGACATTTTTGCATTTATTGTTCTCTTGGCCTTGTTTCTGAGAACAAGGTATCTTTGTTCCTGGAGGCCAGTGATGGCTAACCTTTCCGGACTCAGTGCCCAAAGCATGTTCACGTGTGAATGTGCACGTGCGTGCCTGAACCCCCAAAGTGCAATGTGCACCCCCACGCATGCACCCTGCCCTGCACATGCGTGCACAGCCCCCGGCAACCCCATGTGCGTGTAGTCCACCGCACGTGCAGCCCTGCTCATGCGTAGCAGAGACCCTAAGACCAGCTGGCTGGTGGGAGGCACCGATGCATGTGTGGTGTAGCTGAAGTGGGGTGACGGCTTGCGTGCTCACAGAGAGGGCTCTGTGTGCCACCTCTGGCATACGTGCCATAGGTTTGCCATCACCGATGTAGGTACTGAAGCTATTGTTTGATTATTTGTTTTAGTAGGCTATTCTTTTATTTTGTAAGATTTCAGTATGTTGTTTCTCTCCATTTTATTCAGATATTATTTTTATGCTTTCTGTGGTTCTTTTAAAATTGTTGCCCTTAATAGAGTATAAAATGAATACACTGCATATTAATTCAAATGTTAATGTAATATATCACTTCAATGGATTATTATTTTCTTAAATTGAAAGGCATTATCAACATCACAAATGCAGTCCAATCTACAGGTTTTCTGTTTTGTGCAGTTAAACAATTAGAATATAAACTATCATTACATTTTGTTTAGATAAAGATGCCTTCTGAATGCAACTATGCTTTGCTTCATACTGGACAAAGAATGCCTTTTGTTGGATTAGGTACTTGGAAGAGTGATGCTGGACAAGTAAGTAGTTCACTATTAAGTTGAGGGAAGTTAATTGAAGTATTTAAAAGCTTAAATTCTGTGTGTTGATAGAAAAGTATGTTTTCATTATCTGTTAATTAAAAAGTTGGGTGAAAGAATTAGGTTTCTTCCATGATCACATTATATTTTGCATTTCCATCCTTCCTAGCCCGTTTTGCCATCAGCATAAATCATAAATTCTGTTACATTTACTCTAAAATGAAGGCTTGACTAGTGGTTATCAAAAGAAAAAAAATCCCAGTGATGACCCTATTGATCAAAATATAGAGTCATGATATTTTTCAAGGGGAGAAACTTTATAAATTCCTACAAAATAACTCAATTTTCATAAAAGAGAATGGACTCTCCTGATGAAATTATGAAGAAGATACCCTGGCTTTTACTTAGTGTTAGACTTCTGAAAAGCTGGGCAAATATTTTAAATCACTAAAGCAGGGGTGTCAAACTGGCAGCCCATGGGCTGGATGCGTCATGCTCAGGCCACGCCCACCCCAATTCCACGAATGGGAAAAATGTCGTGAAACGTCACGTGATGGCAACATGACGTGGTGAGTTTGACATCCGTGCACTAGAGCTTATAATGACATTCAGTTTCATTCTACAAGGTATGTATATAGTATTGCCAATTTACTTTAGTGGCTATGTTCCCATACTTCCAAATCAGGGGTAAAAATAGCAGCCTTGGAGGTTTCAGATGATCCACTAGCATCTATTTTGTAATCCTCCGATTCCTTTCAAGTAGCTGCAGCCAAAAGTTGCATCTTCAAAAGTGGTTGGGGCTAGAACCTTAGAAATTAATAACATGAAAGGGGAAAAATTAAATAAAAATAAAAGAACAGAGAAAAAAACACTTATGTACAGTAGAACCTTTGGTCATGTCCATAATACGTTCCATAACTTTGGTCGCAACCCGATTTGGTTATGACCAAACTTTGGAAATTGGGCGCTTACAAAAAAAATGGTGCAAAAGGGGAAATGGGCCGCAAAAAAAAAAAGATTGTAAATTTTTTGGTTTGAACCCGATTTGGTTGTGGTCAGAAGCGTTTGTGACCAGAGGTTCTACTGTATGCAGTATAAGAATAATACCGGTAGCTCCATCTCTATACATATTAGTACACCTCAGATTAAAAAAACCCCAAAGTAAACCTCCATATGGATTCATATTCGTATTTCTTTTTTTAATACTGTAAAGCCAATTAAAAGGCTGAAAGTTAACCAATTTCCTTTAGCCAGCCTTTAGAATGTAGTATGCACTGGTTTTTCTGCGATCACTGTTTTTGTGATGGTCCAAGTGATATCTAGCCAAAGGAACAAATGTACCAAATTATGACTAAATGTGAAATATGACCAATCCAAACTAATTTAGCATACTTTGTAGCTAGAAGAAATTTCAAGGCAGAGTCAATATTGTATAGTTGTTTGAGAATGCATCAACACTGCATTTATGAACTAGTCTGAACACCAGGTTAAATAATGACAGACAGACAGGTTTCCGCACATAAAACCTTATGTCTGTTTTCATATGAATTCTAGTTAGTTAAGTAAGTCTCTGTTTGAACAAGAATGGGGATTGTATGAAGAATGTAGAAATTCCAGCCATGGGAAGTTTTAAAAATTACTTTCCCAGTGTCACCAAGAAAACTTGTATTCATGAAGTCACCAGGAGCCAAACTGAATTCAGCAGGGATCTTTTCTTTTTACATGATTAAACAAGAGACTTCCTAAAGCCATTTTCCGATTCTTACAATTTGTAGCTATTTATTAAGGCAAGAAAGCTGGTGAAATAATCCGAAGCATGGCAATATTGTAGATGAGGAAACCCTGTTAAAATAATTGCCATCGTTTTTTGACAAAAGACAGAAATAATACAATTCTGACTATTGTGCTTACATAGTAATCTCCAAGGAATGCATCAGTTCTCCTGAGAATACAATGAGAGTTACAGTTTTTTCTTCCCCTCCGTCATTCTTTTGTCTTTCTTCTGGGTATATGTACATGCCCCACCTCATACAACATACCTTAAACAACTCTTTTATTTGTCTTATTGTTACTTATTAAATTAGAGTAGCCTTTTTGGTCAAATGGAATTGAAATATGCTTCCTTGCATTCTAATCCACTATTCTTTTCATTTTTCTGTTCTAGGTAAAAGAGGCTGTAAAGTATTCCCTTAGTGTGGGCTATCGCCACATTGACTGTGCTACAGCTTATAGTAACGAAGCAGAAATAGGTGAAGCTCTCCAGGAGACTGTTGGGGCTGACAAGGTAAAATAAAGAATCTCTCTGGGTTCCTGTTAAAAAGGAAAGGCAGAAAGGCCAGCCATGCAAAGCCATGTCTATTTCGTATTACTTCTACTTACTGAACAATTGTAATTACATCTCTTTATGTACGGTAATGTGACCATCAAAAGAAATGTTCTGCTGCGATTCTGTGTTGTAAATTCCTCCTGGTTCTGTTTATTTAAGGTTCTGCCCCTCCTGAGGTTTTCACAAGAAACACTTTATAAGAGAAGCTACAGTTAGTTGTTTATGGAAATGAAGTTTTATTAGATAGTGAGCAGAAAGTGAAAGCCAGGATTGTATTCATAATACAGATGGCACAAAAAGATCTATTAATCAGTGAGCAATCTTAGAATTCAGAACAAATCAGAAATATATCATGAACTGAAGAAGTATGTCCTGTTTTCTGCTTTGGACATCTATCTTATATACCAGTGATGGCGAACCTTTTTGCCGTCACTGCCAAAAGTGGGGGGAGCGTGGTGGGGTTACACGCACACGCCCACATCCATAATTCTATGTGCCCCGCCCCCTGTGTGCTTCCCCCCCCCCCACTTTTGGCACATGATGGCACGGTGGGCCTGATAGGCCCGTTTTTTGCTCTCCCAGGCTCCAGAGCCTTTCTAGGAACCTGGGGAGGGCAAAAATGACCTTCCCCACCTCCCCCAGAGGCCCTCCGGAGGCTGGAAACACTGTGTTTCCTGACCTCTGGTGGGCCCAAAAGGCCCGAAAATCAGCTGGCTGACGCACACAGGCGTGCTGGAGCTGAGCTCGCGTGCCCACTGATATGGCTCCGCGTGCCACCTCTGGCACCTGTGCCATAGGTTCACCATCATGGTCATATACCATAATCTGCATACAGGTATCCCTCAACCTGTATCAATCCCTCTGATTGTAGAAAGCCAGCAGGAAGTTGCCTCACCTAATGCCTGTGGAATTTAGTTAACAATGGCAACTGGGACTACGGGTAGTCCTCAATTTACAACCACAATTGAGCCCAAAATTTATGTTGCTGAGTTTGTTAAGTGAGTTTTGCCCCATTTTATGACTTTTCTTGCCATAGTTAAGTGAATCACTGCAGTTGTTAAATTGGTAACATGGTTGTTAAATGAATCTGGTTTTCCCCATTGACTTTGCTTGTCAGAAGGTTGCAAAAGGGGATCACATCAGTGACCCCGGGACACTCTAACCATCATAAACATGAGTTGTCAGGCATGCAAATGTAAATCACGTGACCATGGGGTTGCTGCAATGGTCATAAGTGTGAAAAATGGTCATAAATCACTTTTTCAGTGCTGTTGTAACTTCAAATGGCCATTAAGTGAACTTGTAAGTTGTAAGTCAAGGGCTACCTGTACAAGTATTGCTGTTGCTAAGTAATGCAAATGGATTGTTTAGAAGTTGAAATTCTGGTCCCAATTGCAGTCATAAGTCGAAGACCCTCTCTGTATTATTTTTTATGGTACCAACAAACCACAAGATACCAATACTTTTCTACAAAGTGTTATATTTTGATATCTCTATAGGTGAAATGCACGTAACATACAAATGAGAAGGTGGCAAAATGCATTTATATATTCGTTATTTTTGTATGCTGTATGTTTCTGACAAAATTAAATAATGCACAATGATCCTGGAGTGCCCACAATTTCCCTAAACATGTCAATTTGCATCAAACTATATTTTTAATTAAATAGTCAAATGCTTGCAAAGTAAGAGGACTATTTTTCTTATTACCTTTCATTTTAATTGTTTTTTTTAAAAAAATAATCTCTATTGGACATAAAAGCTTGTAAAATGTTACGTTGTGCCACCTGTCGTAAAAACGCTTGATCAAAAGTAAAGCTTGTCTCATGCCCCAATGACTAGTTCTTAATAATGGAAATACAAAAATCATTGCATAATGGGAACAGTTTTATAGCATGATCCACAGTGAGGAAGAAAATATTTAAAATCAGGATGGAGATATAAACAGCTTTAGCAGATGGTAGCTTTTCTGAGCTTGGAAATTAAGCTTGGTGTTGAATCTGGTTCCTGCTTGAATGGGAGATGTGTGGAAAAAAGCTGGGTTGTAGGTTGGGCCAGAAAAAAGAAGGCAGGGGCAAAGCATTTTAGTATTGGCAGCATGAAAACATGGACATACTCTACAAATCATCAGAAGATGAACTCAACTTGGAGGAAGGAACACTAAGGTAGATTATGACTAGATAAATAAGGAATTGACTTAAAATGAAAAGATGAACTCTTAATATGTAAAAAAGAAGAGATATTGTCAGGATCGCATCTAATTGTCAATTTCATCATGTTTCTTCTACAAAAAACTCTGGAAATGAATGTATGATTTAGAAGGAAGGAAAAAATATGCAAAACATAATTTAGACAGAATGAAAGTTTGCTTGTTATGTTTGGCATAAAGTGAACATTATTATGTTAAATGCAGCATGGTGGTATGTTAAAACTTTGGAACATAGCACCTTTTCATAGAAATGGTTTTGTTTGGATGTCTTAAGGGATCTAAACAATCTCATAAGAATTTTAGAACTTATTTGTACTTTGGAGTGAAGCGTCTCCCATTCTACACAGATTCATCCATTCATTCCCTTTTCCTCAGCCGGAAATAGAACCTGAAATATTAATACAGAGATATTGAATTGAGCAATATGTAGGTTAGTGCTCTTCTTTGATGGTCTTCTTTGATGACATGTCTTCACTTGTATTAAGAAATACTTGAAACAATAATGATTCACTGTTATTCTTTTTAAAGGCTGTTAAAAGGGAAGAACTGTTTGTTACATCAAAGCTATGGAACACCAAACACCACCCAGAAGATGTGGAGCCAGCTTTAAGGAAGACTCTGCAAGATCTAAAGCTGGATTACCTGGACCTCTATCTTATGCACTGGCCACATGCCTTTGAGTGAGTTTTAATTAAGAGATGAAACCTCAATTTGTTATTTATTTAAACCTGGGGCACAGGACAGGGAATAAAGAGGGATAGAGGCTGAAATTTATTCCTTTTTTAAAAATGGGCGGGGGGGGGGGAGGAATGAACATTGTGGAAATTACATATGATTCAAATCCTATCTTAATGGTGATGCTCTGTTACTTGTTCAGCATAGTGCTGAAAGCACTCTAAGAAAAATTACATATGACTCCTGGAAGTATTTTGTTTTGCATGTTCATTCTGGAGGGTTACCATTAATTTGTATAGTTCATTATACTGTGAAAAATTGTACAGTTCATAATGCTATAAAAATGTAGCTAATAAATAGTTAAGTAATTATTTTAAAGTGTATTCATTTTTAATGGTATTTCCAATTTGTATCTATTATTTCTAATAGGCGAGGAAATAATCTCTTCCCCAAAAATCCTGATGGTACAATGCGTTATGATTACATTGACTACAAAGATACATGGAAGGCTATGGAAAAATTGGTGGAAAAAGGCTTGGTGAAAGCTATTGGACTTTCAAATTTCAATAGTCGACAGATTGATGATGTTCTCAGCATAGCTTCTGTCAAGCCAGCAGTTCTACAGGTAAGATAGAAGAAGGAAAAGAGGATGTGATTGATAATTAGTTTATGATTAAAGGAAATACAGTGTAAATGAAACAAGTTGTTTTTTTTTTGAGAGGCATGTCAACCTACCTGGGTCAAGAAATAGCTTCTTAAGGAGGGGATGTACCATACCTTCCTCTTTCAAAGCTGCCAGCTCCACCACTCCTTTCAAAGACTAATTCACCACTCCTGTATCCAACTTGTTATCCCCCTCTCTGGTCATATGTACTAGTCAGGAAGAGTATGGATCTAAATGGAGGTGGTGAAGTTCATCCAAGAGAGGATTTTGTTCCTGTCCTCAGCGGTCAAAGACTTGAAAAACTCCCAGATGACTTTGCAAAATGTTACCTTTGTCATCTCACAAGACTTTATAAGCATTTCATCTGAACAGATAAGAATAATTTTGTCTGCAAAATATCTAGTAAAGTAGTCATAGGGGCCTACTGGAGAATCCAACAATGATTTAGGTCACATTAAATAAGGTAGCTGGATGGCATTCTGCCAACTGGACAAATATTGAAGCTTTATCATCCTTTCTGCATCCTATGTTCAGTCGCCTTCCCTTGGGACCGGAAATTGGCAAACAGGCCATTTTCGACCTCTAGAGGACCTCCAGGGGTGGAGGGTGGGGAAGGCCGTTTTCGCTCTCCCCAGACTCCTAGAGAGACTCTGGAGGCTGGGGACAGCAAAAAATGGGCCTTCCGGTCCTACTGGAAATTGGCAAACGGGCCGTTTCTGGTCTCTGGAGGGCCTCCGGGGGCAGGGTGGGGGAGGCCGTTTTTGCCCTCCCCAGACTCCTATAAAGGCTCTGGAGCCAGGTGAAAGAGAAAAACGGGCCTTCCCTACCACCTCCAGAGGCAGGAAACAACCTGTTTCCCTACTTCTGGTGGGCCCAGAAGGCCCGAAAATCAGCTGGCTGGCATGCACATGTGTGCCAGAGCTGAGCTCGCGTGCCCACTGATATGGCTGCGTGTGCCATAGGTTTGCCATCACAGTCCTATAAAGTACTTCCAATAGGTTGAAATTGTCTGAGAGAGTCCCCCACCAGGTCGGCAATCTTAAGCAGTTCTGGAAGGCAGCATGCTGGCCAGCAGGGATGATACTGCATTAACAGTTCCCCTCCTTGTCCTTGATACCCAGTTTTATATACAGAACTTTAGATGTAGTGATTAGTACAAGAGTGCATCTGTTTACATCACCCTCTCATTGAATGTTATTGCCTCTCCTCTTTCCCAGCCTTGGTATCAAAGCTGGTATAACTCCTGAAACCTGACCAGGCAGATCTTAAGACAGAAGCAATCCTTCATTCTCATCTAATCCAGTTTTAAAGGTACATGTCCATGCAGGTCTGCTGCCTCCTCCATCCCAAGGCCATGCAGGGACATGCTCTTACTCCAAATAAAACTGGCATTGAAAAGAATCAACTGGAGGCCACGTTTTCCAGCAGTTCAGAATCCAGGCTCTTAGTTGGGGCTGGGGGACAGAAATGGGGATTGGTATCAAATATCCAATTTACTTTTCTCTGTCTTCACTATGCCCTATGCCCCCTTTGCCCATCAGTATTTTGATCCTTTCCCATTCTGTCCTCTCCTGTCTCTTCTCCCACTTCAGGGCGTCCTCAGCCTTTCAATACAGTTACCACCCTGTTTGTATTTCTGAACAATCATTCTGCCATTTAGAATGTAGCTACATTAACAGAATGGGCCATAGGTGCCCTCCAGCTATCCCTCCCCTTCTCCCACTACTCCTTCTCCCACTCATCCCCATCCCCATTGAAATCAGTGTAACCTTCCATTCCAATTCCACCCTTAGGATTTTTTCCACTCTACTCTTCCTGGCTGTCCTCTAGGAAAAAGGGTGCTCCCTCATGCTGGAAGCTTCCTTTTCCTCCTTTGGAAGTTGATCCTCCCTTCCACCTGCTCTTGCCATGTCCCAGTGCCAGTCCAGATTTCCCATACATACAATGAAGTTTTCTACTCTTTCAGCATACCATTTCTCAGCTATTTGAGTCCCTCCAGAAATGGCAGTGAAGAAACCACTTCTTTTTCCATGGAGCCTTGATGATGCAGAAAGTTGCTATTTACCACTGGCCTTTCTTTCTTCAAGTGAACCTTATCCATCTTTTCCACCAACATAAATCTGTCAGTTAACATCACTCTGTCTCTGCCCAATCAGTCTTTTTTGCAACATTCCACAATCCATCAAATATTTCAGGCCACTATCTCCAATTATCTACCCCTGGTTCCCCTTTCTCCATTGTTGTTAGCAATCCCTTCTCTTCATGTTCTGTGCTTTCTCACATTATCTTCAACTCACAGTAAAGCATAGAGTCTGCTGCCACGTCCTATCTCAAAGCTTTCCTTCCACCATACAGAGTTTCTATTCTCTTGTATCCTATCAAGAAGATTGGACCACTCCAGAGCCAGCTCTATATTACTGGAAATTAACAGGTCAGTCGGTCCTCAACCTTAATTCCACTCCAGGAAAATGGATTGAGAAATTAGCTAAATTAGTGTCATTTACACAGTGCATCATTTTCTCTGTATCTGTTCCTGTTGTTGGCAGCAAGCAGACATATCAAATGTTACATGTTAATGTTCTTTCATGCATAACTACATTGTGTACCTGCTCTGTGATTCTCACTTGGCCAAGGCCTCACTCCTGCCTGCAGCCTGCAGGATTAGTGACCAAGGCAGCTAGTACTCGCCCTACTTCTGCAGATCCTTATTTCTTTTTCTGCTTTGCTATGTCCTGCTTTCCAGATTTTTTTTCTTTCTCCCTCCTTCATCATATATCCTCCTCACTATAGTTTTAAGTTAAAACCAATCTGAAAGAGGGAGAACTCATTAAAAAGCGTTCCTTGTTTTTAATGTTATTGTCTCATTTCCAAGATATGGTGAAGGGGCACCTTTCCTCCCTCTTGTAAAGTAATTTGAATATGTACCTTTGTGTTAAAAGTGTAGAGGCAGAGACAGTATGTTCTACCTTATAGCATATGTAGAAGAAGGAATTCCATCACTCAAGTTAGCTCCTTTGTTTTCATATGAGCTGCTGGAGAGCCAAAGGTGTGTTTTCATTAACAATGGAATCACTTAGTTTACAGAAATAATCTTGTAAAACAGGAATGGGGGATTTGTGAACCTTCAGATCTTGCTGAATGCAGCTCCTTTGATCACTGGCCATTGGCCAAACTGACTGGATATTAGCAGGGTCAGAGATGTCCAACTCCAGCCATAGTGAAAGAAGTTATAGGAAGAAGAAGGATTTTTATGTTTTTTCCTGTGATCCCTTTTGTTTCATAGCATGTATTATTCTGATACCCTTATGGACCAGGATATGGATATGTAATTGTGGTACTGGAGGCAGGGAAATGTAATCAGCAAAGTGAAGATAATACATTTGGATGTAGTTATTTTGCTTTTAGTTAATGTAGCACAAGCCACACACAATTTCTACCACAGCCATTTCTACACTTTGTCATTACATTTTCTAACATTAAAATTAGGAGAATTTTCTTTAAAAGAAGATATAGGTTGAAAATGCTTTAGTGATCTTGTTTCTGTTTATATAGTTCATCTGTCATAGAATATTCATCTAAGCTAGACAAAATTGAGTATAGACCAGTGATGAGCCTGGTGGCGCAGCAGACTAAAACACTGTTATTAATATCAGCTGCCTGCAATTACTGAAAGTTCAAATCTCACCAGGCTCAAGGTTGACTCAGCCTTCCATCCTTTCTAAGGTAGGTAAAATGAGGACCCAGATTGTGGGGGCAATAAGTTGACTTTGCATAAATATACAAAAGTATGAAGGCTATTGCTTAACACATTGTAAGCCGCCCTGAGTCTCCAGAGAAGGGTGGCATATAAATCAAATTTTTTAAAAAAGTGATGGTAAACCTTTTTCTCGTGGCGTGCCGGAAGTGCGTATGTGTGTGCACAACAGCTCATGCATGTGCCAGCACCCATAATGCAATGCGAACTCTCCCACCCGCACATGCGCTTCCCCCCCGTTTTGGGCCTGGAAAGTCATTATTCTGAGGGTGGTCCGGGGCTTCCCTGTCTCCCCACACGAGCGGGCTTCTGGCATAACCCCAGGCCTCTGGGGGGTGAGAGGGAGGGAAGGCCCGGCCTGCTGCTCCTGCCGCCGCCACCCCCTTGCCTCCAACAGCGGTTCTCGTGTTGCCGCTTCTCCAGCAGCACTAGGAGCAACTGGCGGGCAGACGGGGAGGGGGCAGGCTGTGACAGCCGGCTGTTCTCGTCGGATAAGAGACAGGCAGACTAGCTGGCTGATGCGCATGCATGCCCTGGAAACCCGAAAGAGGAATGAGTGATGCCATAAATGCCAGGTGACATGGGTCTGTGTGCCACTTCCGGCACGCGTGCCATAGGTTCGCCAACATGGGTATAGACTCTAGCTGAATACAATGTGCCAGAATGTTAGCTGCACATTTGCCACCAACCCTCAGATCATGGTGGACTTAATTTTCCCTAAATTTTCAATGATTGGAACTTGTTTCTCTAAAACCTAGTTTTTCAGCAAAGTGATACTAGGTTTTTTTGCCACCAGCCTGCTCACTATTGTACATTGCTTTTAATAGGTGGAATGTCATCCTTACCTAGCCCAGAAAGAATTAATAGCTCATTGCCATCAGCGAGGGCTGGTGGTAACTGCTTACAGTCCTCTTGGTTCTCCTGACCGGATGTGGAAGCACCCAGATGAACCAGTATTGCTGGAAGAACCTGGGATAAAGAAACTGGCAGAAAAATACAACAAATCTCCTGCTCAGATTCTTCTCAGGTATTAATGAATTAGCCTTTTGAGAGAGCAACATTAACGATCTGAAAGAGCAGAGAGTTAGACCATAAAACTCTTTATATTCCTTATTAATACATTTAGCTAAACACTGTATAGTACAAATTGGTGTTACAATGTTATGATGTAATGGCAAAAGGATTTCAACCATCCCAATTTTGTAAACACTTGAATTTTGGTTGTGTATGTGCTGAAATATTGCAGTGATTGTGGTGACTAAGTGAATTTAGTATCCTCTTGAAAGAACAATGTAGAAATATATTACCAATATAATACCAAGTGAGGCCATTGATTTGCTTTGCCCTAGGCCAGGGGTGGGCAAATGTGGCTCTTTTACAACCTGTGGAATTCAACTCCCAGAATTCCTGAGACAGCCAAGCTCACCCCTGCCCTAGGCCATTTGCTCACCCCTGCCCTAGGCCATTCTGAAGAGTTGCAGAGGCATTCCATTTTTCAAATAAGCACCAATAAAGAGATGTCAGGGATTGAATCTGAGATCTTTATAATGCAAAGTTTTTTAAAATCAAAAATTCCCTAAATGAGAAATGAATCTGGTTTAATGGTTAAGCTGGTAGCCTAGAAACCAGGAGACTGGGAGTTCTAGTCTCACCTTAGACATGAAAAGCCAGGTAGGTGACCTTGGACCACTCACTCTCTCTCAATTCAACTCACCTCACAGGGTTGTTGTTGTTGTTGTGGGAAAAATAGGAGGAAGGAGCATTAGACATGAGAGGGGTTAGGGCTGATAACTTTAAAGCTAAACAGTGGGAAAGGGTAGGGATGGGAGAAAAACTTAGATTGACTGGGCAGGATGTAGACACAGATACAAATAGAGAAAAAGATTTAAGTGAAGAATATGGGAGACAACTTAAAAAAAGAATAAGAATTAAAGTATTGATGTGGGCAAGAGATGATGGATAGAAGGCGGATAGGAAAAAAAAGGAAAAGATGAAAGAAAAAAATCCTCTTTTTTTCTTTCTTTTTTTTATAATGGTGCATAAGGAGAAATAATAACAATAACAATAACAATAATAATTTTATTTCTATACCGCCATTCTCATGAAGGACTCAGGGCGGTGTACAGCCTATTAAAAGTACAAAGACAAACCTGAAATTAAAAATAATTAAAATTATTAAATAATTTCGGCTCAAATATAAAACCGCAAATTTAAAACACCCAATTTAAAATCATTACATTGATAGCCCAGCCTGGCGGAACAGCAGGGACCTTGAGGGCACAGCGAAATACACGGAGGTCAGAGATCTTACGTATTTCCAGGGGCAGTTCATTCCAAAGGGCAAGGGCTCCTACAGAGAAGGCCCTCCCCCTGGATGTTGCCAGCTGACTTAACTTGGCCGATGGCACCCTGAGGAGACCCTCTCTGTGGGAGTGGACTGGCCGGTGGGAGGCTACTGGTGGCAGAAGTTGGTCTCAAAGGTACCCAGGTCCAATGCCATGGAGCGCTTTGAAGGTGGTAACCAACACCTTGAATCGCACCCGGAAGACCACTGGGAGCCAGTGCAGCTTGCGCACAATAGGCAAGCTTAAACAATATTGTGACTAGTATACGCTGAACAATTAAATAATGAAAACATATTTTAATATAAATATGTGTATTAATATTAGAATCATAAAGATTGGATGAAAGCAAGAATGTGAATAGAGTTACTTTGTATGAGCATTAGACATGTTTGCCACCCTGAAGTTATTCATAAAAATAATAAAGGAGGGATATAAATAAATAAGAAAGAGGAAAAAGAATGTTAATTTTTGCAATGTAACTAAACATAATTATATTTTGTTAATAGTATAGTATTATTTTTATTATACAGTATTAATGTTTTTATTCTTCCATTGAAAACAACTTTGTAATTTAAAATGGAGATTTGCTACAAACATTTTAATCAAATTAGCAAAAGCAAGGTAGCAGCTTAGTTTTTTCAAAAGAACTTCAGATTCTAGGAATACATATTGAAGTCCCATTCAAAGAACCCTGATTAGTATTCTATATTCTATGTTACAATGGCATTATTTTTAACGTTGAAAGTTAAAGTTTTGTAGCCTTGTAGAGAAAATATTATTTTCCCTGCCAGAATAGAACACTTTGGATTGAATGAGAAAATCACAGCTTGTTGTTTAATTCTGTGACAGATGGCAAGTTCAGCGGAAAGTAGTAGTTATTCCCAAGAGTGTTACCCCTGCACGCATACTCCAAAATCTTCAGGTAAGTGGGACATCTAACTGACTTGCAAGATGAAGCCATTACTGTAGGCAGCAGTACTGAAGCTTCAACTGTGTTTTTTCCTTGGAAATACATTGTACAGGTAGTCCTTGCTTACTGATTGCTCATTCAGCAACCATGTGAAGTTACAATGGCATTGAAAATAAAGATTTACAGCTGGTCCTCACATTAGCCATCTCAGTGTCCCTGCAATTACGTAATGATGGCTTAAGTGCTTGGCAATTGGTACATATATATGACAGTCACAGCATCCCATGGTCATGTGACCTTCACAGCTGGCTTCCAATAAGCAAAGTCAATGGAAAAGCCAATAGGAAGTCTCAAGTCATAGTCACAAACTTTATGCTTAATGAGTGATTTGCGTAATGACTGCAGCCAGAACTGATATTGTAAGGTGTGGTCACTGGGTTTTATTTTGCTACCGTGTCACTTAGTGATAGAGTTGCTGGTCCCAATGCAGTAAATAACTGAGGATTACCTCTATAGAAAGGATATAATTCTCAACTGATGTGTCCTGATATCATTTTACTAGAGCAAGTAAAGGCACACATACACATTCTGATTTGTTTGAAGCTCCAGCTGATCAACTAATTTACTATTGAATTTTACTACGACAGGTTCTAGGCTTGGTTATGAGACTGTATTTTTTTACCTGCTACACTATACTGGTTTAATATATCTGGTGTTTCTAGTTTGTGCATTCAATATATTTAACAGATGTTCACGTGTAAGCTTCTGCCTCCCAGACTTTAAAGAAAACCTTTTCCCTTTTGATCTTGATAGGTCCAATAGAATCCAACATTTCTGTGTGGTGTCACATTATTGTATTGCTTTAAACTGCACTTCAAACATTATTTTAATGTTGCATTTGAAGTTGTTTAATGTTCCTTTTGAAGTTGTTATAACCTCTTTGATATTTTTCAAAAGCTTTAGGAAAAAATTCAGATAAATACACATCCCTTCTCTATCAGCCCTCCTATTTAGAAATCATTAAACAATAGATGTATGGCTATCCAGAAAGTGTTACAATTAATGCCTCTTATTTGCATACCTTTGAAGTGATCAGAATAATTTGCAAATTTTTGCTTGTTTTTATGTTATTTCTACATATTACTTGGAGAGGTATTACATCTGTAGATGATTGGAAAGTTACTCTTTTTGCAATGATGGGAAGCAGAATTAACACCAATGCTTTTGTTTCCAAAGAATTATTGCTGAGTTTGTTTCTTGTTTCTGAAAAATATCCTTTTTGCTTAACTCACCAAAGAAAACTGTTCCTAGTCAGTTAAATTTGGTAGGTTATGGGAAAAATGAGCTGAACAGTTAATCCAGGGGAATAAATCAGTAATAGTCACTTTGGCATCTTGTCAACCAAGGAAGGTGGCTATAGGTTAGGCAGCAGAACCTAACATAGGAAGCCCATTCTGTAGGACATGGCCTTACCTTATCATGATGAATCACATGCTACTTTGATTTTGCAAAAAATCATGATGATGAAATCCCAAGTGAAAGTCAAACTTCTGTGGTCATGAATTATATCCTTTCATTGTTGTGTTGTGACCCAGTTTGCCTGAACAACTATGGCATATTAGACATGTTGAGAAAGTTTCAGACTCCATGGTACTTACTTGGATCTTTACAAAAGCTTCTATAGTAGGATGCCTGAATATATTGTGACTCATTCAGCTATAAGCATATTATGGAACACCTTCCATGTAACTCTTCAGCCTTGTTGCAATATTAATAAAGCTACTATAGCATTAATCTGATGTTAGTGAACTCCAGTTTCCAGTGAATTCAGCCACTATAGACAATAGTGTGAGATGCTGAGATTATAATACAGCAATATCTGAAAGGTCACAAATTTCTCAGCTCATTACAATAGTCAATATTGTCCACTATCCCACTTTTCACCAACTTATATAATGTTCTGAAGTTGCTTTTTGTGATGAAAGGAATAAACAAACTATTAATATGAACTCCTATTGAGGAATTTGCTTCTCTGAGTTCAGAGATTGCTGCTTTTTTGGCACTAGTTTTCCGTTGTATCTCATTGAAGATAAAATTGTAACTTTCCTGTAAACTCCAAATGTACCGTATATAGCACTGCCTAGTAGAAATTCTTAGTGTGAGTTTTTTAAGGTTGTCTCCAGAATCAGTTTCCTTGCAAGATGTCCTGTATTAATAGTTTTGCAAAGTTTCTGAAGTTTGTGTCTATTTATCTACAGTGCTATAAGCAGTTTTTCGTATATAATGGAAGTCGTCATAAAGGAGATAACTTCACAATTTAAGCATAATGAAACTTTACAGATGAGGATTTTTTTTTCACACTTAGATCTTTTACAAAGTGTAAGAAACACCGAAAAAAATAATTTCTACATACCAGGCATGCTTGCTGACAAAAAAACCTATGTTTTCTTTAGATGGTTAGGATGTGCAATGCTTTAGATCTGCAGCCAAAAATATGCATCAGAGTGGGTGGGTGCATTCATACCACACCTATTTGCATCACCTTAAAGAAGCTGCTTCTTTAAGGAAGTGCAGTGTGCACACCCATTCCCACTTCAAAGCATCTTTTGGCTTTAGCACTGAAGCATAGCACATCTCTTAGTAGATAGCTCTTATTACTTAGATATGTTGTGCACCTGTTTACATTTACATGTGTTCTACAAGCAAATTTTTTAAGTGATTAAGAAAACTAATTCATGAAATAGCAACAGTGAAAATCATAACCTGAATTAACAGTAAATGTATTTATATGTTTTAGGTGTTTGATTTCAGCCTGACCGTTGAAGAGATGAACTCTATTGAGAGCCTGAATAAAAACTGGCGATATATTGTGCCAATGCTCACGGTAAATGTTGTTTCTGTTCGTACAAAATAAATAAATAAATAAATAGATAACTAAATAAAATGAAACTGAAATTTGTAAAACACCCACCGAGTATATTTAGTCTCCTATCCCTTCAACAACTTCTCTATCCTGTTCTGTCAACAAATGGATGTTTAAATGTTATATTTGTTAATGTTTTAAATTAAAAGTTGCAGTTAAGAAATGGATTAAAGTACAAATAAATCCATAACATCCAGTAACAATGTTCCCATGTTTAATTCTCCAAAGTAAAAATCTGGGTGCCCTCTAGTGGCTTGTGTGAGGTATAGAACAAAATTATACAGACACCTGTTGCCAGTTACAAAGGTTTCTTTTCAAAACCTACACAATTTGATAAACCTAAGACCGTATGAGAAAAGTAGAATTAAAGGAATGAAATCATGTTTTAAACTAAAACTAACAAGAAACAATATTAAGAATATATTCAATATTCAGAATATATTTTTGAGAGTAGTATAAGTTTAGATATAACCTTTACCTTTGTTGCTCTGGTCAATTAATACACTGTAGATAATATAGATAATGATATAGATATGTAATATAATGTAAATAAAATGATAATGGCAATATAGAGAATGAGGAGGAGGACGACTGTTCACATCTACAGTGTTTCTGAACCTTGACAATTTTCACATATATGAACTTCAATTCCCAGAATTCCCCAGAATTCTGGCTGCAGGCTGGGAAATGCTAGTCTGCATGCTGACTGGGGAATTCTAGGAGTTGAAGTCCACAGATCAAAGTTGCTAAGGTTGGGACACACTCTACCAGCAAATGGTTGAAGATCAAACTTGTCCGCTGGGCTTGCTGATTTTTTTTTTAAAAAACATGTCTAAATGGCTGAATATGTTTATGTCTTAATTTTTTTCTTATTGTTATATATAGTATTACTTTGCCATTCAGTAACTTTCAGCTATATTACATAAAAAGTTCATCACCTTATCTGTCATCTAAGTTACATACTGCAGTAGTTTATTTAATTTTTCCTCCTGTTGTTCTTTATAAGTTACTTGATGGAGCAACCTGTTCTTGGAAATTCTTGGTGATGATAATCAGTTCATGGATTCTTATAAATGGCCTAAGAGAGCAATATGCTCAATATTTTAAAAAGTAATGAGAATTTGTCCTTAGGATAATAAGGAACATTATTAAGAATCAGCCATAGCTTGAAAGCTACATTTTAATTTTTCAAATAATGTTTATTTCATGGATAAAACAGATTTTTAATCCGTCCATGAAAACTGCACCAGTTACCCATGCCTTTCTACTCTCTAGAAAAGAGAAAGACAGCTCTTGTGTTTATCCCTGTAAGCATATAGATTAAGGGCCTGATATAAAAACATAGAGTCTTGACAATTAAATCTCTGAAGCACTGCCAGGTGTCAGAATTTTTCTTCTAAGACCATCACAAACCTAAAACACTAAGTAATTACACTTCTGACTGAGTGCTTAGGAATTGTTTTAGTCATATTTATTAATACTATTCATCATTTTTATTTAGGAAACTGCATAAGGCACATGACTTTGCTCCATTTGGATATCAGTAATTAATAAGGCCAATGCATATATAGGTAGTCCTCAACTTACGACCACAATTGAGTTCAAAATTATGTTGCTAAGCAAGAAATTTGTTGTGAGTTTTCCCTCATTTTACGACTTTTCTTGCCACATTTGTTCACTGAAACACTGTTGTTAAATTAGTAAGCCGGTTAACTGAATCTGGTTTTCCCATTGAATTTACTCATCAGAAAGTTGCAAAAGGTGATCAATCACATCATGCCTCCACACTGTAACTGTCATAAATGTGAGTCAGTTGTCAAGCATCTGAATATAAATCATGTAACCATGGAGATGCTGCAAACGTCATACATGTGAAAAATGGTCATAAGTCACTGTTTTCAGTGCTGTTGTAACTTTGAACGGTCACTAAATGAACTGGTAAGTTGAGGTCTACCTGCATTCACTCATGTGTATAGAACATTTATGAATGTGAGTATTGGTGAGATACTTTCAACAGAGGTTCACTGAGGAAGAATGAGATCAGCCTTCCTTCCATCTCTCATGAGAAGAGACTTGCACCAGGACACATCATCTTTCTCTACCTTGCCAACATTCAGATTCTGAAAGTTATGAAAGGCAAATTGATGTATAAAAAATCTCCTCTGGAGATCAAATTTGCATGATTGTTTGGTTATGGCAAAGGTTATGGCAAAGTGTCCATTTGACTAAAAGATTTTTCAAAATCCTAAATGTTAGTTAAGGTCATCTACAGAAGTGCAATGTCTCCTTCCCATTCTCTTAAGAGTTACATTGGGGTAGATATTTTTGAACACGTTTCTTTTAAAGTGTTATTTTCAAGACTATACATTGATAAATCTGATACAGCAAATGTAAATATTTAAAATGTTTACATTTCTCACCAAGTTTTTGTTTTTATTCTCTGATTTCTTGCTATATATTAAAAAAAAACCAAGTTGGAAGCTGTGCTGCTTCAGATGCCTAAGATGAAGTTAGTTTATTTGCTATCTTTGCATATCTAATGTAGTATCATGCTGATTGTAGGTTGTAATTGATACAGAAGTATCAATTTTTTCAGAGAAGTAAAAATGATTTTGTTATTAAATAAAATCAAATTTCAGATAGTGCTATATTCACTTTGAAATAGTAGAAACAATTGTGCTTCCTTTTAACTAACAGTTTTCTTTATCTTTTGCAGGTGGGGGACAAAATGATAGCAAGGGATGCTGGTCACCCCCTATATCCCTTCAATGAACCATATTAATTCATAAAGCTACCAAGATGAAAAATGTATTTCCATTCAGGACTGTTGCTGCCATCATTTACTAGATTTAAAAAAGAACACCTAGATAAAGTTTTATATATGTGGGATTGTATTTAATCCTGAAGAGTTAACAATGGTTTTAGAGAAATAACTGTTTAACAATATAAATTGTACAACCTGAAAATTTTTATAAGATCTTAATTAACATGTTTCTGCATCTTTTTTTAAACATCTGTACCAAAATATTTGCTTGAAATCTAATAGTGTGCAAAGAGTAATAAATGCAAGAAGTATATGCTTTACACATACCTAACTTTAAATTTGGGATCTCCTGCCATAATATCTAATAGTTATATAAAGATTGTGACCACAGGTTTCATGACTTTATCCCAATATATGTTTGGTAGCACAGACCAAAAGAGTACAGGAGGCATGGCATTGCTGCTGCCTTTAGCACTGAATTAAAATAATTTGCCAACTCAGTTTACATTTAGCTAAATTACTTCTATCACATAATAGAATCATCTTACAAATTAGAGATCTATAACTCTCTGGATATGCGGGCATGTTTGATTCTACATATCACAAAATCGCTGCCATGGTGAACATGTCACAAAACATTGGGAAAAGAAATTAAAGTTCTAATCCCGGATGCACACTACTATCTCAATTTATTTTTGTACTTTAGTGTACCTGTCATCCTGGAATTTATGATAACTGAAATTTAAAGAAGTCTCCAATGGCTTAAGACCTACTCTTTCACAAGAAGTGAAATCCCATCTAAAACAGTTTGTTGTAATGGTTAAGGTCCTGGCCTAGAAACCATATGTTTTAGTCCTACCTCAGCTGTGAAAGTTACCTGGGTAACTTTGAGCCAGTCACTTTCTCTCAGCCCATCCACTTCACAGGTGGTTGTGGGACAATAAGAGGAGGAAGGAGTATTATGTATGTTCATCATCTTGAGTTGCTTGTAATAAAGATGGGATAAAAATCAATAAGTAAACAAGTAAAACAGACTGACCAGAACGACCCGGCCTCCTTTGAACTGGATGTTAACTTGCTTCCCAGCTCCCATCCATTATAGAATTTAGATAGTGTTCAAGAGTACTAATGGCTTTCTGTGAGGGGAACTATAGTGTTAGGTGTTGTCAGCACATTGACAGTATCTCATCGTGGTTCTATATAGATTTGAGATTTAACTTCATAAGGAACAACAGAATGCAGCACAGAAAGCATAGAATAGTAATTTAGCAGTCAAGATATAGAATAGTAATTCCTCCATCACTATCTTCTGGTGCAATCTCTCAGGGAACATTAAAAACATTATAATAATGCCTTTAAGCCTGGCCCCTGCCATGACCAATGACATTAGTTATGAAAGATTCTATGAAAAGTACTAATTAGAATTTAGGAATACAAAAATTAGCTACAGCTTGTGCATTAATCTGCTTCAGTGTTTTTAATAATCCTCGCTGTTGTAGCAAATTTTTTTTTGATAATTTATAGTATAAAGCACCAGGCTGTTTACATTTTCACTATAAACCATCATGTAATTAGGTTAAGTCATAGATGCATTTTAAGATTTGATAGGCACATAGAAGGCTATATAAATCCAAGGACTTTAGAAGCAGTGTAGTACTACAGATGTGGGATGTTCTTTTCTATATATACAGTTCTATTAACCAAAGTGGTGGCTCACTGATACATACATGGAACTTCTTGAAAAATAGGTTTAACCATAGTTAATAGAATCATGTTCTATCTTGACCAAATGTTCTACATTTGATACTAATTAAGCTACAATGGGCTAAGCCAAATGAATCAAGACACTTTATTGACTTAACATGTACAAATCCACCCAGCAGTTTTAATGATCATACCATATACTTATTTGTATCAATATTTATTATTTATTAGAGGCATGATGCTGCAATGGTTAGAATGCAGTATTTCTGGCTAACTCTGCTGATTGCCAGGGTTTGATCCTCACCGGCTCAAGGTTGACTCAGCCTTGCATCCTTCTGAGGACCCAGATTGGGGGGAGGGGAGGCATAAACCATGTAGAGAGGGCTGTAAAGTACTACAAACCAGTATATAAGTCTAAGTGATATAGCTATTTTTACAAATAAATCATATACAGTGTTTCTGCTTATGAGATTTGTTCATGAATTGGATTTTTTATATTAATTTTAAGAATATTTTTATATACCGTACTGGTTGGCCAATTTGTGTTCTACCTAAAAGCTGAAAAAGTGATTAATTTATGGTTCTAGTATTATGCGGATGATAGCAATCAGATTAATTCAGTGAACAATGATTCTTTAAATGAATGATTCGAGTAATGTGAAAACAACTTCCAATTACTGCTCCCCAAAATGCAATACTTCCCTTGAGAAAGATTTCACAGTGACTAGAAGGGTATGCACTTAGTTGCATAAAAGATTAAAGATTTCTCTTCTCCTCCTGGTCACTTTCGTGAGAGGAGGATCAAGTAAGCCCCACTTCACACTAACGATCTTTTCCTTATACCGACTGAGAGCATTTATGCCTACTGCGCTTCTTCGGAATTATTTCGGGATAGACTGATCCAAGTCAAAGCAATAACGTAAGGCGGGATAAAAGCCCGGGAAACAACACATTTTTTAGACACGTATTGCACTACAGATTATTTTTAATGCCTCCAAATCGGTTCTAATGCGTGCAACCCACAACTACTATGTTATGAGATTGTATTTTCCAGCACGCTGAGATAGCGAGCTTTATTTACTCCGATTTTTGGACTACCTTTCCCAAGAGGCCAATCGCATTGCCGAGGCAACCATACAGTTCTATTAGAATGGTAGCTACTGACGTCACTTGTCGAGAGACTGCCATTCCTTTATTTTGAAGAGGCCTTCCGACTCATCGAAAGCCCCTGTGCGAGCTGCCGCAAAGCATTCTGGGAAACGTAGTTCCTTTTCCGTGAGAGCGTGCTTCGCGCCACTGGGGCGTGTCTTCAAGGGCTATAAAAGCATCCGGAGGGGCGGTGGGCTGCGTTTGTCGGCTGGTTATTCCTTCGCTTTTGATTTTCTGTGGCGGGTCGTTGGTTACCATCGCCTTTTAAGGTACAAGGGGCTTCAGGCAGGATTTCTTTCTACCGGAGCTGGATAAGCAGGAAGGGGGAGTTGAGCTCGTGGGTTCGTGTAATGAGGGGGCGACAGCGGCCGCGATACCAAGGAGCCTTTTCGGAGGCTTTGAGCGTTTATTTTCGGGATAGTAATCGATGTTCGGACACAGCTGTACGGTTTTTGATCTGGTTTTTTTTCCCCCCCCTATAATTTTTCTTCAGTTCTTTGAAACCTCACTGATCCCCCCCCCCCCTTTTTTTTGAGTGGGTTCGTACGTGCCGTCCTTGGCGTGATGGAGGCGGCGGGTCTTTAAAAAAAAACCGAGACACCACGTGACCTGGCTGGAGTTTATGCCGCCATTTTTAATAGCTATCAATCTTTGGCGCGCGCCAAAGCGGGGGAGGGGAGGGGAGGGGGTGGAAGGAAGTGAGTGAGTCACGTGGCCAGCAGACTTGGCCCATCGAAAGCGGCCGTTGAGATTTGGCGCCGAAAGTGCTGACAGGACAGGGGAGGCGAGGTGGCCCATTGTCCCTTCAGGTGAAGGCTTCCGTTGGAAGTGAGACGCTTCCTCTTGCAGAAAAAATGGCTTTAAAACACGTTTGAGAAACCTAAGTTATTGGTATTGGGGCCAGTTAGATGCTTCTTCATACATTTGGGGGTATTAAAGGGCCTGGGATGTATTTATTGGATGATTCTTGTCAGTTGGTGAAGCTTAAAACCACCTGTAGTTTCTTTTAAGACAGGAAGTGAAATATACTTGACAGACTAAAGCTTCAAATGCAGTTGTGCAAAATGTTTTTTTAAAGTTTCTCCAATAATTATTCACATGCTTGTGTTGGTATTTCAGAGGGCCATATGATGTTTCTTTTTTGGTATAACTTGTCATTTAAAGCTACTGGAAGTCGAAAGTTGTAGTTGTTCATGCTGTTTTTTTGTCACTGGAATATAATCACAAATGTTTCCTATATATTGAAATATATAAAAACCCTTTTTAAATCTTCTAAATAGAGTTTTCACTTTTAATCAATACTGTTCATTTATTGCTCTCTGGGCAATGAAAAAGCTACTGATTTGCCACTGCATGAGAAGAAAAATACTCAACCTATCTGAAGTAGCAAGGTTTTTTTATAGCACACTTAATAATTTAGGTGTTGGGCCAAATGCCTTCTGGCTAAACTTTGAAAACTGTCCCTAGTTTGTCTAACTTAAATTTTCAGTTTCAGGATGACAGAAGAGGCTTCTGCTCCCTCTACTTCTGCTGACAAAACAGAGAGGTAAGAAAATAATTGGATAAGAAACAAACATCCGAGAGCCAGAATAATGAACTAATTGAGCTCTTCACTCACTGAAGGTGATAAAGGTGACATTATATTTGAGCATTTGTGGTGCTATTGATTTTGGAGTTGGTTCTGTATGGTAAAAAAAATTGTGAAAACCTTTAACAAGTTAAAGATTAGGGTTAGTATAAAAATATATAGTGTATTATTGGGCCAAGCATAGTAAGTATAAAAAGTGGTATAAATTGGTAATACAGAAGAACATGCCTCTGCTAGCTGCATTGATTACCAATCTGTTTCTGGTTCCAATCCAAGGTGCTAATTATGAGCTTTAAAGCCCTAAATAATATATAATAACTTTATTGTCATTGTACATATATACGTAGTATACCCATACAACAAAATTCACTTAACACCTAAAGACCAGCTCCAACACACAACAATCCCTAAATGGCATGGGACTGGGTTATTTGAGGGACCCTTCCCATATTAACATCTACTTATTCCAGATCTAACAGGACATGCTAGAGGTCCCATCGACTAGGAAATTTCACTTGGCAGGTCCTTGGTGATAGGCCTCTTGTGCTGTGTCCCCTCCCTTTAATGAAAATCCTTCCCTTCAGCTTTCTGGAAGTTTCTCAAGACCTGGTTGTTCAAGCAGGCCTTTAAATCCTAGGGACTGGCAAAATATTTAGATGGCTCTTGAATAACATCTCTTCACCTAATCTTTGTTTCTGCTTTGTGATTAATATAATAAAGTTTTTAACTATATTCTAGTTTGTATATTTTGTTGTATAGTCCATTGTTAAGTGAAAAGCTGTGCAAAAAATTATATTATGGGAAGACAATATATATTTTCATACTTGCAGTATTGATGTGGACGGGGAAGCCAAGAGACTACTCGGCTTGGGACAAAAGAATCTAGTAATGGGAGATATTCCATCTGCTGTAAATGCATTTCAGGAAGCTGCTAGCCTTTTGTAAGTATTTAGATTATATATAATGGGAGGGTAAAAGATGTTTGTTTAGCTATAATTTCCTAAATATATTTTTAATATTTGAAGATTTTAGTCTTCTCTGTTTTAGCTTATTTTTTATATGTTCTACATAGTTTTAAGATTCATTAAGAACCTAACATGGCAAATAAACAGAATGGATTTTGTCTGTTGAGTTACAGTTTTATGGTTTTCATAATCCAAGCTGTAAAGATTTATATAGACTAATGCATTACACAGCCAAGAAATGAATCTTTTACCCATCATAAACCTAATTTACTCAGATCTCTAATTTTTTTATCTACATGGCACTATGATTTAATATTCAGTACAAATAGTACATATTCAGTACAGACTTAAGACCACAATTGAGTCCAAAATTTATGTTGCTAAGTGAGATATTTGTTGAGGGAGTTTTGCCTATTTTACGACCTTCTCACAGTTGTTACATGAATCACGGCAGTTAAGTTAGTAATGTTAAATGAATCTGGTTTCCCTATTGGCTTGTCAAAAGATGATGACATGACCCTGAGACACTGCAACGGTCATAAGTAAAAAAAACTTGTGTTACTTTTTTTAGCTCCGTTATAAGTGAATGGTCACTAAATGAACTTGTAAATCCGTTATCTGTAGTTTGGAGATTATGTTAATCAGTTAATTTGAAATATCCCTTAATACAATTTAAGTTCAGTTAAAGTAATTCTCAAAAAAATGAGTTTATGTCTAATTTTCCTTTAGGGGCAAGAAGTATGGTGAAACAGCAAATGAGTGTGCTGAAGCTTTCTTTTTTTATGGAAAATCACTTCTGGAGTTGGCAAGGTAAGTTGATATATCCTATCACCATGATGGCGAACCTATGGCACGGGTGCCACAGGTGGCACGTGGAGCCATATCGGTGGACACGGAAGCTCAACTCCGGCATGCATGCGTGCGCCAGCCAGCTGATTTTCGGGCCTTCTGGGCCCACCAAAAGTCAGGAAACACACTGTTTCTGGCCTCCAGAGGGCCTTTGGGGGGGGGGAGAAGGCCATTTTTGCCCTCCCCAGGCTCCTAGAAAGGCTCTGGAGCCTGGGAAGAGCAAAAAAACAGGCCTACCAGGTCCACTGTGCCATCACGTGCCAAAAGCGGGGTGAGCACGGGGGGGGCGCATAGAATTATGGATGTGGGCACATGTGTGTGACCCTACCACACTCCCCCCGCTTTTGGCACGCGATGGCAGAAAGGTTTGCCATCACTGTCCTATCACTTGGCCGTATATTCATTTAAAATTTAACCAGTCAGTAATTCATACAGTTCTGCTTATTGTTACTGTTAACATGTGCTCTAATTCTTCTATGTGTGAGGCTCCTTCTATGCCACGTTATTTTCTAAGAAAGATCCCAGAATCATATTTTCATGTGTGTGTGTGTATTCATACTGAAGATTTGGTCTGATCTTCCAACAAGTCTTAAGACACCAGAATAAATACTTTATTATTGAAGATGTATTAGAACCTAACAGCTTTTCCCTAAACCCAGTGTAGAACTTTGTAAATATTTGTGAACAGTATACTTCTATTAAAAATTGGAAAGAGTATGGTTTAGTTTATTTGTTTGGGTTGATTAATCTTGGATACCTCCATTCCAGGCAGTTCTTTTTAATGAGCCATGTATTTACTTTCCAGAGTAAAAGTATACGACATGAAAAAGTGGGCCAGTTTGTGTTATGCTATATCATGGCACTGAATTCTTCAAAGTGTTCCACCAAGTGTAGATTAAACATGTAATTTATTAGAACTTGCACTGAACTACCTGAATAAAATATTAAAGTTTCCATTAAACACTGGTTAATGACACTATGGCATATAGTCGTGGTCTCACACATAGCCTGTAAATCACTTCATCAATTAATATTGTTGTCCTAGGATGGAAAATGGTGTGCTGGGAAATGCTTTGGAAGGAGTGCAGGTGGAAGAGGAAGAAGAAAAAATGGAAGACTCAACGGTAGAAAGCGCTGATAATATAGATGGTATGTAGAGCTATCTTAATGCATTAGAGAGATGCCAAGCTGTATGTATTCTGAATGAATATGAGGCATGAATTGAGATTGTTTGCCTTAAATAACACAGATTTAAAAGTACAATGATTTAGTAAGATCACTTAAGTAAAAATTACAATACTTAGAAAAAATTGCAAAATCAATGCTTCTATTAAATTAAAATATTGCCACTTCATGGGAGTGGGTATCTACTGTTTTTTCTTTATGAAAATCTTGATTTATATACTTGTTTTAGAAATGATTGGAAGTAAACCTTAAAGGAAAATTTTGAAACTAAACCAGATTGGGCTTGCAACCAACTCGTGTATGGTGCAGTGCTATCTAGTCTTATTATATATAAGATTTGAAGTATAAATTCTGTTGTAACCATAAATGAAATTCACTTCAGAGAGTGAATACTTGCCTGTCAAATTTGCTTAAGCCCCTCAATTTATAGTGGCTTCCTCTGCAATGTTTGGTGTCTCAGTTAAAAGAAGCTTGGCATCTCTTGCTTGGCTGTTAACTCTTGCTAGTACACAACTCATTGCTTAAGCTGAACTGCTTGCAGACCATAAATGTTACAAAGGTGCTTGTTCTTAAATTAAAAATAAGTATTTGGTATTGGCAGAAAGAGTTAGTGGGAAATAGGGTGGAATGTGAAGATCATAAATGCTTATCACTAAATTCGAAGATTTCTTTGTGCTTCATCTTCCTTCTTCATGTAGAAGAAGCAAGGGAGGAATTAAGAGATCAGGTATATAATGCCATGGGGGAAAACGAATCCAGAAAACCTTCAGAAGAATCTCTGGTAGAAACTAGAGTGCAAGCAAAAAATAAAGATGCAGAAGTGGAAGAAGTTAGAGAAGAAAAGGCAGCTGTGAATATAGACGATAATCTTGCAGAAAAAGAAAAATCAAGCAAGCAAGTAGAAGATATGCAAGAAAAACAGATCAGTGAAAAAACTGTGGATGATTCATTAGTTGGTAGTGCTGCTGCAGAAGAAAAGCCAGAAGAGACAACTGGAAGAGAAAATCTAGCAGCAGAAGAAACCCAGGAAGACATTATACTTAAGAAAGTATTGGTTGTAGATAAGACTCCTGGGGAAGAAAAACTAATAGTAGAAAAGCCTGCAGAAGCAGCTAGTGGAGACACTGTAGAGAAGGAAGTGACTGCAGAAGAAAAGTTAGTTTTACAAAAGATGGAACAGAAGGCAGAAAAGCTTGTAGTTTTGACTGAAAAGCACACAAATGCAAAGCTAGAAAATTCAATAGTAGAGGCGTCAGCAGAAACTTCACAAGAGACATTAGAGGAAAAAGAATTGGTGTCTGCTGTTGATAAAGTAGAAAGGAAGGCAGAACAAACAACTGTGGCTATTCAAGAAACGGACATAGTTGCTGGACAAGAAAATGTGGATTCAAAAGAGGAAGAAAAATTGAATGAACCTATGGCTTCAGGGGAAGTGTTACCTACAGCTCCAAATGAAATTTCTTCTCCAGGGGTTGTTGAACAGTCACGTGAAATAGAAATTGAAGAAAAAACTGAAGCTGCTGCTAAGGTAGAAAAGGAAGAAGAAAAGGATCACGAGATGGGAGAGGGAGAAGGTAACAGGGATAGAAAATACTTGTGGGTGGTTTTCGTTAGAATGCTAACCCAAATAAAACTGATCCATTCAGAATTCTCTTTGCCTCGAGTGAGGGAAGGGATATAGCTAGGGAGAAATATAAAAGGGCACAAAATAGTATAATTACTCCCCCCTTTTTTTCTTTTCTTTTTTTTCCCCAAACAGTTAACTGATGGACATGGCAAAACTATTGGCTGATTTGGGGTTATTGTTAGTCTAAGCAGTAAATCTAAAAAGCAATGGCCACTAGAGAATCCTGAATGGATGTTCACTGCATGCTCTGATATTGCAATTCTAACTCAAAGCATAGCTTTCCTCCTGTCAATATATACCAAAGCAGTAGGATTGACCAGAGTACCATTACATTAAGATGTTGAGGCTATAGATTTATGCTAAAAATAACAATTTGCTGCCGTATAACAGAAATATAACAGTGCAACTGGCAAATTCATAATTCTCATGCTTTGTTTTCTGTCTTACAACATGATTTTTGGAAATTTATTCAGTTTTTAAGAAGTTAAATGTCTTAATAATTGCAGCTATTTGCAAAATATAATTGATATTAAAAGGGACATGTCAGTAAGCATTTTTCAGATCTTGCAGAAACATCAAATTCTATCTCCTAAATGTTTTTTTACAAAGCAGATTGTATTTAGACATTAAAATGAAAAGTACAATAAGATGCAGAAAGATACTGTGTACTTGCTCTGTAAACAGCATATTTTCTCAAAAATTGCAGAGTAACTACTATCCCACTTTAATCCTTTTGGAATGGGATCCTCACTAAAGAAACTGACAGATGCACTGTTCTAAAAGTTAATTTTTATTTAGCGGAGGCAAGTACCTTTAACTCTTTTCAGTTTATGCATTGGAACATCTTATATAGATACTATGTTTCCCAAAAAATAAGAACCTCTTTTTTTTTTTTTTTTTTTTTTTGGAACCCTGAAATAAGCACTTGGCCTTACTGCCATGTGCTTATTATCAGGGGATGTCTTATTTTGGGGGAAACGGTAGAAATGAGTTAACTTCAGTTTAAAAAAGTGGAAGTATTCATCAAATTAAATCTTTAATCCACAGATATTTTTTAAAAATAAGTATGAATGTTTCATGAATGTCTTTACAACTATAAAACTGAATAACATGCAGTTGAATTAAGAAACACTGTTAAATAATGATGCTGCAAAAATAGCATTGAATAAAATAAAGAGCCAAGTAGATAGCATGCCAGCAGTGTATATAAACAGGAAACTCCTCTTACAGAGACGGAAGGGTCAGAAGAAGATGATAAAACTGAAGAGGAGAAAGAAAATTATTCTACAGCTGAAGAAAAGGTGAAGTATAAATCAGTATTTAGATCTATTAAAAACTATTAGTGTTATGCAGGAGAAAATTTGTCTTATTAGTATAGGTAGTCCTCAACTTAACAGTTCACTTAGTGACTGAAGTTACAACAGCACTGAAAAAAGTGACTTATGATCATTTTTCACACTTACAACTGTTGCAGCATCCCCATGTGATTTACATTTGGATACTTGACAACTGACTCAGATTGATGACAGTTTGCAGTATCCTGGGAACATGTGATCACTTTTTGCAACCTTCTGAAAAGCAAAGTCAGTGGGGAAGCCAGATTCACTTAGCAACCGTGTTATTAATTTAATAATTGTAGTAATTAACAAATGTGGCAAGAAAAGTTGTAAAATGGAGCAAAACTCACTTATCAAATTTCTCACTTAGTAACATAAACTGGCTCAATTATGGTCGTATGTTGATGACTACCTTTAGATAAAGAGATAGCTGCTTCTCTGAGATAAATATTAAGTATTTTCTGGTTCTGTGAAAAAAAGATCATCTGTTGTATGAAATCTTCTCTTAATGAGTGTATTTCTATGAGAAAGACTATAATTTTCATAGGACTCAGTGCCAGAGTCAATATTTATGATTGCTATTAAGGCATAAGAAATTGGTACTGCCTAATATGACTAATAAATCATATTGCTTCAGGAGAGTGAAGAAGATGAAGTTGGAAACTTAGAACTGGCTTGGGATATGCTGGAATTGGCAAAAGTAATATATAAGAGGTATGTCTTAGAAGTTCTAATAAAATAATATCCTTAACCATACTACTGATGAATGTTTTTACAGTGTATTTTCTGATTTGCTTTTTTGGTCTAGGCAGGACACTAAAGAAGCACAGCTCCATGCTGCTCAGGCTCATCTAAAACTAGGAGAAGTTAGCATTGAATCTGGTAATTGACTTAAAGTTGTCCAGACATGCTATTTCTAATGGGTTTTGCATGTTGTCACTATACATGAGAGCATGTCTGTTCTGCACTGACTATCAGTCTTTTAGTCATATTTTACATTAAAATTATTCAAAATTGAAGTAACATAAATATGAAATATGTCATACTGTGTTTTGACAAGTTTGATTTATGTATATTCTGAATTGACAGTTGCATTTTTTCATTTTTTATTGTAATTAATATAGAGCTCCTTGCTTCCTAAATTACATTTGTATAGCTGCCATTTTTTTCACTGTTCTAGCACTTAATTCCTAATTGAGTGTGTTTGATACAGGTTGATATTTGATTAATAAAACTGATACAGGTAGTCTTCAACTTAAAGTCATTATGAAGTCTCCCCACTTCACATACAAGTTGTGACAGTCATAAAGTGAGTTGTCACATGACCAATCTGATTTTATGACCTTTTTTTGCCATAGTTGTTAGGTGACTCGTATAGTTACGTGAATCCAGTTTCCTCCTTTGACTTGCTTGTTGGAAGCCAGGTGGGAAGATTGCAAATGGCGATGGGACACTGCAACTGTCATAAATACATGATGGTTTCCAAGTGTCCAAATTTTGATCCTGTGATCATGGGGACACAGCAGTAATTGTAAGTATGAGGACCAATTTTAAGTGTGTTTTTTCAGTGCTGTTGTAACTTTGAATCATCACTAAATGAATGGTTTTAAGTTGAAGACTACCTGTATGATGGCTGAGGAAGGGAAAAAAGGATAACATGGAGTATGCATATTGCTTTGTTAGTTATTTTCCTGGTTTGCAAAACAATAATTGTACTCTTGAACTGAGTTAACTTTTCTCCAATATATGTTACAATTATTTTTCTAAACAAATGTGAATAGTTTTCTATATTGCTTTTGGAATTGAGTTTGTCTGCTATCATGATTTTCTGGTGTTTTATGCAGAAAACTACATGCAAGCTATAGAGGAGTTTCATTCCTGCTTGGCTCTTCAGCAGAAATATTTAGAAGCCTATGACCGTTTGCTTGCAGAGACTCACTACCATCTTGGGTTGGCGTATCACTACAACAATCAGTATGAGGAAGCAGTGCTGCAATTCAGTAAATCAATGGAAGTAATTGACAAAAGACTGGGTAAATCAAAGCAGAAGTTCTACATACTTTTAATTATATTCCTCCATTACTGTTCCCCGTCGGTTCCAAGTTTCAAATTAACATTGGTTGCAATTTGCCATTAGCTTCCTTGGACGACTCCCATAATTTCTTGTTTTGGGGGAGTAAGGAAGATTTAGGGAAGTGGGTTCAGCTACAAGAAGATCCTGAAAGGAAGGAATTGTCTAGATCAGTTCCAATCCAGTTTTATACCTATGTGAAAGACAAAAGCATCTCTTTTGGTGTATGATATGAATACGAACTTGAATAGGAAATTGTAAAGCACTGAATGTGATTGTGCATTCTCCTTTCTGAATGTGTGTCTTAGCTCTGTCTGGGGAAGGGAGCAGTTGATCCATTAGTTATATCAGTATAGGGTGACACTGGATTTGCTGTCATCCTCTACTATTCAATGTCTGGTGAAATTTTAGAAGAAAGCCTTTAACCTGGGATTAAGTATCAGTATGATGGTATATAGTTGCATATAGCCACTGTGGAGTTGACCTGCTGTTTGGAGTCTGTAAGGGACTGGATAGACCACAACAAGCTTAAATTTCAGTATGTTTGGTCTGGGATAGGGTCACTCTTTCCCCGAGGGAACAAAGTCCATGTCTTATGAGACTTCTAGTCTCTCCTACGTAGTTGAAAAGCAGGTGGAACCTGTGACCAGGAAACAAGTTTTGCCCAGCTTCAGCTGGTCGGCTAGCTGCAAGCCAATAACACTTATTGTGCAGTGTCCCACATGCATCTTTAACAATATCTGCTTTGGGTTTTGGTTGCTGTGATGTTGATTATTTCTCATATTCAGACTTAATCCATTGTGTGTGCTCATCTTGAAAAGGGTTGCTAAGCATCCTGTCTGTGAATTGAAGCTAATCAAGTATCTCCTTGGTGTAACTTTAATGTGCATACATAGGAACACTGCCACCTGAGATTCAAGATCTTGCTCTTCCTCCCCCCTGCTTTCACAATGCCTTTAAGTCTTTGTTTTGTTACCATTCTGGTACAGATAGTGAGTCTAGGCCTGAATTTTGTTTGCAGCAGTTCAATAGTGCAGTGGCACCCTATCTTTTTGCACCAGGGACCAGTTTCATGGAAAACATTCTTTTCACGGGGGGGGGGGGGGGGGGGAGGGAGAGTAGTGTGCAACTAGATCCTATGCATGTGCAATTTACAATAGGGTTCGCTTGCCTACTGCTCACCTCCAGCTCTGCAACCCGATTCCTAACAGACCATGAACTGGTATCAGCCCAGGGATTGGGGACTCCTGCTTTAGTGGGTTGTTCCATTGGATTGGTTTTACCTTCTTAGAAATTGTTCAGACAAATTACATGTAGTCCTTGATTTACAACAGCAATTGAGGCTGACAATTACCATCATAAATTGTGAAGGTAAGAATGTATCCTTCACCATGGCTCAGTTTTTGTCAGAAATCGGAAGTAAGCATAAGCTTGGAAAGCAAGCTTAAAGTGGTTACATGGCTATGGAGTGCTGCAAACAGCTATAAATACAGGCTCATTGCTGATCAAAATGTGGTTATGTGGCCATGGGGATAGGGATTTTGAAACTGGGTTGTAAGTCCCAGTGGGGGGAGGGAGTCTGTCATATTGTTAAGCAACCAAGTGTAAGTAGAGGACTGCCTGTAATAAATATAAGGTATTAATCTGAGCTTAACAGAAGTGATCTATGAACCATGAACCAAGCTCTTTCTGGTTTTATCGTGATAATTGAAATAGTTGAGATTTGTTTGTTTCTTTTTACAAACACAAAATCTGCTAATAGACCTAAATTTGCTTTCTGTGTTTCTTGAGCCTTTTTGGTTTAAAATTTGGGTTTTCATTATAAAGTTGTTTTAAAAGAGTCAGTGGATCGGTTCATAGAAAACTGAATAATCACTGCTCTCTGATTTTGTTTGGGGGGGATTGTGTTTTGTTATTCTGTACCAAATGGTGATATGGCCAAATTAAATGAATTGTTTCTACAAAAAGTACTAATGGCTCCTATATTATCACCTTTTTCAGTTATGCTGACTGAGCGACTAAAAGCAAAGGGAGAAGGACCAGCTGAGGATGAAAAAGAAATAGAGGAACTTAAAGGCCTGCTTCCTGAAATCAAAGAAAAAATAGAGGATTCAAAAGAGTCTCAAAATAGTGCAAGAGTGACTGAACTAGCTCTGAAAGCAACTCTAGTGAGTTCCATCATTGATTCTGTTGAAATAAACAGATTTCAAAATGTTTGGCAAATAAATCTGTGTGCCTGCAGGATGTACTTTACTATGAAAAGTGGTTAATAGGTCTGAAACCTAAAATCTGAGCAGAGCATCTTTAATATTAAAGTGACATACCATTGATTTTGACATTTGAATGCAATAGGAGATAGCAATGTTTCTCTAGATCTTTTTTATAATTGTCACTGAACACAAGATTAGTTTGCTAAATCTGAGGATTTAAAGATTAAGCTTTTAAATGACCTTTCAGTATTTATTTTTAAAACTATTCAGATGTGTTCAATAAATTAAGAGGTAGATTTCAGAAAATGCCTTTTTGCTCTGATCTGTTTATTTTCTGGATTTTCAGCAGCTAGAGGCTTTCTGATAGTATCTTAAAAGGATTTATTTCTTTCCAGGTTGGCGGATCTTCCAGCTTTTCACAAGGGTCTGAAAGTAGTGCAACTTCCACAGTAAGTGACAATAGCAATAGCAACTAGGTTTATGCCATTATGTTTAATATTTCATAGAAACTTCTACTGTTTCTGTAATAGATTCCAGTTGGACACAAAACTGATGGAGCTACAGACATCTCCCATCTTGTTAGGAAAAAGGTGTGTATTTTACTAAATAAACACAATTCTTACTGGCTTGTAGTTAATCCTGCAGTTAAAAGGTTAAATCACATTATTTCTATAATTTTTATATATCCTACATAAAATCCTTTCCACTGGGAGCCAGTTAGTCTGGGAACCATGTAGCTTTCTTGATAGCTTGGGTGGTTTTGTGCTGCGTAGCACCCATCTTACTAACCCTGATTTAATTTCAAAGCTTGATTTTGTGGGTTCTGCGGGCACTTCAACTTCGCTGTGTTAAGGTCCTGCAGAGGCATCCATGGTAGTCCTTCAGAGTACAAATGTTGACATATCTGAACTGAAACTGAATTTCACAACCAAACATCCAGGCTGAATTGGGTTCCCTTATTTTAAATGGAAATGGAGAACTATTCACTAGCATTATTCAATCTGGAATAATCCGTTTAGTTATCTTTGTATTGTGGACTCTTTGGTGCTCTCGGAGCTTGGTTGTTTGCTTGCAGAGGTTTTATTTTGTTTCCTAGTCATTTAATAAAATACCTGCACGTGAACAAGGTCTCTGTAGTTTAACTCTGACTATATATATATTCTCTTCTTTTGTATGTTAGGGCTATTATATGAGTTGCTGAGCAATATATCAATACTGTCCTTTAAATCAATTATTATTCTCATTAAATAATGGTTATCTCCTATTTTTGAAGTGCTGGTCTAACATTAGAATTCTAGTCCTTAATTTGATCTTTAGAGTAATATGCAGGCTAAATAACTTGAAGAAAACTAACCTTTTTAATTGTAAAACAGTTGAAGAGGACCAACTAGATATTGCATGTTGTTTGTAAACTTAATTTAAAACAGTTAGTAGTTGCTATTTAATAGCATATAATGATACTAAATATTCTTAAGATTCACATTTCTGCTCGATGAAGACTAAACAATTTTGTCTTTAGAGGAAACCAGAGGAAGAAACTCAACAGGGAGACAATGGAGCTAAGAAATCTAAATCAGAATCGGCTGTCAATGGTGGTGGTGATGCAGCTTCCAATGGAAATGAGGCTGCAGAGAAAATTGAACAGGAGGTGGGCAGTTCAGTCAGGAATCATATACATTGAAATAAACAAAAATAATTTTCCCAGGCATTTTTTCCTTGCATATGTTTCATTGCCTGCTGGTCCCAAACATATAATATATCTATGCTAAAACACATATTAATGTAACAGAGCTAAACAGAAAACCTAATTTGTTGTCGGATGCAAACAACCAGATCCGCACATGCAGAGTTTAGGCTAACTACTGTCTTCTGCCTATAAGGAATCTCTCAGTCTGGCAACCTATCCTTGGAAACGATTACATAAAACTTCAAGAAATTTAGGGGTCTTAGCCCTTTTGTGGTTGTGCAATGACTCCAAGCTAGCTGCACTTGATCCCTTCTTCATGCCAGACTTTGTGCTTCCCTACAAAAGCATAGCAATTTATACTTCTGGATAATTGCATACAGTTTATACATGAATTAAATAGTGTGCTTATTTAAATGCTAATATGCAAACATCTGTATTTTTTTTGTGCAGCAAGATAGTAAAACAGGATTATTAATCACTATTAGATATTAATAGCTTCTATCAAATTGTTCATCATGTTAGTCTTACAAACTACCAAATCCTTTAACAATGCATGAATTAATTACCTAGCCTTGTAAAAAATATATATTTATTAAACTTTGTTTTTCTTTTTAGACAGGGGGAAGACCACAAGTTGAAACTGTTCAAAGTACTGTATGATAGTTCTTTAATATTGGGCATTCTGCCTCCCAAGGATTGTGGGTTTTGTATATAATGTATTTTTTCACTCTTTGGCAACTTTTTGTATTCAATAAAGATTGTACTCAAACATTAACATTGTCATTTTAAAATATGCAAAATTAAATCTTAAAATTTATTAAGTTAGCGTTCTGTTTCAAATTTTGTTTATCTGTCTTATATGCAATCAGCGTGGTAGTTACTTGTTGTTTTGGTGCAGTAAATTTTTCAAGATTAAAGTGGGATAAATCTTCCAAAAAGTCTCAGTCCCAGAATAAATAGATGGGAAATGAAAAACATATGGAAAAGCTGTAGTCTAGTATTGAAAATGTCTAGTCTAGAATGTGAGGCTTCTTTTTATTTTAAAATTGTAGTTTTGAAATTTCATAAAAGTATAAGATTAGGACAAAACCATAGTTTAAGAATTCGTAGGAAAGCATAAAATGATGGACTAAAGGAAAACCCAAGTGGGGTCGGAAAGTTTGCCCATAGTCCATTTTGAAAGAGTCTGAACTCTTTATGCACTCAATAAAAATGATTCATAAATTGTCAAAGCAGAAAAACCACTCAATAATAGGAACATATTGAATCCTGATCCAAGCAGAAATAGCTTCTTGGATTGTAGATAGAGCAAAACCAATGGCTTTAAAATTCCTTTAGGATTTAAATGTGAGACAATACAATATTACTAGTAACGGTATAAAATCTGAAATGTAATTTTAACAAAGTGCCTACTAGCAAGAATTAAGAGAAAGAGAAACTTCCTTCAAGAAACTCTTATAATTGTATCATGACTAGATGACAAGCTTTTGAAGAGAAATACCTGCAGATAGTTTGCTTTACACTGGACCTGTCATTGTCTCTCCCCATAGATTTGCAAACCTCTAAGTAACCACACACAATATGCTTCTCTGTGTCTAATCTGCATGGAAATGCAATTTATTAATTCTTCCCTGGAGTTAAAAATACATGAAATATTTTTATCACTAGCCTTACTGGTAAATATTTTTATCTTATACATGATATGTTTTTAGCTTCTTGCTTCCACCAAGGTAAAGTAAGACTGAAAGAATTGAAATGCATAAGAAAGTAGCATTTGATGAGAATAAGAATTTAGAGGATTTACTAATATAACGATGGCATTTTATTATTAATACTGTCAAATAGAGATTTTGAGACATATCCATTTGAACTTTCTACCTTGAACTGACATGGACTTCAATTTCAGACTATAAAACTGGAAAGAGTATACTGTAATCCACTGTAATGGATTTCTGATTGAGATTTTCCTGGCTTTTTACATTTACTTAATCAAGAAAAAATGTTCAGCTAGAATGTAATAGTGTAGTGCAGGGATATTTATGTTCTGACATGTTGGGATTAGACTTTATTGGTCCAGCAGTTATAAATAATATCAAAATATTTTGGTAATTGCAGTATATATACATAAAGAAGGGCATGCGACTACTAGTGATCTAGTACATCATTGGTTTGGAACTAAGCTACTTCAGAAAAGTACAAAAAAGTGGAATTAGCACAATAATTCATAATCTTTTTCATATAAATTAAATTAGATAATTTATGTAAACGCTTGGACTACTCTAAACAATGTAGCTGTTCTAACCTTCCTGATATGCATTTTTCAATAAAAAATTACTTGTCCCAGTTCATCCACATTTTTAAGAGCTGTAGATACCTGCCAGTTCAAACTTGAGCCTTTCTTTACATGTGAGATTGATTGTTAAGTAATTTGAGCATTCTTTAGCATATTTTTTAGTATTGGAATATAAATTGATATTTTTCAAATCCTTTGGCAGGCTGGAGGATTCTGGAAGTTGAAGTTCACAAATTGCTAAGGTTGGGAAGTACTGTTCTAATAGCAATAGCACTTAGATTTATATACTGCTTTACAGCCCTCTTAAGCAGTTTACAGAGTCAGCATACTGCCCCCAACAATCTGGGTCCTTATTTTACTGACCTTGGAATCAACCTTGAGCTGGTGAGACTCAAATTGCAAAACTGTGGGCAACCAGCAATTAGAAGCAGCCTGCAGAACTGCATTCTAACCACTGTGCCACCATGGCTCTCATAGTATTGTATAGGAAGAAGCTTCCTTTACTTTTAACTTTTAGGATACTTTTGTTTGCTTTATGCTGATGAAACATATCTTGAGTTTTTCAGGGACCATTGTTTGTCTGATTATTTTCTTTAGTTGAAATAATGTAAGAGGTTGTTTGACCTGATCTTGTTTTTGCTGATGGAAGTGTATTATTCTATCTACTTGTAGAATATGTAGTTAATTTGATCTCAATGATGTCTGTGTGTAGAGTCAGTGATCTTTTAGATTATAGGAAGAAAGTATTTTCTATAAACGTTGCTTTTCCTTGGCAGAACTGTTCTGCATCCAGGTTCATTTCATAGGCCAAGGCCAGATTTTTCTGTTATACATCATTTTAATCACAGAGTACTATGGGTTTTTTTTTTCTTTTTTTTTTGGTCTTGAATAGATAAGATGTGGCAAATGATAAATTCATTCCGCTTTGTTTCCTTTATGATAATTGATTGGCTTGCCCTGGACCAAAATTGAGCTAATGCTATCATTTGGGAGTTGTATCAGAACCAAAATATCAATATTCCTTTAATAATGATGATAATTCAATTACCACATTTTTTGGACTGTAAGCACACTTTCTCCCCCCAAAAGTGGGTGAAAATGTGTCTTATACAGCGAATATTGTATCAGCTGGGAGTTTGCCATACCTGGGGGGAGGGGGAGGGAGTTAGTGTGGCGACAGGCAGCAGCAATCCCCACTGCCTGGAATATCTGATTGGCAGTATTCCGGGAGACCGGTCCAATTGGCTGTGAAGGCTCCAGCATTCCCCAGCTGAGGCAGCAATGCAAAGGTGGGATTCAGCCAGTTTGGCTGAACCGGTTGTTAACTTTATGTGCTGTTTGGAGAACCGGCTGATCCCATTACTGGCTGGCCTGGGCACGCTCTACGTCTGCCTGCCTTGCACAAGTTCATTGAGCAGTTCACTGAGGATGCCCTGGCACTGCCCTGCCACAAGTGCACCCTTCCCGGCCTGTGTGGTAGATGCGGCACGGGTGAGCCCAGAGACGGAGGGAGGTATGAATGGACAACACTTGGCTTCCAGCACAAGAGAGGGCGGGCAAGGGAAGCAGCTGGGTTCCTCACTAAACATTAGTCCATGATGGGAATGTGCCAGGAAGATACTTTTTCAAAATAATTTTTTCAGGTATGTATTTTTTAAATATTTCACTAGAATAGCTATGCAAGGCAAAGCATACATCAGAGCACTGTTCTCAGACCATCTGATAATATACACTCACTCCCGCAAAAAAAAAAAAAATCCCCTGTGGCAGTTGGCCTTTTTTTTTTTCCAGAACTACCTTCAGGGAATTAAGTCTTTAGTTAAATCTACTCCTCAGATGAGAGTTAGGTTGAAGATACTGCTTGAAGAGATTGCTTAACAACTGCAATTAGGAGGCTCAGGATTGCCATCTAATGGAGCAGTCACAGGGGCATCTCAATGACAGCTTCATTCATCGTTCAAGTTTCAGATTCTAACTGTCATAAGTCAAGGACTACCTGTATAGAGAAATTTTGCTCCTGGAAGAAGTGAATAGATGTATTTTTATACCACCTTTATTTTTATAAATTCAAGGCAGGGAACATATCCAACACATTCCTCTATTTTTTGCACAACAACAACACTAGGCTGAGAAAGAGCGACTGGCCCAACGTCACCCAGCTAGCTTTCATGCCTAAAGTAGGACTAGAACTCACAGTCTCCTGGTTTCTTGTCTGAGGCCTTAAACGACCAAACTAAGAGAGATGTGTTAGTTTTTTAGCATCTTGCTTTATTTTGTTTTCATAGAGTTTATTACATACTTATAAATAGGCCATTACATCCACTGTAACATAGATTTTGGGCTGCCTGTGCAAATACTATATGTTTATACCATGTCACATCCTCATTAAAACCAAATAAGCTATTTTTTTTTTTAATTAAGCTCAGATTTCAGTTCAAACTTAGTCCTGAAGCTCATTGAATGATCTTCATTAGCCCAAAGAAAAACAATGGATGGAAAATAATTATAAGATCTTAAGTATCAAAAAGACAGAATATGATGGTAAGAAATACATTTAAATTACTTGGAAGGGAATATTCATATTCCACTCTAAGAAGTGGTAGTTACATTAGCAAAATAGGAATTTATATAACTCAGCTCAAGGAAAAAGAATGCAAAATGGGAAAAAATCAGGGGGGAAAACAGTATTAAAACACTATTTACCTTGATCACATAGAATGATATAAATCAGTCTTTATAGCAATATTATTTACTGCAGATCTAGTTCCTAAGCAGAGTGAACAGTATCATTTATAAATCACATATGATTATAAATCTGAATTGATACCTTTCCAAGGTAAGAGTAACTTCTTTCTGGGTCTGCTTTTTTCTCAATAGATAGTTTTTCATATAATGATAGATTATTAATCCTAGATCAATAAATTTATCTGTAACTTCCAGATCAGAAAATGTATTCATCCAAGAAGGTGGCAAAACACAACAAAGAAATCACTGCAAAAACAAAAGCCTCAAAGATGAAGAATAAAACCCCTTTTATTTAATTGTCAGACAAATTGGAATACACGTGAGCACAGCATGTGTTTGAGTAGTTCCTATACTGCGGAGGCACATCTGGAGAAAAACACTTCTTTCCATGTTATTTGAAAGATAACCCAAATTCTTCTACCAATTCTGTTTGGGATAGATGAATCCCATCCATTCTAGTTTACAACAGCAAACTACTGTGCTAGTATTCTTCCTCTAGCACCTGCATGGGATCAGGCTTCTGTAGGATCAAGTGTGGCTGGTAACTCTGGTGGGAAAGGCAGCTCAGGTTTTTGGGTACTAAAGATGTGTAGTCTCACAATAGCATCACCATACATCTTGTGTTCTGCTGGCTAAAGTGAAGACAGAAATGATAAGGCTTGACTAAGACACAGAGCATTCCCATAGAGTAGAATGAAAGCTAAATCAACTGATTCTTACACATATGACATTGCTTCTATGGCTTGTAAAACATGGCTTTTAAAATAATGTTTAAAACACTATTGAAATAGGCCAATTAAGAATACTGAAGTAATAAGAATAGGATTTGGGGCCATTTCTGGAATTTAACAACTGACTGCTCTATTGTGTACATATTTGCTCAGTGTACTGTTTACTGACTAAATCATACTAGGCTTATGTAATACACAAAGTTGTAAATCATGCTGATAAACAATGGCTTGGTTTAGCAATAGCCCTTATACTGCTTCATAGTGCTCTACACCCCTCTCTAAGCAGTTTACAGAGTCAGCATATTGCCTCCAACAATCTGGGTCCTCACTTTACTGACCTTGGAAGGATGGAAGGCTGAATCAACCTTGAGTTGGTCAGGATCAAACTGTTGGCAGTTGGCAGGATTAGCCTGCATTAGTGTAATACTGCATTCGAACCATTGCGCCACCATGGCTCTTAATTTAGTTAACATTAAACTAAAAGCAAACCATGTTGTTGCATTGTACGACATGAATACTACATTTTCATAACTGGGTGTGGGGGGAAACTACCTTAACTTTAATGTTTTCCTATTTCCTAAACTAAACCTTGGCATGCTACATTAGAGGGGACTTACCACAGTGGGCAAAACTGTTATAGGTGGCACAGGACATTGATACAGAGATAATGTATGAGTGCCAATATTCCACGTAGTCATTCTGGATTCCTCTTTCTTCTTTGCACCTATAGAGGCAGAGTGGAAATAATTGTATTACTAGAGATACCATATAAATCCTGATTCCTGAAGAGAATCTTAGCTTCAAGATATCTAAAACACCAACCACATACCTGCAAACATCACTTCACAGGATTCAAACCGCTTGGTTAGTCTGAACACAGCCCAGGCAGCTAACCATTGTTCACTCCCTAATGATGGATAGTGGGAGGTGAATTTGTTGTCCCAGAATGCAGATGCTTCCCTTCCTTTGGGGCAGTGATAAAAGCGAGCAACAAGGATCATATCTTCTTGTGGCATAACATCCCAAAATATTACCTGAGAGGAGATCAAAAGAAATCTACAATGCCCAGTAGAAAAATGTATGGCTCTAATGTTTCTGCCATTAGCCACCCTTTCCTTCTATCATTTCTTTAAATAGGTATTTGTTACTACAAAATCTATACAGGTAGTCCTCGACTTATGACCACTATTGAGCCAAAAATTCATGTTGCTAAGTGAATTTTACCCCATTTTACACCTTTTCTTGCCACAGTTGTAAAACAATTTGGGTGCTTCAAAACAATTTGGTTTATGATTGCCTTCACTGCTGCAGACCTAGAAACACTCAGTGTTCTCTCCAATTGAGAATATCCTTCTACGAATATCCCTTCCCTTTCCACCTATTGCGCATGATGAGGACTTGCAAATAAATCCAAGCACTTGCTAAGAGAGAGCTCTACAACCATTGACACACCTGTAAAGGAATCTCTTAACATGATGGGGAATGGAGATCTGAAAACTGAGAGGCAGAATTGGAAATTCTCATCAATGGGAAAATGCCCACCAACGATCTCTGCAAAGCTTCAACATTGCAGACTAAGAAGAAATGCCTTTAGCAAGACTAGAGAATTAACTGGGGCAGTTGTTAAACAGAGGAGGTTGTCTAAATTTGGTGTAATAGTTAAAGTGCAGGCCTAGAAATTGGGAGATTGTGAGTTCTAGTCCTTCATTAGGCATGAAAGCAAGCTGGGTAACTTTGGGCCAGTCACTCACTCTTATCCCAATTAACCTCACAAGGATTTTGTGGGGAAAATTGGAAGAGAAAAGAACGTTATTTATGTTCACTACCTTGAGTTACTTATAAAGTAATAAAGGCAGGATTAAAATCAAAAAAGTAATAAGATATTTCGGGTACAAAATTGATTCTGGAGCAGTGTAAAGCTTTCCTTTAGAATTATAAATCCCACAATCTGAACCTTCTACATACCTGTTCCTCTCCAAATATGAAATAACTGTGTTTGATGTCTGATCTGATGAAATTAGTGCAATAATTAAATCCTGAATTGCTGGTGCAAATCACCTGAGAAGATTAAGAAAAATACAGTCCATTATCTTGCTTAAGTGATTTAATACATTTCTTATATTTGAGTCATATCCTTGGATGATTCTATTGCATTAAAGCTTAATAACATGAACTGCAGACTACAAAACCTGAGGGATGCTATAGCCTAAATATACATTATGGACCTTGTATAACCAATCCAGCTGTTCTGAATTCACTTACATATAGATTACGATAATTCGTAGCCCTTTTTGTTTCTGGCTAGGTTTCAAGCACCGCACAAGCTGCTGTTGACAATATATCCTTCTGCATCTAATGGGTGCCAATCAGTGGTGGGTTACTCCTGGTTCGCCCCAGTTCGGGTGAACTGGTAGTGGCGGCGGCGGGAAGCTCCGCCCACTCAACCAGACATCAAAAACACTCTGTGCATGCGAACCGGTAATGCTGGGATTTGAAACCCAATTTTGGTGCCAATGTAAGAAATTAACTGTGTCCAATTGTTTCCTCTGTTCAGTACAATATGTCTATTGTCTGGCAATAGATCTCAGGATTTTAGATACATCTTTTTCAGTTCATAAAGATACCAAGGACTGTGCCCTTTGAATGCATGAAACATGCCTTTTTCCCATAGAAAAATTAGGATGTAGGAGTATTTGAGCCAAATCTCCTAGGTATGCCTAAGCACAACAAGAATTCAAATATGCCTAAATTATAATTAAAAGAATAAATTTGACTTAATAAGAAATATTGTAAAATGATGTTTACAATCACAATGTCTACTTAAATTAACTATTCCTTTACCCCTAGACACAAAATACAGATGTATGAACTTATATTTAACTTGCATGCTCTTGCATCTTGAATGTTATTCCATATTAAAATTCAGTTTTTAGAACACATTTAAAATGTGGTTGGCAGTGTGTTGAGTGAACTTGGGCATTTAGGCTAATTCAGTAAGCCACAGTTCAGTAAACTAAAGGCTAATCAGTTCTAATGATAAAGTCACACATTAACTACCTACCTGACCAGTTTTTTGATGGTAACCTGTTAGTCGGATGGCCCCATTGCCTGGTGGGGCACCTTTCACTTTATCAAGAATGATTCCCAGTTGTGTTTCTTTTGGCTGCCTGTAATTTCTCTGCTTGGGAATTGGATTTAGGGGTATTTTTTCACCTCTGTTGGAATTATTAGATGCTGATTAGCTCAGATATTCTTCTTCCACATCTCATGAAATAACATGTACCATCTTTATCATGCCCGAGTTTTTTTCCACCAAGAAAAACCTAAGAAAAAAAAATCTTCCTACACACAGAGAGAGAAGATAATCAATCTGAAAACCAAATCACACTGAATTTTTACCTGGAATAGGCTGGAGAAGCCTCTGATCTGTTTCTAGGTGCTGCCAATGCCACAGCCAGGAAAATAGTGTAGTAGAAGAAGAGGGACATGAACAAGGAAGGAGGGCTGTGTGTGTGCTGAATGTGAACAGAGTGCAACGTTAAAGTCCAGAAGGTTCTTTAAGAAACCCAGTTTAAATACCCGTTTGGAAGTTAGAGAGCAGAGAGGAAAGTTAAAGGTAATTGATGATGTAGGTGTACAGAGAATGTGAGAAATGGGAAAGAACATGAGAAGAAAAAACAAGTAATTGATTAATCAATCACTGCATTTATTTGGAAAATTATTGGGCACAGCAAAATAAACCCCAAAGTAATAACAAAGGGTAAATCACACACAACAAACGAGCTAAACTCAGAGTAATCTAGAATGAGCTAACATTAGAAAGTTCTAATTTAAATCATCAGGCATTCAGCTATATACTTTTTGTTTGTATATCACTGTGGTGCTTTTTTCAGTCAGACAATTTCTAACACTGGTCACTGATCATAACCACAGCTATGAATCAGTAGTGAAATCCAAATTTTTTTACTACCGATTCTGTGGGCGTGGCTTGATGGGTGTGGTGTGGCTTGGTGGGCGTGGCTTGGTGGGCATGGCAGAGGAAGGATACTGCAAAATCTCCATTCCCACCCCACTCCTGGGGGAAGGATATTGCAAAATCTCCGTTCCCATCCCACTCTGGGACCAGCCAGAGGTGGTTTACTGGTTCTCTGAATTGCTCAAAATTTCCGCTACCGGTTCTCCAGAACCTGCTGGATTTCACTCCTGCTATGGATATTAAATGAGAAGTTTTCCAATAACTGTTGATAAGGTGACTATTTATTTACATTTGTTTGTAAGCCACCCAGAGTTGCCTTTAGACGTGTTGGGCAGCAAACTAGTCAAATAAATAAATAAATTTCCACTAGTACATTAGGGACATTTTTTTTAAAAATATTAAATTTTGCTTAATAGTTTAAAAGGTTTTATATAGCAATTATCGCTTCAAAAAGCAGGACCTATTATAGCCTATTTATTTGAAAGTGAGCTCCACATAATTTGATGGGATTTAGTGCTTGATAGTTAGATATAAAAAGTGAGGTGAAGGATCTTAATGAGTTTTTCACATAGCGCAGTCCTGAATTGAAAAGGGGCTTGTAATCTGTATAGAACCCAATTTGCATCATCATCTTGTCTTCCCCATCACATCTCTATTTAAATCCTACATCAAGTTATACATGCCTCTGATGGTGTGCTGCAGCACACAAAGGCTGATGCCCTTTTGTTAATCTGAAAAAAGTACTGCTTCACCACACTGCCTGATTTTTAGCTCAAAGAAATGGGTGTGCCATTAAGATTTGAAATGTCAGTAATGCTTATTTATTTTTAATGTGTACTAACTAGTTGCCAAACTGCTGAATACAAAGTGAAATATGCGTCTTATTAGAAAGAATTTTTAAAATTTATATATAACAGATTTTAAAATAAACCATAAACAGGGCAGGGGCAGGGAGCTATGTTTCTATGCTGATTTGTTTTAAAGTTGAAAGGAAAGACAATCTTGGAGGGAGAAAAGGGTTAATCCTCCTTTTTCACCTTTCATTAGATTTAAGCTGGACAGACTGTTCCTGATTAGGAGGAGGGTCAACTAAACCAGTGTAAGGAGAAGCAGGAAAGGACAGGCTGGTAGGGGCAGGATGGAAAGAATGCTGGGTTGGAGGGAAATCAATAGGAGGCGCTGTGGAACTGGATGCCTGTGTAGGAGAGAAGAGAGCACAAGAAGGTTATTATTGTAAGCAGCAGATCAATTGGAGAGCACACTGGAAATATTCTGGAGCTGGTCTCCTCTCAAAGTACTGTAAGTTATCTTTGCTGCAACAGACCAACGCTCTGTAACTCTGAAGATTGCAACTCTGTTCAAGAGCTTACAACTTTATTGTTTCAAATATAAATATGGAGTTGCTGGTTTTTTTCAAGCTTACTACCTCAAGTTTGTTAGTGCTTCTTCTTCCCTTGGAAAGTGATAAAAATAATACAGTAGAAAGGTTATTTTTACAGTAGGGGCTTCCTAGACATCCTCATTGCTGAATACAGCCATGGTCCAACTGAATGATATTTTGAGTTTTCTCATTTCATACTAACAGCTACCAAGTTTGCTGTCTCAGCACATGCTTTTTATATTTTCCAACAAATGTACAGTCATGCTCGTTGTTGCGTTTTTGGCAAACGGGGAAGGGCACACTGTCTAAAGAATCTTTCAGTTTTCTCCTAGCTCAGAAATTTGCAGTACCAGTTACGGGGATTAGAGGATTTGAATGGGTCCTCTGCATTCTCCAAAATGGCAGTTTTTGAGCCAGTTCTTGGGATTGTGTGATGCTAGAGCCAGTAGAAAGAAAGTATGACTGGGATAGTTGCTAACTAAGTTAAAAACAGTGGTGAACTGCTGCTGGTTCAGGCCAGCTCGTGCGAACTGGTAGTTTCAACAATCAGTTGGCCCCGCCCATCCGTACCTGTCCTATCCTGTCCTATATTTCCTTCTTTCTGCCTCAGCTGATTCGTGCAGCAGAGCTGATTTCTGCGCCTCCGCTGTTCTACTTACTGGGGCTGCCTTAGAAGGTAAGCAGCTGAGCTTCAAATTGCTGTATTTTGACTGCTGTGCACAAGCGCATTAGGCGATTGCATGAGCAAAGTGTGTGCTCACTAAACCAGTTGTTAAACCGTTTGCAGACTACCACTGGTTAAAAATATTGACTCAATCTGACTCTCTTGACACTTTGGATTGGCAGCATGCCTGGAAAATGCTCTCTTATCTGTCCCATGAATTTGGATATGTGTATTTTTTTTCTCAGAGAAGTTCTGCTTTCAAGCTGGATCCCTAGGATTAGACTCACATCCACACATGCTTGAAATGCCAAAAAAAAAAAAAAAAAAAGGGGGGGGGTTTACAGTTACAGCATCAGGAGCATGCATAATTATTTAGAAGGAAGACAATAAGTTTTATGCAAAAGAAATTAACTATTCCAACTGTTCCTATTTGGTATATACACATTTTTTGTGACATGGCAACATTGATAATTATAGGGTCCAACTCACTGCAGGAAGATATTTATATAAGGAAGCTCTGCCAGGTTGGATATCAGCCATTGACTGCATATCAGCATCTCTTGCGTTCACCAGCCGCAAATAAAGCTCAGCTTTGCCAACCTGAGAAGTTGAAAGAAATGTTATATCATTAGAACAGATGAATGCAATTGCAAACGTGATCAGTTGAGCATATATAAGCTGATTTATTGCCAAAGATCAGGTATTCTATGGTAAGAATGAATAATCAATTTGAGAATCAGTGGTAGACTGGATGAGATCTGGTAGAGAATCTGTATAAATCACAAACGCAATAAATAAATATTAAGAGGCTGGCTATGAACAACTGCTGGAATACCTTTTTTATAAACAGTAATTGTTTGTGGTAAGAAGGCTGTTGCTCTGCTCTGTTCTATTCCTTCTTACCTGAGGCACACCGTTCAACTGTTCTTCAGTAAGACCTGGCTTTACAGGAAGCACTCGGATAGGAACTTTCCAATGCCCACTCATCACTTGGTGCAGGTGGTCAAAAATGTTGGTTTTAGCCCATCCTCTGGGGGACAAATTCTGGATTTCCTGCCCATAAACATCAAAACCTCCAGAGGCCTGAAGCTCAGCTACAAGACTGATGGAGGTTGAAGGAAGGATTCTGAAAAAACAGGAAACCCACAACAATGTGGCTGCTTTTGATGAAGGATCTGATGTATGTCTGTTTCATAATGTGCTATAGCATAGACCATGACTTTTAAGAAAATACACAGTTAGTGTAAAGTTACCTCCTAAATAGGAAGAAGCAGAATCTAGCAAACTTGAAACTGGGTGAAAAAAAGCAATTTTGTGCAAACTTAGACTATATGTCAGTGATGGCTAACCTTTTCTGGACCGAGTGCCCGAATTGCGTGTACCTAAAACCCCAAAATGCAATGCGTAGCTGGCCCTAGCACATGTGCCACACCCTCATGCATGCACACATGGCCCTGCATGCTCTACACCTCCCGCATACCCACCTGGTCCCCGCACGCACCCACTCCACATGCATGCACCCCCCCATAGGTATCATCTGCGGCAGAGACCCGATGACCAGCTGGCCAGTGGGAGGCACGCGCATGCATGGCAAAGCTGAACTGGGGCAACGGCTCGCGTGCCCACAGGGTGCTGCGTGCCACCTGTGGAGCGTGTGCCATAGGTTTGCCATCACAGCTATATATTGTTTCCAATGCAAATGCACCAAGATTTTCAAAAGGGCTTAGAATAAATCTGACATGTTAAAATAATACCTTCCAAAGAGCCACCTTCTTTTCCCTCCTACTGGGCGAGCGGCATAGTTGCCTAGCAGCATCTAGACTAAAAGCCCAGAAATTACTACAAAGGTATACCAAACAAACCATGGTACCTTATGAATATAGCCACAGAACAGAAATTACAGTAGTTGGCACTCAGTTGGAGGTATAGAAATATTAAATAGCAATACTATATTATTCAATAGTTTACTTTGACAACCTTTAACTTTACTTCGTATTGCTATTAAGTCCCAAAGGTGCTTTTATTTCAGGAGGCAACTGGACTTTCTTGTTTTTCTTTGAAGACGTTTTGCTTCTTATCCAAGAAGCTCTGATTGGATTGTAGAATTTATATTCCCTCAGACAGCTGGTCATCTGCAGGGAATAAATCTTTCCATTCCCTATACTCCAGTCAGAGCTGAAGAAGCTTCTGGGATGAGAAGCAAAATGTCTTCAAAGCAAAACAAGAAAGTCCAGTTGCCTCCTGGAAAAAAAACAACACCTTTGGAACAACCATGACCTAGATGACTGAGAATTTCCATAGACATACTGCTATTAAATAAATATTTTTCTAGAATTTAGAAACAAGGTATACAGTTGCAAAACTATAGAAGAACTGTCAACTGAATGGCTGCCCACGCAATGACTTGCTGGTTAGGAAAAGTGTGACGTGTTGGAAATAGCTTGGAAGTTCACCTTGGGACTGGCTGTCTAGCTGCTAAGATGGCACAGCATGCTCTTTGCCTGTCCATCAGAGATTGGGAAGAATGCCCCATATCAGAGGAGACAATAGGAAGAGGTGTGGACTTCCCCAGTTGCTGCCCATTACGATATAAGCCAGAGACCAGGCGAACATGGTAGAACATAGGATCCAACCCCAAAAGAAAATCATAGAATATTACAAAACCAGATCTGCAGAGAGAGAACAGAGTTAGTTAAATTCGTAGTATTCCATGTTGCTACTTTTTCTGTAGAGTTGGATGAGAATCATCATACCCAAACATCTTGATCAAAATCACTATATGTTTGGAGAAAGAATAGAAGGATAAAAATATTTACTTTACGTGAAAGTACTGGCCACTTGATTTTTTAAAAACAATTATTTTATGCAGCAGTGAATTCTAACTGCAACTTATTTAGAAAGGACTGTCTGTCTGTACATGTGTACAAATGCCTCTCAGGACTGAATATTATAGGTTACAGTACTACATACACCGGATCATATGGAGCTGGTCCTAGTGTGTCAGAGGGATCCAGAAAGTACTGGTTTATTCCTGTAGCAGATGATCCAATGGGGTCCTATAACAAAGAGGACATTTATGAATTTTATCAGCAAAATCCAACTAATTCTTTAACAGCGTAACCTAAACAAACATATCCACCAAGGCAGTGGTGGGTTTCAAAAAATTTTACTACCAGTTCTGTGGGTGTGGCATGGCTTGGTGCGTGTGGCAGGGGAAGGATACTGCAAAATCCCCATTTCCTCCCGATCAGCTGGGACTTGGGAGACAGAAAATAGATGGGGATGGGCCAGTCAGAATTTTTACTATTGGTTCTCCCAACTACTCAAAATTTCCACTACCGATTCTCCAGAACTGGTCAGAACCTGCTGGAACCTACCTCTGCACCAAGGCCATCTTCCAACATGTTGCTGATTGGAAAGATTAAGTGGAGACAAATTGTGGTGGTAAAACATACCCCTCCATGCACTTGTGATCACTACCAGACCCCTGCGATGCTCACTCCATACAGCTGAACTGTTTAAAGTGCCCTTTTTAAAAAAGCCTTAATGGCAAGTCCTTTTATTCCCCACATATACATGCAGAAATCCCACACACACATATGTGCACGCGCACACACACACATGGCCTACAGTACAACCTACAACCTTGATAATACCTGTTGGGAAGAATGCCTGGCTGTAAAAATATGGTGTTATATCATAATCACACTTTCAAATGGAATTTATATGCAGAAATATTGATATCTTCATATCTGAGTAACTCAACTGTTTTCCTGGAAAGACTAAGGATCAGTGGTGGCATTTAGCTGGTTCTCTCCGGTTTGGGAGAACCGGTAGCGGTGACTGCGGGAGGCTCTACCCACCCATCACATCCCATTTTTGATGCTCTGTGCATATGTGGAGGTGGCACGTGTGTGCTCACATTTGCGAACTGGTAGCGAAGATAAGTGAATATCACCCCTGCTAAGGATCAATAGGATACTTTTCCTTACATGGAGACTGAAGTTGAGATAATATCTGTAATTACTATTAACTGAATTATTATTAATGTACTTTGCTGTAATTTGGCAGGAAAGAACAAAGACTGGCTCATAGAGGTCCATGCCGATTCTCAATGCTGTGAAGCTAACAAGATTTCAGATGATTAGTTTCATTTAAGATGCTTGGCAAGGATTGGAAAGGGGGAACAGTGCCATGTGGAAGAGTTTTTAAATGCAAGTTCTAAGACATAGAAATTTGGCACCATAATACTTTTTAAGATGATCATATAAATGCAAAAAATGTCTTACTATATTCTTTTTCTTCTTCCAGTAGCTAGTAAGTGTATTTTTTAATGTAACATTGAACACATTTTATGGCATGCCATCACTTGAATAAAAAATATCTTAAATATAGAACTGTAATTGTGAATAGTCATTGTCCCTGATTTTTCAACTCAGTGACCAAGGGTCAACAGATACTAGTTGGAAAGATAAACTTCAAGATATTTTTGTATATTCCTTGAGGCAAAGTATTGGAATAAGGGAAGCAGGAAGAAAATATGGGCAAAACTGCACTGCAGCCACTCATTGTACAGACTGTGTATCCTGCTCATTTTTCCAGAACACACTTTCCTTACCTCACACTAACTCATATAATCACAAATATGAAAGAAAATTATAATTATAAAAGCTAGAGGTCAAAATTTGAATCTCATCCTAAAGATAAGATCCATCCAATGGACATGAGCTGGATTTAGAGAAAAACAAGTCCCATCCTACTTTCTCTGTGCTTTCAGGAGCAATGTTTTCTTGCCTTTTTTTTTTTGGTTAGAAAATATGTACTATAAACAAAAGCACAGCAGATCCTGCAGATCAAAGAGTTCTATATACCTGTAAAACATCTCTCAAATTTGTCCAAGGCAAAAGGCACTCACCATATTTCTAGTCAGAATGGTGGGATCAGGGAGCCCAAGGTGAGGAGGAGGAGGAGGAGGAGGTGGTAGAGGTGGTGCAATAGGAGGTGGAAGTAGGGGTGGTGATCTCCTTCTGGACCACTGAACTTTCCTCCTTTCAATATTGTGTCTCAGCCTACCAATCTCAGCATGTAGCTGAGCCATTTCTGCCATATGTACTTGTTGCAACTTGTCCCGCTCTAAGTCCAAAGAACCTAATGAAAATGAACAACACAAAAGCTCATTAATGTAGCATTGTATCCAATGAGAGCACTTCCAAATGCCAATAAAGAATGTAGAGATGGTTGGTCTAATTGGACAGTGTGGATTAAACATAGGAAATGAATAGATAAACCAGCAGAAAATGACAACGTTTATTCTTTTGGCATTATAGCCTTTCATCAAAGTTAGTTCATGGTCCTATTCTGTTTTTGTTGGGTTGACATCAATCAACATTCAGCTACACTTTCAATAGGACATAGCTTCCTCAATCTACAGGTAAAACCAAACTAACACCACCCAAAAATTCTTGCTGTGCAGTCTCATTGGGGTAGCATGTTTCTGGGAGAGATGACTGATGAACACCAGGAGTAAATGCCAAGACTATATAATCACAGCAGACTCTTACCACAAGCTAAACGTCATGCTAGCTGCCAAAATCAATCAGTAGATCACTAGTGAAAACTGAAAATTATTACAAAGACCTTTAAAAGGGCATCTTTAAACTGGTGCATAGCAAAAACAATCTGGTTTAATAAGCATAAAGTAATGCACATAAGGGCATCTCCCCACCTCCCAGTGCCCTATATACAGTTGATGATTTTGAGCTGCCTGTAACTAATGAACAAAAAGTTCTTGGGGTCCTAGCAGATAGCTCAATGTAGATGTGCAGTACAGTAGTTGTGGAAAAGGTGACTGAAATATATTGTATGTACAGTTTTGGTTGCTGCACTTGAAAAAGAAAATAACGAATCTGAGAAATTGCAGAACAGAACTTCCAGAATGATTGGGAAGTTTGCACACTTCTGAAAAAAGGCTATAACATTTGGGAGTCTTTAGGTTAGAAAAAAGGTGATTGAGAAGGACATGACTAAAGCCAGTAAATCTTGCATGGTATAAAGGAAGTGATTGAAGATAAGTTTTTCTGTCTCTGACATTGAATGTCAGGTAGATTAGAACAGGAAACCAATGACATGTAGATCAGTTCTACATTTATTGTAAAACTATAGTATAGTAACAGAAGTTTGGAAGTCTGAATTCACTTCCCCTCTCTCCCTTTATATTCCTGTGAACTAGGGAAGGGCTTGTCTGAGATGTTACACCTGTTACATTCTTGCCCAGGATTCAGGCCCCTTTTATCTGACTATTGCCTTGGTATCAGTTCTTCCTCCTGTCCCTTAAGGCCATTCCTTCTTCCTCTTCAGGCATTCTGATGAATTTGATAAACCTCAAGAATAGCTGAGCTCTTAATGGGCTGAAGGACAATCAGGACCTTTCCTTTACATCCCTTCCAGGGCCTACTGATCTAACAATTGAGCTATTTTTGGACAAAGGCTTACCAATCTTAAGAACACTGGTAGACTGGTAAACATGTTTAGCATTCCTTTTGTGACCTGGGCTTTCAGATGATCAATAGACCTGTGTTCTTTGCCTTTCTTTTCCTCCTATTTCATACATGGACAGACCCTTTGTGTGTTTAATTTCAAGGCAGCAAAGTGTTGAATGTGCAGTCAACATTTATAAACATTTATCTGGCATATTTAACTTGATTCCCACACTTTATTGCTGCCATGTGTAGGTGCAAACTATAAACCAGGGACCTTGGTAGCTTTAAGACCTATGGACTTACAGTAACTCCCTGAATTCCCCAGGCAGCCACTCCTGCTATAAACCAAAACCTCTAATTATAAAAGTGACTTCCTAACTCTCGTGAAAATAATTTGCCCTTTAGCTTCTTGTGGATTAGTTTGAAATGCAGACTTTATAGCCACTATCTTAACTCAGTTAAGAAAAAAGGCTATGAACCCTACCATTTTCCATTCTCCTTCTGTCCTTCAGAATTTTCATTTTTAATATCTCATCTTCCAGACGTTGATTCTCTAACTCAACAGACAAGAGTTCTGCATCCAAAGTCTTTGAATTGAGACCATCTTCATATTCTGCAGAGATAGGAAAGAGAGTCAATCAGAAGCCAGGACAGCTACAAGTTGTGACTGAGGAAAAAGCATTTGCTAAGGTTTTAGATTTGCAGGATCTATCAATAGTTCAGCTTAAAGATTCATACATGCATAATAAATAAGTTTTCATGGGTAATATCATACTATCCACTGGAAGAGTTTCTTCACAGACTGGGTTAGGACTTCCCATTAATGTTACTGAAATTTGTTTGGTTTTGGCATACCGTCTTGGATGAACCCAACCACTGAAGATATAAATTATAGTTTAAATTTGGGCATGTGGTATGAATCTAGTGATTATCTATTAACAGTTTGCTGAGCTCAAGAGAGATGCAAACATTCTTGACTTAAGTGTAGGCTCCACATCCAAATTTGGGGTAAAATTGATTGGGAAAACATAGCTCACTTTTCTTTCTACCACTGTGTTCAGGCTTTGTGCCATTTTTTTCCAGTGCGGTGGCCTCCAGCTGCAGTTCATACATCTGACGGATGATGTGATGGTCACTGCCTCCATTCTGCAAGTAAGTCAGGTACAGCATCCTGTCGGGGATATGAACAGTCATCATCAAGACTAGTTACAATTTTTCCCCTGACTAGGTAAATACTTAATAGTTACGTTCCAAAAAAAGGGCAACTTTTCATAGCATGGAGATCAGTGGTGGGTTGCCCTTGGTTTGAACCAGTTTGAAAGAACCATAGTAAAACTGGCGGGAGGCTCCGCCCACTGATCCGGACATCATCATAGGTCATCTGCGCATGCGCAGAAACGCGGGCACAATGAGAACCGATAGTAAGGTAAGTAGAACCCACCCCTGATGGAGATAATTAGGTGAAAAAGGATGCATTTGTTGAATTACTGCATTTCATGCAGCTGCTATAGGGTTTTCACTAGTCCCATTGGGAGGGGAGTTAAGTCTTCTCAAATTAGTAAAAAGTTTATCTTTTCAATTGTTGGAGACCACATTTCGTGTAGAAAATCAATTTAGGGCATTTTGTCACTAGCAATTTATGATGTTTTATATTATTATTTATCCATCATCATCATGTCAAGAAACATGGCAAGTACAGTTTTATATTGCCACAAGATAGCTGACTGATGCTAGAAGAAATGGCCTTAAGAGTTGAAGATACAGGTTTGCTAAGTGGTGGGAAAATTTTATAGGCAGAAACAATTAAAGATATAATAATCGCTATATATTTTAAGTTTACAGAAACTATTACATTATGTGTCCTTACAACTCTGTTTTCCAACTCACTGTATCTCAGAAGAAAGGGGCCCAACAGCTGCTGGAAACACCATAGACTTGAAGATGGCATTCTCGTCCATTTTATTTACAATGCTATGTGTCTTTCTATTGGTGGCAGAATCCAGATTGCTTCTAAAAATGAAAAAGGAGGCATTTATTTATTTACTAAATTTTTATATCACCATTTCCCCTATAAGGTGGCTTACAGGTTAGAAAACATATAGGAAAATAATAAAAATATATTAAAATATTAAAACTATGCAGATTAAAAATTAAAAAACAATACAAAAACCAAAACTAAGACAGATGGCACAGAAATGAAATCTTTTTACTTGGTCAACACCTTCAGTGGTGAGCAACCTGGACCCCAAGTTAACCCGGCTCCCAAGCTAACTGGCAAAACCAAATTTTGCCAGTTAAGGCTAAAAGGGTGGGACCAGTTCTCATATCTGGTGATAGAGTTTTGGGATGAGGCCACAATGAAAAAGGCTCCTCTCCTTGACCCCACCTGCTGGAATTCCTTAGCAGAGAATGGGGTGTTATACAAGAGTCTTTTTGCTTTCTCTGTTCATTGGCGATGCATATTTATGTTCTCAAGCACACTATAACAGTCATATTACAGATGTTCAGACAAATCTTATTAATAAGGTCTGGACTGTCTTTGATGTCCCATATAGTATGGACTAAAACATTGTCATATAGATCTTGAAAAAATGTGTTCATTTCCAGAGTTTTCTGTTCTAGAGTCTTACCTGTTCCCTGTTGCTACCTGCAGAAGTTTCACCTGTTCACTCAGTGCATTCAAAGTCAACTTGTTCTTTTTTTCTTGGGTATTCAGCTCCATCAACAACTCTTCTATCTGAGATGAAGATGAGTTCCCTAATTTCAACTCTGACAGGCGTGTACGAATTTCTAGGTAAATACAAAATGGAACAAATTCTGCTGGAACATCAATTAATATATGGTTTTGAAATCATGTATGAATATGATGCACAAATTTTATATATATATATATATATATATATATATATATATATATAGAGAGAGAGAGAGAGAGAGAGAGAGAGAGAGAGAGAGAGAGGAGATAATCAATCAATCACTGTGCCATTTTGCCTTAAAAATATGTTGGAATCCTAATTTCAGGAACACTTTATACATGTTTCATTAATATATGTTCTTCTGGTCTGTTTCTCAGAAGGAGTAGATTGACGAATGCCAGGAAAATCAGAAGATTCTGACAGTTCAAATGGGTATAAATATTTATGGTAAGCTTGAGCTCTCTACAAGAATCTGAACTACTAATGGCCAAGGGAAATTAACGGGAGAGGTCTGCTGGACTCAGATATCTTGTGGGTGTGAAGGGACTTGTGACTGAGGACACGTTTAACCCTTCCCTTAGGATCAGTCTTGTTATTTCCTACATAGATCAGAGATATATACTTGTGTTTTAATCATACAACAACACTATCAGTAATTATTCAAATGATAAAATAGTTCTCCATAAAGAAGTCCACAGAAATGTAATTAACATGCTAGGGTGAAAGTCAGGATTTAACTTTTCTTCCTGATAATTTATACATGTAGAGATCATTTGTTGCCTTTGGATTGAACAACTCTGATACACCACACCCAAACCTGCTCTTGATGAGAAACAGGTCTTCTCTGTCTTTTGGGAATTGGGAAATTCCATACATAAAATATCAGGTACAAGCACCATTGAGGTGGTATTCTTTCACTAACTGCTTCTTTCTCTTATCTCAGGGGTGTCAAACTCAAGGCCCGGGTGCCACATCCGGCCTGTGGAGTGCTTAGATCTGGCCTGCGGGGCCGTCTTGGAAGCAGTGAAGGACTGGCCTACATTGCCTCTGCCAGTGAAAATGGAGCTTGAGAGGGCCGCACACGGCCATCACAGCCGAAAATGGAGCTCAGGAGCCCATTTTCTCTGGCAGAACCATCAGGCCACCACAGGTTCCCCCAACACGAGTGACATCGAGCTGACCACACCCACCCCGGCCATGTCTAAGCCAGCCCCCAAGGTCAAACACAACTCTGATGTGGTCCTCAATGAAACTGAGTTTGACACCACTGTCTTATTTGATATATATGGCATAATTACCCTTGTGTTCTAGTCTCAAACACTTTTGGCTACATGAAAGCTCATTTATCCTTCTTTGTTACTTTTTTCTCCAATTCAGCTGTCTCCTTAACCTGAACCAGGAACAAAAGTTTGACAATTCAGCAAAATCTCTAATTTTCAACTTACCATCTTTTTGCTGTTCCAGGTGTTGGTTGCTAGCTTGGATTTCAGCCAACTGGCGCTCATGTGCATCTACTATTTGCTTATGACGTTGACAGTATTCTTGCTGGTGAGGTATTTGGTTTTCATTCTAAGAGACAAGGAAAGACACCAGATTCAAATAGCTGTTTCTCCTACAGCAAGAGCAAGGAATTGTAGTTCTCCAAAGGTAGATTCTGAACCTTAAGTTCCAACCTCCACCGACATTGATCATGTTAGGTGGAATGTCTAGGAATTATCATAAAGCAACATCTGAAGCACAGCATTATGGATTACCTAACACTAAAATTATTAAATTATTTGCCTATCTATCTATCTATCATCTATCTATCTATCTATCTATCTATCTATCTATCTATCTATCTATCTATCAATCTATCTATCTATCTATCTATCTATCTATCTATCTATCTATCATCTGTTGCAAGATAGATATAGTATTATTATGAATGAAGTACAATATTTTTTTCTTGGATAGATGTGATACTTTGTATGAAGTTATTTCACTATATAGTTTTGGCAATTATAAGCATATCACCATAATCCAAAATTAAAATAGCAGGAAGAGCAAGGATAGTCATTTGTGTTTAGTTGAAGCCACAACATAAACTGAATATTCATAATACTTACAAAATTGTATTTGGAGTAATTCCTCAAGAAACCAAAACAGCATGCTATGACTATGTGAATTATGGTTCTGTATTACACAGTTAATTATAAATATTATAATTATTATAATTAAATTATGGCGATAAGCTTGTAATTTAACATCATCAAACATCCATATCTGCCTATCCCAGATCCTTCGGAAGGACTTGATAGGTGGAAAAAATGTCAAATCCAGTCTGAACATCTGGCTGGCAGGGCAAGGAACCATAATGATAATAATTTACAAAATAAACTGTAGCCCTAGACTAACAAGTCAGAAAAGCAGTACTGCATAGATTTTTCTACATATTCCTGTATGTGTGACGCTATAAATTTCTCTTCAGCCCCCCAAAAAGATGTTAAAGTTTCTCATGTTCATTTACCCCTACCTGGAGTGTCTGAAATGTTGGAAGTGTGCCTTCAAGTGATGCCCTCAATTTGTGGAACTGTGAAACAGAAAAATTACTAAATAGCATTCTTCCTTTCTAAAGGTTGGTAAAAAAAAACCCCACTAATTAATTTATTGATATATCAAGATTCATACTTGAACATTATTAACCTGTTTCATTACCAAGAAAGATTATATAGTAGGAATATGTAGGAGAAATCTGAATTAGATTTTGGAAATTTGATATGCTACATTATTCAAAAGCTAAATTTTAAACTAAGTCCTAAACCAGTGGTTAATTACTCTGGTAGAGACTGATGAGCTGATAGGAGCAGAGTTATCTATGAGAAAGACAAAGATTTACCTCTTCAGTCAGTTTCTTCAAGGCCTGGTTATCTGAAACTCTTCCACTATCATCGGAGTTTCTAACATTATGGACTTGTTGCTCGTATTCCCCATTTCCCTTGACGTATCTGAAATTGTCTTTTTCTAGCTTTGACACATGAAGCTGATAATGTTGATCCATTAGATACCAGCAACCAAGAGAAAAAATAAATCATTACTTTATGACCAGGATAATATTCAAAAGGATTGGAATGCCTTTTATATGTTAGCTATATCTGCCATAATTGCCAGCCAGCAGTAGTCATTCTATACTATCTTCAAGAGGAAAAGGAAATATTTTGTGAGAAGAAATTAGAATCTTCTTCTTCTTCTTCTTCTTCTTCTTCTTCTTCTTCTTCTTCTTCTTCTTCTTCTTCTTCTTCTTCTTCTTCTTCTACTACTACTACTACTACTACTACTACTACTACTACTACTACTACTAGAATAAACAAATGCATCCACCTGCTTTTTTCCTAATGCTTGATGGCAACAAGGAAGTATTGGATGAAATTTATCTACTCAAGTAGGTGGCTCAAGATCATTAAGTGCCATAATTTCAGACATACTATATATGAGCAGTACTACAATTCTCCTCCCCTCCTGTGTCATTTTTTTCTTCTAAACATTTTAAAAAGCTCATTTTACTTGATGACAAGCTTAACATTGCTATACTGAATACCTGAAACACACAAGTACTTCCCTGGGTTATTCCACTGACTTTTCCTTTGGAGACTCTCAAATAGAAAATCTAGAATAAAGGTTTTACAAGAGTAGCTTCCAAGAAAATCCTAAATTAAAGTTTATTGACTGATTATTCTTAATATCATGATAAAGAAAAAAGGAGAGCAATAGAAAATATCAGCAAGCTATTAGGAACATAGCTATCCCCAACATAAGGAAAAACAAGACATTTTCATATAGGTAGTTATTCAGCATACAAAAACAACAAAAAAATTATCTCCTACTAGTCTATCAGAAAAAAGTTGGCATAAAGTGCAGGATCATTATCATTATCCTCAATCACAGGAAATGTTTTTCAAGTGTACTTTTCTATTATGTTTATCTGTTCCTGGAATTGATAATACTTCAGTCTCCTGCTCTCATCTTCAGACCAATCAAAGTAACCTTCAAAATAACTTTTATTAATAAAAATCAAGTTGTCCCTTTTACCATGCTGTCTGCCATTTCTGTTTTCTTGGGCTCTTTCCCTTTATGCTGTGCTTGCCTGTGCCGGTATTTTATATTCATTGCCATTTCTCGTCCAATGCAGAATTTTTCTGTGTGCTTCTCTAGCAGTCGTCTGCTGCGGAACCCCATCTCACAGTTACAACAGTGGAAAAATGCTTTATCTGTCATTTTGAAAAGTGTTTCCAGGTATTTACAAAGGGTTATATTTATCAGTATGTGAAAGGCACTAGCTATTCATATTTCCTTGTAGGAAAGAACTGTAGTTTCATTTGGAGTTTTTGGTTGCTATGCTAGTAGTTATGGGGTGTAACCAACCTGACAAAATAATAGAAGATTGTCCACAGTAGCTGGAAATATCACCATGCCAGTTATTACTGTTTATGTTTGCAATACCAGGGTTACAATGAGCAATCTTCCCAACTTGTATTTATTTGGGCAACCTGGCTAGAATTCTAGAAGGTTCAAGTTCCAGTGTGTCTGAACATTATTAGTTTGCAGAAAGCTGACTCAGGAATTTATAAAGGAGGGTGATTTCTTTTTTAATTGGATATTCTCTGGAAGATGACAATGGTGCACATAAACACTGGACAACTACCTGCCTTCGCAGTCCTATTATTTTACATCTAGGATGTCTATATTTAATTCTTCAACACTGCAAGTTGGCATTCCTGGAGTAAGCATGGGACGACATCTATACTGATAAAATCCAAATCCTGAAGAAGAATAAATGTGATGAATAATATGAAAGAAAATGCATCTTTAGTGCTATTTGATGCAATAGTAAGTAATTATGCTCTTTGTAGAATAGAATAGAATAGAATAGAATAGAATAGAATAGAATAGAATAGAATAGAATAGAATAGAATAGAATAGAATTTTTTATTGGCCAAGTGTGGTTGGACACACAAGGAATTTGTCTTGGTGCCTGTGCTCTCAGTGTACATAGAATAAAAGATATATTTATCAAGAATCATAAGGTACAACATTTAATGATAGTCATAGGTTACAAATAAGCAATCAGGAAACAATATCAATATAAATTGTAAGGATATCAGCAACAAGGTTATAGTAATACAGTCATAAGTGGAAGGAGATGAGTGATGGGAACGATGAGAAGATGAATAGTAGTGCAGACTTAGTAAATAGTTTGACAGTGTTGAGGGAATTATTTGTTTAGCAGAGTGATGGTTTAGCTTTCATATAGAATGTTGCATGAACTCTGTTGAAGTTTGCAAAATCATTCAGTTTAGTATGAATTCAGCCAATTGTGTGCTGTTCAAAAAACATGAACAAATCATAGCTTAGCACAATACATGAACCTGTCACGCCTAGAAAATCAGCCATAGAATAAGAAGAGAAGTAGAAGCAATGGAAAAAAGCCAGTGTTTTACATAAAACAAATTTATTAACTATCAGAAGTGCAGATGGCAACTACAGAGCTATGAAGTATTTGGTAGAAAGCCTAATAAAGCTTACTCCAATGTAGACCTAACTCTAGCCTATCTAGTTCTTTCTTCTGGTGAAACTGATTATTAAAGCATCCCCAATGCATTCAGGGTTTTCAAAATTATAGCCCAAATTTTCTTCTATTTGTCGAAACAAGTTATACTTTCCAGCAGCCAGTGAGTATTGGTTATGAAGTTCAACAAGCCTTAGTTAGTTGCAAGTGCTGCTTCCCTCAGTCTGGGTCTCCATGGTGATCAGCTGAACAGCAATAAAGTCAGAGGAGAAAATTAATCAGCTTGTCTGTAATAGCAGGTAGATTCAAAAACCAGAAAAAGATTCTGCAAAGTCACAACAGGCCAGCACAGGAACTTGTGAGCTTGGCAGCCAATTTTCTGATGACATTCTTTTATAACAACATACTGAATCTAATGTTGGAGCACGTTTGAAAACCACTTAAAATAACAATGCAACTAAGATTTTCTTTTTATTTCAAGAAAACTGAACAACTTTTTCATAAATTTTAACATGTCAGAGTTATGTATGCCTGAAAAGGAGTTATATATATTTTAATAAATATGCTGGCATTTTCTTTCCCCGAAAATGATACTATTAATTTTGACACTCTTTATTTTTCTCCTGTTTTAAGGACCAATAAAATATGAATAATATTGGTAAAACCCGGGATATTTCCATAAAGACCCCCAATTTTTTAAAGTTACAGATCACCAGCCATCAAATGCATCTCCTACAATACAGATGACACGATTTACAAACACCACGAGAACAATTAAGTGACTTAATTTCTTAGGGGGACTACCACTTCCTGTACTGTCTGCATCAGATTAGAATCGACTTTACCATCTTCTGCTGCCAAGCCTCTCTGGGAAATGTAGTTTTAAAGTGGAGAATGAGAGGACCTCCCGCTGCATGTTAGGAGATGTAGTTCTGCAAACATTGAGTTCTCCCGACGGACGTCGTTTCCCGGCAGCCTTTTCGGCGCGCCCCATTCAAAGCGGCGGCAGTTGGTTGAATGCTCTTGTGCGGCACCGGGTTTTGAAAGAGGGGTTGCTATAGTTTGCAGGCGTCTTTTGAAATTTCTCTGGCAGCGTAATATGGATTCCAACAGTTATAAGTGCCTTCAGCCTGGCTTATCGATTAATATTGAGCGCAGCAATGGTGAGTGCCGATAGGAGAAAGGCGATTTGCTTCGGAGCGTCTTTTGCCTCCTTCCGTAGCCCGGAAGGAGGCTCCACAAGAGTAATGCTCAGGGCGTTATTATCGCTTTCCTGCGGATTCGCGGGTCTGTAATACAGAAGGATGGTGGCCGAGTTAAATTCCAGACTCTTTTCTCTTCTCCTGGTTCTTCGGGACAGAAGAGTTGTCAAAGAAGCAACTTAAAGGAGGAGTCGGGCCATTCTCCCGCTTTGCCCAATGTTACTCGCTGAGCAGTACCTCCATGTGGGCTCGCTCCTTGGTGTTTTTTTTACAACAGGACTATGGCCCTTTTATGACTTGTGAACTTCAACTCCCAGAATTCCTGAGGCAGCATGGCTGCCTCAGGAATTCTGGGAGTTGAAGTCCACAAGTCATCAAGGGGCCAGAACACCTCTGTTTTGGAGCTGAATGCAATGAAATTTCATTTAATTAGTGTACATTCAAAGTGACAAAGTTTTTATTCTGTGATTCTATTCTAACGACCATGTGATAATTTCAACTGAAAATTTCACTGACCATATTGGTTTCTCTCTCTCTCTCTTTTGCAGAACATACAAAAATGTGGCCTGTGTAACATTGTTTAGTATTCTTAATTTTTGGCATGCATATTGTTTCAGCTGGAGATGATAGTAATATAGGTGTCCTGGATAACACTGTAAATAAATGGCTTTTTCACAAGGAGATTCATTACACTGCCTGTGGGGTGAACTGAAAGCATTCAGATAGATTCGTGTTCTAAATTTCACAAGAACTGACTTAATAAACTAAGGAGTTAAAAATAGGAATGATTGATTCCATGGGTAAGAATTCTGAGGGGAAATCCAATTTAGGAAGGTTGAGAAGTCACATGACTGCACTTTGGCCGCTTAGCATCTATCAATATTTGCTGTTTGTAGCATCCCAATCACAATTACAAATTTTTGGCCAGAAATACTTATTCACCTCCCAATTTCTGATAAAAAAGACCATGGTCAGATCAGTGTTATTTTTTTTTCAAAAATAAATATGAACTAACCTGTATGGAAATATCTCTTAGGTTCAGTCCATGGTGCAACTATCAAATCTGTAAGTTTGGAAAAAATGACTGTATCTGTAGAATGGACAGAAAACAACAATCTCAAAGGGAAAGAGGTGAGAATTTGAAAGTATGATCTATGTATAAAACAACATTTTTAAAGCTATTTAGCACACATTTCTCCCTTAATTCTGAGTTGAAGCCTGCTTCAAATCATCTATGGGCTTATGTAGAATTAGTAAAATGACTCTAACTGGAAATTATTAAATATATATTTTAAGGTTATTTTGAAGCTATTCTTTTCCCATTTCATAATGGGAAGAGGGGTTTTTTTTTTCATTCTTTTGCTGAAGACCAACTAAATAGCAGTTTCCCTAAAAAATGTTGACATTGTCTTTTTGGAAATTTTAAATGGCAGTGTATTTTAAGAAATCATATAAAAACGGTACATTCCTAAGATTGCTTACAAGATAAGGCATACATAAATGTTTTATGCCAAATGAATTTAAGTACAGTATTCTATGCAGAAACAAAGTCCTTAAAGAAACAGAGCTACAACTTCTAAAAGCCATGGATAGAGTCTCCACAATTATTTCAAAAGTTGTCACCAAATTTGTGATTTAAATTAAGAAAAAAAAATTAAGCATCCTAAAGCGCCAATTTAGAAATACACTTAATAGATATATCCCTATATACTTTCAAGCAAAATTGAGTAATCATCATTATATTTATTTAGCAACATTTCAGTATTAACAGTTTGTCATTTGACTCTGATAAGTACATAATATATCTGCTCATGATAAATGTAATAATTGTGTTATAACTGTATGATGTTGTTTCTAAGCTGCCTCTATTACATGTGCAATAGAGCACCAAGTACTTAGCTCCCAGCACTACCTTATTTATTTTATCTCACCTTTTTTATATTTATAAATAATTTAAGTTGGTGAACCTACATAGTATTTTTTTCTTCTTTCTCTTTTCCCCACAACAACCACCTTATAGAGACAGAGTGTCAGGTCTAAAGTTACCCAGCCAACTTTCATGCCTAAACCAGGACTAGAATTCAGTGTCTTGGGTTCTACCCTGGTGCTTTAGCACTAGACCAAACTGACTCTCATTTGTAGGGCATTGTAATTATTGTGACAACAAATAGTAATTATTAAATTAAGTGTAAATTAATATTTGTTTTAAATATCAAAGAAGTGAAATCTGTATTTGTCTTGGCTACACTTATACATTGTTCTCTTCCTATTTGTTTAAGGAATGCACCACTAGCCCCTAGTGTGGTTCCTTATCAGAAATAGATTCTGTTGCATACTAGTGTATGAATGCAACCAGAACAACTAGTTCTCTTATTTGCCCACTGTATATTCTCCAATTATTGGTGTGTAGCTTCCCCTAATTGTGCTGTATGTCATATACCTATACATATATTTCCTGCTTTATGTTATATCATATAGCAGGAAATCGAAAGGCAAACGGTTGAATTAGGTTGGCTATTTAGACTACAATTCTAATGTAGTAGTTGGGAATTGTTATCCTTAATATGACAGGATTTAGCATCAAGATAAGCACAGCTGTGATTAAATTAAATATTGTGTAACATGCATATGAAACAAATATATATAAAGCTCTTATTAATTTGATATTATGTACACATTAAAATCAGAACCTACTGCTTTGTTAAACATTGGCAATTTTTCAGAATCTGATATAATACCTGTAGAAACTGAATTGTTATGTGGAAACTAAGATTCATGTGCTTGCTTTAGGTGGCTTGCAGATCAAGAAAATGGCTGTTAGAATATTGCAGCAGTAGTAATTGGATTGTGATGTCATTCTAAGTTCAAGCAAGTAGACTAGGTGGTCATGACATTCACTGTATTTCTGTAAATCATAAAACTGTGAAGGAGAAGTCACTTGCAGAACTTTATTCTTTTTGTCTTGGATAGTGAATATCCTTTTTGTAATGTGATGTAATGTTCAGTAAGTAATAATACTTACTACTGTCTTACAGTAAATATTACGAAATCATTAGGATGTACTAAGATTTAAAGCATTTGTGGTCAATGGCTTTCTTACAATCTTTTGAAATATACTACCTCCTAGAACTGAAAATGATATTGGTGGATGGGAGATTAATGTCTAATATTCAATCGCTGAAACAATAATTTTACTGTTTGACTTTTAATTTGCTGTGCCAAGCAAATTATTGATTTGATTGAATTGATGATATTTGAGATTCATATTTAAGCATGCTTTAGATTTTTTCATTCTGTTTTGTGTTTTTTTTCCTATTTGAAGATTGTGTTTGATGATGTGATAGCAATAAATCCAGAATTGTCTACAGCTGCAGTTGTTGCTGATGTAAAAGAGAGCATTCTAGTTCGGAACAATGTAACTACACGGGTAAATTAATCTCAAGTTATTTCTTTGATTCTTGATTAAATATCATGATATTTAAAATGAATAAATTCAAGCAGTGAATTTACATTATATATACATGCACACTCCTGGTTTTCATATAACACTGTTTTAGAAACAATGATTTTTCTCTTACCTGTGTTTCATTTTTACACATTTTCTCAAATAATGTACTAATTGAACCAGTGACATATGTTCTAATTGATCCACACTTTCTTGAATTATATGCCTAATCAGCCTTAATTGTTTTTGATGCATTAATTGTTATAACTACTGTGAAATTTCTCTGTGAACTCACTAAGGATAAATTGGTTTTGAACCTATTTGATGCACTTCTATCATAGCTTCTCTCATTTTAACTGATAATCCTGAGTTGCTTATGTTATGCTTCAGCATGTGTTGAGTTTGTTAATCTGAGTCACTAGCGAAGAGCTTGATGTAATGATTGGAGGCGTAATTCTTTACATATTGTCTTGAAGATTTTTTTGTGATTTTTTTTAACCTCTTGTTAAATATTTTCCCCCCAAAAAAGAACTATTAATCTCTACAAACTCACTGAAATTGCAGTATCCCAATTATTGCCAGATTGTGGGTCAGGTCAGCTTCTAATTGCTGATTTTTAAATTGGATTGTTATAACACAATCTGATTTGGAATTCATTTCAGAAAAAAAAGCCTTTTAATATATGCACAATAGACCATCAAATGTGGTCCAAATTGACAATCCAATGAAAAATTGGTTGCAATCAGATTTTATCAGATTAAGTCTTGGAAATGTTTGTAGTACAGTTGTATTAAATACTAATTGTGAGAAGGAAACTCGGGTCAATACTTTTTGAGTACAAGATTTCTTAATGCGTATCTTAATGATTGTTGCAATGTGTAAACTAAATAACCCTAGTTTTGTGTAAAATGATCCAAAATTGGTGCCTTTTAATTTTACCAAAATTTCAGCATCATTATAATATTTTTAGCATATCAAATCCATGACCCGTTGGGTCATTCTTTCACAGATATGCACTTACATCATTCATGCACCTATTGCACACCCTCCCCAACCCTTGCTTTACTTCCCTGAGCCTATACCCCTGCTCAGTTCTCCACAACCTGTTCTGCACACCTGCCACACTATCCCCTACTCTTGCCATGTCTCCTTTGCCACATCTGCTTCATGCACTCACTCATACCCCTGCATACCCTCCCCAACCCATGTTGAACCCCCTGCGCAATATCCCCACCTGATTGGCACCTCTTCCACACTCCTGCACATCCTGCCCAACCTGTGTGGTACCTCTTGCACATCCTCGTACACCCTCATTTATTTACACAGCAGCTCTCTTACATCCTTGTGCAACCTTCCTGACCCGATGTAGTACCTCTTGTGTCTTTTCAGCCCTGTGTGGTGTCGCCCACACGGGGCTGGTGAAATCTAAAATTTGTTACTACCGGTTCTATGGGTGTGGCTTGGTGATGGTGGGTAATGTGACTAGGTGGGCGTGGCCAATTTTTTTTCCCTTTTAAAACCATTTTTTACATGTAAAACCATGTAAAAATACTTTCAAAAGGCTCTGGCAATCCAAGCTGAGTTGCCTGATTAGCAGGCAACTCAGCTGGGATCGTTAGAGCTTGGATCGTCAGGGCCATTTAAAAGAAAAAAAGGCGCGGCTCAGCTGGGCATGGGGTGCAGGAGCAGGGACTTTTGCTACCAGTTCTCCGAACTGCCCGCCACCATCGCTACCTACTCGCCCGAGCCGGTCCGAACCAAGAGCATTTCACCCCTGGTATTGCCCCTGCATACTCTCTCACTTGGCAGCAGCCACTTACCTCCCTGCCAGTTTGGAACTTATAAATTCCAGCTAGCTTCCTACTGATTTTGTTGATGGAAAGCTGCTAGGTAGTGTTGGAAATGCTGATCGCATGACCACGGGAGTATGGCAGTGCTGAAGCACCTATGATTTTGCCAAATTTCAATCCCATGGGAGTCATGGGCCCTGGATCTTGGGTGCAGTCTTTAAGTTAGCCCACTTGAATGAAGCACATTGATTCAAAAATCGATGCATTGTTTCGTCAGTGCATCAGATTGAAGGTTACAAACAGTCGAACAGACTTTAAGAAGTACATGGACGCCCAAAACATACACTTAAATCATAACCCTAGTAAATAAAAAGTACATTTTCACAAAGGAACAAAACATATTTTCCAGCTGATAGTACATTTGGAATACTATTTATGTTTTATCAAATGTGTGGAGAGAAAATAAATCAGCTGGAGAAATTTTTGCTGATCTGCAAGAAATCATATGATTTGTTCAGCGAAGTTTAAATATTTAAATAATCTTCATGAATTGGCAAACATTTTTTGTAATTATAAAGCACCTACTGTAGTTAAATTTATGAATATTGGAAGGAGAATTTTTTATGAGAACAGTCCACTAATTATTTTCTACATTAACGCTTTAATTTTATTTTTTGTGTTTATCCCAAAGTGGTATAAAACTGGCCTATGTGTATTAATTTCCAGTTTAGACTTCTAAAGAGCAACTGTTGGTTAAATTAAAATATAAACTATCTTGTATAGTAGATAGTTTAGGGACAAAAAAATAGATAGATTCTAATGAGTTAATAATAAATCTAATTTATCATTAGCTGTGTAGATAAGCATTTAATATCAATAAGCATGTATATTGATATTCAGTGTATCTTGTAAAGACAATTTGGGGCCTCCTTAGATGTTGCAGTCTCTAGCTGGCCACATTGGCTGTTTTGTTCCTCCCTGGCTAGAAATTTGTCTAAATGATATGGAGAGCACCAGATTCCATTCAAATATTTTTTTATCGGCCTTATTCATTTAGATTACATTCAATTGTTTCTAAAGTTTCCGATCTATCTTCAGGACATAAATATTTTTTGTCTCGTGTTCAAGATCATGTACTTCAGCCATCAAGTTTCTTAGCTGTTGTAGGTGATAAAAGGAACTCTATGCAGGCTCAGAATTCCATACAATTGGCTGAATAGGTCAGTGGAAAAATAGTTTGTACTCTTTCCTCTTTCCCCCCAATCAACGTCTTTACAACCAACATAAAAACATCACCCACTAAAACAGTTTTTCAAGAGAGTAATTTTCATTGTTGGTGTATTTCCCATTTGTTTTCAGAAACAAACTCTCTGTCTCACACACACACATACACACACACATTTTTATTATTTACTAAATTTGAAACTTTTTTCTTAATTTTAGAGACAAAATCGCAGAACTATTTCAAAAATACCCGGTCCCAGAGAAGGTAAAAATATTTTAATTGCCATAAGTATTACAAATAGTTCCGATCTTCTGTCCTGAAAATGCTTTCCTGAAGCTAGTCATGCGGCACGTGATCAGTAACAATAAAATATGTAAGCCTCTTAAATTAAGAGTTTTATTACAATTTCAACATCTCAACGATTTGTGCACATTAATTCTCTGTGCATGTTCAAGATTTTTTTGAGAAGTTCTGTATAGCTATGTCCATGTCCAAGCATAGATTTGGACAAGCATTTTATTTTTAGTATTTTCCCAAGTTTTCACAACTGCAATTTAGTATGACAGCAACAATATCACTCCCACTGAGTGTGTGTAATAACAATATTATTGTTCACTACTACTTAAACCATTGTTTTATCTTTATATTACACTGCAGTAATTTATTTTCTTAGGAGCTAGAATGTTCTAAAGATATAATACAGAACGATTAATCTTTTCAACAAATGATCTTAATGCCCAAATTCATATCCATTGAGCAAATCTTCACTTGCTTAGTAGGATTTTCCTTCTGTTTTATACCTCTATAATCTGTCAGCAGTGTTTGTTCTGCTGGATTAACAATCCAGTAAATCTTCCAATTAAACAATAGTGATATTTTGTTTCTATCACATATTATGTGAGTCTTGTGATATGATATGAATATAAGAAACAAGGAATTCCCTATTGATTTGACCTTGATCAAAGGTTAATTCCATTTCGCCTCCCTCCCACCCGTGCAAATGACTCTTGAATCTACTTTATCTACTTCCAGTTCTTGTCTTCAGTCATCAAGTTGAGGATTTTTGCTCATTTTTTAAATCTTCAGTTGATTAACCATCTCATATTTGTGACTGATGTTTTAAATGTGCATACGGTGTATTTCATAGTAAGCCATGTTTTCAATGCTCATAATTATGTTGTTATTTGAGCATTTTAAGTAGAAAAGTAAGTTTTTGAATAGTTAAATGCACCTTTAGTAATGGAATAACATAGATTTAACTCCCAAGATATGTCTGTGTCTGAGATTTACAACTGTTGATTATGGATCTTTAAACGCCAATGCTCAGTTTAATTCAAGAACAACAAAACCCATACAAATGACTTGTAGGAAAATTAATTTTTTCCACATTTTTGCACACATGCATAGAAACTTGTCATTTGAATAGTGACTATATGTTAGATAGTTTAGATCCCATATACATCAGCTATATCCTCCCTACCCACATTCACAGTCTTAAATTTGCTTCACTAAATCAATTTCTATCTTGGATTCATACTGTTAAGTTGCTTCCTAACAATATTTTGTTCTTACTTTGCATAGCACCGAGGTTCCAAAGTAGCAAAATGTCGGTCATAGCAGAACTACCAAACAGTCCTCTGGAAAATGATATGGAAGTAGAAACTCCTGCTTCTGTACCAGCTCGAAGCCAATCAGCTCTTCCTGGTGAGTTTGGATTAGTATAACATAATCTGCCTATACTATATACTTAATTAATGCAAGTAAACTTAGAAAGGTATTGCTCATTTCTCAATATTGAAACATAAATCAGTATTTTTGAATATTCCCCTAAAAATTTGAAAATGGATTGATATTTTAATCTAATGGCAACTGTGTTTACATTATAATTGCAAAACTAAACATTTGCTTCTACTGTCTCGATCAGATATTTTATATCAAGTAGTTTGGCATAAATTTTGTCACTGGAAGGCTGCAGAACACTGTTGCAACTACACAATTGGTTTAGTGAAATGGCAGTTTCATTTGTCTTCCTGATTTGAATTCTATAATTTGGTGGATAACTTTTATAGCCAACTAGCCAAATGTTATAGTCTTCATTGATTTGGACCTGATATCTTCCTGAATATGACAGATACTCCTTACATCCAGGATGTAACTCATTACTCTCTGACAGATGTCATGTGTTGGACAGTCTCTCATTATTTCATACAGGATCACAATCACCCAAAAATATACTCTTGTGTGTATATGTGTGCATAAATGCACACACATACACAAATATGTACATTACGACCTTATGATATTGAAGAAGGATGGAATTCTTCCCGGATTTGACTTGCAAACTTTTAAGTGAAAAAAGTTCAAATTGTAGGTTTTTAAAATGTTGGGTCTATGTGTGCCATTAGGTGTCACTTTGGTTCAGAAGAATGTTGAGAAAATCTGGGGAAAATATATAAATAAAAATGGTATTTTGGACTAAATTCTAGTGGCTTTAAGCAAATGCTTGAGTACCATTTATTTAATATTTTTTTCTATTATTTTGATAAATTAATTGAATTCTGGATATCAATTTGAAATGAGTCAAGAGAGAAATTGGAGGTCCTTTAGAAGTTAATTTTTCTTTTAGTCTGAATTAAATATTATAATTCATGTTATTTTTTAATGCTGCTTTGGCTATTGTTTTTAACCAGTTGCTTCTTTCTTCAACAGTTGTACGACCTCGAACGCGAAATAATTATTCTTCTGATAGATGTAGTTTACAACCTAGTGGTAATGAAGTGACAGAAGAACCTCCACAGTCTCTCAGAATTGTGTCTGCTGCCATTCAAGGTAGAAGAATGGTGTTCAGGTTTACTTCATAATTCCTTAATTCTTTCTCTTTAGTGAGCAGTATTCAGTCTGACAGAGAGCTTCTGTTACTGTCTTCTTTATGGAGTTGATGAATTGATAATTAAGTATGTTAATTAAAGCTTAGCTTTAAGTTGGATTGATTTTACCAGTCAAAATGAAAAACAAATTCAGCTCTGAAATTTAGAGTATTACCTCACATATTGGAAATATACTCAGCTGACCAATTCAGTCTGTTAAATGGTAGTAGTAAATAGTAGTAGTACTGGTCATGCTGTATGAATATATAAATTTTAACCTACATATCCTATATTAGAAGTTAATTAGTATCATTAATTGATATTCCTTAAGGTTAATAAAATGGTAAACTTTTCAGTTATTCAGGCCACCCTGAAAATGCATAGTAGATAGAATAGCAGTTTTGAATTTAGTTTGTTTTTTGTCAGTAATAATACTGCTTTCTCTAGCTCGAAGGAAATCTAATATTGTAAAGGAAATGGAAAAAATGAAAAATAAGAGGGAAGAGAAAAGAGCCCAGTTTTCTGAAATAAGAAACAGGCGTGCACAGGTAAAAATATGTAGCTTAATTCTTCCAATTAAATATTCTATGTGATGTTTCATTTAACAATTGAATGCTGTCAGTGTCTCAGGTAACATTAAATATTTTTGCACTCATGCAAAATATTTTGGGTTTCATGCATATCTTCAATAAAAAATAATTCTGCATTCAGTGACTAATGTCCAGTAATATAGTTCCACAGACAGAGGTAGTTGCAACTGACAGGATGTTCCCTAGCTATAAGGACTGTACAAAACCAAACATTCTGGAAAATTAATCTTCTGTATTAGAATTAGTATTTAGTGTTGTCAAGTGAAGAATTCTGTTGAGTTCAATTCAGTTCAATTAAATTCACCACCCTGCATCATCAGAATTAGTGTGACAGGGAATATGAAACATTCTACAGTACTTTGTGATACTTTTTGGAACTTGTGGAGGGTCTTTTTGCACTGTACTGACTATACTTCTGGGAAAGGGTTTATGCCTGTTACATGTTGCAGTAATATGTTTAGGAATGCTGACTTTAGATCAGCCATTTCCCAACTTTGACAACTTCCAGATAGGTGGTCTTCATCTTCCAGAATTCTCAGCAATGGCTGTGCTGGTTGTGAAATTCTAGGAGTTGAAATCCATATTTCTGGAAGTTACCAGAGTTTAGAAATTCTACTTTAGGCCAAGGTCTATAAAGTCCTGGCCTCCCAGATGGTGGTGCATTGTCATTCCAAGCATTGCTTATGATTAGCCAAACTGTTTAATGAGAACTGGGCTTCAGCAGCATCTGCTTTATCACTTGTACAAACAGACTGAATTATTACCTGATATAGCTTTTATAAAGAAGACTACAGTCCAAGTAATACAACAGACAACTTCTAACTGGAATTTTTGCTTAATTTGCTTTTCTATATTCCCTCTTTTTTCAAATTAGCACTTCATATAGTTTTTTGGGGGGGGGGGGGATTGGGTCCTTGGTTGTTACTAATTCAAGACCACCTATTTTATTTTACAGGAATTTGACAGTAATTGTCCAAATTGGGATTTTGCACGAATGGTTAAAGAATATCGAAATACTATTAATTGTCAATCATTATCAATGAATGATCCAGTAAGTAAAGATATGTAAACTATCCTAAATGTCTTTATTCATAAGATATACTTACAAAAAATTAATTTAAAGAAGAAAAATTAGCAATTTACGTTTCACTAGATGTAGGAGATGACAGACTGAGCCTGAGGGATGGGTCAAACATCATCAGTCCCTTCGTGCTCACAAGAGATCTAAGTCCAGCCCACCTTGAATTCATTTCTATTCATAACTCCCACTAATTTCCCTTGACAGTTAGTAGTTCAGATTCTTGTAGAGAGCTTAAGCTTGCAATAAATCTGTATACTCATTTGAACTGCTTGAATCTCCTGGTTTCACCAGCACTTAGCATTGGACCTATTTTTAATTTTCTTTACAATATTTGCTTATCTGCTTTGCCCAGATAACTTATGTGAGAGCAACTGAAATATTTGTAATTTTGGTTGCTCTGTTACATGTTTGTAGAAGTAGGGGAAACTAACAGAATCCTTACATTCAGCATTCCTCAGATTTAAATTTCAGAAAAAGATTCTTGAGCATATACTGATGCTATGATAATATATAGGGAGTTTTCTTAGATTTCATGATATTTTGAAAGAACTAGTTTTATTTTTAAGTTAAAATCTTCATTACAATGACAATACTGTTTCAATCTCTATTCATAATAATAATAATAATAAAATGTTTAAATCCTGCTTTTTTATATAAAACTCAAGGCAGTGAACATACCTTATATTCTTGCTTATTTTTCCCCACAGCAACCTTGAGGTTCACATTTTGTGGTTATGTAGAGTTCTTAACAAAGTGTCTTTTCTGATGAGCTTTTTTATGCTTTTTGTTCTTAAAACATGCATGGATTCTGGGGTGCCACCTGTGTGTGTGTGTGTGTGTTTATCAAAAAAGTCAAGATGATGGGCACAACTACATAATCAAAACCCTGGCTCTTTTTGATATGTGTCATAAAAAGATGGCAGACGCAGCTGTGCCTGCAATCTTAACTTTTTTAATATTCCCTTTCCTCACGTGGACAACCATGAGGGATTAATGAGAAAAGTTGTCTGATCTTATCTCTTAATGCAATCTGCAATTTTCTTTTAAGATAGAAGAGCATAGAATTTGTGTCTGTGTGAGAAAACGACCCTTAAATAAGCAAGGTAAGATGACATACTTAGCAATTCATATTTCAATTCACTATTGTTCGTTATAATGGGTTCTTTGTTTCTTTAGCTATTAATGCATTGGAAGCTAGCATACCATTACTGAATTAAAATATCATTTTAAAGCAATGTCAAACAAAAACAAGAAAACAGGGAAGAATACATTTCTGTACTAATAGACCTCTTGAACAAACCTTGGGGATGCAGTGGACAAGAGTTATAATTTATCACATCTAATTTTAATTATCCTATCACTGAATTTTTTTCTTTGTAAACAGAACTTGCAAAGAAAGAATGTGATATAATCACTGTTGTTAGCAAGAACAGCATCCTGGTGCATGAACCAAAAATGAAGGTGGATCTGACAAAATACCTTGAAAACCAGCCTTTTCGATTTGACTTCTCGTTTGATGAAAAAGCTACCAATGATATGGTTTACTGGTAATGCATATTTTTTCTCCTGGCAGAACAGTGACACTTTGCAAAGTTAACAATAGATACTGAGGACTACATCATGCATGATGCTTTCTGAGTGCTATGCTGGCAAAGAGACTTTGTGGAATAAGAATTTTGCTCTTTGTATTTGCTGTTATACACATACCTTTTTTAAAAAAATCATTTCTTATCCCTATAGGTGGCATGTTCTTCCTTAATCTCAGGTCCTCTATCAGAGTCCTGGGAGTTTGAGAGTTCTGCACAGTATATTAGCTGTTCCTAGCATTGCACTTTTCTGGACAGAAAGCTCTGATGTTGTTGGAGCCACTCCCCCAATTTAGGAGTCAGTCCTTGAATGCTTCTACTACCACTGGGACCATTTTAATCTTATCTTTTCATGTTCTCTCTAGTTCTTCCATCAGGCCCTTCTCCAGCTTCACATACTCTTTCCTTACATTGCTGTCCCTTGGCACTGCTATAATCTATCGCCACTGCTATCTTCTGGTCTTTGCCTTCTACCACAATGACTGGTTGATTGGCCAGTACCTGTCTTTTTGGATCTGGAAATCCCACTGGATTTTAGCCCTGCGATTCTCCACAATCTTCTGTGGAATCTCTAATCTGGACCTGGGTAGTCTAGCCCATATACTGTGCAGATGCTCCTGTACACAGTGCCAGCTACTTGGTTGTGCCACTCAATGTATGCTGTTCCTGCCTGCATCATATATCTTGCTACTTACTATGTATTGCAATATCTCTGAGATTTCTGTGCATAGTCTTCACCTTGGATCCTACCTAGTGTGGTAGACTCCTGCTTTTATGGATCTTGGTGCTCAGTGCTTGTTCTTGTGCTGCTGTGATCAGTGCCTCAGTGCTGTCTTTTAGTGCAGCCTTTTACAGCCACTGGTAGAATTCAGCTATCTGTTGATGGTACATCACATACAAGATCTTGTCTTGCTATGGCACCTCCTCTGCTTGATCTTCCATATCTATTGTCTATTCTCTCAGCAGTTCATCTTTGGATGCCACCTTACTGATGTACTCCTGAATGCTCTGGGTTTTGTCCAGGACAGTGGCTTTAACAGTCCCTAGACCCCGCTGGATGGAAGCCTCCATATATTTGAGAAGTTTCACATCAAAAGCTTCTGTGTCCTTCTTTGGCCATCTTACTACACCAGCAGAGTATATGATAACAGGGAGTGCATAAATAAATATTTACGGTTGGATCTTGATGAGATCATTCTTCGGGACCTCATCTTTTGGTGGTACTCAAATGTTGCTGTCTTTCTTGCCTCATTTAGTTCTCATATGACTATGGTATACAAAGGTACCTGTAGCCTGTCTATATGCTTGCTTGTCTGGCTCACTGGTAGTTTCACCCCTCTTGACTATCATACAGCCACACTTCTCCAGTCCAAATAACATCCCAGTGTATTTACTGTAAATTCATGTCAGTTGAATCAGCAAGTTGATTTCTCATTCACTCTTAGTAGTTACCCTCTCGAATGTGCATCCATATCCAGTATATGTGATTATCTGGTTGAGGAAGTTCAAAGCTATGCGAAAAAACAGTGGGATCGGTATATCAACTTCTTATATGCTGCACTTGATGGCCACCTTTATGAATTGTCTTGAGATGATTTCCAGTGCTGTCTTCCTTAGTGGCCTCTTGATTTTATGCGGTCACAAATTTTGTAGACTTTCTTGTAGTCAGTCCTGGCTGTGCTCAGATTGGTTGGTCTAGATCAGTGTTTCTCAACCTTAGCAATTCTATGACATGTAGATTTCAACTCCCAGAATTCTCCAACCAGCAAGTCTGGCTAGGAAATTCTGGGAGTTGAAGTCTGCACATCTTAGATTTGGCAAGGTTGAGAAACACTGGTCTAGATCTTGAATCTTGGACTCTATCTATAAACAGCTGGTGGTTTGAATTTCTGATGTTTCTCCCAGTTTTTGGGCTATGCTCATGTACTGGTCCATATACTCCTGTAGCTTGGCTGTTATGCTGCCTGATTAGGACTTTCCATGTCATGGAGAGGCAGATAATTGGGTATAGTTGGATAGAGCTGTTCCTACTGTGTTTCCCCGAAAATAAGATTCTGTCTTATATTTTTTTGAACCCCAAAATAAGCGCTTGGCCTTATTTTCAGGGAGGTCTTATTTTGGGGTGCATGGAGCAAGATGGGGCTCCTCTTGCCGTCTTACCTGATTTCTAGCTCTACATTTAAATATTTTCAGGGGAGGGCTTATTTTCGGAGGGAGGATTATTTTAGTGCATGCGCTCAAAAGCCCGAATGGGTTTATTATCAGGGGATGTCTTATTTTGGGGGAAACATGGTAGTGGGAGTCTTTCATGATCAGCACTGTCTTTGTGTTAGCCAGTCTGGGTGGGAACCTGCTGCTAGCAGCTGGTTCATCTATGCTACTAGGCATTCATGCACTCTGTTCATTTCTTTAGCCAGTAAGTGTGGATCATATCTGGGCCAGGTGCTGTCCAGTTTTTCATGTGCTTGATTCGCTGTTGGGTGTCTGCTATTGTGATGATTTCTGTTCTGGGAAACCTGCTTTCAGTTCTTGCAGCCACTCTGCCCTTGTGTTAGTGTTCTCCCTTTCTCTCATGTTTCTCCGGTAGCATTTAGTTTCTGCTATGGGTGGCTCAGCTGTTACTGTGTTGTTGCATTGCAGTTGGGAGTATACTTTGGATAGTTGTTTGAAGAACAGAGCATTTATCTTCTTGGCCTCTACTTCTCTAGTGTATCTCCTTAGCCTGGTAGCCACTGCTGTGAGCCTTTGTTTAGCAGTCTCTAGGCCTCAGATGGAGTCAGTCCCTTGAATTTTTTCAATAGCTGAGTCTTAGCTTTAATCTTATATCTTGTTAAGTTTTATTCTTAATCTTATATCCTTCTATAATTCCACCTGCTGACTATCCTCTCTCTAAGTTGCCTTAATTGTAGGCTCTAACATCGGATTTTTTGGTGGGTGAAGTGAGTATGTACTGCTATTATTTTTGATTGTGTAGCCAAGCATCTCTAGGATAAACAGCGGCTGTAGTATATATCAGTTTATTGGTTTGAGTTATGGTAGTAGTGGGGATTATTGTGAGGGCTCTATTGGCATCTTTACCTGGCCAAGTATCTTGCTCCTATGTATATTTAATCTGTAAATTGTTAGTATTGTTTAAACTTTTTTAGTATATTTAATTATATATTAAACCTGCCCAGAGTCATTGACTGAGATGGGCAACTATAGAAATTGAACGAACAAGCAAACAAATAAAGATTCTAGCATACTGTCCAATGGTCATAAATTCATGTCAATTGTCCAAATTTTGATGCATGACCATGGGGTTGCTGAAGTGGTCATGTGAAAATGGTCATGTTACTTGTTTCAGTGCTGTCAGGACTACTTTTATACATACCTATTTATTATGTGGGCTTTGCTGACATGGGCTTTTCTGGTAACTGTAATAGAAATGTTGCCTTACATACATGAAAGAGACCAGATTAAGCCTTTGAAGTACCTGAAATTTTTGCAGCATGAAGCTACTTCAATGCTTTGAAGAGGGATGTTTCACCTGTGTTAATGTGTTTCTAAAGTTTTGTAAACATTTTGAATATTTCCACAGCTGCATTTTGCAATAATACTGCATTCTGGAATAATAGAACAAAACTTCTCATTAAAATACAACTAATGTGTTTCTTTCCATAATCATGCTTTGACATAGAGATAGAGCTGTTTTAAATGCTTCTTTGGAAATGATAGAAATTAATCTCCCATGGATCCATAGGTAACCAATGTTTCTTGAATTCCCCCTTTTTTTGCCCATTGGAGGATAGTGAAAATTGTCCGTACTCTGGCAATGGACCTCACTTTGCTTAGAAGGAAATTCTGCTCTTGTGCTATCCTACTATAATTACAGTGTTGACCTTTGTGGACTTGTGATCCTGAAAATGTCTAAAATTTTGATTAGTGTCAATATTTTATTGCCCACAGATGTAATTGCTGCTGATTATATTTACAAATTGCTTTTTATAGTTTCATTCATTGATGTTTTCTATTTGTTCTTATGCTTGGTCAGGTTTACTGCTAGACCACTTGTGCATACTGTTTTTGAAGGAGGAAAGGCTACATGTTTTGCCTATGGCCAAACTGGTAGTGGAAAAACTCATGTGAGTGTTGGCTTCTGATATATTTTTAATTTTAATTTCCCTGAATTAGTTAATAACTTGAATCAAACAGAAGTAGTCTAAACTACTTCTAAATGGTTATCTGAAAAATTCCTGACTCAAAAACATGGTACTTTTACAGTAGTTTATAAGTGCAAACTGGATGAAATTGGAAATTCATTATATCTGCCTTGAATTTTGAAAACGGAATGCTTGAGTTGTATGCTCCCCCCCCCCAGATAATCTGTAGATGAACAATAAAATATTTTATTTTAGCTTGCTAAGATTTGTCTGTAGTTAGTAGAATTAAGGAGGGATAGCCTGCTCTAATTTCAGTCCATAGTGTATTGGTGTGGGAGGAGGAACAGATTTTGATAAATGGAAAGCCAAATACATTTGGAATTATTTATTAATCTGTTATTCCTGTGCAGTAGTCCTGTAGTATGATTAGTACTAATAGCATTTTTAGTAGTAGTATGTTTATTTATATAACAAAGCTTCTATTTCAAGATATAAAGAAACTTTTGAATTTATTTATTTCTTTACAGAAAAATAGGTATAAAAGTACTTTTTGAACAAGTTATTAAGCTGGGTAGTATCGGCAGTAATTAAATTCTAATTTGTTTGCAAATAAAGTGGCAGATAATGGGATTCCCATTCAACTGTTAAGAACATGTCTTCTAATATATGTTCCTTTTTTTTAGACTATGGGAGGAGACTTCTCGGGGAAAGTACAGAAGGCCTCAAAAGGAATATACGCTTTTGCATGTATGTACTATCACAATTTGAATATTTTAAAAATTAAATCAATAACTTTGGACATCATGCTTTCCCCCCTCAATATTAAGTCTTGAACACAATGCCCAAAATTCCTATGAAATTGCCATATTAATTTCTAATATGATGGAGGGAGAGCTATTAAATACATGGGGAATACCATTTGAACTGAATGCAATTAAATTTTAATTAAGATAAATTTAGGTTTGTCTTGGTCCAACTGTTTTTTTGACTTTGGTCTCATGATAAAATGTTCAAAGACCAAACATTGTCTGTATGATCTCTGCTGCAACAACATTAGATTAGGATGTAAGAAGCCTATGTTAACTTTCCCCAAAATTACTAGTTAAATATTGTGTGATTGCTAACACCCCTATAGTTTCCAATATTGTTGTTGAAAGAAGCAACTGTGAAAGAACTCACATGAGCTGAAAGTGCATAAGCTTGATACGGTCTTGTTTTGGTGTTTTCTTTCTCTTCCTAGCACAGGATGTATTCCTCCTTCAGAATCAGCCACGGTATAGGGCCCAAGGCCTAGACATATATGTGACCTTCTTTGAGATATATAATGGAAAGGTGAGGCCATATATATTTATGTCTTATTCATGAGTGCAAAAAAAAAAAGGACTTTATATAAAGTCCTATATAAAGTTGTTTGTATAAAAATGTATTGCTGTTAGGGAATTGAAGGGATTGATAGTTCTCTTGGTTTGGATAAATTGGCAAACTCATTTGGCATTGGTGCTTCTCTTGCTTGCTCTTTGGTCTTTCTGTATTAGTCAATGAAACTTGGACTGGTAGATGCACTTTTATCACCATGTGGTTAACCTAGTATAAATAGAGACCTTTCAAACATTTGAATATAGTTTTGTCAAACTACACCTGGAAATGAAGATCCATGCTCATGATGGATATTTAAATAACAATCATTACACAGGGAACAAATCATTACTATAAGAAAGGAATTGGGTTTAACAATACTGTTCCAGCTAAAAATTGCAGGAAAAAAAACAATTTCTGGTTGCTGCACAAAACTCAGAGGAGACTTGGGCTCTTCTTTTTTAAAAAAATATTTTTATTAAATAGTTTTTTAAAAAAACAAAAAGAAATATAAACACTTTCTTCTTTTCAACAGTTTTGCCTCGGTAATCCATACTTGTACATTTTCTCTCTTATCCTAGTATATATTTTATACATATATTTCTAATATGTCATATATATACCACTATAGTGTTTTAAATTATTCTAATTGTTTTATATTACATTACATTAGATATAAACGTGTACCCAATTTCCTTTCCACAATTTTTGTTTCTTCCCATTTGTTCTTGTATTTCTACTCCTAATTCCTAAGTGCTTCAGTTTGTACATTTCAGTGTCTTCATTTTAATACATACTTGAATTAGTTTGTTTTTTCTTATTTCAGTTATTTGATCTTTTAAACAAAAAAGCAAAGCTGCGGGTGCTGGAGGATGGCAAACAACAGGTCCAGGTTGTTGGCCTACAAGAAATGCGTGTGAATTGTACTGAGGATGTTATCCGAATGATTGAAGTAGGAAGCGCCTGCAGGTTAGTTGTTTTTGGGGCCATGTTTTAGCTTAGCATGTATAGTATTTTCTTAATGTGTCCAGGTTTATTGGGGAGAAGGGAGTATTACATAAGAGCCATGATGGCGCAATGGTTAGAAACCAGTTTTGCAGGTTAATTCTGCTGACTGCCAGAAGTTTGATGCTGACCTGCTCAAGGTTGACTCAGCCTTCCATTCTTCCGAGGTCGATAAAATGGGGAACCACTTTATTGGGGGGCAATATTCTGACTTTGGAAACTATTTAGAGAGGGCTGTAAAGCACTGTGAAGCGATATATAAGCGGTATATATTGCTATTCTTGCTCTTCGTAATTGTAGAGGCTGGATTTGGCACAATTCTTAGGTTCTAGGTGCTAAGATATCCTATAGTACAGATATGTTTACATTATAGAATGAAAAAAAACTTTGTTCCAAGGAACAATCTGCGTCAAATTCTATAAAAAACATTTTAGTTGTTTTTATACATTTTTAAAAATCCAATAATATTTTGGTTATTAGAAAAACAATTCTGAAAGAAAGACGAAAAGAATTAAGCAAATTAAGGAAGAAGGCTTTTTATCATTTAAGATACAGAAGTGTCACTTTGAATAGCAAAGTATCTTTTGTAGTCATTATGAAGATTAGTGACCTTCATGATTTGCTAACTTTTTAATTCTTACACTTTGAAGTGGGAACATTAATTGAAATGTGATGTTAGATAGGATGGGCCCAAATTATGGGAAGAAAGATAAAGCATGTAGGACACTCATTGCATATTTTTTTTTATCAGAGATTAGTATTATTTGCACTAATAGTACAAGGGAAGTTGTGAGAAAGAAGCTGTACTTCAGTGAATTACTTTAGAACAGTGCTGGAGACAAACCATTATAGATTGTCCATTTGAGTTAAAAGTAAGAAGAATGGGTACTTTCTTAATGTCTAATAGATGCTCTGAATGCCTCCCAGGCACAGAACTAGAGAGGACTGTACTTCTCTTACTTTGACCAGTTAGGACGAGGCCCTTCCAACTTTAAAAGTGAAGATTAAGGCAATTAAATTCTATATCCTTTGCCTCTTGCCTGATTGCTGTTTAGCCATAGCATCTGGTTGGCTACACCACAGCATGGTGAAGATGACGATAAATTTGTGCTTGGTAAGGCTAACCAAACCATACTGTCTTCTACTGATGTATCATGCAATTAATAATTCTATTATCATTATAGGACATCTGGACATACATTTGCCAATTCCAGTTCCTCTCGGTCGCATGCTTGCTTTCAAATTATTCTGCGTAGAAAAGGAAAGCTTCATGGCAAGTTCTCCTTGGTGGATTTAGCTGGCAATGAGAGAGGGGCTGATACCTCTAGTGCTGATCGTCAGACACGGATGGAAGCAGCAGAAATAAACAAAAGCTTGCTGGCGCTAAAGGTACAGACTAGAACAGGAGTGTCAAACAGGATTTCTTTGAGGGCTGTATAAGCATTGTAGCTCTCTGCGGGGCGGCGGTGGGGAGACGGGAATGGATGCCTCCTGCAGCACCCTGCCGGCCAAAACAGGGCGCACAACCAGTTTTTCAGCCCATTTTTCGGCCAGCAGAGTGCTGCAGGAGGCCATGGAGGGTGAAAAAGAGGCACGGGGCCCATTATAGCCACCAGAGGCACCGTAGGCCAGTCCTGCAGGCCTGGAGTGTGACACCCCTTGACTAGAACATAATACTAGCACTGTTAGTGTACGATTGGCCTCAGTAACAATAAAAGTCCTATTGTCCTGTTGCCTAGATAATGTCAGGTCTAAGTGGACACAATCTTTCTTTGCTACTGGTTGCTTATGGCTCTGAATGCATGAACAAATTACTATCCTTGTCCCTTTTCCCCACCTTTTAGGAATGTATCCGTGCTTTAGGTCAAAATAAACAACATACACCTTTTCGGGAAAGTAAACTTACTCAAGTGCTGAGGGATTCTTTCATTGGAACGAATTCCAGAACTTGCATGGTAAGTCGGTCCAATTCATCTCACAGGGTTATTTTGTGGGGGATATAGGAGGAGGAAAGGAGTATTAGGTATATTTGCCAGTTTGAGTTACTTATGAAAATAAAGGCGAGACAAACGTCTTTTTAAAAAAGTTGTGTAGGAGGTCTTATGATAATACAAGAAGTAATGTGTTGTTTCATCAATCTATATCAATTTACACTTTTGGAAAAGTTTTTTAAACAATGTTAGTCTGGGCATATTTAATTGGAAAAGTTATAAGTTTGTGGACCCTAAATTCTGAGTAATTATTCTAAAAAAAAATCTACAAAAGTTTAAATGCTTCATTATAAATAAGGCCAAGAAAGCAGTACAAGCAGGTAGATTAGTGGAAGCTGAAAGCTGAGTGCAAGCTGGTAATAATTTTGTTTCCTTTTAGATTGCAATGATTTCCCCAGGCATGAGTTCCTGCGAGTATACTCTAAATACCTTGCGATATGCTGATAGGTGAGTGATTTCTGTACTTGCAAAACTCACCATATCTCGGAGACAAAATGGGAAAAGAAATTTATGGATTTTTTTTTAAGATTGCCATTTCTAAATTGTTTCAGTTTCTAATGTGGTTCTCACAGGAACCAATTTAGAAATGGCAAACTCTGTGCTGAGTTTCTGATACAAATTGGTTAATTTTTTTTCCCTTGCTCAAAAAGCAATATATCAAAATGTCAAAAATCCCCTTCAATGTAGACATGTCTCAGTAGCAACTTAATTTCAGGAAGTACTTGCTGTATCAGCAAAAGAAGAAACAACTGATTATCAGGACTATTGTAGTCAAATTTACAAGGGAAGGAAAGCCTAATCCAGTTACTCCCTGCATCTGATAGAATTTTTTCATTCTGCTCAGTCCATGTTGTCCTACTTGAAGAAATGAGTGCAGGATGTTTGTTCATATGAAACAAAAGCTGAAGTACTAGTCCTGTGCTGCTTTATCTGTGTTATGCATCAGATTGTCTGAGTTCTTTATTTCAACAGTTGGACTTGTATTGAAATCCTTCTTCTCTGTTTCTAGAGTGAAGGAACTTCCTAGCAATGGAACAGCTGGTGAGGCACAAAACTGTATGGAAATTGAGAGTGAAGAATTTGAGATTAGCAGAGAAGAATCGGACCATATTCTTGAAGTATGTATATGCATAGCTTAAGACCAATTTATTTAGGAAAACAGGACTTGGTGCAAGTATGCTAATATTTTTCCTTATGAATAGCAGCTTTCTGAAGATGAGCTGTCTCCTCATCTGTCCAGTTTTCGTGATGCTGTCACCCGGATTAGTGAATTTGAAGAGAAAGCAATAGAAGAACTTAAGGAAATCAGGGAGGTATAGTTGAATATTCAAAACTTAATAAGATTCTGTTTTTTAAAGTGACTAATATTTTTGAGGTATTTTGCTGTAGATAATAAAATTATGCTTATGTTTGTGAAATGATGCTTATTAACAAGAAAACCTCACATATTCTTACTAATATGGCAGATATTTTCATTGATTTTTGTCAATTCAGTAAATGTGTTTTATCTTACAAAGCCATTCCAATTTTCTTATAAATTCTGCATTCAGAAAATGAACAACTGTAATTATCTCCTGGACATTGCGGAACAACCAGAATATGATCTAGAGGCCTTTGTGCATCAAACCCAATGCTTCATAAATGAAGGATCCAAAAGCTTCCTCAGACTAAAAGGTACAAAGTTGCATTTGCATTCATCTTGAATTATTAATTTAGCTTTACTACTAAATTTTGCAAATTGCATTCTAAGTGACTGTTTAGTCACTAAGTTGTGACTGATTCTTCAAGACCCCATGGACCACAAAATGCCTGGCCCCCCATTCTCCACCTTCTCCCAGAGTTCATTCAAACCCATACCCACTGAGTCAATGACATTATCTAACTGTGTCACCCTCTGCTGTTCCCTTCTCCTTTTGCGTTCAATCTTTCCCAGCATTAGGTTTTTTCCAATGAGTCCTCTCTTCTCAAAGTATTTGAGCTTCAGCTTCAGTATCTGTCTTTCGAAAGAACAGTTGGGGTTAATTTCCTTTAGGACTGTAGAATAATGCAGAGATGCAATTGCTATAGGGAAAGTAGCCCTTGTAATTACAAATTGGGAAAGAAGCAATACCCTAAGGTTTTCTGGGAAAATAAGGAGAGCATTTTTTTTTCATATTTTTACCAAGAGAACGTGCCCATCAGAATTTTCCTACCTGAGCGTGACACAGTACAAGGCAGACAGAAACTTTCCAGCACAATGAATACAGGAGAAGATAGTTTTTTGTCATATCAAATTGTTATTACTTTTCCTTTTTTAAAGTATAATCAGATTGATCCTGGGACATCTATGGTATGTTTCTTGAATTAATCTTCGGTTTCCAATTTAGGAAGCGGAAGATTTGGAAGCTATCTGTTATTCTCCTTTGCTTCAACATTTGTAGTTAAGGCAGGAACTTTGTCTATAAGATCTATAATGCCTGAGAGATATTCTGCTACTTCCCCACTCCTTGTAGTTAACATAGGATGGACATGTCACATTGAATCCCCCTTTTTAATGCATGCAGAAATCCTGGTGCTGAATTTGGGCATATGCTGTTGAGAAACAATTTCCCCCTTTTGGTGAGAGGTAGAAAATAGCTTTATAAGCCTTCTTCAATGATAATACTGAGCAGTCCCATTGTCCTTGACTCTTACACTCTCCCAACCAGAACACTGAGCATGATGCTCTTGCATGAACAGTAGAAAAAGTATACAGACTACGATGGTCCAGAAATTATTTTGTGTGTTTTAATAGGGGCTCTTATGAAGAATCTTGAAATGGCTTGAGTAAAAATACTATTTTCAAGATAGGTACAGAATCAACAAATATAAGAATGAAAGATAGAATGGATAATAAAAGTGATGGCCTTCTGCCAAATTAAGGGAAGAAGTTAAGTTAGCATGAAATGGAAAAAGTTTTAAATTGGAAAGAATGCTGAGCTTCATCTGTATATTAGCTGTCTTGCATGCAAGGTACAGCTGAGTTTACTTTTTCTCCAGTCATTACAAAAATTAAACTGGGTATAAAATGAGGACCCAGATTGCTGGGGCAATATGCTGATTCTGTAAACCATTTAGAGAGTGTTATATCACTTTGAAGCAGTATATAAGTCTAAATGCTATTAACACCTGAAAAAGTAGAAGCAATTAAAATCCCCCCCCCCCTAAAATGATAAAAGAAACCTCATGCTGTGGTGCCTGTGAGAATCATTCTAGCACAGAGGTGCACTCTATTTCAGGTGTATAGGGAAGACCAGCATTCTCATTCCCATTTGTCTTAGTCCAATCAATGTGAAACTCCATGTTTTCCTAATGTTCCCCAACACTGTCAAACTATTTACTATTATTTACTGTATTACTATTATTCTTCTCATCCCTCCTATTACCTATCTCCTCCCACTTATGACTATAACCATGTTGCTTGTATCTTTACAATTTATATTGTTCTGTTGTTTCCTAGTATGATTTGATTGCTTATTAGTAACCTATGACTATCACTAAGTGTTGTATCTTATGATTATTGATGAATGTATTTTTTTCTCTCTTTTTTCTTTTATGTACACTGAAAGACAAATTGCATAAATGCACTAAAGACAAATTCCTTGTGTGTCCAATCACACTTGGCCAATAAAGAATTCTATTCTATTCTATTCTATTCTATTCTATTCTATTCTATTCTATTCTATTCTATTCTATTCTATTCTATTCTATTCTATTCTATTCTACTCTACTCTACTCTACTCTACTCTACTCTACTCTACTCTACTCTACTCTACTCTACTCTACTCTGACTCATGGGGGATTATTTCCGTCCAATAGAAAAGAAGAAGCTTTTTCTAAATTCTCTTACAATCTGGACTTCACTTTGACTTGCCTGTTTTCTCCTTTTTCCCTTTCCACAGAGACTCTAGATGAACTGACGCTAGCCATGCAAATGGAAGAACAAGCCAGCAAGCACCTGAATCAACGTCACCTTCAATAACTGCCCACCTGTTAAATGAACCTTTGCCCCCCTCTATTTGTCTGTCACTTATTTGGTTGGCAATTAATGCATTTTAAAAGCAAACAGATAATCCAGCCTATCTGCTTTGAGTGGGTCTTTTAAACCTCATGCAGGAAAGGGACAGCTCTTGGCCAGAAATTTCTAGGACACCCCTCCCCCCTTTTACAGTACTGAAAGCTGCATAAGGAGGGCTTGTTAGTCTTACCTTTTAAGCGTGTGCATATTTCTAGTGTATATAGAATTTTTGACTAAATATTTTTATGTTACCACTAAGTGCAAACCAGTAGATCTTAAACTGGATTTGCTGTTCTTAAGATAGAAAAAGTGAGTGAAACTGTTTAAATAAATTTTTCTGAATTCATTAACTTCTGCCTTGCAAAAGCACTATGGCGTTTTCTGTAGATCTGTAGTTTGTTCTGACCTTTTCACTGTGAGTGAAGAATCCAATTGGATGAGTATTCTTGGTAGTTGGGAATTGTGCTACTAGATGGCACATTTCTTTTTAAATAGGCAATTTTTGCCTATTTCAGATAGTTATTGTCTAATAATGATTGCCATAAGTACACATAAAAATATGGCTACTGGCTAAAAAAATTAAAAAGCAGTCAATAGCCATAATTAAGCTTAGAACTGAAAGATTCACAGAATTTTTTAAAAATGCAATGTATGTGTCGGGGATCAGAAAGTTAAGATATGGTCCTCTGAATATTGTAATAGATGAATGGATCACATAACATGAACATCAACCATTGCTCTAAATATAAATTTCTGGAAACGGATAACCCTGAGTATGTGCAATTGCACCTAAAATCAAAGGTTTTAAGATAAAAACCTTTCTTAAACAACAGTTTTATTTTCTAAAAATCTTGTTTGCTACTGAAAAATAAATAAATAATTATATATTTAATAATGAATGCTGTTAGAAAAGACAAGTCAGGTTTCAGTTATTTTCAGACCAAATAAATGATCTTTAAGAATTTGAGGAAAAACTACTTTCAGAGTAGACAGCTATGTTCCAGTTGTTAAATTGTAACTACTAGTCTCATTCCAGTTGGAATAATGAAAATTATTATTTAAAACATTTAGTCAACAGGTCACTATTGTGCATTAAGGTTGGCTTTTAGCAAACACATGTGTGTATAGTTGGAAAGATTATGTTCTTGGTCATACAGACTATAAGGGAATGCAGCAGAAGGTACGTATTCATGTAAGTATTTAAGCAAATAAATTAATTTGAAGGTTAGCAATAACCTTGAAGTACAAATTAAATTCAACAACTCAATGCAATTTTATTTAACATAGATATTCCATTTCCTCTTTTAGAGTGTAGGTTAGTTGTACAAGGAGCTGTTCCACATTAATATATAATTCATAACGATATGAATTAAGATTGGACTATGAAACTGGCCAAAAATTATCCAATGGTAAAAGCCATTTTTGTTCCTTAAAGTTTCCTGAGCTTTATCTCCTTTAGTGATATTGAACCGTTGCTATTTGTTGTGAGATTATGGGAACTGTAGTTTGGTACAATCTGTGTGCCACAACAGGTGAGAAAACTAGTCAAGTAATTATCTAGTCAATGAAAACAAAAATCACCTGTCCCAATGTCACAAATGCCACAGAGTTTGCACTGCAGTTATACCCTTCATGCTTTCTTCACAGGGATGCACAAAAAGATTTTGAAAAAGGTATTTTGTGCAAAGGGTGCAGAAAAATGGACAGAAGATTAAAATCAACAATAAACCTAATACTTGAATGAAATTAAGCAAGTGGCTCAGAAAGTACTTCACTGTCTTCAGAGTGCCATTCTTCTTCAGGGCTTGATTCTGTCTCTAGGTTGGGGAGAAAAATAATTTCAGTCCAAAAAAAAAAAAATCAATTTAGTCTTGAATCTATTACCCTGTTTCCCCAAAAATAAGACATCTCCTGATAATAAGCTCAATCGAGCTTTTGAGCACATGGCAATCAGGCTTCCAAAAAAATATAAGACAAGATCTTATTTTCAGGGAAACACTACTGAAGCACTGAACTAATTTTAATCATGTATGTATATGCATACCTATATATGAACATGGTTCAGCTCATCACAAGATTGGTGCTGCAGAAATTAATCAAATGACTATAGACCAGTTTATTTTGCAATAAAGTTACATCATGGAGATATGATTTTATCCATTTTGGGTTGTCAGCTGATATTTCCTTCCACAGGTTTTATATACACAAATATGCACACGAAAGCATATATAAAAATCTTGGTTTTATATTTATTTAATATAATAATATAATTTATTCAATATTTATTGCTAAGCAGTTTCAGAATTTAGCTGTAAATTATATGTTAAATGCTTTTCTGATTCTACACCAATGGAGAATTTACAATTCCGTAAATTGTATATACAATTCTGTATATGTTTCTTGTTGTAGACTTTTCCCCATGACTGCAAAAAGCATACCTGTAAACGAAGTTTTTCCTTTAGCCAAACAATCTGCTGGAATATTGACTATATTGGTAGCCAGTATATCAGCCTGTACAGCATCCATATTCAAGTACAAATTTGCAGCATCTTGCTGAGAAAAGAAAAATGTTCGTTTTAATTTGAAAACATGGAGATCACGAACAGACAGGCAGACTCTTGTGTATGCTTGTCGCAAAACCATTCAAACTAAATTCTCTACACACCTTCCTAACTCGAATCCCATGATGATTGTTTATAGCACAAATTATTGGAAACAAAGGACAAGTTCATACAAGTGCATCAATTGATTTCACTTTTATACATGGGCAAGCATATGAAACATTTTCAATGGAAAGTTAACATAGGTCTTACTGTAATTATTATGCTGCAGTTTAATTAGACATGAACATGCATATGTGAATCAGATTAACGTCCTGGTCCTTAAATTGGGGGTTTGATGGCCTCAGTCTTTTGATCACATTGGATATGCCAACTGTGACTAATGAAGTAAGGGGGAAAATCTGTTTTTCATGTGCCCACTCAGTCTCTTGTCACCTTTCAATTATGTTCCATACACCAGAAGAATATTGAGAAATAAAGTAATATAAATCGCTTAGCCAATTCTGCAATCATTACTAGCCTTTGTTTTAAGTCCAATTAAATCTATCTTTATGGCTGCTGGGAACGACAACATCTGAGGGGCAAAATATTTCCACTCTTGATCTTGCAATGGCAGATTTCAGTAATCTCTAGATAATTAACTTGCCCTTTGATCTCAATCTATGCCATGCTATGTGTTGTATTCATGCATAACTGGTAGTAATCCAGAAGGTCTTGTCTCTGGATTCTCAACATTCTATAGGGACTTTTTTTGGAAATGATTATAAAATGATAAGGTTTACTTAATATGGCACAATTATGCACAGGCGTTATAGTCTAGAGGTTTACAAATGTGTCCTTTATCCTTTTAAGCAGTCCATTCCCTTTGAAAATGCTATTAATACAAATAAAGACCATAGCATAATTTGATCTCCCCCATTATTGAATTATTTCGAAATGGAGAAGGTTCTAAAGACTTTTGAAAAGGAAAATATACCAAGTAAACAAATTATATCATGATACAGTGTGTACCAAAATTGTAAAGCAATTTTGCTAATATGGTTAATGAAGCTGTATGGCAAGAATTCTGTGAATGAGAAAATGCATCCATGAGCAAGCCAGTATTGCAAAAAATATTGGAGCAGGGATATGTCAGAAAACAATGACATTACAAACAAGTAGACAATAAAGTCGTAGTAATGAGATCTGCAGGGCAAACGACAGAAATCACAATTTATTTCTGCCTGTCTCTCCCAGTGTTTTAAGCTTCCACCAATTTTGGTCATTGGACTTTTGGCCATTCTCTTCCTAGCCTTAAGACTGAACTATCCCTGTGTTGTGTTTATCCAATAACCATGGCTGAGCAGCACTGGTTTATGCCTTGCCAGGTTCAATTCTTACCTTTCTTTAAATCTAGGAACCACTACTGCTGTGGACAATCAGGCAAAACAAAATAGAAATTGAACAGATTTAGGGACTTTAAAAATACCTAGCAGGGACACGAGAATAAATAATGTTTATATTTAACTTAGTCTCCTGAATGTCATTTGGAAAGATGGGAATAGAAAGTTAGGAAAAACTTTTTTTTTAATGAAATGTCCTTTTCAATATTGTCAAATTTCTCTGAATATATATCCCTCTGCAATGCAGACTTTAAATATTACTATATTCATTAATAGTGGAATAATTAATTTTATAAATGAACATCAAGCTATTTTCACTGTACCAATAGAAACAACAAAAACACAAGAAATTAGTGTAATTATTTTAAAGTTATATATAATATCTGGATTTTATTTTATGCTGATATCTGATTTTTTTTTTGCGGTGGTAGTTTTTAATCCTTAATCCTGCTCTTAAAATATAAAATTTGGTACTTAAAATTGAAAATCCATCAGGCAAGCCCCATATATAGAAGACTGAAAATACATACCATGAATAGCTCGAACAATTTTTCTCCCATGGCCCTCCTAACGTAGTTCTCAATCACTATAAACATCTGTACAAAATACTACAAGGAAACATCAGTTATAGGAAAAAGCATCACAATTTTGCAAACATTTGAAACATTTACAAAGTGTTTTCCAAAGCACCTCCCTGCTTGAAGTGATAAAATAGCTGTGTCATCTGGAAAGCGAACTGGTTTTCTGCATCGCTATGTGGATCCACAGGCAACCCTTTTTGCTGTGTCTGCCGAGTGTGCTTACGCAGGCAAGCAGCGGCAGCATTTGCAACAACTACTCCAAGGAAAGAATGCTTTTAAAAAAAACCTTTCTTTTTATGACTTTGTAATTCCTTACTTTGGGGAAGAGTCAGGGTGACTGGATGGAGCTGAGCATTTACTGGCTGGATGTCCTTTACACCACATGGTGTTTGCAGCAGATATTTTTTCTTTGTGCCCTAGCAGAGAAACATCTGCCACTATCTAGGATTGAACTCTCAATTTTCTGAGTAGGTTCAGTGTTCAATCCTAAGCAGTGGCAGATGTTTCTCTCCAAGGATGCTTCGCTTGTACTAAATCACTGTTGAAGTGTCCCTTTCAAATTATTTGCTCAATTAAAACATAAAACACTGTAGGCAGATTTAGTTGGTATTTGGTTTTTTTCTTCCTGTGCTTGTGCTAGAGTGGAAGAAGATGAGGGGAGCTTTACTATCACTAGGAGTTTTAAAACAAAAACTATAGGAATATCATTCTGCCAGCTTTACTTAAATATGGAAGCAATCCCTTTTCTATAAACATGTTCCCTCCTTGTCCATCTTGTACTTCAGCCATAGTTTGATCTTGCTTCTATTGAGTTCAACTACCATAATCCTAATTGCAAATACAAACTCAATTTCAGTTACAGAAATGACAAGAATAAGCTGCATCCAGTTACTCCCTAGTTCCAAATGGTACTTGCCTCTAATGTGATGCTAGCTTGTCTTTGACCGTTGGTGTGGTCCTTGTTGCCCATGGCACACATAAGACCATGTACCACATTCAAGACGATTAGTTCCTCAGCCACTTCTCTAGACTCCTGGGCCAGAATCCTGGGAAGGGAATATTGAATAGTTTACTATTCAATAGTTACTAAAATACTAACACAGACCGGTTTTGTAAGGTCTGAATGCATGGCTGGTGTTTCAGTTCAACACTGAAGTAATTTTTATGAAGTAATAGTTCAAATAGTGCAGGCTACACATGGCCTTCTACACCCAGCACTCGTTTTTGCTGTGCTCAGAACAAGTGAGATGGAATTTTTTTTCCTCTTTTTGAATGGATGATTAAAGATGAAAGGATTGCTTGGGATTTCTACAAAATCTGTTTTGCCCCTTAAATCTACATAAATCTCACAGAACAGTAAATAAATATATACACTGGATTTTCTTTGGTAATATAATACTGTAATATAATAATAATACTGTAACCAATAAAAAAAAATGCAATAACAACAGCAACAACAGCATAGTTTAAATGCCACTGCATCCTATTCTGAAGAAGTAAAAAGCGGCAATTGCACCTGATTTTGCTACTACCATTTATCTGTAAAAATAATAAAATTATTTTTAAAAAATAGTAAAAAAAAATGGTCCCCCTCCACTTGGAAGTGCAACAAAGTCTGATATGGCCCTTGAGCTGACACACATTGTGTACTCCACTATAAAACATGTATTACATTGCATAATTTAAATAATTTAATAACACCTAAATCACTTAGTTAAATAAGTGCATTTCAAAGATGATAAGCTAAACAATGAAATGCCTTCTTCAGGATACCAATAAAGCTCCAAACTACTCAGTAATACTGTCTCTGTATAATTAAACTGTAATAAGTACTTGGTAGTGTCCATATTGCGATGTTAATCAGATGTCAACATGGACATTAAGATCAGGATACCAACAGAGGTCTATACAAAATAATAAGTACTCAGTAATACTGTCCATATTCAATAAAACTATAATACTGTAATATTACAATTACTCTGATCTGATACTCTGATGTCTTAATTATTTCAATTATTTAATTATCCCCTCCTTCAGAACTACCCTTTTATCTCCTCTATTACAATAGCATTTTATAAATGGAGAGTTGCAAAGATTTAAATATGACTATCCCATTAAACAGTATTTGCTTCTTTTCCCTTTCCTTTGAAATTGTGATAAAAGTCTTAATTATAAAGCATTATAGGAACAATGAACAATCCTTTCCAGGGAAAGATTGAAGGCAAACGAGGTCCAGGCAGAAGAAGAACATCATGGCTTCAAAACCTAAGGGACTGGTTTGGACAAAACTCAGCAGTACTTATTCATGCGGCTGTTAACAAAAATAGGATTGCCAACGTCCGATGACGGATATGGCCCAAGAGGAAGATGATAGGAACAATGGTCATCTCCATTGTACCAAGCAGGAATACATGTAAAATATTTGTCAAAAGAACTACTTTTTTCTTTAAAAGATATCTGAAGGGTACATACCTGTTCTGGTTTACACTTGGACCTGGTGGTTCCTTGTACCACTTCTGCTGGAGGAGGAGCTATTTCAAATGTTTAGACAGCTAGTTGCAGTAACTAAAAATTTCTTACCCAATAGTTTTGGCTGCTGCAGCTTGCTGAACATATGCTGGCAAGGATTCTATCAGGTGCATAGAGCCTGCTTCTGAACAGATGATACAATATAGAAATCAAATAAGGTACCTCATAGCTTTCCCAAAGTTTTGTTTTTGATTTGAGTAGAAGCCAGGTAGAACATTCTTAATCAGGTTTCCCAAGAAAAACATTTCCAAATTCTCTAGCTTTTAAGCAGCAGCAGTATTTGACTTGTATAGCTATTTTTCATTTCAGTAGTAAAGGGTAAGGACTTTGATTTTTTGACTTTTCAGCAATGTTGGTTTATGTTTTCCTTTGAATAACACAGTCCTGTCCCTGGCATATACAACTACAATCAATGGGTGACGTTTTATAATGGGATCTACCTCCTCAGAACCGCAGGCTCAAGTTTCTGAAAATTTGGAATCTGATGGATCAATGATAAAAGGTATGGATTTAGTTAGATAACTAAATGTTGCTTCCTCTGATAGCAATTTTTCCCTCTCCTCATGCAAATACAGATATAACTGCAGGTAGTCCTTGACTTATGACCACAACTGAGCCCAAAATTTATATTGCTAAGTGAGAAATTTGTTAGTGAATTTTGCCCCATTTTATGACCTTTCTTGCCACAGTTAAGTGAATTACTGTAGTTGTTAGGCTAGTAACACAGTTAAGTGAACCTGGCTTCCCCCTTTAGTTTGCTTATCAGAAACTCACAAAAATTGATCACATGACCCTGGGACACTGCAACCATCATAAATATGAGACACTCGTCAAGCATCTGAATTTTGATCAGAAAACCATGAGGATGCTGCAATGGCTGTTAGTGTGAAAAATGGTCACAAGTCACTTTTTGTCAGTGCTGTTATAACTTTGGTCACTAAATGAACTGCTGTTAAGTCGAGGACCACCTGTATAAAAGTAGGAACCATCTTCCATTCAGACAAATTCAAATACCACTGTTCCACAATATTACCTTCCAAGATTCTTGCTTGCATCTTGGCTGTCTCCTGCCTTGATGGCTTTAGTAATGTAACCAAGCCTTTTAGCAGAGCTGGTCGCACATCATAGGCCATAAGGTCCTTGATCAGTTGGATAGCTACAAGAAGGAAGGTATCAAAATTCTTATTTTGCCAAAAGCTAGTTTTAATTAGATACTATCTCTTATACATGGGTGTCAAGGAGGGACGGGTTTCAAAACCTGTTGTTACCGGTTCGCTTGTGGGTGCTCGCACGCTTGTGATGCTTCTGTGCATGTGCAGAAGCGTCCAGGCGGGGGACGGAGCCTCCCACCACCACCACTACCGGTTTGCCCGATCCGGGGCGAACCAGCAGCAACCCACCACTGGTGTCAAACTCGCGGCATCACATTACCATCGTGTGATGTTTTGCAATGTTTTTTCCCTTTGCGGAGCTGGGGTGGCCGTGGCCTACACATGACGCATCCGGCCACCAGTTTGACACCACTGTTTTTATACAGCCTCAGTTTTTCCCATAGACTCCGGGGGATGGAACAGAACCCATTATACCATTTAGCTCTGGTTCTCTATGGTCTGATTTCATTAACAAAGATCTGCCATTAGGGAAACTGGCATATATGAAATATGCATGGGAACATTAGATATTATAATGCCTATAATGATGGAGGAGTTACAGACTACTAAAAACACACCCTGTTTGAATTCAATTCTTGGCAATTACCTCCATGTAATTTGCATATCAGCCTTACAAATGTGGATTGCTACTTCTCCCAACGTAGCTTTTTTAAAAAAACTGTAAAGTAATATTTTAGCTCATAACTGAGGAGGTAGCCTTCCATTCAAGTACTATCTAAGGTTGACTTTGTCCAGCTTGCAAGATCAGCCAAGAATAATTATGTATTTTGGATGTCATGTCATTAAGCTCCAAATCTGTTTTTTTAGGGGCGCGGGAATAGAGCAAGCAACTGATCAGTACAAAGTTATTCCCCAAAATAGCATAAACAGTCTTGTCACAATCAGCCATTACTCCTGCCCTGGGTAAAACAATTATGATGCAATTAATCTTTAGATTTTCTATCTTGTCCCTTAAAGAGAACCAAGTACTTCTAAAACAAACTCATTAAAACCTATTATAGACATTTTTTGTTGTGTTTAATGGAAGTGTCTATAAAAATGAAAGTTATATGCAGTCTAAAATTGATCTTAATAGGAAGATCATTATGACATGATCATTCAGCCATAAATTTCCAGCCAATATTTGGGCATGCCCTTACGGTGTGTTTTGTGTTCTGACCCCTTTATTGGAGAAATCAGCACAGTATAAATAATTGTCTTTTAAAAAAATAGAATTAAGGGGGAAAGTCTAAAATAATACTATCAAGCTGCACAGCTAGGTAATACAATCCCTTTAATTTTGAAATATAAACAAAACAGTGGATGAAAACTGAAAATATAAAAGAATCAAGGAAATCTATTTGTAGTAAAAATAAATAATGAATTTATATGTTATTACCCCAGATAGGGTTGTATTCTAACCCTAGTGTTTTTTAATTTCTATGTCAATGATTTATCAGGGTTTCTACTTTATTTTATTTTATTATTTTATTTTATTTTATTGATAAGGTTGCAATCAATAAACTACTACTACATTATTATCCAGATCCAGAGGAAGACTATACAGCACATATTGTTTATTTCCTATTAGTCTCAGAGTTCTCTTAGCTTTTTGGCCACCTGTTCAGTAGAACTAGACAAATGCACATGGCTTGACTACCTTGACAACAAGGTTTACTATTTTGATGGGTGGTATAGGCAAAATATCTAAAATGACTCAGGTAAGGAAAATGTGATGGTTATTTATATCAGACTTCATATTGCATGTAGTATTTGTTTTACATACAATCTTAGTTTTCAAGACAGTTCCCTTCTCATCACCCTTGCGTTAGAAATGTTAGAATTACTTACTATTTCATTTAAACTTTGATTTTCAGTTTTCAGTAAACATATTTTCTTTAACATAACAGGTGAAGAGACGAAAAAAAGCAGTTTTACCTTCATACTGTACCTCGAAATTCAGAGAGCGAAGCACATTCAGCACAGAATCAACAATGCTTACATGGGCTTTTCCCACAATTGACTGGCAAATTAAAGAAGAAATAGGGGAGCATTATTTCCCAAATTGGATTCTGTGAAATAATATGTCCATCTTAGAAAGCTTCAAAAAAAAATTTCTTATTTAATTATTTTTCACATTTTTGAACCGCCCATATACCTAAGAGGGACTGCATGTGCCCAATTAATTTGGAAAATACATATCAGAAGCATATAAATATTTAGATTCAGCATGTTCCATAGATACCACTTTGACCAGCAAAGCTGAATTTCTGTCACAGATTACCCATTTGCCTTGAACAATTCTGAACTTGCTTTTCATGTTAATTTTATTTAATTATTTGATTTCTAATTTGTGAGTCTGGGTAGGATAAAGAATGCCAAAATATAACATAACCAATACCACAAAGCCAAAAAATAAAACAACCAGGCAAACAACACAAAAGGCTAAAACAATTAAAAAACATGTAATACAATCAGGAGATGACACAAGGTAAACTGCAGGGGAGACAAAACAGTAATGGTATCGTATATATTTTTAGTTTTCTCTATTAGTCATCTCTATTTTAATGCTGATTTTTCTATTTTAAATTTCTGTTACCTATGTATTCTTTTTTACCTATGTTCTTTTGTATATCACCATGTTTCACTTTTCATGAAATGGAAGGGCTATATAAATTTGATTAATAAATACATAATAAATATTCAAATCATATGTAAATGTATAATGGCAAATGGATGCCACTCACTGAAGTTACCTTTGCAGGCACATATATCATTAAAAGCATGCATATAAAGTACTTTCAAAATTAAGCATATTAAAGAAATATGCCTGAGAAATAAATACCTCTGGCAAAGAACTCTTAAGTAGGTATTAAAGCAGAGCATAAATTTCAAGAATTATGTACAATGGCCTGGTTTTAAAATATTCCACATGTCCAATAGAACAATAAAGTCAAATTTTCCCAGATATGGAGTACCCTCATAATGCTGCAAGTTGCCAGAAGGCACAGTTACGTTTTATCTTTATTAAAGTTATGTCATTTTTCAGATGAAAAATAGTAGCTGGCTAAAGAACGTCCTGTGGTTATTATGTGAGTAGTTATCTGAACGCATGATTTCTTAAAATTAATTTTACTAAGGATGTGAAAGGCAAATCTTGGTTGAGGAGCTAACAACTTCCTGGCATTAGTTCTGTTAATTGTCACGTTTTTGCTGAATAAGATATTGAGGTAGCATTTAGCAAAAGGATTTTACTGTCATCTCTGTTTCAAATAATAAAATTATTTTGCACTAGCAAATCACATGTTAATCCCTGATCTACAAATCAAGCATGTATTGCTATGACAAGTCAGTGGCCCTAATTATTTTTATTAGACAAGATTTGTTTCGGATATAAAAATCAATTCCATTCTATTTGGGTTTCAGAGAGGGAGGTATATTCAGTGGTACAGCATAAATAAATAGTTGTACAAAGACTTAAAAATAAACATTTATTATAGCAGACTTTCAGACTCATTTTGTTGGAAATATACATTATTTTCCTAAGTTGATAGGTAGGACATATGTGGGCATGTGTTTGTGTATATATTCGCACAAAACATATGCACCCCAAAACAAAGAATGGGAGAGTGAAAAACATCAAGGTCAGAAGGAATTACAATATAATACAGCCTATGAAAATTGTGCAAAAGTCTAAAAGTACAAGTAGTCCTTGACTTACAAAGTGACCTATGACCATTTTACATACTTACAACCTTTGCAGCATTTCCATGGTCATGTGATCACCTTTTGTGACCTTGGCAACTGGCATGTATTCATGAGGGTTGCAATGTCCCAGGGTCATGTGATCACCTTTCGTGACCTTCTGACAAGTCAGTGGCGAAGCTAGAGTCGCTTGACATTCGTGATACTAATTTGAAAATTTCATTCACTTAACAACTGTGGCAATAAAGGTCGTAAAATGGGGTAAAACTTACTTAACAACTGTCTTGCTTAGCAACAGAAATTTTGATCATAAGTCGAGGACTATCCGTAGGCAACACTGCTAACCAGGCACTGTAAGAATTAAGCTTAGACCAAGGGCATATCCAAGTTGGGGTGGCTCAAAGAAGTCAAGATGATGGCCACCATCATGCAGTTCTGGCCATCAGTTGGATGTTTTTGACAGCCCTACAGACGTCCCTACATCACAGCTTGCATTTTTGTATTGTATCTTCTTTCTGAGATTAGCCCCCGCCCCTTCCATGATTTCCCTTACATGATTACCAATTTGATGACATTTTAGAGATCAGGGGAGGAATTCTGTTTTACTGAAATTTATGCATAATAAATTCATTGTGGCTAGAAAATGCAGATGTGGAAACTGCATCCTATTGGTCCAGCCTGAATACAGGTGCAGGGAATTATAGCCCTGGGGGTGCACCCATCTCTTTAGTTGTTGGTGACCGTGCTGTTGGTCTGACTGAAAAAAAATGGAGTGAGAAGGAAAAAATGAGAGGAGAGAAAACCAGCCACTCTGTGCAAAACAGAGTGGCTGGAGAGAAAGGCTGGAAAGTGAAGTTAAGCGAGTGTGCAAAGCAGTTGTCAGTTTCTGGTTGAGAAGGGAGAAGAAAAAATCTATGGCTGGCTTCCCTGGAAGAAGAGAATAGGGAGAAGATATCAACACCCAAAACTCAAGACAGAATGAAAGGAATTATCATTGCTGGTGAAGCCTTGGTACCTGGGGAATAACTGGGAGAAGACTCTTATTAGAGGTTGTTCCCCTAATTCCCCTAATAAGTGGTTGGTGTTTGGCTGAGCAGATCCAGGAGAAAAGTCAACGGTGCTGAGCATATTACAGTAAATCCAGCCGGTTCCTTTTTTCTCGTTTCCTCTTGGTAAACCCAGAAATGAAGAAGGGAGATGAGTAAAACAGGGACAAAGCAAGACAGCTAGCCAGGGATAATCTCTCGGGGGAAGATTTAGGAGCAAGCCTGAGATCCAATTACGTTGAATTGTACGTTGTATACGTTGAATATACTTGATATAAATAAATATCTGCTTTAAACAGCCTCACTGTAAATAGTAAAAAAAGCATAAAAGTCTCCAGTCTTTTTTCTGTCTCAGTTGCCACCCTCACATTTTAAAATATACCGCCAGTTCAAAAAAAGAACCTGTAACATTGTGACAATGCTAAAATAAAAGTCATGCCTAAGATAGTAGAAATGTCATGTTCCAAAGATGTGTAGTGTAACTCACAGTGTAGCTATAAAAAGTTTTCTATTTCACTCTAAGTTATGAGCATATGTCTTGACAGTTACACATTATTACTATTGGTCACTGCATTTGCAAATCTATCAACTAATTTATTTAAAGGAAATAAAATTCTATACAATCCATAAAACTGAGGTTGCATACAAGTACCTATCCATTTCCTGTTTATTTGGCTGACCTGTATCATCCTGAGTGTTTGTAGTGACAGCTGCTGGGCTTTGGGAGAAGTGCTCTTTAAAAGAGCAATCAGCCCTTTGTACACCTGATTTTGATATTTGGGGTTGCCGTGTCCTAATGTTTCCAGAAGAATCTGCACTTGTTCTTGCGTCGCTTCTGACTTGGAAACGGCAAAAAATTCAGCAATTGATCGCACACCTGTGTAGGAAAAAGTTTTCTGAACAAGTGGGTTAAGAAAAATTTGCCAATAATGAGTCCCTTTGAACTCATAAGCAATATCAATTAATCAATAAAAACATAAGTAATATTGACTACGCCAAACATTGTTGACAAGGATTCCCTCCATATAGGAACTGATAGGCATCAAGCAGACTGCAACCAAAGCTAGACTATAGAGGGTGGGGATGAGGGGAAGAGCTATCAATGATTTAGGAGTCCCAAGCTATGAAGAACTACAATAAATAATTACATTTGGAAAATTGATTGGAAGAGTAGAATGACTTAGTTGGACAACTGGTCAAAATTCTTTTCTGACACTGGATTTAATGCTGCAGGTCGAAGGTCTACGTGGCAATGTAGGAGTTGACACTAGCACAATATTATCGATAATGTTTTCTTTTCTACTATATTTTGAGCAGGTTTTCTTTCTGCTACCGGTACTTATAAAATACCATAAAGTCATGCATAAAGATCAGAATTCAATTCAGATGAGAGACAAATTCAGCATAATACTAAATGTGTAAATAATAGACATTATGTTTCTAAAAAGGAAATATCAACAGCTATGGAATGCGGATGATTTGGTGATTAGTGATGATTAGTGGAGAAAAAGGATTCAATTCTCTCCCCTCCCATAATCCTAAATGAGCTTGATAAAATGCTCTCATTAAATAGTTTTTGACAATAATTTAATTCTACAATCCTAATGATGATTGATCTAATACTTTTTCAGTTTTTAAAATATCAAATTTGTTCTAAACGCTACAGACTATATACAGTATATGCTGTTTTGGAAGCAAGGATTTGTTAATTGCAATATCTGGCTTTTTAAGTTGATTTCTGAAACTGCTAGTTAAAGTTTACAATCCTTATGCAAAGCTAATCCAACTAATTTGGTTAGGATTACATCTCAGTTGCACAAACTCTTGTGTTTGTTTTCAGTGGTGGAATTCAAATTTTTTACTACTGGTTCTGTGGGTGTGGCTTGGTGGGTGTGGCTTGGTGGGCATGGGAGGGGAAGGATACTGCAAAATCCCCATTCCCACCCCATTCTGGGTCCAGCCAGAGGTGGTATTTGCTGGTTTTCTGAACACTCAAAATTTCCCCTACCAGTTCTCCAGAATCTGCTAAGTAGCATCCATGTTTGTTTGATACAAAACTAAGTGTTCCTTAGAACTGGGGTCCTTATGGATAAATGCCAAATGTTGCTAAATTACATCTTCTAGCATCCTCATAATTGATTGTACTGGCTGGGACTGTGGGAATTTGTGATTCAGCATCTGGTCTCTACATGTTATGTATCCATATTTTAGAGAAAAGGATAAACAGAATGGATGATATATAAAGATAGCAATAGCAATTAGATTTAAATACTGCTTTACAGTGTTTTACAGCCCACTCTAAGCGGTTTACAGAGTCAGCATATGGCCCCCAACAATCTGGGTCCTCATTTTACCCACCTCAGAAGGATGGAAGGCTGAGTCAACCTTGAGCCTGGTGATATTTGAACTGCCAAATTGCAGGCAGCCAGCAATCAATAGCCTGCAGTACTGCACTCTAACCATTGCACTACCGCAGCTCTTATTGGATATAGGAAAGATATAGACATACTGTAGATATAGCTACATAGATACTATATAGAGATCTAGAGATATATGATAATGGAATTAACTTTTCATATTCTAGTAATTGGAATGCTCAAAATGAATTTCAGAAAGTTAGCAATTTGCAGCAATTTCAAAGGGGAATTAGGCTTCAATTAACTCTATGCATGACTCTAACATACTGCAATAAAAAAAAGCCTAATACCTTATTGAAGGAAAACATTCTTATGAAGACCAAAGACTTCCAGTGTTTTAAAATTAATGTAAATTGGATCACTGAACTGATTTATCATTCTGCTGCATTACAGAAGGGAAGCAATTCTTTTCTTTCAATGAAGTTCAGTGTGAGAAAATAATTATCCTGATACCTCAAACTGCTTTTCTTAAACAACAGATGTTGAAATAAGCCTACCATAGCTTTCACAGATAAGCTCTTTGAATTTCCGGCCAGATTTTGCCACTAACTGAAGAAGTTTTACAGATTCCATTTTGTCTTCCTCTTTCAGTTGTTTCAACCCAAGTATTTCCAATAATGTGAGGATACCACCAATTTCCAGGAATTCAAGAATATACCGCTGGCTGCAAAAATTTAAAGAACAAAACAAAAGACTTTATGGCAATTCTGTGTGTGTGTGTGTGTGTGTGTGTACGCGCTCATGTGTATATAAAGAATACTATTTAACTCTACTTCACTTAATCCTAGAGATGTTGTTGATGCCTTCTCAGTAAACAGTCAACACTCTCAACGTTTTTCTTTTTTGTGATGACATACAAGTTAGCAATACTTTTATCACAGAAAATTAGAACTTTCAATTTCCATTTAACATGTAGCAATTTGCAGCCCATCCAGACAAACTGAAGGGGATAGTGGTTCAGATTTCATCACAATGCTTTCAAGGGTTATTTCTGGAATTGCTTCCATCCTTGATATGCAATTATACTGCATTATTTCAAATGTGAAAAAATCTGCAAATGTATCATAAAGAATTATATAACATTTCTCCAATTTGGGATAGGCTACTATTCAGGCAGTGTATCCTTGATGCCACCAAAGAATATTTAAAACAGTAACCATATTTTATTTTCAAGAACTTGTAAATAAAAATTTCTTCAGAAAGCAAAGTACAGAAAACAAATTCATCAAACAAGAAAATGCAGAACCATAACCAACAGAACTTCCTATACCCGTGATGGCGAACCTATGGCACGCATAGGTTGCGCACAGGTGGCACGCAGAGCCATATCTGTGGGCACACGAGTGTTGCCCTAGCTCAGCTCCAGCATGCATGCATACATCAGCCAGCTGATTTTCGGGCCTTTCGGTCCCACCGGAAATTGGAAAACGGGCCGTTCCAGGGGGGCGGGGAAGACTATTTTCGCCCTCCCCAGGCACCTAGAAAGTCTCTGGAGCCTGGGGAAGACAAAAAACAGGCCTACAGGGCCCTCCGTGCCATCGCATGCCAAAAGAGGGGATCGTGCGGGGGGGTTGCATATGCATGCATGGGGGGCAGGACACATTGAATTATGGGGGTGGGCACACAGTCGACTCCCCCGCTCCCCCCCGCTTTTGGCATGCGATGGCAAAAAGGTTAGCCATCACTGTCCTGTACAGATAGTCCTCAACATAGAACCATTCGTTTAGTGACCATTTGAAGTTACAACAGCACTGGAAAAAGTGACGCACGACCATTTTTCACACTGATGACCGTTGCAGCATTCCCATGGTCATGTGATCAAAATACATAACATTGCATGTATTTATGGTTGCAAGTGACCCAGAGTCATGTGACCACCTTTCGCGCTCTTCTGGCGAGCAAAGTCAATGGGGACTTTGCTACAATGAAGACTATGCTACTAACTTAACAATTGCACTGATTCACTTAACAATTGTGGCAAGAAGTGTTATAAAATGGGGCAAAATTCAGTTTACATCTATTTTGCTTAGCAATAGAAATTTTGGGCTCATAAATCAAGAACTACCTGTATATTCTTTGATAGCACAAGGAGAACATAAAGAACATTCCTTCTTTCAGCAACAAAGACTAAAAGTTGTAAGGTTCCTTCAACTCCTGAAAATGGTACATTTACTCACCCACTTGCAGCTGAAAGAAAGATGCCAATTGATTTTAACTGTTTTTCCAGGCATGTTCCGTACATATAGCTATTATGATTTAGTTAAGGCTTTTATTTTAATATATTCTGCTGAATAAACCTTAGCTGAATTTATTTTTTCATTATCCTCTTTGCTATTTTTAAAGTCATTTACAAAAATTCTGTGTATGGGCTCAAGAAGTTGTTAATTGAAAGAATTAAAAGTGAATATCCTTTCAGAATTTGTTTCTGTATCTAAGACTACAACTTTTAAAACTGTATTTCTGGGGGTAATTAAATATATAGCCCGTCCTGTTAATTTCAACATTGTTTCACAATATTTATTTATTCTTCTACCAGACCATCAATTCTCCAAATGGATACGTTAGCCGGAGCCAGGCAGTTATTCGTGCCAGAAACAAACTGGCTCCCTGAGAGAATTCTATCTCAAGTTCTGGACCAGTCTTGCCTTGGTTAGCAAGAATGAAATTTTCAAGAATACGTTTTCGAGTAACTTTGCCAGCACTATCCCATTCTTGTAGGAAAGTTATTAATCTACTGATTGCTGCTTGCTCCTTTATAGAAGTCATATCTGGTATGGTTTTTCTAGTGAGAAAATGAAAAAGAGAGATTAAGGCTTTATTAGATTAATATTTGCAAACTCAGAAAATGCTCAGACATTCTATCTAGTTTGATGATACAGAGACAAGATGTCCTTTCTAAGTTTCATCATATACAGCTTTGCAAAATAACTACACACTTTCACATTTTTGAAAGAATTTGCTCATACATTTTAATATTTGATAACTTTATTTCAAATATATAAACCCTTTCTACTGCAGCAAAAGCATTTCTTTCAATCTATTTTCCCAGGGCTTTTTAGTTAAGATAGGTCTCAGCACTTTCTTAGGTGTCTCAAAAATTATGCCACTGAAGCATGTGCTTATACACACACATACTTAAGCCTGACTAGGTGGCTCAGTGGCTAAGACACCGAGCTTGTAGTTCAGAAAGGTCGGCAGTTTGGAGGTTCAAATCCCTAGTACAGGTCTCCTGCGTGAGCAGGGGGCTGGACTAGATGACCTGCAAGGTCCCTTCCAACTTGTTACTGTTACATACACACACACAACAATACATACATACATATGGAAGCACGAAGCCGAGAACACCAGCCTGAAGATGACGAATGAGACTTCGTTGAAACGTCGCCAAGACACATCCAATTCTACGCGGGAGAACACCCGAACAACCAAAGACCTACATATATATATATTCTCTTACTTTTCATAGGTTTTATGTGAATTTTTCTTTAAGCCAGGTTTTCCCTACGTAACCAAGATTTTTCTGCAACCCTAGTTGAGTGAAATCACATTCACTACTTTCTGGGGGGGGGGGGGGGGGGTGTTTCCTTCTTTTCATTCTGGCAGCCAGCAGGTTTTGTGCTGCCCATTGAGAGACTTATGTCCCTAAGTCTCTAAACCCTAAATAGACATTTTTATATAATGAGTACAGAAAGATTTAACTCAAACAAAAAATAAATCTTGAAAGGTTATTTTATAAAGGTTTTTGGTTATTTTATACCAATCTGCACACTGAAGAATATTAATTATACCTTAATTGTAGCCAATATATTATCTCAATTTTGACATTTTCCCAAATGGTCTTAAAAATGCAACAAATTATTTGGATGAATCCCCTGGTTCAGGATTTTGAACGGGAATGAAAACTACCATATTGTTCTTTCTGATATTTAATAGAAATATTTCAAGACCAGAATCCAAGCCAACTTTCAATTACATAGTTTTAGATTTACTAATAGCCTGATTCAAGAAGTTGGCAGACTTGGTGAAGTGATTCAGAATGGTTAATTAAAATAGATCCAAAGCAAACTCCCTACACAGCCATTTTGGCAGTAATGTCATTATTCCTCCCCTAATCTCCTTTACTAAAGATTATTCACAGCTCTGGTTTCTTCATGCTTTCCTTTTATCTTTTATCTTAATATTTTAAAAAAATTGCAGCATTTTTTCAATCCCATTCAAACTAAAACATATTTTCAAACCTTGCAGCTTAATATCAAATCAAATCAAATCAAGATAAAGATAATAAATGCATATTTATTATATGCACCAGTAGCCTCTCACCAACCAGTACACTCCCATAGAGAGGAGCTCCTCAAGGTACCGTCAGCCAAACAATGTCGACTGGCGGCCCCCAGAGGGAAAGCCTTCTCTGTGGAGGTACCTGACATCTGGAACGAGCTCCCCCCGGAGATATGCAGGATCCCAGACTTACGCACTTTCCGCCGAGCCCTAAAAACGTTCTTATTCCAACAGGCTGGTCTGGCCTAACTCTCCCTTTTAAATGGGTTTTAAGTTTTATGTAAATCAGGGGTTTTAACTGTTTTCGAGCCTAATATTATTTAATACTTTTTAATAATTTTAAACTTTTGTATGATTTATTTTAACTGGAGGCTGTACACCGCCCTGAGTCATTCGGGAGTAGGGCGGTATAGAAATCTAATAAAATAAAATAAATAAATAAATATTTAATAAGAACACTGAACCATGTATTTATGTTCTATCCGTGGAACAAAAACATTTGATTTTTACTGAAGAAAGTTGGTATTAATAGATAAGAAAAAACTATAATTGGGGCAATATTAAACCTATGTAAATAATTTATAAAATCTTCAAAACCAAACCAGTCCTGATAAAAGCACAGAAATCCATTACAAAATTAGGAAACTGATCTGTAGGAAGTTTTGTCTATGGCAGAGTATTTATCTGTCTGTCTGTCTATCTATCTCTATCTAGAAAAAAAGTTCAAAATAAATCAGTTTTCTCAGAGTTGTGACTGAAAATGCATTAGCCATAACTAATATTCGTATTGACAAGAGAGCAAAATGTAAAGTTAATGTCTCAATCATTTCATTTACAGAAAATTTCTGAATTGTTACTTATAACTAATATTTGCATTTTTTAAAAATACAAATTTTATTAAGCCATCCTTATTTAATTTATAGCTCAATGTGGTATATCTACTGTATGTCCTCAAAGTTACTAAGAACTTTAAAACCTAAAACAAGCCCACATTCATATAATGGGATTTCCCTTTTTTCTTGTACACAGAGTTCTGTCACTATTTAAAAAAGAGAATAAAGTTATTCAACATATGGATAAACAATCAGCAGATAAAAAAGATTAGGTATAGAATCTATTCTAAAGAAATCCACTTCAAACTGAAATAAATATATCATATATATTTATAAGAGCTTTGAAAGTGCCTATTTAAGACTCCATTATTATTTATAATAATTAATATCACCTAATAATATGTAGTTAGAATTCTTCCACTAAAGGAATTGGAAAGGGGAATTTATTTCCTTTCTATCTTGCAACTTTCACGGTCCTTATGTCTGCCTTCAGACAGTGAAGGAATAGTTTGGAGAGGCAATAGAATAATTTAATAATGAAAGAAAAGAAATAATGGGTAAATAAAGTCCCTTTGCACAAGATAGATTTCTCCTGATTCTATACTGGATTTCACCCATACTGTGAATAGGAAACCAAATGATGAGAAATAGTATATTCTGAACAAAATGAGCAAATAATCATAAATTCAGTATGACAATTTTAGCCTTTGGGAACTTCAAGCCAATAGGTTAAATTGGTTAATTATTACATATGTCAGACTGTATCAGCCAGCTAGACTTTCTAAGTGCTAGGGTCCATTTTCTTGTTACTAGATTTGGTTCTTTTAATGACATCCAACTTGCTGAAAAATATATTGTTCATCTTAATGCTTAATAGTCATAATTTGAGAACCTTAGGAAATAGAAACCAGCAATTCTATTAATTTTAATTAGGCTGTCTTCCCAGAAACAGCTCTAGCAAATTTAATAAAATGTTACCCTATTTCTTAAATCCCTCCATTAACTACATTTTCTAATTTAGCTAACAAGAAATGAGATATGGAGATTATAGCCAGAGTATGATAGCAGTACTGTAGGCTATTTTCTTATACAATTATCTTTTCATAGCATATTTACTATTTATTTTTAGATAAATAGCATTTTGGAACTACACTTCTACATATTTCTGGACTATAACCTGAATTCATTAGATCCCTTTTTCAAACTTTTCTGTATAATTCTCCAAATATTATTATTTGTAGTTATTTGATTAATGCCTAAATCAGTGGTGGGTTGCCCCCGGTTCAGACCGGTTCGCAAGAACCAGTAGTAAAACCGGTGGGAGGCTCTGCCCACTGACCTGGATGTCATCATAGGCGATCTGCACATAAACAGAAGAGCGCACGCGTGCAGTCACAAGGTGAACTGGTAGTAAAGGTAAGCAGAACCTAACCCTGGCCTAAATATATATTGATTCCTGGAGGCTCCCTATTTATTACACATGGCAATTAAGATGCTCATTGCTTTTTTGTATTCAGCTGAAACTTGGGATATCTTTATCTTACTAAAGTATTAAGTTGGTTAAAAGAATCAAGTAATCTTTCCATTAATCCCATAATTAGACTTGAAAATAGGAGGTATTATATAATTCTTAACTCCAAAATATCTTCTGTTGGTGATCAGTATCCTTTTGTTTGTCACCCTTTCTTGATTATTTATTTCTGGCAACCATACCAAATGATTCAACTGCGTAAGTTATTATACAAAACTGTTTAGTACATTGTATTAATTGATCTATCCATGGTATATTTATTCATGTTTGGGTTCTTATCTTGTCCAAATAAACTCTTTTGCTAGATATTTAAATGGTTTAATGGAATGTAACAATTTGAAATTTACACAATACCACTGAAAAAGAAAAACAAGAAATCCAACAACTGGTTTGATTGCACAAATATCTGTCTGATAAACTGAAAGATAAAAAGGACAAGTACAAAAAATGGAAAGAGGACATATAACTAAGGCAAAATACCAGTAAATAGCCCAAAATTGTAAAGATGAAGTCAGGAAAGTTGAGGCTGGGAGTGAAGCACCCGGAGGCTCCAACTGGTCCAGAATGCGGCCGCGCGGGTGGTGATGGGAGCGACGTGGCGCTCCCATGTGACTCCCCTCCTGCGCGAGCTGCACTGGCTTCCAGTGGTCTTCCGGGTGCGGTTCAAGGTTTTGGTGACCATCTTCAAAGCGCTCCATGGCTTAGGACCAGGGTATCTTCGGGACCGCATTCTGCCACAAACAGTCCGCTCCCATAGAGAGGGTCTCCTCAGGGTGCCGTCAGTCAAACAGTGTCGACTGGCGACCCCCAGGGGGAGAGCCTTCTCTGTGGGGGCTCCTACCATCTGGAACGAGCTCCTCCCCGAGATAAGAAATCTACATGACCTGGGTACTTTTCGCCACGCCTTGAAAACATTCTTATTTGAACTAGCTGGGCTGGCTTAGCCTCCTTTTTTGGGTTTTTAAATTTTATAATCATAATTGGACTTTTAAACTGTTGAGCCAAATTATTTAATTCGTTTTTAATGATTTTTTAACTTTTGTATTTGTTATATCTTATTCTGGCTGTTCACCACCCTGAGTCCCGTCCGGGAGTAGGGCGGTATATAAATTTAATAAATAAATAAATAAATAAATAAATAAATAAATAAATAAATAAATAAATAAATAAATAAATAAATAAGTAAGTAAAATTTGCAACAAATGTCAAAAATGTTAAGCAGTCACTGGACAGCCACTAGTTTGAAATGGTATAGGGTTTTCTGCTTGAGCAGGGGATTGGACTAGAACAGGCGTCCCCAACCTTTTGGACCTCAGGGACCACTCTAAATTCATAATTTTAAATCCCAAGGACCACTAATCTGATCTGCCTAATGACCGGCTGGGTGAGTGTGGCAAGGTGGTCATAAGACTGAGTGAGCATGGCCAACTCGATGTCACTCACAAGTGGTGCCTTGCAAGCCTCTACTTGCCACTCCTCGCCTGCCTGCCCGGGCTCCTTAGGGCCCCAACAGGAAGCAATTGTTGGAGCTAAGCAGCCCCACAAGGAAGAGTTGGCAAAATAACTGACTCAGTTCAAATTGGATCTGACCAAGAAGGAGGCTCAGCAGAAGCACTTCATTAACGACTATGAACATAGGCTTTCCAAGCAGAGGGAAGACCTGCGGGAGTGCAAGGCCAGGTACTGGCACCTGGAGGCTCAGCGGGCTGAGATGGTCAGCCAGTTCCAGGCCATGATGCTGTCCCACTGGAACAAGACCCTCCGGCTTTTTGCCACCAGCAGCACTTCCTTCCAGCCTTCGCCCAAAGCCCCGCAGCAGGAGGCTGAAGCAGACCCCACGTCAGAATTTCTGCCCCCCTCCGACCCACAGAAAAACACCTGAAGGGGGAGACTCTCTGCAGCAACACATTCATTGCATGTATCCGGCCCAGGGGCCGTAGATTGAGGACCCCTGATTTAGTGCAATATAAAAAATGCAAATAATTTTTCTGCGGACCACCACAATTTTCTTGCGGACCACCAGTTGGTGACTGCTGGACCAGAAGATCTCCAAGGTCCCTTCCAACTCTATTATTCTGTTGATATTCTGGATAAAATTCATCTCACTTTAATGTTCTATAAGAAAAAAATAGCTATTCCACACATATGCATTAATTTTAATTATGTATAATATGAAACAAACATTTCTGTATCAGCTTTTTAAACTCAGAATATGCAACAGTCTTAAATACTGTTGGCAACCACACATTGCTTTTAATGCAACCTTTTCTTTGAAAACTAATTGGCTGCTTCAGGTCTTATTTGTTCAAGTTGATTTGAGCCTTGACAATGCAAAAACATTTTAGATAATTGAGCCCAGAGGGCAAGGATTACAGCACAATACATCTTTAAAAATAGCTGAGTACTACCAGCAAAAAAGAGCAATTTAGACTGAACTTTATTAATCTGTATACTAGAATGCTCATTCAGAGCAACAGCTAGAAACTCTATTTGTTAAAAGGAAATAATAGCAGCAGCAGTGAACAGCTTGTTGCTTCATAGATATATTTTCCTGGAAACAATATACAGGCAGTCCTCAATTTACAACAGTGCACTTAGTGACCATTCAAAGTTACAATGGCACTGAAAAAGTGACTTATGCCTGTTTTTCACACTTATGACCAATGCAGGATCCCCATGGTCATGTGATTATCAATCAGATGCTTGATAACTGACTCACATTTATAAAGGTTGCAGTGTCCCGGGGTCATGTAATCACCTTTTTAAAACCTCCTGACAAGCAAAGTCAATGTGGAAACCAGATTCATTTAACAACCGTGTTACTAATTTAACAAAAGCAGTGATTCACTTAACAAATGTGGCAAGAAAAGTTGTAAAACGGGGCAAAACTCACTTAATAAATTTCACGCTTAGCAACATAAAGTTTGGGCTCAATTGCGGTTGTAAATTGAGGATTATCTGTATAACTACTTTACTGCTGCCTTCTACCTGGACTTTATTTATTAATTTATTGACTTCTCAGTGTTCTGCATCTCTGAAATTGCATGAAAACCCTTCCTGCATGTCAACTCAAGAGCAGCCCTTTTAGCATTTTGAGTTAAAGTTGTCTTGGTGCTATTTATCACTTAGCTGGTTTTCTTGTATGATAAGTAAAAAAACAACAATATTCCCCCGGTTGGGTTTTTGCTAAACCTTGGGCTGAAAACTGACCCCAGCCCTCCAACAGTAAGCCCCTTCTTGCCTTCAGGTCTGTGATGAGAATTATTCCACCATGCAGTTGTTAGAGTCACAGTACCTTACTCTTCTTTTAAGAAGAGATTGGACTGCCATTTGTCAGAGATGGTGTACTATAGGGTTTCCTGCTTGGTCGGGGGATTGGACTAGTCCAGGGGTCTCCAACCTTGGCAACTTTAAGACTTGTGGACTTCAATTCCCAGAATTCCTCAGCCAGCTTTGCTGGCTGAGGAACTCTGGGAATTGAAGTCCACAAGTCTTAAAGTTGCCAAGATTGGAGACCCCTGAGCTAGATGACCCACAGTACAAGGCCCCTTCCAACTCTGTTAATCTGTTAAAACAAACCCTACTCTATCTGTGTTTGTTTGTTTGTTTGTGTGTGTGTGTGTGTGTGTGCGCGCGCGCGCGTAGTAAAGTATAAAACACACGTTTTCAAGGGTCAAACCCTTGCCGTTTTTATCCTGTTTTGCTCCTCTCCCTTTGTTTCTTTCTCAGGGATCAGCCGTTTAGTACAAAAAAATATAACCGAAGTTTAAAAACTTCCATTGTTTAAGGGCCGCCTAAAGAGCCCCCCCCTCCCGCCCCCAAAGCTCGCTCGGCTTCAGGCTACTAACTGACAGTTATCCAATGTCCCCCCGCCCTCCCCTCCTTCCCTTTCCGTTCTCCGCTTTTGAGAACCCCCTATTTTCAACGATCGTCTCGCTTCGCTTCGCCTCAGGTAAAAGTTTCCCCGTACCACCGCATCGCGTCTCTCAGGCGTAATAAAGAACTGTCCGAGCATCCGCTCCGCATTTTTTTTCGGTCGGGCCAGCGAAGGATCCGAGCGGCTCTTCTCTTCCTGCGGGACGGAGCCGAGGACTCGGTTGCTAGGGCCGCTCAGTTGCTAAGGGAGAGCGCGGTTAGAATTGTGTCTCGCGCGCGCGCGCGCGCTCGGCCGTCTTTCCTGTTTGGGTGGACAAAAAGTCGGGCGTTTCCGGGACGGGAGTGGTGGCGGGGGTGGGGGAGGAAAGGGAGAGGGGGAGGAATATGACGGAAAGCGGCGGTTGCGAACGCCGGCGCGCGGCAATGGGGAGGCGAGCGAGGGAGTTGGGCTGCGTGGTGGATTTTCCCTTGGAACGAAGTGCGGGTGAGTTGAATGAAGCGGAAGGAGTCGCCTGGCAGAGGCGGTGAGGGGAAATGGCCTGACCAACCTGTGTCGTAATGAGAGCCGTGGTCGGTTTCATTGACACAGGTGTCCCAGCGCTCAGGTGCTTTTAACCTTTGGGATGTAATGACCTTATCAGGGGGAAAAAAAAAGAAAAAAGGACACTACGACTACGAGGCTTTTATGGCCACCGATATTGACATGCACCTGTCCTGTATCTTTTTTTTTTTTAAGTCATAGCGCTATGGTTACTTTTGTCAAGATACAGATTATATTTTTATTTCGATTTTCAGAAACTTCTTTGGAAAAAGGAGATAAAACCAATCCTCCGGTGGTGGTGATAATGCTTGGATGGGCCGGCTGCAAGGACAGGTACCTCGAGAAATACAGCGCCATCTATCTACAGAAGGTGAATATTTTTTTCGTACAGAAATTCACCTTACAACTGCTAAATGTAAATGAAAGAACCGTTCTTGTGGATGATTCAGAAATCAACCAAAAAAAAAAAAATACCAGGAGTAGTATCTTCACTTTTCCTACAAAAGACCTATTCAGAATTTTTAAAGTATCAAATGAGAAATCGGTGTGGTGGTGTGGCGGGGGTAATTGAAGCACCTTTGTCATTGTAAGTGCCGAAATTTTGATTGTGTGACTGCAGGCATAACTAAGGGGAGCTGTCATTAGTGCATCTTTTTACCACCATCATAGCTAGGTGTATATCCTGCATTTTATTCAGTAGCTCAAAGCAGCACATACATAATTCTTCATCCGAGTGAGGAATAAACCCACTCCTGGTTTAACATTTCGATCCTGTGCTATCTGAATGGTTGTATACTATGTTAACAACACAGTGATAGATTAAGCCAGTGCTGGCGAACCTTTTAGAGATCGAGTGCCCAAACTTCAACTCAAAACCCATTTATGTATCGCAAAGTGCCAATATGACAATTTAACCTGAATACTGAGTACCTAAAATAATGATAAGCGAGGCAAAGTTCAGCTAACTGTTGTAAGAAAAACTTGATAAATTGCACTTTTATGCCCCTTCATTTTTTTCTGCTTTTGAAATATTGTGTTTAGCAACAATAAAAAAGAAAAACTTCTGAAATATCATTCCTGTTTCCCTCCCCCTCTCTCTTTTCATTCCCTCTCTCTTTCTCTGTTTTTCTCTCTTTCTCTCCCTTTCTCTCTCTCTCTTCTCCCCTCTTTCCCTGGAGAAACCTGATGAAGCTGGGCTGGGGCGACAGGACGTGTGTCCACAGAGAGGGCTCTGTGTGTCACCTCTGGCACGCATGCCATAAGTTCGCCATCAGGGGATTAAGCTATAAACTATGACCACTTGCTTGAATTACTGATTGAATTACTGAAAATTACTGGCTTGAATTACTGAAAAGAGTAATACTTCATTCTACTAAATATGAGTCCTGTTGACACATTTTGTCACTTTTTTTAAAAAAAAGGAAATTATAAACACACACTAAAATGTGTATTCTTCACAGGGATGTGTAGTGATCCGGTATACAGCTCCATGGAAACTTGTGTTCTTTGCAGAATCCTTTGGTATAAAATCCATGCAGACTCTGGCTATAAAGCTGTTGGAGCTCCTTTTTGATTACAAAGTGGAGACGAAGCCTCTACTGTTTCATGTCTTCAGCAATGGCGGGTTCATGCTCTATCGTTACATTGTGGAACTCCTTCACACTCGACAGCAGTTCCAGCATCTGAGAGTAGTGGGAACTATTTTCGATAGTGCACCTGGCAGGAAGAACTTGAGGGGTGCGGTTCGTGCTCTCTCAGTTGTCTTAGAATCATACAATGTGTGTATAAAGTACTTTCTTCTACTGTCATTTGCAGTGCTGGTAATGACATTGCGGATTGTGTTGTATCCTGTGACCCGCTTTATACATGAGAGCCATTATGAAGCAATGTTGAACCAACCTTCTAAATGGCCTGAGCTCTATTTCTATTCCAAAGCTGATTCTGTCATCCTAGCAAGTGACATTGAGGACATGGTCCAGGCTCGACAACAACATCGGGTCCTTGTTAAGACTGTCGACTTCGTGCATTCTGATCATGTTAGCCATCTACGAGCGTATCCTACCTCCTATGCTACTCACTGCATCTCCTTCATGTACAGTTGCATTGAAAGCACTTCTCAGTAGTATGGGCATTCTGAAGATATCAGCATATACCTCTTCTCTTGATTGAGTTTATATATTAAATAATACTGGTGCTTCTGTAATTTGCCAAGAGTTTGAAGATTTTCTGAGAACCTGGTATAAACATGTTTGCACATATTTGCCCATTTAATTTAATTTCCAAACCAGATATTGGAGTCTTTCTGAGATACATGGAAGTAAAGATTCCTAAGTTTATCCATGTCTAATTACCATGTTCAGTGTGATTATGTGGAGCTATAGAATATAAACAGCACTGTGTCTATTTAATTCTCCTTTTATTAGCTTCTTTTTCTGTATTTCTTTTTTCTGTCGTTTCCCTCTCGGATTTTTCTTCTACCTGGAAGAAATACTGTGAAGTTCAGATTGCACAAATAGGAATTTATTGTCCACTGAAGTGTATATGATACAAAATAGAATTAAGAGGATGAATCTGCTCCATTTAGTGCAGATCTCTTTAAAGAGCTATGACATGAACTGCACACACAAATTAAAACTATGTTGTAACTGCCTTATCCGTAGATGCATACCCTTTCAGAAATCAAACTCTGATTCAATAATCATAGTTTGAAAAGTAGCAGTTAATGTTCCTTTATTTTCCTATTTAAGTAGATAGGTGGGCAAAAGTAATTTTACAGTGACTTACTATATTAACGTGTTGATGTAAGTGAGAAAGCTATAACAAGAAAAACTATTGATTAGAGTACTAGACATTCTGTTGTAACTATAACATTAAATGATGGAGTTATTCATCTTGATGTCTGTTTTTCTTTTTTTCAAGTTAAAATGGCTGTTCAACTTGTATACTCTAGTGTTGCATGTCCTTTATTTCTAAGCATATGCTTTTGTGTCATTATCCATTAATTTAGGAAAGTTTGTTTTTATCTGTGCATAAAAAAAGTTTATCTGTGCATTAGAAATGATAATCCAATATGAAGCTTTCTGGGAGTTACTGGAATTATAATTCTAACACATTTAGAAGGTTTCAAGTAAGGTAAGAGGCTGAGCTATAATTTTCTGGAATACTAGCTATATAACTTGGAAATAATAGTAATAAAATCTCAATTCTTAGTGCTATAGTAATCCCAATGAAATTAATGGGATTCCAGAATAATAATGTAAAGGTTTTTTATCTTGTTTCTTTAACTGTCTTAACTACAGGTCTGGCAGGATAAATTTTCATAGTAAATTAGGACATGCTTTATTTTTTTAATGGATTTGCTGCAGTTTATGCTGAACGCAGTAGATTTTGTCTCTTTTTCTACAATATTGCGAAATATATTGGAGAACTAAACTATGTAGCTGTTCTCTACAAATTTTAGTTTCTAGGGTTGTTTTTTAGATTTTGGGGTGGGCGGTTCTATGCAAATCTATGATGAATAAAATGAACATTAACAGGATGTCTTTGTGTTTTTATGCTACATTTATTTTAAAATAGTGATTATTAGTACACTTCAACCAGTTAGTCCTGCATTCAATATCGAACAGCTTGGTCCTTAATGTTAATTTTGTTTAAACTTACTTCTAGATAATTGTGGAGAATTGCAGTCTCATTCTGAAAATTACTGCATACAGTTGATTTACATAAACATATTCGAAGTAGTTTTTACTGAACCTAAACTCCTTGTGCTATATTGCATCAGCATTTCTGTTAAATCAAATTATATAATATATAATTGGTATAGACTGTTTTTAGCACTGATCATGCGTATGATGAGTTCTGCTGCCTCTCCTGTACATCACTTTAATTTGGAACTAGATGAACTGCATGCCTCAAGTGAGTTTGTTTTACTCTAAAGATTTATATATTTAAAATAATGGTTCCCATTTATTGTCAAAGGAAATTAAAATCTAAATAATAAAAATAAATTATATTGTATCAGACTAGAAGAATAAATGCAAAATTAATCAGAGTGAATAACCAGATAATCAGCAGTTCAAATACTTAAGTGTTATAGCTCTGTTAAGCAAAAATTATGATAAAAGGAGTCTTACCTTGGCATCTGAACTGAATATTGTTTTTCAGTACCATTTAAATTGAAATAGGAAATTTCTAAACAAAAAATAAATATATACTGTTATCTTCACTTTTTTGTGCAAGGGTTTGCGACTCTGACCTCTGAGGACTGCCCAACCTTTGCATAGCAAGTTAATGCTTTACTTTGTTTATTTTATTCTTTAGAGGATTACTGCCTGTAGGAGTAGGGTGGCTAGAGACAGATGGGCAGTGTAATAAGGGAGGGAAAAAGGATTATCTAGGGGTTTGGAGAAGTAGTAGCAGGATGAGAAATGGTTTGACAGGAGGGGAAAATTCATACTAGGGAAGTAGAGGGGATGGGGAAGAGGTGGCAAGGCCAGTGATTATGGACAGTGATGGGAAACAAGTAGAAAGGGTTGTGGGATACAGAGCAAGAAAGCAAACAACCAGGAGGAGTCACAGGAAAGGAGTGAGCAGGGAAATGATGAGCAAGGTGACCTGGCTTGGGATGCAGGAAACCAAAGGCACATTTTAGGCTGCATTGGATCACCAATGCAGCCTAAAATGCATTGCTGCATTTATTTTTTTTTAAAGTTAATCTTTGTTCAGAGCTTACACTATGTAGGGTGTAGTGTAAGTAAGTGCTGAGACAGAGAACTTGGAGCCCTATGTAAATAGGCACATATTTCTATTCTTATTTTACAACTGGGCTTTGGTAGAAGCATAAAGAATCAACCACTATGGACATATCTTTGCCAGAGTTATGGCTACCAGGTTACGAAGAAGATTGGCAGCAGGTACTTATTGTACATTCAGTAATTTTTCCAAGAGCAAGTTTTGTGCTAAGGGAGTAATTGTATTAGTTATTCCTTAGATATTTTTCTGAAGGAAGTCTATTTTGTTTTTATAAAAATACCTAATTGTGGGTAACAGAGGAAATCAACCAATTCTTTTCTAGTCAAAATAGCAAAAAAATTAAAAATAGTTCCACTATAGTATCTTTTTAATGGTAGCAGGTAGCTCATCTAAATATTGGATTGTATTTTTCCAACTTTCAACCTAAAAGCACTCTTGGCAGGCACAAGATAATCGAGTTACTGCGAGTCCATGCAGCACAAATTTACTTTGATGATCTCCTGGGTAAGAAGTTAAATATTCTATATTTAAGAAATGGATGGCTATCAGAAAAGATCACACACTTCTTGTGCCAAATATTTATTTCTGATACAGGATATCAAGGAAGTTTTTAACTGGAAATGAGATTAGACGTCTGTTCATAAACCTATTTTTTCATTAGTCGGATAAATCATTCACTTTAATGTGAAAGTAAGAAAATATTTTTTCGGTTAAGCACAACATAGAATTATAATAAACTGAAAAAGCATAAAATGCAGAAATAACTTATATTAGACCAGAAATTTCTATCCCTGATTTAATTTCATTAACATATTTAACATTAAAATATGATATCCTATTTTGTAAACTCTACAAATTGGAATACTTTTTATTTGATGTCACGTGGTCATAGCAATGATTTGGTCAAGTTAAATAATAGGAGCTTAGTTCTGCTTTTACTTCTTTATCTACCTAGATATAAGAATTCCAGGAAGTGTTCTTAGCTGCTAAATTTAACCTATCCTTTGTTTCATTGAAAATACAAGTTTTTATTTATGAGAAACTCACATCATGAGATAATCAGAATTATAACAGAGCAGGTAAATCATTTGTGTATGCTTGTGTAAACTTGGCTTTAGAAGGAGTTATGATGATACAGTGGTTAGAATGTAGTATTGCAGGCTAGCTCTGACTACAGCCAAGAGTTCGATTTTAATTGGCCCAAGGTTGACTCAGCTGTCCTATCATTCTGAGGTCGGTAAAATGAGGACCCAGATTGTTGAGGGCAATATGCTGACATTTTTAAGCTGCTCCAGAGAGTGCTGTAAAGCATTATGGAGCAGTATATAATTCTAAGCTTGCTATTGCTAAGTCTATTGCTATTCTTATTTTCATAGCATTTATGATTGCATTGGGTGAAGCTATCTTTTAAAATTTTGCAGATTTTTAAAAAAGCTTATTTACTCTACTTAGATCTTTGTTATTCAGTTTGTCCTAGATATTATTGTTTCAGAAGTTGAAGATTTTGGAATGTGACTCCTAGGTTTTTAACTTTACCAACAGTTGAACGAACAAAATATTAGTTTGGGAATCTGTGGAATAAATGGGTTTGAATAGCTTGTCCTGGTAAGTCAGCAGAGGTCCATTTAGATAACTAAAATTAGTTTCCTATGATCTTACATAAGTTTAATTATGTTAATAACATTGTTCCAAGTGTATTGGATATACCAGAGAATGATAATGATTGGTTGAATTATCTTGCTGAAATGCAATTTAAGAGTAAGAATTTTTGTTTTTCAGTTGGACTTGTCATAATGTCACATTTGGGGTTGAAATCAAGGATTGTTAAAGTGACTGGATGGATTTCTCTGTATTAAGTTTAAATGTTCTATCATAAATATTTAAAATCCATCAAGTCATCAAAAATTGTGGATTTTCTAAAAAAGCCAGATGGCTAAAAGAATCGTCCAACAGAAGAGAATATTATATATATAGCTGTGTATATGTGTGAACTTGGTTGTTTGCTTGGAGACATTTCATTACTTAACTGATGAGGTTACCTGATGAGGTTACCTAACTGGGTAATGCAACAGCTACAAGCAAACAGCTAAGCTAAAAGTATATAACACTATGGTTGCTTTAAAGCAAATTACTGTTGAAACATGTTGCCTTTTTGAGCTTCCTTGATGCATCTGGATGGGAACTAAGATTTTGATCAAAATAATTTCCTGATAGGAACAATTTTGTTTCAGAAGGGCGTCAGACATAAATTTGTACATGATTTCTAAATTGGAAAAAGAAATGAAAAAGATTTAAGTACAAAAGATATCAGAACTGGTGATACTGGAGATTAAAGTTGATTAGGAATACATTTGTCATTCTTATAGAAATCTCCCAACTCCTTTGTGAACATAATCTAAGAATTCTGAAAAGTAAGAGAATTTGTAGCCGAGAAGAAAATCAGGTATAAAGGAAATAGTGCTTGTTAATGTGTATTGGAGAAAAGATTCTTCTACTGATACTTACAGTTAATGGATCTTCAATCACTTTGCTGAATATATACTGTCAGTAACTATTTCTATAACTCACTTTAGTACAATCTTTATTTTTGTCCCATAAGAACTTTACGAGCTGGTCAATATTCTTTCCTTTTATAAGCAGACTGCAGGTTTGACTTAAGAGGGTCAGTATCTTGCCAGGAGGTCCCAACAGATACAGGAATTAAAGCCAGATCTTTATTTAAAGCAGAATTTGATATCAACTAGTTTTTAACCTTCTTAAACATCTATTTGGCTTTTATTTTAATTAATTAAATGTGTTTAATATAACACCAAAAACTATAGGAAAACTTGACATGTCTTACCAAATGCTTCAGCCTAACCTACTACAAGGCAAAACGATAAAACATGGGTCTTAATGGTCTGGAAGGTCTAGTGTCCAATCTTGCTTTTTGCACACCTTAGTTGTTTCCAACCTCTCATTTTGATTAAAGAGCTGCCAATAAAATATTGATAAGGAATTAACCTTGAGCCCTTTTTGCTTCAGAGTCAATAGACCGAGAACCAAATACACGCCTGCAATTGGAGATCTTGAAGTGCCATTGGCATGTAAGGACAGAGAACCAAGTTCTAGGGGCAGGGGGGCAGGTCATCAATGACACTCTGCTCTGATGTCTCTGCACAGTCTTGAATACCACAATCACTTATTTCCATATGATCTGTCATTATTTTGTACTTCTGTCTGTGGAAACACAAGATGTGTTCCAACTGTCCCATACATAATTATGTCACACATACAATGAGTGTGTTGACATAATAGATCTTGGCTTTAAAAGCTATGTTTTAAGATGTAACAACCATATGATGAACTCACATTTTTCTCTTCTGTTGTTGATGATGCCAGCTTTGTAACAACATCCCAATTCGTGTTGAGCCAGTTCCTTTTTATATTTCAGTTGGGCACAATAGTTTATTCTTCTTCTCAGTCATAGTTAGTCCAATGTAATTAGCAGTCTTGTCAAATGCTAGTAAACAACTTTTTTAAAAATGACAATTTCTCTGTGCCTTTGGACTGTTGTATATTTTTTAGTTTGATTAGATCCTGTTTGAATGTTTCCAAACATTTCACTGAGCTACAAAAGGCTGAAAATGTTTTTAATGTAACAATAGAAAATAGACCTAGGTAGTCAAAATTTGCTGCATTTTGGAGTGTTAGACATATCTAACATGATGTACAAATAGCATTGCAACCATTTTGAAATGGTTGAACACCCTCTCTTCTGCTTCCATTAAGTTTTATTGGACTGCTCTCTATACAGTCTTTCCCAAAGCGAGGCCTGTGGTAGAACTCCTACAGCTGCGAATGTGGTATTTTGCTTCTTTATTAATGTTCTTTTGAAACTCACTTTCTGTCTGGCTGAAAATAATTTTCCTTCTTTTAATATTGTTAACAATTAAATTGTTTTCAGTGTTTTAGTTTAACATTTGAGTTGTAATTAAAAATGAATATGACCCCAGAAGGTTCACCACAACTGCATTCATTTAGCTCTACTCATCTACCAATATCATTCAAATGATGTCAGCATTATCAGACTGGTGATTCTTATGGAAGCCAGTCTGCCTATAGGGGTACCCATGAAGACTTTCCTCCTTCAAACAATTTTAACTAGGATATATAAAACCATGCATAGAGGAAATGGACAGGTAAACTTTTGCCCTCTCTCTCAAAACACAAGGCTCAGGGCCATCCAATTAAACCACTTGGAAAGAGGTTTTTTTTTTAAAGGAACATTTTCACATACCAAATAATCTAGAAGGGAAATTCATTGCTGCATGATATTTTAACAGTCACTAACTTGGAAAACTTTAAAAGTATATTGGATAAATTCAAAGGCCTAACTTCATAGACCTATCATTGGTTGTGAATTCTATTTTATCTTTGAATTGGTAGTAGCGTGACTTCAAATTCCAGTTTGCAGGTGAACAAAGATGGTAGAAGGATACATCTCTTGTTTCTGATTTGTGAACAGTTTAGAGGCATCTGATTGGCTACTGTGAGAAACAAAATGCAGGACTAAGATGGGCCTTGGCCTGATTTAGCAAACTTGTTTCTAACACTTGGTGAAACAGTTTGATCTCAAACAACTTTGCAACTGGGATATATAACTATAAACTTGTGTAAGAAAAATATTCCACAAAGTTGGGGGAAGGAGATTAAGGACTATAGTTGATAGACCACATCCAATGGGCATGTTTTGGGTTGGGGCCCTAATGTTATAACTGCTAAACAATCTTTTGTCTCCTAAATTTAGAGACTAGGAAGCTTTAGAAAACTTTAGAGTGAGCAAGGCTTCGGTTTTGTCTGTGCAACAACAACTATAAGAAGGCTTTTTAAATCCCTGGCATCACCATTACTGCTCTGAACCTCACAAACTTCTTCTTTTTATTCTTTGCATGCTACTGCCTCCCTCAGTTTAAAATGGTTACAATTTCTGAGACTCCTTTGAAGCCAATTTAGTACAAACAACAATTAACATGCAATACAGACTGATCCTTGGACAAATACTTCTTACCAAATTCTGGATTTAGTAATGATTTTTTTATTTTTACTTTTTCTTCCCTTTGAATAGTAGCATAGACCAAGAGGGCATGTCCTGTTGGTTTGAACTGGAATAAGGTTGGTGTGATCTGGTTTACCATAAGAATGCTTATATAACAAGTTGCCCTGAAAATGACATTTTTTAGAGGCATCTAAGCCATTTACAGTCATGGTATGTCGGCTTTTATCCAGGTCCTGTTAAAAGTCCTCCAGCTCATACAAGGAATGGAAGGAACCAGCCAGTATTTTATGGGCTGGCAGGAATAAAGTGAGATTTGCATAGGCATTCTTTGAGTGTCATGACAGTATCCTAATCAGTTAAAAGCGCTGATTCTGCCTTAACACACATTTTGTGCTAGTAGTCAGAACAGCAACAAAGACAAGAACCCAAAGTTCAGGTTTCCATGATGGGAACAGTTTGCTTAATTAATTGTTTTGCCTGATTTCCATAACAAACTGGTGGCTTGTTGTCAGTGAGGCTTACTCATTCATTACCGTTAATTAGATATGGATCTCCTGGAAGGCAGCAGAGAGTGATGGACGAGCCTCCTGACACCTGCTATTATGCATTAGCATTTTCTCAATACATTCGATAGATCATCTCTCTCCTCTTTTTGAGGATATTTTAAATAAAATATAACCTGCTCCATCAGTAAGATTTATGTTGCCCCCTCCCCCTTCATGTTCTTTTTCATCAGCCTGGTCAGGAAGTAGTTAATTATTCATTTCCAACACCTCAATTTGCCAGCTTCAAGGTGGTAAGTAGTAGGAGGAAATGCCTTTTGCCCCCATTTTGCTTGTCTGAATGCTATTACTGATGAGCTTCATTGTTACTTTTAATGGAGCAGGATAATTTACTTAAAGCTGTATCAGAAGATAGTGGGCAGTACCACAGGAAAAAACCTTCTCACTCTCTTTTCTCATAATTGCTCTCAATATTAAGTGTACTTTTTTGTTTTGTTTTGTTTTTTAACTGATGATGCTTGCTAGTTACTTGATTTTGCTAGGCCATTCTCCACAGTTTGTTTTTGATGCAAGATCGCAGTCCTGGAGGAATGAAAAAACAATGTCTGTTGCTTTGAATGCAGAGGTCTTGAAACTGGAAAAAAATCATAATGCCTGTTCCCTGCCAAAATAGCTTTATCACTGTGACAGTTTCTTGGTTCAAATTCCAGGACAGAAAGTGGCTGAAAACTGATGCTATTGTGAAATACAGATGGGCTTGGGATGGTGTTGAAAAGGAAGTAATTAGGGTGGAAGGTGAGGACTAACCTTTTTACTTTCCAGGGCATCCCCATAAAGAGCTGGGAGTATACGCATGCCTTGGATCGAACTGTCTGTATGGTGTTTGCACACTTTCAGTAATGGCGCCACCTCCACCTTCCAAGTCAACTGAGCTGTTGATTCCTAGTGTTTCTTTCTCTTAAGCTGGGCCTGGTGTAATTCTATACTTAATGTCTATGGCCTCCTAATGTAAGTCCTTATAGATCTGTTTGGGCTATGCCTATGTCTCCTCACAGGCCAGAAAATGACAAAATAATGCAGCTGCCCTGACTTCATTACCAGATTGTTTAACAAATCTGACACTCTCCTTCAGTGCACTAAGTGTGACGTTAACCTTTGACCTTCCCAAGCTATATTGACAGTGTCAAAGGAAAGCATGCACTAGTCAATCTTAATTGGTTTTTCAGCTCTCAGCTGAGATCACGGAACCATTAAAGTCCGAGCAGGTGGCTTCAAACAGCATTGACATAGGCTGGGAGAACACAGATTAGGCCTGGACTGGCTGATTCCAATGTTCTATATGTGAATCTATTTCATCAAAAATATTCTGCACAGGAGAAGATCAGTCAATGGGAGAAATTGTGAAATTGACTTCTACCCTGGAATATAGAACTTTTTAGATTTTTCTCAGATTCTGGAAGCACTGATGGTAAAAGATTTATATTGCTACAAATTTCTTAATTTTAGCTGCTGACCAGCATATTTAGCCATGCTGGTACGAAATATGATATAGAACATTATAATTTTAGCTGGTTGTGTCCCCTGGAGAATTTATACTGTAGAAACTCGTTCAGGTATTGGTTGAGATCTTGTGTTGTCTATTATCGCAAACTTCTACAGTATGTTGCTGGCTTAACTATAGGCTTTACCTAACAAAAAACAAGCACCTTTTCTCTAATTTCTGCTCATACAGATAAAATTTCAAGGCCATGGGGAAGGTGTTAAAATACTAAATGAAAATAAATACAGACAAATATTGGGCTAAATTTTTTAAAAGGAGAAAGGAAATGATGTGGCCTCAATAAAGAAAAGACTCAAAAGTAATAAGACAACAGATTTTTATGTGTGAAAAATTCTAAATTAGCTCATGATAGTTTACGTACAAATGTATTATTATCAAATGATGATTAGTATCGTGATTGTAATTAAACTAATTCATGACTCTGTTTATGAACCAAAATACTCACTTGGAGTGGAATCTGCTTTTGTGCTAAAACTATTGATTTATTTTCTTATTCTTTTCCCTATTTGATAAGTCCAATTAAAATTCCAATTAACGGAATATTATAATATTAGATAGACTAACAGAATATTATGAGTTTAAGAATTAACCTATAGATTGGCAAAAGTCCAATAAATGAATATATTACAATTGTCAAATAATTAATCCTAAATAGTGTTTTATTAAGACTTGTATAATTTGGTTAAATGTTTTTAATATTCTTATGATATCCAGGGCTAGTCCCCTGAAAGAAGTACCTTTTGCTATGTTTATCCATTCTTAATTATCTCAAATTCTTTGAGAGGAGTCATGGACATAAGGTGGTGTGCAAGTTTTTACATACTGTAAAACTACTTAAACATGGATTTCAGACCTTTTAAAGCCACCTTTCTTGGACTTTACAATGTCACCGATTCTCTTCATGTGTTTCTCTTCTCTAGGTCTGGCTAGCAAGGGGTGGCAAAAGGCCTCCAAGGAACCTGATGACGGTTGATTTGACGACGTTTCTCTGTTTTGCATAAAGATTTATATAGCTCTATGCATTCTAAACTGTTAATTTAGAACCATAATTTTTTACTTCATAATTTTAAGCTATTTGCCCCAAAAGGTTTAAGTATGAATATGCCCAAACATATTCATGTCCTGATTCTAAAATGGGGAAGTGAGCTTCTTTGCCTCTTGAGTTGTTGGGATTTAATTTGCAATCAAATATGAATTCATTTATATTGGGCTGTAGTCACTTTTTTGACTACATTCCTGTGGCAGGAATTTTATGCTTTCAATAAATGGCTACGTAGAAAAACTTTAGCAAGCGAATCTTATCTTCCTATGTGGTAGATATAATAATCGGGGAAAGTTTCATACAGCACGCTAAAATTTTGCTTGTTAAGCAACTACTGAGGGCACAAGTGCCCAGTTAGGAAAAAGCTGCCCAAAATTTCTCTTGATGCCACAGCTGGAATGCTTCCTCTTCCTACTGCACTGTGAATTCAGGCAGCCTTTGACTAAGAAACAGATTTCAAAGTACTCTCATCCCAGTATTCCTTTTCCCATTTCTGTGGATCACCAGATGACATCTTCTGGGATAATTGGTGGACTTGGTGCTCTGTATTTTATATCCTTTTAAAATCTTTTAAAAATATCTAGCTTTTAAAAAACTGTAATGCAGAATATCTTCCCCACATCCTGCTTTTTCGTGGCGACTGTGCAAGGGCCCTCCCTGCTTTTCAGTTTGACCTACTTTATAAAACACTTTACCAATAGAGGTCAGCATTGATCTACTTGGAAGACTCACAAATTCTGTTACTAGTCTGAATTTTCTGATATATATATAGAGAGAGAGAATCATGGCTTGTCGGGCCAAGTTGACCAGGAGTGCCTTGAGCCAGTTTGACTCTGATGGATGGCAAAGCCTAAAAGAATCTTGTCTTGCCATATTCTGAACTTTTAATCACTTGATCTGTCTTCATTTGATTGTCTCATTTTTTTTCTTGGTCAATCAGCATGTAATGCCAGAAGAGCCAAGAGGCGAATGTTAACTTCTAAATTACTATCTCTTTTATTTCTCTTTTCCTCCCCTTCCCCAAGTCCATTCCACATAGATTGCATTTCGATATCTTTCATATTATAGCATACGATCTGAAATTAGACATCAAATATGTTTTGCAGGATAGAATTCTAACAGGTATCTCATATTTTAAGGATTTGGCCAGAGGTGTGATTAAGAGGATTACAATATTAAGAAATTACATTAAGAGAAATTAATAGAGCTTTTGTGGATTTGTTGGCAGCTGGGCTATGAAGGATGTTCAAATGACTCTCGTTCAGAGAAGTTATATCTAGTGTAATGGACCAGTAGCTTCAGGGACCTAGAACTACCTATTGATACTGAATATATGAATGAGAATGAGAATGAGGAAATGGTTTTATGATCTGATGCTGCAAAGGTGCTTTTTCAAGAGGCAACTGGACTTTTTGGTTTTTCTTTGAAGACATTTTGCTTCACATCCAAGAAGTTTCTTCAGAGTCGAAGAAGCTTCTTGGATGAGAAGCAAAATGTCTTCAAAGAAAAAACCAGAAAGTCCAGTTGTCTCTTGAAAAAGCACCTTTGGGACAACCATGACCAGGATGACTGAGAATCTCCATAGACATGAACTGATGCTGTTTTTAGATGGAGAATTAGTTAAACTCTCCAGCCTAGAAGTACAAGACTTAAGCAATCATGTGTTAGTAGGGAACAGGGAACAATATGGTACAGAAGCTTCATTTTATAAGGTAATATGTTGGAAGGTGATTGTGCTCAGTGATCTGACCAGAGAGCTGTGTTCCAAATGAGCTTACTACTTTGAATTTTACCAGAAACATAAGTGAAATCTTAATAGGATAACATATTTAGCTGTATCCTCTATTTTATATGTTAAGCAGAACATTAACTGAAACTGAAGCTTTTAACTCTGAATCTTTTCAGAGTTCACTGCATCAACTTTTGATACAGTGATTGACATTCACCGCCTTAATTAGCTTTAATTATATATGAGCTGTATTTATATAAAATAATAACCACAAGCATAACATAAAATCATGCTATCCTAGAAGTAAAGTCACTCTGCAGGCTTCCCTGGCACTGATGGAAAGTCTTTTAATGTTTGTTCAAAATAACTTATTTGCAAGGTAAGACAACTTTTGGGGACCTCAAACACAGCCTTTAAGCCACAGTGCAGACTCCTAAGTTATTTTGTGCAGCCTGCAAAGATTCACACATCAGCCACTACTGTCTTGGTATCTCTGCCCTCTGAAGACGCCTATCTTCTGCCTTTCTCCCTTATCCTTTTCTCTTCTGACCTTTCTCTTCCCCTGCTGTCTGTTCCTGCAGCATACTGGAACAGCTTTGTCAGGAGTCCAACTCTGAAGATGTGTATATGTCAGTCCTGACACCAGTGCTGAGGAATGCAATAACAGACAGGTTGGGCTTTCAGTCAGGGGAAGATAAAGTGCATCTCCATTTTTGTTCACTGCAGATACACACAGCAATATAATATGTTACTATTTTACAGTAGGCAATATATTTTTCCTTTTATTGACCATCAATATTGTTTCAATTTGTAAGTTATTAATTATGCAGTTATTTTAATTGAAATTACGTTTAATCACTTAATAACAATATGAATATTTATTGAATTTTTGCATTTGTATAAATGTGGCTCACTGATTAGCACATTTTATGAAATGTGCTCCCCCATATTAATTTGGGTTTGAGACTCCTGTTGTATACTGTCCATCCCGGCACCCACCTAAATAGGAAAAACAACCTTTATCAAGTGCCCTTATTTAAAACAATTATTTGTTGTGAATTTGCACCAAGTGTTACTTGCTATTTAGCTTCTGTGTAGAAAATGTATTTCTATCTTGTGTTCATATTCAAGGTGTGAGCTTTCACTGTGCTTATGTTGAGAATTGAATAAAAGACATACTGTGTGTCCTACAGCATAGTCCCTGTGCAGGAGCGGTACTTGTTCAAACTGAACACATGCAGAGCAGTTCAATGGTTCTTCTGTCATTAATACTTTGCATGGAAAAGGGCATTTAACAGGTGTACATCAGCTGCATCTTTTATCCTTTCAAAAGGGCTCTTCAGAGCAACTGATGAAAGAACAGGATCTTTTGCATTTGCTTATCTAGCTGGTTGATGATATCCCATAGGCAGACTGAAATTTTTTTTTTTTGAGGCCTTTGTGACTTCCTGCTGTTAGCACAAGCACCTTTTAGGGGAAAGATAAAGCTTTTTTTCTAGGCATTTGCTGTACAAAGCTCCACTCTCCTTGATTCAATCTATTCACAACTCTTGATCTAAAATTCTGCTCATCCCTTACTTTTATCAGTTCTGAAAGCCCATATCCCACTCCACAAATGCTGCTTTTAAGGTTTCATAGAAATAGGAGGGATCTTGTCAAGTCCAAGCATACCCTCATTGCCATTATGATATCCTTGACATAAGATGGCTAAATGAAAGTGAAAGTGACCAAGCTACCTACTAAGGCAAGCCTAGTATATTGTTAAACAGATTACATTTTTGAGTACCCAAATTTTGCTTTCTTTTGATTTCCACTAAACCAATTCTAGATATGTTTTCTGAAGGAACATAAAATAAACTATATGACTTCTAGCTGACATTTTGCAGTTATGAGCATATTTCAGAACTATGTAAGTGAACAGAGAGAACCCAAAAGCTGCCCATTGTTGACGATCGTTTCAAAACCGGAAGACATAAAAGCAAACTATTGGGCCATCCAGCTGAAGTGAAGCTTATTTGACCTAGAGGACAGCTGATCTTTATCTTCGCTAACTTGTCTTGCTTGGAGCTATTTGTCGAGTGGTTATGATGACGTCTTCTGTGGTCGCTCAAATTTAGTGTGTGCTCGGAAATTATTATATGCTTTATGGGAGATCACTGCCAAGATTTCTCTTGCTCTGCCCCATAAATCAGAAAATTCTCCCCTCACCATCACTTTTTGTGGCTTGAGGGAGTCACAAAACCCAGAAAAGATACAAAAATAGTTACATTAACTGACCTTGGCCAACTTAGTTATCTATGGCAGCGCTCCAGGTTTTAGTTATAAGCACATTTCTAACTATGCTTCCATGCTAAGAAATATACCTGAGGAGCTAGGATAAAAGTCAAGCAGAATCTCCTCACTGTTGATAGTTTTTTGTTTTTGATTCGTCATGGTTTGCGAATTCTGGTTTTTAGCAATCCTTTATATTTTAGTACAAGTGTGAATCAGGCCACAATGTTTATGACATAGATCCTAATTACAAAAGCTATGGTTTGGTGTAACACATAAATCTAGCCACTATCTTTTGTCATGTGCTGTTAGCTATATAAATACAATTTATTTATAAAAAATAATTATTTTCTGATGCCCTATTATCACATCCACCAAATTAAATATCTATGAACATAACACCTTTTGAAGAATTCTGATCACATTTTCACTTTTTGGTAGGCTATGTTTCCCTGATAAAACTTGTCCTGAAATAAAAAATACTAGCTTAGTCTGTTGTCAGTAAGCAGCAACCTGTCCTCCATAAAAGCAGAATTGCACTGGGAAATTGTTTATAATCTGAGTTAGATTTCCTTCGTCATGTAAGCTTTGGAAAGGGTTATTTGCTGAATATGTAGAATGTACCTCCCCATATAATTCAAATAAGGTTACAAGAAGAAACAAGGAAATAAGATGTCAGACTTGGAAGCCATCAGATGTCAGGAACCCTGACATCAGAAGGTTTTGCTACTCTTTTCTTAGATTGGTGGTTTCATCTACTATAAGCAGGAGAAAAACCAGCCAGCTGCTCTCCTTTTGTTAACGGATCAGCAGGCTGGGGTGAAGATTTCTTTTCATGAGCCAGAGGGAGACTTGACAACTAGTTTTCTCTTGAATGGAAAAGTATGTAGAGCTCCCTGGGCACCTGTATGTTGAGACATGGACATTTTGAACAAGGACAATTACATTGTACCATATTTCCCCAAAAATAAGACCCGGTCTTATATTTGACTGAACCTCGAAATAAGCGCTTGGCCTTATTATTTTGGGGAGCATGGAGCAAGATGGAGCTCCACTGGCCGTCTTACCTGATTTCCAGCTCTGTTTAAATATTTTCAGGGAGGGCTTATTTTCAGGGGGGGAGGCTTATTTCAGCACATTCGCTCAGAAGCCCGAATAGGTTTATTATCAGGGGATGTCTTATTTTCGGGGTAACAGGGTATTGGATATAGGCATAGAAAAAGTATATATTTACACTTGATGTGACCTTTGACACCTAATGTTCTAGATGGAAGGGTATGTAAATTAGATTACTGGGCCTGAAGTTTTACAGGTCAGCTGTCTCCAACCAAAAGTAAAGTGACTATACACCTGTGATCTTAGATCAGTAGTCAAAATTGTTCCTGGGAATTTCCTGTTGTATATTAGCACAACGTGGATTAAGTTTAATTAAAATAGCTGTTGTTTTCTTTCTAAATCGTCATCTGGGAGCTACCTAAGAAGGAGAGAGTTCAAACTGGGTTTATAGAAAGAATGCCCTACTTCAATCCAGTTCTGATTAACAATCCCCAATCTTACCGCCGCTAGAAACTAGAAACTAGAAATTCCAGTTTTTAGTTGCAGGTGACATATAAGAGATGGATTTAAAACAAAACACAAATATAGTCTGATATATACTATGAACATCTATTCCCTGGTCTCTTTCTTACTACTGAGAAAATATATGTTGTTTAGTTCTTAAAAATACTTATATATGTGTTTTGACTACACAGTGAGAAACTTTGAGGTTTCCCTATCCTTATTCTAGTTCCTGATAGCAAAGCACAAAGGCCTTCTAAGGCAGGGCTTTTTGTGAGGAAATGAAGTCACACATGTCAAGAATGAGAATATTTTAAATAGTTTTTTAAAAAATCGTTTTAGCATTAAAGTTACCATACTGGTCTATGATAGCCATACTGGTAATTATACACAAATACATAAAAATAACTACACATGATTTTTAGCCAAAAGACTGAGAAGTAATTATACTTAGATAGAAAGATCCATTTGTGAAAGATCCAGTGGAAATCTCCTTCCACATTTGAGAAATTACACATTTCTTCTCAGAACTATTACAATTGCAACCACTGGAATTTGTAGCGGTTAATTTGTAGCTTAACAGTGTAATGGCCTCTCTGTTTCTCCCTAATCCTCTACCATTCAGCACTCTATGGTAGTTATGATAGTAAAGGAATATACATCCCTTTACTATCCACATGGTGGATAAGTCTATATATACCTATTTTGTCTTATTCATATTTTTAAAAAGCTTAATGTTAGTTTACCACTCAAGGGCAATTCTTCTGACACTGATGGCTGATCTTTGTAGGGTTTTTTTGTTTTTGAGATACAACAACCAGAACCAAACACAGTATTCTAATTGTGACTAAGGTATACAAAGTGTGCAAAAGGTTTATTGATTGTTTTATTTTTAATCTATTTCCTAATGATCCTAGAAATGGATTTGCATGTTTCTCAGCTGCTGTATACTGGGTCAATGTTTCCATTGAACTATTCAGTCAACCCAATATTTATTTCTTGATCAATCCAAACTGTTCCATGTAAGTCATGTACTACAATAATAGGCTGAATTCAGGATTGCAATACCTGCCTGCTTTTCATTATATCTCGTAAGATCTACCATACAAAATATGATGCAAAAGAAATATATTTAGGATATTGAACCCAGGAATACGAATATCAGAATTAAATGAATTTACAGTTCTTTTGCACTAAAAAAAAATCATTTATTAATGTAAGTTATGGTTGGAAAGTGATTTTGGTGCTACTACTGCTAGAAAACTTTGTAAAACCAAAACAAATTATCTAAAGAGATCAACTGCTTTCTAACCATTCTTGGTCAATAGTGATTAACATTTATGCAGTATCATAATGTTATGCACTCATGCCCTTGTCACCTCACGGTTGGACTATTGCAACACGCTCTACATGGGGCTACCTTGAAAACCTTGAAAAGTGTTCGGAGACTACAGTTGGTCCAGAATGCAGCCACGCAAGTTATAGTGGGTGCACCTAGATACACCCACATTACATCAATTCTTCGCCAGTGCAGCTTGCGGAAAATTGGTGTAATGTGGGTGTATCTAGGTGCACCCACTATAACTTGCGCGGTTGCATTCTGCATCGGTCTCTGGGCACAATTCAAGGTGTTGGTTATTACCTTTAAAGCCCTACATGGCTCAGGGCCAGGCTATCTTTGAGACCGCCTTCTACCACATAGCTCCCAGCAACTGGTAAGATCCAGTCGGTCTCTTCCGGGTCCCGTCAGCTAAACAATGTCAGCTTGTGGGCCTGCAGGGGAGGGCCTTCTCTATGGCTGCCCTGGCTCTCTGGAACCAATTACCTCTCGAAGTCCAGACTGCCCCCACCCTATTGGCATTCCATAAAGCGGTGAAGACCTGGCTCCTCCGACAGGTCTGGGGCCGTTGATCTCGTTATAGTGATCTTGCGAGACCCAGCCACAAATTGGAGTGTATGTGTTTTAACGTTTTAATGTTTTAATGTCTTCTTTTAACTGTTGTATGGGATATTGTTGCATTGTTTTATTCTCTGTTGTAAGACGCCCAGAGTTCCTTGGGAGTGGGGCGGCATAGAAATGCAACAAAATAATAAATAAATAAATCATATTCTATATATTTTTTTCCACAACGCACATATTGTATGGTTTATGATTATCTGCAAATAAAACCACCCACTGAATAAAGAACAAATTATAAGAATGAATGAAGTTTGAAAAGAAACAGGGAAAACCTAAAACGGATTATATGAATACAAATGCTGCATCTTTTTTATCACATATTGCCATTGCTTTTATAGTATTTTCTATACTAATTTGTATTAAAACTAGAACACAGAATTTGTGTGGCTCTTAAAGCAATATAGTCCAACTTTTAGCACAAGTAGGAGATCAATTTAGCCCAAGCAGACAATCCAGTACAAACCAACAATTTGGTCAGCAAACCGTTTGATCTATTAAGGGGTCTTAACATTTTCACAGAGGCTTTTGTCAATGAAAACCCGGTCAACTAGCCCAAAGAGAGTTAGTTTACTTCAAAATAACTCCAGGATATTTCAGACTAAAATTATTTAAACCTGGCTTAAGGGTGTTATGCTTTCAAGATATGGAAGAGATCCTTGAGCACTCCAACTAAGTTTCTCTAGGCACTTTTTTTTGTCATCTTGTGACATGGGCCAGTCCTTGAAAAGAAATGGCTACGCCTCCACTTCAGTTCATAGTGGTGCTCTTTTCATATCACTGCAGTCTTTTCTTTTTATTTCAAAATGAAAAATGGGATATTATAGTTATCCAGCTTCCTTTCCAGTACCTGTAAGACCATAGAAAATGGTTGTTCCTTAATATGTGTCATCAGCAATCGTGCAATGCAATTTGGGAAATAGGTTAGTCTTCTAGGGAAATGGACTGGGCATTCAGCTGTGTTACATAGACATGGACATTGTCAGATATTCCCAATGCTTTGTAAAATTGCTTGTCTTCTAATTCCAAAATATTGGTTTGCATTCTATTCTTTAAAGAAAAAAACATTATGAAAGTCTGTCAAACATTTGAAATTGTCTATTATAATTGTGTCTTTTCATATTTTTCTCCTAGATCATTGTCATCTTTGTCACCTTTTGTTATCAAGAACAGAACAAGGGTTGAATCTAATGAATTACTTAATAGAATTCTGCTTGCATTGGAGAGAGGGGGATAAAGAAATATAGAATCATACAGGTAATCATTCGATTCTAATGGCCATTGGGGTGGGAACTCTGTCACTAAGCGATGCAGTAATAGAATGCAATGTCACATGACAGCATTGCTCAGCAATGGCTGCCATAAATGGTTGCCATAAATGAGGACCTTGTAGATCACTGAAGGTCTCTTTTGATCCCAACTTCCCAATGATCTCCCTGTTGACTTTGCTTGTCAGCATCACTTTTAGTAAGAAGCTACTGATGAAATTCTTTTTTATATATAGGCTATATTTACACAATTTGCTTACTTATAATTAATCAAATTTTCTGGATTGTACAACACATGGAGTTAAGTAACTAATCACAGTGGTTGGGCTTCTGCTAGTTAAAATATGATAAAACTACTATATGGTTCAGGGTCTCATCTGATTTCAGGTATAGCTAGGTATAGCCTTCAATTTTACCAGCTAGTATGAAGAACCATACTGCAATCAAATTAAGTTCATTTAGTAATATTTTAGTGTTAAGCTAGAAATTTATACACAAAATTTCTTGTATACACAGCAAGATTTAAAAGAGCAATTCAGTATTGGAAGAGGGAAAGTACTGGAGCAAAAGTATTGGAGGAATTCTTGTTTTGCAGGACTTGTGCTAGTAGGCATGAAGATGACCAGGGCTTAATATTTCCTTTATAATTGCCCATTTTATTGTTTATTAAAAACAGTATTATTCAACTGCTATGCAAAATTGAATAATTTTTACATTGTTTCTGGAATATGTCAGAGGAATGATAGGTAAGGTTTATGTTTTATAATTTTGTAGCTGCCTACAATGACCAGAAGGATTGTAATTGATTTTTGAAAAAACGAAGTGGACTTTCTAAGTTTATTGGTTACTTGTAAACTGCATAAAAAACTGTAATAGTTAAAAATAGAATAGAAAAAGGCAAATAATTGAAAGCTGAAAAGAGGACTAATAGTCATTTGATATCCATTGTGCTACAAAGTACTCACAAGGATGTACAATAGCTGATTATGATTTAACAGCGACTATATGCGAGAGGGAGAGCCAGTTGGTTGTAGAGTAGTTAAACGAATTATGACCCAGGAGACTTGATTCTAGACTCACCTTAGGCACAAAACCAGCTGGGTGTCCTTGCGCCGATCACTTTCTCAGCCTCAGAAGCTAGCAATAGCAAACCACTTCTGAAAAACCTTCCCAAGAAAATTGAAGGGATTTATCCAGGTGGTTGCCAGGAATCAACACTTGACTTAAAGACACAAACGCACACACAAATTCCAAGAGAAGCACCTGATCTTGAAACTGACTAAGAGATAAAACTAACAAGCAAGTAGAAGACTGGAAGCACAACTTGGAAGCTTTTATATTCATTTAATTAATGTCAATGTAGTTTACAAACGGGAATGACAAGTACCTTTTTATAGAATATACATCGACACACAATCATTGACACAACTTTAATACCACCTTGTGCAGCTGGGAATCTTTGGGCGAAGACAGTTTATTTATTTTCAAGCTCATTGAGGGAAAGGAGGGAGCAGCTACAGAGTTCTGCAAAATGTACCTTCTCCAGAGAAGGAAATTAATGAGTTAGTTTTTTTGCATCTGTCTTAATATGTTTCTCTGCTCTCCTTACTCCTCAAGAAATAAAAATGTAGGGTCAGATTTAGGTTTAAAAATAAATGCTAATAGTCATATGTGGTTTTACATATATTCATTTGGCTTAGAATTAGTCCACGGGACCAGAAAAAGCTCTTTATTCCCAGTGCCAATTTCCTGGAACATCAAGGACGAACCTTTTCAGTTTATTGTTTAACAGATCAGAGAAAAGAGTAACCGTGCACTTAATGTCCCAGCAAAGACTGTTTGATTGTATTGGGCAAGCAGGTTTTTGAGCGACACATGGTATCATCCCCATTACAACAGATTTAGGAAGGTATAAGTGCTATACAGTTGTGGAATCTTGCGCCCAAATAGTATTCTAGATGCTTTATGGCTCTTGTAAACTGTTGCACCTTTAGGATGCCAGATCAATATTTGCTTGAATCAATTGCCCCCCCCCCTTCCTATCCACCTCCAACAACTAATACGAGCTACAAATCAGCCTTCAATATGTTGCTTAACTGCTACAATGTTTTTGAGAGACACACTGCTTCAGATAGTTTTGGGTATTCTGGAGTTCAAAATTACCTAAGGATAAAAAATAATTCTCCATAAGACAATTGTTATGTATATGGGGATGAAACTGTGTCATAAGAGGCTGATTGACAACAGATGTCTTCAACTTGCATTCAGTGCATACTCAGTTTGACTCAATAGGAATAAAGAATCCTGGACTGGGAAAAAAACCTTGTGGTCTAATCAGTATCATGCCAAAGGTTTTCCCAATAAGCATGATAATCTAGCCAGATGTTTTAGTGCAATCATGTCCTTCTGAGGCTTAAATCCACAAATATAGTATAAGATGGAATTAACGAAAAGAGAGAAAGTTATTTAGTAGACCCAGGGCCATAGTTCCATTAATTTTCACGCTGTAACCCCTGTTTAAATAGTGATGCATAGGCTTATTTGCCTGTCAGCATTAAGCAGGCTGATAACTTCCTGTCAGAATTCATAACAATTTTGTAAAGTGTTCTCTGAATGGACTACAAAATGGCATGTTTGGCAATGCATGCAAAAACTTTAAGATTTTTTTTAAATTAAGGCAGGTAGTGGCTCACAGGGTTATTTTCAAAATGCAGAACAAAGGGCCAAGAAAATATTTTTGTAAGGAATGCTGAGGAAATGAATGGAATCTAAATTAATCTAATTTTGAACAAACCCAGATTACATTCCACCTTTACCACAGTCCAAGCAGAAGTGACAAAAGAAGGAAGCAAAACTGGCACATACCTATTTCCTTTTCAAAATGAAACATGAACATCTGAAAATTAGATGAAACAGCTGTTAAGGAAAATATTCCAGAGTAGAACAGACTGCCAGTAGCTGGATCTGGGAACATGTCAAAGCAGAATGCTCAAGATTCTGCCAGAGGTATGATAGAACATTGTGTGTTTTTCTGCCTTTATTTTGGGGCCCTGTTCAAATTTAATTCTTGTAAAGCTTGCAGGTTGATGAATACAATTACATTTGGACAAAAGATAGCTTTAGCTTTCACAAGACTAATTGGCCTGAACACAGCTACGCTAACAATTCCATCTGTAATAGACAAAGACCACTGTTTTCTGCTTCGTGTAAGTGTCTATCAGAGTTTACCACTAATGATGTCCATTGTTACTAAGGCAGTTTGCAACACTCCTAGATGGCACACCTGGAACCCAAAAATTAAAACATGGCTGAAACTTCATATGATTGCCAAAACTTCACAAGATTTCAGACATGTTTTTTTTAAAAAAAATGTATTTTGGTGCCTGTGCCATCATAGAGGGCTGCATAAGAATGCTTATTGCCTGAAAGGTCTACTGACGCCTGCTATGACTTTTCTCACAGGTAATAGAGTAAGCTTGCACATTTATGTTTTCCCAAGTGAAAAAATGGAAAAGGGTTTCAGTGAAGCAAGTATTTTATATAAATAGCCCATTTAACTGTAACAAATGAAGGAAAATCTGTTTTTTTTCTATTTTCCCCAGAAGTCATGTAAGTTATGGCCGAAACTATGAATTGTTAATTTCATATCTGAATGAGGAAATATACACCACAGAACATTAAACCATTTATATTATATATATGTATAATATATATTTATATACTTTTTTTAAACTAATGACTTTAATGCAAAAACTCTGCAGAACCAAGAAAAATATGGGTTTAATGTTCTCTGCTTATTTTTTCTCTTCTTTTTTTTAAAAAAAGGCACCCCCCGCCCCCCGGAAAAAATAAAAAAGAAAACATTAGTATGTAACGGAGTCTATCCCATTTATACACAACATTGTAAACATATAGTCTATATTACATGTGCTTCATTCTGCCTTTGTGGATGTGAAGGTATAAGTTTTTCTTTTATTAAAAAAATCCACTAGAACACCACAAATAAAAAGAGGGTGGGAAGGAGACTGCAGATTACAGGCTCTGACATTTCCTGCGGTGGAAGATCCAGCATCTTCTCATGCTTCCCTGAAAGGTCTTGCAAGTTGTCCACGATGGAACCCCAACTCTTGGAGAAACGGGACAGACTGTGGAACAGCAGTTTGTAAAAAAGAAAAAAACGAATCACAATAAGGATTCTGGTTTGGCCTTCTTGTGGAGTGGGCAGCACCAGTAACAGGTTCGGAAGCAGAGGCATCGTGCAGCTCCCTTAGCCTCTAGTCCACTTTTGGAGTCTTTAACTTCAAGTGTCTGTGTTGCTGCCACTCCTTTTCCCTAGTCCCCATAGTTCAAGCATCTCAGCAGCCATCTTTTTCATAAGTAAATGCGCCTGAGGTCCCCTGGTGAGGTGATGGTATTGCACTGAGGGCACAACTTCTTGGCACCCTGTGAAGGATTGAGAGAAGAGTTATTAAACACAAGGATGCTACCTCAGTCATATCATAACACAAGAAGAACTAAAAGGAAGTAGTTAGAAATGGTAAACTGTATTCAACCATTACAGGAAACAGGCTGTAAATGGTAACCTCTATGAATACTATACAACTCAAAACTAAATCCCTCTGAGATGCTATGCATGCAAGAAATCTCTCAAACATTGCATAGCTGAAAAAATAATGTACAGAGGAAAGGATAAAAAATTCTCTCCAAATTCAGAGATCAGTTATAAGAATGCTTACTTGAAGTTATTTCTGCCAAAGACAGCAATACCAGGTTTTAGTGCTGAGCATATATTTACTTTTTCAACAGAAGAAATTGTATATCTGTTAATTTTTGTTGAACAAATAAATTTTCAAGGTTTTTTTGTTCAATTAACATTACCTTTATCTTTGTATGCAGTTTGAATGAAGATAAAATTGTGACTACATCCACATAGATAAAGAAAATAAAGATAAAGAAAAAAATATTCAGCAAGGCATACTTTTTCTCAAATACTGAATCATCTGTCAATTAATCTGATGGATTAATTCTAAATCTCAGAATTAAGATAAAAATATCTGAGTTATCAGCCGATTGGTAGGTATGCTAGAAAGCAGGCGAGAAAATAAAGTCAACAATTATAGCAACCCATCCTTTAGAAATAAATATAATCTGGAAAGGACTCTGAAATGCAGCATGGTGAAATTTAAAGTAAGCCGCTAACTATGGCTGGTTCCCTGCCTGTGATCCTATTTCTCTCTTGTCAATACATATTCAAATATTCCGCAGCAAAATTAATGGGGGGTGGTAGCTATACGAGTTCCCAGCTGGCATAGATGATGGTCTCAAATCGGCTTGTCTGAAGCCATTGTAGAAATGTCACATCTTTGGGTCCAACAGACAAAACTGGCTTGAATAAAGTGGGACCCTCAACAAGTGAAGTTTCTCCTCCTGGCGAAACTTAGATATCCTCTACCATATCTTTATGCCAGGCAACAACACCCAAATTAGAACAAGTACTTTTAGAAACCAAGAAGAATATGACTGGTAGTTGAAATTTCTCTTAGAACCTTTTACAATTTTTGCCTTTACAGTGTCTTGGGAGCTTCAAACTCTCATCTTCTGTAATTCTTTCTCACACAATATGTAATATGAACACACACAAACATATGTGGTGAAAATCTAGATTATGATCTTAATGCAGTCATTTTTCTACAAACAGAAGAGTTCCACCAGCAGAACAGGACAACAGCTAAGCTTTGTTTATCCTCAACAAAGGGGATACCTGATGGTGCAAAGGGGAAGGGAATCAAGAAAAAAAATTCTGCCTATCTAACAACAAGAGATATACTCAGTGGTGGGATTCAGCCAGTCACACCACTTTAGGAGAACCGGTTAACTTTCCGAGCAGTTTGGTGAACTGGTTGTTGGAAGAAATCATTAGGGCAGAGAACCGGTTGTTTAATTATTTGAATCCTACCACTGCATATACTCCACTTGAGACCGGAGTATAGGAAAGTTAACACTCTGAATGCATTCCTAGAAGAATGTTTAAAGTCCTAGCTAAATTTAGATATAGAAGGCACCTTCTCAAATGTTTATTTGGTGGATTTATCTTGCACAAAAATCTATTGCAGCCAAATCTCTAGATGATTTAAAGACATATTATATTCTAACAATACTAGTAATACAAATGCTTGTATGCAACTACACAAGACTGAGTAATGAAATAAGATTTTTAAAAAAATGTTTAATGTGAATACCATTCCGAGAACAGACAGCCTTTCTGCGCCATACAGTGTATCAGAGAGTTGAATACAGAACTATAAGACCTCTCAATTATATCCAAGAAAAAAGGTTGGTGCAATATATTGTTCGTTTGAAAAATTTCTGAGCTATTTTCAATTTAAATATTCTCAATTCCACATGAAACACTCTATACAAGACTCAGACACATGCACTGAAACAGAGTCAATGAAAAAAGATTTCCTTCCCAATTCCCATGTAGATCACTAGCCAGTTGTGATTACTAAACATTTATTTTGAAATAACAGTGAAATAATATGCCACACCTGTTGAATGGATGAATGAATGAATATATGAATAAACACACACACACACCACATAACGTAACCCCCCCAAAATCAGAAATGTTCTACTCCTTTCATCATGACCCATGGAAAAGTCTTGATGAGTAACAGAAGTATATGCTAAGTGAAGGCCACCTCAGGCTTTCCATTATAAACTTAAGTTTTCCAGGTTTTATAAAACATGGCTGTAAAATGTAGCTCCAGGGTAAAACACAGCACCAAAAAGAAATAATTAAGAAAAGTTTTTTGTTTACCTCATACACTCTTAATTAAAATTTGGCAGATATTGATTATGAAGTTGATTAATCATTTTGGGGAGTTCAAAAAATAATGAGTACAGCCCACTTTTAAAGTCATTACTTCTCACACAATATCAGAAGAACAGTGCCTTGACAAAAGAGCAGGGAATTTTGCTTTAAATTTTAAAATGTGAAAGCTGAACATTCACAGTCCAAGTTAGAATAGAATAGAATAGAATAGAATAGAATAGAATAGAATAGAATAGAATAGAATAGAATAGAATAGAATATGAACAGCAAATAATAGGTTGTCTAGAAAAGAAGAAAGTTGCCACTGCAGATTATTTAGATAAAAGCTGATCTACACCAACTTGAAGAGAAGTATGTGGTCAGCAAATGTGCGTTAGATAAAAACAGTTTTAAACATATGAAAAACTGTAAAAAAGTACATTGGTTAAAAGATTCTGAAATTAGCATTTTCATGTTCCTAATATATGAGCAATGCTATTCACCCCAAATGCACATGATGCATTGAAGAAAGATGCAAGGAAAGAAGGAAGGATTTCAAGTAAGCTAAGTGGCAGCATAATTTAATATATTTATCAAAGTGAAGATAAACATTAGGTATTTTCTATCCTTTTGAATTGATCAGCAAATCTCAACATTTTAAGAATGCTATCAGTACCATCATAAATTGATCACCATGGAAGAATGCCCACTTACAAATTGGAACCAGTCATGAGAGTTGGTAGTTTTAAAAGATACAGGAAAGCAAACTGAAGAAATTAACAATTACTTGTCCCAAATACAAGATAAAGAGGGAGTTGAACTTTAGAACGCAAGATGATTCCTTTTAAAGTGTAATTTTTGATTTCAAAGAAAGACAAGGGGGAGGGGGAGTTTCATTGAAATATGCAGTAAAGGTAACATCTGAATTTTAACACAAATCCTTAAAATTTCAATTATTTTCTAGTTCAAAATGATGCTCACTTAGCCTCAAAACCCATACTCTCAGCAGAGAAGATCCATTCCCTTAAGTTAAAGCTCTTTTTTTTTTACTAGAGATTCATTGATATTTTCATCATCTTGACCCATGAAATTGAATCATTAAATTTTATCATGACTTCATTAATTTCCACTCTTCCACCCCCAACAGCCTCAGCCTAGACTTAACTACAAAAATATCTTACTTCAGTGATGTCACTATAAAACCATACAATGAACCCATAAACATTATTTTATACAGGGAACCTATAGAAAGTCATACATGCCACTAGCTCCCACCTAGAACACATCACCAAATCATTTTAGTCTGTTTCTATGCTACAACCACATTTATTCTGAATCACTTGACAGAGTTGCTCAACTGATGAAATGAATCCCAGCATTTAGAAGACTGAATTATTCACCCAACCAAAACAATAGACAAATCAATACAACCAGATCAATTCCCAGGGAGGATCTATACCAACTGGTTGTCACCTACACCTCACAGCTAAAACCACTCAAACACATTATTAAACTACAATCCATACAAAACAAATGATACTATACTTTTTCAGGCATTCTGTGACAAGCTCATACTTGCATACAAGCACCCAAAATATATCCATGTACTCATAAGTAAGAAGGAACAACAGAACAATGATACCACATAAGAATCAGATCTTGCAATAAACCCAGATGTCTATTCTGCCCTCAAATCATATGTCCCAACAAGTATACATATAAGATTAGAGCTGCCTTCACATACTCATCCTCCAAAGTGATACGTATACCATCATCAGCAAACAATGCCCTTCTGGATCCCACATAGGACAAACAGGACAAGCTTTGCACAAAAGAATTAGTGGATACAAGTTTGACATTAGAATTCAAAGCAAGGATAAAATAACATCAGTGCATTGTAATTTCCCAGGACATTCCATTGTAGATTTCAAAGTGACTGTTTTGGAAAAGTGGGACTTTAACAGCACAATTAAATGAGAAACTATTGAACTCATATTTCAAAAGATTTCACACAATCTCAGAAGGTCTCAACAAACACAATGGATTTCTAACACATTACAGTTGTTGACTCATAAGATAAATGTAAAGTGTAAGCTGTATCTGCGTAACCTAACCCAGTGATGGCTAACCTTTTTGCCATCGTGTGTCAGGAGAGGGGGGGTGGGGGAGGGTCACATGCCCACACCGATAATTCTATGCGCCCTGCCCTATGCATGCACGCGCAACCCCCCCCTCCCCTGCTCCTGGCACGCAATGGCCTTGTAGGCCTGTTTTTCTTTCTTGCCTGGTTCCAGATCCTCTCTATTTCTTTGGGAAGAACGAAAACAGCCTTTCCCACTCCCTCGGAGGCCCTCCATAAGGCCTGAAACTGCCCATTTTCCAACTCCCGGTGGGACAGGAAGTGACATTTTTTTGCTGTCCCCAGCCCCTCTAGGAGTCTCTGGACTCTCTAGGAGTATTTGGTAGTACGCATAGCCCACTGATATGGCTATGTGTGCTACCTGTGGCATGTATGCCATAGGTTCGCCATCACGGACCTAACCTATCTATCTTACCTACCGTTCCTCCTCCACCTTAATTCCAATTTAAATCTTACATTAGTCTATCCGGTCAATGCTGCTGTTCCCAAAAACTTGTAACTTTTCATAAAATTTGTTAGAAAAGCTCCTGCCCTCCTCCAGTCCTCTTAGTTACTTAGTTCTATCTTTGGAATTGTTACTCTCAAGCTAAATGTCTTCTAGGATTACCACTTCGAAACTCTCTTCTTCGTCACCTATACTCAAGACCAAAACTCTTTCCCTGTCCCTAGTGATTTGTCTCATTTCTTTATTTAAGTCTGTCTCCCACTTCATCTTTTCACTTAATCCTCATTGGCCTCATCGTGTGATTCTCATTCTTATTGCACTGTTACACTGCCTCTGTTCCCAATATTTCCTTTTATTTGGCAGTGACACATGGGTCAATAGAAATCTTCTGAGAGGAGAGATAACTCAGGAGACACTCAGGAGCCTTTATTTGCTCACCATCTCTACTTTCTAATAATATTTGAGTTCACTTGGCCCAAAAACCATTTGGAGAAGAAAGCAATGCGGTAGGCAGATTGGTTGATAATACTTTTTAAAGTAGCTAAAAACCAAAGAAGAGAGTGAAGATCTCCAAAAGGATCTCTCTAATACTGGTTGAATGATCAAGCAAACTGCAAATGCAAGTTGGTTTTAATAAGCGTGCTGTGTTCAGGTTGTCCTCAACATATGATTGTAATGGAGCCTGGAATTAAAAGTTGTAAGTTATTGCCGTGGCAAGTTGAGGTATCACATGACTGGATTCGAACTTACAACCATTTTTATGACAGTCATTAAACAAATCCACTTTCACCAATGTACATTTCCCCCCATAAATTAGAAGTAAATGCCAGAAACTGGCAAAAACCGTCACAAATAGTGATCACATGATGGCAGGACGCTACAAATGGCCATGAAGATGAATTGGCTGCCAAGTGCCCAAAATACAATCATGTGTCCACAGGGGTGTGTGTGGCCACTGTAATTCCAAAAATGGGTTTTGTCTGTTGTAATTTTGATTGGCTGTTTAAGTAACCAGCTGTATTCCATCACAGGAAATTCCAAATTCCTTCGCAGGAACTACTGGAAAAGGAACCAAGTATAAAAATGCCAGCTTTTTTGTATGATATCATTATAAAATGTGTATGATAGGTGGGCATCTGGGATATTTCTTTTTTGTATTTTACCTTAATCAGTGTATATTTTCAGGAGATAGGTAAAATGTTCTCCTCAGTATTTGGAATTATGGATGATTTTCTTTGAACAACTTACCACTTTCCAGACAGTACCCTTTTCAAGAATCAAAGAAAGTATTTATAAAGGGTCCTTGGTGCTCTCTGATCTTGGTTGTTTTCTAGCAAACGTTTCGTTATGCAAAGTAGGTAACATCATCAGTGCTGTTGATGTTACCTACTTTGCATATGAAATGTCTGCAAACCCCCCCCCCCCCAAAACAACCAAGCTCAGAGAGCATCAAGGACCTCTCATTTCAACCCTGAGTAACAAACATTCTCCTTTATTCAGGCTGTTGGTTTGAGCTCCTAGCTTAGCAATTTGGTTGCAAACATTTCATCACCATTCAAGGAGACATTGTCAGTGCGTTTTGAATTGTGCTCATCCATCAGAACACAGGTCTTTAAATACCTTTTTATGAGATGCAAATTAGGCTGAATGTTGTTTGTTCCAATATTTCTGAGTCATGGTATGATTTCAGACTGATTGGCTGGCTGTTGTTGCTGGGCTGTAGTGAAGTATTGTCTGTGCGATGCAGGTTAGGATTAGAGTGGGTGCTTCTGAGTCATGGTCTGGTTTTGGCTTGTTTGAAGGTTTGCAGGACTGGCTGTTGTTACTGAGATGTGGTCCGATTTCTTGTGAGCCGATGGGTTTTTAATTTTGTTGCTGTGTATTGGGGTGCCTGTTCGTTTTAAATGCTACCGTTGGGATCATGGTTGATGCAGTTCTTTCATTCTCAGAGATAGGTAGATTGGGTCGATGTCAGTGTATCTACTGATTTATTGATGGCTTCAAGGAATTCTCTTTCTCTCCTTGATTTCATCCAGGTTACAACTGTAGTCCCGGTTAGGTTAAATTTGTTACTTTCTGAATCTTCGTAGACTGACATGAGGGATAGTGGGTCATATCTTTTGATAGCCAGGAAGTGTTCATGCAGTTTGCTTGATAGCTTTCTTCCTGTTTGTCCAAACCAACAGCCTAATTACCAACCCAAGCTACTAATATTCAAACAAATTTCATTCTCCTTTATTGGCAAGGTATTTTTTAACTATAATAGCCTTCATTTTCTGATTCTTCCTGGCTCTGAATTTTACTGATAGACTGATTCGATTAGGAAATAAAGATGCTTTGTATTGAATTGGTTATTAGTTGTTAATGTCTGCTTTGCATTAGGAGAGCAACTGGTGAAAAGCGAGACATTATCATTTAGTAAAAACTGATTTCATATCAATTTAATAGCACTATTTCCATGATGATATCATCTGTTATTATCGGTGTAGTTTGCTATAGACACCACTGTAGCCATTTCAAATTAACCCTTTTCATTTCACGTGTCCATGACCAAAGCCTTTTTCTTGAAGAATCTGGGCATTTTATTCATTAATATTGTCATGCAAATTAATCTGCAGGTGATGCTTCCACTGTTATAATGTTACAATTATCAATTAAAAAAATTATCCAAACTACCCTGTTTTCCCCAAAATAAGATATCCCCTGATAATAAGCCCAGAGTGCATGGCAATAAGGCCAAGCACTTATTTCAGGGTTCAAAATAATATAAGACAGGGTCTTATTTTCAGGGAAACACGATACAAAATATATAAAAAATTTAAGAAAGATAAGACCATCCAATTACTTCATAGTGTGCTCAAATTTTACATTTTCAGGAGGTTTCTTACTGAAGTAATGGACAGCAGTGGCATGATATAGAATCTGTGCCAACTGTAATGTCAAGTTAAGGGTATGTGCTGAATGAACTGTATCACTAACATATAATTTTTTTTAAAGTTGATGCAAATCCTAAGCAGGAAGTCTGCTGGAATTTGGTGAAGCTTGGTTTTCAACTTCTGTACAAATGTCACTTTCTATAAACGGGGAATACCAATACCACTTCTGTCCCAAATTACTTCTATATCCTGGTTTTGAAATAGAGAATACAACTGATTATGGGGAATGGGGATAACTAGTAAACAATTATAGAATTGGGTTCAGTGTATTATCTTCTTGTTCTGAACGTTTCATTATCAGACTAGGTAACATCATCAACAGGATTAGTGTATTATTGAATCAGTGTATTATCATTACCATCTAAATAATAACAGATCTGTTGTATTCCATAGAAAAGGAAAAGTAATACAGCTAGATATTATTGTACTTATTGAGGTGAAATTGATACTTAAGGGAAGTTACTTCATGCATTTAACATCTGATGCCAGAAAATCAAACCCCCATCCAGAACCAAGGATACCATAGTAATTCCTATCAGACAAAAACAAAGGATAACAAATGCTTGAAATTAACATGCATTAGTGAATACCTTGTGTTTGTTTCCCAACAGTAACTTAAATTTTGGGAGCCCTATCCAATTTTTGTGGATGTCATGTCCACTTTGCTTTCTACTTTCTTTACTATGCTACACCGTCCTACAAGCAAACATTTAGCTAGTCATATAAAACTAAAAGATGGAAGTTAAATTTTCCCTAACAGTGAAAGAATGGCAGATGTCCAGAAGTGTTCAAGCGTGCCAAGCTCACTACTCTAGTCTCTTTTCCCCCTTTAATTTTTACCAAGTGCAACAAATGATTGCACAACAAAGGAAATATGCTGCCCTTCTAGAGCGCATTTTTTCACATGTACAAATAGGATTGTACATTTTCCTAACCAAGAGGAAAATCAATTTCCAGAGCATATGACCATTTTTAAATCAACCCACTCTGCCTCTGCCCACTGTTCCTCATTTGTGATAAGAACAAACTACAAGCGTCTTTTCTGTATCCAAAATAAAAGGAGATACTTTAATTACAAGAAAGCAATATAGTGCATATGCTGTACACCATCACATTCATAAAGAAAAGGAGGAGGGAAGGGCAGCTTTAACAAGATTACACACATTGACTTTGATCAAGACACAGCAGCACGAAGGCATCCCGGCTTTTTATTGCTGTCTTCAGGCTACATTTTAATAGTTACATTAGAATCATGTGAACACAGGCAGAAAGAGTGATTTTTTTAAAGAAGTGAGTAAGAGAACAGCGCTTGCCTTACAAAATGTTTCCTGCAATATGTTGTCGGCTATGAGGGAAAAACGAAGGCTGAGAAGCAGGTGAGTAGCTACATTTCCATTCCACATCTTAATTCCCTATTTTGAATGCTAGGCCACAAATAATGTGATAAAGCACATTGAACTTCGTTCTTCTCTCATTTCTCCCCAAAAGGAACAGTGTTTGAATTGCAGGTAATAGAGCTGAATTTTTTTCTAATCTGCAAAAGCCTACCTAGAATCAATCTTGAACAATAAATTCGGAGTAAAATTCAGGTATTTCCTTTAATAGTATCATCTTAAGGATACAGATGTAATAAATACCAATGCTTTACTTAAATAAATGCAAAATGTATAGGTAGAAATGGTACTATACTATTATTTCAGAAGTTCCCAAACTTTCTTGGTTCACAGCACCCTTAGTGTCTTAGCAATTTTTCAGGGTGCCCCCAACCATGCACTCCAGTGCTCTGGGAAGCTGCAGCAAACTTATTAACAATTCTGTTTATTAAGCAGTGAAATGTTCTGCGGCATCACTGAGTTTCCTGTCGCACCCCATGGGCTATACCACAGCGTTTGGAAACTGTGGCCCTATTTAGAATTTTGCTGATACTGTTTTCTCTAGCAAAGTCCTATCAGATGGGTCAAAATAGGTCTTCATTGATTCATAGAAGGTCCTGTATTTCAAGTCACCGTGAGTTGTTAGGATATATAAAAGAACTGCAAAAATAACCTCCCTTTTCCTTCTCTAAGCATCTCCTTTTGAATTCAATTCATCTATACAGTATATGCATTTCAAAACTTTTTTGCTTCCATCTATATTCTCATCTAGATGCTATACCAATAAACTTAGTTTACAAAAATACAGCTCAACTGAGACAGCACATTTTATCATATCATTTCATTAGCTGAGTTAATTGGTCAGTTTGATTTTGAATCGAGTCAATGGAGCATATCGCTTTTCTCATAAAATAATCCTGGCAAATTTTAAATCAAGATGGAAGAATTTATTTTTCCTTGTTTCATGGTGATAAAAGGAAATTATTCTTAAAAAATCAAGAGAGAGACATTACACATTTGAGACTCACAATTTTAGTTTTGCATTCAATATCTGTTTAAATTTATTTGCAGAACTACAAGACTATGTTTCTATGTCATATACATTGCACTGTGTTAGTGCTTGGGATCAGTTCTACAAAGACAACAAATCACTGCCAAAGTATGACATGAAGGTTTTTTTTAAGGAAAGTATATTAATTCCTCAGCCAAGCCACTATTATATTGAGGACTGCTTTCTTTTGAAACATATTTGCTCCATAAATGTAAAACCCTTATGGATAGTCAGTACTAAATTTATTATAGTGAAAGAGCATGGGCAATAAAATACTATTTTCCTAGCAGGAAAGAAAAGAATTGTTGCATTTGCAGGTTTTCTAGTTTAATAAGCTTTCATGTGGATAGGCTTGAATAATGGATGCAACAAGACCAATTACTCCTATTTTATTTAGAACTCAGTTTGCAAAAACAAGTAAAAAAGCAAAGGGGTGTGCACAAGTGTTTTAGGTACACCAGATGTGGCATAATATTTCAAGGGCCACATTTCCACAGTACGTGGGATCTAGGATTGCTTTGGCAGACAGAAATAAAGTAGGAGCCATTGGCCAGATTTCCGGGATTCAGAGGTTGTAAAGGACAGGATGGATGCTTAAGCCTTAAAATACTTAAGGTACCAATTTCACAAATAAAACCTGTACAGCAGGACTAAAAATCTGAATGGAAGAACCCATTCCCCACTATTTTGTCAGAGTTGAAGAAGTTTCTTGGAGGAGAAGCTAAACATCCTCAAAGAAAAAACAAGAAGCCCAGCTGCCCCCAGAAAAAGCACCTTGGGACAACCATGACCTGGATGACTGAGAAGCTCTATAGACTGAAAAGAAGAAATTACTTTCACTCTTATAAAAAAAAACATTTCATTCATATTTTCTCACATTCTAATTGAATATCAATTATGAATTCTACTCCCTGTAGTTGAAAATCTCCCTTGCACTACATTAACTGTATATCCAACACTCATTGAAGGAGAACAGCCTACCCTGCAAAGCCAATTTAAAGAAGCTTTCTACAAAAGGATGGGAAAATGAAAAGATGGATAATAAAAGCATGATAGCACAATCAAAACTAATGGGCTATGTCTCAGGGAACAGAGATTCCTAAGAGTCTCAGGGCTAGTTACTTGCAGGATCAACTCTCCCTGAGGGTATCTGCCAGTCCTACTGGATTAGACAGGGTAACTGCGCTCCAGGTCCTCTCCTTTAAATGTTTCCATCTGATACAAACTTGGAGGCTTGCTTTCTTGGTGGCCATCTCAGCCCTTTGGAATACCTTCCCACTTGAAGTAGAGGGATGGCTACTCTTTCAGCTTCTTGGAGGGCTGTGAAGACCTGGTTTCTTCCTCCAAGCACCGGACTAAGAGGAGAGTTGAGGTGTAAGGAAGTTTGGTCTGGCACCTTGGGGAGGAAGGGTACCTTTGTTTTTAACTATGTTTAATGGATTGTTGTGAGCCACCTACAAGCATTCTATGTAATAGGCAGTCATATATATATCTTTAAAAATAAAATATAATAAAAAAGAAAATAAAATTAAAAAAGGTCTCATCCCAGCCTTTTAGAAACAAAGTAGAATGCTTCTCCAACCACTTCCGAGGGTGCAAAGGTACAAACAGAAAGAGTAGAAAAATCCACTGATTAGATAGGAAATCTGTATCCTATAGAATGGAATGGAATGGAATGGAATGGAATGGAATGGAATGGAATGGAATGGAATGGAATGGAATGGAATGGAATAGAATAGAATAGAATAGAATAGAATAGAATAGAATAGAATAGAATAGAATAGAATAGAATAGAATAGAATAGAATAGAATAGAATAGAATAGAATAGAATAGAATCGAATAGAATCGAATAGAATAGAATTTTATTGACTAAGTGTGATTGGACACACAAGGAATTTGTCTTGGTGCATATGCTCTCTGTGTACATAAAATAAAAGATACGTTCGTCAAGAATCATAAAGTACAACACTTAATGATAGTCATAGAGTACAAATAAGCAATCAAATCACATTAGGAAACAGTCAATAAAAATCGTAAGGATACCAGCAACAAGGTTAAAGTCATACAGTCATAAGCAGGAGGAGATGGGTAATAGGAACGATGAGAAGATTAATAGCAATGGTAGTGCAGACTTAGTAAATAGTTTGACAGTGTTGAGGGAATAATTTATTTAGCAGAGTGATGGCATTCGGGAAAAAACTGTTCTTGTGTCTAGCTGTTCTGGTGTGCAGTGCTCTAGAGCATCGTTTTGAGGGTAGGAGTTGAAACAGTCTACGTCCAGGATATGAGGGGTCTATAAGTATTTTCACAACTCTCTTTTTGACTCGTGCAGTATACAGGTCCTCAATGGAAGGCAGGTTGGTAACAAATGTTTTAATAAAATTCCATTCTATTCTATTCTAAAACTGTTGGTACATGCACCAGAGATGGAACTCAGAAGTAGTCTAGGTGAGACAGAAGATAAACAACTGAACCTTTAATCATAATTTTTAAAATTTGTTGTTAAATCTCTCTGTCTCTCTCTCCATCTCAAAATGTCTGCGAACAAGGAAAGGCCATTCTTGAAAACAAAGTGAACTATTTGTTTCTATTACGACAGGAACCCATCAAATGCAAAAGAAGGTAACACTGAGAATGATTGCCATTAAGTAAAATAGAGGCATAGTATTTTGAAGAGGATTTTCATGTAGTTGTAATTTCAACTACGAAAAAAAAAAGAAAGAATTTAATTTAAGCTACCCCCTAAGAAACTAAGAGACTTACCAGAGTCCGCAGCCAGCATTCCTCACAGTGCACATGCCAGCACTGGATGGAGGTCAGGGGCATTGTGTAAGAGTCCTATAGAAAGAAAGTAAAGTTACTGCATCACATACTATAAAATTATGGAAATTGCTGATTGAATCTGGAATTATGCACGGCAGGGCAGGATGCAGTGGGGGCAACATATCTTTAAAGTTTATTTTCTCATTTGAGTTCCATACCATTACTTGATTTTACATGTATTTGTGAACTGATGCACATTTGTAAATATAAAATGCAAATAAAATGCAGAATATATACCTTTGATCATACCAAAGAAAACACAGGCACATATAGTGCTGCATGTTTACACGTAGGTTAGGAACAAATTAAAGTCTTTTAACCTTCAATTGTGAAAAATGAAGAAAAATCAACTGACTTTATTGATTAATCATTGAACAGATTAATTTCACATTAAGATACCACAATTCTCTTTAACAAATACTTCAGCAAACTCTTGCTACTATCACTCAAACACACATATCCACCAAATATAATATATACTTTGTGTCTAGAGAGACGAAGGTAAATGTTAAAAGACACCTGACATTCATGCCATTGGGGAGATGTGGGGAGATAATAGTTTCCATGCAGACTTAATTGTACTCTGCATCATACGAAAAGATATTTCCTAAAATAAAGCTGTAGCTTAGAATGAAATACCTCTTAAATAAAAAATCTGAGTTATAAAACCGTACGACGTGTACAAACTGATATCAACATCTGCAGACTCTGATCCACTAGAGGGAGCTTCAGCACTTCAATAATAATCAGCACGTCAGGGGCTCTTTATTTACAGCCTCTCCCAGCTCCTGCTCTCCAAATGTTGTGTTGTGAACTCCTATAATCCACAGCCACTACAATCAAGGACTCTTTTAAATAATTTTGTAAATGGTCTGCATTGAAGCCTTAAGCATTGATCACAGGTTTTGGAATGAGCAAGTTACATGTTGCAAATCAGAAAGAAAAACATAAATATATGTCCTACAAATCAACAGCGATATAGTTTATAAAAGCAAAGCCCATACATTAGGCAAAAGTAATGTCGTGCTGTAACAGATACACTGATACTAACTTCAAAGAAAGAAAAAAAGTGCTTTTCTGCAGAGTCAAGCAATAGTAGATAATGCTGCATTACATCCTAACAACGGTGCCATATTGCGACAGCCAAGGTAGAGGTAGTGTCATTTCCTCATTCATGACTAGAACTGGCAAACTACTCACCATGCAAATGAGACATTTATAGCGGTCCCCACGGGAGAGCTGCCTTTCTAATTCACGAACGCGAGCCTTTAGCGCCTCAAATGTTGTCACTGCCGAGTCTTCTGTAATCCTAAAATAGATGACAAAGTCAGGGCTGGCTGAGTTCTTAGAAACATTTCGCTGATTTCATTATGTGCCAAGTGCAGTAGGCAAACCACATAGAGTTAGGGTACATCTTGGCTCTTAAGAAGTGATTAAACAGATAGAATCAAATCAGCTTATAGAGTATGTAGGCTTGAGAATCAGCTGAGGCAGCCAACACTGGAGAAGATTTAACAGCAAAGGTCAAGGAGCAAAGTAGACAATATATGAACTCGTGGGCAAATACTGTACTGTACTCTAGAATGGGGAAAGTTGGAAAAAGAATACTGATAAAATTTCGTATGATGTTTCCTTTTTGCCAAGTTGATGCTAATTTGACATTAAAAGCAGAACCCTTAATGCAAGTGAACACTTCACAAAAAGTGGTATCATATCCACATGCAGAGAAATTTTCTGAAAGTTCTGACTTTACCACAAGCATTAAAAAGGATCGTTTGATATGTAAGTGCCAAGTACTTTCTTGCAATAGCTAATCAAAGGAATGCTAAACTATCAGAGCATATCTCTAAAAAGAACTTTTAATTCATACAAAAAGAAGGAAACTTATCTGCCAGAGAGTAAATCCATGTGCTGCAAATATATTAGGTTTAAAAGATTGAGAGGGAATCAGCCATTGTCTAATATATTAATAAATCTAACTCTGTCATGGTTCAGAGGAGCAAGTAATCCAAAACAAGGATTTCTTATAAGTTTGCATAAGGAGTAGGGATGCAATTCTTTAGGCTCATCCTTACTATGCCTATAGAGTTTCAACTTTCTTCAGAAATGTAGGGCAAGTTTGCTCTCATCAACTAGTTTAAGTAAAAACACATATTTGGCATATATACATTTTACTTTGGTAAGTTTATTTTATCTCCTAATATTTGGCTCCTGTTTACTATAGTAACTGCTGCAGCCAAATGGGATATTGAAGGGACAGATGTGCTATACTGAGGTTATCCTAAGAGCAAAGCATCTCAGCAGGTAAAACTACCAAGATAGTTCAGCTTTTCTGGAATAAATTATATATTACATTCTCCTTCAATACGTAACTGTTAAAAGTTACTGACAGTACAGTGTTTATTTTACGGAAGTTTTTTTAAAAATGTATTTTTATCATGGATTTATTCTATACAACACTAATGGATTATTTTAATGATACTCAACAGAGAAGATTCACAAATAAATAAATGAAAACTGATAGAAAGTTAAGCTGGGTAGCATCTTCGATATGAAGTCCTGCCAAAAGAAACTGAAGCTTCGAAAGAAAGAAGCAGGCAGTAATAGAAAAAGGCTTGTTTATAGGAATCCTAACAGTCCAAATCTCACTGGACAATTTCAGGAAGTCTCTCAGATGATCACTCTTGTCCAGTAATAAACGAATGAATCAGAAGGCTAAATAGAAGCATATGCAACACCATTCAGTGTCTGTCTAATACAATGGTCAATCAATAGCAGGACTGTAGATCAGGGTGCTAGTTAACTGGAAAATTACTGCAGTGCTGTGTGCATCATGCTGGAGGGATCCTGGACAATCAATGAAGGAAGTATTGATTTAGTTATTATCACTTCATATGCTTCAGACATTGTTAAATATACATTTATTAAGGAAGGGATATAGGAAGACTGAACAATATTACCCGCTCTTCCAACTTAGCCAGAATGCAACCTAGTAATAAAATATGTCCAATTCCAATCCCTTGTAGAAAAATATTACAATTTTACCACTCCTGTATAATTGCGGCTCCAGCAGCCGAGGAGTAGTCAAATGAACACAGACCATATACAAGAGAGAAGTGGTTGGATATTTGCCTTCATCCCAATTTTGCTGCAGAATTCAGAATGCTTTAAAAATAAATTTCCCCTCAAGTTTATTTGAACAGAATACAAATTCCCTTCCTCCTCATAAACAGTCACACCATACATAACATTTCATAAATTTTATAGTCCCGCTGTTTATATATGCCTTGTAAAATATATTTAGAATTGATTATATGCAAGACAAATAAAATTTCATGGACTATATTCAACACCTGATCTCTTTATTCTTTCCATCTTTAAACATAATCCTTTTTTTTGTTTTTTGTTTTTATAGGTCTGAGGATTCAAACAAATTCAGGGCTTCTTATAAATTTTTCATAAGAACATGAATTCCCTCCCTGCTAACTACTTTATCATGGAATTATCTGGTGATGAACATGTGCATCAAAATGAGATTCCCTCAAATAAATTGGATTTTCTATAAATACAGAAATAAATACAATCTTTGTTAGGTTGTTTTTTTCTAACATGTACATCAAAATGAGATTCCCCCAATAAATTGGATTTTCTATAAATACAGAACTAAATACAATCTTGTTAGGTTGTTTTTTCTAAGGGAAAACATGTACAAATACAAAGAAACAACAAATCTAAAGAAAAAAATGGCATATAAAATTATACGGCAACCTAATAATTAATGATTATAGTTCACTACTAGCAAAATGATCTGAATGAATCTGAGTGCACAGGAAAATATACCTATGAAAAGTGCTGGTCTTAAATTATTTCCAGAATTGGCATGGATTTTTCACACTTTAATATAAAACTAAACTAGACTGATTTTGTGCAATTAAAAAATTGAGTTATGCATTTTATCACTACATTCAAGATAGTCTACACTGAATAGTTTTCTAAAATATCATCACATTTAAATTGATTCATTAAAAAAAAATCCATCCTATTTTCTTTCAATCAGCATATTAAAAGGCAGCAAAATCCTGATAAAGGATTTAAAAGGACAAACATCTTTAAAGAACTTCAAGTGTTCTTTCTCCCAAATCCAGCCTTTGTTCCCTAAATAATTTGTGTCTAATTATATTTCTGAAATACCAATTCTTGTTCCCTGGCTACATTGTTGCATGAAATGCAGTTATGTTCTTTTAAAAACGTCTACTGCAGTGATCACATATACTATCGATACTAGGTAAGTCTGACAATTTCTCCACCTATAGAATCAGAACTCTTTATCCCTAAAACCTGCTAATGTGCAAAATAAATTTTTGATTATAGTTTTCTCACAACCACAAAAAAATCACCTTGATGATTTCAGTAGCCCAGTAACAAACCACTTAATGCTACATCTATTTCAATGGTTCCACTTACTATCATGTTTAGCTGAAAATAAACCCTCCCCTGAAAATAAGCCTTCCCTGAAAAATAAGCCCTCTCTCAAAAATAAGGTTTCCCTGAATGTATGCACAGCCGGTCCCTGCCATTTCCTCTGGTTAGGGTTAGGGAGACAGAGCTTGAAATCAGGTAAGACGGCAAGAGGAGCCCCGTCTGGCTCCAAGCGCTCCAAAATAATAAGACCTCCCTGAAAATAAGGCCAAGTCCTTATTTCGGAGTTCAAAAATATATAAGACAGGGTCTTATTTTGGGGGGAACATGGTAAATACCATATAAAGTATATAATTGTGAGACTACAATATGTTTTGGCATTTAGTAAGGAAAAATATAAAAAAACAGGTCTTGTGGTTAACCAAACAGAAAACATGTGCAGAAAATGTGTAAAAATCATATTCAAGACCCAAGTTGTAATAAAATGTGGGTATTGGTGAAAGTTTCAGTGCAGTCTTAAGGACACAACATAATCAAACTGGAGATGAAAGCATTAAAAAACTTGCACGATCAAGATCCGGTATCAACGTCAGTAACAACAGCAGAATATGTAAAATAAAAGTTTTATCCAATTTGGATTCTTTTCACTGGCAGTCATGCAGTTTTGTATAGTAACAAAAGCAGCTCAAGTATCACACTGACTAGCTCATTCCTATCAGTCAAAACATTTACATCTTACAATAACCTTCCATATTTAACTCGTTAACTAAATGCAATGTAGATGATAGTGCTCCAGTTCAGGCAGCAGCAAGAAAACAAGCTGGGTCAGGCCATGCAGAAGAGATCTCTTTCAGCACTCAAAGAGTTATAGGGTAGCTTTACCCTGAAAGAGGGTAATTAACGGATCTCTCAAACCTGCTAAAGTGGAACATTTCACCTTGGGCTGCATATTCTGCCCAGTATTAGGGACTTATAGATGTAAAATATACAGTATTTCTTTTAGTTTGGAATTGCAACTATAGTTAGGTATCACACAGGGCTTACAGAATGATTGAGGCAGATGGGAGACTGGCCATAGCTAATGTAGTAGTCCAATCACAAATTACATACCAAGTTCTTCTGAAAATAAGACCCTGTCTTACATTTTTTTGAACCTCGAAATAAGCACTTAGCCTTATTTTTGGGGAGGTCTTATTATTTTGGGGTACGCGGAGGAAACCAGAGGAAATGGTGGGAACCGGCTGCGCATGCATTTAAATATTTTTGGGGAGGGCTTATTTTCGGGGGGGGGGGTTATTTTAGCACATGCGCTTAAAAGCCCGATTGGGCTTATTATCAGGGAAACAGGGTAGAATATTCAGTGAACAACCAAGACAGAATAGGGTTATATTTATAGGTCCAATTCACAGACTACCCTATTCACCTGGAATTGAAACAGAATGACAAAATACATTTTTTTTAATCACTTAATATAGAAGTTAGCTTTCCCATTAGACACAAGAATGTCTACTGCTTGGTATCTTTGTAAGCTAACCTTGAAAAAAGGCTGATTTGGAATCCTGTGAAGGAATGCTGCCTCCACTGAGGAACTGGCAAGAATTCTAATGTTGAAGATGGGTATCCTTCCATCTTGATTAATGTACTCTTTCTAGGAACATATATTCAGAATTCTGTTCACCTATAATTATAGTAGTGGCTTATTCTGGCGATGTGCCCTAGCTGCTGGTTGCCAAGTTATGAATAATGCAATGTTCCACGGCCTAATTTCCATGTTCTCAGCTGAAACTTTGGAAAATGCTGCATGCAAGGGTGAATATCTGCAAAGCAGAGGCCCTCTGTGCCACAAGAGCCTCTATTTTTATACTTGCTTGCACAACTTGTTAATGCTACCAGCTGCTTGCCAAGTTTGGAGTTATCTGTTGACTAATTTAATCTTCATGCAAAGCAAAAGTGTTGAGTTGCTCAGCCCACAGAGGAATTATTCTTCCTCCACTTGCATGCTCTATCACAGTGCCATGGCAGGAAAGCTTATTGTCACAAGAAAGCATTCTAAGCTGCATTTAGCCAGGCCCCGGTAAAGATTCCCCAAGGAATTGCTCTACAGAAAGATTCATTATGCTGTTTTCACACCCCTATCCCTTCACTAACATGGAGTTTCAGAATGTCTTTGCAGGAGCAGAGAATGAGTCTAGGAGTTGGCACGCAGCCTTCTCTGCTTCCAAACTTACATACCAGGCCTGAATCAAACTGCACACAGATGGCACAAACAATCAATGCAAAGAGCAAGAAGCTTTTGAGTCAGCATGATTAGAAGAATGGGTGGGGTTGCCAAGTTTAGTAGCTGGGATCAATTTTTAAAATTTTATTTTAGAAGGGAAAGGAAGAATTTGCATCAAAATTCTAAATGTGTAATTAAGCAATATACACCACCTAAAAGTCAGGAAAATACATTGTAAACTGAGGAAGCAGTTGATATTTATTTATTTATTATTTATTTATTTATTGGTTCAATTTATATGCCGCCCTTCTCCGGAGACTCAGGGATATGGAAAGATTCTACTCTTACACTGAAGCAACGGTGGCTAATTTCCCTTACATGCCAAACTAATGTATTTCACTCTTTTTAAAAAACAGGATAACATGCATTTCATAGAATCAATCAAAGAAATGTAAGCAAACTGTTCACAAAATGGCAGAAACAGAAAGTCCTACCATGTTAACAAAGTTACTTGAAATTCTCAATAGTCAAATGAATACTAAATGATCATAAAAAAACTCCTGGATGATGATATGAATCTTGCCTGACAACACAAAACATTTGGGTAAGGTTCTCATAAAAGTTTTAAAATTCTGGAATGTTCCAAATAAAAGCTATGCAAACCCTATATTTGTGATTCACAGAAGTTACAACGAAGAAAGAAGAGGCAAAATTAGATGGGGGGATCAGAACATGTTCTTTTATCATCCGTGCTACTAAAGACACTGTTATTTGACTCACTATTGTGGCTTTCAAGTTGGCTTGTTGCACACATTGAACATTATTTGATTTTGGATAATACAATAGGAGGTAATAAAAAATCAGAGGAAGCACTCAGACCACTGCTTCTCTAAATCTTTCCATCTTTTTTACCAGCAGTCATCACAGGAGACATATTCTTCTTATGTGGTATTTGTATGTCTTTGTGTGTGTGCGGTGGGAAGAGTAGGGTGGGCTGCACATGCTATATCACATAACCAGGATGGAGGGGACTCAGAATGGAGCAGTCACAGCATTCTGAGCTAGTATTGCCCGACTATCTCTCCTAGAGATGCACTAGAACAGGGTTCCGCCCCACGGGGTGCTTAAATCTGGGCTGCGGGGCCGGCCTGGAAATATCAAAGGACTGGCCTGTGGTGCTTCTGCCAGCCAAAACAGGCCGCAGGGGGGCTGCGTGTGGCCCCTGTGCGGCCCATTTTTGCCCTCTCTGGCCTCCAGCAGCACTCTGCTGGCCAAAGACGGGCTGCACAGAGGTCCTGTGCAGCCCATTTTTGGGCAGCAGAGTGCTGCTGAAGGCCAAAAACGGGCCATGCAGAGGCCGCGCAGGACCTCCCTGTGGCCCGTTTTCAGCCAGCAGAGTGCTGCAGGAGGACTGGATTACGATTATGTGGCCTCAAGAAAGTGCCTTATCTGGATAGAAAACAAGCAACATCTATGTGAATACTAGAGTTTAATGCCAGATTTTACATACTGTAGGTCCATTTAATCTACAATCAACAATTTAAAATTGACAGCCATTTCTATTTACTATCCTGAAAATTTATCTCTCCTGTTAGATCTTGTATTATCATGTTATTTATGCTATTATATTTTTATTATTAGTTGAATAATAAAAATGCAATAGTATAAACAGCTTTTCTGCCTGGAAAAGCAATTTACTATTAAAAATAGGATATAAATTTAGAAATAAAAAGTTTAGTGAAATATGAAGAATAAGTAATAGATGTTTGTCAGTAATATCTGGTAGAAGAGATAGGAAAATGGTTATAGTAAAGAACTGTGGAAAGAAAGAAGAGAAAGGGGGAAAATGCATCTTGAGCCTGTGTCAAATGCCCACCATGGCCATTCCCCCCCACCCCCCCCACAGGTCAAACACAAACCTGATCCAGCCCTCAATGAAATTGAGTTTGACACCCCTACACTAGAAGAACTTTTCCTATGTAGCCCCCAGCCAGCTCTAGCCTGTTTTTAAACTCAATCTTTCTTACGTTGGCTTTACCCACTACAGGTAGTCCTCAACTTACAACAGTTCATTTAGTAACCATTCAAACTTCAACAGCAGCGAAAAAAGTGAATTATGACAGTTTTTCACATTTACAACTGTTGCAACATACTTATGGTCATGTGCTCAAAATTCAGACGCTTGGGGGATTTCCGGCTGATGTCACGGCAAGACAGTTGGGGAAAAAGCGGGCTCTGATGAGTTCTGCGAAAACCCTGGCTGCCGAACCGCCGCCAATGGGTCTGTGAACCGAACTTGTCCTGTAGGGACAAGGGAAGGATAGGGGCACCTCGGAAGACTGAGAGGAACAGGCAAGTTACTTGGAGGTCAGAGGGAACCCTCTGTGAGTTGGCGGCAGGGGGGTGACAGCTGCCACAAAGCTGTGACAACTGGGCAAGAAGCCGGGTGAGTGACAACAGCCCAGGCTTGCAACAACGTTTGGAGCTATATTAGTAACTAGAAGACGCCTAGCCTAAAACAGCAGCTATATAACAAAGGGGCTTTGGAATTTTTTAAAAACTATAACTTTAAAGAACAAAGACCTGAGAAACAACTAATTTTGGAACAAGAACTAAGAGATTTAATTTAGAGATATGGTAAAAGGACTAAACACTTTAAAAATCTGAATTGGACTAAGGAAAAAAAGATTAGATACTTTTTTAACTAAAAGAAGAAAATATAGTGGATGGTTATATAATAAGAAATAAAATGGAGTCTTGCATGACTAATGGAAAATGTGGATTATAGAGAGGCACCATCTGGCGTAAAGAGGAACTTTCTAACCTCCCTTTGTTATGAGCTCTACAAAAAAAAAATAAAAATAAAAAATTGCTGAACAGTGGAGGTGGATTTTTCTTTCCTGACTGCAAGCAGCTGGATTTTGGTGAAGAAAAGGAATTTACAATGGAACTCCTACAGTTGAACAAATAATAATTTGAAAGTTGGTGCAGGAATAGAAGAAAGATTAAGCACAGCCTTAAAAGAAAGAGATTTGATACACTATATCCGGAATAAAATATGAAAAGAGGTTTAATTGGACATATGGAGAATAAAATTAAAAACTTGAAAAAATGGAAGGAAATTTATGTTTGCAGATAAGGAAATGAAGATAATGTGATTAAAAATAAAATAAAGATGATTGTAATAAATTAAAGGGAGGCTTCTAGAAATTAAAAATGTTAAATGAAACTAATTAATACATGTAAAGAAATGTTTAATGCAAGAACTATGTTTTAATGGTTATTTATTTATTTATTTAATATAATTTGTATGGTGCCCTATCTCCATAGGACTCAGGGCGGCTCACAACAAATAAAAACAAACCCAATAAAACCTAAAATACATAAATATGCATACATAAAATACATAAATGTATAAATATATAATTTAAACATATATTAAAACCCATTAAAATAATCAAAAAACCCCTCGGTCAAGGCTGGGCGAAGTGAACAGCCATGTTTTTAATTCGCCGCGGAAGGTGTGAAGGTCAGGAGCCAAGCGAAGCTCCAGGGGGAGCTGATTCCAAAGAGTGGGTGTGCCCACAGAGAAAGCTCTACCCTTGGGGGCCGCCAGCCGACGGCACCCGGAGAAGGCCCTCCCTGTGAGAATGCACCGGGCGATGGGAAGCCGTTGCTAGTTGCAGATGGTCCAACAAGTATCCTGGGCCTAAGCTATGTAGGGCTTTATAGATCACCAGCACCTTGAATCTCACCCGGAGGGCAACTGGTAAACAATGCAAGCCGCGCAGGAGAGGTGTAACATGGGAGTATCGGGACCCTCCCATCACAACCTGCACGGCCACATTCTGCATCAGCTGAAGCCTCCAGTGGTCCTCAAGGGCAGCCCCAGGTAGAGAGCATTACAGTAGTCAAGATGGGAGGTGAGCAGTGCATGAGTAACTGTGCATAGAGCATCTCGGTCCAAATAGGGGCGCGACTGATGCACCAGATGAATCTGGGCATACGCCCCCCTGGTCATGGTTGTTATATGATCATCTAAACTCAATCGTGAATCCAGGAGGACACCCAACTTGTGTGCCCTTTCTACGGGGGGGGGGGGACTTCACCCCCTATAGCCAACAATGGAACCTCTCCTTCGGATTGAGATGCCGGTACCCACAGCCACTCAGTCTTGGCAGGGTTGAGCCGAAGCCTTTTTCTCCCCATCCAGACCCGTACCGCTTCCAGGCACCGGGACATCATGTCAAGGGCATCACTGGGCTGGTTCAGGGTGGATATAAAAAGCTGGGTATCATCAGCATACTGATGGTACCTCACCCCAAAACCACGGATGATCTCCCCCAGCTGTTTCATATAAATGTTGAACAGAAGGGGCAAGAGAACCGACCTGAGGCACCCCACAAGTGAGAGGCCTCATGGTCGATCTCTGCCCCACCTGAGAGGTAAGAGGAAAACCACTGTAAAACGGTGCCTCCCACTCCCAATCCCTCGAGGCACCGCAGCAAAATACCATGGTTGATGGTATCAAAAGCCGCCGAAAGATCTAATAGGACCAGAACAGAGCAATAATCTCTGCCCGGGCCCTCCAGAGATCATCCACCAGCGCGACCAATACAGTCTCCGTGCTGTATCCGGGCCTGAAACCCGATTGGTACGGATTGAGGTACTCCACTTCATCCAGGACCATCGGGAGCTGACGTGCCACCATGCTCTCAACAACCTTCGCAAGAAAGTGAAGGTTGGACACTGGACAGAAATTACTCAAAACAGCCAGATCCAAGGCAGGTTTCTTGAGGAGGGGCCTCACCACCGCCTCCTTCCAGGCGGCAGGAAAGCTTCCCTCTTCCAAGGAAGCAGTTATCACCGCCTGGATCCAGCTGCGTGTCCCCTCCTGAGCTGAATAAACCAGCCAGGAGGGGCCCGGGTCCAATACACATGTGGTTGCACTCAGCTTCCCCATGATCCTGTCCACTTCCTCTGGGGTAACAGGATCAAACTCTTCCCAAAGAACAAGACACGCCTCCTCCTCCCTGTCTGACTCTGTCCAGTCACAGTCCAAGCCGTCCCGAATCTGAGCAATCTTGTCCAGCAGATGCTGGCTAAACTCCTCGGCTCACCCTCGCAAAGGGTCTTCCCTCATCCTCTGATTCAAGAGAGAATGGGACACCCTAAGCAGGGCAGCTGGGCGATTCTCTGCAGACGCGATGATGTCGGAGAAATAGCAACACTTCACCATCGCCAACTCCACCAGGGAGGCCCGTGTGAATGAGCTTAACTGTGATTGGTCAGATTTGGAACGACTGGCTCTCCAACAGCTCTCTAGGCCTCTCCTATGTCGCTTCATCCCCCGGAGCTCCTCGGTAAACCAAGGGGCTAGCCAAGAACTGCGTTGTGTCAGAGGCTGCAAAGGAACGACCTGGTCGAGGGCCCCGGCAGCAGCTTCATCCCAGGCATCCACCAGGGCCACAACTGGGGCATGGGAGAGAGAGAGAGGCATCATCCCAAGCTCCATCTGGAACCTCTCCGGGTCCATCAGGCATCTGGGGCGGAACCAGGTGGTCAGTCCCACCTCCCAGCAAGGAGGGGTGGCATATTAGAAGCCCAGCCAAAGGAGATAGTGATTGGTCCATGACGGGATGAATAGCAGATAATCCCCCAAACTCCACCCACCACTGCTCCAAGACAAAAACAAGATCAGGCATGTGGCCCCCCTCATGTGTCAGGCTCTGAATAATCTGAGTCAGATCCATGGCTGCCATGGAAGCCATGAACTCCTGAGCCATCCCCGACACCCCACCCAGGGACAGCAGATTGAAGTCCCCCAGCACAATAAGTCTGTGAAACTCCACCACCAGCTCCGATAGGACGTCGAGTAGCCCAGGCAGGGCTGTTGCTACGCAGCTGGGAGACAGGTACGCAATTGACAAGCCCAACTGCCCATGCAGGCCCCACTTCATGAGGAGGGTCTCACACCTCTCTATCTTAGGAACAGTGACCTCCCGCAGACTAAGGGTCTCCCTAATAACAACCCCCACCCCCCCTACCCTACCCTGGGCCCTAGGCTGGTGTAGCACCCAGAAATCTGGCGGGCAGAGTTGCATCATGGAAACCTGGTTAGGCCTCCCTCCAGGCCCGACCAGGTTTCCGTGATGCAAGCCAGGTCTGTGTTTTCCTCCTCAATCAAATCCCGAATGAGGGGAGGTAATATGTTAAGGTAAAGAATAAGGGTGACTGAAAATGTTAAAAGGAATTTAAAAATATACTTAAAAATATGTTTTAAGCAAGAACCATATCTCAAGTTTAAAATGTTATGAATGCTATGAAAAAGGATAAAGAAAAATATGATTAAATGAAAAGCAATGCATAGATGGAGGGAAACAACAAAGAAAGGTTTAAATAGAGATTGTTAAACCAACTATGAACATGCTGTATTTAACAGGCAAAAAGCTATAATATGCTGTATTGAACAGCCAAACAAATGGTCATGCTGGGTATCAGCCAAAACGAAACTTAATATGCCGTGCACTGGCCAAAAAACAAAAATAGAGATGCTGTGTTTAACCTGAAGACGCCGTGTAACAGCCAAAAATCGAACTTAATATGCTGTGTTTAACAGCCAAATAAAGGGCATGCTGGGCAATGGCCAAAAAAATAAAAATATGCTATATTCAACAGCCAAAACAAAGGGATATGCTGTGATTAACAGTTAAGAAATAGAAATGATTGGTTTAACATCAAAGATAATAAAAAGAGGTGGGATAATTAAAATGAGGAGGTGTATGTTGAGTGATAGTTTAGACAAAACACATTAGATTTAATAATAATTAAATAATTAATGAATGTTTAATTTGTTTAATATAATTGTAAGACTTATATTGTTAAAATATCCATCTAAGCAAATGAAAGAGAAAAATGAATTGATAACTGGTTAGGATTTAAGATTTAAGTAACGGGTTTTTGGGAATAATGGCAGTTATACAGATAGATATGAGGGAAATATTTGTTTAAAATATTGAGTTGTGTTAATTGAAAATAAGATTTATTAATGATTTGTTTTCATTTGTGACCAGAGCAAAAGCTTCGTTTGGAAAAGATGTGGGGGTTTTTTGTTTTTTTTAAAAATTTATATATATATATATATATATATATATAAAAATCAGATGCTTGGCAACTGATTAATATTTATGACGGTTGCAGTGTCAACCCAGGGTCATGTTATCACCTTTTGTGAACTTCTGATAAGCCTACACAATGAGAAGCCAGATTCACTTAACAACTGTATTACTAACAACTGCAGTGATTTGCTTAAGAACTAAGGCAAGTAATGTCATGAAATGGGGCAAAATTAACTTAGCAGCATAAATTTTGGGCTCAATTGTGGTTGCAAGTCGAAGACTACCTGTATGCAACATTTGGTCTTATTCGGTCCCATTTGCAGAGATTTATCAGGCTGCTGGGCAGAGTCCTGAGGAATTTCATAATTCTTTTACAATTTCTGCTAATCAATAAAGCATATAAGCAGTCCTTGATTTATGACTACTGTTGGGACCACAATGCTGATTATAATTCATGATAGTCATACGTCAAGCTATTCACGTGACGGGGCCTGATTTTATGGCTCTTTTTACATCAGTTAAGCAAATTACACAGTGGCAAGTCTGAATCATGAAGCCCTAAGTCCAAATCAATTCTTCTGAATCACTGTTTTTGCCAGAAACCAGGACCCTGCAACCAGTTGTAAATGTAAGATTACCAACTGCCTGAAATGCAGTCATGTGCATGACATTTTACGACAGCTGGAAGTGCTTTACAGGCAGTCAAGAATCTGTTTAGAAGCTGTACCAATTCCAAATGGTACTTAAAGCAACTGTAAGTTGAGGGCTACCTGTAAATATGACTGACTAATGTTACAGAACAGCATGCTTGAATTTTTGAGGCATGAATAAATCCCCATTCTAAATAGTTCAATTAAAAAAAATCACAACTGAGAAGAGCCAATTGTGCCAAGTTTAAAACAAGAACTCAAACTGTAGCAGTGATAAGAAGTAAAAGCTGAGAAAGCAACAAAATTCTCTTTTTCTCTCTTTAAATACAAGGTGGAAGAATGTAGAAAGTCCATGAAACGATGACAGTAATGATGGTAATCAGAATCAAAACACAGTGTTACAACATTCATTGTGTATTAAGACTTTCCTATAAATGAAAGGGATCTCTTGAGCCCACAGAAGGCTACTGACCAAACAGTGTGTGTGCTTCAATTACTGAGGGCCCAAGAGACAGACTGACAGCAATATGTATGCTACCTTAGCTTCTCAGATGTTTCTTACGGAGCAAACTTCAGTAAACGTTTGAGTGCTGATAATATTGATAATACTTCCTGTATTTCCAAAGAGCAGTGGTAAGAGAAGCCAACTCTATAGGCACAAGCAGTTCCAAGTCCAACTGGAATAGCAATGTATTCTACAATTGACAAATCTATTGTCAGAAGTGTTTTCATCTAGGAAAAGCATGAACTATTTGATAACTGGTAGCTATGGCTGGCCTTGTTAAAAAGCAAAATACCTCCAGTTGCCCAATTCTTGAACAGTGGCATTGATACAGAATCTAGAAGGGGGTTGTCCAAAGAGGAACAAACTTTTGGAGATATATGGTGGATCAAATTATTAAAGTCACATGACACTAATCATCTGTAATCTGTCCTTAAGATGTTACAGGGAGTATGCCATGTGCTCAAGTGGAAAGTTTCTCAGTTACTAATGTTATAAAATATGATCCCATGTGGGAAAGTTACTGAATATGAAGAATGAAAAATAGTAGTAAAATTCCTGAACCCTGACATTCAGAATTTCAGATCAGCACTCTTTCTAACTACTGTATGTTAGGAATTGAATCCAAGTATTAAGGAATATTTGGAAAACCTCTAAAGGAGACCAAGTTATTATCTTTTCTATTTTTCTTCTGTATCTTACTTTATTTCTTTGTGTGTAGTTATGGAGAGTCAGGTGATGAGACATAAAAAAAACACTTTTGATTGATCCTTTATGACCACACTCTCATTAGTATTATTTGCATGAGCCAATCACAATTTTGCTAGATTCCAATGATTGACCTGGTTGGTTTAACAGGATGGCTCAGAAGCCATACCACATGCAACTGGCCAAAATACAAGACAGCTTAGACAGGAGGAGGAGGGGCAATTAATATATTCAAAACAAATTTGGCTGTCTTTGTACTTGCTGTTCTAATGCTTGCTTTGGTTTGTTGATTTGATGTGTTGGTAATTATTATTACTGTAATCTGTCCTCTTTTGATTTCAATTTAGGCATTAAAATTTGCATTCACGGTTCACCCTGGTTAGCTGCTAAACTTGGTTTATTTATATTATTATTACACTGTTTCTTAACCCGAATTTTAAAAAATGCTTAAAATTGCTTTTTTTTTGTTGGTCAGTTGAAAGATTTGCTATTAATATATACATATGTAATAACTGTGTATAGTGAGAAGTATAATAGACCTTTTTCACATTAACATTTCGTTAATTGGCCTCCCAGGAGGTTACACGAGGCTGGCTCCAGAGGATTATTAACGCTTCTTTGAGTGAGGGTGTCTTGCCAGTTGCCTTGAAAAAGGCGGTGGTGAGGCCTCTCCTCAAGAAACCTTCTCTGGACCCAGCTGTTTTGGCTAATTATCGTCCAGTCTCCAACCTTCCCTTCTTGGCGAAGGTTGTTGAGAGTGTGGTGGCGCGTCAGCTTCCTGGGTATCTGGATGAAGCTGTCTATCTGGATCCGCTCCAGTCTGGCTTCAGGCCCGGGTACAGCACGGAAACGGCATTGGTTGCGTTGGTGGATGATCTCTGGAAGGCTCGGGATAGGGGTTGCTCCTCTATCCTGGTCCTGTTAGATCTCTCAGCGGCTTTTGATACCATCGACCATGGTATTATGCTGCGCCGGCTGGAGGGGTTGGGAGTGGGGGGCACCGTTTTGCGGTGGTTCTCCTCCTATCTCTCCGACTGGTCACAGACGGTGTTGGCAGGGGGGCAGAAGTCGACCCCAAGGCGCCTCGCTTGCGGGGTGCTGCAGGGGTCGGTCCTTTCGCCCCTTCTGTTCAACATCTATGTGAAGCCACTGGGCGAGATCATCCATGGCTTTGGGGTGAAGTTCCATCAGTACGCTGATGATACTCAGCTGTACATCTCCACCCCAGGCCATCCCAATGATGCCATGGAAGTGATGTCCCGGTGCCTGGGATGGGGAGCAACAGGCTCCGACTCAACCCCTCCAAGACCGAGTGGCTGTGGCTTCCGGCGTCCCGATATGGCCAGTTGACTCCATCACTGACCATTGGGGGCGAGTCATTGGCCCCCACGGATACGCTCGCAACTTGGGCGTCCTCCTGGATGCACGGCTGTCTTTAGAGGAGCATATGATGGCCGTGGCCAGGGGGGCTTTTTATCAAGCTCGCCTGATACGCCAGTTGTGTCCCTATCTGGATCGGGACTCCTTACGCACAGTCACTCAGGCATTCGTCATTTCCCGCCTGGACTACTGTAAAGCTCTCTACATGGGGCTCCCCTTGAGGTGCACCCAGAGGCTCCAACTGGTGCAGAATGCGGCCGCGTGGGGGATTATGGGAGCAAGGGGGCGCTCCGTGACACCTCTCCTGCATGAGCTGCATTGGCTTCCGGTGGTCTTCCGGGTGCGCTTCAAGGTGTTGGTGATCACCTCCATGTGCTCCATGGCTCCATGCGCCCCTATGCGCCCCTATGCGCTCCATGGCATAGGGCCTGGGTACTTGCGGGACCGCCTTCTGCCACCGATAGCCTCCCACCGGCCAGTACGCTCCCACAGAGAGGGACTCCTCAGGGTGCCATCAGCCAGGCAATGTCGGCTGGCGACACCCAGGGGGAGAGCTTTCTCTGTGGCAGCCCCAGCCCTCTGGAACGATTTGCCCCCTGAGATCCGTATGATACCTGATCTCCGGGCTTTTCGCCGTGCCCTAAAAACTTTCTTATTTTGTCAAGCTGGGCTGGCGTAACCCCCCCTCTTTTAGTTTAAATTGTTTATGGGTTTTAAATTTTAAATTGCCTATTGTTTTTTTAAATTTTCTGGACCAAAAATTGTTTAATTCTTTTACAAATATTTTAAATTTTGTATTGAAGTGTTTTTTATTCTTGGCTGTGCACCGCCCTGAGTCCACTAGGAGAAGGGCGGTATATAAATTTAATAAATAATAATAATAATAATAATAATTGCTGATGAGCAAAAATCTGTTTTGTAAACCTCCTGCTTGTCATAATACAACATTGAACTCCCCAAATGTTGCTCTTATCATCTTTTACCTTTTCAACCTGAATTTAAAACTGTTTTTCAAAGGAATATTTATCAACACACCGTATCACATTTGGCAAGCTGCCACATAACTTGTTTCCAAACGCAGAGTAAGGTAAAACTTGGCACAGAGTCTCTTAGAGTCACAAACAAAACTTTCCACTCCTGAAAATATCGAACGAACAAACTGTTTCCTGAAAAAGCCCCCTCCGTTTGCTCCTTTTTTGTTTCCTATGGGAGGGGCCAATCATCTCCAAGGTCTGGCTTTACTCCCAAATTGACCCTGCTTTCCGAGTTGTTCCTGTCTTCTGGCAGATCTGCGCATGCACACACTGGGAATGGGCTCCAGCTGTTCCTCTACCTTGCTGCTGTTTATCTCCTTCTCTGCCTCCGATGCAGAGCCCTTGTCTGAGCTTTTCCCAGCCCCCAGGACTGGCCAATGTTTCTCCCCAACCTCCTCACTGTTCGACTCTGCTGTAGCTTTGTTGGCTGCCGGCAGGCCACAGCAGTTTCCATGTCTTTTTTCCCATATGTCTGCTTTCAAATTCAGTTTGTTGGGAGTTGAACCTGTCTTTTAATACTTTTTCATACAGGACTGGACTTGAAGTTTCTCTTCTTGCAATTGTTCTACTCTTTCATTTTCTTCCATGTCCATTTTTCCCAAGATCCACACACAAAATGTGGTGTCCTATATTAAGAAACTTTTATCACACTTGCTTCCTTTACTACTTCTTTTAATGGATAAAATATGCCAAGAATATGGATTTTATAGGATACTAACTACAACTAGCTAGCTTATTCTTAATTCAAGCTCTCTTTATATATAGATTTGGGCTAGGATAATACTAATGTGTTTCTGCAGTTAAGTACTTAGGTAGATCATTCATTCATTCATTCATTCATTCTCTATTGTTTCCCAACTCAGTTGGCAATAGCGTTCACTTATAATTTAGTACTATGGGCAACAAGTTTGTCAATTTTCATGTCTTCATTCATTATCTAACATGGTAAGTGGGAAGGGAGTGTAAGTTTCTAATTCCCTTTTCAGTTAAGGTTTAATTGGAATTTGTCTAAATCAAAATAAACTTTTTCATTTAAATTATACTTTGTCTGAAAAGGCAAAATTGCGTATTTTCTAAAACTGTCATTTAGTTAAACCATAGTTTAAACAATCAGCGTTTGTCTAGATTTGAACAATACAATAAATCAGTTTTAGAAAAAAAAATAACAAATTAGAGGCAAATTTTGATGAGTAGAATAAGGCCATTTATGACACTAAATAATGCTAAATTGATTTAACCTCAATTCCAAAATCAACTGATAGAGTGACTTCAAAATGCTACTTAAATGTGAGCAAAACATAGGTTTCTCTTAGCTCCTTTGTAATTGAGTACAGTTACCACCCAGATGCTGCTGCTTAATGTCAAATGTAAAATCCACCCTTATATTGGGTATGATGCAGCTGTGGCAAATTATGCATAGAAATTCTTGCTTCCATGTCCAACATTTAGACTTTACACTAAACTATTTGCTTAGCTAGGCTGTTTGCTTCTTATCAACTTAAAATGAAGCAATTCTATGAAATACTGCATGGCTAAATTAGGACTTGGTGTTATCTACAAACAATGAATAGCAATTTAAAGCTCACAGTTTGCTCCTGTACAGACATTGCTCAGTTTCTCAAATTCTTCAGGGGGAATTATCAGAGAGAATTAGTATTTTCTAAGTCCTGATTTCCCTCCCTTGTGGACTCGCTCCTGTATTTCATAGAGAATCATAATTTATTTGAGTGAAATACTCTTATCAGCATTGGCTTCATTTTGATATAGCCCAGCTGAGCACTGCAGAGACTTTTTTTTTCTTCTAAGATGTCTTACTCTCTTTCCATAAGCTCAAGACTGACAGTTGAATTTCACACTGTAAGAACCCCCCATTGATTTTTCACTTGTAAGGAACAACTCTACAAATTAAAGTTAACAGCACTGTTGAAAATTTGAAATATCTCAGAAAGGGAATAGAAAGATACTCAACTATATCCTCCTTCTGAGGGGTGCTATATGTCTGCTGGGGGAAGGAAGACAGAACCAAAGACAACCAAAGAAATTTCCACATAATTTAAAAAAAAAAATGAAAAGGGACTTTTCTGATTGAGCAAAATATTCCTAAAAGGATCATAAAATGCTAAATTATTACTATAAGAGAAAAGACTTTTTTAGGGGCTTGTATGATAGCAAAATAAAAATAAAACACAATTCAAGTCAGTTACCGTAAATTAAGGAAACACTAATTTCTTTACCTGTAGACATATGCAACTCTTTTTATCAGTTTTATAGACAGCAATCTTGGCTAATCTTGAAAAAACTAAATCAAGTTAAGACTAGTAGTATTTGGATGGGAAACCACCATGAAACCTCAGGGCCGCTACCTAGACTGGCAAGTAAAACAAAAAGCTATACTGAAATTACATTGGCAATCCATTTCTACAATTGTTGCCAATAGAGGAGCTGTGGTGGCACAGTGGTTAGAATCAGTATTGCAGGCTAACTCTGCCCACTGCCAGGAGTTCGATCCTGACCGGCTCAAAGTTAACTCAGCCTTCCATCCTTTTGAGGTCAGAAAAATAAGGACCCAGATTGTTGGGGCAATATGCTGAATCTATAAACCGCTTAGGGAGAATTGTAAAGCACGATGAAGTGGTATATAAGTCTAAGTGTTATTGCTCTGTGTCCATGAGGTTATCACAAGTCAAATTCAATTAAAGGCACACTTTACATTATCCTATCCACAGACTTTTGTAACAGTAATCTAAATGTTAAACATGAGTCTTGACACAGGTTTTCAGTATCAGTGGAATGTACATTAAAGTAATTAGGAAACCATATGCAGTAATTCCTATAAAAAAGCATTGTATGTTAATGTACAGTAGTTCCTGAACTCAAACACCTATTTTTGAAGCTCAGAATTTAATCTCCAAGAAAGTAGTGAGTAGAAGAACATTCAAATTATCTTATAACTTGGATTAAATGAAACTTCACTCTCCTATTTTACTCTCTCCAATTTCCAAAAACACTTTTTTAATAAAATTGGTTTACTTTGGGGCTGCTTACAATCCCTTGACTTTATACAGCACTGCAAAAATAGCTCTTTTATACACTACATATTATACAGCAAGGTTACAGAGACATTTGAAATATGGTTTCTAGGAAAAGAATTATAAGGCCAAACAAAAATAATAGATGAAATAATTAAACATATCAGCAATACACTTCAATGTTCAATATAAAGTATGAACATTTAGTGGTTGGGAAACAAATGAAAGGGAAGGAAAGAAAGCATCATTAAAATGTCCTATGTGTTTTTAGCTATTTTTTTCTTATTTGTTGGTTTGTATTTTTTAACTTTCCAAAACAGTTTATCTCAGTTATCTTTAAAGGCTAGATTTTATAGCAGATCTTGATTCTGAAGCTATAAACAGAATTTGCAGCAAAATATTTGAGCTTAACTGGGACATTCACTCTCTCTCTCTCTCTCTCTCTCTCTTTGTGTGCGTGTGTGTGTGTGTGTGTGTGGGGAGGGAGAGATATTAACTCATTATTTGGATTTAGAGGAACCCAAATCATGTACTAGATTTCAATCTGATTAGAAGCATAAATCAGGATTCACTGAACCTTCCTTAATAAAAAACTTGAAAGTGTGTGAATTAGTTGTTATAAATGTTGCTCCAAACCAAGTCATGTATGCGTATCCTGAAGGTGATTAATGTAGCAAGAAGTACTGAATACTTAAATGACCAGACTGAGGCTAATACTTTGCAGTCAAATATGTAACGGGACAAGAGGGATTTTCATTTCTAAACATCTACATTTTTGTTGTCATTTAAATTCTGTTTTTACCATGTGGCCTGGCTTTTCTATACTTTAGTATATTAGTCATCAAGTAATTATTGATAATTTAAATTCTTAAGCAGTTTTGTGCTCCCACTGATGAGATTTTCTTCTCTATCTTACAAAGCCTTTGTAGTAAAATTATTTTATTAAGTTGTGAACTATTAGTTGACGTGACTTTGTTTCCATATATTTTATTTTTAAAATTGGTTAAATCTTTAACACAGCAAACTCTCCCACTTTTGAAGAGTTGGTTGAATGGTTATTCTCAAAATTCTGTCCTCTATTATGGTACATGGATGGAACTGATTGACTTGGAGCTTGTCCATGGCCTAAATGTGCTGAATCATATGACTGAAAAAGGATTAAGTTAGATAAATTCATTCTCATATGATAACTAGTTTTCTTTGCTTTTGATGAAGATTATATTGGAATGGAAAGTTGCATAGAAATAGCTGTCTTGAATGAAGTGCAACTTCTATGTTGTGTTTTTTATCTCCCTTTTAACAAAAGAGAAAAGACAAGAGAGAAAGAGAGTAGGTATGAAAATGGATTTTTCAGGGTTTCTCTCCACTTTATTTTTAACCTTGGAATAAATAAGAAGAGGCTTCTGTTGAAATCTGAATGCTATCCCTTCCTGAAAGGAAGAAATATAGTGAAAATAAAAATAATCAATTACATTGGAACAGCTTAACATTCCAGAAGCTTCTAGCACAAGGATTTTCAAACTTTTTCAGGCCATAGAACCTGTTAGTTTAAAAATAGTTTCCCAGAATCCATGATCAAGAAGCAAATCTCTAGACACAGAAAATAGGCTGTGCTCAGTGAACTTTTTCTTGTTGCATTTAGTCTCCCAATGAGTTCTGAATTTTCAAACAAAGTTTTAAAACTTTGTTTAAACTTTAAACAAAGATTAAAAGCCTTTATCTAGCAGATAAACCCCTGGATTGACATTAAACATTGTTTCCATATTCTTAAAAGCAAGAAATGAAAACCAATTTTAAAATCAAACTAAACGACCCATGACCAGTTGGGTCATTATTTCAGGTATTTTCTTACCAGATTCCTCAATGGCTTCTAACGTACTGGAAAAATATCTTAAAAATTCAGGGAGATATTTAGAGATGTATCTGCCTTGAAAGTAGCCCAACTGCACTGTTTAGCATAATATCTTGTATTATGTCATAAAACACATAATGAAATTTATGAAATTTGCCAATTTTCAGACATGGGTACTAACTAGATGAATGCATTCTGTAGGTCAGCCCATTTGAGGCATCTGTTTCAAAAAGTTTTGCCCTGCAAGTGATAGTTTTTTCTCAGTTAAAGGTTATATGCCCAAGAATCTTAGTAGTAGATACAGATCTGAAAAGGAAAAAGGTTACTTTCACTTTTGAAGCCAAACCCTTTATTATGTATCTGAATAGATGATCAGAATATGCCTCACCTTTTGGGAGAGAATTTGGGAAACTAAAAAGTTTTTTTTTTCATGTGCATTGTGCAGATACACATTGACCTCACCTCTTATAAAACCCTTTTCTAAGCCAAACAAGCATCTTGCCCAATCAACCATGAGAAGCATGAAGAGTTATATAAAGAAGATAATTATAAAGGGATTTAATGCTTGGTGAACTCAAATTGCTAAGGCTTATGACAAAGGTAGCACACATGCTTGCTTAACTGGCCCAGCGCCTTGGCTTTGCTCTTATGTAAGCGGCACAGCTGGAGCTGCATCCCAAATGAGATTTGTTTTATGGAAAAGAAGAGTGTACCCCTTTGCTCCTGGGAATGGCAGCCAGTCCCACCTCCCTCTACTTTTGCTCCACTCCTGATTAATGATCTTGTCTGCCTGATTTATGACCCACCCTGGCAGATTAGAGTTTCCCTTTCAACCACCCCCTTTCCCCCACAACCTCAGAAGCCACGGCCACACTCCGCTGGAAATATTAGAGAATTATTAAATAAACATTCATACGTCATGTCTCTTCCCATCCTGAGCTCATCCTAGTCAACACTCGGCAGCCTGGGCCTGTTTGCTTTTCATGCTGACAACAAACAGCTGGAGTGATTCATGGAGAGGCTGGCTACAATGTTTCATGTCATATATCATGCTAGCAGGGCTCTCTGCCCCAACAGAGATAAACTGATCAAGCACAACGGGCTGGAATGAATTTATGACAACACAAAATTGAGGAAAACAAATGGGAGATGACCCAGTGGGGCACTAACCCAGACTCTTTCCTTGGCCTGCAATCTAGTTTGGTGGCAGAAAGCAAAATTGAACATTGGCACTGTGAATTAAGAGGCTAGCTTCTTAACCCTGAAAAGCCTTGATTTCAAGATGGCACTGGGCTATGTGGCAAGCATCTTCAATAGGGGAAATTGCAGTGTTGTCCTGTTTGCCAGCTTCACATAGGTAGAATATTCTACAGCTGCATGTCACTGCCGAGATTTAGGGGCAAATAATGCAGAAAAAAAGCCATTCTATAATGGAGATAAGGATAGTAAGTAAGAAGTAAATATTACAATAAATCTGCATCTAATTTTAAAATTGTAATAAAAAGGGACAATAATTTTCCCAGGCACCAATTGTTTCCAATGGAAGAATAAGAGGCTAAACCAGAAACTGTAGGCTCCAACAATCAAATGAAACAGTTCAATATTACAAATACTTCTTCTTTCCCCAGCCCACCCTCCAATAATACTGGAAGAGGTTAACAGAAAGGTAAGAACTTCAGAGAAAATCACAACTAAGGTCAAATCCTAAAACACCCTGCACCCTTATGGAGGAGTATGGCAAATTGAAGACATCTTCACAAAAATGAAGCCAATAACTGGAACAAAGGCCAAGAAGCTGGCAAATACACCAGTACCCTGGAACGTCTCAAAGTAAGAGGAAGACAGGAGATTGTCTACGTGTGCTCTGGAGGGCTGCTTCTCATGAGGAGACAGCAGGACAGTAGTTTTCTCTGAGTTTCAGCACTGGGACAAATGCTGGCAACTGTCGTGAAGCCTTTTAAAGAGCAGTTAAATCCCCAAATCTCACTTTCTAGTTACTTTCACAGGTTTCCTAACAATGAACTTAAAAAAGCTATTGCAGATCTTCAGAACAAGCCTGAAAAGTCATTGGGTGAGTTTTATTTTCAACTCTGAACAAAAATAAAATTAATTATAAGTTTAAGAACTTAAAAGAATTTGAAATAAATGGTAAAAACCTAAATAATGTTTTGATCTAAAAAAATCATAAACAGGTTAAGAATCCAGATAAGTTTGGAACATTGACTTTTATTATAAGATTTTGTAGTTTATAAAAAATAAACGACCTCATGGGAAACAGACTTGGTTTGGCTATCTTGGCTATGGTAAATCATAACAAAGGTAAGTTACCATATTTTTCGGCGTATAAGACTCACCTTAGTTTTTGGGGAGGAAAATAAGAAAAAAGCTGATTGGTGGATGGATCGGCCTCCCGGAATACCCCCAAATCAGCTGTTCCCAGAGGTGAATTTTAGCAACAGGTTCCTTGGTTGTGAGCTCTGTGCCTTGCTTTTTTTTCTGCCTCTGAAAGCCTCCGAAACAGAGCTTCAAAAAAAAAAAAAAAAAAAAAAAAAAAAAAAAAAAAAAGGGGGGGGGGTTTCCGAAGCTTTTTTCAGAGGCTTTTATTCTGAAGGACTATCTGTACTCTGTTCAATCTCCTTTCTTTGGTATTGGTATGTAGATTAACCTCTTCTGATCCGTTGGTTATTGTGACATTCTCCAGATTTGTTAACATAGTTTGGTTAGATCCTTTACTGATTCTTCTTTCGTTGTTTCCATATTATTTTAGATAAAAGCCTTTCAGAGGCTTTTTTTCTGAAGCTTCTTTCAGAGGCTTCTTTCAGCCTCTGAAATGTCCATTTGTGAGGCTGGGCGGGGGGTTACATTCGGAGTATAAGACGCACCCAGATTTTCACCCTCTTTTTGGGGGGAAAAAGGTGCGTCTTATATTCCAAAAAATACAGTACTTATGATTTTAAAAATTGGATCTTAGAGGGGACTAAAGATTCTAAACAGAAAGAGGAAAAAACCCCTGAAGCCTGTCACTTAATACTTCTTACAAAATGACACAAAGTATTATAACATTAGAAACATTAAAGGAGATCTTTGAAAAATGGAGCCAGAAAATAATATCAGCACTATCAATAATGATGCCTGCTTCTATAGATAATGACCGCAAAATGTTAATGATGGAGTAATAGATGTAAAAATAACTATATTTTTAAAGTCCCAAAAGGGAAACTACAAATAACAAACCAAGAGAATGATTTGGAAAAGGGAGCTTTACTGGATATACAGAAGAAACTGGCTAAGTTTAAAAATTAAAATGGAAATACTAATAATAAACAAAGAGATTGACCTGGAAAATGTTTCCTTATTGGATTTACAAAAGAAACTTGTTAAAGCTATGAAGAAAAAGCTCCAAAGAAGTGTGAGGATAAAACAACATTGAAGAGAATTAAAATCCTATAATAATATTTGGCTGAATTAAAGATTAAGGCAAAGAAAGGAATGTAAATTTGGTTTATTTCATCAAGATTAAAATATGATTCTTTTTATAAACTTCTGATAAGCCTTTATGGACTTTTTGCTAATATCAGTATTGAAAAGTTTATACTTTAAAGATTTGCTTATAGATAAGGAATGGGATGAATATATATCTTTCTGTAACTTGGGGAAGGGGGGGTTAAAGAATTACTAAATTTGTTTATACTTGTGATGAAGATTGGAACTCACTTATTTACATATTTTTTGTTTATTTTTTTCCCTATACATTTTTTCCTATTCTTTCTCCATGTTTAGTTTCTTAGTTATTACTATTATAATCATAATTTATAATTAATAAAATTATATATTTTTAAAACATCCTCACCGGCTTTGTCTAAACTGTCTAATTCTACACATTATCCTCCAGTAGCATTACATTTTAATAAATTTCTTTTAAAAAGAAATATAACAGTAATAGATTTAAAAATGAAGGGCTAATTTACGCAATAAACATTAAAGGAAACTCTTTTTAAAAATCGGTCCTTTCAGAGTACCACAGTTCTTGTAGAATAAAAAATGAATTGGGCCAATGACAGTTATTATACCAAATTCAAGCAGCAACTGAGAAAGTTGGATTGAAATGGAAGCTAGTTAAACAAAAAGCAGATCCAAGATTATACTCAAGGGAACAACCAGCAAATTCATCTCTTACTGAGGCAAGTTGTTTGACATGCCAGAGATTTAGCTCCAAGAAGCCTACAGCACATATTCCATTAACTTTCAACCCAAGTACATTAGCTTTGCACCAGAGGAAGGGCAGTTTACTGTATTGTATTAGCTAATTAAAAAGATACTCTCCATACCAAGACTTTGTTTTGAAAGAGGAAAGAAAATGAATGTCATTCTTATAAAAGTAGGATCAATAAAGAGAATCACTGCTAACTCCATTAACCATTGTTCTAAGTGGGCAGCCTAGCTGACACAAGTGATAAACCATGTGCTTCTAAACACTTTTTAAAATGCTAATCAGACATTATATGGAGCTTAACACAATAATCAATAATGTCCAGATTTAAAAGCAAAAATTAAAGTTATGAACAGAAGGAAGTGTTCCCATAGAGAACCCGCCACAAGCACCATCCAAAAGAAGAAAAATGAAACCAATTTAGCTCCAGATTAAGAGCGAGGAACTAGAGATGAATCAATTTAGCTAGCTGGGCTGGGTCACCATATATCATGGCTTGGCAGCACAGGTGGAAGCAGCTAGACAGTAGGAATATAAAAACCTCACCACCTTTTTGTCAGGCCCCAAGGTCTGATACTGGTTATCAATTAAGTTAACAGAACCCACCTCTTCACATACAGCATTCTAACTGTTTAACTATCACAGCAGCAACAATTTATCACACACAAATTCTAGATAAAGTAGGATGAAACAGCTATAATCTTTGCTTCTAACTACTGTTTTCTGCTCCCAATGGAGTTAAGAGCCTCTATCTAATAGTAGCAACCTATTTCCAGAAGGGATATCTTATGAAAGAACTGCTGTCAAGTGCAAGAAATGGTAATTGGCTTTTACTTTTTCTGAAAGGTTACAGAGGTTGACTGTCCAAGTTTAATTTTGGTCTTTGAAAGTCAAAGGTTTCTGAATGTTCCATGATAGATTGGGATTTGTCACAAAGAAGCACCAAGTCTATATTTCACAGGACAGAATTATTGTATGCATCACTTAGAAAAAGTTTAAACTCCTCCAGGCAGATCTGAATGAAGCATTTAGATAATGTGATCAAGGTGATGCTACCAATTCATCATTTGGACAAGTGTTTTTCAATTTTAAAGGCTAAGATTTGAGAAAACTGATAACTTTTGAACCAATGAAACTGATAAGACTCCTGGACAAGTCAAAAACTAAATTCCTTTGCTTCCATCAGAGGTCCATAAACTGACCATATGCCACCTACCTCAAATGCTGGTTTGTGACCCCTAAGCCCTATTTACTCCTAAAAAGTAGAAACAGCGTCCCAGATCTGAGTGTCCCTGGAGTTTTAGCTAATGTGAACCTGAATTTTTGAGGTAAATAACTCATTTTAACTTCCTGCTCTTCCTTGCAGTGAAGAGTTCAGAGAGAAACACACACTACTTTGGCACAGCTTAAAAGCTGCACTATGGCAGTAATTCATTAGAATTATCTTTCTTCCTTTGATACTTAAAGGCAAATATTTAAACTGTGGAACAACAAAAATTCTCTCTGCTCTCCCCAGCTGTTTACAGAAACTGCTACCAAAAACTTGCTAAGTATAAGGCATCATCTAAACCAAAATCCTGCATAGCTCATTAGGTAAGATCTGGCTCTAGCAAGTGTTATCAATTTGTCTACAACCACAAGTTGACTCCAAGACAAGTCAGCACAAGGAAAAATGTGTGTTATTTCCTGCTCCAAAGTGCTATTGCTCTAGCTGTTTTCAATGTGGACCATTCTTCTTGTCGTCTCATGAAGTAGCAGCTTTTAGTAAAATCTGCAGTAAGATACACCATCCTATTTCTAGCATTTTAGTTACAATTAACCTAATTTTTCCACTTTTTTTCCTGAACTCTATGCAATCTCTTAAATTCACGTTGTATTTATTTCCCCTCCATTTTTCTTTCTACTTCAGCCTTCCTTCAATTGTTCACCACTCAAAGCTCAGTACAATACTCAAACCCAAGACTATACATACTTGCCCAAAGTAAAAGACAGCACTATTAGCTTGCTGCAGAATGTTGTGTTCCTGCAAAGGCATTTCAATATGCATTTTCATGGTTAAAATGTGCATATGTACCAGATTATCCTACAGTAATCTACTCAATTCTTAGAACTATCCAGATAATGCATATCATCACTACTAACAATGTATTAGTGCATAATACAGTCTAAAAAGACTTTACATATATTTGCCATATTTTTCTTTCTTCAGAGGAATATGTTTTTAAAAATGGATTATCTGTGTGAACTTGGTCACATCTTATATAGTATGCAGAGCTAAAAAGGCCTCTTGCGCTTGTATTATTCTATGTCACATAATGAGCAATCTAGTCTGTTAAGCATTTCTATGTTGAAGATTTCAATGTAATCCATCTACATTATACCCAGAACTCACAAGAAATAAGCTTAAATATCACTGTATGTGGCCCTGCCTGACTGAAAGAAGATGGGACAGAACTGTGTATTGCTCTGAACCCCTCTTTTGGTTTGTCACTACTCTTTGTAGAGCAAAATGATCTGTCTCATGTTACTCATTCCCAGTGGAAATGAAGGTTAAAATAATCTAATTCTACTCTGGAGAAAGGGCATAACCAGTAAGTCTTTTGAAAAATAACACGTCCCAGGGGGAAAGAAAAGGGCAACGTTTTGATACTATAGAGAATTTAACACAAGGATAAGATTTGCTATCATCCCTCTAAAGCCTCAGAAACTACACTGAGGATCTAGAAATGAAACATAAAATCATCTTTTAGAGCCAATATACCAAAATGGATTTTTATCTTTCTACAGATATGGAATTCCTGTAAAGGCTAAAAAAACCCCAAAAGGATATGAAAGAAACCCTTTGATTTTCAGCTATGAGAGTGCCAGCTCTAAAAGCTGTATAGTTTCAGTTGAAAAGATAGATAGATAGATAGATAGATAGATAGATAGATAGATAGATAGATATATGCCTGAGTTTTGGATAGTGATAACCTGCAAGGTATCTTCTGTAATGTTGCACCTTTGACCATCAAATATATACAGACAATTCATACTTACTTCTCTATGTCACTGTTCTTGCAAGTCTTTTGCGCAGGCTCTTGCTTACTACCCTCCCCGTTACTTGTTGATGGCATTTCTATAAATAGGAGGAAGAACTCAATAAATGAAGAAAGTTTATTCAAATACACATCAAACTACAGCATGAGTAAAAGCCTCTCTTCTAAAAATTTAAACACCTCGTAAAAAAAGCAAGAATGCTAATCACACAATAATGAAGTTGAGTGCTAATTTTAAATCATCTCAATTCCAGAATGATACAGTCTGGTAATCTTCAGAAGCCTTTGTTATTAACCATAATGGCTGCTGTTAAAGAAAACTGAAAAAAATCTGGAGTTCACAGGCATTAATTATTCTTATTCTATTTTTTTTAAAAAAACAGTTTAGTATGGAACATGTTTTTCTATCAGCATACCCAACTGGACTAGCTCAAAAAAAATAATAATCAAATTTGTCAAAATTACTTTCTACTAACATTTTTTTCAGCTATATACAAATTAGAATTTCAGAATGATTATACTGTAGATGTATACTGCTGGAAAGCCAACATCAGAGAAAGAATATTGGGTTTCGACTATTACTTCGAAACCACAGTGGCGCAGTGTTTAGAATGCAGTCCTGCAGGCTATTTCTGCTGACTGCCAGCTGCCTGCAATTTGGCAGATCGAATCTCACCAGGCTCAAGGTTGACTCAGCCTTCCATCCCTCCGAGGTCAGTAAAATGAAGACCCAGTTTGTTGGGGGCAATATGTTGACTCTGTAAACCGCTTAGAGTGGGCTATAAAAAGCACTGTGAAGCAGTATACTAGTCTATGTGCTATTGCTACTTTCTCCATTTAGATTTCTTGCACATATATTATTTTGTTCAAATAGAAGTATTGAACATGTATAAAAATTAATATTGTTTTGGGTTCCATAGTTTACGCTATTAAATAGACATACTTTAATTCTAAAAGATTGTGTTAAAAACCTGTAACCTTCTTTTCAGAAGAGCAATCATTCCCAAGCAGCCAACAGAAATTAGAATAAGATGCATTTAAAAAGGCAAGTAAAATAAAAGCAGGATAACCAGTCAAATTTAAAAAAAAGAACATTAAAGGTGAAAGCTTAGAATATTCAAAGATCTTTATCTGATGCTGAATATGCTGAAGGCAGAATATGAATGATAAATATCCCTTCAAGCTGATTCCATGATTTTACTTAAGGTTTGGTTGTCCTAATGCATTTATCACGATGTCCAAAAAAAAGCTCTGAATTATACTGTATGTGACTCCCAAAAATGGACTCTAAAATATTAATCTTCAGTCTCTATACACCTACTAGGCCAACAAACAACCTGCTACATCTTATACTCACCATCACTTGCCCATTTAGAGAATTCTGGTGTTATTCTGGTACTAGGAGTGCCACCACTGAAAGAAGCAAGATAGCAATCAAATATTTGTTACAGGACAAAAAAATAGACCTCAACCATACATATCTAGGATTTAAAATGATTTAGGATTTTAGAATTGGCAAGTGCTTTATGTTCTAATTATATACTGCACTTGGCAAATGGCTCACATTTATGATCGTTGCAGCCATCTTTTGGTCACTTGATCGTGATTTGTGACCTTCCCAACCAGTTTCTCACAAGCAAAGTCAATTGGGGAAGCTGTATTTACTTAATGATTGCATGATCTGTTTAATGACCATGGTAAAATTGATCATAAAATCATGACTTGCTTTATGATTGAAAGTTTGGTCCCAACTGTGGTTGTAAGTTGAGTTGTTGTAAATGTTGTAACTTGTAAACATTTAAAACACACATGCATGCGCGCACACACACATGCACACACACAACGAGAGAATAATATAAAAAAATGGAGGGATTTTCCTTAAGATCACTGACTATTACTGAGTAAACTTACTCACTTATATAGATTTAAGATAACTGACAAAGTAGTTTCGTACACTTTGATAGCAGTATTTCTATGCTTTATAAAAGAGGAAACAAATGAAATAGAATGATAAGTATTTATAGTGCAACATATGGGTGAAGGGAGACTACTCAGTTCAGGTAGCACCTATACGCCAACATCTGAACTGATTTCATATTGGGAGCAATTTGAGGCACTGTATTTGATCTAAGTAATTTGATACCACAAATCTCTTCCCTCCCACTTTCTTATTTATAAAGTGCTACTTTGAAAAGTTCCAAGGGCATATTAAGCTTGAAAAGTATGCAGTTTTTCCATAATTCCTGATAGAGAAACTTTTACCTCAATGAAGTGAGAAGCTGATTATTTTTACTCCACAATGTTTTCTATTTCTTAATGGCTAAGGTTTGGCATCACTGTCTTTGAATATTTATGTAGTCAATTTTATTGTTTTTAAATTATCATATATCTTGGGCTGTAGGGATGAAACATGCTATGTCTGACAAAGCACCTCAACTCCACTAAGGATCAACTGAAAATTATTAAATAGGAAACTGAATTTTACCAACAGATTCTGTTAATTATAAATTTGTTAATGGTTTGTAGATCATGAACTGTAGGTTAGAGGCCTTGGTTTAGCTTATACTTTAAGTAGCTATATATTTGAATTGTTAGAAATAAGCAAACTCATTGTCTAAATCACTTGTGTTTAGCTCTTTCTGCCAATGGCATACTAAGTAAATCGTAAGATCCTCTATCCTTTTCAGACTGAAGTAAAAATATTCAAATGGCTGAAATCTGATTAGGTCTAATGTATTCGTGCCTGAAATCTTGTAAGATTTTATATAAGAACTGACAGATTTTGCAAGTTTCACCCAATTATAATGTTTTAAAAGGATCAATGTGAGCTATGTAGAGAGTTGTGATAGTCTGTTTAATATAATATCAAAATCAAGATTACTTGCTGTTGTTCTCCACCCAGAGACACTGAAAGTTTGGACAGCATACAAGTTTAAAATATCATCATCATCAAAGAACCAAGCTAGATATTGCAATTTAAAAGTACCGCTAAATTAATACAGGCTGTCTGGTTTAGTTGTTCCTGGTGACAGGAGAATGCCAAATGACAGCAACTGATAGCATGCATCAACTTATGCACTGCCAATAATAAAACTTGTTAAAAGAATTTTTTGACATACTACATTTGAATTGGACCATCAACTATGTATATAGCATAACATTCCTTTCATTAAATAATTTTTGTTTGCCATTCTTTCTTAATATAATATAATAGACTATTGTTTCATGTTTTGGGGATGTAAATTATTTTGAAATCCAAGGGCTTAAGATGTGCCTAAATAAATATATAGATGGCATATATATATATATATCCCAAACTAACTTAGAAGTAAATAAATTTGCATCACTGCAATCTTGCTTCACTAACTGCCAATTAGAAGTCTTGGCCAGATTGAAAAGTATTTATTTTTTATTGAAATAGCATTTGCTTTCATCTTAGAACTATATACAGTCAAATCTTATGATTTTAAAGTATGGAGCAGAAAACAAAGGAAGATCTACATAGGCTTTTGATATTGTGAAAGCTAAGTCTCTTCTTTTTTCACGCTAATCTAAATAAAATTAAGAGTATTTAAATTCTGTTAATTCAATGGGACAAATCCTTGAACATTTCATTTGTATTATTGGCCTGGTTTTCATTTAGTGCTAAGCCACTTCGTTTTTGATTTAGTGTAAAATGCAAATCTAGCCTAAGGATTGTTTAAACAACAAATAAAAATTACAGTTAAACTCTATTATAAACCTGATGTTTTAACTGTTAACCTGTTAAAAACCATAGCTTGTTTCTGTCTTTTGTGTGTCATTCAAACTATAAGTAATAGAAAGAGAAATAGGGTGAAGCAAACTAGGAATAACCATGAAGTTGTAAGCAAGGCAAATCTTGACTTGGTGCTATTTACAAATACAACTACAAAATACAACAATCAATATGCAATATTCCAGCTCTTTCTGTGATGCTCCCAGGCCTTTTCCTTTGCTCATTCACATACAAAATATTTATACCAGTTTGTTCTGTTTATTCAAGCATAATGCAGTCCTTGCTAAATACCTACATTTTAGAGTGCCAATTTCATGGCTGTAATAAACTGGCAAACCATTACAGGTAGTCCTTGATTTACGACAGGAACTGAAACTGACATTTCTATAACTAAGTGATATAGTTTTAAAGTGGAATGCACACCTTAGCCACAGCAATCTCCATAGTCATAACTGTCATCATTAATTGACAATTGTTGTTAGACATGGCAACATCCTGCTGGTTTTGCAGAATGTCAGTGGGGAAGCTGGCAGGAAGTTACAAGTCCCAGGGTAACAGGCAGTAAATGATCACTGCCTGTGAGCGATGGTGTGAGCGAGAAGCAGAAGTTGAAGAGTTTGAGCAGTAGTGTACAACTTATGGTACATTATCTGGTACACAGGATGCCTGACACATGGTGTGGGTTGAGGAGGATGTGAGGGGAGATGCTATGATATTTGGGGAGGATTCATGGGAGTGCACAAAGCTGTGGTGCAGGGTTGAGGAAAGTGTGTGAGAAGTGTGTTGTGGGTTGGGCAGGAATACATGGGAGGTGTTGTGAATGCTAGAGAGGATGAGCAGCATGAACATAGAGCTGTTCAGGGAGGGTGCATGAGTGGGGGACTTATCTCAATGCCTTGCGACCTTCTCTGCCAGCATTCCCACTGACTTTCTAGGGAAGCTGGCAGGGAAAGTTGCAAACAGAGATCATGTGACTGCAGGATTCTGCAACCGGTTGTAAGTGTGAGCAGGTTTGTCAAGTGCCCAGATCATCAGCACATGACTGGGACAGCTGGAACTCCAAAGACTGGTTATAACTATTTATTCAGCACCGCTGTAAATTCAAATGGTTGCTGAAAGAATGATTGTAGGTCAAGGATTGTAGGTCAAGGACTAACTGTATATCAATATATTGAACTTTTTAATGGAAAAAAATAGAAGTTTTACTCAGAACTGAATGTCCCAAATAAAAGAATATCAAGGAAAGTTTTCTCAGTCAAGCTTATATGCACCAAGATTGTCAAATCTGCCACTTATCGCAACTATTTAAATGTTTAGCATGTGCCTGGATTCTCTTTATCTTGGTTGTGAATCGTATTAAGAACTAAAAAAGTATTGGCTTTGAATTTATTCACACCAATTCCCAGCACAACAAAGCAAATTCTTCTATGTTCTAACACTGCATTTTTAAAGGAAGCCTACTTACTTTAGGACTGCACCTCGGAGTGCCTCTCTCTCTTTGGCTTCACCTGGTTCTTCCCCAGTGCATGGAATGATATCTGCTTCAGTGTATCTAAGAATGAAGCGTTAAGGAGAATGCAGCCTGATACTAATTTTAACATTTGTGGACTTCTCTTTAGTGTTTATTTTAGGTCATCTTGGAGATCAACCAAGTCCCCTTTGTAACATGAGATGAGCAATTACAATTCACATATTTATTAAGTCTTAGGTAGATTTAATATACCACCCTTCCTCTAAAGTACATAATATTTCTTCTTGCAATATTTCTCCACAACAGCAGTCCTGTGAAATAAATTGTGCTGAGAGACTACTTGAAGTCCCCCGTGAGTTGTCAAAGCTACGGGTAGACTTGTTTCTATGGAGTCTCTCTGTTCTTTATCTAACTACCAATTATACCACACTTGAGCCAATGTGAGATATCAAAAGTAATGTATTTGGGAATAGTATATCCCCCCCGCCCCCCAAAAGGAACAGCATGTGAATGCCACTGGGCTACCAGGAAATTGCCGGAAAATAAGATTTATCAAATGTAAAAAAAATTGTTTCTGAACTCTTCTCTAGTAGAGCTATAATCTTGGAACTTCTAGAAAGAGAGGTACTGCAAAGACAAAGCCACCTGCTAGGAATTTAACCTCTCTAGAAAATGATACTGTGGTTTTCCATATTCCAGTGTGTCATCACCATCCACATCAAGGTCAGCATCACTGTCTGGATTCTCCTTGCCACTGCACATGACAAACCCAGATCCTAGAGAAAAAGAAAATGCGTAGAGAACATCATTTAAGGATATAACTAATGAAGAAATACAAATTCTTTAGAAGTTTTAAAAAAGCAAAGATTATTTTACATTTTGACATAAAAAGGAATTTAGAGAGAATTTCATTGTTCTCTTGATATTCAGATTAATTTTTTGGGGGGTGGGGTGGGGGCAGATATCTATGAGGGATGACATTTGTCAGAAATAAACTGAACTGGGAACTGCAGTGCATAACAGCAGAAAAAGTATATTCAAGCCAAAAGCAAGCAGTCTATGATTTATGAGAACTATTGTGGCAAGCAGGAGAAAGCAAATGTAGAGAACGTACAGTTAAAATGTACAGAATGAAAAACATTGTTCTATGCAGAAGAAATTCCAGTATTCCAATGATGATATGAAAAAAATGTTTCAATACATGTTTGATGGACACACACACAATGAACTTCTATGTAAAACGGAATGTTGACTTTTCTTCATAAATTATATTTATTTGTATTCTGCCTTAATCTGAACTGCTTATCACTTGCCCCACCTCACTACCAGACTAGATGATATATTTTAATAAATCCAGAGCAAAGGGAATACAATATGCAAGATACAGTATACATAGATAAAATATGTTCAATGTTGAAGTAAATGGTAAATGACAATATGATATGGGGAATCCCAATCACAAATTTAGGAGCTAATTTTAAAAAATCTATCCAGCAAAATTTGTTTGTCACCATTCTAGATACGGTGATAAAACACACACACAAGCTACATTCACTACCAAACCTATGAGATCCCCCCACCTCCCATGTATGTGAATTGTTTAGGTGCTCTGTATTAAAACATTTACAATAAGATGAACTGACCCTGGATGGCAATAGGGAGAAGAATCTGTTAGGAACCATTGGCCCAGGGAACCAAATTGTTATACATACTGACCATATCTCACAAGATTGTATGGCTGACATGCCCATTTTATACAACTTAGGTACTGTTTTATATTTGCCAGTTTGGAAGCCAAATTTTATTTGTCCTGCACAGCTACAAGCTTACAAAGGTAACTTCAAAAAGTAAAATGTTTATTTTCGGTTTCCTGAAACAGGCACGCTATACTTATTAAATAATGTACAATCCTGCACAAAGTAGCATTAATTTAATGACTAGTCACCATCAAACAGAATGTTATATTCCGAATTGCTTCCCTGGCAAATCATTCTGTCTTCTGTTCATAAAAATAGTTCAGGGATCTGTAATAAGATAGTTACTAGGACTTACTAAACACCACTGCTTGTCATTTACAACTCACAGCTGAAGTCATTGAAATGCATTATTAATAAGCTGCAACCACGTTGGACGATGATACTGCACTTTCTCAAATATTGGGCGGCAGACTTATGTATATCTACAGACAAGTACCCAACCTGAAGCAGATTCAATCTCACAAGTAACAGGAAGCTCTCCAAGTGACAAGAAAATATGTATGGCTTATGGCAAGAACTGCTGTATGGATGTCAGTACATTATGTCACCACTGACTCCCTACCAATTCTTAATGTAGCTAACAAAATGGACAGATTCACAAACACTCGTTAAATCTTCCTAAAAATTTCTAGGAAGTTACTAAAGTCACCATATAAATCAAAAACAAAGGGTTTAGGTTGTCTGAAAAGTCAATGGTAAACTACTACTGCCAAGAAAATTGCATGGTAGGTCCTTGAAGGCATTAGGAGTTAAACTTAACAAAGGGGATGTTATCTTCACCTTTAGCCATGAAAATTTTTTTAGATTCAGCATCACATCCAACATTATTCTCCTAAAAACCAACAAGTTTAAATTTAAGGTGAAGTGAGCCAGTTTGACACAGTTATGAAGATGCTGGCCTAGAAACCAGCTGTAGGATTCTCTTAGACATGACAGCTGGCTGGGTAACTTTTGGTCAGTTACGATCTCAGCCCAACTCACTTGACAGGGTTATTATTGTGGGAAAAATAGGAGGCAGGAGTATTAGTTACGTTTACCATGTTGAGTTATATATAAAGCACAGAATTAAAAAATATTTTTTTAAAATTTAAGATATGGGAAATAGATATTATTTTTATAAGAAAAAAACAATAATATGTACTCAGATTGGCTTCCTCATTACTTCAAGTTTACCCATTCCAAACCCGAGATTCAAAAATTTTCCAAAGACAAAATCTTCATAGAAGTCAAATATCTGAGGGCATTAGGATCCTGGTCCAAATTCCATTCCATTTTTCTAGCCTCGCTGCCAAACTTCTAATATGATTGCACAAAAGTAGGTATAGACTGTTGTTTCTCCACAGCAATGGATATTTAGTCACCTTATTTTTTAAATGATGCCTTTATTTGTGGTGCACAACCTAGTCACCCCTTTGGGGGGGATGGGCGGCTAAATTTGATAAATAAATATAACCGAACAATTGCTAATAGAGCTTATTAATTAACTTAACCATGACTTTTTTCAAATCACATTTTCTAATTTTGAATAATCAGAATAACATTCTTTATACTATGCCATCTTAGATAACCACTCCGAATAGAAATAATGAGCACACAGCATAAATCCAGGACAAACCCCCCTCAACAAAAACCTAATATGGCCAAACAGCAGCTTAAGCAAAGCTAAAACAGAAAATAAGATAATAATTATTAAAGTTTTTCTTGTAAATTGTCCTTTTTATGAGTTTATAATATAAAATACAAAAATAAATAATAGAAAAAATAGGGGAGGGAAAATGGGAAGGGAAGAGTGTAGAAAAGAAGAGGGGAAAAAAGCCTTTGACTTCTGACTCCCTTTGGTGCAGTAGAATAAGATAGTTACATCAAACTTCAACTTCTTACTTTTACATAATAGTATAAACTATCCCCGTGATGGCGAACCTATGGCATGCATGCCACAGGTGACTCACAGAGCCCTCTCTGTGGGCATGCAAGCCTTGCCCCAGTTCAGCTCTGCCGTGTATGTGCATGCACCTCCCTCTGGCCAGCTGGTTGTTGAGTCTCTGCCGCACATGAGCAGGGCGCATGTGGAGTGTGCACGCATGTGCGGGGTGTGTGCAGGGGATATCACGTATGACCGGGGTGCTTGCATGGAATTGCGGGCACATTGCATTTTGGGGGTTCGGGCACGCACGCATTTACATGTGTGCATGCACACTTTGGGCACTCGGTCCAGAAAAGGCTAGCCATCACTGAACTAGCCATTTCTATTATCAACAAATCTGTCTAATCAGTAAAACCGAAAATCAGTTTCATTTTTTCCACCTCAAGCATAAAGTCCAGAAGATTATTATTAAAGTTTTAATTTCAAATGACTGTTTAGGGTGCCTAAGAATTATGATAGGAGTAATAATTTTAACATAATTTTAACTTTGTTATACTGTTTTGTTTAATGATTTGGTTGTAAATTGCCATGATTCTTGGAACTGTAGGGGCACAGAAACATAATATAAACATAACTGTCAATAGTCTATTCTAGATAATAACCCCTATGTCATTTACACAAGAAAAACATGATTACTACTTTATGTTTCCAGTTTACAAGATTTTACCTGTATACAACCTCATCCTTGCTAATAAAACCAATCCAATGAATTAAAGAACCTTATACTCTGTCATCTTTAATCCAAAATGCCTCTTTTAAGGTCCAAGCAAACGAGTATGAAAACTCAGGCCAGATTCTGGGGCTATTAAACCAAGAAAAACAAAGTGACCACTGTTTCTGATCCCCATTGTTCTTGTAGTCAGTTGCTCGACAAGCAATTCCAGCACCAGTATTGAGTGGCACTTCTATAAACCCTGTGACAGTTTGGGAGACAAACTCTCCCTCATCAGTCAGAATGTACAAATCAGGATCACTTACTCTGAGAGCACAGCTGCCCTCCAGCACTGTGCTCACAGCTCTGCTCAGTCTGATTTTGAAGCAGCTGACCCTGGCACCAAAAAAACAAGTTAATACCAAACATTGTAGGAGTTCAAAACAATAAATATTCCTGCTGTTATATAAAAGCAGGTTCCTTACAAACTGTAAGGAGGCCTATTTATTTATTACATTTCTAGAATCCCCTACAAAGTGACTCATTTAACAAGTGGACTCTCCACCCAACTCTCTTACAAAATCATGTACTTTTTACCTGTATCTATACTACATTCATACACAGATGGTAGCATGAAATAAAAGAAATAATGCATCTTGCATAGTTAGGCTTACAGAACAAATAATAATACTTCATTGTGGAGAGCAAACAACACAAATAATGCCAATGAAAAAAGCAAGTTCTTTTGCAATCAGTCACAAGAGAAAAGACAGAAAGGTGAAGGTACCAATTGCATCCTTAGTTGGGTTGATTATTTGTGCTAGCAACTCATAATCTAATTTAAAAACTGAATAAAATTAAAGCACCTAATTATTTTCTTACCTAAAACATTTATAAACAAAAGTGACAAATCTCCTACTTGTCTAACTGACAACAGCAAAAAACAACTGCTGGTTAATATGTCCTGTATGTAGCATATATTAGCTTCAGACAGCCACCATCTGGACTGTTAGGGGTCAACTATTCACTTTCCAGCTATTCCAGAGCTGTTCAACCTGATTTTTTAATATTGAATTTGGTCCTAATATTTACCTGTGTTTAAGTAGTTATCATTTGTGGATACTGTTGCTAATTGCCATTTACAGGTAACTTTTGAAACCGTTATAAATTGCAAAAATCTGTAAGTAAAGAATACATAAGGTCATGCCTCCCACAAGAATTGTCCAATGCTGATTGAAGAGTTAAGTTTACAATATATATTTCCAACTGTCACTCTCCCAGGCAGCACCAGGAACATTAAGTAGTTTGTTCCTTATCAATAACTCCACCCATTTTTACATTTTAACTGAATAGCTTGAAAGATTTCAACAATCAAAAATAAAATGTGGCTTTACCATTTAAGTAAACAATTTATACAATTTGGAGGAAGAGAGTTTTGCTCAAGCTTTTCCCTCTTTAAACACCAGGGGTTTTTTTTAACTGTTTTGCTAGAACTATGTAACAGCCATTTGAGGAACACCTTATTTTCTCAATATCTTTATTATATTTGATTTACCATTAGAGTAGAAAAAGAGAATCACCATCCAGAAAAAAAACCCTAAGACCATAAAATAAAACAACATATCTAATTAAAATTTGCCCAGTTGTATAACTTGATAATTGGTAAGATATTCGGCCACTTGATATGCGAGTATAGTCAGAATAAAGTAACAAATATATCAGTAGCAAACATAAAATTTATCAGTATGACTCTGAAATGTAGAAATGACTGGGGAGATCACATGTCCTGCAACATCGTAAAAAGGATCCTGTATGAGGACATGAGCAAGAGTTTCTACCTGTCTCTGTAAATAAGGAATTCCATAAAATCTTCCTGTCAGAGTATTGAAGGAAGGTCACTAAAGCGGGCTCTGGAAAAGGCCATCTACATTTCCTCAGAGTTAGATTGTATAGATACCCCGCAGTAGTGGGCTTTGCTTACAGAATTCAGGAGCATTGGTGATATCATTTGGCAATCAAATTCTTTTATTTACTACTGATTTGGCCTCTCAATGTTCTTTGGCCTAAATACTCAGAAGAGAAACCAAGTCTGTAAAGGCCAAACAAGATTCTGACTCCTGAAATTAAAAACTTCGTCTAGGTTTGGGCCTCAATAGTTGGCATGTTTGCTTCATGTCTGAAGACTGCATTAAGGGTGCATTTTGGGGTAGTCTTAAGGAAAGTCAATTGAATGGCTTCATTAGGTTTGCATAAGGGTAGTTTCTTCACTCAAATTGTCAATTTTCTATTTACTGTGAGAAACATACTCTCCTCTCTTCCAAGAAAAAATAAAAATGAAGAAAATTGTTCTAATGCTGCTGGGACTCACACCCATTTCCTGGGCACAATATCTGGCAACGATCTCTGTGATATTTTAGCAGCTGAAGAAACAAGAACATGTGGGGATATGGATGCAGTTTAGGGAAAAAAGTAAAGGGAAAATAATTTGTATCAAGTTTGAAATAAATGTTGTATATAAATGACCAGGTAAGCAAGAGTAACATTAGCTACACCGATGGCACCATTGAAAATCAACTTAACAAGAGACAGACAGGAAAGTCGACTTTTTCCTAACTGAAAGCAACCGCTAGACTGGATCTAAACATTTAAAAGGAAAAGTAGATAGGTCTTCAATACTGGACAGTTTCTCTAAGCTAAATCTCAGAGCTTTGATAACAGGAAGGAATAAGGCTCTTTTGTGCTTCTAACCCACTTTGAGTCCATCTGAAAAGAGAATCCCATATCCAAACTGCAATGGCAATTCTTCCAGTCCTGTCCCAACCTAACATTTACCCGCAGACACTCGAACATTTCTGTGCTTGTTCTAGAGCAGACTATCATCCTAAAGGAAATTTGCAAGCAAAAGCTACTGGTGAAATTTCATGAAGGTGTCTCCTTCTTCCCATGAGGAAAAAAAGGAAAAAAGGAAAGAAAAAAAAGGAAAGATGGAATTAGAGTAATCTTGAATTACTAAAGAGGGTCACATCACTGGATCAATAAGCAACACTGACAGAGATCAGGTTGCATTGCAATTCTGCCAATAATAGAGAGGATAGAAAAGCTGAGAGGAGGATTTTTCTAAAGCAGCAGAGCATGAAACAGAAAACTTGGTAAGCAATCCAAAGCAGTGTCTTGCTTTACAGATCCCAATGGCAGCACTGGGCTTTGCTTGTGAAACAATACATTCAAACTTGCTTGAGAGACTATGGCTCTTCATTTCATAAAACAAGCTTTTATACTCACTGTAAACTGTCATCAAAATCCTGAAGATGAAAGAAAACTAGTAATTAATCAACTAATTAAGCAACTGACTGTAAAGACTAAGGCCACCCATTAGCCATCTGAAGTAATACTTCCTGCTTTTGAGTCAACAGCACATATCACTGATTTTGTTACCTGTTATGCTGAAATAAAAAAAGGAATTTACTTCCCAAGGAAGAAGTGGCAGTGAGTTGAGATAAACTCTGCAATACAAGTAAAGGAAACAAGTGACTAAATACATGAAGCCAGAAAAAAGGGGCAGCTCACTGTCTTGCCAGTTTCAAACTGAAATTAGTTACAGATGCAGTCACGGTGTCTTGTGTAAACGCTATCGATTGGAAAGCTGACAGTCTTAGGAGCTTCAATGCTAAGACAATCAATTTGGCAACAGTGTCACCTGCCACTTTGCTGAATAGTTGACAATGCAATTATCCAGTGTGGAGGCAAGGAGTTGGCGTGTGTCAAATGCAATTAATCACCTTCTGGGCACTATTCAATAATGCATTTCACCGCCTGGTGCAAGAGACGACATGCGAAGACAAGTAGCAGTTTCAAGTCATTGAGGAACCACATTTCTTTCTTTTTGGGGAAATAGAATACCCCCCCCCCCCAAGCAATATTGTCCGAGCATAACAACTGCATTTTAAAATGTTATTTAAATAGTCTCAATATTATTGCAGATGTGGTTGAAAGGCAACTTCAAAACCCAGGAGAGAGGCTGTGTTCAGGGCAGATGGCTAGAGGGAAAAATAACTGAATTAGAATCTGCAACCTTCATTCTGAAAATAGGAGTGTGTGTATACACAATTATAGCAAGAATGCTGCAAATGCCAAATGTAGTTAAACATCTCTTGCCAGTTTAGCAACAAATAAAATATACATTCAAAGTGGATTACCTCAATTTCCAGCATGGAATGGCTTTTAAGTTAGGGTTAGGTATATGGTTTTAAGCCATTCCTCTACGTTTCTTTTTTCCTGCTAGAATAAGAGTTGGAAGAGATCACAAAGATCATCTAGCTCAACCTCCTGCTCCTATTTTCATTACTATTTGATTGAATTTGATAACAAATGATTTATTATTACCCAAGAACAGAGGACGGACGTATCAGGTAAGACCAACGTCCAATCTCAATCCACTCTTCTGTAAACAGTGACATTTTAAAAAAAAGAACAAAACTTCCCCAAGTTAAAAAAATGGTTTTCTGTATAGTGCAAAATTAAAATATCAGGGAAAAAGACTTTTCTTCCTCGACCTGTACATGGAGGGAACTCTTGATATGGAAAATCAGTGAACTGGTCAAGGCATAAATGGTAGATTCTTTGCCTGGATCTGAATATTTGCTATGAGAGTGATGTGCAGTTTCTGTCTACATTTTCAGTGTAAGTCAAGATATTTTATTGGAATGCTGAATATGTTTAAGGTAAGGTTCTGCTTTTTATACTGTACTTATCTGCTACTTTAAAAACTAAGTTATTTGCCAGAAAGGTGTATTTAATTATTCTGTTAAATTTCTAGAAATCATAAAATTATCACATGGGGAATTTTAGCTCAAATCCCTACATGGTGTAAAATATTCTGGTTAACCCTTAACAAATCATTGAATCTTCATCTACTCTACCTCACAAAGGTTTCATAACAATAAAATGCCACACTTAAGTGGCACAAGGTAACTTTTTATGGATATATAGAATCTGCAAATATTAAGTTCAAAACCTAGCCTACCTGAAGACTATGCTGTTTATATAAAGGCTGACTATAAAACATTTTCTTCATTTCGTGATGGCGCTTTTCTCACTTTTTCTACTTGTTAAGAATGACACGGAAGAGTAATAAGCACAGTGAACCCCAAAAATATTTGCCAATAAAGGCAACATAAGGCCTCATTATACATTATCGAAGAGTTGCACTACTATACTCAATGGAAAACAAATGTTTTCTTCCTTTAAGTGAAATGTTTTCAAGGAAAAAACCAAGGAAGTACAGTTGCCTTTTGAAAAGCACCTTTGGGACAACCATGACCTGGATGATTGAAAATCTCCATGAACATTTGTTCTCTTCTTAGCCGACAAAATAACAGGTTTGCATTACAATTTAATATGAGCATTTAAGAGCATGCCCAGGCTGCTTTCCTTATGAGATCTTATCATATAATGCATGAATCAGTAGCCTTTTCAGTTCTACGAAAGAAAGTAAATTGTCATTGGATTTTGCCTTGGGCAACACTGATATTTGGAGGATGATATCTGTAAAAGCCAACATCCTGCAAGTAGTGGTGATCTCATAGAATTTTGGGCATTTTCAAGATTACTTTTCAGGGATTCAGGCACAATGGACATCATATCATCAACTGTATCCTATAGATCTTTGAATATAATATTTATATTTGTACAGATAATATATAACTTATTTTACTCAGAAGTTACAGAAGAGCAGAATTGTAAGGAAATGCTACTGGTCTTAAATTGTTCCTCAGGCAAAGTAAATTGTGGTCATATTTGTATCTCCATCTTCTGGATTATTTATTCTGCTTTCTATGCAATTAAGGAATTTTCATCTTGATTTCTTCCAAAATGTGTTTTATTTATTCAAAAGTCACTTGTGCAATATTGTGGGAAATTAACATATTTTATTTATTAATGCTTATAAAAATTTCCGCCTTTAAATTCTGTTTCAAGTATAATATTAATTATACAAAATGTACATAGCTAAGTATTTCAATTCAATTTACTGCCTATGTAGACATGTAGTTTCTTGGTGCATGGTTTTCTTCTTATTTTTCTGGAAAATATACAAAAAAATTAAAATACAATCCACACAATTCACAACAAAGTAGATAAGTAAAAATGATGTAGAACATAGTTGCAGGGTATCTGAATCCTAAATAGCTCTTAATACTCTAAGTAAACAAGATTAGTCATCCTGAGGTATGTAACTAATTCAACATATATTATATGCTAAGGTAAATATTTAGCTTTATATATAATTTTAACAAGATAAATACACAATCATGCAAAATGATTTCTGAGAGGATAAAATTGAATTTCACAGGGTTTTTATATTTATTCTCTCAGATACTTGATAAGGAAAATAAAAAAAACCAAGTACTATATAAGCATATTTGTACATCATGAAGATTACAAGAATCTATAAAGACTGAAAATTACAAGATTTGTTTTAAGTGGCTTTGTTAGTTGTATGCTAGATTTTCAAGCATTGAACTTGAGGAATAGTCCCTCAGGTAAGAAATCTTTTAACTTGAAAGAAAAGTAATTAAGGAATTATGAAGCTATCTTAAGTTACTCTGCTGACATTCTTTCAACCTCATTTCGTATTGTCAAGTTGAAAGTAGGTCAATTGAGAATTATAAATATCAAGAATTAATTACAGATGTATTGAAAGGATCTGTACATATTAGCGATTTCTTTAATTTCCTTAGTGGTCAACTGAAATGTCCTTATAACTTGCAGGAATATCACTGGCCAGCAATCTTTGATATGATCTTAAATAGCAATACAACTTTAAAAAATTCAACTATAGGTAGCTGTCGAATTATAATTGTAAGTGAGCCATTATTCTGAATTGTTAAATCATGACAGTCTTTAAGCGAGTCACAGTACACGATTTTATGACCTTTTTTGCAGCAGTTGTTAAAGCAAATGCCATGATTGTTAAGTGAACCCGTTGTTCACTATGGGGCATTTTTGCCAGAAACCAGAAGTAAACATGATTTCCTGCAAAAACATTGTAAATAGTAATCCTGTGGCCATGTGCAAATGATTGTAAATGCCATAACTTTGAATCTGAGTGCTAAATACTTTTTGGGGGGTTTGTTGTAACTGAATGGTCACTAGGCAACCAGTCATAAATTAAGGACAACAGGTAACAAATTAATAGAATCAGAAATTAATAAAACCAAACACAGGCCACATAGCTTTATATAGAACAGTGGCATTTTCCTTTCTTCTGAAGTTCCAGAGATGAAAAAATGATACCCCCATAAATTTGGCACATATGACGATAAGGTATAGGCGTGTATTACTTCTTTATGCCTTTATCTCAGAAGAATGAGAAAGGACAGACAAAAATCTATTTCCATATCGGCAGGACAAAATCAGATGCTTAAACTGAGCTTGTCATTATGGTTTGTTTTCTGCATTACAGGGAGAGAGCTCTACCATTTCTAATACAATATTTACAAAGCTTCTAGTTTCTATACACATTCGCAAGGAAAAATTGCTATAGTTGATGCCACTTAAGCACTTTATTTTGCAGCAAGCATACTGTGACATCAGTGCCCACACCAAAAAACATTTCAATTAGCTGCAAACCACCAGTTGGATGACAGCCATCTGCTGGAAATGCCTGGCATTTATATTTTAATCAGTCTGATTCTCCAACAGTCATAACAAGTGCAGATGAAACCATGAAAAATTCTGCTACTGCAGAAAATTAGGGTTCTGTGCTGGTCTTTCACTTGGCAAATTAAGAAGAAGCCTGCTGATCAGATTATCAATCCACTGAGTTCAGCAACTAGGAACCAAGAAAAACTAGAGAAAAGGCATAAATGGCAAACCCTTTTCCTATCTATCGTATGTGGAATTCAGAGACATACTGGTTAATAGGCTTCCTGTAGGCTAGTACTCTTTCCTGCAAAGAAATATGGTATACCAAGAAAGGTAAGGCTTCTTTGTTAGCTGGGTTATCAGCACCTTCAAGCTAACATACAGTGTTATACTAGGTTGCTTAAAAAGAAAAGATCTTGCAGAGTCCATCTTAGCTTTCTGATAATCAGTTTTTTAAAACCTTACACAACGCTTTAATGAATATTTCAAAGCAACTGAAATTGCCAAGAATGTCAAGTGAACAGAGAGTTGACCAGTTGTTGTCATACTTAAAGATTTAGTACAGGAATGGCAAAGAAAGACAACTTAACTACATTTTCCAACCCTTCCATATCTGGAGGGGGCAGCAATCTCAGCTCTATCAGACAGCAGAGCTCAGAGCTTAAATGGGACGTTGCTGGCTTGCTTTTCCTGTCTGTCTGTCTCCCTCTCTTTCTCTGAAGTTGCCTGGACAGCTTCCTCAAGCTGGCGTTATCACTCCCTCTAACCACTCTTGGCAGGCAATCTAATTCCCCCTGAAAAGGTCACCGCCATTTTAACTGCCTTTCAATCACATTAGGAGTGTGGCTGCTCGTGCCCACGGAGCTATGCCTGCAGCTCTCCTGGCTAAGGTGCAATCGATAAACTGACATACCATTCCCCCCACCCTCCCAGCAGTAGATGGCTCTTCCCCTGTGCCATTCAGAAGTACTGCTCCTTCCCCATTTACTTACTTTGGCTAAAGGAATGACACAAGATGCTGTTTGACCAAAACTCTCATAAAAGTGATACTGACATATCCAGAAAGATAACCTTGTAGGCCTTGAATGAAATAGCTCAATTGTGACAACAAGGGAGGGTTGTTGGGGGATTAGATACACAGAAGCAGCCACATTCTGGGAACCGACCTGGCCCTTTCGAGACAGGTTGCTTGCCCTAAAAAAAAACAAAAACAAAAAACGCCACCCACAAAACTGCTTCCAGATCCCTTCCCTGCAATCATTACTGTTATCTCTCCTGCCTTCACCCTTTTTTCCTCACAGTTACCACCATCATGTTTCCTCCATCGATCCTCATGTAAGACACTGTTTTAAGTCCGCTCGCCTTTTGACTGCGCTAAGCCATTTAAGAGATGACAGCAACCTCTATCAGCACAAAGCCAATATGATTCTTTTCAGATAAAGCACTTTTGTCACCCGTTCTCCCTCCCACTCACTCTTTCAAATAGCAGACATGTTAAAAAATGCTAAGCTTTCAAAGGAAAAAAAAAACATTTTTGAGCCTCACTCTGTAATTCTTTAAAAGGATAACCTCACAGTGGAAACACTTAACAAAAATGAGCAGCTGTTCTTGAAAACTACTGAGGAATTGCTGTAAATACTAGGACTATAAATTAAAACAATAAAAACTCAGTGCCTCTAGTTCTGGAGCAAACACCATGTGGAACTTTAGACACAGATAATAGAAGATAATCTTCCACAAGACCTAGCAGATATAGAAGTCCAATAGGTACATTTGTTCCACTGACTGGGATTTCTACACAGAACTTTTGGAGCATGAAAAATTTGCATCCTTCATCAAAGGATAGAGTTTGCTTCTATAGGGGATCCAAGACTCCAAACTGGAAGATGAGTGAATTTCGCTTGCAAGGAGAACAACAGCTGCCCTCTACACAACCACAGGTTTTTACCTAAATAAGTCTTTGTGTTCGCATACATATGTTAAAACAATGATGACCATTTTTTAAATCAGAAAAAGGTACCTCACTATCAGAATTTTAGGAAATATTGAGCTAAACAAAAACACGGGGAAAAACCAAATAGATGGCACTAACCTGCCAAGACTGTGAAAATAGTAAGATGGTATGATAAAGGACATTCATAAACTGCATTAACTGATATTCACTAACAAGTCTGCTTCTGTGAAATACAAGTTTCAGCCTTACTATACCATAAGATTTATACAGATCGTGGTTGATACGTTCACATTTAACAGTAACAGAGTTGGAAGGGACCTTGGAGCAGTGGTGGGATTCAAATAATTTAACAATCGCTTCTCTGCCCTAATGATTTCTTCCAATAACCAGTTCACCAAACTGCTCAGAAAGTTAACAACTGGTTCTCCTGAAGTGGTGCGAACTGGCTGAATCCCACCACTGCCTTGGAGGTCATCTAGTCCAACCCTCTGCTCACACAGGAGACTTGTACTGGGGATTCAAACTGTCGAACTGCTGACCTTTCTGATCGACAAGCTCAGCGTCTTTAGCCACTGAGCCATCTAATTTTGCTGAGCCATGGTTTGTTTTAATAATAAGACACACATTTGGATTTCTCAGTGAACTCTAGTCATCAGCAAACCACAATTTAAATAAATTATAGCTTAACACTAAGTGTAAACTATACTACTAAAAATGTCAGACCCCCAAATCAAGGAAGATGTATAATTCTTCCAAACGGTGTTCTTTATTGATCCACATGTATAGATAGAATCTTGCCAAACTGAAACACGCTACTATCTGCACCTACTGGTACCATATATTGTACTTTTCAGAGTATAAGACACACTCCCCCCCATAAAAGAGGGTGGAAATGTTGGTGCATCTTATATACTGAATACAGCCATTTTTGGTCTCCCAAAACACCGCCCCATGTGTCCCGTTTTTGCCAAAAACAGGCCCATTTTTTTGCAAAAATGGGGTGCGCAGAGGGTTTGGGAGTGCTGCAAAGCACTCTGCAGAGTGCTCCTGGGGGCTGGGGAAGGCAAAAACAAGACGCGTGGGGAGTTTGGGAGGCCAAAAATGGGACTGTTTTTTGCAAAAATGGGACTGTTTTTGCCCTCCCCAGCCTCCAGGAGCATGCTGCAGGCCTCCCAAACCAAGGGTGAAATGCTCCCAGTTTGGACCAGATCGCCTGATCTGGTAGCGATGGCAGCGGGTGGTTCGGAGAACTAGTAGCAAAAATCCCTGTGCTCCCCCCCCCACAGCTGAACTGCACGATCATCAGAGGCTTTTTAAAAAATACTTTTAAAAGCATTTTTTCTACAACTTCTTCTGATGAAAAAATGCTTTTAAAAGTAAAAAAAAAAGCCTCTGATGATCGCGCAGCTTAGCTGGGATTGTCAGAGGCTTTTCAAAGCATTTTTTTTCTGCAAACTCTTGGCCAAAGAGGTGGTAAAAAAAATGCTTTGAAAAGTCTCTGAGGATCCCAGCTGAGCTGCCTGATTGGCAGAGGCTTTTCAAAGCATTAGAAAAAATGCTTTGAAAAGTTAAAAAAAAATTGGCCATGCCCACCCAGTCACATTACCCCCCCCACCAAGCCACACCCACAGAACCGATAGTAGCGAATTTTACATTTCAGCCCTGTCCCAAATCCTCTGAGCATCCCGTTTTTGTGAAAAACAGGATGCACAGAGGGTTTGGGAGGCCTGCAGCGTGCTCCTGGGGACTGGGGAGGGCAAAATCTTTGTTTGTTTGTTTACTTCTTCGAAATCTTGGCACGTCTTATAGTCTGAAAAATATGGTACTTTGAAAACTATCAGGAAGGGACTGTCTTCACCCTCTTTGACTAATACAAAGTATTTGGATTTCTTCTGGAATGCACCTGAGTCCTCCTGGGAATCCAGCCTACCATAAGCCATCACAAAGAAATATTTCGGGGGGGGGGGGGGAATCAGGTTTAAATCAGTTAAGATATTAATGTTCTTTTTAACAGTGGGATATAAATATAGGTTTTCACTCTTAAAAAGTATCTAAGATAGAATACTCACTTCAAGAGTTTTGCAAGTATTTGTTTTAGAAACAATTTATGTTCTAAGTAAAAATCTCAATGCTATTACTCTGTAATCCTTAATTCATTTATATAAGAATTTGGAAACATCAAGAGATTGCATGGGGCAGTGAAAATACATCAAGAATATGCAGGAGGCAGAAATTCAGGAAGCAAATGTTATCTTGAATATATTTATCCTTTCTCCCCTTAACATTAAAAGAAAAGGTATTATCAAAGTGTTGTCTAGCAAATGGGTCACTAGGGTACTGAAAATTATTTGAAAAAGATAAAAATAGCATGGAAAATTGCTCTAATTAAAATTATACCAATGTAACTTAAATTATCTTCTTGAAAGTTCTATTTGCAGGGAACTCTTATTTACCAAAAATAAAATTCTTGCATTAGTAGGATAGCCTGAAGCTGATACAGGAAATCCATGAGATGTGATAGAAGATTTGGTGGGAAGATTTACCAATGCTGGTTTATTGTGCTGCAAAAAATAACACCAGGATATCTGACAAGAATAAATCATTAGATTACTGCATAAGAACACATGAACACTCCAAAAGAAATGATTGAACTCTGACCCATCTGCTTTAGCCATGATTTATTCACACAGAAAAGTATGAAGGAAACCTGAAAAAGAGAACACCATCATAGATATCCATAGGCAGAGGCTGGGAAGGATGGGGAAGGGGAAGTGAACCATGCACCACACTGTCCCTTACATGCAATACATACACAAAAGGACAGAGTTCATATTATGATGTCACTACTCAGGTTTCATCAGTTTGGCATCATTCTAGCTAGGAACAGTTGCCTAGAAGTATCATTTATAACTCTAACTAAATAATTTAATTTGGAAACCTATTTGCACTAGTATGATTTTCTTTGCATATTTTAAATTAAAATGCAAATTATTACACATGACAGGTTATAAACTTTAACTGTGATAGAGAAATATATCAGTTTCCCTGCTTGGAAGGATGCAACATTTTCCACAGAATCACAAGGTTCTCAATCAGTTTAGTGAATCCTGACATAGAGCAAAAGGCTGAGTAGAAGAAAGGAGCCAGGTGCACAGTTAAAATTACATTCACCAATAAAACTCACAAAGGTCACATTTTACCATAACTCATTCACTCCTTTGTAGCCATTTTTCCTGTCACAGGGGAAGGAATAGAAAGGAAAAATAAGATGTGTTTGTCTGGAAACCCTCAGGGCTGGAGTGCTGGAGGTGTATGGCAGGTTGGTGAATTGTCATTTATCAGACTTAAAAAAGATAGAGTGATAAATGCATAACTGGACCTTTAATATTTTATGCAGGTGCTAAAGTGACTTAGCTGTCAACTTCCATACATCAACAGCAGCTGATAAAGTTGCTTTCGCACTGTAGATTGTGGCTATTTACTATGCTATTTTTCGTAATATTTTAAAATGCAGAGTATCACTGAAACTAACTGGCCTTTGGTAATGGCCTCTCCAACTTTGACTGATGCTATCTCAATATTAACATAATATTAGTAATTCCAACCATTTAATTTTGTTTTTACAGATGCAAAAAAATATTTTTTTTATACTAGCAAAATTGCAAGTTTCAATGTACACTGAAAACAGATGCATTTTACAGCTTGTAAGACTATTTATCAATAGTACAACATTTAATAATATCAAAAAGCTCCCCCAAAGTAATTTAGCTTTAAGAACTAAGAAGGGAAATTTACCTCTGAACCCCCCTTCCAGGAGGGTGGTAGCACGTATTCTCTTCTGCCCACACCATTCATATTCCTCAAAGCGATTACCGTTCTCGTTCTCAATGTCAACAGGGTCATCCTCCATCATGCATGACCCTTCCCTCTGAGTAAATAAAACATCAAGCATCTTTTTAGTATCTTGGAAAATAGATAATATTCATCCTAGTAGGGATGCTGAGGTAAATTATGGAGAATTTTGCAAGGTTAAACTACTTACGAGCAATGGCAAAATGTTAGAGTGTTGTTTTAAAATTATGAGAGTTCCAAGAAAAAAATATAATTTAAAGAACTATAGAAATTCAAGGCCTATTTAAATAATGCCTAATATTACCTTAAGCCACCCAATGAATTGTCAAATTGGAATTTGAATTGAGAACTTTCTGACTAATATTCTATTTGCTGAAGGAAGGTATAATGGTCTGTTTTAGCAAGGAAGAAAAATAAAAATGTCCATAGCACTATAGAAAGAATTTGTCATAAAATTTATAAATAACTGAAATACAACGACTAATAGAGATTGTAATATTTTGTTTAAATGAATAAATCAGAGCTATCATCAAACCCTGCATTAAGGCCCCGCTCCAAACACACCAGCACCCAACCTTATTTTAGTATTGTATACTGTATGAAAAAAAAAATCCAATAAAATGAGAAAGCTTGGAAAAGCAAAAAATTGAAGCTTTAACTGGGTTAGAATCGATCATTCTGGATAAAGCTTTAGCATTATTTTTGTTAGTTCTCATATACAACTACTATCTGCATGAATTACTATCACAATTATTTATGTGTGTGGCTACCTCAATGCTTTATATACTAAATTGTAAGGACAACAGTCAGGTGGCTGATTTTGAAGACACGATTTAATTCATTAATCAAAAATAGCCACATCAATAATATCATCAACTGTAAAAACACCAGGCCATGGTCTGCTATTTTAAAGGATGTGGTATCGGTCATGTTCCGAATGACAGGCTATATTCCACCAGGAAATTACTGAGCACCCTAACAAATGCTATAAATGGCAGAGGAAAATTAGATCCAAGGTCCAATAAAGTTATTAAAACTAGAGCACTGCTTGACTAGATGTGTGTGGTCACCTTTTCTTAAAAGGAGAATAGCATCTAGGTGCCACATATATAACTTTGAGGGTGAAAAGGCTTCACTTCTCCTCTCCAATACATATCTCAATTTTATTGCATTAATGTTAATAAATTGCATACTATAATCAAGCTCCAGAAAAGTCTCCTGTAATTCGGGTGAACTTCTGAAGATACCAAAGTTACAGGCCTTCTACTACTTCTGTAGAGCAATAGGAAGGTGCCCAATGACATAGGGGCATCATTAGGTCATATCCTAATTTTGGAGGGCCCTTTTTCATGTTTAAGGTATTTTAAGGATGATAACTTCCATGACTGAATTCTCACAAATTCTAACCCCCCCACCCCACTCCCCAAAAAAGGGCTGTTGCAAAAATCTAGCCATTTTCTCATTGCATTTCAGTGGCTCAATCTCCATATTGGTGGGGAGGTGCTGACTGCCACTGCCACTGAAACAGCAACGGAGACTACAATCCATTCTCATTTGAAAGGCTAGGAAGATTGGTTGTAACATAACAAGACTGCCAAAATGATAAGCAAGTAATCAAGTGGATCTGCAAAGGAACTTTCAAGTCTCAGGTCTTCAATTGACAACTTCGATTTCTATCCAGATATCAGGCATAGCAGAGAGTGTAGAAAGAAAGAAAGGAAGGAGAGGCAGCAAGGGTTTCCTTAGCATTTCTACCTTTGCAAGGCATTGTTCGACATGCCCACTCCTCTCGTCCTCGGATCCTGAGAGAGGCTGGCTGCAGAGGGGACATACCTGTCCTTCGTCTTGCTTCCTCCTTTTCATTTTTCCAATCCGAGCTGTTCAAGGAAAGCAGAGATAGAAGAAAAGTACAACAGGTTACATTTGTAAGATTAGCACCTTCTCTATCCAGTATCAATAGTATTCATATCTATTCCTTGCAAGGGGCAAATGCGAACACAGTTAGAAAGAAAGTACCATACAGGGTTGAATTTTATCTTGAGCACTATAAACTTAATCCTCTTTATTGTTCCATCTTTATGGCATGGTCAAACACAAATCAAATTCCTTGTCTTCAAGAAATCATGCTTCATTCTTTAATTACTGTAGCACTGCACCCTTCTAGTAAAAAAACCTAAAGCCATTTGAGTTGCCTCAAAGTGAAAAAATTAATTGAATCAGAGAGTTTCCAGATTCACCCCAGAATAAGTCATCAGTAATCATTTTGTCTTCAAGGTGCCCAACAAGATTTATTTATTTTAGAATACTTTATTATGGAACATTTTTCAAATTATTGTAAGTAAGATGATGTTTATACTACTAACCCCCCCCCCCCAAAAGCACCAAGTTCAAGCATAAAATTTGGTAGCAAAATGGCCAAATTTCAAGGATCCATGCTTAATACAAGATTAAATAAGGCAAATAGGAGCGGTCAGGCAAAAAATTCTCATCTTCATCTGTATGTCAAGGTAAAATGTCTTGTGCTGAGTTCTACTCCTGATGGTTGCACTGAGAGCGCGCACTCCTTGCTACTCTCAGGATGATTTCTGCCTGTCCAGTTATGGGTGAGTTATGTGGGCACATGTAATAAGAGAGTGAATGGCAGCAATTTAGGTTTCAGGTTAAAATGGACATAAATTAATCCTTCTTTTGATGCTATTTTATATAGGTAGTTTTCAACTTATGACCAATCACTTAGTGACTACTTGAAGTTACAAGACACCCTCCCCACAAAGGCACTTAAGAACCAGTTCTGACAGCTGCTTTCCCCCTGCTGTCACGACCAGATTTTGGGTTGACCATTTGACTACAATTTAAGACTTTTTTTTTTGGCTGAAAAACAGTGTTCATTTCTGGGTTTGGGTGAACAATAAGTTTGCTTAATGACTTAATGACAATGGTGAATTGCTTAACGACTGCTGGAAAAAAGTCATAAAATGGAGACAATTTCTATATTTGTGATAGTTTTTAATGTTATATAATAATTTTGCAAATACGGAGGTAAAACATTATAAATTGTGAACTTGTTTTCAAGGGAGGATAATTATTATAGCTGAAACATATTTATCAGTATTTATCAATAGAAATACTTTAAGGTTTTATATACTTTTTTCTCTTTGTTATTGTTATGTATGCTTTTTTCCTTTATTTTTGATTTTAACTTTTGAAATAAAAAAAATCAGAAATAAAAATATGTACACCACAAAAATCACTGATCAGTTTGGTTCAAAGTTAACATGAGCTGATTATGTGTTACTATATATTGCACAAATATATAACATACATGTTATTTTTGTTACAACTTCATAGAATTCGTACCAAGCATGAAAAATGATCTCAAAAATACACTAAGGAAAGACACAATATGGATAGGAATAACTGGTAGATGTAAATGGCTACTAATAATTTGAGAATGCAAATGCAGGAAAAATAGTCTGTTCAATTACACGGTCAACTTTAGTTTATTTATTTATTTATTGGATTTATATACCGCCCTTCTCCTTCCGGACTCAGGGCGGTGAACAGCCAAGTAAAAAATCAGTACATAAAAGTTAAAATATTATAAAACACATATAAATTTGGCTGAGAATTAAAAGCAGGTAAATATTAAAATACATCAACTCTAAAAACTCTAAAAATTTTAAAAATTCAGCAGGGATCAGGCTGAACTGGCAAGCTGAAAAAGATAAGTTTTCAGGGCCCGACGAAAAGTCCGGAGATCGTTCTCAGTTCTGGAGGAAGATCATTCCAGAGGATAGGGGCTGCCACAGAGAAGGCTCTCCCCCTGGGGGTCGCCAGCCGGCATTGTCTGGCTGACGGCACTCTGAGGAGGCCCTCTCTGTGGGAGCGAACCGGCCGGTGGGAGGCAATTGGCGGCAGAAGACGGTCCCGTAAATACCCTGGTCCTAAGCCATGGAGCGCTTTAAAGGTGATTACCAACACCTTGAAACGCACCCGGAAGTCCACCAGCAACCAATGCAGCTCACGCAGGAGAGGTGTCACGTGGGAGCACCCCGTCACTCCCATAATCCCCTGCGTGGCCACATTCTGCACCAGTTGGAGCCTCCGGGTGCACCCCAAGGGGAGCCCCATGTAGAGAGCATTGCAGTAGTCCAGGCGAGACATGACGAGCGCCTGAGTGACTGTGCGTAGGGAGTCCCGATCTAGAAAGGGCCGCAACTGGCGTCACAGGCGAACCTGATAGAAAGCCCCCCTGGCCACAGCTGTCGTATGATCCTCTAAAGACAGCCGTGGGTCCAGGAGGACGCCCAAGTTGCGCACCCTTTCCGTGGGGGCCAATGATTCGCCCCCAATAACCAGCGATGGTGTCAGCTGGCTATATCGGGACACCGGCAGCCACAGCCACTCGGTCTTGGAGGGGTTGAGTTGAAGCCTGTTTCTCCCCATCCAGACCCGCATGGCTTCAAGGCACTGGGACATCACTTCCATGGCATCGTTGGGGTGGTCTGGGGTGGAGATGTACAGCTGAGTATCGTCAGCGTACTGATGGAACTCCACCCCAAAACCACAGATGATCTCACCCAGTGGCTTTACATAAATGTTGAACAGGAGGGGCGAGAGGACCGACCCTTGTGGCACCCCACACACTAGACGCCTCGGGGTCAACCGCTGCCCCCCGTCAACACACATTGCGACCGGTCGGAGAGGTAGGAGAACCACCGTAAAACGGTGCCCCCCACCCCCAGTCCTTCCAACCGGCGCAACATGATACCATGGACGATGGTATCAAAAGCCGCTGAGAGATCTAACAACACCAGGATAGAGGAGTACCCCCTACCCCGGGCCCTCCAGAGATCATCCACCAATGCGACCAATGCCGTTTCGGTGCTGTATCCAGACCTGAAGCTGGACTGGAGCGGATCTAAATAGACAGCTTCATCCAGGTACTGGGGGAGCTGCCATGCAACCACACTCTCAACAACCTTCGCTAAAAAGGGAAGGTTGGAGACTGGACGATAATTAGCCAAAACAGCTGGGTCCAGGGAGGGCTTCTTGAGGAGGGGCCTCACCACCACCTTCTTCAAGGCGGCTGGTAGGGCGGCTGGTTCACTCAAAGAAGCATTTATAATCTCCTGGAGCCAGCCTCGTGTAACCTCCCGGGAGGCCAGCACCAACCAGAGAGAGTTGACCATAAAATAATCAGTCATGCAAATATTTGAAGAATATTATCCTCTAGTCTATTTCTCTGAACTCCTTCCATTTTTCTTCCAATCACATTTTTTCTCAAACAACAATTTCCAACAGATTCATAGGCACCTATTTTTCACTAAATACACAGTGCAAAAGGAAAGAGGTCCCATTAGCTCTGGATTGTTTCTCCAGAATAGCACAAGTGGCTGTGGCTTTTACCACGCAGATTTTTATCTCAGATTTAGCGTTAGGACACTTACACAAAACAAAAATCATTTCTGCAATAATAAACCTTGCTCTTAATAATTTCTCTCATGTTTTCAGGATCAGGTAAGTAGAAAACAGCTCCATGTAAAAGATCCTAAATTTTCTTGAAAGGCTAATATTTTTTTGGAAGGAAATTAGAACCCCTCATATAGGAAGCTGCTCATACAGCTTTTTCCATGTTCATGGGAACAAGTATTAATACACCCCCAGAAAAAAAATGCAGTAAAAACATGCACTAAAGAATATTGTCATTAGAAATCTCCTTATCTGTAGTCACTAACAAAATCTACAATCACTTTTTCTTAATCACTCATCTAGTTAATTTGCAAACAAGAAGACTTCCATGTTATACTTTCAGTACGTTTTGCTTTTTTAAAAACCATCCTCAATTACCAGTGTAAGCAAGTTAGCACCCACCTATCACCTAGAAGAATTGAAATATTCTAGGAAATATTTAAAAAGCAGAATATACCTCTTTGGATGAGAAAAGGAGAAACATGCTCTTGGAAAGCAGCACCCATCTTTGCTAATAGCCCCAGAAAGACTAGTGCCAACCTGTCTACAAGACAAAAGGCTGGGCCAGCTTATCTACTACACAAAAGACCTTCACCCTCAGGACATAATAGGATTAGCCCTCTACCCATCTCACCACATGGCACCTGGGAAGATTACATCACCCAGCAAGATTCAACCAAGCCTGGAACTCAAGACAACCTACAAAGTTACCTCTACATGGCCCCGTAGGAGTCTGACAACCGATCAGAATACATTTCTTACACAGGAACAGGAAGCTCTAAGACGGGGCCCAAGAGAGTGTATAAATTTATCTATGTCTCTCACCTATGTGCTCAATTTGCCCAGGACCTCAAATCATGTGGTCCTGTCCCTCATTAAACCGTATTTCCAATCAGTCTCCATTTTTCCCGTGCCTTTCTCCCCACTTGGAATTGAACCCAGATGAACATTTCTTCCAACATCAAGATGTTGATATTATTATTTTTCTCAAGGACCTGGAGTAATATCTCTGATTACATCTTTTTAAAATAAATCTTTCACTGCAAAATGTGATGCTAATTGAAGGAGAAATTGTAAAACAGTTAAAAATACTAATGTTAATAACTTGGATTCTAACTATTTGCAAAGCTTCTTGGACCTACTTTTATGTTACTGGATTATTATGTTTATTATTTATTATTTATTATTTATACTAGCATGATGTACAGGTAATTTAAAGGGATTGATTTTTCCTAGGCTAATGAATGTTTGACACAATTCAGAAAATAAGACTACATTATCATGCATTCTCAGTGATGGAGACAACTTTAAAAAACATATAACAGCTATTGCAGACAAAAAAAAATGCTCTTGCCCACAAAATCAGAGTGGCAGAAGTCAAACATTAAATACAGCAAAAGGAAGATAACAAAAAAGTTAGCAATAACTTGATGATGGAATTCAGGAATGAAAACAAGGAACTGAGGCTGTTTGAAAAACGAGTGAGTAGAATTTCCAATTGCTGCTATAAAGCTCTGCTATCACTTCTAATCAGCATAGGAAGGATGGAGTAGCCCCAGAGGAAGGGGGGCAATTGCCGAGCTGTCCCAAAGGAGAACAGCTCAAAAGAACACACAAGTGAGACCACACTATTGTTAATTAGTGCTGATAGATGAAATCATTTCTAATTAGCTCACTAATCCTTCTCCCCTGTACTCTTGTCACAGGAGCAAAGAGAGGGGCTTGGTTGATTTTTTCCTAATGTTTAAGCCAAAGATTTTTTTTTTAAAGAATAAGCCTGAACGAAACAACAGAACTACCAGTTAAGATTCCAAACAGTCAGGTTAGTTTTTGCACTCCCTCAGTTAGAATATAGTTGAAGTTAAATTCTGTAAGAGACTTTGCTATATCAATGAAATAGACACGATAAAAGAAAGTTTGATAGTTTTAAAATGCACAAGACATTTTAAATTATTAGATTTATTTTGCTTAAATAACCAGGGCATAGGGAAATCAGTATTAGCATTACAATAGCAATTCTGCCACTAGAATGATTTCATGAACCAGAGTGTTGTTGATAGTCACTTCTTTTTTTAAATATTCCTTCTTTCACTGGATTAATCATGGATCCAAATTGCTACAAAAATTATTTCAAACATTACTTCCTTTTCTACACAAAAGCACACAATTGTGACAGGCTTTGCTTTGTTAATCCAAACAGCACAAATTCAGACTTAGTCTTAATTTACACTATTTCATGTACTTGTTCTGGTTTATCTGGAGTTTTTATTTTGGAGAGTCTTAGAAGGGTTCTTGTGCTAAAGCAGTTATATGAATGTGCCTAACTGAATATTTTTGTAGGAAAAGCTAGGAGCCAAGTCCCACTCCTTTTCATATTCTGCCTTTGTTTTCCCTATTCATTGTTTTGCAGGGCCTTATTTTGTATGTATTACATAACTTTTATATTGCTGGGAAGCCTGGAATCACACCTACTTATGTTCCATAATCTAGGTAATTATTTACATACTGAAACCCACGTTTGTATTCCACATTCTACCTAAGTTGAGTACTCTAGTGAAAAGAAAAAACCCAGCATGTCTTTTTCTAATCTACTAACCTAGCTATTAGTTATTAGCTTCTAATTCAATTTTGCTTGTTCATCAATCAATACTTGCTCACATCGTACCATTTCTTCTGCATATTCCAGATTGGTATAGTTAAGAATTGTATTCAATTCACCGTTGGAAGCGAATTGACACAATTATTGTCAAGATTAATGTATACATCATTATTTAAAGGATTTATATGACCATCTATCTCGTATAATGATCCCACTCAGCTCATAACTGGTAAAAACAGGAATATCTCCCTCCCTTTCAATAAGCATCAGACCAATCAGTCTCTTGACTCAACTCCCATTCTAGGTCAACATTTGGGCGAAGAGCCAGGTCTTTACAGCTTTCTGCAAGGCTCAAAGAATAGGGATCCCTCACATTTCAGGTAGAAGGTTATTTCAAGCCTGGGAAAACTACAGAGAAGATATGCCTATGTGCAGTTTACTTTCTGGAATTATAGGTTAATGAATCTCAGGATTTACTTTTTAGTTTTACATAAACCAAAGTATTATAAAATAGTTTTATGATGGAATTATTTGGGGGAGATTTGGCCAATTTGGAATACATATGGGTACATAAATGTTAGCAATTCCTTATTTCAAAGCTGCCATTAAAAGTCAGAAAAAGATAAGACTTTTAAAGTTGTTGGCAAGTACAGGGTATGTACAGTACCCAACTAGGCTTCAAATCACCTTTTCCTTTAAAATCTGGATTGCTGCACAGGAACAAAAGCTCAAGAAGCTTTTGATTAATATTATATTTCAATGAAGCCAATACACCCAGCAAGAACTGATTTGCTTTAAAAAGTCTTGGAAAAATATTTGTGTTTTGGCACTAGGCATTTTCCAATAACAGCACCAGATGCCGCAAGGAATATTTGTGAGATGATCAATATATGAAATGGTACAATAGTATATTCATTAATCATATGCCAGAGGTATTCAATAGAAATTGTACTGCAGTTTATGAATGTAAAACACAGATTGCACGTATTCACAATGCAATGCATGGTGCTAATTAATCTTAATTCAAGAGTTCACTCTTATGATGTTGTAAATACCACTAACATAGATCTTACAACCTTGCAGCTGCCTAGTAATTTTGAATGCATAATAAAACACTCTTTTCTTGCAATTTTAGAATACTTTATAATTTGAAAGACTAATATTTCAGTATTTTTGCTTTTGATTGAAATAAGCACTGACAAATAGAATTAAAGGATTAATTTAAATTAAATTAAAATCAAATCTTTTGAAAAGGTATTTTTTGTTTTAAAGCACTCAGATTTCATAATATTAATATTTTAATCTGACTAAAAATCTCAGTGCTAAATACTGTAAAAAAATTACTGCATGCAAATATGGAAATCTGTGGTTTCCCTATAAAGGCAAATAATCCGAGGAATTAAATCTGTGGAAGTCAAATTAAAAGTTAATCTTGATTCTCTACAAAATGCCAGAAATTGGACGCAGGTGATTACATACGCATACATTGGGAAATTGATCAGAAATTGAAGAACAGCACATATAAAGTGTGGTTGCAAAAAACTACCAGAATGTAAAATGTCACTATTTTTTTTATATGTACATGGCTCTAAGTAGTATCTCATTTGAAACAGTATGCAGTACTGGTGGTAAGGACAGCACCAATTTAGGAAAGATTCAAAGAAACAAAAACAGTGGCAACACAAGTGATAAATAAGCTTTGAAACTGTAGGTCACAACTTGCTAAACTACCTTATAAAGGAAGAGAGCATTAGCCCCATCAGACACCAATATTGGAAATTATTATTCCTAACGAAAGACAGGAATATAGGTCTCACTCACCATTCAGCCGGGTCTGTCTGTTTGCCCTTACTCGCAAAAAAGTCTATGAACAAAAGACACAAGAATGTAAATAGATAGGATTAGGGCCCTGCTAATAAGAAAAACAGAGAATAATTCAACCCACTTTAAGAAGTATTCTTGAAAGGAACCCACTCCCAGAATATTTTTAAAAATACACACACGTTTCATTCAACCCTTAAAAATCCTCCTTTCTGGTTTATTTTTCCATATATTAATTCCAACAATTCATAGTTTCCTAACAGCTTCCTTTATTAATGTTTTCTTTTGCTCAACTCTAAATATTTGGACTTTCAGAACTCTCTCCTATAAAATGATATTGCCAGCCCCATTTGCTTTCTAAAGTTCATAGATTGTCCATTATCAAAAGCATTCAGTCTGTAATAGTAGCTGTAATCAGGTTCACTGCCTGCCTCACTATCTTAGGCTGGCTCAAACTCCAAACTGATCTGCCAAATGAGTATCTATTTTGGCTCCATTTTCTAAATACAACTCCAGCGTTCCCCCCTCCCTGTACGTGCCCTGCCATGCCTACTAGTTTCCTAATCAACTCCTAACATAGTTCATTTTCTCGATATATAAAAAGAGGCCTCTCCAAGTTTATCCTGAGAATGTAAACAGACCACTCCCCCTCTCAGGAAGGACGGCCCAGCTTCTCTTAGATGTAAACAAGACCTATTCCCTTCCTTAGCAATAAAATGGCTTCGGCCCCAGAAACGGTCCACGTTCGCACCTCCTCCCGACCACCGGGCTCCCTCCTCTCGCTCTGCATGGCCGGGGATGAGAATGGATACGGGCAACGGCCCCGGCACCTGCAATTAACTCCCCGAAGCAGCGGTCGTCGCCATATTAGCTGCGATCATGTGACCAGCCGTCGCCGACGCGGGGTGAGAGTTCAGAGGAAGTTGTTCTCATGGCAACTAAGGCTGGGGGCGGGCGAGGGTTGAGGGGTTTCTGCCATAATAATAGCGGGTTCCTCAATCGCTTTTGTAAACACCGGTTACCACAGTCCGGATGCCTGAAATGTGTAGTCTTTGCCCATCAGGTCGTCCCCGTCGCCTTTTTTAACAACTTTGCAACTCACACAACTCCTTAAAATAAATCCGCGCTCAAGAGCGCGCCCGGTCTGTACTTTGAAAAGCAGCATTTTTCCACTTCACAATAAAAGTTACCGATAGTATTTTTTCTTTTTCCTCTAATTAAATAAAGAGTGCTGCAAAGACCCGTGCGTGCCCCTATTTCTGTAGTAGCAGCAGCAAGCTTTGGCAAATACCCAATATTCTGGTTTCACTAGCCTGACCCTATATTGATCAAGAAGTAAAGAATGGTTACTGGCCAAGACATAAATACACATTTCCTAAAACGAAAAAAATATCTTGCTAATGGTAGGACTGGAAATGGCATGGCAGTGCATAATTTTCATCCTGATTTATGTTCATAATACCCCTGTGTGTTAGCTATTTTGCCAATAATTATGCTGTTCATGCATTTAATGAAATGGATCACAATCCACAAAAGTTTATATCATAATAATGGCTGTTTTTTCAACTACTACATGATGTAACATTTCCACACAAATGGAAACACAATCATGTAAAACATACGATATCTACACTACAGAAATTTAATTTTCAGATTTAAGGTTTAGTACGTTGTGCAAATCCTTGAAAGTAAATTCATTAAACCAAAGTTAAATTAACTTGGGTAAACATACTGTGCAATCTTCAGCTATAAAGAGTCAGAAAAGATGCATTAAACTCACTAAAAATTTCTAGAAAAAAAATTAGAAATGTAACAGCTGAAAATTTTTCACTATGTCTGATACGCATGAATAGTGAATATGATGCAACTTTGAGGGTACAAAAACCCATTCAAAGTCCAACCTTAGGACCACTACCTATAAAAAGGAAATCATGCAGTTACTGGCTGCTCTGCTAATATCACATCCCAGATTAGTTTGGATAATAGATTTCTTTAGTCTTAAAAACGTAGTATACATCATAAAAATTTCACTGTCAGAAAAATATTCATTTTATGAGAATCTTTAAATATCCTTGTACATAACAAGAATAGTAGTTAGTACACAGTTTGAATACATAAGCAATTTGCCCTTTTATTGAAGTAAGTAAAGATCAATATGTAATATGCTCATGTCTTGTAAATGTTTAATTCTATTGAAGTCAATAGGAGTCAGCTCTTTGTAAATTGTAGCTCTTTGTAGTACGGCCAATATCCAAATAAAAATCTTTCCAAATTCAAATGCTACTAAAGCTGTCAGATATTATTTTACTGTGTTATTTTCAAATTGTTGTTGCAAGAAAGTTAAGCCAATCCTAGACAGGAGAGCCTATACTGGCTGCCCAATCTCTTCTAAAAAATCTCCAGTCATGGACCATCTACAATTTCTGGAGGCAAGCTGTTCCACTTGGAACAGGGAGATCAATTGTTCTCCCTGTTAGGAAATTTCTTCTTAGTTCTAGGTTGGATCTCTCCTTGATAAGTTTCTATCCATTACTTCTAGTCCTGCCATCAGGTGCTTTGGACAATAGGTTGACCAGGTCCAGTGGTGGGATTCAAGTAATTTAACAACCGGTTCTCTGCCCTAATGATTTCTTCCAACAACCAGTTTTCCAAACTGCTCAGAAAGTTAACAACCGGTTCTCCCGAAGTGGTGTGAACTGGCTGAATTCCACCACTGATCAGGTCCTATCATCTATGGCAATCCCTCAAATATTGGAACACTGCTATCATGTCACACACACACACACACTCATCCTTCTCATATATAAGGTAAGAGAAGGAACCATGTCCTCTATACCTGAGAAGTATCCTATTAGTGTCAAGCTGTTAAAGATTCTTCAAGCATTAAAGCCAATCAGGTGTGACAGTGTTAATAATCTGAGGATTTTACTGTTAAAACTGATCAAAGCATCAAAAACCTTGAGAATTTCTTAAAATCCTAAATCACTGAATTAATTCAATATAGAGAATTTTCCCATATTTTCTTTCAGCAAATATGGCACTACATGGAGGAGAGCAATGTAGACTTTCAGTGATGGGGTTTAGCAAAGATCTCTATCCTTTATGTTTTCTAATATTACTCTACTATTACGCTCACTCTATTATCCTCCATTGGAATCCTTATCATACACATACATTTTTGCTGGCACTACTACTAGTAATAGTAACACCTAACAGTGTACTTTAACTCATGTGAATGCACTAGTATTAATTCTGATCTGATTTATATTAAATATTTTACAGTCAATTAGAGATACTGTAAATAATTGAAATTAAATAAAAGATACATTATAAGCAAACACTATGGTTGAAAGGAAGATATAAATATATTTAGAAGTCTCTCAAATTTCTTCATTCCTTTATTTTTCCCTAATTGTACTTCTGTATGTCAGGTAGGCATTGATTTTATAAGATTTATAGCAAACACACCCATCATAAATTGTTTTATGAATTGAGAACTTTGCATTTCATAAATATTAAGACAGCATTTGGGAACTAAAACAGTAAACTATCTTACTGGGATTCAGAGGAAAAGAGAAAGGAAAAAAGTTATTTGCAGTTTTAACACAATCTTAGCTGGCAGTTTCATTCTAGTACACTGAAATTCTTGCTTGGATGCTTTGACAATATTGCTCTTGACAGGTGACTCCACTAAGAACACAGTGTACCACAATTTATTGGTCTTTGTCTTTGGAGGTTCAAAACATTGTATCAGAATTAGAGACTGTCATAGGTAATTTCTTCACATACTTCTGTTTATGAACATCATCTATATGTGTGGGATGACACTGAAACTGTTTCAATAATATGTTAATGAGATTTATATTGTATATTTATATTCTTAGAAGAAACCATGCATTAATTATTCTACAAAGGATGTAATTAGGCTATCATTTACATCCTGAAACTGGGATGTAATTGGCTCCTCCCTCATCTCAACAACGTACAACTTAGCTTAGAGAAAAAGGATGAAATCTGACTTTTAATGGATTTTTTTCTTCAAGTAAATTGTACTCTCATCATGCATTTTCCTTCTACTTACTGTCCAATACTCCTCCTTCCCTAGTTTGGAATATTATAACCTGACTCAGTGTAATGCTTAGCATTCTCATTTCAAATTTATTACAGTGAGAGATAGGAGTGCTCCATATTTTCTACAACCTGACCTAAATTGATTTCTTGTGTTAGAGAAATAGATGCAAAGAATTTTTTAACTGGAACAGGTTTTTTTTTCCGTTTTGGAAAAAATGTCATGTCATTAATCCTATTCAAATTCATAAGCATGTGAAGAAAAGATATGGAATACCATTTTCAAAAGCAATGCTGTTTTCCTAGTGTGAGTAAAATGTTCAACTGAACTATGGAATTTTAAGTGATAATGTAGGGCATAAAGAGGAGCCACTAATTATTTTTTCAGGAAAGCAACACAAAACATCATCTTTAACCCATCCCAAACTACTGTGAAGACATATCTTCTTGCTGTGTGTCTATAGCAGTGTTTTCCCAATTCTGCCAGCATAAGCCATGCCAAGTGGTCTGTCTGCTTTATTTCATTTCATTCTCTCATGACACTTGTTAATTTTGGATACCAAAGTGAAACTGGGAAAAGTTCTACAAGTGATGGAAAGAACAGTGAAAAAAAAGTGATTCCTCCCCAACATACACACTGGGGTGAAGCTGACAAACCTTTTACAGTTTCTCCTTCTAGCTCAAGTGATACCAAGAATTGTAAAAAAGTAGTTTTTCTCATTTCCCAGTGCCCTGGAGAAATGCTCAACAAGGCCAAGCAATTCCTGCTTTGCAATTGGACAAGATGACCTCTAAGGCTCTTCCAGCAATATTATTCAATGATTGTTGGATGTTTGTTCATGCAAACAGAAACCATGTATTCTTAGAATCAATTCTTTTCAGAAAAGAAAGTGATTGGTTCTTGCTTCCCAGGAATGGATGGGAAATAAACAGAAGCATGGAATGTGATAACTGTCATACAGGTCAGCCAAAGTTTGAAATCCATATGACATATGGTTTGATTTCCAGGCAATATTACAAGAATCAAGCAGTTTAAGGTTGCCAGGTGAAATTGCCCCTCGCTGAATTCTGCTTTTCATTTTACTGGAACAAATAAGTACATGGTACAAAATTTAAGATGAATTTCTTAAATTAATTTTCTTGGATTTAAAAGTACATGTGTAAATTGTAAAATCTTTAGATTTATTTTTTTTCTGTTTTTTCAAATGATTGAAATTAAAGCCACTAAATAACAAATAGTACTAAAAAGCCTAATTTCCTAATAAGTCTAAAATATTTTGTAATCAACTTTCCTACTTTGTTGCTCCTGAACATTCAATTATAAAACCAGGTTATATTAGTATTGAAATATATTGAAATGCATAGCCTTATCATAACTTCTGCTATGGTCACATTCAAAATTCAGATTGTCCATATGAAATTTCTAGTATCTTCTGAAAAGTAGCACATTGTTTGGGTATTTCTTTTACTTGATTTTTTTTAACTGGTATATTTTTACCCCTGGATAGGCTTGTGGTTAATCATTCAGAGTCAATGTGATTCAAAAGGTATACAAGCTAAAGTAATATATAAGTAAAATTTTAATGATACAAATGCTAATAGTGATCTACATTTAATCTACAAAGTTGATTAGTTCAAGCTTTTATGTTATCTTCTTATAGAATTATTCTGTAAGAAATGTTTGTTTACTAATCTCTTCCTATTATACAGTATTTTCATAGAAGCATAAATGTCACAAAAAATGGCAATGTACCATTAGTAATACTTCAGTTTACACACACACAAGGCATTTCATGGAAAGTTCAGCCCATGGAATCAAAGGAAGATTTATTATACAGTGTCTTTTTAATTAACCCTCAGTTGGATTTATGTTTGACTATTTTCCCAGATGAATTCATGTAACAATTATACATTGTTTTTTTAATTAATCATATCTGAATTTCCAGAATAAAGATAATTTGAAAGAAAAAAAGAAGAAAAGAAATATCCTAGAGTTTGTATAAGAATTTCTTGATATGTATAAATGAATTCTGTTACAAATATTTATCACATTCTATAAGATTATAGTGTTGACTGGTTTTTGAAAGAATGAACTAAATACATGTTGAAAAAAATTGATGTCAAATATGAAATATAATACAGACTATGTAAACAATGTATCTGCTTATGACAATATTGAAGCTACTATTATGGCTAATACACATAAATTAGTTACACAATATCCAGAGGGAGTATCCTATTAGTAGAGTTAATTAGAATAACTATGCATCTTATTTTCCAATTAGGATGTAGCCCACTTACGAAGCAGTATATAAGTCTAAGTACTATTGCTATTGCTATTTATCTATAAAATTCATCACTACCTTATATTTGAAGTTTATTAAAAAAAACTTTACTAGTAGAATATTATATATAATTAAGATATTCATTTGGACAATGAGTTCTGTTGGCTTTGGACAGTAAAAACAAGAACCCACTGTACCAGTGTTTCTCAACCTGGGCATCTTGAAGATGGACAGACTTCCAATTCCCATAATTCCCCAGCCAGCCAATTCTGGGAGTTGAAGTCCACCCATCTTCAAACTGCCCAGGCTGAGAAACACTGCATTATAACATCTTCAAACTGCCCAGGCTGAGAAACACTGCATTATAACATAAAGTGCTTTGAGCAACTGTTAAAAATACTGCTGAACATTAAGAAAACAAATTTTTGTTTGCTTAAAACAGTTGCATTATATGCTTCTTTCGGAATGGAGCCTTAAAGTTAATTATTTCTTTTTGGTCATTTGGGGCAATTTATTGGGCTGTTTCTTTTTATCCACTTGAAAAGTAATATCTTTTGTGCAATATTGTACTGTTACAGTGCAATATTGTACTGTTAGGCTATTATATCACCACACACAAATAATCTCGTACTTAATAATCCTCTTTATCAACCACTACTATGACATAAAGCAATAAAAAAATAAATAAAAACTGGATATAATCCTCTCAAAGAAACTTGCAATACTGTTGTATTATAGTACTGTTTAGTCAAGGTTTCAAAGATAAAGAAACCTATGTATCAAACAGCAATTATCTGAATTTACATATGACATACAAAGCCTAACATCATTCCCTGAAAGATCTGTTAGTGCCATTTAGTAGCTCCTGGCTTTCAGTCATCAGCTGACTCCTCCTGGTATCATTCTCACCTGGTATCTGTCAGAGTGATGAATATCATCTGAGGAATGGGGTGATGCTGTTGGAGAATCTCCTTCCCGCTTGATAGAGGCTGACAACAAAATCGACTGCAGGAAAAGAAGGGAAAAGGGAAAGTAGTTAAGAATGCAGAGGGGAAACGGAGCAGGTGATGTGATATACAGTAGCAATAATTAAGAAAGCCATGATTAAGTCAACTATGGATTTAGTGTGTCATGTAAACCCAGCCTATTATCCTTGGTTCTTTTTTGTAACAGTTTGCATAAACTTTTATTGACAGAATTATAAGAATGGAGCATGCCTTTTTTTTAATTCTTCAAGCAAGTTTTCTTGTCTGTATTATTTGTAGGGACTGTTTGTGTTCAGGGTGTTCAGGATAGACATTTTTATAGTACTTAACTCTTTAAAATAGGAGCCCATATCCAAAGAAGAACAACAACTAAAACAATGAGACAGAGATCATCAATGGCAGTTCCATGGTAAAATGGCTACATTTTTATCCACTGTAGTTTAAGAATACTAGCAAGAAATTCAAACAGGTACAAACAAACTAATTTTTTCCTCTCATGAATGAAAATTCCTTAACAAATGTATTCAAATAATATAAATACAATGAATAGGCAGAACAAGAACTGCTACAAATTATTTCAGAAATGACAATGTTACATAGTTATAGGATCTCTCATTAATATTCTGAAATCTCCCAGATATTAGGAAGTTTCTCTTATTCTTACAGCAGATTAAGAAAGTGAAAGAGTTAGCAATTTAATGGTATTTGTGAAAGTTATCAGTGCTTTGTAGACTTCAGGGCAGGTAAATATAAATTCCTTCTACTACAGTACAAAGTTTTATGAGAAATGACAATATTTTGACTATACAGTAGTCCTCAATTTAGGACTGGTCATTTAATGACAGTTCAAAGTTACAATGGACTTTTTAAAAGCTACCTATGTTATAGGTGCTGCCCCTCTCCTGTGGGCATGTGATTACATTTTAGGCGCTTGGCAACTGGCTCACATTTATGACTGGTTGCTCTATGCCATGGTCACCTGACGGTGATTTGCAATTTCTTGCCAGTTTTCAGCAAAAGCCATCCATTCTGAATAACTGTGATGCTCACTTTATAACCATTGTAAAAATGGTCAAAGTCAACTCTGGCCATGTGTGCCTTGATATCGTCTATGACCACAACCAGTTATAACCAAAATCTGGGCTCTGTTGTGGATTGGAAGTTGAGGAATACCTGCAGTTTAAAGAAATACATTCAATGAAAGTAAACAATATTGTTAGGAAGATCTCAGAAATATTAGCTTTATCCACATGAACTGGTAACCCATATGTCAAAATGAATACAAGGTCACAAATGATTAAATATAATATGATAATAATGCCAGTTTTATTTTATACACATACAGTATACAGTATATTTGTTAGATGTGATAAAAAACCATTTCCACGTGTGATAGTTCAATTTAACTGATTTATTGCTAAAAGCCTATGCAAAGGATCTTAACTAGCAGTTAGCACCTATTTAGAGTTAGATAAGGGCCAATGGCATTCAACGGGGGTTGGAGGTTTGAGTCCCTGGATAAAAAGCCAGATACAAATGTAGCAGAGGTGGGTTTCAGCAGGTTCTGACCAGTTCTGGAGAACTGGTAGTGGAAATTTTGAGTAGTTCGGAGAACCGGTAAATACCACCTCTGATTGGCCCTGCCCCCATCTATTCTCTGCCTCCCGAGTCCCAGCTGATCGGAAGGAAATGGGGATTTTGCAGTAACCTTCCCCTGCCACACCCACCAAGCCACACCCATAGAACCGGTAGTAAAAAAAATTTGAACCCCACCACTGAAACGTAGCAGATAAATAATTCTGAAGTAATCCCAAACTCAACCAACTCATTATGTATACTCAGCATATGCATGTACTCAATAATGCATAGGTAAAGGTTTCTTTGTGTTGAATTGAACTCTCACCGACCACCTGGTCACATAAAAACACTTCAATACAAAATTTTGACTGAATTCATGGTAGCTGAAAGGATTATCACTAGAGATAAAATGAGGGTTTAGTTTACAGAAAATGTTGTTTTGCCTCAAAGTTTCACATTATTACTATTTGTTAAGAAAACGTATATGGCCACCCAACACGCTCACAGTCACTCCAAGCAGCTTACAGAAGTAATACCCTAAATAGAAAACCCAATAAATCCCCACCCAAATTTATTTTCCTAAATTTGACATATTGTCATTGCTGAAAATGGGCTTGCCATATTCTTATGCTAACAGGTATAAAATAAATTAGAAGAAAATTACCATTTAGGGAGCAAATTAAAATAAATTAAAAAAATGCTGCACTCGAATCTGTAGAATTAGAAAAACCTGCAGCTTTTAAGCTGCATGTGCCTCTTCTGCTATACTGCCATTTCATGCTATTGAAATTTGGTTTCAAAATGACAAAATTTCAGGAGCTTATTTCAAGTAGTTTGGCAGAGGGGAGTACCCTAATATCCTCCCCTGAAAAAAAATTGATCAGTTCTGCCCTTTCCAATGACATTATAGTATTACTGAGTAGCTTCTTGCAGCCCTTTGGAAGGTCAAAAGGTTGAATGTCAACCAGTGACCCTTCAAATTTTCCCATCCTTACTTTATAAAATTACATATTATAGACAATCCTTTGCCTTATTTTTTATCAGAAGGAACTGCCACACTGCAAATATCATTTCAACAAATCCTGTTCCCTGTATATTAATGGGCTGCATCAGTATTCTGAGATCTACAGGGCTATTGGTTGCATTATAACTCCCCTTTTCTTTTTGTAGTAACCTGATAGAAAGTGTTAAAGGTACCTTAGCTTTCAATTTTCTTCAGTGAAGATATAAAAATATGAAAGTCAAGCTTTCAGCTCTACTTTTTATCTGCATAGCTTCTCAGAACCTCCATCAAATTCCAACAGCCAGTTTGCTGGCTCCCCATTCATCCATGCAACTAGTTCTAATTCAATATGATTATGTGAAAAATGGCTATACTAGCTATGGAGACAGTAAATTAAACATTATGTATTACTTTTTATCATGTGGTCCCAAGAAGAAGGCTAGCCCCATTTATTTTACAAACCTCCAGAGTGCCATGACGACGACCTCTGGGAAAAATGCAAGGCTAAACTAATCCCAAAGATGTCAATCTTAGACCTTCTACATACACGCTCCGTTAAGATGAATAAACCACCCCTTAAAATTGTAGCAAGCAGCTATATTCTAAATACCTCTGCAGTGTGTTAAACACCATATCAGTGAATTAAGCTCTTGATATCGCATCAAACTAAACTTCCACTAAGATGGAGACAAAGTGTCTCCATTTAGGCAATGTCGGAAGAATTTACAAGGTTATAGGGGGAATTGGGAAGGGAAAAGAGCAGTAGCAGAAATTTTAGGGTTGTTCATCCTCAATTTTCAGTGCCCATCTTGCAATTGTTCACAGTATTTGCATCTAATTGTTGGGTGTGGATTGGATTTACACAGGAGTGTTAATTTCAACTCAAATGGATCAACTTAGGACACTTTTTAACTGTGAGAGGACATTAAATTAGGAAAAGATAGATATGGAGTCAACACCAAGTTGCAAATCTAAAAATACTGACTATCTTTAAGGCACTTTTTCTGAATTCAACATCAAAGGAAATGAGAATCTGATTCTCTATCCTGCCCTATCAGCCTTACCAAGTGGACTACAAATGCAACTAGATAAGTAAATTCTACTTTATTGTAGGACTAAAGTAACAGAAACTTGCAAGTTTGAAAGTACAATTCTCCCTTTATCTCATTTACCTATCTGAAAAATTAGGGAGTCTTTTCTTGACCCACCCACTCGCCAGCTGAGAATTATGCCATCTCTTATCTGACCATTCCCTATATAGTGTCTTTGGTGCCAGTCTCCCACAGTCATTCCCACATACCATTACATCATGCTCTCCTTCAGACTCATTCCCCCTCCTGAATTTCCAGGGAAAACAAAATGTGAGTGTAAAAACCAAACACAGCTATGACATTCCCCTTCTGCTGGTAACTGTCTGAGATCACATGAGGCATCCTGTAAATCAGCTAGAAGTAACAGACATCCCTCTGAGAATCAGTCTCGCCCCCTCCCCTCCACGTACCTGATATGGAATGAGTCATTTCCAGTGGTGGGATTCTACCAGTTCAGATGAACTGTTAGCTCTGACTTTCAGCCGTGAGTGAACTGGTTCTCTCTTTCTTTGAAGTGAGCATGCCCTCCTGCCCCTGTGTTATACTCACCTATATTTTTGCTTCCGAAGCCCAGCTGATCGAGGCAGCAGAGTGGATTGTCACTCCTCAGCTGTTTTCCTTGCTCTCAGCAATGTGCAAATTCAATTTTCTGCAAACTGCATATGTGTGCTCACTCAGCAAACCAGTTGTTAAACCGGTAGGATCCCACCACTGGTCATTTCCCAACCCCTTGCTTGATATCTTGCTATCCCTGAAGTACCTCCACCCCACAGAAAAAATCCTGTTCATCATGGCCAGCACCTAACTCCTGCAAGTTAGTAGTTGTCGAAGACAGGATTAGTTAGGATATTGGTTGTGAAAACAGTGCACCAAGTACAGTGCATACACATCTCTTGCTGCCTTCCATGATCTCTCTGAGTCTGGGCAGCAGTTTCAATGTATCAAGTATTCAACCCATTTCCCTCTGCATTCAGACCTAGCACTTTTTCCAACCTGTACACCCCCTGCCCATTTACCAGTGTGGGAGAGTGCTGTCTGTGAACACAAAATGCAGTGTGTGTGTGTGTGTGTGTGTGTGTGTTTCCCTCACTAGCAAAGTTCAACTGAATATAAGGCGAACTTTCACTGATGCTGGCAATTACAAACAAAATCACTGTATTTGTTTAATCATTGGAAAGTGCGAATAAATTTGAAGTTTTGTTCCTTGGAACAACAGTTAGAAAAGCCCCCAAAGCACTGCACATCTTTCACATTACTGGAGGTGGGGAGGAGTGCGTGTGTGTGTGTGTGTAGTGATAGAATAGACCAGTGATGGTGAACCTATGGCACGTGCTGGATGTGGCACACAGAGCCATCTCTCTGGGCATGCAAGCTGTCACCCATTGCTCTTCTGGGTTCCGGTGTGCCAGCCAGCTGGTCTTCACATGGCTGGAAACCAGAAGAGCAGCCACCCGGTGCACATGTGCGCCCCAGGTGGCTGCTCTTCTGGTTTCTGGTGTGCGCATGTGCACCATCCACCTGGTCTTCTGCTTTCTGGTACACATGCATGTGTGAAGACCAGCTGGCCATTGCATATGCGCATGCCAGAAACCAGAAGATCATCTTCCAGGCGCATGCATGCGTATCGGGTGGCTGCTCTTCCGGTTTCTGGCACACACACATGTGCGTGCACATGCTCCTGTTTTGGCACTTGGTGCTGAAAAGGTTTGCCAACACTGAAATAGACTACACTTTTGCTGGATCCATCTGTATACTTTCTGTGGAGACTGTGTATCCCAAAAAGTTTAAGCAGATCAAATGGTTATTTTTCTAATTTGGCGAAGAGCTTGTTTCTCCATAACATCTGCAATATATTTTTGACAGGTGGCATGCAAGAAGGAATATTCACAATATATTAATAAGCCAATAAAAACTAGTATGTCATCTAAGTATACTATCGTACACTAATCTATAATTTCTGAAAATATATAGTTCATGAATCTAGAAAAAAACAGCTGTGCAATTAACAGGTGGAAAGTTTGTGTATTTACACTTGCTGTATCTTGTAACAAAGCCTGTTAAATACAAGTCCTTTCATTCTGATTAGGTTGTAAGGTCTTCTCAAGTCCAATTTATTTGCGTGTACTTTGAGAAAGTAAATGAAGGGAGGAGGCTCTGTTGCATGTCTTAAAATGTTTTTAAATTATACTTTTCAGAGAAAATTGTTTTCTTTATACTAACAGGAGAACAAAATTTTTAAAAGCCCTATTTTTTTTTCTTAAAAAAAAAAGACCAGGAAAGAAATTTCCAAAACTTCATTGATTCAAAAAGTCAGAGTAAGCAGGCATACAGATATAGGGCTCGATTTCTATGCTTGGCCAGACAAGGCATATAGCATCTAAATGGCAATGTTGAGAAAGACTACTTAGAAACTCTCTGAAAAAAATGGATCTTCAGTGGGTTTCTTTTATTGTGCCTGAATTTCAAGGGTATTATAAGTCTAATTAATAAAACAGAAATATGAAATCTTACTGAGAAAAAAGCTGGGAAGGCCATGTATCAGAACTTAGGACTATAGAAACATAATATCTGGTACCTATGAAATGACTTATGTCTGTTAATGTAAAAGACCAAACTGTAATTCACATCAAAGCTATGAAAAGATGATCCCCAATATCCAACAGAATTAAGAGAAATGATTAATGGTACAATGTCTTGAGAAAAATAGAAATCATAAACCATTTTAGAGATATGTTAAATCACAGCATGATCTTGCCATAATATCAAATCAGATTAAATGGGTCAACCTGCAAGATACAACGCCTGATAGTTTTTTTTTAAAAAAGAAGAAGTTCCACTAAGGGGCCATCTTAGAAAAAGGAGGAGGGGAAAGTACATAAAAGTAACATAAGTATATTGGTTATTATGTGTCAAAAAACAAACAAACCATAAATAGACTCATGAAAGGCAGAAATATTAGATAAATACCCTTTTAAGGAGGAAGCCTATACTATTTAGATAATTTTTCAAAAATTGAATATCATGTTGATTAAAACAGAAAACAATCTATTTTTGGAGATCTTTTGTGGCAAAGCATATAAAGGCTGTATACTTGGTCTTGCAACGTTAGACAGCAGGAGGTTTCCAAGTGACATCAATACTTGCTGGATTATAAAATGGAATTTAACAAATACAAATTCATCATATTGTTAATCGAAAGATATAATATGATTGTGGCCTGAAGTGAAAATGAATATAGAAGGGAATACAGCATAATCTGTCTTCACCCGGTTGATGGAAATCTGAAGATCAAAACTATTAGGACAGTGAAGGATAATCATAATGCCACAAGATCTGGGTGTTTATTGTTTTCCTTTTCACTGAAATAGTTATCTGCATGATTCCTCAAATCATGAGGAAAGTCAGAATAGGAGGTGGAGAAATGAGGGTCCAGCATTCAACCAGAAAAGACATCGTAACTGTTCTTGTGGTGAGTAATGCCACAATTGACTAAATTAATCACTGTTGGTTTTGAAGCCAACAAATCTTCAAATTCTGTTCTCTTGGTTAACTGAAGTACTGACTATCCTTTAGGACATTGTCAGTATGAAGATATACAGTATGCCTCATTATTGAAAAGATGAGCAAATGGTTGTGAATTAATCCTCATGTATTCGGCTTATTTCTCAACTAGTGAATTCTATATAAGGTATCATCCATCCTATTGTTAAGAGGCCTGCATCACTGAATGGCAAATCTTTGATAGGGGCTGATCTTCATTGACAAGGCCAGAGAAGTGCAGCCATGCATGCCTCCTGAGGGAAAAAGCTCCAGCTATATTATTTTATGCACAGTCTGCAGCATGGCAGGATGTATTGATTTGTGGCTCAAATAAATGGCAAGCTTCTGCATAAAATATCTAAACCAAAAGATTCTTGTCCTCAAGTAAACGTTCAAAAACCATAGCCATCTTCTCCCATAGAAAAATATTAATAGTGAGCCATGGATGCATGGTGAGCTGAAAAGGAAAATTCCAGAGGTTTTCATTTTTCCTCATTCATTAGTGTGGAAGACATTTTAAGTCAGCCTATTCTTTGAAAAATCAACTAAAACAGAATTTGGGATAGAGTAGTTAAAAAAATATTGTTATTCAGCCCTGGACATATTCAGGAAATGTTTTGGATATGTCAAAACACCTTTGGATACAGAAGTTGATGTCCCAATGCCGGATCAGATAATGGTATTCAGTCCTGGTATTCAGTGGTTAAGTCTGGATATGAAATATAATATTCTGGAGCTTAATGCATAATTGGCCATGAAATATCAGAAGTGACTGATAAGTTGGTGTAAGTAGAAGCTACTAAGTAGATTAAGGAAGTGAGTGTATAGTCACTGAAACAACTATAAAGGGAAATGAAAGTAGAAATTCCTGTGGTAGTAAGAGATGGCTAGGTATTTAAGTCAAAACTAATTCCAAAGAAATCCACTGCTGTACCATAGGTAAGGAACACTTAGATATAAAGATGTATCTGAAGATGAAACTATAGAAAACTATCAGTCCCACACTGAAAACACAACTACTATCCAGGTAATGGTCATTTAGCAAAGCAGGGATATATACCAAGAAAGCAGTTGGCAATACAAATTCTAAGACAGATATCTTCAACTGTGAACGCCATATTGTCCCTACCGATATGAAAAAAAATGGATTAATAACAAAGAGAACAGCATCATTTGCTATGATCTGGAATGCAGCATAGGAAGGAATCCCCATCTTGATGTCAAACCACTAGGGCATAAACATAAATTGCACCAATCAAGTGACTAAGTCTGGGTAAAATACTGAAACCAAGAGCCAATATGTGGTTGGTTCTCAGGAGAAATTCTTGCTAATCTTTTCAAATAAGGTAGGACCAAAATGCTGCAGAGGCTGAGATGCTTCTAAAATCAAATAATGCCATAAAGATAGCAGTGTTAATAAAAAGAAAACTGATTGTCCTGTAACTAACAACTGTAGCAGAATAGTTAATGTTTCATCTGGCCAGTACAAAAAGTGCAGGACCAGGGGTGAAATGCTCCTGGTTCGGATCGGTAGCAATGGCGGCTGGTGGTTCGGAGAATGGGTAGCAAAAATCCCTGCGCCTTCCCCCCGGCCCCATGCCCAGCTGAGCCGCGTGATCATCAGAGGCTTTTTTTTTACTTTTAAAAGCATTTTTTCTACAACCTCTGGCCGAAAAAATGCTTTTAAAAGTTAAAAAAAAAAAGCCTCTGATGATTGTGTGGCTCAGCTGGGATTGTCAGAGGCTTTTCAAAGCATTTTTTTCTGCACCCCTTCGGCCAAAAAGGTTGTAGGGAAAAAAATGCCTTTAAAAGCCTCTGGTGATCCCAGCTGACTTGCCTGATTGTCAGAGGCTTCTAAAATAATTTTTTTCTGCAACCTCTTAAGGTTGTAGACAAAATGCTTTGAAAGGTAAAAAAAAAAGTTGGCCACGCCCACCCAGCCACCTTACCCCACCACCACCAAGCCACGCCCACAGAACTGGTAGCAACAAATTTTAGATTTCACACCCGTGCAGGACTTGATGCTGCATCACTGTGTGCATAAGAACTTGTGTTATATTTCTTCCTATGGAAACAGCAAAATATATCCCCCGTTAGTCTTCTTGAGTACCATACCAGAGATAGAAGCAATATTCCTGGTGTTAGGATACTGCAGATTGTCACAGAGTCCCTGATCTCAAGGGAAGAACTTGGTTATCTATTTGAAGCTGGTGATGTAGAGAGGCATCTTGGACAGAGAACAAATATGCTCTCACAGAAATCATAGAAATAACTTTTAAAGCGCCCTCAAAGACTGAGGCATGAAAGAGATGGAACAAAGTTCCATCATATCTGAGGCATGAAATTCTGGCAATGGATATTGAAGTCTTCACAAAGTTCTTTATCCAGATGAAAAGATATTCAAGATAACCACATACTGCAAATGTCTGAGGGTGGGAATTTGCACCTAAAGCTGAAATAATTGCAAAGAGATTTAAATTAAAGAAACATGTTAATAACAAGTCATGAAATAAGAACAGAGTGATAAAAAATATGTATCTTTTCAGGATAAAAGAAAAAACATTTAAAAAGTGGGGGGGGGCACAGACAAGCAAATTCAGCATGAGAAAAATTACAATATTCTTTTTAGTGAGAATATTCCTCACTAAACACTGGTATAACAGTAAAAGAAGAGATTTGGACAATTTAATATTAAGTGGAAAGTAGGATCGCACAGCTCAGCAAGAAAACATTCTAGAATATTGGTCTTTAAAGGCACAAGCCTACTTGAGTATTTATTGCATAGGAACAAGAAAGACCAATTATCTCTGTGGTTCAGGACAATATACTCATTTTTATAAAGTAAAACTTTGATCCTAAAGTACTGGGACCTACATTAAAGATCTGATTCCAAAACTAGCCAAAGGTCAATTGGATAGCTACAAGAATTAAAATAAATTCATTTTCTACCAGCAGAAAATTCTACTGGAATTTAATTTAACTCTCCTTGAGTTATATTGGCAGAAAATGTTGTCAGTATAGACATATCACTGGTACTGGTTTACCAGTGGCAATGACTAAAATGGGACACACCCAAATAGTCTTCATTATATCAGCCCTTGATCTTTTCAATAGGAGAGGAAAAAGAGGATCTAATTGCAGCAAATTGGCAGAACTCCAGGCATGGAGTATGCTAGTTAAAGATCTATGCCCCTTCACAGATAATAGGACAGTCAGAAATTCACATATTCCTTGGTATATGTCACCAGTGAAATTATCTAGAATCTATAAAGGCACTTAAAATTTATGTTGCAAATGTGAACAATAAAATGAGAAATATAAAAAATTGAGAAAATTTTGTATTTAAATACATACACTGATTCAGAGGATTTTAAAGATTAATATACAATTGAGATCCAAGTTTTTTTTTTCTGGAATTGCTGGACTAACAGTTTAGATAGTATTTTTTTTCCATTCTGCACTTTTCATCCCCCCCCCACTTTATTCTTTTTCTAATTTGCATCAGTTTTTCTCTTTTTAATTGTAACTTTTAATAAAATTACTATTCAAAAAATAATGCAATACTCTAGCAACCTTTCTTCCCAAGGATTTACTGCCAATGAGGGAAAGATAACTCATTTATCTATGAATTTGCTCAAATTAGGCCATCTTTCTTGCCCTATGAAAGATTCTTGATGCTCCTGCTGGAATGGTTGCCATTGGAAAAAGCAGACAAAGCTATCAAAAAAAGTTTTCTCTTTATCTTTTGAACTGAACCATTCTACTTTTGTTCCTCGGAGAAGAAAGCATTTTTAGAAAACCTATGATCTCAAGTAATCATAAAATATGTATATACTGAAACTGAAAAGCCTTGATATTGTTTTCCTCATAGTTACAATATATTCTATAGCAGCGGTGTCAAACTCGTGATGACACATTGTCGTCACGTGACTAGGGGTGAAATCCTCTGAAGTCTGCTACCAGTTCTGTAAGTCCGCTACCAAGCGTGCGCTTCGCCCGCACATGCATGCTTCTTGCCCATGCATGCCTGAGACATGCCCGTGCAGTGCTAATAAAGGAAAATTTGAAGCCTTCCAAGTCTGTAAAGGTAAGTAGAATAGCAGGGGGGGGGGGAATCTGCTGTGCCATGCAATTTAGATTAACTAGAAAGCAGGAAATCTGATAATTCTAGCTAATATAAATCGTGCGGCCCAGCTAATCGTCGGAAATACCAGTTTACCCGAACCGGTAGCATTTTTTACCACTGGTTCTCCCGAACCGGTCCAAACCAGTAGCATTTCACCCTTGCACGTGACGTATCAGAACTTTGTTTCATAAAGAAGAGACACACTCACAACAAATCAAAAACTATAGGCCGATATCCTTGCTAATTATAAAATCTTTGCTATGATATTGGCAGAAAGACTTAAGAGATATTTGAATAATTTTATTCATTCCGACCCTAAATGGATTCTTACCTAAGAGACAAATCCGAGACAATATAAGAATAATCTTGGACACTTTAGAATACTACGAAGCGCATCCTGAAAAGCAGATGACTTTGATATTTTTAGATGCACAAAAAGTCTTCGACAATGTCAATTGGCGATTTATGATGTTACAGATGGAGGAGATGGGCTTTGGGAAAAAATTTCTTCAGGCAATTGAAGCTATATACTCAAAACAAAAGGCTAAGGTAATGATAAATGGAGAATTATCTGAATATATTGAAATAGAGAAAGGCCCTAGACAAGGATGCCCACTGTCCCCATTGTTGTTTATACTGACATTGGAACTGCTAAACAGAAATATTAGAGAAGAAAAGGAGATAAAAGGTATGAAAATTCGGAAAGAGGAATATAAATTACAATCTTTTGCAGACGATTTGGTTTTTATTATGGAAGAACCTTTAACATCAATAAATAAATTGTTAGAAAGAATTGGAGAGTTTGGACAAGTGTCTGGTTTAAAAATCAATAAAGAAAAGAGAAAGAACCGGTAGCGTTTTTTAGTACTGGTTCTCCCGAACCGGTCCAAACCAGTAGCGAAATGCACATGACATACCAGAAATTTTCCCCCTTCACTAATCTGGGTGTGGGTGTGGCCAGCATATGACACATCTGGCCTGCAGGCCGCGAGTTTGACACCCCTGTTTTATAGTCTAACATGGACAATGGACCTAAACTGCTTTACAGAATATGCAAAACACATACCAAAGCATGCACCAGAAATCTGGAGTCCCCCTGCTTTTCTCTGAATTCTTCTAGGAAAGAAAAGAACTAATTCAAACTTTCTCTGCCATAGCTCCATGCCCTGTTACACACAATTCTATGGCAAACGACCATTTCCCTGTTGAAAAGCAGAGCAACAGATTTGTCCAAGTGCCAGTGAGACATTATATTTCTATCTCTCCTTTAAATCATCCCTCTGCTGGGTAAAGGCACTCTCTACTGAGACTATAAACCCTAAGAGGATCAGCCTGAGCATTACACCTGGGGCAAGCTAAATAAAAAAAAGGTCACCAGTGCTTTTTAAACATGGACAAAAAAGCAGTAAAATGTGTTTGGGGGGAAAAAAATCTGGCATTAAATCATGACTTTTTGCCTGGCTCGCCTCATTAAAAATGGCCTTTTGGAAAGTAAAATTATCATTGTAAGTGATAAGATCTTTAAGAAAATAATTCACGGCTTCTTCACCCTTTAATATGATAGCCGCCATCGGCTAATTTTTTTCTTAATGGCAACGAGGCTATCAATCTTATCCAAGGCTTGCTTTCATCCTTGCTTCTCTCCCCTGCCACCTTTCCAAATAACCATAGTCTCTATTGCTCATAGAAGCAACTGTCTTTTCTTTTCTGCTTCTGCACTAATGGTTTCCAATTCGATGAATCCCCCTCTGAATCATAAGCTAGGCATAAATGCTCAGTTACAACATTACACGACAAATTGATATTAGGGTGCACTTTGTTCTGCAAAGTTGGTAATTAAATAATGGAACAAGATTGCCCAGAGAGATAGTAGATTCTCAATCCTGTGTATTTTTAAACTGCAGCTTTAGTCAATCATAAATTAAGCTCCCATAATCGCCTAACAAAGTTTTCCTATGCAAGACTATTTAGGAAAAAAATCCTCCCCCACCCCCCAGAGTTGCTTTCTAGATGTTTCTCAAACCTTGATCCTATTGGCTGGGGCTTCTGGTTTTTTTAGCTCAGTAACATTGGGAGGATTACACATTCTCTAAACTTGCAACATAAATGGATATTTAGGGCAATATTTTTATAAATAACAAAATATGCTCAGGCTATGTTGGTTTATTTATATGAAAAGACTGTAATGGGTTTTAATTATGAATACATATTTATAATGAAGATTCTTTAAGCAATGGGTTTTAAAATGTAGGAACCTGTATAAAACCCAAAACGATATTATAAATTGATCAACTTTTCTTTAATTTGAACTTCATAACCTGTTTCTTTTTAGTACTACATGAATTTTTCCTACTACAGGATAGAAGCCTGAAACCTAAATTCCAGAACTCTGTCTTTTCAATAAGAAACAAGAGATAGGCTTTATTTAATTAGGAATAAAAAATGAATCCAGACCAATAGCACCTCTACATAAGGTTGGAGTGTTACTAGTTCAATGTATTCCTTTATACTCTGAGATATAACAGCCAATAAAGGTATATACTGATAAGATGCATACAACAAACAAACAAGAAATACAGTTCAACCTTCTCATTATTATTATTATTATCCTAGCAAGGGAAGTATGCAGAAATTATTATTTGTATATTTTTTATGATTCTCTGGATCCAACTGAATTATAATAATGCAGCCTGGTAACACTAGGACCATTACTACCTTATTATTATTAAGATTAATAATAGCAAAGAAACAATGATCAGTTATTACAAATCAAGTTCATCAAGAAGAGGATTCAGAAAGGATATCTTTAAAAATGCACTAGTTCTGGAAAGGACAACATCTAGAATCAGATATTACTGAAAAGAAGCTAGCAGATTAATATCAATTTATAATACAAAATAAAACATTCATTGAAGTAGAACTGCAAGAACTTCAGGAGACTACTCAAGCCAAAAAAAACCAAAGCTTTGCCAGAAGTAGGTCAGACTGAAGAGACAAATCAGTGGGAATCATCAGTAGAAGATGCCAACATAGATACTGAATTGTTCACAATCTCAGGATAGATACTGAATTGTTTTCATTCAGGCATCTTCTCTTCTGCCGTCTCCTCAGAAAGAACAGTCTTCTAACTAAAAAACAAGAGGAGTTGAAAGAAAGAATAACTGAATGTATAAAGCAGAAGAACAGAGCAGAAGTAAGATTGCCTGATTGCAGCTTGTTCCGAAGAAACAGCTAGTACAAGCATTAAAATATGCCAATACTATAATATCAAATATAAGCACCAGCTCACTGCAAGAAACACACTAACTAATGTATGGTATGGAAGCATTATGACTAAATATCTTAGATGGAAAATTAACAAACAAGCCAAACAGTGTACCACCAAAATGGAAGCTCAGGTTGGAAAATAAGATCAGCATGCTAACATCAGATGCAAGCAAGCTAGAACAAATGAAAGAAAAGCAGCAAATAAGAGCTATAGCCAAGAAGATGAGCAGACACAAAGCTTGAATTGCACACCACAGGCAGAATTTCCAATTTCAATTGAATCAGAAATGTTTCTACCAATCCATTAATAGAGAGGCTGCAATAAACCAGTCAACACTTGACAAAGAAGAAATAGTACAGTTCTGACTACAACTATGGGACAACCCAAAGAAACACAACAAGAATGCAACTTGGATAAAAGAGGGGAATAAGAATAAAAAAGAAGCTGAAATGAAATAACCTGTAATAACAGCAGAAATTGTATAGAAAAGGGCAAGGAAAATCAAGAATTGGTTAACATGTGAAGATGAACTGCATGATTTTGGGTTGAAACATTTGACTGGTTTACACTCACTCATTGCCATGCAGTTTAACAACTACTGCAAGGAGATGAAATTGAAGATTGGTTAACATCTGGCAAAACCTTGGTTGTTGTTCTGTTGCTAAGGCGTGTCTGACTCCTGACTCCCCCACGGACCATAGCACGCCAGGCTCCCTTGTCCTCCACTGTCTCCCAAGTTTGCTGAAATTCATATTTGTTGCGTCAATGACACTATCTAACCATCTCATCCTCTGCCGTTCTCTTCTCCTTTTGCCTTCAATTTTGCCAAGCATCAGGATCTTTTCCAATGAATCCTCTCTTCTCATTAGGTGGCCAAGGTGTAAAAGTTAATAAAAAGCAAAATTTACCTGATTAAAAAACTCCATCAAAAGGGACAGCACAAGAGAACTACAGGCCAATTACCTGCTTACCAACAAGTTTCAAATTACTAACTGATGTGATAGCTGTTGCAAACAACAGCATCTAACACAAGCTTTTTCCATCTGAGCAGAAAGGAAACTACCCTAATAGCAGAATAACAAAAGATCAGCTCCTAATTGACAAAATGATGTTAAAAAAATGTAAGAGGAGGAAGACCAACTAGAATGTAGCGTGGATTGATTAGAAGAATACATTCAACTGCCTGCCACATGATTGGCTAATCAAATTCCTAGAAATAACAGAAGTCAGTAGAACATCAGAAGTCCTGTGCAAAGACTGATGGCACAATGGAAGACAGAGCTGCTGATCAATGGTAACAGAGACAGGTTAATATCAAAAAAGGAATCTTTCAAGGAGATTCACTATCACCACCACTATTTGTTATTGGACCGCTCCCCTTGTCAACAATACTGCCATTGAAAAAGTATCTGCCAAGCTATTCTATATCACCATTACATTGACGATCTGAAACTGTATGGAAAAAACCCATCTAAAATAGAAGCGCTGCTCAACACCGTCAGAATATGCAGTCAAGATATTGCAACTGAGCTTGAACTGGGCAAATGTGCCACTCTTACCATCAACAGGAGAAAATATCAAAAATTGAAGAAATCAAGATGCCCTATGGAAATAACATCAAGAGTCTGGATGAAGATCACCTGGTCATCCTTGAAGCTGACACACTGAAGTCAAGAAGAAGATTAGAAGTAAATATATCATGAGAGTGAGGATATAAAAGTCAAAACTCAGTGGAGGAAATACCATCAAGGCAATTAACACCTGGGCTATACCAGTGATTAGATACATAGCTGTAATAGTGGTCTGAACTCAAGCAGAACTAATCTCTCTTTTGCACTCATTTGGGACAAAACAATTAATGTATTTCTTTTCCAGTTTGAATTGACCTGTAGTCAATTTTTCCTTTCAAGCAGCTCTCTTGAAATACTTTAATAAAAAATCTAGTAGTCTTTCAGGTAGCACTTTGTGAAGCACAGATCTGGAATTATGTAGAAATAAAAATCAGATGACTGGCTTCTCCTACAGCTTAAATCAAAAAGGGCATGGAGGGCATTGTCCAGTGATGGGACAGGGTGGGATCACAGCAGCCATTTGCAGCCAATAGGATCCCTGACCAAATCATCATTAAGGTAGTGAATGAGATGTCATAAATTGTTTGTACTACAAAACCTTTTTTCAGAAGAAATGAAGAAAATGCTATTTTAAGGCCAGAACAACAAAAAATGAATTTAGGCTGCCATGCCAGTAGACTGACATGGATCATGAGGACATGTCTTCTAAAAATAGTCTGTGAGTTATTTCTGATCTAAGGATGTCTTAAATATGTCTCACTTCTGGGCTGGGGACGAGCTTTAAAAATAGGACATGGCAGGAAAAAGAAAAGATGCCAAATACAGATGTATTGTGATTAAGTGCAAATGAGCTGATGGTTATTCTTAGTGGAAAATCACATGGGTCCCCTCATTTCTGAAGCCCTTACTCAATGCAAGGTTGTGGATCTGAGATTATTTTCATCCTTTTCCTTTTCTCTCCCCTCCAGTCTTTTCATACCACTTCTTCCCACTTTTCCTTTTTACTTCCATTTACAGATCCAGCTGGTCTGTCCCATCATCACACTGAAAAAGGCCTCACAATTGCAATGCATGCTCACCGCCACTCTCCCATCCTAACTACCTCCTCCCCTCTCTAAGAGGCAGGTCAAGAGTCAGTAGTGGTAAACAGTGAGCTGGCAGCAGTGACACTTTGTTTCCTTTCAAGGCCACCCATTTGAAACTATTAAGTGTTGGGCTCCTGCTTTTTGATAGCCCTGAAAACACAGGCAGTTTATTTCTTTTAAACAATCAATCACAGCTGCTGTCAGCACAACAAATACCCTAACCCTGCTTTTTGTATCTCGCTCTGGCCTTTTCCTTCTCTCTGCGGTAAGTGTTTCCTGCCTGATGCGTTGGACTTTAACTCTGCCATCTAAATAGGTACTTATCACTTAACATGGAGGTGATGGCTTGACATGTTTTCTGTCTCCTGCCCTCCCCTGCATAGTGGGGAAGCAGTCAAAGTGTTGTTAATAGCTGTTATCACTCGAGAACTGTAACCCCAATGCAATGAATGATAGCAGCCTCTGTTGTGCTTTATCATAGCACCAGAACTATCAGTTCCAAGTTGTGAAAACCAGCATTTTTATTTTCGGGCACTTTTTCAAGACCAGGTAAACTCAGACTCCCACTGGCCCCTTTTGGGTATCCAAACCTGACTTCAAGGAGTCTTAAAAGCATTTAATGCAGCAATGTGTGATGAAGGAACATTCTGACAACCTGACCCTTAGTTTGTGTTAGACCTGAGACAAGCGCTCTAGAGTCTATGCTGCAAAGGGAACTGAGGGAGAAGAAGACTTTTTCCAGTTTGCATGGATGTAGGATACTTTCATTTTCTATCCTTTTGTAACATCATCATCACATTGAATCACTTCAAATCTACATCAATTTGCATCATTGCATTGGTCCATTTAACTCAGAGGTGGCGAACTGTGGCCCCTTTAAGGACTTGTGGACCAACTCCCAGAATTCCTGAGCCAATATGGTTCGTTCAGGAATTCTGGGAGTTGAAGTCCACAAGTCATCAAATGTCCATCATTCCCTACTCCTCATTTAATATAATATTTTCTATATTGATTGGTAATAGCCAAGTCTCAGCCTTGCGTTGAACTTGAGATATTTTTAAAATATAAATCTACTGTAAGATTTAGGCAATGTTCCTAAAACTTAAAGCATTTCAATACATTTCTATTTGGTTGTTTAGACAGAAGTCATGCCTGAACTTGATTTCAGACTAGAGCACCTTTATTGTCTATCTCACAGTTCATAAGCTTGAATTATGAACTATGCTGGAACTAATGTTAAGTGATCAGAACCAGATAGTTTCTATTTCTCCTGAAAAATTTAAAAAAAGATGGAAAAATTTACGAGACCGCCTTCTGCCACCGATAGCCTCCCACCGGCCAGTTCGCTCTCACAGAAAGGGACTTCTCAGGGTGCCGTCAGTCAAATTATGTCGACTGGCGACCCCAGAGAAGGGGGAGAGCCTTCTCTGTGAGGGCCCCTGCCCTTTGGAATGAACTGCCCCCGGAGATACGTCGGATCCCCGACCTCCGTACCTTTCGCCGTGCCCTCAAGAACCTGCTATTCCATCAAGAGGGGCTGACCATTTAAGTGCATTTTAATTAGGTATTTTAATTCTGGGGTTTTTAACTGAATTGAGTCAAATTGTTTAATATTTTTAAATTTTAAATTTATGGTGTTTTGTGTTTTTACTTTGGCTGTGCACCGCCCTGAGTCCTGTGTGAGAATGGCGGTCTAAAAATATGATTAAATAAAAATAAAGAAATAAATAAATAAAATAGAAAAGACATTTTGACTTTAAATTTATTTGCCTGGAAGTAAACTCACTAATTTCAATAAAAATTTCCTTTCAACAAATAATGTTTAGGAACACTGTCTCAGTAAATCAAAATTTTAACTTATTTATATAGAACCAATATTCTTACTATCTTCTCTGGCATGAATACTAGCCCTAACTACTGACATATTTCAAAAACAATAGACGGTTCTTTGGTTTTTCCCTTCTCCCTACAGCCACAATGAGCAGATTTAATTATTCATCTTTTAATTGTCTTTTACTTTTAAATATGAAGCCCTGAGGTATTTTATAATTTCCCCAAGGTCATCATTGAAGTACCTAGCAATGCTGTTTCTAACATCTATAGACCCAAAGGGCTCTGATACTATATCATATCTTTCCCAACTCAAACTCTAGAGAGAAATTTCAGAAAAGAGCACATTGTCTATAGTAAAATATCCGGAGACAATTTCATCAAGTACTTTCTCCTTTGAGATTTTAATAACTGGGCACAGACAATAATGTATGAGACAAAAAAATGTTCTAATAAGCTATGAAGGAGCTGTGGGAAAAGGAATTTAAAACTGACTGGACATCTAGATTTAGTGATCAAGCACTCATTAGCTCATATATTTGGAAAACAAAATAAAACATTAGCAACTAAAAATTGTAAATAAGCTATAAAAATACTCCATCTACTTTGCAGTTTCATCACAGCATGTTTGTTGTTGAGCATTCTGACAGTTATGCATCAATGCATCTGCACAATGCCCATATTAGGGGAGATGGTACTAGGGTGCTTGATTTTAATAAAGTCCTAAATTGATAAATTGAAGATATTTTGATTTTCAACTCTAATTTAATGTTTCTATTTTTTTTAAAAAAAAATAATCTTATACAGTATTGCTTGAAAGTCTATTTTATTTTTGTTTCTTTTATTTTGCTCATTTTCTTCTAAATTGATTAAAAAAAACTATTAAAAGCAAAGTCAAAAAAGAACTAGCAATAGTACTTAGACTTATCTACTGCTTCACAGTGCTTTACAGCCTTCTCTAAGCTGTTTACAGAGTCAGCATATTTCCCCCAACAATCTGGGTCCTCATTTTACCAACCTCGTAAAGATGGAAGGCTGAGTCAACCTTGAGCCAATGAAAATCGAACTCCTGGCAGTCAGCAGAATTAGCCTGCAATACTGCATTTTAACCATTGTGCCACCACTACACAATGAATGAATGAATGAATGAATGAATGAATGAATGAAAGAAAAAGAGAGAGAGAGAGAGAGGGAAAGAAAGAAAGAAAGAAAGAACCAGACATTATTTATAGATTCTTGAATGGAAAAGGCCATTGTGAGAGAATTACTTTATGTAACAAAATTGACTAGAATTCTTTTTTCTTACAAATAGCAATGGAAAAAGAATTTGTTATGGCCACACTTGTACTGACACTGTTTCAGTGATTCCAAGTGATGATCCTTGGTCCAGCCTCATGGATATATAAACAAAAGGGAAATATACTTTAGTTTAGGAATAAAGACTAATGTCAGCTTATTTATTTCTTCCTTGCCAAGAGAAAGACAAGTCTGATTTTATCTAGTGATCAGAAAATGGATAGGTGCAGAGAACTGTTCATATATATATACACCTGAGAAATTGGTCTGTTCCAGTTCTAGTTATCTTACCGTGTTTCCCTGAAAATAAGACAGGGTCTTATTTTCTTTTGACCCCCCCCCCAAATAAGGGCTTGGCCTTGTTATCGGGGGGTGTTATTATTTTGAGGGTGCGGAGGTGGCGGCCATGGGGCTGGATGTCCCATTGCTGCCGTTGCCTCCCCTCCCTGCTCTTTGCGCCGGCTGACTGGCCCAACATGTCTCACCCCACCCCAATGGCAACAGCTGCTTCCCTTCCCCGCTGTCTCTTTATTAAAAGGGGTGGCAGGTGGGGTGGGGAAGAAGCGAGACATGGAGTGAGACGTGTCTTCCCTTGCCGTCACTTCTCCCCCCCCTCGCCGGGCATGACATGGCTCCTGCCCCTCACTTAGCCAACCGCCCCCTTTAGGGATGCAATTTGGGGATGGCAGGTAGGGCGAGTGAGAAGTGAGATGTGTGTCTTACCTTTCCAGCTCCATCACGTTCCTCACCGTTATGTCCAGGGAAACACGCTGTAAAAGCCTTCTCACGAGTTCAATCAAACTTCTTGCCCGCTCCACCTGCCACTCGGCCGGCACGAAGAACATGTCCCCCTTTCCCCCTCCCCTGACCTCACCTCCTCAACTCATTTTGGTTGCACGGCAAGCAACCAAAGGAAATGGTGGGACCAGCTGCGCATGCGTGTAAGTAGTTGGTAAGGGGGCTTATTTTGCAGGGGTGACTTATATTATCGCATGCACTGAAAGCCCGATTGGGCTTATTATCTGGACATGTCTTATTTTCGGGGAAGCACGGTAAATAGCAAAATTGAGTGGAATTTATTTATTGATTTATTTGACACTTAATATTTTTTTACATCCCATTGCAAGTACATAATGCAACAATCTGTCAAGAGTTGACCAAGTCAAATATCTGCCAAAAAATGATCAGGCCAACTATGGAAATAACAATATTTTCAAACAAGAGCTCGGTCACTTCCTAATTCCATTCTTCTGCTGCCTACCATATGATTCCATATGCAGAGTCTAATACTTACGTTGGACTTTGGGAGCAATCTATCTAGGAAACAGGTACTGGGTACAGCTGAGGACTGAACTGGCTCCCATTCAAAAGTGTCACCAACTACCTGATAACCCTGAAAAATTTCTTCTGTGAGGATAGATGCTTTTAATTCAAAGCGAGACTTTCAGAAAAAAAGGATGAGGCATTTGGAATAAATGCAATAACCAGCAAGTGCAGATATAGTCAAACTTACTTTCAGAAACAGTACCACCTCTTAGAGGAACTTATTTGATAAGAATGTAGTAGCCTATTGGCAAGTGTACTTTCCTAAAATCTGCCCACCAACCTTGCCCTACTTTTGTCATATTTCTGCCACCAGTTGTAAGTGCAAATACTATAACTTTTATTTATCTTTTATTATTTGAATATGCTAGCAGCCCTGGAGATCAAACAGTGAAATCTTCAAAATGAATAAACAAACAAGAATCTTGGGAATTCCATTTCTAGGAAAGGTGTACCAAATAAAACTAAATACAAATTTATGTAATAAGGCCCTGGAAATTATGTTAAACATTGGTTCGGAACCAGGAACAGCAGATAGAGTAGGAAACAGAAAATTGTAAACTACAATACACATTTGTATTTTATCATAACAATATTCATTCCTAAGGAAGTCCTTATTAGATACTATATTTAGGATTTCATGCTGATGAAAGCTGATGAGGATGTGTTATCATTAAGAGAAAGGATTTCTGCATCTTAAGGAAAGACCAGGAGTTGCCTAAGCAATATTTGCTGTAATCTGTAATTTTAATAATGTATAGGGAGAGTACTAAACACAATCAAGAGGGTTTCACCCATATAATTGAGCAAAGTGACTGAATATACAGAAACTCAGGCTTCCACAATTGTCCGCCCTCCAGATGCATTGGGACTACAATTCCCAGAATTCCTAGTCAAAAGAAGCTCAAGAGGCAGTTATAGTCCCAACACATCTGTTCTAACACCTTGTCATGAGTGTCATGAATGACAGTTCCTTATGGATAATAATGCAGCAAATTAAAGCCGTACATTAGAAGTAGGGATTCTATGGCTTTCCGGATGCTGAGGAACAACAATTCCCAGGAAAATCAGACAGCATAGTCATTGTAAGTTTGGCTTTGTTTTAAGTATATTTTTTTGGATCTGCAAGCCAGCTCTTCATCCAAATGCTAATAACAATTTTTGACCAAATGGCTGGAAAAAAAAAAAAACAAACGCCAGAAGATCCTTCTGAATATTCTTTCAGGAGAGAGGGTGCACAGAAGAGAATCTGTGGTCCCAGCAGATACGTAATTTTGGTTACATAGGACCCTTCCACTATTCTGTTTTAATCCCCCCCTTCAAAACAAATTAGATTCTTTGTTGTTTAAAGCTTCTAAAATTCATCCCTGCTAGGAGAAAAGGACTTTTATTGGTTATCTAGTAACTGTCACAAATATTTACCTCCAAACAGCTAATATGCTGATTTAATTCTTTTTCAGGCTTGGTATTTGAAGAGAGATCACAATCCAGCAATGAGCATAAACAAAATGTATGAGACGAGCTTTTTCTCAGGATGCGGTTCATTTTCTACATTTTCAAATCTCAAATGCAAGTCTGAAGATTCCTGATTTGTAACTGAAACTTTTTCTTGCATTCTGCATTTTCATGGTTGCCTCCATTGCATTTGCTGTTATTAATAATCATGGCTCTTAATCTGCTAGAGCAGTACTAAAACACTATAACATAGGACATAATACACATAACACTAGAAGCTTATGATAAAATGTGACACCATGACTCTCAATTGTGCAAAGCACGCTTTTGCAGGGAAATATGGCCAGCATCCTAACTCTATAGCTCTATATAGTTTAACCCTGCACTAACTGGTAACATGATCTCTATGATCCAATATATGAATAGTTGGTAAAGAGAACAGGCAGGGATGCTGGCATGCTCAGCTTTTCAAACATTCAAAATGAAGGTACGGGGTTTAGAGGCTAATACCAATTACATTAGAACTATTTTAGAATAATTATTCTGTCCATTTTCTAAATATCTTCACTATGCACCAAGATACCATCCTGAGGGATCTGTATGCATAAAGAGAGTAATGGCTTTAACAAGCATCCTATGCCCAACAATTGTTGTAGAGTTAGGCATGGAGGGAAGGAGGGAAGAAGGAAGATTCTGTGTACCATGGAGAAAAGCAGAAAAAAGATGAAAGGAGAAATTATATCAGATAAATAATGTAACATTTGTAGAAACAGAAAAGATAATGGAAATAACAAAAGATTACTAGATTTGGCTCACTTACCTTGGGAGTGCCTGGGGCCATGACATCCTTCAGTAAAGCATTCTTACTATCAAAATAGAAAAAGAAGAAAACATAAATAGATGTAGGGGAACCTCTTCCCAAAGGAGGATTTCAAAGTCCTACTTGCTTTATTTGTAAAACTCTCTCCATAAAATTCATATTCATCAGAGTAAAATTCTAGAAGCTGAAAGATCACAGTTGTACCATATTCCTACTTCAATTTTTATTAAAGGTAGTCCTCAACTTACGACCACAATTGAGCCCAAAATTTCTGTTGGTCAGTGAAACAGTTAAGCGAGTTTTGCCCTTTTTTATGATCTTTATTGTCACAGTTGTTAAGTGAATCACTTAGTAACACAGTTGTTAAGTGAATCTGACATCCCCCATTGACTAAGCTTGTCAGAAGGTCGCTCACATTGCAACCATTATAAATACGAATCAGTTGCCAAGCACCTGAATTTTGATCACATGACCATGGATATACTGCAATGGTCATCAATGTGAAAAATTGTCATAAGTCACTCTTTTCAGTGTTGTTTTAACTCTGAACAGTCACTAGTTGAACTGTTGTAAGTCAGGGACTACCCATTATTAAACTTGCATTTCAAAACCCTGGAGAGCACAGTTGCTATTTCTAATCTTATATAAAGATTAGAAAAGATTAAAAAACTGAGGAAAGAGGCTTATTAACATAGAAGTTGAATAGGGATTGACATTGAAATTTCTATTATGCAAGACAAAACTTCAGCCACCAGAAAGCTTCTGTAGCATTTCAGTTCTGTATTACACAGGACATTGATTTGGGGAGCAGCTATTGAGGTAATGTCCAAAAACTTCTGTTAGCACAGAATGTAAGGCTTCATGTGGCTCATGATACAAGGAACATGTTACAACCATTTTGAAGATCTGTGTTCGTTGTTAATTATTTATCAGCTATAATTTAAAATACAGGTTTAATCACTAAAGCTTTAATAGCTTAAATCCTTGGTATGAATCATTCTGGATATATAATTTAGAAGGAAAGGCTACTCCTTTGTCAGAGACATGAGAATTTGACTTCTGTTGGTTCCGATTTTGGATCCCCATGCAATTTAGCTGGTGGGGCATTAAATCCTTAAATAACTGGGAATTGAAGCATAGAGCAAAGTGTTAAAGGAAACAAAATCTAGAAACTGGGAAGATATATCACATCCCTCTGTATGTTACATAGAATACTGGAGCATACAGATTAATGAAAAACATTATGCTCTGGCTGCATATTTATTCAGGCAATACTTAAATTAAATGGGTTCCTTCCAGTTTAGCTAGGCCTGAGACAAAGCAAAAAGAAAAATAAAGGCATTCTTTATTTGGTTGGCTCTTCAGGCTGCTATTAGAATAGAAACCTGGATGAAATCCATGTTCAATGCAGTATGTAAGGGACTGTATTTCTAGTTTATAGGTGTTCTAGAAAAGCATCAACATATATTGAATAATAATAATAATAATAATAATAATAATAATAATAATAATAATTCATTAAACATGGAACTCAGTCAACTGAAGATTTAAAAATGTGTCACAAATACGATTGACTGGTGCCAATGGTTGATATGGGTTGCTGCCAGTGTCCTAGGCATCAACCAATTATCTTCTTAAAATATATTATTGTTGTTGTTGGTCACATAGTCAGACAGAAGTTTAGACTGAATTAGCTGTTCCATGTAAATTGCCTTTTGCAATTGACAGATGGTGATTTTGTCCATGCCGATAGTGACCAAATGGTGTTCCAGTTGTTTTGGAATTGCACCCAAGGCATCTATTACTATTATCATTAATCCTAATTTAGTTTGCACAACCCAAGGCAGCTTTTATAATGCTCCTGTTTCCTATCTTCCCCATAACATCCCTGTGAAGTTAGATTGGGTGAAAGAATGAAACTGGCCCAAATTTTGGATTTCATGGTTATTGGGAAGATTAGAATTCAAGGCCTCTTATACCACTGTGGCTCTCATATAGTGCATTTCTATAAAACCAATAGAAACTTGCTATACTATGGGCAGCAAACAATGTGACTACTGATGCTGGAGTACAGATACTACTAAAAAGCTATAGTATTCATTATCCTGTTTGAACCAATCTTGTTTCCATATAACTGCCCACACACATTAACAAATGGTACCTTCCATGGGCTCGGTTATTCATATGAACTGCCCTGTTACCCTGTAGTTGGCCATCAGTGCTCTCCATTGAGAAACAATTTGATGTTCAGCTACATTTCTAAATCTAAGTAACATTTCTCAGCAGTTCCAGGTATTCACAAAACACTCAGGCTAGTTCATATAACAGCTTTCAAATAGAATAGATATACAATCTCAGTCTCAGGAACGAAAAACATAGACATCATACAGAGCTGGGTCTGAAGAAAAGATGACACGGGGTGGATGAGTAGAAAATAACTAAAATTAAATAGGCTTTTCTGCAAACTATAGGAATTCCTTCTCTATTTGGTTGGCTGATTTGTTAATTTCACTCCATTTCTATTTAACGGCTGAAAGGAGGTTCACACCACGGTGATCCTCCCGCTTTCTCCCTTCCTTCCCCGGAACAAGATGCTTCACATTTAATAATGCCTTTCAACCTCACTCGAGACAGGTTAAATTTGAAACAATTACATATCAAAGGCGATGGGGCGGGGAGACCCCACACTGTAATTTTTTGGGTTATTAAAGTAATCTCTCTCATGTAAATTCTCTCACTAACATGCCACAAACAGCATTAGGAAATAAATGATTTCCCCATGATTCGATTTACCAATACAAAGCACCTGCAACAGGCAAAAATAGGGCTCTGATATATGTTACTGAGGCTGATGTTTTGCACTGCATGACTCCCACAGCTGGAGATCCCCCTCTGTTTCTTGGGGAGGGTGGGTGATGGATGGATGGGGGTGGTGGTTAGGGGAGTAGGAGGAGATGGTGGAGAGAAAGAATCATACTTAATAATAAAATTTGTATGCAAGTCAGCATCCCAAGCTAGGGATGACTGATCGGCAGCCAGAAAGTATTAAAAAGGCTTGCTAAACAGATGCTGACAATAGAACAAGACATATCAAATCAAATCTATTCCAGAAGCATTAATACACACATACGCACGCACACACTTTTCTTCCCAATCACAGCAATATGGGAGACATCAATAAATTTTTATGAGACTTTCAGAAGATCAACATGCTACTGGATGTGACAAAAAAGCAATGTGGCTGTCATGTTCGCTTTGTTGGGGACACTTTAGCCCCAGATGTCGAGCTGTGGCAGCAGTGAGTAGAAATTGAATTTGGCTGGCTTTAATCTGCCTTTTGTTGGCAGATGGCTAGATGCTGTAAAATGAAGCAAAGAGGGTTATTTGGGAAGGGTTGTCTCCTAGAGGCTGTTTCCTTCTATGTAGCACTTGCCTTTACATAGAAGCTGGGGACTTTTTTGTCACAATCTCAGCATTCCCTAAAATGGAAGTCCAAAGTCATCCTTATGTTATGAAGACACCCAGTTAACTATTCTTACCAATAAAGAAATATGGGTGTAGAGGTGTGTGCACATGTAAGATAGGGATAAAAGACACTAATACTGAATTTCCCTGAAAATAAGACCCTGTCTTATATTTTTTGAACCCCGAAATAAGCACTTGGCCTTATTTTCGAAGAGGTCTTATTATTTTGAGGTGTGTGAAGCAAGATGGGGCTCCTCTTGCCGTTTTACCTGATTTCCATCTGTCTCCCTAAGCCTAACCAGAGGAAATGGCGGGGACCAGCTGTGCATGCATTTAAATATTTTCAGGGAGTGCTTATTTTCGGGGAGGCCTTATTTTTAGTGCATGCGCTCAAAAGCCCGATTGGGCTTATTATCCAGGGAGGTCTTATTTTGGGGAAAACAGGGTAGTGAGAATAGCAAATTCTTTTAGGTAGCATAAAGTATGATATATAATATTCAATCAAGTTTTATTTTCTTAAAAGTAGTGACATTTTAATGTACTAAGAATATTTGAGCAGAGAACAGGTGTTTGAAATGCAATGAAATGAAATGCAAATACTATCTGTCAAAATAATGTAACTAATAGTAATCCAAGTTATTAACTTTGAGTATAATATTTTGATCTTTGGATATGTCTTCAAATAAAGACAGGAATTATGAGGTCAAACCACAGATTATTCAATCTCCTGTTCTCCTAACAGTCATTTATATTGCTTGCTTTCCTATAAGAACATAAAATCTAATCTACACATTCCTTCCAACTCACCTCTTCTTGAATCTAAAACTGAGGTCAGAAATTAGGGTTTTAATTACATAGTATCTGTATACCTTGACAAATATATTATGATGATTTTCTTTTATATTTCCTTCATGCAGAGATCATTACAGAGTTACTAGCTGAAAAGCTATAAGCAAAGGGGGGAAAACCCTTCCTATAAACAGTGCTGGAAAATTAAAAATGGTAAAGAAAATCATGACCTTTAAAGTTCAAACACCTTTCAGCACCTTTAATTTTTTTTTTTTGCTCCAGGCCCTTCCAAAGAGCACAATCTTTGGAGACCTCAGAATTCTCTTTAATCACTAAGCAAGTCAGCAGTGGTCTGAAATCATCACACATTTACATAGTAATAACCTCAGACAACACTCCCAACTTTATTTCATAGCCAGCATATTGCCACACAGTGAGAGATCCATGTGGTTTAAATTATAACCCATACATAGGAAATTAGTTGCTAGCTATGATCTTCACAGGTTTCTCTGACATTTCTAATTAAGATGATTTACATAGAATTATCCTTTGAAAGCAAAAAATTGTGTTTTGCTAGCTAATAAAATATAATTACTTCACACCCCTACCTACCCACCCTTTTCAAGTTATAGTTAGTTTTAATCTGTTTGGGGAATTATTTATCCAGTTCATTATGATAACACAGCTTACTTGCTCCTTTTATATGGAAGCAAATTATAAGAAAAGAGTGATCAGGTGGAAGAGAGTTTACCTTCTAAGGGATGGGGGGATTTGATAGGCAGGATATCTGTTATTGAAGCTTTGTATCTTGACTAAGATGATTTAGTTTTCATAATGACACATTTATAAAGGAAAATACCATGTTCATTTCTATGTACAAACACATTTGGAAGTATGCTAAGAAATTAACTATTTTATTGTTTATAATCTGTAATATCAGCATTCTAAAACCTCTAGGCTGGAAAGAATAATATAAAGAAGCAAGTTGATAAACAGCTAGTCAAAGCCACTGAAAAAATTCCCCCTTCAGAAATATTTCCATTTTATGTAACTGTAGTGGTTTGTAAAATCACAAGTGCTTTCTACACTTCCAAAGTTCCTCGTCAAAAACAAAATGCATTTTCTAGTCTGTCCATATTGTTTGGGATGACAGCTTAACAAATCATCTGTAATTTGTCATCCTCTACATTGATAAAATTACAGCATTCAACAATACCTTTCAGACTGTACACATTGTAAGTACTTTGAAAAAAGTTTAAGATTCAATAATTACACAAAGATCTCTGGGTGCTCTAGAAATACAATAAATAAGAAATAATATCTGGCTTTCTGCTTACAAAAAGTCTGAGGTAAGAGACAGGAAAATTACCATTTTAAAAATCTTAGAATGCTCTTGACACCACCAGTCATTTAAACTTCTATTCTGGTTTGTTATAAGGCTGTCCAGAGTACGTCCCACACAGTGGTGAAATCCAATTTTTTTTACTATTGGTTCTGTGGGCGTGGCTTGGTGGGTGTGGTGTGATTTGGTGGGTATGTCAGGGGAAAGATACTGCAAAATGCCCATTCCCTCCCCACTCCCGGGGGAAGGATACTGCAAAATCTCCATTCCCACTCCACCCTGGGGTCAGCTAGAGGTGGTATTTGCCAGTTCTCTGAATTATCCAACATTTCCGCTACCGGTTCTCCAGAACCTGTCAGAACCTGCTGGATTTCACCCCTGGTCTCACAGACATAATAAGCATACACATCTATTCATTGTAAACTAGTTTTGGCCTAGCTTGTGCAAACTAAGCAAACTGTGATTAGTTCAAATAAGATGTTAGGTAAATCACAGTTCTGTGGGATGTGTGAACTCAGTTTCTTAATACTGGGACAACTCTTCACTGAATAATCTCTAAGACATCTCTTAGGAATCTTGTTAGCAAGATCATGGAACATTTCTTAGATCCAACTGAGATGAAAGAAGTAACTGGAAAGCACTCATCAATCAGCAATCTTTTCATTCAGCATTTTAATACCAGTTTGAAATTAACCCTCTTGGTAACTATTCCTTTGCAGCAACATATTGCCTTTCTATACAGAAGAGTAAAAAATGGCCACAAACAGCAGTGAAAAGGTTATCTAAAAGTAGTTTTGATCCAAGATAGTTCCATGGGAAGACAAAATGGTGAGGAAGTTTTTTGTGCATGTGTGCACACACAGAGACATATGGTCTAAATTTGACTAGGAAATATATGATACAAAAGTATTAGGGTCAAACTGAGCAAATACTATGTTGAAAGGTTAATTTTTAGATTAAGCCATTTCCCTTTGTTAGTTCCATCTCCAATTAGTCCCCCCAAAAACCTTAACACAATTTGAACATAATGGTGTATCAATCATTTTGGTTAATAGCTTGGTATGTGGATTTCCCCAAGATTTGCTTAAATCTAAGATTTGCACAAACCTGTTTTTGTGTTGCTTTGATATAAGCTTTCCTTTGAAAGAGCAAGTTTATGAACGCAAGTACTTGATGATGCAATCAGATTTTTATTTGAAATAAGGCACATAATATTTATTTATATACCAAGTAAGAATATTAGTCTATCTCAGTGCTTTTAACAGCAACAGATCTCTCAAAGTTCAAATTGGATTTTTCTTCCCGAGTTCTCTAAAGTTGCAGAGTAAATGCTCTAGCAATGAGTTACAATCTTTTTCTATTGTTTCTATTAAGTTTTGATGCATACATCTTTTAAATAAGAACTGCCTGAAAAATTTACTCTAAAACAACAGAAATAGTATGAATAATGAAATGCTTTCTTTGAGCTACATTTGGATCCATATCCTTAGCAAATTCAGTTTCAACCGAACACCAAAATAGAGAGATAACTGTTTGAGAGCTTAATGATGGAAGATATATCAAGGCAAAATTGAAAGTCCATTTTTGCTTCTACCTAGGAGACAGTATTGCCATTTGTAGTATTCAGCCTATACAGAAGAAGAAAAGGTGTTTTCTTGCAAGGGGTGAATGCACTATTTGTTCTTTTGAAGTATGGAGCACCCAAGCTTCAAAAAAATAAATTAATGTTTATACATTCACAAAAAGCTACCCTACAGCAGCAGAGAATTAGATTTGAATTTACTATGAACTAAAAATAAATTTTGGAAATTTTTTAAAAAAGCAGTTCAGTACTCAGTTACTGATGAAACTGAACGTCTATCATATAGGCAACTCTTCAAATGAGATCAGTAGCAGGAATTACAGTTCCTGCTGAAACAAATTAAATTAAATTCAGGCAAATGACTTGGCCACAGTGTAAATGGCAATCTCTTGCCTTTGTTAACACCCTAACAAAAAGTCTGCAAATCAGGATAACCTTCATTTTGTATTGGTAAACAGCTTAAAAATGCTTTCGTTATGAACTAAGGATAAGCAGAGATTTTCTGTCTGTATGCAGCAACTTTAGGACAGACCTCCGTGAAGCAATTATTCACATTAAGATCAATTCAGTGCTGAAATACATTTTTTGCCTCTTCCTATAGACCAAACACACTATGAGCTGAACTCTTTCATTCTTAGGAAATGAAAAGATGGGAACAGAAAAATATGATGCCAGCCAACTAAAGATAAAATAGTACCCAGAAGGAAGATTAATGTGGATATGTATCTTAATCCCCAGCTCTGCCTTTAATGGCTCATAAGAATTCATACAGGTTATCCTTAAAGGAATTTAAAAAAGACACAAAAACATTTTCCTAGCCATTCAGGTGCCCAAGCTATCCTTCTGCCCATGCTTAAACCCACTTGCCTCTTCAGCAGGGTATTTGGCCTCACCTTTATTAGCTAATTAGTTCAATCATATGGTGCGCTTTTCATCAGCCAAATAGCTCACGATCACTGGCACGTTTAAAATTACAGCCTTTATTAACCTTTTTATATAGAGAGGAAACAGAAGCCAGGTGAGTTGCCAGATTCATTTAACATCATAAGCAAGAATGGTGTAGAGCTTGAACTTATGCGATCTGAGGACTAGTTCATGCTCTACCACATTTAGAGCCTCAGCCAGAAAATGTGATCTAGCTTTATACTTCCATTGAATACACACACACACACACATGTATATGTATATGTATGTATGTATGTATGTATGTATGTATGTATATATGTATGTATGTGTGTGTATATATATATATATATATACCGGTATTTGTTGTTGTTATTTGCGAAGTCAGGTCCGATCCATCACGACCTCATGGACAATGTTCCTCCAGGCCTTCCTGTCCTCTACCATCCTCTGGAGTCCTTTTAAGCTCACACTGCTTCAGTGACTCCATCCAGTTACCTCGTTCTCTGTCATCCCCTTCTTTTGCCCTCAATCTTTCCCAGCATTAGGCTCTTCTCCAGTGAGTCCTTCCTTTTCATTAGGTGGCCAAAGTATTTGAATTTCATCTTCAGGATCTGGCCTTCTAAAGAGCAGTCAAGGTTGATCTCTCTAGGACTGACCAGTTTGATTGCTTTGCAGTCCAAGGGACTTGGTAATTTGATAATTATGTTTTCTAATCCTTCACCCAAGTAATTTTTAAAAGTGTTGTTGAGCAAAAATTCTAATAAGGAGCCCTATGGTATGCCATTTGATAGGGTTTTTTTCCAGCTTGATGCAGAGCCATACACTTATTGGCTGCAACTTTTAACCAGTGTTGTATCCATCTAATAGTAGTACTGTCTAGCCTATATTTAAACATCTTATTTTCTTTTCTAGAATCCCCACCCTTCTGAATGCTTTCAAGTCAAGGTACACTGGGTCCATAACATTCCTGAACCAAACACTATCAAAAAAGAAGATCAGATTATTTTGGCATGACTTATTCTTGCTAAACCTATGTTGACTCCTGTCAAAACAAAGCATTTTTCCCTAAATACAAACTGACTGCTTAATAATCTGTTTGAGTTTTGCCTCAGCATCAAACTGATCGGGCTGTAATGATTTTGTTTCTCTTTCTTAAAGACAGAAACAAGATTTGCCCTTCTCTAATAGAGAGCAATTCTTGGTCCTCTCTTATATGACAACCTTTCAGAAACATGAAAGATCCTATTATATTTCCCTCTTTGTTCACTCTTCTCAAGTCTAAACACTTTCTTCAGTCTCTCCTGATTTTAATCTTCTGATCATCCTAGTTGCCCTTCCTTGAACCTGATCCAGTGTTTCTGCCCATTTTAACAGGACAGTTTCTGCCCAATGCAGAATATAATGGAAACATTATTTCCTGTGATTTGGAAACTATACTGTTCATGAGCCAAAACGTGTCTTTTTTATACCTATCTCACTATTCTGACTCATTTTTGGCTTGTGCCATTTCAAAATCTTTTCCACAATACATCTTGGTATATTATCACTAAGCCAGATATCCTTCATCTATAACTGGGCATTTTGTTTTTCTTAAATAAGTTTGTGTTGTCTAGTAAATTTCATTCTGTTATTTTCAATCCACTTTTCTAATGTAGCAAGATGATTCTGAAATTTGTCTTCTACAGTATTAGCCTTCCAATCATTTGGTGTCATCTACAAATTTAATATAAAAGGAGAAGAATCTTGAAGGAAAAGAATTTTATGAAGTAACTGACAGAAATCTCAGCGCAAAGCTTCAATACATGCTAACACTGGGTAACTGACCATTTACAAAAGAAACTTGCAGTACTTACAGTTTACTGTAAGTACTTGCAGTACTTACAGTAAACGAGGCTGTAACTCGAAAAGAGAAAGACTGTGCTGCATGCAAGGGGAAACACAGAAAAAAATGCCCTTTCCAAGGCCCTTTCAGTGACAAGAATAAAAAAATTCTACTCCTATAGAATTTATCATGCACCCATTACGATGTTAATTGGCAAGACCCAGGAATCAATTAATTCACAAAAAAATTAATTAAAAATTAAGATAAATCATTAGGATGTTTCAAGCAAAGGCCAAACTCCATTAATTGACTTATCTCTTTCTACAGGGATATACAGCATTAAATACTTTCTAAAATTAAAAGCTAATCCTAAAATAATAATAATTACAACTTTTTTCCCTTTTTTTCCCCTTTTTAAATGCTTGTGTTGTTGAAAATCTGGTTGCCCTTGAGTGTCTTTGGTGAAGCACAGGAGGCCTGTCATCAGCAGGACTGGGCTGAAGACAGATAAAAAAGTATCGACCAGTCGGACACACAGCTTCTGCTTTATTGATCAGGCGGGAATTTAACTTGCTGTGCATATCCACAGTGTCAGCAAGGGCCACAGGCGAAATTAAAAGTACTTGGCTTGGAGATGTCGCCATGATATCAAGGGAGGGTGGGGGAGGTGGAATGGAAGGAGAGGGAAGAAAGGGAAGGATGAGCATTTTTAAAAAGCAGATGAGAAAAAAAAAGAGAGAAATTGACGAGAAAAAGGTTACTGGATGAAGGGAGATGGGGGGCCACCTGGGTTTAATTTTCACTGAGTGTAATGCTAGCTAGTCACTGTCTCTCAATGCCTAGTTAGTTGTGAAGTTGCTTTTAAGATGCAACAATATATATACCATGTATTTTAATGAGCTTTGTAGAAGAAGGAAATCTAAATATCTCTAATGTAACTCTTGTAAAACTCAGTAAAACCTAACTATTGCTTGCTTTGGAGGCCTCTGAGAGCTATCTGGTTAGTTTACAACCTTGGGTATAAATTTAGGAGATCAAGGCATGTGACAATAGAGGTTATATGTATTTTATGCACTTCATTTATCCTTTCAGAGGGTTGATGGTATAGTCCGGATATCTTTTGGGAGTTGGCCCCTCTAGAGGATTTTGAAATCTACAGTTCTCAGTAGGGACAGTTAATTATTGAATAATACAGATAATTCTGTTATACTGCTTTTAAGATGCTTGTAAGGTAAATCTTAATGATCAACATACTAAAGGACACTGCATTTTTTTTTCCAAATTGGATGGATCTTATCCAGTTATGAACCTGGTGGAATGCAATGTGCCTGATTTTCTTCTATCTGTTATGTTCTGGCAGTAGTAATGAAACAGGCTACTGACCATATAATGCAAAAGAAATAAGGCAGGGGAACATTACATACTGGATATGGATCAAAAATTAAATCTTCTGAGCAAAATATGGAGAAATAACAAACATAACCCTACAATTACACATTAAAACACATTCCTAAGAGAGAGAAAAACATTTTGAATACGTAGGCACTTTCCCTTTCAAGAGGGAAATAATTAAAATTCTATTTTCTTTTAAAACATATTTTATGTAACTTGTACAGCATATGGATGTATTGTATTTACTGACTAAATGATTTATTGCAGCTATAGCTGCCTCTTTGCCAAGAAATTTACAATATAATGCAACAACAAATAAAAGTGAGAGATGACAAAACAGCAGATGAGCAGATTCATTGGTAATCCTTCAAAAAATGATGGCATAAAGATCTGGTCTAGCTTTCATTTCTTTTGCCTTGGCAAATGATATGTAGGGAGGGCAGCAGAATGAAAAAATGTTTTATCCTTGTCCTGACTCAGAAGCGTATTGGATAACTAGTTCCATGGTGACCTAGATTTTTTCTAGATTACCCTATCTTCATGACTACTAACTATGAAATATAATATTTTACTCCTAGTAGAACCCATCTCAGATCCTGACCAACTAATGCCAGGTGCTCATGTGCAAAGATACAAATGTAATATACAAATGTTTGTATTCTGCATATTAGAAGCTTGAAAGGCTATTTCCAATTAATTGTTTAGTTTAGGAGAGCCAATATCTGTGGCACAATGGTTGTTAGGAGAGAAGGAAGATGATGACTTTAGGGATATTACAAAATTAGGATCCTATTAATGTTCCTCCCCACCCCAATCAAGATACTGAGTTTTGGAGAGGGCATTTCTATTCCCAAATCACTTTGCCCTAGATCAGTAATTGCTTTATTCCCAAATCCTATCCCAGGCTTCTATGAGGCACAAGCTGCAACTTGGCATTCTGTGGGTTTGAGTAGAACGCTGGGGAGGGAAAAGGCTGCATGCAAATTTCATTTCTGAGCCACTGGTGCTGTTTCAAGTGCCAGGAGCCTCGGAGCCCCTTCTCAGCATTACATATGTAACAGCCTCATTGAACTTGACATGTCAAATTCAGGCCATTTGTGCAAAATCTCCCTTTAATAATACCGTTTCATTTCACTCAAATGAGACTTGAATGCATGTAAAATGGAAAAGGATATTTAAGCGCTAACATTAGGCAGATGTCTTGCCAGAGGCCGATTGAATATATGAGATTTTGAAGTGGTTAACACGATTTCGCTGCTCCCTCTTAGAATATGTCACCTGCTGGGCGATTTCACCCCCACCTTTTTTCCTTTTTAAGTGAAGGATATAAATTGAAAGAAAACAAAACTACAAACTTCAGCTTGGAGGCGATTAACTCCATCTCTGCTGGTATGTTCTTTAAAAAAAAATAAACATGCTTCCATCTTTTATATACAAGGCTGTTTAGGAATCTGTATGAAAGTACCAGCAGAATCTGCAGGCAAGGTAGGTGATAGAAATGTTATTAAGAAGGGTGAAATGAAATCATATAATTCATCCTTCTCGACTGGCAAGATTTCTGTAGATTAAACCATTGCTAGTAAAAGCCTAAGGAAAAGAAAGACTGAGTACATAGCAGGCATGAAATGCTACCGGTTCGGACCGGTTCGGCCGAACCGGTAGCGATGGCAGCGGGTGGTTCAGAGAACCAGTAGCGACGGCAGCACGAGGTTCCACCCACTTTTCTGGTCATCATTACTTCCTGGTTTTAACCCTCTGTGCATGTGCAGAAGGGTTTGTGCATGCACAGAGGGTCCGTGCACATGCACAGAGGTCCATGAGCATGTGATGCGTGCGGCACATGCACTTCCAAACAGGTAGGGAAGGTAAGTAGATTTCACCCAGGTACATAGGAAAAACTATTGCAATACTTAATTAATGAACTCAAGCTTCAGTAGGCAATAGCACTCTTCTGTTCTATTTCTACACAATTTATTAGCTGCCTCAACAACTGAAGCAACTCTAAGTAGTATACAAAAGAATAAAGATTAAAAATGAAAATACAGTAACATAAAAAGGAAATTTCTCTGAATATGTGAAGGAACAACAAGATTGAATAAGAAACCAGTCACTTGCCTTCCTGGCATTGAGACAATTGGATCTTGTCTCTCGTTTAACAAAATAATGTATTACAAAACTAGTCCTGTACTTGAACATTGCACAAATCACTGCTAATTTAGCAGGTAAGTAAAAAAAAAAAATCTACCAAATATCAAAGGAGTTAATACTACAAGCCAACATTAGCTGCAGCTGAATTTATTTTTCCCAAATAAAGGAGATATTGCTATTTAAGTAGAGAAATCAATTGTCCTGGGATAGAGTCCAAGTAATGACCAATTTGAAAATAAAAGTGAGTTGACTGAAACAGAACAAACCCAGTTACAATCAGGATCTCTTTAGGATGCAATCATATTCTAAATGCCAAGGCATGATCTGAAGACATAACACCACCTCCTTACTGCTGCTAAGTAGACAAGGGCCCAATCAGAAATTAGGAAACACCCTGAACCCTTGCAGTCAATGATAGAGGAAGATGCATAATATAAATAAAATAAGCAAATAAATATAATGTAAATTGAAGCAAAATTGTAATGTCTGTGATGTTGAAAATTTCCTTGAGAAACAGATAAAACACTGAATGCCAGCAACAAAGATGCATGGCTGTAACAAACTCCAGTGCTTTATTGATGTAAATAAAGGTTGTATGCTCAGGATGATTACCTTTAAATCTCTTCGGCTATGTAAATGAACTTACAGAAGCAATAAACTATGGCGCAGCTAGTTTATTTTATGGACCTCAAGTTAAATGCTTGTGACCACATCCAAATTGCTCACAACTGCTATGATCATTCCGGTGCCCAATGATTTTGAATGCACAATATGGGTTGGGACAACATTCTCTGATATTTTTACTCCTCTTCTTCCACCCACATCTTAATCCCAGCAAAGCAAGAGCCTCCCTGTTCCATAGCTGCTGGTCATTTTGATTACAACTAGACATAGTTGCTATGTCGTGTTGGACTTGGAGTAGGGTGACTTGGGTTCAAGTCCATTCTGAGCCATCAAAGCTCCCTAGGTAACTGGGTCAGTCATTCTCTAATTCAGCCCAACCTACTTCATAAGATTGTTGCTGTGGAGAAAATGACAAAAGGAGGAGCAGCATATGACACTTTTACCTATTAATCCGCTAAAGAACTAAATGCATTTGTAAGTTTTATTTGCTTATTGGAGCGGTATTCTTTTTTCTTTTTTTCAATATGGGTTGCTTATATTCCTTTTGTGTACCAGGGTGGAAAGTCAAAGCCTTTGACATCTTGATTTTGAAAAACAACATTTTTTTTTCTTTTGCCAGCAGGATATATGCTACCCAGGAAGGTTCAGGAATGGGAACATGTTCATCTGTCAGTGCAGAACCCCCTCATTCTCAGGAACCCCAAAGCAGCCTGACATTTAAAGTGGTTTGTTCCTATTGCCAGGTTAGGGCAGGGTCTGCCAGAAGGCCGATGATTAGCCCCTGGGGCCTGATTGATACAGGAGGCCTAAGGCTATCTATTGCAGTAGGATAGGAGTCATTACTTAATAATTAATAAAGGCTCTGCTATTGCTCTTCCACATGCATACAGCCAGAATAGTCAAGGGCTGGGAGTAAGCTGTCTCCCCCTTTTAACTGCCGTGTTATTTAAAGGAATAATGCCATTCTTTTTCATTTGTCAGCTGGCCCACAATGGCTCTTGTCAGCCTTTATGATTTAGCGTTTCCTTTCCTTTCCCATTAAGTACTATTCCTCTCCCCCCCCCTTCTAGGTATCCAGCTACAGGCTGCTCTCAGCTCTCCTACAAGGTTTGCCTCGCTGTTTCCATATGCTCTCTGAGGGCTAATTGCTTCTGTTCATTTACACCCGTTCATTAATTTGCTGTGGCCCTTTATTAAGTCAGACAGACCCCCAAAACACACTATAAATTATATACACAAGGGAACAGTCTTACATGACTTGTTCTTTTTCTATCCCTCCCCCCTATAAGAAATGGCAAGTTTGAGCTCAGTATCGGAGGGGGGGAGGGAAACGGGACTGGGGAACAGGCAATGGATGTGGAGCCAATGTAAATTTGCTTTTATGCCTGTATCAGTTAAGACATCTTGTTACTATCCAAGACTGAGTGGTTTTGGTTTCTGACATCCTGATATAGTCAGTTGGTGCCATCACTGACTATTGGGGGCGAGTCGTTGGCCCCCATGGATAGGACTTGCAACTTGGGTATCCTCCTGGACTCACTCCTCCTGGTCTTTAGAAGAGCATTTAATGGATGTGGCCGGGAGAACTTTTTATCAGGTCCGCCTGATTCGTCAGTTGCATCCCTTTCTGTATCGGGACTCGTTACGTACAGTTACTCGTGCCCTTGTTACCTCACGCCTGGACTACTGTAATGCTCTCTACATGGGGCTCCCCTTGAGGAGCACCTGGAGGCTCCAGCTGGTCCAGAATGCAGCCACGCAGGTGGTTATGGGAGCGACGTGGCGCTCTCATGTGACTCCCCCTCCTGCGCGAGCTGCTCTGGCTCCTGGTGGTCTTCCGGGTGCGCTTCAAGGTTTTGGTTACCACCTTTAGAGCGCTCCATGGCTTAGGGCCAGGGTATTTATGAGACCGCCTTCTGCCACCAGTAGCCTCTCACCGACTAGTACGCTCCTCAGGGGCTCCTCAGGGTGCTGTTGGCCAAACAGTGTCGACTGGCGGCCCCCAGAGGGAGAGCCTTCTCTGTGGGGGCACCTGCCATCTGGAATGAGCTCCCTCCAGAGATACAGAGGATCTCAGATTTGCGCACTTTCTGCTGCGCCCTCAAAACATTTTTATTCCAGCAGGCTGGTCTGGCTTGACTCTCCCTTTTAAATGTGTTTTTAAGTTTTATGTAAATTGGATGTTTTTAAATTTGTGTTGGGCCAAAATTATTTAATGTACTTTTAACGGGTTTTTAACTTTTGTATGATGTATTTTTATCTGTGGCTGTTACCGGCCTGAGTCCTTCGGGAGTAGGGCGGTATATAAATTTAATTAATTAATTAATTAATCAAATAAATAAATAAATACTGTGGGATCCTTGGTGTTCTCTGAGCTTGAGGATTTTCTTACGGATGTTTCACTCCAAACTAGGTAACATCATCAGTGCTGCAAAAAAATCCACCCAGCTCAGAGAACATCCAGGACCCTGCAGTTCAATCCTGAGCTACAAATATTCTTTTCAACTGACACCTTGTTTACCTCGAGAACAGACCTTGGACCAAGTTAAATTCCTTTTCCAAACTCTCCACGGTGATGGTATTTTTGGGTATTGGGGCTTTTAAAACCTCATGGCTCCAGGCTTCCTGCCATTCCCAAAAACCTGATGACTTTGCTTACTACTCCCACCTTCCGGATTTCTTTCTTCACCTTTTAATCATGATGGAATTCATTAATAAATGAAACAAATACATTCTCTCTCCCAGGCTGCAGTTTTATTGAGACAAGAACAGAAATCTGTTGCAGTGATTTCCCAAATAACTGCTAGCAGTTAAAATGCAATTAATTTTTTAAACAGGACTTTTGATGTGCTAGTGAAAGTAGAAGGCAACTAAAAGCCTGCTTCAGAGCAAAGAATAACAAGGGGGGGGGCTCTAACTTTGTATCCAAATGCTTAATCTCTTCTCTACTTTCTTAGTTGTGAGACATCCAAAAAAATGATGCATTTGTTTATTATTTATTTATTTATTTATTTATTTATTTATTTATTTATTTATTTATTTATTTATTTATTTATTTATTTATTTATTTATTTATTTATTTATTTATTTATTTATTTATTTAGACTTATATACCGCCCTTCTCCTTGCGGACTCAGGGCGGTTTATATGAGTCCATGAAAAAAGTTAACAATAATGTGTTTCTTCTTCTTACTTTATGTTAGTATTTATCTGCCTTCTTAGTGGTCTTTAATAAAAATTATATGTAAGCATGTGCCTAGCCCAAGAAAGGGGAAGCTGGAATGACACGAATTCCTGACTAAGGTTCCCAGGAAATATTGTCTTCCCAAAGACAGAATTTCTAATCTTTCAGTGCTAATCCCAAAGCATAAGACAGGATGGAACTAATAAGAAGTCAAATATATCCTGAAAGCAGATCTACTATGGAGAGTTGATATACAAATCTAATCAGGAGGCATGGTGGTAGAGTTGGAATTATCTTATCCCCAATTATCTTTGGGGCTGAGAAAGTAAGTTCATAAAAAAGGGTACGCAAGTGATGTAATAAAAAAAAGTAATAAGAAAAAAATATCCCTAATAAATATCCCTAATAAATTAAAGGGTTTTACATTCTTCACCATGAGAGAATAGAGTAGGAAGAATGGTCTCATTGGCTATAAAGGTAAGATCTTCAGTTTAATAGATCTAGGCAGTGGTGGGTTGCAGCCTGTATAACAACTGGTTCTGTGAGTGCGCACTTGCGTGCAACGTTCAAAATACAACAATTTGAAATTTAGCTGCTTACCTTCTAAGGAAGCCCCGGTAAGTAAATCAGTGGAAATCAGCTGTGCCGCGTGAATCAGCTGAGCCAGAAAGAAGGAAATATAGGACAGGATAGGGCGCGTGGGCGGGGCCAGCTGGTCGGAACTGCCGATTCACTAGAACCGGTCCAAACCAGCAGTAGCCCACCACTGGATCTAGGGCTAAAGCCCGTATGATTCTGGTAGGATAGGACAGGTCAGGAGCAAAGTTGCTGTCCTTACCTGATATTCAGCTGTGTTAACTTCTCCAGTTCCTGCTCCATATGTTCCTGCAGCTCACCTGGGCGAAGCAAAACCTGACAAATAGGGCAGATAGGAGCCTGGCTGTCAAAGAGTGTTGCCTTCTTCTTGCCTGTAGGGAAACAGAGAACATAGCTTTGAGTTTCAAGCATCCAGAGTATTCCTATGCCTTGTATAACTGCAGGACACAAATATTTATCCACAAAGAAATTTTGGTGTTATTATTAAGGAGCCAGAGTAGTATAGTTACTACTTATTTTGCATACCAACCTTGTTTTTATTTCAGTAATGCCTTCTACCCTGTTTAGCTAAGATCATTGCGGAACTTCCTGCTTTCCCAGTTGTTCTAACTTGCTGTTGTATCTAACCTGAACCCTGGGATTTAAGTTTAGACTAGTATTTCTTTGAAGTCAAGGTAGGATTATGGACGAGAGATGGTAAAGAAAAGATGGGCTAAAGAAAAGTTAAGCATTCCACTATGTAATCTAATACCGTAAGCATAAAAAAGGTAAATTCAAGAATAGAAACAATTTATTCTTTACATGTGTAGAAACTCAGCTCTGGGGACAGAGCACCGTAACATATTTGAGTGGCAAAATGGCATAACCACCAAAAAACAGATTCCATGAACAGATTCCATGCAGGGTGTCATTTTATATACAACCATTTTCCTGCAGGAATATAATTTTCTTATAACATGATGGGAAATACGTGGCTTTCTGGCTGATTTCAAAAGCTCTCTATAAGTGACCAATTCAGATTCCCATAAGAGTTAACTATCCCTTCCCACTGCTCTATCTCAGTGATTCTCAAATGGTCTGTTACAATCTCCCCATATTCACCAAGTGCAACCTACTCACTTATATTCTCACATTCATCTCACTTCCAGTTAGTTGGGCAAAGCTTACTCATTGCCTCACTGCAAGTCAGCTGGCCAAATGCTCACCACTTAAGCCACCAATGAAGTACTGATGAAGAGCTTGGAGGTTGGCTAATGCCAGTTATAATCTGCACTGGAAAAAGGTGCATTGGGATAAATATTGTGTGTGTGTAGTAGATCCCTCTCATGCACATGAAATAAGTTTTGTCTGAAGGCAAGATCACATAGTGCTTTATTCAGAGAAAAGTTTGCAGTAAAAAAAAAAAAAGCCTTCTACTTGCAGTTCAGCCTTGAAGCAAGGAGTGACAATTATGAACATGATCAAATAACAGTTTTTCAGCATATGCCTTTTCAACATGCCATAAGTAGAAATAAGCAGTGAATACTGTATTTGGCTTCTTAAGCAGTAAATACATGCTTGTTTTTGTTTTTTGAAGATTGTCTTCTTAATTGTGTTCTGATGGTCTTAAAAATAACTTGAAGGGAGGGGTATATTTTACTATTGTGAATGATCCCCTGCTTTTCCTAAATGTTTATTTAGTGGTTTATGGCTGAAGAAAACGCTGTCCAAATCAAAGATGTCAAAGAAAATGTGTGCTTATATAAGAGAGAATGAAAAATGCCATAAGAAAAAAAAAGTACTCATGTAATTTATTTGCCACCTCAATTAAATTTGTATCCATATCCACTTTTGGCTATGGTTCTTTGTATTGCTTGCTTCATCTGTACAGGAATATGACCTTTGAAACAAAACACAATTGCTCACCTTAGCTTTACAGGAATACTGAATATATACTATTATGCATATTCATATAATGCAAAGGAATATATGCATACAACTTTGCTGTAAGTAGAAAATTAATTTTGTACAAAATAGCTTTGAAAATGAGAATGTCTAATAACAGTATATTTTACTCAGCAGCAATAATTTAAACTTTCAACCTGTAAAACCCATTGATCACTCTAGCTGAAACCAACCTTTAAAAGAACAAAGAATAATGTTCTCTATCCTGTTTTGAATTGAATGTGAGAATTAAGTCATATAGTTTGAATTAAGGCACCTCATTCCAGTTCACTGTGGAGAGGAACAGTAAGAAGCAGAGCAGAGGACTTAAGATGCCAATTTCTTTTCTGGAAGTTTTTTGAGTTCTATGAAAGGTTTGAAGCAGGGGTAAAATGCTCCCGGTTCGGACTGGATCAGCCAATCCGGTAGCGATGGGGGCGGGTGATTCGGAGAACTGGTAGCAAAAATCCCTGGCCCCCTGCCCATACCTACCCAATCGCCCAGTCGCCCGCTTGCCGCTTCTTTTGAAAAATGCTTTTAAAAGGTTAAAAAAAGGCTCTGACAATCCCAGCTGAGCTGCCTGATCGTCAAAGCCTTTTTTTTTTTTTAACTTTTAAAAGCATTTGTTGCATCCTATTCGGCTGAATAGGTTGTAAAAAAAAATGCTTTTAAAAGTAAAAAAAAAGATTGTGTGCCACAGCTGATCAGAACACACCCACACCCACGTGCTGTTCTTACTTACCCCATGCCTCCTTTTGGCGTGCACTTGGTGTGTGGTGTGCACTGTGCATGTGTGTGCACAGCGCGCATGCACAGCCAGCAAACCGGTAGTAAACCAGTTCAGATTTCACCACTGTTTTTTTTTTTAAAGAATTTTTTATTTTCAAAAAACGAAACAAAACATATAAAAACCATTATCATTCCATACAATCAAAGACAGTGTAACAGTTGGTGGTATTTTTTTGGGCTCCTCCTTTCTTCAATTTATCACTAAGCATTTTAACTTATTTTCAAAAAGTTTCAGCAACATTTATATCATAATTATTTCCAATTCTTATTCTCTATCCATTGATAAAATAAATCCCATATCAAATAATATTGCCTATCTTCCTGTTCTCTTATTTCAAATGTCAATTTGCTCATTTCAGCACAATCCATCATTTTCTTAATAATTTCCGCATCATTAGGTAACTTTTCTCCTTTCCAGTTTTTAGCAAATACAATTCTGGTTTGAAGTGATTAATAAAATACACATGATGTTTAGAAAAAATGCCACTCATACCTGCACTGGTCAAACACTCAAGCATACGTAATTTAATATTCTTGCTATCCTGATTGAAAGGTAGTCCTTGACTTATGACTGGTCATTTAGCAATCATCTGAAGTTCCAGTGGAGTTACCTGGAGAGTACTTACAATCCAGATGATATGTTCTGATAATCGCTCCCCTTACGGCCATGAGATTTCAGTTAGGGTGTTTGCAACCAGGCTTCATTTATAGTTGTTTGCAGTGTCCCATTTATAATAATAAAACCAGCATTTATTGCTGGTTTTTGGCAAAACAGCGTCATTAATTTGCTTAACAGCTGAGGATTTGCTTAATAACTGCAGTGATTCGCTTAGCAACTGGTACAAAAAAGGTTGTAAAATCAGGTTAGTCATGTGACTTACTCCTTTTCTGACTTTCATGAGTTATGGCCATGATGGACAGGCTCCATTAAGGTCGAGGATTACCTGTATGTGATGAATTGCTGCTAGATATTTACCTTGATTGTATCTTTCTTCTGAGAAAAAAATTAACCAATAAATCTGATAAAACAAAAAATGCAATTCAAGGTGCTGGTTGTCACCTTTAAATTCCTTTATGGTTCAGGATCAAGTTACCTAAAGGACTGACCCTCTTTTCCCAAGAGTCTCTACCCATCTGATTCAATCTAACTGACTGAACATGCTGCAGCTCCTGTCAGCCAAAGAATGTTGCTGGCAGGGACTAAAAGATGTCCATTTTCTGCAGAAGCCCCTGCTCTTTGGAATATTCTTCCCTTGGAAATCAGAATGGCCCTAATCCTGTTGGCCTTTCGTAAGGATTTAAAAACTTCACTGTGTTTCTGAGCAGGAGCACTGAATGTGTTAAGGGCCCTGCTTCTTGGCTTTATGTTAACTGGTTGACTATCTCAGCTGCTGTAGATATGTATTTTGGATGTTTGTATTGTTTTTAAATACTTTCCCCTGTTTTTATAGTTTTGGAATCATAAGCCACCTGGGGTCATTGATTGAGATGAACAGCTATAGAAATTGAGGAAATAAATAAAGTCCCATTTCTGAATTTAAGAAATGAGTGAATTTTGTAATATTTTGAATCATTTCTGAAATACATCACTGTTCTAACATAGCAGAATTTAAATATGTAGACTTAGGTCCCTACAATTAAAAATCTCTTTGAGACTCTGTTATTTGTCCTGATCAAGAGCCATTGTAATAATCTGTCTTTGTTGTAAATACAACAATAAATGTTAAAGCATGTAATAAACCCACAAAGAGCCACAAGGCCATTCGTCAGTTCCACTGTTGTGTTAGTTGCTGTGGTCATCAGAGGGGGCTGCAAACACAGTTCTAATGGATGTCTGGAAGGGAGAATACTTTATAGTTTGTTACTGACATCTATTGTGGAGCGCTCCTACTGGATTATTTATGTATTAGACATGGATCAAATTGGTTAAATCTGTACAAGAGGCAATAATGCACCATAAAGCAGATTGTGTGCAATGTGGCCTTCCAATCAAAAGCCCAAATGTGCCATTTTATGACTGGAAGTTAGCAAAAATGCAGAGCCCAGTTAAATGAATCCTCTTAAAAGGAGTAGACTTTCCCCAAGGGAGAAAATGTTGGCACAAATACTTTGCTTGGGTGACATAAAGGGGTGCAAAGAGAAGTGTTGTAAAGGAAGGAACAACTGTTCTTAAAATGCTTTAACATGAACAACAGGGAAATAAATCTGAAAATAATCTGCCTTTTGCTAGCAATTATCTAATAAGGATGTCATACCTCCCTGCGTATTGTACATTTTAAATTCAAGTCCCCCTGCTTTAGGTTTCTCCCCTTACTGTCAATCTATCCGCTATCTTTTCCTTTCACATTATGAGAGATTCTAGGATTGTTCCTTCCCTGCCCCATAGCTCCAAAGAGGATTGGAATAACTGAGTTCTAGGAAGAAGCAGGAAGACATCTTAAATCAGGATGAAACGGAGAACAGGAGTGAAGCCCTATCCCATAATTTTCCTTTTGAAATTCAAGCACCGCATTCTTTTTCAAAGCAATGGGGGAGGAGACAAAAGAGAGTTCCCTAAAGTCAGATCCCCCCCATATATACCTGCTTTTTACTCCTGGCCAGTATGCAACAAACCTTAGGAAGATAAGTAGCCTGTCTGTGACTCTCTCATATCCTTCAGAGTGTTGTTGCTTTTCAATCACAGCCAGAGCAAAACAATCCGCCCACATTGACTGGAAGGTGAACAGCCTCAACTTCCTCTTGGAGCTTTTCCACTTTTGTGTGGTCAAGGTCCAAAATAACCCAAGAAAGTCCCCCACTGCTACTATATATAACCGTAGTCCCGATTTGTGTAACAATGCTGGTGTCTGAGCTCTCCCTCCTAAAACAAACACACAGCCTTTGAGCAAACGGGAAATCCTGCTGGATCCCTACTGCAGTCTGGATGCCTGGACAGATAAACATGCAGAGCGATCTCACTGTCTCCTTCCCACAGCAAAGCTTCTCTGGGTTGCGTCACTATCCATCACCACTAGATGTGATCTTGAGCTGCCACAGCTCAAATAAATAACTTAATTCTGTTTGGTGGTTTTGATTAGTTTCTGCTCCATCGTCTCCTAGTGAAAAATCTTGTTTTTCCAGCTTTGACTGTTTTAAAGTGAATGTGCATCCTAAGAAGGGCAATTTGCCATTGAAACATACATATGTACGGGCACACCCAGACTTAAAAGTAGAACAAACCCAATGCAGGTCAAATATTTACGGTTTGTTACCAAACTGCACATTTACTTTTAACTTGCTGATCATCAGATGGACAGCAGGGGGCACTATTAAAACAAAGCTAGTTACAATTAGTGAAGGCTTAACTGAAACAGTAACCCATTAAAATGCCTGTCATTTGCCAACCTTAGATCTAAATAGATTTTAAGATCATTTAATTTATGTGGCACAGAGAGCAAAAGACTGCAGTTCACTCAATGGAGGAAACAAGATCCATTTCAATATTATTCCACTAACGCTGTAGTACTAAAAGTCATCCTGATCCAAAATATAATAAGCTCTGTATCAAGACACCTCACAAAGAAGTGGGAGTACTTTTCCACATCTTCCCAAATGATGTCTGCTAAAGGTTCTGGTGAAAATCAGAAAAAGCAGCTGAGAATGTGCTTCTCAGCAACTAGCTCCACTGCCTGATCTGTGCCAAGTCTGTGTCTGCCACCTCACTGTGAGCTCCCACACCCCTCCATTTTAGCCAAGGCTGCATCCTCCAAATGGCCCCTTTCAAGTTTTGTTTTTTGGGCAGCTGTGTTTGTGTTTGCTTGGCCTCCGTGCCTGCCCTTCCCTTCCCTCTGGCCCCTTGTAACTCAGCAGGGTTCGTCTTCAGTGTTTACCCTCCTTGGCACTGCTGTCTGTCCCCTGCAGCCTTGGCTTTCTAATGCTGCAGAGATGAAAAGAGCCAGCCACATCCCTCTCTTGTGCGTGCAGACTTCCCTGGGCTCCAAAGAAATGTTTCCTTCTAAGGGTTTGAAACTAAATATTTCCTGTTCAGAAAGGGCGGCGGGTGGGGGGTGGGGAGAGGACATCGACACAGACATCACAAAATCAGCCCTGTGAAATGAAATATCTTCACACATCAGCCCTGGGTAGATCTGTACAACAGGAAAACATACCTAGTATTCTCTCCTCGTAGCCTGTGAACTCAACAGCTTTGTCACCTCCCCAGGAATTACCTCTGGGCATGTTCACACATTTAGGTTGAATAAGAATAGTTGTAAGGTTGTAACCTGACCCAATGGCCTCTTTGTCCTTTTTACTTCTGCTACCAACCAAAATCTGGAGATTCCAGAATTTCCCTCACAATAAAATTGTTCCTTGCAAAAGGATAAAAGGAGATATTCTAGCAATGCCTTGTGGCAGTATATGCCAAAAGAATTTGACTGGTCACAGCTACTTTTTTATTTCTATTGTGGGATATGATTTCTGAGAATTTAGCATGCAAATTTATTGCATTTTTTTTTGTAAAGGCCACCTGAGGCTTATTCACGGAACATATTTTCAAATTAAACTCAGGATTGAAAGAGGGGTGAGCAGCTCTCCCCTCCCCCAAAAAAGAGAATCATTTCTGAATTCACTGAAGAGCCAGTTTTCAAATATGGAGCAAATTCTCAGCGATGAAGAGTTTGAATAGGAGTACGCTATTTAAAGGCCAAGTGTAACACTAAGCTTAGAACAAATGTGTACTAAAATTGCGCTCTTATTTCATGCACACACACAATCAACTTACACCATATTATAATGCAAACATTGTTCAAAACAACTCCCCTTATTATGTCTTGTTCTCGCATAACAATGCTATAATGTGGATTGAATGTGTTCTTCAATGTGTGATATGTTCACTAAAGTTTGTTGGTCATGTGGGGTTTTCTTTGGGAAGGATCCATCGCATTAAACCAAAGAAGTAACCACATTATTAATTAACATTATGATTGAGTAAAGATGTTGTAAAACTTCTAATCTCTCTCTCTGTCTGTATATAAAATGTGTGTGTATGTGAAGCCCTTTCATATATAGTTTTGTTGTATTACCGTATTTTTCAGAGTATAAGATGCACTTTTTTCCCTCCTAAGAGAGGCTGAAAATTTGGGTGTGTCTTATACTCCAAATGTAACCCCACCCACCTGTCGAGCCCCACCCTTCGGCCTTCGCGCGTCCTCATCCTGGCTGCAGAGATTGCCACCAACAATGGCTTGTGTTTTTGGGCTCCACGCATCGCATTTTCAGCCTCCAAACGCTCTATTTGAGAGCCCTTCAAGGCTGCAGGCTGCTGATTACCACCCAAAATGCGATGCGTTTGGAAGCTGAAACGCAATGCGCGGTGCCCAAAATGGCTAACCGGAACAGCTGCTGCCTTCTCTTACCCTTCCCGTGCTTCACCTGCTTTAGTCACTGGAGCTCCTGCCGATGATCAGCTGTGCTTTTGAAGCTGTTTTTCAGCCCCAACGCAGTGCTTGCGAGCGAAGCAGTCTTCTATGCTTTGTCTGCTTTTCTAATTGCTGCTCCCTCTGACGATCAGCTGTGCTTTAGAAGCTGTTTTTTACTCTCAACCAGCCCCAACCCCAAAACCAGCAAGTGAACTAATGTGCTGAAGCTGACCAGGCTAAAGACGCTAGACAGATGAAAACCTGGTAGGCAGATTTTTTTCCCCCTATTTTCCTCCCCAAATACTAAGGTGCGTCTTATACTCCAGTGCGTCTTATACTCAGAAAAATACAGTACTTTTAAATAATTTTCTTTTTTCTATTAGATTATGTTTCATTACTATTCTCTTTGTTCTGTTTTATTAAATAATGGGGGAAAACACTAAGGACATTTCTCTTTTTAAGACACAAATATTTACCTTTCCAGTTTCTGCCACATCAAGACCTATGAAGGAACACTGCAATTTTCATGTTTAAGGAAATAATCTGTCATGTTCAGATACAGATGAAAAGGCAGGGCTTCAGGACAAGGGCACTATGCTTCATGATTTAAAAAAAAAACAATTTGTAGGTGGTTTGCATCAAAGCGCTCTGATCACCAATGTTTTGTAATATACCCTTAATTTTCAGAAACCGTGGCTGCATTCCAATCAAGCAGTCAAGCAAATCAATTTAACTCACTTATGAAAGTGAGTTAAATTGATTCATAAGTGTCTATCAGACCTACTAAACCCAATCACATTTCATAAGTGTCTATCAGACCTACTAAACCCAATCAAATAATTTACCCTGAATCACCCCATATAAGTGAGTACTCAGACCTGTTGCTTGAAGAGCAGCTCAGGAGAGTAGAAGCAGAAACATAACCAAAATGCTGACAAAGCCTCAGGGTCTGTAATTAAATTCTTGAAGTTTTTATGGAAGTTATTTCTCCTGCTGATGATAGACCCCCAGTTGTTATTTCTATATTGATAGCAGGTATCTGTTGTTGTAACAAGCTACCTTCCCTCCAGCTGAAAAAAATAATCATACTCGGAAGGGCCCATATTAACTTTGGAGCAACCTCCAAATATTGGTTCCGCTCAATGAGATTTAACCACTGCCAGTCCATGTGACGGTAAAGGAGCATCTATAATAATGTGATTTTAATTTCCATACTAAGCACTTATATTCTGTCTGTTAAACAAGAGAATGATGGGATTATTCCCATCATTCCCCCAGAGAATGATGGGATTATTCAAACTCCTAGATTTCACAATTAAGCCTAGCCATGTTCTGATTAAGCCAGAGACTGAAGAAAAACAGGTAACAAAATGCTTGGTTGCCTCAACAATGTTCTCCGAACTCTTTTATAGCGTATGATAATTCTCTGTTTGCCATTTCACATCCATTGTGGACAGATCTCACAATGAAAATAACTGTGAGACAATGAAGAAAAATACTTCATCCCAAACAGCTCAGGAAGTGAAAAAGAGATGGTCAAATTTCACTGATTTAAAGCTGAGTAAGCTAGATCACTCGTCAAAATAATGACAAGTTAATTATTATCTCATACAATTTAATCAGTTTACAATATAGACATATAAAGTTAAAAAGTATCACAGAAGCTACCTAGCTAAATTCTCTTTTGTAAGGTAGAATAGTGTAGGTATTTCCTCTGAAGTACAATTTCCCTTTTTTTCAGACTCAGAATCATGATACATCCTGACGAATGGTCCACTGACAAATGCAATCTTGTGGAAGATTTTTACAATGCTAAATAACATAAAGAAGAGTCCCCAAAGAGATTTCAATAATCTCAAGCTCTGATGAGCTGTACTTCCTCAACCCTCAACTCCTTACAGGATTAATGCAGCACTGTAAAAGATCCCAGCTGGTTGCTTCGAGACTCACTTTGGAATAATCTAGTCTACTCTACAGCAGGAAAACAATAAATAAGAAAAAAGAAACAGGAATCCTTGCTGGGTTAGCTATTCCGATACTGTTTTACCATTTTCATATGTGCGATTCAAATAAAATATCCGAACACAAGGTGAACAGTCACAAAAATCTTTTATAATTATCCTTTAATATTTAGATGTTGGCATGCTATATCACAAAGTATATCTAAACTTTTATAGAAAAAATGTCTGCAGGCAATAAAAATCCCTGGTGCTTCAATTACCAAGTCTTAGAGAGGCTCCTCTTCCTACTTTTTGTGATAGCTTGCTTGACTATTAGGCAAAGCAATATGGTATAGTTTTAATTCATAGGAATCAGACAGTGAAATTTGTGGCATCTATTGAGATACTTCCTGATTTTCCTCATAATTCAAGCAATCAGCAAATCACACAGATATTTCCAGAAAGATTAGCTTGTTATAAAGTATTATCTGAAGTTGAGTAGTATCTTTTTAGTTTCAGGAACCACATATATCAGATTGCACTGAGAAAATATCTGTAATGTTTAGACAGCCTTAGACAGTTGAGCTAAACACTTTAAGAAACACAGCTATCATGTTCTTTTTGACAACTTCAGGAACTAATTTATTGACTTGTAACCAGTCATGTAGTTATGTCAAAGCATAAGCTAAAGTATAATACGAAGAAGTAGAAAGAGAATTTCACACCAGGAAGCCATTTTCAGTGGCATACCTCTGTCTTGCATAACCTACAGTTACCCTTACGTATATTTAACATAAATAATGAAAAAAACAAATCTCTGGATTATGAGAACATGCATTCCTGGCACCTGATGAATTCAATTGCAGAGAGATGAGCTTTTGCTTCGGAGGGTCAACTCCATGGCCTCCACCAACCCTATATTCCATCTCAAGAAAACTGGAAACTGAGTCCCTTGCTCCCAATTCTGAGCCCACAGCTGCCCATCCTCAGTGAGAGCAAGATGGATTGAGCTGGGGAATAATTTAAGAAACTGAGCGAGTCTGTACATCCAATCACTTAACAAATCAGGAGAAAGGGAGAGAGGAGGAAGGGGGGAAGGGAAAAGAAGTGAAAAGGCCGTGCAGGGAAATGCATCACAATTACTGTCTAGTCTCTAATGAGGGGCCTGTCAGGAGGCTGTCATCCTGCGGAAAGCCACCTACTCAGAGAGATTCAATAAAAAAGTAGCAAAGAGATAAAAAAGAGATATATTTCAACCCCTGCTAATATTCTTTTCATTTGTCCCAGCACAAAATAAGATACTGCACTTAACCAGCTCGGTTAAAATGAAAGTGGGAGGGGGGCTGCGTTGATCAATACTGCTAAAAGCTGGGCGACACAGTGATGGAGTGCAATTTTTTTGTCTGTGCTAAAGCCTAGTAGAGGCCCAGGCTGTGTAATTTATGATTCACACGCACGCCAGCTAACTAGAGGCTGACAAGACAATGAATTCTCGATGAGAAGGAAGAAAGGAAGAAGACATTGTAGCACAGAGGCGAAAGAAAGAACTGTAGACACCATTTGCATCTTTCATCATTTATTTCTAAGTTCGCCTGGCCTATCAAGAGTGAAGGAAATTGGTATCCACCCAGAACCTCAGTGGAATAGGAATGAACAAATAGCAAACCTAAACTGTGAGAAAAACATCCTATACGGTTTCCTCATGTTTCTGCTCCCAGATAATTGATACGTGTTATTCATTATCTATAAGAAATGGGAGCTTTGAGGAAGACTGAGTACACTAATCTTAACTTTTAAATGTTGGAACTGGTCTGAGCCTTGTTCTCCTATCTATCTTCCAGGAAAAAGCTGATTATGTTATGGTAGATGACAGTTCACAACCTTTAGATGTTTCGCCCCCTTTATATCCATCCTGACACACATTGCACATTGCACAAGGTAGTTTAAAAATTCCAAGTAATGTCAAATGCTTCTAGATGGAAAATAAGCAATAGCTTTCCCCCCACAGCACTTTCCTGCTCTCTCTCTGATTGGATAAATATAGTTCTAGATCTGTGAGGATCATCTTTGTAGGGGCTGGTTTTATCAGAACTCAGAAACTGAGCAGGGTTGGTCTTGTCAGTCCATGGATGGGAAACTTCCACACAGGCAGGCAGACTAGTTATTATTAGTTTTTCTACTTCATTCAGTGATTACATCATCGAAAATGCTAAGAAAAATGCAAGGAAATGGTGGAGAAAGTTGGTTAACAGAAGTTCAGCATAACAGAATAGAACACAACATACAGTGTAAGGGTTGTAACAGGCACTATATAAGACAGGCAGGCAAAAAATTAACAGAGAAAATTTATGAACACTAACTTGCAACCAGAAGACATGAAGAAAACACCTTACTCTCACAACCTATTGACAGGCTCAACCATAGTTTCAACTGGGATACTGTGAGCATGCTAGACAAAATTAAACTCATAAATGCTAGAGAATTCCTGAAACCTTGGCATTCAGATAAATCAGCCACCAATTACCGTGTTTCCCTGAAAATAAGTCCCTGTCTTATATTTTTTTGAACCCTGAAATAAGCACTTGGCCTTATTGCCATATGCTCAAAAGCCCGATTGGGCTTATTATCAGGGGATGTCTTATTTTGGGGGAAACAGGGTAACACAGAGATAAACATGCAGGAGAAGGAATGGCAGAGTCTGGGGGCAGAGTCAATGGCAGAGTCTGGGGTTCATGAGATGAACCTAGGAAGTCTACCTAGCCACAAATGGGCCAAGTCCAACCCTTCTTGAATTCCTTTAACCTTTATCTAACACCTAGGTAGTGCTAATGTTAGTTGACTAGAATCTTGTGCATAGATATGATTAGTATTTAATCAGTTTAATTGGAACTTCATGTATGAACCTGATCTTTCATGCCTGACAAAATCACATTTACACACCATTCAAAAAAGACTTTTAAAAAATACTAAGAAAACAAAAAACCATAATACATCTTCTCCAGCATCCTAGATGAACATGGATTAACACTGATGAACGATCAAGCAAAAAGCAATTACCTAATCAAGGAAATACCAACAAGAAAACCACACCCACACGAACACTGGCAGAAGAAAGAGAATATGGGCACTGTAGATGGGATTCTACTGATAGTTGGTGTGTGGTAACAGAGAGATTGCTTCCAATTTTAATTTCTCAAATCAAGGTAAAAAAGAATCCCTGGGGATTTTATTCTGCTAGTCTTTGCCAACTATAGGACAGACAGAATGCTCAACTCCGGAGGAGGGGGGAGAGGGAGGGGGGAGGGAGGGAGGGAGAGAGGGAGAGAGAGAGGGCTTTGAAACAGTGGTGGGTTGCTACCGGATCGGGTGAACTGGTAGCAGTGGTGGCAGGCTCCGCCCGCCCACCCAGATGCTTCTGCACATATGCAGAAGCACTGCACGCGTGCGAGCGTGCATGAACGAACTAGTAGCGACAGGATTTGGAACTAGCCCCTGCTTTGAATGCTGTTTTTTCCTCAGTCATTCAGCAGTGAGAGGTAGCTTTTACACACCTTACCTTAAGCACAAACAGAAAGAATGAGGCAGACCTTCTGCCTAATATTTTCTCAGTTGTAAAATGTTTCCAAACAAATGTTCATGGAAATGCATAGCCAACATGGGATATTTCATGAAAACTACAAAGGAAAGGATAGAGGTTATAGATCTGAATTTGTGCAAATATTATGAATGGAATGTGATGCTTCAAGAAAAAAGTCAGCCAGTCTCCATTATGTGATTCCCATCACCACCATTCTTTTATTAGCAGCAATGCATTACAGACTTTTGCAATGGTATCTTTGTATTTGGAATATTTAATTATTCAAGCAGTTTTCATGTGCAACATTTATGGAAAGAACAATGGTATGAGAAAGAAGTGCCTTTAATTTTAATTCTGCTATTGCACTTGTAATAGCAGGACATGTGGAAGCCAACTTTCATCTTTCAAAAAAACCAAAGCAGTTCACTTTGTTCCACCAATACATTATAGGCAGATGCTGCCCTTGACTTGTATGCCAGTCACCTAGTTTGGGATATACTGAGAGCTCTATAATTTGAAGCAACAATGGGGCAAAGTCCACAATAGGCTCTTGTCCATTCCTTCACTACATTCCACTCCCACCTCCCACAAGCTTAGTGTGACAAGGAGGAGGAGAAAGCACACATACTGAAAACATAGATATTGAACTGTCAAAACTATTTCCTACAAGAAAATAGATTCATCAGCTTGCAGCAGGCAGGGTCAATGCCACATATCCCTCTGTCGTCGGCATCCGCTCATGTCGGCGCATACCCAATGCTTCTTCGCAGCCCCGGCACTTTAGCTTGTAGCTCAGGGCTCCTAAGTGACTTTGAGAAATGGGTAATCGATTATAATTCCAGAGGCCTCTCTGAAGATTTATCCAGAGAATGTAGAAAATGCACAGCTTAAGAGAAGATAGGTCCTTCTGGCCGACACGTCAATTGCCCACACACTTTCCTGCTTGGAAAATCGCATCCTGAGCACAACTCTGTTTAATCCATCAGTACACAATCAATGCACTCTGTAATCAACTCTTGATCACTTAATTTTACACATGTTGGCTGAATCCCTTTGTTTAATCACAAGATCAGGCCACATTGCCACACTGTTCCCTTTCGCCAAACATAACTAAAGGCCTTTATTTCACCTTGAGCAATTGCTCAATGCATCCAGAGAGCTCTCAAACATGACGGACGGACGGATGGATGGATGGATGGAAGGAAGGAAGGAAGTTTAAGCAAAACTCCAGAGAATTACGGAGTGCATATTATTGTCCACTGTCAATTTATTCTTTCAGCAATAGAGATGGACACTGGTTATATTGACAATGCTTGGCCCAAGGTCACCTAGTGATTTAAATTTGCATCTCACTTTTGTTTTGGCATTCACATAATTTGAGCATACTGATTGTTCATTTGCTTTACACTGAATACTTGCACATTTCAAAATTATCCAAAAAGGATAAAAAATTATCAATATCACACTGTATTCTGGAAAATGCAAGGTTAATGTATTGTGACTATTCAAATTGTGTGCACACACTTTGTGTGTGGACAGACCTGAGCATTTTACAGCTCCAGGACCATATCTAGTCCTTTGGCTGTTCCTGCCCACGTGAAGTGAATCGGAATTAGAAATCAGATGTAAATAAATGTACGCCATGCATGCAATACAACTGCATTGCTTTTATTTTGAAGGCAACTTTTTTTCAATTTACATATTGAAAAAATGCATATGTACCTACACACCTTCAAAGCTCTATTGATTCAGCCCTCTACAGCAGTTCCTTGGGAAAATTAATTGCCGACTCCGAGTATACACTATCGTCAACTAGCCTGTTGACATTAAAATGAGTATCTCCCTACATATATAAGCACAGGCATGGAGTGCTAATAATACATGCATAACCATCCTTTTTATAATTCTTCTTGTTTTGATATTTTATTAATTTCATGAAACATTATTGAAAGTGTTTTACTCAACCAGACAAGGAAAATATGAACAGTTAGAAGCCGATGAAGCTTGGAATAGCCTTCCACAAACTAATACCATCAACTGGAACATATTCATAGAGAAGTATAATATTTTTTTTTTATTTAGATTTATATGCTGCCCTTCTCCGAAGACTCAGGGCGGCTTACAATGCGTTAAGCAATAGCCTTCATACTTTTGTATATTTTATACAAAGTCAGCTTATTGGCCCCACAAACTGGGTCTTCAATTTACCTACCTTAGAAAGGATGGAAGGCTGAGTCAACCTTGAGCCTGGTGTGATTCAAACTTACAATAATTGCAGACAGCTGAATGTTAATAACAGGCTTTAGTCTGCTGAGCTATCCAGGCTCCCTATATCCTCCCATAATATCCTTTTAGGTTTGGATTTGCTCCTGATTCCTCTCATGATATTATGTATTTTGGGAAGCTGAAATGATTCCTTTAGGTTCTACTTTATGAAAGTATTAAACACTCAGGAAAAAGTTTTCCTTGCATTGCAACAGTTTTGAAATCTGCTGCAATTCTGCAGCTCTTTGTGAATGGTCCACATTGCCAGGAGGAAGGATTCTTGTCTCATTCTGCTTCCCAGTTTCTGTGCTCAAGTCAGCTGCACACATTTACAGTGCTCTGGCTGCACTGGCTCTACCCACCAGAAGTTCGGTGTTGTGTTCCTGAGCTTGTCTTTTCTTAGAATTTACCATCCTTTACTTGTCCCATCAGTCACCAATTTAGCCATCAAAATGGCATACAACTGCAGTTAGGACTTAGTACAGAATACTATCTAACTGCAAAATTATTGGCATGCTATCATGCCACCATCATAAATCACAGAGGCTGTTTAATATAATAGACAACAGGTGCAGTAAGCAGTGGAAAATTTGGGGGTACAGGTGGGGGTTCAATGGTTTCATTTATATTTTGGACAATCTACTTTCCCAATAGCTTCCCTTCATTGCAGTTTTTCAGATTTGTTTTGGTAAAGCACCAGAGAAAAGCCAGTTGTTAAGTACAGGAGAAAAAAAAATCTGTGTGGTAGGCTTGATAACACATTGTTCTGTTTTGTTTCTCTATTACTAATAACAGTTCAGGTATACTACATCATTACATACATTTTACACTTATGGTGGCCAGCTGGAGATGTGGAAGTTGAACAACTATTGTGTAAAACACTGCATGCTGATATTGGCAGAGAACTGAAAATACTGACAAATTGACTGTTGGTTTCAAAGTGGTTTGTAAAGGACTGGGAGAGTGTTTCTCAGCCTAAACAATGTTAAGATAGGTGGAGTTCAGTTCTCAGACTGAGCTGGTTCAGATTGAAACGCACTGGTCTGGGAAGTTGAAATGCCAGTAGTTAAAAAGTGCCCTGAAGTGTACTGTAACACTTAAAAATGCACCAGAGATCTAGAGAAAAACACACACACAGAGCTAAGATAGATAGAAATACAACTGATACATAATCATTCTCTCACTTAAGTTTCCAGAAGAGAAACTACTTAATCACTTATTTTAGCTACTAATTTTAACTGTGTTCCTTGATCCCTTCATTCTCTTCCAATGAATAACTTTTTGAAACAAAACACTGGAAACTTGCTCTTACTTACCACTGATATTATTAACTATTTCCATAACACACACAGCATATCAGACACACTGGATTTCCCCCATAGTCATTGTAGTATAATGTAAGTTTTTTTCTCTCTTTCACACACACAGGCATCTACTATAATGGAAGTTATTTTTCTAAGTAACACTTACCGTACGTTAGGTGGTGATCATACTGCATCAATAAAAGCAATAATAAGGAAAAATACATTTTTAGGTAGACACCCATTTTAAAGATGATGGCATATAATTTTATTGGCATCTATTTACAAATAGGCATGATAAAATCTTTTTGAAAAGAAATGCCATGCAGACATGCAAATACAGTACTCGTGATAGCAAACACAAAAAAATCTCAGATGCAAAAGAGTGTTTTGAAAAAGGCAGATGTTTAAAGAAGATGCTGGTGGCTCCCTATAGGAAGAGGTCTTCAAAGAGCCCCTGGCGTTACATACTTCTCAGCGGGGAAGGAGAGCTTGCACAAGATGAAACACAAATAAATGATTGCCAGTACAAAAGATACACACTGAAAACCTGAAAGCTCACATTGGCCAGCTGTGCTTTCACTGGCACCTGGACATAAACAAGACATAACATTAACTCAGCTTGGATATTGTGAAACTAGATACATATTTGAAAAATGCCTAACTAGACTTTAATTGGAATAACCATCCTCTGAATCACTGTATCATATCCACTCAAAGGTTTGTTAATAGAAAGCCAGCCTTTCTCCATTTACCCTGAAGAATATTTCTTTCATGGGAAGAGAAAAAGAGTAAAAGCAGAGGGAAATCTAGCTTCATTTCTGTTTTGCACAGTATTTTTGCTACAACCAGTCTTGGTTTCTATCATGGATGTTATTTAATCAGCCAGGAATATTAATGAAAGTCCAAAGAAGATTGACTAAGTACGTTAAAAACAAGATGTGGTGCATCTTAAATCCCACTGGCTCTAATCAAAGCTTGTTCGGAATATGCTTAATTTCCCTATTGAATCAAGGTGGTGTCTGGTAACACTTTTTCCAACTAACCAATTTTATCAAAAGCTATAAGCTTTTGTGAACTGCAGTTTCAATAAAATCTGTTACTCTCAAAAAGATATTAGCAGACACCCTCTCATGTTTTGCTACCATAGACTAACATGGCTTTCTTCCTACAATGTCTCGAATCCCAGAAACGTAAAATGCTCAACTTTGGCTGAACTATACTGTTTATCTCCATTTCCAATCCCATTTAACGGAGAGAGGAATTTGCATTTAAGTTCCTAGATGGACTCAATTGTAAGTTAGCTTGCTTGTGTGCCCTTAAATCCAGTCTTCAAAAATAAGGAGCTACCAATTTTGCAGAGCTGCTGTTGTCCAGTTGCCACAGTCCCTCCAGCCTGTGTGATGCCATTCTTTCTGATGCTGAGGGGGTCTTGGCACTTCTGTAGCGTCACAAGAAATTGGCAGTGAGACTGAGATATAGCAGCCAGTAAAAACAGCGAGAAAGGAGCAGGGAGCAACGAGGCGTCTGATGATTCTGGATGTTATCAGTTAAAAAGAACATTCTCTGCTTGAGAAGCAACAACACCATGACACCAGCTGCCCAAGGAGCAAAACAAACAAACAAACAAACATTTTTACTTTATCCTGAACTGGAAATAGCCCACCACTAGTCATTTTTCCCACCTTTGTGTTATCAACATACCAGCAGATGCAAGGTAGCTCAGGCATTCTCCCTTGCCTTTTTTCTGCACCCCCCACCCCCATTCAGATAGAAACAACAATCCACCAAGCACTAATTAATATTTAATTTACTGCAAAATGTACTTATTATTTTCAAGTAATTGGCCGGATGCACAGCTGTGGCCACTAATGAAGAGAGAGAGGAGCAAAATGAGGGGAGGAGGAGGGGTGACAGAGGGGCGTCTCTCTCTCTCTTTTCTCCCTTCCCTTCTCTGATCACATCATGTTGCTAAGCTTTAAAGTGCATAATAAGTAAACACTAATTACTTTTTTCTTTAAAAAAATATCTAAAAATGCCTGCCATTGCATCTGGGTCATGTTGGGCTTATTGCTCTTTGATTGCTTTATTACAGTAGTGCTAATAAGTGAAGAAGACACAAAGGACCTGTTTTTTTTGGAAAGGTGCTGGAAAAATGTCCCTAAAATACTGAACAAGGCAGTGAACCCTCACCGTGGAAAAAAAACTAAAACAAGCAGCGACCATTTGTTATGGCTGCCTCAATAGATTCCTCATATATTGGATTGTTGGTGTTTTCTGTGATGGCTTTGTTTCATTCTCTGTGTTACTGGCCTGCAACTCTTTTCAGGCTGGAAAATATTATTTTAGTGGCTAATAAAGGAAAGGTCTTCTGCTAATTGTTAAGGACCTAGGCAAGTTCTCCAAAGGGGCACATTTATTTGGCAAAAATATATTCCTGGGAAAAGGGCCAGATCCAGGGTGAAATGCTCCCGGTTTGGACCGGATCACCTGATCCGGTAGCAATGGTGGTGGGTGGTTCGGGGAACCGGTAGCAAAAATCCCCCCCCATGCCCAGCTGAGCCACACAATCATCAGAGGCTTTTTTTTTTTACTTTTAAAAGCATTTTTTCTACAACCTCTTCTGACAAAAAAATGCTTTAAAAGTTTTTTAAAAAGCCTCTGATGATTGTGCGGCTCAGCTGGGATCATCAGAGGCTTTTCAAAGCATTTTTTTCCGCAACCTCTTGGCCAAAGAGGTGGTAAAAAAAATGTTTTGAAAAGTCTCTGACGATCCCAGCTGAGTTGCCTGATCAGCAGAGGCTTTTCAAAGCATTAGAAAAAAAATGCTTTGAAAAGTTTTTTTTTAAATGTTGGCCACGCCCACCCAGTCACATTACCCCCCACCACCAAGCCATGCCCACAGAACCGGTAGTAACAAATTTTACATTTCACCCCTGGCCAGATCAGAGTTAGAAGGCTCAAACGTATGCATGGAATACAGTGGAACATTCTGATAGAGAAAATAACTGGATTCATACCCGTATAAGCCATGGTTTCACTAAGGCTTACTGAACAAACCACAATGGGATGACTTGACAAAATTAGAGAAAATTAAATAAAATTGACTGTCTCTTGTAATATGTTAGCCAAGCCAATATGTGTGATTTCTGAAGTTTCTGGGACTTTGGAAAAACTTCTCCAGGATTTTGGGAAAGAATATGGATTTTTAATATTAAAATTTGAGTTAAGAGGAATTTACATTATATATGATATACACAGAATTGATACATGAATATAAACTATAACAGCAGCCATCTGAGTTAAGTCAGTACATTTATTTTGGCTAGTTCTTAGGATTCAATAAACGTACATTCCAACTTTTGGTAAAACATGTTGGTGTAATTTATTTTTAACTGAGGCGATCTATTTCAGTCTGAGTACTGTCACTCACCAGTCAAGAAACAAAACTATTCAATAAAAGATGATCTTTCCAGAAAGTTAGAGAACCTATCTGGTTATCTGTGGGACCATATATTCTGAGTAAAATATTCACTTCGCACACATGCTTTGTGTGCACTTTGTGCGCTTTGCTCGCATGCCAAACTTGTACTCCGTGCAAGCGCATTGCATTTCAGAACAGCTGAAGGGCAGCAATCCGCTCTGCCGTGCCTCTCCGCTGGGCTAAAAATGACTGAATATAGGTATGTATAACGCAGGGGCGGGCAGGAGGGTCCAGCCCACACTCAGAGTGAACCGGTTCTCTCTTAGCTCACCATCACTGCTACTGGCTCACCCGAACTGGGGCGAAGCGGTAGAAATCCACCACTGGTTTGTACTATTAATAGACTTGTATGCTACTTAGCTCTGATTGACTGAAACAACATATGTGTAGGAAGAGTTACTATCAGTCTAAAACATTAAAAACTAAGGAGCTTACTATAATTACATTATAGAGCTTTCAGAAACAAAGAACAATGTTCTTTTTGAATTTGATAACTGCAAACTGGAAACAGACACTTCAAAGTTACCATACTATAGAATACTGTTTTATCTTAGAATTGTCCTTGCTTTTACTTTAAATAGGTTAAGCATTCACAACATTAGTCCTCCATCCGTAACCCAGACACTTTGGAAACTTTTCCAGTTCTAAGTTTGTTACTGTAAGACAGGTTGATTCACATGTTTTTCTAATTGTATTGTGTTGTCCTTTTGAGAAGCGTGATAGTCACTGATATTTTTGAACATCTATTAGAAGCCTTACTTTTATAACCTACAGGCAGTTCACAAAGCTGTGAAGACCTTATCTATATATTCCCACAACACTAAAAGGCTATAAATCTGAAGGAATTTTACTTGTCATTGTGAGAGACAGTAAATTATGGTGAAAATTTTATCTGGATTTTTTTTGAGTTCCTTATGTCACTACCTAAGCTGACGTGATTCAGACAATATTTATTTGATTTATATCTCACTTCTTTTTGAAACTCATTTTGGCATACATAGTACTCTTTCCTTTGATTTTTTTTCACCACACAGCCTTATAAGGAAGATTGGGTTGAGAGACAATTATAGGTCCAAAATCAGTCAGTAAGCATCCGTAGCTGGGAGTGGACTTAAACACTTTAACCAATACACCACACTGGCTATGAGATTACATTTGGTAGTTCTAAATTTTCTGTTTAAAATGGAGATCATATTTGTGTCTAAGTCATTTTATGAATATTGTATGTTTTGCATGTATATGGCAACATCTTCACTTAATTAAACAATCAAGGCATGCAGCAGTTCTTTATCTCCAAATCTTCAAGACTTACACAGGCTTCTTGAGACATGCTTGCTATTATTTGCTGATCTCCCTCAGAGATTCTGTGGTCCTTATTTTATGACTAGTTCTTAACAACCTGCTGTTGGTCTCCTGCTGGTGAGACTTTCCCTCAAGTCCATCTAGCCAGAGTAATTTTTGAAGAGTTAATCAAAGAAGAAAAGCCCACTGAGAGAAAGTAATCCTATGATAGGAACACATCTGCTATGATGGTTCTGCATAGTAAAATTCATAGTAACAATTTTCAGCACACATTTCCCAGTCAAATTTTTGCAAGAACAGCACTATAAAAAGTGGAATCCTTCCATGTTTCACCAACAGTGTTCCTTTTTGTGCCTTCCAGTCAGCTGTGGAATCCTGGTGACTTCCTGGATAAGTCCCTGCTGTTTCCAATAAAGGAGAATATTTGTAGCTCAGGGTTGAAATTAGGGGTTTGCTACCACACTCCTTACCAGCACTGGTGATGTTACCTAGTTTGGGTAATGAAATTTCTGCAAGAAAACAAGCAAGCTCAGAGTGCACCAAGGACCCCTGCTGTTTTCTTGGCAAGCTTCAGAAGTGGTTTGCCATTGCCTGCTTTCTAGGGCTGAGAGACAGTGACCAGCCAAAGATCATCCAGTTGGCTTCATGCCTAAGGCAGAACTAGAACTCTCCCGGTTTCTAGTCTGGTCCTTAACCACTACATCAAACTTGATCTTTTATGCAATGTAAAACAGTAATAGTTAAGGCTATGCAGCACTTTGTTTTCAAAGGTAAAAAAACCACTTTGGGTTGCAAACATAGTATCATTTACAACACCTTAAAAGACCTATGTCTTTTCCAGGAGTCATACAGTCACTCTGCCATGTTAAGCGATGAAAAAATGTTTAATGGAGTTATAGATAGATTTGCACCCTTGCATGCTTCAAAATTCTTTTTTGAATCTGATGTACTTCCTGGCCCTAGTAATGTAAAGGAATGTGTAGAAAACCGTGAAGAAGAAATGCAGGAACAGTTAAAGCAGATGTTGCTATTACTATATTTGCCAAGGGAACTTATATGGAAGACTGGCATTTCTGTAAACAAAGGTCTTGAAAATATGTTTTTACTAGGATAGCTGTTGAAAAGAATGCTTTCCTGTAAGATATGTGTTGACAGGAGACTTGATCATATCGATCAACTTTTGAATAAGCATGACATGAAAGTTCTACTTGTGTTTAGATTTTAAAAGGTAAAATTCCTTTGAGTTGAATATGACTTCTACTGCTTTCCACCTAAACGTAATAAATGGTGCTGGTGTAACTTCTCACTCCTTTTCTATGCTTACCCTAAAAGCCAAACTACAATCAGTGGTTATGTATCTTATAGTTTAGCCCAATGATTCTCAATCTCAGCAACTTTTTAAGAAGTGTGGACTTCAGCTCCCATGATGTGGTTGAAGATAAATCTTAAAAGTTGCTGAGATTGAAACACACTGGTTTAGCCCTTAGCCCTAGAGTTTCGTAATTTCTTCCTACCCAGTACTAATGTAATCAGGTCCAACTCAAATTAATGGGACTAATCTAGACTTATATAACATTACAAGTAGTCTTTGCTTAATGATCCTAGCTGGGACTTGAAGCAAAGCAGTTGTTAGGCAAAAGATCACATTACCATACTGTTTAGTGATAGCTGTTCTGGTAGTCCTGATTCTGGTCATTAGGCCAGAACCATGCCTTTGTTAGGCAAGGACCTTACGCATCTTTTCTTCACCTCAGCTTCAACTCTCCCCACCTCCCATCTCTCTTTCCATCTCTGCCCTTTTGGCTGCTACATGACCATACCTGCTGCCCTGCACTTCCACTGCCCTGCACCTCTGCCTCCCCCACCTTCAGCTGACCCTCATTGTCTTCTTCCTCCTGCTGATGATAATGTGTGCCTGGTCTGGCCCTTGGGAAGGCCTCATGCCCAGCTTGGTTCTTGGAAAGGCCTCATGTGGCCAGCAGCTGCCTCACAAAGGACCATGTAGGAGACACCTCATCAGTAGCCAAAGGAAGAAGACCATAAAGGGCAGTTGGAGTTTAGGGTGGAGTGCAGGATATCAGAGCTGGCAGAGAACAGGGCACCCAAAAGAGCAAAGATGGGGGAATATAGACAAGTAGGGGAGTTGAAGGGCACCCTATTGTTGTAAATGCAGGTGGGCTGCCAAATGCCTGAATTTTGATCACATGTCCACAGGGGTGCTGCGACAGCTGCAGCTTTAAGATCAGTTGTATATGTCATTTGTTCAGGGCCATTGTGACTCTGAAGTCACTGAATAAATGGTCATTAAGCAAGGATTACTTGCAATTAATAATTGGAGACTTTCTCTGATATTTGAATTTTTCCCATCCTGCAGGTCTTGTCTACTCTAAGGTAACTCAACTAGAGTTCTGAGTCAAAAGAGAAGACCCATCTGCATCACATTAATCAAAAAAATGTGGGTTCATTAGAAGTTACTGGATGTAGCAGAAGACAGAGCACAACGAAATCTTGCTATACAACAGAGGTTTGCTGCTATTATATAGAACGAAACTGCAAAGATTCGTTTGGATTCTCTCAGAGCATTAAAATTGTGCTCAGGCTCTGTTGAAGGTTTCCTTTCTCCTCACTTGAAAAGAGTTATCTTTGATGCCTTTTGGACCTCGCTGAAATTTGTCACCATTCTGACCAAATAGTGCACACTGTATCTGTAAGACTATGAATAATCCCATGAATGACAGCTAGTAGGCAGGAACTGACACAGCTGTCAGAGACCAAATACACCAGGAAAGATCCACTGGCACTGAAACCTAGGCTGATGAGAAACAGGCAAATGAACACTAAGAATGTAAGAATACTAATATTTCCATCTTCATTTCTTTCATAGTGGGCTATCTGAGAATATTGAAAGCGGATTCTTACTTTGGTATTATGGTACCAGAGGAAATGTTGACCTCTGCTCTGAGATCATTGTTTGGATGTGCTGGATGACTGACTGAGAAGGGACACAATCTTCTCAAGTGTGGCACTTTACTTGTATTTTCTGTTTTGGGTATCAGATAAAGGTATTTTTAACAACTAAATTAATTAGTTGTTAATTTACTGTTTTATCATTCTAGTTTTTCTATAGTGTAGTTGCTTCCATGTTACATGGTATATTGGTTTATTCATGAGACCTCCTTATAATATTTATCTTGAAGTGCAGCACAGAAAGCAATAGTATGATAGACTGCTGTTGGGTGGGGGGAAATCTAGAAAAATGAATGGGAGAAAATGAATACAAACTTTTGTCAAGAGCCTATTTGGAATGCAGCATTTTTCTTCCACTGAAGAATAGGTATGGAAGGCAAATTTTTCATCTGTATTTATTTTCCAACAGTTCCTTTGTAGAGAGGAAAAAAACCTCACAGTCCATCTTAAGGTTTACACAAACAAGCCAACCAGGAATGATGGGTGTTACAATCTAATTCATCTCGAGTGCACCCGCTTAGGAGACAGTGCTAACCTTTCTAAATTTGTGAGAGAGCAACAGCTTAAAGAATTCTTCAAAGCTTGCCAATGTCAACTGTCCCAGCGTCCGAGAAAGTCTGAGACAGTTTCACCCCCAGCTGTTCCTTGTGTGCTTCCTCCCTTGTCCTTTAATTTTCTCACGTTGGTGCTTCTTTGACTGTTTGGGTCACAATAGCAGTCGCAATCAAAACACTCTCTTCCTCACAACCACATTTTTATGTTGCTGCCAATGCTAGAGGCTTATAAAAAAAGGAGTCAGAGAAAAGACAATATTGAGTCTGCTCTTTGGCAAGCTCAGGAGTTGTTTTTGTTCACTGTTTGATTTGTTTTTACAGTCTGCCCAGCCCTCTCTCCACCTCTCCAGGACCACAAAAAGGCACAATGTCAATAACCCATCCCTCTCCTTGGCTTTTCGTTTTCTGAATGCATTAACCTCAGGGCTCTCACTGAAAAACACCATGGTGGTGAAGGCCTAACCCATCCTCTTCAATCTGCTGGCCTTCAGATGTGCTGGCATAGCTATTGGTTGATGGTTTTGGGAGTTGAATGCAACTGGAGAAATTAGATTGGAGAAGACCAAGCGCATCATCTAGACCAGGGGTGTAAAACTCACGGCCCATGGACTGGATACATCACATGCTGACCACCTCCACCCTGTTTTAGCGAAGGGGGAAAAAGTTACGATACATCACGTGACGACAATGTGTCCTCGCGAGTTTGACACCCCTGATCTAGACTGATGTTCTCACCGGTTATTTATAGCATCATTCAACCAACATTTTGCTCATACTGTACAACAGTAATTAGGACAAGCATTAAATCACTTCAATTATGGCTTAGCAGATACTATAAATCATTAGTAAGGAAACAGCTTTAAAAAGTCATGAGTGCATATCAGAATCATTTTTGGATTAGCACCAATGTGATCTTTCTTTGCTTCTACCTGAACTCATTTAGGCCATTAATAATTACAATAATATATAATGCAATCAGGAAGATAGGTTGATATTACATTGGAGATCTATTTGCCCTGGGGCAAAAGATACAATTTATTATAAAACCAAAACCTGTGGCTATCATTCCAGGTGGCCAGGATATTTAGAGATACTAAAATACTTGGGAGAGACTGATCAAGAAGAAATCTTACATCATAGGTTATGAAACCTAATACTGAATCCTATCAGTCATAAACGCAGAGCTGGGTGAATTATAATGGCTGAGCCTTGCCTAGATCCATATATCTGCTAGCTTGAAAAATCTATCAATTTTGATTTAATTCAATTTTTCATTTTCATACTAGGCCAAATTCAATTTTATTGTATTTTTCATTTTGCAAGGTATGTCTTCTGTTTGGTCTGGTATGTCTTGATGTTTTTTTTTTAAAGTTCATATATATTCTACCACGTTTCTCCAAATATATGCATTAGATTGTGATTTTATCTAATACATGCAGATTTGGCAAACAATTTTCTATAATACAATGAATGTTTGTAAAACACATTTTTACATTGTATTGGAAGAGTACATTGGGAAAACTGAATTTCAACTGATAAATATGACAAATTGGTTTCAAACTGCAAAAATCAAAGATGAACAAAAATAATTTGTCCCCCATCCCAGCAAATGTGATCAAGGTTAAGCTCAGTCTGGATTCTCTAATCATTCGCATAAATGGCTTAATAATAAATGAAAAACTGAATAAATTAGTGGAGACTGAGTAAGAAAGTAGGACTACCAAATAGTAAGAGTAGTAGTTGAAGCAACAAAAGTGGTAAACATATAGTCAGCAGAAGGAAAATAGGAGGAGAAAAGGCTCTCTTTGGTTCCTAGAATATAAAATTAATAACAAAAAATTTAAGAAACTAGCTTGACTTGGTCAAGGCAAGATATAATTTAAAAACCCACTGTTTAAATCATTTTGTTCATTTTGGCAATTTTTCTTTACTTTTGTGCTGTTTGCCACACATTTAGGTTATACTATAATTATGAACTTTTGAGAGGCAGTCATTTCATAGACACAAAAAAGAACTTATACTCTAATTTTGATTTTACTCTTGTACAAATGTATAAAGAGTATTATTGTTAAAATGCAAATTTGGTTAGCAAAATTAGTAATATTACATTAGTTGATCAGCACTACATTACATTTACATCAATTATAAAGAATTTGAGAAATTTTTCATACAATATTTCAAGGATCACAATAAATTAAAAAACAATAAATGCTTTTCTGGCATATTTTATAGCACTACTTTCTTTTCTTGGTTCTTTAATTATCCATTTCCTAATACAGGGCTTGAGGGAACTAATTCTGAAATGGAAAGTTAATTAAAGGGTCAGTAACTAAGTAAACTGCTTTGAACATTAAATGAGGACCTTAGTGACTGAAAGTTACAATCAGGAAATGACTAATTAAGGGCCAGTACCTAGGAAAATAGAAACATTTCAAGTAGGAATATTTTGCTGATCAAAGCCTGCAAACTTAATTTTTTTTTTCTGGACAAATAGTTCCATCAAACTAATGAAACTATTATTCCTGAGTAAGCTCCTATGGATAGTATGAACTATAGGATTATTTGAGGGAATATAACAACAATGTTACACAGTACAGTAAATGTAATTGGTTTAAACTAATTACAAAACAGCTTGGTAAGAACTCCAAAGCCTACTCACTATATACCAGGGGTGAAATCCAACAGGTTCTAACAGATTCTGGAGAACTGGTAGCGGAAATTTTGAGTAGTTCGGAGAACTGGCAAATACCACCTCTGGCTGGTTCCAGAGTGGGGTGGGAATGGAGATTTTGCAATATCCTTCCCTTGCCACGCCCATCAAGCCACACCCACAGAACCGTTAGGGAAAAATTTTGGATTTCACCCCTGCTTTATACCATATCCAGAGGGGGGAAAGATTGTGAGTGCTTCAGTTTGGATTTTAGCACACTGAATTGGTAGTGGTTGGATAGTTTTAGATAGTGGTCCTAAATCCTCTTTTTCAAATGCTTCATCTATTTTTCCCCCTTCCCCCATTAGAGTAAGGTGGAAAATCCATCCCAGGGGAATTGGAAACTCTTGACAAGGCAGACACTATTGATAAAGGAATATAAACATTTATATTATGACAGCAGCAACAGCTTCACAGGTCCTAAACCTGAATAGCCCAAAGAGATTGTTGGGTTCGATCTATCATACTCAGAATACTGGTAAGTTGAAGCAGCGTCATAGACTGTATTTTATAGGAGCTCTCCGCAACCCTCCATAAAAATGTATTAGATTAGTAATTTGAGTCCCAAATGACCGATTTGAAACAATTGCTTTCTTATCATTTTTCTGAAAGTACCTGTTTCATGAGAAATTGCAGAGAGAGAAAAAGCTTTCTTTTTTCTAAAAAAGAATTGTAGTCAGTTATTAAGGGCAGGTGAGAATAGGGAGTACCCATACTTTAAACAGATTCATGCTTTGACTTTCTGTACACAGGAGCACCACAGTGCAACACAGGAATTATTTTATATATGAACAATCCAGAAGAATTATATTGGAGCACAGGGCTACAACTTATTGTCTGTGGCCTTTATTGCTCCCCAGAAGACACACATGGACCCATTATAGATATCTTACTCATCTTCCTACAGTTTACCAACTAGTAGACCAGAAGGGTACAAGGCACCATCTTTACTAGAAGAACCTCGCAGCCATAAATCATCATCTTCTTGTGAAATGGGCTCAAAATTGTTTTATTCTCATTACTCATTAGGGACATGGTAATACAGCATTGCAGTGGGGATATGGTAATACAGTTGCCTTCAGCAAGAGGAAAAGAGAAATCTTTTTTAACAGCATAAAAAGGCTTAACATTGTACAGGAAACCATAATACCCCTATTATTAAAAGCAGATTTATAAAGCATTAAATTGAGGAAAGTTGCCTTGTTTCAGAATATTAAAATTGTAAAAAAATAAAAAGGCAGACTCCCAGCCTCTAATATTACTCTTAAGTTTCAGAAATTTCAACAATAGTAATTGATGAGGACAGGTCTCAGCTACCCGCCAATTTGTTTTAAATACTGTAAAAGCAATTGAATAGCAGGGTAATCCTTTCAATTTTACAGTAATGAAAATAGTGGTAACTGTACTGCAATATTAATAATAATACTGAAGGTCATAATACAAATATGTTTTAAAATAAATTATTTTGGGAAAGGGGAATTGGCACCCTGACTGTTTACAAAATAGCCACTTCTCAAAATGAATAACATAATATTCTTAACATGAATCCTGAGAAGAATTAATGCTTGTTTCTTTAATAAGCAGCTCTCTACAAGATACAGAATCTATTACACAAAGGGACAGGTTTTTTTCAGTTTCCATCAAGTGCAGAAAGATTTGTATGTAAATATATTAATAGTACTATTAATAATTTAGCAGGGGCAAGGCATGCTGTGTTTACATAATAAATATGATTAAGAGTTTTCATCACATGAAGGTAGTGAATGGTCATGCTACCACAGGTTTATTATCAATATAGCTTTAAATGTTAATTAGACAATCAAACAATTGTTTCTAGAACCTAACTATATGCAGTACAAATGTCTTTTGAACAATAAACTAGGTACAACACTATCTGAACAAATCTCCCATCTAGTAAGCTGATATTACTACCTAGGCGGGGGTGAAATCTAAAATTTGATACTACCGGTTCTGTGGACGTGTCTTGGTGGGGGATAATGTGACTGGGTGGGCATGGCCAACTTTTTTTTTTTACTTTTAAAAGCATTTTTTCTACAACCTCTTCCACCAAAGAGATTGCAGAAAAAAATGCTTTTAAAAGCCTCTGACGAGCCCAGCTGAGCCGCGCGATCATCAGAGGCTTTTTTTTACTTTTAAAAGCATTTTTTTTTCAGCCGAAGAGGTTGTAGGAAAAATGCTTTTAAAAGTAAAAAACAAAACAGTCTCTGATGATTGTGTGGCTCAAACTGGGCATGGGGGGGGGGCAGGGATTTTTGCTAACGGTTCTCCGAACCACCCGCTGCCATCGCTACCAGATCGGGTGGTCCGGTCCGAACCAGGAGCATTTCACCCCTGTACCTAGGGCAAGATTAGGTCACTAGATATCCTTCACTGGTATTAGGACACGATGACCATAAGTCTGAGTCAAGTCAACCCAGCTAATAAACAGAAATCAAAGGAGGTAAAATCTGAAACAAGTGAAAGGCGCCCTGTTTCTTATTCCCTAATGTATGGAATCATGCACACAATGTAGAAAAATATGCAACTGCTCACAGCACATACACAAAGAATTACAAGGTTATCGTGAAATGGCACATGGGATATATGGCAAGGACAATACATTTTTACTATTATTGGAGAGATTAAAATTAATTTCATACAAAGACTAAACAAGTGAGTTTTACAGAGTGGGATATAGGAGTAAGACATCAGGACAACTAAGTGTTAATGCAATTTGAAAACTCACAGAAATCTGTCCTGCCTTAAAGCATGGGCATGTACGTAGGCAGGATTGTATTTTATTTTAGAGATTAAAATGCCATCATTAGGTTTGCTAAGAGGCAGAAATCTCTTTAGATAGAGCATATAAAGCATATGTTTAAACGTAAGTGGGGCCTTATAGGGCATTTTAATTACTGGATAAGAGGCTAGAGAGAGAGACAGACAGACATTCATTGACCTGGCTTCATACCCTCCCTCCAAGGAGTCTTGGACCAGAACAGTGTTTCTCTGTCTAGGGAATTCTGGAAGTTGAAGTCCATATATTTTAAAGTTGTCATAATTGAGAGACACTGAACTGCAGCCCCAGAAGACTTAACCAGGAGCTTACTTGCAGGTTGCTTGTTTTTTTACAAGTAATTTTAAGCAGGGAGGATGGGGCCTACTCCATACCTCCTCAACCCCAGGATTGTCCTTAGTGCCACTGGTTTCCAACTTCTAATGGCAATGAGACACAGGAAATCTTAGCCAGTAATAAAACAAAGTTAGTTATTAGTTCTACCAGTGATCCACAATACACACTAATGATCAGCAAACAGTATAGCAAGTTAAACAACTGGCTACTGGGAAAACTGGGTAAGACTTCACACAGTACCATGGCCTTCATTTCTATGACTAAAAGCAGTATGTACCTGGTAGCCATTAGCTACCCAACCCTGCATTAAGTAGGGATAGAAATGAAATGATTAGGTTGAATGGGTTATAGGGTTTGTGGCTGTTTGGGAAGAATGAGATAGTTGCTTCTGTGCATAACAGTCTTGCAATCAATCTATTCATAGCCCTCTGGGGAGGTTCTGAATCTTTCTCTGGCAGAAATCAGGTTTTATTCTAGCCCAGAAATGGGGGTGTTAATTTGAACAGGAGGCAGGGCCACTGGCACCAGATTGTCGAAGTATAATTTTATATTAGCCCCCATAATACTTACTAGAATTTTATGACAATATCTACATGTCCAATCAGAGTTTTATGAGAAAATCTATAGTTTTGCTAGGGTATTTTCTCCTTGTTTGCATAATACCTTGACTACAACCCAGTAAAGCTTTTGACCTAAGATAATAAAAAGGTGATAAAAACAAGCTGTAAAGATCTGTTTATATGTATATTTGAAAAAGCCACTACAAAATTATGGATTGTTTCCACAAAAATAAAAGAAAACAAAATGCTCCCAGGTGGCGATTAATCTAAGGAGAAAGGAGAGAGGAATAAATGAAACAATTGTAAAAGCAATTTCTAAGAAGAATGCAGTAATATATTTTATTTTATTTTTTATTTTTACTTAGATTTATATGCCGCCCTTCTCCAGAGACTCAGGGCGGCTTACAATGCGTTAAGCAATAGCCTTCATACTTTTGTATATTTTTATACAGTCAGCTTATTGCCCCCACAAACAGGGTCCTCAATTTACCTACCTTAGAAAGGATGGAAGGCTGAGTCAACCTTGAGCCTCGAACTTGTAATAATTGTAGACAGCTGAATGTTAATAACAGGCTATCTAGCCTGTTGAGCTATTTGAGGCTGTATATTTTTCTATATATAAAAGAACATTTGGCAGTGATGGTGAAATGGAGGAATATTGGCCCAGAATTATAGATATTTAATTCTTGAATATGATTTGCAAGGTTAATTTGCAAGAACTCATAGCTAAGCCTTTTTAAGTTGAAGAAGGAATACCAGTTAACATATGGAACCTGTGCCATGCTAGGTTAGTTGTACCTTCACTGAAAGCCAGCATCCTTCGCAGAGGGAAATCTTGCTTCACCAACTTTTAAAATATTTTTAAAACTGTGTAAGAGAAGGAGATGGATGAGAGATTCTGTCAGACTACTAAGGAAACTTAGATTAAAAGGCTAATCAGCAGAAGAGTTATAACTTAGTAGCATATCACTTTTTTGCATCTTAAAGATTCAAATTTAATCGTCCCTTATCTTCCAGGCATAAAAGGTAAAATTTAAGCACAGTTTAAAATTCAATTCAACCTCACCTCAGCTCAGAATTGATACATGAAAAGGGCAAAAATCCCCCCCGCTCTGTCTCTTTCTAGAGTTTGAGACCCAAGACTGCACGACAGAATGAGCTCCCATTACTTACCCCAGCCCCTGACTACCCAGCAGTTCAAAACATGCAAATGACAGTAGATAAATAGGTACCACTTTGGTGGGAAGGTAACAGCCGTTCATGAGCCCAAGATATAGTCATGCCAGCCACATGGGTGTCTTTCCAAAGCAGGATATTCTTTGGGAGGGAGCAGGGAGAGGTTGATATGTAATTCATTACATTCAGAGTTATTCGATCCTCCCAGAGAAGCTCAATCTATATCCATCAACTATTCCAGCTCTGGACGGTGCTAATTTCCTTTCCCTATTTACTGTCAATGCAAAGAGGTTTGGGTTTTGTTTTTTGTTTTATATTACAAATCTGTCAGCCTAGTGTTATAATGTCCTTTCTCTTCCTCTTCTGTCTAATCCAAATTGGGGGTGGGCTGGGAATGAGCCTGCAGATTGGTCTCATCATTGTCAACTCAGAATTGTTTTTCCTATAATTTGTCACTTTATATCAGTCATCCTCCAAAAATTCAGGTGACATGTATGTACAGATAAGAATGTATGACTAACACAAGCAAAATTCATTTTGCTATGAATTTCATGCCTCAGCAAGGATCAGAACCTAAACGTTACCGGTGAAAACACAAATTTTCTTAATTACATCATATTTGTTTTCCAAATTAATGAAATGATATATCAATGTATAAAAAGCTGGTTAAAAAATAAATGAAGCATTAACTGAGCATTCTATGTCTCTTCAGGAAATACCTTGATTCCTACTTTCTACAAAGGTGAGCTATTTATAAGAACAGTACTTTCCTTTCATGAAGTGTTTTAGGATGAGCCCATAAAGTATCTATCCAGATAGGTTGGGCAAAATAGTGAGATGGGAGAGAGAAGGACATTTTGTTATTAAGACCATGTTCAGCAGACATTCACTTTCATATTTGTCTCTGGAATAGGCTTAATATCTCGTAATATTGTCAGTATTCTTTTTTCTCTAGACTAGTCATTCCCAATGAGATATACTGGATATTAATCTCATTCCATTGCTCCCATTCTATAAAAGCTATATCTAAACCATAGGCCCCTAATGGGGATGCCACCATGCATGATGTGACAAAAAAGAGGTGAATATGGAAATGATACACACTAATGAACTGAAATTTGTAGAGTGCAATTACTGGCAATTAAAATTTATTAATTGTCATTTATCTCTATTTGATTTTTAATCAGGCTTGCCTCTATTACCTCCTCCCACTCTGTTACACAGATTGTTTGTTCTACCCCACCAAAATTACTTTTAAATTTTGTATCTTATATTGTTTTATGATGGCTGTACACCGCCCTGAGTCCTTTGAGAGTAGGGCGGTATAAAAATTTAATAAATGAAATTTAATAAATGAAAATATTCATTGGTCCTTTTTCTCACATCCATGTTTTACAGCTGGCTAAAGGAGATCACTCCAGAAAATGTTAGGGGCAAACAGGACCCCAGAAGATACTGGTTCTACTATATAAGACGTGTATCCCTTCCAGAGACTAAAGAGAAGGTAATGTATACATTTTGTACCAGATGCCATATTTACTATCATTATTTGCCAGTACAGCTAGACTCAACTTCTGTATCAGATCAAAAATCAGTAACGGAGACACTGCCTTGTACAAAAAAGCCTTCATGATTAACAGATTCATAGTCTTTACTTTACATGGACAGTGGCCTTTGCCAAGATGATCCTCAAAGTGGACCCACCATCTTGGCATCCTCTTGTTTGTCACTATTGCCAGCCTTAGATTCTCCTTCTCCCAGCATCCCCATCAATCAGCAGCCACAGGGATGATCTGTTAATGTTTTTCCTATAGACAGACACATTATGTTTCTACGCTGCCTCTGCACACACCATGTTTACACCCCTTCTCTCTCCAGGGAGTAAATCAACCAAATTGATACCAGCCGTGATTAATTGTGTATCTCGGACCAATCTTTCCTTGAGTCCCTCATGCGGGTGGCTTCCTCCTCCTCCTGCAACAAACCAGGGAAGAAAGGAGGCTCTGCATGGTTTGACAGATAGAGCCTGCCCAGGACGCAGCGAGATAAATTTGAGAGGCCTATGCTGGGCTGTCAGTGTTAAAGATGATGGATGGAGGAGGTGAGGCGGGAGGGACCCGTTGAGCTTGGTGTAATGGAGAAGGTTCCTGGGGGATGGATGTTTGCCTGGTGATTCGGCGTTAATCTCTGGGCCCTGCTGAGGTGCTGACGACTGATAACAAGGAAATAGGAATGACAACAATTTTTAGCCAAGAGATTCTTCACAAAAATGCCAAGCTGCCGGAGGTCTGACAGGCTCTGATTGAATGGGCATAGGGAGGGGGCAGCCACTTTGGTGAACATGCAAAAGATGGATCATTTTATTCCCCCGCCTGACCATCTACATTTATTATCATTCCTCCTAATTCCACCTCGCTTAGCAGCTTGTCACCACTGTTTCTCTTCTGCCTGGGAGCTGATGGAATCAGACCTTTTACGCAGGTGAGTCTGCAAGTTAATGTAACCAATGGCCAGGTTCTCTGGCAAAAAGCAGGCTGCTTAAAACAATGAGTCAGAAATGCTCTACTAAAAAAGGAGGCATTTGAAGGGAGGTGATAGAGAGAATTGCTGAAGAGTTTGACCAAAGGGAATACAAAGAATGCTGCCAGCCAACCATCCTTCTTGTCAACTAGCTTTCCATTCTCATAATGAAAATGAAGCAGAACTTGTGGATGCTGTGCAGATAATTTATAGCCACATGTCTACTACTTTCCCAGTTGGCTGTGCTCACAGAGAATCAGTAGCCACTTATAACTCACTTTTCCTGTCCAATAAATGAACACGGAGATGGCACAATCAGCCTTATCCTACTCATCTCTAGGTTTATGCCAAGAATAACCCCCTTTTTCTCCCTATCTAAGTTGGAGGTGGGCCAAGTCTGATGTTTCTTCCAATGGACTCTAAGACCACCCAGATAAAATTGGAATAATGAAATGGTGTCACATTTACAATGATATTCACTGCCTGTTATACAATTGCAAGAGAACAGATCAGTACAAAAGAAACAATTAAGCAATGACATCATTTAATTGCTGGGAAAGGGTCAATTCAACCTGTGGTTGGATCTACAAAGTATGGAAGTTCCTAAGTCAAACACATTTTGCATATACTTTCACAAAGAAATTAAAAAGAAAAAACCTGGGCAGAAAATATCCAAGAGAGATAGACTTACTAATCTACTGTTATAGACGATGTGATTCAGTGAATGATTAATATCAGGATGCAACCTCTGCTGCAGAAATGAATCCTGGAATATAATATTAAAGAAAAGTTCTTCTGAGCCTGTACAGAGTATCTTTTTCTTATCACTGAGCAAACACAAAAGAATTAAGCTTCAGCAATTCTTGTTTTAGAAATTAAATTTTTGGCAAGGTATATGTCATCTAGATAAAAAACGTCTGTTAAAAATTGTAGTTCTAACTAATTGCAGTAAAATACAAAGTTTTCACTTATATGTTTTGAACAATTCATGTCCAGCATTATCTCACCATTTGGTGTTCACTTCTCTCATAAAAGCATTGCCCCAAATAAGTTTCTACTTTTAATTAGAATCCACTTCTTAAGATTCTGAAGTTCCATTCTGTCTACCAAATCCTTTTATATGTATTTATATACTTTCATAATTCCTACTCTAAATTCAGCTTCCAAAGCATTCAGGCACACATAGTAAAAATGCATGTAAAAGAGGAAAAATTTATGCACTGATTCACATGGATTTCCAACTACTTGTGGACAAAAAGGTGCCACTCTAGAAATATTTATCTGAAATACACACAGGCCACAAAAAGACAGCAAGAATTTTGATTTTAGTAACCTACATATGTATTAGCAAAACTATGTTAAACAATATAACAATTTATGGAGAATGTAAATTGGGTTGTACTGCTATGTTGTAGAACATCTGCACTATTTCTCATGAAAATAGATTATTGTGGTCTGAAATGTTAATTAGGGAGGCTGTAATAACCTTACTAACAATAGGCTTTCAGCAGATGCAAGATATATGGATTGCAAAACAACATAAACTGTTTCCACAGATTAAGCAAAGTAATTGAAGGATAAAATTAAGGCATTTTGAAATCACATCTTAATAATCTATATGACAAATAACTAATTTGAAGGTTAAGTGTACTGAAGAAAGTGTCATTATTTTTTTTTGGACAAAATTTTATTTATTTTTTTTAAACATAAAACATAAAACACATCTTTTTAAAGCAAGGGTTTGATCCGGTATAAAATAAGTACAAGTTCCAAATTTCATCCATTAACATCTTAAAGAAAAAAAAGAAAACAAAAACAAAAACAAATCTAAACCCAACTTTAATCATTCAGTCTAACATCTTATTCTAGCATTAGACATTCTACTATGTATCACCCTAAATTTTAAACTCCAAATCTAAACAGCTCTTTATAATATTCATATATCATTTTAACAATCAGTATTTCATATATTTTCCTTACTTCAAAGGCCCAAATCAAATCAATGTTTCTTTTGAATCACATCTAATAACCAACATAAAATATTTTACTCCTCTCTCAAAAACATTTCAAAATCAATTCATTTTAAAATTTATTCCACATTTCCACCTATAATTTATTATACCCAAAATATTTTGTTTTTGCTAATTACAAGCTTCTTCTCCATTGCAACTAATTCTAATGTTTAGATGGTTCATAACTATAGCTATTCCCCAACAATATTTTCCTCCACTTCTATCAGTTTGGCTTTAACTGTTCTTAGGATTTAGGATTTTAGGATTTATTGGATTTATATACCGCCCTACTCCCGAAGGACTCAGGGCGGTGTACAGCCAACAATAAAAATACATACGTACAAAATTTAAAAACCAACTAAAAACAGATTAAATGAATTTGGCCCGGACAGAATTCAAACACCCCAATATAATTTAAAATTTTTTAAAATTTAACACTAAAAACGGGGAGTGGTTAGGCCAGGCCCGCCTGGCGAAATAGAAAAGTCTTAAGAGCGTGGCGGAAGGTGGGCAGATCCGGGATCCTCCGTATCTCTGGGGGGAGCTCATTCCAGATAGTAGGTGCCCCCACAGAAAAAGCTCTCCCCCTGGGGGCTGCCAGCCGACATTGTTTGGCTGACGGCACCCGGAGGAGACCCTCTCTATGAGAGCGTACTGGCCGGTGGGAGGCTATTGGTGGTAGTAGGCGGTCCTGCAAGTACCCAGGTCCTAAGCCATGGAGCGCTTTAAAGGTAGTAACCAGGACCTTGAAGCGCACCCGGAAGACCACCGGGAGCCAGTGCAGCTCGCGCAGGAGAGGTGTCACATGGGAACGCCATGTCGCTCCCATCACCACCCGCGCGGCCGCACTCTGCGCCAGTTGGAGCCTCCGGGTGCTCCTCAAGGGGAGCCCCATGTAGAGAGCATTACAGTAGTCTAGACGGGAAGTGACAAGGGCGTGAGTGACCGTGAGCAAGGAGTCCCGATCCAGAAAGGGACGTAACTGGCGGATCAGGCGGACCTGATAGAAAATCCTCCCGGCCACGGCCGTCAGATGCCCTTCCAAGGACAGCCGTGAATCCAGGAGGACGCCCAAGTTACGAACCCTCTCCGTGGGGGCCAGTGATTCGCCCCCAATAGTCAGTGACTATATCGGGACCCCCAATAGTCAGTGACTATATCGGGACGTCGGAAACCACAGCCACTCGGTCTTGGATGGGTTGAGCCTGAGCCTGTTCCTCCCCATCCAGATCCGCACGGCCTCCAGGCACCGGGACATCACTTCAAGGGCATCGTTGGGGTGGTCTGGGGTGGAGATGTACAGCTGAGTGTCATCAGCGAACTGATGGTACTTCACCCCAAAACCACGGATGATCTCACCCAGCGGCTTCACATAAATGTTGAACAGGAGGGGCGAGAGGACCGATCCTTGTGGCACCCCACATATAAGGGGCCTCGGGGTCGACCTCTGTCCCCCTGCCAACACAGACTGCGACCGGTCAGAGAGATAGGAGGAGAACCACCGCAACACAGTGCCTCCCACCCCCATCTCTACCAACCGGTGCAGCATGATACCATGGTCGATGGTATCAAAAGCCACTGAGAGGTCTAACAGGACCAGGACAGAGGAGCACCCCCTGTCCCGAGCCCTCCAGAGATCATCAACCAACACGACCAATGCTGTTTCCGTGCTGTACCCGGGCCTGAAACCCGACTGGAACGGATCTAGATACGTCGCTTCATCCAGGTGCTGGGGAAACTGTTTCGCAACCACACTCTCAACAACCTTCGCCACAAAGCGAAGGTTGGAGACCGGACGATAATTTACCAACATTGCCGGGTCCAGGGAAGGCTTCTTGAGGAGAGGCCTCACTACCGCCTCTTTCAAGGCGGCAGGAAAGACACCCTCCCCCAATGAAGCCTTTATAATCCCCTGGAGCCAGCCTCGTGTCACTTCCTGGGAAGCCAGCACTAACCAGGAAGGACACGGGTCCAATAAACACGTGGTCGCATTCAGTCCACCCAGTATCCTGTCCACATCCTCAGGGGTCAAAGATATCTCCTTCATTTCTCCTAGGTTTGTTTTTGGCTGGATTACAGTTTAACTGGTTTCCAGGAATGTTTTCCTCCACTCCTAACCTTATTTGTTGGCTGGATCAGAGTTTGGTTTTAATTGCTCTCCAACATTTTCTCCTCCACTCCTCCTAGGTTTATTTTTAGCTGGATAACAGCTTGATCAGCTGTTTTCCAGGGATGCTTCCTTCCACTCCTAACCTATATTTAGCTGGTTCACAGTTTGGCTTTAACTGCTCCCCAGCATTATCTCCTCCACTCCTAAATTTATTTTTGGCTGGTTCACAGCTTAGTTAGCTGTTTTCCAGGGATGCTTTCCTCCACTCCTTACCTTGTATTTAACTGGTACACAGTTTGGCTCGAACTGCTCTCCAGCATTATCTCCTCCGCTCTTCCTGAGTTTATTTTTGGCTGGTTCACAGCCCAATCAGCTGTTCTCCAAGGATGCTTTCCTCCATTCCTAATCTTATATTTGACTAATTCACAATTTAACTTTAATCATCTACTCACCAAAATCATACTTCCTTACCAATTTAAAATAATAATGCATTTTAATATATATCTTCTCTCCTACTCCCTCCTGAACTATTAATTTTCTTTAAATTTCTCCCCTTTCCTATTTGTTTCTTGTTTTTCTATAAAATACAATATTTTAACCATTTTGGAAACCAATTTACCATAATTATAAAATCTATAAACAAATCTTATTAATATTCAAAAATTCATTCCCATTCTCTTATTTACTATAAAAAACAACAACATTTTAAACCACTTTAAAATCAATTTTCTGTAACTGTTAGAACTCTTATTAGTATTTTTAAAAATTCTTTCAAAATCTTCACATTTTTTGTAGTTTTTCTATAATGATATTTCTCACTTTAAAGATAATCATAAAATCTATAACCAATTCTTACTAATATTCAATGCTTCATTTTCTTATTGTCTATAAAGAACAATATTTTAAACCATTTTAAAGAAAAAAATTTCTATAATCATTAAATCTATCAGCAATTCTTATTAATAATCAAAATTTCATTCATAATCTTCATATTTCTTATAGTTTTTCTATAATCACATTTTCCCAACTTTTCCCCCCTTGAGAATCACTTCTCTCAATAATAGTAATAAGAAAGTGTCATTATTGATCTGGCTTTTCCATTTGTATGAAATACAAAAATAGATATTTTTTTCAGTTTCTGGAATACTGAAATGCTGTTAATATATCAAGTGTGAGCAAGCCACATAGTCCACAGCATCCGACACAGAGCAGCTGAATTTTATGATGAAACTTTTGTTTCCTTACCCGTGAAATGGAGCATCTCCCACCTTTAACTTCTCCATCCCAAAACCACTCAGGAATTGCTGTTTTCAAACCAATTTGGGTAAAGGTTTTGCTTTTTATATATTTTTAAATCAGAGCTTTAAACAGAGAAATAAGAGTTGAAGGCCTCTCTGTCAGGCAAACTGTTTCCAGTCCTGTTCTTAGGTCTCCCTAAACAATTATATACAGAAGGCTTGTAAGATTTTAATAATAGTGATAGGAGTGGCTTTTCTACTAGAAAACTCTTATACCATCCCTCTCCTATCCCACAAATCAGTGGTGAAATTCAGACAGTTCTATCCGGCTCGGGCAAACCAGTAGTGCTGGCGGTGGGAGGTTCCGCCCACCCGCTCGGACGTCATCATGTCCTGTTTTTGACCCTCTGAACATGCGCAGAAGACTGTGCACATGAGTGGAGGAGGCGCACGCACTCACATTTGTGAACTGGTAGTGAAAGTAAGTGAATTTCACCCTTGCATCATAAATTTTTGGCCTCTCTCAGTTACTTCATCACACCAGAAAACCTTCTATAGCTCTTTAGAAGGTCAACGAAGTTGTTGCTTTTCATATATTGCCCAATTTTTACAGATTGTGCATAGATTCATTTTATTTGGTTACGAACGGAGTGGCTTCCAAATTACTCCTGTAACTGGAGGGAAGGATGTGGCTCAGGATGGCTCCCAGACTATGTCCAGCATGGAAATGGATGTCAAAGTATAGAAGGCATCAGCATAGATTCAACCTGTCTGTATTTGGGCCAAGAGAGAAGGCTGAAGGCTATAGAGGTCAAGCCTCAAAATGACTCACAATTCTTTCCTTGGTGCAACAATACTGGTGTAAATTCTGCTAAACGGGACTAGACTATGTAGTGGGATTGCAACATGAAAAAGTGTAACAAAATTGAGTAAAGCAGAAAACAGTTATGTTGTTAAGAAAAACCTAGAAGCACTAAATGGGATTTCAGACCTACTGAAAAAGCTAGAGCAATAAACCACTGTTTACTGAAAAAAATAAATTCACATAGTCATTTGGCACATGGCCAGGTGCACTGTGCTCCTGTGTAATGGGATATCTGAGTAATTAATGCTGAGTACAGCCTATGATTTTGCAATCTGTTGCAATGGTTCTTAAAGTAGAATGAGTGTAGCATAAAAACGTATCATTTGTTCTTATACTGTACACTATTTATAAAACCCATATGCTAGAAGCATGATGCAATTTAGTTAGAGAAGACAAAAAGGGAGATTTGAGCACTTGCTTTTAGTGAATGAGTGCAAACAAACTGGTGTATTGGGAATGTGGGTTGATGCTGATGCTGATGTGTAATTGTTTTGTTATGTGCAGTCTTATAATTTAGTAACCTGTTAATATCTCAACTCAACCCACTTTGGGTAGAACTCTGCCATTATAATAAGCAAATAATCAACTTCTAGTGGAGCATATGTTGAAACAAACACAGAATGATGTGACAATTTACCATCTTCAATATAACAGTTAGAAAATAAAGTCTAACAGAAATGTAGAAATGGGAGAAATTACATGTACTTAAGCATATTTACTCTCATAGCACATGTGTGTTTAACCAACATGGAAATAAATATGTGTATAGCTAGCACAAACTCTTTGGGAAGAAGAAACAAATTGGGGTGTTCACTTTTTTGAGCTAGTCTAGGCCGTTAAACAAGCAATATTTAGAAGGCAGGGACATTTAGGAGCTACCCAATCTGCCCTTGATCTACACAAACACAGATAAGTGTTTATAATTGGGCATAAAGAAATTACAGAGCTGAAATGGAGAATCTGTAATCTGCATAATGTTGTTGAACTACAATTCCCAGCAAACATCCGGTGGTGTGGAACACTGGGAGCACTGACACAGCAATATCACAAAGGCTACAGATTGCGTATCCTAGAATGCAACATTTGTTGTGCTCTCTGCCTCATATTAGAGTAGGTTTTCTCCTGCCCAACACATAACTATTGCAATACTTTTTAATAGAGTTTGCTTCTCTCTGAACAGCGACTAAAATTAAAAGTGAATTAAATTTTGCTTTCAGTTTCACTTTATCTACGGGGGTTGAGGGAAATTCTGTTATTTGACAGGAATTCTGCAATATTTGTATGGGGGATTGGGGGAGGGAGCTTTTGACAGTGGCAAATTATGGTTCAAAATTGCATGATTTTGATATGCTTCCTGTCAGAGAGCAGAGTAATACAGATGCAAAATAAGTGAACTCCATTCCCACATTCCCCAGCCTTGTAAGAAGCATCACAGTGTAAAATGTTAAATTAGTGACCATCTTAGAATAGGATTACATTGGCACTGAAAACAGATATAGTGACACAGCTGTGTAGGGTTAAGGTAGTAGTTGGCTTATACATACTATGGTATTTCTAAGCTGTAGATTAATGCGTTTTTCCACCATTCATCTCACTGCTATGGTATTAAAAAGCAACCCACTGCTGGGAACACATTAGTGACTTGCAGCAGATTTTTCTTTGTGATGATAATTACAAAAAATAGAGAGACAATAACTATTAATATTTTATTGCAGTCTTTAATGAGCTAAAGCAGATCATATCGCAGTCCACTGGAACTTGCTTATTCTTCTATCCTTACCCCCCTCCTCCCAAAGGGAAGGGGGATTTCCTTCCTGACAAGCCTTAACTGCATTATATATTCATAGTGTCTGGCATGTTTTCAGAATGCAAACAATCCTCTTTATCCTTATTCTTATGGTTTATGCATGCTACCTGATTCTACAAAAGACCCAAACACCTTTAAGCCTATAGTCAAGAGGAGAATCTGTTTTGCAACAAGAGGCTCAAAGGTGGGCTAGTTAAGAATGTGTCCCATAGGGACTTGGGGGATGAGTGTTAATGGTGCAAAGCACATCCTGAGCTGCAGGACAGGGAAATATAATCTTTTGTTGGCTGGTGGCTACACTGTGCTCCTCTGTCTAGTTGAAGGCCGCGAGATGACCCTCCAATGATATCATCAGAAGATATAAGGGCAATTTTCTGCTCTTTTGAATGAGGTTAAAGATGGGGATATCAGAGGTTCTGGGATGCAAACCTGTACCATTCCCGGCTTTGAAATTGCCTAAATTGGCCTGAAATTATTCCACTGAAATGTGATGCCAAAAGAGCAGAATTTCAGTAACCCAATTTGGGGCACTCAACAGGGGATTAAGGATAGGAAATGGAACAGCTTGTTACTACCATTTCCATTTTTGAAAAAGAAATCACACTGCCCCAAATTGGCATTTTGCTGCTGAATTTTGTTGGCACTGTATTGGGATGTTCAGGAATCTTTGTGCTGTAAGCTGTAATGTTCATTACATAACTACTGACTTGCAGTTGAGCCCACTTTTAAACATTACTCATTTATATTAAAGTCCACTTTTCTCAAAATTAAATTTATATTTAAAACCATTTTGAGTTCCTGTTTTGCATGGAGAAAGTGGAAGATAAAGGTATTTAAATACAGTAGTAGAGTATAAGAATTCTCAAGACAAAAAATAACTTTGGAAAACTAAAACAGCAGGCAAATAAAATCTATTAATAATGTAAAATCAAAGACAGCATAGCTGTATTTTTAAAAGATTAAATTTTTAAAATATAATAAATGTCAGGTCTTTTGCCTGAATTTTGAGATTTTAATTTCATGTTTTTCAATGTCAATTATTACTGAATCATTTTCCACTCAAATACTGTGTATTACTATTAAGGTTATTTGGTTATGAGTATACTATAAGATGCAGCAGCAGCAAGGTTATTTATTCATGTCTGAGTAACAAACTAGCTGAGTAATAAATGAGCACTAATTTCTTACTATGACTAGGTTCGTATACTGCATGAAGACATAGTGAATTTTGTTCAATTTTGACTCTGTAGGTTGCATAAACCAATTATTGGTGGTTTGGAGAATATAGTTAAATATATATTACTTGTACCCAATCTATATGGTTAATACAACAAACCATGGTTAAAATAATATAGTGTGCTGTAAACCCAACCATATTTGACAACGGAAGAAGATTCATAAAATTGTATGGCAAAGATGGAATAATGGTTCAAGATGTCTTTTTATGAAAGGACTACTGACAAAATAGCTTTCCACAATACCCTGCAAATATGATAACTATAGTTCTCTTAAATTCCAAGTCAACATAGGAACACCTGCAACAGGTGCAAATAAGATGGAAGGAACCAAAGGCACAGGGTTGGGAAAGAGTTTGGAAATGTAACTACCATTTTGACAGGTTTTCCATAGTATCACTGGCTGTACATAGTAGGAAAGACTCCTGATGAGTCTAGCCTGCCTGCAGCTTTTTTAAAGCAAGGAATCAACAACTAATCAATCAATTAGTATCCTGTGCAGCTGGATGAAAAGGTAGGATGAAAATGGCTCTTATGATAATCAATATCTTATACAACCATTTTTTCTTCAAAACAGGAAGACTCCGCACTCCTATATTTCATTCACTTTCAAAGTTCCTATGTCTGTTCTACAAAACCAGTTTGGTATAGAATAGAATAGAATAGAATTCTTTATTGGCCAAGTGTGATTGGACACACAAGGAATTTGTCTTGGTGCATACGCTCTCAGAGTACATGAAAGAAAAGATACATTCGTCAAGAATCATACGGTACAACACTTAATGATAGTCATAGGGAAACAGTCAATAAATCTTAAGGATACCAGCAATAAGGTTACAGTCATACAGTCATAAGTGGGAAGAGATGGATGATAGGAATGATGAGAAGATTAATAGTAATAGTAGTGCAGACTTAGTAAATAGTTTGACGGTGTTGAGGGAATAATTTGTTTAGCAGAGTGATGGCATTCGGGAAAAAATGTTCTTGTGTCTAGTTGTTCTGATGTGCAGTGCTCTATAGAACATCTTGGAGTTTATCCTCAATGGGAGGTAGGAAACAAGGTCTAGGTTTCCTTGCACCTGTAACCAGGGAGCCTGGCCAAAAGGAAGTAGGATGGGGCTAGCATATGGCTGGTGTTCAGAAATACATAATTACTTCAACAGCCTCCGTGAGCAGCAGGGAGACTTAAATGTGCTGACAGCGCTGCATTTTTTACCTTTAGTCAATATAAGAAAGGCCCCAGACTATGACTCTAAACATCTGGATTCCATCAATCTGTGATCCATCATCGCCTATTGGCATTCGACCATTGCCTCGCCAGAGCAATGCTGCTTGTTTTATTAATATGTCAAATACATTATCCATGTAATACACTTGTCTTCCTTTTCCCCTCCCTCCGAACTTCCCCACTGCTTCTGTGCAACAGATTTGAATTTATAATAGATCAGTTTGCATTACATGTCTGTACATCATAATTTGTCAAGTTTAATAGAACTTAGTAAGGAGAGAAGGGAGAAATGCCTTCACGTCATGTGTGTTTACTGTTGAAATGTCCGCATAACTTTATTTCTCTTCTTATTCCTATAAATCGGAGGAATTGCCTTGTTTGGGAATCGACAACCTTATTCTTAAATCATTGCTCATGGTTTTCCCTATTTCTCACGCCTCTCTTTTAAATAGTGTACTGTATACCATACCACAAAATAGTTTGCACTGAGTGGTAAGTAAAATTGCCTGCCTCTGTGTGGCCTAGATTTCTAGTGCTGAGAATTCCAACTACATTTCTTTGAGAACCCCTCACTTGGAGTTTTAATACAATCGTGACAAGGAAGATTAGATTCTATTAGATAAAATAGATAGAATAATAATTATTGTCACTTTGAATGTACACTAATCAGCATACATTAAAAAGAAATTTCATTGCATTAGAGAAAAATAATGACATATATGCATTTCTTTTTGGCTGTAAATTAAAAATGACACTCGTGAAGGAGAGGGTTTCTTGGTGTGCAATAAAAGGGACCTATATCACCTATTTAGGAGTTGTGGTATTATTCACTTGACCTAGATTGGCAATAGTCTGGCAATGCCTTCGAACGCAGAATTCATGACTGAAAACTATGAATTTCAAGAAGCAGTTATAACAGAAAATTGATTAAAAAGCACTACCATCTGAAGATTTCCAGACATTGCTTTTAATGTCTTCACAAGGAGGTATATACAAAGTATGGTGGAGATAGAGAAGTGACCCAGTTTACTATAACATTTTTAGATTTTTGCTCTTCCTTATAACCAGAAAGCCATGGATTCCCAAATCACAATTACAGAGGCAGAAGCAATGAAATACTCACTTAGATTTTGTGGTAAGTTTATTTGCAACACTACAGATGATTTACAAACTGCACTAATAAGCTCTAATTCCAATTGAAATCCATGCAACCACACAAACATTTCTTGTCAAACTTTGAGCATGGCTTTTCCTATCTAAATTATCACAGGTGTCCAAAATAGTTAGCAACCATATCCAGGGAAGGACAACATCCCTCACACTGCCTCAGGTGCTTTGTAAATGCAATAAATTTGCATTTCCTTATGCAATAAGTAATAATAAAATTGTAAATTGTAAACTCTGCTCCAGGTCAAGCTTGACTCTTGATAATTTCATGGACACATCCATTTTTGCTTTCTTGGCAATACAACAATACAACCCTGCCTTGTTCTAAGGTATTTTATGGGGCTCCCACTCTAGTCCACACTTTGAAAATTTTCTTGATCTTTGCTGTTCAAAATACTAATCCTGTATATTTATTTGTTTGTACAAATTATACAGCCACCCATCTTATAATCATAACTCTAGGCAGCTAACGTATAAAAACAATCAAAACACATATCAAAACAAATTAGAATATTGCTTAATTTTTTGAATGGTCAGCCAAGGCTAAAGTTGCTGTAACTATTAACCATGGCACCCCCTCAAGAATCCTAACAAGCATTGTCTGTAGACACCTATTTAATTTTGAGGTCCTGGAAAAGAAGAAATTGTTGCTTAGTTCACTGCACTGCAATTAAGCTAGTTTGAGAGGGCTTGATATTTCTGAATCTGAATATACTTTGATTTTGGGAAAACTGGTTTTAATACTGACTGCCTCCATTTTTCTAATCAGGATTATTTCCTGAGGAAGTGATGTCAGATTTCCTTAAAAGGCAACAGTCGATGTCTCTTCAGTTAAGAATTATATATTACTATCAAGCTCACAAAAGCAAATTTCCCATTACAAGATTTAATTTGATTTTTATATACTGGTTTAAGGTCAAAGAGATCTCATTAAAATGAAATCCAAATACATATGCACATCAAGACATATACATACCGCACCTGTCCTCACGTTTTACTGAAAAGTGCTTGATCTCCACTTTTTTTTGGGAGAGAAAATCCAGGAGGTATAAATAAACATTGTGTTTCTAATGCCACTAACCAGCATTTTTCCTCACGCATCTACAAGCCTGGGGAAAAAAGAATGCACTCAAAGAAAATGAAGATCTCTTTCCAGAAAACACATCTACCTTTCCTGAATGAGGATGCTCCTGGGTGAAATGGTTAGGAATCCATACTGATGGGAGTCTCAACAAATACCACATATACTATTTGTATATGTGCAGGCGTTCTCTGTAGTTGCACTGACCCTCTGAAATGGGTTGCCCCTCGAGCTCTGGACGGTCCCCAATCTCCGCACCTTCCACGCCGACCTTAAGACATGGCTCTTTCAGGAGCTTCCCTGATCTATTGCTGATTTTAATTTTAGAGATTTTGGGGATTTTATTTGGTTTTAATATTAGTTAATAGAATTTTCATTGTCGGGTTGTTTTTTATTGTTGTGAGCCACCCTGAGTCCTACGGGAGAAGGGCGGCATACAAAACTGACAATCAATCAATCAAGCAATCACTATACAGAAAGGAGTAAATTGAGGAAAGGGGACAGTAGTAAGAGATCTCCCAGCTGAATTGTGCATCAATTCCTGACTTTATTTAATTGCCATAGAAGATGAATGCATAATTTTTATGTAGAATTAATGGAATAATCTCAACTTTTCCTTGTCAGCAATCTGCATTTCTTAGCTATGCTTATTTTTGACTAGAAGACTTGTGGGGAAAGGCACAACTCTGGAATAGCTGGCTGGGTCATCTTGGGTCGGTACACCCTCTCTCAGTCCAATTCACCTTCACAGGGTTGTTGTTGTGCGGAAAACAGGCGGAAGAAGGAGTATTAGGTACGTTTGCCACCTTGAGTTATTTATAAAAAATAATAAAGGCAGGAAAACAAACAAACAAACAAAACTGGAAAGAAAATTTCAGGATTAGAGATTCTATGAGTGGTTTAGCTTGCATTTTCCAGCAGGGGGCACTGTAAAGTGGCCATGAAAACCAATTCCGGAGAACATTATGTGCTATTTCAGCATTAACCTCTCCTGAAAGAGGGCACTAGAGAATTGGCAGAAGAGAAGGCATCAATGTAGCAGCTGTGCTGTTTTGTCTGTGCTTTGCATTTATTTTATTTTCTTAACTCAGGATCATTCATATTTTATAGATGGGAGAAAACGAAGGTGATAAACATAAAGTAAGATTTATGGCTAGGTCTCCCAGATTTAAGTCCACTTTTTTCTATTTTGGAGACAAATGGCACTTGTGCAGGAAGTTAAATTTATGCATAAGATATACTATATCTACTGTATATAACACTCTTTCCACACAGTGCACCGATATATTTGTCATCCTAACAATTAAAACTATTAAAATCAAAATCTCCCCAAATCCTATGAAATGCAGCAGCTGAAACAAGATTTGACTAAGCATAAGACAAAGACTGAAAGGAAGTCACATTGGGACTAATCTAAAAGCTTGTCCAATGTATAGCCAGGGCTTTATCCTTGAACTTATTTTCTTTTCATCTTTTCATCCCCAGCCTCCTACCTTACTTCTCAGGACAGAAATTAGTTTTACCATCGTGAAGTGTTTACATTTTTTCCCCAGCAAACACAGGCAATAGTAAACAATAAATGCTCGGCAGCAAAATTGAATTTATAACTGCATTATGGTGCCAGATAACGCCCTAAAATAACAGCCCGATAAGGAAATTCGATTTGATTGTCTCTGCACATCAGCTAGGGCTCATCTGCAGCCAGGGCCTCCCCATAATAATTTCCAATTGGGTTTGTAAACCTTATTTGTCCTTAAATATTTCTGTCATTTTTCATGGCAGAAGACAAATCTTTCCCAATACAGCAGTAGATGTACGGGCTCTCTTTAGCGAAGATTTGTGTGGGTGAGGGTAGGAGCATCTCGGTGCTTGCCAGAGGCATGTGGGAGAAACATCTTCATGTTTTCAGGCAGGAGCCGTGTGAGGTAAAGGGGAGGGGGAGACTGGGAGCAGGCGCTGACAGCCGTAAATCCAATCCATCACACTGCTGACAAGGAAAAATCACAGACCAGAAATTAAGTTTGACTCACATGGGACAACTGAACAAATTAATAGACCATTAGCCAAGCGGTGACCTGAGAAATAATGGGCGGATGCTGCTCCATAAGGCTAGCGTTAAGAGTTGTTTTAAATATGCACATTCACTCAAATCCAGCTAAATTCTAATGCAATATGGTTTTGGGAATCTGGCACCAGTCTGATGCATGTTTTAGAGCAAATCTTGTGAAGATGGTAACTAATCCAAAGCCTCAGGGATGACCTTTAGGCTACAGTGGACACACACATACATTCCCTTCCTTTAGCATATCTTAAAAGAACTTTTATTGGATAAAAGTAACAACAGGAACAATAGGAACAATATATAGAAGGAGACATCTATATATTGGAAGGTGTCACTTATTTCCAATCTAATATTAAAAGATACTGTTAATGAATGCTTACACATTGCATTTTAACAATTAGCAATTTCCTTATTTGTATCATTCTTATTTGAATCTAATTACTTTGCTAGCCTTTGTCATAACATGGGGCAATGAGTTCCAAAGTTAAATTATGAGGAGAAATTTTCTATTAAACACCCTCTTTGTTCACTTGATTTATACCAAAAGATAGTAATTTTAAAATTCTACATATACAGTAAGATGTAGGTAGGGCTGTCTTTACATTTTTCTCTGTATATATGATTTACTCTTTGCAAGAAATGAATATCATTTGCCTTTCTACTGCAAAACCTCCCCACATGATATATCTATTCCTGGCTAACACCTTACATACTGGCTGAAAATTGACTGTCATAAATTTCTTAACCGGTGTCTATATAAGCACTAAAGATTTTTGGGGAAACAGGATTTTCCATACTGTAGCATAGCTGGGGAAAACGTAGGGATTTGTTTTTAACAATATGGACACTTAAGAATAGAATACTAGAATAATAACTTTATTGTCACTTTGAATGTACTCTAATCAATCAGCATACATTAAAATTAAATTTTTTGCATACAGCTCTCAAAGGGTCACTATCTCCAATATACACTACATGACAAAATAAATAAATAAATAAATACAAAATTATGCATATACCCACGTATATTATATGACACTGAGAAACAACACAGTCTAGTTTGGATGTATACATATACATGGTGAGAAAAACAAATCTTGCGAGTTTATCAGATGGATGGCATAGGGAACAAAGCTGTTACAGAATCTGGTAGTCCTGTTAGAAATATTTCCTATATACCTATTTAGGAAAATGAGAAAGGCTTGATACTTAACTGGGAAGCGCCAACCTATCCAAATATGGAAGGAAGAAAGGGAGACCCTACAATTTATGATAAGAAAACTATATAATATGATAGAATATTTATCTTCCCTGGTAACCAACCTCAGCCTTTTAAGAAATATAGGAAGCTCTTATTTAGTGACTGTCTCATTTAGCAACCATTCAGTGATGAAAAAGTAGCTGTAACAAGTATTTGCATTTACAACTTGCACACATCTGTAAAGCAAAGGAAAGCTGAAGTAAAATCATAAGCACAGTTATGGTTATATTTAGCAACCACTTCCCTTAAGAACTGAGTTACTGGTCACAACTGTGGTCGTAAAGTAAGATTATCTATAACTAGAACTGTACTGGAAATTGTGAGTTCTAGTCACACCATAAGTCATGAAAGCCAACTGAGTGACTTTGGGCCACTCACTCTCTCTAAGCCCAATTCACTTCACAGAGTTGTTGTTGTGGGAAAATGGGAGGAGTATTAGGCATGTCCACTGCCTTATTTATAAAAAATAATAAAGGTGGGATAAAAATCTAATGAAAAAAATCTAGGCTGTAACTACACAGAAGCAGATGTGGGTTGGGCTGAGAGAGACTGTCTAGCCCCATGATGGCGAACCTATGGCAGAGCCCTCTCTGCTGGCATGTGCGCCGTCACCCCAGGTTAGATCTCCATGCCGTTTCTTTCGTGAGCTTCTGTTCCCTTGCAAATGACAAACCAGCAGCTCACAAAAGAAAAAAAAATTACCTCTTGCCATGCTGCCGGTGTTCGGATGCCCCACTTCCTGCTGGCCAGCTGGTCTTCGGGTCTCTGCTGCACATGTGCGCATATCTGCGTCTGTGCACGCCCGTGCATGTCCATGCACGTGCAGACATGTCCGCACATGCGTGCGTTTGCGTGTACACGCCTTTCAGTTTGGGCATGCACACGCACACAGTTTGGGCACTCGGTGTCTAAAAGGTTTGCCATCACTGGTCTAGCCCAAAGTTACCCAGTCTGCTTTCATGCGTAAGGCAAGAGTGGAATTCATGGTCTTCTGGTTTCTAGCTGATGCCTTAGCCACTAGACCAGTGTTTCTCAACCTTGGCTGCTGGACGATGTGTGGACTTCAAATCCCAGAATTCCCCAGCCAGCAGAGCTGGGGAATTCTGGAATTTGAAGTCCACACATCGCCCAGCGGCCAAGGTTGAGAAACACTGCACTAGACAAAACTAGCTGATCTAGATCTATTCCTGAACAGAATTCAGTGGTAGGTTCAACCTCATTCCCCTGCACCATGTCTGAAGAGTTGACAGAAATATGATGTTCCAACGTAGAACCACATCTCAGGGTGGGGGAGGGGGAACAAAAACCTCCCCCACCCCACCCCCACTCTATTCTTGTCAGCCCCTTCAAGTAATCCAGATAAGCAGCACAAGCCACGAATACTAATACTACATTCATTGTAAGGCTAAAATAACAGAATCTTGCCAAATGGTAAGAATAAGAATTAGGAAAGCCTAAGGCCATAACGTCAGGTGAAGCAACCGGAATCACTCTGTGAGTAGGTCCAAGTAAATATTTTATTGCTTAATATTATATGATAAGAATCTTGTCAGAATGTCTTCCCTTCCCTTGGGAAATGGCAGATTTAGACCTAAGTGTTTGACCTCAGACATTATCTTCCCTGAACCAACTGCAAACTGGAATGCCTTTTACTCCCCATAGAGAGGCTCCCCTCTCTCCTTCAGCCACTGATTCCACCACACATAATCAATAATTATGATATAGGCATTCAATTTTAAGAGGAGTTAAACTTGGCCACAGCTAATCTTTCACCCATTTCCCAATCAGCAGAAAGACCCACTGCCAGCCACTTTCCTTCTTCTAAATTTTGGACTGGCAAATACTGACCTGGATGGTATTATTATTATGGTTTGTCACATAGTCAGGCAGATGTTCAGACTGGATTTGGCATTTTTGTCTGCCTATTGACTCCTTTCCAAAGACCTGGGATAGGCATTGTTATTATTCTTTGTTAAATTTACTTGCCACTCATCTCACTACGGAGGTTCTCTGGGCTGCTTAAAACAATAAAATAGGAAAAATGATATGTGTTTGTAACTTCTTGGCAATGTTATATTACCTATATAATTTTAGCATTTATCTATCCGTAAAGGTAAAGGTTCTCCTCGCACAGATGTGCTAGTCGTCCCGACTCTAGAGGACAGTGCTCATCTCCATTTCAAAGCCGAAGAGCCAATGCTGTCCAAAGACGTCTCCATGGTCATGTGGCCGTCATGACTAAATGCCAAAGGCACACAGAACCTTATTACCTTCCCACCAAAGGTGGTCCCTATTTTTTTTCTTTTTTTAAAAAAATAATCTTTATTTACATTTATAGTTAAAAAAAGACAACACATCAAACAAATGACAAAACAAGACAACAAAATAAAGAACATAAATACATATAAATAATACCTCCGGTCATCAAATGTTTAGTACGAACCTATACAGTAAATTCATACTACATTCCGGAGGAGACGAAAATGACCTATTTTGAATTTTTGAATCAATCAGGTCTACCCGACCTCACTTTAAATATACAATAAAATATTGTCAGTAATTGAGCAAATGTTATTCTTGCTGCAGTGATGAAATGTAGTATGAGGTACCACGAATCTTTTTTTACATTTTCTGGTTTGGAACCAAGCAAGCATGTCTCTGGACGCAGTTCAAACTCCTGTTTTAGAATTCTTTCAGCCATGTTTTAATTTTTCCCCTAAATTTGATTGCTTCTGGACACATCCACCATTGATGATAATAAGTACCGCGTTCAAATCCACATTTCCAACATTCAGCGGACTGTCCATTAAACATTTTTGCCAATCTATGCCATCTGTGTAACATCTTATAAATATTTTCTTTATATGTGGTAGATACTACCAATCTCATATTTCCCCACCAAATCTCTTGCCATTTTTCAAGGTGAATTGAATAACCAAAGTTTTTCCCCAGGCAATCATTGTATCTTTTATTACTTCCTCACCAATCTCTATCTTCATTAACAGTTTATAGCATTTGGAAATCATGCCTTTTTCCTGACCTAACAGAATTTTATCTAACTCCTGCAGCTTCACATTTATGCCATTTCTAGCTCAATCTCTTTTATATTTTGATTGAATCTGCAGGTAATTCCACCAATCCAATTGAAATCCCTGAAAATTCAACTCCTGTTTTGACTTTAGCTCTCCACGTGCATTCAACAGATCTTTATACGTTAATTTTTTCGCCAAATTGAATAGTTTGGGATACGTCAGAGCTTCCTATTTTTCTACTTGCATTTTTTATGTGCTTTCGAACTGCTAGGTTGGCATATCCATATATATCATAGAAACTATATTTTACATGAATTTTCTATTTTGAAAGGTTTAATGATTACAGTGTTAGTAGCAGTGTTGGGTTGCTACTGGTTCGCCCCGGTTTGGGCAAACCGGTAGCAGTGGTGGCAGGAGGCTCCACCCATCGGCCCAAACATCATCAAATATGCTCTGCATATGCACAGAAGTGGTGTGCAAACGCGCGCAGCAGTAACAAAGGTAAGTGAAACCCACCACTGGTTAGTAGCTTCTCTTCCTATTATATAAGTATTAGTGTATTTAGATATTTATATCAATAAGGTAATAAAATACTAATTTAAAATAAAACAATATTTCAGTCTTTAAGAGCAGCTTCACATATATGATATTACAGTATTCAGGTCTGGATGCTGAGCATGAGTTCTCCAAACAAGTTAGTAAAAAGCATTTGATTGATAACTGAGCTGTGAGAGTTACTGAAACTCCAGATATAAGGATCCCTTCCTTCCCAGAAAACAGACACCGAAGTTTTTGGGATATTGTGTGAAGTGGAGTATTTGCACAAAGATGCACAATACATACTAGAACTGTATTTATGTATTTACTAAATCAAACTACAATTATCCCAGAACTATTATATACAGAATTCAGTTATTCACTTGTAAGCATTGTTTTTGAAGTGTGAAATATTGTGCATTAATTTGAAAGTCTTGCTTTCCTTTGTCTGGGAGATAATCAGGTAAACTATAATAAAAACACACATATGCCATTTACCTTTTCATCCCTATGAGCTTGGAGGGTTTCAATTACCAGTTTCTGGGATTTAGTGCTTACAGCTTTTTGGTGTGTGTAAGATTTATTAGAAGGTTTAGTATCAGTGAAGAATTCATGCATTTACTCCCTCGAGCTGGCCTTCCGCTCAGAGCCTCTAAATCATGATCCCAAAGATGGGTCACTGTCACATAGGGCATTAGCACCATTAGTGTGCTCCACAGATTATTAATGATCCTGTATGTGGAGTTCTTTTGGTCTTGCTCTTATGATATGGGAATGCTCCATTCTCCAAGTCTCAAACCCCAACCAGTAGAGTTAGTTATGGTAGGTTCATACCGACAGTAGAGATGTGTTACTTTTCTTCTAAATAAAATGTAAAAAACACTATCACCTGAATGCACAAAAAGTGCATCAAAAAACGGAGAGCACTGGTTTTGCTCCAAGTATTTCATACCCCCAACCTCCATATTTTAGTGGAAACTACAGCTTTGCAATATTTGGTATGATTCTTTTTAAGATGCTCTCCAAGCATCTTAATTCAATTATTTCCGAAACCCTGTATATGAAGCAGTGTGTCAGCCCAAGAGTAAATCAACATGTGAAGATTTCAAGTTGACTATTGCAATTCTACTTATAAGAATCTTCCCAGATTGCTCGTCTACAATTGACCAAGACATTGCACTATTTGTACTAGTGTGGTTGAAAAACATACATAATCAGGAGACATCCATTAAGGAAAATGGCAGTTTAAATGCCTCCATCATTTTCAGAGATTGTCTTAGCTTGTTTTGCTCCCTGAATAGTGGGGGAAGGGGTATTCTTTCTTCCTTTAGATTAAAGGAGGAAACCAGAAATCAGACCTCTTGATCCTGGACCATTGCTCCTTGCAAGTAAAGTGCAGAAACTGAGATTCCCGTGATCAGATTGTAAATTGAATAATGGAGGGCAGGGACTTCTATTGAGTTTGCAGCTGCAACATAGCCAAATTTATGGACATTAGAGCAAGCTTTCTTCATTTCGAAATCACCTTTTGGATTTATTCACCTTTGTAAATCATAATACAGATAAGTACTTCTCTATGGAGACTTTATTTCTGGAGCCCATATTCAAATTGAAACATTGAGAATTTTGGGGGATATATGCCTGACTCATAAAAATTTGAAACAGAAAATTAATTTAATTACTTTAATTAATATTAAAGTTTAAAAAAATTAAAACAGAAAATTAATTTTAACATTTGAGAAATTTTAACTGAAAGTTTTATTTTTTGATGAATCTGTGCTGTTGGATCACAACTTGAAGCTTCATACCTGCTTTGCTCGTTTTTTTAAACTTTATCCTTCTACCAATTGGTTGAATTTACAAAAGACTTCCTTCTTTTAATTATGGGCTGTTATTATATCTTTTACCAGCAGTGTGTGCTAAAACCCAAAGACGAGGGTTCGGAGATGACAAATTCCACTGTCCTTTACGAAAGGCAATGTTCGATGACTTTGTTAAAGCATTTACACAATCTTTAGAAGCTAAGTTTGAGACTTTGGGAAAAAATTTTGGATAAAACACTGAACAAAATTTCAAAGGAAATTAAACAAACTAATGATAGGATAGAATTTTTAGAGAAAAGATCAAAAACTTTGGAGAGAGGGCTGGATAATTTGGGTGTGCTGGAACTGAAGAAATTCTGTTTGAGGTTTAGGACTACTCCAGAGGACCTCCTGAAAATAAATGAAAAAAGACTTGTTCCAGCATTATTAGATTTATTGAACTGGAAAGAGGAAGAATGAAGAGCTACACAAAAGTGTAATGTATAAATTTACATTTTATTGCAATGGGACAGATATAAAGAGATGTTTCAGTATATTTTCTGAGGAAAAGAACAAGGGATAAAATACCACAGTGTCATTTTGAGGCAAAATTGAAGGTTGATTATGTTGATGTATTTGTTTTAAAGGAGATTCCTATTAAGATCCTACAAAAGAAGAAAGATTATTTCTTCCTAACAGATACTTTGAAGCATAAAAACATTCCAATTTGTGCACACAGAGGTCTGCACAAAACCATGTGGGCCGCTGCATGTTGCATTCATTGGAGCTTCTGGATCCTCTTCAAGGGCAGCCCCATAGACAGCACATTGCAACAGTCAAGACAGGAAGTGATTAGGGCATGAGTGACCATGAGAACCTTATAGAACCTTTATTTCTTTATTACTCTAATTTGAATAAAACACAAAAGAAAAAAATTAGAAATATCTTAAAATACAAAATTTAACAAACTTTCACAATCACAGAAACAAATTATGAGCAGTACTGTATCTATTATGAAGATATCAGAAGCTATAAAAACATTAAAACAAGGAAGGCACCAGGACTGAATAGACTCCCTGGTGCTTATAAATGTTTTGAAGATCAACTTTTACAACAACTTCAAAAAATTCTTTTGTAAGGAGATGCAATGCCAGAATCTTTCAAAGAGGCTAATATTGTGTTGCTACCAAAGGAAGGACAGATTTTCTACTAAAAATTGTAGACCAATTTTTTTTTATTAAACAATGATTATAGTGTTCTCAGCAATTTTGGCAGACAAACTAAAAAAAGTTTCTACAAGAGTTTATTCAAGAAGATCAACATAGATTTTTGCCAAAAAGATGATTAAAAGATAATGTGAGGACTGTATTGGCTTGTAATAGAATATTTACAATATCATAATGAAAAACAAAGTATTTTAATTTTTTGGGATGCCATGAAAACTTTTGACAATTTGAAATGGTCGTTCTGGAAGATACGAAGTGGTGAGAATTTTCTTCATGGAATCAAGTTGATATATACCATATTTTTCAGAATATAAGACGCACTGGAGTATAAGACGCACCTTAGTTTTTAGGGAGGAAAATAAGAAAAAAGCTGATTGGCAGGTGGATCAGCCTCCTGGAATACCCCCAATCAGTTGTTCCTAGAGGTGAATTTTAGCAACAGGCTCGTTGGTTATGAGCTCTGTGACCTGCTTTTTTTTCTGCCTCTGAAACTACTGAAACCCTGTTTTAGGAAAAACTTTTTTTTCTGCCTCTGAAAGCCTCGAAACAGAGCTTCAGAAAAAAAGGCTTTTTTTCTGAAACTCTGTTTGGAGGCTTTTTTTCTGAAGCCTCTTTCAGAGGCTTTTATTCTGAAGGACTATCTGTAATCTGTTCAAATTTCTTTGGTATTGGTAAATAGATTAACCTCTTCCAATCTGTTGTTTATTGTGCCATTCTCCAGATTTGTTAGCATAGAACCTTTACTGATTCTTCCTTTGTTGCTTGCCAAATTATTTTAGATAAAAGCCTTTCAGAGGCTTTTTTTCTGAAGCTTCTTTTAGCCTCTGAAATGTTCGTTTGCAAAGCTGGGCAGGGCTACAATCAGAGTATAAAACGCACCCAGATTTTCACCCTCTTTTTTTGGGGAAAAAGGTGTGTCTTATACTCCAAAAAATACGGTTCGTCCCAAAAGGCTCAAATTACAGTCAATGGTGATTTGACAAAACCATGTGATATCCAGAAGGGGGAAAATAAATAAATATGGAACATTCTCCTGTCTCCACTTTGTTATTTATTTTGGTTCTTAAAGTTTCAGCAGAGACATTAGACAAGATGAAGAAGATAATGGCCTGGACTTCTGGTGGCGCCTTCCTCGTTGGCGGCGGGCTTTTCATGCCCGCCGGTTTCTCGGCGCGTTAGAGCCGCCTTACAACAGACAGGCGGCTCGAAAAAACCTGCTCCTTGACGGGAGGAGCAGGGAGAGCTTCTGGGGGTGAGGTTGAGCCTCACTGAGTCGCCCCAGGAATTTTTCTTTGTCCTGGGGAGGGCTCAGAGGGATGGCTCCCTCCATACCCCCAGGGTATGCTCCGCACCGAGAGGATCCTCCGCTAATTTTTTTCAACGGATTTTTTGGAAGAGGAGGGGGGGAGAGGGGGAAGGAGAGGAAGAAAATTGAAAGTTTTTAAGATGGCGACTGGCTCTGCTTGAAAGGAAAGTGATAGCGGAAATGGAGCGCAGAGTTTAGTCCTGAAAGACTTTGAAAGGAATATTTTGTCACAGAAAAGGAACTTAAAGGAACAGAGGCTGATTTAAATAGATTTCTTCTGTTTTTTTTTTCTTTTCCTTTTTCTATCGAAGTAAGAAGGATTTTTTCTTGGTCCTTTTTAAAAGTAAAGATGCCTAAACTTAAAGGAAGGGGGGGCTCCCCCTTGAATCAGATGAATAAAGTTGAAATGTCTCATTTGCAGAGACTTACAGAACAGGAGTTAAAAGAGTTAATTACAAGGTCCTTAGAGAGTGTGGTAGATAAGATAAAAGGATCACAGAAGGATCTCGAAGAACTGGTTTCTGGGAAATATGACCAACTAAGTCAAATTATTGCTCAAGTAGCTTCAGATTTTTCAACTGCGGTGGCTGCAATGGGGAAGAAAGTGATTGAGATGAGTAGTAAATTTGAATCTCAGATACAAGAATTACAAGCGAAACTTCTGGAAGCAGAGGCTAAAAATTATAACATTCAGAATGATGTTATTATGCTTCAAATTAAGGCTATGGAATCTGCAATTAGACTAAGAGGGATAAAAGAAAACAACAGAGAAAATTTAAGAACAACTTGTGCAAAGGCCTTTGCAGAATTATTAAAGCTACAAGATGAATTAATTTTGGGTTCTATAGCGAAAGTTTACAGAGTTAATTCACATTTGGCTAAACAAAGGAATCTGCCTAGAGATGTCGTTGTTTACTTCACTGATAAAAGACTGAGAGATGATATTTTACAAAAGTCTTATTCTGATAGAGTGCAGGTAGCAGGTACACAAATCAGGATTTTCAAAGAGCTACCATCGAAGGTCTTAAAGGACAGGAAATATTTTGATTTTTTGGTCAAGGAACTGAAGAGAAGTAATATCCCATTTAGATGGGATTTTCCAGTTGGTATAATTTTTAGATATCAAGGTGTGAGGCATTGTCTGAATACTATTGAAAAAGCAGAATATTTTTATCAAAATATCTTTAAGGGAGCACCGAAATATATCAAGAATAAAAAGTCAAAAACAGACTTCACAAAATGTGAACAGAAAGAAGAAAGTCAAAGTGTGTTAAAAGTAAAAGGAGAATTTGGTGGTTGTCCAGAGGATTTTATTATGGATTTTTCTGATGAGAAAACTGAACACCTCAGTGACTTTGGGGGATTACAGGACCTTGAACTGCTGGAGGAAGATTCAAAAAACAAAGTTTTACTTCGAGATGACCAGCAGCAGAGGTCCAATACTCTTCAAGACATGGGGGGTGATGCTAATCGACAGGAACTAGAAGTCAATGACGAAATCCGACTGGAAACCACAGGTGATAAATTTAAAGAGCATCGTGAATTGTTTGATACTGAATCAGAAAGCATTGAAAGATTTGGAAAAAATGGATTATAAAAATTCTTTTAAGATGTACAATAATTTGTTAAAAGTTCATTCTGAGTTGGACTAACTTTAAACTTATATATCAAAATGGATTATAAAAATTTACTATGAAGTTTATCCTGGATTGGACATGATATCCTGAGTCCTGATAGATTGCTGCAAAATTAGCAGCGATCACTGGTTACCCAATTATATATTTTTTGTGGAACTTATTTTCTAGGAGAAGACTACGAAATTGAAAATATCTTATAACCCGAAGAATTGAATTGCAAAGGGTGGCAGGATTTGAAATAATTTTAAAGGAACATCTGGGAATGCAGCTCTTAGTTGGTTTTTTTTTTCTCTCTTTTTTTTTTCTTCAAGGCTTGAATGTCAAGACTGCAAAAGCCTATTTTTAGGTATAGTATAAGTTAGCTTGAATGAATTTTCCTAGAGGTGTGAATATCTTCGTGGTTGGATATTATTCATATAAAGTCACTCGGGGGGTTGTGTGGGGAAATGTTTTACTTTGCTGATGGGGGCAGCGGCAAGATGAAGATTATTGAAGCAGGATTTATGTAAGGAAATATGTTTGACTTCAATCAAGTTGAAGAGAAGATTGAAATTTGGATTATACAGACTGAGGAATGAATTAAACAAAAGATATTTTTTTAATGATATAACTGCGTGATTATAAATATATATGCATATATATGTTTTATGTTTTTTGGGGGGGGTTTAGTTAAGGGGTTTAGTTAGGATAGAATTATAATGGTGTTCTTAATTATAATGGTTATTAATGGTTTTTATTATTATTATTATAATATTGTTTAAATATATTAAGGTCTGGTTTTTTGTTTTTTTTTATTTTTTTTCCCTTCTTTCCTTCTTTCTCTTTCTCTTTCTCTTCCTCTTTCAAAATTTGTTTAATTTAGAATTTGAATATTTAATAATCTTTTTCTTTTTCCACTGTTCTAAATTTTGTTTTTTTTAACTTGTAGCAGAAGTCAGGGGGGGGATGGGGAGGGAAGGGGCTGGGGTTGAGGGAGGATGGGAGGGGTTGGGTAGGGGGACTGGGGAGGGGGGGTGAAAATGAAAAAAATTCTGTATTGTAAAACTTTTTCAATAAAAAAAAAAGAAGATAATGGCCTAAAAATTAAAAATGCGACTATTAAATTGAAACCTTTTGCTGATTATTTATTTTTGATATTACAAGACCCCCTGAACGCGATTGAATTTTTGATGAAAAATGGATTTTAGCACATTTTACGATTAATAAACAGAAAACAAAGAGATTGGTTAAAATATGACTGCAAAGATCAAGATGCTTTGATGAAGAAATCTAGTTTTAAAATTGAAAAAAAATTAAATAATTGGGGATTACTTTGACTAATATGAACTGTATGTTGTTTTGAAACAACTATATTTCGTTATGGAACAAAGTTATAAAAAGATATCGAGATGTGGAAAATTACAATTATCATTGTTGGAAAGGATTTCTGTGATTAAAATGTTTAATCACCCTGAAGCAGACAGAAACCTGTCCTGCTAATGATTGCAGGCAGCCCCAATGCTTTTGTCCTTTTTTCCCAATACAATGCTATTTGCATTCGTTCTTTTTTAATTAAAACATCCCCAACTGATTTTACAAGCTACTGCTTCTCTTCCAGTCTCTCTCATATGCTTGAGTGCTAGTATTAATTATTAGAGCCAATTTACTGTTTATACTTGATGTTTTAACTAATTACCACTAATGGCAGACACCAGTGGGCAATCAACTTCATTTAGTTCCCATTGCAAACCACTCATTATCAGCAGCGAGGGGAAGAAAGAGAGAGAGAGAAAATGAGCAAGCAAGGGAGCAAGCAGCTACTCACTCATACAGACACCAAAGCAATGAACAGATGTTGCTATACTCATGGATGAGTTAAGAATAAGGGAGGAGTAAAACTTCTTCAGAGCGGTATCTTTGATGTAAACAAGTTGATCACTAAAACCTCTAAACTGAATGGCTGGCTACTGGTGATATTGTAAAACTATAGCAACATTCCATTGTTTCCAACTTTTACATAAGTCACACATAATATTAAGCGTGGTTTGCTTAACCAAGTTTATTGGGTTGGATTCACATAGCATGCTTCAGTTAAAAACTATAAAAACCGATCCAATGGTTGTTTTTACAAAACAGGCTTAGCCAGAAAAAAGCTTAGTACAATCACACAGGGGAAAAAACCCCATTTCTGAGTTTAAATGTAGTGATATCTATATGACACACCTGCTCATGGTTAACTGAACTGAATATACACCAATTACTTTCTGAATTTGCACAACACATTGAATCCAAAGTAATTGTGGACTAGGGTTGTACAAAGTAGAAAATTAAATTTCATTGTCTCTAAAATATGGTTTAATATGCTGGTAAAACACAGCTGTAACAAGTTAATAATAAGGGATCATACATCAGGAATTCAAAGAAGGTGATTCAAATTCTTTATTTCATGTGCCTAATAGACGATGTCGAACAATAAACAGCCAAAACCATTAACCATTGATTTTATCCCCTGGAATCAAGGATGACTCATTATCACTAATGAATTTGCAGGCAGTTTAAACCATCAAAACAAAAGATATTCCAGAGGGGGGGAGGTAAAGATAAAGGTTTCCCTGTCAATCGTGTCCAATTTTAGGGCATAGTGCTCATTTCTGTTTCTTGGCTGAGGGAACCATCATTGGCTGAAGACAATTTCCATAGGTAGCACTGACGTGGTACCTATTAATCTATTTGCATTTGCATGCTTTTGAACTGCTAGGTGGAATGTGTCTGCAATTATACTGTTACCTGAAGACTTACGGTATTTACGCTCCATTTACGCTCCTTGACAATATATTTCTGTTTTCTACACTTTTACGACTATACAATTTTACCACTCCATCTTTTCTGAAGGTTAGCATTATAGAATAAGCTTCACCTGTCCTACCATAACTAGATCTTAGTTATCATAGGTGTGATACAAAAGTATGGATTTGTTCACACAATATGATAAATCCTGGTTTGCTTAAGCATGATTTACTGATAATATTTTAGATGGATTCACTCAGTTTATTAAATCCTAAACCACAGGCAACAATTGGCTTTGCATGTTGAGTGAATCATGTCTATGCAAATGTGTTATACTTGATCAACTTGTTTTAAAATTCAACATGCATCCCTGTAAAGATCTAAAAAAACAACAACCCATAAGGCTATCATATGAATGGATGGATGAATAACAGGCTTTGGGGAATTGACTGAGGGGCAAAAAAATCTCAGAGGAGTTAACTGCATCATGGCAAGATACATTATAGCTGCTCACACATCTGCACACTAATTGATGTAAACTCTTGGAGTGCAAAAGCTTAATCTGTCCCCCCAGACTCAACAACCCTGATGTTGCAAATCCAGCACAGCTGGTTTTATGGAGTATCACCTCATGACCTTTACAAATCTCATCATTCCAATCAATATGTCTCATTAGCATTAGGTAAATGTATGTGGTAAGTTGGGAGGCAAACTTCTAGGCAACGGTACTCTGATTAGGCTGTTATTTGGTTGTACTGAATTATTTTTTGCTTGTGACACAGGATTAAACTGAATTCCTTGTCATATCAGCAAAGCTGTGCTGTTAACATACCAACATACCATTTCTCTTTCTTCTTGGGAAAGAGCTTTTCAATCAACAGTTTTCCATTTCACCAGGTTAACTGATTCCCTATCAAATTCCACCTAGAATTGAAGGCTAAGCATATGGTAGACCTCAGATTCATTATTAAAATTCAAAGAGATTGCTTTACCAATACCCATCTGACCCGAGATACCAAGCGGGATTACTACAACAGGGATAAAAATAATGTGGTTAAATATTAAATAAACTAACCATTTATAATTATTAGGCAACAGAATTGCCTAGGATATTAGAATATTTTTAGGATATTAGGATATTTTTTCAGTTGACAGAGATCCAACTCATAGATTAAAAGCGCAAAGGCTATGACCAATAATTGCTGAGACGCTGAAATTGATTCTGGTAGTCTCAATATTCAGTATGGGTGCAAGCTGTTTAATTTGGCACATTGTGTAAACCCAATCACTATAGTTAAAATCATAATTTATGATTCGGTAAGAGAAGTTAATTCAGTCATATATGATTCATTCAATAAACCAGGCTTTATAAAAATTGCAAACAAGGTCACTGTCTTAAGATGTTTGCCAATATCATTCAGAAGTCATTTTATTTATATCCAGTTTGCCTGATATAAATGCATGCTTAAGACATTTTTGTCCCAGATTCTCATACATAATACTGCAGGAATATCTTCACATTGAAAACTAACTTCAATACTATAATAATTCTTAGATAATTGCTACAACTATTCTGCATACTCCTTATGATAAGAATTATATTGTGCTAAACACTATTATTATAAGGGTTAATAAAATATAAGGTTTTTCACATATGGCTTTGTAAATGGTGGGTTGCTCCCGGTTCAGCCCGGTTCTGCCGAGCCAGTAGCGGTGATAATATGATGTCACCAAACTGGTTCTGCTGGCCACCCCCCGCCCTCCTGCGTTATTCTTATCTTTTATTTGGCCCCACCCCCAATCTATTGCTGCCTCCTGAGTCCCAGCTGATGGCTAGAGGGGAAAAAACGGTTTAAACTCTTGCCGCAGGGCTTCAAAGGGCCGCCCTACATCTGATCAGTGTTAAAAGAAAACAAATGAGTAGACCAGTGCCTGCAAAAATAAATGGGTAGATCAGTGCCTGCAAAAATACATGAGTAGATCAGTGCCTGCAAAAATAAACGGGTACAGTTCTGCAAGCAGTTAAAAGCCTGGTAGACCAGTACCTCTGCTAAATCCTAAAGAATTGTCATATGACCATCAAGCCATGCCCACAAAATAAGCCACGACCACAGAACTGGTAGTAAAAAATTTTAGAACCCACCCCTGAGCTTTGTGTTTAGTTGTTTTAAATATTATAGATGCATTTCATGAAAGCATTTTTTAGAAACTTTCTAACTTGCTGTTAGCTTTTGGAAATCTTATGATTTTCCTATCAATATCAGGCAGTAGAAGCTGAATAATAAACTTTTAGCAATAGCAATAGCACTTATATAACACTCCATACTACTTTACAGCACTCTCTGAGCAGTTTGTAAAGTCAGCATATTGCCTCCAACATCTAGGTCCTCATTTTACCGACCTCGGAAAGATGGTAGTCTGAGTCAATTAAGATCAAATTCCAGATTGAGGGCAAGGTTAGCCTGCAATACTGAATTCTAACCACTGCGCTACAAGGGCTTTTAAAAGCATTTGTTGCATAGAAAGAGAAATGTAAATTCTGTACTTAATACTTGAGCAACAAATTATAAAAGATACAGTATGCTTTTGTGGAAAACTTCTAAATCTAGAGGATCACAGTCCTAAAACCAGTGTCCATCTCATGAAAGATTTCTAGGCTTCAGAGATAAATCAGATAAGCTTCATTTCAAATAAAAAGCAGAAGCCAAATAGTTTATCCTCATTCCCAAAATGGATATATTGTGTATACCGTTTAGCTCAACTATTGGTGCTGTCTGTTTGCTGCCATCTTCGTGTGTAGACCCTTCTCCTCATGCATGGATCACAGTAGTGGCAGCAAAACCATTTAAAGAGCTAAGCTGCTTTGAGCTTTAGTGGGATCGCTGTACAGCAAAAGCTCTTAGCAGAACACCTGCCATGAGGCAGAGAAAGGGAGAAATGAATAAATCCAGTAGCCAGCCAATTTTGTTCAGGCTGACATGCTTCTTCTCCTGGAATTAGATGAAAAGCTCCCCAGGCACCTTGTCCCACACGATCACTAGCCACGCTACATCCTGCAGCCATACAGACTAAGCTAGCTAGACACAAAAACAACCATCACACTTGGGTTTTGTGCTTCCTAGAAGCAAGTTGAAACCCAAATTAGAAAGAAATGTTTGATCCAGCAGGGAGAAACAAAGTGGAAATTTGTGAGAGCTAAATTTAAATGCATTCCAGCCCAGAGGAAGGTAATCAAGTTTATCCTGGATCTATGTTGTTCAATCTTTTTATTAATGGCTTGATTTTTTAAAAAAATGCACAACCCACTTATCAAAGTTGCAGATGACATAAAGTTGGAAGGAATCCTGAATACTTTGGGGAAAGTATTAAAATTCAACATTTTCTTGATAAATTGGAAGACTGGACATGTAAAATTAAATTCTATAAAAACATGCACATTCATCCTTCTCTGTATTGCTATAATTTACCTATTTATTCTCCATTATAGCAATACAGAGAAGGGCCAATGTGCATGATAAAACAAACATGAATGATGTTGACAAAGAAAAAAGGTGGCAAGTGAGATAAGAGAAACAGTTTTGTGTTTAGTTATCTAAAGGATTTATAACTCCCATATGTCCCTTCCTGTGCTTTAATATCCCTTTTAAAAAGACCCTGCTATATAAGATTAGAGCAAGGATTGCAAATCTTTTTAGACCCTCAAGCAATAACCCCCGCATGCTCAAACAGCCTTTCATCCTATAAGATTGCTAACCATCATGAAATTCTCTGATCTTATGCTAGGATTTTATGATCTTATATAAGAGCATAAAAATCTCTTCACATTTCTGAATGATTTCAATATGATGCCAAATAGTTGCATTCACATGTGTTCTATTGATGATGATCTCCTCTGAAAAAGCAAAAAACTGAACATTTAAGTGAACCAAGGTATATTAAGGACAACATAAGAGTAAGGCTTGTGCAATCACTTTCCTGGAACCAGAGTCTCTCGGAGTCTCATTGTCAGGAGTCTCATCCATCCATTGTTAAGTCTTTTCATTGTGGTGGCCAAATTATTGGACTATGGCTGGAGAAGTCCATTCTTGGCTATAGAGAATGCATTTATACACACACACACAAACACAAACAGAGCTCATCAAATTCTCTTACCATAAGTTTAATTTGTTTTTTTAACTTTGTTTTTCACTATAGTTTTTATATCATTTTACTGTTTTATCTGTAAATCACCCAGAGGTGCACAAGTGTGATGGGAGATATAGAAATTTGATAGATAGGTAGATGATAGGCTGGCAGGCAGGTAGGCAGATAGATCTTCTCATAAGATTTGGGTTGAGTGGCTAACATAAAAACATCTCCTCATCAAAGCTGCCATAGTTTATGATAAAATGGTGTTATATAAAGCCAATGAACAAATACATAAATGTATGCCATCTCCTCAAGTAAATCCCACTGTTTCAGCAAGATTTAGTCCCTGGCAAAGAAGCTTAATATTGTACCCTAAAGAGGAAAAATTCTTCCTACAACTTAGCCTCCACTGGTCTCCTACTGACATTAATTTGTTGTACATTACTCTTTTTTTAAAAGAAGACAATGCTCAATATACACTAATGTACTTACAACTTGTGAATCTAAGAACATTGTGAATTTTCAAAAGGGGCAGATGCCAACGTGTTTGACATTCTGACACAAATACATAATCAAGGTATTTCCATGATTAGGTCATTATATATGTGTTGCCACTTTGCATCACTACTTGTTTGCTGCAAACAGTGCTACAGGGGAGCAGGAGGTTCCTTCTTGGAGATAAAGATATAATGTAGTTAAGGGATTATGCCTTGCAGCATGTCAACTGCTGCCATCATGGTGGGGAAAGCATGCAGAGCATTGCTTCTTGAACTCTTTCCTATCAACAACTCCAGGAGGCATTTCTATGAACTTCTGTGTAATAAAATGACAAATGGTATCATTTGGATCATATGACCGGAGAGAAGGAAGATTATGCTAGCTCATGCTTAGGTGTAGATTACTAGGATACCTACATATCCTTCTCACAATTACTAATGTTGAACCAGGTACCACCTATTCTTATCTCTGTGGATTTGGTTTTTCTTGCCTATTTACTTTTCTCATCACTGAATTGCATCTTGTTGGATAGGGCCCAGAGTTCAGGTCTATCAAGATCCTTCTGAATAGTATTAGCTATTAGAAAAATATTAGCTATTTCCCCCAGTTTAGTATTATCTGCAAATTTGATGAGTTCCCCTTCCCTTCCCTTCCCTCATCAAGATCATTTATAAAGATGTTGAAAAGTAGTGAGCCCAAAGAGGCAACAAACTTGTAAAAAACTCACTAAAGACTAATATTCAAATTGAAGATGAATTCACAAAGCATACTCTGACTTCGTCCTCTGTTATCTCTCCATATCACAGGATTATAATTATAATTATAACGGTCTCAAATACCTTCCAATTGCCAGGAGAAAAGGACTGTATTGTGAAGATATTGGTTCCTCATAACAGAAAACAGGTCAGTTCAACTATGACAGCAAAGTTTTACTGGGTTGTAAAGAATTTTCAAAAGGAATACATGATCATCCCATTCAATCCCACCCTATGCCATTCTTTAAAGGAAAGCCACAGATTGGAAGATTTTACCTGCAACATTACGGGCTGAAGCAGTGGTGGGTTTCAAATTTTTTTACTACTGGTTCTGTGGGTGTGGCTTGGTGGGTGTGGCAGGGGAAAGCTACTGTAAAATCTCCATTCCCTTCCCACTCCAGGGGAAGTTTACTGCAAACTCCCCATTTCTTCCTGATCACCAGGGAGTCGGGAGGCAGAGAATAGATGGGGGTGGGACGAGTCAGAGGTGGTATTTACTGGTTCTCTGAACTACTCTAAATTTCCACTACCGGTTCTCCAGAACTGGTCAGAACCTGCTGAAACCCACCTCTGGGCTGAAGCATTGCAATATGATTGTATCTCCATTAACCACAGAAATATCAGACAATAATACATTTTCATAAAATTTCTGATGCTGAAAAAGATGTGAGTCCAATGATGGAAGAGTTTTGGAGAATATAGTCTTCTAATCCCAAAGGGATTATTCTGTTCAAGGAAAACTGTTTCTCCATTCAAAGTTCACAATATGTATCATGCTAAATAATAAAGTTCAATCTATATACCACTAAGCAACTGTGATTTATAAAAACAAACCAGCTGATTCTTGGTTTACTGAGAAATCAGGTTTATGCCACAATGAGCTATATTTTGACTCAGTATGCTGTGTAAATACAAGCATAGTAATTGTTAACTATGGCTTATGATTTAATGTTATGGTACAAACACAATCAATGTTTTCACTGCTCTGGGAACTGAAATTACATCCCTTCTCGCTCACATACACTGAGGAAATTATCTTTCTGTTCAAGCTTGCCCTGTTCTGAAAGAATTAGAGTAGGTTAAAATTCTGTTTGAAGAAGTTTTAATCTATCTCCACTATAGATCAGCAGCAGACAGTAGCCAGAACAGTTGAAGTGTTTGAATAGACCAAACCCTTGATAGGCTTAAGGTACTTGAGACCCTTTTCCAGCAATCACAATGCTGGAAACAATACTTCACAACAACTTAACTCAATTAAAATTGAGCTTCCATTAACAGCAAAGTCATTTTCTTTCAGTTTGGCTTCCTTTTTATATTGTGCTAAAAACATGTTTTGTTGAACAAGCTATCATACATCGTATATTTGATACATATATGTTTAACCATATACTGTAGTTTATAAACCACAGTGGCTAGATTGATACATTACACTAATCCAAAATCAATTAAACCCCTGAATGGCTTAGTATGACATGTGAATCTAGCCAATAAGGGCTTTTCTTGGAATTCTGTGGGAATTTCTTGGGATTTCTCTTCTAATTCTTCTATAATACCTTAATTTTGTAGAACTGTGTACACTGGACATGCTATGTAAATCCATTAATCCCTATTTTTTTTCAGTGTCAATTATAACACTCATTTCTATGGAAGGAATGGTGTCCCACTGCAACAGAAATCCACATTCTTTTAGTCTCTGTTTTATGAAGCCTTCTCTTCCCAAGTTTTTTTTTTAAAATTTGATTTATATGCCGCCCTTCTCAGGAGACTCAGGGCGGCTTACAATGCGTTAAGCAATAGTTAAGTATTCACAAGCCCCCTGTACAAGCCCATTAGGAAAGATCATCCATTAACATTAACAGGACCAGAGAAAACTACAAACTTTGAAATACTTTTATCCAAAAATTATTTTCTATACCACAGTCTCAGATAAAGGAAAACAGGCCGCTAGAGGATTACTACTGGTAGAACTAATCTAACCGCCTATATTGACTCATTACACTAATCCATAATTGTCTGAGGCGTGATTATTTAATTGATTCATTATCTTACAGTATTCTTACAACATCCTGAACCCTCAACTTGACTATACTGGCTGGTTCTCACAACATGCAGAGCAATAGTCAAACATGTCTAACCTTGTACAAACCCAGAACACCAAATTAACTACAAATTAACAGAATTCAGTTAGAGGATAACACTCCAAATATTGCTTCTGTCTGCTGCTACCACTCAACAGGCAATTATATTCTCTTCCCCAAATATGGATGGACATTTTAACAACACACAGATTTTTGAAGTTGGGTGCTTGTTGTTTTTGCTGAGATTCTTCAATGAAATTAATATCTGTGATCCCTCAATATGGCCATATTGAGTACTCTTTCCATCTCTCCACTTCACAATCACCTTAAAAAATGCAGTCTGCATTTGCCTCAAACACCTCACATGAGATGTGCTAACTTTACCAAGAAACTTCACAAGATATTGTGGGACCTCTACGCTTTTGCTAAGTTTTCCAATTTTGCCTTGCAATTTCATTTTTTTTTTCCTACCAAAAGAGACAGATCAGTATCTTGCATGATGTGGAGAAAGAAATGATCGAACGGTATACCTATTTCTATTACAACTTACAGAGCTACGATATGTTACACAGCAGTAAGTAGTACCTGATAGTTGTAATAATACCCTTACTTGACCGTTTTTGGTACACATTTTACTCATATATCCAAAACGTGAAAAAGAATGCCACTTGCTTTTGCCAGGAGAGGAAAACTAGGCAAGGAGGAAATACTGTTAATGAATTTAATAAATCATAATTCAATGGAAATAGCTTTTTTAAAAAAAGATGTGAGCAAATATGACAAAATTTTATTGACATATCAACAGGCTGATACCAAGAACTTTTCCTTCCTCTTTAACATGATGACCTTAGCACAAGGAACACAAATCCATCCAAAGCGGACTCTCTTGAACAATCAAGAACTATGTATGGTTAGACAAAGGGAGCTGTGTGCTATCTAGGCCATGTGGGGTAAATCCAGAGATAGTACAATGGTGTCAGCTGCTGATTGAGGTGACAGAAGCTACTTGATGGAGGGCTAACATCCCTGCCTTAGCACTAGCACAGCATGCCACTGTTTTTATTTATTAAAGTCAATACAACCTTTTTCTTTGTGTTTGCTAGTTTCAGCTCTGTTGACCAGACATGCTGTCCATCAGCACCAGCTACCCAATCAATCCAGGGCACTGAGACCTTGCTCCCAGCAATAGAAGACATAAAATGTGGTGTCCTGCCACTGTCTTATTTTTTAAATCCAGTCTAGCGCATCTCTAGTAGAATTAGTAGAAAAATCATCCTAAGAATCATGGGTTTTTTTTCATGGAAATAAGCCAGGGTCAAGAGGATTGGATTCAGGTTAATAAATCATAAAACAGTAGAAATTAACAAATGAAATGAAATAAATAAAAATGGGTATTATATGCTCTGCATCTGTAAAGCTAAGAGAAATGGGAAGATTTAATACAGGGGTCTTCAACATTAAACACTCAAAGAGCCATTTGGATCCGTTTCCCACAGAAAACACAATACCGGGAGCCACAAAATCTGGGTAGGCGTGGCCAACTAGATCTCACTCACTCTCACCTGGTCACATGACACACACACCCCAGAGCCATGCCTACCTAGGTTTTGTGGCTCCAGGTGTTTTCTTTTCTATGGGAAACAGGTCTCTCTTTCTCTCTCTCTCTCCCTTCCCATCTCTCCCTTTCTCCCATCTTTCTCTTTCCCCCTCTCCTTCCCTCCCTCCAATCTCTTTTTCTCTCTCTCTCCCTGTTCCATCTCTCTTTCTCCCTCTGTATCTCCCTCTCCTTCCCTCCCTCTCATCTCTTTCTCTCTCTCTCCCATCTCTTTCTCCCTCTCTCACTCCCACTTTCCCATCTTTCTTTCTTTCTCCCTCTCTATCTCCCTCTCTCTCTCTTTTCCCCCTCTCTATGTCTCTCTCTTTCTCTGTCTCTTTCCCTCTCTTTTTTTCTTCCTTTCTCTCTCTCGCTTTCTACCTCCTTTCCTCCCTCCCCGGGCACCCCCGAAGACACTTGGCAGGCAAAGTATGGGATGACCCCCCATCACCAAGGCAGCGTCCGCTGAATCCTTGCAACACTCAGCAAAGGTGGAGAGAGGAAAACAGACAGAGCCGAATTGAGCTGGATCTGTCTCTCTCTCTGTCGCTCTCTCTCTCTCTGCTTGACTGCAGCAGGAAATAGCAGGCAGCTACTTCCAGCTTTGTTGGTGCTGGATGCACGACCTACTCTCCGTCCTGAGAGAGAGTTTCCAGAGGTGAGCGGGGCAGGGAATGGGCTCCAGGAGGAGAAGGGTACTCAGTCTCCCCTATTGTGAAGTGCTCTCTCATTGTGTTGTGCAAAGTGCTGAGAGAGCAGCAGGCAGGTCATGAAGGGGATATTGGGTCTTCCCCACACCAAAAAAAAAAGCCCCCTACCTCCCCCTGCTCCCTACCCTCCACTCAATCCCTCTTTGGGACAGGGGAGCGCACACTGGAAACGCGTTTTGGAGTGACCCTCCAGTGCTCAGCCCGCAACTCTCCACCCTCCTCTAGGCCCGACTTGCTGAGGAAGGGGGGAAGCAGCCCTGATGCCCCTCTGCCCCCCCCCCACAGTCCCAGCCATCACAGCCTGGCTTCCTCAAAGGCACAGTGCATTTCAAAGGTGGCAGCTTCTGTTGGAGGTGCCGAACAACAGGACAGCTGCAAGAGCCGGGCCAGGCCTCTCCGCCATCCAACACCCCAATGGGGGCACTTCTGCCAGGCCAGCTTCTCCCTGCTGGGCTTTTGTGCTCAGCGCTTAGCCGGGGAGGTGAGCACTTCCCCACCCCACTCCCTTTTTTCTCTTGGCCCCACTGACAAGGGAGGAGGAAGGCCAGGCTTGCCCCACCCCGCAAGGTCTGCCCCCGCTGTTCTCTCCAGTCCTCTTTGCTGGTGGCAACAGCAAATGTACCAGGCTGAATCCTGTTGTTGCACAAAGGCACTGACAGGGTGCACTAAGGTGACAGGGCGACAGCTCTTTCATCTCTCTGCCATGACAGGGTCACAGGGAGCTGCAGCAGAAGGGTGAAAGAGCCGCATGCAGCTCTAGAACAGCAGATTGCCGACACCCGGTTTAACAGATATGAGTAAAAGTATTCTAAACAGGGAGTAGTGTTCATGAATACACATAGGAGAACTAAAGCAGACACCATTATGGTGGTTAAGTCGAGAACTATATGTACACTTTTTATTCTTATCCAAAACTTTGCAAAACTGCTCCTAGCTTTATGAGGGACATAAATTTAAATTATAATAATAATAATAATAAAGGGTTCTTGATCAGGGTGCTTAATCTGAGGTCCACTGATAGTTTCCATGAATATAGATGGGGAAAAAATTACAATTTTATTTTCACTAACTCTAACTGAATTTAGCTTTTCATTCAATAATGAATGAAAGCAAAAAAAATAATAATTTAGATTCAAAATATTTGTTAAATCTTACTATCTAAAATTATTATACCCTTGAAAAGTAAACCTGGAATACATTTGATTATCTGAGGTACTTTTTTCTCTGAAGGCATGTACATTGTGAGACTTCTGGGGAAGAAATGGTGAATTGAAGATTGTTCTGCTATCTCTTTATAATTCCTCTCCAGACAAGGAAAGGACATGAGACTGCCCACAAGGGCTCCATACAATTGATCCTCACAAGGAGACTGCAAGAAAGTGGTCTCCAGCGGATATACAGCTCTGGAAGATGAGGGAGTAGCTATTTTTATCCTGAAATCGCAGTTTGGGAATGGAATGTTGCAAATCAGAAGGTACAAATCTCCTGCTGTCACTTTTAATTGCCTGATCAATTAGGGCAGATCCTTCTTCCTCTGACCTCTGAGCCATTGGGGGCTCTTCCCTCTTTTTTTTGATCATTTCCTAGACAGCATCTGTTCCCCTCGTCACTTAAAGTCATTCTCACATACTATTCCATTTCTTTGTATATTACTTACAGGTTTTTTTTTCTGTTTTTTAAATTTTTTAGATTTTTTTTCTTTTTTATCTTTTATTCGTAACTTTTAATAAAATTTACTATAAAATACAAAAGTGTATACATTGTAATCATCCTTATCCGTGTATTTTATTTCATGCATTTAAATATATTTTCCTGAGAAGGGGTCTGGACTATCCAAAGATATCCATGGCATAAAACAAGAGTTGTAGTGGTGCAGTGGTTAGAATGCAGTACTGCAGGCTAATGCCACTGACTCATTGGCTCAAGGCCTACCATCCTTCCATGGTAAAATGAGGACTCAGATTGTTGGGGGCAATATGCTAACACTGTAAACTGCTTAGAGAGGGCTGTGAAGCGGTATATAAATCTAAGTGCTATTGTTATTATGAATCCCTATTCCAGGTATTTTAGAAAGAATTTGAAAAGGATAGATACATAAAGTTGACATTATATGTGAGAATGTTGTCCTGCAATTAAAAATGTGTTGGATTAAAGTGAATCAATAATCCAGAATTATGTAAACTGTAGCCAAAACTTTCTAAAGAGCATCATGCTCCCCTAGCTTATTAATTTTATGTTTAATTGAACTGATTAAACAAACTGCTGAGAGACAGGAGGGGGAATGGCTTTATATGGTTGTTGATCTAAATTATGGCAACTGGAAACTGGCTGAAAGGATTTCCTTCACCATTAAAGCTAATATATCTTCTGGGAATACAGACAGAGTAGCAGTAGACTCAGAGAATCACAGCTTGGAATCACTATGCAGAATCCTGAGATCAGGAGAAAACCAGCTAAATTATTTGTACTGGCTTTAAGGAAAAGTGGAAACTACAGTAATCTAGATCCAGGATAATAATATGTAATGCAATCACAGGAGAACAGTATGTATTTTTAAAAAGAAATTAAAATAACATGCATTCTTGTATGTCTTTCTGGTTTTGAAATTTTGTTTCATTCATATTTTCAAAAGTTATCATATCAAAGACTACAACAATTTATTTAGTGACTGTTCAAAGTTACCATGGCACTGAAAAAAGTGACTTATGACTGTTTTCACATTTATGACTGTTATAGCATCCCCATGGTCATATGATCAAAATTTGGACACTTGGCAACTGACTCATATTTATGAGTGTCCCAGGGTCATGAGATCACCTTTTGCAACCCTTTTAACTGACTAACAAATGCAGTGATTCACTTAATAACGTGGCAAGAAAAGTCGTAAAATGGGGTAAAATTCACTAAAAAATGATTAACTTAGCAAAAGAAATGTTCGGCTCAATTATAGTCATAAATTGAGGACTACCTGTATTGTGAAGGACAAGAAAATCAACAATCCTATGTTCTCACTTCTTCAAGACTGAAATTGATAGATTAACAAACTCTTGCGTGGGTTATGCAGAAGTTTACACACAGGCTGTGAAATCTTACATCTGGCTCTCACACATAGTGAATAATTTAGTTTTTGCCTGTTTATTTTACAATATTTAATAATTTGCTATTAATACATGAACTACATCCTGAAAACCACTGTACTGTCAATATACAAGTCTTACTTTGGAGTTTTATTTGTGAACATTTATCTATAAGTCATTACAGATACATTACAACATATGACCATTTAATGACTGTTGGAGTTACATGGCCTCATAACTCTGTAGTTATGGCCCATAAAATTGTAGCCATTGTTAAATGTTGTGCTAACCCCTGCTGCAGTCACATAACTGCATTTTGCATGCTAGGCACTTGGTTCACATTTACAACTGGTTGTAGCATCTCACAGTTACATTATGAATTGCAATTTTTTTTTTGCCAAGTTTATGGCAAAAAAAATTCCCATTTGGGAAAACGGATTTAAACTTATGACTGCACTGTTTAACAACCACGATAAAAATGATCATAAAATTGGGTCCCGTCACATGAGGCTTATGACTGAAATCCCAGTCTAGATTTTTGTCATAAATTGATGACTACTTATATTTGATTTGGTAACCAGACATAAATCATGCATGCATGTATGAACTCATTCTGAGGTGGGAAGAAGGGGAAATGAATACTTTCTCGTCTGCTAGGGTGGCATGCTTTCTTGTTTATTTACTTATTCATTCATTCATTCACTTTGCTTGTGCATTGCCTTCCCAAAGGCTAAGCAAAGCATCTCACCAAAATACTATTTTTGTCCTATATTTCCATCTTCTTCCTAGAATATTATTCTCTAGAAAGAATAGAAATGTCACTTGATCAGTTTCTTGGCTCCCCTCCTGCTTCTGACGTCCTGATCCAATAACTGAAACATCTGTTTCACCTCTTCAATCAATACTTACTTCTTAATAGTCTTAACTATCCACAAAAAAACCAGTGACATTAAATGTTAATTATATCTATTTGGATTCTAAAAAATTTTATGGCTTGAGTTAATTATACCCAGAGTCATAAAAAGGTATGAGAGGAAAAAGACTGCTGCCTTTCTAGGCCAAAAGGCAAGCAATACAAAAAAAAAAACCACCCACCCTTTTTCTTCGCAATATCTTACAGTAATGCTAGGGGATTTAAGACATACCCTTCCGTAGCACAATCTGATGCAACAGATAATAGTATCGGGAGATCTGAAAAACCTCTTCAAATATTCTAGCTCACAAAATAATGCCTAAGAGATGTCATCAGAGATATTGATGATACGCTGCTTTGTCTTTCTTCTTTGTTTTCTGGTAACGTCAAAATCAGCCTTCCCTAATTTAGATCCATGATGGCGAACCTATGGCACATGTGCTGGAAGTGGCACGCAGAGCCATCTCTCCGGGCACGCAAGTTGTATTCGGTTGCTCGTGCAGGTTCCGGCATGCCGGCCAGCTGGTCTACATGCGTGCAACTATGCACGTTCTGGGTGGCTGCTCTTCCAGTTTCCGGTATGTGCATGTGCACTGGCCAACTGCTCTTCCAACTTCTGGCATGCATGGACATGTGAAGACCAGCTGGCCGGTGCGCATGTGTTCACTGGAAACCAGAAGATCATCTTTCCAGCGTGCACATGCGCACCGGGCAGATGCTCTTCCAGTTTCCGGCACACACACACTCTCCAATTTCGGCACTCGGTGCCAAAAAAGTTCACCAACACTGCTATAGATAATGTTGAGATCACAATTTTTAGACTTCCTGAATACATACTGGCTGGCAATTTTAAGAACAGATAGTATCAAAATCGCTGTATATCAATTAATAAATAAGAAAATAAATAAAATGTAATCCAAGTATATCTGTGGAATATCCAACTGGGAGATACCAGTCTAGTATAAAATACTACATAATGTCATGCAATCACAATGCACCAGGGGTGGGTTCTAAATTTTTTTACTACCGGTTATGTGGGCGTGGCTTATTTTGTGGGCGTGGCTTGATGGTCATATGACAATTCTTTAGGATTTAGCAGAAGTACTGGTCTACCAGGCTTTTAACTGCTTGCAGAGCTGTACCAGTCTACCCATTTATTTTTGCAGGCACTGGTCTACTCATTTGTTTTTGGAGGCACCAGTCTACCACCACACTGCTTTTAACACTGATCAGCTGTAGGGTGGCGCTTTGAAGCCCCATGGCAAGAGTTTAAACAGTTTTTTTCCTTCTAGCCAATCATCTGGGACTCAGGAGGCAGCAATAGATTGGGGGTGGGGCCAAATAAAAGGTAAGAATAACACGGGGGTGGGGTGGGGTGGGGTGGAAAGGCCCAGCTCTCAAACAAAGAGAACCGGTTCGGTGGTGTCATATCGTCACTGCACCTGGCTCGGCCGAACCGGACCAAACTGGGAGGAACCCACCACTGCAGTGCGAATTAGATATTACAAACAAGAACTGAGAAAATGTGTCATGCTATCTTTTTATCCCTGGTGTTTAGTAATATCTAATATACTATTGCAACAGGGATAAAAAGATAGCAAACGGCAACAGCTTCTTTAACATTGGTTTCAACCTTAGTAATATAGCGTATTTTTTAATTCTGGCTGTTTGGGGCAGAGATTGCCTTGTGCTGTCTCCACTAACAGCAGAACTTGTGATATCACAGAACAGTTACTGTTCTCATGTATTCCCTATTGCATTGACTAATAGGAATTAACTATTAATATTTCAAAGATCCACAAAATTCAAGAGTCAGTGAATGATAAAAAGGCTTTATTTACATTTTGATATGGGAAACAATTTTAAATAAAGCCTATTGTAAATAAAGTCTAAAATCCAATACACTCGAATGACACTTATTTGATGTGCAATCTTTAAAGCATTGTTGTGTCTTATTCTGCAATGTCTTAGTCCTATATAGCAAACTATTTTTGTGATAAACTAATTAATTCTGTTGTTGTATAATACAAAACCCCACACAATAGGTCATTTTTATGACAAAGCCATCAATCCTTCAAATCTTCATATAACATGTATCATCTGCAGTATATCATCTATAGTAATTTGTCAAGTGGGAATCAACTCTAATGGCTGATCACATTTAATAATGAAGGCAGATTGTAAATGGTTGGCATCCTCATTGTAAGTGATGTGAACTACTTTTCTAATGAATTGTCTCCATTTTCTGCTACCTTCCATTTCATCCATGTTCCTATAACAACGCTATCAGCAAGGCCCATATCTATACTGTAATGTACAATAATCTGCCCTCTCTATTTGGTGATATGATAGAACAATATTGCGGACAATTACTGAAGATTGTATCAACTCTGAATTTATGTCAATGAATTCCTGGTACTTTTTTCAATATGGGCAAACAATGTTGCTGTGTGAGTAGTTTCACTAATCCCTCTCTGTCCCGTATGTTCAATTAATGTAGAAATGGGACAACCTTTAAATTACAATTTTGTCTGCTAGAGAATAAAAAATAGCACTTTTTTACATTTCTATGTACTAACAAAACCTATCTATGAGGGGTAAATTATGGAATATTTTTTTTTATTATTCTTAGGATCCGGATACCTACGGGACCACCTTCTGCCACAAATAGCCTCCCACTGACCAACGCTCTCCCCCAGAAAGGGGCTCCTCAGGGTGCTGTTGGCTAAACAATATAGGCTAGCGACCCCTGGGGGAGAGCCTTCTCTGTGGGGGCACCCACCCTCTGGAATGAACTACCCCCTAGGATTTGTATGATTCCTGACCTCCGTACCTTCCACAGGGCCCTAAAGACCCTGCTATTTCAACAGGCTGGCTTGGCTGAATCAAAACTTGGATGGGATTTTAAATTGGGGGGGGGGGGTTAATGGACAAGGCCAAATTGTTTAATTCTTTTAACTGGTTTTAATTTTTGTACAACTTTGTGTTTTATTATGGCTGTGCACCGCCCTGAGTCCTTCGGGAGAAGGGCGGTATACAAATCTAATAAACTGAAACTGAAACTGAATAAAAAAAGTAACATTTTAAAAGGCATTGGTCTTTTATTAGGAATCAATGGACACTGAATTGGTTGGCGAACACTTGTTTGTGCCTTTCTTGTCAAGTTTCTATTACAAATTGAACAGTGAGCATAAATGGACACATCATCATGCTACTGATAATTTGATACTTGGGATAAGTTGTATAGGGACAACTTTTATTTGTATCTAGGTAAACCAATTCTATTTCTTCCTTTGCAAAATTTTACATCATAGAAAAGAAAATGACGGAGCAGATGATTACATCTAGGGCTAATGGGGTAATTAGAAAGGGAAACTGCATTGCAGGAAGGAGGGGCAAAAAAATCTAGATGGCAGCCACCAACCACGTAATCAAAGCTCCAGCCCATTTTAATGTGTGTCATGAAAAAAAAGAATGGGCTTCGAGCATATAATTGTGGGCATACCTTGACACATTTCTTAAGTGAATTTTTTCCCATTTTATGACCTTTCTTGCCACAGTTTTTAAGTGAATTACAGCAGTTGTTAAATTAATAACACGGTTGTTAAGTGAATCTGGCTTCCCTATTGACTTTACTTGTCAGAAGGTCACAAAAAGTGATCACATGACCCCAGGACACTACAACCATCATAAATATGAGTCAGCATCTGAAGCATCTGAATTTTGATCATGTGATCATGGAGATTTTGCAACGGTCGTAATTGTGAAAAATAATCATCAATCGCTTTTTTCAGTGCCTTTGTAACTTCAAATAGTCACTAAACGAACTGTTGTAAGTGGAGGGCTACCTGTATACATGCCTGGATACCCTATAGAAGGAACTGATTTTGTAAAAAGAACTGCATTTGTTCATGCTATCAAAGATTTTTTCCCCACAATTGTACAGTATATGTTTAATACATTTATAGCAGTGATGAAATCCACATTTTTTTATTACCAGTTCTGTGGGCATGGCTTGGTGGGTGTGGCAGGGGAAGGATACTGCAAAATCTCCATTCCCTCCCCACTCCTGGGGTAAGGATATTGAAAAATCTCCATTCCCACCCCACTCTGGGGCCAGCCAAAGATGGTATTTGCAGGTTCTCCGAACTGCTCAAAATTTCCGCTACCGGTTCTCCAAAACCTGTCAGAACCTGCTGGATTTCACCCCTGATCTATAGATTAGTACATTTTGCTTTGCATCTGAAATGCATTCTGAAGGCTGCAAGAGTCATGAAGAAGGAACAAAATGTTAACACTGTTGGAAACGGGGAGAGATATTTTTGAAGTTTGTCTTGTGTACCCAAATAACTTTAGGGTACCATGTGTTAGGTTAGAGGAAGGGGTTACCATGTACGCTCGTGTCAGGAAATAAAAATGTTCTGGGCTGGCCCTGTAATGTTTCCTATAATGGAGAATTAATGAACAACAGAAGTTGTCCTGGAAAAATAGTCATTACCATTTAATTCTAGGATATGGCAGGATGCAGAATTGTACACAATTCTGCAGGAAAAGGTTCCTATGTACCAGAACATATCCAAGAAAAGTTGCTATACATCATCACACTTGTATTGATGGTTTCCTGGCTTACTCAGCTAGAAGGCTTCTGAAGTTCCCGATACAGAACTACACTAGGACTTACTAGCTATCAAAGCAGCAGCAGGTAGTTATGTCAGGGCAAAGCCTGCCCTAAAGCCTCAGGGTCTCTAATTTACTGCTTTCCTCTTACCATAAAACCGAAAGGGGAAGGTGCTGCCTTTAATCGCTGCCTCAGGCGGCCCCTCCTGGAACCACACAGCAACTGAGCAAAGGCTACGAGTTAATGCGCTTTCCGACACCTCTGCCTGATTCATGAGCCTGGCCTTGAGCAATAAACCGCTGAACCTCCTCAGCTGGGCAGCAGGATTTACAGCCTGCAGGGCTGGCACTCACATACGAAGACTAGAACACCAACTGACAAGCTCATTACGGCCACTCTGTCAGGATAGGTGATGGTTCATGTGCCCATTGCACGTGCATAAGCATGAGTGGAAATGAAGAACACTAAAACACAAATACAGAAGTATAATGCATACGCAAAGCAGAAGATATAAATTACAGACACATAATATAGGAGACTTATGTACTAGTAAACATACATGTGCAAATATTAATATCAAATTTGTTACATGAAAAATTCTTTGGTGTACAATCATAAAGGTATATATAATATATTAATTGGTTGTCCTGAATCTACACACAGGCCACTTAAGTGTACATTGTAATAGAAGCTGTGACAGAAGCTGTGACACACAAGAATCATGTGATACCAAACCTACAAATTTGGTCCTTTGGATTCTCATTTACTGACGTAGATAAGGTTAAGGATCTTAATGGTACAATTCATAATGCACCAGATTAATTCTCCATCCATTCAGGATTACCTAACACAGAAAATGTATTGATTCTACTGTCTTCTTCACTGTGAATAGAGCTGATACATATGCATGCATTTATTATTCTAGAATTCTAGAAAATAGAAGGCAAATTCGTTACAAGTAATCCTTGCTTACCAATTGCCTCACTTAGTGACTGTATGAATTTATAATGGTGTAAAAAAAAACCCCAGCTTTGCAACCAGTCCTGGCATTTAAGAGCATTATAGTGTCCTGCGGTCATAGAATCACCATTTGCATGCTTCTTAACCAGCTTGCAAAAAAGCAGAATTAATAGAGAATGCAGAAGCAAAATCACAGGTCACAATCAGGGGAAGTTTGATTTAGCAACCATAGTGACTTGCTCAATGACCAAATGGCCAACGACACTGTAATGCCAACACAGTTGTGTGGTTTTCTGCTTAGTGACTGTAGCACTTAGCAATGGAGTGGCTGGTCCCAATTGTTGTTGAGAAGCAAGGGCTGCACACACACAGACTCCTCATTTAGTCCCTCTCCTTCTCTCTCTCTCTCCCCTCCCTCCCTCCCTCCACCGCTCCCTCTCTGAATGTATGTACACACACACACACACAAGTTTGATGACACAATTCTGCTTTTCCTCCCTTTATTCCTGCACGCAAATATCTCATATAAGGCTAACCATTTATAAATTCTGTAAGAGACATGGTGATACATGGTGAGAACTACAATTTGTAGAGGCTAGAAAAAGTGAACATGCATATTTATTTGGGGGAATACTTCACCATGTCCATCTTTCAACTCACTGATGCATTTGCTACACTCAAGAGAGAATTTCTGGTCATTGCCCAGAAAGTGTTGAACCAAGCAGTGTCACTTAATGGAATGACACAACCTTGTTTTGCAGGCAAGTAAAAATATCTGGCTTCTTTTAAACAAAAATGATCTAAACATTGGCTTAAAAGCTTTTCCAGTGTCAGAATACACTACCTAACAAATGTGTCACTCATAGCTCTTGCTTATACTGAATCTTAGCAACAAGATAGATTTGAAATGCACCATTAAACACATATTTTTTGATTTTTTTTAGTACTGTGATTATTTTCAAAGAGCACACGAGGACATGGGAATTTCAGTATGAAACTGGTAACAGCTTTTCTGACAATAGATTTCTTAGTTATCCCAATGTACTGTTTGATTATTTATTTATATGCCACTTTCCTATTAATGCTTCCAGAGAGAGAATTCCTAGCATTAGCAATTTTAAAAAATTAGGCAGTTCTCTCATCTTTCTTTCCCTTCTTAACAGAATTCTGTAGAAAGAGGGGGAAAAATAGGAAGACATTCTATAAAAATAGCACACTGCCTGATAGAAATGCATGTGTTTGGAAAAACAGCTTTATTCAATCTGCGTTTTCTTTGGTCAAATATTTTTATCACGAAGAATACAGTACACTGTTAATAATCATGCTACTTAAACACTATAACAGATCTAAGCATTTTCCTTTCTTTCTTATATCTTGCTTTGATTCAGTAGACTTGTACAGTCTTGCTTATCTCCCACTCCTGATCAAATTTACAAGACAGAATTGTGAATCCCACTAGTAACCCCTTTCTCCAAATAATTAATATGATATATGCCTTTTATTTCTGTTGATTAAAAAAAAAAGTCTCCCTAAATCTACCGTATGTTTTGTCCCTACCAAACAAAGGAGGGAAAAAACAGCCTTATCTTAGAAGTAGAGTTCAGGAAAAAGCTACTGGTCTTTTGGACTGTGCAAGTCCCATTCAGTAGCCTTGCTTGTCATCTAGAATTTATCAGCCCAACACAGATCTGCCATAATGTGTTGTATAACCAGTGCATAAACAAACTTCAGCATGATAAATGCTTTGCTTTGAAAGCCATAAAGTTATTAGCTGGTGGCTGTTAGCTACCGCTGAGCACAAGGCACATTTCCTCCATTAACCCTTGACGGCCCACCCCTGTGCCTGTACATTCATCATAAATGAGGACAGATTTTGGTGGCAAAAAGCAAGGAAAAATCAAAGCACTGAGAATTGAGACCATGGGATCACTGATTATTTAGCAGTGACACAAAATAATCAGAGATCCCACCGTGTTTTTGGGTTTGAGGAAATTTTCTGGGTTCAAGATATACTGAAGTGGAATATAATAATATTTATCATTCTAATATCAGTAATATAGTAATACTTATCATTCTAAAAGTAGCAAAAGCATATACATTGCTTTTTCCAGTATTGGAAAAAGCAATGTAATACTATTGCTTTTTCCAGTATTGGAAAGAGAATGTTTTAGTTAAAACATTCTCTTTCCAATACTGGAAAAAGCAATAGTAAGCAGAACAAAAGGGTCTGAGACTGCAAGAAAGGAACAATACTTAAATTTATCAGTCAGTTAACAATAAAACTCAGATGCCTGAACAGAAGGTAACTCAATTCATAATTCAGTCCTTTATTCACTATGTTAGATCCAATTCCTCTTACAGCTAGATCCTCCCACTTATGACTCAAATGAAAAGGCCATCTGATTTCACTGACAGTTCCAACATTTTGCCAGACAATTAAAAATACCTTGTTGTTTTAGTTGTAATGCTACACATGCTATAATCTCTAATTAATGTTAGTAATATGATATCTCATAAACAGGTCAATAGAACATAATGGGCAATGACAGCATATCAGATGTGTAAGGAATAGTCACTGTTTTTTTAAAAAATGACAGAATTCAGTAAAAAGAAAAAAGATTTTCATTTCTTCTAAGGGGAAAAATGTTTTGTCACCGTTCCCTGGTTTAGGAGTGTAACAATCTAAATAAATACTTCTACACTGAAGTGCTACAGAAGAATAAAATAATGATATCCTGTTTTCCCAAAATAAGACATCCCCTAATAATAAGCCCAATCGGACTGTTGAGCGCATGGCAATAAGGCCAAGCACTTATTTCAGAGTTCTAAAAAATATAAGTCAGGGTCTTATTTTGGGGGAAACACGGTATAATTAACTACAGTTTCCTTGTGTGTTTTGCCACTCACATGGATATGAAAGATAATGAAAAGTTGCTAGCATAGATGCCCAAAACCTAAACTCCTAACTATTAATCCCATTCAGTGTCCTGTCTCTACATACAGCTCATTCAAACAGAAACTGCTCCATTGTTTTTTGTTTTGTTTTTTTAATTTGATTTATATGCCACCCTTCTCTGGAGACTCAAGGAGGCTTACAATGCGTTAAGCAATAGCCTTCATACTTTTGTATATTTATACAAAGTCAGCTTATTGCCCCCACAGACTGGGTCCTCAATTTACCTACCTTAGAAAGGATGGAAGGCTGAGTCAACCTTGAGCCTGGGGAGATTCGAACTTACAGTAATTGCAGACAGCTGGTGTTTAATTACAATGCTTTAGTCTGCTGAGCTATTCAGGCTCCTTCTGTTTTGGAAGGAAACAATGTTTTTTCCAGCATTGTCATAATATGAGATTGATATTATAACCTCTTTTAATGATGGGGAAGATACAAAAGAAAATATTTATTATTTTGTGCTGGACCCATTTTTTTTACCTCCCCCCAAAAACTGGAAAACTCTTCAGTGTCAAAGAACTTGAACTATTTTTTTCAACAATACATTTTTTTTCCTATGGGGAGTTCAATACAATATTGTACAGAGACCATCAGTAATTCAGTTTGTATCATTCAGGATGCATATAGTTAAAAGCATGCAATAAGAAAATAATTTCATATATTGCAAGCCATAATAATAAAGGTAGCAGCAACTAAATATTAACCAACAACAACTTTTCAGACCTATCAAGAACTCTCAAGTCTACTTTTTCTCCTTTTTTTTTGCTGCTGAAGCAATAAAAAGGGGAAAACCAACATCCAAATGATCTTGTTTATGGTGGTTAAATAAGCTGCATGTGCTTAATCCGTTAGAGTTTAATGAATTTATGACTTGCTTTGGAATTTGACAAGGGCCATAAAAGAGTAATTAACATTTATCAGCGTGTTTGCTCCGCCTGCACACACCCTCCTCCTCTTGGCCCCTCTCATGGCAGTGTCGGGCACCACAGAGAGATATAAAAGCGATCAATTAATTTTTAATAATCTCAGGAAAAGATTGTAGAATTGCAGTATGAACTCTGGGAGTGTCAATAAACATGCCGAAGGTCATCTACTTTCTTCCTCTATATGCTTGTCAGTAAAGTGGTGGTGGTGGGGAGATAGAGAGGAATGGGATACATATATTAAAACCTGCCATGGGAATAGGTGATGGAGCAATCAACCACAGCTACTCATCCAATCACTTCACCTCATTGGTTAGTATGTAGTCCATTATTCCAAACTGAACAGGAAGCGTACCCAATTTCTACTATATTTGTATATTACTAGATTTCAAAGTTGTCTATACAATTGCCCAAAATATTATATGCATTAAAGGCCTTTGACTGGCCTAATTACAACACAAAAATGATGCTCCCCCAGCATCTTCATTCTGCTATGTCCCTACAGCACTCTTTTCATCTTGTTTCTAGCCATGTAAAAAGACACATCCACACATCTTTCTCTAGCATGAGAATGCCCTAACAACACTACCCTGAGCAAGTTTCGGCAGAGATCATGTTTAGGCACTTAGCTACTCAAATGATGTTTTCCATTATATTATTGCTTGAGTTTCTCCATGCAAACAATGTAGGGTTCATTGATGAGAAGAGGGGAGACCATTTGCTATAACAAAATACCTAGTGGCTCTGTCACTGGGGTCCTGAATCTCCCCTTCTTTTCAGTCTCTGACCATTGCACACACCATCCATTCTTGTTTTATCTGACAATGGGCTCGTTCTCCTTTTTAAGTTATTTTTGAAGTGGTTAGGGATACTTTGAAAGGTGAGGGTTTGCCTACTTGGCCTACGTCATCAACAGCACATCTAAAAATATAGCATGCCAATTGGTGATGGCCATGTATGAAGTGGCTAAACTCCAAGTCAAACTGCCAATCACATCTCTTATTGTTCATATATGGGTCAGCAGTAAGGAGAACTCTAGCTTTGAGTGCACTATGGGTGCATTTTGGACGCATGTTGGTTTCTTGCCAGCTCCATTGCCAGTATGCCAATTCTGTGGATTCAGCCCAAGACAGCCTTAAGTCATCGATGCACCAGTATTATAGTACTACTTTGTCTTATTTCAACCACATCCAAGGGCAGCCACAAGGTGTACACAACCTATTAGGGTATCTTAGCCATTACCAAGGAAGAAAGACAAAAGACTGAAGTAACTGGAAGCAGAGGTAACACAAGCAGGATTCCGACTGGTAGATGTGACAGTAAATTTTATGACATCCAAGACGAGTGGATAGTATTTTAAACTGAGCATCAGTGAAAGACATAAGGCGTTTACTCACAATTTCAGATTGTATTTTTAACTATCAAGACAATGCTGAGAAAATTCCAGATGGTCAAAAAGAAAATTATGCATTTCAAAGGATCACAGTAATAGTAGGATTTAACTATGTTTTGGTAATATACAACATCCAGTTATTTCTTCCCCGAGTCAGCAGATATACATTGAAATAGACTAGGATAGCTGTTCCTGTCATACAAAACTTTTTTTTAAAAATTCCTTTCAATTGCCACAAAAGAGGCTGGAAGGTTTTCACTCTGTCCCCAGGCCCAGCTTTAAAAAAATAATAAAAAACCATACATCTGTAATTTTTAAAATCTGCACTGGCTTTTTTTTTTGAAATCTCCCCTTGGACCTAAAAAAATTCCCTAGTGTGTGACCACAATTGGCACTACCACTGACAGACTCATGGGTAATAACCACAGTTTTCTTTCTGTCCTTTTTTCATCATCTCTGTCCTTTCTGTCCTTTTTTCATCACCTCTGTGTGATCTGAGGGTGGTGAAAACTGAGACAGAGGTGGGAGTTCCTGGAGAGATCCCTTTTTCACAGGAAAAGAATCAACTAACTGCCCAGACACTAGGCTCATAACACAGGGGAATTAATTGACTAAATTAACAATTGAGTTGAGTCCCAAATACAGTTCGTCTATTTGAGGAAAAATCTAGCAGTCTTTCAGTTATTTAAGTAAGTTATTAACCTGGGTTAGATAGCTTGTATGAACCACCACCACCCCAACACACACACAGGGATGCTACATACATACCAAATTTTAATGTTAATCTTAATTTTTAATGACACTTTACTTATCAATTATATTATATTGTATAGCCTCTCTTTGAAGAAGAAGGATGGTTTAGAAATATGAAATATAAATAAATTCATGATATAATTAATCATATCATATGAATAGGGCCAATATATATAATTCAAACTGATTATAGCCCATGAGTCATTTAGAATATCTGAACAATGGAAATACAACAATAACAACAAAGGTTAATTTGCAGTAGAAGCAAAGAAATATGGAATTAGGACAAAAAGAGAAGAGGCTTTTCTATGCTATGCTAATAATCCCTATATAAAGTATCCTTTTCCCCCTAAAATTTAGAAATATTTTTCAACAAGCCAGTTATTACAGTAAAATTCTTATTCTATGCCTTCTAATAGAGGTATTCATAATTTAGATGTCATGATTCCAAGTAATGGGCCCAATCAATCCAGGACTCTGAGGCTGGGGTTTTTCCTCAAAAATCCATTTTATTGAGTATATAATATAGGCAGGTTCAAATGTGGCTTAATGTCAAGGCTCCGACTACTGACTCCAAGCAAGCCAGCCACTTTGGATTCCTCAAATCATGGCATCTGGTGTGAAGACAATTTTGGTGGCTAGCAATGAAAAAGGACAACAAAAAGATACCAAAATGCCAAAATATATTCAAATGTGCCGATATGATGTACCCAATAAAATGGATCTTTGAGAAAAACCACAGCCTCAGAGTCCTGGATTGGTTGGGCCCATTACTCGGAAACATGACATTAGAGATATGAGCTATAACGTTTGCAGAGCAGGTACATAATCTTATTGGCATTTATTAATGATTACTGAAAGATCCAGAATGAAACATTTGTCCGACCCAACGAAAGTGACTGTTTCATTTTCATTTCTCATCTAATGAAAGATCCAGAATGAAACATCTGTCCGACCCAACGAAAGTGACTGTTTCATTTTCATTTCTCATCTAATATTCTAAGGACAATTTTTAACTGATTTTCATCCATAACTTTTAGCAACTACCCACTTCATTTATTTATTTATTGGTTTGATTTATATGCCGCCCTTCTCCGGAAACTCAGGGCGGCTTACAATGCGTTAAGCAATAGCCTTCATACTTTTGTATATACCTGCTTAGTAGGGCTTTTGGCCCCCCATAAGCGGTGTTCTTTTTTATACAAAGTCAGTTTATTGCCCCCACAATCCGAGTCCTCATTTTACCTACCTCGAAGGATGGAAAGCTGACTCAACCTTGAGCCTGGTGAGATTTGAACTCACAGTAATTGCAGGCAGCTGGCAGCTAAGTGCTATTTTAACAGCACTTTAGTCTGCTGCTCCACCAAGTCACTTCTTTATACTATTATAAGCACTTCTACTTATAATGAAACTTTTTCCTTAAACTAAGGATATACAGTATTAACTGCCATTGATAAAACAATGACATATTTGTTCCCAGCAATTTTCAATCAAATGCTATAGTACAGGTTAGTAGTAATACTTTAAATATATTGTTAGTATCTTTTTATGCCTTAACTATATTTTTTATTATTGCCCTAATATCATCTATGCAAACTGATGATGCTTCTACTGTTTTTCCAAAATATCCCACAACAATAATAAAAAAAAATAAACACTTACAGAGGGGGAAAGTTAACGCCATGCGCTGGCTGGCCCCCACGGACACTGGTGGCCCTCCTTGGCTGTCGCTTCTATCTGGCAATCAATTGACAAGAAATTGAGATTATGAGATATGACAATCACCATCAGAAGGAAGACAATCAATCAACTGACTACTATAGCTGAGCAACTGACATTTAACAGTAAAGATTTTCCAAATTTAGTTACTATCATGGGATTAGATATCAAAAGCTGCAGCTTTAGTCTTATAAAGAACACACAAAAAGAACTGCTGTAAACAGACTGGTTTTTTTTTTATAGATCCTGATACCTAATATTTTCTCACAAGGAACCACATACGATATAATGAGATTAGGTAAGAGGAATGTAGAAATAATGTACAACTCTTATATGTTGAACTGTAGAATAATGCTGCACAGTATTTCAGAAATATGCAGAAGCATAAATGCAGCATCTGTATACAACTCTTTAAAGCTGCTAGCCCCACAATCCCACAGAAGACCTAATTGTTTTAACGAGATGTAGACAGATGTTACTTTCACACCTTTGCACACCTCAGTGTACTTTTCTATGTTATTCCCAAAGCACTGTAATGTTTTACTGTAGAATCAATTTAAAGAAAGTTAAATGCTGTTAAACCACCTCACTGAATGGGCATCACATTTTCATATGTAGGCAAGCTTGAGACTATATTTATTTATTTGCTTTATATATTTTCTTCTGTCAGGAGTCCAAGGAAATTATCTACATCCTCCTCCCATTTTCTTCCACAAGATAGGATGGGTCAATCTGCAAATGACTGGCTCAAAAGTATTGAGTGAACTTCCAGGGCTAAAGTTAATAGCCCTGGAATCTCCGTGTCCAAATCCAATGTGTTAACCCAGTGATTCTCAACCTGTGGTCCAGAGATCTCTTGGGGGGTGGGAGTGGGGGAGCTGCGATGTCATCACAGGGGGTCAGCGAAGGTTTGGAGAAATATTATGATTTAAATCTTGGGTTAAGTCTTGGTGGTCCATGGCCATGATCTGTGGGCATAAAAGGGGGGCCAGGGTGAAAAAATGGTTGAGAACTACTGCTTTAATCACTATATCAGCATGGTTCTATTCCTTTCCAGAGCAACAGCTATTAATCAGTTACTCACCCTCTTACAAGATCAGACAAGTTTACAGTTTTACAAATCGATTTGAATTCAGTTCATATTTTGTTTCTCAGAGATTTTTAATTACTGAAGTATCTCTGGCAAAGTGCCTTAATGAATGTTGTTTGTTCACACATAACTCATGCTTGAAAATCAGTATAAAACTTGACCTGATGAAAATCCTAGTTTGATCATTGCAAAGAACATTTTATAAACAGTCTACAAAATCAAATAGAACCTTTGGAAGTTCTAGCAGACCAGGACAATTAGTCTTTTTTCCTATTTTTGTCTTTTACCATCCCCTCTCTAATCTTCCTGTCTTTCAACTTCTAACGTATCATTCAACAGAATTCTCCTGATCAATCAAATTAATACATTTATGCTTTAATTGAAATTTTTACATCCTTCAAGGTTACATTAAATATCTACGTTTTGTATGATTAATACTAACTTTCCCCATTGCTTCTTCAGTTGCAAAACGGTACTGTTTCCTTAAACAATATAAGGGAGGAAAGAGACAATAATTTGGCATGTTTGCTATACTAGCTGTATGCCCTTAACTTTAAAAACTAATGTAAATCTGAATATACTACTTAAACCACTTCATCCTACCCTAAATAAATAAAAACAAAAAGTATCGATTAATGTACAGCTAATTTCTTAAAAACTTTATCCAGTGTAGAAACTGGGCCCTGGAAGTAAAATATTTCATTATTTAACTTGCAAAAATTACATTAATTGTCAAGAACATTAGTTAGAAATAAATCAGAATGGAATATTTTAAATATTTTCAGGTCCTCTATAATTGTAAAAACAATCCTCAATACATTTGAAGCAATATTCAAAGTAAATTATTCCAGCATTGAACTTCTGTATGACTATTAAAGCTATTTTGTTTAAAAATGAATATGAGAGTCATGATTTGTTTACATTGTTTTCTGAGATTTAGTGGGAGGGTTTGACTCTGGGCTGCCATTTTTATGTGAAGTTTGTTGTTGTTTTGGCTTGAGAAGAGTTTGTTTTCTTAACCCAATTAATTTCTTTGTTTTTGGATTGTGGCTGATTTATCTTTTTGGCATTTATTACTATAAACCGCCTAGAATCTTAGGAGGTGGGCAGTATGTAAATATCCATAATTCATTAATTCATTAGTTTAACATACAAAAAATCTGAGCTGGCCTAATTTACCAGCTTTGCCTTTAGAAATAATGCATTGGTTGCAAGTGCTATTAGGATACTTAATTGAGGAAATGAATGGTTTATAGTAGTTCAGACTAAACCAAGCAAAACAAATCAAACCTGAAAGAGATACTGTTATGTTTTAGGTGCTGAACAATGGCCAAAACCTGCCTATACAAGATACAGTTTGCTAGGTTTATACAACTGAAAGAGACAAAGTCTAGGTTAATGAGGTGCTGATATTGTTCTTCTATAGATGGGTCTAGTAGTACAATAGAGACAAACATACAGATGAAGCTGATATGCCAATATTCCACGATGCACCCATCAATGGCTGATATTCTTGCTAGGTCACAGAATTGTTATCCATACAGTCCCACTGCTGTTAAGAGCAACTTAGGAATCATTTCCAGACACTATTCTGTACATGTGCACAGCCTGTTGCATAACAAACCAAGGTCCCATTTCCTGTTCCCCCAGAACCGTTAAAACCTCACAAACCACTAGGAAGAACTGTTTCCTGCAGGTGTCCCAGGAACATGAATCACACCTTGTCAAAATGCTGCGCATGAACCAATGGAACAAGATCCTTCAAAAAGTAGATACATCTTGCAGTCTTTGTCCATGCATAACTTTCTAACCTGCTGATCTACATCCTGATCAGGAAGGGGTTAAATGAGTATTAATCAGACACTTTCAAGAAGCTTTGAAAACTCATCCAAATATTATAAAAAATGCCTTTAATCATCTAATAGCCCAAACGGGGAAGTGATGGATGGGCTGATCTTTGCCTGAACAGATGAGCCTGGGGATGTGGGCTTACAGGAGATGGGAAAAGAGACGATGACACTTTTCCTTCCTCCCTCCCTCCCTTGCTGCTTGGAGCAGTTAGAAATATGAGGTCACCCAGCAAGAGATGATAACACATTAAGGGCTCTTGAGAGATTGGCCTGTCAGCCTTGTTAGGAAGAGGCAATTGGGGCTGACTGTATAATTAAAGGCTGGAGAAAACCATAACTCACAGCAGTTTAGACAGCAATGAAGGGACTCTATCCGCTACGGTCTTTTCTGTTGGGAAGAAACACCTCAGTAGAAATGAGCTTAGTTCAGTAGTTTGGGCTTCAGTGAGGTTCTCTTAATGAATTGCAAATCTGCAATTTCAATTGCAGTCCTTCTGCATCAGGTTTTGCAAATATGAATTTGTCACGCAAAGATACTATATTACTGTGTGAAGAAAAACAAGCCAAGGTCAGGACTGAGGATTATTCAAATAGCATGACTCATAATAGGAATCATCTAAAATCACCAGATTATTTTGCTATATGCCTAAACGTTGTCCTAACATAAGACTCCAACTGGTATGTCTGAATTACTTCCAAAGGTATTGTTTGATTCAGACCACATAGCCCTAAAAAGATGTTTATAAGCTCTGTCTGCTTATTCTGAATTAAAAGCATCCTCCAACAGATCAGTTCTGTTAGTAATCAAATTGTAGAATTCCTGTTCCTCAGTACAGAGAATGGTGACTGTTTCTCACTATATAGGCATAAGGTATAGAAGGTAGCAAGTTTGGTACACTGTTGCTATATTACTATAAATTAATATATGAATAGTTTCTTAACAGAAGTAAAGAAGACAACCAGCAGGAAGGGGGATAGACTTTGTTACAGTGGCAATTAATACACCATTAGAAACCTGAAGGATCAAGTTAAAGACAGATCATCATGGAGAAAGTCAACAATGATGTGACAGAACATTATTGATCAGTTCACTTAAAAGAACACCGAACTTCCTTGGGATATTAAGGATTTATTAAACTAAATCTCTCTATATAATACTCTGAACAGTAAACGGTCTACTTATCTCACTTGATTCTTACTGATGGCATTCCAATGATGGCAGTATTTCATGTAATCACTGGACTACAGTTGGAGACAAGATATTAGACACTACTTCATACCCTTTCCCCCTCCCAGTATCTTTACAGTTGAATCTATGTTTCAATGTTCCCTTTGATTCTGCAATTCCCTTTGGCATTGTATTGTTTCATAAACCGTGATGATGATGAATCATCAAATTAGTGTGGGCTCTTAGTGACCACATAGATAGAATTGGGTTGCATTGGTTTATTTTATGATCAGTTAGTTTGATTTCTGGGCTATCTATAATATTGTCAAAAGTTGTCTCCAACACTGAAACTCAAAAGCAGTAATACTCTTGTTTCTCTAACGTCCAATTTTTACTTCATAGAGAATCACACCATTGTTTGCACGATTCTGATTTTTGTAGGTAGAGACATAATGGAATTTGGATACTTTTTCCAAGTCCTTCATTGTTATTTTATGAAGTATTAGTCTACTACAGGAGTGTCAAACTCACGTCATCACGGTGGCATCACGTGACTGTATCACAACATTTCCCCCTTCACTAAACCGGGCATGGGCATGGCCAACACGTGACACATCCGACCCATGGGCCGCAAGTTTGACAGCCCTGGTCTACTAAATATTTTGTGACAGCTGTTTTTTTTAATTGTTGATAGTTGATCCTAAAAGGCAAAGGCTATACACAACTTCAATGTCGTCATTGTCAATTCTAAGCCTGGTTGCCATACTTATGCCATACCTGGTCATAAGTTTGGTCTTCTTTATTTTTTTTCACTGTGCTCCTTAATTTCCATTACCAGAACTTGCAGATCATTTACATTTTCAGCTGTCAGAATAGAGTAACTTGCATAGTACAGGCTACTGTTTCTTTCATTAAAGGGGATGTATGGGGAACTCATTAAATTTGCAGATGACACCAAGCTGGCAGGAATAGCCAACACTCCAGAAGATAGGCTCAAGATATAGAAGGATCTTGACAGACTTGAACATTGGGCACTATCTAACAAAATGGAATTCAATGGCGAAAAAAATAAGGTTCTACATTTAGGCAAGAAAAACCAATAGCATAGGTGGTACCTGGCTCAATAGTACCCTGTTTTCCCCAAAACAAGACATCCCCTGATAATAAGCTCAATTGGGCGTTTGAGTGCATGGCAATAAGGCCAAGCACTTTTGCTAAAGAACAATTGCTGAAATTGGGTATGTCTAATGAAAAGGACTAGAGGTGACAAGATAGCAGTGTTCCATTACCTCAGGAGTTGCCACAAAGAAGAAGGAGTCAAGCTATTCTCTAAAGCACTTGAGTGTAGGACAAGAAGCAATGGATGGAAACTAATCAAGGAGAGAAGAAACCTAGAACTAAGGAGAAATTTCCTGACAATTGGAACAATTAATCAGTGGAACAACTTGCCTCCAGAAGTTGTGAATGTTCCAACATTGGAAGTTTTTAAGAAGAGATTGGACAATCATTTGTCTGAAATGATGTTTAAGCAGGGCGCTGGACTAGAAGATCTTCAATGTCTCTTCCAACTCTGTCATTCTATTCTATTCTAATTTAAAACATGCCTACGTGCATCCAATCTAGCTTTCCTTAATACATATTCAATATATAAACTGAATAAATAACTGAAGAGTATGTCACTTGTGTCACTTATCTATGTGGAACCAGTCTGTTTCACAACATTCTATCTGGACTATGGCTTCCTGACCTTTGTATAGATTTTGTAGGAGGACAGTAAGATGTTCTGAGATTCTCATTTTTCTAAGGACATTTCAGAGTTTGACATAATTAGCATTAACTGAAGGCCTTTCTATAATCAATGAAACACATATTGATTTATTTTTGGCAATTCTTCAGTTTTCTCAATTATCTAGCATGCATCAGCACTAAGAAATCTTATTATTACAATTGCTAGTGTGCTCAGAAACTGATTTTTGCACTAGAATTTTCAAAACATTGCCAGCATATTCTATTTCTATACTTTGCCTTATTTATTGAACAGCTGTATCTGGTCGGTACAAATTTGACTTGTTTTCACCTACTTACTTCCTCTTATGCAACCACTGCACCTGCCATCATAGTAATGATAAACTTTCCTAAAAATGAGAAATTACCCCATAATCTCTTTCTTAAATCCTTTATGTTGCATGAGTAAAATAATCCCTATTCTGCTTTTTATAACTTTATGATAGATCAATAGCTTCACTGAAAAGACAATGACCTTGAGGATTATTTGGCTGGGGCACAGTTATGAATTCTTGGGGGAGAAATGACCTTTATCAAATGTCACATGTCATTGGATTTTATATCAAACATGGGTCGCATGCTCTGGTTATGCAAATCTCTCTGCCAATATATAGGTATATGTATACATAGCTTGAAAAGGTGAATGTGGGCATCACTGTGATTATGAGAGATGAACATCAGATGACCTTCCAGGACAGGCCGGTAGTATCCTGCTGAATTTAATTGATATAATAGATCGGAAAGCATATTTCTTTTAAAGTTTCTTTTTGCAATAGTTGCAAGTGATCCACAGAATCAGAAATCAAGAATGCAAAAATGCTGTGTCATGAAGACTATGATTCAAAGTTTCTTACAAAACAAGAATGCTACTTGAGGTAACTATTTGAAAAAACATTAATAATTACTTAGCATATGTATTATCATTTCTAAATAACAGCAGGAAAACAATGATTGATCTTTAAGATAATTTCCCTATAAAACGATGCATACACAGTTATCTCTTTGTCTTCTTCAAACTTCTGTGCATATATGTGAATGTTGGATTAAATACTTGCTTAGAAAGGAAAGTTTTGGAACCATATGCAAACAATATATAAGTGTGGTGTGCAAATTATTAATTCCTGAATTGAATAGGAAAAATTCAAATTTTTCCTTCAATTGGATATTAGCTAAAGGACATGGAAAGTAACTGTAATTTAGAAATGACATAAATTCATGGCAAATCATCATTTTAAAAAGTATTGTAAAGAAAAAGAGCAAAATTACATTAAATTTATACTTGATCTCTGCACTGTGAGGAACAATTGTTTGGGTTACAATACACATGTTGGATTACAATCAAGAGAACAAATGAAGGGACAAGCTTTGCTTGTTTATCCAGTTTCCTCTCCTTGCAAGAATGCCTTGACACTGTGTCCTGTAGTGCAGAGTCTGCAGTCCCAACTAGCTAAATTTATCCCAGCTGCAGTTGTGTTTACAAAGCCATTCCTGTTTATACTCCTGTTCCATCCTGATCAAATTTCAGCCAATGACATTTTACAAACTAAGCGCTTTATTCAGTTGCTTTGTCTTTCTTGCTTCTGATTGGCAAGAACAAAAGTGGTTACATGCAAACTTGATTGCTGCTCTGTCTCCAAGGTCTCTTCCAACTGTTGTTCAGCATTCTGTAAGTGCTGGTATACAGGAATGGAAGAAGCAGAATTGCTTTGTCTTGTCTGTTTATATATTTTGGTAAGAATTATTTATCCACCACTTCTGTTGATGGACTAGGAATCGCCTATAATTACTACTTAACTGGTCATCTTCTTGGTTAAGCTAATTAATTTCTAATGTCCATTTCAACCCATTTGAATTTGAAATTCACTAAGTCATTACTTATTCCTGAACGAAAATACATATTGACAAGTTTAAATGTGACATTTTTAAAAGCCTTACTTTGTCTCAAAAGCTGCATGAATTGATAATAGGAAACTAGTTAGACAAACTACTATAGAATGGTTGAAACAGAGAATACTAATGAGTATAGCCCAGTGGTGAAATCCACTTATCTTTGCTACCGGTTCGGGAATGGGAGTGTGCAGGAGCGCAAGTGTGCCTCTTCTGCGCATGCGCAGAGGGTCAAAAATGGGACGTAATGATGTCCTGGAGGGTAGGAGGAGTCTCCTGCCACTGGCGCTACCAGTTTGCATGAGCCCAATAGATCCAGCCAGATTTCAGATGGGTTTCAGCAGGTTCTGACCAGTTCTGGAGAAGCTGTAGCAGCATGTTTGAGTAGTTCGGAGAACTGGTAGTAAATATTCTGACTGGCCCCATGCCCATCTATTCTCTGCCTCCCAAGTCCCAGCTGATCAGGAGGAAATGGGGATTTCACAGTAACCTTCCCATGGATTGGGGAGGGAATGGAAATTTTACAGTATCCTTCCACTGAAGTGGGGTGGGAATGGAGATTTTACAGTATCCTTCCCCTGCCACACTCACCAAGCCACGCCATGCCCAAGCCACACCCACAAAACCAGTAGTAAAAAAATTTGAAACCCATCACTATTGTATAGCCTTAGTTTGGGAAAAATAGAATCCCAGATTTAGACAGAAACAAAGAAGGTTAAATAATTCCATGCAACTCCAACAAAATTCTTACTTTGGATTACTTTCAGGCAAAATAAAAGAAATAGAAACAGCTGAAGAAAAATCATTTGAATTGCTACTAGCCAAATAATAAAGATATCTTGTGTTCAGAGTGACAAGTGCAAAGCCTGTTTTCCAGACATTATTCAATTTCAGTTTTCATAAACCCTTACTAACCTGGCCAATTGTGAATGACAATGGAGCTGCATTTCAATAGTCTCTGCAGAGTCAACATGTGTGCATCCTTGCCCACAGAAACAAATGATGCACAACCTCAATCTGAGCTCACCTGGTAGCTCTAGATATTTATATTATCTTCAACATGTCATCTATTTTTACAGCTTCAGTTTTAGCTACAAATAGCTTGGTGTTTCATTTTTTTCTGTTATCACTACTACAGATTTAGAGCTTGAATTTAAATGATAAACTTATGTGAACAAGGGTTAAACCCAGACTAATATCTGGACAGATCAGTACATGAACTAACTATATGAAGTATCAAGAGAAACACAAAGCATATGTGCATTTGATTCATGCAAGCAACTTCTCATCTCCGGAAGAGAATTCTTTAGTCAGGAAGTCACGGCCTTGATTACTTTGTCTTCCCCATTTAAGTACATCCCTAACTGCTCCTTGGATGGCTCAATTAGCAAAGTGAATATATTATATAAAGTCTAAAAGATTAAACTATCATAGGCAGCCCATAATTTCATGAAGAAGTCAGGGGAGCATATCCCTCTTATTAACTCTATAACAAATGTGATGAAAATGTTCAAATAGAATGTTAATGCAATGTTACGTGTAATTTTCCCAGGCGATCTCCTGCTGAAATATTTCTTTATTAATAGTAATTGAGGGTATAAATTATGAATGAGGCAACTTTCTCTTTTCACCAAGAAAGATGTCCTAATAGCAATAATTCTTTCTAATCATTTTTGGATAGTGAAGAGAGATGGAGCAAGAGGTTTTTTAAAAAAAATAAAAAAGCTGATCAAGAGAACACAAAATGCAGAAAAAGAATAAATATCTGTAATAGTATTAAGGTATAGCAGGAGGAATAGTCTATATACACATTAAGTGTTGTAGATATAAGATAAATATCCTATAATTTGGAGTTTGGTTCAAGGGGACCCAGAATGAACAGTTAAATGCATTTTGAAAGTTGATGACCAAGTTTTATTTTTAACTGCCTCTCTGATATACTATGAAAGTGTCAAAATCTGAACTTTCGAAGTATTCAATATCTGGGACATAAACAAGCAAATGCTTGGGCCACATATTACCACAAAACATATTATAATAAATTCAAACAACCAGTTACTATTGTTCAATTCCTCTTAAACCCTGCAGAACTGTGACAAAATATAATTTGAGCAGCAAAGGAAGTCTGTGATAGGTAACTGTTTTCTTCTTTAACCCTACTTTTACTGTGTCACGTTATTCCACTTAGCTTGGAGCTGTATCTAACACAAAGCATGCAACTGAAATTGTCTGTATCAGGGGTGAGCAATTCACATCCATGTGTTGCGTGTAGCTTCAAATCCCTTTTATAAAAGCCCCCCAAAGCACCTAGTTCAGCAGCAAATCTAGAATAGCTTTAATTATTTTAATTTCTTTAAAATATACAAATACATCTGAGAACAACTATTACCATTTCCTGGAGAACCACTAAAAAAAGTTAATATGTTAAAAATATAATTTTCAAAAAGGTTGCCTGCTTCTTATCTATGTAAAGAAAAGTAATGCATTATCAATCATTAGAATCTTGTAGCCAATGAAAGCTGTTTTATTTTCCTAGCCAATAATCCTGACTATAACCCTTCTTGCCAGTCAACTTAACCCAAGTCCTAAGAAGGGTTTTCCCAAAGTTACTCTTTATTTCTTCTTTTCTTCTTTCCATCTGAAGCCTCAAACACCTGCATCTACTTGTTGCTTCAGATTACTAGATTACAGCTTGCAATAGTCTAAGCATCCATTGAGCTGGTACAGATGTTCAAAACATTTCAACTGCAGATAAGAAAGACTTAAGTCCCTCCATAAGAGCTGTTATAATTAGCACAAACAGAACAGAAAGTGATTTTTACTGACTAGGTGTGCATCTAAACTGTGCTTTAACTTTTAGTCTCGGAACATAGTTTATTCTGTATTTTTTAAAAATATATTTGAAATTTACAGATTACAGTGTATGCATCAGTTGAACTCAGTTTAGTAGGCAAACAAACAGTGCTTTTGTTTTGCAAAAGAATGATTATTTGATTCCTTTTTGAAACGAAAGTTTCAAAGTTCCCATCTATCACTCTTTGTTCAATTTATTTCACTCATGGAATGCATTTGTGGCCAATATTTCTTTCCCACAATCAAGATGTAACTTATCATTTTTCATGAACAACTTAGGGCCCAACAGCATATTATGTTAAATAGGTAGTTTACCCTTGTATGCTTTTTTCCCTGTATAAAAATCTTTTAAGGTGACCAATATAGGTAGCATTGCCTAGGAAGGATGAATGCAACTTTTGTTATTTTCATTGGATTCATTGCACCAAAGACACAGACACACTTTCTTGCTAGCATCAATTTTCTTAATCTTTCTGCTGTTTCCTTTTTTCTTTCCCACTTCTTCCCTACCTCTAAGATTGCTGGAGAAAGGAAGATCACTCATGTCTTAAAACTAAACTGATTATTTGCTAAATATATTTAAAACTGACCAAAGAGCTTCATATGGCCTCATGATAAGTTATCCATCCCAGCATTAAGTATAGATATGAAAAAGGCATGCATATGCTTGTTATACACAGCTTACACGCTGTTTTCATATAATACATGTATGGGAATGTGTTAAAATCATCAATTGGTCAAGTGGCTCTTCAGTCAGATGGTGCATTCTACTGCATTTAAAATTCCCATGCTATAATTCTGTACCTGCAAATTATAATGAGTAAATTGCTACTTATAACTCCTTCATTGTATTCCCTTACAAATGAAATGGCAAATTATATTGTTCATGATATATCTTTTTAAGAGTTTTGAGTAAGCTTAGGTTGAAATACTGAAAAGAAATACATAAAAACATCTGGAAATGGGGTAAAAACAGGTATAAGTTGATCTTTCTCATAGGAGCAAATAAACTTCCTTTTAACTTTTGATTGAAAAGTACTGAACTCTTTCCCAATTGGTAAGCAATGAAAAGACCTATGGAGAACTTCCACAGGTTTACTGTTCATCTACTTGTTGTGTTCCTCTCTATTAAATCACACCTGAAACCAACAGATTCACTTCAGCTCTTTGCTTGAAGCCTGCAGTCAACGTAGATGTACTAAAAGAGCTAGGAGCCAGGCAGGGGTGGGCTGTACTTACCTTTACTACCAGTTTGCAATGGGAGCGCGTGTGTTTCGCTCTTGCACACGCACTTCTGTGCATGCGCAGATTGTCAATTATGATGTCTGGGCGGGTGGGCAGAGCCTCCTGCCACTTTTACTACCAGTTCTAAAGAACTGGACAGAATCAGGAGCAACCCACCACTGGAGCCAGGTTAGTCACATTTTCATACCATGCTGGATTTAAATCAGAGTGGTTTAGATTTTCTTTCCTGATAATCAGGATGAAACATATATACCAGAGATGGTATTCAGTTGGTTTGCACCAGTTCAGGTGAGCCAGTAGTGGCAATCCTGCTCAGACTCCAAGTCATGCTATTTAGGCACATTTTTGATGCCAGGAGCATGCCTGAAAGGTGCACGAGTAAGCAAAGCGCATGTCCGGAAGGTTGGGCGCATGCGTGGACAGCGTGGCGAACCGGTGGTAAAGGTAAGTAAAACCCATCCCTGATCTATACTTAAGCCAAATCGCCATCTTGGAAAACAAGGATTTCCCAATTAATTAAAGAAACAGAAAGTGAGAGCCTAATGAATTTTGGGGAAAAGGAAGGAGTTTTCTTCTTGAAATCGGAAATGGGATGTGTCTTTGCTATTGCAACTTACTAGGCTCAAATGAAGTCCACTAGATTGGAGAAGGGAGTTGGATTGAAGTGAGGGGAACACCTGCGTCCTTCCTCCTATTCACCTGATTGAATTTGCAATCCACTGCTCATTCTTTTTGCAGCTGCAAGGCATGAATGCCCAGCTGCCAACCCCATACTTTTCTTTTTAAAAGAGGGGCTAATTCAATTATCCCAGTGGTGTTAGCTTCTATGAAGGATAGCTCACCAGCATAGGCTATGTCCCCGACATAATATTAAAGGCCCTACTACCTTGCTCAGGGCAGATTAAATTCTATTCATTGCTTTAATGCTGGGCTCCCCACAAGATTCTGTATCTTAACTTTATTACCCCCTGCTTGGAATTGCCTGACCCATTGTTACCACTCCCTCTGATAATTCACCTCTCTGGAAACTTTGCCTTCTTGACCTCCTCATGGAGCAGCAAAATGAAGCTGAATCATATGTTCTATGGCATAAGCAGAGCCATACCTCTGCCTACTTTCTTGATAGCTGCCCCACATCTCAGGTAAGGTCCATTGTAAGTGATGAGTTTTCTTCTTTGTTTCAAGGGCTCTGAGGGATAAACTTCTGCCTAGAATGGAACATGCTAATATGCAGACCATACTAAAATGAAAAGAGGAAGAGCAGGGAAAGAAAAATGGGGTGCAATGAGTTTTGTGTCAAAGCAAAAGGAAATAAAACAAGTACAAATCTACTAGGGCTGTCCTCAGAGCATTTTTCCTGCTATTCATCAATAATTATTGCTCTTAATATTTTTAACCTATAGGGTTCCAACACTTTAAATTCCAATCAACTTGAAGAATAAAACTGAAGCTAATGTAAGTTTCAACTTTTCCCACAGATATATCTGTGAGATTTTATGAGCTGTCCTAGGTACTGCAGATTTTCTTAGCTGTTTCTTAGCTGTTTAATCAAGTTTTATTGAATGTATTATAAGTGTTCACAAATATATTAAGCAAACTCCTCTGTGGTTTACAGCTATGCATGAAACTCAAGTTACCCCATGTAATGGTCACTTTGCTCCCACTGATTTCCTGTCATATGGCTTCTATTTCAGACATTTAGCAATCTGCCTGATGAAGATCCAGAAGTCTGCACATACAGCTTATCTCCCTGACAAGAAATGGATTTCTTGGTGTACAATCCCACTAACTCTAAGTAAAACAAAATTATGAACAATATGGATCAATTTCAAAAAAGAAAAACAAAATGATTCCCAACACTGAAATAAGGTCTGTGAATTTTCTCAGTGATGTTTATCAAGTAATCTATAGAAAAACCCTTGAATGCTCCAATATTACATACTTTTTTTTACTGGAGTTATTGCTCATATTTAAAAATTATGAATGTACATAAGATGCTTGTTCTGCTCCCAAGTTATATTCCAGTTTCTGTAACCATATGTTGTCATTTCTCTTTAGCCATGTATTTCTAGTTCAGCTGTACTGTTAAGAGGAAGTCAGTTTTCATCTGGAGAATCCTGGGTTTTGTGGCACCTGGAAGCAAGCCACTTCCTCATTAAAGGATTCTTACCACACTCCTTCTCCTCCTTTTTCCTGAACTTCAGTTGTACAATTGTTCTTCAACCTGCAAGAAGATGGCGGCCTGATACCTCTTCATTTCCTCCTTAGTATCCCTAGCAATAAAGCAAACTGAGATTGACAAGAATGCTAGATCCTCTATTGTAAGATATATCTAATGTGCAAAGCACCAAGCTACTTGAGTTTTATGTATCCTCCCCCTGTCCCCTCAGCTGCCCAACTTTCTTTTAAAGTTTTCTGGAACCAGAGTGATAGGACCTTAAGGTAGTGTAGTGATTTTTGCTCCGTATTCTCAATGTTGTAAATTCGGCAGCAGAAAAGATGATTGTGGATTATTTTCAAGCAGTTTTTAATGAACTGGAGAGTTGAAATGGTGATAGTGTGGAAATGCTCTGAATAATTAAACATTGTTAACATGAAGAAGAACCACAAGGCATATTGAATACTAGGTAGGTGGCAGTTATGTCTTTTCACAGCCCATCCACTCTTCAATCAATAGAAACAAAGGCTGAATGAGAAGTAGCTAAAGTAACAGGAAATAAAGCCTTGCACAGTGGAGAACAGAAAGCGACTAGAAGTTAACACAAAGGGAAATTGCAGTAATAGGTCTAGGGGTGTAAGTTAGACCCTTGGGCACATGAGCCTCCTTCTTTGCTTTTCACTGCAATGTAGCATGTAGAACACGGGTGTCACGCTTGCCGTGTCACTTTGCTGTCACGTGATGTATCGCAATGTTTTTTCCCCTTTGCAGAGCTGGGGTAGGCGTGGCCTTTGTGTGACGCATCTGGCTTGCGGGCCCCCAGTTTGACACCCCTGATGTAGAAGGTTTACCATATGCTGCTTCTATGCTTTGGAACCTCTAGCGAAGAGGAATTTGAAGGTATCTCTCTCCACCCATAAATGATCTCATAAAAATAACAGAAAGGACACTCATACAGATCCTTGTTAAAATTTTATTACTAATCAGCTGCTATACTGATTAGTATAGCTAATCAAAACAGAGAAGGAAAAAGATAACAGTGAAGAAAACTGGGAATTAACAATGAGAAGAATGAAAGTGGTGAATTACTGTATCCTGAGAACATAAAAAATATCTATCTTTTTCTGAAGAAATCAGAAATCACGTATTTATGAGAACCATTTGAATGAAGTCAAACTTAAGGATACTAATCTTTCAGTTATCACTATCAACTACTTTCAAAATTAATTATTACATCTAATCATTTTGAAAATCTCGAACTCTAAAATCATAATTTTTCCATGACTACAAGCTCCACCCCAAATTCTTCCTTCTCTCTATCTCTCCCCCTGCCCCCTAAGGATGTGGGTACTAATTGTCCCATTCATCTATCTTAAAAGCACTATGCCTGCATATGCACATCTCTGAAAACCTTCCTAGCTTGTCATATATCTGTCTAATTAATATTATTCCTAGCCCAGCACAGTCTTTTCCCCTTAATAAGCAAAGTGCTGACTTTATTACAGGTTTCTTTCTCACTTATTACTTTAAATCATATTCAGAAAATAGCTTACAGAGACAAATGCTATCTCCTAGCCCAAATGCCACTCCAGTCAGCACCTTCATCCAAAACTTATCTAGGCTCACTAAATTTAAAGGATGTAAAAGGAAGCTGGGAGTTTACAAGGATGCATTCCAAGAGTTCCCAGCTGCCAGGGGGTTTTCAACTGAACAGAAAGGTCAATAGGTTACTGATGTGTTGTCTGGTCCAAGCAAAACAAGATGTTAAATGTACACTAATTAGATGGGATTCAATATGGCTGCCTCATCAAAACTGGTTTAGGTCACAAAATGTGGAGGAAATTCGTAGCAGATGGACACAGGAATAATATTATTACATTATGAGGAATGGAAGATGAAGCATTAATTTGTCAAATTTAACCAATACCTTACTTTCCAATAATGCCCATAAATACAGACCTTGGTAAACATGGGAATAAAGACATATATCCCATGTGACCTCTTAAACCCATGATGGCGATCCTATGGCACATGTGCCCAAAGTAGCACGCAAAGCCATGTCACCCGGCATGAGTGGCCTTGCCTGTTTGTCTTCTGGGTTTCTGGTGTGCATGTGTGCGCAATGATCATTTGTTCTTTGCACACGCAGCAGTGCTGAAAACCGGTGTGTGAATGTGCACCAGCCAGCTGATTATCAGGTGTGCATGCACGCCAGAACCCAGAGTGAACATTGGACTTACCTGAAGGTTCTTTCTCCTTGCGCTGTGTGAGAGTCCATTGAGTGGGAGATTCCTCATCAAATTTGACTAAACACACCTCCTCTTCCGGTTTAGCCCAGTTCTGCATGAAGTCCGAATCTGAAGAAACTGACAGCCTGAGCGAAACAGAACACAAGGAAAAAAACCCAGACAAAAAAACACAACACAAAGGGCGGGTACGGACTCTCACGCAGCGCAAGGAGAAAGAACCTTCAGGTAAGTCCAATGTTCATTCTCCCTTGCGCTGCTTAGAGAGTCCATTGAGTAGGATATACCCAAGCTAAATATCCCCAGGGTGGGAAAAAACAGAAGAGGTGGAACTACCCTCCACAGGGAGGACGCGCTGAAGAACCCTATGACCAAAGGCTGCCTCAGCTGACGCAAATCTGTCCAACTTGTAATGACGGATAAATGAATTTGGTGACATCCAGGTAGCCGCCCGGCATATCTTGAGGAGAGGGGCCTGTGTCGCCCAGGCCATGATGGTGGCAGCACTATGAGTCGAGTGAGCTGTAACACAACCAGGAAGTTGTTTGTTCCTATGCTCGTAAACCAGGATGATGCAGGCTTTGATCCACCTGGCGCTGGTGGAAGAAGAAACCTTGGAGCCAAGTGAGGTAGGTTGAAATGAAACAAACAAGGATTCCGACTTGCGGAAGGGAGCCGTCCAGGAGATGTATGTACTGAGCGCTCGACGAACATCCAATTTATGCCAGTGACTTCCGTTGTGGTGAACGGAGCAAGGACAGAAGTCTGGAAGAATAACTTCCTCTGATCTGTGGACGCAGGTATTGATCTTTGTGAGAAAGGTGAGAAAGGTGGGGTCCAAACGCAAGACGACCCGATCCGAGTCCCGATGCCTGTTTACTGAAAGTGCGGCCAGTTCGGAAACTCGGCAAGCTGAAGTGATGGCCACTAAGAAGGCAACTTTGAAGGACAAAAACTTTAGACTGACAGTGGACAATGGCTCGAAAGGTGGCTCCATAAGGACTTGCAGAATCAGACACAGGTCCCAGGAAGGATATCTGTGAATGACGGTAGGGCGCAAATTGGCTGCTCCTCACAGAAAACACCTGACATGGGGATGAAGGGACAGAGACCTGTGACCCTTACAGGAAAGAATGGTAGACAGGGCTGCAACTTGCCACCTAAGGGTATTGACCGCCAGTTCTGCCTTGAGACCCACCTGGAGAAATTGCAAGACCTGCGGGATGGAGGCCCGTGTAGGACTGAGGTGCGACGAGGCACACCAGCGATGGAATGCGGACCAGGTGGCTTCATAGATGTGAGTGGTGGAACTTCTACAAGATGCAGGAAGTAATGTCTGTTACTTCCTCCAAAAAAAGTTCTCATTTCAAAAGGTCCCTTTCAATAGCCAAACAGCTAGTTGAAGCCACTGGGGGTCTGGATGTGTCACTGCCCCTTGAAACAGAGAAACTTGGTCCAGTGGAATCCTCCAGGGAGGAGCAATTGATAGACCTTTGAGGTCCACAAACCAGGCCCACCGGGGTCAGAAGAGAGTGATCAGGATGACTTCTGCCCTCTCCAAGATCTTCCGTACGACCTTCGGAATCAGAGGAATGGGAGGAAAGGCATAAAGTTGACCCAGAGGCCACTGACAGCATAGAGCATTGGTGCCTTCTGCTTCTGGTGTCCAGTACCTGGAGAAGAATTGGGTCACCTGTGAATTGGCCGGAGTGGCGAAGAGATCCACTGTTGGCAGGCTGAAGAGCTGAACAATCTGATGGAATAGAGAGGGATGCAGCTGCCATTCCGCTAGATCAACATCGATGCGGCTCAGCCAGTCCACGCAAGTGTTGTGGATTCCTCCTATATGCTCTTCTTGTAAGGACAGCAGGTGCCTCTCTGCCCAAAGACCCAACTGACTGGCTTTGTCCATGAGGATTCTGGAACGAGTGTCACCCTGGCGATTCACGTAGGCTTTTGCCATGACATTGTCCATCCGTAGAAGAACGTGATGCCCGACAGGTGACTCTGGAAGTAACAGAGCGCCAGATGGGCAGCCCATAACTCCTGCCAGTTGATGTCGTTGTGGAGATCCCTGGCAGTCCAACGCCCTTGAGTGAACTAGGAGTTGAAGTGAGCCCCCCAACTGACCAGACTGGCATCCATGGTAACCACCAGGTGGTGTGGTTCGAGAAAGGGGCACCCTTTCCTCAAGGCAGGGGAAATCCACCAGAGCAACGACTTGAGGATCTTGGGAGGAACCTTGACCCGAAGGGAAGAGTTGCTGTTGCCTTTCTTCTGGCTTGGAAGAAGGAGCCATTGAAGGGGTCTCGAGTGCAGCCTTGCCCAAGGAACAATTGGTAGGTACAAAATCATCTACCCTAGCAACTGGGAAAGCAGGAGAAGCGGAACCGTGCAAAGCGCCCTGACTTGTTGGGTCGTGATCCTGATGTTGTGATGTCTTTCCTGTGACAAGAAGACCTGACCCAAAGTCGTATCGATGTGGGCTCCCAGGTGAACCAAGTCGGTGGTAGGACTTAACTGGCTCTTCTCCCAATTTACAGTGAAACCGTGTTGTTGGAGAGCCTCGATGGCGAGTTGAACATCCTCACGGGCCTGTTGAAACGAGGAAGACTGAATAAGAATATCATCCAAATAGCATTGCAGTCTGATAGGGAAGGAACGTAAATGGGTCGCCACCATGTCTAGAAGTTTAGTAAAAATACAGGGGGTGGAGGAAAGGCCAAAGGGCATGGCCCTGTATTGATAATGGGCATGCCCATAACAAAATCTAAGAAACCTCCTGTGGGAGAGCCTAATGGGGACATGTAAATAGGCCTCCCGGAGATCAATAGATGACAAAAAGTCTCCCAATCTAATGCCACTCAGGATGGAATGTAGTGAGTGCATTTTAAAATGCCTATAACAAATATGAATGTTCAGGTGCTTCAAGTCCAATATGGCCCTATAACCCCTCGACTTTTTTGGAACTAGAAACAAAATAGAATAGAACCCAGAGCCCTGGTGTTCTGGAAGGACCGGTTCAATGGCCCGAATGGAGAGAAGATGTAGAATCTCAGCTTCCATCGAGGCCCTTTTGGAAGGGTCCGAGGGGATAGAACACTGGATAAATCGACGTGGGGGGGGGGGGGGAGAAACAAATTTCAAGGTGACTCCAATGGACACTGTCTGAATGGCCCATGCATCTGTGGTCGTAGTAAGCCAAACCTCAGCGAAGTGAGTAAGCCGACCACCAATGGGCTGTAAGAGGGGGGTGTCCTATTTTCTGCGATACGGCCGAAAACCGGATCCCCTGAAAGGGTATCTGCCCTGGGATTGACGGCTGCGATCTCTGAAGGATTGTTGCTCTTGAGGTCTGTCGGAGGTATGACTGAATTGTTGTGCAGGCTGTGGGTTCTGAAACCCCTGTTCAATGGGATGAAAGGACTGCCTACGATAAGGAAAGGTAGACCGTCTGTCGTAGTGTCTGGACGAAAAGGGAAGGACTTTCTTCTTGTCCCTACCTTCCACTAACACAGGATCCAATGTCTCTCCAAAAAGAGACCCCCCCTTTGAAGGGGGCTGCTGCCAGATGCCATTTGGTCTTCATGTCCGCTTGCCAGTGATGGAGCCAGAGAAGGCGATGTGAGGCAATGTTGGAAGCCATAGCATTGGGACGCAAACTTGGCAGAGTTGAGTGTCACATCCGCCATGTATCTGGTGGCAGCAATTATCTTGTTAATATCTTGGTGTAGGCGGGCATCCTCTGGAGATGCTCTAGCCTGCATTTGCTTGAGCCAGATGAGGGATGTTCTGGTGAAAAAGGAAGCTGCTGTAGCCAACTTGATGGCCCATGCAGGGGCCAGATGAGTCTTACGTGTAGAAATTTCAGCTCGCTTGTTCTCTGTGAGAAGGCCTTCAGCTGCATCAGATGGGGAGGTCACACTGGCCATTGGAGGATCTATGACAGGAAGTTTCAAAAGATCCTCCAATTCTTGTTCAACAGAGTACAACTTCTTGTCCAGACTGCTAGGATTGGAGATAGAGCCGGGCTGTGACCATTGATGCTGAATAGTGTCCACAAAGAGTTTTGGAGAGGGAATGGTGTCTTGTTGAGTGACCCGTTCAGTGAAAAGGTGAGTGTTGGAATCCAAAGAATCTGGAGCAGGTAATGAAGGAGGCTGAACTAGACCCATGTTGGCGGTGACCCTGGCCTTATGCAGCAAAGCCTTGAACATCTCGTGACGGAAAAGGCCTGTGGAAGGAGAACTGCTGGAAGAGGGATCCTCCTCATCATCAGAAAGACAGTAGTCGAAGGTCTCTTCCTCATCAATAAAGGATTGGTCACTGTAATGAGAATGCGAAGGAGAGCGAGGAGCTGCAGGGGTCTTGTGGGTCAAGTGCGAAGAAGATCTGGAAGAATGCATCGCTGGAGCTGGAACATGTGAACGTGGTGAACGTGGCAGGAGGTTGACAGCGGGTGGGGAGATCTTGGTTCCCTGTACAAAAAACTCTCTCACCATGGAGCATCTCCCTGATCCATAGAGACAATGTTTGGAGACCAAGAGGAGGAGTCTTGGAGGGGAGGAGACTCTGAAGTTTGTTCTGGAATGAGATCAAGAGGAACTGGCATGACAGAGGGAAGAGAGTGCACAATGGCTTCTGCTTGCTTTTTTGCTTTATTAAACTGCTTATTTAGAGCCATGTGCCTTCTCTGGGCATCCTTCTCTGCAGCAGCAGAAACTGAGGCAGAGGTGGTAGAGTGAGAGTTGGATCTGGACCCTCCTTTTTCTTGAGAGGGAGATTTAGTGCTTCTGGTGGAGCGGGTACAATCTGCCATTGTGAGGAGAGCAGGTAGAATAAACAGATCAAACAGCAGAAAAAAAGAGAGGCTCTGTATCGCTGCTCAATATGAATCTGAAATAAACAGGGAAGAGCAGATAAATCAATAAACCCAGAGAGAGAATATGCAGAAAGGTGGTAATTATAAATGGTCAGGCAATCTAGTACTGCTGAATTATAAAGGCCTCAATGTAAACAAAATGGCACTCACTGACTCAGCAGCTCTGAGAGGGCGGGAAAACATGGAGGCCATAGTGAGGGAACCAGCAACACAGTTTCACTCTTAATTTGGCTCCAAATTCTAGGTGGGAGAAAGCCCCAACGTAGACCCAAACACACACTAGGTAGTCTAAATTATGCTTAATGGCTCAGGACCAACAAAATAGTCCCACACACGCCAAAGAAACAACAGTCAATGGAGTCAATGCGAGGCAATCTAGGGAAGAGCTGAGCCACAGCACCACAAGGCTTCTCTCCATTCCCACAGCGCGAGGTTGAGCAACACAGCCTCCCACACGCTCTGCTCTGCGTTTAAATTGCCAATTAAGACTAAAAATAACACCTCCAGCCTCTGACTCCCTCACCGCAATAAACAGTAATAAACTTAAAAACAGCGCGAGGCCAGCAACACAGCCTCTCACGCATCCTCCAGTAACTCATGATTAAACTGCTGGGACGTTAGCAGCAATGTGAGCCGCTGCCAAGGCAAGCGCTCTACAGCTGATCAGCGTTTCAGCGAAAATCCTCCCTTCTGCTAAAAAAAACCTCTTGAGAGAAGAATTCCAGCGCTGAAAACACCTTTAATTTAATTGTAGAGAGTCCAATGAGTGGGGCGCCAGGGAAACAAGTATCGAAGGCTCAGACTGAGTAAGGAACTGGGCTAAACTGGAAGAGGAGGTGTGTTTGGTCAAATTTCTTACTCAGTCAGAGGCCAATCAGATGAGGAATCTCCCACTCAATGGACTCTCTAAGCAGCGCAAGGGAGAAGTTCAGCTTTTCCAGAGCGCGGCCCCGACAAGAATGCATGTGCAACATTTCCACACAACCTTTTTGGCACTCAGTGCCGAAAAGGTTCACCATCACTGTCCTAAACCATGTCCATTTCTCCATAGGCACTTGGTATCATTAGTAAGTATTTTGATATTGTGGCCTGCTACTTAAAAAGCAGCATGACAAATGATGTAAGCAATCAATCTTCATACTGCCAGAAATCAATACTTTCTTTAGTTGGAATGATATATCTTGAGGGCAGTGCCATTCTTATTATTTATTTATTTATTTATTTATTTATTATTTATTTATTTAATTTTTATACCGCCCTTCTCCCGAAGGACTCAGGGCGGTGAACAGTTAAAATAACATACATATAAAATGTAAATATAAGATAATTAAGCCAGTTTGGCTCATCAGTTAAGAATCTTCAGCATAAAGATTTAGAACAATTAGAAGAGATTTATGCCAGACTGGCTTGGTGAAACAGAAAGGTCTTAAGTGCACGACGGAAAGTACGAAGATCTGGGATCATTCGTATCAAATGGGGGTAACCTGTTCCAAAGCGTAGGTCCCCCCACAGAAAAAGCTCTTTCTCTGGGAACCACTAGTCGACACAGCTTTAGTGACGGCACCCTGAGGAGGCCCACCCTGTGGGAGCGTGCTCGTTGGTGGGAGGTTATCGGTTGCAGAAGGTCGTCTTGTAGGTACCCAGGTCCTAAGCCATGGAGCACTTTGAAGGTAAGAACCAACATCTTGAAGCGCACCCAGAAGACCACCGGAAGCCAGTGCAGCTCGAGTAGGAGAGGTGTTACATGTGAGCGCCATGTCGCTCCCAATATCACCCGTGCAGCTGCATTCTGGACCAGTTGGAGCCTCCGCGTGCACCTCAAGGGGAGCCCCATGTAGAGAGCATTACAGTAGCCCAGACGGGAAGTGATGAGGGCGTGAGTGACTCTGCGTAAAGAGTCCTGATCATGGCACTATCCTTTCACAAGGTTTCCAATTTTTATTTTACTTTTATTTATTTATTAAATTTATTTGCCCATCTCACAACTCTTTTTGATTTTGTTTAGATTTAAAAATATTTAATTATTTAGTTGCTGTATTTGCTGACAGAATCTCTACGCATATTTTGTCCTAGCACACCCAGACTATATATTTAATTTTTAGTCTAAGACAATAGTTTAACTGAGTAAACTTTACTCTTCCATTAACTATAGAGTCCGAAAAGGGGCAAAACATATCACTCATTACTTTCAGTTACCAGCATATCTTTAGGCCCCACATAGGCCAGGAATACTATTCAAGAAAGAGCAGAAGTTACCTGCCAAAAATTCATTAAAGTAGTGAAGGGAACCTACTACTTGATAAGATCAGAGATGCCACACTATAGACTCAAAGAAAGACAAATAATACTATGATGAAAGTTCAGCCAGAAAGGATGTGGCTGGGCTCAATAACTATTTGGTTACAATATGATGGCTAATATGATTACTTATGGCTTAATGCTGTATAAACTCAGGTACCTGGACTTAATTTAGTAACAAGAAGAGGCTGGAGAGATAATCCAGGATGGATCTGAGGAAAAATGATTTAGTAACAGAAAGAAATAACTGTGTGGAGAAAAGGAATGGTGAATTCAAAGGATTGGGGTTGTTTGGGAGACTATGTATTCTAATGTTTGAGTAAATTGCTTTTGTTTTAAAAATTACCTTTATACCTTTCTGAAAAACAGCTATTTTATGACTAGCTATTGTTACCACACAATCACTGCATGAATGCAGAATATTCCACTTGACTTGTAGCCATGTTGTGTTGAACTGCCTATGATATCTTCTCAAAATTCCAAATAAGTTTTGAAACCTTTCATCTAGATCCAATTTTTGCATAACAAAGTATAGTTCGCAAAAGGCATAATTAGAAATGATAATGGTCATAACATCTACCTTTAAATCTTGTACTGACCGAATAGCATAGAACATTTTTTAATCTTAGATTTCTTCAGTAAGTAGCATGTCCCTGCTCCTGAATGACTTAAGGTTCCTAGTCTGGGTGTTAAGGTGAAAGGGTTATATATGTTGGGCTTGGATCCTCTGGTTGTAATGCAATTTCTTAGCTCTCACATCTATATTTATTCAGTTTCGTAACACCACTCCACACTACCACCCTCACACTTGGGCAGCAGTTATTGATCAATCTAATGGAAGAGATCCAATTGCACACACTCTGGCGTGTCTCTGCATAGCCTCTCCCACTCCAGGCCAGCCAATCAATGCTGTGATGCTTCCGAAAATTTGAGATAATCCAATTTGAAGATGTGCTCTACCTTAATAAAATCTGTATTTTTCCCTTCCTCTTTAAAGCACATGCTTGGATCTTTCCAAGTCAGCTGCAAATCCTATCAGTGCTACTAGTGCACTCTCTCAGAAACATGAACCAAACAGGCCCAAGAGAAAAGCGCCTAGACGTAATGAGTGCAGTGGACATGGCTCTTGGTGAATGGAAAGCTATTCAGTTCCCCGTCATACATAAAAGAACATTCAAGTGTTTATTCTGGCTAAAATTCCACATCCAGATGGGTAAAATGAAACCTCAACAGAGAATCTCAGTGTATCAATTACAGACATCTCTCAATATTTTTAACAATTCCTTTAGTAAGGTGTTGTATGCCCAGACCAGGCCATCTTTGTTAGGATTTATTGATATTTCATTTTTGTTAATTTACAGCCATTTATCTTTTGGGGGCCATTATCAGATATGATAGCAGAAAACTCTGAAGCTGTGTAACGTAGGAGAAAAAGCAGGAGAATGTGTGGCTTTCTTTATATTGTTGTAAATGCAACATAGTATAACATATGCTATCCAAACATCTGTATACATTCCCACAGTAATTCCTATATGAAGGTGGGGCAATATTACTATTGCAAAGGGGAAGCTGAGGCTAAGAGATAACTTCCCTCTAAACCTCATAAACTAATGACAGAGCACCAGGGATTTGTTAGCACACAACTTATACTTAACCACTATATTACAGCCAGTATTGCATGTCAATTTTAATTGGGGAAGAAAGATGCCATCACATTGTAACTACATAATGAAGAATATATTTCTTCAAGGAAATATCTCCTTTTCTCTTACTTCAGACATCTACTAATTGTTAATCATCTAAATACTATGCCTTCCCATTCAAATATTAAGAAGACTGAAACATTCCTAAGAAATATAAATGTGCAAGCCATTTGCTGAGCAAGGTGGTTGTTAAACGAGCCCTCATTTTATGACCTATTTTGCCATAGTTAAGTGAATATGCAGTTTTTAAGTGAATCATGCAGTCGTTAACAGTGCTGTGGAGTCGGAGTCGGAGTCAAGGAGTCGGAGTCGGAGGAAATTTTGGGTACCTGGAGTCGGAGTCGGAAGTAAAAAAAACTGAGGAGTCGGAGTCGGAACATTTATCTCCCGACTCCACAGTCCTGGTCGTTAAGCAAATCTGACTTTCCCCCATTGACTTTGCTTGTTGGAAGGTGATTAGAAAAGTCACAGATGGTATCAAGTGACCCTACAACTGCCATAAATACATGCTGGTTGCCAAATGCCTGAAATTTATCATATGACCATGGGGAGATTGTGATGGTCATAAGTATAAGGACTGCTTGTTAATCACTTTTTTCTGAATCTTGTAACATCAAACAGTCACTAAACAAATGATTGTAAATTGAGGACTACCTTCAATATTCAGAAGTTATTCAGAACAGCTATAATGGATGTAGAATAAAAAAACGAGTCAGAATAGCAAAGTTTATGCAGATATTGTTTTGTGCCAATTATAGATGGATGGAAAGTACCACTAACAAAGAAAGTATAGTTCAGTGATGGCTAACCTTTTTTGGACCGAGTGCCCAAAGTACGCCCGAACTCCCAAAATGCAATGCGTGTGCAGCCCCTGCACATGCATGGCCCCACCCATGTGCATATGGGCCCCTGCATGCACCCCATGCATGTACACACAGCTCCCTGCATGCACCCCACTCCTGCACATATGGCCCCCGCATGCACCCCATGCATGCACTCATGCATGGGGTGCACCCCACCCCCACGCATGCGGGACAGAGGCCCAAATACGAGCTGGCTGGTGGAAGGTGCATGTGCACGCACAGCGGAGCTGAACTGGGGCAACAGCTCACATGTCATCAGAGAGGGCACTGCATGCCACCTCTGGCATCCGTGCCATAGGTTCGCCATCCCGGGTATAGTTTATCCAAGACTCTAATCCAGCCTCCTGTTCCAATTGTAAAGGTGCAGAATACTCAGTCCAGATAGTTCCTATATACAGTATGGACAGTATACACACTTGTCACATGACACAGGCAGAAAAATGTATTGGGTCTAAATTAAGTTACATCTACATCTCCCTGTATAACATACCAACGCACAGTAACAGCAGGATACACAGTTTCTTCCCAGAAAAAAACTGAATTCAAATATTGCTTGTTCTTCTTGAATTCCAGCTAGGAATGCTATAACACCTGTCTCTCTATCCCTGATGCAATTAACAGTCCATACTGATGCACGTATTCCCTTGAAACAACCAGAGATCATGCCTGTTCCTCTGTACAATGAAGGAAAAACTACTGTAAGCTGAGACAACAACAACTCACTCAGGAATAGGGTCACACAGGCTGCCAGTTGAACTTGAGCCCTCTGGATCAATGGTGTGCCCCATTCATGTCCGTCAGGGCTGAAACTCAATACCAATGCTCAATACTTTCAGGGGGAAGAGCAGGAGTGAGGCTACTGATGACTTCTCAGCTCTTCAAAGAAAATAGCAAATTGAAAGGCTTGTCAGGAGTCAAAACAAAGCAGGGCAGGGATGTGCTGAATGTCAGAAAGGTTACAACCAGATGTAGAAAAGAGAGGGAGGGCAGATGGACCAAAGGATGTAACTATCACTACCCGTCTATCTCATCAGCAACTTTTATGTGCAACAACTGTAGCATTAAACAAGAATGATCAGTATTCAATTACTCCACACTATACAATTTTTAGAAAAATGTATCTGTTTTTTTTTTCATTCTTCCTATTTCGTTACCTTTTGTTTTGTATTAATTTTTACTTAAAAACACTATGGTCTTTAAAAATGTATAACCACATACTATATCCATTAGAAAAATTAGGCAGTCATTTCTCTCCTAAATTATGATGGGTTGAAATCATAATGGGTGGGTTGCCCCCAGTTCAGACCAGTTCGCAAGAAGTGGTAGTAAAACCGGTGGGAGGCTCTGCCCACTGACCCGGACGTCATCATAGGTGATCTGCGCATGCACAAAAGAGCACATGCAAGTGCGATACGAACCGGTAGTAAAGGTCAGTAGAACCCACCCCTGGTTGAAATATATGCTTATTTTTCCTAGGAATTCCATTAGTTGTATTGGCACATGCATGCAAATGATATCCTAAATACAAGTCACATCCTACTGGAAAGCATGAGCTGCGACAACTCACGATTTTATAACAGCCTTTTCATTAGCTTCTATTGCAAAGCACACAAAATTACATGCTTTGCCCTCTCATGTACACTACTTCCTTCTGTTATAGAAGTGCCACAATAAATAATAGTAATATTTCAAAAGACACAGGTATGATAATGAAGAGCTATCCTTTTTCAACAAAGCTCAATTGTGGAATTAAATATTTATAAATGATGTTTAGTACATCTTCTGTTCTGTAGATAATATATGCTGACACTGGAGAACTAACCTAGTTCAATGTGATTACATAGAGAGATAAATGACATGATTCATAGTTCTTTCTTACAGGACTTGTAAGGCTTTCAGTATATTCTTGAAAATTGTAACTTTCTATATACAGTAGATACATACATGATTTGGAAAGTACACAAATGAGGATTTTGAATATCTGTCAGGCAAAAGACCATATCCACGTATGAAGATCCAATTAAACTGATAATTGCTAAAAAGCCTAGGCCCAGGAATCTTTTCAACTAACGGATAGCACCTTCTTGGTCAACAGAATAGATAAGGGTCAACAGAATTCAAGGGGGTGTGGAGGCTGGACTTATTCTGCTTGTGGCTATGTAGGAATTCTAGGCTGATCCCTCTTTGAACTCTGCCCCCAGATTCTGCTACCCCCGTCTCCTACAATATCCCTTCCATTGAACAGGTTTTTGAAGAGGGAATCTATTATTAAATCTTCATCCAAGAAACAAACTGCACATGCTCTAAATCTGATGACATTTAGTTTAATTTCTGGATGGAAAATTTACTGGGAACTCTCTATTTATTATTTTGAGATTCTTAAATGAAAGGGGGAATATAAAAATGTGAAACAATTATCATATACACTAAAAACTTAAACTGATGGCATTTTTAAAAAATCAATAAGCAAGATCTTCAACAATTTCAGTTTTCCTAGGGACTGAGAAATATGCTTATATCTGTAAGTTAATGGAAATCTAGTTTTATAATTGATGTAACAAAGGAAACAGACATATCAGATCTTTGATTTCTAAAAGGATATTTTGCATAACATTTATTGACAATGTTCATGGGTTGAACATCATTGAAATCAAATGCTGAAGAACCTTTTATTACATATCATCTAGAACTGGTGCACAATTGTTTTAATATTTTTATGAATGTAAGGTAAATTTGCTTCTTTTGAAAAGATCACAGTCAAGTTGCTATGCCCACCAATTGTGGCTCACATCAGGGTCATCTAAATAGTTATTAAAGAGTGTTGGTTGTACAAGAAAACATCTTTTTTTCACACTAAACATTTTAATTTGCTGAACAGAGAAATGAGGAACTGGAGCAAAGGCATAAGATCAGTAGGACCTTTCTTATATAGTAGAATGAAGAAAGAAAGTATCAGTTTAGGAGTGTGTAATTAGTGAGGCACTCATAGATTTACCAAACATACCCATCACTACCCCCAATCAAAAGTGATGCCTTTCCAGGGTTCTTAGGCTAATTGGTGTAATCAAAGTTGAAAGGCGAAAAAAGACTAAGATTTGGAGCTCACAAAAAGAAACATAATAGTTCAAGACAATATGCAAAGTTCTATCTGCCATAATATGTATCATTTATGAATTCACATCATGTGACTGGTACAAAATTACCATTTCCTTGCAAATGATTCTTTGGGGGGCGGGGAGAACTAGGTAGTATTTTGCAGCTGTCTCCACCTTCTTTCTCCTCTCCACTGTGGCACAGATGTTTATCAAAGAGCAAAAGTGCTGATTGACAGCATATGTCCTATAAAACAGCCTTGCTGAGTAGATCGGACATCATGTGTAGATAACATGGAAAAAAGGGCTGTGCAAATCAAAGGTTCAAAACTAATGACACACAGCATGCAAGAGGACTGAATTGGAGGATCTGATGTTCTGCAGCAGTAATGAGGTTGGTGTTAAGATTATTTAGAAATTGTTGTTTGCAGCTGCTAGAAAGGCTAGGCTGGCCCTTAAAACAAAGTATCAGATTTAAAAGGAATTACTTGGTAGTGGGGGCGATTGGAAATTTAGCATCAGCTAAAGTTGAACATTTTCTGGAACCTTTCCTTCTATTGTAGTCAAATAGCCTCCTCTAGTTCCTAGGAACAATACTAATTTTCTTCTCCATCTGTTCCCAATTGCAGAAGGTACATGGCTTTGACAGTCCTGAATTACGCAAAGAAAACAATGCTTGGCAGAGCCATGGGGAATTAAGTTTTTCCACACACCTGAACTGTAGAACTCACAGACCTAAAGAGAAGATAACAGAATAATAAAGCTGGAAGGGACCTTGGTGGTCTTTTAGTCCAATCCCCTGCTCAAGCAGGAAACCCTATACCCGTGATGGCGAACCTATGGCACGCGTGCCACAAGTGGCATGCGGAGCCATATTGGTGGGCATGCGAGTGTTGCCCTAGCTCAGCTCCAGCATGCATGTGATTTTTGGGCATTCCAGGCCCACCGGAAATCGGTAAACAGACTGTCTCCGGCCAGAGGGCTTTTGGGGGGGCCTCCAGGAGGGTAGGAAAGGCAGTTTTTACCCTCCCCAGGCTCCAAGAAAGCCTCTGGAGCCTGGTGAGGGCGAAAAACAGGCCTACCGGGCCTACACGGGCCTACTGTGCCATCACGTGCCAAAAATGGGGGCAGCGCAGGGGGAGTCGCATGCACATGTGGGGGGGGCATATTGAATTATGGGTGTGGGCAAGCATGCGTGTGATCCCCCCATGACCCCCACTTTTGGCATGCAACAGCAGAAAGGTTAGCCATCACTGCCCTATACCATTTCAAACAAATAGCTGTCCAATCTCTTCTTAAAAGCCTCCAGTGTTGGACCACCCACAACTTTTGTAAGCAACACTAATTAATTGTTCTGTCAGAAAATTTCTTCTTATTTCTAGGTTGATTCTCTCCTTAATTAGTTTCCATCCATTGCTTATCCTCCCTTCAGGTGCTAGGCTTTCTTTCCAATTACCTTGAAGAGAAGTATCATTTTTATATAGGAACTCAATGATGGGTATATAGTCCTTCCTCTTTTTCAATGTACATGTATGTACAAATATACAATGTACATGTATGTACAAATATATACATGAAATGGGGGAGGGGGGAGAGATGTCAATGCACAACATTTTACACAGCTTTTCAATGAACTTCATTTATGTGCTAGAGGTTCCAGACAGCTTCAAGAGTATTTTTGGAGCTCTCCATAGTTACTTTCTATATTTATTTACCTGAACAATTTGGTATCATCAGCAAATCAGACCGTTTCACTAATCAGCCATAAATCCCAATCTTTTATAAATAAATTAAAAACTACTATGTGCAAAGAAGAGACTCGTTCTGCATATTCCTCTACTGTGAAACATATTCATTTATTCCGAATCTGGTTCTTTTCCTTAACCAGTTATCAAGCGAGGAGCCACCTCTGATCCCCTGGAGATTGTATTTGATTATTTTTTCTTTCACAACATTTTCTATCATTTTATACTGAACGGATATTAAGCTAAGTGGCCTATAATTTCCCAAGTCCCTACTTGATCCCTTTTTAAAATTGCAGTCATATTGGTTATTTTCCAAACCTCAGACATAAAAGAGATACTATATATTTCCATCAAATATCAGTACTTGCACATTTTTAGTTCTCTAAGAACTCTCAGATGGGTCCTGTCTCAACCAAGTGATTTATTTTTAATCTGTCAAGTGAGAAAATGTATACTCTTCACATTTTGTTGTTTCTGCTTGCCACAGTACGAGTCCACTCCTGAAAAAAGCCAGCTCAAGCATAGGCATCTGTCCTGAGCAATAAAAAGACGAGCAAAATGTTCATTCAACATTTCTTTGTCATTTCCCTATCCTCTTTCAGCCATTTTATCACCCCCTCACCTAATCGTCTCAGAGCCTCCCTATTCTTTTTCCTGTTCTCTTTCCCTATTCTGAAAATAGTTGTCAGTGTCTTACTGTTCCTTTTTATATCTTTTTGTGCTATCTTTTATTCTCTTTGTGTATTTCTTTTACCAAACTTTCTTTTCTTCTTTATTCTTCTCATTTGGCCACAAATTATATTTAAAAATATATATATATCTTCTTGCTTCTCATGGATTCTTTGTCCCTGCTGTGCTTATCCACTCAACACTGAAATGCTGCTTAAACCAGTGCTAGTAGAAGTCCTAGTCAACAATCCAAATCTTCTGTCATTGGTGAGTGGCTGGAAGAAGGTAAATGTAAAAGAGATTTACTCAGCTGCTTTAAGCAGTGACCCAAAGAACAGGAACTGAGCATTTCCTCCTTCCAGCTGCTGTTTTTTCTCATGGTCTCCTGCTTACCTCCTGCCCTTTCACCCTGGACTGCACCTATCAGGACCTAGGGTTTGAATGAAGAAGCAAGAGAGAAAAAAGAGGAAGGTAATCTCCAGCTGCTGCTTCTCTCTAGCATATGGTCAACTGCTTGTTCATTCAAGTGATCTATCACAATTAAGCTGCCAGCTTCTGCCTTCTCATTCTAGGTATTGCCAGCAGATTTGATACATGATCAGATGGCTTACGCCATGGTAGTTTTGACTACACAAACTTGTTATTGATTGGCAAAGGGGGTGGGGGGAGCCTCCATCCTGGTTTATAAAAAACAATTGAGTTTTGTCTTTTGAAATTGCACCTATTTTTAAATTAAGTTCTTCAGCAATGATCCACAAGGCCTGAAGATTTGGTTTCAGCATCTAGTTAGTGATGTAAAATAGGATCGACAAGAATCTCACACGATCTAGCTAAGACAAAACATTTATTTTAAAAACGCAAAAAAAAAAGGCTGTCAAAATCTTAACTCATAAAAATTAGCAGATTTTGGTAATAAAAAAGTAAATGTATTAAATAATACTGGTAAAACACCAGTATTTTTGTATACAAGTAGCAAATAATGTGTATTTTTTTACACAAGTAGCAAACAATGTTCCCCTCTATGGCTAAGTAATTTGAAGTGACCTAGCATTATGATTTACTCTAACATAAATCAGATTTGACAATAAATAAAATAAATCTATCCTTTATTGGATAATTTTTAGATGGGTTAATCGTCTGAATGAATTTCAGCCTTGTAATCTCAGAGAGATAATAAGAGTAAGGGAGAAAATAATAGATCAGAGTAAAAGGAGTAAAGCAATGAGACATGGCTGAATATTTCTAGCTGGAATTCTGGTATACATGTGCTGGGATTCTGTATATAATTGTTAAGGAATCTAGTGTTTGGTATATAAATGCTTTACTTACATGCAAATAAATTAATATGTGATATAGTGGTTGAAGAACTGAACTAGATAGAATCACTTCATGATTTCAGGTCGACCTTTCTTTCTTAGTTCAATTTACCTCACAGTATTATTGTACTGTACACTGGTACAATAATACTGAAGGTACTTTTATTTTAATTTTCTTCAGGTACACTGAAGAAAAATGTGTTGTTTACAACACCTTGAGCTCTTGGAGGAAAGACGGCATTATCTATCTATCTATCTATCTATCTATCTATCTATCTATCTATCTATCTATCTATCTATCTATCACCTATCTATCAAGCAGAATATGATAAACCATTCTAAGTCTCCACCATTTACACTAGGAAATCAGAAAGCTCAACACATGCACATTCATACTATTCCAAGAAATTGCATGTGACTTAACAATTATAGCAACTGTATAAATTCCAGTGTGAGGCAGTGATTAAAAGCTGGACTGAGACATGAGAAGTTAAAGTATGCAATATTTGTTTCTGGAGAAAAGGTGGGATATGACTCTAACAAATACATGTGATGCACAAATCCCTAATAATAGTCTGGAAATTGTCACCCTCTGCACATCTGTACAGTACCAACTGACAACATCATAATATTTGATAATTTGATAATTATAAACTAGTTATAAACTATCAAATCTCAGGAAAGTTTCTTTAAATTTTTAAATGCTTCTTTAAATGTTTAATGCTTTCTCAGATGCAACTGCTATCTGCAGTGTTCTGAAGCTGGAGGTAACTGAAAGCTCCTTGAACCTGATATGGCTTCATTGGGAATTATTATTAGTTGTTTTGGAACTGAAGAGGCTAAGCATATCACTGCCTTCAGCTAGCCTTTGGTCTACAGCTCTATCCCAAAAGCACTTTATGATTTTCTTGGAAATTAGCTTTCCCAGAACTGACAGTTATCAAGCATCACATTGTTTCAACAGATGAAACATTTAGCACCTCCCAAGAGATGAGTGGAAATCTACTTTTCAAAATTCTTCTGTGTCCAAGCACAAACGAGGCCGTGAAGAATGTCATGTCAAGCTCATGCATTTTGCCCGCCTTAAGAAAGCAGGAAAATGGTGCTATGACCTACATAGCTAGTCTCGGGAGTTCAACCTAAGGCTTCTGCTTCATACACAGCCACTTTTATTTCAAGGAATACTTCTATGCTTTTCCCAACTGCATGTTTGCAGGCTCTCTCCTGGTGGCTTTGCCGCAACTCCCGTTTGATGTTGGACCAGATGGGAGCCTGGCCCAAAGATAAATAAACCTATCAAGTCTGAGAAAACAATCCCACAATTCTTCTGACCTCCTGCCCACATCAATGCAGGGGGAAGGTCCACTGAAATACTACGATATAGGAATCATCCCCCTCTCTCTATCCTTAAAAGCTCCTCCTCTGTTTGCCTTGGTATGCTCTATTTGTTCAGGATTTGTTTTTATAACATGGTGAACACATGGACTCTCCAAACTCCATTTATTTTACCTTAGGAACCCTGCCGCTTTCAGCCCAGAGTCTTGTAAGATACTTTTGCACATATATTTAAACTTCCCAAGAAAGAGGAGAAATCCACGCAATGATAACTATAACAAAGAACATCTTGGACTTGCCTTATTCTGGTCATAACATAGCCTACTCATGGCCTACTAGCTTTGTTGCTAAAGAGGATCAGAAGTCAAAAGATGTACTTGCATTTTCTACATGCTCTGCGTTACTAACAGGAAGGAAGGAATATCTTTGGTTTTTATTGTGAAAAGAACTTACAAGTTTACGTTTCCCAAATCAATCAGTGAAGTGAAACAAAATTATCCCCCATTATTTATATTTCTCAAAAATATAAATTTACAGAAATTTACAGTTTACTAATCAAATTTGTATTAGTCGCCCATCTCACCAAAAGTAACTCTGAAGAATTTATCCTTCTTTTAAAACTCCCACAATTTGTTTGTTTATTTATCATAATTTCTATAATACCTCTATTGTAGGACTCCGGTTATTTATATAATCTACTTACTGAAGGGCCTCTTTCCCTTTTTTAAAAGAGCATTTTTACTTGCCTGGCAGCTGGAAGCATTCCAAAAATGCAGACCCGGTCTTTCTGATTTCAGTTGCTTTTACTATCACACATTTTCCCATATTACTTTTGAGGCTATTTGAAGTTTCCCAGAAGTACAGGTAGTCCTCATTTTACAACAGTTCATTTCGTGACCATTTGAGGTTTCAACAGCACTGAAAAAAGTGACTTCTCACTGTTTTTCACATGACAGTTGCAGCATCTGTTCAACTAGTTCATATTTATGATGGTTGCAGCGTCCTGGGATCATGTGATCACTTTTGCAACCTTCTGACAAACAAAGTCAATGGAAGAGCCAGATTCACTTATGAACCGTGTTACTAATTTAACAACTGTACTGATTCACTCAACAACAGTGACGAGAAATGAGGCAAAATTCACTTAACAAATTCTTGCTTAACAACAGAAATTTTGGGCTTAATTGTGGTTACTAGTCGAGGACTACCTGAACATAAATATTCTGAGAATACACTGACGATGAGATGAGAAAGAGTGGAAAAAAAGTGGAGGCTGAGCTGGATGACAAAGGATTATCGTATGGATTTTATATATAAAATATTAGATATGGATTTAGTTAATACAATACTTAATTTGCATAATACATAATATATATGGATTTACACAATATAATGGATTATATATATGGATTTTAACCGTATATATAAAGGAACAGATTTAGGTCATGATTTGAAAAAAACGTAGGATAATCTTTCTAATAATTTGCGGAAATGTATTTAGAAATATTTCCTTTATTAATAATTGGAATACTGAGCTTTATTAGGTCAAATAAATAGTTAAGTTGGAACTTCAGACCAGCTTTTGCTCCATATTCAATTTCTTAAGCTAATTATTTGAACTTTGTGCCCTAGGTTTCATGGTAGCCATTCCGCAATTTGTTTTGCCATATGGAATTGTTTGGTGTTCCTGCCTATGACAATTTCACAAAATTCCAAATGTGACTGCAAGCCTGAACAAAGCAGAGGACACCTTGCTAAAAAAAATCTGCAGAAGTTTCCAAAAATCACCTATGACTAGCAATTCTTCTACTTTAGGAGATGCAATCACTCAGAATGTAAAACATTTTGATTTCCCAGTATGTAAAACCAGAATTTAGGATAAAATTTCTTAATTAGGCTTCGCAATATGGGACAGAGAGAAAGCACACATGCACACACACACCCACATCCACACACACACAACTAATTCAGCAAAACCTAAGTCTAGTTTATCATCTACACTTCTGAGTAGACTTCTGAGACACATTACATGCTATTCATATTCACTGCTCTTTCAGAACATAGCTCATTTCTTTCTCCTATATCTTCTATGGGCAAGGAACAATTTCTGTCTGCAATAGCATCTCTTCATCTAACCTAACAATATATGTGCACTTACACTTATTTGAGCAAGAAGACACAGTTGAGGCAGGAACACAATGCATCTTAGAGTAACCTGATCTTTTAACACAAGCTCCCTGTTGATGTGGACAGCCTGCTCTTTATAGCATTAAGGGAGCAACATTTCATGGAAAATTCAATAAATAGCCTCTTGTCCAGCCAGATGTCTGTAAACAAAGGCTTCCAAATTCAATCAGGCTGTGGCCTCACCATCACGTTCATGAGCAAAGAGTAGAAAAATGGATCCTGTGCTTTAAGTGTAGATATCCTAGTGAAGGTATAAATCTTTCATGCATGCAGAGAATGGTTTGAATTTCTTTTTGGAAGATGGAACCAATTCTGGACCCAACAGAAAGAATAGTTCCATAGTTCAAATGGGAAACGAGAAACCTCTTAATCCTTCCAAGTGGATTTAATATAGAAATTAAAACCTCTGATATAATAAATAATCATTAATATTAGAGCTTCCAGCAAAACAAATGAAATCCTTCTATTCAGTTCATCCAATAAGAAAAAGAGACTGTGTTATGGGCACTGAGAATCAGGAATTTGCAAATAGGAACAGTGAAAGTATTCCTGTTTGGGATTATAATCATCCATCATGACCGCCTATTCCACTGACTGTCACACTTTGTTTTCCATCCCCTTCCTCCCACAAACATCAATCAGCCACAGTTCCAAGACCACTAAGCCTTTTCACTTTCTGGGCAGTTTCTTCTACTGTACAGTGCTTTCCAGCTTCAAAAATTCTTGGCCACTGTGGTGCAAAGTGGCAAGTTCCCTTACACTGGTTTGATTAAGAAAAAACAAAGATCTTCCTGACTAGGACTTTAATAAACTGAAATCTAGCACATCCACTTGTAGAAGGCTGGTGTACAATAATGATTAAGTAGCAGCCCCACAACTTTTTACATGCTGCATTATGTTCTCAACATCAAGACTGAAATGCATTTTTAGTATTATGCCCAACACAATGGAATGTTGAAAAGAATTTAAAAATGTGTGTACGGGGAGGGAGGGAGGGCAAACTCTGTCTGTCTGTTGATCAGCAGCAAGATAACTCTCTCGATGCCAAACAGAAGAAGACCAAATTTGTTGTATGGGAACAAGCTGGCAAAATAAAAGAGTGAGTTTGAAAATGTACAGGATCTGATCAGAGGATATAGAGAACAACAACAATAAAAAAGTCTCCCTTGAGGCCATTTAACCTAGAAAGGCGCAGCTGCTATTAAGGAACTGGAAAGAATTCCAGAAGCCATGCTCTTCCTAGTTTGTCTTTCTTTCCAACTTATTGAAATGTTAGAAATAGATTGTGATTCTGTCAGTTTGTCCTTCATTAGGATTAATGTTCCAAAAATGGATCAAATTTGATGTGGCAAGAAAAAAGCAAATTTAAAAAATGGACTGAATTAGGGGCTACAGATTAAAAAAAAAAATCCTGAATGCATCGGTATGAGTAAGGTAGGTAGTCAATCTAGTGGTGAAATCCAATTTTTTTTACTACCGGTACTGTGGGCGTGACTTGGTGGGCGTGGCATGGCTTGGTGAGCGTCGCTTGGTGGGTGTGGCAGGGGAAGGATGCTGCAAAATCCCCATTCCCACCCCACTCTGGGGTCAGCCAGAGATGGTATTTGCCGGTTCTCTGAACTACTCAAAATTTCCGCTACCGGATCTCCAGGACCTGTCAGAATCTGCTGGATTTCAACCCTGAGTCAATGCCTTTGGAATACTGTTGTCTGCTCCATTTTAAGCCCTCCTTCTTCCTATTCATAGAGTATAAAAGCACGTGCAGCACACATAACCACCCTGTACAAGAAACACAGAGATGCAACATATACATACTCACCTTTATTAGACACACACATACATATACAGGGATCGATCTGCTCTAACTGAGCCGTTAATGTACACACATAGACAGAGACAACTTATTTATTTATTTCTAAAATTTATATGGCTGCCCATTTTAGAGCACAGCAATGAAACCACATAAAAATCATAAAAACAAAATATAATGTCTGACACTTAAATCATCCTCTTGGGATGTCCCTGCAACCATTCATAGACTCCAATCACTCTCCCCAGAATCAGGAGGAACAACCAGGTCTTTATGCCCTTCTAGAGGGCTTAAAAGGTGGTGGCTGGCCCACTCGCCAGGCAGAGAATGTGCCACAGAATAAGGGCCACCACATAAAAGGTATGTTTACTAGGCCCATTAGATGGCAATAGTTCAGAGAAGACAGCTTGAGTGCCCAGGGTGGGATAAACAAATATCATCAGGTAGAAGCAGTCCCAGAAATGAACTGGCCCCATGTCACATAGAGTTCTAAAGTTAATAATAAGCACCTTGAATTGTACCTTGAAAACTGGGAGCTAATACAGCCCAGGCAACAGTCATGTGACATGGGCAAACTGAAATGCACCCAACACTGTGGGTGCTGCCTCATTCTTCATTAGTTATAATTTCCAGATGATCTCAATGGCAGCCCCACACAGATCGTTTTACAATAGCCCAACCAATGCTATGTACCTATCCTGATTAGATTCCCTCTCCCCCTCCCCCCATGCACCAGTAAAGGGATTGGAAAAAATTCTAGAAGCCATGCTGTGAATACTTCCTTAATGCTTTATTCCAAGAATTATGACTAAAAAGTTCCTTGCACTTCATGAAAATTCTATTTCATTTAATATGAGAATTTATTTTCTGCCAGAGGGTAGGATGTTATTGGGCAAGATCTTATAAAAACTAATGCAGGGATTTTAAAATAATTTATAGCCAGGCCCTCCTGAAGATTAATTACAGTACAACAAGGCAAAGGTCAGCACTAATTCTTAAATTCAGAACGTATCTTTAGCCTTAGGAGACATTATCCTATGAAACATGTAGAGAGTGACAACTAGCTAGACAACTTCTAGCTCTGAAACTATTCTTCTATAATCAAGCACCAAACCATTTCTGACCAAAATTATCAAAAATTAATTATCTGATTTCTTGCCATTCTGAGGTAGAAAGCACACTTTAAGCTATAAAAGAGCTTAATGTAGTTTATGAAACTAAAAGCTCACTCAAATATCTACAACCATTGTCGTCTCCCCCCCAAAAAAATTACTAGGAAAAAAAAATCACTCCAATCATTTTGCACCATCTCCTTATCATCTGAGGCCTATATCAAAAGATTGCCTTAGGCTTGGTGATCACAGGTTAAAAAAAATGAAACTGAGGAGGAAGGAGGCCAAATACAGGTAGTCCTCGACTTACAACCACAATTGAGTCCAAAATTTCTGTTGCTAAGTGAAACAGTTGTTAAGTGAGCTTTGCCCCATTTTACGACCATTCTTGGCACAGTTGTTAAATTAGTAACACAGTTGTAAAGTGAATCTGGTTTCCCAGTTGACTCTGCTTGCCAGAAGATCGCACAAGGTGATCACATGACTCTGAGACACTGCAATCATCATAAATATGACCCAGTTGCCAAGTATCCAAATTTTAACCACGTGGCCATGGGGATATGGCAACGTCTGTAAGTGTGAAAAACAATCATAAGTCACTTTTTTCAGTGACACTGTAACTTTGAACACTCCCTAAATTAATGGTTGTAAGTTGAGAACTACCTTCAATATCTGGAGCTGTTTCTGAGAGGAAAGTGACAGATACATATCCTTAACTAATTCCATCTTTCAAAACAGATATGCCTAAGAATATCCATTTGCTTTTCAGTTTGCAGCATATATTTAAAACTATTTAGATTATAAGCCTGAAGCTGTGATAAATAAAGCAGCCCTTACATTCAGATATGTATAAAAGCATACCTAGGGAAGGAGTCATTAAGCATCACACCTCATCAAAAAAAAAATGATCTTGTTCTGTACCTTTATCTCTTATCTCTTTCTGAGGATATAATCACCTTAAAGCTTTTCATTTGTTTTCAGCAACATACTTAGAGAACAGGAAATGTTTGAAGCTTTGTAAAATTCATGCTTGTCCAGCTCAGAGACAGTGCTAAAAGCCTTCTAATCCATGGTAACCTTAGCTCTCTTTCCCTGCTCTGGCACTCAGCACCTGACATCCCTTTTCGCTTCTACTGTTCTCTTCTGGGAAGTCAGGACAACCTTCTCAGAGTTTAGTGTGATTAGGTAGAAAACAACAAAACAAAATTACAATCACTACTGAGGGAAAATGAGCATGGAAGAGAAGAATGATTCATTTTGTTTATTTACACAATTCAGTATTATGCCTTTTAGATCGATTACAATACTCTGGACAATATTATATTATCAGTTTAAAAAGAGGAACAGAATATAAAGAAGGAATCAGGAGCAACCACCAGTAAACATTAACAGATAGATAAATTAAAAAGATTTTAGCTTCTGGTAAAACAAGGATGCCAGTCATTCTGTTATTTAAAATGACTCAAAAGTGATCCACCATCACTGTGTGATTGTTTTTCTACTCTAAGCTCACTTTCAAAGCATGCAGAAAAGGGTCTCTTAATATGGCTTCAATACTCTGAAATACTCTGAAAGGTTCACATTGAAGTACTGTAGTAGATGTTTAATATACTGAGGTTGAAAACTAGACTTTAAATTGTTTGGAAAGGACCATCACCAGGCATAAAATTTACAACATGGAAGTGGTATAATATGTTTTTTAATAAACATTAATCAGCAATATTGTAGATCAATCAAAGTTTCCAACAAACCTTGAAAGTTTTAATCTGCAATTAGAGCACTCAACTCTTGTCCTTCAAAATAGCAATGCAATGCTAGCATCACCTTTTACCCAACATTTCCTCCCATGTTGAAAATGACCACTTCACAAATAAGGTCTCCAGTATGGATCCCAGCTCCTTCATTCCCTAGAAAACAAGCAGGTCACAAGAAACACACCATAACAATTTATGGTGCTTCTTGCTCACAGGAAACTATCTTTTCATTCCCAAAAGGGTCTGTGTGGTCCAGACTGATATTAGAAAGGCTACTTTAGGAGGTAAACTTTATAATGGAAGAATTATCCGGGGCTTTGCAATGAGAAAGGAAAATCCCTTTCAAAGTTAAACAAGCGCTTAGTGAAGCCCCTTCTTCTTTACTCCCTCCTTGTCTTTTGCTGCTTGGAGCCGATAGGATCCATCTCTACCAAAAAGTGTTCAATTTGTCATGTCATGCCCAGCTGTTAACCTCCTGCAGTGGAACCACAGGGAAGACTTGCTTTCTCCTATTTATTTATTTGCTACTTAGACAATGGGAGTTCAGGGCCCGCTGAGTTCTTTATAATAAAGCCACCAACAACTCTCCCTCCCACTGCCACCCTCCTCCCAGAATCTCCCCTCCTTGTCATGTCAACAGTACCCACCAAGCTGCAGGTGTCACTCCGCATTAACCCTTCCTTTGCTGGAAGCTCCATTGAAAGACAATTGCACATCATGGGAGGGGAACAGAAAAGCCAAGAAAGGGTAGAACAAGAGAGCACTTGGGTTTGGTACAAAGAGTAAAAGGCCAACTGATAACCATTGCTCCGGAAAGCTTACTGCATCAATGCAGGGGTGCTTAGCAAAGGAAGAGCCAGGCCAAAACAAGAAGAAGAGGGGGAATAGCCTAGCCACCCAAAGAGATGGGGGGAAGCTTGGCATGTCACTACAGGTCTAAGAACCCTTAGCAACAGGGCCCTGAAACCTGGAAAAAATAAATGATAGTAGAGCAAGACTGAGAGTATTAGTTACTCTAATCAATCGAGATTTATTATAAATTAAACTATGATTATCGATGTCATTTCAGGGGTGCTGTTGCCACTATGCAATGCACAGGGGAGAAACAATCTAAGAGGAATAAATGAACCCAGAGTAAATGTGTGCACACATACACATAAACAGGTTACATGTACCCATGTATATACATCAAGGGCAAGAGTAAGCTTTGTGTTTAAAAAAAAAAGCAGCACAAGAAAATTGTAATTAAAAAATGGTAAAATACTTTTCCACTATTTTGACAATGAACATGATAATGGAAAATGTAGGGTACGAGAAATGTAACAGATTTCCCGTTTTTATCATCTGCTTCATAGTCTTTTAACAGGAAGATGCAAATTTCTAAATATAGCTACCTCATTATAGTTTTTACCACTCACTTCTGAAATTCTCCAAATTCTTTCAAACGTTAAAAATAGAAAATCAATGTGAGCAGATATTTGTATTTTCAGTTTGAATTTTACAAAAATCAGTATTTCAGGTTTTGGAATGTGCGAAAGAAAAAAGCATAGCCTTAAACTGCAATACAAAATTTGTGGGGGCGAGGGAAATCTATCAGTTCTGCATGAAATGGTGAAAGGGGTGGAAATGTTCTTGTCATGCACTACAAAAGAATCTGATTATGAAATATTTATAGAGATTTTCTTTGTTTAGCTTCTAAAAAATGTAAGGTGGTAATCTGATAAAGTTTGAAGACTGTCAAAAGTACATACCGTAGTCCTCAAACAGCTATATTAATAATTTAATAATAATTTAGGAAATTTACATTGTACATTTATACTGTACATTTATATTCAAAACTAAACATCAAGAGAAGGTTGGCAGACAGGAAAGACTGCATATGTTAATATTATGATGGTTTGTGAATTTATTTATGAAATAAATCAGATTCCATTTTTAAACTGATGCCTACAATTAGCCTTTGGACAAGAAGATTTCATTCAAAAGACACTGCTCCTAAAGAAAGAAAGCTAATGAACTGTTAATCACTGTCGTAAATATAGTGGATTGCTTGATAAATAGAGACAAAACTGATGTGTCTTTAGGAACCTTAAAATATGGGAGCAATCCACTGCATTTCTCACAACCACTATTCCCACACACACACATACGCACATATGCCTCAGCTTAAAGCTATCTCACTTAGCTTTTCTTTTTGTTATTGGTCATAGAATTTTTTGTTAAGTCCATAAATGTTAGACAGCCATTCAACTTAGCAATTATAAAATGCCTTGACATATTTGTTTGACTGAATTCTTCTTTTTGCTATTACAGGTTTTATTTTTTAACTGTTTTAATGGATGAATTATATTGTTTAGTTTTGTTTTAATTGTGTATGCTGCTCAGAGTCACCTGCAAGATGGGCAGCAATATAAACTTAGTAAGTAAAAAATAAATAAACCTCCTGCTTACCTAGCTATTTCTACTTTTTAAAAAACCCCTTCTAACTACCCAAGATCAGAGGTGGGTTTCAACAGGTTCTGACCAGTACCGGTAGCGGAAAATTTTGAGTAGTTTGGAGAACCAGTAGTAAAAATTCTGACTGGCCCTGCCCCCATCTATTCTCTGCCTCCCAAATCCCAGCTGATCAGGAGGAAATGGGGATTTTGCAGTATCCTTCCCCTGGATTGGGGAGGGAATGCAGATTTTACAGTATCCTTCCCCTGCCATGCCCACCAAGCCACACCCACAGAACCGATAGTAAAAAAATTTGAAACCAACCACTGCCCAAGATTCTTTATAAAGATGCTAAAATAAATACTGCAAACTACATAAAAAGAATAATAATAAATTATAGAAGCAACCAAGATCCACTATCCAAATCAGCAGACGAATGGTATAGTAAATTTCTTCAGGCTCCCATTCTTTGTACTTCATGTAGGACAGGAACCTCAACAGGATGAATACAACAATATTTCTAGAAAGAAAAGCCTGCACTTCAGGTACTCCACAAGGGTCCAGGTAATGAGAGAATGTATTAGAGAAAGAAATGTGAAGAGTCCTTGGTGCTCTCTTAATTTATTTATTTTTTATTTATTTATTTAATTTGATTTATATGCCGCCCTTCTCCGGAGACTCAGGGCGGCTTACAATGTGTTAAGCAATAGCCTTCATACTTTTGTATATTTATATTTATACAAAGTCAGCTTATTGCTCCCAACAAACTGGGCCCTCAATTTACCCACCTTATAAAGGATGGAAGGCTGAGTCGACCTTGAGCCTGCCTGGGATTGAACTCACAAGTAATTGCAGCAGCTGGATCTTAAATGCTGCCTTTGTAGGAGGCATTAGTCCCCTATGCTACTCAGGCTCCTGAAAACAATTTGGTTGTTTTCTTGCATGCCTTTCATTATCCAAACTAGTAACATCATCAAACTTCTTCAGAAGAAACAGAAGAAACTTCCTGGATGAGAAGCAAAACATTTTAAAAGAAAAAAACTGGGAAGTGTGGTGGTACAGGATTTAAGGACACTGGATCTGCTAATCAGAAATGTTTGACGCTCAGGTAGTTCGAGCTGTAGTAGCACCACGGTACGAATAAGCTCCAATCATTTGCCTCTAGCTCCTGCTCTGCCTACCCAGCACTTCGAAAGCATTATTGCAAGTAAATAAATGGGCATCACTTTGATCGGAAAGGCTAGCTGCATGAGGTGAATAGGAGCCGGTGCTGGACATGAGGCATGATCGGTGGAAGAAGCCGCAGAAGAAGTCATCAACCCAGGGGTGGTATTCACTTAGCTTCACTACCAGTTCGCAAATGTGAGTGTGCGTGCATTTGCGGGGCCTTCTGTGCATGCACAGAGCATCAAAAATGGGACAAACCTGATAAAACCAGCTGAATACCACCACTGCATCAACCCAAACTCCACTAACCAGAGAGTGCAAGCTAGGTTGCTCTCACCACCCCAGTGCTACACAGTAAATACGCACGCAGTTGCGAAACCAAACCAAACCAATCAGGCTGTCAGGATTACTCTGTAAAGTGTAGATCTCCCTGAGAAATGTGTGCCACATGAAATAAATAAATTGGGGGGGAAAACAAGAAAGTCCCAGGATACAAGCTAAGTCGGTCACTGGGACCAGAGATTTAGTCTTTCAAGCTTCCCAACTTGTGCTGGAGCCTATCCTCTGGAAGCTTCTCTCTCTATGTCACCGACTCAGATTGGAGTCCTGAAACATTATACTGGGACACGTATATTTGCCTTCATTTGTCAAGAAAGTCTGATTGCCTTTTGGAAAAAGCACCTTTGGTACAATCATGGAGCAAAAGACTTCAGTTGTCTGGATAGTGAACTTTCTGACTCTAGAATAGTTTAAACTACTCAGCCAAACATTATAAATGCAATGATTCTTAGGCATTATAATTTAGTTAATTAATATACTGCAATTTATCTGTGAGAGTGCTTCAGGATAGAAATATACTGTACTTCACTCTAAGATTTGGACTGACCAATTCAAATAAATCTTTGGACGAAAGTAACATGACATGACTCAATAGTTTGGAAGCCATGTGCATACACTTAGTTCTGGATATCAGAAAGGGCAATAAAGATGACTAGAATCTAAAAGTTGTAAAAGATGTTTTCCCAGTTGCAATGTATGGCTGTGAAAGTTGGACCATAAGAAAGACTGAGCGCCAAAGAATTGAGGCCTTTGAACTATGGTGCTGGAGAAGACTCCTGCAAGTCCCTTGGACTGCAAGGTGATCAAACCGGTCAGTCCTAGAGGAGATCAACCCTGACTGCTCTTTAGAAGGCCAGATCCTGAAGATGAAACTCAAATACTTTGGCCACCTAATAAGAAGGAAGGACTCACTGGAGAAGAGCCTAATACTGGGAAAGATTGAGGGCAAAAGAAGAAGGGGATGACAGAGAACAAGGTTGCTGGATGGAGACACTGAAGCAGTAGGCATGAGCTTAAATGGACTCCAGAGGATGGTAGAGGACAGGAAGACCTGGAGGAACGTTGTCCATGGGGTCGGGATGGGTTGGACACGACTTTGCAACTAACAACAACAAAAAGATGCAAGAATGATTAAAGGAACTAGGAAGTTTCAGACTAGTTCCTTAAGACAGAGGGAGATACAATACCACTCTTCAAAAAGCTGAAAGAATGTCACATACAAGATTAAAATCTGTTAGCTCTTGTTCCAGAGTGCAGTACACAAAACAAAGAATATACTTTTGTAAGTTACAAAAAGGAAGATTACAATTAAATGATTTTTAAAAAGTTCCTAGTAATAATAGGAATTCAGTAGTGGAATCAGTCACCCAAAGAAGAGGTGACTTCCCCTTTCATTGGATATGTCCAAACAAAGGCCAGACAGCGATCTGTCTAGGAGGCTTTAATTTGGATTGCTGCATTGAACAAGAAGTTGGATTTAGTAACTTAAACGCCCCTGCCAATGTTAATATGCTATGACTAGTGACCATTTATTCAAGAGCTATTATTTTCAGAATTCAGAAAAATAACAATAATTTTGTAAAAATCTACTAAACGCCTCCATAACAGGAAGTTTTACCATGCTACTGACTGCCTAAAGCAAAGTTCCCCAACCTTTCTGAATTGGCAGCCTGGAGGGTGGGAGGGATGATTTTGTGAAGGGTTAGGCACGTGCTTGCGCATAAGATTGTCCACGATGTTTGTGGCAACATTCACTAAGTGGGGCCACAAGCACCCACGACAACGCTTGTTCAAGTGGGGCCATGAATGCCCACAATGACTCGCGTGAGTCAGGCCATGATTGCCTGTGACGATGCTTGCATGAGTGGGACCATGCGCACGCACCAGCCAGCCACTCATGCGACTCAGTGGCGATTAGGCCGCAGCTCAGTAGTGGGTCACGGCCCACAGGCTGGGGACCCCTTGGCCTAAAGCACAGCTATATAATAAGCCTTGTTCTTAAAATTAGTAAATAGAAAAAAGTTCTTACAAGGGTAATTTCCTGGCCCCTTGTTCTCCCCTGTCCACGCTTGCTCAAAACTTATTTGAGAAGATATGGAATCTTTCCTACACAATGCAGGATTGAGCATCTGAAACCATGGTGAAATTCAAATTTTTTTTACTACTGGTTCTGTGGGCATGGTGCAGCTTGGTGGGTATGGCAGGGGTAGGATACTGCAAAATCTCCATTTCCACCCCACTCTGGGGCCAGCCAGAGGTGGTATTTGCCGGTTCTCCGAACTACTCATAATTTCTGCTACTGGTACTCCACAACCTGTCAGAACCTGCTGGATTTCACCCCTGTCTGAAACATTTGGAGGAAGGAGAATAATCTTAAAGCAGCAGGGAACCTCTCCATAACTTCAGCCCAATAGTCCATCTTTCATTCTTGAGGAATAGCTGCAACTCATATGCCCCAGATTGTATTTTTCAAGAAAAGTCACTCACCTTCTGGACAGGCTTCATGGAAGATGCAGATAATCCCAATATACTTTATTTCCGTGAATCAGCTTCTATTAATTTATCACAAGATTCAAGCATATTGGCCTCAATCATACAGAAAGCAAATACTCAATTTCATATAAAAAGAGGCATGTGGGAAAACAGAACCAACTTTTTATATTCTTAGTCTTACCTCTCCTGAAGTATTTTCCTGCCAGAGAAGCTCGGATATGTCTACAGAGTGTAAGCCACAAGCAGAGATAACTTAATTTTTCAATAAGCATCTTGACTTTGCTGAATGATTACAGTAAATATGATAGACATAATAAAAAGATTTTCATCATCAAGCCTCAGGTCTATTTTTAGGATAAGAAATATGCTTAAAATGATTTGAGGACTACAAAGTAATTTTATGTTGTTCTATCAGTAAGGATCATTAATGTTACCGTAGATCAAATCATACTGGCATTTTGAGAGTATGAGCATAAAATTCCCATAAGTATTTTAAAAACCAGAAGGAAGTAATGAACTTATATATCTGAAAGGATTTTAAATCACAGCTTTGGATACAGGCTATATTCTGAAAATAATACAGAAATTAAGTTGGAGCAATGTTCTTTTAAGGTAAACACAGCTTGTCTAAGAGGTTATTCTAGTGTTTGCTACATCCTATCAGTTTTTAAGGCTTGTAAAAAAGGTCTTACGGTATGTTTAATGGAAACTGGGAAAACAATAACAGGGGCAAGGGGTTGGGAACTGAATGTGCTTTATTAAACCCAAAAGCCAGGCAGTTTGTGGTAGCAACAGCTTCCCTGTTTCTCACTAAAGGCCTAGTGCCATAATAAATAATTTCCCTGCATGAAGACAGAGGAAAGTGAGGATGCAACAACATGAAATTTTTCATTTTTCCCCATAAATCACCACAGTGTGTAATAATATTTGTTTTTTCTAATGAGTCTCCTGTGATCCATTCTGGGAGCTAACATCAGGGCCTGTCAGAGGGTGATGTGTGGTGTACTTCAGCGCTTTGCGAAAACTGCGGGCTATACAGATTCTTCCCCTTCCCTGCAATGTACTTTATGCTGAGTATTAATGCAGTCAGGATTTCTGAGGACTTGTGGCTCTCTAGCTTGCTCTTCAGTGGGTTTCTAAGATTTACAAAACCCATTTAAAGGAATGTAACAAAGCCAAGGGACAAAGTATGTCTGTTGTTATTTGTTCTTTAGAAGGATAATCAGTCCTACAGCATGTTGTCTTGCTGGATAACATATGGGTGTGGAAAATCTTAACTGCAATAAGAGAAATTGCATTAAATCACAATTTCCCACTCCATACAAAGATTTCTTTTCCAACACCATGCAACTAGGTTAAACACAACCTTTGGAAGTGATAATGAATTTGTGCTCCCTTTCTAAAAACAAATTGGCTGGAGTTCAATATGTAACTTTTAAAGTAATAAGGCAAAAGAGAAGGCTGTTTAGGAAGCAAAAGGAATTATTTCTGGGTGATATAATATGCCAAAGCATACAATGAAATGCTGGCAAAGCTCTAAACAATAGCATAGAGCATTAAAATGCAAAAAGTTTGCATATCTCAAAAACTATTCCATGTAAGAATATTATTCAGTATATATGTGAAAGAATGGTTTCTCTAGATAAGGTAAAATCTTTACAGCTCTTTAGGACCTTGGATTTCACTATCAAAAATAGTCATATCTTTCTAAAACAAAACGAAATGCTTCAATACTTTCAAGAATAAAGAATAAATCAAGAATAAAATATATTAGAGAGAAAATTCCCAATGTGCAATCCCAACAAATTTGATCCACCAGAACTCGCAACCAGCATGATAGTTGCAGTTTAGCATTTTCCCATGTTGGGAAAGGCTAGTTTAAAAAAGAATCCAGTTTTAATAAGTGAGACTGGAAAAATATATTGTTCATATCAGAAGAATCGTGCCTTAATTTTCCTAGGTTCTACTACTCCGAAGACAGAAGCAAGGCAACTCACATAATAACATTCACTACCTTGACACCATCATCATCTGAGCTACCACTATCAACATTATCACCATGATCATCATTGATATGGCACAGGATCCCACTACTGAGGCAAAATCAAGCTGGTAGGATCTTCAGGGAGCCATAACGTGATGGGGACCGAACAATCTGTGTTTATTCTTGGCTATTTTATGTATATGAGAGAGAGAGAGAGAGAGAGGTAGTGAGATAAACACTGCCATGGGCCATTTCCATCATCCACTCACAAGAGTATAATAAAGCCCTTGTAATATACTAGAACTTGTGTGGTCCTGGGCTGTAATTTGCATACTAATTACTCGGTGCAAATGGGAATGCAAGCAGAGGTGGAGGGAAGAGCATGCAGGCAGACGAGAGGCCCAGACTATTTGCTCTGCCATTTCATATCATGCTAACAAGCTAATCCGGCATGCAGTTAGCTCCTGATATATAACTGCTCATTAGTATTATAATAAAGTACATGAAACAACCATAAAATGTTATATACTGCACAAGTGTTGTTTTCTTGCCAATTATCTGCGGGCGGATTTATCACCACAGTTGTTGCAAATTCCCTTCGGTGAGGTTTGGGTCGAATAAAGAAAGGTGTTGGTGGGGGGGGAGCTGCTTTCAAGGGGGAGAACATGTGTTTTCTTAAGTAGCACTTACCAACGCGCCATTTCATAAGGGAGAGAGTGCGTGAGGGGAAAATATTGCATCCTGAGCAGCTGCTGGGAGAAGAGAGGAGCATAACCACTCCAGCCCAAACAAAACAAAAAAAGAGCAAGAAAAGAAGCAAAACTTCAGCTTCTACAGAGCAACAAAGTTTGAAGCCCTTCCTACTTTGGGCCCTATTTGGATGCCTAACAGTGTGTAGCAAAGGTGTTTTCTTTTGTTTCAAACTGTGTCTTGTTTTAAAACTGAGCACTAGTTTTAATGCTGAATCCAGAGGCTACAAAACATCAGCACTCCAAAACATAATCATCTCTATAGCACTTAACAAGCTTTTTATAGACATGAATTAATTAATCCACTTGAATTCAATGCTGGTGGATGCTATATAAAACCCTTACATGGAAAGAATTCCCTTGTGGAGAATATGTAAATAGGGTGGAGGAATGGGGTTCATTATAAGTGAGAAACAGAGGCCCTGAATAAAAAGATACATTAAGACAAAAAAAAAAAGCCCTGGAATTAGGAAAGATCAGATTTTAGCCCTATTGTCTGCTATACTTCTTACACAAAATGGTTTTTACTTGACAGACTTTTATTTCAAATGTACTTCAGATGTCAAGGAAATAAAGGTCCTGTAGACCAGGGGTCCATGATCTCTGGGCCATACACTGGTACCAGTGGAACTGAGCCACACAGCTGGTGGTGAGCAGCAGGCGAGCGCGAGCAAAGCTTCATCTGTATTTGCAACTGCTCACCCACTCAACTTCACCTCAGATAATCGGGTATTAGATTCTCATAGAAGCACAAACCCTATTATAAACTGCACATGTGAGGGATTTAGGTTGCGTACTGCTCTTCCACCACCACCCCCAGTCTGTGGAAAAACTGACCCCTGGTGTCAAAAGGATTGGGGACCGCTGCTGTAGAAAAGAAATAGAAATAGAATAACAGAGTTGGAAGGGATCTTGGAGGTCTTCTAGTCCAACCCCCTGCCCAGGCAGGAAAACCTACACCACTTCAAACAACTGGTTATCCAACATCTTCTGAAAAATTTCCAGTGTTGGAGCATTCACAACTTCTGCAGGCAAGTTGTTCCACTGATTAATTGTTCTAAGAACAATTAATTAACTGTCAGGAAATTTCTCCTTAGTTCTAAGTTGCTTCTCTCCTTGATTAGTTTCCACCCATTGCTTCTTGTCTTGCCCTCAAATGCTTTGGGGAATAGCTTGACTCCCTCTTCTTTGTGGCAGCTCCTGAGATATTGGAACACTACTATCATGTTTCCTTTAGTCCTTCTCTTTATCAAAGTAGACGTACCCAGTTCCTGCAGCCATTCTTCATATGTTTTAGCCTCCAGTCCCCTAATCATCTTTGTTGCTCTTCTCTGCACTCTTTCTAGAGTCTCCATATTTTTTTTACATTGTGGCATTCCTACCTTAATTACATTCCTACCTTAATTCTCATTTAGTGACAACTGAGACCAACAGCTTGAAAGCAATAACATGACTCAATGGATCCTAAGTCTGTACAATTCTAACATCCACATTTTAGTAAAAAAATAAAGGCCTCAAACAGAAATTGATGTTTTTTCCAGATATTCCTGAACTTTCACACCCCTTATCTCTCCTCCTTGGTCATAATAAAATTGAAACAAACTGGATTTCAATATCTGCAGTACCACGGTTATAACCTTTGTACTACAACTAATAAGAAGTTTCCTTCTGAGAAAAAAGCAAATTTACAGAGTAAAATTGTTCCTTTTTAATATACTTACAGTATATTTTGAAAGTCACTAAAGATGCTTCATAAGTTTAAGAATGCTAATAATAACAATGAGGTTAGGATATGTCATAAAATATCTAAGGGACATGCCACTCTTAGTGGCATGTGTCAAAATTAGTCACTGCATGCTTTACAAGTGCATAGCACCTTTTCTCAACTTCAATCCTTCAGATGTTATCTAGATGTAGATTTGTTCACAATTAGTCATCCCACATATTCTATTCCATTCATATTCTCTTTGGAATAGCACAGATCTAATGTAAACTAAGAAAGAAAACTTTTACATGAAGTATGAAATACAACCAGTAACTCTTTCTCACTAACCCTTTTGATTTATAAATGACTAAACCCTTTGATCATAGGTTCCCTTGATCACTTTCTTCTTCTAATATGACTCAAATGAAACGTTCACATATTGATGAAAATGCACCAGTTTCATTAACAGTTTGATTAATAGTAATTTTTCACCGTTCTATTAGATCTGGGCTGCCAAGATCCAGACAACCATTAGATGTCAACAAAAAAGCTAGCAATTTCTGTATCTCTTTGCTGTCATCTACAGTAGCAACATTCTGAATTTCTGCAGCACAGAGAGGACAATGTGTCAAAACTTCAATTCATAACTTGAAATGTTTTTTTTCCCTGCAACCATCAAGAATATTGTGGAGCACAACTGCCAATATTGTGAAATTTCTTTATCTATTAAGGAAATCTCACTCAATTTTGTTCTTTACCGTGGCTAATCAAGCAGTATGACTCTTCTCTGTGCAGATCAACTGAAATATAAGTATATACATACATACATACATACATATATATATATGTATATAATCTGAGTATAAGATTCAAGAACAACTCAATTTATTCTAAGATAATAAATAAAGTTTTTTGTAATAAAGTTCCTTCCCAATGTTTTCAAAGAAGGGACTGTATATTACAGCAGGTACTTTGGAGAGCAGTTAAGAAATCAGAAGCCTTCTAATGAGTAACAAAGTGACTATTTTAAGTACATATATCCAAATGGCTTCTAGTAACTTGTTTTGCCACTACTTCTATATCTACCTAGTCTATGGTATTGTTTTATTTTCTTTCAAAGAATGGTATGTATCAGCTGACATGTAACAACTATGAATAACCTGTGAACAGTGCAAATCAAAATAGGGACTTATAAAACTCTCTGAAGGATTGATTTATTCTTAGGTGTATCATTGGAGGAAATTTCTGTGCTGCTCTCAACTTATAAAAGTTGATCTGTAAGATCCCAAAGATTACACAGCTCCCACTATTTTAATATTTGTCAGATGGCAAATTTCTGCAAAGTTTTACAGTTGCTGCTAAATAGTATTTACTGTATACAAGTAGTCTTCACTGAGCACTCACAACTGGAACTGGCAATTCTGTCACCACAGAGTTAATACCACAGATGCTAAGCAGAAAATCACATGACCATGATGGACTTATGATATTACTTTCCATTCAGCCATTAAGCAAGTTACCATATTCATTAAATGAAACTTCATGTAACTTCAGGTTTCAATTTTACTTCCACATTCTCGGTTAACTCTACTTGTTGCCAGCTGGTTGGGAAGCACACAGACAGTAATCACGTGATCGTGGGACACTGCATCAACTGTATATATGTACCAGTTGCAAAGTGCTTGAATGGCGATCATGTGACTGTGGGGATGCTGCTCTGGTTGTAAATGCAAAGATGCAAAGAAAACTGCTTTTTTTACACCATTGCAACCTCAAACGGTTATATTTCTGTGATTATAGTACCTCAAACATTCACATCTGATACATAAAATATTTATAAAAATATAGATTTCTTTCAAAATAGCATATTTGCAGTGTTCCAGGATCTTTAGTACACATGTCTAGTGTCAGTAAACTGATTTGCATAGAAAGTAAAAATGTATAGTCAAACCTCCTCAAATATTCCAATGTTTATATAATTCTTGGAAGTACAGAAGCATTTCAAATGAATACAATTGTGGAGTGTACTGTCTAAGGTGTTGGATTTGTACAGGAGAGATACAGGTTCAGATCCCGACTAAAGCTCAGGTATCTATAATGTTATTCTCACCATAATAACCCTGTGAGGTAGATCAGGTTGAGAGTGTGTGACTGGCCAATATAAATTTCTCCAAGATCTCAAACGGAAAGATAGGATATATTTAGGTGACCCAGCATCAAGTTCGGCTCAGCTCCTAGTAACTGCATAAGCAAATAATAAATAGATGCAACTATTTTCATGTTATATACACACAGATTTTTAGAAGAAAAAATATTATCAAACAAATAAATTCCACTCCCTTCTTCTCCCCCTACATGCACACATCCCCACCTCTTCTCTTCCTGTGAAGCATTTGCTTATTTATGGCTTGTTTTTGTCACTAAGAAGTGGGACTGACAGCTCTCTGCGGTTGGGCTCTGCCTGTCTAACTCCATAATAAGGGCCATGATATCCATTCTACTGCCAGCAGGGAGTGAATTGCCCCCTCCTCAGTAAAGCTACAAAGAGAGGGGGGAAATGTTTACGAACTCTACAGCTTGTTAGCATCACAATGGTGAGTGCAAAGGGTGATCCTGGCTCATCTACCTCATTCTCTACTCTTGAGTTAAATGGAGCAAGTGAAATACGTATGAAGGAGAATGTCCCAATCTTTTAACATTCAAGTATTTCTAGAAACTATTTTCCTAAACTGTTGAGGGATACAGTTTACATGGAAGTTGTCTGTGTCAGTCTTCTTTTAGTTAGAAAAATGAAAGTATCCATCACTTAGCAATGTTGGTTCTTCTTACTTTGAAACCTTTACCCTCTGGACTGGCCAGTAGCCAAGTTAGCTCTGTTCAATCTGGCTTAAAGTCAAAGTTGTTTTATTCCTAGGGGCCCACTGGCAAGTTAAAGTCACAGCACCTTAGTAAATAGACATTATCATGTTAAAGCCCCAGCATCTTAGTAAGCAGACCTTATCACATAAATTCATTAAATCAAGAAAGGGGATCTGTCTAAAACAGATGCTTTAAACCAACAAAGATTGTTCAGACTCACATTCTATGTGTATCAGAATGCTTTCAACTACATGTCCCCAAGGTATCATGAAAAAGAAACCAAATTCAGCCATCAAACAAGATTCCAGTTCGAGTTTTCTCAGGAGTCAATGTTTCTGAAGAACTTATCAATCATGGTCTGAGGTTTCCAAGAAGAGATAATACAAACCATAGCAAAGGAGACCCAACAAAATTAATCAAACTAATCTAACCCCTTCATAACTAAGAGCACAATACAGGGTGATGGCTGCATAGTTTTTTCCCCCGTAGGACAATAATAAAACAATTGTTATAGCCTTCAATACAAATGTTGTTCCTTGTTCCTAGACAGCCAGTGAAATCTTTTTAAAGCTTCCTTGTGTTTCAGCAAAACCCACAGAAAATAATTTTCTTTATTATCAACCCTGTAAACCCTGATAGATGGATGATGTTTTCTTCCTTCTTTTCTTTCTTTCATGCTAAAGCTTTTTTATATGCTAAAAAGAGAGAGAATCACTCAGTGTGTTTTATAAGGGTCTCTACATTTCAAAAGCTCAACAAGCACACTCTGCTTGCCCTGATAAGCCCTGGGCTCTTAATGTCTTAAATACCTTTGACAAGCTATACATTACAGGACTAATAATTTGCCAAATTTGGGCCCATAATATGATATCTGTAAAACGTCAAGGGCAGTAATGCGATTAGCAAGCCTCAAATGAAATATCGAACATTCAGCATTTAGGCGCTGAATAGAGAAAAGAAAGGAAAGGAAATCAATTTCAAAAGCGGGAGGGAAAGAGGCGATAAGCATGCAATAAAATGGGCAAACGGCAGGGACAGTTCAAGCAAAACTACAACTCACTTTGTGCTCACACCTTTAGAAACTTTCTCAACTCGATCAAATTGCATACTGTTCAAATAGCATTCAGTTGTCATAGTAATGCTGACCGATTGAGAGGGATCTCTGCATTTTCCTCCCTCAGCACACCCTCCACTACTAACATAATGTCATGCCCTCAATAATTCGGGTCCATAAAATTCAGGATGTGAAAACCAGAAGTATCTTGAGAGTGGGCTGCCCCCTCCACTCTGCTCAGGGTAAGAGAGTCATAATGGACTAATTACTGTAGCCCACTTTTCAAAAATAAAAGAAGTCATCACATTCCATGGTGGCAGACTAAATAACAACATCCCTACACCTGCAGCTTTATGAGCCCCTCGCTAGGGGAACTTCCCTGTTTCCCACTGATGCTTCGGTCAATCTCCAACAGTGAAAGGGCAAGGAAGTTCCACTTTCCAATTTTCCTTCCATATGGATGAACTCCCAGATCCTATTAACACCGACCAAAATCTTTTAAGGCAATGCTACAAGGAATAACTTTAATCTAAAGCTCAGAAAGAAACAATAAGCAGTGAGTAAAATAGTAAGTGTAAAATGTAAACAAAAACCTAAACTCGAGGGATTCTGTGCTTGAAAGAGTCATTTACATACATTATAGCTACACAGACTGCCCCAAAAAGCAAGCTTCTACTTAACTTGGTTGTACGATTGTAGTCTTCATGGCAAAATAGTAAAAATAATCCTGACTTGACTCAAATGGGTAGTGCCATCTTCTGAGCTTCTAGGTTATACTTATTAGATTTTATCATGGCATTCTCTAGGAAACTCAGTAGCTTTTCCCCTCCAATTGAAGAGTCTCATTTGTTTTGTCTTGACACATCTCTGATGGCATTTCTCTCCTTGTGGACACTTATATTACTTCTTTTCCTTTGGTTTCTATCCACTGTCTTCCCAGTTTTCCTGAATCCAACTCCAGCCCTTCTAGGAGTTTAGTGTTTATCTTTAAATTGGTTTTCCTATGCTAGATCTACATGAGGGCTCTCTCTTTGCTTTAAAAGTTCTGCTTCAGTCCCCTCCTATTTGAGACCCTAGTTTTAGAGACTTCTGACTTGAAAATTCAAAGTGCTGATTTGATCCACAAAACTATACATGGCTTGGCACTAAAGTATCTCCAAGACAGTCTCCCTCAGATGGAACCTAACCATATTGTCCATACATCTTGAACAGGGTTGGAAAGAATCCTCCATATGAACTGGGGGGTGGGGGGGAGAAAGGTCCACAGTTTTTCAGTTATGCTTCCATCCTTTTAACTTTGTAATAATTTTGTCTCCAGAGCATAGTGTCTTTCCCTTTGATGTTCATTAGAGAATTAAGAATGAGCTGTTAAGAGTTTTCAACTTCTATGAATATTGCCAAAGGAGGAACAACAGAAATCTTGTGGTTTTATTACTGTATTATAATTTGCTTCTTGAGATTTCAATTACACTTATTTAATGCTTTTGGTTTGTAGAATATCTAAATGTTCTAGTCTGCCAGGAGGGTAGTGATATGATGGATGGATGGATGGTTGGTTAAATCTTTTTTAAGACAATATCCTTCTGTCAGATTTGGGTTTCTCTTCTGTTCATCATCCACAGGGGAGCAATTGTTTCCTTAGGAAAGATTGACCAAAGAAACTATTTGGCTCAAAAAAAAAATCCTAAAATACAATGGCCAAGTTGGTTTTCAGTTACCTGACACCACTAATGTTACTTCATATGACGCAAGCAAATTAAGACTATATCACTTGAATGCAAATACCACTCAAAGTTCAGGAGGACACTATTATTTATTTGGCTGGCTTTAATCTTCAATATCTCATCTACTTCTGAATACTTAGGAATCAATTACTGAATCCTCCATCTTTTTACAGAAAAGAATCAGATGCAATAAGGTTTTGCTGGCACATGATGCCTATGGAAAGAAAGCAAGTACATTTCCTTGTCACAGTCTGGATTTTCTACATACAGAGAAATAGCGACTACCCAGACACTGCCCAGAATGGGACCTTCAGGCTCCCACCCTTGGCCACGCCTCTTTCCCAACTCATAACTTAGGAAGTGCCATATATTCATGTATTTTTCTGAATGCACGAAGACAAAACTTGGGAATAGGCAACACTCTGTGTCCTCTTCAATCTCATAACCACTGCTTCCAACTTCCTGATTTTGTGGAGCTGAATTTGTAGCAATTAAAATACCAGGGCCTTTTTAAAGGTGGTACCCTCAATGTGAGGATCTCTCAGAAGTGGTTACTATTTTGATGCCATAACACTTATTTCATCACATTTAATTAATCCTGCCTTTTTGTGGGCTCAGCTACTTGATTTTTATGTATTATTCATGTCCAGATTTGATGCTGATTTATATTATTATTCATGTATTTATGCTGTCAAAAAGTCTCATTTTTTAAAACAAATCTCTTTTGTAGTTTCTCAAATGAGAAGATGAGAAATAGATGTTTTAATGCATATAAAATGAATTTGTTGTTTGTGTAAAGCCTGTAATAGGAGGAAAAGCACTTTGCATCAAAAGGAATAGTTAAGGCCAATGAAAAGAGGTAATACAAATCAGTACTTAGCAAATAAAGATAGGTGTAACTTCATTAGAAACAAAATAGGCATTGCTAAAAGAGAGTTTGACCATGAGTATTTAGTAGAGATAATCTAATCATTACCATTCATCCTCATTAAATCAAGATATCATTCAAACATTTAACCAAGAAAAAGTTTAATAAACTTCTCTGGAATGGGTTTTCCTCAACTACTTTGGGACTTTGATTTTCAAAATTCTTCTTGGCCAGTGATTTATTTTCATGTTTGTTTTCTGTAACATAAATTCAGCCGAATTTGAATGCTCTTTATAGAAATTCAGTCATCTATTCCATGAAGCTTAGATCTGGACTTGAACATCTGGACTTGAAAGAACACCCCACTGAGATCTGAATCACAAATTATCCTATTTCTTCCTGGGCTCTAATGTATATACACCATAAGCAGAACTGCTATGTTTATTCATGTAGTCCTCAATTTATGATCAACCGCTTAGTGACTGTTAAAAAAATGTATTTTTCTATTCAAAGTTCAAAGACAGACTCTGTTGTGACCTGCCAGCAGCTAACAGAGGTGGCAGCAGAGTCAGACAATGAGGAAGTTGGGGAGGAACTTGGGCCAGTCCTGGGGGCTCGGGAAAGCTTGGACAAGGGCTCTGCTTTGTTAGACAGCAGCAAGGCAGAGGAACAGCTGGAGCCCATTCCCAGTGTGCACATCCGCAGAGCTGCCAGAAGACAAGAACAATTAAGAAAGCAGGGTAGACTCGGGAGTAAGGCCACATCATGGAGATGATTGGCCCCTCCCATAGGACAAAAAAGAGGAGCAAATGGGATGTGAGCTTTTGCAGGAAGTAATTAGTTTATCTCGTTTCAAGATTGGAAAGTTCTGTTCGTGACTTTAATAGACTCGGTGCCAAGTTTGGACTTGCTCTGCACTTGGAAATTGGTTCTCTGGCAGCATTCCAAGTGAGATAAGATGGGAGTTGATAAACATTCCTGTTTCCCAAAGCCTTGTTGACTGTGAATGAACAGAATTAATAATGGAATGAACAGTAAAAAAAATGATTAAGACTTTGTTTCATGCTTTCTAAGGAAGCCTAGGCCAGACAGATTCCGCCAATGCTACTTATTACCCAGTTTCAAAGTTACAGTAGCTGCAGCACCCCTGCAGTCATCCACCCTTATGACCAACTGCAGGGATGCTGCAGCATTCACTTTCCTACTCCACCCCTTGGGTACCTGAAGCCACATCCACCCAAGGAAGTTCAGGCCAGCTGTAGTGGGCATGTATCAGTTGGAGCTTGCAAACTCCAACTGGCCTGATCTCCCCTTGCTTGCTGGAGTTTGCAAACTCAAGATGGTCTGCCCTTTCCTTGTTTGCTGGGTGGGAAAACAGCTAGAGGTTTGCAAGCTCCAGCTGGCTTGATCACTCTTGCTTGCTGGATGGGAAGAAAGATGAAGGACTGTGGGATTCTGAGGGACGAGAAACAGAGCATGCGATGCCTCAGGGGTTGGGGTAACCTTAGGAGACTCAGGGCAGGTGACCCTGGGCCTCCCTATCCAGGGCACCCTGTGCTCCATTTAATAACCCTTGCATTTTTTTAATGGTTGCATCAAGGACAGTGGGTTCATTAACTGAGGACATTTTGCTTAACAGCCATTCTGCCTAATACAACCATAATAGGCAGGTTCCATTATGGTCATATCTCAAGGAATACCTGTAGTTCAGGCAATTGAGCTAAGAACCCATTATCAAACAGTTTGGGGTAAACTATGATGGTGGCATGTTTATCTAAATATTGATTCTTTGTATTTACCATATATCTATTTTAATATTGTGTTCTCTTTTATCTATTTTATCTTGGGATTAGATCCTGTATTTGCTTTTTCTTTTTTTTCCCTTTTTTTGGTTGTTATGGTCATAAGACTAAACAATTAATAAACTATCAATCTATTCCATGAATGTTCAATCAGTAGTTCTGAGTTATGGACTAATCCAAAATGTAATACGACTACATATGAGCAAGGTGCTTCTGTTAAAGAAAAATGTGATGGATCACCAAATCCATGCTTAGATAAAAGTGGGGATCTCAGTCTGAAAAGATCTTTAATACCATGTGTCAGCCTCTCAAGTTGCATTTCATTCAGGGCTGACATAGTAAAGGGGGGGGGGTTAAATTCCTGTGGGATTAGTAAGAGAGACTGCAATAGAATGATTTAGAGGATGACCAATAGAATAAGGGAGCAAGCCAGGAAAGGGAGGGAATTTGGAGCAGAGGTCATTTCCTGGCTACATATGAGTTCGTGAGGACGTTGTTCTAACAAATAAAAGTTTTTTTTCTTTATTATCAAAATGTGAGAGGCACTTTATTTCTTTTTAGACAACTCCGCTCAGACACCATGATTGTGAAAATACAAATGTTGTTGCCATGAAACTATAGTCAAAGAGCTCTGATGCTGCGGGAAGGCATTTTAACAGCCCCTAAAGTGGTGCCCTACCCTAGTCTATTGAAACAGAGCAGGGATAACGAAAGGGAAATATGATAAAAATACATCATTCTACATATAATAATGGCGGCAAGACTAGCCTTCGTGCAGTGTTGGAGAAATACAAATATACCCTCTGAAGATTTTAATAATTTAAAAAGTTTTTGACTGCGCTGAAATGAACAAATTGACACTTGAACTAAAAGGATTGACGGATTTGGAATACTACGTAATATGGGAGAAGTGGTACAAATGGATTGAAACTAGAAAAGGAAAAAAGAATTTGATAAACTAGGATTGGATTTAGTTAGAATGTATAGAGTATAAGTAAACTATAGTAATATGTCATGTAAATGGTCACAGTTATGCACAAGAATTCTTTCTTTTTGTATTTTAATTATTGAAAATTAATAAAATATTTTTTTTAAAAAAAGAAACAGGGTAGTGGAATATACCATACTTAGGATTATCAAATCATTTACTTAATGAAGACAACAGATAATTATGAACCATAATAATAACATCATAATCTTTATGCATAATACTTCAAACAAGAATAGTTATAATGCAAAAAAAATGTGCTGATGCAAGCTATGGCTTTGGATCTCGTACATTACACTATAAACAAGCATTTTTTTTTAACAAATTAGAGTCTTCGTATCTCTTTTGGAGGTAAGTTTTTTCAAATTCCAAGCTGAAGGCAATATGATCTCTGAAGTGCCAGTTCCCCAATGGGAGTAAGGCAAGTTAAGCAAGCCTGCCTTTGCCTCCTTTCTTTTGCCAAGCATGGAATGGCCATTATATTGCCACTTCTTGCGGCATCACGAGTCATTAAAGCCAAGCGAGCTGAGGGAACAATCAACTTAGACGACTTCCCCAGATGTGACCACTCTCAGGATATGGGGGAGACCCTTACGATGGGCATACCTCCCCCATCCAGTTCCTCCAGACAAAACATTCCCAACATTGGTTCACTTTCCCACCTTGGACCCCACTAGGAAGAGCGTTCTAGGCCATTTAGCAGGAAGGCTGTGTTTGGTTTTGAACAGATGTTTCTTTTTACTTAGTATCTCTTACTGTCTTGCAAACCTTTGAGCTAGATAGCTAGCTAGGATAACATACTTGCATATATGGTTATTCGGCACCTTTTCAAGTGAAGATCCAAAGTGAACTATGCGCAAGCTGGCTCTAGAATGGAACTTTGAATATAAAGCAGAGTGCCTGCATTTCCAATTTCTCCTCTGTCAAGGATGGGGTTTTGAACTGTGATCAAGCCCAGGTATGTCTTACTGGTATAGCAAACTCTATGTAGTTTGGATAACACCTTGTGAGATTTTTGATTCCTAAACAAACTGTGAAGGCTCACCATAAGTTCATCTTCTAAGGATCCAACCCCTTCTTCCAGCCTGTTTTGTTCTGTTTCTTCATTTATTTATTAGATTTATTTGCCATCCATCTTGTTCTAAAGCAATTCTGGGTGGCTTACTGCAATTTAGATTAATTGGGGTTATTGTGGTATATTATAGTGATTTCAACACACACAAACACACGCACACAGAGTTTTACAATTATAAAAGTATTTATATGCGTATTCACACTGAGAAAAAAAGGTCTTCTCAGACATTGCAATCAAATGAAGAACATCTAAAATCTGTGTGCACTGCAATCCTCCTTTGCAAGAGTAAATAGGACTGAATGTTTTCTGAAACTAAATTCAAGAATCAAAAAGGGTTTTCTTTGCAGAATCAATAGTACAACCAGCATGTAATTGGCCTGAGTCCAAGGTGTCATAAATCTATTTGGAATACATACCAACATGTTTATATGGGAAGACCCTGAAATGCATCTTTAAGGACATTTACCCTTTTTATAGAGTTCACCAGCAGAACTACTCAAAAGCTCCTCAAGTTAGTATTTCTCCATTTCAAAATTCAACTTCTGCTCTTTAGATTAGGCTCAGAAAAATCAGTTTGTGCCCCATGTAGCACCCTCTAAGAAAGACTCCACAGGTGCTGCCTTTTCAGATCCATGAAGTGCCAGTAGCAACAATTCATGCAATTCAGAGGAGAATCAATAGCTGGTGTAGATTAAGTGATAGGTAGAAAACAGGGACAACAAATATGGTCCCAGAAAATATCTCCACAGAAAAAGAGAGGGTAAAAGAAATTTTCCCAACACAGTGGTAAAAACAGCCATTTTCACCCCCAAACCGTGTAATTTTGTGTAAATTTTTACTTTAAACATCTCTTTTTGCCTTGAGCTGTGATATAGGTCCTGTCAAAACCAGGGGCAATTACTGCCATTAGGTTGCCATTATGTCACTGCCGCTCCCCCCATTACGAAGGTCTCCAGCACACAAAGCTATAATCTTTGTTCACTTTCGCTCCATCACTCCCAGAAGAAACAAAATTGTTTTTTTTTAAGTGCCTTTATTTTGCCCCTGTCAACTCTGAAAAGCAGGGGGAGAATGAAGAGGGAGAAAGAGGGAAAGCAATGCATAATTTTTTTTAACTATGAAATTGCCAGATATAGTACTTGCTTTACTTATAATCTTAGAATAGAAATTTTGCTAATCGCTATTAAACTGGACACCAAGTATCTCTCTTTATACAGTCCTGGTAGAAAGCAGGACAATCTATATAGCTAACTCTGTGCTGACTTTTCTCTAAAATACCTTTTTCCCCCTTTTTCTGCAGATCATGAAATAGAATTATGATAAGTCTATGGAACCTGCTCTATGACATTTCATTTCATTTGACAGATCTGCCAATGGATAAGTCACTTGGTTTGCTTGTAAGAGCCATGAGTATAAACAAGCAAACAAATAACACAATATCTTCTATCATAAAGAATTTTGTTTTGGCCTGGTCTCTTCTTAAAGAATTATATCCTATAGATTACAATCTCTCAGTTTATCATTTATTTTAGAACTAATCACTTCATAGTCCAAGCTAAGGTATTACTACCATAAACCCAATATCAGATATAAAAGAACGGGGCATACATTTTATACTACTGTACTCCATTCTTATTATTGGGTGAGTATAACTCTTTACATTCTTTTCTAGATGCTCTTGAAAGTACAATGAAATATGAAAAATAGAATGTACATTTTTTATTATGATGCCTCACCTATAAAAATCCATTTCCAATAAGGCTTGCTATCACTTCTTACCTGCCAGATTAAAGTTTGGTTTGTTTATCCATACTTTTTGGAAACACTGGTTGATTAGGAGGGAGGGGAACTCTGAATTTTGCTACATTATTGTAGCTTGCTGCGAACTCCACATAGGCATCAGGAAGGGCATCCGGCCAGTGAACACTCAGCTCCATTCAGTCATGTCTGACTCTACCCCAAATTAAGGGACTACAGGGTCATTAAAAGGAAAGTACTATAGTTTTAGCTAATATATTTCTGCTTTTATGAAATGATAAACAATATCTCTATGAAATAGGACAGAATAAAATGCCTCAAAAGCTGAAAGTTACTTAGTCATGCTTTATACTAATACTAGGTATGGTATAATATAAAGCAATTTTCAATCCATAGCACACTCTAGGCTCCTGGCTAACATTAAATTACTCAATATGATATCAAAGCACTGGGATTACTGTAATGTCTATCAAACAAGAAGATGAAGGATTTCCCATAGATTTCCAAGAATTCTTACTTGCTTGCTTTATTCCCATGTTTCACTGATCTGTTATAAAAACACCTATGCTATGCTGCTTTTTCAATGTGTCCCAGACAAGATTAAGCATATCACCAATATCCAAAAGACTGGATGGCAAGATAACTAATAAGATTAAGAAGGCATTTTGTAATCTTTTCTGCCATGAAGCTGCCAATTTAGATTGTACTGGGGAAGCTTGTTACATAGTTTTGAGCAGTCAGAAGCAACAATTATGTCTTTATATTTTTGACAAACAAACAAAGCTTGACATGAACAGGACAGTGATTTAATGATGTGAATGAGTGAGCTAGGTTTGGGCAGAGAGTTAAGTTAAGAGTCAGAATAGCTTTTGTTTTTAAAAGTTTTAAGCCTGTCATATGGTACTTTGTTTTGTTTACCAATAAAAATCACGATAAAGTAATATTCATTTACTGCTGGCTTGCCATCATATTTCAGTGGCAGATTTTAGTAGGTTCTACACAAAAAGGATTGTTATATGAAAGATACTTGTATTCCCAATACCAAAAGCTGATTTCATGAAATGTGTGCACTGGTCACTTTGGAACTAGCTATTTATCAATGCAACAAAAGGACTAGACAGTATGATTTCCCGTTATGAAGGATTCATTTGTTTAAAAACTGAGTTGCATTGCTTTCTATACCTGTTCACGTGTTGCTATATCTTATTTAATTTCTGACCTTTTCTTTCTAAATATCTCTTCTGTTCTCATCTTTATGTTGTAACTGCCCCAAAACAATAAAAATATTAGCAACACATATGCAAGTTGTTATGAGGGCTGATAAAACAGGTTTGGGGATTGCATGTAACTGTCCTACAGGCTGTTCACTATGTCTGAAGAAATCGTTCAGAGTGTGATAAAAGCAGGTCTGCCATGGAGTATATACTTAACAGAGAGCCAATTCCAATCCCAGCATTCAGGTGCACACTTCCTAAAAATGTGCTACATATACCTAAAATGAAGAATGTACTCCCCTTAAGAGTGCACTGAATTGTAATCTTCTGACAAGAGAGGAAGAGGATTTTTGTGGTTGATAAAGTTCACATAAAAATACTTGAGAATGTTGCTATAGAACTGAACTGACAGGAGGAAAATGAGAGTGTCAGGAACACAGGAGAACCAGTCAGGCACAAGGGACAAAGGCCCAAAATGGATTCTTCTTCTGAAGCTATCTTTAATTTGATGCTTGAGGCAGCATGGTGGTAAACAATCAGTAAGTGTGGGGGACAGAGAATAATGTGCTTCACAGCTGGGTTGGAAAAGCCAGTAGCTGATCTCTCACTGAAGAGAACGGGCTCCATCTCTGTGCATCAGTGCCACTGTTGTTTGTCTCTCCACCCCGCCCCAACACCCAGAGAGGAATGGGACCTCCCAGAACCACCACTGCTTTGAATGGAAAGGTCTCGCCCACCCTTTCAGGGAGAGAAAAGAAGCCAGGGTCTGACGGACACGTTGGCTCCTGCTGACGAAGGGCTGACCCAGCATAATGAAAGCTCCCCACCCGAGTGCAAGAGAGGGGGAAGGGAGGGGAGGTCCCTTCCCGCCAGCCACCCACCCTGCCAGTATTTTGTTTTTGTTTAAATCAAATCAAGAATGTCTTTAAGCAATTCAGGGAAGACTTTCCTTCCCCACATCCCTTCAACTCCCTGTCTTTGCTGTGCCAGTTCCATAGGAACTGTAGCCTGACCTATTGTGAGGTTGTGATTCAACCAGGCACTCTGGCCAAGGGTTAGCACACCAACCTAGCTTCTCTGCAGACTCCTACTTTGTTCTCCCTCTTGACACTTCCCTTTTCAAACCAATCTCTCTCCTCTGCTTTTCAGTTTGTAATTGAAGATCTGCTAAAGGTCCCAGGTGCCAAGAAATAGCCTTCTTCTTTTATTTGGAAAAAAATGAAAATGAACAATAAACACCCCTTCCCCAAATCAGGGAACTCAGCCTACAGGTTCGCTTATAGGGAAGCATGGGGCATTCTTCTGACCTAAACAGGAGCCAATTCTTTCATGAGGCAGATAAGACAAACCTTCTGTATTCCTGGAGAACATTGCAGGCTGAATGTTACAGGCAGAGGAATGAGAGTTCTAGGGACAAACAGGGGTGGGCTTCAAAAATTCTCTGCCGGATTGCTGGGTGGGTGTGGCCATGGTGGGCATGGCCTATTTTGCCCTCCCCGAGCCTCCGTGTGTGCCCTGCACTTACTTGCATCCAAAACGGGCTGCATGGGGATTCCTGGGAGGGACAGGACGGGGTGGGTGGGGCTAGCCAGGAGTGGGATTTGGAACAGAGGTGGGTTTCAGCAGGTTCTGACCAGTTCTGGAGAACCGATAGCAGAAATTTTGAGTAGTTCGGAGAACCGGTAGTAAAAATTCTGACTGGCCCTGCCCCCATCTATTCTCTGCCTCCCAAATCCCAGTTTATTGGAAGGAAATGGTGATTTTGCAGTAACCTTTCCCTGGAGTGGCGTGGAAATGGAGATTGGGCTTTGTCTTACCTGAAAGCCCTTTCTGATTGTGGTGGGTCCGGTGGTCATCTGATGGGTAGTGCTCTGCCGATGATATGGATCGGGTCTGATAGCTGAGAAGCTCCTCCCCTTCCTCCTGCTTCCCAGCTTTCCGAAGAGATTCGATTTGGAACAGACCCACACGGTGAGCTGCGAAGAAGGAGAAAGAGAGAGAATCCCCAGGACCACGCCAGCCGGCCCCAGCGTCAACGGGAGGGGCTGACCACCGGACCCACCACAATCAGAAAGGGCTTTCAGGTAAGACAAAGCCCATTCTCATTGATCGTGGGTCCGGTGGTCATCTGATGGGACATACCAAAGCTGTGCCCTACTGGGCGGGAGACGCCCGGGCCGGTGGGGTGGACCTGTGGGCAACTTGCTGCAGGACTCGACGGCCGAAGGCTGCATCCGAAGATGCAAAACGATCCAGCCGGTAATGCCGGATAAAGGGCGTTGGGGAGGACCAGGCCGCCGCCCTGCAGATTTCCTCTAAGGAAGCCTGTGTAGACCAGGCGGCCGAGGTGGCCGCGCTGCGAGTAGAATGGGCCGTGATACGATGGGGAACCGGCAGGGCTTGAGCCCCATATGCCGTGGCTATGGTAGCCCTAATCCACCGCCCCACTGTGATGGAAGACGCTCTCTGACCCATGGTAGCAGGCTGGAAAGAAACTAGAAGGGACTCAGACCTTCTAAACCCGGCCGTTCTGGTAAGATAGATCTTAAGAGCCCTCCTGACATCGAGGGAGTGCCAGGCACGTTCCCTCGGGTGAGAAGGCCGGGGGCAAAAGTCGGGGAGGACCAATTCTTGGGCCCTATGGTAAGGAGTGTTAATCTTGGGCATGAAGGTGGGGTCCAGCCGGAGGACCACCCTATCTGGGAGAAAGACACAGAGGTCAGACCTTACGGAGAGAGCAGCCAACTCAGAAATCCTTCTGGCCGAGGTAATGGCCAGAAGGAAGGAGATTTTGTAAGTCAGGAAACGGAGCCCAACCTCCCGGAGGGGCTCAAATGGGGCCCTGGTCAGGGCGTCCAAGACCAGGGGCAGATCCCAGGAAGGATATCTGTGGATGAGTCCCGGGCGGAGGTTGGAAGCCCCTTTAAGGAAAAGGCGGATGAGAGAGCGGTCCGAGAGGGACCGTCTAGCCCCGCAGCAAAGGATGGTAGATAGAGCGGAGACCTGTCTCCGTAGAGTGTTTGGGGCCAAACCTGACTCGAACCCCTCATGAAGGAAGGCTAGTACCTGCACCGTGGTAGCCGCCGAGGCGGTGATGGACCGACGTGAACACCAGGCCGAAAAGGATCTCCAGGTGGAATTGTAGATCCTCGTGGTAGAGGGTCGCCGGGCTGCCTGGATGATGGGAACAACTGGAGCAGGAACCCGTGCCGCGGTCAGCAGGCGCCGCTCAACCTCCACACGGTCAGCTTCAGCCAGGCGGGATCTGGATGAATCAAAGGTCCTTGGCGCAGGACCACTGCGTCCGGCGGAAGACGCCACGGATGACGAATGGAAAGAGCTTGAAGATCCGCGAACCACGGGCGTCGTGGCCAGAATGGGGCAATCAGCAGAAGCTCCGCTCGGAGGGAGAGCATGCGCCTGATCACTCTGGGGATGAGCGGCAGAGGAGGGAAGGCGTAGAGAAGCCCCTCTGGCCAGTCGCTGAACAGAGCGTCCACCGCCTCGGCACCCGGTTCCGGGAAACGGGAGACGAATCTCTCCGTCTGGCGGTTGAGCCGGGTGGCAAACAGATCGATCACTGGGGGGCCGTATCGATCCACGATCCGGCGGAACAAGCCGGGGTCCAGACTCCATTCCCCCTGGTCTATTGACTCCCGACTCAGCCAATCCGCCCGGGAATTTGTCACTCCTGATATGTGTGAGGCCCGAAGGGACCTCAGGTGAGTCTCCGCCCAGGCTCCCAAACTCTCGGCCTCCTCCATGAGGTGGCGAGACCGGGTCCCCCCCAGGCGGTTTATGTGGGCCTTGGCGGCCACGTTGTCTGTCCGGATTAGTATGTGCTTGTCCTGTACTTTGTCTTGGAAAACTCGAAGGGCGAGATGGATGGCCCTGAGCTCCAGCCAATTGATGTTGTGGGCTAGGTTGGATCGGGTCCAGCGACCCTGGGCCATGGAGGGCCCCAGGTGCGCCCCCCAGCCGTGAAGGCTGGCATCGGTAGTCAGAATTAGATAATGTGGCTCCCAGAATTCCCTCCCCTTGAGTAGGGCTTCGGAAGACCACCAGCGGAGGGAGAGGAGCACCTTGCGGGGAAGGGGTACCCTGAGGTCCGAAGGCCCCAACAGACGCCTTTGGTAAGGGAGCAGGAACCACTGCAGGTCCCTGCAGTGGAGGCGCGCCCAAGGGACTATCCCTATGCAAGAGACCATCTTGCCCAGGAGCTGGGACAGAGACGCCAGGGAGACAAGTCTCCCTGATGAGACTGACCTGACCAGTGACCGCAGACTGGAGAGGCGGTCCTGGGAAAGATAGACCTTGCCCTCTACAGAGTCGATGAGGGCTCCCAAGTGTAGTATGCGGGTCGTGGGTATCAGCTGGCTCTTGGCCAGGTTGACGGAAAACCCGTGGCTCTCCAGGACCTGGAGGGTGGTAGCCAGGTCCTGGCGCGCTAGACCCTCCGAAGTCGACTGAACGAGGAGATCGTCCAGGTAGGCCTGAATCCAGATGGGAAGAGTCCGGAGGTAGCCCACTAGCGCGGCCATAATTTTTGTGAAAACTCGGGGAGCCGAGGATAGACCGAATGGAAGGGCTCGATACTGATAATGACGGCCCGCATACTGGAATCTGAGGAATTTCCGAAACGCCGGATGGATAAGGACATGCAGATACGCCTCCGTCAAATCTATTGACGAGAGGTAGTCCCCTGGCCGAATGCCTTCCAAGATGGAGGAAAGGGAGTGCATTTTGAACCGACGGTAGGGAATCCGTCGGTTCAGGGATTTGAGGTCCAGAATTGCCCTCCATCCCCCCGAAGACTTCTCGATCACGAACAGGCGGGAATAATAGCCTTGTCCGCGCAGCTCCTGAGGTACCGGTTCTATGGCCTGAATTTCTAAGAGGTGGTGAATGGCCGATACCATCAGGAGCCGACGAGTCCGATCTCGGGAGACCGGACATCGGAGAAAGCGGTCGGGAGGGATGGAGAGGAATTCGAGGGAGAGGCCCACCCGAACCGTCTCCCTGACCCATGCGTCCGAGGACGTGGCCTCCCACTGGCTGGCAAAGGATGCCAGGCGGCCCCCAATGGGAGGTCCGGGCGCACCATCAGCGAGATCTGCGGGCAGGACGCCCGCGATCCCCTCGAAAGGGACGCCTGAACTGGCCCCGTTGGGATTGGGGACCCTGTCGGTCCGAAGGGCGAGGCTGACGGGGAGGGAATGGTCTTTGGAACCTAGGCCCTGAGAAGGAGGAATTGTCCGGCCCACGAAAGGAGCGCGGAGAACGTTGGAAAGACCTACGGGACATGGTAGGGAGAAATTTACGTTTGTCCCGTCCCTCAAGTAGGAGAGGCTCCAAGGGAGGACCAAACAGTTGAGAGCCATCGAACGGTGAAGAGGCCAGGCGCCATTTAGACTTGTTGTCAGCCTGCCACTGCTTAAGCCACAACAACCTACGGGCCGAATTGGAAGCGCCCATGGCCTTAGCTGAAAACCTGGAGGAGTTCAAGGTGGCGTCTGCGGAAAACTCTAAGGCCGCCAATACCTTATTGATGTCTTGGTGTGTGCGGGAATCCGACACCGGGAGGCGGTCTTGGAGCTGTTTGAGCCATAGAATGGATGCCCGGTTGAAGAAAGAAGCCGCCAATGTAGACTTGATCGACCAGGCAGTGGCTTGGTGGGTCTTCACCAAGGCATACTCCATGCGGCGTTCCTCAGGCCGAAGACTGTCCTCTGGAGGGGCCGCCGCATACGGGGATGACGAGAGAGAAGCGATGGGCGGATCCACCTTGGGCACCTGCAGGAGAGAAGAAATCTCGGGGGCCAGATTATAAATGCGCTTGTCTAAGGCGTTGGGTTTAGGACCAGAAGAAGGGGCCAGCCATTGCTTCGTGAGGACATCTTTAAACAACTTGGGCCCCGGGATTTCCTCCGCTTCCACGAAGGGCTCTTCAAACAAAGGCACAGCTGCCGAGGAGGAGGAAGGAGTGGATCCATCCCCCGCTGGGAGGTTGGGCCTAGGGGTCCCCAGGCCGGTGGTGATCTTGGCCTTATGGAGTAAAGACCGGAACATCTGCGGTTTGAAAAGGCCCACAAAGGAGGGCTGGTCCGGTGCCAAGTCCTCATCATCAGATAAATCAAAATCCCTAAGATCCTCTTTGCCCAAGGACCCCTGCACGGAAGAACCAGAAGAATGGGCCCCAGCCGAAGGTTGGGCCCCATCGACAGACAAACAGGAGCCCTCCACGTCCACGAAGGAATGTTCCTGCGAGACCCAAGAGGCTGTCCTGCGCTGCCTGTCAGCCTGTATCCCCTGTTGGATTGCCTGATGGATGTATGCAGCCAGGTCAGGAGGAATGGGAGGCTTGGAAGCCTGCACCCCAGGAGGGGAGGCCTCAGGGACATCCTGGACCTTGGGAGATGGGCCATCCTGCCTGGGCCCTCCTAGCGGGGTAGGTGAGTCCTGGATGCCAAAAAGGGACTGATCCACCTGACCTTGGGTTGGCCTAGAAATTCCCTCCTCATCTGGGGATAAAGCAGGAGGGAGCTCAGAAGCCGGGAATTCAGGCCTATCTTGGAGAGGAGGCTGAGTTGGGGTTGGAGTGGACTGGGGAGCCTCCTGAATAGAGGCCTTCTTAAGGGCCCTTTCGATGGAACGTTCAATGGCCTGGTGGAGTCTTAATTCCTCCCTGGCCTTGGCCTCAGCCGCCTTGGATGGGGAAATCTTACTCCTCTTTGCCTGAGAGGAAGAAGATCCAGGCTGATCCTCCGAAGGGTTGCCTCTTTTTTTAGATTTAGAGTGCTTGGAGGCCATTATGGAGGCCTAGGAAACCCACTCAGCAACGGAAAAAAACCTCAATTGGAAGGGAGGAGACAGAAACAAAATGGCGGCCAGCAAGCCAGAGTAGAGAGAAGAGGCCCAGCGACAAAATGGCGACCAGCCACGAGGCAGAAAGTCAAAGTCCGGGGGGGGGGGCAGGGAAGAAGGCGACTCACAAGAAAGTCCAAAGATCAAAGTCTTCCCTGCTTGAGGCCGCTGGTGTGGGAAGAGGCTATGCCAATGTCCAAGGCAAGCCTCCAGCCAGGGAGCGCCTCCGAAACTGTGGAGCGCCAACGAGATGTCTTCAGGCTTCGCTGGCTGAATGGCGCGTAGGCGAAGCCCAGGGGACGCCGATGTAGAGCGCTGCCCACCACAGCGAAAACCGCCCCTGCCAAGCGGTCTGCAGCCGAGCGAGAGCTTCCCAGGCTGTCGCCGTCGAGGAGAAGCTCTGGAGGCTCAAATACAAAGGCGCGCTGAAGAAAACGGCTCCTGCTCACTCCCCCTCCCTTCTAGAAGGGAAAAACAGGGGGAAGTTTAAAACGGCTGCAGGCAGCGAAAAGAGGCGCTAAATAGCGCTCGCGCTGCAGGGGGAGGCTCGATCTTAAGGAGAGCCTGCCACCCACCCACCCCCAGGAGGGGGGGAGTCCTCAGCGGAGTTGGGCCTAAGCCGGTCGCGCTGGCAGCTCAGACCCCCTCCGGGGGAGCTGTTTGCAGGTACTTAATAAAGGCTTTGATCACTCTCTTTTTTTTTTTTTTTTTTTTTTAAGGAATATAATGGTCAAACTGAGAGGAGCAGCTCGAACCGTGACTTATCCAAATCGGATCGAGTCTGAAAGCTGGGAAGCAGGAGGAAGGGGAGGAGCTTCTCAGCTATCAGACCCGATCCATATCATCGGCAGAGCACTACCCATCAGATGACCACCGGACCCACGATCAATGAGAATTTACAGTATCCTTCCCCTGCCATGTCCACCAAGCCATGTTCACCAAGCCATGCCATGCCACACCGAAGCCACACCCACAGAACGGTAGTAAAAATTTTTGAAACCCACCACTGATTTGTGGGTTCTCCGAACTGCACCGAATCTTAGCTAGAGGTTCTCCCAAACCCCTGTGAACCCCCAGCAGCCTACCTCTGGGGACAAAGTACCTTCTGAACTATCAGATTAATCCAAACCCTTCATCTATGTCAGATTAAAGTTTCTGATTTGAGCTGGAGTAAGAACATTCTTTCCCTTAACCCAAGGTAGGGACAGCACACTGGGTATGGCTTCTGGAATTTTTCCCAGCATTTTACTACCAGGAGCCATATCTGGATTTCCTTCTGTGTTATAACAGGTTATACTTCTGCTCTCTCCTCATGCTGCACCTTATTGCAGACTGTGTGTACTGGCTGCATTCATGCCAGTGCATATTTTCATTCAGAGTTATGTAATCAGAAAGGAGGATGGCTTTTGATGTAATAGTCAGTAGCATTCTGTGCTGTTGCCCATCTTCCTCTTCCATAAATATGCATTGGAAATATTTTGTCTCTCATCCCTCAGCCAGGTCCAGCTCATTTTTGATCTCCTGTTTTCAATAAATTATATTGCTCACCACAGACATAGAACCTAAATCCCTTGGTTTCCAACATTTCATTAGTTTGGAACAAATAAAACAAAGGTTTAGAAAAGTGTACCTTCTGCCCTAGCTAATGAGGTTAGAAGTTCTCTAGCTTAGAAAATAGCTGTTTTGCTGCTTCTCATTCCCTGGAACATTTTGGGATTAATCTGGGATTGCTTTATGTAGAACTGAATTCTGTCATTATTACAATGAGTTTTTTTTTAAAAAAATCTTAATTTGACTCAATGTACCACATGACCACTTCTATGCAGTATAGTAGGACTTTCTAAATATAAATTACTTCATATTTAGTGATATTTAGTGTAATTTAGTGTAAAAACTGGTAATATTGAAAGTATTTCAGTCAGAATCAGGTTTGCTTTTTCTTACATTTGGATGATGTTTTTTAAAAAAACCAACGGTTTATAATTGAAACTACAAGAGGGGTGTTGTAGAGAAACAAAAGAATATGCAGAAGATCTTGTAACTTACAATAGGAGACTATATAAATAAAGAACATAGGTGAGAGAATAATATGGATGCAATGTTGTATATTATTATTGATACAGCATCAGTGATTTCCACTGCAATTTTGTAAATGGTCTTAGCATCAAAAGAAAACTTAACTGCAAATAATTTTCAATTAATATAGAGCCTTATTTAAAAAGAATTACTCTTGTAAAGGTTACAAACCTTGATCAGCTGACATACATTACATGCCATTTCTTAAAATCTAATGTAATGCCCAAAATATGCAATTTTGAATTTATATTTAAAAAGAAGGCAAGTAAATCCTGGGAACCAGAAACTGCTGCACATTTTTGAGAGGCAGATAACCTGGAGGAAAGAATTAAAGAACTGTAAATCCTGATGACAATCCCAATTAGGATATTAACAAAACCAGCACAACATCTGCAAAAGACAATCGACTCAGTCTTTGTCTTGTGTCACTCTACTAGTCTGTCAGCCAAGCAGCAGATAGAGGAAGAGAACCACTAACATAATTTATATGGAGTTTTCAAAAGCCTTTGAGGAGAAGGCTACTAAGGAAACGAAGCTAATGTGGTGTGGGAGGCAAAGTATTGTCACGGGTCAAGAAGTGTCTAAGAAAAGGAGAATCTGGTAGTGGGAATGAACGGCCACTCTGGGGCCTGGCAGGAGATTAACTGTGGTGAATCCCTGAACGCCATACTCCTTAATACACTTATTAATGACCTGGGAAAGGGGGCAAGTGCTGAGAGGACAGACTTTCAGCTGACAAGGGTTCTAACAAAGCCCAGGAAATGAGAACCACAATGAGGTAAAATGATGTGCTAAACTTAGATAGCTGTGCTTGCAAGGATGAAGGATCCATTTGCTATTCTGAAGCATAATGGATGAATTTGAAACTTACCGCAGCCACTCTGGAATCTTCTAAGAATGAACATAACTGTTTTGACAAAATACATGTTATACAATATCAGGAAATTCAAAAAGAATAACCCGGATACAATGTGTGAAACAGTTTATAAGAAGTGATTATGATCCTGGTATTTAACATTCATACGGCTGTTACTGTGTTTTTGCAAGAATGTTTGTTAATTTGCTATTTATTTTCCACATTTCTAAGGTTATCCAACTTGTTGACAACCCTGTGTAGCACATAGAATAAAAACTAAGTATAAAGTCATGAATACACACACAAAAGAAAGGTGGACGTTCAGGTTGAACCAACATTCTACCACAAAACCATAAAATTCTTCATGCAGAGAGGCCACATCCCATCCTAATTCATATCCTGGAGAAAGGCAGAATAATTTCCAATATATTGCATGAACAGAAATATACTTATTTTCTGCCTTTGGAAAGAAATACTAAACCATGTTGTGCCCATACAAGCTTCTCTGGAACACAGTAAAAGCCTTGAAATATGGCCAGCACCACACCAAGGAGAAGCATGTAAACCTTTTGAATAGGATAGTTATACTTCCTTTTCTGAAACAGGTAGAGGGAGATGAATTTAATAGCACCAATAGCTGTTGTAGATTCAGATTAATCTAGTAACAGTCCCAGAACTGGGTGCAAGACAATTAGCTGTGCCCTGATGCTGGCACTGCAACCTATCACTTCTTCATGTGAGATGGGCTGCACAGCAGCTCATTAGTTGAAGTGTGAACACAGCCACTCAGGGGCAATTGATACTTAATCCTTAGCTATTCACACCCCAATAATAGGAAGCAAATTAACCCTCACGATCCATCTCACCTAATTCTAATGGACTTCTCATTTGTGCTATTTCACTGAGAAGGAACTAGCAGGGGTCATTTGGGCTGCCTTGAAGTATGTATGTTCACTTCCTAATACAATGTCCATAAATGGAAGACAAATATGTGTTTATATACACATGTAGGCTAGTGAGAGAATCATATTAATTAGTCACAGTTACAGCAAATATAGCAGGAACTTAGTAAAAATAATAGGTTTGCAAGTAACGTCACCTTATAATGTGAAGTATAAATTTATATACAGTGCAAACATAACCCTGAGGGATACCCATTACAGCTTTTTAGAGTTTGAACAATACTTCAGTATAAAAGGACAGGTTAGAATTAAAAGATTAGAATCACCTGATGCATTCATGGGTTGCTCTTGGTGGATCTATTCTAAAAATAAACATCTTCTCATTCAATCAACAGCTTTCACAGGGTTAAAATCGAATATTCCAAACAAAACAGGAAAGGGGGGGGGGCGGTGAAGAGAAAAGGCACTAGAGAAAGCGGGACAGAAAGTTAATTGAAAATGCTGTTTAATTTTTCAGCTCCACTGGACTACACCCCAGCACAGATGGTTCATCAAGACAGCCTCTGTCTGTATCACTGTCCATCCCAGCCTTTCTCCCCCCACCTAGTCTCCTTTTTTAGGGGGGAAGCACAGCAGGCAGTAGCTCAGAAAAGGGGGGGTAAAGGCAACTTAACACAAAAGCACATTCTGTGGCGCTCTTTTCAAGGCGCTGGGACAATGGTCCCAACTTGATCCTTTCATAAAGAGAATGTTTCAGGGTCAGAAAACAGGACACATTAAGCTGAAGAGGCTGCAGCGCTAGCCATTTTGCTGCTGACTTTGGTGGCCGTTTACAGGCCCATAATGGAGTTGGGAAGCTTCTTTCCTTTATTTATTTATTTTAAAGCCAGTGTTTTTTCAGGCCATAACAACCTTTGTGCTATGTGGAGTATAGACTCTCTCCTTCGCTTTCCAATCTCCTACTTCTTTCCCTTTCTCAGTACCCATATTTACTAGCCAAGGGGAACATCCTTTTTAACTGGATCATTCCATTAAGTCACCTATTTTTTAAAAATATTAATGCCATTCTATATCCAACTGTACATCTTTCCTGGCAATTCTCATTGATACTTCCACTCATGCCCTTTTATTTATAAGTAGCAGATTCATTTTGTGGATGAAACCAGTTTATTTCAGGATCTGATTTTAAATTCTATTATGCTTTTTGCCAAGATCACAACCTACAGACTTAGCATTTAAGATGGATAATGTATTCTCACTAAAGTGGTTATGATTTCAAGAGAAAAATCATTCTCCATCTGCTTTGCTAACTGGCTTCATTAATGTTTTTGGAAATTTTACACCCCAGTAAGGTAAAGAATTTAATTTTCCAAAAACCATAGCTTAAGTTTATGCCATAGTTATGAAACAAGACACTGTACATTAATTATTGGTTCATTTAGTCATCTTAATCTAGCCAGTCTGATTAAGAAGGCCCCCAACCATTGGAAGCAGTTTGGAGGACTGCATTGGCTATGTGGTGTAAGAGAGAATCCAGTCTACCAATTTTTGCCATTTGTGTACCATTAAAGTAGTATTGGATGCACTTCTTAGTCTACATGCTCGTTAAGTATCATTGCAAAAGTAGGACTAGCAAAAGCCCTATATGATCTCTGCATCCTTTGTTTTGTTCCTCATACTCTGGTTTTTAAAGAGGGCAAATGTACCAGATGCATAATTTTGGACCTGGTACAAAGTTTGGAACTTTGGAAGTCCTGTTAAGTTGCTAAATGTTGTATATGTTGCAAAAATGGAAAATAATGGAATTTCTCAAATGCATTTCCCCTTTCTACAACAGAGGTTTCCACAGTGTTTCAGAAAAACAGTATATAGATAATTTGGAAAAGCAAAGCCAGAAGCGAGATAATAAATTTAGATGATAAAAACTATTGGTCATTTCTACAGAGGTTATTAATTCTATTATCAAGATTTAACAAGGGATACTAAAAATATGCAGGTTATTGTTTACAGTATGCTACAGATAATTTTTTAAAATGAAGTATGTAAACAAACAAAGCAATAGGCTTAAGTCAGCAAAATTGCTTATTGAGCCCATAACCAAGCAATATAAACTTCACTCTTTGACTAACCCTGCCATTGTGAAGATGTCCTTTCTTGTAACAATACTTTTCATATAAGAAAAAAAATCCAAGACATGCAGAGATTTCACTTCAAACAGAAAAGAAACAAGATGGCTTACATGTTTGAAAATCCATTATTATGTTCAAAAAAATGGGAAATCTCCATGGCACTATTCTTCCAAACAAAGATATGGAACCTACTTTAAGAGTCTTATTAGGTTCTAGTACAGAGACAGACAACATGCAGCTCCATCCTATATAGGACTCACTGCCCCCTTTTTGTACCCCTCAGAGGCCTTTATAAAGGTAGCTACTAAAAATGGATGAAACAAGTTCCTACCACTCTGAAGTGAGAAACACACAAAAACTGTAGTGTTAGCTTCAAAACAGGCAAATAACAGCAACGAACTCAACTCACTTGAGTTCAAGACAGATATGATGACGCTCTGCTTACTGGTCAGCATTCAACTATTCTAAAAATGTTCAATATGGTTATATTGCTGCATTCCAAAGAAAATTAATAACTTGTAACTTTGGTCAATACTGGGAGCCGTAATTCAGTATTCTTTAGAATGTCACATGTTCGCTGGATTTTTTATTCATTTGATTTCTTTTAAAACAAGCACTATCATTTAGGTTCATTATTTACATCTCTCATCTAGGGCATGGCTATAAATCATTCCAATGGACCATTAAAGCACGTAGCCATGGATTCAGTAAAGCAATATTGCAAAATAGGCAGGTTTGCATTATACATACTGGATAAAGTATTTTTATTGCATGTTCTACCCCAAACTGTGGGAATTCTGCCATGTAGCCCCTCCCCCTCAAAAAGCAATTCAAAATGCTACATGTGGTCCCACGGTTGCAAGTTGTGCAACTTGATCTAGAGCGTATCTTCTCTTCTCTTTGAATTGAAAATATGGCATCTACAGCCACGTGTCTAATATGGATGGAATGGGCCTCACGGACAACTAGTTCTTAAACTTACATAGCTACAAAGTTAAAACTAAATTATAGTACATGGATTATTTAACAACACTTTTTGGATGCACTTCAGGCATCCAGTATTGATTATCGCTCCTGAGGATTGAACACTGGGCTGGATGAGACACTAGTAGCTCTTAAGTTCAGACAATATGGAAAGGTTGGGGAGGTGTGATAATTGCAAAGGAGCTGAAAGCTGAAAGGGGAGGGGGGACTCGGGTGGTCCAGGGGGAGGAATGAAGAAAGAGAAAAGAAAAACCCAGCAGTGTACCATGTTGCATTGTTCACGCTCAGACCTTCAATTTGCTCTCGGCATTCTCCTGCAGTGGGGAGAACGTTACGCTGGCTTAAGAGACAAATCGGACACAAAATAAAGACCAAGCACTCAGCAGTAAAGCAATTATCGCAACATTTTATGCCGGGGCTGTTCCTTTTGAAGGCTGCCTGGTGCTGCCCGCATGTACCTTAACCCGTTCCTAATAACCATAAAGTCACCATTATTTACGGTACAAGACATTAAATAAATAATGAAAAAAGCTGCCAGCAACAGAGCAAGGCATGCAGGGTGTGCAAGAGAATCCCTTAGCACTGGATTAACCTGTGCTGCAGGAAGAAAGTAACTGAGTATTGAGTAGAGGAGCAGCAATCTAACATGCAAGAAGCACAGAGAATTAACTTGGGCATCAATGAGGTGGGGGGAAACCGAAAGTAGAATACAGCTCCAACTTAACCCAACAACTCAAGAGTTTCCATACTACTAAAAAAATTAACTTAAGCCTGTTCTGATCTTTGCCAGGCATAGGAAGCCCAAATGCCTATGAATTACAAATCAAGCAAATCTCATAAGAATGGCAAGAAGGTCCCTTCTTTTAATTTTGCTAAAATTAAAACTGTACTATAGTTTCAAGATTTAAAAAACCTAACCTTCATTGAGTTCTACTGAATCCATCTATGTGCTGGCATATAATATAGGCTTATATAGTAATAAGCCTTGACCAGAAAGGGAATATATTCATTAATTTTTTATTTTTTTGTAATTGTGGAAAGAAAAAGGAAGCAGTTCCTTTAAATAGGAAAAAAGGTTTCCCTTTTGAAAACAGTATTAGTTATCCCACCATTCAAATGCTCAAAGATGAGTCAAAGAAAATATAATTACATCTTAGACCAACCTGTTATTCTGGATCCTATAAATTACTGTTATTGATATTACATATGGAGCTATAGTGCTCTTAAAATCAACAAAAACATTATGCTTGAAATTCCCAGACTTCTTTAGAGCAGATGAAGACTTATTGAAAGTTGACCCTAGGGAAGTAGCAACAGTTGCACTAATCATAAACTGTAAAATATTTTCATTGCCCATAAATTTGTGAGGATAATTTCTCTGCTTTTTTTTTAAAAAAAGGCTTTTCATTTGCTTTGAATGATCTTTGTGTTAAAATTATTGAAATGTTTAATAACATTTAAGTGCAAATCTGAATAGCATTTTAAAAGTACCCACATATTGTATATTTTTAGTGTTATACTAAAAGTACAACACAGACAGCAGTTATAATCACAAATAATGTAGTTTGTTTGGTTTTGGTTTCGCATATTGCATGAATTTGTCCTTGGTGGCTTGTAAACCACCATTGTTCAATTTTTATGGTTTGTGAATTCAGCTAATTGTCACTTACTCATTAAATAAACTATGGCTTAGACTGATGTGTAACTAGTAGACACATCTAGACCTATCAGACTGGTTTAAACTAAACCTAATCAGCAGTTTATTCTTCCAAATGTGAAATGCTTCCTGGGAGCTTCTGATGAAGGCTATGTTGATACAACAACAGAAACCTTGCTTATTTAATCATGATTTAGTGAAATAACATAATTGTCTGGATTTAAACAATATGCTAAGCCACATATCCACTGATATGTGGATATGTGCAAACTCAGATAGCCCAAAAGCAGGAACTATGTGAAAGTTCTTGGACATGTGCAATATATAGATTTCTCTCAGTTTATGCAAATTATTTGAATGATCATGTTCATCCAAAATTTGTTTTATACAAAGTGTATCTATTATTTGTGCAAATAAAATCAACTTGTGCCAAAGGACTGGAAACATGACAAAACTACTCACCAAGACCAATTTCTGCTCACCCAAGTTATTATTGTGTTACACAGTGGTTCCTTTTATGCTACCTGCAATGGCTACTATTGGAAGTGGAAGGGATTGCCATTCTCGAATTGGCCTTTTTAGTCACACTAGATGCTGTTTTAGAACCTCTTTCCATAGCACGATACCATAGTCTCTTGAGACTGAAGGATGCCAATGCAAATGTTTACTACTATTATTATGGGTTCAAAATAGCCATCCACATCTTTTCCTGTTCTCTGACTGAAAAGGAAAACAATCTTTCTAACTCTAGAAGCAGGGAAACGTACTACCTATAGGTAGTCCTCAACTTACGACAATTGAACCCAAAATTTGTTGCTAAGTGAGACGTTTGTTAAGTGAATTTGGCCCCATTTTACAACCTTTCTTGCCACAGTTGTTCAGTGAATCACTGCAACTAAGTTAGTAACGTTGTTAAGTGAATCTGCTTAACATTGATTTTGCTTGTCAGAAGGTTGCAAAAGGTGATCACATGACCCCAGGACATTGCAACCGTCATAAATATGAATCAGTTGCCAAGCTCCTGAAATTTGATCATGGACCATGGGGATGCTATAAAGTTCACAAGTATGCAGAATGTGACCATTTTGCAAACTTATGAACTTTATAGCATCCCCATGGTCCATGATCCATGGTTTTTCAGTGCCTTTGTAACCTTGAATGGTCACTAAATGAATTGTTATAAATCGAGGACTACCTATACATTGCACTGAAGCTGATGAAGGATCATCAGTGCTAGAACAAGCTTTTAATCTGGGCAAATGTATTGTATGCAGTATAACGAAATATGCTAATGAAATTCATAGTGCTGTGATGCATTCCATCTCCTTGCCTGCCATGATAACCATGCATATTAGAAATCCATCTGTAGAAAAAAAAATGGGAAAAATGCTTTCATTATGTATTAAAAACGAGACAAGGAAGAAAATGTTAAAGAATAAGGCTCTAAACATATATGCGCACATTTGTCAATGCAATGTAGTTAAAAAGTTTGACACCATGCCCCACAATCCCTTTTTTCCACTGATTTAGTATTCATTCTATATGAGGCTTTGGGGGAATGTAACCCCTAGCACAACTGATGGGAGTTTGTGTATTCAAAGTGGGTACACTGGATACTTTAAACTCAAACAGGTTCACACATCGTGCTAATTCTTAAGCCTGTTTAGCTTTTGTTTACTGAACAAAACACAATGAAGTTTCTACCATATGCTAAGCTACATCCAAACAATTAATATTAAGGCTAGATTTCTATAATGAGAATGACAAGTTTGTACTCAGTGTACTATATGAACTCAGACCATATGGTTAGGTTATTTATCCTAGTGATTTATTTGGCTACCCAATTCACCAAATGCAACTTGGTTCAATGTTTCATGGGAATGCAGTCAACTGAGTTAATTCAGTTAACCATGGATTAACATGTTGTGTGAACACTTCCATTACCTCAGTATGTTTGCACCAAACCTTAAGAGCCACAATGCAACCTCAGTCCCATATGGCAGTTGCATATCAGTTTGCAAAAGGAGTTGAACTAAAGCAGAAAAAAGCACTAGTTTCAGCAGGAATCAAGCGTTCAAGGAACAAAGCTGATCCTATTGAAAGTGCAAACAATTGCAAGGAGCTACAGCAAAAGGATCTCTTGGAAACTGTTTCTACTTTAAATAACTGTATGCAAAACAAAGGAAACTAACTTCTCAGGCAGCTGAATAGTAAAAGTCAAGCACAGACACAATGAAAGACCAGGCCATCTGCACAGAGCCTCTGAGATGAGACTAAGAAAAGTAGCATGGGCTTTGTATACCATAGGGAGAAGCCCAGCCCTGCACTGTGCAGCAATGCTGTGTGGTTGCAGCTGCTTAAAGGGCTCTGAAGCCAAGTGGACAAAAATTAAATTTGAAAAATTAATATAAAATAATGTTCTGGAGGGCCCATTTAAAACACACACACACATCCACAAAATGGTCAATATAAAAATGACTTAGGAAAGCAATATATGTAAGATGAGCAGATTGCAGATGGAAAAGGAAACAGATGAATCTATTATGCGGTGCAAGCTCAGAGATTTGTCACACAGCCATGGATTGCACCATTGAGAAATGAGGACAATCTGTATGTGCTGGTTCCAGAAGAACTGGATGGTGGCCCTGAAGACAAGAAAACTTTGGAAAAGTCACATGGGAACAGAGCAGTAGCAGGAAAAAGAGCTAAGAGTGCTGGCAGCCCTCTTATCGGAATGCAATATTATGATAATCGTTTTTTTCTTAGAGAAAAATAATCAGAGGTTTGAAAAACAATAAGGTTGATAATATTTCTTAAATATAAGAGTTTGATAGTCAAGAGAAATAACCTTTGACAGTTGCAATAGTCTTCATATCTGAATTCTGCTTTCAGATATTAAACAGATTCATTTATCAAATTTATTAGTCACCCATCTCCCTCACAGAGGGGCTCTGAGAAGTTTACAATTTAATCAGTACAATAAAAACATTAAAACCGAATCATTTAAGATTAAAAATTTAAAAATATAAAGCAACTGTCAGCCCTGGAGGCCATTTTTTTTCTTTGAATATTCAGAGCTGCCACATTTAGTGCTGTGGGAAAGTGGGAGGTGGGATTGCATGGAGCTGTAGAGATATCTCGCCATAACATCATTCTTTTCTCTGGGAGTCAAGGTCGTTCAGCCTGCACCTGGAGTGGCGTAACTAGGAGGCATCTCCAGTTGGGACAGTGGATTGATTGGACCATGTGATGGACACATGGATGGACACATGGATGCAGGGGAAGGGACTTTGACTTTCCTTTGGATGGGGAAAACCCAGAAGCTTTCAGATTCGGGTTTTCCCAGATGTGCCAATATAAATTCTCTAATAAAGTGGAACTTTGAAGAACTTCTAGCTTCGGAATATTCTTTCATTGGGGGTGTTACTTGGAACCCTGACATTATGAAATTGCAAGAGAGGAGAGATTCAAGACAGGAAGACTAAGAGTTGTTAATACAGGTGGGGAGGGTTCTCATAGGGCCAAACAGTCTCATGGTTGTGTGGGCCCCTAGATACCCCATGCAAGGCTACACAGTCAGGTTTTGACCCTTTTGCAGAAACCCAGAATATTGGGGGGGTTCCTCACCTCTGGGAGCAAGATGTTCCACAAAGCAGAAAAGGCCCTTTTTCTTGACCATGCTGACTTGCCTCCAGAAATTGTGGGTGTTCCAAAACTGGAGGCTTTTAAGAAGAGATTGGACAACCCTTATCTGAAATAGTATAAGGTTTCCTGCTTGAACAAGGGATTGGACTAGAAGACCTCCAAGGTTGCTTCCAACTCTTTTATTCTGAATCCTCTGACTGACAAGGTGTGTAGCATGCTTTTCTTGCCTGAATGAGTGGGACGGGCTGATATGATGGAGCGAAACTGGTTCCATCGATAACCTGGGTCTATGCCATATTGGGCTTTATAGGAAATGTCCAACACTTTGAATTGGATCTGAAAGCAAATCGGGAGCCAGTGCAGTTTGTGGAGCAGAGGTGTTATATTTCCCTTTTTGGGGCACCCGCTGTAGCTTTCACTGCTGCATTCTGCACCAGTTGAAGCTTCTGGATACTTTTCAAGGGTAGCCCAAGTACTTGGTCTTGTATTCTATGTTAAACATAATTTTAAATATGACCACAAACATTGCAACAGATGCAGGCCATAACAAAGAATTTACATCTCTCTTTCAAGTTCAGTCCTCTATGCCTACCCATCCCTTTATTTCTCCATATTATTGCTTCACATAAGATGCTATTTGGCATGGGAGTATGCCAACAGGAAGTTCTCTTTTCTGCCAAATGAAGCTTATGAGGGCAGGATTTTAAGGCTAATTCATTCTATCTACTAACTTTAAATGGTTTGCTCATGGTTTATAGCTTGTTGTGTTGTACTAAATAACCATGGTTTAGTGCAATGAATAAATCAGGTCATTGCCATATCAAATGACTCAAATTCAACAAGTGCAAACAAAACATTATTTGGTATGTCTATTTGCACTGGAAGTGCTCTTTTGCATAAAAATGTAAGAATGTACTTGATCATGCTTACATACACATCTAAATACACAATAGTAGAGCCAGGCACACTCATAATAACACCAAGATGCCAACTGCAGGAAATAAAAGAAAACTTGCTATCATATCATAACACGCCTTGAACTATATGATTTGGTCTGTTTGAATTCTACGCGAAGGAAAGCAAGTAGGTTTTGGTGATTTTATTAATTTCACTAGTCAAATTTATTATCAGTACGAGAGGATGGTGCAGTACTCATTTTGACTAAGAAGGATATTCTGTTATTTTGGATTGAATAGTTTCATGTGATCATAAACACCTATTAAAATTAACAATTAACTACAACTGCTCACTTCCACTCCCATTTTTTTCCCCAAGCCTTGGGAAAACACTATTTGCTATGAATCTGACATTTCAATGGTTAAATATTGCTAAACGTTTCATGAAAAATAACATTGCTTTAAGTTAACCTTCTTTCCCCTCTCCATAACTTCCTAAATTCTTAAAAATCTCAACCTGATCAACATTCAGAAGTTCCACAACAACCTCCTTCTGACTTAAAAACTAAGTGCTTAAAACCAGCTACACAAAGCCTTCTTGACTTGCATAGCCCACCCCCTAGGACAGTAAATGAACTAATAGGAAAATCCATCCCTAGCAAGCTCTATTGTTCCCAGGGCCCTCCCTATTTCCAATAGTGCTTGGGATCCAAGAGCTACAAAAGTTGGAGAAAAACACACCATGCCAAAAACAAAAGAGTGGAAAGACTTTTGTATGCAATACAAAGAAGCTTTGCAGTAACAAAGCCAGCCACAAGATTTACTCACCTGCTTCTTGAGGCATTCAAAGCAAACACCATTTGGTGACTATGGCAGTTGACCTCCGTTCCTTATTCTGAAATCAGCCATTAGAGAGATTGTGTTCTCTCTCTTGCACGCACACGTATACAAGACAATTACATTAGTGACTAGTTAATATAGCTTGTCTCCCTAACTCTTAGCAATTCGATAAGTTACATAAATTTCAGGATCAATAAACATAATTTAACAACATTTAGCATTCTATTTTGAGTTGCCATGATTATTTGCTTATAAGGCTCACTTGTGTTCACATATTTTGCTAGGCCCAAAACGAAAGAACTCAGATTACAATTAGTGTGACTATGTAAATTCAATAGGATTTACAGACCTGGTATTCATGCAAAGCAACTGTGTGAGTTAATATGTTGTTTATTATTTGGTACGTACTTAAAACAATTGTGGGAATTCAACAGAATTTACAGACTGGTTCATTATCCTAACATATTTGGTTTATTTTTGGTTTGAGGTTAACAAATCCTAGCTAAAAATCCTAACTTAGAATTATTTATGAATTTAGCCATTTGCAGGTGTGTGTGTGTGTGTGTGTGTGTGTGTGTGTGTGTGTGTATGATGATAATAGCTGTCATTGTGTGACTTTCAGTAATAAAAGTGTACAAGCCAATTTTAACTTTGTGCATGCTACATTTTACACATGATTTCAGATACATTCCTTAATAAAATAGTTGAATAATCATTGAGGGAAGAGAAAAACATATCATGCCAATTATCTTGTAGCATTCATGTTCAATCGCTTAATATGGAAGAGTAAAACTTTGGGTAAAAATGGTGTCCAGAAGAGTTGCAAATAGGGCCACACAATCTTCACCTAAATTTTATTCTTAATACATTGTGTAAAGTCAATTAGTGTACAATCATATGGAGTCTGCTAATTACGATTGTAAGTCACAAGGGTCATCATCTGATGAATCTAATTTTGCATCTTTTTTTGAAGTGTAAAGCAAATGCTGCAGTCATTAACCTATAGTTTGTATGGGGAATTTTTGCTGTAAAACAGAAGTAAATGCTGGTTTTCACCAAAAATGTTATAAATCACAGTCATGTGACTATAGGATGCTGCAAACACAAGCCAGTTGGAAAGCGCTTGAATTGCAGTTGCATGATTGTGGGGGGACATCAGAACTTCAGAACTGGATCCAATGTACTTTTTGGGGAGGGTCCACTGTAACTTTGAACAAACACTAAGCTACTGGTTATAAGTCAAGGACTACTTACACTTTCTTTTAACTCAGTATCTAAGAAGCCTTTCCGCTGACTAGAATTGCCTAAGTAAACTTCAAATATACACACCAAAAAAATCAAAGAAAAATCCACTTTGGCTCAATTTAGTTTAAAACCAGTGCATTCAACATGGGATAAATCTAATCCTCCAGCCTTTTTGTTTTCAAAATAATGTCCATGTATATTCTTAGTAAGAAGCAAAACAGAAGGAGCAGAAGTGTTTCCGTAGTAGAATCTTAATTTTGTTCATGCTCCTATTTCACATATTTGTCCAGAACAGTACTGGCTATTTAGTAAGTTAAGATGTTGAATTTTAACATTTGAATATATGACATTTGAATTTTAACAGGTGAATATATGATGATCATCTGAGTCATAGTCCTGATTTGAATGATACATGTACAAAACCACAATAAAAATAGATTAATTACATAGGATGGAATTGGCTTCCTGGTCAGAAACACTATGATATTGCTGAGAACAACATCCAGTTTAAAGAGACATGTTGAAATTGATGATTATGGAAAACAAGATGCTGGATTACAGAACCATCCTCAACTGCTCAGTTCTTATGTATGCTTTATTTCTGTATTGTTTTTAAATGTTCTAATCTCCCAGAATTGCTATTGTGATATGATGCTTATATAAATTGACTCAATCTATCAATGTCTTTGGTAGAATACAGTAGGGCTCTTCCTATGTTCTTTTAAACCATCCCACAAATAATGAAACATCTACCTTAAGAGGTATATTCAAAGGAAAGAACTTCATGTAATTGTCTTTCACACCCCATTTTTTTCAATCTCACAATGTGCTGGTCAATTAGGGATAAGCAAGGAGACAGAAGTAGAGAAAGTCTTTACTAAACATTATCAAGGACTGTCTGGGTTCACAAATTGGTTAACCTGCTTAATAAACAGATTTAGCGAATTCAACCGCTATGATTAATTTATGGTTCAGGGTATTATGTGATCTCAATTTTTTTATTTATCTAACTCTAATCATGTAAATATGTCATGCAAAACAGTCATTTGGGTATTTTCCAGAAGATTTGTATAAACTTATCATAGTTACAATGAACTATATTCCAAATGTTCTGGATAATTAACACACTAACCACAGGCCTCAAATTCACTTAACAGACCTACTATTCTTATGATACCCAAGTTTAAATGCTCAAAGCTTAGTCTGTACAGACTTCAAGTGGCAGCCATTTTGGGTTCAGGCAAGAAAAGGCTCAAATCTTAGTTAAAATGGAGTGTCCCAACTGGAGTGTAAAAAAAAAAAAAAATCTAGTGCATGAGCACTCATAAAGCAAGCTTTTTTTTTAAAAGAATGATATGTGAACTTGGCTGGAGAGTATGAATTCCACTCCATTTTGGTGGAGGATTTTTGAGGGATGTTAAAAGAGGAGGAGGAAGAGGATTTCCATCCCTGCCTATTCAATTTCACTCTCAATAAAACCCAAGTCTGAAAACCCTCTGGCCAGAAAACTGACAAAGAAATTAATAATTAATTCAAAACCCTAGCAGAGCACACAATACTTTAAAGTGGGTATTTGAAGAAAAATGAATCACATACACGCCAAGGTTCTCCTTTGAAAACCAACATTCAGACTCTCTTGCAGATGCAGGATTTCTGCAGCTGTGCCAGCAAACCTGTTCAGAAAGACCTTTCTCCCAACTCACTTTTTTCACACTGCTTTTTTTATAGTTTCAGTTGTTTTGTTTTCTTTCAGAAGAAAGAACAAAAAGAAAACCCATAGCACTTTAAACTTAAGGCTATTAAAAATAAAATAAAAAAACTAGAAAGGAAGCTGGATAGGAGGCGACTTGACAGGATATTTTCTGTTGGCTGAAAGTGTCTTTTTTTTTCTCTTTAAACCTGCTTTTGAACGATTTAGACCTCATAATGATCTTCACTTTCCTAGTTGCTTCTTGTTCTTGATAAGTGTGAACACTAGCAACTTGTATTGCATTGAAAAGAACAAATCTTTTCTTTTCTTTTGTTCTTGCCCAAAGTCTTAGCTAATTGCTTATAGTTACTGTTTGTGTTGTCTGTTAACACAGAAAAAAGGCACAAGGTAAGTACTTAGTGAAGATGTAAAATCAAACTAGTGAGGGCCAAAAGATAAAATTTATTTTCGGTAAGTTTAGGTAGAAGATACAATGCAGAAGTTCTGAAAGAGAGGGAAAGTAAAAGCAGCTTCAGAAATAAATAAATGACCAATACTTCTTGGGTGAGCTCCATCTTACCTATCAGTTTTTACAGGGGGCAATACATTTTATTCCTCGCCAGCCTTGACTTATCGCAGTCTTGTTTTTAATGAGGTATAATAAGGAGAACATTTTGTAACAACACGGCTCCTCTATTTTATCCGACAAACAGCTGTGTCATGGCTGTCGCGATGAGAATGAATCATATCTCTCCGCCTGCATATGCGAACTCCCATGTAATTACCCTTGCATCTTAAATAAAGCAGGCCCTAAACCTGTCGCTCAGATTACAAGCAAGCAGAGCAAACCTCATAACTGAGGCCTCTATCATTACATTAATTTATCACAGAACCACAGAGATTAGAGATTGGAATTAAAACATAATAAGGAAGGTACTGCTATGACAGCTACAAACAACCATGGACAGAGAGGGAGAAATTTATTGCAGAGGTTGAGCAGCCTAATTCCTTAACCAGTTCAATATGGAGGATGCTAGATGAATATTGTATAGGTTACCCCTCCCATTAGAAAACAGAAATGGCGGAGAGCTTGACTAAAACCATTTCAACTCAAGACTATGCCCATTTGTTAGATACATTAAAGCACAATTAAAATATGTGCACTATTAAAAAGCAGAGACAAAACCTTGCCAACAAAAGTGCATATAGTCAAAACTATGGGTTTCTTTGTAGTACAAATATTTGACTTACAACAGTTCGTTTAGTGACCATTCAAAGTTACAATGGCACTGAAAAAAGTGATTTATCACAATTTTTCACTCTTACAACCATTGCAACATTACCATGGTCAAAATTCAGATGCTTGACAGCTGGTTCATATTTATGATGGTTAAAATTTTCCATGTCATGCGATCACATTTTGTGATTTTTCTGTCAATTCACTTAACAATCGTATTACTAACTTTACAACTGCAGTGATTTACTTAGCAACTGTGGCAAGAAAAGTCATAAAATTGGGCAAAATTCATTTAACAAATGTTTAGCTTAGCAACAGAAACTGTGGAGTGAATTGTGGTCTTAAGTCAAGGACTACCTGTCACATATGCTTGTGAAAGTTGGACCATAAAAAAGGCTGAGTGCCAAATATGCTTTAGGCCTTTGTTGTTGGAGAAAACTCTTGAGAGTCCCTTTGATTGCAAGGAGATCAAATCACTAAATTCTAAAGGAAATCAACTCTGGCTATTCTTTGGAAGGACAGATACTGAAGCTGAAGCTCAAATACAGGTAGTCCTCAATTTAAGCCACAATTAAGCCCAAAATTTCTGTTGTTAAGTGAGACATTTTAAAGTGAGTTTTATCCCATTTTACGATCTTTCTTGCCACAGTTGTTAAGTGAATCACTTAACAGTAACACAAGTCATGAGTGTGAACAATGGTCATTAGTCACCTTTTTCAGTGCCATTGAAATTTTGAATGGTCACTAAATGAACTATTGTAAATTGAGGACTACCTATACTTTAGCCATCTAATGAGAAGAAAGGACTCATTAGAAAAGACCCTGATGTTGGGAAAGATTGAAAGCAAAAGGAGAAGGGGATGGTAAAGGATGAGATGGCTAGATAGTGTCATCAATGCAACAAACGTGAATTTGGACAAATTCCAGGAGATAAAGGAGGACAGGGGAGCTGGCATGCTATGGTCTATGGGATCACGAAGAGTTGGACACAACTTAGTAACTGAATAACGAAGACTTATCTTAATCTAGATCATCTATTTTATATTACATGTTGCATAGGATATAAGGTATTCACCTTCACATCATTTTGAATTCATCTGTATTTTTTCTTTTGTCTGCATACATAGCTGGATTTACATTTGTGTTTATTGCTGACGTAATCCCCTTTTCATTTTATTTTTGTTTGTGCCCCTGTGAAAATGAAAAACTTCATAAAATAAAGATAAATGAACAGCTGAATTCAAATAATTGGTTCATATATGTACTATATGAAAATACTAAAGAGTTCAAGGCAGTGATGAAATGTAAAATTTATTACTACCAGTTCTGTGGGTGTGGCTTGGTGGAGGGTAATGTGACTGAGTGGGCGTAGCCAACCTTTTTTTTTTAACTTTTAAAACCATTTTTTCTACCACCTCTTTGGCCGAAGAGGTTGTAAAAAAATGCTTTTAATAAAAGCCTCTGATGATCCCAGCTGAGTTGCCTGATCGTCAGAATCTTTTTTTTTCTTTTAAAAACATTTTTTTCTACAACCTCTTCAGCTGAAGAGATTGTAGAAAAAATGGTTTTAAAAGAAAAAAAAGCATCTGACAATCAGGCAACTCAGCTGGGATCCTCAGAGGCTTTTAAAAGTATTTTTTCTACAACCTCTTTGGCCAAAGAGGTTGTAGAAAAAATGCTTTTAAAAGCCTCTAAGGATTCTAGCTGAGCCGCATGATCATTAGAGGCTTTTTTTTTTTTACTTTTAAAAGCATTTTTTCAGCTGAAGAGATTGTAGAAAAAATGCTTTTAAAAATAATTTAAAAAGCCTCTGATGATTGGGTGGCTCAGCTGGGCATGGGAGGACAGGGATTTTTGCAACTGGTTCTCCGAACCACCCATCACCATCGCTACCGGATCGGGCGATCCGGTCCAAACCAGGAACATTTCACCTGTGGTTCAAGGTGAGATTCAATGTAGGAACCAAGCAGCACTATAAAAATATAATTCAAACAAAACTGAATCTAAATATTCAAGCATAAGTTTACCACATCATGGAACAAGGTAGATCTACAATGTATTCCTGGCCTCCATGCGTGCCACCTCACGTTTTATTCCAGCATAGTTTTATTGTCTATAATATGTGCTGGGACATTTTAATTTTCCAACTGAAAGTAACTTTTGAGTATTGGCTGCTGAACATTACGACTGTGCATACTTCAAAAATATCTAGACAGTGGGGCTTCAGATCTCACACTAGCAGAACACCTCTCTGCTATTCATTAAAGTAGTCCAACTTTTATCAGATTTCTGAAAAAAGCCTAGCTGCTTTAAGAGATACATTAGCTTTAATGAATCAACACGTTTGAACAGCTACATTTTTTTTCAGGCTCCTGAAAAATTCAGGCTTCTTTAATGAGTATCAGGCGGGTACTCTGGCACTTCATAGCAGCATTGTATTATTGAAATAAAATATAACTTTACAGAGAATAGTCCAAAAATATACCTGGTTGGGAATTCTAGGACCTACAGTATATTCCAACACATTTGGAGGAAATGAGACCGTAGAAGGCTGGTTCTACCAAATCAGTACTGGAATTGGATAATTTTACTATACCCTTAATTGAACTTGGTGAATAGAAAGGAAGAGAAACGAAACACCTGACATCACCCAATGAACTCACTAAACAGTGCTGAAACCAAAAAGGAAGCAGACAGCCTCATATGTCATAAGAATTAAAGGTACATTTCTCACTTTGTAATGATGCTTTACAGAAACCATTCCACTGTAAAATTTTATGATTTGAATCTTTATAGCTCCTAGCAGAACCCAAGCTTGTAGACGTAAATTATAACTGGCAAAGTATGATCTTTTCCAACCCCTTCTTTAGACAATGTTCTTGCACTGTATCTAGCAGTTTTTCCTGGTCTTTGCCTGCAGAGTGTACAACTATTTTGGCACCATTCTATCACATGATGTCATCTAAAGATACTTTTCTTTATGAGAATCTCATTAACAACTAAATGTAAATGGCAGCTATGCCCAGAGGGCACCGTTATTAATCTGTTTATCACCAGGACTATAAAAACGCTAAAATGCTAATAGAACTATGAATACATCAATAAACCTAGGTAAGACTGCAACCTACCTGGTAAAATCAACTCCTATCAGCCCTTATAAGTTCCTTTAGATAGAAAAGGAATGTGTTTGCACACCAAAATCAGGAAATACCCTGTTTCCCCCCAAAATAAGACATCCCCCTGATAATAAGCCCAATCGGGCTTTTGAGCACATGGCAATAAGGCGAAGCGCTTATTTCAGGGTTCAAAAAAATATAAGACAGGGTCTTATTTTCGGGGAAGCATGGTAGTAAGAAATATATCTTTCATTAAAAGTTCCTATGTTCAAAACTATCAGATCAAGCCATTAAAGGAAACAGCATCATCTCACATATACCATTACCACAGACTAGTTTCTAGAAAGGAAAGTCCTAAATTCAAGTCTTATAAGGGCTGAAGGCTGTGAGCTCAGCCATCTTGGTTTTAGATCCATGTGTCTCCAAGCTAAGGATTCCCAGGAGATATGTTATAGGATCTGGACTGTGGTACATGCCTTCATGCATGTGTGTCTGTGTATCTCAATATGCCCATGTTTCACCTTTCTTCCACAACCTGTAATGGCTTCCAATATTTCAGCTGTGATTTAACTTGTAATTTATCTTTAAAGTCCTCATGATATGAGTGAGAGTTATCTGAGGACTACTTCTCTCCTTCACATCAGTTCCAACAGAAGCAGCATACTCTGATTTCCGTTGATTAGAGAATGTCATCTTACATTTATGACATTTCTGTGACAATCCTGCCCTATGGAACACACCACCCCTTGAGTTTAGGTAAATCCCAACTCTTCTGGCATTTTGAGATATCCTTAAGACTTGGGAGTTTTCCTGAGTATGGGAGAAGTGAAGTGAACCCATTATGTGTTGACTGATTCACTTCCTTTGTTGTTATTTTCTGTATGTTTTGGTTTTCATTGTATTATCTATAATTATTTTACACTGATACTTTAAATTTTATTAGCCTTCTAGAATCATATTTGCAAGTTGCCCTTAAATAATTTTCAATAAATATTAAGGGTCCAAAAATCACAGATCAACGGTGACCCACATTTGAAATTTACTCAAATATTTTGACATATACAAGGTACATTCTACATTAGATATTTGTCCTAATTTGGAATTAGCTCCTAACATAATTGCATGATGATCTGATAGTTTTGAAAGTGAAGTACGTTTGCTTTCTGGCTCTCATGCAGTTTATTTGAAATTGGAATGAAACTGGTATTTTCTTTGTAATACTGTGGTTCTGCACAACTTCTGGGCAGCCAACAATGGGACCTCTTCATTCTACCTACCACTTCTGGATTCTTCTTTCCACCATTATATCATTTCACCTTTGTAGGCTTCTGAATGCAGCTGATCAATGGTGCCTTCACAGTTTAGATGTTTACAAATGATCTTTCATAACACAATTTCTATTCAAGCAACAAGGATTGGGATTAGAGTCTATCGTTTTGCCACTGAATGGTATAATGGGATTTTTTATGCTATAATCCATAAAAACTGTAAAGTAAGGCCTGAAACAACTTTCCTTCAATTCTCCTACTGATTAGAGGAGGAAGAAGGTTGGTTTATTATGTTTCTGAATATTGTTAGCATTTCAAGGCTGTCAGAGGTGAAGGTAATTGGTAGTTGTCTTTGAACTGCTTTGAAGGGTTTGGGGAACAGAAACATTGGTGATATAGAAGTGCTCTTAAGTTTTCCATAATACTGCCTTAGAAAAAATACTACTCATATGAATTATTATTATTATTAATTTATTAATTTATTAATTAAATTTATATATCGCCCTTCTCCTGACGTACTCAGGGCGGTGAACAGCCAAAAATTAAAATACATGCAATATGAAAGTTAAAATAATTTAAAACATAATTAAATCAATTTTGGCTTCCCCCAGATTTAAAACCCCTCACTAAAATTAACCCATTAAAATCTTTTTAAACCAGCCCGGCTTGCTTGAATAGAAAATTCTTCAGGGCCTTGCAGAAAGTACGGAGGTCTGGGATCAGTCGTATTCCTGGGGGTAGCTCATTCCAGAGGGTGGGTGCCCCCAAAGAGAAGGCTCTCCCCCTGGGGGTTGCCAGTTGACATTGCCTGACCGACAGCACCCTGAGGAAACCCTCTCTGTGGGAGCGTATTGGCTGGTGGGAGGTTATCGGTGGCAGAAGGTGGTCTCGCAAATACCCAGGCCCTAAGCCATGGAGCGCTTTAAAGATGAGAACCAATACCTTGAAGCGCACCCAGAAGACCACTAGGAGCCAGTGCAGCTCACGCAGGAGAGGTGTCACATGGGAGCACCAAGTTGCCCACATAATCACCCGCGCAGCCGCATTCTGGACCAGTTGGAGCCTCCGGGTAGTTGTCAAGGGGAACCCCATGTAGAGAGCATTACATTAGTCCAGGCGAGAACTACCCACTACTACCCATATGAACTACCCACGTTTTGAACTGTGCCCCTTCATTTTCTGCATACCACTAAATGCGCCTAGATTTTCAAGGAAGATTTTATTTGGTATCTTTCCAACAGTTAGCTGGGGAACAAGTTAACATGAACATGGAACCATATATTTGCAGTGGCAAACAACTTCATATTGTTTGCCACTGTAATAGTAAAGGCTATGACAGTTTCCTCTCTCACTTGAGGATTTTAGAGTTACCAAACATCCAAAGAAATTCATTCTATTCTGAACAAGAAAGAAGTTGTTACTTCCTTGTCTTTATTAAAAACCTGTCCACTATCCTAAATTCCTTGAAATGTAGAACTGGGGGCCAGATGGCTATACCATGAAGCACAATAACACAGCAACCAAGAATTTTTAATATTTTCATTTGAAACTAAGGTCAATTTGTTATGTCTCTTAATCCCCTGATCAAGCTTTAAAAATGAGAAATAGATGCAAATTTAATTTTATAAGCACAATTAAGATGCCAAAGAAGCAATCTAATTTGACACTGTGCTCCAAGAGAAGTTATTTTGAAATCTTGAACGAAAGGAAAATCCCAGCTTATGATAGTGCTGTGTGAAAAGAGATAATCAGAAAGACTTTTGTTTAAATTTGCTGAATTCAGAGATTGTTCATACTGGGTGTGTGTATGTGTGTGTGTGTGTGTGTGAAAATCAGTTCTGGGAATCAATAGTGTAAAATATCCATTGCACAACAAAGCTTGTATATTGAGCGCATTTTCATATAGTCACCAATTGCATTTTCCTCATTCTCATAAACTAATACTATCCCCACCATAATTTTCAAACTGAAGACATTCATGACTAAGTCAACGAAAACTCCTTCCAGCTGACCAACAGGGGAGCACAAAAATTGTCATCCAGCCATGTCATGTTCTCATATTAATTTTGTCCGTCATTTCAGCAAAATCTGGCTGTGAATTGCTGTCTCTCTTCTTGTTTAGAGAAATTATGATGTGGCATCAAGAGGCCTGCACAGCAGCTGGGAGAGAATAGAACAAAGAACCAGGAAAAGGCAAGAGTTTCTACCCATGAAGAATCACTCATCAGGCAACACAACTGCTAAACTATTTTTACAAGATTTGTTTTATGTTACTGTGAAGTTCATTATAAGGATGAGATCTAATCTAGGACCAGTACAAATGCTACATGAAAACAGGGTTTTCAGTTCCATAAACTGTACAACTATCCCAGAAAGGGACTTTTCCTTCCAAATTGGAGTCCTCTGAAAAGCCTTTTTGAAAGCAGATAACAGACCTAAAGGGTAGGGTATGGGTTAAGTACAGAAGGTTGTAGTAGTAAAAGTGAGAATACAAATATGAGGATAAATTTCCTATTTAATTCACAAACCAACATATTTTGAGAGCTTAAATGCAAATGCACTCACAACTAAAGTAGGCAAGCTGTTGGTACAACAGAGTTACTGCAGAAGTGCTTCTGTCACCTGGGGAAATGCAACAATCTTGGCCTCTGGAAATGCTCTTTTTTAACCCTTTGAGACTTCCTGAGACAATTTGTCACCAAGGTTATTAGCATTTCTTCTGAGATATTGACAGCTTGCCGTTCTTCCTTTCCAGCCCATGAGTGATTTCTTCACAGTCGCCAAATACTGCCAAATCACCATGGTAAATGTATCGACAGAATCATATTAACAGCTGCTGTGCATTTACAGCACCGTAAGTTATATAGAGAGGCCGAAACACAGAGAGAAATAAAGCAGCCCTTGTCAGCAGCAATGACAAGCGTTTATTTAGCAGTTGTTGCCTGGAACTATTTTTTATGCTTTAATTGCTAATTGTAAGACCTCATAAAGGAGCTGCCTTGCACCAAATTATCTGTCACTCTTCAGACCTGAGTTTCCGTATGTTAGTTACCTGGCTATTCAAATGACTTACTTGGACACAGTTCAATGAATAAAAGGGATTATTTTTTGACATCACACATACAGGGAACCGATTAAAGAAAATCTGAGAAAGGTCATGTCTTGGATAAGATATCAACCAAATTTTATATTTATTTTCTTTCTTTCCATCCTTTTCTTCTCCTTCCTTCCTTCCTTCCTTCCTTCCTTTCTCTACCCATCTCAGTTCAGAGACTCTGGGTGGCAAAGAAGTCTAAAACAATGAAAACACTTAATACAAAAATATATACAGCAGCCAAGAAAAGAATCATAATAATTGCCACTACAGTCAAGGAAGAAGGCTCTTAATGTATATGGTAGCCTAGGTCTGGGTACATAGACACACGTTTTTAAGGACTTACACAATAGGACAACAGGGTTGAGGCCTTCCTAACCTCTGAAGGAATGATATTCCAAGGGGCAAGAACTACAGTAGATAAGACATGTCTCATGGTCCCTGCAAGATGACATTCCTTGGCTAGCAAGATTCACAACATACCCAATCTGCTGGACCAAACTGGATGGGTAGGAATTGTTGAGATAAAACAGCCCCTTAGTTAACTCCATCCCAAAGCCATGTAGGGCTTTAATGGTGACAACCAGAATCTTGAATTGCACTTGGGAACACATAGGTAACCAATGCAGTACCAGTACCGTTATTACATATGCTGCATATCCAATACCATTTACTATATATCAGATGAACCTTCATATATTCTTCAAAGGCAGCCCCATATACAGCAGTAATCCAATTGAGAGGTTACAGGGGCACAGGTTACTGTGAGCAGAGTCTCCCAAGCCAGGAATGCTACAATTGGTATACCATCCAAAGGTGCATGGGCCCTCCTAACCAGAGATGCCACCTTCTTTTACTCCTTTTTAACATGGTCTAATTTCATCTTATGAGTTATACTCCAAGTTTTCCATATATCAGAAGACTGATCTATATTTTTTCAGACATTCACTCAAAAGGCATTATTGTATATTGATACTATCTTAATTCTCCTTCATTCAGTGTGTACAAAGTTAGCACACACCCCACTTCTAGAAGAATGAAATATTTTGGGAATTATTAAAAAATGCAGAATATTATATTTCCCTAAAGGAGGAACATGCTCTTGGAAAGCAGCCACTACCTTTGTTAATAGCCCCAGCAGGACTGGGTCAACCTATCTACAAGACAAAAGATCTTCAGCACCAGGGTGATGGGATTAAGAAATAACAAGACCATTTAGCAGAAGACACAGAGCTCACTGCATTGCACAATCTCCTACGGGAATTGCATTACCCAGCAAACTTCAACCAAGCCTGGGAGCTCAGACAAACATGACCCCATAGGAATCTGACAACAGCCAATAGAATAAGAGGGTTTAATATTCAATAGTTCCCCTGCGTTTTGGAAATTAAAGCTATGCACAGTATTATGCACAGTTTTCTTCAAAACATCCTTGGGAGTTTTTACCATTTCTTTAGATTTACTTTGCTGTTGTTTGTTTAACTTCCTTTAGAAGTCCAGCAAATTTAACTTTCTGTCTGCACATATGTCTATATATTAAAACAATATCCCAAAGATAAATAGATATATGGTAGATAGGTAGGCAGGCAAGTTGATCAGTAATACCCAGTGTTACATTTGTTGGAAGAAATATCCATCTGGTTCAGTTCCAGGCTGGGAGAAAGACACTGGAAACATGGAGGCTGATTGGAAAGATGGTTTAATGATGAACAGAACCACCAAGCATGTGTGATTCTGGGTAGCTGACCACATGGAGTTGAGAGTGAGGGGCTTTTATACCTTCTCTTGAAGGGCTTTGCACTTGAACTTCCTGTTCCTGTGCAAGAACATGTAACTTCATTTGATAGTCTTGTCACTAGGATTAAAAAAATAAAATTCTTAAAATCAAGACTGAAAAAGAGAAAGAACCCCCCCCCCCGCCCCGTTTTACGTCCAAAATTTCCTTAGCTATACAGAGTCTTAGAAGTTTGAATGTTATTAAAGAGAGTCCCTGCCAAAAAGCTTAGAAAATGCCTTAGGCCTGAGTGAGGGTAACAGGTTGGAAGAAAAGTGTCAAGAGAAAGAGGGCAATAAGTGCAAGAGAATACCAAAAATGCTTTGGTTTGGTTAGAGGACTATCAAACTAAAAAAAGCTGGATTTTTTGCTCTTTTCCTCTCAGTAAAAATTCTGGATTTAACCTAATCAAAACTAGTTTGGAAAAACCAACTTCACTGAACCTATTCACATTGTGCTGAAGGAAAATATATTACATCTTCAACTGTACAACAGATTTCAAAGAAGTATCTTCCTCAAGAGACTCCTATAATCAGGAGTGTACCAAATTAAATTGATTACAAATATGTAAGTTCCCAAAGTTATTAATTTTATGTATTATGACATAAAATTAATAACTTTGGGAACTTATATATGTTTCCCAAGTTTTCAACCTGTTGGTTGACAGATGGAAATTCTTTAGTGACAACTGGCCTAATTGGACAAGAGGAAATAAACTGGAAATAAAGGAAAACAGTGAAAAGTTAAAGCACAAATGATATACTTATAATCCTATATAATGGCATCTATTGTTTTTCAAATCCTTCTTAAAACTCAACTTTTGTCACCTCCCTATAAATTAGTTTGTACTAAACATATGCAGCTGAAAGTAGTATCCTTTTCTCCCCCGTATAATTTTATTAAGGGTTTTAATTACAATAATAAAATCCAATGTACACTAAAAAATAAGAAAAAATTAGAAAGAAAAAGTGAAAGGGCAGAGAGATCGTGACTGGCCCAAGGTCACCAAGATGGCTTTTGTGCATAGAGACAAAATTCAAGGCTCTCTTCATTTCTAGCCTGGTGTCTTAATTATTATATCAAACAGGTCCTCTTTAATATATGCTACAAAGCGAGGGTGCAATATCTTGACAATGATATCAATATGTTCTTTAGAGGAAGTACTTGTGGGAATTTTCAACATAAATTCAATAATACTGTCTATCTGAAATCAAAGGCTGGAGATTTGGAATAATTATAAATTATGAATTTCTGTCTTTTTTTTTCCAGAACATATGAAAGCCTTAATTTGGCATGTTGCTCTAATTATATATAATTAAAATTTCATGAGAAAGTAGATGAAGGGAAAAGTAAGTATCAATAGAAAGAGTGCTGCAGGATCCAATCTGGATCGGTCACTGGTGACCAACTCAGATTAGATCCTGCAACATTATCCTGGGACACTTATATTTGCCTTCATTCGTGAGAAAAGAGTGTGTTTCATTCATATAAGCTATGATGCAATTCAGATCTGGGAGGATTCATAGGAAGCCTCTACCTGCACAACAAATTCCTCCCCCGCTAGTTCACTCTCTAATGTAGAATGTTTCCACGCATCTAATCCTTCAAAACAGACTGAAATACATATATCATACACATATGCAAAACACAAGCAACCTTCCATAACACATACATACAATCACAGCAAAAAGTTCCTTATCAAAACAAGTACATTCATTTTGTTATTTAAACAAAAACAGTCCTCGAAAGGCAAAATATTAGATACCACTTTCCTTCATTACCTCTATTATTCCTTCTAGTTCTGCAGCAGTATTTTTTCTCCTTTTTTTCCAAAACTTCCTTCAAAACAAGAGGAACAGGAAGCCTCACAAGCCCTAAAAGAAATGCACACAAACACACACATATACACACATGAGGGGCCTTAGCTCTAGTGTAAAGCTTGGCTGAACTGGGAAAAAAGATATTGGAAGGAGTGATTATTTATTTAAAATATTTTCATACTTATTTTTTACATTAAAAATATTCATGGTGCAAGCCATTTTTCTCTCTTATACACATCTATATTCTTTACGCTAATAAAAATTCAGAACTAGGACCCAGGGCATTTGCTAATTTGGTTCTCAGAGGATCCCCTTATATTTTATAGAACATAAATGGCCTTAGGTCAACTTCTAGGGAAGAAATGGCGGAGTGAAGAAGGATCTGTGAAAAGCAGAGACTATGACTGTGGTGGAACAAAGAACTGGCAAACAGACCAGCTCTTTGGTAATTCCCCTGGAAATAAGGAGAGGACTTGAGATCACCCACAAGCACTCCAGATAACTGCTCCTTGTGACAAAACAGAAAGACAGAGGTTTCTGGTGACAAGGAGCGTGGGAGACAAGGAAATAACCATCTTGCTCAAATCACAGTATGCACCTGTAAAGGACACTGGATTTCCACGCCTTCTTTTCTAACCATTTTCTGAAATTGCTTGTTAAATGTTTTTTACAGCACCACGAGTGTTTCCTTCAATCCTTAGTAAAACAAGTTTTAAATACAAGTTTAAGAACTTGTTAAAAATGAAAGGAGGGAAAAATAGAAAAAGGATGATTAAAACTTTGATTTCAGAAACTTACAGAAAGACTAAGGGGTTCAGATAAATCTGAAATAAGATTTTGGAATTAATAAGAATCCTTCCCATGTGAAATGCTGTTTTATTTAATTAAAAAACATAATATGACAATACTTTAAAAATGGGACACTAGAGGGAACTAGATGGAACTAAAGATTATATTGTAATTAATGGAAAAGGGCATTCAAATTCAATTCATAATTACAAAACAAAGCAAAATATTTTAGCAATTTGAAAAATGAAAACATGAAAAAAAATTAACAAATGACATAAAAAAAGTTACACTGAACATACAAATGAAAGCAAGAGAGTGACTTGATTATACAAATAGCAAACCAAGAGAGTGACTTGAATAACTTTCCCATACTGGGTTTATAAAAGAGGCTTTGTAAAGTTTTGAAGAATTCTTTGAGAAAGGACAAGAAAAATGAAAAGAAACCAAGTTGTATGACATTATTTCAAGGGACTAAAGAGCAAGATTGTTAGAAGTAAAAAGAAGGAATTTAAAGTTGGTTTATCTGATCAAGATTAAAATAGTTATGTTGTTTATCTCTGGTAACCCTTAATAGGTTTTTTGTGACATCAGGTTTGATTGATGATTGAAATGATGAGATAAATGATGAAATAAAAAATGACTTTCAGTCTAGGACATTGTTAAACAAAAACCTCTTCATATTCCAAGTTCTATGCAGTGGTCACTGTTCTATGAGAGGTCAGACAGGGATGTATTCTGTCTCCACTGTTGTTTAATATCTACTCTGAGTCAATTTTCAACAAAGCACTGGAAAACAGTGATACTGGCCTCAAAGTAAATGGTGTTCAGATCAACAATTTAAGATATGCTGATGATACAGTTCTGCTTGCCAGTAAGCATGAAGACCTTCAGCTCCTCTTCAACAGTCTCAGAAATATCTGAAAAATATGGCTTGAAGTTTAACACCTCAAAAATCAAGATTATGGTCATCAGCAAACAACCCATTAATTTACCACTGATAAATTCGAAAGGAATTCCACTAGAAAAAGTTGGAAGGATCACATACCTTGATTTTAATTTACATGAAAGCTGGGACATGATCAGTGAAGTAAAGACAAGGATAGAGAAAGCTCAAACAGCATTCTTCAAAATGAAAAAGATCTTCTGCAGTCATGACATAAGCCTAAAACTGAAAATCAGGCTTGTCAGGTGTTACATTTTTTCTATCCTGCTCTACGGAGTAGAAAGTGGGTCTCTGACAGAAAACCACTTGAAGAAACTAGAAGCATTTGAAATGTGGATTTACAGGCAGCTGTTATGTATAAATTGGGTTAACAAAATCAGAAATGAAGAGGTGATAAGTTGCCTGGAATAGCAAAGGGAAATCATCAAAGTCATTAAATAGCAAAAGTTAGAATATTTTGACATGTGATGCAACACCCCCCAAAATATGGAATCGTTCACTTAATTTTCCAGGGAAAGATTGAAGGCAAACGAGGTCCAGGCAGAAGAAGAACATCACAGCTTCAAAACCTAAGGGACTGGTTTGGACAAAACTCAGCAGCACTTTTTCATGCAGCTGTTGACAAAAATAGGATTGCCAACATGATCGACAACGTCCGATGACAGATATGGCACAAGAAGAAGAAGACGACTGCACTGGTAGCATGTAAATCAGGGGAGAAATGCTCCCGGTTCAGACCGAATCGCTCGATCCGGTAGCAATGGCGACGGGTGGTTCAGAGAACCGGTAGCAAAAATCCCTCCCCCCCCATTGCCCAGCTGAGCCGTGCGATCATCAGAGGCTTTTTTTTTAATTTTTAAAAGCATTTTTTCTACAACCTCTTCAGCTGAAAAAATGCTTTTAAATTTTTTTTAAAAAGCCTCTGATGATCCCACGGCTCAGCTGGGATCGTCAGAAGGTTTTAAAAGCATTTTTTTAACAACCTCTTCGGCAGAAAAGGTTGTAGAAAAAATGGTTTTAAAAGTTTTTTTTAAAAAAAGTTGGCCACGCCTACTCAGTCACATTACCACCACCACCAAACCACGCCCACAGAATCAGTAGAAATTTACATCATTTACCACTGATGTAAATGATAAATTGGATTTAATTGCCAGACCAACTGTGTTTATAATGAAATGACTTTTCTTTTACTCCAGTATAAGTGAATGGCTATCATTATTCTTACAAGGAAGTGAGAAATGCTACACCTGATTGTGGATTCATATAATTGACCAACAAGGAATAATCTTTCTTTTCTATCTGAAGGGATATGTGGTATATAGGACAAGCATGTTTACACACATACAGAAAACAAAACAGAATAACTGCCTGAACACTATGGATAATGTGTTGGCATTTGAAAGGTAGTAAAACACTACAAATGATTTTAAAAATGCTAAGCTTGTGGAAAAATGAAAAAAAAAAGGAAGAGGGGAAACACGCCCCATAAATGCAAAATTCAGAATATGGAAGAGTTGTCCAAAAAGCAGCATAAAAATTAAATATAATAAAATTATACTGTAATCAATCCCTGTATAGGTAGGAAAATGTAAGAAATTCCTTATGTAACAGAGCTCCCTCTAGGTCAAAGATTCAGTTATTTCAGAAACCATGGTTCGATCACATTCAATTCCTACTTCCTATAAGAGCAGTAACAGCTTTCAAACTCATGATTTGCAGAAGTTCCTTGCAAAATAAGTGTTTCTATTTTCATGTGAGTGTGTGTTTCCAGCCAACACACAACTTAGTCTACTCTGTATCAGTAAATACATGTGGGACTCAAAGGGACCATTTTAATTTTGATGCAATGTGGTATTTTTCTTCATATCCTCCTGGTCTACATTCTTACAAGAGTCATTTCAGACACAAACAGTGAAATCTCAGCATTTAATCCTAGTGTATAATTAATAAAGGTAAGCTATTTGAACTCAAACCATCCCAAGGTTCTGTGGAATTGGAATAAATTCATTATATATTGTCATCCTTAAACTATTTTAGAATGGGCATACAAAGAGCAATTATACGTTTCAGGAAACAGCATATTCATGATAACTTCTGAGTAAACATCCTAATATTTTTGGCTGTTTAGGGACAAATAATGCTTAGATATTTGGGCATATTTACAGAATCTGTGCCATAATTAGTTTCTCACTGTTGGAAGAAAAAGTATAAAAACTGAGATTGCAATTTGCCACTGCGAGTTAACAGAACATTTTGGGGTACATTTTAAATCAAGCCACACTTGATTCCCAAACAAATATAGAATTCTCCTCTTACTTCTTGTATTAGTCCTTTCCTGTGGTCAGTTCATATTATCACAGAGATAGCTGTCTCTGTTTGCCAAAACAACATTCAACTTCTAAACAATAACTGCTCTGTAATAAGGATCTCATACAATCAAGCCACATCATGATAATTACATTTACTAGATGTCATCATTCTAACTATGAACATTATCCGAAAAAGACAATACTCCTAATGAACCTCTGCCAAACCTGGCAGATAAATACTCCATTCATAAAATACATTTACATTTCTGCTGCAGGTATTTACCACCAAGACATATGTCCTAAACTAGTTTAATCACAAAGGCCCTGCCCTACCCCTTTTGCAGGTTTCAAAAGAATGTTTAGCATAAAAACCCAGAAGTAGATAGTGAAGAAACAGGCTTGGCAGGCCACACAGAGCAGCCTTAACATCAGTGACAAGGCAGCTGGCAGAAGCCCCTATGAGCAAGTCAGGACCAAGGGACCAGCCTTTTCACATCTGGTTAAGTACCATAAACTCTCCAACAAGCTGCCTAATTATGACAACACTTCTGCTAGAAAATTAGCATGCTTCGCTGATCATGTTCAGAAGCATGAGGGAAGATAATAGGCAAAAATGGGAAATGCTCCAGAGAAACCCTAGTAGTAGATCCTGTGATATAATTGGAAGATAGGCTGCAGGCTGAATCATGATCCAATGTCCAGCTGTCTCATTACTCTCAGACCATCTCGAGGACTTTCTCAGAAATATTGAACTCACACCTTTTATTGTCCTATTTTATCAGCTAAAGCACAAATGAGATATAATATGCTTGGACTACTAGACCAAACCAAACCAAGGAATTAAATCTGTATGAAAACTGCATATATGCTAATCTTCATCTTGAAAAATGTAAGCCACTTGCTTGAGGATCCATTACAAGTACCAAACTATCTTTGGCCAATTTCAAAACAAGCTAAGTACGATCAGAGTTGGTTTGTACTTGAATGGGAGACAACCTGGAAATGTCAGGTCTGTAAATTACCTTAAAAAGCAAAAAAGCATTCCTGAAGATGGCAATGCAAAGCACTCCCATTTTGTTATCAACTGCCAGTCTTCAGTCTCCTTTTTTAAAGAAACAATGCTGTGAAGGTAGCAGGGGGCCACCTACAAAGGGTTCAGAAGAAGGTGAATTATTATAATGCCATCTGTTTCAATTTTGGTTCATGCCTGGGCAGGGGAAAGAAGTCATACTGTGCTCCCTCTCATGAATGTCCCAGGACAAGATATGGAAGGGAGAAGCATGACCTCTTTGTCCTGCTGGATCCATCAGCAGCTTTTGATATCCTCAATCATTACATACATTCTCTTATATACATGATGGTGAACCTATGGCACACGTGTCCAAAGTGACACATGAAGCCATGTCACCCAGCACACACATCTTTGCCTGTTTGTCTTACAGGTTTCTGGCACGCATGTGCATGTGACAACCAGCTGTCCTCTGTGTGCACAACAGTGCCAAAAACCAGTGTGTACTTGCATGCCAGATGATTGTCGGGCGTGCATGCACACTAGAACCTGGAAATTCATCTTTTCTGGAGTACGATTCCTTTGCACACATGGCAGTGCCAAAAACCAGCCTGCCAACTGGCAGGCATGCATGTGCGCTAATACCCAGAAGTTTGGCTTTTCCGGAAGATGGCCCCGATGAGTGCACGCATGCGAAACATTTCCGTGTGACCTTTTCAGCACTCGGTGCCAAAAAGGTTCACCATCACTGTCCTATATTCTTGAGGGTTAGAAGGGAGAGCGAGCACCATTTGGTTCCACTCTTTTCTAAGAAACCAATTCTCCTTGGGTATTATGGGGTATTACAATACAGGTAGCCCTAGAGCTCATTACAACCAATTGCTTAATGCAGGGGTCCCTGACTTCTGGGCAAAAGCCCACTAGTAGGCCGTGAGCTGCTTGCAACTGGGCTGCAGAAATGGTGGGCAAGCGCACCCACATTCCACTTGTGCAAGCAGTGGCCACATGTGCCCACTGTTCCTGCAAATTCACCTGCAAACTGTGCTTGCCAACTGTGTGTGCAGAATCCTCTCCCTGCCACCGGTTCACAAAGCCAGAAAGTTTGGGGAACTCTGGCTTAACAACAGCTCCAAAATTACAAGATAGGCCAAGAACAAGTGCTTTATCAGTGTTTCTGGCCTTTTCTAAAATGTGACTTTCTAAAATGTTACCATATGACTGCATTTCAGGCATTTGGCATCCAGCTTGTCTTTATGACTGGTGGCAATATGTGACTTTTTTGCCAGTTTCTGGCAAAAATCCTCCATTCAGAAAACTGGGTTTGCATTTATGGCCATAGTGTTCACTTAATGACCGTGGATTCATTTAAAGACTAATGATTTGCTTAATGACTTCAAAAAAAAATATAAAATCAGATTGTCTTATGGGAGCCTCAAGTTACAACTGTAACAACTTACAACCAGAATTCTGGTCCCAATTGTGGTCCTAAGTCAAGGATTACCTATAAAAAGTCATTAGGTGCAGCAACATCAATAAGCATATCATACACAGTTGGGTACCTTCAACATAAGCCAGTTGGGAGACAGAGAATACATCTTGCCTCAGTGCCTGGAAACCTACAAAATCTGAGATGGAGAAAAACAGGCAAAATGGAAGTAGAAGCACATTGATTCCAGCTTTGACACTGTCTGTGCTCTATCTAGGGCAGGGGTATCAAATTCATGGTGTCAAGTGGCATATCATGACTTTTCGCCCCTTTGCTAAACTGGGCATGGGCATGGCCAGCATGTGACACATCCGGCCCACGGGCCGCGAGTTTGACAGCCCTGATCTAGGGCAGGGATCTGCAACCTTAAACACTCAAAGTGCCATTTGGACCAGTTTCCCATAGAAAACACTGGGAGCTACAAAATCCTTCCCGTTCTCGACTATCTCTTGAGCAGCCACAAAACTAGCATATGTAGTTGAATTAAACGTTCTATTTTCTTCTGAAACTTCTCTTATCTTGAATTTATCCATAGTTGGTCTACCGGGGTTGAAAAGCTTAATAAATTGTGTGCTAGTGGGTGTTGCACATTGGCAGTTGGGACACATATTTTGAGTGACAGGGAGTCACAGCAGAGGGGTGAAAGAGCCACATGAGGCTCCAGAGTTGCAGGTTGCTGACCCCTGATCTAGGGGTATACCTGAAATCTGTGGCTCCTACTAAGAAAGCTGAGAGAAGCTGGGGTCATCGTGGCCTTTCAGCTTATAGGCAATAATTGTGATAATTTATCAAGCAAAATATGTGATCCACCTGGGGCTACCTTGGAAAAACTGGTATAAAAATGGCTACCCATTTATTAGCAAGTCTGTTACAACCATGTTACTTTTATTACAAATGACACACTGGTCATTTTTTCTAGGTACAGTTGAAAGTGTTGCTGATTACCCACAGAGCCCTGTATGCCTGGAACTTGATTATTGCCAAGCCTACTTCAAGTGGAATCTGCCCATTCAATATAAGCACAAAGAGAAGCCATGTTGAGAGCTCCTATCTAACAGAAAATCTAGAAGACAAGGCTCAGAACTGATCATTTTCTATTTGGATCACTCCCCTTCCTTTAGGACTGTTTTTCTTAAGAGGCTAAGTGGGCCTCAATCTTCATGGCATTTAAGAAGACATTCATGTTCTTATTCCCATTTTTTCTGAGTGCAATTCACAATATTAGTTATCATATTAAAGCCCTATCTGGCAGTGGGCCAAGTTATCTGCAGGACCCTTTCCCTGAAAATATCTACTTGTCCTAGTAAATTGGCCTGTTTTCTGATGAGATCCAGGAAGCAAGCCCCTTCTAAAGTTGTGCTTACCCTATATAACAGCTTCCTCCAGGAGGCATAGATGCAGAGGTGGGATTCAGCCGGTTATGTCCGGTTCAGGCAAACCGGTAGTAGCGATTGCGTGAGGCTCCCGGACATAATGCGCGAGCAAAGACTATGCACAGAAGGCCATGCGCATGCACGCCAACATTTGCAAACCAATAGGGAAGGTAAGTGAATCCCACCTCTGCATAGATGGTTCTTAATCTCCTTGCCTTCCAGATGGCCCTTAAGGCCTGGTTCTTCTCTGAAGTGCTGGGTCAGGAGGGGGAAGTGAGCCCAGTATTTGTGGTTTTGCAATGGGATTGTTATAGATATCACTTGGTGATATAAATGGGTTTTAATGTTTTGCGCTTTGTTATCTGTCTACATTGTTTGTTATTAGCTGCCCGGTTATTTTATATGATATGGGCATCCATATAAATCTTTCAAATACATAAAAATGTTCAGGAAATAAATTATATCTTTCAGTTTTGTCAGAGCTCCACAGAAACAAAATACAGACATCTCATACAGAACAGAATGTAAATCATGCTTTTATTAAATGTTAGGTTGTAAGCATGATAGGTTGTAATAATCTAATCTCATCTGCAAACCTCCCTTGAGCACACCATGAATTGCTTTGGCAAGATGGGCAGCACAGTAGTTTAATAAATAATTATAAATAAATGACTGCTACTTGAAGATCAAACATTTTTAGATGATTTTGTCATGGAAGTTTTGAATGTTGATTTGTTCTAACTGGAAATAGCAGTTGTTTATAATTCTTATAATACAGTGATGGTGAACCTTTTCGGCACCTAGTGCCGAAAAGGTCGTGTGGAAATGTCGTGCACACATGCGCACTCGTCAGGGCTGCGCTCCGGAAAGCCAAACTTCCAGGTTCTGGCATGCATGCACACCCGACATGAAAATGTTCTGCCTACAATGGACTTTATAAATAAATCTTTAAAAATCATATACTATTTTCTCTTAGTTACTTACAACCTATTATATAAGTCATCATTACTATAAGGTTAATTAGCCAAAGAAAAATGTTCAAGAACAGTTAGCTCACATATTGTGATATTGAAGAAACAACATTTCAGCCTTATTCTGACTTCCCTGCATCATCTCAAAATTAGACTATTTTAAGTATGTAAAAACATATATTTAGGCACCTGCTGAGAATTCAGAAGTGGGCTTTAGAGACATCACTTCAAGTAAACTAAACTTCAAATGATTTTTTGCAGAAATATTGCCACTCACTTCTATTATGTGCCATGAAGCAAGACTTCTGCCTGAGAAAGCAAAATATGTGCTATTCCGATTGAAATACTATTGTGAGCTACAAAGGTAAAGCACGGTAACTTCCCTCTATAACACGGGTGTCAAACTTACTGCATCATATTGCCATCATGTGATGTTTGTGATGTTTTCCCCATTCACAGAGCTAGGGTGGGTGTGGCCTGCGGGTGACACCTCTGGCCCATAGGCCACAAGATTGACATCCCTACCCTAGAATGTTCCTGCCTTCTTTGATTTTGTATATTAAATTTTTTAGAGTTTTATCCCATTTTTATTACTTTATAAGTAACTCAAGACAGTGAATACACATAATACTCCTTTCCCTTCCTATTTTCCCCACAACCACCATCCTGTGAAGTGGGTTGGGTTGAATATGACTGGCCCAAAGTAACCCAGCTGGTTTGTATGCCTAAAATGAAACTAGAACTGTCTCCTAACCACACTACATCAACTTGCTCAAATTGTTCTGTTGACTCTTATAATAGGGCAGAGAACGGTGATATAACATTGCACATGCCACAAATAAATTTTGATATTTCTCCTGAAATGGTTTATAAGTGTGTTAACTTTCAATAATCACTACTGTGCAATTTGTATTTTGGCCAGAATCTCTTATCTTTTGTTGTTCCTGTTCTGACTCAAGGAAGGCAGAATGAAAGGTATTCTAGATTTGTTTCCATTGTAGCCAAGAGTGATAAACCACTTGATTCAGTGTCAACCCTTCCCCCTTACTTATGAATCCCAATATCACCCTGCAGCCCATCCTTCCCTTGTTAATTTCTTTCTCCCTGTCCCCTCTCCACTGTTAATTCCACATTGATTACTTGCCTTATTCATCTTCCATCTCTATGTTTTCCTGACTTTGCATTTCCTGCTGCATCAACTATATGGCTTTTGCTGGTGGTTACTGAATGAAGCTGATAAACATGTAACAACTGACAGTAGTCACCCTTTGTAGAATACTTACTTACTGCAATTTTCATTGCCACATTCCACAAGTTAAACTTCTGCCAGCTAGTTGTTTCCAATCCAGAAGAACATGTTGTGTCCTCAGAAGTATAATGTTGACAGAGGAGCCAAAGTCTCCAAAAGCTAGGCAGCTAGGAAGCATGCACAGCCACAAAGGAAAATAGAGAAAATTAATGGCAAAGCATTGCATAGAAAGGTGTTTATTTACAATGGCTATCCTTTATTTGGAATTGTAAGATGACCTACTAAAATACAGAAAAAGAAGATGGTTCTGCTGATGTGGATCCTTGAGGAAGTGGAGGGAGGATATGGAAAACCAGAAAAGGACTGTGGAAAACCACAGGAACAGTTACAAAGACTGCAGAGCAATTCAGTAAGGGAGAAAGGAACGTAAAACAATATAAATGCAGTGTGAATGTATATGTTTTGGAGAACTGAGAGGGAGAGAATGTGAGTTGGAGGCCAGACATAAGAAAAATATGTGCCAAGAGTAAGAAGTAAGCCAAAATATGAAACATTAATTAGAAGTAATTAAAAGGGTTCCTCTAATAAAGCCATTATGTCACAGCACCTATTATACTTTATTAAAACTCCATCCCATCAAGCTAAACAAGTTTACATCTCTTATGATCTAATATGTAAATATAATTTTAATATTAATATTCTACTAAATGAAGAAAATGTGATTCTTCTTAATGATGTAGAGAAAATGGAAAATAATCTCTCTCAAACACATACTGCACATACACCCACAAATCTACCTATAGGGGAGTGGGGAGGATTAAAAAGCTGGTAAGAGTCTCAAAACAAGAAACTGAATCCAAAGAACAAATACCACTGAAATCCACAGAAGTCACTTGTGCTCATGAGCCAAATGTCATATCAGAAGCAAAAACAGACATTTCTACTGAAGGCCAAGGCTGTGCTGTATGTTGAAACAGATGTGTGAAGGCAAATGAAACAGAAAGGACTCCACATCTCAGGCAGATTCCTAGCAAAGAGCTAATTGTCCATGCCGCCTCCGATCAGGTTCAGTTTGGCCTACTAATCAGTCAGCCATGATTCACAGCAAGAACCTGACTAGCCAACTGATATTTCAGTGTGCCAGAAGGAAATTAATGCAGCCCATTACAAGGACTGGTAGGAGAGAGGGACAGATATTTTTATGCCAGGGAGAAGAAATTCAATACTTCTGTTTCCAAAAGTGCAGCAGATTATTCACATTTCCAGCTTTATTCTGCACATGCTCCTTGCAGTTCAACTTTCCTATTGTTACCAGAGCCAATACTCCATGTAGCCCAGGGGTTTCAAACTTGCGTTGTCACAGCAGCGTCACATAACGTATCACTTTTTACCCCTTTGCTAAACCGAATGTGGGCGTGGCCAGCATGTGACGCATCTGGCCCGCATGCCGCGAGTTTGACAGCCCTGATGTAGCCAGTCATTTAATTTGCAAAACCACAACTTCTCTCAATTCCAAATTTTGTAAAAAACTAGTCTACAGTTAAACTAATTTACTCTTTTAAAACTGAAATCAGGCAAGTCTCTCTAAAATGTCAGTAAGCATAAAGCTTTGAAGTTTAACCATTACAACCATTCGTTTAGTGACTATCTGAAGTTACAACAGCACTGAAAAAAGTGATTTATGATTGCTTTTCATAGTTACCACCACTGCAGGATTCCCATGGGCATGGGATCAAAATTTGTATGCTTGGCAGCTGGTTTATATTTAGGACAGTTGCAGTGTCTGGAGGTCATGTGATCACCTTGCAAACTTCTGACAAGCGAAGTCAATGGGAAAGCCAGGTTCACGTAACAAGTATGATACTAATTTAACAACTAAGTGATTCACTTAACAACTGTGGCAAGAAAGGTCATAAAATGGGGCAAAACTCGCTTAACAACTATCTTATTTAACAGAAATTTTGTGTTCAATTGTGGATGTAAATTGAGGACTACCTGTACACCATACAAATGTAACACTGTAAATTACAAAAAAATATAAAGTCTATTTATATTCATATCTTAAGGTTTTTTTTTAATTTATTTATTCCATTTCTATTGCTGTTGTAAGAGGACTTAGAAAAATTTCTGGAATCTGTTTTCTGGGTGTTTATTTTTTTTATTCTGGAGCCTGGATTATGCAAATTAGAAGAAAAAGAAATTAAGTTTTGTGTATGATGATCAACTTAAAAATTGATGCTGGTTTCTACTATATAAAATATTATCTCAGTTCTGTTATAATAAATGCAAGTAAATATGATTATGACTGTCAGCATCTGCCTTGTAGTGTATGTAGTAAACAAAAAAGTGTCTCGATTTTTTTCCCCTTTGTTTTAAATTTCAAAAGAGAAGCTCGGAGGATAGTCTGCAGTAAAAGCTTGAACAAAACACTAAACAAGCATAAGTAGATAAAATATATTAGATTTCATTGTTTTTTACAAAGCAGAAATGAACATTAGTAAGCAATCAGTCCACAAAATTTCAAGGACAACCAGATGAAGATAAAACTGCTTTTTATAACATTAAGTCAGTAAAGGGAAGGTATTTAAAAGAGAATATGCACAAGCACAGACTTTTATTTATTATTCAGAAATGTTTTTCCCTCTCTAAAATGCCCTATTTTTTAATGAAATCAGTAAGTCATTTTTAGCAATCATTACTTCTGATATTCCCCATGGATCAATTTTTATTCTATTTCGGATCCCAGAGCTTCTGCCAGGTCATATTTATATGTTCATAATAAGGTAGTGTAATGCCTACATACCCAGCTTCAAAGTATAAAATACTTTAACTCTCCATTTACAATATACTCGGTTACAGGGGTGGACTTCAAAAATTTTAGCAAGAGATTCTCTGCCTGGTTGCTGGGTGGGCGTGGCCATTGTGGCCTAGTCGGCCTCCTGCACCACAACTAGTGAGGGGTGTTTTTGCCCTCCCTGGGCTCTGGAGGCTTTCCTCGAGCCTCCGGGAGGGCAAAAATGGCCTCCCCAGGCTCCGGAGGCTGGAAACAGGCCTGCTTCTTACCAAACTTCAAATAGGCCCATTTTTTGCCCTCCCTGAGCCTCCCTGTGTGCCCTACACTAACCTGCATCCAAAATGGGCCACATGGGGACTCCTGGGAGGGAAGGGGCAGTGTGGGTGGGGCCAGCAAGGAGTGGGATTTTAGGATTTAGGATTTAGGATTTAGGATTTATTGGATTTATATACCGCCCTACTCCTGAAGGACTCCAACAATAAACAAGAACAGCCAACAATAAAAATACATTTTATTTAAATGTATTTAAATAACAATTTAAAACCCAACTAAAATCAAATTAAATAAATTTGGCCCAGACAGAATTAAAACACCCCACATAGTTTAAAACAGATTAAAATTTAATGCTAAAAAGAAGAGAGGTTAGGCCAGGCCCGCCTGGTGAAATAAAGGTGGTAATCAAAACTTTGAAGCACACCCGGAAGACCACCGGGAGCCAGTGCAGCTCACGCAGGAGAGGTGTCACATGGGAACGCCATGTCGCTCCCATCACCACCCGCGCGGCCACACTCTGCGCCAGTTGGAGCCTCCGGGTGCTCCTCAAGGGGAGCCCCATGTAGAGCGTGTTACAGTAGTCCAGACGGGAAGTGACGAGGGCATGAGTGACCGGGAATAAAGAGTCCTGATCCAGAAAGGGACATAACTGGTGAATCAGGCGAATCTGATAGAAAATCCTCCCGGCCACGGCCATCAGGATTTGGGGGTTCTCCAAACTGCACAGAATCTTAGCTAGAGGTTCACTGAAACCCTGCAAACCCCAGGCAGCCCACCCCTGCTCGGTTACAATATAACTAATTTTTTGCTGAAATATTCTATTACAACCCACTGCCTAACTAACCCTCCTACTTCTTTTTTTTTTTGCCAAGTTCATTCCACAACCAGATTCTGGGAGAATATGTACAGATTCCATTTAAGTATGTTACTATAGAAGAAAAGATCACTTCTTCTACAGATGGACAAAAAAAAAGTCATGGATGAAAAAAACTGAAATGAACATGTCCTTTCTCAGTAATAAACCACAGAACACTTCATAACACAAAAAACAATAAGCCTTATATTTTTGACCAGTATGAAAGGGGCTAGATTTCAAGAACTGGGCCAAAAATATTTTAAATTTACATACAGTTAATATGATTATTCCCACGTAGAGGTAGTCCTCAATGTATGACCACAAATGGACCAGAATTTCCATTTCTCAGCAAGGCAGTTGTTGAGTTGCGTCCAATTTCACAACCTTTTTTTGCCATGGTTATTAAGCAAATCTTTGTCGTTGTTGTGAATCATGCAGTTGCTAAGCGACTCCAGCTTCCCCCATTGACTTTGCTTGTCAGAAGCCAGCCAGGAAGATCGCAAATGGAGATCACATAATCCTGGGATGCTGCAACTATTGTAAACACGTGCTGGTTGCCAAGCACCCCAATTTTTATCCTGTGTCTGTGGGGATGCTATGATGGTTGAATGTACGAGGATGGGTTGTCCCTTTTTTTCAGTGCGGTTGTAACTTTGAGTCATTAAATGAATAGTTGTAAATCAAGGATTATCTATATTAAATATTATTCTGACCCTTGATTTCTTACAATACACTAAATCAAAATAAACTACATTTTTAATGTTTAGAATGAACCAGTTGAGAGGGCTTTCTTAAACTTTAATTTATTAGATGCAATGGCAAAAATGTCTCTCTTATTCCCAATGTTTCAATTGTTAGGGACACTGCCTCTGTCCAGCTTGAAGAACCAACTCAGGTGAGGTCATTTGAACTGTTCTAGCTGTTCTAGATTCAGAGTAAGCCATTAAAAAATAGAAGACACTGTTAACACAATGGTCAGTCAGTAGGAAACTCGAAACTATAAAGACATCCCATGTTTCTATAATCTGGATGGAAAGTTGCTGGCAACCTGCTAGGAGTACTTAATGCAATGAGTCGTACTATATGACTCACTGATCATTCAACTCTTTCATTCTATTATCTGTAATTCAAAATCTGGTTGCTAGAAATGTAACATTTCAATGCAAACTCTTTAAAAGGATATACAATATGTATTTCAAATTATAAGACAGTATTAATATTGTCCTGTTTTCAAAAATAGTACAAGGTGTATTTCTAAAAGCTTTGGTTTTTTTAATATGCTGTGTCAATGCTTTTAGTTTTTAACACACATGAAAAAGTCAAAGCAATCTTATGTTACACAGGTAACCTAATTCCTTACTCTATCCTCTCTCAAATATCCAGTGATTCCCCTAATCCTTCAGGTATTCAGGTACAGCACAATATACCAGAATAAATTATAAAGAATCAATTGTTATTTTATTATTGCTTGTTATCCTTCATATAATTAAAACAGGACCAAATCTTGCTACAAAATTATTTAAGTAATTATACAGATGGAGGATCAGAATATACAAACTGTTTATTTTAATAAATCTTGATGAATATGACAAATTAACAACTTTACAGGGCTATAAATTAAGATATTCCTACCCTAAGCAACAACTAATTTTCAACAGTAAATACTACGATACATATTTCATCATTGAAAAGAAAAGCAATATGAAGGTAGAAATAAGAACAGATCACAATTCTTATGGAATTTCCCTTGCTCATAGACAGCAATCTCTGCAAGTTAGATATATTACCATGATTAGCAGACACGCCTGATGCAGTGTTTTCTTGCATAGAAAATATCCAGTTGTAATGATGTAAGTTTCATACAGAAGGAATAATGTAGCAATTCAAAAGAGGAGTTAACGTAATATGGCTATGAAAAACTTTCATGACTATTCTGCTTTCTAAATAAGAGAGAAGGAAATTCATTAACCAGGATATCAACAAACATATATACAGTGAAGAGTAGAAACATGGAATAAGAAAATGTAATAACTTCCTACTTTCACCGGGAATGGTGCTAATTGGAAAATTATTTTCATTTTTTAAACCTCAAAAGCATTTATAGTATGATTCTATGACATGTATAACACAATTTTCAATGTAGCTTACTTCCCAAAGTAAACAACATTAGCACTGTACCCTAATATTACAATGTCGTATCATCTCTCTAATGACTTATGCTTCATTACCCTGTATGCATTAAGCAGGTTTAGTCAAACCAACAAAAACCAATTGTTGAGCTTAATCAAATCCTCCGCATGTATGTATTATATATTAATTTCTAATATTTATAATAAATCATACTGTCCACTACAAAGTACCAAAATAATGTATAAAGTAAAATTTTATTAAGACACTGTATTTTGTTAGTAGAGAAATGGAGGAGTATGGAAAAAAGTCATACAATTTTAATGACTGTTTTATTCTTTTTATGCAGAGTTTTAACAGAGAAATGGTATAAAACATTCATATGTGTAAATATAGGAGATGTCATATCATTTGTTAAATATGAGAGAAAAATGACAATTGGGATAAAATACTTTTTATGTTAGAATCCGTTTCAAGATAAACGGTTTATCCCATCAAATTTATCCCCAATTCGCTAAAGGTAGGTAGGACGAGAGGAGGGAAAGGCCTGATTGCTAGAAATAATTTTACTAGTGATAAACACTAAAATAATAGCTTTCTCTGTTTCAACTCTGAACCTTAAGACAACAGGATCAGAATCTCAAAGAGTATGATGAGAGAAACTTAAATGAGAGAAAGAAGATTCAAATAAAAAAGATTCATTAGTAAATCTTTGGAAAGGTTGCCATCATTTTTAATGAAAAAAAAATAGTTTAGGGAAAGAAATGGGAAGAAGTAGCTGATGTCTAACTCTTAGCGTTTTTCCCTCTGTAAATTTCAGATACTTATTTAGTCCCTGACAAACACGGGAAGGTCAAAGATCAAAACCATAATATTTGAGACAGTCATCCAAACTTTTAGGTATATATTATGGCCACCATTTTGAGGTTACTTAAAATTATAAATGGTTATGGCCACTTTCTCTATAGCTTTGGATATTTGTGATAATGCACAAAACTATCCAATCAGCAAACATACAAACAGCTTTATTATATAAAATATTATATGTTCTATTATATAATGTTATATATTGTATCACTGTGTGGCAATAAACCAACCCTCAAATATTAACACAGCACGATTCTCAGGGCTGCACCATCAATTTCAGATCAACTACAAGGAACACAGCATTATGCCATCTTGTAATAGATGGATAGAAAATACTCTTGCGACAGAATGTATCGTGAGGCAATCTGGATATTTTCAAATGGAAATGATTAGTTATCATTAGGAATGCAACTTGCATTGCCATGCAAATACATTCTATAGAATTAAATATTGTAACTAATGCTCTACATTTCTGACAAACCTAAGAAAATGTGATACCCTCACAACAGAAATCCTTTTTTGGGGGAAATGATCTGGATTCCCTAAAATAGTATTAATTAGGGTAATAATTACTTGGTTACTGCTTGGTCAACTATTTCTCAACAGTGCTGTATTTCATTTTATTCAACCGGTTATTTTACACAGATTTTCTACTTTAGTACTTATAGTGTTTAATAGTGCTAATATTTGAGGATAAACAAATACAAAAATCCCATGATTTCTATGAGATTACTACATTATATTATGTAAAAATACTACTTTAGAGCTCTAAATTGAGGCCTTGTATATCAACTTATTTAATTATAAATTTGTGGCAGCCCATAATATTTTTTCCAATGTTAAGTCAATAACATACAATAACAATGTCATTACACAGAATACCAAAGATGTATCAATACCCAAAAGGGAAAAAAAATTAAATGGTGATTTCATCAAAATGAAATAGTTTATTTTTTTTATTTTAAACATACTTTTAAAAGATATATTACCTGAGGTAGATCTCCTCACTCTTAATTGTAAGACTGGTCCTGCTAGCTAACATCAGGGCCCAGTATTCCTACTTTTAAATAAAAAGAAACTGAGACAAAAAAAAAAAAATACACAAAACAGCATAAACCACAAAAGCAATATAAAATAATGCTCTGTAAGCCTAAGAAGACATTTCTTTTGTACAATACAAAAAAAAATAAAAAATCTTCTAATAGGTGATGCCAGCCAAGTTAAGTTTGAACTTTTCTGTGACAAGCAAGTTTTTCTCCCTAGGTTTTAAGATATGCTCCTAGGATTGAGGAAAGCGGCTGGATTAAGAGTTCATCTTGCCCAAAGATAATAAATCCATAATTGTTCATGCAAATACAAACACGAACACACAGTGAAGGAAGAACAATAAACATTTAGTGTCCGTATGTGCCCCCTTCCCAGTTGTGAGAAGATAAACACAATGTTTATATCTTGCTCAGTGCTCCTCGGAGCCACCGTTACAAGCCCTCAGAGTTCCCCATAAAACAGCAATAAGCGGAGCCTAAAAGGAAATCGGGAAGGCGGGGGAGTAAAAGCTAAATCACCAGCGTTTCCCAAACAAATGAAAAATCTGGCCGTGCGGCAGAGACTGTGTTGGGAAACATTGAGAGGCTGAAACCACCCCTGCCCTCCCCCACAAATGATCAATTAAAAGCCGTCCTTATGCCAAGGGCCAGGCATGGCCAGGCAAGCGGGCTGACGCAAAGACAACGGTCCTCTGGATCAGTTCTGCATGACAATTGATGGGAAGGGGCAGGAGGCAAGGCCCATCCTCTCACCATGGTGATTAGGCATTCCAAGTGTGCAAGGCAGCCTCGGCACACATAAAGAGAAAGGGAAGCTGGAGACCTGAGGAGGCGAGCCAGGCCAGATGGTCCTGCAGCCGGCAGCACTGGAGCAGCTCACACCCAACTCTCCGCCACGTTAACGGCCCAAGCCTTTCTTTATGCCAACATCACAATTAAACAGAGCAAAATGGCAAGGAGGTTCAGCAACAGTTTGCTGAGGGGACGGGTGGTCATAATGCAGCAGGAAAGGGCTCTGACAACCCAAGAAAATGTAGTTTACATTTCCTTACTAAAATATGGCCCATCAGAAAGGCTCTTTTCTTGAGATGTAGAACTAATTTTCTACATTTAAAATTCACCACAGATACGCATTTACTCATTCTATTAGAGATGCAGCTGTTTCCATAGGATATCTTTCTAGTATGTTTTAAAAACAGACCTGATATTAGATCATGTCTAATACCTTTTTACAATATTGTTTTACTTTTCTTCTTTTAACAACACTAAAGTACGGCATCAATTATTTAAAAAAGAGGTCCTCAGCACATAACTGTAAAACAAGCAAACAATGTATACATTTTGAGTGTTGGATAATTGGAATACACCCCCACCTTACTTTAGAGTTTAAACCCTAGTGTGTAAACACCTGGTCAGCCTCTGCTCTACTGAGGTAGCCAGAGCTAAGATGAAGCTTGAGTCAGTTGTCTAATATGCTAAGAGAAAAGAAAAACCAGAAATTAATACATTATTGTATTAATACATTATTGTTGCTACTTGGAACTTTAACTCAACAGCATTTTGACTTTCTTAAGTATTTCCATTGATTAGTTTCGAAGTTCTTGAAGTGATTTCCAAAGCCAGTCCAATACTGAGGCCCAAAAAAAAAAAAAAAGTCCACTGTCTTCTGTGATATAAAACTGTAAGAAAAACTGAGGTAAGAATAAGAAAACAGACTCTCTCCATCACCCATAACTGTCTTAAACTGACATTTTTAAAAATATTTCATTATGGGACATTAAAAAAGAAACTGCTGCTGATAAATTGTAAGAAGCAAAATTGCAAAAATGTCTTAACTAATAAATTAGAGTCTGTTTCATCAACAATAAACCAAACTTGAATAAGTGCAATAAAGGGGAGGAAACAGTTGAAAGAAGCACAATATGTAGGCTCAAAATAAAGGCCAAGGCCTTACAGTGCCAGTTCATTGGGGATGGGGAACATGAAGTTGGGGAAGATTCATGTATAAGGTAACAAATTTTGAAGAAACAGAAAGGAGAACTGCAGTGCTTTTGCCAGTGGAACATTTTGGTGTACTTGACCCAGCTGCTGTTAAGGACTCTCCACTTTTCTCTCCTGAAAGGACATACTCTGATTATTAGTCTACAAGGCCATCAGTAGGAATTAGAAGATAAAGAAATTATTTTTAAAAGTTACAGAGATCTGTTACACAGGGACAATGTTTAAATCTATTGTAGTTGGATATTAAGGTCAAATCTATTTGAAGAATCCAATAGAATGTATCTGCAAATGCCTCTGCACTACACATGGAGTGTAAACCATCTTCCCCCATGTGATTAACGCTCTCAGTGAACATATAAACATAGATACTTAGATAAAATCTTTATCTTCATAAACAAATCCATTATTCTTCAGGGCTTTTGTGCACAACTCCTGTGGGTTCTTTTCCGGACCATAGGGAAAGAGAATATTTACCATATACTGATGCACTAAAATATTCCGAGAGGCAGGTTGTAAAATTAAGCTTTACCTATATTCACATTGCACTTCCAATTTTGTCACTAATTTTGGGTAAACTTTTGTATATATAAAATATTAAATCTGTAAATATAAAATCCACAACAGCTATGCTTCAACTCAATATATTAAGCCATTTTTTTAAAAGATCAAAACATACCCAGAAGGCAGGGCTCAAAGCAATGTTGACCAATGTAAATCTTAAATAACTTCTCACATGGGTAGGGAATCAATCTAGATTTACACGACTAATTAACAGAGATAAGACTCTTGTCTCCAGAGAATGTAGACATACTGTATTGTTCTTAGTATCTTACTAATAAAATGAGATGCCTGCATCTATACTTGTACAGTGATACACTTTGCCCTTCATTAAATTCCATTAGCTTTGGATGGCATTCCTGTTTTTTAAAACAAACAAACAAACACTTCCCACAGTTTCCACAAGCTCTAAGCTTGCTGATTTGTATTATTTTTCATTAAAAACAAATGAAGCAGCAAGTGAAAATCCAAGTTTGAAATTATAAGAAACAAAGAAAGAAAGAATAGAGTCTGCTGGTGCCAGACAAGGAATGTTATGTTTTGTGATTTAAGTTATTCACACATCACGCAGTCTGATCCCATTTCAGTATATGGAAGACTGCAAATAAACAGAGCCAAAATGTTTTGTAGAGTGCCTCTTGAAGACATAAAGGTTTGCTAATGCAATGGTTTTTACCAGCTCCATTAATACAATTTTGCAGATCAGTTTGTCTATATAATTGTTTCCCTAAAATGTATTGTAGACTGTTTATAAAAAGAAACCTTATTTCACAGAGATTTATATATGTTATTCGTATTAAAAAATTGAGACACATTTGAAAGGGCTAAATGACTGTAAAAGCCGATATGCCACATTTTCTTTCATGTGAATATGCGTGCATTCCTCTGGTTCCATTCAGAACAGTAGAATCATCAGAAATCTATCTCCATCCTCAGCCTCATTCTAGAAACTACCAACAAATAATCTTTCACACATGGATTATGTACAGTTTTCTTGTTCAAGATTTTGAAATACCCAAGAATATATGTTCTATGAAAAAAGACCTAAACATGCCAAGGGTATTTGAAAGTCATAATTACATATAACCAGGTCTGTTGCTCCTCAGATAGCGATACTTACGTATTTAAACAGATAAATAATAAAATGTCTTTAAAACTTGTGACTTTAAATTAAAGTTTTAACTAGATGAAGCCAATATTCACCCCCAAATCTTAAACTAGTCAGTGCTAAGTGTAAAACCTATTTTATATTTTACCTGGGGAGGCTGATATGAAGCCATTTTTGATCTGCTTTCCGTGAAATTGAAATCAATTTTGATTTATTTTTCATAGCAAAGAAAGAAATATCAAGAATGAATAGACTGGAAGGTGTTAAAATACAAAAACCTATTTGTAAAATATTTTTTACTTTTGTTTGTAAAAGTCTATATATCTCCTTCATTCTTTAAATATCTTTTATGTGGTTCTCCCAAACATTATCTGAGAATTAAAGAAAATATTTGTATAGAAAAAACACTAAAAAATCTAGTTCTTCTGAACTGTGTCCACTTTTAAACACATGTTTACCTCTGAGTCAATCACTTTCTAAACACTGTTCAGTGAGTTCATAAAATATTTGTTCATTTATACCACTATTTAACAGGAGCAGTTAGCAAGATGAAGCAATTAATGCACTCTAAATATATTTAATTGACAGAGCCAGGATTTTGAATATGACTTCCAATATGTATAATCTGCATTCATTTCGTATTTATAAATTGTCATATTGACATTAGTAATGCATACTGTTTTAAATTATAAAACATCTTTACTTGGGGCAAATCTATCATTTCTTACCTTTCAAACTTTATTATTATTTCTCCCACTTTTCATACACATACACATATACCATATACATACGCATATGTACAGACATGCACACACACACACACAATTGTTTCACTCAAACATCAAAGACAACAAGAACATTTGGGTGGTTCTCAGTCAGCAAAGCCACACTACGGAAAAAGCGCACAAGCCATTAGTGCAACATGTAGTTTCGTCTTTGAGGAAGCATTCCACACAAACACTGACATAAAAGACAAACTCATAGCATATTTCAGAACCAACGAGCGATGGATTTATAAGGCAGGTTGATTTTATGGTGACTTTTATTGACAAGGTGCGGAGGCTTTTGGCAGATGCCTCATAGCACTGGGAAGTTAACACAGTGCCTAATTCAAGGAGACAGCCTGAGGAAGCAGCACCGACAGGGAGAGAGTGGAACTATGTCTCTATTACTCTCCTTGGTGTCATAAAGAAAAAGAAGAAAAATGGTAACCAACAGGGAACCAGGGAGTGCTCCAATTTTTTTTTTTCAAAAGAAAAAAAATCCTTATTTTTCTCTCCATCTTACCACTTCTTTAAAAATGGAAGAAGAAAAGGGACAAAGCAGTATGAGAAACTACAAAAGGAACTAATGGGAAGCAAGGGTGGGCAAACTAGCTTAACATCTAAACTATAGTATGCTTTCAAATTGGGAAGAAACCAGCCTGACTCAAACATTGCCTTATCATCAATATATTAAATAAGTACTTCTTGATTTACTTTCCCCTAATGAGGTAACTCATGGCATTTAATAAGGAAGGGATTACTTGGAGAGAGGAATGCTCCAGTAAGATCTTAGGTGAATTGGGTTCAGCTTAGTTTAGTCCGTGAAGTATTTTACTTCTGGAATTCTACTTTTGCACTTATAGAGGATACTACAGAAAATTATTGTATATTAGTGCAAGAAGTTCAGCTTGTGTAACACATTATGAGATGTCTTACTTTCTCTCTTTTAATGACAAAAGTTAGGTTAGCTTACTAGAAGTCAGGTCTAATTAAAACAAACATATTTTACACTAATACCAGGGTAAAAGAATTATATTTTGTTACCACTGGCATCAAATACGTAAGGACAGAGGTGGAAGACAAAGTTTACAGACACTATCCTTAAAAACTGAGTTTCCTGAAATAAATGTAGAGTCAGTCCCCTCCTACAGAGACTTTCCCTCTTTCTGGAAAGTTGGCAGTTTTTCTGCTAGTTGGAACCCAAGATCTAGCAGAAAAGAAAAATTACTTTGTCTAGATTTTCTACAATCTGTCTTCTTCTGTAATTCACTAATATTTAAAGGAAAATAGGGCCATATATAGTTTGGCCTCTTTAGAACTGTCAAGCATTCAGAAGCATTACCTGTTGAGCATTTAGCAGCCCAGTTAAACAAAGCTAAGGTACTTACATCTATCATTTCGGTCCTCAGGACTGGAGGAAGTCTCTCGGTCTGAAATGAGGCCAGAGACAGCAAAGATCTTTTTTCCAGTATCATCAATTTTGAGGGAGCCGGGAGAGCCAGATGGGAGCTGGGCTCCAAATTCATACTCCTTGCCATCAGCATCTGAGAAACGAAGATGGGGAGAGTCGGTATCATGACAGTTCTTCAGGCGCTTGGCAGGTGTAAAAGCCGACTGATAACTCTCCCGGTCCTCAGTGGAGGCAAAGGGACGGAAGGCCCCAACACCACTGTGGTTCAGCATGCTGATTGGGGTACAGTCCAGATTAGGGGGTGCAAACTGGGGATGGAGATGCAGCAACGAAGGTGGAAAATCACGATTGGTGAATGCTCCAGGCACCCCACCTTGTCGGTGATACATAGAGGCAAAAGTATAGGAGCCATTGGTGAACGGGATGTGCACATCCTTGTCCACTGACACAGGGACCCCAAAGGGCCTGGGCTGTTGGCAGGGGATGGAAGCATCACGGCTGGCTTCAGCAGTGGAAGCCAGGACCATCAGGGCTGGAGATGCCAAAGGATTGGGAAGGTAGGAGGAGTTTTCCATCTTGAAAGCTGCCCGGTGTAAGTCCATTGGAGTCTCTTTTCTTGACAGGGCCACAAGGGAAATGGTCTTCCCTGGATGGAAAACAAAGCGATGTCTGAATGTAGAGCTGAAAGATCTCACCAAACCCTTATCACCATCCCAAAACTGAAAAGACAAAGAAGGGGGAAAGAGGAAAAACACAGAAAGTTGAATTAACAGCTGGCAGTTCTTAATATAGCAAGAAGATTGTAAAAGCCTAAGCTAACTTTCCATGTATTGTTCTTTTAGAAAGCCAACAGGCAAGTTCACATATTACTTGAAGAGTCTCTGACTCCCTCTAAGGGTCTGTACAAGTCTTCCTCCTGCTCCCTTTTACAGCTTTAGCATTAAACTTTAGATTCAAGAGACAGTCCACCCAAGGTAGATAAAATGTGGCACAAGAGATCTGAAAGTCAACAGAATATGTGCCTTATGCAGAGAATGCCACCTGCTCTGGCCTTGCTATCCTTCCCTTCTGCCCTACAGAAGGATAAGCATCAATGCAGATTCAATCAAGCCACATGTTGAAGTGGGGGTTGAAGGATTTGAACAAGGGCAATAACTATCTCTAGTGACAAGATAAACATATATTATTCCTGCCAGAAAAAAACATTGGAACAAAAAAAATTATTGGTGTATGTAAGCCTATGACTACAACATCTGAAAATTAATATCAATAAAATAAATGAATCCATTACTAAAAAATTATAAATGAAAATGTATATACTTCATGAATATACAAAAATATGAAATAAATGCAGTAGAGGAATATATTCCAATTGTGCAGATATATATCATGTTTTGGGTTTTCCATTATCCTTAAGTGATGAAGGGAGACTAAATAATATGTCTGAATCATACATTTAAGCTATTCTTCCATTTTTAAAAAAGAAAACAATAACCACATCAATAAGTCCTTGGCGTCCCTGATAATATTTGAAATTGTAATTAGTGGCTGTGCCATCTGATCTCTTCCAAGCATCTGCCTTTTAGTTTGCGGACAGTACAAAATGGATCAGTAGTTTTACTTCCTAATGTGCTCATGCTTAACTAGATTTGTAAACTGCTCTAAATATTCCATAAGATTTAGAAGATAATTTTATATATTTTTCTTTTAAAACCAAGTACAAGTAAATTGTAAGTTGCCAAGTACAAGTAAATCCCATGTTCTCTCTCTCTCTGTATGTATGTGTATATATATATATATACTTCCTCTATGTACATATGTATTTACAAACTTTGCTTCTAATCCTATCTAGGCTTGAAAACTCATTCCCCTATTATAATAACATTAGCATTCCTTTTGTTTAAATTTCTGCCCCAGCCATTAAGTATGCTAGAATTCACTTCACTTTAATGTACAAAGGCTTACTTTAAAACAATATACTAGCCATACAGCACTCAAAAAACAAACAAAAAAATCATATAATAAAAAAGCAGTACAAAATGTGTCTGTTTGTTCCAGAAGGTCAGGCCTAGCAAATAACACTTACTAAAAGGATCCCGTTTCTAATGGAGTGGCTTTTGTATTATCTGAATGGCAAGCCTAGGTTAACAAACTCTATGGAATGCTTGCTACATCCTTCATGCAGTGCAGAAATAACATTTCCTTTTCTTCTATCCTGTACCCAGAAGTTTGACAGTATAGTAGTGTGAAGATGGACTGACATCATCCTATTTCTACTGCAATGGCTTCCTTTCTTATACAAAACAGTGCTAAAAGATTAGAAGTATTTCATTAACATTTTTTGAATCACTTTCACATCTTTAATAACTTTCATCTGAGTTTTAGCTGCAGATGTACGGTAGTCATGGCAAGGGTAATCTAATCAGCATTATTCTGGGTGATCTTTCTGAACAATGAAATGATTAAAGATAAAAAATAATCAAATGTCAAATCAAAAGCTACAATAGTGGAAAAGGGTTATGGGAAATCTGGATATTTCTTTGATTAATTTTAAAGCAAAAATGTATACATAATTTACCTAGGAAAAGAAACATTATCTGAACTGACATATGGTAACCACAATCTCCAAGGGAATGAAAGAGGGTATCTCTAATGCTACTAATGCTACTATCCCTGCTTATATTAAATGTATTTAATGGAAGCCATACTTAACACTCCATACAAAATAGTGTGAATCGTTCCAGCTATCTTTTTCATTTGATAATAAATCAACATATCTTAATAATAGCTCAGACTGAATTTTATTTTTAAAAACTCCTGCATACTTTTCTCCTTGTCTATTACATACCTTCTGTCATCACTTCATCCCATGCTATTATTCCCAATCACTGCCATCATTAAAGCATGTATGGACGAAGCTGCGGCAAAACTACTCATTATGAAAATCTATATAGTTAATGCACTCCCAAAGTCAAAATGTCATTGGTTTTTAAATATGAAACCCAAAATAAGAAAACTAACTGGCCTGCTTAATTAAAAAAGTATGGATTGCAGGATAATCAGCCTGAAAAAATATTTTAGTGACCAGAAGTGAGTGGTAGAGCCAAAGTAAGTAACTGTTACTTTTTGCCTCTATGCTGATTTTTTTTAATTTAGCACCCTGTGCAAATCCAGATTAAAATAACTCCAGCTATTGATCCGAGCAGTGGAATTGACATTAATTTTAGTTCACTTCTCACTTTGCAAAGGGATCAATAGGAAGTAATAACAGCTGACATCCTCGCTGAAAGGAAGAGAAAAGACAGTCTAGCGACAGAAATCGAAAAGCAACCAAATAAATCAGCAGATACTTTTCCATGGCATCAGACAAACTCCAAACAGATTGCAAAAAGTCTTTGTTAAATTAACTAAACAAGGAGTGGAGGTGGCCAAGGGGGTGGAGATAAATCTATGAAGCTACATATAACTGTCCATTGGTTATCTCCGTTAGACGAACTCTACAAAGCCTATATTCTAATGTCCTACATTTACAAGATTTCCAATTGATGGATAAAAATATTTGAACATAAGGGCACCCACCATCTGCATCTTTTAAAAGCACAAACTGAATCAATGTGAAAATAAAAACACTATCATAAACATCTAAACCTAGAATGAAATCTGGTATATCAGGCGCAACTTGCATTTTTAAAATTTATTAATCAACATAGAAATAAGTTTAATTAGCTAAGAAATTGTCAAAAGGAAGCAAAACTATTCATGATGCAGCCTTCTAATCATTTATATGCAGTAAACTATCAGTTTACTTTATATAAATGAGTTTTGAAAAAGGTAGTCTTAAACTACAAATGGTAGCCTAAAAATATATTTAGAGAAGACAAACAACAGTTTTTATGTAACAAATTGCTTTTAAATTCTTAATTAAAAGAGGTATTCTATGTTGTTTAGATATTGGTTAGATGTTTATAATTTTGGCTATTTTTAAATGTTTGGAATTAAAATGACACAATACAGATCTATGATTTTTTTCTTGCTTATTGCCAACGGAAGAAAAAAATGTAAACCTAACTTTATTTTTCATAAAGAGCACAAGCCTCAAAAAGATATTGGAGGGTACCTTTAGATACTACAGGTTGGGTCTCTTAGTCCTTTGTAATTATGTAGTTTTAGAAACAGGAATTTGAAAATACATTTGTGGTTAAAAAATCCTAATCTTTACAAAGCACCCATTCCAGCTGTTGGGGAATTAAAGTGCTCATATGTGTTATGCATTACACTAAACTGGATTTCCTCCTAATAAATTTCCAACAAATACGGAACCTGACAGTACAAAGAAAAAATTCCAGTCTTAAATTAAGGAATTCTACAAGTTGGCATATCTTGCCATTAATTAATATTTGGGAGACTGAGAGTTCTAAGGTTAAGTACAAAAAGAATGCAAACAATTAGCAAAAAGGGGGGGGGGGAGCTGGAGAAGACAGGGTAGAATAAGAATAATATTCTCTGTGGTTTGAAACTCAGGCCACACTTTCAAAGATACAAATAACTATTTTAAAAAATGTAATAGAAAATCGGGTCTCCAGATGTAACAGAAAAGCAGCTGCTTTGATTTGCTCCAATTTTCCAGGGGAGGCTCTTTTCCTGCAGAAAACTTGTTATTTCAGGAAAAAGAGAAAAGAAAACCTAGAGAGAAAATTAAGGCACCAGCCTTTGCAGAGGAAAAAGCAGTGTAAATGTACATAGATTTTTATTCCCAAGGCTATATAATACATCCATTGTTTGTCAACTTTACAAAAATCCTCTCCAAAAAAATCAAAGTTCACAAAAAAGGTATGAATGATTCACTGCTGCTCTGACTTGTCAACAGTTGGGATCTTTTTCCACCCCTCTCCAAAGTAGATTCAGAAAATTCTTACATTTCCTCGGAGCTTAAGGGGGGGGGGGGTGTTACCTAACTATCTTCCCAAAACCCTAGTTATTAACAGAAACAAAAAAACAAAAAAAACGTGATTCAAATTTCAGCAGGGGAAAAGAAATCCCACTTTTATCTTACTTTTTCCAGTGCAAATTAAAACAGGTGTCTTTTCCGGGTTATTAGCCTGAGCACAAAAGAATGCAATTGGTTTATATAGTTTTAAACAAGAGAATTAAAAAGGAAGCTTCCGATCTTCCCATTTCACTAAATACAACAAAAAAGAAAAAGAGAAGTGAAGATACAGGAAATCAAAAGAAATTCCTCTGAATAAATTCACCCTGCCTTGCCCAGCAGTTGGTTGTTGGTTTTTCTTTTTAATAACTAGAAATCTCAACTGCTTTGCGCCTGTAAACTTCAGGACAAAACCAGTTCAGCGCATTGCCAAAAAAACGAAATTTTCGTCCCTTCCAGGAAACAAGTGCGGGGGAGGATATATTCCCTCTGTCCCGATTTCTATATTCGGTTCAGAGTTTATTTTCTTTTTAAAACTACCAAAGCTCATCAAACGTGCGGATGACTCGAGTTGTTTGAATTTATTGCAACAATCCCTTCTCTGCACATTTCCTGTCTGGAAGGCGAAAGCATTCAACGCAACTCCTGAAATTGGTCACTGCCTAATGATTTCATTGTGCTCAAGCAGATGGTTTTTATGCATTTAGATCTACAAGGTGAGGAATTATTTCCCCTTCCTTGCAACCTCTGTGCTGACTTTCCTGCCTCTTTCTTGCGACGGCGGCTGTATTACACTAAAACCTCGAGGATTTTTAGCTTCTGAGCTTAAAGGCGCATGAAGTTTTACTCCAGGAATCCGAACTGTTCGTTTTCCGTTTTCCCCATTTCCTCCTTCCACGGTTTCCAAACGGGTTTGCGATTTGCTCGCTGTAGCCACGCTCTCACCCTATACCACAACACCGCCTTTTGCTGCTTCTTGCAAGAATAACTTGCAAACAGGCAAAGCGACTAAGACTTTGTCTCTTGGAGAAATACGGGCGTGTGAAATTCTTTGAAAGAAAGGAAGTTGTTTTCGAAACTTCAACCTTTCATCCAAATTTTAAGAATTTGACGTACGCCACGATTATCGCAACGAAAAAGAACTTGGACCAAAATAGGGACAAGTCCTTAATTGCTATTGGTTAATTGCCAATAATCAAAGTTCAAATGCGCGCCCGTCCTACAGTAAAACTGAAAGCGTTTGGGGAGACGGTGCCGATTGTTAGCGAGGATTAGCTAAATGCAAAATCTCCAAACCCCAGGGTTTAAAACATTAGGTTTTATTTAAAATTATTTATAATTATTAATTCGTTCTTCCCATAAGGTGCCCCTCTCCCGCTTGGTTTTGTTTGGGGAAATTGCTTTGTTAAATCAGGAGACCTTGAGACCTGCGAAAGTCGGGAAATACCTCCATGTGGTAGTGCACAAGGATTGCCGCCTCCCTTTAAAAAAAATTAAATGTTGTTGGCGCTAATTGGGAACGCGCTGTTTTCTTGCATTTTGCAAGAATTCAACTCCGGCACCTGATCCCACCCCCCTCCTGTGTGTACTATCACCCACCTCCTCCCCAGGAAAATAAAGAGCAGGACAGGAAGGAGGAGAGTTCTGGGATCAGGGCTAGCCTTCTGAGGGGAGGGAGCACCCCACTGATTTGATTTTTAAATGCATACTCATTAAGATTCCACTCCCCACATACACACACAATACACATACGTACACACACCCCTTCCAACATTTCCACCCCAAGATCCGATAAGCAACGGCTTGCCTTAAAACTTTGTTCCGGAGAACGGGGCGCGGAGCGAATAAAGAGACAAACTTGACTTGCAAAGTTTTGACTCTTCCAAACATGACTGCCTTGAATTTGCAGAATTCTCTGAAGGAGCAGGATAGAGAATTGAATCGAAACTCCGGCGATCGACCGCTGAAAAGTTAGATACCCGCACCTATGGAAAACCCCCCTCCCGACGAATGCCACCGCTCCTGGACTTTCTATCAGCAACCCCCTCCCTCCCGCAATTTCAAGATACTTACCGTGCAAATTTCTCAGAAGGCGGCGTCCCCCTTTGATTTCAGGCTGGGGAAGGCAGGATTCTGAGAGGTGCGTGGGGAGGAAAGCTGGACGCACTAAGCCCGGCGCGTGTGTGTAAGCGCTTTCGGCCAGCATGGGAGTGAGCGAGAGCCTGATACGGCTGCTGAGAGCCAGGGAAGGCGCAGCGCTGCCGCTCGAAGCAGCCTCTAATCAGTGAATGAGCCTCCACTCTCTCAGGGATTCCTAGCTGCTCACACACACGCGCGCGCTCGATCGCTCGCTCGCAAACACACACACACTCGCTCACTCACACACACACACAGATACAGAGCCGGCCTGAGAACGGAATACATTAGGGCAGGGAGGAAGCTTGGGAAATGGAGTCCACAGCTGGAAAGCACAGCTGCTCAGGGATGAGTTGCCCTCCCCGACACGGGCCGATGGATAAAAGTTTGACTAGAAGCAGGATGAAGGGAACGGGTCTCTGCCTAAGGTCCACCTGTTTCCTACACTTTTTAAGTTCCATGTAATTATATTCTATTCTAGAACTAAGGCTCTTTTCGCAGGAAAGAGCTAAATGGGCACTGTCCTTCCTTTAAACTGTCCTTCAATTTAAAATAGATTCTCATCTGCTTTCCCTGCGATTAACAGCTATGGTAATAAGGACATTTTCCCATGTGATGCTTAAATTGACCTGTAAAGACAAAGTATTGTTAATGTAGGCAAACCATGCATGGTTGAAAATTATCTGCTGAGCCTATCCCATGTTAACAATACTTTTCCCATTCAGAATTTAAGTTGTTGAAATTTAAATTGTTGGTTAAATCTCATGAAGTTCAAATACCCCTCCTATGTTGGTTTTAACATACATGTTATTTCTTAACTGTTTTCATTAACACAATACCCAAATATTCCAGTAAGTGTAATGTACTGTGTAATGTGTAGTGTGGAACAACATTTAAGCTATAAAAGAGATCATCATGATGACATGTTAAACACAAGGACTTTGAAATAAGATTCCCTGACTACAATTACATTTATTCCCTAGCAAATTCACAGCTGCAATGTCATTTGAGAAAACACTGATAGATAATAATGTTAATAGAGAATTGTTTGTACACTGATCTTACAGAATTAACAACAATTTATATTTACTACTAAACCAGGTCATTTTTCATGTATTCCAGATGGCATTTTCAAACTGAATGGGATAAATAGCTTTCTTCAACCTGATGCCTTCCAGATAAATAGGATTTCAGCTGCTAGTATCCCCAACCACTGTGGAAAATGAAGTCCATCCCATATAGAAAAATGGAACCAAATTACCTTTAGTTTCCTTCCAACCCAACAATCAGGAATTTAAGAATGGAGATATATGAATGATGATGTAGGAGAGAGACTGACTGAGCTGGGAGAAGAGTCAAGTGGGTAATTAGTCTGGAATCCCTATGTGGGCACAAGAGACAAAGTCTGACACACACACACCCTTGAATGCTGTTGAACCTTATCTAGTCTTAACCCAGGTATAAGAAAATACTTATATAGGCTTGAGCAATAAAACAGGTAATTGATCTCTTCATGTGGGGATCTGGTTGTTTGCGCCTGACAGATACTGATTTAAATGGAATCTATTTCCAAGGAAACATCAATTTATGAATGTTCAAAGTTTCTTTCTTATATAAAAAATCAACATTATTTGCATAAGAACTCCAGGAGTAAAAGTTTGAGATCAGACTAACTTATGCTGATATTCAATAAAAATTATATATTTGTACACATATGCACCTATCCCCAGCACACACACACACACACATTACATACAGAGATACTATATCCAGATACCAGATTAATTTTCTCAAAGTCTGAGAAGATAGAATGGTGCTCAAAAATTAACTTAGAATCATTAACTAATTTTTGAGAGGTATTTGAATTCAAATACTTTCTATCAATTAGAAATTGTAGCACGGTTAGAAAGCAAGAGATGTCTGTAGTAGTAACTTTGTTTATAACTTCACAGGGTTGTTTAATTTTAAAACAAGTAACAAACACTGAACTACATACTAGCCCACAACAATGTATAAGTATCATGACATACAAATCTGGTTTCTAGGATCAGATATTCTGAGTGAACACAAAATATTTGATTAATTGAGAGAATCAAAAGTAAATATAGGTAAACCTGATGCTGAAACATAACCAACAACTTTTAGTTTGAGAGAATAAATATATGAGGACTGTGCAAATTACTATAAAGTTGCAAACAGCTGCAACTACGCAAACACCAAGGTCTAAGCGTACATTTGGTGAATAGCTATCCTGGTAGAAGTACCTTCTGAGCATATAGATCAAATATTCATGAGTACACATGTCCAGAAGTTCCCAGGACCTTGAAATGAAGAGTCTTCAAGTGACCTGAGCTGCTTTTCACCTTTGTAGTGCAAATCCAAAAGAGTATTTAAAGTGTCTCATTTGATGATCTGAGAGAGGGAGAGGGAAGATGAGGGAGAGAGATTATACAAAGCACACAGTAAAACCCTTACCAAAAGCAAGAATTAAAACTTGCTCTTTGCAAATAAATCCTATGTTTACTTTTTCAGTGGGCCTCATTTTCAAAGTATACTGAGACCTGCAGCCAATAAAGCTAAGTTTTAACCATCAGTTTTGAACCAAAGCTTTAATAGAAAGTTCTGTAAATATAATGTGATGCAATTAGTGGATGATTGTGTCCTTTAAGTGATAAAGAGGAAGATTAAGAAGACCAAGTTACCTATTGTTGCGTAACCTAAAAAGACCAGCACTTACATTTTAAAAATTATAAAGAAGACAATATATAGCAACCCTCCCATAAAATCTTGCCATCTGGAGACATTGGATCAGAACTCCAACTATTGCCAGACAGCATGGTTATTATCAGGGGAATTCCCTTATGGGAGCAGATCAGCAACAACAAAAAGGCAAATCTGACCAGGTGATCAAAGCGGTGCTCCTTTTTACATGAGTAAAAAGATGTGTAAAAAGCCTCCTGGGGATCTACCATTTCAATGTGACAATGACATAAGTGTTGTTTCTGGACTATGTGCTGACTCATATTCAAATCAGCCAATGGTTTTTTTAGTAGATCTGACAGCATCTGGATAACACATTTTTTTAGCCAAATCTTTCTTAGTCTGCAGTTTCTTGAATGAGTGGATTCTTACATTTATGAAACTGTAGTTATACATTGATAAATATATGCATCTTTTCTTATTTAAAATTTGCACACTTTTAGTATTTATGGTAAGGGTTATTTTTAAATTAAAAACACATTTTTATCTAAATACATTTTTATTACATATTCCTCCTTTCTAAAAGTCACTGTTTTTAAAGACAAGCAAAATAGCTTGAATTGCCTGTTGAATCAGCCACAGATGGAATTGAAAAAGAGACTTTTGAAACCAAAGACCTTTTTATTTTTAGGCTGCTCCTTCCTCCTGTTTCATCCCCAAGATTTCTGAGGAATATGTACAGTACTGAGATTTGAGAGGTTTTATTTTCTCAATAAAGTACTTACCCATGTTAAATTTCTACTTTAAGGAAAAAGTTAGAAATGTAGATTAAAGATGTCAACCCTTGCAGCAATTATGCTATTCTTTATTAAATTAGACAATCTGTGGTCTGGGCAAGGCCAATCTCAGATTCCATAAGCCTTTGGTCAACAGAATATAGTCCCACCTGACTTCTGCATTAGCAATATCTTTGGTATTTCATCCCCCCAGCCCAGCCAATACAGCCACTGACAATGGTATAAACCTGCTTTAGCTCCACTATGTTCTATTTCAGCCTTACTCTTGACTTGTAAGAAGTCCAGTATGATCCAATGCCAAATAAAAGTTAACTGAACTGCTTGCCACATTGATCTGACATTCCCAAGCTATTTTGACATTACCTACCAAGACGTTGTTTACCTGGTGACTTAGTGCTACCAAGGCAACATAGGTTAAATTGGGAACTGCCATCCTAGCTGATTTCCCAGGCACCTTTGCAACTGTCACGTTCCCTTTTCCTTTCCTCCAGATCCTAATTGTAGTATCAACTTGACACTTTTGTATTATTTGTTTCAACTTAATCAGGAAGAGGTTAGAGTGGCACACAAGCAACCTAACCCATATGGCAATTAAAATAGTTTCCCCCTCAATGCGTGGGAGAAAAACAGTTACCAAGGTTGTTGATTTTGCTGGAAATTGTCATGTAAAAATTTCTACATTTTAAAATATTTTAGTTTAGAATGTCCTGATGTAATGTGACTTGCAGAATCTTTTCCATCTAGCAAATACCTTAATACCAGTCACAATTTTCAGTCACAATGTGATGCTTAGGTTTGAACCTGTTATTTGAAACTCTCTTAGAATGCATCAACAACCTGAATTTAAAAAATTGTTCCAAGTTTTAGGACTCAGTTCTGATTCTAGGAGTTGTGTGGCTGCTCCAGAAAGAGCTCTGTTGGTCCTGTGAATTTAACTTTAGCATCTGCACAATTTTCACAATTGATGTCAATCTTTGAGATAGCCAGTTCAAAAAACAAACATTGCAGGGGATCCAGAAACACTGCTTTATTATTGTAGAGTTAACAGAATCTTGCTGTTAATATATGAACTGTTTTACTTTCTGGGTTGTATAATCTTTTTTGCAAGTCACTCCTTAATGGTTCTTAATGGTTCAGTGAAGATCTAGTAAAGGACAAACTCCTATTCTTACCTAGGATCCCATCTACCAAGTGATGACAGCATCAAAGATGAAGTGTGCACAAGAGTGAATGAAGCATGGTTATGGTGGAAGGAAATCACTGGTGTGCTCTGTGATTGATACATGCTAATTCATCTAAAACTGAAGATGTATAAAACAATGGTATCCTCAGAAGCGCTGTATGATGCTGAATGTTAGCCAGTCACAACATGCATTGAGTGCACTTTACACGTCACAGAGACGTGCATGATTCATTGGTTGTTAGGCATTTCTCTCCTTGACCATGTCAGCAATGACAGAGTTTGGAAGCAAATGGGCACTGTACCAATATCAGAGAAAATGCAGGAGAAATGCCAACAGTGGTATGGCCATATTCTATGAATAGCACCCCACACTGGTGTCTATATCGCCTTCCACTTTAATATAGATTGCAAGCATCAGTGTGCAAGGTCAAAACAAAGAAGGCAAGATACAAAAACATGTGGACATGAAAAATGCCCAGTTGGACCAGAATGCTTCATTTGATCATGCAACATGGTGCTTGTTGACCCAAAAAGCAGACCATGCACAGTGGAAAGAATGCTAGGATGATGATTGATTGATTGATTGATGATGATGATGATGGTGATGATAAAACTTCTAATGTTTCTTTTATACATTTATTTAGATTTGGGGACTTTCCCAGGGATCTGGTGGGCAGATTGGTTGAGACCCTGGTTGCCCAGTGGAATAAAGGAACCACTATGGTACTTGAATGGATTGCACCAGAATAGTCTCTCTTATTTTCCACCTTAACTGCAATTCCTTGGCTTACTGCAGGGGTCAGGGAGGTAAAGCAGCAGAGGAAACGCTTAGAGCATCTCTGGAGAAAGATTTGTTTTAAGTCAGAGAGAGGCTGTGAGTTCTAAGGAAGAACGTAGGATTGTCTGTTAGCTCCACCATCTCTGAGTTGGATCCATTGATCTCATTAGATCAAATAAGGTCAATTCCCTCCAGTTTCTGTCTATAGAAGAATGCTATCTGATGGGACCACTTAAATGGACATTTTCAATCATAGTTCCCATACGCTTGAATTTCTTCTCCATGGAGATCCAGCTTGCTCCTTCTCTTCTGTGTTTTGGGAGAGTAGTTAAAACTTGGTTATTCCATCAAATTCAAGAGGAAGGTACACTATGACAGAAGACTTGAATTTCATCAATGTAGGTTTTTGAAATTTTTGAATTTTTACACTTCATTTAATTTATGAGTAATTATTTATTAGGGGAGATTGTTCTATGATGTCTCTGATAGTTAAGGACCCAGAATCTTCTGGAATTGGCAGTATATAAAGGAAAGGAAAGGAAAGGAAAGGAAAGGAAAGGAAAGGAAAGGAAAGGAAAGGAAGGAAAGGAAAGGAAAGGAAAGGAAAGGAAGGAAAGGAAAGGAAAGGAAAGGAAAGGAAAGGAAAGGAAAGGAAGGAAAGGAAAGGAAAGGAAAGGAAAGGAAAGGAAAGGAAAGGAAAGGAAAGGAAAGGAAAGGAAAGGAAAGGAAAGGAAAGGAAAAGCCAGACCTGTGGTGAAGTACAGTATGACAAGCCTAGCTGCATTCACTAATCTCGAAAAGGCTAATTAGGGTTGAACTTGGTCAATACTTAGGTGAGAAATCACAGGGCTGTTGCTGAAAAGTAAAAACAAACTTCCCAGAAGAAGGAAGTGGCAAATGTTTTCCGTATTCTTGTCAAGAAAACAGTGCGTACATGTAGTAAAAACAGAGAAGCTCAAATTCTTCATATGGATAGGGTTACCAAATAGCTGAAAAGACAAAAGTCTGGACAATTGGAAAGGAAGGCTAATGAGAAAAAAGAAGGTATGCTATTTACAGGGAAAAAATCTATTAAAAATGTACTTAGGCCTTACATGTATGCAATTGCTTTTTCCAGCATCAGAAAGACTGGTTTTCTAATTGCAATATTTTTCCAACAAATCTTTATTTTCAAGAGCATATGCTAATGGGTAATATAAAATCAATGTGCCTTTCAAATCTCACCCATAGAAACATATGATGAATCATGTGATTTATAGACTACAATCATAAATTTGAAGGGGCTGGATTGAAGCCCATTGTTGAAATCATGAAACAATTTAAATAAAGTAAATCTAGGTTGTTAAGTTTATTGATGGAGGGGTGGGAGCAGACAATTTATAAGGTTACAATACATGGAAGTTTCTATTTCTGCTATTAGGAAAACAGTTTAAAAAATCAAGACACTCAAAAAGCTAGACAATATTTGATTTTAAGGCTATGCCTGCTGGACAGACGATGTGAGAACAAAAAAGACATGTCCTCCTTTTGCCAGACATCTGGTAACCTACACATGGAAGGATCTTTTTAAGAACCTACCTTCTGAAGAAAGGCCTAAACCTGAAAAGAAACCAATGTTGTGTTGTTGCTGTTGCATAGGACTTCTCCAATCCATATCCATAATTAAGTATTGAGGTGGTATTATCTGCTTTGTTTTCCTTTAAGAGAAGTGAGCATAGTGATGAATGCCTTAAAACAGGGGTCCCAAATCTGCGGACCATGTGATGACTCCCCCGGCCGCTTCCCTAGATACCTCTCCAGATGTCAGCTCAGAGGAAGATGAATCAGTTCCAGACATGTCTGAAGGAGAATCAGTCAATGGTTCCAAGCAGTCACTTGAGAAGTGTTTGGCTGAAGCACAGCTGCAGTAGAACAGCCCTGAGGCTTCAGGTGGGAAAAGCATGCAGCTGCAGTTGGTCATGATGAGGAAGAGGAACTGCCTTCTGCAACTGATCCACGAACATGTAGGGCAGAGAAAAGGCAGGAGCAGAAAAGGAAAGAGGAGAAAGCTTCATCCTTCTTGATGGGATGCACCAGAAGCTGGCTATTTAATACAGATGGAAAGCGATGCTGGAAATAATGTGTTCATTTCCTAGCTGTGTGTTTTCTGATAATTTCAATTCTTGCTTTGCTTTGGATTGACACCATGCCTTGATTTGGATTGCGTCTTGTGAACTCTGGACTTTTCTTGTTTTGTGTTATGGATAACACATAACCCTCTTGTGTTATGGATTTAACTTTATCTGGTGGGGTTATTTTGATTGGGAAACTTGCAAGTGCCTTGCGGATTCATTGGCCATTGCTCTGTGGACTAGCATTGGTCTGTTTGTGGCTGGACTTAACTGGGATAGTTCTGGATTTTTCGTGAAGGGAGTTGCAGGGGAATATTAATAAATCTACTAAACCACAGTTCTTTGTGTGTTTGCATGTGTGAGCGGGACAGCACAATCTGCAACCCTCTACCAAGTCTTGAGCCCTTCAGATCGGGGTGTGTGGAAGTAGTGGCCGAATGTACAACTGTGCATGCACATCCCTATTTGCATGAGCAGCAGCCAAGCGCAGGCATGCATTTGTACGAGTGACGGGTGCATGCACCCACTGTTCGTGCAAATGGCGCTGCATACGTATGTGCATTGCTCTCCTGGCACCATCCCTCTCCCCCCTGCCAGTCCGCAAAGCCGGAAAGATTGGGGAATACCACAGTATTGCCATATCAACTCATGCTGAAGCAGTCACAAGACTCCTCATGAGAGTAAATAATAAATTAAAATAACTTTCCTGCTAGGTCAAAACAGATATACGGTTTTATAGGTTTCGCAAAGATTTGAAAATACAGGCAAAGGCTGATCTAACAAAAACTTTAAATCATTCTAGACTCTAGAATCCAGCTCTTAACAATAAATTAGGTTTAATGTTTATATTGAAATTGTTTATTGTCTAGTCACTAACAAAAGTCTGTATGCATATACATCAAATATAGAAAAATTAAGTTCTAAAAATTAAGCCTTCTTTAGAACTATCACGCATATCTACTTGGAAGCAAAATCTATATAAATCAGTGAAATCAAATCTGAATATGGGTTGTGGAAAATAAAATTGTTTTAAAAGACTATTAAAAGCAACAAGTTGTTGTTTCTATTTAGGAGAAAGCAAATGCAATAGATAAATAAATAAATGCAATGACGAGGACACTAGATATGTCCCCAGACTGAACATCAGTAGGAAAAGAGAGCAGTTTTTAGAGCCAATCAATTTTGATCAAGTTTAACTCATATGAAACTGAGTTTTAAAGAAATTGGACAATCTTTCAAAAATCAGTAGACATTAAAGCAGTGTGTCTACTCCATGCCCTCTGCTGGAAGAAATCAGAATTTTGTAATGAGGGTGGCCTGAAAAAAATTGTGTCCCAAAAAACGGCAAAGGTAGAGACTCAATGTAGTAGATACACATAAACGCTAATCTTGAAAAGACAGGAACAGTTTCTGTATTGAGTGGCCTTTGGTGCTCTCTGAGGATGGTTACTTTCTTACAAATGTTTCAATATCCAAATGCCCAAATTATCATTGCTAGTCATAATTTCTGTATGGATGGACAAGAATCCTGGAGGTTCACTTTTCAAATGAAGGTGAAGTCAAGTAGACTATCTTCTCTTTACATTTGTTTCCCTCCCTGCTAGAGCTGCTATTTCTTAATATAGGGCAGAATAGTAGAGTGAAGGAAGGACCATCAAAACAGTAAGTAGAGAGGATTTATTGAGACTGAAAACCTTTTCACTATTACTTTCTTGTCTTTCATGGGAGCAAAGACTGTTTCCTGTATTTTTGCAGCCCAGTTCTGGTAGCACTAATAAATTTGTTGCTCATAAAACAAATTATTGAAAAATATCTTTAATTTACCCATTAGATACAATGGAATACAGGAAATTATTTTATAATCAGGTCTGATTAACTGCTTAGTTCAATATTGTTTATCTGCTGGGAGCAATTCTCTAGACTTTTCTAATGAACTGCTATCTTATCCTTCTACTTGGATGTGATAGGAGTGCTAGGGATTAATCTGCAGTGTACCCTGGCTGTGAACCTTGGACTCTTCATGCGATTACTTTTATGTAGTTCATAATAATTATAGCAATAATATTAATACTACTTAATACTGTTTGCCTCAATGCTTTTGTTTAAGAGATATCAAAGGTATATATGGTATGTTTTTAATTCCACTCGCTTATTAATATATTTTTTCCTATCAGGTGCTTTACAGCTGTGTTTGGAATGTAAGTTCCAGAATTTTCACCTTTGGCCATGTTAACTTGGACTTCTGAAAGCTGCAATCCCAATGTGCAGTTATATAGTTATTCTTGAGGTATAATACCATGCTGTCTGAATTACAAGTGATTATGACTTTTCTTGACTTTTGCTACAGAGTATATCTGCCTGAGTGAAGTGGAGTGGGCAATTATAACATTATTTTAGCTTAATTTATCACATGTGACTTCTATCAATCTTTGCATTGATACTACTTGGAATTTAATTATGGCATAATAATTAAAGCAAAGTTGCCTTATTGGGAAAATAGAGACATATAAATTTAATAAATAAAATAAATAAAAATAAAATAAATTTAATAAGTATGAATAAGCATAAAGGAAATAAAACTTATTACCCAAATAAAACATATCAGTTAATCTCCAGCCACAGACCTTGGAAAAGTTGCACAGCAAAAGTTAACACTTAACCAGGGGTGGGATTCAGCTGGTTTGGACTGGTTCAGGCAAACTGGATGTTAATTTTAATCTGGTTTGCTGAACCGATAGTTGCAAGGACTGGCTGACCCCCCCCCCCCCCCCCGTCCCCAGGAGTCTGCACGCGGCCCATTTTGGATGCCAGGTAAGTGCAGGGCCTGCTGGAGGTTCTGGGAGGGTGAAAACCGGGCCTACTGGAAGTACCGGAAGTCTGGAAATGGGCCTGTTTCCAGCCCCCAGAGGGCCTCCGGAGCCCAGGGGAAGCCATTTTCTCCCTCCCAGAGGCTCAAGGAAAGCCTCCAGAGCCTGGGGAGAGTGAAAAACCAGCCTACCACAAGTCCGGAAATGGGCCCGTTCTATCTTTAGATACACCTTGTGGAAATATTTGTAGAATGACAAGGTAATGTTTCAATAAATGAATTTTTAATTTTTGACTTGAAGAGTGGATATGATTTTTTTTTAAATTTTTGAATTTTAGGAAATAATATTTCCAAAGATTGAAACTGCTATCTATTTTAGATTCTGCAAAGAATCTGCAGAGTATTTATCAACTCATGCAAATCTTCCAAGTTCTCAGAATACTTGTTGGTGTTTGGGATTTCATTCAAAAATAATTACTACAACTTCGTTAATAGATTCTGCATTCTCTGATCCTTTTCTAATCTCATGTAGACATCTAACTTGGATTCCTGAAAGGACAGTGCATATGTAGAGGTTTATCAAGAATTTTGTGAAGGAAACTGTTGCTTTATGAAACACAGTGGCATGATTTAAATAAGATATGTCTGGATTCACGAATAATAATAACCACAGAATGACTTTTATTTGAAATTATCCATTGTGGTTCATAAAGTAAAAGTTGTGAACTAGTACAATTGTGAGGTCAAGATCTGTCTTATTAAAACAAGCCAGGTTTAGCATACCGTGTAGTTTATATTAGGAATGACACAAATACAGGTAGTCTTCAGGCTACAACTATTTCTTCAGTAACAGTTCAAAGTTATGATGATGCTGAATGAGACTTAAGACAGATTGTTGGAGTCTGCCTGTCACAGGACTGGCTTGCACTTATATCACACATGATTATGATTTCTGTTGTTCCATCCAGCTTCCTATAAAATCCTGGGGGAAGCCAGCAGGAAATCAATAATGGCAATCATATGAAGTTCTTGCTTAATGACCTTCATTAACAATGGCAACTGGGACTGCTGGAACTGCTGTAGGTAAAATGACTTGGTCAGCTGATTTCAAGCTTTATGACTGTGTTGCTTAACCACTGTCCTGCTTCTGGTTTCAATACACCCACACACAGAATTGCTATGTAAATTAGCTGTTTTGAAGACAGCAGACAAGGAATGCAAACAAAAACTTAAGTCTTAAAAGAAATTTGCCCAAGTAGTTTTGCTTTTAACAGGATTATGCAGAAGAATAGTCAAAATCCAGTCCAGAGTTCCAAGAGCCAGACCAGAGTTGTCAGTCAATCTAAAGGTCAGAATTTCATGAGGAGAATTTACATAAAAATGATGCATGAGCAGGAGATCATACAGTTGATTCCAGCAAAAAATCATGGATCAGGGCTGCACCCATCAGTCTTTAATCAAGGAAAATATTACCTGCATGGTAAGGAACCTCATAGAATCCCTTTGCTCTGCTTTCTCCTCTATTCTCCAGGTGCAGGTGCTGGTAGGATTTACATCACCATCTGACTGCTTCAGCTCTTTAGGTGGTACCTGTGTTTGATCAGGCTCATGTGATTCTTGGCTTTGGGTCTCCTGAAGCTGACATTCCACAAATTCTGCAGGAGCAATTTTTTTCACAGTCAGTTTCTGAGTTCTGGGTCATGACAGTGATTAAATTTCTGTCAATTGCTGTCATAATGCAAGGACTACCTGTATCTGCAGAGAAGCAGATATCATGACACATAATTTATTTATAATTTATTTATTTATAATGCAATTTATATGCCGCCCTATCTCCAAGGACTCAGGGTGGTTCACAATGGTAAAAATGCATATTTCTCATTAAAATTATATAAAATTAAAAATCCAATTTAAAACAATTTAAAATTCATTAAGAACCCCCCCCCCATCAGTCCAGGCTGTGGAACCACCAGGTCTTCAAATTGCAGTGGAATGAGCGAAGGTCAGGAGCCATTCGGGGCTCCAAAGGAAGTTGGTTCCAGAGGGTGGGTTCGCCCACAGAGAAAGCTCTCCCCCTGGGGGTCACCAGCTGACATTGTCTGGCTGACGGCACCCCGAGGAGGCCCTGTCTGTGGAAACGCACTAGGCGATTGGGGATTGTTGCTGGCTGCAGGGGGTCTGACAAATATCCCGGGCCTAGGCCATGAAGAGCTTTGTAGGTAATAACCAGCACCTTGAAGCTCACATGAAGGGCAATCGATAACCAATGCAGGTCACGCAGGAGGGATGTAACATGGACGCTCCCATCACAACCCACGCGGCCGCATTCTGCACCAGCTGAAGCCTTTGGGTGGTTTTCAAGGGCAGCCCTAGTAGAGAGCATTGCAGTAGTCAAGACGGGAGGTGATCAGCGCATGAGTAACAGTATGTAGGGCATCTTGGTACAAGTAAGGGCGCAACTGGCACACAAGGCGGATCTGGACAAATGCCCCCCCCGGTCATGGTTGTTACATGATCTTCCAGAGACTACCGTGAATCCAGGAAGACACCCAAGTTATGAGCCCTATCCACAGGGGGTAACACCTCACCCCCCGATGGTCAATGTTGGAATATCTCAATCGGACCAAGATGCCGGTACCCACAGCCACTCGGTCTTGGCAGGGCTGAGTCGGAGCCTGTTCCCCTCCATCCAGGTCCGTATCACTTCCAGGCAGCAGGACATCATGTGGAGGGCATCATTGGGCTGGTTTGGGGTGAATATAAAAAGCTGGGTATCATCAGCGTACTGATGATACTGCACCCCAAAATCACGGATGATCTGCCCAAGCGGCTTCATATAGATGTTGAACAGGGGAGGCAAGAGGACTGACCCCTGGGGCACTCTACAAGTGAGCGACCTCATAGCCCACCTCATAGCCCACCATAGCAGAGGTGGGCTATGAGGTCAACACTGCTTGAGTATGGCCCGAGAGATAGGAGAACCACCATAGAACAGTGCCTCCCACTCCTAACCCCTAGAGCCATCGCAGCAAGATACCATGATCGATGGTATCAAAGATCCAAGAGGACCAGAACAGAGGAGTATCCCCTGTCCCGAACCCTCCAAAGATCATCCACCAGTGCGACCATTGCCGTCTCCATGCTGTACCCCGGCCTGAAACCCAATTGGTATGGATCCAGGTAGTCTGTATCTTCCAGGACCAACGGGAGCTGCCGTGCCACCACACTCTCAACAACCTTCGCGACAAAGTGAAGGTTGGAGACCGGATGAAAGTTATCCAGTATGGTTGGATCCAAGGCAGGTTTCTTGAGGAGGGTATGTCATTGTGTCATTGGTCAGATGATGTCATGTGATGGATGTGTTGTTTTATTTGTAACTTGTTATGGGTGGGTTAACTTTTATTATATTCTTAATGTTCGGAATAACAATAAAGAGAACAGCATTAAATAAAACTATACAAGAGTGGATGGAATATATTGTTGTAGACTTTAATATGTTTGGTGCTATAATGAGAAAATGTCTTTACCAAAAGTTGTTTTAAAAAGTTATCTGTAGAGACAAATCATTTGGCTTCTTGAAAACAGTGTATTTCTCTAAAAAAAGTAAGATGTGTAAATCCAACCACAATATAATTTAATAAATTTAAGTAAATACAGTAAAACTGTCATGATGCATCTTTACCAAATAACAGCATCCAGGACCCAGTTTCCAAGTTGGCCTAGTCATCGACTTCCCCAGCACCATTAAGTACACAATTGAGGAACTTCATTATAAAACAACATCCTTTTAAGACTTTCTAGCTTCATCTATTTCCAAAAAGTTCCAAGAATGCTTCTATTGTAATTCAGGGATTTTCAACTATCTTAGGATGGTGGATCATAACATTTTGTAAATTTCCTTCTCCACATGAGGCTGGTAGATTAGGAGTGACAGTTCATCCCTTTTTGGAGGCATTTCCAAAAAAAAAAAAATGTGATGCTAATTTTAATCTACTTTGGGCATAGCTTGTGGAAGCTATGTGGAAGCTTCATTGTGGAAAAATGTATATATTAAAGCTATTACTCTTAAATATAATAGTTAATTGCTATTGCATATTGCTTATGAATAAAAGGGAATATAATTTGATCAAAATAACTGAAAAATTTCCTCTTCCCAATATTCAAACTCTTTCTCTTCCTCATTAAATATGTTGAATTAATGCTTTGTTATCCATGACCACACCACTAGCCATGGAGTGCATCCTGACCCTATCATTTTCAGATCAAAAACATATTCAGTGTGCTTTGCCCATAAGAATGCATCTCATTAAGGGCACCTTGAGTCTTTCATTACTCAACCTGAACAGGCCAATGGCTAACTTCAGACAATGCCACCCAATTGGTGCCTAATGTCTCTGCTTCAAACTTCATGGAGTTTAATACAGTACAAACCTCCTCTTGGAAAGTTTTCAACTGTCCGTGCCTTAACTGACAGGCCTGTCAAACTGGTGGCCTGTGTGCCAGATGCATCACATGCAGGCCTTACCCGCAAAGGCAAAAAACATTGTGATACATCATGTGATGTGATTGAGTTTGACATCCATGCAACAGCATTTCCTCCTTCATTTTTCAGAAAACCATACAAAATCATGCATTTGTCCACATTTGAATAATGACTTGCAATACATTCCTCCCAAGTCCCAACATGCTGGCTTGGAGTGGTTACAAAAATAGATCCATTTTTTTGAAAATCGTAGTGAATGTGAGTGCATTGAGAAGTGTGAAAAGTTGTCTTCTCTCTATGGCACCATATTAGGATTTCAAGTGGGGTAGCAGTAATTTCAGTGACAGGTTTTTCCTAAGCTGTGCTGATTGAAATAGAAGGGAAGGAAAGGTCATATCTGCTTAAACAAAATAAACGTTTACAAATGTGAAAGATTCCACTGAAATTTGGAATTTTGGTGGCCAATAATGTGTATGAGAAAAAAAACCCCAAGTATGGCAAAGAACAAGTTTTTAGATATTTGAAAAAGATCAATGTTGGTTTGCTATTGATGTAATGCAATATTTGGGGAGATAGAATAATAGAAACATAGTAAAATAGTCATGGAGTTCACCAAGAAAGACTTTTGATCACCAAGTAATATATCTGTGGGCCTTAAAAAAACTTGAATATAATTCTTTCCATTTCTATGCACAAGATGAGAATGTGATTATGACAGTATTTATGCCAATGCCATCCATACACAAGAGAAAAGTATTGTATCAGCAAAGTTGGGGACTTTGGGATTTGCAGAAGTACAAAGACATATTTAAAAAATATTTATCTGAAGAGGAGAAATACTCCCAAAGTGAATTTTAAAACCAGCAAAGGAATTATAGCAAAGATAACAGTACGTTCTCAAGAAAATTTACAAGAATACGAGTAGCTGCTATTCTGAATGAAAACATTTCATACTGCAGCATTTTGTTGAAACCGCAATTTGTTCATAATTAATCCTCTTAAGTACTTTTCAGAGGACCTCAAAGATGCTATAAGTTAAGACAGCAGTATCCTCCCCCCCTAATTTTGAGACCCTAATATAAGAAAAAAAAAGTGAATAACAAGAAATCATGAATGTGTGTGTTTCTGATGTGGAAATTGGAATAGGGTAAAGAAAAAGGTTTTTTTAAGCTGTTGGCTAGAACCAAGCAACAGATACATATACAACAATCCTTCTGGGGATTTGTGGCTATGGATCATTTACCAGTTTATCTGAGGCAACTTTCTACCGATCGGTGTGGACAGCAGTATGTTACTCTGAATATAAAGAGAAAGACATAAATAGCAATGAAGAAAGAGGGTAATAAGAAAAATATTAAACTGCACAGTGAAAATCCCAGGAGAATGACTATTGCAATAACTGACCTCCAATATAGTGCCATTTATTTCATCCCATGGCAGGTTTATAGGTGCTTGTAGGGCTGCAGAGGAACACCAATTTGCCACTGCAGTTTGTTTTGATAACTGAAACTTTCAATAAATCTATATTAAAATCAAAGAGAAAATTAAATAGGCCCAAGTTAGTGGCATGAGGGATAAGGTAGCACATTGCTACACTGGCTTAGTCAGGGTCTCGTAGTTCAGTTGCAGGTCACAATGCAGTAATAACGATCCTTTGAACTCCAAAAGACAAACCTGAGTAGCAGGCACCAGAACCAACTACAAAATGTATAGGAGCAAGAGAGCAATGTGTTTAGTCTCTTGTGCTTCATCAACAAATAATGATACTTATTACTTTCTGAGTCATCAAGAGATATGATGAATCCTTCTGAGTGAATTCATTCTCAAAGCTCATGGCTTTCCTCTTGTGGAAGCCTGAAACAATAGTATTTTCTAAGAGACCCTTTTATAAATCCAGCTGGCTTTTGGGTTCAATAAAAATACCAGAATATTAAACATTTCCCTGCTTTTCAATAAGAGAAAGTTAGTTAGAATCTTAGGAATGTGAAGATAGGAGATACATTGGTTCTATAACAACAGCAATACACTTAGACTTATATACCACTTCATAGTGCTTTACAGCCCTCTCTAAGTGGTTTACAGAGTCAGCATATTGCCCCCAACAATCTGGGTTCTTATTTCACCAATCTTGGAAGGATGGAAGACTGAGTCAACCTTGAGCTGCTCAGGTTTGAACTGAAGGCAGTCTGTGGAATTGGCCTGAAATACTGCATTCTAACCACTGCGCTACCACAGCTCTTGCTCTCATTCTCTATAGCTGTGATGGCGAACCTATGGCACGGGTGCCACAGGTGGCACACAGAGCCATATTGGTGGGCACGCGAGCTCAGCTCCGGCACGCATGCGTGCACCAGCCAGTTGATTTTCGGGCCTTCTGGGCCTACCAGAAGTCAAGAAACACACTGTTTCCGGCCTCCGGAGAGCCTCTGGGGGGAGTGGGGAAGGTCGTTTTTGCCCTCCCCAGGCTCCTAGAAAGGCTCTGGAGTCTGGGAAGAGCAAAAAATAGGCCTACCGGGCCCACTGTGCCATCACGTGCCAAAAGCGGGGTGAGCATGGGGGGGAGGGGGCGGGGCGCATAGAATTATGGATGTGGGCACACGTGCGTGTGACCCCACCACGCTCCCCCCACTTTTGGTACGCGATGGCAAAAAGATTAGCCATCACTGCTCTATAGGGATGGCCATCGTAAGATTGGGAGGGAAGAATCAGTTTTCCAGTTAGTATGTTAGAGATTGGATCTTTATTTTGATATACAACCTGATTTTTCTCTAGAATGATACAGCTCTGCTATAAAGCTAGCAGTGCAATCAAGACTTTATAGTTAGGGAACATGTAGTGTAAAAGAAATTATCCAGAAGATATTATTGCACAAGAATCAGGTCAGTCCATTTTCAACAGAACAACTGACCAAGGAAAAAAAAATAAAAATACAAAGAAAACGAGTTTCCTAGTCTGACTATTTTAAGAAAATAAAGAAGGGGATGGTGGGAAGAGAAGGGGAGGGAAAAACCCCTTTGCTCTTCATACTTATGTAAAAATCTTGCAGGGCATAACCTGATTTAATTGGGGGGAAAATCCTGAAGCTTTAATTATCTTTAGAAGTTAAAAAAGCATCATGCAAAAAATCCAGTAGCTTTTCCAACCACATATCTCCTGAGTGTTGTTTGTCTGTAACTTCCTGAACTTCTAATAACCATCCATGCTGCTTGGAATTCTGAGAGTTATAGACTACAGCTCTGGATTAACTATTAAGCAAAAAAAGCACATGCTTAGGTCATCAAGGGAAGGGAGGCATCACAGAATCCCCCCCCCCCTTTAGCTAACATATTCTTTCATTGTCATACTTCACTTTAATTTGCAGTACTTATGAAGTTTTATGAGGGGCACCATTGTTGGGCTATGCTTATGGCATCAGTTAGCCTTAATTTGGCCCTGAAAGGGTACATTTGAAATATTCCAGGCTGGAGGAGGCACTCTGTGATTTGCATCAGCTGAAATCTATGAATGTAAGTGTGTTGGATCCTGATACAACAATTTATAAACTGCATAAGGAGGTGATACCAAGGTGGTACTCAAAGTGTTAACCATGTGATTATAAGCTATTGGGATTTTTTTTTTAATAATTTGCAAACAGTAACCTGACTTCTCTGATAGAACAAAAGTACATACTGTAAACAGAAAAAATATAATAAGTCTTTTATCCAAATTGCCTAGGCTCCCACATTGTACTAAACCATGGTTTGTTTAGTCATGATTTATTTAATAAATCACAATTGGCTGGGTTTATCCAACATGCTGAAATATAACTCATAGTCTGTCAAACATAGTACCTGGTTTCTTATATCACGCAATGCCAGCATGTTTTAGAATGATACAGTATGTGAATCCCCACAGTCTATAACTGATACCTCCAATTGTATTTTTGTCCCACTGTAGTTTTCCATTCTGCTATGTCTTTTCCCCCCTTTCTATTCAATTTCTCTGATTCTTATAGACCCTCTGAACAAGTCCATGTAGTTTTCCTGGCAAGGTTTTTTTAGAAGTGGTTTGCCGTTGCCTCCTTCCTAGGGTTGAGAGAAAGTAAGCGGTCCAAGGTGATCCAGATGCCTTTATGCCTTTATGCCTAAGGCAGGACTAGAACTCATGATCTCCCAGTTTCTAGTCGATGCCTTAATTATCTCAAATTGTCTCTGTTTTTTACTTTTGGTTATTAAGAGGTTACAAATTTTTCCTGCTACCGTAGAAATAATTATATTATTCCCAATATCATTTGACAGAATAAATTGAGAAGTAATTAGTATACAGTAACAAGAAAAGTGAGTTGTGAAACATAGTCAAAAATGTCTGTAATGTTTAAACCAAACATAACATAGCCATGGTTATAAGAGGCAATATAAATATAACATGTTCACTGTGAATATTAATATTTCCCTAAATATATATCCAACTTGGTTAATTAGTCCCACTGGCAATGTTAGGAACTGAAGGATTTGGGCTGGCACATTATTAACTTGTTAAATAAAATATAGTATAATACAAGATTATTCCTTATGGGTATTAAGAGACATTGTCACAATATTTGTACTTAGCAGTAATTACTGTGCTGGCATAGAGTCTGTTTTCAAGATGGTTATATAACACTTCTGTCTAATGCTGTTTTACAGCATTCTGTTTAACTGCACATGGGATAGCTTTTCATTTGGATGGGAGACATATGAAAAACCACAATGAGCCACTAATTTTTTCCCCCCTGTTGTAATTCTTACCCAGATTCTCAGGCTGAAATATGTTAGTTAGGGAATTCTGGAGTTGAATTCCATACATCTTAAAGTTGCTAATGCTGAGAAAACCTATAGAGGAAAAGTTGCTAAGACTTTAGTAAATACTTATGGAACCTAAAATATAAATTACAGTAAGCTGTTTAACAAGTCTCTTTAGTTCTTTAAAATAATGTACAATGAGGTTAATGATTTAAGATTTAAGGATAGTTCGGAGGCTACTCGTGGTGCCTATCTATGTATAACTCATGATGCTGAATGTCCTGAATTCAGAGGTTCGTTAACATCAGCCAAATTCTTTTTTCTATCCAAAACCAAGAAACAGATCAAGTTCTAAATCAGAGTCTGTTTGGTAAGTCTAAATCAAATAGTAGATCAGGAAATGGGATATAAACTCTGCTGAGTGAAGTTAAACTAGTTTGCATTTGAATGAATTTCTGGATTTAGTTTCTTAGGAATAATGTATGTTTATAAAGTTATCCTGCCAAATACAATTGTTTCTGAAGCGGTCAGAACTGATTATGAGTATCTTCAAACAGTTAAATGTCACACTCCTTATAATTTATGCAAATCAGGGGTGAAATGCTACTGGTTCTGACCGATTCTACCAAACCGGTAGTGAAAATACTACTGGCTTGCCCGAACCAGTAGTAGAAAATGCTTTAAAAAAAGAAAAGTTCCGACGATCGTGTGGCACAGCTGATCGTCTGAACCTTTTTTAAAGCATTTTTTTTACTACCCATTCAGGCAATAGGTAGTTAAAAATGCTTTTAAAAAGTTAAAAAAAGATTCTGACAATCAGCTGTGACAATTGCTGTGCCGGGAGATCCTCAGAACTTTTTTTTTTATTTTTTAAAGAATTTTTTTACTACCTATTGGGGGTCCATTTTTTGCTCCCAGCAGGCTTCCCTGAGGCTGCTAGGACAAAAACAGGAGGTGGGGGAGGTGCTGTGAAAGAAAGAAAGAAAGAAAGAAAGAAAGAAAGAAAGAAAGAAAGAAAGAGGGATGGGAGAAGGGAGGGAAGGGAGAAAGAAAGAAAAAGAAAGAAAGAAAGAAAGAAAGAGGGAGGGGAGAAAGAAAGAAAGAAAGAAAGAAAGAAAGAAAGAAAGAAAGAAAGAAGGAAAGAAAGAGAAAGGAAGGGAGGGAGGAAGGGAGGGAGGGAAAAAGGAGAGGAAGGCAGGACCACAAACCTGGCACAAGACGCAGCTTCAGAGGATACCTTGAAAAAGCACAGCAATCAATCCAGGGCTGGAAGGGACCTAGTGGTCATCTAGTCGAACCCCCTGCTCCAGCAGGACATTGTTGAAGTTTCTGTCTTTTGACCCCCCGTCACATGACTACATTGCCATGCCTACCCAGTCACCCAGTCGCTACCAAACCACGCCCACCAAGCCACGCCCACAGAACTGGTAGGAAAAATTTTTAGATTTCAGCACTGATGCTGAAATAATTAATTTATTTTATTTCCTATCTGGACTACCAGAACATAACTTACATAGAATCACTTTTAAAAATGTTTGGAAACAACTTGTGCAGACTGTTTTAGATTGAACTGTTCAATGGGACTGGTTATATGGATTGTGACCTACATGTTTCCTAACCACAGAAAAAGTACCGATTTTGGCCCCATTAGTGTTATATATGCACAATTTTTATCATCTCTGCTTATTTTAATTTCATAACATCAGTTACATCAATATACACTGTCTACTTTAAAGTAAAAATGAAGTAGTTATGAAATTTATTATATTTATTTATTACTTGTATTTATATGCCTCCCTTCTCCCGAAGGACTCAGGGCGGCGAACACAAGTTAAGAAACATGTACAATAAAATCGCACTTTAAATCAAATAACTAATTAATGATAAATAATAAAGCCAGGATCAGAGCCAGCCTATTTGCTTGAACAGCCAAGTCTTCAGCTCCCGACAAAAGGAGCAGAGATCAGGAGCCATCCGGAGCTCGGTAGGTAATTCATTCCAGAGGATGGGAGCACCCACAGAGAATGCCCTACCCCTGGGCACCACTAGATGACATTGGCTCGCCGTCAGGACCCTGAGGAGAGCAGCCCTATGTGAGCAAACAGGACGGTGGGAAGCAGGCAGGAGAAGGTCCTGTAAATATCCTGGACCTAAATCATGTAGGGCCTTATAGGTGAGAACTAGTACCTTGAAGTGGACCCAGAGAACCACTGGTAACCAGTGCAGCTGACGCAGGAGGGGTGTTAAATGGGAGTAATGAGGGGCTCCTGTAACAACCCGTGCAGCTGCATTCTGGATCAGCTGGAGTCTCCGGGTGCATCTCAGGGGCAGGCCCATGTAGAGGGAATTGCAGTAATCCAAGCAGGTAGCATAATATTAACTTAAAGCTTGCTGCACTGTCAAGAAAGAGGAAATTGGAAGAATCACATAGAAATTCCATATTTTATAATTTCTATGTGATTCCATAGAACTCCATTAATTATAGTAAGCATCTACAGATTAAAGCCCATTGTTTCACCTCTTACCTGGTTTGTCTAGCAAAAAGAATGGTTACAGTGACAGCAGTTCTACCATTTGCATCACATTTTTCCTTATTTTTCCTCATATAGTCTCAATAATTTATGAACAGACTATTATATATGCAACAAGAGTAAGTCAATGTTTTACAGCTATATTTTCAATATGTTGCTTGTGCACTTCTGGTACTCTCTGAAGATAGAATGGATCTGGAGCAAATGATTAAGGAACAGGGACATTGTCAAGTTTGAGGTGATTCTAGATAACATATCCTAGCATAGTTCATTCTGACAAATAGGCAACCCTAAATAAATGTTAAGGGGTATTAGCTTCTGCTATAGGAGTCATCTCAGATTCTTGGGCCTTAGTATTAGGCACTGCTATGACAGTGATTTTGAGAACTAGTTTAGGATAGTGGCTAAGATGCTGGGCTAATATTAATCTAGACAGATAATATTACCTATCCTTAGATATAAAAGCAAGCTGGGTGATATTGGGTTAGTCACACTTTCTGAGACAAGCATACTTCATAGGGCTCCTGTTTTGAGAAAAATAAACTCAGAAGCATTAGATACGTATGCTGCTTAAATTGATCTCAAAACAAAGGTGGACTGAAAATTTAATAAACAAAGAAACATACTTTACTACCTGTGGCATCTTCATTATTCTTATGAGTATACATCGCTATATAAAGAAGAGAAGGAAGATGAATTCCTATCCTGCTAATAACGCACTAGAATAACATTGTTATTACCAAATGTTGTTTTTTGTTTTTGGGAGCAAACAAAAGGGGGAAACAACAGCCTTATTAGGTATCACTCAGATACAATAATATACAATAATATAGCCAAAGATACCAGGTACCTTACTCCATTTCAAAGTAAATAAAATATCCACTGTAATATAAAAGGTCCTTTGTAATGTTGTAAGTGAAGTAATTATTACCGTCTAATGAAGGCCTCCATCTAAAGGAGACCACTATTATGTGTCAAAATAAATCCTATAATAAACTTTCGCCGTGCCCTTAAGACTCTACTATTCCAACATGTTGCACTAGCTTAATAAGAATTTGGACTGGGTGTTTTAATTTGTGGGTTTTAACTGGGGGCCCAAAATATTTGTTTTTAAATTGCTTTTAAATTTTGTATTCATGTTCTTTTACTTTGGCTATATACCGCCCAGAGTCCTTCAGGAGAACGGCAGTATAAAAATTTAATAAATAAATAAATAAATAAATAAATAAATAAATAAATAAATAAATAAATAAATAAATAAATAAATAAATAAATAAATAAATAAATAAATAAATAAATAAATAAATAAATAAATAAATAAATAAATAAATAAATAAATAAATAAATAAATAAATAAATAAATAAATAAATAAATAAATAAATAAATAAATAAATAAATAAATAAATCTTCAAAGCCTAAGATCTTTTCAGAGGTTAGTATTATACTGCATTTCCTCTAGTGATGCTCTGTGCAGCAGTATCTTCCATAGTGAAGACACAAGGGGTTGTTCTCTGCTTTTTCTTTTTCCATATCCGAACTTCTACCTGATAAAGCAATAGTGCACTTTATTTCTTTGAACTTCTGTCTTCTTCCACAATTATGAATGTTGCTTGGTTTTCAAAATGCCTGTTTATGAGCCATTCAGAGTCATGTATTGAAGAGGGTGGCTTTATAATTTTAATCAGTCAGTCGATGAAACTCATTGAGTTGCCTAAACTTGGTCTTCACAGGGAGCACCTGAAATACACGGAACAGAATATTAACCTTTGAGAGCAAATAGCACCAAAAGACTAGATTTAATCTTAGGTTAGACACCATGCAGCTAAAGTACAAGACTGTGGAAAAAGAGATTTGGCTGCAGTTTAAATCCACTTTACCTCATCTTTGACTGTTGCTTATTGTAAAGGTTGATTACAAATATTTTATATTAAAATAATGACACATTAATACTATATGCTACACTCACTGATATGTGACAGCCAGTTTGGTGTAGTGGCTAAAGATCTGGCCTAGAAACTAAGACTATGAATTCTAGAACTATATTAGGCATGAAAGCCGTCTGAGACATTAAGCCAGTCTCTCTCAGCATCCGATCTTGCAGGGCTGTTGAAGGAAACTAGGACACAGCAGTTTTAGATATGTTCACTGACTTGAAATATATATATGAAAAAGGAAGGATAAATATAGAATAATATGTCACATTCAGTATTCAGTGCATGAACAGAGGGGCTTTTTGTCTCCTGCTGCTTCCTTCCTGTGTTCTCTAAATATAATTGTTAAGATCACCCAAACTTCTAAAGCAGGTTGGAAGATGCACAGGAACAAGACAGTGAAAGAGAAAGATGAAATGCAAGTAGGTCTTCTGCATAATCTGACATCTTCAGATGAATTCAGTGAAACATTTTACCATGAAACAGCTGTGTGTGTGTAATTCATACAGCCAGCAACTTTATTGATTAAAAAGCTCAGAATTAAAAGCAAAATACTGCCATGGCTAAATTTCTCAATGAATGATAATATTCGTGACGTTAAGGCAGTTTTTGTGCGATAACGCCCATCCGAGCTGCTTCCTTCCTGAACCAACTCATCAGAGAAACGGAGGATTCCACGACCCCACCTGCGGAATCCCTCTCCGCCTCCCTCCGACGGGATTCAAAACTACGTATCCCACAATGCCAAAGAAGCAAGAGGCGCGCGGCAATATTCTTTTTACGCGCATGTCCGCAACCAAGAAGTCCGCCCCTTAGGGCGGGAACCTCCGTCGGGGTTGGTCGATACTGCTGTCGTTTATATTGAGTTCGAGGGTCAGAGGGCGCGAAGGTGAGTGGCTGCTGTTGGGGACTCGTGGTGCTGAGGGATGGGGGTGACCGGGGCTGTCCTGGGGGCGGGGGTGTCTGGGGGTTTACTGACTGGTGAATGCCTGAGTGGCGAGGATGGGGAGGGCCTGCCGGTTGGGACTCTGAGGGCCTAAGTGAGCCCTGAGGCCAAGATCGGGGGGCGCGGTGTAGGATGCATTGGGGGATGGAGCTCGGCCTGCGGTGACGGATTTTACGAATCCCCGCCGATTCTGGGATGCGGAATTGCCAGCTTTCCTGCTTAGGGCTGGTTGGGCCGGGCGGGGAGGTTGCAGCAGCTCAGTTAACAGAATCGAGAGAAGCGATGATTTGGGAGGTGGAGGTAGAAGGGAAGACTCAGTGAGGCCTGGCCGGCAAGTTGCAGTGGGGATCCAGGGGCTGGATTAGCCGGTGTGATTTACGGAGCAAAAAGAAATAAAACCTATGGGAAGGAATAGCTATGGCTTGTGGGAAGGGATGGATGTACTTGTTCCGAGATTTTGTTAATGGCTAAAATCTTGATGTGTGGTATTGGTTACACTCTTTTATCAGTTTTAGGGGGAAAGACTGTTCAACTCCCTGTGCTTTGCTCCAGAAGCTAGCAGTCATCTAAAATTCAGGCTGTGGGAATAAAAGGACAAATAATTGAAAGGCAGTTGCTCAGGTTGATTGGCAAGAATGGAGTTTAGCTTTCAAGCAGAAGTGATGCGGCTGTTTTTTGTTTTTGGTTATGACTGGTGTAAACATGTTAAATATCAAAAGTCTGTCAGACTGAAGACTAGAACTCAAAAATGATAGGCACAGTAGAGAGATGGGTAGTTTGCTAGACTTGTTTTTATGCAGGAGTACGGTTGGTGGAAAGATACCATGCTAACGATTTCCTTTTTAAACAATAGCTTTATTTCTTTCCTGCTGCAATAAACTGAGTATTTGAGATTGTAAATTGGAAAATAACAAGGATAGATAATGTGGATAGAAGTAGATATATGATCTTCGAAAGAAAGTATGTTTCTGGAGAAATGCAGTGATGAAGATATTGAGTAGGCTGTAATCCTAAAGCATTTATTAGACAGTAAATCTCAGTACCAATAGGATCTCCTTGACAATATTGTATTCACAGGATGTACTCTTTAAAGACTTGGAAACAGAAATACGATTAAAATATATTTGTTACTCTACTGATTGAGAAATGTGAACTTGCATTGTGTTAAATATGCCAGACTAATCATCTAATTTAGATACAAGACTTTTAGATTATTTCCTCTGCAAATAATTGTCTGTCCACCACTTAAAGAAGCCTTAAGAGAAAAAAATGTCCATTTGGTAACTGCCCAGGCTTTCCAAAAGTATCTCTTGAATATGGAATTGGAGCTCCCAGAATAGATGTTATTAGAAATCCATGTGGGGAAGGAAACACTTTTTACTCATGTCCAATATATATTTTGTGATTTAGGGTCAAAGTATTGCATGCATCCTGTGTGTGTGGTTTACCTAGGCCATCTGATTAGCCATGGTGCATTTTTCTTGTATCGTGTCATGATCATTGTTTCCCACTAATAAATTCTTACACGCAAGTATATTGTTACTTCTTCAAATCTTCCTTTTCTGATGGATATTGAATTTATATATTAAATTTACATAAGAGTTTGTCTCATCATAAGCCATAGATCCATCCTAATGTGCACTTGAGACATTGCACTGTGATTGCTTGCTTTTTTTGCCATCACATTTTGAGAATTAATTCTTTTTGTAGCTTATTTATGAATAAGCCATTATGGCGTGTTCAAAGAACGTGAAAATCTTGGCCAATATAATTTGTAATCATTACCATTTTAAATGATCGAAGGTATAATATATTCTAGAGAAATTTGGCTGTTCCCTTATCCTAAAACACATTAAAAATACCTTAGGGGTCTTTTAGAGTGCAAAAACTAGCTTTTCTTTTAGAAATCCGGGTATTTCCAAATTGATAAGTCCAATCACTCTCATGATATAATATTGATTGTGGTAACTGAATGAATGTTGAATTCTACTTTATCTACAGTGTGTAGATAGATGGAATAGTTTACACGCTCAGAAGTATTTGTTGAATGAAAGACTTTATATTCTAATGTCTCAAAGTGTATTTTAATAAGTATCTTCAGGTAAATTTGGGTAGTATATGCTGTACTTTTATTTTTTATATAAATAATCATAAAACAAGAAAAATAAAAGAAATGACAAAGATAATTACAATGCATCACATTTTTAAAAAATTACAAACAAGTCCTGAAAAGAAAAAAACACACAACAGAAAAAAAGAAAACAATGTACTATTATAGCACTTAATAGTTAACAATTTTATTTATATAAAATATAAATAATCAAGTGTATATATTAATTTCTAATATATAGCCCTATCATTATAGTATGTGCTGTACTTGATGAAGCATCTGATCATTTTATTCTATCATTTAAAATCCAATATTTTAATATTTTATTCTTCTATCATTTAAAATCCAAACAGAAGAAAAGATATGACAGTTGATAGTCTTTTGCTTCGACTATATGAACTTATCCCTTAAACAGTCAGATGCCATTGATTTGTTTGATTTGGATTATTCTTGAAACGTTTTGCAATTACTTCACAAACTTCAACGATCTGATCAAGAATTATACTTTTGTATCTAGCAAGATATGAGTTTTATATCATTGCAAGATTTTTTTCCCCACTTAGGATATCAGCTATAACCTTCAACCATGTTTCATTTAGATTTAACATTTAGTCTGAAATTTGCTTCCTTATTTGCCAAGAAGAACTTCTTTACCACACCTTCTATTAGCATTTGCTTGGATTTAGATGATGTAATCTCGTATATTCATTCAAAATTTGGCAGTTACTTTGCCTGGAATTTTGCCTGGAAGCTTAAGATTGCTTTGCCTGGAATTCGTCCTGGTCTGAAGTGGCTTCTTGATCACAGCTGATAAGTCTTCTGTATATTAGTGAGATGTGTCATACAAAGTGGCTGTCATTTCTGGTTAATATTAACCAGAATTTGAAATAATATTGTATTGAAATAGTATTCATTTCTTTTCCAATTTTGTTCAATTAAAAAAAATACTAATACCATCTACTCTACATTTACACATCAAGAAGAGCCATGGTTTAGAGAGCAACTTTGAATGGATATAATGTAATCAGTCTGTCACTCCTAGAAAGGAGTTGGGTTAGTTTACTATCATACAAATGTGTCTTTAGCATTATTTAAAAAATAAAAAATGGCATACAGTATTCACTTTACATGCTATACTGATAACAAAAAGCAATTGAATAGAAATGTATAACAGCTAATTACCGAATATAAAATATTGTCATTAATTAAAGGTTGTCATTAAAGATATTAATAACAATTCAAGGAATAAAATCTTAGATATATTAGGAAAAAATATTTTTAAAATCGTATTTGTGTAACTGCTCGTCTCATATGAAAGTGACTGAGCGGTGTACAAATATTTAGAGGTAATTTCATTCCATATTTATTGTAATGTACTTGCTTTGGGTTGTAATGAATGATATTCATCATTAGATGAAAGTTGTCAATATTTGGGTGTTACTATTGTAGGAGTCTAGTAATTATAAGCATAGAATTTTAAGAAAATAACATTAATTTATTAAACTTGTATGCTGCTTTGATTCACAATGATTCGGGATAGCTCAAACCAAAGGAATTGTAGAAATTATAATTATAATGTTGAAAATGAGAGCAAACTATTTTGGGTGAATGCACATATTTGTGTTAAGATAGAATGTTGTTTGCTATGAAAAAGCAAATCTGAATTTGAAATAATAGCTTGTTGGTATGTTACGACACATAAATAAGAGACTAGAGGGCTGATTATGATTGAATTACTAACTTTTGGCTTGATTTTGTATTCAGCCTAACCCTAAGCTTTTTATCTAGTTCAAAGAAGTGGAAATTAAGAGCTACTCATCTGCAAAACTGACTCTGGTTCATTCAACAAATCAGGTTTAAAACAGTCTATGGCTTAGCATGTTGTGTGAATGTTACGGGTTTTGTCAATATTATGTTTTTAAAAATACTTTTTAAAATAACTTAAAAAAAGATTAGGAAAAAATATAGTGTACTTAACATTGATTAAATTTTATACTCAAGCCAAACTTTATTTTTTGGTTATATATAAATATTCTGAAGCATAAAATATGGAGTATATGCATTCCATAACATTTCTATATTTTCAGGAGGAAGCCACACTAACTTTGCACATCCTAGTAACTGATAATTTGTGCTTACAAAACTATGCTGCCTGATTTTCACATTTATTTATTTATTTATTTGTCAGATTTATATGCCGCCCTTCTACCGTAGGACTCGGGGTGGCTCACAGCAATAAAACAACCTGACAATAGACAAAATTAAATAATAGTAACAGCCAATTTAAAATCTCCAAAATCCCCAAGTTAAAATCCACAACAGATCAGGGAAGTTGCTGAAAGACCCATGTCTTTAGGTCAGCGCGGAAGGTGCGGAGGTCAGGGGCCGTCCGATCAAAAGTCAACCCAGCTATTACCTCCAAGATCTGCTCCCATCCCCTTGTCGGATCCTGCCCATAATTTATTAAGTGAAAACCATTCAAAGTGAATTATAATTTTGTCTATATGAATCCTGTCACTACTTCAAAAACTGAATTATGTACCATATTTATTTTTACCATTTATGCTTTCTCAAAATTGTCACTAAAACTAGATAATTTCATTAGTTTTACAGGACAATGCATTTTTGAAAATAAACATTTGTTTGTGAACAGCTTTGTTCCTCACTAGGACAAGTGACACTTTGCACTTCCATTGGAGTTGGACAGCTCTAACAGATATAAATTATCTGTTTATATAAGAGATATATATTTATCTCTCATAGATACGAAGTATGTTTATATCTAAACACATGAATTACCTTGATTTCTCATTTGTAGAAACACCTTTTTATATCCTGAAATTTTATTTTTATTAGAAATTATGTTATCATTTAACACTAACATATCATTGTATATTTATTTACATTTTGTACGAGATTTACATTTTTGGAAAAAGGTTGCCAAATCAAAAAATGAGAAAGGAATTATGTGAAATTTTTTAACATGTGCTATAATAGTCTTTTTCAAATTGGTGTCCATCAGATATTTTTTAATTTAGTTATAGTTCAATTAATAATCCAATAATAATTGGAAATAATCACCTTTCTAATTGTCTTGGCTCTGGGTAGCTGACAATAGTTAAGAATAGATAATCAGTAGCCAAGATAAACCATGAATCTATGCCATGGATTATAAAAGAAGCTAGATAATTCCATGATATCGTTAGCAGGGTAAAATTTAAATCGCCCAATTTCATGTGAGAATTCTATCCTGTCTTGTATGAAAACGAAGGTTTATTTTGATTTTCACTATTTTAAATGAGTCAATATCAAATATTCTGAATAGTATCCCAGATTCAAAAATTGCTGGATTAAATTCAGGATCCGAAGCTCTGGCTGCTGCTGTGCAATGCTAGGTCCGTAGTAAATAAGGCCCCCCTCATATGTGACCTTCTTCAAGAGGGGGGTGCGGACCTGGCTGGTATTATGGAGACCTGGTTGGGCCATGAAGGCGGGGTTCCCCTCGTGGAGATGTGCCCACCAAGTTTCCACGCATTCCATCAGCCAAGAGCTCAGGGTAAGGGTGGGGGAGTTGCGTTCATTATAAAGGAATGCCACTGTACCTCAGCCGGGTGTGAGTCCATCTTTGTGAGGTGGGGTCGTGGTAGGCAGATGGGTCTGTTGGTCACGTACCTGGCTCCCTGCCACGTGGCAACGACCCTGCCCGAGCTCCTCAATGTTGTAGCTGAGGTGGCGATTGGTACCCCCAGACTTATGGTCATGGGGGATTTCAGTTTGCCATCTATCGGTGAAACATCTGAGATAGCTCGGGAGTTCATGGCTTCCATGACGGCCGTGGACCTGACCCAAGTAATTCATGGCCCGACTCACATTGGTGGACACACCCTGGATCTAGTTTTTGTCTCTGGTCAGTGGATGAGTGGTCTTGATATAGGGGATATAGGTATTGAACCCTTGTCATGGTCTGACCACTCGCTCCTTTCACTTGACTTTCTGACCGCTGCACCCCGCCGCAGGGAGGCGGAACCGATCATGTGGTTCCGCTCCAGGCGCCTGATGGATCCTGATAGGTTCCAGACGGAGCTTGGGCCATTTCCTGAGACACTGGCACATGACTCGGCTGAGGACTTGGTGGCCGCCTGGGATAGGGCAGCCGGCGGGGCCTTGGACCGCGTCATGCCTTTGCGGCCTCTGACCCGGCGCCAAACTCATTTAGCTCCTTGGTTCTCCGAGGAGCTGAGGGAGATGGAGCACCGGAAAATACACCTAGAGAGGGTTGGAGGGCCAGTCGATCCGAATCTGACTTGACACTGGTAAGGTCTCATACCTAGTGGCGATAAAAGCGGTGAAATCTAACTATTTTGCCGCTCTTATCGCGTCATCACATAGTCGCTCAGCCGCCCTGTTTAGGGTGACCCGCTCCCTTCTTCATTTGGGAGCGTGGGATGATCCCTTACAGGGAAGAGCTGAGGATTTTGTTCAATATCTGGATGATAAAATAACTCACATTCGGGAAGATCTGGCCACTGACTGGGTTAGTTCAGACGAGATGACTGAGGCAGGTCCTGAGGGTGTTATCTGGGCTGAGTTCGATCCTGTGGCTCCCGAGGACGTGGACAGGATTCTGGGAAGACTGAACGTGACCACATGTTTATTGGACCCGTGTCCCTCCTGGTTGGTGCTGGCTTCCCGGGAGGTTACACGAGGCTGGCTCCAGGAGATTATTAATGCTTCTTTGAGCGAGGGTACCCTACCGGCCGCCTTGAAGGAGGCAGTGGTGAGGCCCCTCCTCAAGAAGCCTTCTCTGGATCCAGCTGTTTTGGATAATTATCGTCCAGTCTCCAACCTTCGCTTCCTTGCGAAGGTTGTTGAGAGTGTGGTGGCGCGGCAGCTCCCCCAATACCTGGATGAAGCTGTCTATTTAGACCCGCTCCAGTCTGGTTTCAGGTCTGGGTACAGCACCAAAATGGCATTGGTCGCGTTGGTGGACGATCTCTGGAGGGCTCGTGGTAGGGGGTATTCCTCTATCCTGGTCCTTTTAGACCTCTCAGCAGTTTTTGATACCATCGACCATGGTATCATGTTGCGCCGGTTGGAGGGATTGGGGGTGGGAGGCACCATTTTGCGGTGGTTCTCCTATCTCTCTGTCAATCTGTGTTGACAGAGGAGCAGCGGTCGACCCCGAGGCGCCTAGTGTCTGGGGTGCCACAAGGGTCAGTCCTCTCGCCTCTCCTGTTCAATATTTATGTAAAGCCGCTGGGTGAGATCATCCGTGGTTTTGGGGTGGAGTTCCATCAGTACGCTGATGATACTCAGCTGTACATCTCCATCCCAGACCATCCCAACGATGCTGTGGAAGTGATGTCCCAGTGCCTTGAAGCTGTGTGTGTCTGGATGGGGAGAAACAGGCTTCGACTCAGCCCCTCCAAGACCGAGTGGCTGTGGCTGCCGGCGTCCCAATATAGCCAGCTGATGCCATTGCTGGTTATTGGGGGCGAATCATTAGCCCCCACGGAAAGGATACGCAACTTGGGCGTCCTCCTGGACCCACGGCTGTTTTAGAGGAACATACGATGGCCGTGGCCAGGGGGGCTTTTTATCAGGTTCGCCTGATACACCAGTTGCGGCCCTTTCTAGATCGGGACTCCTTACGCACAGTCACTCAAGCACTCGTCACTTCTCGCCTGGACTATTGTAATGCTCTCTACATGGGGCTCCCCTTGGGGTGCATCCGGAGGCTCCAACTGGTGCACAGTGCAGCAGCGCGGGGGATTATGGGAGCGACAGGGTGCTCCCATGTGACACCTCTCCTGCGGGAGTTGCGTTGGTTGCCGGTGGACTTCCGGGTGCGCTTCAAGGTGTTGGTAATCACCTTTAAAGCACTCCATGGCTTAGGACCAGAGTACTTATGGGACTGCCTTCTGCCACCAATTGTCTCCCACTGGCTGGTTCGTGGTAGCTCTCTGTGGTAGCTCCCACCCTCTGGAACGACCTTCCTCCAGAGTTGTGAACAATCTCTGACCTCCAGACTTTTCGTCAGGCCTTAAAAACGTACTTTTTCCAGCTAGCTGGCCTGGCCTGATCCCATGGTAAAATTTTTAGAGTTTTGATATCAATTATTAATTGAACTGTTTTTAATTATGGGCCAAATTTATATTAGTTGTTTTTAAAACTTTTTAACTTTTGTAAAATCTGCTTTTTATTTCTGGCTGTTCACCGCCCTGAGTCCGCAATGAGAAGGGCGGTATATAAATCTAATAAATAAATAAATAAATAGATAGATCAATTTCTGCTGACTGGTTTTGGCTCTTGGTCGTTTTAATACAGTAGATAATTTTTACTAAATGCTAAATAAGGAAGTATTACCCATTTATTGGGCTTGGCTTTTAAGAAAATTACAGTATTTTATTGTGAAGTGTAAAACAGGAGGAATTATTTGTTTTGTTTTCATTCCTTTGAAAAAGTGCTGTGACTTCAGGCTTACGATAATTCATTGACATGTATGATTTTATTCTATACTGTTATATCCGCATAGAAGAATATATTTTCATTAGTATATTGATAATATTCTATCCAGACAAAAGAGAAGTATAATTCTTACTTTAAGCAGACAGCTGGCCATGTTATAAAATGTCCAGGCAGTTTTTATGATCAGGATGCCTTTATATCCTTTTGGTCGATGCATCAGAAGTGGATCTATTTTTGTATGACCATAATTGATCATAACCATACATGTTAGAATATGGATTTGTTTGTATCTTGAAAATCTGATTTTAGTTGCATTGATTGGTGACCGGACCATAATGGATACAAAAACAATGATCTGCTCTTAATTTTTATTAGAGTCTACTCTTTCCCCTATCCTATCTTTTCTTATAAAAATTGTAGAATGATGTCAGAAAATACAACTATAATGAATTTATCTACTTTTTATTGAAAATCAGCTATTGGAATTATCTGCCTGATTGATGTACATGTACAGATTTCATTTGTTTTATTATAAACTTTACCTATAAAATTTAAATATTAGTATTATATACAAAGATCCCATAAAGCTGAAATTCATTAGCTACTTTGTTAATATGCAAAAAATAGTTGCAAACCTGAGTATTAAGTTTTAATAATATACAAAAATAATTAAATTATTAATTATTCATAGCTGCTAGGCAGATATTATTCTATAGGTAAATCCTGGACCGGTCTCACTATTTATTGTGACCCAGGCCCAAGTAAGGCGTAGGAAAATCAGTTAGTGAAAAAAGAAACAAACTTTAATCGAACAGCTGAGAATTACTTCATTCCCAGCGTCCTTCAACTAAATTAAAGCAAACTCCTCCCAACACAAATTCCTCAGTCCTATTGCAAATCTTGTCCAATTAGGCAAAGTGCCAAAGGCCTTTCTTGGCAAACATTCAGAAGTCACAGATGCAAAAATAAATACAAGATGTAGACGAAGAAGAAGACAAAGTTACCAATGTTGTTTTTTTGGCAAAGCCCGAATGCCGTTGCTGGTCTGTTTTAAGCCTTATGGGAGGGGCCAATCATCTCTTGGCCCTTCTCCCGAGTTGTCCTCTTTGCTTGAGCTGCTCTTGCCTTCTGGCAGCTCTTCTCAAGCGTGCATTAGGAACAGGCTCCTCCTGTTCCTCTGCCTCTCTGCTATCAGTCTCTGGAGGCTCTGGAGTCCGTATCTCACTCCCCAATGTCCCAATGTCCCTGGCCCATCTCTGCCTCTAACACAGAGCCGTCATCTGGGCCTTCCCCAGCCTCCAGGACCCATGTTCTTTCTCAGGGCCCATGTTCTTTCTCAGCCTCATCGCTGTCAGCCTCTGCTGCCAGATCCGCAGGCTGACCACAACACTATTAATGAAACAAAGTATGGTATCTTCTTCTCCAAGCCCTTATTCTGATCTTTCTTTTTTTCTCTCACAAATGCATATTTTTCCATTTTTTCCCCATCTCATTTTTTAAACAGATTCAAACTGTATGACAATCTTCCAGTCATTCTTAGTAAACTATAAGTAAGTTAGTTAATATCATGTCTTATTTGAACCAGAGTTTATCACGACTGACTCTTGTAATCTAATTTCTGTGCCAGTGTTCAACCTTAATCTAAGGGATATTAGTGCACTAAATAAGTTTTTCCTGATAAAGTAGAAGTTTAGCAGGAGCATCTTCAAACTTCTATTGGTATGCCATGGTCATGTGCTACAGGAATAGAGAAATAGAAAACAGTGCCCAGATTTTTATAGGACATAATGTATTTTCTAGGTAATGTTATTTCAACACATTACTTTCTTGAATGACTGAAGATTTTTATAATATCTTCAGTAGTTTCTATGGAAAGCTTGGTGATGCTGCTTTTAAAAACATTTTAAAATCTAAAAATATGCTTTCTATACCATATCTTGTCACTACTTAACAGGTGCAAGTGGCATTATTTCCAGAATGCGTCCACTTAACCAAATGTTCGACTTCTTAAAAAAGATATACAGGCTCCTTATAAAACAGTTCAAAGGCAAATTACACGAGGGAAAGAGAACCTTGAAAACCAGAACAATTTTACAGTGCCAGATGGAGAAGTATCATTTTAATAGGATTTCAGTAACAGTCCTCCTGTCCAGTAAATTTTGGTATTATTTTGATATTGTTAAAATAAATTATGCTATAAATGTTAATGTTTGCAATGAGGATTTTTCAGCAGATCATCAGAATATGTACACTATTGCCAGATTTACATATAAAGCTGTTTTGTAATGTGGTTTTAGATTTAGCTGAGCATGTTGCGTAAATCCCGGGTTATATCCAAACCAAAATAAATCTTGGTTCAATATACAGTGATCAAAGCAAACCAGAAGCTTTTATCATACGAATGATTTTTTTTTCATTCTTAGAATTAATCTAATTTTGAGCAGGTAGGAGAAAGGAATAAGGTTCTTATATAGTACTACTTCAGAAGAAGTTTACTTCAACAAATTTTTAAATAAAAGGCTACAATTTCAAATACATTTGTCCAGATCTCTTCATTCTTGGGGCCAGGGGTGGGGTGGAAAATCTGCTGTTACTCTTCAGGACTGTATCAATATAATGAAATGTGTATACAAAGTGGGAGAAGGTGTCCCAGGAAGGAGGAAGCACATTCCAACGAGGGGCAGGGGGCAAAACGAGACAACACAGCCTGGAGCTACATTGGAGATAGAGGAAGAGGTTTAGGATAGCCATTGCGTGCACGCAGACCCGCATGTGTACCGGAACTTGGAAGAGCAATGGGCGACGACTGGCGTGCCTGGAAAGATGGCTCTGTGTGCCACTTCTGGAATGTGTGCCATAGGTTCACCATTATGTCCTTAAAGGGTATCACGAAGAAGGAGGTCAGGCTTGTTTTCTGTTGCCTCAGAATACAGGACATGATGTAATAGATTTAAATTATAGAAAGGCTGTAACAAGTTAAATTCTAGTAAGGATTTCAATAAGAGCAATTTTACAGCAGAACCAATTATGCAAAAGGTGTACATCCGTCACTGGATGTATTCAAGCAGAAGCCGGACATCATCTGTCATAGAACTTTTAATTTGGTTTCTGGCATAGGACAAGTGGTTGGACTTGATAGTCTGAAAGATTTGAACTTAATGATTCTCTGGGAATATCGTTATATGCAGAGCATTATGTACCTGGCACCTGAAAGCATGTATATAATATGTACACTTGATTTAAACGTATCTTTTACAATTACTACCAGTTCAGCCATACAGTCATTAATGCAACTTTTTCAAACCCTGATTCCAGTTTTTTGTACCCTGTTTTCCCCAAAATAATACATCCCCTGATAATAAGCCCAATTGGGCTTTTGAGCGCATGGCAGTAAGGCCAAGCACTTACTTCAGGGTTCAAAAAAATATAAGACGGTCTTATTTTCAGGGAAACACAGTATTATAATTTCCATAATGTAGACAGGTGAAGAGGATATGATTTGTCCCAAAACTTGGGGGAAGGGCTCCAATAGTATCTAACTGAAAAATCATTGTCTTAACCTTGCTCGTGCAATTTGTTATGGATGGCTTGAGCAGTGCTAGGCACATAAAGCCATAAGGTAAATGTTCTGGTTCTGAGTCCCTATTCTATAAATCATTGCTGTGGAGGCAGTACATGTGTGCTACTATTTACTAGACTGATTTGTATGATTTAAGGATTTTATAAATCACATTTATATTGGAACTACTATTTTGAAATGTTCAAAATGACATGAGCAGTGATCAGGTTTTTTTTTCTCTCCAATTGGATTGTCTCCCTAAAGAGTTCAGTGTAGCATTCTTGTGCCATTCTATGTCGTATCCTCCTGGGAAGTTTAGATGGAGAAAGTGATTTCATATCCGAATGGGGTTTTAAATTTGCATTTCCCTGGTTTATGTACAATTCTCCCTCCATTAAAACATATTGGTCCTTATCATTAATTCTGAACGTTATCAACCATTGTATTACCATAGTATTTAGTAGCCAGTTACCAATAGTTACCAGTCTTGATGGATGTCCTCTTGATACCCACTATATTATTGTTGGGATGGAGATTAACGCTTTAAAGAAGAGTCTTTCCACCATGCATTTGGGAGGGACATACAATCCACCATCATTTTGTTTCCATTTTCTCTCTCTTTCTCTCCCTCCCTCTCCCTCTCAGGAGTGCCCTTCACTTAGTGTTGACTCCTGGAAACTGCCTGGAGCAGTTCTGCAGTTTTCTTGGCAAAATTTTGGAAGTGGTTCACTATTGTCTCCTTCCTAGGTTAATTTCAAATCCTTATTGTCAGTGCATAACATATGTACAATGAGATTGGTTGAGCTTCCTCATTGCACCCCCGCCCCCAACACAGTGAAGACAGAAAATCCCTAACCCAATAAACCATATTAATAAAACACCCAGTCGTATTGCACCAGTGTGAACATGTTACACATTGTGCCTACATACTACATAGTTATGATGTTATTTCTTATTCAGGAGTCTGACAGCCCACGAATAAAAACTTTTCTTCAGCCTGTTTGTGCGGCTGGCTATACTTCTCTCTCTCCTTCCTGATGGTAGGAGGGTAAAGAAGTGATGACCACGGTGAGAGGTTGAGGGAGTAGTGCAAGGTTACCCAACTGGCCTCATGCCTAAGGATGGACTAGAACATTTCTAGATTCTAGTCTGGTACCTTAACCAGTACACTAAACTGGCTCTCAGGTCTCTTAGTAATTTGATTAGTGCACAGATATCCTCAATGTATGACCATATTGGAGTCTCCTCATTATGCTTGCAAATGGTGATGGCCATTAAACAACATGGCTTTTCTTAATGACTCCTACCGCCTGATCTCCCTGTTGCAGTTGTTAAAACATGTCATGCAGGTCGTTAAGCAGAGCATTTGGTGCCTCAGGTTGGGGGAGGTCCTGGGAGGCTTAGTGCAGGCTCAGACCCATCAGACCCTTACATCTCAAAGCCTCCCCAACCCTGAGAGACCCCATGATCTGTTTACCAACTGTCCCCATAGCCCTTGAGTCTACTACTCCACCCCGCCTGGATCCCTGCAGGCCTCAGCCCCCATCCCCTTCCCCACAACTCTTAGACCTCCCCCCCACCGATCATGTATCATTTACTTACCTTTTGAAGATCTCCAAAGATTTACACTGTTGAACTGAGTATGTTAAATAAGTAGAATGGATTGCTTTGTCAAACAGTTGTGTGGTGCAGTTGTGGAAATGGCTGCCATTTTCCAAGGGAACACAATTCAAGGTAACTGGTAAATGGTGGTCACTTCCGAAATCATGTCATACAGCCACATGATGAAATGATCCATTCTCCTTCCCTAATCCAAGCTCTGGAGATCTTTAAAAGATAAATGAGGAGAAGGTTATGGAGTCTGGTGGGCTGGGAAGCAGGGATCCGGTAGAGTAAGATGGTGGGGGAGATATGCAGCGGGGGTTGGCAGTGTCCCTGTGATTGGTTGTAAGTGTGAACAACTCTGGGCCGCTGCAGCAGCTGTAACTTTGAGACCAGGTCAAAGTTGGAGAGTCTACTGTAACTTTAAATGGCTGCTAAGTGACTGGGCATTAAATGAAGACTACATGTAGCTGCTTTGAATTCTATTTTATGCAAAATATGGTAGAAGTGCTTTAAATAAGTGATGTGATTAATAGAAACTAATTTACCGCTTCTATTCAAATAAATAAATGGAAGTTGTATTTCCTCAATGACATTAAAATGAAGAAGTCTGTATGTGTAGAATGATTCCTGTTTCTTTTTCTTCTGAAGTTTCAGATGCTGCTAGGTGTTCAATGATCACACGTCTCGGTTCAACACCAGCAAGGCTTCACCTCAGATTGTTCCCAAGATTGAGGACTCCTCTGCTCTCCTTTCTGTCAGTTTTCCAGAGGTACAGCTCCACTAAAACCGGGAAACTGGCTTCTCACGGCTTTGCTTCCATGGCAGCAATGTCATCCTTTCCCCCACAGAGGTATCATTACTTCCTAGTGTTGGATTTTGAGGCCACGTGTGACAAGCCCCAGATCCACCCTCAGGTAATTATTTGGCTACAACTTGTTTCTCTTTTCATAAAGGAAGTGGTAGGATAGAAAAACTTCTGCATTCTGTTCTGTGTTACCTCATATATCTTCTGAAGGATGGAGTTCGTTCCCGTTTTATAAATGGATACGGTATTTGAGAGACCAACATGCTTCCAGAGAAAGTGTTGCCTTTTATTTCTTACAGCGCCCCCTTGTGTTTTCTCTTGCCAATTGATGATCCACTTTGTAATTTCCAGTTGTGTGAGGAATACCCAGGGCAACCTCAAGGCTTTTCGTTTTTGTGCCTTACATGCTGTGAATTTCTGAAAATATATTTGAAGTTCTTTCTGTTTTCTGTCTAATTTTCAGTGGTACAAAGTTTGCAAATGACATAATGCATGGTGTGACCATGCATCCTTATTTGCTGGATTCTGCAGATCAGCTAGAATAATAACACCCCTAAGTATTCCCTTGTTTTCATTAGTTGCACTTAGATGTTAAATTACAAGCCTAAATATTTTTGTATTGCTTTAAAAATAAGTTCCAGATATTCACACTTGCAGGATAAACTAAGATTGTTCTCCCAAACCTCACACTCAAATGGGCAGTGCATGCCTTTTTGAAAACTATCTGTTATAAAATACATAATTTGATCCACTTTTCTCTACTGCAAGTTTCCAATATTCTACACCTAAAAATAATGATTCTTCATATACAATGTACATTGTTTAACTGATTTCCCTAATCTGTTCTCATTAAACATGTTTTATTTACTGAGCTTGAGATAAGGATTTTGGCAAGTGTATAGGGAGGTGGGATGGGAAGGAATATTTCCTATTGTATTTGAAGGGCCTAAAGAAATATCATAACTTTTCCTATTGATCACTATAAAAGTGAGAGACGAAAGTCCAGTCTTGTACCATCCATGTTCTTGTTTTTAACCTGTAATTGTTGATTTTAATCTTAATTTTAGTACTTTAGTGTTTTTATATTTATGCTTTTATACTATTGTAAGCCATCCAGAATCAGTCGGAACAGTGAGATGGCCACCATATAAACTTAATATATAAAATAACTAAAAATAAAACTGAATAATGCATATGCATCTTCCAGTTTTTCCACAGAAAAGCAAATGAGTATTGTTTTTTTGTATCTTGCATTGGACCTGCTTTAGTATTATTTGTAATCTTTATGAACACTTCTAGTTTCACCTGTAAAGATTTTGAATTGGAAAACATTGTTAAATAAAATTAGTTTTTCAGGTATTATGGTAATAACTGCTTGCAGTTCTGGGTTTAAGTGGAGCTGTGTTTTGTGCATTGATTTTACCGGAGACTTGCATTTTACCACATTGAGTCAATGTGTCACTTTTGACTGAAATTTTTTTTTCTGTTAGCGTGCATAAAAAATTGAAGCATTTTTGAAGTATTTTTAAGCTTCATGAAATCCTGAACCATTGCTATGTTCTAATGCAGGGGTCCTCAAACTTTTTGAACAGGGGGTCACTTCAGGGTCCCTCAGACTGTTGGGGGGCCAGACTTGCTAGGTGGGTGTGGTTGGGGCCCCCATGTGACTGGGTGGTCATGGCTTGGTGACCATGTGACTGGGTGGGCGTGGCTAGGTGGTCATGTGACTGGGTGGACGTGGCTAGGTGGTCATGTGACTGGGTGTGTGTGTGTGTGTGGTCAATTTAGCAGTCCGTTAAATAATACAAAGGAAACTATTTTTTTTTCCTCCTGGGAGTGTTTTATTTGCTTTTGTTTGACTTTTCTTTTTACTAGATCATTTTTTAAGTTGTTTACGAGTCTAGTGGTATTCCACCATTGCTTAAATGAGCATGCGCAAGATGGTGGCCGCTCCTTGAGGTGCTGCGGTCCGATGGAGATATCTGGAGCTGCGGGGGTGCCTAAGGGTTGCCTGGTCATCAGCGACCCTCTGCCTGGTGAGATGAGTACTGTGCCAGCTGCTTGAGAGCTTTTTTGGTCTCCGGGGTGTGTCTTGTGCCGCCCAGCGTGGAGTTGTAGCCGCGGTTGCTGTGACACTGCTGGAGAGAGGAGTATGGCGGTACGGAGGTGGCGGGGGGGCGGTGGCGGTGGAGTGGATGGTGGCCTGTTGGAAGTCTATCCTGCCCCATTCGGTAGCCATCTTTAGCAGGAACCGGAGCCAGGTGACGGAGATGTCGGCAGCGGGGGTAGCGAAGTCGGTACTGGTGTTAACAGACATGGCGCTCCCCATTGAAGCCCTGGACGCTGGTCGCTAGACGCTGTAACTGGCGCAAAGGGGACTGCTGTGATGACGAGAGGGGCGGCAATGGCCTTGCCCTTTGCTATGGGGGTGAGAGACCCCTTCAGAAAAAGACCATTGGGAGCTCCCAGGCAGCTGCAGAGTTTTTTGGCCCTGGGTTTGGAAGGCCATTCCTGCGGCAGGACCTGGAGGCCTCCATGGAAAGCTAATGGAGACTGGGACTGTGGTAATGTAAGACTGCCCCAGAAGAACTGGGGGAGGATTTGGAGGCTGGTGGGCGACGGAGTGGTATTTCCCCGTTGCATTGTTCAGCCCCCCTCCTCCCGGGTCATTTTAGGCATCTAAAAGTGGGCATCTATTTCCTGTCTCCTGGCTGAAGTGGGTATCCCCTCCCTCCCCCCCCTTTTTTTCTGTATCCATCTGGACTATCCCACTGGCACGGCTGTTGAAACCCAAGGAGTGATCCATCTCTAGGCCCCAGACTGGCCTGATAAGACACTTTCTACTCTCCAACCATGGGAGAGCCACAGCCATGGAGGCAAACTTCTGAGGGGGTTATTTCTATGCTGCGATTTCACCACCCAGTGGAGCGCTTTTTGATCTCTATGGGCATTTTGAGGGCCACCCACCGTGAGAGGGTGGGCTGGATGTCGCTCCCCGGCTGGTTGAAACGCCAAAAGACTCTTCCTACTGTTGTGAGAGGACAGTGGAGTTACCAGTTGAGCTACATTGAAAAATGGCTGTATGTTCTACCCTGGCTTTCTATACTATTGAATGGACCCCAGGCCATGTTTCTCACCTCCATCTCCAACACTTGAGATGTATTCAGCGACTGGTCTTCTTGCGCTGCGAGATTCCCCCCTCTCGCAGGTGTGGCCCTCCACATTATTGAGGGCCTCCCTCAATGACGGGTTTTGGGACCCAGAGAGGTGGCATGCGAAAAAAAGGGGGCTGAGGGTTTTTTTTAATAAAGGTATCAGGGAAGTTTTAAAGGGGATCTGGGAGGGGGAGAGGGGGTTGTAGAGATGGACCTGGGGGGGTCCATATAGCCATTGAACGGGGTGGTGGGTCTGATGGGTGCGGTGGAGGGGACGGGGATGGAAGTTTGACTGGGGTGCCGGGGGGCGAAATGATGGGCAGCTTAATTAAGATAGTGAGTGCGAAGGGCAGATATGATGGGTGCAGGGGGCCATATTATGTTTCAGGAGTACACATTCGCTGCTTACGAGCAATTGCACACTCTGGCCCCCAATGCATTGCTCATTTCCCAGGTTGCACAGAGTCTCAGGCCTTGGGTCCTTGGCTGATGTTGTGCAATGCCAGGTCGGTGGTAAATAAAGCCCCCCTCATTTATGATCTTATTTTGGAGGGGTGTGTGGACCAGGCAGGGATTACGGAGACCTGGTTGGGCCAAGAGGGGAGGGTTTCCCCTCGTTGAAATGTACCCATCAGGTTTCCGTGCATTCCATCAGCCAAGGGCTCGGGAGGGGCCCCCCACAGAGAGGGCTCGCAATCTGGGTGTCCTCCTGAATGCACGGCTGTCTTTAGAAGAGCATATGATGGCCATGGCCAGGGGGGCTTTTTATCAGGTTCGCCTGATCCGCCAGTTGGGTCCCTTTCTGGACCAGGACGCCCTGCGCACGGTCACGCCTTGTCACTTCCCGTCTGGACTACTGTAATGCTCTCTACATGGTGCTCCTCTTGCAACTGGTCCAGAATGTGGCCGCGCAGGTGATTATGGGCGCAACTCTCCCACAGAGAGGGACTCCTCAGGGTGCTGTCGGCCAAATTATGTTGATTGGCGACACCCGGGGGAGAGCCTTCTCTGTGAGAGCTCCCGCTCTTTGGAATGAACTGCCCCCGGAGATACGTAAGATCTCCGACCTCCGTATTTTTCGCTGTGCCCCCAAGACCCTGCTGTTCCGACAGGCGGGGCTGGCTATTTAAATGAATCTTAATTAGGAGTTTTAATTTTTGGTTTTTTAAATCAAACTGGGGCAAATTGTTTAATAATTTTAAAATTTAAATTTATGATGTTTGTATGTTTTTGTGTTTTTATTCTGGCTGTACACCGCCCCGAGTGGTATAGGAATAAAATAAAATAATAAAATAATAAAATAATAAAATAAATAAAATAAGATAAAATAAAATAAAATATAAAATAATAAATAAAATAAAATAAAATAATAAAATAAATAAAATAAAATAAAATAAAATAAAATAATAAAATAATAAAATAATAAAATAATAAAATAAAATAATAAAATAAAATAAAATAAAATAAAATAAAATAAAATAAAATAATAAAATAATAAAATAAAATAAAATAAAATAATAAAATAAAATAAATAAAATAAAATAAAATAAAATAAAATAATAAAATAATAAAATAAAATAAAATAATAAAATAAAATAAAATAAAATAAAATAAAATAAAATAAAATAAAATAAAATAAAATAAAATAAAATAAAATAAAATAAAATAAAATAAAATAAAATAAAATAAAATAAAATAAAATAAAATAAAATAAAATAAAATAAAATAAAATAAAATAAAATAAATAAAATAAAATAAAATAATAAAATAAAATAAAATAAAATAAAATAAAAAAAATAAAATAAAATAAAATAAAATAAAATAAAATAAAATAAAATAAAATAAAATAATAAAATAATAATAAAATAAAATAAAATAAAATAAAATAAATAAAATATAAAATAAATAAAATAAAACAATAAAATAAAATAAAATAATAAAATAAAATAATAAAATAAAATAAAATAAAATAAAATAAATAAAATAATAAAATAAAATAAAATAAAATAAAATAACAATAAATAAAATAAAATAAAATAATAATAAAATAAAATAAAATAAAAATAATAATAAAAAAATAAAATAAAATAAATAATAAAATAAATAATAAAATAAAATAATATAAAATAATATAAATAAAATAATAAAATAAATAAAATATAAAATAAATAAAATAAAATAATAAAATAAAATAAATAAAATAAATAAAATAAATAAAATAAATAAAATAAAATAATAAATAAAATAAAATAATAAATAAAATAAAATAAAATAAATAATAAAATAAAATAATAAAATAATAAAATAATAAAATTAAATAAATAATAAAATTAAATAAAATTAAATAAATAAATAAAATAAATAGTGGTCCACTTCAGAAAACTCAGTTTTGCAGCAGTTCTTCCCAGCCCCAAGGAGGTTACAGTCGACATTCATCCATCTCTCCCTCTCCCTCTCCCTCTCCCTCTCTCCCTCTTCTAGAAGAGCAAACGGGGGTGGAGAAGACAAACTTTGCTGAATCCCATTCATTCCATTTGCTCTCCCCCTCCCATCAAGAGATGGCTCCTACAAGAACAAATGGAAGTGAGGAAGAGAAACTTAGCTCCATTCTCTTCCATTCCATTCCATTCCATTCCATTCCATCTCTCCCTCCCATCTCTCTGTCAGGAAAGAGACGGCTCCTACAAGAGCAAATGGGGGTGAGGAAGAGAAACTTAGCTCCATTCCATTCCATTCTATTCCCTCTCTCCCTCCCATTTCTCTGTCAGGAAAGAGATGGCTCCTACCAGAGCAAATGGGGGTGGAGAAGAGAAACCTTGCTCCATTCCATTCCATTCCATTCCATTCCCTCTCTCCCTCCCATCTGTCTTTCAGGAAAGAGATGACTCCTACAAGAGCAAATGGGGGTGCGGAAGAGAAACTTTGCTGAATCCCATTCCATTCACATCACGGCAGTCTCAATCTGCTTTTGGAATCTCGCTGGCTGGAGCTTCCTCTGCACCTGTCGAACCTGCGCAACAGGCTCTGACAAGGGCTGTGCACATCTGGCAGGCAGAATCGGACTAGGCAGGGATTGCTTGGAGTGGATGTAGCGAGGAAGCCCCAAGACGGGGGCTCAGCAATGCTGATCTGCTGGCCAGCCAGTCCTTCCCACCTACCTGTCCAGTGGCGGAGATGGCTGTCTTCCTTCAGCCAGCCGAGCAGGAGAAAGACAGGCAGCCAAGTGGCGGGGAGGGGGGGAAAAGGCGGCGGCTGTTGCTGCGTCCACTCCCTAGCTCGCTCGCATCTCACCAGTCCCACTTTGTCCATAGGTGCACAAGCTCGGAATGGAGATTCAGCGGGATGGGGGTGGGGCTGCATGGCAGAAGGCTGCGTTAAGTCCAGGGAAGGGACTGCAGCTTTGGGGCTCCGTCTGAAGGAGCTGCACCATTTGGGCAGCACCCTGAAAATGCTGTGGAGCTGCTGCCTCACAGGACAGGGCAGGGCGCTGCTCTCCCTGCTGAACAGCCCCAGTGAAGGAGGCACATCATTGGGCGTCTCTATCCCTGGCAACCCCTGGGTGGCAACTCTACTGCCATTCTGCAGACCCGTGCAGCCTAAAGGAGGTGAAGAGACCAGTTAGAAAGATGTGTTCCTCTCGCGCACCACCGAAGCTGTCAGCCGCTTGCGCAGGTCCATTAGGCTGCAGCCACCATGAGTGGGGAAAGCCAGATCCCCATTGGAGCTCTGGCTGCCCAGGCCCAGCAGAGATGGTGGGGGAGGAGGAACGCAATCCTGGCTTTCCCTACTCGCGGTGGCCGCAGCCTAATGGACCTGCGCAACCTTAAGAGGTTGCAGAAAAAAAATGCTTTAAAAGCCTCTGTCGATCAGGCAACTCAGCTGGGATCACCAGAGGCTTTTAAAGGCATTTTTTTCCCTACAACATCTTTGGCTGAAGAGGTTGCAGAAAAAAATGCTTTTAGAAGCCTCTGACAATCCCAGCTGAGCCGCACGATCATCAGAGGCTTTTTTTTTTTTTTTACTTTTAGAAGCATTTTTTCGACTGAAGAGATTGTAGAAAAAATGCTTTTAAAAGAGAAAAAAAAAAGCCTCTGATGATTGCGTGGCTCAGCTGGGCATGGGGGGGGGGCAGGGATTTTTGCTACAGGTTCTGCAAACCACCCGCCATCATCGCTACCGGATTGAGTGATCTGGTCCGAACCGGGAGTATTTCACCCCTGGCCTCGTCCCTGCCACATGGGATGGAGCAGGTGTGTGATCCATATCACGTGCCTCACCTGTCCCTTCCCTTCTGTCTGCTGCCAATGCAAGTGCTGCTGCCACCTTGCCTTTTTCTTGGAGAGCCAGCTGTGGAGTCCCTGCTGCCACACAGGGACCTTGCAGTCCCTGGCTGTCCCCCAGGGCCTCTGGCAGCTGCAGCAGGTGGGGCACCTCTTCCCCGGGCCCTTGTCAGTCAGAAAAAGCCAGCCATACGAGGAGTGGGTGGGAGTGGTCGGGCGGGGAACAGGGCAGGGAGCGGGGCTGAATCCCACCACTGCACAGGCTGGATACATTGTGTCAGCAGCAGTGCTGTGGAGCCGGAGCTGGAGTCGGAGTCGAGGAATCGGAGTCGGAGGAAATTTTGGGTACCTCGAGTCGGAGTTGGAAGTACAAAAAACTGAGGAGTCGGAGTCGGAGTCGGAACATTTATCTCCCGACTCCACAGCCCTGGTCAGCAGGCCGTACCTGGCCCACAGGCCATAGTTTGAGGACCCCTGTTCTAATGGGACAATAGTGTCTGAATTACAAAGTAAGGAAGGAGCTCAGATGTCCTTTCATTTTGTTACAGATCCATCCAGTTTTAGAAGTCATTCATATCCATAACTGTGTTAAAATTGGAGGGAACAAGAGATAGGAGGCTTATGGTTTTCATTAACTTATTTCCAGTAACTTCAGAAAAATTGAAAGATATTTCTTACTATTTTTGCGGCTAATTTCAGCTCCTCTTTCTAGTTCAGTTTGAAGAGTATCAATAATCTTGTACTCTCCATTCATTTGGATCAAAAGCTAGATAAATTACTTTGAAGATATGGCTGTCTCTCTGTTATAGTCATTTTATTGAAAGCAGTTTACCCAAAAGAAAATGAAATTTTACTTTAGTTTTTCAAACTTTTCTGTGGTCCTTGGAATTTTGGAGGAAGTGCTGTTGATTGCTTAAAACTAATTTTACAGAAATACTTTAATGTTTCTTTCACTTGTTTCTATATGCAAAAACCTGTCAAAGTTATAAATTGATATTACTACAATATTGTTGGATATGGGCTTGGTCGGTATCATTTTGATGCAAACCCTGATACATGTAGAGCTGGTTTACAGCTGGCAGTAAAAATGGAGCATGAGTAGAATACAATTACTGTAGTTTTGAAGAGCTATGTCCCCCAAATCCTTTCTGTAGCATGTAACAAGATGTGCTATTGTAGCTTTGCTATATATTTTGAGGCTAAGATTGCTCATGAAAGCTGGAAATTATTCATTTAGATTTCTTCAGGAACTATATCCATGTCATTGTCTTATCATGCAATTCTCTATCCAGGACAATCATATTTGTATAAAAATGTGTAGAGGCACTATAAATACTTTATTCTCAATATGTTGCTAAAAATAAGAACTCGTTAAAGTTTTTTTTCCTTTACTACTGTCTTTTTTAGTGTGAACCTTGAGAGCATATTTAGAGAAAGTAGCTGATAGGTGAATGACTCAGGGGTACACTAGCTTGTGATTTAAATGATGTAAGAAATAGAGAGCAAGGTTTTAGAGCACTGGATCAAACTCCGTTTGAAGAGCAAAAACACCTGAACTAGCTAGGTTCTGACCCGTAAATGTCCACATAGAGGTTCAAAAACACTTGTCTGTAGGAAAATCAGAATCCTAAAAAGTCCTGATGTCTTTGAGAATAAAAATCAGCAGTTCTACTTAAGAAATATGAGATCAAGGCCAGAGTTTGAATATAAAAATGAAGATTGAATACAGTATTTATGGCATCTCAAATATTTAGTTTAGCATCATGCAGACCAGCAATAGCCATGCTGGTGGGGAATTCTGGGAACTATCTGTAGGCCTATCTATGTTGGAGAAAATTTAAGTAGATTGAGGTTGAATGTAAATATACCATGTCCTGCTAGGTCCGTGATGGCGAACGTATGGCACACGTGCCACAGATGGGCACATGAGCTCAGCTCCGGTGCGCCAGCTGATTTTCGGGCCTTGTGGGCCCACTGGAAGTAGGGAAACAGCTGTTTCCTGCCTCTGAAGGGCCTCGGGGAGTGGTGGGGAAGGCCCGTTTTTTGCTCTCCCCAGCCTCCAGAGCCTTTCTAGGAGCTTGGGGAAGGCAAAAATGGCTTCCCTCTGGAGGCTGGAAATGGCCCATTTGCCATTTGATATACTCCATAGTGCTTGTGTATTGCTGACATTTTCTGTTTTCCTTTGAGGCTGAAGATTGCATTGCACTTTTTATTTATTTATTTATTATGTACTTGATTGCTTATTTGAATGTGTAGCAGGTAGTGACTATTATTCCTGGCTCCCATATTAGGGCATTTTGCTAATACATATGTTTCTAAACATGTTTCTATGTTGCTTGTATTTATTTTTAGATTCTCACATAATACATTTAACATGTGAGCTCAAAAATCAGACATTCTTTGATTCTTTCTCTTAGTTAATTGTTTCAGTTCTTGGGCAGTTTTGATTCATACATCATTGTAAGAGTCTTTCAAAACATGATCTTCTCTTGATAGATACATCTCTTAATTTTCTTAAAAGCCTTACGTTGACGCATTTGATCCTATTTTCTGGAAAACTAGATTCCCTCTACTCCACAAAATATTAAGTTATGCTCAAAAGTGCAGATGGAAATTATCTAGTTTAATTTATTAAAAAAAATCTGCTTCATCAAAAGTGCTATGAGTTTGTAAAAAACCTTTCACACCATGACTAATTTTCCTTACAGATTCATTTAATAGCTTGAAATCTGAAATAATAGAAAATGTTAAGTGAAACAGCAGAAAAATGTATTTTTCCATAGAGTTTTTTTTCTTATGGCAGTACTAGTTGAATTAATATTTAGTAATATTATGACTAATTCTTACATAAAACAAGCTTGGAACAGTTTAATAATACTGTGTTTTCCCCAAAATAAGACCCTGTCTTATATTTTATTGAACCCTGAAATAAATGCTTGGCCTTATTTTTGGGGGAGGTCTTATTATTTTGGAGCGTGTGGAGCAAGACGGGGGTCCTCTTGCTGTCTTACCTGATTTCCACCTCTGTCTCCTTAATCCTAACCCAAGGAAATGGCGGGGACTGGCTGTGCATGTGCTTAAATATTTTCAGGGAGGGCTTATTTTTGGGAGGGCTTTTTTTGCACTCAAAAGCCTGATTGGACTTATTATCCAGGGAGGTCTTATTTTCGGGGAAACAGGGTAAGAGCCTGGATAGCTCAGCAGACTAAAGCCTGTTATTAACATTCAGCTGTCTGCAATTACTGTAAGTTCGAAACTCACCAGGCTCAGGGTTGATTCAGCCTTCCATCCTTTCTAAGGTAGGTAAATTGAGGATCCAGTTTGTGGGGGCAATAAGCTGACTTCGTATAAAATATACAAAAGTATGAAGGCTATTGCTTAACGCATTGTAAGCCGCCCTGAGTCTCCGGAGAAGGGCAGCATATAACTCTAATTAAAAAAAAAGAGAGAGAATAAAACACAGAAAGGTGCTACTGATATGCAGTGCTTCAAGAATTTTAGAGCCATATGCTCAGAAGGCATCCAGTTGCCCTGACTCTACTCTGAATTAGGTGATTACAGGTTCATCAAAAGGGAGAATTCTTTTATGCTCAGAAGGTACATAGATTTTTCTATGTATTACTACTAGCAGCAGTTGTCTTGATTCAGAAGCACTTCTTTTCTATTGGTATCCTTGTGTAGTTTGTCTGGTCTTAATCTTTCATTTAGACATTGGAAGTCAGATGTTTAGACTGGATTTGGCATTTTTATCCCCCTATCGAGTCCTCCCCATGGATTTGAGATAGACAAAAGTTGATGTTTGATGATGTTAAAGGTATCATCTCAGTTTGTAAGCTGTTCCAAGTAAAGTTGCCTTTTGCAGTTGACTGATGATGACATTGTCATTAACAGAGGGGGGTTAAAGTGATGCTCCAGTTGTTTGGGGATTGTACCCAAGGCACTTATTACTTTTGGTACCTGCTTTATTTTCTTTGGCCACAATCATTGTGTTTCTATTTGCAGTTCTCTATTTTGTTATCTTCCCCAGTTCAGGGGTGGGTTCTGCTTACCTTTACTACCAGTCCGAAATGCGTGTGTGCTTCTGCACATGTGCAGATGACCCATGATGATGTCGTGGCAGGTGGGCGGAACCTCCCACCGGTTTTACTACCGGTTCTATAGAACTAGACAGAACTGGGAGCAACCCACCACTGCCCCAGTCCTTTAATGGTTGCATTTCGATTTGCAGATCAGTATTTTGTTATCTTTCCTAGTTATTTCTTTTCTATTCTCTTCAGGTATTGTCACCTCCTCTATCCAGCCTTGTTTTGACTTTCTTATTTATAGTTGTTAAGTCTTGGATGTTATGTGGCAGGTACCTGTCTGCTTGAATTCTAAAGTCCCAGAACATTTTAGCTTCTTCATTTTCTATTACTTTTTCTATTTTGTGGTCCCACCAGTTTTTGCTTGCAGGCAAATTATATTTTCTTGCAGGTACTCCAATTACAAAGGCCACTTTGAAAGCACCATAATATTATATCTCAAACCAGATAGGAAACACAACATGATGAACTAATTCTACTTTATTGTAAGGCTACATTTAACAGAATCTTGCAAGTCTGAAGATATAGACTTGCTACCGTCTTCTTTAAATGGCTGAACAATTGAGGGCATCCTTCCTAATTTTTTTCCTCAGTTAATCCTATTGGTACTCCTGCCTCTCTTGTCTAAGTATTTCTTAGGCAATATCTTGTCCCCCAAGGTAATTCACACATGCCATTCCTTTCTTATTGTTCATATATGTCTCTTGAAATTCTTGCTGGCAGGCCTTTTGCCTGTGGCTATAGAATTGATTCCAGATACTTCATTATGACCTGCACATATTCACAGGTTTGTTTGCAAGTTTTTAGTCTAATGAAAATTATCCATATAATGGCATTTCAGTCAGCCAATATACTGCCAAAATTTTATATAAATTTCTTCAGAGGTATATAATATGCTTATGTACATACTTACCCATAAAGTTATTTCTTTTTGATGTAAAAGAAGAAAAAGAATGAGAAACAGTATGCCATACAAACTAAGGAAAAGAGAAGAAAAAGTCATATAGCTAGAACAGTCTTTTTTGTATTTCTCCATACAATATTATTTATCCTTGCAACCTTTTTTTGGTTTAATGATACCTAGACACAGTTTATTGACTTTTTTCCTTTAAACATTTTTTTTCAGGATCACCAACTGCAACCATAACTTCCTTGGTCTTGGTCTTCTTGATGCACTTATTCTTTCTTCATGTAATTGTTTTGTGATTCAATTCTCATTCATTTTCTCCGACAGTGTAATTCTTTCATACTTGTCACTCACTTAAATTCAGTCCACATTAGTTCAAGCGGCCACATGAAGTGGTAGCTTCTCTTTCATTAGGTGTCTTCAAGCAGAGGCTGGTTGATTATCTGTCAGAGATGGTCTAGTGGTTCTTGTACTAAGAGAGGGTGGGATTAGATGATTTCTAAAGTCCCTGTGATTCCTTTCTGGTTTTATCATATATATGTCTTAAGTATCCTAACCCCAACACATTCACATTGTTTTTATGATTCCCAGGACATATTCAATGTCATAGATATTGACTTCTGCTACTTATCATGGCTTTAATTAATTGAGTCCTTCATGAATTAAAATGGATGTATGCACTTTTTTTCTTTAGATAACTAGGACAAATATATGTTTGTACTGCAATAGTATTCTGAATACATTTTCAGTACACCTGAATAATGTGATGGCTTGAGTATTTCAAGACAGATGTTTGTTGGTATAGTTGACCATATTTCACCATGCTACTGCAGCAGTGATTTTGTTTTTTGCTTTTTTCTATAACCAGACTGGTCAATTTTGCAGAATATTTGAAGTTGGATTTGAGAATGGATAGATGGCTGCTAAAACATGTTGTCCATTACCAATGGAGGCCAGTGAAGGACCACTGAATTCAGCCAGTTCTCATTAAAATAATAATTAAAACTCACTATGCCAGTACTGTTTACAAGCTGTCCCTTCTTTTAATTGCCTTGGAAATAAGATTTGGGGGGCGGGGGGATAGAACTGAAGCATTCCACAATTTCTGATTCTTCTATTTCCTCCCCCCTACCAACTTGGAGGCATCAACTCTCATCTGTCAAAGTGTAAATCAGCAATTAAAACACAAACAGCGAAATGCCAAAGATGACCTGGAGCACAAAGCGACTGACAAACAAGTCCGGACAAATCGGCAGATAATTTATAAGCATTGCCCTAAAATCTAATTATTTGGCAATTCGAATTTGCAGCCAGCCAGGGCTGTGCAATAAATTTAACTCGCCATAAATTATTTAGGAGCAGCCTGTGGTGTAAATCAAAAACACAAGTGTTTGTTTAAGAAACAAGCTCCTTGTGCATAAAATGACTCTTTTTTTGTGTGTGTTTCACAAAGAGGAGACAAAAACTGTTAGATGTGATACCTTAAATTCTTCCGTTGAAAGTGTAAAAAGTTGTCTTTAAAGCAGATTACATTGTCCTTTTTCTTTTTAAGAACATACCACTTTCAATAGAATTCTGCTTTATAGTGCATTGGGAACATTTCTCTTCAATTTTCTGGTATTTTTTTATTCTGTAACTAATGCCCTTATTTTGCTGGTAAGGAAGAGAATAAATATTCTCAGTCTGTTTTTCTCCTTACTCAAGTGGGATATTGCTATCCATCGCCTCTTATTCAAATAGACATTTGAAATTTGAAATGTTTTTATTTTCTGGAATCTAACATTATAGACAATGCTGTAAACAATGTGTTCCTCCGTGAATATTGGTATATTTTTTTTCTATTTCCAAATGGAGATTTCTCCCAAAGTGGTTCACATATTGAAGGTTGTAGTTTTTGCTTTCAGTAAGAAATTCTTAGCCTCAATTTTATTCCCGTCATTCCTGTTTCTACTTTTCCTCATTACTGTGAAATCACTTCAGGAACTCTCCCTCCCTAAATAGTTAGCTAACAGTAAATCCAAGAAACACAACCCTTAAACAAAGGCAACAACGTTTTTCTTTCTTTCTTGAAGATGTTTCGGTTTTCATCCAAGAAGCATCCTCAGTTCTGACTGAATGCTGGGGAATGGAAGGATTTATATTCCTTTTAACTATGACCTGGATGATTGAGAATCTCCATAGACAGCAACCTTTAACACATTCTGTGCCCCAGGCTTAGGTACACAGCCACGTTTTTAAAGCCTTACAAAAGGACAACAGGATGGGGTTATGCTAATCTCTGAGGGGAGAATATTACACAAAGCAGGGGCTGCAGCAAAGATGGCCCCTTCTAGTTTCTGCCGTTTGACACTCTTTGATGGGATCTGCAGCATGCCCAATCTATTGAATCAAATTGGACAGGGTAGAGACTCTTGGAAAAAGACAGTCCTCAGATAATTGGGTCCCAAGCTATGAAGGGCTTTAAAGGTGACAACCAGCACTTTGAATTTCCCCTCAGAACCATACTAATAGGCAATGCAGCTCATGTAGTAATGGTGTTCAGAAGTGGTATTCAGCCGGTTTGCACTGGTTCGTGCGTACTATTGGTGGAAATTTGGCCAAGGTCACCAAACGGGCAGTGATGGCCACCAGCTGGCCACGCCCCCGAACCACTCACTGCTCGCCCGCCCCACCCACGATGTTTGTTGCCTCCATGTTCTTTGCACACGTACATCCCATTGCCTTGCAAGTCCAATGGGATGCGCATGGCCATGGCAGCAGCTTTTTTTGCGACCTCTGGTACTTTTTGGCGGCTTGTGGTGGCTGGGAGGCATCTTTGCCAGCTGCTTTCCAGCAGCGGCAGCTGGCTGGGGGCCGCCGAAAACTCCGGTCAGCTTGCCTTCCGGACTTTGGACCAGCCGCCGCAGAAGGTAAGCAGCCCGAACCAAGAGGCAGTGATGGGGAAAAAGTTGGGCTAAGGCCGGGGCCGGGGCTGCTAAAGGAGGGGAAACAGGGCAACTAGCGAAAGGAGGTTGGGGATAGATAGGTGGAAATTCCAAAAATTTTCCTACCTTTTCCTGTGGGCGTAGCTAGGTGTGTGTGTGTGTGTGGGGTGTCATGTGACTGGGCGTGGGTATGAGTGATGTCAAGTTGCCCACGCCCACTCAGTCACATGGGCCCACCCCCACCTAGCCATGCCCACCGAACCAGTAGCGAAAATTTTTGAAACCCATTACTGGTGGCGTTACATATGCCATATATTCGACACCATTTACCACCCGCTCAACTGCATTCTGTACCAGTGAGTTTCCAAATGTTCTTGAAGGCCAGCAGAGACAATTTTAATTGTTTTTTTTAAAGTTAGTTATAGCAGTGCATACTGGTAATAGTCACCACTAAATCTGTTTCTAGAAACTTAGAGAAGGTTCTTTATTTTCTATCAACTTCTATTCATTTTGTAGTGAACTTACTTTACTTTGTTTAAAGGAAAGAAAAAGTACCCTAACAATGTAACAGCATATTATTATAGAGGGTAATTCTGTGCAAAATAAAATGTGCTGAATTTATTTTTTAGGATATAGGGTTGAAAAGTACATGGAGTTCCTTAAGTCAAGGATTGCAGAAGGGTGACTTGCTAAATTAATCCAAGAAAATATATTATTCACACTTGATGGTATGGACAGAAAACATATTAATATTTTTCTGATGGATTATCTGACAAAAGCATGAAATGAACTACTGTATACCTGAAGGGCAAATTTTAAAAAATGGTTAAAAAAACCTGAAATTTGGGTTGATGGAAAAACAAACATATTTTGGCTTGTTGGGGGAAAATGTAATGGTTTCACTGGCCCCTTTCACCTCTTCACGTCTATGATTTTAATGTTTAAATTGTATCCAATTCATTTTTTGCTGTATTTGCATCAAATGCTTTTAACTAGAATTTTCACAACACCCTCCTCCTCATGAGTATTTTCACCCATCAGAACATCTATATGTGGACATTCAGGCTCTCTCCCTTATTAGAAAGTCCTCTCTTCCATCCATTTCTTGAATTTGATTGACAGTATAAATTCATTGTAGTACTTTAAAATGGGTAGATTGTCAGTTTGCATCCATGTGCTCCAAAATTCAGCTTGTTTGGCTGTGTATGTAAGTGCTTAGTATTTTATAATAGCTTCTAATGAAATTGTAGGTCTGTAATAACATTTGGAATATCTAAAACAAACCATATGCTTGTAAAAAAGTGGGAACACATTGGCTTTAAGCCATAAATTCTGGGTAATGGAACGCTTTTTTCCTCTTTATGTTTGATAGATATTTTTGTTTCTGCAGGAATGTCAGCTCCTAATTTAATGATGTATCATGGGCTTTAGAAAATTGAATTTAATAAAGGCATAAGATGAATGGCAGCTTTAAAGGTCCCAACACTTGTCTTTATTAGCTGGATGGACGGCGGGCTGCCCAAATGCTCCTGCTCTCCAAATGGAAGCTTAAATGGAAAATACCACAGAGTGTTGTAGGTTACATTTCATTGCAAGGCTAGTTAACATTGTTAGTGAGCAATGATTCTGATTTCATAGGGCTTGTATCTGTTGCAAACATTGCTGGAAATGGAAGAAAAAGAATTGTCTTCCATTCCCTCCCCATGGGAGTCCTGGGACATCAACCTTTTGGAAAGGCTTTTTCTTCTCATTTTGAAAAACTGAACAGGAAAGCCAAGAAATAATGAGGGTGATAGAAAATAAAGCAGTTGATCTTTTCCCCCAAGATACTGGATTTCTTACTTTGTTACTGGATTACTTTGTTTTACAGTATCTACTGATTTATTCTAGCCCTATTGAGAGTGTTTGCATGTTTAATTCTTTGTCTTCTTTCATGTATGGATTCATTTGTTTTCCTAATGCAAAGCTGCTTGGCAAGTATGATACAGAGTTGATGTGATATGGAGGAGAAAGAGTTGAAAGTATGCCGGTAATAGTTTAAAGAGAAACTTCAAAATTGGTAAATCTTTTGCATAATTTGATGTATATTATATGAGAACTGATTGCACACAATGGATTTTCCCCTTTGTGGAAAATTTCTTAAGTTATATCACATGTTCCATTCAGATGCTACTAAATGTCATCATATGAGGGACAAAATATTTTTTGATCTCAATATCATGAATAATATTTCATAGCAAAGCTGTCAATAAAAGAGGCTTTCAGTTGGGATCCCAAATTGGGACTAAGCAATAAATCTCTGTTCCCTGATTTTCCATTTTACTAACCTGCTTGGCTCGAATTGGCCTGAATTCTCTTATATACGCAACATGATGCAGCTAGATAAGAATAAGAATACATGTATTGCCAACTAGAATGAAGCCATATTAAACAGGTTTTTTTGCCTTATCTCATTGGAGAATGCAGTTCTCTCTTATCTAAACCTCCCTATAGCAGTTTAAATCTATTGTTTTGTTTTCCTATATTTCCCATGTTTTAGTGGATTCTCTGATCCATGCTTTGTGACCTTTCAAAGTAAACAGTTGTTGGCTATTGACATAACTGATATCTTGGCCTTGTGAAATTTGGGTCTTGCCTTCTCATTCATATAATTAGTGCTGAATGCTTGAATGGCTACTTTTTCTGTAAATTAGTGGTAATGCTGATAATTATATGATGTAATGCTTCACTTAATGTCTACAGTTTTAATTTTGATAAGCGATATGTTAATTGTGTGTATTGACCTAAAAGTATTCAGAAGTGAACAATTCAAAAACTGCAGCTAATTTTTTAAAAGATAGTAAAATTAACAGGAACTACTTGATATGATCATATTATGTCAGTGTCTTGGATTGGCTTGCTTTTGAATTCAGTCGGTCCATCCATCTATCCCCATTATATAGCCTTATGGGATATACAGTGTAACGCAAAGAGGAAGAATAGAGTAAGCAGTAGTTAGTAAAAATTAATAGTAAAAGGTAAGAGAAAAAACAAAGGAAACACCTTCATACAGGCCTGTGAAACTGGCAACCTGTAGAATGGATATGTTATGCGCAGGCCACACCCACCCTGGCTCTGCAAAGGCAAAAAACGTCACGATACGTCACAATCCAGCCTGTGATGCAATTGAGTTTGACACCCATTAATTTATATTTTGTTTTAAAACTTTTCAGTACTCCTGTTTTCTGCCTTTTCCTTTCCCTTGATTAGTCCATTCATCTTTATTAGGTAGTCCTCAACTTACAACAGTTCATTTAATCACCATTTGAAGTTACGATGACACTGAAAAAATGACTTATGACTGTTTTTCATACGTATGGCCATTGCAGCATCCCATGTTCACGTGATCAAATTTCAGATGCTTAACAACTGACTCATATTTATGACAAATGCAGTGTCCTGGGATCATGTGATAATCTTTTGCGACCTTCTACAGTAGCAAAATCAATGGGAAAGCCCAATTCATTTTACAACCATGTTACTAACTTAACAACTGGAGTGATTCACTTTACAACTGTGGCAAGAAAGATCATAAAATGGAGCAAAGGTAACTTAAAAACTGTCTTGCATAGCAACAGAAATTTTGGGCTCAACTGTGATCATAAGTTAAAGATAACCTGTATATATTTTTGAATTCAGTCATCATTCATTCTATCTATATGATAGCATAGAGCCATGATGACGAACCTATGACACATGTGCTGGAAGTGGCACACAGCGCCGTTTCTCTGGACGCACGGAGCTGTCGCCCGTTGCTCTTCTGGGTTCCAGTGGTTTTCATGCACACAGGTGCTCCGGAAACCGGAAGAGCAGCCGCCCATTGTGCATGTGTGCTCCAGGAAGATGATCTTCCTGTTCTCCATTGTGGGTGGAGCTAGCAGCCAGGCATGGGTTGTACTCGTCTGTTCAGATTTATTTATTGATTTATTTATTTATTTATTTATTTATTTATTTATTATTTATTTTTGTGATTTATATGCCGCCATTCTCCCTGAGGACTCAGGGCGGCTTACATCCAACAATCATCAATCAGATCACAGTAAAACAAATTAAAATAAATTAAAATCCCCATTAAAGCCATTCTAAAAATTGTAAAACTATACAACCCCTCGATCAGATTATTGTTGGAACAGCCACGTCTTTAGTCTGCGGCGAAAGGAGAGGAGGTCGGGGGCCATCCTGAGGTCGGTGGGCAAACTATTCCAGAGGGTCTGAGTCTGGACTCAGTCTGTCATAGTTGTTAATGGACTGATGGACTAAGTCTGTCATAGTTGTTAAGTCCCGCCCCTGTTGCTAGGGGCTTCCAGCTTTTGACTCAGTCCGTCACTCTGGACAGATGTGTGGGATTGTTCTCTGGCTTTATCACTTTGACATTTGGTTTTTTCTCGGCTTGATCTTGGACTTGAACTTTAGATTTGACTTGGATGTTGGACTTTGGACTTGTTTGCCTTCTTCGTAAATTCGGTTCATCTACCTCAGTGGATTGGGCTCCTTTTTTTGTTTCCATAGCTAGCTTCAACTGGCTTCTCTCATTGATCTCAGCTTCCCCATTTCTTTTTCCATCTGAATCCTCGGTTGATCAGACAACAATCTAGAATCTGTGGAGCTTCGCACTTCTGAGAGGAGCTGGGATGGGGATGAACGGAGCTTCACGCTCCCACCGGCTGGTGATATTTGTGAGGAGTTTTGCGCTCCCCTTTGAGCAGTCCGGCAACCCTTCGGTGCCTTTTAAATGGACTGAGGTTTTCTGCGACGACGGTGTTTGAAGCTCTGTTTTTTCCCCCCATCTGGGCTTGGCGACAAGTGTGCTTTCATTACCAACTGATTGCCAGGGGATTTTGGAGCTTTGTGCTCCAGCCCTTCATTGTGGGCGGCAGGCAGACATTGAGCGGAGCTTTGTTCTTCCAAGAGTGATATTGAGTTGCCGGCTGCCATTTTGATTTGTCTGCGCAATTCTTGCAGCGTGACAATCTGACTTGCTCTGGCCCTTTAACGAACTGTGCCTTGGCATAGAGACTTTCTTGGTTGCTGCCTTAAGGGGCTTTGTGCTCCATTGGGTTTTTCCAGTTGGGACAATTGGCATTCACATGGAGCTTCACGCTCCCAGTGCAGTTGACAGGCACACCTGCCATTTTGTTATCCGTCATTTGCTTGCCACCTGTTTTTTTCCATCACACCAGCACTGGGTCTTTTGATGATTGCGGAGGCGGATCCTCCTTCCAGCTTGGGCCCGGCACTGTCTTCTTCTGCTGCGGCTCTGGCATCCAAGGAAGTTGACCCTGTTCATGAACACGGTCGCAGTTTTTCGTTGCCTGACAACTTTCAGCACATGGTTGACGCCGCGGTTTAGCAGTCACTGTCTGCTCGCTTCTGGCCTTCAAGCAGAGGACTTCCGTGTGGTCCTTTGCATCTGTTTCTCTGGAGACGGAGTACCTGGAAGATTCCATTTCTGATGGAGACCCCGATTCCCCAGCTCCCTCCCAAATGACTCATCCATTGTTTCTGGGTGAGGTTGAGCCTCCAGAACTGGATCTGTCTGAGTATGAGGGTCTTCCTTCGGAGCAGCCACCTTCACTGGACTTTTTCCTCAGGCCTTATTTAAGTCCTTGTTGTTCAAGGCTGTCAATACGGCTCAACTCGGTTCTGATTCATCGAAGGTGGCTTCCCCTTTTCCGCAAATCCTGCTGAATCCTCTCTTTGCGGAACCTTCCAAACTGGTAGATGCCATCCCCACTCCTCCTCTTTTTCTTGACATCGTTTGGAAGCAGCAGTCCTGGATCTGCTCCAATTCCATCGTTTACTGACTAGAAAAATTTCAATGTCGCATCCGACCTGGCTTCTATCCTTCAAGTACCAACTGTGGATGCTCCTGTGGACGCTTTGCTGCCTGACACTTCTGTTCCCGGGGATCCGGATGAAGGACTATGTCCTGAGGAGCGTCGGTTGGACCATGTCTTGCAGCAAGCTCATCAGAGAGTGGCATGGGCGTTTCGGTCAGCAACCACCACTTCCTTTTTCAACCAAGCAACTTTATTGTGGTTGTGTCAGTTGCAAGAGAAGCTTTCACCTGATGACACGGGAGTAAAACAGGATTTGAACAAGATTATTGTGGCGGTCTAATTCTCTGCGGATGCTATTCTCAACACTTTGCCTCCAAGTCCCTTGCCTCCTCTATTACGGCACACCTTTTGGTCTGGCTTCGTTATTGGCAAGCAGATGCTAGGCATAAGTGGCGTTTAGCGTCTGTATCCTTTACGGGAGCTAAATTGTTTGGGGATTCATTGGAATCTTTCCTTATTGAGACCAAGGATAAGCGGAAGGTCTTACCTATTGCTCGGCATAGGTGGGAATCCCATTTTCTCCCGTATTCCTATCGTTCCCAGTCTCGAGGAATGGACAGGAGGGATGGTTTGTCTTGTTTTACTGGGACTTTTTCTGCCAGGCAGCGAGGACCCCCAGGACAGGTCTTCCAGAGGTAGACCCTTTTTAAACAAGTGGCCTTTTTGTGGAAGAGGTGGTCGTTTGCTCTGATGCCGTCACTAACCGCATTTCTAGTCCTCCCATTGGTGGCAGATTGGCCCCCATGGCCTATCTTTGGGAGAGAACTATATCTGGTAGATGGGTCCAGGCTACTATAAGATCAGGATTGGCCATAGAATTCGTCTCCCCTCCCCTGATGTTTTTTGTACCCTGTTCGCTTTCTCATAACAGTGATAGGTGAGTCCTTATGGATTCGGCAGTACAGCAACTTCTATCGATCAAGGCTATCCAAAGGGTGCCTACAGATCAAGTGGGGCACAACTTTTATTCCCATGTCTTCCTTGTCTCAAAGTCATCGGGAGTGGGGGGTTGGAGACCTATTCAGGACCTTAAACATCTGAACTGTTATGTGGTGTATTGTCAGTTCAAAATGCAGTCTTTGCGCTCCATCTTAGATGCTTAGACTGGCCACAGAGGTCATGGTTTGAAGATCTCACTTCATTGTGGCCCCACTCTGGTGGATTCCCCAGGATTTGTCTCTCTCAGCCAGGGGGCAGTGGTCCACCAGGACCCTCAGTGGCTCCAACTGACAGCCTGGCGCTTGAGCGGTGTGCCCTGAGTAGGGGTAACATCCCCTCCAAGGTAATCCAAATCATCCAAGCGTCATGGAGGCCTTCCATGGACTGCATTTATTCGGCCACTTGGCGGGCTTTTTGTGATTGGTGTGACTGTAAAGGGGTTTCGGCCTGTCAAGCTTCAATTGTCCATGTCCTTGTTTTTCTCCAGGACGGGCTTGACAACAGTCTTTCACCAAATACGCTTCGGAGGCAGGTGGCGGCTATCTTCACGGTCCTGACTTGTGGGTCTCTTACTTCCTTGTCTCAACACCATCTTATACATAGATTCCTGCGGGGAGCCACGAACTTGTGTCCCCCTGTGGTGCACAGGCACTCTACCTGGGACCTGTTGATTGTTCTGAACTCCCTGACAGGTGCCCCATACAAGCCCTTACGGACGGCTAGCCTTCGACTTCTATCATGTAAGGTTGCCTTTTTGGTGGCTATCACCTCTGCAAGGCGAATCTCGAAGATGCCGCACTGTCTACGTGCAGTGACCTCTGTATGTTCCACACGGATTGCGTGGTTCTGTGCCTGGACCCTACCTTTCTCCCTAAGATCAATACACCTTTTCACCCTATGTGGGAACTCATCCTTCCTGACTTCTGCCCTTGCCTGGCACACCCCCTAGAATGGCGGTGGCATACGTTGGACGTCCGGAGGGCTCTCCGGGTATACCTTAAAAGAACTTCTGACTTCCGCAGGATGGAATCTTTGTTTGTGTCATTTCTCCCAGTCTCTTTAGGTGGCAGGGTGACTTCCTCGACCATCGGACAGTGGATACGACAGACAATCACTAAGGCGTATGAATTGCGTTCCTTACCCAAGCCTACTAGCTTGACGGCACATTCTACCCGCAGTGTGGCTACATTGGCAGCTTGAGCCACGCAAGCATCTTTGCTGGAGATCTGCAAGGCGGCGACTTGGACTTCCTCTTCCTCCTTTATTCAGCACTACAAGTTGGACAAGTTCACCTCAGCTGAGGCTGCATTTGGATGTAGAGTGCTGCAAAAGGTTCATACTGGGGCGGGGGGGGAGTCTTCAGACCAGACTGGTCCCGCCTGTACCTAGGGACAGTGAACTTGGGTATGTCCCATGCCTGGCTGCTGGCTCCACCCACAATGGAGAAGGGGCATTGGTCCTACCTGAGATGCACCTTCTCGTTGGGTGGAGACAGCAGCCAGCCCTACCCCCTGTCAGTCTGGTCTTCTTTACTAATTCTTTTTTCTCCCACACGTCGAGTCTATTTCCGTCTTTGCCAAAAGCTGGAAGCCCCAGCATCAGGGGCGGGACTTAACAACTATGACAGACTCAGTCTATCAATCTGAACGGACGAGTACAACTCATGACTGGCTACTGTCTCCACCCAACAAGAAGGTGTGTCTCACGTAGGACCAATGCCCCTTTCCAGAGTGCGCATGTGCACCGGCCAGCTGGCCTGGTTTCTGGTGCACATGCACATGCGAGAACCAGCAACAGGCACGTGTGCCAAAAGACTCAGAGAGGGATCCTGACAGTCGCTTCCTAAGGGAGCAGAGCGAGGTAAGATGGGGCTTTCCTCTCTCCCTGCCTACACAGGTTTCTTGCGGAGCCCCAGGCAGTCCAGAGCACCAGTGGACCAGCAGCTGGTGAGGATGGGTTGGTGGCTGTGTGCTCCCTGCGCAGATGACCCCGTGGCCTGGGCTTCTCCTCGCTGGGAGCTGCTGTTCCCTGGCTGGTGGCAGCGTTCTTGGCCCTGCCACCTCGGCAGCGCCATGCACCCATTGGGGAAGCTCCGAATGTGCGACCTTGCCTGGACTCCTCCCGCAGGGAGCCGCAGGCCAAGCTGTTGGGACTTTGGTGGACCAGCAGCCAAGGAGGGAGGGGTTGTGGTGGTGGTGGGCTGTCTGCAGAGATGACCCCATGGCCGCCATCAAAGCGGGGCTGAGACACTCCTCTTGGCTTGCTCCACCAGCCGTGTGGGTCCCCTAGGCTGTGGGTATCACTGTGCTGTCTCCACTGCCCCAGAAGAGCAGCAGCAGCGGCAGCTGCAGAGGGAAGGGCAAGAGCAACTGGCTGGCTCAGGCGCACAGGGCAGCATTTGGGTGGCTGGCTGTGCCCATCCGCTGCTCCTTCCCCAGCATTGGCTCGGCTGGTGGCGCAGCAGCGGATGTGGTGGGGGTTGGGCGACAGGTCCAACTGCAGGCGGCGCGGCACCCCACCTTACCCTCGCCTCTGCACCATCAGCCAATCTGATCCGGGCTCTCCGGCCGCCGCAGTGGGGGCATCGACGGCCACAGCCCATGCTGGGGAAGGAGCATCTGACGGGGCATCCGGCTGCCCAGGCACAAATGCTTCGCTGTGTACCAGTTGCTCTTGCCCTTCCACCTGCACATGTGCTTATGCCTTCCACCGGCCAGCTGATTTTTGGATTTCTGCAGCGGGGGGGGGGCAGGGCACATATTGAAGATGTGCAGTGGGGGTCACATGCATGCACGGGGGTTGGTGGGGAGCGGTGCACCCCTCACACCAAAGGAGAGAGTGAGGGTGTGGGAGAAAAGAGAAAGACTCTTGATTCCTGTGCATCTTTTCAGTAAGATTAAATGTATGATTGTGTGTGTGTGTGTGTGTGTAGCGGAGCTCTTCCTGAGTCTTCTCACTGTCCTGAAAATACACAGCAATTGCTGTATCTCTTCTCGGAAAGAGCTCCGCTCCCCACCACACACAGAGACACACATATTTAAACTTAGTGAAAAGTGAAAAGACATGCACATGAATCGAGAGGCTTTTTCCTTCTCTTCTCCCACACCTAGCGCTCTTAAACCAGTTGCCATGAAAAGGAAACTGGCGCACGTTCCTCCGCCCTCTGTAAGCCCTCACTACCAGTAATATGCTCTCTGTGCAGAAGAGGAGGAAGCTCCTCAGAATCCTGCCATGTGTCAAAAATGTCGCTTCTGAGAAACTGAAATGTGCTGCTTCTGCTGGCTCTGCGAGTTGGAGGGTCAGCTTGCTTGATACACAAGTTGATTGGAAAAAGTGCTGCCTGGTACACCCCTCTGAGTCAAAAGAGGGCCAGGGGTGGTGGTGGTGAGGGCTCTGTGAGGGTGGGGGAGCGAGAATGAAGGCAAGGAGCTGCATGTTAACCCAGTAGGAGTGGGAAAGGTTTTGTGGCCATTATGTGCACTCCCTGCCTTCCTAGCCAGGCAATGGAGCAAACTGCGCGCAGCTGGCAGCATGACTTTTGCCCGTTTTTTTCCTGGGCATGGGGCTTCTGCTTGTAGGCACCTGCAGCCAGTTGAGGCAAAAGCAGGCAATCCTGATGCCTGTGTTGGTGCTTTTTAGGCATGGCCACAGCGAAGCTGAGAGACAGTGGGATGGAGTGCTGCTCCCCCCACTCCCGCTCCGCTCCCCCTGCTTTCCCCGCCTCATGAGCATGTGAGCCACCCCCGGGTCCAAAATGGGCCGCGAGGGTGTGTGCATGGGCGGTGGAGTTGCGTGCACATACGTGGGAAGTGAGGGAGCGTGGGGGTTTCATATGTGCCTGTGCAGGGGCAGCACGGGGGTCAAGTGTGCATGTATGGGAGCCATGGCGCATGGGGGGCATTGCATTATGGGTGTGGACACGTGCACACCTGACCTTTCCTCGCTCCCCCCGCTTTTGTCATGCAACGGCAAAATGGTTTGCCATCACTGGCATAGAGTATAATCATTGAAGAATAAAATTTTGATTTGTGGGAGAAGGAAATATTTGTCTCAAACCTGAATTTATGTCATTTGTTTCAGTTTACATACTGTTACATAAACCTATGCAGTGATACAAATTTATTTACTTATTTAGTTGATAAATTTATCTCCTGCCTTTTAATATGGAAGTCACACTAGCATATATAGCAGTTCATCCTCCCATGAAATAGGTAGGGTATTGTTTTGGCCCAGCTACGGACCCCAAAGAATGCAGCACACACAAAGTCCGTACAAACCTTTGTTTACTAATTAAGGACTACTAATGAGCTTTCTTAGTATTTGTTTGAATACAAGTACAGTTTAAATCAGTCTTTTCTGAACAAGGGCTGTTAATTTAACTTCATTAACAGCCAACAAGAATCCAAAGAATAATAACTCAATTCTGAGGCACAGTATTTTCAGATAACCGTAATCTTACTGTGGTTGGCAGAATGCCTAGAAGCAATTTGCAGGAACACTGACAAGAGAGAAACAAGAGCCAAATCAAGCATTTCTGGAATCAAGACGCGAAGGAATATGAACGAAGTTGTTTCCTGCAAATTGCATCAGTCGTCCTTCCTTAAATAGGCTAGGGGAGTGGCCAATTAGCCCCGAGCCTTACTCTCGAGGAGACCTCCTCCTGAGGAGCCACTCCTGCCTTTTAACAGCTCTGCTCACTCGTGCATCGAGAAGAGGCTCCTCCTCTTCTTCCTCTTCACTTATAGGAGCTTCTGGAGGTTCTGAAGGCCCTGGCTGAACCCCCGCCTGTGGCACCACATCTTCTCCAGCCTCCTCATTGTCTGACTCAAGTGCCAGCTGCACAGGCTGCTGGCGCAGCACCACACCAGCCTTCTCGCTGTCGGAATCAGCTACTAACTGCATAGACCACTAACGGGCCACAACAGGTATATAAAGTGTGAGAGGTCCACCTCACTCATCTATGGCTAAGAGTGAACTAAACTGAGTGCCCGTAATGCCAGCCCAACATCTTAGCTACTGTACATTTGAATACTTTCAATGGTATGTAAAGACATTCATTGATGGATTTTTTTTTAATGAATCGTCTAGACCAGGGCTGTCAAACTCGCAGCCTGTGGGCCAGATGCGTCATGCGCTGGCCACACCCACACCTGGTTTAGCAAAGGGGAGGGGAAGTTGCAATATGTCACGTGATGCCATTGTGATGAAGCGAGTTTGACACGCCTGTTCTAGACTATTTCAGATAATAAGCATATCTAAATGGAATTTTGCCCATTACATTTGAAGATTGGTAAATGGAAGTTCTTAAATCATGTATCTATCTGTATCTTTCCCTGTATCTATCTGTATAGCAATTAGTATGTGACCTTCACTTTCGTATTCCTACAGTTTACATCTATTAAGTTTATCATGCAATTGCTTTAATTTAAGAAGTACTGTATACAGTAAATTTTCTTTATCGTAATCATACATTCCTAATGTTGTGCTGCAAAACAAAAAAATTGCCTAAACCACACCTGCCAGGCATAAAGCAACTCTGCAGTTCCCAAATTTTGTTCATTGTCAGTTCTTGTACCCTTTCTGTTAGAATTCCACCAATTACCTCCCCAGGCAGATTTAATAAATTTTGTATTTGGGTGGGGCAAATAAAAGGTAAGAATAATGCAGGGGGGGGGCGGGAGGGCAGGGGGCGCAGAACTGGTTTGGTGACATCATATCCCGAGCTACTGGCTCGGGAGAACCAGACTGAACCAGGAGGAACCCACCACTGACCCAAATACCCGATCCTTTTTACAAGTTATTACTGATGAGGCAGGAAATGCCTGCCTTGTAGTTGTGCAACTATTTTTTTCCTCCCTAAGTATAGAACCCTATATTTCTCTTTATTGGAGAAGACAATTCAGGTGTATCAACATCCTTTTGAACCTTGAGCCAGTTTTCTGAGGAATTAGCAATTCCTCCCCGGTTTGTGTTGAGTGCAGATTTGCTGACCATCTCTTTATCCCCTTGTCTGAGTCATTTATAAAAGTGTTGAAGAGCTCTGGGCTCAGGACAAAACTGATGTATCCCACTTCATGCCTCACTGTATATAGCCATAGATACCTTAAGCTTCATGATTTAGGTATGCTTTTTCAACCTACTGTGAATCTATCTGATAGTGGGACCATCCATCCCACATAGTTCCAATGGTCAACTTACAGCTAAAGGAATGTACCGCAATAAGTTGTATGTGGTTTGTTTATAGTTTAGTCCATAGTTCATAGTGGGAATTCAACTATTATAATTTAGTTTTATGTGAACCTGGCTATACACAACAAACTATGCTTTTAAAAAGGATGGTGTCTGAACATATATGTTATAGAGTAGTGGTCTACAGTGTAGACCATTATGTAGACAGAACCCGAAACATTAATCCATTCCTTTCTGCTGTAGGATTTGGATTCTTAAAATGCAAATGTTGCTTGGCAGAGGAGTTTCTTTTTTAAAGCTTATTTTTTTCTCCTCTTCCAGATGTTTTCAGGCAGTTTTGTTGTTGTTTTTAAACTAATTCTATTCATGTTTTAAAAATTTATGAAAGCACTAATAAAAATGTCAAAGTGGTAAAAATGTTAGCTTTTGCTCTGCTTTGATTAAATTTTGCAAACTGTTTTTGAATATTAAAAAGCAATTTTTTTAATTCTCTCTTCCCTCCACAAGTGATTTGAGAGGCCGGATGCTTGGCTATCACTCAATAAGCTCATTTGCACTCTAGAGCCCCAGCATCATGTTTCTCTATTAAATAACACAGACAAATTATCCTTTAAAGACACCAAGCAAATTGTCACTCCTCTTACATTAAACTCGGGAGGGGGTGGAGTGTCGAGAAAGAGACAAAGGATTTTATTGTTTTTATTCCTTGGGTGGTTTTTTCCACTCTAATTTCATGTGTATATTTTAATAATGGGCAGACAGTATCATAACTGGATTTGTTTAAGCTTCTTATTAACAAGCCCATATAATTTTTAAAAATGTTTTTGATGATCAACTACTTGAATTTTTGATATTTCTCTTTTCCTGTGTCAGGGTAACTTTGTCCCCAAAATAGTTACCAGTATGTTCAAAGTAATGTATGGAAAGAATGGTAGGAAGAACATTACACTCAAGTTTATTCTGAGTTTCTCTTCAAGAGTTGCAGAATGAACACGATATCAGCATATTTTAAGTTTCAAATATGTGCGCATGTCTCTCTTCATCTTTCTTAGTACAATGTTTTTGAACTTGTGATCTGAGGATGCCTGTGGTCTCCAAGACCCTTTCAGATGTCCACACAATCAAAATTATTTTTCACCCTGTGTTGAAAAATAAAAATATTAAAATCCTATGGAAGAATTCTAAAAAACAGAGTGGCAATGAATGTGTCAGTTTTAATTTACAGTAAGGTAATCGTTGCTTACTAATTGCCTCATTTAGTGATCTTCTGAAGTTTTGATGGTGTAAAAAAAAAGAGTCACTATTATCCTTACTTTTGCAATCTTTGCAATGTCCTGTGATGACATAATTGCAATTTGCATGCTTCATAATTATCTTGCAACAAGAGAATTAATAGAGAAGTAAAATCATAAGTTGTGGTCACAAGATGTTTCACTTAGCGACCATAGGATCGAAGGGAAGTAAGGTCGTAAATATCTTGTGATAGTGTGATTTTCTGCTTAGCAACCAAGCTATCGATTCAAATTGTGGTTTTTAAGTGAGGACTACTTGTATGGTGCATATTGATAAATATCATCCATGCAAGCAAAAGCTGTTTTGAGGTCTTCCATAATTTTTAAAAGTGGGAAGGGATCCTGAGACAGAAACATTTGTATTAGATTGTAAGAGCTGGGGCCTCTCAGATGTTTACAGCTTTATGTAATGGAAGATGCTAGATCAATTAATAATTACAGTAAGTTTATTTGCTATGGCTAAGAAAAAAATAATTTGCATGCTTAATTTTTCTTTTGCTATCTGCATATACTTAAGCAATATGTTGGTACCTTTGCAAACCAGAGCTCTAATGAATGTTACGGCAGAAATACATACTTTGGACTGGTGGGTGATTTTGATACCTACTTAAATTTGTTCATTTTAGAATTGTCACTTGTCCATCTTCGTAGGATGAATATTGAGTGAGATTGTATGAGAGTTTTATTTTCTTCCTCTCTAGGTTTCTCCAGTCTTATATCTTCTGCTGGTAAATTAATATAGTTGAATACAGTATGAGATTCATGCTGAGACTATAGGAAGGCAAGTTAACTTATACGTGGTGTCACTATTACTGTATATCTTTCCAACTGCAGTCTTCAATTCTACTAAATGTATCATATGAACTTTTTTTTAAGAAGTACTAAAATATTTCATGGTATGAAGAAGGCAAAACGTTCTGTTTATTGAGTGAAGTTTTAGAATCCAAGCCATTATTCTTATCTTGATTGGCATCACATATTGTATAGGGTTTCCATAAATTGTGGTTTAACTTGTTAATGTTTTGCCTAGCTATTTATTTAAATTAGGCTAATGTGTTATGCTTTTTTTGTAGGAGATAATTGAATTCCCCATCCTGAAGCTGAATGGCAGGACAATGGAGATTGAATCCACTTTCCACATGTATGTGCAGCCAGTGGTGCATCCTCAGCTCACACCTTTCTGCACTGAGGTAAAGGTCTTTTTCTTCTGAGAGCTTAATGTTGCCTTGCAGTTTCTCTAGGAGGATCTGAGATGCTGGCAGTTCTTCTATCTGCTCATAAAAAATTGATTAAGTCTCTAAAGGTCTTCATTGTTTTGGTTATAGTAAAAATAGGTAATTGGATATCCAGACTCCAGTATATTTTCAGTGGTTTAAACAACTATGATTTTAACAAAGTTGAAAGTAAGTAATTACAAGACTGAACTTGCAGTCTTTGCAAGACTGAAATTATATGTTACACAGTCAAATTCAACTTATCATGCCCCATTATTTGCATTCAACATATTATTCCCATTTTTTCAGTTACTTTCCTGATGCGGCTTACTTTTGTGAACAAGGCAAAACAATAGATCTGTCTATTTTTCACGATCATCTATCAATAATTTGATAAGGGGGACATACATCGCATATTCCAAAACCATGTTGTAAAGGAGGGAAGAAAGGATAGAAATTGAGACAATCTACATTTGTTATGGAAGCTGTATATGTGAAAAATGGGACCATCATATCTGGCTTCCTCACTGACTTTGTTTGTCAGAAGATCAAAAAAGGGGACCACATCTCCAGGACAGTGCATCTGTCATAAATATGAACCAATTGCCAAGGATCTGAATTTTGATCATGTGACCATAGGATGCTTCAATGATTGTAAGTGTGAAAAATGGTCATAGATCAGTTTTTTTAATGCCATTGTAACTTTGAATGGTCACTACAACAAACAGTTGAAAGTCAATTAGTTTAGTTCCAAAGCAAAAACACAATATTTTGCTTTCCTCTTTCTTGTACATATTTTCTTCTGTTTTGGTAAGATTTTAGATTCCTGTGTAAATAGCTGTTTACAGTAACCTCCCTTTCTCTCCTTGCTCTGCATATGTTTCTTCAACAGGACTGGTACTTACTAAATGCTAGGAAAAGGTTTTGTCTCTGCCCTTTTACTTATAGAAGTCAGCTTTATAGATCTCTTTGTTTGCACAGAAAAGACCAGGTCTGATTATCTGATGGCATGCCAGAGACAAGTGCTTATTGTAATCAGGAAACTGTCTTGGATTAGAAATACGAGGGTGTATTAGATAAACACCATAGGAAAATCCATTTTGTTAGCATTGTCTTGGAGATTGCTTGGTTCTCTGCTCTTCTCTTTCGTTTCTTTTTCCATTAGGCATAACTGCTATGGCAAATTTACCAATTGTACTCTATTGTCTAACTTTCTTCAATTATTTGAAAAAGTATAGCCTCATCCCCGCAGGATTAAGCAATGTATTTTTCTGGAGTGTACTTGAACTAGAAGGTGAATCTATGTTTTGTAATGTTGTTTCTTTTATCACACATGAGGCTAGAAATACTATTCCAACAGGGGGAGCAGGAAGGCATCTTTTTTCCCATTGTATATCCATATATGAAAGAATGTCAAACTTGCTTTCTTAACTGCTCTCAAAACTAAGTGAGAAGAACTTCTGTCTTTGCATGGAACCAGAGAAACATATATGGGAACATATACTATTAATCTATATTTTCAGTGTAGCACAGGCTGAAAGGAATAACAATTATTGTTTATTTCAAAAACATGTTACACTAGGGTAGGGTACAGATTAAATAGTTCCTATCCCCAATCTAATGGATATATTAAACCAGAGAAGAGGTCAATCTAAATTAGAAATAAAATGTAAATAAAATGTAACATGTATTCTTACCAGTAGCAGCTAATCAAAACCATATCTTTTAATGCTTTTTATAACAAGATGAAATGAACACTGAGCAGTTCAGCCTGTTGGTTTAGCCCTCCACGACAGTCACAGTTTCTCATGTGACCCTTTGGGAAAATTAATTGCCCACTTCTCTGTTAGAAAAATAAACAGTTGCAATCTATATATATAAAAGTGAAATACCACTCACGCATCATCACAAAATCTCCAGAACCATAAAGCCTACAAACTTGAAATTTGCCATGGATATTCCTCTTAGCTTCTAGGTGCTCACTAAGAAAGGATTTTTCGAAATGACCATCAGAGCATTAGTATTTCCTATATTATTGTTAACACGCTCTGATGCTAAGGAGTTCTACTTCCCCACCCCACCTGAAAAGAAATCTGTTCCAAATGCAAAACACAACCAGAGGAGAAGTGTTTCAGTTTCTGTTTTACTTTCACAGCAGCAAGCAGGGGATAGGATAGGGGAGGCTTCTATGAGGCAAGCCTGATGGAGAGAAGGGGATAGGATAGGAGAGGCCTCTGTGCGGCAAGGCTGAGGGAGAGAAGGGGATTGGATAGGAGAGACCTCTGTGCGGCAAGGCTGAGGGAGAGAAGGGGATAGGATAGGGGAGGCTTCTGTGGGGCAAGCCTGAGGGAGAGAAGGGGATAGGAGAGGCCGATCGTAACTACTAATTAATTTTCAAGGTGTAAGTTTCGATTTATCAACCCTGATCACATAGTTTTGTAGTGGAGCATGGGTATTCAGCTAGTTCTATATATAATTATCTAATACAAACATTATTCAAGTACTTGTGTGTATGTGTTTCTAATAAACATATAATTGATGGAAGAGAACTGGAGGTTTCTTATTACTATCTGAGGTGAGTTGTTTTCATGCCAATGTTTCATTACCAAACTAGATAACATCAATACTGGTGTATTGTAGGGTAGGGTATATAGGAGATGATCATGCTAAGCCCAAGGGAGGGATCAAACACATCATAAGTCTTGAGCTAAGTTCAGCCTACCTTGAATTCCTTGACCCTTATCTACTGTCAATTTGATTTTTAATAGTTCAGAGTCTTCTAGAGAACACAAAGCACACAGTAAACCTATATTCATTTGAAATGTCTGGATTCCTGATTTCTTGTACTTAACATCAGGTTTTCTCTCATTTTATATACTAGTGGCTTGCCCTGTCAGTGTTGGTGGATATGGTCTTGGTGGTTCCTTGATTGGGCTATCTATCTATCTATCTATCTATCTATCTATCTATCTATCTATCTATCTATCTATCTATCATATGGCATATCATACATGGACTAACTAGCAGTATAAATGAACATTTCAACTTGATTAGAGAATAAATAAAATATAAATGTTAAAAAGATCTATATCAAATATCAATGTCTAGGCCAGTGATGGTTAACCTTTTTGCCATTGCGTGCCAGGAGTGGGGTGTGTGTGTGTGTGTGTGTGTGTGTGTGTGTGTTGCATGCACGCATGCCCACACTCATAATTCCATGCACCCTGCGCATGCGCACACGACCCCCCAGCCCCCCCCGCTCCTGGCATGTGATGGCATGGTTGTCCCAGTAGACCTGTTTTTCTCTCTTCCCAGGCAAACGGGCCAATCCTGGCCTCCGGAGGGCCTCGGTGGGGGTGGAGGCCATTTTTGCTCTCCCCAGGCTCCTAGAAAGGCTCTGGAGGCTAGGGAAAGAAAAAATGGGCCTTCCCCACCACCTCCGGAGGCCCTCAGAAGGCAGGAAACAACCTGTTTCCCTACTTCCAGTGGGCCCAGAAGCTCAGCTGGCCATGCGGGGGGGGGGGGGATTTTTGCTACCAGTTCTCTGAACCACCCTCCTTCATCGATACTGGATTAGGCGATCCAGTCCAAACCGGGAGCATTTCATCCTTGCTTTGAGCTTATTTGCCTGAGTTGGTAGTTCCTTGATTGGATTGATGGGGTATTGTTTGATTATTGGTCTAATGTTAATCTTGGTGTTAATCTCTTCTCATCTGGGTATTGATTGCTGATGAGGAAGTGTTTTGGTCTTTTTGTTTTCTTTTTGGCTTTTTGGTTGTCTCATTAGAATGGTATGTATCATGTTTCCCAGAAAATAAGCCCTAGCATGATTTTTCAGGATGCTTGTAATATAAGCCCTACCCCCAAAATAAGTCCCATTTAAGAGTGTCAGCCCTTGCGGGGTGGTGGGCATGGCCAGCAGAAGAGGCAATGAGTATGCGGTGGCTGACCTGATGGACTCACCTGTGCTGCTTGGGCTGTGCAGCCCCAGAGTGGGCTGGCGAGCTGCAGCTGCTGCCAGACACTATTGGCTTTCGTGCTCTTGCTGCCTCTTGTGCGCACGCTGGGGTGTGGGGCACCCGCCAGACTGGTCCCTCGTGATCACCTGATACCTTGTTTCCCCGCACCAGGCTGTGGCTTGTTCAGAACTGGGTCACACAAGTGCTGGGTGAGCACACACACAGCTCCACTTGTACAAATGGAGCTCTGCTGCATGTCTGCTGCTCACATTTTTTTCTGCTGCCCGTTTTTCCCCCGCCTGTCCACCAAGCCGGAAAGATTGTGGACCGCTGGTATAAGGTTTAGAAATAACAGAAGAATATCATATGCAACTAAATTTTATTTAGTTTATGTTCAATTAAATTATGTACTATTCTGTAAATCTCTCTAATAACACAGGCCATGGGTTTCACACAAATATCAAAAAGCAAAGGTGAAAGAAAAAAACCTTGTCTGGTTCCTCTAAATAATGGGAAAATAGAAGAAAATATACCATTAACCTTTACTTTAGATATGGACAATTCAAATAATATCTTGATCCATTTTATGAATTTCAAACAAAATCCGAATCTACTTAATACAGCAAATATGACTGTTTATATATTTTGTCAAAAGCTTTTTCACTATCCAACAATAAATTTATAAATTGGTCTTCATTTTTATTCAAGTCTATTAAAGCGACAACCAACCTAATATTGTTTGCTGCTTAATCATTTTTAATAACAAGCAGTAACATTTGCTATAATCTATTTGCTAGCACTATTGTTAAAATCTTTCTATCAACATTAATAGATGAGATTGGATGATAATTAGCACATTGGATATGATCTTTACCTGAGTTTGGTATAATTATAATACAAGCCTGATTAAATGTTTCTGTTTAATGCCTAATATTCCTTTATCAAGTATTCCATCATACAATTTTGGCACCAAAAGATCTATAAATGTTTTGTTCCATAGGCAATCCATAGGCATCCAATCCTGATGTTATACTAACTTGCTATTTTTAAAATTATTGTTTAACTTTTACTCAGATAGTGTGGCAGACTTGTATTACAATTACACCAAACTCAGGTAAAGATCATAAAGAAACTGGAAAATATTGTGAATTATTTAGACACCCAGTAAAATACATATATTATGAAATAATGCATCAAAAGTTTACCTATAGAAGCAGAATTGTCAAAATTGTTGAAAAAATAGAATGTTTTGCCCTCACAATAGTTTACAAAAAAAACATGTTTATAGTGATATTTTTTAGAATTCTTAGATTTTGGAATAAAGCTCAAATTGTCCATAAATTATCAGCAATTAGAAGCAGTAGTTCTACGACAAAGAAATACTGAAGAGGAACCCAACCAGTGGTTGGTTCCTCCCGGTTCGGCCGAGCCGGTAGAGGTGACAATATGATGTCACCGAACCGGTTCTCTTTGTTCGGGAGCTGGGCCTTCCCGCCCTTCCCCTCTGCATTATTCTTACCTTTTATTTGGCCCCACCCCCAATCTATTGCTGCCTCCCAAGTCCCAGCTGATCGACTAGAAGGAAAAAAACTGTTTAAACTCTTGCTGTGGGGCTTCAAAGGGCTGCCCTACAGCTGATCAGTGTTAAAAGGCAGTGTGGTGATAGACCGGTGCCTCCAGAAACAAATGAGTAGACCGGTGCCTCAAAAAACAAATGGGTAGACCAGTGCCTCCAAAAACGAATGAGTAGACTGGTGCCTCCAGAAACAAATGAGTAGACCGGTGCCTCAAAAAACAAATGGGTAGACCAGCGCCTCCAAAAACAAATGAGTAGACCGGTGCCTCCAAAAACAAATGAGTAGACCGGTGGCTCCAAAAACAAATGAATAGACCGGTGCTTCCAAAAACAAATGAGTAGACCCGTACAGCTCTTCAAGCAGTTAAAAGCCTGGTAGACCAGTACCTCTGCTAAATCCTAAAGAATTGTCACATGACCATCTAGCCACGCCCACAAAATAAGCCACGCCCACAGAACTAGTAGTAAAAAATTTTAGAACCCACCCCTGAACCCAACATATTTTATCAGATGATCTCTAGCTCTGGGAGCGTAGTAGGCATTTAGCCTAACTCCTAGAATGAAAGAAAATGGATTCTCCCAGTTCAGCATGCAAACAGTTGGTTTGTTTTAAGATTATGTGTACAATAAGATGAAAAGAAATAACTGTAATGATAAAGAATAAAGTAATTAACAGAAATATAATGGTTCTAGCCAATGATTTAAATCAGGGGTGTCAAACTCATGTCGTCACAATGGCGTCATGTGATGTATCTGGACTTTCTTCCCCTTCGCTAAACCGGGTGTGGGCATGGCCACTGTGTTACACATTTGACCCGCAGGCCAGGAGTTTTACAGCCCTGACTTAAATGTAAGCTTTAAGTGAAAGAAATTTGCCCATCCATCTGACTTGCAAAGTTCTATTCTCATCAGCCACAATGATTAATTATATTTTGTTTGTGTTTAAGAATTCTGTAAACAAAATGAAAGATGGCATTTATTTACTTTTGTGTATTCTTCCTTGTCTGTGTTGTTTGCCCTTTGATGTTTTCTGTAGAGTGTTTTAGCATTAATATTTAGTATTTTAAAAAAACAATGAACACCTCAACAGTAACACAAAAGGGAGGTGGGATGGAAGTGAGCTTTTCTTTTTCTGTGGCTATTTAGTTTTCAATTAATATGTGTTTTCTGTATTTCTTTTGTTTTAGCTGACTGGAATTATTCAGGCCATGGTGGATGGACAGCCTAGTCTCCAGCAAGTGCTTGAGGTAAGCAGAATAACCTTTCGTTCCTGACCCTTGATCCTATTTCTCCCTTCCCCCTTCTTCTTCTTGTGTATTGAACCACATAATTTGACTATGATTACAGCTTCATTAGTATAACATTTGCTGTCACATCAGTGACATGCTGTTGTGAATATTGAGCCATTGATCTGTCATTTCCAGCTGTTTGTGTCAAAGGTGTTTGACTCTTGCCAAAAGCCATGAGGAGGTATATGTAGGGGGAATTCTTTTACTGGCGACGGTCTTCAGTGTTACATTAATAATACTGCATGGAAGATAATAGATAATATTAAATATTTAGTAATAAACCATTTTATATAAGGTATCTGAATATGGGACATAATCTTAATAATGCCATTTGCTTTACGTGGTACTCATAGCATTTAAAGCTTAATTAGCTGAAAGTATTTTCACAATCAATAGCTTTTGGTGTTTGGTCTCTGTGAATGGAATTTCAAGAAGTGAATCCTACTTGATTATGGTGTGATGCTTTGCTCCCTTCAGGATTTGGGCCTAATAGTTCTTGATCAAAATAATTGCAACCACAGCTGCGTGAGGAAATCTGATTAAAGGGTGAAGTTGCATTCCCTTGCTTCAGTGATAATATGGGATTGCTTGGTGAAAGAAAAAGAGACAGCTGGGTATCCTGAATGACATTCAGTAGTGAGCCTTCCATGCTACTCCATTGAGAACCGTTTCAACTAATCCTGGGAGAAGGCCTATCTTTTATCTTCTCATTAATAGGGGAACTAACCTTAATAGTTTATTCACAACCCAAGGGATTTCATTCCTTTATTAGAGCCATGAACAAAGCCTGAGAGGACCCTACCTCCTGTTAATTTACTGTAGATAGTACTGATGCTGTAATACAATTCAATACAGGACAGACAGGACTTACGTATTTTGGCCAATATGGAATGAATATATATTTTTACTGTTGTATGGCAGGCCAAAACACCACTTTATTATGGTGGCAATTGAAAATTTGAAATTGAAGTGGAAGGATGATGTCTCCTTCAGGATACAGAACAAAAAATTGTATAGGTATTCCTCAACTTATGACCACATTTGAGCCCAAAACGTCTGTTGCTAAGCAAGACATTAGTTAAGGAAGTTTTGTCCCATTAGTTAAGGGAGTTTTGACTTTTTCTGCCACAGTTGTTAAGTGAATCACTACAGTTTTTAACTTAATAATACGTTTATTACGGTAAGTGAATCTGACTTCCCCATTAACTTTGCTTGTGAGATGTCAGAAGATTTCAAAATATGATCACATAATCCCAGAACAGTGCAACTGTCATAAATAATATGCAGGGATTAATAATGGATAGAAATTTTATGATAATATATGAATATAGAAAATATATGAAGAAACTTGTGAGGTAGTATATTTATCAACCATTTGAGGTAGGTCGTCAGGAAATAGATAACACAAGAATTCTGTTTCACTGACACTGAGATACAGAGATACAGATACACAGATAGCAGACTCTTTGAAGACTGATAGTCCTCCCTCTCCTTATATAAAGAAATCAAGGTGAATCAATCTGAAGTTTCTTTCTTGTACTTTTTTGTTTTCTCAGGCTATCCTCATATTTTACTAATGGTTGCTTTATATTCTTCGTTGCCATCTCTGTATCTCTCTAGAGTTTGTTTCCTACTAGAAAACAATGCTTGTAACAATTGTAGATTCTTGGTGCTTGAGAAAGCAGTAAGAAGATTGGGATAGTAAGTGGTCAGCTCATTAAGATTTCTTGGAGAAAATTTAGGAAGAGCTAGAGTATGGGAACCTACTCACCACAAGAAATAGAAAAGAAATGCAAGAGCTTCAGATCAGAAGTGGACAACTGATTTTGGTTTGGAACCCAGAATTTGGTTTTATATATCTTGCTAATGATACTGTAGTGGGAAAGATTTAAATGTAAACCTGTGTGTATATATGCTAGGAGGGTGGGGATGGGTGGGTTAAGGGACCTGCTTAATGTCAGAGGCTTAAGACATCTATTTTGCTTCTTAATCCATTCCTTCCAAAAACTTGGCCTGATTTTTATTTTAATAAAAGTTGATAGAAATAAAACTCCCCCAAAAGGAAACCAACCCTAAGTCTTCAATTGTTACTTCTACTCATTTCTTGAGGCTGCTGACCTTACATTTCTGGAGTTTTGAAACAGGATTCAAAGCTTTTATACAAGAAACACTTATAATAAGGATTTGTGTACTGTGGAAGGAAGCAAGAGAGTAACTGTAGTCGGATCTTTTAAACCACTCAATGAAAAATCTGGAAGAACAATTACGGTAATTTCTAAAGATCTTTTCTTTCATACTGAGAGTACATGACAAACAAGATGAATTTGAACTTTTAATAGAGGAAGACTAATGAAAGATATAACTAAGTCCTAGTAGGATAATTTTCATGATTGAAATACCTAATTCAAGAATACAACTTTTCACAGAGTTCAGAAGCAATAAAAAGAGAGATATTACCCAATATGCTAAAATAGCCATACCTATGCAGAAAGGGCATGAACTTCCTGGAAATTGCTCTATATCAAGCAAGAATGATGTTCTATACTATTGGAATTACAGTAGATACTATTAATGCTTTTGAAAGTATCTGTATTATAATAAGCAGAAGCAGGAACATCCCCTCCCCCCCAATAATTAGTCTTATGAAAAGCAGAAGCTGATAAGAATAAAAGGTTGAATGACTAAAGTCCTGATAGAATTGCCTTCTACTCCTGTGATTCTGCAACATTGGACTGGACCTTGAAAGCATGGATACAGGCCCCAAACCTATGAGAGCACAACTTTCCAAGCTGAACACCAGAGAGAGTAAAAAGGCAGAGAGTAGAAAGTAGGTTGTTTGAAGAAGCTGTTGTTTCTTAATGGGCCAGCAGCTCGATATAAATAGCACCAGGTCAGCTTTGCTTGTGTGGAAGTAAGAGTTTCTTAGATAAAAGGATTTATTTGGGCTCAATCAGACATTGGAATTATACCTATGGCAATCTGGTATGAATCCCAATAATTCAGTGATTACTAGGTAACCAGTCCTTTGCCAAAACATTGACAGGGTTTGCTGTTTAATACAAACCTTGCTGTAGATATTAAATCCCTTTACCTTATATCGTGAACGGAATCATGATCAAAACCATTCTATAAATCTTTAACAGTGTTTTTTGATTCATGATTTTCTGACTGTGTCTCTTACATTGTTGTAAGACTTAGGGCATGCAGAAGTTTGCATGTATTTCCAAAAGCAAATTTCAGATAGTTCAAAAAGGCATTAGATGCTAACGACTGGGGATTTGAATTACCTCAATATCTGCTGGGGAATTCTCTGCCAAGTATAGTCTTTCCAAGAAATTTTTGGTTTGACAGTTAATTTCTTCAAAGGTGGTAGATGGAAGAAGTTCTAAGGCAGTGATTGCAAACCTTTTAGACACGGAGTGCCCAGAGAGGGGTCTGTGTGGCACCTCTGGCATGCATGCCATAGGTTCGCTATCATGGCTCTAAGGTAAATTAGCTATCCTAGACTTGATCCTAACTAATAGGGAAGTTTTAATAGATAAAGTGATAATAGTAGAAACTTCGGAGGAAAATGGTTCTACAGTTCTGGAATTATTAACTGAAGGAAAAATAAAGATGAGAATAATCAATATAATTCAAGAATTCAAGAAAGCAGATTTTAATACACTCAGAGTATAAAGAGTAGGATTCCATGTTAGCAGAAATTAATGGGAAAAGGTTGCTCAAGGTGGATGGGAGACACTAAAAGTGACTCTAAAACACAATCACAAATATTTTCAAAGAGGAAAAAAATACAGGACACCAGAAGATAACCACATAGAACACTTAATGAAGATCTGAAAATATAAATGGATGTATATAAGAGGTGGAAAGTGAGACAGGTCATATGTAAAAAGAAAATACAGACAGCCCTGATTGGTAATGAGTAGAGGTTAGCAAAAAGATACTCTTCAGTTGTGCTTAAAATAAAAGGAACTGGAGAAAACAGCATGCCGATTGCTTAATGGAGATGGACAAAAGGTTAGCAGATAATTAGCTAGAACACTTAACTCTTATTTTTGCTTAGTCTTCTCTAAGATAAAAAGATGTATTATACTAAGCAATTGTGAAGAACTTGTTGAAAGAGCAGGATTGCAACTTTGGCTTGATAGATACATAATGTACATGCTGTAGGGTACCAGAAAGAGAAACGGGATTCAGAGAGTTACAGGCCAATATTCATACATGAACAAAATCATAGTATTATAATAAAGTAATTGATCTGTACCTTGACAAAATGTACATTACTAAAAATCAGTATGGAATGTCAAGTACACATCTTTTCAAACTAATCTTACTTTATTAAAAGTAATTTCTTTAATTAGTTCCTTATATTGTGACAAAGCTGTGAACACAATATATCTTGATCAAAATACCCCATGACACTGTGATTAGTGAGCAGATACCACTGGATGGCAGTAGTTAGATGAGCTCAAATTGTCTTGAAAGCAATAGTGAAAGGGTGCTCATCAACAGTTAAGATTGGAATCGAGCATCCAACTCTTTTTCCAAAGGTCTCAGTTCCTATAGTGAACAAATTGGTAAAATGGCATATTAACAAAATAAGAGTTGAAAGGGACCTTCGAGATCTTCTAGTCCAAACCCCTGCTCAAGCAGGAGACCTTACACCATTTCAGATAGGTGGCTGTCCAGTCTCTTCTTAAAAGCCTCCAGTGATGGAGCACCCACAACATCTGAAGGCAAGCTCTTCCACTGGTTAACTGTCCTCATTATTAGGAAATTTCTCCTTAGTTCTAGATTGCTTCATTCCTTGATTAATTTCCATCCATTGTTTCTTGTCTTGCTTTCTGGTGCTTTGGAATATAGGTTGACCCTCTTTTCTTTGTGGCAGCCCCTCAAGTATTGGAACACTGCTGTTATGTTACCCTACTCCTTCTTTTCACTAGACTAGACATACTCAATTCCGGTAACCATTCTTCATATATTTTAGCTTCCAGGACTCTAGCCATCTTTGGTGCTCTTTTCTGCACTCTTTCTAGAGTCACAACTTCTTTTTTATAAAATGGTGGCCAAAACTGGATGCCGTATTCTAAGTGTGGTCTCATTTGCCTTGAAATTGAACCAAGGGACACCCCACCCCCCCGGATCAGTGTGTTCAGACTATTTTTAAATTATTGCACTTTCTTGATTTTACTTGATTTCTTCATTATCAAGTTGAAGACAAGAACTCATTTCTTTTTTTCAGAAGTCCTTAATTTCTACTGTGAATGAATTGATAGGATGGAACAGACTTTTGGTCTAGAGGTTTAATAAACCTGTCTAACTTATACTTAATATACCAGTTATTTCAAGATACTAGGACTTCACCAGTGCTAAAATAAAAAACTTCCAGTCCTGCTAAAGAAATAAGATACTTCTGGAAGACACTAACTTATCTAAATTAATTCCTTGTGAATCGATGAGAATCTTTATAATGTAAAATAAAAAAGATACTTTTATCTTCATTATAGTGGAGATATCACAGATTTCTACTATAACAACCTTTTGCATTTTTGGACAAAGAAGGCAGAAAATCGGATAGTCTCAGATGCAGCTTATACTCTTCAGAAATTCTCTCCATATACTGTATTGTATTGCCAACTCTCAAGCAAAATAGTTTCTTTTTTGAGGGAAAATATTTCCATTCCTTCTAATTTTTCAGAGAACAAAAGACAAATAGTCCACGTTTTTCAAATAGAAGCAGTGGGTTTTGCCAAGTAGGAATTAAATATGGTTCGTCATGCAACTGACTTGGCAGGCAAAGTTACAACATCTTCTGTTGCCTTGCATTACCATGCCTAGCTCTGCTGCACTGGAATGACATTAGAGGCCAAATCCAGAATTGAAAATCTTCCATTTGATGAGGATGGATTATTCTGCAGTAAAAACCATTGACAACTGGGACATGGTTAAGGTGCTTTGTAAAATCATATGCAAATTGGAACTGCACTAAAACTGCTTTGTCCCATCCAGCTATTGTCCATAGTTCTGCTCATGTACTAACCAAAGTCTACTCAATCTTTCAAATAGATTATACCATTTCATCCTCGGGGATTTCTGCTGGTTTTTGGGAGTGCCTAAAACACAGCATAGCACATGTGTATAAGCTTAGAGACTCCAACCCCTTCATGGATTACTGCCTTGTCATAGCGAAGCGGCTTGCGTAGCAAAATGAAGCTATGAGCTATGCCGTGCAGAGCCACCCAAGATGAACAGGTCATAGCAGAGAGTTCTAACAAAACGTGATCCACTGGAGAAGGAAATGGCAACCCACTCCAGTATCTTTGCCATGAAAGCCCCATGGACGGTACCAAAAGGAAAAAAGATATGACATCAGAAGATGAGCCCTTCAGGTCGGAAGGTGTCCAATATGCTATTGGGGAAGAGCAGAGGACTAGTACTAATAGCTCCAGAAAGAGTGAAACAACTGGGCCAAAGCCGAAAGGATGCTCAGCTGTGGATGCATCTGGTGGTGAAAGGAAAGTCCGATGCCGTAAAAAATTTTTCTCCATAGAAACCTGGAATGTAAGATCCATGAATCAAGGCAAGCTGGATATGGTCAAACAAGAGATGACAAGACTGAATATTGACATCTTAGGAATCAGCAAACTAAAATGGACAGGAATGGGTGAATTTAATTCAGATAACCATTAGGTATACCACTGCGGGCAAGAATCAGAAGAATTCTATTGAAGAATCATACTACTCCATCAGAAGAAATGGAATAGCCTTCATAATCAATAAAAGAGTAGGAAAAGTAATACTGGGATACAATCCCCAAAATAACAGAATGTGTTGTAGTCTGCTGGTGGCCTGCAGAGCTGGCAGCAGAGTTGGACAGTGAGGAGGCTGGGGAGAAACATGGGCCAGTCCTGGAGTCTGGGGAAGGCTCGGACGAGGGCTCTGCATCGGAGGCAGAGATGGGGCCAGGGCCATCTGGGAGTTATGCGTGGACTTTGGAACCTCCAGAGTCGGACATCAGCGAGGCAGAGTAACAGGGAACCTGTTCCCAGTGCATGCATGTGCAGAGCTAGCAGAAAGCAAGAACAGTTAAACAAAAGGGACGACTCAGGAGTAGGGCTTGGAGATGATTGCCCCCTCCCATAAGACATAAAGGAGGAGCAAAGGCACGTGAGCCCTTTGCAGGAAGCAACTGTTGTTTGTGCTGGCCGGTTTCAAGACTGCAGCTCTGTGTTGACTCTGTTGACTCAATTAACTTTGCAAAGTTAATTGCCAATTAGGCATTGGCAGTGTGTCAAGGGAGATAAGGGTGGATGTTTATCACCATTATCCCAAAGAACTGTGGCTGATTTCTGTCGGACTCTTAAAATTATTTGGGATTCCTCTTTTCCAACAACCCAAGAGACAACTTTACACATGGACATCACCAGACGGTCAACACAGAAATCAGATTGATTATGTGCTTTGCAGCCAAAGATGGAGAAGCTCTATACAGTCAGTAAAAACCAGACCAGGAGCTGACTGGCTCAGATCATGAGCTTGTCGTTGCAAAATTGAGGCCAGTCAGAATTTTTACTACCGGTTCTCGGAACTACTCAAATTTTCCACTACCGGTTCTCCAGAACTGGTCAGAAACCCACCTCTGACTCTAATGGCAGAAAGCGAAGAGGAACTAAGGAGCCTCTTGATGCAGATGAACAAGGAGAGTGCAAAAGTTGGCTTGAAACTCAACATTAAGAAAAGTAAGATCATGGCATCCAGCCCTCTCAATTCCTGGCAAATAGATGGGGAAGAAATGGAGGCAGTGACAGCTTTTATTTTCCTGGGCTCCAAGATCACTGCAGATGGGGACCGCAGCCAAGAAATTAAAAGACAGTTGCTCCTGGAGAGGAAAGCTATGGCAAATCTAGACAACATTTTAAAAAGCAGAGACATCACCCTGCCAACGAAAGTGCATATAGTCAAGGCTATGCTTTTCCCAGTTGCAATGTATGGCTGTGAAAGTTGGACCATAAGAAAGGCTGAGTGCCAAAGAATTGAGGCCTTTGAACTGTGGTGCTGGAGAAGACTCCTGCGAGTGCCTTGGACTTCAAGGCGATCAAACCGGTCAGTCCTAGAGGAGATCAACCCTGACTGCTCTTTAGAAGGGCAGATCCTGAAGATGAAACTCAATAGCCACCTAATGAGAAGGAAGGACTCACTGGAGAAGAACCTAATACTGGGAAAGATTGAGGGCAAAAGAAGAATGGGACGACAGAGAATGAGATGGCTAGATGGAGTCACTGAAGCAGTAGGCATGAGCTTAAATTAACTCCAAAGCATGGTAGAGGACAGGAAGGCCTGGAGGAATGTTGTCCATGGGGTCGTGATGGGTCGGACAGAACTTTGCAATTAACAACAACAACAAGAGACTCCACATGGTATCTGTGATCTTGAGGGTTCTGTCTGATGAGGTTCGGGATTTTCATTGCTTACTTTTAAGAAGTGTGGACTTCTGTCACAACCTTTGGGTTCCATTCAGGGGTGAAATACTCCCGGTTCGGACTGGATCACCCGATCTGGTAGCGATGGAGGCGGGTGTTTCGGAGAACCGGTAGCAAAAATCCCTGCCCCACCCAGCTGAGCCACGCAATCATCAGAGACTTTTTTTTTTTCATTTTTAAAAACATTTTTTCGGCCAAAGAGGTTGTAATTAAAAAAAAAAGCCTCTCATGATTGCGCGGCTCAGCTGGGATCATCAGAGGCTGTTAAAAGCATTTTTTCTACAATCTTTTCGGCCGAAGAGGTTATAGAAAAAATGTTTTTAAAGGGGAATAAAGCCCCTGCCGATCAGGCAAGTCAGCTGGGATCGGCAGAGGCTTTCAAAAAAAGAAAAGAAAGCCTCTGCCGATCAGGCAAGTCAGCTGGGATCATCAGAGGCTTTAAAAGCATTTTTTTTTACAACCGAAGAGGTTGTAGAAAAAATGGTTTTAAAAGTTAAAAAAAAAAGTTGGCCACACCCACTCAGTCATATTACCCAATACCACCAAGCCACGCCCACAGAACTAGTAGTAAGAAATTTTACATTTCACCACTGGTTCCATTAATCTTTTTTCAGTACTATCATATGGAATTCATAGTAAACCAGCTCATTGTTTCTAGATTCAGACTAAATGCTAGAGAAAACTTTCAATATCTCCTAAGGCCTCATACCAGCTGTAACATTAGATTCTCTTTCATTTGCTAGCCATTTTAGCAAAGTCTGGAAAAATATTTGTAGGGTTGCTTTCATTTCTATTTCTGCCCTGAGCAAAGGGTTGAACTTCATGGTCTAAATAATACCATTCAATTCAATGCAATTTTAAGAGATTTAACTATCCTGTAAAACTGTTAGTTATTGCTTGTATTTTATCATATTTTAGGATGTAATGATGAAGCTATGCTTCCCTTGAATATATAGAATTAAAGTTTGCATTATTTCTGGATTTGATCTTGAGGATGAGTATCCATGTTTTCATAATGCTAAGGAGTTCATTTTCACATTTAAGGCTAGTAATAATTCTATTGTTTCCGGAGGTATCAAGCATGATGTTATGGTGTGCTTGGAATTCTGAGAAAATATAATGAGTGTTATAACTAAATGATTGGTAGGGAAAGATTGACTATTTATGAAATAGTTGCTATGATGGCTACACAACATAGATATTTGGCATGAAATAAACTGATGAGATTCCTTCCCTTGCCTCCTCTAGTACCTCAGGATGCTACCACCAACTTCCCTAGGTTGTTTTTCTGGGCCAAGTTCAAACAAATCACAAGGCTGCAATCATCCATTATTTTCATTATTTTCATTTTCTAAATACCTATAGGAATTACATTATGCTCAGATATAAATGAATATGATGCTAGAGATTGCACATTTCTTTTCAGCATGCAGCTTCCTGTTTTATTATTAATATTTTTTCAAATTAAGAACTCCAGAAAACTATTATAGTAATAATTTTGTCTAACTCTGGACTATTAAGTTTTATTCAATTCCATACCTTAGGTTGCTTTTCAAAATGTTTAGAAATGTAACATAAACAGGTAGTCCTCGACTTATAATAGTTCATTTAGTGACAGTTCAAAGTTACAACGGCAGTGAAAAAAATGATTTACGACCATTTTTCACACTTACAACCATAGCAGCATCCCTGTAATCACGTTCCACTGTTTGAATCAGTGACAAATTGCTTGGCAACTGATTCACATTTATGACAGTTGCAGATTCCTGGGATCATGTGATCACCTTTTGTGATCTTCCGACAAGCATTGTCAATGGGGAAACCAGATTCACTCTACAAATATATAACTAACTTAACGACTGCAATGACTCACTTAACATCAGTGGCACAAAAAGTCGTAAAATGGAGCAAAATTCATTTAACAAATGTTTCACTTAGCAATAAAAATGTTGGGCTTAATTGTGGTCATAAGTCAAGGACTATCTGTATTGCAGATATACTGTATCTAATATATTTGCAAATCAGACTATTGACTGAGCCTATGAAGCACATGACCATATTATTAATATAGATGTGCTGGTTATTGGTCTGTCTATAGACAAAGTTCAAGGTCCTATGCATCTTTGGACTTGGTCATATGAGAAACGTTACTGTTCTTCCCAAACTTAAGAAATCTATCTGGATTCTAAACTCACTGGAGGAACAATTTCTGAAGATGTGAGAATGAACCTTGGGCTGCACTCAGGGAGTCATATTAATCCCTTTTGCTATCCGAAAAACATGTTTTCAATTAGGCAGAAGTATGATGAACAAGTTGCTGTCTTCTTTTTTAGTAGTTTATTAGTAACTTCCAACTGTATTGGTTGGAAACACGTGGAAGAGACGTGTACTTCATCCTGCAGTAGATAGACTGGCTAAAATAATGATGATGGTTTGTAACTTAGTTTTCGCTTATTGTTAGCTACTATGCCCATAGTTCATTAGTGATAGAAAGACTTAAGTACAAAAATGAATAATAAAGGAAGAATTGTTAGGAAGTATTTTATTTGGATTGATTGCTTTGTTGTTGCTAATGTGTGGCTGATTAAGCCTGCTCATTTAGAATCTGAGCATGATTTTATAAATAATTATTTGTTAGGATGTTGAAGCAGGGTCAGGGCATGCAGGAAATGGCCAAGCAATATTAATTTTCAGAAGTCGTTCTGTAAGCAGAAATGTGATGCCTGATAAAATCACCACTTCACTGGCTGCTTGAAGTCTCCTATTGGAAATCTTCAAAGATCCAAACTTACCTTCATAGAAATGAGAAGGGGAACAGGATGAGATGGAAGTAAGGAGGCGGCTGTCCTGGATAAGATCACAATTTTCTTCTCTTGTGATTGCGAGGCTTATCAGTGTTTAACTGATGCATCTCTTTTCCATGTCTCTAAAAGTTCATCTCCTTTCTGTCTGTTTCTTTCAGAGAGTTGATGAGTGGATGGCAAAGGAAGGCCTTTTGGATCCCACGGTCAAGTCTATTTTTGTTACCTGTGGAGACTGGGACTTGAAAGTAATGTAAGTATGGGACAGAGGTATTCATATTCTGGTGATTCTTGCCCCCTGCCAGTTTTTCTTCCTCACTGGAACATCGGTGCATCTCTTAATTTGGGGCTGTGTCTGAATGATACACGGTATTACTAATGCATGCAGCCTCTTGAATGGTCAGTTCTGACTTTTCTGCATTATTCCTCTATGTACCAGCATATAAATATATTAGAAGCACAATAATAAAGGACCTTGGAGCTGACTTTCTGCTTGTATAAATATATAAATGGCATAAAAGTCCTGTTTCTTCCGTACCTTTCCGTTTGACACATTTTTATTCCAGGCTTTTCTACTTTTGAAAATATTCTCTCTAACTATTCAGGATGCGTGATGTAGACAAAACTATTTCTTTTCAGCACATTTCAGATTAAGAGGGTCTGATCTTTAGTATCAAGAAAAAAATTATTTCACAACTTAAACCAAATTTGTGATTGTTCCCATGGTCAGGTTTTGGATTAGAGGACTAGAAACAACTAGCTATTAAGATCTGGGAAATTATAGGCTGGTTTGCTTAATTTATTTTTTTCAGTAATATGATGAAATAGACATGGAAAAAGAAAAAAACAAAACAAGAAAAGCTTATGTCTTCAAGCAGGATAAGTAGCTTTGTGGCCCACAAGAGATGGGATAGAGCAGATTGGGGAATGTTAATATCCATCTTTGTTTTCTACATGCATTTTCATTTAAATGGCACAAAAGTCTTGATTCCAGATTCAGAAAATGCTATGAAAATGGCTCATTTATTCCTTCTTTCCATTTATCTTTTTATACAACAGCTTCAGAGGCTGATGATTAGGCTGATTCCTGAGCATTGCTGGTGCCAAGTAGAAAATTCATGATCTTGTGATTCCAGCTTCTCAGAAGTAAGAAATTCAGCTACCTGTTAGTGATCAGCTTGTCACTTTATTTCAGATTGGCTGTAGCAGCCTTAGTGGTATCACATCCGATTAGCTATATGTCAGAGACTATGCCTTGGCTTGAATTAGAGAGGGTTTGTTGCCAATCCTGACTTGTCTCATTTCCCCATTTACTTTTATCCATCACTACAATGCTGAGGTTCCCCCTTAACTAATTAAGTTTGCATGTGTTTAGACACATTGCCAAATAAGATTTAGCAAAGCAGAACTGAGCTACATCTCTTTGCAAATGGGATTGATGTAGAGCTCGCAGACTGCCTCTGAGATCAAAGAAACATAGAGGGTTGGATCTACAGGATACATCATTTATACTTCTCAGTGAACTTTAATTGTGTCTAAAGGTAACCTGCAGAGGAAGCAGTCACTGCACATTTACTACACAAATTATTAAATCCTGTTCACAACTATGAATTAAAATCCATATTTGAGAGTGGGATAGCATGATGCTGTGGTAAAATAAAGACAAAGACCAGTTATTAAATAAATTGCAAGAATACTTTGGTGTAGATAACAGCTATTAAAACACATTTTTCAAACAGTTGCAGAGGAATAAAATTGTGTGCTTTTGAAAATACATGTTTTATAGTATTTTGTTTACTTATCATTAGCATTTGAAACAAATCGCAATAAACGTAAGAAGGGAGGGAAATGGTTGTGTGTACTTTCAGTACTGCTTGTTAAGGCAGGAGTGTAGACAACCTGTGATCATAGTTTCTCTTTAGCCACTGATGTATTTTTTTTCAGATAGTCACTAGAGTCACCAAAATTGTACAGCTCTTTTTCAATAGGAAAACAATTTATATACACCTTTTGGTTTAAACTTAAACACATACAAATAAAATACATAGCTGCCCTGCTATCATTTGTAGTAACACTGGTGGAAAGATTGTCACGATGGAATAACTAACAGTTGAACTCTGCCATGATATAATATTATTTATTTATTGAAATTTTTTAGCCTCTCTTTATTTTTTGGTAAACTCAAGGCAGAATACATACTTAAAGTTCCTGTCTTCTGTTTTCCCCATAATAACTTACGAGTTGGGTTAGGAGGAGAGAGAGAGTGACTGGTCCAAAATTGCCCATTTGTTTGTCATACTTAAGAGAAGCTAGATCTCACAATCTCCTGGTTTCTAGTCTAGCACCTTATTCTGTACACCAAACTGGCTCTCTAATAATAACCTCATTACCCAGGCAACAAAATAATTATTTCAAGGTAAAAGATGTGAAAGGTTTTGGGCAATATTTATACATGCTATACAGAAAGAACAAGACAGGCAAAATGAATCTCATTGTACCCAATGAAGAGAAAATATATTCTTATTCTGGTGAGGGAAGAATCTGGAAGGGCAAAATCAGGACTTTGTGCTGGTTTCCGAAACATATCAAGAAGTAGTGGTTCAGTAAATTCGGTTTTCCTGCAGACATATGCTGAACTAACAGAAACTTGGAAATAGTTTTGAAGGCAGGCCTGGATACAGTGCAAGGCTCCGATCCCCATGGGATCCCCTACTAAACCATGGGTAACTGGTGGAAAGCAATTCTGCCCAGAAATAATATAGTTTACTTACTGTTACATTATTTTGAAACACTTTAGAGATACCATTCTTTGTTAGGGGTTGATGGCAGCTATAAGTATCGAGGCATTAAAAAGCTCAGGCTTTGCTTTTTCCAGGTGGTGTCATGAGCTTATCTGAAATTGGAAGTGTATTGCTGGGTGTACAATTACGCCTCCCTTCTCACCATGACTTTAAAACTAGAATCAATAACGAGGTGCTGATTTTGTATTCACTCTTTGCATTGGTGGATCAACATTTTTGGCTTCCCCTGATCAACATCGATTGGACTGGCAAAGGGGAGACAGCTCTTCCTTTCCTATTCACCAGCCTTCTTTCCTTATTGAGATGCAGTACCTTTAACGAGGAAAAAGTTCCTGAGTGGAACATCACCTTTCTGAAGGCTTGTCCTGATAAAGGCATTTCACATCAATATATCTCATGTCAAATTTGGCAAATATGAGTCACTCATTCTAAAACCTTTCTCTACTAAAGAAAGAAAGAAGTCCTAAACAGAAAAGAGAATGAACCATATCTCACAGCTTGAATACTTCATGACAGCAGTGGATCTAATGAGAGAGGTCCATTCATTCTGGATATAAAATGTCCTCCATTTCCATTGGCAAAGAAATACTCTTAATTAAAGAAAAACTACCTGAAGCTACAGATAAGAGACACTACAGCTGCCAGGTTGAAATATATGATTTGGGATTCAGTCTTGTTAAGCTTATGGAACCTTAAGCCTAAGAACAAATGGAAAGGGACTTGTTTTGGTGGGAACTATTTGAGAATGGAAAGCTAGTAGGCCATGCTTTCGAGGTTGTATAAGAAGCACATCTTGGAAGCCAATTTAGTGAGGGATTTACAGCAAAGTCGGAAGTTTACTCATTGCTATAAGCAATCAGTTATATAGCCCTTGTAACAAGCATTGCACCATGCTTCCTTGTAGGGCGAGATGAAAGAATTGCGGCACAAAAACGTGGCTCAATGTTACCCCCTGTATTTTTTGGCAAATTCTGCCTTTTTCGAACAGTGCGATTGGGAAGAGATATGTAGTATTGTTTTCTGAAAGACGGGCATCCTTTGAGAAAAGGGTTTGAGTTTTCTTTTTTGATTGTTGCATTTGCTGCATTGTGTTACTTCCAGGAGATTGTCCTAATTGAAGAAGACCAAACTGTGGTCCAGAAGAATCAGACCTGAAATATAGCTTTTATATTGAATTTTATGGAAAATGATACAAATGGCAAGGATCATATCTTGTCTTAAATCCAAGTATGGATTAGTCTTTTGCTTCAGGCATTTTATTTGAGTCAGCAGGCAAGCCAGTAGTTAACTATTTTGAATAGGCTGAGGAAGCTATGATTTTAGAACTTCAACAGCTTATTCTCCAGGTTGTATGAACTTTATTATATGTTATAATCCAGACTCTCCCACTGAAGTTCAAATTTCACCTGTTTAAATAATTGTTTCATTCCATATTTTGTTCATTCTTCCTATTATTACAACATGTACATTTTCATAAAAGGGTATGCATAACAAGAAATTGGTTGTGATGCTGGTACTTATATATACCACATGGGGATTTGTTCATGTGTCAGTTCAGAATAAGAACCCAAGATAATTTAATAAGACAGTTATGAAGATCAATGAGACCAACAACTTCATATTTTATATATATCTAATGGCCAGAAGTATGCTGTTGGTGTATTTTAAGCAGAATATGATGGGAGTGTTTTTTTCTTTGTCTCCATCTTGTGTCTGAAAATAATTATAGTTTTTAAATATCAAATAGGTATGTTACTATTTTACTTATATTTTTTTAAAAAAATGAGTTACAGTTGTTATTTATTTATTTATGTAAGTATTTGTATTTGTATATTTATGTAAGCATTTCTTTCTGAGCCAAGTTCATTCTGTAGTTTTCTTTGTACATAATTGCTTATTATGTATTTTGATTACAATAGTAAAAGCTAATACAAATTAAACTTTAAGTAAAAATAGTAAGAAAGAAGGCATGAAAAAAGAATATGAAGAAAAAGAAAAATACATAAAGAAGTGAGTTCCAAATTTCATTACAAATATAGATATGTTTAGTAACTCTTCACACCATATAAAATTACAGATATCTCTTCATCTCGTATCCCATCTCTTATCTATAAGCAAAAAATCAACTTTATAATCCTTTCAGAACAAAGTCTTTAAAGAATTGCTAGAACTTTGCAAAAGAATGTGCTAACTTTGATCAAATAAACCAACTTTATATTCCTTTTTTTTTACTTCTAACAGTCTTAATCTTTAGTTCATCCAAAAATTATCGTAGGACTTGATTTCTCTTCAGTTCTTCTTTATCCAATCACACAAACTTCTTCAGGGAATTAAAAAATGTCTTTTGTAAATCCAGTAAAAAAAATCCAACAAAACATTTTATTAGATCATTCTCTTGGTTATCATTTGTATTTCTCTTTAATTTTTAAAAACTCCTTTAATATTTCCAATTTTATTTATTTGTTTATTTGTTTGTTTGTTTGTTTATTTATTTATGCATGCTATTTATTTATACTATATATTTATCAACTTCATGTGGCTGCCCATCTCACAAGTGACTCTGGGCAAAAATGATGTTTTGTGTCACTTTGTAAATCCCAATTAACAAGTACCAAGCAAGTTTATAGCTTTCTTCTTTTTACTTGGTATTCTTTAGTACTCTCTAGTATCCAGTTTCTAAAATCATATAGTGACTTATCTTTGTTATGAGCCAAATCAAAATGATTCTGGTTCTCAGATAGCCAAAAAAATTCTGCTTCTCATAAGAAGTTAATTTGTTTTTTTATGGTTAATTCCAAAATCTTACAGTAAAAGTCAGTATTCAAAATTTAACTGGACATTTTATCCACCTGTAACTTTTTAATATCAAAATATTATTTAGCCTTTTGCTATTTATTTCCATTTATGTAAGTTCTTAAACATAAAATTAATGTTTCACTTGTTAAAGAGTTGAAAATAAAGTTGCCGGTGATTTTTCAAACTTGTTATTCTGAGGGTCTTTAGTAGCTTTAAGATGGTTAATAGGCAATTTTAGAAAATGATGCTTGTGAACATAGAGTACTTTTTAAAAGGCTGCACCACAATTGCAAGCAAGAAGGTTAATCCCTTTGTCTCCTGGTACTCATACCTGTGGAAGATGACTGTCCTATGGTCTCCTTGTGAGGACCAGCTGTCCGGAGCATATGTGGGTAATCTCCCATTCTCTCTGTATTTAAAGAGGTTCCAAAGAACTGATCTATTTTCTTTGAACTTTGCCATGGTTATCAGCTTGGTGTTCAGTTTTCACAGATATGTTTTCAGTTTGCCATGCCTCCCCTGGACATCCAGTTCGTTCTCCGATGGGCTGATGTGAGAATCCAAAGTATGGGTGTTGACTCCACCTCCTTCTTTCTAGAGACTAAATCCTTTTAACTTTCTGCCACACCTCTCCTGGCTGACCCCCAGTTTGATTCAGTCTTACATCAGAGGGAGATGTATTTAGTGAAGCTATTAAGAACGAAAGATTGGATTTACTTTGGATTCTCAGATCAGGGGAGTTAGGTAAGCAGACTAATTCAGCCTTCTGGGTGTCAGAGAAGCTCAGCCTGCCATTTTAAGAGCAGCTGAGGCGAATGTAAAACCGGAACTTCGGAAGCTGCGCTTCTGGGGCATCCGGCTAGAAGGAAGGTCTGTTCTTTTAGTTGTTTTTTGGAAGTCAGCTGTAGAGCTAGAGAGGACCTCGAAGGACGCTGCTACCTGGGAAGGGTAGGACACCATCAGGAGGAACCAGCTGGCCACCCGGTCTGATGGCAGCCGCTGCAACTAGTTAGCAAGCTACCTGGTCTGACTGGTGCTGCTACAAAGAAAAAGCGGATCTTTCAGGGCACATCCGCTGAAAAGAGAGTGCTGGCTAACTGGCTTGACTGGCAGCTGCCAAATCAAATGGTTGGAGATCTAAGTCAGTCAGGCCAGCCGCCATTTCTGGCTCCTTCCCAGAAGAGCCAAATTTTGGCGCGTTTTCCTCAGCAGACGTCCTGGCGCCTCCCCAGCAGGGGTCCGGAAAATCCCCAGCACATCAAAAGATGGAGAATACTGCTACATTAGAAAGCCATGAGGTGGCTCATGTGAGTGGGGAAAAAGGGGGGGTTTCATCCTCAGATAGAAAGAAGGCCTGCAGCATCAAAGAGGAAAATTTCTAAAGCTGAGGAAAGGGATGCCTTGAGGAGGAAAAGAGCCTTAGAAAAAGAGATTTCAAAGGTGAAAAGACAAGCAGAACAAAGAGTACTAGCAGAGTTCTCTGGGGCAAAAGAGAGCATCCTTTCCTTAGGGCACTTGGAGGCTGCCAGGGATGAGAGCCATCTAAGCCTCCCAAATTGGTCACCAGAGGGCACCATAGAGCAATCCTCACAGGCAAATAGCCTGTCACCAGACAGTGAAGGGGAGTCTGACTAAAAGAGGATGCATAGGGCCACAGAGGCCACTTTCATTCCTACAGCGGCGGGTACCTGCCCAGGGAAGAGTCTAAGCTCAGGAATTTCTGAGCAAATGATTTCCTTAACACAAGGACTGGTCACATCCCTGCAACAGGGGAACCAGAAGGATTGTATAACAGGTCAGGAAGACTTGAGAAATTTTAGGGAGCCTAACTCTCCTACCCCGTTTCTACAGAGCGGAGATTGGATTTCAGGAGAGGAGAACCAGAGAGAATGAAGTCTCTCAGAAGATGAGGGATTGGGTCCTGAGCCCCCAGCTTTTACGGGGCTGTTCCAACCCCCCACTCTTCAAGTCTCTCTGTTGAAGGTCAAGTCCACAGCCAACATGGGGGAGGAACCTAGTACTTCAAAGGCACCCCTAGGTCTACCAGACCCAAATGCCCTCCTATTTTCACAACCAGTGGTGCAGAATGTGGAGGTTCCCTCACCACAATTGTTCTGTGACATCCAAAAACAGTGGACCCAGCCAGGAATATATCCCAACGCAAATAGGAACAACAGGAGATTTTATAATATAGCCACAGACTTTGCAGAGGAACTGCAATTACCAACAGTAGACGGGCAGTAGCAGCCTTAACTTCACCTAACCTTGTGTCCCAAGACACAGCAGACTCTCTGAAATCAGAGGTTAGGAGGCAGAATTGTCTCTTCTCAGGGTTCATCAGGCAGCGGCCTGGGCGATCAGTACATCCACAACCGCCTCACTTTTCAATAGGGCCTCATTACTCTGGCTGCATTAGATGCAAAGCAGAATTCCAGCTGACGACCAATGCCTTCAGCAAGATGTCACCAAAATGATAGCGGTGACAGAATTCTCAGTGGATGCCACCTTGGATGCAGCCAAATTCTCTTCCAGGGCTATGGCATCAGCGGTGATGGTCCGACGCATGCTGTGGCTCCACAACTGGCAGGCGGATGCCAAATCCAGATGGAAACTAGTCTCTGCACCCTTCATGGGTGGCAAACTATTTGAGGACGCCATGGAGGTCATCTTGATAGAAACCAAGGACAGGAGGAAAATCCTGCCATCCTTACACAGACGAGCGGACCGACAACCCTTGCCTTATGTGTGTAGTTCCTCCTTTCAACCAGCAGAGAATGGTCCAGGCTACTTCCAAAGGAGATTCCCACAGGGAACTGATCAACAAACAGAGCAGAATTCGGAGATAGAACCAACAGCAGTTCCAGGCCAAGAAACCATTTCATGGAAGCCATCCCTTCTGATGCTTTAAATGACCCCAGGTCAGATCTTCCCATTGGCGGCTGCCTAGCGCTATTCACGAACCAATGGGAGGCAACCACATCAGAACCCTGGGTTCTAAACACAGTAAGACTAGGCCTCAGGCTAGAATTTTTCTCCACACCCTGAAATGTTTCAATTGTTGCTCTATACCGAGAGACAACACAAAGAGGGGCCTCATAGAGACCACAATCCAACACCTGTTGGATATTCAAGCTATCCAACTGGTCCTGGCGGGCCAACAGGAGTGATCCCGACTCCCGAGCCTGTCCTAACAGAGGAAGAGGACAGAAGGTGATGGGGAGGAACTGATAAGGCCTCCCTCTCCAGGACCCTCCTCTCTGGCAATGCCTCAGGTTCCAACCGAAGGCCAAGAGGAACAGCCTGGGATATGCCACGAGGAAAGCATATCGGAACAACAACAGATAGGGAGTGAGGATGATGAATCCTGGCTTGATCCCAGGCAGCGTCAGAGGGAGAAGCATGCACAGCAACGAAAGAGGTGTGGGAGAGCCAGAGATTGAGCTGAGTCACTGAATCACACTCCACAAGGAATAAAAGTGGGTGTGATTGCTCTTCAGGCTTTGTGATGGTCAAAGTTAAAAACCTGAGAGTCGCATCGCATTACCTGAAATCTGGATTGGACCCTTGCCAATTCTTGCTTCGAGGATTACTTTTTGCTTCTGAACTGGACTGAGAAGAAACTCTCTCTTGCTGACTGTGAGTGAAAACTGACTTGGCAGGCATTTCGCGGTTTACTGCCAAAACTCTTATCTTCAAGGGTTTCTAGTCTGATTGCTTAATGAAATCTTGGCGGGTGTGCCTGGTTGTGTATTTGCCTGTGTGGGAAAGAGGCACAGAACAGTTTCTACTCAATACTATTTGTGATTCCCAAGGCCTCGGTGGGGTGGCGAACAATTCTAGACCTAAAAATATTGAACAAGTACCTCAGTTACAAGAGGTTCAAAATGCAATCTCTCCTGGCCATCTTGGAGAGCATCTGGGAGGGTGACCTCTTAACATCCATAGACCTGACGGAGCCGTACCTCCACGTTCCCATATGACCATCACACTGACGGTTCCTCTGATTCTATACGTGGGTCAACATTACCAATACAGAGCCTTACCGTTCGGTCTTTCTTCAGCTCCCAGGGTGTTCACCAAAGTCATGGCAGTACTCTCAGCCCACATCAGGGCACTACTGTTCCGAGTCCAGTGTTACCTGGACAATATTTTAGTCCAGTCCTCCTCCCATGATCGAGATTTTACTCCAGGTTCGTAACACGGGTGGTGGAGGGGGCCAGTGCACTCCACACTCTGTGGCTGAGAGGACTCCTATACGCCTTTCCCCTTCTTCGCCTGATCCCAACGGTAATCATGAAGGCACTGGAGGATAAGGTGAAAGTATTACTCCTAGCCCCCCACTGGCCAGGAGGGTATGGTTCACAGGTCTGGTCAGTCTATTGGTAACTGGTCCCTGGAGGATCCCATAAGAAAAGATATCCCTCAGCCAGGGGGCTCTAGTGCATCCAGAGCCACAATGGTTAAAACTGACTGACTGGCATTTGAGCAGAGAGCCCTGACACAGGGCAAGTTGTCTATCAGAGTAATCACAACAATCCAAGCCTCCAGGAGGCCATCAACTAACAGGATCTATGATTGGACTTGGAAGACGTTTTGTAACTGGTGCGCCAAGGGCGGCATCAATCCCATCTCAGTAATGGTGGCCCAAATCCTGGAATTCCTTCAGGATGGGCTGGACAGAGGGCTATCCCCAAACTTCATATGCAGGCAGGCCGCAGCACGAGCATCAGTGTTGTCATGTGGACCTAGAATCCCTCACTCGTCATCCTATGGTGTGCAGCTTCATTAAGGGAGCAACCAATTTAAAGCCTCTGGTGGTGCACAGGTATCCCACCTGGGACCTATCCAAGGTCCTGCAGGCAATCTCCTTGAATCCCTTGAACCATTACAAGAAGATAGCCTGCGATACCTCATGTGCAAGGTAGCCTTCCTCGTGGCTATTACTTTGGCCAGATGAATTTTGGAGTTTGCAGCCCTCTCCGTAAGGGAGGACCTGTGTGTATTTCATCCAGACACGGTAGTACTGCGTCTAGACCCTTCATTTTTACCCAAGGTTAATTCCAGGTTCCACAGGGTGCAGGAAATCATATTGTTGGATTTCTGTCCGAGTCCAGACCATGAACTAGAAAGGAAGTGGAACACCTTGGATGTCAGGACAGCACTTCACATTTGCATAAAAAGAACAGCTCCCCTGAGAAAAACGGAGTCACTGTTTGTATTATTCCAACCTTCTACGCTAGGTAGGAAGGTTACTGCATCGACAGTGGGACAGTAAATTCAGACATGCATCATCAAGGCGTACAAGATTCAAACTCTTCCATTACCCCAACAAGTGACCGGCCATTCTACCAGAAGTGGAGCCACAACAGCTACTTGGGCAACACAGGCCTCTGTAGAGGAAGTTTGTAGGGCAGCGACTTGGTCCTCACTGTCCCCATTTCATCAGACACTATAAGCTGGATGCATTCACCTCGGCTGAGGCAGCCTTTGGCAGAAGGGTCCTTCAGAATGTACATACAAACCTGGGGACTTGGGACCAGAGCGCGGCCCACCCTTAGGACAAGTCAGCTTTGGTATGTCCCACACTTTGGATTCTCACATCAGCCAATTGGAGAAAGGGCGTTAGTCTTACCTGACACACTCCTTCTCGATGGGCTGACTGAGAATCCAACCCCACCCTGGTGACTGTCTGGTCCAGAGTCCAGGAGCGGACAACATCATGATACGTCAAGTCATCATGATACGTCAAGTCATCTGCTACATCTTCATCAAACCGGAGGTCAGCCAGGAGAGGCATGGCAGAAAGTTAAAAGGATTCAGTCTCTAAAAGGAAGAAGGTGGAGTCAACACCCATACTTTGGATTCTCAGTCAGCCCATTGAGAAGGAGTGTGTCAGGTAAGACTAATATCCTTTCTATAGTTTCTATGCTTGATTGTGGCAAATTAGTCTTGTATTTCTTAGAAAATCCTTGAAGGTAAAACAGATTCTACTTGGAGTTTAGTCTATCTCCATTGATTAAAAATTACCAAGACCTTGAAGTTTGATGTCCAATAGAACTGTGCAATGAAGTAAACCTGAAAGGAAAAGATTCTGAGCATTTGTGGGCACATACATATTATATCCATTGTCATTACCTTAAAGCAAACTTATTTTTTCTAGGCTCTAGGAAAAAACTCATCTTTCTTAAAGAGCTATATGCATTGCCATGCAGTTAAGTAACTTTCTCATTGAATCCAGGTCACTATGCAATCTCTATGCAATTTTTATTGATGTGTTAACAAAAAATATTTTAGGTCTTCTTTTTTTAAAAAAATGTATTTTATCATAAAAGATGGGCACTGGCTTTCGTGAAACCAATAACAAGATAGAACTGTGGGAGCTAGGGTTGGTAGCCGTTGAGAAATAAATATAATCTACTCTGGGGACAATATACTTATGAATATATATTTGGAGTAGTAGTTGGCGTGAGCTACTTTCATTCACTGCTTGTTTCCTTTTCCAAAATATTTAGCTTTCCACTAGTGATGTAAGATGCTGGCTTAGATGAACTTCTGATTTGATAAAGAAAACCTCTTGTGTATCATTTAAAAAGAACACGGACAAGGGATCGACTATCTGCAGGGGAAAAAAACTGTTAACCTGATATTTTTCATGCAGACAAGTTCTAACCCATTTCTTTTTAAAATACTAATTGTTCCAATGCTTTACTTTGATAAGTTGTAAAAAGCAAGTCTTAATACAGTGATAAAACATACTGGAATGGCTTGAATTGTTTATTGCTCTTATTGCATTTCTTGGGATTCACATTAGTGAATCTTTAGTAATAAATTATTCTATTGCTTAATTTGATTTTACTGTTCTTAATGTTTCCTTGCTCAAGTTTTATACGAAGAGTTGATTGTGCCATAGTAAGAATAGCTCAAGAATAACCAGGCAATCAAAAGCTATTGGTTATGGCCTAAAAGTAAAATCCACTCTAAGCAATGTTTATGTTTCAGCTCATCAATATCAACATCTAGCAGTGATCCATTCACAACATTAGTCTGGGTATGAATTTGTAATATTAATGTATAATATTCGGTATGTTTCTCTGATTCTCTGCAGCAGCAGTATGTCCACCATCAACAATTTTCCTAAGAAGGAAATATTGGAGGCAGGTTGAGATTGTCTAGACCAGTAGGATCTAACAATGGCTTCTTGATGAAGAAAACTACTCTGTCCTTATCTCAAGGATACATTAATTAGTTTTGGAACCTACCTACTGGTACATATCACCTCCTGGGAAGCCTTGCCAACCAGGAGGGACGAAGATAATATACACAAAGTTCTGAGAACCTTGTTAATTTTTTTAAGAGTTACAATGTCAAACTCAGCTCAAATAATATTGTAAGACCAAGCTTCATTTAAGGCCATAGGACATATTATCAACGCTAGAGTACAACTTGGAGTAAATCCAACCTGACAAATACGTAGCATATTTGTCACATCAGCCCTGCAAAAGTTTCAGCCCATCTCTTGGGCTGCTTCCTCTTCAAAATGGACCCAAAACAGAGCTGCTGATTACTGTTGCAGAAAGGGAGGAAAAATACTGACCCTTTGCCCCCCTTGACCACAACAATGGCAAGTCTTAAAGTAAATCAAGGAAAGCTCTAGATCCCTGGAGGCACAGAGGCTGCACAGGAGTGATTTGGTACAACTCCTTCTCATACCAAGCAACAATGAAAGTTTTGTCTGGTCCATGCATTGTGTCATTAGGGATTGTGCATCAGGAATGTGGCTGGGCCAGTTAAATAGGTCCAACCTTCCTGTGGTGGTAAGCAATATACTATTAGATTTAACAATGGTTTGACCAAGACAGAGAAGGGGTGATATTTTGCCCCAGCCCCAAATTATATTGCTATTGTGGCAGTAGGAAAGGTCAGGTCTGAAGTGTGACCATCTTTATGTGTCAAGTCCTGAGCTCCCATTGTGGTCATCAACTCTTGAGTTACCTCTGATTCTGCCTGGAAAAGGTAAATTAAAATCCCCCAAGCCCCAGCCATTGAATCAAGGAGCTTGAGTAGGGAGGTTGCTTGGCAGCAGAGATTCTGGTATATCAGTAACAGTTCTATTCAGTCCCTAGATCCAACTTAATAAATATTGTAGGTTCTCATGCTGGAGGGGGGAAGGGCAAGGACAAAGGGGTTATCCAAGATAACTATAGTATATATCCTGTGCCACTGAAATTTCAGTGAAATTGTGCATAGTAAATTTCCTTGGCAGAGTTAATAATCTGCAGTACTTTCTGCTTTGTCTTGTATACCAGGGCAGATTCTCCCATTATTTCAGAATTTCTTTTCCAGTGTTATCATTTCATGGCCTGTAATATTAATATCTATTTGGTATTACAAATAATTGTTCAGTATCTGCTTCCTCTGTACCTGTGGTTGAAGCAGATACTTGGATCACTGTATTATTAAAAAGCTTGCCTTGGACTGAAATTGAGATCAACCTGTCATTTGGGGAGGGGGTGTCAGAGCACTGAGTTTAACACTTTCTTGTTAATAATGATGGCTTACTTGATTTCCTCTATGGTTTTTCTATCCCCAGTACAGGGTGGTGCTCCTTTGATGTGAAGTGACCCATTCTAGTCCATTACAGTTCACTGATTCCAGGAATGTCAGTATTCAGTCTTGACATTTCTACTCTGAAAACATCAAGTCTGCCTTGGTTCATGATTCTGACATTCCATATACAAGTAGTATATCTTTCTTTGAAGCATCAACTTTTTCTTTTGCATCAGGGCATATTAGCATCTGGACATTCTTTCAGCTTTAATCCAGCCACATCCTAAGTATCATTGTTACTCATATTCACCCTCAGCCATTTCCCAGTAACTTCTTGGTACCCTCTGACTTGCAGGATAATCTCCTAGTACTGTGATGGCGAACCTATGGCACTGGTGCCACAGATGGCACGTGGAGCCATATCGGTGGGCATGCGAGCTCAGCTCCGGCATGCATACATGTGCCAGCAAGTTGATTTTCGGGCCTTCTGGGCCCACCAGAAGTCAGGAAACATGCTGTTTCCATCCTCCGGAGGGCCTCTAGTGTAGGGTGGGGAAGGCTGTTTTTGCCCTCCCCAGGCTCCTAGAAAGGCTCTGGAGCCTAGGGAGAGCGAAAAATGGGTCTACCGGGCCCACCATGCCATCACATGCCAAAAGCAGGAGGAGCATGAGAGGTGGGGCGCATAGAATTATGGATGTGGGCACATGTGCGTGTCTCCCCCCCCCCCCATGCTTTTGGCATGCGATGGCAAAAAGGTTAGCCATCACTATCCTAGTATATTACTCACATTGTCCTGAATGTGAATATCCATGTAAGTGTTTGGGCAGAATGCTGTAAATTACCATTTCTTTCTCCAGTATCTGATCTCTTGTCTTTGATGTCCTTATCAAGGTGATCCTTTGGAGAGCACGCTCTCTGAACAAGGTATCTCATAGTAGCCCATCACTAGAATATGTAGAATATCCATAAAGACTACACAGCGGATTTGGGTACATTGATATTCCCTTGGCCCCCAAGCTGCTCAACTCACTATTGACCATAAGAAACTCAATTCCTATGGTTTTCTTGTGAGGAGCATTTTGTATCCAAAATGCAAGTGAGCAATACCTCAATGTCTCCTTTTCCAAAGGAATTCATAAGCCAGAACCTGCTGCTGGTCACAGATTTCACAATTGCATTATTGCTGTTTATGGAGATGCTTGCAGCGACATCTCATCTGTTAAAGGTCCTCACCCAGCCTTTATGGACATATAGACCACAAAAATGACAAACTTGGTGAGTGCCTTCTTTTTGGAATTAAAAAGAGAAAAAAAATCTTAAAGCATTTTAATTTAAAAACAATAGTTCATTTAGAAACTGTTTGAAGTTACAAGAGCACTGAAAAAATGACTTATGACTGGTTCTCACAATTATGACTGTTGCAACATCCCCACAATCATATGATCAAAATTTGGGTGCTTGACAAATGGCATATATTTATGATGTGCAGCGGCCCATGACCCTGGGATTGTCATTTGCAGTATTCCTAGGAAGATTCTGACAAGCAGAGTCACTGTGGGAAGCCAGATTTGCTTAATGACTGCATGATTTACTTAACAACTGCAGTGATTTGCTTAACAACCATGACAACGTCATAAAATGGAGTGTGACTCACTTAACACTGCCTTCCTTAGCAATGGAAATTTTGGACTCAATTGTGGTCATATGTCAAGGACTACCTAGCTATATGTTCACTATAATAATTAAATACATTAAATTATTAATAAAGAAATTATTGTTTAATTTCTGCTGATCTTAACTATAGGTTTTGCATTTCTAAAACCTTGGCTGTCTTAATTTACCTCACATTTTTCATTCTGAATGTCACAAAGAAATATGTGTTTATTCATTTACAAACTAAACACTTCCTTTTTCAGATCCTCCATTTTTGGGGGTGAATATTAAATTTCATGATTTTGGATTCCTCCACTTTCTCTTTTTTTTTAAATTTGAGATCAGAGATTTATATGTGCAATTTAGTAAATGTCTTCCTCAGTCCCACCCTCCCCATGTGGTTTGTTGGAATTGGTTTTGGGTGAGATGCTTGTAACTAAGCCATTCACGTAGGGATTACCTTGCTATGGACGGCAAACTTCAGCTTGTCTAATCTTTCACACACAAAGGATAAGAGCTTCATGTCTGTATTTGAAGGGGTTGGTGGTGCGTTAGCTGAAAGCATAATGAGTTTTGACACAGTCTGAGTCACAAGAACGAAGTGGTATCTGCTGTTTGGAAATTCCAAACATGGGAATGGAGCCAGACAGGGGTATTACAAGTGATAGGAATAGCTCTTGTGTGGAAATAAGCAAGTCAGAGAAATAATACCTAGACTTGACTATGTGGGATAGCTTCCCAAAGTGATTGGTAGAGGGCATTTATCTCTTTTTTTTTTATATAAGTGAATCTGAGAAGTCGTGTGTAGAAAGTTATGGTAGATTATACCACAAGTTTAACATAGCTTTACAAATAAGCCTATGATCCTATCAGTTTTTTTTTTTAAAATAAATTACTTTTCTTAAATGTATCTCTGTTCGTGAGATATGTGACTGCCAAAGTACTGATGCCTGTATTTTTAGTGCTGTGGTTTTGCCATTGTAACATATTGCTGTGAAAGTGGGATCATTGGAAATGATATCTTCGAGCTGAGGTCCTGGAAAACATATTTGAGAATACATTGGTCTGCAAGAACAACAAACATTGTATGTAATAAAACCAGTTTGCTTATTAAAGCACCAATAATTAAAGTAGAATTTAAACGTTGAGGAGGCATAATGCAAAAGCAAGAGTCACTGGAGATGTATTGATGCTTGGGGAAAAAATTCACATTCAAATAAAAAACAAAGGCTTGGAAAAGATAAGGTAGATGCTATCACTGATGAGAAAGAAGCAATTGCTGACAGACAGTCCTTGTAAACAGATGTTCATTGGGTCAGGAAGAGCTGGAAGTGATCGAATGACTGAACACAATAAAAAAATGATGTTTGGGGTGTTGATTTGGAGTCACATAAAAGTATGCAACTTTGGATCCAATATCTACAGTATCTTTCACCTATTTTATAAATATGATTGAGATTAAGACATCCATTTGAACTGTAGCTTCATGTTAGGTAAATGAAGCAATGAATAAATAGTACTAGCCATGATTATTTCAAATAACTGATAACGGAAGATCTGTTTGGTTATCACTGGGCTAAATGTCTTCCAAATTATTGGGTAAAATAATGGCACTAGTTCCTATTTGGGGCAATATGGTTTTAAGCAATATGGTTTTAAGCAAACTCAAAGACGCATCTCTAACACTGTTCCATACTCAGATGAAGGCATCCTGAAAGACCATCTGATTGGGCAAATCTAATATGGCTGTGATATGTACTTTGTGACATAAAATCATAGAATCATAGGGCTGGAAGGGACTTTGGAGATCTTCTATTCCAAAACCTGCCCAAGGCAGGAATTCTTATTCCATTCTGGACAAATGGAGATCCAATTTTTTCTTAAGAACTTCCTTCCAGCATAAAGAAGAATTGCTATATTAGTCTGGGGGCCAAATTAAACAGATAAGGAAAGATCAGTGCTTTAATTAATAAATACGAAGTATCTCAAGTCATATCTGCAAGATAGATAGATAGATAGATAGATAGATAGATAGATAGATAGATAGATAGATAGATAGATAGATAGATAGGAATTTATGGGAAATTCCTGAGAGACTGGTAACATAAGAGCACAGTAATTTGTCCATTAGGCTTTGTTCTCAAAATGCATGTATTTGTGTTGAGTTGCTGTTGTCCCTAGTCACCAGGAAATGCTAATTCAAAAGAACATTCAGGATGGTGTAATTACAGGTAATGAAGCTGGAAGAAGACAATAAGAATGTTGTCAGTATATATAGATAGTATGTTTGCAGGCATTGAGATATGATAAATTTCACAATTTTGCTGTATTCCTGTTGAGTAACAAATATCATAATTACATTAGAATTATAGCCTGAAAGATAGCTATTGAATGTTTGTGCGTACGTTTTGCTTTAATCATTTGTCATTTTAAAAAGATCAAATCTTATTTGCAACCTACAAGATTTATGGGCTTTGGTACAGATTGGAATTTGAAAGAAAATCAGCAATTCAGCCATAGTGGTCAAACTGCAAAACGGTACAGATTTCCTGCGTCCTACCCATTGACTTAGAATATTCTAAGGGCTCTGGTTGGAGATCTTTGTTTAGCAAAGAATCTTTGGATGCTTGGCAATCATTTTTTACTTCTTTGAGTGTCGTTTGCAAGTGGCCTGCAGCTGCCTGTCTCTTTGTTAATAGTGTGACAGCAATGTGACACTGTGAAAATAATTACTATGGTGGTTACTCAGATTGCTCACTGTCTTGAGAGGAATGTCAGGAAGCATTAAAGCATGACCATAGGAAGGGCACAAAAACCAATGTTCTCTCTTTGTCACTTGTAGGGTATTAGACCTCACCTTCTTGCCTCTTTGGTCTGCCCAAAATGGGAAATATATTGTCCAAGTACTTTGATATCAAACTTGTAGACATATAAGACATGTAGCAAATACCTTGATGGGCATTTTGTCATGTGGAAACAAAATGGGTTGTCCAAGTGAGATCACATTTCTTCAGTTACTATCAATTTTATTTTAAGAAAGGTACTAATAGGAGAAAAAATCATGTACGTTCATCTAAGAGTCAAGAAATTGAGTGAAAACTGCAGAGAAAGGTTCAGAAGACTGGATTAGCAGTCAACTATTTAAAAAAGTACTGTGAAGGAGGAAAATAAAATGCATCTCTAGTATGACTGAAGAAAATTAATAAACCTAGGTTCAAAAGCTCTTTTGGGAAGGTGAATGACAAGGTGGTTATGTGGCAGCTTCACCAGACCTTGCATTAAGTGGATTACCAGGATCCATTTCAGACAGGATTCTGACCAGAGTAAATGGGAATGAAATGGCATTGATCATGATTTTGGATGATCTTTGGCATGGGCGGGTTACGCATCTATCCTTGCCCTAATTGATCTCTTGGCAGCTTTCAATACCATGACAACTATAGTATCATTCTGGATTGACTCAGAGGATTGGGGATGGATAACACAATGTTGTGCTGGTTCACCACATTTCTCCAGGTTTGGTTCTCCAGGGTCAGTTCCAATTGGTGGTGATTGGGGAGGAAAATTCCCTCCCTTGGTTCTTACATTGTAGGGTTCCATAGGGTTTGTTGTTTTTCCCATTCCTATTTAACATGTATATGAGGCCACTGGGTAAGCTCATATACATATCTCCCCCAATGCTGTGGATGTCTTATCCCAGCGTCTGAGGCTATGAAATGGGGAATGGGGAATAAGAGGTTCATCTGAATTGTAGCAAGGTGTGAGTGGCTTTGGGTTTTTAGGACTATGCCATTTTTGGTGACACAACCCCAAACAGATCTCATGCATAATCTGGAGGACCTCCTAGACTCACAATTCCTGCGCACCTGGCAGTGGTAGCTAGGAGGATCTTTGCACAGCTTCATATTATCTACCAGTTGTGCCCATTCCTACATTGAGGAGCTTTATTCACAGATACTCCTGCCTTGGTTATCGCCAGCTGGGCTTCTGTACTGTGCTCTATGTGAGACTGCCCTTGAAGAGTATTCAAAAATTTCAGCTGATGCAAAATACAGCTGCATGGGCAGTTGTGTATGTTTCTAGGAGAAAATTACACATTACACTTCTGCTCTGCAAGCTGTATTGGTTATTACCATATTTCCCTGAAAATAAGACCCAGTCTTATTTTCTCTTAGGCTTGAAAATAAGCACTCGGGCTTATTTTCGGGGTTGTTTTTTTGAGGTGCAGGAGACTGCGAGTGCGGTCACCTCATGGCTGCTTGGCTCTTTAATTGCAGCCCGTGGATCAGCAGAGCCAGCGAGGGCTGGGAGCTGCCTTTCATTGTCTCTCCGGGTACCTGGAGATATTTCTGGCGCACTCTTGCCAGCCCCAGCCCTGCCCACATTGCCAGGCAACCTTGCAGCTGAGGGCCCTCTCTTCCGCAGCTCACCTCTGGAGCAGGCGGTGACCACGGTTTGTGCTCTGTCAGGCCTGGAGCTCGGATCTTGCTCAGGCAGCTGCTACAATGAGGCAGAAAGCCATACGGTCCATCAGAATCGGCTCTCCCCTGCCTCTACCCAGCTGCTGGGTGTGCTGCACCTGCTGCAGCTAGCTTCGCGGGGCCTTATTGTTCTCCTGACTACGTTGCTCTCAGCAGCCTGGCTGGGTTGCTCCTGCCTGGTGTTGGGCAACTCAGCCCAGATTTTGGGAGCACTTCCCCCGCTGCTGGCCTGCCAGGCCCCCTTTGCATTGTCCTGTGCAAGCTCCGTTGTGGCCCTGCAGCAGGTCGGAGGAGAGGGGAGATCGCCCCTTCCTCATTTGCATCCCAAAACCCAGTCTTCCCTGGCCAGCAAAGCCCCTACCTGCACCCTTCTCACTGGAGCAAGACGTGCAATTCAATACCAGTATTACCTCATGGAGACCTCCGAGTACTACACTCTGCTGTAGCTTCAGAGCAAACCTCCACCTTCCCTGCACACAATTGCAATGATGAAGGCTTTGGATGGAGCATTTCTGGAATGTGCATCTGTACTGGACTTGAGAAAAGGGCAGTCGGAAGGAAAATGAAGGATTCTGATGCGGTGCATGGCTTTCTGCCATCATAGCAACAGCCTGACCAAGACCTGAGCTTGATGCCTGGTGGAGCGCAAACCATGGTTGCCGCCTGCTGCAGAGCCACAAGGTGAGCTGTAGAAGAGAGGGGCCCTAGGCTGCAAGGTTGCCAGGCACCCGGAGAGACAGAACGAGAGTCAGCTCCCGGCCCTCACTGGCTCAACTGATCCGGGGCCTGTGATTAAGGGGCCGAGCAGCCATGAGGTGACTGGGGAAAGGAAAAGCTGCCTCCTGTGCTAGCCATGCCCACCCCCTTCACTAGGGCTTATTTTTGGGGTAGGGCTCATAATTAGGTCTACCTCCAATAAACCAGGCTGGACTTATTTTCAGGGTAGGTCGTATTTTCGGGAAACACAGTAGTTTGTTTCTGGGTCCAGTTCAAGGTGCTGTCTTTGAACTTTAAAGCCTTACATAGTCTGGAATTGGCTTATTTAAGGGACCACCTCTCCCTGATGACCTTTATCTGTCCCACCAGATCCAGCAGAGAGGGCATTACTATGGGTCTTGTCATCTAGGGAGCTACATTTAGTGGATTCTAGATAGTGGATCTTTTTTGTTACAGTACCTGTTTTTTGGAAAATCCTTCCCCAGGCTGGTTTCAGCACATTTGATCTTCCGAAAATCCCTCAATATTTGTTGTGCCATCAGGCCTGGGGACCAGAGGAGACTGGTGAATTATTGAGGTGACCTCCTTATTATTAACATCTTTCTGCCTATATTTTTTTTAGCTCTTTTCATAGCTTTTTAATGTTTTTATTCTTTTACTATTTATTAATTAAGGGACATGGTGGCTCAGTTGCTAAGACGCTCAGCTTGTTGATCGAAAGATCAGCAATTCAGTGGTTCGAATCCCTAGTACTGTGTAACAGGGTGAGCTCCTGTTATTTATCCCAGTTTCTGCAGTTCGAAAAAATGCAAGTAGAAAAATAGGGACCACCTTTGGTGGGAAGGTAACAGTGTTCCGTGCACCTTTGGCGTTTAGTCATGCCGGCCACATGATCATGGAGAAGACTTTGGACAGCACTGGCTCTTCAGCTTTGAAACGGAGATGAGCATAGACCCCTAGAGTCGGGAGCGACTAACACATATGTGCGTGGGGAACCTTTACCTTTTTATTTATTAATTTAACTGCTTTTTTTGCCTTGTTGTATACCACCCAAAGTCACTTGGTGATATAGATGGCTATATAAATGAAACAAAAAAATAAGTGTTTTCCAACTATAAGAATGGCCTTGGAATGGAACAAGATGCAGTAACAAGTAAAGGCTAAACAGTTTTGGGAGATTGGAAGAATGAATAGGAGGCTGTGGAATCTAGATAAGAATGGACAGTATTAATTTATACAGTAGAAAACAGCCACTTGTGATCATTGTGGTTCATAGTGATCAAATGCAATAATTACAAACATTACTGATGGCTTTTGTTATGTTCTGCTGAAAACATTGTGTTCTCTTTTATTGTTATTGATACCTTCTGCTTTATTGATGTTTTGTGAAATAGTTGCTTGGCAAGTGATAAACCTTATGCACCAAGATGATTGTTATTTTGGGGAGATCAGGTCCAATCTAACAGGCAGGATTTCTTTTTTCCAATTTTCCTTTCATTTAAGGAAATAATTATCTGGCTCTTGTATGTGTAGATAACTCTGTTTGCATGTTGAGCTGTGCACAGGCAAGTTCAGTAAAGAAAAACATTCAGGGTAGTTTAAAATACTTCCCCTTCTGCCAAACTCATGCAATATTTATCAAGGGGCCAGGAGTCAGATGCACTGACCTCTGCGGTGCTGCAGTTAAACAGCTCCCGCATGTGTCCCCCCCCCCCCCTCACCCTACTTGCATTCTAATTGCTGCACTTGTCCTTTGGCTCTGGAGGTTTCTCACTGGCAACATTCATGCTAATGGAAGATTATGCTGGGCGAGATGTTCTTTCCTTTTGTCGCAGCAATAGCAAAGCTGTCTCTAGTTGTATGGATCCGAGTGCCAAAAATGTCTGCTAAGATTTCTAATGCCCGGGAGAGATTTTCAGCTTTGCTGACAGCAGCTGGTTGTATGCTGCTGAGAACATGGGACAAAGGGTCAGCTGCTGTGTTACTGATATTGTGCAGGTTTCTTACTTAGCTCTATTGCACTGTGTTACCAAGTTGTCTTTAAAGAACTGCTTGACCCTTCGCTGGATGGATATTTGTTCCACTTGACTTTCTGTTTTCTCCTATCTTCTTTTGGAGATTGAAATCAATATTCACTTTTGGGAGTCAGGCTGATCTTTAGTAGAAGTCTTGACTTCCAACATACTTGCGTTAGCTGGAAAGGGAATTGATAGATTTGGACAGGTAATAGTGAAAGATACTTTAACTCTTCAGCTTAGTTTCCCAGAAATGAGCTCTGAAGATGAAGATTGCTTTTTTAAATATCAATGATACTAAAGAAGTATAGTTGGTTGGTATATATAGAAGTTCCTGGTTCATTCTTTCTCATTTCCACTGAAATGCTCTATGGATAGATGAATTTTTTTTTGCCTGTAATCTTGACAATTTACTACTACTTAGAGTATATGGACATGTGATTTATTTATTAAGGACCATGTTGCTCTATATATGGATGGCACTGTTGCATTGTTGGAAATCAGGTATCCTTAAAATTTTGTGTTCCATTTGCTTAAAAAGGTAAGTCTAGGCTTACTATTATGAAGAAGGGTAAACACCTCAAAGCTCTTTGAATTTTAATAAATTGAAATTATTAATTGCTAATGTAAGAAATGAACATAGCATTTCCCTACATAGTTCTTATCCATTCTTCATGATTAGCAAAATAAGTATATTTTTTAAGAATTTATAATGCATAGTTTGTTGTTTTGAAAAACATCACACAATTCACTTTTTAATGGCATAGACTGTGTTCCCGAAGCACAGAATAGTTCATCACTTTTAAGGAGAAAATATAGAGATAATTGATGTATTCTAAGAATTGGGAAATGTTTTCATTTGATCTTATTTCATATCAGTTATATCATGCTTTTCTACTTAAAATAAATTCAAGTATTATTAAATGGATTCCCCCCCCCCCCCCCCCATCAAGAAGATGAGATCATCTTCTTGATTTTTCAGAAGATCTCATTCTTCACTCAGGTATTGGGCCAGGATAGAAGTTGGGCCCAATGCATATATATTTCGGAATATGAATGTTGCAGTGTTTTGCTCGTGTGAAATAGTTTTATTTTTCTGTGTGTAGGGAACCACCAGAGTTATGTTACATAGATGGGCAGCCATATACATCTTTTTAAAAGAATAAATACAGGCAGTCCTCAATTACAACCCCAGTTGGGATCAGGATTTCCATTGCTAAGCAAGGTGGCTATTAAGCGAGTCCTGCCCTATTTTACGAAATTTTTGCTGTGATTGTTAAGGGAATCACCACAGTTGTCAAATGAATCATGTGATTGTTAAACGAATCCAGCTTCCCCCATTGATTTTGATTGTCAGATTTTCTGGGAAGGTTGCAAATGGTGATCACATAACCCAGACACACAAACATTGTAAATATATGAGTTATGAAGTGCCTGAATTTTAATCACATGACCATGGGGATGCTGTGATGATTGGTTTATGAAGTATATGTCAGCGTTCCAGAAAAGCCTCAACTCCCAGTAAAGACGCGGAAGCAAGTATTTTCCAAAGTTCTCTTTACTAGAAATAGGTAAACTGGCACATCTGGGAAATCCCGAATCTGAAAAACACGGGCTTTTCTTCAGTAATTCAAAGCTCCCAAAACCACCCCCTTTCTCCTCAATCAATCACATGCTCCAATCAATGTCCGTTCCACCTCAACCCAACCCCTGTGCAGTCCTCCTCCAGATGCTGGATCATCCTGACCTTGACCGATAGGAAGAATGCTATTATGTCTATTAACTCCCCTCTCCTAAATCCCCCCTCCTATTTTCTCACACATGAGAAGGTGGCAGCATTGAAGTTTACGGCCTAATATGGCTTCCAAGGCTGGGAGTATATTTAAAACATTGACAATAGTGCAAATTAATTAATTTTGATGACTGTTCATCTCAAACAATCATACAATGAATTAAAAACAATAACAATATAGTACAGAAATAATTATATATACATGGCAATTGAGAAAAATTGTCATCATAGTTGTGGATGCAGTGGTTGAACTAGCAGCTGCAAATGCCCTGTCCACTTCCTCAGGTTCAGTGGGGTTGAACTCCCCCCAAATGACCCTATAGGATTTAGCCCCTATAACCTCTAATGATTCTGCCCTAAAGGTGCAATGCAGCAAAGAATGAATATGAGTGACATTATCAGTTGTATACTGAAAAATCTATATATATAAAAGCAAAACCCAATCACGCCATAATCACGAAATCTCCAGAACCGTAAAATCTACAAACTTGAAATTTGCCACATACGTTCCTCTTGGCTTCTAGGTGCTTACTAAGAAAGGATTTTTCGAAATGACAGTCAGAGCATTAGTATTTCCTATATTATTATTTACACACTCTGATGCTAAGGAATTCTACTCCCCCTCCCCACCTGAAAAGAAATCTGTTCCAAATGCAAAACACAAGCAGAGGAGAGGAGTTTCACTTTCAATTTTACTTTCACAGCAGGAAGCAGCCTTAATACAGAATACTTGAGCTAAGTCATGGCCAGGCTCCTTCCTGTCTCCTTCTCATACAGCACACACAGCAAATACTGTTTCACTTTCTAAACAACCCTCTGATGCTAAGGCATTCTACTCACCCTCCCCACATGAAAAGAAATCTGTTCCACACTCTGATGCTAAGGAGTTCTACTTTCCCTCCCCCACCTGAAAAGAAATCTGTTCCAAAAGCAAAACACAAGCAGAGGAGAGGAGTTTCACTTTCAGTTTTACTTTCACAGCAGCAACCAGGGGATAGGATAGGGGAGGCTTCTTTGGGGCAAGGCTGAGGGGGAGAAGGGGAGAGGAGAGGCCGATTGTAACTACTCATTAATTTTCAAGCTGTAAGTGTCGATTTATGAAGCCCCATCACATAGTTTCGTAGCGAAGCACGGGTATCCAGCTAGTGCTATATACTTCACAGTAGGTGAATCTTAGTATTACTGAGGTGAATCTGTAGGTGAATCTCCATATTATTCTCTTCCAGGAGGGGCTAGGTCACTCAATAGAGGGCTGCTGAGCGATTATCTGTGAATGCAATAAGAGATAAGAAATAGAAGTAGACTCTAATAACAGCTGTAGCTTGTGTTTAATTGTTGTTTGCCAGTAGCATTCTAGGCATCTTTGTGCTCTCTTTAGTTTTCTCAGCTCTTCCGAATACCATACAGAATGACACGGAACTCTGGGCATGGAAATGCTACTCAGGTGTGATTTGGTCCAAAGCCATGGTTGCTCTTCCATTCCATGCAGCCATCAAGGTTTTGGCTGGACCTTGTAACAGACCTTTCAGAATAATTCTCAGCTCCTTCTGGAACCCACTCGGGTCCATCAGTCACCTGGTGGTTGTAATTTCTTAGAAAATGTGATGCTATATGCCAGTAAATATAGTATAAATATTTTTAACATAAATATAAAAAATGTAAAAACTAAAAAAGCAAAATTTACCTTTATCCGACCATCTTGGAAAATGTTTTTTTTTAATTAATGAAAATGGTTACCCCACAGAAACAGCTTTGCACTGAAATTTAATCAGTGCTTACTTTATTGTGGTGCCTCCCTTCTCCCTTTCCATTTCCTTGTGTTATATATGCTGCCCAGCCAAATTGATCACTGTCCTATTATCTTTTTACTGAGTCTTCTGTCTAGAGGCATTAGAGTAATATTTGTAGGTGAAAATTTGCAACAATGTTTGTCTTTATTGGCCTGATGGTGCCAAGTACTGAATTTATTATTTGTGTCTCAGAAATACATATATAGGATGAAGAACGTGTTTGGTCCATTGTTTTGTTACCATTGGAAAGGATTGGGAGAAGAATATGGGAGGAAAAAATTATATTCGGCCTCGCTGTAGTAAAACATAGAACAGCAGTGAAGGAGGAGGAGTGTGAAATGGAATGGCTTTTAGAGGTGGCAGCTCTTATTTTGGGGGTGGGGGAAATGTATATTGAGGTGTTAGCTATGGTTTGCCATTCTGCTTATGTAGAAAAAAAGTTAGTGATTTCCTAAAGTTGAGCCTAATTGAAGGCAAATATACATGTGCCATGATAATGTTGCAGGATCCAATCTGGGTCATTCACCAGGATCACGTATTTTGTCTTCCAAGCTTTTGCACTTGTGCTGATCCTCTGGATGGACCCTAGTATGAGTCCAAAAGTTCGAAAGACTAAACCTCAGGCCTCAGTGACCGATCCAGGTTAGATCTTGAACTTAATTTCTGGTGAATTCATAGATACATTCCTGAATTTTTATTTATTCATCAAATTTATATAGCTGCCCATCTCACTGAAGGAGACTCTGAAGGTGACAAACAAGTATCTGATAAAAACACTTCTTTTTTTAAAAAACTTAATTTTGCATTACATTACAGCTTTCCTGATGAATTCCTATCCAAATACTAATCAAACCTGAACCTCTTTAATTATTTTTGGATCAGTCAAGGTCACTTAGGGGCTCATCCATAGGAAGGCTGGTGATTAATTGTGAGAGGTAGACTCATTTGTGGTCCTGCAGACCAGATATTGCTCTTGCTTAGTTTAGGGAATTCTGACTGTCGTTGGAAATTATGAACTACAATATTCCTGGATTACTTGTTGGGTAAATTTGCTCCAGGCTAAATTGCAAAATCTACAAATGTTTGTGAGAAAGGTTTAGTTTCTAACAGTCTTTCAGAAGCAGTATTTCATTAGCATCTTTTGTCAGTCAATAGAGTCCTTTGTGTCTGAAGAAGAAGAAGAAGAAGTATCATGACACCAAAAATGACTTACATATTTGAATCAGACATTGGGAAGCAGTCACTGAGATATTGCTGGTTTGCAGCAGACAAACAGAAATAGAGTATTTATGTTTTGTGTCACATTGTTTTGTGCACAATGCTGATATATAATTTAGAACAAGGGTGTCAAACTCAAGTTGTCATGGTGGCGTTACGTGATCTATCGGCATCCCCCCCCCTTTTGCTAAACCGGGTATGGGCTGGCCATCATGTGACACATCTGGCCTGTGGGCTGGGAATTTGACAGCCCTGACTTAGAGCTTGACTAAACTGTAACATGTTGAGGGTAGAGGTTTGGGAGATCTCCTTGTGTTAGTGTGAAAGCTGACTACTGTGCTAATTTAAAAACTTCTCAGTAAGTATGTTGTTTCCTGTGGCAACCACTTGCACAAATATACCAAAGCTTTCTCTCTGATTGATTGGATGCTACTAAGATGATTTCCCAAAGTGATTAAGTCTGCCGTGGAGATATGGAAACTAGCTGCAAGTAGTCTTGACAGAGGGACTTTTGATGACCCAGCAGAGCTGAGAAACTCATTTATCTATTTCAGGCAATCACAAAGATACCATACTATCGGTATATTGTTAAAACTTGCAGTAAAATTTGTAAGCATCGCAGGTCTTTTTACCTCATGTAAGAGGAGAGATGTGTTGGTCGGTGACAATGCCTCTCTGGATTCTATGTAGGAGTAACAAGACAAACTGCACAAAGTAATTAATGGATCCAAGTTTGACATCAGGACTCAAAACAAAGACAAAGCCATATCATAGACACTCCAGTACAGATCTCAAAGTAGCCTTGATAAAAAGAAATTTTACCAGCACAACTGAGTGAGAGTTTTCTGAACTCACCTACATCAAAAGGTTTCAGTGTATTTCTGGAAGTCCCAGCAAACACAATGGATGTTTAACATATTGCAGTTAATTGATAAAATACTTGTAATCTGTCTCACATGTAACCTATATCTGCATAAACCAATTTATATTGGTTAATCTCCATAAACAGATCAATTTTGACATCTATTGCATTTGATGAAGAGGCAATAGATGTCACATAAAGCTAATTTGTGTTCGTCTAAAAGGTGCTACGAGACTCCTCCTGATTTCTATCTCATATCTACATATACATCTTAGGTTTTTGAGTGTTACGTGATGTGAAGTACACCTTTTAAATATACCTTTAGGACCAAAATAAAAACAACAACAATGCACTTACAAAAATTTATGCCACAATATACTTTGTAGTTTTAATTAGATTCAAGTTATCAAGATCCATAATTTGGCATTTAATTCATAAATTGGTGGTTGCTAAATGCACCTAGCATTGAATATTAACCATGTATCTTTCCAAGTAAATAATTATCTTTACCTAAAGTACTTGTCTTGTTGTTGTTGTTGTTGTTATCTTGTATCTCCATTATCAAAGCATAGCTTTCTCATTGGCTGTTTTGTACCAAAGATTCCTTCTAGATTAGCAGCAAGGCTATGTGTCTCTTGAGATGGTAAATTACACTTGAGGAACAGTAGTATTTTATAGATACAACATATATTTGACATAGTCATGTCTTTTAAATTTTCCAGACAGATGAGTGCTATGTGGTAGCCTTGAAGGCATGCATGGCCACAATTTTGCTGTCTTGTTTATAAAATGCAACATAAATGTTGCATGATGTTGAGATGCAGGAAGAGATTGTGTTGTTCCACTTCCTCATTTTTCTGCAACAGTATCTTTATATCGTTTGTATGCAATTTAGAAGCTTTTCTGCAAGGCTTCCTTAACTATTAGATGATTGCAGGATGAAATATTAATATTTTAAACATAAAAATATTAAAGCAGGATGTAATCTTTTTAAGAGTCTGGAGGCAAGCAGCTCTCTTCCTCCTCCTCCTACATTTACCAAGGCAAATGTAACAGTGCATTCTAAATATTTTTAGAACATGAGCATACTGAGTTCTATTAAAGCCAAGATCAGGTTTGTAAGGTTTAATATTTTCTCCCAGTTTTAGAAAGAGTAAATTCTCTAAAAATGCCAGCTAGGTACTAAAAGATTAAGAATATAAAAAATAACACAATTTTTTTAAGGTTTCTGACATTCCAAACCTAACAGATGGACAATAACCATTTATGATTAGCTGGGAGACTTGCACATTAATTTTTCATACAGTAGGACCACCTGAGTGACTGAATTCAATTACAAGCTGCCTCCCTTTCTTGTTGCCCCCCCTCTTTTCCCTCCCCGTGTTATTAATGTGGCACCTCCATAAAAGAAATGGAGGGACCTGTTGAAATGTGAAACTCTTATTTCTTAGCATGACCCCCTAGATAATTAGGGTTAAATTGATATGCTATCACACTGGTGACACATTTTATCTGCCTGTGTTTGTACAAGAGGATACAATGATGGAGGAAGGACCAATTTGTGTCCTCCTTTAACTAACCAGACTGAGATAAAAGGTGTCACTAGGACGATAATATCCTCGCCTTGCACTCTTTTATTGTTGCTCCATTTGTTCCCACCCCTCAAATCCTGTTCTTTCATTCTTTCAATACCCTCGGCCATATTTTAGCTCCATGCCATTGCATAATGATGCTCTGCTAAATGTGTGTGTGCTATCTGAAACTCTGGCTGACAGCCTTGCCCGATAACCAAATTCCTGCCCATCTATCACTCGCTGCCTCTTCTCAACTTAAGGAAAGTGATAACCAAAGCATGGCTGTTTATCACTGCAAGCTGGGCTTTTCTTTTCCAGATGGAAGAAAAAAAGAGAAGGAAAACCATGTGACTTTGCCTTCAATTTACTTCAGTTTTCCTTCTCTGCGGTTCAGAATGGAAAAACTGTTATGTACTGCCAAGAACACCAGCTTGACATATAATTTTGGTGCAAAAATGTTTTTTTAGTTTAATAACTCCAGGAAAATATTATTTATTATTATATTGTAATTAGTGTATATCTGTCTACGTGTACAAAAACAGCTTAATGCCCTTTTAAATTAGAGATAGAGTTCTATTAAATGTCTCCTCAATTGTTATCAAAATAGTATGCATGCACACATATGTGCATATTCAGATTGCACTACACTTAGTGTAATGTAGAACATAATTGGTAATGGCAAAATGTAAATAAATGCAAATATGTTCTGTTCTCTGAAAAATATAAACTTTAGTTGAGGGCCTTGATATCAGGCCTTATATAGTAGGAACCACGCAGAATCAGCTTATTTTTGTACTGGGATAATGATGGACATAGTAAGAAATTAGAATAATAAGAAATAATAAAATAATAAGAAATCAATGGCATAGGTCAGTAATGGCTAACCTTTATGCCATCGCGTGTCAAAAGCAGTGGGAGCACGGTGGGGTCACACGCTGTTGTGGCCCCGTCCTCTGAGCCTATCCCTTTGGAGGAAGGCAACTCTGAGCAGGAGGAAGAGGAGCCAGCCAGATCTCCCAGCCCTCCCCCTCTGGCACCGGCTCAGGTGCCAGCTGAAAGAGAGCCAAGTAGTGGGGAAACAGGTGTCTCAGATGAGAGTGAGGGAGAGACGTCATTCCTGGACGCACGCCAAAGAAGGCGAGAGAAAAGGGTACTGCAGCTGCGGCGTATGAGGAAATCCTGAGTCATTGGATTGGAGTCATAGGATCCATGACTCACTGGACCACACCCAGAAGCATATCTATTTAAGACAGTACAATGGGTCACGAAGTTCGTGACGAACAAAGCTAACTGCACAGCTAAACAAACGGAGCAACCTCGTAGTCTTGGAAGCTTGATGAACGGCAAAGCTACGTAGGTGATTTTCTTGTTTGTGTAAACCAATAAAGTCCTTGGCAGACGGTGTGCATATCGCTGCCAAGGTTGAGATAAGAACTGCAGAGTGTGCCAAGTGAGTCTTAACCCTCGGCTGGCTGTGTTTTTGTGGGTCTCTGAAGGGGGGGGACAGATCATCTTGTTCGTCACCCAAAACTCCATCGTTAACCCACGATGGACCAACAGCTGCAGCAGCAGGTACAGCAGATGCTGGAGGCCAATCAACTTCTGCAACAGCAAGTAGCACAGCTAACTGCACAACTTGCTTTGGGAAATGCTCCTGTAGCAGCTCCACCTGCTCCCCTTCCCCGTCCAAGATACCCAGTGAACATGCCAGATAAGTTTTCTGGACAGCAGGAAATGTTCCCGGCCTTCTTGGGACAGTGCCAGCTGTACATGGCAATGCGGCCGGAGGATTTTCCGGATGACCGGGTTCGGGTGGCTTTTATTATCAGCTCCCTCTCTGGCACTGCCGCCCGATGGGCCACGCCCCTGTTGCTGCAAGACAGCCCCTTGCTTCTGGACTATCAGGGCTTTTTGCAACACCTGCGCACCATGTTTGAGGACCCCCTCCGGGTGCAGACGGCAGCGAGGCGCATCAAAGACCTCCGCCAAGGCAAGCGCCCCCTGCAGGACTATATTGCGGAGTTCCGATTGCTAGGCCAGGATTCGGCCTGGAATGAGGCGGCGCTGATGGATGCCTTCCAGGACGGCCTCTGCGATGAGATGCAGGACGAGCTGGTTCGGGTGGAGGCGCCACAGACCCTGGACACGCTGGTGACCCAATGCCTGCGCATCGATGCCCGCCTACAACGGCGACGGCCCCGTAGGGCTCTTCCGGAACCACCGACAGTGCCGGCACCCCCGCGTTTCGTACCAACAGCGCCCCGGACCGTACCGCGTTTGGTGGCGACGGCTGAGGAGCCCATGGAGCTCGGAGCAGCCAGACCTCAACTGACGGCCCAGGAGCGGATGCGGAGACGCCAAGGGGGGTTGTGCCTCTATTGCGGCGAGGCTGGACATTTCGCCGCCTCGTGTCCCCGGAAGCGGAGTGGATCGCTCAAGCCTGTTCCGGAGCCTCGGCGTGACCAGCCGGGAAACGGGTCAGGCCTGGCCTAGGGGAAACTCTGGGTCAGGCAGGTGACCATGCCCCGCCGGAGGCGGCGGCTGTGGACTGTGAGCCCCCTCGGCACCTGATTTTGAACACCCGGGTGTTGTTGGCTAACCGGTCGGAGGGGCTCCAGGCGCACGCGCTGGTGGACTCGGGGGCCACCACGAACTTTATGGACCAGGCCTTTGTGGCCCATTACAAGGTTCCCTTGGTTCCAGTGGACCCTCCGTTGAGGGTCGAAACTATTGATGGGCGGGAACTTGTGGCGGGGCCCATCAACTTCGCTACTCAGCCCTTGCGCCTGGCCATTGGGAACCATGAGGAGGCGATCCAGTTTTATGTGACGGCGGACCTGCACTTCCCCTTGGTCCTGGGGATGGCCTGGCTTCGGGCGCACGACCCTCAGGTGGCGTGGTCGAGAAATGCCATCTCGTTCCCCAGCCTGCAGTGTGTCGACCACCTTCGCCACACCTGTGCCGGCCAGGACGTCTCTGCCCCGAACGTCTCCTTGCCTCCGGAGCTGACATCCTTCGCCGACGTGTTCAGCGAGAAGGAGGCGGATCGCTTGCCCCCGCACCGACCCTACGACTGCGCGGTGGACTTGATGCCCAACGCGCCCCTGCCCTCGGGACGCCTGTACTCCATGTCGGAGCCCGAGCTGGCCGCCTTACGGGACTTTCTGGACAAGAACCTGGCCCGTGGGTTCATCCGGCCTTCGACCTCCCCGCTCTCGGCCCCAGTCCTCTTCGTGAAAAAGAAGACGGGGGACTTGCGCCTGTGTTGCGACTACCGGCGCTTGAATGCCATCACGGTACGGAATCGCTATCCCCTGCCGCTGATCCCGGAGCTGATGGAGAGGTTGCGGGAGGCCTCGATTTTCACCAAGCTCGACCTCCGGGGAGCCTACAACCTGGTGCGGATGCGAGAGGGGGACGAGTGGAAGACGGCATTTGGCACCCGATACGGACACTTTGAATATACCGTCATGCCGTTCGGGTTGACCAACGCCCCCGCGGTCTTCCAGCACTTGATGAACAACGTGTTCCGGGACATGCTGGATCGGTTCGTGGTGATCTACCTGGATGATATTTTGATCTATTCCCGGACCCCGGAGAGTCACCTCCAGCATGTCTGCCAGGTCCTGCAGCGCCTGCGGGAGCACCAGCTCTATGCGAAGTTGGAGAAATGTTACTTCTTCCAGACTTCCATAGAGTTCCTCGGGCACATCATCACCCCCGAGGGCATCGCGATGGACCCACACAAGGTGGCGGCCTTGCGCAGTTGGGAACCCCCGCGTCGGGTGAAGGACGTCCAGCGTCTGTTGGGATTCGCCAACTACTACCGGACCTTCATCCCGGGCTTTGCCACCCTGACCGTGCCGTTGACCCAGCTCCTTCGGAAGAAGGTTCCGTTCCAGTGGGGGCCCCCGCAGCAGCAGGCCTTCGAGGTTCTCAAGCAGGCCTTTGTCACGGAGCCGGTCCTGAGGCACCCCGATCCACACCGTCCGTTCGTGGTTGAGACAGACGCGTCCAACGTGGCGATTGGAGCGGTGCTGCTACAGGCTCCGGTGGATGGTGGCACTCTTTTTCCCTGCGCTTACTACTCCCGGAAACTCACTCCTTCCGAGCGCAACTACACCATCTGGGAAAAGGAGTTGCTGGCTATCAAGGCCGCGTTCGAGGCTTGGCGACATCACCTCGAGGGGGCCCGACACCAGGTGGAGGTGCGGACGGACCATCGGAACCTGGAGCACCTCACCACGGCCAGGAATTTGAACCAGCGGCAGATCCGGTGGTCGTTGTTTTTCGCCCGGTTCAACTTCCACGTCACATACATTCCGAGCCACCTCAACCAGAGGGCGGACGCGCTATCCCGTAAGCCGGAATACTTTTGCCCAAAGGACTCCCTTTCCCCCCGGACGGTGCTGCCAGCGGACTCCTTGGCCGCGGTCCAGGAACCGGTGGACCTGCGGACTCAGGTGCTGGAAGCGCAGCGACGGGACGACTGGTCGCAGCAGCGGAGAGCGGACGTCGGCCCCGCGTCCCCATGGACCGTGGAGGAGGGCTTGCTCAGGCACCGGGGTCGGCTGTACGTGCCCACAAGTCCGCTCCGAGCCCTCGTCATGAACCAGTGCCATGACAACCCCGCGGCGGGGCACTTCGGCTTCTTTAAGACCTTGAACCTAGTGACGCGGACTTTTTGGTGGCCTCGGGTACGGCACGACGTGCACGCCTACGTGACGTCCTGTGTGCCATGCCGACAGGCCAAAGCCGCGTCCGGCCCCCCTCCTGGACTCCTCCAGCCGCTGCCGACACCGGAGAGACCATGGGGAGCCATCTCCATGGACTTCCTGACTGACCTGCCCCTGTCCGCTACGTTCACGACCGTCCTCGTGGTGGTGGATGCGCTCACGAAGATGGCACATTTCATCCCGTGCCGCGGCCTGCCCTCAGCTCGTACCACGGCTCGCCTGTTCCTGCAACACATCTTCCGCCTCCACGGCCTGCCGGACCGGGTGGTTTCGGATCGCGGGGCCCAGTTCACGGCCCGCTTCTGGAAAAGCCTGATGGCTGCGCTGGAGGTGCAGGTGTGCCTGTCGTCATCACACCACCCGGAGACTGACGGGGGCACGGAGAAGGTCATTGGCATACTGGAGCAGTACCTCCGCTGTTTTGTCAACCAGCAGCAGGACAACTGGGCCGAGTACCTTCCCCTGGCGGAGTTCGCTTTTAACAACTCCCAACATACCTCCACCCAGATGACACCGTTCCATGCCAACGTCGGGTACCATCCACGTTTTTTTCCGTTGACCATCATGGACTCCCCTGTTCCTGAGACCCGGGACTTCCTCTCGGAGCTGCAGGCGGTGCAGCAACTGGTGCGGCGGCAGCTGATCCGGGCGAAAGAGGACTATAAACGGTTCGCCGATCGCGGCCGCCGGGCGACGCCACCGCTGGAAGTTGGAGATCGGGTGTGGCTGTCCACGAAACACCTCCCCACGGACCAGCCGGTGAGGAAACTGGCCCACCGCTTTATCGGTCCCTTCCCCATCGAGGCGGTCATCAACCCGGTGGCCTATCGGTTGACTCTACCCCGCTCCATGCGGCTCCACCCCGTTTTTCATCGGTCCCTCCTGGTCCCTGAGACTCCCACTAGCCGTCTCCGCCGCCCGCCGCCGCCTGCCCCCCCAGCCGCAGCCGACGAGGACGACGCCTCGACGTATGAGGTGGACAGTATTCGGGACTCCCGTTGGCTGAAGGGGCGCTTCCAATACCTCATCGCTTGGAAAGGGTACGGGGCCGAGGATTTCACCTGGGTGGACGCATCTGCCGTTCAGGCCCCTGACCTGGTGCGGACTTTCCACGAACAGTTCCCGTCCCGACCCCATCCTGACCGTCAGACCCGGGGGAAGGGCCCTGCGGTGGGGGATAGTGTTGTGGCCCCGTCCTCTGAGCCTATCCCTTTGGAGGAAGGCAACTCTGAGCAGGAGGAAGAGGAGCCAGCCAGATCTCCCAGCCCTCCCCCTCTGGCACCGGCTCAGGTGCCAGCTGAAAGAGAGCCAAGTAGTGGGGAAACAGGTGTCTCAGATGAGAGTGAGGGAGAGACGTCATTCCTGGACGCACGCCAAAGAAGGCGAGAGAAAAGGGTACTGCAGCTGCGGCGTATGAGGAAATCCTGAGTCATTGGATTGGAGTCATAGGATCCATGACTCACTGGACCACACCCAGAAGCATATCTATTTAAGACAGTACAATGGGTCACGAAGTTCGTGACGAACAAAGCTAACTGCACAGCTAAACAAACGGAGCAACCTCGTAGTCTTGGAAGCTTGATGAACGGCAAAGCTACGTAGGTGATTTTCTTGTTTGTGTAAACCAATAAAGTCCTTGGCAGACGGTGTGCATATCGCTGCCAAGGTTGAGATAAGAACTGCAGAGTGTGCCAAGTGAGTCTTAACCCTCGGCTGGCTGTGTTTTTGTGGGTCTCTGAAGGGGGGGGACAGATCACACGCACACATGCCCACATCCATAATTCTATGTGCCCCGCCCCCCTGTGCTCCCCCCGTTTTTGGCACATGATGGCACATGATGGCTCAGTAGGCCCGGGAGGCCCGCTTTTTGCTCTTACCAGGCTCCAGAGCCTTTATAGGAGCCTGGGGAGGGCAAAAACCACCTCCCCCCCCAGAGGTCCTCTGGAGGTCGGAAACAGTGTGTTTCCTGACTTCTGGTGGGCCCTGAAGACCCGAAAATCAGCTGGCTGGCGCACACATGCGTGCCAGAGCTGAGCTTGCGTGGCCACTGATATGGCTCCGCGTGCCACCTGTGGCACCTGTGCCATAGGTTCTCCATCACAGGCATAGGTTGTGTCAATGGCTTAGATATTTTGGCTCCATGATCAGGTATGAATGGGAAATGCTAATGGATCCAACAATATAATGTGCGTTTCCCAGGAACTGGTACTGTATTTCACTGATTATGTAAGTAGTAAATGTCTATGGAGTTTCAGGTCCAGGTTATGGTTGTCCCAAAGGTGCGTTTTCAAGAGGCAACTGGACTTTCTGGCTTTTCTTTGAAGATGTTTCGCTTTTCAGAGCTGAAGAAGCTTCTTGGATGAGACGCGAAATGTCTTCAAAGAAAAACCAGAAAGTCCAGTTGCCTCTTGAAAAAGCACCTTTGGGACATATATAAATAGTATCTAAAAGCTGTCCATAGTATTATTCTCCATGGATTTGCTTAACTCTCTCTTAAAGTCATCTATGTTGATGGCCATCTACACATTTTAAGAAGTTTGACTCAGTGTATGGAAAACAGTGTTCCTTTTCTTGTCTGAAATTTCTCAGCCTTAAGCTTTATTCAGTAGGTGAGGTGATGATGTAAATTGGCCAGTTATTTTGCTTTTGTTTTTCTGGGTGGAGATTTTAATTCTTTTAAGGTTATATGTGGGCTTATATTGTGGATTTTAAGTGTTTCCTGCTTCAGATGACAGAAAATATTATAACTACTTTTTGACAGTTTTGATCAGGAAAGGCCCGAGGACTTTATAAATGGACTGGAGGTGTGCATGTTCCTCATCTCTGTATTAAAGGAAGAAACGTATCCACCTATATCACTCAACCTTATTTCTAAAGAGAACACATAATTCTTAGTTCAGTGAAACTAAATGTTAGTGCTTGCTTAACTGTAGAGCTGAGGTAATGGACATTTAAACAGGAAAGTTACTGGTTTTATTTTGCTTATGCTAACCAGGCCATTTGATGTCTTTCCCTAACCTGATATCCTCCAGATACGCTGAACTAACACTGCCTCATTGCAGTCATTTTGGTATGTTGTCTGTGGATGATTTGAATTGTACATCGACACAGTTTAAGGTTAACAGATACATAGAGGAAGGATATCTTACCTTTTTGCGTTAAGCACTAATGTCACTGGCTTCTCACTGACCGTGCCTTGTCCAATCTCTTCTCCCTCTTTTTTTCTGGGAAAAAAAATCAGTTTAAGGAGCACAGTTTACATCAAAGTGCTGGGTGCAAAGAGCATGCTTGATTTGCATATCCAATTGCTTGGATTGAAGTAATTACCATGTGTAAATGAATCTATTAATCACTTATTTAATTAATTTTTGGTCTTTCCTATGGCCACCTAATTCATACCCAATCCAGCATTCAAAGCATATCTAAAAATCTTTAGCAAAGCATTAATAAGCAATACGACCTATTAACTACCCCATATCAATCAAATTGATTGAGTATAAATGAATTTACATTCTAAACTAATGGCCGCAATGTCCATTCTTTTCTCCACCAGCAGCGGAAGGCTATATATGTGAATGTGTGCTGTGGGTTATGTAGCAGGTGTATTGACCTGGATCCCAAAGTTCAGTTCTTATCCCCTTTTGTTTGTTTCTGAAGACAGAAATAGGAGAACTGTATTTCATATTGTAGAATGCTAAATGTTTGTGCCTTGCCTCCATATGCTTGTCCTGGCAAACTCTTTTCTGATGATCTTAAATCAAAGAAACAAGGAACAATTCAAGATGAATCTTTTCCTCAGTCGCCCAGCATTGCTGTTTTGAATGGCTTCTCCTTCTCCCTCAAAAACCTGCTACTTAGCATTGTGGCTTTGTGTATTTACCTCCATTAACTTTAAATACTCTGTTCAGACTAATGCAAAATATTTTGAGTGATAGCTCTGGGAAATGACATAGCCAAGTCATTTTACAACTCATTTCATTGAGTACATCTGTTAGTCAATAAAGGGATTGTATGACACAAGAACGTATCTGTAGCAAGCCATAAAACAAATATAGAGAGTTGTCATAATATCTTTGGGGCTGTGTATCATTGTAAATGATGAATTCTGGCACATGAAATGATAGGATATTTAAAGTACATATATTATTCTTTAAAAACAAACAACCAAACAAATACATTTTGTAAGTACTCCCAAAATACTTGTAATTGTTTTCATTTTGTTTATCTCTTAGTTCTTAAACATTGAGACAAATATGACGGTTTGTGTTTTATTTGAAGTTGGCTGATGGTAAATGATCCACTAGTTTATAACCATGTTAATATAACTGGGGCTAACACAAAGAAGAGTTTTGAGGGGAGGGGGAAACGTATGATCTGTTGGTTTCATCTGATTTAACCCATTTTTTTCCTTTTATGGTTTTTCTAAAATATTATTTAGATTTCTGTAATTTGTATTATAATGAAATTTTAATTATTTCGGGGTTTTTTTTTAACTGCAGCTGTATTTGTTTTCCAATGAAGGAATGGGGGTGGGGGAGAAATTATGCCATTAAAGAGGATTGATCATTACAGAAATATTTCTGTGCAACTAAGTTCTGTGCAACTCTTTACAAAATCTTTTTCTTTTTTTCTTTTCCACTGTTCCATTCTACCTTTTATAGAACAATTAATGTTTAATTTTAAATACAATAGTAAGTTAATAATGAATATCTGAAGGACCAGAGAGATTGCCCACCCATAATGGTAGCCAATTTGTGAACAGGCAAACACCTCGAGGCAACCATATTTCTTTGCTTAATAATAATTTGCTTTCAAAATGTCAGATGTGCCTAGCTTTCCAAAAAGGTTGGGGATCTCTCAACTAGAGACACATGTACTCCTAAGAAGACTGAGGTTTAGGCTGAAATACAGATGGTACGTTTCCTTATTTCTCCTTTCTTGGTACTTAGACGGTTCTACTTGAAACCAACCTGCTCTTTTTCTTACAGGTTACCTGGACAATGCCAGTACTTAGGACTTCCAGTTGCTGATTACTTCAAACAGTGGATTAATCTCAAAAAGGTACTTTCATTGCTGATATGTCTCTCTTGCCCTCCCCCATCTCAGTCTTTGTTGTCTCTTCATTTCCATCATTTCCCCTTCCTTCTATAGTATTCTCCTTCCTTCAAGGAGGTATTTAATAAGCGCTGCTGTTTTGCATTGAAATGAGGAGTTATTTTCTCAGAACCTGGGTGAAGCAAAGTTCCTATTGTATTTCTCCTAATAGAGTCTTACTGTACTTGATGGAATATGGTCTGCAGCTGGAAAATCTCATTGTGGCCATCCTGATATAGCATCTCTATGCATAATAACTTAGCATTTCCTTAGGATAGGCTGGGTCAATTGGGGCATATCTAAATCTTTCTTTCCTAGAATTTCTGACTCACCCTTCCCTCCTCCCTGCCCCAAATATTAGCTAGCTATTTTTGGTCTTTAAAATGCTTAAGACTTTTTGTTTTATTCACTTCAACAAAACTACCACTGAACCTATTTTCTTTTGTAGGTACATGTAGTTATAGCTGCTGAGGCATGGATGCCTCCTTCATTTCTTGGGTCACACTTTATTGTTGGATTACTCAAATATCTTACATTTTTCTAAAAAGTTTCTCACAAGTCTATATCAGAGGTGAAATGCTCCCGGTTTGGACCGGATTGCCTGATCCAGTAGCGATGGCGGCGGGTGGTTTGGAGAACCAGTAACAAAAATCCCTGCCCCCCCCTCCCATGCTCAACTGAATCGCACGATCATCAGAGGCTTTTTTTTTACTTTTAAAAGCATTTTTTCTACAACCTCTCCCAACAAAAAAATGCTTTTAAAAGTAAAAAAAAAAACCCTCTGATGATCACGGGACTCAGCTGGGGTCCTCAGAGGCTTTTCAAAGCATTTTTTTCTACAACCTCTTGGCCGAAAAGGTGGTTAAAAAATGCTTTGAAAAGTCTCTGATGATCCCAGCTGAGTTGCCTGATCGGCAGAGAGGCTTTTCAAAGCATTTTTAAAAAAGCCTCTCTGACGATCCCAGCTGAGTTGCCTGATTGCCAGAGGCTTTTCAAAGCATTAGAAAAAATGGTTTGAAAAGTTAAAAAAAAAAAAGTTGGCCATGCCCACCCAGTCACATTCCCCCCCCCCCCCCCCCCAAGCCACGTCCACAGAACTGGTAGTAACACATTTTACATTTCACCCCTGGTCTACATAGATTAATATGTGACTCCACCCTGACTGAACCCAACTCTATATTATGCAGGGAGTGGAAATTGACAGTAGAGACAAGGAACTGTGCAGCACATAGACCTGCAACAGCTCTTAACATTATTTTGTTTGAATCATGATATAAACAAATAGCATAGTTTTGCATTTTAAATTCTATTCTCATTAAATAAAAGCTTGCCAGATGAAATTGCTGATAATACTGTTTCTCATTTTGTTACATAAACAAATCTAAGAGGTAGTCTGAGCAGTTATAGAAGGAAAATTAGCATAATCTGTTTTGTCAATTCAGAGTAGGGCACAAGTGTAATGGGAGAGAAGCTGGCAGCACGTGCCTTAGTTTGACAAGGATTTCTTCCTTCCCTGCTGTCAGAGTGAATGTCCTAGCTTATTGCTTCGTTTCTGCATATATAAGATGAAAATACGTTGGGAATTTTGTGCCACCCAGAAACCATTAAAAATTGCCACTTGAAGTTCCCTAAAGTTCTGGTGAATGTCTAGAAATAATATAACTAATCAGTATTGATGGATGTATCAAGAACAGTGGTGGGTTGCCCCCGGTTCGGACCGGTTCGCAAGAACTGATAGTAGAACTGGTGGGAGGCTCCGCCCACTGACCCGGACGTCATCATAGGTGATCTGCGCATAAGCTTCTGTGCATGTGCGGAAGAGCGCATGCAAGTAAAGGTAAGTAGAACCCAAATATTATCCTGTATGATAATATTTGATATGTTAGGTAAAACTCTTTGCTATATTGTACTTCTTGCAACTTTTTCATTTGGGCTATTGATGTTTTGTTTTAAAAGTCTGGCTTTCATATAATCTATTCTGACATTTCAGTGGAAGGAAATATTATTCTTTCTAAGAATAATTCTTTCTTTCTTTCATGTATAGAGCTTGAGTTATAATTCACATGGGTGGGGTGGTTGTATCTTAGAATGGGGACATCACAAAATCTCAGGATACATAGTTAGAGATCACAGTAGGGGAAATAACATTTGGGGTTAACATCAGTTGTAAATCACTTGCTTTCTTATCAGATGTGATGATTCGTACTGACTTGGTCAGGGATGTGAAGCATATTTTCTGTGCTTAGTATAGGAAGAGTAGAATTTTACTTTGTGCCAAGTCCTTCCATTTTCTAGTTTCTGAAGTTACTTCATTGATTCTTCAATTTGAAAAATCTTCTTCTAGCTTTTTGTGCACCTGGCTTTTTCTTTGCTGACTTGTCTATGGTCCAAAGTAGTGGTGGGATTCAAGTAATTTAACAACCGGTTCTCTGCCCTAATAATTTCTTCCAACACCCAGTTCACCAAACTGCTCAGAAAGTTAATTACCGGTTCTCACAAAGTGATGCGAACTGGCTGAATCCTACCACTGGTCCAAAGACAGCCACAAATAAAAACTTTAGTTTCTGTTTAGGCTAAGTAGAGCCAAAATTCCAATGAAGACTGTGTTCAGATGGCTACGATTGAGGACATCACATAGTCTCTGGAAACAAAGTATTTTTCTCAATTTTCAAGTTTATTGTATTGTCTTAAATCTTTTCTATAATTTCTGTGAAGTGAATATTGTTTTAGATTGAACGGGTTGATTTATCACTTCTATATTACTGGGGTATTTTTAAAAACAAATTTTCAAGAAGGATATGTAAAATATATTGTTTTCACTTTCCCAAAGATTCAGAGATTTTGAAAGATAACGGAGGATAGGGAGAGACTGGAGTAAAAAAACCATGATCATGGTGTGTGGGGGAAAAAAATGGAATATGCATGGTAGATAGTGAGTGGTAGTAAGGGAGAGGCCAAGGCAGGGTAATGGCTAGCAAAGGTTAACATATCTTTCTGCTGCTGATAACGTGATCTTTCAGAATTACTAATGAACATCATAAAAAAAACCTGATGGGACTGCAGCTGGAAGTCTTATAGCGAGATATTGTTTGGCTTAGGGAGATTGGAAGAAATATTTAAAAAATAACAGCAGCACTCCTAGTATCTAGGAGTGGAGAAAGAAGCTTTGCTACTGTGTTTGGTTCAGAGCATTTTGAAAACAGCTCTTTCGGAGACCTTTAATCATTTATAGATTTTATGCCCTGGTTCTGTAACTAACATTGGTAAAATAACTTGGTGACTCAGAAAGGCTTGCTATTTGATTGGGAACTACTATTCTTAGAAAAAGGTCACGGCACCTGCGTTTTCATTGTTTCCTATTCTTTACACTAGAACATAGAGGAAACTGATTCATTCTTTGTGACCTTGCATGACTTAATGATGATGGGCTATTGTTGAAGGAGAAGCTGTCCATTTTCCCACACCTAGCAATCAGATCCAATAGTCCATCTTGGATTTGCAAGAAAGGAAAGACATTCCAGCATGCAGAGGTTAATAGTAGGGCTATGCAAAGTACTCAGAGCAACATGGTGTGAAACATGTTGAAGGTGAAAATGAAATTCTCCTCTTTGAAATGGGGAGACAGCTGCATCCGTTGGTAGCTGCTTTGAATATGTACATGTACATTGCTTTGCTAGCAGTTTCTGCAAAATCTGGGCATATCCACCTGCAAAATGCAAACCCTCTGGAAGAGCCTTGAGCCACACCAAGCCTTTCAGGAATTGCTGCTGGCTTAGTACTTTGAGTTTTCACTTGCCTCAGTGCATTTCACAAAGCACCCACATGAATGCTTTCCCAGTCGCATTAATGGCAACTTGATACTTAGTGCAGTGACTGGATAAAATCCAAGATTTCAGGATAGACACAATCCTTGTTCATGGCTGTATGTGTTGTCAAAAGTCTTATTTTTCTTTGTCCTCAAATGCTGCTTCTTGTCAAACCGTATTGCATTCTTGCATTTTTAATGTCACTGAACTATCTTGTATCTTTTGTGAGTCATCAGCTTAGTGAGGACTTGGGACAGAGAGTTTATCAGATTTTATGCCTTGTTTAGATCAAGCTTTAGCAATGCTTCCCAAATATGGATGTTTTTAGAATGTTTCTGTGTACCAGATTTTCCCTTAAACTCTGTCTACTGGCAGTGTTGAGCTAGTTGCTGAAACTTTTTGACTGTGTCTTTACTTCTGCTATAGTCAAAGGCAGTATTTACCATTAACACAAATTCTATGGACAGAATTAACTTTCATACATACAGAGGAGCTATGTTGCTTTAATTGGAAAAGCCAAAAGTTCAATTGGATCAGAAAAGAAGTGCACTAGGAAAATAGGAAATGCTTGAAGATATTTAAGAAACATGTGAATAAAGTTCTGGTGTGAGGAAAAATGTAGGACAGGATAGCAAGATATATGTAAAAATGGGAATATATGAGACATACCAATATAAGAAACCCCCTCCCCTTGGAGTTTTCTTCTTTATGAGACTTCACAAAATTGCCCTTATCTAAATATCTCTCTAAAGTTATGCATGAATAGAGCCAAAAATTGTACTTTATCATCAAAATATGCACTACAGATTCCTCAGACAAGAGAAACTCTTTTGTCCGCAAATACCATGAGCATTGATGATGCTGTATAAACGATTGGTAGTAGCAATTGCCATATAATAAAATGCAGTTCCTCAGGCTGTGGAATAAAACAGCTTTGATTACAGGGAGCAAAAGGGATGTTCTCATGCAAACAAAACAGTCTTATTCAACATCAGTACTATCTCCATCCATCCACTTAATATAGTACTATATTATTCTCATGTACTCCCATCTCAAACGGGTATATAAATAAAAAATGAAAACAAAAAACAAATACAAGAATAAAGTACATTAAACTAAAACAATATAAAAACATTGTCATTAAACGGAGAGGTCGAATGCCAAAAAAACAAAAAACAAAAAAACAAAATACATAGGCAAGACCATGTAAGACATATATATGTGAAGACAGCTTTATAAAGACAAAATGATAGGTAGCTCTTGGATTTGGGTAGGAGTTTATTCCAAAGAGGAGGTACTACCATCGAGAAGACTTGTCTACAAAACTCTGCGAGCTGTGGAACAACCAGCAAGATCTCCATATATCTGTTGTGGCTCCGTTGCCTGAGCCTGCATCATCAGCAGGGGAGGACTCTGAGAGTGAGGGAGAGGAGTTGGCAAGGCCTCCTTCTCCAGGACTCTCCTCTCTGGTAATGCCTCCGGAGGACACCGAAGGGCAGGAGATAGGCCCAGAGCCAAGCTCGTCCCCGCAGCCACAGGAGGACATTGACGAGGGGAGCGAGTTTTGGTTGGACCCTCGCCAGCGTCGGAGAGACAGGAGAGCCCAGCAGAGGAAAAGGCGTGGTCGTGATTAGCTGGTGGACCACGCCTCTTACCAGACTATATAAGTGAGGGATTGTAGCCATATCTTTGTGACGAACAAAACAAAGATACGTGGATCCCGGTTTTGAATTGGCCCGGCGTCTCAGCTGTGGTGTGTATGTGACGGACCTTTTAAATAAAACGTTGGCAAGCAGCTGCGGATTGCTGCCGACCTTTGTTATCATCTCACTTGGTTGCCTGCCAGTTCCTTAGCCTCCAGTTGTCTGAGGGGGGGTTATTTCTGGGCACGGGGCCAGAACAGTATCCAGGTCTGTAATGGAGAATGTGATCATGTGTGTACTCTCTGTTTTTAACAAGCAAAACAGTTATTTCCAGTTTCTGGAAATGGTCAGGTGCTTCACTCAACAATCTGGTCTCTGCATTTTCCACCAATTGGGAATGAATCAAGAATATTCTCACATATGCATTAAAGTAATGTAAGGAGCAGTAGTTAGAATGCCCTTGGTCAAAAAAGTATGGAAACGTTCTAAACAAAGTTCATATATTAACTGATTATATAGACAGTATTATATAAGAACAATATTATATTTTTCATTTGGGCCTTTAGCGATAGTGACATTCTTGTGAGCTTTCTTAATTTTGGAAAGTATAACTATTTTAGAACAGGCATTTTTTCACTTCCCATATCAAGAAGCATACAACTATAGTATATATTGTCAAGGTTTAGTTTCAGTTCTTCGGAACATGCATAACCTCCCCTGATTCAGGTACTACACAGAAGGAGAGCTGAATGTTATTAGCATATTCATAACATCTTATCTATTTTTCATGACTGATTCCAGTGGCTTCATACAGAACCATCAAGATATCTTGGGCTCAGTAATATAGAAAAGAGAAGTGGGTGTGGGCAATTTTTATTGAGAATATCAATAAAACTGTACACTGTACACAACTACAGAAAAACCAGGCTGTTATAAATTAATGGTTCTATTGTGCAAAACAAATGAGACATACACTAGGCCTAAAGTTTCTTGATTTTTACTTGGCACTACTATGGTAGCGCATGTTACAATTGAGTGGTAAATACAACCGTAGTATATATTTTAGCACAGGTAGACATTTCTACAGTTTAGGGCACTTTTGCCTTATAATATGCCTCCTTGAATTGCATGCATATACTCTGCATAATTGTGTTCACTGGAATATCAGAATCCAAGCTATACATCAAATGACAGCATGGAGTTGACTGGACAGATTAGTTATGCACTGGCACACACTTTATGCAAAAATTTATCAGAAGATTGGTGCTTGCCTGGACCTTGGCATGTCTCTTTGCTGGTTCTGTTGGAATTGTTGCTTCAGGAGATGTTAGCACTTTCTGAAATTAAATTTTGGAACTTAAAAGAGAGAGTAAAATTAGAAAATAAACAAAAAAGCACAAGGAAAAATATATGAAGAAAGACTAAAGATTAGGACTTCCTTGTAATACTCTGTCTTATCTGTTGATATTCCAAACAGAAGTATATAAAATAATGGATTTAAACAAAACAAAACAAAATCCAAGGATCAGATCTTGAGCTGACCAGTGAATTTCCAATGAAATTAACATGCAGCAGGTTTAACAGAAGCATATAAACTATTTTCACAAGGCTCATGGTTTATGTGGAGGAGTCTGCTGTCAGTTCTTGGCAACAACCATAATAAAAACCCCTGAACAAATTAAAGGAAGATAAGAGTATCAATTGGCCTTTTATTAGGATGTGATGGGCATCTATCCTAATGCTTAGGACATCTCTAACCTTGAAAATTAATGGTTGGAATGGGGTAACTAAGAGTATGCTGTTCTGTTTAGTGGAGCATCTTTATCTGACTTTAATCAGGGATACAATATAAGTTGGTTGAATTGTTGGTTTGATCAAAGCATTAAGTTTATATATTTTGCTATAAGGAAAAATAGTTTAGCTGATGCAAAATAACCTGCTTAATTAGCACTCCTACTCTCAAACATCTGCTCAACTATCTAGTCTGGAGACAGTTCTTAAAGAAATATGACAGAGATGCTGTTTGTTTGAAATTAAAATCTGCTACAAGTTGTTCTTGTTTTCTTCCTTGCTAGGCTTAGCCTATTGTAGAGTTTGCATTTTTTAAAAAAAATTGTTTCTGTACATCTTGTTGCTAAGTGGAAAGCCTTTTTTATTTACCTAGGCTTTTAAATTGTATTTAATTCAGATTGTTTTAAAGTTTGGTGATCAGTTTGCTGCTGCATAATTTGCATTGTGCCTTTATTTTGTATTTTGTTTGATTTTACTGCCCATGTTTTAATTCAGATTGTATTTTGACATGTTTTACTGTAAACCAGTGTGAAACTGGCTGCCGGGCAAGTTTAAAATTTTTAATAAATAAACAAATTTTATTCTTTCATCTCGTTGCATGAGATCAACTTGTTGGTCATGTGGTAACTGAAATGATACTGATAACTGTCCAATTACTGATATGTATAGGCAGATGCATTGATCTGATCCAGAAAGGAAAGTGTGTTTTCTCTTGTCTCTCACTCCTGGAAGGGTGAATGTGGCCAGCGTGCTACCCCTTTGCCTTTAAATCTGTCACACAGCTGTCTTGAACTCTGGAAATCCTTTCACTCTCTCCCTCATCTTGTTAACATGTGTTGCCTTTGGGGTAATCAGGGAAAAAATATTATGTCCTTTTACAATTACCGGGTTTTGGAATATTAAAATGTCTCGCTGCATCGGCAGTGTTATTTTGATTGGTATTCTAACCTTTGACTAGCCCATAAAGCGAGCCGCTCTTCGAGCCAATATTGCAGGACTGAAATTTAATTCCGAAATGATTCCAGATAATAGGGAGACAGATAATATATGCATGAAGGATATTATGTTTGGACTAAATGCAGCAGGGCCAGGGCTTGGGAGTTGAATAATAGCCCAGAGTGAGTTATAATCTGTGGGACAGAAATACCTTACTGTCAGGGCCAGGAGAGGAACTCTTAAATCAAAGAGAAAGAGCTAGCGGGTAGTCACTGGAGACAAAAAGGGCATCCAGAGAGGCCTTAAAAGAAACTGAAGTATACTCACTGAAGTGTACACTGCAAATAGTTCTCTAACCTGGATGCATAAGTATCATTTACAAATAAAAGTCAAATTTGTGGAAATAGAATGCGAGTTTTGAAAACAAATTTCAGGGTTTTTAAATTTATTTTTTGCTTTTTCATACTTGTGCCTAAGGTATATACATGTACCGGTAGTAAAGGCATAGTGCAACTATAGAAATGGAAAAAAGAGCTATTTAGCACCCATTTCAAATATCAGTAGAATGTAGTTCAGTGGATCAGCACTCCTTGTATGCTGGTTGTTTAAAGAAAGAAATAGCAGCTCCTCCTTATCCATAGGGCCCTTCTTGTCATTTTCGAGGAGTTAATGTGGATAACATTATTCTCTCAGTGTAAAGCCATCTGTAGTGATTCATTTTACCTGTGCTGGAAAATTTAAATATGTTGAAGCATTTAAATATATTGTAAAGGACTTGTCTAAGGACCATCTTTTTTCCTATGAAATGTGAATATTAGAATATGTTACTTAATAGTTTTGTCTGTTTACCAAGTAGATTTAGGATGTTCTTAGGACTGATTTGATGGCCACTGAACTATTTTTTTAAAAGTTTTAAATATTCTCAATGAGGTTTTTTTTGGGCTAATTTTATTTTTGACCCTTGTTTTAATATTATTTTTAAATACTATTTGATACTAATTGTTTGAGCTCATTGGTATTGGGTGTATTAAGAAAACAGGTTTGGGATTATTTATTTATTTATTTATTTATTTATTTATTCAATTTCTATACCGCCCTTCTCCCGAAGGACTCAGGGCGGTGAACAGTTAAAATGACATACATATAGAATGTGAATATAAATAATTAAGCCAGTTTGGCTCGACAGTTAAGAATCTTATGAGATAATATTTGTTGAAGTCTAAACCTAAGGCTGCCATTGAATAGCATTTAATCTAATTTCAGTTGACAAAATAAAACACAGATAACAAAAGTTCTAGCTCTGGCTAACTTGGCATTGAATTGTATTTATGTCAAAGCCTATCTTTAATTAATTGCTATAAAAGTGTTTATATATTGAAAACAAAATGGGTTTTGTCAAATAATGCTTGCACTTTCTTATACATTTCTAACTATAATTCATCATATGTATATAGCATAATGCAATGCAGCAAATGGTAGATTTCATCTACAGCTGGTCCAGACCAATCCAGCTTGTTATAGCTGTACATCACTGTCCTGGGGTGACCCATCCTGAAATGTTAGGCTATGATGCTTAAACATTTGTGCTCGTTGTTTATAATCCTTCTAGTTGCCATCTGGTCTTGTCTGTGATGGTTGATGTGTGGCTGCATAGGCTAATTGCTAACATAGACCTCTGCCTGCTATTTTTGCCTGAATGCTGTTGCTGCACAGTGCCACAATTAAGGGGTTTATACTATTAGATGAGATTTTTAACAGTTTCTTTTAAAAAGTTTTATTTAACACAAGAATGAATATTCTGTTATATTACAAATATATTATAAGAATGGCTGTACTGGAAGAGATGACAGCCAGAATCAAATTTGGAGATTTATTTATTGATTGGCCAAAGGCTGTAATAAAAAATTCATTCATTCAACTTGGAGGTTAAAATTCTAAGAATGTGAGATATGCAGATGATGCCATTTTGTTAGCTTAAAGTAAGACTTCAAAAGCTCATCGTGAACACAAAAATGGAAATTGAAAATCTTGGTTAATATTAAATACTAAGAAAACAAAGAAACTGTCAATCAACATAATTAGTAAACTTACAATTGATAGCGAAGGGTAAATGTGGTAGATGTCTTTGTCTTCCTGAGCTCAAAAACAGATTAAGATGGATGGTGTGAAGGAGAACTAAAGAAATTAATCCTAAAAAAAAGGACAGTGACAAGATCAGAAAGGTAAGGAATTTCTATGACAACAAAGATCAGAGTGGAACTTTCTAGAACGTATAGAATCAGGGCTAGAAGGTAAGAGCAAGGTATTTCTTGTTCTAATGAATGGGTGTGAAAAAGAAAGAAGATGGGGACCTTTGATTTATGGATTTGAAGACTCTTACTAAGAACAACATGTATTGCAAGAACCAGTTCGCTCTAAATGAAATAAAGGCCGACTGTTCTACTGAGACAATGATCAGCATTCACTTTGGGCATGTGATGTGATTGGTTGATGAATTAGGAAAAAAGCACTACATGTGGCAAGGTTGAGGGACAGAGAAAGAAAGTTACAGACACAAACTTGTGCATGAATATAATTAAAATATAAAACTATTGCTTTAGACAGAATTGGCTAAAAAATTTTCAAAATGTAAACTTTAAAAAAATGTATATGTCTTAATGTGTGTGTGTGTGTGTGTGTATCTACCTATCTAAAATGTGAGTCCTCTTTCTTAAAAAAAATCATAAATTATAGAAATGCTGGGATTAAAGTTTGCAATCTGAGACAAATAAACTTTGAAAATGTATTCCACTCCATATGCATCAAGAAGTGATTATTATATCACAAGCTTTTTCTTTCTTTCCTTTTGTGGGTGTGTACATGTATTAGTTTGGGTAATCTCTAAGTACAGTACTGGTAGTAAGTAGAGCAAGTTGCGTACCTAATGGTAGAGAAAGGTTTTCTAAAATGTGTACCTGTATCAGTGTATCCTGAGTTTTGAAGGTATGGCAAAAATAAAACAAAAACCTCACTATCCTATATGATCAACTGTATTAATGATGTTGCCAGTTAGGAAAAAAAAGTCTATGGGGTTGTGAAAAGTAAAGCTTTGTTATGAAGCTGTTGGTTTTCTGTTGGTATCCATTGTCTGACTATTTCAAGAATTGGCTGTTGATCAAAGAAATGTACATATACTGGCTGGTGTGCTAGTTGGAGCCTGATTTGGAATGAGAAGCCTCTGTGACAAAGATTTATGGTTTTATCACTTCAGACTTAAACTACCGCAATGTGCCATTCTGCTGTTGTTTTTGAGGACTACATGGAAATTACAATTGGTTGGGAGTGTAGCTATCTGCTTACTGGCAGGTGAGACTCACTATGTACTGGCTGTCAATGGATTTTCAAATCCAGTTCAAATAACTGGTGTTAACATATAAAATCCTACATAGTTTGGCTCATGGATAATGTACAGACCTCCAAATAGAATCTTCTGGGTCCATTTAATCTTCTCAAAAAGGAGTACTTTAGACTCCTGCCCTGTGTGAGTTCAGGTATAATGTACTTTGTAGTTAAAGTTAAAGAACTTTGTAAATTGCTGTGAGATAATATGCTGTCAGATGATAAGGTTCTCCTGCCTGAACAGCTTGCATTTACGGGACTCTTTTCCCTGAATATTTTCAAATCCCTTTTGTTTAAGGCAACCAATGTGGCATGCCTAGGATCACGATCTGAAGGGCCAGAAACTCCAGCTACCCAAGAACAAGCTTTTTTAATGTCAGTCCTGAGTTGGCTAAAGTGCTCCAAACTCCATCTGTGGATGCTCCTGTCGCCGTGTTGATGTCATCCTCCAATATCCCCGGAGAGCCAGAGGACAGTCTGTGGCCTGAGAAAAAGAAAATCGTAAGAAAGAACCTCCAAAATAACTTTTAGGGAACAGAGAAACTGGCAGGCTTTCAAGATTCTGTTATTCCACCCTGCAGCAATAAACAGCATTCCTGCAAATTCCCGCCATGCTTTTTTTTTTTTTTTTTGCTCTTGTCTGTCTCTAAGAGTTGACATCATCATTAATTTGAAGTTAAATCATGACCTACTTAAGACTTCTGTAACCGGAGTACACTTCAGATACATGAACTTCACTTCCCAGAATTTTCGTAAATGCCACATTGTTGAGAAATTCTTGTTGAGTTGAAATCCATGCCTCTGGAGTGTATCCAGTTAGGGAGCTGCTTTAGTAGATGCCAATAATCTTGACTTCTCCCTGACACCATATTCTCTGCAAGGAGAACTTTTCCTTTCTGTTGCTTGGCTGGACTTCATAAATACCTGAAATCAGCTGAGAGGCTGGAATACTTGTAACATACCAGTGTTGAAAGAGACAAACCTGACCTTACAGTTGACCCATCATGTCCCCCAGTCAATACTGGAGCAAGAGTGAAGAAGGGATTAAAAGCAGGGCATGTCTTACAATAATCAGGCAACGTGGACAGTGTTCCATGACTGGTGAGAATGGAGAGAAAATTATTGTATACATGGAAAAGGATGGTTAAATGAAGAAAAAAAGAGGGATATTTCTGGAATGAATATCCGTCTCCTCATTCTAATCACATTCTTTTAGGGCCTAACATTGAGGAGTTTGCAATCACTGAACAGTAGCCAAGCCTTATAGGAGCTTGTGGGCAAAGATGGTATGCTGTAGAGTTAGTTATTCCTGTGCTGCGAAGTGGAGAAAATCGTTTGGTAAGATATGAGAAGATAAATCTTGCACAAGCCTCTCTTTTGTTCTCCTTACCCACTCTGTATAGCAAACATGAAGAATTCTTACTATGCAAAATCCCTTCTCATCCCTGATTCCTTTAAGGAGAGGGAGGAGGGATGAAGGTTAAATGCAGCTCTTTGAGATTAAAGTATTAGCTGCCTCTTATGGCAGCACAGAGGTAAGCAGTGCATTCTTCCCCCTGCCTATCTATGCAAGCAGATGTATTTTTTATCATTGGAGTTGCAAGTTGAGAGGTCAATGTTTTGTTTAGTGTGCCTCTGACAGATAACCTCAGTTCAGCATGTATGGCAGAAAAAGCAGCTTTTTTTAACTATTAGAGACCACTCTGATGCCTATTCTGTTAGAAGTTGGCCTACATCCTTCCAGTTTCCTTGATACTGTAAGAGGAAAATAACCATCAGAGCTCTGATGAATTCAGGAAATAATACAACATAATAATACTGGTCACTTTTATCTTCCTCTGTTTTGGACTTTTAATATTGACACAAGCCTTAAGTTCTTCATCACCCTCCTCAAACTAAAGTTTCTGATTATGTTTGTATGAGGTAAATATCCAGTGTACCCATTTAACATCTTCTGACCCACTTTTTCTGCTGCTGCTCATGTCATTGGGTTATTACAATTAAAAGATTGTATCTAAGTACATATACATACATACATACATACATACATACATATATATATAATTTCCCCATCATTATTAATTTATTTTATTTGGCTTTATAGTTCTGTATCTAATTTATAGGCGCAAATCATCATAAGAGTAATTCTGAACTAGCTAGCAGCGGGTTTTAAAAGTTAGTTAAATAAATGAAAGAGTTGGATGCTTAAAGTAAGCCTTGTATGTGGAATCAATAAATGTGGAATCAAAAAATCAGTAATGCATTCAAACCACAAGAATTCATAAACCACAATGAAATTGTTATCCACTTAAAATTACACCTGAAATGATGAAAATATAAAGTACAATAAAGCCACAGGAATATTTTTCTGGAAATTGTGTTCTATTACTATGGCAACTACCACCAATAAGGCCTTTCTTTTCGTTGTATCTGCTAGCTTCATGGGGAAAGAATTTCTATTGGAGGACTGCCTTGAAAATTCTAATGCAGGAATTAAAAAGAAAGAGGGAAGGGAAGGGAAATGTATTTTAAAGATGTTTCTACATTTTTGTAAACCTTGGTGTTTAACAAACCCTGTTGATAACTTTTTAAATACACGGATCAATACAAAATATTCATAGGCACAATGCTTTACTAATATAAAAATGTGCACATTCTTACATAGGATTGTACCCATGGGCAAGCTCCTTCATGAACTCCCAGTCTATTTTCTGAATCAATTCAAGTACTGTTTTTGATTTTTCAACATTTTAGCTCTTCCAATGTACTACACTAATACTACAAGGCCTACAAACTGCAGAAACATCTTTAAAATATATTTTCATTACAATATAGGTATAATCATAATATCTTGCATCGTTTAATACAAAAGATACTTCTTGAATTACTGCTTTGGAAGCTGCACTGATTACCAGTGGGTTTCCAGGCACAATTCGTGATGCTGGTTATCACCTATAAACCCCTTCTTGGCATAGGATCTGGTTATTTGAGGGATAAGAGGAGAGAGGGTATGTGACAAGTCCCTTCAATTAAATAATGTAATCTGTTGGGACCAGAATATATGCCTTGTCTGTCTCAGTGCTTTCTCTCTGGAAGACCACCCCCAGAGATCCATATGGTTCCCATCCTATATCAGCTGTTCTGCAAATTTTTGAAAACCTTTGTTTGCTCCCAGGGCTGAGTTAGGGTGGCTGACAAGCCTCTGCTGATTTTTTAAAATATGTTAGGTTTATCTATTCCAAACATACTTTTTTGATATTTTTACTCTTTCCTATTTTTGAGATGTAAGCTGCCCAGAATAATTGGAAATTGGATAGTAATCTAATCTAATCTAATCTAATCTAATCTAATCTAATCTAATCTAATCTAATCTAATCTAATCTAATCTAATCTAATCTTTGTTAGTTAGTGACTGAGGTTTTAAAAAATAGATGTACATAGAATTATACAGTATATATTAGCCTGACCTGCAAATTGCAACAACCTGAATAACTGAGGCTAGGCTATTTCTATAAGATTATAATTGGCATACATGCCTGCAAACATTATATTTCAGAGGAAGTGCAACAGCATGAAGATCCCTATTCTCTTGTTTAAATAAATTTTCACAATTCTTTAACCTCCTTTTCATTAAGTTTCTGTGTTGTCTCTCACCTTGTTCATTGCACAATATTTCCACAATTTGTCTATTTACATACATTTATACGTATCTCTATCTCTTTTTCTCCATTGCAGTGGAGATAGCATCCAGGAATGGGTTGTCCTCGTCTGCTAGCCAATAGGACTGAGTCTGTCAAAGCTGTGAGGACACGCCTACCCCAATGATCCCCAGCTTTTGACTCAGTCCTAGCTAAAGACAGACATGCTTTTACTTAGGTCTTCAAATTCCTGGATACTTCTCCAATTCTTCCTTTTCACAACTATACTGCCAATATGGCAGCTATATCTCCAGCATTAGTAGCTGTATCACCATCGAATTCCAGCGAGAAGAGCTTTCAACTTGAGCCCGCTGAGGGCAGCATTGCGGCAAGTCAGATCACTAGGCTGGGCATTGCTCGGAGTGCTGACCCAGGGGCTTTACGGAGCTGAAGACAACGCTCCATTTCTTTCCGGCTAGGCAAGAGCTGTGAGCTTCCCTATTAGCCGAAGGGCAACCGAGCTGTCAGGTAAGCCTTGGACTGTCAGTTAGAAAGCTGCCGCTGTGGATTATAGCTCTGTAGAGCTGAGTCCCTGCCTGACTGTGGGAGTCACCGATAGTCGCCCTTAATTAGCAGCAGAGCCTTTTCTGTTGCCAGTCCTTCAGGGGCTCAGATGGCAGGTTTGGCCTGCAGCGCCCACAGTGCCCCTTTTTGCAGAAATAGGACCAGCAACAGGATAGGGCGGGGAGGTAAAAGCAGTTTTCCCCTAGATGGCCCTTTTGAGGGGGAGGAAACCGTTCTTTAAGATGCCAGAAATAATTCCAACAACGACTCTCCCATTGGGGGACGCTTGGCCATGTTTGCCAGGCAATGAGAGAGCATTTCTATGGATGCAAGGGTTTGGGAGACGGTCTGCTTGGGCCTCTCCTTAGAGTTTCTCTCCACACCCCTGAGGATTTTCATTCGCTGTCCCATTTCAGGGAACAGAATCATGGAAATCGCTATTCAACATCTGTTGGAGACCCATGCGATCCAACTGGTTCCTGATGACCAGCAGGGGATAGGATTCTATTCCATCCTCTTTGTAATTTTGAAACCCTCGTGTGTATGTGTGTGTGGTATAGGGCAATTCTGGACCTGAAAAGGCTGAACTGTCTTATCATCTACAAGTGGTCAAGATGCATTCACTTCAGTCATTTGGGGCGGCGTCAGGGAGGCCGACTTCCTCACTTCTATTGAACTCACAGAGGCTTATCTCCATGTCCCCATTTACTGGAGCATAGGCAATATCTAAGGTTTTTTTTACACAGGCCACCATTATCAGTATACGGCACTGCATTTGGCCTCTCTTCAGTGCCTAGGGCATTCACAAAATTGTTGGCTGCATTAGCTATGCACCTATGGGCTCTTCCCTTGTCCAGTGCTACCTAGATGATATTCTGATCCAGTCCGCCTCCAACTCCCAGGCATGTGAGGATCTCAGAGTCACCATCTGGGTACTTCAGGACCACAGGTTTTCAATAAACGTCAACAAGAGCCATTTGACACCAACTAACCGTTTGCTGCATTTAGGAGCGGAGATAGACACTATTGCATGCAAGGTACACCTCTCCCAGGAACGCCAGGCAAGTATAAAGGAATTGGTGGGTCGGATCAGAAGGGACCGTATGGTTCCCCTGGCCACCTTGTCACAGCTCCTGGGTAAGATGGTGTCCTGCATTTCAATTGTGCCTTGGGCATGCCTGCATGTCTGGTCTCTCCAATGGTTCCTCCTCCTTCACCAGAGGGCAGGCAGGGGCACTTCCCCATACAAAGTTAAGTTGTCTCTGGAGGTGATCCGTTCCCTGGAATGGTGGGATTCCCCATCAATCACTAAAAGATGTTTCTTTAAAGAGCTGGAGCATCTGACAGTTACAATGGATGCCAGTCTCTTTGGCTGGGGGGCGCATCTCCGAGATAGGATGGTCCAAGGGAGGTGGTCACAGGCTGACCTGAGCCACAACGTAAACTGGTTGGAACTCAGGGCAGTCCATCTGGTCGTTCGACAGTTCCAGACTATAGTGTCAGTCAGGTATGTCTTAATTCTGACCAACAATGTGGCTGCTTAGGCACATATTAACAGGCAGGGAGGGACCCAATCCAGGTCCCTTATGAGAGAAGCTGAGAGGCTATGTCTCTGGGCAGAGAGGGTCCTTTTGTCATTACGGGCGGAGCACATTTCAGGGGCCGCGAATATACAGGCAGATTGGCTCAGCAGGGCCACAGCTGATCATGCAGAGTGGAGCCTGCATCTGGCTTCATTTCAGGAGCTGTCAGAGCGCTTCAGACTACCAGCCATGGACCTCTTCGCAACCCCAGACAACGCCCAGCTGACAAGGCTTTTTGCGAGGTTTGCAGTTCTGGGAGCAGAAGGGGCCGATGCGCTTCACAGCCCTTCACTGCCAGTGCTCCTCTACGCCTTTCCTCCCTTACCCTCATTCCAAGGGTAGTAAGAAAGATTTTGGTGGAAGGGGTGGAAGTGATTCTTCTTGGAATGTGTGGGTGTAGGAACACAGATGAGAAGTCAAACTTCCAGCAACAGTGTTTATTGCAGATAATGACTCAGTAAAACCAACATGCAATTTCCGGCTGATAGCCCCTTTTAAAGGAAAACTGTCAGTCTTTAACCAATAACTTTAAAATATGTCCCACACCTGCATGGCAGAAGGAAAGCCTCTGCTCACGCCTGCACGGACATAATACTTCTGGCTCCGCACTGGCCACAGCAGCCATGGTTTGCCGACTTAGTTGCCCTCTCAGTGGTCAGCCCTTGGAGGATATCGCCGGACAGTCTCCCTCAGCTGGGGGGCCTTGATCCACCGGGACCCACAGACCCACAGTCTGAATGTTACATAATATATTTTAAACCTGCAAAAGTTTTCTAGAAGTATTTTCTGGAATTGGTTGTTCTGTTCCTGTAATTCCTATACTGTACAGCAGTGTTTCTTAACCTTGGCAACTTTAAAATATATGAACTTCCAACTCCCAGAATTCCCTTTGATTTTATGTCATTTTTGTTGAAGGAATTGGAAATATTAAAAGTATTTTGAGCATAAAAACAAAAACGCTTATAAAAATCTTATACTTCCGGACTTCCGGTGGCGCCTTCCTCGTCGGCGGCGGGCTCCTCCATGCCCGCCGGCATCCCGCCGCGTTAGAGCCGCCTCACAGCTGGCAGGCGGCTCGAACAACCTGCTCCTCAGCGGGAGGAGCAGGCAGAGCTCCTGGGGGTGAGGCAGGGCCCCCTGAGTCGCCCCAGGATCGTTTCGTTTGTCCTGGGGAGGGCTCAGAAGGATGGCCCCCTCCATACCTCCAGAGAAGCTCCGCGACGGGACTGTCCTCCGCTAAGCAATTAGCGGAGCCAGACGCTGGAAGCAACACCACAGCGTCTATGGAGTAAGCTGAATAAGAAAGAAGCAAAAGAAAAGAAAAGAAAGAAGCAAAGATGAAGCAAGTATGGATTTTTAAAACTGATTTTTCTACTGATTTTTTGGAAGAGTAACGAGAGGAGGGGGGAAGGAGAGGAAGAGAAGTGAAAGTTCCTAAGAAAGTTTTTTTTTTAAAAATGGCGACTGGTCTTAATTGAAAGAATGCCAGAGTGATTGAAAACGGAAGCTTTGAAATGAATGCCTTCCTATGGGAGAGTCACTTAAAGTAAACAGAATTTTTTTTTTTCTCTCTTCCCTTTTTTCTTGGATATCTTTTTTAAAGTAAAGTATGGCAAAGTGAAGTAGTATACTAAAGCCATTTAAAGTAAAATAAAGATGACTAAAGGAAGGGGGGGCTCCCCCTTGAGCCAGTTAAAGAATAAAGCTGAGATGATGCAATTGTCTGGATTGGCAGAAGGGGACTTAAAAGAACTTATAACAACTCCTTTATTGAGTGTAGTTGACAAAATTAAAAACTCACAGAAGAATCTTGTGGATTTGATTGCTGGAAAGCATGACCAATTAAGTCAAACTATTGTTAAAGTAATTTCAGACCTTTCAAATGTGGTGATTGAAATGGAGGAGAAAGTAACTGAAATTAGCAGTGAAATTGGCTCCCAGATTCAAGAAATACAAGAAAGGTTTGTGAAAGCTGAGATTAGTAATCAGACTACACAGAATGATATTATCATGCTTCAAATTAAAACTATGGCCTCTGCTATTAGAGTAAGAGGTATTAAAGAAAACCAGAGAGATTTAAAAGCAACTATTGCAAAGGTTCTTGCTGAACTACTAGAGCTTGAGGATGAGATAATTCTTGGTTGTATAGAGAAAGCTTACAGAGTCAACTCACGAGTAGCCAAACAAAGGAACTTATCCAGAGATGTTGTTGTCTACTTTACTGATAAAAGGTTGAGAGATGACATCTTACAAAGGTCCTACTCTGCCAGAGTGCAAGTAGAAGGTGAACAAATTAATATTTTTAAAGAATTACCATCGAAGGTTTTAAAGAAAAGGAAAGAATTTGCTTTCTTAACTAAAGAATTGAAGAAAAGTAATATCCCATTTAGATGGGACTTACCAGCCGGTATAATTTTTAGATATCACGGAGTGAGATATTGCTTGAATACTATTGAAAAAGCGGAACATTTTTATAAAAATATTTTTAAGGGAGCTTCGAAAGACCTTAAGAATAAGAAACAAGAAAGAGAGCTTGTAAAAGGTAAACAGAAGGATGAGACTCAAAGAATGAATCAAAGAATGTTAAAAGAACAAGGAGCGCAATCTGGTTTCTTGGAGGATCTTACTATGGACTTCTCAGATGGGAAAATAAACTACATCAGTGAACCTAATCTAGGAGCACTGGACCTTGAACTGCTGGAGCAAGATTCAAGAAATACTATTATTCAAGATGATCAGCAGCAGAGGTCCAATGCTCCGCAAGAAAAGGATGGTGATATCGAACAGCAGGAACCAGATTCTAACGAGGAAATTCGAGAGTTAACTAATGAGTGTCTTAAAGTCCTTCATCAGATGCAGTTGTTATCAGAAAGCTTGGACAATCTTGGATACCGGTTATAAAATTCCTAAAGTTTATATGGATTTGGATTTATGGATTATAAAGTCTTCATCCTGACTTGGAGTTTCTTTTTTTTATTCTGAATTGGATTTAACATCTTGAGCAAGTTTAACAGAGGGCTGCAATGGTAGCAGCATTCTGTGATTATCCGATTATAGTTTTTCTTTTGGAACTAGCAGCGTTCTGTGATTATCCTATTATAGTTTTTTTTGGAACTTACAATCTAAGAGGAAGGAATGGAAATGAAAATATCTCACAACCAGAAGGAGTGAATAATAACGGGTGGCAGGATTTGAAATAGTTGTTATAAGAACATCTGGGAATGCAGCTGCTAGAACTTTTTTTTCTTTTTGATTTTTTTGTCATTAAGGTTTGGTGGAGCTGCATTGGGGTTTTTTTTTTTTTTATGTCGTAATAGAATACGTTAGTTTGAATGTTTCTACCTGGAGGAGTGAATATCTTCGTGGTTGGATGTTATCTATATAGTAGCAGTGTTTTGTGATTACCCTATCATGGTTTTTTTTGGAAATTATTATCTAAGAGGAAAGAATGGAAATGAAAACGTCTTACAACCAAGAGTGGATAACAAAGGGTGGCAGGATTTGAAACAGTTTTTACAAGAACATTTGGATGCAGTCTCAAGGATTTCTATTTTCCTTTTTTTCTTATTCTTTTGTTAAGGCTTGGTGGAGCTGCATTGGGGTTTTTCTTTTTTGCTGAAATAGAATACGTTAGCCTGAATGATTCTACCTACAGGAGTGAACATCTTCTTGGTTGGATGTTATTCATATAAAGTCACACGGGGGGTTTATATGGAATGTTTTGTTTTACTGATGGGGGCAGACAGAAGATGAAGAGTATCGCAATTGGATATAGGTGAAGAAAGAAGAATTAACTTCAATCAGGAAGAAGAGAAGACTGTAATTCGAGTTATGGAAAATTATAATAATATATGTATGATTATATTATATTGCATGTTTTTTCCCTGAAGGGGGGATTTTAGTGTTTTTGAATTAGGGGGAGTAGTTCGGATTAAACTAGCTGGCATTATCTAATATGAATAAGTAAGGTATAGAATTTTGGAGTGATCGAGTATGGTATAGGATTAGTAATGTTAGTAATGTTTTTCTTATTTTATTTTATTTTTTTCTTCTTTTTGTTTCTAAATTGGCTTAAATATTATAATGGCTATTCTTTTTTGGTGCCTTCTTTTATTATAATATTGTTAATTTTAGACAGATATTCATGTTTATAGGTTTCTCTTTGTATTATTTCATTTTATTTTATTTTTTTTCTTTCATCTTTTTTTTTTTTTTTAATTCTTTTCTTTCTCTCTTTTCTCTTTCTCTCAACTTAGATCAGAATAGAATTGAGTATATAATAGTATTTGTTTTTCTGGCTGTTAAAAATTTTCGTTGTTGTTTTTCTTTTTAAGAAATATGCAGCGGAAGTCAGGGGTGGGATGGGGAGGGAGGGGCTGGGGTTGGGGGGAGGTTGGAGGGGATGGGAGGGGGGGTGGGGGCAGGGGTGAAAAAAGGGGGAAAAATTTTTTTATTGTAAAACTTTTTCAATAAAAAAAAAAAAAAAAAATCTTATACTTCCAAAATAGTTTTCAGTGTAAAATGATTTTAAAACACACATTCATAATTTACTATTTACTAATTTGATATTGGTAGAGAAATACAAAAAGCAACTTTTTTACTAATATTTCAAATGCAGAAGTCAAAGCTAATATCATATAGTACAATCTTTTTTCATACGAAACATAGTTTTATAATATGCTCATTGCTGAAGAATGTCCCAAGGCCAGCACTGCAGCTAACATCTTCCTGAAATGGTAGAAATGTGTTAATGTAAGTAACTGAAAAATCACACATCTTCACTCTAAAGAGGGATAATAATGATGGTGTTAAGGTTTGTTAGAACAGTAAAAAATATATTTTTGCTCTGTAAGGAATGTACATTTTTAAGTAAAACTCAAACAATTAGAATCCATTTATGAATGTTCTTGCTAAAAAGGTTCTCTACTGTATGTTTAGAAAACTGTTGCAATTATTTGTCAAATAATGTTGTCCAAATGAAAGGTCTCTAAATTTGTGGTCCGGACATCGGAGATAACCTTCTGAGACTCTTTATGATTTTCTTTATTAATATTTTAAGAATTGTTTAAGGGAGCTAGTTTGATTTTATTTCCCACTTAGCTTTCAGTTCTCTTGTGCAAATGTTTGAGATGGTAAATCTTTCAAACAAGAGTATACCAGTTCTTGACTTCAAGGTTTTGTTATAAGACTCTGACAGGTGAGGAATTGTTCCTTTGCTAGGTAATGGGTATTGGGATTTCTCAGCTATAAAGTCTTGTGGTGTTTTTCTTTGCTTCAGTTTTTTGTTTCACTACTGATATTTGGTCCTAGATATCTCCAGGCCCTTGGGACCTGCCAAATTTCTCAAAGCAAAAAGCTTTCAAAGGTCATGTATTATTCTCATTGATCCATATATTCTGTTTATGAGTAGCAGGACTGTGGCTGACAGCATGGCACTTGTTTTTTTTGCTTTTATTATTCAGAGTTAGACATTTGTAAGTAGCCTTACAAATATTATATGGCAGAGCTTCTCTCTTGCAAGGAAGAAGATCATTGCCTGTTTTAAGCAATTGAGTTGGCCTTTGATCTTTCATGGTTATCCAATCAGGAAATGACAATGCATGAGTGATCAAGAATCTTCCAGAATTAGGAATGAGTGACGTTGACCAAATCAGTTTCTGCAAAATTTCCTGCCACCGGTGCCACTGAGTAGGAGCTGCAAGACCAGGAGGACCCCCAAATTGCACACCAACTCTATTTGGGAAAGAGCTATGCTGTTAAAAATTAAAGATAACAGTTCTTTCCCAGGGTCCAAAATCCCAGGGTCCAAAATCCAAAAGTCACTCCATCTTTGTATAGTTTGTTGTAGTCAGTTCCTTCCTATCCCTTACAGTCTCCAGGCATCTGGGAAGCACCTATCAGCATCACCTGTCTGGTGTGGGATAGAGATGTATAATTAACTGTCACCCGCCTGTTCCCCTTACCATCAAACAATCTTGCCAACAGATTAATAAGAGTGGGAGAAGGGGAGATCTGAGCCCTAAATGTCCCCCTCATCAATACCGATTGGAACTGTTGATGAAGGCAGAAGTACTACTGCTGAATAGTGCTCCTGATTCCTAATCCCCAAAGCCAGTCTATATGATACCAAGCTTGTGATATTGATACCTTGCTTGATGGCATTGAAAACCACTAAAAAATCCAGAAAGACTAGGACAGACCCACATCCTGAGGCAGGTTCTAGGTTACCTACTTCATCTAGTAACTTCCAAAGCTGAGCTCAATGACATTCCCTAAAAAAAGAAAGTTGGAGAGTAGATAGAAGTTGTTCTTTATTATTAGCACAAGAATGGCCCCTTGAGAAGAACCCTCACCACTGCCACCTTCAAGGGAAGAGGCATTATCAACACATAAAATCACCCACATATAGCCCTCTGGGGACTAATCAACCTTCATCAACCAGGAGGAGCAAGAGTTCAGGACACATGTGGCAGAACTCACAGCAGCAAGGACCATTTTTATTTCCTCAAGATTAACTGGCTCAGGTTTTTCCCTAGGACATGCCTAAGTCATTTCCATAGTTGGAGTCCAATTCAGAGCTTAGCCAAGCAATTACGTTTGACAGTTGCCTGGAATAATGCTCAAAAAGCTTTGCAGGGCTCCCCCAATCCTTCCTTACTCAAAAGGGACCTGATCATTTGGAACAGGGCTGTTGACCAGCTATCTGTTGCTATAATAAGAGTGGAGAAGTAAACTCACTTCACTGTTTTTATCGCCAGAAGTTGTTCTAATAAAGACTCTTACCTGGGCATGGCCAGTGCAGTTCTTTGTCTTTTTTCAGTGATGCTCTAGGTCACTGGTGTCAAACTCACTGCGTCACATTGCCATGACATGACGTATCACAACATTTTTTCCCTTCATGGAGCTAAGGTGGGCGTGGCCTGCATGTGATGCATCCGGCCCATGGGCTGCCAGTTTGACACCCCTGCACCTTTTCATCTCTCAGAGCTCCTCTGTTGACCATGTGATTCTGCAGAATCCACAATCACAGAGAATCCTTACAAATGGAATCTGATTCAAGATTCTGAGTTGCAAGCTGTGCTAGAGTCTTGGCTGAACCATGCCCCAGTGCTTTGGGAATAACTTCAAGCTCCCTCTGAAACTGTACTGGGTTCATCAGTTTCTTCTACATTGTTGAGGAGAGGGGTATAAAGAACTCTAGAACCAAGAGGGAAGGAGCTATTATTGACAAGGTACTAACTAATGTTAGCTTCCCCAACCCCAGTTCCTATTGTCACTGCTCTAAGGCACAGGTGTCAACCTTGTGGCATCATGTTGCTGACACATGATGTTTTGTGATGTTCCCCCCCTCCCCACTTTGCTGAGCTGGGATGGGTATGGCTGGTGCATGACACATCTGGCGTGACACCCCTGCTCTAAGGCCAAAAACATGTATTTTTGTCCCATTGTCATTGCTTTAAGTAAAAAACCGGTTTCCCACCCCACTCCCTGTCCCCCCAGCATCAGGCCATCAGTAATCTGGATCAGGGTTATGGTGGCTAATCACTCCAGCTAAGACCATTTATGTTCCACGCATTATCTTGAATGTACAGAAACTGGCCAGAATCACTGAACCCAGCCACTCACTTCCACCTTGACAGTACATGAAAACAAACAATTTTTATCCACATTGAATCTGCCTGTCTGGTAAGATCTGGGAGAGAGGGCTTGCTGTGGGAATTGGGTCTTCAAGGTTGTCAGTCTTGAGCCCTTTCAGTGGTGGGAGTAGTTTATTGCCAGATAACCAGACCATCCCTTCTGTACTACAGCCAAAAATATCATTCAAAAAGTCATTTGGGATCGAGTGAGATCAGGCTATCATGAAAGGGCACATTGTGACAAGTCACCTTATATGGCAGATGAGTGGCATAAAAATTTAATAAATAAAATAAATAACAATTTATTGCTTAGATAGCAATAGCAATTTAAAGGTTAAATGGCTTTGATGACCTGGACTATATTTGATTAGCTGTGCCTAGTTCAACAGGTGCGGCTCTTCACCTGTGGTAATCCATCCACTGTTTGGATAACACATTTTATAGGGTTGAAGATGGCTCAGAAATTTCAGGTAGTCAAAAATGCATGAGTGGGTTTTTTTATCTAGACCACATAACATTAGTCATAAAATGACATTGGCCATAAAAGAATTGAACTGCTTGCCTATAAGTTGTTGGTTGGACATCACAGAATCATTTATTGTACTGCATTTGGTGTTTCTTTTTGCTTAGGAGGAGCTTATGTGAGTACTTGCTCAAGCATTGAGGCAGGGGCAGTGCTACTCAGATACAAGGGAGAAAGAGAAAGTTCTGCTTAGCTTTCTGGCTTTAGAATGCCCTTCCTCAGAGAAGCTGACATGATCTGTCTTTGATGCCAGCTTTATGCATATCTGACTTATTACTCTTGGGATTAAATTTGGGATTTTATGTTCAAGGCTTCATTCTGTGCTTTGTCATTTAAAAGCCTTTCTGGCAGCACTGCTGTATTTATTATTATATGTTCTAAATTGTGTGTTTTAAACTTATTTTACAATATTTTAATAGGTTATAACTCACCATTAGTTCCCTTGAATAGAGAGCAAGCCATAAATACTTAATTACATGAAAATAGTCTAGACTGATAAACCAAACTAAGTTAATGGTAGATACAAGTGCAATTGCCACTGAAATCTAGTAATTTTTACATTCAATGTATTTTTAATAGTTACCTTTTGATTAAAAAAATGCCCCACATATACTCTTTTGGGGGCTTCTATTCCTTAGTTTGGAAATGAAGAAAAATTGAGATATGTTTCTACCTAAGAAAAGGCTAAATTAGGTATGATGTTCATAAGGGACAGGCTTAGTCTGTTTTGGGAATTGCGCTCGGAAAGATCCAGGAGACTAGGTAAAACCCTGTGATTGAATCCCAGACTATTTGCTCTGCCTAATTATCAGAAGCCTAACATTTGTTCTGTTAGGTGCACATTATTTCTTTATTGTAGTGTAATTATGCCAGCTGCCTATGTTTAGTGCCATAAAAAAGAATAAAGTGCCCATTGCCCGCCTATGGAATTCTTCCTGTGGATTTTTTAATTTTTATTGCTCCATAGTACACAGTGGGAATAGCTTTGATTGGCCATGGTCCATGTGAAATATCTAGTGAAGCGCATGGCCATCCATCATCCTTTACAGTCCAAGAACATAGGAAGAGTCCCTTCTGAGCCTCTTGCTTCACTCATTATGCAGTTGTGGGTTTTGCAGTCTCTTATCTGATAATTCCATAGGAAGTATCTCTTTGCCCTGTTTCCCAAGATCCTTTACCCAACCCATGTGGTCCTCAGTTTACAGCCACATTTGGGACTGAAACATCTATTGCTAAGCAAGGCAGTTGTTAAGGGAGTCATGCTCAATTTTATGACCTTTTCTTCTGCAGTCACTAAGCAAATCACCACAGTTATTAAGTATCTTACATTGTTAAACAAATCTGGCTTCCCTCACTGATTTTCTAATTGGACTGCTCTTCCACTTGTTATTTTGACCACATTAATACATTTTCCCCTACTCCTCTACTGTCCAGGAGCTACATCATGCTACCCCTAAAATAAACTCGTATTGTTTCCTTGGAGCAGATGTGTACTATGCTGCAATCCACACAGCTTTAAGAGCAATAGTTTATTGTTGTCTCTGAGTTGTACTTTTCTCAGCTGAAATTCAAGTCCTCTTGGAATCAATGCTTCCTCTGGTTGGCATGCACAACATAGTGATCCCTCTTACGCATTTCATTTTTTCTTTCTTTCCTGTTATACTGTTGGCTGTTTTTTTTAAAAAACAAAAACCTTATTGTGATGGGCCAACCATTCACAAGGTGGCAGCAGTGAATTAACATTTTAATCAACTATTGTCATCTAATGTTTTTCCCAATTTGTACAACTGAGAAGCAGTCAGAAGGTAAGTGACTATTGAAGGGTTGGAGTTTGAGGAAAAAGATTTTAAGGATTGCTGTGGAAGCTCTAAACTACCCTAAGAATATTATGCAAGGGAAGAGCCCAATCTTTTGTCACACCCAGCTAAAGAATGATGAAGTCCTGGTATGTGTTTCCTCTTTCCTGGGAAACTGCTGCTTCACTGTATTCCATCACCCACTTCCTATGTGTAGGTACCATTAGTCATAACTTTCCTGAGAGCAGTGCTACTAGATAGGGAATTCCCTAGACAGGCTACAGAGCCCCATCCTTTCAATTACATCTGCTAAGACAGGAGTAGGCTAGTCAATTTTAAATGCAGTCAATTTAAAAAAGAAAAGTGGCTGCAGTGAAGAACAGGTATCAAGCCCAGACAGTGGATAGAATGGGGAATTCCACAGCAGATCTTCCATGATAATTTAGGCCTGAGCAAATTGACAGACCCAAAAATATCAAACATCTCTCCTCCATGTATTATGGATTGTCTGGATGGATGTTCTTCAGATGGGAAAAGAGAAAAAACTACCTCCAGAATATGGCACCCAAATCCATCCTACATATTTGAGTAACTAGCTGCAGATTCGCAAAAAGATACAGGCACCAATACTGTGCCAGTATCTGTATTTGGCACTGTGGGGGTGTCCTCTGGAAATGATTAGTGGGGAATTTGGGCACAAGGATGTGACCTTTGTGGTTTTACCAACTGGTGTTTTTTTGTGCATAGCAAATGGACCAAGAGTGATGTAATTTTCATTACGAGTAATATTTGCTAGCAATACATATACCAGTACTGTAAACAGTATGTTTTATAATACCGTTGCATGTGCAATAAGATGTGCTAACATGTTTCCCAGCATACAAAATAGGAAAGCCTGGTTTTAGTCAGTGAAAAGTAGCTATTTGTACAAGAAATGAACAAGAGGGTCCAGGCTTTGAAGATATCAGCATTCAGCATATGGTAATTTGTTAGAACTATGCACAGAGTACTTAATGGTGCTGGTATTAGATCAGTTTTTGGATGGTAATAGCAGCCAAAGTTAATGTTCCAAGAATTCACTTGCTCCTTTAGATTCTACAAAACAGAAGAGTCCTCTAAAGTCCTCCTGGGAACAGGGTTATATTCAGAAAAATTCTGCTTCCTTAAATTGAAAAGAGTGGTGTAAAAAATTATGTTTCAAGATGGACCTGTATTTGAAGGACTCCATTGTATGCATATGTGAGAAAGTGAAGTATTCTAAAAGGTACAAATATTTACCTATTAAACCAAAATTTTGGATTCAATACATTCTATACATGATTTTTTGCAAAAATAGAATGTTGTGGTTAGTCTTATTTAATAAATAAGATATACTGTATTTGTCCTAAGACAATGGGTGGTATTTTATCATATAGAGTGTGCAGTCACTGTTAACATATAACTTCATTTGTTCTACAGCATATGATTGTCTACCTTACAATCCTTGCTATATTTAAAGATTCCTGGGCATCCAATTCTTTCTTTAAATCCCTTTTCCTATGCTGGTTTGTTTCATTTTGTCAAGTGCTCCTTGAAGTGTCCTTCACATGTTTCTACACTGAAAAATTTAGGTAGGTATGGCTACACAAAATGAATTTGTGTGATCTGGTGATGCCCCTTAGCTTCTTTGCTGTGCCTCAGTGAGAAGGAATCTAAGGGGGCTGCTGATAGCAATAATTGATTAAGAGGGTAATTGCCCTGAAAATTCTGATTGATACCAGGGGAAAAATGTGTTGCTCTTTAAAGCAATATGCTATATAGAAATGAGGATAAGACAGGTCATACGGAGAATTGAGAAAAAATAATGTATGTAAAGTTTGGGAGATGAGGAACCATGTTTCTTGAGAGGTTATCATAGAATGTTCTTTGCTATTAATTCTTGGCTGTCAGAGTATTCAGTTTTATTTTCTTCTCCCTCTCCAAATGCCTTTATACATTATTAGAAAATTACAGGCCCTGTTCATCTAAAATTTATACACTCTACTAAGAAATAACTCAAAAAGTAAACAATGACTTGTTTCATCAGATTTGAGTGTGTGTGGGGGAGAGTATAAACATTTTGTAACTATGAATGGCCTTTTCCATAGGTGACACTTATGGAATATATAAGGGCACTGAGATTTATTTTGGGCTTTTGCTCTTAAATGCTCAGAATTTGCAATTACAGGTAGTCGTCCCTTACCAACCACAATTGGAACTGGTAGCTTTGTTGCTAAGAACAGAAGTTGCTAAGTGAGCACCATGTGACTATGCCAGATTTATAAACTCATTTCCTCTTTGGTTGTTAAGCAAATCACCATGGTCATTGAGTGAGGCATAATGTTACTTTCTTCTCCATTAATTCTGCATGTTGGAAGCCAGTTGTGAAGTATGCAAATGGTGATCATGTGATTGTGAGATGCTGAAAGGGTCACAAATGTGAGAATTAGTTGCAAAGTTGAGGGTTCCTCCCCCCCCAACTATTGTAACTTCAAACAGTTGCTAAACAAGGCAAGTGGGAATTACCTGTAGTATGTTTCTCTCCAAATTCAGCTATATTCAGATTGTTCTTTATTATTTGCCTCCCAACAATAATGGTACAAATGCCTCATTTTTTAGTCTTTTGGTTGGAGTTGGTTCTTACTACATAAATAGCACAGTGCCACCTTGCTGATTTTTAAAATTCCCATACAAATATTTGTTTTCCACTTTAAATGTGCATTGAAGCATTATGCTTTCCCAAGTCCCTCTTAGTTCAGAAGTTCACCTTATATTTATACAAGTTAAAAGTAAAACTTATATCAAGTAAACTAAAGGAGAAATTAATGGTTTTCCTTGGAAATTCAGTTACCAAAGGACAAGCTTAGCAATAGATCTCAAGTTGTCTGGTGTCTGTTCCTAACTTAATAAACAATCTATTTGTCTTGAAACTTTGTAGACCATAAATCCTGGTATCATTTTTTGGTATTGTCTTAGGAGTATATGGAGAAGGACAGGCAAGTTTAACAGCATTGCATTCAAAATCTTGTTTTCCTTCTGCTGCCCAAGTTTTCAGCAGAAGTCCTTAATCACTGTATTTCTCTCTGACTGGATGTTGGGGGTTACTCTTAAATGATGCTTTGCTGTAATTATTTGTGTATGTTTAGAATACATGGCTAAAATAAAGAGGTATGGTAAATATATTTCTGATTCAAAAGAATCTCTTCAAACTGGGGAAGAAGGCATTATAGTTGTGTATGTGTGTATATATATAATAGGTGTAATATCTTCAGTCTCGGAGGCACGCATTCTAAATATTAGTTGCTAGGAAACATGAATAACAAGTTACTAACATGCTTATGCTTTTTTCATGGGACACACATACATATCTCACTGGCTACCCAATGACCAGAACGTTAGACTTGTTAGGCCTTTCATTTGATGGAACATAGCTTTCCTTTAGATACTTAACTCTTTGAATTTGTCTCTGCTTGTGTGGGTGAAAATCACACAACAGTCAGCAAAAGGAATCCAAAAATAAAGCTATCCAGTTAATAACGGGAAATACAGATGTTGGAAAAACACATGAAATGACTGTATTAACCATATTATTTGAAAGTGTCCATATTTTTCTTCCCCTGGGTTGTCTTGTTAATTGTATTGATCCCAAATAGTATGATGGACAGAGGGATCTGATACAGTGATTGTGACATTTTAAAACCAAGTTTAACAGTCATCTTGTTCTGCAATTTTGTTTCCACTCTTTAGATTGCAGAACTAACTGATAGGTCCCGCTTCTCACTGGACTACCTATTTGTATGTCAGACATGTATACCTAGATATATTCTAGGTTATATTTTTGTCCAGTTACCCTGTTTTGTGACATTGAAAAACATTTCTCTTTTTCTCCATCTTCTCACAAAACAAGTTGACTTCCTTCTTCCCCTTATGCTTTGTATTAGTTTGTAATAAGAGGGCAGGGTGTAACAATAATTCTTAATAATTCTGAAGGTCTCCTAACTTGATGAACAGTGAAAGGCCAATCATGTCTTTCCCACAAATTCTTATGCTATGACAGAGGACTCAGACAAATAATGGTGAAAGTGATAATAGGGTCAGCTAAAAATTGTAATTTATTATTTTGAAGTAAATATTATAACCTTATATGTATTTTCCCACAAAAAATACTCCTTTGCAGAATATCTATCTATAAAATAAGAAAGAATCTGAATTTGGTGGTTTCCAAGCATTCATATCGCATAGGTTTGTAGGCATCAATCACTAGCACAGTAACATTTCTTGACCATAGCCTGAAAGAAACATGGGTTTCTGAGAGATTTTGGGGGGGCAGAATAATTTAGTGTCTGTGATATTTTGGATTTTATTCCAGCTTTAACCTAGACTTTTCTTGAGCTTGTGCTGAACCTCTATGCTTTCCATTTGAGCTCTGTGTTTCTGCTATCAGCTATACTATACATGAGAGAGCAGCAGGGCTGGCAACTGGAAACACATTCCAGGAATCATGTCAGCTGTCATTACTTACATTACCTTGATTGGGAACAGGCAGTTATGTCACCGTCTATCATCACACCTCTCATGGGAGACATTGGTAAAGGAGGAGAGGAAAAAGGAGTTATAAAACATTTGTCTGGATGCTCAGCCAATCCTGATATGCTGGTAGTGGAACATCAGTCATCAGGTAGATTGAAGTGAGGATACCTTGTGTGACAGATAGCCCCATGTGACTGTGTGTGAGTGAAAAACAGGTTTCTGATACAATGACCTGCAAGTGCTTCTGAGAAAGGCAGTAGGATTTGTTCTTATATATTATACACTAATTTAAATCTTGTAAAAATCTTTTAATGACTGTCTGTCTATCTGATCTATATATCTTAGGTATTGCCAGTATACAGTTGTATTTCATTAATGTGGGGGGAAAACAGAAAACGATCTGATTTTCTGCAGTAGAGAAAAAGAATAGTGGCAATCAAAAGAACATAAATTTGTTTCGATATGTAGAATGTGATTTATCACTAGATTTGGTTACTGTACAGAATGGTCAAATGCACAATATAAAACCTACCCAATTTATTTAAATCAGTATCATGTAGGACCTCTACCCCATGAATCTCTAAAATAGGTCTGCAAACCTATGTTGTTAATTCCAAAATATTCAGTCCAAGATTATTTTCTGTGAATATAAAAGGTGTCTGTAAATATATAATAGAGAAACCAGGAAATAATATGTCTAAAAGTAGGACACTGGAAAGCTCCCATAACGGATTCATAGATACTAGATGTGGGAAGATGGCTTTGAAAATCTGTCCTTACAGCAGCTACTCTTACTTGGTAAGATATCATTTTAGAGATCTGAAGGGGGAAAAAAAGCATTTCTGTTTCAGCCGTGTTTCTAGTGAGTAAATGTCATCTATAAAATGTTATGAATGCTCTTCTCTGTGAAGTGAGGGAAGATGGTAAGGATATGTGGATTTAGCATGGCCTTTGGAGTAAATGGGAGGTTTGGCGAATGTGTCTCTGTTCTTTTCTTCTCTTCTCTTGGTCAACTGTGGCTGGAGATAAGAGTTTCCTATTTGAAGTTCAGAAGGAAAAAGAAATCCATTGTTAGAAGATACTTTTTTGACTTGATTATCTATCTCCACTGATATAGAGGAGGAAAAAATTATTCCAATAAAGACAGCGTTAAAAAAACCCAAACCTATATGTGAGAGTTACTGTTCTTTGTATTTTAGAGTTTGAAGTAATATAGATTTTTTAAAAAGAAGCCACCCCCGCCTTTCCTAGACTTTGAATGATTTTTGGAAGCAGCAGTATCAGAAAGAGAAAGCGATTTCTTTCAATCTTTAATATGACATTGAAATGACTTGGTTCATGATGTATTAGCCCACAACATAACATAAGGTTGGAGTAATGTAAATCCAAGGTCTTTGTTTACTAAGGGAAGCTAGGCATTGGATTGAGGCATAACTTTTTGAGGGATTTAAGGTTAGGACAGGATAGCTAATGGGATAAGGTATGAAATACTATTAAAACATCAGTGGAACACTACATGAGAGGGGTAATATTTGTAGCAGTTTCCAGGTTCTTCTTCCTTGAGTTAAATGTTTAAAAATTTAATAAAAAACTCCAGGAGAAATAGATGCTTGTTTACCGGTACAATGATTTTTCATTTGTTTTTGTTTAATTATATATTTATTTATTTATTATTAAAATTTGTCCTTTTCCCCTGGGACTCGGGGCGGCTCACATAGTAAAAACATACAATAATAAAAGCTAAAACAATCCAAATTTAAAATCCCCAAATTTAAAACGCCGTAACCGATCATGGAATTTGGCGGAATCAAATATAGACCTCAAAACCATCAATGGTAGATCTAAAAGAGTTTGATTAGATAATTTGCTTATGCATTCTTTTTTCCTACTTGAAGCTTCTTGGAAAAATAGCAAATACTCTTTATTTGATAATAAAGTGTATGACATGGAGTCATAGGATACATGGATGTACTTTTAGATGTCTTCAAATATCTTCAAATTGGTTGCAGTTTGTAATTTCGAGGCATGGTGGCTGTTTTGTGAACAGAACCAGTCTGACCATACAGCTTAATAATAACCCAATCATTGGGATAATATCCTAACTACAATTCTGTTACTTCTCGTACTACTTCAAATTGTATCCCAGCTTTCTGCTCTGAGGGCACTAAACTTCCAAAAAGTTGGTCTTCTTTCAGCATTTGTTTGATGCTCTCTTCCTGTATTTAGGACAAAACTGATGAGCTATTTTTCATGAAGCTTTGCTGGAATTTTTCAATATGCCGTCAATTTTGGAGTATGCTCTTCTGATAAGAAAAACGAGAGTAAAGTAACAACCTGTGCCTGTAAATTAGAGGAATGTTCTGTCTAGAGCTGGTTGGGTATCCTTTCTTTTGCTGCCCTTTTATGCTGATCCTAAGAATCTGTATTAATCTGGCCCTTTGTCACAGAAGAGAGCAGAACAAACAAACCAGGTTTGAACTTTTGGCTCATTTGAATTCTGATTAGTGGCATTTCAAGTTAGGCTTCTGGATGGCCAGTTTTGCAAAAGAAGAAAAGTGAACATGTCCTGAGAATTTCACATTAAAGGGAGCTGGTTGGAAAAGGCACAAGAAACCAATAAATTTGTTATGACTGATGACCTGAACTAATGCTGGGAGTGAAAAGTATTCCAAGCAAACAGCTGGCTGGCAGGAGCTACTAACAAGCCCTCTCCTTTGAGCAATGCTTTGCATTCTTTAAAGCTCCGCTGAGCTGGCTCTCTTCAAGATTCTGTTAAGGTAAATAGCAGGTCAGCTCTCTTTTCTTTCCTTATCTTTCCTCTTTTTTCCCTCCTTTCCCCTTTCTTGGTTCTCTTTATTATCTAAAGTTGCTCTGGCTCTCTCCCTCACTTCTGTTTCTCCTTTTGTTCTCTCTTTGTCTATTTATCACACTGTGAAGGTTGAAAGAGATGTTATTAATCTGGGGGAATGAAGGCAGGATTAGTGGTATGAATCGGATTTTGAGAGGTATAATGATAGAAAGACTCGCTCTGCTGGCGGGCTGCATGAGTTTGATAAATGGGGAGCACTCCAAACTGACTCTCGCATTCCTCCGCACTGCGCGCTTTGCCCGCTGGGGCGTGCCATGCTCTCAGATCTGCCAGCCATCCCATGCAGCTCCTACCTGAACCAGAGCAAAAAGCCAAGGGTAAATCAGAGACAAATATCTCCCCATTGCACTTAAAGAGATCATTTCTTTCAATAGCTTTTTCTAACTGAGTCCCTGTCAAGTTCTTGGACAGTTTTATGCATAGGTAGGATCTTTTCTAGGACTGTGACTGTGGCTATTTCTGCCCCAATCTGCAAGCATTTAGCATTGCTAGAATTTGCTGGATATATTTGTGAATATTGTGATGTAATATTTAGGCTTTCAAATCAAAATATATCTGGAAAAGTTTGGATGTCCTTGAGCTTGTTGCAGACAGGTTTCTTAAATTTCAAGGAAATGGGGGAGTAGCTTAAATCATGCAAATACTGGTTATAGTAATAACAGGTACATGAGTGTAACTTCTCCAGACATATGGGAGCTCAGATATTGAGGAGTACAGCATTAATGGTATATAAATCATTACAGTACAGTGCAGTTATTAATAGTATATAAAATGTCCCATTGCAGTTATTGCTGTATTTCTCTGCTTGTCTTTTATAGAAGTATTTTCATTATTGCATTGCTTACATTGTTTCAGAGATACAGAAGCAGAATGACCAAGGGTGAGCCAAAGAAGCAGTGGGAGCAGGAATGATTTCCAACTTCCTGCTGGCTTTCCCCATTGAGTTTCCTTGTGAGAATCTGGCAGAAATCTCCCTCCCTTCTCAGCAGGCAAGTAAGTGGCCACTGCTGTGCGGGGAAGGGAGCAAGGGATTGCAAAAGTGGCTGAGAAATTGTCACAGAACGTTAAAATAAAAAAAAAAGAACATGTGAAAACAGCCCAGCAACAGCATGTAGCACTGAAACGGCCACAACTTTACAAAATTTCATTCCCTCAGGAGCTATCGGTCCCAGATTTTGAAGACATTGTATAAGTTAGCCTACTTGTAGTACTGTGGTTCAAAAATTGTTCTCCTATGATGATGCCCTGTTTTGCCAAGTCAAAGGTCATGAAAAAAAAGTTTTAGTAATATATAGATAGAAGCCTATTGGCTTCATTTACTTTTTTCAGGGTTCCAAGTAACACACCCAACGAAATCAAACTCCAAGGCTTGAATTTCCTCAAAGCCAACTTTTATTAGAGATGTCATATTGGTATATCTGGGAAAACCCAAATCTGAGAGCTTCCGGGTTTTCCACACCCAAAAGAAAGTTCAAGTCTTTGCCCCTCTCCCTCACGTCCACCACACATCCAATCAATTTCTGTCCAGAACAGACAATACCTCTTCCTTCTTCTCCACACAGCTGCAGGGCCCCATGGCCTTGACTTTCTATAAAGAATTTAATTGTGACTACGTATCTTCTTCTCTCTATGCAATCCCCCCTCTCAATTTCCCACAGTAGGATTTGTGGCAGGCCTGAAGGCACAAAGGTAGAAATATGGCTTCCAGGTCTGACAGCATATCCCCCTCAGAAAAGATGTGTGTCCTGGAAAAGAATAATACAAGGGGATTAATCATATGTCTACCCCCCCCCCCAAGGGGGACCCTTTGGATTGTCAGGGTACTTGTCATAGAATTGTTTGACTAACCTATCTGCTTTCACATTCCAACTCTTAACCCAGGTAGCTTCAGACAAAGGGTACCCTTTCCAGTGTACTAAGTATTGTAACTAGCCCCTATATAGCCTAGAATCTAATATTTTCTTGACTTCATAATGGGTCTCTCCTTGTACGAATACAATTCCTCCATCTCTTTTGGAGTCATGGACTACATTTTTAGCTTGGGTAATTTAGCCCCTGACACAAACTCTATTGCGCAGTCAGTTGAGCAATGAGGGGGAAGGAAATTGCAGCCTTCTTCGCTAAAATCCCCCCCATAAGTCTCAATACTCCTTGGGCACTTGTTGGCTGTCAGGTAGGGCATCTCAGGCTGGGGTTGCAGGTTCCAGCATGGTGGTCTCCTTTGGGATGGTGACTTCTAGGGGATGGTCTTTCCTTACAGGTGGCAATGGACCAATGCCAATGACTAGCTTCCTATAGCTGCAATCCAAGGAGACTGTGGGATCCCACTTATCGAGCCAATATGACTGAGTTGGTCATCTTTGGGGCGATCATGAACGGGAGGAGTTCCCGATGGCACCCCATCTCTAGTCTGATGAGCTCAGTGACCAAGGTGGCAGGGCCCCTGCCAATTAGCATTCCGTTGACTTGCTCAAAGCTGATCGGATGCACCAGGGGACTTGTGCGTATGCCCAACTGTTCAACTATGGGGAGACTGATTAGGCATCACATCTTATGATGGGTTCTACTTCCTCCTGGACCCCAGTCTCTGGGACTGCTAACGTAATTTTGAGGTCAAAGGGGCGGATGCCACTTACCATTGGGTCGTTGTTGCTACTGCTGTCTCTCAAGGAGATAGGAGGAGATAGGAAACACTGGCTGGAGTTCACTCTGCTTTGATGGGCAGGAGTGGGACCTTGCAACCTGCTTGATGCTCCGTCCCTTGTCTGGAGGTTTCCGAGGTGTTTTCTTTTCTCCAGTTTGAGCAGATGGCCTTGGTTGAACAATGGGGGACAGAGCCAGGCACTCTGAGGCCCAGTGCCCTTGCTGATCACACCGGTAACATTTGATAGCCCTGGAAGGTGTGGGAGGGGGCTCCTCGGCCTTCATTGTCTGTGTCCAGCACCCTAAGGGTCTCCAGGTTGGTTTAGCCGCTGCAAGTTTTCTGTGAGGGTGAAGCTCTAGGTCCAGAATGACAGCAGTAGTGTACTACGATTGTATCCGGTCCGTTATTCCCCTTATGCCACAGGCTTGCCTGAGATCCGGGTCTAGGGCTTCTTTGAAGGCGTGCACCATCAGGTGCTCTGGCCAGTCTCGCAACTTTCCGGCCAGCCTCCGAAACTCCCATACTAATTCTTTTGTGGGTCTCCCAGCTTGCTTCAGTGTTGAAATTTGGGTTTCAGCTTCTACTTGCTGGGCAACGTTGAATCTGACCCGCATCAGCTGGATGAACTCATTGGCATCCTCTAGCTCAGGAGACTCTTCATCGTGAAACTCAGCTATCTATTCTGCTGCGTCTCCTTAGTTCATACCATCTACGATGGCGGAAATCAACTCTCGGTCAGAAGGGTATTGATTTCCATATTGGTCGATGTGGGCCCAAACACAGTTGAGCAAGTATGCCAACTTCCCAGGAGTCCCATCAAAAGTCGCCTGAAATGGTAGGGTGGAGTAGCTAGTGGAACTGGCAGCTGGGCTTGCACAGGTGGTTGGCCAGGCACTGGCTGCCAGATTGGGACCTGCTGTGGAGCTGGCTGCCGGATTGGTTGTTGAGCCTGGACCTGTTGAAGGGTTGTAGGGACGGTTGCGGCAGGGCCGGCACTAGCTGCGGCGCAACAGCTGGAACCAGGCTGTTGGAACTGCATCGGTTGCTGAATCAGGGCAGGTGTCCACTGCCATTGCATCCACCCCTGCCCCTGGGTTGAAAGCCCATTGGGATCTTTGCCATGAGAGTGGCAACCCGAACCCGGGTTGGGGTTGCAGGGCAGGCAGACTCCAGGATCCCTGCGGTGAGCCTGGCATCCCATGACTGGGCTGGCTGAGTAGGGTTGGTTGCTGGGTCGCTTATGCCCTGGGATTGAGGGAACCACAGCTGGGCCGGGCTGGAGTGTTAGGCTGGGAGTTGAGCTGCGGACGCTCTGGTCCATTGCACTGCAACCCCCAGCTTGGGAAGTTGAATGTTGGCTGTGCCAATGTCCACCTAAGTTGGCCAGTGCTGAAGGGCAAGGTGGTTCAACTGTTCCGGAAGACCAGCTAGCAACTGGCTGTGCGATGGTGGCGGGAATCCCCATTCTCCAGAGCGCCTGAGGTGCAGCTGCTGTGGCACTTCCCAGCTGAGGGTTGAGGCTTGTCCTGCACCTACTTGTGTTTCCCACAGCAATTCCTGGATCGGGGCAACTTCCGCAGCTTTGTCCTGCAGGGCCAGGTCTGGCTGTGACCTCCACTCTGACATTGGCTCCTTGCACCGGGCACCCAGCTGGCGTTCAGCTTCTGCGGCTTTCATGGCTTCCTCCATAGCTGGGGAAGGAGAGCAGAGGGTCTCAGAAGAAGTTGCTAAGCCCTTGCCTACTGCTCCCTCCATGGACTTCTTTTCTTCCTCCATCTTCCCTGATTCTTCACGCCGCCTGGTATAGGCTTGGCACTTGGGGCTCAGGACCCTGGACTGCCCCCTGTAGTTCAAGGGAGCTGCTTTAGATTGAAAGAGGATTCGGGTTAATATCAGGGTTCCAAGTAACACCCCCAACGAAATCAAACTCCGAGGCTTGAATTTCCTCAGTGCTAATTTTTATTAGAGATATCATATTGGCACATCTGGGAAAACCTGAATCTGAGAGCTTCCAGGTTTTCCTCACCCAAAAGAAAGTTCAAGACCTTGCCCCACTCCCACATGTCCACCACATATCCAATCAATTTCTGTCCAGAACAGACAATACCTCTTCCTTCTCCACACAGCTCCAGGGCCCCATGGCCTTGATTTTCTATAAAGAATTTAATTGTGACTATGTATCTTCTTCTCTCTATGCAACCCCCCCCCCCCCCATTTCCCACAGTAGGCACAAAGGTAGAAATATGGCTTCCAGGTCTGACAACTTTATTATAATAAGTCAGATAGGACAGTGAGTCTTGTTAGCTCGTGGAGAGTTTAGAGTTAGACACGGACACTTATGATTGCCATGTTGGGGAGCCCAGTTTTATCCTTCCTCCAACTTTTGTTGCCATCATAACTGCCCCCTCTTTTACATTACAGTAGTATAAGCTGCTGCTTATACTATATTTCCTCCTGTGAAAAACAGTGCTGTCTGTGGATATACTTACCTATATGTTGTTGTTTCTTTTCTAGTTAGCTAAATATCACACTCCTTCAATGATAAGGGAACTGAATTCCAGGCAAAATACCTTTTATTCCGAAATGTGTGTTTTAGGAAGGGTTCTACTGCTCTTCAGAGTAGCATTATTTTGTATGTGTTTGGATTTATTCCATCATATACTCATAGTACCTACAATGTAATGCAAAATCCAATGTTCTAAATCTCTTCCATGTTTTCTTTCTTCTTGCCAAGTTACTGGTTCTTATAGTTGAGGAAATAAGTTTGAAATATTAAGACCACCCCAATGATGCCCTTGATGTGATGTCCCACTGCCTGGAGGCCGTGTGGGTCTGGATGGAGAGAAATAGGCTCAGACTCAACCCTTCCAAGACCGAGTGGCTGTGGCTTCCGGCATCCCAGTATAGTCAGCTGGTGCCATCGCTGACTATTGGAGGTGAATCTTTATCCCCCACAGAGAGGGCCCGCAATCTGGGTGTCCTCCTGGATGCATGGCTGTCTTTAGAAGAGCATATAATGGTCGTGGCCGGGGGGCTTTTTATCAGGTTCGCCTGATCCACCAGTTTCGTCCCTTTCTGGACCGGGATGCCCTGCGCACGGGCACTCATGCCCTTGTCACCTCCCGGCTGGACTACTGTAATACTCTCTACATGGGCTCCCCTTGAAGAGTGCTCGGAGGCTCCAACTGGTCCAGAATGTGGCCTTACGGGTGGTTATAGGTGCAACCTGTTGCATCCATGCAACACCTCTCCTGCGCGAGCTGCACTGCCTCCCAGTGGTCTTCCGAGTGCGATTCAAGGTGTTGGTTACCACCTTTAAAGCGCTCCACAGTATAGGACCAGGGTACTTATGGGACCGCCTTCTGCCACCGGTAGCCTCCCACCGGCCAGTTTACTCCCACAGAGAGGGACTCCTCAGGGTACCGTCGGCCAAATTATGTCAGCTGGCGACACACAGGGGCTCCTGCCCTTTGGAACGAACTGCTCCCGGAAATACGCAAGATCTCTGACCTCTGGGTTTTTCGTTGTGCCCTCAAGACCCCACTGTTCCGACAGGCGGGGCTGTCTATTTAAATGATTTTAAATTGGAGTTTTAACTTGGGGATGTATGTATGTATGTATGTATGTATGTATGTCGGGTAACTGTATATGAAAGTAGAGGGAAACTGAACAGGATCTCCATGAATCTGGAACACTCCGACTCCTATCTGCACCAATAACCTGATAGCAATATATTTTAAAAATATATTGCAGACTTTCATCCTGTAAATAATAGAACACTTTACACAGTGCTGGGCTACAACCAGTTTAAGAACCGGTTCTGTGAGTGCGTGCTTCTTCCATGTACATGGACTTGGGAGCATGCTCCTCACACTCTGGCACGCAGCGTTCAAAATACAGCAATTTGCAGTTCAGCTGCTTACCTTCTAAGGAGCCCCTTAAGTAGAACAGTGGAGGTGCGGAAATAGCTGTGCTGCGCATATCAGCTGAGCCGGAAAGAAGGAAATATAGGACAGGATAGGGCGGGTGGGCGGGGCCAGCTGTTCATCAGAACTACCAGTTTGCCCGAACCAGCCCGAACTGGCAGCAGCCCACCATTCACTCTGCAGGCTCTTTTTTCTTTTTAATACTTGTGATGCTGAGCATAGCAGAGAGAAAAGAAACTTATAAAAATATTTTTACCAGTTAGTTTGACATGAAGGGTAAGAGCTTCACTGGATAGAATTCATTCCTTAATAGGATTCCCACTCCTGATCAGCGTCATCCTTATTTGTACACATGAAAAGATGATGTTGGCTTGATGTAATTAATATATGATTACAAGCTTGAGGAAAAGAATGATCTGCTTGGTGAGTATTGCTTTAACTGCAGTAGCATGTTCCTCCTTCCTGGTTACATTACACCATCCTATATGGATTGTCAAGGCAGGACTAATGATAATAATAATGCATATTATTAAAATACTCTGCCTCAATTAGGAAAAGATTTTCTGAAATAAATCAAACTTTCACTAGCATGACAAATACCGCATCAAGTCATGACTGCAAATATGGTTTCATCAAGTTGTTGCAACCCTTTTCGTTTTAGAGGTACATTGTTAAAGATTGCATAGGCCAAAAGAACTTCTGTTTTTGCCTGCCTGAACTGAAGGTAAAAAGTAATGGAGCATTTACAGGCTGTTTTTCCTATTCATGAATAGCTTCAGCATGTTCTTGATTGCACAGAGAAATGCTAATATGGATTGTTCTATAGAAAAATGAGAGAGAACAGATTTTTGCAGAGCATAAGTAAGTACTGCTACGGTTGGATCTGTAACTAATCTGGGTTCAAGCTGTTTTTCTATAGAAGTTGGTTCCTAAGAACAGCCATATCTGTCTACATACAGGAACAATACATCTGTGAACCAGCCCTCATTATGTCTTTTCACTGTGACCTCTTTTCAGAAAATGTCATGGCAACAACTTTGAAAACTTGTAGTAGTTTAGAAATGCTTTCTGAAAATGGTGGGTAAAATTTATTCTTCTCCATAGGACATTCATTGGGATATTTTGTGCTTGTTGACTTATTGTGAAGATGTATAATTAGAACAGATCAGGGGTATAGAAACAAGAATTATTTATTCAAAGCCCAGTTTTTTTTAAAAAAAAATTACTACCAGGTATTGCTGGCGAATTCATATGTTCTGTTGTTGGCCTAAGACTGTCTATTGGCTTGTGCCACTTGGTTAATTGCTCGTTTGAAAAAATCTCCCTCATGTGGAAACTTTGCTTATGTAAAATATTTTCCTGAGACATCGTTGTACCAGATAAGTGTTGTTCTTTTATAGTGGTGTGTTCTCTCTCTCTCTCTCTCTCTCTCTCTCTCTCTCTCTCTCTCTCTCTCTCTCTCTGTGCCACTACACAAATGCTTCTGAACAATAAATTCTTATGTCAAAACTGAGGTGATTTGGAACTGTAAGAAAGTGATAGCACCTGGATAGATAAATAGTTCATTTGGATGTAATGGCATTGAGATTAATTTGTGGCATCAGAATTATAAGTACCGTACTATTGCTTAAGGTTATAAATAATAAAATATTCATATACAGTGGTACTTAAAAGTTTGTAATCCATTTGAATGTTCCTTAATCAATGAAAAAACAATGTTTTTGATTGATTTCTTTAATTGGGTTCTCTCTAGCTAGTTTTAGGAAAATGGGTCACATTTTAAGTGATATTTATGCAGAATATTTGACAATTCAAAACCTTTCAGAAAATTTTAAGCTTTTTTTTTTAATTGATTTATATGCCACCCTTCTCCGGAGACTCAGGGCGGCTTACGAAGGGTTAAGCAATAGCCTTCATACTTTTATATATTTATACAAAGTCAGCTTATTGCCCCCACAAACTGGGTCCTCAATTTACCTACCTTAGAAAAGATGGAAGGCTGAGTCAACCTTGAGCCTGGTGAAAATTCAAGCTTACAGTAATTGCAGACAACTGGAGTTAATCACAATGCATTAGTCTGATGAGCTATCCAGGCTCAGCTTCACTGAATGTTTGTTTATAAGCCCAGAGCTATCCAGATATTACTGTGCTGATTTTATCAGGTTTTATCTTTTTATGTATTCTAGTGATTTTTTCTAAAAAAAAAAAAAAGTTATGTCTGTGGTTGCACCTTCAGGCTATTCCTGTTGTTTACCTTGCTTTTATGGCATCTCACAGAATTCCAAATCTGAGAGAGGGAGGATTTTCCACATTGTCAGTTAATTTCAGATATTTCAGGTAGCTAGCATTCAAGGTGCAGATTTATCAGCAAAAAGAATGCACGTTAGTTCATATGGATAAAGGTAAGAATCAGTTACAAAATATTTGGAATAGAGGATGGAAGCTTAAATCATTTTTTTAAAAAATTTTTGGAGCTGAATAGATAGTTTCACTGATTTCTAGAACTCCTTGGAAATAAAGTAGCTTCCTAATTTCCAGTGTTTTGTTGTCTAAAGTTCCAAAATGCAGCAGCATGCTCTTAAAAATTTGTGGTGAATGAGAATTAGATGAATTGCAGCAGTAGTGAAATGTAAAATTCGTTACTCTTCGGCCGAAAAGGTTGCAGAAAAAAAATGCTTTTAAAAGCTTCTGATGATCAGGCAACTCAGCTGGGATCGTCAGAGGCTTTTAAAAGCATTTTTTTTCTACAACCTAGAGGTTGTAGAAAAAATGCTTTTAAAAGTAACAAAAAAAGCCTCTGATGATCGCGCGGCTCAGCTGGGCATGGGGGTGGGTGCAGGGATTTTTGCTACTGGTTCTCCGAACCACCAAACTGCCATCGCTACCGGATTGGGCGATCCAGTCCAAACCGGGAGCATTTCATCCCTGACTTGAAGTCTTTTTGGACTACGTAGGTTGAGGAGGCGTACAAAGAACATCCTTAATTTCTCTGTCCTATTGGTACAATGGCTCCTCCTGATTTGAAATGGAATGCAAAAATGCAAGAAATCAAGAGCACAACGTGGCACATGCTCTGCAAATATGTTCCAACTTATTATCCTGCTCTTAACTTTATAAGTTGAATTGGTTTAGGGCAGCTGAAATAAATGAAGAGAGAAATGATCAATCAGATATTCCTGAAATCCCATTTTTAAGAGCTAAGTGCATGGCTGAAACTTTAAGGCAGGTAATGAGGCTGTCTCAGATTAGCTCATGAGTGGAAACTGCTAGATTGATCAGGCCATGAATACAATAAGTTGATGCTCTGTTACAGCTAGAAGATATTCTTCACTCTCTTGGATATCATGAGTAATGAAATCCTGGCTTCATTTCCTTTAAAGAATGTTGCATTTAGCTTTCCCAAACAATATAATCCGTCCCATGTTTTCTCATGGACGATAGATAACCCAGGTTTGGATGTTGGAATCCTTTTTTCTTATCCTCTACGTTTAACCAAGTCAACCAAAACTTTGAAGCAGGGCATTAAGCTTGGTCTCCAAGATTCTGCTTCCTGCTTGCAGAAAAGGAAGAGATTGGTCAGTATTTCTGGTGCTTCCAATGTGAACAGAGTTCTAAGCAAGGAATCAAAGGCAAATCCCTGCTGAGCATTGGTGAAAGAAAACTGTAGGTTGCATTCTTCCTGCTATGAGAGGCAGTTACCTGAATTGAGTGTAATGCATTGATTCCCTCTTCTCCTGAGGCAATCAAGAAAACAAGTCATGACTGAAAGAGTGAAGTAGGAAATGAGGTGTGGGCCCCGCATATTATCTTATTAAGGGATAATGTGTAATCTGATCCTATTCTAATGCAACTTTGAAAATTTGATAGAGCTGTGTTCATATGAAATTCATATCCAGTTTTAAAAAACAAAACACATTTTTGACCTTCATCATTGCAGGGCACATTTGAAGAACACAATTGTGCACAATGTGCTAATATCTAGAAGCAGAGAAATTTACTCCTAATTCCAGTGCCATTACTCTAATAATTTAGAACATTGGTTATGCTTCTATCTCCATATCTCCTTCTCTGTCCAGAACAGCTATAATAAGAGAGTGAAATGTACACCTGGCATTTTCTACAGTTCATAGTAATTCAGGGCAAATTTAGTTATGGCTTCTTGAGGACTCAAATTGGCATTCTTTTGATCAAAGACATACCTGACATCATCCCATTACAAAGCAGAGAATCTTGTAATGGCAGACAGAAAACGTGTAAACTCTTTCCTTTTATTTTATTCAGGCAATAGTGGAACAGAATTGGCTTTTTAGTTTACTATAAAGATATGGATCCTTTGAATTTAGTCCATTTTCTGGGCAATAGTACAGAAGAATAAGTACTAACCATTGCTAGCTTTGCTTAGCTTTCTTGTGTTTGTCCAAGGTTGACTGGTTGTTGCCTCTTGCTATAGATATTTTATTATCAGAGGTGATTGCCTTTAATAGAGAAGAACGTGGTTGCCAAGCAGGGCCAAACTGAATCAGTCCACTGAGTGAGTCTCTATTTCCTGCTCTGTTCTTTACCAACCTGACAGTTAACAGTAGTAAAACTCTTATCTATTACTTTTCTTCTTTCATTTCACAATGGACTAGTCTGTCTTCATACTAGTGAATGAAAAATGCCAAAAGCAATCACCATTTTCTTATCTCTCTGTGTTTCCTTTCCCTGGCCACTGAGTGGCTGGCAGTTACCAGATGTAAATTGTCTAGTCCTTGCCTTCCCAACAGAGTATATAGGCTTTTCATAGACACAGTGGAAGGCAATGAGCTCAATATCTTCTGTTGTTAATTACTGAGGTGTAATAATGTGATTAGCACCCTATAAAAATCACTGATATGATTACTATGGATTTAATATCACATGATATATCATTACTTTGTTATCTGGTGACAGATATAATTGAAATATTCTTATTTTAACTGAGGGTTGTATTTCATTCAGTCACCATCGGCCCCTTTGGGGGTGAAACATAAAATGGCTAAAACTGAGCAACGTAGAAAAAATATTAATGACAGCAAAGATGTAAAAGTTGCAGTCTTCTCTGTATCTTAGGCAATTAGTTTTCTGTCTTTCCATTTCCTCATATAATTTGGTTCTGTAAAGACATTCTGAGCAGAAAAGGAACGGACTTGGTTCAAATGCTGGTAACTTGTCACTACGTAGAAATGTAAAACAGTAAATGTTTCTTCTATTGCAAAAAGTTAGTATAATTATTTAAACCAAACCCCCCCCCCAATAATTTAGGAAATCTATAAAACACGTCTTGTAGTCCATTATTATTTTTATTTTATTGCTAATTTTAATCTGTATTTTAAAATGTTTATATTCTATTTTATTTTAAAATTCGATGGTTGCATGGGTGCTTTGCCAGAACAGAAAAACAATAGAACAATAGGAATGACAACAATGCAACAATGCTGATGGTGAATCCCTGTAGCTATCCCTTCAAGAGTGCACGGTGTTTTGTCTAACATTCTTAAAGTGCTTAGGCTTTATTATGAAATATATTTCATATTCAAAATATTGTATATTTTCTTTATACAAGATGATTAAGATTCTTGTTAAATCATCTGCTTTTATCATAGATGTGCTATTTTTATTGTCAGAAACTACTATTGACGCATGGTTTTAAGATCATCTATCCGAGGAATATTAGGATTCTAAGATTACATAGCTGGTTGTATTAAGAATACCAAACCTGCACAGGCTTTACACTAATGTGAACAGTGTTATTGCATTGACTACATTACTAAATGATGCTACTCTTTTAGGCTTCAATTGTGAACTGAATTGATTTTGTTTTTACTTTTTTATCGTGTCAGGGGATGAAACAAGTTTTATGATTTGGAAGGATTTGAGGCATTTTTCATGCAGTACAATTTATAACAGTCTGTCCTGGAACAATGTCCTGTTCTTTGTATTTCAAAATATAAAAGCTAAGAGGACAGAAGAAGTACAGAAAAAGGAATAATACAAAAACACATTTTAACATTGAACTTCTACAAAGCGCATAAAGATTGTTATTTCAAAAAAGCTAACTTTCACATATCCACTCCTTCTGAAGTTGGTATGTGAACTGCCTCTTTAATTAATTCTTCAAATACAAGTAGTTTGGAGATGTTAGTCCTGATTTGTGTATAATATTTAGTGAAGATACAAAAAGTGGAACCCAGGGCCATAGGAGGCCTGCCAGCATCTCTTTTATCGTCTTCCAAAGCCTTACAGTAGATGGGTCCAAAATTTTGGATTACCTCTTGGAGGAATTATTTTGTCTATAGGAGCGTTAGTAAAATAAGTTTCTAAAACTTTATAAATGTTCAAGGCACATATTTCACTTCTTAAATTTTCTAAAGCTCTTTTCTAAAACAGGTCATGGCCCTACTGACTTCTATGCTACCTTATGCTATACAGCATAATGTAGCTTTTCAGCTGAAAGAACTTGCATACTATTGAGCTACAGATCCAAACCAAGTAGCATATGATTTGATATGGAAATTAAGCCGGACCCTATATTAACTAGAAGGCAAACCTTTTTCCAAATTAAGATTGGACTGGATGAATTAAACATATTAAAATATAATTTGCCAGTCATTTTGGAAATACCCCATTTATTACAACGGGAGCCTTGCTAGGTGAGACTTTGTGGGAGGGATAAGACTGTGATGTGTGCCAGATTATGTGTTTTATTCTATTTCTTAAATAAACCTTTTCATTTGTTATTCATTTTGCACTATGTTATTTAACAGCTCTTGCCTGCAAATGAGATTTATTTCTAACTACAGTATAGATTATTGCAAATTGCCTTTTTGCATATTTGGTTTGCTCACAGTAGCGTTCTTTAATGTAGCTACTAGATTCTTCCCCATAAGAGAATTTGCAAACATATAATTGTATATATTACACATTCTTCTACAAATTAATATTCTTTAAATACATTATTAAAACTATACCTTCCAGAATTCGTAACATCATTTAAAAAGCACCAGTTTGGTAATGGTTATACTGCCAGTTCCTTGTATGCTTATTACAAACCTTTAAAAAAAAAAGGAAATTCACCAGCTGATGATGAGGGAACTGGGGGAGTGTTGAGAAGAATTGCTTCTAAAGTTAAAACTGCAAATTCTTTTGATCAAGCCTTTGTTGCCTTTTTTTCCAATCCTGATTTTGTTTTGCATAACTTAAAAAAAAAGCTCAATTTTCTCTTTCAGTCTCCCTGAAGCTGGAGAACGTCTGCTTCTCATCTAAGGATTGTTGTATTTTATTAATGCAGTTATTATTCCATTACTGTCATTGTGTTCTTTTATAGTAAATAGCCTAATTTAGTTGAAATGTGTAGATGTTGAGAGTTTAAGTGAAATCTTCATCATTCTGCATGGAGAGCGTACAAAGGAAATGCTCTATAAACACTATTGGAGTTTGATATGAATCAGTGCTGTAGGCAGAACTATGTGGTAACACAAGGTGGGGCAATTGAGATTTAAAAATGGCAGGTTTGTTAATTTGAATACTGCTTTATATATATATATATATATATATATATATATATATATATATATATATATATATATATATATATATATATATATATATTGCAATAAATATACCATTATTCGTTTGTTTCACAAGTTACCCAACCCTCAGACAAGAAAGAGAGGTAGAAATAGATGTTACATATGAAAAAAAGATTTCCACTATTATTAAAACAAAGCAAATATTGCAATTGCTATATGAAATCTTATCATTGAAATTCTGCCATTCTACCTAGGTTTTTTTATTCTTTATTTTTAGAGCTTTTCCTACTTTACAATTGTATTATCCCTTTTTAAAAGAAAAAAAACAAAACAAAACAAAGTGAACCTCATTATTTGATTATCTTCCTGTAATTTTGTAAACATTTGTTTTATTATTATTTGTCTTAATACTTTTGATGCCATTTCCCCGTGCCCTATGTTGAAGTTTATATTGATCAAAACTGTAAACTCAACAAAACTGTCTCCTTAGCGCACAACTTTGAAAGTGCTTAATGTTGTCATGGTCCCTTTGGAGCCTGGTTTGGAGGAGGAGGAATTGGAACTGGGACTGTCTGACGGGGAAGGCCTGTCAGGAGGATGCTGTCCCAGGCCCCTCTGGCATTGGGGGAGCTAGTCAACCAGACAGAGAGCTGCCTGCCTGCCCAGACACAGGGGAAAATTGGTTGCTGACTGGCAATGGTGGTGATAGGCAGCCAATCTCCTCTGATGAGGAACAGTTGTCTACTCCACTAGATCCAAGGGCAAGAAGAGTAAGCAAGCCCAGAGAAGGGCTGCAAGACTACTCAAGAGGAGGGCGCCCCACCCCTCCTCACAAGGAATAGTTGGAGTGGAGTAACTTAAGGAGAAACTGGGGAGTTAGTCTTTGACAGGAACAATTGTTTGCTTTGGCTTATACTCTTCCGGCTTTGACTCGTGCCTGTTGCTGTTTGCCTTGACTCGCTTGGAAGATTGCTCTTTGCCTTTTGTTTTGGACCTAGTTCTTCTCTTGGGGACTGTGTTTGGCATTTGGTTCACTGTGCCTTTGGAACTGCTTCTTGCTTGGGTCCTGTTTTTTGTCCTGAGTACTGCCCTTGCATTATGCCTGGACTCTACCTTGTGGATTGGACTTTGAACTCTGTACCTTGCCCTGTGAGTACTCCTACTCTGTGGGCTTTCTTTGTACTTACCTGGGCTGTGTTTGGGAAACTGAGGGTGGCTGCCTTCAGGGTAGTGTGGGGGGTGGAGCGTTACCGGTCATTGGAGGGACATTAGCTAGTACATTTATTAAGAGAAATAAAGAACTCTCTAGAGACCTGCCTTGCCTTGACCACCTGGGTCATAACAAATGTGTTCAAGTCTTCTCATAACAAATTTCATTAAAAAGTTGTGTTCATTGTTTTTACATTTAGATTACATAACCATATAAAGGGCCGATTAAGTCAGAGCCACACAATAGTAGCACTTCTTTTCTCTAGGGATTATTGAAAGAAAACAAGCAGATTTAGTAGTCTTGCATGAGAATGCAAGTAGGCCTTCGCTCAACATCACTTGAAGCATATTCTACAGATACCACCTACCCACATGTCTCTGCCCCACTGTCTCCTCCCCATCTCTGACCTTTTGTCTGCCTTGCCATGCACTCCACTATCACCATTCCCAGATGACCCTTGCTATCTTATTCCTCTTGCTACTGATAAGGAATGCCCTGCCAAAGCTGCACAGATTTTTGCGAAGGCCAGGAGCTATTTTGGCCAGATGCATCATATAAGCAGCAGGAGGAAGAAAGTGGTGAAGGTTAGGTGGGGGCAATAGGAATAGATATTGGTGGAGTGCAGGGCAGACAAAAGGGCAGAGTGGGTGAGAGGAGTTGAAAAAGAAGTGAGCTTGGTAGGACAAGAGAAGTGTGTGGTCTTTGTCTAGTGACAGCATGGCAAAGGGACACAGTGGCGCAGAGGTCTAATGACTCTGGAACTGCCAACCCATTGCTCGATGTCTAGCTCCTGCCCTCCCAGCAGTTTTGCGAGTATATAAATGGGTACCACTTCAGTGGGGGGAAAAAATAGATGTGTTCATGTATGCAGAGAGCAGAAGCCAGTGCTAGACCTGGTCGGACACAAGGCATTGTAACATGAGGTGAGGCGAGACTGGCAGAAGAGCCTGGGAGAGCCAGCAATCTGAATGCCACTAGTTAACTGATGTAAAGCTAGTCCCCCCCACCCCACCCCAATGGTACACCAAGGATAGGTGTGCAAGCCTCACAGAATGAACTTGCAGTCTAGAACTTGCAATCTACACATGCATTGTATCTAGCATGTGTAGATTTCCCTGACATTTTATGCCATATGTTAATAGCCTGGCTAGGTGGCTCAGTGGCTAAGACACTGAGCTTGTTGATCAGAAAGGTCAGCAGTTCGGCAATTTGAATCCCTAGTATAGGCCTCCTGCGTGAGCAGGGGGTTGGACTAGATGACATCCAAGGTCCCTTCCAACTCTGTTACTGTTACTTGTTAATAAATAAAATGACAGCATGGCCCTTGCTAAATGACTGCAACTGGTACTATTGGAACTGCTGTCAATAAGTGGTGTGGTCAAATGACTAATGACTGCTTTGCTCAGTGACAGTCCTATTTATGGTCATTAAGCAAGGACCATCTGTACATTGATTCCAGTAGTATGTCATTAATACTAGTGTATTTATGGATGAGGTGAGTGCTCAAGGCCCCGTTTACAAGTATAGCTGCTCTTCTCCCTTGTGAAGCGTCTTTCCTCCCAGCTGGGAATGAGATGTTGGAGACCGAATGGGGAAAATAGTCCAGGAATTGCCACATTATGGTTTATCAGGCATTGTTAAGTGTTGAACTCCCTTTTATCCCAGCAGTAATCAGAAGCCACATGGCTTGCTGCCTTGCAGTAGTCACCCACTGGTAACTAACAACTCTTGCTGGCTGTCTCATAGGATAGACTGGATGGCAGGAATTTTCTTGAGGTCCATTTCATCACTTATGAGCAGTGAGTTAACCTCTCTTTGATCTCAGTTCACAACAACCTTTAACAAAGTTCTGCATGTGTGAGGGAATCAATACTCAAGGCATTGAATTTAACACCAGGCTTCAGCTCAAGCGGAACATGAACACACATACATAGACAGTATCTTATTCTGGTTACAGGGACTGATTGGTTTCAGACTCATTTGCTCACTTGGAGGGGCTGCAGGTAAGGCAGCCATGATTTGTGCCTGTAGCGCTACATTTCTCTTGGGAGCATGGCCATACCATGGTCTCTTCAGTCTCTCGGTTTCCTCCAGCTCTCTTCATAGGTTCTTCCCTTTCTACCTTTCCTTTGAAAGCTCTCAAGTGCTCTCAATCTCTGCATATTGTTGGGTCGTTAAACTAGTTATTCTCATTTACTTTCATGCCACATTATCTTTGCAAGCATATAATGAGCATCTGCTTAGCACTTCTTGTCACTGTCAGTGCTGCTTGCTCATTATTTTTCTTCATGTGGTTATTGTTGGGCCAAATATCTTTTCTGTGACTTACTATTTTATATACTTGTGTGCCATTTGTTTGACAGTTGTTTCTCATTTTATAGTTTATTCTCTTAATACAAATATCGACATCCATAGTTGGAGAAGAATGAAGAATTTCATTCATCTTTTCCTTAATTAACTAGCTTTGGAATGCATCTGCTTTCTTTTGTTAAAAGATACAAGCTGCTGGTGAGCTGGTCAGCAGTCTCATCCAGAATTTCTTGGCTATTGTGGATCCTTCTGATAGGTCAGTCATTTTCTTTTGAATTCTCTTGCTCAGTTTCTGCATGGTAGATCTACCGGCTTTCCTTTATATAACTGTATCACCCAAATCCTGGCTTGCTCCTGACAAAAACAGCTATTCTCCACATCAGCTGGTGAGAGGGTGCTTATTTGAAAGTGCTGCTTTTCTCAGTATGATACACAAAAACACCAACTGGTCTTTTTTTCTGCTTGGTGAGAATGTTAGTGATACCAAATAAAGTACCACAATTTTCACTAATACAAGGAAACTGCCATTTGAACAAAGATAAGGGGGAAAAAAAGGAAAAAGTGTTCAATTTCATATCCAACATACTTAATAATCCATAAATAATCCATTTATGTTATCTTCCCTACATTATAGAAATCCTGTTTCTTAGTTGTCTACTTCTATGCTCATGATGTTATCTTTCTTTTGACTTTTATCTATTTTCAATTGTGATGATAGAACAGACTGTAAGAAATGAAATGATTCAAAGTTAAGTCACTTCCTTGTTTTGTGTAACCTTCAGGCTATTAAATTTACTTCGTTTTTACATGTTGTCTCACTCAGGGGATCTTGAAAACTGGATGGGAACTGAGTTGTGATATTACTCAGATAATTCATATTGATCTTCATGTGTCCTGCATTCTCTCTCTCTCTCTCTCCCCCACCTACCCTGCCATGAATTTGATTTTCACACCACACAAGAGGACTTATAGAATTGGAAGTGGCCATTTAGTCTCACCCCCTGTTAAATGCATTCATGATAGATGGCTGGCTAGTTCTGCCTGAACATATCCAGTAAAGGGGAATTTATATGATAAGAGAACAGGTCTTAACCATCTTCTGTATGCCACCACTTCAAGTATTTGAAAAGTATTATTATGTTTCCTGCTTCCTGTCAACTTTTTTCAAGGCTAAATACATCCAGTTCCCATTTGTCTGGTAAAACTTAGCTTCTAGTCCTCTGATTATTATCGTGGCCTTTCTCTGGACCTCTTTTAGCTTTGCTGAAGCTTTCTTAAAATGCCGTGTCCAGAACTGGACATAATTTTTAAAGTAGCATACGGCTAAGGTAAATTAAGGAACACAGAGAAACAATACTTCTCTTATTACAGTCTAATTTTTTAAAAATAATTGCATCACTCATACTCAACTTTTGATCAAGAATAGTTCCAAGATATCTTTCACAAAGTATTCTTCATTTGGTTTTGTTTTCCTACGTAAAGATCTTTAGAAATCTTTTGTTTTTCAGTCTGCTTTTTGACCTTTCCAGATCACTTTGAATTTTGTCTCCTGTAATATAAATTTTCTTAATAGTTATGTGTCACCTGCAAATTTGATAGGGTTCTTTCCATCTCATCCACCTAATCACTGCTGAACATATTGCAGAGTACTGATCTAGGACCAAACTCTGTGTCGCCTCACTTAATGAGCTCTCCATTATGATTTTCATGCCAGCTGTGGGTTCAATTAATAGAGGTGCTATATACCTCAATTTAGTGTTTCATCTATATATTTAGCATTTGTTCTTGGAAGATCTTGTTGACATTTTCTGTTTCAAAAGTTAATTTTGATGGCTATTGATCTAATTGGGATGGTAATGTGCACATATTTAGTATGAAGTAAAAAAATAATCCAAACCATCAATAACTCTTTAGTTATAATGATGTATATAGTTGGGTAAAAGAAGCTAATACCCTAAAGCCTGCAAACTAACAAGCCAAAATTATCAAGTTTTAAACCCTGTATTTAATATTGTGACACTGTGAAATTATAGATGGACACTATACTTTTTGACCTGCTTTGCTTTCTGGTCTGTCTATCTATCTATCTATCTATCTATCTATCTATCTATCTATCTATCTATCTATCTATCTATCTATCTATCATCGGTGTTGAATTATAATCCATTTTTTGTAATCAGCCTAGACACTAAAAATCTTGCATACAATGTGTTGATCAAATATTATCATTAGAGCAGGGGTGAAATGCTTCTGGTTCGCTCTGGTTCAGGCTAACCGGTAGTATATTAAAAAAAAGCTACTGGTTCGGTTGACCTGGTAGTTAAAAAACGCTACCGGTTCAGGCGAACTGGTAGTTAACTACTGGTTCAGTTGAACCGGTAGTTTAAAAACCCCGCTGCACAGCTGATCGGCGGAAATACCAGTTTGGAAGAACTGGTAGCTTTTTATAACTACCAGTTCAGCCGAACTGGTAGTTTAAAAAGCTACCGGTTTCGGCGAACCAGTAGTTTAAAAAAAGCTACCGGTTCATCCAAACTGACGATTTCTGACGATCAGCTGTGCAGCGGGGTTTAGCTTTGCTAGAAAGCAGGAAATCCTGTTTTCTAGCTAAGCTAAATCACGCGGCACAGCTGATTCCCCCTCCTGCTGCAAAGCCTCCTTTTGGTGCGTACTGTGCATGCGTGCATTTGGTGTACATTGTACTCATGTGCGCTGCGCGCGCTTGGCACACAAACACATGCACAGCCAGTGAACCGGTAGCAAACCGGTTTAGATTTCACCACTGCATTAGAGCATTTTCTGTGACTCTAATGTTTCAATAACTATTATATCTGCTGAATTGAAAAAAATTCCAGTAGAGATCACTTGAGACAGAGCATCATTTCAGGGAAGATCTTTTTCCTGTGATCAGATACTCTATCGTGCGTAATTGGTAGTTTTATACCAAATACTACCAATACAATCAGTAGTTGCATTGTGGAAAAATGCATATTTGTAAATTAGTATGTAAAATTTAAATTAATTAAAGTATAAATTAATTTGAATATTAATTCTTCTGTGTGGATAGAAAGTAATGACTGCAGTGTTTTCTCTATACTGGAGCGGTGATTATTGTGATGCCTATTCTGAATCAGACCTACAGAAAGTGGTGGTCAGTTTTTGAAAGAGGTAGGGTTGATTCCCCATAGTAAAATTATTAAAGGGATATGGTTATTTGGGAACTTGCATTTAAATCTTCCTGCCCCGTAATTTCCATGATTGTAAGAAACTCCAGTTAGTTGCATGGTTAACTATGGGCTGTAATCTTGGTTGTGGTGTATTTTCTCCTCTGAATTGAAGTTAGTTCACATGCTTGGAGTATGTGATAATATACGGAACAGCTGTTAACTACTTATTCTTTTGCATGGGCTCACTTGTGTATGCCAACCCTAGAAGAGTAGCTGAGAATAGTATTATTATGGACTGGAAGAACCAAGATCAGGAAGAATCACATTATGGAATCATAAGTACAACTTAAATTTGTGTTCCTTCTCGTTGTTCACCTTGCCCTTTCTTTGATTCTAAATACACAGTTATTTCTGTGGGCTCTAATGTTTAGCTAGCAGTCCTGGACAAAAGTGTTAGTTATTGTTATTAATAATTATATATTAACAATTAATAATAATAGTTATTACTGACTACCTACAACTTACATTTTATATGCAATGAAAGTTTAAGAAAGTAGAAGCCTACTAGATTAAGCCAAAGCATTCATTTTTTCCCATAAAAGTCCACTAGATGTGCAATAGCTAATATGCAAGCCGTAAAATAAACAGCCTTCTTTAATGTTGGTCTATAGGAGGTATTATGTAAGATAGACTGTTTATGATTCAGAAAGAATACTATATGGTAATTGTTGAAATTTGTTGATCTCCTGATCTTCCATGAATTGATCCAATGTTTTAAAAGCCATCACAGTATTGGATTACAGAAAATTCTATAGTCTGTATATTGTTGAAATTTTTATTTTATCAACCCTGAATTTCCCCATTTTAGATTCAAGGAATAGTCGAACTTCTCATATTGTGAGAAGGAAACAAAATCTTCTGTAGTATCTGTGCCATGCATTATTATAAATACCTTTGTTATGTTCCCTATTAACTTCTTTCTAGGCTAAAAAGTCTCCATTGTTATAATCTTTCTTCTGAAAACTGTTGGAACTCCATAGTTTTTGCACTCTTTCCAGCTCTGTAGTTTTTTTTTTTAATTCTATACAATATATGTAGTTGCACCATGGATTTATACAGTGACACTATTATCTATTAAATATGTTTTGATTTTTGAATTGGCTCTCTAAACAGGAAGTTATTCTCCATCTTAGTCCTTTACTTAACATTCCTACAATTTGATAATTCCTAAGCTTTTCTGTTGACTCCAACTTTTTTTAAACCCTTTTTTAAAGATTCCCAGAGTGTTCATTTGGCAAACTTACTTGTGCCCTGTACATCTGCACAAGTACAGAAAAGACATTTAACAGGCATGAGTCACTAGTACTTATGAATCAGTTTTAAAAAGAAAATAAAGTAGCAGCATATTGTGTGTTAACATCTGAACAAGACACCTGTAAGATCACCATTCATACCTTCCTTTTTGGAGTAAATAATATGCTTTTCATTTAGCTATTAGTTTCTGGCAGCACATATCTCACTGACTGGCTGCTTAACTATCTTTATTTTTTTTCTCTTCCACTGTGCATATAATGTAACAATAGATAAACAGATAGCCACAGAGAAAATAGTTTTTTAAAGAGATCAGTACCATTGATAATACACTAGCGCAGCTTTTGATTTGTCTTTCTTTTGTGTGTGTGCACGTGTGTGCGCTTGTGTTTGTATATGTACACACACAGATATTTGTGAGTATTTTTCCATCTTAAGGAAATGCTTTTAAATAAGGGATACTTCATCTACTAAAAAATACACTTGTAGCAGCTGCTAAACCCATCCATAAGCCTGCTTTGCGTTGTATTTGTGATGGGACTGACAGCGCATGGAGCAGCCTGATTATACCCAATTCCATTTTAGCAAGCCTGGCAATGTAATTTCACAGGGCGATCTGTGTTTGAATGTAATAGCAGCCTGTGCTAAGGTGTCAGAATATTAAAGGCGCTAATGGAAAAGCTCCCTGATACACAGGGGGGAGAGCATTACAGGAGACGTCGCAGATGGCTGGGCACTAAGCTAATGGGGCAGGATCCAAGGAGGGTGGTGGAGGCAGGGGAGAAAATGAGAGATGGGAGCACTATGGGAACATGGGCACCTGGTTCCTTTTTTGCATGGAAATTAAAATGTGTGTGTGCGTGCATGCGTGCGTGCGCTCATATGTGTTAGCTTCCACGAGTATTTTGCAAAGTATAGTTGGCTAGAGAGTATCACATTGTAACAGGGATCCTTGATAGGGCCAGAGGATAATATGCATATATGCTGATGCAGAGGGGAGGTATTTGAATAAAAATTTTGTGGAGTAGAAACAATATCCTCAGCTGACATTTGGTCTGGAAGTGTTTTGGGAGTCAATTGTAATTTGTTTGGCATCATTTTCAGGCATCCTTAGTCTTTCTTCAAAAAGAAGCTGTTCCGCTAGGCTGGGGAATGACTTTCCTGTTAACAATGGATTGGGTTTAAAGGTGCACTCAAAGTTTTTGCAAGAGGAGGGAAAAATGAGGAGACTCTTCTGGAGGGTGAGAGAACATCTATAATAGTGTAGCAGGATGAAGCTTTGGGGGCAGAAGAGTCTAGTCATTGCTGCCTGAACCCCTACTCCAGCACAAAGGTTCTGTTGAATCCCAGCTTTCTCTGTGAATGGATAAAGTTCAGTATTTCTTTTTTTCCAATTTTGGATCATATTCACCAAGTTCAGTAGGAGCAACTCTAACAACAAAATCTGCAAGCATATTTCTGTATTGGAGTCTGTTGCCATTGCATGCTTGCATTCTGTTAGGCTCTGTGTTGTTTTCTTCTTTTCCCCCTTTATCTTACAGGTATGCATTCACATAGAAGTTTAGAGGCGCATAGACATGTAATATGTGTCTTTTTCCTAAGCAATAATGGAAATATTTTCCAGGTTTATTTATTTATTTTAATTCTGCAGCTAGAAGATTGTACTGTTCAATTAAAGGTCACTAATCCATATGAATTATATAAATGCATTTGACAAGATTTTTTAAAATTCCAGGTTTTCCCCCCCTTCCTTTTTTATAAACCTGTGAAGGGCAAAGATATGCAGCAAGGAATAGAATCATGAAAAAGAATCTGGACAAAGACAATGAAGTAATAAGGAATCAGGAGCTGGGGTTATACTTGGACTAACAAGGATCTACATTTCTTTGAAATGGAATATAACAACAATAGTAATTTGTCTGTTCCCTTATTTTAAAGTTTCAGTTTCAGTTTTATTGCATTTATATACCGCCCTTCTCCCCGAGGGGACTCAGGGCGGTTTACAGCCATATTAAAACGATCACGTAGAAAAATTAAAACTAATAAAATAATTAAACTATTTGGCCGTAAAATTTAAAACCCCTAAAAACCCCTATTAAAATTAACACAAATTTAAGTCAGACCGGCTTGATGAAATAGTAGGGTCACAAAAGGTTTTGTGTAGAAATGTTGGTCTTAGAACAAAAAAAATATTTTAGCAAACGTTGTACTTTGTAAATCAGATTTACATATTTTATAACATGAAATATTTCCCAGGCTCAGTGCATTAATACAGATTATTAGTAAACTTGTACTAAAGAATTATTTAAATCCAAAGAACTATGAAGAATCATAGGCCTGCACATGGCTGTGCCTAAATTAAGCAGTATCCTTTTCGATATTGCTTTAACTATCTTTACCTACATGAGGCTAGCTGCACTTTTAGAACGTTTTATAGAATCTGTTCATAGCTTTAGGCCAATAAGGTCCTTAATATTTTAATACAGAAATTTAATTGTAGGCTGTTAAAAATATATGCTCTTCTAAGATTTTGTAATTATTTATTTTAATGGCACATATGCTAATTAATTCATTGTCATATATATTAATGCCGGGTTTCTCTGGGAAGACAGTTAAAAGAAAAATGAAAGGCAGTGATCACCTTTATTGAGCTTTAGTCTGAAATTCATTTTTTTGTGTTTTTTAGCCCAAATGGATCTTCTTCCTGATAATATGTGCAACTTGAACTCTGCATTTGTTGTGGAAGAGAAATCTTAAATCTGATAGTCAATGTATTGTCTCTGTGCAGTAGTCTTTTTAGTCCTTCTAGTTTGGTTATTTTTTATTATTAGAATGACAATCTAAATCTGGCAAATCTAATTATTTTCCATTGCTGCTGCTTGTTTAACATGTATCTACAATACAGGTATTTGTCTCACATGGAATGGAACAAGTGTTCCCAGTGTATTGCAGGAATATCTCATGCCTGCTTAGCGTGATGTGCATATGTGGAGGGAAATTAAATTACAATTGAAGTGCTTAAATCGTATTTTGCTAAGGAGAAGCTTATGTGTCCAGGAGTTCAGGGGTGTTCTAGAGACTTTCTATCTCTTGCATTTTACTAAGTGTAGAGTGACCCTTATTAGCAATGGAGCAGAGGGATGTACCACATACTCATGTGCTCCGGACAGAAAGGGATGGATGGAGATGGTGTCAGGGTAGCAATTGCTTATCATGCCTTATCTTGGAATATGAAACTGTATTGCATGACATCCACAGGCAGGCTGAATAGATATGCCAATTCATCTCCAGCCTGGGCTTTGACAAGCTAGACTGCCCTTGTTGAAAGGCATCCGTCAAATGAGAACTGCTGGCTGCTTTTTCCCTTTCTTAGAGTTTCTCTCGCTCTCTTGCTCCAGCTCCCCGCCTCCCTTTCCCCTCCTTTCCTCGCTTCCCCCTAAGCTTTTTCCACACAAAATTGAAAAGCTTTTGGAAATCAGAATAATACAGCCCCCCACACCTAATACCATTTTAAGTACCCCTCCCTTCCCCAAATAGAATTGATAAGAAGCCTAGTATATGAAGGCATGTTTAGATAACATTGAGAATATTATAGTGAGTGGAGGAAAGGGTTCCCCCCCTCTTTCTCCTCCCCCTCCTGTGCCGTGTCTCTAAGCCGAGAAAGGCGACAGCACCCTGGCTAATACGAGTGTTTAATATTTGATGTGTTGGGATAAAGCAGGATCACCTTCGAATTGAATTGAGTGTCAGAATGAGAATCTATTACTGAAATTTTTGTGTGATTTGACAGCAAAGCAGACGATGTTATTCTTCACTAGTTACTGCAATCTTCTTCCCTACATCACTTAAATATTTTTTTCTTTGCTTGAGTAAACACACATTATCCTTTTTTATCCCTCTCTTCCTCCCCCCCCCCTTTTAAATCAAGGCTGCCTACTTGGGTCTGATAGAGTATATTGTTATTTCTTTATTTGTCCTATTAAATGGAATTTCTGATAGTTTAATCCTGCTTTTGTAAGTGATTTAAAAATACTTGAAAAGCCATGAATGTAGCAAACCCTCTATCTAAATTGCTTAAAAGGGTACACACTATGGTTATCTATGGGCGTAGATAGCTGTATCTGCTTTTTGACTGTACATTGAGATGGGTGGACTGTGTGAGAAATATTGTTTAATGTTCAAAGCTTGCTTGGCATCCAGAAAGTAAACTTGCCACAGAAATGTATGTTTAATATTGTTACTCTAGTTGCTTTTGTTGCTACTCAGTCCAAGAATATCTTAGGCATGGAATTGTACATTTATTGGAATTTTATCAGGCCTGTATATTCCTCATTATCAATTTTGAATTTGTTTTGATTGTTTGTAAAATATTTTTATATTACCAGAGCCACCCCCAGGAAGCCCAGTTTGAGCTCAGTTCTCTGCATGGAAGAAGCAGGAAAAGAAAATCTGGACTAATAATATAATATCTTGTTTTATGTTCTAAATACTTAATTCTTCTTGTAAGAAATTGAAAACATCAACTATTATGTTGGTGATGCAAATTGAATGGTGGTTACTTTTGTCTTGGCCACTGTGGCTGAGTTGTATAGATTTTGCAGCCACTGAGAAAAGGTGTTCAGGTAAGACAACACCCCTTCGCAATCTGGTGCTCTCTGGAAATGCTAGGCAAAACTGCTAAAGTCACTCGGTAGTATGGACCTAGTTAGTTAGGGCGATGGAAGATGTGGTTCAGTGTAGCAGGAACCTGTATTAGATGTGAAAAAACTGTAAAAGTTTAAAGCCTTTTCCCTTCCCTTATTTCTATAACCTAAATGCTTTTCAGGCTAGTAATCATCAGATATGTTAAGGCATCAGGCTAGAAACCAGGAGACAGTGAGTTCTACTCCCACAATAGTTATGAAACCAGCTGGGTCACTCTCTCTCTTAATCTTAGAAAGGAGGCAATGGCAAGCCACTTCCAAAAAAAAAACCTTGCCAAGAAAATAGCAGGGACTAATCTAGACAGTAGCCAAGGGATAAAAAGGTGATTCAAAAGTATGTGCATGTACACACGTGTGTGTCCACACACACATGCACACACAAATAAAAAAATGAAAGAATGAAAAGAAAAAAAAAGAAAGTTGTGATTCTCCCTATATTGGTGAATTACAAGTTCTAGAACGTTTTGCAGGATTGTTGGAAATTGTAATTCAGCAGCATCTGAAGGACCAAAATTTGCCTGGCTTTATTTTAAGCTACCTCTTTCGATAATTGTAGTAATCATCCTTATAATAGAGTATCTATTTTCTTGAACCCACAGCACTTCATCTTATTATAGTTATGTCTGGAAACAGCTCTTCCAATCCACACTATTACAGCTTTTAAAAACTGGAAAAGATTTCTGGGTAGTCTGGAATAGAGCTGTTCAGCCAGGTATCATCTATATATCATATTCCAGAACATTGGATGCTCTCATGCTGCAGCTTCCTATACAAATTAAATGATATAGGGAAGAGTTTTCAACTCTGGGACTCCATAGAGAAATGTCTGAAGTCTTAACTTCTCCTTGTCACACACAGTGATTCAACCATCCAACTCTCCCAGTTCCCAACCCTTCCAGATAGTCCAGGAGGTTGCATGCCATTTAGAGCCCTATATACCATCAGTGAATACCACCAGGTGACAAATACTGTTCAAGTATTTTGGGACTTGAGTAAATTAAATAAGGTACCGGAAAAGAGTGTGAGAAAAAGATTGGATTACAGCACAAGACTATTAGGACAATATATGCCAGTGCTCTCTTTTATTATTGTTTTCAAATACTTTTTGTTGATAAGTTAGATGCTTATTGCTAAGATAACTGAAATGACCACCTGATATAAAAATAATTTTATCTGTGGAATTTTGAGAGTTAAACCCGGGTGCTCATTTTGTAATGCTACATCCTTCCGAAGTGCTTGTCTCTTCCCCTGTGCCTGCCCCTCTGGTGGGGTTTTTCTATAACAGAAAGCTTGGTTTGCATTTGGTGGGCTTATGCTGCCTCCCAGAGCTGCTAAGAAAATATTGGGCAATGCTTAATATTTATGCAGAAGAACTTTCTTGACATCATGCAATGAATGAATAGTATAGTTAACTTTCTAATCTTTGTAGAAGAAGCATAATCTGAACTTTTGAAGATACAAATGGAGAAATTGCAGCAAGTGGCTTTGAAATAATAGTAACTTTGGTTATGCCCTCTATTCTGGCTTTTGACATTATTGGAATTTGGAAAGAAAGTTTTAACCAACAAAATATTCCCATAGGCTACATGTCTGCTCAACACCCAGGCTTTGTTGCATTGTATGATTATGTACCCGATACATTGAGTTCATAAAATAAAAGTGCCCTGCTAAAGACTTTACAGCTTTAAATCTAATACTGACAGAAAGGTTTTCATTATAAAACTAGAACTGTGAGAGACCTCTCTGATACACAAATTCAGACCTGTTTTTCTTTCTCTGTTATTGGCGGTGGTGTAAAATTAGTGCATTACTAGTTCTTACACTCGATTGCAAGGAATAACTTTCACAAAAGTTTGGGAATTAGCAGATAAATGTAATATGTCTTGAAAGTTCACAATTAAATTGTGGGATCTTTTGCAATGCAATCCAGGTAATCCTCGATTTACATCCATTCATTTAGTGGTTGTTCAAAGTTACAACAGCACTGAAAAAAAGTGAGTAATGACCTAGGGTTTTTCACTTTACAACCATTGCAGGATCCCCATGATCAAAATTCAGATGCTTAGATTCATATTTATGACAGTTGCAGTATACCAGGTCTTCAATCACCTTTTGTGACCTTCTGATAAAAAAAATCAACGGGAAAGCCAGATTCACTTAACAACTAATTAAGTGTTCACTGATTTAAGTATTTCAGTGATTCACTTAACAATTGTGACAAGAAAGGTCTAAAATAGGGCAAAACTCACAACATCAATCTTGTTTAGCAACAGCAATTTTGGGCGTAGAACCTACCTGTAGGTCTGAACATCTGTTATTAGTAGCAGTAGATGAAATTATGTAAGGTAAGATACTGAGACGTCTGCTTACATGTGTCCTGTTTTGATTACAGACTACAAATCCCTACCCCCCCCCCTTTTTTTTACTCATGTTGTCTGAAATTTCGTATTAGAGAATGTATAGACAGCATTCTATCTTTCATCTATCTTACTCTTTGGATGGTCTGGGAAACCCCAGTGGCAGCTACTGTGAAGCCATTTCTCTCCTGCTTTAATAGAGGCTTTAACAGTCAGAAGAAGAACTTTCCTCTTTAAAGATTAAACGTTGTGTTTAAATATTAAACAGCCATGCTCCTATCTCCTGATTGCTTGGCCACTGCCAGCAGGCGGCTCAGAATTGCCCATTTTAATTAAAAACTTTATTTCCAAATACAATTCACTGGTCACACATCTCCGAGCGCAATTCCTGCTTTCCCTCCCTGCTTTTCTTACCAGAGTCTGGGACAACTTCCCCTTTTCAGGTGGCATGTTTTGCTTTCTGTCTCTCATTTTTAGCTCCTTGATTTCTGTCTGCCTACGCCAAAGTGACAGCCTCTGCAAGGCCCTGAGTGCAAGTGGCTTCGTCAAGGGCTGATCAATGCCCCTGGCACTTCCTTCCAAAACCCTAGGAAAAACAATTAAAACCCAATCGATCTTGCAGGCAGCTGTGAATATGCATAAGGGTACACTTGACCTTCAGTGCTCAGGCCACCTTCCATGCTGCTTCTTTAACAAGTTTGGTCAGGTATGCCTGTCATTTACAATGACCTTGATAAGCACAGAAGGGTGGAAGGAAAGGGAAAACCCATTTCTGGTGCTGGTTCTGATTTAAGGACCCCTCTGTGCACTTTGGACAGTGATCCCATAACTCTTTTAAATATGTGATGATGATTTTAAGGAATGTATAGGACGGCGCTCCTTTCCCAACTGGTTTTTTTCTTTCTTTTCTTTCTTTCATTTCTTTTTTTGTGGGTGTCTCATTGTTTCTTCTTTTGTATTTCATGTGCTATAGATATATGAGAAACCCACAGCTGAGCCCGATCCCCAGCCTTTCCATTTAAGGGGCTGCAGGAAACAGGACTTAATCTCTATAAACTAACCAAAGAGTTGCTGGTAATCTCTAAAACCATGCTGGGTCTTGTCTAATTTTGTTCATTAAAATTTCAGGAACATTTAATGAGCTTGTTTCTCAGATCTAATAATAGGTAAGTGGGGACATACATACTGTCTATTCTGCTTCATTAGGGCATGGTTCTACGCATGCAGACTAGATTTCGGATTCATAGGAACACCATGTCATCAGATGAATAAATGGGTAATATATTGGTTGCACACCACAAGAGGGCAGGATTTGAGGAAAAGATACCATTTAGTTTTTGTCAGGCACTTTGTCTAGCAAAGCCCAGGTATAGACTTGTGATCTAAGTGAAGAGAGTGAAGCTCTTGTGGCACAACTTCTTCAGGGATATTGTTTCCTTTTAGGGAAAAATAATAAAGCCTAGCAACATGATGTGTGGGATGAACACAAATGAATAAGACCGTGTTCTTTACACATTATAACTTAGAGGTGATATATCTGTCAGTTGAATTTATTAAGGCAAAACATAATGCCTGAAATAATCTTGCATCTTTAATGTGTCAGGCTTCACTCCTTACATAATGATCAGCTACTGCGATACCATCTCCATCAAAGGTACCTTGTTTCTTATAAAATTCTGGGAACAGGCTATGTTTTGACAAGATATTCTTTCCCTCCTGCAAGTGAGGCTTCCCTAAACATCTTTAGGTAAGTTGCTTGCCTATAGTTCTCTTCTTGGCATCTTGGAAATACAGGCTCAAGTCTTGGAGAGGACAACACTGTGACTATTTCAAAAATTAAAAAAAAGTAGTATGGGTTTTCCATGATGATATTGTGCCAGAATAATATACATCCCCATCAGCAGGTTTCTTTCTTGGCCAGAGGTGGCAAAACCAGGGCAGCTCAACACAAGAGGAAGAAAACCAGAAGTTCTGCCTCCCTTGTGAGCAATAGACCAGATTCTAGCCTACAGTGATTTAAATGAGTAATAAAGATATCAGTGTGTATTTGTCAAAGGCAGAAGAAACCTCTCTATTGTGTACACAAGGATGTAATTTCAGTGAATTATGCATAGACTTAATTAGGAGTTTTAATTGCTAATCATCTCCCAATAGGATTAGCAATGTTGTCTATTAATTACCTGTGGAGCCCCTGTGTTTTGCTAAGGCGGGAGTAACAAAGCAGCATAAATGGCTACATATGTGGCAATAAATTAACTATCCCAAATCCCAGATGGAACTCTGGGGACATCTCAACAGTGTTCTGATAGGTGTGGAGGGGTCTTAAGTACACTGGCTTTGCACGAGGCAAGGATCCAAATCAGTAGAACTGCAGTTGATATTTGTCCAAGTCTCTTAGCTGTGGCACCATGCAGCAATTGGATTGTAAATTTTGTTTCTTTGGTACATCCCCTCCTTGTTTTTCTTGGTAAAAGATGCTTTTTTTTTTTTAATTCCCATGAATTATTTTGTGTTGCTATGTGTTCAGAATAGAGATTGGTGTATTCTTGCCACATATGCTACTGTCGTGGCAATATGAAGTGCTGGAGGAAAAGGGGGTTCTTTTTGTATACTCTAATGTCTCAGAGCTGATGGCCCTCAAGTTCTTTAAAATGGATCACGCCATTCTGAATTTATTCTTGTTTAAATAGAGAAATTTAAACATCTGGTTTTGGGGTAAGGATAGCTGGGTTCATAAATTGGGCACTAGGATTTGCAGATCAACAACTTTTATTCACAGTCATTTAGTTTCTCTGTCATTTAGTTGAGAAAATCATGCATGAGCAAAAAATTGCCAGGTCAGGCAAATTCCAGCAGTGGCTAGCAAGAGGGCCCCAAACTTCTGGAACAACCCATCACGTGCCTCTGGCATCTGATCTTCCTAGGTATGTTGTCTTTGGTTAAATAAACTTGTATTTTAAAACAGCTGCCTAACTGTTCTCTCCCTTATATCCTATGTCACCAAATGCCATACGTTATTCTTTCTTTTTGCTGTAGATCAGTTTAATGGGGGGAGGACACCCTGATTTCTAATTCTAATATCTTTCTAATTTCTAATATCTGATTTCTAATATCTAAAAACAAACATCTCCATCTTTCCCCCCACAATATTAGTAATTCTAATAAGTTGTTATTAAGATCTTTTTTCTAAAGAAGATCTTAACATGCATACAATATTTGGGGTTTTTTCTAAACTAAAACCCCAAATATTGTATGCATGTTGAGACATTTTAAATCAACAGTACTATATGTTTTCATTATTATGGTTAGTTGCACAGTTAGCCAGATGTTTAGACTGGACTTGGCATTTTTATCCATCTATACCTTATAAAATCCTTCCCAGGGACCTGGGTTAGGCAGATGTTGTTTGGTGGTGGTAAAGATATCGTCACAAATAAATGTTATGTTCCAAATAAATCTGTCTTTTGCAATTGACTGATGGTGATTTTGTCAATGCCAATGGTACTCAAGTGGTACTCCCGATTTTTTGGGATTGAGCCCGAGATGCCTTTCACCATGGATACTATCTTTGCTTTCTTTTGTCACAGTCATTCTGCTTCTATTTTTGCAAGTTTTTGTATTTTGTGATTTTCTCCAGTTCTTTGTCTTCTATTCTGTTCTCTCCAGGTATTGCAACCTCCACTTTCCAGATTTTTTTTGTGTTTCTTATAGACAATTGTTAAGTCTGGGGTGTTATGTGGCAAGTGCTTGTCTGCTTCAATTCTGTTTCAAGTCCCAGAGCAATCTTCATTTTCTATTGCTTTGTCTATTTTGGGACTCACCAGTTCTTACTTGCAGGCAAATGGGTTTTTTTGAAGATATTGCAATACACACTTGTTGTTAGTTTATCATGGTTGATGTAAAATACTGTTAGCCTTTAAGGTACTAGAGCACCGTCCCTACATTATTTGCTATTTTGTTTGCTGCCTACCCATTTGAATGTCATCTTAGTAGGAATATTTGCAGTCATATTTAAATTTTACCATCCTAAATAATTGCAGAGTTATTTGCACATTTGACTAATTTAACTGCTCAGTACATTCTTTCTGCTTCCAGTTTCTGATGACTGCTAGATGACATATCCAATCCATATATTTCTTAAGATAGCGAAAGAATTCTGAAAGATTGGTGAGGCACAACATTTGCTGTTGTCTTCACCAAGGTTTTCTTTTCTACTTGTTTAACACAATGTTATCCACCTGGTATCTTCCACAAGGTGTTGCATTGCAGTATCCATAAACCCTAACCAGCATGACAATTGGCTATGCTAGCTAGGTATAATGGAAACTCTATTTCAGCAAAATTGTGGGGGAGTACTGATGAGAAAAATTTGAACCAAATGCTTAGATTCTTCATCAGGACATTAAGAAGTCCATGAATGTAATTTATTGGTTTTGAAAACAGCATATGATAAACTGAGTAAGATTGAATTATTATTTTGCATAAATCTAGAGTTGGGGATTGCTTGCTGAATGGGGTATCAATAATTTAGAGGAAGTAAAGCATACGAAGGAACAAGTTTGGTTTCGTGATTAAGACACCATGCTAGAAACTGGGAGACTGTGAATTCTAGTCCCGCCTTTGGCATGAAAGCTTCCTGTGTGACTGTTGGCCATTCATTCTGCCTCAGCCCAACTCACCTCACAGGGTTGTTGTGGTGGAATAGGAGGAAGAAATATTAGATATGCTCATTACCTTTAGAAATCAATCAATCAATCAACAAACAAACAAACAAATGGTCAAAACAATAAATGGAACTGAGACAAGTATAAATGATGTCTCCATGGGTATTTAATGATAAATGTATAAATTTGTGAAGATGTTAGAAATGGGATTTTTCCCTTCCTCCCTCCCTCTATTATTTTTTTTTTACTTTTTTCTTTGCTTTGCATAATGTTGGTTCCCCAAAAACAATGGATAAGAGTGTGTGTGTGTGTGTGTGTGTGTGTGTGTGTGTGTGGTAGCAAGTCCTTTTGGCAAGATCAGGTATAGTGAAGTGCTATTTTGTCCCTCCTAGACCCCCAACTGGCCATTTAAAGTGATTGTTCTTATTAGTGGTAGCAGCACAGCACTAGTGCCCATTTATTTAGAGAAGCTTCTGACCTTATTTTATGAATTACACACTGAGTGTGAAAGCTGAGAGCAGCTTTTTGGGATAGGTAATGAAGTAGGGCCCTGGCACAGATTTCTCCCCCTTGTAGTTTTACAGCAATCAGCTCACAGAGCTAACTAGAAATTTAGTAGCATTTTTAAATTGATGAAATAAATCTACAGCCTTAGCAAAAACATTGCTATATGGTTGTCCTCTTATTTTAAATGAACGGTGTCAGCAGATATGGAGAGTGAACTTCCTTCCCAGGAGGTATTTTTTAAATTAAATAATTTCTTAATAAGAAATATCAGACTGGAGAAAAAAAGAGTGGAAAAGAGAGAGAGAGAGAGAGAGAGATGAATTATATGTGTGTGTGTAAAAGTATTTCTCTACAAATTCATTTTTCTGAATTTGCATGTGGATCCATACGAATAGATGCTGCCACCTATACTCTTTCCCATTTTATATTCAAGATCTTGAAATTATTTGCCTTCGTTTACTGTTTGTACAATAGAGCTTGTATTTCTAAATTGCTGAATCAGAAAAATATGGGTCTGAAAGATTAATTTTTAATGGATCACTCCTCCATGCAGTCAGGATCTTAAAGCTGATTACCTTGCTTCTGAGTACATAAACACTGAGGTGGAATTTGCAAGCAATCTGTGCTTTCTTCTGAATAAAAAGGCATAATATGAGACTTGTGGGGGAAAAAAATCTCTTGAGTCAGCATGCAGAGGGATGAAATTATTAGAAGCATAACAGTCACATTGTTTGGTATGTGGGTTTATCTTTGGGAACCAGACATTGATCTGAAAATAATGGCTACAGGGGCCAAAAACGTATTCTACTTATAAGGTAAAGGTAAAGGTTCCCCTGGCACATATGTGCTAGTGTTCCAGACTCCAGGGGGCGGTGCTCATCTCTGTTTCAAAGCTGAAGAGCCAGCACTGTCCAAAGATGTCTCCATGGTCATGTGGCCAGCATGACTCAACACCAAAGGCGCATGGAACACTGTTACCTTCCCATCAAAGGTGGTTCCTATTTTTCTATTTGCATTTTTAAAATACTTTCGAACTGCTAGGTTGGCAGAAGCTGGGACAAGTAATGGGATCTCACCCCGTTATATGGCACTAGGGATTCAAACCTCTGAACTGCTGACCTTTCGATCGACAAGCTCAGCGTCTTAGCCACTGAACAGAAAACAGCAAAATGTTACTTTTTCCTGGCTAGGTGATTGCTGCTAAAAGTTACTTCACTCTTAAATTTTAAGAGAGGAACACACTTGTATTTTAGTTTGTTAAAAAATTCACATTTGTAAATAAGGTAAAGATTCTCCTTCTTCTGAAGGAAAAAAGATTGGAAGCATCAGAAATTTTATCAAGAGTTTGCTTGAATAAAGAAAAAACTTAGAAGTCAGAAGTGTGTGATCAAGATTTTAGAATTCTAAGAGGACAACTCAGCCTGGATAAAGGCATTTGTTTTAGCCTCACAGGTTATTCTCAATATTCTTTTGAGTGACAAAGTTGACTTGATGCGTTGCTAGGTGTTTTTTTCTCAGATTCCACCATGAAAAATGACAAGTTTTGCTCTCTACTACAGCAAATCATGAACATTTATTATTTGCACTAATACGTAAAAATTTACATTATATGTGCTGTTTGCCAACATCAATGTTGTCCCAGTATCCTATTTAAAATAGTGTTTCCTACACACAAGAACTTTCCATGCGTGTATAGAAAAAAAACCAGAAGACCACATTGGTAGACAACAGTCTTAAAAAAGAAAGTGTTGGACTTCCGGTGGCGCCTTCCTCGTTGGCGGCGGGCTTTCCATGCCCGCCGGTCTCCCGGCGCGTTAGAGCCGCCTCACAGCTGGCAGGCGGCTCGAAAAACCTGTTCCTCGACGGGAGGAACAGGCAGAGCTTCTGGGGGTGAGGTAGAACCTCTTTGAGCCCCCCAGGAATTTTCCATGTCCTGGGGAGGGCTCAGAGGGATGGTTCCCTCCATACCCCCAGGGTATGCTCCGCGCCGAGAGGATCCTCCGCTAATTATTTAATTAGCGGAGCCAGACGTGGGAGCAACACCACAATTGAAATCACATTTGGAGCAAGCTGGAAAAGAGAAAAGAAAATTTCAAGCAAGTATGGATTTTTTCTTTAACGGAGTTTTTTTTTTCGGAAGAGGAGGGGGGGAAGGGGGAAGGAGAGGAAGAAATTTGAAAGTCTTTAAGATGGCGACAGGCTCTGCCTGAAATGAAAGTGACAGCGGAAATGGAGTGCAGAGCTTAGTCTTGAAAGGAATATCCTGTTACAGACAAAGAAATAGAGGCTGATTTAAACAGATTTTTTCTACCCCCCCTTTTTTTTTCTTTTTTCTTTTTTCTAAGGAAGATTCCTTTTCTTGGGTTTTTTTTTTTAAAAAAAGTAAAGATGCCTAAACCTAAAGGAAGGGGGGGCTCCCCTTTGAATCAGATGAATAAAGTTGAAATGTCTCATGTGCAGAGACTTACAGAACAGGAGTTAAAAGAGTTAATTACAAGGTCCTTAGAGAGTGTGGTAGATAAGATAAAAGGTTCACAGAAGGATCTTGAGAAACTGGTTTCTGGGAAATATGACCAATTAAATCAAATCATTGCTCAAGTAGCCTCAGATTTTTCAACAGCGCTGGCTGCAATGGGGAAGAAAATGATTGAGATGAGTAGTAAATTTGAATCTCAAATACAAGAGTTACAAATGAAACTCCTGGAAGCAGAGGCCAATAACCATAATATTCAGAATGATGTTATTATGCTTCAAATTAAGTCTATGGAATCTGCAATTAGATTGAGAGGGATAAAAGAAGATAACAGAGAAAACCTAAGGACAACTTGTGCAAAGGCCTTTGCAGAATTATTAAAGTTACAAGATGAACTAATTTTGGGCTCTATTGTGAAAGTTTACAGAGTTAACTCACGTTTGGCTAAACAAAGGAATTTGCCTAGAGATGTTGTTGTCTACTTCACTGATAAAAGACTGAGAGATGATATTCTACAAAAGTCTTATTCTGATAGACTGCAGGTAGCTGGCACACGAATCAGGGTTTTCAAAGAGCTACCTTCGAAGGTTTTAAAAGACAGGAAAGATTTTGCTTTTTTGGTCAAGGAATTGAAGAGAAGTAATATCCTATTCAGATGGGACTTTCCATCTGGTATAATTTTTAGATATCAAGGTGTGAGACATTGTTTGAATACTATTGAAAAAGCAGAATATTTTTATCAAAATATTTTTAAGGGAGCACCGAAACATCTCAAGAATAAAAAGTCAAAAACAGAGTTTGCAAAATGTGAAAAGAAAGAAGAAAATCAAAGTGTGTTAAAAGTAAAAGGAGATTTTGGTGGTTGTCCAGAGGATTCTATTATGGATTTTTTGGATGAGAAAACTGAACACCCCAGTGTTTCTGGGGGATTACAAGACCTTGAACTGCTGGAGGAAGATTCAAAAAACAAAGTTTTATATCGAGATGACCAGCAGCAGAGGTCCAATACTCTTCAAGACATGGGGGTTGATGCTAATCGACAGGAATTAGAATTTAACGAAGAAATCCGACTGGAAACCACAGGTGATAAATTCAAAGAGCATCGTGAATTGCTTGATACTGAATCTGAAAGCATTGAAAGATTTGGAAAAAATGGATTAAGCACAATAACTGGTTAAAAGTTTATTCAAAATTGGATTAATTTTAAACTCACATATTAAAATGGATTATAAAAACTTTTACTATGAAGTTTATCCTGGATTGGACATGATATAGTGAGTTTTGATAGATTGCTGCAAAACTAGCAGCGATCATTGGTTACCCAATTATATATTTTGGTGGAACATATCGTCTAGAAGAAGACTAAGAACTTGAAAACATTTTATAACCCGAAGGGTTGAATTGCAAAGGGTGGCAGGATTTGAACTAATTTCAAAGGAACATCTGGGAATGCAGCTTTTGTTTGAAAGGCTGCAAAAGCCTATTTTTAGGTATAGTATAAGCTAGTTGGAATGATTTTTTCCTAGAGGAGTGAATATCTTCGTGGTTGGATTTTACTTATATAAAGTCACTCGGGGGGTTGTGTGGAGAAATGTTTTACTTTGCTGATGGGGGCAGCGGCAAGATGAAGATTATTGAAGCGGATTTATGAGAGGAAATATATTTGACATAAATCAAGTTGAAGAGAAGATCGAAATTTGGATTATATAGACTGAGAAATGAATTAAATAAAAGATAATCTTTTTTATGATATAACTGTATGATTATAACTATATATGCATATATATTCTTTGTGTTCTATGTTTTTGGGGGTTTTTTTTCTCTTTAGTTAAGGGTGTAGTTAGGCTAGAACTATAATGGTGTTTTTAACTATAACTATTTTTTTTTATTATAATACTGTTTAAATATATTAATGTTTGTTCTTGTTAGTTTGTTTTTTACTTTTTTGCCCTCTTTCTTCCTTCTCTTTCTTTTCCTCTTTCGAAATTTGTTTAATTTAGAATTTGAATATTTAATAATCTTTTTCTTTTTCCCTTGTTCTAAATTTTGTTTTTTTTAAACTTGTAGCGGAAGTCAGGGGGGGGATAGGGAGGGAAAGGGTTGGGGAGGGACGATGGGAGGGGTAGGGGAGGGGGATTGGGGGGGGGAGAAAATGGAAAAATTTTTGTATTGTAAAACTTTTTCAATAAAAAAAAAAAGAAAGTGTTTATTTTTTAAAAAATAAAATGTGAATTTGTATTTAATAGAAGAATAATATCAGAATGAGACTACTCAAAATAAAATACTGAAAATAGAGATGTAATCTTCCAAAAAAAGTGACCCAAATATTTGGACTTCATAATGCTGAAGAATGATTGAATCAAGTATTTTGATGGTATTGAGTCAATGTCTTGCTGTACTATCGTGTTAAAGGATCTTCGTTCTTTTCCAGGCATACAGCTTTGCCATGGGGAGCTGGCCAAAGAATGGGCTGTTAGATATGAACAAAGGACTGAATCTACAGCACATAGGAAGGCCTCACAGTGGGATAGGTAAGAACAAGTCCCTTTTCCCCCTCCTATATTCCTGTTCAGTCTCTCTTTGTGTATTATGATTGGAAGACTACCATGTGTTTGCTCTGATGTAATTCCCAAGAAATGTGGCTGTCAGCTAATGAAATCCAGTTTCCTGTGTGGGTCTCCTATTTTGGATCCCATCTTTGATGTGGGTAATCAAAGAAGAGGCAAGAAGCTAAATCCAAAAGGATAGAGTTGTTTTACGAATGGGAAGGTTTTTTTTTTTAAGAATCGTTATTTTAAGCACAGCCGGCAATCACACATGCCCTACTTAGTGCTCTTCATTTTTGTATCAACCATCAGTTCTTCATAAGTCTCTAAAATATATGAGTCTGGGCTGCATTTGAGATTTTAATACTAACATCTCAGAAGAGCATTTAGTTCCTTTTTCTCTCCTGTTTAGACATTATGTTATGGAGATCTTGATGTCATGCCAGGTTACCCCTTATGTGGTCCCTTATTTTCTAATCTATATTTTTGTTCAAGGGATAAGTTTGATGCACATTCATGCTTGCTTTTGCACTCAGTTGTAAGCAAGCTCTTTATTCTTCTGCTGATGTTTCTGAAATGTTAGAGACTTCTGGGGATTTTCAGTTATACGGAAAAAAATTATAAAGACTTCTCTAGCAAATGCAGCTTGGAACATAATGTGTTTGTTCTATCTACTAGAAGATAGCAGTGCAGGAAATAGTCTTGTGGTATGTATTTAGCAGTAAATGCATACTATCTCCTAGTGGTCTTGGGAAATTTGAGATATGTTAATTGATAGTTTTTCCTCATTTGCACCTGTCGAAGTATGTTCTCTCTGTTACGTTTCTTCCTCTTTTATCAGCTTCTTTCAGCTGTAAATTTAAACATGGACAACAGGGGAAAAAAAGTCACCTACCACCCAGGCCTGGAGGAAACAGTTTAATATTGTTTCAAGATCCTTACCACTAAACTATCAAATCAATATGAGTTAAGGAGATGAATTATTTAAAGCTCACCAGCTTTTAATTAGCAATCTCCTTCTGAACTATGGATCTGGTTGCATGTTGATGGAATGTACCACTGAAATGCTGCTTCTTTGCTTGGGTATAGGCTCATTTCAGCCATTCATGTAGGCTGGCATTGTATAGAAGCTCTTTTACATTATTATCCAGATCTCCTTCAAATCATTTATCTCCTCTCAGGTGTTTTATAGAAGTGTTTGTAATGGCTTTTCTTACCACACTAAAGCCACAAACATTTCTACAATGCAATCTGTCACTGTCTTTAATTACTTGTACATCTAGCGGACTGTCATTAGCTTTTTTCCCCCCTGCTGGAAAGTTGAATACAATGATGGTTATTTTCTCCAATTTTCTTGACTGTCTTTTATTTGTAAAGGATTTTGCTTCTTTATTTTACTTAGCCGAAAGGTGTTGTTTGTGATGTGAAACACCAGCATATTATCCATGGGTGCAACACACTGAGGTTAAATGTTTCCCTTGTGTCTGATGAGAGCTAAGCAATTAGTCTTAAACCTATAAACCAGATTTTCTTCTTTAAACAAGGATTTTCTCTTTTAATACTGTATTATTGTGAAAGATGTGCATCCCCCCCCCCCAATGCAACCCAATGTGCAAAAACATTAAACGTTTTTTAAAAAACAAAACAAAATCAGCATAGATTTAAAATGAGCATATCTTCTCTGGAACTAGGAAATTCTTGTCTTTTTGTTCCCTTTCCCTTATTTGATCACCATTGCATTCATGTACTTAAAAATATTCCTGTTTAGCTTCCAAAATGTTTAAATATCCCTTCAATGTTATTTGCTATTAATAGAATTATGTAATTTTGGCTTATGGTGTTTTAATGAAAAAGGGACTATATTTACTGGAAGCAAAATTAATTTTACATTTTAAGTTACATTAAAAATGGGACAATCAAATTTACTTAGAAAGTGATGGAAATTGTTGAATATTTTTTACTGAACCTTATTTTTTGATAGAAGAGAATCATTTTAAATTGAAGGTCATCAACCTTTGTATAATTGTGGTATTTCAATGTAGTAAGTGAAGGCCAAACAATCTGATATGATGCAGGCAGATACCATGGCCTCACTTCAGAAGAAAGAATCTGGCTTTTCAAATTAGGAACTTGTGGGTGGAACACTTCTTGTGGTATATGAAGGACAGGTAATAACAATAATGACACCACTGAATTGATAGATATTACTCTAGAATTGCACACTTGTATAAGTTTGGCTTTAAAGAATAATTGAGCGTACTGGTGAGGGAGGCAGAGAAAGAAAGAAGGAAGAATGAAACAATGAAAGAGAGAGAAAGAAAGAAAGAAACTAAAGAAAGATAGAAAGCAAGCAAGCAAGCAAGCAAGAAAGAAAGAAAGAAAGAAAGAAAGAAAGAAAGAAAGAAAGAAAGAAAGAAAAAGAAAGAAAGGAATCTGTAGGATGAATTGTGGCCAAGAAAAAATAGATTGTGGACCACAGTTATCTTGAAATATTATTTGATGAGAGAAGGACTTCAACAATCTTTGGTATAATTTGTTTTGAGTTTGCAAGAGGATATCTGTATACTACTGGCTCCTATGGACAATCACTCATTCCCCTTCATTCTTTCACAGTGTTTATATGTGTTTATTGATACTTAAAAGGAAGCTGATCATCCTTATCATTACCCACTATGCTTGATGGGATTAGTCAGCAGTTAAACCTAAATCACTAAGCACAGTGAAACTAATAGTGTGTGCATGTTTGTGCATGAAGTTTAGTTCAGAGGGGGAACTATCTAATTTCTACCCTCACTTGATTTTCATATTTTGATACAAGTCATTTTCAGGTATAGTTTTTGCCTAGAAAATTGTGGTGGAATGAACTGTCCCAATTTTGAAGTTGTGTTGGTCTGTCCCCCCCCTTCCCCCCCGGTCCCATTTTTGAATAATACTTCTCAATCAAAGATTAGATATGTATTCTCGAAATTTCCCCAACAAAGGTAATCTGAATATGTTGGGTTTTAATGTAAGGAAAGGAAAGCAAGCCCATTAGAAAGGCCAGTAATTCCTATATTGATCAAATGAAAAATACTGGACATTAGTTAAACATTCTAACGATCCATTTGTTTCATAGATCTTTTGCTAAGTATGAGAAAAAGGGACTCACTAGTGATTCCTGTAAGATTTCCCCAGTTTTGCTTAACTATCATTCCAAAAGTACTCACAGCTTATTTTTCTAGTATTTCTACACATCAGACTGCAGGGCACTATTGCCACAGTTTGTTCCCAAATGTTACCGAACATCTGTATGCAGTGATTTTTGATGAGATTCTTATTACCAGCTTTACTTTCCTTATTTTTTCTTCAGCAATATTTTTTTTCTGAATAAGATATAAATATTATGGTTGATTGTCTGTTACTATACTGGAATATTTTGGATGCAGTTTCTTTATATCACTGAGAGTGACTGAAGAATGGGCATAGATCACCCCCCACTACCCCACTTTCCCTGTCTGCTACCTGTAGTTAGCAAAATAAGAGTCCCTTGGGTTCTGTTCATTCTCCTTGCATAGTGGTTCAAAGTTGACATTTCTGACAAATCACAACAGCACCTTTTCTCTTGGAAGTCATCTTAAGTTTTCCAGGTTTTTGGCTTTATGTGATTTCCTGGAAAGGACTTGAAATGACACTGAGTTCTTCTCCTACCTTTCCTTAAAAAAAAAAGACATTTGTAGAGTAGGGCTGTGGTCATAGTTGCCAGTGATGACAGCCAATGAATTCCTGAATACTTTAGCTATGTACACGTCAGAATGGTAACAGATGTTCTTTTGACTATTCCTCTCTGTAGAATGGGCAGAGTCTGAAGCAGCCAGGCCCTTCTAGACATCAATGCTCAATGACAGTGAATTCTGGTTATTCAGCCATGTTGAAATGTGGGTGGAGGGTTTAGTGTTCCTATTTTTTGCATTTTTCTTCTGTAAATCTTTCAAAACCTTTCCTCCCTAGCCATCTGTAAATTAGTACTCATATGCCAGGCTAAGTTGCTTAAACTTTTAAGACAGAAGCCATCACTGACTACAGAACTATTTATAGGTAGAAGAGTAAGAGTGTCATGCAGGGTGTTTTAAAGCTTGCCAGGGTAATATATTGCGCAGATAGATATACAGGTAGTCATTGAATTATAACAGTTCATTTAATGACTGTTCAAAGTTACAACAGCACTGAAAAAAAGTGACCAATGACAGTTTTTCACATGACCATTTCAGCATCCCCTTCCTTGGTCATGTGATCAAAATTTGGACACTTGGCAACTAGTTCATATTTATGATGGTTGCAGTGTCTTGGAGTCATATGATTAGCTTTTGCAACCTTCTGACAAATCAAAGTCAGTGGGAAACCAGATTCACATAATAACCACGTTACCAATTTAATGACTGCAATGATTCACTCAACAACTGAGGCGAGAAAGGTCATAAAATGGGGCAAAACTCACTTAACAAATGCCTTACTTAGCAACATAAATTTTGGGCTCAATTGTGGTCATACGTCGAGGACTATCTGTACACACTTACAGTATATGCATATTCTAGCAATCATCTCTAGTTTGCAAATCAAATTTAGAAATGGAATGTACAAGCCTATCAAGTCAACTCAACTCATGGAAATATGTAGCCAAATGACAGCCTAATTACATTGCTGATTAAGCCCAGGCAACCTCCCTTAGCTCACGGTAAGCCTCATAAGACAGCCTACCTATTTGAAAGGGTCAACCACCAATATGGTGTGCGATGTAGGTGATACATCTGTATCCTTCTGGCTCCCCCCTTTCTTTTTTCATTTACTTATTGGAAATCTAGGAAGGTTAGGGTGTTACATTGTTCCAGATCCTGGGCATTAATTAGGCCTGCAAGAAAAGAAGAGGGATTGTGTGTTTTTAACAGGGAGGTTAATGGGATGCTCACAGAGTAGACAGTTTTAATGAGCTTCAACTTGCTGTGCAGTGAGTTTACTCTTGGTGTTAAAAGGGTCATCCTGCAGTAGCTTGATGTGGATTGTCTCCTGGCCCCCAGTGTCAGAGTAGAGCATTTGTCAGAGTCCAGGCAGGGTGCATTTACTTAGTGACAAGATTCTAATTAACTCCTACCAAGCTGTCCACTCACCAACCCCATAGGGAACTGCCAAGGTGCAAACTCTTATCCTTACAAACACCTCATTTCTATGGAGCATTTGTTTTGGAGAAGCATTGCTTGACTGATATTGGTGTATATGTAATTGATGTTTTAACATGTTACTAGTTTAAAAAAAATAAATAATCTTAAATGGTCCAGTTAATTTTATGAGGTGTGTAAATAAATAGAACTTTTTTAAGAGTCAAAAATAACTGCATTTGAACTGAAATTTTTGATTCAGGGAATAAAGTTTTGAAGCACACTAGATATTCCTCCCTCTTTCCCTCTTTCTCCCTCCCTCCCTCCCTCCCTCCCTCCCTCCTCCATACAAAGAAAGAAGGAAAGAAGGGAAAGAGCACAGTTCTACAGTGGTTATTAAGTAAATCACTCATAATTGTTAAACGTAATATCATGTGAGTTCAACTTGCAATTTTATTGCTACTTTCTCCAGTATGTTTGCTTGTTGGAAGCCAGCTGAAAAGCATGCAGATGACGACAACATGACTACATGATGTTGCAATAATCACAAATACGTGCCAGTTGTGAAACACACAAATTGCGATCATGTAATCATGATAACATAACCATCAAAAGTATAAAGATCAGAATAAGATTATCTTAAAATATTGATTATTGTATTTATAATAGTATCCAGGTATGAATTGTTCTTTACTCAATCCTTACATTGCTAATAAATTTTATGGAACCTGTCTCTAAAACTCAAAATAATTTTGTTTAAAAAATAAAAAATCTGTGTATTTCTGGGCAAAAATTTCTAGCTCACATTATAGCTGTTCTACCTAAGAACATAAAATTATGCTTCACTAATATGCCCAATTGCTTCGTTCATCTGTGGTTTTCCATTGCCATATCATTATTATAGGATTATCAAAACCAGAAAACCTTATTTTTCTTTACCTTCCACTATCAAAACTTTTCCAAATTCCTAACCTAAGTTTATTTTATTTATTTATTTATTTATTTATTTGTTTAGATTTGTATACCGCCCTTCTCCTTGCGGACTCAGGGCGGTGAACAGCCAAATAAAATAGTACACAAAAGTTAAACAATTTCTTTAAAAAAGCATATAACTTTGGCTAAAAATTAAAACCATTAACCATTAAATATTTAAAATACCCAACCCTATAATACAGATCTTAAAAATTCAGCGGGGTCAGGCTAGACCAGCAAGCTGAAAGAGATGAGTTTTCAGGGCCCGACGAAAAGTCCGGAGGTCAGCAATTGTTCTCAGTTTTGGAGGAAGATCGTTCCAGAGGGTAGGGGCTGCCACAGAGAAGGCCCTCCCCCTGGGGGTCGCCAGCCGGCATTGTCTGGCTGACGGCACCCTGAGGAGACCCTCTCTGTGGGAACGCACCGGCCGGTGGGAGGCTATTGGCGGCAGAAGGCGGTCCCGTAAGTACCCTGGTCCTAAGCCATGGAGCGCTTTAAAGGTGGTCACCAACACCTTGAAACGCACCCGGAAGTCCACAGGTAGCCAATGCAGCTCGCGCAGGAGAGGTGTCACATGGGAGCGTCCCGTCGCTCCCATAATCCCCCGCGCGGCCGCATTCTGCACTAGTTGGAGCCTCCGGGTGCATCCCAAGGGGAGCCCCATGTAGAGAGCATTGCAGTAGTCCAGGCGAGAGGTGACGAGTGCCTGAGTGACTGTGCGTAGGGAGTCCCGATCTAGAAAGGGCCGCAACTGGCGTATCAGGCGAACCTGATAGAAAGCTCCCCTGGCCACAGCTGTCGTGTGATCTTCCAAAGACAGCCGTGGGTCCAGGAGGATGCCCAAGTTGCGCACCCTTTCCGTGGGGGCCAATGATTCGCCCCCAATAACCAGTGATGGTGTCAGCTGGCTATATCGGGACGCCGGCAGCCACAGCCACTCGGTCTTGGAGGGGTTGAGTCGAAGCCTGTTTCTCCCCATCCAGGCCCGCACGGCTTCAAGGCACTGGGACATCACTTCCACGGCATCGTTGGGGTGGTCTGGGGTGGAAATGTACAGCTGCGTATCATCAGCGTACTGATGGAACTCCACCCCAAAACCACGGATGATCTCACCCAGCGGCTTTACATAAATGTTGAACAGGAGGGGCGAGAGGACCGATCCCTGCGGCACCCCACACACTAGGCACCTCGGGGTCGACCGCTGCCCCCCTGTCAACACAGATTGCGACCGGTCGGAGAGGTAGGAGGAGAACCACCGTAAAACGGTGCCTCCCACCCCCAGTCCCTCCAATCGGCGCAACATGATACCATGGTCGATGGTATCAAAAGCCGCTGAGAGGTCTAATAACACCAGGATAGAGGAATAACCCCTACCCCGGGCCCGCCAGAGATCATCCACCAATGCGACCAATGCCGTTTCAGTGCTGTATCCAGGCCTGAAGCCGGACTGGAGCGGGTCTAAATAGACAGCTTCATCCAGGTACCGAGGGAGCTGCCATGCAACCACATTCTCAACAACTTTCGCTAAAAAGGGAAGGTTGGAGACTGGACGGTAATTAGCCAAAATAGCCGGGTCCAGGGAGGGCTTCTTGAGGAGGGGCCTCACCACCGCCTCCTTCAAGGCGGCCGGTAGGGCACCCTCACGCAAAGAAGATAAAACAAGATAAAAGTTTAATATCTTATTTTTGCAAATTATAAATGTTTATGATTTGGTCTTCTTAGAGAACTTAATCCCCTCCTTTCTGAAAAAAAGTACTATGGGAATAGTATACCTTAAATTTTTTTTAGATTTTTAAAGATTTTATTTAATTTCTATACCGCCCTTCTCCCGAAGGACTTAGGGCAGTGCACAGCCAACAATAAAACAAGTCCAAATACAAAATTTAAAAAACATTTTAAAAACATATTACACCATTGAAATAAACCCCATTTTAAAATCATGTCTAGGCCAGCCCCGCTTGTTGGAATAATAGCGTCTTGAGGGCATGGCGAAAGGTGCGTAGGTCAGGGATCCTCCGTATCTCTGGGGGTAGTTCGTTCCAGAGGGCAGGTGCCCCCACAGAGAAGGCTCTCCCCCTGGGGGCCGCCAGTCAACACTGTTTGACTGACGGCACCTTGAGAAGTCCCTCTCTGTGGGAGCATATTGGCCGGTGGGACGCTATCGGCAGCAGAAGGCGGTCTCGTAAGATTTATTACTGTTACTCAAGTTTTCTTAGAAGGGATTATTTAAAAATGGAGCTGCTGCTCATGGGCTAGGAGCTGGTATTGAGGTCATGAGCTTTGCTTAGATCAGTGGTCCTTAAACTGTTTCACTCAATAATTCTTTTTTCCATTCTCAGATAATGTCATTGCCACCACAAAAACCCTCTATTGTTTTACACAAGAATCTCAGCAGCAGTGGTCCCAGACTGGATCCTCAACCCTCAAATAAGCAATTATAAATTGTTCCATTACCTCCTGGATACTCCAAAATTATCCCCTTGGGGGTAATTACTTCCACTTTTAAGAATCACTGATCACGACAACTAGACTTCAGCTCCCTTCGTGACCCAAGTCACTGTGTCCTTGACAGCTCTAAGTGTAAAGGAATTTGGGAGGCTAAATCAAACTATTACTTGTCCAAACATTTCTCCGAGAGAATGTCTCACAGAAACATCAGGATGTTGTTTATATAACAGTGGTCAGTGTAGGATAATCTGTCTAGGAAGGGATTCAGTCAAGCTCTACATTTTAGGTTGAAAAGTCTCACTGGTTTGGGAGGGCTTCCAAGCATTAACAAATATACAGTGATTAAAGTTGTTCAGCTTCTTCCCGTTATCCTTGCTCTGCATGTAGGTTGCTTTGACAGGAAATCTCACAGCTGAATTACATTTAGTGGTTATAGGATTACAGGCTGAATATGGTTGTCCTCTCATGTCTCTGGGCATTCATGTAATTTTTCCCAATATTTTTTTCTCCTCCTGTGTTATATAGTTCCAGAAGGGAGGCCTTGGTTAACCATGGGATCCACGGTGGTATGAAGATCTTGGGTGAAGAATGGGATTATTCTACTCCCTAAGAATAGATCCCTTCAGAATTCTCCATAAACTAAAATATCATGGCCAAATTCATGTCTCTAGTTTCAGGGGGAAAAAAATGGTAAACTGCTTGTCAGACAACTAAAATAATGATGAACTGCAGTCTGTGGCCAAAAGAGGCCTTGCTACTGTGTAATGCTGGATTATAGAACAAAGAAAGCTGTCAAGAAAACTCCTTCCAAATCACTGCTAAGGATTGTCTGTAACTACTTTGCAATTTCTCTATTTGATATTTTGCATATTTTGGAACATCTTGGATTAATGTCCCATCTTCTTTTTGATTTGCTGTGAATGCCCTTTGTGTTCATGTGATAATGACAAGAATAGACAGAGCTGAGGTGCTGTCCTAAACCAGCTTTGTGAAAAGGGGGCAAACTCTCTTACAGTTGAAAGAAAAGGGCCAAGGGCTCCAGAGTTAAATAATTAAAAGAGACTAAAACAAAAATCAAGAGAAATGTCATTAAATGAGCAGTGTCATTTTGAATTAGTGCTGCTAAAGGTCAGGCAGCTCAAAACAGGTGGAGCGGATGTTCTGTGAGGGAGGCAATATGGCCTACATTTCTGGCAAGGAGGAGTTTCTGTCCAGGACACTATAAAAAGCTTTTGGAAGCAGAGAGGTGCTTTGCACAACTAATGTTAGCCTGGGAGGGGAGTGGGTTGTGGCAAGATACAGGCCGAATGTCTGTCAGGGTCCAATCAGTGATATGATTCTAATTAACTACCATGAGAGGTGTCACAGTGGGAAAGCTGGGAAGCACCGCCACGCTTTTAGAAAGAGAGAAAAGCAGTGTGACAGTCCTTTTTCTGTATGTGCTCTCTTCCCTCTGAGTGGGAGTGTGTGTAAAGCTAATTAGGATGTCTGGGCTGGCTGGGAACCTTGAGCTGGTGCTCTTGTGCTTTCAATCATTTAAGTTTTCAAAATCCCTCTGATGGGACTCAGTGGCACAGTGGATTACTGTGCGCAAAAGTGACAGAACACTCTTGCCAATGTTCAGCCCTTTTGAGCAGAGATTCAGCACTTCCTTTTTCCTGGTGGCAGCAGGGGGTATGTTCTTATCACTGCTGTTCCATTCCTGTGCATGTTACAATGGAGAAGGTCCTTCAACTCTTTTCCTATAGTTAGCAAACAAATGGAGGGTGGGGGGGGGGGATGAAGAGGCAGTTTGTTTGGGTATTTGTGTTGACTGGTTGCTTTTGTTGTAGTTTGCTACCTACATGGCAAGGTCAATAGGCCTAATAATATTGTGGCTAAGGTAGAGAGGGTGGAATCAAAGTTGTGTTTAGGCATTGCAGATTATTTCCTACTGTAGGGAGTAATACAGGGAGTATCAATGCGGCCATGTACTGCTACCTTCGGTGTGGCTCAGTTCTTTAATGCTAAAGGGACAGGATGGGATGGGATGAACACTTCAGGGGAGCCTGAAGATATATATCGTATAACTATACGGGGATATCGTGGAACGATACTTTCACAGTAGTTGAAATTTTCCTGTTAAATTTCAGATGTTTTAATTATTTGACTAAGTCTTGAGTACCTATTTGAGTAAGTCTTGGTGCTCTCTTCCTTGCATCTACTTTTTATATTATATTTCTACCTATTCTAAAATATTTATTTTGAGGAAAACTGTGATCTCATTCTCAGCCTTTCCCTGGGAAATGCAGTCAGTTAATCTGTTCAGCTAATTTAAAAAAAGAAGCCTAAAACCGATAAATGGTTTTGATGTGAATATGAAACAGCGTCCCCCAAACATACACAGATTGCTGTAGATCACATCTTCTGACTGGTATTAGGAGAATGGTACCCCTGGATTAATAATAGTTTTTTTAATTGAATCTGCACCATATTGCTGTACGTACTGAAGGTGAGAACTGCAGTAGTACCAATGCATTCTAAAAGGGCAGAACCATAGTGGATATAGAGGACTGTTCTTGGGAAACAGCATCACCACATTCAGAGAAACACACAAAGAAGTAACATCTTTACAAATATTTTCCCACAAGAAGTTGGCTATGCAAACTTTGTCTATGGGGATCCTCAGTCATCCCGGTCATGATTGTCCCAAAGGTGCTTTTTCAAAAGGCAACTGAACTTCCTTGTTTTTCCTTGAAGACGTTTCTCTTCTCCTCCAAGAAGCTTCTTCAGAACTTCAGAACTGAAGAAGCTTCTTGGAGGAGAAGAGAAACATCTTCACGGAAAAACAAGAAAGTCCAGTTGCCTTTTGAAAAATCATTTTTGGGATACGCAAACTTTGTAATTCTTCCTAACCAGACTTTGGGCACCTGTGTTATGGAATGGCCTTGTTTTTGTCTCTAGAGAGAATATGGGCAAAGATGGGCTTCTAAAGAATACTAACTCTCTAGCAGAGAGAAGAGAGAAATAGAGAAACTATTTTTTTTAAAAAAGAGGGGGGAGATGGTGGCCAACCGAAAGCACACAATTTCAATTTAATAACTTTCCCTTTCTACGAGTTCCGTGACAGGACCCCCCTCTAGGTCTGTACAAGAATCTCTAAGAACAAGGTAATTAGGATGCCTCTGAGCTATGACCCTCAGCAGAGTCCTTGGCTTAATCTTTTTTCTTCCTTAAAGACATCTGTAACTACAATCTTTGTTTCTTTCCCTGCCTCCCCGACCCCCCCCCTCCAACCTTGTCTGTCTCCATATCTCCTGTCAAACCTCTGCAGAGGTAAATGACAAAGAAATCAGAAAGAGAGATCAATGCAGTCCAAATTAGCACTCGGAGATAGACTGTGCTGGAGATGTCAGAGCCTGACCCCTGTTGATCCTGCAGCCTCCGCTGGTGATATTATGCAAATTGCATCCATCTGGCAAAGCTGGTTCAGAGAAGTAAGGATGCTGGGTGAGCAGAGAGGGAACCAAATAGGAGGTGTTTTGAAGGTCTGACTATTGTTGCATTTGGATAGTGTTGGGAGAGCAGAGGTGACAGAAAATGAGAATGCATGAAATTAATTTGTCTCCAGGATGCCTAAGAACCAAACTCTATATGGGAGTTACATAAACTTCATTTTGATTGAGCTTTTATTTTCATTCTTTATTATCTGCTTTTAGCAAAAAAACAAAAAAAACAAAAACAAAAAAAAAACAGCAAAACCAATCATCATTCCACCGTCACCATTGTAGTCTTGTTTAATCAATATTTACAAGTCATCATTACTACTACTGGCAGCAGTTTTGAGTAGAGAAGAAGAAAATAGAAGTGACTTGCCCCCCTCCCATCAGTCCCGAAAGAACATTCTGCTTCCTGATTCGAACTAAAATAAGAAAAGAGATAATAGAAACCTCAAATTATGGTGATCGCCTTATTAAGAAGTCTGAAAATACAGTCAGATTGTCTTTTAATGAGAAAAATATGGCTGTTAGTTAGTGAAGGAGGAGGGACTAGACCTTGTTTCAAGATCTGTACTTTCTGCATCAAAAAGGAACTGGCTGCTTTATTTCAAAATCCTGCTCCTCAACCTGATATTAAAAATAGTTGTTAAAGGCTTTGAGCAGCCAGACAATTCTCTTTAACTTCATACTTTCACTCCTTCTTTTTTCTCTAGGAAAAAAAGGCTGGGTTGGAGAAAAATGAGTTTCCTTCCTTTGGGGGTTGGAAGTGGTGATGGTAATAGTAAGCTTTTTCTTGCTATCCGGAGTGTGCTTGCAAAAATGTGCTCTTTGAGCCCTCTTCTCTCATGAATTGCCTAATGAGCACCTATTGTCATAGTGGGTTGTTAAATAGTTTGCTGAGCTAAATAGGTATAGGTTCTCCTCTGTTTGAAGTTAGTATTAGAAATTACCAAAGGATGAACAGTCATCAGAGTATTCTAGGTTTTAATGTTAAAACGTAACCTGTTGAAAATGCATTACATTATCCTATCTCTGTATTGTGATGTTTTACCTCTTTAGGTATTTAGCAGTGTTCATATCAATATGTATACTGTGAGATTTCTATCCAATTTTGTTCAAGGATTTGAGACCCAGAGAAGCATTGGTTATTCCTATCTCCCTTTATTCTCTCTGCTGTGGAACGAATAAAGGAAAAGTTGAAAACCTAGGCTCTGAGATATAGCCTTCTTTCTTCAGGATTACACACTCTTTCCAAATGTATATTTGGAATTTTAATGTATCCTAAATGATGTACCTTTGTTATGCTTTCCTTTGCCTTTCAGTTCCAGTTCTTAAGAGAGGCAGTGTAGTACTCAGAATCAGAAAAATGTCATTAAATCAGAACATGCTTAGATGAATTAGCTTGATAACCTTGGGACAACCTCCTGATGCTACCTCAGTTCCTCATTGACTATATGGGAAGTTACAAGACTGTTTACAGGATTATGAAAAGATAATAAGCAAATCTGCTTATCTCTTGATTGTGCTGCAATTTAGTTAAGAAAAATGGGGGAAGAATTACTATATCCAAGAAGTTGCAAGTTATTATTTATACTTAATAATTCCTGTAACTATATTTTTATAGATTAAAAATCACTTTTCTAAAGATCCTGTGTATGGTAAGTCATATGTTGACATAAACAAGAATTAAGTTAGCAAAAACCTATTGAGCAACAGCCCATTAATTGATTATTTAAAAAAGAGATGTTCTGTTAGGCTCATGAACAGAATTACCAATTACAGATTGAGAGATTGAAACACTGAACTATATGCAGTTTTAAAAAATGGCAATTTATGAATTATTCAAATATGCATAGTAATTTATACGTATCATTTATGAAATTTGTAAAAATAAAGTATTTGTAAAGTTCTTCGGAATGCATACAGAGTTTATTATTTTAACACCTACTTTTAAGGGGAGCCTCTGATATTGACCACTGTTTATGCTTAGAACAAAGTTATGCTAGATTAAAAACACGAAGCTGTTGTATGCACACGTGGTCAAACTAAGCTTTTCTTTTAATCTTTTAAACTCATTTATACTCCCTTCATCTGTTTGCTTACTTCTGTTTTCTCCATATGACCTTTGCTACCATAATCTCTGGGTGAAATTCCTAGTATGTGCTACCCATATGCGTATTCAAGGACTAGAAAAACCTTATGTGACAGGAGCCGCTTCATCCCCTCTGACCTATGGGATTCCTGTTTTCTTGGAGAATCAGAATAGTTCTGCCAGTTTGTGAAGCTGTCTGGAGTTTTAAATCATTGGTAACATTCCACAGCAGAAACCAAACTTGGCAACAAGAGTGTTTGACCTGAGTCAATCAGTTTTTCCCAGCTATCATTAAGATCTAACAAAGTCTCTGTTCAGGGTTGTGCTGACCGATATATTCCTTCCTGACTTCTCTCTCTTGCAGCCTCAACTCAGTTCCTTCTTGCTTAAAACCAAAGCGTTGTGCTAATTGGCTTTAAGACTCACTGCCCTATGTCCTAGGTAGTCTGTGTAAAAATAATGAACTTGGAGCGTTTTTAGTACCTGATCACAACTGTATTAGTCCCTAAATGCTAACAAAAGACTGACAAGGTGGGTCAGGTAGAGTCTCTTATTGGAGTAGCTTTTGTTGAAAGGTGATGACACAAGCTTTAAAATATCACATAATTCTTTTGCTAATCTGAGAAAGTTTCCCAACTTTCCAATTTACAAACATGAAAGTAGGTAAGTTTCAGGGACCTGAATAAATTCATATAAAATCTGATACCTTGAGCATAGCCATTGTGCATCTTGATTTTCTTACTAGAACTAGATACAAGCTATTGTTTAAAACAAGATTTTAAGCTCAGTTGTGTTATTTCTGTATCACAAGGAGCTAGTTTTATGGAGCTTAAGAGTGAAAAATGTATGTGATAACCTTTGCACATAGTTACTGTTGATTCCTGAACAAAAGCAGGAGAAAGAAAGAAAAACATTCCCAACCTCTATTTATTCATGGTCATTTTAAAATATTTGTAAAAGGTGGGCATTTTACCTAGAAGCACTTGACATCTTTTTTGCTTTTTATCTGGGGTTCTCACCTACTGTGTATTTGAAAAGCAAGAGTAATCCATTTAACTATCCTACTTAATTAATTTGATGGAATGTCAAACAGACCCTGGAAACATGGAGAAGCCAGGCCAGAAAAAAGATTCTTCAGACCAGTGAAAGGGGGAAATGTGAGAAACAGACTTGGAGTAACTCCACCTTAATTGTGCTACATATAATGTCTGCGTATATCTTACTTTGGAGAATAGCTTTGACTGACTTTTATGATTCTCTTACATTATTCTGCTAGTATTAAAATATTTAATGAAATCAGGGTGCTATTAGGAAAGAGGGAAAAGAAGGGTTTGTTGCAAATCCTTATTTCTGACTTACCATCTTCAATTCAAAGACTAGGTAACTGGATCCTTTGCAATACTGAGACCTGGATAGTTTCCCCACTCCTATATGAAGCCAATGGCCAAGGTCATCCTCCAAAACTAGGTCATATATTACCAGCATGATATAATTGCACTGAAGGAACAAGTTACAAGGAGTATCATCTCTGTGTCCCTCTTACTCTAATGTCCGTTGCAATCACAACCAGTCAGTTAAATAGTGAATAATGTTCAAGTTGAATAAAGAACAGTAAGGAACTTAAAAAATATATGTTTCCATATATAGCTTGATAGGATCTGGGCTGTCCACAGTTAACCAGGAAAAGGGGTTACATTGGATAGCTAAATAAAGATGTTGAGCCCGTGTGTGGCAGCTATGAAAAGGATGAATTCCATGCTAGAGATCAATGGGAAATAAAACTTCCAGTATTCTAGGCCCTTACGCAAAACTGGAATATCTGGATGCCATGTTTGAAAAAAGATAAAATAGAATAGAGCTGGAAAAAGTACAGAAAGGGGCAACCAAATTAATGGGGGAGTGGGACAGATACCTTCGTTACAAGAAAATATTGGAATATTTGTACTTTGTTTAGAAAAAATATTTGTTTAGAAAAAAAGGTGACCAAGGGAGATATGATCAGAGTCTATAAAGTCAAGCATAACATGTAGAAATTGGGCAAAGAAAAGCATACCTACTCAGAATATGAGGGCCAAGAAACATCCAATAAAGCTAAATGGGAGAAGATTTAGGAGACACAAAAAAGGGATATCTTTGCATAGCCCTTAATGTGTCATGATTGTAATGTGTAATGTGTAATGATCGGCACTGACTTGCATGGCTTTAAAAGAGGATTTGATAAATTTATGGAAAATAAGTATCAAGGTTTATTACACTTGAAGAGTAAGCATGACCAGTTGTGCACATGCACACACATATGCATATGTACCCACATTTAGAATTGTATAACACAAAAACATATATTGAGAAGAAAATGTCCGTGTTCAGTTTGCATTGCATTGATTTTTGTGTGTTTGTAATTATTTTTTCTCTATTGTTCTTGTTTGGGAAAGCTGACTTAAATCAAGAGTTGTTTTCCTTTTGAGAAAATAAAGGAATTTATTGACACTAAATTTAGCAAGATGGGGTCCTAGACAACACATTGTAGAGAAAATTACTATTTTATTTATCTGCTAAATAAATTTTTACATGCATATTCATTACTTGGTGTGGGTAATATATGTTGATTTTTGCAGTGCAAAAGTATAATGGAAGAACAAATAGAAAATATAAACATTCATAACACTTAAAACATTGGAGAGTATGGAGAAATTCTCACCTCAAGCATTATATCATTGACTAGTGAGTAATTTAATGCTCTTTGTTGCTTGATGCTGCTTATATGCATAAAATTGTCTTCAGTAATGTACAGTGTTCCAAAGAACTGATTTTCTGGTGTAGTGCATGCTTCATAAGACAGGCACTTGATTAAAATTTGCTTTTCTTAAAAATAGACACCAAATAATTCTTTTTTTTAAACATACCACCAATAACTCACTAAATCGGCTTTACTTTTATTGTCTAGCATCTTCATTTCTATCCATAAGAATATGTATCAGTGCTGAAGCTGGTTTTTAAGCTGCGTGTTTTTTTGGGGGGTGGGGGATTGCTATTTGTTGGTCCTCAATGTTAGATAAAGTGGGAACCATTACATGTAATGGGAAAAAAGCATTCTGTTAGCATTTTTCTAGTTAAAGCAAGCAGTTTGCATATGGTGTGCTTTTAATACAGATGGGAAAAGTATTCTTACTGTACTCTGTTACTAGCCTCCCTAATGCATTTCTGACACATTTGAATGCCTACTCCTGGATTACAACCTGCTTTTGAAAATTATCATAAACCGAAATTGGAGACATATAACATATACGTGAATATCCATGTTTTATCAGCAAAACTGACTGTGAATAGAGAATAATACACTAATCAATTAGTACCAGATGAGATTCTGACTTCAAATTGAGCCATCAGCCCTTAAAGGATTATAAGTAATTAATTAGCAGCTTTAATGGCCTTCCTTTCTTCTTCTAGAATTCTTACTTTTTCTAGAATTACAGGCGGGCAGTTTGATCATATGAAAAGCAAGAATTTGTCTTAGTCAGTAGAAATGTACTCCTAATGAATAAATATGGCCCAGTACTTTGTGGGAAAGTTTAACTTACCTTTGGAAAAAATGTAAGAGTAATTATTTTGGTTGTGTGTATATTGTTACATACCTACTTTTATGGGAACAAAGTAAGTAAACATAAGGTTTTACTATAAGCATCAGGTACAAGCAACTAGGGATATTTTTTTAGGAGTACATGATTGCCCACTTCATTTCCAATCCAACACCTGTCAAACCCTTTCTATATATAACTGCATTGATAAGAGATTTTAGATTTGTGGACTTTAGGGGAGAAATGGCAAACTGAAGATAACAGAATGAAAAGCCAGCAAGTAGAATGGCTCTTTGTAATTCCTCTCCGGACAAGGAGAAAACTTGATATTGCCCATAAGTGCTTCTCATGAGGACACTGCAAGATAGCTGTCTCATGAGGGAATAAGCATCTTCTTGAAACAGCATTTGGCACCTTCAGAAGTACGCTTAGTTCTCATACTTCCTTTTCTAATCTCTTTTGGAAATTGCTTAGCTGCTTTTCAGCTATTAAGAACCTTTGGATCAATACATTTTGCAGTTTCAGGTGAGTTTGCTTCAGTCCATACTGAAAGAGGTTTTAAATAAAGATGTAAATTTTTAACCCAGTAAAATTAGAAGTTTAATTTTGGAAAGTTGAATAGCCAAATGGATTAAAAGTCCACGTGGATTTGAAATAAGATTTTGGAATTAATTATAAGAGTCATTCTCATAGGAAAATGCTTTGTTTTGATTTCTGTTAAAAAATGATAGAGTGAGACTTTGAAAGTTGAACATTAGAGGAAACCAGAAGGAACTAAAGGTGAAGAATACTTAAATTTGACTTATTAATATAGAATGAATTAAAGTATTATAACATTGGACATATTGAAGGAAATTTTTGAACAATGAACCCAGAAGTTAATTTTAAGAGATAGAGAAGTTTCTCCTGACAACATTGAGACTGATCTGAAAGTGAAGAATACTACGCTAAGAATTCTATGGGGAAAAGATGCTATAACTGGACATACAAAATAAACCAGCTGATGTCCCAGTAATTAAAAGGGATATAAAGTAACACCAAGAGAGTGATCCAAGTAATTTTCCTACATTGGATTTACAAAAGAGACTTTTGTAAAAAGCATGTTAAAGCTTTGAAGAATTTTGTGAGAAGGAGCAAAATAAAAATGAAAAGAGATCAAACTGTAGGACATTATTGAAGGGACTAAAGATTGTTAAAAATAAAAGGAAGGAATTTAAAGTTAATTTATCTAATCAAGGTTAAAAAATTCTGGTAACCCTTAATTGACTTTTGCTGATCAGGATTGAATGACAAGGCTTCAAGGATTTGTTTATAGATAAGAGAGGGGATATGGGAAGAAGAGTTCATTGGTTGTATTTTAAGAGACTGTGATAAATTGTTTATAAAATTGTTTATACCAGTTGTGGTAAAGGGGAAGTCACTTCATATTGTCTTTCTCTATACTATATTTTTTCTTTTTTATTGTCTTCTTTTCTACACTTTCTATTTTTAAAAAATTTGTATTAGTTTTATCTTTTTAATTGTAACTTTTAATAACATTACTATAAAAAGCGGGAGAGAGGAATTTTAGATTTGTCTCTACTTGTCTGTAAAGCAAGAACAGCCTAGTCCTAATGAGAAGAATATGGCTGCTAGTTAGCAGAGGGGTGGGTTCCATACGCTAAACGAGATAGTTAAACGACACTGATTGAAGGTGGGGGTGAAAGGGCAGCACAATTATGTGCTGGAGAATCAAGGGCCCTTTTTGATTTGGAAGTTCTAAGCTCCTAGCCAATGTCAGTAGTTTAGCTGTCTTTTTTTGAGGGTGGGAGGTGGGGGGAAGGCCAAAGACAGGAAGAATAAAAACTATGAGAATAAGGAGTTACTATTATTAAAACCTGGCGAGCCCCATCCCTGTTCATGCTTTAACCATTTCCAGGCCCATATATTTTAACATTTTTGCAGAACTGTAGTGCAGATCAAATCTCTACCCTAACCCAGTAATGTAGCTGTGCAGTCGTAAGCCTTAAGGAACAATTGGGAATCTTAATGATGCCTAGGCAGACTGAACAAAGTTGAATTCATCTCTTCTTCATAACTAGATGGAATTAATCTGTAGCAAGTTATTTGATGAAACTATTTCAGTTTTTGCTCTTAACATGAATATATCTGGTTTCTGCATGGTTCTGATAATTTGGTGAGAATTGCTCTAAACAGATAGCAGGCTATTTCACATTTTTTGACTGGCACATATGAATTTTATTGCTGCTGTTTAAAAATATGGATTATTTTTTCTTTGAGAAATAGGTTAAAAGTTGAAAGTTATAACTCTACCAAATCCTCACTAAAATATATATTTAGGACAAAGCTCTATCGTTCCATCATTTTAGGATATATTTAGATTTCTAGAGCTATGGAGAAACATAGATGATGGTTATTTTCCTCCTAAGAGATTTAAGTCAATAATAGCACATAGGATAATAATAATACATTTTCTTTCCTGATTTCCTTTTTGCTTTGCCATTTGATCTGTTGAGGCTTCTGGCTTTCCTTCTTGACAACATTATAAAACGAGGAACAGGTTCTATTAAATCCAATAACAGAATTTTTTTTAAAAAAAATTGATGTTAATATATGTGTAAAATATATTGGCATCAGGTTTTGTCAGCTCATTTAGCGACTTCATGCTTGAATATTTTGACATAATTCTCATAGACTTGCTTGGTCTATTCTAAATCAGCCTTGTTGATGCTGTCTTCAACCGTTTGGCAGCTTTGTCTAGGCAACGTTTCTGTATCCAAGCCAAGAAAGAAAGAGAAAGTGCATGTATTCACAAAAGTGCCAAAGGCTATTCCCCTCTCCAAAAAGCACATCTCCTTAATCAGATTTGTATCTAAGTCTAGGGTCTCCATTGCCTCCTGAGCCATATGACAATCGCCTTTATTAATCTAATAGGTCTCATTTGTAAATGTTAATTTCCCCCTGAAGAAAATGTCTCTTCAAGATGAGTTGGCCATCACTGAGTTGAGCATTTCAGGGTCTTTCATCAACCCTGTAGCTGAGAATGTAGACAGATGTTACTCCCGCTATGTCAGTCAGTTGCACATTTCATCCCCCCCCCCCCCCAAATGAACCAGCTTGGACTTTTAGCATCACATTGCTCTGCACACCTATATTCTTGAAAGGCATTATTAGCAGAGCCCTAATTTATATGGCATACATCCACCTAGAACAGGGGTGTCAAACTCTCATAATCATGGCAGCATTATGTATTGGGATTACCCCCCACCCCCTTCACTAAACCAGGTGGGAGCGTGGCCAGCACGTGATGCATCCAGCTCGTGGGCTGGGAGTTAGACAGCCCTGATTTAGGCAGATTATATGATGGGAAGCAATCTGTTTTGAGGTACTGTTTTATGCACAGCAGGTTTTTTAATACTTCTTTTGTTCATACCAATATGTATGGGTAGTCCTTGACCTATGACCATAAGGGAGCCTTCCCATTAACTTTTAAATGAGATGACCTTAACAACCTCCACTCCAGGGGTGGGTTCTAAAATTTTTTACTACCGGTTCTGTGGGCGTGCCTTATTTTGTGGGCATGGCTTGGGGGGGTAATGTGACTGGGTGGGTGTGGCCAACTTTTTTTTAAAAAACCTTTTAAAAGCATATTTTCTACAACCTTAAGAGGTTGCAGAAAAACATGTTTTCAGAAGCCTCTGACGATCAGGCAACTCAGCTGGGATTGCCAGAGGCTTTTAAAGGCATTTTTTTTTCTACAACTTCTTCAGCTGAAAATGCTTTCAGAAGCCTCTGATGAGCCAGCCAGTGTTATTACTGGTTCTCCGAACTACTACAAATTTTTACTACTGGTTCTTGTGAACTGGTGCGAACCGGGAGCAACCCACCACTGCCCCAGTCCATATTTTCCCTGATGCAGTTATTAAACAATCATGCAGTTTGTTAAATGGAGCAGGGGAGTGTAAGTCCAGGTCCACTTGTCCAGGATCTCCCAAGGCATCTCACACCCTGAGACACCTGTGCTCTTCTTCCTTCCCCTTGGAGTCCTTACAGTCCTTGGGCCTGCTTCTCCCCCACCAGGTCCCCAAAGGCCTTTTTCTCCACATTGGGTTTGGGCCTCTCCATACCCATCATGCACTTAATTTTTGAAGAACTCTGGAGCTTTCTGTAATGGTGTGCAGACCATATTAGAGAAGCAGAATGGAGTGGTCCATCTTTGGGGAGTATGGTGGCTCTCTTGGAAGTGACTTTTTAGGTACACTAAAAATTGTTAGATGCACTTGGCCAAAGATGAGTCACTTTCCTTCCTTCCTCAACATGAAGTCCAGAGATCCTCAAAAAGTAAATATGCAACCAGAAACAGGAGAGTTGGGAGCAGGTTGTATGGATACTCTATGATAATAGAGTATCCATAATAAAAATAACAAAATAACAAAAAGAAAAAGCAGAATCTTATAGGATGCTATAAATTATGGATCACAAGCTGGAGAACTCAACCATCTAATTACCTTGGAGTCATGTAAGGCTAAAACCAGTCCTTTGTATTACATCCAGAACCTACTGGAAGCCAATGCAGGCCCCAAGCCCCCACTATAATCTGTTTATGGGCACCAACCAACCAAAAACTGGGATGCTGGAGTTTCTAAACCTAGCAATAGTGTAGTGTATCTGTGCAGTGATGAGTCACTGTTGCAATGTCCTCCTCCTCCAACTAGGGCCATCACTGGCCAATGGAGCAATAGCTTTAAATCCAAGAAGATCATTAAAGACATGTTTTTTCAGGGAATATAGAAAAACCAATCAAATCAGATGTTTCCTTAACCAGATGCAAATCACATCCAGTACCACTTCTAAAATCTTGCAAAACCAAAGGCACCAGAGATTCAATAGAAGTCTTCATCTGGGGCTTAACACCTCAGAGCCCTCTACCTCTTACTGTACTGTTTGCTTCTCAGCTGGCTGTGATGCTATGTCTGTTGATGCTGTGATTCAGCTGGCCTGATATTATGATCTGAGATCTGCTTACACTGCCATTGTGTTGCAAAAAAGAGAGCAAAGTGCTATGCAAGGGAGTCCAGGTTGGCCTAGCAAGCCTTGTCCATGTAAGACAACAAATCAAAGGAAAACCTCCTCTTTTTTCTAATCTTCTAGTTTCTCCTCTGTTGTCCATAGTCTAACATTATCTGAGCTGGTCCAATCTACACCCAGTTCCAGGAAACCAGTCTTAAATCTATTGTAACCATTACCATTTCTTCATCTTCCTGTCCTGACTTTTCTACTCATATCCTAAGTCAACACTCTTGTTTCATACTTTGATGGCAAGTTCCAACTTCTAATGCCTGGACATGTTTCCTCAGAGTTTCTTTGGGATTCATGTATTTAAAAGAGAAAGAGAGAGAGAGAGAGAGAGAGAGAGAGAAACTTAATCAAAAATTTAGACAAAACTAACTATGCATATTTTTAATAGAACTAATTTTCTTTCTAGAAAAACAGAATGCTAAATATTAGTAAATAAAAGGCATAGGATCCATTATCTCCCTTGTATTTAATTTCTTATACAAGCTACTTGTCTTTTCCGATTAGCTAGGTTCCTATGGCAGGCCATCTTTTATACCATCTTTTATACCATATTTTATGGTAATGCCACATTTCATTTCTAGACTTTGATATGAATCTATAGGCTCAAAATGATTAGGGACTCCTCTTAATCTTTGAATGATAAACCTTTGGATGAAGTAATTCATATTAACAAATTGTTCAATTATATAAACCGGCTATATGATAATCCATGTGACCTGAAATCTAGATTTAAATATAGGAAATATAACTTATTTTCAGGTAGGCTGGCTGCAACTTAAAAATAAAGTGGAGAAGGGTTGAAGACAATTATTAACTAATTTCTTTAGCAGTTCATTCTGAGGAGTGAGGAAAGACAGCTGAAACAAATCGTACATTGGCAGTTTAACTATAATTTTCACATTTGTTTTAGGTATTATCTTTGCATATTTTGTATTCTACCCTTCCTTAATCATAAGATGCATCTTAATCATGCATCTCCATTCCAATATTATAACCTGCAAAGAAGGTAACTCGTTTTTTTTCCCAAAAATAATTTCTTTGTATTTCCTGATGTCTGGAATTTAGGTTTTAAAATGAAAAATTGTGTTCTATATTTCTAAATAACTTGTGCTGCCTTCTTCATTAAAGAGCTTTGGATATATGAAACTGTCTTATATGGAGTAGACACTGCTAATGCATCTAAGATCTCCTATGGTATGCTTGAGGAATTTCAGTGTTATCACACATAGCTTCCTTGGCACAAGTTACATTTCTCAGTACTTTTGATTTTTTAAATTATAAAATGATGAAAGTATTATTTGAGTGAAGCTCAACTTCTGATGACTTCAAGAACTTATCCATGTTTTGTGCTTCAGCAATAGAAAAATGATCTGCTATTGCCTTCTGGGACTTTAAAAAAAATATAGTCTAACCTACAATTCTTGGATTTCTTTGTGGTTATCTGTCAAGGGCTAACCAAGTATGATTTTGTTCAGTTTTTAGTTTTCTTTTAATTAAGAATAATGGATAGACTTAAAGTGTAAGTTTCCAGCATCAGCTTTAGGAGCTTCAAAGGTGTTCTTAGAAAATAAAATGGTGGGTAACAGCAGCCTAATGCTTGTTGACATTTGCTCAGTTTTCCAGAAAAAGTAAACAATTAGGTAGTAAGAAAGCTAGAGGTTGTGGCAAGAGCTCTCTTAAGGGAGGTATATTTAATTTGTTTAATGGGTATATAAATACACTGGATAGTTTTTTTTTGGTATCTTTATTGAATTACTTAGGGACTCTTTTCTAAAAAGTAAATTAAAGAAGAATTCATCTTTTTTTTCCAGGTGAAAGATTTGAATCGGTGTATGTATGTTTCTGAAAATCTGTTTATGAAGAATATTGCCTCATGCATCCCTTCTAGCGCCATCTTCCATTCTGTCACCAAAACATACTTGGATTAATGCTTGTTTAGCTTATATGTCTCCTGGTGGGGGGGTAAGTGTAGTGGGTCACTCCAAGCCTATCAACAATTATAGACTGAACTATATTTCCAGGTATAAGACCCACAAACGTTCTGAAAAGGGTATATTGCATATGCAGAGACTACCATAGGCCTCCAGCACCATCTCTGTTGAGCAACAATTTAATCTTGATTGAAGAAGGCGGGGAAACAGATAAAGGGGAGAAGAATTGGAGATAAATGTTAGCTCATTTCTTAAGTAATTAGTTACCTCCTCATCCCCATGTTGTAATTGTGAACAAGCTGTAATGTTTAATTAGTGCGTAAATGAAACCCCAATTTCATAATGGCTGTGGTGACAGCGCTAAGTGAGACAGGCACAGAAGGGGCTGCATTGTTTCAGCAGGAGATGAAGCTGTCGCCCAGCAAGCCGTGCGTCACTGAGAGAAAATGGAAATGATAAACGAAGTGAGGCTAATTAGCAAAATCATACAGGGCCCACTGATGGTTCTCATCAAGGAGAGGTAATGAAGCAGGCAGGCCAAGCTGAGAGGGGATTAATTGGAGCCATCCCTGCTCATAGAGCACAGAGTCAGAGCCTGCCTCTGTTAAGGCTGGGCCCTTGTCCAGGGGCCCTTAGAGGAAGCAGGGAGATCAGCTTGTGTATGGATGTAAAATGGTGAGATTCTTGGCCTACCAAATGGTTTAAGACAGCCTCTTAAAGCTGAATGATTTTGCAGACTTTTCTAAAACAGGGAAGATCTTTCTATAGATCTACTTTTGCTGCTAAGATGTTGATAACTATTCCAAAGTGAAGCCCATCTAGGTAAAAGTATCTAGTAAACCTTGGTTGATTTTGAAAAGCTATGTTGGATCAGATTAAAATTAGATGACAGATCATCAGCAAATACAGGGACTGTAGATTTAACAGGAACATGGGGAAAATCCTAGAAGAAACCATGACAACTTACTTCTATGCTATTGCCAAAATTATATGGACATATTCATGAATTTATCAGAAATCAAACTCATCTCAAAGGAAACTGCCTTTTTTTACAAATTGATACTTATGCCCTGGAAATATATAGAATTTATGTTGCAGTTAATGTGCCAATTTTAATTCAGAAAAGTAAGTTACTAATCTAGGTAATTTTTTAAAACATTTTTATTCCACCTTTTTTCATATTTAACTCAAGGCAGTGAGCATCCAAATACTTCTTCCTCCTCCTCTCGCTTGCTCCACAACAATAACCCCGTGAGGTGAGTTGGGCTGAGAGAGAGTGACTATCCCAAAGTCATCCAGCCAGTTTATCATTAATCATGCCTAATTTTTCAGAATTATGGCTATTATACATATTTTACTGGAAAAAAAAACACCATTTACTATAATTACAGCGAGAGAAGCAGAAACAGAAATATTTGGGCTATTAAATAAAGCATTATGGTATATTGTTAAGGAATTTAGTATAGCAATAAGATGGGAATGATAGGCTAGAAGTTTAATAAAGCAAACATGCTTATCCAACATAATCTATTACAACCCTATTGAATTCAGCCATCAAAAACTATGTATTTGTTTGTATAGCAGTTGTATAAATGGGAAACCAAAATCTGCCAAAAATCATTTGATGTTTATTTTATACAGTTCCAAAGTGGTGCCCTTCAAATGCATTGGTCTACAACTTCCATCATTCTAAAGCAACATGAACTTAATGGGACTTTTGGCCCAACATGTATATAAGGCACCAGACTAGGATGAGTTCAGTGAAACTTGGCTTCATCAGCTTATAAGAATACTCTCCAAAAGGAAACAACTGAGATCCAGAGAATCAGTAATGCTTATTGCATGAGGAACTCTGGTGGCGCAGTGGTTAGAATGCAGTATTGCAGGCTAACTCTGTCCACAGTCTTCAATCTTCAATGAAGGGGCTTGAGATTGATTGAGCCTCCCATTCTTCCAATACCGGTAAAATGAGGGCCCAGATTGTTAGGGGCAGTATGGTGACACTGTAAACTGTCCCAAGAGTGCTGTAAAAGCACTGTGGGACAGTATGTAAATGTAAGTGCTCTTGCTATTTGGTTTGTCCTTTTAAGCCTGAAGCCTTTGGTTTGTCCATTAAGCCTCTTAATGAGGCAGAATTCCTTTGGATGGTGCTTTGCTCTTGTGGTGTATAAGGATACTTCTGTTCTATTTTTTGCTTCCCTTATGTGCTCAATTTTCCATTGCTTTCATGTCACTTATCTTAGTTGATTAATGTGATTTTTTAAATTTGCATTTCTAACCTGGGGGGGGGGAGAGGGAGGGAGGGAGGGAGGGAGATCCTGCAATAATATGCATGCGAACAACTGCTTTAGACTTAATGTATATCGTTCTAAACTTGACGTAAAAAATATGATTTCTGTAATAGAGTTGTCAAAGTCTGGAATGCGCTACCTGATCCAGTTGTCTCAGCTACAAATTTTCATAGTTTCAGTTGCAAATTGACTTCCATGGACCTTACTTCATACTTAAGTGCTCAGTAGAGGGGGCATCCATAAGTGCACTAATGTGCCTATCATCCCTGTCATTGTATTTTTCTTTTAAGAAGGGAAATGGAAAAGAAAATGTGGTAAGGGAGATGTGTTTCATGGTGGAATTAACAGGAAACCAATAAACTGATGCTCAAGCCATTCAGTTTTCTCTTTGACTCTTTTTCCCTGAACAAGAGCCTTGGTGGCACAGCAGACTAAAGTGGCTGTTAAGTAACACTAGCTGCCTGCAATTACTGCAAGTTCAAATCTCACCAGGCTCAAGGTTCACTCAGCCTTCCATCCTTTCGAGGTAGGTAAAATGAGGACCCGGATTGTGGAGGCAATAAGCTGACTTAGTATAAAAAAAAGAACACCACTTGGGGGGGCCCGAAAGCCCTACTAAGCAGGTATATACAAAAGTATGAAGGCTATTGTTTAACGCATTGTAAGCCACTCTGAGTCTCCGGAGAAGGGCAGCATATAAAACAAACAAACAAACAAACAAACAAACAAACAAACAAACAGTATTTGGTAGAAGCTCTTGATCACCAGGTTGATGAGTTCGCTCAAGTTGTGCTGTTCTCAGCTCTCTGGACTCAGAATAGACTAACTGGGAGTTTTACCTGGCAGGCAAAGGCTTTCCCTACTGTCGTTTTCTTTTCTAGCAAACCTGAGGACAGATTGGTTTCTTGCTTGCATTATTCTCGTTTGGCGACACAATGGATGCACCTTTCTAGTAAGTTCAGTGTTTGGCTGAGGCCAGATTGTGTGTCCATCCTATTCTCTGATGGTTACCCCATTCATCTGCACACCACTACGATTTTTTCATGAAGCAAAAGTTGTCTGCTTTTCTTAAAATAAGTGGTTATTGGTTTTTGTCACCCCTCAAATTGTGTGTATATGTATTAGAATTCATACATGCGTTTACAGATTCATGCGTTAATTATGCTTTCTTTGGATCTTATTGATTCACAAGCTGGGCTAACAAGAGTGTCTTCAGGCCTTTTTACTTCTTAGTTGAAAAAGTGTCATTAAGCCATATTTCCCCAGTACATTAGCTGGCATAGTGAAAATCCAAGGAATGGAGCAAGTTAAAATGAGGCAGACAGGTATGATATAGCAGTGGAAATTGAGGGTTGTTCCAATGTTGAACTTTATCCTTTATTATCCTCCAAGAGATGCCCTTTTTGCAGATGTTGGCACATAATCTTCATTATGTTACATTACTTATTGACATTTATGCAGGCAGAAATTCTGGCTGTCCTGCATACCTTCCAACTGCTTACGGCCTGAGAACCAGCCTTGATGTCTCTAAGGATGGCATTTCATTATACTTATACCTGACGCTGAACCTGCCTCTAAGCAGCTACTCCCCTCCACCCAACAACCCCCCCGCCCCGGTCAATGTCTACTGATCTTTTCATTTATTTAAACCATCATCTTTGTAAAAAAAACATTCTTGGTCTATTCCTGGATTGCTTACAATCAGTTTCACTGGACTGAATTCGTTTTTATCTTTGCTCTTGGTCATTCTGTCTTTTTCGGTACTGGTTGCTTTTGCCATCAAGGATGAAGTTTTTTTGTGGGTTGTGACTGATAGTGAATAGTCTAAGCAGAGTTTTACCCTATGCCTGGTGCTACATTTAATTAATGTGTCCTTTCCCCCTCCCTAGCCTTCAGCACTTTCTTCTAGTGCACAATGAGCAATCTCCCCTGGCCTGCAACAGCTTCAATAAAGGGATGAGAAATATTATTTATTCAGTTGTTTACAGAAGCGTTTGATCAGGAATAGTTCTTCACTGCCAGCCTGTTCTGTATTATTCATTGCAATAATCTCTGCAGATTGTGATAAACTGTAACAGCGCTGGGGCAGCGAGCAGCGGGGCTTTGCTGATGCCGGCGCCTGCACCCTGCTCTAAAATATTGGCAGCTGCAATCATAAATCTCAATTTGGAAGTGTGACTATTGTACAGGGAGTTATGGTTATACTAATGATTGCTTCTCTGTCTTATTTTTCATGTTGCAACGGAGTCATAAATTTTTAAGAACAGCCTGGACAGACTGTTAGGGAACAAAGTATGGCTTCTCGCCCTATCGCTGCTTAATGCAAGCCCTCAGTCACTCTTTTTAAGGAAATTAGTGAAGATAGTGGGGTAGAGGATATCCAGATCTATTTTGGGAAAGGCCCCATTTCAAACCACCAAGAAGTGCTTGCAATTTTCCCCAATGAGTATGAAAAAAATATTTACTTTGGCATAGTTCTGTCTGGAGGGAGGTCTGTTGCTTCACTGAATATTTGTGCCTTCATCCTCATGATGAGAAAGTTGAAGAAAGTTGGGGGGTGGGGTGGGGGCAAGAAAAAGAAAGTTTAAATCTCAGAAGCACATTGAAGAGACATACACTGTGTCTGTAGCATGTGTGTTTTAGAAAGGATGGATATTGTTGATTTATATGGTTGAGAAAATAGGTGATGAGCTTTTGGATCCCATTTCACTTGTTATAGTTTTTAATTCAACCTCTCCGCAGATTTATATCTCACAGGAAAGGTGTAAATATACAAAACAAATCCATACTTTATGTGAAAGGTGACCAAGCTAAAATTATTACTTGACTTCTTGGTTTCCTATATAACTTTCTGGCTACATCCAAGGGTATCATGATTGAATGTTTGGTTCATATGTATGCTTCTCTGCTTTTCTGGCTGAGATGTCTTTGTAACTAAGTCTGTGTAGCGATGTCCTGATTTGGACTAGGATGCTGTTTAAATCAGGATCTAGGACACAAGCATCAGTGAGCATTTCCCAAGTGCTCACCAAGATCTATGATGCATGGTAGCTGATGGATGTCTCTGCTCAGAGAGTTGACATGGTGATGTACGCAGAGCCTAGAGATATATAGATTTTTCAAAGTGGCCACTCAGAGCATAATTATAAATATCCAACCCTTTCACATGGTAAATTGCTACTTATAAGAAACAAAACTCCGTGGGCTGAAGGCCTTCCATCTCTGCCTCTTGTGATATTACTCTTGAAGAGCCACTGCTTTGCCCCATCTTTTTGGGGAGTAGAGATGAAACTGTCCCCCATGGGCTGTCTTTCCCATTAGTGCATTATCCCCTGATGATAATTCTTTCTGAATGATTGCCTGATGTTCCAATGCATTGTAAAGAAAACGAAAGAATGGAACTGGCAAGCACCAGAGATGGGCTAATGTATGATGCCAGAGCACTGAAAATTGATGTAGAAAATTGTCCTTCACAAACTTTTTCTAAGTGTGAGAATATGTCAGTAGATTGTTGTTAAAAGGATGGCTAAACCCAAAATACTAATAATGAAAACAATTTCTTATTCCCTGGTTTTATAAGTGGACATTCTGCTTGTCTCTTTTTCCCTACCAGTTGGATCTTTGTTATGTTGTTGCTTAAACTCATGGTTTTGGTAATGCTAGAAAACAAGTAATTTAGGCAATATTGTGAAGTAACTATTTTTGTGATCTTCCTAGGACTGTCACTATGTACAAGTGGCAAGTTGCCTCAATGGGCAAGCTCTTTTTTTATCCCTTTAGACTGTTTCAGCAGCAACCAAATCTGGATAGGGATGGTCTAGCACAGCAGTCACCAACTAGTGGTCCATGGACCACTAGTGGTCCACGAGAAAATTTTGGTGGTCCGCAGAAAAATTATTTGCATTTTTTATATTGCAATAAATCAGAGGTCCTCTAAGTGCAGCCCTTGGGACGGATACGTACAATGAATGGTTGTGTTGCTGTGGAGAGTCTCCCTCTTCGGGGTCTTTTTGTGCGGGTCAGAGGGGGGCAGAAATTCCGACTTGAAGTCTGCTTCAGCCTCCTGATGCGGGGCTTTGGGTGAAGGCTGGAGAGAAGTGCCGCTGGTGGCAAAGAGCCGGAGGGCCTTGTTCCAGTGGGACTGCATCATGGCCTGGAACTGGCTGACCATCTCAGCCCACTGAGCCTCCAGGCGCTAGTACCTGGCCTTGCACTCCTGTAGGTCTTCCCTCTGCTTGGAAAGCCTAAGCTCATAGTCCTCAGTGAGGTGCTTTTACTGAGCCTCCTTCTCAGTCAGATCCAATTTGAACTGAGCTGTTTTGCTTTCTCGTGGTGGCTGCTTAGCTCCAACAACTGCTTCCTGATGGGGACCTAAGGAACCCAGGCGGGGAGGCAAGGAGTGGCTGGCAGGGGAGGGGCGGGTAGAGGCCAGTGAGGCTCCCCTCGACGTGAGTAACATTGAGTTGGCCACACCCACCCAGTCACATGACCACCTAGCCATGCCCACTCAGCGAGTCATTAGGCAGATCGTATTAGTGGTCCGCAGGATTTAAAATTATGAATTTAGTGGTCCCTGAGGGCCGAAAGGTTGGGGACCCCTGATCTAGCATAAGATATATTCTCTCTGGTAATATCCTCTCAGATTACTAGAATGTTTGTATGTGAAGTTAATTTGGATATTTATATATATATTTAAAAAGAGCTGATAAATTACTAATTAGAATCAGACATGATGCCAGTGTTTCATCAGCTTACTTACATCATACTTACATTTCATTTCTGTGTCCACTTCATGCGGATCTTTAAAGCTCTGAATAGCATGAGGCATGTTATATACAAAGAAATGTCTTATCCCAGGTGTAAACTGTCCAAGCAATTTGACCTTCTTTTGAGGATCTTCTCCAGCTCTGATGAAATGAAGTTAGGTGGGTAGCTTTCCTCTCAGAGGGTTGTTTGGCCTTCAGTTTTCTGCATGAGGAGGAAATTCTATTCCTCTTGTTTTGAGCATATTAAAGAATAAATTTTAAAAACACTAAAGGCTTAGTTATATCAAAATGGAGATTTTCTGATTTATTTATTTTTAACTTCTAATAACTGTACTGTATTATCCACACTGAGAATTTTTGTCATTGGACAAGGGAAAAACATAATACTTTAAAAAGAGAAAAGCCAGGTTTTATAGCAGAGGACTGGGAGGGAGGGATCAAACATATCATAAGTCACGAGTCCCTGCACACCTACAAGAGATCTAAGTCCAGCTCACCTTGAATGCCTCTCTTTATCTCCTGTTTGACCATTAGGTGCTCAGATTCTTGTAGAGAGCTTAAGCTTGAAATAAATCTTTGTACTCATTTGAATAGCCTAAATCTCCTGATTTCTCTCCCGGCGCTTGACAGATTTGTTTTATCAATTCTGGTTGCTGCTCCTGACATACCTGTTTCAGGGGTCTGACTGGTGAAACTGAATGGAATGTTTTATTTTCTTTGCCTATAGGAAACTCTGTGAAATCTTCTTAAGACCTGTCCTTGAAGTTAGAACTGCCACATCTCCACCTCCATAGTCACATGATCACATTTCAGGTGCTTGGCAACAACCTCACATTTATGACTGATTTCAGTATTCCCTGATTACAAGACTGCAATTGTTTTGCAGGTTTCATGCATTTTTTCTGATTTCAAACAAAAAAAAACCCCGCCCATTTGGGAGAATGAATATGCTTAACAACCATGTAATTGGTTGTCATAACGGTGACATTGGAACTGAAATACTCCAATCAAATATGCAACAAAAATGAACCAGAAAATAGGGTTGGAACATGCTTTTAGAAACTTCATATGAGGAAAATAATCTTTAAGATAATTTGATTCATGTAAAGTCCAGTTCTAGAGGCTCTCTGCTGGTAGTTTCATGTAGATAACAGAATGACAGAGATGGAGGAGACCTTGGAAGTCTTCTAGTCCAACCCCTTGCTCAAGCAGAAAACCCTCTATAATTTCAGACAATTACCTGTCCAGTCTCATCTTAAAAGCCTACAGTGATGGAGCACCTGCAACTTCCGGAGACAAGTCCTCCCACTGATTAATTGTTGTAACTATCAGGACATTTCTGTCTAGTTCTAGGTTGGTTCTTTCCTTGATTAGTTTCCATCCGTTGCTTCTTGTTCTGCCTTCTTGTGCTTGGAGAATAGATTGACCCCTTCTTCCTTGGATCACCCCCTCAAATATTGGAACACTAGTCCTTTTCATTAAACTAGACGTACCCAATTCCTACAACCATTCTTCATATGTTTTAACCTCCAGTCCCCTAATCATCTTTGTTGCTCTTCTGCACCCTTTCTAGAGACTCAACATCTTTTTTATATTTTGGAGACCAAAACTGGATGCAGTATTCTAAGTGTGCTCTTACCAAGGCATTATAAATTAGTATTAACTCTTCACATGATCTTCACATGATCTGTCCCTCTGTTAATGCAGCCTTTTTTGGCAGCTTCAGGACACTGCTGGCTCATATTTAAGTGATTGTCCACTAGAACACCATGATCCCTCTCACAGTTATTACTATTTAGTCAGGTACCACCTATTCCACACCTATGCATTTGGTTTATATTTACAGATATCACTGTAAATTTAGAAGACATGAATAGAGCTAAAAGGTTCTGTTGTTCTCAGAACCACTCAACAAACCTGGGCACTCCAACAAAACCACGCTGCAAGCGTGTAAGGCATGAAAGCAGGTGAGAGTTTTTATTCGTTCTCCAGGCTTGTTGCAGATAACGCTGAGTTCAAACAACGATAACACAAAGCCAGCGTTAGGCTCTACTGCAACCCAACACCATTTAAAAAACTATGCTACGCAGCCTTGCAATTAGCTATACTTCTGGGTTTCTGCTCCGCCGGTTGTGTGTGCTGCCACGTCCTTCTAATGTAACAAAACATAACAATACAATACATAACAGAACGGCCCTAACCCATCCACAGGGTGACCATCTGCCTACTGAGCGCTTCTCATCCCCGCCACCATGACTGTGTTTCTGTCCCCCCCCCCCCTTTTGCAGCTTTGTCATCGTTCATCTGGTCTTTCATGGTACGGTCTTTTTTGTACTTTCGCTTTACCCTGATGTGTGTCAAGTGGGGTGATTTCGACAGGAGGCTCCCCCTACCAGGAGTCCCCCTGCAAAATAGAAAGGAGATGGTTATACATATTTTTAAAGGTTCATTACAAATATGGGGCCCAGGTTTCTGGGAATATTTTCTGCAATACCTGCGATGTAGGCTATTCACTTTAAAGTCCTCAATTGAGACCCATGACGCCTCCTCTAATGGATATCTAATGGATATTCCACCTAACTAAGTACTTTAATTTTCCTCTACTTACTTTAGAATCCAAGATGTCATCAATTTCATAGTGTCCCCCATCCAGTGGCCCGGGACGCTCTGAAGAGTCACGTACCACCTCTACCGGTTTGAGCAAACTGCTGTGAAATACCGGGTGGATTTTACCCAGTAAAGGTGGTAGTTTTAGTTCAACTGTCAGGGGGTTTATCACTTTTGTTATGGTGAACGGTCCAAGGTATTTGGGACCCAGCTTTTTACTAGGTATTTTTAATTTGATGTATTTAGTGTACACAAATACTTGCTCCCCCACCCGGAATGGTTTGTGATCTTTCCTCTTTCTATCAGCATATGTTTTATATTCATCAGCCGCTTTCTGCCACACTTTTTTAATCTTGGGCCACAGGTGTCCAATCTGCATACCCCATTCCTGTTGAGTCACCTGTTCGTGCTTTGTAACGTCAAGTTCAGGGATAGCGGCAAACTCTCAGCCATAAACTACCTGAAATGGCATAACACCTGTGCTATGATGTACCGCGTTGTTGTATGCTACTTCAGCGAATGGTATGAGGTCTGACCAGTCGGACTGCTGATAAGAAATATAGCAATGTAAATATGCCACCATGGCATTGGCTCTCTCTGCAGCCCCATTGGTACTCGGATGGAACACTGAACTCAAGCCTTGGGACAACCCTATCAAGGTGACGAACTCTCGCCAAAAGCGTGCTGTAAATTGTACACCTCTATCCGAAATAATCCGACAGGGGGCCCCATGCAACCGATATACATGCCGAATAAATAGCTGTGCTAACTTCCTCGCAGATGGCAGCCCGCGGCATGGGACAAAGTGAGCCTGTTTAGAGAAGAGATCTACTATGGTCCATATGACCGTGTGTCCCTTACTCTCAGGGAGATCAACAATAAAATCCATTCCTATTTTGTCCCACGGCCTACTGGGTTTGGCAACCGGTTGTAACAAGCCAGGTGGTTTGCCGGTTCTTGCCTTTGTTGCCGCACAAATCTTACAGCTTTTTACATATTGTTCAACGTCCTTTCGCAACCGAGGCCACCAAAACTCTTGCTGGGTAAGATGTAAGGTCTTCAGGAACCCTAAATGACCTGCAATCTTCTCATCATGACACCTGTGTAACACCGTTGTCCGCAACGGCTTGGGTATATACAGTTTTGACCCCATCCAGGCGAGACCATCACTAAGAGTTACTAGGGATTTATGTTCTGGTATCCACGGATCCCGGGCCACCTCCCGCCTTACCTCGTCCTTCCACTCAGAACTCACTGGCTTACTGTACGTTTGAGCAGCTTGTTGAGGGCTTGGTATGATCGCCTGTACTATATCGTCCCTTTTACTGTTAAATTGAGGCATCCTTGATAATGCGTTGACAAGGAAATTCTGCCCCCCAGGAACATATTTCAGCTCGAAGTTAAAAAGCTGAAAGTATTGTGCCCAGCGAACCTGTTTCGGTGACAGTTTCCTGGGGGTTTGAAGGGCTTCAAGATTCTTATGGTCCGTCCATACCTTGAATTTGTTAGTAACTCCTTCCAACAAGTATCGCCAGGTAAGTAATGCCCACCTGACCATGAATGCTTCTTTCTCCCAGATGGCCCAGCCTCTTTCTGCTGGTGTTAACTTGCGTGACATGTATGCGTAGGGATGTAATTGTCCGTCCTTACTCTGCTGTAACAACACAGCTCCGACAGCCATGTCACTAGCATCTGCCTGTACGATAAACTTCAATGCCGGGTCAGGATATTTTAGTACTGGTTCCTGAGAGAACAGTTCTTTTAAGTACTCAAATGAGCATTGGCACTCAAGTGTCCAGGAAAACGGTTGTCCTGGTCTTATCTTACCGAGCCTCAAATGTTTTGTTTTCAACAGCTCAGTCAAGGGGAGGGCCACACGAGCAAATGAGGGAATAAATTGACGGTAGAAATTAGCAAAGCCTAAAAAACTTTGCAGTTGTTTTCTCGTCCTGGGTGCCTGCCATTCCAACACTGCCGATACCTTTTTTGGATCCACCTACCCCATTTGCTGAAATGCGACACCCAAGATAATCCAATTTTTTATGATGGAATTCGCACTTCGATAATTTGACAAACAATTTTGCACATAGCAATTTTGTTAAGACCTGTCTCACTAATTCTATATGCTCCTTCATGGTGTCGGAATATATTAAGATGTCATCCAGGTAGACGAGCACCCCACGATATAAATGTTCATGCAAGACTTCGTTTATAAACTGCATGAACACAGCCGGTGCGCCTTGCAGCCCGAACGGCATCACACGAAACTTGAAGCTACCTAGAGGGCAGTTAAAGGTGGTTTTCCATTCGTCACCTGGTCGTATCCTTACTCTATAATATGCTTCCCGTAAACCGAGTTTCATAAACACCTTTCCGGTCGATAATGTGGCAAGGAGGTCCTTCATCAAAGGTAGGGGATAGAGATGTTCAACACACACTGCGTTCAGACCCCTAAAATCCACGCATAAACGCAAGCCCCCATTTTTTTTTATTGAAAAAGTTTTACAATACATTTTTAACCCCACAATTACCCCCCTCCCCCCCTTTCCCCCCAACCCTCCCCCCCTGACTTCCGTTACATACAAATCATAAGTATATATCAATCATTATTAAAGATTAGATATAGGTGAGATCCATGATATATATCATAACTCTGACAATAAAATTAATCCAGAATTCTTACTAATAATAAAAAAAACATATTAAACAGATAGAGTTTATAAGATTTGTAAATGCCCCCTTAAAACTACGCATGTATAAAAATTTTTCCCATCGTTTTATCAAAGACAGCAGTATAAACAAAGTATGTATCAAGTTAATATCTAAGAAACAATATAATATATATATTTAACCTAATAATAACAGTAAGAGTAATACTTATTCTAAACATAATCATCCCATTTTTGTTGTCCTCAATCAAATACTAGCTGGTACTTCTTAGTTTGATATTTGTTCTGCACATAATCCACCCAATTCTTCCAATCCCGAACAAAAACTTCATGGGTCCTATCTTTTAAATATGCAGAAATCTTTGCCATTTCCGCAAAATTAGCCATCTTCAAAGTCCATTCTTCTATAGTCGGTACACTATCTTTTTTCCAGTATTGTCCAATCAGTAATCTAGCTGCAGTAATCATATATAAAATCAGTCTTGTTTCATTCGGTGAACAATCCTTAACTATACCCAACAAAAGCCCCCATTCTTCTTTTCCCAGAATAGTACTGGTGCAGCCATACACGCTCGGCTGAGTTGGATGAAGCCCCTGGCTAGGTTCTTATCAATGTAACGTCATAGTTCCTCCAGCTCGGCTTTCGTTATCGTTACGGGGCTTCGGTAGCTTAGCCTCAGGCACGAGTTCTATAGCGCAATCAGTTGCCCTATGGGGAGGTAACATCTCACACTCCTCAGCGAATACGGCTGCCAAGTCTCCATAAACAGCTGGATATTCAGGTTGTGGTGATGGGGCCTGCCCGTCCTCCCTGTTCCTGCCACAGCGCTGGGTCTGCTGTTGTTCAGGAGCCGGATCAGGTCCTAGTCCTAAACATAACTTTCTGAAGCCCCCTTCCCACCATATTACGGGCCACCACTTATCTAACCATGCTAAACCCAAGATGAGTGGTTCAACCATCTGCTCGACCACAATAAACCGGATCTGTTCTCTATGGTCCCCTATCTCCAGATGGACCGGCTCGGTGACATATTTAGCCGGCGCCCCCCCCCCCCAAGAGCGACCCATCCATCTGTTCAAACTGTATAGGGGACCGTAACTTACTAATGCAGAGTCCTAGGTCCTCTACCACTGCCCTCCGAATGAGGCAACGGGTACATCCGGAATCTATCAGGGCCCCCTGGGGTATCCGTGCAAGAGTGTGCATATTCTGTAGCACCACTGGTATCACAAAAGGACGGACTGGATTGCTTACCATGGGATCATCCGGTGCGCTGTCTTCACTTTCAGACAACTGACCGTCTCCTTCCGAAGGGCTCTTGCTTCCAGGCAGCGTGGTACGAGAACAACTAGATGGGCGTGGGGGTGGACGTCTTAGATTGTTGCGATGTAGAACTCTCTCTCTCTTGGGTCTTGGTTCCGGTTAACAAACTACTCACAGGAGTGACTTGCAAGGGAGGTATGGGACATTCGGCAGCCCGATGTCCCAGCTGATTGCAGCAAAAGCAACGGAAAGTCACCCCCCTTCCGCCAACTCTTGCACTCTGGACAGGTCCGGAACCGCTTATCCCTGGTTCCCTTGGGCCCGTTGGCTTGGCTACTAGAACACATTGTGGTTGGCTGACCCGTGGCCGAAATTCCCTCAATCCCACTTCCAGTTCCACCGCTGCCTTGAACCATTCCGATAGTCTCGGCGGGAGACCACAGTACACGCATGCTTGTCGCACCTTTCTATCCAGTCCAGACCGAAACTGGTGTACTAACAGCCGTTCAGGCCACGAGCGAAGTCTCCCTGCCAACGTACGGAACTCCTTTACATATTCCTTGACGTCCCCTCTGTTTTAGTGCCAACAATTCTCCTTCAGTTACCTAGACTCTAGCACTGTCCTGAAAACAGACCTGTAAAGCTTCCAGGAACAAACCGACATCGGCTAACTCTATGCAGGTCTGCAACCCAGTTAGCCTCTTCCCCATGCAAAACCACCGTTGTGGCAATAACCATAGCCCACTGTAAAGGGTACAACCGTCCTTACAAATCCATATGACTAAGTATTTGGCTTAGGAAAATGGACACTCTGTCGGCACTACTGTCAAAGGAGGCTTGGATGGGAGGAGGTCCACACATTGGTTGTTGCTGTTGTGTCCAGACCCCAGGCAGCCACATGGGAGGGAGTCCTGTTCCACAACCCCCGGGCGTATCTCTCTCCTCCACTCCGTGCTGGCTCGTATATGGACGGCCACCTGCGGGGATTGTCTCCCGACCCCCCCCCGGCCATCCAACGCACCTCCCGGCTATCACACGAGGCTTCCCCCAGGGAGGCTGTTTGGAACCTCGGACATTCTTGCTCCATGGCTGTAAATCTGCTGGGCTCCTTATCCACTCTTAACTTCGGGCTTGCCAAGTGAAAATGCGTTTCAGGCCCAGTTCTTCCTTGCCGCGAGCTAACCGCCTCTCCTCCTGTTGCCCAAGGTTGCCACGACACTGCATCCCGAAAGCTAGCCTCTCCGAATTTCTCTCTCAGAACATCCAAGGTGGAGGGCACTGTCGTGCAATGTGATGTCCTCCACAAGAATGTATCCTCAAATTTCTTAATTTCTAGCCAGCATGAAATCTTGCTACCTCTTCCTATTACTTCTCACCAAAACCTGTTTAATTCGATGCTTTTTGTACTATACAGTAGATGTATTAGTATATTCTTCATTGTTTTTTATTATTTATTTGAGTTTATATACTGTTGACTACTGTTACATCAGTGTCTTGCCTTAGCGGAACTGATTGGGATTAATACCCATCTATTAATATTTTGAAAGACGGAAAAGAGATATGAATGGGAAATCTGAGTTGCATTAAAGTAGAAATAGGCAGCCTGATGCCTTCTGCCTGGTTTGATTCTTTACTGTTGTCACTGATCTCTTCATTCTGTTTATACTTCAATATATAATCGAGATGAAAGAGAACATTATTTAAGTTATCTATTCCATGATCTATATTGCAACATTGAAGAGAAGACAAATAATACTCTGTGCCTCTTGCAGAAAAGTATAGTTTGAATGACAGGTACTTTCATAATTGGGAATTGGGTTATTTCTTCTCTCATACAGGGGGATTCTATGGTTTCAAACAAAAACCAGTGTTGCTGTAAAAATTATGTCATTAAATTGGGAGCATTACATATTTTGACTTGAAAGCAGCCGAGTGATAGATGCAAATAAACCTTCATCCCACAGGTAGTCTTTGATTTATGACCACAATTGGGACCAGCATTTTGATTGCTAAGTTATGTGGTTGTTAAATGATCACATGACCAGACCCAATTTGCTTAACAACCATTTTACTGCAGACATTAAATGAATTACACGATTGATAAGTGAATCATGCAATCATTAAGCAAATCCGGCTTCCCCAATTGACTTTGCTTGCTGGAATTCAGCTGGGAAAATTGCAAATTGTGATCCAGAAGACACTGCAACCCTTATAAAGGAGATTTGGTGGCGCAGCGGACTAAAGTGCTATTAAAGTAGCACTTAGCTGCCAGCTGCCTGCAATTACTGTGAGTTCAAATCTCACCAGGCTCAAGGTTGACTCAGCCTTCCATCCTTAGGTAGGTAAAATAAGGACCCGGATTGTGGGAGCAATAAGCTGACTTTGTATAAAAAAAAGAACACCGCTTAGGGGGGCCCAAAAGCCCTACTAAGCAGGTATATACAAAAGTATGAAGGCTATTGCTTAACAATAGTCTCCGGAGAAGGGCGGCATATAAATCGAACCAATAAATAAACAATAATAAATAAATAAAATGTGATCTGGTTGCCACGCACCTGAATTGTGATTGTGTGACTGTTGGGGTGATATGATGATGGTGATAACTTCAATGACGGGTCATAAGGCACTTTTTCTGAGAATGTAACTTTGAACCAACATTAAAGGAATGATTGTTAAGTAGAGAACTACTTCTACTATTTTTAGGAGACTTTTAAAAAGTTGCACTTTCACCTTTTAGGACTATAGATAGTTTAAATAAAAGATTGATTAGACTAGACTAGATTAGACTATATTGTATGAGTATATAGAAACGTCTATATATGAGTTTTAAATGTTTTAAAGTTAAAGACTGATTGAAAGCAAAAACAAATCCACTTTAATATTCTGTTATTTTGCTTTATTTTTTCCTGTTGTATTCTATATAACTAAAGGCAAAAAAAAAAAAAGTTGAGGACTGATAACCTCTCCATCCTATTCTGGGATAATAGGCAGATTCATGTTATTTAGCATGATATGTGGCCCACTGAATTTGAAAAGGAAATTAAAAACATTTAAAATAATGGCATTGTGTAAATATTTCAAGAGAATTGGCATGGAATACTAGAAATGTATACGAAACACTTCTTTTTGAATTAAATTAAAGCAGTCATATTTTTTCTTGGCTTCCATGGCAGCTTCATATATGCTTCCCACTATTTCTGCATACACAAATGCATGCAAAATAGTTAAAAAGTCTGTTTCAGTCTGCCTCTCTATGAGTCTCATTGTCTAATACATCTTCCTCTTTCTAAAAAAAAAAAATCCAGGCAATTGCTCCTAGTTATTATGGTTATGCATCTTCTTTAATCCTAACATTATTCATTGATTTAGATTATATTTTTATTCACCATGAAACAGAAAAGAAACTTATTTTTTTCTTAAATGTGGATCCCATAATATCAGCTTAAATAAGGGGCTCTTAGAACAACTATATGTAAAAACACAATTTAAATTTGCTTTTATATGCTTACATTAATGTGTTTTGACTGAACAACTGTTCTAAGAGCCCCTTACTTAAGATGATTCTGGTTTATTTGTTGCATCTTATGATGGTCAGATAAGGCTTTCAATACAGTGTTGAGAAAATTTCAGAACTGGGAAGATGGGAATAGCTGGAATGCTTCACTAACATCATGTGAAGGACACAGTCTTAAACCTTTTTCTACATCAAATAGTTCTCAGTTCTGTACCATTAAATTAAATGAAAATAAATGACATAACATTCAAGTGTTAACAAATGTACCCAGTCTTTCTCTCTTTGCAGATGCAGCTGTAGCACTCTGGTACAAGTGACACTGGGAGATATATAAAATAAGACCAAAAGTACACATGAGCTGTGGATTTGTCTATTGGACCTCTGAACTGTGTTTGACATCTAGTAACAACTCCCTAGTGCTCCATGCAAACCCTTGTTCACTTCATCTCTATTAACCTGCAAATGTCATAACAGCCTTTTTTGTTGCTCAGTTGTCTCTCTGTAGCCATTTCATCTCCCCCAAAGCTCTGTTGTGCTGTGTTCTGTGAATGAGCATTAAATAACCAGCCTCTCATGGATCTGTAATTCTGATTGCAAAATTGGCAATGCCAGTAATGAGCCTGGGAGTTACTGTGCATTGGACGCAGCCACTGCTTAAACCTCAATATCTTGCCCATTTAATTTAATGGGGCTTTTAAAATACCCCAAATGATTAAGTTCACATTGTGAGCTAATCACCTTCAAAATTTCACTTCTGAGAGATGCAGCCTATTTAGGAGAAAATTGGTGACAAAACTGCCAGCCCTGTTCCTTCCTTTTCACGATATTTCCACCCAGATAATTGGGGGGACTAAATTGGCTGTCCTGGCTATAAAACAGATTTCTGCATGGTATGGAAAGATTCAGTTATCCCCTAAAATATGGGCTTCAGAAGCACTATAGACTCAATTGAAAGTTGTATTTATAGTGTGTTTTGCTATCTTAAGAACTCCAATCAAAGTTTTTTCTGTTCTTTGCTTCAGTGCTTTTTCTCTCCTTGCTGGAACTTACGTTTGCTGTCATAAGTTAACCAAAATATATTAAGAAGGGTGGGATAAAAATATAATCCATAATTATTTACTAGAATTTGACAGAGCTGAAGGCATAGTAAAAGGAACTATGATAGCCTGAGCTAGGAATATTGGACATAATATCGAACTAGAAGATTGGGAAATAATTTGGAACAAAAATTATAAATTAACCAGATTGGCAAAATATAAAAAAAATCAATATAAAATATTTTACAGTTGGTACTTGGCACCCTCTAGATTGGCAAAAATATATCCAAATTTAAACCCCAACTGTTGGAAATGTGGACAAAAGCAAGGTACCTTCTTTCATACATGGTGGTTATGCTCCGAAACAAACAAACAAAAAAAGGATGTAAATACATAGTCGGATACAGGAAGTAACAGGCTTCCAGATAGAATATACACCAGAATTGCTTCTTCTAGGAATAATGAAAAAGAAATATGAAAAAATGACAACATATATTATTCTACATATGACAACAGCAGCAAGATTGGCATTTGCGCAGTGTTGGCGATGTTTGAACATAGTCTCCGAAGATCTAATAATTAGAAAGATATTAGATTGCGCCGAGATTGATAAAATGACATTGGAACTGAAAGGACAGATGGATTCAGACTTTTACATAATATGGGAGAAATGGTATAATTGGATTGAAGATAGAAAAAAAGAGAAATAACAGATAGTAGATTTTGTAAAATTATATGGAGTATAGGAGAATATTAGTGTGATGATATGTAAATGGTCACAGCCATGCACAAGAGTTGAATAAGAATTGTTTAATTGTTAAAACCCAATAAAACTCATATAAAAAAAATAATCCTGTAACAACAAGAACAACAACAAAACCTTTATCTGTAACTAGAGAATGGAGAGTGTTACTCACCATATATCAGCAACAGAAGCAATCCTTGGAAGGAGCTGCCTGACAACTGGGAAAAAAAGTTGCTCCAGAAGAATAATTTCCTATTGATGGTTTCCAGTAACTTTTGTCTTCTTTTTCTCCTATTTATATAGAATCAGATAATAAACGTATATGATTATGTATAGCTTAGCTGTGGGAGGGTTGGTACATTTGTCATTTCAAATGTGGAGGCATAGGGTGTAAGGACAACTGGTAAGAAATGGCTTTTGGTCCCCAACAGCCATTTTTAAGCCATGAGGGGGGGGAAAATCAGAATTAATGGAATTGGAATTGGGTGACTGCACTAAAGGGCTGCATCTTGGAAAATTGCTTCTAAAAGGCAAAAACTTACAAAGATCTCTTGCGTGAGGTGGATGTTTACCTCAGAAATAGTTCATGAGTAGATTCATGCTCATTGCTGATTATTTGTCATCTAGACCCAGTGAGATGTTGTACCTCCTCAGCTCAGCATTTTTGAGTACTGAGAAAAGTACTTGGAGCTTTAAAACTATCCTTAGTATCAGTACTGAAAGTATCAGTAACACCAGATTACATTTGAGGTTCCCAGCAAAATGTGCATGTCTAATACTGTATGTTGCTGATTGCAGCCTTTTTTTTACAACTCTGAGAACTGGCTGAAGCAACTTAGACTCCACTGCATCTTTTTATCAGATATTGCTTTCTACTGGGTGGCTAATATTGTCCATAAGCCTGACGTATATTTCTTGGTTTAACAGATCTGCATTTTGCCATTTTTGCCAAAGAATATTTGCATCCATGGCATTTTTCCTGCTGTATTTAGTTTTGTGAAATCCCGGCTAGAGAGGAACCATAGAGAATAGATTTAGTGTAAGCCTTACTGCTTCTAAGCCAATTCAAGCAAAATCTTGGCTGGGCTGCACACTTCTGACCTCTTCTATTCTATGCTCTCTTAAGTTTTCTTCCAGATTTCTATTTACTTGATCTTTTCAGAACAGAATCTGCCTCCATCTCAGAGCTTTTAGCATGCATAAAAAGAATAAGAAAACTGATCCTAATTTTGCACAATAATTGGATAACCTAAAGTTGATCAATTCACCTTCACTGTGTGATTATAAACTTTAACCCCAATTTGTATAAATACAAAATGCTATTTAAAAATAGAATAATAGATTACATTTGTTGAATTGTAATATAAAATAGAAAACAGCTCTTTTCTAATTTTGGGTGGGGCCTGGGCTACCAAATTAACAAACCTCTTGATATGCAGACTTCATGACATCACAGGGCAGCATTTTTTTTTCATACTTGGTGGTATCTGCCACTTAGGCTTTTAGATGGGAAACACTCTTTATGTACCTTCAAATATGATATTATGCAAATGGTGTCTGACAGCATCCTCAATTGTCAAAAGGCACATTGTGGGTATTTTTGTATGTGTCATAGCCCAAGGCAAGATCCTGGCGACATTTTTAAAAATTATCCTTTTGAACACTAAGTCCTCTCTTTGTGTAGAACTCCTCTTAACTTTGGGGTAAACTGTTACTTTTCAAAATAGGATTCCCATATTTGGTGTTTGAGAACTTCAGATAAGGGTGGTACATTCTTGTCTGAAATACTGAATTATTATTATTTTTTACATAGTGCTCAACATCTTTTTGAATAGTATATATACTAACAACCATTACCGGTTCCACTTTCTAGTGTGGATGGCCAAAGCAAGAGTTACTTGATTATAGGGGCAGTAATAATGGCTGCATGGTTTGCAAAGTTTTGCATGTGCTCCTGCAGATCTATTAAACCAAGAGGCCTGAAGACTTGATAGCTATTTTTATTTATTAAATGCATTAAAATATTCCATTGGAGCTCCTGGGATGGATCCTGAGCATACAGAGGTGTTTAATGAGATGTCCACTTGTAAAGTCATCATAAGCTCAGCATATAGTCTAGGTTTTTATAGCATGAAGACCTAGCTGTAAATAGAACTGTTTTAATAGGCTGCAGTATAAAAACTTGCCCAGTCAATAAATCACATAATTTGTATTCTACAGTACTTGAGCCATTGGGTGAATCTACTCCCACACAGGATTTCCTATATCAGACAGGTTTAATTGCTGTTTTACTCAACTTTGTCCCTTTACTAACGTTTGAAAAGTCACAGGAAAATTAAATGGATTTGAATGTGCTGCAGTTAGTTTCATTCTGTGATGAAGGACTGGACATTATATCATTACTCTTGTTCTTCACAAGTGTTGACAGTCATTAGAGCTGTAAAAGTTATTCTCCATATTTACTCTAGGTTGTTAGACTCTGATATTTTTGACTTCCAGACTAAACATATTATTAGTTCCAAATATTCTTGCCCTTAAGTGTGCAAAAATAAGAGTGCTGTATGGATAGTATAGCTCTTTACCAGCCTCTGAAAATTTGGGGCTAGAAATCTAGGTCAGAATTTCAGAGCTAGAACTTCAAAGCCCCAGATAGCAGAGCTGCTTCTAAAATAAAAGCTGAATTACAGCTTTAAGCATGAGCTTCCTGGCAGAACAGAGAGAAATGGAGGTGAGCCAAGATTGAAAAGTATGATTAAATATTATTTGTTCACTAGAATGAACCCCTATCCACCTTTCTTTCCCAAAGGTTTATTTTCAAAGCTTTCTGTATATTAATTAGTCTCCCCCAACCTGACACTCTTCGGATTTTGGAGGACTGTAACTCTGTGGTGCTGGCTGGAAATTCTGGGGGTTACAGACAGTCCCAGTTTATCTGAACAATGCCAGATTATATGAACAAAAAGCACCTTGGTCTGCCAATTTTCCTTGCTCATCTCTGCCTAAGAATATATGATCGACATCTCTGTGGAGCATGGCCTGTAGTACTTGGTGAAATAATTCCCACTTGCTTTTTGCAGTAGGTCCTCTCAATTGGGTGATAAAATAAGGGCCTTGGGGGTTGCTTGTTTCTTCAAGAGTGACAGGAGCCTGGGGCTTAGTGGCTGCTTGAGAAAGAGGAACCCCATTTCCCTTATTTATTTCAAATCCTCGCCTGGCCCTGACTCTCTCCTTCCCCTGGAGGGGTGTTCCGCTCCAGTCGTTGCACGAGCCAGGGATATTAGTTCTCATTACTAATTAAAGGAAGCAGGAGTAATTGACGGATAGCGGATGGCAGGGGAGCCAGCATGATTAACAGCCCCTGTCCCTATCCTGGGGGCCCATGCTGAGCACTACCTGTTAGCTACAAATAAACAAACCTGATAAATAATAAAGAGTTTGGGACAAGCGGCAGCACAGCATTGCTTAAATTAATAGGGATTAGAAGGAGTGTCCTGACATGCTAGCTGGGCAAGCAGTTGTTCACAGAAGCGGTTGAAGTAAACAAGAAGTAAAGCAGATTCATCACATAAGGTTCTACCGAGTTTCATCGGCCTTGCAAACATAAGTGAATCCTTCTATCTGCATTGCTTTTCTTTCTTGCTGTTTACTTTCCTTTGACTCTTCGGTAGAGCTCACTCAAGAATGAGCAGCTATGCTTTCTTTCATGTTTGCTAGTGGGATTGAAAGCAGAAGACGAGTATCATCTCCCAAGATGCCTTTAAATCATTAATAAGTCCCCTGCTGAATATAAAAGTGTAACAATCCCTAAGTTTAAAATAATGTATTATTTGGTATTTAAAAACATTTCTTTTAGTCTGGGATTTTCCCCTCCTGAAGTCTGCAAGGTATACACTATATGTTTCTACAGCAAATGTATTAAGTCATGTGTTCCTTTTCAAATTATTTTAGAATTTTTTCTAAATAACAGCAGAGTGAGGGCCATCTGGGTCTTGGGGCAATCTTGTTCCAGAGGGCAAGTGCTAATATAGAGAAGGTGTATTTTTGAGGCCCTAATAGACAACATTGTTTAATCGAAGGAATCAAGGTGCACCAACACAATTTGTTTGACTAATTTTTGGGTTGGTTAGATGCAAAACAAATCAAAACATTATGTATATCTATTCACAAACAAGCCATAGATCTGTGGTGGAGCAGTGGTTAGAAAGCAGTATGCAGGCTAACTCTGCCCACAGCCAGGAGTTTGATCCTGAGTGACTCAGGGTTTACTCAGTGTTTCAACTTTCCGAGGTCAGTAAAAGGAGGACCCAGATTGTTGGGGGCAATATGCTGACATTGGTAAACCGTTCAGAAAGTGCTGTAGCACTATGGAGTGGTATATAAGTCTAAGTGCTATTGCTAGTTATAATTAGCAAGCCAAGAACAAACAGTATAAACTATAGCACCACCACTGCCATAAAATAAATCATTATTGACTTATTAAGAATTGTTCCTTTTGGTTTTCTATTTGATATTTTATTTTATGAGACAAAAGGTTCCACTCAGGCTAAAGTTAGATATGGCATTGAATGTCCAAAATCACTATGTCTAGTTCTTAAAATGTTAGTGGCAGCTAAGAAAAAAGGAATGGATGGAGGATTATGAGAAGGAGATTAGCTACTTCTCCTTTCTATAGTCTCAGAGAAAATCCTTCTCTACAGTAAGGTTAAAGGGTAAGAATGAGGGGTCAATCCTAAACAGTACTATTTCTTGTAGTAAAGGATCAGAACACTTGTTTTTCAAAATGTTAATTCTTAAAATATGCCTTGTGAAAGACAGAAACTGACCACAGACATCTTGATTTTGCACAATCTAATGAGTAGCTGAATATTGATCATAACTCATAATAATAAGCTGTTCCCCGAAGCTGTCATCTGCATGCAGGTGGAGTCCTATGTCTCTTTTGCTGGCCACATATACACTTGTGTTAAGAATCTGTGAGTGTGCAAAAGTTTGCTGCTATCCCACAAAGGCTTTGGCAGAACACGACTAAGTAGCTAACAGCCTCTTCCATTTCCCAGGCGCTTGCTGTCATTTGCTGTCATTTGCTGTTTGGTCTCAGCCGGTGAATAAGGCAGCCATCGGGCATCTCTTCACCCTCAATGACATTTGAATAAAGCACTCTGCCTATTTGCAGCCCAGGCCTGGTGGCTGATGCTGAGCTGGGAGATGGCAGGGAGGTTGTAAGGGAGGGGGGCTGTGTTTGCTATCACATTGAGTCTATCTTATCGCTACGGTAATTTGATGATAAAAAATAATCCAAAACTGGAGAGGAAATATGTTAGTGGCGTAAAGATTGAATATAGGTGGAATGTAACCCGGGGCAGCAGCTGAGATAGAAGGAAAATGTCCTTCTGTTTGACATACTGCTGTAATGCTGCCCTGTGTGTGCCCTGCTATGTTGAGCAGTATTTTATATAGAGGAGGGAGGGAAAAGCGGCACTTGGGTTAACTGATTGCCAGAGGGCATGATATCACAGAAATAAAGATAGCTCTGCACAATCTTGCTCCCTTTTCCCTTTTTTTCACAACCATAAAATCTGGCATAAAGAGACAGTTGAAGGTGTACCTGAGTTGAGTTCAGATAAAAGGTAATTTCCTTCAAGTGCAGCTCGACTCCTGGTGAGCTCCTGAACTTGTCCATAATTTTTTTTGAGGAGCAATACAGAAATGGTTTGACGTTGTCTTCTTCCAAAATATTTTTTTCAGCTTCCCACTCTAATCAACGGCCTTGAGATTTTCTAGTATTCCATTCAAAGGCTAACTAGGTCTGATCCTGCTTAAACCTTTTGTGATTAGCAAAGGCCATCTAGATTTGTCTACTTAACTTGGGACCCATCTAAATTGGAGGATGTTTAGGAGAAGGGGCAAATGAGGACAGAGCACAAAAAGACCAAGTATTCAGATTCTCAAAGCTTCTGGCATCCCCATAACATGCCTGTCATGATTGCAAAAAACCAAATAGAACTGTCTTCTTTTTCTTGGGTATTTTTGTGCAACAGAATTGGAAGACAAAGCGATGTTGGCTACATGCTCCTAAAAGAGGGCACTTTCTAGAAGATCAATCATTAATATATACTAGTTTGTCACAAAAGGGCAAGACTTTATGACCAGAAAAGAGTTGAGGATGTGAACTCAGTGAACTAGCACTGTAGACATAAACAAAAGTAACAATGCAGATCACCTACCAGCAGTTCTTATTCCCTAACAGTGTTTGGTTTTTAACTACAAAGTTATTTTAATACTCTAGCTGATCCAGTTTCTCTATCTCTAAAGACTGACTTCATTATTAACACATCATGGACAATGGACAATCTAATCTAGTCAGGCCTTGGTCCTGCTTGGGGGGTGGGGGCGCTAGGGGAAGCAAGAGAGAAGCTGATCTCTATCACCCTCCTTAAACAGATCTTTAAAAAAGTTTGAACTGATATAAACCCATTTTTAACACATGGTACAAACATACACACATTATATTAACTGTATATGTTAACAAAATATCAAATAAGAAATTAAGTAGTTATGCCTCATTCAAGATATCAGGGCTCCATCTGATCATCATTGTGCTTAGTCTGATCTGCTTAGAATTTCTAAACCTTATGTTTACTTGCATCCAACAGGCACAGCTCCTTTTCCTTAATTTTTTTAATTTTATGAATCTCTTGCTCTGCCTTAAGGTCTCATCCTTGATAGGATTTTAGGATCTGATTTCCTCAGAAAGATGTCTTTAGCTAAATTCTTTATAATAGCATTAGACTTGTACTGAGAGGTATATGGAACATGACAGAAGCTGTCTAAAATACAAAAAATAATCATTTTTGAATGAATTCCGTGTCTTCATAAGTAAAAAATTACAAGGGAATTGTAGTCTGTCATAGAAAAATGTGACTCCATGCTAAAGCTTTGCTGCAGCAGAAAAGAAAGAAACAGTATTTCTTGCTTTTCCATTCTTCCACAGACAGGATTTTCCTCAATCAGATCCCTCCCAAAAAAACCACCTGAAGAAATTCAGTTATGCCAGTTCCAGCTGTCATAATTAACATACTGGTTTGCGGAAAAGGTTATCAAGAGGATAAGTACTTAAAAAGCCATGGAAGAAGCAAAATGTCTTTCCTCCATGATTAGACTTCTAAAGAAAGGTCATAAATTTCAGAATTAAGGCTGCTATTTCATCTCTGTAATCCATTCCATCTTGGATTAAAACAGTTTTTAAAATCTTCTGACACTTAAACCCATTATTTAGTACATTGTGCAAGAATCAATTCATCTTTTCGTTAAAGACATCAGGCTAGAAGCCAGGAGACAATGAGTTCTAGTCCCGCATTAGGCATGAAAGCTGACTGGATGACTTTGGACCAGTCACTCTCAGCTCATTACATCAGGCTTGGACAACAAGCCAGTCAGTCAATTCTTGGAGTAACCAGTGGATCAACAGTTAGTTGATTGGGGGGTGGGGTAGTGGGGAGAGAGGGGAAAGTGGACCCTGGACTTGTGAGAAAATGCTAGGAAGAAAAAAAAATCAGTACATTATATCTTGTGAATTTTGCTCTCAAGAGGTAGACTAGCAAAATTACTGTGCATCACTCAGTACACAGGATAAACCTGCTGAACAGTCATCCAGTAGCCAATGCTTAGGTTTATGGTCTACCATGGGTTCTTCTGCCTGCCCTGATCCTGCTCACATTCTTAGTAAAGAGGAAAACCTTGTTCCTTGTTTTAGTAATTGCATTTGTTCAGTCCCTGCAACAAATAGATTAGCCAGGGTTTTATCAGAGGAGGGAGCGTGCAATGTGATAATGGTTTTCAGCAAATCCTTGGGCTGTCACAGATTAGAGCAACGGTGGCAGGGAGTATTATCAGATTCCCCCCCCCTTTTTTTTGTCTTTCTCTTCCATCGGATTTCTCAAACCAATCTATTGTAGAGAGAGCTGGTAAGATACAAGCAGAAGTCAGTTTCAATCTGATCTGCGATTGGTTTCCTGGCAGCTGATCTGTGCTGCCTTATCGATTTGCGTGCCCTCCACCTTGTTTGTCTAGAGAAGAAGGTGGGAAGGGGGGATGTACAGTGGAATTGAAGTGCGTGAGCCTTTGGTGGAACCACTTTAAACTTGATACATCCAATTGATCCGGAGGCAGGAGCACAAAGAGGCCAGTAGGGCCAATGTGAGAAGAGCAGGAGCCGCCAGCCTTAATCAAAGGGGTTTAAATGGTTGTGACCTTCTGATTAAACACGAGAAATCAAGTCTGGAGGGGTAGCCCACCAGGGAGTAGAAAGCATCGGTTGAACAAAACCCTCTAAGCTCTCTCCCAATGTTGTGTTTGTAGGTTTGGTGAGAGATGCCTGCAATCTACACATTTAGAGTTTTTCGCTGTTGTTTTGTGCTAGTATTTTAGGGTAGTGTAAACTTTGCATGGAAACCTTTACCATACTTTCTGCTCCAGTCGAAGATTTGCCACTGTAGTGGGAAATACAATTCCTGTTTGTAAGGATGCTAGAATATCAGAGGGCTTTGTTTGAGCTAGGAGTTACCATAGCTTGTATTTTTGAAAGGTAGGGATCAACCTCTGAGCATATACCACATATAAAGGGAGGCTTCTGGTGTTTTGCAAAATCTTTTTATTGCCTTCTAAAATCTGCAGCATTCACCTCCTCCCAATTTAAGATCAGAAGTGTAGCTTTCCAATTCAGCAGATAAGATTTTCAAGCAGGCTTCACTCCTGAATCCCTTCTTTTGGAATTATGCCACTGTACTACTTGCACTCCCAGAGAATCCTCAGAATTGGAAGCTTGTTTTCCTGATCTCAGATCATCAGTCAGCAAGATGGACAGGCTGGATAGGAAGGTGAGATATAACAAGTAATGGGCCTGAGTGTGGAAATAGTGTTAATAAAGAGTATTTCACTTTTAATTTTGACATCCAATGTAATGATCTTTTTAAGGCCCTATCATATTATCTGCATGACTAGATTATTGAGTCTTCATCGTCTCCAGTTAAATTTATGGCTGGGATGAGGCTTGGAATTTATTATCAGTCAATAGAGCTCGATCCTCTAACAAGGCGTGTAATAAGATATACATATTTAATGATCCGGAGTGGAGCAGCCTGCTAATGGGGGTCGACGCATCTATTCTTTCCCCTTCTTAAAGAATCTGACTCTGCCAGCTTAAACAGGCCTTTCTCTGCTCAGATTCCCACTTTTAAAAAGTGACGGCTTCCCTGCTTTCACACCCCAAATCAGTAGCTTAAAAGCTATGTGTTAACTGTGCTTGGAAGAGGAAGATATGCCCACTTTAAGATTATTAAATTCAAATAATATAACTTCCTGAGGTACGTTCACAGACTGGACAGACTTACATTTGAGAAAAGGCTGCTGATGGACTGAGAAGCCTTTGACAAATGGTTTGACTAATTTCTCTAAATATATCTCTTATTAAATTGATTCTGCACAGTCATCTTTGGCTTTATTTTTAAGTATAACTTTTATTAAGATTTTTTTTTTATTGAAAAAGTTTTACAATACAGAAATTTTTCCATTTTCACCCCCCCTCCCCAGTCCCCCTCCCCAACCCCTCCCATCCTCCCTCAACCCCAGCCCCTTCCCTCCCCATCCCCCCCGTGACTTCCGCTACAAGTTAAAAAAAACAAAATTTAGAACAAGGGAAAAAGAAAAAGATTATTAAATATTCAAATTCTAAATTTAACAAATTTCGAAAGAGGAAGAGAAAGAGAAAGAAGGAAAGAAGGGGAAAAAAAGTAAACAAAAAACAAAAAACCAGACATTAATATATTTAAACAATGTTATAATAAAAAAAAACCATTGATAGCCATTATAATTAAAAACACCATTATAATATCCTAACTACACCCCTTAACTAAAGAAAAACCCCCCAAAACATAAAACATAAGAAATATATATGCATATATAGTTATAATCACGCAGTTATGTCATTAAGAAAATTATCTTTTGTTTAATTCATTCCTCAGTCTGTATAATCCAAATTTCAATCTTCTCTTCAACTTAATTGAAGTCAAACATATTTCCTTGCATAAATCCTGCTTCAATAATCTTCATCTTGCCGCTGCCCCCATCAGCAAAGTAAAACATTTCTCCACACAACCCCCCGAGTGACTTTATATGAATAATATCCAACCACGAAAATATTCACACCTCTAGGAAAATTCATTCAAGCTAACTTATACTGTACCTAAAAATAGGCTTTTGCAGCCTTAACATTCAAGCCTTGGGGAAAAAAAAAAAAGAGAAGAAAAAACCAACTAAGAACTTTTATTAAGATTTTTGATTACAGTAATAAAATCAATGCAAACTGAACTTAAAGAGAAAAGAATAAAACGTAGGAAAAAAGCCTTGGTGGCGCAGCGGACTAAAGTGCTGTTAATTAGCACTTAGCTGCCTGCTGCCTGCAATTACTGCGAGTTCAAATCTCACCAGGCTCAAGGTTGACTCAGTCTTCCATCCTTCCGAGGTAGGTAAAATGAGGACCCGGAATGTGGGGGCAATAAACTGACTTTGTATAAAAAGAACACCGCTTAAGAGAGGCCAAAAGCCCTACTAAGTAGGTATATACAAAAGCATGAAGGCTATTGCTTAATGCATTGTAAGCTGCCCTGAGTCTCCGGAGAAGGGCAGCATATAAATCGAACCAATGAAAGAATGAATGAATGAATGAGAAAAAAGAAAGAAAGAAAGAAAGAAAGAAAGAAAGAAAGAAAGAAAGAAATGGCTTCTAACCTTCATCACAAGCATAAACAAATTAAATTACTCTTCACCCTCTATAAAGTTACAAACCTTATCTCTTTGGCTTTATTGCAGGAAAAGAATTGTAGGTATTCAGTTTTTACATCTGGTTGAATAAATTGATTAAACAACATAACATTGTAATTTTGGTGGGCATCAGGTATTGTATTTCACTTGGATTTCCACATATGAGAATTTAAATATGGCAGTTTACACAGCTATCACATTCTGTAACTTTGATTCAACAATGAGAGATACAGAAGTTCATAAGTCAAAAAAAGAATACAGAGGAGCTGGTTGGAACTCCATGATTTCCTGACATTTGTTTCTGTTCTTAACTTTCTTTTATGCATTCATGTGTGCAATCTACTTTGGATGAATGTTCATTATTGCTTGTTTATTTTTTATGTGCCTATTTGTGGGATTACAGAAAAAATACTTTATTTTCTACTAGAGTTTGGTGGTAAATTGACAGTAGATTGAGCCAGAGTCCAAAGTGTTCAGTCACCCTTTTCCCCTTCAATTTCCTTCCTTAGTCTGGGTCAGGGGTGTCACACTCAAGGCTCGGGGGCCAGATCCAGCCCATGGGGGGGCTTAGACTGTCCCACAGGGCTGCTCTGGAAACAGCAAAGGAGTGGCACATAGTGCCTCTACCAGTGAAAATGGAGCTTGGGAGGATTGTGTGTGCCCCCCCCTCTGAAGCTCCGTTTTTGCTGGCAGAAGGCTAGAAAAACAAACTAGAAGCAAAACAAAACAAAAGGAGAAATGTTTCCCCTTTTGCATTTGAGCATCCAAGAGGGAACAGGAAAGGAGAAAGGGAAAGAGGAAAAGAAAAAAGAAAAAGAAGGAAAGATGGAAAGAGAGCAAGGAAGGAAAATTAAGAGAAGAGGGGAAGGAAGAAAAAAGGAGAAGGAAGAAGGAAGGAAGGGTCGGGTCAGTCTGAGGGAAGTCCTGCCTTAGCACTTGGCCACCACAGGTGCTCCCGAGGCGAGTGATATTGAGCTGGTCACACCCACCCTGGCCATGCCCACCCCAGCCCCCTGAAGTCAAACACAACCCTGATGCGGCCCTCAATGAAATTGAATTTGACACCCCTAGTCAAGGTGAAAAGTCAGATCATTGTTATTAGAGGTTTTACATAGTCGAAAAACTTTCTAAGATAAATAATGGAAGTGTTTTTGAATTTCAGATAATTGGATGTGCAGGTATTTTTTCAAGTTAGCTACAAGTTTAAGAAGATGAGATTACACATCAAATGGTTATGTCAAATTAGGAGGCTAATAGCAAAACAAAAATTTTGGTAACCTTCTGAGATTTACATACTATCCTTCTTCTGCTAATCCATAATAAAAGTTGATGATCACTTTATACATGTATTAGTCACAGTTCCTGCAAGATATCTTCTATCATGCTGCCCATGCTTTCTAAGTTACATAAATAATTGATAGCATCAGGACAGTTGAGATATTAGTAGCCACATGTGGCATTTAAATTCCTATAAACATATGAAAAATTCAATTATGTATCAGCTTAAGTTGTCATTATTCATCTTTAAAGTATTAAATATCATTCAGCAGTGCTTGATTTATTTACTACCACTCATACCACGCCTATAAAAGTTGATGTTATCTCAAAATGAGTATCTCTGTGTTCCTTGCATTTGATGGAATTTCTCAGTCTATATTGCCCACATATAGCGTTTGTGCTATAAGAAGAAGCCTCCTTTCAAAGCAGAACATTTAAAGCCATCCTGAGTGCCTCAGGTGCTGATGAGAGACAGGTAGAGGCATACATGTTTATGGGAAATAGTTGGTAGTTAGTAGGTTGTCCTCATGCCAGGCCAAGAAGAATTTATGAATTTGTTCAGTCTTATGGGCATAATATTATGGAAGATTGGTCTGGCAGATCCAAATAATGTCATGTTATGATTATTTTGGATGGCAGTTATGTGAGAGGCCTTTTCCTGTAAGTGGATGCCCTGCTCTGCAGGTGACTGGATGCAAGTGTCTATACCTGAGGTTGGGTTGTAGAGCAAAATATACTGCAACTGTACTCCCTACCCTGATGCTCAGCAGTTTCATTTCTGAATGTATGAAACTCACTGTAGAACTCGGATTTTCTTTGGTTGTTAATGCTTGATAGAATTCAATCCCCAGTGATGTTCAGTATCAGTGACCATGTTATCCTTCTAGATTACATGTGAGCTTTGGGAACTGATTCCATTGAGCTCTTGGTGACTTCTATATGGAGTACTACAGGGCCCATTTCCTTCCCCTAGATTGTTTAACATTTACCCCTAGATTGTTTAACATTTCATTTACATGAAACTGCTGGGTAAAATCATTTGTTAGATAGGAGAGTTGACAATACGCCATTACATAACTACATACAGACAAGAGATGCAGTGGATATTCTTACCTGATGTCTGAGATAGTAAAGGACTAGATGGGATAGCACAAGTTGAAATCGAATCAAAAACAAGATGGTATTTTTCTTTGTTCAGATGCCATTAGATGGATTCTACACAGATTTTGGATTTAGTTTATTTATTTACATTTCACACTTCTTAAATGCCATTTCCCTCAGCGAAGGGCTCTGGGAGATGTACAATTTAATCAATAAAATTAAGCATTAAAAACAGTAATTTAAGATTAATTTTAAAAAAATTATAAAATTACAAAAAATGGAGAATTCCAAGATGGGAAGATTAGCAGTTGTTAATACAGGTGTGTGTGGGGGGGTTCTTATGGGCCAACCAGCCTTATGTTGTTTGGGCCCTTGTGTCCCTCCAGGTTTCAGATTGCATTGCCTCTGGATCCCCCCTAAAAGAGCAGGTCTGCAATTGGATAATATTCTTAGACTCCCAATTTCTGCTTGAGGAGCAAATAAAGGCCTAGGTCAAGAGAGTCTTTACTATCTTCAGCTGGTACATCTACTTTGGCTGTCTTTGAAGTTGGAGGCACAGATACTTGAGATAGTGAATATCAAGAATAGAGAACTGCAACACATTCTATTTGGATCTGCCTTTGAAGATTACCCAGAAACAATAGCTAATACAGTATGTTGCAACCCACTTGCTGGCCATTGAGAGCCAGCCACACCCATATTACACAGTGATATTGTAGGCCCCTACCTTTAGGAATTAGACACACGTTGGCTTGGAGGCTGGCTTTCTATGGAGGCTTCATCATTTTGAAACACTTTATCTTTGAGATTGCATCCCACAATTGTAGCATTTAGGAGATTAACAAACACAAAGCTGTACCACTGGATTTTGTGGGCTTCATGGCATTGGTCCTGGATATGTGAGGGATTGCCTATCTCCAATCATTTTTGTCTGCCTGATATGTCCCAGCAGAGTAGGAGCATTCCAGGTCCCATCTATTGAACATTGTCATTTTACAGGACCAAAGAGGTGTGCCATCTCTGTTGCTGTGTCCGCCCTCTGTAAGACGCATCCTTTCAGAGATACTCAGATGATGCCCTCTCTCCTGGGTTCCAGGAGGCCCTTAAGACTTAACGCTTATGTCTTACATTAACCCCAGGCCTGCGGTTAATGTATTTGTAGGGACTCTGATTGATTTGTTTGTTTGTTTGTTTTTTGTAATGGCTATGTTTTAGTTTGGCTTTTACTGTTGGATTGGATAGCTATAACATCTTTAAATATGTTATTGAAATAATAATAATAATAATAATAATAATAATAATAATAATAATAATAATAATAATTGATGCCATTGCTTTTTAAGAAATGTGTTGTTTTTAAGTTATTGATTTTATGATTATTATTATTTTTTTGAGCCAACCTGAATCTCTGGATTTGGATTGGACAGCAATTGTATAAATAAATGAAATAGTTACTCTTAAATTATAAAAGTTTTTGGAGGCATTCATTAGTGCTCATGTAGACTGAAGGAACTCTGAGGTAGCTGCGAACTTTTAGAAGTAGTCCTAGTAGAGGGATCAATAGGCAAAATAGCAGAGAAGCCATTTAAAGGTACAAAACAAATGTAGAATCTTCCTTGCAGAGATGGAAGAAACCTCCTCTTGACCACAGGAGGCTGTTGTGCATCTGTGGCTAGATAAAATAGTCCCTCACCCCGGCTATATTTTGTGTGCCTCATGCTGATTTTTCCAGCCCTTTGGGATGTTATTAAATTAGTTTTCCAGGAGTTTTAATAAGCACTTTTGATTCCTTTGAAGTGTGTGGCTTTGTGGGAAGATTACAACTCCACATCCTTCTCGCTGGGAGAGAAACAATGACAAGGGTCTGATGTTTGATCTGTCCTTCCGAAGGCAAGAGAGACAAAGGGCTGGGCTGAGGATTGGGAGCTAATGTTTAAAAATAGGCAGGTCTCCCTCTAAGATAAAGAGAGCTGCCCTTCTGTGTGCAATCAGTGCCTCTGCCTTGCTGGACCTGCCAAAATAAAGCTGGGCTTTTTTGAAAGATTTGAGTATAACTCCACAGTTTCATTCTGAAGCCTTTCAACACAATAACTAGGCCATCTCGCCTAGCTTTAAAGCAGAGAACTTTATATTAGAGTCTTGGAAGCTCCGGAATCGCAACCCTTCCCTTTTATTCTTTTTCCTTGACATGATGTGTTATTCTCAGGGAGAAGTGGCTTTATTTAATAGATTCTCTCATTTTGACTTTGAAATCTCTCCATAATTAAGGTCCCAATCCCAGGAGCTTTGTTGGACTAGGAAGTGAACAGGGGGTTGCCTTATGTAAGGCACTTTTTAGTGAGATGGGACAATGATTGATAAGGGATTAGGAGACATAGTTACAGCAGAGAGAGAGAGAACAACAGTTGCTATCATGCAAGTGAGAAGTCCTTTTATCCAGCTGGCTAAGTAATGTAAAACCTACCCATCAAGTATAGAGGTTTATTGCAACTGCACAATCTGTGCCATTCCAGCAGGGGATGCTGATGCCAAAACAGGTCCATTAAGATAATTCCTTCATAAGGTGAAGCAAAATGGAGTTGTCAAAGAAATCTCTACACTGCTCATAGTTGCACCATTTATCTTTCTTGAGTAGGATGCAGTCAGGAATTTCATAGGATACAGGTTATTTTCATTTTCCCTTTCCCATTCTTTTTGTGTGGGAAACCAGCCTTCCAAATAAAGAAGCTTCAAGACTGAGTGAAGTATAGGATAACAAATATAACAAATCATCTACTGGAGATGGATCAGTGGATTCATATACTTTTTTCTTAAAAAACAAACCCCCAAAACCAGTTGTTCTAGAAATGTCAAGGATGATGATGATGATGATGATGATGATGTTATCCATTTAGTCATGTCTGATTCTTGCCAATTCTATAGGTCTATCCACATCTTCTGATCTATTGCTCTACTTATGTCAACAATACCTGACTATAATCCAAGGGAACATGGGCTCGCATTGAGGCAAGGTAGTATCTGCTTTCAGTATCAGCATAGAACAGTTAAATTTACAGATTCTATAGTCATTACAGATTATGAATTAATTAGCACTTTCTATGGGTCACATTGGCTCTGCACTAAAAATGAAACTTGAATATTCATTCGAAAATCTTACTTAGGGTAGCCAATAACCATTTGTTTAGCTAGGCTATAGAGCTCCACAGACAAGAGTTCTGTCTTTCTCACAATAACTACTGCTGACTTTAACAGTCAAACATATATTTACCATAAATATTCTGAGGATAAGTACCTCTGTACTTGACTCTATTTCTTTACAGCAAGCAAAGATTCAGCTGCCCAGAGTCATTGGATACAAGATGGGCGGACAGACAGACAGACAGACCTGACCTTTCTCTAACCCACCAAATATACGATACTATGATACTATGTAAGAGATGTAATGTAGTGCAGTGCATTACAGCCTATGGTTTATCTGAATAACTTTTAGTGTTTTGAAAAAAATGAGTTGTGGTTTCTCTCCTTTCATTGTATGATGCTGAAAAGTCTTCTGTGTCCCCACTTCCTTATATTACAGTAATATTGCACATGGTACATTTTAGAAATTATCCTAGAGTATATTTGTGTTTGTAGTTACATAGGATGGTTGTAGCAGATCACAAAACAGAAACTAGGGTTTTTCTTCTGGCCCTTGTTGGTGCTGGGCTCGGTCACTTAGGGAAACGCGCAACCAGCTATCTGCCCTGAGACACTGGACTGACACGGCTGACGCTGGCCTTGCTAACATGAGGGCTGGTGGGGTGGAAATAGGATCCAGGAGGAGGGGACGACGGAAAGGGGGATGAGCCCACAGCATCCAGCCACAGCTTGAAGAAGCTCAGGGCAGCGGAAAAAGGGGGCTGGGGTTGAGGAAAGCTGAGGCTGGGCTAAGCTGGCAAGCTGTCCTTGGGGCTTTCACTACTCCTTTTCTTCTTTATGGAAATCCAGGCAAGCTGAGGAATGAGCGCAAATCACAGCAGAGGCTTCCCTTCAGGCGACTCTCCTCCTCCTCCTCCTCTTGCGACCCCCTGGCCAGCAGTGGCGGGTCCAGGAGAGTGCGCACTAGCCGGGTGACCCTCCTCAAGCAAGCAGGCGGACTCGGCCAAAGCGCAGCAAAGGCGTCTATGGGGCAGGTGACCACTCGATTGAGGAGGGTCTCCCTGTTTGTGCGCACACTCCCTGCCCTGCCACAGCTGGCCAGGGGCATCATGAGAAGAGAAGGGTTATCTGAAGGGAAGCCTCCACTGTGGTTCGCGCTTGTTCCTCAGCCAGAGCGGATTTCCAAAAAGAAGAAAGAAAAGGAGTAGTGAAGAGCCCCAAGGAGAACTCGCTGGGCTTTCCAAGAGAGTGAGAAGAGGCACAGACACAGACAGAGAGATACAGAGATACACACACACACAGAGAGAGAGAGAGAGAGAGAGAGGAAGAGAGAGAGAGGGAGGGAGGGAGGGAGGGAGACAGAGATAAAGACAGAGACAGACAGATACAGAGAGAGGGAGATAGACAGAGACAGTTAGAAAGAGATACGGGGGAGAGAGACATAGAGACACAAGAGATACAGGGAGAGGGGAAGAATGATACAGAGAGGGGAAGAGATACAGAGGGAGAGAGAGGGAGGGAAGAGAGGAGGGGAGAGAGATCCAGAGATAGAGAGAGTGGGGAAGATAAGGAGAGGGGGAAAGAGAGACATAGATACAGAGGTGGAGAGAGGGAGAGAAAAGGGTTTTGTGGTTCCTGGTTCTCTGCCCTAATGACCAGCTGGGTAGGCGAGGCTGGGGGCGGGGGTCATGTGACTGGGTGAGAGTGAATGGTGTCGAGTTGGCCATGCCGACCCAGGTTTTGTGGCTCCCGGTGGTTTTTTTTCTTTCTTTTTTTTTTCATGGGAAACAGGTCCAAATGATTCTTTGAGTGTTTAAGGTTGCAGACCCTGATCTAACATCTTAGCTGGCTTGGAGCACTGAGGAAGGAGTGCTTATAGGTACCAACACTTTCCTCTGCCTGTTGTGTGTGCAAATCTGTATTCCAAGAATACCCAGCAGAGCAAAACTGGTAACTGATGGCCAAAATCAAACCAGGTCTTACAGTCTAAATTGATTAAATAGTAGGAAATTAGCAAACTGATATTTGCCAAGTTTAAAAAACATACAATTTGTACAAATCTTGTTTTTGCTTTACTTCGTTAGATATACTTGAAAAAAATTCATCTTATTAACATTGAAACTTTAAACAACAGTGAAAGAATGATCTTCTTCAAGCATTTCCTATGAAATGAATGGGGCTTGCTTAATCATACCGATACATCTTGAAGAACTGCAATGTATTTCAATAGAGATTGCATAGAAAAACACTGTTAATATTGTTCAGAGGGAAGAGTGAACTGGACTTTCTACATAAATACAAGACTCCAAGTGAAATATAGGGAATATGGGTTTTTGTTGTTGTTATTGAACTTCAAGCATGGCAAGTCCTTGAATATCTCTTTTTAAAATATTTTCCTGTAGAACAGGCTTTCCCAGCCTTCTGGATTATACATTCCCCACATTTCCTGATTTTGCAATGAACAATAACATATGGGACTTTTCCCTACTTATATACAGATCAAAGTTGATGAGCACTCTGGATTAATGCCTTGGATGGAATAAATTAGACTTATGCTGCCGTTCTGATCTGGATTTGGATGAAGTTAATTGGTATTTAGAAAATTCAGATTTGCACGAATGGAAGCATCCTTCCTCACAGTGCAAGTATCACAATAAGACCTTATCTAGTCTAGAATTATAGCTTTTGAAGTACTATTATTGTACTGGGACCTCAGACCAGATACAAATACCTCTATCTGCAAAGTGACGGTAGAATTTGTTTAGAATTAATTAAAGGTTATAATTGAATACAGCTCAATTGAGTATATATGTGGATCAAATCAGTAACTTTATTAGCCTAGGATAAGATTTGTTTATTAACATCTATAGCATGTGGCTATAAAATTTCTTTTAAGGGTATAAAATACCCTTAAAAGAAAAATTCCAGCCTGCTTTCTGCCTTTTCATCGTTCTCCTTTTAAGCAATTTGATTCTGTTTCCAAAATAAAGAAAGCATTATGAAAGCAAGGCATGTAATTGAGCATGCATAGTTTCTGTGGCCCCCAGATAGAATTAACATTACTAAATGATATGTATGTCATGACTATGACAGTTGAAAAGAGGAAATCATCATTCTTTGGGACCTGAATTTCAGATTAGATATTTTTAGCCAATATGGGGACATTTGGACATAACTCAAGGCAAGATTCCCAGTCAGACTTACTTGGTATAACTGTAAAAAATATTTTCTTAAAGGAGAGATACATACGAAATTGGTATCTAATTCTGGTTTGACAGGGTCTATGTTAATTGGAGAGTTCTGGGAAAACAAGACAAATGCTTTCTTCCTAAAGGGAGTTTGTTCCTTTGCTCTGATATGAGTTACAGGTAGTCCTCGACTTACAACAGTTTGTTTGGCGACCATTCAAACTGGCTCATATTTATGACAGTTGCAGTGTCCTGGGGTCATATAATCCTTTTTTAACCTTCTCATAAGCAAAGTCAATGGGGAAGCCAGGTTCATTTAACAACGGAGTTACTTATTTATCAAATACAGTGATTCACTTAACAACTGTGGCAAGAAAAGTAATAAAATGGGCCAAAACTAAGTAGCCTGTTATTAACATTCAGCTGTCTGCAATTATTGCAAGTTCGAGGCTCAAGATTGACTCAGCCTTCCATCCTTTCTAAGGTAGGTAAATTGAGGACCCAGTTTGTGGGGGCAATAAGCTGACTTTGTATAAAATATACAAAAGTATGAAGGCTATTGCTTAACGCATTGTAAGCCGCCCTGAGTCTCTGGAGAAGGGCGGCATATAAATCAAATTTTTTTTAAAAAAACTCACTTAACAAATGTCTCACAACAACAGAAATGTTGGGCTCAGTTGTGGTTGTAAGTTGAGGACTACCTGTAGTGGTATGAACCCTCCTGTTGCCTGCACAAGCTGTGTAATGTAGACTCTTGCCTTACAAGGATGGAATTTCTAGAAGATATAAATACATACTGTACCATTTAATGATCTTAGGAAGCCTCTACAAAACAATCCATTAAAAAATTACCTAATTAAATAAATATATCAATATCCAAGGTTGCTGGTTGAATAAACCAGAAAAATGGCAGAAACTGGTATTTTCCAAAGAGATTTCACATTGAAACAAGCTGTAGATGTGTTTTGTGATCCAGGTTTTATATTTGAGATGCAGAAGTGAAGCGCCCTTCAAATACAATTTTAATTCCAGAAAAATTAAGACATCAGGGCAGCGGTGAAATCCTCCAAGGATTGGTACCGGTTCACTGCCTGCGCATGCATGGTGCATGTATGCGTGTGCATGCCAAACACACGGTGCATGTGCAGGGTGCACCAAATACATGCTGCATTCATGCGCAGTGAGTGCCAAATGCATGCTGGGTGCATGTTTGTGTATACCAAATGCACAGTGCATGTACATGCGCAGTGTGCACCAAATGCAGGCTGCACGCATGTGCAGTGCATGCCAAACATGCGCTTCGCACGGAAAAAGGTTGCTTTCTAAGGTAAGTAGAACAGCGAGGGGGGAAACAGCTGTGCCGCGCTATTTAGATTCGCTAGAAAATAGGATTTCCTGCTTTCTAGCGAATATAAATAGCGCGGCACAGCTGATCGTCAGAAATACCGGTTTGGAGCAACCAGTAGGGTTTTTTTACTACCAGTTTGCCCAAACCGGTGCAAACCAGTAGGATTTCACCACTGATCAGGGGCTGAAGGAGAGAAAGCACCCACTATTGGGCTAACCTAAGCTTTCCTGTTCATACCAGGTTTTCATTGCATTTATTCATTGAAGTTGCAACCCTTTAAGTTCAGAGAAGACAATCCAAACTCGTAGATGTGTGGCCTGTTTGTTTTGTCTAACTCCTTGGAAAATAATAAAAGTGGTTGCCATCTTGAGAATTCAGTATGAAAAACAAAAAATGAGGGTCCCGAGGTATTTGGACAAGAAGGAGGAAGTTTTAAAAATGGAGTATGTTTAGTAAGACCTAATTAACTTGCTTGAACATGCTTTTAGAAAAAACAATATCAACATAGAATAACCTAGAATTTGATATGATGGTTAAAATTGTTTTTTTTTCCTGTCCGAAATTGATTCGTTTCATAAATCAAATATATTTCTTCAATTTTTTCTGCTCAGAGCTATTTCAGCTCTGGCCTGGTGAAATGGTAATTCAGCCGCATTTCCAAGCGTGCTACAAAAACGAGCCTCACAGTGGTCCATCTCTCACATCACAGATCGTTTTAAGGATGGAAGGCATGGCTTCCAAACAGTCAGGAACCTTGGGATTCTTTGTACCATTCTTTGTACCACTCTAAAACAGCTAGTTTTAGTTCTAAGTTTTCCCCAACTGCCCAAAGAAATCCTAATGGTGGAGAATGAGTCCGATTTTGCACCACATGCTGTCGTCGTCTGTCTGTCATTCGGTGGGATTTTTATGAGTGGTGCAGGAGTGTATGAATAGGATTGTCTGGCTGATGGTGATGTATTGTTTTTCATTACCACCTCTCAAGTCCTCTCTGCTCCACATGTGGAAATCCTATTTATTCTCTAATTTGTAAAAATTCCCTCCTTATCTGATACCAATCAGGGAGGGGTAATTGCCTCTCAGGGCCAGTGGCTAGGGGCCTGATGAAGAGATATGTGTGCTGGCACTGTCTGTCCAGGCGCTGTGGCCTGCTGCACCATGCGCTGGGCCACAATTAATAATGATTTGCAAATGGCAGACAAGCAATAACGCAGAAAGATGTCCAGCCAGCCTCCTACCCGCCCCTTAATTTCCTCTGGTAATATAAATGGCATGGGGACGAAAATCCAGCACTATAAATTCTGAAATTAGTTATTCACCATAATAAATGGATCCCTTATCAGCTCGCTCCCTCCTTCCCTCCCCTTCCCAACCTACTTTTTCTCTCATCAACCCCCTCCTTGTCCTGCCAAGCCACAGACTTCATTTAAGCCCTAATATGCAAATGCTGTAATTTAACGGGATGGTGAAGTTGATTTTCGTGTTAACTTAATTATTGTGATTTATGAAACTCCGATCCACAAGATGCCACGGCATCATTGTCCCTCTTCTCATGGCCCGCCTGTCATCTTGCAACCCAAACCTTACATCTTACCTTTCTTTTTGTTGCTTTTTTCCTTTATTCTGTTTCTTTTAAAGCATCCTTTTCTAAGTTTAGTGTTTTATTAGCCGGCTTTAAGTGGGCATAAGTCCTCGGCACAAACAGGCAGTGGGGCAGACAGCCTCTCGTCCTGCCGTGTTTAATCGTGCCTGGATAATGGATGTCTAATTGACTCATTTGAATGCTTTTGCCTACAGGAGTGCATAGCATTAAATGTTTGATTGCCTTAATTTCCAAACACATCATTATCCCCTTCTTACCCGCTCTTAATAAACACTTTATGAGGATTTTTTTTTTTTTTGCACAAAGTAGAGGAAAAAAAACTCCACTCCTTCTACTTCTGTGAAGTGATAAACTCTAATTAAGTCTAATATTTAAAAATATGGTAATGGTGACTTGTTTGAATAAGTGGACTGCATTTCCATAATTTCATTATTACGTAAAACACGCTAATTATTTGAAGTGTGCTTATTACTAAAAGAGAAATCTTCCACTAATAAAGATGAAATTGCCTTTTCTTCCTTATTGCCAAGCTGGCTGCTATCCTTCAATATCAGCCTGGTCCTTATCTCATGGATTGGAAGGGGTGGAGGTACAGCTCCTGCCTTGTTTTGTGTGTCCATGGTACTGCTAATGGCATTTTTCCTGATTACTGCTTTTACAAAAAAAATTGGCAATATACAAAAGAGGGGGCACCCAAAAGTTTCAGCTCTTGTATTAAAAGAACTTCTAGACATCTCTCTGATGGCTGGGAGACTATATTTATAATCAGTGATATTTATAAACTGATTATATTTATAATCAGTTGCTGATAGGTTTGTGAACTGGTTCTTGGAGTTTTATCAGTATTGCTATAGGTAGCTGAAACATATTCTCAAACTCTTGGCCGTGAAACAGGGTGTAACATTTCAAAACACAAAAGAGAAGGGAGTAAACCTATCCTGGTATCAGTCTCTATCCTGTTGAGTCTCTAGAAAAAGTGCAAAGAAGAGCAACCAGGATGATTAGGGAACTGGAGACTAAAACATACGAAGGAACGGTTACAGGAACTGGGCATGGCTAGTCTAGTGAAGAGAAGGACCAGGGGAGATATGATAGCAGTCTTCCAATATTTGAGCGGCTACCACAGAAAGGAAGGGGTCAAGCTATTTTCCAAGGCACCTGAAGGCCATGGATGGAAACTGATTAAGGAGAAATTCAACCTGGAGAATTTTTCTGACAGTGAGAACAATCAACCAATGGAACAGCTTTCCTTTGGAAGTTGTGGGAGCTTCATCACTGGAGGCTTTGAAGAAGAGACTGGATTGCCATCTGTCAGAAATGCTGCTTGGGTGAAGGTCAGACTAGATGACCTACAAGGTCCCTTCCAACTCTGTTAATCTGTAATCTATCTTCATTAACATAAGAAAAACGGCCATGTTTGGTGGATTTGCAAGCTGGAATTTTTTTCTTTAACATTATTCTTTTGGGCACAGTGGACCTCAAAATGTATAAACATGATTTGCTAAAATTTCTCCCAAAGAAAAGCAGATTCTGATATTTTGAAAAGTGCTTCTTTCTTTTAGATGGTGGCCAGAGGAAACAGAATAGGCTAATCAGGATTGTTGCTCCCACTCTTAGCGATGGGGGGAGGGGGGAGAGATTGCCAGGTTACCCAAGAAAGAAGGAAATGCTGGAGAAAATAAGTTCTTCTGCTTGGCCTGTCATCTGATCAGAACTGCATCCAAGGAATGAAGCCAATAGTAATTATAAGGCTATCAGCTGAAGGATTGTAACATGTATCATAGGTTAAACAAAGTACAAGCTTAGCATACTTAAGAGTTACATTTCACTTTTTAACATGTCTGATGTTAAACCAGGGAATTAAATCTCTGATCTCTGGCCAGCCTTGAAAGCCAGCCCGATACTCTTCTGGAGATAGGGCTTTGTTTAAATTAGCTGCTTCTACTTGTGAGCTTGCTGGTTACTTTGAGCTTCAGTTGCACTGCAAATACAGAAACAAACCTCTCCTCACATCTTATTCAGCTTAGATCTAAACTGAAAAAAATGAGGCTCCCTTTGCTCTGCAAAGTCAGAGCAAAATAAATTTTGGCCACTCATTCATCTTTTTACAGGGAAAGGGTTAAAGATCATCTCTCACACAGATCTATGGTTGGGAATAGCCTCAGGAGGAGTCATTCACCACAAGCTACCTGATTTGAATAAACCAGGCTGTGTCTGCCATGTAAATTGGAGCAAGTTGTAAGGAACCGCATGCATATATGGTAGAATGACCTTATCCTTAGTTTTGGGGCTAAGAAACATGACTCAGTCACTGGGAAGGGCTGCTTGGTTCTGCGTTATTGCTGACCCTATATTTGGAATAGGCTGGTCTGGATTTTTCCCAGAGTTGGCTTGGTGTGGGCTTTCATCACACAAACACTTTTATTCATGATTAATTTAACTAAGGTTTACTCAGTTAATCCCCTCTTCTAGATCTGTATGACATTCTGAACCATGAACTATGACACACAGATGAGTTTGTGTTTGGCCAGTTTGCAAATCAGCTCACAGTTATGTCCTGTTTCTTTTATTTACACAAACTTGCACGCTCTCTCAATTTATTGGCTCTAGGTACTTTAAACTATTATGATTTAAAGTGCCTGCTCACTAGTAAGGTCTCACCTCTACTTAGCTGAGGATTGGCCATGTATTCTATTTGCTGTTGTTGTGGTCTGTCGGCCACCGGCCCCTCCAGCAGCTGAATCAGAGGAGGAGGCGTGGGAGTCAGGGTCAGTAACAAGGCAACCTGAGAGCTCCGAGGGGAAAGAGGGAATGAAGCTGGCAGAGTGAGAGAGAGGCAGAGCCTGGGTTGCCCATCAGCTCTCAGATGGAGAGTCAACAGCCCCCAGGTCTGGAGATAGCTGATGGGGAAGTGGAGGAACAGCTGGGTCCAGGGCCTGACATGCAGATGCGCAGAAGGCAGAAGAGAGGAGTGCAGTGGAAATCCGTGGGCCAATCCTTGGGAAGGAAGAGTCACTGCTGCTAGCGAAGCCCCACCCTAGCTCTGATAAAAGGCAGGGGATGGAGATAAATAGATGTGGCAGACAACTATTCATTTCCCAGACGGACGGACTTGTTAGCCTGCGGTGAGAGAGAAATTTTTTGCCGGGGCTGCTGGCGCTCCTAATAAAGGAATATTTGAGTTAACTTCAGAGGTTTTGTCGTGTTTGAGGAGCTGGGTCAGAACAGCTGTATAACTACAAGGGCTTAGCTAGTATACTCTTTGAATATTAAGACCCTAATATATGCATATGATCTAATTTGGCATAGTGATTAAAAGGCACCAGACTAAAAACTGGCAGAGTATGAATTCTAGTTCTTGCCAACACAAAGCCAACTTTGAGTGACTTTGGGCCAATCACTTTCTCACCCCTAGAAAGAAGATGAAGGCAATGGCAAACCACTTCTAAAAAATGTTGCCAAGAAAACTGCATGAACTGCCCGAGTTGCTATAGAAGAGTCAAGATGGTCTTGAAGGCACGCAAACAGTAACAAACTGAAAAAAATGCTAAGATCTTGAGCACAGCAAAATGGAGATGTGGAGGCCTTTCAAATGGCTCTATCTGCCCTTCTCCCTGACCGATTGGAGTCCTGGCATTTGTACCCTGAGACAGAGAGCAAATTCCCCCCTCCTCTCTGCCCATCAAAGCAATGCCTCTGCTTTTCAAAACACTGCCATTCTCCTGCCAGCAATTACAGCTAATGGACAGAGAGGTTGCAGGAAGTCGACACTTAAGGAGATGACATTGAAGAAGCTGAGCGGTCTTAACTATAACCTGCTGCCCCTTCCCTGCACACTCCCTCCATTTCTCTGTTTGTGCATCTAGGCCCCTAGGGCAAGCATCCTTTAGGGTCTCTGTATACATTTGAAAGGTGATGTCTCCTAGACAGGGATGAGAAATGAAGCATGTTGCACATAACAGGCAAAGATGCTTAGATGGTCTAGGAACTCCTAACCTCAGAGCTAAGGTAGCTTTGGAATGGTGCTTGAGAAAGTGATTTGTGAATTAAGGTTTCTCACTTCAGGGTCTGATGCAAGATCAAGCCCCATCTCATTCCCAAACCACTCACACATGCCTTTCTGTTCAAAAGCCAGCTCCTTTGCTTGAGGCTAGTCTCACCTCTAGGCAACAAGTTAGGAGAAATGGTTATTAATTACAGGATCGAAGCCGCCCCCACCTCCACCCCAATCTCCCACTTTAGAACATTGAATGGTTTATCCAGCGGCCGGTTGGGAAAAGTGCTAGGATGAAGTCAATATAAAACTAATTTTCTTTTCTTTGCGAAGAAATGAGGTGTGTGGCAGTAATGTAATTGCAGATAATGAGGTAAGTTATTCTTAATGTTCTGTCCAGCTGCTGTCAGCATCATCTCAGATACCTGCCGGCAGTCTCAAGGACCTGAATGTGGTCAAACAAAGGAGAAAGAACATCCAAATTTGGTTTTTTTGTTGTTGTTGTTCTTGTTCTTGTCCTTCACAGACATAGAAAACGTTAGTGTCCTATTCCTTTAACAATGCTTTTTAAAAATGAAAAATACAGTGTTATTTTACTAAACGTGTTCTACTGTGGAACTCACAGCTATAGAAATCTGTGCCTGTCCATGAATCTCAAAAGATCAGCATACGTCTATACCAGCCATACTCATTTGATTGGCATCTGGGCTTTCTTGAGAGATGACTATTGTATAGTTGTATCTGATCATTACTAACAAGTAGTAACATAAAATCTAACAAGCACCAGAATGAGTTTATCCTGCATAACAAGTTATCTATTCTCTGAAATGGATTTGTGATGAAAGTTGGCAGAACAACTTAGAAAGCGAGTCTCTCCAATTGTAGTATAAAGCTATTAATATGTTGAGTTAGTTGCTTATTCCGTTTAATTGAAGATGGCAGAAATTGAATTCGTATCATTAACTGACGAGGAAATCATGACAATTACCAGTAGCTGGTGGAAAGAACTGTAGCTATTGAAAAAAAAAAATAAGTACTTGTCAGATATTGTATATATCTGATAAAAGGCCATTGTTTTCTCACAAATTTACAATCTAAGGGGATTACCTTACATGCACCTAAGGGTGGCAGCATGTTTCAACTAAGCTTGAAAAGAAGCTTAGGGGAGTGAGGGAGTGAGGGATAGTTAGTACCAGGAGTGGAGACCACTAGAAAATACCAGCATTGTAGATTAGACTGAAAGATTGAGAAAACTTTCTAGAAGAAAGAAATGGGAAACTGCTTCCCTATCATTGTCAAGAATTTTACATGGAAACATTCATGTAACTGCCAGAAAATGTGCTCCACTTTAAGGATCCTTTACTTATTTACATGTACAGATACAGTTAAAATAATAAAGAATTCTAATTCTAATGGGAAGCTATAAATGATCATAGACATCACTGCTGACTGGATGTTTTTGAATAAACTTGGTTGGAACTGCTTGCCTAATACTTTTAACCCTTTTGAAAAGCCTAAAGAATATTTTTTTTTTCTCTTCCCTTTTCTCCTTTCTTTCCTCTTTCTTTCCTAGTGTAGCTATCTTTTCCCCGCAGTCTTATATTTCCTTTTTCTCTCTTGACATTTCTGCTGAAAGCAGGGGAGACAGAAAGAATGTGTGTCTGTTTTTGTACATGAAAGAATAAATAGTTGATACAGGGCAGTGATGGGGAACCTTTTAGACACCGAGTCCCCAAACGGCACTCGCACGCATGCCCAAACTGAAAGGTGCACACACACAAATACGCAGAAATGTGCGGACCTGCGCAGACATGCACACATGTAAGCATGACATACGCAGCAGAGACCCGAAGGCCGGCGGGAGGCAGGGCATCTCAACACAGGCAGCGCGGCAAGAGCTTGATTCTTGCATGAGCTTCTGTTTTGTCATTTTCAGGGAAACAGAAGCTCATGAAAGAAACGCTACGGAGATCTCACCTGGGGCGACGGTATGCATGCCAGCACAGAGGGCTCTGTATGCCACCTCTGGCACGCATGTCATAGGTTCGCCATCACGGATATAGGGAAAGAGAGGAATCAATTGATTCTATAAATAGGATAGCTTAACATTACAAGCAAAGTAATTTTACCATTGTTTATTATTGGGATCCTCCCCTCCTGTTCATATTTAGAAGATGCCTCCTGGCACCTTGAATTACCACAAAGCAACCATGGTTTGTCAAAGATAAACATATTTATCTTATTTTTTGATTGGATAACTTTCTTAGTAGACTGTGGAAAAGCTGCAGGCTCTATATTTTGAATTTAGGAACTCATTTTATAAACATCTTGTGGTATTCTGATTAGCAAACTAATTAAATGTGAGCTGGATGACATGACAGTTAAGTGGATGTATAACTGGCTTGAAAATCGTATTTAAAGAGTACTCACTGGTGGTTCCTCATTAAACTGGAATGCATTATTAAATGGGTTACCACAACAGTCAATCCCAGACCCTGTGATTTTCAGTCTTTATATTAATGACTTGGTGGTGGAAACGCTTATCAGAGGTGTAGGTGACACAGGATTGAGTGGATACCTAATACTCTGGAGGACAGGAATAAAATTCAAAACTATCTCAGTGGGTAAGAGAAATGGATAGAAAGTGACAAAATGAATTGACAAAAGTAGAATGCTTTACTTAGGTAACAAAAAATAAAATGTACAAGAATAGGAAGAGCTTGGTAGCTTCTGGTAAAAAATATCACGGAATAATAGTTTAGTGCAAACTGCTTGTGAGTCAATAGTGCGATGTGGCTGCAAGGAAGGCAAATGCAGTTTTAGTCTACGTATGCCAACAGACTATTGTTTCCAAATTACAGGAATTGTTAGTTTTGCTTTATTCCATAGGAAAGAAATGGATCGGTTCAGACAAGGGCAGCTAAGATGATCAGGAACTAGGATCTGATGAAGAGAGATGGAATTTGGAAATGTTTAGCCTGAAAAGACTGTGGAGCAAGAGCACACAGCAAGCTTACTAAGCATTTGTGTTAGCTAAGTTACAATTAGGAGATTTTTATGCGGATAAAATAGAATTTTCATTGAGTACCTGAAAATTAAAGTATTGGGAATCCGGTGAAAAAGATGGTAAATTACTGGCACATCATTTGCAGCAAGAAAATCAGCAGAGATTAATTTATAGCATTCTTCAAATACTTGAACGGAGATTGCTCATACTGTAGCAGTGAGATCTCTTTTCTGTTGCTCTAAAGTCAGGATGTAGAATAATGGATTTCCATCACAAGAGGGCAGCCTTGGTGACGCAGCAGCTTAAAGTGGTGTTAAAGTGACACCAGCTGCCTGCAATTACTGCAAGTTCGAATCTCACCAGGCTCAAGGTTGACTCAGCCTTCCATCCTTTCAAAGGTAGGTAAAATGAGGACCCAGATTGTGGGGGCAATAAGCTGACTTTGTATAAAAAAGAACACTGCTTGGGAGAGGGGGGGCGAAAGCCCTACTGAGCAGGTATATACAAAAGTATGAAGGCTATTGCTTAACGCATTGTAAGCCGCCCTGAGTCTCCGGAGAAAGGCGGCATATAAATTAAATTAAAAAAAAACAACAACAACAAAACTAAATGGTTGCAGAACTTCCTAGCAATAAGAACAGTTTGAAATTGGAACTAACTGATATGCAGAGAAGTGGTGGGCTCTTCTTTACTGATGTGTTCAGGTGGAGACCAAACTACTTTCTCCCTTGGAGACTTTGATTTGATTTGTAAGAATCATAACATGGGATTGCATAACATGACGCAATTTATAGCCTAAATTGCTCCTTCCAGTCTAATTTGCTCCTTGCATTTTTACAGATTAGTCTCATACACATATTTATTTATTTATTTATTTATTAATCGAATTTCTATACCGCCCTTCTCCTACCGGACTCAGGGCGGTGAACAGCCAGTTTAAAACCAATAACAATATAGTAAGTTAAAATGTTCTAAAAGTCCATATAAATTTAGGCTGAAAATATATCAATAAAACACTAAAACTCTAAAAATTTAAATAATTTAAAATAATTTAAAATTTAAAATATTTAAAAATATTTAAAAATAGGAGGGATCAGGCAAGTCCGGCAAGTTGGAAGAAATGAGTCTTCAACGCCCGACGAAAGGTCCGGAGGTCAGCAATAGTTCTCAGATCTGGAGGGAGATCGTTCCAGAGGGTGGGGGCTACCACAGAGAATGCTCTCCCCCTGGGGGTCGCCAGCCAGCACTGTCTGGCTGACGGCACCCTGAGGAGGCCCTCTCTGTGGGAGCGAACCGGCCGGTGGGAGGCAATAGGTGGCAGAAGGCGGTCCCGTAAGTACCCTGGTCCTAAGCCATGGAGCGCTTTAAAGGTGATTACCAACACCTTGAAACGCACCCGGAAATCAACCGGCAACCAATGCAGCTCACGCAGGAGAGGTGTCACGTGGGAGCGCCCTGTCGCTCCCATAATCCCCCGCGCGGCCGCATTCTGTACCAGTTGAAGCCTCCGGATGCATCCCAAGGGGAGCCCCATGTAGAGAGCATTACAGTAGTCCAAGCGAGACGTGACGAGCGCCTGAGTGACTGTGCGCAGGGAGTCCCGATCTAGAAAGGGGCGCAACTGGCGTATCAGGCGGACCTGATAAAAAGCCCCCCTGGCCACAGCCGTCGTATGATCCTCTAATGACAGCCGTGGATCCAGGAGGACGCCCAAGTTGCGCACCCTTTCCGTGGGGGCCAATGATTCGCCCCCAATAACCAACGATGGAGTCAGTTGGCTATATCGGGACACCGGCATCCACAGCCACTCAGTCTTGGAGGGGTTGAGTCGAAGCCTGTTTCTCCCCATCCAGACCCGCACAGCTTCAAGGCACTGGGACATCACTTCCACGGCATCGTTGGGGTGGTCTGGGGTGGAAATGTACAGCTGAGTATCATCAGCGTACTGATGGAATTCCACCCCAAAACCACGGATGATCTCACCCAGCGGCTTTACATAAATGTTGAACAGAAGGGGCGAGAGGACCGACCCTTGTGGCACCCCACACACTAGGCGCCTCGGGGTCGACCGCTGCCCCCCTGTCAACACCGATTGCAACCGGTCGGAGAGGTAGGAGGAGAACCACCGCAGAACGGTGCCCCCCACCCCCAATCCCTCCAACCGGCGCAACATGATACCATGGTCGATGATATCAAAAGCCGCTGAGAGGTCTAACAGCACCAGGATAGAGGAGTACCCCCTACCCCGGGCCCTCCAGAGATCATCCACCAACGCGACCAATGCCGTTTCGGTGCTGTAACCAGACCTGAAGCCGGACTGGAGCGGGTCTAAATAGACAGCTTCATCCAGGTACCGGGGGAGCTGCCGCGCCACCACACTCTCAACAACCTTCGCTAAAAAGGGAAGGTTGGAGACAGGACGATAATTTACCAAAACAGCCGGGTCCAGGGAGGGCTTCTTGAGGAGGGGCCTCACCACCGCCTCCTTCAAGGCAGGCGGAAGGACACCCTCACTCAAAGAAGCATTTATAATCTCCTGGAGCCAGCCTCGTGTAACCTCCCGGGAGGCCAGCACCAACCAGGAGGGACACGGGTCCAACAAACATGTGGTAGCGTTCAGTCTACCCAGGATCCTGTCCACGTCCTCAGGAGCCACAGGATCGAACTCAGCCCAGATAACACTCTCAAGACTGGGCTCAGTCACCTCGCCCGAACTAACCCAGTCAGAGGCCAGCTCATCCCGAATCTGAGTTATTTTATCATCCAGATATTGAACAAAATCCTCAGCACGACCCTGCAAGGGGTCCTCCCGCGCTCCCAGGTGAAGGAGGGAGCGGGTCACCCTAAACAGGGCGGCTGGGCGATTATCTGATGACGCAATAAGAGCGGTGAAATAATTAGATTTCGCCGCTTTTATTGCCACTAAGTAAGTCTTAATATGAGCTCTTACTAGTGTTAAGTCGGATTCAGAGCGACTAGCCCTCCAACCACTCTCTAGGCGTTTTCCGGCGCTTCATCTCCCTCAGCTCCTCGGTGAACCAAGGAGATAAGTGAGTTCGGCGCCGGGTCAGAGGCCGCAAAGGCGCGACCCGGTCCAAGGCCCCACCGGCTGCCCTATCCCAGGCAGCCACCAGGTCCTCAGCCGAGTCGCGTGTCAGTGTCTCAGGAAATGGCCCAAGCTCCGTCTGGAACCTATCAGGATCCATCAGGCGCCTGGGGCGGAACCACCTAGTTGGTTCCGCCTCCCTGCGATGGGGTGTAACGGTCAGAAAGTCGAGACGAAGGAGCGAGTGGTCAGTCCATGACAAGGGTTCAACACCTATATCCCCAATATCAAGACCACTCAGCCACTGACCAGAGACAAAAACCAAGTCCAGGGTGTGTCCACCAATGTGAGTCGGGCCCTGAATTACCTGGGTCAGGTCCATGGCCGTCATGGAAGCCATGAACTCCCGAGCCATCTCAGATGTCTCGCCGATAGATGGCAGGTTGAAATCCCCCATAACTATAAGCTTGGGGGTATCAACCGCCACCTCGGCTATAACATTGAGAAGTTCGGGCAGGGTCGTTGCCACGTGGCAGGGAGCCAGGTACGTGACTAACAGACCCATCTGCCCACCGGGACCCCATCTCACAAAGGCGGACTCACACCCGGCTATCTGAGGTACAGTGGCCTCCCTCGGACCCAGACCTTCCTTAATAATGACCGCTACTCCCCCACCCCTGCCCTGGGCTCTCGGCTGGTGGAATGCAAGGAAACCCGGTGGGCACATCTCCACGAGGGGAACTCCCCCCTCGTGGCCCAACCAGGTCTCGGTAATACCGGCCAGGTCCGCACCCCCCTCTTCAAGAAGATCACATATGAGGGGGGCCTTGTTTACCACGGACCTCGCATTGCACAACAACAGCCGGAGCCCCGGGTCCTGAGACTCTAAACAACCCGGGGAACAGGAATAGCTCCGGGGACCGGGGCGCGCAATCGCTCGAAGACAGCGAGTGCGCGCCCCCAACACATGATATGGTCCCCTGCTCTCGCCATATCTGCCCCTCCCACATAACGTAGTTATCACACCACCCTCAGCAGAGGGCTCATTGAGAGCCCTCTTGCCTCCAGAAACTAAGCCCCCCGTAGCATCAAAGACTGTCGGGCCTGTCCCTTTCCCCCCCGGGTTTCCCCCCAAACCCACTCCCTCCCCCACCCCAGGACCCCCTAAAACACCCCTTAAAAAATTCCTTAAAAAACCCCTCAATCCCCTCTTCGCAACATGCCACCTCTCGGGGTCCCAAAACCCATCATTAAGGTAGGCCCTCGATAGTGTGGAGGGCCAAACCCGCGAGAGGGGGGAATCTCGCAGGGCAAGAAGCGTCGACCTAGAAGCATCCAGCAGAAGTGGGCCAAAAATAGTGGCATGGCAAAGGTCCATGATCATAGTTTGAAATAATGTCCTGAAGCAGGAACCAGATCAGACAGGAGAAAAACGCCGCTACCCTCTCACGGTAGCGGCCAAAGAGTCTCTGCATTCTGTCTCAAGGGAGGGAGTGTCCAGACCACCCTCTCACGGTGGTCCAATCAGCAGGCGTGTTGGAAAGTCCAAGGCCACTCTCTCACCGTGGCCCGGCGAATTCGTCCTGCGATGTGGCACCCCCTCAAGGTGGAAAACAGAATCGGCTCCACAGTTCCTCCCGTGAGCTGGCCTGCCTTCTAATGGCCAGCCAGCGGACGATGGAATGCTGCACGAAAGATGGTAAAAAAGGCCAGGAGTCCAAGCACAGGCAGCTAATGGAGAAGCAATCTTGATTTAAAGGGCCAGCGGAGGGCCAACTAGCAGAAAGATGGAATGCTGCTAGACAAGGCTCCCAACATATGCATTGTTGGGAGGGAAATTCCATGATGGGTTGTAGTGGACTTGATTATTCTGGGTTAAGAAGTTAGGGAAGATAGGCATAGCACAAAATTTTGTGTCCTGGGGGCAAAAGTACTTTTCTTTTAAATTTTGTACAACAGAGGGTCCTAAAGTAGAACTTTACTATGCATACTTTGAAGTATGTTTTCACTAATTGTTCTCAAGCCTTCTCAGGAAAATATCGCCAGTACACCCAACAGGGAAGGCACAGATTACAGACCAAAACATCTGGCTGTCGCTAAATTGGAGAGTTATACTAAATTTATGCCAACATTGATATCACATTTAATTTTGTGTTGGTTTTTTTTTTTTTTCCATTTCCTCGGAGGCTTGGCTTTTTAATAGTGCTAGCCTTGAATTTGGTGTGTTCCTAATTATATGATACGTTGTGATTTAAAGACATATCACATAGCTGGGGAGGTTGAGATCTTGAGTCAGGATACATTTGGATTATATTGCTTTTTTGTCTGCCATAACAAATTAATTTCTGTTAATTATGCTAAACTTATTATTAGAATCAACAGCCTTTGATAAAAAGGTTTCTTCATGATGAATAAGTCTTCTACTATTCTAATTGCTATTCCTTCTGCTAGCAAAAAGTACACAATCAACAGCAGTTTAAAGTAGTAAAAATATTGAATATAAAGCTGAGATAAAGTTGGAATGTGTAAAATTATTAAAGTCTCCTTTGAGTTGATATTAATTCCTAGTGATTTCCTGGACACATTCCTACAGTTTTATTGGCAATGATGTATAAGTGATTAGCCACTACCTTCTGAGAAGGCATTGTAAGCTAAGAATGACACTCTTCGTATTTCTTGGTAGTTTCCCATCCATGTACTTTACCTGTTCTGAGCCTGCTTAGTTTATGAAGCTAGACAAGATCAGCCAAGAGATGCTATCAGTTGTAGAAGCATGAGAAGAATCTGGGAAATTACAAGTTCCTGAACCTTGAAAGGTCTGTTGCATGAACATCATACATCAGATATGAATCTAATAAAATATATTACCCATCCTACTTTTTCTTTTTTCTTTTGTGAGTATCCCGTCTGTAGTATTCATTCAGGCAACTGTGAAATGAATTTGATCGTAGCAGAAATTCTTGTTATGAAGTCAGAAGACAGAATGTGAATACGTCTTTACTGTTGTAGACTTTTTGTCAATGAAGAAAAATCTTAGATTCATGGAATCAGAGTTAGAAAGTTCCTTAGAAGGAACTAACCAAAGCTCTCTGACATATGGCCATCCAATCTGTGTTTTAGAACCTCTAATTTCATTTGGCAATATGTTCCATTGGCTCATACAGTCAGGAAGTTCTTTCTAACATATAGCCTGAACCTGTTTGCTTGCAATTTTAATTTCAGTTTTAGATCTGCCCTCTGCGAAAATCTACTCCCTCTTCTATGTGATAAACCTTCAGGTATTTGAAGATTGCTATTACATCTTCCCTGCAGTTGTCTCCTTTGTAAGCTAAACATGCCCACACTTTTAATTCATCTTGTTGGGCTTGGTTTCTACACCCTGAACCATCATGATAGCCCTCTTCTGATTTCGCTCCGATTTGTCCTTGCCCTTTTTGTGGCACCCAGAATGGACACTATTCTCCAACTCTGAGTGCAGCAGTATAATGAAACAATTATACTCTTAAATTGGACGTCATGCTCAGATTAATATGCCCTAAAATAGCATTGTCTTTGCTGCAACTACATCAGACTGATGGTTCATGTTTAAGCTGGGATCTTGAATGAATTTGATTTGAAGCGTACCTCTGGAAGGATTGAAGGAGTGAACATTAATGTGAGATACGAGGTAGTGCTGCAAAACCACCTGTCCCTTGAAAAGAGAAAAATATATTAATATTCTCTCAGATGCACAGTAGTGCTTCACTTATGGACCTGGGGTAGGATGGTAGTTTTAATTATGGGCCTAGCTGCAAAGGCAGATGTTAAAATAAAAAAAACAAGACAGAAAAACCTGTCCTTGTGATTGTGCAAATAGAATTAGGAGATTCTATTTTAATAATAAAAATCTGGCACAAACTAGGTAAGGATACACGAGCTGTTTATACGGAACCTTCAGATGGTAATAAAGGCAAATAAAAGGAAGTTGGAAACAAGGCAGCTGTCCGATGGATGTTCCCCCCACTAACACTATGCCCTGTGCTAAGAGCTGTTGTACAAAGAGAGCACTGATATTATTCATTAACAGGAATCTGCCATTCCAGCAGTGACAAATAGCCTCTCGCTCCTTCTGCATCAGCTCCTGTACAGACCATAAAGCATGGGGACAGCTTAAATATGGACCTGCTCAGCACAGGCCGCTGGGTGATCTGTCTTAGTGGCTATAATGCAGGTGCAGCCAGCTTCCCTCCAAATGAACACATTTCCCAAGGCCGGGCATATACACTTGTTAGTTCCAGCATCTCATTCGTATTTCCAAAGGGACTATTTTAACCAGCACCACTAGTCTTAATGTCCCCCAAGTGCCTAGCTATGTCTTGCACCAGTCTGGTGTTTGCACATCTGCGGAGGTCAGAATTTAAACTTTTTAGAGTTTAAATTCTAAATTTAAGATTAAAAAGACCTTAATCTTTTAACTATTCCAGGTGGAACAGGTACACTGCTTGTTGGGGTACCCAGATGGCCTCCTTATCTTCTTTTTCCTCTCCTTTCCTATTGGCCACGCTCACTTCACTGCATACAATTCACATCTTGTCTTATGATCTGGGAAATACATGTGGTACGCAGAGAAACCTTTCTTCTATAACTTGCTCCACAATAGGAACTGGTTGGGAAGGAAGTTCTGTAATGTAAATATAGTCTTCCTACATAGCATTTTAACTTTACTGCCCATGTCAACATTTTTAAAAATGCATTTTTATGAAGTCTCGGTCATCGCTGATCAACACAAGGACTTGTCCTCAAACCCTGCAAGATCCCACTTGACTAACTATAATAACTGAGTATCCTTGGGAATTTTCTATATCAGATACATTAGAACTATCAACATTTTTGATGCAAACTTCAAAAAAAAATGATAATTTTGCCTACTTTTTCACAACACACAAGGTGAATCTTCATCATTTTAGCCATTGTCTATCCACTGCAGGATGAAGGCCTCTTCCTCGTGTAAAGATATTTAAAATCACACATGTCAGGCATGGGAACAAATAAATGAATTGAAGCCCCTTCTACTGTTCTGTAGCTTTTAGTGTTAGCCAATATGGGAAACAGGATTCTGATGAAGTTTAGCAACAACTGTTTTTCAATACAAATTAAGGAATGGACCCCTACTTCTCAAAAATCCACCAGGAATCTAATCCTTACATTTGGGATTGATTTCAGCTGCTTGTTTCTTTCTGATGAGGGCCTATCCCTGCCTCCTCGACTATATGTTCATTGTTATAGTACTCTGGACATTCTTCTTTTGTTGAATGTGTGGCTGTTGGAGAAAAAGGACAGAGATAGTCTATTCACTGGGTCTGAAAGGGAAAATGGGCCACCTAAAATAAATGGTCCACTTGGAGAAGTAGAGCCACTCTGCAGGCCAAGTAACCCTGGGTTGACCCCATCCATACACACCCCTAAATCAATTGTGTCTTATTATTACAATATCAATATACAATATTCCAACAATAACAGCATTGATTTTTCAGCCAGGGGCTGCACCTAAACCTGTTTTAAAGAGGAGCGTGTAAATAGCCTCCCTCATTAAAAATCTATAGATTGCTCCCTCCCACCAGCTTCCTTCCCCTCCCAAAAAGAGAAAAAGCAGTTTATATTCATTAGAGCTATTGAATATAAAGTAATATGTTTGTGTTGGACATTGGGTAATGTGATAATCTGTCCGCATATCACAGAGAAATCCACTTAGCAGTGCTGTCAGCTTGACAAGAAAAATGGGCCCATAAAGCTGGCAAATACATCGGAGGCCAAGAATGAAACACGTGCATATTGTGTGTTTAGGAACTATTCTTTGCCCATGGGCAAGACTAAGAAAGGTAGGTTTATCGGTTGATCTGAACATGTGGTACATTTTAGTTTGAGTTGGTAGAAAGGGGAGGAAGGAGGGAGATGTACCAGCCTGCGTCTTTATGGGACTGAACAGATCTCAGGAGATTTCATTGTGTCAGTAAGTGCTTGCACAGATCCAGCTGAATTGACCACAGTAGAGTGCGGGACACTCTATGTGGCATTTTGGATTCTTTTTTTCCTAGACTTTACATTTTGGGAAATGCAATTTCCTTGTGTTTAATCTTTTTATATTATACCTTGTGTCTAATCTTTTTATTATTATACCTGTGAGCCCCCCTCCCCATAAATTTATTTATGGAATTTGTAGGGATGTAATAAATCCAGGCCGACCCCTTGTTGCCTTGTACAGCAGCAATCAACCATCTCTGGTCAGTGGAACTAACTCATTGCAGTGGAGAAAGCTGTTGTGAGTAGATGCTGGCAATTCCACAATTGGCTGCCTCAGAATATTCCTTGAGAGAAGTAGCCTGAATTGAATTAGTTTTAGTTTCATTCTATTTTGTATATTTCCTTGTGTTTTTATTTTATTTCAAATATAGTACAGTGGTACCTCGATATTCAACCTTAATTGGTTCTGAGTACCAAGGTGCAATGAGTACCAAAAATGATGAATACCAAATAATTTTTCCCCATAAAGAATAATGCAGTGAGTCGCAAGATAGCTGATACTGATAAGTTCTAGCTTGTGTATTGAGTACCAAACAAACCATGAATTTATTTTATTTTATTTTATTTTATTTTATTTTATTTTATTTTATTTTATTTTATTTTATTTTATTTTATTTTATTTTATTTTATTTTATTTTATTTTATTTTATTTTATTTTATTTTATTTTATTTTATTTTATTTTATTTTATTTTATTTTATTTTATTTATTTCAACTTATATACTGCCCTTCTCCCCGGGGGGATTCAGGGCGGTGAACAGCCAAATTAAAACACATATAGTACAAATATTAGAAAAAAATTAAAATTAAATTAAATCATCGGCGTTTCAGTATTAAAATCTCAAATCTACAAGTTAAAATACCCAATTTAAAACCCAAAAATCAATAATATCAAAATTTTAAAAAACCCATTAAAACCAATCAAACTAGGCTGGCTTGTTGAAATAAATAAGTCTTAAGGGCCTTTCGGAAAGCGCAGAAGTCCGGGATCAATCGAATTTCAGGAGGTAGCTCATTCCACAGGGCGGGTGCCCCCATAGAGAAGGGTCTCCCCCTGGGGGCCGCCAGCCGACATTGCTTGGCTGATGGGACCCTGCTGGGACAAACATAATGCTGGGGCAAACATAAAAACGCATTGAGTACTAAATTTGATGAATTCAAAGCAGTTGAGCACCAAGGTACCAGTATAATCCTTGCCTATCAAGCATTCATTCTTAGAGAGCTGGAAAGCACTATGAAGCAGTACATAAGTCTTACGTGCTATTGCTATTGCTATTGCTATTCATTCAGCAACTGAAGTTACAATGGTGCTGAAAAAAATACTTATGACCAGACCTTGAAGTTGCAACTGATGCAGAATCTCCAGTTACATTATTCCAATTTGGGTGCTTGGCAACAGGTGTGCATTTTCATTGGTCACAATAGCCCACACTTATGCAATTGTAATTTGCAATTTTCACAGCTGGCTTCCAACAAGCAAAGTCAATGGGGTAGCTGACAGGAAGTAACAATTTGTTATCATGTGATGTCATGCTTTATGACCTGTAGCAACCACAGCTGGAACTGATGAACTGATGATGTTGGGTATGATAATGTGACATTTCATTTAGCAATGGAGTTGCCGGTCCTAGCCGAGGTCAGAAAGTGAGGATTACTTGTATTGATATGCTGCATTTCCTGCCTGCATACAGAATTAAATTTGTCTCTTACATACAACAAAAGGCATAACAAAGTGTGTGTAATTAGTTTGACACTCACCAGGGGTACTTAAGAACCAGGATGCATGATGATCTGTAAGTTCCTAAACAGTAGCAATTCTAGGCATGCTTTCTTTCTTTTGAGAGAGACTATATCAGTGGTGAAATGTAAAATTTGTTACTTCCAGTTCTGTGGGCGTGCCTTGGGGGGCTAATATGACTGGGTGGGCGTGGCCAACTTTTTTTTAAAAAAACTTTTAAAAGCATTTTTTTCTACAACCTCTTCGGCTGAAGGGGTTGTAAAAAATGCTTTTAAAAGCCTCTGATGATCAGGCAACTCAGCTGGGATCGTCAGAGGCTTTTAAAAGCATTTTTTCCCCTACAACCTCTTCGGCCCAAGAGGTCGCAGAAAAAAATGCTTTAAAAAGTCTCTGACGATCAGGCAATTCAGCTGGGATCGTCAGAGGCTTTTAAAAGCATTTTTCCCCCTACAACCTCTTTGGCCCAAGAGGTCACAGAAAAAAATGCTTTAAAAAGTCTCTGATGATCTACAACCTTTTCGGGTGAAGAGGTTGTAGGAAAAAAAAATGCTTTTAAAAGCCTCTGATGATTCTAGCTGAGCCGTACGATCATCAGAGGTTTTTTTAAATTTTATTTTAAAAGCATTTTTTTTGGCTGAAGGGGTTGTAGAAAAAATGCTTTTAAAAGTAAAAAAAAAACCAGCCTCTGATGATCACGCAGCTCAGCTGGGCATGGAGGGGGCAGGGATTTTTGCTACCGGTTCTCCGAACCACCCGATGCCATTGCTACTGGATCAGGTGATCCGATCTGAACCGGGAGCATTTCACCCCTGGACTATAGACCATAGATAGTACCCTCATTGTTTTGGTAATCTGTGAATCTTTGAGAACATTTACATCAAGAAGGAAACAGCAGTACATTCCTGTTCAATTCACTCATGGACAAAGAGATTGGACCCCTTTTAGAGAACTAATTCTATCCATTTCAAAATGTTGCAGTGCAGTAATCAAGGGATGAATTTTAGGAACAACCAGAATAATTCAAGAGGAAAAAATAAGGGAAGGTCAGGAATCCCCTGTGCAGAAGTTGAGCGTGAACAATAGAATGTGATGTCATTCAAATTGGGTTGAACATTACACCTGAAGAGCAAATTGGAAACAAATGTGTAATCTGGCAATTGCAGAAATGAACAGAAATTGCATGGCTTCTTAACAGTTAAAAGGTTTTGGCTAGGAAGTTTGTGTTCCTCTGTCTTGCTATCATACCAATATGTCCAAATGTAGTATACCCATTCTCTATATGCATATGCACATATGTGAACCTGAATGAGTTCCTTTCCCAGTGTTTGAAAAGCAGATCTCTGCGTGGCCATCTGGGCTCATTGTTGAAGCTTATCAGGGTCGGGTAAAGCCTCCAACGGCCTATCATCAGACGTTTCTTATTCTCAATTGCCATTTTTGTAACAGAAAATCCTTTTTCAAGGTAACAACGAGGAGATTTAGGAGATTTCATATGGCTAATAATTCCCCAAACAGCTATCTGACGGTGTTGTTTTAAAAGCCGCTTAGTTTTTTGCTTTGGAGTTTATGAAAATCTCCTGCACTAATATCCCGAGAGCCAGCCTATAATTGTGTTATTAAATCAATCGGAGCGGATTACATTGTAAAATCAATAAGCGGCTGTAATTGCATATTAGAAAGTTGTTCGGCTGTTGTTGATTTTTTTGTACACGGATAATTGTAATAAGCGTGTTTACCTTCATGCTGATTTGAAATCAGTCTTGCTAAATGACTTGTGGCAAGCAAGCTTTGTAATGGCATGTTTCCAGAGCCATCTGACCAGGTGCTTTAAGACAACTTGATACAGCCAGAGTTTAAAATGGAGGATCATAAAAAAAAATTTTGGGTGGGGGTGGGGTGGGGCTAGTTGTTTGGGTTCTGTTGTTCTTGTTTCAGTTTTGCTTTCTTTGCACTAGGATATACTTGGTGGGTGGGAGGCAGTAAACATCTATATAAATGCCTTTAGCTTCAACATTTAGCTTTCCTGAAAATTGCTCCATCTCATGGGAAAATCAAAGATTTTAAAGAAAATGTTTATTCATTTCAGTGGATGAACAGTTAAAAAGGAAGAATAAAAAAAACAAGGAACAATGGAATGGGTGCAGCACGTCTACTATTTGGAGACGTTTTGTCCCGTCTACTGTTTTCACCTTCCCACATTAGATTGATTGAATAATTGATTATTTATTTATTACAGAAATGTGTATGTGCCTATCTGTCAGAGTCCTGATGGCTTACAATGAGGAAGAATTAAAATGATATGTGACAAACCTAAATTATTTCAATTGCTGCTCCTCGATTAAACTTCTTTCTCTCCAAAATCTCTGCAAGGGAGAAATGTTTTGGTTTTTAAAAACCATTTTGGAAAGGATAGGCAGTAGGAATTAATCTGACTGTGGGGGGAAATGGTTTCAGAGGGAGGTTGCTGCACTGAGAAGGTGATATTTCTGGCCCCGAACTCCTTAATCTCTCAAGGAATGGGCTGACGGAACTGTCTTAGACCGGGCATTACTGTACAGATCATGAGAAAAACTGCCTTATGCAATCCGTTATCTTGACTGACCCAGAGTAGTTTCATGCATCCATGTAGATTATGCTACTGCTTGTTAATTTGTGCCCTCTCAAGCTCAGTTAATGTGAGAATTGCCTTTCTTGATATATTTATGTCTAGAAGAGATGGGGGATTAAATTAAAAATTATCGTAGTATCATATATACGATGACTGATTCACATATATAAGTAATCATTTAATATCACAAACACCAGCAAATGTGATGAATTAATGTGCTTAGATTGGATATTTTAATGGAAATACGCAATAGTGTGAGATGTATAATGGTATACTTTCAGTTGATAACTTTTGGCTCTGAAAACTTAGTGTTTTATATATGATCTATTTATTGATTATCTCAGTTGATTCACATATATATTCACTGCTACCAGGGTTTGACACTTAGAATAATTAAAAGCTATATAATGTGATTATATTATTGTATAGTCTTTCTTCACTTACAGCCATCCAGAGGTGTTGAGGCTGCAACTACCAGGATTCTTAGCCCCAATTCTCAGCCAAGAGGGGGGGAGGGGAGGTGATAGGAGGCAGAAAGTTGCTTTATCTGTGTAACAGGGGTGTCAAAATCGCGGCCCACGGGCTGGATGCCTCATACACTGCCCACGCCCACCCCCGGTTTAGCGAAGGGGGCGGGAGACGCAATACATCACTTGACGACAGTGTGACACTGCGAGTTTGACATCCCTGCTTTATAATCTTCACAAACCAACCATTCCATTTATGGACTGTTCTCAAAGTTGCTCTCAGAGTGAGGCCACTAGACCCATATTATCTAAGTGGCACTTAAAATGTATTACATTTGCTTATGAGTCTCTGATTGAGAAACAATCATTTAACGTAGTTGCTAAATGATTGTGCTCTGCTTTGAGACTGTTTAGGCCTGTTGTGCAGAAGTACAGCCGAGATACAAGACCAGTCAGTCTTCCCAATCAAATGAGATTCACCTTAGAGAAGAGAAATCCCTTCTATTTTCACTTTTTGGGGCAATATCTAGTTTGATTGAAATTTGTGGATATAATCATTTTAGCTATGCCCAAATCTCTGGCTAAGGCAGATACAATATTTGTGACAAAAAGAATACATGCTTGTTCTAATATTACCCTTTCCAACAGCTCACTCCCTAAGATCACTTTCCCTTACTACCATTGTTTTAATGCTTGGGTCTTCTACATACTATTCTGGGCTAAATTGGCCAAGATGCACCAGTTATAAGAATATCTCTATTCCTATAATTGTTATAATAATTCTGTTTTGCAGTTGTTCTAAGATTAAGTACAGCATGTGACATAAATGTAGATTTTGCATAATTGTACCATCTATTTTTTTACTTCCTATTTTTTTGGTACAAAATGATGGTGGCAGTACTCACACAGAACTGTTTAATTGTATGCGATTGCAAAATTCTGTAGGTCAGGATTGCAGTTTCCTTTTCTGCTGTTTCTCTGCTGTGTTACCAGCACTCTGTAGGTTAATCAGAAGGGAAATGATGGAGATGTTCTGAATATCTATTGATATCCTCCCTGAATAGGGAAGTGCCATCACTTTGGGGCCAAGATTGGTTGGACAGCAGTTTCCTGCTCCATTCGGCCCCTGGTGTTCATTCTTCAGACAGTGTGCCTGTCTCCTAGACAGTGAAATATGGCCACAATTAGCCTGGATACAGTTCAATTATGATAAACAGCGCTTGCACCCTTTAAGCCGTGATTAAAAGGCCTCCCCCCTTTGATAGAGAGACCTAATTTCACATTATTATCGCTGCCGCTTGATTATAAAGCACTCCCTGGATTTACAGTTAAGAGATGGATGTAGAGGCACTGCTTTATCATTTACACATCAGTAATGATGCAGCTGTCCCTCTGCCACAACATCCATTTACTAGCAGGTGTGTGTGTGTGTGTTCTACTTCGTTCCCCCTTTAGAGTGGCAGCGCCACCCCATGTCATCCAGGCCCTGCCTGCCACATGCAAGTGGGCAAAGTCACCCTTACGGTAACAGCGTGATGAATGGGCGCACACTAATGAAATGGAGACATCAAGGCGTGGGGCGAGAAAGAAAGAGTGCTGATGGGAGGCAGCGGAGCTGTCCCAAGTCGGAGGGGAGCGGGAAGAAGGATCGCCTCGCCACTGTGTGCTGTCAAGGGAGAAATTACACATTTACTCTTGCTTTTTCTTAAGGAGACGGCCACCATAGATCAAAACATGGATTTACAAGCCAATTTTCAACATGAAATATAGACACCAAGAATCAATTTAAGCCTTGCTTCTATTTTAGCAAACTCTGCTTGCGTTTAGTCCAGGTAACACAAATCAGCTCAAGTCTTGTTTCCCTGTTAGTTCAGAAGGGAATGGTTTGCTGTATCTGTCCATATTTCTGCCCTATATTATTTTTTTTTTTTTTTTGCTGTAAGTGCTATGATTCTTCCGCTGTTAAGAGTGAGGAAAGCAGTTAGCAGGGTCTGCAATAAAGTTCTGAACTTGTGTATGCTTAACAACAAATACTTGTGGTTATTATCTCAAACTGGTTTAGCTCTTCATTTGTGACAGAATTCATAATTTAAGATCTATAAAATCTTAAGTCTGAGTCACGTTTCTAGATCTAGTTGTTGGCTTTTATAAGGAAAGGGATCTCTAAGGCAGATAAACCAGACATTTTATGTTTGTAGCATTTTTGAGTTGAAAAGGACATCTTCGTCCTTGATAGTTTTTTCACTGTCACCAGTTTATACTTTTCTAATTTATATGGATTAGATAATCATATAATTATATAACCTGAACATTTTTAAAAGAAAAAAAAAATACTTACCATAGAAGTTACCATGAATTTTACTGATCGTGGAAACTGAAGTGATTGAACATGCTCTGAATAAGACAGTTGCTTCTGGCATTGCTAGTCCCGTTTGTGTCATTCTTACGCTAGTCTTACAAGACTTTCTTCAAGATATTGCTATTGCAGAGATATATCAGCGCACGTGTAACTGGGCCGCAACCTGGAAGAGGAGCTGCCCAGGGCGCATGCGGGTGCCTGAAAATGAACTTCCGGTTTCAGCCAGCTACTCTGCCAGGTTTCTGGCACACATGCCCATGTGACAATCAGCTTGCAAAAAGGCCAGCTGATCATTGCATGCACATGCGCGCCAGAAACGCGGAAGAGGAATGGGCGACACCGCACGTGCCAGGTAACATGGCTCCGTGTGCCACTTCGGGCACATGTGCCAGAGGTGCACCATCACGGGACTATATCCACTTTATACCAGGTGCTCTGTGCTGTACCCTCACCTGGCATTTCATATATACAACTAATCCAAGGTCTGGTATGTCAATGTTTTAATTGGGAATTAGATCAGAATTATGTTTTGTTAGGTTTGAAAAGGAATTAGTTTCACTTGAACTGAACCCAGAACAAGAGGTAATATACAGTGTGAGCATAGTTTAAAGCAGACGCTCTTCCACTTTTCAAGAGCTGAAATATATTTGAAATTGAGCTCTAGCAATATAAGATCTATTCCCATGCTCCTAGCCTTAAACAAATAATCTCCAATAGAAGAAGGCAACAAATCAGCAGACATGCTATTTTGGGATAAGAAGAGGAACAGGTCCTTTTGCTTATTGGTGCCTACATTCTGTGGTATAGCTGAACAATTGCTACAAACACTTGTGAATACTATTCATAAGACAAAGGGACAAAAATATTTATCTCCTCCTAAATTCTTAGTTCTAAAAGAGATGGAGGAAAAATGGAAGTTGTTGGAGTTTTCAGTCACAGCTAATGGTCAGATGGATGAACAATTCCCTGCCACAAAAGGGTTTCTATAAAAGGGTCATTTTGTATTTATGAATGAAACTGCAAAATTACCAAATTCATTCAATAGTCTCAGCTGCTCTTTTCAGAGGGAAAGAGAATTTTGACATTGAAAAGATTGTAGGTCAGAAAAGACAATACAGTTTTTGTTGGACTTCATTAAACAGATCATGTTCGTTAATGCCACGAGACTGGCACTTGATGCAAAATCAGTTCTCCATCTCTGCCCCAAATGTACCCAGTCAAAATTGTATGGATGATTTTCCCCCCCTCCCCCCACTTATTTCAAAGTTTGACATAATAACAAATTTGTGAAGATCCTGTATAATTTCACTGATCCAGTTTTATATACTCATTAGACAACCTGTGATCTGCTGAGCCATCATTTCAGAAATATTTCCTTACATAAACAGAGAAACAGAATGACCATGGGTGGGCAAAAAGGTAGTGGGAGTAGGAGCAATTTCTAACTTCCTGCCAGCTTCCCCATTGACTTTCCTTGTGGGAAGCTGTAGCAGTGATGATCATGTGACTTGTGGCTGGGCACAGTGGCACAGCAGTGCTGAAGTGATCACAACTTCGACAAATTTGAATTCCATGGGAGTAATGCTTCCCAGATTTTAGATGCATTCTTTTTAGGCTAGACTATTAGAAATATGTGGGAAGGTAACAGCACTCCGTGAGCCTTCAGTGTTGAGTCATGTTGGTCACATGACCACAGAGACGTCTTCGGACAGCGCTGGCTCTGGAAATGGAGATGAGCACCACCCCTAGAGCCGCAAAACGGCTAGCACGCATGTTTGGGGAAACCTTTACCTTATTAGAAATATGCTGATTCCAAATTGTTGCCCTCTGTTGTCGTGTTTCACCCAATTGAAATTAGTTTTAGTAGTATATAGATTTTAAAATGTATTGTCCCAAAACGTTATACTGTAGCTGAATTCAGGGTTTCTGAATGAAAGATGGACTACAAATGTTTTTAAAATCTCAGATACCTGCCCCCAATATTAGTAGCATAATTAAGCAAAAATCAAGGATAATACCTTTGCCAATGTTTATTTGCTCTATTTTTAAACTGCCAACTGTCTTCCTCTCATGTGCTCAAAATCCTCTCCCCTGTACTAAAATAAAATATTGATTGGATGGAAAGAGCAAGGAAATGAGAGGCTAAGATTGTCCATATACTGTACATTGTAGAGGTGAAGATTTTAGAGCTGCCATTTTCAGTAGTTTGCATACTTCTTTGATTTTCCCTTGTTAGACAAAATGTGCTCTGTACAATTTGATTAGCATTTACCCTGCTCCACTGCATACTTTGTATAAACGCTGAATCATAGTAATTGCCAGTTTTATTATTTTCAGTTGTGTTTCAATTATTGCTTTCTGTTGTGATGTCTGAGCAAATAATACTCATGCTTCTAAATGGCAAGATGCTCAAATAGGCTAGAGTAGTTTTATAGGTAAGGTCATGGGTTGTGGCATATTAGGAACGTATTCAGTGAAGCATTCTGCATGCATAGCTTACACACGCCTCTGCCACTACATTTAGGTTGCGTAGACACACGTTTCTTTTTTACCTACAATTGAAATTTGTTCTTTTGTTTTCTTCTCTGGATATTAGATGATTGCAAGAACATTGCCAACATCATGAAGACGCTGGCCCACAGAGGGTTCATCTTCAAGCAGACCTCCAAGCCCTTTTGATCTCTGGGGCCGGCCGGACAGGGCTGCATGCGGCCGGCTCCTGCTACATGGGTGCGATGGGCTGGAGCATTCGAATGACAGAAAGAGGACAGAGGAACGAGCAACCCCACGACTCCGTCAGTTTTGCTGTTCTGCCAGTAGAGGCTGTATATATGGAACTGGATTCTCTGTGTAGGCCTGAAGTGACTCCCTCTCTAGGGCCAGCTGCCTGCCCGGCCTGGTCCAGCCTGCAGCCCCCTAGGGCGCTTGCTCCACATGGTTAGAGACGTAGATTGTTTTCCCTTTTGTTGGCTTCTGATTCCCAATGGCGTCTTTCTCTCTCTCTCTCTCTCTCTCTCTCTCTTTTTCTCTGTGCTCACAATTGCGCCTGTAGCAAGACCGTGGTGCTATGTTCTGGGCACTTGCCCTCTTTATTTTGAGTACATTATCTCAAGAGCTGCGGTCAAGCCCCTCTTCTCCTGTGTGAATCTGTTACTGTGTCTCCTGCGTGTCAGCTAAATATTGACTGAGCAGCATCCAGACAGTCCCCTTTCTGCAGCAGCCTTCTGCTCGTTCCCTTTCTGATTTCAATAAACACTAAGCCCCATCCCTGGTTCCTCCTGTATGTGATTAAGGAAGCCTCGGCTCTTTCTGTTCAAGGTGAAGTGCCTGTATTCCATGCCCACCAAAAGCCACCTATATCCCTGGGATTTCATTCAGCAGGGGCTATATTACATGCTAGAGCATCCTGGTTGATGCTCATCTGACGTGCAGCACTTCTGGCACCCAGGTCTCTTATTGGTGCATCCTCAGAATGTCAGGGACCCTATTTGTTTTTGGTTTTTTTTTGTGCTTGCACATGACCATCATGTAGTATGCAGTCCATTGCAGGCAGTGGACATGCCCGATATACTGCTTGTCCAGCCAAGGAGTTGTATTCCCAGCCTCAGTACACTGTAGCAATCTGCGTACCGATTGAAATCTGTTCTTTTCCCTTTACAATCTGACTAATTTCCCTTTTCACAGTGGCTGAAACCAATGTGTTGCCTGAGAGATATGGCCTACTCCAGTTCCTAATGCCCTGCGTCAGTATAGAGGGAGGAAGATCAACCTATTTTCTTCTTCTCCTAACTCAGTGTTTTCCTGACAGAATATCCTTCCCTGGCCCTTGCTGAATGGACCCCCAGGGGCATAGGCTCCAGCTGCCATCAACTTGGGAGCCACACCAAGAGGGCTCTGCTCATGCAGCAATCAGGCTGTGTGAGCCGATACAGGCACTGGGCCTTCCCAATAATAATGCATGGTGTGTGGATGTTCCAGCTGAACCCAACCTGACCTCTTCATTGGCTCGTTACTCCCATCCTTGCTGTAAATGTGCCACATGAATAAAGTTTGGGGGAAAGGAACTTGGCTCTTATGTGCTGCAAGGGTGTGGGCGTGACCTTGCCAGCTATAGTATCTCCTATTGAGTGTATTGCCACCTCCTTCTAAAGCCTCTTTAAACACAAAATGGCTGGCAATTTCTGCATAGATATTTGCTTCATTCTCAAATATATTTGCGCTCACAGTATTATTTATAAATGCTTAGTGTTCAGGGATTAGTATCTATTATCCTTTCAGTAAGAGAGACTATGAGAAAAGGGACTACTTCTCTTTTACTATTCGGGTTCCTGTAAGCAGACTTCTTCTTTCAGCTCCCAACTTGTGCTCTTGAAGAAGAGGAATAGCGATAGGTAGTGAGAAGAGACCAGAGACTAGCCATCAGGCAAAAGTTAAGAAAGCATGAAATTATTAAAGGGCTTTTGTGTGAGAATCTTGAGCTGGCAAATATTTACACCTCATCATTTGCACAATCTCAGATAATTTGTACATGGGATATATAAACCACAGGAAATGGGAAAGCAAATTCCCTATCTTAAATATACTTAAAAAATAGCATATTATTATATATACTGCTAATAACTGGTCATTGATACTGTTTATACACAGTACAGGTAGTCCTTGACTTACAAACACAATTGAGGCCAAAATGTCTGTCCTTAAGTGACTTCTGCACCATTTCATAACCTTTCTTGCTACCATTACTGACTCACTGCAGTTGTTAAGTTAGTAACACAGTTGTTAAGTGAATCTGGCTTCCCCAGTGACTTAACTTGTCAGAGGGTTGCAAAAGGTCATCACATGACCCCAAAGATTGATAAATACATGCCAGTTTCCAAGCGTCCGAATGTTGATCATGTGACCATGGGGATACTACAATGGTTGTGTGAAAAAAATGGTGATGTCACTTTTTTCAGTGCCATTGTGACTTCAAATGGTCACTGAAGTTGTACGTCCACATACCTGTACACATTTTTTTCAATTAGTTTTAGAAATATACAATATGTAGTACAGCCCGGGCAAGAACTATAGGGTTTTTAAAAGCAGTAGTTCAGTTTTAAAGTAGTCAAACACTGAAGGCCAATGAATAATTGCCAAACTTTTGTTGATTGCTATGCGAGATCTGATTTGGAGAACAAAGATAAATGGATTACTGGAAACTTTACCAACTGTATGAAGAACATACTGAATTGGAATTCTTCATATATGTTTAGAATCAGTGTTCTTAGAATCAAATGATTGCTTAGACACTGTTCTTTCCCTCCATGATCTAGTGTTTTTCAGTACATCTATGGCAGCATTCCTGTAGATGGTCTGGCCAATAGAGATACAAGAGAGCAGTAGCATATGAGCCCATGACAGGCAAGAGTCCGTGTTTCCTCCCCATTCTGACCAGTCCATCTTTACTTTGCAGGTTCTGCCCTCCAAGGCCCTAGGGAATGTAACCAAGCCTCTTCCTTCTCAGGTTAGGGACTCAGGATCAAAGGTCACAGGGATTTTAATGGCTCCCTCTGTGTAATCACCTGATCAGTTTTATTGATTCAATGTCGATGGAGTCGTCTAATTAGTTTTCTATGAAAACGAAGAACTTGGCCTTTGACCTTTCTTTCTGCCAGCAAGAATGTAAATCAAAGGGCGTTGTCATGCACTATTGATTCCCAGTTGCACTTGAGGGGAAAAGAAGGCAAGCACATGAGTTAGGCCTGACAGCTGCAGGCCAGGGGTGTCATAGTCCTCTTTTGACATGTATCTGAAAGAAGTTGAATATTCAAAAGGTGAATGGAGGAAGCAGCTTTCTATGTAGCAAAGGGACATCTAGCCATTAAAGAGTCAGCAAGCTGGAGCTAGCTTTTCGGGCATAGCAAACTTTTTGGGCATAGTGTTGATTTATTACAAAATAGTCTATAGTCTGATTTATTACTAAATATTTGACTTTTGTATTACCAAGGCGGGGCTAAATAAGACAATCATGAGTTCCTCCATTTCCAAAGAATATCCTGAGTATATTCTGTGTTGGTAGCAAAGCTAGACTTCTTTGATCTATATATATATATATATATATATATATATATATATATATATATATTGTGCATAAATACAGGTGTTTTCTATTTTATATAATTTATTTTACTAAGAAAATACCATTAGTAGTTTTTCAAAGAACCTCTCTGATAACTTGACCTCTTATTCTATATGTATTTCTGGCTTGGAGGTCTCACATCAATTCTCCCAACCAAATCTACTCCCAACTAAAACATATGAAGAACAATTGCAAGAACTGGGTATGTCTAGTTTAATGAAAAGAAGGACTAGGGGAGATATAATAGCAGTGTTCCAATATCTCAGGGGCTGCCACAAAGAAGAGAGTGTCAAGCTATTCCCCAAAGCATTTGAGGGCAGGACAAAAAGCAATGGGTGGAAACTAATCAAGGAGAGAACTTAGAACTTTTCTGAGAGTTAGAACAATCTGTGGAACAGCTGGCCTCCAGAAGTTGTGAATGCTCCAACACTGGAAGTTTTAAAGAAGAGGTTGGATAACCATTTGCTTGAAGTGGTGTAGGGTTTCCTGCCTAAACAAGGGATTGGATTAGAAGACCTCCAAGGTCCCTGTTATAATGGGATTTTTTTTTTAATAACCAGCATTTATTTAGCTCGCTGCTTCAAATGTTCAACAGAACTGACACAACTGTCATACCAGATAGCACTTCTAGATGGTACAAAGAAAAACTGGGCCATCAACAGCATTACAATAAAAATGAGATCTTCACATTTCTCAATATTTATGCAAAACAGAGGGATTTGCTTCTAAGTAAATAGGAAGGATTGTGCTTTGAGGATCCTTAAGAATAATTATTTCATACTGACTGGAAATCCCAACCCACTTGGAGGCCATGAAGTTAGAAATGATTGAGCCAGTGTTTTACTAAAGGTACTCAGACACTAATCTGACAGTAGGCATTATATTAGCAAAAGGAGTCACTTTCAGTCCAACAGATAATGACCTTAAAAATAATGGTTATTACAATGTATATTTGCCTCACCTAACTGTCAAGGGGGTAAAAATTCCTTGCTTTGAAACCTAATTTAGATGCAGTGGCTCTGAATTAGTAAGATTTCTTTAACAAGATGAAATCTTGGGAGAACAATTTAGCCTGTTGGTATCCCATAAACTGGCCTGCTAAGCAACAGAGAAACATATGCCAACTTTATGAGAATGGGAGGAGGCAGTTGGAATTACTGCTCAACCAGGGGTCAATTTTCTCCATTGATAATGTGATGCATGTGTACCATAACTTTAACCACACAGCCCATGCCCATTCCAGCACAAAATGCAACCCCAACTCCTGTTGACCCAGGGGTCTATCTCCTGCCCTTCCCTCTCAATGACTACTGATTCTGGAACAAGAGATTACAGATTCTATATTTACATCATTTACAAAACTCAGGAATAGGCAAAATATAAAATAAAATCACAGCAACAATCAATTCAGGATTTTGAGCTCATCCTCTTCTTTATGAGGGCAGTAAACACCTTTCTTCTTGATGTAAGCAAAGGCAAACAAAGTCCTTCAACATAATGGTCCCTACTGCAGTATGGGGAGACATATCCTCCTTGCACCTGCAGTCAGTAACTGGGTCCTCCAAGATCCTGAACTTGGACCATCATGCTACTCATGGCTTCTTCACCTTCTTGACAGATGAGGAACTGGAAGCAGATTCCCTGCGCTTTCTCTGTTCCAACAAGAAACAAATAAGAAGCAGAAGAGGAGTCAATTTCTCAGGTAAAAATCCCTAATTCAATAAAAAAAACCTTGCAAAGCAAAAAATGACATATATTCAGGCAGAAAATACAGGAGAAAGCCTTACATATAGATCCTAAGTAGTTAAAAGAACATAACAGATGGAATACAAACTTATTTGAGAGTACCCCAAGAACAGGGAATTAGTTGATCATTATAGTGACATGAAAAAATGACAAATACAATTCTGATAGACAAAGCCATAGCACAAAAAAGATGTTTACTTGTGGCTTGTTCATATTGGACAATGGAAGGAACATATGACATCAGCTTGCTCAAGGACGGAACACTATATGTGGCAAGCACATAATTTCCTGGGCTGATCCATGTTCTCCCTCTTAAGCAAACTGCATTTCCAAAGGATACAGGAATTCCACTACCCTAGCAAGGGCTTATAGATATTTCATTTGGACTACCAAATGCCTAAACAATATGTCAATAGCCCAATAGCTTGAAATCAAGAATAATTTACTGATATGACCAAGAATTATAGAGCATCTTAATGAATGAATGAAAATCATTCTCTAAAGAAAATCAGTGATTGTAATCAAGAAGAGAAGGAATTTATAATTGGGTCCTTGGATCATTCATTCATTCCCACCTAGGCTTGTTTTAAATGTATGCAATATAAATGATTAAGAACTTCAGTAAGTAAATCCCATCCTCTCCCAATTTTTTCTTCCATTTAGTCATGCCTGATTCTTGGAGACTGCCTGGACAAGTCCCTGCAGTTTTTCTGATGGCTTTTCTGAAGTGGTTGGCCTCTGCCTCCTTTCTAGAGCTGAGAGAAACTGACCAGCCCAAGGTCACACACCTGGCTTTATGCCTAAAGTGAAACTAGAACTCAGAGTCTCCTGGTGTCCACCCTGATTCCTTAACCACTACACTAAACTAGGTCTATCTTATGAACGAGAGCACCTACTTCTTAGGAATGCACAAGCCTATTCTCTGAAACAGCAGGCTCCTGGTGGACTCACAAAGCAGCCTTTCGTGATTTTGTTGTTTAAGTGGTACCTGCTAGTATTTGAGGAAATGAAGTCAAAAGATAGGCTTTAAATAGCCAGCACAAGCTGAAAACAAAGGCCTGGAAACTTCAGAGCTACTCAGTGAGGCTGCTGAATTAATGGGAATGAGTGCATGTGTTTGATAATCTTGATGTGGCAAAAGAGCGATCTTTCAAATGTGTCACAAATTCATATCAATCACCTTCTCTAGCTTGGCTTTTCCTATCGCTATGGGCGAAAACGAAAAGTGCTTAGAAAAAAAAATGTTCTCCGTTATAATTTACAAGAATCTGGGAGCCTGCCTCACTGTTAATGGAAAGGAATTATTTTAAAATGAGAATACATACATTCCCCCCTCCCGCCATGACAGAGACACACATTTTTATAGAGACACGCGAGTGAGCTTTTCTAACTCCATCCTTAAAAGAAAGATTTTTGATGTTAACAATGTAACTTTGCACTTTCAAGTAGGCTCAGAAAACAAGGAGCCAGCAGGAGTTCAGATAAAGGCAGCTTAAAAGTCAAATGATTCTGACTCTGAACCCAAGACTTCTTACAGACAAGGTCTTTTCGTTTCCCCATTAATAGGCTGACTTGTGAGCCTCGGAACAAAGAGTGCTGATGTGAGGAATTCTGAGGAGAGTCAACTCATTATGGATGGGCAAGTAGAGTCTGAGTTGTGCAAATCAAAGGCCCTAATCTGGAGTAACTGGCTGTACTTGTGCTTGGAACTAATTTGTTCCAAGTTATAGCTCACCTTTTGCCCCTTCAAGGCCCAGAGCAACATCCTTTCTGGGTCAGCCGGAATGAGGGGAAAAAAGACCTTCATTGGGAACCACCAATAGTGGACCTTGCTCCCAACTAAAATATGAATCGCTCTGGGGAAGAAAAAGTCACCCTCAGAATGCTGACCTCCAGCCAACTGAAATCACTGACAGCAACCAGGTATGGCTTAATTTGAGAATGCATGTCATCAATTGGTTAGGAACAATGTCTTTTAAAAGTTTTAGGTTGGAAAGGAAGTCTTGTCAAGTAAAGAGAACAAGAAAAGATATAAACCAGAACTTTTAGACAATATAATCCAGATAAATTCAAATGCCTACTTCTGATATTGTCTGCACCAGGATGTCTCCACTCCATGCATCTGATGAAGCAGACTAATCCATGGATACATGTAGCAATAAATATCTTTGATAAAAGAAGGGTTTTTGCCATGTTTTGCTCAGAAGACAAACAGCTAAACATCTGGAATCCCAATCATGTTATACGTAGATGTAAAAGACTCATAGTTCATAGCCACCATCTGTCACTGAACATTTAGCAATGTGAACTTTACTTCTACTACTTAAATTCATTCCAGAAACATCTGGAATGCCAAACAGGATAAGAAGCCACTACCATGGCCATCATACTCTAACCATAACTACTCAGCTCCCATGTTTAAATCTGGCAAAACATTTGGGGATTTGGACAGTGAGACAATAATCAGTAACTGAGTTAAGGGATAAACACATATCCATCTTCCAACAAATTTTTTTAAAAAATTTAAAAAAATAGTAACTAAAGTAATACATTAAAAAGAAAACAAAATACAAAACTCAAAGGACAGACTTGATGGATCACTAGGCCCTTTACTACCATCAGTTTTCTATGTTTCTATTTGCTCATTGAGATCCATTTCAGTCAAATGTCTAATCTCGTGTAACTACCATTTCCAACTTCCTGCCAGGTTCACATTGACTTTACTTCAGGGAAGCCCACAGAGAAAGTCATAAATTGCTATCATGTGACATAGGACATCACAATAACTATAATATGAGGTTGTAACTATCATCTGTAGTAACTTTCTGCCACACCAATCCATATTCTTTCTACAAGAAAAAATCAAACTGGTTTCAATTTGGTGCCAATCCAGGTTAGGTACCAATTTTACAGAAATAAGTAGTCCAAACTATTGGACTCATGGTGCTTACCTAAAGTAAAATATGGTAACTCTTTGCAACATGCTACCTAAGTATGTTTGCACATCTATGGAGCACCTTTTTCCCCAAATTCATAAAGGGGAATTCCTCTCTACCCTCCAACCAATGTATGCCCCTCATCTCCATCCTGAAAATAACAGCGAACCTTCCTGAGCTGCCCCCTCTTGTTGGGTGGAATTTCTTTCCTTTCCAAAGACAGTGTAAAGGGGTCACAGTGTGAATGCGCTTGACCTTTTGTCTTGAACTAATCTAATTGTGTCGTCTTTGTGTAACCAGCTGGTAAAGGTCAGAGCTGTATTTAACAGGGGGGCCCTTTAGGTACCAAACTTGCCTTGCAGTGAATTAACTTGATTATATTTCTTTCAAATACATCACAGTCCAGATCATGTTAACCCTCTTGGTGCTATTCTCTCTGTTCCTATTCCAAGTCCAGAATGAGAATATACAATGCCATGAAAAACTCCAACATTTTGTAATAGAAAATAGTTATACAGAAAAATGGCTCAGTACGGGATAATAAGAACTGATTATGAGATTGGCTAAAACCCAGACGTGGATGGGATTTCGAGTTTCCCAAAAACGGCAGGGCAATGGTGCCCAGCAGGACGGTTTAGACCATTCCCAATAAAGACTTCTATCCTCCCCTTAAGAATGGGCTGCCACATAAAATTCCAATTTAATCTCGTAGCATTTTGTAAAGACTGTGGCGTGCCATTATGCCAATGTACTGGATAGCTGCACTACAATGAACAAGTAGAGTAATGGCTACCTGACTAATAGCCTGATCGCAAATATAACTAATAACTTACTGACCCCATTATAACCAAGTTTGTATCTTAGAATTTAAACTTAATAGTTGGAGATTTAACAAAATGTCAGTTTAAAGAGCAGGGCAATGAGGCCCTAGATTTGGGTGGGGTGTGTGGGGGTGATTACATGGTATGTACCCATGATGTGGCATGAAAAGCCCTCTCGGTGGGCACGCCTGCTGTCACCAGCTATTCTTCTGGTTTCCGGCCAGCTGGTCTTCACAGGTGCCGGAAAGCGGCCTGAAAAACATCCAAAAACCAGGCCATTTTTCGGGCCAAAACCAGCCTGAAAACCGGCTCAGAAAACAGCCTGAAAAATGGCTTGAAAACAGCCTGTAAAACTGCCAAAAAATATGCACCGGCCAGCTGGTCTTTGGGTTCCGGCACTCCGGTGCATGCACACGTACACATGCACGTGGGTTCTGGTTTGGGCACTCAGTGCTGTAAAGGTTCACCATCACTGGTATATACCGAGTGGAAGGAACATCCTGGAAGTCTGTCCTTGATAAAAACGTCCATGTCTCTCTATGACGACATTAGGTGAACCTGGTTCCAGGGGCTCATGACTGCATGAACAAATTCCTTCTTCCTTAAGGTTCAGCACACAGTTTTTGGGTAGACAAGAAGCAATGGATGGAAACTAATCAAGGAGAGAAGCAACCTGGAATTAAGGAGAAACTTCCTAACTGAGAGAACAATTAACCAGTGGAACGGCTTGCCCTCAGAAGTTGTGGGTGCTTCATCACTGGAGGTTTTTAAGAAGAGGCCAGACTGCCTCTTGTCTGAAATGGTATGGGCTCTCCTGCTTGAGCAGGGGGTTGGACTAGAAGACCTCAAGGTCCCCCCCAGCTCTATTCTGATTGATTGTATATCACCTGAGAGTGAAAATAAGCTTCTTTCCCAAAGGCCCCCAAGCATCCTGTTATTTCAAATGGCTCCCCAAAGGTTGTATCTTCATATGCTAAAAACCAAGCAATGGCAAAAAATCTTCCAAATAATACTCACTGAATTAGGTGTGAGGGGTGCTCCCACCACATCAATGATCTGCTCCTTGCTGTCAGCCTTGCCTTCTTCTGTGCACAAGCCTGACTGTCCATCGAGATGTGAGCCACCGTCTGTGCTAGGTCCTGTGCTACCTGCTTTGGCTAGTGCCTCATAGCGGTGGCGCAACATCTGCAGCTCATATTCACAGTTTGCAAAGGCTTGCTTGAGCTCATATAGTAGCACCAGATCACTGCGCAACTCGTTGAACATCTGAACAATTTCTTCTGTTGGCATCGGGTTCAAATCTAGAAAAAGAAGGAGAAGAAAACTACATGAGTGAGACCCAGAACCTGTTGTCAGCTGTAGGGCTGCTGTAATCCTACTTTATTCCTAGTCAGAAACAGGAGTAAACACAAACTCTATTGTCCGGGTCACTGGACATACAAGGAATTCGCCTTCAGATTCCAGCCAAGCCTCAACAGTATGAGAAGAGGGTTTAGATCCTGGTCCATCTTGCAAGGAAGGCATTAACTGAACACTCAGTTCATTATTCAAGGTAATTGCTAGAGCCAAAGATTCCTAGTCTCAAGGAGGTTGCTATTCTCTGGATGTAAAGATGGCAAAATCCAGATCCAGCCTTTACACAAGGCAACTATTTGTGCTTTGGAGGAATTGACAATATTACAGAAAGACCCTTATGCTGACCATTATGATCTGTCCAAAATGAGAGCTGCAAGGTACCAAAAGGGGGTCAGATTTTTGAGCAATGGTCACTCACTCTTTCCTAAGTACTTCTCTCTAGATGATGAGATTTACCTCCTTAATCCTATTCCATGACTTCTGATGCCTTAAAAGAACCCACCCAAGAGAGAAAACGACAAAGACTGTTCAAATACTTTTCTACTGGAAAGGTATTTTTTTTAATCCTATGCATCATCTTTCGGTTTTTACCCCTTCTTTTTTTCCTTAAACAAAATACATATTATTTTCAAACCCATTCACATATAGTGTTATTGAAGGAACTGGCGGTATTACTAGGGGGAAAAAATAGCCCATCTTGACTACAAAGGCACTGCTCCATGGGTCTCTCCCTCTCCCTCTCCCTGCCCTCTTTACTCACCTACTCCGAGTTCCATCAGCATCTGCTCCAAGGCTTTAATCTTCTTCTGTCCCACGGAGCTTGGCAGTTTCATCTGGAATACAAAGGTAACAGCCACACAGCTCTGAGCTAGCCCTCACTCACAGCCGCCTAGTTCAAACGGCATGGGAGCTTTGCTTTTTATAGTGCACGGGGAAGAAAGCGAACCAAAGAAAGAAAGAGAAAAGGGAAATCAAGTGCTGAGAACCGGAGGCAGAGAGAAGGCCTGAAAGTTTGCAGACTAGGGCCAAGGGCAGGGACTGAAAAGGCTGCTTGCAAGGGCTTTTCAGTTCTCTAGGCACCAAGATGCAGAGATGTACAGCTTTACAGCTTCCATGGGTGACTGAATTAACAACAAAAGTTCTGCTCCGCTTGGCACCCTCTCCTACAGTGCCCTGACCATCAAAGAGCTCAATTACACAGTAGCTAATGTGTGATGCTGCCCTACTTTACTTGCTCTTGCCAGCCTGATTAGGCTCACGCACTAACAGACTTCCTTCTTCCTTTACCTGCTGAGCCCAGAGCCATGGGATTCATTTACAGAGCCAGTTTTCTAACAAAAGATGCAAAGAGTCACAAAGCATGTACACTCTTACTCAATTCATAGAAGTGTGAACATACATTCACGCTGGAGCCAAAGAGGGCACAAAGTAGGGGCTGGAAACGTACGCTTGGCATGAGATCATACTTAGCAGAACCCTCCTGCTACAATTCGATGCATAGGGGCTCCGAAAAAATGTTGAAGATAAGAACCTAAGTATAAAAGCAACTGCAGATGACTGAAGAGCTCATTTCATGATGGTTTATTTTTAGATGTTAATCATTACTGCCTCTTTTTTAAACAAATCTCTCAAAATGGCATAGTTATTCCTTTGGAAGTTAATAGTTTTATAGCTCAAAATTTGGGAAGGCTCTGGAAGCAAGTTTTCTACCATCCGGTTTACTAAAACCTAAAAGATCAGTGGGCTTCAATATGGTCTACCTTTCTATCAAACATAAAGCTCACATCCCATGAATTATAGCCTGACATTTGTCAAGTATTAACTATTCAGCCTGTTGAGTAGTCTCAGCAAACTACACTACATATTGTTTTATGGAAACTACTGGACTGGTTAGGATGCCAATAAAGCCTTGAAAGAAAAGATGACTGGATTCTAACCATGCCAGTTTACCTGGAATTGGTATTGTAATTATAATAAAAAAAGCTTGCCCGAGTTGTCCCTACAAGTTGTATACATAGATTTTAAATTAGTCTTTTATTGCATCTCTACAGAGATGCTCTAGTCCAATGATGGCTAACTTTTTTGCCATCGCGTGCCAGGAGAGAGGGGGGAGATAATTCTATGCGCCCTGCCCTGCTTGTGCAATCCCCCCCCCCGCTCCTGGCACATGATGGCCTGGTAGGCCCATTTTTCTTTCTTACCTGGTTCCAGATCCTCTCTATTTATCTGGGAAGGGCAAAAACAGCTTTTCCCACTCCCTTGGAAGCCCTGAAATGGCACATTTCCCAACTCCTGGTGGGACAGGAAGTGACATGTTTTGCTGACCCCAGCCTCCAGAGCCTCTCTAGGAGTATCAAGGAGCCTCTCTAGAAGTCTCTGGAGGCTGGGCACAGGAAAAAAATGTCACTTCCTGTCCCACCAGGAGTTGGGAAATGGGGCCTTTCAGGCTTCCAAGGGAGTGGGAAAGGCTGTTTTCGCCCTTCCCAGATAAATAGAGGGGATCTGGAGCCAGGTAAGAAAGAAAATTGGGCGTTCCCCGCCCCTCCAGAGGCAGGAAACAGCCTGTTTCCCTACTTCTGGTGGGCCCAGAAGGCCCGAAAATCAGCAGGCCAGGCACACATGTGCACCAGAGTTGAGCTGGAGTGCCCACTAATATGGCTCCGCATGCCACCTGTGGCACACGTGCCATAAGTTCGCCATCGCTGTTCTAGTCTAAATGAAGTTTGGTACCTTCTCCATTAAGCCATAATTACTTCTACTTTTTTAACCAGCTTTATAGTAACATTTCTATGGTCAGATGTAACTTTCAGGAACTGCTATCTGATATAATATACGCAGCAGAATAGTCTAATCTTGATGTGTTCTTATTTAAGGTTTGCATTTATTCATCAGTTGCAGACATTGATACTTTTCAATTTGATTTCCCCAAACTAGCCAGCAGATATATTTCAACTTCACATTTCAACTTCCATTTCAGAGTTGGAAAGTATATAAGGGTTTTTTTTATTGTTCCAAAGTTTTATAGCAATAAGATGATCAGTGAGATGATTGAGCAATAATCTCAATCTTAGTTATATACGGTAGGCAGGAATTTCTGCCCATTAATTAAAACAAGACCAAAGTGAAGACAATGTCTTCAAATCATATATGGCATATAGACATGAATGTCACAGATCTGGTTACAAATATTTGCAAGGAATTATATTCTTTGCAACAGGTTTATGGAGAATTTAGCTAACTTAAAAGGTATCATCTATCCCTGTGGAGTTTTGAATCTTTTCCAACCAAACACATACCTAACTTATTTAATTACTCTAAGGTAGCATAGGGCCTGTATTAGCATGCCTTAATATTGTGCGTTTGGCAATCTAAGAAGTCAGATATAGTAATATATAGAGGATTTCACTTGTTGTTATAGTGCAAGAGAAATTGAGTCTTTAATATATATTTTATTGTATTATTTTATTTTAGCAAGGTCATTTTGCTGGCTGTATTATAATATAACATGCAGTCCTGGTTGTATTCTGCATTCTAGGAGCTTTCAGCCTTTTGCAATCTTCTTATATTAATGCAGCAGTTTGAGTTTTGCATATACTTGGATAGAGATAGCCCTGCTGTATTCCCGGTCCATTACATTTCAAATTTTGGGGAGAAAGAATCTGAAAAACTTTGCGACTCATCTCAAACTCTTGTCAGAGATATATTTTAGAACTGATTCACATTTGCTTCTTTCATAGTTATTCTTGGAACATAACACAAAAGCTCTACTGTCCGCACATTGCACAGGTTTCATATGAATGGACCAGTACATAATAGTTACATCATACTGAGAAGGGAGTGAGAAAACCTCCTAAATCCTATGTGGATTCACACAAGCATACAATTACTATCACATAACGCCAAAAATGAGGCCAAGTCCTTGGGATTCATGCTGAACCTCACAATGTGAAAGGACAACGGCTGCTGCTGCATGCCACTTTTACTTCAGAAGCTCCATCTACTAACAGAATTCTGATTTTCTAGGATTCCCAATCCACATACTGAGAAGGGTCTTTTAATGGAAATCATTTTTTCCCAACAACATAGAAACAATGCAAGTACAAATGGGAAACTGGGAATCGGAGGCAGAAGCCAATGAGTTTATTGTTGTTCTGCCTTCAGACAAGATGGGGCATAGAAGCAGTTAATCTAATTTGGCGAAAGATGCAGTACAGATATGTGTAGCTCAGTCCTATGATCAGCTGCAGCAACAGAGTAAAATGTTTACTTCTGTTGGCTGCCAAAGAAGAATTTATGTAGATTTTGTATCTACACTCTTGCTACTTTCTAGCCAAACCTTTGGCGGTAGGAAATAATATCCTCCTGGTATCCAATCTCTATTTTTTTACATCTCTCCATTTTTCTGCCAGGCTCTCTTGTAGAGTACCTTGAACTTTGTGAGATTCTCCAATCTTCTCTAAACTAAATGACAGTATACTGAAGATGCCAGAAAAAGTCAACATTGCAATGTGAAAGATTCACTTTGTATTGCTTTGTTTGATTATATTATTCCTAACCACTTAAATATGGAAATACGGGTATTCTTTTAAGGAAATGCCATAGCCTCATAAAAACATTACAGGCAGTCCTCGACTTACAACAATTCATTTAGTGATGGTTCAAAGTTACAGCGGCACTGAAAAAAGTGACCTATGATCATTTTTCCTACTTATGACCTTTGCAGCATCCCCATGGTGATAAAAATTCAGACACTTTGCAACAGGCTAATTTTTATGACGGTTGCAATGTCCCGGGGTCATGTGATCCCCCTGGGGACTTTCTGACAAGCGAAGTCAATGGGGAAGCCAGATTCACAACCGTGTTAGGAAATGAACACCTGCAGCGATTCACTTCACAACTGTGACAAAAAAGGTCATACAATGGGGCCAAACTCACTTAACAAATGCCTCACTTAACAATGTTGAGCTCAATTATGGTCGTAAGCAGGGGTGAAATGCTCCTGGTTCGGACCGGATCGGGTGATCCGGTAGCAATGGTGGCGGGTAGTTCAGAGAACCAGTAACAAAAATCCATGCCCTCCCCCCCCACCCGCCCATGCCCACCCAATCACCCAGTCACCACTTGCCCACTTGGCAGCTTGCTGCTACTTTTGGGCTCCCTTGCTTTTCCTGCCTTGCTTCAGCTGCTGCAATCCATAGCATCAGCTAGCAACTCAGTCTGCCTGCCTGCAATCAATCCAATCGGTGAGCAACTCAATCTGCCTGCCTTGTGCCTTCAATTTGGTAAGTAACTGGGGGTTGTTTTTTGGGGGGGGGAGCTTTAAAAAAAATAGTTAATTGGGGTTTTTTTTGGAGGTTTTTTTTTTAGACATAGCAATTTAAAGTTAAGGAAGTTTTAAATTTAGCTGCTTTTATTTAAAAATATAAATATAATAAAATATGCAGTTTTCTGAGATTTGCTGTGTTTCTGTAGTGTTTCAATCTAACTACACAAACACACAAAATCTCACAATACTGTATGTGGCATTTTGTGTGGAAAAAGGGTGAAAGTTGGTTTTTGAGCTTTTTGTGGCTTTGTGAGCCACAAAAAGCTTCATTTTGGGTGAAGTGCAGCTGCTTTTACATTGTGTGTGAGTCAGTTGTGTTGTGTTGTGGTGTGTGTGTGTGTGTGTGTGTGTGTGTGTGTACAGTGTGAAAGTTGGTTTTTGGTACCTCTTGTCTTGTGTACTTTATTATTTTTATTATTATTGGCCACGCCACTTGGTCACCTGACCACCAAGCAACGCCCATGGGTCACTTGACCACCAAGCCATGCCCACCAATTAAGCCACACCCACAGAATCAGTAAGAAAATTTTTTAGATTTCAACCCTGGTTGTAAGTCAAGGACTACTTGTATTTTATCTTCATATCCCATTTTAAGATCTTGCCATGTACTGACCAAGGTATCCCCATTTGTCTTCTTTTGCTTCCAAAGCTAGGGCCCAGTTTCATCATGTAGCCCTCTAGCTCAAACAGGAGTTTAGAATATTGTTGTATCAAAGCCAGTACAAGAGGGAGTTACAAACCAAGAAGTTTCAAATTCAGAAATTATTGAGGCCATAGAATGTTAATTAGGCTTTTATTTTACTTTTTCCACAACTTTGGATATGTTCCCTCTTGTAATTTTTTTCAACCGTACTAAAATAAAATGGAGAATGACACAGGAAAGATGTCCCTCCTAGGCCAAGCAGAGCTTTGTCAATGGTAAATGATTGGGCAATAAAATGGAAGACTGACAGCCCAGGAAAGACTAGCAAAGAGTAGAAGTGATATGGATGGATTTATACATGTTAATAGAACACAGAAGATATATAACTGAGAAGAAATGTTACTCTTTGAGTTGGCTTTGGAAAACATCAATTAAGCTTCCCTTTAATTTTGGGGGAGGATTTGGCCTGTGAATATTAAAGCTCCATTGGCTTCTTCAAGCAAGAGTATATTTTAATTTTACCATCATTAAGAAAACGTTATGATTTATGTGACTGCTGTTGGACTAATATCTTTAAAATTTAGCTGGCTAAGCCAATTTATCTTTAAGACTGATGAAGGTTGATTGCTCTCTATGCAAAATGTATTAAAACTAAATGAGGAGTCTATTACTCACAGGGTGCTGATAATCTGTTAGGTAGGCTCCGTTAGCCTGGCAGTCTCAATGGCGGGGAAGGCCCGATGCTTCATTCGCCTCAATACCAGAAAGCACAACGCAGCTTAGACAGCTGCTGTTCGGAAAAAGCAAATCTGACAAAAACACTAAGGCTTCTCACCGATAAGCCCACGGGCTTGTATGTTATACCATTAAGGTGTTTTTGTACTGCTTTGAGAGTTGGGGGTGTTCGCCTGCTTGCTTTAGAAACATATCAGTGTTGGGGGGGGGGCAACATCCAATATCACTTTCTGTATAAAACAACTCTGAATAATTTTGCAATAGCACACCCATTCTGATATCTATGGAGTTCACTAAAACTCTCTGGAGTACTGTATGTGGACCAAATTATAAAATCTGTAATAACTGAAAATAAAGGAATGACCTTATATTGAATTAAAATAACTACCAGACACAGATCTACTGTATAAACTGCATGCAATATAATAATAGGAGCAAATTTTGTGCCCTGACTGAATTTTAACAAAGGGGAAGAGTATGGCATTAAACCATTATCATTGAAGAGCATGTAGTTCATCATACTTTGATCAAGTCTCACATCATGATATGTAGCTATTAAGGTCTTCCAGACAATCGAAGTGCCAAGTCACAAAAATTACTTCTAATCCTTCTGGGAAACCAAAAATGTCTAATAATTTAAGTAACAACACTGGAGACAGAGGTAGAGGCATTCTTGGGTATTTAGTATCTAAGTAAAAAAAAAAAAATCCAAGCAATAGCCTCAACTATGCAATTAAATCTCCCCCTCATTTTAAGTGGGAACAGAGTTCTGATTATCCAGCCATTGCTGCGATCTTGCCTTTTGTGACCAGCTCCCTCTGGATGTACTGGGCAAAAGTGCATACAAAAACTACCCCACATCTTCCTTTGACAAGTGATGGCCTAGCTCATCTATTGACGGTCATCTAATACAATTACTTTTAACAATTCAACCTGAAGAATCTCCCAAAAGAATAAAAATAATATTAAAAATCCAGATGGTAAGAAAACTAGTCCAGTAGTTTTAACTTAGAATAGTACTGCATTCTTGACATGCTAGTTTACTAATAGCCAGAAGTAACCGCAGAGAAGTCAGAAAACAAGAAAATGGTAGCTGCAGTCAAAACCTCATTTCCCCTTTAATGTGCCCATAAAAATGATGGGGTTTCTATTGTATGATCATAGTGCCATACTGACCACTCCTGTAGAGACTCCTGCTATTAGCTATAATTTTGATCTGTGGAGCATTCAATTCGATGAACTTTAGATTAGAGTGGATTAGAGTCTTATTTCTTCCAACAAGCCGGCCTAGCTTAAATGGTTTTAATGGGGATTTTAAATTTTTAAATTTATTGAGCTTGGGTTTTAAATTGGGAATTTTTCGATTTTGTAGATTTGGGATTTTAAATTGGTAATGCTGATGATTTAATTTATTTTAGTTTTTTCTTAGCTTTTGTACTATATGTGTTTTAAGTCTGGCTGTTCACCGCCCTGAGTCCCCCTGGGGAGAAGGGCGGTATATAAGTTGAATAAATAAATAAATAAATAAATAAAGATAAGCGCAACCATAGAACATAAAATTTCTGAATGAACAGTTTGCTCCTGAGAGCCAAAAAACATGAGACAGATTAGTGGAAAAGAAAAACTTATGATAAAGATAATGCAAAATAAATAAATAAATAAATAAATTGAATGCTTATATGCCAAATCTTAATTTGATCCAATTGTTATGGTATTCTACATGACTATTTCAGTAGATACAGTATCTTTCATCAATTAAAAAGAAAGATCCAGCTTTATTTTGTTCTCATATCTTGAGCTTCTGTTTTGGTAACTGTGAATGTTTGCTCATTCATATGAAGAACGGTACTACATTGTGACTGTGAAGGCTTGTCCACATCCTGTAATCTCTGGTTTTAATTCTAAAATCATATGGGCTCTAGGCAAGCCTTCACAGTTACAACGTAGTACCCTTCTTCATTCTTTTTCAGGGCAAGACAGGGTCAGATTAATATAATCTTTCAACTGGCTCATAGTGGAAGAAAAAAATGAAATATGAAGCAGAATTGAAAATATAAATCAATTTGGCAAAGATCTGTCTAAAAATATTAACGGAAACCAAAAGACAAGCCTGTGGCCTCTCGGATGGAATCAACCAATGACATGTCTATATCCTGATCCCTTATCATTCAGCTCAGAAAGGCCATTGGAGAATGTGGTCTAATAGTACTTAAACTTATTGTGTTTGATTAACAACTACTACTTTTTTCACAATGTAACAAAGCACTTCTTGACAGCAGTTCAGTACAACGTAGGGAATACTTTCATTCTAAGTAAGTGCAATAGCCAACAGCTAACCTTCAGTCCTTCTTCTTTGTAACAATCTACCAGAATTATTTATTATTGCTCAGGTCCCCAAATAACCATATGTCAAATTTTTAAAAAATGGATTGCTCAAACTGAAGAAGTGATTAGCTAAGATCTTTTGGGTTAATATATTGTGGGTGCTTTCTTCGTCTGACAACCTCTCCCTGAAGCCCTCTTTGCAACGCCAGCTTGTGCTTATAATTATGCCAACATTGCTTTTGATTTAAGGACTCGGAGTTTTTGTCCTCACTATAAACAACCACTAAATGTATGAACTGTGCAGCAAGAGAAAAATAAATAAAAGGACAACACATCAATATATGAATCAAAACCACATGACTAGATGAGCAGAGAGATTTGCCGAATGGCAGCAATCTGGAAGTTTCTCTTGCTTAGCTACTAGTGAAATACAAGCAGTCCAGTAAGCAAAAACCTGAATGGTGGTCTTAGGTTGACCCTAAGAATAATAAAGACTTGTGTCTGACTCACTTCCATAACTCCTTCTCTATCCCTGAAATTGGAAATGCTTGCACTACCAGATCATATTGTCATGAAAGGTAACATTACCCATCTCAACTCTAAACACTCATCTCTTAGAAATAGATTTCATGGGTAAGAATAGATAAGTTTCTAGTTGAACAGTTGTCATTTCTAACATTTGACTTGCATTCAACATTGTATCAGAAATTCTTTCCTAGTAAGTAACTCCATCACATTATTTTGTAAGCTGGTGTTATGTATGAAGTAAATAAAATAAGACCTGTTTCTTTGAGGATTTTCCTAGCAAAGAATTCATACTTAATTTTCATATACCAATGGACAAGCTATTTGCCAAATACTAACAATCAGAGCACACTTCAGAATATCACAGAACTGCCATATTTACAAAGCCCAATGTTTGGCTAATAAGAGATGTAAGCAAATAACTACTGTAAATGAATGGCATGAACAACAACTATTTATCTTAAGTCTGTTATACATTTAGATATACTGCAAGTCATTGCCTGTACTCATAAAACTTTCTAAGAGGAATACCAATCTGAGTTGAGTAAAAGCCACTACGTTTAGCCAGATTCTTCTTACAAGGTAATCGGTCCGCATTTTTACATTATTCATTGATAGTAATAATCTCCTCAGGGTTGGATTTTTATATCCTATTAGTTATCCAGTTAGTTGAATTGCTCTTCATTAAAAGAAATTCTCAACTATGGTTTAAATCCACAAAACAATCTGTGTCTCACTTATCCTGGAGGACATGAACAAAAAAGAGTAAATGGAGATGAACTACAAAATTCAAACCTAACCCTTTTGGTATTCAGTGTCATCATCTAAGACTGACTCTCAAAGTATGATTTTGGAAAATCCACCAGATTCTTCCCTATCCCAAATTCCACACATTTATCAGCCAGATAGTCACTTGTCATTTCTTCACAAAACCTTATTGCCACCTCAATCCACAGGCCTCCATGTACCCTGATACTGTACTTGACCAGTATCCCTCAGCTCTGCTTCCTCATACACAGTTGATTATCAGCTGATAAGAAAACATCTGCTGCTTCAATCAACACAAAATAGACAGCAATATAAGATCTAACATTCAGAAATCAGAGAAATGTGAACAGGTCTTGATCGCGATTAACCAGCCATGATCAGTATGTGCTGTGTTAAGTGGACCTATGATCTTGCACAAATAAGTCACTCATCTCTCAACTCTTCAGGCCCAGAGATTTCTACAGAAGGATATTCTTAAATTGGCAAATCCATGTTAAAATGCCATGAGTTACATAAAATAATTCAAGTTAATAAATCAATAAATATGTCTAGATTAAATTTTTTGGAACAGCTAAATTTTGGCACTTCAGTTTCAACAGCCCTAAAATGCTTATGAAACTTCCAACACATTTTAAAGTGTCTCCATTTTCTCACACTCCAGCAAAGTAATTTCCTTTGGAATGTAAAGTAAGTGGTGACACAGCCTTTATTCAGAAATGGGAATGAAATCATTAACAACATTAGGATATTTTTCCTTCCTTTATGTAATCCAACATCTGGTTGGCATTTCCTAATCACAGGTGCAGGTTCAGTACAGTTCTTTTAAAGTTGGAATGTGCACAACTATGCAAAGTATTTACCCTATCCAGCTGTTCTTTCTCATGTCTGGAATCTAGAATGCTATTTTTATAATAATGATTTTAAGGAAATTCTTTCATTCACACCTGATTTTATGATATGTAATTCTCGATACTGTTTTTTCTTGCAAAAGTTATTTCAAGGCCTTGTTAAGCCGAAGTAATTCTGGCAAATATAATAGTAATTCTCCTATGATGGTTTTGTCATGAAAAATGTCCCAACTGTTGGGCCAAATCCAAATTAAAAGTTATTCAGAGCTTCAAAATCATACCTCATAACTGCACTATAAGCAGACTTTATGAAACAAATGTAAACAATTCTTAGTAACAAATCTGATTAGACAGAAAAAAGTTTTGCTATCAGCAAATACATAAAAAAACATCCAATCAAGACTCACTGAAATCAAAGTTCATAATCAAGTCCTAAGTAACAATATCATGTCAATCATTGAAAGGTCCTATTCTGTCCTATTCCATTCCATTTCATTCCATTCTATGCCAAAAAAAATTAAATAAGAGGATGATGTAACGTAATCAAGGACAAGCCAGCCATTCAACTCCCAATCATTACAGACAGTTGAGTATATTTAATCCCTGATTCAATACCTGGGGGAAAAGCCTGGTCTTCAAGGCCTTATAAAAGGCCAACAGGGTTGGAGCCATAGAAATCTTGAGGATTATCCAGAGGGCAAATGCTGTGACAGAGCATTTTGGTAGATTTTGGCATGCCTGCCAAAATCTACCAGATGACAAAATTTACCAGATTAAGGAGATTCAGAGCATTCCTTGTAGAATGTGTAAGGTCAATTTATTGTTCTTTAGAAGAACACTTGACGGCCGTGACCAGGGGGGCTTTCGCACAGGTACACCTGGTGCGCCAGTTGCACCCTTTCCTAGACCGTGATGCCCTTCGCATGGTCACTCATGCCCTGGTTAAATCCTGCTTGGATTACTGCAATTCCCTCTACATGGGGCTGCCCTTGAGGTGCATCTGGCGGCTCCAGCTGGTCCAGAATGCAGGTGCGTGGGTGGTTACGGGAGCTCCTCATTACTCCCGTGTAACACCTCTCCTGCGCGAGCTGCACTGGTTACCAGTGGTCTGCCAGATTCACTTCAAGGTGCTGGTGTTGGCCTATAAAGCCCTACATGGCTTAGGCCTGGGGTACTTGCAGGACCATCTCCTGCCTGCTTCCCACCGTCCTGTCCACTCTCACAGAGCTGCTCTCCTCAAGGTTCCATCGACTAGGCAATGTCATCTGGAGACACCCAGGGATAGGGTGTTCTCTGTGGGCGCCCCTACCCTTTGGAACGAACTACCCACCGAGCTCCGGATGGCCCCGGATCTCCGCTCCTTCTGTCGAGGCCTGAAGACTATTCCAACAAATGGGCTGATGCTGATTCTTGGGTTTTGTTATTCACTGATTTTAATTTGGTTTTAATGGGATTTTATTATTTTAGTATGTTTTAATCCTGTGTTCACCACCCTGAGTCCATCGGGAGAAGGGCAGTATATAAATACTGCCAAATAAATAAATAAATAAATTGGAGATAGTCAGTCTTGCAAGTAACCTATCCCTATGCCATTAAGGACTTCATAGGTAACAACCAGCACCTTGAATCGGACCCAGTAGCTACTGGAAATCAATTTAGCTAGTGAAAGTTTGGGGTTACATGGGTGTACTACTGTGCATCCAGAACTATCTATACTGCTACATTCTGGACCAGTTTCAGCTTCCAGAAGCACTTCAAGGACTGCCCCATGTAGAAAATGTTATGATAGTAGAACAGGAGGTGGCCATGATAGGGGTTATGACAATAGAACAGGAGGTGAGTAATGCCTTATAATTCAGGAAATAGTGCAATTAGTGCACATGATTGATTTATGTAGACTCTTGGCCACAACTGCTACCTGCTTTTAAATAGAAGCCAAAAGTCCAAGACGGCTTCCAAATCGGGTAATGATGCCCTATTCAGAAGTAAAGATAGGTAAACTGGTTCTTCTCCAATCTGACCCATATAACCTCCAGACATTGGGAAGGAACTTTGTCAGCATCATTTGGCCAGCCAGGGATAGAGATGTTAAGTGTCATCAGCATACTGGTGGTATTTAACCTCATGGTGATGGATAATCTCATCCAGTGGCTTCATGTAGATGTTAAATAGAAGTGGAGAGAGGAAAGAGCAGTGAGGGACTCCACAAGGTAGAACTTGAGGGCTTAATAAATTTATTTATTAAACTTATACTCCATTGCAATCTAATAAATCTCAGATGCTTGCATAGCTAAAAACATCTACTGTATGATTATAGTGATGACAAATAATATCATAAAATCCTCCAAGTAAAAGAATACAAGTGAAAAATAAAAAGTAAAAGATGGTACAGTGCTTAAAGTTAAGAGAATGACCTCTGAAATATCTCCATTTTTAATGTTAACAATGGAAGTCTAAATAAATGTGGTAAAAAGCTAGCCCCATTATGACCAATATTTAAGTCCAAATAAGTACACACAGGATTGCAGCTAAAATATGCATCCTGACTGCATAATGATGCTAACAGAAAAGAGAAAAGGCTATGATTTATGGGGTACTACCAAGTAGAAGAAATAAGAACAAGAAAATTAACTACCACAGTTCCTCTCTAAAAAAACCCTCAGGAACTAGAGACATTGTCTTCATTTTATAAAGCTTACCTATGTTATTGTAAGATTAAAATGAATTCAATTTATTTTTTAAGATGAATAACAATTCTGTGCTCAAAGGCATATAGATGGATAAAGTTTATAGTAATTAAAAATAATAATAATACTAAATGTATTCACTGGCTGTAATTTAATCTATCAGAAAACAGCTTTTTAAAAATAATTATAATTATTTATAATTGGCTTTAATATTTAAAATATATGAATTTATGAGCATATTAAATTATACCTATAAAGAAATTAAAGCTTGCCAATACAACAACATCTGACATCATCTTTTCCATGCATATCTCTCTACCACATAAAAAATCATAATTGGTCACCTTTACTAAAAGGCTAGAGGGTCACTGCATTATTGCTGAAGAACTGGAAACCAACCCCTTTTATTGGATTGCATCAGGGCTTACTACTTGTGAGTAACTGAGATGATATTCCATTTATGCATACCTTCCCATCTAGCCACAAGCTTTGTCCCGCTAGCTTCATTAATGTAGTGGACTCTGGCTCTCACTACAGTTACTACACAAACAAGACAGTAAAAACAACTGAAACACTTCATCTTTCTATCCATCAGAAGTTTCCCCCCTTAACAATGCACAATTTCCAGCTAATAAAGAGGTGCCGATTACCATTAGCTTATCTCACCAAAATGCCTCGCAGCACCATCAATACTACAGAGATAAATTATTAATTGTCCCAAGTAATTAAATTTATCAAATCCAAATAAATATTACTGGTATTTTATGTAACTGCTTTGAAGGCTCAGCTTCTGAAGGGACAGTATTGATCAAGCGAAGAAAGACAGATGTTTCCCCTGTTAGCAGCTGATGAGGTCTGGCTTTGCATTAATGTCAGAGGGAAGGCAGCTGACAAAGAGCCTCTGCAGAAGAGCAAACAGGCATCTAGTCATTTCATAGAGGGAAAAGTCAAATATTGAGAAGGCACTTTGAATACATACATATATTCAAGTGACCCCCTTCCCTTGTGCCTAACACAGGCAGCAATACACTTTTAGCTTGAATAGTCCTAGCCCGCACCCTCCTTTCCTGTGCTCAGAGAAAGCAAGCACCACAGTGGATTGTACCTCATTAATCAATGCTAAAAATGTGCTCGGTTGGCTAGTAAATATTTAAAAGCCAGTAAGGCTGGATGTGTGAATCAATGGGAATGAAAGCTCCCTCTCCCCCCATTTCTTTTTAATTGGTCTGACCACCAATTTGTCTACAAGATCCTAGTTAGCAGGTAACAAGTAAAACTACCAGCTGGAAGCCTTTCTTGGTGGAAGGGGTCCAGCTGTGAACTAAACAATTGTACCTCAGCATTCCCCAGAGTGCTCCATGGAACTGAGATTGCTAAGAACTTTCTTTCATCCTACTGTTTTTCCCTCATTATCAAAGACTTAGCAGGTTAGAATCCAGCCGTCTTGTCGCATGTCATACAAGAGATCCAATGATGCAATATTGAAACAGTACTCCCCCCTCACCCCCACCCCACCCCACCCCCACATACTTTTCCTGTGGTGGAGACTCTCCTGACGATATATATTTACACACAGGAAATCATGTCTTAATAAAGAGATAAATAATTTAAAAAATTATGAACTCCTAACATGAAGCAATTGCATGTTTTCATTCTAGTTTTAGCTGATACTAATAAGAATCAAAGGAACAGCATTTAAAAAGTATCTCTAGCTTTTTAAAGATTTTAAGTAAATTTTGCATTTTTAAAAAATGACCAAAGTTGGCACAGAGGCATCTGGAAGTTATATAAAACATTTTACAAGATGGCTGCTATATCTTACTATCACAAAGAGAAATAAAAGACCAAGTGCCTAAAGGGAAGATGTAAGTATTCTACACAAGCACCCAAATTTTGTCTCTTAACAATCAAAGGCACCAGTTAAATTTTAATTAGAAATTGGCTGCAGCTAAAAGTACTCATATCTCTTCAAATTTCTTTAGGCAGCACATTTCCACCACAAATAAAATGTCTGTATTATAATATCACTGTTGCCCTGGAAGTGAGACTAGCATCGATTTCTCCAAAACAGAAGATCCTTGACAGGTGTAATTTCACCAAACCTGAATGTTTGGTGAATAGGGGAGAGTTCTTCTAGAGTGCACCATAGTTGTATAAAATATGCTGTGTTTTATAGTAAATATACCTATTAATTTCTATGATCATCATGAGCCCAAAAAGTAGAAAACATGATGGAGGAGCAGGAAGCCTAGGCATTGTTTAAAAATGTTTCCTCCTTCTTAAGAAACACACCTCATACTGATTTCTCTACTGCATTAAATGGAAAGATGGAATATGAATTTAAAAGAGAATTTAATCCAAGCAATTAACAAAACCCCCCCAGTTGTTCTCCAGAGCTTCCATATCTATCTACCTTTGCATGTTTTCCACTCAACATTATTTCTAAATCTTGTCAATAAGGAACAGAAATAAAAAGAGGCTGATATAGGTGACATGTTAGCAGAAATGGGAATCCAATAAGCCTTCATGTGGAATTATCCATGTATGCTAGATAAACTGGCTGGACATGACAGAAAGAGTCTAAAACCTTTGCAGGAAACCAATCAGATAAAGCCCAAGAGCAATGTTTTTCAATGTTGGCAACTTTAAGATATGTGGATTTCTTCACTTCATAGAAACTCTTCTGTTAGAAAATCAACAATATTGTTTCAAAATTCTAAATAGGCCCAAAGTTGACTGTAAATGAATTTATCAGAAAGCTGTAACCAAATTAGGATAACAAAATGTTAGTTTCAATTTCAGTTCAGAAGGAGAACCTTATTAGTAAATGTCCTAAGATTGCCATCCACTTGGACTAATCAAAATCCTTGCAACATTATACATTGATCATGAGAAGTGAAGGCATCCCAGGGGTGAAATGCTTCCGGTTCAGACCAGATCACCCGATCCAGTAGCGATGGAGGTGGGTAGTTCGGAGAGCCGGTAGCAAAAATCCCTGCCCCCACCCCCCATTATCCAGCTCAGCCAAGCAATTATCAGAGGCTTTTTTTAATTTTTAAAAGCATTTTTTCTATTACCTCTTTGGCCAAAAAAATTCTTTTAAAAGTAAAAAAAAAAAGCCTCTGATGATCGCACAGCTCAGCTGGGATCATCAGAGGTTTTTAAAAGCATTTTTTCTACAACCTCTTCTGCTGAGGAGGTTATAGAAAAAAATGTTTTTAAAGGGGAAAAAGGTCCCCTTTTTTCCCCCTTTAAATCAGCTGGGATTGTCAGAGGCTTTAAAAGCATTTTTACAACTTCTTCAGCAGAAGAGGTTGTAGAAAAAATGGTTTTAAAAGTAAAAAAAAAAAAAGTCGGCCATGTCCACTCAGTCATATTACACCCCCCCCATAAGCCACACCCACAGAACCGGTAGTAACAACTCTTACATTTCACCACTGTGGCATCCCATGACATCTAAATTAGGCTACATATATGAACCGTGGTAGGCGGTTCATGAAGTTGTGACACATGCAATGTCACTTGCTACCTCTTGTTGAATGCCCATTGTGAGAGGGGAAAGCTGTTGGCTGTACCTGAACCCCAGATATATTCGGCTGATCCTTCTTAGCTCACACATTTTTAATTTATTTTTAATGCACAATTTCTTTCTTTTTTTTTCTTTAAATGTTTGTCTAATAGTGTTGTATTTTTTGTAAAATTTCCTCTTTTTTTGAGCTTGCATTTTAACTTTCTGATTAAAATAATATTAAAAAATAACAGATCATTGAGTCTAATATTCATATTCATAGCAATTCTTGGTTTGTTGTGAACTCTTGTGAGTCTGACTCCAAAACTAAATCAGATCCTTTTACCTTCTGCAACAGCAAAAAATTTGGCCACGCACAAATAGCATTCCAAAACATGATTAAGAATTACTCTGATTAATCTCAGTTTAAATATTAAATTCCATATATTTCCCAACCTTACATTTGAAAATAAATCATACACAACCGCCCTTAAAGCTTTGGAAACATAGCCCACAACAAAACTATACCATTGACAACTCCACCGTGAAGTTAAGGGGAGAAGTTACGCCACTTCAAAAATGGTGCTCACTTCCAAGACCAGATCAGGTGGTCTAAGGATGGAGCAGTTTGTTCTTCTTCCCTAATGTGATCTGCAGAACTTCCAGATATGTAGCAAAAGGTAAGTGAGTGATTGGTGATGGGGTGGGTGGCCAAGAAGGGAAGGAGTATTTGGCATCCAGCTGGCAAAGCAGGCCCAAAGCCTAAGACTCCATGAGGCGAGAAGCAGAGCATGGAGTTCCTCAGGGAGTGGGGGACGTCTTGAAAGGCGTGGGGCAGGGACTGAGCTAGACCTCCCAGAAGCTTCCCTGGGGCCCCTGAAGCACTTTTGCTCCACTTTATGACCACACTGGGGAGAAAGGGATGGGGGTTCATTCAGTGAGGTGATCACATGGGTAGTTCACCTGACAGCTGTGCAACTTATGATATAATGGCCAAGCTTCATTACACTTGTTGAGGATTACCTGTACTACTGATTTTCTACAGTTCAACATCCTGCAATGGGAGGGGGAGCACAAAAAGGTTACTTAAAGCCCCTAAGATTTAATAGACCCATTTCATCACTTAAGAAGCCCTCAAAAGCATTAATTATGTCATGAAGTAGCACTCCAAGAAAAAAAAATTAAACTAAATTACATCTCTTGACACACACGCACCCCAAATTACCTATCTGCACTTAAGAGGAAAGAGACAGGTTCAAAAGCTACACAGTCTATATTCCAAAAATTAGTTGAAGCTATTTTATTACAGTATTGCAGTTCATGCTCTACTAGTTCATTAACAGGAAAGGAACAAGAAATGAAAAGGGGAAGCAAGTACCCCCTTTAGATCCGAAAAACTAGCACATTAACTTACCCTTTGACTCCTCAGCGTAACACCAGCAGACTTGAAATCTGGAAACTTGATGCCAGCTGTTTCAGGGACAGCCTAAAACAGAAAGACAAGTCAAGATAAAGTTTGAAGGTAAGGCAAAAACCAGAGTTTCTTCCTATAAAAACACTTGTCAGAGATAAATTTGAAGTCAGATGAAAATCCTTCCGAGAATAATTGGAAGGATATGATGGATAGGACTATTCATTTACCATACTGCTTCTAAGCCTATCTACTATTCTAATGTAATTGAAATTGTAACAGTATGGCTTCAGTACATTAAGATAACAGCAATCTACAGTATCTACTACAAATATAATATCTATATTTGTACCTATTCAAAATTATTCACAGCAAGTGAGAATGAGATATAACAATGAAATCTGATTATATTCAGTTCATTCAAATAGCGATATATGGCATCTATGTAGTTCCAACTACATTTCTACACTATATTTGCTTCTGAATTTGATAGTGGTGTTAGACATTCATTCCTTAAATATTTAATAAATGTTCCTCAAAAACGTTAGAAATGAAATAATGCATACAACTAATTGAAGTATTCCCTATGATGCATAAACAGAAATATCCCTTAACAAAAGCTCAAAATATGTGAACTCTTGGACTTGGATCAAGTATCATATTTAGGTATATTAGTGCTTATTCCCACATAAATGTATCTAGAATTGGCTTTTCAACAAGATAAAGCAGGTACATTTCACTGCAGAATTCTCTCACATAGACTGAAACTAAGCCCTATGGAGCTGTCTAGCTGTGACATTATGAACCTAACACTTTTTGGACTGTATCAGTAGAAAGAAAATATAATTGGAAAGTATGATATACTTTCTTAGTAGAATTAGAATCATATAACAAAATAAACATGCAGGATGCTTAAAAATTAACAGAAGAAACTATTTTTTATTGAACTGAATCAGAAAATTAATTTTAGAATGACTATTATAGATATTTTCATAAAATAGGATATATTTTTTCAAAAAATATTTTACTTGTGCGGGGTGCTTTCTTTAATTGTTCTTTCTTTAATATGCCCTTTCTTTACTTGCTCAAAACTAGCCAACATCTACCAGATAAGGCAAAACATCTGAATCCATCCCTAAGGGGTTTTGTTTATATTAAAGACAGCACTATTCCTATAAACTAAAATCCACCAGGTCTCTCATTAACCAGGCCTTTAAAAGTCATATCTGGGCCCAAAGATCTTCAAATATTATTTATTTAGGGAATTAAATATATTATTTCAAAATGTTTTGATTTGGGCATCTTATCTTTTCTGTTTCTAACTAGAAGACTCATTGTCAAATCCCATATCAACCTTCATGGTAAAACTTTTTGCCTCATTCCTATGATTGTCTTTTCATAGTTTCCAAAGCAAATAATAACTCAAAAGTGTGATGTACATGATTGTGTAAACTAAGAAAAATATGCATAACATCTCTTATACAGGAAAGCATGAATTTTCCAACCTCCAGAAAACCAGTATCTACACCTGTGTTATCCTGTTACCATTTAATTTCTGTATTATTTGCACCAAACATTCAACTTAATCTTTGCTCTCTCCTTATGCTTTGCTCTCTCCTTATGCAGCAAATGTACTCAACTCATCATTCCTCACATTTTTCACAAAAAATATTTCTCTTGTAGCCATATATTCCCCATAATAAGCTAAAAATATAATTTATCCGCAGTTTAAACACTGCAGACTCACAAATGTTTCAATGTCATAAATTCTTACATAAGTAAATTTAATTTTAAAAATATATGTGGGTGGGGGTGAATCCGTAACACAGAAAAATAAATTCAATGGAAAAGGCTCTATCACAGATTCTTTTTTATTCTGTTCCTCTTTTGCAAAGAAATTCTACATCTGGTAAGATAACCACGGAATTTATACCATTAGATATATCCAGGCTTTTGCGTATATCAAATATGATTTTTAAAGCTACAAAATAGGGATATATTCAGTTCATTTGCTAACCATCTAGATTATACCTTTACCATTTTTAATGTTACCATCTTTAATTCTACTCTGACATTATGGGGCATTCCAACAAACCAGGGTCCAAATATTAATAATGACGGTAAATACACTTGTCTTTGCAAATCTTTTTCTTCAGCCTATGCTAGGACCATGATACTTAAGCCACATTTTTTCTTTAATTTCTGCATGTGGAAACTATGCTATTTAACTATCTTCTAGAACTAGAAACTAGAAACTAGACCTAGAAACTAAATCTATAATCAAAACCTTTATAAAATAAACCTTTATTTTGAACTTCAGAAGTGATAAAAAAGGAACTGCAGAGCTTCTACTGCAAAAAGTACACAAGATAAGAGTGCACAATCACATTGCTCATTCACATTTTAACAAACGATGACTTCTTGGAAAAACCCTATTACATCTGAATGGAATCAGAAAGAAAAATATGGTGCTGTTTCAATGGGCTGATGGATCTTATCCACTTTCTTCACAGCTGGGTGATCCAATTTTTTTTACTTAGAAACTGCTCAACGGTATTAAGGACAGAAAAGCTATCAAATGCCACAGACTTGCTTATTAGAAAAAGAAAGACAATTCCCGCCTCCACAAACCCTCATAGCTCACTAGAAAATAGGGGTGATCTAGAAACGTCATATACATTTCTTCAAAAGGAAAACTATTATCAGATCTTGATCTTTCTTTTACTCCTCCTGAACACCTGTTTTAGAAGGTGTGTGAACTATGCATGAGTTGGTTCATATATTTGCCAAAATCAAGTATCCACTGAAGACAAATCCAATGGTCTAGGGAAGAGATTTTCCAACATTCTTACTTCGTATCTGGACAAAACCTATGCTGCTAAACACATCCAATTCAATTTACTCAAGCTGCAAGCTTCCTTTGAGTAAAAGAAAACCTCATTTTCTATGCAGAAAATCTGCCTCAGTAACAGTGTCTTTGCTGAATACTGGAGAGTACCTAAACGAATCCCTTTTAATACCTGAACCTATATCAGTAGGCCAAAATATGTTAGTGTTAATTAATTAAATTTCACACCCAGGACAATTTTTAGTCAAAGCCAACACAATGCATTATAAAAATAACAGAAATATCAAATCACTTGCCATGCATGTTAGATCCTGTATACCAAGCACTGTGGAGGCATCTAAACTTCTTTTTTAAAAGCCCCGATTTATTGGGTTTGAGATAATCTCAGAATAGTTTTAGCGTAATTCTTACTATCTCCCCTCAACAATTTTCCACTGAATCCGTAACCAAACTATAGGGCAAGTTCACCCCCTCCCCACTGCACAACCTGCTTTTGCCACATCAGAGCAATTAAATAAGTTGCTGTACCTCACATGCAAGCATGAGTTGTAAAAGCTTCAACCTCAATTGACTCTTTGGTAAATGACTTCCCTTTGTTAAGATGATGCTGATACAGCCCTCAATTCAAATTGTTAGTTAAAATGCAATTTAAAAAAAAAAAAGAAAAAGCAGTTTCCTGCTACAGTTGATAATTTACTCCTAATGGACTCATGTCATGGTTGAAACAGCACTTTTGCCACAACATAAACTGCCTTTAGGAAACTGAGGTGTTTACTTCCATGCAGGCATAAGGACCCCAGGCAATACTGTGGGAAGCAGCCAGATATATCTAAAGCAAGTTGAATGGCTACTTAATTCTACATGTATTAGAATAGAATAGCCTGTCTAGTCGGGGATTGATGACTAAGAAGCAAAGAGAAACTGAAGCCACAGATTTCAAATTTTCAAGACCTTAAATCTTAGTCTTTGTATCTGTAAATCTAGGTAGATTTACAAATACAAAGCCATTCTTGCTCACGCAAAATAATGCATTTTCATATGAAATTTGTGCTGAGGTCCCATCTTAATCACTGAAAGGAAGAATATTTTCCAAATTATATGGCACATTGCCATTCCACACTATTAAAAAAAAATCTAACCACCATTTTAAGATTATAAGTGAGATATTCAAGAGTGATAGGTAAAAAGTGTTAAGCAGGCACTCAAGGTCAAAGTTATCCAATCTTGTTATATTATGTTGATGACAGCAAGATTATGTTATACACAAAAATGGAAGGACACTATGATCCCCACAATGGAAGAATGGTTGCAAAAGTTGATGGAGTTAGCAGAGATGGCTAAACGGACTGCTTTGATTAAAGAAAAAAACACAATTACTTTTGTTTCTACTTGGAAACCGTTTCTGGACTTTGTGCTTCAGGTGGAAAAAAATGAAACTTTGATTTTGGGTTTTACCGATTAGATTTGTTGATATAGAAATAGCTAGTTTATACTACTATATAAAAGTAAAAAATTGAGGTAAAATGTCTTATTTTCTTATTTTACTGCACCAAAGGGAATTGGGAGGCAATGCCTTTTCTCTTTTCCCTTCTTTTTTGCATGTTCCTTCCCCATTCCCTCCCCTATTTTTCCTACTATTTGTTTTTGTATTTTTCGTATTTTATATTATAAATAAAAAAAGGACAAATCTTCTGGATTTCCTACTTTTATCATGCACATTTTAAGGGAAATCATCTTTAAAAGTACATTAAGATCTAGATTTAATATTAAGTTTAAGGATGTAATTAATTTTATATTAATATTAAATGAATATTATATGGATCTTCTTTTTCTTTCCTTTTGTTAAATTAGCTTTTTTCCATTTTTTATGTTTAGTTTATTTGAATTACTATAATGTTTTTCTCTCTCGGCATAATCACTATTTATATGAGTTGGTGCCTTGCCTATATTTCCATATTAATTTATTTAAAAGAAATGTTTGTATTTATGTAAAATATATTATGCGTGTTTATTACTTTAAAAGAAAATACATTCCAATGTTAAACAGGCATTTGTATAATAATTTTTGGAAACAGGAAAGGAAGAAACTGAAATCAATAATCAAATGCAATTGTAAATAGATTGCTCCATCCAACTTTAGTATTCACACTTACAGCTTCAAATTGACATTTTTCAGTGACCATGTTTGTTGTGCAGAATGACACAGTGGAGAGCTACTTCCTGACTGTGTATTCACAATGCCCCTTGAGAGGGTTTGTCTTAAGCCCACTTTATCTCTTTTCCAGCCTAGCAATTTCAGTTCCTTTCCTCCCATCCTAACTGGGGCCATACTGCAGCTTCCTGTATGACTGCTTCAAGAGATATTAAGGTCTGAAAAGAAACAAAATAAATCACCCAAGCAAAACTTATACAGACAACTAACCATTCCTGGCACTGAAATAGTAAGAAAGCATCATAAGAAAATGAGCAAGGAAAGTATAAGATGTTTACAGGTTTCTCGGTCTCCTTTTTCTGTGGCAGCTTTTTCTTAGGTGCCTTGCGCTCTGCACGTCTTTGTTCAGTGGTTGTGTCAGCAGCTGTAATGAGTTTTTGCAAATCTTGTGTCCGCTTCTCCCTCTCTTTCTTCCTAGCTTCAATTTTCCGCAACTCCTGGATTAGATATTCTTCTTCTGCCACCTACAAATGAAAAAGAGGTAATGCAGCAGGATTACATGATGAGTAAAGCTATATTGGAGAGCCACCTAATGGCAACAATTTTCTATCTAGATTAGGATCCCCTGTCCTATGATTTTCCATGGAATATGTGTCTGTCTGTCTCTTAAGTAAGTCAGTCAGTCAGTCAGTCAATCAATCAAGCTAGCTAGATATATGCTGCCACAAAAATGACTCTATGAGCAAACTATTTGAAAAAGATGATTTGCAATACACAGGAGAGAGAGAGAGTGAGTGAGTGAGAGAGAGTGTGTGTCTGTGTCTGTCTGTCTGTCTGTCTTTCAGGTCAGTCGGTCAGTCAGTCAATCTTATATCTAGATTTATGCTGCCTCGATAAAAATGACTCTATGGGCAAACGATTTGAAAAAAGATTATTTGCAATAGGCAGGATAAACTGGCAAACAGAAGCAACATGTATTTCTAGCTGTATATTCAAAGCTGCCACAGAAACCTGGCAAATTGCAAGTACATTAACAACTCAAAAAAAGGTGTTGTCTATGTACTCCAGTGCACTGTGAAATACTGTTTGCAAATGTTCTGCATGCTCCTTGAAAGTAATGCTGCAAAGATCACATGACATATTCTTTTCCATACATAGTGATAGGTTTAGGTATCATATTATTCTCTTTTGGAGTGAGCAATGTTATATAAAGCTCATAAATAAAACAACAAATAAGTCAAATAAATTAACAGCCTCAGTTAAGAAAATAAATGAAATATAAAATCAAATCTAGTAGATACAGCAACTTTAATTATAACCTTGAATAGTCCTAAAAACCATATTTGCTTCCACATCTACTGTATCCATACACAGTTTCCTGCATTACCATTTATACTTTCTATGCCTTCTCAGTCTTGTTCTTCCTTTCAATCTACTCACTCTTCCTATGATTTTATATTGTAAACTGTCCAGAACCATTATGGCGAACCTATGGCACGTGTGGAGCCATATCAGTGGGCATGCGAGCGTTACCCTAACTTAGCTGCAGCGCACATGTGTGCGCCGGCCAGCTGATTTTCAGGCCTTCCAGCCCACTGGAAGTTGGCAAACAGGCTGTTTCAGGCCTCCGGAGGGCCTTTGGAGAGGGGGGAAGGCTGTTTTCACCCTCCCCAGTCTCCAAGAAAGCCTCTGGAGCCTGGAGAGGGCGAAAAATGGGCCTATCAGCCAAAAGCGGGGGAGAGCGCAGGGGGGGCAGGGTGCATTGAATTATGGATGTGGGCACATGTGCGCAAACCCCCCCCACTCCCCCCGCTTTTGGCACACAACAGCAAAAAGGTTAGCCATCACTGGTCTAGAATATAGAAAATATAAATTACTGTACCCAAAAAGAATTTTGCTTTACATTCTTTCCCTCTATATCAGAGGTGCCAAATTGGTGGCCTGCGGGCCAGATGCATCACATGCAGGCCATGCCCACCCCAGCTCCACAAAGGCAAAAACATCGCGATATGTCATGTGATGTGATTGAGTTTGACACCCGTGCTCTATATGATGAAACAATTGCATTTAACTTATTTTTAGATTTCTTATAATATACCCAACTCAATACAGTGTGAATAGAAGCATGTTTATTATATGCAACATTTTTGCTTTTTTCTAAAGAATCGTTTATTCATTCTTCACAACAGATCCTATACTATCCTCTACCTTTCTACTAGCATTTGCACACGTTAAAATTCTTAATCCATTTTTTTTGATCTTCAGTAAGCATTCTATCAGGATCCACAACTCCTGCCCTTATTGTAGTATGTAAACTATCTTAATCGTTGCTACATTTTCAGATCCACCCTCCTTGTTGCATCATATAGTCTATCAAACATTTACTGCAAATCATTCAAGTTTCTAGCCAACATGGTATTCTGTACATGGAAAAGTATTACACATGCACACACATTGAAACCTCCAAGCAACATACCTCTATCATCATGAAAAGCACTCCTTATACTTTTTCCATAAATATACTAAACACCAAGGAGACACCATACGTTTTATCTTACTCTGCTCAAAGAACAATCATTTGATAAGTGTTCTATTTACTCTAACGCATGATTTCCACCAAATATTGCCCTTACTGCATTGGTGAACCAACTTTCTACTCTGCAATATTACAATACTTTCCATAATTCAAGACTTTCAACTTTACAGCTTAGAATTTTCAGTGACTTGCCTAGGATAAAGCAGTTGCCAAATTTTGGTCATGTTGTCTCTTCTACCTTTTTGATCAGAATCCTGCCAAATATCAAGCACACTAATCCACAGATAGCTTTTGTACTCTTGCTTTGTTTTTCTTTGTATAGGTAAACAATAACAGCACTCTCCCAGGTGTCAGGCAGTCCTCACATGTATATATTAAACAAGGCACGCGCACCAACTAGATAAAGAAACAGTACTCACATTTTAACATACAACATTTTCACAAAATTGACGACTTCTTTGTCCTCAGTTTCTTTCTTATAGATTAACCTCTACAGGGTTTGCTTTAATTTAACTCCTTGATATATCACTTTTATTTGCATACAAATTTCTAAATACTTTTTTTCAATCAGGATTGTTAGCAAAATTAACTGGTTCCAGAGCAGGTAAGGGGTAGGGCAATCCAGTGAGGGATTAACCTGCCTGTGACTGTTCTTCCTGCCTTGGGGCTTTCCAGAAAATGACGGAAATGGTCCTTCACCTTACACTTAGTCCTTTTCATTGCACACTCTTTGGGTGAGACTATTTTGCTGCCACTTTGCTCTTGTAACATGAAGCACACCATGGCCATACATTAAAGGTCACTAGTTTTGTTTTTTGTCTCAGGATGGACACAACATGATCTGAAATTGAAGAGTACTGAAGTTTAATCCTTTATGGACAGATGACTTTCTGACTGCCACAAAATTTGATATAATAACCTCTCCTCTACAGAGAAGGGACCATTAGATACTACCCCAGATACCTAATGGATTCCATAGGTTTTCAGAGAACTATTAGAAGTGCAGTATGCAGTTCAACAAAGGTTACCAATTGAAATAATAAGATGCCTGGGGCTTTAGATTGGTCTGAACTGGATGTGCACATGTTTGCTACTGTTCCTTGATTTTCTGAGGCATCCAGAAAAAATGAAATGATAGGGAGACACCAAAACCCCAAAGGGAGAAAGTTTGAGTCTCTCCCTGAGATGATTAAGTCCACAGTGGCAATTCGGGTGACGAAACCCCCCACCCCCAAAAAACCAATAATACTTTTCCTACCTTATTTTACTGGCTGAATGCTTCCCCATTTATAGAACAACTAATTTCCTTTTAGGGAAGGATGTTTTCCTGGATTACTTGAAATGCTGCTATGAGCAATTTCATGGCATTTAGTGGACAGATCAGTTAAATTTAGGAGTAGAACTTAACAGACAGCATTAAGAAGATGAGGGTTTTCTCTTCTGATACAATTGGAGTCTGTGAATCCTGCAGAAGTGGAAAGGGCCCTCTGCAGTATTAATTCTGCCACTTCACAGCTGGACAAGAAATGTGGTAGAACTGCTGACCCAGTACCTGGTGATTATCAGGGTCTGCATGGGAAGGAACAGATTTAACAGAATGGCTTCAGGTTTATGAGCCTACATCTCTTTATCTCTGAATAGATATTTCCCATTCAGAAATTGTCCAAAATGTGTGCATTCCTATAGATTCACAGCTCTTGCTTAAAAATCAGATGGTAGATATAACTAGGAGGGCTTTTGCACATTTCCATATGATCCATCATTTATAATCATTCTCATGGAGAACGCTTGCTCATGATCACTTCCCTGTTGGACTATTGTAATGTGCTCCACATGGGGTGGCTTCTGAAGAAGACCTGGAAGTTACAGCTGGATACAGAATGAGGAAGGTTGGGGAATGGTCAAAATGCTCCAATATATTTGCATAACTCTTGTGCTTTAGAAGTTCCACTGATTACGAATGGGCTTCTGGGTACAATGTAAGATGCTAGTTGTAATCTCTAAGACCATATATATCTCTGAACCTGGTTATTTGAGAGACTGCATCCTGTGGCATTTATTTACCCAACCAACCAGGTTTCATGAGTTTAACTATTTCCAGTTCCTGTCTCTCTATAATCTGACAAGGCCTCAGAAGTGGGCTGTTTCCATCATTGCTCTCTTTCTCTAAAAGTCCCTTTTAATGGTTGATTTTAAAAAATTAGTAAGAATTTCCATCATCTAGCTCAGGGATGTCAAACTTGTGGCCCGCAGGCCAGATATGTCACATGCTGGCCCTGCCCCGCCCAGTTTAGTGAAGGGGAAAAAGTCCAGATATGTCATGTGACGCCACCATGACGCCACGAATTTGAAAGCTGATCTAGCTGGTACAAGAGAACAGTATATAGGCAAACTTATCGTTACCTGTTAAAAGAGCCTTAAAGAAACCATACTTTCCCTTCACTTACACATTAAACATTCACATTTGCACTACTCATTATTACCTCTTAATATTCCACCAACCCAAATGCTTACTTCCTTGAAACCTCAAGCAGTATTTTCTGCTAACGTTAAGAACCATATTAATCTGTTTGGACACCTTATGGCCAATATGCCACAAATGCAACTAAAGCACAGTTTTAACCAAAGCACCCTCCCACTATTCTATGCAAACTAGGATATTGAATCCAAAGATTAGATATCCTAATTGCAAGTTTTGCAAGTTAACAAGTATTGGGCACATTTCACCACCTACAGGTTCACATACTTAGGATGCTTTAGACTTTGGATTCCTTTCTATGGAACATTTAAAGATCTAGGAAGTCTTTCAAGTTGCAGATCCAACACTTAATGCCATGGTTCAATGACCCATCATCTTCCCTAAGTTCTCTTATCTATATTCTTGATCATAATATATAGACATTTGATGTCCTTATACCAGATCAATCAACTGTTGACTCATGCCTAAACCTCTTAACAAAAATATATTTCCAAAATAAAGTAAGGTGGCAGTGCTTAATAACTGCATAATTATGCAAATGTTCATCTTTTAATGAGAAAATTATCCAAAATTAAGAAATAGATTCTAATTAAGTAGCACACTATTCAGTAACCTTCTCAAACACTGAGTAGCATTTTTAAACAAAGTATGTTCATATCCACATAACCATTACTAATCTTCAAACAATGGAAGTGCATTATATAATGTTATCATCAAGAGGAATTATGTTAATGATTTCAAAGGATAATAGAACCAACAACCATTGGCCATTGCTACTGCTCTGGCACTACTTCATTACCTGTTCTGGTGTTCGGTTGTACAGCCTTTCTAACTGTTCCTTCCGGCGCCTCTCATGGCCAGCATCAAAGACAGGGATTTTCAGGTCTGTACCTGGAGCTGCACGAATATTGGCTAACTTTGCACAGATATGATAATAACGCTCCTTCAGGTCTTCTACTGACCGTTTCTAAGTTCAGAACAAGGGTTAAAAATAGAAATGATTAAGAGATTAGGGATAAAGGAACATATATATTTGTTATATGGCTACAACTAGCACCAATACATTATGAAAATAAGATTTACTGGTTTGTAGTATAAAGTTACATATGATCCTTATGTAGAATATGAATATCATTCATTTAATGGTGAAAAGAAGAGGTGGTACATATTCTTTCTAATGTTCAATGTTATTAAAAATGTACCCTTACAAACATCTTTATCAGTTATCATTTGTTCTTAGATATATCTTCCATTAAGAAAAATATTGAACACCTATAACAAGGACAGAAACAAGAATATGAATCTGCTGAGGCTTCCATATTTGATTAAACAATCATTCTCCAAAATTATCTAATCTGGGCAACTCTTGTTGATGCATCACATTATCTAATATTCTCCATGATCATTCAGTTAAGATGGGCCTAATTATGAAGTGCCCTAAGGTGTTTGTGTAAATTAGACAACACCTTTTCTGCAGTTTATGTGCTAGGTTTGTGGCACATGCTAATATCTGATAGTTTCATATTTCATAACTGTTGTTTTTTGTTTTTACCTGCAAATAGAGAAACAAAAAGCATTCAAATCACATATGAGCCCTTTTACCAGTGATGGCTAACCTTTTTCCTGTCGCATGCCAAAAGTGGGGGGAGCACGGGGGTGGGTCGCACGCATGCATGCCCACAGCCATAATTCAATGCCCCCGCGCCCCTCCCACACACCACACATGTGAGTGCAATCCTGTGCTCCCCCCGCTTTTGGCACATGATGACAAAGAGGTTACCGGTGACCCCAGTACGCCTGTTTTTCACCCTCCCCAGGCTCCAGAGGCTTTCTTGGAGCCTGGGGAGGGCAAAAACAGCCTCCCCCACCCACCAGAGGCCCTCCGGAGGGGGGAACAGCCCATTTCCCAACTTCCAGTGAGTCCGGAGGCCCAAAAATCAGCTGGCCGGCATGCCCATGTGCGGTGGAGCTGAGCTAGGGCAACGATCGCGTGCCCACAGATATGGTTCTGTGTGCCACCTGTGGCACACGTGCCATAGATTCACCGTAACATTAAAGTTAATGTTAAAATTTGGATTATAGTTGGGCATAATTTGGGGAGCCAAAACTCATTAACGGGAATATGAATAAGTTCTCATTTGATGATCAGTATTTACTCTTCCATAGGATGATCATTGGTCAAATAATGGATTCTTAAACTTTAAGTCACTTGGCACATTGCACTAAAACATCATTTATTGACTACTGTATTGACTACTGTAATGCTCTCTACATGGGGTTGCCCTTGAAGACCACTTGGAGGCTTCAGCTGGTACAGAATGCAGCCACACGGGTTGTGATGGGAGAATCCCAATACTCCCATGTAAAACCTCTCCTGCCCGGCTTGCATTGGTAAGATTCAAGGTGCTGGTAATGACCTATAAAGCTCTACGTGGCTTAGGCCCAGGATACTTGGCAGACCATCTGCAACCAGCAACAGCTTCCCATCGCCTGGAGGGCCTGCTCTGGGTACCATCAGCTAGACAATGTCGACTGGCGGCCCCTAGGGGTAGAGCTTTCTCTGTGGGCGTGCCCACCCTTTGGAATCAACTCCCCCTGGGGCTCCAGCTGGCTTCTGGCCTCCGCACCTTCCGCCACGAATTAAAAACATGGCTGTTCGCAGCGTCCAGCCTGGACTGAGCCGGTTTTAATATTTTAATATTTGTGTATGTATGTATTTTATGTTTTTATTGGTTTGTTTTAATTGTTGTGAGCCGCCCTGAGTCCTATGGAGATAGGGCAGCATATAAATTATATTAAATAAATAAATAAAATAAAATTTATATAAAAGGTATTAGTCAACAGAACCCTTTTCATGACATCCTCACCTATAAACTCTACTCATGAGGAGGAGCTGTAGTAATGCATGTGTTAACTTCATATTTTTCTTGTCGTTAAATCTAGAGACCAATTAAAACATCGACACTATCTAAAGTGTCTTTGTAAAACTAAAACTCTCCTGGGTATACAGTTATCCCAAATGAATGACAATGAGAACAGTAAGATAAAAGAAGTGGAGCTAGCAAATTCATCCTGTTTCATCTTTTTACAAGCAGCACTTACATGTTACAATGACTGAATGAGATTACAGGCTTACTTTGAACTGCTGGTGATCATAGCGGTCATGAATGACCACAAAACGGAGGTCAAAACGTCGTGATAAGTCAAATAGGTGGTCTGTTTCGGCTTTTGTCCAAGCATCATCATGAAGGTACATTTGATACTCTTGCTCTGAATAGACTGGAACTTGTACTGTCTATCCAAAAAGAGAAAAGATTGTTCACACAATAGGTTCTTCTTAATCTTGCACATAATAGTTCCATCGAGCAGAGGACATCTTGAGGCATGTAACAGAAATTCATGATACAAATCCAATTCTTACAAAAGTTCCTCAAAATATCCTTTTTACATCTCTCCACCATTTTTTATAGTTGCTAAATTCAGTCATCATTTTGACTGAACTTGAACAAGCTGGCTAAGCAATGCCTCAGATTCAAAGACAAAAAGATGATGTGGAGCATATGCAGGATCAAATGTACACAGCAGCCATGTACATTACATTAGATCATTAAAACTGATGTGGGAGTTAGCACTAGATATTGCAAGTAAAAGAGTACTGGGAACCAATTTTTAAAGATTTTTATACAATTCTATTAAGCATACCAATCTTATATATACAATATAACTCTTATTAAGCCTCCGTACTTTGTTGAATCTGGCAAAAGGGTAATCCTTGCCCTCTTCTGCCGCTCTTCTCCAGTGGTAGAACATTGCGCCATCCTTTCTAGCAGGGTTTGTGAATGGCATCCACTTCCAAGGTCTCACTTTCTTGGAACCAAGTTTTGCCTTCACTGTACGATAACCTTGTGTTGTGTCACTTGGTAAAAGGGGGGGTGCATCCCTGAAAGAAAAATACAAGGCCTAAACCAAACCAATTGTTAGCATAAGGTTCAATGTATTGCCCAATCCATATTTTCGGAAGAAGAATTAAAAACAGCTTGAAGAAAGACAGCCATGCAGACCTTCACACTATTTTATATAACCTGTACAAAACTGTGGTTAGGTGAATTGGGAAGTAATTTATTATTAACTCCTGAAGATGTTATAGAGTTTAGACGAATATTTTTATCTGAATAGTCTTGATGACTCCGCTCATATAGTTGACATTTATCTGTGTTATAAGAAAATAAGATATGACATAAGAAAACAAAAATGGGGAGGATAAAGATGTGAGAAAAAACAGCTAAACTGACAATACTATTTATAGGAATGAGTTTAAAAGTTACCTGATTGTATTATTTGCTTTTATTATACCCTAACAATTCGTTCCCATTTTATTTTATATATTTATATTATGATGCTATGGTTTTTGTTCTGCCTTTGAGTCAGTTTTGAATCCTAGTATATGTCTGGACAGATTCCTGTGGTTTTCTTGGTAGTATTTTCAGAAGTAATTTGCCACTACCTTCTTCCTAGGGCTGAGAGAGAGAAAGAGAGTTTGTCTAAAGTCACCCAGTTACCTAAAGGTGGCTTAGAACTCTCAATCTTCTGTTTCTTGCCTGGTGCTTTTAACCACTATATCAAGTTGACTCTCTGTAACAGTTTAGCAGAGTCCAAATTCACAGTATAGGATAAGCAAGTCCAATATAGTCCTTCTGAATTAGAAAGTGGTACACTTTATATTTCTTCTTCAGGGATATCTTCTTGATTAGGACAAAATTATATTTAAAAGATCTACAAATGTTTTTGAGAGATTAGTTCTTGCAAAATTACAATACCTTACCATTCTTGGAAATCATGTCCTCTTTCATAAAATAAAAGAAGCATAATATTTAGGTGATTTGCTCTTGACTAAAGTCAAATATTGAATAGTTATATTACCCATGAGGCCAACATAATCAATATTAAAATACAATGTTGTTCAGCATTATTTTAATAAGAGCCTTGCTCTTAGAAAACTTAAATGCCAAAAAATTATAAACACTATTTACATTTTTACAAAAAAACCTACCACTTTGCATGCATACATTTCAACTGTTCTTCCTATAGGACATCTCAGAAACAAATTTCCTTGATCACATCAAATGAGTATAGAATTGTTGGGTTATGGAGACATATATACTAAAGCGTTACTTTTTATTATAATACAGAGGAATTGTATTTTTTACTTTTTAGTCAATAGCTCTTTTTCTAATTAATAAATATATGTATGTATCTTAAGACGATTAGTTTGAAAAAAATAACTGATTTTTTTAAAAAAATAACTGATTTTACATTTAAAGAATGAAATTACAGTTTCATCAGGCAGATAAGATATACATTTAATTAAGCAAATTCAGAAATTATCGTAAATAATATATGTTTCAAATTTCACGCATGCCTTGAGATTTCATGTTACATATGAATTTCTCCCTGCATTTAGTTCAAAAAGGCACAGCTGTTCCTCACCAAGCCCCAGAGTCTCTTCAAAAATTGTTGTTGAATTGTAACATTTAATGTAACAGAAAGAAAAGAATGTTAAATATAAAGGGAACAGTCCTAACAGTTAATCATCTCATAGGTGCATAGGATAGAAAGATGGGAAGTGGACTGAATGTATACTTAGGTACAGCAAACGAAGAGAAAAACACTTACTTTTTATCAGAATACAACAATGCATAGACCTCTCGGTGCATTCCTTCCGGTCTCTTAAATGTTAGGGTTTCTGATGATTTCTTGGATTTTTTCTGAAATAAAAAAAAATTATTTAAATCCCTTGTGGAGCATTAATGTCAATTACTAGAAGCAGGTTTGGTTATTCTGCCTTTTGAGTTCTTACAACAATGTCTATTTTCTTCTTATGCCTGTATTTTCTTAAATAATGTTCTGATATTCCAACTTCTCAAAGCCTGTATTTCCCATTTCATTTTTATTTCTTAAAAAGTAGAATACAAGGATGCGTGGAGTTAGTCCTAAATTCTAGATATAGCTAACTGACGAACAAACAGACCAATCAAATTCCTTCTCATTCTAATATTCTTACCCATTCCTTTCATTGTGCTGTGTAGCTTTGTTCCCTTATTGCCCAATAAGATTAGCAAAACTAAAAAGACAAAATGGGACATAAATATACAAATGATACACTGGGAAGTGTATTTAACTACACAAGTGTTCTAAAATTATGATGTGAAAAAAAGTGCAGACTTTATGAAAAAAAGCAGTATAAAATCTTTAATCCAGACTGATAAATCAATCAGAGGCCAATACATGAGGATATTAGAAAGGCTAAAACTGTATCAATTTGCTGCACCACCAAGAGCCTTGGTGGCGCAGCAGCTTAAGTGGTGCTAAAGTGACACCAGTTGCCTGCAATTACTGCAAGTTCAAATCTCACCAGGCTCAAGGTTGACTCAGCCTTCCATCCTTTCAAGGTAGGTTAAATGAGGACCCAGATTGTGGGGATAATAAGCTGACTTTGTATAAAAAAGAAGACCGCTTGGGGGGGGGGGGCAAAAGCCCTACTAAGCAGGTATATACAAAAGGCTACTGCTTAACACATTGTAAGCCGCCCTGAGTCTCCAGAGAAAGGCGGCATATAAATATAAATTTTTAAAAAATTATAAAAACACCAAAACAAAAATTGCATTTCATTTTTATATTGTCTTTTAAAGCCCGTCAAGAACAGAAGTATCAAGATTCCTCCAAGAGAAAATCATGCTGGCAAGATCTCAAATAACAATACAGTACTACATGGTTAATGAAAAATTCTACTTTCTTGTGCTATTTCTACATAATTTCCGCACATGTAGTCCTTTAGCCCCAATTTTTTTTTTTGCTAAGCCAGACAATTAAGTAAGTTTTGCCCCATTTTACAACATTTCTTACCACAGTTTTTTTAGTGAATTACCATAGTTATTAAGTGAATCTGGCTTCCACATTGACTTTGATTGTCAATGAAGGTCACAAAAGATGATCACATGACCCGAGGACAGTGCAACTGTCATAAATATGAACCAGATGCCAAGCATCTGAAGTTTGATTGTAAGCCGCCCTGAGTCTCTGGAGAAGGGCAGCATATAAATCGAACCAATAAATAAATAAATAAATAATCATCGAGATGCTCCACTTGTTGTTAAGTCTGAAAAATGATCATAAGTCTCTTTTTTCAGTGCCTTTGTAAGTAGTAAGTCAAGCACGACTACTAATTCATAGCTCACACTCTGCAATAAACAACACATGATGGAGACTATCATGCAAGTGTAGCCTCAAGTGTGTTTAAGAAGGACTCAATGGAAGTAGAACAAAACCAGACGTGAAATTTATCCTCTTGAATACTTATCTCAATCAACCATCCCCATCTGTACCTTATCAGAATTGATGATGTCTTTCTTATTAATAGTTCCTATGTTTTCAGATTCTGGGCCTCCCAGTTCAAGTATATCCCGGACATCTGCTCCTGTAGCCATTCTGATTATCTAAAATTAGAAAAAGGAAAGATTGAAAGCAAGTAATCGTTATCTAGACACCCAGTGACATGCAGACATCTCTGCAAAATTAACTGCTTCCTTTACCTTAGATCAGTGGTGAAATCCAATTTTTTTTACTACTGGCTCTGTGGGCGTGGCTTGGTGGGTGTGGTGTGGCTTGGTGGGCGTGGCTTCAAAGGCGTGGCAGGGGAAGGATACTGCAAAATCTCCATTCCCACCCCACTCCAGGGGAAGGATATTGCTAAATCTCCATTCCCACCCCAGTCCTGGGAGAAGGATATTGCTAAATCTGCATTCCCACCCCACTCCTGGGGGAAGGATATTGCTAAATCTGCATTCCCATCCCACTCTAGGGCCAGCCAGAGGTGGTATTTGCCGGTTCTCCAAGCTACTCAAAATTACCGCTACCGGTTCTTCGAACTGCTCAAAATTTCTGCTACCAATTCTCCAGAACCTGTCAAAACCTGCTGGATTTCACCCCTGCCTTAGATTCTGTACTAAATTTTGTTAGGTATCCAAAACATCTATTTGAAGAATACCAATCTTAACCATCAATATATTTGTCATTCAAAACAGTACATGGTAATTGGAATTTGGATCCTGAGAAAGTGTTTCATGTAAGAAATAGTTTCCAAGCACTATTTTATTTACTAATCAAACTTATATGGCTTCCCATCTCACAGAAAGTGATTCTGGGCAGCGTACAACAAACAATAAAATAATAATGTAATATCATTATAATTTTTAACAAACATTAAAACTGTAAAAACAGAGTTAAACAAGAAACTCATCCCCCAGGGGCCACAGGCCTGTTGGCATAATCAGGTCATGAAGGAATGATGAGGCTGACCTCATCTCAAGGGAGGGCACCAGAGCAGAAAAGGTTCCATATGTGTGAACTACAGGCAAAACATACAGATTTTCTTCCACAAGTAGTTTTAGTTAATCCTCCGCATCCTAATTTTGAATAATCCTCCATATACTAATTGTTACCAAATCCAGATATCCCGTTCTTTCTAACCTTATGAAAACAAAAGAAACATCAAATCCTGACATTCTGAAACAAGGATAAAAATGGTCAAATGTGTTATATAGCCAAACAAAAATTTATTTCTGCAGATGCATGTTGAGTTTAATGAGAATTTTAGACTCAAGAGAGCTATTATAAATATTGTTTAATCTATAATGATAGCTATGGTTCACAAAATATAATAAGCAAGTCTACACAATTGGGATAAAATAACTTTATTTTATTTTAATTCTTATATTTCAATGCAAAAGACGGGTGTTTTGGGTTAGTTGAATTATTCTTAAATTAAGGCAATAACATAATATTGCCTTAATATACAAATGTAAGAATTCTTAATAATAAATTAATAATAAAGAATAAATATTAAGTCAATTAAAAAGACCTAGTTGCATCCAAATTTTCAATATTCAATATTAAAGAAAAAAATGTGTCTGAAGAGGACAAAAGATTATTAATATTTAATTCTTGACTAGAAAAGTTACTTTTTCAAATTTCCCCACCATCATGGACTTTGCTTTACTGAACATCTTCTATGAGGACTAAAATACTTATTTCTATTTTTATTTATAAAATGATAGTGAAGTTTTTCATCTTACCTTTTGGAGTTACAGATGCAAATGAATCTTTTTGTTCTGTCAAGACTGACATAAAGGGTACCTAAGAATGAATAAACTGTTCAGTAAAGATATCCATATAACTATACTGCAACTCTAAGAATGATACTGTAGTAATATTCCAAAAGGAATTAATTCAGTTCAATGAGTGAGCATCAATTGTTTTTAGATGTATTCACTGTCTTATAACCATAATACACCAGTCTATGTATATTTATTTGAGGAAAAGGCTCAATGAACTCAGTGAAACTGAATTTTAAGTCTTACAGCTGGTGCATATAAAACACAATAGAATTCTTACACTTCTTTATTTTCTTCATTGTGATCTCTTTTCTTTAAATTCATGTATTACTTTGGACTTTTTTTTTTATTTAAAAAAAAAACTTGCTAATCTTCCTGGGGGCGGCGCTAAGTGGAATTATAAAAGACAATTTAAAAAGCACAGCATGGGCTCGACCATAATATAGTTTTTATTAGAAATAATACATTGCTTTAAAACCGTATCGCCCTGCCAGCTTGTCAGTAAATACGAAACAACAGTGTAGAAAACTACTTTTTACCATACACTCTGTTTTAATAATCTCAAGGACAAGATGCTGATCCTGTAGACATCTAATGCTACTCCATTTTCAGACTTCAAGGAAAAGGAACCAAAGAATTAAAATGTTGCACTTATTGCTTTACGAATTACCCAAATTCTCTTCTCCCCAATCCCAGAGGTTTACTCCTATAAGGCAGGGGTGGGCAAATGTGACCCTTTTACAACCTGTGGACTTCAACTCCCAGAATTCCGGAGACAGCCAAGCTGTCTCCGGAATTCTGGGAGTTGAAGTCCACAGGTTGTAAAAGGGCCACATTTGCCCACCCCTGCTATAAGGAGTTCGTAGGTCCGCTGAGCCCTTTTAACTAACTCCGTTAATTTTATGTGTCTTCAACTGTTTCTACTTCCGGATAAAATCCTCCCTTATCCCGCTATCCCATCCCCTCTGGAAGCCCTCCCGGTCACATTTCCCCATTTATACCTTCAAGTTTATCTCGAACCGGCCCGAAATCCAGACAGCAACAACCATAGACGGGCTGTGTAACATTTATAATAACCCTTCCGAGGCTTACTTCCGTTCTCTAGTTCTCCCAGCACATTTCTCGACTAGTCTTCTTTCGATCCCACGATGCAGTGCAGCACGAATCAAGGCTCGGTTGCTATTTGCAATCTGGTTTGCTAGTTCCGGAGTCTATTTGCACTATAACCATCGGTGCCCTCGTTGGGCTCTTTTAAAAAATAAATCTAAACGTTGGCGTTCGTTGGCGGCTATTTAATTAGCATCCACATGCTATTTTATACGAGCTGTATGACGAGACAAATTTGGTAATTAGTATCAAAAATCTTTAGATTTACGCTTGCTAATAATGCTGTCCAAGAACAGAAATTCTAGATTTGTATCACCCTCATTCCAACCCAACTTTCTCCCCGCTCTGTTTCTTTGCAGAAAATGCTGCATGTATTTATTTATCCTTAAATAATTTATTCTTTGAAGCAAGCAGATCAATATTTTCTGAAATGAAATGTCATAAAATCATTGGGCCATTTAGGCTACATTGTCCAACTCCCTGCTCAGTGCAGAATCCAGATTAAAGCAACCTAAACGTTTGTACACATCTGATGACTTTAAACTCTAAGAGAGCAGTAGTTTTCAAGCACTTTGGTCTCAGAAACCCTCTACTTTCTTAAAAAATGATTCATGGCTCCAAGAGCTTTGGTTTATGTGAATTGTATCTATAAAAGTTCACAATGTTAGAAATTAAAACTGACAAATTTGAAAACATATATTTGATTTTGTGGATCCCTTGAAAGGGTCCATATTTTGAGAACCACTGATCTACATAATGTAATGATGTAATGTAATATAAATATCTAACATAAACATCTGTTCCTATTGTTGAAAACTGCTTATACCAAACAGAATTTCCCCCAATTATTCAGCCATAGGGCTCACCCTCTTGTGCTGCTAAAAGCAGCAAGATGTCTTATTGCTTTTTTTTAGTCACATCCTGATGTCACCTTCATAGCAGAAGCAATATAAATTTCAATTTAGCTTTTCAGTTTAAAATAGTGCAGACAGCTGCAACTGCTGAGCCCATTCTGATGTTTATTGTCTCTGTTTTTATGTTTGTCATTCAATCAAGAAACTTTCTTTTGCTTATGGAAGGAGGAGTTTTAAATATCAAGTTGGTTTTTGTATTTCCAAAAATACTTTAAATTAAATCCACATATCTTGGGTTGAACATTCATTCCCTACTGAATGAATTTTATTTCATTTTAAGACTGAAATATCTTTATTTATTTATTTGCCTGCTTGTTCGTTCTACTGAATTTAGAGGCCACTTAACTCCAAAGGATTCTAGGCAGCTTACATTTTAACAACTGGAGAACAATTAAATAAAAAAGAAAAAGATGAGGCACGTGGGGTGGGGTGGGGTGGGGAACAATGCACCAAAAGAAAATTATCAGGGATTAACCACAAACATAATGGGAGTGGGTGCCATATGGATGTCTGGGAAATGCTGTTCTAGAGAGGGCAATTGCCTACTAGATGGCATTGTTTAATTGAAGGGATTTGGAATATGCCAATTCTGCTCAATCTTACTGAATAAGTACAAAGTATTGGAAACAGGTGGACCTTCATATAACCAGGCCCTATGCCATAAAAGCCTGTATAGATAACAAACAGCATCTTAAATTGCACCTAGAAACCAAGTTGTAGTTTTTTCAAGTGGTATTCAAAGGCAGCTTGGTCTTATAGGAATGAGTCTGAGTTTACAATCATGTCCCACAGTCCACAGAGAAGTGGTCATATGATTTGGTTAACAACAGCAATGGGAACTGCCAGGATTTCTGTTACTAAGCAATGCACCCATGTGACATCATTTACAACTGCATTGCTTAATGACAGAATTTCTGGTCCCAATTGCCATTATTAACCGAGGATGACCTGTAATCTGCTTCCTCCAAGATCCTCTGCAACTGTTACCAAACTACCTTTGGCATGATCTTCCCTAGAAATGCACCAAAGCAGAAGGAACATTAAATGAGGATTCCCGCTTATCCCATTTTAATTTTGATATGTTTCCATTTTATCTGGTGAAAAGTTTTGGAAAACCTGGACACCTGTATACTGTTTTGTCATTTTGGGTTGCTTTAAGTAAGGCCTTTGGTTCTTCAGATGAATTTGGATGATTAGTTATATTGAGCCAACCTTTTTAAAAATTCTGTAGCCAATATTATTAAGCACTAATACTGTTGATAGTACATGTCTGCTTAAACAATCTGTTGGTTCTATCATTCACCCTTCTTTCTCCAGAATCAAGTAAGTAAACATAGATCTACTGTGTTTGTATAACAGATCAAACCATTTTGTAATAAATGGAAGTGTTATGTCCTTATAAGGGCATCCGCCTGGGATTGGCTAAAGATCCTTTCGGCGGGAGTTTTGAATCCCTGTCAGTGGGCGGTGCGTCTGCCGGAGTGTATATAAGGAGAGCTCCGGCAGCGCACAGGCTGTTCAGTTCTTGTTATTAAAACTTGTTACTTGAACCCTGCTGGTCACTTCTTCTTTCCTGCGCCGATCTAACACTGGTGACGAAGGTCTAGAGAAGAACCTCCGCGTGGCACGATCGCCATAACGAGCTGAAGTCACTCGACGCGGTCTGAGAAATGGCAACGCCGCAAGCGCCGTTCGCCTCGCTGGCTCCATTCAACCCCAGCCGGGAGAAGTGGAGTTTGTATATGATACGTTTCCGCCAATTCCTCCGGGGAAACGGTTACAACAACCTAGACGACGAGAGGAAGAGGGCTCTTTTCCTCGCTAACTGCGGCTCCGACGTTCTGGAACTCGCCGTCAACCTCGTCGCACCCAGGGACATTGAAGTCATGTCCTGGGTGGATCTGCAGACTGCCCTGCAAGACCACTATGCACCAACGGGCACCCCCATATCGAACCGCTTTACCTTCCGCCAACGTAATCAGAAGGAAGGTGAATCGCTTAAAGACTTTGTGGCGGCATTGCGTCAAATCGCTGCAAACTGCGAATTTGAGAACGTTGACAATGCCTTACGCGACGGGATCGTCTTCGGGATGAGAGATGCCAACCTCCAAAAGAAGTTCCTGAGCAGGAAAAGACTGTCCCTGAAGGACGTTCTTGAGGAGGCTACGGCTGCTGAAACATCCGAGACCGCCGCTGCTGCCATGCTCCAGTCCCGAGGGATCCATAAGATCCGCAAACCGTCATCGGAATCATCCGACGACTCGACCACTCCAACAGATTCAGAGGGAGAATCGACCGTTTTGAAAGTTTCCCGCCCACCCAGGCGGGAAATTCAAAACGATGGCCGCCGCGCCGCTCAGTGCGGCAGTTGCAAGGGACACCATCCCCGCCAATCCTGTCGCTGGCGGGATGCCACCTGCCGACGCTGCCTTAAGAGGGGGCACATCGCAGAGGCATGCAGAGCCTCTGATCCTGTTCCTGAGTCGATCAAGCCCCAGAATCCAGAAAATCGTCGCGACTCCCAGAGGTCGTCCAAACGGTCCTCAATCCAGCAAAAGCGCGACGACCGCAACAGTTCTCATGGCGGCGCTGTGAACCAGACAACGATTGCCCTCACCAGCACCAACAGTGCCACAAAATTCCACGTGACACTGTTGGCTGAAGGCTTGCCGTGCACGATGGAAGTCGACTCAGGCTCTGTCTATTCGATCATCGACTGGCACCAGGTCAAGAGACTGAAGCCGAATCTCTCCAAGCGCCAACTTGAACCTCTGCACTCCAAGCTGGTGGATTTCGGCGGCAACCCCATCGGCGTCATCGGGCGGACCAACCTCCGGATCGCCTTCAAGCAGTTCCAGGGCCAGCTTCCCATAACCGTCGTGGAGCATAGCCGCCCGACCCTGCTGGGCGTGGAGTGGTTCCAGCCGCTGGGGCTTTCTATTGGAGGCATCCACCAGATTAGCTCAGGCGAACTCGACTCACTCATCGGAGAGTTCCAAGAAGTCTTCGATGGTAAGTTAGGGACCTTTTCAGGGAAACCCATCTCCTTTAATCTGGACAAGGGGGTAACCCCAATTCGGCTCAAGCCCCGCCGGGTTCCATTTGCCTTGCGGGCTAAAGTAGACGCTCAGCTAGATAAGCTGATCGCCCAAGGTATCCTGGAACCCATCGATCATGCTTCATGGGAAACTCCCATTGTGACCCCCATGAAGCAGGATGGATCTGTGCGCATCTGCGCCGACTACAAAGTGACCATCAATAAGGCGTTGCCGCAGAGCGCATACCCCGTGCCAGTAGTGCAACATTTGCTGCACTCACTCGGCAAGGGTAAAATCTTTGCAAAACTGGACCTGGCCCAGGTTTACCAGCAACTGCCAGTAGATCAGGAAACGGCGGAGGCACAGACTATTGTCACCCATAGAGGCGCGTTTAAGTGCAACCGTCTCCAGTTTGGAGTCAGTGCAGCCCCTGGCATTTTCCAATCCATGATGGAACGCCTTCTCCAAGGCGTTCCAGGGGTGGTGCCTTCTTTCGATGATGTACTGATCTCTGGGGACTCAAAGGCTCAACTCCTGGACCGGCTGAGGCTAGTTCTCCAGCGTTTCAGGGAGAAGGGCTTGAGAGTCCGGAGGGACAAGTGCATCATTGGGGTACAGGAAGTCGAGTTCCTGGGCTATCTGATAGATAGTTCTGGCATCCACCCCACCAAATCAAAAGTTAAAGCTATCCATGAAGCTCCCAGCCCCAAAAACAAAGCGGAGCTTCAGGCTTTCCTTGGATTGCTTAACTTCTACGCTATTTTCCTCCAGCAGAAAGCCACTGTTGCTGAGCCGCTCCATCGCTTGCTGGCGAAGGCGGTTTCCTGGAGGTGGGGACGTGAGGAAGAGTCTGCATTCAGAGCCGTTAAGCAACTCCTGACCTCTGACAGTGTGCTCATTCAATACAATGAGACACTGCCCCTCAGACTGACCTGTGACGCTTCCCCGTACGGAGTTGGCGCTGTGCTCAGCCATGAACTGCCTACCGGTCGTGAAGCCCCCATCGCATTTTTCTCTAAGACTATGTCTAGTGCTGAGCGCAACTACAGCCAACTGGACAAAGAAGCGTTGGCTATTGTTGCAGGGGTGAAGCGCTTCCACGAATACCTGTATGGACGGCAATTCACCATTGTCACCGATCACAAGCCTCTCCTCGGCCTACTAGCAGGGGACAAGCAGACCCCAGCCTTCATGTCCCCCCGGATGACGCGCTGGTCCATTTTCCTCGCCGGCTACTCTTACAGCCTCGTCCACCAGCCTGGTAAAGCCATCGCAAACGCCGACGCGTTGAGCAGGTGCCCATCCGCCGAATCCGTGGAAGACCCGGCCCCCACGCTCGAGCTGCTGCATATTGACAACGACAACAACTGTCCGGTGACATCTGCCGACGTAGCGACGCACACGCGAGCTGACCCCATCCTCCGGCAAGTCCACTCCTGGGTCCTGAGAGGCTGGCCGACTCGAATTGACAGCGACGACTTCATCCCGTTCAGCCGCAAGCAAGGGGAGCTGTCCACCATGCGCGGCTGTTTACTATGGGGAGATAGGGTGCTGATTCCCAGCACTCTTCAACGAAGGACTCTTACGGCGCTGCACAAAGGACACCCGGGCATAGTCCGGATGAAAGCCCTGGCACGGAGCTACGTCTGGTGGCCGACACTGGACAAAGACATTGAACATTGGGTCGCCAGGTGTAGCCCGTGCCAAGAAGTCAGAGCCGCCCCGCCTCAATCTGACCCGATGCCTTGGGAGACTCCGAGCTCCCCCTGGTCGCGCATTCACATAGACTTTGCTGGCCCCATTCATGGGCACCACCTCCTCATCGTGGTCGATGCCTACTCCAAGTGGTTGGAAGTCGTCCCCATGGCATCCACCACAACGGAAGCTACCATCCGTGCCCTCCGGCGCCTCTTCGCGACCCATGGACTCCCAGACGTTCTGGTCTCAGACAACGGGCCCCAACTTACGTCCGTGCCCATGGAAGCTTTCCTGGCTGGCTTGGGCATTCGCCATGCCCTCTCTGCCCCTTACAGACCGGCCGGAAATGGGCAGGCTGAATGGATGGTGCGACTCACGAAGGAGTCGCTCACCAAGATGGGCCCGGGGGACTGGCAGGAGCGCATTGACACTTTTTTGCTTACCCAGCATATCACGCCTCACTCTGCCACCCGAAAATGCCCCGCCGAACTTTTAATGGGCAGGAGACTCCGGTCACCCCTGGACAGACTGCACCCGCAATACTCCTCTGAGGTGCCCGCATCAGCCAGTCGCCAACTTCGCCAGTTTTCCGTCGGTGATGCCGTATTCGCTCTTAATTTCCACGGCTCGCCTAAATGGCTTAAAGCTACAGTACACAGCACAACCGGTCCCAAATCCTACCGCGTTGAGCTGGACGATGGACAGATCGTGAGACGTCATCTCGACCAGCTCCGCAAAAGGTGGAGGGAAGTGAGCGAAAACCACCCCGACGAGGTAGGCCTAAACCACCCCGGCGCAGTAGGCCTAAACCACCCCGACGAGGTAGGCCTAAACCACCCCGCCGCAGTAGGCCTAAACCACCCCGGCGCAGTAGGCCTAAACCACCCCGACGAGGTAGGCCTAAACCACCCCGCCGCAGTAGGCCTAAACCACCCCGACGAGGCAGGCCAAAACCACCCTGGTGAAGTAGGCCTAAACCACCCAGACGAGGCACACCGGCGACCCGAGGGAAGAACAAACACCCCGGCACCTAACCTAATACCAGATCCGGCAAGGCAAGTAGACCGGGGACAACCCAGCAGGGGAAGCCAACGTCAACCCTGCGAAGTGGGCGACCGGCAGCCCAGAGGTGGGGACCTCCAGCCAACATTCCAGGAGGCCCTACAACAACCCGCCAACCGCGCAGAAAACCAACCCTGCAAGGAAGGCCTCCACCACCCCGGCAGGGTAGGCCAACACCAACCCGACCAGGTCGAGCAGCCCAGCGGCCAGAGGGAACATTCGGCACCACCACCAGACCAACCGCGCAGAGAGGGCCGACACCACCCCTGCAAGGTAGGCCTACGCCACCCCGACAGAGCCGACCAGTCACCAATTCCGTCCGCCTGCCGCCCCGGGAGTAAGCCGGACTCGACCGGAGAACCCGGGGGCTTAACCCAACCACCACCGCCGGACTCGCACCCTGACCCAGACCGGCGCGACCCCAGCCCAGAGGGAACCCGAGGGAGACCCAGGGACCTACCGTGGCTCAGGAGTTCCGGACCGGTCAAGAGCAGGGATCCACACCGGCGGCTCCACGATCCGTGCAGGAACGAGGCAGACCAGCATCGCCCGCAGGCGGAGGTCCGTGACCCGGCCGGAGGTTCGGACACTGTGCCCGCGTCCTCGACGGCCAGATCCAGCCCGGCACCGGGGAAGAAGCCCCGAGCAGAGCAGACACCCTCCGTCCGGGAGAGTGTCCATCTTGACTGTGAACTGCGCAGGTCTACGCGGGCACGTAGACGTCCTGTTTATCTTAGTGACTATTTCCCTGATCGACTGACTAAGAACTAGGGGGGAGGAGTGTTATGTCCTTATAAGGGCATCCGCCTGGGATTGGCTAAAGATCCTTTCGGCGGGAGTTTTGAATCCCTGTCAGTGGGCGGTGCGTCTGCCGGAGTGTATATAAGGAGAGCTCCGGCAGCGCACAGGCTGTTCAGTTCTTGTTATTAAAACTTGTTACTTGAACCCTGCTGGTCACTTCTTCTTTCCTGCACCGATCTAACAGGAAGCATCTTTGGTTTTCTATCTTGAAAGGTAACTCTGAAAATAATGTTCAGCAGGTTAAAGAGATTTATAAAATCCAGCAATCTCACTGGTTCTCCAACACTAACCAGTAGAGGGCAACATTGACCACTGAATAGAACCAATGCAACAGCTTAGCTGTTCTCCAGAAAACTGCCATCTCACATACCCTAAGTAATGGCTCTTAAAAATGCAAAATTAAATGCTTAAAAAATAAATATCTTGCAAGAATTGTTGCTATTAAACAATCATGGTCATCCGCCGTCATATTATCTACTTCATATGATCTCCCCAACTAACAATTAGCAGGTGAGTCTATGGAGAACTAGACTCATAACATTTGAACACATTTGGATATACTGTACCTAATTGTGTATAATCAGGCTTTAATTAATAAGGTCCAAAATTGATGTCATAATTGTATGTAAGAGCCGTGGTGGTGCAGTGATTAGAATGCAGTACGGTATAACATAGGATAGTGAACCATAGAAATAGAACTTATGTAAATTTGAATGTTATGAATAATATTGACACCGATATGAAAATACTGTGATGAGTGAAAATTTGTGTTTTGTTTTTTAATGTTGAAAATGTTCAATAAAACTTTTTTTTTTTTTAATGCAGTACTGCAGGCTAACTGACTGCTCACTCCAGGAGTTCGATTTTGAGCGGCTCAAGGGTGACTCAGCCTTCCATCCTTCCAAGGTTGGTAAAATGAAGACCCAGATTGTTGGGGACAATATATTGATTCTGTAAACTGCTTAGTGAGAGCTGTAAAACACTGTGAAGTGGCACATAAATAGCAATAAGTGCTATTGCTATGTATCCAGTTTTGGAACTTTTACTTAAATATATTATATAAAATGTCTCTGCTTCCAGCAAGTGAATGATAAAATATAATGAATTTTTAATGTTATATTCTGAGCAGATGGAACTCAGCCAGAATACATGGCTGTTATTCTTGCTGTAGAAAGAAATGAGGAAAAGTTGTATAGCTATTTCTATCACTTTTAACAATACTTTTAAAGGTGAAAGGTATACATTGATCTGCTGAAAACTGCAGCCATTAATAACTAAATTTGAAAAAGAAAGAGATCTCTCTCTATATATATGATTGCTGCTATTAGGTGCTATTCAATGAATTGCTATCTTGGTTTCACAAACTAGATTTTCACAAACACATCTATATTTCTAGTGTACATAAGATGAATATATACAATATGTATCCATCTTTCCATATAATGTTATTAATGTAAAATACATTTTGATTAAGTTTACATAATTGTAAAGAGTGTAGGAGTTGCAATTGTGCATCTTGATGATGTCACAAATATTGGTCAATATGGCTTTAAACAACAGTTGTATTACTTGCAAATGTGTACATGCAACTTCATTTGCTTCATATTTTCCAGTGAAAAAGATTGTGTCCTCAATATTTCATAAGTACTCAGTAAATATGAATGAAGAACTTTGGATTCTCTTAAATGAATTAGTAAACATTGAACAAGGAACACTCAGTTCTGAAAAAGTTAGCTATACATAAATTTCATTCAAACCCATGGGCTTTGTATCGTATGATTTTTATTGGAGTTTTTTTCATTATTTTACCTGAGTATATGATATAAATCATGGTGCTTTAATGAAGTTTAATCACTTCTAAATTTCTAAATTTTCTTCATCTTGAGCAAAGGCATATTTTAGGGTGATTTTTTTAACCTCTTTTAGGTTATTTCTGTAAAGGTTTTCACATGATTTGGGAACATATTGTTAAAATATAAAAATTGGTGAGAAGAATGAAACTGATGTCCTGTATCAATGTCATCATTCCAACAATAACAACAGTATTGATAAACCCAGATGGAAAATTCGCATAGACCTAACTGTGAAAAAACTGCAAGCAAAACTGAACAATTTGAAAAAAACTAAAATGAGAATAGTTGAAAATAAACAACTGAAGCTGGGCTTTAAAAAGTGATATAAATATTGGAATCACAATTATAATTGAAGTTCAAGATTTAAAACCGATATACTATCAACAAAAATCGAGTGAATCAATGCTTGTATAAGCAATACAGCTAGCCTTTGACTAATGGCCAAATTGAGCCCAAAATTTCTGTTGCTAAGTGAGACAGTTGCAAAGTGAGTCTTGCACCATTTTATGTCCTTTCCTGCCACAGTTGTTAAGAGAATCTGACTTCCACATTGACTTTGTTTGTCAGAAGGTTGCAAAAGGTGATCACATGACCCAGGGACACTGTAACCATCATCAATATGAGTCAGTTGCCAAGTGTCTGAATTTTAATCATGTGACCATGGAGATGTTGCAATAGTCATAAGTCACTTTTTTGAGTGCCATTGTAACTTTGAACAGTCATGAACTGTTGTAAGTTGATAACTTCCTGTACAATCAACATTTACAGTTTAGAACAAATCAGTATCAGTTCTACAGGAATATTGGCTCCACGCACCATTAAAGTGAAAGAAATATTATGAAACCTGACAATGAAGAAATTTTGCAGCTCTGTAGGGATAGTCAAATCACCCCATAGAATAAAATAAGATGACTCAATGAATTTAAACTACACTAACTAACTAAATTGAAAGGGGAAATGATGGAAAATTTAACTAACTTTTGAATACACCTTGGACTGAGAAGTTACATGGATTTTGGCTTAAATATCTAACTAGCCTACATGTATGGTTAGCTGATTGGTTATGTTGCATTAAAGAATAAAGATGACAACTTGAAGAACTTTTTAATAATGAAAGATACAGAAAAAGAGCCATGTCTCAAAACTACAGACCGATAATTAGAGTGTCTTTCATGCTTGAAAGTCTTAATGAAATAATAGCAAATTCAAAGGATGTTTCTCTCAATGACATTTTTTTTTCTATTCAGTTGGGTAAACTGCAAAAATTCACAAGATATTTATTCATAAAGCAGTCCTATTTTTTTTAAAAAAGTCAATTATGTATGACTTGGATTGATTACATTAAAGTATTTGATTTCCTTTCTCATGGGCTGATCATGAAAAAGGCAGAAATTACAAAATATCCAAGGTTTCATAAAAACAATAAAGCATGAAAGACTAAGCTAGTGCTTAATGGTGATGAATTAGATGAAGACAAAATAAAAGGGATCTTTTAAAATAATAGATAATTTATTATCACTTTTATTATTCAGATTTTTGCTGCTCAAGAATAAGGACTATGCACAACTACCAAGAAAAATAGAAAGACCAGTTTGAATAATAAATGGTACATGATAAGGATGAAACAATTGACCATATAATAATTATATGCAGCAAAATTACACAAACTATAAAAATTGCATTATCAACTTGGGAAAATATCACACTGGCATTTATGTAAAAATTCACAGTCAGATAGAATTACTCGATACATGAAAACCCAAATAGAGTTATTGAAAATGACAAAAAAATTATAATTGACACATAGAGCATAACACTGCCATTAAAAAGTAGCATGTTTGGTATATTGATGTAGCCATCCAAGAGACAGTAACGTTGTAGACAAGGAATTGGAATAGATTACAAAATATCAAGATTTGCAAACAGAGATTGCAAACGTGTGGGAGAACACAGTGGCACCAACAGGTATTGAGACAATAGGTGCAATACTTCAAGAATTTAGTAAAAAATTAAATTGCCTAAATTTGGTACATCTTACAACCCCAACCACAAACAACAGCAATGTTAAACACCTCATGCACCATAAATGGCTACCTTTATGATTTCCAAATCCTTGGAAAGGCTTTAAATCATGAAGAAGAAATATATAGTATAATACACAAGTAGTGGATTTGGAATGGCAAATATATAATATAACACACAAGTAGTGGATTTGGAATAAAAACACTACAATATCATATTTTCTATTATTGAATGCTGATTAACCCCTGCCCAACATGTAAAACACTTTGAAACACAGAATACAATTATTATTTTCTTTACAGATCAGACTCCTGCTTCTTTTATGCTCAAGATAATATTACTAAATCTCTTAAGGCTTACAAAAACTGCTTTTAAATGGAGTGACATTGGGTTGGGATGTACCTCTTCTCTGGAATAGTGCTATTCCAGCATTATTCTAAAACACTATTATTCTAGAAAACCTGAGTCTTAAAGGAGCCTGCCTAGATTTACTGTGAACTTAGCTCTGCAAAACACTTGCGCAAAACCAGAGCAAAGTTTGAAAGGGGGATAAACCTGCCACTCTAGCAGATTGTTAAAACCCACCTCCTCCCCAGTGCTTCCTCATATTAAGGACAGTTATTAGTGGGTATTTTCTGGCAGTTGGTTGGTGGGAAAGCAGATTAGATCAGGGGAATCTACCAATCATCTTCCTTAACTTGCTCCATATTAAAAGAACTGCAACATTTCCTTGAATCTTTATTACTGGATTTCTCCACACCATTAAATTTGCATTATTCCATCTTCTATATATAATAATCTCAGTCCAAGGCAGAGAGGAATATTTAAAGCACAGGAGGGGGAGGGGGAGACTACTGATGTATTCTTAGAAGATTTAAAATTTATCCTCATGGAACTAAAATTTATCCTCAAAAAACTTTGTTAAGGAAACTGCATGTCATATGTTACACTTAGTATTATTCAAAGTTTTATTTTATTTTTGATCCAAATTCAGAGAATGCTCCCTGGCAGGATCTTTTTAGCCAGGACTTTTCTCTATATGGAGGACCTTTTCTTTTGTCCTCAATTCCACTGGCACAGCCTCTCTTATTTGGGAGAGTCTGCCTGTGATATAAATAATATTTGTATGCATCAATAAACAAAGATAGATACTTCCTGCCAGCCACTAAGCAGTTTTTGCTTTGGCTCTGCTCCTTGAATTTGCAAGAAACCACCTCAAGTGGGAAAAAAAAACCTTTCAAAAAGTTGTTCCAAAAGTCCTTTTCAAAAGGCAGCTGGACCTTCTAGGCTAGGGTTTTTCCTTGAAAACTTCTCTCTTACGAACATTTCCATCAATTTGTTTGGCTCCATTGCCTGGGTGGAGAAATATCCAAAATCTGTGTCCCGCACATTTATGGAGACTCGCAGTCCTCCAGCTCATGGTTGTCCCAAGAAACTTCTTCAGCTCTGACTAGATGGTGGGGAATGGAGGAAATTATACTCCTAGCAGACAGCTGATCTGCAAGGAGCTTCTTGAATGAGAAGTGAAACATCTTCAAAGAAGAAACAGAAAGTCCAGTTGCCTCTTGAAAAACCACCTCTGTGTTCTGCACCTGCAACTTTGGCTACCACAAAAGCCTATATCTACAGTATATGCTTTCCCAAATATATACATACATACATACAACCATACATACATACATACATGTTTAACCTTTCTTTCCATCCTTACAATATATTCTGATAGTGCCATTTGTACATCATAGGACAAAAATGCTAAATAAGATATTAACATGATTCAAACAGCAAGCTAAGGGAGTTGTACACAACACAATTGGCAAATAACATATGAAGGAAGGAGGACATACTTGAGATTTCATTAGGGATTGCCCATGGATCGTTAAGATGCACCACACCGTTGAGGATTATGAGCTTTTTTTCTTGTAGGAATGTTGAAGATCATCAACTTTTTATAAAACAAATGCTGTATCTATCAATTTTGTAACATGACCACAGAATTTCACTCTGCCCATGGCTCTGAAGTTCTCTGAATCCTTTATCAGAGCTATTGATCACTGGTATATTAGGTTATGCACTTGGCATTAATCACTTTGTGCAACGTATTGGCAGCAGTGGACACCAAAATATGCTGATAAACATGAAGTTAGTTTTGGGATCTTTTCAGTATTAAAGTAAAATAGGGATTTTAAAAAACCTATGGAAAAAGATGCTAAAGGTTTTGGAAGATGATATCAAACATTGGAGAAAGTATACTAAATTTCATTAGGAATAGAAATTCTCTGCTCACATGAAGCCCTATAATTGCACACTGGATTTTGCATAAGAGATGCTGGCAACTTTTAGTTGGCGCTACCAAACTGTTCTCATGGCAGAGTGCCAGTTCCTTGCCATCTGTGGTTAGAGGTTAATGAACAGCCTACTGTACACAGCAAGAGAGGTCATTAAACAGCAGGATGACAAGCTAGGCAAAACAAAAGGACCTGATCCACTTGTACTTGTCTAGAAATAATATTTATCTGACAGAGAAGAGTTGTTTGTAAAGAGCAACTGTGAGAAGGGAGAATTTGAGAAGGTGGTAATGGTGTTAAGTCCAGAAATGGCTGTTTTGTTTAGCAAATGTAACCATCCATCAACTTGGCTACATCATCAATTGCCAAGAAAATGGAATTTTGATAGATAGGAAGACATGACAGGAAAGTATTATGTGCGACAGAGAGAACAAGCATTCACCACAATGGGGTACTTAAAAATGCACAACTTGAAAACCTCTGGAATGTCCTTCTATTGGAGGTCCAACACTGTCTCCAACACTGTCTACTTTCCAGAAAATGATGATTATAGAGCTTTTCTGGAGGGTTTTTGGAACCTGATGTCACGTATTTTGTTTGGATGTTATCTGTTTTAGTCTTATGTTTTTATATTTAAGCTTTTGTATCTTGTTAGCTACCAATGTGATGGTTACAATACAGAAATGTGATTAATAAAATGCTTATTTTCTGGGAGTACTGCTATTGCTGCAACAATTATATAAGCAGAAGTTGGAGAACTGAAATATTTCCTGTCCCGCAGGGTCAATGATGAGACAAGTCTTAACTTATTGAATTTGCTTAACACAGTCTCTTAAACATAGCATCCCTAACAGGAAAAAAAAAATCCATAGCAGCATTTATACATAGAATGATTATGAGGCGTCACTGTTTCCTTAGGGCTGGCAAATAAAGCAGAACAATGAGAAACAGCTGAATTCTTATTTGTTTCATTAATTCAATTGGCTATGCGCTCAGTTGCTAGAAACAGAATACTTTACATACCTTCTGTAAAAGAGCATCATTAAATATTAAACATTCTCTATTAGGAAGCAGAGATAGGTTATAAATACACCCATCTGAATTCAAAATCTAATTAATGAGGATGAAGGAAGGAAGATCAGAGTGTGATTTTTTTTTTTTTTGCCTACCCTAAAAATGGCCTTGCATTTTGAATAATGAATTCAGGACAGTAATCTTAACAGTTGTGCTTCTTATTACTGGGCTTCTATGAGCTTATTTCCTTGTAGATTTTTTGCTATCTTTTGACTTTGGTAGGATAGAGTGACCAAATTCACAGACATATTGGGGAGTGTGAATCCCAGTGCTTCCTCCCCCTATGATAGGTATTTATGTGCTTGAATGATATCTGTCAATGTTATGTATAAGCTTTGAAAGGAAAAGGTTGGAAGATGAATATAACTTGTTATAGAATCTGTGTTAGTTGGGCATCAAGGACAACTGGCCCAAGGTCATGCACTTAAGTTTTAGATTCCTTAGATCTTGGTTGTAAGAGAGCACAATGATCTTGGAACTTCCAAGTAACACCCATTATTGACCCATTATTTTTAATTCTGGGTTTTGTGTAGTATTTAATTTAGGGTTTTTTATAGGGGAATTATTAACATTTTGGAAAATAACATAAGTTACATAATTATTCATTTCCAACTGTGTGTGATTGCCCATTTTCAAAATTATGATGTCAGGGAAGGGCTCAGATGTTTTCAAAACAACTGTACATTGTGTTATTATTTCCATTTGCCTTCTCCTTTCTAAGCCTAGAAAATGTGCCAAAATTTCCAGCTTTCCCAAGCAAACATGTGGAGACAAGGCTAGAAACATGAGGATCATATATTTTTGAGAGGTAGAAAAAATATACCTGTGATCCTTAAAAGGAACAAAAAGCACATGAACTTTTGCTCATAGGAAACAAGATTTTAAGTTTTGTCAATTCTGAAGCCATTTATAATATTAACCAAGAATGGAACATGGTGCTAAAGGCTAGTTCTAGATCAGTATTTCTCAGTCTTGGTGACTTTCAGTTGGGTGGATTTCAACTCCTAGCATGCTGGCTGGGGGAATTATAGGAGCTGAAGTCTGCACACTTTAAAGTGTGAAGGTTGAGAAACCTTGGCCTATATGAAATGGAAGTTGATCCCAAAGTAGTTATGAGCTGTGATATCATTCATTCATTCATTTATTCATTCATTCTTACTATTTCTAAACCACCCATCTCCTTCAGATATGAATAATCTTGCTATGATTGTCAGTTTTCCAAAACCTACTTGTGGCTGGAATGAAATCAGAGGTTATCTTTGGTATACTTTTAGGTCTATGCATTCTTGAAATATTTGTTTATATGGGACAACTGTAAGATTCAGCCTTTTTTTTTTTTAAATAAACTGCTATAAAAGCATTTCATGCAAGTGGTATAAATCTACACCGAATTCATAAAGTGTTGCTATATTTGTTTCTTTAAAACATTTATAAAGTATTATGAAAGTATGTAATAAAATCAGTAATCTTCAGAGCTACAGCATGATTTGTGTTCCTTCTAGACTCTCCCCTCTCTCCAATTTAAGGCTAATTTAGGTAGATAACAACCAAAGCAAACCTAGATGGTTTCGGGCTTCACGCTACACAGTCTGTACAGTTCAGAACAATTTCCAAAAGTGGATGATCACAAATCTGACTGGTTCTAGAAACTAAGTTAACATTATAACTCTATTATAGAGTTCATGTAAAATCACACCACTGGTTTCACCCACTGATAGAACACTTATCTCCTCTTGCCTCTTCCTGCCATATCCTCACACATATACGGCCCTCATCTGCCATTGTTCTCTCTGAAAGAAAGAAATGAAAGAGGGGAGATGATGGAGGCAATGAAATGGTAGCCTTATCCTAAGTCTTGCTGTTCTAAATCCTGCTTGGATTTTGGTATGGACCTTTTTCATCTAGATGAGGGCTCTTCTTAGCAGGCACAGTGGCTTATGATTTTTCTCCAGTGACTTTCTGGAGAAGCCAACTTGGAAGACTGAAAATAGCAATCAAATGATTGCAGAATGCTTGGCAACTGGTCATAAGTGTGAACAGGTTGCCAGGTGCCCAGATTACAATCATGTGACCATAGGGACACTACAACAGCTGTAACTTCAGGCACGGATCATAAATCCTTTCACTTAGCACTGTCATAATTTTGAATGGCCACTGAACAAATGGGCATAAATTGAGGACCACCTGTACATATTAATTAATTGTAGGTTTGATTTTATTCTCATATCAAAATTATTTAAATATATATAGTTAACATTATTATCCTAATTAAAGTATAAGGAATCAATGAGATTATTTTTAACCAGAATATCTATGAAAACAGTGCATAATTAAGGTATAAAATAAGGATATTATATTTCCCAACCCTTTTCATTCTAGGCAGATCTGTCTTTTGGTTAACTGCTATTGCTCCTCCAGTACACCAGGCCCCTTTTATTGGTTCGATTTATATGCCGCCCTTCTCTGGAGACTGAGGACTCAGACAATCATCTGATTTTCCTTTGTATTAGTGGTCTGAAATCTCCCATCATAAAAATTCAGTTTCTCTTTTTGAGATGTTTGATCTCTGAAGAGCTTATGGGACATGGCTTTCTCAATGGCAGGAACTCCCACTAGTTCCTGCCTCCTAGATCTTCCTCCTCTTCACCAGGTAAGCTGCCATTGGACCCTCATGCTAGAAAATAGCTAGACTTTAGAAGGACTTGTGCTATTTGTGGTAGAAAAAAAAAAGCAAAAATATGTAAGGAAGGGTAGATAGTGTGTGGTGGTGGCCAGTAGCTAGTTCCTTGCAGTCTCTAATTGGTCCTAGAAGACAGCTCGGTCAGTTCTGCATCAGAGGTGGGTTTCAGAAGGTTCTGATCAGTTCTGGAGAACCGGTAAATAGCACCTCTGACTGGCCCCGCCCCATCTATTCTCTGCCTCCCAAGTGCCAGCTGATTGGTAGGAAATGGGGATTTTGCAGTAACCTTCCCCTGGATTGGGGAGGGAATGGAGATTTTATAGTATCGCCATGCCCATCTAGTCATGCCCAGCAAGCCACACCCACAAAACCAGTAGTAAAAATATTTGAAACCTGTTAGATCAGCGCCGGAAAAAGAAACATGACTCAGCTACTGTCCGTTCAGTACTTTATTAGAATGGTGAAACAGACTGCCGGCTGGGGCTGCCGAGCCTCCTTATATTCTGCTCGGGCATGTCAGCCGGCCGATGACAGTTGTTCAAACTTCCCGCCGGTGGAATTAACCAATCCCCTGGCGGATGTCCTTATAAGGACATATCAGGACTCCCCTCTTAGTCCTCAGTCAATCACTCCGTGGCCAACGTAGGTCATGTAGTCATGCAGGTAGGCAGGACGAGCAATAGTCCTTCCTGACCTGCGTGGTCCAGTTCATTCAATGATGCTGCTCTGGATGGGTCTGGCTCCTGCTAGCTCCCGTCCCTGTGGTGGCATGTCCCAGAACTCTGCCGTTGAGTGTGCGGGGCCTCACCTAGTGCCTCCAGCTGGAGTAGATGGTTCACCCGACAGCTGTTGGATGATCTTGTCCCAGCCAGGATGAAGAAAGTTCAGTTCCTGTCATTCGTCTTGGCATCAGACTGGACAGCTGAACCCCGGTAGGACCCTTGGTTCCTTTTCTCCATCCCCACTTCGAAGTTGGGAGGTCCTGCAGGTGGAGGTGGTGAGCCGCCCCCATGGTTAGGCTCCCACGGGTGGCGGTTGTTGATGCCCCCGTCGGGCCAGGGGGTCTACCCTATCGGGGTCGGGTAGGACTCCTCCGCTGGGGTGTTGTACTCTTCCCCTGCGGCAGCGGTTTAGGTCTCCCTCACTGTGGCAGTGTAGGTCGACCTCACTGGGTGGTGGTGGTCTACCCTTCCAGGCTGGCATAGACCCGCTGGGTTGAGTGGTCGCCAGTCTACCTCGCTGTAGAGGTGTAGGTCTTCCTTGCCGGAGTGGCAGAGGATGACCCTGCCCGGCTGGTGTTGGTTCGCCGGGTCGGGTGGTCGCCAGTCTACCCAGTCATGGTGATGTCGGTCTCCCTTGTCGGGGTGACGGAGGATGACCTTGCCGAGTTGGTGTTGGCTCACCATCTTGGGTTGTTCCCGGTCTACCTCGTCCCGGTGGTGGAGGTCCCCTCTGCCGGGGGGTTGCCAGTCATCGTTGCTGGGTGGCTGGTGGCCCGTCCCACTGTGCTGGTACTGGTCTACTGCGCATTTGCCGCTGTGGTGATGGCTGTCTCTTGTGCAGCGTGGCTGTCAGCCTACCTTGTCAGGGTGGGGCAGGTCTTCCTCCATGGGGTGTTGTAGGCCTGTCTCATCTAAGTGTGGCAGGCCCACCTCATTGGGTTGTGGCAGGCCTTCCTCATCTGGGTGTGGCAGGCCTACCTTGTCGGGTGGTGGCAGGCCTACCTCATCTGGGTGTGGCAGGCCTACCTCGTCGGGTTGTGGCAGGCCTACCTTGTCGGGGTGGTTTTCCTCATCTTCCCTCCACCTTTTACGGAGCTGGTTGATGTGCCGTCTGCATGATCGCCCGTTGTCCAGCTCTACCTCATACAATCTCAGACCGGTCACTCTCCTGATTCGGCCTTTCATCCATTTTGGTGGACCCTGGAAGTTCAGCACGAACACCAGGTCTCCGCAAGCGAAGCTTGTCTTTCGGGTTATACTGTGGATGAAGCCGATCTAGTGGTGAGCGGAACCTTCTCCCCATCAGGAGCTCTGCCAGGCTTTTCTTGGTGGTGGCGTGCGGCGTGATGTGCTGGGCCAACAGGAACTTGTCGATTTTTTCTTGCCAGTCCTCGGTGCCCATTTTGGTGAGTGTTTCTTTCGTCAGCCTCACCATTTTCTCCCCCTGTCCATTTCCAGCCAGTCGGTACGGGGCGATGAGTGCGTGCCTGATGCCTTGGCCAGCCAGGAAGTCCTCCATTGTCTTAGCGGTGAGTTGCGGGCCGTTATCGGAGACCAGGATGTCCGGTAGCCCGTGTGTGGCAAATAGGTGGCGGAGTGCCTTGATGGTGGTGTCTGTTGTGGTGGATGGCATTGCGATTACCTCCCGCCACTTCGAGAACGCATCCACCATGATGAGGAGGGATTTCCCATTCATGGGCGCGGCGAAGTCGATGTGGATTCTCGACCATGGGCCACTGGGTTGCTCCCACTCCATCAGCTGGGCTTGTGGGGGTGCTGGTCTCGTTGATTGGCACGGGTCACATCTGGCAATCTACGCTTCTATGTCTTTGTCTAAGGTGGCCACCAGACGTAACTCCGTGCCAGTGCTTTCATTCGGACGATGCCCGGATGGCCGCTATGGAGGGTTTCCAATGTTCCTTTCTGTAAGGTGGGAGGGATCACCACTTGGTCACCCCAGAGGAGGCAGCCTTTCATTGTGGCCAGTTCCTGCTGCCTCCGTACAAATGGGGTGAATATTTCGCCCACTCTCTCTGTCGGCCAACCCCTCAAAATCCATGACAGTACCTTTTTGAGGGTCTTGTCCCTCAGGGTGTGAATTGCCACCATGGTGGATGAGACTGGGAACATCTGGTCATCATCTATCTGGTGGGGGCCAAGGGTGGGTGCCGGGTCAATGACTGGTTCTTGCAGCGGGCATCTGCTGAGAGTGTTGGCGTTGCAGATGTTCTTGCCAGGATGGTGGATGTGCTTGTAGGCATACCCGGAAAGGAAAATGGCCCAGCGTGTCATCCTGGGTGACATGTAGGTTGGCATTGGCTTGCCCCCTGCGAGTAGTCCTAGCAATGGCTTATGGTCGGTAATAATTGTAAAGGTCCTTCCATATAGATACTCATGAAAGCGCTTAATGCCAGCTACGATGGCAAGGGCTTCTTTGTCAAGCTGGCTATAATTGCGCTCCGCTGATGATATGGTCTTGGAAAAGTAGGCTATGGGGGCTTCGGAGCCATTGGGCAGCTGGTGGCTGAGGACTGCTCCAACTCCGTACTGTGAGGCATCGCAAGTCAGGGACAGTGGGAGTGACTCATGATACTGAATGAAGACACTATCAGAGGAGAGAAGTCCTTCGATCTTCCGGAAGGCTGCCTCTTCTTCGTCTCCCCACTTCCAGGGCACCGCTTTCCCTAAGAGATGGTGGAGTGGCTCAGCAACGGTGACTTTCTGTTGCAAAAAGACACTGTAAAAATTCAGCAGTCCCAAGAAAGCCTGAAGCTCCATTTTTGTTTTGGGGGCTGGAGCTTTGTGAATAGCCCTAATTTTGCTCTTGGTGGGGTGGATGCCCTTGCTATCAATTAGATAGCCCAGGAACTCAACCTCCTAGACCCCAATAATGCATTTGTCCCTTCGGACTCTTAATCCCTTCGCCTGGAACTGCTGTAGGGCCAGCCTGAGCCGTTCCATTAGTTGGGATTCCAAATCTCCCAAGATTAGTACGTCGTCAAAGTAAGGTACCACCCCAGGAATGCCTTGGAGAAGGTGTTCCATCATTGATTGAAATATTCCCAGGGCAACACTGACTCCAAATTGGAGACGGTTGCATTTAAAGGCGCCCCTATGCGTGACAATGGTTTGTGCCTCCACAGTCTTTTCATCAACTGGCAATTGCTGGTAAGCCTGGGCCAGGTCCAGTTTCACAATATTGTCCTGTTGCCAAGTGAATGCAACAGGTGTTGCACCACTGGCATGGGGTTTTGCGCTCTGCTGAACTGCCTGGTTAATGGTGCACTTATAATCTGCGCAGATGTGCACTGATCCATCATGCTTCATGGGGGTCACAATGGGGGTCTCCCATGCTGCATGATCAATCGGCTCCAGAATGCCCTGGGTGATTAATTTGTCCAGTTGGGCATCAACTTTAGGCCTGAGGGCAAACGGAACTCTGCGGGGCTTGAGCCGAATGGGAACAATTTGGGGGTCTAAATTGAAAGAAATGGGTTTCCCCAGAAATTTTCCTAGGCTCCCGTCGAAGATGTCCTTGAAGTCCTCTAGGAGCTGGTCGAGTGAGCTAGTCCAGATTTGGTTGATTCCGCCAATTGTGAGCCCTAGGGGCTTGAACCACTCCACACCTAGTAGGGTTGGACGGGCTTCCTTTACGACGGCGATGGGGAAGTCTCCTTCAAAGTCCTTGAACTGCACCCTAATGCTGGTTTGTCCCAGGATGCCGATGGGATGCCCCCCAAAGTCCACCAACCTTGCTTGGAGCAGTTCTAGCTGTTTCCGGGATAGCCGCGGCTGTAGTCTTTTAAGCTGGTCCCAGGCTATAATGGAGTAAGGTGAGCCGGAATCGATTTCCATGGGGCATGGTGCCCCTTCCACGTGGTCAGTCATATGGAACTTGTCGGATCCCTTTGCTGCAGCGTGTGCAATTGTTGTCTGGTGGATCCCTCTGCTTTTGGAGTGGCCGTCACCGTCTCGCCGCAGGTATTGGGACCGCTTGGATGATCTCTGGTACACGCGGTCCATGGCTCTGGGAGGCTCGAAATTCGGTTCTGCTGCCCTGCAGGCTTCAGCAATGTGGCCCTTTCTCCTGCAGCGTTGGCAGGTTGCATCCCGCCAGTGACATCTGGTGTGAGGATGGTCTCCATTGCAGCTGGCGCAGCGCTCCTCCTGGCTACCATCTTGGGGCTTTTCCCGCCGCTGGGGTCTCGTGACCTTGTGGATGGCCATTTCAAATTCGGATTCTGACCCCGTGGACGTCTCATCTGAAGATTGTTGGGGATCCCTGTGGATCTTCTGGGTCCCTTTGGATCATCGCATCGCTGCTACAGCCCGGTCGGATGACTCGGCGGCTGTGGCTTCTTCGATGACATCTTTGAGGGATATTTTCTTCCGGCTAAGGAGCTTCTTTTGAACTGTGCAGTCCCTCATGCTGAAGAAGATGCGGTCCCTCAGCTGGACGTCCACATTTTCAAATTTGCAGCTGGCCGCGATCTTCCGGAGTGCCGAGACGAAGTCTTTGAAAGACTCTCAGTCGAGTTGATTCCTTTGGTGGAAATCGAAGCGGTTTGCTAGAGGAGTGCTCGATGGGGCGTAATGCTCCTGGAGGACTTCTTGCAGCTTTGACCATGGCATCTGCTCGATGTCCCTTGGTGCCACGAGGTCCATGGCCATTTCCAGGACCTCTGACCTGCAGTGAGCCAGGAAGAAGGCTCTCTTTCTGTTGTCGTCCAAGTCGAAGCTGCTTCCCGCCAGGAACTGCCTGAAGCAAACCATGAAGGACTTCCATTTCTCCTGGTTCGAATTGAATGGAGCCAGCGAGATCTGTGGTCCAGACATGGTTCAGTGACTTGCTCAGATCGTTCAGCTCAGTGACTTTGCTCTTTGTAAGTGGCAATCGTGCCTGCTGTTTGTCTTTGGTTCTTTTCTTGTCCTTCGGCGCCAGTGTTAGATCGGCACTGGAAAAAGAAACGCGACTCAGCTGCTGTCCGTTCAGTACTTTATTAGAATGGTGAAACAGACTGCTGGCTGGGGCTGCCGAGCCTCCTTATATTCCACTTGGGCATGCCAGCCGGCCAATGACAGTTGTTCAAACTTCTCACCGGTGGAATTAACCAGTTCCCCGGCAGATGTCCTTATAAGGACATACCAAAACCCACCACTGATCTGCATGATAACAGCCATATGCTGTTGGAAGACTACTCCGGAGGGAGCATTGTGGGTAGTAAAAGCAGAAGTGGTGTAAAAGTATCCCTTTTCTACTCTTTGAGTAAAATCTATTGTGTTTTAAGACCTATTATGGCATATGAAAAAGAGATGACTGAATCTAACACCAAAAAATCAGAATAACATATTTTAAATTTCATTTCAACCTACAATGTACAATAAAATATTAAAAATGGAAAACAGAATAATGAGAGAGAAAAAAGAAATCATAGATGAACAAAGGTTAAAGAACTAAATATACATTTATAGTCTTAAGGAAACAGAAAATTAAGCTACCATATTCAATACTTCTGTTCCAAAATATATTTATATAAATATTGTAATCTGTAAGGAAAAGTGGAGCCTAATGTTGAGTAGAATAATCCTTAGCTAATGAATTTGTTCATTTTCAGTCAGTGCAATTTCCCACACATTTAAATATCATTGATTCAAACAAAAAAAGTGCTTTCATTTTCCAGCATTTTGCTATAATAAACCTGAGGACCAATATAAAGCATTAGCGAACGTAGGCACTATGAGGCCATATCAGAATTAATTAAGCACAGTTGCTGAGTAATTTTTCCAATTTTTTTTAAAAAAGAAAGTGGAACAGCATGTGTAACCAAGAGAACCAAATGCCACCAGAGATAATAATATGTACTAATTTGATTACAACTTCTCCAACACAGCCTAGAAAGATAACTGATATCTGCACAAATGCAAAGTAAATAATTATTTCACTACTTAAACTTTTGCCTCACAAATGTTGGTTGACTTTTTTTCTACAACTGAGACCTGGTAGAAACTTTATTCTGAAATTCTGCCCCCTCACCCCCAATATAAATGCTTAATTTAAGGACAAAAAAGTTAGGAGTTGAAGATTAATTTATATATCAGGATCCTCCACTTGCTACATTTTGTATCATTTCACTAAAATTGTTAGTGTTTGGTTCTTTAAAACCCCTTCTGATAATTTCTCCTGGGACATGTGTCTCTCTGCTTTTGTTCAAGGTCAAGCAAAATTTGGAGGTTTCCTACTATTAACTAATTTCTCCTTCTGTATTTCCAATTTACAATGTGGGAGCAGATGCCATATTCTCCTTGGTTTAGAGATCTTGATGTTGGGGAAAATGGTAGTATGTTCCTCACAATGGCAATCTCCAAAGCAGTTGGAGCACAAAAGAAGTCCCTGTTCTGTGGAGAATACAGACCTTAGTTGTCATTCTAGTTCATTCAAAACTAAAGAAAAGATATACCAATATCTTTTGAACTCATTCACAGAAATACATAAAAATATGTTTAGTCGCATATCCTGGACAACAAAAATCAAGTGGACTTTGCAATAGTTTCCTCGGCCTTATCCTTGGATCTGGCACTTTTTACTACACTCTGAAACAAAACATTTTCCTATTGTTGGAAGATACATTGTGTTGGAAATGACCTCAGTATAACTTGTCCTTCTTCCACCATGAAGTTTTGGCAGCAAATCTGTTCCTTGTAGAATCACTTTCAGAAAATAAACAGACACCACCCAGAGAGACTGGGAGAGTATACTAGATTTATTTCTGGCCAGAGGTTGGAGAAGCACAGGAAGGTTGCCCTTCAGTTCACCTTTTGGCTTGTTTAACTGTGTTCCTGATCAGCTCATAATGTTCCTCTATACTTAAAGCCTCTATACTGGGTGGCAGGACTTGGGAGAATTTCAATGATGTTCAGAAATGGTTAAGGGGAATCTATCCATTATTGTATCAGATGGCTTGCTGATTTTTTTAAATTTCAGATTTATAAAGGCATCTTATATTAAATGAAACCCCTAATAAAGCAACCCAGGACTAATAAAATAGTAATAGTAATTCATAAATATTAACATTTAAATTTAAATATTTAAACCATTATCACTTTTATGGTTGTACAACATTCAAGACAACTTACGTATAACACTTAAGTATAAATTATGAAACATAAAATGAAAAGCAGCACAAAATCCAAAATTAAAATGAAAGCAGTGATGGATGAGATGAATTTTTGTCACTTTCTTGAATAGAGAATTTGAACCAAATGAATCTCCTTGACAGTGCATTCCATTGCCTGAGAACCATAAAGGCAAAGACCCCTTCAGTATGCCACATTGACAGGCCTCTAGAAGCACAAGAACTTTCAAATTATCTATGATGGTGTGGTGGCACAGTGGTTAGAATGCAGTACTGCAGGCTATTTCTGCTGACTGCGGGCTGCTAGCAGTTGGGTAGTTCGATTCTCACTGGCTCAAGGTTGACTCGGCCTTCCATCCTTCCAAGGTTGGTAAAATGAGAACCCAGATTGTTGGGGGCAATATGCTGAGTCTGTAAGCTGCTTAGAGAAGGCTGTAAAGCAGTGTGAAGCAGAATATAAGTCTAAGTGCTATTGCTACTCCTGCAGATCTAAGTAACCAGGAAATTTCATAGTGGCAACAGTGGGAGTCCATGAGACAGCTCACTTCTAAGTCATTTGGAATTTCAAATATTAATATCAGCTCCGTTATTCCCTGTAAGGCATTGGCAACCAATCGCATAGTTTTCCATATAGACATCACATGATCCATGTAGTTTCCAACCATCAGCAGTTTAACCACTACATTTCACACTAACTGCAACCTTCACTTTTCAAAGGAAGTCCTGTTTAAAATGTTGGAGTACACAAGATAGTATACATAATTGTTGGCAAGACTCAGGAAGTGTTGAAACCAAACCTATTGAAACCAAACCAGTGGATATACGGTAGTGCTTAGAAGTTTGTAAACAAGTTGTAAACTTGTAAACCTTCAAAATTAACCCCACCTAATTTTTTTAGTCACATTGTTCTGAAATACCAGAACAACCATGTAAAATAAATTTTTCTGTCTAGCCATCATGCAGATGGCCTCACTGTCTATGATCTTAAGAGTTCTTAGAAAGGTGAATTTTGAATCTTGAATAACAACAATCATATTGAATGAAAGAGAAAATTGGTAGTTCAGGGTTGAAATGAGAGGTCCTTGGTGCTCTCTGAGCTTAGTTGTTTTCTTGCAAACTTTCATTACCCAAACTAGGTAACATCTAGACCCATGATGGTGAACCTATGGCACATGTGCCAGAAGTGGCCTCACTGCAGATGGCCTCACTGCAGATGGCCTCACTGTCTATGATCTTAAGAGTTCTTAGAAAGGTGAATTTTGAATCTTGAATAACAACAATCATATTGAATGAAAGAGAAAATTGGTAGTTCAGGGTTGAAATGAGAGGTCCTTGGTGCTCTCTGAGCTTAGTTGTTTTCTTGCAAACTTTCATTACCCAAACTAGGTAACATCTAGACCCATGATGGTGAACCTATGGCACATGTGCCAGAAGTGACATCCAGAGGCCTCTCTGAGGGAACGCGCATGGTGGCCAGCTACTCTTCCAGGTTCTGTCACGTGCATGCATGCCAACCAGCATGCGCACAATAGAACCCGGAAGAGCAGCTGGCCGCCGTGCACATGTGCATTGCCAGTTACTCTCTTCTGGGTTCTGGTGCTCCAGTTTCGACACTCGGTGCTGAAAAGGTTAGCCATCACTGAACTAGACTATCACTAGCATTGATGATGTTACCTAGTATGAGTAATAAAATGTCTGCAAGAAAATAACCAAGCTCAATAATATCGACTTATGACAATTGAGCCCAAAATTTCTACTGCTATGTGAAACATTTGTTAAGTGAGTTTTGCCCCGTTTTATTATCTTTCTTGCCTCAGTTGTTACGTGAATCGCTGCAGATGATCAGTTAATAACACAGTTAAGTGAATCTGCTTCCCCATTAACCTTGCTTGTCAGAAGGTCGCAAAAGGGGATCAGATGATCTCGGGACACAGCAACAGTCGTAAATCTGAACCAGTTGCCAAGCATCTGGATTTTGATCACATGATCATGGGGTCGTGCGCATAGGTCGTAACTATGAAAAATGGTCATGTCACTTTTTTCCAGTGCCGTTGTAACTTTGAACAGTCACTAAACAAACTGTTGTAAGTCAAGGATTACCTGTACAGCATTTCACCTGGCTATTAATTGTGGCAGGCATTTGCCCACCATCATTTGGTTCATTCTTGCAACTTTCCTGAAACCTGCTTTGAGTATGAAGGTTTAACTTCTCCTCCTCCTCCTCTGCTTAACTGAATGCTCAGGTTACAAACAACGGAATGTACTTAATGGTCAGTTTTTGAGATCCTGCTGCTCATAGCCCCTGGCTTTCTGCTCAGGAATCAGCATCCCTGCCTGGTAGTGTCATTTTGCCTATCTAGCTCTGTGCAATCTCCCTTGACACTATTCTGTGGATGAGAGGGGGATTGCAATCAAGTCAGAAATCAATATTTGGGGGGGGGGGATTATCGTTATCAGATTTTCAAAAAAAACCACACCACATAGACTTGACTACACAGTTAGCTTACCAAACAGACCTGGCAAAACGTAGTAGTAGCTGGCCTGTTTCAAGTTAGCTTCAATGTTTTTAACTACCATGGGCTGCCAATCATGCCTTTGCTTAAACCCTTCTGTACCCATCCTCTGTCATTTTGAGCAGGAGTCAGGGTCATTTCAGCAGGTCATGCTGCCAAATCTTATCACATGGCCTTGCAGAACTATAGGAAGAAAAACATGCTAAAAATGTGGTATCCCATGCTGGGACATGACTACTAAATAGGCTGTCAGCCAAAAGCTGATTGCTTGATCTGAGAGGAGAGTTTTTTGCCCTGAGGCAGCCCCTCCCTCCCTCTCCACCCACCCCAAAGTAATCACCAAGGCACCAATGAATACAGCAATGTGCAATTCAGGCACAATGGGACAAATGTGAAGAAGACAAAGTAATCTGGATTCTTTCCTTCCCTAGCTCTTAATTTTTACAATTTGTCATCTGGCCTTTTGCTCGTCTTCCATCTATCTGCTTCTGAGCTTCCTGGGATTTAGCACAGCAATCTGTGGCTAATTTTAAAATCATATTTGCTTTTCTAGCAATTAACTGTCTTTTTATGGGATTTGTTGCTTTTAGATATTTGAAACTCTAATTTAAGTTAATGGGGTTAGTTTAAAATTGTTTAAGGGTAAAGGAAATTATTGATCTAATACTTTTTTTTAGCATGTTATATTGTCAGCTATCTTAGGAAGACCATGAAAGACAGCTCCGAAATGCATTCAATGAAGAAAAATGAGAATCTAGAGAATCTAGAGATTTCTAAATATTATTAAGATTTTACCAGATCTCTGATAAAAGTACACAGCACCTTATTACTGGCTGGAAAAGGCAACCAATCAAATAAATAATCAGTTCTTACAGAAAATAACAACAAAAATATATTGGATCAATGGAAAAGGGAAAATGTACACAACATACTATTCATTCAGATACAGAATTGACTGTTTTTTAATTAAAAAAAGAATGACTGATATTTTCAGTTTCATAATCCACTTGGGTAAAGACTAAAGTAGTTTTTACTAATCTTTTTTTTTTTTTTTGCAGACCACTAGTTTGTCATTTAAAGATTTTGAAGGCACAAGTTAGCCAGACGTTGGCAGTGTGGTATTTATGCACAGATGCCTTCTCAAATGCTGTTCATGGAACTTCCAATTATTATTATTTTTAAATGATTCTGTTTTATAAAATAGTTGAATCTCATTAGATCACCAAATCTGAAAACATGTTGATGTCCCCACTTAAAATCCTATAAAATTTGGGCCTGGTGGCTCAGCAGACAGATTGTGATTAACACCAGCTGTCTGCAATTACTGTAAATTCGATCTCACCAGGCTCAAGATTGACTCAGCCTTCCATCCTTTCTAAGGTAGGTAAAATGAGGACCCAGTTTGTGGAGGCGATAAGCTGACTTTGTATAAAACATACAAAAGGTATGAAGGCTATTGCTTAACGCATTGTAAGCTGCCCTGAGTCTCCGGAGAAGAGCGGCATATAAATCAAATTAAAAAAAAAAGATTTGGGGTAAAAAAAATGGCTGTATATTGCAAGAATGCCAAAATACAACAAGATTAAGTGAGTTTGTAAAATGTTGGGAATACATAGCTACATCAGGAACCACATGTAAAATCCTCATGGACATGAGAGGGTTCCATCCCACAGATCTGGAACTATTAATGTAAATAAATGATGAATATTGCCAAGCAGCTTCTGAGAAGGAAACTGAAATATGGGAAGTATAAATGTTTTGTTTTTAGTGTTCATTTGAAGTATAGGATCAGATGAATATTCTGTCTTAATGTAGAACATAGCTCCTTAGTAAGTTGACAAAAGAGCCTAGTTGCCATAAAACAAAGAGGTTGGTAAACCTGTTTTCTGACTGTACTATTTTAGGGGTTGGGGCAGAGACTGACAAGATGAAAGGCTCATCTATATAAACAACTTCCTGTATGTAAAATACTAACATATGAAAAAGAAGGTCAGGTGGGCCACACCTATGTGTACAACAATTCGCTCTGGTGAATTTTACCTGCTATTTGTACTGGAGTAATCAAGAAAACATCTGCTACTTGTGTGAAATAAGCCTTCAATTAATCCTCATTCCACTCAGAGAAGGTTTTATGTATAATATATAGGGATATACTGTATGTTGTCTACAGGAAGAAATTATTTCCAGAAGAAACATTATGTACCAGGAAAAACTGTATTTTGTCTTTTCTATATGCATAGGTTTGCCCTGATTAAATAATCTGCTTGTCATAGAGAAGGCAAGGAATTATTGTTCTCTCAGAAGCCCCAGACTCTGATCTTGTAAACATTAAATTCCACCACTCTTTTGACCAGTTGCAAGCCATTTGATGCCCAATGAAAAGTAATGGGTGTTATCTTTGTAAAGAAACTGAGCAAAGGGTTGAAAAATATTTTCTGACACCCTATTATTTTTAAATACAAAATTTCAGTTTGCTTTAAACTGACTATTGTTCCTTCTGCAATCTACTCATATTAATTTATTTGTTCCTGAATTATTCCCATCTGGAAAAATCTGCATCCCAAAGCTGAAAGATGGAGGATTAAAGATGGAACAGGTGACAGCTAAGAAGGAGAGAACTGGCCAAATTTCATTTGCAAAGAAGTGAAATGTGGATCTATGTTTTGGAGACACATGAAGCTTTGGAAAAGGAGCATCTCAGCAGAGCTATTCTACAATCCTATGGCTGATCAGAGTAGTGACTTACAAGGCCAAGGCCATATTCAGCAGAATGTAGTTGAAGGCACTATCCATAATTTAATAGGAGCAGGATTCCTACAAGGTCAAAATTGGGACAGGAGCATGACGGAGCAGGGAGTATGACTAAAAGTACTAATAAACGAAGAAAATTGCAAAAAGATAGACTGAATTTTTGAAGGAAATGTATGACAAAGTAGACTTTACTAATTAAAAACCTGCCACTCCTTGTTTGAAAAGAAACTTGCTTTCAGTATTTGCTTTTTCACATCCTGCTATAATAACACACCAGAAAAATAAAAATTCAACAAATAAAAGAACCAGGCCCTTCACTTTCAACGCATACTAGTTAACGTTTGTTCTCACTAATTAGTCTGGCTACTACTGATGAATCAACTTGAATTTTAATTGACTCATCTATCAATTAACAATTCTTTCATCACTATTCTTTCTTCAGCTTTTGGGAAGGAAATAAGAGAAAGACTCAGGAAAATCCATTTCCCTGATGGCTCAAGAATCTGGGATTCATTTGAAATCCATTCATCAATAGCTACTTTGAGAACTGGAAATATCTGCTTCTTGATTCAGTCATCTCCTCCAAGTGAAACCCTAACATACTTTAGCCTGTATTCATTATTTACTAGTCAGTATCACCTTCTTCCCACCTACATATTACATCTCTCTCACATATATTGATATCTCATATATGCCTGCTTGAAGAACAATAAACTAATGTACTGTATGTTGACAGAAATTAGAGCTAAAGTAATGGATTGCTGCTAATTTAAGGATTTTAGTATTCAATAATTGTTCATATAGAGCAAGAATATATGAACGATTATACATATATTTCTGTTGTACATATATTTTTGTTGAGTTACAGGTAATGCAATCTTTTAAAGCATCTCACTGAATATTAGTTTTAGGAAATTAAATAATGACTGCCCAAAGGAATCAATCTAACCAATCCTTATCATGGTCATAGACCAGCAAATAAAAGTATTAAAACATTAATAGTAAACAAATAAAAACAAAAGACAGGCAGAATAATATTGTGATTGGTAATAGATTAAACATGGGCAGTTAAAGTTTGCCTAATTTTACATATAGGATAGCAGAATTTGGCCACATTCAGAGAAACTACTTCATACCGATAACAGTAGTTGCACAGAAAAAATATCAGTATTTCCCGGATATTTTATTAGCTAAGATGTTATAAACTGGGTCTGTAAAATTAATTAATTAAATACTGTACAGGAACATGCTACACAATGCTGTTAATCAGATAAAACAGCTACAGTCCCCTGAGAACTACAGAGACATAAGATGAAGGAAAATATTTTTCAAATAAGAAGAACAGTTACAGAATTCAAACACTTAAGGTTGGGTTTTTTTACTATCTTCCACCAAGCCATTTTAGAAGGAACAATTCCTTGCTATGTATCTTTCACAAACACTTTTTAATGATGAAGAAGATTGAAGTTCATCAAAAGCTTACGTCACTATAAATGCCTTGATTTTTACGGTGCCACAAGTGCTTTGTTGCTCTTGTTATTTTTATTCTTCACACAGCATCTCATCCCAAGAACCTGTTGGAGCCATCTGTGCCATTGAAATATTAAGTCCCTGCAGGTAGCCATTACTACCTGCTGCTGCTATTGTTCAGCAAAATAAAGCTATCCCCGCAGGAGCCTTTTGTGGTACGATCTGGACCCTCCCCTATGCGATTCATCTATAGCCCAAAGTGGGTTGCTCCACCAGAAGAGCTACCCTAGCTTGCTATGTTTGAGGAAAGTGTAACCACAGGTCTACAGTATGGCCCAGTAGGAGGCAGGCCTGTGATTGTCTTGCACCTGAGCACAAGTCAGGTAACCCATTGCAGGAAGCCTGTAATTTGGCCTCTGAAGAAATTGGATCCCTGGCATTTCCTCCAATCCACCTGTGCAATTCCTTTTTGGGGGCTTTGAAGTAAGAGACTGGCCAGAGGGGCTTCATTAGCAAAGGGTTATAGTTTGATTTGCAGAGACCCCATGTTGGGACCTGGGCCAACCCAACTGTCATACCAGGAGAGTTAAACAGAGGTAGCTTAGAGCCTTAATGAGGAATGTAGTTTAGCAGTATTTGTGTCTAGCAATAGATGTTCTGATGTAGAGATCTAAATTAGTATCTTGTGTCCTTCTTAAGCCTTTCGGAAGAATCATGTTTTACTCTGTTTAAAAAATATCATTGTAAAGGCTATTTATTGAGTAGTATATGCTTTTTGGAATACAGTCAATTACATTAAATATTGAACAATGAATATTAGACTGAGAAATGATCATTTATTAAAGTTGTACAGGGCTTCAAGTGTGACAGCGTAAAAGTGTTTTAGTGGCTCCTGTCAGGAATTCCTTGAAAAAGCTGCATGTTTCTGTGGCATGCCCTCAACAACAACAACAACAACAACAAAAGATGGAAGTGAAACAATTAATACATTTAGAATTGTTCACTTTTCACCACTAAACTTATCTTTAGTAAAAAAAAAAAAAAAGCTTGGATCTTTTTTGTCATTTAGAATCTTTTGCTTAGACCCAGGTGTTAAATAATATGATCAAAGGAAAACAAGGAATCTGCTAGATTCCCTCTGCTGAGACCAGTCTGATAAAATTACAAACTGAAAGACACTCACCTGTATCTAGCTCAAAGATAAAGATGAATCGGAATTCTATGTAACCTGGAATATATTTTATAAATGGCTAGAGAAAAGGAGGAATGTAGGGATAGAGAATTAGAAACAAAGTGAAGAAAAGGGGAGAAAAATAAATAATATAATATAAGAAATATTAGATAGGAATACATTGGATTTGAATAGATACGAAGGGAATATGTATATAACGAGTGTGATTGAATGTACAAAAAGTATTTACAGAATATGCATGATGTTAATTGTAATATACACGGAAAAAAAAGTGTTAGAAAAGTATGTACCAGACAAGTTGCACTAAGTCTAATGTTTTTAAATTGTATATTTAATAAAATATTTACTAAAAAAAAAAAAAAGAAAAGACAGACACTCACCTGAAAGCCAGCATCTAAAATAAGCATTTCAACAGAACTTCTCTCTCTTGTTGTGGGGAAAATCGAAGGAGGAAGCAGTATTACATATGCTTGACCACATTAAGTTATTTCATACAAATAATAAAGTGTATTCTAATTAATAAATACACATAAAAACTATAACAACAAATCAATAATTACTTCATGAATGTGGGTGTCTGCTTTTGTCCAAATGTTCTTCTTGACATAATTGAGACATCTCAAGAAGGGGGTTACAATGTTGATTGAGGTGAGCATTACCTTCCTTTCAACTTTTTATAACTGATGAAATTTGCTTTTGTTTATTCTCTGCACTACTTATCCCTTGTATCCTTAGCTACAGCAACATTATGGCTACAAGGCTCTGTTTGAGTAACTATTTTTGTGACTCCAATCGCATGCAAAAAGTATGTACAAATATCCACATGTAGGATATGAATATGTGATCACATATATTATACAATATATTCCGTATCTTAATCAATGAATTGATAACTCTTTTGACCAAAAAGAAATCAGATTTAATATCACTCATATTTTCCCACCAAAACTATCTCCTAAAGCTGCTTTTTGCCCCCGGATTTGTCATTTATTTCATGAGTGACTTTTGGGATCAATCTAATTGTTCACTGGATGCTTTTCAGTGAAAATGCAGGATGGAAAATGGGAAACCCTCCATTTTCCTCTGTGTTAATGTGCTGGGGCTGGTATTTTCCTTTAAAAGAAAAAAATCATAGGCAATTCTAAGCATTACAAACATTATAGCATCTATTTGTGTTTTTCAGCCCTTCAACATGTCTGTTTTGTAGCTTTCAAAATATTCTATGTTATTGATCTGTAAAGGGAACTAAAAGAATATATGCATAGTTTGTTTTTCTTCCTCTGATGGAGCAACTTTGAAGATTGTATACTACATCAAGAAACTCATAATTATAAGTACTTGCTTGATGAAGAAAGATTATAAAGAGTCATGTACTGCAGAACAGAATGGTATTTACCATTTGCCTGGAGTGAATGTATATATTTGGATTAGTAGGGTAATATGTGTCGGAGAAATATGTAGTGTCAAGTATTAAATTGGATGTACAGAATTGGAAAAGTACACCTGCTGCATTATAAACTCATTTTCTTTCAGTACATTTGAAAAACCCTTCTCTTATTATTTGCTACAGAAAAACAGGGTTACCTGCATTTCAGCAGTGGGATTCTTCCCCTGTAGCTTCTATTGCCTCATAGAGAAAGATGCAACCATTCCTGTGTTGTTAGCTTTCTCCAAACATGCTACTTGTTGTCTCTGATTGCATATTTGTTGTGTATTAATAAGCAAGCTTCCATGGAATGATTCATTGTTGTCAGAGGAAAAGAAAATTTAAAAAAGAAAAACTACAGAGAAAAATTGGGTTAGTTAATATGAACCCTGCTCTTTCTGCTTTCCTTGCTACAATCACAATCATATTATCCTTACTGTAATTCTTTAAAAAGTCTACAGAACGTTGGTCATGTTGTATTGTTTTCAGAGGCAGTTTAAAAAACTTCCTTCCACTCGAGTTTTCTTAATTCCTGGGCACGGTACGTTTATGTTTTAATTGTCATGTTTATACACTGTTTTATATTTTGATGTTTTACTGTACACCACAAAGTCCCTCTTTCAAGGAGATGGGTGGTTCAAAAATGAGAAAAAAATAAATCAATGAATCAGAACAGAGCTGGAAGGGACCTTGGAGGTCTTCTAGTCCAGCCCCCTTTTCAAGCAGGAGAACCTACACCATTTCAGACAAGTGACTGTCTAGTCTGTTTTAAAACCTCCAATGATGAAGCACCCACAACTTCTGAAGGCAAACCATTCCACTGGCTAACTGTCCTCACTGTTAGGAAGTTTCTCCTCAATTCCAGGTTACTTCTCGCCTTGATTAGTTTCCATCCATTGTTTCTTGTCCTGCTTTCTGGTGCTCTGGAAAATGAATTGACCCCCTCCTTTTTGTGGCAGCCTCTCAAATACTGGAATACTGCTATCATGTCCACCCTAGTCCTTTTCTCTAGACTAGTCAAACCCAAATTCTACAACCCTTCATATGTTTTAGTTTCCAGATCTTTAATCATCTTAGTTGCTCTTTCTTCTTTGCACTTTTTCCAAAGTCTCAATATTTTTTTTATAATGTGGTGATCAAAACTGGATGTAGTATTCCAGGTGTGGTCTTACTAAGGCTTTATAAAGTGGTACTAATACTTCACATGATTTTGGTTCTATGCCTCTGTTTATACTACCAAGGATTGTGTTAGCTTTTTTGGCTGCTGCCACACACTGCTGATTCATGTTTAAGTGATTTTCCTCTAAGACTTCAAGGTCCCTCTCACGGTTATTGTTTTTGAGCCAGGTTTCGCCCAAACTGTACTTGTACCTTTGGTTTTTCCTGCCTAGCTGCAAAGCCTTGCTTTTCTCCACATGAAATTCCATTTTGTTGGAATTTCCATTGTTCAAGGCTGTCAATAACTTTTTGGATCCTGAGCTTGTCTTCTGGGGTATTGGCTATTCCTGCCAGCTTATGTGTCATCTGCAAATTTGATGAATTCCCCTTCTATTCCCTTATCTAAGTCATTTCTGAAGATATTGAAGAGTACTGGGACTAAGACAGAACTTTGTGATACCCCAGTGCTTACCTCCCTCCATGTAGATGTAGTACCATTAAGGACTAGTCATTGAATATGTTTTGTCAACCAGTTACAAATCCATCTGGTGGTGATGTTGTCTATCCCACATTTTTCTACTAATAAGTAAACAAATAAGAAAAATAAATAAATAAGTATTAGTTCCATTTAATTTTATTACTACATTTTTTCTATCTAGTTCATGATGACAATTTTGTATTATTTTTCCATTATTTTGTTTAACTGTATAACTTTATGTATTCTGATAATTAAATAAGCTGGTTGTAATAAATGAGAAGCACTATTACAATATTGCATTTCAATATTAAATAGGGTGTCAGAGTAATAATCCATAGCCGCACTTCTTCAACATATACATTGAGGCAACAGATTCAAGGCTGTCCTCTTGTGCTCCTGCAAGCATGCTCCCACATGCACCTTCATGTGTCAGATGGAGGAGACACTGACACCATATGTAATATGTATCTTATTCAGGCCAACTCAAGGTCTTGTGATCAAATTCTAAGCTAACTAACTGGTTAGAGCAGGGAAATTTGCCAAAAGGTGATGAGGTTCAACAGTGCAGCATCAATGAGGTGTGGCCCTAAATCTATATGACGTGTCAGAAGAATATAATGTAATAAAAATAATCAAAAGATATAATAAAATATCTTTTTAACATAGGATTTGAAAACACAATAACTGATATAATGGACTTATTAGGGTGATATGGTACCTGAAAAGGCAACGATGAATAGGCTTTTATGAGCCAAAAAAAACCTCACATACATGAAGGAAAAATGGAATTTAAGAGGAAGCATGAGATATGCTCTTTTGAGCATAAAATAAAATGATTGGCAACCGCAAACAATATGGATTGGCATTCTAGAGAAGAGCCACGGCTGAGGTCACATGGCAGCCTGGGAAACCTGGTGTTAGAACAATTGCCAACCACAGCAAACTTTCACGTCCAAAAGATTTGGCCCATTAAATATAAAGTACACTAAACTAAGATTAATTTAGTTGAAGGTTTACAACAGTTGTGCTTAACTATTTGCAGAGCTTCAACACTGTGTATGTTTAAGAGCACAAAGCTATCTTGTACCATTCTTATTCTCCTGAATAGGCTTAAAAATCTCATTCTGTTGTAGGACACATTTATGAAATGGTGATTTGTATGTGTTACTAAGTATATGCAATAAGTTATTCTTAATTTTTTTCCAGATTAATTACATATTTGTAATTAAAATTTCTGGTTTGTAGCTTTTTTGTGCATAATTCTTGTTAAACAGATCAGATCTACTAAACAGAGTGCTTGGTAAAATGTTATACTAATCAATAGATTCTAAATATGCAAAATAGCCATAAGAAACAAGGACTGATTGGCTGAGTCTTTTAGGTCAAGTCATCAGTTCAGTGTGACCTTAGATAGTATACTATCTCTGTGCTAATTCACACAGATCTTCCTGGACTTCTTGTCTTTCTCATACAAAATGATATCTCAATCTGCTCTCTCAATTTATAGAGAGAGAAAGTGTTGATTTTCTCATGGCAAGCCTAATAGAATCCAATCAACATTGTTGATTGTGATTATGTCCACTTCAATGTTTTGTTTTCTGCTTTTAAATCTGCAGAGTTATACAGATATCGTAAGTTGCTCTGAACAGATAAGAAAAGTGCCAAAATGGAATTTTTTTTCAAATCAGAGACAAAGAAAAAAGGAAGCAAATAAAAGGAGTGATTAAGAGCTAATTAATTATTCTATAGCAGAGTTCAAATCATCTAATAAAATTATTGCCATTCTTACTTCAAACAACTTAATTTGCTGCCTGGTATAGAATATAAACGAAATGATTCCAAATAAACTATGTGTTCTAATGTACTGGGTACCAGTCAGCATATTCTTGCCCATACCAAGCCCCTAATGCTTAGTCTCAGCCTGTTGTTGTTGTTTAATTATTCTTCAGAGCTTCATGTCCTGCTGGACACCATTTCAGTTTTCATAATAAGCCTCAGTAATAGTACCTTAAGAACATTACAGGCACACTCTCCTATTAGAAGATAAACTTCAATTTGATTCGGACTTATTTCTATAGTTTATTCTGAAAAGAAGAAATCTGCTCCTCTAGTTCACACAACACAGAAAGACTAGATTTTAGAGTGGTACTTGTGATGGCAAGTTGTGTCTGCTTGCCAGAAGATGAAGAGACATGTAAGACTATACTCTCCTTGGTTAAGCCATAATATGGTTTAGTCTGTCACGTAAAGCAAGCCTAAAATGACCAAGACATGAATAACAATTGCCAAGACAGAGTAACATAGTAAACGTAATTATGCAAACACACCTAGGTGCTATCGATGTCTGAACAGCCATACTCTATGATTTCTCAATATTATTTGCAACTCAGATTGTAATAGAGAATAATTGAATATCTATAGTACATAGTTGCAATATTAGCTCTTCCTCCACACCAGTCCCACCCACAATGAATCCAGAATGAGAAAAACAGCTTAGCTCAGCAGTACTGAAGAAACTTGATTTGGTGAGAATCTTATCAACAAGATGAGTAGGATGTTGGTCACATGTTACTATTAAAGAAAGGGAATCAGAACAGAGAGAAAAAAATCATGTATTGGATCACCTTGAAGATGAGCCATAAAAGGATCATTTAAGCAAATTAGGCCGTTCCGGTTTCAGGGGAATAGGTAATCCAACTCCAGCATGTTTTTGTTTCAGTCATATCAGTTATCTAATAAAGTATTCTCAAGGTATAAGAACGTATTATGAATCATTATAGATTTGAGCCCATAAAGGTCTATCTTCATTAGCTATACTCTACACATAATTACAGAACATACTAACCTGTACCAGCTAGGGGGACAATTAATACAAACTCACTAATTTCAGAACTGAGAAAATTCTATCCCCGAACTGCACAGAGTAACTATGAATCAAACTACTACTTTCCTAGTCAACATGTAGTGCAAACCTACAAAAGGTAGGTAAGCCCAATTTAGTCAGTCCTTCAAAAAAAAGGGGGGGGGGGTTGTGGATTGGCTGAGAAAACAAGATACTCTGTAATGGAATATGCAACCATGATTAAGTAGTTTAAGCCAATTGCCTGATCAATGGGGAAGTAGCCATGGAAATAATGAAATCTCACTATTAGTCATCTATTTATCTGTCCTGAAGACTGAGTATCTACTAGACTAGACTGGAAAAAGAAGATAAGATGACACTCTGTATTCCCCAAAATGGTGGCCTTGCACCTGGTAAGAAGCCTGGATAAGATTAGAGGAAGAATGGGTTAATTGTGTTATATAAACTAGGCAATTGGCTCTGCTTAAACCATTTGTGTTTATTTCATATGAAGCCAAACAAAAGCTATAAGCTTCATAAGTTGTATAATGTACTGCATATAGCATTACACAATGTCAGCAGTAATCTGTAGACTTCTGACCATGCATTGTTCTGATGTTTTTCTTTGCCCATTTTTCTTGAATTAGTCAATTTCTTTGGTGCTTTTATATTTTTATTGGCTGATTTTGTTGCTGTTGTAAGATTGTATTTGCATGAATCTTTTTTTCAAATATTCAAATATCAATATTCAATTTGAGCATTGTGGAACATAGAAGAATTGTTTTTAAAACAATTACTTTGCTTGATCAGAGTTTTGATGTCTGAAAGATACTACTTGCTATAAGTAGTAAGTTCCAAAAGATCAAAGTAATGGAAGATTGCTTTCTGAACATGTAAAAAGAACATTCTAGTACCACTAGCTCAAGCCAGTACAGTCACTGGTTGGGGATACCTAGAGTTATAATTTAGCAATATCTGAAAAATTACACATCTACTTTTGGTCTAGAACATTATAATTTGGGATCCAATTTGCCTCCATACTTTTGAGTAGCTGCTTTTTTATCTTGCCTAACTTGTACAATAATCACTTAAGTTGTGTCTTCACTTGGTGTGATAATGGGTTGGTGTTATTTATTTAAGTCGACATATTGATTCTACCACTGGCATAGGTACTGAAACATTTGTCTCCTGTTGGATCAACTTGTTTCTGGAGATGAAAATGCTTTGCATATCCTCCTAGAATTCCATAGTTTGTTCATGTTTCAGGACTGTACACAGAAAATTAGCCTATTTAAAAAACCTTAACAATTTGCAAGCTTACATATTTTCATACAGGTAAAACGAATAAGCCCAGGTAAAAACACTATCTTTGTGAATACCACATCACTTTTGTGTATCACAGATATTTATGTGATTTACATAGGTTCTCCACCCCCCCCCACACACACACTTTCATTATTCAAATCCTTTTTGAACAATTTTTAACATAGGTAAAGCAATAATTCCTGCTTTTTTTATGGTGCAGAGATCATGGAACACAGCCAACAGTGGATGAGAATAAGAGACAAGCTCTCAATGAATAATATAATTAGATGCTAACCCTGGCAGAACCAGTTTAGTTGGTCTAGTTGTGTCAGTAGCATGGAGGAAGGTTTCTTTTTGATATGACTAGGACAACAGGTTAGTGATGCTCTTATAGACACTGGTCTGTTCACTTGCCACTAATGATCTGTGCACATGACAGGCCTGTTCTTCACCTTAGAATGACTTGGCAGTGCTTCTCATGGACTGTTTATGCCCTGGCCCAACAGGGAGTGGTATGTGGTTCTTAAGCTTTTTAAGTGCAGGAATATATGAAAAGGTTACTCTTCTATCTTCGGCTGTTGACATCTTCCCATTTGGGTGCAATATGGACTGCCTTGATACTCAAGGTCAGTCAAAGATAATGTTAATGTGGCATGTGACAAATCACCAAGTGGTGGGATTCAAGCAATTTAACAACTGGTTCTCTGCCCTAATGATTTCTTCCCACAACCAGTTTGCCAAACTGCTCAGAAAGTTAACAACCGGTTCTCCCGAAGTGGTGCGAACTGGCTGAATCCCACCATTGAAATCCCACCATTGAAATCACCCCAAGATCCTGCATCACATGTTCAACCAAGATGGTAGGTAAAGAGTATTGTTAAGTCACACGAATCAGAATAACAGATGACAGAGTTGGAAAGGACCTTGGAGGTCTTCTAATCTAACCCCCTGCTCAAGCAGGAGACTTTTTACCATTCCAGACATGGCTGTCCAATCTGTTTTTAAAAGCCTCCAGTGATGGGAGCACCCACAACTTCTGAAGGCAAGCCATTCACTAGTTAATTGTTCTGTTAGGAAATTTCTCCTTAGTTCTAGGTTGCTTTTCTCCTCGATTAGTTTCCATCCATTGGTTGTTGCCTTGTTTTCTGGTGCTTTGGAAACTAGGTTGACTACCCTCTCTTCTTTGTGGCAGCCCTCTAGTCATGATAGCAGTATTCTAATATTTGAGGGGCTGCCACAAAGAAGAGGGAGTCCATCTATTTTCCAAATCATATTGTAAGAAAACAAAAGTGAGATCATTAACTGTTTTTTTTAAATGGAGAATTCTGCTAGTTTTTAAATTCTTCTGCTTCTTTAATGTTCCCCCCACTCCCAAAATACATTTAGTGTTTTAGTCTTTATTAATGACAACTGCAGATGATCTTAAATGCCGGGCTAGTTTTGTATCCTTGGATAATGCCCACATTTGCTATCCATTAGATTGAACCCTGTAAGAACAATGTGCTGTGCTGGCTAAATATGATTGTGCTTTCAATGTATGAGGAATAAAAGAGTTTATTCCCCTCTCCTTTTTCTTTTGCCTTAGTGGGAATAATCATAATACTTTACAATGAGCAAAGTTCAGAACACTATTCTTTTACAATGTATTTAACTCTTAATAGCCAAACATCCTTCTATGTTCTACCCAGAGGAGCAAAATTAAAAAGTATACTTTCATCTGTATTTTGTGTTGTCTTAGCTTATTCAATGTCTTCAGTCATTTTAAGAGTGGGGTAAAGTGAAAGGCTGTAAGGCTTTACAGACAATGACCCAACAGAGGAATAAACTACAGGAAGTTATTGCTTAGAATCAGCAGGGTATGGAAAGAGCCATCACAGGTGCTTAGAAACTGAATCCAGTAGAAATTATTGTTTATAAAGAGCATGTAGGTTTGGTAGATCTGATAAGTTTAGAGCAGCAGAATCTCATTAAGTCTGAGATATGCTGATAACTGATTTTCCCAGAATCATTTTCAGTGTTCAGAAACATCATTATTCAACTTTAGTATTAGACAATGATTTATAGTACAGTATTGCTTCTTGCTAGCTATCTAGTAACTATTACGTAAAGGATGTAATTTCTTTGTGGAAGAAAGTGGTTCTTTGTGGTCAAAGTGGTTCTTTGTGGAAGACAATGTAGAATTTGCTACAAAGTGGATGGGATGGCGTAAAAGCAATTTTACCTTGCAGGTTTGCATGTTATGTGAACCCAGTCATTGTGGCTTGTAAATAAGTGTACGTTTTTACATGTTGTGAGAATTTAGCCAATCATAGCTTATTCACCCAACCAAGATAAAAATATTCCAGAGTATAAATCCAGTCAAAATGATAGAATCTGTTAAAATATTTCAGAGGAACAATATAAAGCTTCTATTTCAATTCATTCACCAACATACCAATTATGAGCAAGTGAGGAATACATGTTTGGAGAATTCACCCATAATTAGGATAATGTTTCTCATGTCACAATGATTCTTCCTTTTAAGTATATTTACATTGTTTTATCATAAAAGATAAAATACAAAACAGAAAAACAAGCAAACAAAACAAAAACATACGTCCAGCACTAACAACAACAAAAAAGAAATTGGTGTACAAAAAGAGCAAAAAAGGTGATCCAAATATGTCACAATCTTTCTCTTTTCTTGCACATTTGAAGAGAAATGCAGAAAAAATACAGGATTCCTGCAATAAAGCTGCATACAAAGTACCCGTAACCATGTCATGTAAGTCTACTATCCTTAAAATCAACATACATAAGATATGTATATGTTATTTCCTAAACACATTTCTTAATTTCTGAAAATGCAGGAACTGAGAATGTATTAAAAGTTTTAAAAAATACTTTGTATATTTAGGATAGTTCCTTATATTTTTGGAGCCCTTATTTTGCTGTGTAAAACAGAACATGGAGACTTTGGTTCCAGAATTCCTTTTCATACTGCCATATGCTAACAGTCAAATTCCAAACTTTCCTTCATGCAAATTCAGCCTAATTATTTGGGCTTAATCTTCCTTCCTTCCTTCCTTCCTTCCTTCCTTCCTTCCTTCCTTCCTTCCTTCCTTCCCTCCCTCCCTCCCTCCCTTCCTCCCTCCCTCCCTTTCTTTTTCTCTCTCCTTTCTTTTAACAACTTACACAAAGTCAGTCAGTTTCTCTTTTTATGTCAGATAAATGCATATACATTTATTTGACATAACTACACTTTATTTGCACACACGAGGCCCAGGTATGACTCACCTATTGTGGATTTAGTACTCGGCACACCGCCAGCATAAAATATTTTCAAGCCAAACCTAAGCATGTTTTGCTCAGCACAGGGGGATATTGATCCTGTTGAGGAATTCAGCTCATAGAACAAACAAAACTATGCTAATCCTAACCATAATAGTGTGGTCTCTGTGTTTCCACTTGGAAAAAAAATCAGGAAGCCAGCAATAAGCCATATCATGGTCTTAAAACAAAGCCAGAGCTCCCACTGGTAATCTGTGATCTCAAATTCAGAAGAGCCGTAGCTCTAAAAGAGCTATATCTAGATATACTAACAAAAAGGAGAGTGAAAACTGTTAGATCGGCGCAGGAAAGAAGAAGTGACCAGCAGGGTTCAAGTAACAAGTTTTAATAACAAGAACTGAACGGCTTGTGCGCTGCCGGAGCTCTCCTTATATACACTCCGGCAGACGCACCGCCCACTGACAGGGATTCAAAACTCCCGCCGAAAGGATCTGCAGCCAATCCCAGGCGGATGTCCTTATAAGGACATAACACTCCTCCCCCCTAGTTCTTAGTCAGTCGATCAGGGAAATAGTCACTAAGATAAACAGGACGTCTACGTGCCCGCGTAGACCTGCGCAGTTCAGAGTCAAGATGGACACTCTCCCGGACGGAGGGTGTCTGCTCTGCTCGGGGCTTCTTCCCCGGTGCCGGGCTGGATCTGGCCGTCGAGGACGCGGGCACTGTGTCCGAACCTCCGGCCGGGTCACGGACCTCCGCCTGCGGGCGATGCTGGTCTGCCTCGTTCCTGCACGGATCGTGGAGCCGCCGGTGTGGATCCCTGTTCTTGGCCGGTCCGGAACTCCTGAGCCACGGTAGGTCCCTGGGTCTCCCTCGGGTCCCCTTTGGGCTGGGGTCGCGCCGGTCTGGGTCAGGGTGCGAGTCCGGCGGTGGTGGTTGGGTTAAGCCCCCGGGGTCTCCGGTCGAGTCCGGCTTACTCCCGGGGCGGCAGGTGGACGGACATGGTGACTGGTCGGCTCTGTCGGGGTGGCGTAGGCCTACCTTGCAGGGGTGGTGTAGGCCCTCTCTGCGCGGTTGGTCTGGCGGTGGTGTCGAATGTTCCCTCTGGCCGCTGGGCTGCTCGACCTGGTCGGGTTGGTGCTGGCCTACCCTGCCGGGGTGGTGGAGGCCTTCCTTGCAGGGTTGGTTTTCTGCGCGGTTGGCGGGTTGTTGTAGGGTCTCCTGGACTGATGGCTGGAGGTCCCCAACTCTGGGCTGCCGGTTGCCTACTTCGCAGGGTTGACATTGGCTTCCCCTGCTGGGTTGTCCCCGGTCTACTTGCCTTGCCGGATCTGGTATTAGGCTAGGTGCCGGGGTGCTTGTTCGTCCCTCGGGTCGCCGGTCTCCCTCGTCTGGGTGGTTTAGGCTTACTTCGGCGGGGTGGTTTAGGCCTACCTCGTCGGGGTGGTTTAGGCCTACCTCGTCGGGGTGGTTTTCGCTCACTTCCCTCCACCTTTTGCGGAGCTGGTCGAGATGACGTCTCACGATCTGTCCATCGTCCAGCTCAACGCGGTAGGATTTGGGACCGGTTGTGCTGTGTACTGTAGCTTTAAGCCATTTCGGCGAGCCGTGGAAATTCAGAGCGAAAACGGCATCACCGACGGAAAACTGGCGAAGTTGGCGACTGGCGGATGCGGGCACCTCAGAGGAGTATTGCGGGTGCAGTCTGTCCAGGGGAGACCGGAGTCTCCTGCCCATTAAAAGCTCGGCGGGGCATTTTCGGGTGGCCGAGTGAGGCGTGATATGCTGGGTGAGCAAAAAAGTGTCAATGCGCTCCTGCCAGTCACCCGGGCCCATTTTGGCGAGCGACTCCTTCGTGAGCCGCACCATCCGTTCAGCCTGCCCATTTCCGGCCGGTCTGTAAGGGGCAGAAAGGGCATGGCGAATGCCCAAGCCAGCCAGGAAAGCTTCCATGGGCACGGACGTAAGTTGGGGCCCGTTGTCTGAGACCAAAACGTCAGGGAGTCCATGGGTCGCGAAAAGGCGCCGGAGGGCACGGATGGTAGCTTCCGTTGTGGTGGATGCCATGGGAACGACTTCCAACCACTTGGAGTAGGCATCAACCACGATGAGGAGGTGGTGCCCATGAATGGGGCCCGCAAAGTCTATGTGAATGCGCGACCAGGGGGAGCTCGGAGTCTCCCAGGGCATCGGGTCAGATTGAGGCGGGGCGGCTCTGACTTCTTGGCACGGGCTACACCTGGCGACCCAATGTTCAATGTCTTTGTCCAGTGTCGGCCACCAGACGTAGCTCCGTGCCAGGGCTTTCATCCGGACAATGCCCGGGTGTCCTTTGTGCAGCGCCGTAAGAGTCCTTCGTTGAAGAGTGCTGGGAATCAGCACCCTATCTCCCCATAGTAAACAGCCGCGCATGGTGGACAGCTCCCCTTGCTTGCGGCTGAACGGGCTGAAGTCGTCGCTGTCAATTCGAGTCGGCCAGCCTCTCAGGACCCAGGAGTGGACTTGGCGGAGGATGGGGTCAGCTCGCGTGTGCGTCGCTACGTCGGCAGATGTCACGGGACAGTTGCTGTCGTTGTCAATATGCAGCAGCTCGAGCGTGGGGGCCGGGTCTTCCACAGATTCGGCGGATGGGCACCTGCTCAACGCGTCGGCGTTTGCGATGGCTTTACCAGGCTGGTGGACGAGGCTGTAGGAGTAGCCGGCGAGGAATATGGACCAGCGCGTCATTCGGGGGGACATGAATGCTGGGGTCTGCTTGTCCCCTGCTAGTAGGCCGAGGAGAGGCTTGTGATCGGTGACAATGGTGAATTGCCGTCCATACAGGTATTCGTGGAAGCGCTTCACCCCTGCAACAATAGCCAACGCCTCTTTGTCCAGTTGGCTGTAGTTGCGCTCAGCACTAGACATAGTCTTTGAGGAAAATGCGATGGGGGCTTCACGACCGGTAGGCAGTTCGTGGCTGAGCACAGCGCCAACTCCGTACGGGGAAGCGTCACAGGTCAGTCTGAGGGGCAGTGTCTCATTGTATTGAATGAGCACACTGTCAGAGGTCAGGAGTTGCTTAACGGCTCTGAATGCAGACTCTTCCTCACGTCCCCACCTCCAGGAAACCGCCTTCGCCAGCAAGCGATGGAGCGGCTCAGCAACAGTGGCTTTCTGCTGGAGGAAAATAGCGTAGAAGTTAAGCAATCCAAGGAAAGCCTGAAGCTCCGCTTTGTTTTTGGGGCTGGGAGCTTCATGGATAGCTTTAACTTTTGATTTGGTGGGGTGGATGCCAGAACTATCTATCAGATAGCCCAGGAACTCGACTTCCTGTACCCCAATGATGCACTTGTCCCTCCGGACTCTCAAGCCCTTCTCCCTGAAACGCTGGAGAACTAGCCTCAGCCGGTCCAGGAGTTGAGCCTTTGAGTCCCCAGAGATCAGTACATCATCGAAATAAGGCACCACCCCTGGAACGCCTTGGAGAAGGCGTTCCATCATGGATTGGAAAATGCCAGGGGCTGCACTGACTCCAAACTGGAGACGGTTGCACTTAAACGCGCCTCTATGGGTGACAATAGTCTGTGCCTCCGCCGTTTCCTGATCTACTGGCAGTTGCTGGTAAGCCTGGGCCAGGTCCAGTTTTGCAAAAATTCTGCCCTTGCCGAGTGAGTGCAGCAAATGTTGCACTACTGGCACGGGGTATGCGCTCTGCGGCAACGCCTTATTGATGGTCACTTTGTAGTCGGCGCAGATGCGCACAGATCCATCCTGCTTCATGGGAGTCACAATGGGAGTTTCCCATGAAGCATGATCGATGGGTTCCAGAATACCTTGGGCAATCAGCTTATCTAGCTGAGCGTCTACTTTAGCCCGCAAGGCAAATGGAACCCGGCGGGGCTTGAGCCGAATTGGGGTTACCCCCTTGTCCAGATTAAAGGAGATGGGTTTCCCTAAAAACGTCCCTAACTTACCATCGAAGACTTCTTGGAACTCTCCGATGAGTGAGTCGAGTTCGCCTGAGCTAATCTGGTGGATGCCTCCAATAGAAAGCCCCAGCGGCTGGAACCACTCCACGCCCAGCAGGGTCGGGCGGCTATGCTCCACGACAGTTATGGGAAGCTGGCCCTGGAACTGCTTGAAGGCGATCCGGAGGTTGGTCCGCCCGATGACGCCGATGGGGTTGCCGCCGAAATCCACCAGCTTGGAGTGCAGAGGTTCAAGTTGGCGCTTGGAGAGATTCGGCTTGAGCCTCTTGACCTGGTGCCAGTCGATGATCGAATAGACGGAGCCTGAGTCGACTTCCATCGTGCACGGCAAGCCTTCTGCCAACAGTGTCACGTGGAATTTTGTGGCACTGTTGGTGCTGGTGAGGGCGATCGTTGTCTGGTTCACAGCGCCGCCATGAGAACTGGTGCGGTCGTCGCGCTTTTGCTGGGTTGAGGACCGTTTGGACGACCTCTGGGAGTCGCGACGATTTTCTTGATTCTGGGGCTTGATCGACTCCGGAACAGGATCAGAGGCTCTGCATGCCTCTGCGATGTGCCCCCTCTTAAGGCAGCGTCTGCAGGTGGCATCCCGCCAGTGACAGGATTGGCGGGGGTGGTGTCCCTTGCAACTGCCGCACTGAGCGGCGCGGCGGCCATCGTTTTGAATTTCCCGCCTGGTTGGGCGGGAAACTTTTAAAACGGTTGATTCTCCCTCTGAATCAGTCGGAGTGGACGAGTCGTCGGATGATTCCGATGACGGTTTGCGGATCTTATGGATCCCTCGGGACTGGAGCATGGCAGCAGCGGCGGTCTCGGATGTTTCAGCAGCCGTAGCCTCCTCAAGAACGTCCTTCAAGGACAGTCTTTTTCTGCTTAGGAACTTCTTTTGGAGGTTGGCATCTCTCATCCCGAAGACGATCCCGTCGCGTAAGGCATTGTCAACGTTCTCAAATTCGCAGTTAGCAGCGATTTGACGCAATGCCGCCACAAAGTCTTTAAGCGATTCGCCTTCCTTCTGATTACGTTGGCGGAAGGTAAAGCGGTTCGAAATGGGGGTGCCCGTTGGGGCATAGTGGTCTTGCAGGGCAGTCTGCAGATCCACCCAGGACATGACTTCAATGTCCCTGGGTGCGACGAGGTTGACGGCGAGTTCCAGAACGTCGGAGCCGCAGTTAGCGAGGAAGAGAGCCCTCTTCCTCTCGTCGTCTAGGTTGTTGTAGCCGTTTCCCCGGAGGAATTGGCGGAAACGTATCATATACGAACTCCACTTCTCCCGGCTGGGGTTGAAGGGAGCCAGTGAGGCGAACGGCGCTTGCGGCGTTGCCATTTCTCAGACCGCGTCGAGTGACTTCAGCTCGTTATGGCGATCGTGCCACGCGGAGGTTCTTCTCTAGACCTTCGTCGCCAGTGTTAGATCGGCGCAGGAAAGAAGAAGTGACCAGCAGGGTTCAAGTAACAAGTTTTAATAACAAGAACTGAACGGCTTGTGCGCTGCCGGAGCTCTCCTTATATACACTCCGGCAGACGCACCGCCCACTGACAGGGATTCAAAACTCCCGCCGAAAGGATCTGCAGCCAATCCCAGGCGGATGTCCTTATAAGGACATAACAAAAACCAATCTAAACCAACCAAAATGCCACAAGAATGTGGAAGCATTTAGGTTCTGCAAAATATCTGATCATGAGCAGCACAAAAAGCAGGAGAGGAAGGCACAGGACTTGATATTTGTTTGATATTTATTAGTGTCTATTATTTTCATTGGGGTTATTAAATAATATTTCATAGCCATTAAATCTAACTACGTGCTCTGTTCAGGAATCCAGTTTTAAAACATACCAAACACTTTCTAGGTCAAGTGATTCCCAGAAGTTTTAACCATAATATGCTTTATATGAGAATTAATAATTAAGACATGATTCACAGAAATGAACCATCAAGCAGCAAATGAATAATAAAGGAAGAAGAAAACAAAAAGGAGGAACATTGAAGAAGGCATATTGGCCTGTTAAGAAAAAAATAGCTCCAAAAATGATCATAGAAAGATCCTTTGATTAGGATCATTAAAATATCAGAAGCTAGTGAGGTAGCATTTGGATTAATAAGAACTTCTCTTCAGAGTAAATGCGTGGCTGAAGGGCCAGCAGCTAATGTTGGCATGATTGACCATCTGTCATGGTTCACAAACATTACAGAGGGCCCACTGCCAAGATTCCTCCTATCCCATATCATATAACAGTTGGCTCACTCAGTCTCTTTGTCCCAGGATAGACAAAGTAGGATCGCAAGAAAAAAGAGCTGCACAATTAGCAACCTTCTCTCTTGTCAACCTTGTTTTTGAGTGAGTAGCTAGAAAGTGATGCAGGGAGCAGCAACAGCTGGTGAAATGGCAGCAAGTGGGCTCACAGTGAAGGAAAGATGACGCAGGGTCCCCTTGCCCAATGGGCCTTCAAGATTTACAGGATAGGAAAAAGATAGTTTTCACGAGTGTTGTTTCAAAGTTGTTTCAGAGTAAAGCTTTCTCTACTGAGCACTCTCTTTTACTCTTGTGTACCTGTACCTGTATATCTATTGGCCCAGTGCCTAGGGTGGAGCTGTTTGTACGCCATATCATTGGAATGATTCATTCTTTTCAGGTCTAATGTAGCTGGCATTGGCTGACAACTCCAGCTGAAAAAAAGATCTCAGCAGGGAAGATGAGGGGGATTAAGAAATATTCCTTATAGATAAGATTCTGTAGTCTAATTACAAAACATTTGAACAGCAGGAAACCTGCCAGCCTTTTGTATGATTTTCCCTTCAGTTCAGGTTTTTGAACACTTTCACTTCAAAATAATTCACACTTGTCTCTGGGCACATGCTTTTGTAACAGCCTCATTCTCTTCTCCTTGTGTAGTTGGAGAATGAGGAGCACATGATCACTCATTTTGTCCTTATTTTTTTTTTAAAAAAAATCTATATCAGATCCAAATATATATTTTAAGATACCCCAATTGTAAAATGCTGGGTTCTTTTGTGAGTACCCCATTCACTTTCTTTCATAACAGAGTTACAAACCGGTACCCCATGGGTGTAAATCGATTACATTTAAAATAGGAGTTTACTTTCAAATAGGCATACATAGAACTGCATAATAAAGAAAAAACTTCAAAAGAGATACTGAACTGTTTCACCCACACGGTCCAATTGGTGCAAGGCAACATATCCTTAGGATTGCTTAAAATTGCATATACAACGTCCGCCACTTTACAAAATCAAAGGCAACCTAGGAATACAAATGAAAGGTACTTTTTCCTCCATTGTGAATTTTCCTTTTACTTAACACCACTCCCACCTACCGTATATAGCAATGATGGCTAACCTTTTTGCCACTGCATGCCAAAAGCAGGGGGAGCGCGGTGGGGTCACACGCATGCGTGCCCACATCCATAATTCTATGCTCCCCCATGCTCCCCCCTTCTTTTGGCACGTGATGGCCAGTAGGCCCATATTTTGCTCTCCCCAGGCTCCAGAGCCTTTCTAGGAGCCTGAGGAGTGCAAAAACGGCCTTTCCCCCCACCAGAAGCCCTCTGGAGGCTGGAAACAGTGTGTTTCGTGACTTCTGGTGGGCCCAGAAGGCCTGAAAATCAGCTGGCTGGTGCACGCATGCATGCAGGAGCTGAGCTCGCATGCCCACTGATATGGATCCATATGCCACCTGTGGCACCCTTGCCATAGGTTCGCCATCACAGGTATATAGCAAGAAAGCCTCCAGTTCCTCTGCACAGTAACAGCAAAGGATTATTGGACCCACTACTGGATGAAAGGTGACCCTACTTATTTCCTCTTAGTGACAACATCGTTCTTCTTATGGCCAGAAACCAGTGGTTAAATCCAATTTTTTTTTACTACCGGTTCTGTGGGCATAGCTTGATGGATGTGGTGTGGCTTGGTGGGCATGGCAGAGGAAGGATACTGCAAAATATCTATTCCCTTCTCACTCCTGGAGGGAGGATATTGCAAAATCTCCATTCGCAGCCCACTCTGGGGCCAGCCAGAGGTGGCATTTGCCAGTTCTCTGAACAACTCAAAATTTCTGCTACTGGTTCTCCAGAACCTGTCAGAACCTGCTGGATTTCACCCCTGCCAGAAACCAGATGAACTATACACATGAAGGGAGGTTGGGGTTAAATTTTATGTTCTTATTTCCATCTACTTATTTCTCTTTCTCTTTGCTTGAGTCTACATAACTTTTGACCATGTGATAAAGGTTATCTTATCTAGGTTTGCAATTGGCAATTGAAATGTCTTCTTATAAAATACGTTTAGGCTGACACACAAATTTTAAGAGCAGATGGAACCATGGTTACAGAAAGTTCTAGATAAATATGTTTTAGCAAAAGTTAGAGCAAGGTGGTTGAAGAACAGTAAAACTGTCTATTGCATCTCTTCAACCTACAGATGATTGAAGGGTTACTGACCTTCCTACCTCTAAAATGAGCCTAAAATTGCAGTCCAGACTTCCAATATGCAATAATTGGTATAATTATGGTATAATTAAGTCAGGACTATCTTAGGTGCTCTTTGAGAGTGTTTGGTCAAAGGAAGAGAGATGAAGGGTTGGAAAATACATCGGAGGGCTATAGCAGGTATTTCCAATCAATTATAAGCATTTCCGCTCCTCATCATCCTTTAAACATGCATCATCTTTGCCTGCCTATTTCAAGTAACTGTACTGATGATCAGGTACTCCAATATCCCTATTTTCAGGGGCAGAAAATTGATAATAGTGGATAAAGTACTGTAAGAGTAAATAATTCCATCCTAAGAAATACTGCAATTCTCCAAGAACAGCTGATCTTGGTAAACAAGCTACTCTGAGTCATATCAAGCAGGAATGTGGAAAATGTGGGGAGGCTAATGTGCCACGTGAGGCCTAGACAGGACAATACATGCCATAAGAACTGGGGTTCTTAGTCCTCATGCAAACAAGCTTGCTTGGTAAGAATTAGGCCTTGAAAGAACAAAAGGAGATTGCAGGGTGATTAGGTGCCCAAGGGTGTTCATTAAGAGTGTGGGCGGGCAAACAGAACAAGTTCATGTCATTCAGTACCTCCTTATAACCTCTGGAATGTTAGTAAGAGTTATGGAATACATGGAATACATGTATTACTGTACAGTCTGGGAAGGTTGGCTTTGGGACATTTCACTTTATTTCTTGGGTTTATTTACATCCTATCCTTTCTCTAAGTAAGAGTTCAAGGTGGCATATATGGTACGTCTTGTCCATTTTTACCCCCAGCAACTCTCTTATAAGATAATTTGGGCTGAAAAATAATGACTTGGCTCCAAATTACCCAATGAACTTTTATGGCTGAAGTTGGACTTGAACCCGGGCATTTGCAGTCCATAAGGAGACTACAACTGCTACTGAACTGTTACTGAACAGTTGACATACGCTTTGATATGTTTCCTCCTAATATTGATCACAGGAGCCTCCCTTTCTTCCAGAGGAAAGGAAGAAAAACTTTAAATCGTTAAACAATGATGCCCTTGAATGATGTCCCGGTGCCTGGACTCCGTGCGGATCTGGATGGGGAGAAATAGGCTCAGGCTCAACCCATCCAAGACCGAGTGGCTGTGGTTTCCGACGTCCCGATATAGTCAGTGGCGCCATCACTGACTATTGGGGGCGAATCGCTGGCCCCCACAGAGAGGGCTCGCAACTTGAGCATCCTCCTGGATTCATGGCTGTCTTTAGAAGAGCATTTGATGGCCGTGACCGGGAGGATTTTTCATCAGGTTCACCTGATTCACCAGTTGCGTCCCTTTCTGGATTGGGACTCTTTAAGCATGGTCACTCATGCCCTCATCACTTCCCGCCAGGACTACTGTTAACGCTCTCTACATGGGCCACCCGAAAGCTCCAACTGGCACAGAGTGCAGCCGTGTGGGTAGTTATGGGAACGACATGGCGCTCCCATGTAATACCTCTCCTGTGTGAGCTGCACTGGCTCCCGGTGGTCTTCCGGGTTCGTTCAAGGTTTTGGTTACCACCTTTAGAGCGCTCCATGGCTTAGGACCTGGTTATCTACGGGACCGCCTGCTGCCACCAATGGCCTCCCACTGGCTGGTACGCTCTCACAGAGAGGGGCTCCTCCGGGTGCCATCGGCCAAACAATGTCGACTGGCAACCCCCAGGAGGAAAGCCTTCTCTGTGGGGGCACCTACTATCTGGAATGAGTTCCCCCCCGGAGATACGGAGAATCCCGGATCTGCGCACCTTCCGCTGCGCTCTCAAGACCTTTTTATTCCATCAGGCTGGCTTGGCCTAACCTTTTCCCCCTTTTTCCCTTTTTAAAATGTAAATTTTAATTTGTTCTTAATTACTGGGATTTAAATCTGTCTTGGGCCAAATTGTTTTAATTCGATTTTATTCTGCTTTTAAATTTTGTATTCTATGTGTTTTTATTTTGTGCCTGTTCACCGCCCTGAGTCCTTCAGGAGTAGGGCGGTATATAAATCAAATAAAACCTAAAAAAACCTAAATAGATCTGTTTGGCCAAAAATGAAGCTTAAGGCAGAAGAAGGCACCTTTAGGCACACTACACTTTCAATAGGATCAGACTGTCAGTTTTATCAGTGATTATAATATAACAAATCAGAAATATAATAAGGTCTTGAAATGGGTGGACGTTACGTCTGATGACATTAAATATCGAAAAGGACTTTCTGATGTAAAGCAAGCATATGGAGAGAAGTTTGGCACTTGGTACTAGATCATGGTAGCCAAAGAAGGTAACGGTGGGGAATGGAGCAGAGGTGGTATTCAGCCGGTTCTGACCGGTTCTGGAGAACCGGTAGCAGAAATCTTGGGTAGTTCGGAGGACCAGCAAATACCACCTCTGACTGGCCCCACCCCCATTTATTCGCTGCCTCCAGAGTCCCAGCTGATCGGCTGGGTCTTCTTTTGTTGCCCTGCACAGGGAGCTGGAAAGCAGGTTAGTGGGGTGGGGAGGGAATGGAGATTTTACAGTATCCTTCCCCTAGAGTGGGGTGGAAATGGAGATTTTACAGTATCCTTCCCCTGCCATGCCCACCAAGCCACGCCCACAGAACCGGTAGTAAAAAAATTTGAATCCCACCCCTGGAATGGAGTACAGGAATGCTTCAGAAGTTTGAAATTGTGAATTTAAACTTAAAAGGCCTTGTATGTCACACACACACACACAAACATACATACATTATGTAGTATTTAGATATCTGTTTTGTAAGATATGCAAGATGCTTGGGTTGTCAATAACCACCTGCATCACTGTGGGCGAATTAGCCATAGCTTACTGAGCCAAAGTATCTTCTGGCTGTAACTCCCAAGCTGACTTACAAGAATCTAGTTATCCAGTTAGATGTCCACTTAGATGTCAGCAAAAGGTTAATGCTTTCGATTTCTCTTGGCTACCTTTAGTGGTTGACTGGATTTTTGCAGCTCAGATCATATAGCCCTTCTTAGTACAGCTAATCTGTATGAAAAGCTAATCAGACCAAGAAGTCCTTTCATTTGCATTGGGTGAGGTTTACTTTTTCTTCTTCTTTTTCTTCTAGCTTTTTTATTATTTATTTATTTATTTATTTATTTATTTATTTTACTAATCACCTCACTCTACAAATGCCAGGATCTGCCTCAGATCTCCAAAGAAGTGTTGTGATAATAGTGACATTGGTGGGTTAACAGTGTCTCCTGAAATAGTGTGCTCAAGAATGCCAGGGTGTGCCTGGGGCAGGAAAGGATACTGTGGCAGAGGTGGCCTGTTGCTGCATGGCATAGAGCAAATATGGCATTTATTTTAAGCATGCAACACACACAGTGCAGGCATATCACTATACTGATAAGTGCCTTGCAATTGGCTTTGATCCAGCTCAAAATGAAGAACACCCAACCACCTTTTATGATTTATATGAATTGGGTAGCAACTGAAACAGCAAAATACTGGAGGGAAAACAGCAATGTTTGCAAAGTGCATAGCCTTTGGTTGCAAGAGTGGGAAAGGGTTTCAGAGATAAACAGCAAGGTTAGCGCTGTGACAATATACTAGTTGTCTTTATTTTATGTACTGTAAAGGATGCCTTACCATAATGTATCTTAATGTATCATAGTATATCTATTTGCTTAGGAAAACAATTTATCTTTTATTCAGATGAGGCGCGGTTACAGGGTCCTAATAGTTCTTAGCAGTGAACAACAGCAGACATTTTTACTGATATCTGCCCATCTGCCTGCCCTTCCTGGCATTTATTCATTCAGCTTCATTTTCTCATTAGGGGTGTGTGTGTATATGTGAGAGAGAGAGAGGAGAGAGAGGAGGAGGAGGAAAGGATGGTAATGTCCTTCCTGAAGCTACAGTACATGGCCAAGCCACCCCTGTAGCACTCATTTGCAAGAATCTCAACCGACTCAAAAGGTGAAGACATTCTACACATGTGATATAAAATGGACATTGAGCTTGCTGGCAGCATGATATAGACCAGTGATGGCGAAGCTTTTGGACACCGAATGCCCAAACTGTGCACACATGTGCCGAAACTGAAAGGTGTGTGCACACACACGAATCTGTGAGTGTGCCAACATGCGCGCATACACGTGCCAACATGCACGCATGTACAGCAGAGACCTGAAGACCAGCAGGCCGGTGGGAGGTGGGGTATCCCAACACCAGTAACATGGCAAGAGGTGAGATCTTTTTCTTTTGTGAACTTCTGTTTCATTGTTTGGAGGAAAACAGAAGCTCACAAAAGAAACGCCACAGAGATCTGACCTGGGGCGACGGTGCACACGCCAGAAGAGCAGGTTCACAGATATAGACAATGTTGGAGAGAGAATATGGAGTTGCAAATCTATTTCTATTTCTCAGTCTCAAGACTGTTCTTACAGGAAACAAGTTTGTGTTTCTCAGCCAGATCAGTTCTTCACAGAATATTTGTGGGCATTGTAACCAGTTTTGAATTTCTGTGCTTTTAAACCAGGATTGGAGAAGAGTGTGGCTGAAGCAGCACCTTGTTGCTTGAAAGCAAAGATTTGTTTGAAATACTTAACTGATTAGAGCTGAAGAACGATGCAGGGAAAGTAGCATGAAAAATAGCAGAACCTAAAAACAAAAAGGAAAAACTTCCACAAAATATTGAAGAAGACTTAGCTGCAATACAGAAATGACAAGCAATCTTCATAATGTTTAGCATTTCTAACATGCGTGGCTAATGTGCATTTCATTAGTGTGGTACAAAGAGGAAACTGCAGCCGCTAGCTAATTTTTAAATGACTTTAAATTATTGTTGATTTGTAACATAGTACAAGAATATTGGAGAAAACCCCACCCATTGCTCATTATTTCACAAAAATATGCAATAGGATCCATACAATTAAGATACTAAGAATTGTTTCAGGCATTTAAAAAATGGCTGATAATTTCCAGTCCATAAACTATTATATTCTTTTTAAAAAGGGGGGTGGGGATTTTTCCCCCCACTGTATGATTTTGCAGTCTTAACAGCTTCACTTCAGTGGTAAAATGCACTTACCTTCACTACCGGTTCAGAAATGTGAGCATATGCTCGCTCACTACGCTCACGTGTGCCTCTTCTGCACATGGGCACAGTCTTCTGCACATGTGCACAGCCTTCTGCGCATGCGCAGAGGGTAAAAAATGGGACGTAATGACATCCTGGTGGGTGGGCGGAGCCTCCCGCCACCAGCCCTACCGGTTTGCGTGAGCCGGATAGATATGGCCAGATTTCACCGCTGCTTCACTTCCATGTGGAACTAATTTGCATACTAATTGTATGCAAATCAAGCTGGTTTAAGAAAGCCCTTCCTGGATTTCATTCCCTTCTTCCAGTCTGGCCACAGTGATAGCCTCATCTTCTGCCCACACCATTTTTACCATGGACTCTGATTGTTGGACAATTTAATTTAATTTAATTTAATTTAATTTAATTTAATTTAATTTAATTTAATTTAATTAATTTAATTTAATTTAATTTAATTTAATTTAATTTAATTTAATTTAATTTAATTTAATTTAATTTAATTTAATTTAATTTAATTTATCAAATTTCTATGCCGCCCAACTCCTAAGGGACTCTGGGCGTCTTACAGCAAATAATAATAATAATAATAATAATAATAATAATAATAATACAACAAAGAACATAGGAAAATTATTTAAAAACATTATAAAAACATTTTAAAAACATTTTAAAAACATTAAAAGTCCATGCATACCACATCCATTCATGGCCGGATCTTGCAAGATCAATGGCCCTAGGCCTGCCGGAAAAGCCAGGTCTTCACCGCTTTCTGGAAGGCCAATAGAGTGGGGGTAGTCCGGATCTCAGGAGGTAACTGGTTCCAGAGACCTGGGGCAGCCACAGAGAAGGCTCTCCCCATGGGCTCGCCAGCTGGCATTGTTTACCTGACGGGACCTGGAGGAGACCAACTCTGTGGGATCTTACCGGTTGCTAGGAGCTATGCGGTAGAAGGTGGTCTCTTCTGCTTCTTCATCGTTCCTGGACTGATTTAACAGCTTTACCATTTGAGGGCTAGACTAGATGGGATATCTATTTCACAAGCGGACTGTTGGCAGTTGGAGTGTGGAGGGTTGTCTATCATGAACTCAAGTGCAGCAAGCAAAACTGACAGCAAGACTTGAGCTGGCCCGAGTCAGAAAATATGACTTTTGATACAAGGCTTTCTGACAGGTGGAGGTTGACTTCCAGTGGGCGGGGGTGGGGATCAGATAGAGGATGATATTGTGCATTTCTGATCCTTCTGAACTTTGTACAAATGGTTCCATTTCTGATCTCAAGGAATGGGTAGTGAGACTGGTTCTTATTCTGGGACGAGCTAGTCATATGGATCAGCCTTGTTATCATTCCATCTTGAGAATAATGCACTGAGAAAGTTTTTGTTTCCCTGACACCTGACTTGCTGAACTTCTGGTAGGGTGGCCTTTTTGACAGATTACCCCCAAAGAGAAATATGTGACCAAAGAAGATTCTACAGAAGTCAATGAGACAGTCTTTCCTTCGCACACATAGATTCCCCAATTTCTCTTTTTCCTACAGTGCATGCAATAAGCACTATTATCTAAGAGGAACAGCAAGAGGAGACGATGTTAATGTGGCTGTTTCAGAGAAGCCTTAGAGCTGCATCAAAACATCATGCCCTTTCCAATGATTTAGAGGGCGTAGAAACATTTGCTGATGGCGATTGGAGATGAAAGACACTCTACCAGCAAAAGGCTGTGAAATGCATGCACTGTGCCAGAGACTAGCAAGCTTACAAAGTCATGCCAATGAGAATCAAATCACTTAGGGCAACATCCATGAGCAAACAAGTTCAACAGGCCTAAATAAGGGATGAAGCAATTTCTACAAGGAAGAAGAATGTTAAAACAAAACAGTTTACTTACTATATATTACCCAAATTTGGGTCTCTTCAACTCCCACCATCTGTAGCTAGCATAACTATATAAAATTAGGAAGATTGATTTAAGAGCAATACATATATTAAAAGCTATAATCTAGTCAGATTTACTGAGAGTGAATGAGGCTTAGTTCTGCCCTTTTGTTATGGAGAAGAAAGTAATATTTGTCCCAGCCGGAAGCTTGCAGAAGTATTTTTCCTTCCTTTCTTTGTTTACATCTTCATTTTCTTCAAGGAGGTGTACAAAGAAGTTAGTGATAATAAAATAAACATAATGAAATGTATCAGACTTAAATTATCCTTCTGCAGGTACATTAGAGATAGTCCTCATTTAGCCATCACAATTGGAACGAACAAGTTGGTCATAAAGCTAAGTGAAAGCATAACAGTGTTTATGATCATACTTCAGATTTCCTTTGCTTTATGGACCTGCGAAAGTCATAAATGTGAGCATTGGTTGTACTTCTTCACCACCATCACTGCAAATAGTTACCTAAAGGAGGCAGTCACTAAGTAAGAACTAGCTGTGTGCAAAGACTACCTTTCTGATTTTAAAATTTTTTATTTTTTTTTTTATTTTTTAATGTATGAACAATGTGGCACCTGGGCACCATACATTCCAACACAAACACAACTGATCAAATTAAGGATTATTATTACATACAATCAATTTATGAACTTCCCATTACAATACACATCTATCTTCGGTTTCAATCTATCATTGTTCAATTATTCCACCTATTTCTCTTTATTATTTCCATTTTGTCAACTAAAAATGTAATACATTAATATTCCCTTTATTTCTATCTCTTACTCTAGCTTTTAATCATATCATCCTACATACAAAAGCTTTTTCTTTCTTTCCTGTCTAACTTCTAATCATATCATCTGCCTGAAAGACTACCTTTCTGAAGAAAATTATAATGCTAGGAAAGATGGAAGGAAAGAGAAGCAGCAGCAAGATGAATGGATTCAGAGTGGTGAATCTGAAAGGGACAAATTGACAGAGAAAAAATCTTTGTGATTGTAGACAGTCAACAATTCGATGGTACATAATGAATCAATCAATGAAATGTATCAGAATATAACATCAATGTATGTAAAACACAGCAATAAAAAGGATGTGAAAATTGACACAGAATTATACCATGGCAGCTGAATTCTGGACAACTCCAGTTTTGCTTAGGTGGAAATGAGATAAATTAAGCTTTCCTTTAAAAAAAGCTCTCTCCATCCAACGTATTTTGCATATTGAGAAGACAGAGTGGTCCAGAAAGGACCAATTATGTATTATGTAATTGGCTCCAGTCAGCACCTGGCATCAGCTATCTAACTCTACTTCCTAGCAATCCTAGAGACAACTACTTCATAACGCTATTTAATCCATATGAGGGTTTATTATGAATAGAGTCAATTATTTTCTAGGAATACCTGATACTGCAGTACTATTATTCATTAAAAATCTTGCCCAAGAATAGAATATCAGAGATTGAACAAATATTATCTAATGCAGTTGGCTTCATGTTCAGCTTTTCTTTTTTCCTTTTTTAATTCTACCATCATTTCTTTGCTGCAACAAATGCCTCCTATAAAGACCACTCCCCTTTATCCATTTAGCAGTCACTCCATAGCTGCTATAAACCAGGAACCTCAATAGTAAAACATAATTATGGATCACTCGGGTCTTTCAACTGCACTTGTTCCGGGGAATATATTGTAGTACTGACAAAATATCCACCTTTCATTAGAGAATGTATAAAATGACTCGCACCAAGCAAGGAGAACAGGTGTAGATATCATAAAGAGATTGTTTTGTCATATGGAAAGCATCATAGCTCAGGTAGAGAGCATTTGCATGCAGAAAATCCCAGCTTTAATTTTTGGCATCTCTCCCTACAAGGCTGAGAAAACTTGTGGGAAGCCACAGTGCACAAAACATTGGGGTAAATTAAATAATGTTCTGATTCAGTGAACTATAACTTTCTCATGTAGCTCTTTTTAGTTAGCAGTATTTTTGGTCCAAACTAGATGGTCACGTGAAAGTACTGTCCATCAGTCCTTGAGCTGATAGAAAAGTATACTAGTATAAAGTGTTTTGCTGACACTACATTATTTTTGTTAACAGTAAGAAACACGGCAACTGATGCTACCTTTATTATTTTAAAGCAAGACAAGTTAAGGAAAGCAATTGGTGGTTTCTCCTTCCACCAGGAGTTATTTTCTAGGGGGAAACAGTCACCAATCACTGTCCTGAAAATGAGCACAAATGAGTACTTGGAACAATGTTTAGCTACTGTCAAAATGTCCAGCTAAAACCTCTACTGAAAGGCCACTAAACCCATATTCAAAATACTCCATCTGTCAGGGTACAGACACAGAGGAGCGTGGCAAACAAATTGCTAGGCTAGTATCATGTCCTGTTCTAACCTTGTGCATGGTAGTATTTGGAAGTGGCCCATAGATGTCCCTAGAGCCAGAATGGACTATAAAAAATGTTTGAGTGGCATAATAGATAAAAAGTAATAAAAGCAGGGGAAAAAATTACAAAAACACAAGACCCTTTTTGGCAGAAACAATAGAAAATGTGTGAAGCCCCCAATGTTGACAGAACCAACAAGACACAGCTGGCAAAACTCAGCTCTCTGTACACACACACACACACAAATACATTCCTCAACTTACAACCACAATTGAGCCCAAAATTTCTATTGTTAAGTGAGACATTTGTTAAGTGAGTTCTGCCTTCCCTGCTTCAATTGAATCCCTGCAGTTGATAAGTTAGTAGAACTGAATTTGGCTTCCCCATTGACTTTGCTTGGCAGAAGATCACAAAAGGGCATCACATGATCTTTGGACACTACAGCCGCCATAAATGGGAACTAATTGCCAACCATCTGAATTTTGATCATATGATTATGGGGATGTTGCAAACGTCAACATTTGCAAACACACACATATAGCACATACATACACATATATATACACACAGAGTATATAGGTATTATAAAGCTTTTAAATCTCAGCTCCGATTTAGCTAGCCATTTACTAATCTAAGTTGAGGCTACCTTTCTGTTAGTAGCAAGTGGATAGATTAAGAAAGATAGATTCACTGACGGTGAATCATTCAAGTTGATGCGAGGATAACACTGAGAGCAAACATGGAAGTTAAGCTAAAGTTAAGTACTTTGTAAAGCCCATGATTGAACAAGATCATAAATACAGATAATAAGTTTTAAGAAACAAGTAATAAATGTCAGTAGCCCCTGTGCGACCTATATTCCATATGCTTCATTTTTTAAAGGACCAGAGAAAGGGCCCTTAGTTTTCTACCCTCAATCAAAACAGGTGTATGTTCCTTACCTACAGGCCAACCAGCAAAGTATGGCAAAGAATCACAAGGTTGATTTGAAATTAAAGTTGGTACAATCAGAACTTCATATAGCACAAAAAGGAGTACGATCTTTTATTTCTCTGAACAAGTTATAAGCCATCAGGGTTAAGGCCTGAAGAATAAAACAGAATGTGAGCCAAGAAAGATTGTTTGAAAATGTAACCGTTTTTACTGAATAAAGGAAGTTTTATTCAAATCACAAGAAAAAAAAATCTGTCATGATGTCGCCTGTGCTAGAAAAAGCACCTTTTCATAAAAGGAGTTTGTGGTCCAGGAAAGAGCAGGATGGAAAGGAATTCTTTAAGCCACCCACCATTTTTTAATTTTCTTCTGCATGCTTCATGAGTTTTGAGAAGTGAAAGCAGGACATGACTTCAGAATCAACATGACTCACACACTCCCTTGTTTGCAAAGTCCAAACTCACAAACTGAATAATGTTGATTTGATTGTAGCAAATACTACTGCAATGAAAAACAGAGTGTTCTGGTTAAGAGTTCAAAACTTGAAAATTCCACAGTTTTAAAAAACGCATGAAATATGAGTCACACCATGAATTTGTACTGTAACACATACAAACATGCACACAGAGAGAACAATCCAATAAAACATTCTATATAAACTGAATGCTAGCTTTACATAAAAGAGTGTTTCTCATATTGTACACACATGTCTAAAAACAGATACTTTCTATGTTTCTACTTGTCTGGCTAAATCAGTCAAGTCTGATTTTCATTCCTAAGAAAATTTCTCTCCCTCTTAATTAATGGACCTTGTTTCTAACTGGAAAACAACTACTCTCAAACACAATGTGGTAATTCTTGTTCCAGTTTGTTGGTATGACTAAGCCACAAGGTCTGCTGTTAAAGATAAGAAAGGCTTCTGAATGTGAAATCCAAAGAACAGTACAGAAGATGGAATGTGAAAAAAGGAAAAAATTGAACAGCTAGGAAGTAAAAAGGAAAAAGTTCCCCCATCACATCTTTTCCAAAGGGTTGACTTACTGGACAGTGAGCAAAATATGACAGAAATCTGTTTTATATTGGATTGAAAATAAGCAGTCACATTCTGTCGCTTGTATCCAGATTTGCTGCTATGAAATGGGCAGCTCCATAAATTGGATGGATGGGTGGATGATAGACAGACAGACAGACAGACAGACAGACATAAGAGTTTAATTCTTTTCAATACTCAACACCCTTTTCTGAAATTTGAAAACTTCCATGTACTTCTATTAAGTCAAATGGAGAAACTGGTACAATCACAGATATAAATACGGAAACTGAACAGTCTAAATCAATATTCTCCTAAGTGGTGAGTATTGGTCTCCAAGGGTTGATGGGATTATCAAGAGGTTAATATTGTTATTTTTATTTGTAATACTATTAAAATAATATTTATTAAATTCTTGTCATCTAATAAATGTTTGGGGGCCAATGAAATTTCATGAATGGGTCAATGAGTTGAGGAGTTTGGGGATCCCTGGTCTAAGTAATAATTTTAAATAATGCTTTGAAAAACTCTATTACACCCAATTTTCCTATTTTTTAAAAAAATTAGATTTATATGCCGCCCTTCTCCGGAGACTCAGGGCAGCTTACAATGCGTTAAGCAATAGCCTTCACACTTTTGTATATTTTATACAAAGTCAGCTTATTGCCCCCACAAACTGGGTCCTCAATTTACCTACCTCAGGATGGAAGGCTGATTCAACCTTGAGCCTGGTGAGATTTGAACTTGCAATAATTGCAGACAGCTGAATGTTAATAACAGGCTTTTAATTTGTTGAGCTATCCAACAAATTTTTACCTTTCATCCCAATATGACATTTTCTGCATTCGAATTATGTTGACAGGCAACAAAACCAATAACACTATTAACTTAGTCTATTCTTAGATATTTAAAGCAAATACATTATCATTTGAAATAAATTTGTTCTGAATTCAGCTGCAAGTGACTACAATCCCCGTAAGCAATCCATTTCTATTGTAAAAGTATTTCCTAGTTAATGTTCATTGGAAGGCCCATATTCTGACCTTTTGGTGAGTTTCAAGTAGGTCAATATAATTAATTTTAATCTAGATTAATGCAGGTACCCAGGTTTAAGGAAAAGTTGTGGGGCCACAGTGTTCTCTCACACATGCACAGACAAGTGAGTAATACCAGCTGGCAGACCTGTTTTGTCAGCTTAGGTTTTAGTCACCAGTACAAAACCTGGCAACTTTTTTTCTGAATAGGTTTCTCTTTACAGTACTCTCGAGTTCACAACCTCAACTGTCAACTCTGGAAAATGGGAGACGAGGCAAACAGCCTTTACCTTCCTACAAGTTATATTGTCCTGGGAAGAAATGCATGGAAATTAAATGTCCAAAGGTCTCATTCTCATGTTTAGTCAGAGTCTCACAGATCACTATCTCCAGATCACTTTGCTCCATGGGCAAAAATCAGAGGTCCGCCTAATTTAGGACTCAGTTGACGTTTTGAGAGAAAATAGTTGCCGTGAGGAGGAGATGACCAATTAACTTAAAAGTTGCCATAGCTATTATGACCAATCACAAAATACCACATTCCCAAAAGGAAAACTGGCAAGTGCAGTGGCCCCAAAATACTTGCTCTCAACTCCCAGTTCATTTTTATTTTTTCTAGACTGATGAGAAAAAATTTACAAGCAAAGAACTAGCCAGCAACTTTTGACTGTGCTTCATTTTCTTTTTGCAAACCTTAAGGAAATTATGTGGCATCAAGGCGTTCTTAGAGAGCAAGATGATTCTGGAGGCTGTCCTTATGCTCCCTACCAGAAGTAGAAGTTGTTAAAATTAAAACGCTTACAACGTTAACGAAGAGAGCAGGAAATTGAGCTGGGAGCATTAATACCCACAACTAGATTAGTACCCACAACTAGAACCCACTTGGGGAACTTCACAACTCAATATACTTATATCCAATATATTTATATAGTGCTCAACGAGCACTAAACAGATTGCTGCTTGGTTGGCTTTTACCCCTATACAAAAAGGCAGGGAAATTCTAGAAACTACTAACCTCATTTTCTGCTTTAAATATCTTTTGGACTCCTTAGCAGTATAGGGTCTGTACACAGAAGTAAATCTCACAGAGCTTTATGTTAAAAGATGTATATACCCCCTTGTGAAACATAACTCTGGGCAGCTAACAGCAATAATAATAAAAACATAATATAACAACACAACAGACTGATTTATCAGTAGGCAAAATGCATGGATAAAATATGAAAAGGGAGGTTTTCTATTCAAACTATAAAACATTTGGAGCAGGACATCCATGGGGGAATGGGTTTTGCAGTCTGGTTCAAGGGCCATTTATTTATTTATTTATTGGTTCGATTTATATGCCGCCCTTCTCCAGAGACTCAGGGAGGCTTACAATGCGTTAAGCAATAGCTGTCATACTTTTGTATATACCTGCTCAGTCAGGCTCCCCCCAACCAAGCGGTGTTCTTTTTTATATAAAGTCAGTTTATTCCCCCCACAATCCAGGTCCTCATTTTACCTACCTCGAAAGGATGAAAGGCTGAGTCAACCTTGAACCTGGTGAGATTCAAACTTGCAGTAATTGCAGGCAGCTGGTGCTACTTAACAGCACTTTAGTCTGTGCGCCACCAAGGCTCTAAAACAGCCTTTGCCTAAAACAGCCCCACATACGGTAGACAGTGGAGATTTTTGTAAATTTGGGTTTGCTGCCCGATTGTTTCCTCCATTCCCCAATTATATATGGCTGAGAGCTCTTCTCTGCTAACTGCAGGCTGTATTATTTACTCTATAAATGGTTAAGATAGCTTGCACTGTCTCCAAAAAAGGGTGTACTGGTAAACTGACCATAATAGTTTCCTTTTTTAAAATTTAAGAATGCTTAAATTTTAAAGTATGCTTAAATTTTAAAGTATTAAAATACTTTATCTCTGTGTAGATAAAGGTACAATTTTGGAATAATAGAAACTCAAACACATTCAGAAATATTTGGGTTGGAAGATAACAGTGGCTTAGCCTTTGGGATTCATGTCTGTTTGCATGTGTACTAGAATTTATTCATACATACAGTCCTTCCTTAGGTAAAGGTAAAGGTTCCCCTCGCACATATGTGCTAATCATTCCCAACTCTAGGGAGTGGTGCTCATCTCTGTTTCAAAGCCAAAGAGCCAGCGCTGTCTGAAGACATCTCTGTGGTCATGTGGTGAGCATGATTAAATGCCAAAGGTGCATGGAACGCTGTTACCTTCCCATCAAAGGTGGTCCCTATTTTTCTACTTGCATTGTTTACGTGCTTTTGAACTGCTAGGTTGGCAGAAGCTGGGACAAGTAACAGGAGCTCAACCCGTTATACAGCACTAGGGATTCGAACCACTGAACTACCGACCTTTTGATTGACAAGCTCAGCGTCTTAGCCACTGCATCCCTCAGTTCTTCCTTACAGACACTAAATTTCTGGAGAAGCAGGTAGCAGACTAAAAACTAAAACAAAAGCCTTTTGTTCGATATATGTTTGTGCTAAGAGCTTTTTGTTCGACTCATCATATTTCCTTGGAAATGAGTCTGTGTTCAATAGAATATGTTCAAGCTTAATCCTGATGGCCCTTGTATATGGGTTCCTTTCAAGAGCATTTGTGAAATGGGTTAATGTTGACATAGGATGTGGAACATTCAAATGCAGCTTCAATTACAGGGTGGTGGTTGGGTGATGATGAAGACAGCAGGAGTGAAGTATAGTTTGGAAAATGGTCTTGATACTGATTAGGTTCATATATTCTGCTGAGTGATGACCTGTTCACATCAATCCATAAATTCTTGTTTATGGATTAAACAAGGAAGACTAAACTTCTGCAAGTCATATGACTTAGAGTCACTGTGAACCCAGTCATTGATTATAAAATACTTGATTTAAATAGAGTCTAGTTCATGTCATATAGATTGTTTGTATATTTGCCTAATATTAGCAGATAGTTTTTGCTTCACCTGTACAGTATTGTGATATGGCTAAAATGCCACTAATTTATGTATACATTTTGGTATTAATATTCTATGGATTTGAGATTGATTGGAGAAGGCTCCTGTCAGTAGCCAGTATCCTTGGGCAACAACCAATATCTCAGAATCTGAACAGGCCACTGAAGAAGCCTACTCCATGCCTGCCTGGTCCAGAATCCAAGCAGACTTAGATACCTAGCTTTGTCACAATGTTAATTTATCGCACTGCCCCTGCTTAAAGCTCATTTCACATTATTATGCAAACATGTGATTTGCTGACTTAGCCAAGCAAAGTTAGTTAGCCAAGTTTGCATGTAACATTAAACCAAAACCAAGTCAATCACATGATGGTTTAATGAAATGAGTGAAGAAATCACAGTTAATATGAAGCACTGTGGGAAATTAAAATGACATCAGGACCCCGTGGTCCAGTATTTCTAGGGGGTGTTCCTCACAGTTACTAAGTAAACCCAGCGGGGCCCATCTGTAGACTAGATCAATTTGCTAAGGGCTCGACATACAGGCCAGGTTTGATTCTATTATTTTGGTGGGTTTGGGGGCCAGACATCATTTGGGATAATTTTCCAAACTATGACCCAAATATTGGTCAGAATCAACTATATGAATTTGCAGAATTGTGTCTTCTTGTGTGGGTTTTTTTTTTCAGTTGAAACTTGGAACACTCTTGATCCAAATGTTGGTGCAAAAGGCTTCTCGGAGTCATAGAAACATTGATTTATGTGGCAACATATGAATGTGCTAAAACCTGATGTGAGAGGTCTGCTCTTTCGTTTTAGGGTCCCCATAATCTATAGTCTAACTCTTCTTCTGAGCATGAGTGATTTGAAGGAAGGTAAGGCCCAGTAAGATAAATCATTTGAACATCTCCAGGTATATAATGAATGTTAACAGGACTTTTTGATGGGAATGGAAATATTTCTCTTAGATGTCTTCAACTAAGATAAGGATTAAACAATACTTGTACACTTAGAGTCCCCTATTTCCTGATGTAATGCTTTGAAATAAATTACTAATGTTATAATCTGAAATCCAAGAAGTAAATCTTTTTCATTATCCTCTCCCAATTAAACACGATTCAATAACTACTAAGCTTTTTTTTTAGGCTCTATTGCTCTCACATGAGTGTTTTTCGGAAAAAAAATATCATAGTTAATATTCAATATTTGATGTTATTCTTCTAAAATCAACCACAGTAATCATTGGGAAGACTCATTGATTTAATATTTATTAATGGACACCAGAGAGCAAGCATAGGACACTGACCTTATTGTGCTAGCAGGTTCAGAAAGAAGAAATACTATATCACTGAAGGCCTTCAATGGGCAACTGGGGTCCAGAAATAACTAAGCAGCTGCTGAAATCATAAATACAGGATTGATGTATTACAATCTGAAAATCTAGATTTTACAACTATTTCAGCTACTCTGTGTTTTTATCATTTTGAATTTCCAAACAGTCTTCAAAGGCAGATATATCCGAACTGTAATCTAACCTGAGTAGGTACAATTATTGACTAGATCTTTTCCTCTAGATATATTTTCAGCTATCAAGCATTTCTGAGTATAACACCACCTGCACCTCCATAAATAATGCTGACACCAAGAAAATTTCCCAGCTGCATATTTGCCTCTGCAGAGAATGCAATGACTCTGTTATCAGTTGCAAACTTCTATCTATTATCAGTTGATTTCTCAACTCATAGTAATATCGTCTGAATTAATGGGAACAATTATATATAAAGTATGTAGTACCAAACTGTGATCCAGAAAAGTTCCCATGGGAAAAAAAGAATGTAAGAATTATTGTATACTAAATTCTAAACATGGATTCAGAGAACGAGGTGGCTGGATGGAGTCACTGAAGCAGCACTAAGTTTAAATCGTCTCTGGGGGATGGTACAGGACAGGAAGGCCTAGAGCTGCAATGGCTAACCTTTTTGCCATCGCGTGCCAAAAGCTGGGGAAGTGTGGGGTGGTCGCGCACGTCTGTGCCCAAACTCATAATTCTATGCGCCCTGCCCTCCCATGCATGCATGCCTGATCCCCCCATGTTTCCCCTGCTTTTGGCATGTGATGGCCCGGTAGGCCCATTTTTTGCTCTCCCCAGGATCCAGAGGCTTTCTAGGAGCCTGGGGAGGGCAAAAACAGCTTTCCCCACCTCCCTAGAGGTCCTCCGGAGGCTGGAAACAGCCCATTTGCCGACTTCCATTGGGCCCAGAAGGCCCAAAAATCAGCTGGCTAGCGTGCACATGCCTGCTAGAGCTGAGCTAGGGCAACACTCACGTGCCCGCCAATATGGCTCTGTGTGCCACCTGTGGCACATGTGCCATAGGTTCGCCATCACAGGCCTAGAGGAAAGTTGTCCATGGAGTTGTGATGAGTTGGACACAACTTTGCAGCTAACAACAACAAACATGGATTGTGCATATTACGTATGTTAAAGAAATAGCTTATACTTAAAACTCTCAGATATGTGCTCTAGCAAACATTTCCTCTCTACGGTCCTCCATGATTTATGAAATATAGTTTGGTCAATCCAGTTCTGTTCCAATCTGAAATTTGTTCCTAATAAAAATGTCTCCTGATAATAAGTATGGCTCCCCTCTCAATGAGTTACAAAAGTATCAACAAACAGTTCCAATGGTTCAGGAGAAAGGAGAACGTTGTTTGTATTTGTAAAATGTGATATCCAACAAATAAATAACAAACTGGTATATCATCTTGACATAAACTTTCCAGTAACAGATTCTGGAGGAAGTTGGAGGGAACAGGATATAACGTTGCCCTCCTTTCTAAATTAACTGTAGATCCAATATAAATAGAAACTCCCCATAGTAAATCAGCCACATCTGACCTGATGTCTTATTAGGGTGTTCTCCTCTGATGTCATTTCATTTCCCTGAAGTGTCTACTTCCTCCTCTAGCAAATGGCTACCTTTTAGGGATTTTCTTAAAACAGGACCAACAAATTTCTATTTCCTCCTCTAACAATGACTATCTCAAGGCAATTGTCTTAAACAGGACCAGCAAATTGAGTTACAAAATGCTGGATGATCATTAGGTGGCAGCAAAGATCATTAGAATTTTCTTCTTTCTTTGCTGCCATCTGGTGGATCAACCAGATTTTTACAACCCAGTTCTCATAGCCTACCCCTATCAAAGATTTAAAAGAGCTAATAAGCGGGATTTTTAAACTGGCTCATACTTGCATATATCAACCACATACTAAGCTATCTTTTCTGACAAACTGATCCTACAAATAAAATATTCTGATGTTTCTAAAGGCAAAACTATATTTGATATCCATTTTCTATTTGTTAACCTTATTTTTTGTGTGTTGTTCTTTGGTAACTTTAAAAACTATGCCTTTCCCACCCCGGGCTCCAAATCCTGGCTTTCCTAAATATTCTTCAAGCCTCTCTGTGGCATTTTCTCCAGGGGTGCTTTGCCAGAAGAACAGGTGCACCTCACCTCCTGAGATTTGGGCCACACCCGCTAAAGTTTCTTTTCGGATGCTGTTATTACCCAGGCATGTTACTCATTCAGTTGTGTGGGAGCAACCTTGCTCTGTCTTCCAGCTCCTACACTGTCTCCTACTGTAATGGCCAGGTGTCACTGAAGGTGGTTTATACCTCTGCAGCAGGTTGACAGTTCTTTTCTTTGCCTTACCTCTTGCCTAGGAGTGTGCAAATCCAAACCTGTTCTTTGATGTCATCTCACTACCACTCATGTACAGCAAAGAGTACATGATTCTCAGAGGAGGAAGCAGGCACCATTCATAGAACAAATAGGTTAGGTTAACGAGTATTATTAAAAGTGGGATAAAACAACAGGGAAGAGGTTGTCTTGAAACTGCAGCCACCAATGGCGTAGCAGTTCCTACAAGAACTATAATTCATCCAGAAAAAAATGGTGCAGAAACCAAGGAAGGATTAATGAAAACAGAACAAAACATACCAATATCATCAGAATCCAGTGTATAAGGTGCACAAGCCAAGGTTTGTTGACTGCTCCATACCAGGAAACTCAGCTCCTAACTTTGCAGAAAAGAACCATCAATTAACTGTGATCCCTTGTACAAACTCAGTGCCTCACTCCAGCATGAAAACTACATAACAAACAAATAAAACCTGTTTATAAGCACCACGTAGGTGGTTTGCAAAGCCCATAGATTTCTTCCTTCCTCCTTGTTCTCTTTTTTCTTCTTGACATCAGTTCCCAGCTGCACAACAAGATGGCAATGAAGGAAGAGCTCCAAGCAGTAAATAGGACCGAATATTTTTCTGCTCTGATCCTTGTCCTTTCTAGATGTGCAATCCAATTCCCAAGCTGCAGCTAGCATAGAAATTCTGGAAGATGAAGTCCAATATTCCTAGAGTTCATTAATCTAGGGAAAGCCGCTCAAATAGCATTTTTCTCTCCAAGAAATCAAATTCTCTGGACAATCATTTTTAATGTGATTCATTCTAGCCCAATTAAAATGGGACTGGGAAAATGTTCCATATAAAATGTATAAAAGTAACCTTGGCTAGGAATTGATCATATTAAGAAACTGCAGTCACAAAGCAGGTGAAAGTCCTCTTGTTTTGCATTTGCCATCTTTAAATGTTGTTCTATTGGGAAGGGCCCCAATTGTCCAGAATATAGGTCTGGAATCATAGCACAAGAATTCTCTAATTGTAATACTGGAATTACTGTCCCTCATGAGATTCAGTTGCCAGAAAAGGATAAGTGAACGATTCACATAGATAGTGACAACTTCCTAACAATCAACCAACATGAAACCTTGATATATAGAATTCTTATTTGAAGTACATTGAAGTTATGAGCCAATCTTAAAACTTTTCAATCCTGAATTCATTTGAACAATTGGTTTTTTTCCCCTCCTACATATATTTTCTTTTAAGTTCTTAAATAATGGCATGCCACATAATTTGCATACAGAAAATGGATTGATATAGAGGAAAGATAGCTTTGCTGTAAGGGATGAAATAGATATACTTCTGTTGATATCAAAACCACAAGAGTATGACACTCAAAAAAAACTAGAAAACACAGAAGAAAGTATATGGTAATTCTTAAAAGCATAAGCTGTTATTTTAAAAACACTTTTGAGCCTCAAAATGCAAATCAAGTACTTAAAATCTAGGGAAAAATGTTTTTGAAAAAATACTAAGGTCTTACTCTTTTTAATTTTAATTTTATTTGAATTAGAGTTGTTGAGTATTGAATGGCAATAAACATTATTCCTCAATTTTTAATATTTTATCTACTTTTATTATTGTCATAAAACGTTTATTTTTATCAAATGTTTCTTTGCGTTGTTGTGAGTTTAGAAACCCTGTAATGTTCTTACTGTCTATAAGTCTCATTTCCACCTGTAATTAAGCTTTGCCTTTCTAGCTGGAATGCAACTGTGAAAGGTAGAAAAGCAATGGATTGTCCTCACCAGTTTTTTTCCTTAATTGTGTAACTCTGCAATTAAGTACAATTAAAATAATGTAATGGTACATGAAGACATCAGTGGATAGAAATGTTATAAGATTAAATACTAATGAGAAATAGGACTTTATATTTCAGCATTCTCCAGCTGGATGGCTTTGCTGCTTGCAAGTTTCAGGAAAGGTGGTTCCAAGATATCTGGAGGGCATGGGGTTGGGTAGATTGCTACAGATGATGCTGAGATATCCGTTGGTATAACTGTACTAGTATCCAAGTCCATTTCTATGTGGTAAGCGGAACTCGGCAACTTCCATTTTCTCAAAATTGCATCAAAAACTGAAAAGGACTCTGAATAACATTGTGCATTAACTGTGATGCCTTACACAGATCCAGGTTTGGTGCCTTTTGCATCTTTGATATATCTTTGAAATCGGGTACTGTAGATATTCTCCAGAAAAGCTAACTGACACAATGCCATTTTCTTTTTAAATCATGTGACACAGATAACCCTTTCATAATTTTGGCAAAGCAATTAAAGAATCACACTGGGATACCGTACATATACAATTCATTTGTTTAAGTGTAAAGGAAAATGCGTGTGAAAAATTATGTTAAAATTACCAAAGACATTTGTTTTAAAACAGGTGTACTAAGTTTGTACCACCTGAAAACAGGCTGGAAACTCTGGCATTTCAGCAACTGCATCCTTTATTGCTAACTTTAAATTACGTGCCACAGAATGCAGCATTATCCTCTCTTGAGATTTGGGTGGAGTAATGAGAAGTGAAAGGAAAAGTACTTATCATGGGTATGTCTATGAAAATTCAATCATCCAGGCCAAAGCTGTCTAAAGGTTGAAACATGGCAACTGGACCAAACCTCCGTCCAAACTTTAGTTTGGTCCAGTTGCCATGATTCAACCTTTAGACACACTTATCATGGATAGTGCTATTACGATGCCATAGAATTGTCACTAGTTCATTGTAGTAGCTATCTATGCTAGACACCGGCTTAGTTCAAATAACGTGCTACACCATAGTGTGACTTGTTTACTTGGTTTAACATTTCTGTGAACTTTTGTTCCTTTTTAGCAAACTATGATTAAAAACCTGGGCAAGCTTAATATGTCACCTCATCAACCCTAGTGCTTTGCCAGAAATTTATTTGAACAATGTGCTAGATCATGAGCCAGGATTAAGAAACAAATGTTGCTTTGTACTCTCATGTCCTAAAGTAAAATAAGCAAATATGATGGTTTAAGATGATGGCCAATTCACAAAACACCTGTAAACACCATATAAGTTATTTGATTTTTGGCTTAGTCTTTGTGATTTGTATACAAGGCTCCTGTGATACTTGTGGGCATGCAGCAAAAAATGTGATTGCTAACGAAAAATTATTTTCAGATAATGTAGCTGAGGGAAAACATATTCAGGAGAGGGAATGCCTGTTTCTAGGGATTCCAGGGGACAGTGGTCACATACGGGTTAGTTGCCCCGCCCAGCAGAGATCGAGTCAGGAAACTTGAAGCTCCTCCTCCTCCTTGCTGCTCTCCAGCTTTCTGACTCGATCTCAGCTAGATCGGACGCACTTAGCCCTAGCTCTGTCTGTGGCTTTGTTGTGTATTTCAGAAAGTTATAGAGGTGCCCAGCGTGAAGGGTTTTCCGATTCCGCTGGTTTGAGTGTTGGGATTGAGGTTTTTGCCTCTCCCACCAGCGGTGAGAAGGGCTCACGCCTGATTCCACCGCGGGAGCCTCCTCTCGAGTAGAGGCTCCTAAAACCTGCAGCGCGCTTCTTCGGGCGGCTAATTCCGGCGGCGGGGCTTTTCCCTACCAGCCGAAGGCACCTCTCGCCGTTGTAAGCAGCGGCGCGCGCGCGCGCTTTTCAGCAGGTTGCGGTCGCCTTGATCCGGCCATCCGCAAATTGGTCCGGCGGAGCGCTTTATCATCGCAGCGCTGCCGCCCAGGAGCCTTTTTCGCTGCTGCTGCTATTTCGCCAGAGCTCCCAATCAACAGCGGACATCGAAGGGGGCAGGTAACAATTTCTCCCTTTAAGCCCTCTCTTCGATTGCTACCTGGCGATTTCTGGTGGTTTTTCAGGCCTCGGAGCTCCGTTTCGCAAGCCGCCCGCCATTTTAAATTGACGGCCGCCATTTTGAATCCGCCGGAGCATTCTGCTTAGAGCTCCCTCGTGGCCATTAGAGGCCTTCGTCATCATGGCATCCAAACAGCCTAGGGCGACTAAGCGCCGGGCTGAAGATACAGCGGCAGGCCCCTCTTCTACTGGCCAGCAGAAGAAGGCCAAAAAGCCTCGTGCCTCCAAGGAGGAAAGATCGGCTGCTGAGAAGGCCAAGGAGGAGCTCCGCCTTCATTTGGCAATAGAGCGCTCTATCCAAAGAGCGCTGGAGAAGGCCTCCATTAGGGAAATTCCTCCTCAGCCATTCTCGGGGGCTCAGTTCCCGTAGATCCTGCAGCCTCCACCTCTACCGGGCAAACCCCCCTAGTAGCTCCCCTTTCTCCAGATGGCAGGCAGCTCCCCTCCCCTCTTCCTGGGGGAATTTCTGAGTCCCTGTTTGGTACTCAATCGGATCCCCCTTCTGGGGATCTGGGCGAGGCCTCTGCTTCTCAGCGCCCTGTTCCCCCCACGTCTACTCCAGCGGGGGGGACGGTTCCTCAAGGCTCCTCCATTAACCCTGAGCTTCGGGCCTTCATCCAGGCGGCCATCCAACAGGGTGTCCGAGCGGAGATGCTCCGCAGAACGTCCTCCTGGGCATCAGGTTCGGCCTGCTCCGACCTGGAGGGGGGTGGCTCTCTTCTGGAGGAGGGCCAGGTTCCAGCTGGGGTCGCGACCCCTTCAGAGGCTCCTTCAGGTCACCATCCATCCGTTGAGGAAGATTTGAGGGAAGGGGACCTATCTGAAGACGAGGATTTGGCTCCTGATCAGCCCTCCTTTGTAGGGCTCTTCAAGCCGCAGCTCTTTCGTTCCTTATTGCACAAGGCCAAATTAACCACAGGCTTTGGCTCTCCCTCTGTCCCCTCTAGTTCCCAAGGGGACCCCAGTCAACCCCTTCCTTTGTTTGAGATTCCTGAGATTGAGACGGAGGAAATTCCGGGGCCTAAGCTCTTTAAAGAGGTGTTACAAAAGCAATGGTCTGTTCCAGCTTCTGGACCTAATCCAAACCAGCTGGACAGACGCTACTACAACCTTGCTCCTGATTTGATGTCTCTCCTCCAAATCCCAGAGGTAGATCCACCGGTAGCGGCCCTTGCGGCCACCTCCAACCTCACTGGGCCCCCTGAAGACAACCTCCGACCGGAGGATAAACGCCTGGAACAATCCTTGGTTAAAAACCACCAGGCTGCAGCCTGGGCAGCTAAATCTGCCCTAGCTTCCTCCTTCTTTAATCGAGCGGCGATACTGTGGATAAGGCAACTTCAGGATAGGCTCCCAGTAGCTGATGCCAGATCCCATCAAGACCTTAATAAGATCTTAGCGGCCTTGGAGTTCTCTGCCGATGCGACGCTTAATGCGTCTCGCTTTGCGGCCAAGGCTATAGGGTCTTCAGTCACCTCCCGCCGCTTGCTATGGCTTCGAAATTGGCAGGCGGATGTTAAATCTAAATGGCGCCTGGCCTCATCCGCATTTGAGGGGCCCCATCTCTTTGGAGCCCCGTTGGAGCCTTTACTAATTGAGACGAAGGACAAGAAGCGTATCCTTCCTAATGTCTCCAGGAGGTCCGACCATCGGCCTCCTCTACCTTCCTTTCGTCCCTTTCATCCCTTCGATTCCTCCTGGGGAGGCGGACGCTCTCCCAGGTCCTTCCCTTCCCGTCCTCGAGCAGGGGAACGTCAGGGATTCCAGGGCCAGAGGGGATCATTCAGGCGCCCTTCTAGAGGGGGTCGGGGCCGACCCTTCCGCAGGTCGCGTTAACTGCATGTCCTCTTCTCCCATTGGGGGCCGCCTGGCGCTCTTTGCCGGCCAGTGGGAGATCACCACCTCGGACGCTTGGGTCCGGGAGACGGTCAGGTGGGGCCTCTCCCTGGAATTTCTCTCCACCTCCCCGGACAGATTTCTCCGATGCCCTTCTTCTCGGGATCAGACTAAAAGGCTCCTCATTGTTTCGGCTATCAAACATCTTCTCGAGATCCAGGCTATCAAACCCGTTCCGGAGGAGCAACGCGGGCAGGGCTTCTATTCTCGCCTGTTCTTGGTCCAGAAATCCTCCGGGGGATGGAGAGCCATTCTGGACCTCAAGTCTTTGAACCGCTGGGTCATCTACCGGCGATTCAAGATGCAGTCCCTCCAGTCCATTCTGGAGAGCATCAGGATTGGAGACTTCCTCACGTCCATTGACCTGACGGAGGCCTACCTCCACGTTCCCATCCATCGAAATTATGTCAAATTCCTACGGTTTTGTTATGCGGGCCGTCATTATCAGTATCGCGCCCTCCCTTTCGGCCTTTCCTCGGCTCCCCGAGTTTTTACCAAAATTATGGCTGCCCTTGCGGCCCATCTTCGAGCTCGCCCAATTCGGATTCAATGCTACCTAGACGATCTTCTCATCCTGTCGAGCTCGGAGACGGGGGCGCTTCTCGATCTGGACTCCACCATCCAGGTCTTGACGGCTCACGGTTTCTCCATCAACCGTGATAAGAGCCACCTGGTTCCGACGACCCGCATCCAACACCTCGGGGCCATCATTGATACGGTTGAGAGCAAGGTCTTCCTTTCCGAGGAGAGGCTTTCCAGCTTGCGGTCTCTGGTTAGTTCGGTTGCTCAGGGGGCTCCCGTACCCCTGGCAACTCTTTCTCACCTCCTCGGAAAGATGGTTTCATGCATCGGCATTGTACCTTGGGCCCGTCTCCACTGCAGACCCCTGCAGTGGTTTCTTCTCCCATATCAGAGGTCCCAAAATTCGGCATCTTCCCAAATTGTTCACCTTAACTACGATGTCCTTCAGTCCCTGCAATGGTGGGCTTCCGGGGCTCTTCGCAAGGGGAGAGAGTTCAGGGAGCCCGATCAGGTTATCCTGACAACAGATGCCAGCTTATCCGGGTGGGGGGCTCACACACAGTCCCTCATGGCCCAGGGCCTCTGGTCCTCAGACGACAAGAGACACAACATCAATTGGCTGGAACTGCGGGCCATCCATCTGGGCCTTCGCACCTTCAAGGACGTCGTGAGAAATCGGCACGTGGTGATTCGGACAGACAATGTGGCTGCCAAGGCCCATGTAAACCGCCTAGGGGGGACCCGCTCTCGCCATCTCATGGAGGAGGCAGGGAGATTGGGAGCCTGGGCAGAAGACAACCTGAAGTCTCTCCGAGCGACCCACATCTCCGGACTTGCCAACAGCCAGGCCGATTGGCTGAGTCGCACACGGATGGACCACGGCGAGTGGCACCTGGACCCACTGATATTTCACCAGATAGTCCTACGGTTCGGCCAACCGGTTCTGGACCTATTCGCAACTCGGAACAATCGGCAGACGGCCCGCTTCTTCTCCCGGTTTCCGGACCCAGTCGCAGAGGCAACCGACGCTCTCCATTCCTCATGGCCCAGGGGACTCCTCTACGCCTTTCCCCCCCTTCCTCTCCTTCCCAGGGTCATACGGAAGCTGCTGGAGGAGAGGGCGGAACTAGTCCTGGTCGCCCCCCACTGGCCTCGCCGGCCGTGGTTTGCCGATCTGCAGGCCTTGTCGACTTGTCCTCCGTGGCCTCTTCCCCTCGCCGACGACAGCCTTCGCCAGGGGTCCCTGCTCCATCCCAACGCCTCGTGGCTCCGACTAACCGCGTGGCGGTTGAGCGGCAATTGCTGACCCAGGCCCATCTACCTGATTCCGTGGTCGACATCATCTTAGCAGCTCGCCGACCGGCCACGAAGCGTATCTACCAAGCGACCTGGCGATCTTTCGCAACCTGGTGTGCATCTCAAGTTTTGGACCCGGCGAGGGCTTCCACGAAGCAGGTACTCATCTTCCTCCAAAGAGGTCTGGCTTCGGGCCTGGCCCCAAACACCTTACGCAGGCAAGTAGCCGCTTTATCGTCTATTCTGTGTCTAGGCTCTAGGAATTCCTTGGCTCATTGTCCCCTCATTCGTTTGTTTCTAAGGGGGGCTTCCAACCTCCGTCCCCCGACCGTACACCGCTACCCTACTTGGAACCTCCCTAAGGTCCTGGACGCTCTTACCAGAGCTCCATTTGAGCCTCTTCGTTCAGTAGGCCTTAGATTCCTGTCTTACAAGGTGGCCTTTTTGGTAGCCATCACGTCTGCCAGGCGAATTTCGGAGCTAGCGGCCCTTTCCATCCGGGCAGACCTGTGCATTTTTCACCCGGATAGGGTGATTCTTAGGTTAGACCCTACCTTTCTCCCGAAGGTTAATTCTCCCTTCCACCGATCCCAGGAGCTCATTCTTCCTGATTTTTGCCCTCACCCAGCCCACCCGAGGGAGAGAGCAGGGCACTCCCTCGATGTTCGCCGGGCCTTACGCATCTATATCCGGCGAACTTCTTCCATCCGGAGATCGGAGGCCCTTTTCATTTCCTTCCAACCTTCTACCCTGGGTCTCAAAGTCTCTTCCCACACTGTGGGTCGCTGGCTTCGAGCTACTATAGCTTCGGCCTACGAGTCCCTCTCCCTTCCAATTCCTAGACGAATTACGGCGCACTCCACCCGGAGTGCAGCTACGTCAGCAGCGTGGGCTACTCAGGCCTCCCTTTTAGACATCTGCCGGGCGGCCACCTGGGTTTCTCCTACTCCCTTCATCCGGCATTATCGGATTGATACCTTTGCTTCAGCTGAAGCTTCCTTCGGCCGCAGAGTCCTTCAGCAGGTCTGTGCTGACCAGCCCTCATCGTCCCGTCAGGATCCCACCCAGTAACTCACCTGCTTTGGCACGTCCCGTATGTGACCACTGTCCCCTGGAATCCCTAGAATGGGCGTTGTCTTACCTGAACGCCCTTTCTGGGGACCACAGGGGACAGTGGTCACCCCCTCCCCTTTTTTCCTGCCGGTCCTCTTTGGCTGGTGCACTGTTCCTTTTATTCCAGATTGGCTGGTGCGTCGTCAGGCACTGTTCCTCGTCCGAAAGCTGGAGAGCAGCAAGGAGGAGGAGGAGCTTCAAGTTTCCTGACTCGATCTCTGCTGGGCGGGGCAACTAACCCGTATGTGACCACTGTCCCCTGTGGTCCCCAGAAAGGGCGTTCAGGTAAGACAACGCCCATTTTCTTAATATAAAGTTAATACTTCCCCTGCATCTTTTGCGAGAAATGTAAATATATATAACCTTAAGAAATATAAAGTTTGTTCCTAGGGAGAAAATTGTTCCTAGTGTGCTTTTTCACACTAGGAACCTCTGAACCATTTTGTGGGACATCTGAAACCACTCAGATATGTCTTGTCTTCTCTGAACTGCAGTGCTTGTGCCTGAGAAATGAAGAACATATCCCTTGACAGATATTTTTCTATAAAGAAATATTGGGTTCAATTTGTACCTTGGCTGATTAGGCAAAATCCTTACTGCTAAAAGCATTATCTTAAAATGTGGTGTAATTATATTCACCTGAAATATCAGAAGACAAACCAAAATCAGCCTGAAAGCTCATCACTGCTTCAAACAAAAATTGTCTGGATGTAGAAACTATACAACTATTTTCCACAGGTAGTGTAAGAAATATGTCAGTCAACCATTGTATTTTGGTCATTGACCAGCAAATAAGGTACAGTTAGTCCTCAACTTACAATTAGTTTAGTTCAGAGTTACAACGGCACTGAAAAAAATGACTTATGACTGTTTTTCACACTTATGACCATTGCAGAATCCCCATGGTCATGTGATTTACATTTGAATGCTTGACAACTGGTTCATATTTATGATGGTTGTAGGGTCCCAGGGTCATGTGATCATATTTTGCGACCTTCTGACAAGCAAAATCAATGGGGAAGCCAGATTCACTTAACCACCATGTTACTAGCTTAACAACTAGTAGTGATTCACTGCAGTTGTTACGAAACATTGTACAACATTTTACGAAAAGTCGTAAAATGGGGCAAAATTCACTTATCAAACTTCTCGTTTAGCAACATACATTTTGGGCTCAATTGTGGTCGTAAGTCAAGGACTACAACTGGCAAGGATAGAATTTTCTAGGAGCAATGCTGTCAAAAATGGACTTTTACAATGTCCAGTATCCACTTTCCAGGTATAGCACGTCTCTGAATAACACATGCCTACGTCTATTCTGTCAGCATGTAGCATTTATTCTGGTTTTGGTTAAACTTTTAGTAGGTTTTACTGGCTGGGGCACTTCAGGTATAAGAAATTAAATAAATTAGGCTGTACCTCTGGGCCACAAAGCATTCCTATCCATGAGTCATAGTTGCTGTTTTGAGATTTCCCTATTATAGTCCATTAACACCTCTTCACATGATTTAGTTTTACACTGAGGTAGATCAGAAAGGGAGGAGAACTATCATAGGTAGATCTCTATTGTACACAAGATTTTGCCATGAGCTGCTAGCTGGCTCATCTTATTTTGAATAACAGATTAACAGAGACAGATCTAAGCAACAGATAAAGTTGTTTTTAAATTTTCAAAAGAGGTTTGGTTTAATTAAATCTGCACATCTCCTCTGTTTATCATAAGGCAAAACTGTGGATAGGTTCCGGTTATTCTTTTGTTCTAGTTTTTTCTTTCAATTTCTTACTGTTTTGGAAGAAATGTATTTGTTTAGGCTTAAAAGGAATTTTGGACTGAAAAGTTAGACATGTACAGTTAGTTTTAACAGAGTTACTATGCCACTGATGCTTTTTAATTATCTTCTAATATAGTAATTCAAAATCTGTCCTTTACATCAATGTTTCTCAGACTCAGCAATTTTATGGTGGGTGGATTTTAAGATGGCTGGCTGGAGAATTCTGGGACTTCAAGTCCACACATCTTAAAGTTGCTGATTTGAAAAATACCAGTTTAAAAGGAAACTTATCCCAAACAAGAAGCAACCAAACTGAACACATAACTTCACATCTGGAGCATGTTTGACAGAAAACTTAGAATCTATCTGAGGAAAAAGGCCTAATATCATTTGAAATTACAAATCATGTTGCATTGAATTTGAGTCTTCAAAAATTCATCTGAATGGAAAATTTCCAATGTGGTAAATATGTTTTTTTTTAAAAAAAAGAATGCACCCCCTTACTAGTTGTAAATAAAGCATATGTATTTTCTCAAGCTTGATCTTATGTACTTTACTTAGAAATTATGCAGACTTTAAAAAAAAATTAAAAACATCACTTTCAAAATGAATTGATTCCCAGATGCATTTTACGATAAGCTCTTTAAGAAAATGTCTTCCAATGTTTGATCTGATGGTAAATACATCCTTGCAGTATATTTAAACATGATAAGCAACATTTCTTAAAATGTAGTTGGAACCAATTTATTTGCACTGTACAACCGTTTTTTTCATTTCATTTTCATTTTTCATTTGACTTCCTATATCCGTGATGGCGAACCTGTGGCACGCAGAACCCTCTCTGCGGGCCCGCAAGCCATGAGCCAGCTCAGCTCCACCGCGCATGAGCACACACCTCCCGTCGGCCAGATGGTTTTCGAGTCTCTGGTGCAGGGGCGGGGCGTTTGCGGGAGACACGTGCACATGCATAGGAGTCTTGTGTGCATGCACGGGGACAGGAGGGGGCCTCACACACATGCGTGGGGAGTGAGGGGAGTGGTGTGCCTCTGCGCCAAAACAGACCACGGAGGGTGGGGGTGCAGTGTGGCCACCCCACAGCCCAGTTTTGGTTCTAGGAGGCTTCAGAGCGGCTTGCCAGGCCCAAAATGGGCCAAGGGGGTCGCGCACACATGCGTAGGGGGAGGGCAAGGGGACTGTGGGGGCTCATGCGTGCATGCGCACAGGGGGTGGGGAGAGCACGGGGGGCATGCACACTTGCACGGGGAGCATGGGGTGACATTGCATTATGGGTGTGGGCACGCACGCACGCGCGTGACCTCCACTTTTGGCACTCGATGGCAGAAAGGTTAGCCATCACTGCCCTATATTGAGGTAAGCCAATAGGCCTTTTCATCTTGTGTTTCTGTTCAGCCTTTGCTTTTTTGATTATACCCATCTCAGTTTTACAATGGCTTTTATAATGCCATTTTTGTTAACGTTATACCTCTTTGTTGCATCCCGCATCCCGTTGTTGCATTTCAAAAGTCTGATTAGTATTCAGTATTCGGGAAACTCACAAAGCAGTCTGGTAGTTGAGTTTGTGTAAATGTGCACGCGCGCACATTTTGAGTCAGGATTTAATTCCTGACAACTGCCTGGACTAGTCCTTGCAGTTTTCTTGGCAAGGTTTTGGGGAAGTGGTTTGCCATTGCCTCATTCTTTCTAGAGCTGAGAGTGACTGGCCCAAGTCACCCAACTGTCTTCATGCCTAAGGTAGGACTAGAAGTAATGGTTTCTAGGTCAATGCCCTAACCATTATGGTAAACTTGCTCTCTGGTAAAATTAGAACAAAGCATTTGAGGCCTTAAAGATGTTCTTCAGGCAGTCCTCGACATACTACCACAATTGAACCCAAAAGTTATTTTGCTAAGTGAGACATTTGTTAAGTGAGTTTTGCCTCATTATACAACTTTTCTTGCCATAGTTGTTAAGTGAATCATTGCAAGTTGCAACCCAGTTATTAAGTGAGTCTGGCTACCCCATTAATTTTGCTTATCAGAAGGTTGCAAAAGGGGAACACATGACACCCGGAATATGGCAGCCGTCATAAATATGAGTTAGTTGCCAAGTATCTGATTTTTTTATCACGTGACCATAAGGGATGCTGCAACAGTCATAAGTGTGAAAAACGGTCATAAATCACTTTTTTTCTGTGCCACTGTAAATTTGAACGGTGCCTAAATGAACAGTTGTAAGTCGAGGACTACCTGTATATGCGATCTTATAATAGTAACTTCAGATGAGACATTTGATATTATTATGGTAATGTTTCAGACAGAATGCTTGAGGAAAAAAGAGGTTTATCTCAGTGAGAAATGCAGGACAAGTATTGGCTGCCACTGCCGACAATAGTAGCTCCCCACATTCCATTCACTCCATTGATTCTCTCTCCCTCCCACATTAGCCCACACAAATCTGATTGCTATGGAAGCTATTTCAAACCCTTATTGCAGTGTGGAAGGAGGTAATTTGCAAAAGGAAAGCTAGCTTTTCCCAGTAGGGATAACAGCTTGGCAAAAATGAAAGAAGAGGCTTTGTAATAGTTTCTATTAATATCAGCAGAGGCCAGTTTAAAGCCTCTCGTAGATTGTGCACGCAAGGACAAGGTAAATACGTCAATTGAGTTGATATCCATCCTATTTTCTCAAGTCAAAAGTACCCAGGATTGAACTCGGAATTTTGGAAGTGACACATTCACATTAGGGTCTGGTTTCTTCCAAAGTAATGCATTACAGGTTATCCTCAACTTACAACAGTTTGTTTAGTGACCATGGCACTGAAAAAAGTTGACCTATGACTTACAACCATTGCAGCATTCCCATGACCAAAATTCAGATGCTTGGCAACTGACTCATATTTATGACCATTGCCGTGTCCTGGAGTCATGTGATCACCGTTTATGATTCTCTGACAAGCAAAGTCAATGGGGAAGCCAGATTCACCTAACAACAGTGTTACTAACTTAACAACTCAAGTGATTCACTTAACAACTGTGGCAAGAAAGGTCATAAAATGGGGCAAAACTCACTTAATAAAGGTCTCATTTGACAACAGAAAATTTGGGCTCAATTGTGGTTATAAGTTGAGGACGTAACTGTATTCAGGGTATTACAGGTAGTCCTCAATTTACAACTGGTCTCTTAGTGACCGTTTAAAGTTACGACAAATTTACCTTGAGGCTACTACAATCCAGAAGTTCTGATGATCAGCCAGTGCTGAAATCTAAAATTTGTTACTACTGGTTCTGTGGGCGTGGCTTGGTGGGGGTGGGGGTAATGTGACTGGGTGGGCGTGGCCAATGTTTGTTTGTTTTTTACTTTTAAACCCATTTTTTCTACAACCTCTTCGGCGAAGAGGTTGTAAAAAAATGTTTTCAAAAGGCTCTGACGATCCCAGCTGAGTTTTTAAAAAACCATCTGCCGAGATCAGGCAACTCAGCTGGGATCGTCAGAGCTTGGATCATCAGAAGCATTTAAAAGAAAAAACCTTTTTTTATTTTAAATGGCTCTGACGATCCAAGCTGAGTTGCCTTGATCGGCAGAGGGTTTTTAAAAAACCCTCTGATGATCAGGCAACTCAGCTTGGATCGTCAGAGCCATTTTTTAAAAAAAAAACAGCCTCTGATGATCATGCGGCTCAGCTGGGCATGGGGGGAGGCCAGGGATTTTTGCTACCGGTTCTCCGAACCACCCGTCTCCATCGCTACTGGTCCAAACCGGGAGCATTTCACCTGTGATCTGCCCCACACCCACTCCCCAGTCACACGGCAAAACTTCAGACATTCACTAATACCAGTGCACTTATGGCCATTAGCAGCATCTCACAGTCACATGGCTGTGTTTTACGATGGTTTTGTTGAAAACCGGCAGTTATTCTGGTTTTCAACAAAACCATGCTCATAGCAAACCATCTGTTTGCTTAATGACCATGGCATTCGCTTAACGATCAAAAAAGGTAATAAAATTAGGGTAGCTACATGACTGTCCAGTTTTATGACCATCGTGACTTATGAATGTGATGGGCAGGCTCCATTATGGTTGTAAGTCAAAGGGAATGACATATCAAGGCAAAATGGCAAAATTGTAGAGTGGTAAATTCACAGTTTCTGCAGTTTGCCCACTTAATTTGTGTAATTGAACTAGTCACATTTATAGAGAATTTACTGAGTGACCTGATATTGGTTTGGCTTGCCTTTGCAATGATTAAAGTATAATATTCTGTCATGTTATCCAGCAAGAATATTATTTCTGAAAAAATATCAGAGGATAAAGATGCAAAAATTCTTCTTGATTCTCCATTTGACCAGAAACATCTATTCTTTCCGAACACCAACCCTTCCTCTTGTACAACACGCATATGCACAAATGACAAGAGAAAGAAACACCTTGGAATGATCTGAGTTACAGAATAGGAAAGATCTGTAGGCTATGTTGTCCTAGCGGAAAGTGCAATGGCTGAAATGCCCTATGAATATCTTTCTTCCACTGCATTGCTGGCTATGATTATTTTTCCAAACAATGCAGGGTTTTTTTTAATGGACAAATGGAATCAAACATTTAGAGGCACAGCATGTGATAATCGGCCCATATTGTTCCAAAACAATGAGGCGTGAGGAGGGCAGATGTCCAGACAAAATACCTCATGTGTTCTGATGTTTTTAATATTGATGGAAAATTCCCATTTTCCCTGAATGCCGTTCTAGGTAGGCAAGTAGAAAAAGTTTTAGGTTGAAAGTATTTGGGATACAAGTGCGGGGGGGGGGGGGAATTGTTGCTGCTGATTGGTAGAACAGCTGTTGCTTTCCCAGCTGGAGAGACCACTTGGGAACTAGTGAGTTGCTTTTGGATTTTCCTATGCTGGATATGTTCCATCGGGTTACACAATTGTCACATGCAAGGTAAGGAAAGCCAGTTAAGGCAATTGAATCTGAAAAACTCAGGACAACCGTTAATGTGCAATGCCAATATAGTAGCCCAAGGAGAGCCAGGTGGATGGAGGAGCCTTCTGTACGGAATAGGGATGTTTTGTTTTGGTAAAATAGGGAGGGTAATAGGAAACCATGCTTTTAAAATAATATAGCTCAAACTCAGAACTTTAGGATATGTAGACTTCAATCTCAGAATTCCCTGGCTAGCTATGCTGCTGGAGAATTCTGGGAGTTGAAATCCACACTTCTTAAGAGCTCCTGGGGCTGAGAAACACTTAAAAGTGTTCCCTATAGTTCTTCAAACACAAGGATGGTTCTAAAATGCACACCGTTTTGACCTTAATTTTGAGGGACATGTGTGTTTTGTTTGCATTGAGGGGGGCAGGTTTTCATAGGGATTTCTGATAGAAAAATAATAGTAAGGATAAGGCACCTTCCTCATTTCTGGAACGTTACATGTTCCAGGTGTAAGTTAAATTTTTTACCTAAAAATTACCTTTAAGGGTAGCCAGGGTTCCTTGATAACTGTTCAGTTGTTACTTTTTTAAACTATGCATTTTCCATTGAGAAGTGACTATTACAGTTCGGGAATACCAATTTTATTCTATTAGTGAAATGTTCTCAATAGGAAATTCTGAAATCATATGTGAGATATTTTTATTCTCCTTTCTGCTTTGCTTGTCTTTTCTTTTGTGAAAAATCAACATACAAATTAAAAGCAAACATAATATAATAAATGAATGCCAGGAATACTGTGTTGTAAATGCAGCACTCACATTATCCCATATTCAGCTGAGTCATAAATAATACAACAATGTTCATAATCCACTGGCCTGTTACATAAATTTCCATGGAACTGAAGCTATTCCTTCCTACATGAATGACAATTGCCTAAATATTCCAGTTATCTATTTTTCAGACCTGAAAGAGCACACTGCCTATGCGTACATATCCCTGGGTTGCTGCACACGCAACTATCTTCCAATTCACTCTACAAGTGTAACTATAGGGTAATACTGCCCTAGTTCCTCAGACCTAGAAACTATCCCATGTCCTGGATATGTGCCAATGCCATAGCTTATACATCCATGTGGTTTGCAATAGAGCAGAGACAAATTGTATACCGTATATATGGGTGTGTGATTGGAAAGATGCTTGAAAAGGAATTTCTCAATCAGAAAAGTCAGGAATTGTGCATCACTCAGTTAAAGTGCACTAAATAACTAAAAGCTGTACTGAGTAGCAGAATACAAGTTACTTTAGACAGAGATATCTGAAACTTGTCATTTGGGACTACCACCGTTTTACCCAGTGCCTGGTCATTATACACTTTATGTACACATCACAAAGAATTAGAATCACATACAAGCTGTGCTACAGTAATTTTGAGGAATGATAGCTGATAGGTTTTCTGGAACCCTTCAAGAAAAAACATTCCTACCACTGTCAACAAAGGTAATCAGGTTTAATGTCGATATTCAGATTTGTAGAAGTACTGCATTATTGGCAAGAAAATGGTATGGATATGTCCATAAAGTCTCAAGGAATTGAGTTTGACTTGAACAAAATTAGCTTTTATTGATGGCTGAGAACTGCAAGAATTGTGGTACCCATTCATTTGCAAGGCTATAGATTGTTAAAGATTTAAGTAGACAATTCTGCTACAGAATATAGAAAAATTGTCCTTCTGGGTATAGTATGGAACAAATGGACTTGGAAAGCTTAAAAGCATTATGACAATAAGAAAATATTTATTTTTTCCCCTAATTTATATCTAGTCCTGGTAACTATTAAAATACTTCAAAAGCATTTAAAAGGCCAAGACAAATAAAGACATTTTAATCGAGTTAACTTGATTCCCAAGAAACCTTCCAGAGAGGCTATGAAGAAGACCATCAAAGCCACCATAAAGAACCTTGCCCAGGGTTGCCCCTTGACACAACTGTGAAGTAAGAGGATCCAGAGAAGGGACTCTGAAGAGGATCCCTCATTTGAGGCCAATGCACAGATCAGAAACAGAATCAGAGTCGAGTTGGAAGGGATCTTTGAGGTCTTCTAGTCCAGCCTCCTGCTCAAGGAGGAGACCCTATACCATTTCAGCCAAGTGAATGTCCAGTCTCTTAAAAACCTCCAGTGATGAAGTATCCACAACTTCTGACAGCAAGCTGCTCCACTGGTTAATTGTCCTTATAGTTAGGAAGTTTCTCCTTAATTCCAGGATGTTTCTCTCCTTGATTAGTTTCCATCCATTGTTTCTTGTCCTGATAGTCCGATAATCCCCAAGATCTACTGGTCACAAGCTGCAAATACCTTTAAAGACAAGATCATCTTTTTAGAAATGTAGTCTTGTCTACAACGCAAACTGGTCCTCTTCCATGCAGTATAAACGCACTTCTTCTCAACTTGTTTTCCCTGCCATAAATATGTCCTATGGGCTTTAAGAATCCATTTCAGCATTTCACATCCTCCTGCATGCTATTGCTACTAGCTGGCACATTGCCCCACCTGAGGACTCTGTTTACATTCCTGTGACTTCACAGATTTAATTTTTGCTTGCTTGTAGCAGGGTGTGCAGTTCCCGTGACAAGTACCTAGAGAGGTTTGTGTTACTAAATAATGTTCCCAGCCTCCTGTCTACTCTTTTGCCAGGAACATTTCTGAGTCTGGCAGTCTGTCTTAAATAGTTATCCTTTCTCATCTCATATTTTCATGCAAGTGAATTTTTTCAAAACCAATTAAATCTACATTTGTATACTCTTTGCATAAGAAGTGTTTTTCTTCATGTCTTATCTAATCAGTAATGCTACGGTCACTAATTGTGCTAAGCTGTGGTTTAACTATGATTTGTTGAACTAGTTATAATAGTTTGGTTTACAATTATACTAAACCATAAAATATGTTTTACAAACTAAAAAGGGTAGATTCAATATACTGTACAAACAAATATTATGCCTTAATGTGCAACACACAGTCCATACCTGTGAGTTTCACTGGTTTATCTGCATTGTAGACACAGTACTGACCAAGCATTCAAACAGCCCATTGCTTCTCTCCTTTCCATTGCTATAGCTAAAAGCACTATTTGGCAATCCTGAATGTACATATTATGCTAAGGGGTAATGTGCTTGTATGGTATTATATAAACCCAGTTATTATGATTAGTAAACCATGTTTTATGAGTTACATGTGAGAACCCAACTAACTATGGCTTATTAAATAAAGAAATTGTGGCTCAGTATGTTTAAATCACATGACATTCTTTTTTAATATTCATGTTTTCTCAATTACTCTATTTCCCGCCCCCCCTTCCTGAGTACCTGTTTGTTTCTTCATTCCATTAGAATTTAAAAGAGAAACACATGTTACTTCAGCTGATAACAGCTGGGAGACAGAAGACCTTGCCAACAAACTGCTAGTCACCACATCTACCAGGATATTCACATCTACCTTCTGCTCAACGTTGCAACAGACTAAGGTGATTATTCCAAAATGTCTCAACAGAAGATAAATGGGATATGTTTTAATTCTGGCAATTATAGCAAGGTATATCCCCGTATGTTTGGAAAGCACCCATAACATTGTGGCTGTTTCTATGATTTCAATTAATAGGTACTTCTGGTGAAAAGCAGAACTGAACTTCAGTTGAAAAGCCGTTCCACTTTCTTTCACATCACTCCTTGAAACACAAAGACATCAATATTTTTCTTCAAGAATTCACAAAGCAGCTTTTAATAAACTTAAATCAACTTTTGCCAGGAACCTTTTCTGCTCCTGAAACTACCTGTATTTTATTTATTAAACTTATATATCATTGACCACCAAGGTGGCTCAGTGGTTTACCCATGAAGCTCTCACTACCATCCCCAAGCTAAATACTGACAAGCTTTCCTAGGAAGACTTCCTACCTGTTCACACTCTAACCTGGTATCTCCCTGATGTGTGTATATTTGCTCACAGGTTATCTACAACACAGCAACTGTTGGTTTTGGCGTGGAATGGGAACCACACCTGCTATTCAACAGGCAAAGAGAGATATATACCCTATTGCAATATTTATTGTGGCTTTCAGACACACATAATGCCCACGCATAAGACATCCAAGCAATCTGAGTCTGAGGAGTGATGGGAAACAGTCTAAGAAAGCAAACTGAGGAGAAGGGGTGTGTTAGTTTAAGAAACTTTTGAAAAGGAAAAAAAAAAGACATTTCTCTGCTGCACATGTTCCTAGCCATGCAGATATTGCTTCCAATCAAAGGCTTCTCATCTTTCTTCAAGTCCTTCATTCTGTGCAGGGGATGATATGGATTTCAATGCAAGGTTGATCCCCCAGGATACTCTTGAAAATCCCAGTTGTGCTTTCCTCTTAGGATCTCTGGATAATAGCAGTAGCAATAACATTTAGACTTATATACTGCTTCATAGTGCTTTACAGCACAGGGATGTCAAACTCACATCATCATGGCAGCATCACGTGACAAATCAGAACTTTTCCCCACTTTGCTAAACTGGGCGTGGGCATGGCCAACACATGACGCATCCAGCCCATGGGCCGGGAGTTTGACAGTCCTTTCTAAGCAGTTCACAGAATCAGCATATTGCCCCCAACAATATAGGTCCTTCATTTTATTGACTTCAGAAGGATGTAAGGCTAAGTCAACCTTGAATCGGTCAGTATCAAACTCCCAGATGTGGGCAGAGTCAACCCGCAATACTGCATTCTAATCACTGTGCCACCATGGCTCCTAGTAATAATGAATTGTGTTATGTGCCTTCTGTAGTGAGCACTAACAAAAGCAGAGCAGAAAATGGACTCCCTTACAGAAATACCTCAATAATACCTCAACCTTTGAAGAATTATTCAAAATAAATACTTTTTAAAACAAGTAGGCCTCCATTTTTTTTTTTAGTAGCTGACTACTCCTAGATAAATGTTATTCTCTGTTGGAACTTGGGAAAGAAGCCTAGAAGGTTGCAAGAATAGGCAACATAAAATGGAGTGTCCTTGATGAGAAAAAAAAGCCAGTCTGGAAACCTGAACAGATGCTCTCCTTTAAAAATATGAATATATTCCCTCTTTTCAGAAAGGGCATGGTTGATATTTTCCCATTGTGCCTTTGGCCCTGCCACACTTATTCAGCATAGTGTAATTCAGTGATCAATGAATAACACAAGAGGTTTATAGGATTATTCAACACCATTGCTAGCCTAATTGGTGAAGCCAATATATTGCTGTCTCTCTTTATAACAGCACTGAAAAAAGTGATTTATGACAATTTTCCAAACTTATGACCATTACAGCATCCCCATGGTCATGTGATCAAAATTCAGATGCATGGCAACTAACTTGTACTTCTGACAGTTGTCGTGTCCTGGGGTCATGTAATCCCTTGTGAAACATTCTGACCGGCAAAGTGAATGGGAAAGCCAGGTTCACTTAACCACCACGTTACTAACTGAACAATTACAATGATTCACTTAACAACTGTGGCAAAAAAGGTCATAAAATGGGGCAAACTCACTTAACAAATGTCTCACTTAGCAACAGAGATTTTGGGCTCAATTGTGGTCAAAAATCAAGGACTACCTATATTAATCTATATCTCTGAGGCTGAAGACTCCAAACTACTTTGCTGCTTTTATTGGAGAAAAGAAAGCAAATATAATTTGTCTATTTCTAGCACCTTTTTCAATACCAGTTGAACTGGGAAAATTTGCAAGCATCATGACTGGCTTTGGTCTATGAGTACCCGAAGTAAAATAGATGTAAATGATCTCATACACTTTATATGGCAAGGCAACATTCAAAGAATTTTAGACACAAAAGTGTGTCCGGATCAGGAATCTTCATTTTATAATCCCCCCATGTCTTCCAATTTGCTTCCTGAGTTTTCTTTCCCACCCCCATCCCAAAATATCTGCTGGGAATTGAGAGGGCAAGGCGCATTTTATGAGGATTGCTGAAGCTGGCATGATATCTGGTCCAATATGCATTTCTTGATTTCTGTCTTCGGATCAGGAAGTGGAAACATTGGAGACACCTAAAATACAGCCACCAGCCCTTTGTAGCCCCCAGCTCATTGTGGAGGTGAGGAGAATTTTGAGGGCTGTGCACCCTAGAAAGGCTGCCTGTTCTGATAGTATCTCTTGCTGAGTGCTTAAAGACTGTGCTGATCAGTTGGCTGGAGTCTTTACCAGGATCTTCAATTGGTCTTTATCCCAGTCCACTATTCCATCTTGTTCCTCCGCCAAAGAAGTTCCCTATCAATAACCTCAACGATTACAGACAGTGGCACTCACTCCTACCATTATGAAGTGCTTTGAGAAATTGGTCTGCTGGCACATCATTTATGGTCTTCCGCATACATTTGATAAACACCAGTTTGCATACAGAACAAATAGATCTACAGAGGATGCTATAGCCATCACTCTTCACACTGCTCTGACTCATTTGGAACAGTGGGAAGGGGGGGGGCTATGTGAGGTTGCTTTTTATAGATTTTAGCTCTGCATTTATCACAATTCTTTCACATAGACTAGTGTCTAAACTTATGGATCTTGGGCTTTCTTATTCAATCTGCCTTTGGATTACGGATTTCCTGTCTGGCTGCTCTCAGAGGGTCAGATTAGATAATCATATCTCCTGATCTCTTATTCTTAACACTGGTACACCACAGGGTTGCGTGTTGAGTCCCTTACTCTATACTCTTTATGTACATGACTGCATTCCCATTTATACCAGTAATACTATTATTAAATTTTCAGATGATACAACAGTGGTGGGACTCATCTCCAGGGGGGGATGAATCTGCCTATCGAGATGAGGTGGACTGCTGTGGAGACAATAACTTGTTCCTTAACACCAATAAGACCAAGGAGTTTATAGTGGACTATAGAAGGAATAGATCAGACATCCAGCCCTAGGTTATCAATGGAGACCAAGTGGAGCAAGTGGCTAGTTTTAAGTTTCTGGATGTTATCATAAAAGAAGACTTGACATGGGGTGCTCACATTGCAGCACTAGTCAAAAGGGCCCAGCAGAGATTATACTGCCTGAAATTTCTCAAGAAACAACTGAATGAAAAACTGCTGGTGACCTTTTACCGCTGCACCATAGAATGTGTTTTAATTTACTGCACTTGTGTATCAGAGATGGGCTTCAGCAGGTTCTGCCCAGTTTTGGAGAACTGGTAGCGGAAATTTTGAGTAGTTCGGAGAACCAGTAGTAAAAATTCTGACTGGCCCCACCCCCATCTATTCTCTGCCTCCCAAGTCCCAGCTGATTCGGAGGAAATGGGGATTTTGCAGTAACCTTCCTCTGGAGTTGGGTGGGAATGAGATTTTATAGTATCCTTCCCCTGCCATGCCCATCAAGCCACGTCCATCAAGCCATGCCCACCAAGCCACGCCCACAGAACCAGTAGTAAAAATTTTTTGAAACCCACCACTGTTGTGTATGGTTTGCTAATTGCACAGTGGCAGATAGGACAGCACTCCAGGGAGTTAACATCATTGCCTAGAAGATCATTGGTTGCCCTCTCCCCTCTTTGGAAGAGCTTTATAGCTCCTGCTGCCTTAACAAAGTTCAAAATATACTTAAAGATCCATCTTATCCTGGGCACTCTTTTTTTGAACTATTACCATCTGGCAGATGGTACAGGACAATAAAAACAAGAACAAATAGGCTGAAAAACATCTATCCCAGAGCAGTAACTATACTGAATTCTACTGTATAGTGTAATATTAATGCAATATCAGGGGTTTTCAATTCAATTGTATAGAATATGAAGGCTGTGTGTTTTTGTTTTATTTATTTTTTTATGTATAATTTACACTGAATATGGCATTTAATTTCATTGGACAAGGTGCAATGACAATAAAGTAAACTAATGAAATTAAATTCATTAACACACGGAGGGAAAGAACAGGGCTGGCTCATTTAACCCTTCTTCACCTGGAAAGTTAATGTGTTTTAAATAGCCAGGTACTGGTCTCAGTGCTATGTAAAGTAGCGCCATGAACTATTAGGTTATCATCCCTGGACAAATGTTTTATTGCTGAAAATTGGTCTTCCCTAAACTAAGCCATGCAGCCCAAACTGCCAGTTTTGCTTATAATCAGTGGTGGGTTCCTCCCGGTTCGGCCCGCTTCTCCCGAGCTGAATGATACGATATTTTGGTTATACATCAAAAATGCTCTGCACATGCGCAGAAGCGTCACACACTCGCATAGTGAGCAAGCGCACCTGCATGCTACTGATAGCGAACTGGTAGCGCCGGGATTTGAATCCCACTACTGACCCTTTCCCTACTGTCTACCTGATCATTCTGCACCTAAGCAGCAGGAATCACAGACCACTGCCACAATTACTTACTCCTGAGAAGAAGTATCAAGCTAGAAACCTGGGAGGTGGGACGAACAGTCCTTCCAAAGATTGTGCTACTAATTGTCATGCAAGATACCAGCAAGGCAAACTGAGGTCTCTTGGAGGAAGAACCAGAATATTTTCTTGCTGCCTTTCTTAGGAGCCAATTATTGGTGCAAAAAGGAGACGAGATTTGCCCACTAACAGACCCCCCCGCAGCCAGTGGTGGGTTGCCCCCGGTTCGCACCGGTTCTATAGAACCGGTACTAAAACCGGCAGGAGGCTCTGTCCACCAACCCTGATGTCATCAGAATGCTTCTGCACATGCGCAGAAGAGCATGCACGAGCGAAGCAAGCAAGCATGCACGGCCCCGTTATGAACCGGTAGTAAAGGTAAATAGAAGCCCCCCTGCCCCTCCACCGCAAGATGAATATGTATGGGAACTTGTTATCCTCAATCCCTTTTTTGGCCCAGCAGATGCTACCTTGGTAGCAAAATATACCAGCCCACCTCCACCGTGTTCCTTTCAGTATCCCTGGGTATCTTTTTTCTTGCTTACCAGCAACTGAAACTGTTTTGGAACCTTAGCCCCGAGAGATTAGCTAATATGAACAGTGAACAAACCTGCTTCCAAAAATTGCAGCTCTTTTGTCATGTGTAACAAACCTATTTACTAACATGAAAGCTGGATAATTAAATGACACTTCCTGGAACACATGGAGGAAGTTTTACATAATGCTACATGAAAGAGAGTTGCTGCTTAATCAGGAGGATATTGTTCCTTCTATATACATGAGCAAGGTAGTCTACTCTGAGTATGTACACAGGGAGGATGGGAATTATATATAAGCACAATGCTTACATATGTAAGCACATACATACAAGTGTATGTTACAGACTTAATAATGGGGGGAAAGGTATTTTCAAAAGGCACAGTTTACTAAAAGAACTGAGCTGCTATAGTGTGGATATCTATTTGCATACCTGGCCCTTTTATTATAAACTAAATTCTTCCTGTGCCACATGACCTTTTAGAGAAAATGCTATAAAGAGCTAATAAGCTAAAAAAGGAACAATAGAAATTTAGCCAGTTGCTAAGCTGAAGACCTACTGATGGGCTTACATTGTTTTTGTCTTGCAAATTCAGACAACTGAAGTTCCTTCCCTGTGTAATGTACTGCAGTTAGTAAAATTGATGTGTATAGTAACTCTGTGGTTAAATTTAAGATACTCTATTTTGTACCAAACCTATTGTATGAATCTCCAGTATAACCCACAGTCCAGAGTAAGTTTCTTGCCTATTCCCAGTGTAAAACTAGTGCATAATAACCTGTTTATATAAAAGTAAAAATTAATTCAATTGCCATAATTATATATCTTCTAATTTGACTTAGCGTGGGATGATTAATTACATCACTAAACAGTTTTCATTTGGAAAGAAGCACAGAGTAAAATCCAATTTAAGATCCAGATAGAAAACAAGCCAATCTATTCATTGCTTCCTGCAATTTTTTTTAATTGAGTATGAAATCTGCAGTAGGAAAGTTGTTTAATTTTGGTCTTTTTATCTCCCCCCCCCCCCCCGCATTGATGATAAATCTCATGTCCAACTTTTTTTTTAAACAACATCAATTCACAGACTGTCTTGCAATCTATTATTCAACAACTCAGTTGCATGAATATATCATGCAGCATGCATTTGAAGTTATCCTTGTTGCAAATGTTGTGTCAGTACATACGTTCACAGAGGTAACTGTCAATCAGATAACCTAAATAAGCAGCCAACACTTATTCTTTGGCAAAAAAGAAACAAGAACCATTATGTTTTCTGAGCCGTGAACAGGAATTCTGGGAAGAAAAAAAATCCATCTGCATTTTCAAAATTTGGTGGATTCCATGTGTACTAATTCTTTCTTCCACTGAAAATTTGAGGCATCTGGAATTGCAACATCCAGAGAAAAGATTCGATGGGGTAGATTACAGCAATTGTGTGGACAAGACTTCTGTCAATCATCTGTCTGAATGAAACAATATTTTTCTACTACCAGGCTGTCATGAATTAAAACCAGGAAGAAGAGTCTATCAATATATTCATACTACTTAACTGGTTACTTCTTCCTCCAGGTGGCTATAATTAACAATCTTGGATATGAGAACTAGCCTTTTCATTACAGCCATTGCTGGATTCATGCAGATTTGTATTTTCTGAAACACATTATGTCCTTCAGACCTTATCTATGCTTGTCTGCTTGTTGGAGAACTCTCCATTTCCAAAGTGCCCAGAATGTATTTTCTCCCTTAGATCACAGTTATCATTAAAGCATTTGATGAGATGCTGTAATCAGAATTAGTTTGACACAACGATTTAAAACTTGGATGCAAAACTTAAAACTTGGATGTGTCCCATGTGTTGAGGAAGAAATTCAGTATTTCCCATGAAACTGCAAGCAATGCTGAATCCTTTGCTTGGAACTCCTATTACAGAGGATCACTGACACAACAAAATCCAAATGGAAGAAGCAGAAAAACAGATCACATCTTTGTGAAACCTGTGATGACCCATCATTCTTAAAAACAATGGAATCTTCTAAGATCAATACTGCAAAATCCTGGCTCAAGTTTTCATTTTTGTTGCTTTTCTCTCTTTTACCAGTCTACTTGTTCTATGAAAGAAGGAAAAGGAACAAATTACATTTGAACAGCAATCTCTGAAGAAGAATCCTATGATATTTGAGTTCTTTCTCTAGCAGAGCAGCAGGTCTCAATGTATGTTACGGAATCCCTTTCTCAGCTACTTCACATATCTTAAAGAGAACTGGCTCAAGAATTTTTCTTTCTCCTCCACTCTTTTATATAGTTCTATATATGGCCAGGTGAATTAAAGATATATTTCCTAGACAAAAAAAAAAAACAAAACCTTGGATGCAAAAATTTGACGTATCATAAAAACGTTAAGTCTGAACTTGCAACAACACATATCAAATGAATGTGGCAACTGTCAATCCAAGAAGACCATGCTTGATTCTCCAGCAGCTTTGCAGATTTTGCAACCAAGAAAAGACACTCCAGTGTAACATACCACATATATTAATTAATAATTCTGAACTACCAGGAAAGTTTGGAGTCAATGTGTATGTATGGTTTTGGAGTCCTCAAATATGTGTAATAAATAAGTTTTTTATGTAACACAACTACCTGGAAAACAATCAGAAAAAAAATCTGTTTATTCCTTTCCCAATGATGTTTTCCATTAGGACTCAATTCTCAGAATTCCCAGTCAGAAATCAATAAGGTCAGAGAATATTTAGCGTATAGCACTGAGCTTTTCTTCCTGGGAAAATGTAAGAGGTAACATAGCTGTTATCAACCTGCAAAGTCTTTTTTGTCTGGGATACAAAAGGGCTAAAATAGAATGGCTGATCAATTGTACATCTGCACGTCACTGGGATGTCCCCATTTCCATTAGAGACTGGAAAGTACAAGACTATGTTTGTGTGTCCATAACATGCTAAATCATAAACTACAATGTACAGTCACAGTATGGTGATTCGGCTACCCACTGATGCACCATTTAGAGACAGAACATGCTAACTGTTGTTACCCGTTGCTTCAGTGGCTGACCTTATTTTCATCCAGAGATCATAAATGTGAAAAATGTGCTTGGAGACACTGAAGGCCCAGCTTGCTAGGCTAATTTTTTCTGCACCTGTGTGACTCAGACCCTGGGAGGGCAGCTTGCCCCCCTTGCACATAGGACTTTGGGCAGCTGGCAGGCTTTCCTGTAACAGTGAAAGTTAGTGGTGGGAGAAAATAAAGTTGTGCTTAGCTTGTTATAGAGGAAGAGAGGTAAAAAGGGCAGGAAATTTGTGCCTTGTCCATTTCCCCTTGGCCCTAAGCCGAGGCTCATTCCGGATCTGGGATTTACGTAGGCAGATTTAAAAATAACGGGTATATAAGGAGAAATGCCGAGAGCCAGTGAAATCCATAACAAAGGGTCTGAGAGCTGCACAATAAAGTGACCAGACCTAGCACTGCATCAGGGGATATGATCAAAGCAAGCCAGAATGTTCCAAAATGGAATAGTTCAAGAAACTTGAGTGTGGGCGCGTGTGTTTATGTAGACAAGTGGGTGTATGAATCAATGCCAGAAGTATAAATAAAGGGCACTCCTGCTCCCCAATGGCACAACTCCAATGGAAGTCAGCAGACTGAATCTTTATAAAGGAATCCTAAGTATGTTCAAAATTTAAATTCCACTCAATACATCGAACTTGACTTCCTTACGAGCATAGGATTGCAGACTTAGACACACATTTGAAAAACTTTCTCAAGCTCAGAATGTTATAGTGAAAAGTGTCATTTTAACTGAGCTGGGAGTGTGTGTGTGTGTGTTTCCACACCAATATACAAACATCAGATCAGTTCCTGCCCTTCAATGCATTGTAGTTAGCTTCTGTTTTATAATCCATCCTGGAAAATAACCATAACCATAAATCTTCCTACTAACAGCTGGGGTTACATGTGCTAATATGAAAATATTTAATTGATATTTTGCATGTCTGTAATTATTGAAGTTTTCAGAGAGATTAATTACTATAACAGGTGTGTGAAATTTAACCCTTTATAGAAGAGCAAATAGTATTTTATCAAGTTCACTTCAGAGTGACAAAGGAAAGTAATCAGAAGCCTTTCTAAAGAAGCATTTCCACCAGAAATGTTGGGTTTTAACATGCATTTTTAAAATTATTTGACAAAAAACAAGTTATTCTTCCCCAATAATGTATAGAGCAGCACAAATTGAATATCTGCTTTTAAAATTAAAATCATGGATGAGAAAGCTACGGTTTTGTTTTCTTCTCTCTGCTCTCTGAATTCTTAACAAAAATACGTGGATCGAGTGGAAGATTTAGCTTCAGTTAAGGAGAAGTTCAGGGGAAGATTCACAGGAAGCTACAGGGCCAAACTTGAAAAAAAGCACGAGCCGCTTCTTGGAGTCAAGGACGCTATTAACAAAATTCCCTTTTATTTCCGTGGTCCTGTATCGCAGTCCTGAGGATCCGATACGATAATGTAATCGGGTTTACTCCCAGATAAGGAAGTAGGAACGAAACGCGGTAATTAATTTTACATAATCTACGCCACAAGTCTTCTTGCCACAACGGCTGAAAGTGCAGGTGAATTCCCTCGAAACAATATCAGACCTGATATTGATTTAACACCGCTGTAAAAAGAGGCTGGAAGAACTCCCGATCGCCATTATTCATGCTTTGCGTTTCAGCCCGAGTTATCTCCTTTCCTTATTCAATTCGCACCTGCCCTTCCCTTAAAGGAAAAACGCACTGGGGTGGCTGGCTGGGGAAGAAAGCTCTATTAAATTCAATGTGGGGGCGGGGCGGGGGGACGACACACATCTAAATAAAGAAAGAAATTTAGTGTATGGTAAATAAACCATACTTATTAAGAAGAATTATGCTTCACGGTCCTTCCGACGCCTCCCAGGGCCTCTGTTAAGTGCACGCGCGTTCGCGTAAACAGCCCTGCCCTAAACTGGAGCTCTATGTGTATATGGGCTACGTGCACTTCCTAGTGACCATTCCTAGCTGGGGATGATAGGAGTTGTAGTTCAATACAGCCTGAAATCAACCGATCGGGGAAACAATATTAAACCCCAGAAAACTCAAGGGCTGAATATTCTTGCAAAGGGACGTTTTGCGAGCGTGGGGGTGACAGATATTTTTGCAAGAGGCAGGAGAAGGCGTGAGGGGGTAGGTGGGTGGGAAGAGTCGTAGGGATCTGCTACAATACGTGGATACCCGAGGCGTCCCAAGCAACGCATGTCCAACCTTGGCAACTTTAAGACTTGTGGACTCAAATTCCCAGAATTCCCTTGGTGTTGCCAAATTTGAAGAGCCCTGGCCTAGACTGAAGGGTGGTCGGGCGGACAAGATTCAAAGCCTTACCTGTCCTGATCCTGCGTGGGGGGTGGGGGGGATACTGTGTTTTAACTCTCCTCCACCTGGAGGGCTCCTTTAGCAAGACAACGCCTGATAGCATTGTTTCCTTTCTATCAGCGGGAAAAAGCTGCCAGACCTTGATAAGTGAAACTGCCTTTAAACGGAGGTCGCTTCTATTTTTTTCTGTTTCATTTTATTTTTTTCTTTGCTTGGCCCTGGTGGGAAATCTGCAAGTCCCGGTTCTTTCAAAAGGGCTCTGTAGTTTAAGTGAAATATCTTTGCATTATAATATGTTAGTACTAGCTTATGTAAAAGTTTGACATGCTTCTGAACAGTTTGCTAACCTGTGGATTAACTGAGCTGTGGTGTCTATTGAATTAGCCTAGTTGTCTGCATTCTCACAACACTTGACTCCAAATCATAAATCACTTGTGCAATGCAACTCCAAACCCGACAATTGCACTAAATTGAGAAGATTATGCAGACATCTAGGTTAAGACAACCTTCTTTCAAACAGAAGCATCTTTATGACGACAGTTTGCTTTTTAACCAAGGTTCCCTCCCCAGTATATAGTACATTGTTTGGGACTGTAGCCAGATTAAAACAGCACAAGACTGTGCCTCTATGAGAAGGACTGCTTCATTTGGGCCCCAAGGATTAACCCAGACTGATGATTAAAATTACAACATTGAATTGCTATTTCAAAGTTGGCCCGTCTCCTTCCCTGGTACTTAAAATACAACAATAATATTGAAGTGCTTGTCTTAGCCATCTGCCTCTCTTTATCTAATAGTCGGGGTGCTTCAAGCGATTGTTTTAGAAAGCTACTAGGCATGACTAAGCCTCCCCCATGATTACATCATAGTTTGCCATCCTTTTTTTTTTTTACTAAAGTCAAGCAAAACAAAATGGTGGCTATGTGGAGGCCTTGGGATTAATCCAGGATTGGGGAGGTGAGTGCCTCAGTTCCAATTCTGAGACTTTTTTCAGACTCACCGGTTGCCAGTAATAAGCTTAAATTGTTCATGCTGCTTTGGGTTTGGTGTTTGAAAGAATTTCTATGTGCTATATTGGATTCTGTTGTTACAAATTGTATTATTCACATTTCTGCCCAACCTTTCCTCCAGTGAAAGAGTGCTGCTGATTCTTGATATTTTATTTAGCATCCATAGGTGACAAATATATTCTCTTTGGACTCAAATTTTCTGTAAGGTTTTCTTATCTAATGGCCATTACTTCAAGTTGTATTAGTAAGGTAAAGGTTCCCTTCCACATATGTGCTAGTCGTTCCTGACTCTAGGGGGCGGTGCTCATCTCTGTTTCAAAGCCAAAGAGCCAGCGCTATCCGAAGATGTCTCAGTGGTCATGTGGCCAGCATGACTAAATGCTAAAGGTGCATGGAATGCTGTTACCTTCCCATCAAAAGTGGTCCCTATTTTTCTACTTGCATTTTTTACGTGCTTTCGAACTGCTAGGTTGGCAGAAGCTGGGACTGTTACATGCAAATGCCTAACACTGTGCACTCATGGCAGGGCAAGGGTTAACACTATCCATCCCACCTGGCCTTTCCCTTGACTCCTCCTCACCTTGACTCCGCCTCCCAGGTATATAAGTTGTTGTCCAAGGGTCCAGGGCCATTGCAGATGTTCACCTGTAAATGATAAGTAAGATGTAAATAAATGTCTTTTGAATAAAACTTAACTTTCGTTGGAGTTATTGGGCTAGATCTTCGGAAACACGCAACAGAGACAAGTAACGGGAGCTCACCCTGTTACGCGGCACTAGGGATTTGAACCGCTGAACTGCTGACTTTTCATTCAACAAGCTCAGTGTCTTAGCCACTGAGCCACCGCATCCCCAAGTTATATTAACAATAGCTATTATAGCAACAAGTATTTGTGTGAAGAATTTCCCCATTCATTTAAGAATGACATATATGGAACATTCAACTGAGATGGAGAACAGCCTAAGATTATCCAATTTCTTTTATGATTGACCAGTCAAATAAATAGGACAGGAAGGTGGGTTCTCTCACACAATTGCATATAAGGTGACTTATATGCAAGTTGCTCACATCTTTTTGGTTATTTCCTGGTCTAGAAAATTGGGAGTAAATACCCTTGATTTCTCAGGAAAGTTTAAAAAAAATATGCAAGAAAGGGTTGAGATTCAATCTATCTTTGAGAGAAACTATCTCTATGGGACACAGTATTTCCAATTCAGAAAGACAACAAAAAGTAGAAATTCTGGTACAAAATGTTCTACAGACGATATCCATCAAATAATATCTGAGATAATCACAATATTAAATGCTCAAAATGCCATGAAACAATAGGACTATTTTATCAAATGTAGTAGTCATGTAAAAAGCCTCCAAAGACACATACAAAGACAGCACAAAAATATTGAAATTAAATTTGAAATAACTTTTCTTATTGGCTTCTAAATAGGTCTAAATGTTTACAAACACTATAAAGCAGCAGATGCATAAAAAGATACCCAATAGCTAATTTTCTTTTTTTAATGTTTTGGGTTTTAAAATTATAGTTAAATTTGCTTTGCTTACTTACTATTTGTTTTTCTTAATATGTAACAATAAGCAATACAATAGAGACCCTAACACTAAGTAATTAACTTAAAACCAAAACCTTTATTATGCAACAAATACATCTAGAGCTTAGTTATTGACTGCCTCGATCTACGATCATTGAAAGTTGTGACAGCACTGAAAAAGTAGGTTTATAACCAATCCTCAAACTTGTGCTTATTGCATCATTCCTTCAATCATATGATAGCAATTTGGGCACTTCACAACCTGAACACATTTACAATGATCATATTCATATGATCGCCATTTGCAACTTTCATAGTTGGCTTCCAGCAGTTAATGGGGAAGCCAGCAAGAAATCACAGGTCATGATCACATGATGTTGTATTTAACAACTTAAGAACTGAAGTCCAGTTCTTAAGATCCAGTGTGGTCATGTGATATTTCACTTAATGATGTATTGCTTAGCGATGAAGTTGCCATCCCTATTGCAGTTTACAAGTGAGGACTACCTGTACTTAAATGCACTTTTTTCCCAGTGTTATATTTATTTATTTTATTTATTTATTATTTCAATTTATATACCGCCCTTCTCCCCGGGAGGGGGACTCAGGGCGGTGAACAACCAGATTTAAAACACATATAATACAAACATTAAAAGAATAATAAAATTAAATTAAATTCATTGGCGTTCCAAATAAAATTCTAACCCCATTAAAATACCCAATTTAAAACCCCAGGAATCAATAAGAAAAATTTTGTTAAAACCCCATTAAAACAATCAAGCGAGGCCGGCTTGTTGAAATAAATAGGTCTTAAGGGCCTTTCGGAAGGTGCGGAGGTCCGGGATCAAACGAACTTCTGGAGGCAGCTCGTTCCATAGGGTGGGTGCCCCCACAGAGAAGGCTCTCCCCCTGGGGGCCACCAGCCGACATTGCTTGGCTGATGGCACCCTGAGAAGGCCCTCTCTGTGTGAGCGTACTGGCTGGTGGGAGGTTATCGGTAGCAGCAGGCGGTCCCGCAGGTACCCCGGTCCCATGCCATGGAGCGCTTTAAAGGTCAAAACTAACACCTTGAAGCGCACCCGGAAGACCACCGGAAGCCAGTGCAGCTCGCGCAGGAGAGGTGTCACATGGGAGCGCCCTGTCGCTCCCATAATCACCCGCGCGGCCGCATTCTGGACCAGTTGGAGCCTCCGGGTGCACCCCAAGGGGAGCCCCATGTAGAGAGCATTACAGTAGTCCAGGCGAGACGTGACGAGTGCATGAGTGACCGTGCACATGGAGTCCCGATCCAGAAAGGGGCGCAACTGGCGCACCAGGCGAACCTGATAAAAGGCCCCCCTGGCCACGGCCGCCACATGCCCTTCCAAGGACAGCCGTGAATCCAGGAGGACACCCAATATTCAATTCTGGATGACAAACAATAATGAAGTAATCTTGTAATGAAGTCATCCTAAATTGTAATTAATATTGATAGTTTTTCCTTTCTTATTTCCAATAAACTAAGTTACCTAAACAATATACTGTAGTTTTAACATTCTTCAATTAATACTGTATATAAATAAACATTTTAAGATTTACAAAAACATAAGCAAAAGCAAAATAGAAATCACCAACAAAAACAGCACTTTCTGTGAAGAGGCTTTCTTTTTCCATTACAGTAGACCTTCCCAATCTGGTATTCTCTGGACAAACTGATACTACAATTCCAATCCGCCACCACCCCCTCAGCAGACTTTTAGCCACTCTGGGTATATAGCCACAACACATTTTGAAGCCACCAGTGTCAGCTCTGGCGTGCCGGTCGGCCCGGAGTTGCCATTTGATGGGGAGCCGCTGCCCTGAGACCTCCGGCCAGCCACCAGCTCAGCTGCCACTCCAGACGCAGACAGGAAGCCACCAAGACCCCAGGAGCCACCAGCCCTGAGACACCCAGAGGAGTCTGTCATGCTGGGAGGAGGACTCGCAGCTGCCAAACAGCTGAGAGGTGGTCATGCGGCAATGATGTCATAGAGGACGGCGCGGCAGCACAGGGAGGCAGCCACCACTCTCCCTGGCCATCCTGGATCTCCATGGAGGACTGGCCACTTCATTGAGGCCCAGTCCTCCCTTAAGGACTCCAGTGGAGCTGAGGAAGGCTGGACTTGAAGGCAAGCGCATGCTGGCTTCTTCTCATTTCCAGAGCACATGGGAGGGAGCTGTGCATTTGAGTGCTTATAGTTTAAAAGGTGATGAGGAACACGGGTGAGGAGCCTAACAAGATATTCCTTTTTGCAATTGTCAGTGCGTGCCAGAAGAGAAGTAAAGCAGGAAGTAACAAACCAGGTTTGTGTTTGGCTGTGTTCCTTTTTCTTTTCTTTTGGAAGCTGACAGAATTGTTAGGGCTCCCACAATTACCCATGGTCAGTGCCAGAGTTGGAAGCAGCTGACCTTGAGGAGTCAGTAGCCCCCACGGAAACTATGGGTCCAGCAGAGGAAGCCCCTGTGGAGGTCAGGCCGAAGGAACATCCAGGATGGCAGAAGTCTCTGGATGGCCAACTGCAGGCAGCAGAGACTGAGCTAGGTGAAACAAGGGACTGGTGGCTGGGCAATTCCAGTGTTGTGACCCCAGCCCCGGAGGCTGATTTATTTTTACATGCTGATTCGGAGGATGATATGGAGGAGGAGGAAGCTGTCATGAGCTATGTGCCGGGGAGGCCATCTTCACTGGTGAGTCAGCAAGAACTGACAGTTGCTGACATGCCTATGGACCCCAGCCAAATTGAGGAGGAAACAGAGGCCTGTAATGACAAGGGGGAGCCCCTATTGGATGCAAGAGAGAGATGTAGGAGATGTTGTAGAGAACAGCTATTGCCACGTCCTAAGAGGTGTGGTCAGGAGATGTAGGGCCATACCCTACAAAGTATAAAAGGGTGTGACTGGGCTGGAAAGGCATGGTGAACAATTTGTTGGCGTTTTGGATGCAGTGGAGTTACAACTGTTAGTTTGGAGTTTTTGACAAGAGTCTGCATTCCTGCATTAGCCTGCTGACTATCTGCCAAGACCTTTGAAACATTGCCCGGTAACTATTGGACTGATATACACTTTGGAAGAGAACTATTTATTAAAGGGCCAGCTTCAGTCTCTCTAGCCTGCATTTGTTACTGCCGGGTTATTTGAGCCTCTGCAAGGCCACTCGTGGGAGGGGACAGAACATCCAGGACTGTGAACGATCAAGCTCTTCCACCCCAGGGTCCACTGCTCACCCCCTCAGGGGCACATTTCACACAATGGCAGGAGCGGCAGATATCTGATGATGACAATTGGCGTTACCCCACAGGAGTGGGTAACCAAACAGTTGAGGTGTTGCAGGAAATGTATGGACAGATAGCTTCAAAGAGCAGAGGTATGGCAGTGTCTGGAAGAGGCCAGAGGTAGGCCCACCCCCTCCCCTGGGCCCCTGGTGCCAGAGGGGCCTCCCTCCCACTTCAGGCTGCCAAGCATGGGATGTCCGTATAAAACCCAGGGGAACCCAGGAGGGGTGGCCCAGGGGAAAAACCCAGAGGTGACAAGAGCCACCAGATTCTCTTACAAGCAGCAGGGTGGTGGTGAGAGGCCCCAGGTTTATGAGGACTGGACACTCAACCTCCCGGTTGGCTCAGTCACAAGCCAAGGCCCCGCCACCATGGGGCGATGGGACCCATCACCAGTGAGGGCAACATTTGATGGAAGCCCTCGGGCAGGTACTGAATCATTTTGATCGCTGTGGCTGGTTATACACATCCCAATGGGATACGGTCATGACAGCGGCGGCAGTTATTGACAGGGAAACTGCCAAGTGAGTGTCCGATTTGTATGACAATCTAGGGGATATGGGCCTTTTCCTGTCCACCCTCCAGGAAAGATTCGAGGACAACACCAGGGCACAACAGGCTGAGGGGGACCTGCTGAAGGTGAAGCAGAGGGAGGCCCATGTCGGAATATATTAAGGAGTTCAGGAGGCTATTGGGAAAGGTACATGGGTGGCCTAAGTGGCTGGTAGTGTACCGGTTCAAGGCTGGGCTTGATTGGACACTGTGACAAGCCTGTGCATGTCAGGGCCTGGCCCCCAGGTTCCAAGCCATGACGGAATTAGATGTTGAGTTTTGGTATGAACAACAGAAGAGGGATTGGAGTCCCCGAGGCCAGCAACTACCACCCCAGCCAGCCAGCCACGTCCCAGCAGCCAGGCCTTCCCCCGCTCAGGTGTCTCCTGCAGCAGTTGCGGAGAGGGCTCTGCCCGCAAGACCGGCTATGACATGCTTTCATTGTGGGTGACCAGGACACAGAGCCACAGATTGCACCGCCAGTGGTCCCAAGGCATCCCTGGGTCATACCAGCACAAAATGGGGGTCCGCCAGAAAACCATCTGAGCTACACCAGAGAAGTCCTGTGGGACGTGCCAGAAGGTCCAGGCCAAGTCAACCCTGATGGAAGAGGTTTCCGCTACCATCGACAGCACTGACACCAGCAAGAGCAATGGGGAGGCCGATCCGATGGTTTGTATGCCCATAAAACCCTTTGTAGTACCAGTGGTGTTGGAGGTCAGCCAGTGCCAGAAGTGCAACACCCTCATTGACTCTAGGTGTACCCAGTACCTCGTGAGTGCAGCGGTCACCTCCAACCTGGAGGTGGGACTACATAGGTTAGCTCAGCCAATTCAGTTTGAGCAGATGGACGGGTTGTTGGGAGGCCAACCAGCTACACGTGTCACTGAGAAAGTAATGTTGGAGCTAGGCCAGCATAGGGAAGCCTTACGGTTCATAGTGGTCCCTTGGATAACCAAGGAAATTGTCCTGGGGCTAGCCTGGTTGGATAAATGGGGCCCTACTATATGGTTGGGGAATGGTTGCTGACACCTAAGAATAGGAATAGGACCTGATCCACCACCCCACGAGAGCCTACTCCATGCTCCAGAGATCACAAGCAACAAGGGGAGCACTTGTACCCAGTGTAAAGTAGGAGGGGAGCCTACTTTTCCGAGAGAATACACTGACCTAAAGGATGTCTTTAGCGAGAGGGAGTGCGACATCTTACCACCTCACCATCCCACTGATTGTGGAATAGAAATTATCCCCGGAGCGTCGCTACCGAAACCAAAAATGTATTCAGTGACTCCCCAGGAACTGGCCAAGATGAAAGCCTATATTGAGAAAAACTTAAAAGAGGAACTTCATTCAGCCAGCAAGGTCCCGAGTGGCATCACCTGTGTTGTTTAGGGAGAAAATGGATGCTGGGTTGCGTTTGTATGTTGATTTTAACGGGATCAACATGGTCTGTGTGGAACATCTGTACCCCCTCCCCCTGCTAAGGGACATGATGGCCCGGCTGTCAGAAGGGCAGTTTTACACCAAATTGGATCTCCAGGAGGTATATTACAGGGTCAGGATCAAGGCTTGGGATGAGTGGAAGACAGCCTTTAATTGTCCCCTAGGGAGTTACCAGTTTTGGGTGATGTGCTTTGGGCTGCTGGGTGCACAAGCAGTGTTCATGCAGTTCATCTGTGAGGTTCTGCATGAATACTTGTATAAGGGGGTGCTCATCTATTTAGACAACATCCTCATATAAACCCGAACTATGGAGGAACATGTCCAGCTGGTGTGGCAAGTGCTCCACAAGCTTTTGAATGCACACTTGTATGTCAAACTCTCAAAGTGTGAGTTTCATAAGACAACCTTAGACTACTTTGGGTTCTGGATATCGCCAAAGGGTGTACAAATGGATCCCACTAAGATCAAGGCGGTCTTGGACTGGCAAGCCCCCAAAACACAAAAACAGCTGCAAAACTCTTTGGGGTTCGCTAATTTCTACCACCAGTTTATACTATCCTTTGCCCAAGTGGCGCTTCCGCTTACCAACCTGTTAAGAACCAAACATTTAACTAAAAAGCCCCATTTGGGGTGCCCAGTTTTGTGGACAACTGATTGTCAATGGGCATTCGAGCAGAAATCCCTGTTTGCGAAGGAAAGCATCTGGACCCATCAAAACCCTAAAGTATCTGGACCCATCAAAACCCTTCATAGTGCAGGCAGATGCCAGCGAGGTGGCAGTGGGTGCGGTGCTCTTACAGGTTAATGAGGAGGGGGCCCTCCAACCATGTGCATTCACATCACAGAAATTAAACAACACTGAGCGCAATTGGCCCATCTGGAAGAAGGAGGCGTTTGCAGTTCAATGGGCTCTGTTGATGTAGTGGCACCTGTTGGAGGGGGGCAATATCCCCTTTTGAGGTCTGGACCACAAGAACTTAGAGGTCCTCCAGTCCCCACGTAGGCTATCCCCAAAACAGATGCGATGGCCACTGTACTTCAGAAGGTTCAATTTCTGGTTGAAACACATCCCAGGAGGGAAAAACTTCTTAGCGGACGCATTGTCCAGAAAGCCATAATATGACAATGGGCAAGAGGAGATAGTCCAGGAAATAATTCCTGCCAAGTCAGCCCAACGAACCTCAGACACACCCACTGTAGCCACTCCACCGAGCTGCCTTGACGAGGACATACTCTGGGCTATCTGGGAAGCCCTTGCCACCGATCTGTGGTTCCAAGGGAACCAAACATGGCTAACGCAGAGAGAGGGATTTGCCTGGAAGGGTTCCAAGCTTATGTACCCACTACTGTCCAGCCGGTCATTTTGGGTTTCTAAAGACCTTACATTTGACAAACCAACAGTTCTGGTGGCAGCACATGTGGAAGGACATAGAGGAATATGTGCCTAGCTGTGCTGTGTGCAGCACCATAGAAGCCCGGCCTGGGAAACCTCCCGGTCTCTTACAGCCAGTGGCAGATCCGGCCTAACCATGACAACAGATAGCCATGGACTTCATCATCGATTTGCCAGAGAGTCAGGGGAATACCATCATATGGACAGTTATAGATCTGTTTTCAAAGCACGCACACTTCATTGGCTGCTCTAACCTATCATCTGCTAGGAAGATAGCAAAGTTGTTCATTGTGCATGTCTGTTGGCTCAATGGTATTCCCCAAAGGATAATATCAGACAGGTGGATACAGTTCACTGCCAAGATCTGGCAGAAATTCTTAGAGTGGGGCCCAGATAGGGCCTATGCTCCACATTCCATCCAGCCACCAATGGGATGGTTGAGAGAGCCAACTCGATAGTGGAGAGGTACCTGTGTTGTTACGTAAACCATCAGCAAACAGATTGGGCTGACCTACTCCCTTTTGCAGAGGTGGCGTACAACAACGCAGCACACAGCAGTAGTGGTTTCATCCCATTCAGGGTGGCTACTGGAAGAGAGTTTTTGCCAATACCCAAATGCCCCCAAAACACCGCAGAAGACCCAGATGTGCGAGAGTGGATGGCCTGAACACAGCAGGTGTGGAAAACTGTCACAGAGGCTTTGCAGAAGGCAGCCAAAAGGTATAAACAGCAAGGCGACAAAACCTAGAGGCCTTAGCCCTTTCTACATGGGTCAATGGGTATTTCTGACCACCAAATACTTGAATCTACACCCCCCATATAAGAAGCTAGGTCCTAAGTACATTGGACCTTTCCCAGTGGTGAGTTTATCAACCCCGTTTCAGTGCAGCTCCAGCTACCCCGTCTGCTGGGGAAAACACATCCTGTCTTCCACTGCAGTCTACTTTGCCTGGCCCATTCATCCTCCCTCAGGGAACCAACCCCTCTGCCACCTCCATGACTCATGGTGGATGGTGAACAGCACTACAAACTGGAAGTGGTACTGGATGTCTGGTGACACAGGGTAATGCTGCAGTACCTTCAAGGGATATCTCCTCTGTGAAGCCTCGTGGGTACCTAAGAGAGATGTATGAGACCCCAGCTGGTCACTAGTTTTCACCGGAAACATCCTGGGAAGCCGGGGGGCACTGCATCCCAATCACCCGCTACTCACTGTATTCTTTCCATTACAGACGCTGTCTCCATGATAGAGGGGGCCGCATGTCAGCTCCAGAATGCCAGCCGGCCTGGAGCTGCCATTCAGAGGGGAGCCACCGTCCTGAGACCTCTGGCCAGCTGCCAGCCCAGCCGCCACTCTGAATTTCACCTTTCTAGGCAGCGGAGCTGCCGCGGAGACACCCAGGACCCCAGGTGCTGCCAGTCCCACTGCCACACCAAATTTCACCTTTCCATGTGGCAGAGCTGCAGCGGAGACACCCATGCTGGGAGGAGGCTGTGTGGCTGCCAAACAGCTGAAAGTCAGTTGCGTGGCGATGACATCATAGAGTATGGCACAGCAGCACAGGGAGGCAGCCATCACTCTCCCTGGCTGTCCTGGATCTCCATGAAGGACTGGCCACCTCACTGAGGACCAGTCCTCCCTTAAGGGCCCCAGTGGAGCTGAGGAAGGCTGGATGCTGGCTTCTTCTCATTTCCAGAGCATGTGGGAGGGAGCTGCGTGAGTGGGTGGGCAGTGCTTATAGTTTAAAAGATGATGGGGAGCACAGGCGAGTAGCCCTAACAAGATATTCTTTTTTGCGATTGTCTGTGCATGCCAGAAGAGAAGTAAAGCAAGCAGTAACAAACCAGGTTTGTGTTTGGCTGTGTTCCTTTTTCTTTTCTTTTGGAACCTGACAACCAGTTTAATTAAGACACCTTTACAGTGGGTTGTTATATATGAAAAGCCAGAGTTGGTTATAAGATGGGCAGCTATATAAATGTAATAAATGAATGCATGGAACCTTATGGCAATAGTGCCCCAGGCTTTCAGACAGAAGTCTGCTTTCTCATCTTCTACTATTGGAAAATGTAGATTCAAGCACTGGAGTTGAGCTACATGCTTTACCACTAAGTCATGGTCCTTTCTCTCTAGTACATTTGACATTTAACATCATGTAATTATCACATGTGATCACTATACAATTATAGAATGCATGTGTATATTTAGCTGGTATAAAAAATATATGCATGCTGACGGATGTATCCTGCCTTTCAAAAATAAAGATTCAAATGCTACCCACTTAACAACATGCTATAAAGCAAAAGTTAGCATTGGGAGGACCGCAAAGAAGCTGATTTTAAAATTTGTTTATATAATATTTCTAGGCCACTTTTTATAGCAAAAAGCCTGCTTTTCATAACGGGGGCGGGGGGGGGGGATTATTTAAGTCTGTAAACAGCCATGGAGAAGGCCTTTTACCTTGTTCCATACTGTATATTCCCTCTCAGCTTGTTTTGGATTAAATCTCTCCTGCAAAGAACATTTGTTAACATTTTTCGGCTACAAAGCTTATTATGAGGTTTTTTTTTTAATATTCCAAGTTGCCTTTTTAAAAAAAGATAATTTAAAAAAAAGAAGGCAAGGAGTGCTTCACATACATGATTTTCTTAAAGTCTCACAAGAATTCTAAAATGAGTATTTTTTTAAAAAAATCTAAATATTGTAGATTGGAAAAAAGTGATACCCAAATTAAGGGATACGGTAGAAGGTTGCCCTCCCTTGGATTAATCTAACTTTCCCAGACCTGATGTCCTGTAGATGCGTTTTCCCATCCAGCATGCACATTTTTGAGAACTATAATCCAACATTTGTGGAAAGCACTAAATTATAGGAGACTGTGGGATATAGCTGGCACTTGTACAGAGTCATTTGGCAACTACTTATTTTTTAAATTGTCTTCTGCTGTGAAGGTAGTCTATTCTGCTTTTAACTGATAGTGGATACCTCTCTCACTTCAAGGGCAGAGTGTGCTTCATTGCACTTGTATTTGATTCAGAAACAGTTTGATTATCATGTTAACAGATAGTTTACTGAAAGGATTAAAAAACCACCACCAAACAGATCAAATTGGTATTTCCATTTGAAATTTACCATGGAGGGAAAATGACTTTTTAGGCTTTGTATTACCACCATGGGACTGATTCAATACTACTGAATTCATTCTGAATTTGAAGCAAAGATAAAAAATATAATGTGCCGCAAAATAATTTACTTATGGAGGCCATTGTGTACATTGAGAAAGACTGCTGGATCTCTTGGAGAAAGATTTGCATAGTTGTTGCTCTTCTGGATTACAGCATCAATTTATTGTGCTACTCCACCCTGATAATTAAGGTCTAGTAAGGAGAGTAACTGGAAAAGTAACTTTGGATTTAGCCTTAGGAAGCCAACATGCCTTTTCCTTGATGGCTATTATATCCACATTATTTTCCAGAGTCTTCTATGCCTTTTGAACTGCAACATCAGCCCAAAACAGCTTAGAGATGTAACTGGGTATGGAGAGACCTGTGCAGGCAGTAGGCTTGGGGGAGATAAAACCTATCTCTGCTAGACAAACTCAACAGCTTAAGAAAATTCCTGGTACTGAGTGGCTGGAGGCCAAGTCCCAACTTTCTGTACCAAGACACATAAGATGAGCTTTCCTAATGGGCACCTTCCCATATAGTTCTCAAGAGGCTAAAAATATTTCCTATTAGTTTATGTACGGAATCCTGCCAAGATTTACAAGTGAAATACACAGAAGGAACCTCTCTTTTATCCCCAAGGCACGGAAAGCCCCAACTTCGCAAAAGCAGAACACCCTAAACTGAAGAAACTAAGGGAAAATGCTCTACTGAAATCAGCAATGCCCTCTTTATGTGTAACGGGGGTCTGCTAAACAATCGGACTTCTGTATTTGAGTAGGAATGGACTATAATGGGGTTGCCCATTTTCAAGCTATTGACTCACAAAATGTTTTGGCAGATTTTTGCACCATAAATACAAGACTAGAAAAAAGAAAGACCAATTATCTTTCTCCTGCCACACATACTTTTTGCCGCTGTACCTCACAGAGAAGGCAGCTGAGACTGCTTACAAAGTGATAAAATTGTCATTGCTTGGAATACTCAACAGACATTACCAGTGTTCATACATATTATCAAAGAAAGAAATGAGACTGGAGGGTTCTGTTGTTTTGAAAAACAGAAAACTCCAAGACTAGATCAAGACTGAAGTTAAATACTACTCAACACAAAGAATCTATGAGACATGCTTCTGTAATTACAACTATGCAGAAACAAAGGATGCTGTGGTAACTAAAAGAATAATAGGTTAATTGTCACATAAGGTTTAGATTAACATAGTCTGTATTTCCCAGACGAAGTTGGTATCTTTTCTTGATACTTTTTTCAAAGACTTTATATATAGCAGATGAATATTCATTGGGGAACGAGTGTCAAAATTAAAAATGATTAAATATTGGTTTATAATATTTTGAAATAGTTTTAGTTCTTTGAAAAACTGAGTAGTTCAGGTTTTCACACAACCAGAAATACATTACTTTTTCTGGCCATCAAGTATCTGGAATTTTTGTCTGGTTTTTCTTAATCCATATGCAAATCAGAATCTTAATTTATTCCCAAACATTACATTTGATCAGAGGATATTGCTTCAAATAGTCTAATGAATTGGGATTCTGTATCCCAAGCATTATCATAGGATCACATAAGGTGTTATCAACTGATTAACACATTTCATTGGAATGTCCTGCAATCAGGGCCAATATGCTAATTATGGAAATCTCAATATTTATAGCCCAAATGGTATCATCCACACATAAGAGGCTGAGTTGAGGAATTCCAGGATTTGTAGAAATGTAAAAAAACATATTTAGGAAGCAAAACAACTCAGTAAGAACTATATTAAACTCCCTGGGCTTTTACACGGAGTGACATAGGATAAGGGTAAAGAGAAAACCAGGGAATAGAATGCCAGGATAGCTAGCATCCTGAACCATCTAATTCTAAATTATAATTTCCTGTTGCAGGTTCTTATTCTAAAAAATATATGTTTCATATCACATAACCTCACATCTGTGGTTCTACTGCATGATATGTATTACCAAAATTCAAACAAAGCAGGCAGTTGTGCATGCTAGACATCCCACATATGTGGCATTTACCATCACTCATGCAGATTGGCAAGGAACATGGACAAAATTAAATTAACTCACTGACTTTGTTACTTAACAAGCACATCTAATCATCAAATAGTCCATTATAGCATTCTGTATGTCTGTAGGTAAAATGTTGGCAGCAACCTACAGTACTTAGTACTTTTTGTACATTTTCCTTTGGAAGGTGGGCTAGGAGGAGATATCCCATTTCTTCATTCTGGAAAGGCCACCCAAAAAGATATTGAGAGATCAATTTATGGGATAACACCACCCATTATGTATTTATCTAATGAACAGAAATAATCTCTTGTTTACCTCCTTTCCTCTTGTATTATCTGAGTAATTTCAGACATTCAAAACTGTTGTGGGGAACAGGTGCCCAGCGTCAAGTCCATGCACAAGGAAATGTATTTGTTGTCTTTTCTCTTGAAGGATATGAATCTTCTTGTGGTTGCACTTCCAAATTGAAACATGTAATTTACATTTATATTACTTTTGTAATTGAAGGAGAACTGTATTAGTGTATGATGGCAAAAAATCGGGAAGTGTCTGGAAGTACCTTTTCCAAGTAAAACGTTTTATTAAAATGTGCAACTAGTGAAAGCTTATGCTTTGAATAAAAATTGTTAATTTTAGTTTTTTCATTAGTATCTATCCTAATTTTGAATCTCCTCCCTACTGCCACCACCTTGTTAATACATAGGTTAACATTACGTGATATAAAGAGTTGTTATTCGATACCGTAGCTTTCTGTAAAGATCAGGGATGCATGTATAGCTGTTAATTTTATCACTTCTCTGGACAATAGAGTAGGGCAGATCATTTTAAAATCTAGATCTAATGATTTAATAGGAGGCCATTTCATATAGCGTTATGTATATTGTGAATTATGCATCTACTATTGTTCTCCTCACCAATCCTTATTCCATAAACACCTATTATATTTCTGAAATTTTAGGAAGAACCAACAACAAAAGGTTTTTGCCAGTCCTAATTTTTAAAACATTCACAACACATGGTCATATTCTAAACTACCTGAAATTATAACACCATTTTGATTTTTGTTGTTCAGTTGCTAAGTCATGTCCGATTCTTCCCAATCCCAGAGACCATAGCATGCCATGCTTCCCTGTCCTCTACTGACTGAGTTTGCCCAAATTCATGTTTATTGCTTCGATGATACTATCTAACCATCTCATTCTTTACTGTCCACTTCTCCTTTTGTCTTCAATGTTGTCCAACATTGGAGTCTTTTCCACTGAATCCTTTCTTCTCATTTGGTGGCCAAAGTATTTCAGCTTCAGCGTCAGTATCTATCTTTCCAAAGGACAGTCAGGATTGAGTGATACAATCTTGATTACATGAGTGCAATAAACCATGATGGTAAATATTTTACTTTATTTAGGAATAAACAAAATGTTATAGAAGTTGATCTTTTAAAAGTAAAGGGGCATCTTTTACTATATCCTGTACTATTCTCTAATTATAAACTTTACAAAAATAAGGCCATTGCAGCATTAACCTTGATGGTTTGTGACAGTCTCATAACAGCTCAGATTCTCTTCTTCTGAACTCTATAATCTTCTCTTGCTTTGATATCTCTAGAAGAAGGAGAGACTGAAAATGGGTTGTAGATTTGGACCTTAAAGTCCAGCCTAGGGATGAAAAAATAGACATCTTGGAGAATTTCTGGGCACTGAAGAGAGTCGTTATGAACTCTTCTGCTTGGGATTTCCTATAATTTTACTTAAATTACATCTCCAGTAAAGGAACCCAAGATGGGTTAGACATCTGAGAAGAAAGAGCAGGATTTCTCTCATACAGTAGGTATCAAGAGCTTGTTCTTCCATCTAGTCTTCATTATTATCTGTTTGGTGGTTAAGTCTGGCCTGGTAAAAACCTGAGATAAAAAAACAGGTTTTCTAGCTGAATAATTTAGGTTCTATTCCAAAGCTCACTTCCATTTTGGTCTGCAACATAGACTAGTATAGAGACAAGTCCTGATTTGCCGTTCTACATCTTAGTCCTGATGGGAATGCTGCCCTTGCTCTAGGATCCTGATTTGTGAGTTGTTTAACTCCAGTTTTAAAATTTAATTTCATGAAGGGTGGAATGAATATAAAGTGAAAGACAGATCTGCAATCAGAGAGACAGTCCAGTGACATTCCTTCCACGTTTGGTCTAGTTCCTCCTATTCTTCCAATCTTGTATGTGGTCCCTAAATGATTTCTTTTTCTACTAGGCCAAATAGTCCTACAGGTTGCTTCCACCCCAATAGCTCCATCAATTTTCAAGTTAAAAATAATTATTATTAAATTTGTTATTAAATTTATCTTTGTTATCTTTATTAAAAGATAATAAAGAAAATTGAATTTCTGAAGGCAACTATGTTAAGTAGAAAGAAAGAAACACGGGTAGAAAATAAGCAAGTAATTGAAGAAATAGCAACATTGGTGAATATGATTTAGGAGACAGGACAGATGATAAACTAGATATGAATTATGTATGTGATCTGTGCCAGTAACATGAGTGACATTTATTTCTGACCAGTTCAACAGGTTAGTGTTAGCAAGAAAGGATTCACAACATAGAGACCATAATAAAAAAGAATGTGAAGAAATTTAAAATGAAAAAGATAGTTAAACTGGTCTGCCCAACTTGTGAAAAAATGTGAGGACAATAGGGTGAAGTCATTTTCATATTTTCAAGTCAAATATTTAAGAAGTTGAAAGGAAACAAATAAGGTGCTGTTGACTAAGGATAGCAGGGAAAAAAATGTATTTTTCGATGAAAGAAAAATAATTGGCTCGGTGGTTAAGACCCCAGTCTAGAAAGCAGGAGAACTTGAGTTCAAGTCTCACCTTAGCTATGAAAGCCAGTCTGAGTTACTTTGGGCCACTCTCATAGCCCAACTCACTTCACATGATTGTTTTTGTGAGGAATATAGGAGGAGGAAGGTGTGTTGGCTATATTTGCCGCCTTGAGTTGTTTATAAAAATAATAAAGGCGGAATATAAATAAGTAAATAAATAAATGTTTAAAATGTAACATCCTGCCTCTTAACCTTGAAGTTTTATTAAGTTTTGCAATCCAGGAATAGATCTTAACTTGCCTTTCTCTCATGGAACCTAATTAAAATTTGTGGAATATCATTTTCTTACCAGTTGGAGCACTCTATATATTACCACAAACTTCTTTCTGGAGCTGGAAAAGATTGAGAGTAATGGCAAGCTCTGTTCTCTCCTCTAATACTTTATAGCAGTCCAAACTTTCTAATATTTTCTCTGCTTGAGGGAGCTGCCCTGAATCTTCAGAACCAGGAAAAGGTTCACCAACCCTAAAGCGCAAGTTACATTAATAATAAGATTTCTTACTAACTCCATTCTCCAATTTTAGTAGAGCAGTTAATATTGCAATTCAGTTCTGTATCAAAGGATACGACCACTCTAATTTCCTCAGGCTGTGATGATCCTCTGCTCAAAGAAACACTGCCAGTAGTCACAAATAGTTCTACAAACTCCTCCAAACTGCTGAAGAGGTATTCTGCTCCCTCAAAAATACAGGTTACAAATGAAGTGAAGTTATCATTGGACAGATGCAGAGAAAGAAATAGAATATAGCTGCTAGATAAGCTTAAAATGTGATGGGTATAATTTTATATTATGCGGAGGTCCTGAGAGATTAGCACAATCACACCAGAGGTGGGTTTCAACAGGTTCTGACCAGTTCTGGAGAATCGGTAGTAGAAATTTTGAGTAGTTCGGAGAACCGGTAGTAAAAATTCTGACTGGCCCCGCCCCCATCTATTCTCTGCCTTCCAAGTCCCAGTTGATCGGGAGGAAATGGGGATTTTGCAGTAACCTTCCCCTGGAATGGGGACGAAATGGAGACTTTACAGTATCCTTCCCCTGCCACACCCATCAAGCCATGCCACGCTCACCAAGCCACACCCACAGAACTGGTAGTAAAAATTTTGAAATCCACCACTGAACCACACCAATTGATTGTGTTGTGTTTGATACTAAGAAAGAAGTGCTGCAATGCTAGCTTGCATTGGTCCTTCAGAGTAGACCGTTCTGTGCAAATGTCACCAACAGAGATCCATGCAGAGTGTTAATCTTTGGCAAACTAATGTCAGTGAGTATTTTCAGGCTTCTTTTGGAGGCTTTGATATTTCCAGAAACCATGGAGTCTCCTCTCTCTTCAGAGGCTGTGCAGCATCTCCTCCACCGAGTTCAGCAGACACAGGAGTTTAAAGCTGGTGCTCTCAAGGAGACCCTGGATCAAAACTGGGCTCAGTTGAAAGTAAGGCCTGAAGGCTGCATCATCAGACTGGCGGGCCATGGGATCACCTAAATCTCAGTTACTTAGTGATGGCTCCCTGGCATTTCTGAAAATAAGTCCATTGCATTTGAATAAAAACAAGAAAGTGACCCAAAGCAATCCTTTCATGGAGCCTCCTAAATTAAAATGGAAAAGATAGGGCTGTTCAGGAAATCCCACTATCATTTTGCAGAAACAAATATATTTTGAACAAACCCACCCATGTGATCCCAAAATGATCTTTTCATGGAGCCTCCTGAAGTCAAGAGAAAGTTCTCTGTGGGAAGAATAGAACCGGATGCCTCCCAGAACAGCGCCTCATCATGATGATGCTGCCCAGAACATTTCATATTGTTTATATTAAATTATATTTATATTAATATGATTAATATAAATTATTAATTTATTACAGTTTAATCAAAGTATTGCATTTTTTAAAAAGTGTTAATCTTCAGATCCTCTCCTCTAGATTTTCATGCACATCATCATTGTATTAACTATGCAAGTTGTATAATATATAACAGAGTCATTTATTTTCATTTATTTATTTTATTTATAATCATATTTCTATACCGCCCTTCTCCCACAGGACTCAGGGTGATGCACAGCCAGAGTAAAAACAAAAACACCATAAATTTTAAATTTTAAATTATTAAATAATTTGGCTCAATTTAATTAAAAACCCAGAATTAAAATACCTGATTAAAATTCATTTAAATGATCAGCCTCACCTGTTAGAATAGCCATACAACTATGCAACTATTTTATATTTTATAAATTTTATATATTTATATATAGGCCTTGGATCAAAACCGGGCTCAGTTGAAAGTAAGGCCTGAAGGTTGCATCATCAGACCGGCAGGCCAAGTCATGGGATCACTTAGTCCCAGTTCCCTAGTGATGACTCCATGGCATGTCTGAAAATAAGCCCATTGCGTCTGAATAAAAACAAGAAGGTGACGCAAAGAGATCTTTTCACGGAGCCTCCTAAATTCAAATGGAAAAGATAGGGCTGTTCACGTACATCCCAGTATCATTTTGCAGAGACAAATATATTTTGAACAAACCCACCCATGTGACCCCAAAGCAATCCTTTCATGGAGCCTCCTGAAGTCAAGAGAAAGGTCCCTGGAAGAAGAATGGAGCAGGACACCTCCCAGAACAGCGCCTCATCATGATGATGATGCCCAGAACATTTCATATTAATGTTTATATTTATACTGTTTAATTCCTCAACCAGTGGCTTTCTGGGTGTTTTGGATTACAACTCCCATCACCACTCTAACCAGTTGTGATCATACACAAGGGAGCACCTAATAGGATCATGCCTCAATACATTTGAAGGATACCGTGTTGAGAAAGGCTAAATGTAGCATCTTGAACATCAAAGTGTTTTTTTAAAAATCGGTCAATACTCTTTTTCTTAAAATCTAAGATATTCAAAACAAATGGGATCAAACAGGATTTTTAAAAAATTTACAAAAGCAGTCAATATGTTACATTAAGAAAATTCTTGCTTAAACTTCTTTAAATAGTGGAAATTTTGAATTGTAGTTCAATAATGAAAATCACTTTAATGAAATGGTTGAATTTTTTTTTCCATGGTCAGTTTTGTTAATATATAAGTATTTCAAAAGGTTTTTGCCAGGATATCTTCTGGATAAGTGTTTCTCATCTTTAGCTGGGGGGGGGGAATTCCGAGAGTTGAAATTCATACTTTTTTTTTTAAGCTGCCAATGGTGAGAAACACTGGTTTGGATTGCAGAAGATCTAAATTGCAGTGGTATCAGTATTAATATTATCATTATAATAACCAATGTGCACGGCACTTCAGGGAAGTTACCCTTCAGGGTATGACAGAAGCCTCAGTCAATATGGCCAGCAATGAAGAATGCTGAACTTTGTTGTTCAATAACATTTGCAGGGCCAAAGTTTCCCAACATGCATTTCATAGATGACAAGGGATGAGCAACCTAACTCAGAGACGCAGCCAAAACAAGCACATAGTGCAATCTCTTTTAATGCCTGTCTTAAAATCCATACTATATTCTCTGACAGCTTTGAATAATCTCCATACCAAAAAGTGCAGAACAGTCGTTTTCGTTACTTTGACATTTCTTTTTAATACCAAGGTATTTGCTTCTGGCCATTTCATCTATTTTTTTCCCTGGCATCTACTTTACAACACTGTATCTAAATCTTGGTTTATTGCAGTGAAATAGGACCCCAAGCACATTTCTTTGTAATGTGGCGAGGACACTCCACATAATAGAGTGACCTGCTCTCATAAATTTTAAAAATGCTATAATTGCTAATCCAAGTATTGACTGATCAATAACCAAGTGTAAATTGGTCATCTGCAGGTCTCAGGCTGCAGTCATGGCAAACAAGTGGCGCATTGACTTGAGAGAATCATGAGCTAAAATCAGAATTCATGCTGTGGCTCTTTAAAAAACTCTAACTTCCCTTACAAGTATCCTAAACTCCCAGCTACTCCAAAACACCCCAATCCTCTCCTACCTATTTTATCCTTGCAAAAATCCTGTAAAGTAATTTAGGCTGAGAGTAATAGAGCCTGGAATAGCTTCCTCATAGAAAGGGGAATATAATCTGAACCTTCCCGTGTATGGTCAGACACCATAGGACTCCCTTCCCCAACCTAGTGCCCTCTAGAAATATTGGTTTGCTCACTCATCCTGCCTGCTTTGCTAGTCTGGAAGGGTGCCAGGGATCTGGAAGGTGGCGAAGGATAGCAGGGATACTTTGCCTTTACAACCCAGCGGGGAGGCTGCCGCTTTCAAAGGTTTACGGCGAAGTAGTTGCATTACTGACACTTCAGCACTCTGGAGGACCATTCTGGGGACGGTTCTGCATCCGGGCCGTTCCACTTGTTCCTCTCCTGGCAGCAATCGTCGTGTTTTCAACTAGGCTTTTCTAGTGGGCGTGGCTTCTCCTTGCGAAATCAAATCCAAAGCGGCTTGTCATGAATATTAATCAACCCCTCGACCAATTACAGCAGGCTCAGCTGTTTCACCAGCTGAACTCGTACAGAAAGTTTTGAGTTTGGGGTTTTTTTTTCCGCTTTGGGAAAGAGTTCAGCGCTCGATCAGTGCCTGGAGCGGAGCTGCCGGACCGAAGGCAGTTACCGAGCTCTTTCCAGCTCGAGCTACCGCGCAAGATGAGCGTAGCAGTGGAGGAAGCTGTCTTGCCGTCCATCTCCACCTTTGCCGGCTTGGTGCCGCTGGAAGAGAGGCGGCCCGAGATGGTACGGGAGCTATTGGCGGAGGGAGTTCTTCGGGAAGCGAGGACTTGCGATCTCTCAACTCAGGGAGCGAGTGTCGTCTAACTGGAGAGGCGCACGGAGGATCTTACAAACGTTGAAAAATTGAAAGTAGATATAAAGAGCGCGACTATCTGGCAGGAGCTTCGGGACCGGCCGGGCAATTTTGAACAGAGGAACGCAAAGATTCTTTTCTCCGGCAATTTTCTGTTCCAAATTGCCCAGGGCTGCTTCCCCTCTTTGCCGTCTCTCCTTCTGGGTCTAGATGTGCGTAGCTATCTACACGCGCCTGTTGCTCTTTTCGCTTGGGCTGGGGACTGGAAGGAGCCGCGCAGATCTGCGGCGAGCAAAATTGTTTCTCAACCGCGTTCTTGAAAAGCTGACGGAAGGCACAGTTTAGGAGACCAACGCTAAACTAGGCTCGTAAAGGGAAAGTTTTGGAGTTTGTCAATCTGGAGCAAAGTTTTTTCCCGACAACACCCTGCCCTCAGTAACGGGGTTGGCAGCACCATTCTCAATTTATTCGAGGTGGGCGAGTTTATTAGTTTATTCTGGTCCTGGTCCCAAAGTACGTGCGGAGACTAAGCAGGGTGGAGTTCCTGATCCCAGAAAAGTGTGTTGCCATAATTGGCGGAATCCTTTATCTGGAGTCCCAACTCCATACATAGCTAAGCGTCGTCGTCGGAAAGGACAAACCTGTTAGTAAAGATTCTTAGGCTCGCTTAAGAGTTTCGTTTTACTTGAAAGCAAGTTAAGCTGGGCGTCCGAATTTTGCGGACCTCCTCCCCCTTTTCATTAAGGGGATTCTTTGGACATCTTTGCGGGCAAAACTTATTTTGCCTTTTGGAGTCTCTTTTCAGGTTTATACAGAATAGTGCCGAGAAATGTGTAGGTTCGAGTTTTGCCTTAGCAAACAAGAGTGGAGTATTCTTGTAAACGCCTCGATTGGGCTCGGAACGGATTCGGGTCAAAGTTCCCTTGGCGGCAGAATTAAACGGATTTCGGCAAAGGGCGCTCAGCTCCGGGCATCTGTTGACCCTCAGACAAGTCCGGGGCTATAGCTCCGAGCCCGGCGCGAGGGGGTTCGCGCCAAGAAAATATCGCGGTGGCGGTGCGCAGAGGGCGGGACTGAAAAATTCAGGTTAATTTACTCCTCCATCATTCCTCGGGGGAGGGTACGTAGGGACAGCTGATTCGGAGTTTCTTCCGACCCCGTGCTCGGGACGGTGCGGGGTTCAAGGAAACCTGGTCTCCGGAGAAGCAAGTTAGAAGGCCAACGCTGGGGCTGCTCGGAGAGAAGAGCGCGTAACCCGTTTTTCAAGTTTGGGGGTGCTGTTAGTAATGCTGGGATCTGACTCCCGGGCGTGTTAACTCCTTCCACGCGGTAACTCCTGCTCTTCCCTCCGCAGAGGCTGGCTCCTCCTTCCGTGGAAATTGCCACCGCCATCAAGAGGGAAGCCGACGAGCTAGGTAACTTCGTCGACCTGGAGTTCATCCTGGCACACACCACCAACGGGCAGCCCAATGGCGGGGTGGGGCCCGCGCATCCCGGCGGCAACCCTAACTACCCCCTGCCCGAAACCCCGGAGAGCTGCGGCACCACCTATGATAGCGATAGTTCCAACTACCAGCCCCCTAACAAGTTCGCGGCATCTTACCTGCCCAGCCCTGGCCACAGCTACGTAGCCGAGCTCTTTACTCAGGACATGCAGCAACCCCCTCCCTCGGTGGGTCCGAGCCACTGCGAGCTCCAGAGGAGGGAATACACCGAGCTGCGAGCCCCGGGCTTGGCCCACCCGCCCTCCGGCTTGCCCGGGGGGCTGCCCTTAGAGCACCTGCGCGTCAAGCAGGAGCCGATGGACGGTCAATCCTGCATGCTGAGCGGCCCGCCCGAGTGCCTGGACCACAAGCCCCTTCTGATGCAGCCTCTGCTCCAACACGCGTCTTCAGGTTTCCCCGGCGAGCAAATGGGCTCGGGGCCCCAGTGCCAGATGGGCGGCGATCTGGGCGCGCAGATGGGGGCACCCCAGCATTACCCGCGGCCTGCCCACCTCTTCCAGCCCAACTTCCCTGGCCAGATGCAGTCCCAGTTCCACGGACACTTCAGCGTCTTTCGAGAGCCTTTGAAACCGCGCGCCCAAGGCATGCCCGGGCTGCTCGTTACGCCGCCCAACTCGCCCGTCTTGGATTACTACGCCCCGATGGGTCCCCCGGAGGAATGCAAGCCGAAAAGGGGTCGGCGGTCTTGGGCCCGTAAACGCACCGCCACCCACAATTGTGAATTCGCCGGCTGCGGGAAGACATACACTAAGAGTTCGCATCTCAAGGCGCATATGCGGACCCACACGGGTAAGGGCGCTGGGCAGGGTCTGGAGGGGCATTGGGTAGAGGGAGACTTCTCCGGCTTGGTGAATATTGGGGAGCAAGCCTTTTCGTGGGGGGTTAACCCCACCCGTGATGGGATAGAATGCAAGGGCACGAGAGGCCTGCCCCCACCCGCCACCCCAAAAAAAAAGAAGTTAGAGGCTCGGGACTAGAGCTCTCCGGCTGATCTGGCTCTGCCTCAGAGTTATACTACAGGACCTCCGGAGTTAAGTGTCTTCGTAATGTATTGCTTTTACTTGTCCTGCTTAACTTTCGGGTTTCTTGGACAATGCAGCTGGGCCGATGGCCTTATTCAGCCCATCGAATAGTTTTAAGTAGACTACTTATGGATTTGAACTCCATTCAAAAAGTTAAAACTTTCTCTCCCCCATTGGGGGAGAGAAGTGGGGCACTGTCAAGAAAAAATGTGTTAGCCTGTAGCCCCGGAGTATTTTAAGAATAATCTGATTATCAGGTTGGCTGTGCAATTACTTTTCTCCTCGCTGGGGTAGGGGAGAAGAGAGAGAGATGGGTAAAGGCAGGATCAGAAGATGAATGGTGCAATCTAGAGACAATAAATTCAATTCACCTGGATAGCCTTTCCTAATGGGAATTTAATGAGTCTCCACACATTTTGTGCTGTCTGTGTAATGCGAAAAGGAAGCTTTGCACTTTTCGCCAGGTTGGAAAGTCCACTAAACTTTTTTTTTCACTCTTTCCTAGGTGAGAAGCCTTATCATTGTACCTGGGAAGGCTGTGGCTGGAAATTTGCACGGTCAGATGAACTGACACGCCACTACCGCAAACATACAGGTGTCCGGCCTTTCCAATGCCAGCTATGCGACCGTGCGTTCTCTCGATCAGATCATCTGGCCCTGCACATGAAGAGGCATGTGTGAAGCATGGCTGGCTCCCTGGGGCAGTGGGGTGGACTATAATAGGGCTGAAGAAGAGGGGAGGGGGGAATGCAAGAGACTAAGGACTCTATTTATGAAGGGATGGAATATTTTCTTATTGGACTAGCTAATTTATGTATATATTATTGAAACATTTTAATATTTAAAGAGGAACTCTATTCTTATGGAAAAAGTATGTATTTAAAAGTGAATAGTTACACAAATCTGCCTGCTGTAGGGACTGTAGTTTAAGAAAAATTGTCCTGGAGGTTTGGTGTGAGCAGTGTAAATGTGGCAGAATTATCCCCAAACCCTCAGTGTATAGCCATAATGCAGATCCCATCTTGATTGTCTCAAGCTGTTCATACAATTTTAATTATTGTTTGCTTTATTACACAATGGTATTTTTTTCTTGTCATGTTAAAAGGCTCTGTTTTATAAAACTACTTTTTAAAGTAGACCTTGAAATGGGGGAAAATTAAAGTGGGTCGAAATACGAATCCCTTTTTGTTCTTCAAATGGGTAGTACGAAAGAAATGATAATCCACACATAACCATCCATATTGATTTATAATATGTATAATTAATTATGGATTAAAGGCAAATATTTAAGCTTTCTTGACCTCTCTTAAAAGTAATGTTCATTTTTTTTTGCCAACCTTTTAGTATTAGCTTTTTTGGTATTAAATTTTTTTTAATGACGTTTTGTTTCAGCTGTAAAGTTTCCAGTATGGTCAATCTATTCAGGCCAATAAACAACCTGTGATGATGTAACCCTTCTTAAAGCAAGTAACATCCACCAATAAGTCTCCAGCTGACAGCAGTGCGTGTTTTCGGATTATCCAACTGAAGAAACTAAAATGGCCACTTCCGGAATAGGTTGTAAAATAATATATACTCTGAACAAAGACAAGAGTTGTGTTGGTAGGAACAAATGTTTTGCAGCAAAGTTCCGTGCTCAGAAGTAAAGCTACAAATCCATACACTTCAGGTTCCCGTCTTCTTTTTCTTGCTCAGGGATGTTGCCAAAGCAGGACCAAAAATTGCCTTGATTCACAATTCTGAGAGGTGGTAAAACCACTTGATTATCAATAGAGCCTTGAAAAAAATGCCTTATGAGAGTAAATAGAAATAAACTCTACTATTTCAGTGCTATTAACCAATGAAAGCCACTGTAAGTTACACGCCTATGCATGCTAATCGCCACTTGGTTTGCACATTGCAAGCCATAACTTGGTTTGCTGATATTGGGTTGGCATGTTATATAAAAGTAGACATTATTTACAACCATGATTTATGGCTTATGTTTCCAACCAGCCAAGAACAAATACATTTGCAAATAAATATATGTTGTACTGCAATTATGATTAACAATGCAAGCCTAGTTATATTGAATAAAAAATAAATCGGTTTGTCCTGTATCTTATTCCCAGATAAGTGTGCATAGGGTGACAGCTAAAATGTGGTTTTATATATATTAATTATAATACCTCAACGTGTTGTATAGGATTCAGTCAATGGAAAAAGCCATTTGCTTTTTAACTACTGTGTAAATTTAACTCTGTTCTAATGCATATTAGTTAAGGAATTTTACTGGTGATGCCACTCCATCTCTCAGTACTGAAAGCACATGAATCTATGGCATTTTCTGAACTCTCTATTCATTTGCACAAACAAAGATGCCTTTAAAGTACTACAATAGTTTGTTCCAGAAGGCTAGTGAGTAATAGGCCATTGTTTTTAAACCATTAATAACTTTAGATGCCAGTTGAACCATTAAATTACTATTTTATGGACCTGTTCTCTGATGGGGGCGCTTCATTACACCCTCTGAGTGTTAAATGATAGACCCTTAAGGATACTTTTGTCTGTAAGTGGGGAACTCATATGTTGCTTCAAGCCATCTAACAAGAGGGCCCAGACAGAATTGAGACTTATACCTTTTAAAAACCCATAGGGTCTTTCTCCTGACTATTATCTGTGTCATTGGTGATACCCTCTAAAGCACAGGTGTCACACTCGCCATGTTATGTTGCCGTTTCATGACATTTTTCTCATTTACGGAGCTGGGATGGGTGTGGCCTGTGTGTGATGCATCCAGCCCACAGGCCGCCAGTTTGACACCCCAGCCAGATACTGCTGCAGCTGCGTTTTTTCTAAATGGCTTTTGGATTTTATTTTTATAAAGGGCATTTTTGTCCATTTCTGCTATACTTGAAATGTTCTTTTTGGAGGGGAAAAAAAGACCTCTTAATATGTAGTTTATGCAAAAAAAAAAAAAGTTGTAATTCTTTTTTAAAATGCTGTAAATGAATATGTGAGTTTTGTTTTTTAATTGCTCAGGTCCATTTAATAAATGACCTCAGCTCTGGTATGTGCACTGCACCTGTCTGTACAGTTTGTGAATTACCAACTCCCATGCAGAATGTTAGCTTTATGTATATGCATACCTAGAAATATTGTTGATCCAATATAAAATAAATAAAATATAATAAAAAGCAACCACTTTGTTTCTGGTGTGATTGGAAAGAAGGTCTTTAAATGAGAATAATGATGTTATTTGTTTAAGAGATGTCTAAGCACCATATTTGAGGGCAAAGGCAGCTTTCATATTTAAGAACTAAATGTAAAGCTATTTTTAAAAAAATTTAAATACATAAAAAGCAATCTAGTTACAAAGTTCAATATACCAGTAACAGCAGCAATGCTTCTAGTAAATCAGGTTGAAGAAAAATGTATTTTAGAACTTTTACAATGTTCTTAAATTGGAGATATACAGTGCCAGATCTCATTTCACAATATAAAGGAATCTTATCATGTGCTGACTCTCAGTAACTACACCTCTTTGGAGGACAGTTTTATCCTTTGTTTGTTTGTTTTAAAACCTATTCTCTTTTCCTTATGTGGCTTAAGTAAGTCAAATTCAGGAGCCAGTACTGTGATCCTGGCTGTAGAAAGAATTTTTAGATTCTCAGTTTAAAATTATCCCAAGTTTGTCAGTGTGCTCATTTTTTGAAGCTGGGCACTGCCCATCCCTCTGGCTCAGTTGAGTTCCTGCACTGGATCTACTGGTCGTTTCACTCCTCACTAAATACTGAGGCTTCCTTTTAAATTAACATGGGGTGACTAAGCTTTAGCAGGTCTTTCTCCATCTTCTCTCCCTCCCACAGCCACTTATGTACTTCATTTTAGAAGCCAGACTTGTGTAGACTTGATGTGGCATTACCTACACTGGCAAAACCGATTATCCCAAACTATGTAAGCTGTGGCTAGAACTGAGGACTGGAGAAGTTTCAGCCACATGTAAGAATTGCAAGCCACAATAATCTCCTTCATAATTCTGCTGGAGAAACATTCTTTTCTTGTTTATTTCTTAGGTGAATACAGAACGGAGGTGTTTCTGCATTATTGGCCACAGTAGTACAGAAACCTTGAAGAAATTCTGAACCCCTAGTTAGAAATGAAATTGAGGCAACTATTTTCTAGAGTTTGGGCATTGGGCTGGTAAAGTGTTAAGTGACATGGGCAAGTTTCATTTGTTGTGTTGAGTGCAGTATGTATATATCAAGCAACATATCTTACACAGTTATACAAAGGCAGCAACAATATAAACTTTCATGAAGTTCATCCACTACGGCGAAATTAACATATTTGCCCTTCTGGAATGAACATAACCTTCAAAGATTTGTTTTCACTTTCCTACTACTGAAAAAAGATTCAACGTGATCTGACAATATAAAAGCATTTTATTTCTCATGCTGGAAGCTAGCTATGACTCATTAAATCTAGTATAGACTTGAGTTTTGGGTATGGTTAGCCCACTAATGCATCATTTGGCTTCAGCAAGCTACAGTAGTTATATTTCTATGTGTACTGTTAATTTTATACTTTGGGGTGGGGGGGAGATACATACATTTGGTTCAGGGGGGAAATCACTTCCTCCTATGATAGAATCTTAACCAACATGCAGTAAAACTGGATAAAACTCAAATGATTTCATAGAATTCTTGATTTAAAAAAACAGACCAAGGTTTCGGATGATTTTTCCCGGGTTTTGTTCAGAAAAGCCTTTGTAAATGGCTGAAAACATGAAGTGAATGTCTGGTGAATTGGGAAAGCTATACTAGATGAGCTTTGCATATGTATGAGTAAGTGGCTTTGGTAAAATGGTGTTCCTAAGCTACTCCAAACATCCTGTAATGCTGGAAAAGCTGGATCCAGAGTTTGTCGTCTTCATCGTCTTGGAATAAAAATCTGCAGTGTAAGATTGATTTGAATCTTTCTGAGAAGTGGAACAGGATGTTTCAGCCTACATTTCACAACTGCCACTTAGACCTTTGGTTGTCTGTTGTTCTATTCAGATAATACTTGACATCAGTATGCTAATGAGGGAGAAGAGGGCTAAAACAATGCTTTTTACTCTTTAAGGCAAAATGATTATGTTCCATCTGCCCAATATTGTCCGTAAATAGCAAAGACATGCGCATACCAATAACATTAACAAAAGCAATAAAGTGGAAATACAACATAAATGGCACAGGGAAAAGAAAAACCAACTGTGTAAAAACCATCATACCAAACCTAGCATGGGTACTTTTAATTTCAAAATTAAACCGTGATGGTAAGACTCCCAGAGGAAAAGGAATATCTTAGCCAGATGCTGCGTGAGCTAAATCCAGCAATCTTCAGGAAAGCTTCTCCAAGCCAAGGCAGTAACAACCGAGGGTGTTTTCTAATCATATTTGCCGGTGGTGAAATCTAAAGAAAGCCTCTAAAGCAGTGTTTTTCAGCCCCCAGCAATTCTGCGAGCTGCAAGTCACACATCTTAATATTGCTGAGGTTGAGAAATGATGCTTTGCACATTTGCAGGTAGACCCTAAGCTTAGCCTGCTGGAAATTGCTATCATTTGGGGATCTTGCACTTTTGCCTCTCCTGCAAAATAGGGGCTGCTTCAGAAAATGTACAATACCAGTGTTACTGAGGATAATAACTGTGTCAGAGGGAGGAAAATAGCTTTCCGTACAGACAAAATGTGGAGCGGAAGTAAAGCTTTATCAAGAATGTTCTGATGAGTTCTTCACAAGTGTGCCTTTGGCACTTGGTGTCACTCTGGAACTACTGTCCCTGTTCTGAGAGCTGATCAGAGAAACAGGGGGAAAGAGAAATTCCCTGAGCGAGTCAGCCAATGATGTTCTAACAGGCTAGGAAGTATGAATCTCTTAATAATCTGATTCTACAAAAGGGTAAATGGGATCTGTGGTTTTACTTGCTGGACTGCTGGCAAGGAATGAAACAGGGAGGGAACCAGCCCAACCTATACTAATAGGACCCATTGTTAGATAGATTTGTGCATGGAAGGAAATGAAGCTATTTGTACAAATATAAAGACAGCCTCGTATTCTATGTATAGTATATAGTACTAGCTTAGGTAAATATAGTGGGTCTATATTCTAAGTTAGATTCTAAGGAGCAGCACTTTTAGGTTATGATACAAAATCTTAACACTGGAGTGATGATGAAGAGACTTCCTCTAAATTTAACAAAATACTTTTGATATGCCCCCTTGTGCTGATTTTCTGTAATGCATTTTCACATTAGTTGGAAATAACAGGGCTAAAATTGCATAACACCATTAGCTTCCAAAATCCATTATGAGGCAATCTTTAATTAAGTTTTCAAAAGAGTTGCAAGCTTTGAATTTCAAAGAAAACAAGAAAATGTAAAATCCAGAAAAGAAAAAGATAGAGGAGAAATATTTTGATATCTGAACCATATACTTTTTAATTTCCCAAATTAAAGTTGTAATCATGCACCTTAGTCTCCCCCAACTTAGTGGGGAATGGGGAGGATAGGAGCTCTGATACAATACCTCTGAAGAGTGCCAGGTTAAGATAGGATATATCTTTCTCAGTCATTTGAAAATACAGAATTCTGCAAGTGAGATAGCGGTACCTAAATTTATTAAGTAAATAAATAGGATTGCAATGTTACGATGATTGTAATATGGAGGCAGAAGATGAACAAAGGAGGGCAGATTGATAAAAAGAAAGCTCTAATTAGTATGAGCCATCTAGCTAATTATTGTTTCATTTGTGGAATCTTACATGTGCCAAATGATTAGGACATTAAACCCAACATGGATTCCATCCATCTTTGATGGAATCCAAAAAGATCTTTCTATAGAAATGACTAATAAAGTTCAGAGCAAATAACAATAAAGTAATACACATTAGATCAGTATATTGATGAAGGTGTTGCTATTGTTAAAGAACCGAACAGGACCATCTAGCTACAATAAAGATCTTAAAGTTTTGAATAAAATGTTACAATGATGAAAATGATGATTTTGTGAGATTTATATCTCACCTTTCCTTCAGGACCTCAAAATAGTGCACACAATACTTGGCAGATAGTTCAAGAAACATATGTAAGATTTTTATAATCTTCTCTGCAAATTCAGCATATGGAATTATCTGGCTCAAGGGAAATTGCTTGGGCCATGATTGAAGATAGCTTTTGAAAGAGACCAGAAGATTAATGGTAGACAAAGCCATCAGTGGGTGCTAATCAAAAGGGGATCTCCAGCTACCACAATAGAGGAAACGATAATGGAAAGGAGAGAGAATAACAATAGAGAGCATCCTGAGTAGGTTTCTGGGAGGCCTTGTTTGGAAAACTCATACCTGCGTGGATAGTTCCTGTTTTCTTAAAAACCGAAGTGGCATAACTTTCCTAGTAGGTTCTTATTTTCTTTATAATATTTTCTTTGGCAGACCTATTTACATTCCCATTAAATTTCCTTCCCTGGCAATATTGGTCCTAGTGGCCAACATTTGGACGGCCCAGAAGAAGAACGTTTTTAGCTGAGATTTTACTTCATTGTCACTAACATAAATAAATTCTGTTGACTATTATTTCAGGCATTACTTCACCTTTCCTAACCCCCATTTTTCTCTACAGTATGCTTTTATTGAAAATTAAGCACAGACTCAACATCCTATTTTTTTTCTTCTGTTAGACCTGAGCTGAACTATCCTGCAACTTCAGGCCTGCTGACCCAGGAGTCTCAGTGTGCATAGGTTGTGATATCAACCAGATAAAAGACTTATTATAGGGAAATCTGACTCAGAGTGTGACTGATGTCCGATAGTATGAGATATGAATGCCAGGCAGCAAGAAGGAGCTGGAATTATCACTGCCCTGTGGACTCAGGTGCCCAAAAGCAAATGTTTCCTAAGGGTGGGTCTTGCCTGCCCACTGGAATATGAGTGATAACTATGATTTAATAATCTCAGTGTTCAGGTTGTAATCTAAGCAGAATTATAGGACAGTGTGCAAAACAAGAAAAAGTGGCAAAGATCAGATTTGGCCATAAATTCAAATTTATGGCAAATTGCATTTTCTTACACAGATGTTCACAGAAAGCCTATCAGTATAAAACTCAAAAGATCTGAAGTTGGTATGGATATAACCAGTGATATAATATGAATGAATATTAAACTAAAACATAATTTATCTTTACATCAATAGTTTCATGGATAATGAATGGTAACTTCACAAGTACGTGTACATCCAATAAATTAAAAGAATCAGATTTTATTATGCCTTGTAATATTTTCATGCCTTATAGTGAGAAATATGTTCCATATTGCCACAAAGTATCTGTGATTTGGTAATCAGCATCAGACAAAGGGAGAGATTAAAGAATAATGTATTTTTTTAACTAGAATGCAACAATTTAATTTTTAAGTATTTTTCCTTGTGAAATCTATGTAGAATAAATAGATAGTAAATTTACTAAATAAATCTGGTACTTTGTGATTATTCTATTTTATATATGAAGGTACATTTGAAATATTTTTAGATTTGAATATTTGGACCATTTAAATATCCTATTAAAATATTAGGAAGACGAATCTTAATTTCAAAGCTCAGAATAGTATTTTCTTGTCTCTGCAGTTAGGATAATGCTTATATCTAAATGCCACATTTTACTTAATGTACAAACACTCTAAATGCCACAGTTTACTTAATGTTCAAACTGCATGTCATCCCATTTCTTATCTAGTCGGACCAGCTTAGATTCTCCATATATACCCTTATGGCTGTGATCAATTTACGTCACAGGCACTTAAATCCTAAAATTCATTTGTGTTTACCCAAGTCTGAATTCAATCTGAAGAAATCCCAGGATATGTGTTTGTTCTAGACATCCTGGATTTCTTCATTGTGGACATGCGATAAATAGCTATCTATACCAGCTGAGTTACAAAATATTTTACATCCTCATTCTTTCCATTTCTTATAATCTATTGATTATTTCATCACATCATCTCTTCCCATAACTAGCATCTGCCTTCAAACTGACAGAATATTCACTTGCATTTTTACTATATTGTGCCAAACTCCCTCACTTTGTATTTCCTATAAAGAATAAGCTTATTCTGGATTGTAAGAAACCACTGTAATGCTATGAGTTAATGTTGTTTCATAGTGAGATTCCATCTATAGTCTCATGAATACTTGTTAATCAGTCTATAGTTTTTAATTTGTTTTTGTCTCTTCCCAGAGTTAATTTTCATTGATGAATAATAATAATTATAATACATTTGCAAATCAACACTCAGTATTATGTGTTAAGAATAGTAAGAGAGGCCTTTCTGAAGATCGTGTACGTAGTATGCATTCTTTGGGTGTAATAACTCTCTTCCAAAAGTCCTTTGACTCTTCAGAATACAATGCTGCCTCCTATTTGGGGGTATATAAACTTGGTTGTTCCCCCTGTCACAACCATTTTTCAAAGGGTGCTTCATATGGGGTTCTCCTCCCCCAGTCCTGCTGTTTGAGAGAGATAAGGATGCTAGATTCTGAGCTGCCTTCTGGTGACTAAAAGTTTTTAAGGGAAATAATTTCTATAATGTAGCTTCTTAGCTCTGTAATTTAATGAATCTTCAAGAAACATAGTGAGAAAGAAGACAAAATCAAACTGCTTTGAAAAAAGGTAAAATATATATTCCTTTTTGATCTTAACATGTGTATACTAAATGCTGGTAGATAATGATAGAGCCATTTTGATTATAGACAAAAATACTGTATAAAAGAGAATTACAGGAGAAAATTATGGGGCTGGTCTGGTCTGCTTCAAATGGTTTGTTTCCAGTCAGAAACTATGTACGAGTGACTGGGGAGATTAAAAAAATTACAGATCATGGAAAGAAAACAGAGAATATAATATATCTTCATGAAGACTTGTACAGGGCCTGAGGTTTGATTCAACGTTGTCATAAAACCCAGCATTATAATTAATACATAGAAATAGAGACAGACTTAGCTAAGCACCATGTTATAAAAAGAGAGATCTGAAACAAATTCCTGGCTTAAACATTATCTAGTTCTCCTCAACAAAGGTATCTGAAGGTTTTTTTCTTCATTTTTCCTGTTTCCTGAGGATTCCAATACACTGATTCTGAGGCTATTGGAAAAAATAATGTTAATCCTCTGGATTTCCCAGTTCAATGTTTTGCCCAAGTTCTCCCAAATTCATTTTTCTTTCTCCAGTAGAGGGAGGTGCTGAGATTACTATATCTGCGCCTTTGTGTATATGATGGAGGATATTTCTCCCAAGTACTGTATGAATATGTATTGAGTACTTGAAACTGTCTGGCAAGCAAGAAAATTACATTTGTAGCTACAGTATTCCTTTGGAAATTTTACTTGGATTTCACTATCCATCTTTGAGCAGCCAAAATGTATTCTCTTTGATTAGCCCTGTATTGATTGATTTTCACATTGATTTTATTTTTATTTTTTTTAAAGAATTGAAAAGTGGGATATAAACTGAATGTATGCATGCCTTGAGTAGCTCAGGTCTAGGAGCTTATTTGCATGAATTCAGGTTTTAAAGTATTGTGAAGAGAGATTGAATGAATTAGACATGAGAACAGGAAACAGATATGATAGCATTCTTCAAACATTAAAAATGATTTTTTTGATTGAATGATTAAGTGATTGATATTTAGGAGCTCAAGGCAGCATGCAGAAATCTTATTTTCTGTTGCGCCAGAGTGTTGGACACAAAACAAAATAACATAAAATTTAAAGTTATGGGAAGGGAAATTTAATGGAATCTTCCCAAAACTTCCTAACGATTAGCATTTGACTGTGGCATCAGTTAGGGAGGTCTGTTAAGGACTATTTGTTTCTAGAACTTTTCTTAAAGGTTTCATCATCTATTTACTTTAAGTAGATTAAGTATAAACTATCTTTTCTAACTATATTGTTATGACATAATTATTCTGATATGATATATCTTTGCGCATGCCCAAGATGGCGCTCCGACGCTAGAGCTCCGATCTGTGGGGGCAATGTCTGGAGTAAGGGGGACTCAGCGGGGGTCATTTTAACCATCTAAGACCCCCGCTCGGGCAAAGGAACATCAACAGAGCAATTTGAGAGCTTTTTTAGCTCTCCGGACCATCGCTAGGCTGGGAAGGACGGCCCTGAGGGAAACGGCCGAAAAACAGCTAAGATGGAAATGGCTGAAAAACAGCTGAGATGGTGGGCGCGGCCTTGTCAAGCGGCTCCAGCAACTCCCCGGCGAATTGTGGGGTGGCGGCTGCGGCGTCTGGCGACAGCGAAGCTAAAGCCCCCTGCAGAGACTCCCTATGCCCCCGGATGCCTCGAGAAAGATCTGAGGAGGCTAGGGGTGGCTGGGAACGGCTGCAGAGGGGCCAATGGCGACGGTGGCAGCGGCGGTGATGGCGGCCGCATCGGTGGTTGGCGGGGATGGTGACTGGCGCCAGAGTGGCTCCTTAGGGGCCCGGAGACCAACTGAGGCCTGCAGAGATGGTATGGGGCTTAAAACTGGACTTCCTGATGTTTGGAGGGCGTTCGGCTCTTGGGGATAGCCCCCCCCCTCCATGCAGACCCAGAGACTCGTACCAAGCGGAAGTTGAGAGGTTAGAGGGGGCTGGAAAATGTCTATTGGCACTTGCGGCCTATATCTCCCCCTCCCCACCTTCCCTCTTTCCAACTGTGTTGAGACCTTGGGGGTGTGACTCTGAGCATGGTTATTTTGCCTATTCAGGCTCGCCGAACGGTTTCTACTCTCCTCTATTTCCAACAAGCCATCTCAAAAGCTCCTGCCTTTGTAAGATCTTGTGAATTGAACTTTGAGCTATATCCTCCCATGAAGTGAAAGAACTGAAAGAGTGGACTCTCTGACTTTTTCCTAACCCATATGGGGAACTGGACCTATGGACTCAAGGCCGGTGGGAGTTGGTGTCTGGCTGCCTTCACTCCCAGGTTTTCCATCAAAGTTTTATTGGCTGGCCTTTGTGAGAGGATGGTTGGCCAAGAAACTTCAGGGGCTGGATGGCTTTTATCTCCCCCTCCACAGCTGTGAGAGAGCAATGGTGGCCTGTTGCCTAGGCCCTGGACTGGAATTTTTTACCTCTGTATTATAACAACATGATGGTCCCCCCGACCATGAACTTCTTTCACCCTAATGATTTGATGTATTCAGTGTCGGAACTCCTTGCCCTGCGAGATTCCCACCTCTCGCAGGTTTGGCCCTCTACTTTATCGAGGGCCTATTTCGATGACGGATTTTGGAATCCTGAGAGATGGCATCGCGCGAGGAAGGGGTTATGGGGCTTTTTGGATAAATTTTTAAATAAGGTTTTAAAGGGTTCTGGGAGGGGGGTGGGTTTTATAGGTTCAGGGGAGAACCTATTAGGCAGGAGGCCAAGGCCAGCTGAAGAGCGCGGCACTAGAGACACAAGTACTAGGGTCGAGGAGGGGGTTAGAGCTCATGTGGTTGATGGTTATAATATCTGTACTGTAGGTGGGAGGGGCAGATATGGTGGGAGCAGTGGGCCACATCAGGTTATGGGAGTGCGTCCCCGCTGTTTGCAAGCGGTGGCGCGCTCCGGCCCCCAATGCTCTTCCAGTTCCCTTGGTTGCACAGACTCTCGGGCCCAGGGCCTTCGGCTGATGCTGTGCAACGCCAGGTCCATGGTAAATAAAGCCCCCCTCATTTGTGATCTTATTCAGGAGGGGGGCGCGGACCTGGCGGGTATTACGGAGACCTGGTTGGGCCAAGAGGGGGGGTCCCCCTTGTTGATATGTGCCCACCAGGGTTTCGTGCATTTCATCAGCCAAGGCCACATGGGAGGGGCGGGGGAGTGGCGGTTGTTATAAACGAGGGCCTTGCTCCGAGGGAGACTATTGTTCCTCAGACGGCTGGCTGTGAGTCCCTCCTTGTGAAGTGGGGTCATAAGGTGCAGTTGGGTCTGCTAGTCACGTACCTGGCTCCCTGCCACGTGGCAGCAGCCCTGCCCGAGCTGCTCGACGTTATTGCCGTGGTGGCGGTTGAGACCCCCAGGCTTATGGTCATGGGGGATTTTAACCTGCCATCAGTCGGTGAGACGTCTGAGCCGGCTCGGGAGTTCATGGCTTCCATGACGGCTATGGACCTGACCCAGTTAATTCATGGCCCTACTCACGTGGGGGGTAACACGCTGGACCTGGTTTTTGTCTCTGGACAATGGTTGAGTGATCTTGAGATAGGGGATATAGTGATTGAACCCTTGTCATGGTCAGATCACTCTCTCCTTCAGCTAGACCTTCGAACCGCCGCACCTCGCTGCAGGGAGGCGGAACCGGTGAGGTGGTTCCGCTCCAGGTGCCTGATGGATCCTGATAGGTTCCAGACGGAGCTTGGGCCATTTCCCGAGTCTCTGGCACATGGCTCGGCCGAAGACGCCTGGGATGAGGCGGCCACCGGGGCTTTGAACCGAGTCGTGCCTTTGCGGCCTCTGACCCGGCACCGATCTCACCTGGCTCCTTTGTATACTGAGGAGCTGAGGGAGATGAAGTGCCGGAAAAGACGCCTAGAGAGCAGTTGGAGGGTCAGTCGTTCTGAATCTGACCGGACACTGGTAAGAGCTCATATTAAGACTTACCTAGTGGCGATAAAAGCAGAGAAGAGGAGTTACTTTTCCGCTCTTATTGCATCATCAGATGATCGCCCAGCCGCCCTGTTTAGGGTGACCTGCTCCTTGCTACAACAAGGGGCGCGGGAGGACCCCTTGGAGGGTAGAGCTGAGGATTTTGTTCAATATCTGTATGACAAAACCGCCCAGATTCAGGAACAGCTGGACTCTAACCCCGAATGGGTAGATCCAGGGGAGGTGACTGGGACAGGTCTTGAGACTATTATATGGGAAGAGTTTGACTCTGTGACTCCAGAAAACGTGGACAGGATACTGAGCAGTCTGAGCGCAGCCACATGTTTATTGGACCCGTGTCCCTCCTGGTTGGTGCTGGCCTCCTGGGAGGTGGCACGAGGCTGGCTCCAGGGGATTATAAATGCTTCTTTGAGTGAGGGTGTCTTCCCCGCCGCTTTGAAGGAAGCGGTGGTGAGACCCCTCCTCAAGAAGCCTTCCCTGGACCCGGCAATGTTGGTAAATTATCGTCCCGTCTCCAACCTTTGCTTTGTTGCGAAGGTTGTTGAGAGTGTGGTGGCACGACAACTGCCTCAGTACCTGGATGAATTGACCTATCTAGATCCATTCCAGTCGGGCTTCAGGTCCGGGTACAGCACGGAGACGGCATTGGTTGCGTTGGTAGATGATCTCAGGAGGGCTCGGGACAGGGGTTGCTCCTCTGTCCTGGTCCTCTCAGCGGCTTTTGATACCATCAACCATGGTATCATGCTGCACCGGTTGGAGGGGTTGGGAGTGGGGGGCACTGTGTTGCGGTGGTTCTCCTCCTTTCTCTCCAACCGGTCGCAGTCTCTGTTGTCAGGGGGGCAGAGGTCGACCCTGAGGCCCCTTGTATGTGGGGTGCCGCAAGGATCGGTCCTCTCGCCCCTTCTGTTCAACATTTATATGAAGCCGCTGGGTGAGATCATCTGTGGTTTTGGGGTGAAGTACCATCAGTACGCTGACGACACTCAGTTGTACATCTCCACCCCAGACCACCCCAATGATGCCCTCGAAGTGATGTCCCGGTGCCTGGAGGCCGTACGGATCTGGATGGGGAGGAACAGACTCAGGCTCAACCCTTCCAAGACCGAGTGGCTGTGGTTTCCGATATCCCGATATAGTCAGTTGGTGCCATCTCTGACTATTGGGGGCGAGTCATTAGCCCCCACGGATGGGGTTCGCAACTTGGGCATCCTCCTGGACTCATGGCTGTCTTTAGAAGGGCATATGGCAGCCGTGGCCGGGAGGAGTTTTTATCGGGTTCACCTGATTCGCCAGTTGCGTCCCTTTCTAGATCGGGATGCGTTACGCATGGTCACTCATGCCGTCACCTCACGCCTGGACTACTGTAATGCTCTCTACATGGGGCTCCCCTTGAGGAGCACCCGGAGGCTCCAATGGTCCAGAATGCGGCCGCGCGGGTGGTGATGGGAGCGACGTGGCGCTCCCATGTGACTCCCCTCCTGCGCGAGCTGCACTGGCTTCCAGTGGTCTTCCGGGTGCGGTTCAAGGTTTTGGTTACCATCTTCAAAGCGCTCCATGGCTTAGGACCAGGGTATCTTCGGGACCGCCTTCTGCCACAAACAGCCTCTCACCGATCCCATACAGAGGGTCTCCTTAGGGTGCCGTCGGTCAAACAGTGTCGACTGGCGGCCCCCAGGGGGAGAGCCTTCTCTGTGGGGGCACCTACCATCTGGAACGAGCTCTCCCCCGAGATAAGGAACTTACATGACCTGGGTACTTTTCGCTGCGCCTTGAAAACATTTTTATTTGAACAAGCTGGGCTGGCTTAACCTCCTTTATTTTGGGTTTTTAAATTTTATAATCATAATTGGATTTTTAAACTGTTGAGCCAAATTATTTAATTTGTTTTTAATGATTTTTTAACTTTTGTATTTATTGTATCTTATTCTGGCTGTTCACCGCCCGAGTCCCGTCCGGGAGTAGGGTGGTATATAAATTTAATAAATAATAAATAAATAAATAAATAAATAAATAAATAAATAAATATTCTATTTTTAAAAAATATTTGCACTTTCAAGCACACTGTTAATTCACCAGCAACTATTTGGAGATAAACTGAGAAAGTAATACTTAGCCAGCTCTCTTTGCAAGACCAGGAATATTGTTGCTTATTTTTCTATTACTTCATTTTGTATGGCTACCCATCACACATAGACAACTCTGGTGCAAAATTTTAAGATAAATAAAAAACAGTTACTAAAACAAATTTTAAAAAAGAAAGCCCATAGCAGCTAAAGAATCCTAAAAACCTTCAACATAAACCCAAAAATGATCTCTGTCATATACCTAAGCCCCCAATTTCCTGGCTGAAACTATTCTGCAATCCTCTGCCCATTGGGTAGTAAAAGTTTTCCTGGGCCAATGGGATCATTGCTGAAGAACTGACAATAAAAGGAATTTGCTGTATGGAAGGACAAACTTTTAGATTTTATGTAAGGAAACTGATGATAAATTGTAGTTCTAACTGAGAAGGATTTGCATTTATCTCACAATTTTATTAATTTACAATTTGTTACTCATTATAGAAAATAATTTAAAAACCCAAGAAAGTGGGGCCCACCAATAAAGTCCTACTTTTAAATGCCTGCTCAGTTGCTAGTGAAATATCTATTATCCAGAATTTATTACTGGATGAAAAAGCTGGTTTTTCATGTATTATGAAGATCTGGCCGAGAGATGATAGGATAATTAATCTTCTGATTTCTAAGTCTGTTCCTCCGTAATGCAGCAATCTTGGCCTGGAGAGTAGATAACAAGGTGGCTGTAGTCTTTAGGAATTCCATTTTGTTACCAGGAACTTCATCCAATTCTCTGTCAATTATGAGTTTGCTGCTGGATAGTTGGGCTAGGATAGTGGTACTATATTGCATTTGGCTTCATGACACTCATTCCTCCTGATGTAGCCAGAATAATTTCTAGCATGGAAATGGATCTTAGATTTCTGGATTTGGAAGATTTCAGTGTCCATGCAAACATTGCCCAATCATGGGAATGATGCTTCCTGACAGGATGCAGTCAGAAGGTAGTGCTGAGGACTACAGTTTGATATCTAGGTTGTTGTTGATTTGCATTAATTCACAGATTACTGTCTTCTCTCCTAGGCTATTTAAAATTATCACTGAAACTGATGGGAAGGTGGTTCATAACTTTGCCATGTGGAAAAATCAAAATTCCTTTGGACTGGTTGGTAATCCCCTGTCAGCCAATTCTGAGGAAACAATTTATATCCTTGAACATTACCAAATTTTGAGAGTGAGATGGATGAGGAAGGGTGAGCTGAAATTAGAGCACTACTGGAGGAAAATGAGGAGAAGTCTGACCAGCCAGGGCTTAGAATCATTGTTAAAGCCTACCTGATGGTAGCAGGGGCAGCAAAATAGCATTATTTATGCCCTTTTATTGAATTTGCAGAGTGTCATTAATCGGCCCTGATTAGGATCACCCAGTCCCTCCTGGGTAATCAGGGCTCAGGGGATTGATTACCTTCAGGGCTGCATGGAGGAATTTGCTGAATATGTGATGGATAAAATCACTCTGATTTGTTCTCTGTTGGACTCCTAATATGGGAAAGGTTCATTGGAATTGTCCAGGGAGTATGCTTACCCTGTTATCTGGGAGCAATTTGACTCTATTGGGCCTGAGAAAGTGCACAGAGTCCTTGGGGCTGTTAGCACAACCACTTACTTATTAGATCATTATCCCTCCTGGTTGATGAAAGCCTCAAGGTCAATGACATCCATGTGGGTTTGGCAGAAGTTCCTGACCCCATTTAAAGAGGGCTTGGTTTGGTCCCTGTTCAAGGCACTGTCACTTGATCTCCCCCATCTAGATAATTTTTCTCCTACTTTCACTATCTCTTTTTAGGGCAGGTGGTGGAAAAGGCGCTTGCACTGCAGTTCAAGAGGATTCTAGTTAAAACTAATTATCTGAATCCCTTCCAGTCAAATTTCAGACCTGATTATGGGACAGAAACAGCACTGATTTCACTTGTAGATGATCTTTGGTGAGAGCAGAAGATGGGTAGTGCATCCATCCTTGCTCCTCTTGACCTCTTGTTTTTCATTACCATCAACTATGGTAGGGTGGCTACAGGACTTGGAGATGGGGGAGGACAATTTTACACTGGCTTGTCTCCTTTGTTCAAAGCTGGTTCCAATTGGTGTTGATAGGGAGCAAAAGTCTGCCCAAAACTTCTCCTTTATGGGGTGCTGCAGAGCTCAGCACTCTGTTCTTTTTTAACATCTACATGAAGCCACTGGGTGAGATCATCTGACACCATGGGATGAGATGTCTTAAGGCAAACTAATGTTACTCAACTATACATCTCTATCCTGTGTGATCCAAAGTAATGCTGTGGCTGCCCTCTCATGGTACCTGGAGGCTGTGGGGACCCAGATAGGGGACAACCAGTGGTGAAATCTCCCCCGGGTTCTATCTGGCTTGGCAAACCAGTAGCACCAGCAACGGGAGACTCCACCCACCCGCTGGGATGTCATTATGTCCCTTTTTTACCATCTGACAGAAGCGGCACACAAGCGCATAGAGCGCATGCCCTCCCGTGCACTCCTGCTCCCAAACCGGTAGCGAACATAAGTGGATTTCACCGCTGGGGACAACAGACCTCAACTGAACCCTAGTAAGACAAAGTGGTTGTGGATGTATGGAACTTCAGGATCTGGGAATTTATCATCTTTAGTTCTGGATTAAGTTACAATACTCCAGAGAGACTCAGAGTGCAATGAACTCACAATTCCTGCTCTGAGCATATAACACTTGTGACTAGGAGTGCTTTTGCACAACTTGCATCCTTTCCTGGATGGTGAGGCCCTGCTCTCAATCACTCATGCCTTGTCATCTCTCTAAAACAGAGAGGCACACATAACACTGCCATTATGCATGCTGCATTGGTGTCCCCTTTACTTCCAAGTTCAATTCAAGGTGTTGGTTATCATCATCTTTAAAGCCCTTCATGGCACAGGACCAGGTATTCTGAGGAACTGTCTCACCTCAATGCTATTGGTCTGTCTCACTTGATCCAGTAGAAGGGGCATGCTGTGGATCCCATTTCAGGTGATGGAGTTAGAAGGAGAATTTTTTTCTACTGTGGCTCCCACTCTTTGGAATATCTTGCCTTCTGATGCAAGGTCTACTTATACCATTTTTGGCCTCCTGAAAGAATGTTAAAACCTGGGCCTGCAGGTTGGCCTGGGATCCTGGCAGAGGTGCTGTAGGTTGGAGATATTGGTGGTTCAACGAGAAGATACTACCACTGTATCAACCTTGCCTTTTGCTTCTTGTCTTTCTAATATTCTTTAAATTTTACTATCAATATACTCATGATTTTAACTGTAAGCCACCCAGAGTTGTTTTTTTAGCATGAGATGGGCAGCATATTAATTTAATAAATAATAAACCATGAACCTATCAACACCAACTGGCAGTCAGAAGATATGACAACTAAATAAAAATAAATCAAATCCAAACAAGCTGGAGGTGTTAATTTAATGAGAAAATTAGACTCATGGATGCTGGTGAAGCTAGTTTTGGATGGGGCTCTACTGCCTCAGAAAAAGCAGGTTCACAATTTGTGAGTGGTCCTTGTTCCCCCAGCTCTCACTGGAACTGCACCTAAGTGTGTCAAAATATTTGCATAATGGTGGCTACTGAACCAAATGTGATGCTTCTGAGTTGACTGGACTTGGCAACACTTACTTGGATATAACCCATTTTAACAACTGCAATATATCCTATGATTGAAAAGAAGAAGAAAACGACAACAATTCACTGCCCTTCCTGGACATCCTGATCAGCAGAGATACAAGAAACTCAAGTCTACAGAAAAACCACCGATACTAACCAGGTGTTCCTCTACCAAAGCAACAACCCAACCTTCCACAAGAGAAGCTGTGTAAGGACTATATTTAAATGAGCCCAAACACATTGCAGCAACCAAGAACAGAAAAAGGAAATGGAGCATCTATACAACACATTCCAACAAAATGGATACCCACACAACTTTATCAAAAAGTCCCTGACCATACAACCCAATATAGCACAACCAACACAAACCCTAAAAAGAATTACACTGCCATAAGAATATCTCAGAAACCACAAATAGACCACTACAACCACATGGAATCAGTGTAGCACACAAACCAGCTAAAGCCCTCGAAACATCTTAAGCAAACCAAAAGACTCAGCAACCCCAGAAGAAAAAACAGGAGTCATCTACAACATACAATGTAAAAACTGCAACCACCACTATGTAGGACAAACAGGCAGAAGACTGTCAGAACGCATCCATGAACACCAACTGACAGTCAGAAGACATGACGAAAATTCTTTAATTTCACAACATATAGACGATTTAACCATAGTTTCAATAGGGCAAATGTGACAGTCTTAGACCAGGTCAAGTCCAAAAAAGTCAGGGAATTTCTAGAAGCCTGGCACTCTGACAAATCAGCCATCAATAGGCACAGACATTAACAACATCTATAGACTATGCAAAAGAGATAATCAACCAGCCTAAAAGAGAAAAAGATTTCAACACCCCTCCACCATATAATCAGTGCTCAGTTCAGCATAGATTATCATTAACTCCAAGGTCAACTTCAGACTAACAATCAAGTAAGCAGTACCTCAATCAAGAAAGAGCCATCAGTAAACAGCCCAACCAACGAATCTCTAAAACTGCCCCCACCTGTACAGACAGGCAAGACAGCGGAATATAAACTGACAGCAAACAGCATTCCTTACTAGCACTGATGATGTTATCTAGTTAGGGTAATGAAACAGTTGCAAGAAAACAAGCTGAGAGAGCATCAAGGACCCTGCATTGAAAGGAGTACAGACATTACAATTAGAGTAAAATGTGAAGGCCAAGTTGTGAGTCAGTGCAAGATGCAATTCGTGACATTCATATTAAATAGTTGCACAGGCTGCAAATTGATTACTGGGTATAATTTAAGACATTGACCTTTACAGTCTAAATGGTTTAGGGTCTATCAATTTGAGGAAACAACCCAATTCATCTACTGTGAACATGCCTGATTACTTAGATCTGCAGATCTTCTCTTCTGAAGAGAACCCTGCTGCCAAAAGCTCAGCTATCTGGTACATGAGAGCATTTCTTCTGTATGACTTCCAGGCTATATAGAATCCCCTCCCCAGTGAGGTACATTAGGCCCCCATTCTCCCAGTATCTAGAAAAATGGCACTGTCATGACTCCATCAGAGCCTGTATCTGCGAAGACAAGTCAAACAGGAGCTGAGGGGACAGCTTCATTGGCTTCAGAGGAAGGTGGGGAGGAGCCAGCTGAGTCAGGCCAGGGCCTTTCAGGATTGGGACGGCTTGTAGGCAGAGAAGAACGGGGGCAGGATGACCAAGAGAGGGCAAGCAGTGAACATGTGGAGTGACAGAGCTCAGGCAATGAGCAAAGACACCCCCTCCTAATCTCTGAGCACGGAGAGTGGAAAGAAGGTGGGAACAGCACAGGCTGACCCGCCGACTCGGGAGGACAGTGCCCCACCACTCTTCACAAGGCACACCTTGGAACTGAGATTTAAGGAAATGCTGTGGGGAGGGGCATTTGTCGGGAACAATGTTATGTCCTTATAAGGACATCCGCCTGGGATTGGCTAATCCACTGGTGGGAAAAATGAACTGCTGTCACTGGGCGGCTCAACCTGCTGGAGCGCTATAAAAGGAAGCTCCGGCAGCACAGCCGCCAGTCTATTCCTATGCTGAATAAAAGTGCTGAATGGACCAACACTGGTCGCATCTTCTTTCCCTGCGCCTGATCTAACACTGGCGACAAAAGACATAAAGAACCACAGCGACGAACCTCGTGGCACATCACCAGTCAACCAACAGAGCTAAGCATGAGCCGAAGTTGCCGGAACCAAAGCCACCAGAATCATGACAACACCGCAAGTGCCGCTAGTTTCGCTAGCCGCATTCAACCCCAGAAAGGAAAAATGGAGATCGTATATGATCCAATTTCACCAGTTCCTTAGGGGCAACAATTTCCAAGATCTAAGAGATGCCCGCAAAAGGGCCCTATTCCTGGCCCACTGCAGCTCTGAAGTCCTAGAAATGGCCATCGACCTCGAACCCCAAGGGACATCGAAGAAATATCGTGGGGCGATCTCCAAGAAGTGCTTCAAGAGCACTATGCCCCAACGGGAACTCTGATCGCTAACCATTTCACCTTTCAGCAGAGGAATCAGCTGGAAGGGGAGTCAATCAAGGACTTCGTGGCAGCCCTGCGCCAAATCTCAGCCAACTGCGAATTCGACAATGTGGACAATGCCATCAGAGACCGCATGGTTTTTGGCATGAGGGACATGGCACTTCAAAAGAAGTTCTTAAGTAGAAAAAAGATTGCACTTAAGGACGTTGTTGAAGAAGCCACAGCTGCGGAAACATCGGAGAAAGCAGCAGCCGCAATGATGAAAGCCAAAGCGGTTCACAAGATCCAAAAGGCTCCCCAAATTTCCACTGACAAATCCTCCACTGAACCTGAGTCAGAGGAGGAAATGGCTGTCCACAAGGTCTCCAGACCCCCAAGGTGGGAAACCGCTCAAAATGACGACCGGGGGGAGTGCTGAGGCAGCTGCAGAGGAGACCATGCGTGGGCTAATTGCCGATGGAGAGATGCGACCTGCAGACATTGATTGAAGAGGGGTCACATCACAGCAGCCTGCAGAGCTGCGGATCTAGCCCCAGAACCGTCCAAGCACCGTTTTCATGAAAATCGCAAAGACAACCAGAGGTCATCTAGACGGTCCTCCTACCAACCCAGATGAGGGGAGGAAGATTTTCCCAGGAGCGGGGCAGTCCATCAGACCACTATCGCCCATACCGATGACAACAGCGCCACCAAGTTCCATGTGATGGTGCACGTGGAAGGGACACCATGTTCCATGGAAGTAGATTCAGGCTCAATCTACTCCATCATGGACTGGCATCAGCTGAAGCTCTTAAAGCCGGGTTTCAGTAAGAAGGACCTGAAACCCCTGCGGTCAAGACTGGTCGATTTGGGAGGAAATCCCATCGGAGTCCTTGGCAGAACCTCACTCCGGGTCACCTACCACAACTTCCATGGCGACTTCCCCATCACCATCGTCGAGCACAGCCACCTGAACCTTCTGGGAGTGGAATGGTTTAAACACTTAGGGCTCTCAATTGGAGGGATTCACCAAATTCGACAAGATGAACTCGACAAGCCCACTGAAGAATTCAAGGAACTCTTTGATGGTAAGCTAGGGAAATTTTGGAGGAAATCCATTTCCTTCAATTTAGATAAGGCAATTACCCCAATTAGGCTCAAGCCTCGAAGGGTTCCATTTGCCTTGCAGCCCAAAGTAGATGCCCAGCTGGACAAATTAATTGCCCAAGGCGTATTGGAACCGATCGATCATGTGACATGGGAGACCCCCATTGTGACCCCAATGAAGCATGATGGATCTGTGCACATCTGTGCTGACTATAAGTGCATGATAAATAAGGCTTTACAGCAAAGTGCATACCCAGTTCCAGTAGTGCAACATCTGCTGCATTCACTTGGGAATGGGTCAATATTCGCAAAACTGGACCTGGCCTAGGCTTACCAGCAACTGCCAGTGGATGAAAAAACTGCAGAGGCTCAGACAATTGTCACCCATGGGATGCATTTAAATGCAACCACCTCCAATTCAGAGTCAGCGCAGCCCCAGGCATCTTCCAATCCATGATGGAACACCTACTCCAGGGCATTCCGGAGGTGGTGCCATACTTCGATGATGTCTTAATCTCCGGGCACTCAAAAACCCAACTAACTGAGCAACTCAGGCTTGTCCTGCAGCGGTTCAAGGCGAAGGGTTTAAGAGTGAGGAGGGATAAGTGCATCATTGAAGTCCAGGAGGTCGAGTTCCTGAGCTATCTCATTGATAGTACAGGCATCCACCCCACCAAAAACAAGGTCAAAGCCATCCATGAAGCTCCAAGCCCCAAAAACAAAGCGGAGCTTCAGGCTTTCTTAGGATTACTGAATTTTTACAGTGTCTTCCTAAAACAGAAAGCCACGACTGCTGAACCACTCCATTGCCTATTTGGGAAAGTGGCATCCTGGAAATGGGAGGAGGAAGAGAAAGCAGCATTCAAAGCCATCAAAGGACTGCTTTCTTCGGACAGTGTGCTCATGCAATACCACGAGATGCTTCCCCTGATGTTGACGCATCACCCTACGGAGTTGGAGCGGTGCTCAGCCACGAAGTTCCAAATGGCTCAGAAGCACCTATCGCTTACTTTTCTAAAACGTTGTCCAGCGCAGAACACAATTACAATCAGCTGGACAAGGAAGCCTTGGCCATCGTCACTGGCATCAAGCACTTCCATGAATACCTTTACGGCAGGAGATTTAACATCATCACTGATCACAAGCTGCTGCTGGGACTACTTGCGGGCGACAAACCGACACCAGCATACATGTCCTCCAGAATGACGTGATGGGCCATCTTCCTAGCCGGGTACTCATACACACTGATCCATAGACCCAGCAAAACCATAGGAAACGCATCCAGCGTCCAGGACAGGGAGAGGACTGACGTCACCAGCGGGAAGAGCTTCGAGACTCAGCCAGAGGTGCTGGGGCAGAGCCCGCATACTTGACGGCCGAGCTCCGGACGGTTCCAAGGTGGGAACTGGAGGTAACAGGAGCTCTGCCTGCTCTGGTAGGCGGCGAAGCTCAAATGGGACTGCGCAGGTCAACCAGAACCATCAGACGCCCCGTTTACCTGAGCAACTATGTAACATTTATTGGCTTTGATGGACAGACTACAAACTAGGAGGGGAGGGTTGTTATGTCCTTATAAGGACATCCACTGGCGATTGGCTAATCCACCAGCGGGAAAAATGAACTGCTGTCACTGGGCGGCTCAGCCTGCCGGAGCGCTATAAAACGAAGCTCCGGCAGCGCAGCTGCCAGTCTATTCCTATGCTGAATAAAAGTGCTAATGGACCAATGCTGGTCGCGTCTTCTTTCCCTGCACCTAATCTAACAAACAAACACTGAATTCATGGGAGTTTTGTGTGCCATTGCCAATGTTTGGAGTATCTTGGACTTCTTGCTTTATTTCTTGCTTCCTGGATTAATTGCCTTGTTCCTTTGCTTCTTGGACTCATTGACTTATTCCCTTGCCCCACAGGATTTCTTGCTTTGCAGCCATTGTGCTCACAGCATTTTGATAGACTACTTGCAGCCAGAGATTGCTGGAGAGGTGTGTGTGTGTGTGTGTGTGTGTGTGTGTGTGTGTGTGATATCACTTTGCTCTGGGACTTGCCATAAATGTGGGAGCATTTGGGGGAAAGATTGGAGCAATAAAGGGGTAGTTTGAACTATCAACTGATTGTGTTACCTCTATGTCTTGCCCTGGGTCATCACAGGCACACATATCTCTTGCCAACTTTTCAATGTTGTTAAATTGTTCAAATAATGATCTTAATTCTGATTTGAATATACTGTTCTGTTACAGTTTGAACTTTTTTACAAGCTATCTTGAAGAGAACATTGGGGTCTTTCCTCACTACCAATCCCCGTGAACTCATTCTGCAGAAGTAAATCCTGGTACTTACTCCCACGAAAGTAAATATATGGCTGTTTATTGGGTTTGTGTGGGGGGGGATATGAAATGACTACACACGCATTAGAATGATGCAATGGCGCATGTTATGTAATGTTGTTGTTTATGTAATGACAATATGGCATATGTCAGCATTTTGACATTAGCATGGCTTTTTAACCAAGAGGGTCAGAGCTTTGGGGAAATAACCGCATGCATATACCTTGCTGGATTTTTATAGAATGCTTCAGAAAGAGAGTGAGTAAAACCTCTATTAAGTACCCCAAAACATTTGAACTTGCAAGGATCTGCAGGATTTCATTTCATCTTTATCTTGGGGTTCTCATCTTCCTACATCAGACCTCTTTGGCAATGCACGTCTCTTTTTGGATTCTCAGTGCGTTTTTGGTTGCTATTACAGAAACCCAGCCCCAATCTCTGCTTCATTAAGATCTTCAGCAATGTAGACTGAATATTGCATTAAAATGTTGCTAAACATATAAAGAAGGGTGTGCATAAAAAGCATCGCTTTTTGCTAAATACAGCATTGCTATGAACTGTAATAACCATCAGAGGGCCTTCTGCTCTTTCTAAGCTGACCAGGCTAATAGGATTGCTTGCTGGGAAGCAGGACCTAGAATTATGTAATTTGAGAGCAAAGGCTGCCCTCCACATGGCTTGGAGTGCCTGCTAATATGGAATGCCATCTGGTACAGGCTTCTGGATAAATTTTTCTTTGCAGCTCTGTCAGTTCCAGTTTACTTTTTAAAAATGTATTTTTATTAGTTTTAATTATATAAGAATACTAGCGCAATAACGAAAAATTACTTTGACCTGGATACCACAAACCTTCATTTTGCTGAGAGAAATGCATGACAATCAAACAGCACTGATAATAATGTATGTATCCAGAGAGAGAACTCAAATTACTCATTCAATCCAATCAATGGAGATGATGAGAGTTGGAATGGAACTGGCACACTGAAGGAGATCAGCAAATATTTCAGAGTCTTACCCATTGAGTGTCTGCAGAAATTCTGCAGAATTTCCACCCACCAATTCTCAGTTAGAAGGTTGGAAACTCTATTTTGATGTTACCCAGAGACTTATGTCTCTTTCTGTGGATCAGACAATTCAAAATTTACAAAAGGCAATTGATTCTGCCAGCTGCTGTTTTGCATATACTGGTAGATTTAAATTCTAGCAGCTGCTTTAAAGACACTAAGCTGCGTTCATAAATTGTACTCATGCCTAATGTATATTTTCTATCTGTACCTGTTGGGGATAATGGAACTTATTTATGCCTAATGTTTTCTTTTCCACAACAAAACTTCAAGATTCTATTTGACCTAATTTACTTTCAGAGAGCAATTAGAACAGAGATCAGGTGAAGCATTGAATAACTACTATTAATCTTTTGACAGTTCTAAATTCATTCAGCTGTATTTTTAATTTGGCATCTATAGTTCACTGTACCTACTATTTGATTCCAAACCTTCTGACATTTTCTGACAGGATATAGCCATAGGTAAGGGCTGGGGAGAAATTATTTCTTGCTCAGTTTACTATGCCCTCTTCTGGTGCAGTAACCAGACCAACAAATGGTTGCTGCTCTTACTGATTTAACAGGAGGCTAGGGAAGGAAAGCACTCTGGGGATTTTTTCCACCTTCTTCAACCTCTGAAGTTGCAGAAACAAGTGACAAGCACATAGGTGTCACCTCTGTCAACTGTACCATTTCTGAAGAAAGATCCATCAGATCAGGAATAGTATTAAATCCATGTTCAAAAATAATGCTGCCTCCTGATTGTAGGTGAAGAGGAAGGGATGTCTGGAACAAAAACATAAGAAGTTCCCACCTACCCTCATTTCATCCCACACTTCTGTGCTATGTCTATCATTTGTTGTCCAACCTCTACAGCTCATTTGCAGTGATTTCCTTGCTCCTAGGTATCTTTCAGCCTATTAAAATCTAAATATGCATGGGTTTGTGATGCAGGTATTAAAAAATAGGGATTTTACTGCACTTGTTTCTTAGAGCTGAAAAAGATAATTCACATACAGTATGTCAGTACAAAATCATTGCTGATAGGTGGCTGTCATTTCCTTCGGTTGCAATTCCTTCCTGTCTTTTCTGCAGGGTCCTTTGGGTGAGTTCAGCAAGTGAAAATACCAGGAGTTTGAGGATCATTTGTACAGCTTTGAGATGACGCAGCAGCAGATCCAGGTTTGTTCATGATGCTTCTAGATCAAACTTCAGGAAGAGGCCTATGTATCCAACCTTGCACAGGAGCATCCTGGACATTTGTTTTGCTATGGGATGCAAATCATGAGTAATAAGGAATGAATTGTTACAATGGAGCTCAAAGTGACACTGCAAACTTTCCTTTCCATATATCTAACATTCCACCTACTTGCTATTCATTTAGTGCATGGCACGCTGACGTTTGCTCCTTGAGTGCATTGGCATGTTCACCTTTAAAAACAACCAACTTCCCATACCAGCTTCCATCTCTCTGTGTTTTCTGTAATGGTATCTGTACTGCTGGATAAACTCCAATGCTTCATTAACTACTATCCACAATCCACAGGACTCCATGTAGTCCAGAATAAGAATCCTTTTGCTGTCCTCATCTGAACCAGCTGATGATCCAGAAAAGTCCACCAAGCAAAGCACTTCTGCTAGAAGCAAGCCAGTTGAAAGTGAAGGAGAAAAATTCCCCACTACTCAAATTACAAGGACAGACCACATAATCTGCTTGAGCCAAGTTTACTTGAACAGCACTGGTGATAGACTACAAGGTTCAGCTCACCGAAGGAGGCTATACACAACCTTTATATACTTGTATAATAAATGCTGACCAGTAATAATATCAAAGACCAATTACAACACAGTTTAGATTTTCTGTTTATAGTGAGATAAGCAGAATAAAGTCAGTTTTTGTGTTGTATTTTTAGATGGAAACTAGAAAGTAACCAAGTGCCAATTTGAACTAATTTGTGAGCCCGTTACTAAGCAGGCTTTCTTGAGTTAAGGGCCTTTGGAGATTTTGGTCCAGGTATTTATTTTACTCCTTCCGTCCCCCTCTTTGGGGATTAAATCTGAAAGCCATACAGAGGAAAATGCAGAACCTGGTGGTAATTGCAATCAATTGATTCTGGCACATCAGCCAAAGCCACATTATATTTGGAAGCAGGTGCTGAATCTTAGAGGGCTCGTGCATCAGAACCCAGCTGTGGATTTGGACCTTGGTCTGTACAGCTGTATAATCTGTACAAACTATCAATTCCATGTCCATCTGGGGCTGCAAGAGGAGAAGAGTGTCAGCCTTGGAAGCCATATTAGGCTGGAAGCTTCAATGCTGCCACCTCCTCATGTGTGGGAAAGTAGGAGGGGGAATTTAGGAGAGGAGTGCTAGTAGACATAATAGCATTCTTCCTATCGGTCAAGGTCAGGGTGATCCAGCATCTGGAGGAGGAGTGCACAGGGGCTGGGTTGAGGTGGAACGGACATTGATTGGAGCATGTGATCGAGTGAGGAGAAAGGGGGTGGTTTTGGGAGCTTTGAATTACTGAAGGAAAGCCCGTGTTTTTCAGATTCGGGATTTCCCAGATGTGCCAGTTTACCTATTTCTAGTAAAGAGAACTTTGGAAAATGCTTGCTTCTGTGTCTTTGCTGGGAGTCAGGGGTTTTCTGGAACGCTGACATTGAGAGTTTGTCTCCTCATATTTAAGGTCTTGCACTGCAGGAACCACTTGCCTCTTTGAAATTGCAGTCGGTGTCAGTGACTTCGGCTATGGAGTGTGAGAGCAATAGCAGCAGGGATGGGCTGCTGGGGGTTTGGGAGAACCTCTAGCTAAGATTCTGTGCAGTTCGGAGAACCCCCAAATCTTACTGGCTGGCCCTGCTCGCCCCTCCCTTCCCAGGAGTCCCCACGCGGCCTGTTTTGGATGCAGGTAAGTGCAGGGCGTGTGCAGAGGTTCAGGGAGGGCGAAAAACAGGCCTACTGGAAGTTCAGGAAGGCCTATTTCCGACCTTCAGAGGGCCTCTGGAGTCTGGGGAAGCCATTTTTGCCTTCCCGGAGGTATGAAGAAAGCCTCTGGAGCCCGGCAAAAATGCCCTCCCCCCCTCCCCCCGCTGTGGTGCAGGAGGCTGACTAGGCCACACCCACCATGGCCATGCCCACCCAGTAATCGGGCAGAGAACCCCTTGCTAAAATTGTTGATGCCCACCCCTGGATATCAGCATATCAGGTAATGTTCCTATAAGCCTCTCAGGAGCAAGATGATAATTGTGCTCTGTGGAGCATAGTAAAAGAACACATCCACAACATTCTTCAGTTTTGGGGAGGGGCCAAATCTCTGTTTTAGAGGGGCATCCTCTGCCTACTATGCCATACAACCATCAATCCCCCGTTGACCCAATTGAGGCTGCAAATGTACCAAGCACTGGCAGCTATGGGTCCATATTCTAGCCAAAATCCTTTAAAAGAGAGGTCTGCCTTTGAATTGTACCACAGAAAAAAAATACGGAGAACAAAAGCAGAACCAGCATTGATTGACTTGTTCCATCCCAACCTCTCTGGTGAAGAAAAAGCAGCAGCATTTGAGGAGTCCTCTGCCATCTCCAGAGAATCCCAGATGGAGGAGTGTCAGTCCTCAGAAATAGAACATCTTTTTTGTTTGTTTCACTCATTATTCAATTTCCATATGCAAAATGGAAGCCAAAACAGAGACAATTGGATGCCTACCCTTCAGTCATGTTCATCAAAAAGTGAGAGGAAGCTTTGCTTAACAGAGGGAAAAGATGTAAAGTGACCTCAGGTTGAAAGCAATTGACGAATCAAAAGTCAACAAGCAGGGGAGGAGGAGACACACTTCAGCGCTTTGAGAATATGTGGACTGATAGGGCAGGAAGGACACAAAACATCACCTGGCCCCGCTCTACTTAGAGAAAGGTGAAAGGACTCCAGGCAAACTTTTGCCAAATATTGACCTACCAATAGAATGCTACATCTTTAAAGGGGCTAGACTGTACTTTGAGCATCCTGTTTATATATGTGGGGGAAGGTCAAGGTAAGGAGAAAATGGGACTCACAGGTGTAATGATTAAGTTTCCAGATCTTGCTTTCCAGATACTTTATTTGCATCCAGCAAGATAGTAATTCGGAGAACACTAAGGCGCTGTTTTCCTCATCGTCTCTATAATACATTTGTATGTTGGAATATAGAAGAAATGGTGTAGCAGAACGTATTGAAGGATACAATAATAGAATTCCAAATGAAATCTCTAGAGTCAAGTTTTGTTGGATGTACCTTCTTGTTCTATCTTTGATCCCTCCCCACAGTAAGAGGAATGCACCACTGAAGATCCTGATGCAATTCTGGAGGCTGCCCAGAAAAACATCTGTGTCTCAGATCCTCCCATGCACTTTTTTTTATATAAAAGTGGAAGTATGCAGGGGTGGGGGGTATAAAACCAACCTGCCCTGTCATTCACTTTGAACAGCTTATCCACCTAACAGAAACTCACCTATCCTTATAGTTTGGGCAGTAGGGAACTACTATATACTCCCTTTGGCATAGATCATTATGGGGGCTTTGTCTCAATCCAATCCTGTTTTGGTATCACAGTATCATATCCTTTCCAATAAGGTACAAACCCAAAAGTTATGCACATCTACCCACATATACAATGCTTCTGATAGGGCCCTTGGATTTCAGCATATGGAGTCCCTTTAATGTTTTTATATATATATATATAGGAAAATCCGAGAAAAGGAGCATTTTAACTATTAGCATTGTCGAGGAATGGTGCAATTATACCAAAACACTGTTTTCCCTTTCATGCTGTATCATAATGCATAGGCCACCATTATAACTAGTAAAAAAACAGCCCTAAAGGAGGAAAAATGCTTCCACACATGGTTGCCAGTATTACTTACCTTTCCGAGAGTTATAAAGTACACACACTGCCTCTGCAGTTAATAGATGAGATGAATACACCAGATAATGGAGGGATTTCTGGGCAGAGAAGTATTGAAACCACTTCCATCCTCATTAATGTCATCCTCATGTCCATAGTGGATTGCATTCCATTCTGTAGAAGTGGGGTCTTTTTAATCCCTGCTATGAATTATGGTAGTTGGGTTACCTGTAGTGTAGCAGTCTTCAGATTTAGGTTGCTCTTATATTGTGCCTATTCCTTTCCTGTGCCATCTTATGACTGGAAGCATGATCAACCTGTAAAGTGGTAAACCTTGATAAGCCAGTCAACAGCTTTCTGTCTACCTCTGTACCATATTTCTGACAGACGTGAGTTTGAATCCCTGGTGACAATTAGGATAGAAAAGAAGCAAAAAATTGAGATGTAATAAGCTGGGCTACCAGCAGAATGGTGAAAGTCTGGTTTGTTGGATGGTTTAAGAACTTCACTAATGGAATGCTGAAACAGCAATGCTTCCTTTTCTATTCATTGATTTATCTAATTTATGTAGCCACTCATCTCACAGCAAGAACTTTTATTTCTTCCCCAGTTGATATAAGGGATGAGAAAGTTTGAAGTAGTGGGGTATTAGTGCAGGAGAGTAGTAGACACAAAAGGTCCATCAATGGAAACCATATGTCCTCAAAGACCCACCCAAGAAAAGGACAGTGAAAGGAGGAAGGAGAGAAAAGCAGAATTCATCAATTGGGAATTGTAATGAACAGTCTAGACAGAAAACTGGGCCATCACTTTTGCCAAAGTGGAGGAAGGGGTAGAAAGCCAGAAAATGATTTATTATGCCAACCTCTTATGCTATTTCTAGCTGATTTACGGACAAGGCTGCCATGTAAGACAGCCCTGTGTTTTGGATCTAGATCTGGGTTGCAAAAATCTGGATGACCACTAGATGATAGCAAAGCATCAATTGACAATAGTAACTATTCTATAATTACAGTGAGATTTTGATAACCCAGATTTGATAATCCTAACTTTCTGTATATTTGGAATATATAGAGATAGCTCCAGCTGTATCTATCATTTTTGATGTATTGAATGAAATGTTTTTGTCTATGAAAGCCTAGGCAACTCAATTAGTTGCTCCAGAACAATGTCCTCTAAACTGGTACCTTTAAATGTTTTGAGACCAAAACTCCCAGTGCTTGCTCAGTGAAAATTTTAATCTTAACCCATCTGGGTTAACAACAACCTAGGGAAGCTAATTAAAATACCACAAGATCTTCTCTCCCTTCATAATAGCAAGACTATTGAATGAACTACTAATTATATATACAGCATCATTAGTGTGATTGTGTTTTACAGAATATTAGGGAACACGCTCTGAGCAGTTTACAGCTGAAGGTCCAATTCCATAAAAGCAATCAAGAGAGTGGAGGAAAGAGAAAGCAGGAATACCTACAATGCAACAGTAAATTGTTCTTTTGCTGCACATCTTTAAGCTAATCACAAACGAAATTGCAATATTGAAGGAGAGTAGAAAATTGTGCCAAATATTTTACCAAGAAGGTGATCTGAGGATGGCTTGGAATGGAGAGAAATGGGATGCTATTCTAAGCTTCAGGGCTCCAATTTGGAACTGTTCCCTCCCCTCTCATTATATGACCAGCTGACTTCTATCAAATGAAATGTTTAAGTTTATTTGCTTTTGGAACTAATGTCCCAATAATGTTTATGGCATATAGCTTCTCTTTAGAGACAAACGGCATTTCAGAGGTTCTGACCAATTTAAATGAGACTTTGCAATCTGAATGTTACATCCATGCAGGTGCGAGCAGAGGCTTTTCCTTCTGCTGCGCAAGTGCAGGATGTATTTTAAAGTTATTGGTTAAAGGCTGACAGTTTCCTATAAAAAGGGGCTGTCAACAGGGAGCTGCATGTTGGTTTATAATGAATCCTTATCTTAAATAAATGTTGCTGCTGGAAGTTTGGCTCATCATCTGTATTCCCACGCATAACATTTCACTGAAGGACTAAACTGAAATCTCACAAAATTCTCCGAATTTCAGGAGTATTTTGGTATATATATGCCTTTCAATCAGTTTTTTTTATTTCATGATATTTTTCAGGAGTGGCCTGCCATTGTCAGAGAGTATGAGTAGTCCAAGATCATCCACTGGCTATGTTGCTAAGATAGCACTAGAATTCACAGTCTCTTGTTTCTAGCCCAGTGGCTTTAACCCACAACAACAACATGCTTGTTAACCATAAGAGTGAACTGAGAGCTAGTAGCAAGAGAAACCATCTAATCAAAGTCAAAGTCTTGTGACTCTCCACCTTTTCCCACTTAGAAATCCATTGGGACAATTTGTCTCAGCTGCCAGCCCAGCTCAGCTGCCTACTCCAACCACTGTGCCTCCTTTGAGGCCCATCACAAGATAACATCACAATGGTTGGTTATTTTGAGTAAGGATACACAACTCAGCTGTTGTGTTTTAACAGCAGGTGGGATCAGAAAGCAGTTTTCTTAAGAGATCTTAAGAATTCCAATCCCTGCAAGACCTCTACAGAGAAGCTGAGAACTTGACTGTTTTCTCTTTTAAGGGCCCCTTGGAATTGCATCATAATCATAATGCAATATATTGTATGCCAATATAAATATTCAGGCATGTTATCCTTAGAACTGCCACAGTGAATAGCCCATTATTAATCTCATAACTGATGGAAGGAAAAATTTCCTCTTGAGTTCATGGCTATAGTGGAAGTAGTTTTCCAAATTACATCTGCGGCTGCTATCAACAAAATGTCAACACTGCTCTGCTCAGGGCCACCTTACACAAGCAGCTGCCTAAACATCCTTCCAAAATTTAAGTGTTTTGCTCTAATCTTCCTGTGTTCAAAAAATGATATTTCTTTTCTCCATAATGTCAGCTTTTAACTTACCGAACTTTACTACCAGGGACAAAGTTGATCTGATTTACAGCTAAATAGAGAGAGTTTCATTTTATCAAAGCCAGCTCAAGATATGTTGCTGCTTGAGATGAATGCTGGGAACCTTCTTGCCCCATTTCATGTGCAGAACATAACCAGACTAGTAGCTGAAACATCAACAATGGGGCAGAACATCAGGGACAGAAGATTTTCTTAGTCCATGCAAAATAGATTTTATGACAAGCTCTGTTCTCTCCTCCAATACTTTACTGCAGTTCAAACTTTCTAATATTTACTCTGCTTGAGGGAGCTGCCCTGAATCTTCAGAACCAGGAAAAGGTTCACCAACCCTAAAGGACAAGTTACATTAATAATAAGATTTCTTACTAACTCCGTTCTCCAATTTTAGTAGAGCAGTTAATATCGCAATTCAGTTCTGTACCAAAGGATAGTAAAGTAGGTGGCTGGGCCACTCTAATTTCCTCAGGCTGTGGTAATCCTCTGCTCAAAGTAAACACTGCCAGTAGTCACAAATAGTTCTACAAACTACTCCATTCAACTGTTGAAGAGGTATTCTGCACCCTCAAAAATACAGGTTACAAATGAAGTGATCATTGGACAGATGCAGAAAAAGAAATAGAATATAGCTGCTGGATAAGCTTAAAATCTGATGGGTATAACTTTATATTATGTGGAGGTCCTGAGAGATTAGCACAACCACACCAATTGATTGTGTTGTTTCTGTTATTAAGAAAGAAATGCTGCAATGCTAGCCTGCATTGGTCCTTCAGAGTAGACCGTTCTGTGCAAATGTCACCAACAGAGATCCATGCACAGTGTTAATCTTTGGTGGACTAATGCCAGCAAGTGATTTTCAGGCTGCTTTTGGAGGTGCCTGAAGGCTTGATATTTCCAGAAACTATGTAGTCTCCTCTCTCGTTAGAGGCTGTGCAGCATCCCCTCCATTGAGTTCAGCAGAAATAGGAAATTAAAGCTGGTGCTCTCAAGGAGATCCTGGATCAAAACTGGGCTCAGTTGAAAGTAAGGCCTGAAGGTTGCATCATCAGACTGGCGGGCCATGGGATCACCTGAGTCTCGGTTCCTTAGTGATGGCTCCCTGGCATTTCTGAAAATAAGTCCATTGCATTTGAATAAAAACAAGAAAGGGACCCAAAGCAATCCTTTCATGGAGCCTCCTAAATTCAAGTGGAAAAGATAGGGCTGTTCAGGTAATCCCACTATCATTTTGCAGAGACAAATATATTTTGAACAAACCCACCCATGTGATCCCAAAATGATCTTTTCATGAAGCCTCCTGAAGTCAAGAGAAAGTTCTCTGTGGGAAGAATGGAGCCGGATGCATCCCAGAACAGCGCCTCATCATGATGCTGCTGCCCAGAACATTTCATATTGTTTATATTAAATTATATTTATATTAATATGGTTAATATAAATTAATTACAGTTTAATCAAAGTATTGCATTTTTTAAAAAGTGTTAATCTTCAGATCCTCTCCTATAGATCTAGATTTTCATGCACATCATCATTGTATTAATTATGCAACTTGTATAATATATAACAGTCATTTATTTTCATTTATTTATTTTATTTATAATCATATTTCTATACCGCCTTCTCCCACAGGACTCAGGGTGATGCACAGCCAGAGGAAAAACACAAAACACCATAAATTTTAAATTTTAAATTATTCAATAATTTGGCCCAATTTAATTAAAAACCCAGAATTAAAATACCTGATTAAAATTCATTTAAATGGTCAGCCTCACCTGTTGGAATAGCCATACAACTATGCAACTATTTTATATCCTCACTAAAAGATAGAATCAATTGCACATTTCTTTCCAGCTCTTTCCACCTTTAAGGCTGCTGTGCCTTAATCAATTCTCTTACAGACCGAAATCTAGCATCATTTTCCTTAAACAGAGATACGGAACTATTATCTGCTGCATTCTTCTTAGATTTATTTGCATCCTGCCTTTATTATTTTTTCAAATAATTCAAGGTAGTGAATATATGCAACATATATATTCTATTTTCCCAACAACAACAGTCCTATGAGGTGGGTGGAATAAGAGTGTCTGGATAGATTAACTCTAAAATTAAAAAACAAGGAAGACTCACACTACTATCAAATTTGGAATAGATGGTATGAATGGATTGACAAACAAGGGGAAAAAACAGATGATAAATACATCAAGAGACCAAAGTTAGTAAATTTACACCGTCAACATAAATATATCATAGCAAGTGAAGATAAATGTATATATATGATTATATATTGAAATGTTATAGATAGAAAACTTTTGCTTAGTAATATTAGAACATAAGTAATACTGAAATGTATTTTGTTTTTAGTCATAAGATTGTTTTTATGACTTTTGTCTTTTTTATCTTTTATCTGTTTATATCAAATAAAGTTGATTTTAAAACTCAAAAAAAAAAAAGAGTGTCTGGCCCTAAATCACTCAGCTGACTTTCATGGCTAAGGTGGAACCTGAACTCATGACTCCAGCTTTCTAGCCTGATATCTTAACCACTAGACCAAACTGGTTCTCTAGTTGTAACTGGTAATAATCCAGGAGTTCTGCCTGAAAACAGGCAGTTTTGGCACCTTAAGGAAAATTCTGAACTTGCTTGCCTTAGCCTGCAGGACTAGTCAGATTCATCTAGAAATGAATGCCTATTTGCCATTAATTATTCTTTGCTAGCCCTTCCCATTTTCAGTAAAGGGTTGGGTAATTAATTAACATTTTTCTCAAAACTCCTCTGAAGTTTTACAGATGGGAGGGACAGGATTAGGTTGAAGAGAGCTTCCCAAGTACAAAGAAAAGTTTAACTTCCTATCTGGAACACTCTTTGGCTGGACATTGCAAAAGTGCAAGGGTGAGGTAGATACAACTTGAACATAAATATTGGGAGGGCGGACAGGGGGATTGATAGAACTGTTCTTAGATATTTTTGAATTACGAAAACAATTTTGTCCAATGATTTTAAGTTACCTGAAGTGATGCACATCTATTGTGCAAAGGTACTCTCTATTTTAAACTCTTTGAGCCATGTTTTCTTAGCTGAGCCCTGCCTAGAGTGAAAATATACAATCTCATTAAAAAGCAATTGTTTACTATATTAAAAGGAATATTTTAATGTTTTAGGTGATAGGAATGACCAGCAGCACACTATGACCAAGATTTTGTTAATGAAATAGAACTAAAACCAGGAGTTATAAATCTTGTAAATAATTAGTTAGAATGATGTATTGTGGTCATTATTATTTCCAGGCAAAAACTTTTAAGTATTGTTGGTTTTTTTGCTTTGTGATCACAAAGATTCAGTTTATAAGAGGCAATTTCTATGAAACCCTCAGCAGGAAATTAGGGACAACGGAGCAAATATTCTGGAACTAATCTCATTTTGCTGCAAGAGAACAGAACTTTTTTTTCTTCACAGGACAGCTATGAAGTTCTGATTTTCCCTTGGACTAAACTTATCAATAGCCATTGGTTTACTAATAAATTCCATATAGTATTTATTAAATGTTTTTTGCTGCCCATCTCTCCACTATAGTATAATAAATACAAAAATTATAAAATATCACAAAACCACTGCCTCAGTAGTACAAATTCATCTTGTGATTACTAAACATTATGCCTTTTCCAAAATGGATAAATACTACAATTCCAAAAGCTCTCTCTTAAAATCTTGACTATCACTTTTCCAATTTCTCAATATAATTCTTTTGGAATAAAAAGAGTCAGATTTTAAAGCTTTTGTATATATTAACATCCTTACAACCATATTAACATCCTTAACATTTACATATTTTCCAATTTATATACTGTATCAAATTAAGAAATTGCCTGTTTCTCTCACAGAGCAACTCTATAAATCTTGAATACATTAAAATCCAACACCACACAAAAAAAGGTATCAGATAATTGCAAAAGTCCATAGCTAGATAGTGGATGGGTGAAGAGGCTCAGAAGGAACTGTTCACTAGCTTCTCATCCTGTAAAGAGGACAGCAAAAGAGTAGACAGCAAGTCTACTTTCAGACTTGCATGATTCTGTTAATGTAGCCAATTCTACCATAAAGTAGAATTCATTCATCTGGTTGTGTTTCCTATCTGATCTATTTTGGAAGCTGACAGATAAATCCCTTAACCATATCATACTGGTCAATGAACTTGAAAACGTTTATACTTCCAACAAAATCTGACATCCATTATTCCAGGTACATTCTTGGGGTGGGAAGCCCAATCTACTAAATACACTTTTATGAATTAATATTAATTTTTTCATCTTTTTCAAACCATAATTGTTTTGCCAAATCCACATGTTAAGGATTATTTGAAAAGTCATCATTATTTCAAAAGATAAGTGTGCATATACTATAGCTAGTACAATGCATACAGGTAGTCCTTGCTTAATGTCTAGTTGAAGTTATAACAGCCATGGAATGAGTGCTTTATGGCCCACAAAGTACGCCAGTCACTGTAAATGGTTGAATCACCCCCAGTCTATTAAAATAAATAGGTTCACTTGACTGTGGCATTTGCTTAATGACATCACAAAAAGGGCCAGAAAATTACTTTGTCATTTGGGTGCCTTGACTTACAACTGCTACATTGTACCATCATAGATTTCCAGCTCAATTGTGATTGTAAATTGAGGACTACCTGTATTTAGTCTGATATGAGAGCATGGGTGGAAATTCCATTCAGAATATATTTTCTTAGGAAATTTGACTTCATCTAGGATCATAAAAAGCTGCCAGTCAAACCAGTAGCCATCTATTTCCCTATTGCCTAAGCTGTGAGAGTTTCAGGAACAGCCTGACTTCCTGATCTGATCTACTTGAAGAGGCCAGAGACGGACTTCCCCATTGCTCTTTTTTTAAACCTAGTCACACATCATCAGTAGAACTATCATTTCTACCAGTTCAACTGCTAAGTAAGGTAAGATTTGTTTCCAAAGTTCCTTATGCTACAAATTTAGAGATGTTATAACTCTTGCACAGGCAATAGATTGTATTGGCAAAGCCCTTTGACACGTTTGATCAGTGAGATTCCAGTGTGTCAGTACATATAACCACATGCATTTTTTAATATAGGTATTTTTATAACATGCTCACTTCCTGCAAATGCAGCATTTGTGGGTTCCCAAGTCTCTTTGCACTGATTGAAACACTGATTAATTCTATTTTTATTTAGGTTTAATTTTTTGTACTTTCCCAGCATACATTTGCCCCTTTTAAGATTACTCAAATTTTCTCAAGTAATTCGGAAACCACATTTAAGTCTCTTTAATTTCTCCACTCTAAAGATAAAACTAAACCATGTGTTTCTTCTCTCAATTTCTTTTGGGCTCTGTAAACCTATTAGAGAAGTTATCAACAATGAGGGGAGTCTTTGAAAACTTTTTGGTCAGAGTATCAGTCCACAATTTCTTTTACATCTAGTCAATATGTGGCCATGAATGCTGGTTACCTGTTAACCAAACTGGGTATTTCTGAGGTATATCATGCCTCCTCCATACTTCTTTGTCAATAATTTCCTGGTGTAAATCCATGAGTTTTCAGTCACTGTCTGGTTCCCTTTATCTCGCATATCCCTTAATTAGTAGCATTCCTGCTATAATCAATCTTTCCTCCTCATTCCGTGACTTTTAAAAAAAGGCAAGAGTTAAAGAAAAAAACTATTGCCCAATGCAAATCTCTCATCCATGACTAACTCCATCCCAGTGTAATACTACTACAAGTTTATAACCTACATTTTGTGTGTTCTCTACATTATAGTAAATGTAATAAAGGTGATGTCACATGTTTTAAATCATAGCCTAACCAATTAACAAAAGCATTGCTACCCAGATCAGGTGGTTTTTAAAATCTCATTAAAAGGGATGGGAAGATTTTAATTTGTATAACTGAAGTATGAAAGTAATGTGTGAAATGTATATATGTTATATATATATATTTGAGTGCTTCCTATTCCTTCTATCCTATTGCTATTATTTCTGTACTATTACTATAACAGTTACAATTGCCTCTCTCTCTATATTTTTTTTTTGTGCCTTGTCCTGGAAAATGCCTGGATGAGTCTCTGCAGTTTTCTTGGCAAGATGGTTATATATTTGATTTTTATTCCAGCTTTATTACTTTGTAAGTAACTCAAAGCAGCAAACGTACATAATACTCCTTCCTCCTATTTTCCCACAACAGCAGCCCTGTGAAGTGGGTTGGGCTGAGAGACAATGGCCCAAAGTCACCCAGTCAGCTTTCATGACTAAAGCGGAACTAGAACTCTCTTTCTCTTAAGGCAGCACCTTAACCACTGTATTGTGGTTAAGAAGTGGGTTTCCAGCTTCTTAGGGCTGAGCAAGAATGACTAACCCAAGATTGACTAGTCTCTAGCATGATGCCTTTACCACTATACCAAACTGGCTCTCATTTATCATTATTGCATCTACTACTGTTATATCAATGTTTTCTTCTTCTAGAGCCTGTTCTGTTCTAATTATTCAGAGTTTCCTTCTACTTTTTTTCTTCTGTTTGTTGCAGCTTTTTAGTGTTCAGCAGGTAGAGCTCTTGCACCATTCTACATTGTGTTCTCCCTTGTTGAGCCTCTATACTTCTTTTATCTTGACCACCCCTCCCCTCCCCTCCCCTCTACAGAGAAAAACACCTTTTAGCTACTACACTTCCATTTCCTGATGACTACAGAGCTTTCCCTCCAAAAAAACAAGCCTTGCTTCATCTTCTTTCCTTCCCCCATGACTGATCAAGGCTCCTGTTTTATTGGTAATCCGGTCGTGATGATGCTGGAGAAAGGCTTATATAGAAGGAAAAGAAGGTAGCACAGGTGCCTGCAATTATCTTCAGCGGTCTGCTCTTTCACAAATGGGCCTTGTTTAAAGTGATCTGGCAATTTTCTGAATCTTTAAGAACTAGGTAAGGAAGATGATGAAATTCTGCCTTTGCTGCTGTCATTCGTGTGTTTGTATGTGTTTGTGTGTTGTGGGAAGAAAGGGTAGAGATTGCCCAACCAGAATACAATAAATTGGTCCTAGACTGCTGGATTGTTTTGTATAGAGCAGCACTCAGTTTGCTAAAGAAGATCAAACAAATAGTTATAAAATTACCCTGGAAGTTATTTCTCCAAATAATAGGGGTATCATAGTATTTTCTTTTCTTTCTCTTGTGCCTTGGAGGCAGTCTTGGGTCCTAGCAATGACATGGACCAGTTTCTATAAGGTTTTATCAAGGTTTTTTTCAAGAATAGTTTTTTATTGCCACCTCCTTCCTAGGACTCAGAGAAAAAGTGAGTGATCTAGTCATCTAGTCAAAGTCATCTAGCCAGCTTTGTACCTAAGGCAGAACTAGAATTCAACTCTAGTGTGGTGCCTTCAGCAAACCAAACTTGATCTCAGTTTCTTCTTTATAATTGGCTAATTCTGCTTACTTAAATGCCATTCACTCATATATTCCTATAGTTTCACTTATTGATTTACTACTGTTTTTCAGTTGGAGATAGACTTGGTTTCTGGGAGTGCCATTCTATCTCTTTAATTTCTGATTGAAATTGGTTTTTTTTCCTCCTGTGAGTCAGAGGCTCCACTGGTTCTCGGAGACTGTTCAAATCAATCTGACTAACCAAAGTGAATAGCAAAGCTCGAATCTTAGGACTTTCTTTGTAAAGTCTTCTTCCATTATATCTTGAAAATGCCAAGAGTCATCTTAAATGTATCTGGGATATTGATTTTCAAACCAGTTTAGGTCTAGTGCTCAACCTTGCAGTTTATGGATTCTTATCAAATAAGAGGCATCATTTTATCTCTCTTCAATTCCAATTCTGAAATTTCATTGGATTTTCACCTTGACCACGTTTGATGCACTATCCTCTGCAATTCTATAGGTGGGGTGTAGTAGTTCACATCCAATCTCACTCCAAAATTTCAACTGATTCCAGAATACAGTGTTGTGAATGGTAATGGGCAGATTAATGGAGTTTACCATGAGATTCAAAGGCATCCCCATGTAGAGTATATTTTAGTAGACAAGGTGGGATTTGACAAGGGCAATAGTGACTTCAGAAGGGCCTTCTGATCTAGAAAAATTGGCAAAACTGGCACATCAGATAAATTTGGGCAAAGGCCTTTGTCAATCAGGATGTGTGAGTCCAGAAAAGCCCCCTAATTTGACAACAGACTTGAAAGGAAAGTGCCACTCCATCCAAGGTCAGAGATGGAATATTTCCAGAATGTCTATGACAACCTGCCATGGACATCTTGTCACCGTCAATTTCTCACTGCCAATTTGACATGGCCAACTTGCTGTGGCCAACTCACAGCAGGACAACTTACTGCAGGAGAAGAGTTACATAATATTGAAGACATGGTATAATAGAATCATTTTTTAAAAGGATGTAAAAGGGACAAAATGAAATGTGAATTAAAAAAATAAAATATTTTTAAATTATTTGAAGTAATTAAATTGAATTATTGAATTCAAGTTGTACTGCAGCGAGTTGGCCACAGTCCATGGTGAGATGGCTGTGGTGAGTTGACCATAGAGAGTTGTCCCATTCCAATTGGGTGGTCAAACAGTCACAATCACTCAGTCTTGGTAGTATTGAGACAAAGATAGTTCCCTCTCATCCAAAATCTCATAGCTTCAAGGCATTGGGACAGAATCTCAACAGTCTCATTTAGCGAAACCAGGATCAAAACATATACTTGTGTATCATCAGTGTATTGATAATACAAAACCCCAAACCAGCAGATGACCTCATCGAGCAGTCTCATGTAGATGTTAAAAAGGAAGGGGAGAATTCTCTATACTATACAAAGAAGGGGTCAAGGGAGTAACCAACACTGATTAGAACCACCCATGGAGAAAGGAAGAAAACTACTATAAAACAATGCCCATACTCCCTAACCCATGGAGCCAGTTCAGAAGGATACTATGGTCAGTTTGTATAAAAAGCCACTAAGAGATCAAGGAGCACAAAGATGAATGCACCACCAGCATTCTGGCTCTAACATGGATCATCACAAGTGCAATCAAAACTATCTCAAATTTTCCCTTTTCAAGGCAGGAGGCACCACCCCTCCTTCAAAGAGGCCAACAGCACAGCCTGGATCTAACCACAGGTCAACTCCTTGGCCACAGTCAGTAGGAGGCACCCAGATCCAGTAAACAGGTGGCTGAATTGACAGCATAGAGAGACATGTACTCTTCAAAATCATCCCAGATCAAACTATCAGACCATGCCCAAAAAACCTTGGCCTGCCTTGTCCAGTCAGAGTCCAAGGCAAAGTGATCTGCATCTACCAGGCAGTCTGGATAATCCTCACAGCAGCCCTGCAGAGGTACTACAGGGCCCTTCCTACCTAATAGGCACTAGTCATTCTAAACAAGGCCAGTGGACAGCTATCAGGGGATACAATAAGGGCAAAAAATTTTTTATTTCATTTAAAATATTTATATAGCCATCTACTACACCTTTTTAACCAATTCTGGGTGACTTCCAGTCAAAAATTAAAACAACATAGAAAATATTGGCATTTTGCTACCCTTACCACCACAAAGTAATCCTTTATATGAGTTCTTATTTATAGCTAGTCAGATTGCTTCAAGTCTTCTCCAGCAGTGCTCCATGGTTTTTTTCTGATGCTTCATCATCTAGAATCTCTCAGTAAACCAAAGTGTACCTTGGAACTGGCACACAGGGAGAGACTGAAGTGATATGGTCCAAGGCCCTGGCCACCCATTCCAGACAATGTCTACAGTCTTGGACAAACCATACGTAGATCCTCAGGGAAACCCCCAAGTTGTCTTTGGAATCACCAGTGAGTTGAAAGGCAACCAGAGACTGAAGAGTCAGCAACAACTGACTAACATTAACGTCTTCCACTGCCAAATCACATCTCTATTGCCCTAAGAAAAAGGCCAAATCAAGTATGTGGTGCCAATATGTGTTGCCAATGATTTGGAACAGACCCTTTATTATCATGGAGGCCAAAAAGTCCTGGCACTGGTTGACAGATTGAAACCTCCAAACACCAACAGCTTTTGGGACTCTGTTGCTAATGTAGCAAAAGAATCCAGCATCTCAGTCAGGGATGCCACTAGGCAGCAGGGAAAGCAGTACACCAGCAGGAATTCCATCTGTTGCCTTATAAGCCCAGCTTCAGCCAATTACGGTATTAGTGGAGCAAAGCCCCTGAAAGTCTCATGGATGATCACAGCCATCACTCAGTCTTGGACTCTTGGGCCCAACCACGTCTCAGTAAAATATGCCAGGTCAATGCCCTCAATCTGGATAAGATCATGGAGGAAGGCAGTTTAGTTATACACCAACCTGACATTTAATACCATCAGCGAAAGTCCAGGGCCGCTGAGGAACTGATTACCAGACACCAAAGGTGGATGCCAAGGGCCAAACAGTGGAACCACTTTCAAATAACAGATCCAGTATCCCTGAATGTGGCCCACACCCAGCCTCCCGCCTTACCTCCCTCTGCCCATCACTATGACAATGGCATTGCCTACACTGGCCCACTGCCACTTTATGCCAAGGGACACATAAATAATATTGTACCACCACCACACAAACTAAATCCAATGCTCTGGCATTAAATATTTTGGTTGTACTATACAAGTAAAGCTGGTGGTACAAAGAATATTTGTATAAGCTGGTGTAATAACTGTGTCTTTGGATCTGTAGCAGCCCAGAGTTGTTTTTAACTTTTTTATTGGCATGTTTCCTGCTGCTCCTCTCCAATTAAGACTGTTTGCCTTATGTTACTTTCTGCTAAGGTCTATTGCCTAGGGGAAATTTAACTGCTTTTAGAACGGTTTCCTTCTTCTCCAAAAGTAGGAGAAGTAACTGAACATTGAGCTGTTCAAACATGTAAAAAGAGGGGAAAGGTTAGGGTTTCATTATATATATCAGTGCATGGTCTTGCTCTTGGAACAGCCAGTAAACTGGTTCTTCTACATTCAGGTCTTGGCTCCTGACAGCTGGCATGTTGGGATTAAATTACAATCAGAAGAGAACCTTCTTCATATACTCTAAACATTTACCAGTCAGCATGATACAGAGCTCAGTGTGACTCTCCTGTCTTGGCTGGTTGCCCCATAGAAGTTGACATCATAGTCACTAAATCACAGGAGGTGGCAGGAAAACACAACCCCTTGGTGATATACACATGACAGGCAGAGAAAACATTTCAGCAAAACTGAGACAGCTCAGTAAATATTCAACAATGGAGTGATCCATTCTGTGGCAGGTCTAGATTCTTACCATACAGGATACAATAGCAATAGTACTTACTTATATACCACTTCATAGTGTTTTACAACCCTTTCTAAGCTGTTTACAGAGTCAGCATATTTCCCCCAATAATCTGGGTCCTCACTGTACCGACCTCAGAAGGATGGAAGGCTAAGTCAACCTTGAGCTGGTGAGGATCAAACTCCTTGCAGTGAGCTGAATTAGCCTGCGATATTGCACTCTAACCATTGTGCTACCATATAATCTGACTACATATTCTGTAGCTTTGGCATAAGGAAGAAAGTTAAAAAAGTGCTCATGTTTCAGGGCATCATTGTGAAATCATGTAAAGTGACAGCAGCTTAGTAAAGATCTTTAAAAGGAATTGAAATTTTTGAGTGTTTGAGAAGACAAATAGCCCTCAAAGAAGGAACTCACAAGAAGCAATGTTCCCTCTTCTGCTGCTTAAAAGTGTTATGGACTCTTTCAAATGCCTACTGTATTTCAACATTAGTCTGATCACTGCAAACATGACACACATCATATTGACAATGCTTTAACTTTTCTTTACATTATTGATCTCTTTTTTTCATTTATGGTTGGTCAGCATTTTAACACAGATAAACAAATTGTGTAGGAGATTCCATTCATGGGAGTTTGGCATCCTGGGAAAATAAAATGCTTGGTTTCTGTGGTGTATGTGTATTTTCCAAAGAATTTTTTCAAACTTGGGTGTGGATTCCAATTTTGCATGTTTTACTCTGTTTCTAATATCTGCCTCAGTACCTCGTGAGTTCTCTGGTCTGGACTGTCAGTTTTGTCTAACATTGAGCAATGTAGCCCATGTTATATCAGCTGTGAAAGTAATCTGCCTGTTCAGGCAAAGTTGCCTGCAGGTGTCCAGCTCATGCTGGCAACTGGCACCTGCTGATATTTTAATGGTCTGGGATTACTCATAAATCAAATTAATAGTTCTAGGCCCTACGCTAAAGGAACACAGTGTAAATTATGCATAAACTCTGTTCATAAAATCATGATTAAAAGAAATGTATTTGTAAACAAAGAAACAAAAATTAAAATTAAGAGTACTAAAAGGAAGAGATGTAGAGAAAGAGTAACTCTAATAAAGGTGACTGATGGCATAAATTCCATGAGTGTTTGTTTGCACTCAGATGGAACTTGTTTGTTTTGAGAACACATGAATAAAACTCTCTCTGTGTGAGGTTAATTCAGCTTCTCTAGGTTTGCCTGGAAATTTTTTCTAGAAAAGCAAATCTCCCATTTCTTGTTCAGATTTTTCAGACCCTAATTGTTAATTTTCCTGCTCTGTCTCCCTTTTTTACCACCTTTTTCACAAATAGTGGCATTTGATCCATCCAGAGGCTCATTTCTATCATTTTGTTTCCTTGGCACTTGCTAAACAGAAGACTCAACAGTAACAGCAAGGGTCCTTTTTCTAAGAAATGTGTTTGATCTCTGTATGTCTTCATACTAGCTGCCAAACCCAAAACAAAGCAAAACAAAATTCAGATCAGTGAGTTGCTTGTGAGAAACAATGGCTCAAAGTCCTCTTAGTTCCCCCATTTCTCACCATACAATTGATAGAACAAATCAGGCAGGATAGGAGTTAGAACAGACTGATGCCTTTAGTTGCAACATAGAAGTTAGCAAATGCTGTAGAAGTTAGCAAATGGGGCCTCCCATTCAGTCTGTGGAGCTAAAATACTATTTTGGCTGCACTTATAGTTGAAGAATTTTACTTTCTTAGCACTGCTTTTTAATCTTATCGACAGATGATCTCTATGAACCTTTCCTGAAGGTATGCATTCAACTGAGCTTTATCTATTAGGAGTTTGATAACTTCCTAACATGGTGGTTAGATTTGATTTTGATTTTGATTTCCAAAGTGCTTTTAACAATTCTTTTATTTTAGGGACTCTTTTAAAGTCTGTGCTTAAACGCCAGTGTTGAAGTTTCTTGATAATTTTCCATATACATATAAATCTGTTTTAATAGCACTGGGGTAATCATGTGAATAATACTTCCATTAAATTCTAAGCCTTATTTAGGATTACATCCAGAGTTGTATCCTCTTTGGTCTAATCAATGACCAACTGTTCTGAGGCATATCTGTAAAGGAAACCTCAAATTTTTGCTTTTTTTAGGACAGAAATTTAGGTCTACATGAAAGTACTCATGATTACAATATTTTTTGCTTTGGATGCCTTCCTGGTTTTATTTTCTATCTCAGGACAGCTATGACCATTCTGTAGTAAATTACTGAGGAAGGAGACATGATTGATACTAATACCCCTAATAATTCAATGAATTGGTCTTTCTGTTTTGAGGCTCTACTTCAGGGGTGTCAAACTCAATTTCATTGAGGGCTACATTAGGGTTGTGTTTGACCTCAGGATGTGTCTGTGGCCAGGATGGGTGTGGCCAGCTTGACATCACTCATGTCGGGAGTGCTTGTGGTGGCCCGAGTTCTCTGCCAGCGAAAACGGGCTCCCGATCACCGTTTTCGGCTGAGATTGCCTCCTGCAACCCTCTGCCAGTAAAAACGGGCTGGTCCTTTGCTGTTTCCAGAGCTGGCCCCAGGCCAGATCTAAGCACCCCACAGTCCGAATCTGGCCCATGGGCCTTGATGACATCCCTTTTCTATTCATTATGATCTCTTTCTTGATGTACAAAGTGATACCATCCTCAAGAATGTAATTAATCAATCTTTCTGTAGATAATGACAGAATCAGAATATCCAGTAATTCTATTATGTTCACAATGTCTGCACTCTCCTTTAAAAACAACACCTCAAGCCTTTATCTTGCTTTGGTGGTTTCTAGCATCAGCACTTTATTTATTTATTACAGTTATTTATGTTCTTCCAAAAAAATACTAGAATTTCCAAAAAAGCTCAAAAGTAAATTGTGTCAAGTAGAGCTGTAAGAAAAATGAGAAGCAGGAAAGTAATGACAGTTTTGACCTCCTCACACTGTTGCTAATTTCTGTGAGTGCTTAATTGGTACATGTGTTTCTTATCAACTTTATGCTTAGTTGCTGAGCCTGGCAGATTTCAGCAGGGGAGCTTCTCCACACATGTGTACAATTATGTCATCTGGGAACATTTTTCCATTGTTCCAACATTGTCCAGTTAAGTATTTCTATAGAGAGATTTGTCTTATACAATCTAGTAAAGTACAACATCTTTCCAGGGCCCACCAAATCTAAGTTTGTTTGACTTTTATCAGTTTCACTTTATATTTGCATTTCACTTCACAGAGAGGTAAAAGAGAAATCTTTGAAAGTTAAGGGTGGAAATGACTTTTATTCCTTCTACTATATATGGAGAATATCGTTTGTTGCTCTGTTTGTTGGATGCTATTGTATTCTTTCCTTAATTCTATGTTCGGTCAACTTTTTTTTTTCTGAGGTGATATAAAGAAGCCAAATGGAATTCTTCAGCTGTTTTCTGGCAGCCAAAGATTTTATTTCAAGCTGTTGCTGCTTTGCTCCTGGTATCATGGGAACACAAGCATCGGCATGGTCAAAAGCTGACATGGTTTTCCAGTATTTCAAAAACTTTACTGCTGGCTACACTCACCCCCTTGCTGACTTACTGTAATGCTGGCAAATAAAGAAAACCCATTTTGCATCAGCAATTGTCACTGCAGGGGTAAAAGCATTTGACTGCTTTGCATATAAAGGACATTTGTCTCCTCCCAATTCCCAGCTGCTGTCCACTGCACCAGCATATGAAGAGGAGCCCAAAATCAGAATGCAAGGCAGAAAACCCTGTCATGCTAATATAGTCAGTCCTGAAATAGTAGAATTATCCTAGAATTAAGGTGAAAAAAAGAGGGAGAAAGGAGGAAAGGAAGAGAGAAGGAATGAGAAGGAGAGGGAGAGAAGTTGAGATGGAGAAAACAGCATTAATAATCTGGTGGTTCTGTGTATTAAATATGTTCCATCCATATATATGGTTCCAATTTTTGAACTGATCTGATATGGCCAGAACAGACCAGGACAATACTGAGGTAATATTGCAATTTTTAATTTGAAGCTTTGGTCGGCCCCTGCTGCTAGAATAAAGATGCATTGTCCTGACTTTCTTCACCATGCTGTTTTTTGTCTGGCAGATGGTTTGCAATATGGAAAAGAGCACAGCAAATCTGTGTAAATCATAGCCCACAGTGAAATTGGGGCTACCAGGTTGTTCTGGAATTGCTATCAATAACTAATGAATAAGGGGTCTGGGACTTACATCCATCATTCAGATTTTTCCCTTCCTGCTGCAGCCATTGTTATGGCAGTCACATGGGCATTCCTAGTGGCAAACTGATAGCTCACATCTTTCTATAAGAAGTGTGAGTGGGGAGAATGAGTTCACATTCAAGGCAGACACACAGAGCAGACAATATGCCAGGGATTCCTGTTCACTGCCTATCTCCCCAATGAACAGCTTTCCACGAAAAGAGAAGCAGCAGCAAAGATGAAATGCAGTCTGGAGAACCTTGCTGTTGTGATAGTCCTGCTGATGGAGAATCTATCCTGAAATCTTTTTGGCATGAGAGAAAATCTGAGTTCTCTAAGTCTGCATGGTAAGGTGCCAACCAAGACAAGGGGAAAAAGTTAAAAGATGCTAACTTTAGATGAGATAAAATTAGTCCTTTTATTCGGTCATCTCATAACATGAGAACATATGAACATCCACAAGTAGAATAGAAACAAGGAAGAACAGAAAAGTTTTCAACAAATGGGACTCTTTAATCCTATCTTGTAAATTGAATATTTGTAGCAAGCAAGGAAGAAAACTTCCAGTCTCAGGAATAATTTAATACTTGCATTTTCTCACACGTTTCTTCTTGTTAGGGAGCATAGCTCTAGAACAAGGCTATCAAACTTGCGGTCCATGGGTCAGATGCCGGCCACGCCCACACCCAGTTTCCCAAAGGGGAAAAAAGTTGTGATATGTCACATGACGCCACCGTGATGCCGTGAGTTTGACACCCTTGCTCTAAAACATCCCAAATTTTCAGAACTGATGTGAATTCTGGGGCTCTTAACACAATAGGGAGCTACCAGGTTGAGGAAATGATATAAGGATACAACATCTGTAGTTGTTACTTTGATTACTGAGAATCTTTAGCAGTATAAATACAAAAAAAGGTTTTGCATTTGTAGGAAGTAATATCTGAAATTCTTGTCCAATATTATTTCTGAGATCTCCCTTGGGAAATGGTTGAAACATGTAAGCAGTAGAAATCTTATCTAGAAAGCAGATAAGATGTGATCAAGACTCAACTTGAGAACTTTTTTTCTAATCCAAAAGTGAATATTATAATATGGAGCAAGTTCAGAATATTTTCAACAATCATATATTCATGACAGTGCAAGGAAGGAAGGAAGGAAGGAAGGAAGGAAGGAAGGAAGGAAGGAAGGAAGGAAGGAAGGAAGGAAGGAAGGAAGGAAGGAAGGAAGGAAGGAAGGAAGGAAGGTAGTTTAAGCAATATTTGAGACATTATATTTACCACTGGATATCATTCCTGCTCTCAGATTAATAATTATTTTCTGGATGCTAGTAATCAGCCTACCTTTGATCATAACCTACCTGTAGTGTTAGTAGTTGTTTTTTTCCCTAAAAGTACTGCTATCCTCTTCAAAGTCCTTAATCAACTAGAGTTATTTAGTTTCTTGATATAAAAAACTAGACTCCATTTCCAAATCACCACATGAGTTCAATTGGATCAGAATTATGGGAAGAGAAAATGTCACCTGTTCTTCATTTCAAAAGCAAAATATCTTGAGTCAGCACGACAACAGCATTTCTAATTTAGCTGGAAATTCTTATAAAACGTACAAATAAAGCAACAGAGAAGTAACATTTGATCAGTCTCATTTACGTATGTAAGTTTATAGTGCCCTATCCATCTCCTAGATCAGAGCTGTCAAACTCACGCCCCGTGGCCCGGATGCATCTCGCACTGGCCACGCCCACGCCCGGTTTAGTGAAGGGGAAAAAAGTCCTGATATGTCACGTGACACCGCCATGACAAAATGAGTTTGACACCCCTGTCCTAGATATTCCAAGTATAGTCAATTATGTTTAGGTTTTGGTCTGGGAGAAAAAAGGGAATACATCTAATTTTTAGTGTATGTGTACAGGTTTGGACAGGATCAGAGGTTGTATTCAGCAGGCTCTGAATACAACAAGGCTCTGAATACAACAAGTTCTGGAGAACCGGTAGTGGAAATTTTGAGTAGTTCAGAGAACCGGCAAATACCACCTCTGGCTGGCCCCAGAGTGGGGAGGAAATGGGGATTTTACAGTATCCTTCCCCTGGAGTGGGATGGGAATGGAAATTTTGCAGTATCCTTCCCCTGCCATGCCCACCAAGCCACGCCCACCAAGCCATGTTATGCCCACCAAGCCACACCCACAGAACCATTAGTAAAAAAAATTGAATCCCACCACTGGACAGAATGCACCCAATTGCTCAGTATTAGGTACTGAAAAAGTGTGAGGATTTTCAAGTTTTATACAGTATTCAAGAGAAACTTTCCCTCCTACATTACTTCATTTAATTTGTGCAGTGTGGTGCAAAAAAAAAAAAAAAATCAATGTACAAGTTTTAGTTGGAGCTAACACAAAAAGGTAACCTCATCTGTATAGCAGGGCTTGTCAATTGGTAAAACCACACTGTCAATATGTGTAATGCATCTGCTATTACACTTGATCAAGATATTCAACTGAATATACTGGATTGGATGGAGGCTTAGCCATTCTTTCCTGCAGGACCAATAAAAAAGGGTTTTATTTTGTTTTATTGTTTATTTAAAACATTTATTATAGCTGCTCATCATCTAATCAAATGAACAGCTCCCACCAAAAGTTAAAACAACATATAAAATCATCTTAAAACCATACAAATTAAACAGATTAAAACCACAGAATATTAAAAACAACAGAGTGCTGGCACTAAGTCAAATGCCCAACATGCAATTATCCAATGTTATCCAGTGCGTGGGGGGAAAAGGGAGGCCTTCAAAGCTTTACTGAAGGCTAAAAGGGTGGAGGCCTGCCAAACTTCAAGGGGCAGAGTGTTCCATAGGGTTGGGCTGCCACAGAAAAGGCATGCTTTTTATCTCCCATCAGATGGCAATATTTAGGGGAAGAGACTTAAGAGTGTGCTCACCCTATCTGACCTTGTAGGACAGATATCCTTAGGGAAAGGCAATACCATGGATAACCTCAGTGTGTGCCATAGAGGGTGTTAAAGTGATGACCAGCACGTTGAATTGCACCCACAGCAGGTCACACAATGAAAGTGTTACATGGTCAAAGTTATGGGCCCCTACTGTTGCATTCTGGATCCATTGAAATTTCTGGGTAGTCTTCAAGGACTACTGCATTGCAGTAATCCATCTTCATCCCAATTCCAAAAACATTGTCAAAGATTGAACAAGCTTTTTTTCTGGTATCTTTGCCAGAGTCTTCTGGAACTGCTCTGAATCTGAACCAAAATCCTTTTTCTCTCAATTGTTCAAATCTTCTTCCATCTCCTGAATTGTTGTTGTTTCTTTGTCCCTTCTTAAAGAACACTGGAGATGAAAGGCACATTACAGACCATTCATTTAAGCAAAACCAGAAGAGCAATGTAGCATCTGAAATACTATCAGTTTCATTTTGGAATAAACCATAATGGAAATTCTGACAATTTGCCACACCTGTACTTCTTCCACAGATTCAGCAATTTGTCTAGTTTGCAGCTCTTCCTCCTGTGACTTTGTTCCTTTCTAAGGAACTTTGTAAGTTTTTCCTAGGATCTTCCGAAGAACTGATGTCAGAATGATTAATCTGAGATTATGTGCATCTATCTTCTTTTTCTTTTTTTAACATAGTGGAATGAGGTGGGGGAAGAAGGGCCTACGGTATACATCAACAAGACTCTCATCTTCTCTGCACTTAAAAGTCCACACCTGGTGAAAAAATATCCTCCTCCCTTTCTAAAGTTAGCTGTTAGCTGTGTCCACCCGCTCTTCATTGACAGTGTCTTGTGTAATTGAATATAAAGCTCTGAAAGATGGGTTCTGTGTAGCATCATGAATTTTTCCACCTCTCCATACTTTGCCTAGAGGAAAAAAGCTGGCACTTCTTAGTTTGATTCCTAAGAAAATGGTGAAATTCCACTGTCCCTCTCTTTTTCTCTGTCATGCAATCAACTCCTCACAAATTTTCATGTTAATATTTTTTTAAAATCCAGATTATGGTCACTGAAGAACTGTAATATTTAGCAATAGCAGTAGCACTTAGACTTATATACCGCTTTCACAGTGCTTTACAACCCTCTCTAAATGGTTTAGAGAGCCAGCATATTGCAACCAACAATCTGGGTCCTCATTTATTTTATTCACCCATTTCATATAAATATTGATGCCGCTATTGTGTTCAAAGCAGCTGGTTAAATAGTTCTGTGAGATAAAGATCTGATCTTTGTCATTCATACAGACAGTGATTATTTACCCCATTAATTGCTCTTGGAGCAGCAGAAGCTCCATCATTGGCCACATTTTTATGAGTCTAGGTTTTAGAGCAAGATCCTTCCAAGAGGATTGTTGAGTATCTGGTAGAGAACAGTGTTATCAGTAGGACTGAAGAAGCAGTAGAGCATAACTAAAATGCATAAATCTAAAATAATAAGCATGGCTGAAAGTGCAGGACAGTTTATTATGTAATAGCTCATTGACCTAAACTGGAATATACGGGAATCTGATAACTGTAAATAAGTTTTTATTTGCTTCCATGTTATTTCCTACTGCAGGAAGATTTATAGTCAAAACAATTGATTCTCCAACCCACATGCATGGACCACACACTTCTCTTTAATTCTTTCACTTTCAGTAATTGACATTTTGAAGGAAAAAACCCCACAAGATTTGTAAGCAAGTCATTGTCAGAAGTTTCAGCAAGTACAAAAAAGAAAAAGTGAATGGTAACTATTTTCTCACAAATCATCAATTCATGGTAGTTACTCTCATTTCTTTGAAGAAGGGCACTGTGTGCATGTTAAGCAGTGGTAGCAGTGCTGCTATTTTGGTTGACACAAGCACTATTCTCAAATTAAAATCCATAAGGCTGGACTTGCCTATATAGAGCAGGACAATCGTTTCAGCCAATCCTGGGGGAGAGGGGATCAGTGGCTATTTTCTGAATGTTTCTACAGGAATGGAACAAATAGAGAGTTCTGCATTTGGATAAGAAGCATGTAAGAGAGTAATATAAGATGGGAATCTGACTTGGCAGTAGTATATGTGAAAAGGATCTTAGTGACCACAAGTTGTACATGTTGTACATGAGTCAGCAACGTGATACAGCCGCAAAAAAGCCAAATGCTATCTTAGGGTAGGATATGTAGTGTTTTTCCTTCTCTTCTAAAAGACTTCTTGTTGAATTATGGTGTTTGGAGGTGAGAGAAGAGGGAGGGACCATGCGCTCCTAGCTGAGTCAAATGTTGTGTTGCAAAGAAACTAGATTCACTGTCAACAAATATGAAAAAAAGCAGTGCCTTGAGCCAGCTTGGTTTTTTACAGCGTATTTTCCAGAATGATTGCATCAGCCACCTCACTGCAGCAAAGCCTGCAAAGCTAATGCACTCTCACACTACATAAGCCGCTCAAGTAAATTGTCATTTTGTACACTGGAATTGGTTGCATTCTTCATTGCCATTTAAGAAGCCTGAAAGTACAACACTGGGGTTTGTTTGCATTTATCAGGAAGACAAGTCTGCTTGCTGGTTTGCCTGTCTCTCAAATACACCTTCCCTCACACACAGCATAAATGAACCGCTTGCCTTGGAGCAAATATTACTACTGTCCTTCTAGACAAACTAGGCTACTTGTTACATCCTGTCCAAGATCCAACTGAGTGACTGCTGGAATGTGGGCACTGACAGAAACCCAAGCCGATGTTGGGAATGATTGAATCGTTGTTATTTACAAAATTTATGGCTTCTGCTATGAAGTCTTATTCCCCCCCCCAGCCCCCATGCCTGAAAGGATGCCAGCAGGGGGCGGCAAGGCACAAAATCCAGGGGTTCCCAGGCAGTTTGGGAAAGCGATGCCACGTAGAAGGCCAAGATCTCCCCCCCCCTCCTCCCCTTGGTCCTGCTTCACCCAATCTCTACCACAGGCCTGAGTAGCAGAATGCGAGAGGGATATTTGTATTTTAAAGCCGCCTTCCACAGTACGGTACCCGCTACATGCCTTCTGCGTTCGTTTCCGTAGTTGAGGATTATGGGGGTTGTAGTCTAAGGTATTCACCCGGATGGACGAGATTATTATAAAGGCGGAGGCGGAGTATGCGCCCGCGCCAGTGTGTGGCGGCGGCGTGGAGCGGAGGAAAGAAGGCAACATTTGTTAGGGGTGGAGAAGGAGGCTTTGAACTGCCCACCCCTCTTCTTTATATGACACACCGAGCCAGTCAGATGCTTTGCGCTTGAACTCGCAGGAGGTCCACCGGCCCCAGATAGCCGAGTCAAGATCGAGCCACGCTGGGCACCCTTATACCAAGGCGCTGCGGGCAGTGCCTAGCGATCCACAGGCTGATCTTTAGGTAGGAGGAAGAGGCTAAAGAAAACAACGGTCTGTTTTGCTAACCTTTTACGGAGTTAAGCTTTTCTTGCAGGGAAAAAGCCTCTTGGATCCGTTGCAAGGTTGGATGAGGCTAAGGATGGGCACAGTTGAGAGCCAAAACCTACACCTCTGGGTGTGTTGTTTGTCTTGCAAGTAGGTGTTACTAGGTCTGGGTTTTTCTCCCGGTGTGACTGTCCATGGTACTGTTTCAAGGTGAGATAAGCGATGCATGCTTGCCTTTCTCCCACCCTCCTTTTTCCTATACCGCCTTCTGAGGTTTGTGCGTTGAGCTGTCAGTTGTCCGCGGTCTCCAGGCTCGGTCATCCAGATCGGCACGTTTCGCCGCGATCGAATGTGGTTCCTGGTTTAATGCGCGCGCGCGCGCGCACGCAGACGGAGCCAGACGTCCCCTAAACACGCGCCCCGAACCGGGGGTGGGGGCTTTCCTTAGCCCGGATCGGTTCCCCTCGTAAATCCCCCCGCCCACCCAGCCCCACCCGTGACGGGCGTTTTACCCCTTTTCTGTAGCTTATTGCCCGAGCATGCCGGACAGGTATATAGGGTTTCCTTGCCGCGTGGACTGCAGCGCCCAGCGGGGAAGAACGTTAGCCCTTCCCCGAAGTCTTGCTCCGCAGCGCAAATCCAGACTCGGCGCCGCAGCCCCTCCCCGGAGCTTCGCGGCGTGGCTAGACTGAGATGCAAGAACGTTCCAATCAGCAAGGGGGGCGGGATGGCTGGACCGAGCCGACGACGCGGGGAAGGCGGGACCTCTCCGCTGCCGCCTCCTCCCCCCCCCCCGCCTCCCTCCCTTCCCTCTTCGAAGCCGCGACCAAAACTTTGACTAAAGTCGGTGGCGCTCGACCCCCAGAGCGGAGAGTGGGAATCGAAGGTGGGCTTGACACGCGTGCGGACGCTTCGCCCCGACCCGCGGAGGGCTTGGGAAAGGGAGTAGCGGGAGCTGCTGGCAGCGAGATCTGATGCAACTTTCTCGCTGAGCCGGGGAAGGGAGGGGGGAACCACCTTGACAACGCGCCTGGAGAGAGCCCGCGCGAGGCACCCGAGCAGCATGGCCAGGGTAAGCGGCGGCGGAGACTCGGACGCGCGAATCAACGATCCCCCGAGGCTGTCTGGGGAACCTGTTTGGCCGCGCCAGATTAAAAACAAAAACAAAAGCGGCGGCGGGGATTGTAAACTGGGGTGAGAGTGGCGTCCGGCATCTTGCGCCTAGCGGGAGACGAAAACGTGCCGCTAGAAAACCTGAGGCGAAGCGTAAGAGCTGCCAGCGCTTCCTTCGGCCTCCAGCGCTCTGCATTTGCTGCTGTCATTGGCCTTGAAGTGCCAGGTGGAATTGCCTTTCAGTCTGGGAGAGGATGGCTGCGGTAACCCGGGACCCGAGACTAAGGCTTTCTCGGAGCGTTTCGACACCGGGATGGGAAGCAGCCTCGCGGCGGTGGGGGAAAATGTTGTTGTTTAGGGGCGTGGTCACTCGCCACCCAGGGGGGTCTCTACTGTATGATATGGAGGGTGGGGCCCTCGCCTGCGTCTCGTCCCACGCCCAGAGCTGTGGGGGGGCTGTAATTTTCCACCTCGCCATGTGTGGGAGGACGTGGAACCTCTCCCACGTGGCAGCTGATGTAACCCCCGCTTGCCACCCATCGTGCTTTTAAAAGGTTGTACATCCTCTCCTGTCAGGTGTTCAGGATCCATTGTTCTGGATCAATATTTATCCCCTTTGGGATATTTCTCAAACCGTTGGTTAGTAGCATAGAGTATGTAATTAGCAGAGTAAGGGGTGATTATTGTCAGTGGTCCCTTTTTTTCCCTCATAGGACACTGGGTGTGTGTGTATGTATATATATATATATATACATAAAATTATGTATTTGGATCCCATCCTTCCCGTTTATGGAAGAGTGGTAATTCCCAAGATCTTCTCAGTATAAGCAGGTGATGCATAGTGTTTATAGATCACCTGCTTAGATTGAGAAGATCTTGCTAAAAGGAATTACCACTCTTCCATAAGGGGGAAGGATGGGGCCCAAGCATAAATCTCCAGGAAATAAACTGCATAGTTTAAGAGCAACCTTAAAAGTATTTGAAAGATAGTTTGTCAATACGTGTTTGAAATTGAGTACTATACAAGTTTCTTTACTATTCTCTTTTCTCTCTCTCTCTTTAACCAACTGCATAAACCTCCCTTCCTATTTTCTAGTTGATCAGTTGCCAAAGGAGAAAAAAAATCAGCCAACATTCATTTCCCAATAACTAGTAACTCACGCTATCTTGATAAAGATAATCTACCAAAACACACACTGGAAACTGAAGGAGTAGCAATATAAGAATAAAATGTAGCCATTCAAAAGTGTGTTTTCAGCATAACAATATAATTACTATAGAGTTTCATTTGTGATTCAGTTAAATTGCTGTTTTATTTAAAGCATACTGTACCAAACTGTTCAGCCTGTTGCAGATCTCTTAACTTAATAAATGAAACAACTTCCTGATTACAGGAAGTTATTCACATAATAAAATGGGGGTGGGGGGAAATGTAAAATAAAGAAGTTTAAATATTAAATATTTTGCCATGAGCATTCTTGAGAAGCACAAATGTCACTTCCAATCCAGATTCAGAAACTGAGATAGATTCATTAAAAAAAAATGAACAGAAATTTTGAAATTACTTTACTTTAATTTTACTTTACATTTCATAATAAAAACAGAGATCTATGTTGTTAAAAGAGGAAAACCTTTCCATTGCATCATAAACTTTGCAGGTATTTTTCTGAAGGGCATGAAATGATAATTTAAATTGGAGATGGGAACTTTTTATTGTTCGGTTTGTACATTTGTACCTTGCAAATATATGAACATAAACCACCAGATTTTAGTGCAGTCTTCTTGCAGAAACAGTCTAGCCACCCTTGAGAAGGTGATACTACAGGTTCATTTTAATATACTGTATTTTCCTGCGTATAAGACTACTTTCTAACACACAGAATTCTTCTCAAAAGTCGGGGGTCGTCTTATACGCCGGGTCTCATTCTCCTGTAACCAGGCAGTCCAGCCCGAAAGGCTCTGACGAGCCTTAAATGGCTCTGAGGAGGGTCGTTTTATATGCCCAGTCGTCTTATACACCGGAAAATATGGGTATATCTATTTTTGTGTGACAGTAGCCATTGCTCTGGTTGCCTTCCAACACAAGTTCCAATATGGATGCAGTGCTCCCAAGCTTCCGAGGGTCCAGGGCTGGCAATCTAAGATTGGGTAGCATAATATGATGCCTTTGAAGTGAATCAGTAGTCCTAGGAGATGTAGTCCTAAATGACCTTGACTGATCTTAAAATAGCTTACTAGGGTCAGGCCTAGTTGGCACTTGCATGGGAGGATTGTAAGTGGACTTGAGAAATGAAAAAAAGACACCACAGACAGGAAAGAGGCAAACCATTCTGTGCCTTTGATAAGAAAACAAGGATGTGTGCTTGTGGGATAACCAGGAATGAAGTTCAACTTGAATAACTCTTAATTTACCCTTTGAGTGAATCTGTAACAACTTTAGAGAACAGATTCCTGTCAATATAACATTATGGCTAAACTGGGGCAACATTTTTCTCATACTATCAGCTAAAATATGTTGGTATTATTGTAGGTACTCCTCAATTTACAACCATTTGTTTATCACCATTCAAAGTTACAACCGCATTGAAAAAAGTCACTTATGACTGTTTTCTACACTTAACGACTGTTGCACCATCCCCATGGTCACATAATCAAAATTTGGCAACTGCCATGTATTTATGACGGTTACTGTGTCCTGGGGTCATGTGACAACTTTTTGTCAAGCAAAGACAAGACCTTCTGACAACCTTCTGACCAGCAAAGCCAATAGGAAACCCAGATTCACTTAACCACCATGTTACTAACTTGACAAGTACAGTCATTCACTTAACAACGGTGGCAAGAAAGGTTGTAATATGGGGCATTTAACAACTGTCTTGCTTAGCAATGGAAATTTTTGGCTCACATTTTGTGGTTGTAGGTTGCGAACTACCTGTATTGAATAGCCTCCATTAAAACAAAATTATAAATATATTTCTATATAAAATTATACAATTTTATATAATTTATATTTATATAATTTTATATAAATAAAATTCAAAGATGGATTAATTGGTTTTCTTTAAAGACTTCTGATTCCCTGTGTCTTGCGTGATATGTAGCTACCAAAATCTATTTAGTTAACTATGATATATTTGGCAGGAAAGCTCCATATATCAGGCCATTACTATTAGTGCCCCATCACTGGAGAGTTTTAAGAGGAGACTGGATAGCCCTTTGTCTGAAATGGTATAGAGTCTCTTGCTTGGATTAGAAGACTACCAAGGTCCTTTCCAACTCTTATTCTATGTTCTATGAATGGAAAATGCACCCTGCTCTATGAAATGCATACTCCACTAATGACTCCTTTTTCTATCTCTCTTTCATCCTGAGACACTGTGCCATCTCTGGCAAAGCTTCCCCATACCCTTTTGTGAGATGTCCCTGCTATTTTACAGAATTCTTACTGCACTTCCTTCTTTTTGGCATGGCAGAGTAGAAAACTTTCCTGCATCCCAATGCAGTAGGAGTTTGTTGGCAGGACAAGGACTGCTCAGGATGAAAAGGAAAACATCATTCCAGTCCCTGTCCAGAGTGGGGGCATCTTAATTGCATCTAGAGATGGGGTCAGACCCCATATCACATAATACTTCCTGTGTCACCTTTTCCTGCCTCTTTGTGTAGAGTGCAATTTTTCTTGTTTGGACCTTGACAACAGCAGGGAATATCTTTCACATACTTCCTTAAATTCAGGACACTGAAGCAGAAAGAGCCTCTGTTTCATTATCCTCTCACTGTCCCTTTGGTTGCACAATTTCTTCTTTAGCCTGAGAAGTTCTTTGTTGTGCTTGTTGCATTTCCACCTTGGTGATTTAACTAAAAAAGAGAATGTTTACAATATCTTCCCATGAAGCAAAATGAACGTTTCTTCTCAGTGTTTCTCAGAGCTGGACCTTAACCTTCTGGGAGACAGTAAGGTAAAAATTGGTTTACTGATCTTACTTTGAAGTCCTTTCTGATACCGAGAGCAGAGTGTAACAATAGCTAAGAGCATTTTCATTCGTCAGCCTTATGATAATAGCATGACTTTTTTATCATAAGGAGGTAATCAACATTTCAGTATCACATACCTGGAGTTATAAGCTTGCTGCATATTTAAATTGGAGAGCAGCACTAATATTGCCAAAACAATAAATTGCTGTTATTGTTGTTGTTCTTTGTTTGATAGGTTTATATCCTCCCTTTCCTCCAGGAGTTCAAGGTAGTGTATAAAGCACATCTAATTTTCCTCCACAGTAACCCTGGGAGACAAATTGCCCAGAATTCAGAAGTCACCCAGTGAATTTCAGTGGTTGAACCCAGACATGAATTTAGGTCTCTTCAATCCTCATCCAAGACCTTAATCTTTATACCACACCAGATGTTTATTATAAGAAGATTTTCATTTTTTAAAAAAAAGCAAGAGATGGACTCAGAAGGGTAATAGGTGCACTATTGTAAGACCTGAATAACCAGTTAGGGGCAGATCCTTATGGAGAAGATCTATAAATATGCTCTAATAAAAATTGATATCTACTTGATGACACATAATAATCAGTTTCTAAAGCATAAAAACAACAGAGAAAAATCAGATTTTTCTCTGTTGTTTTTGCATCATTTCTTCTTGTTGATGAAAATCCTCAATCATCCAGGTAGAGTTGTCTGTGAGTCATGGCAACTGGACTTTTTTTTCTTGTTGGTTTGAAACAATGATAAGCAACAAAATATTTCAAACAAACAAGAAAAGAAACTCAATTGATATAATTTGACTTCCAGACCATTTCTGCTTCTGTGGCTCTAGTGAGCCATGAGAAGAGCCTTCATGGGATACTGCACTGTTTCCCCATGAGCTTGAGAAAATCTGCCACTTTTCCCCCTTTCAGGCTTCTGGGATTTTGCAAAACACAAATTTATATTTCTGTTTTAAAGTCGTCATCTCTTCTTTTTGCATTCCATCTCTCTCTTTTGAAAGTGGCAGCAAGAAGAATAGCTTTCTATGGCTGGTCAGTTTTTTGCCTAGTTCTATTATTTATTTACTAAATTTATATGCCACCCAGCTATCCAAAGTGACTCTGGGTGGTTTACAATACAATAAAAACACACACATACACAAACATTAAACTTAGATGAATTAGATGAAACTAGGCATAAAATATATGAGCGGTGTGATCTTCTCTCCACCAGCCACCTCCAGCAGAAGGTGCCCCCAATTGGCAGAGCTAGGTTTTGAGGTCCTTCCAGAAGGCCAAGAGGATAGAGGCAGATCTGACTTCCAGGTGCATCATTGTTGGGTTTCTACTGGTTAGTGGCAGCGGTGGAAGGCTCTGCCCACCTGCCCAGATGTCATCACGGGCACTCTGCGTACGCACATGCTCCCAGTTCCGAACCAGTAGCGAAGGTAAGAGGAACTCACTACTGAGGTGCATGATATTCCAAAGGATGGCCACAGCAGAAAAGGTTCTTCTAGATCCCACCACTCAGAATTCTTTGACCGACAGGGATTACAGCATGCCGCCTCTGATGGAGCAAGCGAGGCAGGCCAATTTTATAGAGGGAAACATTTCCTCAGTTTATTATCTGCTATATTGCTCTCTTATGCCATAGCCATTTCTCGTGGGATTTGTTGCTGCATCTCTCTTCACCTCCTCAGTTTTCAGTTTCTCATGTTTTCTTCCGGCATGTGCCAACAAATGTTGCCATTTTTGTTTCATGTGCTCCGTGCCTGGTCTCAGCAGGTTAGTAGTGAAGTAACAATAGGCACTGTTTAATTTATGCCCCACCTTTTTGCTCATAGTAGCTTATGGCTATTACAAATAGAAAGTACAAAACATAAGAATACTGTTTAAAATCAAAACATTTAAAATAAGTATCATTGAAGCTAAAGTTCTGCTCGGCTAATTATTACAGGCTTGGTGAAACTAATTTTCTAAATTTTGGGGTCCAAATGCATCACTTTGGTGCATTTGGACCCCAGATGCAGTGCATGGAGGCCATACAAGAAAAGATCCTTTCTGGTGTACTAGACAGATGGAACTTCTGGAAGCAGGAGGAAGGGAGAATCCAGTGGTATATTGGAGCTGGCTTGCAGCAGCCCATTTTTACATTTTCAGGAATATTGCAAGCCATCTGAATCATGCCACCTTGTGTCCCAATCAACTGTTTGGTGGCTCACAGCACCACAGCTGCATTGCAGCTGGGAGGACCAAATACTGGTATTTTACATTTATCAGCACACCACGGGAAATCTTCCAGAAGCTTCTCCAGCTGATTTAAGCTGCCAGGCAGGTTCAGAGCGAGAGAGACAATCCAGCAAATAGTTGAACCGTAAACTGTTTAGAGTTTTAAAGGTCAGCATAAGCACCTTAACCTGTGCCCAATAGGCAATTGGTGGTCATTTCAGATTTTTCAGTATAGTACCATGTGATTTCTGCACCCTGTACCAGCAGCTTGGCTGTTTATTTATTTATTATTTATTTATTTTGTCGCATTTCTTTGCTGCCCAACTCCCAAGGGACTCTGGGTGGCTTGCAACAGAGAATAAAACAATGCAACAATATCCTGTACAAAAGTTAAAAGAAGACATTAAAACGTTAAAACGTTAAAACACATAGACTCCAATTTGTGGCCGGGTCTCGCAAGATCACTATAACGAGATCAACGACCCCAGGCCTGCCGGAAGAGCCAGGTCTTCACCACTTTCCGGAAGGCCAATAGGGTGGGGTCAGTCTGGACTTCAGGAGGTAATTGGATCCAGAGAGCCGGGGCAGCCATAGAGAAGGCCCTCCCCCGCAAACCCGCCAGTCGACATTGTTTAGCATTGTTGCATTTTGCAACAATTTCCAGACAGTTTTAAAAGACAGTTTCATAGTTTAATAATGTTTTCATATAGGAACAGTCCACTCCTAATAGTTAATGGTGTGACTAATGCAATCAGGAGGATTCTGAGGAACTTTTGGAACCCCATTTAGAGGAATGAGCAGGAATGTCTCCAAATACTGCAGGACCAGTTTGGCTGCACATTCTGAAGTAAATGGAACCCTATACTTTACGATTTTAAAAGCATACCTAATTGTCTTAAGCTAAGAAATTTAACTAATTAATTATCCCAAATTAAGTATTCCCTAAATTCAGTGCAGTTATGGAATGCAGTCGTTGAATCTCACTATTGCCGATTGAAAAGATTTTTGTAAGCCACTGGCAATACGCAGTTGCAAATATTTAAACAGTATTATTAGCATGTATTAAATTGGGAGATACCATGTGTGTGTCCGTCCAATTGTTGCACCAGGCTGAGAACAGATGTCCTGAAAAATATCTATGTGATGACAAAAAAGTTGATAGTGACATGGTGACGTTATATTAAATATTAAGGAAAATAATCTGGAAAAGGAGGGAATGAAAAGAGTATGCTACTTTTGCCCCTCTGCCCACACACACTCAACTTTTTCCAACTAATCTAAACACTATTTTAAACTACTTAGGCACTTAAGCACTACTTGCTTCAAAGGGTCTCTCAAAATCTGTTGTGCTCTAAAGATGTGAAAAAGTGGTAGAAATTTTATTTACCGTATTTTCCGGCGTATAAGACGACTGGGCGTATAAGACGACCCTCCTCAGAGCCATTTAAGGCTCGTCAGAGCCTTTCGGGCTGGTCTGCCTGGTTACAGGAGAATGAGACCCGGCGTATAAGACAACACCCGACTTTTGAGAAGATTTTTGTGTGTTAGAAAGTAGTCTTATACGCAGGAAAATACAGTATTTTTTCTTTCATAAAGAAACCTAGATGACAAGATATTTACCATGGGACAATAAAATTCCCAGGGTCTGTAGCTTCTTCAAATTTAGCCATTTCCTAAAATTAAAATAAATATCTATCCCTCTTGATTTTTCCTATAGTTCTTTTCTACTGGACTAATGATTCTATCATATTATCCATTGGCACCTCTGTGTTTGACTCCTTTAAATCTGCAAGTCCTTAAAAAACTAAATCACACCCTTTGCGTAATTATATTGGGTTGCATAATGATATATGAGCTTGAATCCAATAGCTTTTATGTTTTTATTTAGTTTTTTGTGTTTAAAATTTTAAACAGATTTTATTATGTCATGTATCTGATCTGCAAATTCTGGTTTTGATACTGGTTTCGTTTGGTGTTCAGACCTGAACATAAAAAAAATAAAGCAAAGAATAAGAAGAGTTTTAATAATCTTGCTTATTTTTTTTTATTTTATTTTTTATTTTTTTTTTATTTTTTTTATTTTTTTTTTAATTTGATTTATATGCCGCCCTTCTCCAGAGACTCAGGGCGGCTTACAATGCGTTAAGCAATAGCCTTCATATTTTTGTATATTTATATTTATACAAAGTCAGCTTATTGCCCCCACAAACTGGGTCCTCAATTTACCCATCTTAGAAAGGATGGAAGGCTGAGTCGACCTTGAGCCTGGCTAGGATTGAACTCAGAGAAATTACAGGCAGCTGGTGTTAATTGCTGCCTTTAGTAGGAGGCATTAGCCCTCTACGCTACACAGGCTCCTTTTTTTTTTAATATACATATACATATGTATGTATGTATGTATGTATGTATGTATATATGTATATATGTGTATATATATATATATATAAAACAATAGAGATGGAAGGAAGTATTTAGGCTTATGAGTCCAACCCTCTGTGAAGTGCAGGAGTTTAAATTAAAGTATCAGAGGATTTCCTAGCCTCTGCTTGAATTGTCCATTGAATGAAGGAGAGCTCACAACATCTCTGGGTAATTGTTTTAAGAGGAATTTAAGTAATGTTTGTCTCCAAGAACCAAAATGTTCCTGGGGTACCAAATTAGCTCTCTTAAGGGTAAAACAAGACTCGTGGGACCTACCAGTTTAACTTAGATGGGAGAGCAAGGCAGAGAAACAGGAGAAGGAGAAACTTATGGTGGCTTGAATTGGAGCAGGGAAGACAAAACCTCAAAAAGCCACATCTAAAGTGTGAATTACCATTGCACTGATCAATGGCATTTCTGCATTAATGTCTCTATATGATATAAACATAGCTTTGATCTTCAAGAATATTTGATCCTAAAATAATATGAAGCTGTGAACTTGAATAACCTGAACTGAGTTTCTTTCTTCATAGATTTCTTTTCATACAACAGAGAGAAAATGTGAGTTTGAGTCACCAGTTACAGACTTCTGAGTGAGACAATGGTTTGGGCACTTTATTCAAATTGTTATCTCCTTGGGTTTTACCATGAAAGTCTGTCACCCTTTCTATCCACTCCACTGTGCTGTAGCACAGAAGTCATTTTTTTTCACGTTCCAAGCTCTTATCATATCCTCCACATTCTTCAGGTTTGCTACGTTTCGCAAAGTAGTTTTTCCTGCCTTGAATGGATAGACTTGCATACCTATACAGGTTTCCTAGAAGAAATTTTCCTTGAACCAGGGAGAAAGTAAGCTAATTTCTGCCTCCTTTTCTTTCCTGGCAGTACCACCTGGACTGTAGTAGGCTTGGCTTGGCACGTGACTAGTGCAATGGGGTGGAAGGCAATTGCCTTCCATCTGTGTCCTGAATGGCAGCTGTGCCCCTTTGCGTGCTCAGTGCCCTGAAGACTTCATGCTCTGAGCATTAGCTATGCTCTTTTCAGCCATGTGCAATTCGGGGGGACTGTTCCTGCTTCAGATGGAAGAAATGGACAGAAAAACCCAGAAATAGTGAAGCAAATATAGTGCCTGTTCACCCAAACTCTGTGTTCTTTCCCAGCCCTGCTGACATGACTCATTTTACCATCTTTGGGCATATGTTGAATGTAGATTGTATAACTACAGTATGTGTCAGTGTGTGTGCGTGTGTGAGTGTGTTTATGGTGTATGTTTGTGATATAACCACATATATACACAGTAAAAAGAAATGGCCTTTACAAGTTAATCAAACTGGGTTTATTGATGGTTACTGCAAACCGGGCCTTGAGAAGCATAATTGGGCATAATTGCAATTCTTCCTGGTTACTTTTTCCTTTTTAATTAATTCTTTTCTCTAAGTTCTGTCCTTTTCTTCTCCACAGCTTGCTGTTTCCTTGGTCTAATTTGTCCTGCCATATGATTTGAGGTCTCTGCTTATCCTGGAAGTGTAGCCAGCGAGACGGGATAGCAGGCAAGTGGGTGCCCACATCTTGGCCCAGAACCATGGCAGAAAAATGCAGTGAGGGGTTACTGGTGAGTCTGGGGATCCCTTGTGGATTCTGCAATATTGTGCTTGAGATGTTGGTATTAAAAAAAAGAAGAATAGAGGGTGTCTCTTGAAAACTGGGGAAGTCCATAGAATTGGGTTGAAGAAGTGTCTCTTTCAGACTTTTGGCTACTGTTTAAAACATCCAGCCCTTTGTGTTCCTCACCCTCCCCACTTGAATGATTTGGGGACTGGCTGGTTATTGCATTGGACCTGGAGCTGCATGCTGTATATGAAGGAGCTCTCTGTTAATCACCATTCCCCACCTTCGGTTACCTCCTCTTATCAGGATAGTCCCAGAACAAGAAGCAGGATGGGTGGGAAGCTTCCTAGGCCTAATCACCAGAATTTAACCTGAGTATGAAGCTGACTAAGGGAAGGAATGAAGTAGAAAACCTATATTGAACATAGATCTAATTAATTCAGGAGGTGAACTGTGACAGTATTGGAATCTATATTAAGTAATTACATAGGAAGTCAGGCTTGGTGCTGGGATATAGCCGGACTAGATTATGGTCTGTTAGAGTATTCACCTTTTTCATGAGACTGGAAAATAGGACCCTTACTTTACTTCTTTAATGCCCCTTGATTATGATTCCTGTCCCAAATAGTGTAGACAGAAGAATGCAGGAAGTGCCTTCCCCAGGCATTACTTCTTCAGAGGTAATGTTACTTCCTCTGAAGTGCTGTAAAGTCACCAAGCATTGCCCAGGAAACAGTCAGTGTCCAGCAGGTGGGAAAAGTTTGGCTCCAGTATCCTGCTATTTGTTTGTGGTTTGGGTTTCTACACTGACAAAGAATGGGGCTCCCAGGAGACGCCTGAAATAGCTTGCACCTCAGCCAGAGGCACCGTGCCAGTGTCAGTACTGGAACATGTGGGGGAAGGGAATCAGATAGCTGCAAGACATATTTATGTATATATAAGCACGCACATAATTGCAGACATAAAGAACACAAACTCTTTTCTACAATGTTTTGCGAGCATTATTCATTCCTTTGAACACAGTTTATGCTTTATCTTCAAATTGAGCAATATCACATATTATGCAAATCTGATTTGCATTCATATTTACTTGCAAGCAAAACAGTAATATGCACCACTCCCCCCCACCCCCCATGCATAAGGACACTTCTCTGCCCACTTTTATCAATTCAGAGTGATACGCAAAGAAGAACTGGCCGCTATGACTCTGCTTTCCAGTATCCTCCCTATTCAGTTTTGATTGCTAGGAAGTAACACTGATCAGCCAGCATTAATCCATTTGAAAAAATAGACATAAGAAAGTGCTTGTCTTTTGCTGGTCTGTGTTGTATTGGTTTGATTCCAGGCAGCAAAGTGTGTGTGTGAAAGCAGTTGGCTGCTTTGAACTGTTCACACTGCTGTTGAAAGTCTCCTAGCAGAGATTTACAAATGCTTGTGCTTCTTACCCCTATTGTAATACATTGCATTTCTTCCTGTGTGCATGATGAACATTTTTGCCTTCTTCCTTTTATGCTATTTTGTTTGTTATTGTCTAATGCTCAGGAGTTCTTTTGGGGTAACAGTGTATAACCCAGGATAGAAATGAAGAGGATAGCTAAGAACACAGAACAAGCCCATGTTGCCTAGGCAGCAGCTGTTTTGGGAATGCTGCTGTTAACGACATAATTGTCACTGTCTGTACTTTCTGCACATTATTTTCCTTGACCTCACTATTTATAGACCTAGCCATGTATACATGATTCTCATGTGGCAGCCCAAATGGACCTCTATATGAGCAGAAGATCTACGTGCTCTTTCTCAAGAAAGGGCTGGTCAGCCAGTTGATTGCCTTATCTGTACATGTTCTGAGCAGGACCCTCCAAATCTGCAGCACATTTTGCTTGCCTGTGTAGGCAAGCAACACAACAAGCTTAGAGTCCCTCAGAGTAACACTTACACTATCGGTGATATTCCTTAGATAACCTGTTCCATGCAGTGAGCTGGAAGGCAGCAAGTGAAGACTTGGCTCCAATTCGCTTCCCATCTCTATCTACTGTCAGAAGTAGCTGCTTCATTGTACGCAGCAGCAAGGGAAAATGCATCTCAGAAAAACACTTAGCACATTGGAAAAAGTGTGCTAAGTGGGCCATGAAAGTTTAGTATAATATTTAAGACAGAGCTGGGCAGGCTGCAGTCCATAACCCACGTGTAGCCACTTTTAGCTTTTGTTACCAGTCTCTTTTATGAGTCTGCTTCCTGGAATCACATTACAATACACTGTACGTAATACGCTTGATGGCAAATACACTTGATGGCAAAGCACCAAACCATAACCATGAGATTTAACAACAAATTTTAGCAAAAGCAAAAGAAGATGAAACGCTGATGTTGTAACCCTTTGTAACACCTAGACAACTAAAAGGTGAAACCTGAAAATGCAGAGCAGGACCAAAAATCCTACTTCACTTGATGACATCACTATATCATAGCTGTCTCTCTGCAATTCTCAACTATTGAAGAAAGTAACAACAAAAGGAAAAAAAAAACAAATGTAGCTCCTGATTTTAAAAATGCAACAATGTTGTTTCATTGTTATAAACCTATTCTAATCAATTTCTAATTGTTTGGGTGTCGCATACTATTTTGGGGAAAAGGATATTGAAGATATCACTAGGAGAGCATTCTTACCTATAGAGCCTGCATCTGGCAGGAAAATCTTTAATTGGTCCCATACATCATGTGTGGATGGGTCACTGGGACAGCCATCAAGAGCTTTCTGGGCCACAGGGAATATGCTAATCCCCTCACTGTGCTGCCTAGGCATTCTTGAAATAGCATCATAAGCCCATCATCCACTAATAACCTAGGGCAAAATGGATTCAGCATTTTATAGCCTATTGCTGTTCTGTTGCTCTTTGTGAGATATATAGCCTTATCAATTAGTTTAATAAATAAACTAAATAATTTCCTTAGATCCTTCCCTTTAGAGATTGATCATTATTGTTAATTCCTTATGAGTACCTCTTTCTTATGAGTATCATTTTGCTTGTAATTTTAAATAAACAAGTCCTAGGAAAATATGTTTCAGTGTGAAAACCATAGAGAACTTTCCCAACAGAGAAGACTACTGGGTGCTCAGACGTGTGCAAAAACCTTTCTATCCTTTTTGATACATTCTCAGCTCCTACTCATTTTCTTATGGAATTATTTCATTGCAACTCAATTTGGCCCATTTGTGACTTGGATTTTGCTCTACAAGTACATTTTTAGTAATCCAGACCCTTTACAATAATTCTTCAGTATCTGGATCTTATTAAAACTATTAAAGCTGGGATTGTCAGAGAGGCTTTTTAAAAAATACCTCTCTGTAGATCAGGAAACTCAGCTGGGATCATCAGAGACTTTTCAAAGCATTTTTTTTACTACCTCTTTGGCCAAGAGGTTGCAGAAAAAAAATGCTTTGAAAGCCTCTGATGATCCCAGCTGAGCCACGCGATCATCAGAGGCTATTTTTACTTTTAAAAGCATTTTTTCGTCGGAAGAGGTTGTAGAAAAAATGCTTATAAAAGTAAAAAAAAAAAAAGCCTCTGATGATCCTGTGGCTCAGCTGGGCATGGGGGGGGGGGGGCGCGCAGGGATCTTTGCTACCGGTTCTCCGAACCACCTGCCATCATTGCTACCGGATTGGGTGATCCTGTCCGAACCGGGAGCATTTCACCCCTGACTTATACAGTATTAGAATTGCCTTTATTTCTTCCAACATACTGAAGATTTTTATCCTGCTCTTTGAAAAATTAATTCCTTACAATTCCCCACATCATTTTAGTCTCCTAAAATATATCCAGTTCTAATAAACCAAGGAATTACAAGAAAAAAGAACAATTAGCTGAAATGTGGCAAGATTTTAAGAATACAGCACCTTAGCTTCATAGACTCAGTTACTTTGCAATGTATTGGTCTGGGAATAAGACTCCACTGTCCCATTCACAGAATTAATACTAAAAGAGCTAGTATGGCCAAATCAGATCATCCTGGCTCAAGAAATTGGCTGCTAAATCCAGTTGCCCTACTAAGAGGAGTGAATACAAATCCTGCTGTATCCAGAGATGCAGAATTCAATATTTTTTCCATATCCTGAACAGTGACTTGCAAAAAAGATGATGAAAAAGAGAGACCAGGTTTGCCAACTAATGAAGAGTTGAAGGGACCTACAGCAGACAATAAATCTTTTAGAAAGTCAAAACATAGATTGAGATAGAATAGGATGCTGTTATAGCTTCAAAAATGTATAACATGTATAACTGTACAGATTTTAACTATTACAGTGGAACCATCAGTGATAACAAAAATGTAGTGTTTTGAGGCACAGGAAACAGAGGTTTGAATATTTATCTTTTCTATAAATCTGAACTTCGGAACATTTTTATTCCACTACTTGCTGAATCTTGGAAATTGATCCATTAAAAAATCTGACAAAGCATTCCTCTTTTACAAAGTGTGTGTATTTGTGGGAGAGAGATGAAAAGTTATGTTTGCCAAATATTTGTTACATATCATTTTTATAGGAACTTTATGCCAGGGGGGAAAAGAAGAGGGAGGGAAAGAGTTTTTTAAAAATCTTATGTGACAGCAAGCAGATTCCAAAACAGATTTTTCTGTCTTGGTTTCTCTCCACCCCAGTGAACAAATAAGACTAACTTAGCATAGCTAATTTCAGGATGGGTGAAGGATAGGTAAACCTGAGAAAAATAGCTCTGTCCATCCTTTTCCTTCCTGAGTCTGGATAGACAAAGCTGGAGGCTCCAGCTAGTTAGAGCATCCCTCTAGGCCAGGGGTCTCCAACCTTGGCAACCTTAAGACTTGTGGACTTCAACTCCCAGAATTCCTTAGCCAGCAAAGCAGGGGTCTCAGCAAAGCTGGCTGAGGAATTCTGGGAGTTGAAGTCCACAAGTCTTAAAGTTGCCAAGGTTGGAGACCCCTGCTCTAGGCTGTCCACAGTGAGTTGAAGACTCAGATAGTGTAGGCAAAAAACCAGGTCCAGAGTTGCTGCAGAGTGACATCTTCTGGAGAAACAATCCAGCATTTGATACTGCTTAAATCAGAATCAGAAAACACAGTAACTAATGCTTCTGGTTGGCATGAATCCTGAAACATTAAGACAGTTGTCTATTTCATAGTGCTGAGATCCATGCACAAATTCTCTTTGTTTCTCTGGCACTCCTGGAAAGTTTGTGTGTAAGTAAGTGTGTGCGAACACTTTCTAAAGAGGGGCATTTCCAACTCTCCCACCCCCCACCGAAACACCAGTTAGTGCCATTTTTGCTTGCTTATTTTAAGGACATGATGTTTTGTACTTGGAATTGCTATTGCTCTTGCTGGCACAACAGTTCAGCCAGTGGCTCCTGACTTTTGAGCAGTTTCTCTGTCTGCTTGGGTGCTTACAGCATCTTTTGGAGTATTTTTAGGTGGCAAAGGAGCAGGGGCCACCATGGTGTTGTGTTTATTTCAGAGTCAATGCAAGAGGGTTACGCTCTGAGTTGCGAGGTTGTGAATTAATGTGAGACATTGGACTTGTTTGTGGAGATTTCAGAAACAGCCTTGGCTCATGGTTGTTGGCCCCTGACCAAGCCACCTCCTGCGCACACTCACACACACACACACAGAGGGGGTGCTAAGTCTTTATGGGGTTGCGGAAGTATGTCTGTTTGGAATAATAAGATGGAACAGGGGGAGGGGGGTGTTTGATGTGGATTTTCTGCCTGAGCAGCCCTGGAGAATTGATGCCCAGTCGTCAGCAGGGCCTGAGAAAATAGCCTTAGGATGTATGTGCCTGGCACAGGCCACTTCCCTGCATCCTCCAGAATGACAGGGACAAAACTTCCACCTGTGAATGGGGGAGCTAGATAGAGTTAACATTCCATACTTGGGGAAAATACCTTCCCTCCCCAGAAGACAGTTATTGTTACCTGACTGGTTGCTCTTGTTCCTGAAGTTTAAAGTGAAATTTAGGACAAATGGAGCTTAGGTTGCCTGGCCATGTGTCATCAAACACGTATCAGTCTCTCTTGGCACCCATATGCTTTAATGCCTCAGTATTATGATGTGGTGATAGTGCTGGTCAGTGTAGACCCATAGGGATGCTGTGTGTGAGAAAAGGTATGAGAAAATCTTTCTGTCCTCTAGAATGAATAAACACTCAGAGCCAGCAATGGATTTGTAAACTCCCAATTTACCAGTTGCTCCATTCTTTATTATGCTATTACTGCTGGTATCCTTCTGTTTGTTTTAGTCAGGGGTCCTACAGTTTGCCTTCTGGAATCTGGATGAAATATTTAATCCTTTTCTGGAGTTCAGACTAGTATCTCAAAAGTACTAGCTTGTTTAGCATTGCTAAACATTTCAGATATTAAGACTTGGTTGAAGCAGATTTTATTTAATAGTTACCGGTAGTTCTTCTGCTAAACCTCCACAGCAGTGGTGAGTTCCTCCCAGTTTGGCCGAGCCAGTAGCAGTGACGATATGACGACACTGAACTGTTTCTGTTTGTTCGGGAGCTGGGTCCTCTCGCCCCCTCCCATCTTTTATTTGGCCCTGCCCCCAATATATTTGCTGCCTCCCGAGTCTCAGCTGATCCGCTAGAAGGAAAAAAACTGTTTAAACTCTTGCTGCAGGGCTTCAAAGGGCCGCCCTACAGCTGATCAGTGTTAAAAGGCAGTGTGGTGGTAGACCAGTGCACTCGGAAAACAAATGGGTAGACTGGTGCCTCCAAAAACAAATGAGTAGACAGATGCCTCCAAGAACAAATGGGTAGACTGGTACAGCTCTACAAGCAGTTAAAAGCCTGGTAGACCAGTACCTCTGCTAAATCCTAAAGAATTGTCACATGACCATCAAACCATGCCCACAAAATAAGCCACGCCCACAGAACCTGTAGTAAAAAAATTTAGAACCCACCCCTGCTCCACAGCATTGCTGAGCCTGATGATTTTCATATAATAATAATGCAAGCAGAGGGGGATTTAAATTCTCTCCAAAGATGATCCAAAATTCATTCTCATCTCTTCCAGTAATATCACTTTGAGTTCAAAAAGCATTATTAAAAAAATCCCTTGAGTCCAAAAACATTTTTAAAAATCCACAATGTTCTCTACAATCATCCTTTGAGGTAGAGTCCAATGTGTGTAGAGTCCAAATAGTGGTAATAGCTACCTAGGTTAAAAAACAAAGTAAACTATATTTTATTTTCACTTATTTATTAGCTCATATACTGAAAGTAATTTTGTGTATAACAGACATATTGACCTCATCAGCATGAAGGATGCTAAATTATTGATATATATTTGCAAGTAAGAGCAACCTAAATTGGAAACTTTAGAAAGGATGTTTATTTATCTACATTCAAAAAGCAGTATAATGTAGCCACCAAGCTTGCAAATACTGCTTGACAGAAATCTTCAAGGCTACAGAATTGTAATTTGTAATTGAAAATGGAGACGTCTCTCAATGTAAAATTCTACCTGATGCAAAGAAGCAGAACATCCCTTTCGCTTAATGTCATTATACCGTATGTATCCATTCTTAAGTCAGGTTGAGTAAAATCAAGATTTTATGCAAACGCTCAGAGTTTATAACCTAGGAGATTTCTCTGTGAAAACAGATGTTCGAGCACCAACACGCTTGGATTCTCTGATGTGGCAAGATGTTTTTAACAGCAGCAGGAAGGGAGAACTCTATACCATCAGCCTTTGTTTTCTCTAAGCAGAGAAACCTTTCCCTGCTGCACCCCATCAGATAGATTCAGTGTGAAATTCAGAGGAAACAATATTTCATTGGAAGTATGTTTCTTTTTAATGTCCTCTGTTCCCTCCAGAAGATAAATCACAATGCAGGATAACTTTTGAGCTTTAGATCATGAGATTATTTTCAGATCCTGACAGGGTTGATATGATAGGGTTGATAAGCTTTTTTTCATATCCCCCACTATGAGAGACATTGAGTGACTGCAGTTTATTTCATAATATCCAAATTAGATTAACTACAAGCATATTGTAGTTCTTTGGTGAGTAGAACAAAATGGATTTTAGATATGTGAAATAACTTCAAGTTTTATATGTTCTGAAATATGTGTTCAAGATATTTTAAGAAATACAAGTCTGTAATTGTTTATTCTGGTATAAACATTCATTGCTAGGTTCTTTCCAGAGAATTTAAAACACATAAATGTAGATAATGGGACCTTTCTTTTGTAATAGACAAGTTTTAAAATTACACGGATGTTATTCCATAATTTTATTACAAGAATTTTGAAATATTTTAATAAAATATTGTGTATATTAATTGTACTAACTGTGGTACTATATTAAGTAATCAAACTAAATATAACCGTATTTAATTTTGATTAAATATATATGTCTTTTAATATGGGCATTTTAATCTTCCTAATGTGTTCATATCTAATACCGATATAATCTTTAAAAATAAATGAATGTATGAACATATATATATTAGTTTTAATACTTTAATAGTTTCATTTCTTTAACTTTTTAAAAGTAAAATGGCTGATGTTTCACTATATGGAAGCACTTAGATGACGTTAGCTGATCTTGAAAATCTATGCAGGATTGGACCTGGTTATTACTTGAATGGGGGAGCACAGAAAAGAACACCAGGAGCTCCCAATCAACTTCCTCTGACTTTTTTATATATGTTACTTGCTTGTTTGTTAGAGCTACCAATAAGCATTGCCATCATAAATATTTTAGAATAAAAAAAGTCAAAGTTTCCCTGTCCAGTTGTGTCCAATTCTAAGGGGTGGTGTTCATCTCTGTTTCTTAGCTGAGGGAGCCAGTGTTGTCAAAGACACTTCTATGGTCATGTGGCCAGCATGACTGTATATCAAGGTGCACAGAAGGCAGTTACCTTCCCATTAAAGTGGTACCTATTTATCTATTCACATTTGCATGCTTTCAAACTGCTAGGTAGGCAGACCCTAGAGCAAGTAATGGGAGCTCACCCCATTGTGCAGTACTCGGGTCTCAAACCCAGACTGTCAAGCTCAGCGTCTTTAACTGCTGAGCCATAGCATCCCCTTATCTTTAACTGATCATTACTACTATTTTATAATTAAATATCAGTTAAGGTTCCAACCCTACAGTAATGGCATTGGGTGACAAGTGGCTTAAGTAGGCACACATATGATTAAATTGCACAGATACCATCTATGAGATTTTCCTGAGAATAATTCTCTGAAAAATAGAATGGACTTACTTCTGAATAAACATGCATGATATTATGAATAACGATGCAGAATTTGTGGCTTGTGGCATACAAATTTAATAAAAAATACAACTAAGAAGTATCTTTTTCTTAGTGTGTGCTGTTGTGAACTAATCCTCCTAATGTTTTTGTTTGTTTGTTTTGGTATATTTGAATCAGTGTTGATTCTTGTCAAGTTTTCAGAAATGTTTTGCTGTTGTCTGCATCTGAGGACTCAGAGAAAGACGGACGCAAGTCACACAACTGGCTTAGTGTGTCAGGCATGGCTAGAACTCATAGTCCCTTACTTTCTAGCCTGCTGCCTTACAGCAGCAAAATGTATAATACAGATAGTCCTCAATTTACGACCATTTGTTTTAGTGACTGTTCAAAGTTACGATGGTGCTGAAAAAAGTGACGACCATCACGTGATCATGATTAGGGTGCTTGACAGCCAACAGGAATTTATAACAGCATCCTGGAGTCACATGATAGCCATTTAATGACCTTCGCGACTGGCTTCTGACAAGCTAAGTTGAAAGAAGCTTTACAATTGTGTGCTTCCGTGAACAATCAGTGGCAAAAAAGGTCATAAAACAGGGTGTGACTCGCTTAATGACCACATGCCTTAGCAACAGAATTTCCAATTTCAGTTGTGGTCATAATGTTTCTGGGGTGGTGAAACATTCCTAAACTAAAGATACAGCATGGATTGAATTTTCTGTCCTATCTTTGTCTACCGTACCTCTCGGATCTGTTGATAGATGCATATTTGTTTTTTAATCAGTAATAATGCTTATATTGTAATGTTCTTTGCATGTTGAATGTTTGAACAACTTCTGGTCTGATATTTGTTATGGCTCAAGAAGGCTGCCAGTTGCAGATTAAAAATATTTGCATTCCTGATTTGTATCTCATTTTATGCTGTAGCTCATGGTTATTGTTTTATTAATACTGAATAAAAATTCAATCTTCCCCTTGCTAAAGAGTTGAAGGAACTATCCTAGATCTCATGAGTCTCTGCTGGAGGTTCTTTATGTTAGACAAGTGATTGCATAAGTATATTCAGTTATTTCAAATAGCCCTTGAATTGCTGCATAAGCTAGAAAATAACTGATAGCTGTTGTGATATTACTATTACCGGAAAGCGAGGTGTTTAATTCCACCATCACCTCTACCCCTAATGTGTGTCTCTTTATATTATGGTATTGGTATAATTTACATAGTGTAAATAAGATAAAACTATTTTCCCATTTCATTTATTTTAAGAGGAAAGACTTCTTTTGTTTTTGTTTTGCTTTTTGGGTGAGTTTGTAAGAACAACTCTGTAAAATCAAGCTAAGGCCAATCTTCATCCAGCATTTTCTTTCTCTCAGTGACCAACATGATACCACTGGTGTGTTCACAAGTAGGAGATATTCCCAGCAACTGAAATTTGGAGATAGTAATGAATTGATTCTATCCCCTTTTAAAGCTATCCAGGTTAGTAGCCATCCCTCTGTCTTGTCATAAGGAATTCTCATATTTTTAAAATTAATTTTGTTGGAAGTTTTAAAGAGAACTTAAGAACTAACACAAACTAATATGAAATAGAGAAAACAAAGGAAAAAAGATATGAGGAAAAAAGGAAAATAATAGTAGTGGAAAAGAATAAAAAGAAACAGAAAGAAGCTTCTGATTTCCTCTACAGTAAATATAAATATGATTGCAAAATTATCTCTTACAGTATGATTACGAAACAGCTAACTTTTTCTATCATAAAAATTACATGTCGTAAGTGATTTTTTTCCGTTTTATGGCAAAAAAAAAGTCTATTCGGGATTCCCAGTTAGCCATAAATGTGGGTATTGTCTTTTCTATGACCAAGGAAGTTAATTTAGCCAACTGTGAAAGTTCCATCATGTTCACCAACCATTCTTTCAATGTGAGGAGTGTCAAACTTTTACACTTTTGAGCATACAATAGTCTCACTGCAGTTGTCACATATAAACATAAAGTTCCAACTTTATGACTTTTTCTAGTTGCTCATCTATGAAAAAAAACCCCTCTGGTTTCAGTTGTACTGTCATCTGTAAAATCTTCTGAATTAATATATGTATTCGTAGCCAAACTTTGTTGGCTTTTTTACATGACCACCAAAGATGATAATGTCCCCTCTTGTTCACATTTACAGGAAAAATTTGAAATACCTTTGTACCTTCTAGAAAATTTTTCTGATATCAAATACCAACAATATATTATTTTGTAAAGATTCTCTTTAAGGTTAGAACGCAATTTAAACTTCAATCTTTTCAGCCACATATTTTCCCATTGTCCATTGTATATTGTGATCAAAGTTTTTAGATCATTTTGACATACATTCTTTCACTTAATCTTGTTCTCATATTTGAGCAAAAGTGTATACATTTTGGCAATAACATATTTGATCATTAGTGCATAATTCTGTTTCAAACCCAGTTTTGCATTATTCAAAACAAAAACTATAATAAACTTTAACTCTTTTTGATTTTTTTTAACTCTTTATGATTTTTTTTGTATATAAAAAAACCCACTGAAAAATCAATTGTCAGGTCTTCTCTTGATTTTGTTTTACAATCTCCTTGAAAAAAAATTTTTAGTACCTATTGATAAGTTATTCATTTATTTATAATTTCCTGCCTATAAAATGCTTTTTGTGCTGAAAGCCACACAGCTGTTTCCAGGTAAAACCTAAATTTGTAAGGAATTCCAATATTGCCCTTTTATTGTTCTTGTTAATGGTATCAGCAAAATTATGCTTTCCATCTTATATAAGTAATAAAGATTTCAGTAAAGTTTACGATAAATGTCAGTAAAATAATTCAAGTCTATTCTTAAACAATTGTAAACATTGTAAATTGTAAAAGCTGGAGTTTTCAAGAAAAGATTGGAAAACCATTTTTCCAGGATGATGTAAGACCTGCTGCCATTGGACAGGGTGTTGGATCAGACAACCTCCAACCTCCCTTCCAGTCCTATGATTTGGATAATTCAGTGATTCTGTGTGAGGCTATTAGGTGGCTCTGTTGTAAAATATTCCTTCCCTCCCTATGGAATGTCCTTAGTACTCTCTTTCCCCATGCATCTGGCTGTATGCTGATGTCTGAGACTGCCATCTCATATATTTTGTTACAGTTCATAGCAGGCAACTGATTTTTGAGGACTTTATGAAATGCCTTGACATAGCAAGTAGGAAAATGGCTTTTACAAGCCCTTCTTTGTAATTTCTTTTACTCAAGTGTGATCTGTGTTTTACTTACAGTTTAATATTCATTATTTTTCCTGCCTATTTTTTTTAATTCACTTTACAATGCTTTATAACCCGCTCCAATCTCAAAGGAATTTGACTGGGATATATAGCAGATTTCATAATACAATTTAATGTGACTGAACTATTCCATTTAAGTAAAATAGTAATGCTGCAGCATAGGACCCAAAAATTGGGATCCAAATTATAAAATTAATTTCTGACAAAAGCAAGACTAAATATTGTTGAAAGCAAACTTAAATTTGCTTTGAATAAATAAAATTCAATGTTTGATCTGAAAAACAAATTAGCAGTTCTAAATCTATGTTATGGTAAGCAATTCAAAGCAATCCTTGGAAGATAATTCATTATAGTTTGCAAGTTTTAGTCTTACCGCATGTTTATTAATAGCTAGTACTTACATGAACACACAGGGTTTTTTAAAAGAGTAATTACTTAAATACATATGAATACATGTCAGTGTGGTGCATACAGACATATATTTGCATTTACAATATATTCTGGAGAGTGGTGTTGTGATTTGGATACATGGTCCTATAGCTTGGTTAATATAAAAAAGCACGCTGTGTTGGATTACTGTACTATATATAGTACAAGGGCCCCCAACCTCTGGTCTGTAGAACAAGACCGGGCCGCAACATGCCAGAAACCGGGCTGCACAAATAAGCAAAGCCCCATCCGTGGGATGCAGGCAGCATGCAAAACCACGTCCCTTCAGTCTGTGGAAAAACCTCTGGTCCCTGGTGCCCAAAAAGTTGGGGGCCGCTGCTATAGTGAACAGCAGAAAACTTTAATCTGTGCATTGAATTTTTTTTCTGCCTAATCTAACTAGCTCCCCCTATTGATCGCATCAAAAACTGCTGGTGTTCCTATTTGCTTTTCCTGCATCAGTGGAAACAAGGTCATACAGAGCAAGAGACTAGTCAAGTCTAGCATCTTGTAACAACTGGCTCCACACCAGAGCCCATCTATGAGTAGCTGTGGTAGGCCCCCAGACCTCATCTGGCATAAAGCTGCCCCCCCCTTCTTCACATTTTACTGTGATGGTCTGTTGTTGCATTCATGCTTCATTGGGCTTCTTGATGTTGAGCATCTGGGCTGCTTGAAGCCATAGAAGGGAGCAGGAAAGCTTAACATTCTGTCATAGGCTGACTAGGCAACTCTCCCTAATAAAAAAGCCAAAGCAAGCTGTGCTGAGATCAGAACTCAAGGAAAGGATAAAGTTTCTATATTCTTGGAATATATCCAAATTTTGGGGTAAATCTAAATCATTGATGTGTCATTTTCATTCACCCTCTTATCCACTATTTGAATGTCACCAGATGGCCCGGTTTGTGCAAGGTGACCTTGTAAATTGTTACCATAGAAATGGCCCTCATGATGCTAAGAAGAAGAAGAAGAAGAGATGCAGCTAGAGATGATGACCATCAGAAGAAAAGATTCTGGGATATTTTACTTTGAATTCGTACCATTAAGACCTGCACTCCCCTTTCCACTTAGATCATGCTCCTCACTTTTCTTCATCCCATCTTGGAATCAGGGACATATAAATCAAGATGATAACATTAAGATTCATCCTCACAAATTTGCTGGTAAACTAAATATTTCTGATTTAGTTAGTTACAGAGGTCACTAAAGAGGTGGTCTATGTGAACGTGGGGATTACACCAGGGGTGAAATTCAGCCAGTTCTATCCAGCTTGGGCGAACTGGAGCAGCAGCTGCAGGAAGCTCTGTCGATCCACGCGAACGTCATGATGTTGCTTTTTTGTGGTGATTTTAAGCCTCTGCGCATGCGCAGAAGGCTTTGTGCATGCATGGACAATGGTGCGCACACATTTGCAAACCGTTAGGAAAGGTAAGTGAATTTCACCTCTGGATTACACGGTACTTAACTAACCTGTATTTGTACAGTAATGATTTTAGTCCAGCCTTCCTATACTCTGGAACTACTGAGTTGAAAAATCAGGAAATCTTTGATCTTTGAAATCTTTGAGAGTTGAATAGAAGAAGCTGGAATGAAGCTCTGCAAAATAAATTGTTGGTCAACCCTAATATAGGAAACTTGCATTTGTTAATGAGCTTATTGGTTCAGTCTAGTATTATGGGCTCTGAACTGCAAGCATTTATTCCACAGTGAAGCTCTTTTGCTTCTGTAAAAGAGAGGAAAACTGCAGGCTTCATCTCACCCTCCTCCCTCATGTCTAGAGTGGGTTTCCAATTCACGGTCCTCAACCTATACAGGTAGTCCTCTGCTTACGACCACAATTGAGCTAAAAATTTATGTTATTAAGTGAGAAATTCGATAAGTGAGTTTTGCCCCCTTTTACGACTTTTCTCACCACATTTGTTAAGTGAGTCACTGCAGTTTTTAAATTAGTAACACGGCTGTTAAGTGAATCTAGTTTCTCCATTGACTTTGCTTGTCAGAAGGTTGCAAAAGGGGATCAAATAACTCCTGGATACGGCAGGCCTCGTAAATGTGAGCCAATTGTCAAGGCATCTGAATGTAAATCACGTGACTATGGGGAATGCTGCAATGGTCATAAGTGTGAAAAATGGTCCTAAGTCACTTTTTTTCAATGCCGTTGTAACTTTGAATCAGTAGTGGGTTCCACTTACCTTCACTACCGGTTTGGAACTGGAGTGCATGCGTGATGACGTCCGAGAGCATCCGTGATGATATCCGGGCAGGTGGGTGGAGCCTCCTACCGCTGCCACTACTGGTTCGCCCAAACCGGGGCAAACCAGTAGAAATCCGCCACTGCTTTGAATGGTCACTAAATGAACTGTTGTAAGTCGAGGACTACTGTATTAGCAATCTGCTATTACCAATTCATCCGGCAGTCCAGAATATAACCTATGAAATAGTGTCACACATACATCCATGTGGAGTGGGAGGAAAGAAGAGTATTGACTTTCATCATCGAGTCTTTGGTGTTCACATCTATCACCCAGATTACCCTCAGCCTTAGAGAGAATGTGGCGTTCTATATATATAGGTCTTTGAGCAACCTCTTAGCAACCCTAGCTTCTTATCAGTTCTAGGATTGGTTGGGCTTTTCAGGATGCCCTGCAACAGGTGCTTGCAAGTAGGAGCCCTTGGAAGATCAGGCTGCACGAGCCAAGCCTAAAATAGCCCTGTGAGGAGGGAGCATATGAACACAGTGAATGAGGCAGTGCTGATGATGTAGCTTGCTTGTGTAAAGCTGTATTCTTCAATGTATGCCAAGCACGCCTTTGGTTTCCAAGAAACTAAACCAAGTTGCATGCAGAGACACTAACCCTGAGCACCCAGCTTAAAGAATATCTCAGCCCAGCTAAGTAGAGGGCTTGATGGTGACGTTCTTTGCTTACTACCCTTCTCCTTGTCCAGATACAATATGGGGTCTGAGCCCATCTACTCATTCTCAGCATAGTCCGAACTAAATTAAAGCAAATTCTTAAAACACCATTCTTCAGTTTATCACCGGCCTTGGGATAATTAGGCAAATTGCCAAAAGTTTTTCTTGGCAAAAGTTCAGAAGCAGAAGACACCGACAAGAAATGAATACAGTGAAAGAATAAGCAATTTTCTCAACGTTGTTTTCTGGCAAAGAGGCCAAGAGCTGATGCTGGTCTTTTAAGTCTTATGGGAAGGGCCAATTCCGAGTCGTCCTCTCTGCTTTATCTGCTCCTGCCTTCTGGCACTCTTCTCATACATGCACTAGGAACAGGCTCCTCCTGTTCCTCTGCCTCTCTACTGTCAGCCTCTGGAGGCTCTGAAGTCTGCACATCACTCCTTGATGGCCTTGCCCCATCTCTGCCTCAGACGCAGAGCCCTCATCCGGGTCTTCCCCAGCCTCCAGGACTGGCCCATAGTCTTCCTCAGCCTCATTGCTGTCCGATTCCACTGCCAGCTCCGCAGGCTGCTGTCAGACCACAACAATACCCACATGCTCTGTAATAAAGTAGGAACTGTAGCAGAGCCTACACCTTGCATAAAAGAGGCTTGAAGTTTCTCTGATATCTTCTGTCTAAACCCTCGGACTACCTTCTTTGGGTGTGTTGAAGAGACTAGAGAGCCTTCTGCTTGGGTTGCTTTGATTGGGACTCTTGCACCCCAATGTCCAAGTACTTGTAAGAAGACAGTTCTCAGTTTGAAAACTATCTATTACCATCCAGCTTGGAAAATAGAAGAGTACAAATATAAAGTGATGTGCATTGCTGCCAAAAATCCTGACCGCTTGTACGAATTAATGGAATTAGAGCTAGCAATGACTTAGAGACTGCTGAAATGGAACAGAGTCATGGTAAAAAGTTCAATGAAGATGTCAATACAGGGTGCATCTGTTTTTTTTAAAAGCCATTAACATGTTTGGGATAATAAGGAAGGATACTGAAAATGAGATGTTAATATTACAATGTCCTTTTATAAATCAATGGTGAAGCCACATCTGGAATATTGGAGATAATTGAAATCATCAAGGAGCTGGTGCAGCTTCTCTATGAGGAAAGATTGCAACATATGGGGCTATTTGGTCTAGAAAGGAAGTGAATAAATTCACTTGAGTGAATAAAGGACATGGTTAAGGTGTATAAAAGTATTATAGGTGCACAAAAGATAAAACAGACAAGGAAAAGCTGTTTTTCCCTTCTCAAAAGACCACAACCCAAGTTCATGCAATGAAATTGAACCCTAGAAGAAACATGATAGACAAAAGGATTTTTTAAAATACAAAATGTAATTCAACTTTGGCATTCAGTACCACAAGATGTGATGTTGGCTACCAGCTTTGCTGGCTTCAAAAAAGGATTGGACCAATTGAAGGAAGTCAAGGGGATCAGGGGCAATTAGACTTAATGGCAGTGAAAACCTCTAAAAGCCGTCTGCAGGTAATCTAGTGGGCTTCCTTCTGCAGTTGCTTGGCCATTATGAAAACAGGCTGCCAGAATGGATGGGCTAAGGATCCAACCAATAGGACACTGCTTATGTTCATTGTAAGAACAATCGAAGAGAAAGCAATGGTTTGAAGTTGCCTATTTATTTATAGTGACTTCCCAATAAATGGAATAGGTACCAAGTCTGAGTCACATTCTTCCTCTCTGTATAAAAATATTAAATTTCTCTTTTTGTGGGAGTAATTATTTCAACATTTATATCTAAACAAATACTTTTGCAGAAATAACTATGCTATTAATATCCCTAGCCCCAGCTCTATTTCTAGATTTTGCTGGATCCTACTATCTTATCTTCTGATAATATTTATTTTCATTCATTTTGGATCAATTTAAATATACAAAGTGAAAGCCTCCAGAAAGCCAAATAAGGTCCATGTGTGTGCATGCACACTTTAAATCAGGAAAAGTATGTGTGAAATTAATGTAAAAAGTTCCTATCTCCCATGAGTTTGCTTTGTTCTAATGGGGCATTTTCTGAATTACCCTTCAATGAAAGACAAAATACTGGAAAATTCAGCCACAGTTATTCCAAATATTACATAGTTTGGCCCGAACAGTTTCCCTGTCTACATCAATTTGGTAGAATAGACAGGAGATAAATTTTGCCTCCTGCAAGCAAAGAGAGGTTATTGATAAGATTTCAAATGTGGAGGGCTCTTCAACTACCATGTGGGGTGCAGGAAGATTTACAGGAAAGGAAGCGGAAAAAAAGAAACGGAAAAACCAGCTGCAGAGCTATGTGTCTGGGTACAGAATGCTGATGGGCTCCCGGTAGGGCACGCAGGGGACTGGGCAGGCGGGGGCAGCATGGTGCTGGAGGAACTGAGCTGAAAGTAATGCCAAGTCCATGAGTAAGAGGCAAGCGCATTATCACCCCAGAAGCAGCAGAACTGGATGGGAAGAAAGCAGCAAGCAGGAGCAGCAGCAGTGCTTGCAACGCCCTAAGATATCAGGAATGAGCAGCCAAGGGAGACCTTGCCCCCAAGAACAGGTCAGTGGGCCACCTTTCCTAAAGCACCAGGTGGGGAAGGAGCTATTTGCTGATGGGGATGACAGACTAACAGAAGCACGTGTGTGAGAACTGCAAAGCTGAAATGATATTGCTGCTGCTGCTCCTGCAGCAAGTTACTGAAGGGGGAAAGGGGAAAAGTTAATGCCGGAGACTCAATGAAAGCCGGTGGCTACACGCTTTCAAAGCCTTTTTGTGCTGGCTCCCAGGGAGACAGAGGCATGAAGTGAGGAATTGCCAGGCTCAGTGTGGCTCCTGCATCTTTGCCAGTTTGCTTGTCATGAGGGTGGTGGTACACAAAATGATTTGAGCGCTGAAATCCAAGACACACAAGCAGAGGAGGGTATCTTGGCAGATGAGCCACCTGCTTCAGGAAGCCAGCACGCTGCAGTTAAGCTCTTGGGGCGTGTGTGTGTGTGTGTGTGTGTGTGTGCAAAATGAAGCAATAATTTTAGTTGGGGATTCACAGGTCTTCGCTTCTTGTGAGCCACCAAAAGGCAGGGTCCTCCCATTCCGGGAAGCTGCCATTCTTGTTTCCTTGGAGAGTCCCTGCCATCTCTCTGTAAGTTCTCCATGTGTAGTTGGAAACAGGAAGTATGGCACTACCACCATTTATCCTGTTCTTAAACTTGTACATGACATTACATTTGCTAGTGAAAAGGGCAGAGAAGAGCAAAACCAAATAGGAAGCTGTTTTATTATAAATATATTTATTATAGCAAACAGGTAAGTTTTTTTTAAAGTTTCTATGCGAGTCTCCTACAAGTCCACTCATTCCAAGACTGTTGCATTTGGTCTAGATATGTTCTCAGGGCAAATATAAAACTTTTTCTCAAAGTAGTTCTCCTTTTAAGGTTTGCTTCTTTTACCCATTTGCCCCTTCCTGTCCCTTTACATGGTTCAGAAGAAAAAAGATACAAGCGAAATACCAGAATGAACAATTTACTCATTCTTTTCCCCCTTGCAGCAGCAAAAGGGTTAGGAAAACCTTTGGAATGAAAATGGATAGATGTGTGTGTGTGTGTGTGCATGCGTGCATCAGTAAACCTGGCCCTAATTTGTGTCTATTGGCCTTGATACCTTGGGTCAATGAGTTCCAAATGCGAGCTGCATGTTTTGTTAATAGGTATGTTATATTTTTTTTTTATGTCATAATCAGGTTTGACAAGAAAAAAATATCATTTAAAATTCAGATATAGAGAGAGCAGGGTAGGAATGTCAGCTCCATATTTTCCTTCTTCAACATGCCTGGTCTATAGTTGTTAAAAGCAATGAATCCTTAATACAAGAGCCGAAATTATCTCAAAAGCGGAGCACAAACTCTTTAGTCAGAGGTTACTCTTTGATGTGATTTTGTGGTGCATATACTTCCTCCTAATTCAGTAGCTGCATTTATATTGTGTTCCTTTTCCATTTTTTCAGATTTTGCAAATACTAGTTGAGTTTTTCTATAGAATGAAATATATTATATTGCATGATTAATTCTGTTTCATAATCAACTTTTTTCCCTTAATGTATCATGTCTCATAACTGTTCTGACCAGTACTATCAAATTTTTGTGATGGGGTAAAATTCTCACCCCTAGCAGCAAATGCTATCAATGTGCCACAAATTGCTAACTATTGTGGGGCAACGGAACTCTGGAAATCAATTCTTTAAGCTACCATAGAATTAAACTGAACTGAATAGAAAAAATAACTAAATAGAATGAGAAATGGTGAAATAAGATTCTAATTCCTTTCTTGCTGTGGAAATGTTTTCTTAGACCACTTTCCACAGTGACCAAAACGGAATCTTCGGTTATTAGAATATTTTTTTTAAAGAATAACATTTTGCAAAGGAATTAATTCTCCGAATTGGGTAAATGTATAGAATGTCATAAATATAGGTTAAGCGTTACACTCTTGGAAATGTGCAAATATTTTTGTCTGTCTTGTTAAATGCAATCAAATTGTAAATTTGAACAAAAACTCCATCTGAATGCAGTGCGGCCAAGCCCAAAGTCCTAGGAAAGATATATAAGGAGGGTAAATGCAATGTCATTATCAGTGTTTGTACATCCATTCCCCCTTGAATAGCATATTTCCATGAAATACAGGGAACACTTCCAGTTCTGTCATTACCCTTGGAGTCATTCTCAGAGCACAGAGACCATTTGAAGAAGTAAATCTTAGTAAACCTAGCCCAAGGTGTCTTGTTGTCAAGGCCAAGGGTTAGATAAACAAACTAAACTGACAGTTAAATCTTCCAACATTGATCAGAGGCAATGGGAGTCAGGGACGACTCTCACCCTGGTCATCACTTCTTTACCCTCCTACCATTGGGAAGGCGATATAGAAGTATAGCCAGCTGCACAAACAGGCTGAAGAGCAGTTTTTATCCGTGGGCTGTCAGACTCCTGAATGAGAAATAACATCATAACTATGTAGTATGATGGTCTGCAGGGCCGGCGCAATGTGTAACATGTTCACACTGGTGCAATAGGACTGGGTGTTTTGTTGATATGATTTATTGGGTTCGGGATTTTCTGTCTTCCCTGTGATTTGTATTGTGTTGGGAGGGGTGCACTGAGGGAGCTCAACCAATCTCATTGTACATATGTTGTGCACTGACAATAAAGATTTGAATTGACAAGCCGCATGAAATACATACGCAAACCTATTTTTTCCTCTCAGGACCTATTGGTCATCTGGTCTAATGATAGGATTGACCTATTCCATAGCTAGATTGATAAAAGACTATTTGTAACTTGTTCAAGTGAAGATGAGTGTATTTTTAAAATAAAAATACTGTCTGTTTATATATGGTTTTATCTTAGTAAATTGCCTATAGAAGGTAACTATAGAAGGTAAATTTGAAACTATTTAGGATTATACTGTTTGGGCCATGCCATCATTTTCTATCGAGATTCATCCAAATAATGTTTTAAGTTAAAACTTTTTTTAAATTGACTTACCGAAAGGTACAAAGAAATACATTTCTTTTGTTGTTCAAGAACTTCTGGAGTTACCAAATATATTTTTAAAACTGGCATATTTGCCCTCATTTTCACATATATATTTTCACAGATACTGAAAGAGAAAGGAAGAACAAAGAGCATAAGCCAGTAATTTATTATTATTGGGAAAAAAATTGCTAGGTTATTTTTATGCAAATTTAAGCTTAGTGGCTATTTTAGGAACTGGGAATGCAAACAACAAATGCCCACACCTTCAATCTGCAAACAAATGTGTTGTTTACATTAGAATTAGATAAAAGTTTTGGTGTCCATTCCCACTTCCTTTCTTTTTAGTTTTCAAAGATTTCTGGCTTTCCCTGAAGCAGCCTTGACATCACTTGTTGGAGGGTTAAAAGCTAACACAGAAGTTTCTTCTCATCGGATTTATAGGCCTCTATTACTGCACTAGTTTTGCCTGGTGCTTTTGTGAAAGTAATACCGATAGAAATAGATAGTAACCATTCAATTCAAGATGAAGCATAAGTGAAGTTGGTTGCAACTCACAGATGACTTAGAAAATGGAGGAATTTATAGAATTGCATTCCTGTTTAATTCCTTTATGCCTGGTTGGAAATCTCGCTTTGCCTGTTTATTTTTATCATGCACTGATGAGTGGATGCATAAATTTAATCAGGTCATGCATCTTTTCTTTATTTTGCTTTGTGTGGCAATTTAAGGTTCATCATCCCTATATGCCAGATGGAGTCCAAAGAATTATTGCAGTCAGTGAAGCAAATAACTTTTCTTTCTTTTAAAATCAACATTAATGAGTAGGGGAGCTGCTGTAATGAGGAAGGGCCACATATTAAAACTAGTAGTTCATTTTCCTGCGTTTTGCTATTTGAAGTTTTATCTGGAAAAAAAATCTGGATACTACAGTTTGCATGCTAATGCTTCTGAGCAACTTGAACCTAGGGATAGTTTTATTCTTTCTCCATTATGATTGACACTTGAAGTGATTTCCCAAGTCCTTTGGTAATAAAGACATCTTTTTATGAACAGGATGGATTTAGGGAGCGCTGATCTTTTCCATACATACGTAGGCTGGTCACCCTGCCACCTACTTGATTGTGATCTTTTTGGATGGAGTCAGGTGTGTCTGCGCTTGATCCAAAAACTGCATGAGTAAGGATCCAAAGAAGGATTTCCCTTGGCTTCTAGTCAACTACTACTTGCCACCTGGCTTTTAGCCCAGATCCTCCCTCATGACTGCAAGAGCAACATGTCCCTTAGGAACTACTTGCCAAAAAAGAATTTGCAGGTGACAGGTGCATCTCAGCATAAATCTAGTGACAGATTGAGATTTCCTGTTGGGAGCTGCTGGACGATCTACAAGTTCAGTTAAGAGGTACTTTCCTTAAACCAAGCAGATTAATGGCAGGAGAAAGGTAGCACGGCTGGATTTACATGGCAGGGAGCATAAGTGTTTTCTTCCCATTTATGTCTATGAGCTTCCTAGAGAAACTTGGCAATTTTCTGAACCATGTGATTTAAAAAATAAAAATGCCTTGGTACCACATCTTTAATGCAGTTTGATTTTCATTTGATTTATCCAAAGCTGACTCTTGCCCAAAACCATATGACATAATAAATGTGTCAGTTTTTAAAATGGTGTTTTTGCTACAGCAGTCTAATTCACGCATCACTCTGGCAGTTACTATGTTTCTTAAATAAAACTATATAGATTAAGGCTGTGCAACACTTCAAGCATTTCAGAACCAATGGCAGTGAACGTATCTTCTCTTTGTAGTTGTATCCAGCTATTGTGTGATTTCAAAAAAGATGGGGCTGCTTGAATAAGTTGTTGAGAGGAACTTTCCCACTCCCATATGATCTAGTGCACCTTCTTGGAAATGAATTTAAAGTGCTGCACAATTCAAGAACAAAATGTGTGTGTGTAGATGTGCACATAGAAAAGGAATGATTTGTTATTTATTCCACAGATGAGTTAATGTACATGTCAGTGAATGTGTATCCCTAAATGTACATGTTTTTAAACTAGTAGTATTTGAACTGTAATGCTGAGGGAAGGAAAGTATTCTGATTGGTAAAGATCGTTTAATCATAGTTTATCAATTAGGACATCCCTGGAAACGAGGGAGGGAGGGAGGGAGGGAGGGAGGGAGGGAGGGAGGGAGGAAGGAAGGAAGGAAGGAAGGAAGGAAGGAAGGAAGGAAGGAAGGAAGGAAGGAAGGAAGGAAGGAAGGAAAACTTCATATTCTGCATCAGGTTTGAACAGCCAAACCAAGCCAACCAGTTCATCCTGATTCAATAGGAATGAAATGGTGTGTTGAACCTTTCTCACAGTATACCTCTCTTCTACTACTTTCCAGTATTCCCAGAGCATGCTTAGAAGACTTGGTCTTGAAATGTTTGAGTTGACCCTCTGGCTGAACACAACTCTTATTTATACAGTTTGTTTACAGCAATATCCTATCGTACTATTGACAGAAATCAAGAGTGAGGCTTTTTAAGTTTTTATGAAATTGCAGGAACATAAGATACTGGGGGAGATTTTAAAACTGTCACAGAATTCTTTTTTTTTTACGTAAAATGGTACATTACATAAATTCTTTAAAAAATCAATCTAGCTGCATTTAGTCTGCTAATACTGTTTAATATTTCTCAGCTCAAATTGCATACAAAAATGTGTACAAAATGGGCAGCAAAGATGCATTTAAGATGATTCGATACAAAACAAAAGCATATTCAACTATGCAAATATTAGGCAAAAATATATATCAGGTGTTAAAAAGAGTTATATAAAACTGCTTTTAGTGTTTTTTTAAATAGAAGAAACAGGGATTAAAAATGTATAACCATAACATATTCATATTGGTATGCTTTAATAATTCACACATACATACAAATGTGAAATGTATTATTATTCAAATACATGCCATACTGACATGGCTTGCATGATCCTAGAACTGGACACACCTTCCTCCAAACATATATTTTGACTGAAATACCTAATTGTCTTTAAACTGAGACTTGATGTGAGATGTGACCAATGAACTATGTGAAGAAAACTTGTTTCACTTCTCCTTTCCCGCTTAGAAAGAGGGTCACTAAATGAGCAGCCATAACTGTTCTCAGCCTTGATCTTCTCTGGAAATAAATTCACGGGCTTTCTTCTAAAGAGGAACTGTCGGGGAATTAATCCTCCCTTGCTAAACCAGTTTCTTCGTGGGGTTGGAAAATAGCAAGGATGGCTGAAGGTGAATGAAGCCCAGGTGGCTAAAATTTCAGAACTCGCCTTTCTCCTGGCATGCACGAGGGAAAGTTATTTCCTGACTGAATTTCTTATTAAAGAAGTACAGGTAGGTTTTGCTTAATAACCGGTCACATAGTCAAACTTACAGCAGACACACCAAAAGGTACTTACAACCCACTTCTAGAATTTCGACAGTGGTGTGTGTACACACTGCAGTCACATGACTACATTTTGGGCACATGGCAACAGGATCACTTATACCATTGGTTGCAGTGTTCTGTGGTCACATGACCACGATTTACAACACTTTTTTCCTATTGTTGGCCTTTGGGGTTGGTTTCCAGCAAAAAAATGCCAATAGGAATGAATGGACTGATTTTATAGCCGCTGTATTCATTAAACAACTGCTGCAAAGAAAAAGATTATAAAATTGGGCCAGTCACATAGGTGCCTTGATTTATGACTGTCAAGACTTTTGGTGGAAATTGTGGGCTCCATTACAGTCATAAGTCAAGGACTACCTGTATGCTAAATTGATCCCAAACTATTTCTGATCACAATGGAGACACGCTGGGACTGTCTAACTTCAAATTTTTACTGTGCTCATTTTAAGCTGGAGCCCCCATCTAACTGGAAATCATGTGGCTAGAGTGGGCCAATCTCCATTAATTAAACTGAGTGTAAGCCTCATTAGTGCTCACTTTGCAATTTAATCAGATTATCTTGGTCAGAATTAGCTGTTTTAACAAGCCAGCAATGGAAGATCCGTCCTTCGACTTGACAGTAGGATTTCTTTTGTTTTTCGTATTTTGTTTCTGAATTGAGATCTCAAACGCACCTGTTTCTTTGTTGTTTGTTTGTCTTGTTCCAGTTCAGTGGGCCAGTTTGAAACATGTCAAATTCCAGAATAAAGACAACTCTCTTGTAGGTTGCAGATACATTAGAGCAGCTTTTTTCCAAATGAGAATGCTTTCATCGTCCTGGCCGGCTGGGAGAGTACTAGCTGGCTGGGAATTGTGTGCATTGTAATCTGGCCCATCTGGAGGGCAACAAGTTGGAAAAGGCCTGCCTGGAGCATCTCGTTCATCATAGCTGTTTATAGCAAAGACTCCCAGATGGTGAACCAAATTTCCTTTGTAGTGTTGTGTAACCAGGCAGACACCAATTCATTGCATAGGCAAACGTGCCACTCAGCCACATGTGGCTCCTGCCTGAACATCTTGTCCTGACCCCATGCTCAGGGAGCATGAATGGTCCTAAGCCCCAAGCAGGGACTCAGTCGAAGCAGGAAGGACAAGCAGAGCAGGAAAGAAGCAGGGAAGGAGCTAGTTATTTGATTTACAGCATCTGGATTCCCTGCTTCCGTGGGCCAAGGGCGGGAGACCAGTGCTTCCTCTCTCTGCCCCAGATTCCTTGCTCAACCATAGTGAAAGTTGTACTGGCCAAAAGGAAAAGGCACTCCGGAATCTCTGCTCTCTGTTCTGCTATATATTTCACAATACAAAAGAGAGAAGCTGCATCCAGGCCGCTGTGGCTCAGGAGAAGTAGCACCTTAATAGGGAATAGAAGGTAAAGGTGTAAATATCATGGTATGTCTATGCTATCCCAAAGCCCTGGGATTGTTTGAGAGAAGAATCAAGAACCGCCTGAAAACAAAGTCAGTTGATTCTGGCTACATTCTGAGAAGTTGAAAAACATCCCAGAAAAAAGCAATGGCAAGGCTGCCAAGAAAACTGCAGGGATGCAGTCATCTGAAGCTCAGCTCCAGGGTCTTTCTACATTTTTCATCCCCTGTACTCCACAACTGAAAGTTTGCTAAATGTGGCAGCATTGCCAGCTCATGTCTTATGTGAGAAAATTAATGAGATATTTGTATTATAATCAGAAAATAGCAGAGCAACCTCCTCCCCCTCCCCATGTTAAAATAACCCCAACTGATTTGAAAAATGCCATTCTTCAATGCATAAACACTCAAAAGAGATTTCATCATGCGACTGCAAACCTCTAATGAAGGTAGATTATTGTTCATTTCAATATGAACAGGAACTTTGATTTCTTGGCCCACAGCAACAGTTATATAATCACCATTCCCTGCTGTTGTATTGTAGATGCTGCTTTTGCATTTATTTAAGCTTTATTTGAAATGTCACGAAGTATATATTTTTCATTTTACTGCATGTGTGTACACACACTTTGCCAACTGCCTCTAATACTTCACACATCTGATGAAATGGACTGAAAGGACAAAAACTTTCAGTTTTTGTAGATTAAGTAGGTTACTCTTATATAACCCCTCCACCACGACCATGATACTGTATTACTTTTGAAATATTGACCCAAGGGGCTAATTCCCTTATCTCCCCACATTGCTTGGGGTGAATGTGCAAAAATTTCAGAGATTTACCTTGGCTGCATTCTTTCCAAGATCTTGTTTATTATGATGTAAGTTTTCAAATTTCCATAAGGTCAGGTATAGACCCAGACAAGAATTATAGTAGAATTTTGAATTGTTTATGGTGCTATGTTTATAGTGACATAAAAGGATTTTATCCTATGGTATTTTTATTTGGCCAGTGGCTTGGAGAGTATAGCAACATGATCAGGAAGGAGTATCTCAGAAATACTTAAAGCAATAGTTTCCTCTAATCCAAAAGATAATCCTATGTCTTACATGTGTTTGTTCCCACCAAGCTTAACACTCTAGATCACTAATGTATAGCAGTCTCCTTCACCTTCTGTTCCCAAGGGTCATAGGCGGCTATGGTTATTTGGAGAAGACCCAACCCCCCCCCCATGGCATTCTCCCAGATTAGTGGAGAAGATGGTTTCTTGGCATTTCTGTGCCCATGCGACTGCTATCTCTAATTGAATGACACGCTGAAGTGCACAATCCACTGTCTTCCAGCCCCATCCTATCTCGGTGGCAGAAAGCAGAACTGAAATGACAGTTTCCATTTGTTAAGCACGTATAGCAGTTGTTAGCAATTGATTGAACAGCATAATATACATCCAAGAACTGTGTTGTGTTCTATGAGGAAAGGCAAAAGGGTGATTTTTTTTTTATTGAGGATTCTGTGAAATGATCTTGTCCAGGTCTTATTTTGGGCACATCTCATGTGTCTAGGAAGCCATGTCTTCTGCCTCCTCTATTTTTATTTGAGCAGTGCTGGCCACTAAATCTTCCATTTGGCAGTGGAGGAACTATTTCTTCAAATCCTTTCTCTCCTCAGCAGAGATACTGCATTTGAATGACTAATGTAGCACTCAGTGTGCAAGCTATTCACTGGCCAGGATTCATACGATGCCAGTCAATATCTTTTATTAGACCAAACACGAATTTTATGAATATAAAAGTTCCAAAAATCACATTGGTATTAGTTAATAGTGAAATGAAACAGTACAATCCAAAGCTTGCAATCTCCTGGCTGTTAAGGATGGACAAGTATCTCAGTCGCATCTCTTTGCTCTTTGGTTATAAAAAAGCTACTTTGTTTCTCTGCTCTCTCTGAAGAATTCTGCTATAATCTCAAAAAGGAAATTCAGGATCTGTTATTTTATCATGCGGCTGACATACCTTCAATCCACTTTAGCTTTTGAATTCTTTCTGAATATGTAAAGTTGTAAACCAAAGCTTAAACTGAACTGGTGGAAACTGATATAGGCATATATTCCACCCACATAGGAGATATGGACCATCAAAGTTCCAATTTAGTTTGCAGGTGAAATGAGTAGCTTCTAACAACTCCCAATAGAATGAAAGGCAGAATAAGAGCCATGGCACCCAGGAAACTCTTGTTCCAGAACAAAGCCAGAAATTCATATCTGGATGAGAAACTGTTTTTTGTGAGGAACTCCCCTCCCTGCTCCCCATTTGATCTGAACTTTGCTATTGTTCTGTTGGGAGATACAGCGAAGTGGTGGTGCCAGTGTGAAGCAAGATGGACAAAAGATCTATTTGTGTTGTCCTAGAAAAGGGTTCATGCTTGATGTCAGCATCCCATCTTGTTTGGGCATCTGTGCAAGCTGCTGTTCTAGAACTAAAATGTGCCTCTATCAGCCCAGAATGTAGGCAACAATAAGCAGTCTGCTCCTTTTTTCTCTCCCTATAGGACAGAGAAGATGGGAGCATGCATCCAGGTCTTTTTGGGCTTGGGGTAGTAATAGGTTCATTTGGGAGAGCAAAGGGCCAAGCTTGCCCATTAGCATCATTTATCTAATAGCAGGAGACTATAGATCTGGAGTTGTTAGAGGCATGAAATTCCCTCTTCTGGTCATGCCCCTTCATTACATTGTAGAAATTATTGTACTGATCACAGGTTCACTGAGTAGTTTGAGAAGCACAACTTCTAAAGGTTCCCAGTCAAAAGACATGTTTTTTTTTCCCCACCAGGAAGAAAGACAAAGTAGAAATACTTTCATTTGGAAATGATGTATGTCATGTCCTCTATAAAATTCTGTGAACAAGGCCCTATTATTTCACAGCAACAGCTTGTCTGGAAGTGCCTACCATATTCTTCCAGTGGGGAAAGTATATTTTTACATTTATACATTACCATCTCCTCTGGAAGTTCAGGGTGGCATCATTTTATAATCACAGCAGTATTCCTGCAAGGGATTTGGGGCTGATGTATAATCACTGCTAAAAAAACTCCCCTGATCAAGTGGGGATTTAACTGTAGGTCTCCCTGGTCACAGTCCAATACATTAACTATTGATATTGACTTCAGAATTGGACCAAACTTTTTCTTTTAATTATAGCTGTAACTTGGACAACAGATTGCTAATTTGATTTAATCAAGGTAAGAATTTGAAGAAAGGAAATAATACATCTCATAACCTATTAATGGCACTAAGGACAATCTAAATGTTTCCACTATTTCTTTCGAATACATTAGCCTCTATCTTGATAGTCTCTCTCTTTTTGGTTTGTGGTTGTTGACTGATATAAAGTTAACTTGGTGTAACTTAGTCCAGCTAAGAAACCGGATTGTGAAGCAGAAAGCTTTGCTTTGCTTTGAATTTATCCAGCATACATTGGTTGCATTCATAAAACTTACTTAACCTGTTTATTGCATCATGGTTTGGGACTACGGTACCTGAAAGGGTCACCTTTTTTCTAGAGTCCCTACCCATCCAACCAGGGCAAATAGAGTGGACATGCTGCAGATCCCATCAGACAAAAATGTTGGCTGACAGGGACTAGAAGATGAGCTTTTTCTGAAATGGCCCTTGCTCTGTGGAACATCCTCCCTTCAGAGATTAGAATGGCCCCAAACCTGTTGGCCTTCTATAAAGCTCTAAAAAATTTGGCTATGCTCCCGAGCCTGGGCTGCTACATGTGCCAAGGGCCCCACCTTTTGGCTATATTATTAACAGGCCAGATACCTTGCTTTTGTACGTACTTCGGATTAGACATAATGTTTTTTAATGTTTTAATGCTTTTTAATATTTTTATTGTTTTAAAATGATTTTAAAATTTTAATTGTAATATATGTTTTGAATATATGTGACCTGCCCAGTGTCGTTTGCTAAGATGGGCAGCTACAGAAATCAAATCAATAATTAAATAACTACATACATACATACATACATGCATGCATGCATACATACATACATACGCAAGCTCATTTCTGCTTTTGCAGAAAACATTAAAGCCATGTGGTTAAAGTACTAGACTAGGACCAAGGAGATGCAGATTTTTTTCCCCCTCTCAACCATGGAGCCATTTTCTCTCAGCCCAACCAACTTCCTAAGGTTTTTGTTGTGATGAAAAATAGGAAGTTAGATTGCTACATATGATGTTTTGAGCTTCTGAATGAAAGGTGGGTACCTAATAAACAAACAAGCAAACCATAAATGAACTGAACAAAGTGGTTTTGTGAAACCTATGAAACACGCGCACACACACACACACACACACACACACACACACAAATGAACATTAATGAAGTTCAGCATGTTATATGAATAATTGTGAACCTGGCCAAGTACATACACAGTCATCACATGTCCTTAAGATGCTCTTTCTAAGCCTCAATATCAATCTGTCCTTCATCATTTTATGGAAAACTAATGTTCTCCTATCCTAAAAGGAAAAGCTATACCTTGAAGTTCAAATAACTGTTTTGCACATACATGATCCTATACTAGGTCCCCTGGGCCTTCAAAGAAAATTGGGAAAAATTCCTGCTTGAAAATTTATTAAGCTGCTATCAAAGCTGGCACTATCAAAAATACTGAGTTTAACCGTGTGACTCAGAATAAGCAACTTCTAAGAACGGATTATACGGAGGTAATAAATATGAAGAATGTCAAATTTTAAATAATTATTCAAATGCTAATTTATCATTCCTGATTCCATAAAAAATATAACTTACATTAAATCTTAATGCTAAATGCTAAGATAGGAAAAACAAATAATTTTGCTCATTGCTTTCATTATGAGTACAAAGGGATTTTTTTTTTGAGTTTTAAAACCAACTTTATTTGATATAAACAGATAAAAGATAAAAAAGACAAAAGTTATAAAAACAATCTTAAGGCTAAAAACGAAGTACACTTCAGTATTACTTATGTTCTAATATTACTAAGCAAAAGTTTTCTATCTATAACATTTCAATATATAACCATATATATACATTTATCTTCACTTGCTATGATATATTTATGTTGACGGTGTAAATTTACTAACTTTGGTCTCTTGATGTATTTACCATCTGTTTTTTTTCCCTTTGTTTGTCAATCCATTCATACCATCTATTCCAAATTTGATAGTAGTGTGAGTCTTCCTTGTTTTTTAATTTTAGAGTTAATCTATCCATCTCTGCGCACCTATATATTTTATGAATTAATTGTTCTTCTGTTGGCAACTTTTCTAGTTTCCAAGACTGGGCTAGGGTTAATCTTGCTGCTGTAATTATATGTAGTATGATATATTTTATTTCTTTTTTAATTTCTTTTTTAAATATACCTAATAAAAAGATTTTGGGCTTTAGGTCTATCTTTTCTTCTGTTATTTCTGTTATCCATTTTCCAATTTTAGTCCAGAATTTTTTTATTTTTGGGCAGAGCCACCAAAGGTGATAAAATGTTCCTGGGGCTTGTCTGCATTTCCAACATGTCGGATTACAATTAGGGTACATTTTTGCTAGTCTGGCTGGGGCCAGGTGCCATCTATACCACATCTTATAGTGATTTTCTTTAAATGTTACTGCCTTAGTTATTTTACAATTGTTTTTCCAGATCATTTCCCATTCTTCTAATTTTATACTCCTTCCAATATTCCTGGCCCAGGCTATCATTTGGCCTTTGACTATGTTTTCTGCTAAGTCAAATTGAAGTAGATATTTGTAAATCTTTGAAACTAATTTTCCCCCTTTTGTTTCTAATAATTTGTCAAGTTGATTGGGCTTTATCTCGACTCCTCCATCTTCACTATCTTTTTTATATCTGTTTTGTATTAACAAATACGGCCACCAGTCTATTTTTATGTCCATGTCCCTGAGTTCTTCGCGGGGTTTGAGTTTCCCATCTTTATCTAAAATGTCTCTATATCTTATTATTGTCTGCGTAGCTACTGTGTTGGGGTACATTATATTTGGGTGTGTTGTTGCCTCGAGTGTGGATAAAGGGATTTAAACAGTTACCATATCTGGTTCCAAATTCAATTGACCATTACTTGGCAACATAACATCATAGATGTTTATATCCTTTGGCACCCTCTACTGGTTATTTAATTTTGCACATGTGCAATTATATTATTGCCCTTATTTGAAATATTTTAAAATTACCTTACTTTAAGTATTTAGCTGATTTCTCCCTCCACCCCACCCCACTTTCCCACTCACTGAACTGGTGCACATTTGCCTGGAGAAAAATGGAATTACAACTCAATATATTGGAATGGGGAACCAATCATATCAAGGAGGATTGTTTTAAATTACATACTAAGTAGACAATATATATATATTAAATTCCAACCAAAGAATTTAAGAGAGTTCAAAAGTCTGAGCTTGATTTCTGAGGTTGCCACGAAGAGAAGTGCATTTGACTTCTTTTTTCAAAAAATACTTAACATCCCTATCACTAGCTGCAATCATTAGTTTAAATAGTTTTCAAAAGTGAAGACGGGTTTCTGGAGAACATATTCTGAGCAGCATTTGCATGTGGTGGGAAGCACCACACAAGAAGGTGATTCCTAAAATAATTGGACCTTCGGGGAGGCTTATATCTATAAATAACCATGTACTGGGAACAAGCAATCAGGGAGCTTTGCAATTTTGGTTGTGCGCTTCCCAACTGAATCTGGTTGGCCAAAGACGGAAAGATAACATGGGTTAGATGAGTCTTTGTCTGAGCTAGCAAGGCTTCTCTGATCTTCTGAGGGTTCAGCTGCACATTGGGTGACTAGAGGAACTGGCCCTGCCTGGGGTCTCTTATGTTGGATCATTGGGCAGGCAAAAGAAAGAGGAACAGAGGTTCCTTTGTGCTGCCTCATCTCATGCCTGCTTTGTATGTGTTGCAGCTGCCAGCTTTCCTACAGCTTGACCCAGGATTATTCATCTGGGCAAGCAGGGGGTAGCAGCCCCATTACATCCTCAGATTCTCCATCCTTGCCTGCCTTTCCATCAGTTGGGGAAGGGGAGAGACATAAAACAACCAGAGTGCAGCCTTTTCCTCATTATCCTGTCTTATATAAAGTGGGTATAGGCTGTGTTTTCATACCCGGCTGTTCCTTCTTTGCATCTTTTGAAGGAGCTCCAGAAAAGCCTGCGTAGAATCAAGCCTCCTTCCTTCCAAGCCTAGCTGTAATAACTGACTGTCCTTCCTTTTTTGGCAGAATGGGGCTGTGCCTGGTGAAACAGGTAAGCGAGATGAGAACATCAAACGAGGCAACTGGGGCAACCAGATTGAATTCGTTCTCACGAGTGTTGGCTATGCTGTTGGGCTTGGCAACGTGTGGCGCTTCCCTTACCTCTGCTACCGCAATGGAGGAGGTGAGTATGGACTATGGAGCATTGTGTTTGTGGGAAGGCTGGTGAGGGCTATGTGGGAGCATGCATCTACCATAGTCTGGCCTGAAAAGTACAAAGTTGTTGTGACCTAAGTTGTTAGAAGCAGAGAAGCTCTTCATAATTGATTCTTCATCCGCCTCTGCTTCAGCACAACAGGGAGTGGTGGGCCTTTTGCTGCAGCATCCTAACAATTCTGGGACTCAGGTTTGTTCTTGGGGCCTGGCTCAAGATGGGAAGCTATATGCTGCCTTACCTTCCTGACCAGAAGTACTTTGAATGTACTAAGTTATGATTTTCAGGACTTGTGAACCAAGCTGGGCTGGGAATTCTTTAACTAACAGCCCAAACACTTCTGGAAGGCACCAGATTGGGGAAAGCCCAATTAACCCACCAATAGCACATACTGGCATTGAGTTTGTAGGAAAGGACTGCTTGAAACAAGCTGGGAATTACTGGCACAAATAGCAGACTTTATCCCCATTTTGAATAAAACTTAAAATGTATCTTTTATTTCTTAATGGCTTTAAAGTCTTCTGTTTCCTAAATCTGAGAATTTTAAATCTTACCTAATGCTTTCTTATTCTACATTGACTCTTTTATAACTGCAGATGCCAGGAACTGAATTTGACCTTGGTATACAGAGCATTACTTCTACTCCTGAAATCCTGTAAGGCTGATTTCTTCCTTTTATTCTGTTTCTAGGTGCTTTCATGTTCCCCTATTTCATCATGTTGGTGTTCTGTGGGATCCCCCTGTTTTTCTTGGAACTCTCTTTTGGACAATTTGCTAGCCAGGGCTGCTTGGGCGTCTGGAAGATCAGCCCCATGTTCAAAGGTGAGAAAGAATCGATGGACACTCCCTCAGTTTACTGCCATTCTCCATCTGGATCTCGTGCAGCCCCACTCCCCCAGTATTACAGCAGGGCCAGTTGTACCATAAATCAGAGCTGAAATGTGTGGCAGGGAACACTATGTTCTCCATTGTTTCAGGCAACAAAATGTCTGATCTGAATTTTTTCAAGACATATTGGCATTATCAAATGAGAAATATGTATCTTTAGATATATTAGTATGTTTTACAAACATTTTAAACTAGAGAATTTTAGTAGTTGGAAATGAAAATTGCTACCCTGCCCTACTTCCAGGTCAGCTACATCGTCCACATTGCTTCCTGTGAGTGGACTATTACTTTCTTCTGAGGCAGAACTGAAGTCCTAAAGACACTTCTCTAGGATCACTGCAGTTTACACACACACACACACACGCACACGCACACACACACACACACACAGGTATCCCTGCAGGACAAAGAAGGGTGCAGATGACACAGCATGCATGGACACAGTGCAATACAGATCCTAGTTCCTTTCTACTTGCATTGCAAAATTGTGCACAAGAATGTAAATGGAAGAAATTATGTCTTGATTTCACAATGCACATTTCATCATTTGACAAAATCTCAACTTGCTGCATATGTCTTGAAAAAGAAGGAAGGAAGGAAGGAAGGAAGGAAGGAAGGAAGGAAGGAAGGAAGGAAGGAAGACAACAAAATAAAACAAAAAACAAAACAAAACAATGGTGGATGCCTACCACATCCACTCCTGACTATCCAAGCCTGATCAGACAAATACATATTTCTTCCTTCACTATGGAGAGGAACTGGAGAGAAAAGATATCCCCTCAGCTTCCTTTCAGCAACTCTAGGATTTTTAAAATGGTTGCTGTATGCCATCTAGTTTTGATCTAACTGGCATGGAGTTGAGGTAATTAGCCAGAGGACTGGGTAACTGTCAGCCATATAATGTGAACACAATTTCTAGAGCCATATCTGATTATTGCTAAAAACCTGATTGAAGGCCTAGCTTGTATTTTTTTGTATTTTCATTTCAGAGAATCTGATTTATTTATTTATTTATTGGTTCAATTTATATGCCGCCCTTCTCCGGAGACTCAGGGCGGCTTACAATACGTTAAGCAATAGCCTGCATACTTTTGTATATACCTGCTTAGTAAGGCTTTTGGTCCCCCTAAGCGGTGTTCTTTTATTTAAGTCAGTTTATTGCGCCCACAATCCGGATCCTCATTTTACCTACCTTGGAAGGATGGAAGGCTGAGTCAACCTTGAGCCTGGTGAGATTTGAACTCGCAGTAATTGCAGGCAGCTGGCAGCTAAGTGTTACTTTAACAGCACGTTAGTCCTCTGCACCACCAAGGCTTTTAAAGGTAGAACAAAGGTAGTTCACAATAAATCCAAAAAAAAAAAAAAGGTCAGAATATTTACTTCCTAGCACTAGCTTTCTGCCATATTTATTCTGCCCAGTTGTAAATGTATGAGTTATGGTCCCTCTAATCTAGATATGTTACTATTGATATGCAGTCTTCTGCTTCCCGCCTCTTGGCTGCATTTCTGCTGTTTTGAATCTGGAAGCAGAAGACTGTAATGGCAGTGTTTGCACTAGATATTTAATGCTAAAGCACCAGCAGCCAATTCTAATTGTGGTGTTCACCTCCTTGCATACGCTTCAACGAACCATATAATGGCTTAATGGATAGTCTGATTCACACAACTGGATAGGAGAATGGCTAGGTTCCAAAAAACATGCTGAACCACAAACCGCAATATTGTTTTAGTTGTATAAACCTAATCAGTGTGTGTGAGTGTTGGCAGGACCTGACTCTGTACCATAAACTAGCCTCATGGGCTTTATTGTTTCTGCTTTAAATTAAACTTGCCCCTGCCATATGCAGTGTGCATGTTGCAAACTTACACCCTCTGCTTTACAATTCCAACATCAATGTGTTCTGTCTTTTACATTTAGCAGCAAACTCCCATCTCAAGATCTTTCTATTTATCCTTATACTTTATTTCCATCAGGTGTTGGCTATGGTATGATGGTTGTCTCCAGCTACATTGGAATCTATTACAATGTTGTGATCTGTATCGCCTTCTATTATTTCTTCTCATCAATGACACGGGTGCTCCCCTGGACATACTGTAATAACTTTTGGAATACAGGAAATTGCACCAGTGTGTTGGATGTTACCAACAGCTCAGTGGGTTCATCACTCAACATCACACGTATCTTCAACCAGACTCTGAAGCGCACTAGCCCCAGTGAGGAATACTGGAGGTGATAATGGGGGCAGATAATGGGCAGGGAGGGGATTTAAGTAAATGGATATGGGTGGAAATGGGAATTGGTTTGTGAGAGATGTGGGAATAATCTGATCATCACTTCTGAGCATTAGTTATTTTGCTTACTGGGATGATGGAAGTTTTAATTCAGAACATACAGACAGGGACAGAATTATGGAAGACTGATCCATAATTAGGTATGTCACAATGGCACATGGAAACTGATCCTAGCTTATTCTGTCTATAAGTTTCAGCCCAACTGCTGTGTCTGAATGACATTACCTAAAGCAAGTTGCATACTGGAAAGATGTTGCTTCAAATGGAACGGGTAGCAAAAAGATTGATGTAGGCAGAACCATATGTTATTAACATGATATATAATCAGAGGCAGATAGACTATTGCTGGACCAAGGGATGGAAACAGTAGGTAAGAAAATAAAATTGCAGTATTTTTGGCTTGAGTTGAAATAAATCCACTTTGACCCTTGAATTAGGAAATCCAAGAATACCACGTTAGGGGAGTTATTTATACTCTAATAGACTTGTTGCCTGTATTTTTAAAAGTTTCTTCTTAAAGGTGGTTGAAAACAAAATTTTGTTTTCAACCACCTCAAAAATCCATAAATTCTTATGAATCTTATCACATTGGTGAAAGCTGGTATAAGTTCGTAGTGCTGAACTATGGACATCTATATACTGGTGTACTTAATTTCTGACTCTAAAACTTGTTCAAAGCAGTTAACTATCCCGTCTTTAAAAAAAATAAAATTCTGTATTTGTTGATCTTGAGTGCCAGTTTTGGAGACCCGTGGATGCAAATTGGCTTGGTGCATTTTCTAGACATGGATGTAAAGTGCTTGCAAACTGGAGCTTATATTCCTATCTTTTCTTCCAGGCGGTATGTATTGAAGCTCTCTAATGACATCGGGAATCTGGGTGAAGTGCGGCTTCCCCTGCTGGGTTGTTTGGGTGTTTCTTGGATCGTCGTCTTCCTCTGCCTCATCAAGAGTGTGAAGTCCTCAGGAAAAGCAAGTAGTGTTCCTCTTCCTTAACTCATCCATCTCCAAGCACTGCATATAAACCCTTTACTGCTCTTAGATTGGCTTTTGACCCTATCTGCAAACACCCTTGTCCCTTGTCTTGGACTATTTTCCCACTTGCAGTTTTACATGGACATAGCACTCCTGATGTTCATCCTTACAGTCACATAAGAGTGGTTTCTCTCATTCTATGGGTTTATAAAACTAGTTAAAAATGGGTGTTCCTAAATACTTATTAGATTCTATATATTTGTTAAACTATAGTGGCTGCAATAGAGGGTGTTTATTTTAAGAGCTCTGGTGGCGCAGTGGTTAGAAGGCAGTACTGTAAGCTACTTCTGCTGACTGCCGGCTGCCAGCAGTTTGACAGTTGGGTCTCACCGGCTCAAGATTGACTCAGCCTTCCATCCTTCCGATAAAATGAGGACCCAGATTGTTGGAAGCAATATGCTGACTTTGTAAACCACTTAGAGAGGGCTGTAAAGCACTGTGAAGCAGTATATAAGTCTATGTTCTATTGCTATTAAGAAGAATAGAGTCAAAGCTTATTTGGATAGGCTGACAGTTGTCATGCTGCTAGGAAATCAAAGTTCTGAGAGAAGGAATTTTTGCTGGAACCTACTTTCTACCTGCAATATGTCTGAATGCTCTTCAACTTTTCCTTTGTCGTCCCTCTTTCAGGTGGTATATTTCACAGCAACATTCCCGTACCTGGTGCTGACAATCTTATTTGTGCGGGGAATCACTCTTGAAGGTGCAGTTAGTGGCATCGCTTACTATCTGACACCACAGTGGGACAAAATCCTTGATGCAAAGGTATTTAGTGGGGATATCACAGAGGGGTTCGTCAGCTGTGCAGCCCAGAGACATAATTCAACCAACTCCCTCTAATTTGAAACTACAGAGGCAACTCTGTTTCCCCAGTGACATCTTTTATCTTTGATAGGTATGGGGAGATGCTGCCTCTCAGATCTTCTATTCATTGGGCTGTGCCTGGGGTGGGCTTATCACCATGGCATCATATAACAAGTTTCACAACAATTGCTACAGGTATGATGTTTGATAGAAGTGATGGGGAAAGGATGTACAAAGAGATTTTTTGGTGATAGATAGTAGTTCATATGTCTAAAAAATAATCTGCATGAAAAATAGTGCAGAGATGCTAGAATCCTTGTCTCTCCCATTGTGGAGGAACTTGATTTTAAACAATGCATGGTTTTTGAGCTTTTCTTTTGAAAAATAAACATGCTTTTCTCTTAAAGCATGAAGTGGAGCAGTCTCAGAATGCAGATTAATTATGAACATGATCCAAGGTCACATAATGCTTTGTATTAATTTGGCAAATTGAAACAGAAGTTGTATTTTCTTTGTTCTTTGTAATTAAATAATTTTGCCTTCTTTCATCTAAGGATCTCAGAACTGCAGATGGCTTTCATAAGATTACCTTTAGAAAGAACAAGTTATATTTTATCAGATGGGTTTATATCCCACCCTTTTACCAACAAATGGTGCTCAAGATGGCTGCAAGAATTAAAATATGCAGTCTTCTCGAATTAACTAAAACATAGTTAAATATAAATAAAATATAACAATAAAAATAAGCCTCTCCCCTAATTTAGTACCTAAACCCACTTGCACGTCATACATGGGAGCCCATTCTTTAGATGCAGATCTTTTCGCTTGCTTCAGGATGCTCGCCTTCAGCTGTAGTTTTCATGAGCTCTCCCAACTTGGTGTATCTATAGAGACAGCATCATCATCAGCATCACCAACTGTGCTACCAGTGTCTACGCAGGTTTCGTCATCTTCTCTATCCTCGGCTTCATGGCTCATCATCTGGGAGTGGATGTTTCCAAGGTGGCCGACCAAGGCCCTGGCTTGGCATTTGTGGCCTATCCTGAGGCATTGACACTCCTCCCCGTTTCCCCTTTTTGGTCTGTTCTCTTCTTCTTCATGCTCATCCTGCTGGGGCTGGGTACACAGGTAAACACAGCTATTTGCAGCTCATGCTTTGGGAGAATTCTAGGGCCCAACGTGTCTGAAAGCTACAACTCCAGAGAAAGCTAAACTAGCTAATAAACCTAAATGGAAAATAGTGTGCATCTATTATATGTGTGAATGTGTGTTTGTTAAAATTCAAATCACCTGTATGTATATACACATAAGCACATGCACCACACTTGATTCATCTAGTTTGAAGGAAAGATGAAGATTTAATGGTGCTTGGAAATCATGGGAAATGGAAAATGATTACTCTGATACCGAATGACTATCATTCCAAATTCCTTTATGGCAAACGGAGTCATAATGAAGCTGTATCAATAGGGCAGCTGTCTGTATCCTTGTGCTTTTTAGATGGAATACAAGCTCCCATTATATTTAAGTTGTATAATCAATTCTCATGCCGACTTACAATGATGGGATTTGTAGTCATACACATCTGAACTCTACCCACCTGGGGAAGGTGGCAGGTTAAGACATTGAATTTAACTATTAGCGCTAGATTCTCCTCCCAAATAAAGTATATTTGACCCAAGTGCTGATTCACTTAAGAAGCACTGCTGATCTCCAACCCTTAAATTAATCAAAACTGATGCACAGTTAGTCCTTGACTTACACTCACAGTTGAGCCCAAAATTTTTGTTGCTAAGTGAGACCGTTGTTAAATGACTTTTGCCCCATTTTACAACTTTCCTTGCCACAGTTAGTGAATCAGTGCCGTAGTTAAGTTGGTAACACGGGTTGTTAAGTGAATCTGGCTTCCCCATTGATTTTGCTTGCGAGAAAGTTGGCTCTGCGACACTGCAACCATCCTAAATATGAACTGGTTGCCAAGCATCCAAATTTTGATCACGTGACCATTGGGATGCTGCAACGGTCGTAAGTGTGAAAAATGTTCATAAGTCACTTTTCTCAATATTGTTGTACCTTTGAATGGTTACTAAACGAATGGTTATAAGTTGAGGACTACCAGTAGTTGGAGAGAGAACGAGTGATTTTACTGTTGCTAAATGAAGGAAGACAGAGAGAGTAAAACTTCCATAGCACGTATGTTGAACTTGTTTTTTTTTTTCTTCATTGTTTTCCTCAGTTCTGTCTCCTGGAAACTCTTGTCACAGCCATTGTGGATGAAGTGGGAAATGAATGGATATTGCGTCGGAAGACTTTTGTGACTCTAGGTGTGGCTGTGGTGGGCTTTCTGCTAGGTATCCCACTCACCACACAGGTATGAGGGAGAGTTAAAGGGCAAGGCAGAAATAGCCCATTCTCATTCTAAGGCTGAAAGGGGCTCAAGCAGGGGTGAAATATAAAATCTGTTACTACTGATTCTGTGGGCGCGACTTGGGGGGGGGTGTTAATGTGACTGGGTGGGCATGGCCAACTTTTTTTTTTTTTTTTTTTTACTTTTCAAAGCATTTTTTCTAACAGCTAGGCAACTAGCTGTGATCGTCAGAGAGCCTTTTTAAAAAATGCCTCTCTGCCGGTCAGGGAACTCAGCTGGGATCGTCAGAGAGACTTTTAAAGCATTTTTTTCTGCAACCTCTTCAGCGGACGACGTGGTTAAAAAAGTGCTTTGAAAAGCCTCTCAGATCCCAGCTGAGCTGCGCGATCATCAGAGGCTTTTTTTTTTTACTTTTAAAAGCATTTTTTCGGCGGAAGAAGTTGTAAGAAAAATGCTTTTAAAAGTAAAAAAAAAAGTCTCTGATGATTGTGCGGCTCAACTGCGCATGGCGGGGGGGTGCAGGGATTTTTGCTACCAGTTCTCCGAACCACCCGCTGCCCTCGCTACCAGATCAGGCGATCCGGTCCGAACCGGGAGCATTTCACCCTTGGGCTCAAGGCTTGCTTAATCCAGTACTTCACTATTTTCTTCTTTTGTTTCTCCTCTAGGCTGGTATTTATTGGTTATCGTTGATGGACAATTACGCAGCAAGTTTCTCACTTGTGGTTATTTCGTGCATCATGTGTATTGCCATTATGTATGTCTATGGTGAGTAACTTCTGCCAGTTGCATGGATTAATTGGAACAATTCAAGAATATAGGATGGCTGGAATACTGATGTTCCAACAGTTAGCACTTGATCAATACAGCCAGAACTCCCCTGTGGGTCTGACAGCCAGGAATACTGAAAAATTAACTATGTTCAAGAGTAGAAAATGGTGCTTTCCCTGATTACAGTTTCCTGACCTTGGAGCCTGGAGTAAGAAACAGAAAGGGAAAAGCTACAATCAGGAATTTTTGTTCAATTCTTTCCTATGAAGAGTCCATAACTCAAATGCAGACTGGACTAATATCCAATCACAACAATTCAAAGGATATTAAAGTTATTTGGCTGTTGCCAGTATTTGGTTTCATTGGACACATTCGCTTGCAGCTCAGAAGACTGCGGATCCAAGGTGCAGATCTGATTACTTACTCCCCAACTAAAAAGAGTTCATAGTTAAAAAAACAGATTACAACAGCAGGTTTAGTACCGAAATGTGGCATCCTCGGGCAAGTTTCAGGGACATAAGGCTAGTGTTCTAGGGAGTCAGGTCGTTGTGATGTCTCCTAACCACCTTCCAATCATTGCTGTTGCTATCATATTTACGACGTTATACTGAGGGAACCATTTGTCCTAAGAGGGGATGCCCCAAAGGATATTTTGCCCAGTGTTCTCTGGACTGGACATTAACCCTTTCAGGCACTCTGCCAGTAGGCAATGAGACCCTGCTTCAAGTCTCTTCATTGAAGAGACTTATTTTGTGCTGTGCTTTCCCTCTCAGAAGTTGTGATAGAGGTAGGGAGCAGAGCAAAGGAGTTCTACTGAGGAACGGGGAGAGAAACACAATGAAGAAATACATTCTGTGGAGTTTTGCAGTGTTCCTAGTATCTAATTATAATACCTCCAGTCTAATCGACTGACCATCTTCTCATCCAGGGTACCGGAGCTATTTCAAGGACATTGAGATGATGCTTGGTTTTCCACCACCCATATTTTTCCAGATCTGTTGGAGGTTCATCTCTCCAGTTATCATCTTTGTGAGTACAAAGAAAGGGTGGGGGTGGGGACACACCAAAAAACATAGGAGACAGGATTGGGAGTGACGGAAAAGGGGACTGGGTGATTTAACAACATAATCAGGATGGAATAAAGACTAAACTGCTTTTTTCACTGTGACAAAAACACAGTGATAAGCAAGTGGGGGGGGGGGGAGAGAAGGCCATAGGTTTTCTACTTCCCATGATAAAAACATCCATGTCTGAGAAATTAAGAGAGCTTTTGAAGGTTCCCAGAATGCAAGACTAGGAATGATGCCAGGCAGTATATATTTTGATTTCAATCAGCCTTTCCCCCCTCTCCTTCCAGTTTATCCTCATATTCACAGTGATTCAGTATGAACCAATCACATACAACACATATGTGTACCCGACCTGGGCCATCGCCATTGGTTTCTGTATGGCGCTGTCATCAGTCATCTGCATCCCCATCTATGCAGGCTACTACATTTTGTGCTCAGAAGGAGACACACTACTGCAGGTAGGACTGGGGCTTGCAGGCAACTGGGCAGAGATGCTGCTACTTTCTGGAGATTATGGGTGTACTTGCCTCAGATCCCACTGCAAACCAGGTCTTGTAACCAACAACTCCTTGTTTGCCTTTTGTATCTCTGCAGCGTTTGAAAAATGCTACTCGGCCAAGCCGGGAGTGGGGCCCAGCGCTTGTTGAGCACAAGACCGGCCGCTACGCAACAGCATTCAGCTCAACAGAATCCCAGCTGGAAGTGCAGCTGCTGAACCCTGAGAAACCCAAAAGTGATGAGGCTGGCATGATGGCTGCCATCACCATCGGAAGCAATGGTTCAACCCACAGCCAAGACTCAATGATGTGAACCTTAGCCTGGGAGGCAGGGCAGGGAGTACTCCTTGCATCAATCCATTCCCACCTGTCCTGGTTCTCTAAACCCTACTCTGCTCAGATATACTAAAGTACCCCCACTGGGTGGGGGACCCCTGGCTCCCAGGCTGTGCTGGACTCTGGGGGAGGGGGCTATGAGTTCCCATCCCACCCACATCATTAGTGTCCCTGTGCCATCTTGTAACCCTTATGTTTACAGATAATGCTCAGATGGCCCCAAATCACAGCCAGGACCAGGATCAGAGACAGAGATGTGTGCACTGGCTAACTAGGCAGGGTTTCTTTGAGAGGTACCAGTAGGAAGGTTGGTTAATGTCTTAGAAGCTTAGAAATCCCTTCAGGATGGTTTCTGGCAGCTACTCCTGGGTCCAGCGAATCTAGAATCTATTGGGGACAATATGGTCCTCACTGCCCTGGATCAGGGCTATTTGGCTGGCCCCACAAGGAAACTAATGGGAGTGCTGGGGGTCAGTAGTGGTTTCAAATTTGAGCTGATATTCTAGGCAAAGTTCAGTCTAGATATAGAGAACCTTCAGCTAGACTACTGCCTTTATGAGCACTCTTGCACACATGCATGGAAAACTGCACACTACCCATCAGTATCTATACCTTCCCAGCTTTCCCACTTGTCTAGTATTTTATGAAAAGTGGGGTAGCCTTTTCAGGACTGTAGATATAAAGTTTCAATGATGGTTCCAAGATCTTAAGAAAATTCCAGAAATCTCTCATAATTGGTAGGGAGGATCTAGCCTTATTTGTCTAACTTTCCATAATTTTCTCATGTGTACACACACACACACACACACATCCTTTCACATAGTTAATAGAGACACTATGTGACTGATTCAAATCTAGGAAAGTCCCATACTTGTGGGAAACTCCTGTAAGCTGCTGCTCGCTGTGTAGAGGTGGTGGAGCAAAGTATTGAACTGAATTATGCAAGTACTTGAGTTCTGAGGAATGGAGCCTCTGAAGCCATTGTTTATTCTCTTCCCCTACAGAGGAGCAAATGAATTTGAATAGGGTCCCTCTACTTGCAAGGGATCCTTGGGACCTAGCCCTGCCCCAGTCTCTAGGGAAAGGAGCAGAGCCAACCATGGTGCTAAGAGTAGATGATGTGCCAAGACCAGCCCTTGCAACTTGAGGAAAGCACAAAGGTCAGAAAGTATGATCTTCCACAAAAGCTATTCCTGGTTAGCCCTGGACTGCCATTTCCCAGTGGGGATGGAAGCCTCTATTCCCATGCTGCAGTCATGAAGAAGTTGGCCAGAAGCACTAATATCTCATGGCAGGACGATCTCTTTGTAACACAAGCCAGGTCTCACACTGGGTCAAATGGGGGGGGGGATAACTAAATGGTTGTGTCTTCCTGCCTCATTGCCCCATATTTTTGTTTCAGCATTGCTGCCTGCACTTTATCCTGAGCAAGGCCTTGGAGGAGGTCCTGACAGCCACTCCCTTGCCCTTTATCCTGTGGCAGCAATGATACCAGGACACCAGTGCCAAACTTTTTTGTAGGGATACCAATGCCAAACTTCTTGTAAGGGGCATCCCTCAGCTCCCAGGAATGCACAATTGCTACAATGCCAACAGCAAGGGCACATCTGGTCCCTACCCACAGGGTAACTGCCCCAGCCAGTGACGTGGGCAAAATGGCCAGTGTTTTAAGTGCCAAATGTCTGCATCATGCACAGATGATAAGGAGGATAGATGGCTTCGTGTCATGATGGCATTTTTACCTTAAGCCGCCAGCATCCAATCCTTTCCCTCCTCTGTACTGAAAATGCACTATTTAATGCATGGTTCCATGTCTGTCCCTCCCTCTCCTGAAGAATGTGGCAACTGCCACTGCCACCTCTCATTGTTCATAGCAATAATTGTACGAGTCTCCCATACTGTGACTCTCCCACTTGTAGATTGTTAAAGTCTCATAGATTTTAATGAAATTTATATTCCTGAACTTAGGATGTACAGTTCTTTTTGTGGGATTGGAAGGGCGATTTGAGGAGCCATAACTTTTCTTTAATGTTACAATGGAATTATTGTACTGACTAATGGAGAGCAGGAGGAGAAGGAGGAGAAAGGATCCCAGGGGGCACTGCTGCACTCCCAGGACAGTTATCTGTACAGAAGAAGGGGTATTTAGCATGCCCTTGTTACTTTCTTTGGACATGAATTTGAACATAAGAATGAGCAAAGGCAGCTGTAGCCAACATTAAGCCCATTTCAAGCATAGGGGACAGCAGCATACGGTTTCAATGGGCACTCTTGCCACAGAGCAAGGGGTGAGATGTCAAGAGGAAGAGGAAGTTCTATTTTTCTTAGCTTGGTCCTTTACACTGCAACAATCTAATACGGGGACAAAAGCGAGACGGAGGACAAGGTTCTGTAGGAGGCATGGGAAGAAAAGCAGGTTCCCAAGCTGATGCTGATGCTGATCTATATACTGAAGCAGTTGGATGTCCCAACTTAGTGTCACTGTCCTTCCTTGCCTGGCTGGAATCCTCACTCTTCTGATGCATCCATCCCAAAGGGGTTCTTGTCGAATGGCTCCATCGGGATGATGGCCGATAGCAGAGTAGAGAAATCTGATCCCTGGGATCTGGTGAAGGAATCTCATTAGAAGCAGGATTGATCTGTCCAAATCCTGGCCCTTTCACTAAGCCTCTTGGATGGCTGTGAAATAAAGAGAAGGAGTTGTGTGATACAAAAGGTTTTATTTAAGCATCTTTCCATCAAAAGTAACAAAATTGCAGAAATTTGAGTCATTGCAGAAGAGTTTATGGATCTCCAAACTCCACTAAAGTGGACTGAACAAATTCCAAAAATGTTACTTCAAAATTCTGGAGATAGAATAATAATAAATCAAGGCTGAATTAAGTTTCTCACTTTCTCCTGTAAGGCTTTTGCTCTTTCCACCTCTTCTTAGTATTGTAGCTTGCAAGCATTTTCATACTACCTGAGCTGAGACAAATGGGTGCTGTTCCCAAGCTGGTTTGACATCGGTGAAGGAGGCCTAGGACATGACTTAGGCAGGCTCAATTGCAAATCCCGCTCCATGACACGTTTCTCTTCCTGTAGTTCTATGGACAGAAGATTACTTCAAGGTGGAGAAGCAACAAGCCCAGGAACAACATAGTTAGGGGACTAGTACTTAGAAATAAACTATGCCCAATTATTTATACTGTCTATATTAGAAAAACCCTCTTTTCCAATCCCCACTCTAATTCTAAATAAAGGCATGAGATGAGAATTTTGCATACCAGCCATGGTGGGTTCATGCATTTTGTCTTGCAGCTCGGTAGCATGCTGATGCATCTCCTCTAGTTGGTTCTATAAATGAAAAGAGGCTGAAATGTCAAACTCATGCTCCTTTGTAAATCCCCATAGGAATACCTGTCTTTCCCAAAAGAGTTTATGCATTGACAGCTCTGTACACAGAAGAGTTTCACTTCCTCCCATCCTTCTTACATGCCCCTATCACTACAGAAAGCTAGTTTAGATGAGCAATACACACCCAGGCCCTTCAGTCAAAGAGATTACGTTTCCTTTTCTCTGTAAAATAGCCTGTGTTAACCTTCTGCATTCCTATGTCATTGTTGCAATATTACCCAGAATAACTGTGCAAAGAGCACAGAGCAAAGTTGGTTCAGGACGGTAGGGGGTAGTGTTGTAGCAACTTTGCATCCAAAGCAATGGCATTTGCACACCAAAAATGCCATCAATCTCCTACTCTGCATCTCTCAGTCCTCATCCATCACCACCACCAGATCAGAAATGATGAGATGAACGGCAGCTAAGTTAGTTACAAAGCTGAGATCAAAGTCAAACATATCTTCATTACATAATACTCCCTCCTTGAAAAACCTAAGTGCTGTAGCCATAGGACTGTGAGTACTTCGTAGGATAAGGTCCCAAATCACTGGACCACTTTGAATATTCTAAATGAAGAGCAAGTTGAAAGTGAAGTTTACACCAGTGTACAAAGCAGCCTCATAGACCCATGACAAAAATCTGAATTGGACTTTTAGAAGTGCAAGAGTACAAGCTCTGGGAAAGCTCAGATACAGTCCTTACCTGTAAATGTGTAATGTATCTTTCCAGAGCATGGCATTCATCCTCTAGCAAAGTCCTAGATAAAAATGTCAATAAAGATCAACAGAATGTGAGATTTGGGAGAAAGTAAGCAATCGCCAACTGCAAATATTGAGTGTGAGACTTCCACAGGTTCCTCCAATTTTTGTTTCTTTCCCATTATAGAAGCTAGCTTCAAAACTGAATTAGAAGACCGGACGTCAGCTACTTTTTTACAGTAGGAATTCAGTGTATTGGGAACGATGTGAAATCCAAGTTAGGGAGGCACCTAACTAAAGCTCTCAATAAGAAAATTCACAAGCACTCCTAACCTTAATAGGGTCTGTTCCTCTGTTAGCATTCTGGTTCAAAATTTCCCAAACTCCTGAGCTGTAAACTTTCTTGCTGGATTCTTTGCAACTAGGACCCCTTTCGTTCTTATATCCACTTCGTAGAACTCATAGTACTATATACTGTTTAGTGAGGTGTCAGCTTCGTGGCCCTTTTTCCTGAAATTCACATTTTTGTATCCCATTATGCAATGAGACAGGTTGCACATTCTGCCTCTTCAAAGAGGGAAAAGAAATGGAAGTTCAGATACATTCAGGCCAAGATTTCAAGGCAGAAGCTAACGCAGTGCTGTGAGGAGCAAGTGTAGGGCTGTTTCACTAAGATTTCCTAGTTTAAAAGTTCTTATTGAACTGGTGCTCAAAAACTCTTCTGCAACAACTGATCCATTCACTACATTCACACAGAAGAAAACATATAACACACATGTGCAGGCAGAGGAAATCAGAATGAGATGTTTGCAGATCTCCCTGTTCTTGTTTTCATGAGTATGATGCAGGTTATTCTATAGGGAGCAGAGGAAGAAATTCTGAATACAAATAATTGGGCTCATTGGCATGTATTTTTATGCTCCACTGCCCCAAGCACTCCTATTTCTGATGAGCCAGTCCATTATTTACCATTGGAAATTACAAGCCCTCTTACACTCCTTGCTTCTAATAACTGTTCATAGAAGAAAAATATAAAGCAAAAAGGAGGTGTGCAAACTTGCCTAAGTCTAGAGGTTATCTCGCCGATCTGAGCTATATTCAGTTTATCAGAATATGGTTCCAAATCATTTGTGGTGCTACAGGACAATGACCTAAGAAAACATAAATGGGATTAATACAAATGCCATACAGTTTAAGAAAGACCAGCTTTTCCTTCAGCCAGGCAAGATTCCAAGTCCACAATTAGGCATTCTGGCACGAAGCAACTCGGATCAGGAATGGGAAGCAGAATTTGGATGGAGTTGTTAGTAACTTTCATTGCATATCTGTAAATGTCCTGAACTCCCTCTCCTCTATGGAGATTACAGAGCAGTGGTTGACCCGCCTAACACAGCATGCATTTCAGTTCCAGCAGTAGATGAACAAAAAGGCCATTCATGACCAGTTTTTGCACCAATATCCAAACTCCAAAAAACTACAGTTACCAGAAGGTCAAAATATTGGACCTAGGCAAATATCCTTTATATGTTGATACATACTTAGGTACTATTAATTAAATCTTAATTATATTTATCAAAAATAAGTCTAATGGAACACTTATTTGTCTGTGTCTCCCTCCTTCTTTCCTCTCCCATATCATATAAACATGACTAGGAAGAAAATGAAAAAAATACAATGTACAAAATAATATATCTATGCCCCGCCCTCAAAGAATCTAAAAAAGGAAAAAAAACATGTATATATGAGTTAACACATTACAATAGATATGTAATATACAAGACAGCTGAATAAAGTTTACTTTTGAGTCTTACCTGATGAGATTGTTGCTCCCAGATGATGGCCGATTACTTCCAGCATTTGTCTTGAAAGCAAAGTTGATTACATGTGTGTTGTATTTAGCAAAGGCACAGTCGTGGTCCCTGCAATAAGAAGCAGACATGAGACAAGAACCTAGCCTCAGTCTTCTAATTAATAGAGTCATGACCACCCATCATAATAATAGGCCACCCATCTCTTACATTCAAGGATTGAAGCCATAAACTTGTTGGAATATGAAATGAAAATCATCTAGGTAACATCCTTAGACTAAAAGAAAAAGCAAGTTTGACCAAAAGGCCCTTCTTTACCCCTATTGACAGTATGAAAGGAACCATGGATTAAACCCACTTAATCATGTGAATAATTAACAATAGCACTTAGACTTATATACCACTTCATCATGCTTTACAGCCCTCTCTAAGTGGTTTACAGAATCAGCATATTGCCCCCAACAATCTAGGTTGTTATTTTACCAACTTTGGAAGGATGGAAGGCTGAGCTGGTCAGGATCAAACTCCTGGCAGTGGGCAGAGTCAGCCTGTAATACTACCTTCTAACCACTGCACCATAATGGCTAAAGATAATGTGAGAGGAACAGAACAGAACAGAACAGAACAGAACAAGTGTGATTGGATACACAAGGAATTTGTTTTTGGTGCATATGCGCTCAGTGTACATAAAGAAAAAATAAAATATATTCATCAAGAATCATAAGATACAACACTTAGTGATAGTCATAGGATACTAATAAGCAATCAAATCATACTAGGAAACAATAAAAACAATATTAGTTGTGAAGATACAATAAATAGTGAAGAAAACCCTGAAGGGGTAATAAAACAAACGTGTTTCCAGTGTGTAACTGAAATATTGGGAGAAAAATATTTTCCTTGCTGTCCAATCCATTCTAATTGTCCTCAGTGCCCTTTCTGTTATTTATACAGCAACAAAGTAGGAGGCAAATATCTGGCTAAGAGTCCCTTTGCTGAGGTTGATCCCAATTCTCATTCAGATTAATCCCTCTTTTGAATTTGGAGAGAGAGGGGACATAATCCCAGCCTTAGTATATGGATCGTGGATCATACACACTAGAGAAACAAAAGAGCTGAATGTTGGCGTTGTGCTGTTGTGAGATGTCTGCATACATTGGGGGGTGGGAGGGTGGAGACAGAAGTGAGGTGTACGTTCTATGCATCAGGAAATGCTTAGTAGAACTAGGGGGAAAATTTCTCTATTTTCCCCCATCATCACTACAAAAGAAGTGGGAAATAACACCTTTCTTGCCTGTAAAGTCTGAAAGTATAATTTTTGGGGAATTTGAATCACAACGAATTTGGAAGTTTTATATAGCCAGGTCCACAGGCTCTTGAATTAGAGATTTACAGTTTCTTTCTTGCTACAAAGACTGCAGACCTTAATTCATAGTTTGGCTTGCAATATTTTAGAACTTGTGAACAGGTTGTTGGACCTTCACTGTGAAGCATTTTATTTTCACCAGTACCTGCCCTCCTGCAAAGCCTTTTGCTGCAAGCCAACCAGGAGTAGGCGAATCTCCTCTCTTACTAGTTCTTTCCGGTGGGGAGGAGCAGCCAGCAAGATGCAATTATCAGGTCTTTGCTCAAAATGGTCCAACTGCAACTCTTGATAGAATTCCAAGAGTGTCTTTACCTGTAAAGAGGGAGGAAGCTTGACTATGTACATTGGACATACCCCAAAATATTTAGAGTTGCATGATACAAATCCCAAGGAGGTCACTTGTTAATCTTGCCATGCCCTTCCATCACGTGCCCAAATAATGAGAAAAAGTTGTAGCATTCCTGCTACATTCCACGTGCTTCTTTGTTCAAAGATTCATAAGCTAAGTTGAGCAAGATAATAACATCATGCAGAAACTCCCTTTTGTTTGAAAGACTAAGTCATAATGTAGCCTGGATAATCTTCACAAATGAAGGCAAATATAGGCGTCCCAAGATAATGTTGCAAGATCAAATCTGGGTTGGGGTTCAGATTCAGTCTTGAATAATCTTCAATACAATGGTACAGACTACATGTTAGGTAGGCTGCAAAATTGATAAAAATAATTGTGGAGGTTCTGGAAATATCTGATACATTTCCAAAATGTCAAAATCAATCATTTATGTGATATCCTACTTTTTCTTCACAACCTCAAAGCAGTGCTCTCTCCTCCTATATTTCCCCACAATAATCCAATGAGGTTGGGTGGACTAAAATGCAGTGATTAGTTCAAAGTTACCTAGGAACTTCTGTGGCTGATGATGGATTTAAATCCTAGGACCAGCTCAATGTCTTAATTAGCAAATAAAAGTGACTCAAAATTTTCCAAGTTTCCTTAGTGCGCTATCACTTTGTACCACTCTTCTCTAAACGTGTACATCCAGCTACATTTGGCCATAGCTCATGGTAGCTGTCATTTGTCGCAAAATAATAACTGTTGCCCATCCTATCTTAGGAGATATCACAAAGGGGAAGACTGCAATAGATATTTTATCTTGCTTGTCCTTCCCTATTATTTCTCTTTGTGTGAGCTACCTTCTATAATCATTGCTTCCTCATCTCATTTGTGCTACTCATCATCTCACTTGGCTATTTCTTGTATCTTTTCACCCTTCTTTTCCATATGCTCTCTCATATGCCCCCATACTCTACTTCCTTTACATGTATCAATTTCAAAACACAGACTCAGAAACAATTCATTTTCTACGAATCTTCTGAAATTCAAAAAAGAAAAACATCCTGCTCATAAAACAGAGATCTATGGATTGAAAACATATGCCAAGAAAAAAATATCTCTTAAAACAACAACAGCATATGAAAAGAGGAAATTAATTTTAAAAAAATGTTTTAAAAAGCAAAAACTAAAGACAAAAGTGAGGGAACAAAAGCAGATGCAACTACAAGATTTAGCACACCTCTGTGCATTGCGTTTTTGGGCAGTTCCAGGCAGCGGGGATCGCCACCGCCAATCCCCGCTGCCTGGAACCGCCCAAAAATGCGATGCACAGAGGCTGAAAATGCAATGCAGAGAGGCAGCGATCGGCGGCAATATGCTGTAACCATCCTTGCAGCCTGGGACAGGTCTAAAATGGAGCATTTGGAGGCCAAAATGTGAGGCATGGAGGCCAAAAGCACGACTATGGAGGCAGTGATGTGCTGTGGTGATCCACGCAGCCTGCAATGGGTCTAAAACATCATGCGGAGGCCAAAAACACAATACGTGGAAGCCGAAAATGGCTGAAGGGTGAGGGCCAGTGGGTGGGCAGGGCTACATTCAGTGTATAAGATGCACCCAAAATTTCACCGTCTTTGGGGGGGGGAGTGTGTTTTATACTCCAAAAAGTACAGTACTTTACCAAACAACTTCTCAGTTGTCCTGTCTGGGGACAGAAGCAGAGCAGTGAAATTAGGTATTCCTTGACAGCTTGAAATTAAAAGGAAATAGAAAGGTAGGTAAGAAGCCTCAAAAGGGATGATGAGTTACTATTACAATAGAAATTCTGATGCTTTGGAGTCATGAACCCCAGGAAGATATAGATGGACCTTGGTAGGCAGGGAATTAGGTGCCTTTCAATCAGGCCAGATTTCTGATGGCTATCTGGATAAAGCAGTCTCTGGGGACAATCCACAGCACTTCCATAAACATTCTAGTAATATCTTTATTCTGTCCATGTTATTTATTCTACTTTCTTTGTTTTTACATGCATAGTAGATTTTAACTAATCCACGCAGAGAGAAGTAAATCCATTAGCATGAGAAAGAATTTTGGAGTGTTTATTGTTCTCTGCCCCAGGCTGAATAAAGGGTGTGAATGACTGGAGTAGAACAAAGGGCTTGAAATAGCATGGATTAAGGACTCTAGCCAAGTGTTAGAAGCCAGCTGACATGAGTCAAAAGGGAAACTTGCAGATGAGAGAGAAGGCAATAGATCAATTCACTCTTACAATTTGGCTTTCCCAGAGCAGATAAATTTCCCTTACAGGATCTAAACTAGACTCTGAAAGTAGTTGGGACATCCAGACTGAACTGGCCAAAAAAAGCAAAATCAAAAAACAACAGCAAATAGGAACACACGAACAATAGAATAATGAATATATGTATGCTATTGCTTGAGACCAAAATTTGATGACTGGAGGGAGAAATAATTGAAGCCATAATGCTCCTATTTGGGCTACAACTAATGGAGGTATGCTCTGCAGTTCTTACATTATAACTATGAATTTTCCCAAAATAACTATATGTTTGTATTTCAAAAGCAGTGAAAAGAGAGCTGTTTTCTCCAGAACTCAGCAGTCTACAGCAGGGGTGTGCGGGCCGGATCCAGCCCATGCTTAGAACTCAATTGGCTCATGAGGCCGACCTGGAAACAGCAAAGAACTGGCCCGCAGTGACTCTGCCAACATAAATGGAACTTGGGAGGGCAGCACACAGCTGCCCAGACTCAGTTTTCGGCTGCAACAACCGCCTGCAGCCCTCTGCCAGTGAAAACAGAGCTCAGGGGGGTCACGCACACGTCCCCCAAGCGACATTTTTGCTGCCAGTGGGCTGCAGGAGGCCGTTGTGGCCAAAAATGGGGCTCAGGAGCCTGTTTTTGTGGCAGAGCTCAGGACATCACAGGCGCCCCCACCCCGGCCCACCGAGGTCAAACACAACCCTGATGTAGCCCTCAATGAAATCAAATTTGACACCCCTGTTCTACAGAAACTTTGCACAGACTGCTGGAATGAAGTGTAGGGAACCACAAGTATAAAATATAATACTGGCAAAACATTATAGATACTTTAGCCAAATATATCAACGTTAATTAGTTCACATTGCTAAATAGCATCCAGATGGCTCTGATTGAAGAGATCTTTGTTCCATGTGGCATACACTAAATGACAAATGAAATGTCTAGTCTCTTCACTTTTTTAATTTTTTTAATTTTTAATTTTTATTTGTATTCCACCTCTTTTATTTTTACAGAAAACTCAAGGTGGCGAACATATCCAGCAGACCTTTCTCCTATTATTTTCTCTACAATGATCTGTGAGGTGATTTGGGCTGAGAGTGAGTGACTAGTCTAAAGTCACCCAGGCAGCTTTCATGTCTAAGGCAAGATTAGAACTTGTGGTCTCCTGTTTTCTAGCCTGAGGCCTTAATTACTAGACCAAACTGGCTGATGGGGTCCTCCATGTGTACCTTTCCCCAACTTAGTCTTCCAAAAGTATTCGGATTACAGTTCCCATGTTAAAAAGCGCCTCACATTAAAGCAACTCCATATACATAATACCAATGAAGTTTTTATTCAATTAAGCTCTTTGCCAAAAACTCAAGGGACCCTAATGTGACAGTACATGTGGTTAGACACCATCCACACCCATTCAAAATGAGGTGGTGATTTTTGCAGCCCCTCTATACATACTATTTCAATAGAAAAATGCATAAACCACACGTTTAGGCCATACAGTTGGCCTGAAGTTCCGCTTCCAAACCTCATTATGAAGCTCCAAGCTGTGGTCCACAAGATCAATTCCCAAAATAGTCTTCACTTCCAGTCTCTCGCTGGGTGCTAGCTGCTCTTCTATCATCCTCCAGAGCGATGGCATTGGCTTCAAGGGCTCCCAGGAGAAACTGGACAAGGGGAACATGGGGGCAGAGTCCAATTCCAAGATAACAATAGAAATTCCCAGGTCTAATGCATTAGAGGAAAGGAGGAGATATAAGGATTAAATAGCAGGTGATAGGCCCCAAATGCAAGGACACCTGGTAATTTATCTCCATTTCTTCACAAGCAGCTTTAACTAATACCATTTAAGTATTATTATTATTATTATTATTATTATTATTATTATTATTATTATTATTATTATTATTATTATTATTATTATTACTACTATTACTATTACTACTGCTACATATTTAGACTTAGTGTTACATTTTATGCTTTATTAATAATTAAAATCTGCCTATCCCAAATCTTTGAGAAACACTCAACGGGTTGATAAAAATTGCCAAATCTAATCTAATGCAATAGTGCAACCAGCCATAATAACAATCGTTACTGTGTATTTAACAAGGCAAGGTCACTGTCCTTGAACCCACTAAGCAAGACATCAAACTCATAATCACACATATATTTAAATCCTAGTGATCCAGTGTTTCCCAAACCTGGGTATATTACCTACATTTGATTAAAGTGGCACTTTTTTGTTTTGTTTTGTTTTGTTTTGTTTGAATAACAACAAACGAGGCCATTACTTTTAACCCCAAGAACATTTAATCCTTTTACTTTTTTTTTACATTCGGTAAAAAAAAAAAGAAGATATTTTGGGGCAACGAAGGAAAAAGTTTGGGAAGCCTTCCCTAACCCCTGCAGCCAACAAACCCACCTGTTCTCCATCATCCCCAGCTCCAACATGTTTAGCAGCTCATCCCGGAATCATTTGCCTGGCCAAACTAACCCCGCAAGTCTCCCCTACCCTGGGCCCAGCTTCGATCGCGCTGCCAACTTAATTCCTCGTCCCTCTGGCTTTTGCCCGCAGACTGACCAACGCCCTCTGCACGCAGCTCCACGGGAAGGAGGAGGGGGCGCTCCCTCCACTCCCCCTCCCCAATTCTTCACCTTCCCGCGCGAGCTCTCGGGAGCATCAACTCCTTGTCTCTATGGTAACCCCCCCCTTCTCGTTCCTCGGAAACCTCGCCTCTTAAAGGAGCCGCGTCCAGAAGGCAGAAACAGCCGCGAGCCCAGCGTGCAGACAAGCACCCTCGGAAACAGCCTTTGTGGCAAAGGGTGGAATGTATCCGATCCGGCCACTTGCTACATTTCTACCTCAGTTCGCGTTCCCAGCACCTTAAAGGGGCATCGAAGGAAAAGGCCGGCGCGGGGGCATCCGAGCCGGAAGGCAGCGCGATCCTTCGAGGTGCGAAGTTCGGAGGGTTTTGGGGGGGAAGCGCGGGGGCTGTGAAGGCGGGTTGGAGCGCGGGACCAGCCTGGCAGGCAAAGCAAGCAGGCAGGCAGGCAGGGGGGCAATGCATCTGCCCCTCCCAGCTCCGAGGGTCCGCCCTCCCTTTTGGGGAAGGGGTGCTCGGGTTTCACTCCAGGGCAGGCGGCTGCACAAAGGGCAAAGGAGCCAGGTTGCTTGTCAGCCGCGGGCTGGATCCTTTCGCCTGGAGAAAAGCGGGTTCGGGGGTTTTCTCCGCCCGCTTCTCTGCCGTTTCTCCGCTCTGCCCAGCCGCCCCTGGAGTTTCGCGATGCCCTTTCCTTTGCTGAGCCTGGCATTGCTGCTGGCTAGGGTGACTCGGCCCGGATTGGCGGGGCCAGTCAGCACTTGCGATGCCAACGGGAGCCTGTACTTCGTAGGGGAATGGTATTCCCTGGATAGTGACCACTGCATCCAGTGTGAGTGCACGGCGGAAGGAGCAGCTTGTGCCCGCACGGACTGCGCCGCTCTGCCGCCAGCCTGCATTCACGTCAGCCACTATCCGGGCGACTGCTGTCCGCGCTGCGAACGCGTCGGCTGTGAGCACCGAGGACAGGTTTATGATCTGGGGCAGCATTTCCAGGTGAGGCAAGCAAACGAACGCGGGTGGGTGGGTGTGTGAAAACCATCATTCGAGGCCAGGCAGGGATGGGTGGTGGCCGCTTCCCTGAGTGTGCGAATCTGCTTAACCACGGCTAAAAGTGAAAACTGCTAACAAACAAAGGAGTTGAGAAGTACCTCCGTCTATTGAAGATCCGAGTTGGGACGTTAACATTATTGTCTTGACTTGTTCAGTCCAGAGGCAAGACCTGGTTTTCGTGGAGCATAGTTGGCTATGAAATGGAAACTGAATGGCCACTTCAAGAGGATTGTCTTACAGTGTATTAGAAAGTGAGGTAGATGATAAGCACTAGATTAGAAATGGTATGAAGTGGTTTCTTAAAATCAAAATGTCTTGACAGTAAAATAAGGACTTCAGTACTTATTTTAGGACTTTTTGCCTGTAGTACAATTGCTGTCTATTCAACTATCCAGTATTTCTCAGTCCGGACACTAAATCACAGTTTGGTACCTTCTTTCTGGCAATTGCTAAAATTGCTTGCAATGTATTTTAAGAGGCGAGTTGTCAGGCCAAAGAACTTGCTGGCCAGGAGGAACTGGGCACTGAGAGAGGGGCAAAGATTGTTACCAATAGCTGAATAAACAGGTCTAGACTAAGAAGTTGCGGGTGGAAGATCAAAGCCTGGGTTCCCTGAGCCTGAGAATCACATGAATCATTCCCATGAATCCTCATAACTGGACAGTGAGCAGATAATGTCCCTGCTGTCAATTTTGCTGAGTGTTCTTAAGAGACATTTTGCAGTGAGCAGAAATAATTATTTCCGTTCCCATTAATTTTCCTCCCTCACTCCTTAATGAGTAAGATTGTGCGCACTTGAAAATGATTTGAGAGAAATGCTTTGGATCTCATGAGTAAGCACCTCCCTCTATTCATTAGAGCAGCCACAACCTTTTCATGCTTCTGTGCGAACAGAACTGTGTTAAATTCATTGAAGTTATCGCTTTAAAAAGTGGCATCTTTTTTTCAGGCTTGCTGAAACAGGAGTGTGCTTCCTCCCATTGTTTGTGAGGCATGAACCTTGAAGTTTGCCCAGAACTTTTGGGAGATGGGTACAAAATATTGCATTTTTGGTTTTTAGTAAAAGTAACAATGAAACTGTAACACCCTGCATTTGTATAAAAGTGAAATGTTGGCAAAGAGCTTTTTAAAAAATGAGGTTAGCTGAAGTGATTATGTTTAGTATTACAAGCAGCAAGACAATTTAGGAAGAAGGGAAAATTCTTTGCTCATCTAGGGCAACATCTTGCCAAATCAGGAAAGCTTTTGGAGATTTTTAAGGAGCTGTGGAAAGCATCTTATATTAAAGAAAAGTCTTTTTTTTCCTTTATCACGTCTCTTGGCAACAGGCCTATAATATCCATGTGACCAACTAAAATTATTTCAACAGTTCAATAGATGTGTGAGTTTATATAACCATTTGCTGGTCCAATGGAGAAGGAATTTAATACAGAGAAGAAGAATGTGAAGATTTTATCTTTAAGTAAATATGGTAGCTGTCAGGAAGGGCAGAAGGGGATTGAGAATAGTGTCAAGCTGATTGTTACTTACCGTATTTATATTTATTCATTATTGTTAGTTTGGCTTCCCTAACACTAGTGCTAGGCTTTGCTACTAGCGATATAATGAACTGGAACTAACAGTAACATCTTAGTTGAATGTTTAACTGCAGATCCTGTCATAAGATTCCTGGACGGCATCACCTCGATTGTTGATGTGTTTAGTATATCCTGATCTGAAATTCCATACCACAATCTTTACATGCATAATCAAAACAAAAAATATTTTTTTCCTACTATATAAAAGTGGTGGCTAGAAACTAATAGCTCAAGAGAGCCTATTGGAGGCTTGCATTTATCCTAAAACTGAAGCCAATCTGAATGGATGGTGCCCTCTGATGGTGTCATTAGTATTGTGAAGTCTATGAAAATGTTTGCAAGTGCTACAAAATTGTAGAAAAATGTGGAAATACTTGCAAAATGTATCACTTATGGACAAGTAACTCTCTGCCAAATAAGCCGGTAGCTCAGTGGCTAAGGCGCTGAGCTTAGGTCGGCAGTTCAGCAGTTTGAATCCCTAGTGCTGTGTAATGGGGTGAGCTCCTGTTACTTGTCCCAGCTTCTGCCAACATAGCAGTTCGAAAACACGTAGAAAATGCAAGTAGAAAAATAGGGACGACCTTTGGTGGGAAGGTAACAGCCTTTCATGCACCTTTGGTGTTTAGTCCATGCTGGCCACATGACCACAGAGACGTTTTCGGACAGCCCTGGCTCTTTGGCTTTGAAGAGATGAACGCCGCACCCTAGAGTCGGGAATGACTAGCACATATGTGTGAGGGGAACCTTTACCTTTACCTTTTATCCCACTTGCTTGGATAACACAGTTGTCTTTGAAAAAAAAAACCTGTTGCCATAGCACCATTATGGCAGATTCGGGCACAAATATGAGGTTCTTCAGCTGGGAGGATCCCAGTAGCAACATGGCACCATCTTATTCTTAATGCTTTTTAGAAAACCTCTTTCTGGAAGAGACTTCAGCAGGACCTGAAAAGGGAAGTGTGAGTAAGGAAGAAGGAAGTTGCTTAAGCATGAAATCAGTATTGAAACCAGTCATTCTGTTTGTCTCTAAAAAGGTGACCTCTGTCAAATTTTTGTTTAACGAGCACTAATTATGTCTTGCAAATACTTACTATGTGACTGCAGTGATAGTGAACTGTTCGCACAGCACTAAGAGAGTCATTGTTGTGAGAGAATGAAGAAAAAGAAGAGGCGGGTTTGCCCAGAAGGCATTTTCCAGAACCTTGCAGTATGACAATGTGACAGTGCAGAAATAACCTTCAAAATAAGTTTTGTGCCAATCTGTAAGAATATGCACGTTGCAAAGTATCACACAGGATAGGCACAGCTTGGGAATAAATTCTTCCAATGCTGTTGTACACATAGAAGAGTGATTGCAAATTGCCGTGGCCCATTGATCAACCTTTGTTTCCCCCCTCCCCCCCCCCCCAGCCTTCCGAATGCGAGCAGTGTACTTGTGACTTGGATGGAATTGCCCGCTGCCTGGTAGCAGACTGTGCCCCTCCACCATGTGTCAATCCCATCTATGAGAAAGGCCATTGCTGCCCCATCTGCCAGGAAGGTGAGTAATTAAGGGAAAGGTGTGCCACTCCCAAGTAACCATTGTGTTATGGCGCTTGCTTTCCTCTTTGAGGGGTGCCCGAACAAAAGTGTAAAGAATGAGTTAGATTTCTGCGGCTAATATAAGTACTATAAAGTTATACTCTTACTTATGTTCTAAAATCTGGGAATGCAGACAGTCCTCACAATTGTTCAGTTATGACAAACTCATCCTCAAATGTACATACACACTGTGGTCAGATTATCACATTTTGGGTGCTTGACAACTGACATGTATTTATAACCGGTTGCAGTATCCTGTGATTTTATCATTGCTATTTGCTTTTTTTTTTTTTTTTGGCAGTTTGTGGGTTTTTTTCTGGTTTCTGGCAAAAAATGTCCATGACAGGCAAATGGATTTGCTTAATAACCATGTGGTTTGCATAATGGCCCTTAATGGCTGTGGTGATTCATTTTGTGAGCATCATAAAAACAGTTGTAAAATCGAACAAGGTCACATGGTGATCTGCTTAATGACCTCAATTTACCAACCATAATTCCAGGCTCATTTGTGGCCAGTAAGTGAGGACTTAAAGTGCATTTGCCTTTCTATGCCACACCCACATAGAAAACTCATTTTGTTTCTGATAACTCATGCAAGCTATATTTAAAGGGTCAATGGCCAAGTGAGAGCAGACTGTTTGTTTTCTCCTATCTTCATGGTAAATCTTGGTGAAACATTGAGAAAATACTTTTATTCCCACAGGACCAAATTGTTATGTAGATGGGAGCCAACACAACATTATTCCTGCTGGAGATAGCGTCTGGGTCGGTCCCTGTATTCGCTGCCGCTGTCACGATGGCCAAGATGCTGGCTACTGGGAAGGAAACCGCTTAGCTAAATGTGAGCAGCTGGCAGGATGCCAAGTTCCAAATAGGCACCATTCCTAACCCCTTGAAATATTAAGTGGTCCCTTTAACCACATCTCATAATCTCTTTAAGGGCTAAATTACAAAGAAACCCCACCAGATGCTCTTTTGCCAACTCCACACTACAATTACACTACTAGACCCTGATCAGACTCCAGTTCCTTACTCCTCCTATCTAGACCTTCTATAAAAGACCCTTCAGTTGCTGCTGCACTACAGTTCCCATCATCCCTTGCCAATGGCACTCCTGCCTGAGGTTGCTGGGTGATATACTTCTGCAACAGCTGCAAGGCAACAACTTTCCCATCCCTGCTCCCCAAACACATTGCCAATAGTAATCTCCGATATATTTTATATAGGATTTGACTTTCCTATCTTCCCCTCCCAGAATTCCACTCAATTCTACTCAAGACAGCTCTTTTGTACAGTATTATACTGAATAGCTTCAGCTGCATGTACTCCTTGATTATGTGACAATAAAGGATCCTTATAAAACATCTTCTTTTTCCTCTACAACTATACACATAATTTCCTGGGCCAATTACTCATGTTTCTACCCCCCAAAATCAAGTTAGTGTGATAAACTACAATGCATTTTGGAAATTTGGCTTTGCTAAGAAGAATAAATGAAAGGAAACCACAGATGAGGAATGTCCAATTTGGTGTCTTCCACAAACTTCAGCAAGCAACATTGTCAGCCAGGATAGTCAAAGGCTGAGAATTTTGAGTACTGAAGTCCTGGCCTGTCTGGAGAGCACTAGATTAATAATGGCAATGGTATGGGCTGTCCCAACCCAGTGTCTCCTACAGAATTCTAGACACAAGGAGTTTCCAAGTTTTGAAACTTTACTGAATACAAAAGTCCGATCATAGTGACCAGTGTTGCATTCACCATAGGCTTGAAAAGGGATCAAAACATTCAAATGTACAAAAGTCACCAACACCCGGGCTATTTGACATGCTGGTGCCTGGCTTCCAGCCTGGCCCAGTTGTCACCCCAAAGTGGACAGATGCAGGTGATTCTACTTGCCAGGCACCATAACCAGAATGAAGGACCACCAGCAGCTTCCTAGCTCCAAGTACTAGGTGTAGGATTGCCACCAAGATACCATCAGGGCTGTGACTGAGGGTAGTTTGATAAAAAAATAAAATAAAAGAATGAGTGATTAAGGGCAGGATGCCTGGCAGAAACAGTAGGGCTGCTAGAATTGCTTGAGGAGTGGAAGTTGGGATGGTAGTGGATCAAGGGAAAACAGGCTGAAATCTATCTTCACGTTAATTCCGTTCTATAACAATGGCTATAGATTCTGCGTGCTTATGAAAGTGAGGAGCAAGCCCACTTTAGGGTATGTCAAACCATACATCCATCTATCAACCCTACTAAAAGGTACAACCTCACTACCCATCCAATCTGCTCCACTGAAAGGAAGAAGAGAAATCACAGCTAAGAAGAAAGTCCTGTTGTACCATGCCAGACAGGCTACACATACATTAACCCAGGAAGCACTCAAGTATTCTAATGAGGATTTGTATAAAACACCCCTGTAACTGGAGTCAGAAAAAAGCATCCAGGATCCAGCAGGGGACAGCACCAAGCCATGAATGGAGGTGGGCAGTGGGCCAGACCCATTAGAGCTTTTACTGGCGATGGAGCTCTCCTCAATTGTGAACCATCTCTACACCATGGTAGCTGGCAGTCATTGTGAGACCAGACTATGCCTGGAAGAAAGGCTCAAAAGGCAGTAGTCCTTCAGTCTGTGAGAAGAAGAAGCAAAGAGCAGCCACCGTACCCTTGGAATCTTTCAGGGACACAGCCTTGCAAAAAGTTCAGGGAGAAGATGGACTCTGCCAGAGACAAACGGAAGGTCGAAGCCCAAACAAGGCTTCTCTGCTCTCAGGGCCTTCCTAAGCCATCGAAGCTTGGCTCTGCCCAAAATTGAAACACCAGACCAAGCATGTAACACACATTCATTCTCCAATTTGAAGGGCACTGCGGAGAACTGACTAGTGTTAAGGAGCTGGTCTTCAGCCAAAGGCAAGGACAAGACAAAGGTGTGTCCTGAGCCTTTCCCCTTTTCTCATGAAGGAGGCAGACAGGTCATCCAAGTCAGGACACAGTCCTCTGAACCAGTCAGGGCTGAGATCCATGTTGCTCCTCATGCATGGGACCGTGGGCAGGGCCAAGCAGCAGAGTCAACCCCGAGAAGGGCGTGGCGGCGGTCGGCCAATATCCACAGTTACGTTGGTGTACATGGGACGGCGAAACATCTCCACGAGGCGGTACTGCAGTGAACCAATGCCATCACGTTTCATGGTCACCTTGGTATTCTGAATTTTGGTGAACCTGCCACAAGAACAAAACAGAACCTCATATTTCACCTATATTTTACAGTTAACTGGCACAGGCTACAACAACAACCCCTCAAATGAATGGAACAAAAGATTAAATAGAACATTACATCATTTGGTGGGATTCTGATCAGTGCATAGCATAACATAACATTACATAAATTAATGAATGATGCAGTAGTCTCTGTAGTTCCCACCATAATGTGTTTATTATCCTGTAAATTCTATACAGGGCTGCCAAAACTAAATTATATAATCTGAATGCATGGGGACAGAGTCACTACCCAAAACTCTCCATGGAGCCCACAACTTTCAGGAAGAGGATATACAAGAATCTTCCTCAAATTACATACCCTGACTGGAATTCAAAGTGAAATGGCTGGCAAGAGAACAGTGAAAACTGATTATAATTAAAAATTAAGGTTGAGAGAAATTCAATCCTGGCTCACTTATCAGATAAACAAAGAGAAACCTATGTAAATCAATATCAAATATATACCACACTAGTTATCCCACATTGCCTATTTTCTACATCAGTGGTCCCCAACCTTTCTGGCTCCATGGACCGACGGCAGTGGTGGTGTGATGGGAGGGGATGGTTTTACACGTGCAACCTAATCACGCAGATGCTCAAATGAAGCTTCACGTCTTTGCCCACCACTTGCACAGCCCGGTTCCCAACAGCCCACAGACCAGTACTGGGCTACGGACCGGGGCTGGAGACCCCTGCTCTATATAGTAAATGCTAAGGCAGTCAGTTCAAACATTTCTATCCTTTCCTGCATCAGTAGACCATAGTTTTAATCTAATCATTGATACATGTACATATATAGGAGTGAGAGGCAAATGAGAGTAGAATGGGAATCAGAAGACTGGACAGCATAAAATTCCCCTCAGAATTATGTTACAGCAGGGAAGTACAATCTAAGACTCAAGGATATAACTTCGTACCTCCTTCCAAAGTTTTCAGCAAATTCTATTTTTCAATGTTGATAGAAGGGGGAACTATTAAATATAAGAGGGTTAAATATTGGTTTTATTTATTTAATTATTTAATCAAATTCCTTTCCCTTTTCCCACCCACTTCTTTATCTTAGTTTCCTTAATTTTAAAACTGTGGCTTCAGCTTTCTTTTCAAAGGCTATGGTCTTTACCCTCTTCTCACAAAATAGTCTGTACTCCTCTGCTACAGGGAGAAACATAAAAATATGTTCAGCATATAATTTTCTTCCCTTTGATAAAGAGAAGATCATTGAAAGATTAGTCTCACAACCTTCCAATAGATGTCTGGAAGGTTACTTATGCAACAGAAAATTGATTTGCAGTCTGTGGATTGAGAGTATGATGAAAGTTATGAGGATTAGATAGAAAGTTAACACAGATACATTCTTACCGCTGGGGATTTGGTTCATTGTGCCGATCACGTTCATGCTTGATCATGCGATAGCGCCCAATGCGAGCATCAGGACGTGATACTTTCATGCCGTTAAGTGAGATCCTGTGCAAAGAACAGTATAGGACAGAGGTTAGCAAAACAGTGAGTTTCAAACAAGCCTTTAAAATCATCGAATTATTCAACAATAATTCCTCTCTATTCTTCCCCACCACATTCCTGGCTTTCATGAATTGATCAAGGATAAAAATGTAATTACAAAAAATTCAGTACATATAACTGCAGAACCATCCCATCTAGCAAAAGCATCAGTCCAAATATTCCCTGTACATCAGGGGTCCACAACCCCCGGTCCATGGCCCTGTGCTGGGCTGCAGCCCATTCGGAATTGAGCTGCAAAAGTGGGCAAGTTAACATGCGTGCGCATGTACATATGAAGCTGCATGTGTAAAAGCGGTGCACGCAAGAAGCTATCCCTCTCTTCCGCCTCATCCCACCACCACCTCTGCCAGTCCGAGCCAGAAAGGTTGGAGATCCCTGCTGTAGACTCTATATCAGTGATGGCTAACCCTTTCCGGACCAAGTGCCCAAACCATCCCATGCACACATGCGAATGCGTGCCTCAATCCTCAAAATGCAAAGTGCGCGTGGCCCCCGCACATGCACCCCCCCTGCACAAATGTGCCCCACCCCCAGCGCATGCACAGCATGCGCTGGGGGTGGACCCAAAGGCCACCTTGCCAGCGGGAGGCACGTGTGCATGCACAGCAGAGCTGAACTGGGGTGACAGCTCACATGCCATTAGAGAGGGCGCTGCGTGCCACTTCTGGCATGCGTGCCATAGGTTTCCCATCGTGGTGCTATATGCAAAAATGGATTACACCAATCCATAGAACAACAAGTACTAGTGGGCATAGCCCAACTGAAGCCTCTCTCATACCTGTTAAATATATCATCATCTTCTCCACCCCAGCCCCAATACTCATTAGGGAAGCCATTAATCTTCAGAAACTGGGTCTTGCTTAGGCCAGAGACTCCTCCAAAGTAGCCAGAGTATGGTAACCTGTAGGAGACAAGCAAGAGAGATGAGGATCAGCTGAACTAGAAACAAGTTCAGAAGCATAGATCTAGATAGTCTAGGGAAGTGATGGCTAACCTTTTCTGGACCAAGTGCCCAAAGTGTGTTTATGCGCGTGCCTGAACCCTCAAAATGCAATGCATGCCGGGCCCTAACACTTGTGTCCATGCGCATATGCGCCCATGCGCATGCACATGCAGGGCCCTCTGCATGCACAGCAAAAGCCCAAAGATCAGCTGGCTGGCGGGAGGTGCACACGCATGCACGGCGGAGCTGAACTGTGGCGATTGCTCACATGCCCACAGAGAGGGCGTGCCACAGGTTCCCCATCACGGGTCTAGGGAAAGCCTGTTGTAGATTAAGCCCCAATTTCTAAACCATATGTGTGATGTGATCTATGTCACTTATTGTTCCCCCAATATCATCTCTAAATGCTGTCCAATTTCTCATCATATTAATTAGACTCCACAGATTCTGTCTGATACATCCAGGATTGTATCCTTTTTTCTTGCTTATTTGCAGTGTTCTGGAAACACTTGATAATAAGGCTTACAATATGAAATATTCACAAGGCATTGCAGCCTAAGTTTTTACATCACTAGTACATAGATTTTGCATGTATCCGTGCCTGATAACAGAATTTTCAGAAAGGGACAGATTTAGGTGCAGTGTGAATGTAAGCTATATTTTATATATGTGCATTTATTAAACAAAAACAAATCCAGATTCAGCTTCTTCCTTTACACGACTCTAAAAATTTTGAAGAGCCTCTGGTATCTCAGGAATAACCAGAGTGCAAAGCTCCAGTACATATATCTGCAAGCTCCAGTTAAGAATTTCATCTGAATGAAATCCCAAAGAGCTGGTTTTGAAATGTATTAAGAAACAGATGGGAAGTTATGAGTATGTTATACTATACTGTTCCAATAGCATAGTGAAATTCCAATCCTCATCAAAGTTTGAGTCCATTTGGCAAGGAAATTCCCAATCCATTTACTCACCGGAAACCAAATTTATCCATGGCAACAGCAAAGTGCCGAGGCTGGTCATAACAGTGATAAAGATTCCGGTCATCCATGGGCACAAGATCAACATCACTGAATATGAAGCAGTCATAGCTCTCATTATCTCTTAAGGCTTCCAGGAAACCCACATTCAACAGCTTGGCTCGGTTAAACGTGTCTTCACCAAACTGTTTGGAAACATCATGAATGACAGGGTAACCCCAAGCAACATATCCCTATGATAGGTACATTATATTTTTAGCCTGAACTTATTTATTTTCTGCATTGTAAAGAAATTTACAATTATTGAATTTCTGTGTATGATTCTAAATTCACACCAGTCATCATATCAGACAACAGCTTTAACCTAGCTTTCCATACTTGATTATAAATAAAACATCATGACCATCCTAATTCATAGTGTGAATTGCTTTCCCAGTATGTTGGAAGCTGTTACTTCATCACTGGGAAAATCTTTCTAGCCCCACTCACTTGAAGCCACATGTCAGTGAGGGCCAGAAATAATCACAACCATCCCCTCTTTTCTTTTTAACATTCATTTTTGGACTTTCCCTCTCTCTCAGCTCCTCCATAATTGAGAAAACTACCAGGGTAAATGACTCTTTCCAGAGATCGTGTGTGTGTGTGTGTGTGTGTGTGTGTGTGTGTGTGAAATTAAATGAAGGCTATTAGCCTTACTAAACAGACAGGAAACACAGTCAGATAAACTAATTCCACTTTAACATAAGGTTACATTAACAAAATGTTTCAAGTCTGAAAGTACTTTTCTCACCCATTCATTTTACAGCCCAAAAAACTAAGGAGGATCTCTTTTGAGCCTCTTGCCCTGCCCATATTCCTGCCACAAGCTAAGCTGCCTTTTATCTAACCATACCCTTAGCTGTATCTCATTGTCCTGACTCCCAAGGTCATACTCAGATACTATTCCAAGGCTGCAAACTGCCAGAGACCAGCAAGTCCTCCTCAGTTGCTGGTTAAGATAGAAAGGCTATTTCGATCAAGGCTAAATTTCATAATCAGGTTTTTCCTCATATGACACCACTCTTCTAACTATCTCAGACTGCTTCAACAGAGCTATATTTTACCCTACATTTACCTGATTAATAATGTAGATTCCATAGGACACCTTCTGACGTCGTAAGATTGGATGCAGGTAGTGAAGCCAGTACTTGAGGTGATGCTCGCGGTGACGGAAAGGTATGAGGATGGCCACTTTCTGTCGAGGCACACAGTCCAGGGGTGAATACTTGCCACCCTCCTGAACATCTGGGTTCTCCCGTTGTACTCTCTCCATGCTCATGGGAGAGCCAAATTCAATAAGGAGTCGGCCCACTGAAGAAGAAGAAGGAGAAGGAGAAGGAGAAGGAGAAGGAGAAGGAGAAGGAGAAGGAGAAGGAGAAGAAAGGATTCTGTTAGAAATGCTTCAGTTAGCCAACTCCCAAAGAGCTTACCCTTCTCAATATGAACTTGCCACTTCCATTAATCAAGATGAGAGGCTACTGTCCTGAAAAGCTCAGCAAAGGAACTTAAAATCCAAACATATAATGCACTAAGGCATTTAGTTAAAGCCACTGACATAATAGGCACCATCATTTAATCACACACAAATGACACTGATTGCGGAATTTGCATCAGTCATGTCTAATTAAAATTATGTAATTTGCGTGATGATGTCACGATGCATACAATGCTACTTGATGTGCATATACATTCTGCAAATTTCCCTTATGTATAATTGGGGCATCAAACTGTCAAGAGCTCAATTAACCCACTTGTCCAAATATGTCTTGGTATCTATTCATTTATCTAGGTGACCCAACTCCCAATATAGGGCGTGTCAAATTTTTCAGCTTTCAATTTCCAAACATTGAGGGTCCTCAAAAGTTGTGACATGCCTGGGGGATTGTAAAGATATTTTGGTTACTTTAATATAATTTGGTTGTGCTTGATAAGTAACTACAAAAATATAATTTTTTGACATTTTGTTTGTTTCATTTAGCAATGACTCACAACTGCCCTGTAAACTGGGCAGGATTATCAATGAAAGCAGCAATAGGCGTGAATAAGTACAGTCGCTTCCATCTAGATAATGTGAAGAAAAACATTTTTCCCCTTATCTTCTCCCAAGAGGATCCAGCTGGGGTGATCAGAATAGTGGAAACTACCATACTTCTATCCTTCTCCATTATGCCAGAAAACTAACATATTCTAGTTTAGTATCTTTTCTGAATAAACCCCTGAATGGATCTGGTATCCTTGAGAGAAGGTTCAGTTAACAATTTTGAGATTACAGATGGGTGGTAAACTCATTCTAGAGGAATGGTAGCAATTTGATAAAGGCACACCCATTTAGCGATGATAAGTACGGTACAAGCACTAGCTACTATCTGCAGCGGAAAATGTGAAATGCTGTTGGCTCCCAAACAATGTCCTTTTGAGCAGAGGATCAGCAGCCACTATTACAGTACTTTTGCAATCTGCACAGATGCTAAAACATTTCCCTAATTATTTGCAATCCGTATGCAGAGATCCTTACAGCAGGCACTAGAAAACACCTCAGTTTTCTCATCAAAGTTACAATCAGTCTGCTGAATTGTATTAGTCTGACTTATTAGGATGGCTTTGAGTCTTATTTGAAAATACGGCAAGCGCTTGGAAGAAAAGACCCACCAAGATAACTCTGTACTTGCTGTCTACTTTGGGTTCCTAGAAGGATGGGGAGAATATCACAAACCCTGCATTAAGAAAGATTATGTTCAAGAGAAAAAACATCTAAAAGACAACTCTGATGAAATTAATTCAGTTTTATCACTGCATTGTACATTTTTAATATACTTTGGCAAAGATTAAAGCAAATAAAATTTTATGGAAAGGGGACAGCCAGAAAATGTAGGCAGGCAAGAATTTAGAGCTATGCTAAAATGGGGAACAAAAGGGTGTCCAAGGTAAAATCACTTCTTGGTTTAACTCACATATTTTCCCCTGCATCCTAATGACAGGATTGGATTATTTATCCAATTCCATTTGCAACACTGTGCAGATTCTATCTTATAGTTCCCTTCCTGCGTCTGAAGTCAAATATCACTTTTCAGCAAGAAGGGATGCCGAGATTCAGCGAGAAGGGATGCTGCTTTACAGGGGTAAGCAGAACAATGATATGCTCAACCCCGTAATGCTGGATTCTTACTGCAGGCTTTCATTCAAGACAAAATATAAACCAGGCAGGGTTCATTTGTAATCTCACCAAGACCAGGCGGCATCTCTGGGCAGGGTGGTAAGGGCTTCTCAGTGACGGTGTTGTTGGTCCCAACAGGCTTGACACTTGGAGGCAGGAGCTCAGAGCCCAGAGGCCCAGCAGTACCATTAGGCCGAGAGACATTGGCATAGGGCAGAGAGCGGGAAGAGTTGCGTACGTTGAAGCGGCTGAAAAAGTCCAAGCGCTGGGCATAGACATCAAAATAGAGAATCATGATGATAAGGAAGTGCAGTAAACATAGGAGAAGTACAGCTTTGCAAATCCTCTCGAGGGTCACTCCCACCAACAATCTGCTCATCTTCTGGACACAGACTGTTCAGCATCAGGAGAGCACAGCATCTGCAACTCAGGTCTAAACACCAAGCCTGTTGGGGAAGAGAAAAAGAAGTGAGGAAGGATACCTTTCCCACCAACCACATAAAACTTCTTTTTCTATGTTTGATAAAATTAAGAAGACACTGCCTCTCGCCCAACCATTATGAATGCATTTTTATCTCAAAAGCTAGTTGACCACTCGTGTCTTGCAGAATGACCATGCATGCTTATGCTATGCATCTTGGTTCTAACCTACCCACATAAGCTCTTCCAATTTACTGAGCATCTCCCTCTATAGACAATATAGGCAGTTGGGCAGAAACAAGCCCAGCTGAAAGTGCAAAAATAAAAGGCTGCAAGATTGGCTTTTAGCTAGAAGACATATCCAAGGAGTCATTGGTAAAATAAGAGGTAGTTTCCCATTTACCACAATTAGTATCTCAATTATTCTCTCCTTAATAGCATACATGAAAGAAGGAGAAAGCTATTTGGAACACCGAAAAGGACAAGCTTAAGAATCCCCTGAGGAAATACAGAAATATGGACATTGTGGCTCTTTCTCAGGAAGTAGAATTTCCCTGCCTCTCCAGTGACAATTGAGATATAAGTTACATTCATATCCTACCACTTCAAAGCTCCCATAATAAGGCCTCCTAACCCTTTTCTTTTTGTGGTCTATCAAAGTGTGGTGGGAAAACCCGCTTCCCAAAATCAGGAGACAAAACCACAAAAGTTGGAGAACAAAGGTTTATTTGCTAGCAAAGGTTCGGAGCACTCACATGTCAGATTCTGAACCCTGGGCTACGCCCAAGATGTACCTTTTATATATTTTGCAATTCTAGCCACACCAGAGGCGTTACGCTTCTGACTCTAGTTCCATATATGGAAATACCGTCTGTAACTTTCCATGCACGCTTCTGGTAATATGTTTCTTAATATAAGTTTGTTACGGAAATAATATAGAACATAGGTCATTAAGTTCATCAGTACATTTAACAAGTTCCTTATTTCTGTTCCTTGTACTTTCCTGAGGTTTGCAACGTAACGTCTACTACCATGTCAACACTTCTGAGAGCCACATAATAATGTGAATAATACAATACATAGATTAATATGATTTATAGTATAAGACCCTTCTGTTACAAAAGAGCCCTTTGCACTTTCAAAGGTCTGAATCATACAAAAATGCGTAGAAGACAACCCAGAGCACTCAACCATATCTATATCCTTCGACAACAACAAAAAAAGTATCTATAGCTTTTGGATTTGGAAGAAAACAATTTGCAACAGGAGTCTGATTTAAGAGGAACTGTTCCATTCTCATTGCCTAGATTTCAATGTCCTGAGCTGCAAATCTTTCATTTTTTACAGAGAGAGAAAAAGAAAAGGATAAGCTGAAACCAAGGCACAATTGAACATGCCTGAATCTGGTCTCCTGCTTTCTAACTTGGTCCTTTAACCACTAGACAAAATTATCTCTTACTACATTTTCTTTTCTCTTTCATTTAATTTGCAAGATAATAGTAAAAAAGCAGAGAGAAGGAACATAAGATACAGGCTCTATTTTTCAGCGATGAGTTGGATGCTTCTATGCATATTGTATTGGTTGCTACTGTTGCTCAATTTTCAATTCTCATTCAATTTATTTGATGGAAGTTTTTATGTACAAAACTAATTTAAAAATGAAATAATGAATTTAATAATGGGCAGGAGGTTTGCTTCAGGATTATAACTTGCAATGTGGGTCAAGTATCACTCTCTAAATAATGCACTTCTTTGTCCTCCTTTGTCTTCTGATTATAGTAGGAGGCATGAAGCAGGTCTGCTTATTCTGAGATTAGGAAAGAAGTCTCCATAACGGTCAAGTGCATTCAATAACAAAATTCGAGTGAATTTACAATTATATTGAAAAAAGAATGGAATTTTAACATATAACCCCACTGATACTGATTTGAAACCACGTAAGGCAAAATAAAACAGCCTCTAATTTCAAGCTAAGCATACAGTTAAGTTAAACCAAATGGCTGCCTGTGTGCCAAGCAAATGCTCAGCCTCCGGCATTAAAAGCCAGTCTATAACACTCTTTTCCCTCTTTTTTTTTTTGAGTTTATTCTGTGGGAATAAGAGCAGAAAACATCTCCTACAACAACTGAGCAGGAGGACCATATGGTTGAGGTCTTATTAGCACCAGGATTTTCACCTTCAAAGGGAGTAAGATTCTCAAAGTGGTTGGAAGCTAACTTCTAAAACGAAAAAAGACAATCAAGTGTAGAGAGAAATAAAGGAGTACAATTAAAAGGCTAAGTCAAAATCCCACAGGACAAGAAAGCAAAGAAACAACATGTTATTGTTAAAAGCAACGCACAGCAGTTAATGGACTGACTGGAAAAAAGTGAGATAGAAAAAGAAGAAGAGAAAGATGAAGTGGACAAATTGATCAGATTCAGAACAGAATATATATTTTCCCCCTGAACACCAGGAGTGGAGGTGAGAAGAGAGCCCAGCTGTTGGGGATCCTGTCAACAATGTGTCAAGGCTGGCTGAGAAAGAAGCTGGAGGGGACCAAGAGAGAGCACTGCAGCAGCTGTGATGTGGAGCTCACCCTGATGAAGGAATGTCATAATTAATTCATGATAATAATAATATCCTCCCACCAAATACAAGAACATCAGCCTCACTCTTAGCATTCAGCAAGCTTTTTAAAATGGGGCTTTTAAAATATGCATTTAAAAGGAAGGTGAGGGATATGCCTGAGTTGAGATGAATCTGGCTGTTTGGTGTCAGATTATATATTATTATTATTACCACACTGAATTCTAAATTGACAGCATTATTATTATTATTGATGAGTCTAATAGTTTAGATATGTTTTGTCTGGTGTGTTAGGTTGTAAGACACCTATATGATATGATTGAAGCATTTATAGTCAAAATAATCATAAAAATGGGTAATATAAAGTACCTACATTTCTTCTCCTAGACTTCTCATATTGTTTATCCAGTGTGCTGTGGTTTTTTGAAAGAAACAGGAAACCTTGCCGTCATTTGAGGATGCTTGACTTGGCCGATAAAGGAGAGGGGAGGGAAGCTGGTGTGAGAAGGCTGCTTTCTAGGTAGAAGCGGAAGGACTACAGAGAGGTCCTCTTATTCATAACTGGGATTCTGAAAATCCTCTTCAAAGCTTTGCAGATCTATTCATCTTCAGAAAGTACAAGAGGGTGGAAGAATTGTGCCAGATAGGATGGTCAACCATGCAGGCTATAAAAGAGGCTGTACAATTGAAGAAAGGCTCTCCATTGGCCAAGGTGCTTCTGATAGAATGGAGCAATTTCCAAGCAACCTGAGAAAAGGGATGTTCTACTGAATGCCCACATGGCCTTTGAAACACAGAAACAGCCATTATTCTAAACTGGGAGTGTCAAACTCGATTTCATTGAGGTCCGCATCAAGGTTGTGTTTGACCTCAGGATGAGGGGGGCAGGGTGTGTGTGGCCAGCTCGATGCCACTCCTGTCGGGGGCACCTGTGATGGTCCAAATGCTCTGCCAGCAAAAATGGACTCCCAAGCTCCATTTTTAGCTGTAACAGCCTCCTGCAAACCATTGCCAGCAAAAACAGAGCTCAGGAGGCCCACCTGCAGCCCTCCTGAACTCCATTTCTACTGGCAGAGGCACCATGAGCCAGTCCTTTGCTGTTTCCAGGGCAACCTCGTGGGCCAGATCTAAGCACCTCTAAGTTTGACACCCCTGCTCTAAACATTATTACTCCTCAGTGGCTTCTCATTGGTTTTCTAAGAAGCTGTAGAAAAGGAAGTGGATGAAGAAAGTTCTAGAGTGAAACTTGTGAAAGATGAGAAGCAAACAAGACTGAACATGGGCATGAGATCAAGAAGGAATTACCTCTCCAAATTTACTGCATTTATAGAAGAATGTCACTAAGGCATTATCCTAAAATGGCTCCATCCATCCTGAGTAGGCTTCAGTTGACCAAAATAGGAGAAGTGGGGGAAGTTAGATTCCTGGATGTTACTCAGGGCTTGGTCCTCTTCCCCATCCTGTTGAACATGTATATAAAACAGCTGGGAAAGGTCACCTCCCAATTCAGGAGAAGATTTCATCAGTATGTATAATATATCCAGTTACATATTCATACATACTCACCCTTGGCTCAAATATCTTCAAAACCACTATCTTGTACAGATTTTTGCCTACCCAATCTGAAGCTACCATGAATGGCTACTGAAAGAACCCAGTGTTAAGTGATGCAAATGGAGGAAACTGAAGGCAGGGATTCTTTCTGAGGGGTTTCCTTATCTGGAATAAGGTAGCTCTCACAGTCTTGGCTTTCCAGAAGTTTGTAAAAATCTGGCTGTTCTGGCAGGCCTTTGGGATTTGAGTCCCATAGAGTTTCTGGTGCCAGAAATATTATATTAAATGTTTTAATATAATTATATATTGCATTTCTGCAATTGAACTTCTCGTCACTATTGCACTGACAGTGGCTGTGGCCTTTATATACAGCTGAAGACTGAAGTGGCTTATAAATGAATTAATAATCAAAATAAATAATCAACCCTTAATTCAGGCAAAAATTGGCTAATTTCAAAGCATTTAATTAATCAATCAAGAAGGTTCCTGTGCAGTATACTTAATTAGCACAATTCCACTTCCCATTTTGCAGTATTTTTAAAAATATTTCTGAGTAATATTAGACAGCATTTGTTTTCCTGCTGAAAAAGAGTGAGATCAATACCTCATTAATTCTTAGGATTTTTACAAATGTTTTGGTAGTGATTTCTGTGAGCCTTAAAAAAGGTTCCAGATATCACATTGATAACTAAAAAAAAAAAAACCCCAACCATTTACATGATTATGATTACAATAAAAAAACTGAGAGAAATGTATCTTATGTCTTTGGTAACACAAGCACCTTCCTAACATCACTTCCAGTGTCAAATTTCTTTCAAATCCAGACTTAATGAAACACATCCAAGGAAGAAGAGGAGAGTATCAACTTCAAGGAGTGGTGAAGCATCCGGCATCAATAACCAGTCAATTGTCTTACCCACCAATATATTTCACTCAACTAAGTACTGTTCAAGAATAAAAAGCAACCATATCTTGATGCAATGGAGGATGGGAAGAGAGAACCTTCTGTAAGTTTTCAGCTTTTTAATATTAGATGCTGTTGCCTTAATGTTTATCAATTCAACCACTCTCTCACACAAAGGGCTGCACTCTAAGAAGAAGCAGATCACTGAGAACATCATATCAGCATCATGACCAACATCATGACTGTAAGCTATTGGACCAATGTTTACCCACAATGCAAACTGAAAACTCCAAGCTCAACAGTAGTTGTTTTCCAGTTTTCCAGTTTGCACTTTGTCCCCTCTAGAGGAATACACTGGTTTCTCAGCCATTAAATGACACATCCCGAAATGCAAATTTTACAAAAATCCTTGAGGAAGCTATTTATACAAGCAGGGCCATTTTAACCTCCACTGTTAGATGAAAATCTCTTAAATTAGTTGAAATAGTGAATAAAGATGCATCTAGATGTTTCCTCCTCCGTTTTTATTTTCCTAATTAATTATGTAATTATATGTTCCAATATTAAAATGAAGCAAAGACAAGTTGTGAAAACACGACACTGTCTTTGAAGGGTGTTTTTGTGTGGGGGGGTTTTTTTTTGCATCGTTAACAATCCACTAATGGAATTGCACTGTTACTTGGCTGCTCCTGGGTTCTGAATAATTTAGCTGGAAACCCAGCTTTCTCTTCTGTACAGTGATCAACAGAAGAAAGGCTCCAATAACTAGATGACATACAAAAATATTCAGGTTGACGATGAAGCCAAAAACCGTTATGAGTCAATGATGTTCCTTGAAAACTGACTTGACGTATGTGCTCCAAGTTACCAAGCTGGGAATGGTACCTTTTGAAAGCAGATACTTGTAACTTGTAAGAAAATAAACCATTATATACAAGAAGATGTAAGAAGTCACAAATAGTGCAGAGCTCTCTGATTTTCAAACACCTGCTTTTCTAGGCTAAGACTACAGCACTCTTAAGGAAATCTATTCAGACTTGGCACTCCAGTCCTGTAACCCTTTTTCCACACGAGCTCTCAAAATAATTTGGCTTCGGAGAAACCCAGAATCACGTGGCAACACAGAGAAAGATAAACTGCTACCAGTCAAGTGCTTAAAGTACATTGATTCAAGTTCCAACAGCAAGGCCACTCTATATACAACAGGCAACCTGGTAAACAGAGCCATGCTGTATGATTCCGCCCCCCCCCCCACTTCTTATCTTCACTAGTAAAAACCTCTGCTCTTTGTCTTTTTTTTTTTAAAATAGACAGGCTAGTTAGTTTATCCAGGAAATCGGAGGCAGAACCTGGGAATCCACTGACTATCAAGTACCTATAAGGAAAAGGACCCCAAAAGGACTCCAGCCAGAGAGGAGAACTAGGGAAGGAAAGATGCTTGCCTTATGAGTACCAAAGCCCATACAGGGACAGCTCAGACACAACTCCAGCCATCCTTGATTATAAGAATCAACTTGGGGGCTTATGCAGAAGCCATCTTGGGGGAGGGGGGGGAAACGAGGCTGGTTGGGGGAGGGGCTCAACTCTGAGCATCCTAGAGATACGCACTTACAGATCCAAGCACACCTTTTTTACACTCTTTCCCAAGCGCCCACACACGTTATCTGCCTGTAAACATACCTCTGGGCAGAGGTAGGTACCACAGCTTCTCCCATCTACATTGCAAGAACTTGCACCCACCTACGCCCTACAAGACACCTACGCATTAAAAAAAAAAAAAACCCAAGTCCTCACACAGCGGCCGCTGCACTCCATTGAGGATCACAAGAGAGCCTACTAAAAAACACCGCCCGGGCACGGATGATGTGCCAGCCTGGGATGCGCTTCAGAATGGCAAAGAAGAATCCATGCAACCGTTCGGTGTTGGGGGGGAGAGACAGACATGATAGAAGGAACACACCCAATCCCCCGCCTCGACGACAACAAAAGAAGGGTGCCGGACCAGAAAGAAAAGGGCAAGGTCTCCGCCCCACTCCTCCTCTTCCCGCCGGGATTTCCTCTGTTCTCCCCTGGATTTTCCCTATTCCCCTTCAAACAGCGCGGGGGACTCGGGTTCTTCCCTGGCCCCGTTCGCTCCCGCTCACCGCCTGCTCGTTCCTGGCCGTGCTGTCCGTTCTTGATGCCGGCCGTCTCTCGGCGCCCGGGCCGGGCGGCTCAGGGGACGGCGCGGCGATTCCCCCGGCCCCAGCCCAGCCCGGCCCGGCCTCACGCCGAGCGGTTTCTCGGCCACCAGTAAGGGCGACCCCTGCGCGCCATCGCGGGCAGCACAAGCGGAGCTAAGGCGGGAGACCGACTGATGGCCAGACGAGTTGCTGGATCAGGCCTGCTTGGGCGCGCCGGCAGCTCCGCCTCTTTGCCCGCTCAGCACCGCCCCTGCCAGCCCCTGCCAGCCGTTCTAGCGAGCCTGCTCTTTTCATCAGCCCCATTTAGTTCATCCGACGGGGAGGAGGGGTGGTGGTGGTGGTGGGGCTGAGGCGCGTCTCCGAGGAGTCATGTGATGGAAGATGGTGGAGCATCTCCGAGGCTGGTGGGAATCTGGAGTCTTTGAGAGGACCGGAATTCCCGGTCACAGGAGTATCGCCTATCAAGTAGGAAAAGATTTGTGGGAGACTCCGTACCCTTCTGCTTCTCTTACCGTTCTAGTATTCATATACATATGGCGAGCTCCCCCCCCCCCCCCCCGTAAAGAGAATTCAGCCCTTTTCAATCAGAATAGAGCTAGAAGGGACTCTGGAGGTCTTCTAGTCCAACCCCCTGCTCAAACTGGAGACCCTACCATTTCAGATGAGTGGCTGTCCAGTCTTTTCTTAAAAACCTCCAGTGATGAAGCAACCCACAACTTCTGAAGGCAAGCTGTTCTACTGGTTAATTGTCCTCACTGTTAGGAAGTTTCTCCTTAATTGCTTCTCTCCTTGATTAGTTTCCATCCATTGTTTCTTGTTTTGCCTACAGGTGCTTTGGAAAATAAGTTAACAACCCCCCCCCTTCTTTGTGACAGCCCCTCAAATACTGGGATACTGCTATCAGGCCACCTCTAGTCCTTCTTTTCTCTAGACTGGCCATACGCAATTCCTACAACCATTCTTCATATGTTTTTGTTTCCAGGCCTTTAACCATCTTAGTTGCTCTTCTTTGTACTTTTTCCAAACTCTCAACATCTCAACAACCCTACATGAAACTATAGAACTTCACAGCATATCAAAAAGCAATCCAGGATGAATTTAGCTTCAGGGAAAAGCGTATTTTCTATATTTCAGAATAGCCCCAACTCTTCAGTCTAAAAGGAAGGAATTCTCTATTTCCACAATGCAACCATAAACCTTCCAAAAATCAACAACTATACCTAACAAATCTACTGAAGCACTCTTTAGACATTCAGTTGGCGATGGCAAGTCATGGGCCCATATTTATGGAAAGAGAAACAAGGTAGCTAAAGGTACAATGATGTTGCCAAATTAAAAACAGTGAGATTTAGTGTGGTATTCTGAAATCGGTGATCTTTCAGATATAAGTAGAGACATACTGAATTAATATTTCACTTGAAATAGTGTTCAATTCCCCCCCTCCCCCCATGGTGTGTACAATCTTTGTAGCCTGGACTATCTGTCATAGTTACTTTCTGGCTCAAAAAAGCTCTGGTGTTTTGGCCCATGACAACTTATATTGGCATTCATCACTATTCTTTTTACGCTGATAATGCATCCTACTAACTTGTTCCAGCTAGCATATTTTAACTTGAAAGTGGTGTTAACAAGCTAATAGAAAGTTGGGGGCTATTTGGTGAAATAACAGTAAAGAGAAGACTTTGGGTCTTCCAACCTGGCGTTTGGAAGAATTAAAAAGACTTTAGAAGGAAGAGAAAATAAGCTATCTCTACCCTTGTTCCTTCTTACAGGAAAGTGAAGAAAAAAACCAAGATGTTCTAATATAAGTACTAGCAGTGTTTAGCTTTTAAAGAACCAGATTGGTGTAGAGGCTAAATTGATGGACATAAAACCAGAGAGACCAAGTTCAAATCTATGATTAGATATGAAAGATCACTGGGTCTGGATGACTGGGCAAGAAGTTTGCTTTCAATTCAACCTATCCTGTAAAACTGTGGAAAACATTGAGGAGAGTTAAAATGCTATATAAGCCATTTTAACTTCCTAGAGGATATAAATCTAACAAATGAAACAACCATGACCTTGCCTTGGCTTCCTATATCCTTCACTAGGTAAAATAATTGGAGAAAAGTTCAATACATCTGGTGCCATGTTAATATGCATATGGTATTCAGAGGAAATGAATATGCAAGGACCTTTCTTGCTATTTATTCCAGGGACATACAAAAATTAAAATTACAATCTAGATTAGAAAAAAAAAATCACTGAAGTTACCTTTGTTGAACATTAAAACAAAAACACAAACAGAAACTGCATATTGCAACAGTTATATTAATATATCTGGTGCACTAGCCCAGATCAGATCAGAAAATGGTGTGCAAGGTTTTGAGTTCAATAAATCTTAATTAGTAAAATTAGAGAATAATTACACCACTGAGGAATATTTGCTTCCTAGCCCCAACTTCCCTGTGCATGACACATTAAGTGAACTATAGTCTACTCAGTGAACTCAAATTAATCTCTTGGGTTGGGTTGTCACAAAATGATAGGGTAAAATATGGTTGGATGCTGTAAATCCGGCCTAAACAAAGGGATGTTTGGGCTAACAGAACTAAATCTGTGCATTTCTGAATTTAAACGTTGCATTTAGCACATTTGGTACTTCAGCCCCTGCTAAAAGTTAACAAAGGGGAGCATATCTCTGTTATCAAAGTAGTGGCATTTTTAAGTTGCCATCAAAGTAATTTCATCTTGGTATCCTCAGGAATTTTATTTATTAGCTTGTATTTGCTGCCTGACTGTGTTACCCTTAATGTCATCAATGCAATCAATGTGCTTCAGCTTTCTGTAACATTTAAACAGATAAATGCCCTGGGCTGAAAAGTCCATGAAACACCTGACCATACATAGTTCTTGTCCCAGTTTGCACTGCAGCTTCTCTCCTGCAACTTTGATATAAATGGATGAACACACTAGCTCTAAGCACTTAGCAGACTATGCTAATATTCCTGCCCAAACACATTTGAGACTGATTGCAATATTTGAGGGCTCGTGGATTTATTATTTTCTCTTTCCCTATATTGTCAGGCTTCTCAGCACTTTTCCCCTCAGTTTCTCTTGTTAATCCAATGATTCAGCCCAACTGCCTTAATTCTAATACCTCCTGCAATTTGCAGAGAGTGCAGATATAGACTTTTAGAATCCTTGATTCTATCCTAATACCCACCCACCATCTTGGCATGATTCGTTTTGCCAGTACATTAGGCTGATGAGCCAGCTTGGCTCCTTATGTTGGGTGCTTAGTAAACATCTCAAGTGAATAAATTTGCTGCATTTTACAAGGAGTTTGCAGGGATGTAGCCAAATCAATCAAGAAGCAAACAATAAGCCAGGAAAACATCACCATTGCTCCCTAAGAGATGAAAAATTGGGAGGACAGTGCAAGGCTGCTGGAGGTTCAAGACCATGCTTATGACTTCATAGCTCCTCTATGTGGTAGACCTGCTGTCAAGAATCAAGCTGGAAGGGATTGTTTTTCTAAGGAAGCAATATCCTAGTATATGAAGAGCCAGTATGGTATAAAGGTTAAGATGCTGACTTAGAAACCAGGGGACTGTTGAGTTCTAGGCTTTCCACTAGGCATGAAAGCCAGCTGGATGACTTTGGGCATAGTCACTCTTTTTCAGCCCAACCCACTTTACAAGATTTTGACATGGGAGAAATAGAAGGCAGGAATATTAAGTATGTTTGTTGCCACGATTTACATATAAAACAGCGGGTTAAACATCTAAAATAATGAGTCAGTTTGGTGTAGTGCCTAGAAACCTAGAAGGTTAAGGTGCTACCCAAAAACCAAGAAATTGTGAGTTCTAGTCCCACCTTAGGCATGAAAGATGGCTGTATGACTTTCAGCCAATCACTCACTCTCAGCCCAACCCACCTCACAGGGTTGCTGTGGGACAAATACGAGGAGGAAGGCGTATTAGGTTTGCTGCCTTCAGCTACTTATAAAGTAACAAAGGTGGAATAAAAGTCAAATAAATAATAAACATCTAGAGCACCACTTGCACACCATCAGGATTGACAAAATTGTCATCAATCAATTCCAAAAGCAAGATTTACTTGGAACAGCTTACATCTGCAACAAAACACCATCAAACAACATCTGCCTATTCCAGGCCTTGGGAAAGATTCAATAGGTGGATAAAAATGCCAAATCCAGTCTAAGCATCTGGCTGACTATGCAACCAACTGTAATAATAAGGACGATAACATTTCTAAGGAGACCATTTTTAGGCAAAGTAAAGTAGCAGCCTTTGAAATCATGCACAAATAAAATATGAGATTAGGCAGAGGGAACCAAGGAAAAGGGCTGCTGGGATATTAAATCCCCTCCTTTCCTTTCCACAAGGTACTTGGGATACCTTTATTGTCAACAGAGGGCTTTTCCCCTTAGTCCATTTCAAAGCTAATTGAAATAGCTTTTATTATATTTTAATATCTTGTCACAGCAGGTCCTACTCCCTCCCCGCTTTATAAGATCCTGGAAGTTAAGCAGACTTGATTCAAGAATGGGGCTGTAGGTGTCATTGGGAAGTTGAAAAAATAGCCTAGAGAAGGACAGTGGCAAATCCTTTCTCTGTTATTAATAAGAAACTACATACATGTGTCAATGAATTATTTTTTGTAATAAATCAATTTTATTACTGTGAGCGACAGTTCTAGAATAAACGTTTGACAAACAAACAAATTCTCCAGATGTGATTATCTGGAACAGCTGGGCCTGTAAGCTTTTGGGATGGCAACGAGCTTGCTTGTGCATCATGCCACTATAGGTTATAACTCCCTTAAGCCAGTAGTTCCAAAATATTTTGATTGGTAGTTGTAAAGTATGCTTCCTTCCCCAACAGCAAGCTATGGAGAACCCTCAAAAATTGCCAGAATATTTTTACAATTAATAAAATCAGACTAGTTTATCAAATGGAAATCTCATATATGAAAAGATTACATTTTTAACAATAACCATCACCCAACATGTATATGAATAAATAGAATGAAACAAATCCTGGAGAAGCTCATAGGAATGATCCTGTGAAAATGAAATCTTATCTTGTACAGCACTTCAGAGTTGAAGACAAAAGGGTACTTGGGAACACAGATTTGTGATCAGATTTGAGACTAAATTTGGATAAGTTTACTGATACTATTAATCTCCAATAATCAAAATAAGTATAGGGTTAAAGGTAAAACTAACGGTTCTCCCCGCACATATGTGCTAGTCGTTCCCAACTCTAGAGGGCGGTGCTCATCTCCGTTTCAAAGCCGGAGAGCCAACACTGTCCAAAGACATCTCTGTAGTCATGTGCCCGGCATAACTAAACGCCAAAGGTGCAAAGAATGCTATTACCTTCCCACCAAAGGTGGTCCCTATTTTTCTATTTGCATTTTTTAACATGCTTTCAAATTGCTAGGTTGGCAGAAGCTGGGACAAGGAACGGGAGCTCACTGTTACACGGCACTAGGGATTCAAATCGCTGAACTGTCAACCTTTCGATCAACAAGCTCAGCGTTTTAGTCTCTGAGCCACCGCGCCCCTCACAAGTATAGGGTAAGCGTTTACTAAAATAAATTTACTAAAGTACTAAAGAGCTATGGTGGCACAGTGGTTAGAATGCTGTATTTGCAGGCTAACTCTGCCCACTGCCAGCAGTTCGATCCTGACTGGTTGATTCTGCCTTCCATCCTTCCGAGGTCAGTAAAATGAGGGCCCAGATTGTTGAGGGTAATATGTTGACTCTGTAAACTGCTTAAAGAGGGCTGTAAAACACCATGAAATGGCTTTCCATTCTTCCTTTATCAATATTATTGTTGTTCAATTAGTTACACAAACAAAGAAGTAATAAATCAATTTTAGTCAGCTTCAGAGACAGCAGTGTCAGGTTGCGCCAACATAAAAATTAAGTTGATTAGCATTTGATGTTTTCTATATCCGTAACTTGACACTTAGCTCACTTAGTAGCTTTGCAACTAAATCATCAAGAAGTGGGATTAAAAGCCAATCCTATCTGGTAGTCCTCTAGGTTAAATGGATTAAATCTTTCTCCAGAATCAGTATATTGGGTGACTAGTTTATGCCTTTGAAAGATGGCCAAAAATCCCTAAATGGTATTTTTCTTTCTCTTTTAGAATAAACAGAAGCATAAGACTTTTAAGTATTTTTGCTCACAAACCTGGAAAAGAGGCTCTCTATAGTTTCAAATGTTTCAAGAAATCTTGAGCCTGGAAACTCTGCAACCAGGATGCTAAGAGGCAGTATAAACGGCCTAGTGCACTTTCTGTGGAATGTAAATATTGCTTTTTTCAAAATTGTTGAAGAACAGCATGGTTTCTTTTCTATAATCTAAAATAATTCTTTAATACATAGGATTACTACTGGTAGGAAAGGGTTCAACCTACCAGATCTTTCCTCCCGTGCATTTTTATCTCCTTTGGCAATAGCTGGTTTCTAAGGCATTATTTTCTTAGTTTTTTTTTCTGCATGTAGATGGGTGTGTAGGTGTATTCATGTGTAAAATGCTTTTGACCTAAGATCAGAAAGTGAAGTACATAACCGACAATAGTTTCTGAAGTTGTGAAAGGTGGCAGGTTTAACTCTTGTGTTCTGGGACAGCTTGGGATTCCATGACCTCCATAGCAATCATGCGTTTGCTACAGTTGATCTTGGCCCCGGCTCCCAAGAATGGGCACACACAACCCAATTTTTACTTTAGAAAGGGTGAGATGTGATCTGGATAAGGAAGATGTTAACATTTAACCTCTACTACAGTGGGATAGTCAGATAATTCTTATCAATTTGCAGGTTGTGAGGGCAATGAATCTATTATAAGGGCACTTGTAAAATTTCCTGACATTTGATGGACAGCTCCGCCTCAAGTGAGACCAAAACTTTTGGACAAGAGGATCCCTGTGCCGCCTCTTTTCAGTTGCGAATCCTGACTCGCAACCTGGCTCCCAGTGGACTATAGGAATTAGTGAAGACGCCCTAGCGATGGCTTCATAAGACCAAAAGTAAATGCAACTGAGCACAGGTATGACTCCATATTTGGACCTAATGGTGGTAATATGATAGTGACGTATGCATTTTCAGATTCCTACCCAGTAGCCTTGTTCAGGATGAGCTAATCCCCTTTGGAAAAAAGATGGGAAGGACAAAACATCTGCAGGGGCTATGATGTTTTCACAGATTTATTTGCAGGTAAAATCATATACATTCACTTAAGATAAAATGAGTTGGGAAACATCTTGCCGTGTTACTTGGAATTCTTTGTACCTGTAGAACCTAAATGGCTGGGTTTAGATTATTCACGCTTCTTTGAAGCAGGGAGGTACTGCCTGTGTCAAGAAGGGTACAATTCACCCTCTCTTGAAAAAAGCCATCACTCAATCAAATCCTATTGGACAACTTCCATCCTGTCTGCATCATTCTGATTTTGGAAAGTTGGTGGAGGAGGAATTAGCTAGAGATATTAGAAAAGGCAGGTTATTTGGGCCTTTTTCAACCAGACCTAGCAAAAGGAAGGGAAACAACATTGTCATTCTGATGGGTGCACTTTTGTTAGGATCTGGATGGGTGTGCATGTGTGCAGCACTCGTTTTATTCCATCTCTCAGCAGTATTGTTGACCTTAATATTTTACTGCTGGTGACACTTTTTTTTATAGTAGATCCATTCTTATTGGATAAAGAGCTTAGGAGAAAGAGCAATCAAACCTTCAGATGCTTCATGTGGGATGCCACAGAGTTTGGTCTTGTACCTCAGATGAATGGAACAAGATCATTGATAACTACATAGTGTGATGTCAATATCGCCAATTCAGGCCAAGTCAGATGTGTTGTAGACGACTTACTACTGCAAATGGAAATACAAAAATGGACTAAACCCTATCAAAGTGACAGTTAACCTTTTTGGTGCCAAGTGCCCAAAGCGTGAACGTGCCCGCGTGAATGCACGTGCACATGCCAGAACTCCCAAAATGCGAGTGCCCCCCACACATGCGCCCCATTTTGGGCCTGGAAAACCTCCTGCACCAATCTGGAAGCCAAAACAGGGTGCAGGGCACCATGCGAGCCCCCTCCCCCACATCCTGTTTTGGGCATGGAAAGCCTCCTACATCAACCTGCACCCCCTCATGCACGGACTCCACCCCCCCGCACATGCGTCTCCTGCATACACCCTGCCCCCCACACATGCGTGGCAGAGACCCGAAGACTAGCTGGCCAGCGGGAGGTGCACACGCATGCACGTTGGAGCTGGGCTGGGGTGACGGACAGCCCTATCAGGTTAAAATGGCTGAATATCCATAAAAATTCAGCTTCCAAGAAATTTAAGTTTCAAGCTTAGCTCTAAATGAATCCATGTTGCCTCTGAAGGAATTCTATGACTTGCCGGTCCTCCCTGACTCAGAGTTCCTATTTGAACAGCAGGGGGAGGCTCCAGCTAGGCGGCTTTTCCCAGCTCCAGCTGATGTGCCAGTAATGCCCTGATCTGGAACAGGAGGCCTTGGTGACAAGGAGTGCCACCACTTGATTGGATTACAGTACAGCAATACATTCACACAAGCCTCTCTTAGAAGCTATAATGATGCAAAATGCTGTAGCTGTAGCTATTAGAGCCTGCTGTTGCAAAAACAAACACTGATTCTATGGTTGCTGCATTACCTGGAGGTGTCCAGCATTGGCAGAGTGAGATCAATTATTGCTTCCTCCAAAGAATCTGCTTGCCATGTCAGATCAAGAAAAGGCCTGCCAGGGGTTCTCCTCTTCTCTCCTCCCGCCCCCATCTTGAGAGATAGGAGGTACATGGCAAAAAGGCAGACCTTCTTCATAGAGGCTCCGACATAACCCAAAAAAATGCTGCATCCAGAGATATGCTTGGCTCTTTTCTGCTGGCTTCCAGAAAAAGCTTTCCAAACCTTTCTTTTCTTCAGGACTTTGAAGTACAGTTTAGATATTTGCTCCCATCCTTTTGCATTTATAACATTGATGGGTTGTTTTATTGCTGGTCTGAGTGGATGTGGGTTTTTTAAAGTGATTACTGATACATACTGTCCAGAGTCTGTAGATTGGGGTAGTTTAGACCCTTTTAAAAATAAAATGAACTAAGTAAATAAAATAAGATATAATATAGTGCCAAGCATCTTAGAAAACAATTTTCCTCTGAAAAATCAAATCAGTTTTGCTTTTACTGCAGTGTTTGAAACTATAGTTGATGTAGTACAGATCTTTCACCAACCATAGTTCAAGCAAAACATTTAATACTTACTATTAACCACAATACAATATACGTTCATCATCATTGATTTTAATAACCAATCATTTATGGTTCAGAAAATCACATTGTTCATTTCTTGTGTCCCTTCACATGGAGGTGTGTGTAGAAGGGGCACTATCCACAGTCTCCAAAGCCAAGAGCTCAAGCCAGTGCCACCATTATTCAGGGGGAATAAAAATCAGCCATCAAAGCCAGGATAATAATTGGGGCACAGCAGCAGGGAGCACACAAAAAGGGCATCTACTTGGGACAAGAACAATTTTCTTTCATAGAACACTGTATTATAATTGGCAGTGATTGCCACAGAGAGTGCAAAAGGCTAGAACACCTAGGCTCTTTCCAGCAAGGCATCCAGCCCCTTCCTTCTGGAAAAAAAAAACAGAGCAGGAAAAAGGCAGGGGGAGAGAAGGATAAATTCTCACAAACACACATCAATTTATCAGTTTTGTCCATGGCCCAGTAGGTGAGGATCACAAGAAGAACTTTATACATCAAGCTCCTAGGCCACCAGGAGACATTAAATAAATATATACAGGATCTGCAGTTGGCAAAAGAGTTTAGTCACCCATGTTCACTTTAGTTGTCTGCAAAATACAAGAAAAGCAAAAGATCAGGAAAATCCTATACTTTATGAATTACATACTGCTAAGTCAGTTTTGTGTAGTGGTTGTACTAAGAACAAGGAACTCTGAGTACCAGTCCTCCCATGAGCTTGAAGCCAGCTGGTAATTTTGAACTAGTCACTCTCTTCTCAGTCTAAGAAAGACGGTATCAGTAAATTATTTCTGAAAATGCTACTAAGAAACTTTATTTAGTCAGCAGAAATCAGAGTTGACTCAAAGGACCATAAATAGCAACATTCTCTCTAAATCTATTCCTTAAACATTATTCTAAAATTCATTAAATTGGGGGTGGGGGCAGCTTTCCTCAGTCCCCGTTCTGAGTGATCAATGTCTCAATGCCAGCCATGACAGTTATGACTATCATATTTCCTCACATATCATCAAGTAACAGATTTGTTTATGTGCAGTAATGTGGGCTTTTTAAAAACAAATATTACAAATCTATCTGTTTGCGATAATGAGAAAACACAACAGTCTTGGATGAGAGTAAGGAGCGCTAGAAAAAAAGCCCAGGAGGATGAAATGAAAAATTCAGATCAGTGCTCTGAACTCTCCCTGGAGAAAATGGGTTGAAGCCATACAATCTTACTAAAACATACTGAAAAGTTGATTTCTTGCCTCTTTCCAACTTTTGGAAGTTGTGGTGGCTGTAGGTGCCCCTAAATTCACAGAAATATTGGGAACTGCTCTTTATTGTATTAATGTAACTGCCTGGGAAACTGGGACTGTAGGAAAACTTAGGAAAACAGGGATTGTAAATTTATTAGGGCTTTGTTGAAAAATAACTTTTTGCTTCTATACGAGAGTTGAAAATCGGAAAAGTTATAACGAGCAGACTATCTCATGTGGAGAAAAATAAGAGTGGCTTACCTGCAGGATTGCTACAATGACTCCAAAGAGTCCGATGGCACTGCCAAAGATTTCCACAATTAGGATCTTGACAAAGAGGCTGGCATTCTGGGCATCTGCTAGTGCAGCACCACTTCCCACAATGCCCACACATACACCACAGCAGAGATTGCAAAATCCTACGGTCAAACCTGCCCCAAACATGCAGAAACCTACATAGAGAAAACCGCATTAGGAATGGGCAGTATCCAATGACATTTTCAAATTGTCAAACTTTCAGGACTTTTCCTTGAGAACAGTGCAGTAAAAACATGATCTGAATGTCCAGTTCATATATGAAAACCTGGCCTCTGAGGTTTGCCATAAGAACATTACTGCTATTATGGTGGTTTTGAACCATACAGATACAGCACGCATATTATTCTGATCTCTTCAATGGTAATCTGATAAACCATGGTGACGCAGTGGCTAGAATGCAGTGTTGCAGACTAACTCATTGCTCATTCCAGGAATTCGATCCTGAACGGCTCAAGGTTGACTTAGCCTTTCATCCTTCCAAGGTTGGTAAAATGAGGACCCAGATTGTTGGGGGCAATATGCTAACTCTGTAAACCTCTTAGAGAGGGCTGTAAAGCACTGTGAAGCGGTATGTAAGTGCTATTGCTATAAGTGCCCACTCCAAGAAGCCAGTCAGCACATTAGAAATTGCTAATACAGCATGGAATAACAAGAAAGTCAGAAAAGGGGAAAGTCAGCTTGTAGAATCCATATACTCCTTACTGGTTACATACATATTGTTTGATAGCTTAGCAGGATAAAACTTCTGCGATGTTTGTGTAAAGACATAAATCCAACTAAGAAAGGGCCAGAATTTGGTGATAAAAATCATGCTTTTTGGTGGGTTTTTCCAGATTCAATACCTTATAAGGCTGGAAAAGATTTGAAATCCTGAAGGCTAACATAGACCAGAATGAGAAAATGTGATGGACTTAGAAACTCCTTTGATTAGATTCCCACAAGTAAAAAGAAAAACTAGTTAAGATATGGGTTGTCACAGTTATAGTTAATGCATTAATCATCGGCCACCATACTTCCTATACTTATACAGATAATAGCATGTCTTGGAAATGGCATTTCTTAAGTAACTAGGAATCCATGATCCTCCTACAAAGGTAAAAGCAGTTTTTCCTACCCCCACCCCACCCCACCCCCATCTACAAATATAGCCTACCTGCATGATAGTTCTGGGGACCAATTTGCTCAGGGGTTCTACCACTAAATTGCTGCAAGGAAAAAAAGCATTCTATGAAACAAAAACATTTTTCCAAACAGATTAGAAAAATATCTCCCACCAGAAGATTAGATATAGCAATTATAGCCAACCCCACAAAAACCAGGTCTAATATGTGCCCCTGCTCCCACCCCCAGTGAGGTGGGCCTTCAGAAAGCTGGCTCAGATCTATGGTTGTTATGGTGGCTATGAATTCCCCAACTGCTTCCAAATTTTCACATAGGGAAGGCAGATTAAATTCTACCAGCTTCTTAAACATGAAAAACGAATCCAGACATAGCATCAAGCATCACAGGTAGGGAAGCTGCTACATAGCAGGAAGGCTGGTAGAGTAGCAGGAACCCCAACTGATGCTCAAGGCTCAAATCACAAATAGGGCACGAGCCCTGACATTAGGATTTACCAAAACTAATTTCTTTCAAAAAATGTGGCAACTGCAGACCGTTTAGGATAGGTTATCTTTTAGTAGTGGAGAACTTTTAGACCAGTGTTGATAACTTTTGATAGGTAGTTTTGATAGTTAATAACTTTTGGACTAATATTTACTTGGGATTGTCTATAGAGATTTACTTGGGACAAATGAAAGGGAGTCTGCTCATAAAAGTAACATGTTTGTAATATTATAATATTTTGCAATATTATTTTTGTTACCAGATTCTCTTTCATTTGCAATGGAAATCACTAATCTTGGCAACACTGTCCAATGCTTTAAAAGCATCTGGCCAAGCTTTTATACTCACTGATGATTAGAGAGGTTACCTTAAAAGCTTGAGCCATGTTTGCTATTTGCTATCCGTTATCTGCAATTATTCACTATTTAGCACAACACTAGAAATCTATTCATTGACTTGATCCATATTTTGATTTGGAATACTATAATCTATTTTGCTTTCTTCTCAGGAAACAAATGGATGAAGTTAACATCAAACCAGACATATCTGAAAAATGGTACAGTCAACTTTAGCTGAGAAATATATCCCTCTGATACAAAAGAGTTAATACCTCGGCCATGTTGGTAATCACAATAGCCATGATGATTCCATAGATGGCCACAGCTTCACAAAAGATTATACTGCAAGGAGAAAGAAGAGTTGAAGTGGGGAAAAAATGGCTATTTTCCCCAGATTGTATCATTACTTGACACTTTGCTTTTCGAAGGAAGGAAGGAAGGAGGGAGGGAGGGAGGGAGGGAGGGAGGAATGGCTTTTATGTCCCAATGCTAAGGTTCTATCCTAGATGCCATGGTGGCAATAGGATATACTGTACTGCTGGATTTTGTATCACAAACAAGCCTATTACCAGCTTCATTCTGTATATGCTTACGCCATGATTTTGGGGTAGGGTTTGGGGAGGGGGGGTGTCACTGAAAAAAACATTTTTCCTTTAAAGAGCTTTGTTCCAGTAAGCGCCCCGAAGATTTAATTCCACTGCTATCTGGAGAATAACATTGTCCAGTGATCGGATGTCCTGGTGACCTTTGTAGTTTTCAATATGTCTGTAATACAAATGGAGAAAAGAGCTTTTCTCACCTGACCAAATTTTTGGTTTTGATCCTAGGTGCTTTGACACCTCCTCCAAGGATGCTGGATCCAGTGATGTAAATCCCCCTAAAAACAGAATGATTAGATGGACAGCCTTCACCATGTTGCACAGATAATTTGGAATGTGCCAGTAGATGGCAAATAGTTTCTTCAATTATGCCTGTGGTAAATTATTTATTCATATAATGCTTTATGCCCATCTGTATTTGCCTTTCCATTATGCAAGACAAAGTATCTTACATGGGGCCCTCAATTGTTTCCAAGCAAAAATTAACTGGGTTTGAGGCTACTTAGTTTCATGTACCATTTTAATATCAGAAAGTGAACTCAAAAGCAGAGGTCAGCTGTACTTGCCAGCTAGCGACCAGAAGAGAAGAGAGATATGAAGAAAAAAGATACTCACCATGCCGCTCCCACCACTGATAATGAAATGGATAACCCAATACCCAGGTTAGACCACATATATGGAGAAGTCTCTGTCAGGAACCTATATACAGAAGAATATCTTAAAATACGCCATGCCCCACCCATCATAGTATATGAAATCACTGTTCTCACAAAAGAAGAAAAGGAGTAATCCTAGTTAAAAACACTAAGAAAAAGACTTTATAGTTGTAGCTTGGCTGTAATAATTAGTCTATTATTCCATGTCAATGCACAAAAATATATCTTTTCATTCATGCAAACAGGCAGTGATACCATATTAAGAAAAAAAATATTTCTGAATAAGACAGAAAAAACTATAAGAAAGTTGTGCTGAAGGTAGCTAAGCTGGCATAGTAATAGATAAAAGCTCATGAAATGCAGCAAGCAGTGAACTTGTTTGATCCTTCACTAGGGTCAAACAAATAAGGAATTTGTCTTTGATGTATACGTTCTCAGTATACATGCAAAACAACAAAGTAATAATAATCGCAATAACAAAGGTTAATAATCATAATAATGATACCAATAGAGAAGGTAGAGGAACAGATGAGAAGGATAAAAATGATACAGCCATACTATATGGATAATATACTTAGACATAAGATAGAACTGTGGAAATTAAGTGTTCAGCAGAGTGATGGCAAGGAAAAAAACTATCTCTGTGTCTAGTTGTTTTGGCATGCAATGCTCTGTAGCAGCTTCCCAAGGGGAAGGGTTGAAACACTTTTATGTCTAGGATGCAGTATAAGAGATTAATTCAATTTCTATTAGCTGCCAGTTTTGCCATTGCAAAAAACTTCGTAAACTAAAATATATCTTTCTCTGAATCAGTAGTATGTAAAAAATGAGATAAACTGCATTGACTGAAGTTAACAGCAAAGGTCATTTTATTCTTTTCTAACTTGCATTTCTTAGTGGTAACAATATTTTTTCATGATAGTTTACCTTTTTTTATTCAAGTAAGTTTTGGAGAGGAAATACGAAATGTGTATTTTAAATTTTTCTCCTTAGGTTTACCTATTCATGTATATAGTCTCCCAATGCTCTTTTTTACTTTAATTCCCCCCTTTCCTGATTATATTAATATAATTATATTATAATTTTCATTATGAAAACATTACCAAAGAGGAATGCAAATCCTACTATTTTGTAATATTCTTTTCTGATCTTTGGTGAATTTAACAAGAAGTAAAAGTTTACTCATAAAAATAGGGAACCAACACTGAATGGCTTGTAAACCTTACCTAGCCAAGCATAAGGACAAGCTATTCATAAATAATAATAAAAAAGGTAAGGGTGCCAATTGACGAGTGGGCAAAATGATAATATTAGCAGAACTGATTAGTAAAAGTGAACAATGCCATTAATATTGCTGTCAAGAACTGCTGTGTGGATGCAAACAGGCTAAGCTTTGCTTACTCATCTTTGGGGTGCAGCACTGCCAGATCTTCAGGAATCCATAATCCAAGAACTTGTGAGATACACTGGCCAATTACTCTTAATCTCTATAGCATCTTTCCTGAGCCATCATGAAGAATATCTATAAGTCATTTCCCCCCCCCCCCCCCCCCCCCCCCCCCCCCCCCCCCCACTATTTCAATCCCCGTTTGGGAAGAAAGGGACAACTTACCATGCTACATCGAAGCGAAAGCCCAGGTCAAATATTGTATAGCAGATTCCTGAAAAACAAAAGCAAAGTTGAATGTTTCAACTTTGAAAGCTGAAGTTAGCCCCTACTTCTCAATGCCTGAAACTGTGATGGTACCAGTATTGAAACCATCATTCTCAGAACAGGCAAATAATATCAAGTCTCCACAGGGAAAAAAAGAAAAATATGTAGGTTTCTTGTATAATTTCGTCATCCAATTTATACCATAAATCTTCATAATGCCAAATTACTTTTCAGGATAAAACTTTCTACTTATAAATGGGTGGGATGAGCATAGACCAATTATTGAAGACCAAATATGCCAAATATCACACACTATAACTAGGGGGGAAAAGTCATATATGAAGCTCAGATTGGAGTTTTCAGAAAAATGAACACTTCGCAAAATTAGTTAATGACACACTTATGGGAAATATGTATCAGCATATACTAACAGAATATGACAATATAGTCACAGGATACAAATATTCCATCTCATTTGTGAATAGTCCCAAGCAGACTTTTTCCACAAAGAATCTAAGAATTTGAGAAGAAAGAAAGAAAAGTTAAAGGGAGGCCTTAACAAGACTTCTACAATTAATTACTTAAGAAAGAAAGCAGTAGATGGCATTTTGATCTAAAGAAAGAGAAAGAAAACAGAGATAGCATTACAAAATATGTATGCATTAATTTATATTTTAATCTTTCTGCTCAGAGTCTAATTGGAGTGGCTATAGTTATCAAGTCAAATCTAGAAATATCCCTTTAAATGTTGAAAAGAGAGTGAGGAAGTAAGTCATGAAACTGGAAATAACAACCAGTAATTTAGCGTTTATTCAGAAACACCTTGAGTCTCAGTGCAGGATAGGGCCACAGTTATATTACTATAAACAAAACCTCCTTTAAAAATACATAACTTCTCCCAAGTGACAGTCTTAGCTTCAAGCCATGCAAACTCCATATCCTTTACCCATCTAAATTTATAATATACCTTAATACGTATTTATTTGTCAGGAACAGAGGTCAACATTTTTTTCTTTCAAGTAGCTTGCAATTGTAGGTAAAAATTGGAGGCTACTAGGTATAGGCATAGCTTTTGCACCTGATACTTAACGAATATAAATAGAGGCTCTTTTGTAGTTACTAAAAATGTAGATTTTGGGCAGAAATATAGAACAGTATTTCCCTACTTCCAATTATGTCATTAACAGTTCAGTGAACTCACAAGCTGTAGCCTGGAACTATTGTAAAAGAAGCTATCCCTACCTGTTTATGTTGCTGGCAGTTTAAGAAATGGCCAGTCCTATCATACATTGTGCTAAAGCCTTCTCTTTCAATTATCAGATTTAAATTACTAAATATGATTAGCAATCACGTATTTTTTACATCTGAAGTACCATGAAAAGTCTGGAACTTTCAAACTAAAAACTGCTATTCAGTTTGGACAAAGGAGCCCTAAATTAAATTTCTCTTTAACCAAAAAAAACCCGGACAAGTTTCTATGTCTAGTTTCTGAAGCAAGTAATTTCTTTCACAGTTTAATCTTCCTGATCAGATGTATTTATAATATCTAATTTGCATTATGTATTATTTCCCAAATTTGCAACAGCCCCTACACCAATTAAGTCAACAGCGGATACGTCAATATTTCTTTGAAGATTTTTTGTAAGATTTTTGCATTTTCTCTAATATATCACTAAACTAGCAAAACAGAATTCTACTCCAAAGCTTTCTATTTACATATTTCATACACGCTCATGGTTCATATTTTTGCTTAACTATCATTTCTTTGAATGCAGCACAATCATTTTGGCCATATTTAAGATAAAATGTAAATTATCTCTGACGATGCCCAAGAAATTATATTTTTAATTCCCCAAGAAGCTTACTAAAATAAGTTGTAATACATCTAAAGACTTTATAGGAGAGAAAAACATCGCTATCATTAATCACAAAAAAGATATTATTCAGAAAACACATGCATTTTAAACTGGCAAAATAAACTTCTCATAAAAAAAACACAGGAATGAAACAAGAATGCATACATGGCAGAGCTGCACAACAGCTTCCTGATATTTATGTATCACATGAGACTGTGTGGATAAATATGAACACTGGAGAACACTATTTCTCTTCTGTTATTAAGAAAGAATTGCAAAAAGAAGTTTCCAACCATGTGTAGATATTGGGAGTTTTTAAAAATTCTTTTCTTGCTGAGTGCTAGATGAAAACTTTTCTCTTATGCCAAACTAACTGTACTGGTAGGCTTAGTAGTTTGGTGTCAGCAGTTACACTGACCTCAGGAGCTACCAAATGACTGGTTTTCTCCTTACTGGGTTTCCTTATTTGCAGGTAACCAAATGTTATTTTGCATGAGTAAAACCTCCATTGGGAATTGACCTCACAGAACTTTGCACTTTAGATGACTATATATAGTATATCAGTTTTTGAAATCATGTAGAACTATGTACGTGGGGATGTATCATAAAATAACATTTGCTTTTTTCTGTTCTGACAGCTTAAGGGATGGACTACTATGTATGCAATTCTTATAGAGCTTGATAATTGTTGAAACTGTCAATATTAAAAGGGGAGGAAATTATATGGCACATTTAAGGATGCCACTCCCAAAGACTACAGCTAAATTTTTCCCTCATGATTAAGAGGTTGTAACTGAGTATTCTATAGCAATAGTTGCCCAATTCTTATACATAACACCAAGAGAACAGCTAGAATTATGAATAATTTTTACTGAATATACTATAGCATGGGTGTCAAACCTGTGACGTCATGTTGCCGTCATGTGATGTTTCGAGACGTTTTTTCGCTTCATAGAGCGGCGGTATGCCTAGCCTGCGTGTGACGCATCTGGCCCGTGGGCTGCCAGTTTGACACCCATGGCACAGTGTTTATTTGCTACAATTGCATACTATGCCTTCTGAACAAACCTCTATGTTTCTACATTCTACTTTAATAGAGAAGTATTGAAAAGTTTAAAGATTTTTCATATTTCTCCCTTTGCAAACCACATGCACTATAGAAAGGATTTCTATATTTGGATCCTATACTTTCTCAAACAAAGAACAGAATTTAATTTTATGACTACCACATCCCTTCCTTATCAATCATCCAGTTTTGGTGAACAGGATTTAGCTCAGGGGCATGGATTTTCTAAAATAATTTCAGAATATGAATTCAAGATTCACTGGAAAGAAGATAGGAAGCCACTATAAGACACAAGTTTAACTGAAAAAGGAAGAAGCTAACTTCCCCTTTGATATGTAGTAGAAATCATACTAAAAATGATTATTCCTAAAGCACCCATATCATCTAAATGAGAAAACAGAACTAAGAGTTTCCCTTGCCCGCTAAGAAGCAAGAGAAATGCATGCAGGAGAGGAAATATTGGCAGCAAACATCTATAGGGACAGAAATGGAGCAAGGTTAAGCAGAAGAGGATATTATGTGTGGGTAATGTTCCCAGCAAAAGCCAGTAAGAAATTTTGATTTCCAAAATAAGTTGTGCCCAGTTGCTAAAATGATCTTAAAGGAATACAGAGTTGAGTTAGAAGGTCAAACTTGAGTTTATGGTTTATCATTTCTTAATCCTGACTGAACAAGTCTGAGCCACATCAACCAAACTAATGCAGTTGAAGATCCCAGGTTCATTGCAGGCTCATCATTCTTACTAGGTGAGCTGCTCCAAAGACCGTTGACAAAACAAACTAAATGAAGTTTACTATGTACACTTTGCATAGGATTACAGCAGTGATAGAAATAGAGACTTTTCATCATCTAACAATGCTATTATTAATAGATCCCAAGAAATCACAGGTACATAGCAGAACATATATACCATTCAGTTACACAACAGCGTTCCAATAATGTGTTTGATAATCACTTGCAGAAGTGTGGAAGTTAAGGTTTAAGTTAAAGCCTGGAGACATGCAAGAGGTTTCTCTGGAAAGGGCAAAATACTTAAAAGTTCTTCATTTTGAATCTCTTATCAATGATAAATATTGCATAACTCAAAAGCGGAGGGTTTTTTTAAAAAATAAACGTATAAAAAGCATTCAATTATGCAAGCATTCGCTACATATATTTTGTCTTATTGATAATGGGAGCATATGATACCGATTCCAGTTGCATGTGTATATGCCTCTATTTTATATATCTGTGATGGCGAACCTGTGGCATGGGTGCCACAGGTGGCACGCGGAGCCATATCTGTGGGCACATGAGCATTGCCTTAGCTCAGCTCCAGCATGCATGTGCATGCCAGCTAGCTGATTTTTGGGCCTTCCAGGCCCACTGGAAGTCAGGAAACGGGCCATTTCCAGCTTCCAAAGGACCTCTCAGCGGGTGGGGAAGGCTGTTTTCACCCTCCCCAGGCTCCAAGAAAGCCTCTGGGGCCTTGGGAGGGCGAAAAAACCGGCTTATCAGGTCCACCGTTAACCTTTTTGCCATCACGTGCCAAAAGCGGGGGTAGCGCGGGGAGGTCGTGTGCACATGTGGGGGTATGTGGGGTGTGTGTGGGGGGATTGAATCATGGGTGTGGGCACATGTGCGTGCAACCCCCTCTGCTCCCCACGCTTTTGGCACGCGATGGCAAAAAGGTTAGTCATCACTGTTGTATATCATTTGAATTATTTTAGATACCCAATGTTCTAATAATAACTTTTAACACAAACTTGTTAAGAATGTTCATTAATACAAATCTTTGAATACTAAAGTGCTGGGGGCAAATGGCAATCTCTCCGGCCTAAGGAAGAGCCATTTTTAGGTATTTCCTAATCATACTTTTATTTTTGCATGGCTAATATCACATAATAGTTCTGTCCAGCATAACACACATAGACTTATAGTAAATGCTATTGAGACCTTTCCATTTTATGAATTGTAGTTCTCATGTTGCTTCTGATTTTATTACATGTACACTTCAATGAACTAGTTTTTAACTAGTAATGTATTCTTGTGAACCAGATTTTTAGCACATGAAAAGTTAAGGCTGAGACAATGAATGGGCTTCTACCAGCTGATTGCTGTAGCATTCAGAGAGATACAGATAACATTAACAGGGTCTGGCAGATGGAGAGATGGTGAGCAGGCTCTAATCATGAAGACAATGAGCTGTGATCAACCACCAGGTAGATTTCAATGTTCAATCAGAGGAATGGATCACATTTAGAATAATTCGTATAGATTTCATTTTTATGACAATGATCAAAAATCAAATTTTGGCAATGAATTCAAAGCAAACAGCACATATGCCAGGAAAACTACGAGCAAAGTAACTAACTGAACATTATATTCCATTACATAGGAAATTTCTGAAAAGTTTCTTAGGGTTCAGCAATGCAGCAGCTACCCATTACATGTGGATGTCCAACTGAGACTGTGGGTTATCTAAGAGAGATACATAGGAGTATAAGATTTTTTTAAAAAATGTTTTGGACAACTGCCGCTTTGGATTGTGCTAATTCGACTGGTTCCAATCTACTATTAAATCTAGCAGATCTAGTAAACTGCTAGATAGGAATATATAATTTATATCAACATGATATTATAAACTCTTGCTGTCAGAGCAAAATATTTAGCTAATAGTTTAATTGATATTGTCCTTTCTCTTGTTTTTAACGTGTTGTGAACTGTGTAGAGTCACATCTGTGAGAGGGGCAGTAAATTAATAAATTAAATAAAATTAAATAAAAATATGGCAGCATGACATTTCTCATTATAGATACTTGATTATACATACTCAAAAAAAGAGAGAAAAAAATCTTGTATCACTAAAATGTAATGTGGCATGTAGGATCTATTCTAGCCTTAAAAGTAGAGTACAGAAAAGCTCAGAGGGTTGCTACCTGGAAGTTAGGTTGTTCCTTATATAAATGCAAATGTTTATTTAATTAGAAATAGTATCTAATTAAAATATAATGATTTACAACCTGAATATTAAATATATAAGATAAATACATGGATATATTTTTATCTGAAATGCAAGCTTGAAACCTCTCTGAACATATATCTTTGTGCCTTATCTCAACCAAAAGATTAAAGATTAACCATCCTTGTTTATACGTAAACAATACTTATACTGCTAGTGGACATTCCATATTAATTTTATACCAAAGGTAACTAGGATGAAGCAGTTAAATGTTTTTCCATTAAACATCTTATCCATGGTTATTCTCTAAAAATACTGTGTTTCCCCAAAAATAAAACCCTGTCTTATATTTTTTTGAACTCCGAAATAAGCACTTGGCCTTATTTTCGGGGAGGTCTTATTATTTTGGGGCGTATGGAGGAAGCCAGAGGAAATGGAGGGGATCGGCTGCGCATGCATTTAAATATTTTCAGGGAGGTCTTATTTTAGTACATACGCTCAAAAGCCCAATTGGGCTTATTATCAGAGGATGTCTTATTTTAGGGGAAACAGGGTACTTTGTTCTAACTTAAAACTGATCAAGCAGCATACAAGAACTGAACTTGTATTTCAGAGATTTCTAAACGCTTTTCTTTCATTCTGCTATATACCTTTTGGCACCCAGAGATATTCATTCAGAATCATTTCAATGTCAAACCTCAAAGCCATTAAGAAAACTCTCTGTCTCTCACTTAGCCAGAAATGAATTGGGATTATTAGACACTGAAACATCTTTTAGGTGTCTATTTTTTTGCAATCTCCACCCAGCAGTTTCTAAAATGCAGATGATGGCATGAGATGGAAAGGCAAAAAAAGCACTTCCCGGCGACAAAAGAGAAGCGTTAAAGAGAACCAAACCACGTTCGGGTCCGGACACGGGTTCAAATATTCCTTTCGGCCAGAGGAGGCTATATTCGCATATATACCCACTCCCCTATATATACACCCCGCGCTGCAGAACCATAGCTTTTCCTCACTCGGGCATTTTGAGAGGCGACTGGGATGCCAGGTTAACCTCTCCTGCGACCTAGTTGCCCCTGATCCAGGATCAGCGACCTCACACTAACTCGCACACGCGCCGACATAAAGAAAGGGGAAGTAAGAATCCGGCAAGGAGAGCCGGCGCCCCCCAAAAAGCAACCTTAGAGCCTCTCGCTTCAATCACTAACCGATGCCGGCGATGGCGGCGGCCGCGCTCAGCCCCAGTCCCGAATACAGCAACCCGAGTCCGGACATGGCGGAGACAAACCCTGTACGCGGACCGGAGCCGACCAGGAATCAGCCGACCCTGTGACTGACTGACTAACTGACAGACGGACCCCGAGCCACGTGACCGGATTCAAGGAGCTACGTGAGTCTCTTGGGATCCTGGGATTGGTTAATTTGTAAAGAGGACGAAACTACAATCCCCACAGTGCTTCTGTTTAGCATTTTCGCTTTTCCGGCGACTTTTCTATATCGGGATTTGCTGTTGGATGAAAAATTCCCCTACTGACGCAAAAGGGTACCGTGGCGTTCTACAGAATAATGATCATTGGTGGTTGCGGTTGGCATCCGGAAGAAAGCGGATAACATGATCCATGTGGCTGGTGTTGGGGGGTATTTCCCCCCTCCCCCCCTCCGCTAGTTAAGGAATATTGGAGTATTGCTGATATATTGTAGCTGCTCTTTGGAAACGCCAGTTGGTAAGTCACTGGCCACCTTTACTCTAATTTTCTTTAATCCCCTATCAGTTTGGGAAAACCATGCATTTTCACGATCAGTTCCTTGCTGAGCCATATCAAAGATAAGAATCGGTACTGTACGCGGTATGCTAGATATTATAGAATTCAAAATCATCCTCAATTTGTATATACAGTCTTATGTATGCAGTTTGTATCAATCTTAATGGAGCCAAAATTGGGTTATCCTTGTGGTTGAACATAATTTGACTTTCTGGCTTTTGGATTTAGATCATCATGGCAACGGCATTCAACAGTGATGAAGCTGAGGTGATTCTGCGGACTCTGATTCCTACAGAAGTAGGTGGTCGTCCCCCAGTTTTGGAGATAGAGGAATTTTACGAACTGGAGAGAGCAGCTGCTTTTGTATCTGACAATGGCTTCCGCAAGGTGAGCTTATTTTGTGACCTGACATAAAGATGCCAGTTCTCCTCTGGAATTGGGTGTATTCTGTTGCATCTTACAAAAAAGACAATGCAATTATAATACAATACTGATAGAAATTGATGGGAGAATAGATAGATGCATGTTTATTTTGTTTGACCTATGTATAGTAGAAATATTTTGAGTAAATTTGGTATCTTTCCATAGGTTGCTCTTCAGTTTCCTGATAAACTTTTGCCAGATTCAGCAGATGTTGCTGCAAGGATGGAAACAACAACTGGTGCCAAGATGTATGTCCTGGGAGACACATCATATGGCAGGTAAGGTCATAGGAAGATCCACCTATTTTAAAGACAGCATGAAGTTTTGAATGGGAATTTTATATGCACTTAATTATGACTAGACTTCAGTGAAATCTACTTTTCCAGTGAAACACAGGAAATTAAAATTAAGTATAGATGGGCAAGTTTGCATTGACATTTTTATTCCTTCCAATGCAGTGGACTGTTAAAATGAAAAGAGATCAGAACTCTATCCATCAACCAGTAGGGTCCTATGGGAAAAAGCAGCTGAGCAGTAATGTTAGAAAGTGTTTCATTCTATGCATTCTCCATTTTCCTGTTCTTGTCACATGATCTAAAGTGCAACATATGTAACTGTTCTAGGTATATAGATGTATACCAATACAGAGATATGCATGACAGGGTGTAGAGTAGAAACATACACATACACCTTGAATATTGCATCTGGTTCTTGGCGCTTATTTTAGGTAGAATAGCAACATACTGGTCCATATCCAGAGAAGAGCTATGAAGATGGTGAGAAAGTTGGAAGGAAACATTTAAGATGAAAGGTTGGAGGTGTCAGGTATGCTTAACATAGAGAGGATAATATTTCAGGGATATGTACTAGTATCTGAAGGGCCACCACATAGAAGACAAGACAGAAGTTTTTAGAGTTGGACCAGACAAGACTAAGTTTGACATGCTTCAGTTACAAACATTTAGGTTAAACATCAGGAATAAATCCTATTGACATGAACTGTACAATAGTGGAATGGGTGGTTTTAGAAGTGGCAGATGTATAAACAGAGACTAGATGACCATCTGTCTCTTAAACTGAAATAATGGATCCTGTATGGGCAGGGCAGATGCTACCGAGCTCTTAAGATATCTGCCAAGCCTGGCCAAAAGGGAAAATCTCTTTGCTAAAATCGGGAAAACTGTAGCCCTGAACCTGTAATTGAGACTAAGATGAAATATAAATCTCAGAAATCTGAAGTACTATGATGATGGATGGGTGATTTTGTTGTTGAGCAATATTAGGAAATTATAAGTTTCTAATTTACATTTCCTAGAAATGGAGTGAAAAGTTTTATGGGGTTATAAATTCCAGTAATTTATTATTAACCGTGCTTCCAGGGTTGATTCTAATTGGAATCTAGTATCTCAGAGGCCACTTTCAATACAAAAAAAGTAATTTTCTGTATGCTGGGACTGGCTATTGTTTAATGAAACGTGTCCTTCGATTTCTATACCTAATCCTGGTTTTTTTTTTTTTTTTTTTTGTTTAGCTGTTGTGTAGATGAAGTGGCAGCAGAGCATGTGGGTGCAGAGGCTATAGTGCACTATGGCCCTGCCTGCTTGAGTCCTTGCCGCAAATTGCCAGTATTACACATATTTGGCCAGGAACAGTTAGATGTGATGCGATGTGTGGAAGTCTTCCAGGAGTTGTACCCTGACCATCAAACCTATGTGGTTGTACTGAGTGAATCTGCATATTTTCATGCCATTGGTAAGTCTAGGAAGATTGTTGTGTGGACACAAATATACTGTGGAGGTCTGTTGGAGGGGAAACATAGGTAGAAAAGGGATATTTCAGGCCAGGATGGGGAAGTCCCCGTAGAAATAGCATATTCATTTCTAGTCCTAAAATCTGCCGTTCTGCCAATTCTGACTTGGTGCTCTAAAATACTAGAATTAACTATTAAGTCAAAGCCATGCAACATGCATTACTGTTATTGCTGTTTAAAGTTTTGCTATATGAATCAAGCCAGGGATAAAATGAGGAAGACTTGAAAATTCGTGCCAAGAACATTTACTAATTTCTGAAGAGAACAGTGTGAAAAATCAAATAATTTTAAATGAAATAGTACAATGAGTGATCCAGTATTAATTACAGTATAGTTTTAAAGAACATCTTTGATCATGTTTGCCTCATAACTCTCATAACTAATCTTAATGTATCTCAGCCAACCCAGCTTTTAGCTTTGCTTGCAGTCCCTAGACTGATTTAAGGATTTTTCTCTGTTGTTACAGGAGGATTGCCAGATATTGGGAACACTGTAAATATGTATTTGCTCTAATATTACTTTTTCTCTGTACCTCCTCTCTTCTTAGATGACGTGGCCTCTAAACTGCAACCAATTTATCCCAATGTGGTTTTTGCTCAGTTGGATAGCAAAAAAAATCTTGATTCAAGCCAGCCAATTTCTGGAATGATACAGCAGTTTGGACGGTGCTTTGTAATAGATGAACATCATGGTCTTGAAAACTACAGTATGTTCTATATAGGTTCTGAAGGACCAGAACTTACAAACTTCATGCTGAGTTGGAACCAGTGTCCCTTTAGTTCTTTTGATCCTAGGACAGGACAAGGCCGATGCGAAACATTGGATGTGAACCGGGCTCTGCGGCGACGCCTTTATCTAGTGGAACGAGCACGAGATGCTCAAGTAGTGGGGATTGTGGTGGGTACTCTTGGAGTAGAAGATTACTTGTCTGTTCTGGATCATCTTCGCCAAATCATTCACCGTGCTGGAAAACGTGCCTACACGCTGGCTGTGGGTAAACCTAATCCTGCAAAACTAGCAAACTTTCTAGAGGTGGATATCTTTGTTTTGGTAGCCTGCCCACAGAACTCCTTGCTTAACTCCACTGATTTTTATCGACCCCTGATCACGCCCTTTGAGTTGGAAATAGCATGCAATCCAGCACGGACTTGGACAGGCCGCTATGTTACCGATTTTCGCCACCTTCTACCAGGTAATGCCAGATGCCCCGATTCAGAAAATGAGCATGGATAACAGTTATTGCTTTGTGTTCATTTTCAAGAGACCTTTGATTCCCTTAATTTCTGACTGATGAAAAAGTTGCTCAGTTGCATACTTTTAAGCTTTCCTCTGGAAGAACAGGGGTGCTTTATTATAAATACAGGGAACTTTTGATGTTAGCATGATGTTATAAAGTTAATATAGTTGCCATCTTTTCCAAGTTGAATGTTGATTTTGTGTGTGTGTGTGTGTGTGTGTGGCATGGGGAAGTAGATAGGGAGGTTTTTTGGATAGCATTAATCCTATTTTAGAAGTTACTCTGATTTCTATGTGTTTTCATCCTCAAAATCACTAGAAGCCATGGTGCTGTTTTGAAGGGTAAATATGGACAGTCATGAGCTTCTGTTGCCATAAAAAAGGAGGTTAGGAATCCTATGCAGACCTGGGAACCAAGAGTATTCCTTGTTCCTTTTAAGATATAGATATTTTCATGATAAGGAAGTTCAAAGGTATGAAATTTAGAGAATTCCATCAAGATTTTTGATCCTGTTCTGCTCTTAGTCAGCTACAGCCAGAGTAACCCACAAATTCTTTATTGCCATTAGTATCCCTAAACTCAATTAGGAAAAACTCTAATCAGGGTCTGCATGCTTGATTCAGGCTTTGAATATATAATGGAGTATCGTTTTGTAAGTAATGAAACTTAGTTACTACTGTACTTGTTTCCTCTTATCTCCAGGAGCTTGTGACCATGTCCTTTTCCCAGAAAAGACAAACAATGAACCCAGCATTTCACTGATCACTGGACAGCTGCGCTCAGTTGATCCCTTTATGGTACCAGATGCAGAGCCAAATTCTGACACAGCTGTGATGTGCCGCAACCATGTACAGACCGTGTCTCAGATTAGCCCAGCAGGTATGTGGTTTGGAATAATGCTCTTTAAGTTGCAAAGCACCTGCTCACTTACCGGTAGTACTTTTCTTTTGATTAATCAATTATTTAAGATATAGTTATTGTGGAATTTCAAAAATTGAGGCTGATAAAATAACTGCTTCTTGTATCGCTACTACTTGAATCCACTCATAGTTGCTAATAGGCAATTATTGGAGGTAGAGCTAGCATTAATAGCCTAACCAGTGTCTTCCCACACAATATTTCTGATTCATAATGTAAATATGGTAATGCCCTATCAATATAATCAGTTTTTCAAAGATAATGCCCTACCAATATACTTGGTTTTTATGATTTCTAGTTTTTTGTGGGCTTTGGAATAAAGTTGGGGAAATGTTTTTTGTATCTTAGCCTCATTCTTGGAGTCCCGCAGCTGGCGGGGACTGGAGCAACAGTTGGGCCAAACAGAAGTAAAGAAAGCTATTCTGGGACGACGGGGGATTGCCATTGCCTATGAAGATGAGCCTTGTGGATGACCAATCCTGAATATAAAAGACATTGGCCAGATAACTGCATTCTTTGCTGGATTTGGATGGGTTAATGGAACATGTATCTTTTTGAACTGGTTGACAATCTTATTTGTACAGGGCATAAGTGGGCTGTATTAGTATTTCTTGCAGTATGTTGATGGAGATTAAGTAGAGTGCTATATTATTTTAACAGAGGAATAATGTTTTTTTTAAAAAAGAGTGTTGATCTCTGCTGAAAAAGCGTGTTGAAGTTATTTATTCAATGAGGAGATGTTAATCCACACTAGTGGCAATTTATAAATACCCATGTTGTTTAAACTAATCCTCAGTGGTAATATCTGTTGATTAGAGAGTTAGACTATACTGGACAGTAGGGTGAGCATTATTGATCACAAGCTGAAGTCAGCAATGATGTAATTGCTAAAAAAGAAAACAAAATAAAAACACCTAATGTAATTGTCAGATTGAATTAATAGAAGCATAGTCTCCAAGTAACAAGTAGCCAGAGTTCCATTTTATTCCAAAGCACTGTGTCCTTTTCTGGAAATCACACTTAAATATGTTGACAAAGAGAAATTAGCTAAAAGGGTCACAAGAATGAATATACTGTATAAAAAATATTCTATAAAGGTTGAAGGAACCGCATTGCATGGGTCTCTTTAATGGATAACAGAGATGCTATGCTTATGTAAGGTTTTAAGTATTTCTTCCAAATCATCTTTGAAGCATGCATAACCCTAATCTTGATCTTTGTAACCCCCGGGGGACCAAATTAAAGTTCTTTACAGAAGAATAAATGTTGGGCAAATATTAAAGATCATTGAGTCTAGAAGAGCAGATTAACAATAGAATTATCTAGATGGATGCTGGACTACTTGTTATTGGAAATCTCAAATTTAAATCTTACAGACTTTAATTGGTCTGAATGCAACCAAACTATTGCCAAGCCCCAGCTATATTTTCTTCACCCAACTGGAATGCTTCTGTTCAGGCATCTAGATAGCCATTTCTTCCTCTAGGATTTTCACCTCCTTCCATTTTCTTTTTCAACTAATGTTCAGTTTAATGATGCTCAGTCTGCATTGGATATTGAAATGGTTGCCTGTAGGAAACTTACAAAGGGATTTGAAAATCATAAGCATGCCAAACTACCTCTTATTTTTAATAGCCCTGTTTTGGCCATAATTGTACTGGCACACAGAAGTTTTCTATTAAACGGAGTAATTGTGTTTATGCATAAATGTTCCTTCATAAGGAAACATGAAATTACACAAGCACCTAGTACACATGCACTTTTGTCATCCAGCACATGGATTTTTCTACTTCTTTTCACAAATAAAATTGTTTCTCTATTACATCCTTAATGTGAAGTCAAACCAATTAGCTTCCACAAGATGGCATGAAGTCAGTTCAAGCTACATTGATGTACTCCCATTATGCAAGGTATCTCAAAACTTTTGAGGTCAGTAGGCATATTTGAAATTTACTGTTATAGACACTCCAGAAATGTCCACTGTAGTAAATCTGGAAAGTCACAAATCACCCACTTCCTAGGGAGCCAAACTGAAGTTCCTTCGTCACCACTACTTCAGCTTATTTTTCTCCTTTGGTTTTGATCAGGTAGGCATTTTTCCAAACAAAGTGCAGGCAGATAATCCAGAATGCCTCTCAGAAGTGTCTTGGTTGATGGAAGTATGTCCCTTTACCTTGAGTTGGTGAAGCATCTCATGGAGCTTTGTTGTTCTGACTTGATGAAGACTCCAGATATGATCTCAACTGATTTTACTAAGGTTGCTACTGTATTTCTGCTGTGCACTGAGCCTATTACTGAATGAAGCTTCAAAAGACTGTTTCCATTAAAATCTTCAGAAAGCAAAACACTTTCTAAATATATTATAACTTTATAGCCACTGTGGATTCTGAAGTCTACATGAGGCCAAGAGGCACTATTGGAAATCTAGATTGTACTTGAGGACTGATGTTTTGTTTAATGGCATATCAGGACTTCATTTTTAAAACTGGGAGAAAAAACCAGGCGGAGAAGGAAGTTTGGCAAGTACCAAGAGAGGTATCTACCAGCCCATTAAAACTAAAGAAGCATCCTGAGCAGAAGCATTACTTTGCCATCAATGTTTCATAAGATCCTGTGTCTACTATGCCACTTTCTGTGAACACGAGCGTCATTGAAGTGGGAGGCAATATTGAAGAATGCTAATGCGAAATACAGTTATTTGGTGTAAGGGACTCTTAGAGAAGTAATACAGCAAAGTTTTTCAGCAGAAAAAACAGTGTAAATTATAGAATTACAAACTGGTATAAAATATTCCAAGAAAATAAATTCCAGGGAAACAAGATAGAAATACTTTTGGTACATGGCAAAGAAATACAAGAAATTTGCCTACTTTTGCTGAAAGTGATTCACTATTACTAAACTTTAGCCACATGGATCTGTTCTCTTAACAGATTTTTGCTCATTTCTTACAGTTGGAGGACGGAACATTTCTAGTGTACACATCAACTGCCTTCAGAAGAATCCTAGCAAACTCGTATAATTTCATGATAACTCACTAAGTACACAACTGTGGCTATTTCTTCTAGACTGTTTTGTTGGAGTGATTGGTGATACTCTTATGTAGACAGGCCTTGGAAACAACCATATAAGCTATTTTTCATGATAACCCATTGTGAAAATGGGAGATACAAAATGGTGACACCACCTCCTCTAAACCTCTCACATGGTCTAGAAGGTAAGGCAAAATACTAATTGAATAGAATAGCTTAAGGCTGGTTCTGTTCAAGGTAGATTTCAATGTGTGTTCTGTGCTTCTCAATTTTTCAGGCACCTGTTCAATGTCTCATGTTCATCTAGGATCATAAAATTTCTTTATGTTGTAGTCTGAAAGGCTGACATAGATAAGAAAGCAACAATGTTGAACAACCAGGTAGGCTATAGTCTATAAACCCCACCACAAGGCACACAGTATAGCTGTTGTGAAGCTAAGTTTGGATATGGAAATGTAATTCATCATTTGTTCACCAAGTCTTCTTCCTCAAAAATCTTTTTTTTCTCCATATTTAGAAATGAATCATTCTTTGTAGTATATTACTTATCTATAGTCATGCCATGCCAGAGGGGAGAAAAAAGACCACAAGGATTCATTCTTCCTCCCCTTGAAAGCAGAAATTACTTGCAGAGAGTTTGTACTTTGCTTTCAAGACTCGGAACAAAAATATCTGATTACATTAGAACAATTCTTTCACTGAAGAACTGTAATAGAAGTTAGAATGTCCTATGTCCTATTTTCAAGATACGATGTAGTATTAGAGAACAATCCTTTTTTAAAGAAGTGGGGAGGGAATTAAATAGTATGATTCCTCACTTCCAAAGTCCTGTTACCTCAAATGCAACCAAGAGAAGAAGTGGTTTCCCTACTGCACACATTTTTGCTCTAATGAACCATTTTAAAAATGAATGGTTCCAAAAGGCAGAAAAATACTTCCATTGGTTAGAGGAAGAACTTTGGGTTAGATGAGTCCAAGATTATTCAGATACCACCAAAACACTGTAATTTAGCTCCTGTCAGTAATAAAAAGATTCTCCTAAAAATTACGGTCTTTCCACAAGCGTGATTTCTGTTCCAGAATGAGTTCTTCAATCTCCCCCCACTTCACGGCATAGTTGGTGTATCATGGTGTGCAGAATTACTCTGTTACCATGCTTATTTTATATAAGAACTTAGATATTCAATTAATTTCCTTTTACATTATCCCAGAATAGTTTTTCTTTCCCAAAACATGTGCTTCTTGTGCTTTTATGCAGAAACTTCTGCCAAGTCTACATAAATTCCTTGTACTTCTCTCACTGATATTTAGATATTGTTCTTTAGGTAATAGATGATAAATGTTTTTAAGTTTCATTAATGGAGCAAAGATAATTTCATGTGAATTAACTTCAACCTACCCAGTCCTGGGCAAAGGAAAAGGATCAGCAGCAAACCTGAGTTAGGAGTCTGTAGGAAATCTGGTTAAACTACTCCTATAGAAGAGAAGTTGCATTAATATATTGCCACTGAAAAGGGTCTAGGCTGTAAAGAGGCTTAGCTTATTAATGAATCCCCAATCTTTATGATGTCAAAAATTTCGTGTGTGACAAAAATGCTTCTGTCTTCATTCCAGCTTTACCAACTCTTGTCACAACCCAGATCCATTGTCAGCAGCAGAGATAACGCAAAGGGTTTTCAAACCATTCATGAAGGCAGCTGCAACTCTTTCTTTGCAGCAGACCTAGACACTCACATTCACATATTCATATCTTTGAAGAGGCTAATGTAATATAAGATGATGCTCTGCAGAATGTGCAGAGGTAGCAGCAGCAGCAGCAGGAACTTTTCAAGAGGTAATGTAGCATACTTGCCAGCATTCCGAAGAATGTCACAGCCCCAAAAAAGATGGTGTCGCCTCTTTGTTATACCTTGTTGGACTCTTAGTATTATTTATTGCACCAATCAGGCTAGGGCAGATCATATTCTTGTAACTGCCTCTGCTACAGCTGTACTCCATCCCTGCCCATATTGCCCCTAAAGTATGCCGCTTCCCCAGTAGACCAACCACAGGAGCTTAGAAGTAGCCTTAATGTAATTCAAGGCAGGAGGACCTTCACTTCAATCAGACACAAGCTTCCTCATGCAAGTAAAAGGTAGACTCTTTAGAAATAGACAATATCACAGACACTTCTACAGGAGCGTGCCAAGGGGGAAAGTGGCAATTGGTACACTAGTCCTGTGGTTGGCAGGGAACTGTCCAGCTCTGCTCCAACCTCTGCTCGAAGTCCTTGAGCCTGTTAGCTCTGAATATGCAGAAGGGATTTGGAAGCAGCTTGTTCTTGAGAGGAGCAACCAGGGTAGGTTAATTGTAAAGTTATCATTCTACCAGCTGATTTGGTAGCAGCTTCAGGCTATGGCATAAAACTCGATCTGTTCATGCTGCAGTCTTTTGCCACACCAATCTCCTCAGTAGTCTGCTGTGTATTCAGTACCATGCAGTCCTCGACAAAGTAATGTGAACTCCTTTACCATCTCCTTCACACGTCGTTTGTTCACACGTTCTCTGCTAAGACAAAGGAGGGATGATGGAAGATCAACATGGTATTCTAAAGGGTGATAGACTATAAAAAGTTCAGGACTTGCCAATAAAGAATCAACACACAGAGCAGTCCATTTAGACACGCTCCAAACAGTTATTCTTGTTGCCCTACTCACTGGAACATTTTTTATTTACAAATGTGGACTAAAAAGTGTCGAGAACAGAACTGTATGTGCTAGTTTATTCCACAGATTTGTCATGTGTGCTGGCTTCTATTCTTTTAATTCCAGACCCAAACAGACATAGAGCAGGGAGGTCTTGAAGCAAGTTCTATTTGAAAGATCTGGGTCAGTCACCGGAACCAGAGATCTAGTCTTCTGAGCTTTTGGACTCATGCTGGAGCCCATCCTCAGGGAACATCTTTCTACCGGAATGTGCACATTCCAGTAAAGAGAAGTTCCCTGCGGATGGGTCGGGCATGAATCCAAAGCTCAGAAGACTAAAACTTTGGTCCTGGTGACCGAACTAGATTGGATCTTGCAACATTATCCTGGAACACATATATTTGCATTCATATAAGTGCAAATAATATTTGTAGCCACAGATTCTGATAAAGCAGAATCTATAATGTCTGAAGAATATTTATATTCAAGCAAAGGTATACATAATGTCTTTCAGAGTTCTCTTCTTAAGTGGGTAGAATCAAGGAGACAGTAAAAAGGGCCAACACATGGAACCCCAATCTCCTATAGCCTTTCAGCAAATACTTGAGGGACATCTCCTTCTACCAAGCAGCAATGAAAATTAGACTGAAGAACAGAAGCCTTCTGCTCTTGGATACAAGATATTATCAGCAAACTCTGTTAAAATGCAAGCCACCATTCTAGTGATGTCATCCAGCTCCAGAGCAGTCACATTTGCAGGGATATTGTGTAAAGCATAAACAGGAACACTTATGCTGGATCACTTCAAAGGGGTTTGTCTGATCTTAGCTAACCAGTAGCTTTTCACTTTGGAAAATTGGTTGGACACACCAAAGATGGTGGTGGTGGTGATGATGATGATGATGATAACAACAACAACAACAATAATAATAATAGGCACTCCAGCTGGTTTGCCTACAAGTGCAGCACCATGCTATAGAAGACAGAAAAAGGAGAAAATTTTCTGTGTACCATTTTTTCTATTGAACTTTATACAAATAACTTGTACATACTTAATATGTTTAATTAATATACTATAACTGTTATTTCTTTTATAAAATATTAATTAAATGAATTATTCTTCAGAGATTTAGATGTATAGGGCTAATTAAGCTTTTTACCATCTGCACTTCAATTGAACAATTAACTAAAAGAAAAATTAGGAGTTTAGAATTAAGCACTTGAAACACTACATGGAATAATATTTATAGAGTTTATTCAGTTTAGTTATTCCACAATTCTGTCTCTCTGAAAATATGCCAAGAAGAAACTCACCTGAGAATTTGTTGGCTGAAAATGTCCTTTTGCTCAGGGCTGACACGGGTTGATGGAAAGCCATCCTGCTGCATCACTTCCTTGATCCACACACTCAGATAACTGAAGCAATGCTTGTTGAGAGCAAAAAGAATCTCAGCAAAATGATCCATCAAATTTCGTGAAGCCTGGCCACCTATACCCTGCAAAGATGGAGCACATCCAGTCAAATCTTGCAAACAACTGTACTGCAGGGTGAACTTTATGACTTATGAAGATGTCAGAAGATTATACCAAGGGCCAGGCTGAGTGCTTCAGAATATTTAAGGCCCCAGCCTTAAACAGATTCCAATACTATGCACACATACTTGGAAAATAAGCTCCACTTACTTTAATGGAATTTATGTGAATGTAAACATGGACAGAAACATACTGCAGATAACCCTGTAAATATTCTGATAACAAACTGAATTAATAAAACAAATTGGAGTAAATTCAGCCTATGTGTGAGCAGAGCGCTTCCCAATTATCCTTTTTCACTGATCCCAGATTATGAAAGACACACTGCTTACCTCAATTACAGCTTGTAGTAGCATTTTGCCATTCTCATGTACCACTTGTCCCACAGGTGCAATCTCCCCACAGCGTGGCAGCAATTCAGTCTATAGCAAGTGGGAGAAAAGGTTGAAGTGGACTAAATATCAAGAACTTTTTATCAAAATGCCAAGAACACAAATTTTAACCTGGAAATATCCCGCTCCTATAGACAGAATTTAAATAAATATAATGGGGAGATTGACATTTTATTTCCAAGTCTTAATACAAACATTAAGTACATAAAAAGAGATATCCCCAAGAAGTAATAATGAAAGTGAGCCCTTTCATTCAGTCTGGGAGAGGCTTTCACTCATCAGTTTGGGTGTTTTGTTAGTCTGTCCCAGAACAACTGCTTTTCATATTATGGTTCTATGATATCACTAGCTAATGACAGATCTACTCTACCAAAGACAAATACTCACAAAAAAGCCACAGGCAGCTTTGACAGTTGGTGATTCAGGAAACTTCAGAGAGATCACAGCTAGAAGGAAGCAATAATTTGGTATTCAGTATGTGTAATTACAGGGTTTTTTGGCGAGTCAAAAAAAAAAAAGTAAGCTTTCCTTCCTAAAGTCTCTTTACAATGGGTTTTGTTTAATTTTGTGGACATTTCCATATCAAGAACTTTTCTCCATTCTTTACAATCGTCACAACTTGTAAGGGTTGTTACCCATTTGTCATTTCCCACAGTGATTTTAAAGCAATTCAGTCTATGGCACTTGCCTACTCACCACAATGGAATACTGCTTTGACATCCAGGCTGCTACACAGGAACAAATCAGGTTTCCGTTTGAGTGCCTGCAAGGTACACATATATACACAGACAATAAACACAGCTCTGGCAAGCCTTGGACAAGCAATTGCCGCACAGGAACCCTTGGCAAAGGCTTGCTTGTGCAACTTACCTGGCCATCAGCTATAAAACACAGTAAGCCAGGTATGGGAAAAAGGGAAATGATTATAAGATGAATGTGTCTTTACAATTCAAGAGCATAGGGGTCCAGGTAAGAAGGAGCCTCTGAAGAAACATGAAATTGAATTATTATCTGGAAAACAGCTTCCTAGTATTCCTACTTTGTTACCAATAATGCTATACTCCAGGTATAGGAATTTCACTCTAGAGTATCAGAATAAAGATTAATCGGATACTTAGCCTTTAAATTTATATATCTTTTTTAAATCTACATCTGCCTAGAAACATATTACAATACCACATAAAGTAGAAACAATAACAATACATACTTAGTCTATCAACAGTATGGATTGCAATTCCGAATTCCTGTACTTTTGTTCTGAAGTCTGAGTTATCATGATATTCCTAAGCACAAAGCTTTAGCCAAACAGCAAATTCTATATCATCTAATCAAATTTTACACAACTGAAGTATAGTGATCACTAAAATATTACAAATAGTAGGTCTCTTCTATGATGCAGAGCAACTGAATTTTCAAGATACCTTTAACAGCAACAAATCTTTCAGCACCATGGACAACAGCTCCAACTCCTGTGCCTGATTAACTATGGCATTTCTATGTACTCTGTTCTATTTACAAATGGATCCCTGTTGTCTAACCACATTGTTACACATTATTAAGTATTAATAATACTTCTATTATTAAAGTACTACAAATCTTGTTGCACAATGAGCAGGAATTGGATTTTTAAGAATATTTTTAACTGCAATAATTCATTTCTATATCTTTGTGTTCTATTTTCCTTGCTCTGTTTCATTTACAAATAAATGCAATCAGATTAGTTGTGTTCCTTTTCCTGATGAAAGAAACAAACTATATTTTACTTTCATTTGTTTTAAGACCACTGTTTAAACCTTATTGGAGTTAATTTATAGACTGTGTATCATTTTTATATTGTTAAAACTATCCTAAATGTTTTATTAATTTCAATAGTATATTTTGCCATTATTTTACTAGAAAAAGTCTATTTTCTTGCCATATTCACATAGCTTTTTATTTAGATAAGTATCTTACAGTGACCTTAAATGAAAAGCAAGTATGTTGAATAATATTTGGCCCTTACAATACAGAAAGCAATGTTAAGGAGAGAATGAAATACGTCTCTGTCACAATATACCTTTGTAAATGTGTGTGTGTGTTTTGTGTGTGTGTGTTTTGTGTGTGTGTGTGTGTATTCGGGTCTTTTCCCTTGTAAGATTGAGAGTATCTTGGCGACATTTCGACGAGATCCCATTCGTCATTTCAAGCTGGTGTCTTCGGCTTTGTGCTTGTGCGAGGAAAGTGCTTTCCTTGCACAAACACGAAGCCGAAGACATCAGCCTGAAGATGATGAGTGGGATCTCACCGAAATGTCGCCAAGATACTCTCAATCTTACATGGGAAAAGACCCAAATACACCAAAACTTGCATACCTCTACCCGTGAAAATCTACAAAAACATATATATATTCCATATATATATATATATTCCATATATATATATATATATATATATATATATATATATATATATATATATATATATATATATATATATATATATATGGAATAATAAATCCTAAAGCAAATCAGCCTTATTGGATTGTCTTTAAATAGGGAAGGATTAAAGAAGAATTGTGGTGCAATTATATTCTAATAGAGTTGGAATATAGCTGCTCTAGTGGTGGTCGTGGAGGCTGTGAGTTCGATCCTAGGTAGCAACAAATATTTCTCTCTCTGGGGGCAAAGAGAAAATATCTGCCATGAGTTTCACATAGGCATCAGGAAGAGCATCCAGCCAGTAAATGCACAGCTCCATTCAGTCACCCTGATTCCATTCCAATGCAAGGGATTACAAGATTGTTAAAAAAAACAGTATTCTAGTTCAGGTGCTTGGGAAGGCAATAAAATTGGTTCGTCAATCTCTTTATTCTAGACAATACTGCTCGGTGTAAGCATTTCAATTTCCCAATAATGGCTTCTAATTAAATTCACGCTAGAAGTTTTCGCTGCAAATAGATCAAATATTCTCCTGTGCTAGTAAGGCAAACTACCCAGGACATTTTTTAACTTTGTGATTTAAAACACCATGCTTGAAAAGGGGCCACTAATACTGTAGTGTAAAAAACAGCATCTGTTAAGTTAGGTGTTTTGTCCATAAACAGACTATAAAAAGTGTAAACAAGGTTTAACATGTTCTTATTACAGTATATTCTTGCCTTTTAAGAGAGTCATCAAATTCCAGGAAATGCTTTTTTAAATTAACCCATTCTTAAAAATCTCATCTATAATCCAAAAACATAGATGATTAATACTGATTCAGAATTTTCTATAATATACTTAGATTGATAACAAACACATAAATAAAATAAGCAACACTTTTTTTCATATTTCTCCAGTCTGTTTCATTTACATCACCAATTCAAGCCCTGCTTCATGTGATGCAAATATAAAACATAGGTCATCCTAGATATTTGCAGTGTTCTTTCATTTATGTCATATATCCGTTGGTGTTTTCACTGGGCAATTGGCCAGATTCTATTGATACATTTAAGTTTGTGATCCAAACAATTTTTATCAAAGTGTTTGGAAGATGGAGATTTTTTATCTACTGCCTAGTAAATGTATTTTATTTATTGTCCTTTGGAACTAACATGTAGATCTGCCAGCTCAGAAGACAAAACATGAAGTTAATAATTTGCTTGCTCTATTTTCTTCAAGAAATTATCATAAAAAGTGTATGGAGAGTTACAGGAATGTATGTTGTCTCATGTTGCAGTAAATGAGAATCTGGTCTCACATTCATTTCTACTATAACATAAAATTATTGGAACAATATTGAAATATTGCTTTTATTTGTATGCAGAAATAAAGTTTTGAAAGCAAACGCAGGCACCTTGTGAGACTCTGATTTGGTTTCTTCAAGGGCATAATCAAAACCAACTATGCAGACATAAAAATAATCTATTTTACAAGCATTTTTAAGGGATTTCTTGAAGAATCCTGATATGCTGTTTAATAACTTCTCAGTCTTTGAAGGAATCTGCTTTTTTTTGTTAGAATCATACTGATATCTTACAACTTATTCAAAATGAAATGTCTATTCTGCAGATTGATTGATTGATATTCTATGAAGTTAAATCTGGGAGTCTAGAATAATGTTTTATAGGCATGTAAATTGAATCAGTCAGCAAAAGAATAGCTGATATGCAATCAATTCTGCTGAAGAGTTTTCTCTCAGAACAGACAGCAAATAAAGCTATCATGAAATGTTGCTAACTAGGATGAGAGAGGAGCCCTGTAATATGCTTTGTTCTTTTTTCCTTTTTGATACCAATAAATGTTGCTATGGAAGAGATATAAATGATCTCTACTGGAGAAGTTCAGTATCTTCTATACTATAGCAGGCATGATATATAATCTAGGAGAAAATACATATAATGACTTATATAAACCAAAGATTTGATTACTGGTAGTGATTTAATGCACTACAGCAGAGTTCCCCAACCTTTCTGGCTTTATGGCCTGGTGGGGGGCTGGGGAGAAGAGGGGATGGTTCTGTGTGAGCAATTGGTAAGCACACGTAACCCCATTTGCGTGTGTGGTGTGCCTGCCGCTCATGCATTGGAGTGCGCGCACACAAGCTCGCTGCTTGCATAAGTGGGAATGCAGGTGCGCATGCCATTTCCACGACCCAATTACAAATAGCTCACAGCTCACTAGTGGGCCACGGACCAGAGGTTGGAGACCTCTGCTCTACACCTTCTTGGGAAAAGTGGATTCTTGAAAAATTGCCAGAACAGACAGAAACACAGAATTTCAAAAAGCCCAGTCATAATGTATCAGAGCTGAAACAAATTAGCTCCCAAAAGCTCTGAATAAAATTATTGATAAATATTGTCTGGACACTCACTGAGTTCTTTTATGCATTATTTAATATCAGGACGACAAGCACATGACTAAAGAAATTGTTTATTTCTGCTAAGAAAAGCATCTATATAAGAAACATAAACTCACCTAACAAATATCTCACTTAGCTAGAAATTTTGGGCTCAACTGTGGTTGTAGGTCGAGGACTATCTGTATTTTTAATTAGTGTTGAAACAAACTAGTGAGCAATGGTAGGCAGTACTATAGTAACTATGTCAACAAATCCCAAGAAATCTTTTTCTTATGTCATATATTTTCTAAGAGTAGATAATACCTCCTCAGGTGAAGAAAAAGCATTTTTAAGAAGGTGATACCCTGATTTTTAAAATATTGTTAACATTTCATATTTTTTTGAGATTTCTTTAGTTTTATGGAAGAAAAAAACGTGAGATGTATTTGCATTACGGTTGCAACGTTTAAAATCTGTCACAAGGGGGGGCTAGGTACTAAAACACTTTCCACATCACAGCCTACAAAAAAGCTTATCAAGCAACAATAAATCGGAGCCAAGAGGAGAGCATCTTGCTGTAGTCAGGAGAACCAGATGATATCAAAGATCATATCCTTCCCTGCTTCATTAATTCGTAATCCTGCATCTGATTTCCAGTACAGATATTGCTCATCCAACCCAAAAGCAGTTCACGGTCCACTTATTCCCAAACTGAACTATCCGAGCAATACCTCACTGCACATTGTACATTACATCATTACAACAACATTTGACACAAGATGGCATGAAAATTCAAGATCTGGGGAAAAAAACCCAACCCAGGAAATCTCAACAAGAGTGAAGAAGGATGGAGCACCAAAAGACTTTGAAAGCACTTAAACAAATCAAGTTGTTATTTCCTGTTACTCACATTAGATCAGGTTTCTCTCCTAGAAGTTTAGCTATAACCCACTAGATCACTGACTTCTACCCAACAACTGGAGACTCTGGATTTGTTAAGAGCTCAGAATCATTAGAGCCAAACATGCAAAACATATACAATATGGATTTTTAAAGTTTTTGAACTGCATTCGCCATTTTCCAAAGGTTCCTCCTGTTACAGGTCACAGCCTGAACCAAATCCAATCTAGAGGTCTTGTTGCATTTCTATGTAGAGAAGAAGGGATAAACTTATACCTAAGAAAAGGGATAATGTTTTGTTTTCAACTTCCACAGAAACAGATGAGAAACTCGATATTCAACTAAAAGGAAAAACGTTGTCAACAGAAAGCTAAAATAGGTTTAAATTGAATTAAAAAAGAGAAAGAGAGAGAACAGAAAGTGAATGAATAAGAAACTAAAACACACCTGTGCCAGGAGTTGCATAAATGAATCAACAATATCAGGATGATCCCTGGGCCCTAAAAATATAATAAAGATGTAACTGAAGAGAAAAATCATACAAACAGCAACTTAACATCATATAGTTATGTGATACAGAAAGAATTTACAAGTGAAAACAGGAGTAAGGGAAGGGTGGGGGGGAGGGTGCAACAGGGTGGGCTGAAGAGGGCAGGCACATGAGCAGCTTGAAGCAAGTTAAAGAAACAAAACATACAAAAATCATGGAGCTTGGAAACCCAAGAACAGAAAGAAAGTGCAAAGGAATAGGCATATTGCCCAGATTCCCCTGCCAAGCACCAGGAATAAGGAGGGGGGACTGACTGCACCCTAGCAGGGAAGGAAAAGAGAAGCAGGAACTAACTGGACATCAATTTCTTTTAGAGAACTAGCATATTTGCACTGGATACTTATCTTAAAATACTTGGTCCCTGAAGATAATTCTAGAGTCTATTGACAAATCCAATATTGATGTGAGTGAATAAAAGTTCTAAAATCCATTTGAACTCTAATGGCCATCCCAACACACTATGCTCCTTTCACTCTTGTCAAAATGTTCACTTGACTGGGAAGTATATAGCTTTGCAACATTTTTAATAGGGAAAGACCAGCATGACTGCTGATAACCACTCTTCATTTCAGCATCATGCATCATGAGACTCATCTTCCTCTGCGTTGATGCCATAGCTCTGCCAAATGAAACCAGGCATTGACAGGGTATCACTCAAGTACTGATTCCAAGTTCCAAGTTCTAACCAGCCATCTGGGGATGGGACCAGATACCTTTATACCATGCTATTGCATATTGATTTTATTTACATACTTTAAGCTTATCCCCTCAATTAGGGACACCTTAATGGCAGTATGGAAGTTCCGCAGAAGCAAAAGGCAAACCCAAACACTTGCTAGGAAATCAGCAGAGCTCTGAGAGAAAACCTGTAAGCAGAAGGACAGGGGAGTTGTGGTGCAGAACCTTCAGAACAAACTGGGCCACAGGAACAGATAGATGTGAGTGACAACACACTGTTTTGGTTATGCTGTATTAAATAGCAACACACTCCCTACCAGTAGTAGGTCTTATTCAAAGCCAACCATTATGCGAACAAGACTACTAATTCTACTTTCTATTAAAACTGAGAATCTGACAACCAAAGGGCAGTTTCAATTTTAACAAACCAGAAGGAGGGGAGAGGAGAACATGATAGCACTATTGCCCTCTCAAATAACAACTGATATTCAGGGAGAAACAAGCTGATAAATTTGGTTCTCGTTACTCAGGATATAATTTCTAAACTCCATTGGAGCTCATTCAATGCCTATTATCTGAACAAGGGAACGGTGACTATCTGCAATCCTACAGGCTAATCTGAACGTTTTACAATTAGAAAGAACTGTTACCAATGCAACTGCTTCACAAGAGTGAGGGTCTCAAGAAATACATACCTTGCTGAAAGAGTGTTAATGTAACTGATGTGACAAGCAGAAAGAGCGCCCTGATCGGTGGGAAATGGGCAGGCTCATGGGCAAAAATGTGAACCAGCTGAGGATGTAAGAGAACACAGAAATCAAATAGTTATGATATTTTCCATTCTATTTCACATTCCTAAACCTACTTTTTATCAACTTCCTCCCCTTACTCATATTTGGACCAATGAATTGTCTCTGTTATTAAGCATCAGTGAAAGCTTTCGTCTTAAGATACCAAAGGAGGCAAGAGGTTAGATGGTTCAAGGACATTGCAGTTTTTCATTTGTTTTTGCCCATACAGACACAAACCATCCATTTACATGAGCTAACAGAGAAAAAAAAATTCATTTTTGTAAAATTATTCTATCAAAGGAAAAGCCAAGAGCACCAGATGGCAGAAAAACTGCTCAACAAGTATTAGTTTCCTTTCTGAATTTAGTATTTACCAGAGATTAATGTGCTAAAAAAAACCCTTACCTGCCTGGTGAGGTCAATAGCAGATGCCTGAGGAATAGTGCTATACATCTGTCCCAGCATCTCACACAGTTGAGGCACCATGGGTGCAAAATCATCTAGAAGAGTCTTCACAGATTTTTCAAAAATGGAGCACACAGACTGTGGAGATAAGAGACTGTATCAAGGGAAAACTGAGTCCAGAGAATAATTTTTTTCCTCAACTAAGGAGTTACTTGTTTTGTATTCTATTCTTCCTTGAAGAAATTTGAGGCAGCATAATTTTTTTGTATTTTATCCTTTGAGATAGGGTAGACTGAGCAAGACTTGTTTGTGATCATCCAGCGAAAATTCATGATTAAACAAAGACTAATCTTTGGCTCCCCATTTTTTTAAAAAATAACGTTCTATCTGGCTCACATCAGCCACTATTACAATATTATGATCTTTTCATTTTTACAATTCTCCTGCTGTTTCAAAAGTTGGTTTTCTTGAATGGAAGTGAAAATATTTTTCAGTTGGGTACTTGTGATATGCATATAACATCAAAGGATGTACTGTAGGAAAGCCTACTATTCTCCAAACAATTTAAACACTTTCTATTTATCTATGGAGATTTTCAATCATCTAGGTTATGGTTGTCCCAAAGGTACTTTTTCACGAGGCAACTGGACTTTCTGTTTTCTGTAAGTTTGGTTATAAGGATTCATAATGAATCTCATGTGGACTACAATCCTGAAGTAAGAATGATAGATAAATACTTTTTGCTATAAAAAACTGTAATAAAGAGGCCGCTGGAGCACTGAATGAAAAATCAAAAAGATAATTGGTTCATAAAGATTATGGCCTCTTTTGTCAATACACTAATTTTTAGATGTCACATAAACAAGATGAACAAACTATTAAAATAAGAAAGCAAATAAGATTTAATCAGTATGACAAAGACATGGTTGAAGAGTCCCATAAATGAAATCTAGCAGTTGAAATATAAAATTTGTTCAGTAGGAATAGAAGCAATAGAAAACAAAGCACTATATGTTAAAAGTAATTGCTCCTGTTCAGAAACCCAGATGAATATATTTTAAAGAGCATCTTTGGTAAAATAATCAGGGGAACAAATAAAAGGCACACTGGGGTTGAATTTTTCCTATTACAAGTCTTATCATGAAAATTATGTGAATAATATCTTCCAAAAACAAATTGCAAAATTTTTCGCAGACATGACACAGTAATTATAGGGTTATATAGTAGTTATATAACAGTAGTTATATTACCAAACATCTGTTTGGAAAGTTTCACCAAGCCTAGGCATTTCAGGAAATTCCTAAACTTTTTTTTTTTTTTGACAATGTTCTCCTTGAGATATTTATTTATTGGTTCAATTTATATGCCGCCCTTCCCTGGAGACTCAGGGTGGCTTACAATGCGTTAAGCAATAGCCTTCATATTTTTGTATATACCTGCTTAGTAGGTCTTTCGCCCCCCCCCCCAAGTGGTGTTCTTTTTTATACAAAGTCAGCTTATTGCCCCCCACAATCCGGGTCCTCATTTTACCTATCTCGAAAGGATGGAAGGCTGAGTCAACCTTGAGCCTGGTGAGATTCGAACTTGCAGTAATTGCGGGCAGCTGGTGTTACTTAACAGCAGTTTAATCTACTGCACCACCAAGGCTCTTCTTGGGGAAGGCATAGAGGGCACTCTTGACATGATACAATTTTTTCATTTAGAAAAAAAAAAAACTGAATTCCAACATAAAGGATGAAAAATACATAATTTGGTAGCTGTGCTTGCAGGGAAATAAAAATAGTAGTTGACTGCAATGTCAATATAAGTTAATAACATTATATCACTGCAAAAAAAAAAAAAAGGTCAAAGGTACTTTTTAGGATGCATCAACAGAAGTGATGTTTCCAAATCAATAGAAGGACTGTTAGCAATTATTTTTCACTGGCCAAATCCTACTTTGTATATTATGTCTAATTCTGGCCTGCACATATTTAGAAAGATTCAATTTAATTGAAATTTAATTGAATTCAGAAAAAGACGATGAAAATTATTGTAAGAATACTTTTGAGTAGAGAAGACTAAGGATTAAATGATAGCACTCTTTATATTCTTCAAATAATTTACTGACTTTTGTAAAAGTCAGCAGTGGGACCAACAGAATAACTGCCACCCTTCATTAGATGTCTACAATCAGAGGTGAGATACTTTCAGAAATACTTATTTCAGAGTGTTACACTGGATAAGGGATTGAAGTTAGTACAATTTTTTAAATTCTATATTCAAGCACTGTTAAAAATGCAAAGAACCTCATTCATATTGAGGCAAAACTAGAGATATAATTTAATTAGGGAAATGGTTGAGAATTTAGTGTTAACAGTTTTTGATTTGTCCTGCAGATATATCAAACAGAAATTTTAGCCATATGAAAGCTTATTTTCAAGTTTGTACTGATTATACTTATCTTTCTTTTTAAATAAGCATGTAACCTAAGCAAAAGATAAAGCAAGAAAACAAAACATAACCAGAAAGGAGTTTAAAGAATTTCCAGCACTCATTTGTCTCATATTAAATAATACTACAAAGGAATAGCCCTAGGCACATGGATATAGCAGCTGGTTGCTAATCTCCTGTTACAAATTGTATAGTTTATTTTTTTTTCTTTCTTTCATGGTATTTGATACAAAAATTCCTAACTCTTCACAGGCTGGATGTACTTCTCAGTTCTCTAGGTGAAATACATATAGATCAATTGTTGCATTCCCTTTCAATTGGCTACTTTTATCCACTGGTTTTAAGTGAGCTGTCTAAAAAAGACATTGCAACTATTTACAACAGCATAAAATTATATTTTACATGTTATATAAAATGTAACAATATTCTATATAAGATAAAGTAACAAAGAAAACAAGAGGAAATGAGGAGTGAGGGAGAAATTATCATGGCACTTTCTCTGGGAGAGATCACAAAGATTGTTGCTTTTCCATTAGTGAGGGTCAACCAAAGAATGACACACCAAGGCTCATTTAGGCTGCAGCAAACATTACCACAATATTATCTGAACAGCAACAAAGCTAGTGGAGGTGACAGTATTCCAGCTGAGCTATTCAAAATCTTGAAAGATGATGCAGTAAAAGTGCTACACTCAATTTACCAGCAAATTTGGAAAACTCAACAGTGGCCAAGGGATTGAAAAAGGTCAGTTTACATTCCAATTCCAAAGAAGGGCAATGCCAAAGAATGTTCAAACTACCATGCCATTGCACTCATTTTACATGCTAGTAAAGTTATGCTCAAAATCCTACAAGCTAGGCTCCAGCAGTATGTGGACTGAGAACTACCAGAAGTACAGGGAGGATTTCAAAGAGGCAGAGGAACTAGAGATCAAATTGCCAACATATACTGGACCATGGAGAAAGCTAGAGAGTTCCAGAAAAACATCTACTTCTGCTTCATTGACTATGCTAAAGCCTTTGATTGTGTGAATCACAACAAATTATGGCAAGTTCTTAAAGAGATGGGAGTACCAAACCATCTTATGTGTCTTTTGAGAAACGTATATGTGGGTTAAGAAGCAACAATGAGAACTGGACACGAAATCACTGATTGATTAAAAATTGAGAAAGGAGTTTGGCATCTAAGATCATGGCATCCGGCCCTCTCAATTCCTGGCAAATAAAGGGGGAGGAAATGGAGATAGTGACAGATTTTATTTTCCAAGATCACCGCAGATGGGGACCACAGCCAAGAAATTAAAAGACGCTTGTTCCTGGGGAGGAAAGCTATGGTCAATCTAGACATGCTAAAAAGCTAAAAAGCAGAGACATCACCCTGCCAACAAAAGTGCATATAGTCAAACTGGTTTTTCCAGTTGCAATGTATGGGTGTGAAAGTTGGACCATAAGAAAGGCTGAGCATCAAAGAACTGAGGCCTTTGAACTATGGTTCTGGAGGAGACTCCTGCAAGTCCCTTAGACTGCAAGGCAATCAAACCAGTCAGTCCTAGAAGAGATCATCCCTGATTGCTCTTTAGAAGGGCAGATCCTGAAAATGAAACTCAAATACTTTGGCCACCTAATGAGAAGGAAGGATTCACTGGAGCAGAGCCTAATCCTGGGAATGATTGAGGGCAAAAGAAGAAAAGGACAACAGAGAATGAGGTGGCTGGATGGAGTCACTGAAGCAGTCGGCATGAGCTTAAATGGACTCTAGGGGATGGTAGAGGACTGAAAGGCCTGGATTAATGTTGTCCATGGGGTTGGGGTCGAGGTCGTGATGGGTCGGACACAACTTCGCGACTAACAACAACAACAACAAAAATATTACCAAATGACAGCAAGCCCTTTTAATCTCAATGTTCCTTTCTTGCATATATCTGCATGAGCACAGCTGGATATCTGTTTTCTCTCAACCATTCTCTCTCTCTCTCTCTCTCTCTCTCTCTCTCTCTCTCTCTTTTAACCACAGCAATCATTTTCAAGATGTTTTAAGCTGTATTACCAAGTCATCAGAGGAAAAATTGAACTGGACCAAAATGAACTGAACCAATTCAGCTCTTTCCAAATTAAGGGAATTACTTGAGATGATCTTCTAGAATCCCCAGCCGGGAAGCACTTATCTTTCTGATCCAGAGAACACAATGTAAAATGCATAGCTTAATTACACTAAACAATTAACAATGTAGGATAGAATAAAAGTTATACCATTTTGCTAAAAGCAAATCAGATTGGTATTACATTAATGGTAAATATTTTTGAGGTTTTAAATACTTCCATAGTAAAATTGTGAATTTTTTTTAAAAAATAGCAACTAAATTGATTTTAACTTATTGTAAGGCAAGAATGTCAAGTTGTTATTTATACAGTTCATATGTATATTTCGCTTGGTTACATATATATATATATATATATATATATATATATTACAAAATCGCAGTGCGATAAGAATACAGTGAATAATTCAAATGGCACTACTGCTACATAGATGATAATCATGCTTCTTAAATGTATATGCTTGACTCAATTCATATGTGCCATAACTTACCTTAGAAAGGGGATGGCATGATAATTTCCTGCTATTTAAGAAGAAATAGAGCAGATCTAATGCTAAGAAACACACCAGCCTAACCCAGATGAGTATACTACAACAGTATGTCAAGTACCTAACACAAATCAAATATTTTTACAGCACCACAGGATAAATCTGGGTTTCTCCTCCTAGCAGAGAAGTGAAGTTTTTCTCAAGCTTGTCTTTAAAATAAATGTTCTGTTATTAACAGATCCTTGGGGGCCAGATATCAGAGCAGTAAATCCACTTGTTCCGGCACTGTAACTACCTGAAGCAAATGCCCTGCCCTGTATCCCTTTGTGTGATTTTTTTTTTTTTAAATTAGAAGAAGCATTACCTCCACAACTTGCGCGTCATTTAACCACTTGCTGAGCACTTTCTGGATGAGCTGGAAAACTTGCTGTAATACCACCACTACCTATAAATGAGAATGAACATAGAATATAATTCAGAAATAGGTGTGTCTTTCATTATTTTGAATTTAGCAGATATTTATAGATGTTCAGATTTTCTGGTAGAAAGAGGGTCAGAGATTGTCTTGAAAACCTTCTGTGCGCCTCCTATAAGTACACTAGTAATGCATCTCTAACAATATACAATGCATAGCATATTTCTTATTCTCAATGACTAATACAAACGAAACTTATATCTTTTTTAAGGAATGTTCTGAACACTAAAAAAAGTCATATAAAAACTGCTCATGATCTTGGGTAACTCAGCTAAAGGGTCTCACTTAGAATAGAAGAATTCAAGCAGACTTCCAGGGAAGATGGCAGATGGCTCCATGAAAAGAGGAGATAATATTTGTGGCAATTGTGGAAATTGCCTATTAACTGCTTCAAAGAAGTTAAGACACCTTCAAAGTGACAAAGATGAGATGAGATGCCTTCAATCTTTAATGTAAGAAAAAGAAGATCTATCTTTATAAACTTTAAGATTTTAAAATAAACAGCAAAAAAGTAAGACAAGGTTTTGGCTATAAAAGTTTTGAACAGAAAAAGGGCTCAGAAAACGTTGGAATATTGGATTTTGAAGACTTTAAAATTAATCTTAAATAATATATTTTTGTGGGAAATAAAAACTGTTTTGATATTGGAGACATAACAAGAAAAGGAATTTATAAGGCTGGTTAGAGATATATTTGAAAAACTGTAATGGGAACTGCAACAGGACTAATTATATCAGCTATCTTTTGTCTTCTTGGGAACAGTGTCTTCCCAGAATAAGATATTGCAGGAAAAAAACATATGGAAGAAAATCTATCTGAAAACAATCAGAACAAAACTTTGAATAACGATTTGTTATCAGAAAAAATAGAAAAAATAGATGGGACTTTAAAAATTAAGAAGGAAATAAAAATGACAGTACCAGAGAGCATTTTTTTTTTGCTGGATTTACAAAAAGGCTGTATTGAAGTCATTCATAACAAGGATCAACAATCATCTGAATGGATTACAAAGAAAGATTGTTCTGTATAAAAAAAAAGGAATACAAAGTTGGTTTATTTGACCAGGTTTAAAATGGGAATGTTGTGATTTTAGGTGGTTCTTTTTGGATTCTGATACCTGGCCAGGAAAAATGTGGCATATTGTATTTGCTTGCATTTAACACAATGTTTAAACTTTTACCCTTACTACTTTATGTATCTTAATTTGATAGCGTTTAAACTGGCTCTGTAACTGACTCTGTACCTAGTTCTATGTATTTGTTTTATAAAATGAGAAATTATTCCTGTTTGTTATGATAATTTTTCATTTTTGGTTTATCTTGGGATATTAGAATCTTTTATGTTTGCTAAATGTGGATTTGTTTGTAAGTTATAGTTGAGGTATGGAATGTTTATTTGAATAGGATATGTTATTTGGAATGGTTTTCTTTGGAATTGTTGGCACAGAAGGTTGTGTATTGGCACTTGCCTTTTTTAAAGGAGAAATGGTCCCACCTTGTCATGTAAAACTAGATTTCCTTGTTTATATTAGGCTATTGGGATCATTTTATGTCTTTTAAATGGGGTTTTGCTTATAACTAACAGCTGAGATGTGGAATGTTGAGATTTATATATATTAAATAATATTGTTTTAAACTCTGACTAGACATTTTGATGATTGCAGAAGATTTTGCTTATTTGAATAGCATATGGTTAAGAGAATTATGGGATAAAAAATTTATATTTATTATTAAAGGAAATGAGGAGATTATGAAATTGTTTATACTTGTCATGATGAGATCGGGAAGTTGCTTTCTTGAGAAGGGAGAAGAGATTTTTTTCTTTTACTTCTTTTTCTTTTTTGTACTCTTTCCTTTTTCATTTTTTTTAGTTTGTATTATCATTTATTGTAATTAAAACTTTTAATAACATTATTACAAAACATAATATAGGAATATAAAAGTATCACTTTCATCATAATTATTAAATAGAACACATTACTTTCTACAGGAAAAGTTGCTCATAGTAACTGCAGTGCATAGAAAATAAGCATTTATTAAAAAATACTTGTATTAATGGTCTGTAGAGATTCTCAGTCATCCAGGTCATGGTTGTCCCAAAGGTGCTTTTTCAGGAGACAACTGGACTTCCTTGTTTTTTCTTTTGAAGACATTTCACTTGTCATCCAAGAAGCTTCTTCAGCTTTGACAGGATAGTGGGGAATGGAAGGATTTATATGGAGAATGGTAGGATTAATATAAATCCTTCCATTCTCCACTATCCTGTCAGAGCTGAAGAAGCTTCTTGGATGAGAAGCAAAACGTCTTCAAAAGAAAAAAACAAGAAAGTCCAGTTGCCTCCTGAAAAAGCACCTTTGGGACTACTTGTATTTATATACAAAGAGAACTTCTTCAACTATGCAACAATACTCACCGGATTGGGGCCCTGAGGCACTGGCAGTTTTTTAACCTCTGGGTTCTCATGATCATCATCATGGTGACTGATGTCCAAAGTGGTGAAGAGGTTGGAAAGTAGACCCAATATATGGATAATAGCTAGCTTGTTAGAGGGATTGGGCTGCAACATAAAGTATCACTATAATCATTACACTTTGCGCAAGATATTGGCCAGTATCATCAAGTTTTCGAAGCTGGCATCAATAAGAAATAACAATATTGTGAAACGCAGCTAGCTACTTAGTGCTTCATTTTCTTAGCAGACTTTGGATTCATCTTTGCACTCTTCTTAATTGTATATGTCCATGCTATATCTTAACTATAGCATGGACATATACAATTAACCATTTTTAAATGAGATGATGTTGCCTGTAGGAGAGAGACTGGATGAGGTAGGGGATGAGTCTCATAGGCTACCCCATAAGTCAATTTTTCTAAGCAGACCTCACTTTCTCAGTCCCCCTCCCTCACCTAAACATAACTGCAAAGAGCACAGAAATCAAAATGGAATGGCAGGGTCCAATCACTTTGGGGTGATAATACCTTGCCATTAGTGTGCCTCCTAGGGGTTTCCTTTCAGTACTGGCCATGCTCAATTGCTCCATCTCACCTTTTAAGTGGAGCTTTTAGGTCTGCAAAACTCTAGTGCAGCTTGAGTAATTGTGGCGGCAGCAAAGTAAGCAGCTTTTTTTCTAGTCTGAAAAATGCATCTCTTAATGGAGAAAGACAATGGAAGAGGAAGCCTGAAAAGGCAGGAGAGGTACTCATGCTTCACTGGGCAGCTCTGTCCTCTTCTGCGATCTGCTGAAGGATGAAGCAGAGTCTTGGTCTGCTAGCACCTGTCAGCCTCTCCCCATCCAAAAGCTGACTGTACTGAAGGTAAAACAGTGATGCCATACAGTAGCCTTCACAGCTCTTTTATGAAACAGTGCTAAACCTCTGCCCCAAAGGAGCCCAGCTGACAAGTTTCAGGAGCAGAAGTGGGGAGTGGGGGAGGATGAAGCAAGAAGGAGCTTTCTTGAGTGAGCATCTCAGCCTTTATTTCCACATCTCAGGATTTCTGACCTGTCTACTGGATTAACAAATTTGAAAAAAGGGTGGGAGACAAAGAGAACAGGAACCTCTTGTGCTTTTCACAATCCATCTTCATTGCCTGTTATCTGTCACAGCAGAGCAGTGCAGTGCAAAGACGAAGAAATGTGCACTACAGTGCCCTTCACAAGTCACCCTGTGAACTATAACCTGATAATAAGACACTTTTTGGATATAGTATTTGACTTACAACTGTAATGGAGCCTGACCATTATGATTCTAAATTGTGACAATCATGACATGTCACCTATGTGACCGATCCAATTTAATGACTTTTGCAGAGGACTTTAAGCGACGTGGCCAATCATAAAGTAAAATCATTGTTTGCTATGAGCCATTTTGTCAAAAACTGGAAGTAAATGCCAGGGTTTTGGCAAAAATATCATAAAACACAATCATGTGACCACAGGGCACTGCAAATGGCTATAAATACATGCTGGTTACCAAGTGCCTGACATGCAGTCATGTGACCACAGGAGCAGCCACCAGAACTGAGTAGTAAATAGTCCGAGGGAGATCTGTTGTAACTTCAAAGAGTTGCTAAGTCGTAAGTCAAGGACTACCTGTGCAGCATTTCGTTCCAAAAAACTATCAAGGAGCATCGGGGAGCTCTGTCATGCATCACTGTGCATTTCTCTCCACTTGGATAGTATGAAAAGTAGCTAAACCACCCTTCCCAGACACTTTCTATACCCCGCCTATTCCACCCTATCCCATATTAATAAAAGCAACCTCTGCTTGTTTTTCTTACTGGCAGATGATTTTGGTGGAAAGCGGAATGAAGCCAGGGAAATCTTCCAATTGTTTTCCTTAACTAGTACTTTATCAATAATTTAAGGACAGCAATTCTTGCTAGCCAAATTATGGTGGTATACTAGGGCTTGATAGTTGGAACAGCACAGCTTATGTCAGCATGCCTTTTGGTGGAGGATAGTGCATTAACATAGCCATGAGAAAGTGTCCCACATCAATGTCTCTGTTCCCAAGTGTAGAAGTGATGAATGGGATGATAACAAGGAAGAGTATAAGTAAAGGACAATGGCAGAAATCATTAATGAAAGGAAGCAAGAGGACTTTCAAACTAAGCATGACTTGTAACAAAAAGTATAAGCCTCTTACATATAGCAGACCTAGTGTTCTTTAAGAAAAAGCAGAAATAATTAACAAACATCTGATGTAGCTCACCGTTTCATCAGCCAATTTCTCTAATTGTTGGATGTAAGGAGTTATAAGTGAATGTAGATTCTTCAAAATCTCTTCTACTTGGAGGGCAGACAATAAGAAACCCAGAGCCTGCATCAGCCACATACACTGACTTGTCTAAAAAGAAAAGATGGATAGCTATTTCAATTTTATTATTGCATTTAAAAGTTTAACTTCATCTTCCTGCTCATCCTTAATCACCTACAAGCTTAAACTTAAAAATGCTTTGTGAGAACTGATCCTGAAATTTGTTTATAAATGGCATGACTCAGTATAAGAATGGCCATTGCTGTTATTAGGAGACATAACTAAATCTCTATTTAAGAACTGAAAGCCTCATTTGTCTCACTAATAAAGCCTCACATTGGCTGTAATGTTCAATTCTACTGAAATGATTTGACAGGAAATCATATTTTAGGCATATTTGTTATTTCCTGTCAAACAGGGAAACAATCTTACCTTGTGAATCTGCTTCATTAGCACCTCCTACAGAGGGAAAGAGTCAAGAAAATGAATGCTGTCTCAAATGTAGAATTTAGTTACATCAACAATGCCCTAACCATAGTAGCACTTGAAAATCCTATGAGACAAACACAGGTTCTAGGGGAACAGGGGCTCCAGAGAAAAATGGACGAATAAAAAAAGAATAGCAATCAGTATTTCATTATAGGCAATTGATTATAAAGACTTTACCTCTGGGGTTCTACTTGCCACAGAGTCAATAGAACTGATCGTATACAACATAGGTAACATTTAAACAAGGGAAAGACAATGCACCATCCTAACTAAATTTCAATTATTGGGAAAAGAATGACCTCTACTTTTCATGCAATCATCTCACCACAAATCTGCAGTTGGATAAGATACAAATATTATCAACTCTGCAGAATTCATCCATAAACACACATTGAATACAATATTCTTATTGCTATAAAAAGACTACTCCTATACATCTAGATGAGGGGTGTCAAATTCGCATTATCACGGTGTCGTCACATGATGTATCATGACTTTTTTTCCCTTTCACTAAACCGGGCATGGATGTGGCCAGTGCATGACCCATCCGGTCTGGTGAATTTGACACCCCTGATCTAGATCAATGCTAAATATTGCTTAAAAGATTTTCACTCTTTGAATACCAGCAATAGGAAATCCTTCCTATCAACCTTCAAGGACCATATATCCTCAGAAAGGAAATTGTAGGTAGACGCTGCATACCAGCAATGAAGAGGACTAAGTTCTACATTTTATTTCATTATTCTGTACACATCCACCACCACCCCTTTTAAATCTATAAACACATATCTGCACTCACCCTGTGCATACTATGGATGACTCATCCTCTGTTTTTAACGTGGCCTTGCCTCCATCAATATATTGGGGAGAGAAGCTGGAACAGTTGGAAGCTCACTGTGAGCAATTTTCATCATTCTCTGCAGAATGGTTTACTTTGATTTGGATTTTAGGATTGGGGCAGGTCACAAGGAAATAACCAGGTAACTTCATATGGTTTCTTTTTAGCTTGTCAATCTCAAGGACTTGGGCAAGGTATGTGGAGAGATGAAGGTCAGCATTTGCTTGCTGAACCACTGACTTTACTGGCTGATTAGACTGACAGTTACTGTTGCCATGATCAAGGGAGGTAATCTGCAACTATTGAGACAACAATGTGCTCCTGCCTGTTTAAAGGAGACCGTTTTATCACCTCTATTGAAAAAGCCTTCTTTTGACCAAATGTCTTTTTTTTTCTAAATATAGGCTTAGTCTCAAATATTCCATTATTGGGTATGGTGACATAGAGGGTGATGAATGAAACTTCTGGATCTATTTCAATAAGGGTTTTGTTTATTTTAATTATCCATCTATGATTTTAATTGCATTAAACCATGTTTTGTGTTACCTGAGAGACAGCAACAATGTTGGCAGCGTACGGAGGCAAGTCATATTTACACTCACGGCATATCTTCTTAAGAGTAGAGACACTAGAGATAGATAATTCTGGATTGCCCAGAGCCTGCAATACCAGGGGCAGGACATTGTTGATCATTACAGGATGATCAGCCAGCCATTCTGAGAGAGCCCCTAGTAACAAAAAGAAAACAAGTCAAGATTACTTTGCTGATATGACAAGCAAATTCAGGGAATAGCACAGCAATTTCTCCTTACCCAGCAAGGTTTGTCTGAAAACCTCTTTCCCACACATAACCTCACTCAGGTCTCAGGGTAATAGTGAGCAGCAACCCTTCACAAAGTTAAGATATTCTTTTGTAATAGCTACATAATCTCAGTATTGCAATCTTCCCCATTCAACAACATCTCCCCTCCACTTGCCCAATTTCCTCACCAATAGTGAACATCACCGTGTCCGCAAGTTGTACATTGCTGATGCTGATGTGGGGGATGAGGCCGATAAGGCCAGGAACCACATCTGAATAGTTTACATCTATGGTCTCTGCAATGGACTGGAACCCATAAAGTAAAGCTTCCGTGTTCTGCCAGAAACAAAAAGAGATGTGTTGAATCCAGCTCCCTCTCAAATTTTGATTCTGACAAAAGAATCAAAATTTGGTATGGAGCTAGTTCCCACAGAAAAATATAATTGTCATTTTTTACAGTTAATTCTATGATATAAATTTTCCCCCAAAACAAGCATTATTTTTCAAAACTATTACATCTGAATTGGGAAGTACATCCCCAATTACACTCATTGTCCTTATTCTGTGCCTCCGTTGCATATATGGCCTGAGCAGCAATTGACTGAAAGTTAAGTAGTTTGGCTTCTCACAGTTTCACTACTTCAAGAGAAGTGGAAAAGAAGAAGCAAATAACTTGCATACACGTTCCTTCTCAATGGGCCATTTTATATAGAGACATCACTTAGATTATAACATGCTCAGTATTCTGGAGCATTGGCATAATTGTTACTGCTAAAGGCTTTGGTTTGTAAATCATGGTCAGGGCTCAATTTTTGTTTGCTGTCACAGTGATGGATAAGGAACCCCTGCAGTCATTGGTACTTCATATCCATCACTGTTTGCCACACCAGTAGCATTCTGATAATACAGGTCAGTGATCCATTTTGATCAGCTGTCATATATGGACATGTGGCCCAACATTACAACTATCTCTGTGTAGCAGACATATCTAATACCTTTCACTAAACTAAAAGGACCGGTTTTCATAACACCAGTGGGAATGGGACTGCACCTTTACTATAGCAATCACGATATTAATCTAGGAGTAAAGAACTCACAACTATATGAAATTCCAGCTTCAATTTGAGGTTCCAAAGTACCCAGATCATCTCACTACAATTCAGATGGAAGCACCTGATTATTAGCTGTTTAATTTTCCATTTTACACCTTCTTCTCATTTAGCAACCACATTTCAGTCCAACAACTTGATTGTTAAGCAAAATGTGTGTGTGAGAGAGAGACAGAGAGAGAGAGAGAGACAGAGAGAGAACACACCAATGTGAAGATCACTGGTTGCTGCCCTTGCATTTAGATAAAGTTATCTTACACTGTGTACTGTGCTGACATGTTTTTTCACCTCCTAGGGCAGAGAAATTGCTTAAACAAGATATCTCTTCCTGGGCTGCTTTTCTCTGCAACAAGTGCTTCCCTAGCAAGTGCTAAATTCAGGTTTACAAGCTCACATCTGTGATCTTAATTAGTTGATTATAAGTTTAAAGTAAGATCTTAATCAGTTTCAGGTGAACAAAATTTGGTGATAAATTGGTCAGAAAATGATTTTTTTACAACTGTGGTATTTGTGAATGGTTGCTAACCAAGGTAGTAGCTAAAGAAGAAATAGCTATATAGAGCTCAAACTGGAAAAATTTTGTAATACCAAAGTATTCCATTACTTCTTCTACATTGTTTTCTCCCTAGTCCTAATGGCTCACTGGTTACTGCTGTCATCTGAGAGCAGAAGAACTCTATCCTCACCTGCCATGAGGATGGCTGATCTGAATTTGTCAGAAGGCGACCCAGTTTGTCATATAAGCTACTCAGCAGTTCCGCTCCCAACATCTCATATACATACATCAAAGTATCTGAGATGTCCACTCTGAAAGACAAAAGAACCACAAAAACATCTGCTTACTGGACCAAGAATACATACAAAATAAACACTAACCACCCAACATTCAGCCTCCATTACAACCAATACTGTATGATTTATTATCTTTTGCAGTTCACCAGTCATTTCATATATTAAAAGACACCGCTAAGCAAAAGGCCATACCGATATATACGAAATTGCTCCTTTTCATCGGAGGACCAGCAACTGTATTCTTCATCAGAGGGGAACTGAGCTTTATGTAGGAGTACATCCACTAACTGAAAATATACAGGTCGATACACTTGCTGATACATAGCCTGTTTTTCTGGATCAAAAGAGAGAATGTCATCCTGCAAACAAAAAGATAATTGCTCAGTTGCATAGAAAAGCTATGTGACACAACTATCCTACGAGTTGGGTATGGTCTTAAGAAATAACTGCTATCATCACTTTCTGAGGGGATAGCTAGAATTCACAATTCAATATCATACCACTTTCCCCAAATCTTTCAGTTGCTCTGCCCAATATTGACTTGCTCATTGTACAAGAGCACCCCAGATTCCTTTTCTGATATTTAACACTTTTCCTAAATTCTAGCTGCAAAGCAACAACAAGAGGCTGTTGTTGTTTTAATGGGAAAAAAGATACAGATGTAGAGCTATAGATGTCTTTTAGACATACCTTTGCAACTGAGTTGATTTGAGATCTCCAGAACAAACTGCCAATTGTCTTTGTTTTAACATCAGAACATTAAAGTAAAGGAATAACTTTATATTATACTCTGTCAATCCACCAAATAAGCAGTATCATCTCCCAGCAATTAGGCAAAAATGGAAACTATCACAGACCAGGCTTTCCTGTACACATTATCAATTATCGCCATCTTGTTCATATTTTTGTCTAAGTAAGGAATAAATTAGTTCTCATAATGAAGTCATGCTCTCTAGCACAAAATAGCCAATGAAAAGTCAAAGATACAGTCAGAATTAAGAGAAAGCATATTGGTGTGAAATACAGTAGACATAACAGAAAAAAGTTTTTTCCTTCTCCAATAGACTATAGAAGATGCTGCTCTAGTTCAGCACCATTCATTAATAATGTGTCTGTGGGCTGACATACTGCACCAGTCACATACTGAGGCAACGTATGACCTCATCCTATTTCAAGCTGGCACTTAGAAATGCAGCAGTTTAACAAATAGCCTTGTTCTTGAGCACTGCAGGAGTGCCAAGCTAATCTGCCATGCTATATAGAGAAGGCATCCTACTTAAACACAGGATGGATATTCAAATCCAATGACATACAATAAAACATGGGCTGAAACAAAATGTGGCAAGATAATAGTTCTACTACCCAGTAAAGCATTCATTGCATGGAGGGAAACAAGAATCTTCACTTTAATAAGCAAAGTATTGATCACAAAGAGGGACTTTGGACTGACTGAAATTTGACCATCTGGTACATACTACATACTACTCGGTCTAGAGTTGTTATCAACACCAACTACCGTATTTTTCAGAGTATAAGACACACTGGAGTATATGATGCACCTACCTTTTTTGGTGAGGAAAAGAAGAAAAAGAAATCTCCCTCTGCCTGTGAGCAATTTTGCCTCATTGCAGCAAGCAGCAAACAGCCTGCTTTACTTTCATTTTCGTTTTCAGCATAGCTTGATTAGCACAAGGGAAAAAAAATCTGTTCCAGCAATTTACCTCTTTGCAGCAAGCAGTAGAGCCCTTCGCAAAACAACTGAGAGAAAATCAGCTGAGAGTCCGGAGGCCAATCCAATCAACTTGTGCTAATTAGGCTGTGCTGAAGCTGAAAGGAGCTGTTTTTTCTTGCTGTTTGCTTGCAAGGAGGTAACTGCTGCGAGGCAAAGGGCAAAGGGTAGAGCCAGTGGGTGGGCGGGGCTACATTCAGTGTATAAGACGCATCTAAATTTTCATTCCCTTTTAGGGGGAAAAAAGGTACGTCTTATACTCCGAAAAATATGGTATATAATGTGTGCTTCTACTACAAGTATAGAACAAGTAGAATATGCATACATAAACCACTAAACCAGTGGATAGCAATAGGAATATATAAGCAATAGACTTATATTCCACTTAATAATCCTTTAAAGCCCTCTCTAAGTGGTTTACAGAGTCAGCATATTGCCCCCAACAATCTGGGTCCTCATTTTACCAACCTCATAAGGATGGAAGGCTGAGTCAACCTTGAGCTGGTCAGGATCAAACTCCAGACAGTCAGTTGAATTAGCTTGCAATAATGCATTCTAACTACTCCACCACCATGGCTCTTATAAATAAATTGTATCAAGCTATTAAAATGCCACTGAAGGAATCTGCTTCAGGAAGAGAACTCTTACCTGCAATGTATACCAGAAAGTGAGTGTAAGTGAGCTTGTGGTCTCATTCACAGGATAGTGTCCTGGGATTCCGGTGCAGAACATTATCATGTTGACCAGTGCCAGAAAACTCTGCCAATGATCTACCTGGTCCAGAAGTGCTCTATGGAAGGTAGTAAGAATGCAGAATCAGGAACCTGCTATATCATGGCAGACCCATAGGAATCTATATACTACTAAAACTCCCGTTTGTAACCTTCAGTTGGATGAAAATGTGTATCAAAGGGCACAACTTTTGAATCAATGTATCTCAAACGAGTTCACTTAAACAATGAGTTCAAAATCTGGGACTCATTATTCCTGTGGGATTGAAATTTGGCAAAGTTCTGGTTGTTTAAGCACTGCTTTGTGGCCATGCTGTCACAGTCAAGTGATCGTCATTTCCACTACTCTTTGCCAGCTTCTCAGAAGGCAAGTTAATAAAGAAGTTTGCAGAAAGTTGGTGGTCACTCCCACTGTTTTTTGCCTGCCCATGATCATTTTGTTTCTCTGCAGAAGAAAATACCTTTGAAATGATCATCCAATGGGTCACAGGTGGTCTAATAAAATGTAGAACTTAAGATAATACATATGGATAGTAGTGGGTTTCAATTTCAGCTGCTACTGGTTTGCTCGTGGGGGTGCGTGCATTCACGCGATGCTTCGGTGCATGCGCAGGGACATCCAGGGCGTGGACGGAGCTTCCCGCCACCGCTGCTACCAGTTCGCCCAATCGGGGGTGAACAGGTAACAACCCACCACTGCATATGGAATAGGATTCAACAATTCATGAAGCAAATGCCCATTGAAGCCCATCAGCTGGAACTGTTTTAGAACCTGAATAACTTCCATGCACATAACAGATCTAAGATTCTGTAGAGTTCCCACAAAACAAAGATTGTAAATTAGCACCTAAATAATCTTCTAGATCTTTAAATGGAATTTGAGAGGTTGCAAGCTGTTTGTGAGGAATAAAGAACCCAGAATGGCTTTAGCCACATTCTAGCAATCACTGCTATTAAATACCAACACAAGGCTTATTGCTTCTCACCGAGAATGATTCTCCCCTAAGGCTACAGCAATACGACAAATCCCATGAGAAGTTTCCATATCCCTATTTTGAACTGCTTGACGTAGCTGTTCCTGGAGTCCTAGTACCGGTGGAATGAGCTTCAGAAGAGTATTCACATACCTGTTAGGAAAGAGAGAAGATAAAAATAGAGAACTCTATATTCCCCACCAATTCTCCTGTCTTTAGCAAAGTATCACAGTCCCTGGTAGACTACAAAAGTATTTAGGTCGCCCTACCTGCCCACCCCCACTTTTCCCTTTGTATTCATCTGGATTCTTCAGAATTTTTAAGAGCAGAGGATGAATGCAACAATGCCTTCAATGAATGAAACCAACCTTCTTATAACTGCTACTCAGAATTATATTGCCTTTGTAGCTATCTATCTATCATTCCTAATAGCACCTAATAGACCTTTACAACATTAAAATGAAGTCTCCTTCCAGTCATGCTTGACTTCTGATGGCTTCCAGGGCATGTCCGTGATGTTTTCCTGGCAAAAATACAGAAACAATTTGCCATTGTCTTATATATTTTTCTAACTCTGCAGTCTAGCCTATAGCTCTGGCACTCCCTGGATGTCTTCCACCAAATATTAGCCAAGACTTATGTTTATTAGCTTCCAGACCCAGACAGCTAGGTATTGCTAGCTGCTGAGATTTTTGAATGTCAATTTCTTTTATTTCTTCAAAATTTGCACAAGTGTGTGCAAATTTTAGGAACAAAAACTGTATTTAGCCTTGCAGTAACTTCCTAGGGCTACAGTGCAGAAATACATTAGGTTTTTTGTATAATAAATGAAATTTCTATTTAATAATTTAAATGCAGTTAATATGCTTACTTTCCACATTTTTCTATATTTTCTTCTTCAAGCATTTTAAACAGATTTTGGTGTTCAGTAATAATTTTTGGAAAATCACCAAAAACTACATTTAAACTGTTATAGGATGTTAAGGGCTCAAGTTATACAATACCATACAACACTATTTTATGCCATCTAAATCAGATAGCTATGCATTAAGATGGATTCTGCAATGCAGGAGGAGACTTTCTATTTCAAATCAATAAAATCAATATATGTGAGAAAAATATATAAACCACTCAATCTTCATAATTATAATATAACAAAGTTTGATCATGAAAACTCAAAGCAACTGGTCTTTCATTTGAAGAATGACGTATTAGATGTAATGGTTAAGGTGCTGGCCTAGAAACCAGGAGACTGAGTTCACTTGGCATCACATTTTCACTCCCATACATCAGACTCATAGAAGCAGCCATGTCTTTAAAGTGACAGTATACCTAAGGCCTGATACGCATAAATTGGAACAAATTGTATTTGACACAATAATTTATAATATTTTAATTTTGCCGCAACATCTTAAATGCAATTATTTTTCTGGAATTTGCCAGCTTTATTCATATATTTAATTACTGCATGCAACAGACTTTAGAAAAGGTATGATTTTATTTTAACATAGGTTTGTTATGCAGGAAAGAAGTTGAGTCAAGCTTCAGAAGAAAGCTTACACCTTTGGTATAATTCTGCTTTTCTTAAGAGCCCACATTTTAATCTGTTATGGGTGAAATGGAATAAATATTTGAAGATGCATGATATTCATTGTTTAAACAGAATCTGTTGATGGGAAGAGAATTTGAAAGAGTTACAATCTTTGAATATTCATTTCCTCAAATCAAAAATAAACGTTCACACAGTACTTTCCTGAGGCATCCAGATAGCTAGTATTTCACAGTGCACTGCAGCATTCCAGAACCATACAAGTAATTTCTTGCCTGTCAATCTTCCTATTGCTGCCAATAAGTGATTGTAACTATGACAACAAGCATGGAGGAAATGGAGAGGAAGAGCAAGGGGTGGCCTCAAGGGAGACGAGAGAGATGCTATGCTGATGGCTAATTTCAGTTTCCTGGCTACTGAGGCAGACTATGAACAGATATGCTTATTCTGAATTTGCCACCCCCACTGTCTCTACCTCATATATAGTCCACACTTACAGGTAGAAGACCATACCAATGCTATGCTTATAGCAATGAAGAAATCAAAAGCTTTCTGTTTCCTCCTATTATCCATAGTGCTGGACTCTGCACTGAAAGAATAAGCCAAATACTTCCACTAATTTGTCTTAGCAGCTTTCAAAAATCCTGTCCCATCTCCATCTTGCTTTACACTGATTATTTAGTAGAATATAATATTTTGGTGTGAAACAAGTCCACAGGCTAAAAAAAAAAAAATCAGGTAATTGGCATTTAGAAGCTAGGAGTAACATAAATGTTTGGGAGGATGAAAAGTAAATGTGGTTACAGAGGGTTAGAAAAGAACAGGACTATCTGTATGGCTAAGGAGTAATTCAAATGAAACCATTCTGCATTAGTATGTGCAAAAATAGAAATGCAAAAGTACACTTTAAAAATACTGGAAAAGACTAACTAACGGTAATACACAGATAAGATAACTGAACTAAAACATTTTTCCAATCAATGGTAATCCAATTCAACATAAATCAGAAAGAATAAAGAGCTAAGCAATCCTGGATCATTTCTTCCATACATCTTTATTAATTAATCTAACAGAACAGTGTATACATTCACCTTCTCTTAAGCTTTCAGAAAGACTTATTTCATAACTCCGTGATGAGATTTTACATGACTTTCACTACTACCACAACCTGGAGGGGGAAGCACATTTTCTATTTTTAAACAGGTGATATCCTATGTGGACTTTTCGGAAGTTAAATTATTTTATAGCCCATTTCTGTTTAGAAAGCTCCCATAGTTTTGCAGTAGTACACTTTTGAGATACACTTCCTCAAGTCCAACTAAGTTTGGCAAGTGGAATCTAACATTCTTGTTAAGCAGTAAATAGTGATTTACTCTGCCACCTTTTAGATACATATATAATTTATGTTCCTTATAATTTTCCTCTCTAGGTTGAATATACTATACAATATGAAATCCAATTTTTTTTCACTATCAGTTCTATGGGCATGGCTTGGTGGGCTTGGTGGGCATGGCTTGGTGGGTATGGCAGGAGAAGGATATTGCAAAAATTCCATTCCCATCCCACTCTGGGGCCAGCCAGAGGTGGTATTTGCCAGTTCTCCAAACTACTCAAAATTTCCCCTAACAGTTCTCTAGAACCTGTCAGAACCTGCTGGATTTCACCCCCAATACATATCCAAATGTACAATATCTGTCATCAATAATAGTTAAATACACTGAGGAATCACAGTACCAGTTTCTTCAAGAATATATTTTGATCAAGGTTTCTATTCAAATACTTCATCTCTATTGTGAAGAAACATGGACAGCGGAAAGGGGGAAAAATGAAAAGACAGGAAGAAAATTATACAGGTAGTCCTTGACTTACAACAGTTGCTTTAATATCATTCAAAGTTATGATGGACCTCCGCAGAGCTACTTACTACCTGTTTTTGGAGTTACAACTGCGTGCATACACTTAAACCCTCTCTATGATCACATTTTAGGAGCTTGGCAGCAGACTCATCTTTATAGCCATTTGCAGTGACCCACATTCACATGCCTGTAATTTGTGCCATTTTGCCTGTTTCTGGCGTTTATTTTCAATTTGCAGCAAAATACGACCATTGGGGAAAACAGATTTAACCACTGCTGGTTTGCTTAATGACCATGGCATTTGCTTAATGACCCTTCTAAAAATGGTCATCACTTTGAATCCTGTCATATTGAATTAAGACACAATGACCTACAACCATAATTCTGGAATCAATTATGATTGTAAGTCAAGGAGTATCTTACACAAAGTCTCACCTGCTAATTAAATCTTCCAACATTTCTAGTTGCATATTATATTTTTTCATAAAACCACAAGTATAATCACAACAAATGAAATCTCATTAACCATATCAATTTTCTGAAATGGACGTAATTTTCTCTATTAATACAATTCATATATCTTCCTAAATGGACTACTAAATTATGGACAATAGTGAACCTAAGTGAAGACAAACTGATCATTCTCTTTTTCAAACAATCTGTCAGCTCCTCCAGTTTTTCCCACATTGTACAAAGTAAGAAACTTCAAGCAGTAATACTTGCAAATAAGATACCAGACATATAAGTTAAAAATCTTTCTGAAAGCAAAGATCAAACAAGCAGTAAACCTTGCTGGAGGCTATATATGGATAACGTCCCTATTAAAAAAACAAATAACGGGTAATTTTATAGATTATCTATAGTTGTGGTTGGTTTTTGATGCTTACTAGTTAAGTCAGTTTCAAAGGAAACTAATTACTGATAATTCTTACCTAAATAAAAGCACTAGTTTTTTTTATTTTATATAATACTGTTTAATGAAAAGAAAGGTGACAAAGAAGATATTGCTTGCTTTTAAAGGGTTGCTCAAATAAATTTTTTTATTCTTACCAAGATTTCGCTTTTAAGAACATTTGAAAATTTAATGTATTGGATTGACTTGCTTGCATTCTTCGTCCAAGAACGCTACAAGAATGTAAACACACTTTTGCAATGAAATCAAGATGGCTGAAGAAAGTTCTATTAATAAAATATCAGACTGGACCGCTGCGTATGGAAATAAATAGTTTATTTAAGGTTGCAAATGTTTAAAATCATAACTGGCTCATAATGTGAAACTATACTTACCTCTGAGCATCAGGCTGGGAAATGGCATTGACAATAGCCTCCACAGCAATGTCGAAGAGTTCTGGATCATGCAGAGAAGTGAAAGATGCTTGGATCAAGTTTTCACATTCCATCAAAGAAATCTCTAGTTGCACCCAACTGGAGAAACACTTCAGCACCTTCTGCTTAATGAAACCAGGAGAATCTTGCTGTTGCAACAATTGTTCTAGCAGAGGGAACACAGATGTGCACTCCTGTGACAAGACACTACGTACCTGCCCCTTACGGTACTGAGGCAGACGACTGGTTTGGAATTCCTCAGGCAACACTGTCAGAAGTTCCAGTAGTGCAAGGCAGCGTGCTCGCCCATCTACATTAGAGTCCTCTGCCTGAAACATGCGTACCATGTCAGCAATAGCACATGGCCAAGCTTCTGGCATCATGTTCAGCGCTAATGAAGCCAATGCTACACAAAGGCGGGTCAGCACAATTTTGGAACCACTAGCAAAACGAGTTATGTGACTGAAGAGCTGTGATTTAAGGCTCTCATACTGGTCAGCAGGGATGTCATTCCAGTAGCGTGAAATCTTAATGTGGAGGGCACTGGCCCCAAAGTATTGGATCTCAGGCACCTTGTCCATATCAAGAAGCAACCAACTGAAGTGCCAAGCTTGTGGTGATACTTGAGCTTGCATCAGCCATTTCTGGGCCAGGTTCTTGTTTTCAATGTTGGGGTCATAATATAGTTGGTGGAGTGCCTAAAAAGCAGGAAACAATAAATGATTCAGTATTTTCTACATTCTCGAAACACCCTAGGATAGTAATGAACCAAACCCAAAATATAAAACTTCTCCATAGGATAGAGGGCTCAACAGGATAGTTGTCTAGAGACTGGTTTCTGTTGACCAGGCTCCAGATAAATCTTTGAATAAAGGTTCAATTTTACAACACAGGTATCATCTTTGTTCTTTCATCTTTGCATCAGTGAAAGGAACACATTGTTGTAATCAGAAAATAATATAAACACCGATGATTTATATAAGTAAAGACATCTAAAAAAGCTCAATTTCTCAGAAGATACTTGGGCTACATGAGATTACTTACAGTGGAATACCATAATCTGGAGTGGAAAATATTTGTTATAATTTGACAAAAAAGGGGAAGGAAGGCAAAAGAAGAGAGGCAGGTGGCAAAGGGAGGAAAAAAAACAAGTGGAAGAGATTCTGAACACCTCTCTTGCCTTAATTCTTTTTTCTCCAAAATGAATTATAAGGTTTAAATCTTTAGATATCTCTCCTATCCATTCTATCTCCATTTTAAAAGCAACTTATTTTATAATGGTTAAGCACAAACTACAATGCGGTAGATATGTTGCCATCATTATGGAAAATCTGAAAAATAAAGCTTTTTCAGCCAAATGCAACATTTCATTCAACTATAGTATGTAAGAGCTGCGGTGGTGCAGTGATTAGAGTGCAGTACTGCAGGCTACGTCTGCTGACTGCCAGCTGCCTGCAATTTGGCAGTTCAAATCTCACCAGGCTCAAGGTTGACTCAGCCTTCCATCCTTCCGAGGTCAATAAAATGAGGGCCCAGATTGTTGGGGGCAATATGCTGACTCTGTAAACCACTTAGAGAGGGGTGTAAAGCACTGTGAAGTGGTATATAAGTCTAAGTGCTATCGCTATATGAAGTGTTATTTTGTTTCTCACTTCCACATGAAAGAACAGCTGTCTGCCATCCTTCAGGAGATACATATACGTAGTCCTCAACTTACAAACATTTCTTTAGTGACCATTCAAAGTTACAACAGCACTGAAAAAAGTGATTTATGACTGGGTTTCACACTTACGACTGTTACTGCATCCCCCATGGACACACGTAATCAACATTTGGGCACTTGGCAACTGACATGTATTTATGACAGCTGCACCATCCTGGGGTCATGAGATCACCATCTGTAACCTTCCCAGTCAATGGGGGAAGCCAGATTTACTTAACAGCCACAGGAATCACTTAACAACTGCAGTGATTCTCTTAATAACTGTGCCAAAAGGATTATAAAATGGTGTAAAACTCACTTAATAACTACCTTGCTTAGCAACAGAAATTTTGGATTCATGGTTGTAAATTGAGGACTACCTGTACATATCCTATCCTATCCTATCCATCTATATACCCATAGAGTATATGTACCGATATATATAATTTATTTCCATAGCAGGCCCCTATCAATAAAGAACTAGCAGTCAAATACTAATTTTTGGCTTAGCAGTTAAAAAATCTGTATCTTAAAGTCTCCAAAGAATAAAACCAGATACACAAAGCAAAACTGGATCACTACTATTCAATGTATGCATATAGGTAAACAGAGATGATACAGGTGGGAGGGGCATGTCCAGGTTCCACTTATTAAGGATCTGGTTGGACTCAGAAGCCATGCCTTTTCTGTTGCAGTGCCTACCTTTTGATTAGGTTAGGTTAGTTCTGACACTGCTGGCTTTCAGAAGGCCCTCAAGACCTGGCTATTCTTCCAGACATGGGGGTCAGGAATTTCATGAACTATGAGTTATTGTTGTTGTTGATGGGCTTGTTGTTCATGCTTTATTTATTTTTATTTTTTATTTTCTATGTTATGATTAAATTTATGTTTTTTTGATTTCCGTCTTCCCTCAGTCATTTTTGCAAGATGGGTGGCTATATAAATTGAATGAACAAACAAACAATAAATTATTTACTGTGATTCAAAATAATCCTGCAAGATTCCAGAATGACACCTTCAAACTAGATAGAAAAGTAGATGGAATTCAAAACTGAAAAGCACAAATTGATGCAAAACAAAATGAGCATCCTAACATGTATGTGCTGATGATCAAAGATTGCATTTCTCCCATGTTTTCTCATCATATAAGCAGACAGCAATAGTAATTTTTTATTTTTATTTATTTATTTTTCAAATTTATATGGTCGCCTGCAGAGACTACATGTTGCAATGCTCAGATGCTACAGTATATATTTCGAAGATGATACGGTAGCCTTTACATTCCTTTACACTTTAACAGGGGAAGCAAGGCACAACAGAATAGTAACAATGGTATTTTACCACTAATAATAAATACTATACAATTATCACATCAGCTTTACGGATATAGCCTGACAAGGAGCTGACCTTCCTTTTTACAGTCTTTTGACTTAGGAGATGGATACAGAAAGGGGAGTCATAAGGAGGTCTGTAATGTTGTGCTATTCTTGGACCAAGGGCAGAGACAGTAAGCATTGTAACATTATATCTTGTAGCAACCAGCACAGAACAGATTCCCTAAGCAACAGAGTGAGGTTTCTTCTGCACACAAATACCACTGGGACAGCATTAACCTTATGAGCACTAAACGCATGGTAGATTAATACTTCAGCTGTTGGGTAATGTTCTGGTTACCCGAAGCTTTACTCAGAATTAAAAAAAACACAGGACAGATTTCTTTTCTCAAAAATCAAGCAGATTGCACTGGATATACACCATGTATTCTTTAAGAGTTTGGATAAAAACTGATAATTTCAGGGTTAAGTATTTAAGAAACAGCAGTAGCAGCAGTTGTTATAAGCTTTATAGATTTAGCAAACTGCTTCTTCCTTCCAAAGTTGCTTTAAGTTTTAATAAAGCAAGAATATGTGAACTTGTTTCCTTGAACGTATGGAGTAAATAACAACAAATGGAATCCTTATAACCAGAGTCCAAGGAAATAATAAGAGAAGGACATTGAAGTAGAGATCTATAATTGAAAACAGAACAAGTTCAGAAAGCCACATAAGACCATTCCCCTCCCTTCATATTTTTCCCTGCAATAGCATGAAAGTGGTATATACGTATTTAAGACACAGTATGGCTGGAACTAGTACAGCATGCTGAAATAAATCTGATTTTAGGAGGCCAACAATAGACCATTATCCCCAACAGACCATGCATAGCTTTGTTGCTATTGTCTTTGCAGTGATTTCCACTTACTCCTTGAAAAGCATTCTGGGTCACTTTCCTACCTTGCCTCACTGACCCAGCATTATGATTTTCTCGGCAGCCAATTGCCACCAAGCAACGGGAACCATAGCAACAGAAGCATCATCTTCTCATTTAGGCAAAGTCCTAGACCTCTTCACTATGGCACACAGGGTACGGAGAACTGGAAAGGAGGAAGAAAGATCACCGAGGATTGCCCTGGCTCTGCAGCATTTTTAACTGTTACCATAAATAAATCCTGTTATAATCAAAATTTTATTTGGGGCTAATATAGATATCTTTCTCCCTGCATTTTAGCCTGCTATCCACAAACGCTTATGTTATGTGTGTATGTCAAGCTGTCAGATGCAGTGTTCAACAATCAGTGCTATCTTCAAATACATCCCAAACCTTAACAACAGTGGGATAAGAAAAGTACTAAATAAGTAACTGATTTCAGAACAAGTAACATAAATAAATGTATACCTCTTTCAACTGAATTAAGTAAATAGTAGGTTTCCCCCAACCAAACTGGCACTGACATTTCTCATTCTTTGGGTAAACTGTGAGATACTCGTGCATGCTGATAATCCTGTTATAATTAAGAGTGATTAAAAGAAAAAAAAGTCTTCAAATATACTGGACTATCTAAATGGCTTTTCCCAATTCTATGATTCTATGAGCTTTTCCTGATATTGAGGAACTTGGCATTTATATGGTTAAATACAAATCAGTATCAGCAAGTATGACATTATGTCTGTCAGGTTAAAAAATGCAAATCTCACAATGTAATGGACAGGAGGAATAATCGTGGGGAAAAGGAGGAAGAGCAGCAACCAAGACAATGGTTAAATAAAATAAATCTAAGTCTGGGTCAGAAATGTAATTTGAAAAAATGTCTCAGACATGTCTTTCCTTAGTTCTCATGAAGATAAAGCGAAGAGGAGGGAAGCTTTTTCAGACTTGCATGATTTTTTTATTATAATCTTATAATAAAAGTAGTATTAGCTTGTGTGTCTTCAGTCTCTAAATTTGATCTATTTTGGAAGGCTGACATACATTTATGATAATAAAATTTGAGCTATGGTGACTGACCAATAAAGGGATATTGTGATAATTAATTTGATAAAAATATAGAACTAACTAGCAATTGCTTCCCAAAGGTTCATTTTATGTTAGACACAATAAAAAATAGTTCTGCAATATTATTATATTAGTTTTCTATGGTATTGCCATACAGTAATAGCTGGAAAAAAATTGAAGAGCAGGCATAATTTTCTAGAGGTTAGATCAATTTCATTATAATAAAAAATTACAACTCGGGTTTTTAGATTTAAAAAAAGAAGAAGAACGTCTTCTTGCTGTGTGAGCAAGAAGGAGATAGGAAGGAGGCTGGGTGTGGCTTAGCTCAACCGTTCTGTAGTAAAGCTGCTTGTTGCTGTTTTGAAAGTAAAACTGAAAGTGAAACCCCTCTGCTTGTGTTTTGCATTTGGAACAGATTTCTTTTGAGGGGGAGGGGGAGTAGAACTCCTTAGCATCAGAGCGTGTTAATAATAATATAGGAAATACTAATGCTCTGATGGTCATTTTGAAAAATCCTTCCTTAGTGAGCACCTAGAAGCCAAGAGGAACATTTGTGGAAAATTTCAAGTTTGTAGGCTTTCCAGTTCTGGAAACTTCGTGATTAATGCATGAGTGGTTTTCGCTTTCACATATATAGATTATTATGTATAGAATGCATGATTTTTATAGGGTCTGTCAAATTTTTCGATTTTCGATTTCCAAACATTAGGGGTGCTCAGAAGTTGTGACATGCCTTGGGGATGGTTGGTTGCTTTAATATAATTTAGATATGCTTGATAAATAACTACATAAATATCATAACTTTTTCATATTTTGTTTGTTTCATTTGCAGGAGTCAATAAAGACATTCTTATCATATAACGGTAGAAAGTGAGTTCTTCCAATGATGCTGAATGAAAAGACAGATAAAAAGAAATACTTCAATGAAAGGATGTTATTGAAAGCCACATTATCCTCTATTAGTATTGTTACAGGGAATCGCAAATAAACATTTTTCTATCCCATTATATATAAACTGCATCTTTAAACAAAACCTTAGAACACTATAATCCAGTCCTGGTCGGAAAAAAGTCCATTAGAAATTAGCAACCTATCTATTTTAATTTTGGTCAAATAAACCAACTTTACATTCCTTCCTCTTGCTTTCAACAATCCTAATCTTTAGTCCCTTCATATAGTGTCCAACCATTTGATTTCTTGTCATTTTTTCTTTGTCTCTTCACAAAATCACAGACAACATTAACAAATCCCTTTTGTAAATCCAGTATAGAAAGGTTATCTAAGACACCTTTCTTGTCTACTATTTGTATGTCCTTTTTAGTTATCAAAACATCAGACTCACAAGTAGATCAAACAGGAAACATGGCAAATGAACTAATTCTATTTATTGTAAGATTACAACAACAGAACTTTGAATGTCCAAAAGTACAAGTCTTCTGCTATATCTTTTTACCTCTTGATAAATTAGGATGGTTCCTTTCAGAGTTTATTTCTCTGCCCAATAATCAGTTGTGGGCTCTTCCCCCTTTTATCTGATCATTTCCATCTTCCAAGATTCTCATATTCCGTTACAGCCATTTTCATTTCTATATTCAATATTTCATGTTGTTCCATATCTTTCTTTTAGCCTGTTAATTTTACTTTTGAATCTATTTCAGGCTTGTCCAGTAAAACATGTTGCATAATATCATTTAGTCTATCAATAATGGCAGAGATCTTTAAAGCTAACTTCTGAATACATTATTCACAAATATCTCTCAGTGCATCCATTGTTAAAAGATTTTGCTCTTTTTTTTTGCATTAGCAAATTGAGTTTAAGTGTTCTTCCGCTTTAACAATAATCTTTATTTCTTTCTGGTGCACCTCTAATGTCCACCTTCAAGTCCCATTTTATCATGTTGTTTTTTTCTGAATGCAAAAAAATAGATTCCCAAAAGAAGAATACTTTTGTTCCATTTCATATTATTATTAAATCCATCAGAATGAGTAGTGTGGTGGCCTAGAGGTGAAGACGCTTGCCTCCCACTCGGAAGGTTGAGAGTTCAATCCTATGCAATGACAGATGTTTGTCTCTCAGGGCACAAAGAGAAAATAATCCTTAACTTGTACTTAAAAACTTCTTTAATAAAGAATTAAAGGAAACTCATTCAAAACTCATTCAGTGAATACCATGACATTTGCTATTCCAAAGGTACTCAATATTTAAAAAGCAATAAAAAGTTTATTTCAAAATGATTAAGAAATGAGGATCAGTCCAACCTTATCTTCTTAAAGGCTACATTATGCCTATGAGCTTTAATAGAATCCTCGATTCCCAATTGCTCAACTCACAAACAGATCACAAAAACATCAGTTCCTGCCATCTACTTATGAGAAGCTACTGTCTGGAGTATGTATGATTAATCTCATGAGCTCTTTTCACCAGAGATTTTGGCAGCCCTGGCATCTGCCCATCAATTTCAGCCATAGTGTCATCCCTATTTCTTCAGGGATGCCTTCAGTGCACCATGTCTTCACCAGAAGTCCTAATCCTTGTATTATTAGCCATATTATTTCTATATTATTTTGTACTATTATATTGTCATTACTATTACCATGTTTATTATATTTTATGCTTATTTATATTTGCAGATTTTAGTATATATGTTTCTATATATGCTATACATTCTGGCTGCAAGTGTGCCTGTAATGAAGTTTTGATTTGAAAATGCCCTACTTAGGGAATTTCCCTGGTCTTGATTGGTCATTTTTCATGCAAGGTCTTTAATCTAACATAGATGAAACATTCTTTGGATGTTAATTTTATAACAGTATTATCTTCAAAGCCACTAAAACACCACTATAGTTGATTTCTTTCATCTTATTTTTAAATTTTAAATTTTTTAAAAAATCACAAAGTACAGTTATTTTCAGGTAACTTTTTAAATGGTAGAATGTCAATACGTTTTTGAATGAATAGACTAGACTAGAGCAACTATCTGAGGCTGCACTAGAATTTCAGAGACAGCTCTTACCATGAGGCCAATCTGCTTAATACAATCTTCATTGTGATTTAAGGGATAAAAGCCCCATTATCTAAAAACACTGACATCTGGTAATACAAGAACCAAGGAAAAAACAGAACAAAAAAACCTCTATTAAACATAGTACCAAGAAAACAATTCACGTGCCACTAACAATGAATTTCAGATATTTATGAATACAATGCACACCGAGCAGGACAAAGCAATAAATAAGCAGTAGCTTCTTTTGCTGAAATTGTTCAGCATCCTATCTCTAAAAGAGCTTAGTAGTCTATGGATTTCATTTTAAAAGAATTTTAGTATGCATTTATGGTAGAACTGTTGGCAGAAAAATCTGTTTATATTTTGGTACCAGTAGTTCCATTTCAAAACTAGCTTCACATTAGGCTGTAACTCAGCCATAGCTCACAAGAAAATGGACACTGGACTTTTTTTAAAAAAAATTAGTTATTGGCATTCTTTAGTGCATTGGTTCAGGTTCAAGGCAGGAGCCAGGAGTTCCGAAGTCAGAAATGGCCATTATATGAACATATAACAATCCTGTGACTTTAAGACCACCAAACAGTGCACCAAACATCTGTTTATTTGGAAGGATGAAAAGAAATCTCAATGTAAACCTCTGAGAATAGAACTATTGTGCATAGCTTCATCTTTATCTGCAGTAAATATTTTAATCAAGGCAAACCCCATTCAGGAGTTTTAAGCCAATTCAAGCTAAAGAGATGAGTTGAGCCAAGAAGTGTCAGAAGATCTATGATTTGCTGCCAAGCCCTTGTTGGAAAGCCTAACATTTACGAACTCAGATTTTTATTTGAAATGAATCACTGTGATGTCTTGAACTAAGAAACCTTAATCTTTCCCAAGTTCCACTGAAGCAGGGCGCAAAATATGCCCCAATTGCTTACAGTATATGGAAAAGTCCTTCCAGAGTATTTTGGCAACAATAAATTAATGGCAACATTGTTAAAGAGTCAAAGAAGAAGAAGGCTCACTTATATTTTATTCCCCAGTATATTGTTCTGAAGGCAGCTGTCTCAGCTGTCACATCATCTAGTCCTGAAACTCAGTACCTTAAATTAGAAGTGATGGAAACCAACCTTCTTTTTCTAGGGTAACAGCATAAATGTGAATTCTTAGATTAACTAGCCTCAACTGGGAAATCGATACGTTTGTACATATATATGCCCACAAAAGAAACAGAAATGATTGAAAAGCTTCAAAAACAAAGTTTTAGAAAGAAGAACCAGAAAAGGAAGAACAAAAAAATAATCTTGAAGCAGAGATTCATGTTGTTTGGGCTGACACCAAAGCTACACCATCAGAACATTTTCAGCTAAAATATTAAGACAACAAAAAATGTGAGTTTTCTACCTGATGCTGAATTTAGTTGGAATTTCCCAAACTTTCAGTTCAATTTAGTTCTACAATGTCAGTTATATGGAAAGGAAAGTGAATATAAAGGATGAAATTTTATCCAAGTGCCTAGAATATTCCATACGCTGCAACAAGCAGAAGATATCTCATGTCATTTCTCTTGTAAGAAAAAAAAACCCCTACTTTAATTGAGCTGTGATTGGAGTAAAATGATTCATTGCTTATAAAATCAGAAAGCGTATTCTTGATAATACAAGGCGTTATTACAAAGTACTACAAGAATCTTTATACATGTTTTCATCTACAGGCTCAAGAGAAGATAGTCCCAAATCATTTCTGCAGATTTGCTGATCTAAAACACAGACTTGGAATTCAGAGTACTGAAAGAAAATGCAATTCCAACCCAAGACTATCCCAGAATACATGTAATAACTTGGGGAACTTCTTTCCCCTAAATCTGACATATGTCCAATATGCAATGTTGCTCTCTCAGTCAGAAGACAATTATAATTCAAAAATTAATAAATGAACCAAAATATTATTTGCCAATAGCAAATACAGACATTGTTAAAATAAAGGTGTGTCTTTTTAGTTGCATTTCTTCCATCCTATTGCTTGAATTTAATTAGTCTAAATATTTAATACAGTGAGAAGCTAGTTCAAAATCTAGTTAGCCCTGTTCTATCATCTCAAGGTAAAAATGTGAGTGTTAGCCTCAAGTAACTTAATTCCTCACACTGCAACACTTTCTATAAAGCTAGAAGTTCTAGATTCCTGTTGAAACAAAATTACAAGAATACTCAGAAAGAACAGAAGAAAAGAAGCCTCTTTAGGCATCTGAAAGTGTTCTTCCAGAGCATCATGTCCTGCACACAGTAAGGAAGACTCAAGCTGAAAACAGACACATGGCAGATTCAGCAGGATTTGATACAAAGGCTTGTATCTTGACCCCAATTCCCTAATGCTCCCTGCAGTATAAACTGGGCACTGAATTCAGCCCAGTACTACATAGTTCCCTGCAGAAAGGGCTCACATTTTTCCACAGCTGGTTACCCAACTGTTGCCCTTATAGTGCAAGCTGTGTTTCACAGGAAAGCTTCATACTAGGCGATGCCAGACAGTAACGCAAAATCCCCTTTGAGACAGAACTCGGGGGGGGGGGGAGTGGGAGGAGCCAAAAGATCTTTCAGAGATTGCTGTGGCCACTTCCAGCTAGGGCAGCAGCTATTCTGCAACACCCCATGGCTGTAACTTCTACATATCCACTTCCCCCACCACTTACAGAGCTAATCACCCCCTGGAGTGTCCTGACCTTTCCTGATGTCAACATTTGTTGTATTGTCAATGTACACAAAAGAACGGCCTAGGCCTTCTCTCCAGGGGAAATGATGAAGCAGCATTACACAGGAGGAGATCAGGCAACAGAAGCCGATTCTGCCTATCACATAATGTTGCAGAATGCCGGAATCTTTAATTTATACATCCTGTGCAAATGGCAGAATGTAGTAATAGAGTTTCAAAGTTCAAACTAGGCATCTGCTATCTGATCATATACCTATCAAAATCAAAAGGGAATCAAACTAGGTGTTTCTAACCACAGTTTGTAACTTTCTGAAAAGACAATACTTGAAAACAAAATGAATAAAAGAATCCAACTAGTGAGCTCCTAAGGCCTGAACAATACAATAAACCAATTTAGCGTATTGTACAACAGAAAGTAGCTACTTTAATGTTGCTGGGAATACAATGAGTATTAAAGGCAGATAGATTAAAGTATCTTGAATTAAATCTGCCTAAATAATTCAGGTAGAAAAAAAGAAAAACGTACCTCAACTTTGCAAATTATACATTAGTTTGTCCTAAATATGGGGAAAGGATATACTTGAGCCCTCAGCAATGTATTAAAGCTCTCCATCTCCACTTCTATTCAGACATTAACAGTCATTAATCATTCTATATTTATGACAGTCATGAAGCCTAATAATTTGTTTTATAATTCAAACACTGGGATTCTCATTTTAATTCTATATCCATTCAATGCCCTGTTTTTATTAGTCCTCATTCCTATCCTTTTCTACTTGGAGCATAATCAAGAACCTGCTTATATTTGTAAACACAGAATTTCCCATTTTCTTCTTAATACTAGTCATCACAGCATATTGTATATAGGCATCTATTTTCACTCGGATGCTATAAAAAATTAGTTAAGTGGTATAAAGTAGTGATTAGAATGGGTTCTTCAATTAATTTCATGGCAATTATTGAATTCAGTAGGTAATTTTAAATAAACCATTCTAGGGAATGCCTGCTTTATAGGATTATTTTTCTGAACATTTGGAAAATCAATAAAATATTAATTACAATTTTTGCTTTTATATTAGATTTGTTTCAAGAAAAACATCACAGAGAAATGTAGATAAGGTCATATTACAGATGACAGTTACTCCAGACTAATCTTTTTGACAGTGATGCTGTAGACAGGTAGTCCTCACTTACAAGCACAATTGAGCCCAAAATTTCTGTAGCTGAGACCGTTAAATTAATTTTGCCCCATTTTACAACCTTTCTTGCCACAGTTGTTAAGTGAATCACTAAATTTATTAAATTAATAACAGGGTTGGTTAAGTGAATCTAGCTTCCCCACTGACTTTGTCAAAAGGGATCACATGACCCCAGGACACTGTAACCATCATAAATATGAACCAGTTGCCCAGGATCCAAATTTTGATTACATGACCAGGGGGATGCTGCAATCATTGTGTGAAAAATGGTCATGACACTTTTTTCAGTGACACTAACCTTGAGTGTTCACTAAAAGAACTGTTGTAAGTCAAGGACTACCTGTAGTTTTTATTGGATCAGGATCATGAAACTGCCTTTCAAAAAGATCAAATAGTGTAGAATTGTCTACATTTTCCCCATCTACTGACGAGTAACTTCAAATTTCTGAAGTGAAGCCATGCTCTCTTCACTCTAACAGTGACTGGTAGTAATGTACAGAGCAAAAATAGGAACTTTAAGAGATATAACATCAGAGTAGAGATAAATGTAACATTTGGATCTTTTATCAAATCTTTCCATTCTCTTGAAGAAATCATGCTGCAACACTTCATTATTTCCACAACTAGTACAACAGTTACCACAACTAGCTACATGAGTTTCACATATAAAAATAAAAACTGCAGTTTTAAGGCCAGTATTTTTTTTGTATTATGACTTTCACAGTATAACCTCAATAAATTCAATTATTAGTAGTGTTAATGTAAACAAAACACAGTGAATGATAAATACAGAAAAAAGCATCCATAAGAACTTTTCAAATGTCTGTATCAATTACTGCCTGGAAACAGAGTGAAAGACACACCCATGTTCAAGTTGATGTCACCAAAACGGCATCACACTTCACTATTAGTGAAATGACTATGAACTAGAAAAAAATGCATGTGACAGATACAGGTAAAACCATACAAGAAAGATAAAGCAGCAACAAAAGAACCATGTCTGAGAGAAAAATTCACCTCCCAGATTTCTAAATCTTTCTAAACACCTGTGTTTTTTTACAACCAGAAGAATTGTATACCTGAAACTCTTGAAGAACAAAGAGTTTGCTGACCTATGCTGGGCTCAAAGGAGTGGACAGGATCTATTCTAGGAATATAGACAGGACAAAGCATCACTTCTCTAAGGCAGCAGCAGCAACAGAGTAATTTCCTTTCTCTGTCAGATTCATCCTAAAACTACTTACTGGGAAGCGATAAACAGGAAGGATTGAAAATTTTAACAAAAAAAGCAAGACGACCGCTTATTCAAAGTGGAACACAATTCAATGGATTTTAGGGGTCACACTTCTGTAAAGAAAATGCAGAAGAGGACCATGCCAGGGACTGCTAAGTTATCCTGAAGATGATGGAGATGGGAGCAGCAGGCCTGCTGACTAGGGGAAGGGCATGTCTACAGTAACTGGAGAAAAAGCCTCTTGTGGCAGAAAACCCAGGGGAGAATCCAAAACTCTCCTCCATTCCACCCGAGGGGGCTCAGCACCCCCAAACCGCACCCGGCAGGTGTAATCAGCCCCCGCTTCCCCTGCGCCCCCCCTCCAACCTGGGAGCATTGCTCTCACCTTCTCCACGTTGTCCACGTTGAAGTCCAGATTTTGCTGGAGGTGGAAAGCCGGGTCCCCTCGGCGCTCCATGGTGCTTCCCTCCCTCCCTCCCACCCACCCCCCAAGCCCGGAGCCTTGGTCCTCTTCCTCGCCCGGGGCTCTCAGCTAGAGCGGGGCAGCGACATCGTGAGGAAGAGGATGGCGGGAGGCGGAGGCAGGAAAGGGGCGCCTATGCAGGGCGGGCGGTCTGTTCTCTTTCAGAGGGGCGGGCGACCCTTCGCCTGTCTCCGCAGAGAGGTTGGGCGCATGGCTCAGCCTGGAGTTTAGCCGCTTCCTCCCCAATGAGTCCCCGAGGGGGGGGAGCCGGGGGGGCGCCTATCGGTTTGTCTGCAATAGGAGGAGGGGCAAGGCTGTGCCGTCCCCGGCGGGGCCAAGGGAGTGAATGGGCAGGTTTTTATACCTGCCTCTCCTCAATTAGGGGAAAGGGAGGAGATTTCCCCCACCAGGTGAGTGAAACGACCCGCCTTCGGACGAATGAAAGCGGTAACAAATCCCTAATTTGCTTGAGGGAGGGAAGGAATCCTTCGGTCCGCCTGCCCTTCTGTCTTTAATGGCGGAGGGAGTACCGGTCCATCTCACAGCTGAAAGATAGGCGTCTTGCCTGCCTGCCTCCGCCTCCTCCTGGCTCGCCGACCCCACTACTCTGCAGTCGGCGGGTCGGTCTCCCTGGCTGAGGCGGTAACCACCGCCGCCACCTCCCCTGTCGCGCAGCCCGACTAGCTGTTGACTGACAGTTGGGCCGGGCGATCCAAATGGAGAAGGAGAATGGGGTCCTGGCGCGCTACAGGATGGTCCACATCAAACGCCGTCTGCCGGGTAGTTAGTTAATCGCCCTTCCACTCAGGCAACAAGGACACCCTTGCCTGTCTGCGGAGGACCAGCCTCCTTGCGTTGGATCATGGGAATTGTAGTTCTAAGTCTGATCGGCGTGATAACGAATAGGGCAAGGGCAATAATTGATGGGAGTTGTAGTTTCAGGCAGACCGTGTTTCTCTTCCACACTCTCTCTGGGGGATAAAATGGCGTTTGATACAATGATGTGATGAGCGTGGACCTTTAATAACTGCTAGGGGGATGTTTGGACAAAAGCCCTGGATTGTCATCACACGTTTTTATTTTAATATGTATTAACGTTATACGTTTATTGTTTCCCCTCTCAACGTGCTCGTTGCTTTCTAGTTCTATTTTTCCGTCTTGTCGTTTTCTCGTTATTGTATTTGGTTCCTTTGAAGAAGAAGCAGGATTAAAAAGAATTAATCCTTTAAATTAATTAATTTATTAATTATTTATTAATTTATTAATTATTTATTAATTTATTAATTATTAAAGCGATCCAAAGTTTTCTACCCCGAGGTACAAATGGCCAGGATCAAATTATCACATTTTGGTCCCATTACCTCGTGTTTCTCTGAAAAACGCTCTAATATGGATAGGAAAGGTGGAAAGAAAGAAAAGAACAGGGTGAAACAGCAGCAAGGTGAGTGGACACAGTTATGGTAGCAGTTGCTGGAAAAAATGAAGGAGCATGTTAGGCGCAGATCATCATAAAAGAACATCTCTCTATACTGTTGCTAAGAGTTGACACCAACTTGATGGCACATAATCAGCCATCAATCATTTTATTTCCTGGTTTCCTTTGCTCTTCTGATGTAGCTTGTAACAGCAATGAAGTCTTTATTTTAACAAATGCAGGGTTAGCCCAGTCTTTCCACGCTAGATAGGTTGGATGAATAGGGGATTGCCTCTGGCTGCAGGAGCAAAGTTGGCCAGGCTTCTTCCAAATGTTCTGTGTTTCCTGAACAAGGCTGCTGTCTCCTGTGTGAGGTAGACATTGAAACAGCTCTGCCAGCTTTTGCATGAGGTTGGCTGATTGCCTCAGACAGCAAAATATATAAAGCTGCTCTGCTGAGTTCCACACAGAGTAGCCCAGAGATGCTTAAAGGAGCTCTCCAAATGTGTCCCAGGTTCACATGCATTGGGTGAGCACCCCCAACTTCCAAAAGCTTTTAATCAGTTGCAGATTTCCAAGCGGCAGAAGATGTAAGTTACACAATAGCAAAGCAATCATTTAAATTTTATTTACTTTTTGTCTGATTTGACTAGGGAATATAGTCAAACAAAAATTAGTTTTTATTCTGATCCCATCCAGTGCAGTTTTAGGATGAAACATTGGCACCATCAAAAGCCAAGTAGGACCACTGTCCCAGAAAAAAAACTACACCCCTTAGCTAAACTAGACTCCATAAATAGTTGGTTTTATATAGTGTTTCTAATCTGCTCTCAAGAGTTTTTGAACTACTGCATCCATCATGACAAATCATAATGGAAATTGTAGTCCAGTTTAACATATAAAAGACAGTTATAAACCTACTGATTGGCTAAGCAAGTTATGTCAGTTATCCATTTAGACCAGTGATGGCAAACCTTTTGGATACTGAGTACCCAAACTGCGCACACGCATGCCCAAACTGAAATGTGTGTGCACATGCACAAATCTGTGCACCAACATGCACGCATGCACACACCAACATGCACACATGCACAGCAGAAACCCGAAGACCTGGCGGGAGATGGGGCATCCCAACACCAGCAGAGCAGCAAGAGGTAAGATCTTTTGCTTTTATGAGCTTTTGTTCCATCGTTTGGAGGAAAACAAGCTCACGAAAGAACCGCCACAGAGATCTGACCTGGGGCGATGGCATGCATGCCAGAAGAGAGAGCTCTACATGCCACCTTTAGCACGCATGCCATAGGTTCGCCATCATGGATCTAGACTGTTTCATGTTTTTATTTTATTTTATAATGAAAAAGGAAGAAAGAGCAAATGTAAAGGAGTGCAATTTCTTTTTGTTCCCTACCTTTAATTTATATAGAAGGCACAAGGGCTGCATTTCTCCTTATATTATATTCATCTGCAAATAAAACCACCTCTATAAGCCAATGGAATTGTTCTGGCTTTTTTTTTTTTCATCCCTTCAGAAGCATGGAAAAAATAACACTATAATAAAAAATTACAAGTACATTTCTTGTTGCAGGATGTGATTAATGTGTATCCTGGGAGTGAAATTATTGTATATCATTGGTCAGATAATATGACAGAATATCTTTTGCAGTGATGGCTTGATTTGGTTCTTTTAAGGGGTAGGACATTGTAGAGATTATAAATATAATGTATGTAAATATAATTACAGATAGTCCTGTATCATGATTCCTTTAACAATCATTCAATGTTACTATGGTACAGAAAAACGTGATGTATCATCAGTTTTCATATTTTTGAGCAACCCAGCACCCCCTGTCATGTCCCAATAGTCACATAGGCAAAATTTGGGTGTTTGGCATCTGACATGTATCTACAATGGTTGCAATTCCTGGGGTCATGTGATTGCCAGTTATAACTTTCCCAGCTGGCTTCCGACAAACTCAATGGGAGAAGGTAGATTTGCTTGATTACTGCACAATTCACTTAACAGCTGCAGTGATTTGTTTAACAACCATGGCAAAAAATCAGTTAAAGCTCACTTAACCATTGCCTTGCTTAGCAATGGAAATTCTGGCCCTAATTGTTGTAAGTCAAGGAGTACTTGTACAGATATAGGAAAAAAGTTATTATGATTATTATTTCAATTTTTATGACAACTTTTAAACATTTAAAGCATAATCGAACCAATTGATTAAACCAAACAAGGTATTTTTATGTGCGTGGGCATAAAGGATGGCATTTACTTCAACACCTGATTTGGTAGATAATTATTAGGGTTAACATCTACTGTATGTAAAGGTAGATGGTACACAAAAGTTTCAAATATAAACAATGTTTAAGCTACATACAGCTATATTGCCAAGCTAGCCAATGACATGGTAAAACGTGTGAATAAGCATTCGACTGGCAGCTTCTTTATAGACAAAAGTATTGTAAATCCATGAAGCATCACTGACTTTTCTGTATGAAGCTGCACATTAGTCCCTTGATTATTTATGAATTATAAATATACAGTGTGCCTTTAAAAATCAGTTGGATGAGACCTGATCACAAAGGCTTCAGGTTTAACAAGGAAATTAGGCAGCTGTCAGGATACCCCAAAAGCTAAGCCAGTATTTCTAGGCTTCAGAATTTAGACAACCACTTTGTGAAAGCAGAGTAATACAGAAAATGTCATCTAGCAGCTGTCTGGATTTTTTTCAACCCAGATATGGTACAGTATGCCTAATAAATGTGTTAAGTTTTTTGAGTACCAAAAATAGTTTTTTTGTCACAAACTAATATAGCTGTCTCCCTGAGTATTTGGGATATTGGGCTAGTAGTACTGACTTTTAACCAGTAATCACATGGCCAGATTCAAATCACTGATGTGATGATGAAGGTTCCCTGAAGGAAAGAACTCCCTTATTGCTCTCTTCTGACCAGTCTGTTTCTGGCCAAGAAGGGAAATCTTTTAAATCTGAAAAGTGAAGGAATGTTAATTAAAATTGTGCTTTTTAAAAATATTCTGAAAATGTTTAAGAAGAAAAGGAAAATTTGTAAAAGTGTTCATTGTTATTGTATGCCACCTTTTGCAGGAGGATGGGTTTGAGTCAGCATTGACTTCTAGTGACTGCCTGCCCGGGCACATCCCTGCAGTATTTTTGGCAAGATTGGTACAGTCTAAAGCAGGGGTGTCAAACTCGTGTCATCACGGCATCATCACATGACGTATCGGGACATATTCCCCCTTCGTTAAACCGGGTATGGCCAGCGTGTGATGCATCTGGCCCACGGGCCGGGAATTTGACAGCCCTGGTCTAAAGTGAGCCGTTCTGCTCCCCTTCCTCACACAGGCAAACGTAATACCAAGCACGCCTGCCAATTTTTTATTAGGTAAACAGATGAGAATTCTTGGCAGACCAAGGTTTTGGCAGCAAACTGCCGAATGCCTGCCAAGACTGTTTTCACTCCTATAAAGCAGAAGAGGACTTATCTTCAGTCTGTTCCAGGAGCAACAAATTATCTACGAGACAAGAGTTTAGTCAATGTTCAGTCCAAAATATATCCAAGTCGAATTTCAGAGATCACGATGTGACTTTCAGGGTTTAACTTTGTCCGTCACAAAGCCTGAAGAGCAATCCCACCCACTTTTATTCCTGGTGGGGCGTGGCTCCATGACTCAGCTCAATCTCTGGCCCTCCCACGCCTCTTCCGTTGCTGCGCACGCTTCTCCCTCCGACGCTGCCTGGGATCAAGCCAGGATTCATCATCCTCGCTCCCTATCAATTGGTGCTCCGATATGCCTTCCTCCTGGCACATCCCAGGCTGTTCCTTCTGGCCTTTGGATGAAACCTGAGGCATTGCCAGAAAGGAGGGTCCTGGAGAGGGAGGCCTTGTCAGTTCCTCCCCATCACCTTCTGAGTCCTCTTCCTCTGTTAGGACAGGCTTGGGAGTCGGGGTCACAACATGAGCCTTTTCATCTTTCCCTCATATATGAGGAAAAAAAGTTACATTTTCAAACTTTATTTTCCAAGTATGTTTATAGTAGGTGTTATAGTCAGATTTAGAAATTGGGGGACACAAAACTAGTACACTATTAAAATGTAGAAATAGTGTATTTTAAACTTTTCAGAGAAGCAAAGATAATCTAGAGATACTTTTTCAGTATTTGATAATGTTTTATACTGCTTTATTTAAAACCTTAAGAAAAGTTTGACTCATATAAATTGTAGAACTATATTTAACAATTGGGATTTCTTGTTGTTCTTTAGTTCCCTCCCATATAAGCATACACATAAGCCAAGTTTGCATTGCTTTCGCAGGCTTTATTGCTACAGGAAGTTGTTGTTGTACAAAAATAGAGTTTATCCCAATGCAAATAGAGGACAAAGAATACAAAATCAAGAAAGGAGGAATAGGAAATGCCCTTGTTAAGGCCAAGTGGGGAAAGGGGGTGGGGTGGGGGGAATAGGAACTGCTGATCCTAGGGCATCGCATCAGTTTCTAATGTATACCAGACCCGTTGTCAGCTTCATAAATAGGTTGCCACTAGGGAATGAGTGGGGTACAAATAAATAAATAACTTATAGAATAAATAAATTGGATTAGAAAATTTAAACTTTCTAAATAGGTTTAGAAAATGTCACTTCTAAGGCAGGTGGGTTCCCACTCTGCTGGTACTAAATAATGATTGAACCAGAACTGAAAACCATTGCTGCTTCCATTGCCAGCCTGGTAAGTGCAGTAGTCAAATTCCAAACCATTGCTAGTGTGTCTGTGCATGTTGCACGCCAGTATGCCACTGCCATCACTTGTTTTATACCGAGCCCCTTTTCTACCTACAGAGGCCTTGACTGTGCTTCTAACTACTAGATGGCATCAACCTTCCTTAACCCAGATCTGGTAGCTCTGAGAAACACCTCAAATTTGCCCTTTTGTACATCCATACCATTTCTGCTAAGGATAGGCTCTCACCTGAAAAATTCTCAGATGAGGCTGATGGTTGTAATCATCAAACTTCTCCCAAACAAACCACAATGTTATTCAATCCTCAGATAATGCACTGATTATTCTAGCACAGGTCACAAAGTTGGAGCGACCACTGAATGTTCAGGGCACCAAATAGGCTTGCAAAATTGTCCTTCATGCTTATCCACAATTGCTCCTACCTAGATGCAGTCAGAACATGTTTCTAAAGAAAAGGCAGATGGTGGGCTCAAATAAAACTGGGGAGAGAATTGCAGAAGATGACATGACCTAGTGAACAGCCTTCTTTCAACTACCTGGAAGAAGATCAGTTGGTATTACAAATATCTCAAGCTAAATGCCACACCCCCTATCTCTTGAATGAGGTGTGAGAATTTCCAATGCTTTTTCTTCAGTGGGACAAAAGGCTTGATAGGTAAGAAGATTCACAATGCTGTTGATAGCCCAATCTTTAAAGGAGAAATGTCCATTCTGGAGTCATGCAAAAAAGAAAGTACACCCTATATGGTTATTACGTATCAGGACATAGGAAAAATCATCTGGCCCTTAGAAAGTAGGTAAATGCAATCTTAGATAAACAACAATACATGACATATTATACCATGCCATCATTTATTTTACAAAATGGAGAAGCCATGTGTGAAAAACTAAATACACACGGGTGGGCTGCTGAGGGTTCGCAACCTCAGCAGCTACGATTCTAGCTACGATTCTGTGCAGTTTGGAGAACCCCCAAATCCCACTCCTGGCTGGCCCCACCCACCCTGCCTTGCCCAGGAATCCCTACATAGCCTGTTTTGGATGCAGGTAAATGCAGGGCATGTGCAGAGGCTCAGGGAGGGCAAAAAATGGGCCTACTAGAGGAAGGTGTTTCTGGCCTCCACAAGTCTCCAGAGCCTGGGGAGGCCGTTTTTGCCCTCCCGGAGGCTTGAAGAAAGCCTCTGGAGGGCAGGGAGGGCAAAAACACCTCCCCCGGCTATGGTGCAGGTGGCTAACTAAGCAATGACCACACCCACCCAGCAACTGGCCAAAGAACCCTAATTGCTAATTTTTTTGAAGTCCACCCCTGAGTACACGCTTACTGCTTCAAGAGGGATGAAGAAGCTAAATAGCAGCCAGGTGCTACTAATCAAATGCCTCTGATCAACTGACCATCAGCAAGTGTGACTACTTCTATAAAAGCCAAAGTTTTAGGAGTTTGCTGGTCTCCAGTATTGAGATTTGTGTTAACAGAATGCCAAAAAGGAAAGATATCAGCAATGATCTTAGAGAAGCAACTGTTGCTCTCCATCAACCTGAGAAGCGTTATAAGGCCATTTTTAAACAATTTAAAGTCCACCATTCCACCAAGCGTTATAAGGCCATTTTTAAACAATTTAAAGTCCACCATTCCACCAAGCGTTATAAGGCCATTTTTAAACAATTTAAAGTCCACCATTCTATAGTGAGGAAGATTATTCACAAGTGGAAAATATTCAAGACAATTGCCAATCTTCTCAGAAGTGGATGTCCCAGCAAATTCACCCCAAGATCAGACTGTGCAATGCCCAGAGAAATTACCAAAAAATCTAAGTTACATCTCAGACTTTACAGGCCTCAGTTAGCATGTCAAAAGTTACATTTCATGACAGTACAATTAGAAAAAGACCGAACAAGTATGGTTTGTCTGGAAGGGTTGTCAGAATAAAGACTCTTGTCTCTAAAAAGAACATGGCAGCATGGCTTAGGTTTGCAAAGTTGCATCTGAACAAATCACAAAACTTGTGGAACACTGTCCTTTGGATAGATGAGACCAATATGGAGATGTTTGGCTATAATGCACAGTGCCACATTTGGTGAAAACCAAACAGTATATCAGCATAAACCTCTGATACTAACCATCAAGCACAGGGTGATGATTTGGGCTTGGTTTGCAGCCACAGGACTTGAGTACCTTGCAATTATTGAACCAACTATGAACTCATCTGTATACCAAAGTATTCTAGAGTCAAATGTGAGGCCATCTATCCAACACTTAAAACTTGGCCAACATTGGGCCATGTAACTGGACAACAATCCCACGCACACCAGCAAATCTACAATAGAATGACTAAAAAGAAAAGAATCAAGGTGTTGCAATAGCCCAATCAAAATCCAGACATCAACCCAATTAAATGCTGTGTCAGGACCTCAAGAAAGCTGTGCGTAAACAAATGCTCACAAACCTCAATGAACTGAAACAATGTTATAAAGAAGAGCAGGCCAAACATCTTCCATAACAATATGGAAATGATTAATGATCAAGTTATTGCTGCTAAGATGTTGAATCATAAGGTGTACTTAGTTTTTCACACATAGTTTCTCCATTTTGGCTTTTTGTTAAAAAAAATGACATGGTGTAATATGTCATGTGTTGTTCTTCTGAAGTTGTATTTACCTATTTTTAAGAACTGCTAAAGACCAGATGATTTTTACTATGTCCTGATACAGTACATCGTAGAACTCAGCAGGTGTGCTTTTTTTCCCACATGACTGTATAACTAACATCACCGATGAGAGGTGAATACTCTCTAAAGAAGGCCAAGATTTAGGCCAACAATACTATATTTCTCTCCTGTTAATTGTCCTTTCATTCCTCACATCTGGACAGAAAAGCTCTAGTGTGAAGTTTATTTCTCCTCCTGCTGCCACTTACCGGCAGGGCAGGCTTATTTTTATTTTATTTATTTGTATCCCGCCTTTATCATTTTTACAAATAGGCAGTGAACATGTCCAGCATACTTTCCTCCTATTTTCCCCACAACAACAACCCTGTAAGGTGAGATGGGCTAAGAGAGAGTGACTGGCCCAAAGTCACCCAGCTGGCTTTCATGGTTAAGGTGGGACATGAACTCACCATTTCCCAGTTTCTAACCTGGTGCCTTAACCACTAGACCAAAGTGGATGTCTATGATCTCTTATATCTATCTTTTATGATCTCTCTGTAGCATGAACAAGGATATGTCAATTCAGAAACCCCAGGAGCTCTGAACAGATAGTATATTTAGCCCACACAATCACATTCAGCTGCTGAACCTTCATACACAGTTTGCCAGACATTGTAATTATCCAGGAAAGAGAAGTTCTCATAACGGATAGGTCGGCAGCAAGGTTCAGAAATAAAATTCGTATACTTAGGCCCAGAAACACCATGCTGCATAATGTAATTTAGGATTACGTCATAGTTATTGCGCCTACATGACCCACTGCAATAATTGAATGAAACAACCTCCTCAGTATCAAAGCCAAACCCCAGACTCCGCACATCGACTGCGCGGCTATGTAAGCGACAAGGACCATTTGCAACCCTTCTTGTGTTTCTCTTGGCATTGCGTGATGGGGAATGCTTAGCCCTGAGAAATTCTGATGCGCTCAGGTCTCGCATGGTGATGTTTTTCCCTGGAAGAAAAAGGGAAGAGGGGTCTTAATTCTTCCTCCCAAGGAGAAAAGAATAATACAGGATGAGTGTATAAATCTTGAAGAATATACATTCCTCAACCCATACGACCATCCGAGAGAAAGGAAGTCTCAAAAATCCAATTGACTTGGATCAAGAATTTGAATGAAGCACCCTCCTCCCCAAGCCACTTTCCCTGGAAAAATGCCAGGTTCCTACCATTCCAGTGGTTCCATGTATCCAGAGATAGTGTTTCCATGTTGTTTTTTTGCATAGAGGCAGAGCTGGCAGAGCCCAGGCTTCCCGAAGCTGCTCCCAATGTCTTTGGACTTGCCATGAGTGTCCCAGCAAACAGTGATAGTATAGTTAAGGTACCCCACAAACCCTGCTCCTATGATAAGACAGGAGGATATATAACAGTAAATATGCTAATTAGGATACAAATAAAGTGGAAGATAAGAAAGCAAGATTTGCTAAATGCAGAGCTATTTTACATATGATCAGTGGTGAAATGTAAAATTTGTTACTACTGGTTCTGTGGGCGTGGCTTGGTGGGGGGTAATGTGATTGGGTGGGCAAGGCCAACTTTTTTTTAACTTTTACTTTTAAAAGCATTTTTAAAAGCATTTTTTAGCCGAAGAGGTTGTAGGAAAAAAATACTTTTAAAAGGCTCTGACGATCCCAGCTGCGCGATCATCAGAGGCTTTTTTTTAAAACTTTTAAAAGCATTTTTTCAGCTGGAAAAAAAATGCTTTTAACAGTAAAAAAAAAAAAAGCCTCTGATGATTATGCGGCTCAGCTGGGCATAGGGTGGCCAGGGATTTTTGCTACCAGTTCTCTGAACCACCTGCTGCCATCGATACTGGATTGGGCGATCCGGTGCAAATGGGGAGCATTACACCCCTGCATATGATGATCCTTCCACATGACATCATATGGCAGCTATGGTCAGGACGGCCTTTGCCCAGCTCCACTAGTGCATCAGAAATGGCCCTATATGAATTGGGAAGGACTTGCAACAATAATTCATACTGTGATCACTACTCAGCTGGGCTACTGCAAGTGCAGTAGGGTTATCTTTAAAGACCACTTTGCAAATGCAGTTGGTACAAAATGCTGCAGCTTGCTTATTTGGCACTAGTTGCCAGGAGGATATTGTATCTAGGATGCAGTGGCTCCCAAAAGATCTACAATCTGAAATCCTGGTTTTGACCAATAAAAATATATGGAACTAAGATACCATTAGAACCACCTCCTCCAGCTAAAATAAAACCATGACATGGTTGATTCTGATTCCTGGGTTTTATTATTTATTGTCTCTATTTTAACTGGTTTTAATTACGATTCTTTTTATTATTGTATGTTTTTTAACCTGTGTTCACCGCCCTGAGTCCTTAGGGAGAAGGGCGGCATATAAATTTTTGTAAATAAATAAATAAATGACATGCACATCCCAAGAGAAATTGCTTGTGATCTCCTGCTTATGTGAAGTTGGGCGACGGCCTTAGTTATCCATCATAGCCCCATGCTATGGAATGAACTTTCCTTTCAAGTTTGACGTGCTCTAATATTGATGGCATTACAGAATCAAGTTAAGACAAAACTCTTCTGGAGCTTTTTTTTTTAAACTTAGTTAAGATGATACCATCTTTTGAATGTGCTTTTTGTGTGTTGTTCCCTTTATAGCCTGCCTTGTTGGTTGTCTTTGAATTTTAACCAGTTGCACCATGAATATTTTATTTCTTATCATGGATGCTTTATGTTTGTTATATTGTTGAGAATCTTACGATTATGGAAGTATAGAATTGAAATGCAGTAAATACAGTCCTTCCATGGTGTAAAATATGTGTCAAATGATCATAGGTAAATATCAGAATGAAAAAGAATCTTTTTCACTTCAAGCATATCTAGTGAGAAAATCATGCAAATGGATCACACAAACGCAAAAGCCCATCTGAATTCATCACACCAATCAGTATGTGACGGGCTGTATATTTTGGACTATATAGAAATGATATTCATATTAAAAATGACCATCTCAAGTGTGAAATTTGGAGCTTTGTCTGCTAGAAATGGACTAAAGAAACCAAAACAATCGGCCCAATATACTGAAAGCAAAAGTGAAGTGAAAGAAGGGAGAAACTCTTCCATCTTTCATAAATTGAATTGACATCTTTCATAAACAAAGCCTCTGTAACTTTCCACTGTTTCTGGAACTCATGCCCTGATGTCAAGAACATTCCTTGGCATTGACTAACTCACCCTGAATCGTGCTTGTTGGATAGGCAAACTCTTGCAGGAAGAGGGATGTCTGTCTAATCTGTGCTTTGACCCGTCAACTCTCCACTCCATCCTACCTAAAATACAAAGACACAGATCAGGAACCCAGTTCCATTTCTCTGAATGTGAAGATTAGTTTTCAATCTTGCAAGCTTCTGGTCCAGTTATGGCCCCTGCCTGTTGTACCTCTATGAGAAGTCCTTCCTGGGCTGCAAAATTCTTTCAATAAATGTCTCCATTCAATTAAATAAAGGTGCTGAAGAAGCTCCTAATTTGATACCTTTTTGCTTGTGACTGACCTGACAATTTTTTAAATTATCTCCTTGCGATAGGCCTGCTACATTAAGAGAATGTTATATGGATATTTCCATGGTTCCATCCTAATGTATCTGTAACTGCCAGTAAATTTTTAAAAAGCAAATCCTCTAATGTTAGCTAAGACTAGCAATACCAAATTAAACATACATTTTGCAACAGAATACAAACATTATCGTTCATTGTATTATGTTATGCCCAGCTGCATCCAAAAATATTTTGTGAAATAATCATAGAACCTCCCTGTATTGGAGAACAGTAACCTCTGAAGTATCAGTCAGGTTTACACTCATGACAGAATACCTATTAATATTTATATATTTAAAAGTGCTTCATCTAGACTTGGAACAGAATATGCTCATAGGAAAGCCTTACATTAAAATTTTCCACATGGGGAGCTATTGTGGATGGTGTGGATGATCTCAGCAGTCCACTTTCCTTAAAAACAGTTCTATCTTCCTTTCATCTGCAAGAATTTTGGATTATAAACTAAGGGTGCAAAGAATGGATTTCTTGGAGCAACATCACCAGTGGTTCTTTTTATCCCCATCAGAATGCCCAAAATAGGTGAACTTTTTCATTTTGGGGATTTTTTTTAAGGGCCCTAAGACCTGCAAATATTTAAATAATCCATTTCATTCATTAAAACTCCTGATACTCCATCAAAATAGGCCTTGGATCACCTACTTTTGAAAAGCCAAGCATGGTGCAGACTTGAACTCATAGGAATGTCTTCAAGCAATTTAAATGTTTTAGATCTATTTTTTTATCCCACAACGAGCATACAGAAATGGGATAAATATAATTACATACAAAAATATGCCAATCAAAGAAATAAATCTGATTCATCCATTCAACACACTTTTGTGTATAACTGTATTGTAATCTAATCTTTTAGTTTTTACTGTCAGCTATTTTTACCCACTCAATACTCATGGATATTTTTTTATGTTTGCACTGTTTCTATCAGACCCTTTCCAGTTGCCTATTAAAAATGAATCACGCTATTGGCACTGCCATATTGAATGAAGCACCAGGAACCTAGGTGGAATCCTCCTGCCCTCACACCATCTTCTGATGTGCAATTACAAAGAACAACTCTTTGTGAACTCTCCATCTCTCCATTCAGTTCTCCAAAGAGTCTTGAGTAGTAGCTGGAACTAACAAAAGATGCTAAACCTTTGTGTCACATCCTGGTTTAATTTTAGACACCTTGGGAAAGCAGAGATGTGCCTAGCTGGACAAGATTTCTTTTCCTACAATGCAGGACTGGGAAGCCTCCTGAACAATCACTGCCAAGATCCCTCACCAATGGTATTCCGGTTGAGACTTTTGGGAGTATCGGATCAGATATTTGGGATCCTATCTTGAGTTTGTAGAAGGTTTGTATTTTTCTCCCACAAGGTGGCAACACAGAACCAGTTTTTTCTCCCTACCGCTTTCTTTGGCCATACAAGAAAAGTTCCTTCTCGCTATTTTCCAAGGACTGACCAAGTTCCTGGACCTGACTTTTCAGAAAAGAATACAGAGGGAATTCCTTCAGAGAGCATCAAGAACCCAACAGTTCAACCCTGAACTGCATATATTCTCTTTTATTGCAGGCACACATTAACAGCTTGGAATGTCTTTATATTTTTTTGTGGAGACCTACAGATAAAGTTGGAACATGACCATTGAAGTAAAACAAGAATAGAAAAAGCTCAAACAGCATTCTTCAGAATGAAAAAGGTCTTCTGAAGTCATGACCCAAGCCTAAGATTGAAAAGCAGGCTTGTCAGATGTTACATCTTTTCTATCCTGCCCTATGGAGTGGAGAGTTGGTCTCTGACAGAAAGTCACTCGAAGAATCTAGAAGCATTTGAAATGTGAATTTACAGGCGGCTGTTATGTATAAGTTGGGTTGACAAAATCAGAAATGAGGTGGTGATAAGCCGCCTGGGAAAGCCAAGGGAAATAATCAAAATCATAAAAAAGTGATAGTTAGAATATTTTGGACATGTGATGCGACACCCAGAAAGATATGGCATACTTCACTTAATCCTTCATGGAAAGATTGAAGGCAAACGAGGTCAGGGTGGAAGAAAAATATGGCTTCAAAATCTAAGGGACTGGTTTGGATAAAACTCAATAGCACTTTTGAGGTTGTTGATAAAAATAGGATCTCCAACATGGTCACTAACATCTGATGACAGATATGGCACAAGAAGAAGAAGACAGATAAAGTCACTTTCTGAAGAACAAGAACTCCTATCCTTTCTAAGTTGTTTTGGTTTTTCTTGGAATCTGCCAGGGACTATGCAAGGAAAGTAACGTATTTTCAGAAACACCCGGTAAATATGGTCCATTTAATTTTTCCTCTTTCACCTTTCATGTAGAGCCACAATCAGGTTTCTTTTATCTGCCATTCAGAAATGATAAAAGAAAGTTTTGTTGTTTTCAATCCCAGCCATACAAAATTGAATACATTGCTGACATCTGCTTCCACATCTCGTAAAGCGATACAGAAGTCATCAGCTTCCAGCAATAAGTTCAGATGTTTTGGATAATGATACTTTTCCTTTCCCAAGACTTTTGAGTGGGAAAGCTGTGCCTTCTTCTAGAGTTATAGGCAAAGCTTCTAGGCTTTAATTTCACTTATCTGCATTATGGCAAGATCTGAATCTGAATTGACAAAAGAAGTTGGAACCAGGGGATATATGAGAGAAAAGCAACATGCAGAAATAGCTGGGCCTATTCATTGACGAGTTTGCTGCAAACCTGACTGGAAAGACCTAAATAACCCCTTAGGTTCATTCCTAAAAGTTGACACTTGGCATGCTAACACATGCAAAGTCAATGTCAGATCGCTCCTGTTCCGTTGCTATAATTTGTGTCATTAACTGGTTATTTCACTGTATTCATAAATGAGAAATGTATATAAAGTAGGTTTTGTGAAAATCAAGCAGTACAAGCACTCAAAACCTCTTTTTTTCCCCACAGGCAATTCAGCAAACAGGTCAAACAATGGATAATAAAGAAGAACATACTTGTCAACTGCCGACAGTCTGAATGGCTATTTCTGAGTGACTTCAAAGCAGTTTACCAATAAGATGCCTCAAGTTCCACTTGGATTTTGATGTACTAGAGCAAAAGAAAAATATTATCCTGTTGGATGCCTAGAAATACTAGAACAAGTGTTCACATTAAGGCGGCCTGTTGCCAAATTGTTGAAGGAAGCTCATTTGATGTTTATTTTCCAAAACAAAGGTATGTTGGCAACGGAAGTATTTTTTAATCTGGTAAATTGCCAATGTATTCACCATCCAGCACAACCTGCTCACCTTTAGAAAGCATCAGTGATATTTAATATACCGTATGTGATATCTAGTGGCTAGAAACACAAGACAATGTCATAAAATTAGAGACGCCAATCTAGAGACAAGTGTAGATGGAGCAGCCCAACCTTTTATAAATCCACCCCCCCCCCCCAGTAGCAGCAAACGTGAGCAAATTAGACAGGCAGGAACTGCATCAAAAATTGCAACCTTATGTTGCAATTCCCACATTCCCCTCAACAGCAAATAATCAGCAGAGAGGTGCTTCTAAAATCAGTATTAGAGAGGAAAGGAAAAGCGGGCCAGCTTACTCCAGTGATGGTGGGAAATGGGCAAAGGGGCAGAATATGCAGTGCAACCACTGGCACATTTACTCAGAAGTAAATGTTTAAGAAGAAGTAAGTATTTATGAATTGCACTCTTAGTTCTTAAAGAACACCAGCATCAATAAAATGTGTGGAACTTCCAGACGCTCTTTTGGATCTTAGTAGAGCACAAAGGACAAATTAGATATAGTCCAGCTTGATTGATCCAGGCTGAAAGCCTCAACAGAAGTCCCAGAAATAAGAGAGGATTGTTGAGCAGATTCCTGGGCATTAGGAAAGGAAAAGGCCACCCATGAGTTGGGATCAAGGACAAGATCGCGAACCTTTTTCACACAGACTGCACCACTTTCCAGCCACCCACCAGACCTCCCCACTCCCCACCGTTGATTCCCTGCTTCCCTGCCTGGACAACTAGGACTTTTGGAAGCCACGAGGCAGACCGGATCGGAGCAAGAAGCCCGGGATCGAGGCAACCAGGAGAGTGAGCAGGGGTTCTGAGCCACTCTCTGGAGAATAAATGCGCTTTTAAGCACACATCTGTGGGAGGCAACAACGTTGCTCCTCCCTACACCCTAAGATCTTCCAAAGTAGATCTGCTTACACAAATACATTCGCCCGCCACCCTCATTTGCCCCGATCTCTCCTCCCCCAACAACCCCCTCCCTTCCGCCGGTTTGGAAGGCGCTCACACACTTTCCAAGCCCGCCCCACTCACCGTGCGCTCCGTCTCGACAGATCGGGCGCCTTCTGCTGCGCGCGGCTCTCCGGGGACCATGCTCCGAGAATCCGGGCCGTGAAGCGCCTCCTTCTGGGTACCGGCCCTTCCAGGGCATCGAATTCGCTCCCTGTACCGGAGAGATACAGTCGCCGTGGGCCAGGTTAGCGCGCCAGAGACGTCCTCGCCAGAACAGCTACGGAGAGGGACCCTTAACTCTTTCAGGAGATTTCGCTTCTCCCCGATTTGGGACGGAGCCCGGAATAGGGGCAGGCGCTCAGGCACGCGCGCCCAACCTGTTTTCCCGCTAGGGACTCACCGCCGGCCCGCTCTTTCCCTTACCTCCCGGCGACGGCAGCTCCACGGCAGCTCCTGCCTTCAGCCGGCCCCGGGGGCCATGGCCCGGTTTTCCCGGGATCGTTCCACTAAGTATCCGACCTTCACGTCGCCAGCATGGCCAGTGGGTGCCCGGCGCGCTCAGCGCCCTCCTGTGGGGAAAGTTCGGGTTAAGGTCCCGGACAGAAGCGGCAGGGCGGCCCCGATCCACGGACTCCCATCCACCCCGGCCCGCGCTCAACCCGCGCAACAAGGAAATCCGCCAAGGGGGCGCGTAGCCTGCGGGACTCGGACTCGTGACCGGCAGAACTCCAGTCCAGGCGGCCTCTGGGAGGGAGAAAAGGACCGGCTCCATCTCAGCGCCTAGCTGAGTCTGGTGTCAAATTCCAGGCTCAGCTGTCACCTGATCCCCAGAGCGGGGCGGAGCGGGTTAGTCCCGAAGAAGAGAGCGAGCGAGCGAGCGAGATCCACGGAAAGGATGGGGAAGGACACCCCCCCCCCCGCCATCCCCTTCTCCTGGGGCCAAGGGAATTTAGAAGCAGACGTCGCCGATTGACGCCACCTGTGCGCCGAGGGCTTGGGCATCTTGTATAGTCGAGCACTTCTATACTGGAAACGAGGGGAGCCCCCTGGAAGCTCCCAGGAAATAAGAATGCTGACGGGGCAATTTGGCAGGATTAAAACTCAGCACAAATTCGGCTCAAATACATTAAGGAATGGCTCCGCGTTAAATGACAGGGAATAGCAACGGCAGAGTTTGGAAGGAAGGACCTCTGCTTTCTCATGGTCCTTCTGGTCCTAATACTCACCTCACTGAGCCCTGCTGCACCAGATGAAGAACACATGTGCAAGTAAGCAGAGGTTATGTGCTTGCTGGGTGATCACAGTAGCAGAAATTATCTTTGTCTATTCATTGCCTTGGGCAACCCTAAAGGTACCAGTCTTGACAGTCTTTTTGTCCAAAGAGGAGAGAGTGATTAGAAAGATCTTCACAAGAAGAGAGAGAAAAAATCCAGATAAATGAATAGAAACAGTGGTCATTTCTATTGCAATCACTTCTTTTAGGGGAGATATAAAGTAACACAGCAATGATGAACATGAGTCAAATATGGAAAAGCAAGGACATCGGCCTGGCCATCAAATGTAGGTTAATTAATTGTGTTCCTCATAACTTCCTATGGTTGTGAAATTTGCACCTTAAAAAAAGCAAGACAGGATGAAAATCTGTTTGAGTTATGGTGATGGAGAAGGCTCTTGTGTATTCCTTGGGCAGCAAAGATGACTAACAAGCAAATACTTGAGCACATAACCCATGTCATGCAAAGATAAAAATCACAAAGCTGTGATTTTTGGCTCACTTACTTTGGCCATGTCATGCGAGGAAATTCACTGGGAAAAGCAATTACACTTGGAATAATTAGTGGTAAAAGGAAACTAGGCCATCAAAGAACACAGCTGAACACCATTAAAGTTGACACCAGCCAGAGCATAGCAAAACTCAAAGAATAGTCAAGATTGAAAGAAGTGAAGAAACCTGGCCCACAGAATCACCAAGAGTCCGACTCAACTGAACGGATAACTTCATCATCAGAGTATCATAGTTTCATAGCTTGGTAGTCTTGAATAAAACTCACAGATCTGAGCTTGGTTGAAGACTCTTGGACATACAATATGATCTAGCACAGGGGTCTCAAACTCAAGACCTGGGGACTGGATCTGGCCCACGGTGTACTTAGATCTGTCCCATGGCTGCTCTGGAAACAGCGAAGGACTGGTCCGCAGTGCTTCTGCCAGCAAAAATGGGCTCCCAAGCTGTTTTCAGCTGTCACAGCCTCCTGCAACCCTCTGCCTCTGAAAACGCATGTGGCCCTCCTGAGCTCTTTTTTTCACTGGCAGAGGGTTGCAGGGGGCTGGCAGCTGAAAAAGGAGCTCAGGAGCCTGTTTTCGTTGGCAGAGTACCCCGGCCACCACTGGTGCCCTCAACAGGAGTGATGTCAAGCTGACCATGTCCACCCTGGCCATGCCCCCCCACCCCCCAAGGTCAAACACAACCCTGATGCCGCCCTCAATGAAATTGAGTTTGACACCCCTGATCTAGCAGTGTTTTTCAAATTTGGCAACTTTCAGATGTCTGGGTTTCAACTCCTAGAATTCTCCAGTCAGCATGCCACCTGGAGAATTCTGGTAATCGAAGCCCACAAATCTTAAAGTTGCCAAGTTTGAGAAACATGGATAGCACAAATAAATTGGAAATTTTATTGCATTCTTTAAGTGACTTAAATAATTTATTGGCTTTTGTCAGCCTGAAAATGCAGTCCATTCTTAACTCACAGTAGATTAATTCCGCTTTTTTCCTGTCACCCTTCCCACAGTTCTGCCTTGCACTTTTTGGTCTTGAAACTAAGGTTTTGTTCATTGTTGATATAATTGACATTTCTTGACAGAAACTGGCTGGCAGTGTTGACTCCCAGGCTGTTGCTCAGAGTTCACAGCAATTGTTGCTTCTCTGAAAGTTCTGGTAACTTAACAGCTTGTGAAATGGACGAATTCCTTGCACTACTCTTGGTCCATATGATTATGGATGTGTTCATCTCTAACAAGGTGTCGTGTGTTATGTTAATGATGCTACTCTTCCATCCTCTACATTTTCCTGGCAGAACCTCTGCAGCAGGGGGGAAATGCTACCGGTTTGGACCAGTTCGGCCAAACCAGTAGCAATGGCGGTGGGTGGTTCAGAGAACCGGTAGCAAAGGCAGCGCAAGGCTCCACCCACCCATCCGGTTATCGTTACTTCCTGGTTTAAAAATAGGAAGTAACCTGTTTTTTACACTCTGCATATGCAGAGGGTCCAAGCGCACAAGCAGAGCAAAATCCCCTGCTCTGCAGTTCTTATTTTCAGGTTCTCAGATGTAGAAAACATAGACATCTGCTACAAAATGAAGAAAAATTAGGAAATTGTGCATTACCATGCCACAGTGCAATCCTGGCTTTTTGTATTTGCATCCTGGTTTTGGACATGGTGTATTTTAACATCTTGACACACAGTTGGTCATTTATTCCTCCTCATCCCCCTTGTGAATGCCTATTGTTTAGGGAATTCTGTGTTTAGGAAATTCTTACAAATAACTGAGACTAGGTGGAGATCTATTTGCATCTATTTGCATCTATTCCTATCCATTCAAAGTACCCTCTTTTAGCTGACTTTTTTCTAGAATAAGATGAATATAAAGTAATTATTTCACTTTAATTTTAGAATTACTTAGTAAACTTGTCTTTTACTAGTGATGTGTACCAGTGATCTTTCCAGGATAAAAAGATACTGTATATCCAGGATGTAACGTATCCATATCATGGACAATCACACACTTCATATCTCCCTGCTACCATTCCATGTCTGTGCTGCTGGAATTTGACAGCACAATCATAGAATGTTTTTCAGTCTTGGGGGAATTTACAGGTAGGAATGGTAGCAAATTGTGTCCTAGAGGTTACCTACTCCATTCCCTCTTTGAACCACATTCACAAATACCCTTTCTCTCCCCAAAGTCCATCCATTTCAGCTGTACACCTGCTAGCAGGAACACCTGCTCTACTTTAATATTTAAAATTGAGTGGCAATAACTTTCCATTAATTTGGTCAGATCCTTCTCTGTCCATTTCTGGAAACAGCAGGATCAGAACGTGAGGCTTAATGCCTACAATGCCTATCATTCTCGCTGCCTTGGCTATAATTCCTGGCTCAGAACTGCAGTGGCAAAGGTGGCTCTTTGCTAGACGTCACCAGTGGAATTCCCCAGATGTTTCACAATTTTCCTCCCTACACTAGGTACCTCATAGATCAAGTCCCACATAGTGGCTGAAATATTATATCAATCAGCCTCTGGACAAATTATTACTTCAAAACATCTGTTTTATTTTTCTACTGTAGTTAAATAGCTGAGCTGGCACAGCAGAAATTTTCTTGGACTTCAAATAGCTTTTTCCTGGGAGGCTTTGGAAAGGGATTGTGCCCCTTTATTTTTCCAGGTTCCCTAATTTCAGACAGCTTTGGAGCATGAATTGATGTCTCACATCTCTTGCCTCCCTTTCCCTATTTGCTGTCTCATGTAAGCCCCTCCCCCTCCATTGCATTTCTGACTGGCTACATTTGCTCTCAATTGCTTCCTCTTAGTACCTCTACTTACTTTTTCCAAATGGGGTGCTGTCTTGTCACAGGATCAAAACCAGTGTAGCTTGATCAATTGCCAATCCAAATTGGAGGGGTGGGTGGGATTATTTAATAATGTTGCTCTGGAGATCTGCTGGACACTCATTAGTGCTTTCCGCTGGATGGCAAATGAGTTTATTCTATGCTCCTGCATACAGCCCTCCCCCTCTAGCCTAGCCAGCTCTATATATAGGTAAAGCATTATTTACTCTTAGCCACAGAGACACTTATCCCTGAGCACATTTGCTTAAATCTATTAGGATTATCCTATATGACAGCTCCATTTTATTAAAGTGTAGCCACTCCTATTTAGCTCACACTTGCATGAAATGAATTTAGTATTTTCGTTTCAGGTTGGATAACTTTATTTAGAGAATAATTAGCATCAGATTGAGTGCTATCAAAAATATCATACTAAATGGGTTTCTGGTCACATCCAACAATGAGAAATGAACCCTTTGATAGACTGGGGCATCAGGATAAAACATTTTTTTCCTATGATTATGGCAAAGTTAAGCACAGGAATTGTGGCATTTTTTGTGGCATGATAGTCTTCTAGTTACAATTCCATCTTGATTGTTTAAAAAAATGCTGCACAATGTATGTATATATACACCCAAACATTTCCCACTGAACATTTGGTATTCCCTCCTGCCTCTCCTCAACTGTTTCAAGAGGGCTATTTTAAGCAATTATAACTTGTGCCTGAATTTCCTTATTTGCATTTTTACTTCTCCATCCCTTCTTCCTTTTGGGTAATGTTTGCACTGTCTTGCATTTTAATCAATATATGGCTTTTTGAATGGTGATTAATCTTCCTCTAAATGATATAATGTGTAGAATAAAGATTGCCCAGGATGGAGCCCAGTTGAGTGTACATGTGAATTAAAACATCCTACTTTCCTAGATTTTAAAGTGAACTTTTACAGCATATCATTACCATTTTATATACTTTTGTATTCTTTACAGATTTGGTACTCTTTTTATCTCTATAGAGTTGCTACTGCATAATCTGTTTTGAATTAATTTGTTGTAAATCATAAATATTATGAATGGAGAGAAAGTAAATAAACTGTGCTCCCTGTCACACATGTTGTGTGTGTCCTTTTCTTAATTCTCCAAAATTCAGAGAAATCCTATTAACTATGGGAGACACTTAAAGGATTTATTTGTCTTTCTGCCACCATCCAACTCTTTTCTGATTTATAAATTAGCTTGTTCTTTTCTTTTCTTTTCTTTATATCTCAGAGGTGACATAATGGCACAGACACTCTTAACATTTAAACCAAGAAGCAAGTTAATTTTTAATAAATAACTTAAAATATGTTTAATTAATTAAAAAAATAGGTTAATATCAAGATGTCTATAGTTTTAAATTGTTGTCTTTCCTAGTACTAATAGCAGATAGTCCTTATATTACAACACTTGGGATTGAAATTTCCATATATAAGCAATGGAATCATAAAATGCGATGTCACCTGAGCCTTAGCAACATCAATCCTGCATTCTTGGTTGCTGTTCTGACTCCAGGGCTGCATAGGTCATAAAGCAAAAAAACCAGGACAGCATGGGAGTCCTAGTCAAGAAGGCAAGGGGTTATTGCAGGTAGGCAATGCAGAGGACAGGTGGGTGTGCAGGAGGTATAAGAATGCTGTGGGTAGGCACTACAGTGTGTGAATGGGTGTGCAGGTGCTGAAGAAGGTGGGAATGCCATAGGCAGGTGTACATAGGGCAGGCAAGCAAAACAATGAGAGCGTGGACAACTTCTGACTTCCTGCTGGGTTCCCATTGACTTTGCTTATTTGAAACGAGGAACCTCAGAAATCACAAACACAATTACATGACCATGGCTGCTGCAACCTTTAACTGCAAGCCATGTGCTAAGCAGGGATGCTGTGATTGTCACAACTTTGCAGACTTCATAATTGCAACTGTTCATAACTTTGAACTGTCATTGAATTAGTAGTCATAACTTGAGGATTACCTGTTCAATAACCTTGTATCATAGATGGAGGTTTTCCTAGGTTAGGACTCTGGGTCTCCCTCAGTCTGGTCCTTCCATCCACATTTGCAAAATCCCTGTTTCCTCTTTTTCTGAAATATCAACTGGAGTGCTACTTTGCACTGCCATACTTCACAGTACTATCACCCAATCATCACATTGTCCAAGTAGAGATTGTAGCCTTGGAATGCTTTTCTCCTCAATTTCAGAGATAGAGTCTGGCTATGTATACTTGTTAGAATATTCATGACTGGGAAGACATGGTAATAAGGTCAGCCAATGAATAGGCATAGCAACTAATTCAGCCAATGGAACCTAAAACAGAACCAGAGTGTGTCTGAACTTGTCTGCTGATCTGAGCTGAAATGAAACTGTTCTCTGCTGTTGGTATTGTATATATATATATTCTTGTATATAAAGAAGTGAATGAATCCTGCTGAATCAGTTTATCTGTGTGTGCTTCTGGATTTTATTTTTCCAAGAAACTCTGACAATACTTTGCATGGCTTGTACTAAATCTTGGATAATCTACTGCAGATTGTCAGATAAATATATATGAAAGCCACAGGAACACCCTTTGTTATACTTCTAGTGCCAATTTGAGTAATTTTTCACATAACAAGAAAAATGCCAAAACATGTATATCAGCCTTTCACAACGTGGTACCCATTGTGTGATGTAATTCCCGTAGGCCATTCTGGTAGGGATGTATGAGACCTAAAGTCAATGTACTGGATGGCACAAAGCTGGAGGACATACATATGGATGCAAGCACTGCTATTTAATTTTCAGGGAAGACAAAAAGAATTCTAAATGTCATAGCTGTCTTTTGGAAGGTTCTTTCGAAGTTCTTCCAGCTTAATGAACAGAACTTTGGTAGTATATCTTTGTGTATGGAAGAATGAATGCAAACAAATGTAGATAGATGAGATTAAGTCTTTTTTACATCCTTTCATTGTACTAGAACTATATTTCCCAGGTTAATTCTTTCTGGGAATTCTAGCCAAGAATCTTGGGATTTGTCATCCCAAAAAATATCATAGAAGCTGGTACCAATTAAAATTACTGCTCTTTTCTGCATTCCATTTGCTTCACAGTTGGAAGCCATTTGCATTAATTTCTCAAATCTCATTCAAGGCTGAAAAGTATCATTGTATTATATTCCAGGGGAAAAAAAGATTGTTGCCTACCATGAAGTCATGAAATAATTAAATCAAGTAAATTGTTTGCAATCCACTATTTGGGTCTTCTGTGATAATTCTTTCCTAAATTACCCTTCAGTTGGGTGGATTATTGCAGTCTGGAGGGGAGGAGACACAATAGAAGTGAAGTATTGAAATCAAAGTGAAAACCATTTAGTTTACCTATTTGCCCTTCTTATGAATCAGTGATCTCAACATAACCTAAAAAAAGACAGTTCACATTTCTAGTTAAGATAGGACTAGAGCAAACTCATTTCTTTTTCCACCATTTGCTGCCACAGAATATATTCTAGAGTAGCCTTCTCCAAGACAGTTCCCTCTGGATGTATTATGACTGATTCTTACAATTCTTAGCTTTTGTTAGATATATTAGTTAAAAATAATCAGAACTCTATATTCTGCATAACTGGTTAGCACCAGATTTGATAACACTGTTCTAGGGCCTTTTTTAGATGACTTTTTTTTTCCCTATAGCAAGAATTCAAAAAACCTATTCAATTGGTTAATAATTTGAGTGACGTTTTGAACATCACTCAAATTATTACTTACGGTGTAGGGAAATTATATTTTCTCAGGGATAAATAGCTTTTTGTTTTATTTTACTGCTGCTAAAAAATGTTTTTTTCCCCCTCCCAGACAGCAAGCTATCAACTGCGGCAGTAGGGAAGGTGTAGAATGCACTTCCCACATGCCAGAGGCACTTTTGGGTGAGTGCTAGTGATTTCATTGGTGACAAGCACCACTCTCCCTTTCCCTTCCATCTACTTTTTAAAAAGCATGTTTCTTTTTTTAAATCTTTAAGGGGGTTGAGCAAATTACAGCCTCATTAAATGTAGTAACCACAAACATGATTAATTCCGTTAAGACAACTACACTCTTCTTTCTCCTAATAGTAGTAATCTGTTCACATTAGATTGCATTGCAGGTATGCTTTTAAATAAGCAAAAGTCAATCAATAAAATCAATCAATATATCTAAGAATGGACTTTGAAGTTCCTAATTCACCATTCCTTTATGACAGAATAACTACATCTTGTATAGAATTAAACTCTAAAAGTAGTATCTATAGATTTTAGAGAACAGGCATTTACAGGCATTAATTCTTGTCAGTACATGACATGCAATTTGTACAATAGCCTTGCCTGCTTTTTCATCAAATGTGTTTATACAATACTGGAAAACTCTTACAAGATCATCTGTCAGTGGTACCTAACCACCTATTATTTAAGGTGTGTGTGTCCAACTCCAAGTGTATGATCCAGCAAATGATGGAATTGAATGGCACAATTCAAACTCATTTTTTATTCTGTGTGGTATAATTGGTTAGAATTTTAAATTCTCTGAGATAAACATTCATGTGTGAATATTTTTATGTAAACTCCTAATCCTCTATGAGTATTCCTTGGGTGTTTATTTTAATGAAACAGGCCAGCAAGAGCATTGTAAACTGTATAAGTGTACAGTTCTGCTGCTTCTAAGCAGATTGATTTTGAAAGAGTGTTTCAGATCTAATCTCTGATTAATGAAAATATAATTCATTAAAGTACGGAGACTAGAAAAATGTTAAAAATTCACACAGGATAGATCTGAATGAACCTGTTTTGAATTTATGAAAAATGTACTATTGGAAAATTGTCCATCTTAATTTATTTATTTGTGTATGAGAGTCTGTATATATGTAAAAGTGTGTGTAAGATTCCATTATTATTTCATAGTTTTTTCATTCTGTATTTTTAATTATATTTTAGTAGGCTGGCTAGATTGGCTTTATTATCATACACTTATCATGGTTTAAACTTCCATATAAGCTCATTCTTTGATCTTCCAATATATGTCAAATATATTTTATTGTCATAGAGCACATGAATAAAAAATAAAATACTTATTAACCATAGTAGATGAACATTGTAAATACATATAGATTGCTGCTTAATGAACAATTAAATGTCCAGCAACATAGCAAATCCATCAAGCTATTTGTTAACATTAGCAAGTCATTTCAATTCTTGGCAAACCAGAAACAATTGTATTGATGGAGTTTCTAGTATTGTTGTAAGGATTATGACTAGCTCGTGGCTTTCATCTTAAACCAGTTTAAGAGATAGAGTTTTTCATACTTTCCCTATTTTATGTTGCTCTGGTTGTTAAAAAATATTGCCATATTATGTACAGTCAGATAATCATCATAATGATGCAATAGAGATCAACTCTCCAACTATTTACATTCAGTAATAGCAGAAGCTTCACAATATGACTAGGCCTTATTCAAGACAACAAATAAACTTACCTATGCACATCTCTCTACTGAAAAATACAGAAAAATCATCTTACCAATAATAGCTCTCTATTATTATCTCCCTCTGCCATTTTCTCCTATCCCTTTGAGTCAATAGATTGTTGGTTGGGTTCCCCCCCCCCAACAGGAGACACCCCATTCATGTTTACAGAATGATCCTGACTGGTCTGAGAATAATTGATTCTCATCTCTTAAAGGGAGGGGAGGGAAGGGGAGGGAAAGAGGGAGAGAGAGATGCAAATGGTAACTCCAGGCGCAAAAAGGGAAGGGAGGAAGACCTAGAAAGGGAGGTGAACTAAGGGCTGAAGCTGGCAAGATAGGAATAAAGTGTCCTCAGGCCTTATGGGTGGAATAATTCTTATGCCAACATGGAACAGGTGTCTCTGAAGCTCAGTGCAGGAAAAGAAAGTCAGAAATCTGTACACACAAAAGAGTGGAAGGAAAGGTCTATGATTTAAACCCTGGGAATGACAATTCTTCCTTTGGTTGTAGAAGACAAGAGAGTGTTATGCTTCTCTAATTTCCATTTCTTCATTGGCTGGCTTTCCTCCTCTTCAAATGCCTATGCCCCCTCTGCCTTGGGATTTCGGAAGGGGGAGCATTTCCGTATCTTCTTTGGCTGAAGTTGGAAAGATTTCCCCTATCTATTATTTCTCCCCCACCATCTATCTCTTTCATTTTGAAATCTCCCTCCTCAGCTTTAGGCAGAGCAGTTTGTCTTTTCATGTGCTCATTAGTCATGCACACACCTCCCTTCTCTTTCCCAGACCAGCTCCTCTTCTTTTCAAAGTAAGACCTGCTACTAAAGATGAAATGCATGAACAGTCAGGTAGTTTGGGTTTCTGAAAATATTATTTATTTCAGAGATTTATATGGCCATTCATCTTATACAATATAACCCTGGGCGACTACCAATCAAACTCATATATTAAAACACACACACACACACACACACACACACACACACACACACACACACACACACACATTAAAGAGCACACTGTAATCAGGTACAATAACAATCTTCCAGCAACTGCACATCAATTTTCATCCTGCCTGGGGAAAAAATATTGCAGCTGGAACTGCCAAAGGGCATGAAGGATAGATCATCCATCGGCCATTGTCATTCCGTACCTGGATAGCCCTTTCAATGTATTCTTTCTGCTCAGCCTGGGACCCCAAATATATTGCAAGGCACCTGTGCAGATAGGATTCAATAATCCAGATGGATTGCTGGTCAGAAGCTTGGCACAACAACAACAATGGCAAGAAGAAACAGGCCTGTTAAAGTGAGGCCACCAAAGTCATAGAGAGGTAAATGGGTTATTAAGTAAGACATACCCTGTCTCACATTGCAAAACATCTGCCTGCTTGTCCTGTGAGGTAATAATGCATATTAAATAAGAAAAGGGTTGGGTCTATCTGACATAGCATGGCATAAACCTTTGGGAAATTAGTCCATTTTCCAAATTCTTCTTTTTTAAAAATGATCAATTTCTTGTTTTCAACTAGAACCTTGATAGGATGTTACATCTTTTTGAAGAGATGGAGATGGTGCCAACATTCAAAGTCTTCTGTGATATCATTATTCCTTCTGTCTGGAAAAAGATACCTGGAAAACCATCTGTAAGGAAGGAAGTCAACCTTTCTGTTTTGGATTTTTGAAGCATTGGTCCCAAGGCAAAATCGGAAAAGTCAGCCTACGTAACAAGGGGATGGGTAGGATCTGGATTAGGGTTTCAGAGGTGGATGCCTCTTTGCTTAGTGTTATGGATGTGCCTGCCTGCCAGACCTTCAAAATAATGCCTACTGCTGGCCAATAAAGAATATACATTTCGACTTCCGGTGGCGCCTTCCTCGTTGGCGGCGGGCTTTTCATGCCCGCCGGTCTCCCGGTGCGTTAGAGCCGCCTCACAGCTGGCAGGTGGCTCGAAAAACCTGTTCCTCGACGGGAGGAGCAGGCAGAGCTTCTGGGGGTGAGGTAGAACCTCTTTGAGCCCCCCAGGAATTTTCCATGTCCTGGGGAGGGCTCAGAGGGATGGTTCCCTCCATACCCCCAGGGTATGCTCCACGCCGAGAGGATCCTCCGCTAATTATTTAATTAGCGGAGCCAGACGTGGGAGCAACACCACAATTGAAATCACATTTGGAACAGGCTGGAAAAGAGAAAAGAAAATTTCAAGCAAGTATGGATTTTTTCTTTAACGGAGTTTTTCTTTCGGAAGAGGGGGGGGGAAGGGGGAAGGAGAGGAAGAAATTTGAAAGTCTTTAAGATGGCGACAGGCTCTGCCTGAAACGAAAGTGACAGCGGAAATGGAGTGCAGAGCTTAATCTTGAAAGGAATATCCTGTTATAGACAAAGAACCTAAAGGAATAGAGGCTGATTTAAACAGATTTTTTCTACCCCTTTTTGTTTTTTTTTCTTTTTTCTATTGAAGCAAGGAAGATTCTTGGGTTTTGTTTTTTAAAAAAAAAAAAAAAGTAAAGATGCCTAAACCTAAAGGAAGGGGGGGCTCCCCTTTGAATCAGATGAATAAAGTTGAAATGTCTCATGTGCAGAGACTTACAGAACAGGAGTTAAAAGAGTTAATTACAAGGTCCTTAGAGAGTGTGGTAGATAAGATAAAAGGTTCACAGAAGGATCTTGAGGAACTGGTTTCTGGGAAATATGACCAATTAAATCAAATCATTGCTCAAGTAGCCTCAGATTTTTCAACAGCGCTGGCTGCAATGGGGAAGAAAATGATTGAGATGAGTAGTAAATTTGAATCTCAAATACAAGAGTTACAAATGAAACTCCTGGAAGCAGAGGCCAATAACCATAATATTCAGAATGATGTTATTATGCTTCAAATTAAGTCTATGGAATCTGCAATTAGATTGAGAGGGATAAAAGAAGATAACAGAGAAAACCTAAGGACAACTTGTGCAAAGGCCTTTGCAGAATTATTAAAGTTACAAGATGAACTAATTTTGGGCTCTATTGTGAAAGTTTACAGAGTTAACTCACGTTTGGCTAAACAAAGGAATTTGCCTAGAGATGTTGTTGTCTACTTCACTGATAAAAGATTGAGAGATGATATTCTACAAAAGTCTTATTCTGATAGACTGCAGGTAGCTGGCACACGAATCAGGGTCTTCAAAGAGTTACCTTCGAAGGTTTTAAAAGACAGGAAAGATTTTGATTTTTTGGTCAAGGAATTGAAGAGAAGTAATATCCTATTTAGATGGGACTTTCCAACTGGTATAATTTTTAGATATCAAGGTGTGAGACATTGTTTGAATACTATTGAAAAAGCAGAATATTTTTATCAAAATATTTTTAAGGGAGCACCGAAACATTTCAAGAATAAAAAGTCAAAAACAGAGTTTGCAAAATGTGAAAAGAAAGAAGAAAATCAAAGTGTGTTAAAAGTAAAAGGAGATTTTGGTGGTTGTCCAGAGGATTCTATTATGGATTTTTTGGATGAGAAAACTGAATGCCCCAGTGTTTCTGGGGGATTACAAGACCTTGAACTGCTGGAGGAAGATTCAAAAAACAAAGTTTTATATCGAGATGACCAGCAGCAGAGGTCCAATACTCTTCAAGACATGGGGGTTGATGCTAATCGACAGGAATTAGAATTTAACGAAGAAATCCGACTGGAAACCACAGGTGATAAATTCAAAGAGCATCGTGAATTGTTTGATACTGAATCTGAAAGCATTGAAAGATTTGGAAAAAATGGATTAAGCACAATAACTGGTTAAAAGTTTATTCGAAATTGGATTAATTTTAAACTCACATATTAAAATGGATTATAAAAACTTTTACTATGAAGTTTATCCTGGATTGGACATGATATCCTGAGTTTTGATAGATTGCTGCAAAATTAGCAGCGATCATTGGTTACCCAATTATATATTTTGGTGGAACATATCATCTAGAAGAAGACTAAGAACTTGAAAACATTTTATAACCCGAAGGGTTGAATTGCAAAGGGTGGCAGGATTTGAACTAATTTCAAAGGAACATCTGGGAATGCAGCTTTTGTTTGAAAGGCTGCAAAAGCCTATTTTTAGGTATAGTATAAGCTAGTTGGAATGATTTTTTCCTAGAGGAGTGAATATCTTCGCGGTTGGATTTTACTTATATAAAGTCACTCGGGGGGTTGTGTGGAGAAATGTTTTACTTTGCTGATGGGGGCAGCGGCAAGATGAAGATTATTGAAGCGGATTTATGAGAGGAAATATATTTGACATCAATCAAGTTGAAGAGAAGATCGAAATTTGGATTATATAGACTGAGAAATGAATTAAATAAAAGATAATCTTTTTTATGATATAACTGTATGATTATAACTACATATGCATATATATTCTTTGTGTTCTATGTTTTTGGGGGTTTTTTTTTCTCTTTAGTTAAGGGTGTAGTTAGGATAGAACTATAATGGTGTTTTTAATTATAACTATTTTTTTTATTATAATATTGTTTAAATATATTAATGTTTCTTCTTGTTAGTTTGTTTTTTACTTTTTTGCCCTCTTTCTTCCTTCTCTTTCTTTTCCTCTTTCGAAATTTGTTTAATTTAGAATTTGAATATTTAATAATCTTTTTCTTTTTCCCTTGTTCTAAATTTTGTTTTTTTTTTTAAACTTGTAGCGGAAGTCAGGGGGGGGATAGGGAGGGAAAGGGTTGGGGAGGGACGATGGGAGGGGTAGGGGAGGGGGATGGGGGGGAGAAAATGGAAAAAATTTTGTATTGTAAAACTTTTTCAATTAAAAAAAAAAAGAATATACATTTCTACAGTGGTGAAATCCAAATTTTTTACCACCGGTTCTGTGGGCGTGGCTTGGTGGGCGTGGCAGGGGAAGGATACTGCAAAATCTCCATTCCCACCCCACTCCAGGGGAAGGATACTGCAAAATCCCCATTCCCTCCCCACTCTGGGGCCAGCCAGAGGTGGTATTTGCCGGTTCTCTGAACTACTCAAAATTTCTGCTACTGGTTCTCTGAACTGCTCAAAATTTCCACTACCGGTTCTCCAGAATCTGTCAGAACCTGCTGGATTTCACCCCTGCATTTCTATTAAAGCACTTTTTTCTTCCTAGCATTTTCACACAAATACAACAGGATCCACTTTTCTTTCCAGATCAATTGAGTGTTAATCCTGGTCCACTCTCTCCCAGATGGCTTTCAAAACTAGAACTCAGTCTCTTGGTTTCTAGCCTGGTGCTTTAACCATAGACCAAATTGGGTCTCAATTTCCACTAATAAGATATGTCCCCACCCCACACCAGACCCCTCCTCTAGCGGAGACTGAAAAAGTGAGTTATTTTAATCCAAGAAATAGACCTCTGGGGAAAGCAGAGGACCAAGGCACGGGTGTGGGGAGGTAGGTGGGAGGAAAGTATTTCCAACTCCACAGCAGCCTCAGGTTAAGGTTTAGAATTACAAAAAAGAAAGAAAGAAAGAAAGAAAGAGAAAAAAGAAAGAAAGAAAAGAAAGGAAGTCTGGAAGATTTGAAAGAGCATGTATTTCAAGGATCAGCTATTAGAGAAAAAATAGATTAAAACATTAGCAATGTGTGCAAATTAATGTTCTCATTTCTGTATACAGAGAGGCACCCATGGAGCAGGGTGGAGAGGGGAAAAAAAATCAAGATGGCACTTGCAATGTGTTTGAAATCCCATCCCTTTTCATATACACATTACTGTATATTAATATGGGTACAGTTTTATTTATTTGTCAGCAATAAGGGTAGGGCTTCAATTGTACAGTCTTGACTATAATCTTTAGTTTTTTTCAGATCCCCAATGTCCCTGTGCAAATGATTAAATTTGTCCAGCTGTTAAGCAGAGTCTCACCTAGTCTCACCTAGTATCCTCACCTAGTCTCCCACCTAGTCTCATCTAGTATCCACCTAGTATCCAACCAGAGTCAGGCCTTGCTGGTGATTAAAAGGTCAAAAAGCAAAAAAGCATCCCCCCCACACACACTCACAATAGTGCATAGCTTGGCCTGGGAACTAGAGGACAATGAATTCTAGTCCTGCCTTAGGAATGAAAGCCGTCTGGGTGACTTTGAGCCAGTTACTGTATTCTCTCTCTCAGACCATGTCAGGCTTTGGAGACAAGCTGATCAGTCAATTCCTATTGCAACCAATGGATCAATACTTGGTTGATCTGAAAAAAGCAGACTTGCCAGACAAATGCTAGAAGAAACAAAGTGAATATAGTTTAAAGGTTTGTGACAAGATGATTCATCCTTACTCATCTCCTTGGAAGCTAGAACAATCTCAGCACAGATGAAATCAATTTTAAAAAACAAAGTATGAAATATAAAAACTTTCATTATAATGCAAACATTCAGGGATAAAAATTATAAATTCCAGAGCTGTACAGCTCATTAAAATAACTGGGTAAAAGAAACATACTGTACAAAATACTAAGATGAGCAGACCACAAAATGGACCAAAAGTGCTGTTAAAAAGGGACCAATCATATTATAGATCTGTGATGGCAAATCTACGGCACGTGGGCCGGAAGTGGCACACAGAGCCATCCCTCCGGGCATGCAAGCTGTCACCCATTGCTTTTCCGAGGTCTGGCATCCTGGCCAACTGGTCTTCATGCGCATGGAAATGCCAGAAACTGAAAGAGCAGCTGCCCAGCACATGAGTGTGCCTGGAAGGTGATCTTCCAGTTTCTGGTACGCAAATGCACATTGGCCAGCTGGTCTTCACGCACGCATGAATGCTAGATACTGGAAAACCAGGTGGCTGGCGCGCATGCACACATTTTGCGCATGCAGTCTGGAGCATGCATGCATCCACGGTCCAGCTCAGGTGCATGGGGCTCAAGTGCATGGGACACCGGGGCACCGTTTGCTGGCTGGGTGGCTGGCCGCCTTGCCTGCTGCTCCTGCCGCTGTGAGGGGGTGGTGGTGGTTCTCGTGCTGCCACTTCTGGCCAGGATGCTGGAGCAGCCAGGAAGAAAAGGAGGAGCCACCGTCAGGGACGTAAGCTGCCTCCCTTCTCAGGAGGGCCAGAGGAGAGGGCAGCATGGAGACACCGCCGAGGGGTAAGAGGTATGCCGGGCCAGCCATTAAGCAGGAAGGTGCCGCCGAGGGATAAAGGGGGGGGCTGCACTTGCTTGTTCTTGGTAGGGGGCTGGGAAGGGTGCTTCATCCAGGCCAGAGTTGGGGTGAAGCTTTCCTATCTCCTGGTCCCTCCAGCCAAGCTCCAGGAACAGCAACACCCCTTACCTCCAAGGCTGGGAAGGGGGTCCGTTTTTCCAGTGGAGGGAGGCAACATTCCCCGACCAACTTTCTCTCCCTGTCTGGGGATGCAGAACCAGGTCATCAGAGGGGATGTCCTGCCACCCCGACGAGGACCAGAGGGGCGGGCAGGGGAGCAGGCAGGGAGGCGTGAGGACCCACAAAAGGCAAGGCTTAGCTGGCGCATGTGCAACAGACAGCTGGTCTTTGCACGTTTATGTGCACCAGAAACTGGAAATCATCTGCTTTTCCAGTTTCTGGCGTGCTCACACGTGCATGCTCTCTCGTTTCATGCATGCTCCCATTTTGGCACTTGGTGCTGAAAAGATTTGCCAACACTGGCTTATAAGATAGATGGTGAGAGTGAAAACTACCAAACCACTGTCCCAGTTAGAGGCAAACTATGTTGTATAGATCCAGGGAATTTCTGGGAGATCTGAGACTTCAACTTCTATCATGAGTTCATCCATTCTACTATAAATAAAATAAAGGCTTATGGGAAGTCATACTTGGACTTAAAGAGAACCATCTTCTTGGTAAGATGAATCAGCAAGTAATAGAGCAAAACTGGGAACAAATTATGATTAAAATTGGCAAATCCAGAAAGCACCCTGATAATGCAGTTTATCAGGGTGCATGAAGAGATTATGTTTCCTGAATTCATTAGATTTTCTTTGAGAAAATACAATAACCAAGCAATCAGATAGAGCCTCAGATAGCTCGACGGTCTAGCTAGCCTGTTATTAACACCCAGCTGTCTGCAATTATGCGAGTTCGAGGCTCAAGGTTGACTCAGCCTTCCATCCTTTCTAAGGTAGGTAAATTGAGGACCCAGTTTGTGGGGGCAATAAGCTGACTTTGTATAAATATACAAAAGTATGAAGGCTATTGCTTAATGCATTGTAGCTGCCCTGAGTCTCCGGAGAAGGGCGGCATATAAATCTAATTTTAAAAAAAATCCAATACAAGCAGTTCAATTCAAATGTGCAATTTTCTAGCCAAACATAGAAGCCAGTGGTGGGGTTCACCCAGTTCGCATCACTTTGGGAAAACCAGTTGTTAACTTTCTGAGCAGTTTGGCAAACTGCTTGTTGGAAGCAATCATTAGGGCAGAGAACCGTTTGTTAAATTACTTGAATCCCATCACTGATATAAGCTATAATCATGAAGCCATTAAAGGGTTGTTGAAACTTATTTGATATAGACAGCAAGGTCCTCAGAATAAATAAGCATGTTATCCAAATAACGTGACAGCAATCACCCACAAGGTCATGAAATGGGAGTCCAGCAAGAGAACCATGAAAAAAGTGACTATTCTTTTTCTTCTGATACTTGGTTTCATTAATTCTTACATACATGCAGGATATACCACAGCTTCCTACTTAATTACTGAGACCTGTTGGGGTCAGTGCAGTCATTGGTCTTAACTCCACGGCATCTGACTGAATTTGTGCATGTGGCAACACTGCAAGAATATGCAGAGGTGGGGCTTTGTCTACCTCTTGCTTGTTTGACACGCTCCCCCTCTCATGGGTCTCATTGGATGAGATTTTTAAAATACTTTTCATTTTCACCGAATTGTTTATTGCACAGGAACAGAACCCATTATGTCTGAATTAGGAAGACCAACACTGAAGAGCCTGTTCTCCCCCAATAACCCAAAGCTATGTATTGACATGATAGCTTTGAAAGTATCATTAGCAAAACATCTAAATGTTCAAATTAATTCTCATTAGAATAATTGAAGTTCAACAAGTTTTATACTGCCTTTAAATTAAGCTTCAAGTTCCTCAAATGCTCAGGGCTAATACAGCTCACAATTAGGAGGAGGCAAGACAATCTATATCTCATTGAGTCATCAATTCACAGATACTTCCTGACTAGACTTCTCAATGCCTTCAACAATCACTAAGCTTCTAAAATACCTTTTTCACTGGAAAATTGGGATGGAAACAGCTCATGTTGAACTATATAGCACTGTCAAGCATCAGCACAGAAAATACTTTATGACATTTTGTGTTATGTAATAAGCATTTTAGGATAATATTTTGGTCATGTTTTATAAAATTTGCCAAAGTTCCATTCCACAGGAGTCATGGACCCTGAATTTTGGACACATTCTGTAACTTAACTCATTTGAAGTACCATGATTCGAAAAACCTTTCACTGTGGTGCACCATATCATGCAGTGAAAAGTTACAGGAATACGAGTTTTAGTAATGTACTAGACAACCTGTGACCATTGGGTCATCCTTTCAGAGATATTCCCTTACTAGATTCCTCAAACTCTTCAACGACAAGCTTCTAATGTAATGCCTTCACTGGAAAATTTGGGGTACATTTAGAAATATATCAGCCTTGAAATTAGCCCATGTTGAACTCTACAGTGCATTCAAACAGAAGCACAGGAAATGTTTTATGACGTTTTCTACATGAAGTATTTAATGATAAGTTTTAGGTCATAAAATATTTTTTAAAATTTGCCAAATTTCAATTTCACAGGGATCATGGGTCCCCTGTGGGTTTTGGATATAGTCTTTAAGTCCAGTACATTCAAAGAGCATTTGGTTGGAGAAGGTGGATAAATGGTATATGGATCATGTAGGAAATGTTTTAGAATATGAGTGGAATTGACTCTTAATCAATTTAAACAGGAGGCTCCTCCTCAGCTGCTACTGCAGATATTTTCTATAGTAATATGGGGGGGGGATTTTAGAATTCATAGTTCATGTATGTTTTACATGGTCTTCTAAGTGGGTTTTTTTTTTGAAGGCAAAGAAAAACTAGATTGTTATGCACAATTCCTTTAAAGTAGAATAACATCAAGTGCAGCTTTTTAGAAACCATGTACTCAGATCAGCTAGTCAGCTAGTGGGTAATTTGATAAATAAGTTATATAAGAGGAGAATCCAATTTTATTAATTTATCTTTATCCTAAGAAAATAACTAAGAAAGTTATCCTAATTTCCTGTTCTCACAGGAACCTTTCCATATAACTCAAAATTGCTTATTTACATAAGGTACTAAGGGCAACTGTTTGCTGAAACAGCAGTTTACATAGCCGTTCGTGATAGCACAAAAGAATAGAGGAACCAGATTCTTCACTTTTTTTATTGCTTCCATGGTATGAATATAACAGACTTTGAAGCTCACAAATGCTACTTTGCCACTTCTTTTTCTTTTAATAATGGAGAAAGTTCATAAAAAGATAACAACTGATTTTTATGCCGTTTGTCTAAACCTTTTAAGAGTGAGCCTTTTTGTCATCCACTTCTGTCCGGTTCAATTTCTCTGCAAACATGTCAGCAGAAACTCTGCTCCCTCAAATATGTTCAGTCACTGCAGTATATAGAAATCTATATATTGAAATAAAGGGATTGCAGACAATGGTAATGGGGCACATGGTGAATATAGCAACCAAACATATCATTCTGAGAGTCAGCAAATTTGAAAAGCATCTTCTCATCCTGTTCAAAGACTCCAGCCCCCACCCCCCAAGCTAGCAAAGAAAAAATTACCACATTCCCCCAACAACCTCAAGGAGTCACCAAACATCATAACAAGGGGACTGTCCTTTCTCCCTTAAACTAGGAATAGAGATCCTCCACGTTGCTGAATCAGAATTCCTAGTATCGTTCATCACTGGTCATGCTAACTAGATTAAATGGAGAACTTTATTTCAGCAATAATTGGAGGATCACACATTCTCACATTTGCTCAAACAGTTCAAAGTAACTCTATGAAAGATGGTTGTTGCTGTGACACATATTACCACCACTTCAAACAAAAAATATGTTTTTCCTGAAGAGCTGCTTTTATTCATATGCTAATCTGATTAATTAGGTAAGACTTCTTAAAGTGGCAGCTAGTCCAAAAAATAATTATTTTGTTTATAAATCATTATGAAACATAATGATTTATAAAGAACATGAATAGTTTCCCTGTTATGTAGCTGTTACATTTACAAACTCTTTTCTCCTCATGCAAGTCAGAGAAACTTTAGCCCAGGAGAAGTGGACTGAGAAGGGCTGAGAACAGCATCCTTCCTTAACCAAAGTTAATTTCTGCAATTGCTCTAGGAAGTGTACCTGGATGAATAAAATGGAGAGAAAGGCAGCTGAATCCCAAAGACAATGGCTTTTCTGGAATTGGTCTGCAAAATTTTGTGGGTTTCATCCTTAATTACCTATGCTTCCTCTAAAAATAAAAGGCAGGGTTGCCCAACTTCTCAGAGTGGAAGAATGAAGATTCCTGAGCTCCTGGTTGGAACATCAAGTGGTAGGCGACACTAGCAAAATTGGATGAAGTCGCTATATACTTTATATACAACAAGACACCCATTTATTTAGGAGAGGAAGCATTTTGGGAATCACTGCTGATTCTCACAAATATCTATTATCGGAATAGATGAATACAAAATAGAATAAAAAATGCCTGTGATCCCAACTAAGCTTGCTGATCCCACAAAGCAATAAGTGCGATTATTATGCCTCAGTGAATCTTAAAGAAAAAAAGATCAGACACGAAATTTCCACTGAGGGAAAGTAATTTAATACTGGGAGGAAAGTAAGAGCCATATGAAAGGCCAGCCTTGGAATTGTCTTAACGTGTGAAATCTACAGAGAAGGTTGTGTTCAAAGTAAAGAAGTCTTGCTGAATAATGGTTGTCCAGAGAAGCCAGTGTGGTGGAGATATAATTTGCTTTAATCCTTTAATGGTGGTCAGTTGATGAGCAGCTCAAGATGTCAATTAACTTGGAAAGTATTCAAATTCTCTTTTATTTAGAAAATGTATTCTTATTGAACCAATTTAACAGAAAATATGCATACATACAGCAATGGTAAAATAATGTAGCATTAAACATTTATAAAATGTTGTAAGAAAAACATTTGGAAATTATTTTATAAGCAAAAGAATTTAATAATTTAACAAGATTGATTCTAAAGTTCTCCTCCTTACCCCTTTGTCATAAAAAAGATCATAGAGTTAACCTTTTAGAAGAGGCCATTTACCTCAAGGAGTCCAACTCTATCCAGTATAAAAATTCAAATTAATACATCACTTGTCTGACTTCCACTTGTATCTCCTCCAAATATCTGTTTCTACTCTCAAACTGAATTGTTTAGGGTTTTTTCCTCCTAACGCTCAGTTAGAGTCTGCCTTCCTTGAATATTCCATCCAGCGTTCTATAATGCAACATGTACACAACATGTTAGAGGATGTTTTGCTTGGCCGAAATAAAAACATACAATGCCCATAGTATTCTCACAATATATAGAGGAAGTCAATAAAAATGTAAACTTTGTGTATCAAGACTTATTATTGATAAAATTACTACACTTTTCAAATGCTTACAGATGGATCCATTTATAACCTCCTCTAGAATCTTCCCAGATCAGTCTGACTGATCTGTACTTTGCTGGTCTTCTTTTCCCCAATTTCTAAAGATTATGATATTTATTATCATCTAATCATCTAACATTTTAAAACTCTCCAGACTTTTCAAGACTAAAAGATAAAAATTCAGTCAAACAATTATCTGATTATTTCAGAACTCTAGGATGCAATTCATCTGGACCTTGAGATTTAACTTGGAAGTAAACAGATAGCCCTTTATTATTTTTATCTATTTCAGGATTCAATCCTGTCATTCCTCCTGTTTTTCAGCACTTCCTGGTACTAAACATACATTTTTGTTGAGGTACACTGAATAATATAGTGGTATCTCGGTACTCATCATTAATTAGTTCTGGGGGGCATGATGAGTACCCAAAAGCTGAGAACTGAACAAATTTTTCCAATAAGGAATAATGTTGTTGAGTCACAAGGCAGTCGACATTGACAAGTTCTAGCTTGTATGTTGATTATCAAATCTGATGAGTTTCAAAGCAGTTGAGTATCAAGGTACCATTGTAGTTAAGTTACTCTCTTTTCTTTCCTGTTAAGATTTTGCTGGAATATTTATTCTGAGCAGCTAATCAGCACTGATCAGTTAGTTGCTTGCTGGTCATAAAGAAAGATTATAACTTAGATTTTCAGTCTTTATTTTTTGTATTTGGTCTCCAGAGTTTGATTTCCAATATCACAATCAATACCATGACCTCATTCAAGGTTATGCTAGCTTATTTCATTTTTCATATAGTATTTTAAGAATATTCGAACAGTCTTGTTTTTGTTTTTCAGCATGACCAATCAGAGGCCTCCGAGATGTATTCAATCTTCTTGAAACCCATCAGATTGGTAACTATCGGAACATACTGTGGTAACAAATCGCACAGGTTAGTCATACAGTATTAAAAACATTCCTTTTGCCAGAGCCAATGTCAGGTATTCCTTTTAACATGATTATTAACCACTACTGTCTTGATATTGAAACTGAACGTGCTTTTCCATTGCCACAAAATCTAGACCAGAAACAATGGATATAAGTTGCAGAACTGTAGCTTTCATTTAAATATAAGGAAAAGCTTCCTGATATTAAGAACTGTACAACAATTGAAAGGTTGTGTTCTCTATCTTTGGAGGTTTTTAGGAAGAAAATGGACAGGCAACATTCAAAGTTAATTGGATTTCTTATACATTGTGGAAGGTTAAAAAGATGCTTCCTTCCAACTCCACATTTCTACAATTCAATGCATGGTATCCAAATGAAGACTGGTGTTATAAACGTAGTCTTGTTTTATTCATATTTGCAGGAATTAGGGTTGGACTTCTTATCATTACTTCTGCCTTTGAATTAATTTATGATGGCATAGGATTGCAGAGCTCCAACTGTTTACATAAAGGATTAGGGTAAATCTTTGGGCCACTTTTGTTATCTTTGGGGATGATAGTTAGAAATGAAATTGGAGATTCTCTGTATTGGTGGAGACAGCAGCCAGGCATGGGTAGTTCTTGTCTGTTCAGATTGGAGGACTGAATCTGATTGAAAGTTGTTAAGTCCCGCCTTCGTTGCTAGGGGCTTCCAGCTTTTTTCTCAGTCTTTCAGACTGGACAGACGTGTGGGAGTAACTCTCTTCAGAACTTGTCCAATTTCTCAGATTTCTTCGCTTATTCCTTGGATTCGTGAGTGAATATCTGTTTGCCTGCTGGCAAGCAGCTAGTGTTATTTGTTCTTCTTATTCAGGACGTCCTGGTCCCTTTCTTAAAGTTTGGATTTGGAGGTTTGTTGTTGTTGTTGCAAACACTCCAGAATCATGGAGGAGACTCATATTATTATTTTTTTTGGGGGGGGGGACCTGGGACTGGCGGTTGGGGTGTATGTGCCCAGTTTTTCTTGAATTTCTTAATTAGCACTTCAAAAGAGCTTGAACTCTGAACAGGGCTGATAGGGCAGCCATTTTGTTTAACTATTTGACATGAAGCTGAAGACACCAGCCTGAAGATGACAAGTGGGACCTTGTCGAAATGTCACCAAGATACTCTCAATCTTACCTGGGAAAAGACCTAAATACACCAAACTTGTATGTATATATGTATGTATGTATGTATGTATGTATGTATGTATGTATGTATGTACAGTCAAGGGAGTATGTTTGTTCCCTAATTATATACTGTTTAATCTCTTATTAGGGATTACACTGATTGTGAACAGCATTATGTCTAAAGCACAGAGTAAGTCTAAATATGGCTGTAAGGCAACAACAGCAGCAGCAGCAACAGCAGCAGCTAAGCAGACTGGTAAGGGCCCTGTAAACATTGGTTCAGGATCCCCTCAGTCTTCTGTTCCTCTTCATGAGGTTATAACCAGTAAGGGACCTGGACAGCACAAGTCACACAGTCTATACACGGCTTTTAGCCACGATGAACAGAGGAGACACCAGACATTGCAGAAGATCTGCGACAAGGCCAGTAAGATTCCACCTTCTGGTTCATCTTCAAAGGAGACGGCTAGCACTCCTGCCAGACCAACTGCTGAGGAGATGTCTCCTGGTGTGACTCCAGCTCAGATTTCATTGTGTGACTGTCCTTTATCTATTTCCACAGCAACCTTATGGGGGCCATCCATTTCTCCTTCTATTCCTCCTGAGCAGGTAGATTCTTCTGCTCAGGCCCAGGGGACAGTTCCATGTACTTCAGAGGCCGCTGGTTCTACTATGGTTCAACATCAGGAATTTCTGCTGCCCGAGAACATTCAACTGCTTATTTCTGCAGCTGTTCAACAATCCTTGGCTGCGGGTTATCAACATTTCCACAGGGAATCTTCTGTGATGTCCGTAGCATCGGTGTCGCTGGACAAGACTTACAGAATGACTTACTGTCTCTTCGGGATCCCGAGTCTCCAACTACTTCACACAGTCGGCCATCACCTTTAGAAGGTGTTGAACGTCAGGATCCTGATCTTTCAGATGATGACGGCCTTTTGCCAGAACAACTGGCTTTCACTGGACTTTTTCCACCAGCCATTTTCAAGTCATTGCTTTTCAAAGCAGTAAATGCAGCGCAGCTGGTTCTTCTTCAGTGGGAGATGCTTCTTTTGCTTCTTCGTGCAACAGGAATACTCCTCTGTTTTTGGACTGACAAGACTGCTGGAGGCTATCCCTACATCCCGTTTATTTCTGGATGTGCTTCAGCACCAATGGACTTCTCCGGGTTCAGCCCTGGCTCCTTCGTCGGTGGATAGGCGATTTTTCAACATAGCTCCAGAGATAGCTTCCTTGCTTCAAGTACCATCAGTGGATTCACCTTGTTACTGAACTCAGCTATTCCTGGGAATCCAGAGGAAGGTTTGAGACTGGAAGAATGTTGCTCTGATCTGGTCCTTCAACGGGTGCATCAGGAAGTGGCTGGGCAATCATGTCAACTATCACTGCATCCTTTTTCAACCGCACTATGTTATTATGGTTTCGCCAACTTTAGGAAAAACTGTCTTCCGATGATACTAGACTTCAACTGATGCCACCTTGCATTCTGTTCACTTCACTTCCAAATCTCTGGCTTCGGCATTGGCAGGTGGATGCTTGTCACAAATGGCATTTGGCATCAGCTCTCTTTGCAGGAACAGAGTTATTTGGTCCTTCCTTGGAGCCTTTGTTAGTGGAAATTAAGGACAAACGAAAGATTTTGCCTTCTTCTCAACGCAAAGTCGACTTCCGTTTTTCTCCCTTTTCCTGCAGGCCACCTTTTTGGGGATCCGAATGGGGTGATGATGCTTCCCATTAGCAAGGGTCCTTTGGGGCTAGACAGAGAGGGTACCAGGACAGATCTTCCTGGAGTAGGACCTTCTCAGGCAAACGGCCCTTTCGAGGGGGAGGAAGTCGTTCCTTCCGCCGCCATCATTAATGCCAAGTTCGATCTTCCCATTGGGGGCAGGTTGGCCCTTTTTGCTGACTGATGGAACTCTATCACATCAGATTCTTGGGTCAGGGATATGGTTAGATCTGGTCTATCCATTGAATTTGTTTCCACTCCTCCGAGGTTCTTTATTTGTCCCTGTCTCTAAAGATGTTCACAAAAAGATTCTCATGGATTTGGCAGTGCAACATCTCTTGGATATCAGAGCTATCCAGAAAGTTCCAGAAGCTCAGACAGGGGCAGGGTTCTATTCCCTGCTATTTCTTGTTCCAAAGAGACCTTAAGAGGTTGAACCGATACATAGTGTATAAACGGTTCAAAATGCAATCTTTGCAATCCATTTTGGCTGGCATAAGACAGGGTGACTTCCTCACCTCTACTGATCTTACAGAAGCATATATGCATATTCCAATTTTTCCTCCTTTCATAGATTCCTCAGGTTTTGTTATGGAGTAAATCACTACCAGTACTGGTCTTTCCTCCATGCCCCGCGCCTTTACTAAGCCGCTTTGGCGGCTCCTCTCAGGACTATGCTGGTTAGGGTGCAGTGTTACTTAGATGATATTTTAATCCAATCTTCTTCCTGAATGTTTTCCATCAGGGATCTTCAGGTTACAGTTGATTGTCTTACGGAGCATGGTTTTTCCATTAATATGGAAAAAATCCAGTTCACTCTGTCAACCCGTTTAATCCATTTTGGGGCTGTCATAGATTCGGTAGTGGGTAAAGTTTTTCTGTCTCAGGAACATCAGGCCAGCCTTCAAGAGTCGTTAATAAGGTTTTGGCGGCTCGCAAGATTTCCTTGGCTTTGTTGTCTACCCTCCTAGGCAAGATGGTTTCGGCCATTCATGTCACTCTTTGGTTTGCATGCCAGGGATCTTCAATGATTTCTTTTGCCCTTTCAGAAAGCGGGCAGGGACGATTCCACAGCCAAGGTCCTGTTGACACCCTGTGTCAAAAGATCCCTCACCTGGTGGAGATCTCTGGCGATTTCCAAAGGGAGACTGTTCCTTGAGCCTCATCATCTAGTGTTGATGGCAGACGCCAGTCTCCTTGGCTGGGGAGCTAATATTCAATCCCAGATGACTCAAGATGGTATGGTTGTGATCAGCAACGAAACATCAATTGGTTGGAACTGTGAACAGTTCGTTTGGCTCTTCGACATTTTTGATAGTTAATGTTAAACAACCATATGTTGGTTCTCACAGACAATGTGGCCACAAAGGCGCACATCAACCGCCAGGAAGGCACCAGATCGGCAGGTCTGATGTTGGAGGCCAAGAGACTGGGACTGTGGGCGGAGCATCACCTGCATTCATTAACAGCGGAGCACATTTCCGGGGCATCAAATGTACAAGCGGATTGGCTGAGCAGGATGGTTGTCGATCACATAGAGTGGCGTCTGCTTCCTTCCCTCTTCAGGGACCTGGCGGACAGGTTTGGTCTTCCAGAAGTGGATTTGTTTGCAACCCCTCAGAACTCTCAGCTTCCTCAATTTTACCCCTGGTTTCCAGACCCTTGAGCGGAGGGGGTGGATGCCCTTCACAGTCCATGGTCGCCAGGTCTACTGTATGCCTTTCCTCCTCTTCCTCTCATTCTGAGAGTGGTGCGCAAGCTGCTGGAGGAAAGAGCTGAGGTGGTTCTCCTAGCCCCTCATTGGCCTCGTCATGCCTCGTTTGCCAACCTCAAGGCCTTGTCTGTGGCTCCGCCATGGTGAATCCCCCATGTTACAGCTTCACTCAGCCAGGGGGCATTGATACATCCGGATCCCCAGTGTCTCCAATTGACCGCCTGGCGCTTGAGCGGCGCGCTATGAGGGGTAATAACTTTTCTTCTAGGGTCATAAAGACCATTCAGGTTGCTCACCATCCTTCAACAGAACACATTTATTTGGCCACATGGCGGGCCTTTTGTTCTTGGTGTACTCATAAGAATCTTTTTCCACTCCATGTCACCATAGGTCAGGTGCTGGAGTTCCTTCAGGACGGGCTTGATAAGGGACTCTCGTCCAATACCATTAGGAGACATGTGGCAGCACTTTTGACGGTTTTGTCATGTAGACACTTTGCTTCCTTATCCCAGCATCCTACTTTTAGGAGGTTTTTGAAGGGTGCTTCAAATTTATCCCCTCCAGTGTTGCACAGGTATCCTACCTGGGATTTGTCCATTGTTCTGAATTCTCTCATGGGAGCTCTGTATGAACCATTGAGGACCACCAGCCTTCGCCTTTTGATGTGTAAAGTCACCTTTCTAGTGGCGATTACCTTGGCCAGACGTATTTCAGAACTTGCTGCCCCTTCCATGCGGAGTGATCTCTGCATTTTTCATGAAGATCAAGTGGTTCTTAGACTCAATCCCTTGTTCATTCCTAAGGTTAATACCCCATTTCATTGAATGCAAGATTTCTGCCTTAATTCTTCCCATTTGTTGGAGCGGCACTGTCATACCCTGGATGTTCGGAGGGCTCTCCGTATTTACCTTAAGAGGACTGCTCCCGTATGTCGTATGGAGTCCTTGTTCATTTCCTTTGTCCCAGTTTCCTTGGGTTCCAGAATGATATCTTCTACCATAGGCAGATGGATTCGTCAAATGATTGCTAAGGCTTATGAACTACGCTCTTTGCCTCAACCTTCCAGTTTGACGGCACACTCAACTCCCACTGTGGCCACTTTGGCAGCATGGGTCACTCAGGCATCCTTGCTTGAAATCTGTCGAGCAGCAACATGGACTTCACCTTCACCATTTATTAAACACTATAAAATAGACAAGTTTGTCTTGGCTGAGGCGGCTTTTGGCAGGCAGGTGTTGCAAAGAGTTCATGATAGTGGGGAGTCCTCAAGCCAGACTGGGTCCGCCTATAGTTATGGACAATAAGCTTTGGTATGTCCCATGCCTGGCTGCTGTCTCCAATACGGAGAAGGGGTGTTGGCTTACCTGAGACGCACCTTCTCATTCAGTGGAGATAGCAGCCAGCCTTACCCTTAATCAGTCTGGTTGTGTGTGTGTTGTTTTTTGTTTTTTCTTCCATCACATCGAGTCTGTTTGTCTTCGCAAAAAACTGGAAGCCCCTAGCAACGAAGGCAGGACTTAACAACTTTCAATCAGACTCAGTCCTCCAATCTGAACAAACGAGAACTACCCATGCTTCCGCTGTCTCCACTGAATGCTGTCTCCATTTCTTTCTATTTTGGTTCTGAGAGGAAACAAATTGTTAGTTCACTTATGAAGAGCTTTATTGGGATGGGGCTTCCCATTCTCTTTTCTAGTGTTAAAAGGATTTTGAATTTTGCCCTTTACGCAAGTTATGTGTTGTTTTTAAATTTAGCTTATCCTACCGATGGATGAAATATGGATTGTCTTTGCCTAAAGAAAAGAAAATAGACAGAAAGGGATATTTTGGTTAGAAGGCTCTTCAGTTTTTTCCTGTGACAGTTTCCCTTCTTCTTAATCAAAAGGTTGAGAATTTAGACCTATTTGAGGATGACTTGCACGCTTAAAAATTATTCTCCTGTTGACTGCTTGAGCTACAGAAGCAGTGTTTGTCTTCCTTGTTCATCTTTCTTCAAGTTGAAAGTCTCTGATAAAGGTAAGGAGACTAGGAATTACAAGACTTTATGGAACTAGTAGCAATAGGAACAGGATCCACATCAGTGGTGGGTTATAATAAATTTATCATGCATGTGCTTTGCGTGTGATCGCCGTGTGCATGCTTGCTTCACTTGTATGCATGCCGAACTTGTGCTTCACGCAAGCACATTAGGAAAAGAAACAGTTGAGGCATGGCAATCCCCTATGCCGCGCCTTATAGCTGACCAAAAAACCAAACAAAATAAAAATAGGTATAACACGGGGGCAGGGCCAAACTGACATTCATAGCAAACCGGTTCGCTCTCCTATGAAGATTTCCACTACCAGCTCTCCCGAACTGGGGAGAACTGGTAGCAACCCACCACTAATTCACATCTTCTACCCCTTTCTTTCTTATGATATATCCTGCTCCCATGATCCATATCCATGCAAGCAGTAACAATTACATACAAGTTTGATGACTACAGCTATGTTCAGTGATGTCCCTTTGGATTTATTAACTCACAAACACCATCTAATATAATGAAAGAAAAGGGGAAATGAGGCATTAATTAGCATTTTCCCCTAATGGGTAGCTCTGCATTTGATTGGAGGTGCTGAGTTCTCACTACTAAATGCCATTGGACCTGAATGCTGCAAAGACCCAGCAGATGTGGGAAGTTTCTAGAGGAAAAGAGAAAATGTCCAAAAACGGGCTAAAATTTCTCTACCAACATATCAGCTCTTTTGCTGCCAGATTTCAATGCTGCAATTTAAGGATGCAGGGGCATACATGTAGTTGCAAACTCATATAAGAAGGCAAATTGCAATGGCATGTTATGAGGACCCAGTTTGTGGGGGCAATAAGCTGACTTTGTATAAATATACAAAAGTATGAAGGCTATTGTTTAACACCGCCCTGAGTCTGTGGAGAAGGGTGGCATATAAATCAAATTTTTAAAAAAATGACATCAAATAAAAACCAAGGAGGAAATCCTACCACATTTATGTTTTTTTCCCATTGGCTTTTGTTTTCTGGGGTATGCTTCTAGGCAGGGGTGCACACTTTCCATAATATTGAACTTCCGTTTTGCAAACAAGGAAAGGAACAAGGAAAACAGCTGAGGAGGGCCAATTCAATCTGCTGCCCCTGATCAGCTGGGCTTCAGAAGCAGAAGTCAGTATAATCCAGGGGCGGGTGAGTGGGCCCACTTTCACAGCAACAGAGAACTGGTTCGCTCTCGGCAGGAAGTGGGAACTACCGGTTGGGTCGAACCAGTGCGAACCGGTAGAATCCCGGTTCTAGGGGTTTAGTTGAATCACGCAAGGTTTAGTCAGGTAACAGCCTCACCTTTCTCCACTGCAACTTTTCGCTCCTAGTTGAATGCATCTACAGTACAGGAAGGGATACATTTGAGCAAGATAAGCCCAACTACGAGTTTAAGTTGAGTTGTTCTCTCTTATCTGCAAGAAGGCAAGCACTTTATATCCACTTTGTCTGCAATAAGAATTATATGTTTTTTTCAGAAACTTCCATTAAACTCTCTTGGAAATTTGAATGAAATGTGAATGAAGTGCTTTATCAATTCTGCCTACTTTCAATTTTTCTGGAGGACATGCTACAAAGCCAGTTGGAGGAAGTGATTCAAGTAAAGTGTCAGATGAGGTCAGAGTATTGGGTTGTGAAATACTTCTTGTATTTAGTCTTACTATTTTCACTCTAGAGAACCAATTTCAAAAAATAGAAGTAGCCAGATAGATAAAAAAATTTTTTTTTTTTTGCACAGACATTTTTTATGTTTTGGACAGACCTTGACAATAACTGGAGTTGGAAATCTTACAATGGGAGTGCATTAAATGAGATAAATTCAAAACAGTAAAAAGGCTTGTAAGAATCATCCAAAACAGATATGCTTAAAGTATAGTATACTGCCCTAGTCATTGATAAATGAATGCCACAGAGAAACAGAAAACAAACTAAGGTCTAGCCTTAAATTATATATAATAAAATTCATATGTGCTGTTGATTGTCTTAGGAAGAATCTCGACTGGTTCTTTTACTTTAAGTTAAAGATTAAAGCCCATATTTTTTAAAAAAATCAAATCAAATAAGTAATGGGGATGGCAGTTCTATCGGTATACACATTTGTTACTGTAGAAATATACTTTTATTAACAATCAAAAAATCTGACTATTTTAAAAGTAATAATGTCTACAAGCAGCTCCCCACCTTCCACCCACCAAAAGTGAGCCATACTACGCATGGGTACTTGATGCAATGGCCAAATGCAAAAGAGAATAGGTTCCTAAATCCTTATGTAAAAACTGAGTTTCAGCAGGTGAAGACTGGATGACAAGTTACCCAATTACAAGGTACGCAAGACCTGTGTCTTGTTTTTCCATTTAGTGAGGATGATCTGGGATAGCACACTAAGTTTGAGTCTGAGCTGTAGGTTTTTTGTTCCATCAATCCCTTGGTGGAGATGGCCCTTGAGCCTTCTTTCAGCAACTGCTTCATGTTACTTTGGTTCCACCTAGAGGTCAGACTATCATCTATCTGAGGGGTCCTTGGTGCTCTCTGAGCTTGCTTGTTTTCTTGTAGATGTTTCATTACCAAAACTAGGCAACATTATCAGTGCTAACATCTGATGATGTTACCTAGTTTGTGTACTGAAATATCTGCAAGAAAATAAGCAAGCTCAGAGAGCACCAAGGACCCCCCCCCATATCAACCTCAAGCTACAAATAATCTTCTTTATTCATATTATCTATCTATCTATCTATCTATCTATCTATCTATCTATCTATCTATCTATCTATCTATCTATCTATATCTGTCTGTCTGTTTGTCTGTCTGTCTGTCTATCTATCTATCTATCATCTATCATCTATCTATCTATCTAATCATCTCTTTAGGTTTTCCTTGTGTATATGCATTTCTTTTCTTCTATATTTCTTCAACATATCCTCTCTAACAGTTAACCTTCCAACCAAAATGGAGCTTGCTATAGGACCATGGTTTTTCTACAGTACAAAAACCATCCTAACCATTTGGAACATACATGTTTAGCTGCCGACAAGTATGGAATCCTGGGCTCACAACGTCCAGTGAGAAAAAGACATAGAAAAAAACATGTAACCCAAGAAACATATACACTGATACAAGTTCTGCAACTGGCTCCATCCAAACACTCCATGACTCAAGTACTATATTTATACAAGAGAAAAACAGTCCTCAATTTAAGCTGATCCCTTCCCTCCAAAAGGGAGATTGAAAAACAAAATAAATTTATCCCCATTGCCATCTAAGTGATTATCTCCATTATAAAAGTAATTATTTAGGGGGGAAAACTAATCTTTTAGATGTATGCTATATTCCGCAGGCTGAGGAACCATTCCAACTTTTGCTAGTGTGGTCAAACGGTTGATATTTCTATGCTTATCCTCCTTCAGAAGAACATGTGCACAGCACATAAATAGAGAAGTTCAAAGATATTCACCTGCATTCATAAGATTGAGGAGATAAGAAAAGCTCTTATCAAATTAGATCAAAAGCACAACTAGACCAGCACCATGCATGTCCCTCAATAATCAGCCAGTTGCTCTAAGAGATCTACATGCATGGCATAACAATAGTAACAAATAATGCCATTGCTTTTCAGCTTCTAATATTTTTAAGTATCTCTCCTCTGAATCAGGAAGTTGCATATAACCAAAATAACTGGTGTTATCCTTCCTGAATTTATTTTATTTAATGTTAAATAAAATATTTAACATTAAATAAATAATGTTAAATATTTAACATTAGTTGCCATCATAACTCCTTGGGGCAGCAAATTGCATACATTATTTAGAAACGCCAATTCCAAGTCAATACATAGACAACTAAAATACTCTTGGTTAGGAAGGGTCTGCCAAGACTATGAAGGCCAACAAATAAAGCAGTTACCCTCCACTATTCAAGTGGGGATAGTTCAGTATGTACACAATGAAAATTACACGTTTTGGTGTAACGTTTGCCAAGTTACTCAGACTGGCCAATATTGTAGCCTTCTGAAAAGACTTATTACTAAAGTGATTGTGCAGGTATATAGTTACATCACTATTTGCATTATTATAGAGCTGCACTTTTTCAGTTTCTGACCATCTCTAAAAATAATTATGGGAATAGTTGAGCCTCAACTTTGCTTATTTGGCAAAATACCCATTATCCTATTAAGAACCTCCTATTTTAGGGCACTGAGCAAGCAAAATGAATATTCACACTACTGAATGCAAGCTGTGCTCTTGACCTACACAGGATGAGAATTCTTCAACTTGATCTTCATGAGAAGAGTTGCCAGATTATTACATCCTCTCCATATAAGGAAAGGTATGTTAATTAATTTAAATTCACCGCTGAATCTCATACACATATTCCGAATCTTACCAATACAGATAATACATACTTGTGCAAATCCTGCATCTGAAAGATAGAGCAGAGATGTAACAAAGAGTCTCTGCTATAATTTAAAAGAATACACAGGGAAGTAGAAACCATCTTGGAAAAAAACAAAACAAAACAAAACCGGATATATGGAAGCTGAAAAACAAGGGAGATGTCATCTCACAGCATACAGAAAAATCTACACACGCGCAAGGTATTATTCTCATAAACTAAGTATAGTAGAATGAATGAAAAATCTCTGGTACCATAAATGCTGATAAATCTCCATATTTTAGGACGGTTTGGTCCTTATCCAAAAATAAATTATTCCTTTTCCAAAGAAACAAGAACAGAAAAAGTGTCATACTGTTCAGAAGCATGATATGGATGCTAGTACTGGGTTATCTGCCAGCAGAATCTGTGATGAACCTGCAAAGCAGATTAAGTTCGTCCAACATAATGAGGTGAACTTCATGAATAGTCTAAAAATGCAGCCAGATGAACAGTGGCAGCAGTGGAGGCCCCCTGAGGAACAGGGAGTTTGAAGATCTAACAGAACTTTAAATTGCTCCATCTAGAGCAAAGAGAGATCACAATACTTTGACATTAAAGCAGCACCAACAATAGACAAACCTTGGATGAACTGAGACCCTGCAGAGGGGCCATAGCTGGCCCAAGGACAGGCTAAATGCAGTACTAATGAAAGCATCCCACCAGGCTTGTTCAAAGGCTAGGCTCCACTGTGCCCATTGATATATTTACTGTAATTTTTGTTTCTTGCTATTAAAAAAATAATGACTTATACATTCAAACACTGTGGCCTCTGGCCTGGCTCCTGTTCCCACTTGGCACAAATTTATTTTGTTTCACAAGCCTATTTTTCTTCTCTCCGCTGATGTTTTATCTCTAGCAAAACATCTTCCGGCAGATCCAAATGAGGGCCCAGCCCTCTTAAACCAAGAGCTGCTGTTCCCCTGCTGGACCTGGCATAGGCAGACAAAGCAAGCCAGGAAGAGGATCCAAGGGCATCTTTTGGAAGCTGGGATTCTTGCTAAACACCTCTTGCTGCCCTTGTCCCGAGCTGGCTGTGCTCTCCGGCACAGTTGCTGAGCTTTTTCTTCAGATTCCACTGGTGAGGTCCGTGATTACTCGAGCTTTTACCAGTTTTCGTAGGAATTCCTTCTCTCGCTGGATGTTGTGTGTCCAGGACTACATAAAGTGGAGAAGGGAGAGGGGTAAAGGAAGAGGAAGAGAGAAAAAAGACTCATTCTTCAAGTAGTATACATAACACTGTGAGTATACAGTCCAAGTCAAGAGGTTGACCTATGCAAGTCTTCCATCAAATAAACAAAAACATGATTGCATTTCTGATCACAATACAAATTTCTCCCTCTCTAAATACATATGTACGTACATCAGTGGTGAAATGTAAAATTTGTTACTACCGGTTCTGTGGGAGTGGCTTGATGGGGGCTGTAATGTGACTGGGTGGGCATGGCCAACTTTTTTTTTTACTTTTTTAAAGCATTTTAAAGCATTTTTGAGCGAATAGGTTGTAAAAAATGCTTTTAAAAGGTAAATAAATGATTCTGACAATCGCACGGCACAGCTGTGATCGTCGGAGCCCCTTTTTTTTTACTTTTTAAAACTGGTAGTAAAAAAATGCCTAAAAAGTAAAAAAAAAGTTCCGACGATCAGCTGAGCGATACCTGATCTTTGGAACTTTTTAAAAAAACTTTTTAAAGCATTTTTAACTACCAGTTGCAGAGAACCAGTAGTAAAAAAAAATGCTTAAAAAGTTTTTTAAAAAGTTTCAACTATCACACATCGCTCAGCTGATCATTGGAACTTTTTTTTTTTTTACAGTTCTTAGTACCAGTTTGGTGAACTGGACCAAACAGGAGCATTTCACCCCTGACATACATACATGGTACATATAGGTGCCAGAGGAATTAATTGTCTTAATATATCTAAGGCAGCCTTTATCAACCGGATGTACTCGTCTATAGTTCTCATCATTTTCACTCAAAATATCAGTTGCTTATTGGCTGGGAGTGATGAGAAGTTAGTCTACTGTATCTGAAAAGTAAAAGATCGGGGAAGGCTGGTCTAGGAACAGCTTGATAAAATATTTTAGCTAATGGGATCATACAGAAAACATTATATAATATTTGAAATACTATGAAAATCAATGCAATTTCCCTTTCAATAAGTAAGTGGGAAGGAGTGAAGTATTTTTATTATTTTTATTTTTATTAATTTGATTTATATGCCGCCCTTCTCCGGAGACTCAGGGCGGCTTAAAGTGCATTAAGCAATAGCCTTCATACTTTTGTATATATTTATACAAAGTCATCTTATTGCCCCCACAAACTGGGTCCTCAATTTACCCACCTTAGAAAGGATGGAAGGCTGAGTCGACCTTGAGCCTGGCTAGGATTGAACTCACAGAATTACAGGCAGCTGGATGTTAATTGCTGCCTTTAGTAGGAGGCATTAGCCCCCTACGCTTTTCAGGCTCCTTTTGTTCTGTACTTTATATTATGCAGAAAGGAATGACCTAACCTGAAAGAACTCAAATAATTTAAGTGTAGATATTTAATGTAAGAATATGAAATTGTGATCATTTTCAAAGCTACCAACAATTACTTTTGTTTATAGAAATTAATTGCAGAACTTGGCTTTTATAAGAAAATATCCATATAAAGAAATAAAGCACCCACATTTTCTTGATTTTTCCTGTATAAAAACATTGAGGCGTTTCATAAAGAATTTTCCACTGTACACTCTGTTTTCCATCTCATTTACTATGTGGAGTGCTACACTCCTTTCTTCATGCATTTCTGGTACAGATTCATGTTGTAGGAAAAGAAATCACATCAAAGTTTTCAGCTATGGAACTCCCCGAACAACTGCTTAGGCAAGACTGCCTGCCCACTGATATGTCAGGTTTTGTCACTGATGGACAAGCTAAGGAAGATGCAGAGCACAGAAACAGCTCCGGATAGGAGGAGGAGAGGGAATAAATAGCAGGGGAAAGAGAAAAGAGAAAGAAAGCGTGGGTGCACGTTAAAAAAGAAATTGGAGAGATGGTGAGTACTGTACATTCAGAGTTGGGGAGAGAAGTTTTAAGCTTACATTTGCAGCCTCTAAAAAATTTTAAGCTATTGTAGTGAAGTTTTTCTAGGGCTACTAGATTTGGACTGCAAAAGTTCAGATGACTACTAAACAGCTGTTGCCATCTGATGCAGAAGTTCTAATATTTCATTATTTTTGTTAGATTTGTCGACAAAACTAATTTTCTCTATGAATTAGGAGCCTGACCTCCAAAAGCTACTAATATAAAAATGAGATTCAAAAGAACTCATTCCAACAATTTCAGGGAGTACCTGTTGGAAGAAATATAAAGATCTTTCCTAGAATTAATGCTTTAAACTTGCTTTAGTTGTTTATTTATGCAGGGTAGCCTAGACTCTTGTAATTTTCTAGAAGCTTGATCCAAAGATGTTTGGATTGATTACTGCAACATTTTGGACTATTCCATAGCTATGTCTTTAAATAGATGAAACAGAAATCTTCATCCATTTTATTTATAAAGTATACAAAGTATGTAAATGTGACTAATAGTCCCTGATCCCCAGACCTTCTTTCCTGATCTTGAGCTTCTTCTCATGCCCTTAATAGTCTTTTTTATTTCACATATGTTTCCAACTACTGCAAACTTTCATTTATAGAAACAACTAATACATAATTATGAATATTTCCCCTTACAAGAAAGACTGAAAGGAAACTATTCCCAAACTAAGCAAATAATTTCCTTTTCCCCAAGCGGTTTTAATTTTTACCATTTAAGTCCCTCTGCCCACTTCTAATTTCTGCATTTGCACCCCTAAATCGTGCATTAGCTAATGACTCTATCTCTGTAAGTAATCTCATTAACTTCTTTTGGGGTACTAGAAAGCAAACAGAAACTGACCATGTGAACGGTAGAAGCATTGCATCTAATAGGTTTAATCTTGCAGAATATTTCAGACATTGTTAATATGCGGCCATGAAGACAAGTTAATCACTATCTCGTGCCAGGGCTGGCAAAGAGTAGCAATAGAGGCAGAGCTTGATCACCAGGTTAAATGCTGAATTCTCTGGAAGATTAAAAAAATCATTTTTGGGGGAATAAACCTGCCTGAGATACTAATCATAACACTTGGAAAGTGTTAAAATCTCAGTGAGTTTCTGAGATAAGCTTTTTAGACTTAGGCTTCAATTTTTTCAGTCATTATCTAGAGTCAAATGTTTTAGAAACCGATATTTTGCCTTAGATTTGCTTTTTTTAAAAAAAAATACTGTTCTTTCAAATGCAACATGCAGGATTATGTATGCAAAGAGGTTGCTAGCATCTCATTAAATCTACTGTGCCCCAGCAGCTTGGTATCATGTTTTTATGAATATATAGTTAAAAACCTATTATGCCACTATCCAATTGTAGTAAAGCTATTAATTTTGAGGCCAAATGCCTGCTGCTATATGTATAATTAAATGGTATTATCGCAAGGGGTGAAGAAATTCCCAAAAGACAACTAAAGTAGTCAGGCATCTTGTTCAATTGATAAGAGACTGACAACTGGAAAGTGAATGCCAAGCTATTTCTAATAGACACTGGGACCAAGTTTAGAAAAGTTGCACACAACTATTATTGTTATCAATGGATACTTTAGCTTCCACATCACATCCATTTGTGATGGCTGCATAAATGCTTCCTTTCCGCCATTGTAAACTATAAGCACCCATCCCTTCTCTACATTATGTATCAGTGCCTAACTAGTTTTTAGGTCCAAGTTAAAGACAGAAGACTAGACAGCTGTCACACCTGTATTCTCTTGAAGGGCTGGCTATGTAGTTTGCCGAGCTATTAAGAGCAAACCAAACCAAGTACATGTCATTCGTTAATGAGCATGACTTTGGAGTAAATTCTCACCATTACAAATAAATGCAACTGATACTTTACTTCCTGAAAACAATCCCAGCTTTTGTAAAGCCGTAACAATCCAGATGGAAAAGAGCAACACAAACTGAAGATTTCTAGTAAAAACAATAGTTGACTGAAAACGATAAACATGGCTAATGAACCAAATGAAATTGCCCTTTGGGAAACCAAACATGATGTAGGGAAAGTGTACAAAAGAGACTATGGAAGTTTTTTACAAAGGAAACCAGTAATCAAAAGCTTTTCAAACATTGTTTGGTTTTTGTTAATATATGTGCATTTGGTAATCTGTTATTGAACTTAAGACACTGAATTTATATAATACTCCATCCTCTCCTATTTTTCCCACAACCACCATCCTTTGAGGTGAGTTAAGAGAGAGTGATTGGCCCAGTCACCCAGGCAACTTTCATGCCTAAGGGAGGACCTGAACTCAGTCTCTTTGTTTCTAGGCCATCACCTTTACCATTACACCAAACTGGCTCATACCCATGAATAATTGTCCCGTGTTCCCTTAACTCAATATCACGTTCAATATCACTGTTCTCCATTATGCTCTTACTGCACCGGATGGACTCTAGACAGAGCAAAAGTTATTGTGATGACAATGTCCTGACTACCTTTTTCTTTATCCAAAGAACACAAATTCAAAACTCCTGCGGAACAACCAGAGCTATCCTGTTGCAAAGATAATATCCTCAGAAAACCCCTGATTATTATTATTGTCCTTGGACCTGGAAGCAACACACTTGTAGCCTCTCTCTCCTTTGTTTTTCCCTCTCTTCCAGTCTCTCATTTTCTGAGGGACTCTAAACAGCTTTCAATTGGGCAACAAACTTTCTGTGAAATCTGAAGAGAGGGTAGAAAGAAGACATTTGTGTTTCTTCCAGCAAAAATATTCCATGTGCAAAAGTTTTCTTTTTTGTCTCTAGGGATCAAGACATAATTTCTGCAGAATTACAGTATTGTTTGAGCAATCTGATATTATGCCCCATCAGGAGTAACAGGAGCAACAGAAAAGATAGAAAGAAACTCTACAAAACCAAAATGAAGCGTATTCTGCAGAATACTAGGTGAATCTAGAGGAAAGACAAAAGTAGCATATATTTGATGTTAATCACTTTGTTTTAGTATTTTTATTTGTGTATTCAACCTAGGAAAATATGGAAACAAATAATATTTTCTTGATAACCCTTATATAATCTATATATTTTTGATAACCTTGATATATTCTTTGATTAAAAAGAAACCACATACAATGTACAAAGATATTCTCATTAGCTAACAGAAAAGAAATACAGGGAGACCCTTGTCTTATCTTTATCTAGTCAACTCAGATGTCACAAAAATGTGCAAACTTTTATATCTCTAACCTTTTAAGAGATGAGGGAGAGGGAAATAAAACAACCTAAATTGATCTTGAAGTTATGTAAATTAGATATGGTGAAAGACTCAGAAATTCAAATTCAAATTCAAATGCCAAATTGGTGCTGAAATAGTTTCATCCAGGACATCCCTAGGGCTGCTGAGAAGAAGAAAAATTAAACCATGATTGATACCCAAATTTTGACAATGTAAAATTCAGACATTATTTTAACATCCTTTCACTCTTAGACACAATATGCAGATTCCTCAACTAGCGAAAACAACATTACAGAAAAATTAATCATCCCTTAAACAATGGTCTGTTAAATCAATAAATACTTCTGATAGCTTTATTCATCATAAAATCTGTCAAATCCCATTTTTAAGCAATAGAAATGAAAGGGTATGGGAATGCCTTGTGATAACAATTTCAGCTATTTTAATGTTGGAGAAAAGAGAAAAATGTTTTCTTAATAATTTTCCACACTTCTTTCTTTTCCATTATTTGCTCTTTTAAAAGATAAAATCCCCAATAATTCTCTTTATAGAAAAGTTATTCCAGTTGCCAATGTTTTTTCAGATTGCTCATTCCCACTGGCTGTTGTACCTGCTTATTTCTCACATCAGTCACATTCCCTCACCCACATTTTTTGGATTCATCATCCTCATGATGAATACTTGAAATGTTTAAACTTCTGGTTAGCCTAATAAAGGTTTTGCCTCTAAGGAATTTTTCTTTCATGAAAAAGACAATACTGTTATTTTTAAAAGGAATGTTTGGAAGACATTGAAACTTATTAAGTAACAAGATCATATTCAGAAGAAGCATGATCCTGCACAAAGTTCATTGGCTTTATATTATTTGAAAGACAATTCTCTCCCACAACAGGTAATCCTACCTAATTTGACCTTGAATGACTTTTGTTATACAGTAGAGCTGAATTGAGTTTGACTCCTAGTGTCTTTATCCATGCAAAGTTTCTTGGGAATATTAAATAATTGATTTGCTGCTATTGTATTTTTCCAGCAGGTTATTTTGACATTTCAATTTAATCCCAACCCTGGAATTCCCCATTGGTTCTGTATCCAAGGATTAGCCAGAGCTACCCTTGTTGAGCTTCTGAGGTCAGTTAACTTCTCAGACATCTTTGTGCAGCACAACAGTTTAAATTATTACCCTTGATAATATATAGATATATTTAAAACATGTTAATAGATTCATGCTTTGACTTTCTATTATAGAAGTACTAAAGGTAGCTTTCAGCAATAAAACAAATAGATAACATAATGCTAAAAGCAATAGTCAAAACCAAAATTAATTGTCATTTTCCTACCTAGACAGCGATCTGTGCTTTCACAAATTAAGTAAATAGTGATATTTTCATTTCCCAAATAATCATTTTCTTGTTCTTTCTCCCAGTAAAGCTTTGGGGGATCCCCAGTCCAATTCAACATCAGTTCTATACTCATCAAAACCCAGGTTTTGTGCATGGAAGGGGTTTTTTTTTCTAACTTTGTCTAAGAAAATGATGCAGACATTGTTTGAATAATAGTCATTTTTTCTTTCCTTTTCTGAATGTTAACTAACGTGTGAAAAAGAGGGTTTTTTGGGGGAAAAGCTTTCAAGTGATTATTTTTTTATGATTCAGTTAGTCAAATAAAAACATTTAAGTTTTCTGTGGTTGTTGCATGCTATTACACTGCATACAGCTATTGTTTTGTACGCTCAAATTCACTCCAGGTAAAATTCCTGAATACAATGCATGAGTGACTTGATTGGCAGGGAATGAAAGTTGTTGTTGTTTTCACAAAGCATTTTTTCCACTCCTTAAGTAAAACATAGATGTGGCAGCTTTAGCCTATTCATTCATCATATGATGATCTGAAAGGTATACTTTGCTGTTTTAATATGCATAAACAAGGATGGCAGGTTTGCTCACATTGCTTAATTATCATCCTGCTCTTTCATGCTGCCGAGGACTGAAAGGACAAATATTCTAGCAGCCATGCCCTGTTGTTACTAGGATGGCACGTCACTCAACAGAAATAATAATGTTAGGATGGTCTGAGGCTTTGAACAAATCTTTAGCTGCAACATCTGCCATCTCAATCCTCCACCACTTTTGTTCCTTGTGTCTTCCTTCTGTCGGGCATTGATTAAAGAGGAGGAAGCAGGCAGGAGGCTAAAATTCTGCTTGACATTGTTCTTCATTTCTTTTTCTTTTCATTTTGGCATGGAAATCAAGCAATTCAAATAGCCAAAGGTCTTGTGGTATCTTACAAATAAGACAACAAGTTATTATGGAATAAGCTTTCATTGAGTAGGGTCCACTTCATCTAATGCGTAAGCAGCTTAGAAATCTTTTAATCTCTTAGCTGCTGTTCTGCCTCTTCCTTCCAGGGAATGTTTATCTAATTGCTCAAATTCTTTCATTATCTAGTCTAAATGCTGCAGTATAAATGGATCACAATTCTTTGCATTTTCCACTCCAGTTATAATGAATCCTTTGCTGTTCACTTCTGTTATTTCAGTTACATTCTGGCCACAAAAGTAAATACAATTAAATTTATCCTAATTCTTACAGCCAGTAAAATCAGTATCCCTTCAGAAACCTGAACCTCTGTAGGAAAATATTGTCAACATTAATTTTGAAAACTCAATTGCTGTTTTAGGGAGTGCTGATTATGGCCATAAACTTTGTATTATTAAAGTGTATAGAAAATGAGTCTGAACTAGTAATGCATAAGGAAATATATTAGAAAGCAGTATCTTAGTATTGAGACTCTGGAGAAGGAAATAAAAATTGTTTAGTGCTTACAGTTAATAGTTGCATAGTTGAGATGTAATTTATTTGAATTCTCTAATTCTGTGCAAGGCATTATTTATCTTTTTTTCAGAGACAACAGAATTCTCATCAGATACTGAGAAGCAATATTAGGAATCAGAAAGACATCATGAAGATAGTAGGTAGAACTAGTACTGAAAAGATTTGACTTTAATTATTAGAATGCCTATTGAGAAAGTCTTGGTTTTTTAAAAAGATAATCAGATCTTGCTCATGTTTTTTAGTCTACTGTTTTCTCTGAAAGAAACAAAAGCAACTTATTTTTTCTTCAAAAAACAGTTCAAAGATTTGAGCTATACTACAGTGGGATGTTGATGATGACAACATACATCAAGTTAGTGCTCTTAATAATTACATAGATTTTCTCTAAGATGATTTGTCTATAACTGGTCCTTTAGGCCTTCTAATGTATGCCCAATGATGCTGTAACTAACCACCTAACTGCTGGTTGTCCTATTTTTCTCTTTCCTTCCACCTTTCCAGCATTATCAAGAATTGATTTTTTTCCTATTCTCCATTTGTTTGTTTTCCTGTCTATCCATGGCCTTCTCAGGAATCTTCACCCAAAAGTCAAAAGCAGCAATGCTTTTTCTATCCTTCTTCAAACTCAAAGTTGAATATAACAGGAAAACAATTCTAAACAAATCTAAAACATTTTTTCAAGTCCTTCATCGCTACACTACTAAGTGTTTGTTTATGACATATTTCTGAAACTCTGACAATTTGTTCAGTGACTGTTCAGAATTACTGCGGTGCTGAATGAATGGTACTTTCACCTGATCCAAAATTATAGCTGTATAGTGCCCCAAGAGTCATCTGTTCAAAATTTGGATGGCTGGCATCCCATCGGCATTTACAACTGCAGGGAACTTCAATACCCCCTATCCAGCTTTCTGTCCCCAGTTCTGCATTTTTGGCACTCTGTACTCCAAGGCCCTACTGCCTGTGCTTTGGTACCCCCATCTTGAGCTTTGCTGTCTTCTTGCTCCAAGCGTGCCTGGCCTGGCCCTTCAAGAGGCCTTCATCTCAAGTAGCAAATGGCAGTTTCCTCACAAGACTACAGGAAGGTGGCCTTGTGTGGCAGGAACTGCCTCAAGAAGGCTTATGTCAGGGAGGCCTCATGAAGACAGATCAACTGTCTTCATGAGGTCAACTGACAGGTCAATCAATATAGGTCAGCTGGGTTGGTGGACTGCAGAGCAGCAGAAGCTTCAGAATGCAGGTCAGAAAGGGTGGTTGGGACTGCTGCTTTACGCTGTGGTCATGTTTGGGTAGCTGCAGCTTCATACTACAGTGCTGGGCTACAGTGGCTGCAGTTTCTGGGGTGCCCTCAGTTGGTGCCATGGTGCTGGGTAAGGTGGCTTAGCTTTGCATTGCAGCTCATGTTTCTTGCAGTCCTAGAGCATAACACACCAAGATCTAGACACTTAGCAACCAGCTTGCATTAATGAGACTTAGCGCATCCAAGGTCACATGATCACCATTTGTGACTTTCTTGAAGGGCCAATCTAAACATGACAGTGACATTAATTAATCAAGTGTCAATTCCATAGAAAGACATATGGGGATACACTTTTAAAAGCAAAAGGAACTTGTGCATGCAGGAAACTTTTTAAATTTATGTTACAATTTCTAAATTAAAAAAATAAAAAAAAGTATCAGTGAATATAAAATAACCACTTTCATGACATATATCTTAAAATCTCTTTCTCCAGAAACATTTATGTGATCCAGTTATGTCTGTTTTCAGAGCTCAGTTGAGAGAAGGTCCTAAGAGAGTGTTTTCAAAGCAGGAAATCACTGAGCTGAGAAGAATTCTACACTTCTTAGTCACCCCACTAGATGCTCAACTTCCTTTTGACATAATAGTGGCAGAACAAGCAAATAAGGACATAAATTTCATTGGGAAGAGATTAAGTCTCTCCATTTAAACTCTTGAAAATGAAAACTTTAAGAGGATATTTTAGCAAACAGTGTAACATGTTTAACGCTCATTATTCATAAATTATGTGCACTGCTAACTTTCTGGAAGCTAGGAAAGGAAATCAGTTCTCCAGATGTTCTTGGACTACAATTGCTATCACTCCTTTTAATCTTGTTGGCTGGAACTGATGAGCTGAAGTTCAACATCTGGATGGTCCCCTTTTCTCCCTCTTCCCCTTCAAACTCAGAAACCTGAAATTATTAACTCTCATAGTTGATTCTACGATAATGAAATACTGTTAATTGCTATCAAACGAAGCACTGGAGATACTATTCCCATGTTACAGCCATGTTATTATTTTGCAGACGATTCCTACGTTCCTCTAGTTAGGAGGAATAGGACTAATATTCTACACAGTATAGTATATATTTATTACTATTGACATTATTGCTCCTTTTCTTAGTGTTTGTTCTGGGTAGTTGCAGAATTGTCTTGCTTTATACTTCAATATCTAGTTCTTTCATGATGCTATCAGTGAATAATGCAAGAAGAAATTCCATTTATTGGGCATCTTGTTGAAGAGTCTGATACTGAACCACTGTCATTATCATTTCAACCTTTTTTTGCATGTTATATGATAGCTTGTGTAAATATATTTATGTATCTGTACATCTGTCTTTGATCATTATGCTTGAAAATGAAAGGACTTACAAACAAGTATTTTTTCCTCTTTTTTCACAGAAGAAAATTATTCAGTGACCCTTCTAGATATTCATCAGAACTGATATAATGTACAATTATTTTTGGTCTTTAGAAGATATTACAAGTCTACAGAATACTTCTATACTATGTATAGTATACTACTATATGTAATAAACAAGAAATTTGAATAAATGATGTCAGAAATGCAAACTAGTTTTCTTTTATGTAAACAATCTACAATAGCAAATAATGAAGTATAATATAGTCTTTTATCTCTTACTAACTTATTACATTTCAGGTAACAGAATTCACTGCTTAATAGAGAAGTAACAGAATTCACTGCTTAATAGAGAAGTAAAAGATTCCATTCTGTCCTTCAGCAATATTAACATAATAACATCAATAATAATAAGAAAGTATCAATAGTAATTAGGTGCTTTGGGTGCAATCCCAAAACAACTAGAGCACCACTTGAACATCATTGGCATTGATAAATTTACCACCAGCCAATTGCAAAAGGCAGTTCACTCAGAACAGCTTACAACCTGCGATGATACCTCTAACACCATCAAGCATCAACATTTGCCTATTCCACGTCCTTGGAAAGGACTTGATAGATGGATAAAAATACCAAATCCAGTCTGAACATCTGGCTGACTATACATTTTGACAATTTTATCTAAAGGTCAAGAATAAAAGCAAGAATGTATGTTGGACTAAACTAAGTGAGGAAAAGCCACACTAATTGAATCAATCTAAAAACACATTTTTCTCACTACATTTTTATAAGGCTAGATTTGGATTAAATGATAGTATATAAAAATTCATCTAGAATAAAAGGCAGTGTGTGAATCAGTATATGGATATAGTAGAAATATAGTTGGCAAGACAGAAAATTATGAAGGTGTATAGTGCGTGGTGTTGGTGTAAACTAGACTCAGTGTTTACATTTTGCCTTTACTGTTCTTAACTCTTTTTCTGGCTTTATTAAGTGTTGCTTACTATGAAAGGAAATAGTATGATTGCTAAGTATATCTCTATGTATAAATAAAAACAAATGATGATTACATTTGAAGAGAATATTCACAATGCCACTATATTACATTCATGAAAAAGATCCTAGTATCTTGATGGATAGGATAGGGTAGGGTAGGGTAGGGTAGGGTAGGGTAGGGTAGGGTAGGGTAGGGTAGGGTAGGGTAGGATAGGATAGGATAGGATAGGATAGGTAAAGATAGGATAGGATACTTTATTTGGCCAAGTGTGATTAAACACACAAGGAATTTGTTTCTGATGCAGACGCTCTCAATGTACATACAAAGCAATAGAGTAATAATAATCATAATACCAATAATAGAAGGTAGTAAAGAAAGTAAGTATATTATAGCCGTACAACATGGGTAAATATACACAGACATTACACAGTACTGTGAGAGTTAGATGTTCAACGGAATGATGCGACAAGGGGAAAAAACTGTCCCTGTGTCTAGTTGTTTTGGCATGCAATGCCCTATAGCAGTATCCCGAGAGGAGGAATTGAAACAGTTTATATTCAGGATGTGAGGCGTCTGTAGATATTTTCTTAGCTCTTCTTCTGACCCGCGCAATATACAGGATTTCTACGGAAGGCTGGCTGGTTGCAATTGTTCTTTCTGCAGTCTTAACTATCTGTTGGAGTCTGTACCTGTTCTGTTTGATACCAAACCAGACAGTTATAGAAGTAAAATGACAGACTCAATAATTCCTCTGTAAAACTGTATCAACAGCTCCTGGGGTAGTCTGAATTTCCTGAGTTGATGTAGGAAACACATTCTTTGGTATGTCTTTTTAATGATGGTTCTAACATTGGGTGTCCATTTCAAATGCTGGAAGATTATAGAATCTAAAAACTTGAAGGACATTATGTAAATTTATTCATGAGTAATCTCCATAGATTTCCCTTCTCTATCTGCAGTCTGTGAGATACTGTGTTGCAAGCATTTTTTGGCCTTCACATAATGCAAACTTCAAATAATAGAACCCAGTAGCAGGAAAAGGCATTTATTTATATTCTGTACTAAGATTATACAGTATCACCCACATCTTCGTACAGGAGGGGCAATCTCCACCCAGCTGCAAACAAATGCAATTAATTAGCTTTATGTGTATTCAGAAGAAATTCCCCAGAAATGAGTCATTGGGTTTTTAAAAGGGTGTCCAGGGATACGTCAAGCAGACATTGCGTGTAAATCAATGACACACCTTGTGTTAGGGAACACACGCTATAGCCTGCAGGTCTGTTCTTTCTAAGACATAGCACAATAGAATGGCTGGTTGATGGACATTCCCAAAGAGTCTCCTATGAATAAATACACATACACTTGGAACAACATCAGGAAGATAGTTTCTATTTATTTTTTCTGTGTAAAACAAAGAGAATTTGGGGAGGGGCTGTTTCACCTTCTTGAAACAAGGACTTGGGCTTAACAGGGGGTAGGAAGACACTGTTCTACCTGTTCTATGTAGGCAAATTATCCCTTTCTTTGATTTGGTTATTCCATTGATTTATTAAATTACAAAGGCACCTAGACCTATTTTCTGCTACTTTTTGTACAAAAAAAAATCAAAGTACTGGTAATATGTTTTCTTATAGCCCTATGTGCAAAACGTATCTCAACTGCCTTTCCTACGTAAACAGGTTCAGTCCCATTTAGAGGCAGGGGAGTTTAGTTGTATTTTTAAAACAATTTAGACTTAATGTTATCAGGAATCCCAATTTAATACACACTCTGAACCAATGTCTTTACCACTGGTTTAAAATTGGCTAGTTTCACAACTAAAACTAAAGGATTATGCAGATCATAATCTAACAGTTATTTTCTTCTACTTCCCTAGGAAAACATGAAAATACTTTTTTTGCTTACGGTGCAATCAGGTCTGTAATACCTGGACTGCAAAACTCCAGATGGCAACACAAAATGACAGCAAAAAGATTTTTAACTCCCTTAATGCTTGGCTGTCATCAAGGAATTTACCGAAGATTGGACACCCAGGTAGCTTTATGTGTGCTGGGCTTTGCTAGATTTCAACCTTCTGACAAAGCAATTCAAAAAAGTCAGTTCATCCAATGGTTCTTTTAAGTTTCACACTGTCTTCCTGGTGAATCCCAAAGACTGATTGTAAATTGCTTAAGGTTTTAATCCACATGTAACTATTAACCCTGAATAGAAATAATAGAAGAAACCAATACACCCTCCTGAGAATTCCTTCATATTTAGGTGTCCCAAAGCTACGATGGTTAATTTTCTGCTTTCTTTCTTGATGCCATCATACTTCTAAATTTTGCACATACCTGGTCAAATATTACTATCCAAAAATTTAGCACAAACAAAAATAGTTGTTTATAACAAATAGTGGAATGTGACATCGTGTCAGTATATGTAATGTGACACTTATGCATTTTCTTCTTGTAAAGAAAAGTAGAATTATGGTTATCAGCTTGTTCATATCAAAGGATTCAAATAGCTTTCCAAAGTGCAGGGCAATTGGAAAAATTTGTGCCCTTTGTTATGGGTCATGAATGATTAATTTGTTTTACCTCTTTTCTTATCATTTGTGCAAGCTTTTGATTTTGGAGCATCTCATTTTACTTTCCTGGGAGAAGCAGAAAATGATAAAGGCAGGTTACTATCGTTTTTACCTTTCAACTTAAATCTCAGATGACTACCAATTATTAAGAATAATTAATATTAAAAAGAATCAACAGAAATGCAATTCCCTCATTTAGTTAGTTCAACATGGAAAAGGTTGAAGAATAAATTATGGACATTTGCAAGCAGATGGTTCTCGTAACATTAGAAGTGAAACCTAAGAGAACTTGTGTCTCAGAAATGAAGATCAATCTTGTCCCCATAGAGGAGGTAACGTGAAAACGCAATCTATGTGGAATGGGTGGTGAGGAATTCATTCTTCATGCTTCATGCTAAAATGCTAGCTTAATAAAAAATAACCTCAGGGGGAGAAGATAAAAGATACGTATTTTCATAATGCTTTTCATACTATGGTGAACAGCTCCTCCATTAATAGACACTGCAGGTTCAGTAAATGTTAGAGTTGAAGCCTCTTGGTGTCTTTCCCTTAAGAGTTTTATTTCTCCAAGAACTCTGTCCACTTCCTCAGGATCCAGGCTAAACTATTCTCAGATTTCACCTCATGGCCTTACCCTCAGCACCCCTCACTAATGTTATCTATAAAGTGCCTTGCCAACAGCTCACACAATTCTTCTGACTGATCTTTCCCTAAAAGAATAAACGTCATTGTAAAAAGGATAGCTGGAAGACACTTTTTAGATGCAGTAAGACTAAAAAAGTAATTCTATTTTGCTGCTGTTACCATGAAAGTGTAGATCCAAGCTTGAGGTTGTCCCCATGTCTAGATGAAGTTTTTTTTTATCAGATGCAAAACTTTGTATAGTTATTATTTTATGCAAAACATTGATTTTTCAGATTCTTAAAGCATGTATGGTATATGCATATTGATTAATACATCTGTATAGTCATATCTGAGTCAAGGTTGACTCAGCCTTCCATTCTTCCGAGGTAGGTAAAATGAGGACCCGGATTGTGGGGGCAATAAACTGACTTTGTATAAAAAAAGAACACCGCATGGGGGGGGCCCCGCGAAAGTCCTACTAAGCAGGTATGTACAAAGGTATGAAGGCTATTGCTTAACGTATTGTAAGCCGCCCTGAGTCTCTGGAGAAGGGCGGCATATAAATCGAACCAATAAATAAATAAAATAAATAAATATCTTTTCCCCAAAGGACTTGAGAAAATGTAGCTTTGTTAAAAAAATTATTCACATCCCCCAAGAGTTTCGCTCTTGGAAAGCCTGTTAAAAATTATTTAAAAGCAATCTGAGTCTATTCAACATATAACTGAATTAGTAATAGTCAGGTGAAGGGAACGCAGCATAGCCAACTTTGTTAAATGTCTTATTTAATTCTTTAAGTCCTGTTTTTTTTTTTACTTTTTTTGTCACAGCTATTCAGGAAATGTAACCTGCAGGCAGTTATGTGAAATAAACTATGTTATTTGCATGAATCCTTAGAAGTACAATGAAGTACAATGAATCAGGAACTGCTGAACCTGCTTGTGTACTTTGTAAAGGAAACTAATAATTTTATAATATCATTTTGTTTCCTAATAAGAATCCTACAGGATCAAGTCAAGGGCAATCCACCAACCTATTTCCAAAAGACAGTTCATGCCTGGTAGGCCCAAATAAAGAATATGAAGATACAATATGCTTTGTCTCCTAGAATTCAAAGGGATTTTTAAACTTCTGAATATAGATTAAGCTATGAAGCTTAATGTGGCTATGTAGGCAATAAATTCTAAACCCCAAATCCCTTACCTCTTTGATGGCAGACATCTTGATGTTCTCATAGTAATGTAGTGGTGCATTGGGAGAGTTCATGTCATAACCAAATCCAGCCACAGCTACTTCATCACAATTGTGGAGTACCATGGTAATTGCTACACTTCCCAAAGTAGGAATATTCTGTGGAGGAAAGGGGAATGAAGCAAAACGCAAACAATTAAGATTTCATCTTCTTAAGTGCCAATCTGTGAACAGATCCCAAGTGGGAAATGCAGTGGGACTACTACATCTAGAGATAATATTTTGAGGATCCAGTCTAAAGGTCTATTCCAACACAGTGCTAAAGTGAATTACGTACCAGAATATGAAGTTAAGATTTCATGGTGATCGACAATAGGATAGGAATGCAATGCAGAATGCAGAGGAAGAAAGAGGAAAAGGAAAGACATCAACTGTAATGGCTATAGAAAAAAAGTGATAATATATAATTTATGTATATGTTTGTTTTGTTTTTTTCTTTTTATGCACATTTTTGTGTAGTCTTCTCTAGTTTTGTTCTACTTTTGATTTACTTTTTCTTTTTTCATTTTCCTTCTTTTGGAGTTTGTTTTTTAACATTTTGAATAAAACAAAATTTGAAAATGAAGAAAAAAAGGTGACGCATCAGTGAATAGTTCCATAATTATTCAAGTCAAAGTTCAAAAATCACATTTATGATGAGTGCTGACTGGCTTACAACAATTTTGGAGCAACTGAGAACAGTCAGACTAGAAAAGCAGGATTTCTAAATTAGGCATTCTGTAGTAAATGATCATTTTATGTATTTTCAAGCAGAACAAATTATACATATTCAAGGATGCGAACAGATATAATTCAAAGTTTAACTAACTGTGGTACTATAATGTGAAATGATAATTTACTGGTATAGGTAGTCCTTGACTTACGACCACAATTGAGCCCAAAATTTATGTTGTTAAGTGAGTTTTGTCCATTTTACAGCCTTTCCAGGCACAGTTGTTAAGTGAATCATTGCAATTGTTAAGATAGTAACACAGTTGTTATGTGAATCTGACTTTCCCATTGAATTTGTTTGTCAGAAGGTTGCAAATGCTGTTTATATGACCCCAGGACACTGCAACCGTCATAAATATGAACCAGTTGCTAAGCAGCTGAATTTTGATCACATGACCATAGGGATGCTGCAATGGTTGTAAGTGTGAAAAATGGTCATAAGTCATTTTTATCAGTGCCTTTGTAACTTTGAACAGTCACTAAATGAACTGTTATAAGTCGAGGACTACCTGTATCTCTTTCTGACTTAACTACTAACACAACCTTAACCAATCTGGGAATCTGCCAAATCAATAGAGGTCAATTCTAAAATTTCTTGACAATGGCCATGGTGGCTGGAAGGTTCTGGGACTGGAATTTTTATGTGTGAAAGGCACTATAGATATTAAGGACATTATAAGGTTTAAGATAATTTTTCTTTCCAGCAGAAGTAGAAAAGCTCTACCTTTTGTTTGACTCCTTTCCTACTGCCTAACTGCCTGAGCCTGTAGTGTTACCAGCTGCTTTAGGGAGTAATCCCTTGCAGGATCACTTTATAATGCTGATGCCCACAAATCACAGTAAACAAAAAAAATTTAGCAGAGAGTATACATAAGGTAGCCAAGATACATAACAGCATCTAATAGACTTTGGCTAATCACAAAACCGAAGGAGTGCATAACCTGATTACTACTAGGATGAGGGACTAATAGGAAATATTAGGGCTATAGGTTAATCTGGGAAATACAAAAAACATAGCAGAAGGAGATTATGACATACAACTTTTTGCCGTTCAGAAAAATACATAGATGTTTTCATTCTATGAAGTCACATGGAGTCAAGCTTAACTCAAAGATTTTATGCATGCATGCACCCATACTTACTTTTAACCCCCATTCCTCATGTTACCTATTAGGAGTTAATCTTGTCTAAGATGAAGCAGATAGGGTTCATTAAGGAAAAGATCAGTTGTTTCAGAATATTGAAAATTCCAGGCACTGCATCCTAACACTGGGTGGACGATCCTAGACCTCAGTTAAACAAATTTATCTTCTTGTGTCTTCGAAAGAATACTTCTAACAACAGGATTGCTGCTCCTTCATTGCCTTGCCAGTTTTATAAACTACTGAGGTCATTTCTATGTCATTATCTCTGACTGGCAGGAGATATCAGTATAATTAAAATACATTTCTGAAGAGAAATTTCTCATATCTACATTGTCTATAAATTTTAGTTGTTTTTATTTCACATGGGAGATAGGATAATGCTAGTTGTTCAAGAGATTATTAATGACAAGCAATTTCTTCAATGGTGTACTTCTTTTTGAGCTTTCAAGCAAACTCATTGCAATTTGCCTTGTCAAAATTAACCAACTAAATCTGGCTAACAGCAAAAGGTTATCATAAACACTCTTTCCTGAAAATTAATTTCAGTCCCTATCTCATATCTCAAACACTTTATGGTTACTATAAATATAATCATGGAACAGAATGTAAACTATCAGCCTCACCACCCCCAAAGACATATACCAGTAGATACACTACTTATATAATAAAACAGGTTTTATAAGCAGTCCTTGTCACTTATGATGTTCAATCTCCTTCCAGAGATAGCTTTTTCAGTAATCATCCATTTAAAAATAAATAGTGAATTTATAACACACCATCCAGCAATCATGTTTCTTTTTCAAATAACTTTGCAGATATTAATTCAGGATCTGCTCTGTAAAATTTGTCACTAAATTACTTTAAAGACAGTATAACAATTATTACCAAATATTTTCAATGCTGACTTTCTGTTGGCGAAAATTTTACTATTAATGTGCATAATAAATTAAGGTATCATACCGCATTTATATTATTTTTGGCACTACTGTGGACAAGCAATACTGTATTTGAATATTCCTGCTGGGTGCATGCCACCGGTGGTACGTGGAGCCATATCGGTGGGCATGCAAGCGTTGCCCTAGCTCAGCTGATTTTCAGAGGCCCTCTGGAAGCAGGAAACTGCCTGTTTGCCGACTTCCGGTGGGACAGGAAGGCCTGTTTTTCACTCTCCCCAGGCTCCAGAGCCTTCTAGGAGCCTGGGGAGGACGAAAATAGCCTTCCCCACCCCTTTGAAGGCTCTCCAGAGGCCGGAAACAGCCCATTTGCCGACTTCCAGTGGGATAAGAAGTTGATCACCCTCCCCAAGCTCCAAGAAAGCCTCTGGACCCTGGGGAGGGTGAAAAACGGGCCTACTGGGCCCGCTATGCCATCACATGCCAAAAGCAGGGGGAGTGCGAGGCGGGTTTGTGCGCACATGCAGAGGGGCTGGGCGCATTGAATTATGGGCGTGGGCACGTGCATGTGCAACTCCCCCCACTCCCCCCGCTTTTGGCACGTGATGGCAAAGAGGTTAGCCATCACTGGACTAGTTTATTAAAATTAGTCTCAGCTAGTTATTTGAAAGAAAACCAAAGATGTTTCCTCTTATTCCTCATATATTTAGCAATCAGTAGGGTAATAAAGTTTTTCAACTATCATACTATGTTAAGGAGCAATTATTTGTGTATTTGTTTTTTACTCTGAGTAGCTAGGTTGAGTATCACAATATATGTTATATACATTATCCCTTTCAACCAAATTGTTTCTTTAAGGGTACAGAATAGAGGAAGGATTGCCTGGTACCCTACTTTCCATTTTACCTTATTATGTACATAAGAGGGTTAAAACTGAAATAGCCAAAGTCCATTCCTCTTCAGGATGGCCTTGCTAATTATTCATAGTATTGTTTCCATGACTGAGGAAATTCTGTCTCTTTGGACATATAACTAATGAGATAGAGTGTATAAATTGTTGCCTCTTGTTCCTACCTTTCATTCTCCCTGCTTTTGCCCCATTTTATCAGTTAACTGTTTTTAGTATTTCATAATGTTTAATAAATAAATATTAAATTATTTTTTAAATTTATTTTTGCTATCTGGGTCTATGTCTATGCTTGCTCTGATCTGGATATAGGAAATGACTGGGAGTATATTGGATGCAAATTAAAATAGAATTATCCATAGTAATTTTCCAACAATATTTACTGCAGTAACAATATATAGCACTCCAAGTGTAGAATGGATTCTCATCAGTGATCTCAAGCATCAAAGAGTATTTTAAGTATTTTCAGGTTGATATGATGGGTACATTATTTGCAAAATGTCAACTTCATGTGATGCAGAAGAAAAAATTAGTAAATATCTTTCTGGTTGCCATATGAGAAAAATTGTAAGGATCTCTGACAAGTTATTAGAAATTACTATTACATCATCTAAGTAATCTGTTGGATCAAAGTCTAATGAAGTCCAAAGGCTCCTAAGGAAGGTATTTCTCTGGGTTCGTGTTGTTAAGTTTCAAACATGCTATCCAATGCATAGGGAATGGAAACTATAGTGGTTGGAATAAATAGATTGTAGGTGGTCCTGGACAACTGCTGAACAGGAGTTAATGACAGGCAAAATAGTTCAAGTTTATATTAGAACAGTGCTCATTGTTAAAAGAAGAGTATTTTAACTGAAAAGAGAAGAGCAATGTCTCTCAGAAAAATCTTCTGTTTAATAATACATCACATAGTCTGTCCACAAAGAAGGATTATAAACTCAAATGCTCATGAAAACCAAACCATATAATCACCACAACTTTGTACAAACATAAACAAATTGTACTTTTTGCTATTGTACTTAATGCTGGTTGGATTCAACGGTTAATTGGTTTATATATAAAACTGGATTAGATTAAGTATTGAAACCAGGTCATCAAACAGCAGTTCGGGATGTAAAGTTATAACTACTGTGCCATGGAGAGATCATGATTGAAGCAAAATAGTCCATTAATTCTGTGGCAAGCACAATTCCTGCTGATGTTCCAAAGTTTTACTTCCTTGGGTCCTTCTTTGGTTATTTAGAAAGCTACTACACAAATTAAAATAGCTTTATAATAATCTTTTCAAATAGCTGGCACATTGTGTAAAAACTGTAATGATATTTATTAACAAACATATGACTTGAAAATCCCACGTTGAGTACAACTGGGTATGGACATCGCTTGCTAAACACTTTTTAAATCAGAGTTGTATGTGTCCCAGGGCCACCTGAAGCTTGTAACCTTCCCCTCAAGTGCTCCAGATGTTGTTTTAACAATGTCTGACAACAAATGCCAAAATGCAGCATTGTAATTCTTGCTATTTTTCCATACAATACTAAAAAGAAAAGGGTATAAATCTTATTTCAGTAATTAAAGCAAACCCAAAGAAAAAATAATATATCCCTCCAAAAAGTGGAGATCCCAGAAAGTTTTATTTGAAATTTAGATGGCAATCCCTGTTTATCTAAATGAAAAAAGGTAGTTTCTTAATGCCAAAGGATTTTCATCCTGATCTAAATTAGTGCATTTGCCACTGTGCATGAAGGAACATATCGTATTTTTACTTTAGAAAAATATTATTTTATCTTTTACTCCCCCAAAGAATTTCAAAAGCAGACGCTTACTTAAAATAATACATTCTCATAATGTAGTATTAATGCATTAAGATAAAAAGGCAATATCTAAATGACAAATGTTTCATTAGCAATGTTATTTATGATCTTATATGGGCATAAATGTGAATGGCGATTCCTCCATTTTATTTATATATATATTATCAGCAAATATATATATATATATATATATATATATATATATATATATATATATATATATATATATATATATATATATAATTTTATTTTCGTAGGTCTTTATGTGTATCTTTCTTTATGCCAGGGATTTTCCTACGTATATTAAGATGTTTCATGGCCTAATTTTCGGTGAAATCTCAATTCACCAGCTTTTAGGCCTTTTTAAATATTACAGCAGCTATATGCTATCTGTTTGAGTTTATGTGGGAGACTAGAATGGACTAGAATGGAATATTTAAAAAGGCCTAAAAGCTGGTGAATTGAGATTTCACCGAAAATTAGGCCATGAAACATCTTAATATACGTAGGAAAATCCCTGGCATAAAGAAAGATACACATAAAGACCTACGAAAATAAAATAATAAATATTTGACTGTTACAGGGCAGAATTAAGAAAAGTGGGTGTGGCTAGTTGACAAAGCCTAACGAGGCAGAAATGGGTCCATTCTAGTCTCCCACATAAACTCAAACAGATAGCATATAGCTGCTGTAATATTTAAAAAGGCCTAAAAGCTGGTGAATTGAGATTTCATCGAAAATTAGGCCATGAAACATCTTAATATACGTAGGAAAATCCCTGGCATAAAGAAAGATACACATAAAGACCTACGAAAATAAAATAATAAATATTTGACTGTTACAGGGCAGAATTAAGAAAAGTGGGTGTGGCTAGTTGACAAAGCCTAATGAGGCAGAAATGGGTCCATTCTAGTCTCCCACATAAACTCAAACAGATAGCATATAGCTGCTGTAATATTTAAAAAGGCCTAAAAGCTGGTGAATTGAGATTTCACCGAAAATTAGGCCATGAAACATCTTAATATACGTAGGAAAATCCCTGGCATAAAGAAAGATACATATATTTCAAATGAGACACAGTATTTTCCTATTTTTGAGTGTGTGATTGCAAAGATTCCTGCAGTTGGAATTCAATGCCTGTTAATCATTCTGCATAATTAAACAATGGAGAATTTTACTGGCTAAGGATTGGTTCTGTAATAGCCTTTGAAGGGTGCTATAACAGAATAGACTCTGCATTATGAGTTGCATTGTACACAGAATTAATAGTTCAGGATAGAGTTAAGTTGAGATGCTCAGGATAAGAACATAAGATTATAAAAAGAATCCTAGATGGAGGAATTAGGGAAGACTGGTTTTCCAATCAAAATGCAAGCAGAAAGAAGAAGAAACCTTTGGCAGAGAAAACTTTTCCTAACCTTTTTCCCACTATTTATAGTCTGCAAATCCACTCTGGCAAACAAACAAACAAACAAATCAATTGATCCTTCATAACTGGGAACAACTGTTCTGGAAAGAATCTGATACAGAATAGTCTGTAAGAAATACGTTTTACTAACTCACAGCAGGAGCATGTATAATTATTTAGACCAGAAGTTAAAAGATCTACAGCTCTCAGAAAACAGACTAGCCACTGCCCACCAAAAGCACTTTGACAGACTGAATGTCAAGTCCTTAGATACACATGTGGGCAAAACACCCTTAGGACTAAACTGTAAAATAACCAGGAAGGTGACAATCCTATGAATCATTGAGACTTCCTGATCTTAGGTTAATCCCTAAGGGAATGGAAGCTGCCAGAACATGACAGAAGTATAAATCCATGACTTGAAATGTAATGCTAATGCAATAAATTTATTAATAAGCTTGAAGTAGCTTGAGGGACAGAAAGTCATTAATGCTTTTAAAAGCCCAACCTACAATTCCCAATTATGGACAAAAAAATATAATGAACCAAACAATTGCGAAGTAGTTTTAAAAGCTGAAAGGATCACTCACATCAAGTTTTCTAATTTTATTAAAATAAATGTTTAGATTTAATTTTTCACTTTTAGGTTACCGTTTCAGTCGATTTTATTCTATGAGGCTAATTTTTTTTCTATTTATGGTGTTTTTATTGTGTAAATTTTCTATGCTGCCCCGAGTCTCAGTAAGTTTCAGTAAGTACATCAGGAAATGTAAATAAAAACAACTAAAACAATGAAAATCCAGATAATTTCAATAGAGTCTCATGAATTTTTGATCAGTCTAGTGAGATATATTATTGGATACCTTAATAATCACCCATTTTAAATTTGCTTTAAGCAACCTGTGAAAGCTGTTCATGTCCATGTGAAATTAAATGCTTGTTTATATTAATATTTGATGATGTGATGATTGAGTACTAGGAATAAGAAAAAAGGGGAATAATATCCATGAATAATTGGCTTAAACAAATAACTTAAGCAACAGGATACTGTTATCTCATGCAAACAAAAATGCCATATAATGCCTATAACTCACCAAAACTGGATCTTAAACCAAATTATGTCAGGAAAAATCACGTTGTTTCCCTCTACAGTAGAGTAAGCATTCCATCATGTGTGAAAAGTTCCAAGTATCTTTTGATACAAATCTGCAATTTTAAAAACTACTTCGTTCTGCTTCCTAAATATGTAATATTTGTGCAAATGTTGCATATAATAATTACAAGGTTTGTACAAGCAGTCCTAGGGTTACGACAATTAGGACCAATGAGCAATGTGGTCATAAAGGGTGATGTCTTTTCTGTATAACTAGTTCCAGTATCAAACTGTTCTTGCTTAATTAGCCAGAATATTATCCGTAGGAAACTACAGCACATTTTCAGGACAAGGCAGTAAAAAGATTCTCAGCTGCCCTCACTTTTCGCTTGCCACCTGCAAAGGCAAAGCAGTTGGTCAAAATTTTAAGCCAAGAAAAGTAAAATCTTGTTCAAAATCCAGTAAAATTTCCAACAGAGAGAGATTTGAGCATAGCTGAGAATGTGTGTTCCATTTCACAGAATGCCTTTCTTCCCTCAAAAAGCCCTTAAATTGACATCTGCTCCTGAACTGTTTCAAAAAAATATATGTTGCCTTGCACCGTGAGATGAGTAGCCTATAAATTTAACAAATCAATCAATCAATCACCAGTATCAAAGTCAGTTCTACCAAATATAGTTGGTAGCAGAGTCAACTAGTTACATTTCAACCAAAGCTACCTGTTTCTGATCACAAAACTATCTATTACATCAATCAGAATTGAATATATATATATATATATATATATATATATATATATATATATATATATATATAAATGTAGATCTTTGGTTATTCGGGTCTTCTTCCGCATAGAATTGAAAGTATCTTGGCGACGTTTCGATGAAGTCTCATTCATCATCTTCAGGCTGGTGTTCTCGGCTTCGTGCTCCTGGAAGCACGAAGCCGAGAACACCAGCCTGAAGATCGAATGAGACTTCGTCGAAACGCTGCCAAGATACTTCCAATTCTACGCGGGAGAAGACCAGAATAACCAAAGACCTACATACAAACACCCGCGAAAACCTCAGAAAACATACATACATACATACATACATACATACATACATACATATATATGTGTATGTTTGTTGTATTGAGTCATCCTGGATTACCACGAATGGAGGAGATATCACAAATCTCCAATTTTTGCCTTTCAGCCCAATCTCATGGGCCGTCCAGACAGTATCATATAGCCGACAAGCTATTTTTTATGTTTTTTTAATATTTTTGCTGATAATTCTATAAATAAAGGGAGGCTGTTATAGATCTATTTCGAGCTTATTTGCTCTCGTCAGTCAGTCATACCCTTACTGGGATTTGCAGGCAGACGGCCCAGGTTCAAATCCCAGTAAGGGTATGACTGTCTGACGAGAGCAAATAAGCTCGAAATAGATCTATAACAGCCTCCCTTTATTTATAGAATTATCAGCAAAAATATTAAATATATATATATATATATATATATATATATATATATTTGTTGTAACTGATTACATTTTTATTGGTTTGGGTAAACATATTCAGAACATTTAATTGCTGATTGTCAACAAAATTTCCAAAACTATTTCCAAGTAGATTATTAACAGTTGCTGACAGCTCCAGTTTCTCATGCTGGAAGTGATTGATTTCAGCCTAATTCCATGGATAGCATTTTTCACCAGGACAACAAACTGACTAAAAATGATAGCACAAGCTTAGCTCATGAATTACCAGGACCACACAATGAGTCTTTATCACTCCTAAAAAATAGATTCCAGACTACATCTGACACTATAGAGCAAAGAACAAAAAAATAAATAAATGATAAACTCTGCACATATAACACAGAAATAAGAAGGATTAATAAGAATAGATTGTGGAAGTTAATCAGCACAAGTGAGATCATACAGTCACAAAAGATAGTCTTATGGTAACCATAAGGATATGTTAGTTCTAAACAATATACAGCTTTGAAGTTTATAGCTAGCATGTTTCTTTTATTCCCCTAAACCAATGATGGCTAACCTTTTTGCCATTGCGTGGCAAAAGTGGGGAGCATGGGGGGGGGGGGTTGCGCACGTGCATGCCCACACCCATAATTCTATGCACCCCGCCCCCGCACATGTGTGCGCGACCCCCCTGCATTTCCCCCCCTTTTTGCACGTGATGGCACGGTGGGCCTGGTAGGCCCACTTTTTGCTCTCCCCAGAGCCTTTCTAGGAGCCTGGGGAGGGTGAAAATAGCCTTCCACACCCCCCAAGAGTCCCTCTGGAGGTCAGAAACAGCCTGTTTGCTGACTTCCATGGACCCAGAAGGCCTGAAAATCAGCTGGCTGGTGCGCACATGTGCACTGGAGCTGAGCTGCCTGCCCACCGATATGGCTCCGTGTGCCACCTGTGGCACATGTGCCATAGGTTTGCCATCATGGCCCTAAACAGATAGGAAACTGGAATTGTTATTTGAACGGAGCAGAAGCACGCTCCCAAACTTCTCATGGATATTACAGAAATCATATAGCCCAAATCTTATTTATGTCCCAATACTGATAGCATTAGGAAAGGGAAATAAGATTTCCAGTCAAAAAGAGAACTCCGCCAAATCTTCAATTAATGTCCTCATTTCCAAATCCAAAGACAGTTCTGCTTCAAAATCAAGTGTCCCAATCTGGAATGGATCTTTCATCCATTGTTATTGCATAAGCACTATTGTACTTTGCAGTATTATTCAGTTTCATCTGGAAAAAATTATAGGTACAAAGTAGATATAAATGTTCCTACACATAGTCATTTATTAAATCCTGAATGAAATGCTATGGGATGAGTCTTGAACCATTACACTTGGCCTTCTCAGCCCTGGTGAAAAACCCTAAAATTGCAATGCTAATTGGCAGCACATTGTTACCATATGTGGCATGGTTATAGCACCCTGAAGTTTATTTAAGCTTGGAAAGAGGAATGGAATATTTCAATCCTTTATAAGGAATTCAATTTGGCCCCAGTTATTAAGGGCATCATCTACTTCAAACTGTGTGTTCCTATGACACCTCTTGGTATACCTCTGAATGTATTGATGACAGGCACTCTGTGAGAGGACTCTGATTACACAGGCTTTTAATAATTCTTTAAGACCTTTTGATCTAGTTCTGTATGCAAGAGAAGATTTCATATATACAAGTTAACAAAATCCTACTAAATTGGTGCTAGGAGTGAATCTTCACAGTAAAGACACTGCTGGGTTTTTTGGCTCACACAACAAGCCTTAATTTCACTCCTAGGACTAATTTAGTAGGACTGTGCTGTGTGTCACTCTCTCTGGTAGTGAACTTAATTAACAGCTGCCAGCAAGATTGAAACTATTATTGTATGAGCCTTCTAAATATCAAGAGAGGAAGTATCAGTGAGCTATTTGGGATTACAAGATTTGCATAAGTATAAAAAATAACAGACAAACAGAAGCATTCACTGAAGACTGAGTAGGCTCAATAGCCTTCAAATGGGGCTACCAATCTGAAAAGGAAAACAAACAAATGGGGGGGGGGGGTGAATGGAATGGATTATCCTATAGGAAATATTAGCTAGCCAGAGCTGTGTTGGCGCTGTTATGAATAGGATCGCAATACATATCGAGCTAGACCTTTGTTCATGAACCTTCTGAATGTAACTCCAAGATAGAAAGAACAGAGGATGCATTGCCCTAGCAGAACTTCTCTTCAGCTCTCTGCATAAAATTTTGAAAACTCACATAACTTCATATCCTGAAGAAAATAACATGGCGGGCTAGAAGACTCTGGAAGTTGCCAAATTGAGAAACAGTGGTCTACGCAGAAAGGAGGATGCAGTACCTCTGACAGATCCATTATAAAACCTCTGCCAGGTCCCTTCATGCTTTTCCTTATGGTTACATTGCATAATGTTCTTGTATATGAAAACAGAGCTCACGAATGCATGAAGTTCCTCTTGAATGGAAACATAAAGACTTGGCTTGGATCATTATTGTCACTACACAAGGCCCTGATTTTCCAAATCTCTACACCTGTATCTTTATTTCATATTGTTTTTATACAAATTCCCAGAACATTTAGTTTATTGTTTGTTTTGTGTGACAGAGACCATTGGCAAAATCTGTTTTTTTAAAGTCCCATAAACTAAACTATTTTAAAAATGTCCAAGCAGGCTTTTGTGAAATGAAACATCAGGTTTTAATTAAAAACCTCCCTGGTTGATTTTGCCAATCTGATATATATATATAAAAAACACAATTTATCCAATCCTCACAAAGTTAGATCCACAACATACTCTTCCACAGTATCTCATTTCCACTCCAAACAAAATATAATTGCTTGAATGTTTAAGATAATACATTTCAAAATACAAATAAGAACTAAATTAAGAAAAAGTGGATGGCAAAGATTTATATGCGTTTTTTCTCCAAAAGACTAAAAACATTCCCCTTAAAAGTGATGCTGTGTAACAAATACCAAGACGAAAAAAGGCAGAACTTCAATATGCTTTGAATACATGTGTATAATCCAATTTGGAAATTATTTGCCAAAATAGAGCATATTTTCATAGTAAAAGACCTCTTACCGTGAGAGGGAAGTGTGGGAGTGGGGAATAGTACAACTTTTATTTATTCCTGATACAGGAGATTACATTAGCATTATAGCATTATAAATATGCTAACGGGCAGAACATATAACTTTAACTCCTTTACTGTATCCTTTTTCTAGTACATGCTTAGGCTTATGAAGCCACTAAATAAGCAAAAAAGTAAAATAAAAAATAAAATGAAAATAAATACTTAAAGCACCTAGCTATGTGTTCTGAGTTTATTCCTCCTTAGCAAGTATTGAAAGTTGACTTACTGCTGTATGAGACTAGGCCTGTAGAGACAACCCTGTTGAGACAGCTAAGAAACAAAAACTGTGTAGCTTTTTTGATATCTAGTTGTAGCTTCCCCCCCACCCACACTTTCTTTCCATTTTTAGTGGGAAGTGTGACCACCCCTCATTTTATCTATTAAGAATGTCAGAATGAAACAGTTGGTTATGTATTAACAAATTCATCTTCCTGAAACAAACAAGCAATATATGTTGAATTAGTAGTTAAAATACATTTTTAATGAAATACATCTATACAATTTATCCTTGCCATTCCTTTGAATAAAACAAATGCTAATGCTGGGAATAAGACCATGGAATCAATCTGATATGACAACTCTTCCCTGTAAAATGTTAAATTCAGGAACTGAATAGGCACACTAGAACTGCCTTTGAGAATTACTGTTTTTTTTAAAATGGAATGGAAAAAGAAAAAGACAAATATGTAGGTGACAGAGATGCATGAAGTCATGCTCCTATTTTGTCAGTTTCACTATAAAGGGTAAAAAGCAGTACATGAGATATTTACAAGACAATCTATACTGAGTCCCTCACTCAGCAACTTTATTCTATTTTTATTACAGTTATATCCTACTTCAATCTGTTGATTCTTGGAATGTAAACTTTCACAGAGTCTATTTAATGTGCTAGAGAAATTCAATATAGGTGCATATTACATTCCCTCAAGTCTATGGCATTTAAATGTATTTGCAAGTATGATGGGCAAAGAATGAAAAAAAAGAGCACACTGGAAATGAATATATCCTTATTAATTCTCCCTTACTACGATAGTAGTTTAGTTTTATTTAGAGTCATGGATCAGCTGCCAGAGAATTCCAAAGGAAAAGACAATACAGAGAATAGAGACAAAAAATTGAAGTTTTTTTTTAAAAAAAAGCTATATAATGTTAACATGTAAAATTTATAAAGGATCAAGAAAGCTTATTAATCACATACATAGTGTGAAAGTAATTGGAGTGTAGATTATTAATATTTAAAAACTGCAAGGCTTAAATTGTTCCCTTTACACTTCCCAATAGCAATTGATCAACTATTTTCTACCTAAATGGACCCTTTACAGAAGCAACCACTGATTCCTGGTGTAACTAGAAATTGTATATATTATAAGAGACTCAGAGTACAGAAATTGAAAATGTTGATTGCACTATAGGAGCCTTGGTTAAATAGCACTTAGCTGTCAGCTGCCTGAAATTATTGCAAGTTCAAATTTCACCAGGCTCAAGGTTGACTCAGCCTTCCATCCTTTTGGGGTAGGTAAAATGAGGACCTGGATTGTGGGGGCAATAAGCTGACTTTGTATAAAAAAGAACAGCGCTTTGGGGGGAGGAGCAAGGCCCTACTAAGCAGGTATATACAAAAGTATGAAGGCTATTGCTTAATGCATTGTAAGCCGCCCTGAGTCTCCGGAGAAGGTGGCATATAAATCGAACCAATAAATAAATAAATAAACTGGTCTTGGTCTTGAGTCTTTATAGGAGCAATTCTGGGAATCACAAAACAAAAAAGTAATCTCTTTAGCATCAAGGAAAACTAAAATGGATTTGTTAGTCAAATTTAGCAAGATGGAATTTATTATTTTCCAGATTATAAAAATTAAAAAAGAATTTAGCCAATGCACAATCTTGTTTAACTTCTTTCTAGATGGGAAGTGACTCAGAAAGACAAATAGGTGCACTTATAATTTCATTGAAGGTTTTTTTGTGGAGGGGGGTGTTCATGGTCAAAATAAACAGCCGATATTGTCAGCATCATCCAAAAGCTCCAAAAGGTCTGATATCACTAGATTGTATATTGTTGTCCTGAGATACTTGAAAACTAATGTTGAAGTAATTAAACAAATTAATGTAATATTAAATGTAATGTAATATTCCTAGCCTGAGAACAAACAAGATACTTAGCTATTCTCACCTGCTAGGAAAGCTGCAAGTACAGCCATAATTGATTATACTCAAACTTTTTATGTACACTGAGAGCATATGCACCAAAGACAAATTCCTTGTGTGTCCAATCACACTTGACCAATAAAGAATTCTATTCTATTCTATTCTATTCTATTCTATTCTATTCTATTCTATTCTATTCTATTCTATTCTATTCTATTCTATTCTATTCTATTCTGGAACACCATATAGTGCATGCCATATATGTGATCTGGATTGTTCTATGGATTTTCATACTCTGTTTAACATTAAATTTGCATACATATTTCATTTCGTGATTATTTTTTTTATTATTTCTGAATGGTTTCTAGCTTTTTTTTAACCATTATCAATCTAACATATTGGACATGGCACAAAATCCAAAAGTGATACAGTTCTCATCCACTCACTTAATATATGGATGAGGATTTAGAGCAGAGAAGAATGTATTATTAGATTATTAGGCTTGATTTCCCATTTGCAATACAAAAGAGTGCAAGGGTCACATTGGGGATAGGCTCCAGTGTAAACTTACCCCTCTGCCCATCAGGCCATTGTTGAAAGGAAGGCCAATAAAACTGAAGGCTGCCTCCTGTATAAAATATGGATTCAGGATTCGGATCTCATTGGGCTCTCTTGGAACATGGGTTGCCACAGACTTCCAGAAGCCATCAGAAGCACTCTGTAAAAACGCAAAAGACCATTGCAGATAGTTAGAGAACCCAAGTCCTGATTTCCTTTTGAATTTACCAGCACTGTTGAAAGGAAATATAAATTAGGAACTGCATCCAGAATCTAACAGTTAATTATGAGAAAAATTGGGAAACAATGTAAGAAATTAAAATAATGATTTAAAAAAAAAAACTATTCTTATTTGGAACTTTAAAATGGGTTCTATCCATAGATTCAAATATCTTTGGAAATTACATCTGATTTATAATCCAGGCCTTCTTAATGAACACAATTGTTTAGAAAACAGAGGGGGCAATGCATATTAAGAGGAAAAAAATAGCTAATGGTGTACCTTGGCTGATCTCACATATTAAGCACATTTGGTTAGAAGATTCTCTGGGAATTCAAGGGCTAGACATGAATTAAGAAACACCCCCCCCCCTCACTTTCAGAACACTAACAAATAAACTGCAATCACAAGAAATCGAATTCAGACTAAGGGCATTTTAATTTTGACTGAAACACTGTACACAACAGCTACAATAAATAATTATATACCATGATCTTCTCCCATGTCACCAAATAAAGATTGGCCTCAGCCTTATGCAGAAGTTTTTAATGTAAGTATTTGAATGTATATGGGAAAGAGAGCTTTCATACTTTTATTTCAAATTCATATTTCAAAAATTTTACACAAGACATGCTCCTCTAATGGAACACAACTCCTTATGGAGAAGAACAGGAGAAAGAAAAGATGCATTCAAGAATTGCATGGATATGAACATATATCCATATCCATCCAAACTTTTTGCTTTTCTGGAATAATGAGAAAAATGAAACTTAATGCAAAATGTGCTTAGAAGAAAAAAATATGATCCCGCTGGGCTGTTCCCTAGACCGACCAACAAGTTTGGTAGTATATTCTTTTGTTTTCACAGTGGGCTATACAGACAGTGTGCTCTTTGCACTTGTGGGCTATAGAGAAAACAGAATGTCTAGAGAGAAAAAAAAGCCATAAATCCAGGACAGGGAGAACTCTGACATATTAGGAAACTAGGCTCTCAGCTCATGTCTAAAATGGATTACATATCTTTATTTACTATAGTTTGGTCTCTGCTTCTTATGGTGCCCATGGGAAAAAGAATTGTTTGAAAATCTACAACTGAGGAAAGATTAGTTGAGACACATTAAATAGTTATAGTGTGTGCTGTAGCATTGATCTCTTCCAAAACAATTCATAAAAAAAAATAACTTGTTAAAAATACACTAGTCCTGGAACTTAATGAGCCATGTAAGATTGGGATCATATTTCCAATGAACTCCATCAACACAATCCTCAGTGGATCTAGAAACATACCAATTTCACAACACAGTAAAATGAGAAATTGCTCACGGCTGTATCTGTTTCAAATTAAAACATGCAAATGTACAATTAACAAACTGTTTTTAATAATTCCCATGAGTCATTTATTATTTACCTGCTTCCAAAAAGAGTTACAAAATATATTGGAATTCAATGATCAACTAACAAAATGATCCAGTGGGCACTGTACTAATTCCTATTTTTCCTTTCCTTTTGTCTTCTTCCCCCCCATTATCCACTGAGACTGTTCTCCACTTTAAAGCTTTATGGTTATCCATAACCATTAGCAATGGTTAAAATGTACAGTACATGGGAAAAATCTTCCTGATAGATGCATTGAACCAGGAGAATATAATATGTAGTCCTTGATTTACAACCACAATTGAATTTCTGTTGCTAAACAAGAGTTGTTTGCGCTGTTGGAGAAGCCTGCTATAACTTCCCATATACATTCAAATACTTACATTAAAAACTTCTGCATAAGGCTGAGGCCAATCTTTATTTGGTGACATGGGAGAAGATCATGGTATATAAAGCAAACGATTCATTTATATAGCAATATTTGCATATGCTACATTGTAATAACACTTGAATAAATTGTATATGACCTAGGTCAGTAATATTCATATGGCAAATGTATGTGTGTGTTTATGAAAAAATGTTCTTACTGATGTACATGACTTTTTTTTTTTAAATAAAATTTATATGCCGCCCTTCTCCGGAGACTCAGGGCAGCTTACAATGCGTTAAGCAATAGCCTTCATACTTTTCTATATTTATACAAAGTCAGCTTATTGCCCCCACAAACTGGGTCCTCAATTTACCTACCTTAGAAAGGATGGAAGGCTGAGTCAACCTTGAGCCTCGAACTCGCATAATTACAGACAGCTGGGTGTTAATAACAGGCTATCTAGCCCGTCGAGCTATCTGAGGCTCTTTATTTTATTACTTTAAAGATGAAACGCTTGCCTCTCCAGCACCAAAGTAATATTAAAAATATGCACATTCTGGGGAATCAGAGTTCAAAGAGATATATCGTACAGATCAGCAAGTATTTGAGTATACTGATATGGAAATAAATTTAAATGAAAACTGGATGGGAGAAATGTTGCAGTCCCCTGGGGGGTGGGGGCAAACCCTCATTTGTTTTTACCCTTAAAATTTAATTAATGCATTTTATTTAATAAATGTAATCACATTATGTCTATTTCCATAACTAATATGCATTCTCTGATAGGGTAACATAATTTATGTGGCTATTTGAGAAAGCAGGAAGCAGTAGGCTGTGTTCTTGGAAGCATAGATTCCAGTTGAAGAATGTTGGGTGTGTTTTGTCTTAATTCAGGCTTTATCAGATCAAAAAAACCCCAGTAACTTTGATTTAAAACTATTAAAGACTTCTTAATAACGAATTTGCAAAATTTATGGCCCTGAGCCACATGAAGTCCCTCAAAGCCTTGAGCATGATTCCTCTGTGGTCTCAATGATCAAACATGGAAGTGATAATATCAAGATTTGGTGGTTCTTTGCTCTCTCAGAGCCGGACAACTTGCCATCATGGAAGGAAGCATGAATTCTGCTTTGCATCAGAGAATTCTGTATTGGAATATCAGGCTATGTGCCCATCAACTGAACAGTAAGACAATAATCCAAAACACACAAGCAAGTTTAAAAGAGAATGAATTAAGAAGAGCAAATACAATGTTTTGGAATGCCAAAGTCAAAGTCCATATCTAAATGCCACAGTCCTCCAATATTACTGAGCTGAAGCAGTTCACCATGGAGGAGTGGAACAAAAGTCCTAAACAGTGACATAAAAGACTGATTACTAGTTATAATAGTAATAACCTTTATTGTCACTGCACAACATATGTACAATGAGATTGGTGGAGCTCCCTCTGTGCACCCCCCCAAAACACAATACAGCTCACAGTGAAGACAGAAAATCCCTAATCCAATAAATCATATTACAAAAACTCATTCCTATTGCATCAGTGTGAACATGTTACACATTGCGCCAGCCCTGCAAGTCCATCATACTACATAGTTATATTATTTCGCATTCAGGAGTCTGACAGCCCACGGATAAAACTGTTCTTCAACCTGTTTGTGTGGCTGGCTATGCTTCTATATCTCCTTCCCGATGATAGGAAGATAAAGAAGTGCTGACCAGGGTGTGAGTCGTCCCTGAGGATTTTCTTATTCTTCTAAGGCAGCGAACCCTAGCAATCTCATCTAGCGGTATCAGGGGACAGCCCACGATGTTTTGTGCTGTGCTCACCACACTCTGTAATGTTTTTTTATCTGTGGCTGTCAAGCCTACATTCCATACTGTTATGCAATAAGTGAGGATGCTTTCTATTGTAGGAACCGAATTGCATTTGGTTACAATTACTGCAACCAGATATAAATAGTTGTTTTTTTTAAATATTCTCTCCCTCTCTCTCATATACACACACACACCAACACACATGAAATTCCGATAACATTCAGTAGCAAAGATCTGCAAAAATTCAAAAAATCCAAAATAAAGCAAATACTTTTCTATGCATGAAATATTTAGAATTATCAATTTCTTTCTTATTGGGATGAGGACACTCTTCATGATAGGGAGCGGGAAACATCCCAACTGCTGTGCAGTTAATCTGACTCCCAAGAAGCAGAAGATAAGAAGATTAAAGAGTAGATCTGCAAGACTCATAGATTTATCTTCCATTTTATCCTGAATCAAAATGATAGAGTTTTTATTCTCAATGCATTTTGAAGATACAATAGATATTTTTTAGCCAGGAGGCACATTTTGAATTCTAATAATAAATTGTAGCACTCATGTAAATAGCTATCAGGACAGAGGCTCATCTTTTCACTGGCATGGAAAATGTGACCAGTCTCAAAATATCCATTTCCTTAAAAGTAAACTGATAAGGAAACCTCTCTCGAGCTTTTCAAAATGCTCTTTATCCTTCAACTTAGCTTCACTGCTTTTTTTCCAAGAAAGGCTAACATGACCTTGGGCCAGTCGTTCTTTCTCAGCTTAACTCATCTCACAGAGTTGTGGTGGGGAAAATAGGAGGAGGAACTTTTGTTGGCTATGTTCTCTGCCTTGAGTTATTTGTAAAAATAATAAAGGTGGTAAATCTGTCAAATAAACAATGTTTGGAAAGCATCACGGTTTCATTGAACTGAAGAGGAAAGTTTCAGCTCTGCCTAGAATTTGGCTAAATTGGGCAAAAGGCTGGAATCTGGAACACCACTGCCCTCTCCCACAAGTAGTCACATGTGTATCAGAGTTTTGTTTACAGAAAAAAATGAGTCAAACTTCTAAAAAGTCCTTGAATCAAGAAAGAGCCAGAGATGTTTTAGTTATGAGCTAAAGCTTATAAAATAGATTTGGGAAAATGGAATCATTTTATCTAAGGAAGTAGGCATCAAAGCAGGACACATACAAACTGAGTTTACTTACGCCTTCTCCAGATTCTCTCTATGTCCAACCCTGAGTGGAATGTATTCTGTCACTTCAGCAAAGACATGATGCATGGAAGAGTATGTACAATATAAACAGAAGAGCAATTAGAAGATGGAATACCTGGTTAGTATCTTAGCTTGCAAGTGAATGAATGTATTTCCCTCTCCTCTGAACTTGTCAACATTTAGCCTTCTTTTTCTACAGGATACTAAAACTGCTTTCATTATCAGATGGGGAGTTGCACTCTTAGAGCTATTTGATTTTCTGGCAAATGCATGTGCCAACAGTAGTTGAACAGGATAGGATTAAGTTGGGAAATTTTAGGGAACCCTTCTTGACGTTAGCCAAATGCCTGAACCTGACAGAACTAAGGAAAAGCTCTACTGAGAGTGTTTAAAGAAAGAAAGGTATCTCAAGAATTTGTGGAGGATGATATTAGCACTGCTAGTTTTTCTAATCCTTTGCATTAATATGTTGAATATGCTCAGAAAGAAAATGCTTACCTATTTTTCATCACAGAAAGCCAAAGAAAAAAGCCTAAAGAAGTACTGTTGCTAAACTCTTTCCAAGCCCTTTGTTTACCTATATCCCATTAAGTCACTTCCCAGAAAACTAATTTTTATATAATTATTTGCAGGAAGGAACTATTTCCTTCAGTGAACAGTGAATTCTCACAACAAAAAATATTTGTAATCAAAGAGAGTTACATTATGAAAATAGAACCTGAGCAAAACAAACACATGGAAATTTCCTTGGACACTCCCACCCTTGATTGCAAAAAGATCAGAACACATTGGATAGCACCATTCCAATTAATTGATTGTATTAAAAGGTATCAGCAGCAGCTCACTTCATCTTGAGAAAAAAATATCCAAAAGAAAGGAGAGAGAGAGAAATAAAATTATTCCCAAATACATAAAAAGTCAAATAAAAGTCAAAAAGTGAAACAATATTACAAAAGCCATGTGCTCACAAAACACATTTGCACTCCATCTTCCTCTGCTGGACAGAAGAGAGGGCTGGCTCTTGACAGTCTTCCTAAAGCCCAGGAAGGATGGAACCTTATGATGAGGTTCCTAGGTGCTTAGAGCAAGAAACCTAGAGCTTAAAAAAATAAATAAATCCCAGAATCTCTTATCAAGAAGCAAAAGATATCTCAACCCTTTTTCTCTCTTACACACAACTCAATAAGCAGTGTGAAAAACTGCTCTAATTTCCAACTTCCCCCTGTACTAATAGCAGGTGAATATGGGAGATGTAGTCCAAAATATCTGGAAAGATCCAAATTCTAGTTAAAAGAAAACAAACTTTTTTTTAAATTATAAAGAATGAATATGCAAATAGTAAAGTTAGATTTTTTTAAAAAAACAAGTTGCAATCAGAGGTATTCCTTCTTCCTCTGGTGGACAGAACAGAGGAATCTGGACAATTTTCTTAAAGTCCAAGAAGGATAAAACCTTTAACAGGTTGAGAAATGGAAAACAGGGCTAAAAGATGCCTACCTTTTATTTTCCTATATTCTAACCATACCAGCTATTAGAAATAACTTTGTAATATTGGGCACTGGTATCTAAATTGTTTTTCTTCCCTCTTCATCACTATTTCCTTTCATGTCATGTCTTTTTACTATAAGAATATTGGCAATGATTATGACAACTGAGGTGCTTTTTTGTCTGAGGAGGAGAGTAAAGATATTTTAGAAATATTTTTGTTTATAAATAAATGAAAGTTGGGCAAAAGAGTGAAAAAACATAGCATTGCTCTTGGATATTGTACACTTTTAGTCTAGTGTGCAATAATATCTAGCACTAATAAATTTGCTAAAGTGAATACAAATTCACTATGATTTTACTTTATTAATAAGTTTTAAGCAGAAAATACTGTATGTAAAAACAGAGAAAAAAGTTCTAAACCTAGTGCCAAGGAGAAAAAAACGTTATGTAATAAAGTAGAAAAATGGGCAGAAGATCAACAATGTGTTTCTTTCTGTCACAGATAAGTGCCAAATGAAAATCGTCACCTGTTGTATCTATAGTAGTCACAAAGTTATTAGGAGCAAAAGAATTCTATTAAGGCCGAAATACAAAACTTCTAGGTGATATTAACAGAGTAAACAATCTTTATAGGATTAGAGTTTGTAGGTGTCATTGTCATGTTAAAAACAAGAAGCAAGTGATTGACAGTGGGAAAGTGGGAAACAGCAGAGAACTAGGGTTGCAAATTGATCAGCTAAACAGAAGGTATGAATGTACAATTGTTTCAATGAGTACCTAGCTTCCAGGGAGCAGGTTTCCTCCTTAAGCCATTATGATAATGGCACTGGATAAACTAGCTGATTATCCATACATATCCCAACAACAACAAGAAAAGTACAAAAATAGGGGAAAGAAGTCCTCAAGAATATCTTTTGGGGGTGGGGAGTTTGTCTGTGTAAGTCAAACTTATCTATAACATCTTGGCTATATTTGCTCTTCAAAAGTTATATTGTCCCCAATTTAGTGCTCACCAGATGTGTAGGATGTGGGAATAAATCTGGGAATTAAAGGTCAACATATCAGAAAGACACTAAATTAAAGATGGCATGCTTATGATGCTCCTTCAGGCAAGCTTTACTTATTTGAATTGCATTTCTCCCCTTGAGATGCATTGATGAAGTTATCAACTACCTCCCTGGATGAAAATATATTTAGTGTGAAAATCTCAAAAAAAAAAAAAATAGATACCTGAAGCTATGCAAAAATGCCATTAACCATCAAGGAAAAACACAGAGAAGGGTCTTCCAGGCTTATCCATAATTACAGAAGTTAAAGAGATGTCTATGAATATTTTGTTCCTCTGTATATTAAAGGATAATAGTACATTACACACAAATATATATATATATTAAAATCCTATTGGTGTTTTTTTTTAATGTTGCATCTTATTGTATTTTAAAAGAACTTTTCAGATAATTATTGCTTCTAAAACCAACTCAAATTTTCAAGTTTCAAAGTGCTTCATAATCAGCACTGTAGAATAAGTCAGCTTTGCAGGAGGGAAGATTATGGATGAGACAGTAGCTTGGTTAAGGCCTTCTAGTGAGACCCTGGATAGAAGCTTCACCCAGACCAGGGGCTTATTTGCAGCTCAATCTCTTATCTACAACACTAATCTTATATGAAGAGAGCATTCTCAGGTTACCACTTCTGTGCTCTAAATCACTTCTCTCAACCCCTGCCCCCATATGTTCCAATTATGCCTCTGCAAGGACAAACATGCACACAGAGCTTTCCCCCAGGCTGTGGAGATCCTAAGCAAAGAAGTGGAAGACAGATAAAGTGTTAAGCATCCTTGTTACCACCTTACTGAAATGGAAAAATTAAGCAGTTGTCAAGTTCTAGAAATAACAATGTAGGGTTTCTATTACAACTACTTATGTGTAAGATGCAGTTAATCTTCTGGGTGATAAAGCATAGATATTTCTTTAACGAAGTTTTAGAAGTTTTAACTCAGAACTGTGTTGTGCATTATGATAAACTCTGCTTACAAACAAATTTGTTATGTTTATTACTTTTTATACCAGAGATCAATACTCACATACACTATTATATACCCTGGATGCAAAGTTAAAAACCACAATGGTTAGATCAACAAGAAAAGAACAAACTTTGAATATAAAAGCTGCTGTAAGAGGAGATTTCTGCACTTTATGTTCCAGGAACAAGTATGTGAAAATTACAAAGAACAACAAGAATTTGAATGGAGACCTGCCCAGAAGCTTGGAATGTATTGGGGCAAGTAATTTGGGTTTTTCTTCTTTGTAAGAAGAAAGCAAGGGCCACAAACCCCCAACCCTCCAGAAGTACATGTGCTTGTTTTGCCCCACCCAATGAGGAATGCAGTTATTCAATCCATCTCACCACTGCACAAGGATAGGTAGAATTAACATAATGACAATTGGGAAGTTTTCTGCCCAAACACAGCTTGGTTAAATCTGAGGTAAGCACTTCCACTGAGCAACTTGAGACCCATCAGGTTACATTTGTTCCCAAGGAGTACAGACAAGGAAGAATAGCAAAAAATAAAATAAAATAATGAGATTCTCCGTGTACTGGCAAAATGTTGTGAGTATGTGTTCTGCATAATTTTCAAGTGTATGCAATAAGTGGTTCCCAAACTTTTAATTTCACCTATCTTAAAGTTCCTCAAACAAATGTGAGGTCTGAGAATTAGAGTGTAAAAGTTATTTTGGGGCCAGAAAGAAAATAGGAAAGTTTTAAAGGTGAAATTTACAGGTAATCTTGAGGTTACAATGTCATTTGTGACTAGGATTACCTTTTCTAAGTGATGCTGCCATAACTTAGTTGTTAAGTGATGTCACATCACCTTTTCTAAGTGATGCTGCCATAATTGATGTTGTTAAGTGATGTCACATGACACATCACTTAACAACATCAATTTTGGTAGTTGTCCTAACCCCAGGAACATGTGCATCATTAAGCAGGAAGCGACAGGAGTCCCAAGCAAGAAGTGTAGGGATGGGCAGAGCTTTGCTCTGCCATCGCTACCAGATCGCCAAACAACGGCCAAGATTGCTACCAGACCAGAAGATCTGGTCCGATCCGGGAGCATTTCACCCCTAATCGGTAGGGTACTGTGTCAACTTATATCTGATAATTTCTATGACTGATATATGAAATATTTTATATTTACACAAATATGATATAGATTTATGAAATAAAACATGTTTAAAATATGATATAGATTTATGAAATAAAACATGTTTAAAATTGTCAATGATCAGCATGTATATGCAGCGTATTTTTATTGTAAATAATAAAGTGCCATTTATGCATGAAGTTATTGCACAGTTTACATTTTTAGATAATATTTACATACATTTTTAGATAATATTTACACTTTTAGGTAATATTTGGGTATCAATCAAAACAAACCATGAATTTGGCTGTTAAGCATGGTATTTTTTAATGTGAAATAACTAATTCTTTGAGTTTCAGAGAAATCTTCATAGTTCCAGTATAGTAACATAAAAAGCTTTGAATCACTTCTGTACTGTCATGGCTGCAATCTCGACTTTTTTTGAGCACGTACTACAGACATCCTTGTTTGAAGATTAAGTGCAACACAGACTAGAAACTAAACCTGCATACATAGTTTAAGATAAGAAAACCTATGGTAGTCAGGAGATATGAAATTTTTTGAAATGCAACTATTGTACAGGTACTCCTAAAAGTACGGGCATTTGTTTAACAATGGTCCAAAATTAAGACAATCTCAGACAGAGTGCTTTTCAATCTGTAAAGTATTTCCAGCTGTCAAAAATGTGACCCCCCACATTTTTGTCACATGGTCCTGATCCAGGACCATGGCAATCTGTTCACATTTACAAGTAACTGCCAAACAACCCACAATTATATAATCACCATTTGCAATCTTCTCTGTTGACTTTTTAAAGAATAGAATAGAATAGAATTCTTTATTGGCCAAGTGTGATTGGACACACAAGGAATTTGTCTTGGTGTATACGCTCTCGGTGTACATAAAAGAAAAGATGCATTCATCAAGAATCATAAGATATAGCACTTAATAATAGTCATACGGAACAAATAAGCAATCAAATCATATTAGGAAACAGTCAATATAAATCTTAAAGATACCAGCAACAATCATCAGTGGGACTTAATAAAAAGTTCGACAACGTTGAGGGAATTATTTGTTTAGCAGAGTGATGGCGTTTGGGAAAAAAATATTCTTGTGTCTAGTTGTTCTGCTGTGCAGTGCTCTATAGTGTCATTTTGAGGGTAGGAGTTGAAACAGTTTATGTCCAGGATGTAAAGGGACTTCCTTAGAAGTTCAGTGGGGAAGCCGGTTGGGAAGGTTGCATGCTATTACTGCTTGCTGAGATGACTTCCTTTTGTCTCTGAGGACTGGCTGAAAGAGGGAGGGCTAAAACTCTCTGACAGGCAGCCCATTTGCCCTGAAAGAGCTACTTGCCAAAAGATATCAGCTCTTTTGCTCTATCCTCTTAATGACTCAGAAGATTGCTTAATGACCAGAACTGGGAGTGCCAGGATTGTGGTTGTTGGATGAAGGAGTCTTATGATGTATTCCTAACGACTGTGTTGCTTTCAAACATTGAGATTCTGATCCCAATCGTAGTCACCTGTAATCTGAGTCAAGCATTTACCTGTATGGGGAATTCCCCAGAAACATATGCAGATTGCCTGCAGTTTCATTATAAAGATAAATTTTCAATTACATATACAGTATATTGAAAAGTGCTAGGTGTAATTTTAATTTTTCACAACATCCCCATTTGCCATTCCAGTGTTCTCCAAGGGCTTTCTCCCTCCAGGGAAGAAGACATTTCATCTGTCGCCAGCAGAACCAGTCAGCTCTGCCTCACCAGCATCCCAGTTAATCCCTCATCTTTCTTCTTTCCACATGCAATAAAGACTTACACTGTTTCACCTCCTTTTAAGAGAGCCCTGATAAAGCCTCTTCCTTTTCCTCTGCTGACCTGTGGAACTGCCTGCCACTTTGCTGTAGGGAAGGGGAATCAAGGGAGATACAGACCATAAGGAAAATTGCATCCTCCACCACTCTGCCATGTCCCCAAGGGACTCCTCCCTCCAGGGAGGAAGGTGGCTCATCTGACTGCCTGTGCCCCCAGCCAGCCCCACTTTGCCAGCAGGCATTGAAGTTATTCCTTTATTTATTTATTTATTTATTTATTTATTTATTTATTTATTTATTTTTCATATTTCTATGCCGCCCAACTCTCCAAGGACTCTGGGCGGCTTACAACAATGACAGTATAAACAATATGAATAAAAGACGTTAAAAACCCATACACACCACTCATGGCCGGATCTCACAAGATCGCAGTGGTGAGATCAACAGCCCCAAGCCTGTTGGGAAAAGCCAGGTTCTCACCATTTTCTGGAAGACCAGTAGGGTGGGAGTGGTCCTGGCCTCAGGAGGTAGCTGATTCCAGAGAGCCAGGGCAGCCACAGAGAAGGCCCTTCCCCACGGACCCGCCAGGCAACACTGTTTAGCTGATGGGACCTGGAGGAGGCCAACTTTGTGGGATCTTACCGGCTGTTGGGAGCTATGTGGTAGAAGACGGTCTCGAAGATAGCCTGGCCCTAAGCCATATAGGGCTTTATAGGTAATAACCAACACCTTGAATTGTGATTGGAGACCAATGGGAAGCCAGTGCAACTCACAGAGGATTGGTGTAATGTGGGAGTATCTAGGTGCACCTATGACTGCTCAAGTGGCTGCATTCTGGACCAACTGTAGTCTCTGAACACTTTTCAGGGGTAGCCCTATGTAGAGTATGTTGCAATAATCCAACCATGAGGTGACAAGGGCATGAGTGACTGTGAGAAGAGCCTCCCAATCCAGGTAGGGTCACAATTGGTGTACAAGGTGAACCTGTACAAAGGTCCCCTTAGCCACAGCTGTCAGGTGTTGCTCTAATCTCAGCTGTGGGTCAAGGAGGATGCCCAAATTGCAAACCCATTCTGAGGGCGACAGCTTCTCTCCCCCCAGATCTAAGGATGGACAATCGACGTGGTTCTTGGTAGGCAATACCCACAGCCACATGGTCTTGTCTGGGTTAAGTCTGAGCCTGTTTACTCCCATCCAGACTCTCATAGCCTCCAGGCACTGGCACATCATATCCATTGCTTCACTGAAATGATGCGGAGTGGAGATATACAGCTGGGTGTCATCGGCATACTGCTGATATCCCACCCCATATTGTCGGATGATCTCCCCCAGCGATTTCATGTAGAGGTTAAATAGAAGGGGAGAGAGGACCGAGCCCTGAGGCACCCCACAAACGAGAGGCCTACCGGTCAACTTCTGTCCTCCTATTAACACTGATTATGACCGACCAGAGAGATAAGAGAACCACCGTAACACGGTGCCTCCCACTCCCAACTTTCTTAGTTGATCTAGTAGGACACCATGGTCAATGGTATCAAAAGCCGCTGAGAGGTCAAGTAGCACCACAATAGAGAAATGAGCCCCATCATTCTTCCCTTATCAGTCACTATCATTAAGAGATTACAAATTTCAGCCTTGGTTCCAGAGCAGCCAATGGCTACTCACTTAGTCAAGCTTTGCTGCCAGCTGACTAGTGCAGGAGCCAGAGGAGGTGGGAAAGAGAACAGGGGTATACCCTATCTGCCTACTCTTACATCATCCAACCTATAGCTGCATCCAAGTATGGTTGGATGCTGAAACAACCACAAATTTGCCATACTTTGATCCCATGTAAGCCATGGGTCCTGAATTTTGGATGAATTCAGTAAGTTAGCCCATTTGAGGTAAATTGACTTCAAATTTGTTGCTGTACCTCACCCAACTGACAATTACAAAATATCAAAGAGACATGAAAATTTTAGTAGTATACTTAACAACCAATGAGTTGTTGGGTCATCCTTTCAGGAAGAATAAAGAATAAGAGTAAATAAGAGTAAGACAACGATCATGGGTAGGCAAAAGAAAAGCAGTGAGATGGGAACAATTTCTGACTTCCTGATAGCTTCTCTTTGACGTTGCTTGTGGGAAGTTGGCAGGGGGCATCAGAAATCCTGGGGAACAACTTGTTGCTTTGCTGGGGAGAGGGTGATTATGAAGAAAACTGCACACTTACTCACCATCCCAGTGTGTGTCCAAGGGCCCCTTCCTTCAGGGAAAAAGAAGACTTACCTGTCAACTGCTGGAACCCCCCACTCAGCCCTATTTCACCAGCAGGCATCCAAATTGTTACTTCTTTCCATCCCTTATTGCCCACTACCATTGAGATACAGGTAGTCCTTGACTTACAAATATTTGTTTAGTGACAATTCAAAAAATTGGCACTGAAAAAAATAACTTATGACCCCTTTTCACATTTACAACTGTTGCAGCATCCCCATGGTCATGTGATCAAAATATGGATGCTTGGCAACTACTTCATATTTATGACAGTTTCCATGTCCTGAGATCATGTGATCAACTTTTGTGACCTTCTGACAAGCAAAGTCAATGGGGAAGCCAAATCCACTTGACAATTGTATTAATAATTTAACAATTGCAAAGATTCACAACTGTGTCAAGAAAGGTCATAAAATGGGGAAAAGCTAGCTAACAAATGTCTCACTTAACAACATAAATTTTGGGCTCAATTGTGGTTGTAAATCGAGCACTACCTGTATTTCAAATTTCAGCCTTGATTCCGAAGCAGACAATCCCTGCTTACCTGTTAGATCTTGCCATCAGCTGAGGAGATGCAGGGGCCAGAGGGAGGTGGGTAAGAGGGTAGGGATACACCTCTCTCCTTTTCCTCTGCATCACAAGTTCCTTTGCAACTATGGGTTTTGGGGAAATGTAGTTGACTGGAGCAGTGGAGCTGAAGAGGCCAAATTTCTCTCCCGTAGGAGTCATAGTTGCCAAATTTTGAATGGATTTTTAAAATTAGCCATTTGAAGTATGCTGATTCAAAAACTGTTACCCTATAATACACCATTACACCTAATGGTAGATTGCACTTGAAGGTTTCAAAATATTAAACAGTTTTAGTAGTATATAAAGAGGCAGATTGCAGCAGGATGAAATAAACCATTATTTTTTTTTTAGGATCCTCCAATAATGTTTCTCGACATATATTGTAATGCCTCTAGATGTATCTGGCAAAATTAGTTCACAAAAACAAGAAAAGGGAGGTGAAGTAAAGGGAAATTTATGTTCTAGTCCCTGTGTGTATTAATACCTTCTGGAAATAGTCGGCTTGACAGATCTGCTTTCTGCCTCTCCCTCTGCTTTTCCCTCATGACTGTGACTCATTCTTAAGCATCTAGAGAGCCCATTTCCTCTTTGGTGCAAGATGGATTAGTTTTAACCTATTTGGACTGTGCATCAGCTTTCAGGGTGAAAGTGCATGTTTTTGTGTAGCTTTTGTCTAATGGTAGTAAGGAATTCAGATGTGTGATAACAAACAATAGTGAATGAGGAAGTACCAGAGGTCATAATAAGCTATTCAACAAGGAAAGGTTAGTTACTACTTCACACTGCATTATACCCTATTCCACCTCTTTACAAATACTGAAAGGTCTATATGACTCTAATGTGAACTCTGCTAATAATCCCTTTGAAAATTATATAAGTGGAAATAAGAAATATGGGGACAGCAATATTTTCCTCCAATAAATATGCAATTTGTGTTCACACAACCACTTTGTATCTCACATTTCAAATACAAATCATGACTAGTCTCCTATACTATATAAAATGGGGAATTTCTCTCATATCTTCTTCCACTAAAGGATGTCTAGAAGGAGTATTTTGACTAACACTATGCCTTGTTTTCTTTCCTAAACTATGCAACTTTGAACAATAACTATTCATATCCCCAAAATATATTGGTCATCAAACTGCACATATAGATTGAGAGGGCAAGGAAGCACACATATTCTCATTCCCTTGATGAAATACAACTGAACCCTACTTGATCCTCAATGCCTTCCCTGCGCCATGTGACTCACAGATGCACAGGTGCAGGTTTTTAACATGGCTGCACTTGTAGGCAAGTGTTCACTCGCCATCAGACTTCCACAAATGAAGACTACACCTTGATGCCACCAGCACTTCCTTTATAAATTCATGTTTGGGCAGCTTATTGGTAAACTTGGGCATATTCAAGTAAGAAGAAATTACCAATATGCAAATACACTTTTGCCCTTGCTTGACTTCTTGGCTAACACAAATCAGATGTTGAAGGAGAATCTGCAGATAAAATCTTTTTTCTGAAGCAAGGAATTATATTTGAATCAACCAACTAAATAGCTTGTTTATATAAACCGAGCTAATCTTGGCAGCATCTTTATTTCTGAAATATATTTCTGCTGGATATATCCTAATAAAACAGATGTAAAAAGGACAATAACTCCCAACTAAAAGCACAGTTGTTCCCTGCATTTGCTATTAAGATAACACAACATGCTCTACTAACACAGCATAGTATATGTTTCAAATAATTGACAAAGAACATAATGTAACTTGCAAGAATAAAAATAACCTACAAAGATTGAGAACATAAATAAAAATAGTTTCATCATTTTATATTCAAGTACAAAAGAAAAACCTCTATAAAAATCTATTTACATATGGTTTCTAAAAACTGTATTGCTTAGGATGCAAGACACATCTTGATCTAGTCAGTCCCCAAATATATCGTCCAGTCTTTAGTCTGAATTTATTACTCGTGGCTATTTGTATTCATTTATCAATCTGACTATTGACTCTTATCAGCAGGTAGTTTGCAGAAATATGGTCTTTTCGGTCTATCGTTATCAATTATTTGTTATGTATTGCCACCCCAGCTTTCTTATATCTTCATAAATAACTTCAATTGAATTTAATAAAATCTAACGGCCAGGTTCTTTGGGGAAGAACTCAAGACCTATTATTAAAACAGATGCAATTCTATAGAAATAAGTGTACAAGAAGCATAAATACTGAGCCAATAACTAAATTCTGTTTCAGAGGCTTCTGCAGAAAACTGAGATTATATCAGCACATGTGAGGTGATGTCATAATACAAATTCTGTCCTTACATGTAACCAACTTCTGATGCAAGCTGCAGTTTTTGTTGTCACTGTAAGCACATATATTTTATCATTTCATTTCTTTGGACTTCAATGTTGTAATTATAAGTGAATAACCCTGAAAAATCTGAGGAAAAAAAAACACCTTATCTTACCACTTTTTCCTTATAAACAATGTACTTCAGCCACTTGAAATCCTGCCACTTGAATCCTGCCAGCACAAACAGGGAATCCTTCTCATACTGCTCCGGTTTCTGGATAGCCCCTTCTGGATATGTTATCCGCATTGTTGTCTTGCCACCAACATCTTTTTCAAAGCCTTTCACTGGAGCAGAATTCAGCCTTCCGAGAGATAAGAGAAAAATTATGAACTGTATTTATACTAGAATTCAAATTTTTGTGCAGCAAAAATCAGTGTCAGGAACTCCACTACAATAAAAATTGCAAAGGCATCACACTCAAGTTATTGAGGATTGTTACTGCAAATAAAGCAGTAAGCGGTAAATAAAGCAAAAAACAAAACTTCCTGATACTGCCATTATTTACACTATAAATGGTCTATTCTTTGGAGACAAGATATGTGATTATGTGTTGCATGGAGAAAGGATTACTGATAATATTGTCGGAATAGGTTTATTTTTTATTTATTTATATTTCACATTTCTAAACTGCCATCCCCCTCAAAGAAGGACTCTGGGCAGTGTATAATAAAACCTCAAAATATGAAACAGTATTTAAAGCGAATTAAAAATTGAAAACAGTATAAAAATTTTAAGGAGGCAGGAATAATTAAACCCTGTTTTTTTTAGATTAGATTTAGATTTTATTAAATTTATATACCGCCCTACTCCCGAAGAACTCAGGGCGGTGTACAGCCATAAAATAAAACATATAAATACAAAATTTAAAATAGACTAAAACGAAATTAAATAATTTGGCTGAAAAATTTAAAATCCCAATAATTTAAAACAAATTAAAATTCCCATTTAAAAGGGGGAAAAGACTTAGGTCAGGCCGGCTTGATGGAATAAGTGAGTCTTGAGCGCGCAACGGAAGGTGCGCAGGTCCGGGATCCTCCATATCTCCGGGGGGAGCTCGTTCCAGATAGTAGGTGCTCCCACAGAGAAGGCTCTCCCCCTGGGGTCCGCCAGCCGACATTATTTGGCCAACGGCACCTGGAGAAGCCCCTCTCTATGGGAGTGTACTGGCCGGTGGGAGGCTATTGGTGGTAGTAGGCGGTCCCGTAAATAACCAGGTCCAAATAACTGGAGCACTTTAAAGGTGATAACCAAAACCTTGAAGCACACTCGGAAGACCACCGGGAGCCAGTGCAGCTCGCGCAGGAGAGGTGTTACATGGGAGCACCACGTCGCTCCCATAACCACCCGCGTGGCCACACTCTGCACCAGTTGGAGCCTCCGAGTGCTCCTCAAGGGGAGCCCCATGTAGAGAGCATTACAATAGTCCAGACGGGAGGTGACGAGGGCGTGAGTGACTGTGTGTAAAGAGTCCCGATCTAGAAAAGGAGGCAACTGGCGAATCAGACGAACCTGATGAAAAATCCTCCCGGTCACGGCCGTCAGGTGCTCATCTAAAGACAGCTGTGAATCCAGGGGGATGCCCAAGTTGCGAGCCCTTTCCGTGTGGGCCAATAACTCACCCCCAATAGTCAGCGATGGCACCAGCTGACTATACTGGGATGTCGGAAACCACAGCCACTTGGTCTTGGATGGGTTGAGCCTGAGCCTGTTCCTTCCCATCCAGATCTGTACAGCCTCCAGGTACCGGGACATCACTTCAAGGGCATCGTTGGGGTGGAGATGTACATCTGGGTGTCATCAGCGTACTGGTGGTACTCCACCCCAAAACCACGGATGATCTCGCCCAGTGGCTTCACATAAATGTTGAACAGAAGGGGCGAGAGGACTGATCCTTGTGGCACCCCACATATAAGGGGCCTTGGGGTCGACCTCTGCCCCCCTGTCAACACAGACTGTGACCTGTCAGAGAGAAAGGAGGAGAACCACCGTAATAAGGTGCCTCCCACCCCCAGCTCTACCATCTGGTGCAGCGTGATACCATGGTCGATGGTATCAAAAGCCGCTGAGAGATCTGTTAAAGTCATGTTATTTCAGGAGTTTTCAATTAAACCAGGGAAGAAACATTTTGAGTAGTTTGGAGAACCGGGAAATACCACCTCTGGCTGGCTCCAGATTGGGGTGGGAATAAAGATTTTGCAATATCCTTCCTCCAGGAGTGGGGAGGGAATAGGGATTTTGCAGTATCCTTCCCTTGGAGTGGGGTGGGAATGGAAACTTTGCAGTATCCTTCCTCTGCCATGCCCACCAAGCGACATCATGCCCATCAAGCAATGCTCACTGAACCGGTAGTAAAAAAAATTGGATTTCACCACTGGTATGAATGCGCTTTTGAAGACTATATTTTAAAAACTGGAATCTATCACCACATGAATTACAGAGTTATTTATTTGTTTATTTATTTATTGGTTCTATTTATATGCCACCCTTCTCTGGAGACTCAGAGCAGCTTACAATGTGTTAAGCAATAGCCTTCGTACTTTTGTATATACCTGCTTAGTAGGGCTTTTGGCCCCCCTAAGCAATGTTCTTTTTTTTTATACAAAGTCAGCTTATTGCCCCCACAATCCGGATCCTCATTTTACCTACCTCGGAAAGATGGAAGGCTGAGTCAACCTTGAGCCTGGTGAAATTTAAACTTGCAGTAATTGCAGGCAGCTGGCGGCTAAGTGCTATTTTAACAGCATTTTAGTCCGCTGCTCCACCAAGGCTCCTTATCATGCATAGGAGGTAGTAAAAGGCCATAATTACTGAATTCTGACAAGGCATTCCAGAACTTATAATTTTGGATGACTGATACATGTTCAATTTTTGTTTATATACTGGTGCTCTATTGTCATAAGTGAAAAAACAATACAACTTTGAGTGGCCAAGGTTTAGTTTATTTAAAAGTTACTTTGAGTATTTTCTATAAATGGAACTCTGGAATATAACCTCTGCAAATAATAAGGTTCAGTCGCATCATTACTGCCTATATTGAAACAAACAAATTGCAGATCAGGTACAAAAACATTAAATGCAAGATCACATCAAATGCAAAGTGTTGTGACATAAGTGCCAGAAGATAGCTATTTCTATCTTCCCTGCCAAGAATCCCATTTTGAAATAATTTTGGAAAAGAGTTTCTTTCATTTGAGCGCATTGGAAAAGCCTTGAAGCCTTTCCTTTTATTACCTTCTAAGCTGTTCCTAATCCTCAGCAGTTGTGGTGCAGTAAACAAATTTGGTGTAGGAGGGCTGGGCCTTTTAACCTTTTAATCATTCTTTCTGCAGTGTAGCAACTGCTCCTTAGAATTAACAACTTCGTGTATAATGCAATACCTTCAACAGCATGTTGGCTATCAAATATGCCTAATATTAAGCAAAATAGGTTAATACATCTTGGTTGGGAATTTGGGAAGCTTGAAATTGATCACATCTGGCAGGCACCAGACTAGGAAGATGAACTAATATGAGAATCATGACATTAGGATTGTTTCAACGAAGATAAAATAATGGATTCTAATCAACGAATCATTTCAAATACTGAAAAACGAATCAAGTATTCAAACGTTAAATAATGGATGGCTATTATTTTTGTTAATTTCACTCTTTCTGCTATTTATAACAATATGAATAACAGCTGCACATTGGTCATCTAGGTGTTGATTTTATATGTATAAAATCTAGATTTTATATATATAAACAGCTAGATGACCAATGTGCAGTTGTCATTCATATTGCTATAAATTGGAAAATGGCCCCTACAATATTTTCTCTTCTCTTTTGCTGAAACAACTCACCTGATAACAATATCATAGTCATCAATTTTCGAGCCCAGAGATTTGTTTGCTAGAATGCCACCATTTCCCACAATAATACATCGTCTGCAGCTAAGACTGGAAAGGAAATAAAAGAGCAGCTGGTTAAACATCAAAATGCATAAGCACAGACGTATTTCTAGTCCAGATCTGAGCCAGTCTCTCCTAAAAGAATCAGAAAGTAGTTAATTCACAATTAAGAGAATGAGCCTTGATAGTAATACACAGAAGGAATTGGAAGATTGGAAGATGATAGACATAAGGTTATGTAAATAGACATTCTAGAATTCTAGAAATTGGCTAGCCCTATTTATCGGTTTTAGTCTAACTCTGAATTTGCACATGAACAGTTTATTATCTTTTCTACAGTTAGCCCTTGGCCAATGGCCAAGTCTTGATTTATAACTGAGCCCTTCCAACTTGTATTGCCTTGTGGCAATACAAGTAGTCTTTGACTTACAACTGTTTGTCTAGTGACCATTCAATGTTACAATGGGGCTGAAAAAAGTGACATCACCATTTCTCACACTACAACTGTTACAGCATTTCATGTCATATGATCAAAATTTAGACGCTTGGCAACTGATTTGTATTTATGACAGTTGCCGAATCCAGGGTCATATGATCACGTTTTGCCACCTTAGCGACAAACAAAGTGAATGTTACTAACTTAACAACTGCAGTTATTCACTGAACAACTCTGGCAAGCAGGGTCATAAAATGGGGCAAACCCACTTAACAAATGTCTCTCTTAGCAACTTGGGCTCAATTGTGACTACCTGTAAATTGAGGACTACCTGTGACAGGATCAATTTGGTTTCTGTGTACTCCATGGATGCCTTTTTGCAACATTTTGCAAAATTTACAGGACTGTCAAAGTTACTTTCAAATGTTTGTAGCTTGTCAAGGATACCAATAAAGGAGAATGTTTGTAGGTCAGGGTTGAAATGAGGGGTAATTGGTGCTTTCTGAGCTTGGTTGATTTCTTGCAGACATTTTATCACTCAAACTACCGGTAGGTAACACCATCAGTGCTAATGATGATATTGTCGAGCCTGCCCAGCTCGACACATCAGGGCAAAGGACTTACCTGCTAGGTGGGGCAGAGAGAACACACCTGCTATCAAGAGAAAACGCATGGGCACAATGGTGGAGGGGGTGTCATGGGCTAGGCGGTCGGTCACGCTGCAGACGGGCTAGGCTAACCATGATTAATGAGAGACAATTGCAATTTGCATAATGGGTGGGGTGGAACCTGGAATCAGCGCTGATTGGCTGGTTGTACAGCGTGGCTATTTAAACGGAGTTAGGGTGAGGGAATCCCAACGCCGACTTTGTGTTATCCCTTTTGGTGAACTCAGCGTAATCTACGGCTTCCTGGAAGACGAAAATAAACTGCTATTCTGTTTGCTCGAGCATCTCGTCTCAGCGTGGTTTGTTGGAGTGCCCAGGCTGCCGAGCGGTCTGAGAGATATTACCTAGTTTGGATAATGAATTGGCTGCAAGAAAACAACCAAGCTCAGAGAGCACCAAGGACTCCTCATTTCAGAAACACGTATGTTTTTCTTGGCAACATATTGCTACAGATCAAATGTAAAAGACACTGTAAATTACTATACTACTCGCCTGGACTACTGCAATGCTCTCTACATGGGGCTCCCCTTGAGGAGCACCTGGAGGCTCCAAGTGGTGCAGAATGCAGCCGCGCGGGGGATTATGGGAGTGACGGGGTGCTCCCAGGTGACACCCCTCCTGCGTGAGCTGCATTGGCTTCCGGTGGTCCTCCGGGTGTGCTTCAAGGTGTTGGTCACCACCTTTAAAGCGCTCCATGGCTTAGGGCCTGGGTACTTACGGGACCGCCTTCTGCCACCAACAGCCTCCCACCGGCCAATACGCTCCCACAGAGAGGGACTCCTCAGGGTGCCGTCGGTCAGACAATGTCAGGTGGCGACCCCCAGGGGGAGGGCCTTCTCGGTGGCAGCACCTGCCCTCTGGAACGACCTGCCCCCGGAGATACGTAGGATCCCTGATCTCCGGGCTTTTCACTATGCCCTTAAAACTTTTTTATTTCATCAAGCCGGGCTGGCTCGACCCCCTCACCTTAGGCATTTTTAGATATTTTAATTGTAAATTGTTTTTAATAGGGGTGTTTTTAAATTTTATTGGGCCAATTCTTGTTTAATTTCTTTTAAATATTTTTAAATTTTGTATGTGATGTTTTTACTTTTGGGTGTTCATTGCCCTGAGTCCAGTAGGAGAAGGGTGGTATAAAAATCGAATTAAATAAATAAATAAATAAATAAAAAATTAATTATTGTAAATAATAATATACATTTGATTTTTAGCAATGGATTGCTGTTCATTTGAATTTGTTTTTACAGATCTGAACAAATGTTCTGATTTCCTCTCCCTCAATTTATATACCAATAACAGACTCTCTCAACCCAGAGACACCTATTTTATCAAAACATAAATAAAATAAGAAAGGAGGAAATAAAATACTGTAGGATGATCTAAATTAGACAGTTCATATGCCATATATACCTTCAGCACAAGTAGATTATTTCACACCAAAATTTGGCAGCAAAATGTTTGAAATATGGTGATGATTTTTTGATCTGTAATACCAGTTCTGCCACAATCCCTGACAAAAGGCCATACATTTCCCAACATTGCAATTTCAAACTGTGTTTTGGGTTTGAAAAGAACTGGAAATTAAGTGGCTTTCTTTCTTGAAGCTCTTCTACTCCTGTTCTCATTCTTAAAATCTGCTACCCTGCCTACAAAATAATTTGCCTTCTGTAACTTTACTGAAGATCAGATGGCTGGATTGCAGTCCCTGATCTCTCAAATATTGACTATACCTGCCATAAATATAAAGATCTGTGGAAAAACATTGTAATTAGTCTTAAAAGACCATGACCATAAAGCAAAAAGTACAAAATAACAGTAGACTGCCAATTATCAAGCTATAGTTACATAAAACCATTAGAAATATTTGGGAGCAACTAATATAGTGCCTGATTTTTGCCTCTTGTACTTTACTAAATCTCAATATGTATTGTAATTTCTTTTTATTGACTGCATCATTAATTTATTTAAGTATATGCTGCCTCATTACTGATCCTAGCCAACCTAAACTCATGAAAATAATAAGGCATAGAATTAAAATCACCTTTAAAAAACCATAATCACTACCCTCCCTATCTTACATTGCCACCAATGAAATGGAACCCTCTTCTGAAAAGCACTGCCTTAATGGATTTCTTGAATGCAACGGAGAGGAAGGCAATGTGACCATGAGGCCATAATCTGTTTCTTGTCTCCTATCCCCTTAATGTGATTTATTTCATCCCTATTCTCAGTCAAAATTTTTCTTCAATTTTAGGATGAAAAAGTGGTTTTACTTCAATCCTACAACTGGAAAAAGTTGAAAACAACATTTGATTATCTGACTATAGAACAGGGGTTAACAACCTACAGTTCATGGGCTATATTACCCATTACCCAAAGTCATCCAGCCCACAATCCCAATAAAAAATATGAACCACAAAGGGGGAGACAGCAACTACCTGTTCATCTGCTGATGTGAGCACTCTCTACCTCCTTGGCTATGAAGTCGTTTTGGTGATGATTTCACTAGCCACCCTTAGTGCAGATGAAGCCACAAGTCCTCTGCTTGGTACCAGTGAGAGTGAATTGTGAAGTGGAGAAGGAAAAGGAAATTGTGACGGTGGCATGGTCTCTGATCCTAACCAAGGGAATGTTGCCAATTCCTGTCCTGTAGTAATAACCTCTCAATGTAATGAATTAATGGGAAGAATATTCATATATCTATTAGATGTGAATCGGATTTTTTTTGCATGTGTGAAATAACCTAATGCATAAATAGTGATGGGATTTAGCATATCCATAAAATGGTGGAAGGGGTTTTGTCCAATCAATAAAATGATTGTTTACTGAGTTTGTGAGAAAGCTAGTTTCATAAATTTCACTATTGTTGATAAGTCACTTATTGCTATTAGTACAACCTTCATTCCTCACCTGTATACACACTTCCTGAATCTCTTCTATTTCTTTCTCTCAATTTCATTGCAAATATACCCCAGCTGCAGTAAATTAATTCCACAGCTTTATGCAGTGGATTGTTCACAAATCAGAACGTTGATTTTTCAGTGTCTTTGGCAATGCAAGATAAGTCATGAACATTTGCTTTAGAAAATGAGGAACATCTGATGAAGAAGAGAAAATCTGACAGAACAATGATTAATGGAAAATACAGAAAAGTGTAAAAACTTGGTACAAAGTTAATTTCAGAGAACACCAGAAGGCAGTGTTCTCTTTAACCCTGTGGAAGTAGGACTTACTACAACTATGAAATTGAAACATGTTTGATATTAAATGTAAAACAGCATTCTTCAACCTGTCAGATGTATCCTATTGTAACTTCCATAATATCTAACAGCAGCACCATAATGGAGTTGAGGTACCAATGTAACTGAAGGCTGCAAGAAATCTGGGCATATAGCATTTGGAAAAATATTTAATGCACATAATCTAAATACACATCACCAACTCAACCCTAGGGGTCTGTAGTAAGAAATCCAATAATTAGCCCTTGTTGCCACCCACAAATTATAAAAACCAAATTGTTAGTTTGTTAGAGGATTGGTTAATGAGAACGCAATAAACTATCAAATAAAATAATGCAAAATATTACAAATTCATAGTTGGGGAATTGTGGCAAGTTAATCCATTTAAAAGAATCCACTGAAAGAAAGTGTTTGAAAGAACATGGGCTTTTATTTTTAGAGGAATGCAATCAAGCAGATTGAATTGCCATTAGAAAAAACAAAGTCTAAAGCTGTCAGCCTTAGCAGGTAAACCAGTCAGGAAATCCATCCAGAACAGTTAATTTTACTTTATTGTAAGGCAACATTTACAAAACCTTATAAGTCTGAAAGTACAATGCGTGGTCCATCTCCTTTACACCTCAAGAAATTATGAAGGGCCTCTTCTGAGCTTCTTGCCCACCTACTATCCAGCTATGGACTATATTGTCTCTTATCTGACCATTCCCTAGACAGCCTCTCTGGGCCCATTCTCCCACTGTCATTCCCAAATGCCATAACATCAGCTGTAGAAAAATATCTATTTTATCAACACCAAGAACTGTAATAGGAACTCTTCTTTAATCCTTATTAATTCAGAATCAATACATACTGTATATCTCACAGGCCAGAACTAGCAAATCTACTCACCTGTCAAGGGTTGGAGTAATGTGGTAATTCTTCGTTACTGACAAGATAGCTTTGATTAGATTATCTGTAGAGAAAGAAAGAATACGTTAAAGTGAACCCATTTCAAGGATTTTGCAAAATTCATAAATGAGGTGAATAAAAACTTCCAAGATCAAAGTGAATGCTGAATAAATCTGCACCTTAGGTTTAATTTATAACCCTACAAGAAATCAGAAAAGGAATAGCCAATATAAAATACAGATAGTCCTCAACTTACAACCACAATTGAACCCAAAATTTCTGTTGCTAAATGAGTCATTTGTTAAGTGAGTTTTGCCCCTTTTTATGACCTTTTTTGCTACAGTTGTTAAGTGAATCACTATAATTGTTAGATTAGTAATACAGTTGTTAAATGAATTTGGCTGCCCTACTGACTTACTTACTTATTTTATTATTTATTTACTTATTTATTTATTTATTTATTTATTTTGCTGTCACCCATGGCGACTCAAGGAGGCTTACAGAATATAAAACCATATTTAAAACAATAAAAACCAACAAAAAGAATCAAACAAATTAATATAGTACAATATAACAATATCATCCCCCACTTCCCACCCTCTGCCCCAGTGTCAGCAGATAACATGAGCCATTTAATGGGCTCCATCCCACTCTGGGTTCCACAGACCCGCTGGCAGAATCAGGTCTTCAGCGTCTTCTGGAAGAGTACTAAAGTGGGAGCCATTCTAATCTCTGGGGGAATGATGTTCCAGAGAGAGGGACCCTTCTTCTGGATCCCACCAGGTGTATCTCCCTCGGGGATGGGACCCGCAACATTCCCGCTCTCATGGGTTGGGTAGATATGACCGGCAAGTGACCTCAGATAACCTGGTCCCAGGTTAAAGCCATGAAGGGCTTTAAAGGTGACAACTAGCACCTTGAATTGCACCCGGAAGCAAACTGGCAACCAATGCAGTTCCCGCAGGAGAGGTAATACATGTGCACACCGGGGTCTGCACAAAACCACGTGGGTCACTGCATTTTGAACCAACTGGAGCTTCTGGATGCTCTTCAAGGGCAGCCCCATGTAGAGCACATTGTAATAGTCAAGTGGCTAGGGCATGAGTGACTGTGAGTAGCTCCAGGAAAGGATATAACTGGTGCACAACCCGCAGTTGCTGGCCACAACTGCCACCTGCAGGAGTTGTGAGTCAGGAAAATTCCAGATTACGCATTACGTAGTGACATCCCATCCAAGACCAAAGGTGGCAATTCTCCCTTAGCCAATGAACCCCAAACCCAGAGCCACTCGGTCTTGCAAGGGTTAAGTTTCAACCTGTTGCTCTTCACCCAGCCCCTAACAGCCTCTAGGCACTGTGAGAGGGAGTTAAGCATCACTTAACTTTGCTTGTTAGAAGGAAACAAAAGGTGATCAAATGACCCTGGGACACTGCAACTATCATAAATTGAGTTAGTTGCCAAGCATCTGAATTTTGATCGCATGACCATGAAGATGCTGCAATGGTTGTATGAAAAATGGTCATAAGCCATTTTTTCCAGTGTTGTTGTAACTTTGCATGGTCACTAAATGAACTCTTGTAAAGACCATCTGTATTTTGTGAAGTATGTCTTCACATTTTTCTCAGACATACACCAGCTGGAATTAATTGAATAATAAACAATCTTTCTCTGTGTACTGTGAGTTGAAACACAATACAAAAGGAGATATTTAATCTGTAAATCTGCTTAGCTAGGAGAGCAATATAAATGAAATTATTTGTATTGTAATCATGGGCAGCCATTATTATAATAGGGGGAAAAAACTGCAAACACACTGTATTCAATGTCACCATAGTATGAATTTCTATTAATCCCACAGGTATATTTAGCCTCTAGTATATTGGTGTGGCTTAGCTCCACCAAGCAAAAGAGCAAGCAACAACATATACCTGGAGATGTGTTGATATTCACCTCTATGCCACAGGTAGATATTTCTGGAGAAAACCGTTTTTCAAAAAAGAGTTTTTATAAGAACTACACAATTTTAGATGATGCATATTATCTCTATAAATGATAAGCAGGATTCACCCAAGCTGTATGAAAAGGAAGAGCAGATGCTATGCCTCCTCCTCAATCACGATACCAACACACAAGGTAAGCCAAGTTATTACTGGTATCTGAGCAGAAAATCCCAGAAATATTCCCTCACTGTCTTGTCAGTAAAAAATACAGAAATAATGCGTTAAGTAGCCAGTAACTTGTCCTTTTTTGGAACACAAATTCAGTGGTAAAGCCAGTTCAGTTAAGAACAATCATATATTAGCTTATATTAGTTGTGAGATTATTTTTTTATTTTATGTCTCAAAATAATTTTAATATAAAATTAAGCCTCCTTAACAGAATAATATTTTAAAGTCATACTTGGAGAATATATTGGTTTACAACAGAAAGTTAGACCCATTGTTCATACAATATCATCTTAAATATTCCTTATTTACTGTAGAGGGACATTGAATATTCAATGTAAAATTAAAATATAGAGACCTATTTAAATGCCTATGTGAGGTTGGGCATGATGCTCATTTGCAAAGAACATATTTTGTATGTCTAATGTCCCAATCCTTAGGCCCTTAAGAACCAGAACTTGAAAAGTACCTCTGCCTAAGACTGGTGAAATATAGCTGGCCTAACATAAATTGAAAGCAGATTTTCTTAAAAACTTCCAGTATTGGAGCATTCACAACTTCTGGAGGCAAGTTGTTCCACTGAATAATTGTTCTAAGTGTCACGAAATTTCTCCTTAGTTCCAAATTGCTTCTCTCCTGATTAGTTTCCACCCATTGCTTCTTGTCCTGCCCTCAGATGCTTTGACTTCCTCTTCTTTGTGGCAGACCCTGAGATAGTGGAACACTGCTATCATGTCTTCCCTAGTCATTCTTTTCATTAAACTAGACATACCCAGTTCTTGCAACTGTTCTTCATATGTTTTAGCCTCCAGTCCCCTAATCATCTTTTTTACTCTTCTCTGCACTCTTTCTAGAGTCTCAACATCTTTTTTACATCATGGCGACCAAAACTGAATGCAGTATTCCAAGTGTGGCCTTACCAAGGCATTATAAAGTGGTATTAACACTTCACATGATCTTGATTCTATCCCTCTGTTTATGCAGCCTAAAACTCTGTTGGCTTTTTTGGCAGCTGCTGCACACTGCTGGCTCATATTTAAATGGTTGTCAACTAGGACTCCAAGATCCCTCTCACAGTTACTACTATTGAGCAAGGTACCACATATACTGTACCTGTGCATTTTGTTTTTCTTGCCTAAATGTAGAACCTTACTTTTTTCACCATTGAATTTCATTTTGTTAGATAGCGCCCAATGTTCAAGTCTGTCAAGATCCTTTTGTATCTTAAGCCTATCTTCTGGAGTGTTGGCTATTCCTGCCAGCTTGGTGTCATCTGCAAATTTGATGAATTCCCTATCTATCTTCTCGTCCAAGTCATTGATGAAGAAGTACTGGGCCTAAAACAGAGCCTTGGGGTACTCCACTATTTACTTCCCTACATGTAGATGCAGTTCCATTGAGGACTACATGTTGAGTGTGGTTGGTCAGCCAGTTATGAAACCATCTGGTGGTGATGCTGTCTAACCTAATTTTTCTACTTTATCTAGTAGTAGGTTATGGTCTATATTTCCAAGTAAAGTCCAAGTAAATGATATTGACAGTATTCCTCTGGTCCACTAATTTTGTTACTTTGTCAAAGAATGCAATAAGATTAGTCTGGCATGATCTGTTTTTGACAAACCCATGTTGGCTTTTGGCTATTACTTTGTTTGCTTCTAGATGTTCACTTATTCGTTGCTTGATTATCTTTTCCAGAATCTTCCCTGGTATTGAGGTCAGGATGATAGGTCTGTAGTTTCCTGGATCTATTTTTTTTCCTTTTTTGAAGATGGGAACTACATCAGCTCTTTTCCAGTCCTCTGGCAGTTCCCCGGTGCTCCAGGATCTTTGTAAGATATAGTTCAGTGCTTCTGAGATCTCGTCTGCCAGTTCCTTCAGAACCTTGGAGTAATCCATCCAGTCCTGGTGATTTGAACTCATCTAGCACAGACAGGTGTTCACTTACCATTTTCTTTCCTATTTTAACTTGTGTTCCTAATCTGTTTTTTGTGGTGCTGTTTTTTGATAGGTTGGACTGATTTTTCCCTTTGTATAAAGATAGATGCAAAGGACTAGTTAAGTAGTTCTGCTTTCTCCCTGTTGCTTGTCACCTTCTTGCCACTTTCTCTCAGCAACGGACTAATTGTTTCCTTGACTTTTTTCTTGTTTTAAACATGTTGGAAGATTTTTTTTCTTATTTTTTACTTTGGTCACAAGCCTTTGTTCATTGTGAGCCTTAGCTTTCCTCACTTCATCTTTACAGGCTCAGGCTATTTGCTGATATTCTGTCTTAGTTATTTGCCCCCCTTTCCACTTATTATACTTGTCCTTTTTGTCTTTAAATTTGTCAGAGAGTTCGTTATGCAGCCATGCTGGTTTCTTTTGAGAACTGTTATTTTTCTTCTTTATTGGTATTGCGCTAGACTGGGCTTTTGTAATCTCACTTTTCAAAATTTCTTGAGCTTCTTGAGTTGTTTTCCCCTTGAGGATTCTCATCCATGGAATCCTTCCCAAGCTCTCTCTAAGTTTATTGAAATTAGCTCTCTTAAAGTCCAAGACTGTAGTATGACTTAGATCTACTACTTGTGCTTGCATAATATTGAATTCCAATACTGCATGATCACTTGCCCCCAAGGTTCCTGTAGCTTCAACACCTTCTATCATTTCATCTCTGTTAGTGAGAATTAATATTACATATTCATACCTACTTCCTTTGCTCTCATTACAAATACCATGTTCATTTTCACTTATTAATAGCTATAATTAAGGAAGAAGATTGAAGGCGTCAAGTTCTTAGCAAGTAAAAGAATGCATTGTTTTTTCTAAGTAATTGCCTAGCAGGAGGATGATAGGTAAAGGGAAATATCATTTTCTCTTAAATACTAAAACTTCAAAAATTCAAGTGGGAATATATTTAGTGTGCAAATGTGCATATGTGTGAGACAGACAGTCAAGAAGAAAAAGAGAAACAGAGAAAGAAAGAAGTGCAAGTTCTGTTCTTCTCCATATTTAGTTTTGCCTCACTTTAACAATAATGACAAATATATCCAATCCTCACATTCCAAATGATTTCCTCAAAGCAAATAAAATCATTATTATAAACATTGCTCCTTATTTATGACCCAGAGATTTTCAATAGCTATATCATCTACTTAAACTTTCTCAAATTTAGTAATTCCAGCTTTTATGAATTAGGGTTGATGGGGACATCTTGGCAACAAAAATGTTATAAATAGTTGTGGTATATTTAAGAATACTCACAGTGGTATTCAGGAAGTAAGTAAATAATAATGCAATAATGCAAAAATAATGCAAAGACAATAATGGAGCATATTTATGTCTCAGATGACCCAACTCACACAGATGCTACTTAGTTTGAATCATTCCTACGTATGTGATGAATGATGACTCATGGGATCTTAGTCCAGCGTTCAACCTATGAAATTCTGTAGCATATGCAGCTACAGACGCTAGGAAGATCCTGGCAAAGCTGTTTGATCATCCTCCTGAATTAATTTAAGCCAATCATTCCTGAGACAGTACAAAGATTCTTTCAGAGACCCAACTTACTTTCTCTAATATACTGCTGTTGCTCTGTTTTATATGAAGATTGGATAAACACCTACTAGGCTTAATGATTCAGCGCTCACTTCTAGGGAACAACAATATGGTGTTCCAAGCCTGGTCTGCAAGCAGAATGAGTCAACTCTCTCTAAGTTTACACAGAGTGTCTTTTCTATAAAACATTCCACAACAATATACAATAAAAATAGCAAATTTCAGTCTTGTAACTTCCAACAGGCTCCATTTGAAAAATTAGCTTATCTTAGTACGGTAAATAAACACACCTTTTATCTGCTATGGATTCATTGAAAGAGAGCAAATGTATTCCTTACATGGAGGGTTTCAGGAACAAGCCTTACGAGATACTAGGAAAATTAATCACATTTGGAGCAGGAAAAATCAAGGAAAACTATTTGTCCTGTAATATTGACCCCAATATTATTTTTAGAATGTTTATGTGCTTCTACTTTAGATTTGAAATGTTTATTTATGACATTTGTATACTGCTGTATCTTTCAGGGTCCCCCCCCTTAGTTTACAAGACTACAACAAACAATAAAACATCCTCATCCACGATAATAAATTAAGCTAAAATACCAAAACATAATAAATGATTCCACAGAGCTGAACAGAATTATCATTCAACCAAAGTAATAATAAACAACAGTAACAAATAAATAAACAGTAATAAACAGTAATAAACAAATAAACAGTAATAAACAATGAACTTATGGCAAATGAACTACTAAATACCTTATGGAAGACTTCTGTTTTCACTACTTTCTACAATGCAATTAAAGAATATGTGAGTCTGACTTTTGGGAGGCCATTCTATGAGATCAGGTACCGCTTTCTGCCACAAACAGCCTCTCACCGACCAGTCCGCTCCCATAGAGAGGGGCTCCTCAGGGTGCCGTTGGTCAAACAGTGTCGACTGGCGGCCCCCAGGGGGAGAGCCTTCTCTGTGGGGGCACCTGCCATCTGGAACGAGCTCCCCCGAGATAAGGAGGTTACAGGACCTACGTATTTTCCGCCGCGCCTTAAAAACGTTCTTATTTGAACAAGCTGGTCTGGCTTAAACCTCCTCTTTATACTGGGTTTTAAATATTTTATACAATTGGATTTTTAAATTGTTTCCTAGCCTAATTATTTAATTTGTTTTAAACGATTTTTAACTTTTATATGCTATTGTATCTTATTTTGGCTGTTCACCACCCTGAGTCCCGTCTGGGACTAGGGCGGTATACAAATTCGAATAAATAAAATTTTTTAAAAAAGCAGTGCTTTCTATACACCTGACAAAGTTGCACATTCTCAATTGTAGTCCTCACAGAGTGCAGTACATGTGAGATGCCGGGGGAAAGGTCTTACCCGCTTATCTGGGAACAGTTCGATCCTGTTAGACTTGATGAAATGGACAGGGTCCTCAATGCTGTAAGTGCAACCATCTGTCAATTAGATCCCTGTCCCTCCTGGTTGATAAAAGCTTCCAGGATGGTGACAGCCAGGTGGGTTTGGGCAGTGGTAAATACCTCAATGCAGGAGGGGCCATTTCTGGGACATTTTAAGGAGGCCCTAGTTTGCCCCCTCCTTAAAATAACTATCTCTTGATCCCACCTGTCTGGAGAATTTCCATCCAGTCTTTTTAAGAAGGAGGGTAGAGAAAGTTGTTGCTTGGCAACTTCAGAAGGTCCTGGATGAAACATATTATATAGATCCCTTTCCATCAGGTTGTAGCTCAGTTATGGGACAGAATCAGCATTGGTCGTACTTGTGGATAATTTCTGGCAAGATTACATACATTTCTGGAGTTGAGAATTAAGAAACTGAAGAGATAGTTGAGATGAACTACTGTGCTCTAATGATAACAATGGATCTAAAATATCCTTTCAATCATTAAATAAGTTTGTAAACTATGGTAAATCATTAGAAGGGTTTCAGCATCATGTTTTCCCGAAAATAAGACCCTTTCTTGTATTTTTTTGAACCCCAAAATAAGCACTTGACCTTATTTTTAGGAAGGTCTTATTTTTGGGGGGGGGGTGGAGCGAGACGGGGATCCTCTTGCTGTCTTACCTGATTTCCAACTCTGTCTCCCTAACCCTAACCAGAGGAAATGGTGGGGGCTGGCTGCATAGGCGGTTAAATATTTTGGGGGGAGGTCTTATTTTTGGGGTACTATCTAGAACAGAACAAAATAATTTTTCCAAATAGGTAATCATGCATAATCCCTATCTCTCTTTAAGAGAGCCTTATTCTTTTGCCTTGGTTCAGTCCATTATCTTGCCCAGGTTCAAGCTCTAAATGCAATTAATGTACAACCTTTTACGATTTTGAAGCATGCAAGCTGTTTATGAAAACGTGGGCATTAAGAAACTATCAAAAGAATTTCCAAAGAAATATGAAATCCATCCGTGAATATTTATGGGCAATGATGACTTCACCTAAAAGTTTTATTATAATTAAAAGAAGATAAATTCTTGCATAAATGAGATGTATTTATTTTCCTTCAACTCTTTGACTGAAATTTTTAGAACACTCTCTTTTCTCTAGGGAAGTTTTAATCAGTATTCATGAGAATTCAAGTCATAATAAAATTAACCTTTAATATATCCTAGATTATTGGGCCACTTGACTTAGTCCAAGAGCTCCTTAACCTTGTACATTAACTGTATGTGAGCTTATTCTTATTATATGACGTGGATGAAAATACTTCACAGAACGATTTTAGTTGCACAATTCCTCCTTGAAAAACAGGAAAGAGAGGATATCATATAATAAAGAAAATGAGAAATGAACAAAAATCATATTGGTTAGCTCTGTGTTCTGGCTGTGAATGCAGCAAAACTAATTGGTTCGTGAACACTGAAAACAAATGATAATGCCAGTATCATTTCCATCCCCATAGCAGTTGCATTTATTTTTGCATATATCAATTTATATTACCAATGTGATTCTGGATGGCAAAAAATAATTAAAATGCATGTATATTAAAAATAAATAAAAAACACCCTTCTGACACCTTAATACAAAGGGGTTCCCAAGCACAATTCAACAATAGTGTGGGTCCAATTACTCAAATCCCCATGCCTGTGTAATCCCCATGCTCTTTGGCATTCTGAAAACAGAGCCAGAAAAGGATGGGAAGAAATAATGTTAAAAGCCAAGAGGAATACAAATTTGTCAGAAACATGACTTGTGAGGGCAGAAGGATAAATAAGGATATTTCCCTCAAACATAGAATAGAAAGTTGGAACATAATGAACAGAAACAAATGTTTACATATCACAGAGAAATTCTCTACACTTACACTTCAGAAACAGAGAAAGATTTTGCTTTCTGTGTGGTCATTGCTTGCTTTTTCTCAAATGTTTACCCCTTTCCCAGAACATCACAAATTTCAAGGTCAGCCTAAAGTCAAGATCTAAATATAAAAATTCATAGAAAACAAGCAGTGAAAAATGCCTCTTGATTTTCCCAGTTCTGGAACACGCAAAGCTAAATATATCCCCATAACAAGATACTTAGAATGTAATATAACACACGCGCAGACCACACTTTTTGTTGGCATATAGGCCAATCTTCCTACATCTAGAGACTTGAGACTTCTGAAATTGCTATTTTAACATTTCTGGGGGATGCTCAATTCTGTTTATTAATATTACTACCATAACAAAATCACACCATTTCCTTAGTGATCCCTTTTCTTTACACATGTAGTCCTCAATTCACAATCATCCATTTGAAGCTACACTACATCCATTTGAAAATCACTGAAAAGTGATTTACAACTGGCCCTTATACTTAAAATTTACACAGCTTCCCCTTGATCACATGAGTGTTTGGCAACTGGCATGTATTTCTGATGTTGTGTCCAGGATTGTGTAATTACCTTTCCCTTCCCAACTGGCTTTCGACAAGCAAAGTTAATGGGAGAAGCTGAATTCACTTAATGACTGGATGATTCACTTAGCAACTGCAATTATTCTCTTAACCATGGCAAGAAAGATCATTACACTGGGTTTGACTCACTTAATAACTGCCTTGCTTAGCAACAGAAATTCTGGTTCCAATTGTCGTTATAAGTAGATGACTACCTGTACTTATCTTGAGGGGAAAATTCCTACAATGTCAAAATTATCAAAAGGAAGCCTAATGGCTAACATTTGAAGACTGTTTCTAGATACTAATTAGGATTCAGGTTTGATATTATTAATATTAAGTTCAGTAATTTCTTATTGGTTGATGAACTATAGTTGCTTTCCATATCTTTGACCAAACCATCTTAATTCCAGAAAATTTATACAATAAAGAATTCCAGTATGATATTTTTCATATATAAGTTTAAGAAACACAATGGCAATGTTTAATTAGCAAACATCCCCATTATCTGGAGCAATCTGGAAAATGGAAAGCAATGAAGTACACTTCAATGTAGTACATAGCAAAGTACACTTCTTTGCTCCAAATAAGATATCACAGAGGGCATCATCTCCCATTTTAGAAAATAAGATGCATGGGAAAACAAAACCAGGAAAATAATTTAGAAGAAAACAATAAAAGCACAATTATCACTAAATAGTCAGAGGTTGGGAAACAACAAATCAAGCATGGGAAATCTCTGATTTGCATCCAGACCATAAATACTCCAGATGAATGCTCTTCCCATGCCATTCTGGAGCACAAGATCAGGGAGAAAAAAGAAGCTTACTCATGAAAAATAACTATATATGTATATGTATTTAAAACTTAGACTGAATTGTATATTATATTAAACTTTAGAAATTTACTAGGGTTTATTTATTTGCTTTTGATGTCCCAAAATGGATGATGAAATTATGTGGCCTCTTTTTTCCTGGCATCAACCTCTCCATTAAAAGTCTGATATGGCATATCATTTTCTATAAAGACTTCTAAAATCTATTTACAGAAAAAAAAAATCTCTAAAATATTCTGACATAGTAGTTTGAAATTCTGAAATGCAAAACTAGATGACCTTCAAGTTGATAAGAATTATGCCAGTCAATTTTCATCTGAATTTCAAGCAAACACTTGATGACACAAATGCCCAAAGTCCAGAAAGCATTTCCCAAGATATATACTATGTTGTGAATCTCCCTTGACAACATCCAGATTTTACACTCAGACCTAGATTTCTGATGCTCAACTGAATATCATTTTCTAGAAAGTTGCTCAATCTCCCAGGTGCTCTGATTCTGGCAGTCATCAGCAGCAGCTTTCTCCTGCCATCCTGTTTCAACCAGTATCAGACTAGTCTTGACTGAAAACCTTAATGAGGTTTTGATCCCATCAACAAGTCACAATAATTCATCCCCAGTGCCTACCCTGGGATAAGGAAAAAGGCTGACGCAAGAATTTCAAGTGATGTGTGCTTGAGAGTATGATGCGAGAAGGGTGCCATTTGCTTCACTCACACTCTGGTCTGTCAGCACTGTCATTAGACCTACTAGTTTGCTAAGAACAATAATTCTTTCCTCCCACAAGTACAAACTGCTTTAGACTGAATCCTGGCACAAAGTTTGGTCCCAAGAGGACACTATACAAGCCATTCATTTGATTTGCTCCCACTGCTTCAGCTCCCAGCCATTTCAAGAATAGTAATTTCTGGTTTTAACTGAAAAAAATCCAACATAAAACCCTAGATTAACATAGCTCTATAGTGGTGACGCAAACTGACAACAACTTGGAAATACAAAACAAAGATCGCCCAAAGACATTCAGTCATCCTGTACTACAATTCTCCATGCTGATATTTCTTGGCTAAAATACTCAGCCTGTGAAAATAAAATAACCCATGTAGACATCCATAATCTACGCTCTGCAGAAAAGTGATCCTGTAAATCTACTATCTCTACTTCCAATCACTTCCATAGTCAATATTTCTTTAAAAAAAAAACCACAGCGGCTATTTGTCACCTTTCTAGGAAAGATGCCTCTCCAATAGGAAGGCAAATATGTATAAAAGGTGAGGTACCAGTGGTGGGTTTCAAATTTTTTTACTACCGGTTCTGTGGGTGTGACTTGGTTGGTGTGGTATTGCTTGGTGGGCATGGCTTGGTGGGTGTGGCAGGGGAAGGATACTGTAAAATCTCCATTCCCACCCCACTCTAGGGGAAGGATACTGCAAAGTTCTCATTTCCTCCCAATCAGCTGGGACTCGGGAGGCAGAGAATAGATAGGGGTAGGTCCAGTCAGAATTTTTACTACCGGTTCTTCAAACTACTCTAAATTTCCGCTACCAGTTCTTCAGAACTGGTCAGAATCTGCTGAAACCCATCTCTGTGAGGTACCTACATATCTTGGCCATGGTTAAAGAATGTGGACTAATTATGTGCAAGGATAGAATAGAATAGACTTTTTTATTGGCCAAATGTGACTGGACACACAAGGAATTTGTCTTGGTGCATATGCACTCAGTGTACATAAAAGAAATTTGGGAGTAGCAAGCTCATGCTTCAGTGAGTCTCCTTTCAATACAACTAAATACTGTACTATATAAATAATAAAATATTTCATCTCTTACCGAACTTTTATATTTAATTACATTCTACTCTGTTCCTTTTTGGGGTATGAAGACAGATAGACTGCATTTATCTACTAAACACTGTCTTAAATATCATGTTTAACAAGGCAGACTTCATGGAGAACCATTCCAGAATTTTTTATGGAATATTAAAACAAAGGATACCATCACCTGAATTGGTATACGTTGTGTTGAATAATTTCCTGTCTTCAAGTTCCTTCCATAAATTACAACTTTTATGAGAGGCAAATTTGTTTCCAATTATGTCATTGTCAACATCCTTTTTACTCACCTTTCTTAAGTGGCTACAGGTTGAAAATATAAAATAGTGCTCTGTTTAGGACAATGTTTTATTACTTTACTCAAAAGAAAGAAATTTAAAATATGCCCAAAAAGGAGAATTCAAATTTCTTTAATATACAAGTCCATAAATTCTAAAGGTAATATGCAGAATACAAACATAGTGGATTAACGTGTTATCCTACCTTGTCCTTTAATCCCAAAAGGTGGAAGAAAATCACGAATTCTTGTCCATTTCCTGAAGGAATCATCCAAAAACATTGGCGCTGGCTTGGAGAATCTATAAGTAGAATGAAACAGAATGCTTTTATAAAAGAAAAGAAAGTGAAAACCAAAGCTTCAAGGAAAAGAAAGTTTTACACTCTAAGCGTGGTATAAAATAAAAAATTCAGAACAAAAGGAATTTATAGCTCTATTCAACATTATCCTGGAAATGAGTGCGAGTAAGCATTTTAATATTATTTAGAGCAAATAGGCAATTCAAAGTCTATAATGGTGGTACTTATCTAATCAGGAGCAATACAGAGTATGTATTCACACCATTATATTATACCATGTTATTTTAACTGCAATTTGTTGAGCAAGCTATAGTGATCTGGTTCACAGATAATGCTCACAATTGTTCTAAACTAAGATAAAATTCTATTATCACTTATCATATTTGAAGTTAGCCAAAAATTAAAAGTGACTAAGAAAGTGTACTGCTTAGAATAAAAAGCATTCTTATGTATTAAGTGTACTTACCAGTTTGAATACAAATAAAAAGTGAAGCACATAATAGGCTACCCAGCTGTATCAGGACACATTGCAAGGTCAACACCCATCCCCCATCATGCTTCCAAATCTATGTATATGAGAAGTGCCTGCTTCCAACTTTTACCTCTACTATGAAATCTACCGTGTAGTCATAAACAAACAACTACCACTCAACTTCCCATCCATAGGAATGCTATTTCAAGATTCTGGTTAGGTTTATAACAAGATAATGAATCACAAACTTACATACAACATAGCGAAATACTGTACACATGGAAAATATTAGTATTTTAAAATTTCTGACAACAGTAGCCATTTTTGATGTTTACTGAATTTAGAAGGAAAAAAATTAACAGTTTCTACTAGAGTAGCACATCACCACAAAATGACTAAAAGAAAACTATACTTTATATAATGTCTTGGGTAATATTTTCCTCAGGATATAATTGTACAGGCTAAATTTTGTTATCTCCAGCAGTGGTGTGCTCTTCTTCATTCTCTCTCACTCCCACACACATGCTCTCTACAGTATCCTTAGTTGCTGCTAACATCCTTTCATTTCTTCTTTTTATATAAATAAAAATGTGTCAGACTAATTGAAGCTTTTTAAAAACAAACTTCAGGGCATTTGTTTCAGGAACAAACTTCAGTTCCAATCATACTATGCAATACATGACAAGAATTCCATTGCCCAGATTTTATCTTTTAATTTCCGAATTTTATCTTTTAATTTCCGAATGATGTTCTCATCATTTTAGATACTACAAGGATTTCTGTGCTGCGTGACTGCAACGTTTGCTGAAACCCAATAGTTAATATGTAACCGGTCAATTAATGCTCAATGATTGGTCATCGAACCAATATATTATTCATCGAACCAGTATAATATTCTGCCCACTTACTTATCCCAGTTTCCCTTCCAACCCATGAAAACTAAATGAAGTAACTTAACAATATTTTACCTGGCACTAGGTTGGTATTCCTCTTTTTTTTTTTTTTTTTATTGAAAGTTTTACAATACAGGAATTTTTTCATTTTCACCCCCCCTCCCCAATCCCCCCTCCCCAACCCCTCCCATCCTCCCTCAACCCCAACCCCTTCCCTCCCCATCCCCCCCCTGACTTCCGCTACAGGTTAAAAAAAAACAAAGTTTAGAACAAGGGAAAAAGAAAAAGATTATTAAATATTCAAATTCTAAATTAAACAAATTTCGAAAGAGGAAGAGAAAGAGAAAGAAGGAAAGGAAGAAAAAAAAGGTAAAAAAAACCCCAGACATTAATATATTTAAACAATATTATAATAAAAAAAACCATTAATAGCCATTATAATTCTATCCTAACTACACCCCTTAACTAAAGAAAAAACCCCAAAAACATAAAACATAAGAAATATATATGCATATATAGTTATAATCACACAATTATGTCATTAAGAAAATTATCTTTTGTTTAATTCATTCCTCAGTCTCTATAATCCAAATTTCAATCTTCTCTTCAACTTGATTGAAGTCAAACATATTTCCTCACATAAATCCTGCTTCAATAATCTTCATCTTGCCGCTGCCCCCATCAGCAAAGTAAAACATTTCTCCACACAACCCTCCGAGTGACTTTATAAATAATATCCAACCACGAAGGTATTCACACCTCTAGGAAGATTCATTCAAACTAACTTATGCTGTACCTAAAAATAGGCTTTCGCAGCCTTAACCAAACCTTGAAGAAAAAAAAGAGAAGAAAGAACCAACTAGAAGCTGCATTCCCAGATGTTCCCTTAAAATTCTTTCAAATCCTGCCACCCTTTGCAATTCAATCCTTCGGGTTATAAGGTATTTTCAATTACATAGTCTTCTCCTAGAAGATGAGTTCCACAAAGAATATATAATTGGGTAACCAGTAATCACTGCTAATTTTGCAGCAATCTATCAACACTCAGGATATCATGTCCAATCCAGGATAAACTTCATAGTAAAAATTTTTGTAAACCATTTTAATATCTTAAAAGATTTTTTATAATCCATTTTTTCCAAATCTTTCAATGCTTTCTGATTCAGTATCAAACGATTCACGATGCTCCTTAAATTTATCATCTGTGGTTTCCAGTTGGATTTCCTCATTAACTTCTAGTTCCTGTCGATTAGCATCACCCCCCATTTCTTGAAGAGTACTGGACCTCTGCTGCTGGTCATTTCGAAGTAAAACTTTGTTTTTTGAATCTTCCTCCAGCAGTTCAAGGTCCTGTGATCCCCCTCCAAGGTCACTGAGGTGTTCAATCTTCTCATCAGAAAAATCCATAGTAAAATCCTCTGGACAACCACCAAATTCTCCTTTTACTTTTAACACACTTTGATTTTCTTCTTTCTGTTCACATTTTGTAGACTCTGTTTTGGATTTTTTATTCTTGAGATATTCCGGTGCTCCCTTAAAAATATTTTGGTAAAAATATTCTGCTTTTTCAATAGTATTCAAACAATGTCTCACACCATGATATCTAAAAATTATGCCAACTGGAAAATCCCATCTAAATGGGATATTACTTCTCTTCAGTTCCTTGACCAAAAAATCAAAATCTTTCCAGTCCTTTAAAACCTTCGATGGTAGCTTTTTAAAAATCCTGATTTGTGTACCTGCTACCTGCACTCTATCAGAATAAGACTTTTGTAAAATATCATCTCTCAGTCTTTTATCAGTGAAATAAACAACGACATCTCTAGGCAGATTCCTTTGTTTAGCCAAACATGAGTTAACTCTGTAAACTTTCTCTATAGAACCCAAAATTAGTTCATCTTGTAGCTTTAATAATTCTGCAAAGGCCTTTGCACAAGTTGTTCTTAAGTTTTCTCTGTTGTTTTCTTTTATCCCTCTTAGTCTAATTGCAGATTCCATAGCCTTAATTTGAAGCATAATAACATCATTCTGAATGTTATGGTTTTTGGCCTCTGCTTCCAGAAGTTTCCCTTGTAATTCTTGTATCTGAGATTCAAATTTACTACTAATCTCAGTCACTTTCTTCCCCATTGCAGCCACCACAGCTGAAAGATCTGAAGCTACTTGAGCAATAATTTGACTTAGTTGGTCATATTTCCCAGAAACCAGTTCCTCAAGATCCTTCTGTGATCCTTTTATCTTATCTACCACACTCTCTAAGGACCTTGTAATTAACTCTTTTAAATCCAGTTTTGTAAGTCTCTGCAAATGAGACATTTCAACTTTATTCATCTGACTCAAGGGGGAGCCCCCCCTTCCTTTAAGTTTAGGCATCTTTACTTTTAAAAAGGACCATAAAAAATCCTTCTTACTTCAATAGAGAGAAAAAAAAAACAGAAGAAATCTATTTAAATCAGCCTCTGTTCCTTTAAGTTCTTTTTCTGTGACAAAATATTTCTTTCAAAGTCTTTCAGGACTGAAATCCGCATTCCATTTCCGCTCTCACTTTTCTTTCAAGCAGAGCCAGTCGCCATCTTAAAAAACTTTCACTTTTCTTCCTCTCCTTCCCCCTTCCCCCCCCTCCTCTTCCAAAAAATCAGTAGAGAAAAATCCATACTTGCTTAAATTTGTCTTCTCTCTTTTCCAGCTTGCTCCAATTATCATTTCAATTGTGGTGTTGCTCCCAGCGTCTGGCTCTGCTAATTAGGTAATTAGCGGAGGACTCTCTCGGCGCGGAGCATACCCTGGGGGTATAGAGGGAGCCATCCCTCTGAGCCTTCCCCAGGACAAAGGAAAAATTCCTGGGGCGACTCAGGGGGGCTCAACCTCACCCCCAGAAGCTCTCCCTGCTCCTCCCGTTAAGGAGCAGGTTTTCCGAGCCGCCTGTCTGCTGTAAGGTGGCTCTAATGCGCCGAAAAGCCGGCGGGCATGAAAAGCCCGCCGCCAACGAGGAAGGCGCCACCGGAAGTGGTTGGTATTCCTCTTGGTAGAGCAAACCTGTATTTTGGCTCCTTTTTCTAGAGCTGTTGCCCTGTGATTAGATCAGGACTGCAACATGCAAACTTCTAGAGGAAAGTATGGCCAATGCAATTATACTGCCTACTGTTGAAGGTAGTTCAGGAAAAAAAACCCTTTGAAACAACAGAACTAAGAGGATATGGCAAAGTCCAATGGCAAGGATACATCAATGGCACTGAATGATTGCTAGGAAGTTCCAGATTTAGTGATGTCCTAAGAAAGAGATCTGGTCAGAAGTGCCTCATTTTCCACAATATTAAATAATCCATTTCAAAGTAATATGTAATGCTGAGTCATTAATAGAACAGCAGGATAGCTAACTATATACTAATTTCAAATTGTTAGAAATTCCAGAGATCCTTCTGGAAAAGTTAGTTCAAATTTGAGTGAAGCAGATGTCAACAGCACTAGTGAGGATGATATATCTATTCTTGCTCATATGTGTTAATATTTAAAATAGCATTTTCAGAAAAAATAATTAATGATCAGTATGCCTGCATGAGAAAAAGGATTCCCCTCACTATTTTCCTTCCGAACAGCTGTCTCTTCCTTTCCCATCTTAAATCTTATCTCAATAATATCAAAGAACCTGAATAGAAAGTTATATTCTGCCAGAAATGCACCTTTCCCCACTCCTTTTTTACAATAGAGATATATTTACAGCATCCTCTCCAAGAGTCACATTTTTCTATTACATTATTTATTTATGTTAATCAAATCTATGTTTGCCCACTTATCCAACAAGAGTGAACATAACTTATAAAACATCAATAACTGTAAAACACACACAATAACCATTAGAAATTTATAATACTCTATTGACAAAATATAGTATATCTAAAGTAATAAGTAAGATTTCACTAGAACCAAAGCAATGTTTATTATTATGGGACCAAATTTCCCCTAGGTTCAAATCAAGAAATAGACCACGAGTAATATGCATATCTACTGTTGAAGATACAATTCTGAAGCAATGTTTCTAAAACTTTTTTCTCACAGGACCCCTTTCCACTTTTTAAAAATGATGGAGGACCTCAAAACAGCTTTTGTTTGTAGGAGTTACATTTATCAATATTTGTCATATTAAAATTGAAGACTGATAAAATGTTTGCAACTACGGCTTCTCACAATAGTTTGATAGGATTTTAATATTATATTATTTTTCATCATAGGCTGACAAATTTAGATTTTGCAGTTCCACGTGAGGGTCTTGGATCACTCCCTAGGGGACTTCAGATCACACAGAAGCATTGATCTCAAAAGACAGAATGATCAGAAGGAAAAAATTCTTTTTGTATTCCTAAAATAATATATGGAGACAGGAAACTTGTTCTCTTTGTTTAAGTTAATTAGCAACAGTGGGAAATAAATAAATAATAAAATAAATTAATAAAACAGTGGGAAATTAGGGAAATATGCACATAAAAAAGAGCTTTTTTTAAAAAAATCAATAACATTTATTGTTATCTGAACGATTGCCTAAGCAGTTTTATCTAAAATGTTAAACTGAGTTATAAAAAAGGAAACACAGAAGGGAGAAGATAAAAATATGATGTGTGAGACTGGCAAACATATATACAGAACAAATCTGAATCTTTAATATAATCTCCAAAATCAAGCAACAAAAAGAATCCATCTCAAACCATATTCAGGATTAGATTGATTTTTACCAAAACAATCACAAGGGCAAGAGATTTATCAGTAAAATGGCTGGTGAGGAATAGATGAACTGAGCAGTTATTGACAGCACACTCATTTGTACCTCAGAAGGTATTATGTGGAATGAGAAAGAAAAATATTAATTTTGAAAATTATAACGTAAAATTAATTTTATGTTATACTTTTCAAGGAGAAAAATAGATCCTTAATGTTTTGTTAAATATATTTATTCAATGGAAATATCTTTCATTTCACTAAAAAGCTTTTAATCAGTTTTTATTAAACAAATCTTGTTATTATTGTTACTAATGCATTTTCTCTGAGACTCAGGTGAGTTGTTTTTCTTTCTTTCTATGTTCCCCTCTAATCCATTTCTTTTTCTCTGCTGGTCTATTCCTCAAGGATAATGATGTAGGCTGCCTTAATTCTAAAACTGCCAATATCTGAAAACAACTCGTATAGCAACTATAATATTAGCCCCACAACCAACAGAATATGGATTATTTTAAACAGATCTTTAATAGCTCTAATTGCCTACTAGTCCTCTCAAAGTAAAAAGCTATTTACTGACTTGAACAGAACACTGGATTTTCTTCCTTTGCAATGTCGATTTGTGGCATGACATCAGTGATAATATCTGAGCAAACCACCAGTGTTTAGCCAAATAATGAGAATCATTCATGTTCTTTATTTCTCTGACGATTAAGAAGGAAAAAATGTTCCACGAATGTCTGGCTTGAAAGACCTGAAAGCATATTGAAGTTTAATAATAATAATAATGACAACAACAACAACAACAACAGTGCAATACTTTTTCTTTCTACTACAGAAATGAGCCTTTGTTCATTTTCTTTGTAAATGGCTCCGGAAAGCTGCTAAGAAGCAACACTTTAAAGTTATTTATGAGAAGAAAAAGCAGTTGTTTGGTCTGATCAGATCCAAATAACATATTGTACATTTTATTGTGTGAGTGTGAGTAGCACTGGATAATGTCAGCTGGGTTAATTACAAAGCTTGTTTTTCAGAGATTTATGGTTACAAAGGAGAAATATCCTTTGGACCTTAGTTTGACCCAAAAGCTATTTCTGTTTAGACTTTAATGTGGGAGTCAGTTCTCTCTGCCAAGTGCCAGAGTAATTGAGTGTTTAACCACATCCTTGCCCTGGATTTATCCACGACAAGGGAAAAGCACACCACTTGACTGTTTAATTTGCAGCCACAAAGTAACTAAATATCGTTACATACAAGCATGCATATTCAGCATGCTACTTCCTTCAGAGGTAAGCAAAATTAGGCAAAACACAAAAAGGGATAAGAAACAGTAAACCAAAGAAATTAGGGCCTGAAAAAAATAAAAGAGAAGAAAGTTAAATCTGCAATACTTCAACTTCATTCACTATATCTCTTATTTCTACCATATCTATTCATTGTGATTTGCTCTTTAAGTTTCTCATGAAGGTCACTGTAAGAGTCATGAATCGCTATAACTTTCTTGATCTTCCCCTTCACTTCAACCAATTCACATTTCCTTCCTAGATTTGTTTTGTAATTCTCTTTATATGAATGAATCATGAATACTTCATTTTCACTCATCATCCACTATTGTATTCAATATACATTGATTTCAACACCCATACATTTCTTCTTGTTTTACCACACACAATTAAGCACCCCATTTCCACTGCATCCAAATTAATTTGTTTCTCCTGGATATCCAAACCTCACTATCATAAAGCAAGCAGAAGCACGCTCTTAAACACAACCATTTTTGTTTCTTACAACAAATATTCATTTTTCACAATAGAACAAATGCTACACACTACCTCTTTCCATCATACAATCATATATGTATACCAATCATACATATATTCACATCCGCAAACAACACACCTTTAAACATTTTTGTTATACATTTATCAATAAATACTTCAAACTATCAAGGGCATATTATATATCCTTGTCTCCTTCCCGGCTGCATTTGAATCATTCTGTCATATACCGTTCTTATTGCATTCAACAAACAATTCCATATTTGCACCCAACACATTCCATACGTCAAGCTATTCAATTTATCATGCAATTTTATAACATCAAGACATGTATGCTGCTTCTTTCTCACATTGGTTTTTTTTCCCTAACAACCTACTGAAAAGTAAAAATCTGATCTGTACATATATTATTTTATAACTGGAACTATGCTCATTTCAAATAAAATCTTTACATCATCCTTTCTTTCAGTGTTATCTTTGATGTGTAATAGATTTTTCTACAAGGGGCTGAGCTGGAAAAAGCTATAAGAGGTTGTACCATAAGCCACCTGGAGCAAAAGAATGCACAGAAATTCAGGCAATCTCTCCAGAGGAAATATCAGAGGAAATATTTTTCTGAAAATATCCTGGTATCAAAAGCTTATTCTTCTGGCAGGCAGGAGAAGCCCTTCATTGGTACTGTTTACACTTTCTTGGAATTGTGCTTGGCTCTTACTCTTACACTCTTAGAAAATTCAAAGTATCTTCAAGGGGAACCCTATACAGAACATGCTACAACAATATAAGATCAAATTATTAGAGTATGGATCATTATAGGCAGTCCATTCTGGTACTAGAACCATTTCAGAAGTCGCTCTATCAGTAAAATGGGTGCCATAAAAAATTAATATAAACAAACAAGCAAGCAATTTAATCTGGTAAACCAACTGGAGCTGGGGGGAAAAACATTCATAGTCAAGGTAGCCTTAACTCCAAGAACTACACAGCCATCTCAGGGAACAGATCGTCTTCTCATTTTATGTGAAGTTGGAATTTGAAAAAGTCTCAAGGGGTAAAAAAAATAAACCTTCAGAAAAAACCTTTCTTTTTCATGTCACTCTAATTCCAGATGGCATGAAACAATATTGAGAGTCATAACAGAATTCTACTCCTGGTCAATGGGCTATGTTTGTTCCTTTGTGAACTAGATAAAGTATAATTAAAGAAGGGGACCGTTCTGCTCAGCTTTATTATTTCACAAACAGCCATGTAGCCCTTGTTTATAGCTTGTACACTATGTACTTGAATTCTTCCCCAAAAACAACAGAAACAAAGTCATTATTGGAGAATAGCAAACTCTATACTAATGACCCCTGTAACCATTAGAGCTGGAAACTATTGCAGATAACACTCTTCCGTTACACTTAACAGGGATTCCATTTGCATTGCGTGAACCAAAGTCTACTGATGTTATTTCATGAGATGCCTTTTCCACTTTCAACTCAGCCTATAAATATGGAGATCAAGCAAAAAAGGAATACTTATTCTTTTCTGAATATACTTCTAAATCCATACCAACTGTTTTCTGCTATTTGGTGATAACTTACAAACAAGGAACCACACCAGAGTGTATATTCTATATCTTTTATATGTTTTTTTCTGAACTGATTCCATTTTAGGGACAGCCAAGAAAGTGATTGTGTATGCATTGCTAACTGAGAAAATAATCCACCATTCCTGGCAATATTGTAGAAGTTGCTAGAATACATGCTAGCTTATGGATTGCAATCGTATCACAACAATGTGAATTACTGCATTTTCTGTTGGTGAGCAGGGATCAAGTGCGAAAGAAGATACATAAGCTACAACATCCCAAAAGAAACTCTACTTTTTGTATACTTTCTAAGTCAGAAGCTTAAAGAAAAATATGCAAGCACATGCAAGTACACACAGACAGACAGACAGACAGACAGACAGACAGACAAACAAACAAACATACACAAAAACATTCATATGCATGCTTTTGGAGATATCACTAGAAAATAAAATTAGAAATTTTAGTTTCATTAGAAACTAAAAGATATTCCTTGCAAAAAAAATAACTTCAGTTAAGAATGCTTTTAATATAACATCAGCCCCATGCAGAAGAAGAGTGAGTATGTCAGAAGAACATAATTTTAGTCAGATTCAGACCCAGGTATGGAATGGAGATCTCTGGCAAAGAAAGAATTGGAGTACTGCATTCATCGTTGCCCACCTAACCTTTCTGTGGCTTTTGATACCATCAACCATGGTATTCTTCTGGATCAGTTCAGAGGTTGAGAGTGAGAAGCACAGAATTGTGCTGTTTCATCTCCTTCTTTCAGGGTAGATTCCAGTTGGTGGAGATTGCAGAAGAGAGTTCTCACCCTTGGCTTCTATAATACAGGGTGCCACAGGATTTAGAGGGGGAATTTTGTAGTCAAATGTAAATTTGCTTACCATCAGCACTATTTGAAAATTTAGGGAAATTTAAAGAACACTCCAAGAGTAAATATATTTCTCAGGAAAAATCTCATTCCAGGACAGGCTCTGTGTTTGTTTGATTGAAATCTTGCTTAATTTATATTGTAACTTGTTGATTTTTATCTGGTTTGTTCTTTAATTCAGGCAGCTTTCAGAACATTGCTACTTACTTGATAAAAGATAACAAAAGTAATACATCTGATTATCATCTGTGTATTGGTGGCAGATGGTAGGCACAAAAATCAGGACCATCCATTAGATTGCAGCATAGATTTATTCAAGTCTATACACTGACAATCACAGCTGTGCCACGTGATCATCGGAACCTTTTTTTTTTACTTTTTTAAAGCATTTTTTTACTACCTATTTGCCCGAACTGGTAGTAAAAAAAATGCTTTAAAAAAGTAAAAAAGAAGATTCTGACGATCGTGTGGCCCAGCTTTGACCTTGCTAACCTTTTTTTTTACTTTTTAAAAGCATTTTTAAACTGCCAGTTCTAAATTCTTAAATCCTTAATTTACTACCTATTCGCCTGAACCAGTAGTAAAAAAATGCTTAAAAAATAATTTTAAAAAGTTCTGACAATCACATGTAGCTCATCGGAACTTTTTTTAAACTCTTTTTTTACTACCGGTTCGGTGAACCAATAGCATTTTCTACTACCGGTTTGGGTGAACCAGCCTGGTTAATAGTAACCACTATCTCATTAAAACTAGGGCTGTATTAAAAATTCCAATGAACTGGAATTAATGAGATTCCAATAGAAAAAATATTAAACCAGAATGGAAGAAATACTTTAAAAACATTTTTAAAGACTATGAAAACAAAACTAAAACAAAATAAGTGAAGGAATATTAATCGTAGGGAAGTCACCTCGCTAGTTCACCCATTTGCTGATGTTCCTCAGCCTACTGGCATAACCAGGTCTTGAGGGAGCTCGTGATGAATCCGACTAGGGGAAAAGATTCTATAATGCAGGTGCCAGAGGCGGTATTCAGCCAGTTCTGAAGAACCGGTAGCAGAAATTTTGAGTAGTTTGGAGAACTGGCAAATACCACCTCTGACTGGTCCCACCCCCATCTCCCATCGCAGCCTCCCGAATCCCAGTTGATCGGGTCCCAGCTGATCGGCTGGGTGCTATTTTGTAGCCCTGTACAGAGAGCTAGAAAGCAGGTTAGTGGAATGGGGAGGGAATGGAGATTTTACAGTACCCTTCCCTTCCCCTGGAGTGAGGTGGAAATGAAGATTTTGCAGTATCCTTCCCCTGCCACGCCCATCAAGCCACCCTCACCAAACCGGTAATAAAAAAATTTGAATCCCACCACTGGCAGGTGCCATGGCAGAAAAGATTCGCTGTCTAGGGCCTGTCAAATGAAGCTCACTGTGGTGAATTTTTGAAGCCAAAATTTACAATTGAACTATAGGTTTAACTGATTAATTCAAAAACCATTGCAACAAGCAACCCATTTTTTTCTATTATTAGTCATGAAAACATACTGATGTATCTTTTTAATGAAAGATGGCACAATGGTCTCTTTGAAACTTTTCATTTAAGTAATTTTTCCAGGGCTGGGGGGAACTGCTCTACAGCATTTTGGACAAACCAGTGACATTTCTTGAAGTTTGTTCCTAAAAATACCAAACACAGAGGTGATGGCAGAAGGCAATTTTTTTAAAATAGCAATAGCACTTAGACTTATATATCATTGCATAGTGTTGTACAGCCCTTTCTAAGCTGTTTACAGTGTCAGCACATTGCCCCCAACAATTTGGGTCCCCAGTTTTATCAGCCTAATAAGGATAGAAAGCTGAGTCAACCTTGAGGCTGTCAGGATTGAACTCTTGGCAGTCAGCAGAATTAGCCTGCAAAACTGCATTCTAACCACTGCACTACCAAGGCTAAATAACCCTATGTAGACAGTCCTCAATTTATTATCACAATTCAAACTGGAACCTTGATTGCTAAACAAGGCAGTTGTTAAGTGAGTTGTCAGGGAATGTAGATTTAATAGCTGTAAACTGATGGAAGGTTGTAAGCGGAGGCAACTGAAAGCTGATGCAATGAGAATGATTCAGCATCTGGCATCGCCGGGTTAAGACTCTGGTGGGGTCCACACAAGACTGTTACCATTTTAAGAGGTAAAATTAATGGTGATTAATTTTGGTTAATCACCATTAAATGGTCACAAATGGTGATCACATGACCCTGGGATGATGCAATAATCATAAATCCAAGCCAGTTGCCAAGGACCCAAATTTTGATCATGTGATGGCCGAGATGCTGCAATAGCTATACAAGCAAAGACCGATCATAAATCACTGTTTCAGTGGTGTTGTTGGTTTGAATGATTGCTAAAAAAAATGGTTGTAATTCGAGGACTATCTATAAGAGACCCTTCCAAGTTGGAAGGACCCTTGTGTCCTTCTGACTCGGGGAGGTTGAAAAACTGAGTGGTGTCCTATTTTAATGATGCATTTGTGCTTTTGAGTAGTAAACCAAACAAGCCTGCTGTATTTTATATTTCTATTCTTTTGAAAGATTCTTAATATGGGCAAATTCTGCAGTGAGGTTTATTGCACCAAAAAATGATCAGGTGAGGGATTAATTACTTAGGTTGTGAGCTTATCTAGATCTTGCTAACATGTTTTTCATACTGATCTTTTGTTTGCTTTGCTATTATCTGGATTGGTCTGTGACCTTAATAAAGAACATGACTGATGGTTTTAGTTGTTGATAACAGTGCCATAATGTTTTTAAAACATCCTTTATTTTGCATTAGAATGAAGGAAAAAGGGGTTCATAGATTTGACTACACCTAAAGCAAATATTTAAAAGACCTGCATCAAAAGTTGTAATAATTCATTTGCAGTCAATAACTTTTTGAAACATTCCAGAGTTCTTATTTGATTAAAAAGGAAAAAAAGAAACAGAAATGGCAAATAGTGGAATAATTGTAAATCCTCTTCAATAAGCAAACATTCTTATATTTTCAAAACAAAAAATTCACAAACTTTGAATATCTAATAGCATCGACCATTTCTCTTATTGCAGATAAAAGATATTATTTCTCTAATAAATAAAGAATTATCAGAAATGTAAAGTACATTCTAAGGCTTTATTAGTGATCATTAGTAAACAAATACTTGTCCAATAAATCAAGAAATACCTTGGTATGTTTATAGTTTTGACTATCATCATAGCAAAGTACTATTAAACCTTTTTATACCATTCCAAGTGGCATCTCTCACATATAGTTTAACATTTTTGCTTATTTCCACTGACAATATATATTTCATTAATATCTGCTATGAAATGAATTAAGTAATATGAAAAAATAAATAAAATTAGCAATATTCTAGATTTTATATGTTAAAATTTGTAAAAATTAAAAACCAGATAAAATCAAAATTATTTTAGAATCTAACATGCATACAAATCTTAACTGGCCATCTGAATTTAATGCCACTTATTCTTAAAACTTCTGAACATCATAAAATGTTCTTGTGGTCAAGAATTCTTTGGAATACAGGTAGTCCTCATTTAATTATTGTTAATAGGGTCAGAATTTCCATGGCTAAGTGATACAGTTGTAAAATGCACAAGTGGAAGACCTCCTTCTCTTCTCACCAATCCACTCCCATCCATAGAAGAAAAACCAGTTACATATAGGAAAATGCGTACTGACTGTAATGGCAATCACGTGACTTTGAAAAGGCCATAAAGTTGCAAAGTTATTTTTTCAATATTGTCGTAACTTCAAACAGTGGCTAAATGAGTTGCTAAATGAGTGATTGGTAAGAAAAGACTACCTATCAGAAACCAGTAAGAGAGACTGCAGTATAAAACCTAAAAGCTAAACTAGCTTGGTATGATAGGATTTGGTATAAAAACTCTTATAAGTCCTAAAACTGTTGGTAAAATAATTGCAGTAAATACAGTCTCGTATTATATACACCAAAGTGTAGAGTTGAGGTCAACATTTGACTTGAGACAGAATCAATAATAAGGAGTGCGCACATAAAAATAAAGCATTAAGATTTGCTCCCATGTGAATACACACTTAACAAAGAAATAATAAAATATCTAACGTTCTACTTGTCACTAGAAATTCCATTTACTATGGTATTCTTTTTCATAATTTCTCATCTTGATGTGCAAGAGGATTAACTAACCTAACTTTTAAGAATACATAAAATAAAAACACAAAAATCAAGAAATCGGTAAAGAAAAAATAATAATAAAACAATAGAGAAGGAATATTTTCATTTTGTTGTTAATTTGAGAAAATTATATAAATTATATATTTCTTGAGGACAGACCCAATTTGAGCAGACACTTTTCAAGGATATAAAATATATTCTTGGAGACACATTTATACTACAGGTAGTCCTTGACATATGACCATTCATTTAGTAACTGTTCTAAATTATAATGGCACTGAAAAAAGTTACTTACAACTAATTCTCACTCTTATCAAAATTCAGGTGCTTGGCAACTGGCATGTATTTATGATGGTTGCAGTGTGATCGCTATTTGCGACCTTCCAAGTCAGCTTCTGGAAAGCAAAGTCAATGGCAACAGCAGGATTTGTGCATGATTCATGTATCGACTGAAGTTATTCACTTAACAATGATTACAAAAAGGTCATAAAAGCAGGTGGGACTCACTTAACAACCACCTTGCTTAACAGAAATTCTGGTCCCAATTGTGGTCGTAAGTCGAGGACTGTCTGTATACATGAGCAAAATGTTCTGTGATCAATGGCTCCATTCAAGGAACTGCCAATTTCAGGTAATCCATATGAGGACAAGAGCAAGCACATTCTAAGCAGATACTTTGGGTGTAGGAAAAGGACAAAGGCACTAGAGTGATGATGGCTAAGGAGAGGTAGGAAAGGAAGACACAAGAGTGAGCACACATTAATTAAATAGAACCACACTTGAAGCTTAAGACCCCAGCAACAGCTAAGAAGTAGGGAGAAAAAAAGAGCTGAGATAATAGGTGAGCATTTGGCCTACAACCTGTGGAAAGAAGGAAAGAGAGGGGCAAAGCAGATTACTCCTTTTAACCTCTTTTAGAGGTCTTTTAACCTCTTCTGGATTTTGTTTCAGCAAGAACAACCAAAAATTCTAGGATTCAGAACAAAACACACGTTATCTGTCATGCATATTCTCAAATTTTCATTCATTTTAAGAAATGTTATCTTGACTTTCAGAATCTGGACAAGAGTCTTAATTAAACAAAGCTTTGTTGACAAATGATCCATCTAAAACAGGGGTGTGGTTGTTAGAAATTACTGGTTACAAATTACAACTGAAACCTGAATTTTACTTATTAAACATCAGGCCAGATAAAAATAGGCACTGGTATCTGATTGTTTATATCACAACTGCGGGTAGAATATGCCTCGCCCAAAACTGGAAGGGTAAAGATCTAGCGTCTGAAGATATGATTATAGGGAAAATCATGGAATGTGCAGAAGCCGATAGGCTAACTAAAATTTTAAGAGATCAAAAAGATTCTGCATATTTCCAATGCTGGGACCTATGGTATGTTTGGTTAGATTTATTTATTTATTTATTTATTTATTTATTTATTTATTTATTTATTTATTTATTTATTTATTTACTATTAAAATTTAGATAATAGAATTAAAAAGAGGACAATGCTAGATTAGACTTTTATTTTTTATCTGTTTATTTAGATTGAATGTTATGTATTGTGTAATGTGCTCACCATGATCTGTTTGTCGATAAATCTTCTGTTTGTACTTTTTTAAAGAAATAAAATTTAATAATAATAATAATAATAAAAATAAGACAGGGATATCAAACTGGTGGCTGGATGAGTCATACATAGGTCTTGCCCACCCCAGCTCCACAAAGGGAAAAAAGTCACATGTCAGCAACGTGACACCGCAAGTTTGACACCCATGATCTAAGACCATTTCCAGTTAAATTAACTGGAACACATATTTTAAAATATGATGCATTATGACTCCTATCTTTCTTCCTAAAATTTCATATCTACCAATGGCATCATTTATTATCACTTCTAAGTATTTGTTTTCAGTTCCCACTATTTCTATATCTTACCTCTTTCCAAGTGACTTTCAGAACAGTTCATTTTCTGCATCTCATTAAAACTGAACTTGTTTATACATATACCTTGTCTACCAAGCTTTTTTCTTAAGACATGCCTAGGAACATAATTCCCCTGGGAATTTATTTCCTCTAAGTCTAAACTCTGCAATTTCAGCCATGTTTCAGACTACTCTCAATACTTCAGCACCACAACAGCTTTCAATATTGTCATTAATACCAACATTCCCCCAAAATTGTAACAGACAGGAATGGCATGCAAGCAGTTCCATCTGCTAACCGTGTTGCATGCCAGGAGTTAAAAATAAGCCTAATAGTGGGAATTGCTTAAATCACATTTCCCACTGTGATAACTTTAACATTCTATTTCAGGCTTTCAGAGCCAGTTTAAGGCAGTTTGTCAACCAGAAGGAATACTAAAATGGTTATGCCATCATAAGTTCTTTTTACTTTCCTAACCTGGCTATCACTATTACCTCATGGCTGCCGCCAATATAAATATTCGATGATACACCTACAAGATCTAAGTTTTTCTTTCTTATAACAGAATTACTAGTTTCTCCATACTATGATATAAGTAAATCTGGGCTGAACACATCTATTGCCTTCTTGCAGTAAAGTGTCTGTTCCAATGCACTGAATAGAAACAACAATTTTCCAGGTCCTCGTAATCCTGGACAATGTTTCCTTGGATAAGTAACAAAAATATATCAGGAACACAGAGCAACATAGGCACTATTTTAATTGGGTTGAAATGAGATGCTACAACTGATATTCAATGCATGCAAATAATAGAATAATGCATAATTTGATTTAATCTTGTACTATAGCTTTTTATGCAACAAGGCAACTGAACTATTGCTTGTTGATATACGGCTTCAAATAAATCTGTTGATACCGTTTCAAACAGAATAGACCAAGGGCTGTAGAAAAGATAAATAATATGAAAGGGGGAAAATATCTTACTTCTTGATCCGATAGAAGAACACAGCCTCTCACAGCTCCAAAGGGCAAGAGATTTCCGAGAAAACATGGAAAAACCAGAAAAAAGCAGCCTTTGTTTTTGTTGTTGGGAAGAAGAAATTGGTGCTTTAATACTCTCTGAAGTTTGCAGGAATAGATGACAACTATATTCCAACTGCGATAACAAAATATAATGCTTCTTAGTTGCTGAGACTGAGAAACATGGTTCTAGATTTTTAGATGAAAAGCAAAGATATCATGTTTGCAGATCTTAGCAAATTAATAGAGTGATAAAAACAATATTTCACTGGGTTAATTTAAAAAAAACTTCTCCAAATGAGAAGTCTGTGCAACAAAGAGGTAAATGCAATTATAAAATGAAACATACTGGAACAAAACATTGTAACTTCACATATATGAATCAATCCAAGATAGTACTGATTGATTAGGGGGGGAAATCTTAGTCTTACATGGATAGTTCAGTAAAAATACTGATGTGGTAACCCTGGAGATAACAGATTTATAATACTGATTATTATGAAAGAGTTTGAAAATAAAGTACAAATACAATAAAATGTATCATATCATTATATTTGAAATATTGTATAGAATTCTGGTTTGATGGCCTGAAAAGTGATACAAAGACAAAGTATACAAAAGAAGAACTAAAATAATTAAATGATGGTGCTGGCACTCTATATAGGAAGATAATTATATCTGGGAAATATTAGTTTTGATGAAAGGCTTGAAAGGAGAAATATTCTAAGAGTACCCATTAAGAAAAGGATAACTTTTTATCATAATTCTGGGATTCATAGCCACCAAATCAAACTGAATGGAGAAAGAGTCGACGTTTCTTTACAAGATATTTACTTTTGTGCAGAATTCTGTCTAAGGCAATCAATTATGCTTTCATCATGCTAAATATATTTTGCCATGTGTCTGAAACTACTAAAAAAACCTTTCTCATTTAATAAAGGCAACTACTGATTTTCAGGTCTGATTGCCTGGATTGACTAAATAAACAGGTTTCTGTGGATCATATCACAGTTACTAATGTGATTCCATTTTTGAATGTGTTAGACTTGGCTTTGATTTGATTTGATTTGATTTCTATAACCATCCATCTGAATCAGTGACTGGGTGGCATACATAATTTTATTTTTATTCTTAACAAGTATTTTAATTTTAAGAATAATATGAAAAATAATCTCAAACTCCTTTCCCTCCAAGGAATAACATCAGGTTATTTTATCCAACAAAATCAGAATGTCTACAAACACCATAAGAAATCTATTTGAGTATTTATGTTCTCTCAGGTAGAAATTCTGCCAAGTATTTTATTATCTTCCATATTATGCACCAAAACTTCAGTCCCCAGAATGTTAAATCTGACAAACATTAAGCTGTCTCTCTCAATCATTCTGGGAAGATGTCTCCCACCATTCCAGAAGTTTCTAAGAAAGATCCAAGAATTTTTCAAAAGCAAACTAGATTTCATTATTAAGTGGTCATATTTTTAAAGATCAAACATTTCACATGGAAATATGGAATTCATTTCCATGTGAAAAGGAAAGTTGATTAATGTGGCTGCATCCTCTTTTTCCTCAGTCAGTGTGGGAACCAACATTGGTAAGGAAACTGCAGATGATAATGTCCAGTAACTGTCAACAAGCTGGCACACATGCAAATCTTCAACATGGGAAAGAGAATAAAACATGGCAGAATTGGGACTTTGTTGCATCTAGTAACAAAGAGATGACTTAATGTAAACTTTATTTAATTGTTTCACTTGGGTCCTGTTGACATATTCTAGTACAGAAAATATTATAAATTAACTGGGAAGCAGGAGAAAAGCGTACAATATTAACATATCCCAAAACTCTGATGCTAATTTGATATTAGACTAACTTACATGTGAATAAATACATTAAAACTGGATGTACAATGTTAAGGACCCTAAGTTCTATCCGCCCTTATCCAGGGTTTTCTTCCAAAAGAGTTTCACCATCTTCTCCTCTCCTGAAATGACCTACTCTTGGTTGAGTCACTATTCAGCAGTACAGGTCTACACAGGCTGGTAGGGGAGTAGAAAGTCTTAGTATAAAATTTAGCCTGTGGCCTTGATACTGTTTATCTTTCACAGATATATGAAGAAATGCATATGCTCAACAGGCAAATCTGCGATCCATCTGAATAAAAACTTTCTTGATTTAATTTGTCCAAAAATGGCCCTTTTATACAGAAAATCTAAAACTGTTTCTGCTTAACTGACCTAACTGCCAGATACTTATTGCCACAGATGCTCAAACTTTTAGTCTGCATTTCCATTCAAATCAGATGAAACAATATTAAATGTGCTTTTGTGATTTCATTTATATGTTTTATAACTCCCAGACAGCATCCAAGATTTACCTTTAAATACCTCAATGCTTTTCAATCTTAACAAAAGCTACTTTTGAAGAGTATAAACCACAGTTATACTACAATTTCATTCCACAGTGAGGAACTGTTTTTGCTAGGGAGAAATCAATGTGGGGGAAAAAAATAAGATGGCAAGAGGAGCTCATATTCAAGATGCTGAAATGAAAATATCTACTAGAGTGCTCTGGTAATTTTTTTATTTTCACTTCTATACTAACAGATTTATCTTTTATTAATTACTGGTCTCTGGGTACACTTGTATACAACTAATTTCCAAACAAGAAACGGAAAAGAGAACAAAGGAATAAAGAATGAATTCTGGCAGGCAGACATTGTTTAAACAATTTAAGCAACAAATAATAGATGATCTCATAGAATTTAAAAAGAAGGTGGCTGAAACAGATAATGTAAGTAATGACAGCATCAGAATTATTAACAAACCAAGCTCCAGGTACATGTTGGTTTGAATTGGGACTCAACAGATGAAATGATAGCAAACCACAACAACGGACAGCCAAATTCTCTGAGGACATTAATTATAAGGGTTTCCTTTTTTGAAGCAGCTGCAGCATGCTGGCTTATAGCGTTTACTATGAAAGCTGTCAGGAAGAAATTTCTAAAACTGAGATTATTGATTTTGTGCCTAGGCAAAGCTTATTGACTGTGTGTACTGGGCTTTTTTATTATTATTTAACAAAAAATAAAAGTGAAAATGAATTCATTGAAAGAGTCCATTGATATACTCACTCCATTCTTTTATATTAAATTAACTCAGATTCCTGAAGCAGAAACCTGAGTCCAAAAATGACTAAGATGTTGTAACCCAAAGAATCTATAGCTGAATCTACTAAGAAAATGAAACAAACACACCAAAACCCCTCCCCTTCGACTTTTGCGACACAGAAAGGTTAAAAATCAAAACAACAGTATTTTGCAAAGTAATAATTTACAAATCACCTAAAGAGTACCTAAAATCACCCTTAATAAACTCGAGTCAACGATGGAGTTCAGTGAAAACAGCTATTCCCTAAGTCAGTTATTTCAATGTCATTACTATGCAATTGACTTACATTCAGTGGAGTGGCTTCCTAGTAAGATGGGCAGTAAGCGAATCCTACTGACATTCAAGCAGTCTATAATTCCAAGAATGCTTTTTAAAATGAAGCCTATGCTGGCCACTTCTCTGACATTGCCAAGGCATGTATTTTGTGAGACACAGAGCGTCCTGCTTTCTGAGTTAAGATGCTGCCAGTACTTTAAATGGGAACCAAGGAGTGGATGCTGCTGCTTCTGCTAGTTGCTAAGATAACAAACCGGCCCTGCACTTGAGAGCAGCTTATTCAGATAAGCAATTTCAGGCAGAGAGAGGAGGACAGATTGCAGCTGAGCGGCTGGAGGCAAAATTAACTGACACCTTTGGAGCCTCGCCAAGCTGTGAGCAGGAAGATTTATTGAAGAAGCTAGATTATTTTATGCAAACTTTAACCACAATGCTCAAGACGGCTGCCCCACTAATTGACTTGGTTTCTGTGTCCTATACAGAGGCTGCAAAAGCAGCATTAATATGAGTTCATTTCCAACACGCCTGGAACATAGGCAACTAGACAACCAGCTTGTCATCACTGAAGATTTGAACACACTACCAGGAGATGCAAATTCAATCCCACAAAATGCAAAGATTGTAGATCAGCACTTACTGGACTCTAGATTAATTTTATAAAAAGGCAGTTGGATGCCTGATATAGACTGTTCCAGTGCAGCAGCTGGCAGCACAGAAGCCCTACCCTAGGAAGTGTTCACATGTTCACAACAATACTCTGACATTCAACTAATATTACTTCCCTAGCTTTCATTTTCTCCAGTGTAGTTTGATTCTTTTCTCAGAACTTATCCATTTTCTTTTCTTAAATTATCATATTGCCTTATGAGTAAAATGATCTGATTATCTTGCTCATTTAAAGAAAAAGTTATAACATCTTGCAAATTATTTGTTGAATAAAAATCTGGCTCCTGCTGTATATATGTTACAGTATACGTTTCTTTCTCTCACTTTTGGTGTTTCACACATAAATATGCCTACAAAGCTGGGTTTTCTGACCAATAGCTGTGACTGTTTTAGTATCATTTACCATGTTTTATCCACTTAACTGCATGTGGTTCTGCAGTAATTTAATAATAATTGACCCACAATTTAATTTTTGCTATAAACTGCTGTGCTGGAACCTCTTTTGGATATAACATCTTGTAATTGTTTCAAACAATAATCTTCTTATGCCCTTGATCAGCCTGAGGCTTTTTACACATTTTTGAGCCAGAATCAAAATGATCATTTCCCCAATCTCTTTCAATGTCTCTCTGCTACAATTATTATAATGTTTGTCCATATGTTGGAAGGTAGATGTCAATCTGTTTCACTATAAATATATGAGATTTCTACAGGAGTTTGGAATCTGAAATTAGAAGAAGCAAAATAAAAGGCAAGAGCATATAAGACAAAGACTTGTCAAAATACCTGTAAGAATAAAGCAAAAAATATGGAGAATGATGCAAATTTAAAGTGCTTGTAAAATTACTGGATGAGAATAGAATCCAAATTCTAGTAAAGAAAAGGCAAAACCTCAAAATAGCTGAGTTTTAAAATGTATTTATTTAAAACACTTATATGACCACCCATCTTATAACAAACTCTGGACAGTTCCCAATCAAATTATTAGGCTTAACTCTATAAAGGGTGTATAAAGGATCTATAATTTCATCTCCTGTAAATCTTCTGCAGTTTCAAAAACATTGATGATACTGTTTCCTAACATTCCGTTATAGTCTATTTGTATAAAAGTATGTTACTACGATAACCCAAGTGTAGGTAACTGAAAAACTCTTAAGAAGTAAAGTTTGTTTATAATATTATCATTAGGCCACTGCCATTTAGCCCATTCTCATTTCTACTGATGAAGAAGAAAAACCAATATCTCCCTCCCAACCTCCTGCATATGAGAAGGCTTATTTATGTGCAACAAAGATGGTTAAAAAAATTAGATCCTTGCAAGTACGTAGATCTCATCAGAATGCAAAAAAACCAGAGTTTCTAACATCTTCTAATGGGAGTATATATATACATGCTCAGCAACAGCATATTCACATAGCTCAATATTATTACTGCTAGCTATATTAGTAGATGTAGCAACTGTCCCTTAACATGACAAATTTAATGCAGTATTCATTTTTAATTTAGAAAGAAACATAAAAGGATCTCTTTTCTTTTGATGTGAAGCCCAAGAATATTCAGAAAACAAAGCTCTTGATCTTTATAAGATCACTGTTATCCTCTATTATTCTTTTTCTGCACACAAAGACATAGCATGAGCTGAATACTGTGTTCCTTCAGGGCAAAATAAACCTTCCTTCAACAAATTGAGATGGTAACCAAGATAGGATGTTAAGCTATGATCAAACATAAGAACACTTTCAGTGCTCCACAATTATTTTTATTTTCTGAAGACACCCTCCAAAATATCTCTTTAATGAGTTTCATTCAAACTTCAAAGCATTGTGCAATATAAATATAGAAAATTAATAAATGAAATCCAGAAATAAAGTACTTTTCTCCATGGCCATCTTTGTACTATCAAGAAAAACAATACGTACTGACATATTTGAAAAGTGAGAAAAATTACAGCATGGTACTCAAAAACCCATGGATGAACTTTAAAACTTTTAGTCAATATTGGAAATAAACCTCTTCTAAATTCTTCTGTCACATCTCCTATTCCACAACTGGAGTTATCAGTGTCCCAATTAACATTTGTGATAATGAGTACTATACCATTTTTATAATGTTACTGTATTTTGGTTTTTCACAAGTTCTTTGGACAACAGTGGGAAGTAAGCTTAAATAACAGTATGGCTAAATAGTGGATTTCAGAAATTTTATTTTATTTTATTTAATTTTATTATTTATTTATTTTCATCAAGCATGTATTATATAACAGAAATAAGTACAAACATGATTATGAATATATGAAATGGATACAAATAAAAGGGAATATTAGGACAGGGATGGTACGTACACTCCTTAAAAACCTCTTAGGAATGGGGCGAGGTCGACAGTAAACAGTCTAAGGTTAGAGGAGGTTTGGGGAAGAAACTACAGAGACAGGTACTACATTCCAGGCATTGACCACTCTGTTGCTGAAGTCATATTTTCTGCAATCAAGTTTGGAATGGTTTATCTTAATTTGCATCTATTGTGTGCTGGTGTATTGTTGTGGTTGAAGCTGAAGTAGTAATTGACAGGTAGGACATTGTAGCAGAAAATTTTATGTACTATACTTGGGTCAGACTGAGGGCAGCAAAGTTCAAAATTGTCTAAGCCCAAAATTTTGAGTTTGGTGGCATAAGCTATTCTGTTGCAAGCAGAGGAGTGGAGGACTCTTCTCGTGAAATATCTCTGGACTCATTCAATTTTATTAATGTCCAATATGCAGTGCAGGTTCCAGACAGATGAGCTGTATTCAAGAATTGGTCTAGCAAAAGTTTTTTTTTTTTTTTTATTGAAAAAGTTTTACATTACATTTTATAATATGAAAACCCCCCCCTTCCCCCTCCCTTTCCCACCCCCCCATCCTATCCCTTCTATCCCTCCCCCCTCCCTTGACTTCCGCTATTTGACAAACATTAATCTTATCATATTCAACATTCTTTAAAGGCGAGATCCCTTTGCAAAGAAATTAACTATTAACACTTCACTAACATTCACATACTTATAAATCTAAACATATTAGATTAAGACAATTTAGCTAAATAAGCTTAATACATTCTCTTTAAAATTTAATCTATACCTCAGTTATATACTCTTCATTTTAATAATGATAATTAACCATATAACTATACCTTTCATACAATTATTTAAGTATACTAACATTTAGTGATCTTAAATTTTAAACTATACATCTATTATAAATTCTTCAGTTTAATAATAATAATAAACCACGTAACTATCCATACATTTACTTAAATACATTCTAACTCTAATTCAACTGAGCACTATTTGAAATTTCTTGCTTTGATATTTCTTCTTCATATAATCAACCCATTTCCTCCATTCCTTGACAAAAGCTTCATGGGTCCTTTCCTTTAGGTATGCAGAAATTTTTGCCATCTCTGCCAGATTAGACATCTTCAATATCCATTCCTCTATGGTAGGCACTTTGTCTTTCTTCCAATATTGACCTATCAGTAATCTGGCTGCAGAAATCATATACAATATTAACCTAGTATCAATTACTGAAAAACCCTTGACTATTCCCAACAAAAAGAACTGAGGAGAAAACTCCAACTTCTTCTTCAAAATGTTCTGCATCACCCACCAAAGTTTAATCCAAAATGGTTTCAACTTCCTGCATGTCCACCAAATATGAAAATATGTTGCATCCAAACAATCACACCTCCAACATTTAGGTTGAACATTTGGATACATACATGATAATTTTTTGGGATCTAAATGCCATCTATAGAACATTTTGTAAAAATTTTCCCTTAGGTTCTGTGCTTGCGTAAATTTAACGTTCTGGACCCAGATCTTTTCCCATGTTTCTAACATTACTGGTTGATCAAAATTCTGTGCCCATTTAATCATGCAGTCTTTAACTAACTCCCCCTCTGAATCTCTCTCCAACAGTAAATTGTACAATCGTTTAATATGCATCGGTCCTTTACATTTTATCTGAGTCATCAAGTCCTCTTCATGTAGCATTAATCCAATTTTCTGATCTTCTCTCCATCTCGCTTGAAGTTGAAAGTACTGCAACCAAGTTAAATTGACTCCATCTTCCAACAGAGTATTCCAAGACTTCAAACACCAACTGCCCCCATCAATAAAAAGTATCTCTTTGTACAACAACCCCCCGAGTGACTTTATTTTTGGCAAAATATGCCCGAGATCCAACCACAAAGGTATTTTGTAATCCAATTGAAGCTGGTGCTTCTTCCAAACTCTCAGCAAAGCGTGTCTTAAAATATGCCTATTAAATACACTGTCTCTCTTATCTTCATAAAGTAGATATGCATGCCATCCAAATTGCAAATCATGGCCTTCTATATTCAAAATATCTCTTTTGGTTATTCCAATCCAATCTCCGACCTGTATCAATGCTGCTGCTTCATAATATAAACGTAGATTTGGAACTTTAAGGCCACCACGTTCACGTACATCTTGCATAATCTTAAATTTAACTCTTGGTTTTTTCCCACTCCAAATAAATTTATTTAAGCCTGCTTGCCAGTCCATCAGATATTTATCATTTTTAAGCACCGGAATCATTTGAAACAGAAACAGAAATCTAGGTAGAACATTCATCTTAACAGCTGCAATTCTACCAAGCAGAGAAAGTTGCAGTTTTTTCCATGTATCAAGATCTTTTTGAATCTTATGCCAAAGTTCTTCGTAATTATTTTGAAAAAGTTTTTTATTAGATGCTGCAACTTGAACCCCTAAATATTTCACCTTTGTAGCTATTTCAAAGCCTGCCACCCTTTCAAGCTCTTTCCTTTGTGGTTCCAACATGTTTTTAACTATCATCTTAGTCTTTTTCTGGTTCAGGCTAAAACCTGAAACCAGACCGTATTCCTCTATAATATTTTTCATCTGTATGATAGATTCCAAAGGTCGTGTTAGGGTAACAATCAGATCATCTGCAAATGCCTTTGTTCTGTAATCTATTTGCCTTACAACTATTCCACTCATTTTGTCCGAGTCCCGTAGAGCATTCATCAGCACTTCTAGCGTCAAAATAAACAATAGTGGAGATAATGGGCAGCCTTGTCTTGTCCCTTTCTGTATATTAAAATTAGTAGTCAAACTGCCATTAATAATAATCTGTGCTGTCTGTTCTTGATAAATTGCCGAGATTGCTTGTATAAACTGATCTCCAAAATTCATCTTATGCAAAATCTTTTTTAGAAAATCCCAGTTGACTCGATCAAAGGCTTTCTCCGCATCCAAAAACACCAGCACCGCAGAGATCTGTTTCTTTTCATCAAGATATTCCAACAAATCTATGAGTTGCCTGACATTGTCTTTCATGTATCTGCCTTCTATAAAACCAGCTTGGTCTTCATGAATCACATCTTGAATAACTGGCATCAATCTGTTGGCTAATACTTTAGCAAAAATTTTATAGTCCGTGTTCAGGAGAGATATTGGTCTAAAATTTTCAGGTATAGCAGAGTCTTCTTCTTTAGGTATCAATGATATAAAAGCCGTCTTCCACGAGGGAGGTATTTTTCCCCCCTGTTGAATATTACAAAACAAGTCTTTAAGAGGCTCTATCAGTTCCTCTTGCAAGGTCTTGTAAAAAACTGCTGTCAAACCATCTGTCCCAGGAGCTTTAGATAATTTCAATTGTTTTATTGCATATGAAATCTCTTCCGATGTTATAGGTCGCTCCAGTCTGTCACTTTGTGTGCTAGAAATTTTTGTAACTCTCTTCTTCTGCAAATATTCATCGATAAGATCTTCTTTAACTTTATCGGCTTGATACAATTTCGAATAATAGGTTAAAAAAGCTTGATGTATTAAGTTTTGCTGATGTATTCGTTTCCCTTTATACTCAATAGCATTTATCATACGAGAATTTTGCTGTTTCCTCAAAGTATAAGCCAACCATCTGCCAGGTTTATTAGCGTTACAAAAAGTATTATGTTTAGCATACTGCAGATTAGTTGCTGTTTGTTCAGCCATCAGCATTTGAAATTGATCTTTCAGGAGTTTTATAGTTAACAATACCTTTTCGTCAGTCGGATTCTTAATGAGCAATTGTTCTTTATCCTTTATCTCCGTCTCCAAATCCAATCTCGACTTCTGTCGAATTATTTTATGTCTAGAATTCATATGTATCAGTGCACCCCTCATATAGGCCTTACATGCATCCCAAACTATCTCGATGGGTGTACCTTTATTCAAATTAATATAAAAAAATTCTTTAATTTGTTCCTTTAACTCCTTAATATACTTTTCATGTCTGAAGATATTCTCATTCATACGCCAAGATCTCCTTTCTCTCTTGCCTGGGTTCATCTCAATCCAGACTGGACTGTGATCTGTTAAAGTTCTAGGAAGAATTTTTGTTTTTGTCACTACATTAAGTAAATCAGTAGTAGCCAGCATAAAATCAATTCTCGAGAAAGATTTATGTCTATCTGAAAAGAAAGTAAAATCCAATTCATCTGGATGATGAATTCTCCAAACATCCTTCAACTCTAATTCTTCTTTCATAGCAAAAAAAGTCTGTGGTAACTTATTCCCTTTCTTGGCAGATGTCTTTTTATCCAATGTTACATCAATCACCCCGTTCCAATCTCCCATGATCAAGAAAGATTTGTAATTCCACTGCAAAATTTTCTCATTCAACATTTTATAAAAACTTTCCTGTTGCTGGTTCGGGGCGTAGATGCCAATTAGAAGCACTTCAACATTCTGTACAGTTATTACGACAGCAACATATCTCCCCTCATCATCCGCTTCTATAAGTTTAGCTGGTATTCTTTTAGCAATGTAAAAGACAAGTCCATTTCTTTTGGCCCCACTAGAAGATATAAATTGTAATCCAATTTTTGAGATTAAAAGCTTCTGGTCCTGGGTTCTTATATGAGTTTCCTGTAAGCAGACAACATCATTATTATATTGTTTTAGATAGTGAAATATTTTTCTTCTTTTCTGCGGTGAATTCAAACCATTCACATTCCAAGATAAAATTTTAAGTATCATTTTGACGATGGCTGAAGCTCTCGAAGCAATTCGCGAAGAGTTCCCGCAACCGCCGACGTCTTCGGTCTTGCTCCTCCCACAGCTTCTGAGTATAACTTTTTCCCATTCGCTTCCTTCACCTCCTGTGGTGTCTTCTCCTGATATGTTTCCAATCGTTGTTTCCCTGCCGCTCTGGTTATACGTTGGTTCTGGGGTTCTTGCATCAGTAAATCCAAATCCGGTTCCACCTCTCTTGTGGCTCTGGATTGCTTTGGTTTCACCTCAGGGATATCTATTAATGAATCTTCTAATACACCTCCTACTGCACCTAGAATTTCCTCCCTTGGGGCTTCTTGACCTTCCTTTAGCAGTCCCTGTTGAAAAACCTGCTCAACTGAGATATCTTCAATAGGTATAAGTGTAGAAGAGCGAGGTGAAGGAACTTTTTTCAACACATTGTTATAGAACTGTTCCGCCTTCTCCACCGAATTGATACGATATCTCACATCTTCAAATCTTAAAACAATACCAACAGGGACATCCCACCTAAATGGAATCTGACGCCGCTTCAACTCATTCACAAGGAAACCAAAGTCTTTCCGGTCTCTTAACATCTTTGGTGGTAATTCTTTGAAAACCCCAATTTGATTGCCACCATGTAGAAGCGTAGACTGAAAAGAGTATTGCAAAATGTCATTTCTCAATTTCCTCTCAGTAAAGTAAATTACAACATCTCTTGGCAAATTTCTCTGTTTTGCAATGCGTGAGTTGGCTCTATACAGCTTGTCTATTCTATTATCCACCACCTCTGGTTCAACTTTCAAAATCTTCGCCAACACCTCCACACAGGTTGCCCTCAGGTTTTCACGATTATTTTCTCTTAGGCCTCTTAATCTTAGAGCAAATTCCATATTTCGAAATTGTAGCATGGTAATCTCCTCTTCAAACCTCTGGCTCTGCACCCCCACCTTAAACATCTGTTCTTTTACTTCCTTTTTGTTTGCTTCAACTTCAAGATTTAAGTCCTCCACTTTTTTCTCAATCACCAGTAAAGCATCAGTAAGAACCGTGGCTACTTTGGTTACACTCTGCTGTAATCCTTCAGTTTTTTCTTCCACCAGCTCCTTAACTTCCCCCACCACTGTTTTCATTTCTTTTTGATTTTTAGTCAACCTTTCATCCAATTTACTCATTTGGCCAGAGAGTTCTCCCATATATTTCTGTATGAATGCTTTCAAATCTTCTATATCACAATCCTGTGTCTGTTTTAACTGCTTTGAAGCTGACACTGGCTTTTCCTTTGTTTGGTGTGTGGGGGAATCCCCCCCTGCTCTCTTTGAAGTCATGCCTGTACAGAGCTTAAATCCAGGCAAAAAAGAAAAGAATCTTCTTCCTTTTCCTGATCTCCCCAGGTTTACAAAAGAGGAGCAAGTTCCATTAACTTTTATGAGGAAAAGATACTTTAAAGAACTATTATTGTAAAAAACTTGTAAAACTTGTGAATAAACAAAGTCCAATTACAGCCAAACACACTTTCGCTTTCTTGTTTCACTTTCTCCTTCCGCTTTCACTGACTCTGCTTTAATCAACCGCCATTTTCACACACTTTAACTTCAAACAGCTTGCTTTCCAAATTTTAAAAAAAAACTCATTAAGAACTTTATATTCATCAAAGGATCTCACCAAGCTAGTTGTTTTTCACTTGGGAATTAGCTTCGTTCGTTTCGGTTCCTCTCCAGCTTGTTCTGACAGGCAGAAGTCCCACGCCGCTCGGAGCTTCAGCAGCTTGAATAGGGAGCCCCAACAAAAGCGCTTACCAGGGCTTAGAAACCACCCTGGCAGCACTTCTGGGGCTCAACCTTTGCTGCCCACTCTCGCTCCCCCCCACTGCAAAGGGCTCCGTTCCAAGCCGCTTTTGGAGTAAAAAAGCGGCTCTACAAGCGGCGGGGGCGGCGGACGATCAAACGAGCCGCCCAGCGCCGAAGAGATCGAAACCGGAAGTCGGTCTAGCAAAAGTTTTGTATGCCCTAGTTTGCAGTACAATATTACTGGAGAAAAAGCTATGCAAGATTAGGTTAACAACTCTTAATGCCTTTTTGGCAATGCTGTTACAGTGAACTCTGGCACTTAGATCAATAGAGATGAGTACTCCAAGGTCCTTGACAGAGTGAGGGTCGTCTATGAGGTTGTATCCGCCCAGCTTGAATTTTGTGTTCTGATTTTTTTTTGCCAATATGTAAGACAGAGAATTTGTTGGTTGAGATTTGGAGTTGACAATTGTTTGACCATTCTGACATGTAGTCAAGGTCTCTTTGTAGGATAGCAGCATTGTCGGTGGTGTTGAATAGTTTTCCATCATCAGCGAAGAGAACACAGTTGCTTATAATATGATATAAAATAGGAAGGTACATCATATAGCCTTAAGGCTAAGCCATTCCAATACTAGATAAGTCATTACCTCTCATTATTTTTCCTTCCTGCTTACCTTCCAAGTAGTCCTTGACTTATGAACACAAATTTATGTTGCAAAGTGAGATAGTCGTTAAGTGAATTTTGCCCCCACTTTACGACCTTCTTGCCACAATTAGCAAGTGAATCACTGCAATTGTTCAGTTAATAAGAGTTGTTAAGTGAATCTGGCTTCCCCATTGATTTTGCTTGTCAGAAAGTCACAAAAGATGATCACATGAACCCCAGGACACTGCAACTGTCGTAAATATGAGTCAGTTGTCAATCATCTGAATTTTGATCACGTAACCAGGGGGATGCTGCAACAGTCCTAAGTGTGAAAAATGATCATAAGTCACTTTCTTTAGTGCTTCAAATGGTCTTTTTCAGTGACTTTGAATGTTCACTAAATGAACTGTTGTTAAGTCGAGGACTTTTCTGAAACAACGATCTGAGCCGATGGTCAGCTTTCACTCTGCTTTATATCAAGATTCTGCTAAGGAAGAGCCTACTTTCATTAAAAGTCACTGCATGCTTTTATCTTTAGCCTTTTATTTAGTGTCATCTGTTTTAACACCCTTGGCTAGTTCCCCTGCACTATGGCCTATCTTCCTCATTATTAGTTTGATGTTGGCCCACATTCCATGCCATGGATGATATATTGCGATGCTCTTGTTTGCAGCAAGATTAATGGTGTGTGTAGAAACTCTCCTCATAAAAAAAAAATGAATTAATTGGAATTAACAAAGAACTATTCATAAATTGCCTTAACCATTCCAAAGGTTTTAGCTAATGGAAGTGGACAATTTTCCTCTTCTTAATTGGGCCTGTGCAGCCCATTACATTCATAAAGAAAAAAAGTACTTTGTACGGTAGAGTATGGGTTTTTCCACAGGAATTCTCAGTAAAGTAACTGCAACTTTTCCTTCAATTGCATAGGTGCCCTCTACAGCTGCAGAGCAATTCTGGGGAAAGATGAATTTGGTTTTAGGAGTAGCCAAAAGCTGTTCTATGCATATCCAGAAGCACCTTTCTCATTTTCAATCCAAAGAGCTATATAGGCCTATTTTTACTTATACATATTAGTTACTTTTTTCTAAATTCAGTGAGAATTGGCTTAATATTATCCATAATTTCAACTTCAGACCTACTAGGTAAATTACAGAATATGCAAGATTTTCTTCCATAGAAGAACACATATGAAAAACATTAAGTCAGAATGCCAAACGCATGAATCTTTTGCATTCCAGCATAATTCACTTCATATGTATTTCTCCATGAATGAGAAAATATCAGCATCAGATCTAAAATACCTGTCTCATTTTAAAGCTGTGCCAACATATCCCCTGCAAAGGAAATCTGAAGGATTGGTCTCTTTTCCTTACTAAATTATTTTGAAAATTTTGAACACGGGTTCAATTTTCTTGATAACGCTTGTTATTTATTGACTGTTTGATTACATGATATAGGTGTAGGGAAGCTAAGGGCTATTTCTGGCATTTCCAAGGGACATGCCTAAGCAATGGAAGGAAGGGTAAAGAGAGATGATGAAATGTTTGTTAACTAGAATAGGAGGTCCAAAGTGAAAAGTAGCAAGTTTGCATGCTTTTCAAGTTGAAGTTATTTCCACTATGAAAATGGATTTCAACCATAATGTTGGATAGTATTAATGATTCAAACGGCTTTCTGGTTAAACTAAAGACAATAGTAGAAAGGACCAAATCATCATTAGCAGGTACCCTGTTATAGAATGAACATGCAACCAGTATCATTCCACATGATCTTGGTTACCATCCAAAGCAGGAGGGGTATGGGAGAAAAGAAGAAGAATAATTTGTCCCATCAGATAAAAAGAAAAACATCTGTCAGAGAATTTCTGCTATAGGGTACCTCTTTCCAAAGACATAGTAGCTTTTGCACTGGTGACTGGAGTACAAGGCATTGTAGGACGTTTGTACTGATTGTCAATATCTAGGAAAGCTTGTTTGGTTGAATTATCATTTATGGATGACCAAGAAGAAGTAAGTGAGGGCATCTACCAGTATAGGGTCATTGTCAGGAGGTAAATGACTGTGAAGAGTATGCTATGCAGGAAGTACCAGTCCCAAACCAAGGTTGAAGAATAAGTTAGATGTCATTACAAAATTGGGTGGCTTTATAAAACTAATAAAAGAAATAAAAAGAATTCTCATATTTTTTGTTTACATAGGTAATAAAATGCTGATCATTAGGTGAACATTTATGTTGCTAAGCACTGGATGATGAATAGCTGGGAAGCATTGTCTCTGAGATGAAGCTTGCTAGTTCTTACAGTTCCAATAATTAAGTAGAGTGATAATCAGAATTCAATGGTAGTATCTTCCAAGTAGAAGCAGTAAGTCTGCTAATAGGGGTATAGTCCAATTTCTTCAGCTATAATTTTAAAGTTTTGAACTCTGCCCACTAGATTATCTGTTTTTGTACATATTAAAGAGGACTTTGCCCTGAAAAGCTAGGTCTTTAATCCTCTTTTGCTTCTTGGTTTAAGCTGGAAGAGCAGATTCAAGTTTCAGAAGGGGCATAGCAACCACTATAGTTTTTCTCCACATTCATCCTTGTGTCTAGCAGTGCTGATCTGTTGCTTGGCCATCTGGTGGCTTTGCCAAGCAACACGAATACAACTTTCTTTTTATGCTCAGCAAGAACAATGACAATAGGGGCTAATGTTTCCCTTATGAATTGCTGACATTTGGCAAGGTCCTAAAGGGTAAAGGTTTCTATCCATGCTACCTCCCTTCTTTATCAATGGGTACTATATGATGGACCTGGGTGATGATGTTTCCACTACTGGAGGATTTGAAAGATGACAAACAAATAAATTCCACCTACTATCCCCAACCATGAAGTAAGACAAATAAGACTCACCAATATTTCCTTATAACCAAATGAGAACCAGCCAGGGAATAAGGCAAAAGCCCAAGAATCAACTGACATAGCAAAAGGGTTTCACACATGAAAGGGTTCAAAAAGCAAGGTTAGAAACCAAACTTAGGTTCAGATAGTGAATGCTAGAGAACAAGACAAGAGTTGTAACTGCAGATCACAGGAGCATATGGTATCTGGCAAAACCACTGTTTCCAGCACTCTTTCCAAATAATCAGTTTTATATGTCAGGCTTCAAGCACCCACCCTAACTAGCTGAGTTCAGCCTATAGAAACAAAATAGCTCTCAAATGTATCTTTACTTGCAAGGACCCTTTACCTGAAGTTTCACATTTATTGTGTATTCTATGCTTTTGTGGATCTGTTAGATTCGGGTAGGTCAATAATGTACTCCTTCCTCAAAGCCCAGTTTAAAATGTTCTTTTGGAAGCAAGGCACTCCATGATTAACTACACAGCAAAGAATTTATTTAATACCAAGTTTATTATGGTGTATGATGAATTTTATGGTTATTCTTTTCAGTATATGGATTCATTTGTTTGTTTATGAATTTATTTAGAAAATTTATATAGGCACCCATCTACCAGAATGTCCATACTGAAGTAAAGTCATGAGATCAAGTTTATATGAGAGCAGAAAGAACAACTATTTTTCCTTTAGTGAGAACTTAACAGAAAGAAGGAAATACAATTGAATATTGAAATAATATACAGAATAGCTATCAGCAGGCTTTGAATCTGCATACCAACAAGTAAATTCTATGTTTTAAAGTTTCAATTTAATCCTACATCAATATGCTAATTACCCAAATTAGCACAGCTGCAATGAAAGGGTCACTTTCTATGTGTGGCTTTCTTCTTTTGTGTCTCTAGTGTGCATGAGCAGTCTTAGAAGAAGCTTTGGATACCTGTCATTTGTTACTTCTGCATGCAGAGATAAAAGAGGAACAAACATCTTCTGGCTAGGTATCTTTCTAAAATGGTTGCAGAGACATGAGAGGGTGTTGTCTTCTTGAAAAAATGTGCTAAGAAAGGGTATCTCTATGGTGAGAAAATGCAAATTTAGAGCCACTATGCTTTCCTAGCACATTTAATTGTAGCTGATAAATTGTATCTTTAATGTGGGCTCCTCACAAACTTGGGATATATTTTCTGAAATCTTAATCAAGATTTAGGACTATATGTGGAACCGGGGCAGGTGATAGTTTCCCTTCACTTCATTTATGGGGACTGGGCCCCTGCCCCACATTTGGCGTAAACATTGTGTATTTCCCTGACATAATTCAAACATAAAAGTGCTTATTTGCGAGGGTCTTTCACTTACAAACAGCCATTTTAGATGCTAAACAGCAAAAGTAAAAAGCCCTGAAAAGCACAAAGGAACATCACCAAAGACAAGAAGTGAAATTCTCCTAACTTTCTGGGGGAATGATTACTCTAACAGTCAAAAATGATCTCAGTTTCTGTTTCCTTCTTTATTCAGTTAACAGTAAAGAATAACATTTCTGTAATTACACCACAAAATATCTAATTCGTTAAATATGACTCCTTTCAAATAATTTTATTGTTTTGCCTTATTTATAGGTAGTGACAATTGTTTATGAAATGTGTATATCATGTGAATAGCTGCCAATTTGAAAATAAATGCATAATTATATACATGTATACCTATATTCATGTACAGGTGCACATAAATTATCTTAAGTAATAACTGATGATAGAATTGCTGTAAGTTTTAAAAAGGCTAATCCTTTTTAAAACTTATGTACTTTAGTTGCCAAAACCACACTTGGCAGCAGTGAATTCAGTGATAAGAAAGCATTGCATGAAGCTATATGTAGAACATTACTTTCTGAATGACTTTTTTAATGCTATGAACAAAGAAACATGAGGATGATTGAAGCAATCCAGTTCAATCTGTTTCCAAAGGGAGCCAGGTAAATATTTATAGAACTTTCTAAGGTGAGGATAAGGGAATCATGATTTTCGCAACTGTTTATCCCCTAGAGCTCACATGATGCAAGCTGATATACTTGCATCAAACCTAATTTTTAGAAGTGCTATCCACCTCTTGCTTATAAGTTTAAAAAAATCTTACAATTTATGTAATTTGCTTTGCTGTAAAGACTTCATCTACAATATGGATTTATTATACAGTTTTAGCATGATTTTGGGAAAAAACCATAAATACATGTATCCCAATCTGGATTAATAAAACAACATTCCAACCAATTAAGGAACATGCTCATAGTTAGGGAAATGTGCCAGAAATTACCTAGGAACATACTAAAAGTCTGAGTCACTGTGGAATGAAAAATACAGAACTATAGGAAGTAAGACAATATGTCTTATGGTGTTTTTTAAAAATAGCAGATTATCTTCTCTCCCTCTTGATCTTTTCTTTCTTCCACGTTTACTCAGTTTTCAATCTCTTTTATGTTCTGGTACCTTGGAATGGGGGGGGGGATGATTTACAAAGACACAAACCTTGGAATAGCAGAGTGGGAGGCTAAAAACAAAAAAAATGGGGAATAATGTTTTCTTTAAGAAAGAAAGGCAAGAATTCTGTAATTATGGATCACAGTCATTCCCTATTACTGATTCTTTATGGGATACAGTAAGTATATAAAATGATTGTCTAAAATTGTGAAGTTTATCAAAACCTATGATATTTATTATGTGTCATTTGATCAAGCAAACATGTAGAAATTATCTAAACTATACAAACAGGTGGAGAAATTGAAATAGTAATAGATTTTATTCTCCTAGGCTCAGAAATTGAGAGGGAAGGTGATTGTGGCCATGAAATAAAGAGACATACCACTTAAGAGAAAGACTGGGCCTGATCTAGATAAAATATTACACTGCAATGGCATCGTATTGACGGCAAAGATTTCTGTCATTGAACTGTTAACATATAGCTGTAAAACATGGACCATGGACAAAAAAAGGTCTTTGAATTGTGATGCTGCAGGAAGAGAATAACCTGGACTACAATAAGAATAAATTATTCAATACTAGATCATATAAAACCCAGATTGTTGATTGCAAATACTAATAATAAAAATTATTTCATTAAAAAGCTTAAGCATAAATATTGTAAAGGCAAGGAACATTGTAGAAGTCACTTGATTAAATGACTAAAGCAATTAAAAAAGGCCAATAAAGACAACATGGAACTAATGACATTACTATGCGTTTATAAGAACTAAAAGACACAGTTTTTGACAGACAATTCTGCAAAATAATGTTTATGGGTCATAAAGATTGAAAGTGACTGAACAGCTGAACAACAAGGGAAGTCATACAGACTGTCTAAACATCAAAACAATAAAATGTTTAACAAAATTTACAGGGTGGAAATCATGCTTAGATTTATCATGAAGATTTAGCAATTAAGATGTCTACAATGATAAACATGAGAATCTAACAGAGAAACAACAACTTGAGTAAAGATGTCAAAAATGACTTCAAAGTCATTTTTGACCTGTCAAGTCAAAAGTTCAGTCAGTGAACTCTGAAAAGAGGCAAAATATTCAGTCCAACCACCTAATGGACTTTGGGGGGATCATTTGGATCTATTTTTAATGGTGAGGCTGTTTAAACATTTCTGAACCATGGTGCCCTTGAAAAATGAAATTTGAAAAAATTGCCAACACATATTAACATATCCTAAAATACAATGTCAGAAACAAACTGTACTCAGAAAAGGGGGAAAAAACTCTAGATCAAAAAAATAATTATTTTTGCTGGTAAAAACTGGCTAATTCAATTCAGAGGGTCAAGAGGGCTAACAAGAAAAGGGATAATTTGGTACATGGTGGCAATGACTTAAGAGCGTGTCTGACCTAGGAATTAAATAAGTTACCAGAGCAGAGACTATATGTTCATACTTTTGCTGATAACCAGGGTGCTAGAATTTTTCATATAGAATTTATTTATTTATTTATTTATTTATTTATTTATTTACTTACTTACTTACTTATTTATTTATTTATTTGTTCGATTTATATGCCGCCCTTCTCCAGAGACTCAGGGCGGCTTACAATGCATTAAGCAATTGATAATCCACAATCCAAAACTGTATTACAATTATGGCAGAACTGAAGCATAAATAGTACATACCTATATTCATATGCTTACAGGTTTCAAGGAAGATATAATCTATCCTATTATTCCAAAGAGATCATTATGAATTGCAGAAACATAAGTAGGTAGTTTAATAGAAATCTTTAATAGAATCTTTCCTTAAACCATGCTTTCATACAAACACAATTTTATTTCCCAGAAATATAGCAATGTACCCACTTGAATCATCTGACTATTTATGGCAACTATCGTAAGTGTGCTTCTTAAGTCTTATTTATAGCTTCAATTTTCTTGTAGTTTCTTACAATGGCATAAAGAAAACAAGGCTCTGATTTTTCCGAGCAATATTTATTTTTGTTAAGAAAGATGCAAGATATTTCCAAAAAAGGCAAAGAAAGGAACAGAGGTGTTTACCTTTTCTCCCTTAATCCAGTATTTGCAAATGTGTGCATTTTCTAGGAGTTTCTGATAACTTGCCTGACAGCTAGAATATGAATGCTTCAAATATATATTTAAAAACAAAACAGTACAGAACTGTGGCCTAAACCATATAGAGCACTGTATACAAATGAAGATAAATTTTTCTCCCAGCGTCTAATCAGAAAACATGACAATGTTATCAGGTCACTTTTAGGAGCCAGGAAGGATACATTTAAGAAACTATTCTATCTCTGAGAAGAAACAGAGAAAACAGAACATCCATGAAAACCAAGAAGCAAAACCAGGTTCTGCTTGAAAAGGAAGCATCCACAAATGCCTTCAGTCCTGTTTTCACTGTGTGAGAAATGACCCCCAATTGTGATTAAAATCACAATCCAAAAGTAATTTTCTATCTTCTTTTTCCCCACCCGAAAGTTTTGTGAGACTTTTAAGTTGCTGTCCAAAGTACTTGAGCTGTAATGAAAGAACAGCCAGACTGAGATCTGAATGGAATTCAACAGACAAAGCCCTCAATGCATACATGAAGAGGACAACTCAATTTTCGTGTGGACTTCTACCAGATCAACTCATTGCAACTCTCTCTGGGAAAGATCTGCAATATTTATACAATGAGAAACATTTTCTTCCCACACAAAAATATATATTTCATGATTTAATAAATATTTGATTAAAGCAAATGCATATATGATACGTTATTAACTGACTGTATTTCTATTGACAAACCAGGTGCCCACATTTGTTTGTTTATTAGATTTCTATTCCACTTTTATAACTTTATAAGTAACCCAAGGTAACAAACATGCATAATATTCCTTCCTCCTCCTATTTTCCTCCAGCTGGCTTTCAGACTAAGGTGGGACTGGAACTAATAGTCTGCTAGCTTCTAAGCCAGCACCTTAAATCACTACACTGGCTCTCTTAAAAACCAAGCCTACACACATACATTCATGTATAACTTAAGGTCATCACAGAGCAACAGCTTTCTCTAATTCTCCAGGACAAAAAAATAATAATAGGGTTTTTGGACCAATTCAGCATAGTAGAAGTAAAGTTCCTTTAAGCATGAACTATTCCTGCTTCTATTTTTTCATTCATACAAGATCCCTTTTCCTCACTATATGAATCCTCCAGACTCTAAATAATTTGATTAGCAGTAATAGTTTGCCATATCTATGTATTATTCATCCCCAAATGATTATCTTCCCTATATCTCTGACATAAGAGCATATATCACAGTAACAGACTGTACTATTAGAACTAGGACTTAACAGCTAGAAATTAGGTGGAAAATGTTAGCTAGTGAAATAAGTGTACAAATCCTGAAGCTCTGGAGTGTTATGAATTTCCCGTTCCCCTTCTACAACCATATACATGCAGGCATGGCTGTGAAAGAGGGAGAGGAAAATAAACATGGATTCCCTCTGCCACATCTAGCATTTTCCAAGGTCTGGAAATCCCAATTTTTAGTATTGGGTATAGCTGGAACTGGATGAAACAAACTCAGAGCCTAAAGGAGATTATCTCCCCTCTAAAGAATCTTTCAAGTGCCCAACTAGGAATTTACACCATGCATTTCACTGATCTAACTAATCTTTTGTCCTGTTGAAGCATCAGAGAAAATTAAACTTGAAAATCATCTAGAAAGTATGGGGACAAATATCCTTTAAGCTTCATTCCCATCCTGCTAGGCTGTAGCTAATGGAATGTTTAGTTTGAGTACTGTTCTATTAGAGTATTCCATACTGGATGAGATTTTGGGGCTTCTGTTCATACTTATTTTGAATATGAATTTCACAATGTCCAGAAGCTTTGAAACAGATCCTGGTTAAGTGCAGTTCACCCAAAAGAAAAATATAAGTTTTTTGTTCTAATACTGAGAAATACAAGCAAATGGAGATCAAAATCTCCTCCACTGTCCACTGTTTGTATTTCTGATTAGGTATCCACAACTTCCATCCAGAATATACAGGACATACAGAATGACGTGAGTTTGTATAGTGTTAATGAAATTTTATATTATTGTTCCTTAAAAAAGCACATTCATCTTGGTTATCTCTTTTTAGTTCATTTTAATCTATTGGACTCTTTCCCCAATAAACACCTTATAAAGAAAAACTTGAGACAAATCAATTCCTTGTAAGTTTTTCCATGAATAAACAAGTCAAAATGATAACTGCATAAAAATCATAGTAAGAAATATTCAAATATGAAAAAACAGAAGATGCAATTGGCCATATTTTCAGCTAGAGCCACATGTTAACATCCCTGCAATTTTCTTCGCAAGTTTTTTCAGAAGTGGTTTGCCATTGTCTCCTTCTTAGGGCTAGGACAGTGATGGCTAACCTTTTTGCTGTTGCATGCCAAAAGCAGGAGGAGTGCTGGGGGGGGTTGCCCACACCCATAATTCAATGCACCCTGCCCACCAAGCATGCGTACGCGACCCCCCACGCTCCCACGCTTTTGGCTCGTGATGGCACCATGGGACAGGTAGGCCCATTTTTCACCCTCCTCAGGCTCCAGAGGCTTTCTTGGAGCCTGGGGAGGGAGAAAATGGCCTTCCCCAGTCCCCCAGAGGCCCTCTGGAGGCCAGAAACAACCCATTTCCTGACTTCCAGTGGGCCCAGAAGGCCCGAAAATCAACTGGCCGGCATGTGCATGTGCATTACAGCTGACCTAGGGCAACCCTCGCATGCCCACCAATATGGCTCCGCGTGCCACCAGTGGCACGTGTGCCATAGTTTCGCCATCACGGGGCTAGGAGAAAGTGATTGGCCCAAGTTCACCCAGCTGGCTTTATGCCCAAGGAGCAGAGGTGAAATCCACTTACCTTTGCTACCGGTTTGGGTGCACTCCCACACAGGAGCATAAGCACGCTACGTGCACACGCACCTTTTCTGCACATATGTGCAGATGGTTAAAAAAGTAGATGTAATGACATCCTGGTGGGTGGGTGGAGCCTGCTGCCACCAGCACTACTGGTTTAGCGAGCCGGATAGAACCGGGGGGATTTCACCACTGCCAAGGAGGTACTAGAATTCAGAATTTCCTGATTTCTAGCCTGATGCCTTAACCACTACACCTAACAGTTATTTAATGGTTTAGGTAAAGAAAAATCTCTGACTCAATGACCCAATGGATCAGGGGTTGTCTAGTCAACGCTAAAAGCCATGTGTTTATCACCTCAGCAATTTCACAGTATTTAATCTTTTACAGTATATGCACAGTGAATGTTGGATGAACATAATTGATGAATGTATTGTACTTTGACTTCATAATGTTTTAGAAAACAATTCCTGATATACTGAACTGAACATACTCAGTGTTGATAGTTTCTTAAAAGGGGAGGAATGCATCTGAACACAAGTACATGGCACATTATTTTGGTATTCCACCGGCTTCTATTTATTTCCACCTGCAATTCAAAATGCTTTATTTTGAATTCATTTGTTTTTTTAATTTTAAATGTGGTGCTGGCCACCAGCTTTGCTGGCTTCAAAACAAGTCTTCTATCAACTCATAAAAATTATGTATTAGATTTAATTGTACTGTGACTGCTTCTGAAAGCCATTGGTTGGGAGACTGGTTGACTAGCTTGTGCAGTTGGCTACCACTGTGAGAAAAGACTCCTAGATTAGATGGGCCAGGGATCTGATCCAGCAAGGTACTATTTATGTGTTTATGTTGTTATGTACCATGAACATTTTATTATTATGATTACAACCCAATGAGAGTCTCTCTTGTGAAGCAAGCAAAGTATTATTTAGTTACTTTAGATATTATTCTAGGAGCCACTTCAATGTTTCATTTAGAAATTTCAAGTGTATTTCAAAATGTTTTATATTCATAGTCAGGATATCTAAACTTTTCTACTTTATATGGAGAAGGGAAAACTGAAATCTAAGAGAAATATCTAGATCATTCAGGGTATACAAGAAAGAAACATATGTGTTCTGAGGACAGGGTGCTATAGACCAAACTGTAAATTATTATCAAACTGTCAAAATTGGTGAGAGGCCTATTTTTCCATGAAACAACTCAATGTCACACAAATCAAGATAAAGTTAGAATTTAGGAGTAGGTGGTAGGTGAGATGAAATACTTATATACAGTTTATAACATCTCACAGCAACAACATGGAGTTTTGAGAATGTGAACTTCCATTTGTCATAACAAAGCAGAGTGTATTTTAAATACATCAAACTATGATTGGTATCTTTTGTCTGAGAATGTCATTTAATAAGCTTGACTGAATACATAGAACAATACAGGAAGCTTCTAGCCATAAAATGAAGAAAATATGTCTGTATTAAATTTCACTTTTAGGACATAATGATTCAGAATCTGAGAAAATTCCCTTCCAAGTTAAAATTTTACTTCAAATGAGACATGTTTTTCTACTTGTTATGCGTGCATTTCTCAGTTACAATTACAACCATCAATGAAAAGCACAATAATATCACAGAGTTTCTTTTAGTTTCTGATTCATGATATGCCTTCCAGACTAAACAAACCCTAACAGGGATTTCATAGAACATCCACATAGTCTAATATTTGCTGTAGAGAAATATTTTATAAGCCTCTTGCAAAAGACCAGTAGGAAACCTCTACATTGCAACTAATACATGACACATAAACACATAAATGTAGGCCTCAGTTGCCTGCATTTGTTTGAATACTATCTAATACATATATTCCAATCTTGAAATAGACACACCAATCAATTTATAAGAAGCATTTATCTCTATGTACTTCAAATCACTTAGCAGGTTCTAAATGCTCCGAATATTATGAAGATAAATTATAACCAAGAATTTGGTTGCTCTTTTCTTCCAAATCTATAATATTCTTTTCAAAAATGAACTGATCATAAATTTATAAAAAGACTTTCCATATAATTATAAGGCTATTACTGTTTTGACAAATTTATTTTCAATTCCCTTCCTAATGGCTCTGAGAGGAATTTGCATATGTTATAGCAGTTGAACACTAAACTTCGTTTTCATTCTTTCATAAAGCCATACACCATGATTCCAATTGCTATCAGCGTAAATTCTTATAGCACAGAAATCTGCACTATATTCCAATTAAACTGGGAATGAGGAAGAGTTCCCACATACACTATAAAATGGATATACCATATCCAGATTCAATTAATTAAGTAATGTTCTTTTAACATTAATACGTAACTTTCCAATGATATACCATTTTCTAGATCTTGCAATCTTTGCTTTTGAGGATATTGAGAAAACCAATTAATGTGGGAGACAGAAAACTTCTTTCTATTCTCCGCCCTTGAAAAGCTTATATACTTGCTGGATAAGACCACTGTGACAAATTTAGTTGTAAAACATCAGCATCAAAATATTAATTGACTATCCCAAGGGATCTTTTACTAGCATTAAAAAAAATAGTTAAGATTCTGCAAGTCAATTCTATTTATTCATTTTGTGCATCTGGTAAATCTTCAATTTTCTAATAATTTATCAGCCAGTAAAAGATAATATTTTACACTGCCTACTTTTCCTTCTGCCATAGTCATCAAATAAAAACATAATGCACTTACAATTAAGGGGTCACCACTATTAATTCAATCTTCCCCCAAATTACTATGTAGAAAATGGGAAAACAGAAAGCAAGAAAAGCTTATGAATGGCTGTATTTCTTTTTAAAGATATTTGAGACTTTGACAAGGGTAACAAAATAACAAGCTGGCACTTTCATCTTAATCAAAATAAGGAATAGCTGTAACAAATTCTGCTAGTTCAGTGAGGAGGTGTTGAGTTGATCTGCGCGGACAACAGGAGTCTTTGAATTTAAAGAGAGTTTATAGCAACACAGCTGTCATCTCATGCTTATGAAGAATATTTGCTGAAGTTGAATTAAAGAAAAAAATCAGATTCATGAAGTTGCACAAAGCTCATGACAAGGAATATAAGAATAAATAAATATAATTTAGAATAGATTCTGCATATCTTAATATAGTACATCAAATTGCAACTCTAATAGTATAATGTTCTATTATGATCTTGTACGTCATTTGTCTTGTCACTATATATCCATCTATAAAAGGAACAGTTATTACAGTCAGATCAGAGGATTGCAGGGCATATAATAGAATCTTTTATGATTCAGAAACTGTAGTCTACAAAGTGGTACTCATGGTTCTCCATAATAACTGTTGTTGTGGCCTTCAGTAATATTGTTGTTATCAACCTTAATCTCTCCACTTTAAAGGTAAACATTCCCCTCGCACATATGTGCTAGTCGTTTCCGGCTCTTCAGGGTGGTGCTCATCTCCGTTTCTAAGCCGAAGAGCCAGCGCTGTCCGAAGATGTCTCCATGGTCATGTGTCCGACATGACTAAATGCCAAATGAGCACGGAACGCTGTTACCTTCTCACCAAAGGTGGTCCCTATTTTTCTACTTGCATTTTTTACGTGCTTTCGAACTGCTAGGTTGGCAGAAGTTGGGACGAGTAACGGCACTAGGGAATCAAACTGCTGATCTTTGGATTGACAAAGCTCAGTGTCTTAGCCACTGAGCCACCGTGCCCCTTATAATAATAAATATAATATTTTAATAAAGGCCTCTTTATTAAACTATATGGACGATAGTCTCCCACACTGTTCGACTTTGGGCTGATAGCTAGATTTTTTCAACTTCTCAGTTTAGGGACAAAAGGCAGTGACTAATCCTAAATCACCCTGACTGCTTTTGTGTACTGTACAAGAAGAACTACAACCTGGATCTCCCTTATCCTAACCAGCACCTTAATCACTACACCACACTGGCTCTCAATTGTGTTATATGAATGTGCAAACAAAGCAAAGCAACAAGGAAGGCACAGTAAAAATCTCTAGATATCGCTAAATAGATTTATTTAGATTCTAGAGAACCAAAAGGGCTTTTGTTGACAGCGGATCCAAATGTTTCTATATTCACTAGGAAAACTAGGAAACTGACAAAAAATCCAAAACAAAACTACAAAATATAATGTGGTCCTATCATAGCCCAGAAATGCCACACCAAAAAGTGGTTATACTGCAAATGTTACCCTAAGGAAACTGGATGTTGGAAAACATCACTACCTGAGAATTGTATACTGGTATGTAATGGTTTCAGGCTCCTTCTTCAAGTTCGAAGAAGGGCAAAAGAACTTTATCATGCTTGATCCCTTACACTGCAAAATAACCACATAGGCCTGGAGGTTCTCATAAAGCACAGAAAGCCAGACTTATTTTCAGGCAAAGGTCAAAAGCTGTTCTATCACAGCTGTTCTTAATCTACCAATTAAAAAAAATGCAATTCAACAAATGGAAACATAGTAACTCCATTAAAATTTCCCTAATTTCTGACACAACCCATTCAATGAATGAAAAACCTTTTTCTGCCTTATCAATTCCAATTTCTTTCACATAGTACCTGGTATCAAACAAAAAATCATTGAAAAAAACATTGAATATGATCATATAGCAGTTGAATTAAATGGAGACTTTAGAAGCATTTAAAATGGTCTGTAAAAATGTCAATTTTTACTTCTAGTGACTCCAGATTCAACCATACAATTTTCCTTCAAAAATATGAAATGTTTTGCCATTGCCTTCTATCATAATTTTTTGTTTAAAATATTCCCAAATTTGATCTAACTCTAGCTAACATTCCACTCTAAAATTCCCAACTAAAATGATTACAAAATATGGGAATGTAAGGACAAAATGAAAAAATATCTCATTTAGTTGTAGTCATTATGTACATATACTGTTCCCTGTTTATTTTTGCATCATTAAAACAGCATTGCATAGCTCTGAAATTCATTTTAATTAAGATAAATATTTCATCACATATTTAGAACATTATAGTAAGAGAACAGAATTAGGTATTACAAAGGATCAGTCACTTACTTTGGAAAGATGGCAGTCATCAAAGCAGAAGCATACCCAGGCTTGCAAACACCCTCTGAGATATTACCGTATTTTGATACTAGCTCTGGAGGCCTGTGAAAAATAGTAAGTGTTATGATCATCCTAAGAAAAAAAATGAAAAGTGGATCAATTTAATCCTTTTATCATTAGTTTTTCTGAACAGCAGGAACAGGAACAGAAAAGTCTTACGAAATTAAAATAGAATGTCATCAAATTATACCCTGTGGCTTCGGGTATGTAGCATATTTCTTTACTATTACATGCGTTTGGACTCCAAAAATATAAAGAATAATATTATCTAACTTTTTTTCTGGTATTAATATATAATACTATATTACTATGTAATTGTATTACCATGTAAACCAGTAAACTATTACTGTGTTACATTTACTACTATGTAAATGTTATAATGTAATACTAGTACCATACAGTAAACCTAACCAAATTACTATAAATTTCTTCCACCTACTATGAAAATGGAGAGGTTGTATATCATAACTCCAACGTGATTTCCTTTTATCATTTTCTAAGAACTCAGTCTTGCACAATCAATGGATATACAGGTAATCCTTGACTCACAACTACAATGGAATCCAAAATTTTTTGTTGCTATGTGAGACATTTGTTAAGTGAATTTTGCCCCATTTTATGACCTTTCTTGCCACAGTTGTTAAGTGAACCACTGCAATTGTTAAGTTAGTAACATAATTGTTAAATGAATCTGGCTTCCCCATTGACTTTACTCGTCAGAAGGTTGCAAAAGATGATCACATGACCCAGGACCCTGCAACCATTATAAATATGAGTCAATTGCTAACTGTCCAAATTTTGATCACGTGACCATGGGGATGCTGCAACGGTCATAAGGATGAAAAATAGTCATAAATCACTTTTTTCAGTGTTGTAATTTTGAATGGTTACTAAATGAACTGTTGTAAATTGAGGCTACTTGTATAAAAGACTGAATTTATATTCCAAATGAGTACAGTTACTATGGTGAAAACACAGCTATTTCTGTCAGCTTCTTTTTCTACCTGTAGTCTTCATACAGTCAAAGACCTATGAACAATGAATGTATAATTTTTCCCAAATTTCAGTGCAAAATTTGAATATTAACAGGGGTAACAGAGTATCCCTGTTAATCCCTGGATATCATAGAGAATACCGTTTAAAGAAAATTTGCTTCTTCACAGTATTCATGCATGACAAAGGAACCCAAAGCCTGCATTTCCCAAACTGATGCTCTCCAGATATTCCAGCACATCTAAACCACATTTGGACAATGGAAATGCAATTTAATGAGAAAGTCTGAAGTTAAAATTTAAATCATTCTTAAGATAGTATTCTTCTTTAAGATTTGGCTTTGGATACTTCTTTTAGCTACTATACGGTATCCTGAGGATATCATTTAGACTTAAAGAAATAAATTTAAGATATTGGCTAATATATATATATCTTGTGTTTCCTATTCATATTCATTCATATTTTCTGGCAAATAAAGACACAATTATATCCAAAGTCTCAAGGTTGGTAGAGGAAGACGTATTTAACTTTTCTAAGTATAATAAATAGTTCATATTTTGAGGTGTCACAAGCAAAACTAGGTTTGCAGCCAAACACTGCCTTAACAAATTTGCAGTGGAGACCTTTCTAAGGAATAAAATGAAGCAGTTTTTCTGATGGCCGCCCTTTTGTCTCCCCCCCCCTCCCCATTTGTGGGCAGGGACAAAATGGTGGCTGCATTTGGGTCACTGCTGCATGGCCCAGCAGTGCTTTGTTTTGCTGCAGAAGCTTTCAGGAGATATTGTTGAACTCCAATGAAGAACTGATTAAGAAACTGTATAACTTTCTACTAAATTTGAAAATGGAAGATGAACAAGTAAAAGAAACAATGATACAGTGGCCAAAAAACTTTGCACATAACATAGAACTAGAGAAGTGGCAAAATAAATGGGAAAGAAATTATAAAGTATCAATGGCAACTTCGTATCAAGAAAACTTACATAAAATATTTTATAGATGGCACCTACCACCTGCTAGGTTAGCCAAAATGTTCAAAAATATGTCTAGTAAATGTTGAAAATGTAACAAAAAATCTGGTTTCTGTGGCACTGTGCGCATCTCTCTAAGGCAGTAAAATGAAGCAGTTTCTCTGGCAGCTGCCATTATGTCCCCTCCCATAAGTGGATGGACAAAATGAGAGCCACATTTAGATTGCCACCATGTAGCTCAGAGACACATGGCCTGTCCTGCTTTCCCAACATGAGATCCAAAGAGTTTCAGAAGGAAGTGTGGCATGATGGACGTGTGGGGAGCAGGTCTAAATGCTGCAGGGCCCTGGCAGAGTGGGATGTGGGGAGAGAAACGGGAGGGCACTGCAGCAACCCTGTGGTGGGTCATAAGGGTGAATGACTGCAGGAATGCTGTAGCCATAACTTTGTTTTCATAACTTTGTTTTCATAACTTTGAAGTAATATGTAGCTTTTCGGGGGGGAGGGGTCTATCATAATTTCAAATATTTGTTAAACTGCCTGTCGTACCTTGAGGATTATCTGTATGGAACTAATAAAATTATTATACAAATCCTATCACTTCTATGATCTGACCATAAACTCTAACCCAAAAACATTGGCAGAACTGCTTATATCATAATTTAGGGGAGTCATGTTGCTGATTTTCCATGGTATAAGCCCAATGATTAAAACACAGTTTATATGAAGGCTAAAACATGTTTATTTGGTTTCTCACTCTTACAGAAGATTTCACCAGACAAAGAACAGAAATGCAAAACATCAGTATATATACAAAGGAGGTGGAGCTTAAAAGGTAAGGAGGAGTCAGTGGGAGGGACATTGGGTACATCAGTGATCTAACCCTTTACATATTTACATATATACACAGTTGAGGTATTTTCACTTGTAACAAATCCCCCTCTAAAATACCCAACCTCTATTGATTCGTAGAATTCTGAATATATACATTAAGTTTAGAAGTCAAATAAGCATGCTGTTTGACAGGTAAAGGTTTAGTTAAAATGTCTGCGATCTGTTCACTTGTTTCACAATGTACCGCTTTAATAAATCCTATATGAGATAGCTGCCTAACATGTTTGTATTTTATATCTATATGGCGAGATCTTTGGCCAATAGCTTCTGATGCTGAAATGTCTATGGCAGCTTTATTGTCTTCATTGATAATTATAGGGTAAACAGGTTCAACCCAAATGTTAGACAGTAGATCATCAAACCATGTTAAATTGTTGGATGCCTTGGACAAACAAATATATTCAGCTTCTGCAGTAGAAGTAGCGATCAAATTTTGTTTACCAGTATACCAATGAACAGGGCAATTATTTATAAGAAAAACATATCCAGATGTGCTTTTTCTACTTACGGTATCCCCGGCCCAATCAGCATCAGCATAGCTTGTCAGAATAGGTTTCTCAGAATGAGTTGGTTCCAAATATAGACAAGCATCAACACTAAATTTTAAATACCTGAGAACTCTCTTTATCCCTTCCCAATGGTAGGTATTAGGATTGCTTACATGTCTTGACAAAAGATTTATGGCAAGAGCAATATCAGGTCTGGTCCAATTTGAGATATACAATAATGATCCAATAACAGATCTATACAAAGTATTGTCCTTGAAGGGTTCACACTTATTATACATGTTTTTGGTAAAGTCAACTTGCATAGGGGACTCACATGGCTTGGAATTCATCATATTACATCTTTCTAGTAATTCTAATATTTTTTCTTTTTGGGATAATTTGAAACCTTTTTTTGTTTTGTTAATCTGAACTCCTAGATATTTGTTTACCTTTCCTAAGGACTTTAGGGTAAAGTGTTTATTTAATTCCTTTGCGAATTCATCGCATATATGCTTGTGTTTACCAAAATATAGAATGTCACCCACATAAATAAGGACATATTCTAAAGAGTCACTAGTTTTCCTGACAAAGAAACATAAGTCTGCGGAAGTTGCTGAAAAACCCATTTCATTGAGTATTTTTGACAAACATTTGTACTATCTTTTTCCTGATTGCCTTAACCCATATAGGCTCTTGTTCAATAACCAGGTCTCTCCTTTTTGAATGTCTTTTCCAGGGGGTGCTCTTACATAAATTTCTTTATCGAGTTTTGCATGCAAATACGCAGTTTGAATATCAAACTGGTATACATCTAGATCTAAAATTGATGCAATTACAAGCGCGCTCTTGACATTCTCTGATCGAACTGTGGGTGAATAAGTGTCTACATAGTCAGGTGAATACCTTCTTGAGAGGTTTCTATTTCTGTCAGGTCTATCTTTATAATAGGATTGGTCTCTGCTTCTTATATTTTTAGGACAGTCCCTTGTGTAATGGTTCCTTGAACCACAGGTATGGCATTCTGTAGTATATTTATCTCTGTTTTGAAATTCTACTTTTTTGCTACTTCTACCTTCTCTGTGACTAATAGAGCGTTCTTTTCTAAGATTATCTTCTGCAATTAATTTATTGGTAAGAGTTTCTAATGTGATATGTTCTAGGCTTAGGCTGTCTAAGAGGGTTATATAATTGTTCCAACTAGGGTCTAATGAATTTATTATTATACTTTTCATACTACAGTCTGAAATATTTTCACCCCTCTGAATAAGGTCAGCTCTAGTTGCATTCAATTTCAAAATATGTTCACTCATTGGTGTTCCATTTTTTAGCTTTGCAGAATAAAATTCCCTAGAAATTCGGGTTGTGGTAGCAACACTTTTGCTATAAAATATATTATATATTTTTTGAAATATTTCAGAAACAGTTAAATTGTCTTGCAGGCTGGAATAAATGCTGGGTGAAATGGTTGCAATAATAATATAATATGCTTTATGATGTAAGCAGTCCACTTTAAGGGTCCAGGGCTTATTAGGAGGATTATTAATAAAAAATAAAATACCTTCTCTTAAATATATAACTTGGAGCTGTTGACTCCACTCCTGTAAATTACTGCCATCTAATTTTAATTTTATATAATCTGAAGGTAGATTCCCTGAATGATGTGAGAAGTTGTCTGCAGCCTGTTGCTGTCCATGTTCAAAATCGTAAGTATACTCACAATATGGTATTGGTATGGAGGAGGCATATCTGTACTGACTTGTATTTATGTTCATTTCTTTTTTTCTTTCAGTTGCGATCTGCGCATGCCCAGAACTCATTTCTCTCCAGCAGTCACCGAGGGAGGATCTCTTGCTTGCTGCTTCTCGAGGAAGGCCCCAAACTACAGGCTGGTCTTCTAGGTCGATTTTTGGAGGCCCTGGATAGTCGGAGTTCGCCTGGGAGGTGATCTTTGCTGCGGAGGCTTCCTGATGGCTTGGCTCTTTGGCGTGGCGGCTGAATGGGCCCTGATCCTGGTCGTCTTCTTCCAGATAGGTGGATTGGAAGCATCGTTGCCTTTCGTTTGGTGGGTAGTCTCTTCTTTTTATTAATTCTTGCTTGGCTGGTGTGAGTGTCTGGTAGTGGTTTCTTGTAGGAGACAGCGTGAGGTTTTTTTCGCTTTCTTCTTCTTCTAGGTAGTTTGGCTTTGAGTTGTATTTTTTGTAGTTAGGCTTTGCATCATTTTCAAAATTAGTTGGTAGTTTTAGTTTGTTTCCGAATGCCATGGTTAGCACTTCCATGGCATTATCTATTTCTCTGGCTGAAGACTTTTTATTTTTAGAAGTTGTTTTGTTTGCGTTTTGTATCTGGTGGCCTTTTTCATTTTTGGCTTCATTTTTCGCCTCAGGATTTAAATCGGTGAATTCTGTTGGTGGTTGGTCAGTCATAAATAGTGGACTTGGTGTACAAAATGGCCGCCATGAAAAAGGCGGGAAATCTTCGCGGGCTTTTTTGTGAGGGAAATGGTCAGCATTTTGTTTCTCTACATCACCTTTTTCATTTAGGCTGCAATCTATTTCTTCATCATCTGTTGCTGCTCCGTGATCTTCTAAAAGATTGCGGAGTTTCGCAAACAGATTTTGTTTACTTGTAGTGCTTTCTATTATATTAATCAGTCTCTCTTTTATGTTTTCTTCTTCTTTAGTGTCAGCGGTTTTGTGTCCGAATTCAGCCTTTTGGTCTTCAAAATCTGTATTTTGCAGTTGCTCATCTTTTTTGTTTTCTTCAGTAGTATTTATTTCTATTGGAGTTAGTTGAGCTGCTATTGTTTTTTTTAAGGATCTGGTGATAGGTCTTCTTTTTTCTTCATTGAGGTTTGATGTTTTTTGCATTTTTTTATTTACTGGGCATTCCAACCGACCTCTGCTACCAATCTGTTGCTGATTTTCCATGGTATAAGCCCAATGATTAAAACACAGTTTATATGAAGGCTAAAACATGTTTATTTGGTTTCTCACTCTTACAGAAGATTTCACCAGACAAAGAACAGAAATGCAAAACATCAGTATATATACAAAGGAGGCGGAGCTTAAAAGGTAAGGAGGAGTCAGTGGGAGGGACATTGGGTACATCAGTGATCTAACCCTTTACATATTTACATATATATGCAGTTGAGGTATTTTCACCTGTAACAAGTCATATAATTCTTCAGGATACCTCTGCTTTTTTGTGTTATTTGATTTTCATTTTGCTTATAAATTGAAGCTTTTGACAACAGAAAAAATTGCTTAAATTTTCTACAGAATGATTAGAAAGCTTAACTTTTGAACCACAACAATTTTTAAATTTTTGCTTCATAAAATAAGATTTTTAAAATGCTATATTAAAGTAAAGTGATATAACATTTTTTTTTTACCAATACAGGAAATCTACAAAATTAAGAGCAGTATCTTGTTCCTGACTTTCTGCCCTGCCCTCTGAAAGTTAATCTGCTATTGTGGGAATCTACTGTAGCAGTTCTATTAAAATGTTGTGTGAACAAGTCATCTTTTAAACCCAAATAATTTGGCTGGTTGGATCTAAACATGTTAACTGAACATAGCAATTGCATTCTATTAATTCAGATTTATGATTTAGCATGTTATATGAACTGATACTAATTCACATTAATTGTTGTTCTCAATTCAATGGACTTTTAAAATGCCCCACCAGCAATAGTCATATTGCTATGCTGGTACAAAAGTCAGCCAACAGTATGTTTTATTAATCTTTTCCACTTTCTGTCAAACATAAGTCTACAATCCATAAACTTCATCTCACGATTAAAATGATGTATATTCAACCTATTTAAAGTAGTTAAGATTTCCATTGTTATCACAACATATATTTTTATTACATCTTTATCCTCTATTTCTGTCATGCCATGCCTCCAATTTAAGCTACTATGAAAAGAATATAGCCATATTTATATACAAACCCATAATCTAGAGAGAAGTCAGACACTGATTTAAGTTACTTTGGCATAAATAAAACGATGAAAAGAAGTATTTGGTTGTTTATGCATACCATGAGTAAATTTAGATACTTATGAAACTCAAAGACATATGGTAGACAAAACAGAAATTAAAATTTTCAGCATTAATTAATAAGTAAATGTATCCAGAATAGAATAATGAAGCATATTTTAATAGCAGCTTGACCCGTTTTTCACAAGTTAAATCCAAAATCTCTTTTCAAATGAAGAGGAATAAAGTCATGGGATGTGACAAAATTGTTTAACTGCACATTGGTGAACAGTTAAAACAATTGCATATTTGCATAATCTAACTATTAAAAAAACTATTTTAAAAAATCAAAAGATTTAATTCTTCCAACATGGATTCTTCATCTTTAATTTGAGACTGTCCCATAAAGAACATTCTGTGTAAATTTGTTAGATCCGCAAACATAAAGATATCTCAAGTGAATTATTCTGCATATACTATAACCTAACAAGCATTTCCTAGTCTATATTTTATTTTCCCTCACCTCGATCTCATTCCTCCTTTCCTCCTTTTGCAAGCCTCCATTCTATCTGCTCTTTTGCTGTTTGGGATGTTGACCAATCCCTTTGTCAGCATTTCTCTAGTTTGATATAAAGGAAAAAATAAAGATGTTAAACACATCACATAGCTTTATTTGGTGAGTTTTAGTACTGGCTCTGGGTGCTCTAGAGTTTCATGAGGATGTCAAGGTATCATCCTTCACTGGTAACCCTTCCATATTTTTCTACCACTTCTTTTTTCTTACCACCATAACATCAGGAATTGCAAAATACCAGCCCTATGAGTGGTCTATCTGAAATGCACTTACACAACCTTATATTTCCAGTTCAAATCTTCTTTAATGGCAAAGTGTTATGGGAAGATGTCAGTAAATCACAGCTGTCTCGATGTGTAACTCTGATTTCCGTTCCCAGCCAGATTTGGAAGCAGATTCCAAGCCACAACTCAACTAGATTCAAAATTTTACTGCAGACAAGAATGAAGCCAAATTGCCCACAGCATGGCAAAGAAAGGCAGGCAAAGGTATAGGTATAGGCATTGGCACTGGGACAGAGACAGCAAAACAGACAGGGAGATGGCTTGTTGGATGCATCAAGAAGGCTGGATAAGGCAAAGAGTTTTGGTTAATTGCTTTAATATATTTTTTCTTTTTACTTATTTTGCTTATTATAAGTGCCCAAAATTATGTATTTAAGATTGGCAACCACATACGATAGATGATAGATAGATAGATAGATAGATAGATAGATAGATAGATAGATAGATAGATAGACAGACAGACAGACAGACAGATAGATAGATAGAAAGAAGAGAGAGAAACGGAGGGAGAGGGAGGGAGGTGTTAGACAGACAGACAGACAGTCAATCCAGGGATTAAACTCTAGGTTTATCTCTCCCTGCTTCTGAATTAACAAATATTTAGCAGATCTCTTAATGGTTTATGGAAGCAGCTGTGAAAATGTACATAAGAGCTTTCTGTAGCCTAGGAACTACTATTTTGACTTCAGCAGCCTTGGTCCTTAGACTAGGTGCCAGTTGTCAGGCTGTTTAAAGAATGATGCACTGTGCTATAGGCAAATAATTATTTAACAATTATATACTGTGATTGTTTTTGCTCATTGAAAACAACCCATTATTAAGCTGCGTTCTCCCTATTTTCAAGAAACAAGTTAAACTATTTTTTTCAATCAGAAAAAAAATATTTTTATAATTTTATTTTAAAAATTATATTTTTAAAATAAAAATAAATATTTAAAATATATTTATTTTTTAAACTAGTTTTTATTTTATATTTTAATTATGATTTACAGACTCTGAAGAAGCAAATTATGAAGAGTATTGATACTTTTGAACTTTGTTTTGGAGAAGACTTTACCCTGGTCAGGCAATACATCAAACCAATGGATCGTTCAACAAATGAACCCACAGTTCTTATTTTGAGGAATAAGTGACCAGGTTGAAATTATTGTTCTTCAACTTTACCTACCTACCTACCTACCATGTTTGACAAATCCAAATTTAAAATTCTCTATTTTGATGAGTAATTGTTAATTGGATGATGATAATTCCTGTTCCCCCATTTTGGGAATTGCCTTCTGGAAGGTATAGATGCACAAATACAGATATTCTGTATATGCACACTGTAGTGATTTAGATGCATGCATTTATCAGAAGGAAGAAGGGCTTATTTCCAGTGAAAATAACAAACCTAAATTGACAAAATGGGGAAGTGAAGCATCATTTTTGAGCTATCAATTGCTTTGATATTTTAGATGGAAAGATGTGTCAATCAAATAATCAATAAACAAATAAAGAGAACACAAAAATCTGTCAGCAACATTAAAAGCAATCATGTTCAAAGTTGAAATTGGCTACATGTCAAGTTGTTCATAATGTTCCACCTAATTTCCTGTTTATGTCACAAAAGAATTCAGATGTAAATATATCTACTACTCCAGATAATTCTACTCCTCCCAAGGAAGCTTTCCACCCTATTCTGAAATTCTTCTGTATTTTCACCTGGGGCATCTTATTTTGGAACCCAAACTATCAATACATTGAGCTGAAGTGAACTATACCCTCTTTAAGTACACACACTGTGTGTGTGTGTGTGTGTGTGTGTACATATATACATATACATGTACATATACATATCTCTACTTATACATATACATATGACTTACGACCACAACTGAGCCCAATATTTTTGCTGCTAAGTAAAACATTTGTTAAGTGAATTTTACCCCTTTTTACGAAATTTTGTGCCACAGTTATTAAGTGAATCGCTGCAATTGTTAAATTAATAAAAGAGTTGTTAAGTGAATCTGGCTTCCACATTGACTTTGCTCGTAAGAAGGTTGCAAAAGATGATCACATGACTCTGGGACACTGTAACATTCATAAACATGAGCCAGTTGCCAAGCATCCAAATTTTGATCATGTGACTGTGGGGACACAGCAACAGTTGTCAGTGTGAAAAATGGTCATAAGTCAATTTTTTCATTGCTGTTATAACTTTGAATGGTCACTAAATGAACCACTATAGAAGGACTACACACACACTCACACAAAAATAAGCCAACTGCTTGATAACACATCCTAACACTGATAGATATTTCTTTATAAGAGACTATATGTACAAGTAGCATGCATTTGAATGCAGACTGCAGGTTAATAATGCAATAGTTTATTTTCTTTCCCTTCCCCACAAAAGGAATGTTTTACTAGATCCTTCTTAAAGATTTCTGTGCTTTAGAGTGCATGCTACAGTAATTCTGCCATCTGCAATTATTTATGGGTTTGATTAATCCCAGATTGTTGATATGACACTACTCTTCCAGCAACAGCTTGAAGTAAAGGAATTATTGCCAAGTATTTTTATACGGGTCAAGACATAGATCTACAGTCTATAGCTTGCCATAATTTACACATAGTACCTAAAACATTCAGAGAAGTTCAGGGAAGTTGAGTTTACAATCTGCCTGTCAACATGCAAAGCAGCCCTGAGTTCATTAAAGCTTTATATTCAAGATGCCACCTACATTTTGAAACCCTCCAACTGACCGTTTTTTGCATTCCAACTCTTTATTTCATGTAGGAATGCAACTTATTTGACAGCACTTCAGCAATTTCAGAGTGTTCCCTTTTAATTTTTTTAGTCTTGACCTCCTCTTCTCTTTTCTCATCTCCTTTCAATTTTCATGAATCCTTGAAAATAATACCAAGCATTCATTATTAGTTTGACTACACAGCCAGTGTGTGACTATTATTTCCACAAAACATGGGTATCAGCAATGTAGCCAGAAATCGCAAGAAGATCATAAGCAGCCAAATGTCAAATTCTTAATACCAGTAGAGTACTTTTTCAAACATCTCAGCCATTAACCAAGGAATATGAGGTAGACAAAGTCCGGTTTAAACAATATAGTTTATGACTTTATTTTCTCTTTTATTGGTATTTTCTCTTTTATTGATAAAATAATAATTTCCTATCAGTTTATTAAAATATATGGTCATAGGCCCAAAACACCATTATATATAAATTCAGTAAGGATGCATGTTGTCTATCACTAATAAATGCACAACAAAACGAAATCTATACCTCATTCCAAGCAAATATAAAATCCTATGATCTATAAAATATAAAATTCTATGATTAATAATTTAATTAGAGTTCATCTGTTGAAGCAACAGTTTTTGGATGGCTAAATGTCCAAGCATTTAGAAATGTGAATATCAAGCTGGAATATTATCAATAACAAGCTTCAAATTAAGAAAATACTATAAATTAATATGAAACCAGTCCTCAAGACAAGCTTAGATCAAAATAAATACTAAAATTAATCAATAAAATTAATATTCCAGCTTGTTTTATTAAAACACTTGTATGAAATTTTCCAAAATATCTATTTTTATAAATATTATCTGTTTTGTTGTTAACAATGTTTAAAACAATATACCATAATTTTAAAAATGAGATGATGAAACTATACTATCAGCAGACCATGCTACACAAAATTAACTAGGGTTGGGGTCTACCGCCTCCTTACTAATGTTTAGGAAATGGTTTATCCACACTTGTTACAATTTGTTTGTCAACTTTGCAGAATAAACATGAGTATTATAAGTAGATCAACACAAACTGCTAATTTTACTATTTCTGTAAACTACCCAATCCACTTGATAGGATATTCATTTATCTAATAGCTAAATAAATCATCTACAATCAACATTATCTCCTGAAGTCAAAAATTTAAATTCCAATTCCTGACATCTGTACTATAATTTGAGTTCAATCTTTCATAACAATAGATGTTCAGTTGTTACACGGTCAGGCAAGTTACTGGTGGCAACTAGTTTTATTTCAGTATAAAACGTATCTGGAGATAACACTTTGAACGGTAGTTAGAAGGATTAATGACTTTAGAAGCAAAGACATTTCTATGACCTCCAGCAAAGTTTCTCTGCTGGAAGCGGCTTTTTAAAGTTTGCACTGCAAATTACAGGAGCACCAAACATGCCAGCAGCCTTCTTACAAGCAGTTGCATACCTAACATATTTGGGGCCTGCAGGAAATAATTATTTAACACCCTCTTCTCTGTTACCAAGAGCAAGTTTAGGGTAGTGATTAAGGCACCAGACTAGAAATGGCGGGGGGGGGGGGGGTGTCTGTGAGTTTTAGTCCTGTACAGACACAAAATCAGCTAGGTGATTTTGGACTAATCATTCTCTCTCAGCAGTAGAAAGGATACATGGGCCAATCACTTCCGAAAAAAATCTTGCCAAGAAATCTTCAGAGGGCAGTTACCAGGAGTCAAACTGTCTTGAAAGCTTGAATTCTCTTCTCTTAATTGCTACTGTGCTGTGTTGATCAACTCAACTGATTCTTGCAGCCACCTTATCATCTTTGGCAGGAGTCCCCTTATTGCTTGCCCTCAGAGTAGATTGTCTTCACCTCCCAAGTATGCCATTGCTTAAAAGGGTTACTCAAGTCTCTCCACTTCTATATCAGAAGACAAAAATGTTTGACTTGTGGGATTTATTTTTTTCCCCCTTCAGAGCCTTGAGATGCATTTTCCAGATTGAAGCACAATAAGCCAGTAGGGAGGGAGAAACTGCGAGTCTGGTTGCACACAGCCTATGCATTTTGCCTTTTGTGTCCCATTCCTTTCTGCATATGCCTTCTCAAAACATTTCACAAGACCAAATAAAGTCTTCAAGCAAAAAGATTGTGTCACAATACTGTGTATGACTATAGAAGGTGGCAACACATAACTGACTCTGAGTCATCTTGAAAAAACTGAACAGTGAGCATTTGGATGAAAAATCTCAAGGCTGCAGTCAAAGTGGAAACTGAGAAGAAATCCCCCCAAATTCCACTTCCAAATTGTTGCCAACAAACAAGAGTCACCCAGAGCCAAGCTCAAATTGAATAATCTACACATCAAAGTCTGGGTCCTAGCCTTGATATTTTACTAGACCTAAGTAATGAGACCTAAAAAGAGGATATGTGCATTAAAAATGGTATGAAAACCACTGAAGGACACTAATGTAATAGTGATTATTGAAGGACATTAATATAATAGAAAGAATGACTAAATCAAGAATTGAAATGTACAATCACAAATCACAAGCATACAGCCTTTCTTAACCTTTTTATCCTAGGGCAGGGGTGTCAAACTTGTGGCATCACGTTGTCGTCGCATGACTTATCACGACTTTTTTCCCTTCACTAAATCTGTGGTGGGGGTGGCCAGCACGTGACACATCCAGCCTGCAGGCCACGAGTTTGACAGAACTGCCCTAGAGGAATCCTTGATTTTTTCTTCAAGGAAACCTAGAATTTTGAGGGCACTGGCTTCGTGCTTGTGCGAAGAAAGCGTGATCGGAGCTGCCGTTTCTCTACAAATACTGGTGGGGAGGTGTGGGGTGCTGGCTTTGTTGCTGTGAGTGGGTTGGTTGCCTGTGTTGTTACATCTTGATTAGTTGATGGAGTTGATGTTTGCAGATTAGTCAGCTGTTTCGTAACATCCTGTGTGGGTGAGGCCCTGGATGTGTGCCCATTAGTCTTTTGTGTTTTAACGACCTGGGTAATGGGCTGTGTGTTAACATTCTGAGTTCTAGTGTTGTCATATCCTGAGTTTTTTTATGTAATGTCCTGAGCAGATGCCACATCCTGGGCTTTGGTTTGGCTCAGAGTTTGAGATCTTGCCATGTGTTCATGGTGTATGTCAGTTTGCTTTGTGTGGGGATCGGAGGGGGGTGCAGCAGCTGGTGATGCCGCCGTGGTCTGGCTTCTGGATGGTGGTTTTATTTCGTCTATGGGATGGGTTTGGGTTTGAATCTGATGAGGATGATTGGTGGTGGTGTCATGTGTTATCTTGGGTCCGGTGTTAATCTTTGTGGCTGGGACTCTTCTGTTGACTAGGGCTAGTTTCCAGATGTCCAGTAGGTGGGAGGTATCGTCATGTTTATTCATGTTATGGGGGCGTTTCTCTATTTTGATGGCTTCCATGATTATTGTCTTGTCGAAGTGTTCAGTTTTGAAGATTAATTTGGTTCCTTCGAAGTCAATTTCGTGTCCTGTTGTTTTAAGGTGCTGGAAAAGGGAGGAAGTTTTTTCTTCTTTTCTGATTGCGTTCTTGTGTTCTGCAATGCATGCATTTATTCTCCTATTAGTTTGTCCAATGTATGTGGCTGGGCAAATTTTGCATGGTATTTCATAGACTCCTTGGTTTTCTAGCTGGATTTTGTCTTCTTAAAATGTTGGTTATTTTTTGGTCAGTGCAGAAGGCTGTCTTGATATTGTGTTTGTGGAGAATTTTGCTGATTTTATCTGTGGTGCCTTTGATGTAAGGGAGGAGGGCAATGCCATTGTCCTGTTCTGTGTCTTTGTTCTTGGGGAGTGTCTCCCTTTGGATTAGGTTGGTAATTGTGTTTCTTTGGAATCCGTTAGAAATTAATATGTTTATGAGAGTGTGTAAACCCGCTCACAGCAACAAAGCCAGCACCCCACACCTCCCCACCACTATTTATAGAGAGACAGCAGCTCCGATCACGCTTTCCTTGCACAAGCATGAAGCCGAAGACACCAGCCTGAAGATGACGAGTGGGACCTCATCGAAACGTCGCCAAAATACTCTCAATCTTACATGGGAAGACCCATATACACCAAAACGTGCATACCTCTACCCAGCAGATCGCACTGAGTGATAGCACATAAAAATTCCCAACATTTTGTCTACTAGGATTATATGGCATGTGAAGTTTAAAGTATTTTTTCCAGTCACAATACTTATGGAACCCCAGAGGTTCTGCAGAACCTCAGATGAGAAAGGCAGCCTCAGACAAATGTGTCTAACTAACCAGCAAAGCTCGCAATACCACAGTTTCTGTTTTGCTGCTGTGAAGTAATACAGTTTGCTGCTGTGAAGTAATACAGTTAATTTTTCTGAAACTTATCACTCTCCATTACTTATTCCAATCTAATCTTCATTTCATAATTACTTTTTCTGTTTGCTTTCTATTAATAGTGCCTGAAATGTGCATAATATTATAAGCATAATATTATGCCCAATATTATGCCGGTAGTTGCAATGTAGCCACTATTGCACAATGCCTTGAACATAGGACATATACTTACAACTTAGGAAATCTAATAACATTCAGAAATTGCTTGAGCAAGTTTAATTCTGCCATTTCTCTTGTATCTATCTTTTCATTTTTTTCAGCTACTTGGTATGTCCTTATTACTTTTGCTTTTTCCCACAATGTACACATGTAATTTAGGGTGTTTAAAAAATTTAAACTTTAAACTTTAAATTTAAACTAAAAAATAGTTTAAAGTTTAAAAAGTTTAAACTAAAAAAATTAAACTTTAAAATTTAGGGAGTTTAAAAAATTCAATATGGAAACCACAACCATTTGATAAAAGTCTTACTGCTTTGTTCATATGAGATGCACATTTTTTTAAAAAAGGAGTGAGGCTTTAACCATGCAAGTACAATCACCTTTGTTTCATCATCTCTGAAATTATTTACAAATTACTTCAAATAATTCTATCTTGCATTTTCTATTTTATTAAGATCACTCAAAATGGCTATTAAAAGTTACAGCCATTGCAGCATCTCTGTCACGTTATCAAAATTCATTGGCAGTCAGCCCACACTTACAAAACTTCCAAAGCTACTGCGACAGTTGTAACTTCATGCACAGGTTATAAGGCCCTTTGTTCAGCACTGCAGTAATTTCAAATAGTCACTATAGGCCGTGGTGGGTTCCCCCCGGTTTGGACCGGTTTTATAGGACCAGTAGTAAAACTGAAGGGAGGCTCCACCCACTGACCCTGATGTCATCAGAAGCAATCTGCGCATGTGCAGAAGCAAGGCGTGCGAGTGAAGCAAGCATGCACGCGCAATCCTGTTGCAAACTGGTAGTAAGTAGAACCCACCCCTGACTACAGGGCTATCTGTAAATAAATACACAGAAAAAACCCTGATTTTATCTAAGAGTGAAAACCTATAACTTTGAGGGTCAGGCAAATATCATATAGTAAAGGATTTAGCAATATGACAGCAGGGATATTTTGTCTGCAAAATAATTTATTTTCAGCAGGTTCTGACTAGTTCTAGAGAACCATTGGTGGAAATTTTGAGTAGTTCAGAGAACCGGTAGTAAAAATTCTGACTGGCCCTGCCCCCATCTATTCTCTGCCTCCCAAGTCCCAGCTGATCAGGAGGAAATGGGGATTTTGCAGTATATTTTCCCTGGAGTGGGGAGGGAATGGAGATTTTACAATACCCTTCCCCTGCCATACCTACCAAGCCATGCCCACTAAGTCATGCCATGCCCACCAAGCCATGCCACACCCACGAAGCCACACCCACAGAACTGGTAGTAAAACATTTTGAAACCCACCACTGCTGTACACTGATGTTAAGAAAACCCCTTAGTATGCACAGGTTTGAAATTCATATAAGCTCACCCAGTAATGCTCTATTTAATTAAATTGACTTCATTTCTTAATTTCAGTAGTCTGAAATGGTCTATGATGAAAATTCTCATATTAATGGCTTATTCTGTAGCTTTTTTTGTTGATAAACATTAAAATCATATTAAGAAGCCAGTATTTTTATAATAAATTTTAGTCCTGGTTATTGAATAATGCTGCTTATTGGCATAATATTATAGTAATATGATTTGAAAGCCAGGACCAAAATTTATTTTGTCTCCAAAAGAAACTGATAATGCCAGATCAAAATAAAGTCCTTTCATCATTCTACTCACAGTTTGGAATCCAACTTCAGAAGAAATCCCAGTTTGTCATATTCTGAAAGACAAAAGCAGATTTCATGGAATTTAGTAGACTTATCAGTTTCCCACCAGAGAAAGGTGGTTTCATGAACGATATATACATTTCTAAACTGGAAATGACAGCATTGTTAATAAAGTGAAAAAAAAAATTATTTAATCAACGATCTTGTTAAATAGAGTTCTGTAAATTCCATTATTGAATTCCTAAAATAAAAACATCCTGTTTTTGAAATATACCATCCTCAACTTAATCTAGAACAGTGGTTCTCAACCCCAGCAACTTTGAGATATGTAGACTGGAAATTCCAGAATTCTTGAAGTCCACACATCTTAAAGTTCCTGAGGATAACATTCTATACTGTATATCAGGGGTGTCAAACTGGTGGCCCACAGGCCAAATGCATCACACATATGCCGTGCCCACCCCAGCTCCGCGAAGGGAAAAAAACCATTGTGATATGTCATGTGAAGGCAATGTGACTGCAAGTTAGAGACACACACGCTGTATATCTTAATAGTTCTCTTCATTCTGTGGTAACATATTTTGCAATTCCTATTATAATTATAGGCCAAGAGAAATTTTAAAATAATAAAAACTACAAAATATGTTTCCTCAAGAATATACTGCAAGATTTCCTAAAAAGGGTTTTGAGAGAATGGATATTATTCAATAATAAAGCAGAAGTATGAAGCCATTGTTTTTCAACTCAGAAAAGATACCAGTTTACTGACAGTTTTTCACCTTGTTCCAAATGGCAGAATTTAATTTAACAAATGTTTTAAATTGTATGGAATTCCATTTCCATACAAATGGAAGAAGTCCAGCTGTTTATTTCCATATTTGCATATTTGCATATTTGACAGACTATATTTATATTTCCTCATCAACTCTCCAAACTCAGCTTTCAAATGAATTCCAGCACCCATCCAAAACAAATCAACTTATGATTATGGTTTTGATGATTAGACAGCATTGATTATAGAAAGAAAGTCTATACCAGTGATGGCTAACCTTTTCCGGACCAAGTGCCCAAAGCATGCATGCACACACACAAACCCCTAAAATGCAATGTGTGTGGGGGCCACGCATGCGCCCCACACCCCACACAGGGGGCCCTGCACACTCCCTGTCCCTCTGCATGCACTCCACCCCCGGTGAATGTGCATGTGCTCCACCCCCTCTGCACATGCCATGGCCCCTGTGCGCGCACACATGCCCCACTCCCTGCACGCCCTCCCGCATGCATGCATGGCCAACTGGCCAGCAGGTGGTACACATACATATGCGGCAGAGCTGAACTTGGGCAATGGCTCGCATGCCATCAGAGAGGGCGGTGAATGTCACCTCTGGCACACATGCCATAGGTTCGCCATCCTGGTTCTATGCCATTTCAAACAAATGTTTGCCCAATCTCTTCTTAAAAACTTTCAGTGTTAGAGGGATGCCCTTTCTGTCACCTACATGAAGTTAGCAGCAGATTTTTTTTTCTTTGTACCCTAAGAGAGAAACATCTGTTGCTATCTAGGATTGAACTCTTAACTTTCCGAGTGGGAGGCGAGCACTTGCACCATTAGGCCACTATGCCGTTCTTACTTACATTAATGTATAATAATTTTTATTTTCACTTATAAAACTTTAATAAAAACAAATTAATTGAAACAATGGGAAAAGATATGTTGTGACTCTTATCAGTTGCAGAATTGTTGCTATACTTGATGCTAAACTTATGGGAACCCAAAGCTTAAATAGTTTAAATTTGTTATTCCAGAACAGTAGCTGACCAAGGAAGAATTTTAGCCAAATAATGTGTGAAAGAGACACGAGATAGAACTAACCCAAATGAAAGTAAACTGGTAGAGCTGATCATTTAAACAGCACAGGCTTTTCCAATTTACTATCTGTAGTTGTAGACTACAATTCCATTATCCCAGCTAGCATAAACCTTTATAGATAACTGAATTAAGGAGAAACAGTGTGGCAAGAAGCATGTTTCACTGATTTGGTAGTGAATGAAGCAAAACTTCATCTTTTGCAAGAAAAAAACCCTTTCATTTCTGAAATTACATCAGCCGTTAGGTCAAAAGAGGTAATATATTCAACATTATTCAGCTCTGAAGGAAAGTAACTCAAAAAAGCTCACGATCACTGATAACAATTTAATAATAAATGTACAATAGAAACAGAGAGACTAACAGCTAAGCATCAAGAGCTCAATAAACTATACATTCTTTGTGCCAAACTAAACACTGGCATAATTATGTTTTCCTCTGAGCATCTAGAATCAACCTAGCTGCTGGACAACTAAGTGAAAAATGCTTAGACTTATTGCTGTGTTCCCAACAGACCACCCAAAGAGTCAACAGAGCAGAAAGAGTAGATATATGGGTAATCTGTCCACCTTCACATATTCCAGCTGCAGCTATATATTTATACAGAGAGAAGAAAACTAAATCTTCTCTCAGTGCATTCCTCAAAGGAGAAGCCACAAAAACAATGACACTTTTAAAGAATAATTATGAAGCACTGTGTACATAAGTTAAGCCAAGGCATCAATATAACAGCTTCAGTGCCAGCCTGACAACATTCTTTCTTGAGAAGCCACTTACTTTTACCCACAGTAAAGGAAGAAAAGATGCTTGCTTTTTGATACTCAGGAACTATCTGTATACAGGTAGTCCTCAGCTTACAACAGTTTCATTTAGCGATCGTTTGAAGTTACAACAGCACTGAAAAGAATGACTTATTACCATTTTTCACACGTACAACCATAGCAGCATCTCCATGATGATGTGATAAAAATTTAAATGCTTGGCAACTGATGGATATTTATGACAGTTGCAATGTTTGGGGATCATGTGATCACCTTTTGTGAACTTTTGACAAGCAAAGGCAATAGGGAAACCAGATTCGCTTAATAACCATGTTACTAATTTAACGAATGCAGTGATTTCTGAGATGGCAAGAAAAGTTGTAAAAATGGATCAAAACTCGCTTAACAACTGTTTCGCTTAGCAACAGAAATTTTAAGCTCAATTGTGGTCGTAAGTAAAGGACTATCTGAAGCATATAAATATAAAATATAGATAAGTCTAGAAATAGTTACAGGTAGCCCTGGATATACAACCATTTGTTTAGCAACTGTTCAAACTTATAAGAACTTTTAAAAAAAAACAACTTGCAAAACATTCTCTCATTTACAAATATTGTTCTCAGACCTCGCAATGCTCCCAGGCATTCCAATAAACCTCGCTGCAGTCAGAAGACAATTACTCAGGTTAAGGCTTTATTTCGGTCTCTCTAGTAGCTGCGGAAAATGCTGAGTTCAAGATATGGATCACACAAAGTCAGCGTTGGGCGTTTCCCCCACATCCGCCCCCTTAAATAGCCACACTAAACGCCCTTCCAATCAGCTGCGCTGAGAGGCCAAGTAACCCTGATTACTTCGGTTGCGTATTCCATCAGCGGAAAGTATAACTCCCTAACAATGTGTCCGCCCAGTAGTTCTTCCTCCGTTCACTTCATCCTCCCAGATTGGATTTCTTTACTGCTCTGGGTTTTTCATCGCCCTGGAATGTCGAGCAGAGGTGCTCCCGACAGTTGTAGCATTCCCACGGTCACATGATCAAAATTTGGGTGCTTGGCACAGTATGTATGTATTGATAATAGTTGCAGCATCCCAGGGTCATGTGGTCACCATTTACAACCTTCCCAGCCAGTGCCTGACAAGCAAAGACAATGAAAGAAGCTGGATTCACCTGATTCACTTAACAACCATGGCAAAAAGGTCATGAAATTGGGTGCAACTCATTTAACAACGACTCGCTTAGCAATGGACATTCCAGACCCAAATATGGTTGCATGTTGAGGACTATCTGTATTATGGAACATATTTGACCTGTTGTATAACATTGATCTATTTGTTTGATATTTTCAAGTTTGCAAAAGCAATTGTGTACATTTTGACTATTTGGTTTATTGATAGGCATTTTGGCATGGAAACTACAAAAATTATGGATTTTAGATAAAGATTACAGGAGTTATTCAAGCACAAAATAGCCATAACTGAAAAGCATCAAGGTAAATGGAAGATGAGTAGATCTGCAAATTAAGCAACAATGTGAAACTGGCAGTATTTATTTATTTATGTGATTTATATGCCGCCATTCTCCCCGAGGACTCAGGGCGGCTTACAAAAACAGTTATGAATACAAATCACAATAAATACATTAAAATACATTAAAATCCATAAAATCCATAAAGTAAAGTCAGGGGTTTAAAATTGCTTCACTTCCACCCCTTTTAGATACTCTAAATAACATTGATGTTCAGATAGATGTTATTTATTATTGAAATAAACTTTTAATTAAGCTGTGCAGTGCTTTGAATTGGATTTCGAAGAGGGGCTTTGGAACATATGGAAATGCAAACACAAATCCTCTATGCAAGTTGTCCAAACCTCAATCCATTTTTTTCAGAACCATGTAGAAGCAGGCTCTGGGAACAGATTTGGCTGCTTTAATGAATCACAGAGAGATGCTGTTTTCTATCTATTTGAAACAGCCCTTTGCAATTGAATCTGAAGCATTGCACATCTCTGTTTGTTATATCACTAATTACTGAAGTCTCCTAGTGGTTTATAATAAAATATGAGCATGGTATCAAACATTATGCAGATCAAATTAAAAATAACCAAAATTTAAAAGCCAATTCACAAAGATATATTTCAATATGGTTTTTAAGCCAACAAAGAAAACAAATCTGTACAACTAAGCAGGGACTGCATTCCAAAGACCTGGGATGGCAACAGAAAGGTTTATCTCCAAGTCATTAATGATCCAATGGCAATAGAGGCCAGTCTTCCTCAAAAAGTTCTGTGAATGGTTCATTGTAGGAAAACCACATAAAAGCTTCTTTCTCAGTTAAGAACTTTATTGTACTTTAAAAGTAACAACCATAACTTTGTATTTTACCCATAACAAACTGACAGTCTTGGAACACTTATAAATAAATTCTGGGCCTAGGAATAAACAGGCAATAAAGAATGCAAAAGGACACTATGAGCTCTTTCTGGAAGGAAATAAACTTTGGGTTATTGGATGACAGATTAGTTAAATACACTTGAGTACGCCTTAAATCCTAATGAGTGGACAAACGCTCACCATCTCAGTGGGCCTCTAGTAATAATTTATAGCACTTCCATAGGCAGCCCTATAATTTCTTTGATGCTGTCCATCCATCTTATCTGTTCTTTTCCTTCTTCCTTTAATCGGTCAAACTTTTTTCCCCACTTCATTGATTGCTTGCATCAAAAATGCAAAGTTGGTACATGTTCATCATTGCTTCAGGGGAGCAATTAGTCTTTATTTGATTCAAGCTTATTGGTTCTTCTTATGATTCATGCTGGAGAACCATCTCCAAATACATAATTCAAATGAATCACCTTTCTCTTGCTTCTTCTTAATGTCAACTTTTTGTAACTGCGCACACATCACCATTAATTTTAGCTAAAAAAGTGATGCTGTGAACATATCCCAGATTTTTAATGCTTTAACCTCTTACTTTGTTTACACATCTTCCAAGGCTGTCATTCTTAGAATATTATTTATTTTGGAGATTAAAAAATTATAGGCAAAATGCATACTTATTTGAGCTCTGTCTCCCTTTTATTACTTTATAAGTAACAGAAGCTGGTGAACATACATAATACTTCTTCCTTCTCCTATTTTTCCCACAACCACCACCCTGTAAGGTGGGTTGAGCAGAGAGAGAATAACTGGCCCAAATCACTCAGCCTGCTTTCATGTCTAAGGCAGGATTAGAATTCAGTCTCCTGATATCTGGGTCAGCACCTTAACTACACTAAACTGGGTCTCCATAACCTTTCCCCACTACCTTTCCTATTCTGAACCAAACTGTTTCTCCAAAACCAGTTTTTAGAGTAGCTTCTTGTCCACTTTAAATGATCCTTAGGTTTCTGGTTCATACATTGTGTTAGGGTGTGTGTGCAAGTGTGTGTTGCTTTTGCAACGAGCAGAGCATAAACACACAGGGAAGGAGAGTAACGTGCAGCTTGGGTGAAAAATAGTTTATATACAAAGTGATAAACAGTCTCGGTTTAGTTTCAATCAGTCCAGGGTCATAATCAGTAATATCAGTCCAGCAATACTATCTTCTCTTACTAAAGTAAACAGACTTCAGTAAGCTTTTGGTATACAGTACCAGGTATACCAAATTATCTAGTACCAGATACAGTACCAGATTATCTAACAATCAAAGTAGTACACAGCACAACAGAGAAACAAACGAGAATCAGCAGGAAGAAAGAACACTTCTCTGTGCTGCTATTTAAACACTATAGCCTAATTACATGGTTCAGCAAGCCCTGATTACATGGCTCAGTTGTTCTTAAAGGAACAGATATATTGCCTGACCAACAAGTTAGGATTAAGCTACAAGCTACAACCTAACACATTGCCTTGATTTATTTTCATTAACTGGCTTGATGTAGAAACTATTGTTGCAATCAGTATATTTCTTGCCCTTTCCATTATCCATCTTAGTTATTCAATCTTGTGTCTTTGTTCCATTTCATTTTTCTCTGTCTAAGTCCTCTATTTAAAACTTTCTCTAAAGAATTAGCTCAATGACTTAGTTTTACTTGCACATCTCTTTTATTTGGTACAGATACGTACACCTATCTTTCTAATCTCTAGGCTACACAATCTTGTTCCATGTTTGTTGACACGGAACTGTTTAACTACCTTTTCCCCAAGTTTTTAACAGTTCAATCAGTACTTCCTCTATGCCTGGTACTTTCTTATTTGACAGCTGGTCTACCACAGCTACAACACTTCAATCCCTAATGGAATCAGTTCCTAAATATATTTTTTCTGCAAATGTTTCTGTCATACTATTATCCCATTTGTAAAGAGTTTCACTATAGTTTTTCTATCTTCCTTTAACCTCATTTGCTTACATTAAATCTCTTCCATTCAGAGTACCGCCTTAGATGTAAATGTTTGTGTGATTTCAGTGAACTTGAAAACTATTTGTTGACATTTTTGACTGAAAACTTTTTCCTCGTTCTTTTCGTATTTCACACTAGTGGTCTACATTCAGTTATCACACACTCTTTCTGCTACCCAAGTGTTTCAACTTCCATCTTTTTTTTTTTTTGCTACCATAATAGCTTGTTCAAAAGCCACTTGAATTTCCCCCTCTTCTAGTTTTATACTGCATTTCTTTATGTTACAGTTTTCACAATATCTTCTGTCTCTTTCCCCAGCACCAGAATCTTTTTCATGCATGTTAAGTATATTTAATCTGTTTTCTACATTTATGTTATAATCTGACTGTACATCCTCTAAGTCAGACCTTGTTGACAGTCCCATTCTTTTTAATTTTCTACGTTAATCCATAAATTTGGCTACCAATATTCACAGAATGATCCATACTCTACACCTGGGAGTCATCCGAATCCTGCATTCCATGGTGACTATACGTGGGATCAACGTAAAGAGTCTGTATTTATGCTATTTGACTTAACAAAATATTCTGGCAAAATTTTATTAGCCTGGCTCCTATGGCAAGAGATGACGATATAAGTTTTCTGACAAGTTGAAAATAAAAAAGTGATCGGGTCTAGATGTTACCCATTTAGCAGAGTTTAAAGAATTCTAATGTGAGATTTTACTTCTAAAAAAAGAACAGTCCCCAGGGATTGAAGCGTATTCAATATAACTCTAATTTATAAAAAGAATTGGGGAAGATACAGAAAAATACAATTCAGTTACTTTAATCATTCTTCTAACAGAAGAACAAGTCTTACTGAAGAAGATACAACCCAAGCAATTAAATAAAAAGCTTGTTCATAGAAGAATGCTTAGAAAATCCATGTTGTTACAGGTAGTCCTCAACAACTGATTGCTTAATGATCATTTGAAGTTATGATGGAGCCCCTGAAAAAGTATTTGCAATGCAGTTCCGAAGTTCTAATGGCCATTTTTCCCACAGGCCACATAATTGCATTTTGGGCACTTGCCAACCGGACCCCATAGTCACAGAACCACGATCTATGATTTTGCCAAAAAACATCATTAACCTCCAGGTTTTGGCAAAAATACCCCATGGGAAACATTGGGTTCATTTTATGATCATGGTGTTCCCTTTATGCTTAATGACAGCAGCAAAAAAAGTCATAAAATTGAGTCGGTCAATTGAAGATCTACTTTAAGATGGTCATAACCTATGACCATAATTACCAGGCTCAATTACATTCATAAATTGAGGACTACCTGTAATCAGATTAAGTCTCTTACTAAAATGAAGTTACTTACTGTGCTTTCCCAAAACTTGTCTCCATGCATGTCAACTGTATAAATAAAATCTCCATATTGAGGCAATAAGATCTTGCAGAGCATGAGTACCTAGCTTGTTGAAATATTTTATGGAACTATTCCCCATTACATCCCTGGCTCTACTTTGCTAAAGGCTGATGATCCCTGTTCAGTAGAACTGATCCAAAATGTACATTCACTGAAGCATACAAAAGCACAATGTGTCTTCCCAAGAAAGAACAATAAAGACCACATGTTTTCTAGAAAGAATTGAAGAAAGCCAGTAAAATAGCTATTTATCCCAAAGGTAAATTGGAGGATGAGGAAGAGTCAGAGACAGTGTGCAACAGCACCTATTTTAGCACTCAAAGCTAGAAATTCAGGATCAACCAGACTGTGTTTACCCCAAGAAAACCTTTTCATTCAGCAATTCAGGGTTAAATTGCACTTTACATTTGATACATAGCCCAGAACTGACCCTCATTTTTTAAAATTCTAAAATAAGCATGGGGTGTTAGTCTGTAACGGATCCACTGTAAAAAAACTAGAGAAAGATTAAATCACTTCCTGGAATTTACAACTTTACCTCCCCACCCCATTCCACTCCTCTTTCTTGAACTGGGTTAGATAAAAGAAAAAAGCCTTGACTTTACCTAAGGATTTCCCCCATCCTGTATCTCCCTCCAAGAGCAATGAAGAAAAATTTGGAAATACAAACAACCAAAGGTAGAAATTTTCCTCCATTCTTTCATTTGCATTAACAAATCGTATTTATTTCTAACATGGTGCATGTTTTAGTGATTATGAATTAGCCTCTGGAAGGTCCTGAGATATATATGATCTGTCCAACATAGAGTAGGAGATGCTGACTACTTTGACCTTGGCCAAGTCTCTGGACCAGGGGAGCACTCTGCATGACTATGCTGAAACTTCACCTACAGACCCTAATACAAAGACAGTTTTGGCTTCCTAAACAATGCATGTTTTCTCAGCACCAGCAAGGGAGCTGATGTTTCATATTAACACCCATGTAAATCTGCCTTTTGCAGCAGTTCTTCTAAGCCCCAAGGAGCTTACAATCAACAAGTTTCTCTCTCTGTCTCTCTCTCTCCCTCCCTCTCTCTCTCTCTCTCCTGGAGGTGGGGGAAGTGGGTGTGGTCAAAAACGGGATGTGTAGACTCCCCGGGAGGCCTCTATGTGCCCCATTTTTGGCCTGCAGAGTACTTCTGGAGGCAGGGGGAAGCCAAAAACAAGCCTGTTTTTGGCCTCCCAGGACATCTGCTCACCCCATTTTTGGCTGTCCCCATCTCCAGTAGCACTGTGCAGGCCAAAAATGTTAGCCTTACCTTCCAGTTCCAGCCTGTGGGGCTCACAAAGGTAAGTCCTGCGCTCAGCCAAAGGGTGGGGGCCGGCGGGTGGGTGGAATGATGTGGGTGGGGCAGCCTCCTGGTCCTGTGCGGGCCAGATCTGGCCCTCAGGCCATATTTAAGGACCCCTGTTCTAAAGTATTGCTTAATTTGCCAGGAATATAGTTGAGTACACTGGTGATATCTTACTCCATGGTGACAGATGAACTCATCCAGTGGCTTCATGTAGTTGTTGCATAGAAGTGGAAACACCAACCCCTAAGCACCAGTAGGGGCAAAGGATGGATCCTCTTTTTCCCCATCACTACCAACTAGAATCAATCCTGGAGAAAGGAGGCAAACCAGCAAAACATTGTGCTGCACATGCCCAATTCTCTGAGTCAATCCAGAAGAATACCATGGTTGATGGTATTGAAAGCTTCTAAGATGTCAAATAGGGCATGAGTGGATGGATAACCTTCATTCCATCAGGCAGGAGATCATCCAGGGGTGCCAAAAGGACATAGATTGGAGAGGGGATAGGCAAGTGAGGTAAATTAAAGCATTTCTGTGGTCATAAGTGAGGATGGACTTGAATTTTGATTATTTGACTATGGAACACTGCAATGGCCATAACTTCAGGCTTGGGTCATAAGTCCCTTTGTTCAGTGTTTTCAGCTTTGAACAATTGCTGAATGTATAGTTATAAATTGAGGACTATCTGTTTGTAACCGAAGGCAGGGATAGAAAACAAGGAAATAGGATAGGTAGTATGGTACAATGTAAACAAAGATGAGTGTAGACAGCAAGTTTTGTTGTACCTAGAATATTTCTTTTCTAAAATTCTTAATGCCTCCAAATATTTATGATATATGTAATCCCGTGAAATAAGCAATAGACTTATATAAAGAAAATAATAATTGACACCTTGAAACTTTATCATAATATTATGTTTAAAATATAGCATGGAATTGACTATACTTATTTTACTCTAAGAAAGCACAAGAGATTGGATTGATCTGGATTGGAACAAGTGTCAAGGAAGAAAGTGCAATGACAAAGTATTAAATACCAGGCTGACTTCTATTAGAGACTGAATTTCCTGAAGTGGACCCCTAGACTCCTAAACAATTTAACAAACGATCTAGTAAAAAGAAAAGTCAGCCAAAAGAGCAAGGTGCAAACAAAAGCAAATAAAACTAATGCTACTGTTAAAGGTAGTATTTAGCTTCCAGCTGCCTGCAATTACTGCGAGTTCAATTCTCATCAGGCTCAAGGTTGACTCAGCCTTCCATCCTTTCTAAGGTAGGTAAATTGAGGACCCGGTTTGTGGGGGCAATAAGCTGACTTTGTATAAAATATACAAAAGTATGAAGGCTATTGCTTAACGCCTTGTATGCTGCCCTGAATCTCCAGAGAAGGGCAGCATATAAATTAAAAAAACAAAAACCCAGAAATAAAACAAATTAAAGTTTAATTTTTGTGTATTGTTTAATGGACTGTTAAATTGGTCATGCCCACCCAGTCACATGACCACCTAGGGCCCACCCAGCTGGTCCAGGCCCCCAACAGTCTGAGGGACGATGATGTTTAAAAAATTTGAGGACCCCTGCTGTAGAAGACTTGTCCCAGTGCTTGGAGATTGTAAGGATCTGTGTGCAGAATAACAAGTTACAGCTGAACTCTGGCAAGGCTAGGTAGCTTTTGGTTTGGGCCCACTAGTTCTAGGCTCATACCATCTTTGATGCTGGATGGGTGGCACTGCTCCATACAGATCAGGTCTGCAATATGGAGGACTTCTAGACACACAACTCCTGCTGGAAGAGCAGGTGGCAGCTTCGTGTTGTGTGCCAATTGCACCCATTCATAGATCAGAAAGTTCTACTCAAGAATTACTCATATCCTAATCACTTCCAGTGCCCTAAGTGGTTGGAGAGGACTTGGGAGACTTGGCGCAGGCCCAGGCTTGCACTTTTTTCACGCCTAGGCCTGCAGTACTTTCTCAGTTCATACGTGGCCTGTGCTGGGCCTCCCAGGATCTCCTTCATTGCCTGAGGCACTCCTTGCACATCTTCTGCCCAGCTAGGTTCCCACAGGCCTTGGCCTGCTTCTCCCCCAGCTCGGTCCCCACAAGTCCTCAGTGGGTTCCCTTCCCATCCAGACCCAGCAGTGCAGAAAGGAGACATAAATGGGTGGGAAACAGATCCAGGTCCTGTGGGACACAGCCAGATGGGAAGGAGACTCAAGAGATCCAGTGGGTGGGATGAGGGAATGTTGGGGGGGGGCAGTTGTAGTATCCCAGAAGTCAATGTTGAAAGAAGGCAATTGCCAAGCACCCTATTTTCATCATGTAACCACGGGGGTGCTGCAGCTGTATTTCCCTTCATTCAGCAGTGCTGTAATTTCAAACAGTCACTGAACAAATGGTCATAAGTTGAGGACCACCTGTAGCTGCTTCAAAATGCAGCAGTGCAAGCAATAACAAGTGCTTGTCATTATGCCCATGTGTCATGGCCCCTCTGCAAATTGCACTAGTTATCAATTGGCTTCTGGGTATAATTTAAGGTGCAGTCATTAACGACAAAGCTCTTCATGGCATAGGGCCCGGAAATCGATGACTGCCTGGCTACTGTTTTTTCTGCCCATCCAATGCATTCAGACAGAGTGGATGCTCTCCAGGTCATATTGATTAGATGCCATCATTTTTTTTTAGTTGTGTTTTTAACACATGTATTGGATTTACAAGTAATCCTTAGTTTACATTGGCAATTCGGACTAGAATTGCTTTTACAATCGATCATAAAGTGCAATGTCACATGACCACACTGCTTAACAATGGCAATTCCAGAAGTCCAGGTTGCCACTGATAAATGAGGAACACACAGTTCATTAAGCCAGGGCCTCGTGTGATTGTGACTTCTAACTTCCTGAGAGAATATTGGAAATCATGAGCACTGTGATGTTGTAATCACAAGATGGGTGCTGACTGTCCAAGTCATGATCATGTAGTCTTAGGGATGCTGTGATGGCCAGAATGCTGAGAACCAGTCATAACTACACTTGTTCAGCACTGTTGTAAGTTTAAACAAGCCCTGAATGACTGGTCAAAACCTGAAGACCACCTGTACTGTACACCACCCAGTCTTCATAGAGTTGGGTGGCCCTTAAAAAAAATCCAAAATAAATAAATAAGCAAGCCAGGATCATGGACCTTGGGAAGCTTTATTGCCCCAACTATTTGCTCCCTTTTTCTGGGTCTGATTTAGATGTCACTGCTATTCCATTCAGGGAAACATATATCATATATGCACACAATTAAACATTCCTAAGTGAAAGCCCAAAAGGTACTTTCACTCCATTTCAGATGTTGTATTATATTTCCTAATAAAAGTCAAAGATAACAAAGTAATATACACAAGTTCTTGGTGACCTCTAGTGTAAGTCATCTTGATCTGCAAAAGATGTCAAATAACTAAGATAAAGATTAGGGATTATTCTACTGCAAATACAAACAGATTAAAGGCCTCTTCTAGAAAGATCCTCACTCAGAGAGGTTCCCATCCCATAGCTCAGGATGGGCAATAGAAAAAAGGGCTAATAATACAAATTGCTGCAGTATTTGACAACCAAGGCTTTGTCAATTTCAGTTTGCATTCATCAACTATCCCAAGATCTTTTTCACAACTAATGTTGTTAAATCTTCCCTGAGAAGTCCATAATGCTAAGAAAAATGAAAAGAAGATGACCAGCAGCAAGTAAGACTGACTTAATTATAACAGCAATGAATGTACACTTGAAAAAACTCAAATGTCAAGTTGAGGATAAGCCGTACTAGGTATTAACACCAACTTGATGGCACATCATCACCACTGCTAATATAGCAACCCTCATCCTACTGCTAGGCATTTATTTCTGATTCCAAAGATAATTTATATGGGGAAAAAACATAAAAAAATATTTGTAGCATTCTCTGTCAACATCAGCTTATTTTTGTCAAGCGTTAGAACTGACTCCCCACTCCCCTTTCCAGAATAGCTACAGAGAATTCAAAAGCCTTCTTTTTCATTTTAAACTAATTATTCATTGTGTCAAGGCTCAAATGAACAGTTTTGTGTTAGCTAGACAAAAAAACATCAAACTGCTGCTTGTCACATGGAGAGTCACATAGAAGACCTTTATAGTATCTCCAGTGCCATTTAGCCATATGTAGACACAAATACAGGTTTAGAATTTTTTTTAGCTAAAAGCTTCAATATCCTTTCCTCCCCCCTTCATGCACACCACAAAATTCAAAATCCAGTGGATATCTACTTTTGAGTTCAAAAAGGATGGAGGAGGGAAATCTACCATGTACCTTTTTCAAAGTCTGCAAAATCTAAGAGCTGGTTCCATTTCTAAATTCATAGTTGATCCTGAAAGGCAGAAGCTATCCACTACTTAAGTTATCTTCATTGTCAAAATATTAATATCACTCTGAATTGATATTAATATTTTGAAGACTAACTACAATACTCAGGAAGTCAGTCTGTGGCAGAATTATTTTTACTGACTACGCTATGTGTAAGGAAATTGCAGATTGATGTATTTGACTAACGCATAATCAAACAATGGAAACTTTAATGGTGAAGGCAGAGAATGTTAAATCAGCTGATTGTAAAATTCTCAATACTGCTGTTGAAAGACGTTAACATGCAGATCATAAATGTAATTTTACACCAAGGCACACACTATGAGGGGTGTTGAGGATTGGGATACAATTCTTCTTGACACTAAGTGCTCTTAGCTTTATTTTATCTTCAACTGCAAGAACACAATGCTTGTAAAAGTCTATGGTAATTTTGTGGAAAGTATCAGTCCAAAAGAAATCTATTTAAAACTGTCCTCTTCTTCATGGAAGATTTTTCTTCTTTAAAGATTATTCCATTCTTGATATTCATTCTTGATATTCATCTTCTTTAAAGATTATTCCATTCTTGATATTCCATTCTTGATATTCCATTCTTGATTATTCCATTCTTGATATTCCATTCTTGATTATTCCATTCTTGATTATTCCATTCTTGATATTTAACAAATAAAATTGGTGCCAATGTTACTTAATTGCATACTGTATGCTTCAGAAATCTGTTAATAAATTATATTCAGGTTTGGTTATATGGTATTTTCTCTTGTGCTTACTCCACAAGATGAGATCATCATAGGTATTACTGGAACCATGGCAATTATGAATGCAAAGTAAATAACTTTGATATCTTTGATATCTCAGGTGTTATCACTTACACAACAACCCTTTCATGAATCTGCTCTATTAAGTCATCTTTTTCTAAACATCTTATATGGCTGTGTTTTCTTAGTATGCAACACACATACACGAGACACATAAATGTCCCTTATAAAGTAGCAACTATGTTACCACTCATTTCAGAAATGTTATAAAAGAAGCTATTTGGCATAAATGACATTAGATCTAATTCTATCTAGATGGAGCTGCAATTTTCTATTGCTATTTGTCCATATAAAGAGAGAGATAATATTATTTAGCTGGTTTCTTAAACATCCCATGTTTTCAAATTATTTGCATACTCTCTATCTACTGCTTGTACCTTTTTGAAATTTTTGGTGCATTTAAGTATGTCTTGACTCCTGACAACTACATGGACAAGTCCATGCAGTTTTCTTGACAACATTTTTGGAAATTGTTTGCCATAACCTTCTTCCTAGGGATAAAAGAAAATCACCCAGCCGGCTTTATAACTACAGTAGGTCTATCCTGATGTCTTCAATCATTAAATTAAATTATCTCTTCCTCTAAATTTTATTCTCATTTCTTGTAATTTCAAATAAAAATAGGCATCACTGTGGAAAAAGATTTCTCAATTGCCACTAATTAATTAACATGCCATTAATTGTCACATAGTATGTGCCGTTCTTGCAACTCTTAGGAAACCTCAGAAGCTTGCCAAAGGCTTTCTGAAGCATTGTGAGAACTGTGTGTGTGGAGAATGGCAGTCAGAAGCCTCAGAAGTTTGAGGTAGCTCATGGCGGCGGCGGCAGCGGCACTGAGTCTGAAATAGAGGCTCAGGGATGGGGGGGGCAGCTAGCTGAGACTGCTAAATGCCACAGGTCTCTACTTCAGCCCCAATGCCATCAACAAGTACCATTATGCAGCATGGCCAAAAGGGAAGAGATAGGTGGGATGAGAAAGGGGTGGGTGGAAGGAGTTGGAGGCAGAGGAGATAGTCTCTTGCATTTTTGTGGTCCGGAGCAGGGAGAAATGGCTTACATTGGGATGGATCCTTGCTTAACAACCGATAGGATTGCCTAACAAAGGCAAAGGGGATTGTCAAGAATGTCATGACTAACATACAAGTAACATCATGCTTTATGATTGTACTGCTTAGCAAAGGAGATTCCGGTACCAATTGTCATCATGACTCAAGGCTACCTGTACTAACAATGCCTGAATGTGGAAGGTGAAAGGTTCCTTTTTAGTTTTATCTATTCCAGGGGTGAAATGCTCCCTGTTCGGACCGGATTACCCGATCCAGGAGCGATGGCAGCGGGTGATTCAGAGTACCACCCAAATCCGGAAGCAAAGCGCCTGGATAGCTCAGCAGACTAATGCATTGTGATTAACTCCAGCTGTCTCCAATTACTGTAAGTTCAAATCTCATCAGGCTCAAGGTTGACTCAGCCTTCCATCCTTTCTAAGGTAGGTAAATTGAGGACCCAGTTTGTGGGGGCAATAAGCTGACTTTGTATAAATATACAAAAAGTATGAAGGCTACTGCTTAACACATTTTAAGCTGCCCTGAGTCTCCGGAGAAAGGCGGCATATACATCAAATTTTTTAAAAAATCCCTGGCCTGAATTCGGCTAAAGAGGTTGTAGAAAAAATGGTTTTAAAAGAAAAAAAAGTTGGCCACACCCACCCAGTCACATTACCCACACACACACACCAAGCCACGCCTACAGAACCAGTAGTAACAAATTTTACATTTCATCACTGATCAGTTCCCAGATTTCCAGCAAGTTGTGAAGGGAGTACTGCAAGAGGCACAAAATATCTGGATTTCTTCTCAGCCCCCCCTTTCAACAAGGAAAACTATCCCTCAATTTAGCAATAGATCACACAACTCAAACCTTGTTACAGAGACTTTTTTTCACTAGCAGAGTTTGAAGTACATTAAAGCCAACAGCAGTCTTGAACCTAAATTATTTTCAACATGCAGAAATATTATAAACTGCAGCCATTTTCAAGCTTCTTCTGGCTACTTGGCCACTGATACAAAAGAGAGTAATTCAAATCTGTTAAACAAAGGAAATAAATTATTTTCTTTTAATTGTATTTTAGCACTTCCAAGGCTTTGGTGCTACATGAGAATCTACTGGAGAGGTTTTATAGAATGGAGAAATGAACCCATTTGCTTTCTCTTTAAAATTCCAGCATATTTCCATTCACCAGGCAAAGCTAGGCAATCAGGGAGAAGATCATGCATCCAGTTCAATTACCTTTAAATTTGCAGACAGAAGAGCAGAAGCAGCCTCTACTTATAAAAGACTAAAGTCTAAGGTTAGTAACCGAGCAACACCCTTTCAATTAGGTGTCCCTGTTGGGGTTAGGCAGCAAGCTATATTTGATTACTTTCTAGCAGGGCTGTGTATATTTCAAAAGTTATTTGGAGGAAGTGCTTTGGACCTCATATGAATGAAATACCTCTGTAATATTCATTGAATATTTGGACTTCTTTCAGGCTTCTGTGCTTTCAGCTGCAGCATCATTTCATTCAGGATAACAATGCCGTCTTAATAGTTGATCTACTTTACTGAACAGCAAAAAGGGGAGGTGAACTCATGTGAAGTCCAAAGCTCTTTTTTCAAATAATTTTCAGTGAGTGCACAGCAGGCAAAAAGCCAGGGGCCATGTTGGAAGGCAGTAAATATTCTTATCACAATATAATTGGTTAATCGGTATACTGGAAAGAGATTTTTCGTAAGACAAGAACTAACTGACTTTAAAGAGAAGGTGTTCAGAACTTCCTTTAGGCCACATACTTACATAGATTAAAGCTGACCAAGGATGAATCTACTCCTTCCAAGCTATATTCCCTTGCTGAAAATTCTTTAATTGGGGTCTTAGTACAGCCTTTTAAGAACTCTATCTTGTGATTTTTAGCTAAATCATTCATCGATCACAACTTACAGCTATACCTTATGTGCCACACTAGTTCATAGGTATTCTAACACAAAATGAGTACCCTACTTTTAAATTCAAGTCAGTTGACCATGGTATCCTTCTGGGGTGGCTAAGAGATCTGGGAGTGGGAGACACCGTGTTACGGTGGTTCACCTCCTATCTCTCTGATTGATCACAGTTGGTGCTGGTAGGAGAACAGAGGTTGCCCCTAGGCCTCTCATTTGTGGGGTGCCTCAGGGCTTGGTCCTCTCTCCCCTCCTATTTAACATCTACATGAAACCACTGGGTGAAATCATCCGACGACACGGGGTAGGATATCAGCACTATGCTGATGATACCCTGCTGTATTTCTCCATCCCTCGTCAGTTCAGTGAGGCAGTAGATGTGATGTGCCGATACCTGGAGGCTGTGAGGATCTGGATGGGAGTCAACAGGCTCAGACTTAACCCAGTCAAGACCAAATGGCTCTGGGTATTGCCCTCTAAAGACTATGTCAATTGTCCATCCTTGGTTCTGGGGGGAGACAAAGTGCCCCCCTCAGAACGGGCTCGCAATTTGGGTGTCCTTCTAGACTCACAGTTGAGATTGGAACAATATCTGACAGCTGTAGGACCTTTGCACAGGCTCGTCTGGTGCACCAATTGCGACCCTACTTGGATCAGGAGGCTCTCCTCACAGTCACTCATGCCCTAGTCACCTCACGGTTGGAGTATTGCGCTCTACTTGGGACTACCCTTGAAAAGTGTTCGGAGACTACAGCTGATCCAGAATCCAACCACGCGAGTTATAGTGGGTGCACCTAAATACACCCACATTACACCAATTCTCCGTGAGCTGCTCTGGCTCCCTATTGGTCTCCGGGCGCAATTCAAGATGTTGGTTATTGCCTTTAAAGCCCTACATGGCTCAGAGCAGGCTATCTTCGAGACCGCCTTCTACCACATAGCTCCCAGCGACCAGTAAGATCCCACAGAGTCGGTCTCCTCCGGGTCCCGTCAGCTAAACAATGTCGGCTGGCGGGCCCGCAGGGGAGGGCCTTCTCTGTGGCTGCCCCGGCTCTCTGGAACCAATTACCTTCTGAAGTCCGGACTGCCCCCATCCTATTGGCCTTCCACAAAGCGGTGAAAACCTGGCTCTTCTGGCAGGCCTGGGGCCATTGATCTCGCTATATGATCTTGCGAGACCCGGCCACAAATTGGAGTGTATGTGTTTTAACCTTTTAATGTTTTAATGTCTTCTTTTAACTTTTGTATGGGATATTTTGCATTGTTTTATTCTCTGTTGTAAGCCACCCAGAGTCCCTTGGGAGTGGGGCAGCATAGCAATGCGACAAAATAAATAAAATAAATAACATTCCAAAAATTAAGAAGAAGAAAAAAGTGTCTCCCTGAACTCATTATTTCCAACTGCAGAAAAAACATTGGAGTTATATGTAAGGAAGAACATAGTTCCATCTTCTCTCAAGAAGCATCATCTGCATTTTCTTCTGCATTTGGAAAGAGAAATTGGTTGATATAACCTCTTTTGGAATATCATTTTTCTCTAATTACAAGCATTTCTATGGCTACTTTAATAAAGAGGTATAACAAGAATCAAAGCACTCAAGCCTACCTGAATCTTTTTGCTGCTAATTATTAGCAAACTCACAAAACAGACAAGGAAAGTGGCCAGGGATTTACTAATTTAAATTACAAATCCTTTTCTGCTTTGTTGCTATAAACAATTGTCAATTATCATGTTAAACTTCTCTACTTATTTTGTTTATCTAATGCAGCTTGCTGATATTACAGTTTAAATTTTATGTATAAGGGTTTTTTTTATTTGCAATGTGACCTTCTATTTAGAATAGCCTTCTCCAATATAGTGCCGTGCAGATGAGTTGATACTATAACTTCCAGATTCCCAACCAATAGAATCAAAAGCACAATTTAAGTAATAAAAATATAGCAACAGGAAAAGAGTATAAAGACTATATCCTCTTTAATTACTTATTTGCAAAGGTCTCATCAAATTTCCTTCAAAGACTATCATGAAGGGTTATCTTGAATTGGGATTAACAGCTGCTTATCTGCCTCCCAACATGGCTGTCACACATAAATTGGCAATTTTATTTATGAGAGAGAAGAGGGGACGGGAAGTTGTACCTGAGCCTATTGAACGTCCAACGGAGTCAGAGGAAAGAACCACTGAATCTGTAACACAAGAGTACAAGTTCATTTTTCCCTTGTCATATAAACTCTTACTTGTTAATAAGAAACTCCTATTTCCTATTCCTCAAAAAATCAATCTATTGGTTAACATGAAGCAGAGAAATTTTATCCCAATATTAATCTAGCTTTGACTAATCTAGTCAGTCAAAGTGGAATGGCCTAGACTTATATCCTTTCCGAAAAGTGGTAAGCAGTACAATAAGAGATAAACCCCTACAATAACTTGTTGGCTCACAACAAAAAGTCAGTGGGAGCATGTTTGCCATTGCCTTTGAAGAGCTATAAATATTTAATGTGAATTCCAGAAGTCCCAAAGGTGCTTTTTCAGGGGGAACTCGATGTTCTGGTTTTTCTTTGAAGACGTTTCGCTTCTCATCCAAGAAGCATCTTCAGCTCTCCAAACATCTTCAAAAAACCCCAGAAAATCCAGTTGCTTCTTGAAAAAAGCACTTTTGGGACAACCTTGACCTGGATGACTGAGAATCTCTATAGAAGTACTGCGGTTATTTTAGTTGTATATATGTTTATCTTGTAACAGAGAACATTGATTGTATTAAATTACTGTGTCATAGAATGTATAAATATGTATAATACCTAAACATGAAAATATAATAGGTATGATGCCTTTTCATTACACATCTCTCCGTTCTTATTTTCTAGTACGTAAGTGGTTTGCTCATCCAGTTCTACCAACAGCTGTCCAAGACATAACTGGGACTTTTCCATTTTTCCCCTTGATGTTCTAATGCCAGAAACTGGACTTCAAAATGCATATATAAGGTCATATTTCCAGATATGTAAATCTCTTTTAAAAATCACCTTTTAGTACAGACTCCAAGTTCCAATATCCACCAATAAACAAACTTAAACACATGTAAATGAAATTATTATTGTTGCTGTTATTTTAAAATCTTCTTAGTGCAATCATAATTCTAATTTCTCAAATTACATAATAACAAAATGAAAATTTAATTTTTCGTGATTTCTTTTAAAAAGGTTATATTTATATTATGCTTTTCCACTATACCTTGAGGATCCCAATTCCCCCATTTAAACTTGTTTATTTAATCTTTAAAAAGTAGATATTTAAAAATCTACAAGCAATGACACAATCTGAAGGCCTTGTATTAGCCACATAGGTAGCCAGATTATGAAATCAACTCCACAAGATGTTTACAATTACTTTTGTTGAGACCGGCTATTAAAGCAAAATTTTGCTTGTTTTGATTTTGTTGTATCTCCTCCTTATAGTTCCACAAATTAGTCTGAGTCACTTCCAAATGTTATCTGAATATTCTGGGCTTTAAAAATCTTTAGCCTTTGTTGTCTTGTAATGAAATCAGTTTATCTCCATCCATTTTTCCTTCCTCTCTGCACCTTGCTTGTTGTAAATACTAACAACAATCCTTTTGCTATATTCTGACCTGTTGCCTCTTTTTAAATGCAGCTACTACATCAGCTTTATCAGAAGACTACTAGAGGCTCCATTTGTGCAACCTAATTAGAAATGACTTTCCTTGTGTTATTGTTTTTGTTGTTGTGCCTTCAAGTCAATATCCTCTCATGGTGACTGCCTGGATTAGTGCCTGAACTTTTCTTGGCAAGATTTTGAAAATGCCAATAAAGGAGAATATTTGTAGCTCAGGGTTGAAACGAGGGGTTCTCAGTGCTTTCTGAGCTTGGTTGTTCCTTTGCAGATGTCTTATTACCCAAATTAAGTAACATCATCAGTGCTAGCGATGAATGTAATAAAACATCTGCAAGAAAACAAACAGACTAAGAGAGTACTAAGGACCCCTCATTTTGGAAGTGGTTTGCCACTGCCTCCTCCCTAGGGCTGAGTGACCTGCCTAGAGTCACTCACCTGGTTTTGTGCCTAGCAGGACTAAACACCCAGTTTCTAGTTTGATGCTTTAACCAGCATATCAGATTGGCTTTCTTCCTTTCCTCCTAGTCTCCATTGTATTCTACATATTTTACTCAATGATTATATTAATTAAACTGTGATCGATTGATAAGGAAGGACATCCCATAAATAGTCATAAGAAATGGGTATAATAAAAGTTGTTTAATCTGTATTAACTAACAATCTGAAACTCATCCTATTCTTATTCACTAATTTTAAATACACAGGACAGAATTTCAAGTTAAGTTCCCTACAGAAGTTTAGGAAAAGTTCACTTTTCCATTCACTTTCCAGTCACTCAGGCTTTTAAAAATAATTAAAAATTATGTCATGGAGGCTCTCCTTAACCATAGGAAAAGGGATGTTAAGATTTATGGGAGGAAAGATGCAGGCAACTGCTCAATTCATGGCAATTTTTCATGTCCAGTCTTTCATATCACGTCATCATCTGGGCTTCAGGTTTGTCACAGTATAAAGAAACTATGCACTTGTCACTGACCTTTGGCCTTTGGCAGAGCTGGGACACTGGTGAATTAATCATTCAGCAAAATAAGCATATCCTTAGGGTGCCGAGGAAAGGGGACTGCCACATTCAACTTTAAGTGAATTTTTAAAATAGTCCTTATCTGCCATATTCAAATTTAATCTTCATTGTTAAAAACGTATGTTTTTTGGCATGGTGACTGACTAAAGTTTAAAAGTTCGTTTTGACGGTACCATCAGATATCACATTTGCTTTTGTCTCATCACATACATTTTGCTTCCATCGAAGGGCATAACTGCTAGGCAGTGTATGGGGCATTCGTTGGCTTTAATCTACCCGGGGATAGTGCATCTGTCATAGATGTTTTTAATCTCTCAATGAGGTTTCAATATCATTGATCATGCTATCCTTCCAGACTGACTTGCAAGAACTGAGAGTGGAATGTTATTTGTTGCAACATAATTTCCCTCTTGTGTTTGATTTTAGTCATTGACTGGGAGCGGAGGAAGTGTTGCACCCTAAATCCTTGCTCCCTAAATCCAGGTACCATAGAGCTTGATGCTCTTATCCCTTCTGTTTAATTTCTATGTAAGGTATCAGCCTACTGATGATATTCATTTGTATATTTTCAGACTGACCAAGTAATGCTGTCTAGGTCTCATACCATTGTCTGAAAGCTGGGAAGAGTCTGGATCAGGAGGTATATGTTTAGATTCAACCTTGAGAGGTTCATTGGGATTTTTGCTATGCACTCTGCATGGGGCTGTCTTGGAAGAGTACTTGAAAACTTCAGCAATCTAGAATGCTGCAGCAGCACAAACAATTAATGGGCAATGTCTCAATATGCCCATATAATATTTATGTTTTATGTTTCCAAGTATAATTCAAGTTGTTGGTTGTCAACCAAAAATGCCATTCCAGACACGGATTATTTGAAGGTTCATTTTTCTCCTGTGATATCTGTAGATCCAGAATTATCTGATAAAGTTAGGATGCTTTGGGATCTATCTATCGAATAATGCTATCTGATGGGGTCTGGGAGGGGTACCTTTTCCATCATGACACCTATCCTTTGTAACAGCATCCCCTCAGAGATACAAACAGCCTCAACTTCCCCAACTGTGGGTTATTTTGCTCTTTTTATGTTTGTTGTCTCCCTGTTCATACATCTATTCTCTTTTTTTATGGTGTTTGATTGCTGTTTATGTTTTAATCAGTATACCACTCAGAATTGTCCCTATTGGGCAGCCTACAAATATGACAGAAAGACAGACAGATAAAGTAGGTCCTGAAATAATCCAGAGTCTTTTCAGGAGGTTGGGAGAAGAGGGATAATTTTCTTTCTATAACCTTCCTTCAGTTAACTTATCTTGGACTCAAAATTATTCCCTTGTAGGAAGTCATTTCCCACTTTCTTTTTCATCATTAAATTCAAAAGCAGAAAAATAATTGTTTGTGACCAGAAAAATATAGTGTTTAGAATTGTATGTATAGACCGTATGCTATATTTTGAACAGAGTTCTGAGAAATCACAAAAGAGACCACAGGTCCCACAGGAATAATATACATTTAATAAGAGTTTGATGCAGTTCTTGCTTTACATACCACAGGAACAGTATTCTCCAGAATCCAAACCAAACATAGAGAGGCCCTGACATTTATCTGGCAGCTTCTCTCCTTTAAAATAGTGCAGACCTTGAACGCCATTTCAAAGAACTAATCTTTCAAAACTGGGGAAAAAAACATCAAAATAGCTCCAATTTTTAGTGTATACCTAAAATAGGCTAGTCCCAATTGAATGCTGGCTTGCAATCAAAATATCATATAAATTGAACTAATTAATAATGAATAAATAATAACAGTAAGTAAAAATTATTGCCAGCTCCTGAGTACCAGGAGGAAAAGTTCAACAGCAGATATTTTCAGTGCTCCTTCAGGGCATGTATAAATAAATAAAGTGTAGTGTTTGAGGACATTCCAATTCTCAGAGGCATTTAAAAATTTAACACCTATAAATTGCTATCTTATTTTTTATTATTCTTTCAGTTGTCTGTGATCACAGCCCCACAGCTATTTATTTGATGTAAGTACTAGTGGAGAGCCAGTCTGGTATAGTGGTTAAGGCATCAGGCTAGAAACAAGAAATTCATGAGTTTGAATCCTGCCTTAGGCACAAAGCCAGCTGGGTGACTTTGGGCCAGTCACTTTCTTTCAGTCTTAGGAAGAAGGTAAATTACATCTGAAAAACCCTGTGAAGAAAACAGCAGACACCTGCCCAAATAGTCTTCAAAAATCGGACACAATTGAATAATAATAAAACAGTTTCTGTGAGGGAGAGTTAGTTGAGGCCTCTGCAAAGACCTCTGTATTCAAACTGGATGGTTAAAAAAAAACATGTTTTATTTTGAAAGGGGTCATGAATCCAGTGCATCCAATGCTGAGGTTTACACTAGAAAGAGGAGCATAAGAGAGATATTTGGGACCTCAACAGGTATTCAGTTTAGTAGTTTTCACATTACCTTTCTTCGGATATTCAGCTAAATTCAAACTGGGCAGAAAAAAAAGGGAAACATATGCTACTCCTAACTCCTCTCCCTCTCTAAACTTTCTGCCAGAGTTCTGAAGGACAGCTGCACTGTGCTCACATTTGTATGAACTCAAGTCTCTGCACAATCTTGGAACCAGCTTTATTGCATGGAGGGGAATATTTGCATTCAAATATATTGCCTCTTCTAATCTCCAAGCATGTAGGAGAGATTGGAACTGCGTGAGATAATTCCTCCACTGCCGACTTTAAATACCTCCATATATTCACAGGTCAAAGCAGGGCTAAACAGCTTCCTAGTGAGTTCAGCCTTTGCCTACTGAGCAAATGCTAAACAAAGCTGCCTCTCCTTCAGTAGCCAGTTTTCCTACAGTGACTTCCCTCGAGTGACGCAAGTGGCTCTTTCTTGCTGTGCAACACATCCTTTGGATCCTCTGTCTCTCTCTCTCTCTCTCTCTCTCACACACACACACACACACACACACACACACAGAGCAATGGCCAAAGAGCCCACAAGGCCCTTGAAAGTTTCTCAATCAAAATAAAGCCACCAGGCAAACTTAAATCCACAACACAAGAGAGTTTCCAAGGCATGATCCAAATCAAGGCACAGTGTCAATCCAAAGCAAAGCAGGAATCACAATGACCAGAAAACACACAGCTAAGAAACAAAGACGTTGTTCCCAGCATCGCCTCCATCTGTCTGCTGTGCTAAATATCCAGCTGCTGGTGCATCCCTTAAAGAAGGGCAAGGCTTTCTCCTCAAGAATAATCTGGCTGAGCTTCTCTGCTCCTGCCTTTTCTCTGCACTATGTGTTCTTGGATCAGGTGCAGAAGGCAGTTCTTCTTCCTCACACTGATGGGCCACAGCTGCATGCTTTCCCCAGCTGGAGCTGTCAGGACTTTTCTGCTGCAGCTGCGCTTCAGCCAAATCCCTCACAGGCAGCTGCCCAGAGCCACCAATCAACTCAGCTTCTGATAAAGTAGAAAATTTGTAGCTTCAGGGTTGAAATGAGGGGTCCTTGGGGCTCTCTTAGTTTGTTTGTTTTCTTTCAGACTCTTGTGATCTAGGCTTCCTGAGTCATTAAAACATGGGTAGTCCCAAAATCCTCTTTTATTGCAACAGCTATGAATTACGTTCATTCATAGCTGAGTCCCAATTAGTTGCAAAAAGTCTTTCAGGAGAAGTCCTTTGGGATAATCACCAACCTTTATCTCCCTTGACACACTGCCAAATACCTACTTGGCAAAGCCACATGGAGTCCAGAATTAAACAGAGATGCCAACTGGGAACAGACTTAACAATGGTGCTTTCCTGCAAAGGGCCCAGGTGCTTTTGCTCCTCTTTTAAACCTTATGGGAGGGGCCAAACATCTCCAGGCCTTACTCCCGAGTCATCCCTTTTGTTTTAACTGTTCTTGCCTTCTGGCAGCTCTGCGCATGGATGCACTAGGAACAGGCTCCTCCTGTTCCTCTGCCTCTCTGATGTCCGACTCTGGAGGCTCCGGAGTCTGCACATAACTCCCAGATGGCCCTGGCCCCATCTCTGCCTCCAACACAGAGCCCTCGTTCCCCAGATTCCAGGACTGGGCCATGGTCCTCCCCTGCCTCCTCACTGTCCGACTCTGCTGCCAAATCCGCAGGCTGCTGGCAGACCACAACACAAACCAACAATCAAGTAGGCCATACCCCAGTCAAGGAACTGCCAAAGATCCATAAGTAAACACCCTAAGCAGAGAATCTTTAAGACCACCCCCACCCACAGGCAAATCGCCAGAATATAAACTGATAGCAAACAACACTCTTTACTAGCACTGATGATGTTACCTAGTTAGGGTAATGAAATGTCTGCAAGAAAACAAGCAAGTTCAGAGAGCACCAAGGACCCCTCATTCAACTTCTGATGTGCCAGGAACTGGTTCATCCTCCCAAGCTGACCTCTAGCGAAGTATCTGGGGAAGCATCCGGGAGAATCCTCACAGGGTTGAGTTGCTTTGCAATACCGTTGAGCCAACAGGAAACAGAAAAGGAGGCAACCAAGACCACAAAGCAAGACCTGCCTGTTCAATCCCTATTGTGCTAATTATCCCCACCTAGTTTTTTCTCCTCCCCCTCCCCTTCCCAGCAAACATTCCTAGCAGGAACTTGGGTTTCATGAACTCCACCCTGAAATATTTGGCTGGACACACTATACTGAGCATAAAGTAGAATCTCAAACTTCCCAGAATAAGTATGCAGGTTCAGTGACAATATGCAGCCTGATGTCACCCAGAAAAATTCAGGAAAAGCCACCCTTGTAAGAATGAGATGGTGAGACTAAGCCAGAATGCCTTGATCCTGGGTAGTCCCCAGGAGGAAATTGGAATTGATGAAGCACTCATTGCTGAAAGCACAAAGGCCATCAACAGAGAGCCCCCAGCCACAGGAACATGTTCTAATTGTAATCTAATTTTAGATATGCAAGTCTAATTTGCACAAACATTGCTCCTATGTCCCCACTCTGCCTCCACAAGCTAATAAAACAAGAGCTCTGCCTGACAGTGGAAGCCCTCTCTGATTACAGCTTTACAATTTTACACATGAAGAGGTCACACAAATCAATTAAGAGTCATAGCGCCACAAAGTTTGAGAACCCTGGCTTCAGTAATTTTTTGTTTATTGAACATGCAAATACAGACAGTCTAACTCATCTGCTTTCTTTAATTTGAGTACAGCTTGTATTTTGCTTTGCTCTGCATACTATCAAGAAGTTTGCATGTTATGGCACTAGTTTTGCAAAAACTATGTTGGAAAGAAAATATAACGAAGGCAGAGATCTACTTGTGGGAGTCACTTCTACAGTTAGCTTTTCTTTTCTTAACAACAGAATGAGCCTTTATTTTGTAAGCAAGAGTAAGATATACTTTTTAACCATATTTTTATTTCTTTCTATACCTTTTTTTCCTTCTCTTTTTCATTTTCTTTATTCTGTATTTGTTCTTGTAAGTTTTTATTTCCTCTTTTAATAAAAATGTATTTAAAAAGTGCGACCAGACATGAAGCTTAAGGGATCTACATTTCTCGCAAGAGTCTCAATATTCAAAAGTATAAGAAGCATGAGTAGCATTGGTATATTGCAGGGGTCCCCAGTCCATGGCATGCCAGAAATGGGGCCATGTAAACAAGTGAAGCCCCATCTGCAGGATCCAGGCAGCATACAAAATCACGCCCCCTCCAGTCTACGGAAAAGCTTCTCTCCATGGAATGGGTCCCTAGTGTCCAAAAGACTGGAGTCTGCTGGTATACTGGTATTTTATAGACAGTATAAATAAAATGTATATACATACACACACAATCCCTGCTATATTACTCACTCCCATAGAGTCAGATAGTTTACTGTTTATGAGCTTGAAGCAAGAAAATGTAAAATAAAATGGTCAACTTAACAGTCTTAATTGGGGAGAGAAGAAGGGAATTAATTATTTGATATTGCTACCTTTGAACAGTTGAGGATCAAACGTTGGCAATCTACTTTTATCCACACAGAGATCTACCAGCAGAAACAGCCCTGCTTTTGGTACTATTCATCCTATATCACTACCCTCAATTAGAAAATTAAGCACTTAGTAACTCCCATTTCCATTTCTTTTTCCCAGTGATAACATGATAATTGCTTTTTCAACGTCCTTCCTCCTTCCAGTATCACCAGAATTGAAGGTTGTGTATATGGTCTTTATTTGTAAAACGTATGTAGCTTACATAATGGTAGGAGCAGTGATAGCACACAGAAACAAATGCATATCAGGTTTACAACTGAAATGCCAATCAAGAATACAAGACTCACATGTGCAGGCTTGCTCCAAAACTCAAATGAAGTAACTTTTGCATAAAAAGAAAAGATCAGAACTTAAACATTCTGAAATGTTATGGAGTATATAAGAAATTGTATAAATTGTAATTTCCAGGAAAAACTAAAAAATAATAATAATTCCAGCTAGCAGAGTCTACCATCAAAAGGTAGTTTCCATCAGTTTACATGTACCTCAGGGGCATCTAACAAGGCATAAAGAAATATAATTAACTTTTTTGCGTCATCAATATTTTTGTAGACATAGAACCTACTTGGTTCGGCAACAGATGTTGTCTGTGATCGTTCCTACACTAATACACTACAATGTATATAAATTCTTTAAAAGGCATGGCTAACACATGATGCAGTATTTTTTTGGAACTGTGCCTTACTATTTAATGCAGTCAAGGTTGAATCAACTGACAGATCGTGTTCTCAGCTCCAAGTTGGAGTCTGTTCAGAGAAACACCAAGGCTAAAATATGCAGGAAACATACGTGCATTCACATATCTTTGAAATGGTGCTATACCAAACCAAACATCATTAGCAGATGTATAAAATAAGACTTTAACCCTTACTTTCCATGATACAGGTAAGCCTTGACTTATGACCACAATTGAGTCCAAAATTTCTATGGCTAAGCAAAAGTTGTTAAATGAGTTTTGCCCCATTTTACGACCTTCCTTGCCACAGTTGTTAAGTGAATCACTGCAGTTGTTAAGTTAGGAGTTGTTGTTAAGCAAATCTGGCTTCCCCATTGACTTTGCTTGTCAGAAGTTCACAAAAGGTGATCACATGATCCATGGACACTGCAACCATCATAAATATGAACCAGTTGCCAAGTGTCTGAATTTTGATCACATGACCATGGAGATGTTGCAATGGTCATAAATGTGAAAATTGATCATAAGTCAATTTTTCAGTACTGTACTGTTTTAACTTCAAATGGTCAACTAAATGAATCGTAAGTCAAGAACTACTTGAATATGATTTTAGCTTAAGCTAACACCATTACCTCCAAGAATGAATTGCTATTACATACAAAAGCGTCAACAGGAGAACAAGTTACAATCAGAAAATATCAAACAACTTACAATCAGCTTTGGCTGAAAAATCCTTATTTCCAGAGACAGCATTATTGAGCCTAACAGAGGGAACAAATAGCAATCTATTGTGTTTAGATTTGGGTTATCAGATCTAGGTTGCAAAACTTCAGATGACCAGGAGACAGCAGCAAAGAGCAAACCCCTTCATTTCCCTAAGCAGTCATCTGGAGTTCGTCAGTGAAGACCTAATAGTCCTAGTTTGGATCTAGCTATATCATCTATTAAATCACAGACTGCTGCTAAATTCTTGAAACAATAATCTAGAACATATGTTTATTTTCCCTCCCACCAATATCCTTTCTTTTATGCCTTGTCATTTTAGACTGTAATGCTGTGGGCAAGAACAGACTATTCTCTGATCTTTGTAATATGCTTCTCTGAACAGCAGGACAAAAAATCCTTTAAATAATTTAAAAATAAGGCTTCCATTAGCTTACTATTCTAGAAATCACACATCTTTGTACAATAGTGTGGATAAGAGAAATTGATTCACACCAAACTAGCTCTGCATGTGTCATGGATTCAAGGTCTGCATTAAATAAAAGTCTGCTTGATGAGGCTTCTTTCCAAATGATTTCTTTTGCTAGCAGATGATACGGAAATAATGAAAAACAGATTTTCAAGTAAGTTACCGAACATCTTAAAAAGCAGAGATATTGAAATTGCTGCCACAGTCATTAATAAGTTGCTTTCCCAGTCTGAAATACAATTCTTTATTGGTCCAAATATGATTTTTATTCATTCACTAACACCCCTTTAATAAAAGTTGCAGGCCACTCTGCATATTAGCATATAATGAAGAAATGTATCAAGAAACAGCATTCTACTAATCACTTCAACCTTATAAAAACACTTTTGCCCATCTCATCATACCTCACAAGTTGGACACCTGTTGTTCTCCAGATGTTACTGAATGAAATCTCCCAGCTCTCCCCATCATTGGCATGCTGTGTTGTCTCCACAAGGTTTACCTCGCTTCCCTAGAAATTTAGGTTCAATCGTATGTACAAATATAGCCTGATTCTAGATCAGATCTAGAGTTATTAGCACATTTCTGAACTTTGGTTAAATGTTCTTCATTAAGAAATGAACATTGCCAATTACAATTAAGTGTATTTTTATTATTATTTCAGTCATTCCATTGCTAAGGTGATTCAATTGCAAAAAGACTCATGGTAGTGTGAAAAATAAGTTTAAAAGCACATACCAAAAAAACTTAATGGCCTCTATCAAGTGAGTTACTCTTTATTGATATTACTGTGCATAATGCTCCAATTTAAAAATAAATTTTAAAATGCAACCTAAACATTCCAGAATTTGTCAGGATGCCACAGCCAAGGCTTTTTTACCATTCCAATTACCCCAAGAGTTGGTGATTTTAATCCACCACATTTGGAGGGCACCATTCTGGGAAGAGAAACCTAAAATTAATTAAATTGTTTTAGTTATATTACTAGTGTTATGTCTGACCAATCCAAAAGAATCTGCCAGGTTATAATAAGTTTAAATTATAAATGCAATAAATAGATCCGCATGATATAAACAACACTATATATAAGAACATAAGCAGTAGCTTGCTAAATTAGACTCCTGGCAGTCTGTTCTCACAGTGGCCAACCAATTGCTCAAGGAAGATCACTAGTCTCTCAAAAGATGACCTTCAGAGGCAGTCACACCCCATCACTTCCATGAATTAGTCTAACCCTATTTGGAAGCCAGCAGATCTGGTAGCCAGCACCACCTCTCATAGTAGAATAATAATTAATAATAAATCAAAATAGCAAATATACCCTCCCTCAAGATGGATTTCAATAAAACCTAGCTAGGGATGAAGATTCAGCAAACAAAGGTATATTCAAAGATATTCTAAAATGTATGAGTAAGAGAGCTTTGTGGACCTCATGTCATTTGCAGTAACTGAGACTGACAAAAATTCAACTTTAAAAAGTCTTTAACATTTTTATTAAAGTGTTGTGAAGAAGGTCTTGGGGTTTTAAAATTTTTTTTCTAGTATTCATGTATTATTCTTTTAAAAAATATTATTTTATTTTAAAAAGAAAAATCATCACCATATAAACCTACAATCTTTTTTTACTGGTACAGATTCTGAGATTTTCTGTGATACATTTCTCCCTATTGAGAAAAAAAATGCTGCAGACTTTTGTTGAATGAATGAAAATACATATTGAAGAAGTGAAAACAGGGATGAATAGTTGTGGGTTTATTTCTTAGTTTTGAGAACGCGGCTGCCACCCAGAGTTCACAGCTCAAACCACTCAAATACACTATATAAATTGCAGTCTATTCTAGACAATAATACTGTTTCACAGGTACTAGGTGGCAAACCCATACTTACGGAGTCAATGGAGAAACCAGAAGAACCACAAGTTGCAATCACATAATGTCTGTGTTAATGACCATGTGTGATTTGCTTAATGACTATGATGGAAGTGAGGTCATAAGTCTATTGTGGTCATGTGATACCTTGCTTAGCAATGGAGTTGCTGATCCCAATTATGGTCATTATGTAAGGACTATATGCAATTGGTTAATGGAAAAGATGTTATCAAATCCTCTTGATTTTTTTGGTACCAGAGCTGGCTCTTGAAGAGAAAGAGGAATTATATCCATTGATCGGGTTTACAGTAAGTAATTATTAATCAAACATTTGCTGAGCAAGCCACAATAGCATGGGTCACATAATATAGTGAGCTGTAAACCATGTTTTATAATATAGCTTTCCACATTAAACACATTAAACCAAAACAACAGTCATATAATGATTTAACTCAATTTGTGAATTTACACTTTCTCAGATTTCACAGCCAAGTCATTTCCTCCATAATCACTTGAAAAGATACCCATATGAATAGAGTGAATTCAACGAAAAATTACATCCCCAACTGTCTGCCAAAAAAAATCCCAAGTTTATTTTGTTATCTTAATTGGTGCATTTGTACATCTCAGTAAATTAATGGGCACAGTGTTTATTATGGCCAATGCTAGACAGAAGCAAAAGGCCAGATTTTAAAGTTAAAACAATATTTTCTATCTCTCTGGCTGTCCCTGGCTGTCACTCCAAATCAAGTTAAGGCAGTATCACTTTAAAAACAGACATAATTTCTGAATTAATAAATTAAAATATTACAATTAAAAAACTGATAAAATACTCCTAAAAATATTTTCAAAAGAGTTTTTGTCAAACTAAACATAAATAATTGAGGCAAATTAATATACAAATTAGCATTCTGCACAAATGTGTTACAAATGCATATAAAAATAAAGATGGGGAAATCATTAAAATCCTCCATTCAAATCTCCTTCAAATCATAACATTTATCTCCACTATAACTTTTTTGTTATGAATCAAACTGGATTTCCTTTAAACTAAGCAATGTTCATTATTTCTGAAATAAAATGTCTGTCACAAGGAGAATGACTATTGGTTACTAAGAAAGTTGTATAATCAAAATCCTTGCATATATAATCAAAATTGCCATTTCGGTGTTATAAGCTTCACACAGATTAAGGGTTGGTTGTTTCAGTTTTTGCAGCATAAACCATCAAGGGTAAAGCCGGAGGAATGACAGAGAGGTTGGAGAGATAAGCTAAACTATCTTGTGATTAAGAGCTCTTCCAGACACCCCTTCTGGATGAAGTGGCATTGCCCCACTTCTCTCTTCATTGCAAAGTTCTGAAGGAGACAGTTATTCAATGGAAACTGACACTGAACAGATACAGCCAATGCTTCTGGTTTTCCACTCCTGTCTTCATGGCTGCAGGTCTTGGCTGGCAGACTCTCAAAAACTGTAATTTTAGACAGTAAGTCCAGAAATGGTTTTGGCCTTCAGCTGCCTTACATGATCATCGACCCCAGCTGGGAGAGAATATAATATAAAATACTTTAAAAGAAAAACAACATTTTTAAGAAGTCAGATCAGGTTTGTCCTTCAGATAACTCCAGCAATCTCTATAATTTCACTAGGTTAAGCAGTATCACTTGCCTTTTAGAGATAAATATAGAGGAAGAAAAAGCCAGGTCAATGCAACCAGTCTTTTCTGTTCAGGAGTTCCACAAAATTCTTTGGGGGGGGGGGGGGGGGATTCTAAAAAATGAAGAAACCAAGAAATGTGAAAGAAAGATTCCACAGATGTGAGTATGATCTCAAGCACTAAGAAATATGTTTTGTGTAAAAGCTTTTCTGTAAGTTACCCATCAGAAATAAGAAGAAAGCTATCTAACTGTGAAAACTATTAAAAAGAGAGCAGTTGACAAGGAAGCAGACTTCACCAGCCCTGGACAAATAGAGCTGGCACATTTTCAAAAAGAAAAGCATTCCATGCACCATGTGTCAAATTTAAACCAAACCACAATGAGGCCTTTCTAATTAGCACTTGGGAAAGAGAAAACCTAATGACAGAAAGATGGCATGACCCCTAGCAGTATAAGCGCATAGAAATATTTATATGGTTAGAGAAGAGAAGGACTAGTCCCACATGGAATGGTACTAGTTTAGTTTAGTTTATTTATTGTTATTGCACCTTGAACAACGAAATGCCATATTCAGTGTACATTGTAACTATAAAAATAAAACCCAAACACACATCCTTCACATTCTATACAATTGAACTGAAAACCTGATATTGCATTAATATTTCAGTATACAGTAGAATTCAATATAGTTACTGGGATAGAAGCTGTTTTTCAGCCTATTTGTCCTTGTTTTTATTATTCTATACCACCTGCCAGATGATAATAGTTCAAAAAAAGGGTGCCCGGGATGAGATCAATCTTTGAACTTTCTTAAGGCAGTGGGAGCTGAAAAGCTCTTCCAAAGAGGGGAGAAGGGAGCTCTTCCAAAGAGGGGAGAACCAATAATCCTCTGGGCAACGATGTTAACCCTCTGGAGTGCTGTCCTATCTGCCACTGTGCAACTGGCAAACCATACACAGGTGCAGTAAGTTAAAATCCTCTCTATGGTACAGAGGTAGGTCACCAGCAGTTTTTCATTCACTTGTTGTTTCCTGAGAACTACTACTAATAAGGTATTGTACTACAATGAAGAGTTATAATAATATGACATTCTATACAAGATGAACAGCAAATTCCAACAAAAAACCAACATTTTTTAAAGTTGTTGTTTCCACCACTTATTCTTAACCATTGGGAAACCTTTGCAATAGCAAGACAATTGTTTGGGGATATCACAAATGTATTGATAATTATTGAAAAGCTAGAATAATAGTTGAAAAGCTAGCATAATTATCAAAAACCTAGCATATAATTTACTATTTATGTTTATTTAAATCTCAGTGGAAAAGGGACTGTAGATGAGGTTAAAAATACAAATCCCTCATTAAATGGATAATAATAATAATGTCTTGTACTATAAGGTACAGTAACTTGTTATTAAGAAAATCATTTCCAACACTAAATATATCAATATCCAAACACCTTCTGACAAAACTAGAACAGTATTTTTCAACCTTGGCAACTTTAAGATGTGCGGAGTTCAACTCAGCCAGGTTGCCAAGAATGAAAAACACAGCTATAGTTTTATAAGCCTCTACATGGCATGAGAGTTAGTTATTCCATAGATAAAGCACATGTTGACAAACCTCCTCCCATTTCTCTTCGAGCACCTTCAGCAATTCTTGGCCACTTCAACTGGGCAGGCAGAATTCAACTGAGAAAGGCCCCAAGCCATAAGGGCTTGACAGGTGATAGTGCCCTATATTGCATTTGAAACACAGTAGTACCCAATGCAGGTATGTGATGTAAGAGTTGCAAAACTGAATATTAAGTGCACAAGTCACTACATTTGTCCTCTAGTAATCAATGCTTGTGAATCATCTAAAGTCAGCCCACATAAAGCAAATTACAGTAGTCCAACTATAAATTTAATACAATGTATAATTTTATTCTTTGACAATTCCTATAGATAGCATCTATTGTTATTTAACATCAATTTTTACTGCTCTAGACATATGCAGTGTATTCAAGTTTTGCTCAATAGAGAAAAATATGGACTTTTGTAAATCTCTCTCCATTTCTGGAAATATTCTCATTTAAAAAAAAAATCCCTCCCACTCCAAATCACCTATTATGTTAGTTAAACAGAGCAAACACCGGGCGTTTGTAGGATGGGCAAAATTTAAAGAGTGATTAACAAATTTTTGAGGTGACAAAGCAAATACCTAAATTACAAAATATTGAAATTTAATCAGATAATTGCTGTGCATCTCACGTGAGAAAGCCAATTTTTTGAGAGATTTATGATTTGTCATGAAGATGAAATACAATATTAACTAAATGTTTTCAAATATATAATTTCTGACCATTTTGCAAAAATGTGAACAATATTTTCAATAACATTAAGGACAGAAGAATAAGGACAGAAGAAGAAGAATAAAATAAGAGACGGAGGAACAAATCTAGAAGGCTTTCGCCATACTGGATTGATTATTCTGACCTCAGAATACATTTTAGGGGTTTTTTTTTTTCAGCAGTTGTATGGTCTAGGGACTGGCCAAAATTATTTGTTTAATTCAGATGAAATATTACTGGAATGATCATCTTTCAACCCGTCATCAAGAAGCAAATCTCTACTCAGCATTAATGTAAATCAGCGGCCTTATGAAAATGGCTGCTTAGTTTATAATTCATTTATGGTCAAATAGCAGACATTTGAAAATAGAAACAAGTTTGGAGTTTCTAGAAGTATCCAGCAAGTTTGGTCCAGTTCCTGTGAACTGGTTGTTCGGTTTTTTTCGTCCACAAATTGGAGAACAATGATCTGCAGTCTCGTGGCCTACAAGTAGGAACCAGATATCCACACAGTGGATGTGGCAGGCAGTCTATTTTAAAGGACGAAGGGACAACGGAAGAATTGTGTTAAAGATCCTGGTAATGTTCACCCATAAACACAGAAACTAAACCCAGAGAACTGAGAGGGAAGTGAGAATTACCCTGATCCCCTCCCCCAAAGCTCTTTTTGTGTATGTATGTTGTGTATGTCAGCTAGTCCTGTTTCCCAGTGTTCGGCTTACCATGCCCTTTATCTGCTCAGGAACCAACTGTTCCCTAAATTAGGCAGCACACCTGGCTGCATCATTTGATATTACACAATAAATTATTATATTTATTTTATTTTTAAAAATATATGTTACCAATCTCACACAGTGGCTCAAAGCAACCAATGTAAACAGTAAACATATGACAAAATAGAGGAGAAAAAAATATGTACGCTTCTTTCCCCAAAATAAGACTTCCCCTAAGAATAAGCCCAATCGGGCTTTTGAGCGCATGGCAATAAGGCCAAGCACTTATTTCAGGGTTCAAAAAAATATAAGACAGGGTCTTATTTTCAGGGAAACACGGTAAACAATTATTTCTCCAGATGTTAAATTTTCTTGCAGAAATCTAATTGCATATCTTGGCTATGCAGCTTTGGTACATGTGAAGTTCACTACTCTTAAGATTCATTCTCTTGTCTAAAGGAAACCTAAAGTTTATCCTGAACAACAAGAGCAAAATCTTTTTTTGTCTCAGTAACTGCAATCTAAAACAGAAATACAAACCTCAACTTTTTTGGCTCTGATAACTGACCAGTAGACAGGAATGAAAAGAACTCCATATTTATCATATCCCTTGAACTCAGCAGAGACTGCAAAAATGCTTTTAAACTAGTACTTGGCTGAACAGATCCAAAAACACAAATCCTGATAAAAACACTGCATGTACCATTGGCAATACGATAAAACATTGGTATTGTTGGGCTCCGTGTAGATGCAAGAATGACACATCATAAAGTTTATCTTAAGTTTACAACTAAATTGAGTTAACTCCTCCGAATTTCAGAGTGGAACAGAATGTTCATAATAAAACTAATTAAAAATGGCTCTGGATTCACTGCTTTATAGTAGGTATCAGTGAGATATAAATACACTTTCTTGAAGGAAATTTTGACTGTCCCCCAAAATAAAGAAAACAGACTGTGGGAAATATCTGAGGCAATGGATGCTAACCCCATAACAGTATCCAGTAATATGAAAACACTACAAAAAAAGGACCTCAAAATCCAGTTAGAATGTGTAAAACTGGACATGGGTAAGATACTGTTCTAACCAGCAAAGAGCAAATGAAACACATATTTTGGTCTTACTTATGGTCTTGTATGGCCTTGTAAGGTTGCTTTAGGGATCTGTAGTTCCCGCTTAGTTAGGAATGGGGAGGTTCTAGCAACTATGGTAATTCTTTCAACTTTTCTTTACAGATTTCATATTCATAATAACTTATAGCAACAGTGACACCTATTGGCAAATAGAATAAACGGATGAATTTTTTCTGGCTTAATGAAAGATCATAGGAAACTTCTCCTAATTTGTATCTAACCTTTATCTTTAACCAACTGCAAAAATGATAGAAGACATAGATTAAAACTTTTGGAGAGAATCTTGTTGGGAGAACTGTTTTTAAGTAGACAAGAGTCCCTACAAAGATCTTGACCACTTGGTTTTATGTTACATTTGGTATAACTTTGAATCCAGTCTTTCATTTAGACCTTTGTCCAGGTTCATAATATCAGCAAAATAAGCACATTTTTCTCTGGTGGACGATCACCATAAAGAACAAAAATAAAAACCCACAACTGGCTTAAAATTTTGTTTTAATGCAAAATAAATGTTGACTTAATTTTTGAAAAGCAACACCATTTAATTAAAATGCCAAGTAATCTGTTTTCCTATCCAAAGCCATTTCTATCCAAATGAAACGGTATGGTCACATTATTATAATATCTGGATTCACTGTATAATCAGTAAATACATATTACGGGTAGACTTCAATTTACAACCACAACTGAGTCCAAAATTTATGTTGCTAAGCAAGACAGTGGTTAAATGAATTTTGCCCCATTTTACAACCTTTCTTGCCATAGTTGTTAAGTACATCACCACAATTAAATCAGTAACATGGCTGTTAAGTAAAATCTGACTTTCCCACTGACTTTGTCAGAAGGTTGCAAAAGGTGATCACATGACCCTGGGACACTGCTGTTGTCTTAAATATGTACCAGTTGCCAAGCATCCCAATTTTGATCATGTGAGCATGATACTGCAACAGTTACATGTGTGAAAAATGGTTAAGTCATTTTTTCAGTGCCATTGTAACTTTGAATAGGCACTAATTGAATGGTTGTAAGTTGAGGACTACCTGTATATTATGACATTGTGTAAAATGGCTGTCTTGATCAAACAACAGTCTTAGAATTACTGAATTAATTCATTTTACCATAGAGGGTTGTATAATAGGAGCCTGGTGGCGCAATGGTTAAAGTGCAGTATTGCAGGCTAAGTCTGCCACAGTCTGGAGTTCAATACTGACGTGCTCAGGATTGACTCAGCCTTCCATCCTTCTAAGGTCAGTAAAATGAGGACCCAGATTGTTGGAGGCAATATGCTGACTGTGCTATAAAGCACTATGGAGCAGTATATAAATCTAAGTGCTATTGATATATTTACTGAATCATAAATCAACCAAAGAAATCAATCAGAGAGAAAAAAACTGATAAAACTAACTAAACCGAGCATGTGCCAAACAGAAAATTTATTCCTAAATTACATTTTTATATATACATGTAATGACTTTTTCATTAAAAATGTAAGCTGGCAAATTAATCTTGACTCCAGAGAGCCCAGTATTGCTATTAAGGGTTTTAGAATTACTCGCTCCATTAATAAATTTAACAGAACCCCAAACTGATTCTGAAAGGGAGGCATCAAAAGGATTCTTTAGAATATGACCAAACTTCTGAACTTTCTCCAAAGTTTGACATGAGCACTTTAACATCTTCCCCACATTGCCTGAGTATGTATCTGCATGCACAAGACACTTCCTGTGGGATTTCCTTGGAAGCTAACACAACATTTTAGATATTCACATGATTTCCATTTAAGTGTAAATGGAATAAAGTATATAAATAAGAAGAGGTCCTGATTCCCATCATCCTCCATGCATCCTTCAATAAAAGTTTTTATATGCCCATTTTATTTTTTCTGAGACGTTTGATGTACAGTTAAACTTTGGAAACAAAAATCTAGGTGCTATACATATTGATCAATCCAAAAATGATTGATTGAATTGTCAGAGGTGAAATGTTTCTAAATTACCACATTTATTCAAAAATAAATATGAATTCTTCCAGGTTATTATATCACAGTTGTCATTGAGTTAAACAGTCTTTACTGTTAAAGTTTTTAAAAAATCTTAAAAGGGACTATTCAGAAATATTGTGCCAAATAGGCAGTAGATTAATTCTTCAACCAATAGTAATGTGGCTTCATCAAAAAATTTGGCAATACTCAATTACTCTACTAATCAATATGTTAATTTTGATTAACATAGGTGCTCAAAATTTTAATACAGGAAAAAGGGCCAACCAATCCCCAAAATACAATATTAGTTATAGATATCAGAAGTTGTCTTTTACAACATTGATTAGCAACACTACATATACAATTTAGTCTGCAGAATTATTTATTTAGGCAGCTAGTATGTGGGTGGTTACCTTTTTGGCTTTGCTGATAGGCCTGAAATCAAGGTTTAGGCTTAAAATAAATAAACTTCTGGAACATGCTAGTCTTTCAATCTCATTACTGACCAAATATTTGTGCCTAAGGAATATTAAATAAACTCTTTACTGAGTATAAGTATTGATTATCACTTGAGGAACACTTCAAAATCATGCCAATAATTATTTAATATTGACTGGGTCCATATGACAAATATTTATTTAATTAAGCCTGTATGAGGCAAAATCTTAACTGCATTTAAGGATGACATGAGGAGAAAACTGGAACCAAATGCTTAGGCTGTAAAGTAGTTAGACGACACTGACTGAAAGAAAATAAAACAAGCCTGATGGGAAAAAAGCCTACATGAACTTATACTCCTGTTTTAATTTTGTTTCTTTTAGATAAATATTCTCCAGATTGCAGGAATGAGGCCCAGCTTGGAAAATTCTGCAAAAGATATAGTATTTGAATTTCAGCTCCTATTTCCTTCTACAGTTCCAAAAACATATTGCAAATGATTACAAAATGCAATTTGTTCAAATATTTCCTCCACATGCACAGAACAGTATGGGGTCCCAGTACAGTAGAACCTCTGGTCATGAATGTTTCTGACCATAACCAAATCAGGTTCCAACCAAAAAAATCACTTTTTTTTCCCTCACCCGATTTCCCCTTCCGCGCCATTTTTTTGGTAAGCACCAAATTTCCAAAATTAAGTTCAGGTCATGACTAAATCAGTTTGAGATCAAAGTTATGGAATGAATTATGGTTGTGACCAGAGGTTCTACTGTATTTTGCTATCAACAATATTAAGAACAATACATGTAAATATATCATCCAAAAATTTTATAAAAGGCCTACGGCAGTTTCAAACCAAAACTGAGTGTACTGTACCAGCTAACAACTGGGCAAGAATCATCCTAAATTAAGCAAAATTAAAGACCTTTGGTTTAGTAAATTCAAATAGACAGAAAAAAGTTGAAATTGTTAAACATGACATTCTCAAACATGTTTCCAACAAATAAGAAAATTCCAACATTGAATTGACCATTTAATGTGCTGTTTTCTGCATCCTTCTCTGAAATTTTTCCATAATAAAAACATTTTAATTACTATTCTTTGAAATAAGAATAGTATTATTTCCAAAAATAGAAAGGCTGACACTTTCCTGCTCACCCCCTCATATTATTTAGAGAGAGAGAAAAAATTTTCTCTAGATTCCCAAAGAAAGAAGCCTACTGCCCTCAAGTGGTTAACAAATTATGTACTTTGCATTACAACATTGATTTCAAAGATTGCTTGTTACTTGGTAATCTACAAAGAATTGCCTCTGCATGGTTATGCCACAATATTGCCACAATATTCTACAAGCACACAGAAAAAGCTCTTAATCTAAACATAAGTACAAAAATTACAATAAAATCTCACACATGAAGTAAGAAAGAAATACCCCTCCCAAACACACATAAAACTACTAACCTTTCTGGTTAACTTAACATGCTTTAAAGTATATTCAACATTGTTCAATTTCAGATGTCCCAGATATAACTAAATAATGTTTTCACTACTAGAAATGAACCTTCAGGGCTACCTTTCCCAAACAATTTTGACCCCTCCAAAGTGGTGCTCTTACAATACACTGTTTATGATAGCCCAATTTTATGAATTGAGGGAGCGCAGGACAGCTTGTACTGTTTTTTTTAATCACAGTACCCTGTTTCCCCCAAAATAGGACATCCCCTGATAATAAGCCCAATCGGGCTTTTGAGCGCATGCGCTAAAATAATCCTCTGAAAATAAGCCCTCCCCGAAAATATTTAAACACAGAGCTGGAAATCAGGTAAGACGGCAAGAGGAGCCCCATCTTGCTCGACATGCCTCAAAATAAGGCTCCCCAAAAATAAGGCCAAGCACTTATTTAGGGGTTCAAAAAATATATAAGACAGGGTCTTATTTTGGGGGAAACACGATACTTCTATTCTGGGACTTTGGAAGCTACAATGGGAATTAGACATGAGAGAAATCTGCATTTTTTCTGGAGAGAAGAGGGGAGGCACCACAATCCTCCAATCAAATACTCTCCCCAAGCTGTGACAGATGGGTTCAGAGTATCCTTCTCATCAAACCCAATTCAGTAAGTAGATTTATTGAGAAAAATCATTACAAAAGAATACTATTTCAAATGCACACTCAAACACAAGCTCTATTTACAATGGAATCAAGGTTTGAATCCTGTCTGCACAATGTAAGTGGCTACTCTCTTTTGAAAGGGTGGGATAGTTTCTATCTATCTTTGATAACAGACTGCTTCAGGCTTGCTAACTCCTATAGAAGTTTGGATATGATAGTGCTGTTTTTGAAAGCATATGGAGTTGCAATTAGGGATCCTTTGGAATAATTAATTAGTCTGGGAAAAATTAGTTCAGCAATATTCATTCTCACAGGAGCTGAAATGCAATTCAAACAAAGCTAGTATAAACAATGTTTATGAGAATATTGAAAATATTGTAATTTCCAAAACGGTGTGTTATTAATAAGAAGTTAATATATTTTTTAAAAATAAATCAACATGAAAGGGGCCAGTTGTTCTACCAAGACACATAAGAAATTATCTGAACATGCTGCTCTGGGAATTCAGTATTTACAAGTTTGCTTAAAAATACTGCATTTTGTCCATGCAGTATTTTAGGAGTGTAATGATGGCTAGGATCCAAATAATTTCCTGAGTAGGCAAAAGGGAATTATGATGCTATAAAAAAGTCAGAGGGCACCTGAATTTCTTCCAATTCACTTTCCTTAGGATTTAGTCCTTTATATATCCATTCCTATCATAACATCCCAGATGTCTTAAATGTGAATAGTGTCTTTGGAAGGATGAGAGAGATTCTAGTAAATATTATGCAAGGAGAATCACGTTGCATGAAATAAAATCCACTGATACATCTCTTGTTCCAATTGGTTTATGCTACAAATTTTTGGTTGTTTCTGGAGTGAAAAATCAACGCCTTGCATATTTTTAATTTTAGAGAGGTAATCAGGTAAGCAAATTATCCATTACAATAGATCTGGCATGAAATGGTTTATGGCTTCTTTAAATCCCATGCATCATCACATCAGAGTGATAGCCTCCTTGGAAATAGTTCATTTTGGAAATGTTCCCCATAATATATTTTTTTTAAATAATTGCTTGTATGAATTAAATAGAGAAAAGTGTGATACACAACATATATCCAGTAGTGGGATTCTGCCGGTTCTAGGCAGTTCAGCCAAACCATTTGTTAAATTACTGGCTCGCCCTGCCCCTTGCCCCACCCCTCCACACCACTATTTATTGCCAATAAATCCTCTTGCCATCTCCCTGATTTCCAACTCTGCGTTTAAATATTTTTGGGGAAGGCTTATTTTGGGGGGGAAGCTTATTTTAGCACTTGCACTAAAAAGCCCGATTATTATCAGGGGATGTCTTATTTTCAGGGAAAAGGGGTAATTGTTATGTGCTGTCAACATAAAACTGATCATACAACATTTGCTTATTTTTAAGTTTCATATCACTAATCAATCCTTTGTGTTTTACGATTTTTCAATTTCTTCAGCTAAATTAAGCTGAATAATACATTGAAATAAATAAATATTCCTAATGTTTTGTCTTGAAAGGCTGAGCACTTTATGTCCTTACATTGTGAAGTGGGATTTCCTGATGAGAAAAATCTTTCAGAAAATGTTTCATTACTATCGTGACTTTTAATAAAACTTTTATATGTTGATATTCTTAATTTCACACTTATTAACCTTTTGTCATAAGTCTAGAATGGAAGAGCAGGGATATCTATTTCTCAGGTTAAATTAACCTGGTAAATATACTTTCTATTTATTTACTCTCTTATATTTGTACCTCAGAGCAGTTATCTTGCACAACTTATGTTACATTACTTTTATATTTTAGCTGTCAAGCTTCGAAGCTTGGCATTAGCTCTCTAATGCCATTCAAGCCTTGTCGTGTTTTCTCTTCTTTTTGATCTCCTGAACTTTTTTGGACTCTGCTCTTTAATTGCGACTTATCAAAATTGTTCAGGTCTGGAAATATTACCCTGAGTAATTGATTTACAGAAATAATATTTACCTTTAGCAATCACCATTCTCACCACGGCAGTCACCATTGTAGGATTTCATATGATATTGGTGATACAAACTGAAGTTCAAAACAATACTAGCATAAATAATATGAGAATATGAAGTTCTTCTGAATGTTAAGATTTTTAATTTATTAAAAGAAATTTCTGGAGCTCCAAATCTTGAATCTTAGATTTTTTAATATATTTTTGATGCTTTAACAGTCCCAGCATCCATTCTGCAACATAAGTATGTTATATATTGAACTGGAGTATATAAAGTATTCTAACAAGGTCTTGAGTTTGTTGCAAATTGTTAGTTTCCCAGAGCCCATCGTATATTTTGACAGGAAACAACCAACAAATAATCAAAGATTATTTTTACAATAATTACAACCGACTGTGTATTTCTGATATTTACAGAAGTATAGATGAACATTTTAAACTTCTTTAAGTTTACTTTCATTTCCCCCCCAACATTTATGATACAGGTTGCAAAAATTGCTTATTTGTGGTTAAATAGCCAAATTCCACTACTAAAGTATTTTCTTGTCAGCAGCTAAAGCAAGAAAGAGAATATACCCAGATTTTTTAAAAAAAAAAATCCCCAAAGACTTTAAAGGAAAAGAACATAATCAGTTTTACAATAGGCTTGAATGTTTTAAAATGCTGAATTGTCTGGAATAAGCAAACATGTCTATAGCATATTGGTAAATCACTTCCACTTGGCAGAAAAACCAAACAAATCATGAACCTTTCATCCTTGGTTTGTTTAGCATTTTTTCCAAACCAGCATCCCTGGTTTATTTCTCAATTAACAAGTCAGAATAAAACTAGACAAATTAAAAAGTTTATCTTATCATAACTAAAGTGTTCCATCATGTTTTCAAGAATTTATATTCAGGTTATTTCTCCATGAGACTTGCTGCCACAAATATGGAAACAAAATCAGCAGCAGCAAAGCAAGTCAGACCATTTTCTTATACATCTACTTTCTGTTTCCATGGAAATGGAAAGACACAGGGAAAAATGATAAGAACGATATCCAGTTTTTTTCCTATCTCAAACTGCCTTGCTATACATCACTTTGGGGGGGGAGGGGGCGGTGGGAAGCAGCCACTGAAAGGAACAAGAAGGAATGAACATGGGGTCATATTTCAGCAGAAAACTGACCTGGGCTACAGAAAACAGCTATTGAACAATTTCCAAGAAGGAAAATTGAAAGGATTCTCAATCTGTGGATTGCAACTCCAACAAATGTGTGGCAGGCTACACTCACTCCTAATTGCTGGTACTGGGCTAGGCCAAGTGAATTATTCACATATTGAGCTTCTTATCTGACAGCTTTTGTGAAAGAAATGGGTGTTACCATGAGTATACAGGTCAGTGAAGAGAGGCTCAGCCCTGGGATCAAATTCTGACAGAAATCCAGTTCTAGTTGGAAAACTTGGCTTGCCCAAACACGCTAAATCACTGCCACAATTCACCAGAATCAACCAACAGCTGTCTTGTCCAGGCAAAACAGAAGTTTTGTCAGAGAGCATGTTCCAAGAGTTTTTGTTATGGGAGAGGAAGGGCGCACAAATTTATTTCTTATTTTAGGAAATTGAGGCACCACAAGGTTTGAGGATCTTTGATTTAGTAATTTGTAGATTTCAGAGCTGTAGAGTTTAGGAAGCCTGATCTATATTTGCCAACAAGCAGGTGTGAAGAACTTTGCAAGGACTTCTACAATGGATGCTAACAGAGAGCAGATATTACAATTTGATTACACAAATAATCTATTGCTACAGATCAGGTATTAAGAGTCCCAAATCCAGTCCCCAGTTTTTTATTTATAGGCTCTCAAGATGAGGGATTGAGAAAGTCTACTGCCTTAGGCCATGGAGACCTGTTATCAAATCAATTCACAAATATACTAATGATATGGTTCCAAATATGCCATTCTTATAGGCTAATAATAATAAGTATTCAAATATTTTTTCTAATTTCTTTAGAACACAATGTTCTCTTTTCAATTATGCTTTACATTCAATCTTTAGGAGACATATTTAAAATTTAAATACACAAGTAAACCTATTGTTTGATGTGTTAGATTTTCATTATAACCAATTAAGTCTTTTCCACTTAATATCCAAGCTGCCCCTGCTGTTTATTCTTCATTAACTGCTTATTGAAAAAGTTGCAAAGAGGAAGTTAATCAAACAACAATCTGAAAAAAGAGGACACACCTCTTCCCTTCATTTTGACCGGTTCCCCAATGATAAGAAGCATCTGTATTATACAGGTTCAAATATATTTGTTGCTTGGAAAAAGAAACGGTAGGTGGAAAAAAAAAATAAAACGTTTTAATTTCTGCTGTCTAACTTTCCTGAAAATTGACTGACAAAGGAGAAGATTAATAGAGAATGATGTAGAAGGAGTTGCTTCTGGTTTTTATACTAGCTGCCTACATTCCCTTCTGAATCACTTTGTATGTAGAGCAACTCCTAGATCATAGGTGTCAAACTCAATTTCATTGAGGGCTGCAACAGGGATGTGTTTGACCTCAGAGGGCCAGGGCAGGCATGGACAACTCGACATCACTCATGTTGGGGGTGCCTATGGCAGCCCAAGGGCTCTGCCAGTGAAAACTGGCTTACAAGCTGCATTTTCGCTGGCAGAGGCACTGCTGGTCGGTCCTTCGCTGTTTCCAGGGTGGCCCCACGGGCCAGATTTAAGCACTCCAGATGCGGTCCGCAGGCCCTGAGTTTGACACCCCTCTCCTAGATGGAGTTCTGTATGTAAAAGTCCATGACTCTAGAATACATGATATAGTAAATTAGCTTTTTATCCTTCTTAAGATTTCTATCCTTATTAGTATAAATTAGAACCAAGACCCTTGCACTATAATTTCATCAGGGACAGTTATTATACAACTGTGGCAAATATCTGCATCTAAAAAAACATGACTTTCACCAAAGTCATGTTTTCCAAAGGGATATTGGAATAAGAATGGATTTAATGCTGTATCAAATTGGAAAAATATGAGTCAAATGGAATTCAATGAAGAATCATGTAGGATCTCTCTTTTTCATCAGGTTTATGAGAGAAACTCTGTGAAATAATGCCCATCAGAGACACAAAGAATTTCACAAGTTGAGAAAGATACTAGATATGTCTGTTCTCTGTTTTTTGTAACATCTCACCTTAGCAGAAGTTCTGGTTACTTCAGATAATGATATTATCCAGTCATAGATGTTGGATAACAAGAGAGTGATCAAACACAAATAAAATGATGCATAGTATGTTTATCAAAATGACAGAAAAGTTAAGCATACAGTCTAGTCTCTTTCAGTAACATTAGCAGAAATAGAAAAATTTTAAAAGGATGCTATTTAATTTTTATATGTCACAAATTGAGATGTTAACAAACTGAACAGAACATCTTATGACCTTCCAATCATTAAGATCACATACAAAATATACTATTCAAATACTATTAGTTATACCGATTGTAGTACATCTTTGTATTTCCTATCAGGCTACATTGGAAGATGTCAGTTTAGGCTGTGCCCAAGTACCTGGGAATACATCTCACCAAATCATATGAGACTAACTTCTTAAAAAGTACACATTATATCATAGTTGCTATAGTCCACTATAATTCTATTTTCATACATTCACCCTTGTTATTTTTAACTCCCTTGAAATAATTTGGCATGCTATTATTTAGATACCTCATATCACAATAATGAGATTATAGTAATAATTAAATTGGGATGCTATAGACAGTTTTATAACTGAGCAGGATGCTCAGAATCTGCACCCTAAAAAAAATAGACTATTTTAACATTAACCTCTGAGAAAATGCTGCCACAAAAGTGATAGTAGACGAAAGCCAGTAAACCATCTTAATTTATCCTGATCAAATCATTACCTTTAAGTGCAGCTAAAAAAAAAACCAACTAACATCATTTCAACAATATCCAACATGTGAAAACTATTTATATAATATTCATATATCAGGAATGTTTATGTGACTAATACAGACATGGAATTTATTAGCTCATCATCATGCAATAAAATTGTATTAAACCCAGAAAATATAGAAAGGTGATACATTCAAACAAAGCAAAAAAGAATTAAAGCTAATGCTGAAAGAGATTGTACTCAGATTAATTCTGAGTTAACTGTATTCCCTGTCATCAGTCGTATTCAGGATTTAATGAATTATTTAATATTTAATATTTAATAATTTAATAATAATTATTTAATAATTAAATACTATCTCCAAACTTGAAATGAAATACTGGAAAAGCAAAAACAAATTCTCCATTTGTGACAAGACTAGTCAAATCTTCCCGGATGTTGTAACCTCTCCATGTGCTGGGATACTGTTCTCTGAATTGTTTCTAAGTCCATGCAAACATTGATGCATTCATTGTATCTAAGTAGTTATAAATTATACATTATATATATATATATTTTTTCAAAATCTTTATTGATTAAAAATTATAATACATTTCTGTCATTTCCGGTTTCATGATATTATTATACATAAACAAGTATACTTTCATGGTATTTACATTAATGCATTATTATTATTTACATTATTTACATTCCCATTCATTGCTTTCATCCACATGCCTTTTGTCGGTGAAATCCTCATGGGTACATTATATAAGACTATCATACAGATACCTTTCCAATTTTCATTCTTAATTTACAATTCACTAAGAGTATAACAACATATATTGCTCATTCAAATTAACTTTCATATTCAATTAAAAGTATCATTATCCATTTTGTCTTTGTTTGATCCAATCGTACCATCTATCCCATACCCTAGAATATTTTGAGCTTTCCTCATTTTTTAATTTCTGCGTTAATTGATCCGATTCCGCACACAAATATATCTTTTGTATTACTTGCTGATCGTTTGGCAAATATTCCTTTTTCCATACTTGTGCATTCGCTATTCTCGCCGCTGTAATTATGTGGTGTATTAAGTATATCTTTTCTTTTCTAATGTTTTGTTTGTAAATTCCTAATAAAAATATCTTGGGGTCTAGTTCAATTTCTTCTCCTACTATTTGTATTATCCACATTCTAATTTTCTCCCAATATGCCTTAGTTTTGGGGCATAGCCACCACATATGGTAAAAAGTTCCTCTAGCCTGTTTGCACTTCCAGCATTTTGAGTCTAAGTTGGGATACATTTATGCTAGCCTCGACGGGGGTAAGTGCCATCTATACCATATCTTATATTGGTTTTCTTTATAACTTACCGATTTTGTCATTTTAATATTATTTTCCCAAATTCTTTCCCACTCTTCTAATTGGATATTTCCGCCTATGTTTTTGTTCCAGGCAATCATCTGCCCTTTAATTAAATTCTTACTCAATTCCAGTTCTAATAAATATTTATATATTTTAGATATCTTCTTCTCTTCTTTCGTTTCCAGAATTTTGTCTAATCTATTTGGGTTTAACTCAACTCCTCCTTCATCCCTATCTTTTCTGTGTCTATTTTGTATTTGAAGGTAGGGCCACCAATCTAATTCTATTCCCCCATCTCTGAGTTCCTGGCGTGTTTTTAATATCCCGTCTGAGTCTAATATATCTCGGTATTGTATAATTTTTTGAAAGGATATGGTGTTTGGGTGCATGACCGCCTCCACAGTGGAAAACCACCCGGGGAACTTTCTTATAACATTTTTTTTTTATTTCCAGCCAAATATCGATTAAGGCACCTCTAATTATATGGTTCTTAAAATGATGATAACTTTTGTTCCCGGAAGTCCACAGGAAGGCGTGCCACCCCATCATTAGATCATGCCCCTCTAATTTTAGTAAAGTTGATTCTCTAGGTTAACCCACTCCTTTATCCACAGCAGGCTTGCTGCTTTGTAATATTTGTCCCATGCAGGAAACCCAAACCCTCCTCTAATTTTATTGTCCTGTAGTGTGTTCAGGCTTATTCTAGGCTTTTTACCTTCCCATACAAATTTTGTCGTAATTTTATTCAAATTGATAAAAAAACTTTTTTCTAATTTCACCGGAATGGTTTGGAATAGGTAGAGGAGCCTCGGCAGGATGTTCATCTTTAGTGCAGCTATCCTTCCCAAAAATGAAATATTTAGTCCTCCCCACCTTTCTAGATCATTTTTAATTTGGTGAACCAATTTATCATAATTGTTTTTCTTTATATCTATATTTTTATTTGTCAAATTTATTCCTAAGTATTTTATTTTCTTAACTACTTTTAGTCCGGATTGTTTCTCTAATTCCTCTGTCTGTTTCATTGTTAGGTTTTTTGTTATTATTTTTGTCTTATCCTTATTAATTTTCAGACCGGCTACTTTTCCAAATTTTTCCATTTCTTTCATTAAATAGGGTTCAGTTGCTAAAGGATCTTCCAGAAAGAATACAAGGTCGTCTGCAAAGGCTTGGACCTTGAATTCTTCTCCTTTTATTTTAAGCCCCCTAATATTTTCGTTAGCTCTTATCCTTTGAAGCAAATTTTCTAGGGTTAAAATAAATAATAGTGGTGAGAGAGGACATCCTTGCCTTACTCCTCTACCTATTCCAAAGAAGTTGGTTGCTTCTCCATTAATTAATATTCTTGCCTTTTGGTTAGTATATATTGATGAAATTAATTCTTCAAAGTTCTTTCCAAATTTCATATTTTTTATCTGTTTGGTCATAAATTTCCAGTTAACTCGATCGAATGCCTTCTGTGCATCTAGGAAGATTAAGGCTGCCTGTTTTTCTGGGTGTTTATCATAATATTCAATTATATTTATAACTGTCCTCAGGTTATCTTTTATTTGCCTACCTGGTAAAAATCCGTTCTGGTCTACATGTATCTTTTGATTTAATATTATCTTTATCCTGTTGGCCAGTAGACTCATAAAAATTTTATAATCCGAATTCAGCAATGAGAAAGGTCTGTAATTTTTTATATGGGTAGTATCCGTCTCTTCCTTGGGGATCAATGAAATATATGCTTCTCTCCAAGTCTCTGGTATTTTTGCCTTTCTCAGGGCTTCATTATATACTTCCAGGAGAATTGAATTCAAAATCTCGCCTACACTTTTATATAATTCTACTGGGATCCCGTCTGTTCCTGGTGTCTTATTATTTTTCTGTCTTTTAATTGTTTCCTGTAATTCTTCTTTAGTTATCTCTCTGTTTAGCATCTCTCTATCCTCTTGCGTAATTACTGAGGTCTTATCCTCCTCCAAGTATTGTTTTATTTTCACATCTGATATCTCATCTTGACTGTATAGTTCCTGAAAATACTGGATTGCTATCTCCTTTTTCTGTTCAATATTTTTCTGTAAGTTTCCTTGTTTATCTTGTAATTGATGTATAGTCCTTTTCTCTTTTTCTTTTCTTAATTTATAAGCCATCCATCTCCCTGGTTTGTTTGCATGCTCAAAGTATTTTTGTTTTATATATTTCAAAGAATTGATAGTTTTTTCCTGATCTAACAGGTTCAATTTGTGTTTAGCTGTTATCCAATTAATTTTTATCTTTTCATCTCCTGGATGGCTACCTAATTTTTCTTCCCAGGTTCTAATTTCTTCTTGTATCTTATTATACTCCCTTTCCCTTTCTTTCTTCCTTTTACTATTATAGGCAATAGTTATGCCTCTAATATAAGCCTTTGTGGTATCCCATAGGGTCTGTAAGGATGTTTGTTCCTTAGTATTATCTTTGAAAAACCCTGTTAGTTCTTTTTCCAACGTTTTAATAAATTCCTCCTCCTTAATTGTTCTTACATTCATCATCCATCTTCCTTTTTTTGGTATCCGCCCTTTCCATTCTATTAATATGGGATTATGGTCCGCCCATTCATTTATTCCAATCTCTACCGCTCCAATTTCCTGAACTAAGATCTTGGAGATCCATATCATGTCAATTCTTGACCAGGATTTGTGTGGGCTAGAGTAATACGTAAATTTCTGCTCCCTTGGGTTTTGAAATCTCCAGATATCTATCAAATTCAACTCTTCTGTCAAATTGAAAAATGTCTTGGGCAATAAGTTCCTCTTCTTTGTATTTTTTTGATTACTTATGTAATCTTTTCTCCAGTCAACTATTGCATTCAAGTCCCCCAATAAGCAAATTGAATCAATATTTTGTTCAATTATTTTCTCATGCACTTTTTGAAAAAATTCTCTTTGACCATTACTTGGCGCATATAATACTACCAACAATACTTTTCTGTTTTTAATATTTATTTCTATTAACAATACTCTTCCATCCAGATCCGCATATATCAGTTTGCTTTCTACCCTCTCATTCACGTACACCGCTACCCCTCTCTTTTTTTCTTCAGCCGAAGATGTATAAATTTTTCCTAATTTTTTGCATTGTAGATACTTTTCATCTTGCCTTCTTATATGTGTCTCTTGTATGCAAATTATGTCTAATTTTTCCTAATTAATTTTTTAAATATCTGGTGTCTTTTAATTGGCGAATTAAGACCATTTACATTTAGTGAGATGATTTTTATATTTGAGTCCATCACCTATTTTAACTATACTTCCTATTACCTCTTGTCTTTCTTTTTCGCTTCATTCATTGCTCTCGTTGTTACTCCTTCATCCTCTAATTTTCCACTCTCTTCCTGTGTCTCTTTTCTATTGTTCCTCCCCTTGTGAGGTCTATCCTGTTGTTCTGTGGCTATTTTAGATCTACCATTCCCTTCTAATTCTTCTCTTCCACTGTTGGATCTTTCTGTCTCACTTATCTGCTCATACAAGTTTTGTGCTTTCTCTATTGTATCCACCTTTATCCTCTTCCCTTGCCACGTTACTAGCATCCCTTCTGGGATAATCCATCTGAACAAGATTTGCTTCCTATTTAATATCGATGTAAGGAATCCGTATTCTCTTCTCCATTCTCTCACCCGTCTCGGAATCTGTCTCAATGTAATTATTTCCTTTTGTTCATAGTATACCGATTTATCTTTTGTTATTTTATATATTGTATCTCTAACTTTTTTTCTTGCAAATCTTATATGGACCTCCCGGGGGAGTTTATGTTGTCGGGCATAATTGGTGTGCACACGATATACCTCTTCAAATTCCTTGATTATCTCTTCCTTATCACACTGTAGTACATTTGCTAATATCTCTGCCATTACATTACATAAATCTTCATCCCTCTCTTCCTTAATATTTTGGAACCTTAAGTACAAGTCCGCTTTTTCCATTTCGAGTTGTGCCACCATATGCTCCAGTTCTTTATTGAGACTACCCATTTTTCCATCTATTAATTTTATTTTCTCCTCTATCTGTTCTGCTTTTCCCTCCACCTTTGTAATCCGTTGTTCATTTTTTAAAATTAACTCCTGAAATAGATCTACCTTTCCATCTAGTTTTTGGATATCATCTGTAACTGCATTTTTAACATCATCCATATCTTTCCTCGTCTGTTCATAGTTCTTTACCATGCATTCTTGCATTTTTATCATGGTTTCCTGTATCGATACTAATGTTGTCTGTACAGCCTGCATTGTCATCATAGTGGATTGTTTTTCTGTTGGAAACATTGTATCTAGTGTTTTCTGTGCTATTGGAGAGGCTGTCGTTCCACTTGGTATTGAAATAATTTTCTTTCCGATTTTCCCTGTTGTTGTTATAGTTGATGTCATCTCTTTCAAAATTTTGTGCTGTTTCTCTAATATGTTATCTATTTTATCCCAGATCCGCATCCACTATGTTCTGTATCCTATGTTCTTAATATATATAAATATCTGGGTCTACTCTAATACCGATTTATGATCCACTAACTCTAAACTATGTACCTAACAAAAATATTAATACAATATAAGGATCAGATATAAGTTATTGATATTAAATATTAATTATAGATATTAAGAATAAGGTTGTGATATAACTCTAATCAGTTACTTCTAAATAGAATGTTATTACTCCAGACAAAGAAACCCCCAAAACTATTAAAATTACTATATAACTCTAGTTAGATAATGCTAAAAATTAATTGCTTTCAAATTATTAAAATTGCTAAAAATGCTAACAGTTACAACAGAATTACTTAGTCTTTCTTAACAATAATTATTGGAAAAACAAAAATAAGTAAATAAAGGAAGGAGAACAAGAGAGCAATACAGTCTAATCAATCAATCATTTCATTAGTATAGATTAATAATCTTAATCCTCTACAATTAACTTATCAATCAGTCAATCAATCAATCTATTAAGGCTATATATAGGATTATGAGATTTTTACGATATATAATTTATATGATTATCAGAGGTCAAAATATAACTTTGTAAGGTATTTCTCTTTTATAGTCCCAATTATGCTTTTAATTGACTATCTTTGTGTATTTTATATATTCCAAACAGTACGTTATTGCCTATAGTTCCAATCTAAGTCCAATTGCTGTTTTTAGATGTCACTCTCCAGATGGATTTTACTCAGATTATCTCCTTTTATTCTTTAAAATTTCAAAGTCTAAAATGGAATTATTCTTTCGTTTATGTGTTTCCCACTAGTCCAGTGTTCCAAGATGTCCGGCACAGTCTCAGTGACGATCTGTTTCTTCTTTTCTATCACTTTGTACTTGCACTTTGTCTTGCCCACTAGCCCTCTCCTTCGACGGAGCTTATTTACTCAGACAAACTCTCTTTCCGATGTATTTATATGTATATTTTCCCCTCCCCTACAGAGGAGGAAAGCTTTAAACTTACTGCCACCAGTTGTCAAAGTTCAGTTCTGCTGAGTCACTCTGGCCAATTTTACTGCTGCCGCTTTTTCCTCTCGTTGTGCCAACTCTCCTTTTTGCTGCGCTTCCGGAGTTAAAATCCTATCCTCCTTTCGTCGGCTCCTCGATGCTAAGCCAAAAAAGAAATCCTTTGTGATGCTGGATCTTTGCTCTCGCTGCCGATTCTCACCGCACTCCCTTCCTGTCTTCCTGTTCTTAAAGACACGGGCCGTCAGGTCTCTGGATCCGCCGTGTAGGCTTCTTTCTTCTATGTCCGAAATAAGGGCTCTCCTTGGTCCGATGGAAGATCGCACCTCTCCTCAACGGGCCTCCGAAGTCGCCCTCCCTCTCACGGTCCTCTCCCGGACCGATCGCCCTTTTTTAAGGGCACCGAAACACAGAAAATCAGTACGGGAAAGCAGAGCTCTCTTTCCTCGTGCTGCTCCGACCTGCGCCTCCGCCGGAAGTCCCATAAATTATACATTATAATGCATGTAATGTACTCATAAATATCAAATAATTCATCTATACAACCAATTCAAAACAATCTGACAAGTTACATAGATATGTAATAAGTTTGTGTAATGGTTCAGTTTTGAAGCAAAAACATGCACTTTGGAGCATGTATGTAGCAACTGCTCTTTAAAGCAGGCACCGTATTTCTGATTACAAGGTAATCAGCAGCGCCATCCTAGGAAAAAGATACATTTAAGAATTTGCAGATAAGTGTTGCATGTGTGTGCCTGCATAGTCTTTGACGTACAAAGTGCTGCACAGCTTTAATACGTAAGCTAAAGAAAAGAGGAAATGACAACAATATACCTCTCTACACATAAAATAAAAGTCCACTTGAAACAAAGGCAAAGGACATATAGAACTCCCAAATATCTATGCACAATTTTTAATAGCATGAATTATAGCCATAACCACAAAAATGCCTTTATGTATCAAAAATAGAAAATGTACAATTTATTTAAATGTTCAAATAATTAGTCTTATAACAAAAATATTGAAAAAAAGAGCTGTAATTTAATATTATAGCTCATGAAATACCACAACACTTGTTAGGTTATTCTAAAGAGATAAAACTTTTTAAAATATGAAAATTATTTAGCTATAAATCAACAGATTCTTGAGTGGCTTACACAATCACTATACTTACTTGAATCCTCCCATCGGAGCAGATGCAGTTTCCAAGCTGAGTAATACAGAAACCCCAAAACCAGAAAGAGGCAGAGAGCAAGTAGCACGTTACGCATGAACACCAGAAGTCCCATCTTCATACGAAATTGCTTTTCTATAATATCTGGGTGGGAAAAAAAAGGGGGTATTTTCAAATAGGTTATATAGCATTAAGATTAAGATGTTTGACTAGGACTGGAGAGACCAAGGTTCTGGTCTCACCTGGTGACTTTGAGCAAATTACTTTCATTCAATCCAGCCTACTTTGCATGGGTGTTTTTATGGAGACCAATTGAAGGAAAGAACCTTATGTAAATCAATTTGAGTGATCAACGTGAGCCAAGGTGGTGCAGTGGTTAGAGTGCAGTACTGCAGGCTACTTCAGCTGACTGCTACTGCAGTTCGGCAATTCAAATCTCACTGGCTCAAGGTTGAGTCAGCCTTCCATTCTTCCAAGGTGGGTAAAATGAGAACCCAGATTGTTGGGGGCAATATGCTAACTCTGTAAACCACTTAGAGGAAGCTATAAAAGCACTATGAAGCGGTATATAAGTCTAAGTGCTATTGTTATTGAGTTCCTAGACAAAAGTTGGGATATACAATAATTCTAACAAAGAAATAAATGAAAAAACCAACTATGTTTAAGTTATCTAAGCATGTGCCATTCCCAACACATATAATATTCAGACATACTTATTCGTGACACCCGAGTGGAAGTAAGTTTTGTGAAATAAACAGGATGCATTTTTCAGTAATTTGCTGCTTTTCCAAGCCTGGTTCAGAAATGCTGCTGCTAGGTGTTATTAGAAAGCTTAATCTGAAGAACCTGTTCGCTATTGAATTGTTTCTCAGGAACATACTATTTTGGTTATTTAAAACAATACCCAAAGTAAATTGTCATGTAAAAAAAAATTTCACAGAACTAAGAAATGACACTGGAAAAAAACAGTATAACCAATACCTCTTAATTATATAAGTAACTACTTAAACATAATTACTTTAATATAAAGTTGTAACAACCCATTTTTCCTCTACTGTAAATATACCACAGCATGTATTAAGATGATCCACATTTTTTATAATAGTAACAATAGGATAGGTACTGTAAATTAATATTAAGCTACACTGACTTGTATGGTGGTTGCAAAGTGTTTCTCATTAGACCCTGGAAAATTAGCATCATGTTGCTCATGTCATGATGTAGCAAGAATAATTGCTTGCTGAGATATGGAAGATGCAAATCTGCTATTCTAGAATGGACTACTAACTTAATGCATGAGTCACTGTGGTTAAATTGGTAAGTTGTATAAGAATCACAATAACGAATATTTTGGAGGAATTGTTCATTTGCATTATTTTGGACCAGGAACACACAGACGTAGATCAAGAGACAAAACTGAACCACAAGCTTAGTCACATGCCTGTCCTTCCTCTGTCTTCCCTTTAACAAGAGCAGTTTGAGTAATCAATCAGAATAGAGCTGGAAGAGACCTTGACCTTCGAGTCCAGCCCCCTGCTCAAGCAAGAGACCCTATATCTGGTACCATTTCAAATAGGCGGCTGCCCAGTCTTTTCTTAAAAATCTCCAATGGTGGAGCACCCACAAACTTCTGAAGGCAAGCTATTCCACTGATTAATTGTTCTCACTGTTAGGAAGTTTCTCCTTAATTCCAGATTGTTTTTCTCCTTGATTAGTTTCCATCCATTGTTTCTTGTCTTGCCTACTGATGCTTTGGAAAATAAGTTGACCCCCTCTGTCAACACTGAACCACTTTGTGAATCTTTTTGCGACAGCCACTCAAATACTGCAATACCACTACCATGTCACCCCCCAATTCTTCTTTTCTCTAGACTGGCTATACCCAATTCCTGCAACTGTTCTTCAAATGTTTTTGTCTCCATGCCCTTAATAATCTTAGTTGCTCTTCTTTGCACTTTTTCCAAAGTCTCAACATCTTTTTTGCAATATGGTGACCAAAACTGGATGCAGTATTCCAGGTGTGGTCTTACTAAGGATTTATCAAGCGGTACTTAGCTAACTATTTCCTGTTGTGATCCAACACCATTCTAGAAAACTAGCTTAGTCAGGAAACTACAAAAATCCTAAAAGAACTCATGGTTAAATGCACACACACCAATGAAAGGACAGTGAGAAGAGGAAGCACTCAATCCTGTTTTCAGTTCACTATCCCTTGCAGCAAAACTCCATCAGAGATTATATCTTGTGAAATTGCATATTAAAAACAATTTAATATGCAATTAATATGCAATTTGGGGGGGTACAGTATGATCTATTCTTCATTGTGTCCAATTTAATTTTGCAATTTTATTAAAACATTTTAACAGAGTACTGGCCAAACTGTTCTGAATTCCACAATAATCCCAGGCAAGGTGAAGCAATTATGGTGATATTCATAATTTTTTGAACCGGATGTGAAATTTAGCTAGACAATATGATTTGATTTCAGGGTAATTTGGCTAGATATATACACACAGTAATGTTAAACCAAAATGAGGTTGTTTGGATTCAGTTTAACATGTTCTTTCATAAATTTTGATTTATGACTTAGTAAGTTCTCAAGCCCAAACACAATGCTCGAGCAAACCATGAGAACAAAATGTATGGCTAAAGTCACTAGACTGAGGCAATTGTTCTTTGCCCCACTTCACTTAGTCTTTGTTTACAGACTACGTGATGTAGGAGAATACAAGTAGGAATGAGAGCACTTTAGGAATTAAAAGATAGGGGTCTTTTGATCTTTCAGCAACAAAATAAAAACACCACTACCACTTTAGCCGTGACTACACACAAGAACCCTGAAAAAGGCAACTTCATGTCAGCTGAATTCCAGCAGGTTGCCAAATCACGGCTTCAACTTTCCATAGTCTGTTTTCAAATATCTTCTCCAAACATGTGGCAAGTGAAAATGCCATGGGCTGGCTTTGCTGAGAGCACTCTGATAGAAAAAAAAAGAACATGTTCCATAAATAAATAAGCAATGTTGAAAGTTTCCTCCAACATCAAAGAACAGGACTGATGGTACCCCTCACCAAGTTACTATGAATGAGCAATTATAATTCTCCCCTGAGCTCTGCTCCCTGCTAAGTATTTCCCCTGAACTTCAATATTCCATTTGACCAAATAACGCGGAAAAGCCATACCTTGAATGTCTCTATCCATCGTGTATATCCTGCTGCTGCACTGTTTGTTGCTTCTTTCTCACCAATGTGCTGTGAAGATATTGCAGATATTTCACCTGACAGTCAGATGAAGCTCCAAAGTTGCAACTGGACAAATCAGAAATCTAAATTTTCCATGGATCAGCTTCAGAAGGATACAGGTAGTCCTCAACCTACAATCCTTCTTTTAGTACTGAAAAAGTGACTTATGATTGGTTTTCACACCTATGACCACTGCAGCTTCTCCATGGCCATGTAATCAAAATTCAGGTGCTTGACAACTTTTTTAAAAAAATTTGATTTATATGCCGCCCTTCTCCGAAGACTCACAATGCGTTAAGCAATAGCCTTCATACTTTTGTATATTTATACAATGTCAGCTTATTGCCCCCATAAACTGGGTCCTCAATTTACCTACCTTAGAAAGGATGGAAGGCTGAGTCAACCTTGAGCCTGGTGAGATTCGAACACAGTAATTGCAGACAGTTGGTGTTTAATTACAATGCTTTTAGTCTGCTGAGCCACCAGAGCTCCTGCTGAGCCACCAGAACTTCATGTATTTATGACAGCTTCACTGTCCCAGAGTCATAGGGTCACCATCTGTAACCTTTCCAGTTGGCTTTTGACAAGCAAAGTCAATGTGGAAAGCCAGGTTACCTTAAAAACTGCATGATTCACTCAACTACTTCAATTATTTGCTTAACAACTGTGGCAAAAAGGGTGTAATGTGGGGCAAAACAACTGCCTTAACAATGGAAATTTTCAGCTCAATTGTGGTCATAAGTCAAGGACTACCTGGGTAGCCAATTCCCTTACTGCAAAAGTGTACCATTGCTGAAATAAAACAGAAACCTTCTAATCATGAGTTTGATAAGAGGCAGAGTTGTTAAAAAAGGGTACTTCCAAGTCTCACTATTAGTGTTGTAACCCTTTCATAAAAGTCTAGGAAGCATCTACATTAGTTGTCCACATTCACAATTACACAAAGTTGAAGAAATGCTAGTTTAAATGAATAGAAGTAGCTGACAAAGGTACTCAATAGAAAGCAGGACTGGCAGAACCAATCATTCTTATTTATTATTGCAAATTTGCAATGGCTGACATGTTGAAACTACCACACCCACGTTCTTCTCATGTGTACTGCTCTTGAATCAGATCTTACACGTTTCTTTTGTGTGACTTTACCTTTCTTCCTGTTAAACTTTATTTTTTTGTTTTCACCCACTTTTCCAGCCAAAGTCTTATGGAATCCCCCCCCCCTTTCTGAGTACAGAGTACCGTCCTTGACATACAGTCACAATTAGGACCAGAATTTCTGTTGCTAAGCAAGCTGGTTAAGTGAGTCATGCCCAATTTTACCACCTTTTTGCTATAGTTGTTGAGTGAATCTGGTTTCTCCCACTGATTTTGCTTGTTGGTAGAAAGCTACAAATGACAATCATGGCATGGATATTGCAACTATCATAAATACATGCTGGTTGCCAAATACCAGATTTTGATCTCATCATTCTGACAGTCATAACTGTGAGGATTAGTTGTAAGTCACTTTTTTCAGTGCCATTGTAACTGTGAACAGTCACAAAAGAATGGTTTTAAGTCAAGCACTACTTGTATTAGAAACCTCATCTTGTCCATGACTTAATGAAAGAGCCACATCTTAACTTGTCTCCAACCTTGTCTTGCTTGAGCCATTATGCTGTTTGTATGTGGCTTGAGCCTGACAAAGTTCTAACTGGGTTTTTTTGGCCCAAAAAGTCGGTGGCCAGAAATCCTTGATCATTACAATAAGAGAGAATAATAGCCAATTATGGTTGGAGAGTATTTGTCACTTCACTCAAAGGTCAAAGAGGACACACTAACTTTATATCCTGTACTCAATATGTTCGATTTTGCTCTTCAAGAGACCCATAAAAAGTATAAGGTCCCTTAGAATTTACCAAGGATAGAGTATATAGATCTATTTGTGGTGATATGAACACGTACATCGTGTGCTCAGCTATACATTTATTGGTAAATAAATAGTACCACAGATACACAGATCTGTGTATCTGGAAGATACACAGATCTGTGTATCTGGAAGACCACTCCAGTGGTCTTCCAGATTACTCAAGCAAACATTCTTTGGCATAGCATCTTCCCTTTTAAAACCCTACCCAACCGCTACCATGTTGAGATTTGTTTGGCCCTCAATCCTATTGGCATTTCATAACTGTTTGAAAACCAGTAAGTTCCCGCAACCACATAGGTTGGATGAGGTCATCACTGAGGTTTTTCTTGACATGATTGTGATTCTGTCTGAGTTTGATTGTCCTTGAGTGCAATTGTACTATTCTTGTGTTATTCTTGGGTATTGTTATATTGTTTTTATTCCACTGATTTTAATTCTAAATTCACCACCCAGAGTCACAATTGCAAGATAGACTATTTTATAAATCGAAATACAGGTAACCCTCATTTTACAACACTTTGTTTAGTGACCATTAAAAGTTACACTGGCAGTCAAGAAAGTGACATGACTGGTTTTCACACTTATAACCATCACAGTATCCCCATGGTCATGTGATCAAAATTCAGATGCTTGGCAACTGACTCATATTTATGATGGTTACAGTGTCTTGGGATCATGGATCAACTTTTGCAACCTCCTGACAAGCAAAGTCAATGTGGAAGCCAGATTCACTTAAGAACTGTGTTACTAAGTTAACAGCTGCAGTGATTCACTTAACAGCTGTGGCAAGGTTGTAAAATGAGGGAAAACTCACTTAATAAATGTCTTATTTATTAAGGGAAAACTCACTTAATAAATGAGCCCATAAATTTTGGGCTGAATTGTGGTTGTAAATAGAGGACTACTCCTAATAAATAACTAAATAAACAAGTTCTGTATGTGTCATGACATCTTTGAAACTTCTCATAGCTTAGATATGGAATCCGTACACGACAGCATCCAAAGCAAACTCAAACTTCCAAAAGCAATAACAAAATCCGTTTGCAACTGAAACTTGTTCCTCTTTATAAGTAATTATAAGTAATTATTATCAAAGCCTCTCCGTATTCCTTTTGTGTACACAATGGCTACAGTCAGGTTGTAAATTCAACTCCTAGCCAAGATCATTTATGGGACTTCATCATGAGGAAGTGCAAATGATTGCAAATAAGCCCCAAGAAATACAATTGCTTGTGGCTGAACTGCAAACATAGCTGGAGGTTAAATGTCTGAACTGCCTTGTAAAAAATCTTCACCTCAGTTATAAAAATGATGTGAAAACATTATGCCAAAGCTTTTTCTGACATCATACTCTAGTGTATGTGTCCATGTACATTCTATTTTGTGTTTAACAAAAATGCAAATGAGATTACACAGACCTTCATAAAATTAGAACAAGTTGATGAAACCCATAAGGAAAATCTCTATTAGAAGAAGGAAATGATCAGATCCTTCTAGATACTCTCTGACCAAAACTATTCTAAACTCTGTTAGCAATGGGTTTCCTGTCAGACTATCTTCATCTGAACAAACGTCACTCTGAGTAGAAATAATGACTAAAATGTTTGAACTGTTTCTACTTCTTAATATCACATAAGGTGTGTGGGGGGCATATTCTCAATTTACTTTTATTTTGGGTCCAACTCCTGGCTCTTTAAACAAAACAGCTTGCTTTACAATTCAAACTGGCATTCTTTCACTTTGGGACCATTCAATAATGCAGCTGGAGAATTTCTTTGGCTACTCAGTTATAGAGGCAAATAGTTCACCCAACCAGTGGAAACACAAATGGAGAAAACCTTAGGCATCAACAAATTAAATCAGTGTTCTGACACTCATTTTCCTTCATGCTTCCTGCTCCTTCACTTCAACATACTCTATACTAGCTTAGAATACAAGCAAATAACGTGCACAGCCACAGATATTGTAATCCAATAGTTCCAGCAAACATTGCACAATATTGAGTGATGCAGGCTGTTAGAGCCAAATAGTTTGAGGATCATGAGTTGATGACCCCTATCAAAGTGGAACCACCTCTGGCTATTTCAGAAGAAACGACCCTCTTTTTAAAACATAAAAACTGGTCTCAGTCAAACCACCATCCCTCCTACTTAATATGGACTACCTTACCCATTTCTTTCACTCCTGTTTTATTCCTTCCAAGCTGTCAATTTCAACCAATTCCACCCAGCAATTAATTCCAGAACCTCTGCGGGTTAAAAAACAAATAAACCACACAGACACACAAATCCTACCACAAATAAATAAGAATGGCTGATGGAGTGAGCAGGAACTATCAGCCTGGTGAAATCGAGACCACATCCTAGATGGAAAAACGAAACGAAGCGCCACGCAACTAGGATGACAAGGGCACCAAATGGGAACGAGTTGAACTACAAGCCCATCTGAATAGCCGGGGCGGGGGAGGCGGAAAGGGTTATATTCTGAAGGAAGGCATGGATCTTCAGGGCCCTGGCAGGAAAGCAAGTTTTAGGAAGGAGAAATAGGCCAGGAAGCGCAACGCGAAAAATCTCAGCGAGACGGGCATCTGACCAGGACATAAATGGGGCGAAAGGCAGAAAGACGCAGAAGCTGAGCCCTCTCTCACTTCTTCTTCTTTACGGCTTTTGAGATCGCATCCCTCCTCCGCGCTCTCTTGCTTACCAGAGTAGCGGGCCGATTCCGGCCACCTTTCCTGCGGGCTCGAGTTCTGTACGCCTTGCAACCCGCCATGCCGGGCCGAGCAACGGCGACAGTGGCCCTCACCGGCCTCTAGGGCAGGGGTCGATCGCCAATCACACAGCAAGGCGGATCTTCTGACGGCCAATGGGGGAAGGCGAGGGGAGCTCTTCGCTGCAAGCCCCACGATTGCGGGAGAGCGGTGGGATTCACGCTGCCCAATCAGACACAAGAAGGGCTCTTCCCCCCTTCCCACCATTCAACTCAAGCTTACCAAGAAGGCGCGCGGCTGTCCAATCAATGGAGACAAGGAGCGGAGGGAGCTAACAGGACGTCCAATCAGTTGGGCTTCATTTTCTCTCCCCCGCCGCTCACTTCAGTCCTGGACGGGGCATTAAACGGCGTTATTAGCCAATTGCGACATAGCGTAGGAGGGCGGCTGTTCCCAGCAGAGTTTGGAACGGCCGGGAGGGCATAAGTACTGATTGGAATCTCAGATCTCAACCCATCTACTCTAATGGAAATTGCTATCGCTGCTATCCTCTAAAAGGCAAACGTAGCATTTAAATGCTGTATCTAATGTAGATGTGTGGCATATAGCGAGGCGCCGTTGGCATGCCTCCATCTTCAAGGTCGAATTATGCTTTTGCAAAGAGTTCTCTAGTGCCAGCCGGAATAACTTGGGTGGCCATAGTACTCTTTGAGCTTGTTTTCTTCCAGACGTTTCATTACCCAATTAGGTAACCTCCTCAGTGTGTGGTGTTACATCTTCAAGTAATATCAATAGGTAACTTTATTAGAACAATGAGCTTATCCATGTTTAACAACCATGGTTTAATCAGTTAAACACTCCATCTGGATTTTGCTACTGAAATCATAGTTTTTAGTTTATAACTTGTGTTTCCTGCAAACTCAGCCAGTACATTATGAGGATCCGGAAGGCTTAATTACTCGTTGTGTGAATACTGCCAATACTGTCATCCAACAGGGTTTCCAGCAGGGATAGGAGCCCCTGTAGAAAACTTCATTGCAGACCTACAAAACAGTCCCAGAAGCACTTTTAAGCAAGTCATTCTAGCAGGAAGAGCTAGAATAACCTTGTAGAAAACCAAACCAAGGATTGACTGTAAAGCCAGTGAGACTGGGCTAATACACTCCTACAATAGATGGATGGGCCCAGGGATAATAACAGCCCTCCCAGTGGAATGACTGGATGGATGAGAGAATGGTGTCTCGGATAAAAGAGAACCAGGAGTGCAATGGCTGCTTGCAGACATTCCAAGATTAGGAACTGAAAGTATTTCAGGATTAGGAACTGAAAGGGCAACCAGAAGTAACTAACATGGGGCTGGAAACAGTAACTCTCCGGATCCCTGATGTCATATACCACAGTCATAAATCAATTTAAAGAAGCATCAGCACTATAGTTTTTAACATCCTCCACCTTCTTGGCTCACCAGAGTACGATTGTCACATCTTTGAAAAGACGTTGTCAGAGTCTGACATATTTACTACTTAATAGTAAGCATAAATAGTCTTCCATTCTTTAATATGCCTCCCACGTTAGATATTCTGAATCTTTTTTTTCTCCTCTGACAGAGTTCATACTTTAAGAGACTTCAAAAACAGAGCAGACGGAATACACACAAACTAATGTTAGAGCAATGGTTTAAAATAACGGAAGAGAAAAATAGCGCGATTCGCGTCTCTTTCTTTTAGCATTCATTTCATCCACTTCAGGTGTAATTTCCCAGACCCCGGGTCCTATCACCCAGCGTTCCATGTGATTTTTTGACACCTCATTTTTTCCGTCCTCCTTAAGTTTTGCAGGTCCCGCTTTGAACGAGCCATAGAGATGCCGGGGAATCAAGCGCGTCGTTTCCCGTCTCGTATAAATGGCTGCATTCTCTCTGACTCTCCCCAAATCTTCTGGCGTCTCTTGCAGCGCTTCCCTGGCTTACTAACCTTGCTACACGAAGTCATTATTGATTCACCGGATCTGGAACAGCAAAACGAGCTCCCCGAAGAAAGCGATACAGATGAGTTAAGGCGGCGCCGAGACACGATAGCGGAACTTCGCTCGAGCAGAGCTCGCAAGCCGTTAGTCCTCTCGGAGTAAAACTGGCTATCGGAACGTACCAAAAGAAGAAGAAGAATGAATAAAGAGAAAATGCGAAGGGAAATTTGCAGAGGCAATCTTTTTCATTCCCTTTGGGCGTGTAGCAACGACCAAAGCAAAAGATTGCCAGCTGCAGGTGTCAGCAAGGCAGTTCTGTAGGAAGAAAAAAGCTGCCTTGGGACCGCCTCAAAAATTTTGATTAGCGTTCTGAATCTCTCTGGATCAGTGGTGAAATCCAATTTTTTTTTACTCCCGGTTCTGTGGGCGTGGCTTGGTGGGCATGGCAGGGGAAGGATCCTGCAAAATCTCCATTCCCACCCCACTCTGGAGCCAGCCAAAGGTGGTATTCTGCCAGTTCTCTGAACTACTCAAAACTTCCACTATCGGTTCTCCAGAACCTGTCAGAACCTCCTGGATCTCATCCCTCATCTGGATTGAAATCAGTGATGGGTGTGGGTATCTAGTGGTGGCAGCTTCTTGTGGGGAAAAAAGCTGCATCTTAGAAAAGACCCATCTGATTATGGTTTCTGAGGCCAACCATTGTGCTGATTCAGCAAACTAAGATTAACCCTGACAAAATGCAATGCATGTGTAAACCAACTCATTTAGGAGGTTGGAGTGAACCTAACTACAGAGTATGTGCCTGTATAAAGGCACCTTTGTGGATTCATATCACTTTTGCCCCACAACTCAAAAGGTCTCTTTTTGTCCATGAAGCTATGTCAGAAGAATGAGGACACTCCAAAAGCAACAGTGTGATTCACACATTTGGAAGTAATCAGTGGAATATATGAGGAGGAAGACCTATGATGTAAGGTGGTTCCATTCAGGTTCTAAAACAGCTTCCTGAGATTTTTTGCTAATATAGTTGACCACATTCAGTGGGAATCCTGAGAGCTGTAGCCGCCACATACAGGCAGTCCTCGACTTACAACATTCATTTAGTGATCATTCAAAGTAACAACAGCACTGAAAAAAAGTAACTTATGAACAGTTTTTCACAGTTACAATCTTTGTAGCATTCCCATGATCATGTGATCAACATTCAGATGCTTGCCAGCTGGTTCATACTTATGACTGTTGCTGTGACCCAAGATCATGTGATCGCCTTTTGCAACTTTTTGACAAGCAAAAGTCAACGGGGAAGCCGAATTACTAACTTATCAACTGCGGTGATTCACTTAACAACTGTGGCAAGAAAGGTCATGAAATTGGGCAAAACTCACTTAACAAATGTCTCACCTAAGAGAAATTTTGGGCTCAATTGTGGTTCCTAAGTGAAGAACTGCCTGTATCTGGAAGACACTGGGGAGATAGAAAAGCTAGATGTGGTTAGTTCAGCCTTCTGACTACAACACTGATTATGTTTCTAGAAGAATTTTCTGCATATTCTCTTTTGCCCTCTTCAGTTGCCTGCAAAAGTGTACTGTTTGGCCCAACCATGTTACAATGTTGCCTTGTGAAATGTCCTACTACTAATTTGTACAATGGCTGTTTTGAATCTCTACTTTTAGTAACACCAAATAAAAGTAGAGGCAAGAAAGGTACCATGTTTTCTAGTATCACCCTGTGACCTGTCAAATGCTATTTATTGCAAAACAAAGTAATGTTTTTAGAGTACCTATCAAAATTACCAGCTGTGTATAAACAGGCATCAGATGATAAGTACCACAAAGGTAGGCACAATTTGAGCAAAATAGTTAATGTGCGGAAAATTGTGTTCTCCCCAACAAGATAAAAGCACAAAGACAATAGAGAAAATGATTCAGTGGAAGCAATAGAATGGAGACAGATCAACAAAGTTTAAAGTAAGTACATGAAGAAAATAAGCAAGGATGTCCAGAGGTTATGATCAAAAATAACCTACCAGCTAAACTAAAATCATACCATTTTGGCCACCATCTTGACTTTTCTTTGACCATATCCTGTGGAAACCCCTGAAAACATGAGTTATACATTTCAAAAAGTTCAAAATGAGCTATAATACATTTAACAGACCAAGCTTTAGCTGAAGAATATGGATCAGAAGCAGAGGTTGCAAGAAATTCCTGTCAAAAGATAAAGAAGGGGAATAGTATAATTACAAAGAAGCATTATATCAGCTAAAAAGTTGAAAAAATACACATCCACTTTCATCTTCTGCAAATACCACAGAATATGCTGACAACTTCCTCAATTTACAAAAAATATACAATTCTGCAAGGCTGACATCTAAAAATAGCTATCAGCCAGAACTTCTCTTTTGTTCTGATTTTGCCTGGTATCCTTATATATTTATACTAGTGGCGAACCTCCACACTCATCTTTACATATTCTCTGAAAACTTCCTGGATAAATCTTGGATAAATCCAGCAAGGCTGCAGCAGAAAAAAATCTTAACAGGACCTGTCCCAAAGGTGCTTTTTCAGGAGGCAACGGGACTTTCTTGTTCTTCTATGAAGACGTTTTGCTTCTCATCCAAGAAAGTCCCGTTGCCTGTTGAAAAAGTATCTTTGGGGCAACCATGACATGGTCCTGAATGATTGAGAATCCATTCATAGACATTTAACAGGACTTGCTTCATAATAGATATGGATAAGATCACAGAATAAATGTCAACAGAATCTTTTTTATGTTAAAGGAAATGATAAAAAAGAAATATAGAATCCACGAAAATTAAAATAAAATATTTAATGACAGTGTTAAATCATAGTGATAACAGCTGTTTTAAAAATAGATTTAAAAGCAATAAGCCACAGCAACGACATAGATAATTGAATCAGATGTTTAAAAAAGCCAAAAGCTAGGGTATAGCCAAACTAATAAAAGGCATATTTCCTTAATTTGGGCATTTAGAAAATAAAAAGATACATGCAAACTGAATTCCAACTGGGAGAGAAGACAATTATATTCAGATAGTATTGCTAGAACTTCAATACAGCTTCTTTATACAGCTGCTCTTTTTAGTTTTACACTGTGAAGGAATTTTTGTGTCCCTTCAGTATCAACATCATCTTTTTCGATTTTAAGTTCAGAAAGAAAGTCAACCCGTCATTAAGTACTGCCTTGCTGCAAGCCGCCGACCTAAACATAGAGTTGATCAGATCTGGTGATAAGCTGAAACTTTTTGCCCCGACGGTTGACTTCAACAAATGACTGTACTTGTGCTTCATCAAATGATTTTAACTAGGATGTCTTGGTAGTAATTGGACTTTAGATCTGCAGCCTCCTTGAAAGTGCCTTGCTAAATAAATATCAAATCAGCAAGATAATAATATTTTTATTTGCAAAAAAAAAAAAGTGCTGGTTTTGGGTTGAACTTGCTAATGTAATTTTTCTACGCTTCTGCCTTAACATTGTTTTTATTTTCTTATTATCTGTCATTTTAATAGCTGCTGTCGTTTTTGAGCAGCTATAATTTATACATAACTTAACAAAGTGCAATCCAACCAAAAAGAATATTTCCGCCAGAAATACACTGACTTAAGAGGATGGGGAAAGCTGTTGATTTGCATAGAATTTGTGTGACTTTGTTGAAGGCGTATATAGATCATGTGGGGATTGAATGAGGGGTCCTTGGTGCTCTCTGAGCTTGGTTGTTTTCTTGCAGACATTTCATTAGTCAAACGAGGTAACATCTTAAGTGCACTGATGATGTTACCTACCGTAGTTCGGGTAATGAAATGTCTAAAACAGGGGTGTCAAACTCAATTTCATTGAGGGCTACATCACGATTGTGTTTGACCTTGGGGGGCTGGGGTGGGCGTGGCCAGGGTGGGCATGGCCAGCTCGACATCACTCATGGGGGCACCTGTGGTGGCCCGAGTGCTTTGCCAGCAAAAACGAACTCCCAAGCTCTGTTTTCAGTTGCGATACCCTCCTGCAACCTCTGCCAGTGAAAACAGAGTTGGGAGTGGCTTCTGTGGTCCCTGCAAGCTCCATTTTCAGCTGCACGGCCTCTTACAACCCTCTGCCAACAAAAACGGAGCTTAAGAGTGCCATACACAGCCTTCCAGAGCTCCGTTTTCACTGGCAGAGGCACTGCGAGCTAGTCCTTCACTGTTTCCAGGGCAGCCTTGGGGGCCAGATCTAAGCACCCAGTGGGCCAGATCTGGCCGCTGGACCTTGAGTTTGACAGCCCTGATTTAAAAGAGCAAAGTTCAGGGAGCACCAAGGACTCCTAATTTCTAGCCTGAGCTACAAATATTCTCCTTTATTGGTTAGTTGAATAATATAATCTAATAGCCTTTTTCAACAACCTCTGTCAAGCCTAGGCTAAGACATCTATGTGAATCAAAGAAAAAGATAGCACTAAGTCTCTCATCCCATTTTCAAAAGAAGAAATGAAATAAAAAAATAGCCATAGAATGCAAAACTAATCCTGGTGATGAAAAAAATTAACTATCCTGTGTGAAGGTAACATGTTAGTTTAGGAGGCTCCAAGTAGGCCATATAGCACACAGTTCTGTCCTCAGATATCCTCTGATCAGTGGTGGGTTTCAAATTTTTTTACTACCTGTTCTGTGGGTGTGGCTTGGTGGGTGTGGCAAGGGAAAAAAATCCCTTGCCCTGCAAAATCCCCATTTCCTCCCAATCAGCTGGGACTTGGGAGGCAGAGAACAGATGAAGGTGGGGCCAGCCAGAATTTTTACTACCAGTTCTCCGAATTACTCAAAATTTCCACTACCGGTTCCCCAGAACTGGTCAGAACCTGCTGAAACCCACCTCTGCCCCTGATGTGACTTCCTCTCTGCCCTATAGATCTGAAAACCCATTGAGCTAGTCAGTTGCTCAAGTAATCCAATTACTCATACCTTTTTCTGTTTGATAAGTGCGTGTTCACAGAGATTGGAACTAAAAAGGCCATTGATAAAGGCATGACCTGCTTCCATCAAAAGGTGAGAGAAACAATTATCTGGGTAGTTAAGTCAGAGAGCAGCAAGATTGTAATTTGTTAGCTTGTGTTTGGTGCCTCTAGAAACACTGTAACATGTTCTCAGGTGTCTTTGTGCTGGAAAGACTTCATATAAAACCAGCTTGTGTAATGCAGTAAATCCTGAAATAGGATCCCTGCAAACCTAATCCACTGGGGAGGGGGAGGAATACTTCCTTGACACAGAGTTCCTTCTCAGTGAAAAGGTGGCAGCTAGGGAGGCCTTTGCAGAGTTTCATTTAATATGCTGGTTGTATCCTCTCCTAAATTGAGAGGCTGTTCCATCAGTCAGTAATGATCTGGTCAGTTGCATGGCTTGACTACTGCAATGCCTCTACATAGAGCTGCCTTGGAAGCTTAAACTGATCCAGAATGCAATAACATAGATCCAGAATGCAGTAACATAGGCAGTGATGGCATAACTGGGTATGCCCAATAATTGCCCATGGGACATCTCTGCGCTTCTAGCTGCACTGGTTGTCAGTATGCTTCTGGGAGCAATCCAAAATGCTAGTCATTAGCTATGAAGTCCAAATGGCATGGGACCTCTTTACCTGTCTCTAATATTATCTGCCTGGACAATTCAATCCAGTAGGGTTACTGCATTTCAGGTTCCTTTGATTAAAGAATTCATTCTATCAGGATCCTGGAAGTGCACCAGGGGTGAGTTCTACTTACCTTTACTACTGGTTTGCATCGTGCTTCAAAGTCTTTCTTGAGCTATTTGCTTATCTTTATATCATTCAAACAATTCTGTAGTTAATCTGGTATATTTTTCTAGTTTTAGTCTATAGATTATACTTGTACTGTTAGTAATCCCTTTGACCAAATACAAGTGTTCAGCGATGTATAGCAACTAGTAAGGTTCAGTAAACCACTTTATATATTACATATGTATACATAAATAAGAACTGTCAGATATTTGACAGATTGTGTACATAGCAAGTGGACAGGTGCATTCAGTTTGGTAAATCATAAGTTGTGCAATCAATAGAAATGTAGTTTCCCAGTTTCACAATAAGCTCCAGGTATATATTGAATGGTGGGTGGGGCATCTTTGCTTTTTATTCAGGCAACAGAATATTATAGACTTACTTTACTACTTTCTAGTACTATAATGCACACATTATGATTCAGGGAGTAGGTTACATTCTTCCTAAGTATCTTCCCAACATCTGCCAGGACATTACTTTAAAATTTAATTGCACTCTTATAGCTAGTATTGACACTTACATACAATTTTGTTTCAGCCAGTGGCTCTTTCTATCTTTACATTGGTATTTTTAGGAGTACTTTCTAAAGAAGACTACACATTCTGTCCAGCAAATCTCCAAATGACAATAAAGGGGATAATTGAAGTAAATTTAATTGAACAGATGAAGGAAAGAAGATGAATCAATGAGCAAAGAGATTAGTTACATTTTCTTACCTATCTTGCTGCTAATGGAATTCATCTATAGAAATACATCAAGTGTATTTCTAAGAAAAACATCCAAAGCTAAGGCCTTAAAAGAAAATGAGTATAGGCTCTTCCGCAAGTAATAAGCCAAGGCTTTGCCTGATCAGTTAACAAACTGGCAAAGTCTGGGGCAGAGACACCCAGGAAGTAAGCATTTTGATCAATCTTAGCAAATTCACAGTGATAAGGATAAAAAAAATATTTGTCCATTTTAATTGCTGTTTATTAGCTGCAAAGCCATTTATGGTGCAGCTCTGATCTTTATCAGGATATGTGTCCTCCAAAATAATTTTGCCATCCTAGCAGGTTATGTGAAGAGGATCTGCTCAAGATCCTGGTCCTCAAGAAATAAGGGAGATATTAATAATAAGGCAGGCCTTATGTTATATCTAATGCTTTGGAACATCTTGCCTTCCACACCTCAAAAATGTACCTGGCCTTCTTAGTATTGACATTTTGCAAAAGAAAACTTTATCCAGGTAGCTTTTGAAGCTTAACAGTGGCTTAGGTAATGTTCTTTCATATTCTATATGCTTTTATAAGTTTGGGAGAGGGATTTTTTTTTTAATCAGTGAATGCTGATTATGATATTTTTTTACAAACATGACTTAGGAGTACTTTCTAGAGAAGACTCCACATTCTGCTCAGCAAATCCCCAAATGACAATAAAAGGGATACTGAAAGTCCATTCAACTGAATAGATGAAGGCAAGAAGATGAATCAATCACACACCACAAGCTGCCAAGTGTTTCTCCAAGAATAACTAAACAGGCTTAAACCAGACTTACCAACAAGGTATACCTCTGAACAACTGAACTACAACTTTCATTGTCTCAAACCAGTATGGCCAATTAGGTTGAGAAAGTGTGTCGTAAGAGAACACACTTAGAGAATAGTTACCGTACCTTCTATTTTGCCTGCTTCTGCTCTGCTATAAGCAGGCATTTTAATAGAGCCAGATCATACTAGGGGCTCTCTCAGAGTGGCTGGCTGACTACACTGTAATGATCAACAATGTCCTGCCCTTGGTATTGCAGGCTCTGGGAATCCAGAATTATCTCTAGTGTCTCTACTCTTAAGAAGATATGCTGTGAGTGTAAATATGACTTGCTTCTGTATGTTGCCAACATTGTTACTTTTCTCAGGTAACAGAAAACATGGTTTAATACAATTAAAATCATAGATGGATAATTAAAATAAACAAAACCCTTACTGAAATTGATCCAGAAGTTTCATCCATCACTGTCTCTGTCATCATACCCAATCATGGAATTTTTGAGACTAGCCTATATTTAGAAAAAAATACTTAAGGGGCATGCATAAGCGCACCACTGTGCCTACCGTCCCTGTCCTAGTGTTTCCTCTATTTGTATCTATTTTATGTATCCAATCCATGCTTATATTTATATATATTACCTAATACATTGACAAATAAAAATAAATAATAAATAAAATAAGTCTTTTTAAATAGAAATCATAAAAAATGTCTCCTTTAAATAAGCAGGAGTACCTTGTTGCCCAATAGTTGGTTAGCTCCTCCCTTGATCATGGCAATATTAGCTATCAGTCTTGTCACTGCGTTACTTGTATTTGCCAGCTGAGTTTCCATCCTAAGACTTCCGGTAGCTTGTCAGAGAACTTTATCACAGAGATAAAACTATCTTGTGATTTCTGAGCTACTGCGCATGTCTATTATTTCTTTTCTAACTTCCTGATTTACTTCTTTCTTTGTCCGTTTGTATGATAAGACTGCTGATAAGATGTAGTTAGAAAGTTTTTTACTTTTATAATAAATTGTTTCTTAGAATATATTCTTCAGATTTTCTTTCTTTGAGAGTGTGCACCATGGAAAACAAGATCCATTCACCTCTAATTAATTACAGTTTCTCCAGGGGGGGGAACGGGGCTGATTCACGCCCCGTTCCCCCCTGTTGGCTGACAAGTCTAATCAGCCAACTAAGTCAGTGGTTGAGCAACCGAATGCTGTCCTTCATCTCTCCACATACCCTGCCAATGTCTTTGAGTCTGCAAATTAAAAAGAAACTACACTTTATGCCACACTCAGGCAAGAAAAAACAAATGCATAGGTATAGAAGAGGTGACCCCTGACTCAATAGCAGTAACTGTGAGAGAGATCTAGGAATTCTAGTGGATAACCACTTAAGTATGAGCCAGCAGCATGCTGCAGCTGCCAAAAAAGCCAACACAATCCTCGGCTGCCTTAACAGAAATCATATGAAGTGTTAGTGCTGCTTTATAATGCCTTGGTAAGTCCACACTTGGAATATTGCACCCAGTTTTGGTCGCCACAATACAAAAAAATATGCTGAGACTCTAGAAAGATTACAGGAAAGAGCAACAAAAACTATTAGGGGACTGGAGGGTAAAACATATGAAGAATGGTTCCAGTGATTGGACATGTCTAATCTAATGAAGAGAAGGACCAGGAATGATATGATACAGTAGAGCCAATATCTTAGGGGCTGCCATAAAGAAAAGAGGGGTTACCTTGTTCTCCAAAGCATCTGAGGGCAGGACAAGAAGCAAAAAATAGAAAGTTATAAAGGAGAGATCCAACCCAGAAATAAAGAGAAATTTCCTGACACTGAGAACAATAAACCAGTTGAATTGCTTGCCTCCAAAAGTTGAGAGTGCTCCATCACTGGAGGTTTTTACGAAGAGGTTGTCTCAAACGGTATAAAGTCATCTACTTGAGCAGGGGTTGGACTAGAAAATCTCCAAAATCCCTTCCAAATAATTCTGTTCTGTTCATATAATCCAGTACTTTCTCCAAAACTGGAGAAAGTTGTTAAATGTTGTAACTATAAATATTGCCATTGAGTTATATCTAGTAGAAGATATTTAGGTCTTTGGTTATTTGGGTCTTCTCCCGCGTAAAATTAGAAGTGTCTTGGCGACGTTTCGACGAAGTCTCATTCGTCATCTTCAGGCTGGTGTTCTCGGCTTCGTACATGAAGCCGAGAACACCAGCCTGAAGATGACGAATGAGACTTCGTCGAAACGTCGCCAAGACACTTCCAATTTTATGCGGGAGAAGACCCAAATAACCAAAGACCTACATACAAACACCCGCGAAAACCTCAGAAAATAGAAGATATTTGTCTCAACACGAAATATATTAAAAATTCATCTTCATGATTTATCAGCTGGTCCAAAGTCAATATCCTCACTTCCATCCAATTATTTCCACATCATCATCTTTCCCCCCTCCCCCTATATTTAAAGGTGGTTTTCCTCATAGTCAATTTAGCATGGAAAAAAGTGTTGACACTCCATTCCATAGTTTTCTAATTGGTGTGAATTTTTCCAGAGGTACTAGGATTTTAGTACATTTAGATCCTAATACTATCCATTCAACCAAATAAAAAAGTAATACCAACCATTGCTTTCCAGCATTTGACAATAGGTAAGCTGTGAAAATATAGCTCAGTTCAGAAAACCAAATCCTCTCTCATTATTTAGTAGCTGCATTTTCTATGCAAGTATCTTCAGAATTTAAGAAGACTATAATTTTTTTCTAAACAATTTATTTTTTGAAAGTTTTTCCAGATGTTTTTTGAAGAACACTTTCTATGTGTTTTTTTTTCTTTTCTTTGACAATGTTATATATTTTTATCTTTGTTTCTTTTCTGTCAGTACTGAGAAAGCAATAAAAAATGGAACTGGGAAGACTTGTGTCTAAATCCCTATCCATGATGCACCTTAGGTAATCTGTTAGTTCTGTATTCACAATATTACCTCTGAAATAAAGGAGAGAGGTGTGAACATTTTGAAAGGGAAGAATCTAAATATAAGTGGAAACATTCTTTATGCTTATATGCAAGCAAGGAGAAAATCATGCTAAGTTATATAAATGAGAACAGAAACATACAGGACTTAATTGGAAAAAAAAAAGATGCATGAGCTTCATATAAGAAGAGTTTTCTCCCTGATGAAAACGGGAAAAAAACCATACAAGATAATGCTGAAACTCAGCAGCAGTTCAAATTTCTAACATAGGAGAAATTATCTTCAGTCTGCTACATTCCAGAAATGTTGGGAATTGCAGTTCCAATGCAGTTGGAGGCCACCCAATTTGCTGGCTTTCTATTATGAAAATGATAAATGGTTAACATTCCAAACTCAGTTCTGCTACAGTGCTCTCTTAACTTTCTGCGAATTTTCTTTCTCTGCTGTCAGCTTTGACTAAAACAGGTTAAACCATATACCATATTAATATGGAAGACCAAAACCTACTGGAATATTATGGAATAATATAGAATAATATGAGAATAATATGAGAATAATATGAATAATAATAAAGGTGCAAGTATGTGACCTACTTATAAATGTGCATTTGTAAGAAGCACCATCGTGAGCAGGATGTCATACATAGCCAAGCAGAGGTAACCGCAGACATAACGACAGGAAACTTAGGTTTGCATGACCCCTGTGACCTATTTAGAATGGGGCACAAGTTATTTAGCTTCTATAGTATAGCAACAAGGAGGGCTGTGGGCTGTCAGAACTGTAACCAATCATAAGATGTCAAAAGTATGTATAAGAGTAACTGCGTCAGAACCCTTCGGGGTTCAGTCTTTGCTACTGAATCTTGCGCAATAAATCTTTTCCGTTTGATCCCGGAATTCTGTGTCAGTTCTTAGAATCCCATAACAATATCAAAACTGAAAAAGATAGTTTGGCTCGCTTTATAAATAAATAACATACAGTACTCTGCAAATCTAATAGGGCTTGTATGGATGAATGGTACGCACTGTATTGTTTTGCATGCTCCTGATTCTTGATGATGTCTGGTAAAATAGTTCAAAAATTGGGGCTTTAAGAAACTAAATAACTTTCAACTTCCTGCTGTGTGTTCAAGTGTCTGGAAACAAGACCCAGTTAGTAAAAGTTAACAAACAAATAGAAAATCAACTCAGCTGCAGTGAACATGATTTCCTGTCCAACCCAAAAATCCACTTCATCTTCATCCCTTTTCTCTAGTACAAGCCAAGTACAAGAGCATTACTGTGCTAATCTCCTTTCAGCCCAGCCTGGGCCTCTCATAGGATGGCTGATCTTAGCTAGTTCCTAGGCAAGATATTAAGTTTCTAGCCTTGTAGCCCTCCAGTGTTTTTAGTAAGGTCTAGTCTAGTCACTGTCCACACAATCCTTGTAGCAAAATAAATGATTCAGTCTGTTTAATTTCTTTTAAATAAAGTTTGCAGAAACATGCCACTGCATAAATAACAGTATTGAGAAGAAATGTTATTCTGATGACTAATATGCAGTTTTAATATGAGCCTGGACCTCAGCAAAGGATATTGTTGTAGTTATTAGATGAAGTCTCATCTTCTTTTTCCAGTAAACGTTTCATTTCCTGATTTTAAAAAACAAAATACATACACCGTTTTATAGGACTGATACAGGGAAAGGTGATTTGTAGTATATGGGATGCTCAGGCATCTAGATTGGCACATAAGAAACCAAAAATCCTTATTTTTGTTTTTAAATGCTTTCAGAAAAAAAAATCCAAGAATGGCGTTTCAGCATTTTCAAGAAATTATTTGATGAGTTCATTAATTAAAGCCAAGGAATTGTAAAAACTTCCTATGCTATTTTCAGAAGCTCTGAAAGAAATTTCATTAATTTTGATGCAATTAATTCTTAAAGTTTCAGCCTTAATCCAAGCTGAAATAGTTCACATTATGAGATGAAGTGGTCACAACAACCATTTGTTTTTGGATGCTATGCCAAGGAGATCTGAGATACAATAAAAAGCAGCTCACCTTACTAGGTATGTTGTATGTTGTATTGTCAGAAATTTTTTGGATTTAAATACATAAAATCATAAATATATTACAATGCACACTAGGATCCAAATGACTATAATTTGGTTCATAAACAATTGCTGTGTATTTTGCATTTGTTTAAACAAAGATAATCTGTGATAACTTCTCAGTATAGATACATCATGCTACATCTAAAAGTCAGTTTGTTGAGGTTGTTAAGGTGCTGGCCTAGAGACCAGAAGACTATGAGTTATAAACCTGGCTGGATGACTTTGGGCTAATCACTCTCAGTCCAGTTTGCATCAGAGGAGTTTTGTTGTGGGAAAATAGGAGGCAGAAGAATTATGTATGTTTGAATTATAAAGCAAGAATTATATATCTTTTTACACATTAAACTTAGATATAGTTTTAAATAAGATATAGATATAGTTAGATATAGTTTTAAATTTAAAGGGGAATATAAAAGTGTAATAATAAAATAGTAATAATAATGTACAAATTAGATATTTTAAAAAATATAGACCTATCAATTCTTGCATTTTGTATTTTTCTACTAATTTATGTTGCCACATTACATTCCACAAGAAAAGGAAAGGTTTGTTTCTCTTATTTTGCTTATCTTCATTCCATGTACTCTCTTCCTAGTTCCACTTTCCATTTTTATTCCCTGATCAGGAGCTGTGAACCTAAATCTAATGAACTTCCAAATACATACCCAAATAGGAACACTTATCTAACTAAATAAAAGCTAGAAATATTAATAACTGAAGAAAATCTAAAATAATTCCTGACTCGGGGTAGGTAGCTGGTCATGTACCGGTTACTGAGACTGAATAGATGTAACTTGTTAAAAGAAGAAAGAACCTAGGAGAGATGTTGAATGAAACCCAGCAGTATAACTGAAGACGCACAGGCTTTCATGTTAAAGTGTTTCAGATTTAATCAGTTGAGTCTAGTCCAAAATTATATTACTAGATCAGAAAAACAATACATAAAGCTGCCTGTCTTGTATACATCTCACACTGGCATCCTAAAACCAGCACAACTTCCAATAGGTCAGAAATTATTGGAGTCCTTCTTGAAGGAATCATAATAGATCATGTTTAGATCACATATTTCATCTCATTCTTTTCTGTACGTATAAAGCCTGCTGCAACCTTATACAGAGGTGTGTGCATATATTAAATGATAGGGGCAAACTAAGAAAATGGTACTTATATTTTCCAAAGCTTGTTAAACCATCAATAGGAAGAAGTTTATCCCAATTATGTGTCAAACTTATAAAATTAATCAACAATTTTATTACAATGATTTAAGATAAAACAATTGCAGTTTGTCTGGATGAGAGCAATAGATACATTTGTAAGAATAAAATAGGATATAATGATTAAAAGGGCTCTTAGAATTCTTACTGCCTGCTCAATGATAAGCAGACATATTAAAATCCTTTACAAATCCTGTAAAACCATCTTCTAGATTTTGAAACAAATTAAACCAATTTGCAGATATACTCAGACATATTTGATTATGATGTGAATTCATTTTTAAGAATTCAGAAAGATTTTGAACAGTTCAAGCTACAGTTCAAAAATATTTTTAAAATCCATTGATACATATCATCAAGAGTTTATTTTCAATCTAAAAGCAGAAAAAGACTTAAGGAAAAGTACCTATGCCTGTTGAACGAACCTTTGGCATCATGATTCAGTTTAATATTGATACAGAAAAGCCTAATTATATCTGGGACAGCAGTAACCTCAATATTAAGATGTAAGAAAAGAGAGGGGGAATCTCTGTTTTGTATGAAAAACATTCCTGGGGAATCAAAAGAATACTGACATAGAGAATGTATTGCCCAGAATGACTTTTGCTTAATACACAAGGGCCAAAAAGAAAAGGCTGCCCATCTTGCTAGATAGCACAAACCATTTAAATAAATACTAGCGCAACATCTATTCAAGACCCAAAAGGAGAAATGACATTTTTTAAAAGGCAGCAACTGAGAGCAGTAAGATATTCTCATGTACTATATAATTACCAATCTTACTTCCAAATTGAGGGGCAGTGTCCAATTGCAAATATTTCAAAAGTTGCTCCTTTGTACATATTTATATATATATATTTTGTGCTTATGAAGAGAGCCAATCTCTATAATAAATTCTAAAGTAATACAGAAAGGAGATCAATACTGTATACTGAAATGTACATCTCTCCACTTCTTCTAGGTTTCCTCCAAAATGCATTCAGGATCCTAATTAATAAAGGAAGGAGAGTGTCAGAAAAGACTTTGAGATTTTGTTCATCTGAACTTTGAAGAATTTTGCTTCTATAGGTAGTCCTGAACTTACAATCACAATTACGAATTTCTGTTGTAAATTGGTGCAGTCAAAATGAATAATGTGACTGGACCTATTTTACAACCATTTTAACTTGATCATTAAGTGAAACATGTGGTCATTAAATGAATCACAGTTAAGTGAACCTGGTTTTCAGTTGACTTTGCTCGTTGGAAAATCACAAATCACAACTGTCATGTGACTGCAAGATGCTGCAACTACATCCCACATGTGAGTCGACTGTCAAGCACCTGAATTCTGATCACCTGATTGAGGGGGGTATGCAACAGTTGTAACTTTGAGGAGAGTTTGCAAGTCACTTTTTTCTGAGGCTGTCATAACTCTGAACCACTTTTAAATGAACGGATGTAAATATAGGACTACCTATATGTTGTGTGAACTTTATGCAGCAAGATAAACAGATAAATAAAGGGAAGGAATACTACACTGTATTACTACAGTACAGTATTACAGTACAACTATAGTCTTCCCTGGAGCCTCTACCATAGTAAACATGAGCACATTTATCTTTCAAGATTAGATGATATGGGCCTGTTCCAGGTACTATAGACATAGACTACAAGGGCTTGTTTATAACTAGACAAGTGGCTTTTTTCCCCCTTGCAATATATCTGGATGAAAATTGCCTCAATGACTGCATGGCAAAGAAATGAGACACCTCTTGAAAATGTACCTTCAGCTTCCTTTTCTCTGTCCCACAAAAAATAAATCTAAATATACGTGAGCCCTTCCATTAGTCTTATCTGTATAAGTTTGGGCAAAAACAGTGCAAAGCTTCCAAACGGAAATACCAATAATGCTGACCTCTGACATAATTTAATGAATATTCAAACTGGATTCAAATACTCTACAATTTGGGGTCACTGCCAGTGAGATGAAAGAATGCTAATTTTCCCAAGCAATCTTGTCACAAACCTGGGCCCAATTTGTGGCCATTCCAAGCCAAACAGGAATGGGAATCCTTGTAGTCCTTATTGCGTTAATTGAGGATATTTTCCAGGATTCTCTTGCCTGAGGAATGCACAGCGCTGAATGGCTCAAAACCTTTTCCTATTACATAGGCACAAACTATAACAATTAAACATGAGTAAATAAGTCTCTGAATATAAAATAGGGACAAAAGCTTCAAAGGTTCAAGAAGTTGGGAATAAAGAGAGTTAATCAATTTCATTCTCCGTTCTTCAGCTCACTTAGTTCTGTTCTCAGAGAGGTGATGCTTAAAAAAAAAGATGCGTGCTCATGACAAAAAAACAGGGTTATAAATATAAAAAGGAATTCATTGTCAAGCACCAGTAACATCACCAGTTTTGTGCAGGTAGGATGAGCTCAGAATTTTCCCCAGAAATAGACATTTAATCCAGGAAAAAGGGGGAAAGTCATTTTTAGCACTGTGACTGTATGGGCTACTCCTTGGATGGTAATGGAAAGTTATCCTTCTGGCAAAGAACAGTTTGTATTGAATGAAGAAACTCACAGCTAACAGCGAAGACATCAAAGCTGGTATGAACCAAATGCTTCACAAACTCAAAGATGTGCTCCTGAATGATAGCCTTGGCGTTTGCCAGTAAAGCCAAATCCATACCTTCAAGGTGCTACAGAGTCAGATAAGCTTATCTCATTTCTTTTTTTAAAAAAAGTGGAATATGAAGACTGTCTGTTTGGCTTCTGCTGTGCTGGAGTGCTAGGATCCATTTTGGGGTGGTCACTGCAATCCTGCTGCAAGCTATTACTCCATAATGGCCCGGTATAGTGCAGGCTCGATGTAATCCTCACGATAACGCGAGTTGATCACCCTCTGTCTTTTTCTCTCTTGCTTGACTTCTTTCTCTGTGAAGATCTCTGTGAAGCGCATGTCAGAGGCAACAGACTGCAAATCAAGTAAAGGCAAGAAATGTTAAAAGGACAATGGACTATAAGTGGTAATGATTCTTCACAATTTTTCTCTTGCATAATAAAAATCATATTATTTTACTGGAAAACAACAGAGAGTAGATTTTGGGAATCTAACTATCCAGTTTAGAGTAAACTACTTACTGTAGATCCACCTTAGCTCTTGAGACTCCAAGTGGCTGTTTACCATTAATCTACAAATTTGCAGAGTTCAATAATGGGCTCAACAAACAGTATTCTGAAAATCTATTTTTTTCTTTTCTTTGAAATGGCTTTTGGAGTCTCTAGTTTAATAATTTTATTATATCCTTGAAGCATCTGGAAGTGTCCTGGTGACAGAAGAAATGTTCCCTATGTGGGAACTGATGCTCTCTTGTGTGAGAAGAATTTCATGTATCAAAATCTATCACTGTTTGACTTACCAGCCTTGACTTGACTCTTTTAGGAAGTTCTTCATCAAGTGTGTACACATCATCCCTTTTTGCCATCAGTTGAGATCCATCTTCAAACTCCACCTAGAATCAGAACAATCAGGTGGCTGTCAGATGAACATCAACTGCTATTTCTGTATCATGCAATTCAGTACAGAATGTTTTTATGGAGCAGGATCCCAGCCAACTGGCAAACAATTTCATATACTCATCATGAAGGAGTTGGCAGACCAGCTGCTAATAACCGAAGAGAATATCTAGAAACCAGTTTACAGTATATAGCCGTAATTACAATGCATGAGAATTAACACTTCTTTACACAAATGTTAATTTATCAATCAATATATCTTTTGGAACAGTCAATTACACGTTATCTTGCTCATGGCAGGTCAGAATACAACCTTCAGAGGAAATTCAGAGATTTCAGAACTCCCAAATTAACAATACACAGAGTTAAAAAGAGAGAAAATGAGAAGATCGATCTCATTTCTCTCACTCACCTGGTACATCTGGATGATATGAGAAGCCACAAACGTAGCTCCATAGACCTGTCCATCTGTCCATCTGACTTGAACAACTTCTCCTGGAGGTGGAGGACCAAGCTGGAGGCAATCTCGACTCTGTCCACATTGGAGAAAGTTTGAGAAATATAATCATCTACTGAATAGCAAACAGAAGAAACATTGCCTAAAATAATGAACCCTGGAGAAGCTTGACAATTGAGCTGGTAGATGGCAATGAGGAGAGCAGGAAAGTACAGAATTGTCTAAGTACAATTCTGTTAACATCAGGAGATAGTTACAATGAGCTTAATCTTATAATCAGAATATTCCTGCCATGATTACGAGATGTACAGATTACAAAATGTACAAAACTAACCTTGTTCTACAACTACTTATTTGTTATACAGATATCTGTATGAACATAAAACAAGTAAAATATGATAATAGAATAGAATTTTCATCTGGAATTATTTTTTTCTCTAACAAAAGCTTCTAAAAGGTACTGAAAAGAGGGAAGAAGAAAGGGAACAGATTTCTAATTTAGGAGTCAAATAATCTATGCTATATTTAGTTTTGCATTATGTAGCTCAAAAATGTTTTTATTTAGAGATTTGACCCACTTCAGCAATCTGAGACTTTGTTTCTTAGGACTGTATATTTTCTGGTGCAATAATTTTTTTACTGCAAAGCATACCACAATATCTTCTGGATATAGATTATCACTGAAGGAACCATCATCAAAGTTGACTTCATAAAATGTTTCCTTCGTCAGATTGATCACTTCACATTGATAGAAACGTCCATTCTTGTGCTTGCTTATCACAGGCTGTCCCACAGCAAGATCCTGTAGACCGGCCTTAGCTCGCTGAAGGAATAAAGGAGCTATAATCAATGTTATATTCAAAAGATAAAACTCGATAGTTTAACTACATTAAATACTTTGAAGGTTGTGGAAAGTTGCACAAAATACAAGTGCTTCCTATGCATTATCTGGAAAGCACAGAAAGATTATTTTTACATCTCTTTTGAAAAGCTTTTTAATTTAAGATTTTTATTATGTCTTTATATTTTTATTGCTGAGGCAAACTATTTACCATCAACTTTTAATGAAAGTATAAATAGAAGGTTCAGTAATATTAACAATAGCAACAAAACTAGCAGTTGCTTTGATCAGATAAACATTTTAAAATAAAGGACAAAGCAAGCATTTCTATAATATGGTGTATATGTGTGGGCCTCCTGAACACTTTTACTATTGCCTTTCCAAACACATTAAGAAGTTCAAAAGTAATGTGTCAAGTACAAATGTTAAGTTAGGCTGAACCAACTATTAAGCCTCTATTGCTTACCTCTGCTTGAGATGGAATTTTATGTCGAAAGCAGGTAATGAAGACCACAAACGGCCAGTCGTCTGGCTGCATCATGACTCCAGCTGCTTGAGCGCAGCTGACGTGGAAAGATGTAGGACAGCGGCCATGAGAGCACTGCACGCAACAACCAGCTATTCTCTTCCGCCTCTTCTTGCAGAAGACACATTTCTGTGAAGAGAAATTTTCAGACAAACCTGCATTCCATGTGTATTTCAATGGCACTTACAATCTGCTTCAATGGACAGGCTTTTCCCCTACATCACTAATATATAATTACTCAATTCTACAAGTAATTGCTAAGTTAAACTGATTATTATACTGCATACAATGGCTTTTCTGAATCTGTCACCTTCCAGACATGCTGGGCTCCAACTTCTATAATTTTTAGTCACTGTGACCTTTGCCCACCCAGTCTTAAAATCAAAGTAGTTTTGTCCAATACTTTTGAATGGGAACAAGTTGGTAAACATTAGGTACAATCATCCAAATTTCCACCACTTGCATTATCACAAATTATGTAATCTGAAAAGATTGTTTCCTATGTTCTCAGGATTCTGATTTAAGAATCTCATAAAAGCATAAAATAAGCATGTATTAATCAATTCAAACTACCGTTTATTTTCTTACCAGTCGGAAGCGTTGCAGTGGAATTTTGCTGACATCAACTGGACTACGTTGAGCAATGTTTATAAATTTGGCCTCCAGAACTGCCACAGCACACATAACATGAACCCATCTGAGAAAAATCAGAAGTTTATTTAAGTATTTAGTAAATGTTTATTAAAAATTGGCTGCAGGATATGGATAATCAAAACTGATAATGGTAAAACAGCTCAAAAACAAACATATAGGCCATAGTGTAAAGAATAGTAACCTTATGAATAATATGATCTCCACTCTCAATACAGCTGCATAATGTATTTGAAAAAAGTGCTTTGCCAAAACATTCAGTACAAAAACATACTCTGGAAGGCTCATAGCTGCTTCAAAGATTCTCTCTATTGTATGCATGAAGAGATAACAGACTATTGGCAATTTGGCTGTCTCTGCATGATACATATGTGCGCATCAACAGTCTTTGCAGCAGTTTATGAAAACTTCATAGAATGTGGTTGCTTTAAGTATCTGAGGAGGGGATTTTTGCTTGCAACAATAGACTTTGCAAAACATGAATGAATAATACAGTACTTTGCACAACCATAGCTTCAACTGGCATTGTATCAGACCAGGGAAACATCATTAATTTGTTGCTTAACAGAGTTGATGAGTCCAGGGGTCTTCCATACTTAATTATCACAAAAACTCACTTGTTATCATTTGCTTTTTGAAGTGCACCTCCACGAAGTGAGCATAAGCAGCAATCCTGAAGGACAAAAGAAAAACACATTTTATTTATTTGTATTTATTTTATATCCTGCTTTTATTATTTTTACCCAAAGCAGTATTTTTACTCAAGACAGCGGACATATTCAATACACCTTCCTTCTCTTATTTTCCCAAGAACTACCTTGTGAGGTGAGTTGGGCTGAGAGAAAGTGACTGGCCCAAAGTGATCCAGATGGCTTTCATGACTAAGGTGGGACTAGAACTCATAGTCTCCTGCTTTCTAACTTGGTGCCTTAATCACTAGACCAAGCTGGCTTTCATGTTGTTGAAATCACATCAATTAACACTGTACTATTAGAGCACTACATTTTATACAATTTTTCTGAAATACATAAATATTCTGCAATGAGAACCATACAAGTTAAATAATTATTTTGTGCATTAATTCTTTTTGTCTTATAGAAAATATCATAGAAGAAACTAAGCTGGCTGTATAGCTGTGATGGAGAACCTATGGCATGCATACTGGAAGTAGCATGCAGAGCCATCTCTCCAGGCATGCGAACCATCGCCCGTTGCTCTTCTGGTTTCTGGTGCGCCAGCCAGCTGGTTTTCACGCATGCAAGAGCGCTGGAAACTGGAAGAGCAGCCACCCAGTACGCATGCGTGTACTGGGAAGATGATCTGGTTTCCAGTGTGCACATGCGCACCGGCCAGACACTAGAAGGCCAGTTGCTGCGTGCCAGAAACCAGAAGACCAGTTTCTGTTTGTCAGAAACCGGAAGACCAGGTGGCCGGTGTGCATGCGTGCGCCAGAAACCAAGAGATAATCTTTCTGGCATGCACATGCACGCTGGGCAGCTGCTCTTCCAGTTTCTGGCATACATACATGTGCGGGGGACCCCCGTTTTGGCACTCAGTGCCGAAAAGTTTCACCAACGCTGCTCTATAGGAGACAAAAGGCTAGTGCTAGGTAGAATGCATTTTATTAAGTCCTGTTAGGGACACACATAGCAGAAAACTATCCACACCTATGCGAAAGTGATGCTTAGATGATTGTTGAAAAGCCTATTATCCTATCTGGCAAGGTGATACTTCACTAGACATGCATGACAGTAGAGTTGCACATAAATATGTCTGCAACATATGAGCCAAATAAACCTGGAAAACATCATCTCCTAGCAGTATTCCATTCCCTAAACTAAATTTCTAAAACAATGATAAACATTTTAAAAATGTAAAAGTAATCTCAATATCTGCGTAAATATTTGATTTAGAAGAGATTCAGGGAAGCTACCTCCATTAGGGATTGCTAATTAAGCCAGCTTGAAGAGGAGGTTTAGTACTCCAGGACTAGATTCTGGAATACTGATGAATACATTTAATAATGGATGATACTGAATCAACCAAACAAATTATTCATTTAAAATATTCCATGAAGTAAAGTCCTATCAGAAACTAGATCTTTATATTTTAATAAATCTTTTTCATACAAATACATCTATTTCAATAGCTATCTCACAACTGCAAACTTTCCAGTGCCACCAAACTAAGGCTCACGCATGAACACAAAAGAATTTTGGCAGACCTCTTCTAAAGCATTGGCTTTGCATCGAGAGCACTTCCAGTCTTCAGTTGCCTTCTCAGGGGCTACTCCATAACAACCTGCATTAAAAAAAATAAATAGAAGATTTGTAGGTTAAGCAATAAAAATCAGCAATGTTTCAATTTCCATATCCCTTCTTATTTTAACAAATATTAATAATGAATTTATATCCACAAAATAAGTTTGACCAATCTTGGAAGACCCACTTGAAACACATTAACAAAAAAAACCCCAATACTAATCTAGCCATAATCTGATATCTCATTTAAAAATATAAATTTCAAACCCGTGTTTCTTTATTATTTATTCAAGCCATAAAAATGGTCATGATGGGTCAAATCTGTCTCTGGGCCCTGTCAATTCAATGAATTTTAGAACAGAAAAAATGAACTCCAGTCATTAACTATCACAGTGCCTTATGTCTTTGAGGTTTTTTTTTTATTGTTTTAAAGTATTAGTGATATCCAAAGCATTAGGATAGGAACTCATTCAACCTGCTTAGTAACTGGCATTCCACTGAGATTCTCCCCTCTGAATTCTTATATTGTGGGCTAGTTTTCCTGAGACAGTATCTTAATCTTCACATAGCATGAAAAGTACAGTGCTACCTTGATACTCAACTGCTTTGAAATTCATCTAATTTGGTACTCAACATTTTGTCCCAATACTCATCATTTGTTTGGTACTCAGTTCACAAGCTACAACTTGTTAGTGTCTCCTTGTAATTCACTGCATTATTCCTTATGGGACAAATTTGGTATTCATCGTTTTTGGTACTCATTATGCCTTCCGGAATCAATTAACGTTGAGTACCAAGGCACCACTGTATCTGAAAGGATATATTTTGTTTATTGCACTTTAATTGTAATCTATACCCATGGTATTTTCAGATCATTTTGTTCATATGAATCTGATGGGCATTAAAGTGCAATTCCTTGACTTTTTTCTGTGCTCTTTCTTACAGGTAAACATAAGCAGGAATAAGATGCTCATACTTACACTGCTTCTTTATAAACTTGGGAAAATGGAGGTAGATAGTAATATTTTATTTTGGGTATCAATGGACAATCAGACTAAATTATACAGTACTCACTGGCATGGACCCGGACCTGACAGTGCTTGCATGTGATCAAAATACTGGTGCCATCTTCCTCCAGATATGGGGTAGAGAGGCTGACATCTGTGCTACAACCAGTGGTAGTAAAACACATCTCAGGGATAAGGGGCTTAGTTCTCATCTTTCCATCAGCAGCATTTGGAACTGCTTGTAAGCTCTGACTTCCACAATCTGCCTGCCAGTGAGAAATTACACATTTTAGAAAAGAACAACACTGATAAAATAAAAATAAATATATGATCAGAAAAGCATTCCATTTTTGTTTGCATACTGAAAGAATTGAAATAGATATCATTTCACTATGTTATGCTTAAGTACAATGATTCTGAATTAAATTTTATATTTTTCTTTCCAAAGAGATAAATATTTCCGCCAAACAAATAATCAATAGATCCTTTTTTCATGTCAGAATAAAGGAAAAAATATGTTTGACAAAATTGATATAAAATAGTCCAAATCTTTGAAGATAAGTTACATACTATCTTCATCTCAGGCACCTTTCTGCAAATATGACTCCAGCTCTAAGATTTTATTTTTTAATTTTTAAATATGTTACTCCTAATATAACTATTCATCAAAAATATTTTGGGTTTGTTTTAAGACTTCCTTGTTCTACTAAAGAACAAAAAAATAAATTATAAATTCCTTAAATGTTTTAAACAAGGGGTTAAAACACCACACTAAACAGTTTCTGTGTTGCATTATTTAATGAGGGAAAAATGGAACAGTAAACCTTTTTGAAAAAATATTCACACCTTAACCACCATGCCATACAGACTCTCAAGAAACCTTTTCCACCTGAGATGAATGTGGCAACTACTATGGCATACAGCATCCGTTATTACCAGGCAGTTTCCCATCTATGTATAAACCATACTTAATCTTGCTTAGCTTCCGTAATCAGGCACTAGAATATGTATGGTTTATTTTTTAAGAAAGCATGCATTTGTCAGGGTAATATGAAAGATGCTGTAGGAAATCAGTTCTACTTACTATGGAAACATTGGAAGCAGGATTATTCTAACAATGATCAGTCTTAAAACTGAAATCACATTATTAATACGGCGCTTCCAACACTTTCACAAACCACATTCTATCAGTGCTTCTGTACTATATAGGCCAGGAGAAAGAATAATCTGCTTACCTGGTAGGTTTGGAAGAGCATGCACACTGCACAATAGGGAGCCTGCTGAGCCATGGCAATATTATACTCCTTTTCTGCTTCAAAGTTTGGAGGACGATTCTGCCACAGTTGGCTAAGAGGCTTGGCCCATGCTTCCATCTCTTCAGTTTCTTCTTCAGGTGTCAACTGCTCTGACATTTCTGCAGTAAGAATCACACCATCAATCAAAATTTAGATAAACCATTTCCCCTTTTCTGCAGGCTGTCAAAAGAGTAACAGATTTAAACTACTGGAAAGGTAATTATGTTCCTCACTTTTCAGCTATGCCTGCCAATGCTCTCTACTCCTCTATTAGCAACCGTTACAAATGCTGCCTTTTAGACTGTACAAACATTCAGCTCCACACATGGCTGCCAAGCCCCATACAATTTGTGAGACCATTAATTTGGAAATAATACACAACCTCATAATTACAAAATTATGTTTGAAATATGTACTCTGTTTCTTTTGCCTTAGAGATCAAAGTGCTGCATTGGATCCTAACTTGGTAGCTGAAAATTCAGCATCAAAGTGTATCAAGTTCACACTGCCAAGTATACAACCTTCAAAAATTGTGCATCAGACTGTGATTAATATATTCAGGTATATATTGTACAAGAGATTGCTTTAAAGATGTAAAGGATGAGTTTAGACATACGAAGATACTTATTGCTACAGGCAATACAATCAACTTACAATCCTTTATTTAGTGACCACTCAAAGCTACAACGGCACTGAAAAAAGGGACTTGTGACCAGTTTTTACACTTACAACCATTGTAGCATTCCCCATGGTCACATCATCAAAATTCAATTGCTTAGCAAGGGGCATGTATTTATGATGGTTGTAGTGTCACAGGGTCATGTGATCACCTTTTGCAACCTTCTGACAACTAAAGTCAGATTCACTTAACAACTGTGTTACTAACTGAACAACTGCACTGATTTACTTAATAGCTATGGCAAGAGAGGTCATAAAATGGGGCAAAACTTACAATTGTGTTGCTTAGCAATAAAAATTTTCAGTGGTAAGTCAAGGACTAGCTGTAATTCAGTATCGCTATTGGGCAAATACCTCTATTACAAAAAAAAGGAAGAAATTTAGAACTTACCATCATCACTAAGGCCGTCTTTAACCAAGAGTGGGTGATGGCGTGGGAGTTTAGTCAAGGGCTGACGACGGCCTTTTGATTGCTTACGATCCTTTACAGATCTAATGTAATCCTTTGCCATCTGCAAGAAATGAAAGCAGGATCAGAGAGACAGCTTGGTCTAGTGGTTAAGTCAACATGCTAGAAAAGCAGGAGACTATGAGTTCAAGTCTCAGTTTAGCCATGAAAACCAGCTAGATGACATTGGGCTAGTCAATCTTTCTCAGCCCAATTGACTTCACAGGGTTGTTGTTATGTGATAAATAGGAGGAGGATGGTATGCTAGGTATGTTTGCTGCCTTGAATGATTTTTTTATTTGTAAAAATAATAAAAACGGGATACAAATAAATATATAAATAAAAACAGTAACCACAACTTTATAGTAGTACTGTATAGTACTACTGGATGAATTCAAAAATTGAAAAATTACTTGTACTTTCTGTACTGCTTAAGCTCCAGGGTATGCAAGATGTGTATTATGGATAAAATAGTGTATTTCAGTATGCAGAACTACATTGACAATAGATTTACTTGGCATCTAAAGCAGCAAATACAGTCCTAGAAATATTCTTTGCAAATTGCACATCAGCTGATAAGGTTGTCAGAAAGTGAAAATCAGACAGAAGATTAGCTATTACAATATTCCATAAGTATCTATTGTAAACCTATCCTATATATTTCTTTATCATTCAAATGTATCCCACGCATGCTATACAAGATAGATTGTAAGTATACCCTCTGATGTAATCTTACTTTTGCAAGCTCCTGTTCATCCACACGAGTTGTGGAACTGGTTTTCTTCCTGGAAGGCTGTTCAATCTCCATGACATTCACCTCTTCCTTAGCGTAACTATGAACTGTGAGCACCTCAGTTTGCTCAACCAACTGTCTGGAAAGATCAGGGGGTTCAGAATCTGAAGAGCCAGAACAAAAAGTTGAGCTAGACTGAAGGCTGGAGACTGGGCTTGGTTTCATGGTAGATTGGGTCAAAACTGAAGACACAGAATGTGAAATGGAAAGATCTAGAACAGCTGCTTCTGGTTCCTCTTCCTCTTCTTCCTCTTCCTCCTCCTCCTCCTCATCTAGTTTAACATTTTTCAGTTCTTCAAATTTTACTTCAGAGGAATCTGCATACTCTGCATCAGAAATAATATTTGAAATACTCTTTAGTAAATGCTGCCAAATAAAATGCTCAATTTTATTAAAGCCTAAAAATTAATTTGAAACTAGGACTTCAAATTGTGAAATATTAAATGGCCCAGTCTAACTAGAAGTTTAATTTATTTTTAAAAAAATACTCCTATAATTGGAATTTCCTGTAGAACTTCATTAACACATAACACAATGTTATATCTTTAATTTCTCACTAATCAGGAATTTATTCAATTTCTAGAATTTTTGTTAACTTATTTGCTCCAATCCTGCCCTTTGGTGTTGTATTCAGTTTCTGAGACACATCTCCAAATCTTTTCCAGTTAAAAAAAATACAAATGAAAATATTCTAATGATTTCATATTTTATTTCATAACTGAAAGTCTTGTGGCTTCCATAACAGTCCTTGAGCAATTTTTGGATAAATGTCTCCGATCCTGGAAGCTACTTCTCAATTTATGAATTTCTTCTGTTTTACTGATACAATTCTGTTAGTTTCTTATTTTATATTGCTAAAGTCAAAAGAACATTACTTTAAGAAATTAAGACGTTTGCAGATGCCCCAATTTCTTGAGCATATCTTTCAAATTCCTAATGAGGCATTATATCAGTTTTCAACCTGACGTTTTGCTCCCAATGTTTTTATGTCTGTTGAAAGCAGAAGTTGAGTTCATGCATCACATTAAACCTCACATAGATTGGGAACATTCAGACAACAAACTAGGCCAAAACTAAACAAATTTCATCATGGCTAGGCCATAACAAAGTTCCAATAAGATAGGCCACCATGAACACTAGCATCCAAGAAGTTACCTGGAGGTGCAAGGCCTTCATCTCCTTGTGGTACAGGCTCTCTAGCAGGTCCAACTGGAGGGGCTGCTTCCTCCATCTCAAACTGCATTGGGACCACCTCCTCCTTGGGAAAAGACTCACTTTGGCTCACTTCATGAGGAACTTCTAAGCAGACTCTGTGCCGCTTGCTTCCAATGCGATGCTTTGGGACACTGCAAAATGAAATAACCATGTCATCTTTTAAATCAGGAATATACAACCCACAGCCTATGGGCAGCATGCAACCCTAGATAGCTAGTAATGCAACAAGATTCTAAACTTCTAACATTATTATGTGATTTATATACAGGACATTAACCCCATTATATATTTTATATGCGGCTGAAGACAATTCCTCATAATTCAATGCAGCCCAGACACCAAAAGGTTGGACCCTCATGTTTTAAACAGAACCCAACACAGCTTTAATATCAGATTGCTCTCTCTGAAAAATCAATTGGTTTTATGACTTTTTTGAAGTACTGAGAAAACACAGCTCTAAAAAGAGATATATTTATCACTAGGAGAAAAAATAAAAAAAATATTGGAAAAAATATTTCTCATCAGTTTGTCAAAAAATGACAGAATACTCAAGCTTTCGATTCATATTAATATGTGAAAATGGTTTCTTCTCATTGTAAGAAATTCCATTTAAGCCAAGGATCCAAATAAAACATACTTGCTATTAGATAATAAATATTTCGAACACAAAGTATCTATCATTAATATAAATTTACAACAGGTCAGAAGAAAGTTATTTAACTTAAGGCAAGTCAGAAAAACTCTTTGAAATACTTTATCCAAATTCTTTGGTGAACAGACTGGTTCCAACCATTAATTTAATTTCTGTTCCACAGCTTACAGACAACTAAAAATCACATATCCGTTTTCTAAAACTTACTGAATTTGGTTATTAAACATAACAAGGAGAAAGGAAGAAGAAACAAGTCCCAATATAATTGGCAGCCACTTAACATGGACAATAGAAGAAGCTCCACAGATGCAACTGATTAATAAGTGAGTTATTAATAAGTGAGTGACACTGGCTAAGTCATGATTTATATAAAAAAAGAAAACATACCTTTTTTTCTCCATATCTTCATCTGCTTTGCATTCTTCATCTGTTTCAGTTTCTTCAGGGTACTGCTTCTCATTCTTAACTTTTTGAAGGAGTTCACCCTTAAAGAACTCAGATGCTTCTGGTGTAGGAAGAGTATGATCAATAACTGTCACATCTTTCCCAACTTTCCATAGCTTGTAACGATCAGGCTGATATTTCCTCACAAAGACATCCATAGAGATTTTGACCATGTCCTTTCGGCAGGAGCACTGCATGGAATAACAAAACAGCTTAGGTCACTTATATAAGTTTTCATTTCAATTCAGTAATAACTTCACTCTGCAACTATGCCTCCTTATGAGAGCACTATACCGTTTTCTAGTAAGAATGAATGATGACCTCAAACATTGGAGGCTAAAATTACTTGGAAAAAGGCAGAGGAGAACAAAACAACAGCTATTTAATGTTTGATATCACCATATATATATATATGTTGTGAGCGTTCTTTCTGACAAAGCATTTGTTGTTCAACTGAGTACTTTGAAATATTATTAATAAATAAATAAAACAACCGTGCACAGAGTGGCCTTTAGAAAACTGAGGCTACAGCAGTGGTGGGTTGCTACCGGTTTGGTACAGATCTTGCAAACCGGTAGTAACGGCAGCGGAAGGCGCCCACCACCTGTCTGGACGTCATCATGGACGCTCTGCACATGTGCAGAAGCACAGTCCATGCTCCCGTTGCGAACTGATAGTGAAAGCAAGTGGAACCCACCTCTTGGCTACAGCTATGTCTGAAGCAGACATGAATCTTATGAATTAACAGAAAAAACATCGGGAAATAAACAAGTATTATCCTATTTCCATTTCACAAGCCTTATTGTTTAATGAAAAAAAAAGGATCCTGAGAATTGTACAAACAGGCATACCTTATCCTTAACTAAATATATATGGACGTCCACCGTGACATCTATATCAAAAACAGTAGTCCTACATAACTAATCAGAGTTCTACATTTCTCCATCTGAAATCTTTTTTCCTTAAACTGTCTTAGAGGCTTTATTTGTATGAATTAATACGTTTTTATGGATGCCCAAAGTTAAAATGGTGAGATCTACTTCATTGCCCATTTTTAGCAGCAAAAAGCTGTATGATATAGAATGCATTCCATCAACCATAAAATATTGAATTGATAAATGTTAATTTATAATTCTGTTTGATAAACGTTTAGGAATAAGCAACAATTCTTACTAAAATAGACTGCTTTCCATACTCAATCCAACGAAGTGTGGCAAAATTAGTAGATTCAGCGCAGTTGAAGCCATGATTAAAACCAGCATGATATCCATAAGGAAAAGTTATCATGAATTCACCTGCTTCCTGAGTCACCTGAAAGAGAAGCAATCAGTATGGATTTCTATAGTTTATATAAACTCTAAAATTCCTTTGATAATTATTTTATAATTTTCAGTACTACCAAGCTGGAAAGAGCCCATATTTCTAGCTTTTTCTAAGAATTACTTAATGAAAATATATCCCAGAATTATGTGAAAAATGTATATACAGCGAATGTTCTCAGTGTGAAGAAGAAATGACACGATTCCTGTTTTTTAAAATTCTATTCCTCTCTTCCCACATTCTCAGTTCTCATTAGCTATATCAGAGTGCTCCCCACTCAAGATTCTTTCTCTAAAGATGTTTTGAGTATCTGTAAAAATAGGAGGGAGTGTTCTAAACTGATACCTCCCTACTATGTGCAACTATTGAAAAGTTAGAGAGGTGAAAACAAAATATAGGATGTTTTCCAATCTGACCTTTCTATTTTCAGTTCCTATAATCTTATAAGAACATCTGCCTTCCTAGATTTGTGTAAAATACCATCAATTTTTCCTTACTTTGTCAAATGGGATGCCATATTTCTTCAATATTGATGGTGAGATCAAGGTCATTTTGTGACGGAGAAAAGCTTCACAACTCTGAGCACTTCCAGGAAAGAATCCTATTTAAGAAACAGATATTCAGCAAGTATTGTTGAAAAGGACTGCTTGTACAACATTCATTGGATGAAGAATTGAATACTTTGGTATGGCTTTTTCCAACGCATGAAAGTAATCACAAAACTTAGAGGCAACTTTCAGACAAAAGTTCCAAATGGAGAAAAGAGAAGTACACTTTTCCTATTCTCTCTTAACACATAATGAAGCATCAGAGACATTTTTAAAAAAGAAAGTCTTCATTATTTTTTTTTAACATGTAGAGAGAGCTTTAAGAAAGTTCTTACTCCTGAAATTCAGTAAGTATTATATTTGTTGGACTTCCATAAATAAAATGGTCTTAAGTCTCTTTTTTTCAGTACTGTTGTAACTTCAGTCACTAAATGAATGATTATAAATCCAGAACTACCTGTAGTAAAGTCAGATTAGGGTTACAATTAAGTTAAAAAAAAAGCTGTCACTGTTCTTTAGAAACTATGCAGACTGATTTAGAGAGAGAGGGATGTTTACCTTTAGCGAGACGTTCCAATCGCTTCCCATGCTCTGGAGGAATAGAGTACCTGTGATTGCACATAAACAAATTACAAATATAATCACAAAAAAAATAAGCTGCTTTAGGTTTGTTATATAACAATGCTGATATATAATAAGCAAGTTTAATCATTTCCCATCTTCACATCATTCCTATACTGAGAAAATCAGTTTATTAAATATGATCCTCAATTAAAAATGGATGCACATCTTGATACAAATACACACGTATACACACACACACACAGGATATCTCACCAGGACTTGGGTTCCCCAAAATGCAGATAATTTATACTGTACAGGTCCATGTCCTCCGTGTGCCAGGCAAAAGAAGTTTTCCACATCCCAAAGTAGAGATAAGGTGTATTCACTCCCTCAATGGTAATACCACTTTCATTTTCTACTATATCCAGAATTGTATTCAGATGACCAATATTCCACTCATCTATATGCTAAAAATAGATTAAACATATATATATTTTAAAAAAGCAATAAGCTAGTAACATATATTCCAATATCTGTATTAAAAAATCACTGAGGGTATTCAAATAATTTTATTTTATGAATATTGTAGATTAATTTTGCCTCATATATTCCATCTATATACACATTACATAAATGTATTTCAATTTTCAGAGATCAGCCTAGGAAATTCAATAACACTGATGCTGAAAACTTAGATAAATCTTGAATTAATGCAAAAAAAATAAATAAAGTTAACACTAACTAACAGATAGGGAAGCTATTAATTATGTCTCATTATTTCTCTTTTACCTTGTCATAGAGTGTGCCATTAACATCTGCCCCATAGATGGGAGGATTGAAAGTGAGATTCTTCCAATACTTGCGTTCAAGATCTTCAAAATCTGTATACCGAGGAGTACAGTATCTAAGGGAGCACAGATTCATTGTCTTAATATAAATTGTCCGTTCACTTTTTTTATTCACTGACAAATGCCATGAATTATCACCAATTTTAAATAACGCATTACTGTAGACAAGCATCCTGGAAATCAGACTTTAAGAAGATAGTCATGTACAAACATCCTAGATGAAAAAGCCAGAGCCAACTTAAAATTTGTAATAGAATTAACTAAGATTTCAACTAAATCATGCTCAAAGGCTGAAACTGTTCACATGTAAAGATGCTGTAACTTTTACCAATATTATTTTAATGTAATTCCATTGGTTTTAGTAAAGGTGGACAGCAAAAATAGGTCAGCCCAGCAGTATCTTACAGAAATCCATTAAAAAAACCTAGGTTTTGATCTAGAAACTAGCACACACATATGGTGCTTCTTAGAGATGACCCATTCAAATATTTGCTATTGAAATAATGCAGTCCATTCATAAGAAATTTCTTTGGAGCTCTAAGAGTAAGATACAGAAGCAAGTATTCTCAAGAAATTATATTCCAATTTGGAATACACTTATGCTAACTGACATGGACTTTGTTAAATTAAGATGCTTTTAGATTCGATCCATTACAAACTTATATTCCATATACAAATACATTTATATAAATACAGATATTTAGAATATTTCATGTTTAGATCATCTTTTCTTACTTGTCACTATTTGCTATCCTTCTGAACTCTCGGACTGACATAGCTTTCTTCTGGATGTTATACTGAGTGAAGAGGCCTGACTGGCCAGTAACCAGTTGCTGAATGGGAGCAGGGATGACAAGATCATCAATATCATCATACCATTTACGTGGCTTCCATTCCTTAGGAGGAATAATCTAGAAATTGTAATTTTTATATGAGTAATTGGAAAACTCACCACAAGAATAAAACATTCAAAGGCTATATAACATTTTAATACTTCAAATAGACTGACTCTTCAGCAACACACAGTAGCAGAATTATGCCTCAGCATCATATAGTAGTAATCCACAAGCAACACTGTTAATGCTCAACTAGAAGTTGGCATTTTATAAAATTAAGCACACAGTAAATTAATATTCATAATCAAGAAATCTGTTTCAAATTGTTATCATGTATTTGGCTCAGTGATCAGTTAAGAAGTATATATGCCAAAATGACTCCTGATTTGCTGAAGATCCAAAATTAATTAAATATAAAGAAAAATGCCTACTTAAATGGTACACGTTCTTTTTACTGCAAACAGTAAGTGTGCACAAATCCTTTGAAAGCAATGTCCCATAACGTGTTAATGTGTTATATCTTTGAAACAATAAAACACCTAAGGCAGGCTTTGTTTGCTGTATATACAGTAAGCATATACATGCTTACTGAAAAAGATGCAGCTGCTTTATTGATTCAACAGAGATGCCTTGCATACGCTACCTTGTGTTGTGAAGCACAACTTTCAACAGATTGGCACAGACCTAATGAACAATTAATATTACTGCAGTTTTCTTTTTAGAATTCTGCATATCCAAAGTAATAGATCTGTTTGTTTAGAAATTAATCCTCATGATAGTGCATACCATAAAAACAAAACTTTTAATAAAGTTACACGGGTCTCCCAGAAACATTTAGGCTTCATTTCAAATCCTATATCAAACTATTAGTTAAACTAATGTGCAACAAAAGAAAAATCTAGAACTTCAGAATTTTCATTAAATGTTTGATTCTCCCCAGCAAAAATAGGTACTATTTCTTCATCAATGGGATCTAATAAAATCTCACAATACAACTTGCTCATTTGTATGCTGATTACCAACCAAATATGTTACGTTTTCTGAATCAAATTTAATTATACTACCCTGTTTCCCCGAAAATAAGACCGCCTGAAAATATTTAACCGCATGTGCAGCTGGTCCCCATTTCCTCTGATTAGGGTTAGGGAGGCAGAGCTGGAAATCAGGTAAGATGGCAAGAGGAGCCCCGTCTTGCTCCACTTGCCCCAAAATAATAAGACCTCCTCGAAAATAAGGGCAAGCACTTATTTTGGGGTTTAAAAAAATATAAGACAGGGTCTTATTTTCGGGGAAACATGGTAAATATGAATGAATAAATTGCAACATTATCATCACTGTTCGCACCACTTCTTACCTTTGCCAATCCAGCTCTATGGGCTCCTTGAGACTCTATATAGGCAATATAACGGCTGAAATTTTTAAATTCTTCCGCAGTTGGATGGAATGTCATTATTCTGGCACTTGGATTTAGGTTCTCCAATTCGGACCCCATGGTTTTTTTCCACAATCTTTCTCCTCATGTGTGAACCAGGAGAACTACTTCACTAATACAAATAATTATAAGGATTAGAAATTAATAAGTATTATACAACGTTATTGAGCACACAATAAAGAATGAAGAATAACTTCAAAATATGTCCACTTTCTTAATTAAAACTATATCACACCCAACCCTTCTCAATTTTTGTTGTGACTATTTTACACCTTTATACTCCTAAAAATGAATTTCATACTCAGATTTACAGAAGAAACCCAGTAAAGTACATGTACCAATTCTGTTGTTTGATAATAAAAAAAGCCTCAACCTTAAATAACAGAAATAATTTGACACTAGTTACAGAATAAGTCTCAATAACCATTGATAAATCAAAACCGACCAATGTGAACTTCTCTTGATAAAAAGTTCTGTCTTAGTAATATAACTTTTCCTCTTCTTGGAAACTAGCTTCATATTAAAGAGAACAGGTTTGTTTTCCATAGAAAAAAGCAAGTTCCTACTCTGAAATCTGCTTAAGACAGCAAGTATCCCAGATAACTATCCTGTTAAATGACTATTACTTATTAGACCTATCCAGGTCCTGAATCTTCTTCTCCCACAGCCAACTGAGGCCACAGGTATTTGTTTCTGAAAAGAATGCTTCTCCAAAATGTCTATATCCTTGCCTTGCTTACTAGGCCCTCAAGAGAAATGGAGAAAAGAAACCTGACAGATAAAAACTAAAATTAATTTATGTGGGTTTGTTTACTGAAATAAAGGAGCTAAGAGGGGAATGAAATTTATAGTTACTTTTTAAATATTGAAACTCTTTTCAAAGCTTTTTTTTTATAAAAAAAACTGGAAATAAGGAAAAAAAGATTATCAGGGTTTCCCCAAAAATTTTTTGTAATCTTTTTCTTCCCATTTTTTTTTGTTTACTTTCAATTTATCTGGTTCTAAATACCTCAAGTCATCTGCATGACGTTAAAAGCAGCTGTACTGGTTTACCTGGTTGCTCTAAGAGCCCCAACATTTAGACGTAACCCCCCCCCCCCAAATTCTTCATTTTATTTCCCTACCCTCTACTCTTCTGTACCGGCCCTCATTCAATTCCTTTCTTCCGCTTGTCGTTTTTCTTTGCCACGCGCTGGTGCTGAACCAGAAAAATGGGTTACCTAAGAACGGTCTTTGTGCTAAATGGAGAGGAGAGGAGAGGCTGTTTCGTCTCAAAATTTCGAAACTGTTCCTCGAAGTTCTTCCGCCTATTGTGATCCTAAGCCCTCTTTTACACACGAATCGCCCGGAGCGAGCTCCGGCGGGCAACAGCTGATCCTGGCATCCCTTGCTCTCTTGTGGCTGGGAAGAGGCACGGAGGAAGCCATCCAGATCGACCTCCTCTCGGAAAAGAGCCCAGAAGGCCCGGCGTTGACATAGCAACTTTCGAGCCCTCAATGTTTCGGTGACTGGAAGGGCGCTGAAATACGGAGAGCATCCAGCCCTCACCCCCATCCCTTCCCCGGTTTCAAGGAAGTCTACCCTCCCCTCGGTTTTCGGTTCTCCACAGCGCGATCTAGGTCGACCGAGGAGCCCCGCCCGGATGAGACTTTCCTTTCTCCCTGTCCATAACACTCCAAGGCGTAACTCTACCCCGCGGTCTTCCTTTACCGCATTTTCACTCACCGAAGGCCTCGGAGGACCCACCTGCACTTCTGACAGGGCCCGAAATAGAGTTCTGTATTAAGCTTGGGGCCAACCCCGACTTTGGTCCCGCCTCACGTTCTTGACGTTTTCCGGCCACGATCCAATCCCCAAGAGCTTTCGCATCCGTTTTACCGTCTCATGGGTTAAGGGAAGTGCCAATCACGTCCCTTGCATTCGTTTCGTAAGCGTCGCGACGGCGGATCGAATGAGGACTCCCCGCTGCGAAAGTAGTTCCGTAGCGATGCACGGATTGAGCGCGACGCGGTTACGCCACTATGCGTTTTAAACGAAGTTAGACGGATTCCTCCGCGGGAGTCTTTTAGTCGTCTCTTTCTCTCGGCATTTTACCCTTTTATTTTAATTCGCCGTTCCCCTTCCCCTCCGTTTCCTCACTTTCGCATAATTATTGCTGAAGTCCAGTCAGTAAGAAATGCCTGAACTGGCCGACCAATCAGTGAGAAAGGATCGGTGTTACTAAGCAGATACTGTTTTGATTAGAGTTAGAAGGGGCGGGTAGAAAAAGCGAGATAGGAGAAGCTGATGCTGCTCAGGCTGTTATCTAACCGTTGTGAATGCGTTGCTAGTATCACGTAGGATTGAAGGAGAACGGTTACGTTTGTTGTTGTTTTTTCCCTCTCAGCTTTTATTTTGAATGCTAAACAAATGTGATACCAGATTCCTTCTCTCCTGCAGAGGAAAATGGCTGATAAGCCCCCTATAAATATTCAGTTGACGCATTTTCAAATTTTTCAGGACTAAGCTTGAAGCTCAAGTCGGATCAGATTCAGGTGAAATAAGACGGGTGGAAATCTTTGATCAAAGAAGGCGATTGGGGGAAGGCGGTAAAGCTGTATCGAGAGAGGAGGTTTAAACGTCTGAGGTTCTCCAACTCCTGGATATCTGGTCCTTGAGGCAAAATGCCCATTGCTTTTTTGCCATTATCTTTCAAGTGCTGAGTAACTTTTATTGGCCTTGCCATTCTTTTATAAGCTTCCCCCCCCCCCCGTCTTTTAAAAATTTTATTGGTACTCTGATAAATTTATTATGGAATATGTTGAAAATATGGATCCTACACCTGAGAAATAAAATACTGTATTTTCCTGCGTATAAGACTACTTTCTAACACACAAAAATCTTCTCAAAAGTCAGGGGTCGTCTTATACGCTGGGTCTCATTCTCCTGTAACCAGGCAGACCAGCCCATAAGGCTCTGACGAGCCTTAAATGGCTCTGAGGAGGGTCGTCTTATACGCCGGAAAATACAGTAAATCATAAAACTGATTAATAGGAAATCCTGAGAGGATCCTCTGTACTTTTAAATTTTGAATGTAATTAGGTTACTGAAACATGCTTCTCAACGGTGCATCTAGCAGTCCTAAAATAATATACCATGTTTCTCAACCTACAAACATTTCCATAGATTGTTTATTTTTGCCTTATCCATAGGGAGCCGCCTCTGTGGGATATGATGTAAGATATTGCTTTGAAATATAGCACACTGCAGTATAAATCCTGGTTTACAAGGAACGAGACAGGATTTGTCAGATACTGTATATTTCTCCCACCCTGAGAGTGCTTATGATTCAGTCATGGCAACATTTAGTATATGTTGATTTAGAAGAAAGTCCTATTAGGCTCAAATATATATTCTCAATCATAAATTAACTTGGCATCTGATACTTTGGCAGCACAAATTTGTTCTGGATTTCTGCCCTGATTGTAATATACAGTTTGTTCGGTCAGCCTGGAAAAATACAGTAGTGTAGAACTAGAAACAACTGAATGCCAGTTGAGAATCTGACTAAGACACTATATTTAATACTACAAAAGGCTAATATGCTTTTTGCCTGTGCCTTAGTATGTGGCATGGGAAAAATCCAAAATTGATAGTTTTGAATTGTTATATTTAATTACTTCAATATTTAAGTTTATAATTTAGAAGTTGGTAGGTGATATTAAAGTAACCATTATCTATTAGAAACTTCAACATTGTAATAATTGTAAAACGGATTCATGTAATTAAGTTTTTTTTCTGGTAGAAAAGTCTTACATTCTCATTATACTCAAAATAACTGGATATTTGGTAGATGTATTTCAACTCCTACAAACACACACAGACAAGTTTATGATGGGTAACTTGACTTTAGAATGATGCTTGGAAGAAGGAAAAGGAAAAAAAAATGAGCACGTGCCTCACTCTGAACTTGAGCTCCTCCAGTTGTAAGAAAAAAAAACAAATAATGCTTCCTATCTTGTCATATTTATTTATTGTATTTGTAGGTAATCAAATCAAGAAAGGACTTGAAGCAGCATTTTCAGCGGTAATAACAGCTGTGTCTTTTTTGAATTGAGTTCCATTCCTTGTGAAATCAAAGAGCCAACCATAGTTTCATTTCAATAATATGAAATTGGTTTACAGTAGGGGTGTCAAACTCGAGGCGTCACATTGTTGTCACATGATGTATCACAACTTCCCCCCCTTCACTAAACTGTGTGGGCGTGGCTAGTGTGTGACGCATCCGGCCCATGGGCTATGAGTTTCACACCCCTGGTTTACAACATACACACCCCATCCAACTATTAATCCCAAATCAATTTAGTGTCTAAGCTCAGATGTGGGAACTAAGTACTGCCATCTGTTGAACCATATTTATTTACAGGAGGTGTTAGGTCATAGTTCACTACCCCAATATGTCATTGCTGAAATTAAACTACCCCAACAGGTTGCTAGCAGATTATTTAGCAACCACAATTGAGCCCAGCAACTTGGTCACTAAGCAAAGTAGTCATTGTTCTTACAATCTTCAGAGCTTTACAGTCCTATAAAGGTCATAAATATAAGGACAGATCACAAATTTATTTTTCATCACTATTATAACTGCAAACAGTCACTAAAGTAATTTTATAGTAATAAATACACCGAGAGCATATGCACTAAGACAAATTCCTTGTGTGTCCAATCACACTTGGCCAATAAAGAATTCTATTCTATTTACTAAATAGAGACCTTGTATGTTACAAGCTCTTTAAAATGGGGATTCATGTACACATTTTAAATTTTTTATCCTGAGCCACTGGTGTCATTTGGTACAGAAATCAAATGCATGTTTATAATTGTATATTCCAATAAGCAGATATATACTTAGTATCTCAGGCCAAAGATCTTCTGAGCAAAATTCCTTTTTCCAGTCATATACAAAAGATGGTCTTATTGAATCTTTCCAGAACAAATCTAGAAGAAAATGGATTTTTTTTCTTCAGCAACTGATGAGAAATGTAAGTTATTTTCAAGATTCCTTAATGCTCAGGAGAGTGGTACCAACAAGTTTTAGCTCAGAAAAAGATGGCAAGAAAATATTGTGAGTTGGTCTCCAAAGACTTCTAGAGATATGGACTAAAAAAGTTTTGTGATATTGAAAGAGCAAGCTGATGACTGAGGACTAGCTGGGAGGGAAATGCTGTTTCCATCTTCATAGGTTACCAGGCATATTGTTTCAATTCCAAAGTCCTGGAGCAACTTTTAATATTGTGCAAGATGACATGAACCATTTTTTAGAGTGATAAATAGTCTAGAATCCGCAAAGGAAGTATGTGATGTTGGTGACAGTTGTTACCATGGCTATAGAGCCTGCATATTAAAAAAAAACAGTGAGAGGGCAGCAGTAGACAGTTGTTGGAAGGAATCAGAATCATTCCTGTTCTCAAAAACTGTTACAGCTGGGCTGAGTAAAAGAAACTGCCTTTAGGGAACTCATAAATGAAAATAAGTGAAAGAAAAAAAATATGACCCTTCTTTCCTCTATAAACCTTCCCATGTGGAGCAGACTTAATAGATTGCAATTTAAATTTACAATCATGCTTTCTTGATTGAAATAATCACATACTTCAGCAATACCAAATAAATGTAAATAGTTTATATTTGGGGTATTTTTTTTTCTTAAGGCAATATTATATGGGCTGCATCTCTTATTTCTCCTTTTATGTGATGCATTTTTCAGTTTTCCCTCATCTGAATTTTAACTCTGAACAAACTAGTTTGTAACTGCTGGGAGGTTCAGTGGTAATTTTGATAGTGAGAGGAAATTCTTTGGTTCCTATTGGTTGAGCTGATGGGCCTTATCATGGCTGTGAATATGCCATCTGCTGAAGGAAATGCTCAGCCATGCCTTTGGTTTCACCAGATGAGGTAAATGTTTTTCACAAGAAAAAAAGTGATGAGTGAAAAGCTTGATGGAAAGAGGACCCAGGAGGTAGAAAAGCTGAAAGGCAAATTCTGAAATACAGGGAAGCTGAAGAAAAGTGATATAGAAGCTGATGTAAGAGGAGATAGTGACAAATGAGAAAATTTATTATCAGTTCCTTGCCTGCCTTTCAAGAAAGGGAGGGGAGACAAGATCAAGGAAAGGAATGGCAGTGCAAAAAGATAATAATCATGTAAGTATTTTACATGAAAAAGGAATCAAAGGTTCAAAGTGGTAAGTAGGGCCCTCAGAAAATGCATGATAAAGAAGGCTTGAGAAAGGTAACAGCCAAACATGTTTTCTGATTTAGCTATAAAGTAGGATTAATCTTTACACTTAAAGGGGTGGGGAGGATGCATATCCATCGATGTATGTCCATTCCACTCCTTAGAAAGGCTGTAAACTAATGCAGTACTACAGAGATATTAGTTACTTTGTCATAAAAAATCATAAATATTAAAAACAAGACTTTGAAATGGTCTTATATGGTTTGAAACATGAGTGAGAAAGTAGCCTTTCCAAAACTAGGATCATCCAGAATCCTGGAATCAGGATTCCAGATGTATTGATCTTTTCGCTTAATTCATATAACTTCACCCAAAAGGTTGGGAGACTTCCAGGATAGAACATACAGCAGACTTCTCTAGTCAGTCACCTCCTGATGTGTTTGATTTGAAATTCTGTTAATCTTAGCCAGCAGTGCCAAACTAGGGTGTTGTACTTCTCCTTAAAGTGAAGCAAAATCTGTAGTTTTATTTTTTCGCAGCCTCTTAAGAGAGTTTTTCATAATACCATCATTTTGATTTCCAGACCTCAAAAACCGTTTTAAAATGACCCCACTAACATCTTCACTTTGGCTTCTGTCTATAGCTAGACAGAAGCACTTCCATCTATTATGATTGAAAGAGAGAACCAGGAGCCACAACATTCAAAGTGATTTCAGGAAATAAATGGCACTTCTTTGAATTTACATTTTTTCTATTCCAATAATCTATTCCACAGAAAAAGATGAAACCAATAATTTCAAGATAATGCTAGGGTTGCACAATGTACTAAACTAACTATATTTTAGCCTTGGTTGGTGTCAACCAACACTGAGCCTGTTTGGGCAGTTTATGATTCATTCATACAAGAGTACAGAATATTGTCTCAATTGAATAAATCATGGTTACATCAACAATGGATAAGCATCATGTAAACAATCTATGAGAGTAAATGTAAATCAAGAATACCTTTGAAAAGAAAAAACTGCAAGGTATTGAGAACTTTTGAAACAATCCACATAATACCATATTTTCCTGACTTTCCTAGGGAACTTTTAACTAAAAGCACTTGAAGTTCTCCCCCAAATGTGGAGTCCCCCAATCTCCAAATCCATGCCTTTTTCTGTAATAATACAAATAGATGTCAGGTCATCAGACATTATTTCTTGATTTACATAAACCTGCTTTAGTAAATACATCATTTTCTGGATTTGCATAATACATGAATTGTATAGTAAATGAGTCACATAATATAACTGAACTATAATCAAAGTCCCTCCATTAGCTTCTCCCATAAGATTTGGCTGAGATTTGCAACCTGCCAATAGTTAACTGAGATTCCCTGTCTGAATCGACATAAATCCCTCCAGTTTTAAGTTTGTTGCCCAAACATGCCTTAGCAACATACTGTATATACTTGTTAGAAGAAATGTCCTTCTGGGTTCAGTTCCAAGTCGGGAAAAAGACACTGGAAACTTGGAGATTGCTTGGAAAGATGGCTTTTAATGGTGGACAGGACCACATGGCTTGAGGTCCTGGCAGAAAAGGGTGATCATATGCTTCAAGATGTTGGGTGAAGCAAAAAAAGGACCGAGATACTGAGAGTGCCTGAGTTTATACCCTCTATTGGGCCCCACCTCAGAGTTTCCTGTTCCTGTATAAGAAATGCACTTTGATTGGTGGTCAGACTCCCAAGGGGCAGGGGTTCCAGGCTTGTTTGAGTGCTGGCTGATGTAATCTTTCCAGATGCCATTTGGTGAGTTTCTGTTGTTAGATGGGTCCTGTTATGTCTTTTGTGATGCAGATGAGCTTGCTCAGGCCTTAATGGCCCATTGACAAAGGTGGGGGGAATGAGTTTATGCCTTCCTTTTTGGGAAAGTATTCTGCCCTTTTTAATATTTCCCAAAATATTTCATTTTCTAGGAGAGGAGTGGGTTTACTTCCTACATACTGTATTTTGACATTGACTTCATTCCATCCCTAGTTCATGGGTGAGAGCAAACATACAAATCTCTTACTCTTTACTATCCAGGACAGCTTTTAGCAAACATAAAAATCTGTTAGGGTTTGTCACTACTTTTCCTGTGGGAAAGTCAGGCATCTCTGATGACATGAAATAGAAGCAAGATGGGGATTAGCAATAGGGACAGCAGATACTGATACAGTTTTCTGCCTCTTCAAGATGGGTGGACAGCAATAGTGAAAGAGCTAACTAAAGATGTAAACCAATGCATTACACCAGCTCACACTTACTAAGGAAAATGATACTGATAATGATGGAATGATTCTAATATTCAGAAATAAACTTGTATTGGCTCTGGAAAAATAAGAAAATCCTCCTACATTTGAAATACGTGAGACTTCAAGAAAGACTTTAGGTGCAATTGACAAATGTCAAGGAGCAGACTTAAAGACCATAAGTGTCAGCTAGCATTATCTCAACCTTTCCAGCTAATACCGTAACTATCACTCCTGGAATGAGAGGGGGGGAAAGCTTCATAATCAAGTGTATAAAGTTAGGACTTCCGGTGGCGCCTTCCTCGTTGGCGGCGGGCTTTCCATGCCCGCCGGTCTCCCGGCGCGTTAGAGCCGCCTCACAGCTGGCAGGCGGCTCGAAAAACCTGTTCCTCGGCGGGAGGAACAGGCAGAGCTTCTGGGGGTGAGGTAGAACCTCTTTGAGCCCCCCAGGAATTTTCCATGTCCTGGGGAGGGCTCAGAGGGATGGTTCCCTCCATACCTCCAGGGTATGCTCCGCGCCGAGAGGATCCTCCGCTAATTACTTAATTAGCAGAGCCAGACGTGGGAGCAACACCACGATTGAAATCACATTTGGAGCAAGCTGGAAAAGAGGAAAGAAAATTTCAAGCAAGTATGGATTTTTTCTTTAACGGAGTTTTTTTTTTCGGAAGAGGAGGGGGGGGAAGGGGGAAGGAGAGGAAGAAACTTGAAAGTCTTTAAGATGGCGACAGGCTCTGCCTGAAACGAAAGTGTCAGTGGAAATGGAGTGCAGAGCTTAGTCTTGAAAGGAATATCCTGTTACAGACAAAGAACCCAAAGGAATAGAGGCTGATTTAAATAGATTTTTTTTACCCTTTTTTTTTCTTTTCTCTATTGAAGTAAGGAAGATTCTTTTTCTTGGGTTTTTTTAAAAAAAAAAAAAAGTAAAGATGCCTAAACCTAAAGGAAGGGGGGGCTCCCCTTTGAATCAGATGAATAAAGTTGAAATGTCTCATGTGCAGAGACTTACAGAACAGGAGTTAAAAGAGTTAATTACAAGGTCCTTAGAGAGTGTGGTAGATAAGATAAAAGGTTCACAGAAGGATCTTGAGGAACTGGTCTCTGGGAAATATGACCAACTAAATCAAATCATTGCCCAAGTAGCTTCAGATTTTTCAACAGCGCTGGCTGCAATGGGGAAGAAAATGATTGAGATGAGTAGTAAATTTGAATTCCAAATACAAGAGTTACAAATGAAACTCCTGGAAGCAGAGGCCAATAATCATAATATTCAGAATGATGTTATTATGCTTCAAATTAAGTCTAAGGAATCTGCAATCAGATTGAGAGGGATAAAAGAAGATAACAGAGAAAACCTAAGGACAACTTGTGCAAAGGCCTTTGCAGAATTATTAAAGTTACAAGATGAACTAATTTTGGGCTCTATTGTGAAAGTTTACAGAGTTAATTCACGTTTGGCTAAACAAAGGAATTTGCCTAGAGATGTTGTTGTTTACTTCACTGATAAAAGACTGAGAGATGATATTCTACAAAAGTCTTATTCTGATAGATTGCAGGTAGCTGGCACACGAATCAGGGTCTTCAAAGAGCTACCTTGGAAGGTTTTAAAAGACAGGAAAGAATTTGATTTTTTGGTCAAGGAATTGAAGAGAAGTAATATCCTATTTAGATGGGACTTTCCAACTGGTATAATTTTTAGATATCAAGGTGTGAGACATTGTTTGAATACTATTGAAAAAGCAAAATATTTTTATCAAAATATTTTTAAGGGAGCACCGAAACATCTCAAGAATAAAAAGTCAAAAACAGAGTTTGCAAAATGTGAAAAGAGAGAAGAAAATCAAAGTGTGTTAAAAGTAAAAGGAGATCTTGGTGGTTGTCCAGAGGATTCTATTATGGATTTTTCGGATGAGAAAACTGAACACCCCAGTGTTTCGGGGGGATTACAAGACCTTGAATTGCTGGAGGAAGATTCAAAAAACAAAGTGTTACATCGAGATGACCAGCAGCAGAGGTCTAATACTTCTCAAGACACGGGGGTTGATGCTAATCGACAGGAATTAGAATTCAACGAAGAAATCCGACTGGAAACCACAGGTGATAAATTCAAAAAGCATCGTGAATTGCTTGATACTGAATCTGAAAGCATTGAAAGATTTGGAAAAAATGGATTAAGCACAATAACTGGTTAAAAGTTCATTCTAAACTGGATTAATTTCAAACTCACATATTAAAATGGATTATAAAAACTTTTATTATGAAGTTTATCCTGGATTGGACATGATATCCTGAGTTTTGATAGATTGCTGCAAAGCTAGCAGCGATCATTGGTTACCCAATTATATATTTTGGTGGAACATATCGTCTAGAAGAAGACTAAGAACTTGAAAACATTTTATAACCCAAAGGGTTGAATTGCAAAGGGTGGCAGGATTTGAACTAATTTCAAAGGAACATCTGGGAATGCAGCTTTTGTTTGAAAGGCTGCAAAAGCCTATTTTTAGGTATAGTATAAGCTAGTTGGAATGATTTTTTCCTAGAGGAGTGAATATCTTCGTGGTTGGATTTTACTTATATAAAGTCACTCGGGGGGTTGTGTGGAGAAATGTTTTACTTTGCTGATGGGGGCAGCGGCAAGATGAAGATTATTGAAGTGGATTTATGAGAGGAAATATATTTGACATCAATCAAGTTGAAGAGAAGATCGAAATTTGGATTATATAGACTGAGAAATGAATTATATAAAAGATAATTTTTCTTATGATATAACTGTATGATTATGACTACATATGCATATATATTTTTTGTGTTTTATGTTTTTGGGGGTTTTTTTTTTCCTCTCTTTAGTTAAGGGTGTAGTTAGGATAGAACTATAATGGTGTTTTTAATTATAACTTTTTTTTTTATTATAATATTGTTTAGATATATTAATGTTTGTTCTTGTTAGTTTGTTTTTTACTTTTTTGCCCTCTTTCCTTCCTTCTCTTTCTTTTCCTCTTTCGAAATTTGTTTAATTTAGAATTTGAATATTTAATAATCTTCTTTTTCCCTTGTTCTAAATTTTGTTTTTTTTAAACTTGTAGCGGAAGTCAGGGGGGGGATAGGGAGGGAAAGGGTTGGGGAGGGATGATGGGAGGGGTAGGGGAGGGGGATTGGGGGGGGAGAAAATGGAAAAATGTTTGTATTGTAAAACTTTTTCAATAAAAAAAAAAGTGTATAAAGTTAGCACCCACCCCTTTCCTGGAAAAATGAAATATCTTAGGAAATATTAAAAAGGCAGAATATTATGTTTCCCTGGTTGAGAAATGGAGAAACATGTTTTAAAGACAAAGCAACTCCCACCTTCCTGCCTCCCCCCTTTGTTAATGGGCCAGAGGCAGAAACTCAATCCTTGTCAATGGACCTTCATCTGCAGCACAGTGGGACCAATCTAGGACAGAAACTCACCACATGGCACCAAGGAAGATTATATCAGCCAGCAAGGCTGGCTAAGACCCCCACCCCCTGGGAGTCTGACAACCAATCAGGATACTTTTTCGGGGCCCCAGGAAATTCAAAGCCAGAGAGAGCATAAAATCCCGGGGACTCGCTGTATCTGGCCCTTTTCTGTTCAGGAACTCAAGCCATGTGATCCTGTCCACCATTAAACCATCTTTCCAAGCAGTCTCCATGTTTCCAGGGTCTTTTTCCCCACTTGGAGCAGAACCCAGAAGGATATTTCTTCCTACACAAGTTTGATAACATTTTTTCTGAAGGAAGAGTAAAACAAGGAGTTTGTTTGCAATTCCATCCTCAGTAAAATCTAACCCATAAATGACAATAAACGTGAAAAAAACATTCTTGACTGAATTGGGCATTCTTAATAACTTAAATATCTTGGCACTGAGAAACTAATGAAAATTGATAGTGAAATAAAATCCTATTTTATTTAGTGCAGAGTTGACAGCCCTTTGTTAGACACCCCCTCCCACAAGCCGCCTTTTGAATTTTTTTCAAGAATAACCACTTTAAGAGATTATATTTTTTCTACCATTATAATTTTTCTGTATCTTAGCTATCGTTAAATTATACTCTGTATTAAAAAGTTCTTTTTTATGTAGAAGTTGCATTTGAGCTTGATAAACCATCTATGTGTGCATATCTGGTGTTTAGCCTTTATTATCCAACCTTTATTATTTTTATAAATTCATTCAAGTCAGTGAACGTAAATAATATTTCTATTTCCCCCCCAAAAAATAACCTGTGAGGTAAGTTGGACTGAGAGAGAGTGACTGGCCCAGAATCACCCTGCTTTCAAGGATCAGCTGGGACTAACACTTAATCTTCTTGTTTCTGGCCTGATACCTTAAACATTAGACCAAACTGGCGAGTTGTTAGTGGGTATATTAGATTATGGATTTCAAGAAGTCCTCAAACAAAAGTCCACTTAAACAAAAGTGTTTTGTTTAATGTTCCTATTGAGCCATAGAATATTTCATGGTCACTCTTCCATAAACTGACACAAATGCTGCCTCCTCCTCCTCCTCCTCCTCCTCTTCTTTAAACATGAAACTCAGTCAACTGAACATTTAAAAATGTATCACAAATATCATTGGCTCTGATGGTTGATACAGGTTGCTGCCAGCATCCTAGGTATTGACCAAGTATCTTCTTAAAATGTATGTTGTTCCGAGTACCGCAGTATTTTGCAATTCTGCTGGTTTGATTGCAGGAAGCTGCAATTTCTTCATGTACTTTGTAAAATTCTTGGGCATGGTGCCAAGTGCCCTGATGACAATGGGGCATTTGGCACTCATAATTAGAGGCATTAATACATGGGCAGTTCCAGTGATACACTACTCAGCTGGAATCATCAACTAGACTTTGGCTGAACTGGACAATTTGGACCAGAAAACACGCAAACTTTTCAATTTGTACTATGCTTTACATCCATGAAGTGATATCAACAGGTTGTACCTGCCAAGAAAAATAGGGGGCAAAGTTTCCAGCATTCAGTTTTGATTTTAATATTTTGCGGACCCTCCTGATATATTCCTTTTGTGTTGACTCTTTGACTCTTCCATTCAAGGTGTTATCTGCTTCCAATATGCCTAGGTATTTGTAACCATCATCCTTTGCTAATGCTTTTACTATGTTTCCATTTCCCAGTTTTATTCCTTCTATTTTTTTCATTTTTCCTTGCAAGGAGGAGGATGATGATGATGATGATGATGATGATGATAATAATAATAATAATAACATATAATATAATAATAATAGTTGTTGATGTTGTTTTCTTACATTACCAGGAAAAATTCAAATTTCTAGAAACATCTATTTCAGAATAACTTTTGTTCTTCCCTCTCCACAAAGTAGAATGCTAAATTAGTTTGGAAAGGAAAGGATTGATTTTACTTGTTCATGAGTATTTCTATTCAGCATAATAGCAAAGGCTTTTAAAGTCCCTGGGGTCCTTGCTTTATATCTGTAATTTACCTTCATTGTATTTTACAGATGCCTGTTAGAGCAAATTCGTAAAGTGCAATTGCATCAGAAGGGAATGCAGAAGAAAAATTACAGACAAATATGAAATACATTAAGAGAATCAAGAAGTGGGATAAAACTCATACAAAAAGGAATAAACCCTGAGTACATTAGAGCTAATGATTGTCTGGGGGAAACAGACCAAAGGAAAGACTTGCGAAAAGGTTTTGCTAAAACTTGTTGGAAGAGGTGACACCCTAGAAAAGAAGAGAAGGTGACATTTTAGTGGAAGGTGAATAATGGGGAATATGCAGCTTAATAAATTTATACAATAATGTTAAATTAATGGGGTTAATTATTTAATGGTATTTTTTCTTGTTTAAATAAGAATGAAATGTTAAAAACTATTCAGTACAAAAAGAATTTATGAGACTTGGGCTTGTCCAGATTTGATATTTTCCCTTCTTATCCCATATAGTTGTGTAGTGCTACATGACAGATTTTCATTGTCTGGTTTGTCACTGTCTGATGACATAATGAGTCACAATTAAGAGCCACAATCCAATCTTCCTTTCCCTACAGTTACTCTTCCCCCAGTCCCTTTATCTGTCTTCCTTTGTGCCAAAACAGTACTTGAATAGTGCCACCATAGGAGTTGGAGATGCACTTGGGATATATAAGTAGCCCCTTCTCTTTTGGTGCCTCAGGAAGTGTGTCTTTCCCTCTTGACCTCTCTCCTGAAAAATCACATTTTCTCCCTTTTACTTCTTTACCAAAGAACAAATTCACATAGACTTTGCTTTGGTCTTGTCCAGTGTAGGTCAAGGGAATGTAGAGGAATATATGTTTTGTTAGTTTCCGTCATTAGGAAACTAACACTAGGTAGTGTTAGAAAAGGACTGCAAGTGAAGAATGCATGTATACAATTTTTTTAATGAAGGTGGTTGCTTCAAGTAAAGCTCTAAGGTGAATTCTGAATATTGTCCTCCTTAGTCTGCTAGATCTTTCTTTATTCTCCATGTCGTAGGAAACTGCAGTCAGGCATGAGTTAACTCATCTGTACAGCCATAAGACCGAGTCTGCTGATTTGTTAAGCCCCGCCCTGTGCTGGTAGGTTCCAGTGTTTCGACTTGGTCTGTGCTGGACAGACGTGTCTTCCCAGCCTGGATAATTTCTCTATCATCAGAACAGATATATATATATTTCTCTTCATCTCTCGTTGATAATCTTCGGGCGTGAGGGGATTTTATCCCGATACCGCCGAAGGCTGCAGAGCGGCATTGGGCTGCCGGCTGGTGATGATGCCAGTGGTTGATGCCAGTGGTTGTCTCCCTTACTGCTATTCCTCAACTCCCCTAACATTGGGTGAGTTATTTGCTCATATTTCGCTGCGTTTTGACGGCATTTGCCTAGCAGCATAGCAAGCACCGCAGGAGATCTTGGCGCCTATTAACTGTGTTTCTGCCAGCTGGCTAGCGGTTCAGCTAACAGAAGGGAGTGTTGCTGCATCTAATCGCTTCAAAGCCGGATGGCTAGCAAGTTGCTGTATCGGGCAATTTTCTTCATCCCTCACCAATTATCAGAGTTCCCTTTCTCTAAGCAAAGTGAGCGCAGATTCTCCTGGAGAAATTCAAAATGGCAGACGCCATGAAGCATTAGCAGCCCAAGGGAGCAGCTAGTAGGGGGCGGCACAGGCATATTAGAGATCCTGTTGAGGATCCATCGGGGGTTGCCCCTCCCCACAAGAAGCCCCTATCTCACAAGAACTGCCCCCCAACTACCAACAAGTCTTCTAAAGAAGACCAAAGGTGAAACAGAGCCATAGAAAAGGTTTTTCTCAAGGCACAGAAACAAGTGCAGCAGCCAGTGGCCATTTTGTCTTCTCTGCCTGCCCCAGCTGAATCCCCCCAACACGGAGCAGACTCTCCTTCATCTCAGGGTTCAGAACAATTCAGAAGGGAATTATCTCCAGATCAGATAGCACTTTGTGGTCCTTTGCCTTCTCCCGCCACTGAAACATTGTTTGAAACATTGCCTGCTGCTAGGCCTCAACAGGTCTCTAGGGCAATAAGTCAGGGACCGGACAGATCGTCTCCTGGGCCGCCTCTTCCCCATCCACAGTCTGCGAACTTCCCAGTCTCATTAGAGACTATCATTGCCAGGGCCATTCAGCAAGGATTGACTCAAAACCTCCAATAGGGAACCATTCCCTCTATTGCACTTCTGGCCGCCAATCTACCTCGGCCTCAGCCTCAGCCACTCGAGCGAGACGTATCTGATTTGGAGCCGGCCATATCTCCAGATCAATCAGACTGGGGCTCCATATCTGAGTAGGAGGAGCCTAGAGAAATGACTCTTTCTGATGATGAGAGCCAATCAGCCATCATTCATCAGCCTTATCAGACCCCAGATCTTCAGGTCCCTCTTCTTTAGGGCTCTTTCTACCATGGCTTGGCGGTGTCCTTCCTGCAGTGAGACCCCCCCGGCAGGCAGGTGATCCAGCATCTCCTCTTTTTGTGGAACCAGCAGGAGAACTGGAGACAATACCAGCTCCCAAACTTTTCATCAATGTCATTCAGCGACTGGGCTCTCCCAGGATGCGGACCCAACCCTAATGGTTCGGATAAGTGCCTCTATCATTCAGGTCCTGCTCTTTTCACTCTTTTACAAATTCCTGCCGTAGATGCCCCAATAGTGGCTCTCTCAACATCCACTCAATTTACAGGCTCACAGGAGGAGTCTTTTCGTCCAGAGGACAAATGAGCAGAGAAAACTCTAATCAAGGGGCACCCAACTGGGCAAACAAAGCAGCTACCACTTCTTCCTTCTTCAATAGGGCAGCCCTCCAATGGCTTAAACAGCTCCAGGATAGATTACCGCTGTCTGACACCAGGACTCACCAGGACTTAAATAAGATAGTAGCAGCATTGGACTATTCGGCTGATGCTACGTTAAATTCCACCAGATTTGCAGCAAAATCCGTAGGATCTTCTGTCGCATCACGCCACCTTTTGTGGCTCAGAAATTGGCAAGTGGATGCTAGGAGTAAGTGGCAACTGGCCTCATCTCCCTATATGGCTGATTCACTGTTTGGACCTTCACTGGATCCCATCTTGATTGAGACAAGAGACAGAGGCAAAGTTATGCCCTCTGTTTCCAAAAGAAGTGATTCTTGCTACGCCATATTATTGTCCCCAGTCCTTTCGAAGCTCTGACAGTGGCTTCTACCAATCCCGCTACCGATGGCCCTTTCAATCCAGACCACATTACCAGGATAATCATGTCAGACAGAGGACAAATTCCAATCTAAATGATCCTTTCGTGGTGGGAGGGTATGACCTTTCGAAAGGGCCAAGTAATCCGCAGCCAGAGCCACCCATTGGGAGGCGCCTGGCATTGTTTGCCAGGCAATGGGAGCTTTCAACGCATGGGTCAGTAGGACAGTCCTCTCGGGCCTTTCTCTGGAGTTCTTTTCCACCCCCCCCCCAACAGTTTTCCTCTCTTGTCCCATATCTCGTGACACGAACAAGAGGGCTGTAGTTTCCTCAGTCATTAAACATCTTTCAATCAAAGCTATTCAATGGGTCCCACAGGACCAATACAGTCAAGGGTTTTATTCCCGTTTGTTCATTGTGAGGAAATCCTCGGGAGGGTGGCGGGCAATCCTAGATCTTAAAGCCCTGAACCAGTATATTATCTACTGCTGGTTCAGAATGCATTCCCTCCACACCATCCTAGAGACCATTAGGGACCTTTTCTCATCAACAGATTTAACAGAGGCCTACCTCATGTTCCCATTCTCCCTGCCCACCACATATATCTCCGTTTCCACTACCTCAGGGAGCATTACCAGTACACAGCCTTACCATTCAGACTTTCTTCTCCTCCCTGGGTATTTACTAAAATTATGGCTGCCCTCATTGGTCCCCTTCAGACCCGTCCCATTAGGATCCAATTTTACCTTGATGATCTCCTCATTCAATCATCCTCCATACCCAAAGCGCACCAGGATTTGGCCACTACTATCCAAGTGCTTCAGGGTCATGGATTCTCTATCAATTGAGCCAAAAGCCATCTGGCCCCCTCCACTAGCCTTCTACACCTGGGAGCGGTCATTGACACAAGTGCCTCCAAAATCTCTCTCTCCCCAGACCTCTTATCCAGCCTTCGAGCCTTGGCACATTGCTGCATTACAGACCATTCTGTTACGGTCCTGTGGCTATCCCGACTACTAGGTAAAATGGTCTCAACATTTGGCGTTGGTTTTTGGTCTTGCCTACACAGCAGGGAGTTACAGTGGTTCCTCCTTCTCCATCAGAAGGCTTGTTATAGCACATCCCTGACAAGGGTGACCCTGACTCCGGCTGTCTTCGCCTCTCTTCAATAGTGGACATCCGACGTGATCTCTTGGGGTTGTTTCTTCCAGGAGCTGGCATGGCTGATTCTCACCACTGATGCCAATCTCACGGGCTGGGGCTCTCACTTGGAACATCACCTACATAGGGTCAGTGATCCCTCCGAGAGCAACAGCTCAGCATCAGTCTCTTGGAACTATGCACCATTTGCTGGGCCCTTCTCCACTTCCAGGACATGGAGGAAGGCCACGATGTTCTTGTCCTCATGGACAATATAACAGCAAAAGTCTACATAAAAAGGATGTGGGGGCACCCATTCCAAGAGCCTCATGACGGAGACCTCTCACCTTGACTTCTGGGCTGAAACCCACCTCTCCTCGCTCAGAGCAGACCACATCTCAGGAGCGGCAAACTCACAAGCGGATGTCTCAGCTGAAATCGACTGGACCATGCAGAATGGACCTTACCGGCCCACCTCTTCCAGGAAGTGATGTTGCGATTCAGCTTTCCCTCGGTCAACCTATTTGCATCAGTAGTCAACCATCAAGTTCCCAGGTATTTCTCCAGGCTCCTGGATCCTGGGGTGGAAGCCACAAATGTGCTACTCACCTCTTGGCTGGCCGGCTTCTTGTACGCCTTTCTCTCTCTCCCATTGATTCCCCAGTTTCTCAGGAAGTTACTGGAGGAGCGGGCAGAACTCATCCTCCTGGCACCTCATTGGCCCCAGAGGCCTTGGTACACGGACTTGGTATCCCTATCCATGACCCAACCATGGTGCATTCCTGACAGTCAGATTATTCTCACTTAGGGGGCCCTTCGACACCCAGACCCCACATGGTATCACTTAACCGCTTGGAGATTGAGCGGCATCTCCTGACAGAGGCCCACATTCCTGATTGGGTCATATCCACCATCCAAACCTCCCGTTGGAAGTCCACAAATCGCATCTATGATGCTACATGGTCCTCCTTCGTCACTTGGTGTCAGAAATCGCTGTGGTACCCACTGAAGTGTCCATCGTCCACATCTTATGGTTTCTGCAGGATGTGTTCTATGCGGGTTTAGCTTCCAACACCCTTCACTGTCAAGTGGCTGCCATTTCCTCGGTTGTCAGGAAACACCACTGTTTCCCGACATCTTGTTATCCGCCACTTCTTACGTGGAGCAGCAAACCTACGGCCTCCAGTGATCCATCGGTTTCCGAAATGGGACCTCAACAAGGTTCTCCCAGCCTTGATTTCTTCCCCCTTCAAGCTTCTCAGATTGACTTCACTGTGGTTCCTCTCCTTCAAAATGGCCTTTCTCATTGCCATCACATCGGCCCATCACATCTCAGAGTTGGCTGCCCTATCTATCTACCGTGACCTGTGCATTTTCCATCCCGACAAGGTGCTCCTTCAGTTGGATCCCACCTTCATCCCAAAGGTCAATTCCCCCTTCCACCAGGTGCAGAAGCTAGTGCTCCCCAATTTCTGTCCCCATCTGACCCATCATCTGGAACCCTCCTAGCACACACTGGACGTACAATGAGCCCTCAAGGTTTACATCAACAGGACAACCACTTTCCGCAAAATGGAGGCTATGTTTGTTTCATTCCAACCAGTGTCCTTTGGAACGAGGGTCACGGGACCTACATTGATGAGATGGATCAGAGCCATCATCACCACAGTTACTAGCAACAGGGCTTAACGGCTCCATGCAACATCACAGCACACTCCATTAGAAGTGCAGCTACTTCAGCAACCTGGGCCATTCAGACCTCATTGGAGGAAGTCTGTAGAGCTGCTACATGGACCAGCCTAACACCATTTATCTGCCACTACAAGGTGGACTCTTTCTCCTCAGCGGATGCGGCCTTTGGCCAATGAGTGCTTCAGACCGTCCATTTTCCTTTGGGATTGCAGGGCCGGAATCTTCCCTCACATGCAGCTTCGGTATGTCCCATGCCTGACTGCCATTTCCTACAACATGGAGAATGGACATTGGTCTTACCTCATACATCTGTTCTCTGAGAGGAGGAAATGGCAGTCAGCTCCACCCTACTGGCTCCGGCCCTGGTCTACGGGGTGGGTTGACACTAATTCTCTCTCATTGCAGGAAGACATGCCAGTCTGCATCAGCGTCTTCACCGAAACACTGGAGTCTACCAGCACAGGGCGGGGCTTAATAAATCAGCAGACTCTGTCCTATGGCTGTACAGATGAGTTAACCCATGCCTGACTGCTGTTTCTTCCTCTAAGAGAACAGACATATCAGATAAGACCAACGTCCATTTTAAATGACAGTAATGAGCTTGAAAATTCACATCTTCATTAGATGTGTTCATGCTACCAATGTTAAAGCAATATATATACCCACACATTCTCTCCCTTTAGACTGAGCTATGAGTATGATTATGAGCTGTGTAATGATAAGAAAAATTGGTATGAAACATGCTTCTGAAGTAAGCTTCTTCCTTAATGAATTGTGTATAATAGTACTGAAACTCCATTTCCAGCTGGCTTCTTCAGCATCCTGTTATTTTCTACTACCAAATAGCTTTGTTTTAGAGCAAAATTACTGTCTTAACTAAAAAACAATTCTTCCTATTCGTACGTAAGGATAGCCCAAGTGGAATAGCTTGGATTGTAGTTTTGTGATGTTGTAATGGTTTTTCTTTGGCCACAAGTAGTTTTTTGATCTGCCTGAACAGGGATGAGAAGTATGTAACATTTTGGATTTTGCTGAATTGCAGCATATAGCTGCTGAAAGCTAGAGTGATAGTCCAGTTGCATGAACTATACTCCAGAAAAGGTAGACTTCTGGACTAGATCAATCAAGAAACCACTGAAAGGAATACAATCATCTAATTTACTCAGTTTTAAAAAGAAGAAATTGTTGGAGTTGCATATTAGACAGAGAAAACACTCTACTTTGTGAATCCAAAAGTAAGTACTTTATTTTAGTTGGTTTTAGTTTGTTATTTGTAAGTATCTTAAGCCACAAGGCAATGAACTTCATGATTTCCCCTATAATTTAATAATTTAATAATTTTATTTGTGAGAATAAACTTCAGTTACCTTATGTTTTATTCTTGGTTGTAAACAATTGTTTTCTATTAGGAACTTTTTTCAATGTTCTAAAGTTCACAGGAGGTCCCAAAAAATCTCTTTGGAAAGTGAAACTTAGAAGCCTACTTCTAAGTAAGTAGGATAGCCTACTTACAAGGAGAACTGGAAACGTAAGAAAGTTACGCTGCCTTATTTATTTTTTAAAATAAATTGCCACCCATCTCGCCACAAGGTGATAACTTAAGAGACTGGTAGAAAGAATTAAATGATGTGCATAAGTGTAATTATATCAGAACTACTGTGATATAATGGTTAAAGTACTGGAGTGAAGACAGGTTCCAGTGCTGTCTTACAAACTGAACCTGGCTTTGGGCCAATCAGTCTCTCTCAGCTCTCCCCCTGTTTTGGAATAGTGGGTTTAGTTGTTTCTGTTGATATGACCTATTTGTTCTCTGTGTGTATCTGTGTCTGTATTAGTGTGAAAAAGGGCTTTCTCATCCTGATCTGTCTTTCTGATGATTAAGGGGCAAAACAATTGCAGAAATACTTCCTCTTTGACCATGCAGTGTAGTGATATGATGGCCAAAGGATTCAGCCCTTCTTTTCCTTACCTCCTAACCTTTCATTTGGGAGATAGACCAATGTCAGGTTAGTTAAACAAAGCCATATTTTTTAAAAAACCAAAACATTCTTTTTCATTCTAAGTTTTATTTAGCATGAAAGGAAAAGGTTACAGAGCTGCCAGAACACAGAAATATAGCAGCTTGGAAAATAGAAAAGAAAAAAGCAATACTTGGAATAACACAAATAAAAAAAACTTTGTCCAAGACTGGAGAGAGTTAAAAATATTAGTTCCCTGTCAGATTTAATATAAAAAAAAATCTTCATGCAGAACCTAAAATTAAGCACTGATTATTATAACTTGTGCAGATATATGAAGAAAATAAGACTTATTACAATGTCAGACTATAAATTAAAAACCTAGCAAACAGGTTCCTTGCTCTAGGTATTCTGTATTTCTGAAGGAATTTACCCATTCCTAGAGAAATAGAAGGCTTCCTGAAGAATATTGCCATCTGCTTAAATTTCCTGGACTTTTCCAGCTCCTTGGAGATTCTCAATGATAACCAAAGGCTGCTTGGAATCATTGAAACCCTGTAGTATATCCAGCCTCTCATCACTCCATTTTTTTTCTCTGTCCCTCTTTTTAACAAAGACTATTTTTTCTTTTATTCAGCAGAGGGAGGGTTTGAGGTAATCCGAATCTGAATCCATGAACATGGCAGAGAATCATAGCTCACTTGTAGGATGCACAGCAAATGGCATTAAAAATAATATCTAGTGGTAGATAGTTTGTCAGCTTTTAGACAGATGAAGTTTTGAGCTCCATTTTGGGCATATGGAGGGTTTTTGCTTACCTTGGTTATATCCACAAATATTCTCTCAACAGTTTGTGGTTTCTGGATGATGAGGTTGAGAACTAATATATATATATGATAAAAAGCATCTTTTCAGGATTTCTAGCCTATTGGCTTCTTAAACATAAAGTATATTATAACTTGAGTTTTCAGAGTCTAGAATTGTGTGTATTTTCTCACTTGGTCTGGGTTACTAAAACTCTTCTAATTATATTTGGGGAAGTACGTTAGGGGTGATACTGAATAGGCTAATTTCATAATTTGGAACACTTGGAATGTATGTAAGTGTATTACTTATGTAATACTATATGCACACATTACAGCATCCTTATTTGGTTTCTACCAGTTAACTGTTTAATAATATTTATGTATACACATATACATACAAATACTACAAACTACACATATACATACACATAATATGTAGCAGCGGTCCCCAACCTTTCTAGCTCTGAGGAGCTGTAGCAATGGCGGTGGGGGGGAGGGGATAGTTTCATGTGTATGCATACCACTTGCACAAATGCAGCTTTGCACTTTTGACTGCTGTTTCTGCAACCTGGTTCCAAATGGGTGGCAGACCAGAGGTTAGAGACAGCTGATATACAGTTTATGTAATACTATATACACACATTATATGTCTCTGTCTTCCTCTCCATCAATTCCATCTATCTGTTTTATCATCTATCTATCCTCTCCCTCTCTCCCTCTCTCCCCTACACACACACACACACACACACACACAGAGTGTATGGTGTCTTTGGTAGTCTCTGAGCTTGGTTGTTTGGTTGCATATATTACATTACCCAAATAGCTAACATCATCAGTGCTAGTGAGTGAGGGGTTTGCTCTCTACTTATGTACAGTAGCTTGCCCTGCCAATATAGGTGGAGATGTGGTTTTCTCAATAGTTCCTTAATTAGGATATTGTCTGATGTTAAAATCTCCTTATCTGGGTATAGATATATATTCTATCTTAACTGTCTTTAGTTCAAACTCTCCACTTCTGCATTTGTCCAGTAATAATTCCAGAAATGTACTACAGGTTTGGCCAAGATATTAATGATTTTGATGGTGTTTCTCACTCTTGTATGTATTCACTAATCACATTTTTAACTTGGCAATGCTTGATGTTATCCAACTATCAAATGCCCAGATACCTTTAGGTTTGATTCTGATAGCTTCTGATGGTTTCATTACTTGATATTTCACTTCTATTATTGTTTTTGATTTGACCCCAATTTATTGCTACTATAGCACATTCCTCTATTAGGCCAAATTATATTGCAGTAAAATAGAATTTGTGGTAAATTTTTAATGGTATTTATTAATGACTGGAATTTGATTTTTGATTTTCTATAAAGCTTCAGATTATCCATATAAAGCAAGTGTGAGATTTCATTAGCTTTTTTTGCTGTTTAGTAGCCAAGATTTGTTTTCTTCAAAATCACTTAGTGAATTCATAGTAATGACAATTAATAAGGATAATAATGAGTCACCTGAGCCTGTATTTTTCATTTCCAATCACCAATTCTGTCTGACTGCTTCTCATTACTTTTTTTCTATAAACATTCTAATGTTTTACTGACACCAGTTGTTTCCAAACATTTGATGAGCCAACTATGCCTTTTTATAATGAACCAGACATTTATAATGAACCAGACATATATAAATAGGTTTTTCATCTTTTACAATACTCCAAAATTGTTTTATCAATTGGAAGTTGATCTTGTTTTCATATGCATTTTTATAAAACACCTCTCAAGGTATGGCTGATTAGAAAGTTCAGTTTGTAGAAGGCAAACATGATATTGTTTCTTGCCTCTTTGTAGCTCCTCTAAATGTTCTTAGCATTCTAATGTTCTTCCTGAATAGGTAGGCAGATATTTGCTACAAATTTCCATAGGGAATATGTGAGGCCCGGAAACATTTTATAAATAAAGATTATGATACAATGCCAGCTTTCCACTTACTTTCAATTTTAAAAAAGGAAGGAAGTGTACGTGGCAGATAACTAAGGAAGTCTCTGCAGGGACTTTGTTACCTTTGGGCATAACATTACTTGTCCCTGAGGAAGGGAATAGCAGAATATAGATATTCCCAAGGTATAAAACTATATAACTGTACACCAGGGAGATTTAAGATTGCTTCAATAAATTTAATGTTTCCTGTTGCTTTTATAAATCTGACTTAATTAATACAAACAAGGCTTGTACGTTACACTATTGTTTCATTATACAGTAAATGGTTTTGCTAAGTCATAGCTGGCTGGATTTATATAATATGCTAAACCAATTGCTATGGTTTACAATAAGTATGTTTACATGTTGTATTAAATCATAATGTAATTGACTTATATGTAGCTTAATATGATATGTGAACCCAGCCATTATGTTTAAATGTCATGCTTTAAAGCTTAAAAGTTCTTTTTAGATTTAATAAGCAAATCATGATTTACATTCTCATAGCTTACGGTAATGTATGATTCATATCCTGACAACATTGCTTTAAGATTTTAATGAATATATGTAAATTGTTGAAGTAAGTTGTCAGCTTTCCTGAATTAGCAAGTAAGAGGTTTCCACTGTTGAAAGCCATTGTGCAAGTAAAGATGTTGGGACAGTGCCAGGAGACCATTCTTAACTATAGAAGCTCACATGGAAGCTCATTCTTTTTTAGCCTCTCAATATGGTTGTTCTGGGAAGAACTGAAGAAGGGAATGTACACTGTCTTGATAAAACTCTTGACACAAATAGAATTGTTAAACAGTAACTCATATCTGGGGTTGTGACAATTTCCCACTTTTATTACCCAGAAGATTTTCTTACAAAGTACAGTTGGAATCAGAAGCTAACTTTTTAACAGATAGCACATTTAGTTTTGAATTGTGGACTAAGAGTGGGGAGACCTAGATCCAAGTCTAGATTCAGCTGTTGAATTTCTTCAGATACATGTTCTCCTTTGCAGTATGTAAAGTTGCACTATGCAGATAATTCTTGAATTACAAACATAATGGACCCTTCCCATTACAGTTGTAAGTTGTAATGGCCATAAAACAGATTAGTCGCACGACAGACCCAATTTTACAATGTTTTTTGCAGCGGTTATCAAGCAAATATGGTGGTCAGACATGTGAATGTTGTAGATGTTGAGAAAATGCCACATCCATTAAGCAAACCCATTGTTCACTATGATGCATTTTTGCCAAACCTGAAGTATCTGATTTTCAGCAGAATTGTTACTAGGCAACCAGTTGTGAATTGAGGACTACCTGTAAATTTATATGTAACTGTTAAAGTGCAATAAATTTTGATGACCAGGAATATCAGATTGTTTAAAATATGAATGAAATTTTAAATACAATATTAACTATTAAAAGTTGCCATTGCTCATATAAGAATGACAGTGTCGGTTTCACTTAACATATTATATACAAAGTGAAATAAATTGACATTAACTGATTAATGCTTTCAGATTGCGATCAGATTATTCTTTTTGCTAAAAAATTGTCAACTTTCTAAAATTTGATGGTTTTATATTATGTCAAGATGCTATAATTGTCATATTTTGATGAGGAAGTACACACTAAGTTCCACTCAGTCATAACATTCAGAATTACCATAAAATAAATTGGACTAAGAGATCTTGTCCAATGTATTTTATGGTAATGTTTTGAGGAGAAAATGAGAGTCTAATGCTAGTCTCATGGATTTTTTTAAGGGAAGCCAAGATATAAATTATATGTCTTTGTTACTACAAAAAAGCCTTTTTTTCTCTCAGAAACCTTTTAAAAATTATGGAGGAGTGCAAAACAGGTTTTCGTTTTTATGGCTTTGTATGACTTATTTATATGTAAATACTTTCTCAATACATACTTATCAATACTTATATTTATCAATATTTAATTAAAAATTAAAAATGATGTATTCATTGCTACTACTGCTTCTCGCTATTGTTTGATGGGATTTTATTATTGTATTATTTTTCAAAATAGACTGACAAATGATTTTGATTTTGCAGTTCCCTTAGAGAGTCTTGGGGAATCCCAGGGATTTGGGCCACATTTTGAAAACCACCACTTTAGAATGTCCTGAGCCACACCTTGATTTCTTACTTCTTTTAAAGTTATTAGTTAAAAATTTTATTGGACTTTTAATCTGAAATGATAGTTATTGGGTACTTTATGAGATTGCTTGGAATTTCCCAAGAGCAGCCCCTGTTCCCTATGTTGTGATGAGATTTATTATTTTTATTCCTCCTTTATTATTTGTATAAATAACTTAAGACAGCAAACATAACCAATACTCCTTCGTCCTCCTATTTTCCCTACAACAATCTCGTCAGGTGGATTGGGTTGAGAGAGAGCGGCTAGCCCAAAGTCACCCTGCCACTTTTTATGTCTAAAGTGGGACTAGAATTCACAGTAGCCTGGTTTCTAGCCCAGTGTCATTAGACCAAACTGGCTTTCCAGAGATTATCAAAATTGGGGATTATAGCTACAGATGTTAACATGCAATCAGTTCAATTGCTTGAGTAAAAAAAATTAGGATTCCCTCCCTCCCCCCCTCAAGTATCTTTCATTTAACAAGATAGAAGACGGGTAGGATTTAGCAGTCCTTTGCTTAAATTGGAGGTTGGTTTGAGATCCTTCCTGTACAACCTTCCGGCTTTATGACGAGTCTGCCTGGGAGATTTTCTGGAGTAGCAACAAGAAAGGGGGTACAGGAGAAGGAATTAGCAATGGTTGGGTTTTCTTCCTGTTTCTCCAAAAAGGGAGCCTCAGCTGTATTTGGTGCCTTCCTTGAACAGGAGGAATATCGAGCAGACCCAAAAGCCACTTTTTCTCACAAAGGACAGGAATTACTTCCCAGGAATCATCATAGCACTGGTTAAGTGTTCTTACTCATATGGGAATATAATTAAGTAATTGCAAATAGTTCAGAAACTTCATCTGTTAATGAGATGCTCCAGGCTGCAATTGTATGCTCAAAACCACCAGTCAGCATTGACTATATTTACCTATTTATTAATTATATTTGTAATATGCTGAATGGACATGTATGTGAATGCTGTCCTGCGTAGCGTAGGGGAGTAATGCCTCCTACAAAGGCAGCATTTAAGATCCAGCTGCTGCAATTACTGGCGAGTTCAATCCCAGGCAGGCTCAAGGTCGACTCAGCCTTCCATCCTTTATAAGGTGAGTAAATTGAGGACCCAGTTTGTTGGGGGCAATAAGCTGACTTTGTATAAATATAAATATACAAAAGTATGAAGGCTATTGCTTAACGCATTGTAAGCCGCCCTGAGTCTTCGGAGAAGGGCGGCATATAAATCAAATTAAAAAAAAAATAAATTAGATTTTCTTCTTGAAATCAGTAGGAACTTACTGCAAAAACGCAGAGAACAGCAGAATGAAGAATACTGCATTCACACTTTTTTTTTGTACTACACAGGGTCAGCTTTTGCTTTGGCAAGTTTTCAGAATGGCATCCTTCTTTGCCTGAAAATACAAGCTCATTGGATTATTCTTGTGTCAGACTTCTGGAGAGAACAAGTAACGTTTAAGTATAATGAAACTTATTGAATTGTATAACATGTATCATCTCCTTCTCTTTGGTCCTTTATGAGACTACTGCATGTTCCACTGCTGCCCCCAACAGGTATCCTACATTTAATGGATGTACATATATTAGCACAGTAGGTATTCAGATATGTTTATTTGGCTCTTGGTTGCTTCTGTATTCAACCAGGAAATCATGTGTGACTGGCATATTAGCTATCACTGTTTGGCCTCATTTTTATTTGTCCACTGAGTGTTTAATTAGCATGTTAGAATGATCTTTCTCTTTTATTTTATGTTTTTCTAAAAAAAAATGGGGGAGAGTTGATTGGATTCACAAGCTAGTTGATTGTTTTGGACGCCACTCTGTGTGCGAGCCTTTAATGGGCTGAAGCATTTCTACAGCCTGAATAACAATAAAGCTCTATTCTAATGGTGTACAAAAATTACCTCATTCTGTTTGAGGTCATTACCCCAAAACCCCATACTACTGAAATTACTGCAAATATTTCACAGAACAAAGGGCATGTTTCTTATATGCTGTGCAGAAAATAAAGTGGCCCAGTGAACTAAAAGTCTACAGTGAAAGGGAAAAGGAGAGGTCAAAGACCCACCATTGTGATAGAACTAGTAGAAAATTGAACAGCAATAGACGAGGCTGCAGTAGTTCTAAACTAAAGGGCTGCCTTTACAAAGGAAACAGTGATGGCTTTGACTGTTACTGAAATAATCATATGGAAATAGGAAATTTTCTTCCAATAGCAAAGGCTGTGGAAATTCTGGGGCAAATTAGCACAAAAGATGGGCAGGTACAAAAGGATAAAATCCTTTCCTGAGCAGCTTAGTGATCCAGAATAAAAAAATGATTGGACAAAGAACAAATATTAATTAGAGAGGATCTATCTCAATATTTTACCAATCCTCAGAGTTCCCAGGCCTGCTGATAGAATTAGGTCATGAAGAACCTCTGGAAAATTAAGAGATGAAGCCCTTCTGATAGGTAGGTCCATTCCTCATACTACCGGTAAATGAGAGAATCTTTGTTCCTCTCAGTTCCTGGAATAGCTAAATATAGCTAAATTCTTCTTATCAAACTTTAGACTTTATCAAGGAGGGATGCTATCACCTTGCATGTTCCAGCATTATCCATGCCCCATGCTTTGTTCAGGGACCAGTTTCAAAACTTTTCTAGTTTAGGAGGATAGTTCATCTTTTCGTGCAGTACATTTCTGAATTATAATTGCTAGCTTCTACTATTTGTGGAAGAATCCCAAATGAAGCTCCCAGTACACATATTTGACCTTTCATCTGCTGTTTTAGTAAGCAAGAGGATAAGTTGTCAGGCATCACTTTGAATTTCGAAATAAACTATTGTCTCAGTTTTACTAGGATGAGAGGAATGTGCAAGGAGCACAAAACTAAAATTCTTATCCATTGTAGAAGAATCACCACGGGACTAGTTTACAAATATTTTAACTGTATAGTATATATATGGCATGGATATTCCAAGCCATACACTTAGGTTTAGGTACATTAAGTAAAGCAATGAAAACATGAAGCTTATTTTCTTGTAGGAATCACTTTGTAGTATTCTCATGTTTTTTCTAGAGCATTGTGAGAGTTTCTAGATAGGTAAAGGGTCTTACTTAGTTATAAATAAATTCATTGAGAATAATCATTGCTGTCCAGTGAAAGCTGCATAGAGGTTTGCAAATACAACTTACTGGTATTGGCACAATAATACATGACCCAAATCTTCATCATTGCAGAAATAGTGGAATGGGCATTATGCCAAAGGCAGCCACCTCATTTCACACCTCAATATGGTGCTCATAAGAAAAGGACCAAAATTAACAGGAAAGCCCTTTTTATATCTAGTGTACAACTAGATATTAAATTTCAAATAAAGCATGCTAATCATTTATTGTGGCTATTTAATAATAGCCACAATAAATGAATAATAAAAATAATAATAATAAAAAATAATAAATACCATCATTCCAGATATTCTTCTAACTAAACTAAATCAGCTAGCTGTACCTGACCACACTTGTAAATGGATTATAAGCTTCCTAACAGATAGAAAGCAGCTGGTGAAGCTAGGCAAAATCGCATCTGATACCTGTAGAATTAGCACAGGAGCCCCCCAAGGCTGTGTGATCTCTCCATTTCTCTCTCAATACCAATGACTGCATCTCAAAAGATCCCTCTGTTAAAGTACTGAAGTTTGCAGTTGATAGAACAGTGATTGGTCTCATTTGAGACGATGAATCTGCATTCAGACGGAAGGTTTAACAACTAGCCTTGTGGTGCAACTAGAACAATCTTGAATACACTCAAAACTGTAGAAATGGTGGTAGATTTTAGGAGGAACTCTCCTATACTACCACCTCTTACAATACTAGACAACACAGTATCAACAGTAGAGTCCTTCAAGTTTCTAGGTTCTATCAAATCTAAAGATTTAAAATGGACACTTAACATCAAAAACATCATCAAAAAACCACAACGAAGAATGTTCTTTCTGTATCAACTCAGAAAGCTCAAATTGTCCAAAGAGCTGCTGATTCAGTTCTATAGAGGAATTATTGAGTCTGTCATCTGCACCTCTATAACTGTCTGGTTTGGCTCTGCAACCAAATAAGACAGACACAGATTTCAACCGATAGTTAGAACTGCAGAAAAAACAATTGCTACCAACTTGCCTTCCATTGAGGACCCGTATACTGCACGAGTCAAAAAAAGGGCTATGAAAATATCTACAGATCCCTCACATCCTGGACATAAATTGTTTCAACTTCTACCCTCAAAATGATGCTATAGGGCACTGCACACCAGTACAAGAAGACACAAGGACAGTTTTTCCCCAAATGCCATCACTCTGCTAAACAACTAATTCCCACAACACTGTCAAATTAACTACTAAGACTGTATTATTATTCTTCTCATCCTTACTAGTACCTATCTCTTCCCATTTATGGCTATATCCATGTGGCTTGTATCTTTACAACTTATATTTTTATTGTTTCCTAGTATGATTTGATTGCTTATTAGTATCCTATGACTATCACTAAGTGTTGTATCTTATGATTCTTGACAAATATATTTTTTCTTTATGTATACTGAGAGCATATGCACCAAAGACAAATTCCGTGTGTGTCCAATCACACTTGGCCAATAAAAAATTCTATTCTATTCTAATGGTCTAAAATAGAAGCTTCTAAAGTCATATGCAGCTTGACTGTTCATTTTTTATTTTTCCCCAAAAAGGGAGATTACATACTTGCACAGTTGTTGCTAGATATTCCTTTCTTATGTATAAGAAAGCAAAGTAGTCTTTGCTTCTAAACAGCTATTAGCAAATGAAAATATCACATGCTACATTTATACAGGCATGACATCCAAACCTTGTGGCTGAAGCAAATGCCAGTCCTTCCTTTGGGTTTATGCTGTCAATATGTAGGACCAAATAATGCTACTTTCAGAGACATAAATACTTACTCATTCTCCAACATATGATCATTGGCTCTTGCCCTGTATACAACTTAATATTTATGCAAAAGGAAGGGACACAAATCAGGAAAGGCAATAGCCCAAAGCTATTGGGAGAACATTTCAAAAGTTCCTAGGCCACTTTATCTCAAATTTCAATACCAATTCTTGAGAAGTTATGGGGATTAATTTTGCCATAAAACAAGTGAACCGGAATTAATAGTTTTCATGCAATTTCTCCACAGATCAAAGAAAGAGATGTTAACCTTGTATTAAATAGGAGTTTATCTGATGCTTATTTTGTTAATGGAAACCTTTCTCATCTTTCTTTCATAATTCTCCATTCTTCTTTCACTCTTCTCTCTCACTTTAGTTCTATGTTTATGCAGTGCTTCACAAGACTTTGTCTGATGAAGGGGATTGTGATTCACAAATAGTTTTGTGAAAATGTTGCTAGCCTTCAAGATGCTAGAAGATTGGTAGTCATTATAACTGATTCAAGCCAGTATTTCTCATGAAATAACATTTTTAGTTTTAATCACTTTACTCAGAACCCTGGGAAAATAAAAAGTGTGATACAAATAAATAAAAATATAAATTGAACAAGAAAAATGGTGAAAGAAATATGGCTAGTTTTTACAAAAAGTCTGATCACAGTGAGCTGGATCTGTTAAACTAGTTTACTAGAAAGGAGGTTAGGAAATATTGCTGAAATACTGTTAGGACACAAAGCTGCTTGAAAAATCAAATTCTGAAAAGAATTAAGTTTTTCCCTTTGGTTTAAAAAAACATTTATATGCTGTTTTAAAGGGTACAACTTCTCAGAATTATTTACAAAACAGCAAATCAAAAGGAAACTTCAAAAGTCAGATCAAAATCATTGATTTAGACAAGGCATCCTTTTTGTCCTTTTGAATGGATGGAGGCAACAATTTCAGCCCCACCCACTTTTGGTAAGTAACACTTGACAAGCTGTGTAAAGAGTTGTGTGGTCTTTGAACCAAAGAAATGGTAGATTCTAGTATATTAAATATAGGCTTTGAAAAGAGATCAAAAGTGTCAATAGTGCTTTCCAGGGAAGCAAATTCCAAAGGATAAATGCAGCTCACCTTTTATAGTGCAGGTGGTATTTCTGGTGGTAATCTGATACCTAGGTTTTGTAATTTTGAAAGTTAACCGTAACCCTGGGATTCAGGAGTCTCTAATCTTTATTCTAGATTTGGGAAGTTGGGGGAGAGGGCTAATCATGTATATACCGGGATCAGAAAAATAAATTCTGTAAATGCTCACAATCTAAACAATATAGATTTATTTCATAAATTTCAGGATTATGAGTTCTGATTGAAGTTGGCACTAGTAATTATGAATGCTAATGGAGAAGAAAAATGTATTTAAAGTACATCTGCCTGCTAAAGCAAATCTAGGGCAACTACATAAATATAACAATAAGGAAATTAAGTACTTAACTACTCAAGTCTCAAAATCATTAAGTAGCTTTTTTAGAAATCTTGCAAGCATAACAAATCTGTTTCAAATCAGTATTTTTGCAGTGTTGGTGGATTCTTGTGGCATTTGAATGTCCCAACTCCTCTGTATTCAGCTCACTTTCTTAGATTGGGTTTTATTGAAAAACTTCAACTGCATGGATTCTCTGCATTTAAGTGATATGTACTGATTAACAACCTAGTGATAGGTTAATAAATATAAAGGATTTTGCCTAGGAAGGACAAAGGATCACCCCCCCCCCCAGGAACAGCCCAATCAATAAGAACGCATCCTTTCTTTTTTGTTCCAATTCCTCTTTGTACTGTAAGAACAGGTCCAATTAATTCTACCACAACTACAGTTTTGGAGGGCTCCTTCCTGAGAGTTTTATCTGTTTACTTATTTCCAAATAAAAGACAGCATAACAAATATGTAGGAAACCTGATTATTCAAATTTATTAACATCAAGAATTATGCAATGATGCTGTAGAACTTTATTAACAAATAGAAAACAGACTGTATACAACAGTGACCCCTACAGCACTATGCTATCACAAGGTAAAAATGAATGTTCTCTCCAACATCACCACCCAGGATTGTTGATTCAATGCAGTTTGGATACATTGGATAATAGTTAGAGACCTTTCCACCACCTTTATTTTTAGAGCTATGCACCTGGGAGAAGGCTGTAATCTTCCTGCCTTTAGTGCAAGTGTAAGTTAATAAAGAGGAATAATATATAGTACCATTAAATTAATTCCAGTAGTCTTGCCACATTGGTTAATTAAACCATCTTTACATTGTTGAAAATAACACCATTCTAATGACTTTTAAATGTTTACAGGATAGCAAGATTTAGACCCAAACCCAGCCTCTAAGAAGTGATTTCCTTACTTGAAAACCCCCATTCCTTCTCCCCCTCCTATATCCAAGGCACCCCCATTCGGGAGCTGTTTGTGCAGGAAGGCTGGCCTTCCAGAGTTGTGCTCTTTTACCTTGGAAAATACTCTGATACACTTTGTTGGTCACATTTTCTATGTAACCACACTTCAGGATGCTATTGGCACAAAAAAGACGAAATAAAGGAATGTTATGGTGAGGTCCCTTTTTAGAACTTGACTGTGTGGCAACAATGCCACATTTCCTCCCATCTCAACAAGACAAGCTCTGAGGGCAGTGGGTCTCTCTTTCCATTAGAAATTTTGCATGGAATCTGTTGAAATATATGAGGTCACTGGACACATGTCAATAGGATCATCTGATCTAGCTGCTAGAGCCCCATCTGACAGACAAGCCTATGGAAAAAAAAGACTTCAGAAGTAATCATTAGGTTGGCTCCAACTCTGTGGAAATGAATACGGTATTCTACAAAGGACTGAAGAGGGAGTTGGAGGATCCCAGAGCTATGAGCCAGGTGCTAATATTAACCTGGGAGTGCCCGAAAATGGGCAGCGCCACTATGGTTGAGACAACATAAAAGGGGGGGGGGGGGAGGAAGCAAAGGAAAATTCAAACCCCACCACCTCTATTCTCCTGTTTTGCCTGAGCAAAACATTAAGACTTGCAAAAGAATTTTTTAAAAAAGAAAAGATATAAAAGGCTAGTTAACTATTTTACATATATAAAAAATTCTGTCCCTTCCACCTAGTGACCCTCACCATGAAATGTTATTGGGGTGGTGGAGGGAGAAGGAGGAGGAGGAGGAAAAGGAGTGTAGGCATTAACGTAAATCCATCTGGTGCTTGGAAATGTGAGAAAATGGTCCCATTTTTAGCATGGTGGCAATGTACCTAAATACTGTGGTCAAAACTGGTTGGTCATGGGGAGGCTGTTGCCGCAACAGCAGCATCTGCACAGAAGGACTAACAAATGGGCGGCTGGCTGGGAAGAACCCGTCTCTGCACTTAGACATTCCTGCTGCAACTTGTTGAAAGCATTAGTTACGTTGCATAGTGATCAAAGCTGCCAAGATACTCCAGAGCAGCCCGATAACACAGCTGATACTGGTCCTGGAAAAGGGAGAAAAATAAAAGTCAGTGCTAAGTTGTAAAGGTAGCTGTCAACAGTTCTATTACATCATAGTTTAGAAATTAAGAATAGGAGGTCTTGCTCTGCACTTCATATTACAGGTTTTGCTCTGCACTTCAACCTGATATAATTGTGTCCATTTCTGGATTGGGGGGCCTTGCTCACAGTCACATATGCCTTAGTCACCTTCTATTTGGATTATTGCAATGTGCTTACATGGTGCTGGCCTTGAAGACCATCTAGAAGCTGCAACTAGTCCAGAATGAAGTGCAATTTTGGGGATTCTGTGATAAGTAACATCTTTGTTGTGTGAACTGCACAGGTTTTCAGTTGCTTTCTCGGTACAAATCAAGATGCTGTTTATAATTTTTAAAGCCCTACATGGTCCAGGTGGAACTGTCTCTCCCTAAGGCTACCTACCCATCATATTAGATTAAGATGGGTGGGTGTGCTCCATGTCTCATCCCTTAAATATTGCTATCTAATGGACACTGGAGGCATACCTCTTTGGTGGCCACTCTAATCCTTTGGAACAACCTCCCAAAGGTTGTTGGAGATTGAGAAAGACCCCTAATCTTTTAGTCTTCAGAAGATGGTGAAGACCTGTCTCTTTCCCCAAACATTGGGCCAGGACGAGAAAGTTGAGCTTAAGGATGTTTGGTTTTATGCCTGGGGGGAAATTATGTTTTAACTAAGTTCTATGGATTTCTGTAAATCACCTAGAGTCATTGGATGAGACAGGTGGCCATATAAGCCCTGTAATTAACTAAATAAAGGAGCTAATTCCCAGTAGAATCTGTAGGTTTAATGGCAAGCAACTGGTTGTTTTGATATACAGAAAACTCAATTATGCAGAATTTGTGGCTGCGTTTACACTTACCTCACATTAAAGTTTGTTTACTACTAAATTACAGTACTTTTTTTGGTACACAGTTGTTATAGGTATAAAATACAGACTGGAAGACCTATTCTCTCCCATCCAACCCATTGAAAAGGAAAGATTGTCTTGATATCAAGAGTAGCAATTGGGAATAAGGTGTGTAGATCAGAAGCAAACTGTCTTACAAAAACAATTTAGTCTTTCTGGACTAAATACTGGATTCTCTTGCTGTTGTCCTGTAAAGGGGCAAAGGCACTTGACTGGTTTTTGGGGCTCCAGCTGTCCTTTAGGTCTGGCAGGCTGATCGGATATCATTGAATTATTCATAATGCAATGGTATTCATGTTGCCTTTCAAGATGAATTTACAGAGGGCTGTTGATCCCTTCTAAATCTGCTGGAGAGGTTTTTTAAAAATTCCGTTTGTATCTCTTGTTCCAGCTTTTGCAGATTATGAAGTCAGTTTGGGATTTGTGAATGCTTCAAAAAGGACTTGGAAAGAATGTTCTGCTATTTATTGAAGTAACCTTTTTTCAAGCACAAGATTAAGAAAAATGGTGATTCTTTAAAGAATGAATTTATTAAGTTAATTAACCTCTTACAACAGGAACATCTTTTCTCAGTCTTGTGCAGAATATGAAGAAACTTACTTTGAAGCAGGCAGTATCTGGTAACACTCCTGCATCATGTGATCCCTGAAAACTTTGGGTATTTTATTTATTTATTTAAATTTAAATCCAATTCTAGTGGACTTTGGGTGACATATTGCCCTCTAACTTTTACATAATTGTAGTTTTAGAATGATAGGAACTATCATATTGCTTGTATCCATACGATTTATATTTATACTGTTTCCTGATTGCTTATTTGTATCCTATGTCTATTATTAAGTGTACCTTATGATTCTTGATGAACATATCTTTTCTTTTATGTACACTGAGAGCATATGCACCAAGACAAATTCCTTGTGTGTCCAATCACACTTGGCCAATAAAAAATTCTATTCTATTCTGTTCTATTCTATTCTAATTTTCTATTCTAATTTTCTATTCTATTCTATTCTATTCCTTACCTTAAAAATAACTGCATTATTAATTATAATTATATTTTAAATTAGTAAAATCAAATTATATATTTGTCCCATTTTCCAGTATATTATTCAAAGACCAGTTGGCAGATCTTCAGACAGAAAAAAGTGGGGACTATTTCTGTTTTTTGTAATAGTTCACATAGTGCTCCAATAGCTTTCTTCTATCCAGCACCCGAATAACTGGTCAAATCAGCTGTTTCTCTCACTGTGCCTCTTATATGCTTAAAAAATAGACTACAAATGTTTTGTTGAAACATTTTTTAACTAACCTTACTGTCTATATTCTAAATCTCATATTTCATATAATACTATACATATCATTATGGAAACAAAAACAAGGCCAATAGTGGTCAATTAACAGCTAAGTTAGACAGGGCTGTCAAACTCCCGGTACATGGGCAGGATGGGTCATGCACTGGGGAAAAAAGTCCCAATATGTCATGTGATGTTGCTGTGACGACGTGCGTTTGACACCCCTGAGTTAGACTATCCTATTTTCAGAATTAGCTTTCTCATATTGGAAGGCAGAGCTTCATTCCACTTTCATTTAATGTCTTCCATTATATTTCCTGTCTTCCATTATAAGACAGGAAATAGCATGGCAAGTAGGTTTACCTCTGTCTGCACCATGGCTGGTCGCTGTGTTCTCAGGGTCTTCACTGTCTGGAACATGTCAACTACACCTTCATAGCGCATACGCTCCAGTACAATACTCAATGTGATAAACACCCCTGTGCGTCCGACCCCCGCACTATGTACAAGGAAAAGCGTAAATGAGTAACAATACCAGCTTGGATTGCGTGCAAGCAGTTGACACACCAGAAGCTCACAACTTCACACAAACCCTCCCGCATTCTAAACAGCTTCAGTTCAAATGCCACGCTACACTTTTATGCTTAAAACAGGAATTTGCTTGTCTTCATTCTTAAAATGCTTCTGTGTACAGAAAAGTGACATCAGAAGCTCTTTAGCTTTCTGGGCAACCTTATTTACCTCACCATTAGCCTATCCCCAAATGAGCTTTCAGAGATAGTTTAATGCCCAAACTCACCTGCAGTGTACTGTGATGGGCCCATCCTGTCCAAACTGCTCCTTTGTTTTGTGTACTTGGCCAATGAAGTCAATAAAGCCTTCGCCTGTTTTTGGTACTCCCTGCTCTGGCCAGTCAGTGAACTGGAATTGCCGGATAGTTCTTGATTGCCCATCCTAGTTGTGGAAAAGAGAGTAAAGTCACTGCACCCTGCTTTCATCTTATAGTGTTGCTTGCTAGTTCCTGGGAAGACTGAGGGGAGTAAGTTAAATCTGAGCATATTAATTACAGTATTTTATCCCAAAATGTCACTGGCTGTTAGGACAATAAAGCAATGCCCTTCTCTACCAGGGAATTGCAGTTTGTGATGGAAACAACACTGAGGAATTCAGAATATGCCGTGTAATACTCACTCTAGCATCAGTCACTTTAAACTCACGAAGAATATATTGAGGCATGTTATATTCAGCCATGGGATCCACTACAAAGTACTGGTACCGAGCAGAGCGTTCTGCTGGCCAGTACTGGTGGCATTTTTCCTGAAAAGCAAAAAAAAAAAAAAAAAAAAATCATTAGTGGCCAACAATATAGTACTACTTGCATGAAAGCTATCGTATTCAAAAGTGACAGTGTAAGACTTTTCTTAATAAATGGCTCCTCCCTTCTGGCTGGAAATGACTGATGAGTTTTACCTTGAATAGCTCTTCCTCCCTCCACCACCCAACACTTTCCAATAAGCAATCAGATTGTACTGTCATTTATCTTCCTAGTTCAATGTTTGATAGGCTTTATTGCTTCAACTGAACCTTCTCATTGTGTGGTCCTCAGTAGTGTCAGAAAGGGTATTTTCAGGCTTTAAAACTTGCCATAAATGAGTTGATACAGAGAAAAATAACATTTTACATTTAAAAATTCAGATGTCTGATACACCTTAGGTATTAATGCATCATCACTGACCACAAAATTCAATGAATGCGAACTACAATGAACAAAATAGTTTGAAGGTTTAACTCTCAAATCTGTATCTCCTTCCTGTGATTTCTATTCACATTGGCACCAGTATTGTTGCCCTAAACACTCACATTCTCTATTGCAATACTGTTATTTTTCTATATTTTTAAGAGACATGACTGTCATACCCACTTGCTCAAATAAATTCTAAAAAAATTCCAGACTGATAGTCATTATTTGCAGAGAAATGTTCATGAGTTTCTGTTGTTGTTGCAAAATGTACCACTGAAGTCATTTCTTCCATATGGCTGGTGTCAAGTGTGCTGTCTGGCATACCAGCAATATTTTTTTGACTTTAGATCAGCCACAATCTTCAGTTTGACTTTTCCTGCCAGTAACAGTATGACCTCATTTACAACTGTTTTCCAAGATAGTGCTATGTATATATTTCTTTTCTTAGATACTCCTAATCCACAGCATCTAATTCAACTGTCATATCTACAGTTTTAAGGAAGTTTCCAGTTTTTGGCACATATAACTGAACTGAAGAACCACTCAAAAGCTAGAGTTGCCTAACATTCTTACAATAATGGTAAGCCTTTTCAGAATGTTTTGGCAGGAATGAGACTGATTCAATCTTCTCTGATACTGTTCATTCATGGTGGCCTTTAATCTTGGTCAAGCTCTTCCCACTTATGGGACATTAATGATTTGATGTCATCTCAAGTGGCAGATTTTTGCAGTCCTTTATTCCTCTAGGACCCAGTGTAGCTTGAACTTTAGAAGAGTTTACCATAAAAGCAACACTCAAGCCATGGTTTTTCCACTTTTTAATCCCTGGGGGATTTCATGCCAATAATGTGTTACATGAAAAACTTCTGAATTCATTGTGGTTGGGAGTTTATTGTGATCCATGAAGTACAAGAAGTTCTCTAAACCACTGAATCAACAGTCCTGGATCATACAGACTTAGAGAATTTAAGACCAACTTAAAAAGCAGTGTTTGCAACTTAACCACATTTTTCTCTGATCAATACTTTTTTCAGTAATGTACATGACTATATCCATTTAAAATGGAGATAGACAGAGTAATAGCTGCTAAGTCAAGAGTATCCTGACTAACTAGAAGATCAGGCATCACCTCACTTCTCTGTATGTCTGAGAAGAACTCCTTCCTGCTTAAATACAAAAGCCTCCTCTACTTGTTTGCTTTTTCTGAATGCTGCCCCAAAGAGTTATTGTCTTTCACTTATGGTATAGGATATAGCCACTTTTCTTTGCCAGCTTTGGAGGCTCTCAATGCTCAATTTAATGAGACAAATACACAGAATGGTAGCAGAGGCTGACAAGAGAAGATACCATCATCCTAAGGGCCTAAGTGGCTCCTAGTATTATTTTGTTTTTTGTTTGTGATCAAGTTGACTGTCTGTTTTCTTCAAGTGGATTTGGAGAAGTAGGAGTTCCACAAGAGGATCCCTCACAAAGTGGTGTTAAATCAATCCAGGCTCTTGGAGAAAGTGTTAGATAAGTACAAGAGGCTTCCTTGCACCTCCTTTCTCCAGCAGTTCCTAATGCTTACTTACCTCTCATCTCCTCCTCCTATCTAACAGTTTATGCTCCTTTAGTAACTATGCATCAATAATAGGCACAATTTTATTTACTTGGTTGGTTTTATTTACTTTACACAATAGTAAGGTTCCCCTTCTCCAAGATCTAATACTTGAGACAATTCCCATAGGTTGAGGCCAGCCCTGACAAATGCTGGCTGAGAGGGTGCTCAGATGATTTCAGGGGACAGATCTTTTGGCCACCCAGACATGGGTGGGAATCCAGCAGAATCTATCAGCCATAAAGACTTTGTATCACATTCTCTACTTTTTATTGATTCACCTGTACTCTGTTCTAATGAGGGAAAGCATGTTCAGCTGAATTATCTGTCCATGAATCCACCAGGACTGGAAGGCAGGGTATGTTGTGGGTCCTATTTATTAGAGATGTATATCTGGTGGCACTATGAAAAAGGGCCTTGTCAGGCCCTTGTGGGGCTCCTTTCCTATGGAACATAATTCTGATGGAGGTATGATTGGCCCCCATCTTGTTGCTTTTTCAAAAGGCATCTGAAGATGTGGTTTTATCACTAGGCCTGGGGACTCTGAATAGAGATGGAGCCGATCGAGTTGTTTGTATTCCTGCTGCCATAGAGGATGAATTGGTTTTATGGTTTTATATTGCAGATTTTTAATTTGCAAGCCATCCAGAGTTGGAAAGCCATATAAATTTGTTAAATAAATAATAAGTAAATAAATCTGGAATCTGTTTATGAAAGATCAGGTTTTGCAGTACAAATCTCCCCCTAAAACATAGAATGCTTACTAACCCGTCCCATTTCTCGCAGTTTTGTTAGCATCACTACAATGGTGGAGTTGTGTTCCCAGAGCATTCTCCAGAAATCCTCTGTAGTCTCAGCCAAAGGTCCCTGTGTGGCAATGTAAGCCTTCTGTTGTCTGCAAGATATCAAAGAGTTCAGATTAGTGACCACTTTGGTACTTCTGACATGGGAAGGAGACTGTAACATACATCATATGTTGTAATTAGTTTCATTTATTGCTTCAAAACGGCAGGAAACCTGTACTACTAATCTGGTGAAATCATGCTGCCAAAATTTTAGTCACGTAGTTGGAGATCTAACATCACAAAATCTAGGTTCAAAAAACCTAGAAATCATTGGACATCTGCATGCAAAGGGAATTCCCTGTTAAAGCATCCCAAAATCTAAGGCTTGTGAAGTCACGGATAGAGATCTAGATTCCATGGTGACATTAAGAAAGAATGCAAATCCAGCCAAATCTACAACTGAGGTTGCGATACCTTCATTTTACCACTATGGGGCACTACAGATCCTTGTATATATAACCCTAGGCACCTCACTTGTTTAATCTCTCCAGCGGTGCTAAAAATTAATGAATCTGGTATAGGACAGCTGTAATGATGCAGGACAGAGATGCAAGCTGCTCCACAGTGGAATTATAAGACATCATAAAAGGTGAGAGCACAGCGAGGGTGAGGGGAGGAGAAACAAATAAAAATGCAGCTTCAGTAGCACCTTGGGCCAGTTGATCCCTTTTGATAAGGTGGAGAATGATTGCTCACTTCAAAGAGAAGGATGAGAAGAGATAAATGGGAGCCCTCAGGGATGGTTTAGGTAAGACATGAAATGCTATCTCCTCCAGTTTGGCAGGCACTCAATAGTCTTCTCTCAATAGTAGCATTTCTGTTTTAGCAGTATATACATGAAAGTGTATCATACTACCTATAGTTGCTTTATTGATGAGAGGGGGGCATATAAATTTACTAAATTAATAAAAATAAGGTGGCATCTCATAGGGTTAATGGCAGGATATGAAGCTGAGTCATCATCAGCAACTCTTCTGCTTTTCTAGCTGTAGCACAGCTCAGAGGTCTGCTGAAGTTCTTTACTCTTGTGGGGTGAAAACGTCTTTCATGTTCCTAGCTCTCTGCCCACCCTGTCTTTTTTTGAGTCATCCTTCATATTGCCAATTCATTTATGCTTTTGCAGCTCATAAGATATAGGGCGGGGGGCGGGGAAGAGGGAGATAATAAAATAAAGGTCAGTGCTTCCCCTCACGCAGAAATGATTATCCCATGAAATATCTCTGAATCCACTACTGTAGGTAAACTGCTCTGCAGCCTGATTTTTTCCTTGGGCCACATGTTCTGCATCAAACCTTTCAAGTGATAGTAAGGGGTTCATCTGCTTGTATTGCAGTGCTGGAAGGAGATCTGACAAATAAGATGTGCATGTGTTGGCGAACGAATTTTACAGCAAGATGCTTACAGTGGATTGACTGCAGGGAAACTAAGAATGCTGAAACCAGTATCTCTCAGTTAACTAGATAATAAAGCTTGAAATTTATTTTATTAGTTTATTAGTTCAATTTATATGCCGCTCTCCTCCGAAGACTCAGGGCGGCTTACAATGCACTTATAGCAATAGCCTTCATTTTTTGTATATACCTGCTTATTAGGGCTTTTGGCCCACCATAAGTGGTGTTTCTACAAAGTCATCTTATTGCACCCACAATCCAGCTCCTCAATGAAATGAAACGTTAGGAAGAGAAAAACCATTAAGAAAAAGTAGTTTAAAATATGTGCCATGAACATGACTGATTATGCAAGCTCTTCCTGTCTTAGCATTGCTTGACAAAAATGTCCAAATTAAAGAAGCAGGAACGAACATCACAAAAGAAAGTCAGACTTTGAACAGGATGGCATATTTACCTGTAACCATCTACAAAGCTAGCATTGATATAATCTGAGCCTTCAACACCCCGGATTGGCTGCAGGCAAACCCGTGTCAATTCATAGGGCATGATATTCACTAGGCGGTTTTTGAATTTGTTGCATGGAAGATTGGCACTGATGAATCGTGAGGTATGTGCTTTGGAATTGGCAAGGAGCTGTAAAGAGAAGTGACAAATTGGCAGGAGAGATTGGACGCAACACTCCAGGAGCAACAGGTCCCTCAACAGCAGGTACAATTTTTCACACTTAATACAGAAAAAAAGATTACCTGAAGGGAGGATAGAACTTGTTTAGGTAAGAATCACTAACATGCATTCCAGCAGAGAGAATATTCTTTCTCATATTGGAAAGCTTCTAAGAATTTGTTGCTGAGCTACTGTATCATTAAGACTGGAAAGCACAATCATTGCATTCCCACTTTATATTTTTTAGATGAGCATCTCAACACATCTTGCTCATCTAAAAATTCATGAAAACAGGCCCAAATTTGATCTACATACGTATCATCACTGTACAATATTGTTATTCGGCAATGTGGTCTGATACTGATTGTGCAATGCCCTCCAAACAGCCCAAAGCCTCCTGTCCATTATTTTCACAGGTTTCCCAATCCTTACACTAAACAGGTCCAGGAAGATCTATGAATATCCACATGCCTGGCTGCTCCTGCTTTGAGTTCTGTGGAAGTTTATTTGCCAGAAAACTACTCATGTGCTCCATCACAAAGGAAATGCTCAGAAAGCAGGCAAGATAAATTCTATTGCTTTTTACCTAGTGCAAAGTCAAACTGAGATTTTGGATTAGATATTAGAAGCATTCTCCACCATCCTTCTGTTATTTTTGAGCCTAAGACCAAGTCACTTTTAGTGGTAGGGGTGGTATTTGTATTGTATTCCTGGCAGTTGTTGAAATCTACTGTCAAGTCCCTGGTTTTATGTTCCTGTTCTTATCACTGCTAACTGCTAATAGCAAGAGTCACTTAAAAATGGTAGACTGACTTTAAGATCAATTCTTATCATAATAGAAAGGGAAATGGTATAAAAATGACTATTGGTGGCTTTCTTGCCTTAGCAGTGTTTGTACTTGCTCCCTCCTTTTCTGCTCTCTGGGAATGGTAGTAATGGAAGGAAGAAGGAACTTTGCTGAATCTTGCACCCGTCTCCTAACTCTCATTAAAGCAGAATCAGACATCCAACAATGCTGATGGCGCTTGCTCCTATTACTCTTTCATAGGAATAGTATTTATAGGAAAAAAGAGCAGCTGCTGTTAGCCATCATCCATTCCTTCCTTCCTCTGGCTATAGAAAGGATTAAGCCCAGAAACAGAGGGGTGAGTAAATGGAGGTACAGTGAGGAGAATCAAGTTAGCAATGTTCCTAATTCGGCACTGGTTTTGCATTTTGCTGCTTGCATAATGAATAATTCTGTTGACTTTAAAGCTATATCTAAATCTAAATCTAAAACTATATCTGCCACCTAGTTTTTTCTGAACAAATACACCTGTTAAAGCTGTAAGAAATACTGGCATGAAACTACAGATACAATAAATGCTGACAAGCACTGGCACTTGTGACCATGAAGGCAAGAGGCATTGGAACTGCTTGATTTCTCAAGGGCTTAAGGTAAAAAGTATGGCCAGGTAAGCTTTTCTTAGTGACATCATGAACACCCCAATTTCCACTGGGTTCTGTTCTGGATATACTGTAGCTCCAGCTGGTAGTGATGCTGAGAACTTCATTTTAATCTGCCTTCATATATACCAGGGGTGTCAAACATGATGTATCACAACTTTTTCCCCCTTCGCCAAATGAAGGGGTGATGCGTGATGCATCTGGCCCGTGGGCTGCAAGTTTAACAGCCCTGATATATACTTTTCCAGAAGCTTATCAGTTCAGGACATATACGTTGAAGACACAGAACTCTGCATCCAAATGTATTTTAATACTCTCTACAGGTTTAGATATATACCAAAGGACCATTATACTTAGAAAACTATCTTCCTTCAATCCAGGAATAAATTGTCAGTGAGAAATGACAAACAAGCATCTCACCTAATCCTAAAATTGCTCTGTAGAGTTTGTATGCACAGGTACACATTGAAAATAATCTTTTATTTACCTTAAACTCCAGTTCCATTGCTGTGACACTTTCACCTGGAGGTACCTGACTTAGTTTCTGGATGTGGGCAAAGAGATTGCGGGCAGGCACCTCGGTGTTTCCACAAGTGGCTGCTTCTAGCAAGGCTTCGTGGATGAAGATATATTGATCCTCAGTCTGCACCATATAGTTTCTTTGTGAGCGCATGCATGTCACATGCCCATAGATGTCCACTGTCTTTTCATGCTTCATCCTCTCAAGCATGGCATCAATTACAATGAAGCAGCCTGTTCTGCCTACACCAGCACTGTAAAAGCAAGACATAGAGCATGAAATTGGGCTTCTGCACAGTGGCAAAGCTCTAGATATTTTGAATCTTTTTCTAGTATGATGCAAGAATAGTTTATTTTCAAGGTCACCTTTATGAGGTACTAGCATTATTAGAAGTTCCGATAGGAAACAGATTGACCTTTGGAAATAAAGTATAACCTGCTAGGATGCTGAACTTCCGAGCAACTCTATGTCCTATCTTATATAAGCATCTCTTACCGTGGAAGGCCAATGTAACCCAATCTTACTTAATGATGGCAGTCCTTATGGGATAAATAACTGACAACCCATCAACAAGCAACAGATATGGTATCTGACAGGAAAGAATTCCACAGCAGGACATTTCCTTGCAGCTGCCCATGTGCAATTCTTTACAGGATTTTAATAGGGAGAGAGTATCTGTTAATTATACATGACTCCCATCTGAACCAGAGCATGAACAGAGAACATTAAATACCGTTTCTAAGGAGTTTGTGAAAGCTGCAATGATGAAGAGGTTTGTTCAGTAATAGTTCCCACTCAGCTGCAAGAGATAAATCACTGGCTGGATAAGATGCCAATTCCTAGTGAACTAAAGTTTATGGCTGAAGCACTTTTTTAGCTCTAGACTGCAGCATAAGAATTTATCACTATGCATGCAAATAGTGTGTATCTATATACTTAGATAATACCTGCAGTTTTGTGCTTTTATGTACTGTACATGCAAAATGATGCCAATGTGTTTTTCTGTTGTCACAAACATTTTATCACAATGTACTATGGATTGTACATGTCCACTTTTGGGATATTTCACATTATCGTTTTAGTGAGATTTTTATTTGTTTTCTTTCTTTCTTTTATTTATTTGTTTAAATTTTAAATGAGAAATAGAAGAAACTCAGTAACACTAATAATGGGATGTTTTGTGAAGATTTACATGTGCACATGTTCAGTGAGATGATGTAGTTGTGCTATTGGATGCATATGTAGAATTTCATTCTAAAGTTCCAATATTAATACTTGTTTCTATTATGGTTGTTTCTTAAAGAAAACAGTGGGTTAAGAACTTTTGACTATAAAATGCTGTATATATTAGCAGAGGAATTATAATGCCAATACTATTGTTGCTGCAGCAGTAGGTTGCCTATAAATCCCCAAATATGCAACACTCCCAAAATACAGAGATTTATAATTTTTCTCTATCACATTATTCTGATAGTTCATGATTACAGATTTACATGTGTAGGACTTAGCCTTACCTGCAATGTACAACCACCGGGCCAGCATCTGGAGGATTGCATGCTTTCACTCGTCTTAAGAATGCTAAAATAGGAGTAGGATATTCTGGCACACCATGGTCAGGCCAAGCCATAAACTGAAACTGCCGCAGTTCCCGTTTTTCGCTGGAGCCATTCTGCAGATAAAGCCAAAATACTTCAGCTGGAATTAATGGGCAGCAGATGAATTCCTTGATTTGGTACTCATGTACCATAGAGTACTAAGGTCTTTTCAACATGCAAGATAATTGCACATCTTCTTTTACTACATGTTTATTTACTGTATCATTTAGTTCTATTTTTAAATAATATTCTTATAGATCCATGCTGTGATTTGTTGTTCAATGAATTTTCTTGTGTCTGTAATATGAATCCTTATGCAATTCTGAAGACCATATGTACAGATGGTAAGGAATATGACCTTAACAGAGATGTGCAGGAATTGTTACTAAGACAAAAGGGGCTGAAACATTTTTGAAATCAAGACCAAAGTCATAACATTCAGAAGTAATTCAGGCACAGGAGTCCCTAATTCACTGAAGTGTAAATAGGACGAAGTATAGCACTATCAGAGTTATAACATTCTGTTATTACAGCCAATCTCATTAAAAATAATTTCAGTCTTCCAGTGGAAGTGATTTCCTGGTCTACTTAGTAGGACTGACAATATCTGAGGAACTGCTTTTAATATTTAAAAACAATATTCCTCAGGCTATTTACATATTTAATTACAGACAGTCCTCATTTACCGATGGATATTTTAGTAGCCTTTTGCAGTTACTACTATGCTGAAAAAAGAAACTTATGACCAGTTTTTAAACTTTGGGCTGAAGCATATCCACAATCTCTTGATTGTGAATCAGATGTTTGGCAACTGGCATTATTTATCATTGTCATAGCAATGTGATCACATGATCACCATTTGAGACCTTCAAGCCAGTTTCCAACAAGCAAAATCAATGGGGTAGCTGGCAGAAAGTTGCAGTCACATGGTATGAAGAGCAGCTGGAACTGACACAATGAGCAGCTGGAACTGAAATAAGTTAGGCATGGTCATGTAATGTTTCACTTTATGGCCGTGTCATTTAGTGATCGAGTTGCTGGTCTTAATTTCAGTAGGTAGGAGATCTGTACAATATACGTTATTATTATATGTCATGGGCCATTTTATTTATTTTATTTTATGATGCTATAATTGATTGTAGCATGTTGTTTTAAATCTATACTGCTATCTATATTATAAATATATAATTCCTTCTCCTCTTTCTTAAAAATCCATCCATTGTAACTCATTTCCTCCCTTTTTCCAGTACCTTGTACAGGGCAAATGTTCGGACTGTATAAGTTGCAAGTTCAACCGTATCCAGCAAAGTCACTTGGATCAACCCATAGGTCTCTGTACCACGTCCAGGCCAGTACTGATCACATTTCACCTGCAATAAAACCTCCAAATTAATGGATAATCCCTGGAATGTAGCTTTCATTGGGTTCCACAACATAGACTGATACTCTTCTTCTGTTGTAATTCTCAAATTTTACCTGTATCTACTAGAATTTATTGGTTGACAGAAGAGGACCTATTTGGGAACAAAATGCAGAAACACAAAACACCCAGATTGCATTTGGTCAAGACATATAGAGAAATTGAATACTTTTTGTCTTATCTTACACCTCATTTTATGAGACCAATATGACTAAATGACCAGGCAGGGAGCAAAGAAAGATACTTGATGTTCAGAGGCAGGGCTAAGAAGCAAGGATGCTAATAGCTATAAAAGAAAGAAACTCAGAGAAGTGGTCAATTCAAAAGCAATTTCTTTCCATATAATTTTCTGTCCTTTCCCTGCTCTTTGGAAAGATTGGTATCTATAGACAAGCATACTCATTTATCCTCTTCTCAGGGTGAATACAGGAAGCCTGTCTCCAACCTGTAATCCTCTGCTTGGGATTCTGCTCAGGTTCCTTGCATAAAGTCGCCAGCCTTACTTTTCCTAGGTATCAGTTGTGAGAGGAAGGGCAGTGCTTTACATGGGCAGGATATTGCAGCTGCGTAACAGAGACTCTTAGCAAGAGAGCTTGACCAAGGGAAACTTAAGAAGCTGAGTAAGAGCAACAAGTTCAGGAGTGGAATGGGTTTCATCCCTTTGCTACAAGGCAGCCCAGTGCATGTCTGGTCTATGTCCACACAGGAAGAAGTTCCTTCAAGGGATAGCTGAAAAGGGTACTCTTGCCTGAGGTCATTAGTCTCCTTAGTTGGGAAGGGCCAAAAAATAGGAAATTAACCAGGCTGTAGTGCCCATTTTATTCTGTTTTTCATTCTTACCTCCACAGCTGCAATTACTGATAGTCAAAGCCAAAGACTAAAGTGGAACTAGCAGCATGTTTTTTGTTCGTAGCACAACTATGGATTTGCCCCTCTAAATCCCCGTCTTTTCTAATGAGAAGAACTAGCAGCAGTAGGCTTTTGTATGCACAACCCATTCCAAGTCAGGTGAAAGTAGCAAAACATGGACTATATTTCTCCGTATCCAAACTGTCACATTTCAAAACATTCATGCATGCTAAAATTTTCCCAAACATATCTTGCCCTCTGGTTTCTATTCTACATCTCTTGTCCATTTACACAATGAATCAATATTTGATTAAAACAGGATAAAATACTCTACCCAAGAAACAATAAATGTAATTATATAGAACGTGTGGAGAAAGTTAACAGCAGACTAATTGGAAATCAATGATGTTCTGCTTTTTAATAGTCAACATTTTTAATAGGTGAGCCTTGTAATCATTCCTGGATGAAAAATGAAAGGGCATCCTAGAACGTAGAACACTACTGAAATGCACCTTTTTTTCTGTGGTTATCTGGAATTCTATGTTCAACCTGGATGGTGAAGAACTTTTTACATATGTAATGATATAACAGAAAGGCAAAAGTTGGGCTGGCAATAATTTGAGCAAGGGCCATCTTTTGTACTCTTTCTCCAGGGAAATTGTATTACTGTGTATATACAAGCATAAAACAAACTTTGAAGTAATCTATCCCAGGGTTTAATAGAGAGCCCTAGCTGGTAATTGAAAATTATTTATTCATGACCAGATAAGAGTCACTCGCATTTTCTGCCAAATTTACCCATAATGTTTATACCCCATTTTCAAGCTCTGTAAATTTTATGCTGAAGCTGATGCAGGATGGCACTAAACCAGATAAGAGAGCCTTTCTTCTGGCACTGCTCACTTCTCATTAATGTCAGGAACGCTCACAACCTGGAAATTCATTTACTACTGGCAGCCCAGTGCTGGGAGAATAAGGTGGCTTCAATACAGAGTTTTAACAATGGGAGAAGAGCTAGTTTGAGACACCTCTACCTATATTCATTCTAAAGTTTGCAGTCTGCAAATCAGGGGAAAATCTCTAATATATTTGGACTTGTGTATTTATTAAATGATATAGAAACTGGAAGTGAGAAAGGGATGAAAGATAGCCTGGATTAGTTTTGCATTTAAAAGAGCCTTAGAGATGGCATAAACTGTACTGCTGATTTGATTGACAACTGCAAAGGCATTGGATGTAGAAAGTGATCTGCTCTTTGCAGCTCTTATGTAGTATACATGATAACTAAAAATGATGCACCTACCATCAGGCTAGGATTTTCAAGTCATAAATACCAAGCAGCTCACAGATCTTTTTCCAAAACTGTTGCTATTTCACAAGATTTGGAAAGCATTTGAAGCACTGAACTCCAGAAATCCCAGATGTCAAATGTTTAAGGCAACAATTCAAGGACAAAGCATTACTAGGATTGAGAAAGCGACTGCACCTGTTAGCATTTGTCTGAAACAGCTTTCAAAACTCCTGGACTGGGAAGAAGCCCTCATGCTTGGAGATAAGAAAAGCTTGAATGAGCACTGAAAAGATGCTGAAAAGGTATCTAAATGCGCATCCTCTCATTAGAAAGCCCCCAGGGGCAGGGATTAGGCTTTTAGTTCATGCTTTACTTCTAACTCTTCAATGCCTCTTTGACCAATTCCATTCTAAGGCTATTATGATTCCTCAGAAACAGGGTCCCCTAGGTGGGAGTTTCTGTTCTTTAGGAACTGTATTGTATCTGTAACTGTTAGCAAAGGCAAGCAGGCCTCTAATGAGTACTAGTGTGAACTCTGTTAAGTGCAGAGGAACAACTGGGTAAGCACTCTCCCCCCACTATACTTGGCTGAGTGGGTGGGCAGGATAACCTGGTGGAGTATATCACCTCAAGGTGCTACGGGATCCTCCATCTCCTAGGAAGTAATTAGGAGAGTGAAGGATAGGAAATGTGCTACGAGAAGATAATGTGCATTTCAACAGCAGCAAGGCAGGAACCAGAGACAGGTGCCCAAAGGGTCTTACAAACCATGTTATCTTGGAGAAACATACTCTGTGGGACATCTTCTATAGCTGGGCAGCCCTCAAACAAAACTAACTGGACTTTGGATATTCACATATTCTGACACACACCAAAAGAGGGGAGGGGACGATTTCTCTTTTAACTCATCTGCAAACATTATTCTAAACACAAAGCCCTCTTTTAGACTAATAAAGCCTAATTAATAAAGTGCAAGCAAATAATATGGCTACTGCTTAAATGCAATTACCAGCAGCAGCAACTGAAGTGCTTAAATTACTGGAGCTTGTGGGGCATTTACTGCATACCTCAAACTTTTTAAGGCACAAAGCTGCCGTGTTTCCTTGAAAATAAGGCCCTGTCTTATATTTTTTTCGAACCCTGAAAAAATTGCTTAGCCTTATTTTCAGGGATGTCTTATTTTGGGGCGCATGGAGCAAGACGGCTCCTCTTGCTGTCTTACCTGATTTCCAGTTCTGTCTCCCTAACCCTAACCAGAGGAAATGTTGGGGACTGGCTGCACATGCGTTTAAATATTTTCAGGGAGGACTTATCTTTGGGGTGTGTGTGCTTATTTTAGCGCATGCGCTCAAAAGCCTGATTGAGCTTATTATCAGGGGATGTCTTATTTTAGGGGAAACAGGGTGTTGATGTTTAAATCACAACCAGATGAAACTGGTTTTTATTTTTTATGTTTGTAATCTATTTCTTGCCACTGTTTTGCTAGAATAGGCTTATTACAATGCTTTCTCTCTTCCCACCCCTTTCATCTCCACCATACGCACGGTAGTGTTCTGGATGACCGCATATCATCCTGCTTGCCCCACCTTAAAAAAGCAAAGGCTATGACTGCAGAACATGCATAAAAGATGAGAAGAAAAACAACACTATAAGCTATCTTTAGTTGAATAAAGCTTAAAAAATAGGGGGTATTTATCTTGGAACAAAAGATTACTAATGTGGGAGAGATTTATGAGATTTTGAGTGATAGAGCAGGAACAATTGGAAAAAAATCTCACAAAAACTTGAAGTTACCTATTAAAGATGAAAGTTATGCATTTATATACTTAAGTCAATTTAAAACATTTTTTCAAAAATGCATAGCTAACTTATTAGAATACCCGCATTAGAATGTAATGACACAACATGTACAAATTCTTTTTAAAATTAGGGTGTATTAACACATGAAGGAACTGAACAATAAATGGGCACTAGTCATGATACCCCAAAATATATTCTTTTGAGTAGTGTTTGCTATTCATGAGGACAAATACTTTGTCAACCTGAAATAGAAATACAGGCTCTTTCCAATGTACTCTTTGCAGTTCTGTAGTATTTTTGTGACACAAAGTGGCATTCGTCTTTCAGTATTAATTCAGCAAATCTTAGAATATATGGTTGCATGCATTGCTCTCCCTCCACGTATATCCCCCGCCTTTATTTAGCTGTTCCCTGAATATTCTCTCTCTATTGCCGTACTCAAATGTATTTGACTAAAGAAATGAGTGCACCACAGTCCTGTGGTTGGCATGGAAACGTAATGTATTCTGTGCTCATTACAAGAGAGGCTATCTTCTGAAGAACTCTCTGCCCAGGATCTCCAATTGAGCTCCATGTTTTGCAAGGATATTCTGAAACATAGGTGTCTCCCATTTAGAGGCCTTAAGGCAAATAAATCCTTTTTACACATTCAAACTGTGCATGAAAGTCAGAATTTAATATGGCTATAATTTTTGGGTGCCAGACACAGCAGAAGACATCTGCAGAATGGCTTATACATGGAGATTGCTTCTCTCTACCACAAATTTCCATCTATAAATTATATATAACTGATATACACAACCCTATTCTGATGATATGCTTCTCAGTGTATGGGGTCAATTATGCCAAAAGTGTGTGATTTGCTACTGTACTCTCCTTTGAATGCTTTTGAATTTCACAAGGAGTGAGATGAACTCGAGCCATTAATTCCCCCAATTATTCATCATGTGATTTTATCACTTATATGGTATTTCATAAATAAGATAAATAAGATAATCTGAAGGGCCATAAATGGCCCTTCAGATTATGAATTAGACATAGCATAGGTGACAAATTAATCTCATAAAACTACTTATAAATAATTCACTTAAGAACTAGATGGAAAAGGAAACTCCATGATGGACATGTTGGTACCAGTGGTAGGTTTCAAAATTTTTTACTACCAGTTCTGAGGGCGTGGCTTGGTGGGTGTGGCATGGCTTGGTAGGCATAGCTTGGCAGGCTTGGCAGGGGAAGGATATTGTAAAATCTCCATTCCCACCCCACTCCAGGGGAAGGATACTGTAAAATCCCCATTTCCTCCCAATCAGCTGGGACTTGGGAGGCAGAGAATAGATGGGGGCGGGGCCAGTCAGAATCTTTACTACCGGTTTTCTGAACTGTTCAAAATTTCCGCTACTGGTTCTCCAGAACTAGTCAGAACCTGCTGAAACCCACCTCTGGTTGGTACCATACATTATTCCCCCCCTTTTCCTGCAATGTTGTACAACTGTGATTTTCCTAAACATTTGCCATTAGAGTCCTAATATATAAAGCTGCTAATGTTCTTGGTAGCACTGCATTCCCAGTATCAACATGGATTACAACTCCCTGAAGCTCTTATGGTCAGTGGGAGAGACTAAGTTTGTCCATACCCGAGACTTTTCCTCCAGTCGTGTCATCATGACGATTGTTGCTGTACGTTGCTCCCATACCATTCGCCAGAAGTCACTGAGTGTCTCAGGCAGTGGCCCCTGTGTAGCAATGTAAGCGTTCTGTTTGCGGTAGCCATCAATGTAATTGGCATTGATGTAGTCACTTCCAGGGACCCCTGCATGACAGAAAAAGGGCAGGAATGTGTAAGGAAAGGGACAGCCAGAATCCTGAGCCATTCAGAGAGAGGATAAAGATTATAAGGATGCTGGTGCTAACATTTGATTTGTGGTGTTTTGATATTGGTATATTATCTTACAGGACTCCTATAGGAGTGCAGCGGTTTATAAATGCAGTAAATAAGTAAGTAAGTAGCTTTTGACAGAATGCAAATTGATGAGGAATACATTTTAATGGACCCTTAAACATTATACAAGAAAGAAATAGCATGGAATAGGACACTTATCCTCAATCATTCTGGAGGCAATCATGGCCAAAGAAAGATTTATGCCATTATTTTTGTGCCTTGTTAATGCAACAGCATAAAATTAAAGATTAGTTATTAGATGTTAGGACAGCTGTGCAACCTAAGTCTCTTAAACAATATTTCTAGAAACCCATCTGGAAGAAATGAATAAATAGCTCTTTCAAATAAAGGCAGTTAGTTTTGGAAGATCACAATTTTGTATACTGATATTCATTTTGGAATTACTGGCTTTAAATATAAAATGATTAGGACACTTATTAGAAGTAGAAAGTAACCTAGTGAGTCACATCTCTTTCTTTTCCCCAACCCAGTTATTGTTTTGTCAAATATAATGTTACAACACACTGAATGAATCAAATGATTTGAGACTTGAGTGGTATAAATTTAAGAAATAAATTTGATGGAAAAATATACATTGGAAGACTTTAATTCCTGTGCTTACATAAATTCATGATAGTGAAAATATGACGAACAGTTACAGTATTTGGGAAATCATAGTGTTGCTCAGACATCTGGATCTAAAACTTCTACTTATGGCAATAGGAATTGCTATCTACTTATTCTCTCATATACTAAATGTGGTTAAGAAAGCAATGCACACTTTTTGGATTGACAGGATAATGTCAATTGAAACTATATATATACACTGATCGATTCAATAGTGAACAATCTTTGGCTAAATAAGACCTATATGTTAACACACTGTGCTATAAAATGTGCTATAAAATAACCCAAGTGCTAGAGAGAGAAAAGCACAGTATATATAGACTTTCTTTCAGCCTCATGTAAGTTTTTCAGGTGAGTCTTGAGAAATGTGATTAGTAATCTTCAAAAAGTATGGGTTATGGAGTGCTAGTGTCCATTCATTCAGCTGCATCAGATGATCAACATAGATTCTTGACAGTGTTGCAGATGTATTGCTGTCTTATATTTTGTAGTCAAAGCTGGGCAGATTATAATTGATTCCACACTACACTGCAGAAACTTCAAAACCTCATGTCTGATGCTGCAGTTTATTAGTGAAAATAGCTGTTAATAATCTTACCATCAATGGAGGTCAAGATGACCCGCGAGTGATCATAGGCAATCACATTTGCATAGCGATTCTTTGGTTTGTTCACTTCCAAGTTGGAGTTCTCCCAGGTGAACTGCTGCCCAGGATCAATGGACTACAAGATAAATTATTTTTAAAAAAATGGAAGAATAAGTGTCCTTTCTCATGTCTCTCTCTCTTTCTCACACACACACACACACACACAGCATATTTATTACCTTTCCAACTCTTACACAGTTTCTCAATGTTGAAACAGTATAGAACATTACACTGAGTAAACATAAGTTTCACATGAGTTATCTGATTGATGATTAGAGAATTTACTTGCTGGGTGGGACGTTCAATCTTGTTACCACTTCCATTTATGCTACAGACAATACTCAACAGTAATTTTAAGAACAGGCCCTTTGCCAGTTAAATACAACATTTAATGTTTCTGTCACATGAATTCTCTATCCCCGAAACACAGATGAGATATGAATTCCTGAATACTGTCTCATATCAGTAAATTTTTATATACAATATACCTGAAAATATTGTACAATTAGCATTTTTTGATGCCTAAAGGCTAATTTTCCAAATATCTTTTTTTTAAAAAAGAGTAGAAGCTCGTATGCACACAGGCCACACACACACACACTACACACCAAGAATCTCTCAGGAATGAAATGAGGATGTGATGATTGAATTTAGGAATACAGATCAGTGGACACAAAAATGGATTGTGGTGTATATGTATTTATGCATACATGGAAAATGAATTGCTCCCTTGCAACCTCTCTCCTAGCTATACCTAACTTGGCACTGCAAACATTCAATATTTATCCTGGAATAAGCGTCTTGGAATGTACTATTGAGTGGCTAAATCATCTCTCCCAACTGCTATTCTTTCCCCACAAATCATTTCTCGCAATACTTGGCAGCAAAGAAACAGCAATCCAGGTTCTTAGATCAATATCTGCTGTTCAACATTTATACCAGAACCAAATCCCTCATTTGCTTACCTCAGCTACAATAAAAGAGAAGTATCAGTCATTTTTCCATTAAGCCAGAAGATTATATGCCAGGAAACTAAACAGTAAAGAAATGACAGCAGAAATGCTAAGGTAGAAGCCTGAATAACAAAATCAACTACCATAGTCTACATTTAGGTTATTTCCAGTATATTGAGGGAGGTCTGTGGGTTGTGTACAATTCCCCAGCACCATCTGTAGTCCTCCAACACTGCATGGCCAAATTTGATGGCAAAGTAGACACTTTGCGGCAGTGCAATTCTTTGGGTTCCCTTGCTTAAAGAAAGAACGGGAGGTTTCTCTGAGATTTCTGCTCCCATTTCCATTTTACAAAGCCTAAGCCTCTGACCAATTCTGAAGTCTTTAAAGATAGAAATAGGGGTAAATCTCTTCTTCTTTAAAGGCCTGATGTTCCCTTAACATACACACACACAAAGGTTTATAAGTCCCTTGAAAGCCAAGCTTTATTAACAATCAGCACACGTATTGGTATCAACAGAAGGAACGATGGCCAAGCTCAAGATATTAAAGATGCCTTTCTGGAAAAATTGAACATCTCCACATCAATTGTAAAGGATTTCCATTTCAAGGAACAGCAATTGAACATATAAAAGGGATTTTCACAACTTTAACAGGAAGGATAGGACATCATAACGTGGCTAATAAATGGTTTGGGAAATGCAAGAGGAAAATAAACTATTATCAGCATAATAAGCAGGCAGTGCAAAGTGACAGACCAATTTTTATAGCTGACTGTAGTCGTATTAAGCACATCTCCCAACTGATAGAGGCAGGTCCAGGGGTGGTTCTAGATAAAACTTTTATAGAAAAAGCTGTATTTCATCCATGGAATTTTATGAAGGATCAACCAGGTCATCCTTCTATACTCAGCCAATATTTCCCTGTTGTCTCTTTCTAACTCTTCTAATCCTCAAAGGAGGGAGGGGAAAGAGTAGAGTAACAATGCATTTTTTCAGCCAACATGATGAGAAAATAAACAGCCATGATATGGTTAGATGAACTGTGGCAAAAATTGATTTATTGGATAAATATTTCCTAGTCCTAATATAGTGAGATTGTGAATCTGACCACGAATCAGATTCGTGTAATGTAATCAACATTATGTAAAATACAGATCTCTTGAATCCACATATTTTTTGCCCATGCCACTTTTAGCTTATAACAAAATGGCAGTGTTTGACAGAAAGCAACAAACCTCTTAGTCCAAAGTTACTTGGGGCTATTCATCTTACGTTTAGGTAGGTTTGCTTTGTCCTAGGAAAAAGGAATCTATCTGGGTTCCTCATAAAAGGAAGTTCCCAATTTGCAATAAATCTATGATAGAAAGCTTTTACTCTTGGACAGGTATTTCACACCTCCAAATTAGCACAAAAAATGGAGGCCATCTGAAATCTGACATTATAAAGAATGATGGACAGTTTAAAATAAACTAATAAACACAATTATGTTTCAAACTACATTTCAGTAGTTGTGATATACTATATAATATGCTCAAATTCAGAACTTTTGTTATTTCATCTCATTTCCTAGATGTCAAAAAACTTCTGCAGATGCATAACTTTGTGTCATAGAAAATACCTGGTATAACTGAATTTCATTATTTTCAAGTATATAAGAAAAGAAAACATCCCTCAGAGCCATTTCACAGGCCTTTTTCAAACCCAGAAAGGTTAGGATAGAAGTACAAAACTCACCTCTGTACTAAGTCACACTAAAATTGCTATAATGTGGTGAAAAAGAAAGGGAAAGGCGGCACAAATCAACCATCCATTCCCAATTCCCAGTAATGCCATTACAGCAATTGTCTTGCTGTAGAGAAAGTGTAAAATCCTTGACTATGCTGTCATTAACAAGCCCATAAGAAGGCAAACAGGTGAGAAAGGCAGGAGAAGGAATCTACCTGGCTGCGAAGAGGTGCTAATTAAATACGCCTGCAAATGAGTGACTCATTTAGTAGTGAAATGATTTAAACTCTGATGAATTAATGTGCACCTGTTTTCCCTTTAACACAAACAAATGAGTAAATAAGCCAGAGAAGGAGGGATGCTTAGAATGCACCTGAAGACCATTATATGCTTCTTTTACAGATGGGCCACACTACCACCCACCCACCAAACTACCTTTTGTTTGGTGGAATATTCAATTTTTTTTGAACATTTGAACACATTTTAACATGTCCAACATGTCTCTGAATGACAGCAGCTCTTTGTCAACTGACCAATATCCAACCAAGAAATGGTTCAAATGAGGAGTCAATCACACAACATTATTCCTACAACCACAAGGAAACAGCTTCTACTAAAGCAGTCAAGTTTTTGGCAATTTGTATATAATTGAATAAATGTACACACACTGGGGGAATGAATCCAGACACCTGCATGCAAAATGTGACTGAGGATGTCACAACCCCAAATGCTCCTTGTCATAAAAGTTCGTTGCTACTGGTGTATTTTCCCATCAACTTTCCCAAATGAGATCTGCCTGTCTGCTGTGGACTGAAGCTCATGTCCTGTATGCAAAGCAGAAAGAAGAGAGGGATGGAATAACAGACTTGTACTCTGGTAATACAGAACTGCTCTCCGATGTGCTGAATTCTTAAAGTGACAAGCAGCTTCTGAGGGAGCTCTAAGAAATGCCAGAGATCTTGTTCTGCTGTCAAAACGGGTCTAAGGAAAGTCTGGAAGGGGAGGTCGGAGGCTGCTTGGGCAGAAGGTAGAGAGCTGTAGTGAGGCACAGACCACATTTCTCTTTCTTGTCTATTGCTGTCACCACAAACCTACGTATTTTCACCTTGCCAGAGCTCTGAAGCGCTCCTAATGCTGTGGCAGATGGTTGCAAGGGAAGGGTTAGAAAATAATGCAGGGCAGATTCACAGGAGCATTTGATAGTGTTATATGAACATTCAAGGGGTAATTATAAACATATTGTCTCAGCAGGTGGTTGGGAAGTGGAACATGTAGGGCTTCCTATTGCCTTCACAGTGTTATCTCAGAAAGAATGAAGCATGCAGGACATACTGGGAATTACAATTAAGAGCTTCCAGTCTAATGGTATAGAAAAAGGGAAGAGGTTGCTCAGAAATCTCCTGTTATTTTCCCTCCTGTTCTATGGTGGCAGGAAATTAGAACTAGCAACAGAAGCAGTGATTTTCAGGAATTCATACAGTGCAAGCAGTGCTCTTTGATAGACAAAAGACTGCTGGGATTTGGTTCAAAAATTCTTATGACAATGTATGCGCATTCCATTACATAGGAATATATAACACTACAGAGATTGCCCGTGTCTGTGTATATTTATAAGCAGATTGTACCTGCATTTAATGAATATCATTTGGTGTCTCAGAGTAAGGGCATATAAAGAAAACATTCAAATCTAAGCCCAGGGCACTTTCTCTATTTCCATAGGGAGGAATTGCAGCTATTTGCAATTTTGAGATCATATTGTAGTAGTCTCACGAAAGGGCTACTGTTGTGGGCACTATGAAAACATCCAATTGCTAGGCATTAAACTGGGAAAGATGCTTTCTGCTACAGCTATTAATTCTTCCTACACTCAGGATCCATTTCCTTCTCTAAACCAGACGTAGCTGCCCCCCCTCATTTTCTAAGATTTTCTACACATGTGGAACACAGAGGTGTGCTTTTATATGTATTTAGTTAATTTATACCCTACACGTCTGCTCTGACAAGTGGTTAAGGTGGCTAACAAAAATTAAAACTAAAATTTTAATATAACGGTTTAAAACATTTCAATTAGAATAAATTGAATAAATTCAAAAATCATCGAGCAGCTGAAAGTCTAGCCACAAAGATCATCTTTACAGATTTCCTACATAACTAAGGGAGGGGCAATGTAATTCCAGTGCCTGCATTTGGTAGCTTTGGATCAACACAGATTGTCTTTTCTCTCATTCAAGAAAAAAGTGGTTATGATAATCAGGGCAGGGCTGGAAATGCTTCTTTTGCTGTTCTTATCAGGAGAAGTTTAGTGGTTCCTAGACAGCCAGATTTTAAGTTATTTAGGGCTATCATCAACATTTTCTCTGTATTATGGTAAACAAATGGCAGCCAGTGCTGATCTTTTCTATTTGTTTCTTTCAGTCTTGTTCCACATTTACTGACATATAGTTGCCAATACAGTACTTATTTCCTTTTCTGCAACTCACACTGTTCAATGTCTGCATTCTGTACTTTCTATTGCAAGCTGTCCTATTCCTTCTAGTATGTACTCTGTTCAGTCTTTCAATCACATTTGTAAAGGGTTTCAATACAATTTTCCATCTGCCTTTAACTCACTTGCCTCTATTGGATCTCTTCTATTATTTATTCTTAAGATCTATTTACTTACATTTTTCTTGTTATTTTTCTGATCTTAAAAAATATTTTCCTTTTGTTAAAATTCCCTTTTTGCTGATATTTTTGATTGAGGTGCTTCTCATTCTTTCTTGTTTGACCCTGAAAGTCTGCTTTCAATTGTTGAAACATCTTTTTTGCTGCTTAAAGCTTTCATTTTTTAATTTCTGTTGGGCTATCATGACAGTTTGTGCTGAAAGCCACTAAGATTTTTCTTAAATTTTAATCCTCTGCTTCAGTTCTCCATAGTGAAGACCCTCCACATTTTCTTCCCATAGCACTCACAGATCTCCTTTAAATGTACAGAATCTTTCCTTATATGGATAACATGTATGTTTCCCAGGTGAAAGTTTGTGGATTAACAATTGTAGAAATTTAACTTGTATATTAATTCTTAATGATGGAATTTTATTTATTGTTTAAGATACTTTTCACTTATATGAATTACCCAGAGTTTGTATAAATTAAGCAGGATACATGTAAGATTTTAAAAGTTTAAAGTTTTTGCCTGTCCAAGTCACGATGCTTATCTCTGATTCTTAGCTGAAGGAGCCTGCATTGTCCAAGAGATGATTCTGTCATCTGTTTCTGTGGCCAGCATGAAAATACAGAATGCAGTAATCTTTCCCAACAAAGTGGGAAAGTGGGTACCTATTTATCTACTTGCATTTGCATGCTTTCAAACTGTTAGGTTGGCAGGAGTAATGGGCGAGTAATGGGAACTCATCCCATCGCATGGAGCCTGGGTCTCGAACTTGGGCTGTCAGTTTTCCAGATGACAATCTCAGCATCTTTAACTGCTGAGCTATCGTGTCCCCTTAATTCAAGTATTTTTATATCAATATTTCATGTTTTTACCCCACAATCTGCAATGGGGGTTATTCTGGCTGATTATACTGCATTTTGCTATAGAAAACAGAATCCTGAAGCAAATAATAAAAGTACATTACTCCACTAAATAAAGAAATAACCACAATAGAATAATAAGGCAGAGAAACTGCATTTGTTTTCCTACCTGTTTCCATTTAATTATCTGTGCATTTATGTGGTTAATTAGAAGATGGCCACTGGATGCAGACAAATGTCACATATTTCACTGTATAATCATCTCTCTACTGTCTACAGTTCCCATATTCTACTTAATTCTTATGGCAAGATATCATGAGGAAATTCTCCATGGACCTTTTGGGTAGTGAATCCTACTGTTACTACTAATAAAGAGACCTGTCCTTAGAAATTGTTGGAGATGTCAAGAGAAATAGTCTATTCATTTTCTTTAGACATAAATTTGTTGGACATTTTTAAAGGTCATTTATTTCCAGTTCTAATAAATATAGCCAATATTTGCTTGAGCTCAAATTAAAAAGACTGGAAGCTGGGAGGCTGCAGATCACAAATATATAAAATGCTAATTTTGAGAGATACTGTATTATTTTACACTATCATTAATGTCTCTTGTAAAAGTTCAGGAAACAAAAACTCCAAATGCTGCTTGCTGCTAACCTGACTTACAATCTTTTCACATGATACTCCTCCCCACCCCCCACCGGTACATATTCCTGTCGCAGTATCACTGTGTCCATGTAAAATAGGCTGTGTCCAATTATAATGGGTTTGTATGTACGCATGTAAGAAGATAATCCCAGATTGTTTTTCATTCAGCCATTTGAAGTGACACCACTTTTCTTAATAAAGGTAGATCAGCAATGTAAGCATCACGGTTCTCCCAGAATGCCTAGATTTTGCTCTCGCTTTTGATCACTAACCTTTAAATAGCTAGTGCTTTTCTAGAGCTTCTTGGTCCCTATACAAAAGTATAGGAACCAAGAATTTGAATTCAGCATGTAAAGTGTCTTTTGAATCAAAGGAGATATACTATAGCAAGGGGAGATGAGAAGCAGAAGACAGCAGGAACTATAGTACATATAAAAGGCACGTTCTCCATTTATTTTCTGCTTCTCCCCATATGAATGTTTGCTCATGATTTAAACCTTCTGCAGCCGAAGAAGATCCTACAGAGTTTGATGCAAGCACAGGAAAACATTTATCTTGCAATAGAATTTCCTCCAACACAGCAATTTTTCAAATTAACCATTTCCCCAGTAAATGCTTAATCATAGACAAACCAGCTAGCAAACAAGACTCATGACAATTCCTGGGCTCCTAATATCATTATTTTGGACTCCATTAAAGCAATAAGAGCACTGCAGTGACTACTGCCAAATTTCACCATTGAAATATAGTTATTCAGAACTGCAAGAGATAACAGAAAATGTAATGTGAGAATGATCAGATTAATATGTGTATTAGTTTCAGAGAACACCATCAGAAAGCTGCTGTATATAATTTTTATGTTATGGAATTTTATAGAATTTATTATCATGATTGATCTTTATAATTGTTGTGATTTGTTGTAAACCACCTGGAATCTATGGTATAAATTGTAGCAAAGGGGGAAAAGTCGTATTCAAAAGGGTTCAAATATGAAAGAGTTAAAGAGAGATCTAAATCTGATGGGTCAATCTAAATTGTGGGTAGAGACAAAGCCTAGGACAGGGGCGTCAAACTCGATTCCATTGAGGGCTGCATCAGGGTTGTGTTTGACCACGGAGGTGGGGTTATGTGGCCAGGGTGGGCGTGGCCAACTCGGCATCACTTGTGTTGGGGGGTTCCTGTGGTGGCCCGAGCACTCTGCCAGCAAAAACAGGCTCCTGAGCTCCATTTTCACTACCAGAGGGTTGCAGAAGGCCGTGACAGTTGAAAACTTGGGAGTCCATTTTCGCTGGCAGAAGCATTGTAAGCCAGTCCTTCGCTATTTCCAGGGAGGCCCTGCGGGCCAGATCTAAGCACCCTGTGGGTTGGATCTGGTCCCTGGGCCTTGAGTTTGACACCCTTGACCTAGGGAAATGAAAACCAAGCAGCCAATCAGGAACAGGAATATTACTCTGTCAGGTGAACTACTGAAAAGAGGAAAGGAGGCAGCTCAATTTTGTCTTTCTCATTGCTTTTTCTCTCACAGGAGGAACTGAAGCACGTCTTTCCAGGATTTCTCTGATTGGAGAAATATTTTGCAATGTCACCTGAGATTCATTTATGTTTTCAGAAACTAAGAGAGTGAATCACATTCTTTGTACTGTTATGTGTAATTTGGACCCTTGTCCCATTTGGTTCCTTCAGGCAGCAAGGAAGACACGAATGACTGGATGGTTAAATGCTATTGAGAGAAGCAATAATGCTGCTCACTTTGAAAGAGTGATGTGCCTTGTTTCAAAAAAGCCATCTGTTGAGCCATCCTTATTTGAAAACTCTTGTCTTGTGTTTAATTTCTCCCCTTGGAGAAAGCTTATTAAGTATGGAGTAGCTCAACTGCAGTCAACCCTAGAGGTTTAGGGTTGGTATGGGATGGAAATAACATTGGTCACTCTGTTGGATGATCTATGCCAAGTTCTGGAGGCTGATATGTATCTGTCTTGGTCCTGTTAGAATTTATAATACCACAAACCAGGGTATCTTTTAGACCATAGGTGCTGAAGTTGGAAGCACTGATTTCCAATTGTTCTGCTTCTATCTCAGTGGTTGGTTCAAATCAGAAGTGGTGACATCATTCAAATTGTTGGGTACCACAAGCTTTGATTCTCTCCCTTCATCTCTTTAACATTTATGTAATGCTGCTGAAAAAGGTCATCTGTCAGACTGGTATGCGTTATCAGCAATTACAGAATAAAAAGGACGACTAACAGATACAGGCAAGATCCATTACCAAAGTAACAAGGTGAAAAAATATGACTTAAGATATACAGAAGATACCCAAAAAATGTTTCAGACACCTTAATTTACAGGAATAGAAGATGGGGAGGAAGTAAAACAGTTAGATTTTCAAGATTGATATTAGTTCCAGGCCAGAAAGCAAATCCACTGGAAGACTAAACTACCTTTACTAAGATTGTTTATAATAACAGAGTCTTGAATTTAATCCACATTTTTTGCCTCATTGTTTAGGTAAAGAATCTTACTTATCTCTTCTCAAGGTCACCCTTTTTATTCTGTATAGCAATACTCTTGATGATTATAAGTTTTACACTGTGTTACTCTAGGCTGAATCAGAGATATTGTAGAAATCTTCTCATATCTAAATGCTGTGATGTTCCGGATGGGTAAAAGCTCAAACTAGATCCTAGCAAGAAAAAATTACTTATTCTCCAGAACTTTTCTTGTCCCAGCTGTATTCTTGATAAGATTACCCATTCCCTAAACAGGATGGTTTGCAATCTGAGATTCCACGGGAAACTTCTCTAACACCAAAGTTTAGAAGCATCAATACTCTTTCTTGTCCTGCATTTTCAGAATAAAACTTCTGCTTCTATTGAATGCACTAGGAATACAATGTCTGTATCATTCTGATCCTTATAAGTATAGGTACATTTCAGCACTGGAATAGCTTTTCCAAGGCCTTCATTGCTATTCAACCACTTGCTAATTTGCGGTCTATTTCTTGACTGATGATTCCTTTGTTGTTAATACAGTAGTCAATCCTAAAAGGCAAAAACAATCTACTAGGTCGATATCATTGTCAATTCTAAGGCTGGTTGCTGTACCTGTGGTCATTAATTTGGTCTGTATACTTAAGTTACATGTTTTCACTGTGCTCTTTGAATTTCATTACTAGAGCTTGCAGATTATTTCGATTTTCAGCTATCAGGGTAGTGTCACCAGCATAATACAGGCTATTGATTTTTCTTTCTCTTGTTTTAAAACCACACTCAACGTCTTCTAAGCTACCTTCAGTATACATTTTGCAAAGAAGCTGAATGAGCATATTGCTTTGCTCACTTCTGTTGCCAACCTAAAACTAAAATGTTTTGCCATGTTCCTTCCATATCAACGTTTCCTATGTATAGGTTTTCTGTCCATACTGTGGTTTCCTAACCTGTTTATAGAAAATTGAGATGTTCTAGAATTGCCATTTTTAAATATTCTTCTGGCCTTTTAAAAAGCCAGCTTGGATATCTGGCATCTACTTTTTCATGTTGGGCTCTAATCTGCACTGGATGAGCCTAAGCATTATTTTGCTAACTTGCGGAATTAAGTATATTGCACAAATAGTTGGCAGATTGATTTCTATGGGCTACAATTTGGTTCTTTGGGTTTGGTGGTAAAACATAATTAGGACTTTTACTGAATCTTTTGTTACTTGTCATAACCCTATAGATATTACATCAATTCCTGTAGATTTTCAACGTGGTAATAACTGAAATGCTGATCTAGCCAGAATTTTTCAGAACCTTCTTGCAAGTACAGAACATCTTCTAGTATAACTTGTATGTTGACACCTATATTGTACAGAATTTCAGTATGTTCCTTCCATCTTCAGTCACCTTTAATTCAAGTATTATCTGTCTGTTAGTGTCCTTTAGCATACCAATTGCAACTTCCTTCTGAGTTCAGAGATTTTTTGGAAGATGTTCTTTGTTTTTCTGTCTTTTCTGTCTTTTACAGGTGGTGTTGTAATGCTGCTTCTTGTCTCTTCTAAAGGGTCTCTGAAATTCCTTCCTGAGAGTTTTGTCTTTCTTGCTTTTGGCTTCTCTTTACTTCATGACAATTTCTGCTGTTTCTTGTAACATCCACTATGCTTTCTTCTCTTTCTTGATCTTTGGCAGTCTCTTTTCAGATTCACCTTTAATCATTTCTTTCAGTTTGTTTTAAGGTGTCCCTGATTTCCAGCAAAGAGGTTCAGGACTTCAAAGCAATTCCTGATTTTAAGTACTATATGTACCTGTTCTTTAATTACAGCACTGATTGCTAATAGATTCCCAGCTCCAATTCAATTAGCTTTTTTTTTTCACCTTTAAGACTTTACATATGTTTGCTCCAGGATAGATTACTGATAGCCTCCTCCAAGTGAAATCTGCCTAGTCACTGCATATTCCTACAACAATTCAGAAGGACAAAAGCTTGAAGACAGCTCTTCTCTGTGGTGGCCCTCATGTGTTGGAATACAATGACTCCAGAGTTTTACCTTTACCCCACTTTGGCAAGATGTTGAAAACTTCTTTGTGGCCATTTAGAGTTTAGTAAAGTAGTTTGGGACTACTTTAAAAGTATCTTTGGGAGATACTTTTTTTTAAAAAATTCAATTCAGCTTTTGTTTTGTATCATTGTGCTATTTTTATTCTTCTATTTTATGTAAAATAGAGTCAGGAGTCATGATTGAGCAAAGAGTAAATAAGTAGATGTCAGAAGACTTGAGAGTGGAGTAATTGGTAGTCAAACAGTAGAATTTCATAAACTGTGAATATGGATATGATTATGTTATTATACAGTCAACTACAGCATAGACAGTTACTCTTTTTTAGGATAAAGGATAGCCAGTTTTGTTTGGAGATAGCCAGGTGGGTGATCTTGGGCCAGTCACACTCTCTCAGGCCAACCCAACTATACTCACAAAGTTGTTGTGAGGAAAATAGGAGGGTTGGATATGGTTGCTGCCTTGAGTTATTTGTAAAAATAGTGACATAAATAAAAATAAAATAAAATAAAAACACTGTCCTATCCCCTCTTTTGCCAACCCCGCCCCCAGGCTTCTCACCTCATATTCCTGGGAGAATTTCAGTCCATCGTTGGCTTTCAGTCTGTCAATATTGTCAGCAAGGTCTGTCACTGGAATGGGAGGATGGTCACGCATGCCTGTCAGATCAAACAAAACAGAGGGGAACATAGTATCAGGAAGAATAATTCTTTAGCTAAAGGAAGAGGTCTTCTTTCATATGTGCATAGTGGAGCTGATGGCAATGAATAGCAGTAGCACAGAGAACGGAACATGAAGACGTCAATGTGGCATGCGGTGCCTGTAAAAAGGCAGAAAGTATCTGTTCATGCTTAGATGACACAACAATCAACCAAGTGGTTTCCAAATATAACAACATCCTAGAAAAGGTGAAAAGTCTTGAAGAGATGCCCCTACATAGGCTAAAATAAGGTTGCAGGGATAGCAATAAAGTTCCTGAAGAATGGGACTGTGTCTTCATTTCATATCAGCAATATGCAGTACAGTGCAGAAACAGAAATTGTGAACAGATGCTTGAGGAACAGTTTGAGTTTCTCTCAACAGCTTATTTGTCATAAAGTGACTGGGGCAGGCAAGTCACAAGTTGTACGTCCACTAAAGAAGCATCAATAAACCTTATCATTTAGAAAGACTGTGTATTAACTTTCTTGAGTATGCATTCTGAATGAGAATATACAGACAAAACAAACTTTCAGTAAACCCTATTTAATCATTTGAAGAGAGATGATATCCTATCCATTTATAATATGAAAATATCTCACTACGACAGTTTGCACCATTTGCAGCAAGTTTTGTCATTCACCGAATGACATTGTTTATAGGTAATGATGTCACCCTGCAAATAATCTAAATGGACATAAATGATAAAAATTGATACAAAGGATATCATTTGTGTCATTTTCATACTGACAAATTTTGCAAACAGTCTAGATGATAAAAGATGTAAAATCATGGTAGAATCAACATAAATTTAACTGCTTCATTGGACTACTTTGGGTGCAATGCACTTGTCATTTTTTTACACAGGGGTGGGGTGTGGGGAAGAGAATTCCTGGATAGAAATTTGGTCCACTGTATCTGAAACGTACAAAATAGGATTCTGCTAAGCTGTGGTCTCACTATAATACTAAGCTTTGTTTCCGCCTCTGACATCTAATTTTGCCTTTGTTCTTTGGTAATTTTTCAAGCATCAACATTCATTTCCTCTTCCTCCTTAGAACATGAGCACCAAATTCTATAACCCTATGGAGCCAATCAATTCACAAATGTTACTTTGCCTGCAAAATATCATAATATTACTAAAAAATGCTTGTTTTATTTGAAGCTTTGTAAGATGGAAGGAAGGAAAGAAAGAAAAAGAGAGCAAGGAAACATGGATCAAAAATGTTTCAGCAAGGTACAGGTAGTCCTCGACTTACAACAGTTCATTTAGTGACTATTTGAAGTTACAATGGCACTGAAAATAGTGACTTAGGACCATTTTTCACACATGATCCTTGCAGCATTCCCATGCTCACATGATTTACACTCAGATACCTGACAACTGACTCATATTTATGTCAGTTGCAGTGTTCAGAAGTCATGTGACCCCTTTTGTGACCTTATGACAAATAAAAGTCAATGGAGAAACCAGATTCGTTTAACAATCATGTTACTAATTTAACAACTGCAGTGATTCACTTAACAAATGTGGCAAAAAAAGGTCATAAAATGAGGCAAACCCCACTTAACAACATAAATGTGGGGTTCAATTGTGGTTATAAGTTGAGGACTACCTTTATTGCCAAGAGAATAAAAGTTGAAGTGCAATTCAGAGGATGATTAAGTCTAAGCCTACTGGACCAATTTTGGGTGGTGAGCATTTCCACAAAATATTACAAATTAGCTCCTCATAGCCTTATGCAAGGACTACAATTTCATGTTTCAGCCCAGCTGGGAACTTCAAGATTTCTGATTGGAACTGCTTAGAAGATTGTGTACCTTTAAACTCTTTTTCTTTCTTCCTGTGCAAGCTGGAGCATCTTACATGAGAAGCACCAAAAGCTTGTATTGATGAACCATCCTGGCTTACTAGAAAGTGATCATGATATTACTAAATCTGTGGTGAGTGAGGTCGACCTTCATGATACTCAACAAAAGGAGATGGGAAAGAAGGAGTTGCGTGGAGTGAGAAAAAAGCAAAGCAGGTGGAAAGAAAACTAACTTGATATATTCGGGCAACTGGGGCCACTGGCACCTGTAAGAACAGAAATCCCATTACTGAAGGCAAAGTCAAGGAGCAAGAGAGGGTCACAAGGTAACACAAAAGTCCTCATCACAACCTTCAAAACCAAGTTTGAGGATAATTTTAGCTCCACACTAGTTACACATATGGAAATATAGTAGGTACAGTATTAAAACAATTATCAGTTACATCAAGCAATATTTTACAGGTAATTTTATCACCAATATTGTCTTGTCTCAGGTAACAATAGTTAGGATTATCTCAAATCTTATGATAAATGATCTGGCCTTTTCTCAAGACCATGCATTCTTTGTCACAGGAACCTTATGACCAAAGTACAGTCAGAATTTATTCAGTCACGTAACAACAATATGTTACCAAATTTGCCTCAGCTGAAAATGAAAATGAATATAAAGAAACTGACAACTCATGTAAGAACTTTTTGTGAAGTAGATAGAAAGCTTTATAATGAATTAGAGCAGTTTAATTAATTATGTACTAAGCAGGACCTTTCACACTTCAAGAGTTGCTACCAAAGATAACAAACTACCAGTCTGCTAAAGATTTAGTGGCTGTTTGGTTCCAGAGATTATCTATTCAACTCAGCCTAAAGTGAGATTAGATGGAGGCAACTGATAGTTCAGATTGTAATGAAAGTATCAGTCTTGAAAATCAACTGATAAACTAAAATGGTGCAAAGAATGGGAGCAAATTCTGGACATAAAAACTAATCTGCTTTCCTCAAACTGTATCTTTTAACACAGACATGGGCATTTTATGGTATCTGGAACACATTTGGCCCTTTGGCTGTCCCTATCCGGTCCGCCTGAGGTTGATCAGAGATCAGAAATCAAATGTAAATAAGTCTACATCATGCATGCGTTACAACTGCATTACTTCTATTTTGAAGGCGACTACTACAATTTTCAATTTATGTATGTATGTGAGTGTAGGCCTACACTTTGGGCCAGCCCTCCACTACAGTCCCAATTTTCATATGGCCTCTTAGGAAAATTAATTGCCTATCACTCACCATATATATACACACACAACCTGAATAGCCCTAACCTCTACTCTGTTTCTAAGATGACCTGAGTGGAGTAATCATGTCCAGCTGTAGAGTAAGAAAAGGCTTCATGGAGCCATAAACAAACTTGCAGCTCTCACCTTGAAATGCCTCCCTGCCCCTATATCATTTAGGAAAAAAATGTCCCAACTTGATGTGTAGACCTCAGAAGCCAAATATGTCCTTTTTTAATGACTAAAATGACTTAAATGCTTTGTAAAGTCCGCCACCTAAGGAAGGCAGGATGGCAAATTATTTCACGTGAACAAGTGAGAAAACAAATCAAGTCTGCTCAGATGAGAGTGAAATAACCTCCAAAAAGCAATAAATCTAGAAAATGCTGCCTTATGAAGAGAGACTGCTGAGGATCAGCAGTGACTAATAATTTAATATGTCATAAGAACCAGAAGGTAGGGAGCACTTCAGGAACCCAATCAGGAGCCAGCCTACTAAACCTGCCAACTTGACATCTGATCTATCAGCAGATTGGACTTTCATTTGGCTGATTAATTTGAACCAAGTATGATAGGTACACCCAGTGAAGAGATACACATAACATGAGGGATAAGTATCTCTGGACAATATAACTATAGCCCACCTGGTGTTTGGTAGTTAAGTCGCCTCATTTCAACAGGGTCAGAGGAGTGGGCCAGCAAGGAGTCCTTCAGGCCAATGGAATGTTCATCCTTGGATGAGGGTGAATTGGCTCTTTTCCTAAGGAAAAGAAAGAAAAGCTTATACAAGATAAATTTGGGAAACAATAACAAGATCCTTGCAACAATCTCAGAAACATATATAGCAGCAAGCAAAAGGACTATTAGAGCTCTCTATCTGACAGGAACACAATGACAAAACCTTGACATTCCTCTTTCTCTTCATATTTATTTGTAAGGGACTATTTCCTATGGTGGAAGAATATAGAAGATTCTCTGTATTAAAAATTATTTAAAATGTGAAGAGTTGTAATGTACAAGGATAAAGGGTCTTTAGGATAAATTTTATTGGCCCATTAATACTTGTCTTGAATGGCTGAAGGCCCCCCAGGCATTTGTTAATAGCATAATAAAATACATTGTTGTCTCTTCTTGTTATATTTATGTCTATAGTTTTGCCACCCTAGGCTCTTATCCTGGTAGATTTCACTAAGCAGAGAAGAACCTGTCCAGAAATTAAATGGGATAGATTTGCAAGAAATTTTGGGATGGCAAGAAATATTATTGGTGGGGTCACTGATTACCATTAAACCACATGACTCCATATGGTTCTGCTGCTTCTTAGCATTCACCTAATGCATGTTACAAAAGTTTTCTTTTTCAGCCAACCCAACTGTTACATATGTGCATATGTTTGTGTGCATAGGCATGCATCAGTGGTGGGTTGCTCCAGGTTCTTGAGAACCGGTAGTAAAAGCGGCGGGAGCCTCCACCCACCCGCCTGGATGTCATAAGGTACGATCTGCGCATGCGCAGAAGCTTCTACACAGATCATACTTTATGACATCCAGGCACATATACAGAAGCGTGTGCGTGCTCCCATTGCGAATCGCTAGTAAAGGTAAGTAGAACCCACCCCTAGGTAAGGCATTCTGATGCACTCCTAGACAAGGCAAATGGAACATTTCGGTAAGTGAATGTCTTCCTGGTGACAAAAGGCCATTTTTTAAAAAGGAAAAAAAGTATCAGAAAATTGCATGACAGGAAACTACTTGCAACTTATAGGAATTAGTGAGAGTCAGGTTGTTCCAGCAGATGTATTGCTGTTAATATTTTTTTCAAATCATTTTCTATGACATTGCAGGGGTGAAATTATTCAACATATTTATTATATATGTTTATGCATTTGTAGCGTAGATTGGGAGGAGACACTTTATAAAGCAGCCACATGTCAGAAAAAAAGTATGTCATCTATCTGAATTCATTACACAAACAAAAGTATATAGAAAAATATACTCTTCTATAATAGCATTACTTTGTTTTACCAATGATCAGTTATGTAACAAAGTTAGCAGTCAAGTTAGAAGAAATCTGGTTGATAACAGGAAAAAGGAATCATTCAGAACAAGGCTTATGGAACTGATTAATAGAACATGCCACATTCTTAGCCAAACCTTCTCACTGAAGACATGTAAATAGACAAATCCTAAAACATGGTAATCTTATTTGTGAAGTTATTTATTTATTTATTCTAACAATGACATGAGGTAGGTAAAGGATGAGGAAGTATGGCATAGTAGCAAGAAAGGCAGAGAATTATCAAAAACCAGTCTGGTTTGAGCAGTACATATTTTGGTTTTAACAAGATGAAATTTTGGATCTCAGCATATACAACAAAAAGAGAAAGATGCTAACTACCTTTCCTGTTTGCTAGATCCATGGAGAGCAGAAATAAAGAGGAAACCAGGATTATTCAAGATACTAACCATATATGCAATAACCCAAAGTTATTTCCCTCTACCTTGGAACCATGCATACATTTATTTACAGCATTGTTATGGTAGGTTGTTTAGGTAAGAGATGGGAGGCTTTGCATTTGCTGTAAATAAATAAGTTGTTGCTACTTTAACATCACAAGCAGTGACACTGGATATTCTTGCCAAGAACATGGTTGCAACTAACTTGATAGGGCCTCCTTCTGCCCCACACTGAATTCTATATTTTTGTGGATTAAAGCACTAAGACTTTCACTAAAGTAATGGGGGAGAGTGGGGAGAGACACGACTTGGGCATAGATATTATATAATTTAAGCAATAGTAATCTATGAAATTTAACCAAGCATTTATATGAACTTGCTCATTCTTATTATAGATAGGAACCATGTATAACCATTTGTTTAGCTACTGTTCAAAGTTACAACATTGAAAAACGTATTGAAAAAAGTGACTTACGACTGGGCCTTGCATTTATAAATGTTGCAGCATGCCCATAATCATGAAACTAAAATTTGAATGCTTGGCAACCAGTATATATTTACAGGGGTTGTAGCACAACAGGATAATAATAATAATAATAATAATAATAATAATAATAATAATAATAATAATAATAATAATAATAATAATAATAATAATAATAATAATATTTCTATTCCGCCCTTCTCCCGAGGGACTCAGGGCGGTGTACAGCCTATTAAAAGCACAAAGACAAACATGAATTTAAAAATAATTAAAATCATTAAACAATTTCGGCTCAAATATAAAACCCCAAATTTAAAACACCCAATTTAAAATCATTACATTGATGGCCCAGCCTGGCGGAACAGCAGGGTCTTGAGGGCACAACGAAATACATGGAGGTCGGAGATCTTACACATTTCCAGGGGCAGTTCATTCCAAAGCGCAGGGGCTCCCACAGAGAAGGCCCTCCCCCTGGGTGTCGCCAGCCAACATAACTTGGCCGATGGCACCCTGAGGAGACCCTTTCTGTGGGAGCAGACTGGCGGTGGGAGGCTACTGGTGGCAGAAGTCAGTCTCGAAGGTACCCAGGTCCAATGCCATGGAGCATTTTGAAGGTGATAACCAACACCTTGAATCGCACCCGGAAGACCACTGGAGCCAGTGCAGCAGCTCGCGCAGGAGGGGTGTCACATGGGCACAACAGGTTGTGCCCATAACCATCCGTGCGGCCACATTCTTGACCAGTTGGAGCCTCCGAGCACTCTTCAAGGGGAGCCCCATGTAGAGAGCATTACAGTAGTCCAGCCAGGAGGTGACAAGGGTGTGAGTGATGGTGCGCAGGGCGTCCCGATCCAGAAAGGTCTGCAATTGGTGAATCAGGCGAACCTAATGAAAAGCCCCCCTGGCCACGGCCGTCATATGCTCTTTGTCGACTATGCCAACAAAGCATAGTTAATGGGGGAAGCTGAATTTGCTTAAGAATTACACGATTCACTCAATGGCAGTGATTCACTTAACAAATTTGCAAAATTGGACACGACTCATATAACAACCAACTTGCCTAACAACAAAAATCTTGTCCCAATCATGGTCACAATTCAAGGACTACTTGTATACACAAAAAGTTTATCAAATGTTGGCAGGTTCATTCATTCCATTCCAAAATGAAATGCATGGACTGTTATCTCCCATCTGCCATTGCTCTACAAGTGAGCAAAGCTTTGGGTAGAATCAAACTATCTTAGAGATGGCTGACTTTCATCTTAGATTCAACATTATGTTAGTCACTGTGAAGAACTTAAGCCCCTTTAAGCTGCCATAATATGGGACCATAGTCACTGTATCTTCTGTAAGTATAGACTGCTGCTTACCTTTTGAAGAGTAGGATAGCAATAACAATAATGATGATCAAGATGACCGCAAGGACAGGCCCCATCACCCACAACATCTCTGGTTCATCTTGCTGCTTTGGTGAAACCTCCATCACAATCTCATCTGAGTAGGGACTGGCTGCATACTTCTTCTAGAGAATGGGAGAGAAGAGTAGACATAGACAATGGAAGTAAAGAACTTTTTCCATTATTCTTTTGTTATTTTCTGTCCAATAACCCCATGAAGCCTACCTGCAATTTTCTTGAGCAACAACTCTGGAACCATCAGATACTAAGACCAAAATCAATTGTCTCCCCTTTGGTAAGCAAAAATTTACAACAACCAGGAAGTATTTCAATTGCAGAGTGAAATGGTCCAGTGTAGAGCAAGCTGCCAGTCTCAAATGCACAGAGTCAAATTACAGTCTTTGGTATTGCAGCCAAGTGAACATGGTTGCTTATAGGTAATGACTAGATAGTTTAGTTTATTAGCCGTTTTAAAGCATGAAAATGTGAGTAGATGCAACAGGTACCACTTCAATGGCAAGACATTCTCTGTGCCTTGACGTATAGTCATGCTGACTACATAACCATGGAAATGTCTTCAGACAATGTTGGCTCCCTCAACTAAGAAATGGAGATGAGCACCACCCCCTGGGGTTGGACACGACTGGACAGAGGAAACATTTACCTTTATAAAAAGACCGCCAAGCTTGATAAGTTAGGGAACACCCACTGGGCAAACTACAGCATGTTAAAAGTCATTGGCAGGCAACAATCTAAGCCTTGAAAATAACATGTTCACCTAGGGTTTCCCACATATACATCTGCATTCAAATGGTTATCTATAAAACTAGAGATGTTCTTGCCTGGTGCATTCACAGATTAGCACTTACAGTAGGTATGCTATTCTCAAGACAAAATAGAAACCATCTGTACATTGTCTTTTCAGATTTACCTTACAGGTCAGGGAGAGACACAAGAACGAACATGATTACCCTTTTTATAGATAATACTAATTGCCATGACCAAGGAAGGAGCATACGTTGACCTCTTTTGAGCCAGTGAAGACTCCTGCTGATCTAAAGTTGGGCAGCTGGAGGATAAAACTTTAAACAGCCTCTTCGATTATTTTTTTTTTGGCAAGAGAAGCAGAATACACTCATATCAGTCTCTTTTTGTGGGTTCTCAGCAGGATGCATATATAGGGCTTAATTTGAGCCATATTTCAACTCTGGCTCCTGATTCAGTGTCAGAACTTAATGCAAGAACTTGAGAAATAGTAATCAATACTTAGAGTCCATTTTAATACTGTTGAGAATAAATTCCAAATGTTCTGGGATTGAAGGAAGGAGCTACAGAGATTTTGAACACCTGACCATTCTCATTTTAGAAAGAACATATGCTAAATGATAATATCCCCTGTAATGTTTGCACGGTTCTTCAGCCAACATTACTTAATATAATGAGAATCAAAAGGGAAGCTTTAGTTTATAACAAGTAGGATTAACCAAGCTCAATATTAGAAGGGTCAAGCAAAGTACTAGAGCTTAGAGTAGCCAAGAAGAAACTCTAAGAGCATTGGAGCTTAGCTATAGAATAGCAGTAGCTGGATCACTTCCAGGGAAGAATGGAGGACTGAAAAAGTGGAGCTGATAATGTACTAAGAATAGGGAGCTAAATTGTACTCCATAGGGTTGCCTCTCACAAGGAGGGGGGAAAACTGGGAGCCACAAAAACTTGTCGTACTTGCTCCAGCCACAGTCAGAGTCTTGCAAAAGACACTAATTTCACACTTTTTTGGGGCTAATCGCTGTTTTAGAAATTGCCTATTAACTACTTTAAAGAGATTAGACACCTTCAAAATGACAAGGCAGTGCCTTCAATCCTTAATATAAGAAATTGAAACTTTCTTTAAAAAGCTTTAGAAATTCAAAAGAAATAGCAAAAAGGAACACAGGGTTTTGAGCATAGAAAGTTTTAAATGGATTACAGGGTCTGAAAACATCAGAACATTTGATCTCAAATATTAAGACTTTGAAATTAATTCTAGAGAATTAAGTATTTTTGTGGGAAAATATTTTAGATATTAGAGACATAACGAGATATAAAAAGCTAAGCAACTTATAAAGGGTTTCAAGATATTTTTTTAAGGAATTGCATCGGGATACTGAATCACTGTATCAGCAGTGTTGTCTATTCTTAGGAGCGGTCTGTTCCCAGATGAAACTGTTATAGAAAAAAAAAAACTGCAACAAAATCTGAGAATGTGAACAAGAATTTGTCATTAGACGTGCAAAAAAATAAAATCACCCAAGGCTTTAAAAATGAAGAAGAAAATAAGAATGCCAATTTCAGAAAGTAATTGGTATAATTTCACCTTGCTGGAATTTCAAGAGGCTTTTTAAAGTTTTTTAAAAATTAGAGATGAGTATCAACAATAATATAAATGGATTAAAGAGCAAGATTGTTTTACCTCAAAAGAAGGAACACAAAGTGGCTTTATTCAATCAGGGTTAAAATGAGGACATGTTGTTACTTTGAGTGGTTGTTTTTGGACTTGCTGACACCCAGACTGGAAAAACGTTGTGTATTGGATTTGCTTACAGTTAACATTATGTTTAAGGCCCCCACCCCCACCCTCACCCCCGGTACAGGTATACTCTATCCTAACTGGACAGGATTTAAATTAGCTTTGTGTCAAATTGACTTTTTATTTAAAGTATAGGATCTTTGTGAGCTCGCTCTCTTTAAAGGACATAATGTTCTTTTTTGCCATGTTAAATTTCAGCCTTTTGTTTATATCATGATACTGGGACCACTTTATGCCTTCTAAATGCGGACTTGCTTACAGTTGAGATATGGAATAATGAATTTTGTATTTGCTAATCAATATATTTATTTTAGGGATCTGTTTGACCTTTTTGGTGATAGCTGGATTGGAGAAGACATCATTTATTAGATTTGCCTACAGTTTAAGAGTTGAGTTATGGGATTAAGAGCTTTATTATCTATTATTTAAGGGAATAAAAATAGTGAAATAGTTTATACTTACTATGATGAGGTTGGAAACCGCAATTTTTAGTTGTTGTTTTTATTTCTTTCATGTTTTCTTGCACCTTTTATTCTCTTATGTTTTTCCTTTCTTTTTTTTTAGTATACATTTTACTATTTAATTAAATTTTTAAATAAGATTTTTAACAAAAAAATAGGTGTAGCGAAATATACCAAATACCTGGAAAGTACACTTGGCTAGCCATGAGTGCCTTAGTACATTCACTCTTGTATACTGTAATACACACTTGTCCTCAGCTGGCTGCTCAGAGTCCTCACCCTCCCAACTTAGTTGCACATTTGCTATGTCCGTCACTGTTCAGACTGGGTGACTAATGGAGCATTTGACCAGCTCTAATGAGCCATTACAAGTAAATGAGGCTGAAAGTAAGAGCCACAGTATGGGACAGAACAGAAAGACCCAAATACTTTCATTATGCTGGACATTACTTACACATTTCACGCAGTAGCAGCACTCTATTACTCTTCCTTTCCTCTCGCTCATCCACACCAGTGTGCAACAGAAGTTAATGCAAATGCTTATATGGACAGGCAAGTGGAAGGAAAAACTTCCACAACCTCCACTATGCCAATAATCCAACAATGCTAACTTTGTAACTGTCCTTTTTTCTTTCAAGTGTTCTTACCGTATCACCATCCTCCAGTGAAGCCAGCACAAAACAACGGTAGCTCAAATCTTCTGAAAGTGGCTTATTAAAGAAGCCTTTATAATTCTTTTCATCTCCCAAAACAAATGTTTCTGGCAGTTCTTCCACTTGGGCTGCGATATAAGGCTTGAGGCGTTCTGCTTGTCGACGTTGGCGTCTTTCTGTGGCCCCTTGGTTTATGGCCTCAAGTAGCTGGAGAGCCAGAGAAAGCTTATGTAAGAAAAAGTTCTGCCAGATATCTTTGTGAACTGCACTTCACAAAAACGTATGCTTTTAATAACATTTGTTAATCGAAAAAGGTGCTGCTGACTTTGTGCCACCATAGACCAACATGGCTCGCCTCCTATAGAAGACAAGGATAACCCTAACCCTAACCCTTTCATTGTATGAAGAAAAAGGAAGAAGATTAGGTGAAAAGAGCTTAGGACAGTAAGCAATTGACAATACCCAATGCAAATATTTATTTATTGGATTTCAAGAGCATTCAACTCCAAAAAAGATTCTGGAGGGCTTACAACATTTAAAAGAATTATTTAGAGAAACATATGTAACTACATAAATATTTTCCAGAAAAAAAATGGCCTGGAAACAGAACCAAGACTTGTGGAAGACTTGGGAGACTTGAAGAATGGGAGCAGTTAAGTATGCCACACAGAACACATTGTAGTAGCCCAAATGCGAGGCGAATAGGATATGAGTGACCATCTGAATTTCTTCCTGATTGAGGAAAAGGTGCAAGTGGAACACACGTACTATTTACTGTTTGAGCATTACTTGTGAATCCTAGAGGATTTCCAGACTGCATACTAGTCTCAAATGGGGAAGTACAACCCCACCCAAGACCAAAGTTTAAAATATCTGAGATGGGGAAGTGTCGGGGTGCTAAAGAGGCACATTCATTTTTGTTTTTTAGTCTTGAGTTTTGATAGGGTGCCTCACCCAGCAATTTGATGTGCATATTAAACAGGACGGGTGAGAGCACTGAACTTTGAGGGACCCTCCTTTCAACACCAAATGGTACTGACCACTGAGGAAGGAGTTGAACTCCTGTAGCACAGTACCTCCACTTCTAATCTGCCTAACTAGTCCACAAGAATACTGATAAACAGTATTGAAAGAAATCAAGGCACATGAGGATGGATGCAGTATCTCCATCCCAAATCTGCTAAAGGCCAATGACAAGCACAACCAGTGCTACCAGAGTACTATATCCTGGCCTGAAACCCCACTGAAATCGGTCCAGAACCCTTTATAACTCTATCCAACCATTTTAACCAAAAAGGGGAGGTTGGAAACTAGATAATAGCTTCCAAAATATCTATTGTGGAAGCCCATGAATTTGAACTTTCAGAAAAACATAATAGTTTGGCAGGCTTTGACATGGGTTTATTTTACCCAACAAGCATACTTTGCAGTCTGGAGTACTGTCAGACACATTATAATTTTCTATATTCTATGTCTGCATTATAGCAAAGGTGTTGTTTTTTTTAATAAAATCCCATATGGTACTAACAAATTTCATAGCGGATCCAGATTTAAAAAAATGAAGATCATAATCAGCCATAAATTTGTAAGAATGATATAAACATATCAAGAATTTAATTACATTGCTTGGAGAGGCTCTCAGATATTTAAGTGTGCTTTTCTAATGAATACAAATGATTGCTAGGGTTTGAAACGGAAATTCTAATTTAAAGTGAAGGAAGGCATAACATATATTTCACACAAAATGGTAAAAATAAATATACAGCAGAAGAGCAAATATGATGCCCAAAAGACAGATGTTATATAAAACCATGCTGTTATTCAGTATTAGGGACAGAGGCTGTTGACTTTTGGTCTCCAGAACGATATTGTTGCTTTACATCCATACACTGGGTCTTCAAGTCCTATCTGTTGAGGTCAAATAGAGACACTTCCAGAGTGCAATCTTTTTGCTTGGAAGAGAGTGTGTGAAATAGAATGCAGAAGGAAATGAAGTGTGATCCATAAATGCAGTAACACCTCTGGGAATTCTAGCATAATGACTTCTTTCAAGTTAAAATTGCAGGCAATTTTTAGATTTAGTTGGAGTTAATGGGCATTTGAGGAAGTTAGTGCTTCTAAGAACATTAAGAGATGGTGATAAACCCTGCTGTCCTAGGGGAATAATCTCACACATGCAAAAACAAGGATATCCAGCTTCAAAAAATGCCAAATTCTCTATCAACACCCAGCACAAGGGTGAATATGAGTGCTGGTGAATATGACTGCTATAATCTTCTCAATTTAGTATGTAGGCTGTGGATAATGCTCAAAGGCCTTTTGGAAAAGATGGGTCTTTACAAGTTTGTAGAAGAACCCTGGAATAGGGAGTACTCATACCTTGGAGGGTAGGCCCTCAACCATTGATGTCCTGAGCAGATATTGTCTGTGTTGTACAGGTAGCTTTTATCAAGCAAAAGTGGCCTTTTTAGGTACCTTCATGCCATTAAGGTTTTAAAGGTATTAACAGCATTTTGAATTGTACTTGGAAACCTACCCCTAACTAATGCAGTTATTCAATCATTGTGTTTTTTTATTCATGAGGGGAATCACACATATTTATCATTTAGGTCAGGGATGTCAAACTCACGTCGTCATGGCGGTGTCACATGACGTATCATGATTTTCCCCCTTCACTACACTGGGCATGGGCGTGGCCAGTGCGTGATGCATCCGAGTTTGACAGCCCTGATTTAGATGCGTGGTTGTCCAATCCTTTGGCTTGCCTGAGCCATACTGAATGAAAAGGAACAGTCTTGGGCCACATATAAAATATATAATATAGCTAATGTAGCTACATAACAAACTTCTTTTAAAAAAACGTTTTATTATCTTGTTGGACTGCATTACTAGCTATACAGGGCTGTGTATGGTCAGTGGGGCGTGGGTTGGATTTAGGAGGTCACAGATTCAATGCTCTACAAAGAAATCTGAGAATCCCTGCAGTAGCATATTTCTTTCTTCTCATACCTGGTCCAGTTCCATCTCATCTGGACTCTTCAGTCTGGAGGCAAGCATACTGCTTGTGTGCTCTATTGGTATTACCACAATGTAGTACGACCTGTAGAGGAAGAAGAAGAAAGAAAAGGTGAAATTTAGATATAATGGAATGCCCTCCATAAAATCCTTGTACTGGTCCCTCACTGCTTCATTGTCTTTGCATTCTTCAGACTGTCATGAATTAGAGAAATAATGTTGTAAAGCCTAGTTATTTTATAGCTGAGTACCAATTTCAGTGGTAGGTTATGGAACCATAAACACGAATGAGACTTCAACGAGCTTTGCAAGGGATTTGCATTCATTACTCAAGTAATTGGGCAGATAAGGTCATCTTGGGTCCTTTAAGAGGAAAGAAAGGGAGATTATGGCTTTATCGCCTTAATTACCATAAAGAATATATAACTCAAAGAAGCAATATGCAGTACAAAAAAATAATAGTCCAAAATCAGAATCCTAATAGGTTGCTGCTTCAAATCCTATACTCTAATCTCTTGTATTTTGTCCTTGCTATTGTGATATAATTTAGAGCATTTTGTAGTTGAATAATTAATCAGTGTCTATGAAATTGGACATGATTCCCAGTGATACCATCTTACTGCCCATACAAAAACCTATTCAATTTGCAGGAATTTCCTAATCTGAGTAGGAAAATACAGTACTAATTCTACTATATTGTTTTTTTGGAGAACATAGTGACAGATCAGTATCAGAATGGAATCAGAGATGTGGACAGAGTATACCTGACTGGCACAGAAGTCTTCACTTTGGGGAGGGTGAAGGTGAACTGTCCATTACGGATATATTTGTTTGGGGCAACAGGCTTCGTTTGGAAAACATCAGGTGATGTCCTGATGAAGACCCGATGTTGCAATGCACCTGCACTACTTCCCCGGTTTGTAAGTGCAAAGGAATAATTTGTGTCTGGCTGCAAGTCATTAATCAGCTTCTTCATAGAATGTCCATCTACCTCCACAGTCTGCCCATTGTATAGAATCTGAAAGCAAAATAAATAAAGCATTGGATTTCACACTTAAAAATTTTCTCCTAGGAAAGAAATTAATTTTGCCACCAAATTTCTATTTCCAAGTTGGGTCTTTGCTGTGTTCTTCTTGTAATATGTAAAAACTGATTTTAACTGTAATCACTACTAAAATGAGGTATTTATCTTGGGTGTTTCTCAATATTCAGATAGCACTCATTTTCTAATTCCACTTCAACTGGGCTCTAGATCTAGTTCTTAAACTGAAATTATCTTGATTCTGTGGGAACACTGTTGTCCAAAATGATACTTTGTGGATTACTTTGGAACTTAAAGCACGTTTTGTTTCCATAGACTGTAATATACCCTTGATGATTCCTATTTGAATGGATGATTTCAGAAAGTGGCACTCAGAATCTTCATTGTGCTAGACTTTGGAAGAAACAGCAATTCATGGTGCCTCACAGTTTTGTTACTGATTTTTAAATATAATTTTTATTGCAGAAAATCTTAAGATTAAAAACAATAGAAATACTAGAAAAGAAACAAAAAATAAGGACTAAATAAGAAAGAAAATAGAAAAAGAAAGAAAAAAAGAACAAAATTAAATATAAAGGTTTTGTTACTGATTTTTTAATGTTTTATGTTGTTAAGAGAAAGACTGGTATATATAGAGAGAATAAAAATTCCTTTTCTTTCATGGCTGATGCAGACTTGCCCAGACATTTGGAATATAATGAGCATCTTTGCTTTAACAATCAAACTTTGATTCCATCTTTAACTATAGTCTACTATGAAAAGCAACAAAAGCAATCAAAAACCCCTCCTCTGTTTCTTAAATAAACATCTAATACTTGCTAAAAACTAAGATCGTGGATGGTAAGCCAATACTCTATATGAGTGGTCCTCAACCCCTGATCTGTGGACCAGCACCAGTCCGTGGCAGGCCAGCAACTGGGCCATGCAAACAAGCAGAGCCCCATCGGTGGGATGCAGGCAGCATGCAAAACTGCACCCCCTCCTGTCTGCGGAAAAACCTTTCTCCACAGAACTCTTCCCTGGTGCCCAAAAGAGTGGGGGCTGTTGCACTATATATCCAGGAATATTCTACTTACAATCTCATGAAAATGTGTAAGAAGAAAATGTGTCAGAAGAAAACATACATCTAATATGCCTTGAAGAAATAGGGAAGAAGCACTCTTATACAATGGACATCAGGTTCTGACTGCAACAGGCACCTCATCATAATGCCACTACTCACTCACTCCACCAGACCAGTCATTTTTTTTTTTTGGCGCAGGGAATTTATCTCCTGGTCCAGATGAAATAATGATTGTTGCTGGAAGAAACTGAAAGCCTCACTATTGATTTTCAGTAAAGAATTTCCAAAGGTCCCAGTTCTCCTCCCATTAAAAGAAAGAAAAAAAAATCCATGAGATTTATCGTACACCTCCATGCTATCATCTAGACAATATACGCTTTAATTAAATCTGTTAAAGGGAAAGAGGACACTCTTTGGGCTGTAGATTTAGTGTGCAACTGTTTATCAAGTGGAGATAATGCTAATTGTTCCCATGGAGATTTATCAGCAGTGCTTATTAGATTATTAGGCTTTGGCATGGCATTCTGCATGGGTGAATTAAACAGTTGGGCATACGGGGAGCCTTGTTTGGAATATTCCTGCTTCACAGATCATATCCAGGCCAGTTATTCCTTCGGTACCTAACCTTGCACATAACCTGCACATCTAGAATCAGCAATAGGTATAAGGAAGCTCATTTACACTTCTTATAATTGCATGGCTGCTCTACAGTTAGTAACCCAATAGCATCACCTGCTCCCAAGTCTCCATGTGGCCAGCTTGCAGGTGAAATTGATGTCAACTCTAACTTAACCCTCATCAGCAGCCTAAGCTATATTAACCTAGCCAGACCTTCTGAACTTTACACACTGTAGTATCTTGATAAATCATTAGTTCTATTAAAAACACATTGAATCTATTGAACTGGAAATGAAAAAATCCCAGCACAGAATCCACTATTAATAAATTTGTCAGGCTTCCCTGTCCAGGACTCAGCTGTAAATCTTTAAATCCTGATTTTAACATGCTTGGCTAGGCCGCAGAAGTTACATATCTCTGTCAAGGTCATCTTCCCTACTCCCTCCAGGAAGCTTAATCTACAGTAGTGGTTCTCTGTACATTCAACATAGTGTGACTAAATACAAATCTTTATTGCAACCTAGAAGGCTTATTAAACAGTTGATTCTGTCTGTCACGGTGAAGGTACAGTTCCTTTCTTATACTCCTGGGACTTTATATCTGTTGATGCTTCCTTGTGCCTTTTCCATGCTTCCATGGATTCTTTGCTCTGTACTTCAAGGCCCTGAACCTGAATATTGCTGACTGTTAATATAATTTGCACCTCTATTCTGAGAACCTTTTGGCTTAACTCTCATAGTATATCCACTCACTGCTAGCAAGGTCAGCAGGCACAACTTTGTACCAAGATGCCTTTAGCTTGCTCTAAGGCATTGTTTAGAATGGTCAGATGTCCAGAATTATGCCAGACAGTCTGGATTTTGTAAATATTTTCCCTGTCTACGCTCTGGTGGCTCCCGTTTTGCCTGCCATTTTCATCAGCTCATGTCTGCCTTTCTGTATGTTTAGCATATTTGGGTTGTAAAACTCCAGGCATCCAAAAAAATGGCATCTCTGTTGCCATCCAATGAAAGTCCAGACTTTTGTAGCCCAGATATGATAGTTCTGTTCTGATTTCTTTCAGGAAATTTGGAGGAAGTGAAAGTACATCCAGACATGAGACTGACTTGGCTGTCCTCCAAGGAGACTGCATGATGATGGCCGAATGATCTGGATGGAAAGGAAGTGGGAGACATAAATACAACATCTGATGCAAGATTCTGACTCTTTATCTATTCCCTGGAAGCTTTCAATACAAAATTAAATAGTTTGCTACAGGCAGCTGATGCTGCTAGGGACTGCTAGTTAACAGAATGGAATGGAATGGAATGGAATGGAATGGAATGGAATGGAACGGAACGGATTAGAACAGAACAGAACAGAACAGAACAGAACAGAACAGAACAGAACAGAACAGAATTCTTTATTGGCCAAGTGTGATTGGATACACAAGGAATTTGTCTTTGGTGCATATGCTTTCAGTGTACATAAAAAGGAAAAATGCCTTCATCAAGAATCATAAGATACAACACTTAGTGATAGTCATAGGTTACTAATAAGCAATCAAATCATACTACGAAACAAACAGAACAATATAAATCGTAAAAATACTAGCAACATGGTTATAGTCATAAGTGGGAGAAGATGTGTGATAGGAAGGATGAGAGTGTTGTGGGAATTAGTTATTTAGCAGAGAGATGGCATTTGGGAAAAAACTGTCCTTGTATATAGTTGTTCTAGTGTGCAGTGCCCTATAGCATCGTTTTGAGGGTACAAGTTGAAACAATTTATGTCCCGGATGTGAAGAGTCTGTAGATATTTTCACAGCCCTCTTTTTGACTTGTGCAGTATACTGTACAGGTTCTCAATGGAAGGCAGGTTGATAGCAATTGTTTTTTCTGCCCATTCTAATTATCCATTGAAGTCTGTGTCTGTCTTGTCTGTATAAAGGCAACTCCCATCCCAGGTCTCCTTGTGTGTAACAGTAAGAGACAGAAAACACAGAAATCAAGTGTGCATGTGTGCATGTGGAAGGGGAGGGTTAACCTGTATCAACCTAGTGAGTACTCATCTAATATTTCCCTCTATCATTACTTTTTTTTATAGGTGAAGGTACCGTTTGTTCTCTCATCACCATCTTTCTTTTGCTTATAATTGTATAGGGTTGCTATCTTCCTTTTAAAAAAGTATTTTAATAGGCATGTTTAAATATTACCTTAGCTAAATGAGTTACTCTGAATAAACTCCCATGGTACCAAGTTTATGTTTCTATGCCCTTTACTAATACAGTAAAGGGAGCATTTAGGATATGCAAGGAATTTGGAGGGTCTGCCTAGCAACTGATTGCTACACTTTAGTGACTGAGACTTAAAAGAGGTAGGAATGAGAAAGTGTAAGTAACTCTGCAGCAGCTAAGACAAAGCATTCTGCTGCCAAACACCTGATGTGTCTGTCTGGGTTTAAATGCTTAGGTGGTTTCAACAAATAGTGACCTGGTGGCAGCAAAACAACTGTTTTCAGATAAATAGTCTGATCCCTTATCACTTTTATCAAATCAAAGTCAGATTTAGGACTGCATGGAAGACTCTACAGTAATTACTACACTTAGATAAGGTAGTTTCTATCTTGGATGTTGATAGTACCTTACCTTGAATGGTACTGCCGATTTATAAGAATCAGGCACTTCCCAACTAAGTAGCACTGAGGTTTTCATCACTGCGCTGACACGGAAGTTCTTTGCGAATACTGGAATTAAAAAGACTTCTCTTGAGCATTGTCAGGGGAAAAACTAAAGGCAACTGTTATCCAATCCTGCCCTTCCACATCTTAGATTTAAACTAACACATATTTTTTCACTTCCTCCTTTGGCTCTTCATCACAAAAAGTCAAAAGAGAATAGTTACTGGGTACTGGTTCCTTAGGAGAAATTCCTTTTTTGAAGTTTACATGACATCAGTTGTGATACGATGTTCATGCCTGTTCCTCCCCTCCCCTATTATAAGGTTCAGTAAGACTGATCAAGATAAGGTAAGACTAAATGGGACGTTTTTCACCCATTTTCTATCATAGGAATTCAGAATTTGATTACAGCAAGAGGTGCCTACCTTGTTCCATTGGCATCGTTCTTGATTGAATGCTGGGGCTGAGAGGTCCCGCTCCCTTGCTAGTGTGGGCTCTAACTTTGATGTCGTAAGTTGTATCTGATTTGAGATTGGTCAGAGTGATACTTTGTTCCTTAGTAACATTGGTCAGGTTTTGCTGGCTGTTTATGTCTCTGTATACAACTGTATAGTTGGTAATTTTTCCATTCCTCTCAGCCAGCAGTGGTGGATTCCATTTCACTTTAGTGGTGGAGGTGGTAAGCCCAACCACCTCCAGGTTCTGAGGGAAGCCATTTGGTGCCTCCTCTGGAGTACTTATTTCCTTCTCAAACTCCTCCCCAGGACCTGCCCTATTCTTTGCAGACAATTTGAAGATGTAAGTGGCACCCTTGTAAAGTTTGGTCACAGTGTAGTGATCGTCATCTTTTCCAAACTGAATTACTATCATCTTCTCTTCATCAGCACATTTGTATCGCAGCATGTAGCCCAAGAGCTCTCCAACCATCTCTTTGGGTGGCAGCCAATTGATTAGGGCAGTGTTCATAGATGTTGTACTGATCATCATAGTAGGTTTGCCTGGGACTGTGGAACAAAAACAGGGTATTAGGCTATGAATGGAAGCGAAATTAAGATCTTGAAGCACTCAAATAGCATTAGAGCTGAACTACAAACTGAATCCCAGCATCTACACAGATTTTTCTGAGATTATGCTGCATCAGATTGCAGATAAATGATCCCATATCTAAATGAATTAGAATGTTAAAAGCATTTTGCACACCCAGGATGGCACATGTGAACTTCCAAAGTTCCCTGAAGTGGTTCAGCCTAGGAAGAGCTGTAATTCATTGTAATTCTGAATGGGTAGCTCAGTTTTTACTACTCTCTGTATTCCAAATTTAAATAAAAACAAATAATTAGTCCAAGTCTTTATATGATGGGATGGTGGACCCTTTAACTCCAGAAAAAAAGAATAACGATTAATCTAGCATGTTATTAAGTAATGTACACAGAAGAAACCAAATTGTAGGACAAATCATTTAAAATGCAGAAGATACAAGTCTGGTTTTTAGCTTTATAAATATATCCAAATTTAAATATTATCCACATTACAATCAAAATCGGTATCTATGGATTCCTTATCCAGCTCTGTCTTAAATCTCAGTGCATCTATTCAAGCATTCTTTGAACCCCAACATTTTTCAAAATGTCAGATAACACAATCTTGGATAGTTTGAACAAGGTAAAAAGTATAATTATAATGGTTACTAGTATAAGTTATAGAGGACATGTCCAGACTCGGCTTTGGAATCCCTCCTAGTTTGATGCAGAGAAATTTCATAGTAGCGGTTATAATTTCACCACCTGTGTGAGCTCTTGAGAGAGTGTAGCATGCTGCTTGCAATCAAAATACACTGCGTTTAAGCTGATGAACTGGTTCCTGCTAGGAATGCTGATGTGATGGCTGTGTAACAACCTGATTCCAAATTTTGTATGTGCAATACAAATTAAGGGCTGCTCCCATCAAAGCTTAACACCTGCTGTATAAAATGGATGGTTTCATATTTCAGTTACACCCACAATAGCTACATCTCTTTCCCCCACATCAGGTGAAATTGATGTGTAAATCCAACCGCAGCAGAACTATTCAGAGCCTGTTTACTGCCAAAATAAGCATTAGCCTGTGTTGGATTGTGGCACCCAGAGACAAATCACAACAGCACTGTAATATTCCACATATGGTTTGAGTAGGTTTAGCTAAGTTATGATGATGATGCTCCTTTGTGAAAGCCATTCAGATTATGGAAAATTTTTAACAAACTGTTTACTTGTTTCATTGGATATTCTGGTGGTAGGGTGATGGCAGCACTAAGAATGACACAAGGAGAAATTTTAAAAAGTTTCTATGGAATGATTTTGTAGAACTTGGAACTAATCTAAAATTTTGTCAGACTACCTGGCATATATTAGATCAGAAGAGACTAACTCACACTTTTTATATGACAACAAAGCTCCAAAGATATTCCCCATCTCATTTGTGCTCCAGATACCTGGCTTCTCTTTCTACCATTGCATTAACATTTCTGGAACGAGTATATTCTTCAATGAAAAAAGTTTTAAGAATGTCTGTTGAAATTTGGCAAATACCAAGACAGGAGTAGATAATCTTTTCATTTATTGTTTTAAAAAATTTAGCTTACAGTCTTAAAAAAATGAGCAAAATTTGAAGCCAATGGAGATTAGCATACTGTAAACAACCAGGCATCATTCCAAAACAAGAGACTACTACAGAAAGTCATTTAAAAAGCTCTGCATTGTTTCATTTGATATACTCGGATAAGACTGTAACTACAAATCCTGAATATAGCAGGCAGTTCCAATTGAATCCTAGTGTGCTTTCTATTAAGGAACTTTTTATGTCCCCAAGTACATTTCCATCCTCTGTTTGTGCTTATTTAGCAGGAAGAAGGAACAGGCATAAGAAATGCAGCATTTCCTTAATCAAGGCTAATAATTTCTGTACTGCAACTAATTTCAATGCTCTTCTGTTTTTGTAGTTTTATCTTAGTTTCAAATATCATTTCCAAACAGGTCAACAGAGTTAAGTAATTATTCAGAAACACAGCTCAAAAGATATGATTGAGTCCTAGACATCATTTAACTCATTACAATTGTATACCAGTGGTTTCCAATCTAAGGCATCACTGGTGGATTGAGAGTCTAATATGGGTAGTTACTGATACGGGTACTAAAAGATTTCTTTTAAATTAAAAGTCTCAGGAAGTCATTAAATCTGATACAATTTTATTCATGCTTGATGTTGGCAAGTATTTTTTAAAAGTTGATAATTTTTTTTTATTTTGGGTATCTGAAGTATGGCATCAGGCAAAAATTATCTTGCTGCATGGTGTATATAAACACAATGTTGTCAATTCTTGATCATATTATCTGAATTAAAAGCTGTTGTCCTGATCCAGATAAAGGAAAGATTAAGAATGACAGACACAAATAAAGGCATCTAAATGAAAATATATGTTTCCCACCATGTACCTTGTAAGGACATATAATTTCTTCTTTGTTTGGTATACTAAAGTCGAGATAATTCAATGAATTATAGATAGGATCAGAACAGACAAAACAGAGTATAAGAACATCAATATCAAGTGATGACTTATATGCCTGAGATAGACAATTTAAAGCCTGTCCATGCCATGAAATGTGGTAATGGCCACCAGTATAGATGGTTTTTGAAAAAAGACAATTCATGGCAAATAAATCTACAAAAAACTGTTAACCGTGGGAGCTAATAAAAGATGAGGGATACAGTATCAAATACCAATAATTAACACAACAGTATCATTGTATTCCGGTTCTCCTTGAGACATCTGCTGTTGCTAATACCTGTAGATTAGAAAGGATGAAGTGGCCCTTGGGGAACAGAGGTCTGTATGTAGTTCCATTTACTACCAACAGTCTACAGACTAGGTTAAAAGGGTAAAATTCTCAAATATTCCCTATTTCTCTGAAGATTTACATTTCTGCCATGACTTCAGCTACATCAATGATTCAGCAGCTCAAAACAGATAGTAAAGTAGGCCTGTCCATCAAGACATATTGTAGAATAAATGGCTTACCTGCTCCAGTTGTAGCAATCACTCTGGCCTTGCTGCGGGCTCCATCCCCTTTAGTGGTATAGGCTGCAATACTGACAGAATAGGTAGTTTCTGGTAAAAGGTCCCCTATGATGGTTTCCTGTAAGGAGAAAAAGGATATCATATATATCAAGCAAATAGAAAAGGAAATGAGTAGCAGAGCATTTCTGACCCTCAGATCTACTCTGGAGTTTTCCTCTAACCAATTTAAAAGTGTCTTTGGTTTCAAGCTCTTTTAGTTCTCACAGTTAATACAACTCTTCACTGAAACTACAGAGTTAAAATTACAAATTGGAAAGGTATGTTTTTAAAGATTATAAATATAGGTCAAGAAACGTCTCTTTTCTCAAATCAGGTACACAAATATTCAACTTTTTTCCTCTAATTTGGGCAGAAAGCAGAAAAAATCTGGAGAAATTTCTAGAACTTTATAATTATAATGCAACATGACAGAAGTTACTTGTGGTCTGATAAGTGAATAGTGTAATTTAATCAATAAACAGCAAAATAAATATCTCTTAATTGAATGTCATTAGTGAAGAACCAAATGCTGTTGAGTAGCTAATAAAAATAATCAATCATCCCTTAGTGAGGCACTACCTTGTCATGGTTGTGCTGCTACCGTGTTTCCCTGAAAATAAGACCCTGTCTTATATTTTTTTGAACCCTGAAATAAGCACTTGGCCTTATTGCCAGGCACTCAAAAGCCCGATTGGGCTTATTATCAGAGGATGTCTTATTTTGGGGAAAACAGGGTAGCATGTTCTGAGAAATGTGAGAGCTATACTAGACCTTCAAGCATTCTGGACAAATGTCATCAGAAGAAGCAGATGAAGAGTGTCTCTCCTATAAACAATATGGTGAGACATAACTTACAGAAACCTATACTGGATCAGTTATTACGTGGGTCAATAAGACCATGCTAAGTGTTGGAGTTTCTGGACATCTGGTGACAAGTAGACTACAGGATTCAGGACTGTTGGCTAAGCAACCAGGGCCAGCAGCTGAAGAACTACTGGAAGAAAAAAATTCTTACCCATTGAAAATATAAAAAGACTGAAAACAAAGAAATAATGATTTGCTATTACAAATCCAATAAAAAGAGGATATCTGAAAAAGGATCCACCAGTTCTGGAAAGAACAACATCAGAATCAGAAATAACAGAATAGCAGCTAGCAGATCAGCATCAATTTATAATATAAAATAGAATACTTGGAAAAGTAGAATTAGGAGAACTGCAAAGGTCTATCCAGGCCAAAGAAACCTAAGCCTTGCCAGAAGTAGCTAAGACAATAGAGACAAACCAGAGAGAGTTGATGATAGAGGAAGCCAGCGTAGCTATTAAGCCATTCTCATTTCCAAACCAGGCACCCTCACCTCTAACTTCTCAGAAACAAAGAAACCCCTAACTGAAAAAAACAGGAGAAGCTGAAATGAAGAATTACGGAGCATCTAGAATAGCACAAAAACATCAGAATAAGTTTGCCTGATTGAAGCTTATTAAAAAAACAGCTTGCACAAGCATTAAAAGATGCCAACACTGTAATATCAAACATAAGCACCAGTTCATTGCAAGAAATGAATCAGCTGATGTACAGCATGGCTGAAATTATAACTGAACTGGGATGCAAAATCAACGAAGAAGAAAAAAAGTCAAATAGTATACCACTAAGATGGAAGATTAGACTGGAAAACAAGAGCACCAAGATAGAATAGATGAAAGAAAAGAAGCTGAAGAACAAAAAGATCAAGAAACAAGAAACATCTCCTAGAAACAAGTGAAACTAAGGAAGCACTGGAAATAATAAAGCAGCAAATAACAGCTTTGGCCAAGATGATCAGCAGATATGCTCAAATTGCACACTGCAGAATCTTCAATTTCAATTGAATCTGGAAGGTTTCTACCAATCCATCAAGGGAACCTGCAGTAAATCAATCAACATCTGACAAAGGAATAACCAGCTCAGTTCCAGGAGCAGCTATGGAACAATCCAAAGAAATATAATTTGTATGCACCTTAGACAAAAGGAGGTGGATAAGAATAAAAAGAAGCTGAACTGAAATAACTTGTACTAACTGCAGAAATAGCATAAGAGAAAATAGCAAGGAAGATCAAGAAATGGTCAGCACCAAGTAAAGATAAATTGCATGGTTTTTGTTTGAAACATCTGATTGGTCTACAATGACTCATTGCCAAGCAGTTAACAACATACTGCAAGGATATGAAATGGAAGATTGGTTAACATCTGGTAAAACCTATCTGATAATGAAAGATCCAACAACAGAACAGAACAGAACAGAACAAAATTCTTTATTGGCCAATTGTAATTGGACACATAAGGAATTTGTCTTGGTGCATACGCTTGGTGTACATAAAAGAAAAGATACATTCGTCAAGAATTATAAGATACAACACTTAATGATAGTCATAGGGAAACAGTCAATTTAAATCTTAAGGATACCAGCAACAAGGTTACAATCATACAGTCATAAGTGGGAGGAGATGGGTGATAGGAATGATGAGAAGATTAATAGTAATGAAGACTTAGTAACTAGTTTGATAGTGTTGAGGGAATTATTTGTTTAGCAGAGTGATGGCATTCGGGAAAAAACTCTTCTTGTGTTCTGGTGTGCAGTGCTTTATAGCTTCGTTTTGAGGGTAGGAGTTGAAACAGTTTACAGTATGTCCAGGATGCGAGGGGTCTGAAATTATTTTCACAGCCCTCTTTTTGACTCGTGCAGTATACAGGTCCTCAATGGAAGGCAGGTTGGTAGTAATTGTTTTTTCTGCAGTCCTAATTATCCTCTGAAGTCTGTGTCTGCTTTGTTGGATTGCAGAACCAAACCAGGGATTGCACCAAGCAACTAGAGGCCAATTATCTGCTTACCAACAATGTTCAAATTGTTAACCAGTGTGATAGCTGATGCAGCCCAACACCATCTAGTTGAAAACAAGCTCTTTCCACCTTAGTAGAAAGGAAACTACCCAAACAGCTAAGGAACAAAAGATCAGTTCCTAATTGACAAGATGGAAAACTGTAAGAGAATGAAGACCAATTTAACTATAGTTTGGATTGATTACAAGAAGGCATTTGACTCCATGCCACATGATTAGATATTCAAGTGCATAAAAATAACAGGATCAGTAGAAACATCAGCAGCTTTGTACAGAGAGCAATGGCACAATGGAAGACACAGTTAATATCTAGAGAGAAATCTTTCAAAGAGTCTGGCTATCACCACTACTGTTTGTCATTGCACTGATTCCTCTGTCAACAATACTGAACAAGTTAGGCCATAGCTATCAAGCATCAAAAATATCTGCCAGACTATCCTACCTTTTTTACATGGATGTGGAAAAACATCATTTGAAATAGAATTGCTGCTTAACAATGACCAACTAAACAGTAAAGATATTGCAAGTAAGTTTGGACTGGACATATATGGCCATCCTCTTCACCAACCAAAGAAAGATAGTAAAAACTAAGGAATCAAGATGCCCTATGGAAATAACATCAAGAGTTTGGATGAAGACCATGACTTCAAACTGACAACATCAAGCATGCTGAAATCAAGAAGAACATTAGACGTGAATATAATATGAGAGTGAAGAAGATCTCAAAGTTCAAACTCAGCGGGTATAACATCAAGCATACTGAAGTCAAGAAGAGCATTAAAAGTGAATATAATATGAGAGTGAAGAAGATCTCAAAGTTCAAACTCAGTGGCAGAAATACCATCAAAACAATTAATACTTTGGCAGTTTCAGTTGTTAGATACACAGCTGGAATAATGGACTGGACTCAACCAAAACTAAAAGCCCTGGATAGGAATCCTCAAATATAATGAGAATGAATCATGCCCTTCATCCAGGCAGCAACAAATTCTACTAACCAAAGAAAAATAAGCAGGCATGGAAGGTTGCAGGTACATGAGACAGGTGAAGAAGAAAAAAGGACACCGGAAGAATATTTGAAGAATAGTAAAGAAGTTGCACTGAAGCTAGCATACCATGAAGACTTACTGTCTCTTTCCAAGATCGAACTGGCTTACAAGAAAGACCAAATGAAGAACAGAAAAGCAACATGGAAAGATAAAGTATTGCATAGTCAGTACAATAAAAGAAATGGCAATGGCTAAGAGCAGGAAAATTGAAGAAAAAGACTGCACAAGATCATGCCTGAAGAACAAAAGCATAGAAAGCCAAAGCTGAAAAGATAGCAACAGACAGCAAATGCCACCCCTGCAAAAAAGCTGAAGAAATAATGGACTACCTAGTTAGTTGCTGCAAGAAGAGCACAGGCTAATTACAAACAGGATGACAAGGAAGCAACAATGGTACATTGGAATATCTGCAAGAAAGACCATTTGCCTGCAAGCAAGAACTAGTGGGACCACAAAGTAGAGAAAGTCATAGAAAATGAAAATGCTAAAGTGCCTTGGGCCTTTAGAATTCAAACAGACAGGCATCTGCCACATAACCCCCCCCCCCCCCCCCCGACTAAACAACTGTCAATGAGAAAGACAAAAAAGTCTGTTAGTGAATGTTGCAGTATTTGGAGACAGCAGAATAGAAGAGGAAGAACTGGAGAAACACAACAAAGACCTGCAAACAGAAATAGAATGATTGTGGCAAAAGGAAGCAAAGTTAATAATAGTAAATGCCTTGGGTGCAACCCTAAAACATCTGGAGCACCACTTGAACATCATTGACAAAATCACCACTAGTTAATTGCAAGAGGCAACTTTACTTGAAATATTTTGGGATGAAACCTTCAATAGCAGCAAACATCTGCCTGTCCCAGATCCTTGGGAAGGATTTGATAGGAAGATAAAAATGCCAAATCCAGTCTAAACATCTGGCTGACTGTGTAACCAACCATAATTTATTATGGCCATCCATCCCACTAAACTTTGAGCAGTCTACCCAATGCAAATACAGAGTTTAAGTGGACAGCCCAAATAAACAATAACAATAAGGACATGATTAGCCTCACAGACACATTAACCCCAGACCTGGAAATAGAGCCAATTCTTAAAGGCTTTTTGGAATTCCTGGGGCCTGGGTATCATCCGTATCTCTGGAAGGATGCTGTCCCAGAGGCCAGAAGGAGCAACAGAGATGGCACGTTTCCTGGGTCCCGCAATGTAACAACGTTTAATTGAGGGGTCCTAGAGCACAGTCATTCTGCCAAAAGTATTGGGCAGGCAGAAACAATCAGAATAGCAATAAGGAAAGATTAGTTTGGTTCCATCTAATTAGCACGATAATTTATCTGTTTGGTCTGAAATTGTTAAATTAATCTCTCACCTCCATCTTTCCATTTTATTTGCTTTAACTTTCAAAGCTTTTCTTTCAGTTTATAAGTCTAAATTTTACTATGTCTTATTTTCATTTATATATAAAATGCTTTCCAGCACCACTGTTTATTGAATTTTAATTGCTATATGAACCATTTACAGGAGACAATTTTTAGTTTTAGAAATGGAGTCAAAATTTAACAGAAAGGTTCCTCAAATCAACAAGTCATGTTATACTATATGCATGCAGTTATAGGAAAAAATTCTGTGTTGCAATGTATTGCTTGGATACATGGCAAAAACAAAAAACAAAGAACTCTGCCATCAAACCCCAGGGCAGGGCAGGAAGCTAATATGACTGTGATTACAAGAAGAGCAGTAGTTCTAATTGGCAAGAAAGTTTTCCTATAGAAGTCTGCAACATATACCAAGCTTACCAAAAATAAAGCACTGGGATGGGCAATAAGACTGTAGGTGAGGCTGCCAAATTAAATCATTTGCCGTTATATGCCCAGGTGTTCAATAAAATACCCATCCCATAAATGGAGAAAATAGGTTATAACAACAACCAAAGGAAGATGCAAACTCCATAGAAAAGAAAGGCATGGGATGCTAGTTTTCCTTTCTCACTGACGTACTCACAGTTTTAAAGAAGTGTCTAATTGCATTTGAGTGAGTGGAACTGGCTTTGTAGACTGTGGCTAGGGAAAACAATTTCTGAGGTAGTTCATGTGTTTTTTTAAACAGAAGCCTTGTTTTGGCCTTGAGCTAATGAGCAGTCTGCAGCTTGATTAATCAAAGTCAGTTGATGTGTGAATGCAAGACCCTTATTTAATTCATCCCAAGAATGAAGGCATTCAAAAACCAGAGCAAATTTTTCTATTTTTTTCTTTGCATGGAGAAAGCCAGAGTCTTGTGTTCATATAGCAGGCTAACCAAACCCCAGATACCCTATTAGTTGCACCTGTTTGCAGGTAAAGCTCCTGTGTGAAATAGAGTTCATTTGCAAATCAACAAGTTGTATGATTTAGTATGCTACGCAAAAACATTCTAACATATTTATTTATTCTGCGGCCAAACTGAGATTCTGTCACAGATTTCTATTGGGAGCAACCTGTTTAAAAGGGATCAAAAGATTTTCAAGCAGAATTTAAACATATTAACTCTGTACATGAGAACTCTGTACAATTGAATATCCAGGCACCAAATTTCACCAAATAGAAAATGGAAAATAGAGCAGGACACTTTCTTGATTTCTCAGAATTGTTAGCATTTCTTCATTGTTTTCATTTGGAAACCCAAATTAAGAAATACCAATCAGAGAAGAATTAGAATAGGAAAAGATTCCCCTTTCCCTGGAAGTTTGCATCAGTGACCTGAATCAATCAACCCACATTAATCACATCAATTAAAATAACATGGAAAGGGAAACTAAAATATATAGCACTACAGGCTATAAACATCGCCCAAAGAAATAGCGAATACCACAGTGCACACAAAAGATATACTCTTACATGCTATTGGAGAAAGTGAAGTAGGAAGAGGGAGGAAAGAAAGAAAAAAACATGGACTGGGAGAAAAGAAAGGTACCATTCCAATGATTGTAGGCATAGGGCTGTCACTGCAAACCCCTTCTAACATAGCCCTTCTGCTTAAGAAGGAATGGAAGTCACACCAGCTCGTTTAAGCATTCTCTTTCTCTCTTAGTTCCCCTGTCCCCAAAGGCAATGTTCAAACTTCTTCCTTCAAATTTATATTTCAAAATTACTTCCCAAAAATTGAATTTGACTGTTCGAATATGATTGCTTTTGTATTGTAGCCCGTGTCTCTACCAAAGGTCATAGCTGAGAGAGCACAGAATATTTCATGATTGGGAACAATGAAGTTTAAAGATTATATAGAACTGATTTTGCCTGTAACCAGTTGGGCAAGGACAGTAAAGCGGTGCTCCTCTCCCTTCATCTGTCTTAAATTGCATTGCAACAAGCAGGGAATAAAGATGACAGAAATGTCAGTTGCTTTTCTACATTATTTGCAATCTAAATGCCAATTTGTTTAGGATTTGTAGCTGGTTGAGGCTTCGGAGTAACTCCTCAGGAATTGAGAATTGATGGGGATGTTTTGACAGCACTATGCACAAAGATTTAAAGATTTCACAAGATGATCCTCAGAACCTTTTGATCCAAGCAAACACACTAATAAATGGTACTTACGTGGTCAGCAGAGTCCTTAAGCCTCAACTGACGAGAAGGAGGAAAGAAAATGGAGATAGAATAAGGGAATGGTGATGCAGATTAACACATTCATACGTGAGGTTTGGCACTAGCAAGATCCCAATAATATATACAGTTCTTCACAAATGTATCTCTAAAAACATAAAAGTGCGTTAGAACCTGATATTTAACCTGCTTTCAACTGTCTTAATTCCCATCACAAAGCTAAGCAAGAGAGCTTGTCTTTTCAACTTTTCAACTTGTGCAAAATGACGACAACTGCAAACCTAAGTATACCTAGGCATACTCCATCAAAACGAACTGGAACTTAGGACAAACTAGCCACATATCTGGTGGCTTAAGGCATTTATTATAACTAGTGCAGAGGTAGCTACCTTGGTGTTCCTTTGATGCTTCAAACAAATCTCAGAATCTTTCACTATTTACTGAGGAATTGGGTGAAGAGATGTATAAAGTACTGCTGGAGGGCACTCATGAGCAGGTCGTGACAGTAAGGGTGATGAAATATCACTATTTGTATGGCTCTTCCATGCCCATGTGTTCAGAGGCCTTGTTTAGGATGACCCAGGTCCTTTGGAATAGAGCAGGCTCAGAGGTCTACCTGTAGGACCATTTGGAGGAATATGCTGGGCATTTATCTGACAAAATCCTTCAGATCTGCTCCAGTTAGACCCCAGCCTTAGGCCAGGGTACAGTGTTGCTCTATTATCTGGGAGGGGTCTGATCCTGTTGTGGCTGAGGAAGTGGATAAGTCCTCATGATTGAGCCTGCCCACATGTATATTAAGTCCATGTCTATTTGCAAACTTCTTATCCTGTTTCTTTTTTATTTAGCAAAATGTATTAATCTTTATTCATTTCCATTCCTAAATCAAAGACATAAGGACTGCTGGTTTTCAGCTGCTGTATTATATAATGACAATTATTTTAATATCTATAGACAAATAGTCTTTAGTTTATTACATGCTTTGGATTATTTCCAAAAAGTGGCTTTTAGGATAATGACATTGCTAGCAATAACAATCCTCCTCCAAAGAACATTATGGAATAAATATATTAAAATATGACACATCACCACTGTTAAAGATAATGTATATCTATTAGTAAAACATTCAGAACCGCCTCACAATTATACAATTACTGTATTTCTTAAAAGAACAGGGTAGAAATATGTAAAATGAGCCAGAAAAATAGTGGTGCATATTCAATTTTAAGTTTGTTTTTTTTAAATGGTTACACTGTCAACTTCAACATACTATAATCTTTCCCTTTCATCCGAGAAACCTCGGTTTTAGAAGCATCGCTGTGATGAAATCAGCTACAGGTAAATATTGGAATTTATAAAACTGCTACCTACCAGATAAAACAGTTCTCTGCTAAAATAGCCCAATTGCTTCTTAAGTATTTAGTGTCACTGAATAAGATAAATGGCTTTGAGGGAACCAAAGGTCTTGATAAAAAAAAAAATCAGCTGCTGTTACTGCTTAGAGAGAAGTAACCAATGTAACCAGAGTTAATGTTGGCAGTTGATATCACCAAATCTACAGTTCTAGTAAGAGCACCAAATAGATTAGTTTGACCAAGACTAGTCTGAGATTTATTTTCTGCCCTGTTTACAAAGTGTTGCAAAGAAGGCCTGCCCTAGCACTACACACACGATTGTTGAATGCACATTCTTTACTTTAGCTGTCTGATTAAAGAACTACTGTGTGTGAGTTGGGCAGCCAAATAAAATTCTTTTAAGAGCAGTGAATCTCATGTGGATCTTGTTAATGAAGCCAAACTGAATAGTCAAATAACTCTCTTTCCAGAAGAATAGTTTGCTACCCAGGACCCATTTCTCAAGAAAGCAACAGCTATTTTAAAGTGTTATATCTGAGTTTATCTTATAAGTTTGTCGATCAGTGTGGACACAAGGTAGACAATTAAATATCCTCCAGATTTTTTGGACAATTCTCATAAATTTCAGTCAATCTGACTAATCGCAAGAGTTGTGGAAGCCATATTCAGAATCAGGAAGATGCATCATGTTGCACGTCTTATTTTATCCTAAGTAAAATGCTTTTCTAATTTGACAATTAAAATGAATACAGTGTGGTCAAATATCAAAATATTATGTGCCTTGGAATCTTGAATACAAATCAAATATCCAAATATGACTGAAAATCACAAAATATATTGGCACACAAAGCCGAGTAGAATTTAAATGTGTATATACAGGATGGAACACAGCAGTGGGATTTCTCTGATACTGGGAATCCAAAATAACTGTCAGATTAGTACCTTTAATTATTGTATTAGAAAAGGGCTGTTGCAGCTTTATACTTCGAAAAGCAGAATATGTTTATATGGTAAACTATACAGTGGAGAGTACTGCCTCCCAAACTCTGCTGAAGTAATACATACAGGCAAATTCTTGAGATAAAGTCATGCTTGTCTGTCCATGTAGGACACAATGATTGACGCTGTCCAGCTAGCTACTTTTCTTCTGGAGGCAGTGACACAGCTCAGAAATTTACTTAAGTATAAAGTTCTCTTACAGAGCAATCAGTTACTAAATTCAAATGAAAGAAGGAATATGTAGCACATTTTAAATTTCCCTTCTATTAGTTTTAAATACAGAATGAAGAACAGTATTTTATATATGACAAAATGCTCCTCTAAATATTCTTGACCAATGTGTAATAGGGAGATGAAGGGAAAAGAGGAACTAAATGACAGAATAGTATTATTTATCAACACAATGTGAAAAGCTCAGTTTTTCTGATAATCTTCCCAAAATTTTAGAAGGCAATATTATCTGAATGGTCAATATGAAAGCTGACTGCATTTCTGATGATAAAGTCTCTAACATTTTAGATGGTGGTATTATCTGAATGGTTTTCTGGCTTTGTGACTGTTCTCAGGCAGCTGGATCAAGTACATGATACATTGCTACACCTTTAGCCTTCAAGCCTTTCACCTGACTGTGCTTGCAGTTTTTCCATCTGTCTGGTTATCATCCAAGAACACCCACCCATATAACTAAAATGACAAGTGCCTCCAGGAAGGACAGATCATTGTAATTTCCATTCACATTGACTGATTCCTTGGATGAGATCCAGAATTAGCCTCCACATGTAGTTAACTTATTAATTTGCTAGGAATCCCTTGCTTTTTAAATGTATCCCCAGTTTAGCGCTTATGTTTCTACAAGAAGCAATGACTGGAGACCAACTGAAAAATATCCCAACAAATATGTGTGAACAGTAAGAATGAAGCCTCTTTCTAGCAGAGAATTAATACAAATCTCATCTGGCAAATAAGACAAATAGAAACCTTTGCAAGGCATGGTCTTACAGTATTATACTGCACCTCCATTTGTTGAAGGGCAAGATATTTCTTTCAAGAAATAAAAGGCAAGTGATATCCATGAAGGATAATCAGAGGAATACACTCTTACACACACACACACAGTGTGTTTTACATCAAAGTATCTGTTCTACTGTGGCTATTTCTGCATAGATTCTCTTACTTTCTTATACAGAATGTGGTGGTTCAATGGGTTTAATTAAATTATTTCATCTATAGGAGATTAACCATATAGTTTATTGAAGAGCAAATCTTTAGCCCTAGAGAAAGATAGCAAACTGATGAATTTTACCAGCTAAAGGGACAACTTTCTCAAAAACATTGTGTATCTTCCCAGATACGAAAATTTTGAAAAGATTCATATAAATTTTGATGAGCTAATCCAAGAAATATAATCCTGTACTAATAGGTTCTTATTTTATTTCTTCTTCATTCTTAGCTGGGCTTTATTTCCTACTGTATGAAAGGTGTGTGTGATTTATTTTATTTTCTTATTGTTTGCTGTGCTTTGTTCCCTGTTGAGAGACAGATAAATAATTCAACTATACTTAGGAAGCAAATCAATTAGTCTGTGCACTTGTCTTGTAATTCTACTGGGTGCCATTAAAAAATCTAGCTCACAACTGATCACCCCAGCTTGCAACTGTAGAAACCTCAGGAACTACAGATTTTTTTTTCAGCATGAATCCTCTCCCCCATCCCCACCCATCCCTCCTGAATCCAAAAGGTATTCTGTCTTAGTAAGCAGAAAAACTACAACAAATGGTTCAAAACTAAGACTTAATTTCTTATTTATTTCAGTGACATTATGAGTATACTACTTACACTAAGCAACTCCTGACAAGATACTCAGCTCCAAAGAGATGATAGGCAATGCTTATATTATTTTGCTCCCTAGATTACATTAAGGACCTTAGATTTCTCAAAAACTATTTTATTCTATTCAACCCTTTCCCTACTGCTTTCATTTCAGAAAGTTTTTTGATTTGACAAGTCATGTCAATCAAATGTAACAAAACCTTATTAACACTTGTAGTAAAATACAGAACCATCAATAAAGCATAAATTTATTTCCAGCATACTACTGAAGAATTCCAGACTTTCCATTTAGGATGACTTAATTAACATTAGAAGGCAATTCTGAAACTCATTTAATCCATTTTTAGCGAAATTAGCAACGTTTAATAACACTTAACCTTTTGGATGTGTTATTCAAAAAGCCCATTTAGTTGTATTTTCCTTAAACCTATTCCAACAAATTGATTCCTTTAGATTAATTCTATCTTTTCATTCATTACTTGAATTTCATTATATGAGTTTATACTTGCAATCTCTAGTTACATGGTGTTGTATACCACATACTGTGCAGTTGGCCTTAAATTCTAAATTTATTTATTTAGAGTAAGCCTAATGAATCTGTGGCCTTCTAGATGTATTTGGACTGTAGCTTCCATTATCCATGACTCTGTGGATTAATTCAAAGGGGATCAGTTCAACACCATTTGGGATCATAGATTTCCCACCTGTGTTAGAATTTTAACCGGTCCTATGAACTAAAAAAGTAATAATAATCACTGACATGCAGATAATTCTGCAAATAAGTACGCATATTCATCAACAGTGGGCTATACCTGGGATTCAGCTACCATGACATCTTTGATGGCATGTGATCCAACTGGTTCATTGTTCTCCATTTTTACATAGCTGACTTGGTAACCTCGAATTTGGCCATGCTGTTTATTGTAGATGGGTGACTTCCAGGAAACACGAATTGCTGTTGAGTTCACCGACTCTACCTCCACTTTCCGTGGGGGAGCACTGGGCACTGCAATGTACATAGGAAAACTTAGTTAGAGAGACATCATCATGTTGCATTTAACACTGGTACCTTAATTGTGATTGCTTTCTCTAATGCCCACTCTTCAAAAAGTTTTCTCAGGAACAAGTATTTCTGTACATGCATGTCTGTATATATAGACATGTCAGATTTCAAACATTAACAGTGTATGGCATATATGTACAGCATCTTCAATGGTCTAAGATATCCTGTTACTATAAGAAGATGCAAAGCTTTCCTCAGAAAACTAATCCCCACCCCCTCTCTTTGCATTAAAGATTGAGCAGAGAAGAGAAGCAGATTTATTAAAGAGGAGAGAAGCATTTAGAACAATGGCTTAAAGTCAGTTGCTCCACTGCTACAGCAAAAGGCTGTTCTGAAGATTGAGATGCCTTCTTACACTTCCAGGTTATAGAGTGCTTTTTAATAAAAAGTGAAAAATGGCAGTTGCCTGAAAAATTTCAATTTTCTTACAAAGAGGTACTTTCTCATAAGGCAGTGTACAACCTATTTACTATTCGGCAAAACTGCATTCTTATTATTCTGGGTTCTTACACCGAGAGACAAAAATATCAATGCAAATTAAAAAAGAGCACAGAGGGAAGGGATGGAGGAATGCACTCTCAAAGAAGCTTTTCCTTCCATATATGAATGGGGCAATGTATTCATTCTAAAGTCCCCCTTGCCATACTGCTATTCAGCCTCAACTTGGAAAACCAAAACAGCATTCAACTTTGGCAAAAGCAATCCAGGGCATTCAAAAGCACACAGTACCTCAATTGTCAATACAAGAGGAGATTAATTGGAGGCTGGGAAGTGGGTGAAATTTGCAAGCATGATTCCAGAAAAAAAGATATGACTGGCTGACAGTTGCTCAGCTTTAGGCAACACATTATTTTCCATAGATCTCATTCCTAATTGTAAATAGTTACTTGAAGAGGAGCATCGAGGGAAATCATGATTTAGCAAAGGAAAGGAGGAGGACAGAATGGGGAATGATGTATGTTCTTCAGGCTTTCCAAAAAGCAAGTGGAAAGTAAATGTAACAGTATCTTAACAAATTGATCCCTTTTCTTATTAGAGTCAGCTATGCCTTGAATGTTGCTTGTGACAGCTCTGCAGGCCCAGCTACCATGAATCTTACCTGCTACAGAGCCTTATGCTAATGGCAACTACTCAGGAATTGACTTATGTTGGGTTAGTAGTGTCACTCCAATTATAAAAAGAATGTATTAACTAACAAATATATTTTAAGATACAAAAAAGGATTTCATTCACCTTACCTGCTATTTATGAAACTTCAGTGTTATTGGAAGCTTTCAAAATCATGCCTGACAAAGCCTGCCTGGGAGAGCCAACTCTGCAGCCCTCAGACTAATGTTTCAAGTTTGCTAAGACATTTCTAGGGTAGTAGCTTCCCTCTAGCTAAGGCTTTGCTAAATGAGAAGTAAAGCAAACAAATCAAGTAGCAGACCCCACAGACATGTTTCTTTTCCTGGGAAACAGCCCCTGAACATTGCTATGCATCACTTCCTAGAATTTCAGCAATGCAAGGAGTAATACAGCAGAGGCAATAAAACCAAAGAATGCCTGCTCTCAGTTTAAGAGTGGCTCGCTTCCTCCTACGTTTACTTATGGCCTCTCCAGTGTTTTGAGGCCAGAATGTAACATAACAAGTGCCAGTCACTCTGAGTATTGTCACTCTCTAGACAGGAAATTTAAGTTGAGACCTAACAGACTTGTCTACCTAATGCAATACATTGTTTTGCTTCAATGTGTCCCTGATAGAGAGTTAAGAAGCAGATCTGTATAGGCAGCAGCATTCTACACAACTTATCTATGAACCTCACATGGACAAGACTCTTATTACTTATTGATTGACTCTGACTCACATTCTAACTGAATATGATTATAAAGAAGCTGCCCTATTTTTTAAAAAACTGAACACATTGTTGTTTATATATTGTAAAACAAGATCCACGGTGCACTCCTAAGAAACAAACTTGTAAATATCAATAGAGATCCTGTTACCTTTGACCATGTGTCAAAACCTACCGTCTTCATCAGTGCGAACAGAGACAGGGATGCTCTCTGGTCCAGGACCAACATCTGTGTGAGCCCTCACCCACACTTTGTACTCTGTCCATTTCTCCAAGTTGCTGATCTCCCAGCTGGAGTGCTCATGTCCAATGCCCTCAACCACATGCTTGGTGCTGTCCTCTCCTTCCACTGCCTGGTACGCGATGGAATATTGTGTGATGACTCCATTGCGGCTCTGAGCCGGTGGTGGTACCCAACTTACCCGGATGGTGGTAGAGCTGATGCTTACACATGCGACCTCTTGGGGTGGGGCAGAAGGGGCTAGGTATAAATAAATGAAGTGGGAAGATGTAGGGAAATGGTTGGGCAAAACATACCAAGCACAGTGAGATCTTACCCAACCAACAGAGATTCTCCTAATACAGAATAAAGTTTGAATTTCTTTTTATTTAAAAATATATATGCAGAGGAATTAGGTCTATGTGTGCCATTCACAGGATCACCAGTTGTGGTTATCATAGGATAAGTGTGCCATATATAGGAAAGAAAATTGGAAATCATAGGTCTTAGAAAATATTTAGAAAAGAACAGAAGAGCAGAAGTCCTCAAGAAAGAATGTGAGATCTAAGAAAGATAACAAACCAACTAAGAATAATGTGTCACATTTAAATAATTCAGTGATATTCTTTCTGAGGAGTGGTATTTGAGCAGTAGTTTGCATGGATACTTTTTGCTTAAACTGCTTAGAACAGAATCCTAAAATACAAAGTCTATTGAATCTGACATATAATGCCATAGCTTTTAAATTCCTGAGTAGGAGTTGAAATATAAAGGTCACAAAGAAAGTTTTTAAAGACATAAAAACATGATTTGCAGGATGGAAATATCATTAAGTAGTGAAGGAAACTTAAAACATCGTTTTTTTATTTGGTAAGCAGAACAAAAATAAACTAGCAAACATCAGAACAGGAATATTTCATATACTAAACTGGAGGAAAGGCAGATCAAGACAGTTATTAGGAAAAACATAAGAATTATGTGAAAATTAAACTTAAAGCTACACTTTGGATTGCAAGGACCAACATCAAACTCAGAGTTACCTGAGGATACTAAAGCAGGGGTGAAATGCTCCCAGTTCTGCTGAACCGGTAATGATGGTGGCCGGTGGTACGGAGAACTGGTAGCGATGGCAGCACAAGGCTCCACCCACCCGCTCGTCATAGTTACTTCCTGGTTTTAACCAGGAAGTAACCTGTTTTTTATCCTCTGCACATGCGCAGAAGGGTTTGCGCATGTGCAGAAGGTCTCTGCACACATGTTACATGCAAGCGCACATCACATGCGTGTGCGCACTTCCGAACCGGTTGGGAAGGTAAGTAGATTTCACCCCTGTGCTAAAGGTATATGAATGGCATCTAAGTAAATGTAGCGAAAGGAGAGATAGAAACAAGCAAGGCAATATTGAAAAAAATGGCAGAAGAATCTAAACAATTCTTCAAAGAACTGACAAGGGAATATTTTCAAACAATAAAGTCACTTGAGTGTAAAATTTCCGATCCAGTCACAACATTAACAAACAATACTGAACAATAAACAAACTTTTAATATGGCAGGAAAAAAAAAGATCCAGGGGAAGAGCTCAGACAATTGGAAAAAAAGAAAATACAAGGTCTCACAGAAGAATGGCTAAGCTACATCAGGTAATCAAACTAAGAAAACAATGAAGACATTCTAAAATTTTTACTACAAGTACTGCTGCCTGATTAAATGTCAACTATCTGAAATACTTTCTCAGTTGCCAGACTGTAAATGTTTAAGTGTGAAATAGGAGTTACTCAAGAAGTAGTCCTTAATGGGTCTAAGTCTACATGGAGAGAAGTAAGCAATGGGGTGCCACAAGGTTACATCTTAGGCCCAGTACTTCATAAACGACTTAGATGAGGGAATAGAAGGGGAACTCACCAAATTTGCAGATGATACTAAGTTTGCAGGAATAGTTAACATCCTAGAAGATAGGTTCAAGATCCAGATGGATCTTGATAGACTTGAACACCGGGTCCTATCTAACAAAATGAAATTCAATGTAGAGAAAAGTAAAGTCTTACACTTAGGTAAGAAAAACCAAAAGCCCACATATAAACTGGGGGAAACCAGGCTTAATAGCAGTGACTGAGAGAGGGATCTTGGAGTCTTAGTGGACAATCAGCTAAATATGAACCAGCAGTGTGCAGCGGCAGCTAAAAAAGCCAATGCAATCCTAGATTGCATCAACAGAGGGATACAATCAAAATCAAGTGAGGTACTAATAGCACTCTATAAAGCCCTAGTAAGACCACACCTAGAGTACTGCATCCAGTTTTGGTCACCACACTATAAAAAAGATGTTGAGACCCTAGAAAAAGTGCAGAGGAGAACAACCAGGATGATTAGGGGACTGGAGACTAAAACATAGGAAGAACGGTTACATGAACTGGGCCTGGCTAGTCTAGTGAAAAGAAGGACCAGGGGAGACATGATAGCAGTGTTTCAATATTTGAGAGGCTGCCACAGAGAGGAAGGGGTCAAGCTGTTTTCCAAAGTACCTGAAGGCCAGACGAGGAATAATGGATGAAAACTGACCAAGGAGCGATTCAACCTAGAAATGAGGAGGAACTTTTTGACAGTGAGAATAATCAACCAATGGAACAGCTTGCCTTCAGAAGTGGTGGGAGCTTCATCACTTGAGACTTTCAAGAAAAGATTGGACTGCCATTTGTCAGAAATGGTGTAAAGTCTCTTGCTTGAGCTGGGGGGGGGGGGAAGGGTTGGACTGGATGACCTTTAAGGTCCCTTCCAAATCTGTTAATCTGTTAAAGATGTAAAATAGTTGCTATTCAATCATTCTCTTCTCAACCAGATCAGATTATGGGAAACCTTTTATGAGTGAGTATTTCTGTTTATTAGCTGGTTATGTTAGGTCCACTATTGTTATTGTCACTGTAAAAAAGTAATTAAAATGAAATAATAAATGATTATAAAATTCTCTTAGGAATCTCACAAAAAGTTCCAAAGTATTCATATTAAAAGATTAAGCAGTGTGTGGGTATCAAAGACATGACACAGCAGACAAATAGCAAATAGTTTAGATGCCATTTTATACTGTAGATACTGCCCAATATCATGGTAGGATATGCTAATTTTGATGATCAGAGGGCAGGTAAAGATAATGAAACTCACCAACTTTGAACTTCTAGTATTAATTATAAGCAAAGCTGATTAATATCGTAGCTTTATTGAAAACATACTCTATATTTGAGAGTTAAGAAGTATAAAAGAGATTTATAGAAAACTGAGGAACTAAAGGAAGCAATGTGAGATGAAGTGTCTTAAATCAATGTTTGAAACATCACAGTGCAACTCCATCAAAAATGATTTATTTCTGATACCGCAATCCTCTCAAAATGGCTGCTATCTACAATATATCTTCACCAGTCTACCAGTGAGGTATGATACTGGCACATATATGTGGCTATGCTAGGAATATCCAGCAGTAGAAGCTTTTTTTCTTTTTTTTTTCTTTAAAAAAACCCGCTGAACATCAATACAAGCTGAATTTACAGCTCGACCTGTGCATTGATTCCAATAGAGGTGCATTGTTCCTAATTATTTACTTGTGGTAGGTGCCAGAATTTTTTTAAAACAAACCTTGCAAAAAATATGGGATCCTGTCATTAGACCTATGCCGCCATGATAATCCTGTTTCATTAGATGAAAAATAATTGCAGATGTACCTTATGCTTTCTGGAACGTATTTATTGCTGTTAGAATTGTACAACAATGCTTCAAAAACAATTGGGGAGGTTATATATAGGTCCCACACAAGCATAGCATTTCTCTGCTCTCCATTAAAATGGCTTGGATTTTTAAGGATGCTGTTTAAACTAAAAAAGGGTACTACTTCTTTAAGAATTATATTAACTTTAAAGAGTGGGCTCCTGAAAGCAATATCATCTTTTATTCAGACTCACATGGAATCCTAAATAAAGTTGTGCACCTATTATTTATTTAAAACATACATACACACACACACACACACAAATAAGGAATAGCCAAGAGTTGCTGTGAAATTTGCAAGCACTTTTTCCTAATCATTTTGAAACATTCTACTACTTATTGTTTATACAACAAAAAGAAGAAAAGAAGAAGAATCCTCCATAATCATGAATGTGATCAAATGATATTCTCTGCTATATGCATTTTCCACTGTAAAATGGAGAAACATTCATTTTCCTATCTGTGTTCACAGTAGGCTGTTTTGTATGATGTTTGATGTCCTGGGATTCCAAGTTATGATATTTCCCTTTTGATGTTTCTTTTGTTATGCATGTAAAATAAAATTATTTTAAAATGATAAAGCAGGCTTGCAAGCTCAATTTGCCTAGAAATTTGGCTAATAAAGGAAGAAAGTCAAGACCACAAAAGTCAAAGCTAAAGAACAAGAAACACAAAGTACCAAGAAACAGGTAGTAAACGTGTAGGTTTCCTGGGTACAAATAGCTAAGCAGTTCCTTCCACACTTGACTCTGTTTATGAGTCAATTTTGGAAATTGAGATTCATTGAGACATTTTTTTTTATGCTACTTGACAAAACTCATGGCAATTAGAAAAAGGAGAAATGAAAGATGTTTAACGAAGTACAGTAAGTGAACCATGTGAGGCACAAAATTATTTTTGACTACTGATAGCTAATGGCTGGGTAAGAATCTCATCTGTGAGAGTGCCAATATACAAACAGCAAATTAACATTAGAAGAGGTTAAAATAAAATTAAACAATGGAAGCATAAAAAAACCTGAATGAGATAAAAATATATACCAAAATGTATCTAGATATTATGCAGAGTCAATGTCACAGCGTTCACCATGTTCATACAGACAACATGATCACATTTGCAATGCCTTGATTAAAATTTCCTTGTAATGTACAAAGGCCAGCAGTTCATGCTGATATGATGAATACCAGGACCTTAATAATATAATTCCAATGTATTTTTAAAGGATTGAACAAATAGATCATTTTCATAAAGCTGGAAGCAGTATCACTTTGTACAAGGGCAACATAACTACATCCAAAATTAAGAGAACGTGTGGCAAGTAGTTTTCTTTGTTATATTTACATTTATCTAAGTTCTAGATATTTTCTTTTAGCTTTCCATTTGATCCATGCTTGATCTGAAGTTGGTATATAGGCTTGTAATGCCAGTTCCTCAAAATGACCGCCTAGTTTTAAGTGTATAATCTTTCTCATCATGTCCCACTGCTTTTCTCTTGCCAGATTCCCGGTAGTTTAATTATTCAAATCTTTATTTATAACCTTGAATCCTATGGATCAGCTACTGGAAGAATAAAATATCTACTTCCTCTACCAGTTCTCTATTCTGAAGGACCCTCTATAGTGAGTGCTTTACAGTGGTTGATTGGCCACTGGCTTAAACATCTGGTACATGTATGTGTACGTGTGTAAAATGTGTACCATTATGCAAAACCACAACTTACGTTCTTGTATCAGATGTTGGGATACAAGTGCAAATAAGAGCCCTCATCATGACATTACTGTACATATGTCATTTTAATAGAATCCCAGTTTGCTGCAGATGACTATAGACTGAAGTAATATTAAATGTGATTGAAGTGAATGTGTAGACTGACTAGAATATCTAAAATGATTTCCTTATAATTTAATCATTATAGAAATCTTACACACTTGGACTTGCAATATAGAGCAGGACTGTAAAATCCGTAATGGCTAGAAATAAGAGAGAACAAGAAGTGCTGTGGATGAGTTAATGATGCAGAATGTCATATAATGGGTATGGATGGGGTAAATATATTTTTCATTATTTTACTTTTTAAGCTGCTTTAAATCTATTTTATGACTGACACTATAGCCCTGTGATTTTTCTTGCCTCAAAATGATAAAGTATCTCACTACTGGTTTTCAGCAGTTTGTCCATCCTACATCCTGTTTTGGCACATAGATATAAGCATTATTCAGAAAAATTAATATCAGAGACCTATCAACTAAGTTCAGGGGCTTCTTCCCTATTTCTATCTTCAGTGCCAACTTAACATGCAATCTTCAGCTGCAGACTGGGATCTACAACTGCTTATAACACACTATCAGGATTATCCTCCCTTATTACAGGGTAGGCAAAATAGCTCCTCTGGGAGTCACACACATTTCTTTCTGCTGCTAATTCTGGATGTATTTTAATTTGCAAGTGGATGGAAATGTTTTTAAATGAAAGAGTCTTGAGACGCCTAATCACTTCTTATTCCCTAAATGTTTCTATGCCCAACATCAACTCAGAAACAGTATTAGGAAGGTAATATAACATGAAATAACAGGCAGTGCTTTATTCTGATATTGACTCTAGTGGACCGGAGTAAGAAATGAACCTCTCTGCCATATCTAGCAAGGCAGCTGAAGGGATTTCGAAGGTTCTAGGGAAGAGTTCACGAAATCACCAGGACTAGGGTAAGAATGGTGTTGTGATAGGTTTGAAAAACTAAGTCAGGAGTCTACAGACAATAAGAGAGAATGTGAGGCAACACTGAAGATAGAATAAGGAAGGTCTGTTTATAAATATGCATGTGAGTTTTTAAATACATAAGTTATGTAACAGACAGTATAAATTATCTGGAGATATTCTATGAGGGAGGGAATCACACGAATGATTCAAGAGTGGTATGTGTGATAGAAGTGTGAGTTAACAGAAAGAGTGGGAGGAAGTAGATCTTAAACTGGGGAAGCTGTAAGTTAAAAGGAGTGGCTGCATATTTTGATTTAAATTATGTGATAAAGCTGGAGCAATCACAGCAGCTATTTAAAAATGGACTACGCCATTATATACTTTTGTTATAGCACCTATCATACTCTACTCTCTCAAAATGCAAATGTGCTTAACAAGCCAAAATATTGCACTCTAACTGCAGAGGCATCATATATTGCTCAGTTACACACAGCCTTGCATCACAATTCACATCTATCATATTTCACATCTGTATTACTCTTTGTTTCTGAGATCTGTCCTTTTGGTTTAAGTACAATGATTGGGAAAGTACCCAATTGCTCCCTATCGATTCATGTATTTCTTCAGTAGCTGCTACCAGTTCTATAAATATCCCCATCCAATATGTTCTCCAATATCTAATATTTATAATATCTACATTTGGGTATCATTTGATCTAATTTATTGGTTTGGCATTTCATTCGTTTGACACTACGATTCCGCAAACAGGGCTGCTGGAGCCCTTATAAGTGATACGCTGCTAATGAGAAAATGAACTGTAATTTCAATCACAAGTGGAGCAGTTCCACCCTGAGCTGATTCTACTTGGGAAAGCATTGGCTGCACACAGAAAGCTCTGCTGTTATTGCCTTCATTTGTTGCCCCATGGAGTCACTAAACTCTTGACAGATGGCACAAACAGAAATGTCTCACTTCCACCCTGAATGTTTTCATAAAAGTAAGCCCTCAAATCACCAGTGAAAACAAGCTTATCTCAGAGCTTTTTGATAGCCTTAATCTGCTTACGTGCTACATTCTGAGCTGCCAATAAGTGAACTGAGCTTATACTTCACCAGCACATGGGTGAGAAGAGAATAAAAAGCAATCCAGTGTCAGTCATCTTTTCATCTGGCCATCTGATTAATTTTACTGTTGCCTGGTATAGTATATAGCATGAACATGCAACACGGCATACCAGACTGCTTAATTCAGCATTCATTCTCTACAGAATGTGTTAATGATTTTCTCTTCTTATAGAGATTGGAATTGCTCTTTTCTAAGTGAATTCATAGAAATTTCCAACGGCAATAACATAATGTGTATAGCACATAGACAGCTGGATGTCCTGGGATGTATGGATATAAGCAAGGGTATTTCTCAAAGGGATATGAGCACATGCAGAGCAGGGATATGCATGCACAAGGTTCAGAGATTGAGTATCTTGTTTGCAACGGAATGGAGAGTGGAAGAGGATGCAGTAAAACTCACAGAGATAGGGAATATATCCTATTTGCTTTTCCCTGTAAATCTGTGAGTCTACCTGTTGAAAGGGCATGATCTGAAAGAGAAACAAGACTTACCCTGGCCAAATGGGCTCCTGTTTCAGAACAGTTCTGAAACTATAGCTGGCTTGTCATTCCTCATTTCTCTAGACAATGGTTCTAACTCCCCATCAACTAGCACAGTGGCAACAGCATTTCCCTTGCTTACATTCCCATAGCCATACAGAGACACTTACTGGACTGTGCTGTCCGAGCTTCCAAAATTGGAGTAAGGACTCCTAGTCCCTGCTCAGACCGGGCTCCTAGTTGAAATTTGTAGAGTGTATCTGGCTTGAGCCCTTCAACTGCATAAAATGAAGTCTGGTCGAATTCCACCTTATGCTGGAAAAGATAAAGAGTCGTTTTCTTTTTATTTGGAGTGAAAATAAGGAAAGCCAACCTTTAATGCTTTTCTTTTGTTCTTAAATCATTTGCCCATCAATACTTGCAGATTAATCAAGTCAATGGTACAACACAAGTTACTGAATTTGCATAACAGTAGGAAAATCATTATCTTCAAATTGAGGACACTAACAAAGCAGTCTTGTGCTCTTCAGAACCAAAATATCTATTAGAAATGCAACCACAGCATTCTGCAACATGTCAGTGTAAAAATGTCAGGAAAGCAAAAAGAATGAATTTTCCCTCCCAGCATTTTGTTATGTTAAGTAGCTTTTAGATCAGAGTCTGAGCAATCGTAATATAGAAACTTTATACACAAACACATACACAGAGACACTACTCTCTTGGGTGTAGTGTCCAGAAGGGGTCTTGGATAGTATTGTGCATTCCACAATTTTATACATGTAGTTCTCAATTTACAACAGTTTATTTAGTGACCATTCAAAGTTACAACAGCACTGAAAAAAGTGATGTATGATCGTTTTTCACACTTACGACCATTGCAGCATCTCCCTGGTCACATGATGAAAATTCAGCTGCTTGGCAACTGACTTATATTTATGACATTTGCAGTGTCCTGGGGTCATGTAATCCCCTTTTATGACCTTCTGACAAGCAAAGTCAATGAGGAAGCCAGATACACTTAACAACTGTGTTAAAACTACAGTGATTCATTTAACAACTGTGGCAAGGAAGGTCGTAAAATGGGGCAAAACTCACTTAACAAATGCTTCATTTAGCAACAGAAATTTGGGACTCAGTTGTGGTCTTAAGTCGAGGATTACCTGTATAATCTGTGACTTTTCAATGATTAATGTTGGTCACAAACAAGTCAGCAACCAGAGTATTTCCCTGCCTCTAAGCGTTAATGTATAAAATTGCGAAGAAAAGATATGAAAGGTAAGAGTTATGCCTACCAAAAATTCAGTCAGAAAGGTACTTAATAGAATTTCTATTGAATATATCAGCTGGGCTGATATACTTTATCCCATCAGCAGCAGAAACTAACAGGCACATCCAGATTTGTTTTCATTTGTATAATTCATATCACAAAATCCAGTATTACAGAATTCCGGTAATTTTAAGGCCCAGAGAACACAGAGCCTTCGTCTAGTATTATCCCACATAACCCTTTAAGTCTTTATTTCAGATATTAATTTATTGACAATTAAAAAGCACTTTCAGATACTGAAGACCCCAAAACATTTCTTAATGCAAAACAGCCTATATATGATACAAGCTATGGCTAGATTTCACTTCCAAATCATCATAAAGGACTAGATGGACAACCTTTGAAGCGTCGTCTACGCATTCATGACAAAGGGAATGCTTTCAGTAATTATTCCTTATGGCCAGGAATCCAAGTGATTGCAGGAGTTCTTGATTCTCCCTCTCACACAGAAATATGTACAAAGGTTTACAACTACATGACACCTTCTTTTTTAGAAGTGGTTTTCAACAACAATCTTCTGTATCTACCTATATTTTGACAAGAATCTAACTGGCAATATAGAAAAACCTGCCTCACTTCCATACGAAACTACAGTATAACAATCAATTATTATTATTTCTTACCTGGATCCCATTTGTTCCCTCCCAGTATATCAGCTCATACTTGGTGATGCGCTCTTGAGAGGCTGGCAGCCAAGTCAACATGATCCGTGTGTCTGACTCGGCCTCAGCTTGGAAGTCTGCTGGTTGGGCTGGAACTAGGGACCAATGAAGTATGAGTCAGTGGAGGTAGATCTGAGGAGCTTTAGGAAGTGCCCAAGTCTTAACACTATTGTAAAACTTTACAGCATTTTCATAACTCTGTTCAGTACCTTCCCTTTCTTTTAGATTCCAAGTTCAACAGTTTTCTGTTTAACCTTGTTAGCTAAGCAGATGTCCATTCTTGACAAACATAAAATGATGATAAAACAACATGGTATTTATAATCTGAAGAAGAACGTATTTTCCTCAGTCTTAATTAAGAAGCATAAGCTGGCTCCTCAATGAACAAACCCTGTGTCTGAACCATACCACGATCATGATCTTTGTCTCAGATGTCTGAAAGAGTTAGAGCAGACTAAGACATAGAGGGGACAATTTTAATTCTCGTTTTTCCAATCTATTTCTCCCTGATAGTGTTGAAACTGCAACGCCCAGAATTCTGCATCATGCAATCTCAACTCACCTGAGGTGTTATCAGATTGGAAGAAAGCTAACTTATACCAAACATATGGTACTTACCACCCTGCTGGGTCTTGACTTGAATAACATCAGAAGGAGGGCCATCTCCTACTGAGGTGAAAGCCAAGACACGGATACTATATGTAGTCTCAGTTATCAAACTGCCCACAGTGGTGAGATGACTATCATCAGTGTTGTGCTTCTGCCACATGCTGAGTGGTAGATGGGGATCAGTGGTGTAATATACCCGGTAGCCTCGAATCAGTCCATTAGGCTCTTCAGGTTGTTCCCACTGGACCAGCATAGTGCTAGCACTCAGCATCCGTGCCTGCACTTTGAGAGGTGGGCTTGATGGAGCTTGTTCTCCTGTCCGCGCCTCAACCAGTTCACTAGGAAGGCTCCTTCCAATGTTGTTTACAGCAATAATGCGGAACTCATATTCTGAGAAGGGGCTTAGGCCACCAATACTATAGCGGGTGGTGGCCACACCATCCACTTCTTGAAATGTTCCCTCCAAAGATTTCGACTTATATTGGATGACATAATAGGAGATGGGGTCTGCATTTCCAGAGTCCCAGGTGAGAGTAACACTGGTGGCTGTTGTTTCAGTCACTAATGGCTCTGTTGGGGGCTTTGGCAAAGCTGAAAATATGAAAACAAAATCATACTATTAATGCAATTGATAGAATGCATAAAAATATAAATGAGGTTCAAAATTTCCTTAACCTTCTTTAAAGGCAGAAATAATTTTACCGAAACATACATTTTATATTACACACTACCACATATTACTTGGAGTGCTTTTAATGAAAGGGTAAACATAGCAATCATGTTATTAGATGTGTTCACAGAACTTGTTGGTGGCTGGTTAAATAACCATAATTTAAACAAGAATCCAAGTCAGCTTTCAAATAGAAAAAAAGGTTCTTCAGCTGGAGTACCCTTCAGGAACTTTTGTTCAGGGCGAATTCACCAAGACAATAATACTTGCCTTGTACTACTATTACAAGAACAACATTCTTATGGGATGCAAAAATCAGTGGGAGGTACATTTGGGTGATGGGACAGTACAGCATCCTGGCCATAATAACTCCAAGCATTTGCACAAAATGTCACAATCTTCCTGTACTACTATATAAGAAAATCTAAAGCCAGTATTGTGATCTGGGATTATTTTATATATTGATTTTATGTCAGGGCTATATATAAATAAATCAATATATAGGTACAAATAAGAGAAGAGTTACATCAGAGAAATTAATACCAAAAAGATATGTAGGTTTGTTTGAGATTTGTTCTCCATTTTGGGAGATGTTTGGGTATCTGTTTCATGAAGTAAAAAATATACCAAATGAGAAGAGACATGTTATGTGTCTGGGACAGAATCTGATCTAATTCCACATTTTATATTATATATAATGCATTATTTGATCAATCTCCCTCAGGAAAAAATAAGAATGTAAAATCTGAATAAAATCTAGGAAAAGACAGCTGCAAATGTATATATCTGTCATAATTTCTTTGGACATAATCTGGAATTTCTTACCTTTGACAGTAATCTGTGCTGTTGCATGGATTACTCCCAGTGAGGACATGGCTTCACATGTATAGTTGGCTGATTGTGTAATATTGATCAGTTCTAGAACATTCCTGCCCATTGGCATGTCATCTTCTTTTGTTAATTCCACATCTCCAACAATCCACTTCACATACGGCATTGGAGACCCCACTGCTACACATGTGAGGTTCACACTCCCTCCAGGCATCACCTCATGGTTGCTTGGAGGGATTGAAAATCGAGGAGATACTCGCCGCACTGAAATAAGAAACAGAGAACTAGTAGGGTCACAGCTTCAACTTGTGTATTCATTTTTGCTTTCAAAGTTGATGGGCGGTGGGGACATCAACACTCATCCTACTAAATTGTAGTAAATCACTCTGGAAAAAGAAAATTCTTTCTTCAAGCAAGACGTGTTTACTGAATTTCATGTCTACATGTCTCCTTTTTAAGTCACACTGGCATTATTTTCATCAAGAGGTCTGGCATGTTACATCATGTCACTAAGATGAATCTTCATTTCCACTGCATCCCGTTAACTAGAAAATAAGTTCATTTTCCAATCCATAAGGTACACTAAAATTCTGCCAGATGGGTTTATTTAAGTAGTATCATTGCAAAGTGGTCTGCAGGCCAAATTATGTTATAATGGCAGGTACAAATTTCCTTTCAAAATTATTCTGTATATTATAACTGGCTAAAACAATATTCCCAGAGAAAATGTAAAGAGGCCTAGGCCGTATGCAAACCTAGTTAGCATTTCTTTTTTGGAAAGGAGTTCAGATCTACCCTGATACAAGAGCACTTGGAAATGGATCCTCCTTGCAGGATGAATCACACCCTGTATTCACTCATGCAGTATTCTTCTCTTGGTGTGGTGGCAAGCCTTCAGATGTACTAAAGCTTGCCGGCTATTAGCTGAACCACTTCATCTAGGGAAAAGGTACATAAATGATGCTCTTCTCTAAGGCCAGGTTACAGGCCAATTTAAACAAGGACAAAAAACATAACTGAGCAGAGTAAATCTTTGTTTCCTCTGGGCAAATTAATTCCAGGTTTTAAAAAGACTTGTGTTGTATCTCCTCTGGGAAACCTGTATTTCCAAAATGAAGTCAGTGCTTATGTATGTAGAATCCTCTCTTCCTTAATAATACAGCCTCTCCAATTCATACCTCCTGATTGTTAAGCAAATAGCTAAAGGGCAGAGAATCTATAGAAAAGACCTATTGGGAGGGAGATTGCTGAGCAAAGCTTGCTCAAAGGGTCTACTGCAGGGGTGTCAAACTTGATTTCATTAGGTTTGTGTTTGACCTCGGAGGGCTGGATAGGGGCGTGGCCATGGTGAGCATTTGACACAGGTTTAAGATGCATTTTTCCTTCTATTGTTTTTGTCCTGCAGAGTGCTGCTGAAGGCAGTGGAGGCCAAAAATGAGCCATGTGGGGGCCTCCACAGGGCCCTTTTTTGGCTGGGAAACTGCTACTGGAGGCTGTGGAAGCCAAAAAAGGGCTGCGGGGGGGCTGCATGCACCTGCCCGTGATTCATCAGTCCAGTGGATTCACAGAAAGAAAACTGGCACTGAAGGCCTCACATTACTATGAACAACAGAATGAAGATTTGAGGATAAACGTAACAATATTGTCAGCAATATGCATACTACACATGAAGTATTTTTGAGGGACAAAAAGGGGACACATTAGCTGCATAACAGCTGGAGGAATAATAATGTACATGTTTTCAAATATGTAAAAACAGGTTTTTTTAAATCAATCTCAAATCAATAGTTACATGCATGGTTGCTAGTGAGAGACTTGTTACCCAACTGAAAGAAGTACTTTATAAACACAAATTAAAGCAAATAAAAAGGGGTCACATTAGCTCTTAACATAATTATCCAGATATTTGATGGACATGGCAATGGGTCAACATGATGGGGTGGTTGTCCAACATAGCCTGGATCTGATCGGCAAGAAGCAGGACTCTTCTCTTCCCCATCCCCCACCCAATGAACATGAAGCTGAGCCAATAGAGGACAAGTTTGCTTATATATTAGGATTTCAGTTCAGTGTACCAACCAACGTCCCACCCCCTCACCAACTAAACTGGTCTCAAACAAAAACAAGCTTTAGGAATAATGCTACAAACTCGTGCATGGCAATTATTCACTGACTTGACATGCACCAGACAGACAAAAGATCAAAAAGGGAAAGGAACTAATATATAAAATCTGAACCAAAAAACCCCCCAGCGGGAGTTGTGGAAATGCACAAAAATGCAATTACTGACGTCAGAAATGAAACTGGGAGAAATTCATGCAGAAGGATCAAACACAATCAGTAGCATGCCTTTGCCGTATCTACTTCTGTGAAAACCAAGCAAGATAACTCCTACCTCCCATTCAGGTTATTTAAACCACATTCAAACATATGCATGCATACTCAGTAGTTAAAATTAAGTTAGTTTTGACAGAACAGAATTTCATGACTTATCCCTCAAATATCAGTCCTTGGTTATCTCCTCTGTTGCCATAAAAGAACCTGTCAGGACTACGCAAGGAAGAAAGAACACAGCTTGTGAATCTGCAGATAAGAGCTTAAGTTCATTCAGCAAAGTGCTATCAAGAAAACCTCTCGCCCTTTTTGAAAGCTGCTGTTTACTATTCTAGTGGGAGGGGATGAGAAAAGGTTATTTGACAATATATCAGACATGAGGCTCTTCTAGCCTAGTCCCAGGATGAATGGAAATGAAAATCACCCCCCCCCCTTCAATTTCTGCAAACAAAACAAAACAAGGGGAAAAAAGATTTTTTAAAAAAAAAAAACCCTATAGGCAAGCCTTTGCTTCATAGGTTTTGTTACCCAAAGATAGGATCTAGGGACAGAAAAAAACATTTCCCCAAACAACTCAGCCAAATGCCAATCTCGTGACTGAAAACCAATACACATCTCCCTAAGGCCAATACTGACACTAAGTGGATGATCTCTTTCTTCTTGTGGTAACCCGATTTTGTGGTAGTCCCCTCATATTTGGGCTTAAAGGTTTGGGAATAAGATTGTCCTAGATTTTTTCTTTTTGGTAGTCTATTCTGTTCTGAGCCTTTGGCTAAAGGAATACATTATTTTTTTCCATTATGATATTAATAATCCATATGCTGGCCTCCATCTATCCTAACAGAGAAGGGAATGGTTCCTCTGTTGCCCAAAAGGAGAAAATGAGAGTGAGAGGAACTGCTAGGTAAAAAATTCAAGATGTCAGATGTCAAGCTCTGTTGCCTTCCTTAGCATCTCCTCAGTAGTTTTGTTCCTCCCAGTCTGATTATAAATAACCATTAAAAGTGCAGCAAATCAAACTTTAGTTCTCAGCATGCACAAGGGAAGAACAGGGGCAAGGCAATCAATAGAAGCACAAGTTCTTCCTTATTAAATAAGGATCAGGGGAAAGCTACCTTTCTTTCCCATTTTTAAAATTTATCGTAAACCTCACACTGAGGTCTTCAAGCATATAAAAGAGCAAAAAATGGGCCTTATGGATTGGATCAGAGATGCTATAGTCAATCCAAGTTGAAATTCTCAAACTCGGAATGTAACGCTAGTGCAACTGGCAACTTTATTTCCTTGAGTTCAACAGGACATGAAGTAAGACTGTCGATTAGCTCTACAATTCTCTGGCAGCGCATAGCAGAGCTGTGGAATGTCACTTATGCAACATCCATCCACATGTGCTGATGTTCTTCCAGGCTCTAATCTCTTGTTCTTCCCTGCTACTAGTGTGGGAAGTGAAGCAGAGCTGTCAATCAGTGTTACAACATTTTGACAGACAATAGTACAGTTTATGAAAGTCACTTACACAATGTCCACATATGTGTACAATTCCTGCCAGGATCTAGGTCTTGGCCCTTCCTGCCAATGAAGTCAGTTATTTAAAGAAATTCCAATGTGCCAATTATAGAAATCTTCATACGATTTACAAGGTACCAAACTGGTCTTAAACATATTTTAAAAATACCTTTCCCTGACCTATCAGGATTTGCTACAGGTTGGGGTTTTTTTAAAAAATAAAATAAAAATAAAAGCAAGTAACAATTTCATATTTTGCAAGAAGCATATTTGTGAAATGCTACTGTAGGATAATAATATTCAGGGTTTCTTTTAGCACATTTTCAGAGAATAAATGCACTGCCAGTCCTCCCAGGTTATGGAACAACATATAGCTTGCAAAAGGTGGACATTCCCTACTGAGCTGAACATGTAGTATGGGCAATAATTTATAAAATTATTAAGTAAGTGACACGGTCTATCCAAACCTATCACAAAGCAACATAGGTAGGAAAAATACCCCAGCAGAGACCAGATTTCCATTCTGAGAGGCTGGGATGAAGCAAACAATACTACAGAGTATTAATAATTCAGCATGCAATAATGTGCACTTTTCCTGCATCCAGGGCCAATGAGCATGTCTCTCACATCACAGTAGTGGCTTCTCAAATTTAATCAAACACTGAGGTCATTCTATTAAAAGTCCTCTTCCCAGCAGTTTCTAGCTTCCTTTTGAGAATTTTCAGGTACAAAGCAATTGCTTAGTACTGAGATGTTGTAACAATAATTAAATGGTTACAACAAAACTAAAATAAGTGGGCTCCCTAGAAAAGAACAGTGAGGATCGCCGGTTTAAATAGAATGTAAAGGCCATTAGCCAGGCTACTTATATGTGCTAAGGTTAAATTAAGACAACTTTTCTGCAATATGTATTTACTAATGCTATGAGAAAAACCAAAGTCTCTGCTGTATTATTTGCAAGACCATTTAAAAGCAGTTGATATAAGTGCAGCAGAGATACAGCTTTTCTTATATCATGGGCTTTAAATTTTGAATCATATAGATTGGTTCTGCAGGAAATATATTTACTGGTACTATGTCTCCTAGTCCATAACTTACTGGATCAGAAATAAGGGTTGTAAATTAAAGCTCAAGTTACATAAGTCTTTATCTTAAGCATCCTAGTTGTGGTAAAAAAAAAAAAAAAAGCCAGGATTAGTCTCTAGATAGTCCAGAAAGGACTATCTAGAGTCCTTTCTGGACTATCTAGAGACTTGTTATCACCAGGCCTTCAAATGCAAATTTTAAACAAATCTTTGACTTTCACAAAGCTATCATTTAATTAATTACAACTACAACCAAATTTTGAGGGAGGAAACATGTAAATTAATCCTCCATTCAATATTTAGGGTTAAAAATGGTAAAGCAGCTTTCAAGTCGAGCTCGATTTCAGGTGACTACTGTATTTTGCGATTAGCTTTGGTGGTTTTTTTTAAAAAATAGATTCCAGGTCTAACCAAGAGTCATGGATTTCTCAGGAGGCTTTAACTCCTATTACAGTAATCAAATTTGGCCATATTTAGTGTCCAAGGTCAATTAAGGTTAGCTCACTGCCGGAGGCTCACTTAGGAGAAATGGTTATATAAATCATCCACTGAAAATGTTATATGGTTGTACACCCCCTTCTTTTACTTCTTTCAACTTACACATAAGGAATTTGCTTTATAAGAAAGCTGGGCTAGATCAAGAGAACTGGGATGTTTGTTATTTCCTTTTATTGTCTAATGCCCATTGCATTTACTTATTTTGTTAAATTAATTTGTTTTTGGAAGTTGGAGAAAGTATAGACTGGAAGTATTATTTGGGCAAATCTATTATTCCTTTTCTCCTTCTTACCACAATGATCTTAAAACAAAATCTTCTTGTGGTATGGTGGTACCTGGGGCTTTTCCAACTATTGACAGAATTATCAGCAGGAGAGAAAAATGGAAGCAGAAAAAATGCATTTAGAGGTTTATCTTCTGCTCAAACAGTGCTGTACTATTTATATTTTTAATGCATCCCTGAGTGCTGACATTTTATATTCCAATTTTCAAACCAGGGCCGAAACATTGTTGGATTATATTTCAGCTATAACTTTTAAGGCCAATTATTTGCACTGACAACCCCATATAACAGAGCATCTATCATTACAGCAATACAATGCCAAGGACCCATCACGGTTCAGTCTGGTGACATGGTAATAGCAAAGAAAGGGAAAATCAAACTGCTGTTTTGAAATTTGCATTCATTCACTTTTAAAATAACACAGCATTAAAGATGGAGAGAGAGAGAGAGAGAAATGAAATGCTTTATCATTTAACTTTTTAATACATAACCTGGTAGCAATTGCAGAGCAATAATTAAATGCCTGGATGAATCCTTCATAATTGAAAATAAAGGACAAAAAAGTCTAAGATGTATTTATTTAAATAAATAAATTTAGAAAGCTGCTTTAATCCTAAATTACTTTAGGTAGCTTACAAATTTAAACATTCAGTGCCAAACAAATTATAAAGCCAGGAAATATCCCACAGGGTTATTTAACACCTCTATTTCACCCTATTATATAATTGAGCTGTAAAACATTTATGGGTGATGGACCTTAATGAGATCCATTCTTGTTTGTTGAAGGGCTGTTACAAATTCAACATTTTTTCTTCAAGGGTGGTAAAATATATCCATTTGGGAATAACTTTACATTTGAAATCATGGGGTTTATTCTGTCAAATGGTTTCAAACGTATGCACTTGAAAAATTGATTACTGCTAGGTAAACATTGTTCCTGCAGCTGAGACTGGAACATGGAACTACTTTCAAACATGAAATAGTTCTTAAGTGTCCATCCCTCAGCCAAGGCTGTTGGCACTGATAGATATTTCTAAGAACTCATGGAAGAAATACTGCTATTTGATCTTGCACAACAGACCACTAGGTATGAAGAATCTATGCAGCTTTATGATCTTCCTCCTATTTCTCAATTTCCATCTCTGCCAAGATGTCATGGAATACCGCCTTCAATAAATTTCAGTTTAAGACTGGAAATAAGAAAACTTTTTTATTCCATTGTTGGTTAAGGGAGCGTGTTAAAAAAAGAATATTGAGAACAAAAGCTCTGCCTCAGGACAACTGCAACAGCAGCTCATTAAACATACTCTAATTATAATCTTAATGAAGTATGGCTTGAGGGGCCTCAGTTTAAAGCAAGTACAAACAGCAGCTTTACACAATTTAGGGCTATTATGCTATACATGGAGCGCAAGAAACCGAAGAAAGCAGGAACCTTTTAGTGGAGACTGCAAACATAAGATCATTTTAAATATATGAAACAAGTCAGGGGAACAATATAGGAAATACTATAAGAAAAATGCTGGGATGGGTGAACTGCAGGATGTACATGACTTTGACCACAAAACTGATGTGTAAACAGTCTGCAATTCCTAATATGATTTGCTCCATTATAACTGAGGCACAAAAAAATAACAAGAATTTTCTTATTCACAAAGGAAGAAATACCCTGAGTGAGAAAAAGTTCCTGTTATATTAGCATTACAGCTGGCTGAAGCAGTAGCAACTCAAAACAATTTCTCTCTCATCCCAATGCATAGTACCATTTTGGAACTATCTGGCTTGACATTGTACTGCAGCAAAAATACTAGACTTGCTTATTTCTGTCATCCACGTTACTCCTGTCCTCTCTAAAATGCATGGATGCCCCAAAGCACCACCAGCAATAGATAAAAAATAAAATGGGGTAACATTTTTCTTTCTCTAGCACACAGCACAATGGGAAAGAGTAACAGCCCTGAGATTCAGAGATACTGTACAAAATGAAAACGTGAGAACGTTGATAATTACCTACAGCTTTCTGTACATAAATTCAGCATTTGAAATAGATAGGGGAGTATTAAATGAACCTGGAAGCTATGTTATTCTTTGGGGTGGGACAAATGTGTTTTAGCTATGCTGCCAAAATTAAGTTACTTCTATTATTCTATCCAATGCTTATACTGTATTATTTGGCCCCTCACATCACAAGACAGTCTAACGAAGTCAATACCCTCTCTGCTACCTAATAATTTAATTGCATGCAATTAATTCCCCCCTCCCCAGCCCAAAATAAGGGAAAAATTGCAAGGGGATTGCATGCAGATAAAAGTCTGTGCATATAAAACATCAAGCAACGAAGGCATGCAACCATGGATCAATGCTATCAGCAAGGTCATAGCAAGTTGGAAGCAGATTCCATCAGGGCTGCAGGGCAGGGCCTGGCATGGAGCCAGCAGCCATCAGATCCCCTTTCTGCAGGGATGACACTCAATCCCCTACTGGAAAAATCCCATCTGAGGTGGCATACTGTAGGTGGATAATAAGTGAAAAGGACCAACCTTCTCGCTGATCTGAGAGATGAAAGTTTGTTTTGTTTGATGACATTGTGCGATGAAGATGAGAAGGGAATAAAAAAAGACAAGGAAAAACACAGAGAGTAAAAACAGGCCAAGCTGCATGTGTCTGCACAGCACTGAAACAAAACATGATGATTGAGACCGGCCAGGACTACCAATTCTGCAAATTCAGATACAAACATCCTCCCACCCACATCCACTCACAGGTACACAAATTGGCCATTCTTGTTTCAAAACAGTAGATCCAGCTTTTCTTCGTTTTCCAGATCCACATAACCCTCAGCATGCAGTAAACTGCTTCATCCCTGGTCAAGTGTAGATAAGGGTGTGCATACATTCAATCCAAAGGTATGTATGCACCAAATTTCATTCAACTCAGGATCTCAAAGCCAACCATTGCTCTAATATCAGCAGAGCTACTTAAATCCCACCTATCCCATTCACAATTTTAATATGAGCACACCCACTCCCCCGCCCCCCCCCCCCAAATCATCGCAGGAAGAGTCTTGGTGAACAGTGGCAATTCTTCTAGCACGAAGAGCCTCTTGCTCTCTCTTCCCAATCTCAGCTAGAAACAGCAGAGAAACATTAGTGCAATAGGAACCAAGAGCTGAATATATATTTTGGTGTGTATATATATATATATATATATACCAAAAAAAAAAAAAAAGGAGGGCAAGAAGTGAAAATAACAGCCACCCCAAATTGGCAGGGCAATCCAGTACATTTCCTGCTTTTGTTCCTGCAGGAGAGACAGTAAGAGGTTAGTTCTGTTTTCCGGAAGGGCATGAAATATCTCATTTCATCTGCAAGAATGACCTTACAGAAACTAGATATTTGTTGTGCTCTGTCTGAAACCGAACCTTTACTGAAAGAATGTAGAGGCTAACCTGGTGATTAAAAACTGCTTGTGAGTCACATTTTAAAACTGGAGAGAAGAGGGAAAAACATGCTTATCAGCAGGCCATCCATTTAAAAAACTTCATGGGACAAGAGATATTGTAGAGGGTACCATAATTTCCAAGGATAAAATAGAATGAGGCTTCTACTACTTGGTCCGTCATTAGGCTGCATCTAGATTCCATCGAATTTTGGTACAACAATCCATGGAATTTATCTTCAGTGTTGACAGTGCGAGCTGAGATACGGGCATTATAAAGAAAGGGTCTTTTCTTTATAGAGAACAGAGACTTAATAATTACTCAATGAAATGTCAACCAAAATACAATAGCCATTAATAATAGATATTAGAAAAGTGCTATACTTTGGATCTGAGCTCAAAAAGGTATTCCAGAATGTGTCCCTGGGCATGTATAACTCACTTGCTTCTGCCACCTTAAATAAGTCAAGTGATTCAAGGAAAATGTATGTTTAAGTGGCAATAGGGTGTGATTGGATGGTTTGGACTGGTCTTGGATAGACAGAGGTACTTTCTTAATTCAAATGTTTACTTTCCTGGGATTGATGTGTTACTGTGCAAGCCTAGGAAAAGACACAGCCTGTTTAATGAGGCACTGGCCAGTGGGACATATGCACCTATGCCTGTCCTTACATACCTTTTGGGCTTCAGATCTGAAATGTGGCATATCAATAAATTACAGTAAAAATAATACCTCTGTTCACTTTAGGAATGAATGGAGTTGCCTGATTTGTTTTCTGGTATGAATGTATGTCTGAGCATGTAAGAAGGAGGAGTGCATATGTTAAGAGAATACCTTTTCATTTTGATAGGACTACATCACTTTAAAATCTTAGTTGTTTCCAAGGCACTATGTGAAGGAACTAAATGTTGAGCCTCTGAATATATAGCCAAAGAAGCCATTGTTGAAATAAGGTCTGTTCTCACTGAACTTCAGTTTTCATATAGTTTGGGAGATATTTTATATTAAGATACATTTAATAACAAGAGAATAATATAAATTGATGTTTTGGGGTATTTTACACAAAAAATGGAATTATAAAATACCAGCTCACCTTTCTTTCTGTAGTTGAAGATTTTACCACTGGGAGTCATGGCTGGAGGACTATTGAGGAATTAGGGCTGCATATACAAGTTTACATGCTTAACTCTCTATTCTTTTCTATTGTTAATAAACCGACTTCTATATTAATACTGTTAGCTATATAACATGACATGGATATATATTTAAAACTAGTTTTGTTTAACACATTAGAGATGCATGCTTTTGTGATGCTTTTGTGCATGCTTTTGTGCTCTCTGTTGCCATTATTGTTATTCAAGAAATAAAATCAACCATTTTATTTGGTGCCACCCACAAGCAAATTTATCGGAACTGGGCTTAAGGGTCTACTTTGTTCAGAATTATCCACTTTCTATGAAAAGGACCTCTAGGACTAAGGTGAGCAATATAAAAAGAAAACTGTGATGCTCAAAACATTACAGTGGGATAATACTGTTCAATACTGAACTGCCTGGCTTCACCCTGGAGGCCAAAGTGCTTTGGATTACAATAAGGAAGAGGTACTTATGAAACACACTAATATAAATAGTTACCTTGTTGGGCTGTCAGTCAAAAATAAGCTCCGGGCCTGTAATTTACTACTGATGGATTATCTCTTAATCTCTGCTGATACTAATGGACTATAGGGAATAAACATTAGAGCTGATTCCACTCTGGAATAACTGAAGAATGGTAGAAACTATAGTTTTTCATATCTAATATTGAAATTGCCTCTGTTTTATCAGTAAATATTCCAGGACCTACTAAATTGTAATGCTTATTTTCTCTCTTCTGAGCCTATAATTTCACCCCTTATCTCTGGCACTCTCCCCTCTTTTTAGAATCCTGACATACTAAGAATTGCAGTAAATTACATTGGACCTAGGAAGAGCAACATTAAGATGCAATAACCATATAAATAAATAAAAGCAACCATAAGCTTTTGTCCTACTAGTGACTATAAGACGCAAAATTGGCTTTTATGGACACTATTTGCTAAAAATAGCCATTAAGTCTGCCTCACTTGATGAGGGCCAGTATTATAAAGGAGAAGCAATAACAGGACACTCTTCTCAGTGTAGAAATAAACAACAAAATTGAAGACGAATCAAATCAGAACAATAGATGGTTATTGTAAAATCCAACAACAAGAATATTAAACTCATAATTTAGGAACTATGCAAACAAATGCCAACCTTTCCATTTTTAAAATTTTCTTCCTAAAACATGGCACAGCTGGCCTTAGATGTTTATTACAATTATTTCAAAGGATGTTTCTTTCTTTCACATAATCATTTTCTCAGTTACATTTCTCTGATTTATTTAGAAGAAAGCTAAGCAATCATTTTGCCCCTGAGGGATGCATCTGGTGCTGGGTTCAATTTTTGGAGTGGTATCCTTTCCCATATTAAAAGTAAACAACTCAGTAGTAGATTGGCTATTACCAAAACTAGGAAGTGATGGAAATAATAACTCCTGCCCTAAAGGGAATTTGCATTGGTGGATTCCAAAGCCAAACCCTCTCCATTTAGAACATTTGTGTTCTACATTTCTTCTTTTCAATAAATAGTTGTTTTACTACGAAGAGAACTGAGGCTTTTAAAAATTACATTTATAGATTGCTGTACTTCTGAAAGATTCTCAGAGTTTACAAAGACAAAATACACAGTCAATCAATACACAATTTTAAAAATGCAGCAATAAAAGATCCAGAAATCAGTGAGGTTGGGAGCCAACTTGTACTCCATTGGTAATGGTTACCACCAAAGCCCCCTGCACCTCTCTAATGTGGGGAATTATTAACTATTATTAGTTTTGAAGTGCAGATATTTGCATAAGTATTCAAAGATAAGCCAAGAGCATTTATGCCCTAAATAAATAAGACTAGGTTTCTAGTCTGTGCTAAAGTATTCCACTGATTATATGGCTACTATGTATAAAGTCCTCTTTATTCATTATAAATCTGTAACACTATACAAAATGCATTTTATACTATTCAACTGTATATTCAGTAACGTTTGTTTATAAGTTATATAAAAATGTTCCATTCAACGTTATTTTATTTTTTTATTTCTGTCAGTTTTATCTGTAATTCATTAACTATCCAAGAATAAATATGGCATTAAAGGGAAAACAGAAGCTATAATCATTATGTGAAATCAGAATGTATTTGAATGAAGTACAATTATTTTTCCAAATTTATTTTTGAAGATAAAAAACTATTCCTCTAAGATCTCACTGCTACTGCCCCAAAATGTTAAAATTCATTGAGATTTGAACTTACATAGTCTCTAAGACATTGTGGGGGTAGGGGATATAGGATGTTACTGTTCTATTTACTCAGACGACCAGGTCATCATTAAAACTTTACTACTTAACAATAACAGCTCAGCAGACAGAGTATGATATAAATTGTTTCCTTTTGGGAGACTGACCAATAAATCTATTCTTCCATGTTTAATTACTCTCTGACTTGTCATAAATTATTATAGTCTCTTTTTTCCCTTTTCTTTCCCCTCTTTATTTTGTGCAATTGTCAACTCTCATTTATCTTACAGTTTCTTCCTCAAGGTTATCTTAGCTTTCTGATTGCCTTCATTATAAATCAATTTATCTTGAACTTGTATTCTATAGAGTAACAAGTTACTTTTTAATCACATGTGCTATTTCAGGGAGTTGGCCAATAATATGAAATGGAAAGGAAGTGATTTAATTTCATATCATCTCATATTATCAATAATGGACATCTAATGTAACTTTAAGGTAAGGCCAGTTTCTAATTCTAAATATATGTTGGCTATGTGCTTTAAAATGTTTGTACAGACTGTTCAAATTATGGCAGATCTCCCCAGAGCTACTTTTGAACCATTTTTGGTGTTATGATGACCACACAGACACCACACAGTTACAATATCGCATTTTGGGTTCTTGGTCATCAGCTCTCCTTTATGACCATTTGCAGCTTTCTGAGATGATATGACTACATTTCTGACTTTTTTTGCTAGTTTCTGGCATTTACTTCCAGTTTCCAGCAAAAAAATGCCCATTGGGGAAAAGGGATTTGCTTAATGACTGTGGTGTTAACAACCATCCGCCCCCACAAAAAGGGTCACAAAAATGCAAATCCAGTCACATGATGCTTCGGTTACAACTGTAATTCCAGGCTCAGCTATGGTCATAAATCAAGGATTACCTGTTCTGTTCTTTGTAAACTTAAGTCATATCACTAGGTACTACAGTTAGTCCTTGAGTTATGACCATAATTGACCCCAAAATTTATGCTGCTAAGTGAAACATTTGTTAAGCGAGTTTGTCCCATTTTATGACTTTTCTTACCAAAGGTAACTGAATCATTGCTTTTGTTAAGTTAGTAACATGTTTTTTAAGTGAATCTAGATTTCTCATTTATTTTGCTTGACAGAAAGTTGCAAAAGCTGATCACATGACCCTGGGACACTGCAGCCGTCATAAATATGAATCAGCTGCCAAGCATCTGAATTTTGAATGTGTGACCATGGTGGTGCTTCAGTGGTCGTAAGTGTGGAAAAACAGTTATAAGTCTGAACTTATACTTTTTTCATTGCCATTGTATCTCTGAATGGTCACTAAATGAACTGTTGTAAGTCAAGGACTACCTGTATACCTATGTGGAAGAAAGGAACAAAAGGAAAACCTATGGAAGAAGTTAGCATCGAAGGTCTTTGCAAAAAAATAAATAAAGCCATTTCTTTGTGTGAAGAATCAAGTAGTAACTGATGTGAAAGATGCCAAGAGGCTGCCTGGCAGAGCAGACACCTTGGTACTAGGAAACAGGTTCATATAAAACACCTTCTTATATCTCTTCAGAAAGGAAGGATGACATTTTTTTCTTTCTGCAGATTTGTGCTTGTCCTTCGTGCTAGGACAATCACATCCACAGTAATATAAGGATTTCACCTTGTATTGGTTATGGTACCAGAAACAAGCCGACTGGTTTGAATTAATCCTTTTCAAATACAGGTATTCTCAACTAACAACTCTTACTTTAGCAACTGCTCCAAGTTGTAGCAGCATCGAAAAAAGTGATTTAAGACTGCTCCTCACACTTATGACAGTCACAGCATTCCCACGGTCATGTAATTTGGATGCTTGGCAACTGGCATGTATTTAAAACAGTTGCAGTACCCCATGGTCATGTGATCGCCATTTGCAATCTTCCCAGCAGGCTTCTGACAAGGAAAGACAATGGGGGATTTGTTTAACATCTGTGTGATTCATCTAACAGCTGCAGTGATTCGCTTAACAACCATGGCAAAAAAGGTTGTAAAATTAGGCATGACTCACTTAACAATTGTCTTGCTTAGCAGTGGGAATTATGGTCCCAACTGTGGTCGTAAGTCAAGGAATACCTACACAGTTTTCACCACACTTGAAAATTACACATTGGTTAAAGTTATCCTTAAATCCATGGAACTCAGGCATAATTGGATTTTAGAAAGAAAATATGCATTTTTAGAATGACTGTTTGCCCATATTTAAGAATAACAGGCTGAAATAACAACTAACTGTTATTGACCTTTTGAATTATTGTGCAGAATCTGTTTGATTTTGAACATAGTATTTGCAGGTCTTAACTCAAATGTGTCTCTTCCAATAAAGTTTGTACCCACAGAACCTGTTACATTAAGGCCAGTCTGGTAGTGGGAAGTTTGGATAGTCCAATGCTTCACTACCACTGGTTGTCTATGGAGATTCTCAAGATACCCAGGTCATGGTTGTCCCAAAGATGCTTTTTATTTATTTATTTATTTATTTATTTATTTATTTATTTATTTATTTATTTATTTATTTATTTATTTATTTATTTATTTATTCATTCATTCATTCATTCATTCATTCATTCATTCATTCATTCATTCATTCATTCATTCATTCATTCATTCAATTTCTATACCGCCCTTCTCCCGAAGGACTCAGGGCGGTGAACAGTTAAAATGACATATTTTTTAAAAAATTTTTAAAAAAACATTTTTCCCAAAAGGCAACTGGACTTTGTTTTTCCTTGAAGACGTATCACTTCTTGTCCAAGAAGCTTCTTAGTTCTGACTGAATAGTGGAGGGTGGAAGGATTTATACAGGTAGTCCTCGACTTACAACAGCTCATTTAGTGACCGTTCGGAGTTACAACACTAAAAAAAGCGATTTATGACCATTTTTCACACTTCCCCAAGGTCACATGATTTACATTTGGATGCTTGACAACTGATTCATGTTTATGATGGTTGCCTGGGGTCATGTGAACCCCTTTTGCAATCTTCTGACAAGCAGGGACAATGGGGAAGCCAGATTCACTTAACAATTGTGTTAGTAACTTAACAACTGCAGTGATTCACTTAACAATTGTGGCAAGAAAAGTTGTAAAATGCGGCAAAACTCACTTAACAAATTTCTCACATAACAACATAAATCTGTGGCTCAACTGTGGTTGTAAGTTGAGGATTACCTGTATTCCTTGGAGTCATCTGTTCGTTAGCACTCTGAGAGTTGTGGAGGCCACTTGGAGGTGTATATGTGCACTCAGGGTCAGCTGAATAGTGCAAATGGGTGTGGAACCTTCTTGGAATTCCTGAAAGGATTGTGTGTTGTAAACGGGATAGGTGGTATCATATCCTTCTCCTGTTGAGCGAGGGCTGTTCAATCATAATGTAGATGGTCTCTTTGAACCTTCTTTCAAGCCAGCAGTCCTCTCTGTCCACAATGTGGACTTTGCTTTCTTCAGAAGTGTGGCCTTTGTCTTTCAAATGCAGATGGACTGCTGAATCTGGTCCTGATGGGTTTGTTCTCCTTTGTTGTGCCATGTGTTTGTGAAGTAGTTGTTTTGTTTCTTTAATGTACAGATCTGTACAGATCTCATTGCACTGTACTGCATATATCGTATTGCTCAGTTTGTGTCTGGGTGTTTTACACTTGGGGTGGACAAACGTCTGCCTTAGTGCATTTTTAGGTTTAAAGTGTGTATGTATATTGTGTTGGTTGAAAATCCTCCTGAGCTTTTCAGATATTCCTGCAATGTATGGAATGACAACATTGCTTCGTTTGTTGTTTATTTCAGGTGACCCTGAGGTCACAGATAAACCCCCATGTGGCTTCCACAACTATCAGAAAGAATATTAATGACTGCAGGGAATATAAGTCCTTTCATCCTTCATCATTCAGTCAGAACTGAAGAAGCTTCTTGGATAACAAGCAAAACGTCTTCAAGGAAAAAGTTTCTAATTGCCTTTTGAAAAAAAGCATCGTTGGGACTACCACTGATTATTGTGTTTTTGTTTTTTTTGGAGGGGCTTTGAGTCAGTGTTAACTACTGGCAAGTACCTAGACAAGTCCATGCAGTTTCCTTGTCAAGATATTCAGAAGTGGCTTACTACTGCCTCTTTCCTAGGACTGAGAAAGTGGTTGGCTCAAGATCACCCAGCTGGCTTTGTGCCTAATGGTCTCTTGGTTCTAGTCTGGTGACTTAAACTACTATATCAAATTGGGCTCTTTATCACTGATAAGCTACAGCACTATTCCCATTGCACATTATTAAAGACCAGGCAATCCCAGAAATTAAAGTTATCCTATTGTAAATTTATTTTACAAAAATATAAAAATTCATTTTTGGATTGCAGTGTCAAAGAAGAGTTGAAAACGTCGGGCAATTTAGCAAAAGTAATTTTTAAAGGAGACAGGCATTTTCTATATTACATTCCAATGTTTAAACTTCCCAAGGCAACATTAAAGAATTATGTGCCATGAAAAACAAATAGTATCAGAATTAAGATGCAATACTAGACCTTTCAGTCAGAATAACAGTGATTTTGCTCCCCACCAAAATCTCATCTAGACACCCTTGGAGAAGAATTCCTTTAAATCAATTTCTTCTGCAGAAAAATTTTAATTTTGCATTCTGACCAGCCTTTTTTATTGATAAGAAGTATAGCAGGACCTTGAAGAGGATTACGCTGTACAGACAATTTCATGTAAGGAAAAGCAGTGCTACAGATTATTGTTTAGGTATCTTTACTTCTTGGGGTGTTAAGATCTATTTTTTTGGGACAAAGGAGGCACAAAAACAAATATATGTATATATGTGCAGAAATCACAGGGAAAAATAAGCATTTCTTCCCTTCCCTTCCCCTCCCTTAATCCCTAATGATGCCAAGCAGAAAACCACTATCATGGCAGAAGTATCATGTGCTCCCAAGCAATTAAATTATAAGGTAATTATATGGCTATAGTAATATGTACAATGATCTTACACATCCCTTATTTTGCTTACTCAGATGTAAGAAGCCAAGGAAAACAACTTCCTAATTGTATATAAAACAGGCATAAAAATGGTCTGGGAGTTAGAGAATTGCCAAAAAAAAAAAAAAAAAATTGGTCAACTGGTTAGGATATTTATTTTGTTTTGCAAAACAAAAGCATTTGCATAAATATTGTCTGGCTAACAGTACCTGTGGCAAACTTCCACAGGAGACAATTTAAGTAGTAACCTGTCTTTTATATACTATGGGCTTTATCACAATTCTGCAGCTTGGAATCAAACCTTGTAAAGATTATGTGCAATAAAATGGAGTTTTATTCCAAAATGTATACTTTAGAAGCACAATGGTTCAATAGAAAATGAGCCATATATGCAGGGCTGAAAAATCTTCCTAGCAGAAGCTGGGCTTATGTCACCTTATCTGCAGACGCAGCCAACCAGTCAGCTAGATGAACAACCTGCTTTTCACATCAAGACTTGAGGCCACAGTTTACTGCACTACTTAAAATCCAAAGGCAGTTCTCTGTCTAAATAAAGACTCAGCAAACAGGGAATCAGGCTGGTTTTGAGAAGTTCCTTTGGCTTGGCAAGCTGGGCATTCAGGTGAAACATTAGCTTTCCTAAGTCTGTTTGCAAGCCTGGACAAAGGGAAAAGCACTTAAAAGAGAACGTGGCTGAAAACGTGCAATTGCTTTTCCAACAGTGTAAGAGTGACATACATTCAAATAAACATTTCTGCCCCTCCTGCTCTCTAGAGACAGAGTATTCGTTTTACTAGATTTGGTCTGAATTTTTTTTTATACTAATACAAAAAGTATGAGATCAAGCATGATCACATTACAGTTGTGAAATGGGTGTTTACATTGAGCTCTAAGCATATTTTAAACTTCAGCTTTTTGTAAGTTTGTCAAAATTGTTTTGTAAAATGGAAAAGCAGCTGTAGAAAATGAGGTCTAAACACTATGAGAGCAACCGAGAAAGTGAGAAGCAATCTTCCAGCATGTCATTTGCATCTTTCCTTAGAATAACCATTCCTGGGCTTGGTTAAGGCAGCTTTCTGTCGTAAATGGTCTATGTATGTATGTTGAGAAGTGGCTGGGAGTGAGAATGGGAAGGAAGGGAGGGAGGAAAGGAGGGAGGAAATATTCTATTTAAACAGGCAGTTGTTACAATCTAGACTCTGGGTAAAAATAAAATATGGATTTAACTGCCCATCAAAGGCTACTACACTGCGGGCTTCCTCCCCCCCCCCTTTTAGACAAGTGTCAGACCTTAAACCGTGAAGGGTCTCTAACACCACTTTTTCTTGGCTGATGGAAAATTTTATCTCCTTGTAAAACACCCCAGAAAAAAAGCATGCTCTTAATGAAGTACTGGATTCTTTGACCTACAAACAGAAATCAAGGGTCTTCCTATTTTGAGCACATGAATGAAACAAGAGATTTGAAAATAGTCTGGCAAAATGGCTTTATGAAACAAACTGCAGCTGGATCACAGCAGGAATTGCAACTATTCTAATAGGTTCAGCAATTATCCCTGTCGTAGAGGAAGTGTTGATCAATAGAACACATGAAAGCTACACCTATTCCTTGGGCCAATGTAGTATAGAGCTCACCTGCCAGAGAACAGATCAAACCTAGGAAGAAAAACTTTACAGAGCCCAAAAGTCTTTCTGTCTTTCACTTTTTCTACCCCTCCCCGCCATGAATGAATGATGAAAAGACAGATTCTGACATTGATTCTTTCAATCTTACCATCACTCATATTACCCTCAAAGGAAAGGAAGGGTCTTCCAGGGCTTGAATTCATGGGTTAGGGATTTTAGTTTCATCACTCACAAAGCATCACTGAAGTATTCTCTTGCTGCAATGTTGAATGGGTGATTTGAGAGGCAATGACCATGGAAGAGAAGGGGGAAAGGGATGGAAGCTTGCCTTCTCAAACTTTACCTCGCACATAAAGGTTTGCTGGAGCAGAGTAACGGGTCCCTGCACTGTTTGTAGCGACACATTCATATTTGCCTTGATCCGACTCCTCGCTGTTTTCAATTTGGAGAGCCCCTATGTAGAAACAAAACACAAACGACACTGGTTATAATAAGATGTATGTTACTGTTCTGTACCCTTATTCCAAACATGAATACAAGAGGACAGATGATGCCTGTTGCTTCTTGTAGGGTATCCATGCTTGTTACTATAAAGCATCTGTTGTGCCCAGTCTTCACAGCTTCATAGTCAAACAAATTATTGATACCTTTTCAGTTGCTTTTTATGTACCAAATAAATTTCTCCCATATGGAGAAACTATCAAAGGAATCCAGACTTAAAATAATTATGCTGAATATTTTTCCAGTAGCACAATATTATACAATATTTTAAATTGTTGTAAATAGTTCTGTGTTATATGAACACAAAAATAAAATACAACCCCAATAAACACACAGTAAATAAATAAATCCAAAGGCATCTAATCTTAGTTCACTATCTTCCTTTAACTACCTTAATCTATAAAATACACTTCATGCCACAACAAAGTATCATTAATTTACCCTTAAGCCAAGCAATAAAAAGGACCACAACTTTTTCACTTCGAAAAATCCCTTGTTTCTATTGTATTTTACATATAATTATACTGTTCTGTCTACTAACAACATCAACAAGTAACAACGTCAGTAGATAGTACAACCAGAACTTTTGAAAGGTCCGATACATAAAGTTTATCTGAAGTTTTTCCAGGCCATACATTTTCTACTCACTATATCCTGTGCTGTTGGTTTTTTGTTCAATGTACTTAATAGTAAGATAACTCTTGATATTTCATTGGTTTTGCTGCTTTGAATTTTAAGCTACTTCAAATTTTAAAATACATCTTGGATGAGACCCCTTCTATTCTACCATTCCCTTTCTTTAAAAAGAGCCCAAATAGCAATCATATCAATCTAAGCAACCAGGCTGAATATTAAACTCTACTTAATTCACATTAATTCACATTACAGATAAATATATCAAAACAGTATCCCTCTTCCTTCTTATCTTGCCACTGTGAATGAACTAAGTCCTCTTCTGTTGTCTTCCAGATTATGGGAGATGTAGGCGTAGAAAGATAAAGGCAAAAAACAAGTAAACAATGAACATTTTAAGCAGCCCTGATACTGCTATTCCAAAAATGGGACCTGGTACTTCTCAGGGAATAAATACTTCATTTGTGATTCCAGAAGTTGAGATTCCATAGATCATAGAAGGCAGCTTTCACTCACAAAAATTATGTACACTCTTGAACCAAGAGAAAAGGCATTAACCTGTCTGCTTGTCAGAGTCTGAATCCATTTCTGTTTGCCAAAGAAAACAGTGCCATGAACAGAAATTGCTGTTTCTGGCCTCCCACTCCAAGGCATGGAGGTTAAATTCAGTTTTCATATTATTGGAATAGAAGGGAAAATAATGTGAATCAACTACTGTCCCCTAAATCATTTACAACAATAAACTGAGACGGCAGTGTAAGTCTGTATCTCAGGAGAACTAATGAAGTTCATTATGTTCCGCTATTTCATAAAAATGATATAGAGAGCCCTCTCTATTGTTGTATCAGGTCTGGAAAATAAAAATAAACTGATCAGAAAAGTCTGTCTCCTGCTACGTTCTAGGGGGCATTTCATACTTTGTACTTTTAAACATGGCCTTCTCCAATTTGAAGAGACACTTGTTCGGCAGGCTGAAGCAAAGAGGCAGTCCCGGAATCAGCGAAATCTGGGCAGGGGACAGAATGTATTTGCCCCCAGTGTGGAAGGGATTGACACTCTTGAATTGGCCTTTAGTCACACTAGATGCTGTTTTAGGATCTCTTTTCAGAGCACGATATCATAGTCTCTTGAGACTGAAGGATGCCATTGACTTTTAAACAGCCTGAAAGGTTATACCTTTGCTGTTTAGGTATTTGGATGAAGTGTGGCAGAAACAATTTTGTGACTTAAAAGATGTGGCCCAGACAACTGTTTTTGCCAGCAGTGAACTGCACTTATCTTCACTACTGGTTTGGGAATGTGAGTATGTGTGCCTCTTCTACACATCCGCACTGTTCCAACATGCAAAAACCAGCGGTGAAATCCAGGCTGATCTATCCCGCTCACGTGAACCAGTAGTGCTGGCGGGTGGGAGGCTCCACCCACCTGCCGGGACACCATTATGTCCTGTTTTTGACCCTCTGCACATGCGCCGAACGTTCTGCGCATGTGTAGATCAGGCCGGATTTCGCTGCTGGTTTTTGCATGTTGGAACAGTGGACAGTGAAGACTTAATGATACTTTCTTGAGACTTGTGTTTAGCTTCCACTTTCTCTAAATTTAGAAAATCTGTAAATTTATATCCTCTCCATAAAACTTACATAATAGTTAATTTTAATATTAATTATATTTTATACTTTTTGTATTTTAATTATTGTTAGACATTCTGAGTATAAAACAAATATATTATTTGAACAGTATGCCAATAACAATTGGAGGGAAGCACCAGAAAAAGGACTCCTGATCACTTGTTCCTTGACTGGGGATAGATACATATATCCAAGCTGTGGGTAGGTGAGCGCATGTATGGATGATTACAATATTGAATCCTCTCTCTAGTGTAGGAACATGTGCTCTACTCTAGGGTGTAAACAGCAGAGGAAAGTAATTTGAGTGGCAACGAGGAAGGCTTTATAAAAAAGGGTTAGAGGAAAAAACAGTGGATTTTCCTTTACTCTCTATTTTTCTAGGTAGGGCTAGGCTATAAATTATACATATCCTGGCTTTTACTGAATCTGCTTCCATTTTAACACAATGTTTGGAAAGTAAGAGTTTGAATAGCAGGAACTGAAAATCTTTTGCACGACTTCATTTCACATAAGAGTGCAGGATTACAAGAAGCATGTATTAATTCTGGGCAAATGCTATTTTTTTTTATTTCTGAGTGGATCAAAGTAGCAATTCTGTACAATTATAGGAGGATAAAATTAGCTACACACAAATGCGAGCCATGTCTGTGTTGCTCTGTAAATATGCATTTCTAATAATCACATGGACCTCACAGAATGATAGCCAAACGTCTCCAAGCCCAATTTATTGGCAATTAGGCAAGAAAGGGAATCAACCCAGCAATTTTCCTATTGAAGCTCATTATGATCCTGCTTAATTGTTTCCTCCCTGAGATTGATGATTGGCATGTCAGATCTGGACTGAAACTGAGTTTCTATGATTTATGCAAGGACTGCAGTCACTGCAAGATCTTTGAACTGAGCAGTTCACAAGGCAAATATAGAAATACAATTCAGCCACCAATTTGCTTTTTTAGATATATCATACATCTAGACTTCAAACACACTTTCTTTTTTATTCCACTTTAGAAAGGAGGGAGGAAGGGAGATTTGCAAGCTTTGCAGGAAGCAAAATTGCAAAACTGCCAAAGGGTGGCAGTCTTTTAGCAGGGTTAAGCAGTATTAAAATTGTATAACATCAGAAGAATTAGATGAAAGATTAATCAGCTTTTGTCTGTCAGTTTTTAGGTATTTGTATTTTAAATTCACATTCCTTTTGCTTTGAACATATAAAATTCATATTAGGGCAGAGAAAAGTGTTAGGTACCTATTTTAACTGTTTCCCATGTATCTGTTATGACCCAGCATCATAGAAACGTTATCATTGAGTCACTAGACAACTACAGTGGCATTTGGCTGTATCACCAATTTTGGAAGCTAACAGTGCTATCAAATGTTGAATGAGTGAGTGCCCTGGTGACTACACAGAAGCTTTTGGTGAGGAGGATGGGCTGCCTGCACCAAGTCTGACATGACAGCACTAACTGCTCCAAGAGAACAGAAGATCAGAAGATCTAATTTTCCATTGTGCTTATTTTGTTCCACTTTATGGCAACAGAGAAAGCGGCATTTGATAAAAGAGAAACAAATCACTTCTTCTAAAGGTTCATCTGTTGCAATCTAGTGATCATCCCTGAAAACCCATGTCCATTCATCTATCCTCTTCTCTAATCTGCCAATCAGCAACTAGAGCCATATATCTCTGAACAATCTATCAAAACTCACCCTGACCTTTCAGCCTGGGTCTCACCTGAAAGGCAAAGGGGGAATGTTAAAAGTGACAACATGCCTCACAAATACAGAGCTCTTAGAAAAATGACAGCATCTCTGCAGAGGAAAAGTAGGACTCATGCCTGCAAGGCCACCAGAAAGGTTTTCAAAACAGAACACTGTGCTTCTCTGGCTACTTTATCTTCACACCTTTGCTCAAGAGAGATTAGATTGCCTGGTTTCCCCATCCAATGTACCGAACAACTATGCATAATTGAAAATAAACATCCAACTAATTGCAGGCACAATAATCCATTAGTCTAGTCTCATTTCGATCAAATTAATACATCATGGAAATGCAGCAACTTACCTTTAGGAAGACCTCAGAATATTATCATTATGTGAGCATAACCTCCCTTCATAAAAATGCTTTCCTCTACCCCTGCTAGAGATTCAGTAGCCTGTATGTTTAACAAAAGGTGTCAGTCTGACAGAAATCCCGTATGAGATGCCAAGAGGTGGCTCTTGGCACTTAGAAAAATGTCGGCTTTGACATTCAAACAGGACACATGCGTTTTAAATAATGTCAGGCAAACTCTTAAAATACCTCATTAGAACTCAGATAGAGAGATTTATGTTTTATGAGATGGATGATTCTCATTATAGCAGTAAGTCAGTTCTCTCAAAAAGGATATACTGAACATATGGCGGTTCTGGTGCCAAGTTGTTAATGTTCTCACTTGTTGGTAAGAAACACATGACAGTTAAATGCAGGAAAAGCCTCAGTCTGGTATGAGTAAAGATGGGGCTAGAAATAGGCATAGCTTGACTACTTAACATGTGGTTTATTGTTTTGCTTCAAGATGTTTTGTAATTTTAGATAAATAGCTTAAGAACTTACAACATTACAGTTGATAGTCTTGAATCATTCCAAAGATTGGATTTGGCCACATGACTCGGATTTTCCACTAAATTCAATTCAAACATTTTTGAAATAACAATCCACATTTGTTCTAAAAATATTAACACAACTGAAAACATTAACACCCAGAACCAGAACCAGAACCAAAGACTGTATTATTAATTTGAAGCAATGATTTAATGAAGAAAGACAGGGAAGAAAAAAAAAGTAGCATTGGACAATTGAGAGAGTACAATTTAGCAGAGGTAATAAATTTCAGAGAATTCAGGGATCAGTCAACAGCAGCAGTTACTGAAATCACAAGAGATCAGGATCACTATACATAGTACTGATTACAATTTTAGGATTACTTCCAGAAATCACTTTGAGTATTCAAATTACAAAAATTACTCTAGCAGGCTTGGGACTATGTAGCTGCTACTCTGGAGGTATGCTGAACAACATAAGATTTAAGTTGACCTGATATATGTCAGATTCCTTTACTCTCAACAAATCTTTGAGCCATAGCCACCACAGGGCTGTATTAAGTTTCAGAGAGAATGGGGCTGGCTGATTGTATCTCTTCCCTCTGCCTTCATATTGAAAGGTCTGGCAAGCTGGACAGATGCATTTATAACCCTCAAAGAAAGTCCATGCTTCCTAAACGACCCTTCAAGAATTATTTTATTTTTAGTTGTTCAGCTTCTGTCAGCCGTAGTACAGAAGAAAGAATATTACTGTTCTCTTGTGAAAATACCCTAACCCCAATCCTTCAGACAGAATATTTCAGACAGTCCCTTCAGACAGTGGATATTTCAACCTCCTTGGACTCAATACTCCAGACAGTAACTGAATTGGAAAGATCAAAGAACCCTCTGTGGCATGAGCCAGAATTGCACCTTCCAATTCACAAATATTCCATTGAATACCCCCTTCGACCTATGTACGCCTGCAATGGATGATTCTACAAGGTGCCAGACACTAAAAATAAACAAAAACAAACACGTGTGTGAAGGAATGGCAGGTGAGCTTGTGTACTGACAGAGTTTGGAATGAAATCATAGCTGGAGATGGCATACTGCTGAAACGTGTCATGGCAAAAAGAAATGTAGTGATACGAACATTTGAGGCACAGTTTAGCATTCTTACCTCTAATTGGTGTACCACCTGGTGAGGTAATTTGAATGCAAATAAGATTAAAGAGAAGCGTTAGTACAACGAGAAAAGGGAGAAAATCGAAACTAAAAAGTTTTTCAAAGCAGGAATCCGTATTAGAAAAACAGATATAATAATATATAAAAAAGGAATGTGCAGTAACATTGCCCTAGATTGGTTAGTAAAGCTCCACCAAGAACACGAAGTCTGATCTCAATTTACATATCCCTGGTTCCCCCCCCCCCCAAAAAAGGATGTCGGCAAACCACTATCATTCATTGTCACAACTGAAATGGAGCAGCAATTGGGAAATGGGAGCCATGCCCTTTTATTCTGCCAGAAGATGGGGCTGTGGGAGCATCAGTGTCAGTGAAGTACAATAAGAATGTGCGTATGCACACATGTGTTTGTGAGTAAAGAGAAAAAAAATATATGGTAGTAGTTGATAGACTATTTCTTGGTTTAAGATTACCCGGATCACTGGAGGCAAAAATCTGATTACATAACTGAAACTGGAAAACTAACCAATGAATGTAAGTTAACTCCTGTAGCAGGTTCCCCCTGAGCATAAACTATTGTCTTGCACCATTCAGTTTTAAAATATAAATGCAGAGGACATTCTTTTAGCTTTTACTTGGACTAATGGCTGAGGCATGTTTTTGCATAGTTGTGCAGCAGGCCAAGGAGAGAATTGGTCCCCTCTTTACAAGGGAGTTGAAAATAGTTTCACATGCTATGAACACATCTTACAAAGAGGGGTTTTTAATAGAAGGGTTTGTCCAGTCTGGGCCCTTATCAACAGCATTGCCTAGAGGTGCAGAGAGAGAACTGCATATGTAAACTGACAACAATTCCCCTTTGGTCCCCGATTTTGTCCCCTTGGTTTTATTTTGTGCAAATGAAATCTGTTAGTAAGGGCAGGGAAATTCATGCAGATCTAATTTCTAGGCAGTTTATGGTATGTGTTGGTTTAATGCAGATTTTCCACATCTGAACACCAAGCACTTACCAAAACAACACAAAACAAAAAAACTGGGGAGTTTAAACAGACAGAGAAGGTTAAACAGGACACAAAGCCTCAAATCATGTTCCGTGTATTGATCAATAAATACCAGTAATCACAGAAATGCTGTGTATCTGAGATTAACTGCTTCCCACATTCCATTATCCACAGCACTGATCACCCAATGGGTGACAAAGACAGACACTCAAAGAGTTTCTGTAAATACAAAGAAGGCAGATTTTAAGCGCATTTAACTTGCTTCTTAAAGAATGGTTAAATTATTTACACTTATTATTTCCTTCCCTTGCTCTTTTCTAGTGCCTTTTCCTCTGGGCAGTATAGTTGCCGCTTTTAATCAGTGGAAACAATTCCAGCTGCTTTGTCTGGCATTCTCCACAGCCAAGATGATGTTATTCCAGCTCTACTTTACGATGAGATTGTTTTTGCCAGTGCTTTTGTTCACGGATAGATGAAAAAAAGGAAAGCCCGTATTACCCGCTGTAAAGGTGAATGTTCTCTTACATAATAAATCTGCCTATTTATCTGTTTTTCTAACTACCATCCTATTCACCTCAAAGGAGCAGTTCACATCACAAAAGCCTGCATGGCTTCCAAATCTTATCAACAGGAAAAAAGAGGATTATTGCTTCATTCACGCACAACAGAAAAACTGCTGAGTACTCACTTTTCTTCCCAGTCTGCCAATTATTACTGTAATTAAACACTCTAAACCCTATCTTCTTCCTACCTGCAGTTAACTGACATTGAGACTTTCCACAACAGAGCGCAGCAATCAGTCTCCCAGTCAGTGAAACAGCACCTGTTTTAAGTTGCCCTCACTTGGATGTGATGCTGATCTTGGAATGCACTCACATAGCCATTGAAAAGTCTGGAATTAACTGTCTACAGAAACACACTAAAAAGGGATTCCCTACAGTGCAGTTGGTTCATCTTCAGGTCTGAAGAATTTTAGATTTTTCTTGCCAGATCCCACATCACAACTGTTAAGCCATTTAAAAAGATGTTCTTATTTCCACAGAAGTCTCCAGATTTTTGTTACTGGTCAGGATTACCACATAGATATCTGAACCACAAGCCACCAAAGCAAAAACCCAGGCATCTTCTTAGAAACCATAGAGCCATAGAGTTGAAAGATATTTTAGAAGTTGTCTAATCTAACCCAGCGGTCCCCAACCTTTGTGGCATGGTGACCTGCTTTGTGTGGGGGGGGGCGGGGGAGAGGGGATGGTTCCATGTGAGTGGCAGCTGTGTGTGCAAATGTACCTGCTCACCACTCAAACAAACGGAGTTTTGCATGTGAGTGTTGAGCACAAATGGACCTTTGCATGTGAGTGCCTGCGGCTTGCTTTAGTGGAGCTGCATGCGTGCTCATCCACCACTTGTGTGGCCTGGTTCCAAATGGGGCATAGAATAGAATAGATTTTTTTTAATTGGCCAAGTGTTATTGGACACACAAGGAATTTGTCTTGATGCATATGCTCTGAGTGTACATAAAAGAAAAGATATGTTCATCAAGAATCATAAGGTACAACACTTAATGATAGTCATAGGGTACAAATAAGCAATCAGGAAACAATATCAATATAAATTGTAAGGATACAAGCAACAAAGTTACAGTCATACAATCATAAGTGGAAGGAGATGGATGGTGGGAACGATGAGAAGAGTAGTGCAGACTTAGTAAATAGTTTGACAGTATTGAGAGAATTATTTGCTTAGCAGAGTGATGGCATTCGGGAAAAAACTGTTATTGTGTCTAGTTATTCTGGTGTGCAGTGCTCTATAGCGTCGTTTTGAGGGTAGTTGAAACAGTTTATGTCCAGGATGTGAGAGGTCTGTAAATATTTTCACAGCTCTCTTTTTGACTCTTGTAGTATACAGATCCTCAATGGAAGGCAGGTTGGTTGCAATTGTTTTTTCTGTAGTTCTAATTATCCTCTGAAGTCTGTGTCTGCCTTACATGGTCAAATAGTAGGCAATGGCCCGGAAATTGGGGACCCCTGGTTTAGCCCTTTGCTCAATACAGGATCTATTTTTGATTTATTTATTTATGATTATGGGAAGCTGAACAGTTCTGTTAAGAGTTGAACATAATTGCTATTAACTAAAATTGTATTTACCCTGTTTCCCCCAAAATAAGACATCCCCTGATAATAAGCCCAATCAGGCTTTTGAACGCATGGCAATAAGGCCAAGCACTTATTTCAGGGTTCAAAAAAATATAAGACAGGGTTTTATTTTCGGGGAAACACGACATTACCTCATTTTAGACTAAATAATTCAATGGACAGCAGAATGATAGTCTATAACATGCAGGATCCCAGAGAGCTCTGCCTACTTTATCCCAAAGATGAGTCATTTAACCATTAATTTAATGGTCAGAAAATTATTACTAAGAGTACTGGACAGCAGCATTGATTAGAATTATTATATGGTTCATTGCACAAATCTAATTTCATACTGGATTTGACATTTTTATCCACCTATCAGGTCTTTCCCAAGAGCTGGGATAGGCAGATGTTTATATTTGATGATGTTGGAAGTATCATCACAGGATGTCAACTGGATGTCTGGATCGGGACTCCTTATGCACAGTCACCCGTGCCCTTGTCACGTGTCGTGTGGACTACTGTAACGCTCTCTACAAGGGGCTTCCCTTGAGGTGCACCTGGAGGCTCCAACTGGTCCAGAATGCAGCCACATGAGTGATTATGGGAGCAACAGGGCGCTCCCACGTAACACCTCTTCTGCACGAGCTGCACTGGCTCCCAGTGGTCTTCCGGGTGCGCTTCATAGTGTTGGTTCTCACCTTTAAAGTGCATAGGGCCAGGATACTTGCGAGACGGCCTGCTGCTACCAATAACCTCCCACTGGCCAATACGCTCACCCAGAGAGGGCTTCCTCAGGGTGCCGTCGGCCAAGCAATGTTGGCTGGTGGCCCCCAGGGGGAGAGCCTTCTCTCTGGGGGCACCCGACCTGTGGAATGAGCTACCTCCTGGAATATGACTGATCCCGGACCTCTGCACTTTCCGTAAGGCCCTGAAGACTTATTTATTCCAACAAGCTGGCCTACCTTAAATGGTTTTAATGGGGATTTTTAATTTTTTAATTTTATTGTCTTTGGGTTTTAAATTGGGAATTTTTGTCGATTTTGTAGATTTGGGATTTTAAACGGGTAAGCTGATGATTTAATTTATTTTAGTTTTTTCTTAACTTTTGTATTATATGTGTTTTAATTCTGGCTGTCCACTGCCCTGAGTCCCCTGGGGAGAAGGGCGGTATATAAGTTTAAACAAACAAACAAACAAACAAGCAAACTGTTGTGTGTAAAGCTGCCTTTTCCAACTGGCTGGTGGTGAATTTGTCAATGCCGATGGTGTTCAAGTGATGTCCTAGCTGTTCTGGGATTGCATACAAGGCATCTATTACTGTTGGTATAATCTTTGCTTTCTTTTGCCAGTTGTTCAATTTCTATTTGCAGATCTTGTACAAAATTGTACAATACAACAATACAACAAAATTGTATTTTGTTATCTTCTTCAGTTCCTTCTTTACTATTCTGCTGTTCTGATTTTTTGCACAGTCAACCAGATGCTCAGACTGGATTTGGCATTTTTATCTACCTATTGAGTCCTTCCCAAGGACCTGGGACAGGCAAATATTGATATTTGATAGTATTTGATAGCTTACATTGGAGGATGTAAACTCTTCTGAGCGAAGCTGTCCTTTAATTGATGGTGAATTTGTCAATGCCAAAAGTATTCAAGTGATGCTCCACTTGTTTTATGATATTATTATGGTCCATTCCACAGCCAGCCAGGTACTCAGACTGGATGTGGCATTTTTGTCCACCTATCAAATTATTTTGTTTATCTGTATCCCACCTTCACTATTTTGCTGGAGGGCTAGGGTTAAGGCTGGTGGTAGCAACTCTGAATTCATATGAAGCAAAATCATTTGTTGACATAAGGAACACTCAAATCTATTCGTTCATCAAGACTGAACAGAAAATGCTCTCCAGCTATTGTCCATGTTCCTGGAGGATGTTAGATTCTGGATGTGGACGAACAAGATGGTGTGACTTTGGAAATGATACAATTCCAGGAAGATACCATCTTTAGTTCTGAATAGGGTTGTAATGTTCCTGCTGTTTATGATGATATTCTGTGCACTGAGATGTTCTGATCTTTATTCTACATAGTTAGCCTGGTTTACAAATCTCAGATACATATATTACTCAGAATTATTAATGACTCTAGTGGCCTATTGGCCTAGTAAATAAATAAACTTTACCCATCAATAGTCTTAGACCACTGGGATATGTTTCCCTGTTGTTATTAATGAACTTGATGAGATCTGCTGAAGAGGGGCCAATATTGAAGTCTAAACTTGATATGAAGTCTAAACCTGATATGCTGTGCTTCTCATAATCCTGTGTGCTGAAACATGTTTTCTTCACAATAATCCTATGTGTGTGATTGTGCATATGTGTGAACATATTTTTCCATTGTGTCTGAAGAAACCAGAGTCTCAGTAGCTAAGCAGGTACAATATTGCTGCCTATATTACAAGTTTCAGACTTAGAACTCCTTTTCTTCCTGAGGGACTTCATGAATGAAACTTAACACACATTTCTCTAAAATTATTATTTTTAAAAACCTTAAATTTCATTTAGCATCTACTTATGGTCTCCATGAATATGCTATTTTTGCTTATCTGAATTCCGCTCTGTCCTTACAAACAATGACCTCAGACTCTCTTTTGAATATATGATATTTATTAGGCTATATGTAAATACTGATTTAGCTTATAGTTGAATAAATTCTCTTAAATCTCCTAATGTCTCCTTCAGAAATTAAATAACTAGGGAAAATTAGAGTAGTGTGTGAATACCAAATGAATTTCTCTGTAAATATGCTTGCAATATAGAAGGAAAAAAGACCAGTCCAAATTTAGGACATGATGGCAATGTTAAACGTGCTTTGTTTTTAAACTCAGTTTTCCTCTTAAGTTTGCTTACCAGCAATGGAATTACGTGTAATGAATGTTGCTAAGAGCCTACCATGTGCTCAAGTGCTGCCCTACTCATTTTCAATTCCAGATATAGAAATATATTTAAAAGCATGGAAAATAAGTATCCAATGGCATGCTTTCCTAATGCTGCCTGTGTAGCACCTTTCAAATTAAATTAATGAGGGTGTTATTTCCTTTCACCACACGCATCTTGAGAAAAAGGTAAAGGTCACTGTGAAATTACATAAAATGTAAATATATCAGTGTAATTATTGCTCACTGTTTCATATGGAAAGATCTCTGAGTCTAACAATTTTCAGCAAGAGGCTAAATCAGAGGTGTTGCTCCCGGTTCGGACCAGCTCGGGCAAGTAGGTAGCGATGGCAGCGGGCAGTTTGGAGAACCGGTAGCAAAAATCCCTGCCCCTGACCCGCATGCCCAGCTGAACCACGTGATCATCAGAGCCTTTTTTTTCTTTTAAATGGATCTGACGATCCAAGCTCTGACGATCCAAACTAAGTTGCCTGCTAACCGCTAGCAAAAATCCCTCCCCCCCCCTCCAGCTTGCTTATGTTAGCTGCTGGTTGCAACGCCTGCCTTGCTTCGCTTGCTGTAATACCTGCAGTCCATTGCATCAGCAAGCAACTGAATCTCCCTGCCTGCAATCAAGCTCATCGGTGAGCAGCTCTATCTGCCTGCCTGCCTTCCACGTTCTACTGCAGGGGTCTCCAACTTTGGCAACTTTAAGATTTAGCTGCTTTTATATAAAAATAAAAATAAAATAATATTTGTGCAGCTTTCTGAGATTTAGTGTGTTTCTGTAGTGTTTCACTCTAACTACACAAACACACAAAATCTCACAAAGCTGTATGTGGAATTTTGTCTGTGTAAAGTGTGAAAATTGGTTTTTTGGCCTTTTTCTGGCTGTGTGAGGTTCCTGCATGTTGCAGGGGCCATTTTGGGTCTAGCACAGCTGCTTTTACATTGTGGGTGAGCCAGTTGTGTTGTGTTGTGTTTTGTAGGTTAAAAAAAGGCAAAGAAGTGACACTGACTTGGCCACGCTCACCCACTCACCTTATCACCAAGCTCCGCCCACTAATTAAGCCATGCGCACAGAACTGGTAGCAAAAAAATTTAAATTTCACCCCTGGGCTAAATATAAACTTGTAACTGTAGAATATACTTTAGGATATAGATATTGATCACACTGGTTATGGGTATGCATGATTTCTTGATTGAGGCAGAAACTCCACTTACAACTGCAGCAACCTTCCCTTTGCTTCCCCCGCTCACCGGCACCACTGATATAGCTTTTCATTACCAATGGACAGAGATAACAGCATCCTTGCAATGTTTAATTCCTTTTAGTACAATCAGACTAAAACATTTAAATCATTAATAATATACATAGCATGATTTTAAGGTGCTGAGTGATTTACAACTCATTCTTGCAGAATCTTATAACGTCTTTCAGCTGAAAAAGATTTTTAGTGCTGAGGATAAGATTTTATAGCCAGTGGACATGGTTGTTCAGAATTTAAAACTGCACATTTCAATGTCAAAGTTTAGTCTCTGAATCCAAAACAAGTTTCAAAATTACAATAAATATTTCAAAACTGACTAGGTGCTCTTAATTGCCTCTGTCCATGGACTAACTGAGCAACCATTTTTTTTCAACTTGTAATTTTAAGTGCTGCTGCTAGTAATGTGTGTTCTTTCCTGAAAGCAGAATCCAATAATGGAGTCGGAGAGAAACATAACAGAACAGAGGTTCAGGATATGAAAAACTTTTTACCTGAACGAAGCTGTTTGATTCTGCCATTGCTAGCAGCTGTGTCCACCGGAAGGAAATCTTTGTACCAGGAGATTTCGGGGTCAGGATTGCCGCTGGCAGCACAGAGCATTGTAGCTGTGCGGGCCTTCTCTACTACCTTGAGCTGGGGGCCCATATCTATAGTTGGAAAGCCAGGAGGAAGTTGATTCTCTGAAAGAAAAACAAATCCCATTAAAAGTCAGTGATGGGAAAACTGGAGGACAGTTTCCCATACTCCAAGCACTAGACAATCAAGACTTCGACACAACCATGTCTGGTTAATTGGCAGAAGATATTTCCTCTACTTTGGATTCTGAACAGTAAATTGGTTATTAGTACAGAATAAAGCAATTCAAATGTTATGAGTATGTTTCTGGGAGAACCCTTACACCACATGCATGGATAAAACAAACAAATATCTTGTACTGAACTCTTCTGATTTATGTTCTATGTTCCAGCAAAGGTTGATTATTTAAAAACCCAAAGAACAAATGAATATTAACAAACCAAACTAACTGCAGGGCTGGATAGCCATCTCTCTTGGATGGTGTAATGAATTCGGAAGTGTGCATGGAGTTAGATTTGAATGTTCTCTTAGTTCCCTTCTACACCTATGTTTCTAGGATGCACACTAGGAAATTACCAAAAACTCTTCCTGACAGTTGAAGATACCTGAGGAAAATATGTAATCTATCTCCTTGCCTTGTATCGCATTGGTGAACATTTTTTTAAAAAAATATCTAGAATAGAGAGAAAGAAATAATTCTACTGATAGTGGCTGCATGATATTCTCACAGATAAACATAGCTAAGTTTATTATGAGGATTCTCTTAGAAAAAGTCCTCAAGTGCTCTAGAGTAGCTTTTGTTAACAACTGCCAAAATTAGCTCATACTTCCAAGGCAAGAGAACTATTCTCTTCTAAACATGAATTGCAATCAAGATAGGCAAATATAAGGGAAAAAAGTCAGAACCTTAAGGGCTTTTTAAAACACTAAAACCTCAAAATCTTTCTTTGAAAATACTTAAGCAAAATAAGACAGTTTTCCTTTTTACCCTTAGCAGATATGCTAATTTGAATAAAGACAAATATATGTGCCTATGGCAAAAGCCTTGGATTATTCCATCTTTTGAATACAGCACTCCTTTCTACGTTTTCTAAAATAATAAAATATTCATTTATGTAATTGATTAACTGAATAAGGGAAAAATTGTGCTCATAAATAGATATGCCATATGCTCAGCTACTACTTTTAGATAACTTTGACTTCTTTAGTACCATCTGCAATTGAAAATGATGGATTATTTACTTCCCTCTAGAGTCCCAACACCATATCTTAAACAAAGATCTTAGCATCCTAAATTTAAAGATTCTACATTACAGAGATCAAGACTGACTGAGTATACTTCATTTGCATCAAATTCCCATGTCTAATGTGCATATACATAATCTTCATATTTTCAGTTAGTTAAAGTTTTGCTCCTGGCCTTGTCTTGTATTTTCTAAAACTCTAAATGAACTAGCAGGACCAAATTGAACTATTCAAATATTAACACTAAATACCTTCCCATCACATATATCAAAAATCCAGATACGGCCTCCCCATATCAGTGTTAGATTTTATAGCATAAGACAACATAAATGGGCTGCAATCTGGCTTTGGTGTTCAGAAGGTAGGGGGTTTGAGGGAAGAGCTACATTTTTTTAAAAAAATACCAAAAAAAGTGATTGGAATTTAGTAAGAGCTTGAGCCATTTTGAATCTCCCAGTCCACCCTCCCTATAAATCTCTTCTTTACCACCAAACAAAAAAAGTCTCTTTGTATAAAAGGTACCACTGGAAATGAAAGGTTTTTTCTTCTTCTTTAAATTGCTTTCTCTTTATTTTCAAAGACAAAAGGTACACACAGCTTAACTGGAAAGACACCAGAGCTAGCATTCATTGACAAGAAGAAGCAGCAGCACTGATTTAACCACAACACACATGCCTCAAATTTTAACAAAAGCAGGGATATACAAAAGTATCACAAGACACAGCTTAGCTTGCAAGGCAAGACACAAAGAGGAACAAACAAAAACTCTCTTCAGACTAGCCAACTGTGCCTGATTTACCTTGCTGCTGGCAATATAAAGTAGGCGGTTAAGCCAGGGAGGACAAACACTCCAAGTGATCAAATGTAATCCCTAAACCTTCTATATTATTTCTCAGTTTTTGTGAGATAATATTCTAAGCAAAGAACCAGTCAATTCATGTTTCTCCGTGTATCTACACAATGGTTAATAAAAAACGCAATATAAATATCCATTATTTATATATGATTATTTATTTGAAGTATTTGCATATTGTGCCTCAGTGAAAAACCCACGAAGTAGTTTACAAATTCAGTAAAACCATTATAAAAATAATGCAGTATATGAATTGGTGAAATTAATGGCAGGAAAAGCCAAATTAAGTATAGGGCCTGGAATAAACTGAAGAAAAGCCTTTCCAGAGGACAGATGCTATTGTAAACCGTCAAACTGAAGGCTCTGAGACAGAGCAGACATCTTCAGAAAATCATACATCCCTGGGAGGCTGATATAGGTGGAGTCATTCTATGAGGCTACTTTGTCCTGTATTATTTAGGGCATGGGTCTCCAACTCCCCAGGCCGCAGCCTATTACTGGGCTGTGAGCCTTTTGAAACCAGGCTGCAGAAGCGGCAGGCAATTCAGTGTGAGTGGCGTAGTTGTGTGGCCTCCACTCGTGCAAGTGGAACTGTTGGCGCACTTGCCCGCCATTCGCACAGAACCATTCCCACTCCCACCCTCTCCCCCCTCCTGGTCCGCAAAGCTGGAAAAGTTGGGGAACTCTGATTTAGATCTTTCACATTAAAATCAACATTTAATCTTGTTCAATGGCAGCCGGTCAACCACTGCAGACCTTCTAGCACAAATTTAATCTATGTGGTGTAGTATCCCAGTCAGTACTCTAGCTGTCTGCATTCAAGCAATCGATTCTCACTGACTCAAGATTGGCTCAGTCTTCCATCCTTCCAAGATTGGTAAAATGTGGAACCAGACTGTTGGGGGCAATATGCTGACTCTGTAAACTGCTTAGACGAGACTGTAAATCACTATGAAGCAGTATGTAAGTCTAAGTACTGTTGCTATTTGGGTCTTGAAACAACTAAACCATGAAGCTGTATTCAAGTTACTCCTGTCTAGAAAAAAGGGCAGTTGATGTAATGACCTCAGTTAATAATAGATATTCAAAGAGAAAAGCTAGTAGTAGGTCACCTGGTTCCTCAGTGCTACAGATGGATAAAGAGCACCTTCAAATTGAGAATATGCGCTTTGATAGGGAGCACAACTTCATCTAGAATAGCCAATTTTTCAACAACCTAGACCTTGGAACTATTCATCCATAGCACTTCCATCTTCTCAGAATTCTTATTCAGCTTATTAGCCCTTATCTCGTTTATCACTGCAATCAAACAGTCTTAACCATGGCATCCACAGCTCTAGGGAAAATGTTTGAAGTTTGCAGGTGATACCATGGTCACTGGCTTCATTTGAGATGGTGATGAACCACCATATAGATGGAAGGTTGAACAATTGGCCCTGTGCTGCAGCCAGGGTTTAATCTGAACATGCTTAAAACTGTAGACATGATAGTAAATTTTAGAAGAAGTTCTCCTTTTCTACCCACTCTTGCTATATTTGACAGCACAGTATCAGCAGTAGCATCCTTCAAGGTTTTTGGTTCTATAATCTCCCAAGACATGAAATGGATGCTTAACATTAAACCTATCATTAAAAACACATAATAAAAATGTTTTTCCTGCATCAAATCAGGAACTGCCCTAGGAGCTGTTGATACACTTTTACAGAGGGATTACTGAGTCTGCTATTTGTACTTCTATAACTCTCTAGTTTGAAACAGAAGCAAACAGGATAGGTACAGACTACAATGAATAGTTAAGATTGCAGAAAGAACAATTGCGACCCCGCCTGCCTTCCACAAAAGATTTGTATGTTGCACAGGTCTCAAGGAGGTCTAAGCCTCACATCCTAGATATAAACTGTTTCAACTCCTTTCCTCAGTACAGTGCTGTAGGGCATTATATGCTATAACAATTAGATACAGGGATAGTTGTTTCCTCTTGTGCCATCATTCTGCTGAACATCTAATTCTCACAATGCTGCCTAATATCTCTATATACTTATCCATGTAGTATGGCTATAGTATTATTATTTATCCTTCTTATTATCTTCTTTACTTCCCTCTTTTATTGGTATTATTATTATTACTCTGAGTTTGCATGTATACTGCTTCTATACTGGAGAAAATTCCTTGTGTATCAAACCACATTCGGCCAAATAAAGTATTCAATTCAATTCAATTCAGCTCAAGTACAATGCAAAATAAATCTTTTAAATGTTTATTGATTAATTTTAGAGTATTTTTGTTCCTGAAAATATTTCACACTAGTATGTTAGTAAGAAAGTACAGATGCAGTGAGACCCATCACACTTGAGCTCTTCCTTATCAGCTATTGTATCAAAATTTAATAATAATGATCTTTGTAGTTATTATGACAACAACACAGATGTAATGGAAGCATTTCTATTTGCTGAAACTGTAAACAATCTAGCACTATTCCCATATAAAAGGGGAGAAAGTATTTCACTCTGTCTTCTGAGATTCTTTACAACTTTTCATAAGTAGTCTTCTTTCTTAGGCCAGGTTCCTGAAATAAATAGAAATAAATAACTCCTAAAATACCTTTTTAGGTTTTCCTGAAATGAGTAATGAAAGATAAGAGTTGAGTCTCTGACATGGCTCCGGAGGCATATGTTTGCCAAAGACATCTCAGTTGATATAGTATAGCTTTGCCCTGTGACTTATTTACATTTAGCATTATATTTCTTTCCAAGATAATTTCTGAACCCACATGGGCCTCAGATATTATTGAAGATAATAAAAATTATGGTGGCTAAAGCCCAGTTGTTTATTTGGAAAGGTACCTATTTGTTGTAAAATAAAACAAAAGGACAAAAGTAAGCAGGGTTAATGCTCAGCATTGTTCAGGAGATGGTGGCAGAAGGTAACATGTGCTAAATCATTTTTTTATAATTGGGTTTGTTCCCATAGCAGCCGTTTTAGATATATTAAGCACCTCAAGCAGGATTTTTTGAAACCTGTCTACATTTCTCATAATTTCAAGTATATCCATCTGCTGGGGGATCCTAAACCTATAGGGATCTGATTCATTTTTATCATTCACAACTAATAACACTGAAAACAAACTTATTCTTACTCCTAAATATTAAACTTTTATTTTGTTTTTACTTTCCCAAATAAAATGTTTTACAGTATTTTTAGACTTATACATAGATATACAGAATGAAAAGGCATTAAATATTTGATGGATGGCAATTCTATACCATTACTCTGGTATTATAGAATCTGAGAGAAAATTTGAAGTATATTATAAGGGAAATACAAAGGAAATTAATGTGGTAACTAGTAGACCCAATAGTAGAAGGATTGTTGCTTAAAAGAATAAATATAAACAATTAAGAATATTCAAGGTAAAAAAAATTCTAATGGTAAAGGTAATTGTTTCCTCTGTCTAGTCATATCTGACTCTAGAGGGTGGGTGGTCATCTCCGTTTCTTAGCTGAGGGAGCCAACATTGTCTGTAGACACTTCTGTGGTCATGTGGCCAGAAAGACTACATACCAAAGTGCACGGTAGACTGTTACCTTCCCACCAAAGTGCTACCTATTTATCTATTCGTATTTGCATGCTTTCGAACTGCTAGGTAGACAGGAATGGAAGCTCACCCCGTTGTGCAGCATTCAGGTCTCAAACCCAGACTAAATGACAAAAATTAAAACAGCATCTCTCTTGGATATTTCTGAGGGAAGAATATTTCCCATTTACAGAAGAGGAAAAAACCTCTACTGTGCTGGTCCAATTCATGTTTAGTTAACAACATCAAAAATGACCACTTATTTATTATGTTACATCCATGCTGTAGCTCTCACAACAAATCGCAAACATGGGCCATAAAGATTGAGACTATAAATTATGGCAGTCTTCATTATTAGTGATTCCTAAAGGACAAGGGAACGTCTTAAGGACCCAAGATAGTGAAAATATGGAAAGGGTCAGTAGCTAGCAAATGAAAGTGTCATTGTGAAACGGCAGATGTGGAAAAAAGAATATGGATCTTAAGAAACAGAATGGTGAAGGCCACAGATAGGATTGCTGTCTTTTTTTTTTCCTGTCACGTACTCCAGCCTTTTAACAACAGAACAACAGGCACTTGACAGTTGCACTTCTTCCCTTTTCATTCCATGCCGAGGAGGTGGGGAGAACTGCCCTGTTTCTTTTTGCCTGGCACACAGCTGTCAAGATATTCCCTCAGGCACCGTCTGTAGGCTTCAAAGTTCTTGAGTAATTCAATACTGTATTATGTATCATATTGATCCCATAAGAATACGAAAACGTAAGAAGAACCATGCTGAATCATTGTAAAGGACCATCTTGTCTGGCAATGGCACAGGCATTCTGTCTCAAGATTTCTGAATTAACATTCATATAATATACACTATCATGGATATTAGTCTAACAAAATGTATGCAATATAAACTACACATTATTATATTAATGTGCTTAATCTTGAAAGAAAATTTTATCATACTGTAAGATCAGAGGCTTCTTAAACCCCACTTGATGATAGATCAAAACCACAAAATACACAGCCACAGACAGACAGCCACAGTCACAGGCTTGTAGTCACACAGTGACAGAATTATGGACTATATAAAACAGTAAACCGTTAAGGGGAAATAATTTCTGGCAAATACAGGTAGTCCTTGACTTATGACCACAACTGAGCCCAAAATTTCTGTTGCTAAGTGAGACATTTGTTAAGCGAGTTTTGTCCCATTTTCTTGCCTCCATTGTTAAGTGAATCACTGCAGCTTGATAAGTTAGTCACCCAGTTGTTAAGTGAATCTGGCTTTGCCATTGACTTTGCTTGTCAGAAGGTCGCAAAGGTGGATCACACGACCTTGGGACACAGCAACGGTCATAAATATGAACCAGCTGCCAAGTATCTGACTTTTGATGACATGACCATGAGGATGCTTCAAAGGTTGTAACTGTGAAAAATGGTCATAGGTCACTTTTTTCACTGCTGTTTTAACTTTGAATGGTCACTAAATGAACTGTTGTAAATCGAGGATTACCTGTAATGCAAAGTATATGTAGAGCCTTCTGACTCATCCCAAAGACTAGAAGTTTGAACTAAGTTGGCTGCTAGCATTCCAAAAATCTCAGATCTCAGAATGGCATTAACTTAGGATTCCTTTACAACAGTGGTCCCCAACCTTTCTGGCACCAGGGATCAGTTTTGTGGAAGATAAAGTCTGGCGGTGGCAGAGGGGATGATTTAATACGCAACCTAGATCCTGTACATATACAGATGAAGCTTTGTTCGCTTGCCCACCGCTTACATGGTCTGCTTCCTAATAGGCCATGGACTGGGACCAGTCTGTGGCCTGGGAATCCCTGCTTTATAAGTTTCAACTTTATCTCCTATAAATTCATATTTATTTATTGTATGGCAACCTAAACCATACAATAACTCATAAGCTTACAGGCACACCCGATACTGTATCACACCAATAACATTAGCTTGAGCTGCCTGATATAGAGCATATATTTGGAGAGAGAAAATCTTACCATCTGTATGATCAGGGAAATGCTGAGAATTTGCACTGCTAGTGAGGGCTGGATGGCACTTTCCACAAGAGAGAGAAGTATCCCTCCAGGTTTAGAAGCTATAATTAGAACACTCCTGAGGCATGATTAATCACTAAAGTTAAATAACAAATTTGTTCTTTTTCCCTAAATAAATACTGATAGCTCAGTTCCAAGGATTTTCCAGATCAATCCCAGTCAGGATTTATGTTTCAGTTCAGAACAGAAATGACTTCAGTTGTTCTGGTGCATGATCTATGACTAGACACAGAAGATAAAAGTATGGTTCTACTGATTTTTCTGGATGTCTCAGCAGCTTTTGTTATTACTGCATAGTTTATCATCAAATTACCTTTTCTTCAGTTACAGTTGACACCAAGGCTTGAGAGTTTTTTATATTAACTTAATGCATATTTGTCAGATGTTAGGCATTAAATCTATAATGTTCTTTCTGTTTCATTCTCCTATTAATGTCTTGTATTACTGTATTTTTAGCTAAGTTCAAGAAATGTGGTTCAATTTTGTTTTTAACATTATTGTCACCATCATCTTATTGAAATATTCTTTTAGTTGTCTTTTGCCCCTTTCAAGAATGCTGCACTCTAGAAAGAGTACAGGTAAGAGCAACGAAGATGATTAGAGGACCGGAAGCTAAAACATATGAAGAACAGTTGCAGGAATTGGGTATGTCTAGTTTAATGAAAAGAAGGATTAGGGGTGATATGAAAGCATTGTTCTAATATCTGAGTAGCTTCCACAAAGAAGAGGAAGTCAACCTAGTTAGAGACAGTTAGAACAATTAATCGGGTCTATGACAATTCTCCAAGGCCCACTCGCCACAGTCAACTCACCACAGCTAACTTGCTGCAGTCAATTCACTGCGGGACAACTTGCCACAGCCAACTCACTGCAGGACAACTCACTGAGGGACACTAATATCAAAGAAATAATAGTGCAATAGAATCATTAAAGAAAGGATGCAAAAGGGGCGGCAGAATGAAATGTGAATTGCAAAAAATAAAATATTTTTTAAATATTTTAAATAATTAAATAAAATTGTTAAATTTTCCCGCAGCAAGTTGTCCCATGGTGAGTTGTCTGTAGCAAGTTGTCCCATTCCGCAATTAATCAGTAGAACAACTTGCCTCCAGAAGTTGTGGGTACTCCAACACTGGAGGTTTTAAGAAGAGATTGGACAAACCATACCATTTGTTTGAAATGGTATGGTTTCCTGCTTGATCAGGGGGTTGGACTATAACAGGGGTCTCCAACCTTGGCAACTTTAAGACTTGTGGACTTCAAGCCTTGCTGGCTGAGGAACTCTGGGAGTTGAAGTCCACAAGTCTTAAAGTTGCCAAGGTTGGAGACCCCTGGACTAGAAGACTCCAAGATCCCTTCCAACTCTGTTATTCTGATTGCCATTTAGCTTCTGAATTCAACATATCTTCCTAGGAAAAATCACTCAGAATCTATTTTGTCATCTTTTTCATTCATTTCATGCCACTTTCAACATTTCAATGAAAACACACTGCATTTTAAAAATAAACTGTCAGATTTTGGGTAAGAAGAAGCCTTTTTAATGAAACATTTACATTTCTGGAGATTGCAAGACATAACAAAAGTGATTCTGCTTTCTGAATATATATTTGTAACTATTTTTATGTTTTTAATTACTGTGATATTGTTTGTTGCCCAGAGTAAATTGGATTGAGATGGGCAGCTAGAGAAAACGGAATAAACCAACAAACAAATAAATATTTTATCTAGTAACATGATGCTGGAGTTCAATTAAGGCCATATGATCAAGAATGGAATAGCAACTCAAAGCCAGAAAAAAGTCTGTTGTTTATGTTAAGTCATTTAGATGTAACTACAACTCCAGTATAAGTTATATATAGACAACTGTCTCTATGTATTGTGCATTTACAAAACACATTCTTAAAACGTATTTCCAAAAAAGGAAATAAATTGAACAATTTGTGGAGAGTGATGTAATAACTATGGTGGAACAAGTGATGACCTGCATATCCCAACAGAAACTATGTGCCAGGTACACAAAGAAAGGGCTTCAAAAGCCATTTGGCATATATGATAAAGAAAGAAAAAGATTCAGGTTACTGTTAGCAACAGAAAACAACACAAATAGGTAGTAGTTTATAACAGCCCTGCCAGCAGACTGTGGTGTGGCACTTTGAAGAAACGTACTGAAAGTGCATTTTCAAAATGCTCCATTCCAAGTGGAATGCTTTTAAGAGGCTATTCTCTAGGGACATGAAACAACAGACAATAGCAGAACATAAACAAATAGCAAAATACAAACAACAGACAATAGCAGAATATCAGCAACGTGTTCACAGAGACATAAAGGATCCTTAGCTCAAATACCTAAGCCTATCTGATTAGGGAACTGAGGGAAAAGGTACCAATAAAAAGACTAGCAACCATATTCTTCAGAGCGCTCAAGAACCAATTTGTTTGATGAATTATTCCAAGATGATTCACATTATAATTCTTCTGTGCTTTCTTTCTGCTATATGCAGTCCTATCCATCTTATAAGAACAATTTAATTGAAAAGTTAGAATGTTGGTGGCTCTGATACAGAACTCCTTTATATATTATCTACACTGACTGAAAAGAAAGAGAGCAAGAAGCTTGGGATAAATCCAAACAAAGTGGTTTGACAGAGAAGACAAAATGAATAAATACAAGTTCTACATAAAGAACAAAAATAGAGTAAATAGATGAATTTATGTACTGTGATAAGAGTATATTTAGTAAAACCAGGAAAACTGATGGAATAATGGTAACACATGTTAATGTCACACTTCCCAATCAAACAAATTACTGGTAATTCCTGAAAGGAATTCTTTTTCTTTCAATATTTCAAGTGGAAAGACCTGAACATGTGATATTTGATGTGATAGTGAGTATTTTTATTTATCTTTTAAAATTCTTTGTGTGGTTTCATGGATGCCATAAAGAATGGTTGAGTATGCCATGCTGCCTACATAATATGTATGACATATTACTGTCTTTGGCTAATATAGCAATCTTCAAAGTACTCAAAAAATCACTCAATCAATCAATCAATCAATCATATAATTGTCTGCATAAAGTAAGAAACTGAGAACTGATAAGAACATTTGTTGATGCAATCCAATATTTCAGCTGGCTATTTGAGCAAAAAAAGATAGATCCAAATCTTGTTTCAGTCCTTGGGAGATATTTTTCACAAAGAAACATTTGGCATTCTACAGAACCATCCCTCAACTCCACAACTGACAATCTGAAGAAACTGGTGGTAGACCAAGTGTAGCCTGTAATCCTGTCTTAAGTCTTGCCGTGATCCTTGATTTTCTGCTTTTCTTTCTTGGCTGTTAAAAGCCAATTCAAAGAACAGGAACAGCTTCTGTTGAAGTATCTGTCAGATATATTCTCCAGAGGTTTATCCATCAGAAAAGTTTCATTTGTGAAACAAGAAAATATTCAGCTACTAGTAATGAACAGTAAAGGATTAGAAAGAGGAGGAGCTAACAGAATAAATATACTATCCTAAAACACATCTGCCTCTCTATGGGTTAACAACTCTTTTTCTGAATCCACTAAGTTTTAAATCCTTGTCTGGACTCAGGCTTTCTTAAATAAATCAGGATTCAGTTTACTTACCATGAATGAGCTGTTCAATCATCATAATGAGCTGTAAAATTTTGACTAAATTGCAATCTAGTTTCTGGAAAAACTAATATTATAAGCCTGACAGAGCTTTATAAAAAAAAAAACCTTAATTAAAAAAAAATCAGATAAAAGCATGCTAGCAGGAAATCACACCATAGCCTCGGGATCAGAATATTTATATTCCTTTTTCTGTGTTTGCATCAATATAAACTAAATACAGTAGATTAGCCAATACCTGTTCCTGAAACTAAGGTGATGAATATATTAAGAATGTAACTGGCTGAGTTTCTTGGCTGCTATGGATATATTATTTAAATGCTTTCTATTGTGTTAAAAGATTTTTAGTGTTTTAATTGTAATATTTGTTGAATTGCACGTCACCCAGAATCAGTGACTTAGATGGGCAGCCATAGAATTGAAAACAAACAAAATAAATACCTATGTAAGCCTATGTAAATTTACAAATGTTGCACATGCTTATTATTGATGGAAGAAAAGAAAAGTATTGATATTAGTCTTACACATATATATTCAGCAAATGATAATTTGCATCAGCAAAGCATTGGGCCCTTCTCAAATTAATGCCCAGATAGTACATGGTTTCTTTGTTGTTGGAGATACTCTTGAAGCATTATTCAATAATAAAACGGCCCCTAAGTTTTAAAATTTAGTATGTATACGTGGAAAGGATCTGCAAGCTCTAATAATAAAAGTTAAAGAATGCACTGAAAATCTGGGACTAAAATTAAACATAAAAATCACCAAATAAATCATAACAGATAAAAGAATCAGCCAAGACTAGTCTTTGGGTTATAACTATTTGTCAGCAAGCATTCAAAGTTTTGACAGCACTGAAGAAATACTATTTATGATGGCTCCTCATATTTCTGGTCATTGCAGTTTCTCTGCAGTCATGTGATTGAGATTTCTGATGTTCCCTGCTGGCTTCCTATAAGCAAAGTCAATAATGAAGCTGGCAGGAAGTCAGAAGTTACGGTTAAAAGAGGTCCTTGCTTAATGACCTGTGTCATTCTTGCTTAATGATGGTAACTAGGGCTGCTGCAAATGCTGTTGCTAAATTATGAGATCTTGCTTTACAATGGAGTCATTCAGCTACAGAGATAGCTCATTAGCCGAGAACTACCTCTAGTACCATTGGTAGATCTAAAGGATTAGGTTAGGGACAGATTATCATAGGAAAAAAAAATCTACCTATGTGGTTGCTGAGAGACAACAGCAACTTGATGGTACATAATCAAATGTATCTTCGGCTCCACAAAGGGGAAAGAAATACGATCCCTGAGTTTAATATGTAATTTCCCGAAATAAATCTAGTAGTAAATCTTGAACATGAATGTAATTTATCAGGGTTTTTGGAATATAGATAGTCCTTGACTTACGGCCACAATTGAGACCAGAACTTCCACTATTAAGCGAGGTGGTTATTAAGTGAGTCATACCCAATTTTACCTTTTTTTTGCCTTAGTTGTTAAATGAACAATTGCAGTTGTTAAGTGAATCATTAGGTCATTAAGTGAATCCGGCTTCCACCATGGACTTTGCTTGTCAGAAGCCAGCAGATGGCGATCACATGATCCCAGAATGCTATAACATACATGTTTGTTGCCAAGTGCCCAAATTTTGATCCTGTGACCATGAGAACATTGCAACGTTTTAACCGTAAGGATCAGTCTTAAGTCATTTTTTTCAGTGTTGTTGTAACTTTGACGGTCGCTAAATGAATGCTTTTATGTACCTGTAACAAATACCTGTAACAAGATTTCACAGGCATGCATATTGTTTCCATAATTTGTTTGCCAAATAGATGAAGAAAAGAAGAAAAATAGGAATGTTATTTCTGATATGATTTCTTTTAACATTTTAGCTATTTCTCAGACAACTATTTTACTGCTCAGAAAAATACTATTGCATACAAGCTAAGAATTTTTCTGTTGTGGCCAAATGCTTCAGCAACAGATGAAATTGTTCAAAGTAAGCAACATTTAATAATGTTTACAAGTGAAAATAAATATATTAGTTCTGTTAATTTTGCCCAATATTTTCCCATAGTGGTCTCAATAAATTAAAATAAAATATATTAGGCTATTCATAGATATTTTCTTGTTTTCTGCCTCAGCATTATAGACTTACAGCCATCTTATTAATATTATAATATTAATATCATCCCAATTTTTTTTAAAAAAATGTTCTAGTAACAATAAATCCTCAATTTAATAAACCATCAAGGAGAATAGGCATCTGTTCCGCATGGGTAAAATGGAAATAGGATTACATATATGAATTTTTGCAATTTTATGCCTTTTATGTACGTGTACATAAAATTCCAGGATAGGATTTTATACATGTGTAGAAATATATAGTATAAAGGCAATTTTTGCATCCAAAGTCCACTAAATTTAAGTTATTAAATTTGGATTCATTGTAGCAGTTTCTCCTGTTTCATCTTAATATTTCTTAGAAAATAGCCCAAAGTGTTGCTTTGCAGAATTCACTGTCCCATCATTTTTTGATGAATAAATATGCTAATACATTTTCTTACAATGCTAAGGTGGAATTTTCTGCCTGCCACACACCATAGATGTTTCCTTTCCTGATATACTTGAAATCCCAACTCTTAACATGGATTAGTATTATCTTGTGTTGCCACATCTACAGTAACTAGATTTTGGTTAAGCAATTTGCTCAGTTACTCAGTTTACATTCAGCACGGCTAAAGTAGCAAGCTGGAAAACTAATTTTACCATCAGGTAGTATCAATACTGAATCTAAAGACAAGTCATAGTTATCATGTCCAAAGTGATTGATCATTTTGGACTTCAATCTCTTAAAAACAAGTAACACCAATTACATACTGTGCAGAAGTGATTCTGTATCAATTCACTGTAGTATACATTGGTCCCAAAGTACTCAACCCAGTTAAGATTTTTGGTTGGTAAAATGTGGTTTTATATTCGGCAGCATCATTCAAACAAGAAACACAGAACCTTTCTGGAAACCAGTGTATTCTAAGACCTGGCTAATTATAAATAGGTGCATAATTCCTAATTACCAAAGCAGTAGGGATTTATGTCAAATTAAAGATAATTAATTTTTTCTTTCAATTATTCCTAGTTTAATTGCTCTATCTGTGACTTAAGTTCATCCTTCATGCGTTTAGCCATTTGTGGTATATTCCAAACCTAATTATTACATACCTTAATAGTTCTTTCCTTTATTCAGCTTAATCTGTGATGTGCATAGCAATTTTAGGTGAAATGTAAACTTTGATGTGCATGAAGAATAGTTAAGAAGAAAGTTCCGAATCAAAACCAAACTGCCTGTAGAGTAAGTAATCAGATCCTCAGCTGGTTCCAGATCTCAGATTAGAGGGGAGACTGTCTCACATCCTTTTTTCCCCTAGTATTTAAAGGCATGAATCACTACCAATCTTCCATTTCAGATACTTATTTGATGTATAGCACGGCAGAATACAGATAATCATGGTGGCTTTCATTAGCACACTGAGTGAAGTTTGTTAATACTGATATACAAAAGACTATTTGAACTGCTACTGAACTAGTGCAGTGACATGTGTAAGAGCCACACACTCAAAAGATTTTCCCAGTGATAACACAGCAAGAGGGAATAGTGTTCTCTGCCACAAAAGGTACTGTATATCATAATGTATGAGAAAATTACTTTAGAATGTCTGTACTTCTATTTGAAAGGAATAGCTTTATGGGGATGATTTGCCAACCGCTATTCCTGAAAAAAGAAAAAGACTAAATTAAGCACTAATAAAATAAAAGTTATAAATAGCAACAACTTAGGACCCGGATATTTATGAGACCACCTTCTGCCACCAATGGCCTCCCATCGACCAACACACTCCCACAGAGAGGGACTCCTCAGGGTGCCATCGGTCAAACAATGTCGACTGGCGACCCCCAGGGGGAGAGCCTTCTCTGTGGGGGCACTTGCCCTCTGGAATGAACTGCCCCTGGGGATACGTATGATTCCCGACCTGCGTACCTTCCGCTGTGCCCTTAAGACGCTGCTATTCCAACAAGCTGGTCTGGCTTAATAAGGATTTGTAATGGGTGTTTTAATCATTGCATTTTAATTTGGGGCCAAATTGTTTAATATGTTTTTAAAGTGTTTTTAAATTTTGTATTATCTGTTGGTTTTATTGTGGCTGTACACTGCCCTGAGTCCTTCGGGAGAAGGGCAGTATAAAAATTAATAATAATAATAATAATAATAATAATAATAATAATAATAATAATAATAATAATAATAATAATAGATACTGTAGAATACCTGGAAAAACGTTACAAAATAGAATCACTAGTATGGTGTTACACATTGAATATAGTCTATGCCAGAGGTGGGTAACTATGGCCCTTTTATGACTTGTGGACTTCAATTCCCAGAATTCCTGAGCTAACATGGCTGGCTCAGGATTCTGGGAGTTGAAATCCACAAGTCATAAAAGGGCCATATTGCCCACCCCTGGTCTATGCAAAGCCAGCATAATTCATAGAAGGGAAAGGGCCATACAGATACTTTGAAAATAATTGTGGGTTGCAAATGAATAGCTGGTGTGTTGAACTGGCGGCTAGCAGTGCAGCAGCAGTGCTGGAGCTGACAATGTTGGTAAGACTTGAGGGTATTGGAAACACTTGGCAGTGTGTCTTTCAGGGAGAAAGTGGCTATGAAAAAAATAAGTGGTATCAAATTCTTCCTGGATATGGCAATGTTTGGTGACAGAGGATTTAAGTTTTTTTTAAAAAAAAAAGCTGATGGGCTTCTTGGTGGATCCCATGCAACTGGTGGGCCATATGCTGTACAAGTCTCATTTATATTATATTATGAAGTAGCTCAGATAATTGCCCTATTCCAGAAGTGTCAAACTCAAAGTTCTTAGATCTGGTCCATGGGGCCGCCCTCGAAACAGTGAAGGATCAGCCCACAGTGCCTCTGTCAGCAAAAATAGAGCTTGGGAGGACCGCATGTCCTCCCAAGCTCCGTTTTCATTGGCAGAGGGTTGCAGAAGACTGTCGCAGCCGTAAATGGAGCTCACTAGGGCCACGCGTGGGTGTCCCGAGCTCTATTTTCGCTGGCAAAGTGTTACAGGAGGCTGTCACAGCTGAAAACGGAACTCGCAAAGGCTGTGCATGGTCCTCCTGAGCTCAGTGTTGCTGGCAGAGGGTTGCAGGAGGCTATTGCAGCTGAAAAGGGAGCTCGCAAGGGCCTCACGCGACCCTCCTGAGCTCCATTTTTGCTGGCAGAGGGTTCCAGGAAGCCATTACAGCCGAAAACAGAGCTCGGGAGCCGTTTTCACTGGCAGAGTGTCTGGCCACCACAGGCACCAATGACACGAGTGATGTCGAGTTGGCTATGCCCACACTGGCCATGCCCAACCCAGCCCCTGAGGTCAAACACAATCCTGATATGGCCTTCAATGAAATATTTTGATACCCCTGCCCTACTGAGTTTTTCTCAGTTTGATCCACTTTCCTGATAATGTCTAAAAGCATTCTGATTTAGCAGTATATATGAAAGCCCTCAAACATTTTTTTTTAAAAAATAACAAATACCTAGATTTTAAAAAATCTGATGTTATGTCTATATGTACTACTTGAGACCAGGAGAAAAATCTCCAGCACAGAACTACAGCTATCACATCTTTTAAAACTATGTCTGGAATAGCTTAGGAAAACTAGGTAGTATTTGTTACTGTTAGGTCTATGACAGCACTTTTCTACCTGATCTGATTGGGTGCAGTAGCAGCAGCATTGCTATATGAGAATCATAACTTCAGTAAAGTTAGAAGAGAATATTTGTAGCTCAAGACTGAACTGTGTGGTCCTTGGTGCTCTCTAAGCTTGGTTGTTTTCTTGCAGAGTTTTCATTGTCAAATTGCACTGTGCACTGAGAGCACAAAGAGAGCACGAAGGATCCCACATAACTTCAGTTCTTGACAGATAGCTATAATTTAAAAACTTGGTGTCTATTTAAGAAAGGGGGAAGAATTTTAAAAAAGGAAAGGACAACAGAAGAAAAAGTAGGAGACTAAGGAAAATGGAATGGACAAGACCAAGGAAGAGATAAAACTAAGTTACAGAGAAACGATCCAGCTCCCAAGCACTGATTGGACTCTACAATCAGTTATGGCCTTGATCTGGCTTTGGAATTCCTTTCATTCATTGAAACTGTCTCTGATAAACTCCAGAGAATGCCTGAATAACAAAACTGAGATTGACCATAGACACATTTTTTAAAAAGCACTGTAGAAATGTATTAGATGTTAATCAGAAATGTATCCATCCAGAAAATAGAAGCATAGCCCAAAGGCACATGGATCAGTGACCTGGTGAGGAATGAGCCCATCTCTATTAACTTCACTCCCTAAGCTGACTTCCAAAATACTTTGGAAGAGATGAACATACATCCAATTTAAAAGATAGTATCACAGAGCTCAGTTGATTGCCTTAGAACATTTGTTGCTTTTCAAATTCATATCAGTAGAGCTACAAAAGCAGAAAAATTATCAGCAAAAGTCAAAGAAAACACAAAGTCATCAATATTGAGACAAGTATATGTCCTTTATACTTTTGCAAGGAAGATTAAAGGGCCTTTAATCTTCCTTGCAAAAGACCTGGATAAAGAACCAGGTTTTTAAGGTTCTTGTAAATAACACCAGGGCAAAGGCTATCCAGATTTTTGCGGGGGGACTGGACGGGATGGAGGCAACCTCTATCTAGAGGGCAGGCACTGGTACTTAAAAGACATGCTTCCAGGGTCTTGATAAATGGCACTATAAAATCAAGGGAACCGGAGCAAACCAATGCTCTAAGATTGGTCGGGAAAATACTATGGGAGTGAGATAGCTTTCCCACAGGTACCAAGCCCTATGCCTTGCAGGACTTAAAAAGTAATGATCAGAACTTGAATTGCACTCAGAAGCAAACAGGTAACCAGTACAGGTTGAGAAGCAAATGTGTTACATGAGTGTACTTAGGCTTGCCCATAACTGCTCAAGTTGCTGGTTTCTGGATCAATTGATGTTCCAGCTGGTTTTTAAGGGGAGGACATACAGAGTGCATTGCAGTAGTTAAGTTGTTAAATAAGCAGGGCATGAGCAACTCTCTGAAGGGCCCCAATCTAGAAATGAGTGCAACTGGTAGCCAAAATGAAATTTTGCAAAAAGCTTCCTGGCCACTGCTGTCGCCAGTTGTTTGAGCAGAAGTTTTAAGACCAGGAAGACCCTCAGATTGTGCACCACCCTGGAGTGGGGAAGTGCAACTCCTTCCAAAGTCAAAGATGGAATATCCCCAGATCAGAAGGAAAATGACCAAGAAAGTAACTCTTTGGAAATTTATCAAAATGTTTGTACTATTATACATGCAAATTGAACATACAGTCAGAATAAAATCACTCTGCCAAGGGAAAAGAATGCAGAACAATGGATAGAGAAATAGAGCTGTAAATTAAATGAAGAAATAGGTTTTGATCAATAAGATTTAAAGAAAAAGGACCTGGCCAGTTCTATTTGTCCTTAAAATTAGCCACACGTGCATAATTTTATTTATTTTCAAGATAGGTTTCAACATTTATGTTGATGGATATGTACTTTCATTTCCTGAGGTAAGCTTTATTTTTTCTTGGTAAATTGGCAAATTGAGATAAATACTGTAGCTGGATTAAAAAGGATTGGACAATTTTATGATATTTAATAAGATTTGTATCTGTAAAAGTTAAGAACAATAAGGATAATGAAATCATATGCTGTAGGGCATATGTAGTTCTCCTATTCCCATCCCACATAAAGAAATATTTGATAGCCACCAACAGCTAACGAAAGAACCGTAAACGTTTCTCCATAAAAAAGACTGTTTCGCTTCTTGTATATACAGCCTCCATCTCTCATGTAAATAAATGCACTTATTTCACAAGCAATTCTTCTTAATATTACAGTTGAGAGACTCAGCTTTCACTATTTCCCTTAGTCACATTCCAATTGCCGGATTCAGTGCTTCCTAACATACCGACTAGCTTGCTTGTTCTTTTCTACTGTTGGATCAACCATGATATCAAATAGGCCCACACTGAATACCAGATTAATTTTACAACTCTTGAAACAGAATTAGCATATGTAGAACTCAATTTTCCCAGTTTGTCCCTTTGTACAACATATGAAGAAATAACACTGTCCGTACCATAGCCCCAAAAAAGAACCTGTAGCTTTAAATCCAATATGGAGAAAACTGTTGATTCTAGAAGCTGGCTGATCAATATACTTTTATGGCAGTTATCATTTTGAAATATCGAACCATATTTCCCTGTTCAGTAGGAAAAGGGAAAGTTCCCTGTAGCTTGGCAGAAAAATAACTCATGGTTACAACTTTACACACACTAGCTTTCTGCAATGAAAAAAAAAATCTGTAGCAGTAAGTTTGCCCTAGGGCTGTCCCTGTGCAAGTCCTAGCTATCTGCCTCACATAAACTACACTTCAGAAGGTGGAGTATAAGAGGAAAGCAGAGGAATGGCTTTTTTGAAGCAAAAAAAAAAAAAAAGTGTGTGTGTAGGGGGAGGCTAGGTAATCCTCAATTTACAACCATTCATTTAATAATGGCCCGGAATTTTGATTGCCACAGAATTGGTGCTTTATGGACTGTAAAGTACTTCTATAAATCACAGGATCCTGATCTGAGTGCTTAGTGATTAATTAGCAATTGCCCCATGACCATGTGATTGCCATTTGCAATTTTCTTTTGTTACTTCCCCAGAAACTCAATGGGGAAGCTGGTAGGGAAGGTTGCAAATTGCTGCAGCCATCTACCATAGAGATGAGATTCCTTCCTGGCAGACAGCTCTATGAGTTCAAAAGGGCTACCAGCTGAAGAGAGGAGAAATCCTCTAGCATGCTGCAGATACTCAACTGAGAGCTTGAAATCTGAGCTCTGTTCCTGTAACATTCCAGAAAAGTTCTCTGCCATGCATGGAGGGGAGTGGAACTCAGCAGGCATCCCTTTCGCTCTGTCTGCTTAACGACGTGGAAGATTGCTTAATAACTGCAACCAGGAACCAGGATTGCAATCATTAAACAAAACAGTCATGTGGTCAAGTTGCTTAACAACTGATATTCAGGATTCGAGGACTACCTGAATCCTGGAAAACCATTTCTGATCTTTCAGTCCATTCCTTCACTTTGTAGCTTTTTATCTGCAACTCAATAGCTGGATTGCATTATTTGTGCATTCTGAAGGCTTCCCAGAAACCCTCTGCAACATGCTCTAATAAGCAAATATTTTCTTCTGCCACAAAACATGCTGATCCCTACTAATGAATGAAGGACTGTTATGCTGAACTGCGTTTACAATTTTGTAGAATCTGGGCAAAATATAAGTATAAAGTATAAAGACAGTTTCTGAAATTGTAGGCTGATTCTCACTGACTCTTGCACACAAACTTGAGAGGGACTGATTCCCCCCCCCCATCCCCCTTCTCGATACGCACACTCAAATGCTTACTCAGGCAGAGTGGAAAAGTGATCTGACAGGACTGTAACTATACTCAATCCGCTTGCTACACTTGATCAACTTGGGCCTTCAACAGCTGACACATGCTTGATTACATACCCGTAGTGCTTCATTCGCAACCTTCACTTCCATCAACAGTTTTCAGTGGGAGGGGGTCTACAAGTAAGGTGGGATCAGGTACAAGAAAGGTACAAGAAAGGGAGGCGGTTTGAATGAAAGGGACCCTGATATAGCTTCGAAGGCCTCCATGAGAGGCAAAGCTCAGATCAGAAGGCTGTTCTTGCAAGAAAAGTGCTGGAACCATCAATGGGACTAAGGAGCAAAAGGAATAAACTGCAACGATCACACTGTTTCTGTCAAAAACCAGGTGAGACGCTGAATCCTACATTCAGTCCTCCTTCGCTTCCAGTGGAGAAATAGCTTGGAAACTGACCAGTGGTACTTGTGCTGGTGGCATTATACATGTCTTTCTTAAGATAGTCAGCATAGCAACCCTATAACCTGGGTGTCGGCAACCCATGGCTCCAGAGCTGCTTGTGGCTCTTTAGGCCCTCTGCTGCAGCTCCCTATCCCATCACTGGCTGGTGTTGTGGCCTGTCAGCAGCCTGTGAGGATTGTAGTTGATTCTGACAGCGAGGAGGCTGGTGTGGTGCTGCGCCAGCAGCCTGTGCAGCTGGCACTCTAGTCAGACAATGAGGAGGCTGGAGAAGATGTGGTGCCAGAGGCAGGGATTCAGCCAGGGCCTTCAGAACCTCCAGAAGCTCCTTTAAGTGAAGAGGACGAAGAGGAGGAGCCTCTTCTTGATGCACGAGCGCGCAGAGCTGCCAAAAGGCAGGAGTGGCTCCTCAGGGGGAGGTGTCCTCGAGAGTAAGGATTGGGGCTAATTGGCCACTCCCTTAGCCTATTTAAGGAGGAATGCTGACTGAAGCAAATTGTAGGAAACAATTCACTCTACTTCGCGTCTGGATTCTCTGCAAAATTGCTTTTGGGCTTTCTGCCAATCTTAGTAAGATTGTGATTATTTTATCTTTGGTTTCTTGTAGACTGTTAAGAAAGTTTATTAACAGCCTTTGTTTTGAAAAAGACTGAGTTATTTTAGTAAATTAAGTTTTGTACAAACTTTGTGTGTGTTGTATTCTTTGGTATCGGTAGCTGGGGCAGAACAGTTGGCCCCACCTCTAGCCCTGCCCTCCCAGGGACTCCTCACCTGGCCTGAGAAGGTACAGGTGACGGCAGGGGGTGGAGAAGCAGCTAGGATTGATTCTCTGGTGTCTCACTCTTGCTGAAGCTTCTTCTGGCCCTTGCTGGTACCGGGCATGCCTCAGTTGCTTGGGGAGATGTGCAACCTGCTCTCTGCCCTGAGACATTGCCCCAACCTGGCCGCGACCGACGCTGGCCTTGCTAACCCAAGGGCTGGTGGAGTGGGAATGGGATCCAGGAGGAAGGGACGAAGGAAAGGGGAATGGGCTCACAGCGCCCAACCGTGGCTTTAAGAAGCTTGGAGCAGAGGGAAAAGGGGGCTGGTCCTGCCGAACCTCGCATGCCAACTCCAGGGGTCAGGAAAGCTGAGGCTGGGGCGAGGCTGTCCTTGAGGCTCTTTGCTACTGCTTTTCTTTCTTCTTTTTGGAAATCCAGACTGGTTGAGGAATGAGCGTGAAGTGCAGCAGAGGCTTCCCTTGGGCGACCTTCTTCCTCCTTCTCCTCTTGTGACCCCCTGGCTGGCTGTGGCAGGGCCGGGAGTGTGTGTACGAATGGGGAGACCCTTCTCAAGTGACTGAATGCCTGGCTTGCATGAGCCTTTGCTGTGCTTTGACCAAGCACATTGGCTTGCTTTAGGAGAGTCTCCCCGCTTGTGCACACACTCCCAGCCCCGCCATAGCCGGCCAGGGGGTCGCGAGAGGAGAAGGAGGGTTGCCCGAAGGGAAGCCTCCACTGCGCTTCGCACTTGCTCCTCCGTCAGCCCGGATTTCCAAAAGGAAGGAAGAAAAGCAGTAGCGAAGGGCCCCAATGACAGCTGCCTGGGCTTTCCGAGAGAGTGAGAAGAGACACAGACACAGATACAGAGGGGGAGATACAGAGATAGAGAGAGACATAGAAAGAGAGAGACACACACAGAGAAAGATAGAGAGAGAGGGGGAGAGAGACAGATACACAGAGAGGGGAGAGACGGGGAAGAGGGAGAGAGGGGGGAGAGATATACAGAGAGAGGGGGAGAGAGGGAGGAAGAGAGGGAAAGGGGGAGAGAGAAATACAGAGGGAGAGAGGGGGGAGAGAGATACAGGGAGAGACATAGATACAGAGAGAGGGGGAGAGAGAAGGGGAGATAGAGAGGGAGAGAGTGACAGAGAGATACAGAGAGATGGGGGGGAGAGAAGGTAAGATATTGATGGGGGAGAGAGACATAAATACAGAGAGAGGGGGAGATAGAGAAGGGTTTTGTGGTTCCTTGTTCTCTGCCCTAATCACCGCTGGGTAGGCTTGGCTAGGGGGTCATGTGACTGGGAGTGAGTGATGTCGAATTGGCCACACCCACCCAGGTTTTGTGGCTCCCAATTTTTTTTTCTGTGGGAAACGAGTCCAAAGATTGAAGACCCTTGCTATAACCCTTCACCAGACTTGTTAGAGTCGCTGTGAGTTGTAATTCAGTGATATTTGGGGGCTGCACCGTACAATTAAAAGTTGATTATCAGTTGTATTTTTATTTCTTGCCTATCCTAATACCAATGAAGTAATTAAGTTTTGATCATGAGGGTGAGAATCACACACATTGATTTATAATTTTAAGAGTTCATAGTATCATAAGATTTGAGAATCCCTGAATTAAGGTCTTCAGTGCTGCCTCCTAATGGTGATTTATGGAAGCACAGAAGAATCTGACCAAGAAAAACCAACCTTAAAAAGTCCCATAAAAAGAATTCTCAGCTTGCTCTTAGTTCTAATTTGGCCACTGGCTTCTGGTGCTCTTTGCTTCTTACCGTTATTTCTGTAGCTGTTATTTTATGAAGAACATGTTTGATATATGAGACATTGCCCTACCCAAATAAATCACTTCTTTTAATATTAAACAATTATTCAAAAAATTACTAAAATTTGATAAGCAAAAATCACATACTTGCTGAGGTTTTTCTCTTTCTCACTTGGTGTTAAAAGGAAAATGGGAGAATAATTACTTACACAGTAATAAATTATGCAAGCAACACAACATTAATATGATGCAAGTAAAATCAAGAATAAACATAAATAAGATACTCATAAGCCAGGGAAAAGAGGCACAATGCAGCACCTGAGGGAGAAGATGGGCAGGTGAATTTGTTCCCTGAGCGGTACACCTTAGGCACTCAGACTCATCTATCAGGGGCAAGTAAGTATGGAAAGGCAACCTGTAGCTACCAATATCAGGTAACCTTGGCAACCAAAAGGTCTAGAAATGATGGAAGAGAATGTTTCCTGAAATATTCATAGGACCATGACAAAACATACATTAGTGCTCTAATAACAGAAAGAATCAGTGGCCTGGATTGCAATCTACATTTCCCCAGTTTATGAGATCTATACATCCTTCATTGTTATGAGGCCATGAAAGTGAGGCAAGCACAGTTCAAAGCACAGAGACAAAAATGACTGAGTAAGAAAAGAAAACAAAAAAGCAATTTTTTCCAGCTTTTCCAAGGCGTGAAATGCACAGGGCTCAGCATGGGAAGTGAATAAACTAAGCAGGTGTTCCATTAACTCAAGTTCACAGTGCGTGCATGTACATATAAACACACCTAGCCAACAATACCAATATTCAACATCCTTCTGAAGAAGCATCCAATTACTTCAGTGTTCAAACTGCATCAAGCCTTTATTGTTAGGTTATCCTTAAAGTGTATTTGTGTTACTGCTTTATTGCTTGAAAACTGCCAGATAGATCCCATACCACTTGAACACTTGCACTTCCTCAGTGCAATACTACTAAATTTAGTATAAAACATCAGTTTAACTAACACTTAGCCAAAACATTAGCACTTTTAACCAGATGAAGGAGCAAACATTTAAAGACCAGGTCAAAATGGTTTAGAATCATTCATATGGTATTGCAGATTTGAGCAGCAACCTATATTCAAAGACAAGAGGAAAGGGAAATCATAACTCCCAGCAAGAGTAATACAGGAAAAACCAAAACAACACTATGGAATTCTTGGTGTTCTTTGAGCTTGATTGTTCGTTTGCAAATGTTTCATTATCCAACCAGGTAACATAATCAGAACACTATAATGAAACATCTGCAAGCAAACAACCAAGCTCAGAGAATACCAAGAACTCCCTAGATCAACCTGAAGTTGATCTAGGAACTTAGAGTTAGTTAGAAGTTAGAGCCTGAGTGGCATAGGAGGCTAATGCCTCCTAGAAAGGCAGCATTTAACATCCAGCTGCCTGCAATTACACCAGTTTGAAACTTCCCAGGCTCAAGGTCGACTCAGCCTTCCATCCTTTCTAAGATGGGTAAATTGAGGACCCAGTTTGTGGAGGCAATAAGCTGACTTTGTATAAAATATGCATAAAGTATGAAGGCTATTGCTTAACGCATTGTAAGCCCTGAGTCTCCGGAGAAGGGCGGCATATAAATCAAATTAAAAAAAAAAAAGTTACATATATTTTCTTCTATTGGGGAAGCAACACTGTCATATTTCAAGTTAAAAAAACTCAAGTCATGTAAAGGCGTCCAAATATTACATAGGTTTCAGGGGTGAAATCTACTTACCTTCCTTACCAGTTCGGGAGCGCATGCGCCATACACGCAGACCTTCTGCCCATGCACAAAACCTTCTGCGGATGTGCAGAAGATAAAAAACACATTACTTCCTGGTTAAAACCAGGAAGTAATGACACCCGAACAGGTAGGCGGAGCGAACACCAGCCAAGATCGCTACCAGATCGGGCAATACGGTCTGATCCGGGAGCATTTCACCCCTGATAGGTTTGCAATATTTTTATTCAGCAGCCAGAAAAGGAGTGGGTATATGAAAGGAGCCCCTCTTTTCCTATGCTAACCTCAATATGAAACAGTTATTTATTATTTAAATTTTATTTCTAGTTGGCCATCAGCCGACGACACTGTCTGGAAGGGGCAGTCATTGTATTCAGTCATTTATTATCATACATTCACTTCCTGACATTCAAAGGATAGTGATCACTGTTATACCAAATTGACAACACCAATCCAAGAGAGGCAGAAAGTTAAGGAAAGAGAAGAAAACTAGGGAAAGCTCCAAAGAAAATAATACAGCATAGAATCTGTGCATGTGCATATATGTGTTTACAGTCTATTTACCTATCTATCAGTGGACTGATGGAAGAAAAAATGTACAGTACAGGTAGTCCTTGACTTATGACTGTTTGCTTAATGACAGTTTGAATTAATGACGATCTTGAAAAGGTGTTACCCTGTCAAGGACAGCTTCTTTCAGTTGTTGGATATTCATGTTTGTATCAGTTTTGACTGGTGCTTTGCAGACTATAAAGTGCTTCCAACCACTGCAAATTGTCACAGGTGCACACACACCACCTCTGTGGTCATGGGATTAGGATGTGGGTGCTTGGCAATCTGTATGCACTTATGTCCTGTTGTCCTGCAATCATGTGGTTGCCATTTTCAATCTTGTCTGTTGGCTTCCCTAGAAAGTCAGTGGGGAAGCTGGGAGGAAAGGTTGCAAGCTGTTGCCACCTTCTGAGAAATTCTTCCTTGTCTCTGGGTGCTGGCTGAAAGAGCTCCTGCCAAAGGATTTCAGCTCCATGCAAGCAGGCATGGAGCTGAAATCCTTCAGCAGTGAGCTCTTTCAGTCAGTTCCCAGAGATGAAAGGGCACCAAAATCCAAAGGGATAAGGTAAGGAGTATGGGGTTCCGGATTGGGAGGGGGGGGGTTGAGGCCCTGTGAGGTTCAGGGAAGGCAGTACACAAGTATTTCCCTACTCAGGCACTGAAAAATTTGTTTGAATTTTGGCAGGAAGGATTTTCAGCTCTTGAGCATATGGGCAACACAGTTATGATAAGAAGGACAGGCTGCTTTTGGGGGGGGGGGTGTCTCTCCACTCAGGAGCTAAAAATTCTGTGTGTCTTGCACAACTATTTGAGGCACCCCACATGTCTTATCTAGGACTCCATTGCTTAACAACCCACAAGATCACTTAACAACTACAATCAGGAGTGCTGAGATTGCAGTAGTTGAGTAAAGCATTCATGTGACAACTCATTTAATGATTGCCTTGCCCAATGACAGAGATTTTGGTCCCAATTATGGTCCTAAATTGAGGACAATCTTTAAACCATCTTGGCAAAAAAATGAAAAAGTATGCAGAAGATACAATAAAATAAAATAATAATTTTTTGGATAGGTGATTTCCTAGTTTTCATTTGAAAAGCAGTTTTATTTTTTTGGGGAGAACAGATCTGAGAACTGCCCTAAAAATCTAAAAAATTAGTGGAGAAAACCAATTACTTTAGAGTCCTCATTTAGCAACTGTTTCAGGCAGTGACTGTTCAATGAAGATAGGGCTCTCTCCTCTAGCTAGACTATCACCAGATCTTTGCTCAGATCAAATCAAGCCTTAAATACTCCAATGAACAACATACTGACTGAATATGTATATTAGTTAATTAATTAATGTACTCATGCATTCAATTTGAATGGCCACACATCTCAGCAAGAGACTCTAGGTCAGTGATGGCTAACCTTGCTGCCATCGTGTGCCAAAAGCAGGGGGGAGCGCGGGGCGATTGTGCGTCTGTGTGCCCACACCCATAATTCAATGTCTCCCATGTCCCTCCCCCCTACACATGTGCGCGTGACCCCTCCCGCCGTGCTCTCCCCTGCTTTTGGCATGCGACGGCAAAAAGGTTACCGGTAGGCCTGTTTTTCGCGCTCCACAGGCTCCACAGGCTTTCTTGGAGCCTGGGGAAGGTGAAAACGGCCTCCCCCACCCCAGAGGCTAGAAACAGCCCATTTCCTAACTTCCGTTGGGCCCGGAAGGCCTGAAAATCAGTTGGCCGGTGCACATATGCACGCTGGAGCTGAGCTAGGGCAACGCTTGCGTGCCCACAGATATAGCTTCGTGTGCCACCTGTGGCACGCATGCCATAGGTTCGCCATCACAGCTCTAGGTGATATGGAAAAGAATATGCTTCTAAAACATTCAAAAATGAATATATTTGGACATTAAACTAGATCCAATTTGAATAAGGGGCTATAATCTTTGATGCTAACCTTCTTCTTCTTCATCTTCATCATCACCGTCAAATTTAAGTGCCACCCAACTCCTAATGGCCCTGGATAATTTACATGTAAAAACATTAAAAACAAGAAAAATATACATTATAACAAAAATAAAGAATGGAAAATGGTAAGAATGACAAAATCCAGACAGGAATGAAAAAAAAATGAACCAACACAACAAAGGAAACTCCAATCATCCTTGTCAAAGTCTGGGCGAAGAACAAAATGAGAGGTTGGAGGCCATTCACATTCCAGAAGACAGGCATTGCTACAGAGAAAGCGTACTTCCAGGTTCCCAATAAATGGCATTATTTAATCAAAAGATTTCAGAAAGCACTCTGACAGATCAAATCAGGTGTGCTGATAACTAGAGGAGATAAGATTTTTTTACTAATTTTCTCAAATGCATGCTCAGGTAATATAATCATAGTGGATAAGCTGCCTCATTTTCTTGTTGCATGTACATGAAGATTCCCCAATATCTCAAGAGTGATTTCAGTAGCCATCTTTTTTGTTTAATAAATAATAATTGTATTTGTTGCTGCCTCAAGGGCGAGGGAGTGGGATTATATAGGTTTAATGCTTTGAATGTTCTAATATTGTAATATGCCCAGAGTCACCATGTGTGAGTTGGACAGCCATAATTTGGTGATCAAAAAAGCAAATCTTAAAGAGAAGGTAAACAACACATTTCATCCAATAACATGATCTCCCTAACAAGTACCATAAAAAACAGTACTTACACTGATAATCAGAAATTGAACAGAGAAAAGAAATATCGTTTTTTTATACACCCAGAGTTTCTCACAGTAAAGAGAAGTTACAATGAGGTAAGAAGCTGGCTGGTAGTCAGCAATGTTAAGAGTTGGACTCAGGGCTGAAGAAAAAGAAAAATGGTTAGCAAAAAATATTCAGGTTGTTAAGAAAGGCAAGATCCAGGATGACTTAAGACAGGGGTCTCTCCAAACTTGGCAACTCCCAGAGTTGAAGTCCACAAATCTTAAAGTTGCCAAGTTTGGAGACCCCTAACTTAAGATCACCAAACAGGAGGGTGACACAGAGAATCACCTGTCAACTCAGCATATACATTCAGAGGGAGAGGAACTAAAGATAGCAGAAAGAAGCCCAAGCTTGGCTAGTTGTAAAAGGTTGCCAGCTAAGCTTCACAAAAAGCCTGTGATTAACTCTTTGGGGAATTTAAGAACAACTCTATTGTCATTTTAGCAGAAGCCATACTATTGCTAGCAAAGAGATAATTAATTTCAGTATGGTAGATCAATTAGACCATAAAGTAATTTAGTAGTTTCCTTTGAAAGCATAAAGGAGGGGGAATTGAAGCTCTCTATGCGTTACTTGAATGCCAGTTGCATAATTAACCAACTGAAATTCAATCTTGTAGAGAAACTAATGTCTTTCTATTCTTTTTATTCTAAGACTAAAGCGAAAACAATCTAAACAGTTCACAAGAAAGATTTTGCAAGCTGGGTCATGTCTGAAAAAAAGGCAATGTCTATATATTTTACATAATAAATGTATCTCAGCCTGACATGCTGCATTAATGTCTTTTATATAGTATTGTAAGGAACATGAAGACATTATTGAATATATATATATTTAAATGTAGGGTTGCATCTAACAAGCTTGAATAGAAGGATTAAATTAACAAGAATTCACAAAGCTCTACAATACACTAGGTATGAATTGTGAACATCTGAATGAAACCTTGCTGCTCCCTTTACAGTCTTCTTTTCCTTCTAGAATTTGCATCAGTTGAGCAATTAAAGGCCAATTTAAGTCTTATGTACTATACATTACAAATACTAACATACTGTTTAGTTATCAATTTTAAAAGTAATTCTTTCCATAAAGGATTAGCTGTCAGAAATTTTTCAACTTTTCAAAAGTATAAAAAACAATTAATAAAAATATAAAACATAAGCTGGTGAATGAGCCAATTCAACGCTATGTACAAAACTGAACTGGAATTTTGGCAGCCCCAAATTAGTTGGCATGTATTCAAGAAACAATGAAAATGTGCAATCAGCTCTGCAATTAGATTATCATAAAAGTGATGCATTTATGGTGGTACCTGTACATAGAAATACAAAAACTTACTTATCAGTTCTACCTCAAAATTTACCCAATACATTCATGTCACATGAAAAAGTAACTTTTTTCAGCTTTTGTTACTTGTGGTTCAAGCCACAGAAGTTTAATGGCCTCAATATTTTAAATAGTGCGGGCAAAACAGATAGTGTGATTTTCTGAAGGCAATGTTGCAGGAAGGAATTAAAAGCACCATATCCTCACTGCCATCTGACAAAGCTGGCAGAGAAAATGCTAATGGTATATTCAGTAAATGCCATAAGTCAGGGGCATCAAGCTCACATCGTCACATGACATATCGTGATTTTCCTCCCCTTCGCTAAACTGGGCGTGGACATGGCCCATGTGTGACACATCCGGCCTGCGAGTTTGACAGTCCTGACATAAGCTATCCACCAAGGTAACCAAGACAGATACAAACCAAACCCTGCGTGAAGCCAGAATTGAAGAGGTATCATAGCAAAAGAAATCCTAGTACCCATTACCTCTTATAGACACCAATTTCCTTCCTTCCCTCCTTGCAACTCATCCAAAAGGGGTGTATTGCAGAGGGAAAAGCATAATTTTTGTGTGTGATATTCCTTAAACACCTTATCCTATTTCCTGCTTCCTTCTCCATTTTCACGTCTTCGTCACCACAACAGAGAGCATAAGGAAAACCTATTGTCCCCACCTGTTGTATAAAGTGTAATTTCTTCTGCTATATTTAAAAAAGCATTAAATGATAGCAATTACCACGATTATGCCAGTGTAGCTGTTTTACATGGCACCTGGTGGAAACTGAAGACATTGCAGAAATGTATCAGTGTAATAGAATATTTGTGGCCCTAGCAATTTAGGATATATATATCAGGAGCTTCCCTAGGCTATAGTTGGCATTTGCTTTTCATTACAATGAAAAGTCACACCATTGTGCAGCCAGATATATAAACTGGACTCTGGTGAAAATAGTGGGAGAAAAAGAAGTGACAGTCAACTATAACAGATGCTCTTACAGGAAGTTGATACATCACGCTTGGAACAGGCATTATAAAAGCTTTAAAGGGACATACAGAATTTCTCAGCTTGAATAGATTAACTTTGAAATGGAACATTTATGGACAGATAGGAAAAGGAAGAAAAGGAAGAAATAAAGTGGATAAATTTAAATGTAATTAAGTGAAATGTAAAGTTTAAAAGCCTAAAGGTATATATGATTTTGGGATAAAAACAGGAAGGTTTTTGGAGTAATAAAAATAGAAAATAAGAGATGGCAATTGAAATAGAGGATGATATATAGGGGATTAAAAATAATAAAGAAGAGTATATTTTGAGGCGGGACAACTTTAAGAAAATTTATTGTTTGATGTAATATGCTTTAATTCTAATTTGCAAACAAATGTTAAATTGATGAATAAGGATTTATTGAACAAAATATAAGATACATAGATACTACCGATAAATTGTGAATTAATGTAATATATGCTGGAAATGATGATTATTATGAAACATATTGAGATTTAAATTGAAAGAGTATGATGGGAAAATGATATAAAATAGATAATTATATCTTAAAGGAAATTAAAATACATGGGATGGATACCAACTAGATAAGAGTTTGAGACTTGGAGGAAATATGTTGGAAATTAATCTGAAATGCTGTAAATCAGCCTAATAAACATGGGAGAGTTGGAGGAGACTATGCTGGAAATCAGCAAAACAAGGGTGGGAGTCTTGGAGGAGAATATGCTGGAAATCAGCCAAACACAATATGCTGGAAATCAGCCTATAAAATGCTGGAAATCAGCCCATAAAATGCTGGAAATCAGCCAAACATATAGGAAGAGAGTTGGAGGAACTATGCTGGAAATCAGCCCATAAAATGCTGGAAATCAACCAAACAATGGAGGGAGTTTAGGAGGAGATTATGCTGGAAATCAGCCAATAATGGTAGTTGTCTTGGAGGAGATTATATTGAAATTAATTAAATAGTTGGTGTTTTTAGAGGGGACTATGCTGAGAATCAGCCAAATAGAATATGTTGGAAGACAGCCAAATAATAGAGGGAGGTATGGTAGAAAATATGTTGGAAATTAGACTAAATAAAACATGTTTTTGTGATAAACCTGTGTAATATGTAAAGAAATCAAGATAAATTGATAAAGCTAGATATTAAGATTTAAGGATAAGGGTCAAAGGATTAAAAACTAGATAGAATTTTGTTTTATAAAGTGTAATAAAAATGGAGTTGTACTGATTTGAAATTAAGATTAATGGTGATAAAACTGTAAGGTAAACACTTAGAATAAGAGGTTAGAATATTGTCAAAAATTATTTGGATATGGATTGTAAAAGATACAAGGTGAAGAAGAACAAGGTATGACTAGGATTGATATATATATATAAAAATGAGTGAAAGTGAATTCAAAATTAATTTGTATTGATATAATGGATTTGTTTAGATGAAGATGTTAGAATTGATGTTAAAATTGGTTCTGTTTAGTTTTGAATTTTTTACTTCTAAAAAATGTAATGGGAAATTGTAAATGGAGCTTGTTAAAGGATTGTAAGGGTGGTAACCATGTATGACTGGATCGAGACTTTGCTCTTGAAAATTATATTTTATGTTTAAGTTTGGGAAAAAATAAAAAAAAATATTTGCAAAAAAAGAAACTATAATAGATGTTTAATCACCCAAGTGGCTTTCATCTTAAAGTAACGTCTGAATCATGGACATTCACTATAGAAAGCTGGAGTCTAAATACATTACTCTCTCATCTAATTATGACTGTGGAATGACACCTGATTGCAAGCAATGATCTCTATGATCATTGATCAATGATCTCATTGCAAGCAATGATCTCTACCCAGCTTTCCTATACCTAAAATCTAGCAAGAGAAATAATTTGAAAAGAAGCAGTGGTGAGACCCCTCCTCAAAAAGCCCTCTCTGGACCCGGCTGTTTTGGCTAATTACCGTCCAGTCTCCAACCTTCGCTTTGTTGCGAAGGTTGTTGAGAGTGTGGTTGCACGGCAGCTTCCCCGGTTCCTGGATGAAGCTGTCTATCTAGATCCGCTCCAGTCCGGCTTCCGGCCTGGGCACAGCACGGAAACGGCATTGGTCGCGTTGGTGGATGATCTCTGGAGGGCACGGGATAGGGGTTGTTCCTCTATCCTGGTCCTATTAGATCTCTCAGCGGCTTTTGATACCATCGACCATGGTATCATGTTGCGCCGGTTGGAGGGGTTGGGGGTGGGGGGCACCGTTCTACGGTGGTTCTCCTCCTATCTCTCTGACCGGTCGCAATCTGTGTTGACAGGGGGGCAGCGGTCGACTCCGAGGCGCCTTGTTTGTGGGGTGCCGCAGGGGTCGGTCCTCTCGCACCTTCTGTTCAACATTTATGTAAAGCCGCTGGGTGAGATCATCCGTGGTTTTGGGGTGGAATTCCATCAGTACGCTGACGACACCCAGCTGTACATCTCCACCCCAGGCCACCCCAACGATGCCGTTGAAGTGATGTCCCGGTGTCTGGAAGCTGTGCGGGTCTGGATGGGGAGAAACAGGCTTCGACTAAACCCCTCCAAGACTGAGTGGCTGTGGCTGCCGGCGTCCCGATATAGCCAGCTGACGCCATCGCTGACTATTGGGGGCGAGACATTGGCCCCCACGGAGAGGGCTCGCAACTTGGGCGTCCTCCTGGACGCACGGCTGTCTTTAGAAGAACACATGACGGCCGTGGCCAGGGGGGCTTTTTATCAGGTTTGCCTGATACGCCAGTTGCGTCCCTTTCTAGATCGGGACTCCCTACGCACAGTCACCCATGCTCTCGTGACTTCCCGCCTGGACTACTGCAATGCTCTCTACATGGGGCTCCCCTTGGGGTGCACCCGGAGGCTCCAACTGGTCCAGAATGCGGCCGCGCGGGGAATTATGGGAGCGACGTGGCGCTCCCACGTGACACCTCTCCTGCGCGAGCTGCACTGGCTCCCGGTGGTCTTCCGGGTGCGCTTCAAAGTGTTGGTGACCACCTTTAAAGCGCTCCATGGCTTAGGACCTGGGTACTTGCGGGACCGCCTTCTGCCGCCAATAGCCTCCCACCGGCCAGTACGCTCGCACAGAGAGGGCCTCCTCCGGGTGCCGTCGGCCAGACAGTGTCGGCTGGCGACTCCCAGGGGGAGAGCCTTCTCTGTGGCAGCGCCCGCCCTCTGGAATGACCTACCCCCGGAGATACGCAGGATTCCAGATCTCCGGACCTTTTGTCGGGCCCTTAAAACCCATTTGTTCCATCTAGCTGGGCTAGCTTGATCCCATCCTCCGTTTTTAAATTTGACATTGATTTTAAATTGGGTTGTTTTAATTCTCGGCCGAATAATATTTAATAATTTTTAATTGTTTTTAACTTTTGTATACCATGTTTTATTCTGGCTGTTCACCGCCCTGAGTCCGCAAGGAGAAGGGCGGTTTATAAATTGAAATAATAAATAAATAATAAATAAATAATTTGGGATTGGAAAATACATAATGCAGAGGGAGGCATACCAAGTCTTTATATGAAACCATAATCTTCAGGCTTTACAATTCCATTTATTTCACTGTGGAGGCACTTTTCCTGCTAGTTCCTGCGCAATTTGCTTCTAATCATCAGAAGAGTCTTTAAAATCTATTGTTCACAGTTGCTCCATTGTACATATTGCATTACGTTCTGGCAATTTTGCCTTCAGAGTTATGTTGAAACATTAAAAATAGATTACTCCAGTATTTCTTTTGATAATAAATCTTTTCTAATTTGAAAGGCTGCTTTGCCATTGACATGCATATGATTGATTAGAACCATATTTACATGGGGATGAAAAATTTTAAGCATCTTTGGTTATATGTTTTAATGAATTTTCGAGTGAACAGAAGATCACACAATCTCTACATGGTACAAAGTTAATGTGATAGCTTTCTAAAAATTTGATTGCCTGCTTGCTATTTATGCACAACTGTTTATAGATTTAACATTAAAAAAGAAAATGGCAGGTGCAAGAAGTGTGGATACTTTTTCAGTTAATACATTGTAACATATCCTTTGGCAAAATACACAGCTTCCAAAAGCTTACTATATCCAGCTACGAATCTCTTGCTTTTGGTTTCGGAATATTTTCTGAGCTCAGAACTTCCTAAATTCAGAAACATTCTTATTTGCATGCATTTCATGTTTACAATTCCTCTACAGATAGCAAGGGCAAGGTGTTTTTCTTCAAATGCTTCACATATTCTTTCTCAAAATGTATCTAGTATGGTTCTGGTTGATCAGTTCAATTTTTATTTGATCACTCCAAAGCACTTCATTCTGAAACAATTAAGGATTATCAAGATTTTCTTCTGCATACTTTAGATGATGACTTTTATAATGAGGAAAGGAAAAAGGATCTCCTTCAACTCTCCCATTCAGAACTCTGTGGTATAAGTTATATTGGATTTGCATTTGTGAACAACTATTCCAGTGTCAACTAAATTTTCCAACTGAGTATTTTGCAGTGACCTGGGGATTTGGTTTTGCAAATCTGACCAGTGTTCAGATACTTCTAGCAGATTCTTTTTAGATTTCTGGATCTGAAACCAGCCTGAACAAAGGATCAATCAGGAACCAACATCACACACACACACACACAGACACACACACACAAAACCCCAATCAGGATTGGGCACAAATAACCAATCGGAGACCAGCCTGAACCAACCTGCCTGAAATGGAAACCAGTTCAATAAATGTTAAGGGCCAATCAGGATTCAAGACACCTAGTTCTAAAGACAGGAGCCAAGTCATTCCCTGCTTAGTTACCTTGCCTCCGAGGATGCCAGCCACATCTGCTAGCAAAAATAAAATAAAATAAAATAAAAAATCAGGATCTCCCCAGCAAATTCAAAATTACAGACCTAATTCATTACAGAACACCGACTACAAAATATTTGCAGCAATTCTGGCCGAAAGAATTAAATTAGTATTAAATACATATATACACCCAGACCAAAATGGATTTCTGCCGGGACTCCAAATAAAAAACAATATGAGAACAGTACTTAATACAATACTATGAATCGCACCCGGAAAAACAGGCTGCGTTGGTTTTCCTTGACGCCCAAAAAGCTTTTGACAACCAAAATTGGAAATTTATGATTAGACAATTACAAAATATGCAAATTGGGGAAAAATTTGGGAAAATTATAGAAGAAATTTATACTAACCAATCAGCAAAGATAATTATGAATGATGACATAACAGATAAATTTAATATAACAAAAGGAGTTACACAAGGTTGCCCACTTTCCCCCTTATTGTATATTCTATCATTGGAAATACTGCTGAAAAAAATTAGAGAAGATCAAGGAATTGAAGGTTTAAAGATCAATAAAGAAGAATACAAAGCCCAGGCCTTTGCTGAAGATTTAGTGTTTATAATAGAAAATCCTATGGAATCTATATCCAATTTGTTTCAAAAAATAGAAAAATTCGGAGAAGTGGTCGGATTAAAAATCAATAAAAGCAAATCGAAACTAACTGTAAAAAATTTAACAAAAAATCAAGAAAAAGAATTGTCAGATAGTATACAAATTCAAACAATGAAAAAAATAAAATATCTAGGAATCTGGTTGTCCACAAGAACGTCAGCAATAAAAGAAAATAATTATGATAAACTAATAGAACAAACAAGGAAACACTTAGAAAAATGGGAAAATCTATACATCTCATTCCTAGGAAGAATTTCGGCCATTAAAATGACTATACTACCTAAATTTTTATATCTGTTTCAGGTTACCCCAATTAAAATAAATTGTTCTTTAAAAAATTGAATAAAATGACATCTAAATTTATATGGCAAGGAAAAAGGCCACAAATAAAATTTAAGTTGCTCCAAGATACAAAAGATAGAGGAGGAGCTGCACTCCCAGATTGGGAGACATACTATCAAGCAGCAGTACTATCGTGGGTTAAAGACTGGATAGAATTAAAGAATTCTAAAATTTTAACAATTGAGGGACACGAACTTCAAATTGGCTGGCACTCTTTCATGTGGGATGAAAAACACAAAACACATCCATACTTTAAAAGACACACAATAAGAAACTCATTACTACAAATTTGGCTTAAAATCAAAAAACAACATTATATGAAAATACCAAGTTGGTTATCGCCGAAAGAATCAATTAGACACCCAAATTTGACAGATAAGAAACAAAAAAAATTAGATATAAAGATTTAATTGACTATCAAGGTAAACTAAAAACAAAACAACAATTGGATATAGAATTAGACAGAGAAATAGATTGGTGGACTTATACTCAAATACAATCTAAATACAGAGAACATATAAAACATATGAAATTAATAAACAAAAACAAGAAATAGATAAAATTATACTAGATTCAGAAAACAAATTAATTAGTAGAATCTATAAATTTCTTTTACGTTATGAAATCAAATGTTAAACTTAAAATGTTTAATAAGTAGCACATGTCTCCAACTAGACTGGCGAAAATACAGCCCAAAACAATTGGTACAATTGGTTAAAAACTAGAAATAAACAAAAAATATAGGGGGAAATATTACTGGTATAAAAAGATGCTATTAGATTAAGGAGAGGTGAAGAAACGTATTATAAACAGAATGTCACTTTGAAATAATGCTTAAGAAGGAAACATAATCCTTTTCTTTTTGTTTATATGTTGTATAAATGTTTGTTGTGTGTACGTTATGTTATGTTTTTTTTAATATTTATACTCTAATAAAAAAAAAATTTTTTTAAAAAATCAGGAAATCTGTTGTCTAGACCACAGTCATTAAACCCAAAAGCCCAACACTGCCCAATGTTTCTCACTGCTAGTTCAAAGTCTTTCAGCTATTTTCAGAAATTCTTTTAATAGCTTTGTAAGAGTGAATAATCTTCATTTTCAAATGCTAGGGCAGCTGCTTAGAGGAACCTATGGTTTTTGAAATTAAGACAGAACAATTTCATAACTGTGAAATTGGCTTCGCCTGACTAACAGTAGGCTTAAAAATATCTAAACTTCTACATGGTTTTCTTACTTTGAATCTGTAAACAACTGCACATAAAATGCAGGCATTCAAATATGCAGAAATATGCTATCTTTAACTTCATACCAGGTAGAGGCTGTGTTTGGTTCTGTTCAGTTAGGGGCTCACTGAAACATAAAATTTGACAATGGTAAACTTTTATCCTCAATTGTAGGCTATGTTTTTTGTAGGCCTGTACAATCTTGTCTAATTCTCAGAGATTTCCTGGACAAATCCTTCCAGTTTTCTGCAGTATCTGGCCAACTGGTTGGGTTTCTCCTTGAGTACATGTTCATTAATTAAACAATATTCCAAAGCTGATCAACAGAAATACTACTAAATTTCTCCTCCAGTAGGGGTGAGGGTCAAGCATTAAGCTGTGCTAAAACAAGTCTCTTTTGTTAGCATGAGTGAGATTAAACAGTTAAATAGCTGGCTGGTAAGGAACCTCTCAGATCAACATAGTTACAGTGAAATAAAGTACTGAGAAGAGAATTTGGAGTTGTGGATATTCACTTCAATAATTTTTTGCAGGATTAATTAAAACCATCTTGATAAGTTAGACGTGCCAGAGATCCATGAGAAAAGATTAAAAGATTAGTTCCGGCCTTAGTGGGTAAAATAACATGTATTATGGGAGGCATCTGAAACATGACACCCTACATATTGTAGGAGGAGAGCATATAGTATTAGACCTTGGTACCCAAAAATCTGAAGGAATCTGATAGTACCTTCTAACTAACAAAGTTTATTAAAAAGCATATCCTTTTTGTGAGTTGCAACTCACATCATTAGATGCACAGCATTTTAAACTAACATAGGATTTAAAATAGGATGAGGGGGGAGGAACGCAGGGGAGACAGGTTAGTTTTATTAATAATTAAAATGTAACTGAACCCACAAAAATGAGTATCTCGTGAAATTATATCATGACTTAACAATTTTTACCACCCTATCAACCTCAGCCTTGACCTATTTACAGGACAAGTCTCCTAACCCTAGTTAACAATTAAAAGCTACATACGACCAGGAACCATATAAATACAATGCGTAGAACAGCCCAGTGCATATATTATGGAGAAAGAGAAGTTCCCCGATGATGGGCTCCAACAAAAGCCAAAAGCTTAGAAGAATAAATTTTTGATCCCAGTGACTGATTCAGATTGGATCCTGCAACATTATCCTGAGACATATATGTTAACTTTATTCACAAATCTCCTAACGTAATATGATGGTAAAACTACACAATCGATACAGAGCACCATGTTGTGCAGAAAAACGTACAGATTGCCACATAATCTGTAGGGTCTTTATCTGATAGTTGTGTGTCATAAGTTTAGTACAGACATGCTTCCAGCTTCCATCCAGAATACGCCATTAAATCTATATCATCAGGCTTACAAATGTGTTACAAATGTATTTGTTCTAACCCCATTGACAGAGATTCTGAATTTAAACCAGGGATTCAGGTCACTTAGAAAGATCAGTGGACATATTGATAGTGCCTGATCTATTCCCAGGGAAAAAGGCAGACTACAAAACAAAACACTATTGGTTGTCCCCTTTACCTCAAATCACTCAAATGTATTATTAATCCATACTTGAATATACATTCAAGATTAGAAGCATGCTTTTCCTCCAACATATGTGCCATCATCAGCCAGAAATGCTACATACAGTAGGATAAATCAGACAAACTTTATGAAAGAGAATTCATGGACACAGATTTGACACTAAGACTCAAAACAAGAACAAAGTAGTATTGAAGCATTTCAACCTCACAGTATACAGTACCACAAATCTCAAAATGACTATTTTTGAAAAAACAAGACATCAACAGCATAACTGAATGAGTGCCGAACACACATACATGAAATGGTTTTAATGTATTATAGCTGTTAATTGATAAGATACTTGTAATCTGCTTTACATGTAACCTGCACCTTCATAATTTACTTGTCTTCTCCTCATTTCCCTCCATCTCAGCCCAAACTAAAAATACTTCTATTTAGCCACTCTATACATCCTTTATTCACCAAAACTTATGTCTTTTAATAAAATTTGTTAGTCAGAAAAAATGCTACCAGACTTCTGATTTTTAATACTGCATTCCAAAAATTGTTCTTATGAATTTGTAGTGGACAATTTGCATGGATCTATACTTCTTATAAACACAAATTTATTTTTTACTGCCAACTTCTTAAAGTAGAACCATCTGTAGAGCTATGCAAACAAGTGTGCATTCATATTTTTCTCCTAAACATATTCAATAAATATGTCTAAAATAATGCACAAGGGTAGCATAACATATGCAAAAATACAACTGTCAATGAACACCTGTTCTTATATAATTTTGATATGTTTACCCTGCAGTTATTGAGTTTCTGCTGAATGTGTGATAGACAGTGAACTGATTTTAGATTAGATGAATCACAGATCAGTTCTGCCTTATCCACAGACAAATCTAATTTTGGTCAATCTGGTGTGAATACTGAACCAACTGCACTGTCACTACAGGAAGTTCTTGGAGACATAAACGTATTACACAAAATAAACCTCAGCCAGCTTCTTATAATTGAGGATATAGTCATTCACCAAAGGATATCTGACTGACAATGACATCAGTGTAACTAAGTTATGGACTCTTTCATAGCATCTGGCATGTGTCTATTTCTAAAAATCTGTCCTTGCCTAAGATGTAGCTAGACAATTGGAGGACAGATGTTTACCTTTAGTTTCTGCCAGATGTGCTGAGAGTTTAGTGCTATAGTTTCTTCTTCATTACTACTGAAAACTTTCCAACACTGAAAAGTGACAACTATTTTTTGTCACCAGTTACATCAATCACTGTCATTTCTGTTTTTAGGTCTGCCAATTTCTTTCTATTTTATTTTTTAAAATAAATTCAATTTTTAAGACTGCTCACCTGCCAACAGCAGTGCACACATATTGGTCATAGGAAAGCTGTCACCTTATCTAGATATGGTGAATTAGCAGAGCTTGGCTTACAGGTGGAACACATGGCCCCATGTCTTCTAGATTTTTATGATAGGAGGAACAGAAGGAATGTAAATGTTACAGAAAGCTTCAGCCAAAATTCTTTCTCTATGCTTGTCTGACAGATAATTCTCCACCCCACAAAATTATTGTTTAAACAAGGAAATTTCACTGACCTGTGCACATTTCAGCCTGACACATGATACCTATATGTTGAAATTATTTAGTAAATGCAATGGTATGTGGTTCACACATGCAGTATTCTGTTCACACATGCAGTATTCTGTAGCTTTACAATGAAGTAGAATTAGATCATCTAGTCATGAATTCTATTTGGTTTATACCAAAAAGCCAGTTCAATCTTGAAAGTCTCAAAAGTACAATCTTTTACCATCCCATCTCCATTACAGTTCAAGGAATTAATTCTGAGCCTCTTTGTCCCACCCTCTATCCAGTTGTGGGCTATGCTGTCTTTTATCTGACCATTCTCTTAATAGGCTCTCTGCAAAGTCTACCAAAGTCATCCCTAGTAAGGAACCAGTGCCTAGACAAGTACATTAGCAGGTAACCTGAGAGGAGACTGGAGTACAGGGAGAGAAAAGTGTTGGAAAGAACGGAGGGCAGGATGGCTAGTGGTAAATGCTGCACTGGCATATCAGTGGCTGAGCTGAGGCATGGGGGTTGGGGAAGGTGCTAGAGAGAAAAGAAAGTGGATCTATTAATGTATAGGCCATAAATATAGAATCTTCATGTAAATGTTGGAGGACACCTGGAGATTGTCTAGTCAGACTTCTTGTTGAATTCACATAACCTTTAGTTTAGCATCATTAACAAATCAATCCAGCCTTTGTTTAAAAAAAGAGAGCCTGCCACTTCTCAAGACAGTCTGTTTAATTGATGAATATCATTCACTCACATATGCTAGACCATCTAGCTTCTGATGACTCTGGGTGGTTTATACTTTGAGAACAAGAAACAACAAAAAGAAGAAACAGATGATTATGTCCAAAGGGGATGGGGTGGGAAACCAAAGACAAAAATCTACAGGTGCTCACCACTACCCTACCCCAAGGCATGGGAACATGTAACCATGTTTTTGATGGCTTCCAGAACATCATTGGGGTGGAACCATAAGGATCTCAGGGTGTGTTTGTGTATGATATTCCAGAGGGCAGGTGCTATGCCAGACCAGCACAATTAACATTAGGAAAATTTCTTGATGTTCAATTGAAATCTATTTCCTTGTAGCTTCAATCTGTTCTTATTCTGTTTTTCTGTCCTGACTTCTACATTGCAGCCCTTCACATATTTGAAGACAGCTATCGTGTCTTCCAGCAGTCTTCTCTTCCCAAAGCAAAACATAACAGATGCTTTGAATTGTTCTGGTAAGTTTTTTCTTCTAGGTCCCTTAGAAGAACAGACAAGAAGGGAAAATATGTACCGCTTTTGTCTTACTTTTTATAGATCCTTTCAAGTTTTGTCCTACATTTTGTTTCTGCTGACCTGAAACAGCCTATCATAAGCTCTGGAGCCTGATGCTTTGTTCCCAGATTACAACAAAAAATATTGGTCATTTTATGCATATCCCTTTGCATTTTCTGGGCTATTGTGATAGATCACATATACTTCAGCTGCACTTGGTCTTAAATTCTATGGTTCTCGACATGTGGCTTGGGAAAGCATACTTAACATGTAAGCCAACCTGGAAATCAGCTAGCAACCTGACGATTTCCTCACAGTGAATGCTCAATTAATTTTAAGAAAACTGCATATTTTTATGTCAAAATTTTAAAAGAGAAAAAGTAAATTAAAGCATGTATTTATGATAGCCATGTTTGCTACAATGCTTTATATGACAGAAAGTGGGAAAGTCCCCACTTCAGTTCTTAAAATTTGTTGTAAGGAATAGCTTTTTTTATTTTTATGATTAAATCTTATATTGCAATTTGTAGAAGCAGGGAAAGAAGTAATCATGTTTATCATTAGTTTTCATTAGTGGACATCAAACATTCCTCATGTAGGAAGAAGTGCTCTCAGGGCACAGAGCAGTAATCTGGGAAAGACCGTCTGGTTGAATCCATAGGTAATAATACACTGGAGAAAAGAAGCAACAAGTCTTCAGTGGAGTCCTGAGAGGTGTAACACACTTCTGCAAATGCCATTCTCTCAGGAGAGCATGAAGACTGACAAGCAGTTGTGCTCGGGTATGTGCAAACTCCTTTGCACTGTGAGAAGGAATAAGCACAGAGCTCTCTTGGTTGCAGAATATGTATTTACTGTTGAAAGCCTCCCTCTTCTTTCATCCATTCACGAGGATTACGAATGGCTTGTATTCTCCAAAGAGGATGTGATTATTAAATGCTGAAATGCTCACATTGCCATACATGGCACAAATAAAAGAGAAGGCTCAGCTCTTAGCAGCTTGCCAATTAAACAGGCAGGCAATACAATCCTCTGGTAGCCCAAGAGGATATCACTAACTTACTCTGGCTTTTACTGACACATGCCAGCATTTGTGATCTTCATAAAGACAGCTGTGTATAGAGAGCAACTACATGTCTAGGGACAAGGATATAGGACTGCCTGATAAATAATAGGATCAGAACAATGAGACAATCCTAATGGCAACACTATAAATCAGTATTTTTCAATCAAGAAGCATTAAAAAGGTAGAATGCAGCATGACTGCTTCAAGAATACAGCTACAATAACAGTGAACTAAACTGAATCTTACAGAAGCTATTTTAGTTAATTTTTTCATTAATCCAGAAATGCAAACAAACAAACAAATCATGTAAAATAATTGTTAAAATACTGACAACAATATTGACAAAATATTGAGCACAAAGGATCTACCGGAATGGTTGGTATTCACACCCTTCAAAGTGCATTTACACTCTTTGCTGGTAGAATCATTTACCTCATTGATGACTGAATGTATTTTTTAAAAAATGGTCATTAACAATGAGGCTGGCACATCATCACTTGAATAACATTGCATTTCATATCTAATCTTTTATTAGCTTGTACTGTAATATGTCTGAACTTTTAAAGAGAGTCCTTTAAAATAATGATAATCAACATATTTTAGTGGTAATTTATGGAAAGAAGAGCTATCTGCTCAAATGATTTACATTTCATGCTTAGCACTTCTTTAAGAAGAAACTCCAAAATCAGTATGTCAAATATTTATCACTCAGAACCTATACATGTATTGATTTTAACAGGGATAACAAATAAAACAGTGATAGAAAATATATCAGTGTTCTGAAATATTGGAAGACACTTTCCCTGTTATGATTTTATACTGTTACCTGTAGAATATTTTTTAAGACATGGAGAGTAAGTGAAAATTAAATCAGCAATCATTAAAGGATATGTTCACATAGGATATATATTCATGGCAAAGTGTATCAAGTGTATAATATAAATAAATACAATGTTACGAGAAAATTGGGATTTGAAAACTGAGTTCAAAATTAATTACTTTAAAAAATGAAACAAAAAGTTAAAATATAGTGAACTGTTGAGAATTAGCACATTTCCTGCTTATCATGGTTCTCTTGACAGGGTTACATATCAATAACCAGAACGCTATAATCTTGTGGAATTTTTTTTCTTGAATATTTTTTATATAATTGGATATTTCAGTATATTACTGAATTCTGCCTATTCCCCAGGAAGCATATATACAGATTCTCCTATTGTTTGCCAAAAGACATAAACAATGGAAGCAGCTTGAATATCCTATTAGTGAGCTTGCTAGATATGACGAGCTAAATAGTACTGAAAATAAATGCTGCATTAGATGTATCTGAATCTCAATCCCTCATAGCTCTTCTGAATTATTTAATTTGAACATCAGTGAAAACAAGTATAAGATCAATGTAGAGTCCAGCCAGCTAAATGCATTTTTGATTGACTATCACAGAAGACAAAAGTAAAATTGTCTTTAAGTGGAGCTTAAGGATACCAACACATAAGAGGCAAACCAGATTTGTTTGTTTATTTTTAATTCCTACTCCAGTTTCTGGCCCTGGAATTTTCCAGCAGTATTCACCCAAGTACTCTATTAGCCAAGGATCATCCCTGTTTAGCTTTCTAGATCAGCAAAACTGAGTTAGGAGATGCAATCTATTGAGGTTCCTTAAGATATACAAATGACTATTAAATAACATTTATCATATAGAACATTCAGCATAAAGGTACAATTCACAAATATTTTTGACTAAAAGTGGCATTGAACAATAACCTTAAAATATAAAGCAACAAGGAAGCACCCATTTCTCATGGATTAGATTTTGCTTCCAAAATTGCCCTTTTAAGAAAGTCAGTTTGGTATAGTGGTTAAGCCAAAGGCTAGAAACTGGTAGACTGAGTTCTAGCTTCACCTTAGGAACAAATTCAGCTGGATGACCTTGGGCCAGTCACTGTCTCTCAGCCCTAGAAAGCAGACAATGGCAAATTCTGAAACCTTGCTAAGAAAACTGAAGGGACTTGTCTAGGCAGTAGCCAAAAGTAAACACTGATTTGAAGGCACACACAGAAGCCCTTTTATAAGGTAATTAGAAAACTGTCAAAAAAACCCTTTTATAAGGCAATTAGAAAGCTGTCAAAAAACCAGGGGCATTCTGACCCTACTTAGCCACTATGGACTCTTTTTTTTAAAAAAAATTAGTAAACAACTAATTAGATTGACTTCAATTGTATCATTTATGAGCTAAACCAATTTAATTATATACTGTTGGGATGGGCAATTTTTATTGCTAATCAGCTTTTTAAAAAATCTGTTTGCAGGGCATTAAGCTTGACATTCTTTAAATAACTGAGGGAGACTGCATGGCATAGATAATGTCTTAATTGTTCTAAGTAAAGGTTTGCTAAACTGGGATCGTCAGAGCCTTTTTTTACCTTTTAAAAGCATTTTTAAAAAGAAGCGGCAAGTGGGCAACCAGGCGATTGGGTGGACAGAGATTTTTGCTACCAGTTCTACGAACCACCCACCACCATCACTACCAGATTGGTTGATCCGGTCCAAACAGGAGCATTTCACCCCTGCACTGCCCCCCAAAATCTGAATCTGTAAGCTGGGAGTCCTCTAGATCTGTGATGGTGAACCTATGGCATGTGTGCCAGAGGTGGCACACAGAGCCCTCTCTGCTGGCACGTGTGCCGTTGCCCCAGGTCAGATCTCTGTGGCATTTCTTTTGTGAGCTTCTGTTTTCCTGCAAACGATGAAACAGAAGCTCATGAAAGAAAAAAATCTTACCTCTTCCCGTGCTGCCGGTGTTGGGATGCCTTACCTCTTGCCGGCCAGCTGGATTTAGGGTCTCTGCTGCACATGTGCACATGTCCACACATGCGTGTGCATGTCAGTGCATGTGCACATTTGTGCATATGCACATGTCCATGCATGACCGCACATGCATGCATTTGCACACATGTGCACCTTTCAATTTGGGCATGCAAAATTTGGTTACTTGGTGTCTAAAAGGTTCACTATCACATCCTAGACTCAGAACTTTTGCCTGATGACAGCTAGAAGGGTCTCTGGACAACTTTATATTGTGCACCAGCTAGGTCTGTTCCTAGACTGAGAGGCCCAATCATGATTAGTCATGACCTAGTCACCTCCAGATTAGCTCTACAATGGGGCTGTCCTTGAAGAATATCTGGAAACTTTAGCTGGTGCAAAATGCAAAGGCACGGGCATGTCCTGGAAGAACATATGTTACACCTCTACTCTGCAAGCTACACTACACTGTTACCAATTTGTTTCTGGGACCAATTAAAAAATGCAGGCTTTGAATTTAAATTCATACATGGCATGGGACTAGATTCTCTGAGGGATGATCGCTCCCTGACTATATTTTCCTATCTCACCAGATCCAGCAGAGAAAGCATACTACGGGTTCCGTCATCTAGAGAACTACATTTGGCTAAGACATTGCAATCGAGCTGGGATGGGACAAATGTGCCCTCGTCACCATCAACAGGGGAATATCAGTGAACCCTGAAGGAATGAAGATGCCTGTTTAGTGGGCCATTAGTTAGTTGCTTCGAGAAGATTGTACACACTGACTACAAGCAGCAGCATGACCAAGTTGCAACAAAGGTGCTCTGGAGTATCTGCAAGAAATACCATTTGCCTGCAAACAAGAACTGGTGGAATCATAAAACAGATAAGGTAGTAGAAAATGAAGCAGCTAAAGTGATCTGGGACTTCAGAATTCAAACAGACCTGCCACATAACACCCCAAACTTAACAATTGTCAATAAGAAAGACAAAAGAGTCTTAACAGTAGATATCACAGTACCAGACAAAGCAGAATATAAAAGAAAGCACTGGAGAAAATCACAAAATCTGACCAGTAAATAGAAATAGAATGACTATGGCATAAGAAAGCAAAGATAATACCAACAATAATAGGAATCTTGGGTGCTATCCCAAACATAAGGAACACCATATAAATATAATCAGGATTGACAAAAATCACCATCAGTCAGTTGCAAAAGGCAGCTTTACTTGGAATAGCTTACATCAGGGGTCCCCAGGCTGTGGCCAATTCGGAATTAGGCCATGTGAGGGGTTGGCTGGAACGTGAACTGCGCATGTACACTGGCCCGCCACTTGTGCAAGGCCTGCATGTACATGTGCATGCATGCATGATGGCCTGCCATTCATGCAGCCCAGTTTCCCCCCTCCCCCTCCGAGCCAGACCGCTAAGCCACAAAGGTTGGGGACTGCTCATTTACATCTTGTGACAATATCTTTAGTACCATTAAACAACATCATCTGCCTATCCCAAGACTCAATAGGTGGATAAAAATGCCAAATTCAGTCTAAACATCTAGCTGACTTTGTGACAAACCATAATAATAATGATGTTAAAATTAATAAATTAATAACAACAATAGTTGTTGTTTGGGGTATCTATTGGCTCTTTTTAAGTTTTCTTGCATGCTATCCCGTCTCACTAGTTTTTGTGAAATGGGCAGCTATATAAATTTGATAAACAAGTAAACTGACTGGGTTTACATAGTGCATGAAAATGTAAAAAAACTGCTTACAAACTACAATGGCTGAATTCATACAATTTGCTAAACCAAAATTGAATAAACCAAATTTTGGTTCTGTGTAATGGGTAAATCCAGTCAGTCATTGTCTACACACAGTAACTGAATGATGCTGCTTACTCCAATGACAACAGTAGGAATTGGCAATGAAGCAGCTGATAAGAATTTAATACTGTTTAAGAGTTTAATTACTTTAGAAATTAAGTAATTAAAGTAATAGCGTTAACAGTGAATTTGTTAAGCTACAGAGTCAGTACAATCTGCAATTTATTCCTGCTGTATTGCTTGTCTGCCAAAGGCTGGCAAGAATTAAAATTCTACTGTCAAAGGCTATGTTTTACATGATTACACACTTTAAAGTTGGTCAGAAAAAAACAAATATATTCAGTTGTGCATTTGTCAGAAACAGTAAAGATCTGCCACAAATATGGTATTCCAATAATGGGTCAGTTTGAGTGCTTATTTTGTGTTATCCCCCCCCCCCCCAAAAAACTTGTTCTAATAAATATTAAGGGACAATATTTAAACTTTGTATTCTAAATAGAATTTCCTTTCCCCTTATCAGGATGATCTAGGGTCTCTCTCTCTCTCTCTCTCTCTCTCTCTCTCTCTCTCTCTCTCTCTTTTGTCTTCAATATAAAGAGAATTCTTGATTCACTTTCTTTTCCCTTGTCTCTGCTAACTCATCTTTGCTTCCTATTGTATAAGGGCTTGGTTCTCTTCTTATCCAAATCTGAAAGCACTCTTTAGGTGTTTATATCTGATATTCTGATGTGAAACAGAAGCTACAAAAGAACTATTACAGTGGCATCTTTTGTTTTCCCACCTCTACCTAACAGAATATTCAGTAAACACATTTAATTTTTTATAAAGATCTGTAAATAATCCTTTATCTTTTACAGAACAACAACGGGGAGAAAAGTTACTACACAATAATTGTGGTTTATTTAGCAATTTTATTAGCTATGTGCATTCAGCCACATCTATGAACTTTATTGAAACAATTACAGCTTACATTTCTAATTTACTCATTAGCTCTGCATACAGAGGATATTGCACTGGCTGTGAGAGCAAGAAACGAAATCCATTCTGATTTTGCATATATGAGCTGAACATTTCTCAATGGAGAACCTGTGAACAAGAATGTTGATTTTCATTCTTCCATCAAATATACCTATTAAAATGAGTCAAAAAGTCATCATAAATCTATACAGGCCTTTCTCCAATTAGGTCTTTGCCAGATATATTAGACTGTAATTCAGAATTCCAGTCAGAATGACTAACAGCTGATAGATAATTGTAAGCAAATGCACTTTGAAAGCCAACTAGAAAGCCTTGTCCTTGGGGGGGGGGAGGGGGGGGAAGAAGTCTTGGATGGTATCAGCTAAACATCATGATGATCACAATTGTAGTTATTGCATGGTTAATACAGGACATGACAACAGAATAACCAAAGTGAGGAAACCTGTTGTTGGATGATGACAAAGAGCAAAGAACAGACCTTATGATGCTTTATTACTTGTAACCCAATAATTATCCTTTAAATAGTATGAAGCCTAAAATGATAGTATATGTCCTAGGCTGCTTTCCCAGCTGTTGAGGAATTCAGTCTGCTACTGAAGTATGTTAACTCTTTCATATTAGAATGAAATACTTGCAGTACACTAGAGATTTCGAATGTTCACTAAAATTGGACCTTCTCTTATATCAAACTTCATCTAAAGCTGCATTCATTTGTTCATTCACTCACTCACTCACTCACGTCTTTGTCTTTGAATAAGAAGTTAAAAGAAAGTTACTGCTCCATGTAATGCCTGAACAAAGTTGATGTGATTTACCGGTAGTAGAGGAATACATGAAGAAGGAAGTTGCAGCTTATTTTAAAAAGGTAAAAAGTCCTTATAATATAGACAAATAGAGTCTATATTATATTATATATTATAGACTCTATTGTTGGATAGATTTGTAAAAGGAGTTAAAGAATGTTGTCTACCCTAAGAAAGGTGCTAGTTTTGAATGCATTGTCTCTGGATTTGAGAGAATTAACCTGTTTTTTTAAAAAATAAAAGTATTATCTTTTATTTCTTCAGCTGAAAACTAGCACCACTTATTCTCTACCTTGGTTACATCAAACTTGGCATTTTAAAAGCTTATTTTGTTTTTTAATCTCAGTGCTATTTCAAATTGGCTTTAAAATGAATGGTTTTTTTTCATTCCCATCATGGATTTCAAAATGTACATTTTGGTGTCTCTGCTGCATTTTCTCTACATGTAGCACTTACTAAGGTATTATAAACTGCATCTTATCACTGCATTTTTACAACTTTGCCTTTTAGAGAACTTCTTTTTAAATTCCATATTGTACACATAGGAATGCCACTAGCTCTCCACCAACTTCTACAAGATGCTCTGTTGTCACACGTCATTGTCAGAAATTTTTTTTGATCACGTTTGCTGAATTAGTAATAAAGCTTATTTTATTCTGTTATCAACTAATTATACTTTGCCCATTTAGAATATTAACAAGCAGGCATTGAATATATATGTGTAATTGATTGATTATATGCCATCAAATTGTTGTCAACTCCTAGTCACCACACAGATAGATTTACTCCATGTTTATCTGTCCTTAACCTGATCTTTCAAGACTTCCAATTGTGTCCTCATTACCATTGTAACTGAGTAGTATCATTGTAGCCATCTACCTTGCTGTTGACCATCCTTGTCTTTTTTATTCTACCCTTCCCAGCATTAGAACCTTCTCCAAAAGAAATGATTTAAACTCACCTTCAAATTAAACTTGCTTCCTGATAATTTCATGGATAGGTCCATTAAGCTTTATTTGCAGTCCTAAATATATGATTGCAATTGCCTTCTTTTAGGATATTTATTTTCCACCTCTCAATTCTAGTATTCCTGGACTTCTCCCATGCAAACAATAATTAGGTCTGATATTGCTTAGCTTCCTAGCACAGACAATAAAGCTGTTGAGATAAGCATTCATTGTTTCTTGAATGCATGTAGAGGATGCATTCAGAGGAGGATTTAGATGCAACTATTTTATGTTCAGTAGGTGAGATCCTTGAAATAGTGGTACCGTAGAAGAGATAGAGAAAACTTTTGGCATCTTAAACATTAATTAGTTTCCAAGTCTTCCCCATTGGCCACTGCAGCTGATGTGATAAGAACTGGAACAGGTATACTAATTTATTGAGAAATGAAAACCAAATCCAACTATTTACTGCATTATAATCATCCTTCTAGCTGAACCATCATTCGGAATATTTGCAGCATGATGAATCTGGTTAAACGTTTCCTATGAAAGATCAACAACGGATAACAGGCCTTTTCTTTTTTGCAAAAGACTAGTGGTTTTAATGAAAATATTATCTTAATACTTTTGAAAACATGTATCCACAATGCCTTCTAATGCTTTTTGTGATCAGTCCAAATGCTTGTGTGGATTTCTTTGGGAATATGCTAAAGTTTTAAAATAAATTTCTTTCTGAATCTAAATGCAGATCCTAAAAAAATTCAGGCTACTTTAATGCTCTTCTTTCACTGACCCCATTACATTACTGTCAGTGAATAAGAAATAGGGGTATATAAAAAGGAATTTCAAAGCTTGGATTTGGTGCTATAATGTGAAATGATGATGAGAAATTATTTTAAAAGAGATCTATTATTACGCCATTAGGATGCCTAAATAAAAGAGCAACTACTGGCATTACTGTGCTGAAAAGGGAAATTAGAGACGATCAGATTCTAACACTGGTACCTATCGGGGCTTTATGGAATTGTTTTTTTGCATCTTTCTTGTTTAGTATCATTTATCTTTCTCCCATTTTAGACTAAATGAGTCTCTGCTATGTTTGTCAGCCATGTTGTGGAGCAAAGAGAGGGAAGACTATGGACATCAAAAGCTGCTTTATATCAATTCTGACCATTGCTTTACATAACTGAAGATAGCAATAGCACTTATACATCGCTTCATAGTGCTTTACAGCCCTCTCTAAACCAGGGGTCCCCAACCTGTGGATTGCGGCCCACTAAGCAATGGCCGCAGTCTATTTGTAACTGGGCCGCATGAGTGGTGGCAGCCCCACTCACATGAGCGGTACACGATTCATGTCTGCCACTCACACAAATGAAGCTGTACATAGGCATGCACACCTGCCCCTCACACAAAAACATCCCCTCTTCTGCCCCCCCTCCCCTGGGTTGCCAATCCAGAAAGATTGAGGAAAGCTGTTCTAAATCGTTTACAGAGTCAGCATATTGACCCCAACAATTTGGGTCCTCATTTTACTGACCTCAGAAGAATGGAAGGCTGAGTCAATCTTGAGCCGGTGAGAAATGAATTGCTTGTGGTCGGCAGAATTAGCCTGAAATACTGCATTCTAACATCTGTCACCATGGCACAGATAGAGTGTATCAATTTTCCATAGTTTCAGGAGATATTAAGAATCACATCTGGAATCTTTATATGTAAGAAATTGCTCTATCATTGAGCCAAGTTATATCTTTTTCATCATTAAGTCTGAATAGTCTTTATAACATTGTCTTTATAATAGTAGTACTTTAATCAGGCTGTTTCCCTCATAATTTCCCTTTCCCTCAAATTCTGAAGACAAATAATAAACGTTTTCCTTTTGAGATCAGGAGAGTTCAATTTGTAATTCACAGATTAACATATACAGAAAGAGATTTACAGTATGCTATATAAGGATAAAACTAGAACTGACAATTGTATAATCTCAAAATAGCCTTTTAGATATTTTTCTGAGCCTGATTAGAGTTCTAAATCAATAAACATTACAGAGTTTTTAGGTATATATTAATGAATATTCTGATATTCTCAACTGCTAAGGATACATTTTTATCACAGACTATGGACAATTGTGTGTGGAACTTTTAAAGTATAATAACTCCTTAGTGAAAAAAAGAAAATTCTTATAATGTGACAAATGTTCAAACTCAGAAAGGACAAGTTTACAAACATTCACCAGAAGCAGACAGATTACAGACAACATCCATGATGAAGGAATTGCATTATCACATAATGAACACCAAACAGTTAAAATCTGCAAAATGTTTGGTAATAAGGACAGAAGTAAACCATGCTGTAGAAATTTCTTATGATCACTGTGAAGGTACAAAGAACTCTCTGTTGTAGTACATGGACACAGAGCTTGAGGGCATGCCAGAGTAACTCCTTAAAGTTTTAAGAGAAAAACAAAAATAATTGGTCTTCAACTGAAGAAGGTAGGGACATAAAGAGAATCAAGAACAGGAAAGAACATACAAAGAAAATAGTTACAGGAAAAAGATAATGGCAACTATAAAGAAGAGGTGAATTAGTATGCCAAATAAGAGCTTCAAAATGGAACCTATCACTGTTATAAATGAAAAGTCAGTTATTAAGCAAAACTGAAAAGTACTGGTGTTTTCAAGAAACCTAAAATAAATTTTAAGAAAAAAATGTTTATATTTATTTATATTAGTTCTGCACAGCTTTGGTTCAAGGGTGGGTTCTAAAATTTTTTACTACTGGTTCTATGGGCGTGGCTTATTTTGTAAATAATTTGTGACAATTATTTAGGATTTAGCAGAGGTCCTGGTCTACCAGGCTTTTAATTGTTTGCAGTGCTGTACCGATCTACCCATTTATTTTTTGCAGGCACTGGCTACCCATTTATTTTTTGGGGCACTGATCTACTCATGTATTCTTGCAGGCACCGGTCTACACATTTGTTTTCTTTTAACACTGATCAGCTGTAGGGTGGCTCTTCGAAGCCCCCCAGCAAGAGTTTAAACAGTTTTTTTCCCTCTAGCCATCAGCTGGGACTCAGGAGGTAGCAATAGATTGGGGGTGGGGCCAAATAAAAGATAAGAATAACGCAGGGGGCGGGGGGGGGAAAGAAGCGGTTTGGTGATGTCATATCGTCACCGCTACCAGCTTGGGAGAACCAGGCCGAACTGGGAGGAACCCACCACTGCTTTGGATGGTGAAAGGAAGGCAGGACAGTAATAACTATTACCATCACGTTGAACTTGTCTGAATTGAGAAACAAAGTACAATTTGAATCAAATAAAGCATGGCATTATGTGAAGACCTAGCTCTCTGGAAAATGTTCTATGATAGGGAAGATGAAAGGGAAGAGAAGCAAAGGACCAACAGAAAGGCAGACGGATTCAGTTTTGGTGGCCATTGGAGACTTAAAGATCAGCTAGGGATAGATCATCATGGAGAAAATGTAACTGTGCGGTCTAGGAGTTGAAACATCTTGATGGCACATAATCAACCAACCAACCATCTGTACTCTATATAAATCTAACCAAAGTATAATGAAAAACCAATAAAGAAAGATTTCTTTTGTGGAGGAGCCATGGTGATTTTTCTCTCAGCAAGGATTATACTTCTATATGTGTATAATCATTTTGACTTAATAGCACATTCTAGAAATTTACATAAGGTAACATTTTAACTTCCTCTATTCCCATAAAATATTAATTAAAATTGCCAATGACTTGGCTATTATTCTGTCCTCTGGAACAGAATACAATATTAGTGACACGCTTTGCTAGAGAATCAGCAAATTCCAATTTGATTTAGGAACTTTTGTATGTAATCTCACCCATACTTAATGACACTGAGCTTTAATTAGACTTGATGCACCATCTTTATGTCGAACCTCCTTCAAATTGCTAGTGTAGGTCCAGGATTTTTCACTATGAAGGTTGATGCAAATTATTAAAATAGCTTCTCTACAATTCCCCCATCCACATTCAATAATTTTTTCACACCTTTTTGTCTTAATAGTCTTGTTTAAACAAGAAAAAAAAAATAACAAAAGATTGAATATACATCTGTAATTAGCACATTCATGTCTCTGAGAAACAGTTACCAACCAAACAGAAAAACAGATGTTTGACATCTGAGGCCCAGAAAATGGCTTGAGCTCTGCAATTAAATCTCCAGTAAGCCCCAAGCCACTTATTACAAATTATACAATAAATGGATACAATGCTAATCCAAATTGTGGAATAGATTTTTGAATCAACACTACAATTCACAAAAGTCTTTTTATTGCTCCGGGAATTAGCTATTACTTGCTGCCCTTTTCCCTATTTCTGTCTATAATGTTCTGAAAGGACAGCCCTGGGGACTAAAATGTGTTATCTTTTTAAAAATTTCATATCTACACAACCTGCAGAATATGAATTACATGTGGACCTCACAGCAATATTCTTTTTTTTTTTTTTTTTTACCTTGGAAGCCCACCAATCCATGGAATTTTATTGGGAAAAGAGGACATGCAGGAACAACTTATCTCATATATTCTCTACTCTAAATCAGGATGAATAAAGCCTCACCTTTTCTCCTAGTGATCCTTTTTTTTAAAAAAAATTGATTTATATGCCACCCTTCTCCGGAGACTCAGGGCAGCTTACAATGCGTTAAGCAATAGCCTTCATACTTTTGTATATTTTACAAAGTCATCTTATTGCCCCCACAAACTGGGTCCTCAATTTACCTACCTTAGAAAGGATGGAAGGCTGAGTCAACCTTGAGCCTGGTGAGATTCGAACTTGCTAATTGCAGACAGCTAGAGTTAAATTATAATGCATTAGTCTGCTGAGCTATCCAGGCTATCCTTAAGGAAACACGGTAGTTGAAAAGTCAGATAGAATACTGGTATGTGTTTGTATATGTATGAAACAAGAGTGACCAGTGAATGTGAAAATGTGAATAGTGTAAAGTATGTATGAATACTGAACAACATGAACATGCATAGGTCAATGGAATTGGATTTGACTATATGTGAGATTCTATAATAGGACATGTGGGACTGAATTAAAGTAGTGATATATGTTCATACATTTATCAGAGACAATATGTATGAAAGCTAAAGCAGGTGTGTAGATGTGCATGTGCAAATAATATGGACATATTGTGGCTTCAACAAACTCTATGCATTTACATAGTTCTCAATCCCTGCTAAACTGAAAGTATCAAAAAACATTTGGACACAAGTCTTTTACTTTCTCCTTTGCTAAGCAATCACTTGCACTCATTTTATCATTTTCCCCCAATAATGTACAGGAAGGTCTCCTCACCATTTTCCAAATTACTGTTTCTGTTTTCTGATCATAGTCTGATCTTGATCTATTGGTCAGGCTCTTATTAATCATGATTTCAAAATGAGAACTAGACCAGCAGCAGGAAGAACCAGATAAATACACATTGTGATGAAAGTCACAACTTTAATTCATCAAACTTTTGGAACATATTAAACTAATCTGACATAATCAACAAATTAAAAATGGCTAGTTGAAAAGGCAGCAAGGTAGCAAACAGATCACCTCTCTGCAAAGAGTACTAAGAAAAAAGAAGTTACTCTTTAAAATCATAGGTAATATAGCCTGAGAAATAATTCAGTCTGAATAATCATGGATATTTCAACAACCTGATCTTTTACAGTTTCAGGTGGGCTGAGAGAAAGCTTTCATCTTATGCTTTAAAAAGTACTCCAAGATCCATAAAACAAAAGCTACAATGAATGTATAGAACTGATAAACAGGAATAAAATATTTAGAGTGAGGTGTTGCATCATCTCAAAATTCTCACTACAGTACAACAGCAGAATCTTTTTACAGAAGTATAATCTTATTAGTCTGTTGCACCAAAGTAAATCTTGTAGCTTTTTAAAGATGAACAGATAACTACATAAAATTTCATGAAATAAGACTTTAATTCATTGCATGCCTAAAATATTTTGAAAAGAGTATTTGCATATACATACATACACAGACTACAGAAGAAAGTAAATGAGGTTAGGAAGAAATTAAATACAAAAAATATAGACTGTAATAAGTGCATTAAAGCTTAAATACATTTAAACTCCCAATTAGCTGACTAATGAGGGAAGGGGTGTTTGTCAAAGCAGAATGCCCATTAAATCTAAATAAGATTTTGTGTATTTTACAAGCTTAATGCATTATGTATACATAGAATGGTGAACAGGATTTTATACATGTGCAACAATGTACAGTGTATGGATGCATCTCATGTACACTAAACCATTAAATTACTGGATACACACACACACACACATCACAGTTCCATAAAGAGTGTTGATGAAAAGGGCTCTGACAAGATCATTTCATAAACTGATGCAGCTTGAGATAAATAAGGGAAAAATGTTAATGATCTTATATTTTTTAAAACTCTAGTTGAGGTGAGCAGATTTAACACGATTTTTAAAAAAGTACTTTTATATACGTTCCCCAGAAGATTCCATTGCCATCTCATAAGATCCAAGGGAAATCTTAAACTGACTTAAGTTCATAGACTTTGAAAACTCTGTAATTCTACAGTAAAATGTAGAATCTGCCAGGATGACCAATTCCCACACCCTAGCCATCAATTTCCAATGAATATTCTCTGAGAAGAACAGAAAATCTGGAAACAATCAAATGAGTGGAAGTGCAAATCAATCAGACATTCTGATCTCAACATTACATATTTTTGACGATAAGCTTGAAGATTAGCTGTTTGCTTAGTGAATTTAAAACCTTTTTGTAATGCCTAAACCAGGGGTGTCAAACTTGTGGCCCGCGGGCTGGATGTGTCATGTGCTGGCTCCACCACAGCCTGGTTTAACGAAGGGGAAATTCTTGATACGTCACGTGATGCCGTAAGTTTGACACTCTGGCCTAAACAGTTCTTTCTTAACCTCCATTTCTTTTCCACCCCAAAGCAGGTAGGTTTCCATCTCCACTATGCCATCTCAAGCCTACTTTCCCCTCCTCTTTTTAGCCATTCCTATCAGAAAGAGTAGCCTCTCTGTGTATATGTGTTTATCTTGGAACTCTCAAGAAATTATGACAAAGCTGTGGGTTTCTGACTCTCTCTGTTTGCAAAATCATTTTTCTTTACTCCAGAACACAAATTTGTCTATTCATAAGTTGAGGTTCATGTCCTGTTCTTCTTAGGATACAGTATAAAATAATTTATTGTTCTATCATGTTCTATGTGTAGATATACAATCATTGAGAAATCTTTTTTATTCAATAGCTAAGAAACCACACAAGCACAGTGCCTCTTTTCTAATCCAAAGAGTGGTTCCAAAGTCAGACCTGATCAAAGAAACCATCATGACTGAGGAAGGAGAAATAAATATAGAACATTGAGCAGACAACCTAACCTCATGTTTCCCAAACTATGTTAATCAAAATCTTGATTACATAAACCAGTATCCCAAACTAGGTGCTGCAATGCCATGGACACCACAACAAACTCACAGAAGCACCAAGGGGTACTTTTAATGTCTGTGACATCCATTTGTAGAGCTGTAATTTCAGCAGTCTTTTGGCTTGATGGTGCCATGAAAAAATTTCTGAGATATAAAGGGGTGCTGTGAACTGAGAACATTTGGCAACCTCTTACCTAATTGTTAAAAAATATTACTTTACATATGGGCAAATACTCATAAGTACACATGGAGTAAAGGTTACAAACAATAAGACTCCAGTTATCCATCAAAAAAATATTTATACAAGTATTTATACAAATGTCTACTCAAGGTCTAGTATGTATGTCATGACACTTCTATATTATTCTGAATAAAAATAGAACTTTTTAGGTAAAAAGAAAAATATATAAGGGTGAAGGTTTGTTCTCCAAGCTTATGGGTTGGTTTTTGAACATTTCATTACCAGACTAGGTAACATCTTCAGAATAGTTTAGGGGATGTCAGTTTTTCTGTTTATAAGGGTTTTGTGTGGTCAGTAGGTCTTGTGATGGGTGTGTCAAGAGAGGTTCTTGTGATGGGTCAGGCGTGAGTAACCAAAGAGAGTCTTGTGATGGGTCTTGTGATGGGTTGGTTACATCAGGTGAGGGTCACTGGGAGGTAAAGGGCTAGTGTGAGTTGGTTGAGGATCGGTACTATCTCTGGTTGGCTGTGTGGTTGATTTGGATTCTGGGGGGTTTGTAGATTGGTTGTAGGTCAATCTCTGTCTGTTAGTGGATTGTTTGTGGACTGCCAGGCTTTGATGAACTCATAAGCATGGCCGGTGGTAATATGGCTGATGGTTTTTGTGTTGCTCCAATCAAACTGGTGCTGTTTGATGTTGGTAGAGATTAAGAATTTGGGATTGTAGTGTTTGACTGCAAGCTGGTGTTCGTGGATCCTGGTTTTTAATTGACATAATGTTTGTCCCTCATAGAATTGGTTGCAATTATTACAGTTGATTTTGGAGATTACATTATTTCTTTCAGCTTTCTGTATCTTGCCTTTGGTTCTGGATAATTCCTCCCAGAGTGTGGTTGTGGGCTATTGCTATTCCTAGCAGTTGGATAATTCTGGCTGTCATTTCTGACACACCTTTTGTATATGGTAGGGTTAGTTGTTGCATAGTGGTTGGCTATGTGGTGTATTGTGGTTTGGGTGCTGTGTATCGGAATATGAAGTGGTTTTTTTTTAAAAAAAGAAAAATATATTTTTAAATAAAGATTTGCAAGAATGAGTGAGCATTCTATGCGGCTTCCAAATTAAACTGGAGAAACTTTGCCTAGAATTATTTGAAAATCCATAATAGGATATATCTTAATTAGCCTAAAAGGTCACAATATAGTGACAGATTTCTTGAATACACATGGATTTTATTTTATTTTTTTAATAGGTAGCAAAGTTATCCACATTTCTTCTATATCACTAATAAGTTGTAAAGAAATAATCCAGAATGAGAGCTAAATTACCATGATTATTTTCTACTTTACCAAAATGTATAATTTACTGTTAGCTATGAAGATCATCTCCCTTAAATTGTTATAAAACATTTTGCCAGCCGAGAAGATTTAAAAATCTAAGGCTCTGAGAAAACAATGATCAATTATTGTTTCAAATGAAATAAGGTGTATGATATGATATTTTAAAAATGTACATTTTGTACATATTAGGGGCAGAAATTTCTCCAAATATTAATCAGTAACACCTATTTATAGACAGTACAAAATAAATTATTCAGTGGCAAAACAACCTCAAATTCATACTAACATAATACTATGCCTGCTTTAGAGAGAAAAGAACAGCACATTCTCTTCAGATGCAGAAGCAAGCTAATGTTCCAGCTGACAAATGCATTATTTCTCTGTCTTTCCCACAGTATATAATTGACTAGCTCTCCCTGGCCTTGCTGTCTGCAGTACTGTATTTCTACATCCCATACAAAAGACCTGCTTCATTCTCAAAACCAAATTCTCTAGAATAGCTGCAAGTCTAAAAATTCTCATCTTCTGAGACCTTTTCTGTTAAAAGTGCTGTGAATAATTATCTTTGCTTTTTGGCAATGTCTGTTGTAGACCTCCTCCCTCAAGCACAAAACATTTTTCTTTTTCAAATTTTCACCTCATTTTTCTTAGGTTCACAGCAAAACAGACCCATGATGGGCTGGGCAAAGTTACCAGCTGATTATGCTTTTTCTCAGGGAAAAAGGGCTATGGTTTCACCAGAAGGGCGAAACCTCAGGTAGTCTATTCACTTCCCAATGGAGAAAAATAACTCAAAGAATCATTCAGAGCACTTCTAAAAGGAAAGCTCTCACTGACAAACTCAGACTTGCGGCTTTAACAAACAGCTGCAATTTTAAGAGATCCAAATCCTCAACCTTTCCTAACAAATCCATTTTGAAGAGCCATTACCAGAGCTTAGTTTGGAAAAAATAACTTCCTCTGCTTCAGATGACAACAGCTAATGGACGTGGGTTTCTACAGCTTGTCTATCCAATTACAATGAGGAAGGAGCAAAATGAGGAAATTAGTAAAAATCCAAGACCTCAACTTCCTTGCCAAAGCTCAGTGGAAAGGCCCTTCCTGTCTTCTTTCCAAGGAATTGCAAAAATATCCTGATCCCTGAATGCAGAAACTTTTTGCACTATGTGAGAGAAATTAGAAGATCTGTTGCCATGCACCTGAAGTGGACTAAGAACTGCACTTTATAACCAAACATCATTATAAACACAGTTAATGGATAGGTGAGGTGAAGGGTAAATGACCCACATAGGTGAGGTGAAGAGTAAATGATGGACAGCATTAGACAAACAAGCGAACAATGTGATTTTCACTTGTGTTCTTTGTAAGACAGCAATGACTAAGAAGATGTCACTTGCATATTCCACATTTCTCTTCAATTAAAGCAGTAACAGATTTATGACTTTTAGATTAGGGATGGGTTTCACTTACCTTTGCTACTGGTTTGGTCGTGCATAAGGTCCAGGCGATGGGCAGAGCATTCTACCACCACTAGCAGTTCACCTGGATGAACCAGTAGCAATCTACCATTTTAGATTAAATGTACAAATAATGGTATCCTGTATAAATGTTAATTTTAATTAATGAATTTTAATATACAACGCTTCATCTTCATTTAGCCAACTGTTCAATAAGAACTCATCTCCATGCACAGCAGGGTGGTGGTATGCCCATCAACAACTTTCAATTGTAATATTTCATTTATTTCCAATGGCTTGCCAATCAAACTATTTCTATGTTTAATATTAAAGGCTATTCTAAAATACTTTTATATATTTAAATACATGAGCAACTTTTTTTTTTTGCTCTGAGGCTTGCTTGCTTATTTTATTTATTTATTTTATTTATATAACCACCCATCTTTATGTACCATAATCCTGGGCTCTTCACAGAACAATAGTGAAAGTATAAAAATTATAAAAAGTCCAACAAAAATTCCTGCTGCCCCAAAAGCAATTCATCTCCACACTTCCACATTCACATCCCAACACTTATGAGAAGAAACAGCTTTTCAGAGTATTCTAGAAGCAAGGATGGTGGGATCCTGCTGGATCTCATGGAGAAGAATGTTCCATAAGTTAGGGGCTACCATAGAGCAAGGTCACTGCCTAAATTCTGTGCCATGACAACACTTATGGAAGGGACCTGGAATATATGTATTCTATTAATACTATTCTATTCTGGTGGATTAATATAGGTGATAAAATTAAACAGGATGAACTCCTCTCTGCTTGGATTTGTAAGTCACCCTGCTGAAGATCTGAGCAGGTTTCCTAAAGTAAATATAGAGTAAGAATATACGTTATTTCCAAACTTTATGATCACATTTGAGATCTTCAGAAGTTGATTTTTTTCCTGAATTGAGATAGTAGAAAATCCATGGAATTTATTAACTACATAACTTGATCTTCTAAATTCTACTGTCTTTTTGGCCAGGGCTTAGTTACTATGGTTTTATTTTTCTTTATATACTATGGTAAGTATCTGAATATACAATATAAATCTAACTCTGTTCTCTTGGTAAACATTCAGACTATGCTTTGAGATTTATTCCAACCTGCCATTGTATCTTCTGCTTCTTTATTATATTCTGCATATTATGACAAGATATTTTTATTGAATGAAGAACATTTAAAGCTTGGCTTATGTGTATATGGGAAATGGATTTTATGTCAGTGCAAGAAACATAGGCATTATTATTTATTTAATTGTAAAAAATGTGGGGGGTGGCTATTTAAGATTTGAGTTTGACAGAATGATCCTCCGCTCTGCAATTATTCTAATTCAACTTGCCCTCCTATGTTAAAAATGTCCAAATAAGGAACCGGTACTCCAGATGACTAATCAGAGATTTATTTCATTGTTAATATTCCTATCACTATCATTCATGCTATTTATTCCTTTATAAAGAATTCCTCTTGCAGAGTGTAAGCATGTAGACTCGTTTTATTACTGTTAAATCTGTTCAACCTCTTCAGCTTATCTCTACCACTGAAAAGCCTTGTGTATGTGGCTGGATATCTCTACCTTCCTTCTATAGGCAATACCTACTTTACATAACTGATAGGCAGACTTAACATTAAATCTATGTCAATTTCAGATCAATTATGATAAAACAGATTTGGGAAAGAATTTTGGTAAGGAGCTCTGAAGAAAGTAAAACCACATTCTCTTTTCCAGTCTAGGTTAAATGGAATTTCTAGAATTCTCGAGTAATAGCCAAATCCAATCAGGAAGGCACCAGGAGAATCAATGATATAACACTGCTGTGAATATATTTAACAAACAGCTGTGGATTTTGCTGTGTCAATCTGATTACTCTGCCATTTCCTAATAAATTGATTGTCTCAATAGATTTTCTGAACGTAGCCTCTTTGAAAATGTGGCTTTCAAAAAAAATATGCATGATTTCTAATTTAAATTGTTCTGAATATTTCAGAAAGTTAATTTTATATGTTACAGTCAATCACATTAATTGCGTGTAGGATGGGTAATAATTATATCACATACACACACATAAACAGTTTTTAGCAGTTCAACTCACAGCTATGTCAAAATATTTTAGTTACTAAATACTGTAATTAATGTGGGCAACAATGCTTCAAGCCATAATTTATAATGAAATATTTTGCAGATATAGTTATCTAATGTAAAAGCACAGGATTAGGCCCTTATCACCTTGATAACACATCCTAGCTATTTAGCTGAGAAGTTCTACCTGCTCAAATCTGGCCTGTTGGATAAAATGCTTACTTTATTCAGCAAATGCTTATATTATTCACAGCATTGGTCATACTTTTGGAGGGGGGGGGAGAAATAGTGTGCTGTTCCAATTGGTGTTGACTGAGGGTGAGAGGTCCCATCACAGGGTCAATATTCTCTCCACTTCTATTTAAAATCTACATTAAGCCACTGCTGAAGTCATCAGTCATCACGGGGTGAGGTATTAGCAGTACTGATAATACCCAGTTGTATATCTCTGCCCGAGGCAAACTTAGTGACACTATTGATATTCTGTCTTGGTGTCTGGAGGCTGTAGAGATTTGGATGGGCAACAACAGATTCTGGCTCAGCTCTGAAAAGACTAAATAGCTTTATGTTTTAGGGTCTTCTGGATCGACCATCTTTGTCTTAGATAGATGGCACTGCCTCACACAGACCTGGTCCTGCTAGACTCACCACTTCTACTCAAGGAGGAAGTAGCAATCCTGGCCAGGAGAGCTTTTGTACAATTTCATGTTGTGTACCCATTTCCCCATCAGGAGGCTCTACTGTCAGCCAGTCACGCCAAAGTTACCTCCCAATTAGATCATTGTAATATGCTCTACACACGGCTGCCCCTAAAGAGTATCTGGAAACTTCAGCTGATGCAAAATGTAGCAGTGTGATCAGTTATGTGCCTTCCTAGAATTAAATGTAACATTTCAGTGGTTGCTAGTTTCCTTTCAGGTCAAATTTGTCATGACCCACAACTCAGATTCTGATGACATTACTCCAGCTGAAAGTGGAATATTAGCCTCAGGAATCATCTGATTAAGCTAGGAATCACCTGAGAACCATCTAACACAATACGCCATTAGAATAGCTGGAATCTGTAGAACAAAGATGCTCAGTGAAGCTCCTTCCCAGTCATGGGAATACCTCTTAATTAAAGATAACTGGTTGCAGCCTGATTTAAGAGGTAGCCCCAATTATGTTTCTCCACTGGAAACAACCATCTGATCTCCTGCTTTGCTATGTTGTTCCTGTTATTCTGTCTGTGGTTTTTGAAACCCTGAACTTGGCCTGACTGACAAAACTGACTTGGCTGTCTGAACTTTGGACTGGATTTACCTTCTCTTCTGCATGTTTTTATTGAAAATAAAACTACTGAAGACACATTTTCTTTTTTAGAAATTTTGGATTTACATTCTTTTCTTTGTCTGCCATTATCCACAGAGCCTTGACTAATTTGCTACTGGTTGAATGTTGTCAGGCCCAGTCCAATAACAACATAGGACAACCCAGCTAAATTACAACTCTTTATTTGTTCACACTGAATAGACAGAGTCATGTCAGTTGATATATACCTTTACTACTTTCACCCTAACAGATATATCCTAGGAGCTTCTGTGAATGGCTATCCTAACTCTCTTCTTCTGCCTTTTATCCAATATTAAATTTCAAAACTATGTTTTTTTTCCAACAGCATATTCTATACACACACAAAAAATAAATTGAAACACTGGAAATTATTTGTTGTGTCTAAGTTCTTAATCATAACTGTATTTGCTGGCAACTTTTCAGAATGAAACGAGAAGCATTTTTAAATGAATCACAGCACAGCATAAAAACCATAACATATTCCTTATGATATAACATTGCTGAACAAAATGGTATTTTCAGCATGAACAGCACATCAATAATACTCAGGAAGTTTTTATTTTGTATTTTATTTTAATATTAATTTAAGTAATTACAGATAATATGTATGACAAGAAAGGATATAGAGAGACAGTGTTGCTGACAGTGTCAAAGAAGCCATAATTGTAAAATTAGAAAGGGAATTATCATGACTAAATGAACCAGGCCCCAAAGTAATTAAGCACTGAGAGCTTCCTATTGCCATTCTAGCCAAAATGCTTAGGATAATCTTGAGACTGAATATAACAATAGAGGTGCAACAAAAGTTGTAATGAATGACTCACCTTAGACCAGGCTACTGCATATTTCAATAATTAACAATTTTACATACTCTAAAATTTGTTAATTTTTTTACTTTGTTCTTAAAACATACCCAGACCTAATGTAAGAAGTGGCATTGAATTGATTGCAAATGGTGACAAACACTATCTATTGTGATTTATTTATATATTTATAAATAAATGTTATTTATAAATCAATCAATCAATCAATCAATCAATAATATAGATATAAATGAAACATATTTCCAGTAAATTTCAAGTTTACCCAAAATTATAAAGATGAAATGTGTGTTAAAGATCAGAAAATGTATTTCCAGATTTAAGAGGTAACCAAAGTAGTTAACTAGAAACATCACTGCAAAGTTTGTTTTTTAGGCTTCCTTCAGAAGATGGAAGCCTTGCCTGAAATGTGAAAAAGGAACAGAGATTTGCATCAAAATGAATGCAAATAGATAACAAAAGATGCTCAAAAAGAAAACTGAGGAACCTAATACTAAAAGCATTAAGATCAACAGTAAACATTTCTTTATTATGCAATAGTAGTTAAAGAGATTATACAGAAACTAAGTTAATTATGGTATGGCCCATTCCTCTAATTTCAGGAATCCATTCCACTGCCCAATTTGTACTTTCATGTGGTTCAACAGTCCATTATTGTCAATCATGCTTCTGTGATTAGTATGAAAGAAGGAATTTAAGGAAATGTTCACTGCAAGATTCACTTCTGCATGAGCAGGGGGGGGAAAACCCTGTTTTAAGGAATCTGTTCATTAAAGTTAAGATAATTTAACAGAGACTTGATGGGGTTCTATCAACCTGTGACCAGAAAATACTTTACATTAAATCCAAATGCCATGCTGAGTCACCAGGAAAATAGTATCCCTGAAAGGGTTCGTCCAACTTAGAACATCTTTTGTACAGCCAAAAACCATATCTGCAAAATGAATTTGTTTATCTTGTAGTGTCTGATAATATGGGAATGGTAACCTGCGTAGCTTTTTTGCCATTGTCTTTCAGAAGCAGCAGCCCTGCTCCTTCACTTACAGCAGTGATGGCTACCCTTTTCCGGACCGAGTACCCAAAGTGTGTGTGAATGCACACATGCGAACCCCCAAAATGCAATGCCCGCGTGGCTCCCTGCACATGCACCCCACCCCTGCACATGGCCCCCCGCACATGCCCCTCCCCTCCAACATGTGCGGCAGAGACCCGAAGACCAGCTGGCCAGCAGAACGCATGCACGGCGGAGCTAAATTGGGGTGACGGCTTGTGTGTCCACAGAGAAGGCACTGCATGCCACCTTTGGAATGCATGTCATGGGTTCGCCATCACGGACTTACATCATTCCTTCAGGGATTTGCTTCTTGTTTACAGGTCAGTGCAATGTTTCTTTCAGCAGCTTTTCCTGATTTACTGGAAATAGATAGGATGACTGACGATATTACAGTATATATTATAAGCTTCCTGCATAAATCTAGCTTATATCACATATACCTGAGCGGGATGAGTTTAAATAAATCCTATTTACTATGAAAGTCAAAATGTACTTTAGGTGTGAAGTAGGGAAGCATTTATTAGGCCATCTGATCATGATGATAGATATTCCTATCTCCACAACTTTACCTTATTGTAGTCATTTAATTTAATGCTACCTGTTGTGGCCCCGTCCTCTGAGCCTATCCCATTGGAGGAAGGAAGCTCTGAGCAGGAGGAAGAGGAGCCAGCCAGATCTCCCAGCCCCCCCCCTCTGGCACCGTCTCAGGTGCCAGCTGAAAGAGAGCCAAGTAGTGGGGAAACAGGTGTCTCAGATGAGAGTGAGGGAGAGACGTCATTCCTGGACGCACGCCAAAGAAGGCGAGAGAAAAGATTACTGCAGCTGCGGCGTATGAGGAAATAGACCTGAGTCACTGGATTGGAGTCACAGGATCAATGAGTCACTGGACCACACCTAGAGCCTATCTATATAAGACAGGACGGTGGGTCAAGAAGTTTGTGACGAACAAAGCAAAACAAACATAGCAACCTCATAGTCTTGGAAGCTAGATGAACGGCAAAGCTACGTAGGTGATTTTCTTGTTTGTGTAACCTAATAAAGTCCTTGGCAGACGGTGTGCATATCGCTGCCAAGGTTGAGATAAGAACTGTGGAGTGTGCCAAGTGATTCTTAACCCTCGGCTGGCTGTGTTTTTGTGGGTCTCTGAAGGGGGGGGACAGATCAGCCACCCATCTTTCAGATCAAAATACAGGTAAGGAAATGGTGCAGCAACAACTAAATTAATTGGCTCCTCCACTTTTAATACTGTCCTAAAAATGGGGAATATTGCCAAGAAAATGGAAAATCTAATATTGATGAGGATAATAAAGCAACAATGAAAAGTTGACCTACGTCATTTGTGACAGCAGAAAATACTACGAACTATAACTCAATAGCTTCTGGTTCAACAATGGCTGATACATAATTAGTTGATCATGGTATATCAGGTTTGTTATGCTATAAATACTTCAGATCTCTGCCAAAAAATCAGAAGGCCACCATTCATGGATTTTTGTCCAATCCTATTATTTAAATTGTGTGGAATTTCGTTTGCAATTGATGCTTGTAAATTACTGTAGTCTGTTGAGTTTACACTTGTTAGTAAACTGAAAGATCGTCTGAAATCTCTTGGGAGCAGCTTTCACGTTCTCTTTCAAATTCTGTATTGGGAAACATGTAGAAAGGCAACTCTTTATCAAGACTCAAAGCATAACTTTGATATAAATCAACAATCAAGTACAATAGCACACAGGGAATGTGCCACACACTGCAAAGCTTTGTAATAAATACATTCTGAAAGCTAATGCCAGATTTGATCCATGCTGTCCCTGTGGCTGTTCATCATCATTATCATCATATAATAATGTGCCTTGTTTTAAAGGAAACTAGCTAAAGATGGCTGTTAAAACTATTTCCAATAATGGATTATATGTCCTGTACTTACACTGCTATTTCAACTTCAATTCTGACCAGTTTTTGTTGATTTATAATGTTGTTGCTCACTTTAAGCAGCAGTAGTCATTTTCAATAAACAGGATGTAATGAAGAGTTTCAGCACCTCCTGATCAAAAGTAAATTATGCTATGAAATTATACTATGAAATACCGTTAAATAAGGAGGGGGTTCTGGATGTACTTTTTCTATGTACTCCATATTAATTCTTTCTGATGGAATCTTTCATTTTAAACAAAAGCCTTCATACACAGAGTAAACTTATTGTCTTGCCTAGTTTTGAACTGTCAATTCTGAGTAGTGGCTCTCCAGAATTTCAGGCTGGATTTTTTTGAGCCTAAATGTAGATGTCAGGGATTGAAGCTAGGACCTTTATGTGTAATATACCGATCACTGACCATGCAGCTAAAGTAGGATTCGTGTTTTCTGCAGACAAAACTCAGCAGGTACCTTCAGAATTTTAATAAATGTTATTAATCATGATGACAATACACTTTTCATATGAATAATTGAAGTACCAGAAAGTTTCTGCCTTTTAGTCAACCATTAATAGCCAAAGAACAAGCAGTTAAGAAACCTGCTGCAGATTATAATTTTGTAGAGCAACTTTGAAGGCCTTGCTAATGATGTGTCTACAGATAGATCTCAACTCACAACCATTTATTTAATGTCAGTTCAAAATTATAATGGCACTGAAAAAAGTGACATATGACCAGGTTTTACATTTATGACCACTTCAGCATCCCTACAGTCACATGATCAAATTTTGGGTGCGTGGCAATTGCCATCGATTTACAATGGTTGCAGTGTTCCAGAATCCTGGGACTGACATTTGCAATCTTCTTAAGAGACCTTCTGACAAGCAAAATCAATGGGAAAAGCCAGATTTACTTAATAGCCACATGATTCACTTAACCCTTTCAGTGATTTGCTTAACAACCATGGCAAAAAGGTTGTACGACTCATTTATCAACTGTCTTGCTTAGTAATGGAAATTTGGGGCTCAATTCTGTCATAAGTTGAGGACCACACCTATGCTAAAAGATTAAAATAGGTAATGCAATGACACTCTCTCTGACACTCTATGGAAGTGAAAGTTGAATTTTAAAGAAGCAGGACAGGAAGTGTATTGATGTCTTTGAACTTTGGTGTTGGAAAAGACTGAGAATACTACTGAACATCAAGAAAACAAACAAATGGATCATCAAGAAATAACTCTGGAATTCCAACTCAAGGATGAATGTCCAGGCTCAAATTATCCTAGTGTGGAAATCTTATTCATGTTATCACTTGAAGGTCACCGAATACAGACTACCTAGAATAGATATTAAGAATTACTATGGCCATGTATTTATAAAGTACTGGGTGAAAGAATAAGAGTACAATACGTTCATTAAGTAATTTTATGGTATTGGCAATCTCTTTTTGACAAAAATGGAATTTACATAGAAAAATATATCAGGTAAAGTTCTTTCTAGCTATAGACTGATAATTGTCAATGAGATCAAGAAAGGGACCAGCAAATCATTTAGTTAAGCTTTATTACCTCAACTAAAGTCTTATTTTTTATGTAATAGGCAAAAAATGTTTATCCCAGTGGAAAGATGAGTCTGCATCCACAAAAATCATACAAATCTGACACTTAGTCGAGGCTTCATACAACTGCAATCACAAGCAGCTTGCATACTTGAGCAACTCCCATTCTACTAATTTATTTAGAGGTGTTTTTTTTTATTAATCCCAAAGTGCCATGTTTTTCTCCTTAAATTGTCTTCCTATTGTTTTTCATTGCTGTTTTGCACCCATTACTGACCATAGAACACATTTATAATAATACTTAATAGTATAAGTAAGAATTAATATTCCATCTATACTGTTAGATATACTGTACTGTACTGTAATAGTTAATGGCGGATATGACTGCTTAGCATTCTATCACTAATAGGCATCACATATGTAACTACTACAATAGACAAAAATTATGCCATTATGTCTGAAGGTCTAGAATTTTAGAATCTCAGCTAAAAATGTGATAGCAGGACAAACCAGAGGTGAAATGCTACCGGTTCGGACTGGTTTGGGTGAATCGGTAGTAATAAAAGCTACCGGTTTATCCGAACTGGTATTTCCGACGATCAGCTGTGCTGCACGATTTATATTTGCTAGAAAGCAGGAAACCTTGCTTTCTAGTGAATGAATCTAAATCACACAGCATAGCTGTTCCCCTCCCTCTACTTACCTTCGTAAGCCTCCTTTCTCCACGTGAAGTGTGTGTTTGGTGTGTACTATGCATGTGCACAGCATGTTTGGTGCATACTGCACATGTGCACAGCATCTTTAGTGGGCACTGCACATGCACACAGCGTGCATTTGGCGTGCACTGCATGTGTGTGCAGCACGCATTTCCCACCACTTGCAAGCAGCACACAGGATGCGCTTGCCACATATTGTGCATTCACACACGCAGTGTGCATTTGGCACACACTGTGCATGTGGTGCACAGCACGCATTTGGCGTGCACTGCGCATGTGCACCAATGGTGGATTGCCCCTGGTTCAGACTGGTTCTATAGAACCGGTAGTAAAACTGGGGGAGACTCCGCCCACTGACCCTGACAGAAGAGCGCACGCACACATGAATAAAACAAGCAGTACCGGTAGTAAAGGTAAGTAAAACCTACCCCTAATGTGTACACAGTGAACCAGTGGCAAACCTCGGAGGATTTCACACTGGGACAAACTGATGTAAAATGAAAGTATACTAAGTCACTTGTGGAACTACAATTTCTATGAAAAAGTTTACTGGAAAGTCACTTAGCCAGAAGTATGAATTTGAAGTGTTACTGAGGTTTACTAATGACAATAGAGCAAATCACTCTGTCTCTAAGCAAATCTTTGAAGACTAAAATTATTGTCATGAAAGAGTTTTTCTGTATTGTACTCTGGTGAAAGAATAGAGAAAGTATCTGTGTATTTTATACTTTCAAGCAGATGAGAGGAAATTTCAGTAAAGGTAGTTAGATAACAGAGTTGGCCCGTGGACAGGTCAGGTTATATCATTTATCAAAAGTGTTCTAAGAAAAAACAACATTATTTTCAGTAAATGGAATGAATTTCCATCACGACCAAAGGCTGGGCCCTTAAATAAATGTTGAATCAGTGGTGAAATGTAAAATTCGTTACTACTGGTTCTGTGGGCGTGGCTTGGTGGTGGTAATGTGACTGGGCGTGGCCAACTTAAAAAAAAACTTTTAAAACCATTTTTTCTACAACTTCTTTGGCCAAAGAGATTGTATAAAAAATGCTTTTAAAAGCCTTTGACGATTCTAGCTGAATTGCCTGATCGTCAGAGGCTTTTCTTTTAAAAGCCTCTGCCGATCAGGCAATTCAGCTGGGATAGTCAGAGGCTTTTAAAAATATTTTTTCTACAACCTCTTTGGCTGAAGAGGTTGTAGAAAAAAATACTTTTAAAGGCTTCTGACGATCCCAGCTGAGCCGCAGGTTCATCAGAAGCTTTTTTTTTTTAACTTTTAAAAGCATTTTTTCGGCCAAAGAGGTTGTAGAAAAAATGCTTTTAAAAATAAAAATAAAAAAGCCTCTGATGATTGCATGGCTCAGCTGGGCATGGGGGTAGGGGGCAGGGATGTTTGCTACTGGTTCTCCGAACCACCTGCTGACATCGCTACCGGACTGAACCGGGAGCATTTCACCCCAGTGTTGAATCATGTATGTTTGTTTATGGTTTAGAATATCACAGATATGTGTGGGGAAAGTTCTGGTAAGTATTTCCCAAACTTCCTTCAACATTTACTAAACTGTTAAATTTTAATCACATTGTGTTTTTTTCAACATATTTTTATGTTGCCAAATACCATTGCTCTGTTTAATTTATAAATTTCATAAATTATTTCTATGGCTCAACCAAATACAACAAAAATAGCCACATAGCAATAACATGGTCCACAACTACCACAGATAGCATTGGAATAGAAAAACATAAAAATTGCAGTCCAGTTTTGACATAAAATCAAAAGGCCAAATATAAAATTCCAAAATAAAACATTTCAATCAAGTAACCACTGACAAACCAGTTCAAAAAAAATAACCTTGAAAGACTTGGTAAAAGCCATTAGAGAAGGTAACAGAAAAGCTCAAGGCAATTTAAGTTTGTGGTCCTCATAAAAAAAGACTCCCTGGGCCGATTTTCCTTTAATTTTTCTCACTTTTCTGGAAACAGGCCAGGGATGAGAAAATCACTTTGGAGGACATGGTCCCTAAGGTGCACTGGTGCTGGCCAAAAAACGCTTTATAAGTCAAAACCAGCAGTCTAAATTGGATTCAAATTCATATTAATAATCAACAAGTGACTACAGAACAGGTATTATATTACAATAGCCTCTGCATTTTATTTTTTCATTTATATGCCACCCATCTCACTGTACCAGCTACTCTGGGTGACGTATAATATAATAAGAGCAGGGGTATAAAATCATTCAAAACAATTTTGTAATGATTCCTGTTTCCAAGTCTTCAAAATCAGCCCCATCTAGAATGCATTACTTAGTACTATAACTTCAAGGATATGAAGTTCAAGCCAGAAAAGACTACAACTTCTGTAACAGCTTATGGGCAAAGGTTCAAGCAGGGCCTCCAGTTCCTGCTTTTGCAGCAGCCATTAGTTTACAACACCCCAATGGACGGGAAGGAATGCCACAATAATTGGAAAGCAATTTTTGATTAAAAGTTAAGCCCTGATATTTCGAGATAATCAGCAATTCCATTTTACTAGAACTCAGTCCAAGCTTATTTTTTTTCTCTGCAATTCCTGAAAGCCTCCAGGCACTTGATGAAGACTATATATGGTCTAGTCTGGGAACAGCAATACAAAACTGGCTATAGGTAGTCCTTATAGCAATCATTTGAAATTATAATAGTACTGAACAAAACTTATGACTGGCCCTTGAAGTTCTGCTCGTTGCAGCATCTCAACAATCAGAAATAATAATTCACACATTTGGCAACTGGCTTTAATTACAAATAGTCATGGCATCCCACTGTCATTTGCGGTTTTCACTTCCAACTTCCAGCAAGCAAGGGCAATGGGGAAAGCAGCAGGCAGATGCAAATGGCAATTGTGATATTATACTTAATGACTGTATGGGACTCACTTAACAATGGCAACTGGAACTGCTGCAACTGTAAATTAGCACAATCACTTTACAAACATGTTGCTTAATGATGGAGTTGCCAATCCCAATTACTGTTGTTAAACCAGGAATACTGTATCATCAGCATACTGATGATGATACCTCAGTCCAAAGAGAGATGGATAACTTGCTTCAACAACTTTATATACATATTAAAAAGCATGAAGATTGCTATAAAAATAGGTTTAATAGGAGAAAAAGGGGTATTCTGTTCCAAAACCAAGTCCTAATGGAGGTAATAAATCAAGGCAACCAATGTAGGTTTGGTGTTATGTAGAGATCTGAATTCTGGATGAAAGGTAGTCAGATAATTTAATTCATCTATGATTTCATTTGTACCTAAAACCCTTCCTTCAGTACCTTTCACCACTGAGATGGGTGAAGATTGGACAGGTATTGTGTACAGCAGATAGATCAAGAGATGACTTCTTTACCACTTCCCTCAAAGAAGTCTCCCACATCCAGTCACTTATGTTTCCAATGGCTACTTTAAATAGTCTGGTAGATATAAGTCCAGTTCACAGATAACCAAGTTATTGTCACACAGAACCCTATCCATTTCCCCAGACTCAAAATATTCAAATGTGTCGGAAGAAACCTTACAAGAAATTGCACCAGTTTTTGCAATAGAGATTGTCCAAATGGTGCCCTACTAGGTAAATATGAATGACTTTATTCATGGAGAATCTTCAAACATGTCATAGCAGTATAAAGGCATAATAATTTGACCTCAATTCCCCAATAAGGAGTATATCTTTTTAGCTCTTGCTAGTAAATAACAATTTTATAGAACACTGCTATATCACAGTAAGATCAGATATGAACTTATATCTCTCTGCTTGGTCATATTTACTCTTAGAATTCCACCAAAGTCACTCTAAGCATCTTTTCAAATGCTTCATTCCATGGAACTTCTTGTTAACCAAGGAAGCTCCTTTGGATTGGCAAGTGTGTGAGGGTGCTCAGAAATAATCTGATCCAATCTCCTCCCCATGCCTGTATTGGAGAGATCAGTATTGCACTGTGGAATTACTTGCCAGATCACTGGGAAACTTCCCAAATACCACCTGGAATGTTTAATCTACCAGATATTTTAATCAGTCCTCTACCCTTATAGAACTGATGAATGGTGATACTCTACAGTTGAACCAGGAAGTCAACCAATTCTGCTAAGGACTGATAGTAACATCCTTTATATCCAGATCATTCACCTGCTTCAATGTAAACTCCAGGTTCAACATATGGCTACTTACATGATTGGAATTTGGGTTAAGTATATAGTTACCAAATCATGAATTCCTGGGTACATCTGGACCATACTATGGAAGAGCAGGCTGCTTGGAAAAAATTGCAGGCACCCGTTTCACTCTTTCCTTTCCATTTGGATCTTATTTTCAGTGTCAGTACAGTAGTAATAGCAAACAGGTAATAGTTTTGAATATAGTAATCTTAGCAATAGTGATAGTATAGAGATAGCAATACAGTAGATTATAGGAAGCATTCGCATATCATTTTATATATCTGTTTTTACAAAGTAAAAGATCTTCCCAACCCTTTATGGAAGAGGTAAGGAAACCACCCATTCAGTGTCTGTTCTTGTGTCTGTGGTGAGTGTGGGTCTATCCAGTTGAGCATGGTTTAAAAAAGAACCAGAGCATAGGTTAATAATCCCAGTATTAAAATCCTGGGAAACTCTACCCATAACCCTTAAAATCTAGGACTCCAGGAAAGACTGTTGCCATGCAATATACTAACAAATGGACAATATACCATCAATAACCCTAGTATGCCCCAACAGCCAATAGAGATACACTCACATCGTAAAACTCTAAAAGCAGCATAGTTGGTTATTATCGAAGTCTGTCTAATAATTACTCCCACCTATCCCCAGTTACAGCAGCTGACAGAAGACGTGAGATCCAGGAGGCAAACCTCAAACAAGAGTACATCTTCATCCAATAGATTTCAGTTAGCTTTAGTACCACAAGTGGCACAAAATTTTGTAGTAAAACTGATTCAAATGTCCTTCATCATATTTTTATTTTGAGGTTCTGTAACACCTGTCTGACAACGAACTGCCCAAAATATTATCACTATGGATATACTATATAATACCTGAATCTGATATCCAGTTACAACATCTGACATTGGAATTAGATGAAGGGGGGGGGGGGAATATCTTTTAATATCAGTCAGTGAAGCCTGAAGGCCTGGCAAATCTTTAATTTTCTCCCCATTATAAAATCAATCTCTAAAGCTTTACCAACATCCATTCATTTTTGACAACATGTTCCTTCCTCAAAGTACCATATTATTTTAAAATAGAACATTTATAAACAGAAACTGTGTGTCAATATATAAATATCTTTAGCATGCATGGTTAAAAAGGGCCTATCTATTTTATATACCATCTAAGATTCAAAGGCTTACTATCAAACCTATGCTCAACAGTAAGCAATTTTAGTTTTGTGACAAATCTATTTATATGATGTTTACCCTCTTCAATTTTAAATATCACCTATAATGTAATATGTTAAGGTGGTCACTGAATTCTTTTTTCTAGATGCATAATCGAAGCAGATGCTGATGGAATTGAATATATATCTCTGCTTCTTTTTCTGGATCTGATGGCTTGTGTTAGATGAAAATAAACATGCGTATGGATATGTATCCCACTTTAGCATTTTCCATTTAAAAGGTATCAGATAAGATTAAAAACAGAAATAGGAAAGCAAGATAAGTCAAACAACTAGATGCTGGGGGATCATAGACACCAATAACATTTAAATCCAACTACACCTGACAAGAACTGAATTTTGAATTTTGCAATGGAAAGATTTTGTGTGAGATTATTTTCTATTATTTATTTAGTGTATGGTGATGTTATATTAGCTAGGAGACTACAAAGCTATTGCAAAGTAGTTGTTTGCCTGCCAATGATTGCCAGTTCAAAGTGTTCACACTTGCATTATCCAGAGCACACCACAGGAGGAAGATTCCACACTCATAAGGCTTGAAGGTATTCTGCAGCATTATCTGGGGCTTTTCTCACCACCAATGTCATCTCTTATTCAGGTATTGCATTCAGGTAGGTCCGGCACTGACTGAATTTGTACTGCTACTTGAAGTAGTGTCTTTTCCCACCAAAGTGGTATCTATTTATTTACTTGCATCAGGTGAAATCCAGCAGGTTCTTACAGGTTCTGGAGAACTGGTAGCAGAAATTTTGAGTTGTTTGGAGAACTGGCAAATACCACCTCTGGCTGGTCCCAGAGTGGGGTGGGAATGGATATTGTGCAATATCCTTCCCCCAGTAGTGGGAAGGGAATGGGGATTTTGCAGTATCCTTCCCCTGCCAAGCCCGCCGAGCCACATCTACCAAGCCACACCACTCCCATCAAGCCACGCCCACAGAACTGGTAGTAAAAAATTTGAATTTCAACCCTGACTGGCATGTAACATGCTTTCGAACTGCTTTCGAACTGCTAGGAGGATAAAAGCAGAGGCAAGTGATAAGAACTCATTCCACTTTTTTCTGTATAGTGGGAGAACACAACTATTTATATTTTGTGCATTATTTTACAAAGTACTGTTTCTCTTCTGTTTATTCAGCACTTCTCCCTGCTGTGCTCTAGCTTTTCACATCCTTCATTTATTTTCTTCTCTCCACTGAGTGATAGGAAGATGCTAAGCCAATGAACTAAGCACATATCTATAGCTGAATTTTAATCTATCACTTCCATGATAAATTCTTTTGAGAGTTAAAATTGCTCTAAAGCACCTTGTCTTAATTCTGGGCCCCTGGGATTTTAAATAGGGAATATTACTTTGCTCTGTGTTTTTAGTATAAAATTAGAAAGCTCTGAACAGCTCTGAAGTGTTGCCTTAATCATCAGATCCAGATGATGCCTCTGTAGTATAAAGAAACATTCAGATCAGGTATAAGTTAGTCTTATTTTTACATAAATCTTGAGCAGAGCTAAAGGGATAAGCAAGGAGTTCTCTAAGGAGTAGCCTTATTGAAAGTAGGCAAGAACAGCTCCACTGGAGAGTGAAACGCAGAACTCACAGGTCTTATGCATATGATTTAATGAATAACACTGTTAGTTTCATCACTCAGGACCAGCATCCAGAAATAAATCTTAAGGTACAAATTTGTAAATAATAATATTTTACAGAATATTATATTTATCTGATTTCTTTTTTGTTTCTAGGTTATTTCCTTGCACTCTTCCAAACACCATCACCCTATGACTATTAGTAAATCTGAATTTACGTATTTTTGAGCTTACAAAAATTATTTGCAGAAGAGGAATATTAGTTCCTAATCTTCTGCCTGACAGAAAACAAGGCTCTTGCTGCCTCCTTCCCTAGAATGTCACATTGCTGATGGCTTGGAGTCATTAGTTAATTTAAGTATATTTAGTTGGTCAGTCCTTTAAATGAAACTTGGCTGGACTTGAAAAGCAGCATGTACCATGGCAAGCTTTCTCTGGTATCAGTTTATTCTTGTAACGTAAGCTTCAGCCAGAGGAACCTGGGCAAATGCACTTTCTCTTCATTTCTGATTGATCTTGGGGTGAGAAGAAAATGGAGCTCGCAGAAAGCAGATGACATGTAAATGACATGGTCCTTTGAGGCCTAACTTTTTTTTTCTTTGTTTTATAATTTACTAGATAAAGCTGTATTATTCATAATGGAGCTCAGATGTTCCTTGAAATGAAACCTCAAACTAAAAATGTACCAGATCCTTGAGTTACCATAAATTCTCCAATATCTTCCTTCTGTCAAATATTTGTCAAGACAATCTTACTTTTAAATTATTATTATAAAAAAGTTACATATTTATGAACATGTTACATATAAACACATAAATTGTGCGCAAAATAAACTTTGCTAGGCTATACCCATTTGAAATGCGAGATTATAACTTCCAAAGCAAGAGGGCCATTTGAGAAAATAATGAGCTTTTTAATATATGACATTAAGTGTTAGGCCCAAAGCAAAGAAAAGAGCACCATCTCTCCGCTGGACATGAAATAGGTTGGGAGAAGGGAAGATAGGGTTGCAGTCATCTCCACAATTTGTTGAAATTAAGTGCAACAGTAGTGATGTAGAGACAAGTTTTCTTTGGACATAATAACAAGTAATACAATTCATTATGTGAGCAATGGTGACCAGTCAATTCTAACCCCAGAAGTTTCAATAGAGATGTCACTCAAAAGTGAATGTTTCCTTGCATACTGTGAATGCCTGTTCCATGGACGTTTTTGTTCGGAATAAGACTATTACCTAACTTGTTGGGTTGGCAATATATAAACCATCAATGTATGTTTGCAGTGTATTGTATTGCATCATACTGTTTGCTTTAAGACTGCTGTATTGCATCATACTGTGTCCTGATTGGTTAGTTTTGTTGCTAATGTTCTTAAGAGGGGGTTAGAAACATGGCTTGTTCTCTTTGTTGTTATTGCTCTCTGATATCTTTATCTGACTTACTGTATTACTGTTTGCAACTCCAGAAGAACTGTTTACTGTGTATGATTAATACGACTGGTATGAAGACTTTGTTTATTGGACTGTGCTTTATTTTCCTGAATGTAAACTGTAAAACGACTCAGTGTATCTGTGTGGTGACTGTGCTTATTCATAACTACTCTTTCATGTGCACTGCGTTCATGTGCACACCCTTGCTACTCAAGGGTTATTCCTTAACAATATAATTGTACACATTTAGGCCTTTGTGCAATTTTGAATGCTGAATAATCTGAATTTATATGGAAACCAACTTGATTCAGCTACACATGAGAAGACCTTTGCATTTCAGACTGCTTATTGTATGCACAAATTGGATACATGGTACACTTTGGATCTGAAGCTGAATAGGTGCTTGACATCTATCAATACCTCCTTAGAGAAACCATATATTTTTTACCCTGGGTTTGTCCAGTAGCCACAAAAACCCAGAAAATAGATATTAAGTGAGATAAGAATGTTCTAATAGGGTGCTTTGTTCATTCGAATATGTTATTTTTTCTGGGACTGTATAGCTACCTTGTGAAGCCAGAAAAATACCCACCTTTTTAAAAAGCACAAAAAAAATGTGGCATGTGCATCATACCTACTTACTCTAAAGCTCCATTTCAACTTCAGTTCAGAAGCACAGCACATGCTAAGTGCAGACATATACCTTCAATGAAACTTGCATGCACAGTGTTGTGACGATCAGGGCTGTTTGCATGATGAACATGACTAGTTAGAATGAGGCATTTACTTTCCCTAGATACAAAATTTCTATTGCAAATTCATAACAGCTAAAATTATAGACTCCCCGGCGGAAGAAAAGGGAGAAGGCATCGCTGATCTGCTCCTCTAGTAATTGTAGGAATTGTAGTTTATGTAGGAAAATTATGAATACTGAATTTGGGAAGGCAGGTTGTAATCATGCTTCAGGTAGTCTTTTGTTACCTGTCGGCTCCTAAACCAATATTTTCATAAGTCTTAACACATGTATTTACAGTCATTTTCAGTTTTTCATGATGCATTTTACAATCCCCCTTACAGTGAGAATCCTACAGAGAAACCTGCACACTAGAAATTCAGTGAAGTTTTGTCTAATATTACCACTGCACTGAAACATCTTAGCAGTTTTGGCACATTTTGTATTTCTGCTTACTATAAACGTAAAACTTTGGATATATATAACTTCTAACCTCATCAATACAGTACTATCTTAGAATCCAAGCAATTGTCCCTGTTTTCATCAAGCCAACCAACTTAAAACTAGCCTGTAAGTACTGTGTACATTATATTTTGGGAATAATTATGTGGACAACATTTCACTATGGTGAATTCTGTATCTTCCATATTCTCATTTATTTTACAAACATCTGCATTTATATTCATGTTGTAGAATAAAAGGAGGCCAATTTGATGTGCAACCGAATTCCATTTCCCTATCTGCTGAGTGTTCTTTTGAACACGGTCCACCTGGGGACAAAAGGCAAAGAAATACAATCTTAATATAGTCTATTCAGTAACAACCTTAATAAATCAGCAATGGAATGGAATGGAATTGTATATATCTTAACTGTTTCTCCTTTTCTAAGTTAACTTCAAATGATGCTTAAGACTTATTGTGACATAAATACAGAAAGTAGATGCTATTATTTGCTCTTTATTTCTTTAAATGTATTGTAAGGCTGTCCATTTCACTAATGTGACTCTGGATGGCTAACAAAAGTTTATAAATTCAGTACAAAAATTGGTATCAATGGCATAAAGTGGTTCCTAAAGAAACCTTATGCAAGCAATTCGTGTCCTAACCTTCATGCCTGGAAAAATAGTCTTTAAGATTTTCCAGGGGTGAATGAGTTGAGGACCAATCTAAAGCCAAGTATTATGTAGGTGCAGTTGCAGCCACAGAAAAGACACACTTCCTAGTTTTTGTTACATTTCATCCCTAATCAATGGGACCCAAAGCATGTCCCTTTTGCCAAATCTAATGGGATAGGGAGAGACGATGGGAGTTGTGTGGTTTCTGAGATACTCTCTGCCCATCATACTGTTACGTTATTAGCCATACAAAGAAACAGTACCTGTGTTGATTACTTGAGTTTAGAAACAAGCAGCCCCCCTCATCCCCCGTTTTGGGCCTAGGAAGCCTCTCTGCACTTATCTGGGAGCCAAAATGGGGCGCGTGGGGATTCCTGGAAGGAGCGGGGCGGGGCCAACCAGCAATTTAACTACCAGTTTACCCAAACCAGTCCGAACTGGCTGAATCCCACCACTGCATGTAACAAGTCACTATATACTACAGGGAAGCTTCTTGCTACAAAATCTTTTCTTGTATAAAAGCCACCACTCATTTCAGTCATCTTTCAAGGGCATGTGCAAAGGATAAAAATGTTTACCTACTTCATATTTTTAAAGGAGGCATTTTCCTGAAGCAGAATTAATTGTTAATATGGTGAAAGGCCGCTTTTCTGGAAGAAAGTATCATGGACCCCAAAATAACACATTTTCCATAGAATAATGAACCCCACATTGTTTCTCAAAGTAACAAACAATATTTTCCTGAGCATTGGCATTTAGGTAGCAAAATCTCTCCTCCTACTACCTGGCATATTCTATGGCAGCAATTTAAATGCTAGAGAAGAAATTCAGCTGCATCTGAATACCACCAGAAATCCAAGACTGGAAACCCCTTAAAAAAATCACAGGCAAGCTGCTTCCATACAGATACCAAGTGAAGTTCAATAAAACAATATTTATTTTTCTACTCAAGTACCGCTGTCATCCTGGCATGGGTTGTAACTAATTCAAAGGTAGAGTATACTGACTATTATATAATTATGTTTTACACTAAACAAGATTTTTCTGGGTCATTCATATCCAAAGAAAAAAGGCCTTTCTAGATTCTTCTTCATCAATAACTCTCTACTGTGGCCTCATCTAGAAGAATTAAAAACAAACACACCAACCTATATATTTTTCCTTGACTGATAGATACAACAATAAGCTTCTAAATACATCAATAAACCACAAACCACACACTATTTTGCTTATTGGTCTTTTGAACTATTATGAGTGAAGTTCCTTGAATATCAGTACTGCTAATATCAGCCTGAGGGGGAAAATGCTCCTGAAATCAAGACTACCTCAATAAGTTCAGACCTAGCTATGTAAAGAAAAGCTGTGAGGATCCAATATATGTTAGCTTCTAAGCACAAATAAGAAAAGCACAGTTGGTTAAGGTTTTTGCTGTTACCATTATTAATGTTGTATAGTTTCAAGAAAAAAAACAACAACACTTTTACATTATGTATTGTAAATTATGCGTAAGACTTCATTATGCTTCTGTAGGAGTGTACAGAATCAGATTCAAGTCACCATCTATAAACTCAGATGTGTTTATATGTATTCTGAATGTTCAGGAACTCACACTCTTAAGTACAAATTCTTCCCATTAGTATTTTAAAGATTCTTATTAATTTTGTATAAAATGTGGGTATTGCTTCAGAAGAGTATTATAATATTAATAAATTCCATTTTAATTTATGGAGAAGTTGAGCTAAATATAGTATTTATTTTAAATATATGTATTTCAATCATTCTATTTACAGGAGTAAAGGATATATTTACTCTGCACAGCCCATTAAATCTATTTTCACCTTTCCATCCCCCTCACTAGGAACCCTGAACTCCATAAATATAGACTAGAAAATACAGTACCATTTGCTGGTGAGCTGCTGAGAAAAGGTTTCAACATGACTAGTATTAACTGTGCAGATCTGCAACCTTCTATTTATATATAAGATAATTGGTAAGTAGAAATATTTGCATTGCTAATTTTCCTCTATTAAGAACAAATCCAAGGTCTCCATAATAAAGCTTAATGGTTGCACTTAAGTTGTAGTCACCTCCCATCTCTTTCTTCTGACAGAATGTTTCATCCCAACAGCTTACTAAATTCTCAAAAAGCTTACTGTGTCATTGCTTTATTATTACAGAGGTTGGTGCAACAACAACAGGATGCTGACATCCTGTGGACAGAGTCCACAAATAATAATACCCCTTTCAAAAAACACCAAACCTCACTTTTGTGGATTGCTATCTTCTCATTAGGAATTAGTGTTTCCAATTAATACAGTTAAGGACAGAAATTCTAATGTTTGATACCTCAGTTGAGTAAGAGGTGTAGCCATATATTTTAAGATTTTGAATTGGTGAGATAAATTGTACTTTTTGGTTCTATTAAATATAATAATCCTTAATGGTTATTCCCGGGGTGTCAAACTCAATTTCATTGAGGGCAGCATCTGGGTTGCGTTTGTCCTTGGGGGCAAAGGGGGCATGGCCATGGTGAGCATGCCCTGGTGCCTGGTGGGCGTGGGCACCTGTGATGACCAAATGCTAAGCCAGAACTTCTCTCAGACCCTCCCTCCCTCTCATTATAATCTCCTTCCTTCCTTCCTTTCCTCCCTCTTCATTCTCCTTTCTTCTTCCTTCCCATCTTCCCTTCTTTTTCCTTCCTTGCTCTCTTCCCATCTTCCCTTCTTTTTCTTTGTCTTTCCTCTTTCACTTTCTCCTTTCCTTCTTGGATGCTCAAATGCAAAAGGAGAAACATTTCTCCTTTTTTTTTGTTTTACTTTTAGTTTGTTTTGCTAGCCCTCTGCCAGGAAAAATCGAGCTTGGGTGGGTGGGTGGGTGGGTGGCTTGAGGGTGACACTCCTGGATTCTCTACGACAGCTTTCTCTAATAGATGCCACTCAGATATATGTCAGGTATGGTAATAAATCTTAACTTTCTTATAGAAGATACATTTGCTCAAAGATACATTTCGATTAGCTTCTTTTATTGCAAATAAAAAGCCATGTGCATGCAGAAGAGATGCTTACCACAATACACAAGACTGAAGGCTAATATATGTCTGCCTCTGAGTTTAAATTATAGGACTCCCTTCTGTCTTTTTGAATCAACTGAAATCTTCAGGGCCTTGAAACAGAAAGACACCTGCTCACAGTTTATTTATTGCTTCTGTCTTGCCATGGGTTTTTGCCGGCCGATCTCAATCCCTATAATATGTTGGAACTACGTGTCACTCATTATATTGGCTGCGGATTCATTAAGTTACAGTTCAAGAATATCCAGAAGTATTGGAAAGTTCACTAAATCATGAATCCCAATCTCCATTTGTGTTATGAATGCCACAGGCAAAACATTATTGCCATCTACTACCTTACAATATAAAGTTAACATGCATTTTATAAATTCTGAGGAAGCCAATGGTAAATAGTGATCAATACATATACTGTATACTAGCTGTTTTGAAGACTTTATCAAAGAAAGCAATTCTTCAGTGCAATTCTTCTCCCCTGAAGAAGAATTCCTATCTTCCTATCATAACATCCTTCCTCTGCAGGATGTGACCATTGCACTTACCATGCAAGAATGACATACTCTTTCTCTGACAAGAAGTGACTTTTCAACTCCTAAACTATAAAAATACAAGAAACATGTTAACAGTGTGGTTTAGTTAATTGTCTTGAGAAATATTTAATTGTGATCTGCGTTCTAAAAAGGGTCCTTCTCATCTTGCTTGCCCCAAGTCATATTGCTTTTCAAAAGGAAGTAAATTTCATCTTTTGCACCTCACAATGTTGTATTTGTATAGATGACAACCCATCTCAGAATCTCTCATAGGAAGTTAGCCTTTTCATTTAAAATACACATTAAAACTGAGTTCACTTTCTGGTGACTTGATGAATATGTTTGTGTAGTTTTTGTGGCAACAACATGCAAATAATTTGCCTCTTCCTTAGTTTGGAATGGTTTTTCAATTTCCCAGTCTAAAGTACCTAGAAGGCCACTCAGCAATGATATCAATATAATACATGTTGCTCTTCTAGCTATTTTTCATGGAAGCTTAAAACAAAAAGAAAAAGTACATGATGTCTAAAATAACACCAGCTGCAATAATAATAAAACAGTAATGTCTTGTTGAGTTTAATTTGACTGTATGTTTTTTTTTGGCAACTACGTGAAAGAGATTTGCCATAGCACGTTTCCTATATGTCCCCCCCCACAACATTTCAGTTTAGTCTACAGCTGTGGTTTCCTGGTTGTCTCAAGCAGGATGCAGGTTCAGACCTATTTAAAGTTTTCTGAGATCATCTTCAATGTACTTAGTGCTTCCAAGTGAGCTGGGTGCTGATATGGAATCAAATGCAATATAGGTTTTACTTTTATGAACAATATGAAAATACCTATAAAAAGATAAGTTTGTCACTTCATTAACATCTTAATACACGTGTCAAGTTTGCAACAATTGTATGGAAACAAAGGCATACAACCTGGAGAATACGAAACAATGGCAAAACAGTGTATATTTACAACAGAACTTTAACCAAATTTAAGCAAGAATAGTTCCCATACATACAATGAATTATGCAGCATGGCAAATTCTGCCCCTTGTCTATAAGCATTGTAAATCAGCCGATCAACTGTAGGATTTATGAGGAAAACAGAACAAAACAAGAAAAGCAATCCGTAAGATACAAATGGTCATATTATGAAGACACGAAATGATTATCTGTACAGAAAGACGGCAAGAGCAAGCATAATAGATATATGCCAGAGGGCAACAGTATTTAAGATGTTACTCTACTTACAGCCAAAATAACTGCAGGGATGCTGAGATAGCTGGAACTTTGAGGACTGGTTGCATGTCCATTTCTTTTCAGCATTGCTGTAACTTTGAACAATCACTGAGTGAGCTAGGACTATCTGTATTTCTCTTAGGACTGCATTATTTGAGTCTTAAGTGTTCCCCCCGTTCTATTCTACTAGTTATGAAAACAGTAATTTACTTAATTTCTGAACTTTTTTTCTTTATTTATTTGGAAACATGTATGTGCCACAAACTGATCCTACTCTCTTTCTATTAGCTTTGGAAAGGGCAAGGCAGTAGGGCAAGAGATACATTAAGTCATAGATTAATCCACTTTTCTCAGATGTCCTGAAATTACATATGTTTTAGTTGCTTCTTGTACCTGCGGCATATTCTACAAAACTTTCCTGATTGAATTAGGACATGCAAAAATGTACTTTTACAAATAGCTGTTACAAACAATTGCATAGTTAAAGTATGGGCTTTTATTATTTTGGTAACAGCAAATGGAACAAAGAAAAGACAATTAAAGAGGAAATTTTCAGGAGAAAAAAATACCCCTTCCTCAAAGCCCTAACCAAAATGCTTTATCATTTAATATAAAATATAAAATATCCAAAGCATTGAATGCCTTTATATTGGTTCACAAAAAAATAATATAGCTTTTTTCTACTACTATGAGTGCCATAAGATAGGGCTTTTCAATTATAGCACAGTACTTGAGAATACTCTCTCTCTCTCTCTCTCTCTCTCTCTCTCTCGATTTGCCTTTCTCCAGTATCACTGGGACAATTATCTTCCTAGGCTTTTAAGTTCTAATGAATTTTTCCGGCTATTTTTCCTGCATTGTGTTTATATAAATTATTGTAGGATATCTTTGGTTTTTACAAACATTTTTGATTGATTAAAAACACATCCTGATTATTCTCTAAATAAATTTTTGTCATGCCTCTCAGATAGAACATCCACAGAAGACAAGGAAGAATCAATTATGAGAATTACTGCGTCAGATATTTGATATTTTCATACGCACAAAATTGGAAAAGGGAAAATATACTAAAAGAAGAAGAATTGATTAAAAAAAATCCTAGAATGTGCCGAGATGGACAAATTAACAAAAGAGCTCAAAGAAAAGGAAGATACGGAATATTATATAATCTGGCACAAATGGTATAAGTGGTTAGAGGCTAGAAATAATGGATAATAAAATAGGGATAAAATTTGAAAATGGAAAGAATGAATATGACAGTGTATAAAATGTGTAAAATCAATATGATTGTTAAGAAGTACAATGTAATTAAAAGAGAAAGGGACAAGAAGAAAATGGATTAGAATGAAGGGAAATGGGGGAGAATATAAATATTAGAAGATGACCACCACGAAATAGCTGTTAAAAGTATGTGTGTGTGTGTATACACACACACACACACACATGTTGTGTGTTTTGTATTTGTCATATTGTGTTATAATAAAAATAAAAAAATTATAAGAAAAGAAAAATGATACAGTTGCACTCAAGTACCTCTTCTCCTTAACTATATTTGAATCTCAAACCCAAAGGCAATTAAACAAAAGGAGACAATAGCTAAAGCACCATGGAGGAAGACCCACCACGAATTTCAATGAATACAAATGAGAATTCACTATGAAGTTTACTACATGGCAGTGAGAGTAATAAAGAAAGTTATTTCCTATCTCCTGTGCATCTTCATAAACAATTTTAGGGAGATAAGGGCTTGTTACATTCTGATTCTAAAGTGGAATCCATAGAACCACAGAATTGTAGATTCAGAAATGATACTAGAAGTTATCTGGTAACTGCACAATGCAGGATACAATGCAGTTCACCTCTGACAGATGGCTCTCCACCCTCAGTTTCAAGACCTATAGTGATTGAGAACTCTCCATTTCATATGGCAGCCTGTTCTCTTAATTATTTAAATTATTTATCAAATATTTTAAACCACCCATCTTGCTCACAGATGGTTAGTAGCCAATATATAAGTAAATTCTAGGAGAATTCAATTTTATCCTACCACATTATTTAACACCTAAACAAAAATGGTGGTGATGTTATTTAGGGTTGTTATCAATATGCAAATAATATTCATCTTTTAATCTAAGCCAAAGGATAGTGGATATTCTGAATGAGAATTTGAACATTATAAAAGACGAGATCGTATCTGAAAAACTGAAGCTCAATCCATACAGGACAATACTTTTTTGACTGGGCCTCTTGCCCATATCAGAGATACCTCCCCCTAAAACGTCAGATGTATACCCTGTTTCCCCCAAAATAAGACAGCCCCAATCGGGCTTTTGAGTGCATGGCAATAAGGCCAAGCACTTATTTCAGGGTTCAAAATAATATAAGACAGGGTCTTATTTGCAAGGAAACATGGTAGTTTTGGGGAACCATATGGTTTATTTATGGATCCATCATTGTCACTGGAAGCAAAGGTGGTTTCAGTAGAATAACTTTTTATTACACTACATGCAAGCTCCTGTAGAGAGATAGTCTGGCATCTCTTATATATGAGATAATAACTTCTGGATTACATTGGTGCAGTACAATGCATGTTCAATACCTCTAAAGACAATTTAGAAACCTTAGTTACTCTCAAACACAGCTTTAGGTTATCAACTTAAACTGATCAATACAAGCAACACTGGCCTCCAGTCAGTTTTTAGGGGCAGTTTAAACTATTGATGTCAAATTGTAAAGTTCTGAATTGCTTGGGGCAGAAGTATATAAAAACATCACCTCTTGTACTACCTGTCTGGGCACGTCTGTAATCTTTGGAGGCTTTTTTTCTAAAACATTATGTCCTCATATTAGACAGGTGGCTGCAAAAAATGTTCACAATTGTGGGATTCCATTTATGAAATCCTGACTAAAATGGTCAGCCTGTTGCTTACACTGTTGGCCTTTTGACATAAACTTACTAGGATATTTCCTTCTCCTAGGCTTTTCTGATAGTTTAATATTTTAATTGTGCCTAAATTATACTTGGATAAAATTTTAAACTTTATAGATGTATAAACGTGTGTATATATTTCCTGCAATATGAATTGATAGTTATTTTATTGTTTTACTTAGAGTATGTGTTATTATTACTGATATATCAAAGAATATTCATTGCTGCATCAGAAAGTATAACAACAAACAAATTGTTATAAAGAATGCAAAGCATTGAACAGAAATGAATACTTATATGCTATTAACCTGGTGAAAAATAGATATATCTGTAAGAAGATTCTCCTACCCACGAGAAGTGAAACAAAAAGCCTTTCTAGGGAATGGATTGGCAGGTGAGGCCCCCAGGCAAATGCTTATCTGAGCAGGTTTTAAAACATTACCAGATAAGCCTATTATCTTTTGTGGCTGCCAAGAGAGGGTCCAAGGGCCAGAAGTGGAAATCCAGGGAGGATATTTTATTTCAAGAACATTTATGCAGACTATCAATATGTCTTGTGATTACTTAAAGGTCATCTGACAAGTGCTGGTGAGCTTTTAGAATTAAATGAAGCCCAGTCTTTGATTTAGTAGAACTTGCTATATGCAATTACTTAAAACGTTAATTTCTTACATTGACACTATCCAACACCGGTCTGCCTTTCTTCAGCAATGTCTGCGAATGTGTTGAACTCATTATGTCAAATGTTTTAGTGCTAATATCCTCTGCAGTTGTAATGAAAAATTGCATTTAATTCTGGGGTCTTAAAGATGAAGAATAAATTGAACAGAGAAATTGATTGCGGTTGGTCAAAGAAAGTCAGGTGTTATGAGATAAAATTTAGTTTATATGAAGATGGACTTTTAAGTGATTGTGATAGTCCACCAACATAGGGAAACAATGTTGGACATTCAAAATTCATCTGTGTACATATCTTCATCTTCTGACTAGGCCATAATATCTGGTGTGCCTGCTTTTTTGCTGCCTATCGCTGATTGATATGCAAAGAAATCCATATTTTACAGAAACTCCTAAGCATAGTTGCTGCCTCTGCTCCTTCTTCTTCTAAGCAAATTGCAGCCAATTATGCACTGAGTGGAAAATCCTCCCTCTCTTTGGGTTATAAGTTCACAATACATATGTAATTGCTCTAATTTTTCCCACCTCCTTTAGGGAGAATGGCTATTTCTCTTTTTTAAAGGATATTACCAACCCTCTGGCAATTCCATTTTTCTCTCTGGCACAATGATTCTGAATATATCAGTTCTCTTTCACATACACATAGACAGAAAAAGAAAAGGAAAGAAAGGCCAAAGAATACCTTCTGAGACAATGGGAACAGCTACTGTATACTGCACGCATGACAAAGACAATATTTCCCTACTCTCTGTTACAGAAACTGTGACGAGGCTAACAGAAAACAACAGATGACACTTTCATAAATACTGAAGTGCAGATACCCTGTAATAATGCAGAGTTAACAATGTGCATATTTTATTTATGCAATAGACAGCAGGGATCTGCTGATTTATTTGCTAGAGCTAAAAGCTTTGGAGGCATTATTGGTGCAACTAAGCAGGAGGGGTTAAAACTAAATTTTAAAATAAAATCCAACAGGAATCAGCATTGCTCCCTTGTCCCATTTTCATAAATCCTGCCTGTTGCCTTCTCCCAAATATAGAAATTTCAAGACTTTAACCCCCTTATATTTTACTCTTATGCATAATTAGTAATTATGTCAGCAGATTCCTAGGAATTAAAAAGACATTCTGAAAAGCCACCAGTCTGCCACTCTGCATGTTTTGCTTCCTTTCTTGGAGCCTGAATGAAATAATCCTCAGGAACAGCCAGGAATTATGCTACTCTTGATTTATTATTATCTTCAGGTTCTTCCAAGACAGCAGTATTTCTCTTTTAGGCCACAGGATTCTGCTTCCCATATTCATTCACATTCTGGAACTTTGAATACAGCATAATAATACTGCACTTATTTGCACACACAAGATTATTTTTTAATGTCACACAGTAACATTTTATTTTATTTCTTGTTATTTCAAGAAATAAAAGTCAGCTGACAGCTTAAAATGCTATATAGAAGAATGCTGACATGTTTTTAAGCTTTATGTCACCAGGATATTTTCTTTTCATGTTTTACCTCCACCCCTTTTATTCAGAAAACACACGGAGCTATCGTGTTGGGTTTATATCACACACTCAATGGCTACAGGGCGCTTGTCTATTTCTCTTTGCTACCTAATCAGCAGGAGAGGAAAGATGCAGTACGGCATTCAGAGTATGTCCTGAACGTCTGAGACCAAGACCATTATAAATTCTGATTTTCTAGTAAAAAGTACTCTGACACTGTCTTAAGACAACCTAGAAGGTATAATATGGACAAAAACTGCATATATACACTACCTAGATCCAGAAATTCTGAAGCAAGCCAGACTGTCTTCTCTATAACAGCTTAATTCCCCACTGAATTAGTAGAGGAGTTAATCTATAATAGCATAATATGTTGCAGCATTTCCACAGTTCAGGAAAGTGTTGTCAGCACTTCTCAGTTTCATTCTTTACTTCCAATCTCTCTCTTCAATCTGGCTCTTTTTTCCATTTGCAATATATAAAAAATCTGCAGGAGCAGGGAGCATCCCTTATGCCTCACTGTTGACTGGGATATGACTCATTAGAATTTGGACTGGGTCTAAAGTTTTAGACAGATGGAGTATCTAGTGGGTACAATGATTTGATTGCTAAATGTTTTGTGGAGTTCATCAAACACTAGAAGTGCAACTGGCTAGCAATCAAGAGGCAACTAGGCCAAATGTTTGTCTAATAATCTCTGTAAGTGAAGCTGCAGATAAATTGCTACACAGGATATTACAGAAATATTATATTCTCTCTCTCTCTGACAAATGTCTATGCTTGCCCTTCTACCACAGGAACTCTGGGCAATGAACAAGAATAAAAGGGTAGCTGAATCCAAACCTAATTTTATTTTTTAAATTAGGAAGGCTGCCTGACTCTAAAGTGACTTTGAATAGCTTTAAATAATCAAAAATTAAAAATAATATAAAGGGAAAGGGATGTGTACACAACTCATTGAACAGATAACAAAAGAAAATCTGCCAACCTAATCAGGTCTGGGAGCAAAGGCAAGTTTTTAAAGACTTGCAGAACCCTTGTAGGGTCAGAGCTATGCCAATATTCAGGGAGATGCTGTTCTAGACGGCAGGTGCTGCAACACAGAAGATGTACTTCCAGGCCATACATTACATTGATTAATTTAATGAACTTGGAGCGCCCCATACTATCCAACCTTACTGGCAGGCAAAGACCACTAAAGACAAACAGTCCCTCAAATAACAAGGCCCAATTGAATTAGAACTAATAGCTAACCAGCAACCAGTACAGCTCACAGATCAGTAATGTAACACAACTGTATCAGAGTATTCCCTTTACTAACCATTGCTACTCTACCTGTAGTTTCCAGAGGTCTACAGGTGCAGCACGTTGCAGTAATCCAATCAGAAGGGGACTAGGGATAAGCAACCATCTGAAAGGTCTTCTTTTTAGGAACGGATACAACTGATGCACAGGAGGGACCTGTGCAAAGGCCCTTCTGTCCATAGCTGCCACCTGCTCTTTGAGTTGTACCTGTGAATCCAGCAGGATCCAGCATGCTAGTCTCAAATGGCAAGTGCCACCCCATCTGAGATCAAATAAAAAAAAGTTACCTGATCTAGGAGGCCCTGAATAGCCAGAGCCACTTGGTCTTGGCAGAATTGACCCTTTGTCAGGATATTAACAGCATTCCTGGACAGCCCAGGGATGTACAATTGACTATCATTTGCACACTGAACTACCAGTATGACCAGTGCACTTTTCCTACTGGCTGGAGGGCTGACTAGATCTGGTTCAAACAATGTCTTAATTCCAGAACCCTGTGCAATTTTTGTTTGACTATACTTTCAGCAAACTTCCCAAGAAAAAAAGTTGTGAGACAGGATTATTACCATCCAAAAGGGTTGGGTTCAGTGATGACCACAAAAGAGCATAAGAAAGATGACAATGACAGAAAATGTCACATCGACTACCAAAATAATGAAAAAAAAGCATTAAGTAAGTCCAAAATAAACAGGAAGTATAAGCATAAGTGGTTCACATGGAAAATCTACCTAGCTCATATGGTTTTTACAAAAGAAAGAGGCATAATGTAATCAAGACCTGCAAGGTTTTGTCATAATAGCTACAGTACTCTTAATAAAAAGTAATCTTAGTTTTCCTGTAGAGTTCTTTCTTAGTCTGTCCACCTGGTGAGGTTGCAACTCTTGTAGCAATTACCACAGCTTCTTTCAAGGCAAGAGAGACTTCGTTCAAAGAAGTCAACAATGGCACATGGACCCAACTACATGGGTTATTCCTGGTCTGCTTTAATAATCCAGGGAGGACTTGGATCTAATAAACAAAGAACTGAACTCAATTTGGAGATCCCTGCTCAGTCCAGGCAACCCCACAAGACCATGTTCCAGGCATCTCACTTACAACTGCCCAGTCAAAGTTCAACTCCAAAGAGATCTGAGTGATTTTATCTGTGAAGTAGAATGGATATTCCTCATAGCTGCCTTTTAGATGATCCTATGATTGGTCCCTAATGGATCAACCTACCATATTTTTCAGACTATAAGACGCACCAAGATTTCGAAGAGGTAAGTAAGGAAAAAAAAGTTTTTGCCCTCTCTGGCCCTCAGGAGTACTTTGCAGGCCTCCCAAACCCTCTGTGCATCCCATTTTTTGCAAAAACAGGCAAAAAATGAGGCAAACAGAGGATTTGGGAGGCTTGCAGAGTGCTCCTGGGAGCTGGGGGAGGGCAAAAATGCCCTTGTTTTTGCAAAAATTGGACAAAGAAATAGGCTGTCAGGTTCTAAAAAGAAGGAAATAAAAGGAGACAAACCTGGATGGCTGATATCTTAGTTTAATCACTTCTTGGCACTCACTGACAATCGAAAATCTTGTTAGGGCTACTGCCCTGTGCTTCCCACCACCATTTATCCATTAGTTATCACCACCCATCCAATCATGCGTGCTGCTCCCTCCCATGTGACCTGGAAGTTGGCTTATGTTTAGTTCTTGAGTATTTACAACCAGCATCTAAACACTTGTTTAATCTACTTGTTATTTCCGGTTGACCATGATGATGTCATCCCAGCTATTCCCTCCCATCAATCCTATCCGTTCCTGGGAGGCTCGACAAAGCAGATGCTGGGCTGAAACGAGGTTTGTGTGTTCCTCCCAAGAATGGCAGCTCCATGCTGACAGCACGCTGGAGCTGACACAGGCCTGTTTTTCGCAAAAATGGAATGAGCAGGGCGGGGCTTTGGGAGGCCAAAAATGGCTGTATTCTGTGTATAAGACACACCAACATTCCCACCCTCTTTTAGGTAATGGCTGTTGATGGATGAATTAAGGGTGAAATAACAATGATTCACTGTCCATATCACCTTGATATAATCCCAGATATAATTTATTCATGTCAGTATTGTCAAAAGATAAGAAAGACTTGACATTATTAATTTCTCAATTTCTAGTCAGATTCACAATTTAAGCAAAACTTATTTGCTTAATTTCTCTACCTATAAACAATATGGAACAAAATCTTGTCTAAACCTCCTTTCCAACTACTTGTGCCTCTAAAAGCCAGCAACAGAAATTGTAAGATCTGAGTAACCACATAATAGAAGTTTTTAAGACTCTAATGAATCTTCAAAAGGTTCTAGTTTTCTTTGCTAAAATAGTTTTGTTTTAGAATGCTAATGTTTACAGTTCTGCAATGAAGTGGACTTTTAACATTTTTAAAACAGAAGATATCTACAGTTTGTTTGAAAGAGTCCTCATGTTGCATATCTTTATCTGAATTCATTTAAACTTTTTGAAAATCCAATGTGTCCTTGAAAACATTTTTGTGTGTGCCACCCATTCACACATTCAATGGTGAAACAGCTACAACCACCATCACTATTATTTTCTATGCATTTGACATTTATACATGTTCTTTGTGGTACACCGCATATAAGAGAATTGGATGTGCATGGGTATTGTGTATGAAAAAGACAGAAGTTATAGAACAAGAAATAACTAAAGGGAATCTAATTATATCGCACAGATTCAATTATTCAGAAGGAGCTGTATACCTACAAACATCATCAAATTCTTCAAACGGCATTAAAATAAGATATATATATTAATAATATTCTTAGATACAATATAGAAAATAAAAAATAGAACTTCTACTCCTACCATTCCTGGATGAAACTGGAACCTCAACTGATGCTCTAAATCAAAGCAGATCACGCACACACACCATTTCGGTAGGTGAGCCTCTTTTGTGTGTAATATCTAAATTAATATCTTAGGAATACTATTATCCCTAAAGTATTCTTCTGCCAAATGGCACATTATAAAGAATCAAGTGCCAACAGAATCCTTTTGGGGCTATTTAACCTAATATGAAAATTATTCTTCTATATTTCAGATTATTCATCGAGGGAGCTAAATTATAGTTGCCTCTAATAACAAGGATGTCTTCATACACACAAAAGAAAGATACCCGCATCTGTAGTAAATTCACAGTGTAACATAAAATGCTATTTCATATTTCTTTGTTGGTATTCCAAAGTCCATGTAATTCACACAAATCCCTCTGGGGAGTCAATAAAACAAGAACTGAACACATATTAAGCAAACACTTAATTGTGTTTGTTTGCTCAAATGGACTTTTTTGAAATGCAGATCAGCAGAAAACTGACCTGATTTTGTCAGTATGAATTCTGTATGAAAACATGACACACATTAAAGCAAATGACCAAACAAAAATATGTTGAAGTAATAGCAATTTTTGTACATCATTTTTTTTTCTCTTCCTGGATCCTCCCAAATCAAATTAAACATAAACCAACTTAGTGTGAGAATTTTCTGATATAAAGCTTACTGATGTCTTAATAATTGTTTCCATAAAGTATAGTACTCGAAGTCTATGCATTTTGATAACCTCATATCAGTCTGTTACCATTTCTCAGGAAGTGCATTTTAAATCAAAATACTATGTACAATAAGGAAAAAAGCTTAAGACCTCTTTGTGCTTTTTGCAACACTTCAAATTATTTCTATATGACAAATAACTGACTCAGACCATTTTATATGTCACGTTTCTGGCTTAAATTGCTTCAATAACTTCTAAATTTTACAGGATGAAAAAAGCTAGATTTCCTGAGTGCCACACTGTGCAATACAACTAACTCAGGCAGGCTATTATTTTGGCCATTTTTCAGCAACACAGAAAAGTGTGTACTGAAAGAAAATAATGCATAATAATGCCTTGATATCTATTACATTTGTCATTACAAAATAAAATCCACTACCACTTTAAAATGAAGCAAAAATATTCTGTTTCCTACATATTAGGAGGATTTTAATTCCCTTCATCATTCCTGATTTTGTATTCATAACAGAGATATGAGGAACATTGGATATATTTCTCATAAAACTTGGATTTGGTCTAAAAAGCAGCCTCATAGGCTTCTACTATAAAGGAAGAGTAAAAATGTAATAGTGAGCCATATGGTTAATTTTTAAATGTGCAATCTGAATTTTCTTCCATATCTCAAACATGCAATTATCATTAACTTTTAGCATGTAGAGGAAAGTCAGGAAAATATGCTATATGCTCTGTCTCAACTAGGCAGGCAAAGTCATGTGAATAAAAAAAGTATTATTTTATTTTCTGTTTATTTCAGCAGCAAGTCATTCATGGAAGCAATTACTTAAAAAGTAATCGTCACTGGTTAAAGTGAACTCTGGAGTATTGTGCATATTGTCTACTATGGACAATACTGGTAATCCTTGGTTTATGACTGGTTGCTTAATGACTGAAGTTATGATGAACTTGAATAAAGTTACTTATGATCTGTCCTCGAAGTAATGACTACCGAACCACCCTCACAGTCATGTGATGGCATTTCAGGCTCTTAGCAGTGGCAGCATCACGTGATCATGCTTTGCTACTTTTTTGCCATTTTCTGGCCAAAAACTAACTCTTGGACAAGCTGGATTCAGACTTAATAATCATGTGATTTGCTTAATGTTGTACAATTGAGACCAGTCATGTGGTTACTCAATTTACTCAAGAAGCCTTCTCTGGACCCGGCTATTTTGGCAAATTACCATCCTGTCTCCAATCTTGGCTTTATTGTGAAGGTTGTTGAGAGTGTGGTTGCGTGACAGCTTCCGCAGTACCTGGATGTAACCGTCTATCTAGATCCGTGCCAGTCCGGTTTCAGACCTGGGTACAGCACGGAGACGGCATTGGTCGCGTTGGTGGATGATCTCTGGAGGGCTCGGGACAGGGGCTGTTCCTGTCCTGGTCCTGTTAGATCTCTCAGCGGCTTTTGATACCATCAACCATGGTATCATGCTGCGTCGGTTGGAGGGTTTGGGGGTGGGAGGCACCGTGCTGCGGTGGTTCTCCTCCTATCTCTCCGACCGGTTGCAGTCTGTGTTGGCAGGGGGGCAGAGGTCGACCTCGAGATGCCTCGTTTGTGGGGTGCCGCAAGGGTCGGTCCTCTTGCCACTCCTGTTCAACAATTATGTGAAGCCGCTGGGTGAGATCATCCATGGTTTTGGGGTGCGTTGCCAGCTGTATGTTGATGACACCCAGTTGTACATCTCCACCCCTGACCACCCGAATGATGCCCTCGAAGTGATGTTCTTGTGTCTTGAGGCCGTGCGGGTCTGGATGGGGAAGAACAGGCTTCAACTCAACCCTTCCAAGACCGAGTGGCTGTGGATGCCGGCGTCCCGGTATTGCCAGCTGGTGCCATTGCTGGCTATTGGGGGTGAGTCATTGGCCCACACAGAGGGGGCTCGCAACTTGGGTGTCCTCCTGGATTCACGGCTGTCTTTGGAAGGGCATATGACGGCCGTGGCCAGGGGAGCTTTCTATCAGGTCCGCCTGATATGCCAGTTGCGCCCCTTTCTGGATCGGGACTCCTTATGCACAATCACCCATGCCCTCGTCACGTCTTGTCTGGACTACTGTAATGCTCTCTACATGGGGCTCCCTTTGAGGTGCACCTGGAGGCTCCAGCTGGTCCAGAATACGGCCGCGCGGGTGATTATGGGAGCAACAGGGCGCTCCCATGTAACACCTCTCCTGCGCGAGCTGCACTGGCTCCCGGTGGTCTTCCAGGTGTGCTTCAAGGTGTTGGTTCTCACCTTTAAAGCGCTCCATGGCAGAGGTCCGGGATATTTTCAAGACCGCCTGCTGCTACCGATAACCTCCCACTGGCCAATACACTCGCACAGAGAGGGCCTCCTCAGGATGCCGTCGGCCAAGCAATGTCGGCTGGTGGCCCCCAGGGGGAGAGCCTTCTCTGTGGGAGCACCCAACCTTTGAAATGAGCTACCTCCTGGGATACGACTGATTCCAGACCTACGCACTTTCCGAAAGGCCCTGAAGACCTATCTCTTTCAACAAGCTGGCCTAGCATAAACAGTTTTAATGGGGTTTTTGAATTTTTAAATTTTATCAATGTTGGATTTTAAACTGGGATCTTTGATTGTGCAGATTTGGATTTTAAATTGGTAATGCCATTATTTAATCTATTTTAGTTTCTCTTAACTTTTGTATTATATGTGTTTTAAATTTGGCTGTTCACCGCCCTAAGTCCCCTTGGGGAGAAGGGCAGTATATAAGTTGAATTAAAATAAAATAAAATAAATAAAAATAAATTTATGACTGAAATTATTTACAACCCAAATTCTGGGCTCAATTGTGATTGTAAGTCAAGGACCATCTATAAAGTCTGCCCAACAATTCTGCCCAACAATATTTTCATTTTTCTGATTCAAACAGTATTATTATGTCAAGTCAAATTATCTACAAAAATTATTTTGAATGAACAAATATATAATATAACATACATTATAACATCATTTGTATTGTTCCAGTTTGGAATGTGAGAGTCTCTAAACAGGTTGAATCACTCATCAATCTCAGCCAGGATAACCAATGGTAAGACATGCTAGAAGTTAAAGCTCAATATTACATTTAAAAAACGACAATAAAGAAGTCCAGCTTTGTGTGTGTGTCTGATATACATTATGATATTTGAATAAGGCTAATAATGTTATTGTTCTACTAGAAATTTTCATTTAGATTGGTATAGACAGTGTGATTCTTGAAGAATCTGGAATTTGGATGAATCTGAGTAAGAGAAAAAGATAAATGACTGGTATTGCGTTTTTCAGATACGTTGGTAGAAAGCAAGATTAAAGATAGAATTATTAAGCACAGATGAGATAGAAAATACCTTAAAGACTTAAAATAATCCCAACACAAAAAAAGAAAAACCCAATCTACAATTTTGATGTTTTAGTTCATCATTTAATAGTAATATAAATAAAGACAAGGAAGCACCTAACAATTTATGCATATTGGTTGTCAAGGCAACAAGGTAAAGGTATAATAAAAAGCAGAAATGGTCAGCTGAAATGAGTCAACATCAGAGAAGGGATCTAAGAAGTGTGGCTTAAAAAAGACTTTAAAGATACACTATTAAGATGGAAAACACATTGAACATGTAGCATACTATGTTATCAGTGAATGAAACAGGAAAAAATAAATTCACAGATCCTTATCTTGTTCTAGCTCATTGTATGAACATTCTAACTATCTCATCACATTCATTATAAATCTCAATTAGCAACAAAACAAAAAACATGCAGTAGTATAAATGGCTATAATATAATATAATATAATATAATATAATATAATATAATATAATATAATATAATATAATATAATATAATATAATATAATATAATATAATATAATATAATATAATATAATATAATATAATAATATAATATAATACAATATTTATTATATTATTCTATGTATATAGTTGTTTCATCATATTCTTGCATGTTGAAATGTTTCCATAAAATGTGTCCTCAAGAATCTCATATATCCACATCATAATGGATTATTCCACACTGAGTATAATTATCTGTAGAGGAATTCATTGTAAACACTTTCAATTTAATGAACTTAAAACCTCCTACTGATTAAAAAACAAGAAAGGCAGAATGCCTGAAATCTAAGGATGTTATGAGAATGCATTTATCCTCATCATCTTTTTAATACTCATGTGTGTACTCTAACACTGCATAGGATTTATGCATTTTTGGTTTCCTGACAGCCAGCAATAACAGAAGCAGCATGTTTAATTTTCTTTTGATGTAAGAATGCTGCAGACTTATATTTTGTTGTGTATATAAGAAATTGTACACCAAGTTACGAATCTTACATCAGATTTGCAAGATCCATCTCTACAACTTCACTCTTATTCGCACATATGGATTGCATGCGGCTGTGGGTGTGGGTCTCTTCTATATCTGGAGGTTTACCATCTTAGATGGTATTGGTCCTAGACAACCCCTGTGTAATCTGGGGATCCTCCTAGGCAGATGGGTAAGTGTCTCTTTACTCAATTTCATGTTGTGTGCCAGTTACACCTTTAACTGGATGGGAAAGCCCTTCTCTCAGTTATTCATGCTCTGATCATCTCCTGTATGTATTTCTGGAATACACTGTTTATGGTGCTACCCTTGAAAAGCATCTGGAAACTTCAGCTGGTGCAGAACAAGGTGGTGTGAGCAGTTTTGGAAGCACCTATGAGGGTATATTAACACCTCTGTTGTATGAGCTGCATAGGGTACCAGTTTGTTTCCAGGTCCAACTCAAGGGATTGGTTATGTAACTGTTATGTGTTTCATGATATGGGCCCAGGTTACCTGAGGAACTTTCTTATCCCAGTCACATCAACTTGTTCCATCTAGTTAGGTAGGAGTGGCACGTTACTGATTTCATCAGTTAAAGAATTTCAATAGGCAGGGTCTAGGAAGACGGTCTTCTCAGTCATTGACCCTGTCCTAAGGAACTTCCTTCCCCCTGAGGTTTGATTAGCTCCCACTCTGCTGGCTCTGTCAACTAGCACATGGGTTATAACCCTGGGGGTGATTGGTGGCTTAAGGGCATTCTCTCTGTTTTTTAAACTTGTTTACTTTTGTATGGACTTTCATGTGGATTGTATCATTTTTTACTTGCAAACTGTCCAGAGTTACTTAGTGTGATGGCAGTGTATAAATTTATTGATACATTAATTAAATTTATTTTTAATAAGTACTTTACAGATTCTACCAATTTTAAAGAGAAATCTATGCATCCAAAATTTTGAACAGCAAGTTTATGCAAAATTATTTCTCTGTTCATTTATTTGAAGGCTGACATGTGTGGATTTCAGAATATCAGAATACAACTCTCTAAAGCACTTCCTCCATTAAAGGATTATGTTGAAAACTAACAGTTCCTGCTCACTGATCATGGTAGTCAAACTCAAGAATTTAGACACTTCTCAGAGGAAAGTTCTAAGAAATAGTAAAAGAATATGAACAATGTTAGATGCCGTCAAAACCAAATATATATAAATCAGAATATATACACCTTGGAATATGAGCTGGGGAACATTTTAACCTCCATCAGCATGTTGCTCCCATGTTCCTTGTATCGTCCTCAAAGTTTAGGGCAAACTGGGCTTCATCCTTTCTGAGATCGTCCCACCCCAGGCCAAACATTACTGCTATAGCTCTCACTGTATCCCCAGTTTTCTGCTATGTATGTTTATATGATCTTACTAAACTTAATCAGAGAAATTTGACCTAAATGTAATTGTTATGATATACAATCTGCTTTAATTCTTGTATTTGAAGTTTTTAAGGATGTTTGCTTGAATTTTTACAGGTATTAGTTATTATGGGGCTTTGGGGGTATATATGAGAACCAAGGGAAATCTAGTGTAAGGGAAACAGTAGCTTGGGAAAAATTATTCCTCTTAATAAGAGAGAACGGAAAATAATGAAAATTTGAAAAAAGTTGTGAGGGTGCATTTAAAAATATCAGGTTTCAACAAGAAGAATGCAATGATTAGTAAGAAAGAATGATAATATATAACTGAATAGATGTAGAAAAATAGTAATGTGTAGGTTAACTGAATTCTCAGAGGAAAAGTAGGATAGGAAATAGGAAGGACTGCACTGCAAAGAGATCACTGCATACATGATCAGTCAGCTGCCAGCTTAAAAAACCCTGCCATTTTATCAAGAGGAAGGAAAAAAGCTTACCAACTTAAAAAGGGACTTCAGATAAGCTGAATCAAAATTGATTATTTTCAGAGTCACCATTACAAACTAAGGACATGCAAAAATGGCTGTTTAAAAACCAACACACATCAAGGTCAAAAGTATAAACTACATATGCACAGCAGGAACATGAAGCAGGAGGAACTGGGAGAAAGGCACATGAAGCAATAATGCCAAATAACTAAACATATTGACTGGAAGCAAATTTCACATGAGAATGCAGCCCAGAGGAGGTAAAAAGGAGAAAGAGAATAAGCATTACAGTGCTGAGTTATTTTTTATCTAGAGATCTCATCTCAGCATACACACCTTCCTTGTACTGTAACTGATTGACATTTTGATAAGTGGTTCTCTTTTGTTTTCCTATTTGCAAAGTGAATGGGTAATCTGCAATGCTCTTAACAAAAGATAAATGTCCTGCAAAGTAATCATTCTAGCATTACAAAGTTAAAGCAACTAGCCTATTCAAAATGAGGTTACATTTCTTTTTCAGGGACTTATTTAGGATAAACATAATCAGAGTAAATAAAAAGAATGATAAAAGAATTTATTGGAGGACTGCTAATCACTAGGCACTGGCAATCATAGTCACATTCCTCTATTATTCTGGAATTCCTTAGAAATATGCGCCAGAAGGCTGTTCCTTTCTGCATCAAAAATCTGTTTTGAAAATAACTGGCTTTGTTCAATCAACTTCAGGTTGGTTTGTTGCTTTGAAAGCAACACCTGCCCCTCTAATACTTTTGCATTGTGTTGCAAAGCATATGTAATGTGTTTATGATAGCAAACAGAAGGAGTGTGGAAGAGCTTTCCTAGCTCTAATTAAAGCAAGCTGCATCCTACAATTTTATCCATGTAGAACAGAGCTAACTTATTTGTTTAAATACACAAGCTTCATTTGTTACTGCTAAGTACAAGAATAGTTATGCTAAAATGGGAAGTTTTTGCTAATTTTTAAAAGATGGATGGCACACAATAGAGACCCCGGGTATCAAACTTGCTACATCACGTTGCTGTCATGTAATGTTTTGCGACGTTTTCCCTTTTGTGGAGCTGGAGTGGCCGTAGCCGCTCATGACACATCCGGCCTGCAGGCTGCCAGTTTGACAACCTTGATATAGACTATCCTATCTACACATTAAACTAGGGGACAATAGTTATGATTATTTCTACAATAAATCTCTTTATCAGAGCTTGTGCCACTGGACACAATTTGGCTCAATTTAGGTTCAGGCCAGAATTCAACATTGAAAGAGCTTCTAGTCTGTCTGACCAATGATTTGATCTGCAGATTGGAAGAGAAATTGGAGGTACAAGTAAACAGCTTACCAAAATCAATAATGGAAGATGACTCTGGGAGATTTCAGTTTGGCCCCAAAGCTGTCAAACTGAAGTAGGCCAGAAGCTTCCATTTATTTTTTCCACTGTTTAATATGTAACTCTTCTATATCTGAAGCTGCACTGGCTGTAAAAATCACACCATCTAGCCTGTATTTTTGCTTTGTTTTATTTTTGCTATTATGTTATTCTTTTATATTCCAAACTTAAAATGTAACCACAACATTCCTTAGGATATAGGATCTCTCTTTTAAATAAGCTTTGGGAAGAAAAATAATTGTAAAATTGTTTTACAATTTTAAATGCAATTCAGATTTAGATTTGTCTGAAGGAAATGTATTAAATGGGATCACACTGCTGCTGCAGGCCTGATGACAATGGAATGTTGGCTATAGGGCACTTAGGGAGTTCATAAGAAAAGGAGATTTGAACCAAAGCCTTTGCCTTCACTATCATACTAGTCAACTTACTAAGCCTTTGGATGAGTTATTCCATCCATACTCTATATAACAACCAACTCACCCATCCCCATGATTTGATATATGAGTCTATAATTATCCATAGGAGAACCTTAAATCCAAAGACCTAGCTTTATGAGTAATGAACAGTTTCAAGGACAGTATACCAATTCCTCATAGCTGAAATCCCAATTAAGAGCTATATTCTATAGATATCTTAGGAATTAGGACAGGTCTACTACTTGTTTTATAGACACCAGGCTAGTAGGACAGTTGGAAGTAAAAAAAAGAAACAATGTTCAATGTTCTTTATTGTCTTAAGAGAGATTCTAAAGCAGTGGAAATCAGTCAGCAATTCACTCTCAATTTTTTATTTTATCTTGACAACACTCTGGCATCCTTTCAACCATTAGGGATACTGAATGTTTTGATACAGAACAATGTTATTGCATTTTCCAAGCACACATATATTCACAGTGTCTTAAGGGCATTAATGCTTTTTAGAGGGATTATTCCCCCGATTAACTAAGAGATAAGTATAGATGAGGCTTGTGACAAGTTCCATTTACCATACCATATAGTATCACTACTAACAAACTTTTAAGTACAGTAACCAAAGGGATTGTTCTCTTTAGAATAGATTACAAGTAATATTACCAATGTGTCCACCTAATCACTCCCAATATCAGTGAAGTCCTGATTTTTTTAAAGAATGAAGATCGGTATTTCGTGTTGGATGCATTTGTCATTAGACAAACAATAAATAAATATAGGAAGTAGTACAATGGTGGTACGTTACATCAGGCTAAATTACTTTATTCTCCTGTATCTATGACTTTGTAAGACAATCTATAAGTAGATGTAACCTATATCAGAAAGTTAAAGAAATATATCTTTTGAAAGGAAATGAATTCCAAGAAAAGTTAATGTTACATAGTCATTCTGGGCACTACTAATTTTAGTAGTATGAAGAACATATGCAAACCATATTTATATATACCTCATGACTATTCATTTTTTCTTTAGAAAAAAAAATCAGTGAGCCCAACTCACCTCACAGGGTTGTTGTGGAGAAAATAAGAGGTGAAAAGTTGTGTATTATTTGTAAACATAATAAAGGTGGGATATATATAAATAAGTAACAACAAACTCACAATTGAGCATGAAAAATTGGGCATGCCATTTCAATTTGAGATAAATGAAAGCAAACAGATTAGAGTAGCAATCTGGTAGAATCCAATCATAAACAACTGATTTTGGCTGCTTCTTCTTTGCTTCCTTATATCCCTCCCATAGACATGAGCTTTCATTCAGCTGGGTTAACTAGATTTAGTCAGATAGTACAATATACATGAGAATAGTGAATACATTATTGCTGTAAACTGAGGAAACTGGTTAATTAAATATTTACATAAATTTATAACAAATGCATTCATTCATTAATCTAAAGTAAAAGGAAAATAAAAAGGAAATTAGTTTATTGTGATATCTCTATCCTTACTTTATTCATGACGTACACTCTGAAATAGTAAGGACAATTTATCAATTTCTACCTACAATTTATTTAGCTTTTCCCTTCTCAGTCCAACAACACTTACATATTCAGATCAGACACAATCTAATTCTGTGCTCCTAGAAATGAAACTAAAAGGATTTCAGGCCCTGGAGACTCCGGTGCACAGAATCAGAGTCTCACAAACACTACTGTACTATCAAATATAAGGAATTCGTTACAGGTGTTAAAACATTCGTCCCCTGAATTTCACATTGATGGACCCTGTCCTTCTCCCCTTCAGCTTGATCTTCTTAAGCCTGGAAGTTATATCTTTATCTGCTGTGAAAATATTTTATCAGGATAATCTGGTTACGAATATTTACACAATTTGCCCAAAATTCCCTCATTACAGCTGTCATTCTCAATTATTCACAGGTAAATGATACATGCAGTTTCCGTGGAAACCAGCTGCTCACAGCTAACAGATGCACAATCTATTGCAAGCAATGGCCACTCAAGCAGAACTGGTGGACTTTATAATTATGTTGATGCTTGATTATCTTAAATCTACTGATAACAAAAAGCTGCTTTTCATTTCTACCTTTTATTAGCAGATCTTGGGGGAAGGTCTTAACAAAAGCTGTAAAGAAATGCTATGTCATTTGCTAGCTATCTCAGAAACATGCAGTGCATTTAATGACAGAATTGAAATAATTATGATGTATCACATTTCACAACCATTTGAACTGCTACGAAAGAAGCTTCAGAGACACTAAAATCACACAGTTCATCCTACAGGTTCTATGATTTTACCCAATGCAGAAAGGAAAGAACAAATCACATATTTTAAGTTTCAGTCAATGATAGAAACTCAAAACCAGTTAGTAGCTTAATTAAAAAAAGCCATCTAGACTTAGTAAACTAGTTTTCAATCTTAAGTATTTTTTCCTTTGGGAGAAAGGTGCTTCTTTTTTATATTGTCAATGTTACAGTACCAGAAATCCTGAAATCCTTGACAACTTTGGGTGGCTTACAACAATAAATAATAATGCAAAAAATTATACTACAGTATATATCATCTTTAAACTGAACAAGGAAGGTATGTGATATAATTGTACACTAACTTTATTTATTCCTTCATTTAATTTCACTGTGTTTTCCAGATGTCCCTAAAAACTGAATTAGTCTGGATATAATAGGGTAATCATGCCATTGAATTCAAAATAATTGCTGACTTTTGCATCCTATAAAGAAATTTGTTTGCTTAAATCTTCCAAGAAAGTGCATAAACCTCCAGGAAAATATCTTTATTTCGTCAAGAAACTATACAGTTGATAATTAGGCCTATGACAGCTGAGGAAAAAAAGGTTTCATACAATTAGCTGAGCCGCGCGATCATCAGCGCCTTTTTTTTCTTTTAAATGGCTCTGACGATCCCAGCTCTAACAATCCCAGCTGAGTTGCCTGCTGATCAGGCAACTCAGCTGGGATCGTCAGAGCCTTCTGAAAGCATTTTTTACATGGTTTTACATGTAAAAAATGGTTTTAAAAGTAAAAAAAAATTGACCATACTCCCCCAGTCACATTACCCCCCCCCCACAGAACCGGTAGTAACAAATTTTAGATTTCATCCCTGTATACACAATGCATTATTTTTTTCTCTATGAATCAGAATGAGCATTTTCTAATTTCTTATAAAACAAACATCTTCATTATGGTAGCTTAAAAAAGCATTCTCATCTAGCATATATGAAACTCAGTATATTGTAGTATTGTTGGGATAGCTAACAAAAAAAGCCCAATGCATGTAAGAAGTGACTGCCAGTTGCCTCAGACCACAGATATGACAAAAATGCACACAAATAAAATTATGTTACATCTCAACCTACATTCTTTCTTTCTGTCTCTCTCTGAGAGTTTATCTTATGCCTGTTTTAAATTATATGTAGATTGCTTGGTTTGAATTGTAGTAAGCAGAAAACAGCAATGGCTGCCACCTGTAAACAAATACTGCTGTATTTGTTCATCCACGTGCAGGTTAAAACAAACGCAGAGGTCCAAGCCTTGAGATCATTATCTTCAATGTAGCCACAATACAATTGTGACATGAATTACCCATACAGCCTCTCGCTATAAGTCAGAAGTGTTTGCACTCATCTGTCATTCTGTTATCACTCATATGAAATGACTGCTGCCAAAAATAATCACCTTTATAAGATTGAACATGTCAGGGATTTGGATACCATAATGGAAGTATTCCATACTATGTTTATCATTATGATTTTTGACAATGAAATGGGAATATTACAAGATTAGGCAAATAAAAAAGGGTTTATTTATACATACAGCTGAGTTGGTCCTGAAAATGTTTTAGTTTTGAAATATCAAGTTTCCACAGTGGTAATGCCATTACTGCCTTTTTAAAAAAGGGAAAAATGTTCAATAAACTGAGTTTTTAAAATGGTATATATTGTACACTTTTGCTATTCTTTGTACTTGATTTATCTTTTAATTTATCTTAATAACCCTTTAAGCTAATTAAGCTCATTTTAGTCTTTAAAAAGTGACAAACTTTTTAAAGAGAGATATTAAACTATTTGCAGAAGAAATTTTTTGAAAAATATATGACAAATAAAAATTATAGACAGATACAATGTAGGGAGGCAGATCTTTGCTCTACTTGTTCCTTCATGCATTATGACAATAGTTTAAATATTAAACTAAAAATCACAAAAGTAAAATCATTTCACATTATTACTTTTTAAGAAGAATTGAAATTAAGTAATTATGGGAATTTTAAATGTTTTATTTAGATTACAGTGGAATAAAAATAAGTGCTTGGAACAAATTTTATTTGCCAATAAGCTTTATGTTCAACAAACAATAACCATACTTCCTTGACAAATATATGTCTGTGATACATAAAATTATACTTCAGGTTGGTTCTCATTACAAAATGTGATGATTGAAATTACCACAAGCTACACATTTTTTTTAGCGAGCATAATTTTTATACCCAAATATAATGTAAATACTGTGTAGATCTGACTTATGTTATCTGATACTGAAAAAGAGATAGTACATACTATAGAACAGTGGACATTACTAACACATAAGATACATATTAAGGCAGGGTGGCCTCCCATATGGATTAAGGAGGTTTAGCCATTAGGGTGTACAGTATATCTAATATATAATATACAGGATAATTTAAATCCTTTTTAGAAAACATATGTAAAGAAAATTTTAGCTTAAATTATTATATTTTCATTTTCAATAGTAATCAAATTTTTGTATCATTTCATTTAACAAACCCTACAGCCATTCATTAGATAAATGTGGGTATACTGAATGTATTATTTAAATGTCTATGGTACATATCTGATTCCAGGGAATTGGCTAAATGTCACCTCTTGATAAGACAGAAAAATGATCAATGGATTGATCTCAAGTGCAATGATATTACAGTTTGCATGCATTTAACTTTGCCATCATTTTTATGAGTAAATGAAAGAAGACAAGAGGAATTCTAAACAATCTGGAATCTGATGCTACATCACTAAAGTCTATGACCAAAAAGTGTGACTGTAAACTTCAGACAAATTGTATACTTGAGATTAATTAATTCCAAGGCAGATTGTGAGGAAGAAAAGCAGTGCAGCAGAAACTGCTATGCAGAATATGATGTAACCTAAGTGAACTATTTCTACAGCTTTTCAAATAAAATGTGGTAAATTGTTCACATGTCTAGCAACAGTGTAAAGCAACTGATTCCTCCTATAAGGCACCTTTTATGCCAATCCCCTGAATATATCCGTCGTCTTTTGTGTCCAAGTGCCTATAGTCTGATACTTTGCAATTTTTAGAGCTTTTAAGTTCCATAATAAATATCTGAAATTTATAATCTAAATAATTTATTAAAGTTGCTCAGATATAAGAAATCTAGGTCTATCCATTTTTTATTGCTTGATCTGAACAATTGATTTCAGCTTTTGAGTATCTAGAAGTTGCTAGTTTGAAGAGCAGTTCAAATTTAAGGCAACTTGTTGATAAGGATTTGTGTCATAAATCAATTTTAAAAAGGAAAATATTTGAGAAAAATTTAATTTCCATGTTACAATGAAAAGAAGGAGGTTAGGTATAAAGTTATGTAACAAATTATACTATAAGCAGGTACGTTAATCATTTGGAATATTCATCTTCAGTTCCAATCTTCGTGTCTGATACATTTTTTCTCCCTAGAAAATAACTAAATTAATTTTTTTATGTGTACAAAATGGCCAAATGAAAATGTTTCAATTAGAAATAAGTGGTAGAAATTAACAACTGCTTAAATCACCTCCTGTGTTATTAAGATTATCTTCCTCTTTCATAAACGCTAAAGCAGGGGTGTCAAACTTGATTTCACTGAGGGCTGCATTGGGGTGTGTCTGACTTCCAGGGGCCAGAGGGGCATAGCCAGGGTGGGTGTGGCCAGCTCAATGTCACTTGTGTTGGGGGCGCCTTTGGTGACCTGAGCACATTGCCAGTGAAAATGGGCTCCTGAGTTCCATTTCCAGCTGTGATGGCCTCCTGCAACCCTCTGCCAGGGAAAACGGAACCTGGGAGGACTGCATGTGGCCCACCTGAGCTCCATTTTTGCTGGCAGAGGCACTGTGGGCGGGTCCTGCACCGTTTCCAGGATGGCCCCGTAGGTTAGATTTAAGCATCCCACGAGCCAGATCTGGCCCCCGGGTCTTGAGTTTGACACCCCTGCTCTAAAGCCTTCCATTTTACTTAACGAAATAATCGTCTGAGTAGCCATCAGGATTTGAGGTAAGGATATATTTAAGTATTTAATCAAGAAAAAGCATCGTGGGTACATCTACTATTGGTATACATTTGTCACTTTTTTCAAGCATGTTAGGAATATTTTACTTCCCCATATAAGAATCCCTAGCATTTGCCCTAAAAAGTGGTTTAGTTCAAAGTCTAAATGAAAAAATATGAAATCGTAAAAAGATATATAGACCTATAAAACCTTCCTAATTGAAAAAGAAATACTACAGTGAAAGAAGTTATAAAGCAGCCAAATACTCAGTTCTCTGGAAAGAAAAAAACCCTCCAACAATAATTGAAGATATACTTTAGAAGCAACTAGTCCTTAAATGCTACATTATTACCACCCACGGTCCATAAACTGAGAATTTAGAATGACAATTGGCACTTGGTGCGCAGCACATGCCTGCTACCAAGAGCCTTTCCTAAATAATTAACACTTGGAGAGTACTCAGATATGTCCTTCTGATTCATCTGCACATTGTAATTTCTACACAGATCACAACTTAATGAATCATCAATTGTGACAAGATCAATGAACCAAACCTAACAACAAACTAAAGTTAGTAAATTCATGCCTCAGGCAGGAGGCTGGTTTAAAAAAGCTTCCATCATATTTAGAGTCTAATTAGCAAAGACAAGACTTCTCCTGCTGCTTTCTCCTCTTGCTTCCTCTTGAGAGAGGAGGGTGAAGGTGGAGAGGGGCAGTTGTTCAGTTTTACTGCATGCAAATCTTGACATGGCTTCTTTGATCAATAACAATGTCTGCAGCAGTAAGACGAGCAGGAGTTTGCAACTTGAGAAACAGATTCCCTACTCACCAAATGAATTCAAGTCATGTAGTGGACACAATAATAGTTCAGTGGATCCTTGTGGAAAAGACAAAAGCTATCTTTTCAAATATAGCTGTATTATTCCAGATAGGATAGTAGATCAAAAACTAGTTGGATAATAAGATATTTTTACACTGCAGGATACACATTAACTTATTCAGTTGGAATATTTATTTATTTATTATTTATTAGTTCGATTTATATGCCGCCCTTCTCTGGAGACTCAGGGCAGCTTACAATGCATTAAGCAATAGCCTTCATACTTTTGTATATACCTGCTTAGTAGGGCTTTCAGCCCCCCCAAGCGGCATTCTTCTTTATACAAAGTCAGCTTATTGCCCCCACAATCCGGGTCCTCATTTTACCTACTTTGAAAGGATGGAAGGCTGAGTCAACCTTGAGCCTGGTGGGATTTGAACTTGCAGTAATTGCAGGCAGCTGGCAACTAAGTTCTATTTTAACAGCACTTAGTCCCCTGCGCCACCAGGCTCTTGGTTCAAAGAATATTCAAAGAATTTGCACACAGAGTGATCATCTATTTTATAAATGAGAATTCATGGAGGGTGGAAGAATCTTTTCTGGATTTGATAGTAATAAAAACAATGCAGTCCCTTTTTAACAAGGCTTTACATTTCATTTTTGCATCTTATAAAATCGGGCCTCTCATGAAACATAGAACTAATTAGAGTTAAATCAGCTAAATGCTTAATGGAGTAGATTATATAGGCTGGGCTATACAGTAATTACAGGTACCAGTATTTGCAGGGCTAGTCCTGTGCCCTGCATAATGAGGTCCAGACTTTCTCACCCACTTATGTACTGTAAGCATAGCACTGTAAATATTTGTCTGGGGATACCCTTAATATGGAGGAGGAACAAGTCTCAATGTAAGAATGCCCAGCATGTACTGATAATTTCAGTTTATGCAATATTAACACTGTGAAGCAACCAAATTCCTGCTAACTAAACAAAACCAAAGTTAAGGCTTGACCATACCACAGAAATCCCAAAATCTAAAACTAGAGAGCAAAGGAAGACTAAATTAAAGTGCAAGAAAAATGTGTCTTTGAAGAAACTTTGTATCCTCCTAGATCAGTGATGGCAAACCTATGAGATGCACGTCAAAGGTAACTCACCACAATGTTCTAGGTGGTATGCCATTGTTCACCTGAAAACATCTATTCTTGAAAGCATGCCCTGTTCTTGTGTGATTTTTACAGGCTACAGAGGCCGCACAAAATAGGGTGTGATCTTGCATGATCTCCGGATCCTTTGAAATCATGCAAGAGGGCTGTGCTCTTGCATGACTTCTGGAGCTTCTAAAGAGCTTTCAGAGGCCGTGGAAGAGCATTCTTCAAAGCCACTTCAAGAACAAAGGACTCATACAATCCGGAGCATCCTCGGGTAAGCTGCAGAGGCCTGTCAAAAGAAAAAGAGAGTACTGCCTCTAGCTGCACAGATCCTGGGAAGCGCTGCTATAGGGGCAATTGTGCCTTGAAGAATGGCACGAGGTGGCCTTTTTGAGTGGCGACAGTGGCAATATGGCGGAAGTTGAGACTCAGGCCTCTATTCAGGATGGCGTAGATATGGGATGGGGGGGGAGAGATAAGATAATTGCTCACTTTTGTTTGGGAAATGTGTCAGAAATGCCAGTTTGCCTGAACAGGTAGTAACAAATGTGACTGGTTCGCCAAACCGGTAGTAAAAATGCTTTAAAAAGTAAAACAGAGTTCCAAAACTGGTGCGGCATGGCTGATCATCTGAACTTTTTTTTTTTACTTTTTAAAAACATTTTTTTACCACCCATTCGGACAATATGTAGTAAAAAATTGCTTTAAAAATGTAAAAAAAAGATTCTGATAATCAGCTGGGACAATCAGCTTTGCCGCGCAATCCTCGGAACCTTTTTTTTTTTTTTTTTACTATTTAAAGCATTTTTTACTACTTATTGGGGGAAGTCCGTTTTTGCTCTCAGGAGGATTCCCTGAAGCCTGCTAGGCCAAAAATGGGGGATGGGGGTGGGACGGTCCGTTTTTGCTCTCAGAAGGCTTCTCTGAAGCCTGCTAGGCCAAAAATGGGGTGTGGGGGAGTGCTGCGAAAGAAAGAAAGAAAGAAAGAAAGAAAGAAAGAAAGAAAGAAAGAAAGAAAGAAAGAAAGAAGGAGGGAGGGAGGGAAGAAAGAATGAGAGAAAGACAAAGAAAGGGAGGGAGGGAGGGAAAAAAGAGAGGAAGGAAGGACCGCAAACCTGGCACTAGACGCAGCTTCAGAGGATACCTTGAAAGAGCACAGCAATCAATCTAGGGCTGGAAGGGACCTGGAGGTTATCTAATCCAACCCCCTATTCCAGCAGGACATTGTGGAAGTTTCTGTCTTTTGACGCCCCCCAGTCACATGACTACATAGCCATGCCTACCCAGTCACCCAGTCACTACCAAGCCACACCCATCAAGCCATGCCCACAGAACCGGTAGGAAAAAAAAATAGATTTCACCACTGGGATGTGTATGTGACATGTTAGCAGGGTCAAGTTAGGTATTTTCCTGATTTTTGACATGCCAAACAAAAAAGGCTTCCCATCACTGTCCTGCAAAAATAAACCTCTTTTGAAATCTGTTGTGAAGGTTCTCCTCCTTTCCTAAGTATATTTGTGTTGTGTATATGCTACATTGCTACTTCTTGTTTAGTTTTTTTTACAAAATTACTGTATTGTTTTATCTTCTATTGTCAGAGTCCTTGAAAGATGGATAGCATATAAATTTAATTAAGTAAATAAATAAAGTATACTTAATAATAAAACACAAACTTTACCTCAAAAACCTGGAATCCCCTCTCCGTAGACCCTGACAAAATGTTATCACATTTTCTAGTAGTTTTAAGGCTGAAAACACAAATTACTATTCCTGAATTTGGTATGATTTCTACATAAAGGAATGTCTCTCTTTAAAATTTGATAGTTTGGAGTTTTGGGGTTGTAAAGATTTTCCTGTACATTTTATCAAATTTACACAGCTTAGATACTTACAAATATTCTTAGTATCAGTGATGTTTTATTTTCTAATCTATTTTATACATGTTATAGTTTTTTAAAAAGAAAACTTAAGCTTATTGTTTGAATTTCAGACTTACATTTATTTTGAATCCTCCACTGCATTCATAATATTGGGGAAGTGGACATTTATGAATTATATATTGAGGTTTTATGCTATTACCTTATTCTACTGTGCCAGAGGAGTCGGAAGTCAACTCTTTTTCCCCCCCCCCCTTCTGGCCCAGATTTTCCCCCTTCACTTTCCCCTCTCTTATTTTCTTACTATTCTCTTTTGTATTTTATATTATACTTTGATAAACTACTAAAATTTTGGAGACAAATTATATATTTAGTCAGTCTATGAAGCCACAAGCTTTTGACTAGCTTCATATGGATATAAGAACTGGATAACTGAAAAAAATGTAAGAAAATTTCTCAAAGAGTCTTTTGCTGCTTTCACAACCTCCCTCCCTGAAATATTTTCCCAACTGATGGCTGGGTAGAAAGGAATTAGAAAATTAAGTATCAAGTTTTTGATATTGTATAAAAAGCCACTATAACAAGTTGTGGAGGCATTTCTTATGCAGAAAGCACTTGGATGTGTACTTTTTATTACTGCAGTAAAAAAGAGTGATTGTCCTGCAGGCATTTTGGAGCCCCTCATGCTCCTTGAACCTTCCCTAGATCATTTTTTCCAATTAACATACAGTGTTTCTTTGTAATCGTAGCTCAATTTGAAAAGTTAACTAAGTTCTGGCTTGGGTAATACTTGGATAGAATATCAGAAAATCCCAAGTCTTTACACTAGACTAGGATACTGAAGTCTTACAGAATAAGCAGTGCCTGACCACTTTTGTATCACTACCAATAAATATAGATGCCTGTGTGAAGTCAGCAGAAAGTTAAGGAAGACTTCATCTTTTAAACTGATACTGGCAGTTGATACTGGCAGTTTGTTTGGGTATCAAATTTTTGGGGGACAAAAGCCTGTCTCCGTATATCTCTTTATTCATTACTTAGAAAATATTACATATTATGTGTAGACTTATGTGTATGACAGCTTTGGGCATAAGTATATTTCATAAATGCATTTACAGTTTGGAGGAAAATGTGAACCTCCAATTTAGAACTTTTCCCTTTCATATTTGTTTATAATATACGAATTCTACTCTTATCTAATTTATGGCTCTCCCATGCACAATCAAGCTAGAAAAGGAGTCAAATTAAGAACTCTTCATAAATTTCAATGATGAGAATATATGAGTGAGATTACAAATACATAGATATTAAAATATGCTTAAATATTAGGAAACTTAATTGCTTCCTGAGACACACACACACACACACACACACACACACACATATATGTCCATGAAAGAAATTTGATACTTATTTTGCAAGATTTTTTAGAAATACATATTGATCAAAAGGAAGGAAAAATACTAAGAAGTTACCATCTATTTCCTGAGATTGCATAAGAATAATAAAAAAGAAAAAAGGGTGGATATGATATACAGGTATACTAATATTGTCAAACTAGATTGTTCTTAATTTAGAAATTTAACAATACCACTTTTCCATAATGTAGCTAAGTCTGTAGCTATTACCCTGTTTCCCCCAAAATAAGACATCCCCTGATAATAAACCCAATCGGGCTTTTGAGTGCATGGCAATAAGGCCAAGTGCTTATTTCAGGGTTCAAACAAATATAATATAGGGTCTTATTTTCAGGAAAACACAGTACTTTAAAAAATATTAAAAGTTTTAAAGAGTTTTTAAAAAGAACTTAAAACCTAGCACGAACTAATATGAACTAGAAAGAAGAAAAGGGAAAAAAACCAAAAGTATAGTGAAAGAGAAGGAAAAGAAGGAAGCTTCCTATTTCCTCTGCAGAAAATATAATTACAAAAAACTCCTTTTTTTCCTATTATCCATTTTTTCCCTAATCATCAAAATCAGTCGTAAGTGCATTTCTTCCATCTCATGCAAAAAGTCAATAAGGGGTTTCCAGTCAGCCATAAATGTAGATACTGTTTTTTCTATGATCAAGGAAGTTAATTTAGACATCTCCAGACTATCCTCTAGATAGAAAGTTTATTTTTCTGCACTATTTACTTTGTATGCAATTATTTCATTACCTTGTTCATTTAAAATAAATGTGTAATAATTTATGTCTTGAGATTCAAGGGAATTTGCTCACCTGTTGTGAGACTTCCACCATCACTGAAGCAGTTTAAAGTTGATTCTCAAACTCTAATAGCCTCAGCTGATGGGAGAAAAAAATTGTTTGCTTGAGGCATGTATGTTTGCTCAGTGGACAACCAGACCAAACAATTGAAGCTGTCATCCATTGCTTATTTTTAGCATTTATGACGTTAGTTTTCTTGCTGCCAATAAAAAGATGCTAAAATTCCCCTAGCCATGTGAAACTGGATAAAGATTACAGACATTTTGACATTTTACAATGAAATACAGTGACTTATCCTTATGGTTCAGGAAATTTTCACGGGACAGAAACCACTTCAACCATTATACCTGCAAGTAGTTACTTAATTACTTACTTACTTAATTGTTTGCAAACTGCACTGATAGACTGATGCAAAGGGCTACACCACAGCTAAAGGCATGCTATAGTTAGAGAAAATATGGTTATTACTTATAACCATACAAATTGATGTTTTTCTTCACTTAAACTTGGTAAGCAGAACTTGGGAGAGATTTTAGTCCAGCTGGACTAAAATGATAAATGGATTGAAGCCACAGAGGAAAGGATTAGCATGACAAATAAAACAGTGCAATTTTCCATGTTTAACATTAACATAACTCAACAAAACATAACATAACTCAATAAAAAGGGCATAGAGATCTTGAAGAATGGAAGGAAGATCATACACTGCTCTAGATGTTTCTTAATATACTTATATAAAATACTTAATATTTACTGAGACAAAGGGCGATTAAATTCTAGGTCTCTAATTAAAGAAACTGAATTGGTTTATATACACGACTACCAATAATTATCAGGTAGTCGTGTATATAAATGGATAGCATTAGTTTTAGTGTTTAGCTAGAAAATTACCTGTAGTTTGTATTCACTGATGCACTTAATACATTCAAAAAACAAAATGCTGGGTTTTCAGCTTTTTACACAGAATATATGCTTAATGTTGAAAAAGTACACTTAATGTAAAACCTGGTTTGAACTTTGATTATACACTCTTCCTAATTATCCAAATTAAGTGAACATTCACCCCCTGGCAATGCATATAAATAGTATCCCTATGAAACCAGCAGTCTAATCAAATAAACGAAGTAATAGAATTATTCTTTGTATCTCTGTTACCTCTGACTTGCCACATGCATAAAGGAGTCTAGGCTCTATTATTAATACTTTAATTTCTGGGAGAAATTCCAGTGTTTATTGCATTATCATTGCTAACATATTCAAAAATAGGTCTTCTCATACTGAACTACTTCTATTTGTATAATGATTGAGGATATTTTATTAATGCTTTATCAGAGTATTAATATAAGTATTAATATTATTTATAGTATTTATAAATATAAAGAGAGAACTGATTCATGGTTATAGACTCTTTCAGATGTATTGTCTTATATTAGTTGATTCTAGTTTCTAATCTGAAACTTCATGGCATATTATTCTTTTCATCTTTTTTATTTTTAGAAACATACACCAGTAAGATTTACTTGCTTATTTCTATATATATATCTCTTTGGGGTGAAATCTTGGCACAAATCAACTGTTGCACACAACTATTAATGAGTTCTTATATTTGTTACTAAACTAGAATTGATTAAACACAGGAAGACAAGAGGGACAATCATTTGTTTTACTTTTGCAATTCTGGAAATCCTATGTTTAATATTTAACACATTTGACGAGTATTGATCATAGAGATAGAGCCTCCATAAAGACTCTTTTAAGCATCCAAATACCATCCTATTATGTATATATAGAGAACCTATACTTAAAAGAAAAAAGAAAAAGGTGATTAGGTGCATAAAAATAAAAGAGCAAGCAAGTGACATTATTAAAGAAATGATAAAATGATAAAAAAGATATAGGAAGGAAAAACAAGGGAAAGTTGATAATTTTCCAAAGATTGTGGTCTCAGCTCTCTTTTTATACTGAAAATTACAAACAGTTCTAAACATTACTACCTGAAGGAAAAGTAATGTGTATTAAAAATAAACAGTAGACTTGGCAATATGCCCAGATTGTCTATCTTGAAAATAACCAAAACATCAACAAAAAAGAGTACAGAAAAATTCAATGGTAGAAACTTTTAGACTGAGATTTATGACTGAACTGTAAGCAAACTCTTCCACAGCAGATTTTATGGAATATAATGAAATACAATCAGGCTTGTCTATCAACAGATTTTTAAAGATGAGATAAAGACCGCTACATTCAGAGAGTTATCAAATCTGTGAATATTATCTTGATAATTAATGGAGAATATAGCTAGAAAATATATGAAATATTGAAATTGTACTGATTTTTGAAACTTTAATAAAAAAAGATAAATTAATATCTTGCCCTGACTAGAACACCAATTTAAAAGAGACTTTACTGATTCCTGAAAAAATATACATAATGTCTCATATTTTGTGGTAACACGGAGGAACTACACAATAATAATCCTGGAACTCATTATGCTTTTCTCAATAAAGGAATTTTAATTCCATGATCAATGTGAGCTGGAAAATCTGTTTCCAAAGTAAGAAGCTTTCTGAAAAAAATCTTCCATAAATACAGCCAAGTTTGATTGGCTTGAGAGATATTCAATACTAATGATATATAGATTTTTCTTATGCAATTGTGATTCCAAATAATTAATTTGTTTTTCAAAACTATTATAAGTGGCTTGAGTAATGGTCTCAAGAGCATGTAAATAATCCTGATATCAAGCCCCTTTTTAAAATCAGTTTTAAATCACATTTAAAATCTTGTTGGATCTTGTTTCTTCAAGATTTGTGTCTGAGACAGGAGTTCTTTTAACACTCCTAGAGGAATCCTCCTTTGAATCTTACCTGGCTCTGCAAATCAGACACAGTGAAACTGAGACCGCTGTTGGCATGCTTAGATTTATGGCATTATGCCATAACTTGTTAAAAACAAGATAACAAGTAATGAAAAGTTATATTTACCCAATATTGAAAGTCCTTATCCTCACAATCCAATTTAGAAGTTTGAAATCAACTTCTGAAAATCAACTTCTTTTTAATCATGAAAGAAGTGAAAGATGTGCACTCAGAGAAGCATCCCAAACAGGAAATACTACTACACTGGAAATCCAGCCATTATTAATTTTTTTTTGTATTTGCCTGCTACAAACCAAACAAACACACTAACAAAATGACTTTCTGCTTGGAAATATGCCTGCCATCAAATTTGGCAAATTTATGTTTTCATTAAAGTTTTTAATATTTTAAATTTTAAATTAATATTTTCCCTTTCTAGTTCATTTCTGACATGAGTCCAGCAAAAACAATTTCAGATGGGAGGGAAAGGATGGTTTTCTCAACCAAAATGCAGTCATTAATTTAAACAAGTCTCTATCCATGGATCACACCTGAAGTCAAACTGTATTCAAAGTCATAAAACATATCTCCTTAAAAAAAGATTCAGAGAATGAAACTAAGAGAGTCATATGCTCTGACTACAGAATAATTTCTTCTACAAGAATAATTACTGTTAGATACACGCAACGGGGTTTATTGCATTGATACCAACAAAGTACTGTAATCACTTCTGTTAAACACTGTGACAAATCTTTCATTTTTCTAGTTTATGCCACAGGCAGGAATCAAGAAGTGGTCAATCAATAATAATATGACTTTGTTTTAGCTTGAAGAAAGGAAAGAAAGAAATGCCTGGGTGAAATTCCATCTTCTATCAAAATTGTAGATACGACTTAAGTGAAAATACTTTTTTCTTCTGAACTGGTTGCCAAATAGTAGTTGGATCTCTTTCAGAGGACTTCTTCTCTCACTTCAACACGTAGAGAGACCGCTAGAACATTTGTGTGAGCTTCAGTTATAAAACTGACCCATTCTCTTTTGGGAATGGTAAAATTCCAACCTATCTCCAGATGGTCTACCACCATTATAGCTGATTTAGGACCAACACATTTACCTTTGAAGGATTAAAACATTTGTTTTCTCCATAACAAATGCACATATAAAATAAAAGAAAATGCACACTTATGGCCATTATGCATCATTAAAGCGTAAACCAGCTATATTTTTTAACTTTTGCTTGATATTTGCTGGTTTGGTATAGCAAGCAAACAGGACAGGTACCAACTTAACGGATACTTAGGACTGCAGAAAAAATAACTGCAGCCAGCCTACTTTCCATAGAGGACTACGTACACATTGTACAGGTCAGAAGGAGGACTGAGAAAATATCTACAAACCCCTCACACCCTGGACATAAACTGTTTCAACTCAGGATAGCAATAGCACTTAGACTTATATACCACTTCACACTGCTTTACAGCTTTCTCTAAGTGGTTTAGAGTCAGCATATTGCCCCCAATAATCTGGTCCTCATTTTATCGATCTTGGAAAGATGGAAGGCTGAGTCAAGCTTGAGAATCGAATTGCTGAACTGCTGGTAGCTGGCAGTCAGCAGAGGTAGCCTGTAGTACTGCTTTGTTACCACTGGATGCTCCTATAGAGCATTGCATGCCAAAACAACTAGACACAAAGACAGTTTTTTCCCTTGTGCCATCACTCTGTTGAGTACCTAATTACCACAATATTATCTTATGTCTAAGGTTATTTACCTTAGTATGTCTATATTATTATTATTATTATTATTATTATTATTATTATTATTATTACTATTATTATTACTATTATTACTATTATTATTATTATTATTATATCTGTAGTGAGATTCATAGCCTTTGAGGCTGGTTAATAGCTCAGCAGCTCGAGTCCTAACCAAGGACCTAGGAACTATTAAGGTATTGTTGGAGGATGTAAGCTGTTCCAAGAAAGGTGGTTTTTTGTAGAGTCAAAATATTCAAGTTCGGTAAATTTACAATTTCTAAATAGCGGGGTAGCCCTTTGGGTATTGCTCCAAGGGCTCCAATTGCAATCGGGACAACACACAATTTCTTTTTCCACAGTCACTCAACTTCAATTTGCAAGTCCTGGTACTTTGTGATTTTTTCTTGCTGCTTATCTTCAATCCGTGCGTCACCAGGTATTGCAATGTCAATGAACCATACTTTTTTCTTTTCAACTATTGTTATGTCAGGTGTGTTGTGGACCAAGTGCCTGTCAGTCTGATTGTTGTTGTTGTTGTTGTTATTATTAACTTTTCTACTACCTTCTCCTTTTGGTATCTTATGATTATATTGTTATTTGTACATTTGGTGTTAGTATGTACATGTTGTTTGTATGTACACTGATTATATTACCTTGTTTGTAAGTACACTGAGAGCTTATGCCCTGGAGACAAATTCCGTGTGTGTCCAATCACACTTGGCCAATATTCTGTTCCGTTCTGCTCTGTTTTACTCTACTCCCACATGTTTCTTTTCAAAGGCATTATTTATGCAGGGTTGTGCAGAAAACGTGCAGCATGGAACTATCTCTTATCATTACTCATTCTTCCTAGTTATAAGGAGTCACTGTTTCTCTATATCCTTTAAATTGCAGCAGTATCTAGGTATTAGACACAGGCTGAAAACATGGCTGCAAAAACAAGCAAACATTAATGGAATTAATTAATTGAATTAATTGAAAGGATAAATAGATCCTATCAAGGTATAAAGTGAGATTAATAGCTCGAGAGGGAAGCTACCTTCTCTGCAGCCATTAGCCTTGTTTTAGAAGTATAGAGATGTCGATTATTTATTTATTTTTCAATTTATATGCTAACTGTATCAGGAAATGACTCTAAGCATCTTACAGAATAAGATTAAAACATCCTTATTAAAACATCCTTACTGTACTGCTTTCCATTGTTGTATTTTTTATTATTTCAAATTTAATTTTTCAACACCAAATAAAAGGAAAGTTTTGATTTTCTTAATTTTTAAATTCATAAAAAATAAATAAGCAGCCTTGACCTCCATCTTGCTCTTGAGTAATATCTCAATAGGTACCGGTAATTGTTATCTGTAGTGATAGAGGATACTTCCTACCCAAAATACTGATTCAAAATTGTCATAAATGAACATTTCTGTTTTCCTGAAATAAATGCATTCCTTTATTTTTAAGCTTATGCTAAATTTGAAGATTCACCCATATCCTGAATTCATATATAATAAGTTTTTTTCCTAAGACCACTTTAAGTTCAAAGACTATATCTGAAACAAAATGAAGGAACTATTATTGGGTGAAAAGTAATATCAACATTTATAGAGCAATTATTAGGTCCTCTTCTATCTCTAGGTCAGGATTTTCACAGAAGGGCTTCTCTTTAATTTTTTTAAGATTAATTTTGAAACTTTCCAGAAGTGACATTTCCTGCTTTAAATATCTTGCAAAATGAACTTCAGTTGATAACACTATGTATAAAAATCTTCTTGCTGGAACTAATCATTGTGGAAATGTTAAATTTTCATATGTCATTGGTCACGAACTGATAAGTTGTACACATTCACTGACACTATCCTTTTCAGGAGAGACTGATAAATCAAAACCTTCAAAACCTTCTATGTTGAGAAAGTTGCTTAAATTATCTATTTCCTATAGAAACCAGTACTGATAATGCAAAGAAAGACACATCAAAATTAAGTTATATAGATATTGGAGCTTGGCATAAGTAAGAGAATTAAAGAATAGAGATGCCAAGATCATAGATACTGTGTAAATTCTTAAAGATGAAAACCTGAAAGCAAAATGTTAAGCTTCTTTGGAAGCTCTTAAGGACTGGAAAGCAGAATATGACATGCCTAACAATTATTTCATGCATTGTATTTCCTGTGAGTTGGATTGTTTTTATGCTGAAAAGGTAAAATAAAAGCTTCAGAACCAAAAGAAAAGTAAAATGAGAGCATTGCTTACAATAGCTAGTTTTTAGGGCTGACCTGATAATATGAATGATTAAAACATTTTAATCTTAACATTTTAGAGATATTTTACTTTAGAGAGAACATTTTCACATATAAATGATCTGTAATGTTCATTTATATGCTTGGGTTAAGAGGCAATATTCAAATGTAATCTCCTTTCCTTTAATTTTTCTGATTTTCTAATGAAAAGTCATTTCTTGGCAGGAATACATACAGTATAACAGAGAGTGAGACAAATATGAACAAACCTCCTTTTTTCAAACTGATTCTTGTGTAACTAATGAGATGTGTGTATATGTGTGTATACAAAACAAAGTTAACAACTGTTTGCCGTAGAAACAGAGAAGTTGGTTGGAGAACATATTGTCTCAGGTCTTGGGAGATGCAGCTTTCTGCACAAATAATTTGTAACTGTCAAATATTTATCATTTACTGCATTTCATATTGGATAACTCCAGGAACTGGGATGAAGCCAGCAGAAATTAAACTTATGATACAGTTCAGTAATCAATAAGCCTTTGAAACACAGATATGCTCTTTCATCCTTATATAATCTCCTCTCTAAATTCCAAGCTAAACTTGATAAATACATTCTACTCTCTGCTCCATTTTCAGTCTGTGATATCCTGTCTTCCTAAACAAAGACAACTAGCAAAGTTGGATTGACTTAAAGTCTAATCCATCTGAAGAGCCACCTTTGATATCATTAAAGAGCAGAACTAGAAATCATGAGCATATTTGAACAAATCACAGAGGAGCCATTGTTCAGCTAAGACATAAGTGTGGAGGCACATTTCAAGGAAGCCTTACAAAAATAACTTAGATTGGGGGGGGAAAGAGGATAAAAATGTAACTCTCATTAAAACAGGTTAAAACAAAAAGAATTAAGTCATATATTTATTGCCTTCAGACTGCCATGATGTGGTATAAATTGCTTAAGGCTACTGTGGGAATAAAATCTTTCCACATTGAATAAAAGTTCCAATTGTGAAATCCATTGTTTGTCACCACTAATATACTTACAAGAAATTAAATTTATAAACACATAAATCCAAAAGCCTAAGAAAAAAATAGATTAATTCCCCTTTCTTTCTAGTGTTCCTTCTGGATCCTATTTTGTCAGGAGATGAGCACAGAAAGAATACAAATTACGATATACAGAAGTGGCTGCCAATCTGATCTTGCCTCTATCGAGCCCAGAAGAGCTGCTAAAAAGGAAGATAAGACATGTCACTCATTTCGATGCAGTACAGGAAATACTGCAACATTCTTCCCTCTCTACATTCTGTATGATGCCACTGTTTAAAATGCTCTGTAATGCATGCTGTAATCCTCAGTCTTACAAGTCAATCACATATTTATTAATTTGTGACATCATGTCCACTAACTGTCCCTAAAGCTTCTAGTCTCTCTCTCTCTCTCTCTCTGTGTGAGTGAGAGAGAGAGGGACAGAGGGAGGGAGAGAGGGAGGGAGGGAGGGAGGGCGGGAGAGAGAGAGAGAGAGAGAGAGATGGAATGAGATTTGATTCTACTCCTTTTCTGCTTGCTTTGCTCAAACCTTTCTTCTGTTGGGCATGCAAAAGTATTTCACTGTTGCAAGTCATAATTGAAAAAGACAGAAATGCTCAATATGACTCATACATTATTCAACTTATCATCTGCCCAAGAGAAAAAGAAAAGGTTTGCATATCTACCTCTTCTCCTATCAACAGAAAAAAATAATTTTCAATTACATTATATGTATGCAATTCTGTTCATCAAGGGAATCTGGAGCCAGAGAGACAGAAACGCAGACAAAAACATAGGCCAGGGAAGCAACTGCAACAAATTCACTTATGTGTGGATTCTTGGCTCCAGTTTGCCTCTTTATGATGTATCAAATTGAGAATGTTACCAAATAAAACAAATGTCAAAATCCAGGACAAAAATATAAATCAAATCCTGTATTAGCTATCTGAAATGACACCAATGAAACTAAATAAATCCTGACTAATGTGAAGTTCTGCTTTAATGTAAAGTTTTATAGAACCTCTATTAATACTTTTGTAGCATATATTTATGATAAAACACACAAGACTTTCTTGACAATTATTAAAAAATTACATGCCAGAGCATTTCTATATTCCATTATTATTTTAAAAAAACAAGAACAACCAAAGGACTCTTGAGGCCATTTTTGCAGGGTTGCCACCAGCATCCACAATCAGATAGAATTTTAAAATATCAACAAACTTAACAGCATTGTATGGGATGATCAACATTTTTACAGAAATCCTTTAAGAAGCGGTCCCAAGCCAATTGTTCTTGATTAATAAAATGGACTTGAAATATCATTTTCTTGAACTTCAGTTTCAATTGCTTACATTTATAAGGGTACTAATGACAAGAAAGTCTGAGGAATCAAAATATGCTGTGCTATTGTTTTATTCATATGAAAAAATTCCTTAGTCATGAACTTAGTTACTTGGGAAATAATCATATAGGACCAACCAAAATCCCTCATCAAAGAATAAATGTCCTCTCAGAAGGATCCAAATAGCTTTCATGAACTGGCCCTGCAATCCTAAACAAGGCTCAAACCAGGACAGAGTTATGCTTTCAAGTTCCTGAAAATATATTTATTTGTATAAAATGGTGACAAGGGTAATAAATTCACAAAACAATTGATACGTAACCAGTCAGTTACAGCCAAAATCCTGTCACTCCACTCCTCTCTTTTTCTTCTTTTGTTTTCCAAAATTGGCATCTTTTGTTTCTAATATATACGTCAGAGGAAAAAGACACCAGAGGTTTTCTGATAGGGTAGTGTAATATTCCTGGTCAGACCGTATCTGATCCATATCACTGACTCTCTATCAGAAGAAATAAAAACAGAAATGTATACAGATATCTATCTGATTCTGTACTATACTGTACATTTACAAACATAAAAAAGCTGAACAATATTTATACATTGAAGAAAATCCATTAAAACCACAAGAAAAATAAACAGAAATTGTTGGTCTCACACACATATATGACATAGCCCATTTTACAACATTAAACTATGTTATCACCAAAATATTAAGCAAAGTTGTCACCAAGCAGTAAATTGCCCATTTTTGCTATCACATGTAGTATTTAAATGCAACACAGCAATTAAGCAAATTACCTACCTTCTAATACTGTAAGTTTGGCACTAGTGTTTATCTCGCCAACACTGCTGGTAGCCATGCACTCATAAATTGCTTCATCCCGAAGGACACGGAGTGGTTGAATCCGCAGAACTGATCCAGATCCATCATCAAATTCAATAACCTTTTTCAAGAGAGGGAAAAGTTATTATCAATTCATTAGTACAATTGATCCATAGAAGACCACTACCTCTGCACATGTTAGTATTTTAAATTATTTTATCTATAATTGTGAAATTATGAAGTGCTAGGGAAATCATGGATTCTTTTATGCACAACTCCTTGACTGTCACAGTGGTTAAAACTTACATCAACAGACATAACCAGATGGCTATGGCTTCAGATAATATAAAATCCTACTCTTATAATATATCATGTTTGCAGATGTATAGATTCGGTGTTATCCAAGACAAACAAAAAGCAAAATTACTATATTAGATATAGATCAAATGCCAAATGTGGCAGACAGGAAGACAGACATGCAGGCAGGCAGGGGTGGTTGCAACTGATGTTCAATTCAATATTTATTAATATTAAAGTTTTAAGATGAAATATGCTCATAGATTTCCAGAAATATTTAAGGCCCTCCAAAGGTAACTGGAATAAAGTTTGCCATACTACTGAACTTCAAATTTAATTAAACCAACATTTTTAACCTTCAGTGAGTGAATTATTACACTAAAACTCGATTCGAGATTCGAATTTGCAGTAGTTGCAGGCAGCTGGTGCTACTTAACAGCACTTTGGTCTGCTGCGCCACCAAGGCTCTTGATTAGTTAAATAGGGTTTTTATTTGTCTGTTCCACAGAAATTAAAATAGTGTTTACCAATTCTAAAACAAAGGGTTTTTATTTTAATCCAAACCAACTATAAATTGTCAATAGCATTAATCTCTTGCAGTCACCAGGTACTCCATACATTCTGCTCTGTAGTGCTGGGATTTCTTTAGAACCATCTGGGAGAGCAAGAAGAAACTATGGAAAGCAATGGAGAAAAGCATGCTTTTTTCCACTCCTTTGCTACTGAATTCCACTCAAAGGCTCCATATTAATAGACATAGGAATTAAATGACTTTACATTAATCTAATTTCAATTTATCAGCAGAAAGAAATGATCACATCACTGAAATGATAAATGATTATACATGGAAGTTATACCAAAATGGGATGAAATTTACTTCCCCTAAATAAGAATAATTAAGTCTTGTTAACTGAGAACTTGACAAGCAAGACATAACTATAATAGCGTTCTCTTCTCCTTCTCCAACAATTAATACCCAGAAGCGTAGTGCTTCTGAGCTGAAAGCAGTTATATACCCATTTTAACCAACAGTAGTAAACTGTTTTGTTTTCATCTTCTTTAATATTTGCATATCGTAAACCCCACAGTTAACTATGCAGCATAAAAACGTAGTCCTACTCAAGAATGTACATATAAAAAAGGAAATATACCTTCCAGTCCTCAGGTTTCATACTACTTAATTCTGTTCAATATATGAGCATTCTTCCAAAATTACAAGCAAATGTTCATTCTCTACATACCTCAAATCGCTGAGAGCTGACCTTTTTTCCTTTCTTCATCCAAGTGATGCGTGGCTTTGGCTCCCCTGTTGCTTGGCATACAAAGGAGGCCACGCCACCAGAAATCCCAATCTGATCTTCAGGGGTTTTCATAAAGTTTGGTTTGCCTATAAGAAAAAATATACAAACTGGTGAAATATAGCACCTAAAATATATAGCACTTCAAATTAGGAGTAAGTACAAATTAAGTACAACCAAGTTAACTTCAACAGCACAAAGCTGCCTTACACAACTTTCTCATAACAATATGTTATTTTTCCTAGGAAACATATTGAAGTTAAGAACTTGGGAAGGAATTTGAGAATGTTTTTTCAAATATTTCTATCTCAAATAATCCATTAATATTACACACATACTTGCATAAATATTACACACACACATTTCCTTTGAATCAGTGTTGACTGCTGGGTCCCTACAGTTATCTTGGCAAAATTTTTCAGAAGTGGTTTGCCACTGCCTGTTTGCTAGGGCTGAGAGAGAGTGATTGGTTCATGGTCATACAGCTGGCTTCATGCCAAGAGAGACACTAGAACTCACATTCTCCTAGTTTCTATTTAGATGTCTTAACAATTACATCAAATTGGCTCTCATGTCTGTCTATATCCATCCATCCATGGCTGATTTTGCTTTGTTGAGTTGTAAAACACAAAAACCATTTAATACCTATTTGCTACTTTAAAAAAAAAATCAAACTCCTGGTAATGCCAATCCCCAATAAGTGTATACTATTAAAAAATGTGTGTGTGTGTGAGAGAGAGAGGGGGGGGGAGATTGCTCTTTTCTGTAAAGAGTTGAGATGACTTGCTGACTCTACAAACTATTCTCAGACTGAGAAGGGAGGAAATGTCAATCTAGCCAGTCTTTTTATTCAATATAAATACCTTTCTTTAAAAAAATGTTTTCACGTAATGCAGTGTATTAAAATGACAGGATCATAATCCCAAATTTAGCTGATCATTGAAAAAATGGATCAGAAAAATACAACTAAAAAGTTCATGGAATAATACAGTCACTTTATTTACCAGCAGATAATTTGAATGCTAAAATTAGAAAGGGATATTAGATATTAATCAGAACTAAGGCTATCACACTGCAAGGTCTTTGGAGAAATATTTAGGAATCAGTAGATTAGAAACAATTTAAAAGCTTGTTTAAGTATGCAGGAAAAAAGAGAGCAGGGAAGAAAAAAGTGTGCAATTGTACAACTGAACTTTCTAAACTTGCAAGCCACATAGTACTTGCAACTTCCTGCTGGCTTTGTTGGGAGTTGACAAGAAGTCACAAGTCATGATCACGTGCGGTTTAGATTTAACAATCTGTTATCCACACTTAGCAAAGGTAACAGGGACTTACAGAATTGTTGTTGCTAACCAATGTGGTCACATGATGTGACCCATTACAACCACATCATTTTGTAATAAAAACTCCGGTCCCAATTATCATTGTTAAGTGAGGACTACCTCTAATCATATTGTATATTATTCTAAACAATGATTTAATATTCAGTGGGGAGATCTGAAAAACATGAGGAAGGCTTATGCTCATAAACCTTCTCTCCACCATAGCTGCCTAAACTTAATGTGACTGAAAAAAAATATTTCCCCTTTTTGGGAGCAAAAATCCTCCAGAATCCACTGGAGTTAGGCAGCGAATAAATTTAAATAAATATTGTTTACAAAAATTCACTGAAAGTGTTAAGTAAGTGCCTGGCTTCTTCTGTAATCCAACATGATTTTACTTTATTTTATTACTTATTTTTCACATTTCTCTACTGCCCATCTCCCTTAAAGAATAACCCCTTGGGTTACTAATTATGTCCTTTTAGAACAGCAGAACTCTTTAAAAAAACGTTTTGAAGGCAGAACAAGTATTTGTATTTCAGAATTTCCGCTATAGTGTTCTAAATCAACCAAGTGTCAAAAAAGTTAAAATCTGGTATCAAATCTCTTTGCAGAAGATGATGATCAACAAAATGAATTTGACACAAACTTTCTTTAGTAAATTTAAATGTCAAGGACTAGAATTAAGAGTACAGAATGTTAAGAATTATAATCGAAACCCTGTAGCCATTCTATATTATGAATTTATTACAGCATGATCTCTTTGAAACTTTTCCATTTCTTTTACTCAGGTAGCTTTCATTTCAGGCAAAGAATCCAATAACTCACTAATGAATGCTCCGGTCTATTATGTGTCTCTGTGTGACGGCATTCGATTTCACTTTTAGCACAAATGCTACAACTGCCTTTTAAATTAAGCAAAAGAATATATTTGTTTAATTGTAAAATATTTCACATAATATATAATTTAGGATGTCTAGATCTGGGGAATGTGGCATCCTTATTAAAGGACAGCAATGTGTTATGTTAAATGTATACATTTTAAAATTTCAAGTGCGGAAAGAAAACATCTAAACTTTTTCCTTGTAGACTCTTCTTTATAATTCCAGAACAAATGAGTGGAAGAGCAATTGCTTTCTATAATATACACAATTAATCAAGTTTTTATCAAAATGTGTTTTCAATTTATAGCGTGCACTGTCAGTATGCTATTAAAATGTTTTGCAGGCTACTAACTTTGAGTTTATTTGCAAAATGAGGCTATTATTGCATTAACTGGATTTTAATGGATTCTTGCAGGGCACTTACATTTTAACCTAGAGTTCTAATTTACAACTGTCTTTAAACAATCAAAATAATCAAATTGCAGAGAAAATATATGAAAAGCTGAAAACATACCAGGTCAAGAGAAAAAGTAGTGCAAAACCTACTGCTTGGAAAGAATACTTATGCTTATGGTGAATACTTATGCTTCCAAAATACAAACATAAACATTGCTTTTCTTCACACATTTGATACATAAGATTACCAAAAAAAGACTAAAATGTTTTCAGCTCCCTTTGCAAGCAGTTGGTTATTAATACAGCAACTTTATATGTCTCATCTGTCTAATCCCATTCCATTTCAAGGAATTAAGATGAGCTCATCTTTCTTTTATAGATAAATGTAAGGCACATACTTGGGTTTGTCTTCCAAGCTCAGCAAACAATTTCAATTGGTTTCTGAATTGGCGATACAGATAAAAGCAGAGCTCATTTAATGATTATATGTATTATTCATTGAACTGGATCTTGACCTGGTGAGGACAGCATCCACATTGGTAATGAGCACGCTCTGTGATTCGCATTATATCAACCATTTTTTAAAAAAAAAATCCTTTGGATTTTTATATACAGAGAATTCAGAAGAGAGCACCAGCAAAACAAAAAATAGGATTACACATAAATACTAAAATATTAAATTTCATTTCTTGGGAAAGAATTAAAAATATTGTAACACACATTCATAGAATAATTATTGCTCAGCTTTCAAGAAAAATGAAAAAAGCATTATTTCTGTGCAAAATACAAAGTGTTGACTATGACCTTTAAAGCTCTATATAGTTTAGATCCAGGCAATTTTTGATAACCCCTTTCCGCTTTCTTTACTGAGATCATCTAAAGAGGTTACCTGAGATGCCAGCAGCTTGACTTGGGTCGACTAGGGGCAATTGCCCAGGGTCTATGAAATATGGTGTCTTGTGACCTGGAAAGGTGTTGAGGAGTAGGGATATTCCTGGTTGACTTTTAAAAGATATTAGAAAAACATATTTTTTTAAAAAGAGGACTTTAAAAGTTGTTTATTTTAACTTTGATTTTAATATCTCTGGTTTTAAGTCTCCTTTTATGTTTTTTATTGTAAGCAGTTGAGAACATCAATAGGTAGTACAGCTTAAATAAATAAATTCAATCGGAAGTTTAAAAATAAATGGTTTGTTTTGTTTTATGTGACTTAAATTGTCGCTTTATTTCTGCCTGTATTAAGTTAGGTTCTTGATTTGAAGATCTGTTATGACTGGTGAATTTGCAATTCAATAACTTCTCCCACAAGCCAAGTAGCTGGTTCATGCATCGAACTTACTAATACAATACATGAGGAATGACTGGCAGAAGATACTGCAACTGAAAAAAACATGCAGTTTCATCTTCTTCTGTTTTATTCACAGCACCCTTCTACTAAAGGAAAAAGTTCATGTTTTGGATCTGAACTTAGAGAATGAATTGAAATTTGAAATACAAATCTGTTCTCAGAAAAGTAGATTCCCTCAAGTTTGACTTCTAGTGATTGCATGGAACATCCATACAAAGTGGGTGCAAGAATATGATAAATTACAACCATAATAGTAAAGATAATTGGCTTTTTCAATAGCTTGTAGAAAATAACATTATTAAGTTCGATCTATGAGCCTTCCAAAAGAGAAGATTCTAATTAAGCTACTGAGGTGCGCTTGAAACTAGGCGTTGTCATTATATGTGGCCTTTTCCAAAAAAAGGAACTGATGGAAACTGCCCCCCCTCCCACTTGAGAGTTACTTCTAGATGTTAACATGTAGTGAGTAGGAGAAAGAAGAACAATTATTTGAACAATGATCAAGGCACTCACATTTAATATACTGCAGTTCCTGAAAGTATATGCTTTTCAAAGTTTTCTACAATAAACCAAAAGTTCCTGATTCTTTGTGTCCTATATGTGTGCTAGATTATTCCAGTCTAGCTCGCTAGGGAGAAATCTGACAGATAAATTCCTCCTACACAGGAGGCAAGCTTATTTTGTCAGGCTACTGATCACTGAAGATGTCACTAATATTGCTCCAATACATGACCCAAGGAGACTAGCCACAGAATCTGGTAAACACTGTACATAGGTGAACCAAGTAATTAACCTAATGACACAAATCCAGCAACCACAACCCACTGCACTGTTTCCTAATGCCAAATTCCTTCAGTCTCAGAGTTAATGACACATAAATACAAGAAACTCTGGAGAGGTTTAAGGCATATTTTATTCAATGTGAATTTTAGATCTCCTTGAGATATGGAGAAGTATTTAAAATATTAAATTGATCTTACAGTGAATAAAGTGTATGCTTCTTTGGTAGATTTATGTGACAATATTTCCGAAGTCAGCAATTGTTGAGATTTTTTTTTTAATGCACAATTATACTTTATCCTTTATAAAGAGTCCATGAGGGAATCCCAATTATATTGGGAAATCAACTTCAAGAAGCCGGAATATGGATTCACATCTTAATAACTTTTCTTGGGAAAGTCTATATAACTAAAAATAGACATACCACTATAAAATTAGGCAATTTAAATAAAAATGTTTGTTACTAGTCCTTTATTTATTTTTTAAAAATAATTTTTATTAAACAGTTTGTCTTTAAAAACACACAAAAAATCACATATATAAAAAGAAAACATGTCAAAACATAACGTATTGAACATTACATAACATTAATGGTAATTTTACAGAATTTCATATCAATTTACTTACTTTGCTTTTGTAGTTCTCTATTCTATCATTTCTATTTACTACTCAATAATAGAGTAATTGCATTACTCCAACACACACACACACACACACTGTAATATTCATTTGTTCTTATCTACACATTTACAGTGGGGCAAAAAAGTATTTAGTCAACCACCAATTGTGCAAGTTCTCCCACTTAAAAAGATGAGAGAGTCCTGTAATTGACATGATAGGTAGACCTCAACTATGAGAGACAAAATGAGAAAACAAATCCAGACAATCACATTGTCTGATTTGGAAAGAATTTATTTGCAAATTATGGTGGAAGATAAGTATTTGGTCAATATCAAAAGTTCATCTCAATACTTTGTTATATAACCTTTGTTGGCAATGATAGAGGTCAAACATTTTCTGTAAGTCTTCACAAGGTTGGCACACACTGTTGATGGTATGTTGGCCCATTCCTCCATGCAGATCTCCTCTAGAGCAGTGATGTTTTGGGGCTGTCGCTGGGCAACACGGACTTTCAACTCCCTCCAAAGGTTTTCTATGGGGTTGAGATCTGGAGACTGGCTAGGCCACTCCAGGACCTTGAAATGCTTCTTACAAAGCTTCTTCATTGCCCGGGAGGTGTGTTTGGGATCACTGTCATCCTGAAAGACCCAGCCACATTTCATCTTCAATGCCCTTGCTGATGGAAAGGCACTCAAAATCATGGTACATGGCCCCATTCATTCTTTCCTGTACATGGATCAGTCGTCCTGGTCCCTTTGCAGAGAAACAGCCCCAAAGCATGATGTTGCCACCCCCATGCTTCACAGTAGGTATGGTGTTCTTTGGATGCAACTCAGCATTCTCTCTCCTCCAAACACAATGAGTTGTGTTTCTACCAAATATTCTACTTTGGTTTCATCTGATCATATGACATTCTCCCAATCCTCTTCTGGATCATCCAGTTGCTCTCTAGCAAACTTCAGACAGGCCTGGACATGTACTTAAGCAAGGGGACACGTCTGGTACTGCAGGATCTGAGTCCTGGCGGCATAGCATGTTACTGATGGTAGCCTTTGTTACGTTGGTCCTAGCTCTCTGCAGGTCATTCACTAGGTCCCCCTGTGTGGTTCTGGGATTTTTGCTCACCGTTCTTTTGCTCACCATTTTGACCCCATGGGGTGAGATCTTGTATGGAGCCCCAGATTGAGGGATATTATCAGTGGTCTTATATGTCTTCCATTTTCTAATTATTGGTCCCACAGTTGATTTCTTCACACCAAGCTGCTTGCAGATTCAGTCTTCCTAGCTTGGCGCAGGTCTACAATTTTGTTTTTGGTGTCCTTCAACAGCTCTTTGGTCTTCACCATAGTGGAGTTTGGAGTGTGACTGTTTGAGGTTGTGGACAGGTGTCTTTTATACTGATGACAAGTTCAAACAGATGCCATTAATACAGGTAATGAGTGGAAGACAGAGGAGCCTCTTAAATAAGAAGTTACAAGTCTGTGAGAGCCAGAAATCTTGCTTGTTTGTAGGTGACCAAATACTTATTTTCCACCATAATTTGCAAATAAATTCTTTCCAAATCAGACAATGTGATTGTCTGGATTTGTTTTCTCATTTTGTCTCTCACAGTTGAGGTCTACCTATGATGTCAATTATAGGCCTCTCTCATCTTTTTAAGTGGGAGAACTTGCACAATTGGTGGCTGACTAAATACTTTTTTGCCCCACTGTATATTCGTTTATATTTACCTCTTTTTATTTAACGTTGTTCAGTTACATCAATATTAAGTTAAACATTTCTTGTTCTGATTTCTATTTTCGAGCCAACTGTACATTTTATTCCATATTTCATAATAGTCCAAATCCTCTCTCTCTTACAAGTCCTTTAAATCACATACAAAGAACACTAGAGATAGCTAAGGATTGTCAAATCTGATTTTTTAAAAATTGTATAAAATATTGTCTATAAAACAGAGTCTAAACAGACTTTTTGTCTATCTATGATAGCCCTGTTTAGCATGTAAATTGACTTTAACAAAGATCACTCATGTTAAGCCTATTTTAGAGTGCAAAAGTGCTTTATGGATAACACAACAGAGTTGGAAGGGAACTTGAAGGTCATCTAGTCCAACCCTCTACTCACACAGGAGACCTATACTAGGGATTTGAATCGCTGAACTGCCAATCTTTCTGACTGACAAGCTCAGTGTCTTAGCCACTTGAGCCACCTAGTCAGACTGATAAATGAACATTTTTTGCTTGATATGTATGTTATCATTTGAAATTTTTGTAATTTGTAATTTTTTGAAGTAATAACAGAACAGGCTCCTATACTAGATCTTTTACATGTGTTTTATTGCACACATTAACTGTAATATCTTAAACTATAAGAAAGAAAGTGGCATCTATTTAGAATAGAGGAAAATATATTGAAATAAGTGAAATTGCTTTAATTTTTGCTTAACGCATTGTAAGCCGCCCTGAGTCTCCGGAGAAGGGCGGCATATAAATCAAATTAAAAAAAAAAAAAAATTGAGGATGGGGGAGCCTTTGAACTCCTGATAATACTGAACCACAGCTAGTTGCTAGTTCTACAATTCTGAGAAAAAATAGTTCTGTTAAAACCATATATTACACCACTCTTAAAAAGCAGATTTCTAAATAAATCTTTGAGATGCTTTTATAGGATGAACTTCAATGAAACTCCTCTCTTTATTTCCTTCTCATGAGAAATACAATTTTGTCATCTTGTTAAAAATATGGTCAATGCAGAGAGAAGTATTTTAGGTAGCCCTACTGTATGACTTCTGTCTCTAAATGACCAGAAAGAAAATCCCATCAATATAAAAATGAAATTGAAAACCAGTATCACCTCTAGCTTCCTGACTTCCTTTACACAAAAATTAAAGTGATTGTTCCTAATTCTTTTCCAGGATTTGTCCATTGAACAATGCACTGTTCTGGATTTTGATTTGCCATCACCAATAGAACATTTTTACATTATTTATTCTTGTCTTGCAGAGAGAGAGAGAGAGAGAGAGAGAGAGAGAGAGAGAGGGAGGGAGGGAGGGAGGGAGGGAGGGAGGGAGGGAGGGAGAGGGAGAGAACAAACAAGACAAGACACTGTTAATTCTATACTATTTTCAGCTTTAAAACAGTTGTGCATTTGATTTGGAAACTGAACTGCTGGGTAGCAACAAAGATGGTAGGCTGTCCTTTATTACAAGAAGGAAACTGAGTTAAGAGCTATTTATATTTGCACATTGTGAATAAAGTTTGGAAGACACTAAAATCCTGCTGCGTAAACTCTTCAATTTCAATACACTCTGAATTCAATAGCATCACAGCAGCCAGAGTCTGGAATCTATCTTGCAGATTCCTGTAATGATTATTAACAATGTCACCAGCCACTTTTGTTTTGCTAATTTGGTGCTTTACCTACGAGTAAGTGAACTTCATGGAATAAATTACATACACAAGGTAAGTGCTGTTCTTATGTATATAATCCATCCACTATGATTTCAGAGTATATCCACATTGTACTTAAGTACATTACGCAATGGGTTGGCATTCAATCAAGCAAACTTATCAGATGAACTGAATTCATCAAAATAGGTGTGTGTGTGTGTGTGTGTGTGTGTGAGAGAGAGAGAGAGAGAGAGACTGTACAAAGAAAAATAATATATTGGCATTTAATTAAAAAATTGTACAAATTTACATTGAACATAAGAATACAATTTCTCAAACAAGTCACTTCTGTCGTCTAATTCAAAGATTCCCAACCACTGGGGCATGGCCCACTACCAGCCATGGCCTATTTGCAACCGGACCACCCGAGCAGCGCGCTGGCGCACACGTAGCTTGACTCATGCAAGTGACAGACTGGTGCACATGCAACCCCAACTCAACTTGCAATTGAGCTGTGTGTGCCTGAGCATGTATGTCATGAGTTGAGCTGTGTGCATGCATGTGCACTGACCTGCCACTCACGCTGCTTGGTTCCCCTCTCTGCCCCCCCACAAGCCGGACTGCCAAGCTGCAAAGGTTGGGGACCGCTGATCTAACCTATATTTTTACATCTTAAATTCATCTTAATCTTGTCTTGAGTTCAACCATGAGAAGTCTGGATAAAACACAATCATTTTAATTAACATTTGACTACCAAAAAAAACTCTTTTCAAAATTTGCTTTTTTAAAAATAAAGATATTGCACTGAAAAAAAAGACTGCAATTATTTATTGGACAGAAAGTATTTGACAAAGTAAATATTCAAACTGCAAATGAAGAATGAATTTAAGCCCACTCATATTTTTTCTTATTTATATAAAATATTTATTAAAAAAAAGAATATGAGATAGAATTCTAACTTAGGTAAAATATGAACAATACTAGAGATCTGATGTCAGCTGAAAACTAAAGGGATGGGGACAAAATTGTTTAATATTTGTACAAAATGAGTGGTGATGCTACAGCAACACTTCTCCAAGCAGAACATGAATAGCCTATAACCTTATGAGCCAGAAGAATAACTTTAGCAGTTGGGGATAGATTACAAGACTATATTATTTAAAAAATCTCAATCTGTTTTGTTGCTCATTTAATAACTGAAATATAGACTTGCTATCTCTTAGGCCAACAGGACAGCATTTGACAGTATCAACAACCTTGCTCCTACTCTCTTGTACCAGAATGTCTTTTTGAGGCAAACAGTGGAAACCAAGCACTGGGTGTATTCAAAAGGTTATTGTCTATAGCCATGATGGCAAGTGTGCTACACGTGTGCTACAGGTGGCACATAGCGGCCTCTATGATAGCACACAAGCCGTTGCCCCAGTTCATCTCCGCTGTGCATGTGTCTCCTGCAGGATAGCTGGTCTTTGGGTCTGTTGTGCGAGCACAGGGGGTGGGGTGGGGGTGGGGGGGCCTCATGCACCTAAGCAGGGGCATGCAGGGGGCTGTGCACGCATGCATGGAGGGCAGGGTGCATGCATGGGATTGCACATGCATGAATAGGGGCACATGCACGGGGCCTGCACACACATTGCATTTTGGGGGTTCGGGTGCATGCATGCACACTTTTGGCACTTGGTCCAGAAAAAGTTAGCCATCACTAGTCTATAGGAAATTTAAGTAAGGTAAAAATTGGCTTATTCCCCCCCCCCCCCACATATTCTGGTTTTCCTTCTTATTAACCTGAAATAGAATCCCTAAGAAATAGTGTCTTTTGTCAGCTAGCATTACTCCAGAGGTAAAGATTTTGTCTGCTTTTCTGGAAGAACAGTAATAAAGTAGATAGTGAATTAGCTCTACATAACCTTTAACCCTCAAATCTCCTGAAGAAAATGAAAAAGAAAATGATTTGTTACCAATTCATGACATCTCTTTTAAATATCAAAGACTCACATTAATGGCTGAGGAAGGCTATGCAAGATACCTGCTCCCTAAAGACCTTATTATATTAAGAGCTTATTAAAATTATGAATTAGAATGGTAATATATCTACTTGGGTTGTTAGAACTGAATGCCCAGTAAAATGGTCAATTCTCTTCCTTCTGTTCTAACCTCTTTATGTATCTCCTGATAGAGTTGTGAGCTGGAATGCATATTTTTTATGTATTTGCTTGTCAGGTTTATATCCTGACTTTTTTTCCCCCAGGTAGTCAAATTAATGTATTGAGCTCTCCAATCTTCCTCTTATCCTTGTGCGCTAAATTTAGCAAAGAGGGAATGGGTGGCCAAAAGTAATTTGGTGAACTTCTATGATTGAGGGTGGATTTGAATATTCTAACCACTCTCCTCATTTTTTACACTATATCTGACAAGGAAGCATGTTAATAAAATAACTATAATGTGTAATTCAGCTATATAAAGGTAGAACTTCATAATTGTTTCCTGACCTCCAAGTAGAGAGGTAATATGTTAATATGATAAAAGAATTGACTTTCTATTAGTGCCCTGCAATAAGCTGAACATTTAAAAAAAAATTCTGCAAATTTATTTGGCTTTCACACATAATTATTGCTTTATTACATGTTCCGAGTCAACATTATCTTTCCCTCTCTATATAATCTATTTCTGATGCACTTGGGGCTTTAATTGGGAATGCTTGCTATTATAGAACTCATTTGCAATCCAATTTAGTTTGTAGGATGTACCTGCAGTATTATTTATTTCTAATAATGTACATAAGATTTGGGTTCCACCATTGTTTACATGTATTTATTTATACACTTTTTACACATTTACATCTTTTATTTATACACATTTATGCCCTCATTCTCAAGAATGTTACTTCTCTGTATTTATAGATACTCCCAAGTAGGTTATACTCGATTAAAAACTTGCAAGCAAACTAGGAAGTCAAGCTGGTTTGATTTTAAAAGGTATAGATCAAGAGGTTGAGTTATGTCCAAGTAAGTGCACAATGCTCAAGAAATATCTACTCTTAGGAAATATCCCTAACTGTCCAGAAGCACACAAATAAGATTTCACTGCTCAATAGCTATGCTCCTTTCCCTCAGGAACAGAAGGCATGATTTCAAACATCACAAAATCTTTTAATGAGACACAGAAAAATAATGAAGAGGCTGCAGAAGAAAATGTGCATTTGAGACAGGCAAACAACAGAGCAGTACTATTTATATATTCATACTGAAGTATATGGGCATACCTCGCCATGTGAGTCTAAACTGAGTAATGCTAAATAAAAAGGCTTCATATTAGAAAGTCATGTTTTTCAAACATTATTTGTTCTGAAGAATGATAAAATGCAGCATAATTTAGCCAAGGGCCAACTGTACACAGAGAAACAATTCTGCATGCAGAGGGGAAAACCTGGTCAGTAGGAAAGCACAGTGTGCTGCCAATTACTTCTGAATCAGCTGCTTCACATGAAGAGGTCTTGCCATGCAGAAATTCAAGAGAATATGTTTTTCCCATTTCCTAAGCTCTTTGGACAATAAAAGTTGTAAAGAATGGCTGTAGGATAGAAAAGATTCTTAGAGAGGATGTTAAACACTCTTTCAGATAAAGTTCTGAAATACAGTTTGTTACTAACATTTAAAAGAAATGTAGAACTTTCCTTCACCATAGGAGGTAGGCATTTCTAACCTTCAACATTACTTTAATCTGCTTTTAATAGTTCTGATGACAGGTTTGAGATTTTATTGTAGGAGATTTTAGAATATGAAAGCCATTTTTAAAACAAAAGAAATTAGATAGTTCACATCCTAAGGGAAAGTTTCTATACCACTTTTTCCAATTTATTGGGCTGGAGATAGGACAAATTGCTTCCTAACATAATCAAGTAATCAAGTGTCTATATAATGCCTCTGAAGACCTACTTCATGGAAGCTGACAAAATCTATACAAATTCATTTTAATATTGGAAGATGTGCGCTTTGCTCATGTTCAATACATTTAGCCGTATCAGTGATAAGCTGGTAACTGGGAATGAATGAATGAAGAAAAGAAGTGGAATTGGGATAGTTCATCCTTCCTTGCTCTACTTGACCTATTGGCGGTCTTTGATATCATTGAATATGATATCCTTCTGGAGCGGCTTTGGGGAGTGGGAGTGGGGACAACGCCTCTGTGTTGTCCTGGTTCACTTCCTTCCTCTGTGGTTGCTTTAACTTGCTGTTGATAGAAAGAGAGAAGTCTGCCCCTCGTCCCCAGCTTTGAAGTGTCCTGCAGGGCTTAGTATTTTCTCCACTGGATGAAATCATCTGCCACCATGAATTGAGATATTATCAATATACTGATGATTCAGCTATATGTCTTGGCCCATGGTGAGTTAAGTGACTCCGTGACCTTCCTAACAGCTTGGAGGCTGTTAAGGTCTGGATGGGAAGCAACAGGCTGAAACTGAACCCTGACAAGATTAAAATAGTTCTGGTTCTTTGGTCCATAGAGAATTGCCACCTCTGGTCTTGATTGGCTCAGCCATACCCAATGCATAATCTGGGGGTACTGCTGGATTCACAACTGCTGCTTGAGGTGCAAGAGGCGGATTGTGGCCAGGAGGACCTTTGAACAACTGTGTTGTGTATCACTTACACCCTTCCTGGACCAACAATCCCTGCTTACAGTCACTTATGTCCTAGTCACTTCCTGTCTTTACTATGGCAACAAGTTCTATATGAGGCTGCCCTTGAAAAGTATCTGGAAACTTCAACTGGTTGAAATGCAGCGGCCCACATGTTTTGTGCAGACCTATATGTGCACCTGTGTCATCTCTCCTGTGGGACCTGCATTGGCTGCCAATTTGCTTCCAGATACAATTCAAGGTGCTGGTTGTCACCTTTACATGGCTTGGGACCAAATTATTTGAAGGACCGTCTTTTCCTGATCCACCAAAGTGGGGATATACCTAATGCTAAGGGTCCCTGCTTCTAAGGTTATATAGCGGGCCTTCTCATAGAACATTCCTGTGGAACATTATCTCCACAAAGGTAAGATCCCACCCCCGGTCCCGACACTTTTTTGCAAGGTCTTAATGACCTAGTTTTGCCAACGGTCCAGGGGAACCCAGAGTGGAATGGGTCCCATGAAAAGGGTTATTTCAGTGGTTCTCAACCAATGGTCTGTGAACCACTGGGGGAACTGCAATGTCATCACAGGGGGTCTGCATAAACTTGAAGAAATGTTATGATTTAAATCTTGAGTTAAATCTTGGGGATCCATGGTCAGAGTCTGTGGCCACAAAAGGTATTTAAAGGGGACCAGAAGAAAGGTTGAAGAACCACTGGCTTATTTGAATGACTGTTGTTGTCACCATGGGAGTGGAAGGCTACTGTTTTTCATTGTTTTTAGCTGTGTAAGCCACTAAGAGTGAGTTGGGTAGCTATATAAATTTTCTTTTAAAAAAAACCAAAACGAATAACAAACTGGGGATGAAGGAGAAGTTTCTCTTTTTCTTTTTCTGCACTCTCCTTTAAAAAAAAGTAGAAATATAAACTGTATTTGTTATATTCTGTAGCTGTATGAGTTTTACTTGTATAATATAATCTTTAATAAAATTATTGGAAAAAATAACCCTTAAAGGAATATAAAAATCAGATTATGCAGTTTATGCATACTTTCACTTTCTGTATAGAAGTAAATATTTTTATGAATTCTGTAAGCATCTGTATCTGCAGTGATGGTAATTTTTCAATGTTTCACTATAATTATTCACAGCAAAAATCATTTCTCATCCTATAATAACATACTTACATGTATCCCAAAGTCAATTTGGTTTATATAAACACACATGCACACACTCATTTTGTTATAGCAATAATAAAGATTTAGAATCCCACTTCATGTAAAATCACTTACGCTCACAGTCTTGATTTATATTCAAGAAAGAAACAAACTATCTCTTTATTTGCAGTCATGCTTAAGCATAAGCTTACTAACTCCAGTAAGTCCCTCTGCAGCAATAACGTCTATAAGCAAGAATTTGCTTTAGGAAGAAAACAAGAAACACTGCATGCACTTATGTACTTTCCTACTAATAAGTACTTTATATGAAGAGCAAATCTGTTCCCCAAAGAGACAAATATCTAAACCACAATTTTCCATAAAAATTAATTCAACAATGGCACAAAAAGATCAGTATTTTATTCCTCTCACTTTAAAGAACATCATACTGATGAAAAACAAGCAATGTCCTTTTTATCTGATGATTTATGGGAAATCCTGGCATGTACCTTTAGGGTCTTAAAAAGAGCAGGAGACTACGCAGCGTGTAACTATCTCCAGGGAAATCTAGCACATCTGAGACATAGTAATAAAGAACCACTATCGTAACATTTCCATATGTCATACAGCATTGAGCCACCGCTTCTCAATGTTTAACTTTGGATACTAGCAATGGAGCCACTGACAGATAAATGTCAACAGGAAAATAGCTGGACACTTAAAATTTTAACCTGCAACTGGCACTATCATATAGATTTAGGAGTCCAACAGCTACATACATGCACAGTTACAACAGAAGATGCTTCCAGAAAAGCAACTCAACCAAAGGATACTGTAACCAAAAGTTAAAACTGAAAAAATCCCTTTGAATGTGCCAAGGTCTGCATGCATGAATGACAATTTCCACCTTCTTCTCTATTGCAAAAGCAAATCATCATGCTGAATGAGAATCTACGATAGCTTTCTCTTATGTTTCAAGGACAGTCCAGGGCAGTGCAAATAGCTGATTCTAGGAAATCAGTAATGTCTGCTTTATGCAAAGCACAAACCACTCAGCATATTTGGAACATGCATGAGAGAAAGCGTGCTTAAAACAGGGGAAGAGAGACAATTTTAATCTATTCTTCTTTATGCCTTGTAAATTGTTCCAGCGTAGGAAATGCCTAGAAAGTGACACAGAATGCTGCAAAAAAGTAAAACAAGGATTATCAACACACACTACGCAGCCTCTAAAAATAATCTTTCTCTTCCTGTATCACTGGTAGAAGATGGCACTTCTGAACTCCACTGAAGAGGAAACACACAGAACACATGGCAGCTGTCATGGCCATCTTCCTAAATTCTCTGGTAGTTTTATCAATCAAATGGGGAGCTTCCACCTGATTGGAGAAAAGGAGGCTACACTAAGACAGGGATGAAGCCATCAGCCTTCCCAGGTATGAACTAATTCTGTTTTATTGTAAGGCTATATATAGTAAAAGAATCTTGCAGATCTGAAAGTACAAACCTCCCACCATCTCTTTTTGCATTCTGGCAAGTTTTTTTCTCTGCTCTTATACAGCTGTGGGCTCTCCTCTCTTGTCTGATCATTCCCTAAGTAAAATCTCCCCCTTCTCTCAGCTCATTTCCACACACCATTACAAGAGCACAGAGAAAAGGTGAAACTTCGCCTTCACAAAGCTTTATTCCTAACATATTAATCAATTAATTAACCTAGCCTCTGGGTTATCCTGGGGAGGAGTGGGGAATTAATATAGCCCTTGAGCACAATTCATTTCCCCATACCTGCTTTAACTTGCATTTCTCTAATGCACCCCATGGAGCATTTGAAAGAATTAAAAATAAACACATTAAAGGAAACACATTTAGGAAAATAAACTGAAAATATTCCCAATCCAAAACAGAACAACAACATTTTTTCTTGGCATATTATTACTTTTTCATGTTAAAATCTTATGCAATAATTCTATTAGAATTTGCTCCTTTTTGAAGAGCTGTTTTTTATTTTTTTCCTTCACAAGTTTATAAATCAGTTGTGTCATACAGGATTGTTACACATATATAAAATTGAGTCAAATATAACTAGTATAAAACTAAAGTGGATCACAAATGCTAGAATAGTTGAAATAATGTTATTTACCGCTCACACCACTTAATTGTGTAAGTCTGCATTTGCAATTATACTTAATAATGGTAAAATAGAAATATTCCCTCGTGCATCCATGAGTAGACTTATACCAATACAACTCACACTCTGGAGAACAGTACCTAATTTTTTCAGAAATCAGCAGAACACCTGGAAGGTAGTTGGAAAAGATGTCTTCTTAAGTTGGTTATGAATGAAAATCCTTGTTCCTTATTTTGACTTTTCTAAATTGCTTCATGTATTTTCACTGCATGTAATGACACATGGGAAAGCGTAGCTTGTAAGCAGTCTTTCACTCCTGCTGGATTTCCTCTTATCTATGCTGGTACTTCAGGAATTAATTTCTTAACATTGAACTAGGGAATGGCTCTCTTATTACTATTGGTTCCAAGTATGTCTGGCTTTAAGGCAGACATACTGCATCTGCACACCCTGGCTTGGAAAGTTTCCAGAAGAGTTAAGAGCTCATTTCTTTTGAAACTCAGGGACAGTACCATATGAACCCAGAGATTTTTCTGTTTAAAAAGCATTAATTTCAAACAGTTAACCTCTCTTTGTTTCCAGGTACAGAATCATTTCAACACAATTGCCAAAGGAAATATTGCTAATATTAAATATATTTCAGTCAAGATAAGAAGTCAAAGTTGGTAAGGAAAAATTAATTAAGATTCTTGACCCTATTCATACCCTAATGAATAGAACTACGAGCAGCTATTTGCAAGTGGCATTATCAAGTAGTGTTTCCAGAGAATCAACATCCTAGATAGAAGCTTTTCTTCTAAAAGAATAGATTTTATTCCAAAGGAAAAAAAATTAGGGCCAATTATTTTCTGTCCTTGACTTTAGTTTTGTATAACCTGCATACATTAGCAGTGTTCCAGATTAATCTGTCTTTTTCCCCCGCCTTCAGGGCATAATTCAACCTGTTGACATCAATGTTTAAAGCTGCAATTTTAATGCACAGATATACAATAACATTAATAGTTTCATTCATGTCCCATTTCTTACAATGTATACTGTTCCATATTTTAATGCTAGCTTATTATTATCAGAAAGATCAATTTGCAAAATATTGGGCAAAAGAGATGAACACAGAAAACAGAACAGTTGTTATATAACCTAAGAGTTTAAACTCAGAGCCGGTTGTGTTATGGTTAAGGCACCAGGCTAGAAATTAGAAAATTGAATTTAATGCCGCCTCACGCATGAAAACCAGCATGATGATTTTGGGCCAGTCACTCTATTTCAGCCCAGCTCACCTCACAGGAAGAAGAAAGGAGTATCAGGTATGTTTACTGCCTTGAGTTATTTCTGAAAATAATAATGGTAGGATTTAAAAAAAATTTAAATAAATAAATAAATAAATAAATAAATAAATAGGAAATGGAACATTCACCTTTTCCAAAATGTGCTACAAATCTTCAGAAGTGACTGGCAGAAAGTGAAATTAATGTAGTTATTTATTTGATGCATGTCAATTCCACTCAATAGTCTAATGCAAGAAATCTATAACTATGGGATTATTATTTACTGGTCTTATTTACAAATAAAGAATCTAACATTGAATACATGCAGTTATGCATGACACAACATAAAACAGAATAGAAATATAAGTCATTATGACCATTAAGCAGGTCACTTGTCATGACTGACCCAATTTTGCAGCAGTCGTTAAGCAAATGCTACAGTCATGCAACAAACTCATTGCTTGCTATGGGATGCTTTTGATGAAAATAAAATGCCAGTTCTTGACAAAAACATCATAAAACATGGTCACATAACTGCAAGTTACTGCAAACAGGCATAAATGTGGGCTGGTTGCCAAGCAACTGACATCCAATCATATGACTATTAGAACCCAGTTGCAGGTAATCATGGGGAAGTCTGTTATAATTTTGAACGGTCGCTAAGCAAACCAGTCATAAGCCAATTACTATATGTAAGAAAACCTTAAACCATTTCATTCAACATATTAATATTATGGTCATAATCATAAGTAATATACTGTGGGAATACTATTTATAATGCTAATAGATAGAGTTGGCTAAAATACATTTTGACTAAAGAATATTCAAAAAAATTACAACGGGAAAAGAAATGAATCTATAAATTGCATAATGTTCACAGAAATCCAGCTTACTAAGGAAGAAAGATCGCTTTGAGTAATGTTAAAATTTCTATTAAATTTTAAATTTCTATTTAATATTTTATTATCATCATTAAAAATAGATGGAAATCTCCAAATGTAGGATCCACTCTTATTGACACAATCCAGTTGACTCAGCTGTAGTGTTCAGTGATGCACCACATTTATGCATTGAAAAGAGGTGCTTCTCTGAAAATGTTACTTAATCATTTGATCTCTATTTGAAGTCTCGATCTAGTTCCACTCCGCTCTAACAATATTCTATCTTGGAATCTGAAGAAAGCAACCAATTATAAACTTAGAACTGCTTAGACGCCATGACGATAATGTAGCTGAAGACAGGCTGTATCTGTACTGTCTTTGGTGACTGATCATTGAAATTACAATTAAACAATCTCTAATGTCAGAGTGAGGGCTATAAGAAGTCATTATCTGAAAACTATTTTTTCTCTCAATAGGCCTTGGACACATCATATGACTCCTTCCTTTCCTTCCTCATCAGACATGACCATTTTCCTTCATAATTTAGCATTATCATGATCTGAGCCAGTGGTGAAATCTAAAATTTGTTACTGCTGGTTCTGTGGGCATGGCTTGGTGGGGGTGGGGGTAATGTGACTGGGTGGGCGTGGCCAGTTTTTTTTACTTTTAAAACCATTTTTCTACAAAATGCTTTCAAAATGCTTTTTTTGTAAAAAAAAAAAATGCTTTCAAAAGGCTCTGACGATCCCAGCTGAGTTGCTGATCAGCAGAGGCTTTTTTTCTTTTAAAGGCCTCTGCCGATCAGGCAGCTCAGCTGGGATCATCAGAGGCTTTTAAAAGAAAAAAAGCCTCTGCTGATTAGGCAACTCAGCTGGGATCGTCAGAGGCTTTTTTTTTACTTTTAAAAGCATTTTTTCAGCCGAAGAGGTTGTAGAAAAAATGCTTTTAAAAAGTAAAAAAAAAGCCTCTGATGATTGTGCGGCTCAGCTGGGCATGGGGGAGGGGGAGGGATTTTTGCTACCGGTTCTCTGAACCACGCGCCTTCATCGCTACCGGATCGGGCAATCCGATCTGAACCGGGAGCATTTCACCCCTGGGCTGGGCCAAACAGTGAAAGATTAGAGATCTCAAACCCTCCTTGTCCCAGAAGCTAGATGATATGGGCCTCCGGGTTCTGTTGATATAGCTGCTTGGAAGTTAGCACTCTACCACCTATCTTACAAGGCAACACTTTTAGCTATCATTTTCATCAATCATCATGTGTGAGAGAGGAGCCCTCTCATGGTTCATGCTTTTATTGAGAAATAAAAGGGGGAATAATAAAAATTATTGAGTGCCATCTCCTGACTCTAGAATGTTGAAGCAAAGGTGATAAAAATATAGAATTGCACATACAGCACTACACAGAGCACAGGAGAAAACAAGATGGCACTGGCCTATCTTAATTTAGAAGAACTCTGTGCCTAGGGAAAATCCAAATTAAATGGAAATATGCAGTATGCCGAGTGTGTACAGAGAACCTAAGTATCAGAGGCCACGACAGATTTATTAGGAGACACAGAAAATAATCATAGAACAATTCTTAACTTTTTCCTATTCCTCTAGAGACTAGTCTAAAGAATATAGTAATTCTATGCCAAGCTGTTACCTGGACAAACGGCGTCCTACAAATCCCAGTTCTAATATGAGACAGAGGGGATGCTAAATGTTGCTCTTTCCAGTTTCTTTACCTTATTTTATAATGAGAAAACATTTTCCTCTATTGCAGAGACTGGTTGGATAGATCTGCTTGTTACAAATATGCCCAAACCCATGAGCTTCGGCTAGAGCCTGAGAAAAAGTATTAATTCAAATGGTTGACTTTGTAGCTTGCCATCTGGAATATTGGGAAGGCAGGCTGGCTTTATAACTGACCAAAATATTTAATGTGTTTTAAATTGTTTTTAAATTTTATATTTCCTGCTGTTTTACTTTGGCTGTATACTGCCCTGAGTCCTTTGGGAGAAGGGCGGTATAAAAATTTAACAAATAAATAAATAAATAAACTTGAATTTTGAAATCTTCTGCTCTTCTCCCTGTCTCTAATAGTACTGGAATAGTTAACCATCTCCCTTTTGCATGTCTGCTCTTTGTGTTTCTTTAGGTATTTCATTCTCTCTCTCTCTCTCTCTCTCTCTCTCTCTTTTTGCATGAGCATGAAGAAAATTGCAAATAGGCAGAGAAAAACAGAGTCCATTTCATGAGCTGGGGAAGTAAAGTGATGGGTTCCCCGCTGTTCCTCCTTGCTCTGGTTCACCACTCTCAAGACAGAGCCAAGAGAAAGGCTATTGCTTCTCTTTATGAGGCAGAGGAAGGACTGAAAGACTTTCCTCTTTAGGACAGGAAGGTATACAAGTCCTGCCTTGAAGCCAAAACTAAAGGCATTCACCCTTGCCTATAATTTTCAATAATTTATAAAATGCTCTCTTCATTCCGGTATTACATCCTTTTTTGTTAAAATGAATACAATATTATAAATATACAGGCAGCCCTTGACTTACAGTGACAACTGAATTTTTATGGTTAAACGAGACATTTGAGTTTTGTCCCATTTTAAAACCTTTCTTGCCACAGTTGTTAAGTTAATAACTACAATTGTTAATTGAGTAACATGGTTGTTAAGTGAATCTGGCTTTCCCATTGACTCTGTTTATCAGAAGGTCACAAAAGGTGATCACATGACCCCAAGACACTGTAACCATCATAAATATGAGTCCGTTATCAAGTGTCTGAATTTTGAGCATGTGACCACGGAGATGTTGTGATGGTTGTGTTATAATTCAATCTTCAGTGTCTTTATAACTGTGAACAGTCCCTAAAGCAGGGGCCCTCAAACTTTTTAAACAGGAGGCCAATTCATGATCCCTCAGACTGTTCGGGGACTAGACAGGCTGGGTAGGCATGGCTAGGTCATGTGACTAGGTGGACGTGGCCAATTTTACAGTCCATTAAATGATGCACACAAATTAAACTTTAATTTGTTTTGCTCCTGGGGGCGTTTTATTTGCTTTTGTTTGCATGTTGCTCTTTTGGTTGACTTTTCTTTTTACTATATCATTTTTTTAGTTGTTAGGAGTCTAGGGGTCCAATTTAGGAAACTCAGTTTTGCAGCAATTCTTCTCAGCCCCAAGGAGCTTACAATCAACAAGTCTCTCTCTCTCTCTCTCTCTCTCTCTCTCTCTCTCTATCTTCTGGAGGCGGAGAAGGTGAAAAACACACCCATTTGTGGCCTCCTGGGATGTCCGCACACTATGTTTTTCACTCCCCCCATCTCCAGAACCACTCTGCAGACCAAAATTGTTGGCCTTACCTTCCAGTTACAGCCTGCGGGGTCCTGCAGTTGCCAAAGGGTGGGGCGATGTGGGCGGGACAGCCTCGTGGTCCTGTCCAGGCCAGATTAATGTCTTAGGTGGATCATATGCACACCATGGGCTGTAGTTTGAGGACCCTTGCACTAAAGGAATTGACATGCCCCTGTCGGAGACTGAATCTGCGGGAGAAGATGAACTGAATAAGAACTGACGGAGACGGAGAGGCTCCGTTGGCCTTGAAGGAAACTGGGGAAGGGCAGAGTCATTCCAGGCAAGGCTTTTCTGAATTAGAAAGGCCTGCAGACAGGGAGAGCTCAGAAGAGCAAAGACTACACCCAGCAAAGACTGATCTGAGAGCAAGGAGGGAAGAGAGACAGTGAGATCAACACAGACTGAGCTGGCTATAAGGGAGGAGAGTGTCCCGCCCCCTTTCACAAGGCACACTTGGGGACTGAGATGTAAGGAGGTGCCAGTGGGAGGGACATTTGTCAGGAACAAGCATTGAATCTGTAGAGCCTCATGTGCACTTGCCAAAGCCTGGAGATTGCTTTACTCTGTCTCATGGGGCTTGCCAGTTTGCCTGTTTTTCTGAATTTGCTCGGGTTACTGTTTAGCTAACCTGGCTTATTGGACTGCTGGCCCTGGTTGCTGTTTGGTTAACCTTACTTACTGGACTACTTGCAGCCAGAGACTTCTGAAGGTGTGTGTGAGAGCTTTGCTCCAGGACTTGTAGTGAATGTGGGAATGTTTGGGGGCACAGCTGGAGCAATAAAGAACCTGTTTTCTGGTTGTGTTGCTTTCGTGCCACACCCTGGGTCATCACAGGAATGGTTGTAAGTTGAGGATTACTTGCATTTGGCAGTAGAGGCAGGAAATACAAGTTTCTTTAGACCAAACATAAGAAGACAGTCACTACAGACAGAAATCTCTCAGGCTGCTATCTCATAGCACTGCAGTAGATACTGATGAATTACTGCCCAAGCTAAGGACTTTGCATTTCAGTTTCTTGGTATGAAATTGAAGGATTTCCTGCTCCAAATGGGTATAGTTTCCCAGCCAACCATTTTCTACAATTCAATTCCCTACTCAGGATTGATGAGACATTTGGGGTGAAGTTTAGAGTTTATTTTCTGTAAGCCGCAAAACTTACAGACACAACTGTAAACATGTTAATATCAGCTCATATTTACTTCACACATTCTTTGTCAAGATACATGACAAAATGCTTGGGGAAGAGAAGGTAAGATTATAAAATTAATGTGCGATTAACAGAATGGTGTTTGGGGATGTGTCTAAAAAGACTGATGAAAGATCGACATCTGGAAGATTGGAAGATATCAATATGAACAAGCACATTATAACAGTGTTCAGAGGAGGAATCAGTTGCACTTTAATACTGACAATTACTCAATTACCTACTTAAACTTTATTCATATAAACTTTATACTATAAGGTATGCCATGTGGCCTTATATTAGAATCAACTTACTAACAGTAGCTCATTATATTTAAAGAAGCCTGAGGTGAAAACTAATCTTTCACTTTGAGTGCAGCACAGAGGGCAAGGAGAGACAGCTACCATCCTTTGCAGATTACACAAAAATCCCACTTCAGAAACCATAAAATGCTGTAAAGACCCCATACCCTAAGCTCAGGAGAAATTGGATCGTCAGCAAGATAATGCTATCACCTAATCTGATTAGCCCCAGAGACATGAGATAAACATAACAAAGAACAGTCGGACACCAGCTGTAAATCCAATTCAGTCAAGTAAATCAGGCAGCTGTCCTAAGAAGCTCAGCATCTGGGGCCTGTCACATACAATGCTTTTAGGGAAATGACAACCGCTCAGTTCTCATGTTAGACATGAAAAAATGTGTTAATCTGTTTACCTTAAATAGATTTACCTCAGCTCGAGTTAGAAGGGATTGATGTTGGAAAACACTGCCAAAGCAGTGGCTGAACAGGGAAAGAAGAGTTCTGTTAAGGATGTTGGATTTATTGTCCCAAAGAATCACATACGGCACCTCAATTATAATACAGTTTAATTCAACAGTAAATTTTAATAAAAGGTATAAAGGCTGATTCTTAGAACTATGGCTTTGTTTTACTAATCTGTGGTTTTGCATGCTCCCATCTGGAACATTTACAAGCGGACATGCATGAAAGCATTCTTCCCTGAACAGGAACAATACTGCAGAATTCCTGCTAAAGTAGCTGTTATGTTCATTATTCTAATATTATAATTGCAATAATCTGCCAAGCAAAAATTGAGCGCAACTCAATTCAGGATACTACAAAATTCAAATATGGGATTGGACAGCATTCATAGAACATGCAATGTGTTGGACAACATACACATCCATTCCCACCCCACTTAGATGCGGGTGGGATTTGGAAAATAATCTCGCAATTTTTCATCACAAGTGTTTAAAATTATGTTCCAGTGGTACTGTATTATCTTCCATTTTCTAAAAGCCAGAATTAGCTTGGAAACTGAGCTCATTGGGATGAATAGAAGTTCCTAACATGTGAGAGCTTTCTTTAGATTATCTTTCCCCAACTAGGTGCCCATTAAATATGTTGGGTCTACATGTGTTGGTTAAAAATTCTAAAAGTTGTCAGCTGATATAGTATAAGATTTGAGGCCAGCGAAGCCAAAAATGTTCCTTTATGCCTAGATGATTAGCTTCAAACCCTACATTTAGAGGGATTTTGCACTGTATACTTAAGATTATTTCAGTACTCCACAGCTGTAAAGTAAAAATAGCATTCATGATACTTAAGAGGGTTAGAACGAAGAAAACTTTCATTATGTATTCATTTAGTTAACAGAATCTTTACTACATTTGTAAAAATGCATGCTGAGGTCTCTACTTTACATCTGATATTTGTTTAAAGTTCCTGAAAACTAATTATATGACCCATCATATTCAATTCCACTTTTTTCAATTTAACCTATCAATTTATGTTGGTAAAAATTCCCTGAGAGCAGGGAAGCCATAGAGAAAATAACTGAAACAATGATAATTGCTGTTTGTGCAAAATTGGGGGTGAGGGAGAAAGGATGGGGGGGGGGAGTACAAGTTTCTTACAGATCTTCGAACGGTGTCTAGGTAGTCATACATCTGTACAGAGATAATCTAGCAAATGAAGGTTTTTAGTGGATATCTTCCTCCACCTTTAGACCCTGAGATTCCAAGGGAATATGACTTTAAAAAAGAGTATAAATGACTCTGACCACTGATAAGGCCTCAGCAGTTTTGTCTTACTCCCATCTGCTTTGATATAAGTTGCACTGTTTGTTGGAGCATGTGGTAAAGGTAGCTCCAGGGGATTCTCCAATGACAGAACAGATGGAACTAATATTTTTTTTTCTGTTCAGAAGGTCAGACAACAGAAAGCTACCCTTGCAATGTAAATCTCAACTGGAATCACCCTATGTACCACTGTTACCAGCACTATATTATTAGTTGTTCAAGAAGAACATGCCCTTTCTCTCCAATATACTGTAGCCTATAAATGGTATGTTACAATCTTCTAGATGATCTGTTGTAAGAGATATAACAAGACCACAGCTAAAAAAAAATCAAGTTTTCTCTACAGGGAGCATTGATGTCAAGGCTTCACAATAAGCTCCTCATAGCTGTTCCATCAATAATGTAATAGATATTGTAACATATAAAAATATAAAGTATAAACTAAAGGAAATTTATAACAATGCATTGAGTTCTTTATTTGAGAAGAACAGGGAATCACAGCCTCAAGTCCTTTCCAACATTGTCTTATAGGGACTTGACTCTCACAGAGTTCTTGCTCAAATACATTAGATAATGGCTCTTTTAGCTATTTGATTCTGTTCTCTTTGTTGCAACTATATCAGGCTTTTGGAGTGTCCAGTTACATTTCACAGTCACACGGCCCCTCATTAGGGTATCAAACAATCACAATAAACCTTCAGTAGCTTAACTCCAAGATACAAAACACTTTATTTTTATTAAACCCAGAATACTCATAGGATAATTACTAGCCCCTACATATCAAACACAACTTAACCAACCACTCTTGTCAGTCTACTTCCCCATTGTATGGTCAGAGCACTACACTCAAACTATATCCCATTCTTTAGGTGAGCAGTAATATGAGAACCAAGAACGAACTCAGTTTAGGCTGTTTTGTCTTTTTACATGATTAAAAGCATTTACGCAGTCACAAAGTTAAGCATCCTAATCTAAAGGTGGGGGAAGAGAGGAGAAAAGGAAGAAATAGGAAGAACAGGAAACATGGATAAGGGAAAATTCTGATGCCCTCCTCCTTATAGCACTGTCATTCTTTTAACATTCAAAATTAGAGTAGACTATCTTCACTTGTCAGTTTCTCCCTCTCACTGACTCTTTCAACCCAATTCACCATATTTGGCCAAGACCATTTAATGTCCTATTTTTCTGACTTCCTCTTTGTTGCAATCCAGGCCAAATTATGAGCTTCTTCAATAGACTATGTGGCAGTGTTTCTCCAACAACTTTCCACTTAACTTTTTGTGGTTAGCTAAGATCAAGAGCTATAATCTGGAATTCAAGCAGCATTAATTACTGCACATTCTGATAATACATAGAAGAGAAAAGATGAGAGAAGAAGTGGAGGCTGTTCTAAAATGTCAGCATTTTATGATACAACCTTCTGGCTTACTTCCTCAAGTTTTAATGGGGTCGCTTAGGTCAAACCAGGGAAGCAGAAAATTGAATTTCTTGCATATTAATTTTTCTGTTTCTCGTAAGAAGAAATGCCTTTGCATACAACTACTATCTTTTGGAATATAGAACTATGAGAATGATTAAAAATGCCAAATACTCCAAAGATATAAACGAAAAAGAAACTAATTCATCAAAACAATGAATTATAAATTAGAGGGAAATGACAAACAGAACAAACTAATAAAGAAAAAGCACATGGAAAAATCCATTGTTCTTTCTTCCTTTATTTGAGAACAGTTTCTGATGCTTCCCCTGTTGCCGTCAAAAACTGAGTGGATATGCTGAAAACATGTAGTTTTGTGTGATTGGGAGAGGTGCTTAGAATGCCAAAACTCTTTTTCAGCTTTGGAAGCTTCCTGAATTACATTATTTGCAGGCACGGAATTCAGAGCTGACCAGACCACAAAGAAGGACTGGGAGCTCTAATATTACAAGAGAAGAGACATACAAAGAATGTCTGGGTGAATGTGGGCAGACAATAATGAGGTGATATGTTTGAGATATATGAATCTCAAATATCGATCTGGCTCAAACATTCAGATGTACAGTATACCTTGTTAGGAATTATTCATGGGCTTCCAGAGACATTATGCTAAGTATAATAACGAAAGCAGAATAAAACACAACTCTCTTACAGAGAGAGAGACAGAGACAGAGACAGTGTCAGACTGACAGACAGACAGACAGCTGTCTATGACCAAGAATTCAAGATGATCTGGTATACATGAAAGATATATTCAAAAACAGCTGGATGTAGGAATCGGCAAGAATTAGAAAAAAACAGCACAAATCACTGACATGTTAAGAGTTTACGTGTCCTGCTACATGGCAATAGTATAATTATTCTCAATAGAATTCATTCTGGAGATGGATGGGATTTATAGAACTGATGTTTAAAATGTTCACTTTTCATGTTACAATAGTTACTTTTGTACATGCAAATCCACTTTGTTTCCTAGAAATTTGTGCACGTGCAATGAATCAGTGTTTAAAGATCACGCAGTTCAAGTACAACTTCAGGTTTACATATATAAAATTATTTACAAGTTACAACAATTTATTTAGTGACTTTTGGAAGTTACAACGGCACTGGAAAAATGATTTATAACTATTTTTCACACTTTTTTTGCATGATATTTCATAGACCCCTTAGTTTTCTACATGGATCTTGTCTTTGGGGTTTCTTAAAATGTTGGCTACTTTTTGGTCACTGAATTACACAAACTGAATTACACACTCTCACAAACACATTAATCTCTAACGGATTCCAAAGAAACACAATTACCAACCTAATCCAAAGGGAAACACCCCCCAAGAACCGAGACACAGAACAGGACAAAGGCATTGCCCTCCTCCCTTACATCAAAGGCACCACAGATAAAATCAGCAAAATTCTCCACAAACACAATATCAAGACAGCCTTCTGCACTGACCAAAAAATACCAACATCTTAAGAAACCCCAAAGACAAGATCCAGCTAGAAAACCAAGGAGTCTATGACATACCATGCAAAATCTACCCAGCCACATACATTGGACAAACTAATAGGAGAATAAATGCACGCATTGCAGAACACAAGAACGCAATCAGAAAAGAAGAAAAAACTTCCTCCCTTTTCCAGCACCTTAAAACAACAGGACATGAAATTGACTTTGAAGGAACCAAATTAATCTCCAAAACTGGACACTTCAACAAGAGAATAATCATGGAAGTCATTGAAATAGAGAAACACCCTCATAACATGAATAAACGCGACAATACCTCTCACCTACCGGACATCTGGAAACTAGCCCTAGTCAACAGAAGAGTCCCAGCCACGAAGTTTAACACAGGACCCAAGATAACACATGACACCACCACCAATCAGCCTCACCAGATTCAAACCCAAACCCATCCCATAGACGAAATACAACCACATCCAGAAGCCAGACCATGGCGGCATCACCAGCTGCTGCACCCCCCTCCAATCCCCACACAAAGCAAACTGATACATGCCATGAACACATGGCAAGACCTCAAACTCGGAGCCAAACCAAAGCCCAGGATGTGGCATCACAGCCATCTGCTCAGGACATTACATCAAAAAACTCAGGATATCACAATACTAGAACTCAGGATGTTAACACACATTAACAGGATGTTAATACACATTACCCAGGTCGTTAAAATACAAAAGACTAATGGGCACACATCAAGGACTAATGGGCACACATCATGGGCACACAGGATGTTACGAAACACCTGACTAATCTGCAAACATTAACTCCATCAACCATCAAGATATAACAACACAGGCAACCAATCCGCTCACAGCAACAAAGCCAGCACCCCATACCTCCCCACCAGTATTTATAGAGAGAAGGCAGCTCCGATCACACTTTCCTCACACAAGCACAAAGCCGAAGACAGCAGCCTGAAGATGACGAGTTATTAGGCTAAATTAGCTTCTTAGTCTAAGGAAAAGGTCTAGTAGTAGTTTTCCTATTTCCTAAAAAATGTTTAAAACATCAAACCAGTAAGAGAGAAATGTTAAGATAGTAAAGTAGATCAGAATTAAATAAATTTGTATTTTTAAGTAATATGCTAAAATGAAAGGAAGATTTGTACTAACCTAAGACAAGTTTGAAGTCACCTTAGTTCTAGCAGTTGTTTACATTCAATCTCAGCTAGTCTGCAAAATCTAATTACAATACAGGAAACGTCTACTTTCTGATCAGCTAAAAGGAGATTAAGATAATCAGCTTCCATCCTACCAGGGAATCATTTTATGAAAGGGAAGATGAATAAAGCCCAGAGATCCCTTTAAAGGAGGCAGCAAAGCAACACTTTTCCTAATGTCTCAATTTCCCCCATACCATAAGTACTAGCCCAGCTTTAATAAGCCAATCTAAAAGCTCTTTTGATGTTTTAGGACACTGTCATGAACATGTATGGAGCAGGCCCAACTCTTTTTGTTGTCTTCCTGGGATTATGTAGGATGGAGCATGATTGAGGCCTCTTTATATTCCTGGCACTTTGCTTGAACAATGTTCTAATCTGTTAACAGTCCACTGGGATTAGTGCATTAGAGGACAAATTTAAGGTGGCACAAAGTGATTCCTACCAAGAATGGAATTTGTCTTGATGTGTCAAAACAATCATATTGTCCGATTTACAAATTAGTTTGAGTAACAAACGCTACCTGTACATGGATTCTAATTGATAAACAAAGAAAAACCTTATTTTTTAAAAGAGAAAACTATAATAACTTCATAACTTCAAATATTAAAATGCCAGCATTTTCTGTTAAAAGAGATAAATATAGAGCTCTTAAATTACCAGAAAATGTCAATTTTAAAAGGGGAATTTCATGTAAATACAATGCTCCAGGCAGATCACAAGATGGTGCTAGTCTGCTATAAACAACTGCCACAACCACAATAATCAGTCAGCCTCAATCCAGAAGTTCTTCCTTGATTTCAAAAGGAGAGAAAGAGAAAACTTTTTTAATCCCTACAACGGAAGGGCTACAGTATCTAAGACCTGCAGAACTCTCTAAGTTATAGAACCACTGGTCATGAATGCTTCTGACCATGACCAAATCGGGTTCCGACCAAAAAATTCACAATTTTTTTCCCCACAGCCGATTTCCCCTTCGCGCCATTTTTTTTGGTAAGTGCCAAATTTCCAAGATTAGGTTTGGGTCACACCCAAATCGGTTTGCGCCCAAAGTTATGGAACAAATTATGGTCGTGACCAGAGGTTCTACTGTACCTGACCAACAGCACCTCTCCCTGACATAGATGTGAATTCTACGTTTTCTCCTGGCTGGCATGTAGGATGCCTGACGGTAAATTTTAGATTTCCAGATTGTGATTCATAAAACTCCCAAAATGTTACCTTGCGCAAGGGATTTGCTGGTAATATATTATTGTAATCCATATTAAAATTCAGCTATCAACTTTTTTTTTTACTAGAGAACACCTATCATGACTTTGAATTTGATTGTAAAAACAGGATTTGCTATATTACCCAAACTTTTATTAAACTCAACCTGAAGTCTCAACTGCTGCATTTGCTTTTGAAAAAAAGGCTTGTTGATACTACTTCTCTTAAAACCATCTGTCAGATTTTTGCTGCTGAACTTGTGTACAAAATAACAAGGGCAGTGTCAGAACACTGTCAGTTTCAACACAGAGGCTGCCTTATAAAGTTGGTTTTGCTTGCTTCATTTTAAATTGGCTTTTGTTTTTGCTTTGGGAACTCAATGTCATTGTAAGCTTAATACACTAAACCAAGTATTTCTAATAGCACTACGATTTGTATATTTTTACCTCCAGATAAAAAAAATTAACTCTTCCAAACTGATAAATGTACTTTTAAGAATATGCATTAGGTAAATTACCATGGCTCTTAAATGGTTTTGTATAAATCACACATTTTTAGCATATAATCATGAGAAATAAACTAACTACCCTGTTTCCCCCCAAATAAGACATATCCTGATAATAAGCCCAATCAGGCTTTTGAGTGCATGGCAATAAGGCCAAGTGCTTATTTCAGGGTTCAAAAAAATATAAGACAGGGTCTTATTTTCGGGGAAACACGGTATCAGGGATGAAATCTAAAATTTCTTATTATTCTGTGAGCGTTGCTTGAGTGTGTGTGTGAGTGTAATGTGACTGGGTGGGCATGGCCAATTATTATTATTTTTTACTTTTAACACCATTTTTTCTACAACCTCTTTGGCTAAGAGGTTGTAAAAAAATGTTTTCAAAAGGCTCTGACAATCCCAGCTGAGTTCTCTGATCAGCAGAGGCTTTTTAAAAAAGCTTCTGCCGATCAGGGAACTCAGCTTGGATCGTCAGAGCATTTAAAAGAAAATAGGTTTTTTTCTTTTAAATGCCTTTGATGAGCTGCACGATCATCAGAGGCTTTTTTTTTTTACTTTTAAAAACATTTTTCAACTGTAGTTGTAGAAAAAATGCTTTTAAAAGTAAAAAAAAAAGCCTCTGATGATTGTGCGGTTCAGCTGGGCATGGGGGGGGGAGGGATTTTTGCTACCGATTCTCCAAACCACCCGCCTCCATTGCTACCAGATCAGGCGATCAGGCTACCAGATCAGGCGATCTGGTCCGAACCGGGAGCATTTCAGCCCTGCATGGTATATATTGTTGTAAAATGCAAAATTCTAGAACCAATGGATGTTTATTTTGAGTAAAAGAAATTGTCTCAGTAAAAAAAAAAAATACTATTATCTAAGAATGAAAAACAAAACCTGAAGTAGACAAATTAAAGAAAAAATGTGTATGTTCCTTCTGCTGAAAAACAGCCTTTCACACGAATATGAATTATATTTGCCCCAGAAATCTGCCAGCATAGCATCTTCAGCAATGCTGAGCAACATTTTTTTTCTTGCTCCTCAGTCTCTAGAAATGTCTTTTATAGGTAACCCCTATGTCAAAATTTATTTTTATATTTATATCTTTAGTCATTCATCACAGAACTCATTTTTCAAAGTAAATGAAATTTTTTGTTGAAATATTAAACTCAGTCCACTAGGGGCAGGAGGCAGAAGGGAAAAAATGCCAAGGATTGCAATTTAAGGGCAATTTGGAAAGGAACTAAAGACAGGTATACTACAGGTAAATGGTGACAAGAAAAAAAAACACATGATAAAGTATCTTCTGTAGCTGCCTTGCTTTCTGTTTGTACCTAGAACTATAGGGTGAAGACATAGTCATAGTGATGTGGTTCTCTATTGGCCAGAACAGATTCAAGGTTACACAGATAATCAGTAAGTGTTTATCCCTAAAGAGAGAAGGAGAACAGAGAAATATTGGGTCACTATAATGAGATCATTGTTCCACCCAACCTTACTGAGTCATCTATTGCCAAAAATATGTCTTTCAACATAGACTCACAATTAGATGTTTTCTAACATTAGGATACACATACAAATATTCTAGAAGATAGTCTTTAGGTTCTGTTTAAAAGAATCATTTCTATTGTGTCATGATTCCTGAAATTAAGGAGCTGAGGTATTCAGGCATTTTCTGAAACTCTTCGTGTCAAACATAGACTCTAAGCCTTTCTAAAGCATCAAACATATACAGGCCATTTATGCAAGAGCTTCAAAAAATATTTTACCAGCGTAATCCACCTTAACAGTATAGCCTTTGGGTTTGCGAAAAGCTTACAGTTATACCTTTATACAATTGCTATAAATGGGAAGAGTCTCATTTTATAGCGTTTCAAAAACCAGTACTTATGACAAGTTGAATCCCTTTATAGGGATATATAAAGCTTTCATTAGCAATTGAATTAATCATGGTGAATTAAAATACAGAAACTGAAAACAAAGCAATAGCTGTAGAGGCAAGGAGAAATGGCTAAATCTAAAGACTGCTTGGTTTGTATTAGCAGAGAAAAAAAGCTGAGTCTTTTCCCTCATTATTTTCTTTTCCAGCTGTGTTTGTTACTCTTCCTCCCCAGTAGGAGTATATATCCAGCGGTACACATGATTTCTAGGAGCACATCAGCATAATTAGAGGAATTTTGATCTAAAGTCTTTTCTAATCTATTTCTTCTTTCTGTTTCTGCTATCAATATTAGCAGTGGAATCATGGAACAACAGAAGTTTCACTGCCTGTATTATGAAGAATTATGACCAGAAAGAATGTTCTCTCGGGGTATTGCTCAGTGGGTTGTTCTTAAAGCTTAAAACTGTCTCATAGAATCTTTAAAATGTTCAGGAAACCTAGCTCTACCACTTTATCTATAAAAATTGTTACTTTCATTTTACTAGCAGCGTATTAATCCCAAAGCAGGGATGGATTTCCCTCTATAAGGAGTACACAGCACTGTAACACATTCCATATCATCTGGAACATGTGTTCATTGGAATACATCTTCATTAAGAACACCTTAATTAAATGTTGATATCTTAATTAAATGTTGATAGTCTCCTTAGGGTTTCTGAATTACAGGTAGTCCTCAGTTAACAATCACTTGCGCAGCAACCATTCAAAATTATGATGACACTGAATAAGTGGTACTTTTGACGGGCCTTCAAAGTTTCAGCCATCACATGATTGCAGTCTGGATGCTTGGCAACTGGCTTGCAATTATGACATTTCAGCATTCCATGATCGCATAACCACGCCTTCCTACAAGCGAAATCAATGGGGAAACTAGTAGGGAAAGTTGTCAATAGTTTCTCTAAGTCTATCTTGCTCTTGCCACTTTTCCTTCTGAGGAAGTCTGGCAACGGAAAATAAGTACCCGGGAATCTTATAATCTGTACCATGTGCATACCACAGCCCCCCATACACTCCGTAGCACACACCTGCCTACACAGTTGTGCTCACACCAAAAGCTGCCATTTCTGTACCTCCCAACACTCTGCAGGGCATACCCCTACCTGGTCATCCTCACATCACCTACAAAACCACCCATCTATTCAGAGACACATCATAGTACTCACCCACACACTGGGCTTCTTGCGAACCACCCAGGACTTATGATTTCCTGCTAGCTTCCCCATTAACTTTGGTTGCTGGAAGCCAGCAAAAAGTCAGAAGTTGAAGACATGTGAGGTCCTTTGGTTATCCTTGCTTTATAACAGCAATGAGACTTCTGGCATTGCCCTCAATATTGATGCAGTAACATGATGTTGTACTTTACAACTGCACTGTTTAGTGATGTAAATTCCATTCCCATGTACTAAATGAGAACTACCTTATATGATGATAAATTCTGTCTATGAGCAAGATAAAATTATCCAAACAGATTTCTGTAAAATTCTTTACTGACTATGAAAAGTCTTCTCAATTATTCACATAAATAAGACTAACAGCTGGAAAGTTGGTCTAATTCTTCCTCCATAATTTTATGATTGGATTAAATTTTCAGTAGTCTTGCACCTGGTTCGTACCTAGGCTGCAGACATATGCTATTGTCTTCTTATGAGATGTTTTTTCTTCTTTTACTTCCCAATCTAGGCTGCAGACTAGATTGGGAAGTAAAAGAAGAAAAAACATCTCATAAGAAGACAATAGCATATGTTCAGCAGTGTCAAGCTCACACTTATATCATCACACAGTCACAAGATCAAAATTTGGGCACTTGACAATCGGCATATATTTATAAAAGTTGCAGCATTCTGGAGATCATGTAATCTCTTTTCTAACTTTCTGAGCTGGCTTCCAACAAGCAAAGTCAATAGGGAAGCTAGATTTGCTTAACAATCATGTGATTCACTTAACTGGCATGTCTCATTTAAGAACTGTGGCCAAAAAAAGGTTGTAAAATTGTAGACAACTCAGTTAACTGCCTCATTTAGTGACAGACGTTCCCACTTGTGGTTGTAAATTGAGGACTACCTTTATACCAAGTAGGCTCTTACCTGGCTAAATCCTGGCTGAAAAGGATGATCTAGCATGTATCAGAGCAAACTGACTGACAGAAGAGGGAGTACATTACAGGCAGTTCTCGAATTGCAACCACAGTTCGGACCAGACGTTCTGTTGCTAAGTGAGGCAGTTATTAAGTCACAACCCCTTTTACAACTTTTGCCACAGTTGTTAAGCGAATCACATGGTTGTTAAGCGACTCTGGATTCCCTCATTGAGTTTGTTTCTAGGAAACAACCTGGAAGGTCACCAATGGTGACCATGTGATTTCGGAATGCTGAAATCATTGTAAATATATGCCTGTTGCCAAGTGCCAACATTTTGATCATGTGATCATGGGGACACTGCAGTGGTCTTAAGTCTGAGGACTAGTCATAAGTCACTTTCTCAGTGCCACTATAACTTCAAATGGTCACTAAAGAAATGGCTGTAAGGTGAGGACTACCTGTACTTTCACTGTACCCTATGACTATAGAAATTTCATGTTTCAGACTACATGCTCCATCCATATTTGAATATTCACTGTTTGCTGTTTCAGTGATCCAAAGACCATAGGGATGTCTATCGGTCTCTTTTTGTCATGAAATAACTGAGGTTAGTGATGGACTGCATTTAGTACCAGTTTTAATGTTGACATTCCTCAGACAGGGGCAGATGAGAATTTCACGTTCTCCATGATGATTATGAAGCTGTGTCAATTAATATCTCCCCTCCACCCATACATACACAAAACACACACACACATATACACACTCAAAGAATCCCAATTAAAAGGGATATAAAAATAAGAAACCAAGAGAGTGACCTGGATAATATTCCTCTATTGGGTTTACACAGAATCATCATTGTCTCGAATGAGATCGATCACTGTTGCATCATCTGCAAATAATGTCTTAGAATTTGATTTCTTTTCATTTTTACCTTGTGCTACCTCATAAAATTCTTCAAAGCTTTAACAAGTCTCATCTGTATACAGATGGGAGGTTGAACAACTAGCCTCGTGGTGCGACCAGAACAATCTGGAACTGAACACCCTCAAAACCGTAGAAATGGTGGTGGACTTTAGGAGAAACACTCCAATACTACCACCTCTTACAATACTAGACAACACAGTATCAACAGTAGAGATCTTCAAATTTCTAGGTTCTATCACAGTGATGGCTAACCTTTTTGCCGTCACGTGCCAAAAGCGAGGGGAGCATGGGGGGGGGGTCACGTGCATGTGTGCCCACACCCATAATTCAATACCCCCCATGCCCCACCCCCCATGCATGCATGTGCTACCCTCCCATGCTCTCCCGCTTTTGGCACGCAATGGCAAAAAAGTTACTGGTGGGCCCAGAAGGCCTGTTTTTCACCCTCCCCAGGCTCCAGAGGCTTTCTTGGAGCCTGGGGAGGGCGAAAACAGCCTCCCACACCCCCCGGAGGCCCTCAGGAGGCTGGAAACGACCCGTTTCCCAACTTCCGGTGGGCCCGGAAGGGCCGAAAATCAGCTGGCTGGCGTGCCCATGCACGCTGGATCTGAGCTAGAGCAACATTTGTGTGCCCACAGATATGGCTCCGTGTGCCACAGGTTTGCCATCAGGTTCTATCATATTTCAAGACCTAATAAGGACACCTGACATCAAAAACATCATCAAAAAAGTACAACAAAGAATGTTCTTTCTGCGCCAACTTAGAAAGCTCAAACTGCCCAAAGAGCTGCTGATACAGTTCTACAGAGGAATTATTGAGTCTGTCATCTGCACCTCTTTAACTGTCTGTTGGTTCTGCAACCCAATAAGACAGACACAGACTTCAGAGGATAATTAGAACTGCAGAAAAAACAATTACTACCAACCTGCCTTCCATTGAGGACCTGTATACTGCATGAGTCAAAAAGAGGGCTGTGAAAATATTTACAGATCCCTCACATCCTGGACATAAACTGTTTCAACTCCTACCCTCAAAACGACGTTATAGAGCACTGCACACCAGAACAACTAGACACAAGAACAGTTTTCCCCCCGAACGCCATCATTCTGCTAAACAAATAATTCCCTCAACACGGTCAAACTAGTTACTAAGTCTACATTACTATCACCCATCTCCTCCCACTTACGACTGTATGACTGTAACCGTGTTGCTGGTATCCTTATGATTTATATTGACTGTTTCCTAATATGATTTGATTGCTTATTTGTTCCCTATGACTATCATTAAGTGTTGTACCTTATGATTCTTGATGAATGTATTTTTTCTTTTATGTACACTGAAAGCGTATGAACTAAGACAAATTCCATTCACACTTGGCCAATAAAGAATTCTATTGTATTCTATTTGAAGGGACTAAAGATCAAGATTGTTAAAAGTGAAAGGAAGAAATATAAAGTAAGTTTATTTGATAAAGGTTAAAATAGAAGTTGTTATCTAAACCTTAATGGACTTCTGGTTATCAGGACTAAACATGGAGGCTTTTATGATCTGTTTATAGATAACAGATGGAATGTGGAAATAAGAGGTCATCTGCTGTATTTTAAGAGGCAATGTTACTAAAATTGTTTATACTTGTTGGGATGAAGGGAGAAGTTATCTCTTTATATATTTCTTTTCTTTTTGTTTATTATATTCTTATTTTTTTCTTTCTTTTCTATTTTTCTTTCATTTCTGCACTTTTTTCTTTTTTCTTTTTCTTTTACTTTGCAAAGGTTTTTTTAACCTTTTCAACTGTAACTTTTCATAAAATTACTATTTAATAACTATAGATTTCTTAATTCTTTTTAATGAGGCAGCAATCAAGTCTACTAGCAAGGACTTTTTTAGAATGTTCTTTCTCTAGAGTGTGTGTAGATCAATAATTGTTTAGAATGTTGAGTTACTGGCTAACAATTCAGAAATGCAAAAATCTGCCTTGTTTCTAGAAAGGCTAGTGACTAGTAGTCACTGTGATTTAAACAAGTAACAGCCAGGAACCTGATGTCACTTCTTAATAGGACAGAGGTAAACGAGTGGGGTAAATGAGTGGAGTACTACAAGGTTCCGTCTTAGGCCCAGTAGTCTTCAATATCTTCATAAACTACTTAGATGAGAGAATAGAACGGGAATTTACCAAATTTGCAGATGATACTAAGCTGGCAGGAATAGGTAACACCCTAGAAGATAGGCTCAAGATCCAGATGGATCTTGACAGACTTGAACACTGGGCCCTATCTAATAAAATGAAATTCAATGTAGAGAAATGTAAAATCCTACACTTAGGCAAGAAAAACCGAAAGTACACATATAGACTTGGTGATACCAGGCTTAATACCAGTAATTGTGAGAGAGATCTTGGAGCCTTAGTGGACAACCAGCTAAATATGAGCCAGCAGTATGCAGTGGCAGCCAAAAAAGCCAATGCAATCCTAAATTGCATTAACAGAGGGATACAGTTAAGATCAAGTGAGGTATTAATACCATTCTATAAAGCCTTAGTAAGACCTAGTGTACTACATCCAGTTTTGGTCACCACACTATAAAAAAGATGTTGAGACTCTAGAAAAAATGCAGAGAAGAGCAACCAGGATGATTAGGGGACTGGAGACTAAAACATATGAAGAATGGTTACAGGAACTGGGCATGGCTAGTCTAGTGAAGAGAAGGACCAGGGGAGACATGATAGCAGTCTTCCAATATTTGAGGGGCTGCCACAGAGAGGAAGGGGTCAAGCCATTTTCCAAAGCACCTATAGGCCAGACAAGGAATAATGGATGGAAACAGAACAAGGAGAGCTTTAACCTGGAAATTAAGGATAAATTTTCTGACAGTGAGAACCAGTGGAACAGCTTGTCTTCAGAAGTTGTGGGAGCTTCATCACTTGAGAATTGAAAAAGAGATTGGATGGGTGGTTGAACTAGATGACCTAAAAGGTTCCTTCCAACTCTGTTAATCTGTAATTCTGATTTCCTGTCATTATCAATATCCATGAAAACTATCTACCTAATGAAACTTCATCTTTAGGAGACCATTCTGGACTAAAAATAACATGTGGGGAAGCATTGACATCAATGCTTCCCCACATAGGGACACGCTAGATAGTGATACATATATTCAGCTCCATCAGCTGGTACTCCTCAATTTACAACTATTCATTTTATGATCATTCAAAGTTACAACAGCACTGAAAAAAGTAACACGGCCAGTCCTCACCCCTACTATGGTCAAAGAATCCCCATGGTCACATGATTAAAATTTGGGCATTTGGCAATTGGCATGAAAGTTGCAGCATACCAGGGACATGTGTTCACCATTTGCAACCTTACCAATTGACTTCCAATGAGCAAAATCAATGGGAAAAGCTGGATTCATGTAATGGCAATGTGATTCACTTAACAACCATGGCAAAAAAAAAAGATTATGATGTTAACAATTTATACTTAACCAAATTTCTGGTCCTAATCGTGGTTGTAAGTTGAGGACTATCTGTAGACTGGGCTGGTCACCAGGATCATCAGGGCAGGACCTGTTGCACATTTTGGTAGCCATAAATTCTCTAAGGTGATGCTTACTCTCTAGAACAGGGGTCCTCAACCTGTGAGCCATGGCCAACTACTGGGCTATGTGAGTGGTTGGCCAGTGCATGCACACACACCCCACTTGCACTAGCAATGTCGCGAGTAAACATATTCTTACTCTCGCTAGTGTCACAGCACTGCATGGGCATTCATGGCTGTTTTGCATCATGCATGCAATTGAGGCCCCGTTCGTGCGCACGCTTGTGGCCATCTGTGCACACGTGCATAAAGGCGCTTTCCCCAGGCTGCCAACCCAGAAACGTTGAGGGTCCCTGCTCTAAAAGGCAACCCATCTGAAATTTAGGAGATTCCCATTGTTACATTTTTTATGTCCCTACTGAAACCTGACTTTGTCAACCAGGCCTTCCCAACATGAATGTTGGAAGTATGTTTGTTTCCCCACCTGTTTTTAATAAGTATATTTTGTTTCTTTAATAGTAGATTGTCTTATAATACTTTATGAATTATTATGCATTTTACTGCTGTTTTTATTGGAAATGGCTTTGAGATGTTTCAGCACAAGAAAACAGTCCAGAAATATATAATAAAACAAGTTTGCATACTTGTGATAAATTTTATTGATTGGAAATCATCACTGTTTATCAGGGTTGTTTATAGATCCAGAAAGACAGAGAAATCCTGGAAGAAGATAGAAAGTTAAATCCAATTTTTCAGTATATGAGCATCTAGTCATAAATCCTAGTAACTTGATTTCCTATTCTGTCTAAATGTGGACAAAAAAGCTAATGTTTGCTACATGCACAGGCCACCTTTAAAAATTGCTATATTTGAAAGAAAATGACGTATGCAGAAAGCTATAAAGCACTATATGTTAAATTAAATTTGGGGTTGTCTGTCTGTCTGTCTAACTATCTATCTATCTTACATTTATATGGCTCCCCATCTCACAAAAACATGACTCTGGGTAGCATACAATAAAAACGATTATGTTTATGTTTATGTTTATTGGATTTCTATACCGCCCTTCTCCCGAAGGATTCAGGCCCGATTAAACAGCGATATAAAAACAATTATTTTATATATGAAAATATTACCATTGTATTTCAATAACAAGCATAACTATTTCCACTAAACCTAATTAAAAGGTTCTTAACATCACTGGCTATGAACTTTATCAGCCTTCTCATCGCAATTATATTTTCCCGTGTGCAAAATACTGTTTTGCTCTCCTTTAGAGGGGGGAGTTGCAGCAGTTTGGTGTGATCCTCAATGAATTGTCCTCAAATGTTCTGTATTCTTTGTATTTTGTTCCTTTTGCCTTCTGGGATTAAATACAGATATTTGAAATGGATGGCATATCAGGGAAAACGAAGATATTGATTGCTTCAAACTTGTAGAATTTTTTTCAGAGGGAAGCAAGTCTATTTCAATGCAAAACCTCCTGGATAGTGGTATTATGAGAGAGGCAACAAATATTTCAAGATTGTAAACTGCAGTATCAGAAAATAAGACCAAAATACAAATCTTTTCTTAAAAGTACTGTGCAATCCAATTATTTCATATAGGCTTTGCTGTTAGGAACAGCTGGAAATTCCTATAAGTGATTATTTTTCTCCCCTTGATTAAGAGCTCAATAGTGGCAGATGGAAAGGTAAAGCCACCTTCCCTCCTTTAAAATGATACAAGTCTCTCCTGGTGGGAATTTACCAACCAAATTCAACATCTCCAAAAAAATCAAGGATGTTAATAATGAAGTGTGAGTTTGCCACCTTCAATTTAGAAATTCACTGAGGATAAACAATGGAGGGAGGCTTCTCACATTTTTCCAATGTGATAATTTAAGTAACAAATTAAATCTAACTTACAAGCTAATACAGCACTATTCATAATGTGTGATGAGAGAGAAGCTTAAAGGGTTGAACGACTTAACCAATTATTTTCAAAATGTGTTAAATATATTCTTGAGGAAGAGTCCCTGATATTTTGGAAACACCACTCTCACTCCTTCCACTTTTAGTTTTGTTTATCGCTTCCTTCAGTAACAATTTATTTGTTTCTTTTATGTCTTAATTTCCTGCAACAATACATCTGCAATGAATAATTAAGCAATGCATTTTCTGTTGGCTTGAAAGCCAACTAAATGCTATAATTCATATGTGGGATCCCTGGCCAAGTATGGAAACACAATCAGGAGAACAACTTCTGTACAGATTATTTATGCCGATAGGAAATCAAGAATCAGCAAGCAAGGTCCTCGGCCTCTGTCAACAAAAAATAGTATTCAAACTCCAATTGTGACATTTCTACTTAGCTCTTTCAACATTCTAGAACTGTATTCTAGACATTTTAAAAAGTATAGGTAGGTATCTGATATGTATCCTTTGTATTTTACAATTATTTTTATCTGCAATGATTTTTATCTCTTCATTGCTATGATATCTTTGCTACAATTAGGGTGTTCTACTCAGAAAACAAGTTGATATGCATGAAAAGAATAATTGTTTTACCTGTGGGACAATGCTATCTTTAATAGTTCTGTCCTATTTTGGAAGCAAAACATTTCTGGCTGTCATAAACTTCTCAGTAGTGCATGGGATGCTTTGCTGATCAGTGTTTTCTGTCACCCAAGTCATCTCAACACATAAGAGATTACTTTCATTTTTTTAAGATTAATATTTGCTATAGAAAATCAAAAGCTGTAAAAATGCAAATTATATCACTTTCTTAAAATTACTATTTCCATGGATGTCAAGGGATGGGAGCAATAAAACAACTTTCCATTACCTGAATACCATCACCTTTTAATTGGAAAGAGGTTTGCGGTGCAATCACTTCACTTCACACAAAACTAAACTACAACGATCACTGGTGTCTTGGGCTCAGCAAAGCGAGCCCATTAGAAAACTAATCAAGTTCAGGTACTCAACCAGCAAGGTTTAGCAAAATGTCAGTTTGGCCATTAAGATTCTGCATGTCTTAATTTGAGAATCTCACCAATTCACTAGAAAATGCAAAACTTGGAATATTTACAAAAGATCAAAATGCAGAACAGTTTTTCATTACATTTCTCTAGAAAATTCTCTCATGCAGAAATAATCCATGAAAAAAGCTTGTTCTTAACTCTGATGGCATATTTTAAAATCCTAACTCTTTAACTGCTGTGCTGTTAAGTCTGCTGAGCTGTTTTATGCTGCAGTATTATCATATTCTGTTATTCATAACAGGGCTGTGGTATTTTGTTCCTACTTTTGTAAAGATATATTCTTCCACATTCCACAGAAAAATATCAAGTAAAACTTGATTGCTAACTACACCGTATTATATTTTTAATGTACAGTATCTTCAACTGGCATCACTTATTTCTGCTCAATCTGGTTGTAAGAAATAAGCACTTCTGGAAAGTAAAATAAACATCAAAGTTATACAGGTCAACACTATTCTGGCAGCAACAACTACATTATTATGCTTTGCTGTTGCAATATTTGACAAAACTGATTTTTTTTTGGTGTGCTATTTAAAAAACACACACACACACACACACACACACACACACACAATTGAATTGACAGCAATAGTATAGAACCAAATTCCACCTTGTAAAATGAAAGCATAAAATAAGGGCCAGCCTTAAAGACATTCATACCTGAAATAAAGAAACAAAATGTACTTAAGTTATTTTTAAATTAGAATGCTTAAATTGGAAAAAGAAAAACTGAACACATCCATACTTGATTGTACTCCCTATAGCAACCCATAATAAAACCTACCATGAGGAACTCCCATTAATCAGAACCATAATGGTAGTCTTTGACTTACAATAACAAATGAGACCATAGCCCTCTGTTGCTAAGTGATGGGTCATTAAATGAACCACACCTGATTTTACACTTTTTTTTGCTCAAACCCATACGCAAATCACTGCTGTCATTAAGCAAATCACACAGTTCAGCAAATCTGGTTTCTTCTCCTGTTGACTGTGCTTGTTGGGAGTCCCCTGGAAAGGTTAAATAATGCTACAGCAACCACTGTAAATACAAGCTGACAAGCACCCAAATTTTGATTATATGACCATGGGGAAGATACAACAGTTATAACAGTTTTTTCAGCTTTGGCGTAACTTCAAGCAGTGGTTAAACAAAGGGTCACAGATTGACAATTAGACACACACACACACACACACTATAGAACATTTTTCCTCCAGTCTCTCTAGAAGTAGTTTAGCAAGCCAATTCTGCAAGACATTCACTGAACACACAACAGAATTGTTTCAAAAAATAACTTTAAAATTTCAAAAAATTCAGTAGATAATTTTTACAAACTCAACAAGATCGTAATCTTCTCAGACAAAAATATTGTTGAATATATTACAGCAGAAAGGTGTTCTATATTTAAGACCATAATTAAATGCATCTTGTTTTAATTCTGTAGAAATTATTTCAAAATAGTGCAGGACAGGAAAATTCTGATCATTTTTATTTATTTTTTTTAAAAAAATTCTGCCTTCATTATTTTAACAAATAACTCAAGGCAGCAAATATATCCAACACACGTTCCTGTCCTATTTTCCCTACAACAATCTTGTAAGGTAAGTTGGGCGCACTGATTTTTTCTCTAAAGAAAAAATGAATAGTCATGAGGTATGTATAAATATGGTTTGCATATATTCTTCATACTACTAAAATTAGTAGTGCCCAGAATGACTGTGTTAACATTAACTTTTCCTGGAATTCATTTCCTTTTCAGAAGATATATTTCTTTAACTTTCTGAGATAGGATGCATCTACTAATAGTCTTAGAAAGTCACAAATACACGAGTCCAACTGTACTTGATGTGCAGTGATGGGTTGCCCCTGGTTCGCACCGGTTCTATAGAACCGGTAGTAAAACCGGTGGGAGGCTCTGCCCACTGACCTTGATGTCATCAAAATGCTTCAGCGCTTGCACAGAAGAGGGCGTGCAACCCTGTTGCGAACCGGTAGTAAAGTTAAGTAGAACCCACCCCTGCCTATGTGGCATAGTTGACAATAATTATACCTTCACCTTTCTCAAGCCTATACCAATTCAGACAACAATTAGAAAACAAATGTTTGTGAATCTTTGCTTCTATTCTAGAAGTCAGTAGCTCTTTAATGCTGTAAAGAAAAAAGAAACCTATATAAATAAATTTGATTAGAAATCTGAAATATGTAAATTAACAAAAATACCCACACAAAAATAGAATGGTTGAAATCATATTTATTTCTTTAATTATTAATTAATTATTAAATTACTTAATTTTTAAATTAATACTAATTTCAGTAAATTTAATAAAATTGTGTTAAAACTGATTCACAATGAGGAAAAAAGCAGTCAACACTCTTTGTGGAAGGAAGAGGATTATATCATCACGAGGAAAACTATAGTTGGGAACTTTTTTTCAGATGAGATGGATTTTCTAAATTGGACTGTGTCAAGATGAAATTTAACACTTTTTGCCCCTCCCACTCAGAATGCCTGGGAAGAAGACCCAATGTAATTTCTTTAATGTTTAAAAATATTGTTTTTTCACCACAGTTATTAGCAACATGGAAACAATTATCTTGATTATCTTACAATCACTAGGGGAAAGACAAAATTAAAGCCTTTTCTCAATATTAGGGGCATAATAAGACATTAACCTCACACTTTCAAGGTAACCATCATTGCAGTTAAAAACTGTCTTTAATCCAGCTCTTCCCTTGCAATTCCAATAATTATTACTTGATTTGTTCACTGTAGTCCTTCAATCAATGTAATTTATTTGAAAAAAAGAAAGTCCACACTTAGTTAACAATATATTTGAACTGCTGGATTATGTCCCTCCCTACATTGTATAGCAAGAGTGTTTAACTCACAGCCTTTAAAGTAATGCCATATCAAGACATCATTTTTTCCTCCCAACCCTCTTAAAGCAAGGCTGAAATGAATACAGGTATCAGAGGCAAATGGACTTTGAAGAAGAAAGAACAATATTGACTCTTCGGAATTTTGGTACTGTTGAAGTACCGGAGAATATCTACATATCTAGAAAAGTCAATAAAACGAACAGATACATCATCAAACAATTCAGTCAAGACACAAATGATCAGCTCTGTGGAGAACTCTATAATTCTGGCAAAGGTGAAGGAAAGAGAAGACCAAGCAAGCAGCAAGATAAATGGATTCAGTTATAGTGGTTTTGGTTACACCACAGAAAGACCTAAAGAACCAGGCTGGCTGCAGATAACCATGAAGACAATCAATCTATGTGGTTGCTAAGAGTTAAACAACTGCTTTTCAATATCTCTGGGCCCAGTTCTCTTTAACATCTTCATAAATGACTTAGATGAAGGGACTGAATCAAGTTTGATGATCTAAATATTTATATGATCTAGTGTTTCTTAAAGACAAACAGATATGGATAGATAGATATAGTACAATATGTAATTTGAATAATTTATGATTTTTCAATTCTGGCCTTGATTACATTGGTTTGAATAATTTGCTCTTGAGCAGCCAAAATAAAGTCTTCAGGGTTTGTTTGTTTTTTAATGTCCCAAGTGTAAGCCATTGATGAGTGTTATCTTTATCCAATTTTCCATGATCTTCTGTGAAAATTGATCATGTAATGCTTTTCCTTGCCAGCACATTGTTTGTATTCTTATTATATTATTTTGATATTCATGTTTACTTTGCTATACTTACAATATGTTGCTTTCTGTACATTTGGTGTGCTAGTTTCTATATGTTTAGTAAGTTGTTATTAGTACTACTATTACAACAAATTATTAATTTATACCATGATGAGTTAAGTTTGGTGCCAAGAGTTTTTTCTCTACAACAGGCTATGAAGTACATTATAGGATCTCATCAGGGGTGAAATCCAGCAGGTTCTGACAGGTTCTGGAGAACCAGTAGTGGAAATTTTGAGTAGTTCGGAGAACCAGCAAATACCACCTCTGGCTGGTCCCAGAGTGGGGTGGGAATGGAGATTTTGCAGTATCCTTCCCCTGGAGTGGCGTGGGAATGGCGATTTTGCAGTATCCTTCCCCTGCCATGCCCACCAAGCCACACCACGCCAACTAAGCCATGCCCACAGAACCGGTATAAAAAAATTTGGATTTCACCACTGGATCTCATCCTTATACATCTCAGTGTTAGGAAGTAGGCTATACACTCTCTAGAAGGTTTGCCAAACTATGATAAACAGAAATTATGTGATGCTGAACAAAGGTGCATCAGTGTATGTTTTGGCAATGGAGAACATTCCTGGAAGTATTTAGGTGAATTCTGGTTTCTGCTTCCAAGGAATGGGCTGACTTCCAAATTTAGGTACGTTTTTTATAAGTATGGGAGAGAGAGCTATCCAGGTATAAGAACTGAAAACTGTCAGTTTTATAAAGGTCTGTCACTACCTGCTTTGCATCTTTTCTGAACTATGCTTCCTGGTAAAAAATATCAATATCCTGTTTGTTTGTTTTTTTAAAAAAAGTAGGTAGCACTCAATTGAATGCTGCCTAGTTGCATGTTTTCAAGTATGTGCAGTATGTTTGATCCTCAAGACTAAATGATACTTCTTAAGGTATTTTCACCCTCCTTTTTTTGAAACACCTATTAAATATTCCTTGACAGTTGAAAGTATTTTCAAATTCTGAGTTTAGATGACAAAGGAGACTATTATTTAAGACCATGTATTTCTACATTCTTCCTGCTGAGCAAACCCCATAGTTTTATGCAAAACATTCACAGGAAAAAAGTGAAGATAACAACTAATGCCTGAAGACTACTATCATAATACTGTTGCTTATTCAAAATGAATGCTTAAGTAATGTTTCTACCCCATCCTGAAATCCAGAAACACATAAGGTACATTGTTCTGTGTATGCATCTTTAAAGCTAAATTAAAAATGGAACAAAATGCAGATGTAACTACTATTATCTAACCATATACTATTAATCTATTTTTTATTGGAAAATTTTATAAAATTTTACACATATCTTCTCCTCCCTCTCCCCTCCCATTCCAACCCTCCCCCCCACAAGGACTTCCCAGAGCAAATACAGGATATAACATTTAATAGATATAAAAAGAAAAACATACGCTACCTATCTATAAATTTATCTCCCTCCTGCACTTTAACTCCCCTTGTTCATATCTAAATATAATTATTTAAACCAATTCTTAATTGAAAATAGTCCAACTTTGTTCTTGTCCATTCCTCAATAATAAGCAAATCTTCTTTCTTCCAGTATTACACAATCAGAGTCCAATTATAATTAACCATCCCATCTCCAACCCTTACATATATTAACACATTAACAAAATATTTCAGCCAATCTCCAGTAAAATACATTGTAAGAACCTTGTTTTGCTTTTTACCCCTTAAACTTACATTAATTTCCCTAATAAAATTCTAAATTAAACATTTAACATTTCGTCACATATACCTTTTAAAAATACTAGAATACTATAATCTTAAATTTAAACATTTTAAGATCTCTTAACACATCAATAGGGCATTCTTCAAAATATAAGTTTCAAAACTTTTAATAAACTATCCATTAAATTTTTAGATAACCACCTTAAAACTTCGATAAGTTTAAGGAAAAAAAATCCTATCCAACTTTAATTAAGCCTTTTTACTTCAATAAGACATTCTTCAGAGTATAACCTTAGCAATACTGTTAATCCATTGGGTTAAATTCTTTCTAAATCTTGAATTCATTCTTCCAAATATAAATTTCAAAACTTTCAGAAAGCTATCCATTAAATTTTAAATTAACCATTTTAACACCTCAATAACTTTTAAAAAGTCCATTTTTAGTTAAACATTTTTACTTCAATAAAACATTCTTCAAAATATAACCCTCAAAAGGCTATCCCTTAAATTATATCCAAAACTAAATGTAATAAAACACTTCCTTTATGTCATTATTTTAAGATAAACTTAAAAGGTACTAATTTCAGTAAGCTTTTCAGATTCATTACTAAAATACTCCCCCCCCAAATATTCTTCCATTCTTCCTTTCTTTCTATATTTTTTCCAGTCCTTCTTCTTCAATAATACTTTCTTCTTCAACATTGCTCTTCCCCCTGCTTTTATTTTCAAGAATTTTTGAATTTGGATTTGAGGTTTATGTGTCTTTGAAATTGGTTCTCTTCTTAGAATTATTTCCTTTAATTTGGAACCCCCATTTCAACTCCTCCTGCTTATATAATCAGTCACTTCATTCTTTAAATATTGATTCTGTCTGTAAAGCCAAAAATTGTCACGGTATTTATCAGTCTTCAGTAAAGAGTCTACTTGCTTTTCAGTTGATTGCATGGAAGCCTCTACCAAAACCTCTGTTTGCAGCATGCTTACCTCCATCTTAAGCCTGACAGCCTCTTCTTTTTACTCCAAAATCACATTAGCCTGGTTAATTTCTTCTTCTTTTGCAGCCAGCAAATCATTGTTATTCTCCAATTTATGATTTTGAACAACGCTTTTAATTGATTCTAATATAGCAGAAGTAAAAAAATTTAAAAGTTCTTGAAAAACCTTTACAGTCACAACTTGTGAATTTGCTGACTCATATGATAATGATCCTCCATCCTTGATGTCAGCCATATTTCAATTTTCACTTTGTATTTATTCAACTATCAGCTCAATAAGTCCAATTATTTTCCACACAATTTAAAAGTGTAAATTAGTTAAAATCAATACCATAGTCTTTTCCATTCCACTTCCACTTTAAATCTTTTTCTTAGTATGTAATCCAGTAGCTTTAACAATGTTGCGAGCGTTAACAAGCCCTTTCACTAATAGGTTTCGTTTTCACGCCCTCAGGCGCCATTCTTTTTAAATGGAGTTAAAGTACAGTACTTGCATTTCTTTGTTCTCCTGATTTGTTCTGCCAGCATCCAAGGTCGAAGTTTCTTATAATCCTTAAAATTGCATTGCTGGTGTGGTCGCAACGCCTCGTTCTGCATAAAACAGACTCGTCCTGGTTCCGGAGCACTGAAGGGCTTTCAGGGAGCTCTCACCCTGCAAACCTCAGGCTTGAAAAAAAAAAACTGGAGGTCTAGGGAAGCTCTACCCAGACCCTTCTGCTCTTCTCTTCCCCTTTTTCCCTGAGGGAGAGTTTCAAGCCGCTAGACAGCTGATTTTTGCTGTTCTAGTGGCTAACGGAATCACGGGGCTGGAGCTCCTAAAGGAGCATCCATTGGCATTCACGGAGCCACAGGAAGTCCCCATATACTATTAATCTATTAATATTCATTAAATTTAGCATATAAGCAAGACTTTTTTTTCATTATTTGCTTCTTGACACTTCTTGATGCTGCTTCACTGATATTCTGCTCTTCAAAAAGCTTCAACAAGTGGCAGCACCATATCAAACCTTTCTAAACTGGGGATCTAAATAGGTTGAGACCTGGTTAGGGGATTAATCAGGAAATATTAGGACCATAAACTTGAGTTAGAAATTAAAGAAATGTCCCAGAAGAAGCCAATGGAAAACCACTTTTGTACTGTTGCCACCAAGCTTTGAGCAAAATTTACCACTACTGCTTCTTCCTAAAGAAGGCAGCATATATGCTAGATGGTGTCTAATGATGCCACTTAATCTCATTGCTCTTATGCAGTAGAAATGTTTGTAATTAGCCTTATAGGTAATCTTCAATTTACAACTGCTATTGGAACTGGAATTTGGGGTCATATGTTGGTGCAGTTGTACAATACCTCGTCACCATGTGACAATTCAATTTTATGACCATTTTTACAGTAATTGCTATGTGAATCACCACAGTTGTTAAATAAATCACTTGGTTGTTCAGCAAGTCATGTGGTTATTAAACAAATCCAACTTTCCCAATGAATTTTCTTTTGCTGAAAACCAGCAACAAAGTCACAAATTGCAATCACATACCACAGTATGTTGCAGCTGATCATAAATATGAGTCAGTTGTCAAGTGCCCAAGTTGCAATCAAGTTAGGTGGTGCACCAGTCATAAATGCAAGTATAGGTAACAAATCACTTTTTTCTGAGGCTGCTGTAACTTCAAACCATCATTAAATGAACAGTTATAAGTAAAGGACTACTTGTATGGGTAAAGCTTTAGGAGAGAAAAATGAAACCATCTAGTTAAGAATGTAACACTAAAAAAGAAAATGGAAAAAACTGGATAAATGGAAGGAAATAGAATTCTAGTCAAGATAGTCTCTCTGTACAGATATAAAATATTATTGTTACAAATGCCTAATTATGAAGATATTAGATGACACATTAAAGGAAATGATGATTAGAGCAAAATTATCAATAGTTTATCAAAAAAATAATATATGCACAGAGATGGATAAATTAACTTCTTTGATTAGGAAAAAGACATTTATTGGTGACTGGAAACCTCTCATGGGCTTTTTGTGTAAAAATGAAAAAAGTAAACTTGTGATTTATGGCTTTGATGATTAGACAAGATAAATTGTAGAAAGAAGAGTTTAATAATGTAACTTTAGAGAGAAGTTAAAATATAGCTGTACTTAAAACTCTTTTGAAGAATGAAAGACACCCACCCCCTATTTTTCTTAAATCTTTTTTTCCTGCTTTTTTTGCTTCTCCATGATTTTTTCCTTTTTCTTTTTTCCCCTTACATTATATTGGTTTGAATTAGATTTTTAGCTTTTTTTTTTAAAGTTTCACTGCAAAATCTTATAAAAACAGTTTGTCAAAAGAAGATGGCATTTATCATTAAGAGTTATGGATTCGATAAGAAATATTTGAAATAGTCAATCAAAGATTTACTAGAGAGATAACATAAGAAATTTCAGAGTCAGTTTTGTGGGTTATGATATTGCAGGGGTTTGTTAAAATTCAAGGCAAATTCCATGTTCTTAATCTGAAATATAATTGATGTCTGAAGACTGAGGGTAATTCAGTCTTCTTTCTGAAGACTGTACTTAGTACTTCTTTCTGAAAATTGTTATTTTCAGAAAGAAGTACTATGTGTTCAGTAGGATTTAACTTCTAATAAATGTGCATTACATTTATGTCTTACCTAATTTTATCTTTTTAAAATTTGCCCTTGCTTTTCCATGTAACTTCTATTGACTGCAATCAAATTAAGAAAAAAATGACATATATCCCACACCACCACATATATACTAGCAAGCCAAGATTTTAAAGAATCCTAATTTACTGTGTTAATCACTGTAGTCAGCATGATCAATGGTAAAGGAAAATGGGAGTTGTAGTCTAAAACCTAAAGCACCTCTGGTTCCCACCTCTAGTTTAGTTTATTATGCTAAAGGAAGAGGCCAAGCATAATTAATCAGCCTATACTGATTAACATGCAGTTCATTTGCAGCAACGGTGCCGGTCCCCAACCTTTGTGGTTTGGCATCTGGAAGAGGGGAACTGGGCTGCGCGCGTCTGACACTCATGCACACACAGCTCTTGCATGAGTGTCAAACGGGGTGCATGTGTGCATCTCCACTTGTGTGAGTGGCAGGCCAGCACGTATGCAAGCCTGCCAGCCTACCGCTTGTGCAAGTTAAGCTGTGTATGTGCTATGGCCAGCCACTCATGTGGCCCAATTCAGAATAGGCCACGGCCTAGTAGTGGACCCCAGCCCAGAGGTTGGGGTCCCCTGATTTACTGAATACCAAGATTTTCCAGAATGCTAAGTGCTGTGTGGAAAATAATATATTGTGTATAGATGTGTATATGTATATATATATGCATGTATTATGTATTTATGTACATGCATTCATATATCTTTGAATGTACGCATAATGTTGTATGAAAAACCTATACTGTGATACAAAATATGAAGATAAAAAACATTTGTTTTCAATTTTAGGAAAAATAAGAATAGGAGAATATTAACTATAGACAATCAATTTTTAAAAAGCAAGTATGATATTAAAGACTTTGAAGGATCAGTTTGCAAAATTATATTACATATTCAGTGGTATTAGTCAGCATATTAGCAATAATTTATCACATACATATACTTTCCAAAGAACCAGCAACAACAGATAGACCTTAATTTATGACAGCAATTGGGAATGGAATTTTCATCACTAAGCAATGTTATCACATAAAGCAAGATTGCAGTGCTTAGCGAAAGCAATCCTGTTGTTGTCATTAACTAAATATCATGGTTGTTAGGCCAATTTCTGCCAGCTTCCTACAACCAAAATCAGCAAAGAAGCTAGTAGAAAGTTGCAAGCCCTAGGCCTGCAGGCAGGTAAGTGGTTTCTGGGGAGTGGAGAAGGATGAAAGGGTGTGTTCAAGAGATACTACACAGGTTGAGGAGGGTGCACAAGGATATATGAGAGGCACAGCATAGGTTGGTTGTGTAAGAGGCAGCACATGGGTCCAAGAAGGTCTGTGAGGATATAAAGGACGCACAAGAGGACTTGTGTGGATTGGCAAGAGGCACCATGTGGGTTGGTGAGAATGTGCAAAGGAGTGCATGGAAGGCACTACATGGGTTGTTGAGGATGTTGGAGGTGTGCAAGAGGAGTGAGGATTGGGGAAGGTGTCTGTGTGGCCAGTGCAGGTGCAGAGGGTCGGGGGTGGTGGTGGTGGTGGTAAGGGTGTGCAGGTAGGCAAAACTTATTTCAGCAACTTGTGACTTTCCCACAGTGACTTTCTCAAATCTTCTGAAAAATCACATTTTGGTCTGAGGCTAGCAGGGTATTGATAAATAAATAAGAGCCTTGATAGAAAAGAAGTGACTAAAAGTACAACCAAAATCTACAGAAGACATTTTCAATTCCCACCTCAACTCAAACCCTTTTTGAAGCTTGTTTATACAAGATTGGGGTTTTTTTCCTTGAGATTCCTGTTTAAAATGATTAACCAAGAATAAATGAACAAATGTTAATTACAATATGAAGGATTTTAGGATAGGAAGCTTAATTATGTAATTACATGTGATGCTCAAGCACATCAGTGATTAACACATGCAAATTCCTAATACAAGCTTATCCATGAAAACAGAAATTTCACAATGTAAACAAGAACAAAAACTACCCTAAGCAATGCAAGAATAATTATTTGTCAGAAATGCAATCAATAACTCAATCAGTCATGTGGCTCCAGCTAACATAATGAATGAATCATCCAAAATATAAATCCTAGGTGATACTAAATAAAATGACATGACGATCCTTCCCTCTGGATAATAAAGCAGCAGAGCAAGAATTCTTACACTGCAATATTTCATTTGCATGCATTGTAATGGCATTACAACTATATTCCATTATATTAATCCCCCCTTTGAGCTATGTATACTCTGAAGGCAGGCTAATAGTTGTGACTAAAAGCCCCCTGTTTACAGGGGATAACAGCAAGATTAAAAGAATGCACAGCTACATGTTAAATTTTATTTATTCATTTTTATCTTCAATTAACTTATTTGTTGAACATTCTTTATATTTAAATTTTAAGGCCTCAAGTTTTGCTCACTGAATAAACTATCAGTCAAGATTGATGAATCGTCATATTCAAGGTCTATTAAGGTTTGGCAGCAATAACAAGCATCTCTAGTAGACATTCTTGTAAAGTTTGCAGCATTTTAATAGGATCCCAATAAGATATTAATATGAATGGATAAAAAGAATGTATGGCTACAGGTAATCCCCAAGTTATGACAGTTCATTTAGTAATTGTTCGAAGTTAGGACGTAACCCCAAGTACTTACGACACAGTCAGAAATTACAAAAGTTGCAGCACCACGGCAGTCGTTCATGCTTACAAATGACTGCAGAGGCTCTGCAACATTTGTCCTGCCTATTCCTCCTACCCCAAGCAGTAGGTCTGTGGCTACTCACGATGCAAAGTTCTAGTAAGCCTTTGGTTTCTTGGCCTACTTTGGTGCTTCAGCACACCACTCCTGGGCTCCTTTTTCATCAGCAAAGGCTTTTTGCAAAAATGACTGGAGCCCATATATATAGGAGCCTATATACAGTCTCTTGTCCCTGTAGGCCTCAGCAAGCCTTTCCTCAAGGCACAACCACAGCAGAGAGACCGGAGAGGAAAAAGTTCCATTGATCACCAAGATCTAAGTAAGGTAAGTGACCCAGTCGGCAGAATGGCGGTGGTGGCGGTAAGCATGAGATATCTCAGTGGGTCAGGGAAAACACTAGCCCTCCTCCCATGGCCTTCCCCACCCTGAGACATCTCATGCATTTAACGACTTGCACATTCAATTAGCGAATGAATGGGTGAAAGCAGAGAGTGATCACATTCAAGTTACGTGATTAACTCCTATGAATTTTTCTATTACAAATGTAATTGGCAGGCTCCATATTCTACTTTTCAATATTAGTGTAACTCTTGTCCTGCGCAAGTTGTCTTGTGGTAAGTAGGCCATGGTGAGTTGTCCCGCAGCAAAGTGGCTGCATAAGTTGACCATGGTGAGTTGGCTGTGGCGATTTGGCCATGGTGAGCTGTCGTAGACCCTAATGTTTCAGGATAGTAAATTATGATTTGCTGTGGGTTTCCTAAATGCAGTAACAAGGTTTTCTTTTTGTATTCAACAGTAGTTTAACATGATGTGCAAATGAAAGCCCTGGTCAGTTTGTGGTCTCCTAGTTTATTTGTTTGTGTTTCTGCCTTAAGTCTATAAACAATCCATGAAACAGGAAACTGCTGGTAAATTGTGAGTAAAACAAGAAAAAAACAACCAGAAATGCAGACTACAAAGTAACTTGGCAGCTTGTAAGGTATTAATTATTTAGACAACATGGGTTAAAACAGCCAAGTTGCCAAGAATAAATTAGGACCACAGATCATGATTAGGGATAAAAAACGTAAACTACTCTGCAGCTATCTGACCAAACTCAAGTGACACCTTAAAGCTAACTACAATATTTATTTATATTTAAACAGCATGCCTTGTATATTGTGCAAATGTGTTCTGATGTATTTTCTGGATTCTTCAGCAAGCTATCGTTGAAACAAACCTTGATTTAATCTGGAATTAGCTCATCAATAAACTGCAAAGTTGCTTTTGAAAGGACACAAATGTAATTGTGTTTGTATATAAATGAAAAGGGAAAACCTTTACTTAAACTTCAGCAATAACCACAGAGCAGAAACATTAAACTCTAAAAACAAGCTTTGTGTGGCAGAAATTACATCTCTTATATAGAATACATAAACAAGGGTACATCGATTTTAGTAGCATTTAATGGAATTGTATGTAATGTTGAACTATGTACTGCTTGATTTGCATGTATGAATCCTATGTATTCAAATTTAACAATACAAGGTACTATTTTTTTTAACTCACTGTGTGCTCTTGAAAAATGGATTTCGTGATATTCAATGAATCAGGGAGTCAGACAAAAACATTAACAGGTTATTAAGAATTAAAATGAGGGGGGAAATGAACACTTTATTTTAAAAGCATTACAATGAGAATGGGTATTCACTGATTTAAAAGAAAATAAAAAGCACATACACATTAGATATCATAGTATAATCAAAACAATATATAAGGAAATAGAACATACACAGTGTGATAGTCCAATGAATTTATGAGTCTAATCTAAAATAAAAAGGGGAAAGCAAAGAAATAAAGTCCACTTATCAGTGTTCAAACCAAGGACTTTATCCTTGGCCGTGCTTGATCATTTTAATTAGGACTGGGATATGCTTAGACGTATAATGTAAAAATGAAAGAAAAATTAGGTAAAGAGCACAAGAAGAGAGGATTTCCTCTTAATTCAGCAAGCATCTCAAAACTTAAGACAAATAAGAAAATACATTCAGCTTATGGATGAGTTAGAACATTTTGAGAGATGAAGATTTTGAACAGTATCATGATATAATGGTTCGAGATCATAGTAGATGAGAAAGTTCAGGGGGGAAAAAAAGAGGAAGAGGGATAATGGCAGAAAGTGAACACTCAGGGGAGAAAAATACTTACAAATTAGGGACTTTCTATACCAAGTCAGGTCAGATATACTATGGGATGACTCAGCAGTGGTATGAACTCTATCATGGTCCATAAATGTCAATGATTTTAGCATGCTTTCTTCACAAAAATGTGATCAAGAGGAACAGACAGCAGTAACTGGATGCTTGACTATTTCTGATGGCAGGATTCAGCTTTCCATACCAAGAGAAAAGATGTAATGAACTTGCTTTGTACACGACCAGGTGTACACTGATGTTATCTAGTTAAGTAATGAAACATCTGCAAGCAAATAATCAAACTCAAGAAGTAATGAAGATTCCGCAATTCAGCTCTGAGTTACATATATTTATTTTGTTCTGTTGGAACTTCCAAGTTTCCAAAAGTGGAAGAGAATGTAGGAGTCTGATCACACACATTCATCAACATGTTTCCATGCTACAGCGGCTGGTCCAAGAGAGAAAAGGCTGAAAAGGATTTTAATAAGCGGTTATAATATGCAAATCTTATCCAGAAATGTAAGGGTGGATGCTAAATAAAGTAGTCTGCAGACATACATCTTTATTACCTAATCAAGCCACAAAGACTTCAGCCATCCTGTTTTTGCAAGTTAGTATTCTTCTGCATGGTTGCTTCAGCTCTTTATCTTAAAAAAGCTTTAGCTACTTAAATATATTGTTGCTAGTTGCACTTGATCACTTGCAATTCAGAAATGTTAGTAAGCAAATGTCATCCATCTTAATAAAACTGTTAGCATGCCTGCACACAGTTTAGGAAGATAAAGTATAAGGAAGTAGAATGGGATAAAGGAGTTTTTTTAAAAAAAACAAAAGTTACCCTGTGTTAGTCACTTCTGAGCCTTTTCAAATAAACTATCATTGTTAGTGAAGTACTAGAAAAACCAACGAGTGAAAGAAATGCAATGAGTAATTTGTTTAAGTACAGAATGCTAGAGCTGTATTTGAAAATGTGTTATGTTTTCCCCCCAGATGCAAATTCTGAACACAGCTGCTTGCAACATGCTAGAAGTGACAAATTACAAGGGTCACTTTATTCTGCCAGTTAAAACTTGCTGGCCTCCAGCAAAATTGGATGGCAGAAATATTGAGACTCTCAGAACATTTCACATGGCTATCAAGAAGACCCCAGATATGAAGCTCAAAGGAAAAGGGAATCCAGAAATGACAAAGTATTAAGAAAAAACAAACCAGCTTATTTACTGGGAGGTGGGAGCACAAATCACCGCAATGTAAAGTGAAGACCTTACACCTTTCAAGGAAGAAATGCCCATCTACCTATATATATATATAAAAGTGAAATGCAACTCATGCATCATCACAAATCTCCAGAACCGTAAAGCCTATAAACTTGAAATTTGGCACGTATGTTCCTCTTGGCTTCTAGTTGCTCACCAAGAAAGGATTTTTTGAAATGACCATCAGAGCATTAGTATTTCCTATATTATTATTAACATGCTGTGATGCTAAGGAGTTCTACTCCCCCTCCACCTGAAAAGAAATCTGTTCCAAATGCAAAACACAAGCAGAGGAGATGAGTTTCAGTTTCAGTTTTACTTTCACAGCAGCAAGCAGCTTTACTACAGAACAGTTGAGCTAAGCCACGCCCAGCCTCCTTCCTGTCTCCTTCTTGCTCACACAGCAAATACTGTTTCACTCTCCAAACAGCCCTCTGATGCTAAGGAGTTCTACTCTCCCTCCTCACCTGAAAAGAAATTTGTTCCAAATGCAAAACACAAGCAGAGGAGAGGTGTTTCAGTTTCAGTTTTACTTTCACAGCAGCAAGCAGGAGATAGGATAGGGGAGGCTTCTATGAGGCAAGCCTGAGACAGAGAAGGGGAATAGGATAGGGGAGGCTTCTGTGGGGCCAGGCTGAGGGAGAGAGGGGGATACGATAGGGGAGGCTTCTGTGGGGCAAGCCTAAGGGAGAGAAGGGGATAGGATAGGGGAGGCTTCTGCGGGGCAAGGTTGAGGGACAGAAGGAATGAGGAGAGGCCGATCATAACTACTCATTAATTTTCAACCTATAAGTGTTGATTTATCAAGCCCGATCACATAGTTTCATAGCGGAGCACGAATATTCAGCTAGTTGTATATATACACATATATTGATAGTTAATACTTTCAATAGGAAGAGATCATGTACGCTCCAATAGCTGTAAGAGAACGGACGTTGTCTTACTTAAACGTCCCTTTTCTGGGTGCTGAGACCACAATCCATAGCTGGGTTACTTCCTCATATTCTAACAGGAACTGAGTGAGAGACATTCCAAATCCTCTTGCTTGGCCACGCCCACAGTCCTATGATGCTCCAGTCTTTCCTGAAGGCGTGGTAGGTCTGAACAACTGAAAGGCAAATGCAACAGCAAAGAAATGCAACACTTCCCACCCACAGTGTGGAAAAAACAAACAAGGGCAGGCAGCCACAACCATAAAAACAGCAAAAAGGTGGGGATGGATTGTGGTCATAGCGCCCAGAAAAGAGACGTTCAGGTAAGACAATGCCTGTTTTCCTGAGCACTGCTCCCACAATCCATAGCTGGGATATACCCAAGCTCAAATCCCTAGGGCAGAAAGCTGACTGCCTCCTGAGGCCCCATCCACGTGCACACTTTGCAACACTCGGCAGACAAAGGAAGCCTCAGCCAAAGCATAAGTATCGCTCTTATAGTGGCGGATGAATGGTGAAATTGACGACCAGGTCGCCGCCCAGCAAATGTCAACCACTGAAGCCTGCATCGCCTAGGCTGCAGAAGTAGCCGCGCTACATGTGGAGTGCAGCAAAATCTTTCCAGGCAGTTGTTTGGCATTCAACTCATATTTATTTATTATTTATTTATTAATTAAATTTCTATACCGCCCTTCTCCTTCCGGACTCAGGGCGGTGAACAGCCAATTTAAAACCAATACAAATACAAAAGTTAAAAATGTACTAAAACCAATATAAATTTAGGCTGAAAATATAAAACCAAATAAGACTCTAAAACTCTAAAAAGTTTAAAAATAGGAGGGATCAGGCAAGTTGGAAGAGATGAGTCTTCAGAGCCCTCCCTCAGATCTGGAGGGAGCTCGTTCCAGAGGGTGGGATATACCAAAGCGATACAGGCTAACCCTAACCCTAACCATTGATCCACCGACCAACTGTGGAGGCTGAGATCTTCTGGCCCACAGAGGCCAGATGGAAGGAAACCAGAAGATCCTCAGTCCGACAAAACTCAGCAGTCCGGCGAATATAGTGACGGAGAGCTTGACGGATATCAAGGGTATGCCAACGCTTCTCCCTCCGGTCACGAGGGGACGGGCAAAAATCTGGCAAGATGAGCTCCTGGGCCCGGTGAAACCAGGAGTTCATCTTGGGGGTGAAAGAAGGGTCCAGTCGCAGGATCACCATGCTCTCACGAAATATACAAAGGTCCTTCCTGATGGACAGTGCCGCGAGTTCCGACACCTTCCTGGCAGAGGTGACAGTTAGGAGGAAAGCCACTTGAAAGGACAAAAACTTCAGCGCCACCCACCCCAACGGCTCAAATAGAGGAGACATCAAAGCCTGCAAAACCAGGGGGAGGTCCCCGGATGGGTAGCAGTGCAGCATAGGAGGTCACAAATTTGTGGCGCCATGTAGGAATCCTTTGATGTGCGGATGCTGAGAAAGCGAATGGAAGGGTGCAACGTGATCACCGTGGACAAGGCTGCTGCTTGACGATGTAAAGTGGAGGGGGCCAAACCTTTGTCAAAGCCAGCCTGGAGGAACTCGATGACATCCTGAATCGGAGAGGAGGTGGGATCCACATGGTGACGGGAACACCAGTCACAGAAAGTCCTCCACAAACCCTCGTACATTCGAAGAGACGTCTGGCAGCTTGGATTGTTCTAACAACTCCATCCGGCAAGCTTTCCTTTTTTAAGATGACCCGCTTAAATGCCAGACAACCAACTGGAGCCACTGAGGCTCTGGATGACAGATGGCCCCCTGGCACAGAGCGACCCGCTGAGGAGGGATCACCCAGGGACTGGTGACGAAAAGTGAGACGAGATCCGCATACCACGGCCACTGCGGCCAATTGGGAGCCATTAAGAGAAGGTCGGCTTTCTCGACCAGCAACTTCCGAATGACATGAGGGATGAGCGGAATTGGTGGGAACACATAAAGGAGGCCCTTGGGCAAGGGAAACACAGAGCATTGTGGTCCTCTGCTATTGGGTCCGGGTACTGGGACATGAAGTGAGGCAGGTGAGCGTTTGCTGGGGTCGCAAACAAGTCAACAATGGGAGGCCCGAAATATGAAGCGAGTTCCTGAAACAGAAGTGGATGGAGCTGCCACTCCACCAGGTCGATCTGCTCCCAGCTGAGCCAGTCGGCTCGGACATTGGCCGTTCCCGAGATGTGGTCCGTTCCCGTTCCCGAGATGTGGAGGTGATGCTCCACCCACATGAACAGTTTCTCCGCCTCTAGCATCAAGGCTCAAGACCTTGTGCCCCCTTCCCGGTTCACGTGCACTTTGGCTGAAATATTGTCCATGAGGACCAAGATGTGACGACCCTCCACCACCTGACGGAAATGCAGGAGAGCTAGCCTGATTGCCCGCAGCACGTGAAGATTTATGTTGATTCTTTGTTCGGACTCCGACCACCGACCCTGCGCCACCAGATTGAGAAGGTGTGCCCTCCCAGCCATGAAGACTGGCATCGGAGGTTAGAATTGGTCTGTCCGGTTCCAGAAAATCACAACCCTTGAAGAGAGATGGAGACCAACGGAGGGAGAGATGAACTTGTGGCGGAAACTCGTAAAACTCGTGACTCGAGTTGGACTGGCCCGCATGTTGGAATGGGAGCAGAAACCACTGCAGAGCTCGGGAGTGGGGGCCAGGGAATGATATCGAAGCAAGACACCATTTTCCCCAGTAGACGGGAGAGGTGCAGTAAAGGTATTTTCTTTTGCGCAAGGACCTGATGAATCAGCTTGATGATGCTCTGGACTCGGTCCAGGGGCAAGAACACCTGACCCCTGACCAAGTCTATCACCGTTCCCAGGTGCAGAAGGTGCGTGGATGGGACCAGGTGACTTTTCTGAAGGTTTATCGAGAAACCGTGTCACTGGAAGGTACTCAAGATGAGCTCCAAATCCCTAGCCTCTTGGTCCCGCGATGACGAGAGAATCAGGATGTCGTCGAGGTAACAGAAAACCCTTACCAGAAGTGACCGGAGTGTGGCCGCCACCACTGCCACCAATTTCGTAAATGTGCGGGGAGCAGATGAGAGTCTGAAGGGCATCGCACAATACTGAAAGTGCTGGCCTGCGTATTCGAACCTCAAGAATTTCCTGTGGTCGGAATGAACAGGCACGTGCAGGTAAGCTTCCTGAAGGTCCACTGACTGCAGGAGGTCCCCCGCCCTCACGCCCCCTAGGATTGAGCAGATGGAATGCATTTTGAATCTGCGGTAGCGGACCAACAGATTCAGGTGTTTCAAGTTCAGTATTCCCCTCCAGCCTCCCAAGTTCTTGGGCACCAGGAATAGGACCAAATAAAAAAGCCTGTCCAATGCTGGTCCAGAGACATGCATTCTATGGTCCTGATGTCTAACAAATAGGAAATCTCCATTGACACAAGGAGGCCCAGTTCAGGAGACCCCTGGACTGGGCAATGAACGAAGCGACTCGGTGGCAAGCCGTTGAATTCAATGGAAAGGCAGAATGATACCGTGCAACACACCCACAAGTCCGAGGTTAACCAAGCCCATTGGGGACAGAAGAGACGTAGCCATCCGCCAATGGGACCCGAAGACCGGGAGTCACTTGCCCCGTCTGTACAATCTGAATCCGGAGCCCCGGAAGGATCGCTTAGCTAGCTGCTGGTCCCTGCCACGGTCGCGGAACTGTTGTCTGTCCGGGTAACGGTCTCCACCGTGGAACACGGTCCGTTGGAACGAGGGCCCCCCCAGGCTCTGGGCTAGTCCGAAAGGGCTGCTGCTGCATGTATGGAGTGTAGCAGCATTCCGGCTGACGAAATGAGGATGGGAGTACCTTTCATTTGTCCTTATCCTCCACAAGGATGGGGTCTAAAGCTGCCCCAAAGAGATTAGGAGGCTTGTACGGAGTCGCCGCCAGTTTCCATTTCACTTTGAGATCGGCTTTCCAATGGCGAAACCAAAGGAGTCACCTAGATGTGACAGTGGAAGACAGGGCTCACGAAGCGAACTTCACAGAGTTCAAAGAGGCATTGGCCGAGTACTCAGTAGCCGCAACAATTTTGTTTATGTCCTGATGCAGCCCTGTCTCCTAAGGTGGAAGCCGCTCCTGTAATTGCCTCAACCAGATGAGGGATGCACGATTGAAAAAGGATGTAGCTGTTGCTGTCCTAATCGCCTAAGCCACTGCCTTGTGCGACTTGCGAAAGGCTAGCTCCGCTGTCTGTCCTCGGCTTTGAGCCATCTAACGAGTCAGTTGAAATAACTGAGGCGGAAGACAAAGAGGCGACCGGTGTATCCACAGCAGGTAGTGCTAAGAGGCCCTCCAGTTCAGGGGCCGCACAGTATAACTTCTTATGCTGGCTGCTGGGTGTGGTGAGAGACCCAGGCTGTCCCCAGGGCGTTTGGATAATGTCCAAAAACAGCTGCGGACAAGGAATAAAGTCCTGTTCCTGTTTGGAAACCTTGAACAAGACATCATGGGGCCCAGTAGGAACCTGCGACCCAGACAAAGATTCACCAGTCGCTCCAAAGTTGGTTGTCAACCTGGCTTTGTGTAGGAGGGATTTAAACAACGAGGGGCAGAATAACCCGGTAAAAGATGGGGTGTCTGGCACCAAGCCCTCGTCCTCTGAGAATTCTATGTCCTCCAGACATTCCTCCCCATGTTCTGAATCCGCAGGTGAAACTGAATCCCTGCGAGTAGGTGACCGTGGTTTAGCCACCATCTGTTCCTGGGTGACCTGTTGTCCGGCCAAGGCCTGAAAAAGAATCTGGGCTGCTTGCTGCAGTCCAGTCTCCAAGATGGAGGACAGGGCGGGAGATAGCATGGACTGTAAATCGAGGTGAGCGCCAGGTACAGGTGAGTCTTATGTGCGGAGCCCCGTGGCAGTCGGAGTGAAGGTCTCCTCCAGCAATCTGTGGCAAGATGAATGGGAGGAGGGTAAGCCCACTCCTGATACGTCAGGCATAGATAAAGACACCCTCTTGGACAAGAGTAATGGTTGGCCAGATCCAGCCCAATCGCCAGCAGCCGAACTAGAGGGAGGTGGCGGAGGTAACGTAGTGCCGGATGGCGAGGGAGCAGAAATCTGCGGAGAACAAGCATCCAAGCCCAGGGCAAAGGAAACAGAACGTTGCGCCTTGTCATATATATGTTCCAGAGCCTTGTGACACCTCAAGGTGTCCTTGTCACGACCAGTGGCTGCCTTTGAATGATGGGAGTTTGCGGCTGGGCAAGTCAGACCGCTTCCCCGATGCCGCCTTGTGGTGCGTGGCGGATCTACAAGGTGAACTTGCCTCAGGCTCCAGATCCAAAGAGAGGGGCGAATCAGCCATCGTGGATAACAATCACAGCAGTTGGGCATCCAGTCCTCTAGTGAAGCTAACTACAAGAGTCAATCACTATGAAGACCAAGTGTTGATGGAAAACGCTGGAGGGAGACGTAGAAATGACTGACACCACACCAACCGTCTCCCTGGGCAGGTCCAAACAAATCGAGACCCCAACAAAAAGCAATGGAGCTGAGAAGGGCAGATGGCACAAAATGGTGGCCGCAATTAGAAATGAACCAAAATGGCAGCCACAAGTGGCAAGCGCTCCAAAATGGTGGCTGCAACTACCAGGATGGCTGCTGGCAGCAGTGGATGGTCCAAAATGGCACCCGCAAGGGCTAGCTGCTCTAAATTGCTGGCCCAAAGGTCTGACAAGATGGTGGCCAAAGTAAAGTCAATGGCGGAGTGAGGAAGAAACTTCTGAGTGGAAAGGTGCCCCGATGCCACAAAAGAAACAGCACCGAGGTAACCCTGACCTGGTTGCTGCGATTCCGCTGCCACCTCAAGCCACTAACCTCAGAATGTGCACTCAACCCGTGCTGCCACTCCAGAGCCGCCCACTACAGGAGAGCAGGGGGAAACTGGTGGTGGCGGCTTCTGAAGCCTGTCATATCCACTGGCAGTTGAAAGAGTAAAACCGGATCCGCCCCGAAGGGAACAGAACTCCGGCAGCTGCTTACCACCACAGCGCAGGTGGCCTGGAGCCCCAGACACGCCATGTGCGCCTTGCAGCAATGAATCTTCTGCTCTCTTACCGAAGGAAAAAGTCAACAATCAAAAATAAAGGAAAGACTAGACGAGACTAACAAAAAAACACTAGCTAGAGAAACTACATTCAGAGAAAGACAAATATACATCAGTCCTGTCAGGAACTGAGTGAAAGACTGGAGCATTATGGGACCGTTGGCGTGGCCAAGCAAGAGGATTTGGAATGTCTCTCACTCAGTTCCTGTCAGAATATGAGGAAGTAACCCAGCTATAGGTTGCGGTAATGCCTCCTGATTAGAAAAGCTACTGCTATAATCTCTTGAAATGGTGCTATTTATTACAGGTTTCCATTTGCTGGAATTAATTAAAGGCACATATCTGTATGTTGGAGAAGCTATTAGTTATAAGATTAAAAGACCCATGAAAGGGATAACCATATAAATCCCAGATTCATCAGTGCAAGTGTCAGACGACAGGACAGATCCCCTTACTGAAAACATATCCCTGGTCTTTCAGTGAAGAAACACAGCTCCTCTCAAATGTCAATATGTCAAGTGTAGGTAATTGAGCATAACCTTTATTGGCTAACACCTCCATTTACTACTTTTGTTCTTCCATCAGACAAGGTGATTTCTGATTCCTGCAGCCCCACCTCCAACTTTTTCCAAAGGCTTGGAAATTGTGTTTCAGATAAACTGAAACTCACCTGCCATGGAAACAGAGCTATGGCAGGTCATTCAGACCTAGCCTTGGCTAATGGAAGCCTTGCTCCAAACGCCAAACACAAAGCTTAATAAATGGACTATAATCATGCAACAGCTTCCCTGGGAAGAACTAATTTTCAGTTCCTCATTTTCAGAATTTTATTTTTTGCAGTGTTTGGGATTTTAGTAAGAAATAAGATTCCAGGAATCTGGTAAAAGCATTTTTTTGACAACTGAAATTAACATTAAATAAATCCTGAAAGCTGTTTTTCATTGCACAGTAAAAAGCTGATAGAAGGGGAAAAACAGAGGTCACATAAAAGAGAAACAAGAAGAAGCAGACAGAGAAAATGTACAGCAATCATTCTGATTCACTTCTAAAAATAGAAGCTATAATACCATTACGGTTATCTTTACAAAACCAATGAGAAGAAATTCAGCAAATAAATAAATGTAAAATTAGTCAAATTAACATATGAGCATTAAAAGGGCCAGATATCATTCCTATTTTTGTTAGCACCAGCAAGTCTATGACATCTTCACAAAAATGTTTGACTTATATGTTTTTTACAGCCGGGAAATCTGGACACTCCCTGCATTCAAATACTGAAAAGTGACTACTTTTAAGGCTACGGTATAACATAACTGGAGGAAAACCTGTATTTTCTCATTTTTAGTATAAACTCCTAAATGGCATTTCATTCATCTAAAAAGCTTCACTCTAGGCCCAGCTGACTACTTATCCAGAAGCTGGAGCATCAGCAGCTGCATAAAAATTGCCACTGCAACAATAAACAGAATTTGAAGTGAGAAACCTAAGGCTCTATGCTTTCAGATACATACAGCACAAATGCTCCATACATATCCTGCTGCATTATTAATTATGCTCTATTTCTACATATAATTATCTTACAAAGCCCAGGTCAATTATAGCTCTAATCCATACCATCGCCTTAGAACAGAGGCATACAAAACATTTAGCACATCTTAATTGGGTCTGACATTCCTATGGTACTTTTCTGTGACTTCAGAGCAGTAGGGGAAATGGCTGTGTATAAACTGAGGAGAAGGGTTATGTTCATAATTATACCTTCTCAGCTACAAGGAAATTACCTGAGCGCAGTTTAAAAATATAAGTGAAAGAAGTCATCGATAAGTCTTTCTCCTGACTCCATTTTCTGAGTAACCATTTTAATGCTATTCACCAGCATTCAGTTTCTCCACAAAATCAATAGGGACACCTGCATACATGGTGTTCACATGCCCATACAGGATCAGCACTTCACATTCCACTACTTTGATTTCTACCTGTTGCACTGACTTCAGGGAAAAATGAAATTGGCAATATTCAGGACTGCTATCAGTTGTAGCTGATCTATTTGGCCAATTTGCTCTGGACAGTATCACTTTGTTATCATGAGTCCCAGTAAGAAGGTGTAAGAAAAAATCTGTAATTTAGAGTCATTGTTCAAGTGCAAATCCATCCGTCAGTGCAACAAGGCTATTCATTAATTTGTATGCAATTAGAAGTAAGTATGTAAGATATTCTGGGTTCCAGCACTGAAATGTTTTATGCATTTCTATGACCTCTGTACATGTCAGAACCACGTAATAGGTAATAGTGTTTTCCTACATGGAAATACTTCTGGAAAAAGAAGCAGTCAGTCATTCAGTCTTCAATGATCAATATTCTATTTAGGAAAGCATAAAGGATAAAATACAAGATTTAAAAAACACAAAATATTATAAAATAAAATTTGATAAAAGATAAATAACAGTTAAATAAATAACCATGACTATATATTAAGGTAATTAATAGAAATGAATTATGCAGGCAATAAAACAAAATTCAGCCACATTCAAATAAAATTAATCATACTGTCAGCTAACAATAAGTATACATAAAGAAATTATGTACGACCTGGAATTAACAAAGGGATTATAAAATGTAAACCGTTTCTCTTTATACAATGAACAATGAAGTTGTATGTGTGTCATATTTTCTACCACCCTTTCATCACAAGGACAAAATCTGGAAGACTAGGAGATTGGACGTTGGTCTTACCTGATACGTCCTTTCTCGAATCTGAAAGAAACGTCTGTCATCTTGGGTTATCCACTCGATATGCAGCACTGACCGAGTCTGCACAAATTAGCATAGCTCCGCCCTCCTGCCCCAGTGCTTCGGCGAGGGCGATGGTGCAGACTCTTGTGTCTTCCTGTAACGAAACAACAATTAGAAATAACCGCCCCCTCCCCAACGGTATGAATGAGGGCCGGAAACCAAGGGAGGGGCTGACAGACGTTTCTTTCAGATTCGAGAAAGGACGTATCAGGTAAGACCAACGTCCATTCTCCGACAGAAAGAAACGTCTGTCATCTTGGGGACATACCAAAGCATCATGTCCACCTGGGAGGGAGGATCCGGCCCGAAACCTTAGGAACGAAGAACCTCCTGTAGAACACGGCGACCAAATGCAGCATCGGCTGACGCATAGGAGTCGACACGGTAGTGACGAATAAACGGCGAGATGGAAGTCCACGTTGCCGCTCGACAGACTTCATCCAGAGAAGCCTGGGTAGCCCATGCTGCGGAGGTAGCCGCGCTCCTGGTTGAATGTGCCGTGATCCGGGGAGGCACCGGCAGGTGCTGGTGTGTGTAAGCAGTGGCTATCGTAGCTCTAATCCAGCGACCTATAGTAGAGCTCGAGACACGGGACCCTAAGGATCCCGGCTGAAAAGAAACGAAAAGGGCCTCAGTCCTGCGAAAGGGAGCAGTCCTGGAAATGTAAATCTTCAAGGCCCTGCGCACGTCTAATGAATGCCAAGAGCGTTCCAAACGGTGGGAAGGATTAGGACAAAACGTAGGGAGAACAAGTTCCTGTGCGCGGTGAAAAACAGAGTTAATCTTTGTGAGAAATGCCGGGTCGAGGCGAAGAACTACTCGATCCTTGTGAAAAATACAAAGGTCACTGCGTACAGACAGGGCAGCCAACTCTGAAATTCGGAGCGCCGAAGTAACGGCCACCAGGAAAGCAACTTTGAACGATAAAAAACGAAGAGAAGCGTCCCGTAGAGGTTCGAAAGGGGCCAAAGTGAGAGCATTGAGAACTTTGTTGAGTCTCCAAGTCGGGTAACGGTGAATAGTCGGAGGCCGGAGATTGACAGCCCCGCGAAGAAAGTCCCGAATGAAAGGGTGGCGAGAAAGCGAGTCCGATGATCCACAGGAAAGGATTGAGGCGATGGCCGCCACCTGGCGACGTAAGGTATTAGGAGACAGTCCTGACTGAAACCCGTCGTGAAGAAAGGAGAGAACATGGACCACCGAAGCAGACAGAGGTTGCACAGCAGAATGTCGGCACCAGGAAACGAAAGCCTTCCACGTGGCCTGATAAATACGTCTGGTGGAGGGACGGCGAGCAGCCTGCATGATGGAAGCCACGGGAGCCGGCACAAGAGCGGAGATCAAGATTTGCCGCTCAGTCTCCAGACGGTTAGATGCAACCAGGTTGGGTCTGGATGAATTAGAGGCCCCTGGGATAGGGTCAATAGGGAAGACGGAATCCGCCAAGGAGGGGCCACCGACAAGGAGATCAGGTCCGGAAACCAGGTTCTTCTGGGCCAGTGAGGCGCCACGAGAATGATCTCCGCCTCCTCGGCCAGCAACTTCCTGATTACTCGAGGAAGAAGGGGCAGAGGGGGAAAGGCAAATAGGAGGCCCGGCGGCCAGGGAACGCGAAGAGCATCCGTGGCCTCTGCCCGAGGATCCTGGAAGCGGGAGAAGTAACGGGGCAGAAGATGGTTGGACGATGAGGCGAAGAGGTCCACTATTGGAGTCCCGAATCTGGACAGGATCACCTGAAACAGAGCTGGGGAGAGACTCCATTCGCCGTGGTCCACCTGAGCCCGGCTGAGGGCATCTGCCTGGATGTTGGACTTCCCTGATATATGGGCCGCTGAGAGAGAAGCAAGATGAATCTCGGCCCAATTGCCTAAGAGAACGGTCTCTGTCAGGAGAGACCTGGAGTGCGTCCCGCCTAACTTGTTTATGTGCGCCTTCGTGGAGATATTGTCCGTGAGGACGAGAACGTTCTTGCCCTCCACCAGGCGACGAAAGTGGATGAGGGCCAGGCGCACCGCTCTCAGCTCCAGAAGATTGATATTGTGACAGAGGTCCCGGGCAGACCAGCGGCCTTGGGCTTGGTGATGTAGCAGATGGGCGTCCGTCGTGAGAATGAGCTGGTTGTTGATCCTGAAACAGGTGCCTCGGGAAATGGCGCTCGAAGTCCACCAGCGTAGAGATGTGATGACTTGAGGCGGAAGACGAATATGGGACAGCGAAGTGCTCCTTCCGGACCTTTGAAGAGGCAACAGGAGCCATTGCAGGCGACGGCTGTGTAAGCGAGACCAGGGGACAATGCCAAACGAGGAAACCATCTTCCCCAAAAGACAGGAAAGATGGAGGGCCGGAGCAGACCGGTCCCGCATACATTGCAGAGCTAAAGACCGAAGGTCAGACTGACGCTCCGGGGAAAGAAAAACTTGGGAGGAAACAGAGTCAATAACAGCCCCTAAATGAATAATACGGGTGGAAGGCATGAGGTGACTTTTAGACCAATTAATAGAAAAACCATGGTCTTGGAGGATCGAAAGAACGGAAGATAAATCTTGGAGGGCTGAAGAAACGGAGGAGGAGAGGATAAGAATATCATCTAAGTAAAACTGCAAACGAATGGGCAGGGAGTGAATGTGGCCAACTAAAGATGCCAAAATCTTGGTAAAGACCCTGGGGGCGGAGGAGAGGCCAAAGGGCAAGGCTCTATATTGGAAATGGGCGCCCTGATAATGAAAACGAAGAAATTGACGGTGAGCGGGTAGGATAGGAACATGAAGGTAGGCTTCAGTCAAATCAATGGAAGAAAGAAAATCACCAGGGCGAATGCACTCTAAGATAGAAAAGAGGGTATGCATTTTAAAACGACGATACACAATGTATCGATTCAGCGACTTAAGATCTAATATGGGTCTCCAACCCCCAGAAGACTTTCGCACCAGAAAAACCCGGGAATAAAACCCCCGTCCCTGCTCAGAAGAAGGAACCGGTTGAATGGCCCTGATAGAAAGAAGATGCTTAATAGCGGAATCCATCAAATCCCGCTGTTCAGGGTCCTGGGAAAGGGGACAGGAAAGAAAGAAAGGGGGTGGAAGCGAGGAAAATTCCAGGGAAAGACCCGATTGGAGGGTAGAAAGAACCCAGGCATCCGTAACAGTGGATTGCCACTGATCATAAAAAAGGGACAGGCGGCCTCCAATGGGAATATTGTCCAGGGACTTATCTACCGCGTCTGCCCAAACGACCCCGCCCCCCTCGAAAGGAGCGACGCGGAGGGAAACTGGTTCCCGATCTAACCTGAGTGTCGAAGGCGGAGGAGCGTGGGTTGGAAGAACGCTGGGAGCGAGATTGGAAGGAAGAACTATCGGAGTTCCGAAAGGACTGGAATCGAGGATATGGAGAGAAGCGAGACTCTGAACGGCGGTGCTGGGAAGGCAGGATTTTGCGCTTATCCCGGGTCTCAACCAGAAGCGGCTCTAGAGGAGGACCGAAGAGACTGCCGGCCGAATAAGGGGCAGAAGCTAGCTGCCACTTGTTGCGCATATCCGCCTGCCAACTTCTGAGCCAGAGGAGACGACGGGAGACCACCGAAGTACCCATGGCCCTGGCAGCAAATCTGGTGGCGTTGAGGGTGGCATCAGCAGAGTACTCGAGAGCCCCAACAATCTTATTTATGTCTTGGTGGGTCCTGGAATCCGACCTTGGCAAGCGATCTTGAAGCTGCTTAAGCCATAGAAGGGCCGCCCTATTAAAAAAGGAGGCAGAAGATGAAGCTCTCACAGCCCAGGCAGCCGCCAAATGACCCTTGACAAGCATTTTCTCAGCTCGTTTGTCTTCGGGCCGAAGAGCATCTTCAGGAGGCCCAGTGGGATGAGATGGATTAGCCAAGGCAACTATTGGAGGGTCCACCTTAGGAGGTTGCAAAAGATCAGAAAGAGCAGCAGCAGAATTGTAAAGGCGACGATCAAGGCTGTTCGGACTAGGACCAGCACCAGGCACCGACCACTGTCGTTGAAGAACGTCCAGGAAAAGTTTAGGAGCAGGAATGATCTCAGGAGAAACCTGGGGTTCAGCGAACATAACAGAAGCAGGATCTGAAGCAGAAGAAGTCGAAGATGCAGACGGAAGTTCACCCAAACGGGTGGTAGCTATGGCCTTGAACAATAAAGAACGAAACATTTGAGGCTTGAACAGTCCAATAAATGGAGCCTGGTCAGGCAATAGTCCTTCGTCGTCGGAGAGAGCCATATCAAGAACGTCCTCAGGTTCAGACACAGAGGCTTGGTCTGCCAAAAGTTCCAGATCACCTTGGCCTTGGACGTTGGAGAATTCATCAGTCTCCCTCTGGTGGTAAGAAGGAGAAGCAGCAGGCACCCCCAAATGCAAACCCACCTGTTGCATACACTGACTGAAACCTTCACGAATGGCCCTGGTGACAAGGATCTCCAAGGGCACAGGCTGCTGGGAAGGAGGAAGGCAGGCAGGCTGGTCAACTACAACAGGAGGTGGAGAAGGAGCCCGGATGGAAGAGGCTGCAGAGGCTGTCTGAAACAAAGGCTCCTTCCCAGGGGGGGGGAGCAGGGCCAGCAGAGGGAGGACGGTCAGGAGACAGCTCCCTAATCGAAAGGCAATCCCCTTGACCAGATGCGTCCGTAGGAGGGGGGGCCCTGGAAGAGGAGGCCTGAGCAGACGAGTCCACTTGGGTTGCAGCTCTGGAAAAAGCCTTTTCAAATGCCTTATGGCGCCTCTGTTCATCCCGTGAAGGGGGGGGTGCGCTCTGAGACGATGAAGAAGCCTTTTTGGCTTTGGATTTCTTGGGGGCTGAATCACGGGCCCGATCCTTGGAACGGCCTGAAGAGGAGGAGGCTTGAGGCCTGTCAAAATCCCCCATATTGTAAACAAAAAAATGGCAGCAGCGAAAAGCGCGCCAAAAACGTAACGGCCGCTACTCACAGAAAATGCCTCAAACGGTTAAAACCGGAGTAAGAGGCTCACCGGCGAAAAAAACCAAGCCAAGCGCTAGAATGAGCCGATCGCTAGCTCGAGGGCTATTATTGCGATAAAGGCTCGTCGAAGAAATTCTCCAGCTGAAATCAGCGCTGCTAGGCCGAGGCCACTAAACGCAGCAGGAGTCCGTCAGAGCGATCGGAAAGCCGCTAACAATAAAAGGAGCCGCCGCTGAGGCGAGCCGCCCGGCGGTCCGCTTGAAAAAACAAGCGGCAATCGGCTGCTGTAACTAAGGCTCCGTAGCAATAAACAAAGGTCTGCCTGAAGGCAAAAAGACAATTTGAGATGAAAGGGAGCCAAAAAGGAGCAAAAAACTCACTAACTTCGACTGGCGAGGCAGGAAGACACCACCATGCAGCAAGACCGAGTCGAAGCACTGGGGCAGGAGGGCGGAGCTATGCTAATTTGTGCAGACTCGGTCAGTGCTGCATATCGAGTGGATAACCCAAGATGACAGACGTTTCTTTCTGTCGGAGAAATTCTTAATCAAGTAATGTTTTTGGAAGTGCATTAAAATGTGCTAACTATTACTATTAGATTTGGGATTAGTTATCTTATTTAGATAATTTACTACTCTAAAATAAAGATACAGGCTACTGAAGAAAATACCTCTGGGAAGAGAACAAATTGAATTGTTTCTATAGCCAACACATATACACATAAAATATAAACCCACCACATTTTGGTAATGCAATATCTTACCATTCATTTTACAATATATCATAACTGTATAATTTGTGGAATTGATCTTCTCCAAATTGATTCAAAATTATCCACAAGAATTAAGGTCCCAGACCCACATTTTTAGATTAACCATTCTAAAAATCTACACAGGTAAATGTAAATATAAAATTCACCCTAATCATGTTTTTCTCACAATGAAGAAGTGCCCGGCTGTGAGACCCTTTTTCTTAGGTTGGGTTCAAGGGATCAGGTGGGATTGCTGCTGCTGTTGTACCAACCTCCCTGTTGTGTGGCAGCTTCCCTACCCGGGCTCCTGGACCTCACTGCAGGGCTGGCGATGGAATTTCCCAGGCTTATAGTTCTGGGGGATTTCAACCTGCCATCTCTGGGGTCAGGGTTGGAGGTAACCTGAGATTTCATGGAAACCATGACTTCATGGGCCTGTCCCACGTCATCCAGGGCCCAACTAGGAATAGTGATCACAAACCCAATTTGGTGTTCTTGTTGGAGCAGTGCCTATGTGACCTGGAATTGGTGGGCCTGTCCTTGGTCCCCTTATCATGGTCAGATCACAGTCTGGTGGCAATGAGTCTCTCAAGAGCTGTACCCCCCTCCCCTCCACAGGGAGGTAGGACCCATTAGATTGGTCTGCCCCCATTGACTAATAGATCCAAATGGGTTTCAGAAGGAGCTGGGGGTTATAACTGCAGATCTACTGTGCAGTCCAGCTGAGCTCTTAGTCACTGTTTGGAATAGAAAGGTGACTGAGGCTCCGGATAGGATTGCACCCATGAGACCTCTCCTCACTCATAGACTGTGCCCCATGGTATACAGAGGAACTGAAAGAGATGAAACGCATGAGGAGACGTCTAGAGCACCCCTGGCGGAAGACAGGGGATGAACTTGATTGAATACAGGTAAGAGCTGCCACTACAGCCTACCTCATGGCAATTTGTGCAGCGAAGTGTGAATACTTCTTCACACTATTTGTGTCTGCGCCCAGGGACTCTCTTTAAGATGAGCCTCCTCCTCCTGGGGAAGGAGGAGATTGAGGTCCACCTGAAGGGATGAACTGAGGAGTTTGCGGATTTTCTGGAAGACAAAATCATTCAACTTCATTCCCAGTTAGATGCCAGCGTGGCTGCTGGTCTGATGGAAGCCCTTGAGGCAGGTTCTTACCCTGTTACCTGGAAACAGTTTGACCTTGTTTCTCCCGAGGAAGTGGACAGGATCCTAGAGAGTATACGTGGAAGCACCTGTGTATTAGACCCATGTCTCTTCTGGCTTGTGAAAGGTTCCCAGGAGGTGACAGGCGGATGGACTCTGGTGGTGATTAATGTTTCCCTATAGGAGGGGGCAATGCCCCAGCACTTTAAGGAGGCTGTGGTCTGCCCTCTTCTTAAGAAGCCATCGCTGGACTCCACCCGGTTGGATAATTTCTGATCTGTCTCCAATCTTCCCTTTTTGGGGAAGGTTACTGAGAAGGTGGTTGCATGGTAGCACCAAGGTTTCTGGATGAAATGGATTATCTCGACCCCTACCAGTCAGGATTCAGCCTTGGATTTGAGACAGAAATGGCATTGGTTGCACTTTTGGATGATCTCTGGTGGGAGCGCGATGGGGGTAGTGCATCCATCCTTGCTCTGTTTGACTTCTTGGCAGCTTTTGATACCATCAATCATGGTATTCTCCTGGACCGGCTTCTGGGGATGAGAGTGCGAAGCCTTGTGCTATCTTGGTTCACTTCCTTACTCTGTAGCAGCTCTCAGTCAGTGCTGATAGGAGGAGAGAGATCCAGCTCTCGCCCACTGCTATGTGGGGTGCCACAGGGCTCGATACTCTCTCCACTCCTGTTCAACATTTATATGAAGCTGCTGGGTGAGATCATCCATCACCATGGACTGAGGTATCACCAATATGCTGATGATACTCAGCTGTATGTCTCAGCCCATGGTGAGTTAAGTGAAGCCGTGTCCTCCCTCTCGCAGTGCCTGGAGGGTGTTAGGGGTTGGATAGGGAGCAATGGGTTGAAACTAAACCCTGGCAAGACTGAGTGGCTCTGGGTGTGGGGTTCATTGGCTCAGGGAGAATTGCCATCCTTGGTTTTGGATAGGGTGGTAGTACCCCAAACAAACCCTGTGCATAATCTGGGGGTTCTCCTGTACTCACAACTCCTGCTCAAAGAGCAGGTAATGGTCGTGGCCAGGAGGGCCTTTGCACAACTGAGAGTTGTGTGCCAGTTACACCTTTTCCTGGACCGGCAATCCCTACTCACAGTCACTCATGCCTTAGTCACTTTCCGTCTTGACTATTGCAATGCCCTCTACTTAGGGCTGCCCTTGAAGAGCATCCGGAAGCTCCAGTTGTGCAAAATGCAACGGCCTGCATAGTTTTGTGCAGACCCTGGTGTGCACATATATCATCTCTCCTGCGGGAGCTGCATTGGCTAACAATTTGCTTCCATGTGCTGGTTGTCACCTTTAAAGCCCTTCATGGCTTGGGACCAGGTTAACTGAGGGACCGTCTCTTGCCGGTCACATCTACCCAACCCATTAAAGTGGGGAGGCAGGGAACGTTGTGGGTCCCATCCCCGAGGGAGATACACCTGGTGGGACCCAGAAAAAGGGCCTTCTCCATGATGGCTCCCTCTCTCTGGAACATTATCCCCCCAGAAATTAAAATGGCTCCCACCCTAATTCTCTTCCGGAAGGTGCTGAAGACCTGGTTCTGCCAGCAGGCCTGGGGAACCCAGAGCAGGATTGAGCCCATTAAATGGTTCAGGCTGTCGCTGTGGGGGGGAAGTGGGGGTCAGGGGTGATTTTATTACATTAATTTATTTGATTTTTTATGAGTTTTACTGTTTTGTAAATGTGGTTTTTTATATTCTGTAAGCCGCCTTGAGTCACCATGGACGAATAGGTGGCAATATAACTCAAATAAATCAAATAAGTAAGTAAGTAAGTAAGTAAGGAGTACCCTAGGGACATTTTGCAGTAAAAACAGTCCTTAAACATTTAGCTTGTACTCCCTCAGACAGGTAGCAGAGTTATAAGGTCCCAGGCAGGCCCAAATAAAACACGTATATGAAAGTCTGCTGAAAAATAGGTTATCTAAATAGTGGCCCTCCAGAATGATCACAGGGCAGTAGCCGATTTGGGGGCGTTTTGAACAGTATAATCCTAAAAGACTCCCAAATTACTAGTCCTAAATATTTAAAGATTTTAATTTGCTCAATCTTATATCCATCCAGCTAAGTAGGCAGTTTAGGACATTTAGCAAACCCCAGGATCTTAATTTCAGAATAATTTATCTCTAATGTTTCATCTTGACAATAGTCAGATAAAGCACACAGAGTTCATTTAAAACCAACTGGTGTATCAAGTAGCAATGCTGCATCATTCACACACAAAATATCATAATGTGTTTATCGGTTAGCTTTAGAGGGTGGTTTGCAAGGCTCTTTAACCTAATCACTACAGAGTTATACAAATTATATCATAAGGGTGAAGGATGCAATCATGCTTAACCCCTCTGTGAATAGTGATTTCTCTGTTGTAATCTCCCCGGATACGGCAATGAACCTTGAATTTACTCAGCAGCAGGAGCAAGCATCTATCTACAATGGAATTTTAAAATCTGCATCAATCCTTGATCTAGGAACACATTCAAACACACACTTGAAATCAATGAATACAGCAAATTATGTGAATCCAACTTTTGATATATTTTTTTCCCCACCAAATGCAGTAAATGCAGGCTCGAAAGCATGAGACTATAAATTGTAAACCTGCCTTAGCTATGCAAGCCAGCTGGGTGACTTTGGGTTGGCCACTCTTTCTCATCCCAACTGATCTCACAGGGTTGTTGTTGGGAAAATTGGAGGAGGAAGGGGTGTTGGATATTTTCCCCATCTTGAAATAGATGATAGATCGATAGATAAGACTGATATAGAGATTCATTCCATTACTAAACAATTCTCATCACGAGGATATATTTTCTTATATTAAGCTACATTTCAATTCTTTTCAGTATATCCCATTGGTCCTTATCCTGCTCTTAGTTTCAATAAAGAACTCTGCTTCCTCTTGTACTTGATAGATTGGCAAGCTGAATGTATGTAGTTCCATTAACTGTTCTTCATAAGATTTTGTTTCCAAATCTTTTTTATCTTGGTAATGTTTATATGAGTCTACTACAGTTCCTTTATGTCCGTTTAAACTGCAATGCCCAGAACTGGAGACTGTACTCCAAACTATCTAGCACAGAGTACAAAGTATTATTTTTAATGATCGATAAGATGTAGTTATTTTGTTATACAAGTAAAGACTGCATTAGTCTTTCTAGTTGCTCCATGACATTGCCTGTTCATGTTCATCTAGTCATCAGTCAGTCCTCCTCAATCCATGTCACATGCATTGTCACTAAGCAGAACTGTCCAATTCTGAATCTTTTGATTTTTCCTAATCAGATGCATGTCATATATTTGTTGCAGATGAACATCATAAAATATTATCATCTGATTCATATTAGTGGAGATTAGTGATTAGATGTTGTGGAAATTCCATATCTTCTGAGGCTGAAATTCTGGTCATCGCATGAAATTTGATTATAAGCATCTATAAATTAGCGCAATCCTCAACCTTTCTCAGATCCTGTCAATAGTCTCAAAGTCTTCCCTACTCTTAGGGGGCACATGCAGATTCTCCATAGTTAGTCAAACATTGAATGGTAATTTAACTGTATATATAAATTGTATGTGTAGGTACATATATGTAAATATACAGTTGGTATACGTATTCATATGCCATTCAGTGCATAAAGTAAAAGGCTTTAAGAGCACATGTACTACTATATAAACCCAATTACTTCCATGATTGGTGATTAAAATGTGCTTATAACCAATTTCATAAACAGATAATGCAATATATAATTATCATTCAAAAGAAAAAGTGTTACTAGAATGTGTAAAGATTTCTATATTGTAGCTAACTATGAAAAAATATATATTTTCTTTCTTTTCTTTCTCAAAGTCAATGAATCCTAAGTGGGAGCACAAAAACTATGTAAAGGACAAGAATACACTGCATGTGAAAAATTTATACCACAACCAAGAAAAGAAACAACATTAACACTAAAGGAATGAAAACATAATATTGGACAAAATATGCAGTCAACAATTATCCACACTGAGCTGAAATTTAGTAATGAAAGACGATGAAGGAATTCAATATACTTATGGTAAGTTTATGATTTGTTTGCTAGCATCATACAAACTAAAAATTGATGATTTACCTTTACATTCTATCATTTGAAAGCTAACATTTTATGAAACAATCTTACAATGATCCTAATCATAATATATTTTCATCAGGAAATTACTTACTATCTGCCTCTGTTGATGACATCAAGGAGCACAAAATTGCTGCTACCACAACAAATGTTGAGATGCTGAAGTTAGGCTTCATATTCCAAAGTAGAAAAAGTGGTCAATACATCCAGTGTCACACATGCAAATTTATTCCTGTAAGCAAAGAAAAAACAAATTAATCACACCCCAAAAAACTCCAGTTTTTTAAAAAGCTAGGGGCATTTCCCATTTCAGCGAGAAGATGCCTTGTTCCATAGAACTTATGTTAACTGTAAATGTTGTCTATTTACTAGGCTTTGTAGGTCTTTTATAGTTCTTTATTTCAAGGTAACTACTACAGTTCACAACCACTGGCTTTTGTAATCGTTACAGATATTTTCAGGTAATATGTTTTCTCATGTAGGTAGCGGGAATGGTATCCATGCTACTTCTCAAAAGTGAATGGAGATCACTTTTGGAGATATTTACAGATAGTTCTAGAAGATGAACAACTGCAATTTTTAAATCAAAAGGAAAAATGATACGTAAAGAAATGACAGAGAATTATACTGAAACCAAAGCAAATGATGAGCTGTTTAAATGTATTGCTCCCTACTATCATTTGTCCATAGTGAAAAGCATATGGCTCTCCAGTTTTCTTCTACACAACAAATAGTTTTGAGACTATTGAAAATCAATGAAATAATACGGCGAAGAGTACAATGTCTTACCCATGAGATTGACCTCTGGAAAATCATTTTATTTCTCCTATTAATTGTTTTATAGATGAAAGAAAGTTTAATCATAGATCACTATATCATAGATACCTTTGTAAAATATGGATCTTGCAAGTATGGCCAATTAACTATCTACTAGCAATATCTATCTTCAGATAATAATAACCAATTTTTGCACACATGACAATTGAATCTTCAGCAGTAACTATTCAGTACATCTGAAATATACTTTCATATTTTATGACACCCTCAGAAAATAAATTCAATTTTGATCTTCAGCCAAACAGATTTATGATTTTCTTTTAGCATCAAGATGGCTATAACATCTAATAAAAAACAACTAATGAACTGCAAGTTACCTAAATGTCATTCTCTAGTTCTGCTCTCTCAAACACCATTTATTGCTTTCTATGTGAGCTCTAGGAGTATGTGTTTTATTCAATTTAATTTAGAGATCTATCAACTACAACTTTAATAGCAGATTAAAGTTTACCCTCCACAAATTAGTCAGTGGAGCTAAAATTGAAGACTATCATGCACGCCTCACAAATATTCTGGCACTTTCTTCCTTGTGCTAAATTTAATTTAATATAATTTTTAAAGGATTCTGCCTTAATCAAGCGAAGTTTTTTTAACACATGGTAAGTTATGAACATTAGACCAACTATATATTTTTCCTCCACTGTTAGCTAAAAACTTCCGTTTTGTTAACAGATTTTTTAAATTAAAACTGCATTCCAAAGGTAGAATGGATCCCTTGCCATTCAGCATCAACAATATTGGGCTAGATAAGGGGTTGGCAACCTTAAACACTCAAAGAGCCATTTGGACCTGTTTCCCACAGAAAACACCGGAAGCCACAAAACTTGGGTGGGCGTGGCCAACTTGACATCACTCACTCCCACAGTCACATGGCCTCCCAAGCCCCACCCACCCCATCTCACCCTTCCTCTCCCAGCCACCTCTTGTCACACCTGACCTCGCCTCACCTCCCGCTTCAAAGTATCTATAGTTCTGTGCAAATGTTGTTCTCCCCCCCCCCCGTCTCTGTCTCTTTCTCTGATTCTGAGGCGCCTCATCTCTAGCTGGGTCTCACTGCCCAACAGACTGTGCAGCAGGAAACAGCGGGTGGCTACTTTATTAATATGGATTTTTATGTTTTACATCTATAGTTTTTATATAGTGCTATTGTTGTTTGCCACCCAGAGTCATCTTTGGTGAGCTGAGTGGCTATTTGGATTTGATAAATAAATACATTCTAAAATATAAGACTAACTCTGGAAGTAAATCCCTTTCCGCAGCCAGTTTCGTCAGGATCTAAGGCAAAAATATTCAGAAGGACCCAAAAGCCAATGCAGCTTCTATAAAAGCATTTGCAGGACTGAACTATTCATCTAAAACCTGGGTGAGATTGCATCATTTTACAAGATATTCAAATACCTGGGAAGGGAGTGGAGATAAAACCTCCAACAGCAAAGCCCATAAAAATCCTGATCTTGAGTGCAGCATAGAGCAACTTGTGAAAATGATAAATTGTGCCTCATCTCTTGCTGGGTCTTGCAGGTGCTTCTTCCGGCCCCTTTGTTGGTGTTTGACGTGCCTTGGTTGCTCATGGAGATGTAACCTGCTTCTGCCCTGAGATACTGGCCCGACCCACGCCACAGCCAACGCCGCTGCTGTTGCCAGGGCAAGTGGGGCAGGGTTGCATTGTGACTCTGCATCATAATGGGCTCCAGGAGGAGGTGACCCCGTCTCCCCCACTGTGAAGCATGCTAAATTTCACTGTGCTGCGCCAAGGCGCTACAAAAATAGCAGGCAGGCCATGGAGGCAGCAACAGCTCCAAGCCCGAAGCAGCTTATAGCTCCGAGCCCAAAGTGGAGGGAGGCGAGGGATGCCTTAAGCGCAAATGTACCACGACAAAGGCAGAATGCTGTTGCTGTGCAAAGGAAAATACAGGGTATTTCACTCCCGCTCTGGAATATGGAGTTACCTTCTCAGGCCACATGAGGAGTAACTGAGAGGGATGAGGTGAGGCCAGGCAGTGATGGGATCAGCCTACAGGGAGTCGCAGCAGAGGGCTGTGAGTTGCCAACTCCTGGGCTAGATAGATTGCTGGCTAAAGCAGTCTATTAAGTAATGTATCTTCTAAAAGCACAGTATGATAGATTACAACGATAGTTGAGTTTTCATTCTGCTTTCAATTCTTCTGGATTATCAATTATATATAAAAATTAAAAATATAGTATCAATCAGAATTAATTCTAATGTATTAAGGGAGCTATCATAGTTTAAAAAGTATTTAGTAACCAAAAAAATGCACAAATTTGTTTGAAAAACTACCAACTTTTTGCTAAAGAAAAAGAAACAATTGGAGATTGGAGAACTTTGGAATCATTTTTAAAAAACCTCACAGAGATGAAAATGGAAAAAAATATGTAGAAACTATTTGTTTATTCAAACACAGCAGAAGAAATAGAATTTACTATTTACACCTTGAATTACATAAATGTGACAGCATATACAATGTTGAATGAATTATTGGGTGAATAGATAAATTAGATAGATAGATGTGTTTGCTTGGTAATCAACCTTATGAGAATCTTTAAAGCAGCCTTCCATAACCTAGTGCCATTCAATTTTTCTATAAAATAATAATCCATCCAATTTGAGGATGATAGAAGTTATATTTCAAAACTATGAGAAACAGCAGATTGAAAATTATGTCTAATATGAAGACTTGAAGTATCTCTTTAAATGGTCGAGCAAGTAAGTTACCCAACTGAGTAACAGATAGAAAAGCTAAATGTAATATCAGAAAAAAATGGAAGGAACAGAGTATTTGCACAAAGGTTAACATACATAGCTCTTATCTTGCACACAGTGATGGATGGGATAGTTCAGCATGGCAATATCGGAAGAAAGAAAGGATAAGGATTGTTTTAGATGGTAAAATCAAAGGAAGATAGAGAATTATTGTGGCAGTAGTGACACAGTAGTATCAACTACTTAAACCACTGCACAGTTTATTAGCTGTATTAAAGCTGTATTTGATACACAAATCAGGCCTGGATATCTTTGAAGATACTACCTATATATTGTATTGTGTTGTGTTGTGTTGCATAATTATGTATTGTTACATAACATTATGTCCATTCCATTATTACCAGACAATTTCTCTTCACCAAATCTCAAATACACATTATTAATATTTTCTTCATTTTTCTTGTTTTATTTGGAAACATATAGCATAATAAATAATAAAATAAGTAATTTCTAAAAAAAAAGCAATAGAATCAAAATTGCATTTCCACTCTCAATGAACTTATCACATATTCACTGGCCATAGTTGCTGGAAAACCAATACAACAGCAACATCTTAAGTGGGAATACAGCAATCCTGGCATGATGTTACTAGAGTCCAGAAACATTGACATGAACATTAAATATATTAGAACCTTCCTTAAGAGCTTCTCAAAAAGTAATTCCAAGTAGATCTCCAAGCTATATCTGTAGATATTCTATTCAACAATTTAGGATACAAGGCATAATTTATATATCTGTGAAATTCATAAAATACATCACAAATAATGTAGAGATATTATTGTAAGAAAGATATGGTATCTGTGATACTGAGGCGCTCTTCAAGACTATTTATTCAAAACTCTGTAAAAAGAGTCAAATACTTTTGTTCAGCAGATATACTTGTTCATCAGAAAGAGTTGGATTTTTAAACAACTGAAACCTTGGACTAAAAAGTATGCCTCTCTTTGTGCATCCAAATCTTCTCATCAACAATGCACAATGGATATACGCACATACAAAACCCACAGGTTTCTCTTTGTCACCCAACTGTTCTGCATATCACGCCCCCTTAATTGAAATGCACAAAGTGTTTATAGGAGTAATCTGAAATCCCATAAGGGCTTGTTGATTGATTGGTACAAAATCACAGTTCTAGCAGAGAAGAAGCTTTGTTATGGAACAATACTTTAAAATGTCATAGAGCTGCCTCTCTCACCTTGATCCTACATGATGAATAAACAGTTCACATGTAAGCAATGAATGATGCTTCTTAGTATAACTTTATTAGGCTTAATTCCTATTTTTCATCTCATTCCATGGCAGAATGCTTACTTTTTCCTGATATTGATGTACTTTGAATTGTTACAGTGATAACAATGGTAGAAATACACTATGAGGTAGAAAGTGTAATCTTTATAGCATGTTTATATTCAGGAACATTTGGGCAACAATAATTATTTATTACTGTTTGTTATGTCTTTGATGGGGAAAAGAATTTTTCTGTATCTTTGAAAATGTTAAAATATTCATGGGTTTAGGAACAATGGAGGACCTGAATTGTGTTTCATGTCAGACTATGGTTTAAAAAAAAAGGAATGAAAGAAAGAAAGAATCATTATGGTTATTACTTTATCTCTGAAGGCTAATGCAGTTAGGAGCATTTAATAGAAGTCTCCTAGAATGAAGTGGTGCCTCACTGACATAGTTTAGAACCTTGTAAATTGACTCTCTGTAAAAAAATTAACTATTCAAATATTCTATATAATAAGCCACAGAAGGCCAAGGGGATATAAAATTTGATATAAGAAGTCAGAACTGTATGAAATAAACACCGTGGCCACTTAATTCTTCTTTTTAATATATGTGCTTTACAATGTTTCCTGATTTCTTAATGTACAAACAAGTGCTTGAAAAACGTTTACCAGGTATTGCAAAATGTATCACATCTCCTACATCAGTCACAGTATATACTCAATTAACATCAATTAAAACAATACAGACCAATTTCAGGGAGCAATAAATGAAAGGCTTTAGAAATAATTAAACCAGGTTTTTAATCTAAAATCTTTTATGTTCACAAGATTCTATTCACACCAAGAAAAACAAACTGCTGAAAATTCAAAGATTGCCCTTTTTTGCCTTTGCATGCTGGACGATATTGTAAGAAAGAAATTATGGTTTACTAATCACTGTGGGCAAATTTGCACCTCACGAAGAATAAAAAGTAAATAAGCCACATTATGGCTTTATTAGTTGGTGCTCTCTCCCTTGTCTCTTGCAAAATACACATATAAATGGATAAAATAATTTAGTAAGTAAGTGGTTTAGCTATATGACAATGCAATTTTTAGTACAACTACTAATACTTATCCCATCTTCCTGGAAGGATGCAAAATCATTAATGAAATGGTTCAGAAAATAATTGTAACTGAGAATTAAGATCTTGACTTATTCATCTTGATGGTTTTCTGAATATTACAGGATAGCAGAAAGAAGCAGACTCTTCATGTAATGACTTATATTTAAAGTTTCTACGGTTTTCTGGCGTATATGCATAATCAATATCTATTTGAGTAGAATTTGTAAAACATTTCCAGCTCAGAAGAGAGAATGGGCAGCTTAAAATATTTTCTTTCATAACTATGTTGCAGTTTTCCAGCATGTCCTCGGTTCATTCTAACAATACAAAAGATTTATGCCAACAGGTAATATAATAACAGTGACAAGCATAAATCGCAGTTCATTCGTTTTCATTGACCTGCAATTCTTCAGTCTATTATTATTCTTGGTTATTGATTATAAATGTGGTTGAACAAAAGAACAAAATCCTTGGGAGGGAGAAACTTTGCTAACTGATGTTGAGTTATGCAATATACCACTTTCTCTTGAACCGTATCAGTTGTTCTCTCTTTGAAATTATTATTTCCTCTGCATCTTTCCTCTGTATTGTCATAGAAACAAATAAAGAGCAGTATGTGCCCCAACTGAAAACTGAATCTTTTAAGAGAGAAAATCAAGAGAGAACCATAATTATTTTCAACAATACCAGAGAACTTCTGAGAGATGGTAGTTCCATATGTTTAAAAGTTGGGAAATGAAATCAACAAAAAAATCTCCATAGATTTTAAGAAATAAGTCAAGATAATGAAATTTTAGAATGAATATACAAGACTCCTAAAGGATGAAATCGGTTCATAATTTCACGTTTTCCTTAAAGTTTTTGTCTTTAAATAATTTGAGAGTGTGTTCCTATAGAAGACCTATAACAAATGTTCCTGTTTCATCTGTGACATATGGAGACCCAGGACCAACATATTTTGATGCAACTTAATAGTCAAGCTATTACTTGTGACCATTACCTCTCCTTTCCCAGTTTGGTGGCCTGAATAGAGAGTGGAGGGAAGACAGGACAATTAGTCTTTGAACTGGACATTTGCAGCAGACCCACAGCAAGGCAGAAGAATCATACCATTTCAGGAAGATTAGTTTCTTCCTGTTCTCTCTGGTTCTTCTGAGAAGCAAAAGCAGCACAAAACAAATACTAACAATTTCTGCAAAATGCCTGCTTGTAGGAGAAAAATTGGGCATTTTTCACTCCTATACTTTTGGATTCTGCCACAAATATAGTAGAAAAATAACTTCTCCTCACCATTCCTATATTATTCATGGAAGTACTTCTACCACTTGTCACCAACTGCATTGGTGAGATACTTCTCTCTTATCTCATGGACTCTGTGTGTGTGTGTGTGTGTGTGTGTGTGTGTGTGTGTGTGTGTAATATCCTCTTTCTGATGGGCCTTTTGTAGAAGGCAGCAGCAAAAGACAGCAACAAAAGTAAGGATTTCTCCCACAGGGAAGTTTTACAGAATTTTAATTACCATATTTTTCGGACTATAAAATGCACCAGACTATAAGACGAACCAAGATTTTGAAGAGGTAAACAAGAAAAAAAAAGTTTTTGCCCTCCCCAGCTCTCAGGAGCACTCTGCAGGCCTCCCAAACCCTCTGCATGGCCCATTTTATTTTTTTTTCAAAAACAGGATGTGCAGAGGGTTTGAGGCTTGCAGAGTGCTCCTGGGAGCTGGGGAGGGCAAAAATGTGATGCAAGAGGGGTTTGGGAGGCCAAAAATGGGCCCATTTTTTGCAAAAACAGGGCATGCAGAGTGTTTAGGAGGCCTGCAAAGTACTCCTGGGGGCTGAGGGCAAAAACGCCTCCGTTGCTGCAAGAAAATAGGCCCATTTTTGGCCTCCCAAACCCCCATGTTGTGTTTTTGCCCTCTCCAGCCCCCAGGAGTATTCTGCAGGCCTCCCAAACCCTCTCCACATCCCGTTTTTGCGAAAAAAAAGTTTGGCCTCCGAAACCCCCCATGAATCACGTTTTTGGCCTTCCAACCCCCCATGCATCGCATTTTTGCCCTCCCCAGCCTCCAGGAGCACTCTGCAGGCCTGCGTATCCCATTTTTGGGCATCTTTTTGGAGAAAATGGGATGCACAGGGAGAGATTTTGGGAGGACAAAAATGGCTGTATTCAGTGTATAAGACGCACCAACATTGTCACCAGGAGTGGTATTCACTTACCTTCACTACTGGTTTGCAAATGGGAGCACACACACCACCTACGCGCATGCACAGGACCTTCTGTGCATGCGCAGAGCATCAAAAATGGGATGTGATGACATCCAGGCAGATGGGCGGAGCCTTCCGCAGCTGCCGCTACCATTTCACCCAAACCGGATTTAACCAGCTGAATAGCACCATTGATTGCTACCCTCTTTTGGGAGGGGGAGTGTTTCTTATACTCCGAAAAAAACGGTAACCCACGACAACAGAACAAGAATACAGAAAATATACAAAAAAAGCACATTTTGAAAGACTGTATGCAGTTGTATTATTTGTCCTTATAATGTATATCCTGCCCCAATTCAGTAGATAATAGATGGCTCACATTCTTATAGCAACATATGTACTACAAGTGAAATAAGATGTACTTGAAAAAAAGTCATCTGTGCCGAGATGAAAGAGAAGCTATCTACAAAACACAAAACCTGAGTATAGCTTTTAAAAAGCATGTTATTGAAGGTCCTACTGCCATAAATTATAAGTGGTTTTCCTTATATCTCAATTATAGCTCACAATTTTTATATCTACTTCAGCAAGGGAATTGTTCGCTATTAACAGAGTGATTAGAGATAAACCTAGATTATAAGAGAAGATCAACCTCAACGAGTTATGTACCTTACAAAAGAAAGTAGCCTTTTATAATGAAGATTTTTGCTGACGGTAAATGGAAAGACCTCTCATAAGTAGAGCTTTCCATCTCCAGGAAAGTTAGTGATTTGCTATTTATGTTATTCACTTTCTTTCCAGACTGCTGTTTTTAACTGACCTTGCAAGATATCTAAAGGGAATGCAGAATGTTCAGTCCCTTGAGAAGGCCTTTAATAAAATAAAATATTTACTGAATCTGCTACCTGATTTTTCAATCCATTCAGGCATTAATGTGCTGAAATGTACACACCAAGTTACGAGATTCAAACACACACCACTTAGCAAAAAAGCCATAATAATTCCACTGGTTGCCAAAACTTACATTTCTGAAGGCAAAAGCTTTATGGAAGAAGGGAAAGGCCAACAAAGTGAATATAATGCTGCAAGAGACACCTAGCAAATGTTACATTTCAGCCTGTTTATGACTCAAAGTAATCTAAAAAATAATAATCAATATATCTCAAATACATCTCTTCTAGCAGCAGAAAATAATTAATCCCCCAACACACACACACACACACACACACACACACACACACACACACACTTTTCACCTGCCCAATTTGTGCATATAGTATGGTACTACCTTTGCATATATGTTACTTTGCAGTTCTCAACCTTTAAGGTTAATTAAACATAAAGCAATTTTCTGCCATTTCAATAATTTCCTCATAGTTTTGAACCAGACTGCTATCTATAAATGTGGATTTACAACACTGTCACTCAGGGTGCTTTCCATTCAACCTTCAAATGACTTTTGTTCATACAATGGGTGCTAAAGGCAATGCTATGCCTAGATTCAATGTGCTATACAGTGTCACGGAAAATTTAATTTTTCCAAATTGCCTTTTATAGAGGGATGTGTGAGAGAGAGAGAGGAGGGGAGAGGGAGAGAGAGGGAGAGGGGGAGAGAGGAGGGAGAGAGAAAGGGAGGGAGGGAGATGAAGAAGAAATGGAAAAAGATTTTCAGGAAACTAACAGAACTAAAATTCCAGTCTTAATGTTTCCTTAAACTCCCCCATTCACAATTAAACTCATTAAATGCAACTATGCATATGTGAAGAGAAATAAAAAAGAAACAGAGGTTTAATATTGGTGTTTGTTTAAAGTAATATGCATAATCTGGAACAGAAAGTATATTAAGATTCCAGAAGGGAAAAGGTAATAATTATCATGAAGCTTCTTCTATTGTCAAGCTATTCATTAGATCTCTTTCATTTCAGTCTCTGTGGCTTTTAATAGTGCACGTTAATCAGAAACTACTATAGGCATATTTTAACAATCTTGCGAATTAACATTTCAAACCGCAAACTTTTTTTTTTACATTTTAATTATTGCTTATTAGCTGCAAACAATCAACTATTACTACTCCTTTGTAATAATTCAGCATAACCCCTGCAATAGTCTTTGTCTTAGAGTGGATTAACTACTACTTCATTCATTTAAAAAAAGTGAATAAGAATTACAAAGTAATAAATCCAAAATCCATACAAGCTTTCACTATAGACTAATTCGAAAGTTTCTAAAATAGTACATGCGTTCAATTTCCAACATGAAAAAAATCTAAACCTAGAAAATTGATAAATGTTTGTGTATGCCTGTAGCAGAGGGGAAAAAAAGAAATATATAAAGTAATCTGTTTCTCTTCCTCACAAGTATAAACTATTGTAGCAACTTATCATCTCTTAAACTAGAACAAGATATTCTTCAACCCATATCTCTATCATATTTATAAACAGATCCTTGCAAATTAGTTAAATCAGTCCTAGCCAAAGTCTATTAGGAGTCTATTAGGAGTAACCAGAATAAATGTAGGAAAAAATAATAAGATATCTATTTTAACAATTTTAGAGTTAGAACTACACAACTTTAGGTTTAGATGACATGGATACTTATGACAACACAAAATTAAAATTAATATGTTTTTTAAATCACTTTATTAAATGTGCCACATTGAGAATATGGGATACTTATAGACACAGGCTGTGCTCAAAATTATCTCTGTTGATGTCAGCACAAGAAACATTCCATAGAACAGAAATAGCAGGCAAAAGATAAATGGTTTAAGTACCAGGAATTATTGGAAAATTAACAAGAAGAATATAAAATTAAATCAAGAAAGCAACTAATGACAGAAGTATATAATTGTCTGTAGTTTTCTCATTTAGAATTATTAAACATTCAAATGGATAAAAAACCAAAATAAGACAGAATTTGAAGTACAATTATATACTGATTATGAATATATAATTTCTAAAACATATAAACATTTATTGAAATTTGAAAGAGGAAGAATTGGTTAAATAATATATGATAAGGTGGGCTGGGAATGTTGGTTATAATATACAGAGGCATCGATGGGAAATTATTTAAGAGGACTGAAAGATATCGTATCGTATCGTATCGTATCGTATCGTATCGATCATATCATATCATATCATATCATATCATATCATATCATATCATATCAATATTATACATTATATCAAGCCTGGGCTATTACATGCTGCATGCTTTTCACTCCAAGCAGTCCAGGTTTGAAAACGCATGGTTGGGCAGAGGAGCAGTCTTCCTTAACAAGCTCCAAAACTGCTCCTGGGTTTCTCATGGGCGCTGGAAGTACCGGCCTTCCATGCCCAGTCAGCCCGCACTGCCCTCTCACTCTAGGCACTGATGCCTCCAGCGGCCCAAGCACGCAACCCCCCAGAATTTTCCACGGGGAGGAGTGGGCTTGTTAAGGCATGCAAATTGCAATATGCTGCTGGTAAGCTCCGTGGCTTCCTCGCACGAGCGTGGAAGAAAATTGGGAGCTGCAACCAGAGCCAGGTTTGGAGCAGCGCAGCAGCAAGTCCGGGTGCTCAATCTACTCCTCAAGCTCCCAATGTCCAAACTGGTGAGCTGGAAGAGAGATTCTTCATTTTGCTGGTGAGTACGTATGATATGGACCAAGTGGACTTTTTTCTTTTTTCCCTCCACCTCCTCATTGCGATCCAGCGTGGCGCTGACAGCTGAATGAAGGCAGAAAATGGGGTGTTTCCATCAGCCCTTCTCGTTTTTTTCTACCTAGCCTCCTTTTGCCAGCATGCGCCAGGCAGGCTCGGCAGGCAGTTGCGCTCTTTAGATGGGCTTTTATTTTGTCAGCCCAAGATGGTGGGGGGAAAGGGGCTCGGAATGGTACCTAGAAATCACCCTGTTTCTGCAGCATTGGCCCGCCTGTGCAGCCCCATCTTGCCGTGACTGATGTTGAGTTGGCCACACCCACTCAGTCACATGATCACCAAGCCATGCCCACAGAACCTGTAGTAAAAAATTTTGAATCCCATCATTGGTTTTGATGATCAGATAGGATAAATTTATAGAAAAAAGAAAGTCACGATGTAACTTTAGGTAGATAGGTCAAAATACAATTGTACTTATAACTGCCATTAAGAATATCAGAAGCCAAAACTTTAAACTTTATATCTTTCTCTTTTTTTAAGTATCTTCTACTTTTTTTACTGCAACATTATTTTTTAATTTCTGTTTTGTTTCTTCTGTTCTATTTACTTTGTGTCAGTTCTTACAATTGCTGTTAATAATATTATATTATTATTATTATTAATAAAAATGGATGGATGGATGGATGGATGACAGACAGACAGACAGACAGACAAAGAAACCTTTCATCAAGGATTTAAAGAACACATCCAGTATATCCTATCAAAAGTATCAATTGGAAGGTTTTTAATAGTTGAAAAGCAATTAATTAGCAATTTTCAAAACTGATTAAGAAATGAGGTTTCACAGAAGTTTGTGTCCATAAAGCTGTATTACGGTTGTGAGTTTGGTGGACATCCCTTGACTTCCAGGTATTCATCTCATGAGCCAGCTGCAGAAATCTCAGTTCCTACAGTTTACTCATGAAGAATAGCTGCCTGAAGTGGGCAATTTCATTCTCTCTCCTTTACCTGGAGAGATTTGACTGGTCAGAAAAATGCTCTTTGGTCCTAAGATATTATACATAATCACCATTTTTAATTGGATTTAATAACAATAGACAGCCAACATTGTTATAGAATATACTGTAGAACATGGTTCTGATTAGATAGGAATGTGGGCAAACGATGTCAGATTCACTTATAATAATTTAACTTCTATTTGGTCAATATCTAAGTGTCATAATCCAGAGATTCCTTTCCCTCTTTTATTCAATATGAAGGTGAATTCTCCGACATAGCGCCCACAGCAGTCAGGATTGGGAGTGGCAGGTCTGGTATCCAATTAGACCGAGCCTACTGAACTTTTCTGGCACCTCCCCTTCCTGTTAGTCCAGTTTTTCGGCTCGGTCTGATTCGAGACCAGACGTGTCTGTAGCTTCTCTCACCTATTTGGTTTCTTTCCTGACTTCTACAACAGCAATTCATCTGACCAAGTAAGAATCCGGCGTGAAGGGCAGGAGCCTGTGTCCACCGAAGGCCGCTTGCGGCTGGAGCTGCCTCTGGGCAGTTCCATTTGGGGCGCACGAGCTAATAGCCTTTAGCTCTGCCGCCTTCCCTTCCCTCTCTCTCTCTTCCCTACTTTATTCTTCGCTGGGAGCTGCGAGGAGTGTGTCCGCGCTCCCAGCGCTCTAATTTTTCATTGCCTCGCTGCCGCGGCTTCTTCAAAGGCCCGCTCATCAGCTGAGAGGCGCGGGCACCATTTTGTTTCCCCCCCCACTTGCCGCTTTATTTCGCCAGCGCTCCGGCAGCCTTTCGAACCCTTTGGGGATCCAACTCAAGCAGGGGAAGCGTGAGGAGTGTGTCCGCCTTCCCCTGCACTTGCCTGGGGGCCCTAACTTGATTCCTGGCCCTTTGTTTGGCGCGGCCGCCATTTTGTTTTTTGGCGCGGGCGCCATTTTCTTGGCCTAAAATTTCGCGCCCTTCTCAGTCTCTCTCCGGGAGGGTTAACAGCAAAGGGGAAGTGCAAGGAGTGTGTCCGCATTCCCCTTCTTCCTCCTGAGGGGTCCCCCCCACCTCTCTCTTTTAAAAAAAAAAAGGAGATTATTAAATTGGAACTGTTCCTTGCCCCTGAGGCCTCCAGTGCCAAGCCTCACAGTAGCCTCGCTTAAGGCCTTTGCCTAGCGAGAGAGAGAGAGAGAGAGAGAGAGAGAGAGAGAGAGAGAGAGAGAGAGAGAGAGAGAGAGAGAGAGAGGGAGAGAGAGGGAGAGAGAGAAAGAGAGAGAGAGAGACAAAAAGGGGCTTTTTGTACAGAGAGGTTTGGCACTCCTTTCTTTCCTGGCACCTTCTCTGGATAGAGAGCCAGTTCTGAACATGGCAGATCTTCCTCCTCAGAAACCAGGCCGTACCAGATCGAGCAAAAGGCCAAGGGTGGAAGATCCTGGAGAAGGCCCCTCTTCCCAAAGGAGCAAGAGCAAACCTTCATCGACCAAAGGCCCTTCTTCATCCAAATCTGCTATGTCCAGGGATGAAGGTCGCAGACATAAGGCCATGGAAAAGGCCTTCGACAGGGCACAGGCCAAGAACCAACCTAGATCAACGGCGACAGCTCAAAGGGGCTCTCTCCATCGCACTACCGCTTCAACTGTTGCTGCTCTGGAGGTTTCCCCCCATCGCACTACCTCCTCTCTGTCTCCTGATAGGTCTCTGGCAGGAGATTCTGTTCCTTCTCAGGTTGCTGCCTCTGTTTTTCCAGCGTGCCCGGGATCAGCTACTCAACCACAGCAATCAGATCCGACCCCCTCGGCCAATCCAGAGACTTCTGCTCCAGCTTCTGCTGACCCACAATCTCTCCTCCAGAATCCCCTCCTGCCTCCAGATATGAGACTTTCCTTGGCTGATTTGATTTCTGAAGCCATCCGGCAGGGCATTGCTCAGGGCCTCCAGCAGCATCACGTGTCTTCTTCCCCTAAGCAAGGGGATCAACCTCGCCCTCGAGCCCACGCTCGTGCAGAGGAAATCACAGAAGACCCTTACGATCGGGATTCAGACAGTCAAGCTTCCCTCTCGGAGGGAGAAATTCTTCCTGACCAGGACCTCTCCGAGGACGAAGGGCTGGAACTGGACCAACCTGCCTTTGTGGGATTGTTCAAGCCACACATGTTTCGGTCCCTTCTTCACAAGGCCCAGTTAGTCACAGGTCTAGGGGCTCCCACGGCCCCTCCTGAGGCTTCCTCCGGAACAGCAACCTCATCTTCAGTTCTCTTTCAAGAACCCACTGCGCATTCCGACATTGTACCGGCGCCAAAACTCTTCTCTGATGTCATGAAACGACAGTGGTCCAATCCCAGCTCTGGACCTGTTCCAAATAATTTGGACAGAAAATTTTATAATGTTTCCCAGGAATTCTTCTCTGCTACAGGTCCCTTCCGTGGACCCTCCAGTCGTGGCCCTCACTTCCTTCTCCCCCCTCACCGGTCCCTCTGAGGAATGCTTGAAAGCAGAGGATAAGAAGGCGGAGAGGACCCTCATCAAAACCACCAGGCTTCTGCGTGGGCTGTCCAGGCTTCTTCGGCGGCCTCGTTTTTCAATAGGGCCACTATTCTATGGCTCAAGCAGCTGCAAGAGCGCATTCCAGCAACGGACCATCGAACTCATCATGACATCAATAAAATCCTAGCCGCCGTTGAGTATTCTGCAGATGCCACTCTTAACGCTGCCCGTTTTTCCGCCAAAGCCATTGGGTCCTCAGTCACTTCCAGATGGCTCCTCTGGCTGCGAAACTGGCAAGCGGATGCCAGGAATAAGTGGCGCCTCGCTTCTTCACCTTATTCCGGGGACAAACTTTTTGGAGAGCAACTAGACCCCCTCTTGATAGAAACCAGGGACCACCGCAAGATTCTTCCTTCCCTCTCCCACCGTTCGGATCTTCGCCACCAAGGGTCCTTTTGTGCCTCATCCTTTCGGCCATCGGAGTCTGCCTTCTCGTTCCAACGTCAACAACGGAACTTCCCTCCGAGACAACGCCAGCACGACAGTCAGGTTAGGCAGGGACCCCGGTTCAATACCAAACGGGCCTTTCGGGGTGGGAGATCCAGGCCCATCCTGCTCTGCATTCGCAACGGAGACCTTATGTCTTCCATTGATCTTACTGAAGCTTACCTCCACATCCCCATCCTTCCCTCCCACCGTAAATTTTTGCGTTTTTCATACAATGGCCGCCATTTCCAGTACGCGGCCTTACCCTTTGGCCTTTCCTCTGCCCCTAGGGCATTTACAAAAGTCATGGCCGCCCTTATGGCTCATATTGCCTCTGTCCCTATTCGGGCCCTTTTTTATTTAGACGATATTCTTATACTTTCTCAATCCCAATCCAAGGCTATTCAGGATGTCTCCTCCACCATTGCCATTTTACAATGTCACGGTTTTTCTATCAACTGGCGTAAGAGCCAGCTGTCCCCTTCTACTTGCATTCAACATCTAGGCGCTCTCATTGATTCGTCAACCCTCCAGGTCTCCCTTTCCCTTGACCGCCAAACTAACCTTTCTGAATCGGCTGCCCGCATCCAGAGGTGCGGATCCTCCTCTCTCCTGAGTCTCTCCAGCCTTCTAGGCAAGATGGTGTCAGCTTACAATATTATCCCCTGGTCTCGCCTACACAGCAGGGAGCTCCAGTGGCTTTTACTCCCGTTCCAACGGACCAAGCGTGCCACCTCAGCCTCCAGGATCGCCTTGCCCCCTTCGGTAGCAGACTCGCTGACCTGGTGGACGTCATCGGCAGTATCCCGGGGCTCTTTCTTCGGGCAGGCGACCAGGACGGTGATCACAACAGACGCCAGCCTCTTGGGCTGGGGAACTCACCTGGATGTTCGCATGGCTCAGGGCCTATGGTCCCCTCCAGAACAGTGGCTCAACATCAATGTCCTGGAGCTACGTGCCATCTACCTGGCCCTTCTGGCTTTCGAGCCTCATGTCCTTGGCAAGGATGTCTTGATACTTACGGACAATGTCTCGGCCAAGGCTCATATCAACAGGCAGGGCGGAACTCGATCCCGCTCTCTACAGAAGGAGGCAGCCAGGTTGTTCCTTTGGGCCGAGGCTCATCTATCCTCGATCAAGGCCGAACACATATCGGGGGGGGGGGGGGGACAACACTCAAGCGGACTCCCTCAGCCGTTTCCAAATCGATCCCTCCGAGTGGAGTCTCCACCCTCTTCTCTTCGAGGAGCTGATGTCCCGATTCGGGACTCCAACTGTCGACCTGTTTGCCTCGGCCTCCAATCACCAACTGCCCAGGTTCTTTTCTCGCTTCCCCTGTCCGGGAGCAGAGGCTGTGGACGCCCTCCGCAGCCCTTGGCCGGTGAGTCAGCTTCTCTATGCCTTTCCCCCCCTTCCAGTTCTATCCAGGGTAATCCGCAAGATTCTGCTAGAGAAGGCGGATGTCATCCTCCTGGCCCCCCACTGGCCGCGTCATCCTTGGTTTCCCGACCTGTTGTCCCTATCGGTGGCCCCTCCCTGGAAGACTCCCAACAACAAAATAGTTCTCCTACAAGGCCCTCTTCTCCACCCGCACCCTCAATCGTACTAGCTGACCGCTTGGAGGTTGAGCGGAGCCTCCTCGCTAGAGCGTTAGTCTCTCAGGACGCCATCACCATCATCCAGGCAGCCAGGCGTCCCTCTACACTGCGCATATATGACTCCACCTGGCGCTCCTTCGTCAAGTGGTGCTCAAAGAAGAGAATCGTCGCTATGGAGGCCTCCATAGCACAACTTCTAGACTTCCTCCGGGACGGTTTCCGCTCAGGCTTGGCTCCTAACACCCTCCGCCGACAAGTGGTGGCGCTATTCTCCGTACTTTCATATGGTTCCCCCTCTACTTTAGCCAACGATCCTCTCGTTCATTCCTTTTTACGAGGCGCTACCAATCTCCGGCCTCCCATGATTCATCGGTTTCCTACATGGGACCTCAACAAAGTCCTACAAGCCTTAACCGCTCCTCCCTTCGAGCCTCTCCGCACTGTCGGCCTGAAATATCTTTCATTCAAAGTTTCCTTCTTGATTGCTATTACATCCGCACGTAGAATATCCGAGCTGGCAGCTTTGTCTGTTCGTGCTGATCTATGCATTTTCCATACAGACAGAGTAGTCCTTAGACTTGACCCGGCCTTCATCCCCAAGGTCAACGCCACTTTCCATCGCGCGCAAGAGATCATCCTCCCGGATTTCTGTCCGTCTCCCAGATGTCATCAGGAGGCAGTTTGGCACAAACTGGACGTCTGACGGGCTCTCCGTATTTACATGTCTCGTACCTCTTCATTTCGTCGATCAGAAGCCCTGTTCCTATCCTTCCAACCATCTTCTATGGGCGCTCGAGTCTCCTCAGTCACAATCGGCCGTTGGCTTCGGGCCACCATCGCATCCGCTTATGAATCTCAATCTTTGCCGGCTCCCCGCAACATCACCGCTCACTCCACAAGGAGCGCAGCTACGTCCGCGGCTTGGTCCACACAAGCATCGGTGGAGGAAGTCTGCCGGGCTGCCACGTGGGCGTCTGTGACCCCCTTCGTCCGGCATTATCGTCTTGACTCCTATGTGTCGGCAGATGCAGCATTCGGCAGGAGAGTTCTCCAACAAGTCCGGCCTATCCCGCCCTAAGAGGCACCAAGCTTTGGTATGTCCCAATCCTGACTGCTGTGGGCGCTATGTCGGAGAATGGGCGTTGGTCTTACCTGATACGCCCGTTCTCGATGATGCGCCCACAGCAGTCAGCCCCGCCCTTGGCCGTCCTAGGGTTCATGGGGGTGGGTGAACTTTCATCCTCTTTATTATATATCTACAGACACCTCAGTCTACTGAACGAACTCGCCTCCAAACTGGACTAACAGGAAGGGGAGGTGCCAGAAAAGGTCAGTAGGCTCGGTCTAATTGGATACCAGACCTGCCACTCCCAATCCTGACTGCTGTGGGCGCATCATCGAGAATGGGCGTATCAGGTAAGACCAATGCCCAATATCTTTTTTCCCCCAATTAACGATTTTTGTACTTTATACACTGTTGTTCACAAATAGCAACAATCACCTCACAATGCACTTGTATTTTGTACAAGAGATTCTGAAATCAAAGCATTACTTTTGTGCCTTGGATGAATCATAATACATTTTTTTAAAGTTTGCTGGATAAGTGGGGCAGATATGTTCTTTTTCACCCAAATTTTTGACAACTAAAAATTGCAAAGTTTTGTAACATTAATTCAGCAGCATGTAGATTCTGAAGAAAGGATTAAATTTTCAAACATTCTAATTGTATGTTGTTTTGCCTAATAAAATGCTAGGCTTTGTGGGGGAAATGGTCAAACTCCAACTAAGGCATAAAGCATTGAAATACTTATTAAATGATTATCTTCAAACACTTCTAGTTAACACTGATGCAACAAGATACTTACTTCTAGGGATGAACATTTATGGCATGAATCTACAATTTAGAAGGTACTTTTTAGCAGAGTTTAAGCTACTACTGCCAAGAGAACATATCTGAATATGTGATTGTTTTTTATAGAAAAGTTTTTAAAAATTCTCTGCCATCTATAATTTACTTTGATAGAATCTTTCATTTTTCTAGACTGATGAAAGCTTTAGAAAACTACAGACAATACAGAAAAATAGTTCTATTTTTGTTTATTAGAAACCTAGATTTATCCCTGTAGCTATAAGAATCTTGAACTATGGGATAATTTTTTTAACCAATAATGCAAAGTCACTTGGACTGCAAGAATGAAAACAAAGTCTTAAATCTTTAAAATGCACACACACACACAAATTCACAGCTCACCGATATCTTGAGAATTTGCATTTATCATAAATTTAAGTTTTAGACAAGATTATTTTGGTCAGTCTACCAAGCTACAGCAAGCATTAAATATACTTGCTGAATTTATTACACTGCAATGGGGCCCGTTTTATGGAACGTTCTCCCACCCAATCCAAATGAGGACAGCACCATCCCTCCTTGATTTCCAGAAGTCCCTCAAGAACTAGCTTTGTCATCAGGCTTGGGGTCCCAGGGGACAGGTGTGATTTTGAGGGGGCTCCCTTGCTAATCCAGTTGATATGCTTTATGCTTTTTTCATTTCTCAATAATGGTTTCAAACCCATTTATTTTTTATATCCTTGTTGTACGCTACCCAGTCACTTCTTGTGAGACAGGTAGCCATATAAATTTGAAATAAATAATGATTATGTTTGTAAGGCATAGTGATAAACAGCAGTCTATGGAAAGCTGGAGACAGATAAAATTTTGAGTGGCTAACTTTAATTCAGTCAGCTAATACAATGCTAAGGAAGTGATATCTATGTACCAAATTATGCAGGCCATTAAAAAAAAACTTAGAAATTTAAGGCAAATAATTGGTCTCACAATTCACTTAATGCTGAAGGAAACAGAGTCTTCCTTGCAAGTAATTCCACTCAGCATGAAACAAGTAGCTCAGGTAATTGATTTCATGGAATCTTCACTGAATATAGCAACCCAACACAGAGGAAGGGGTGGCAGAGAAATACTGAATGAATCCGTGGTATTTCATTACTAAATGACTGCTGACAGCTGGGCAGCCCCATTCGTTGCTCATGACATTCTGCCAGAAGGCCCAACAGCATTTTATAGTGGGGACAACTGGGACATTTTTTACTGCATTACTTTATTGCTTTCCCCCCCAGGAACTCTTAATAGATGAAACAGGTACTGAATACCATTATAGCACTCCATATCTGAATGCGCCTCTGCAGACAAATACAAGACACAGATTTGATGCTAATATCAAATATCTGCTATACTGATAATTAAACTAGAAAATACACTGCAATCTTCCTTAAATTAAATTACCTGTAGGCTTATCCATTTGCAAGTGCTGCTGTAAGGTTCACTAGTGTCATTATATATTTTTCACGGAATAAATGCATTTTTAGTCAAATGAATATATAATAATATATAGATCAGAATTAGGTCCAGGATTAGACAATTATTCTGCAGGATATACGTCAGCTTGAAAGCTTTTGCTGCTCACATAATAGGAGAAAAGTGATAAGCAAAGTCTTCCTGTAATTGAGATCATGTTTAATTACCAGTAAATCCATTCTCTGGCCAACTCATTGGTGCTATATAACAACTTGATATTTTATAGAGCTTTAAAGATCAATAAAATATTACATGCCAAAAGCATAAATATTTTGCTTATAAATGCACTGGGTGAATGGCCAGGCATCAGTTTCAAAGCAGTTTTACAAAAATTAAAATGTTTTTTAAAGCTACAATAAATACTTGTATTATGTGTTTATCACTCTTTAGAGATCGTATTTTTCTATTCTTCCATTCCACATAAGAATATAAAATGTTACAATTATGGAATAAAGAAAGGGTTTTTTTAAGCAAGATAGAATAATTCTTCTGAAGGAAGTATTCTATCTTTTGGGAGAAAGTCTTCTTAAGGAAATAGTATTGCAAAGGAATGGCTGAGCCCCTGAATAGAAGGTTGGAGTTTTCAAATTGCCTCCCACAAAACCTGTCTGGATTTTCACATCTTCGTCTTATTTGCTTCTTTGCATTAGTAGCTTAATAGTCCCTTCTACTACTAGATGAATCTCATTTGTCATTTTCCTCCTATCGGTGTGTGTGTGTGTGTGTGTGTGTGTGTGTGTGTGTGTGTGTGTGAGAGAGAGAGAGAGAGAGAGAGAGAGTGTTTTCCCACAACTTAGGCTGTTGTTCAAGAAATCAAAAAAAAAAGGGGGGGGTGGAATATGATTTACAAAAGGCTACTTCTTGACCATGTAGGACATAAGGGTGTCATTAAATGTTTCAGTACTTATTTTCCTTCTTGGAAGATAAATCAATTCCAATATGCATAAACGAACTCCAACTTTAATTACAATCAAGAAAATTTAATATAGCACTCCTTAAAACTATAAAATCAAATATAATGTTCCAAGCAAACTACACAATGGAATTTGTCTGCTACAAATAACCACCTTCTCCTGACGTGGGAGACAATGAAATTTAGTTTGCAGACTATCAGACATTTATAAATAAAATTAATACTTTCCAGCCTAGCCAGTAGAATAGTATGCAAAGCTGGGGAACATACTCAATCCCCTTAAATTGTAGAGAAATAACAATTTTTAACTCCATGTAGAATAAACAAAGAAAACATCTAATGTAATTTCCTGTTAGATATTCTTTGCTGGGTTACTTATCATTTCTGGGGACTCCAATGAGTTAATTCTGAGTCTACTCGGGATATGGTAAAGTGATTCTTCTAGCTTCAATCCATCCACTTCTCTGGTTTCTTCTGTTGTTCCTGCTTCAATGTTTGAAGGGCTGGATTGTCTATCTGAAAGAGCATTTCTTCCCTATGAACAGGGGTGGGTTTCACTTACCTCTGCTACCAGTTCGCTCGTGCCACTTCTGATCATATTTGATGATCTCCAGGAGGGTGGGCGGAGTCTCCCACCACCACTGCTACCGGTTCGCACAAACCTGGGTGAACCGATAGCAACCCACCACTGCCTATGAAGATATGGGTTCTGTATCAAGCAGGTTGCCTTAACTCTTGTGCAGTTAGTATACAAACCAACGAAGATTCAAGGACACAGTTTGGTAAACAGCCACCTGTAATTTCCCTTCTTATCAGTGAAAAAAGAGCTGCCTTCTCATCAGTTCACAAGCAAATTGTAAGAAGGAACCTAAAAAAGTTCCTGCCTAGAGTTTTGGGGAATAAATTGGTTCTAAGTTGGAAATAATTCAGTTGATGAATTTTTTATAACCCTATCACTTTCACCTCAATACATCCGGTTGAAGACTTTTTAAGAGGTCTGCATAGAAAAATATCTGGCAAGAGGAGCTATATTTGTTCCATATATTCAAGTGTAAGTTGCAATTCTAAACAATTTTCACCCCACAACATTACTGCAATATGGCAATCACGGGTCTATCCCAACTTCTTACTTGTCCAACACATGCAGCATGACAGTCTCCAGATCTGTACCTTTTTCCTACTGGGGAGGAGGAAAGAGATCTAAAAGCTATTATAATTATCATGGTTTAACTGCTTTCCACTAAATTGTACACTTGCATCAACTATTCTTCAGGGTAGGACAGAGATTAACCCGAGAGGTTAATAGATTTCAAATGACATTCCAGCTAGTATGGTGGGAGTTTCTGTTGTCACAGGTGGCTATGGAAAACAGCAATGGCTCAAGCAATTGTCACAATTACTTCTGAATATCGAGCAGACTCATTGGTAACTCATGGAGGCAAAGAAGTAAATTTTGTTCTCCATTATTGAATACATTCAATGTCATCCAACAATACTTTCCTTAGTAGTTGAGTAGCTTTTGGATTTAGCTTGGCATAGAACCATGTTCAACCTCTGAGAACTTGCTATGGCACACTGATTAAACTGAGAACAATAGTGCTCATATTTGCTATGACACAGGTTGCAGTTTGGGCAGTTCAATCTGATAACAGCATCAGAATAGGTTCTTGGGGTAAGTGTCAGTTTTTGAAGACTTGAGCAAATAGATAAGGAACACAGGTACTTAATTTCCAGTGAAAGAGTAAGTGCCAATTTCATATACAAGAAAGTAGTTGTCCAATTCAAGAATGTACATAATGTAAGAAAAGCAGGGGGCAGTAGTTCATCAAAATAGACAGCTGCTTCTATTACCTGAACATTAACGTACATACCATTGTACTCAATAATAAATAAACCTGAACTACAGCCAACTGCTTCTAAACTGATCCATTACTAGCTGGTCAATGAAAAATATAATGTTTCTTCACAGAATCTTCTATTACAACTTTGCAAGAAAGAGTAATTAATCAAAGCCCCATCATAACATATAAAATGAAAATGGTTTTAAAATGTGCCTGTACACATCAATTAATTATTTAAAAGACATTAGCTAAAGCTTTACACCCATCATTTACAAAATTAGAAGTTGGATGACATACCATTCATTCAGCTAATGCACTAATATTCATCAATCCAAACCATCCTTTTTAATACACACAGCTGCATTTCTGTAGTGAAGCCAGTTCCAGCTACAAACAGCTCGCCAAACATATCCACAGGAATAAATTCCAATAATTAACACTCAAAGGAAATGTGACAACCGAACAGCTAGAGTGAGAGGAGAAAAATCCTGGACATAATTGAGTAAACTGAGAAACATACCTTTTAATGTTTTAATAAATTATAGGATATCATGAAAATCTAACCTGGAGTCATTGTAAGTAGACTCTGATCTAGACCCAGAGTTAGATTAAAACTTTCAGAAGAAATGAAATTATGCACCAGTAGACCCTAAACATTACTCTAATTGCTTAAATTTAAGATTTAAAAAATAAAAACACAGAATATTTTCCTTATGTGACAATATCCTTAGCAATATAAACACAGTATAAGGTTTTAATATTAGAATACAGATAATCCTTGCCTTACAATCATAATGGAGCCTGCCTATTACAATCACAAATTGTGACACAGCCATTAAATAAGATGGCCTCACTTAATGACCCCTCCTGCTCTCCTAGATGCAGTAATTAAATGATAGGGTGCCTCGGGAATGGGGTAGATCTCAGGAAGCTTAATACAGGTTCAGTTCAATATATCCTGGACATCATAAGGCCTCCTGCACCTCCTGAGATACCCCATGCTTCACTTCATGCCCCTGGATCATAAGTAGCTTTTGGGGGATTTGCCGAAGTTTGAAAAAATTGCCTAGCAAATAGTGGTGAAATGTAAAATTTGTTACTACCAGTTCTGTGGGTGTGGCTTGGTGGGGGTAATGTTACTGGGTGGGCATGGCCAACTTTTTTTTTTTTTTACTTTTAAAAGCATTTTTTCTACAACCTTAAGAGGTTGCCGAAAAAAACGCTTTTAAAAGCCTCTGACGATCAGGCAACTCAGCTGGGATGGTCAGAAGCTTTTAAAGGCGTTTTTTTTTCTACAACCTATTCGGCCGAAGAGGTTGCAGAAAAAAACGCTTTTAAAAGCCTCTGACGATCAGGCAACTTAGCTGGGATGGTCAGAGGCTTTTAAAGGCATTTTTTTTTCTACAAGCTATTCGGCCGAAGAGGTTGCAAAAAAAAATGCTTTTAAAAGCCTCTGACGATCAGGCAACTTAGCTGGGATGGTCAGAGGCTTTTAAAGGCTTTTTTTTTTCTACAACCTATTCGGCCGAAGAGGTTGCAGAAAAAAACGCTTTTAAAAGCCTCTGACGATCAGGCAACTTAGCTGGGATGGTCAGAGGCTTTTAAAGGCATTTTTTTTTCTACAAGCTATTCGGCCGAAGAGGTTGCAAAAAAAAATGCTTTTAAAAGCCTCTGATGATCAGGCAACTCAGCTGGGATGGTCAGAGGCTTTTAAAGGCATTTTTTTTCTACAACCTATTCGGCCGAAGAGGTTGCAGAAAAAAAACGCTACAACCCTCTGAAGAAGTTGTAGAAAAAATGCTTTTAAAAGCCTCTGACCATCCCAGCTGAGCCGGGCGATCATCAGAGGCTTTTTTTTTTAACTTTTAAAAACATTTTTTCAGCTGAAGAGGTTGTAGAAAAAATGCTTTTAAAAGTAAAAATAAAAAATAAAGCCTCTGATGATCGTGCGGTTCAGCTGGGCGGGAGGGAGGGGGCAGGAATTTTTGCTACTGGTTCTCCGAACCACCCGCCGCCATCGCTACCAGATCGGGCGATCCAGTCCGAACCCGGAGCATTTCACCCCTGATAGCAAAGATTATCTGTTTTGAGAAATATAAAACTTGAAATATTTCTATTGGAATATCATAAAAATATCATTCTAAGTGAACAAGCAAGAAGATAATGAATTATAAGTACTTACTTTATATTTGCAGTATTTATATTTACTGTACTTACTTTATATTTACTTATATTTACTATATACAGTAAATATATTTACTTTATATTTCCTCTAATGACTGTTTAGAAGCAATGAAGATGGAACCTTTTGCAAATATCAGGCATGACAACAGGGCACAAAAATAAAGTGGCATGCAGTATTAAAATATAAAAGATATTTCTTCTGTTTCTACCTTTGCTTATCACAGCAATTTCATGATACTGATTACCATTGATTTTGGATATTTCTAGTAATATGTGTCAGTAGCTTACTCTCATGTATCATAGGACCATTGGGCTGGAAAGAACCTTGAGGATCTTCTAGTCTAACCTCTTGCATAAAGCAGGAGTCCTCATACCATCTTAGACTACAATTCCAGGTGGCTAGCTGTTCCATTGCTCAATAGTTCTTACTGTCATAAAATTCCTCCTTATTTCTAGATTGGATTTCCTCCCAGTGAGCTTTTACACATTGCATCTTATTGTACCTTCAGGTGTTATGGACAATAAATCGAAGTCCTCTTCCTTGTGGCAGCCTTTTAAGTATTGGAAGGTTGCTATCATGTCAGCCTTCTCTTTGTTAAGCTAAACATTCTTAGTTCCTTCAGCTAATAACTAAATATACTTAGTTCCTTCATAGGATTTAACTTCCAGGTTCCTTAGCATCTTTATTGCTCTTCTATGTAGCAGTGCAGGTAGTAATGGGCACTCCTTAGTACACCCATATGACATCACTATTTTGCAAGCTGCAGTGGTTCCCAGTAGACTTTTATGCATGATTGAAGGTGCTGGCTATCGTCTATAAAGTGCTACACATCACATGCCAAGTTATCTGTGGTGCTATCCATCTCTGGTTGCTGTGGGCATGCTCCAATCCCTACCTTAAGCAGCATCAGTTAAAGGGAGAAGTGCTCTTTCTGTTGCTGTACCTTCCCTTTATGACAAACTTTGGAATTAAAGTTCAATTGGCTCAAATTATATTAGGTTTCCATAGAGCTGTGGAAATGTACAACTGAGCATCACCAGCATACAACCCAAAATCCTGCTAAAATCTAGTAAGAGTCATCAGACACTTGGGAGGGCAATTGAAACTGATTCTTTCTCCCTAAAACACAGCTAGCCACGTTTCTGAGCTGGGAAATCCTCCCCCTTCCCCAAACAAAAAGTTGGCCTCCCTTCACTTTCCTTGAAGAGCCCTGTTTTCAAGGAAACTAGCCCAAACCAGTAGTGGGTTCCTCCTGGTTTGGCCCGGTTCTCCTGAGCCGGTAGCGGTGATGATATGACGTCACCAAACCGGTTCTGCCCCCCCCCATTATTCTTACCTTTTCTTTGGCCCCACCCTCAATCTATTGCTACCTCCTGAGTCCCAGCTGATGGCCAGAGGGAAAAAAACTGTTTAAACTCTTGCCGCGGGGCTTCAAAGGGCCGCCCTACAGTTGATCAGTGTTAAAAGAAAACAAATGAGTAGACCGGTGCCTTTGCAAAAATAAATGGGTGCAAAAATAAATGGGTAGACCAATGCCTCAAAAATACATGAGTAGATCACTGCCTGCAAAAAATAAATGGGTAGACTGGTACAGCTCTGCAAGCAGTTAAAAGCCTGGTAGACCAGTGCCTCTGCTAAATCCTAAATATTTGTCACATGACCATTAAGCCACACCCACAAAATAAGCCACACCCACAGAACCGGTAGTAAAAAATTTTAGAACCCACCCCTGGCCCAAACCTTAGTTTTTATTTTCCCTGGGATTAGGATTTTGCAATGCAGTTACTGTGCTCCAAACTAAGTTCAAAAAGAAACCTATAACCTATTTCATTAGAGAACTTCTCCAAATCTAACACAGAAGTTCATTTTCAGCCCTGGTTTCAAGGAAGCCTAATCCTAACCCTAGCTTTAATTTTCACTGGGACTAGATTTTCCTAATGCCCAGCCATGTCTCACTCTCAGTAACATATTATTGTTAATTATTACCATAGTGTTATGATAGTTAGCTATAAATTCATTTTTATAATATTTCCAGCTAACTCCCAAAGACTCAAAAATCACACAGTGACTCAAAAATCACACAATTGAATTAGCTTTCTTACATTCATCCTAGAATTTAGAATTCAAAACAGGGAAGCATTATACAGGGCTTAAATCACAATATTATAACGGAAATGCCACTGAATTATCTGCAATATGAGTAGTAGATTAATAGTTTTCAATATTTTCTATTGCAATCATCTCATCACTAGGCTACACAACTGTTGTTTGCACAGCATTCCTACTCAATTGTGCACAGACACATGAGCTAAATTCTCTGTGGGCCGAGTATTTCACCTGTTAATGGAAACACATTGGAAAAAAACTAAAATGAGACATGGCAGATGGAGCCATATATTTTGCCCATCTCCCGAGACCAGATTTGTAATGCAAAATACTAGATTCAAGATGCAACCCATGGATACTAGGAAGCAATCAAGAACCAAAATGATTAAACAAGGCCCAGTTCTCAGTATGGCACACAGAATGCTAAACAGAAAGAAGGATGCCCTGGAGGGGAATAAATCACACAGTAAACTGCAGGCCAGAAAAGGTTTCATTTTCAAGATTATGGTCCTCTTCTAAAGATTGCAGCACTTCAAATAATTCACTGCATGCAAATAGATCCGTATCTAAAAACACAGTTTTAGATAAAATAAACTCCTGCAATCTTTACTAATTTCAAATAGAACAATTTACATAGGGGCAGTTTAATGGCTGAGTGAGCTGGGCTTGTACTCAGGACCCCCAGCCGAACACGGCGCTTCACTGATTTGTTGAATAAATTACTCCAGTAAACTAGGAAACCAAAAGAAATAAACAGAACAAATGCAGTCGTAATGGTTCCCATATATATCTCAAAATGATATATATGGGAACCAACTTCAAGATCCAACTCAAAATGTCTTTAAATTTCCCTAATCCAAAAGTATATCAGATTAAATTTTGAAGCTTATTTCTTTAATCTCCTCCTCCCACCCACCACCTAAGATCTACAGAGTCTTTCAGTACAAACTGAATTTTTAAATTAGCGCCTTAAGACTTGCTTCTTTTCCCATTTCAAGTTCGATACAATTTATTCTGCATCATAAAACTCACTGGAAATGGCCTTTAAAGCAAAAGTCTTACAACTATTGCCAATAGTTAATGTTAACGTTAAGCTAGAAGAATATTTGCAAAATGTAAAAGTCTTGTTTTGTTCACAAGCAGCAATGACCCAAGACGATAAACTGCTCAAGGCAGCTAGCAAGTCTCCATTACCTCCCTCTCTCATCTTCCTCACCCACTGTCTGCCTCCAAGAGATCCTCAGAACAAGGAATTTTGAGTGCAGAGGCTCTACAGACACCCTATGACAGGGCAACATTGCTACCTATGTTGATGGAAGTATTTTATTTTTAGGATTTCTTACAGTAAGAAACTGAATTAAACAACTATGCTAAAGTTCTATACTCATCTGCAGAGAAGGGTATGTCAAGAAAGCATGGTCCCAATCAATCATCTGTAGTAGAATATTCACTCTGCTTTACCAGTGAACTTGTCTTAACTAACAATAAAAAGCTGGATAAGTTGGATTTCCTAAACAACTGTGGTGATTTGATGAATGAACTCCATAAAAAAATTCATAAAATCATGTCTTACTTAGGGCCACAATGACTTACATTGCAAATTTCAGCTCCAATTGTAATTGTAAGTAGAAGACTATCTGTACTCCAGGGGCGGGTTTCAAAACCTGCCACTACTGGTTCACTCATGGATGTGCATGCACATACACAGAAGCGTCTGGGCAAGTGGGTGGAGCCTGCTGCCGCCGGCGCTACCGCTTCACCTGATCTGGGGCAAATTGGTAGCGACCCACCATTGCTCTACTCCAACATAATAGGCATTTTAAATGCACAAAAATAATGTCAGATTTAATACATGTTTGATAAACTCTCTTAACAACTAAATAAAATGATGGGACTAGAACGTTGGTATAGAGAGAGCTGGAAAGGATTGATCAAAGAATATCTGTGGTCTTTTTTCTCAATTTGTTTCCTTACTAGGGAAGAATTAAAGTGAAAGAAGGGAAAGACCTGAGAAAAGAACAGTGTCTGTTACATGGATAGATTTCACAATTCTGCATAAGAATTATATTCAGAAGCTGTGCTGCAGAATTGAACTGCCAAAGAAGGCCAGTGTAAGTATTTGTAGACCAGAACATTTGTTCTAAGACATATGATGCAAAGAACTCTATGATTATTGAGCTTCTGTGTCAAGAATCTATTCTTCCAAGCTCTCAATCTTAAAGTTTTCCATTTTAGTGAGATAACAACTTTGGATCTGAATCTTTTATTCGGGATTTATTTTTTTGACCAATTCTTTCTTTCAGCTTTTATGTTGAAAGAACGTTGACCAAACTCACAATACTGTAATGCAATATTCTTTCTGCCTACATCCCCTACCAAATGTCCAGCCACTTGTCAGACTTAATCAATTGCTAATCTTTCAGTCCAAGACTTCTTTGCATTTACATCTAGAGATGATCTCTGACAGAAACTCTTCTTTTCCATATCAGTACTGAACAGATTCCACGCCCAGTGATTCACCAATTAACGGAAATCTCTATAAAAGCTATCTTAGTTGTGACAATTACTTTCCCAGTTATGCTACACAATTTAGCTGTCCTTTTTGCAACAGCTACCAGAAAAAAAGATAATAATTTATATTTCCAATACCATCTTGGAGAAACATAAAAATAAGGTATCACAGAACTGTATTATTCTGCTCACACTCAGCAGAAAACAGGAATCCAGGCTACAGAAATTAGCTTGTTATTTATCTGAAAAATCTCACAATTATCTGCAGAACAGATAAAATTACAATGCAATCCTATAACAGAAGGATCTTATATGCAACAACTAATTAATCAAACTCTGCTAAATCCTAAACTGGACAGGTTTTTTATTACTCCCATGATACTCTGGTAGGTATTCTTCAGGCTATGTATGAATCATCTCTCCAATTCAGCATTTGTAATTCAGCCTGCCAATAAAATAACTAACCTTTTAAAACAAAGAATGTGACTAGCTGTCTCACAAAATATAGGAAAGAGGCATAGAAACATTTTACACGTCTAATTTACTTAATTTACACTGGTACAGAAAAATACTTCTTTTCTTCTCCAAAAAAAGTTTATACCTTGTATTTGGCAAACACAACAGTTCTAGTGTCTTTGGTTTTAAATAAAAAGCCATTACAATGTTTTAGATTCTTGAGAGTTCATGAAAATTCCATGTATTAAAATTTGCAAGTCATGTCAAGAAAGAACCATCCAGTAAAACTTGTCCTTGATTTACTAACATTTGTTTAAAGACCATTTAAAGTTACGACACTACTGAAAAAAATGACTTATGACGTGTCCTCATGCTTATAACCATTATAGCATTCCCAGGATCATGTGATCAAAATTCAAGCACTTGATAACTGTGTTTATGATATTTGTTGGGATCATGTGGTTACTATTTACAATCTTTTGGGGAGAAGGCTTCTGACAGGTAAAGTCAATGTGGGAAGCTGGATCCCACTTAACTGCTGTGTGGTTCACTTAAAAACTGTGGCAAAAAAAAAAAAAGGTAAAATCAGGTGTAGCTCACTTAACGAATTCATTGCTTAATGATGGCAGTCCTATCCCAATTATGGTCATAAATTGAGAACTACCTATAATCTAAAATGCAGTTCAAGTGGAATTTAAATTCCATATTTAAAAAATGAAAACTATTTTGGTTCAAACATGGCATTATTTATATTGGATATATTTGCAATATATTTTGAAAGCTAGGAAAGTCTACAGAGTAGTCTGGTTGCCAACAGTTACTGTAACCGGGTGTAAGCTGAAGGCATATATTGGTTCTCTATCTGATTTTTTAAAAATATAAACAATAATACGCTTCAATAGTTAGATGGCCTAGACATTGATATAGAAGAACATAGATCTTCTATGTTCATAGAACATAGAACAGAGATGTAGCAGAGATGACAGTTGCTCTTTAAAAATTATGATTTAAATCAAGCCTTATTACTAGTGATTTAAATCATGATTTAAATTGATTTAAATCAAATTCACCCTGATAGTCAGACAATAATACATTTTAAATCAACATTATACATGTTGATTGTATAATGCATTAAGCATTATACAATCAGCATTAAGAAATCTCAATGTAAACTATCAAAATTACAATACTAACTAATTACAATTGTAAAACACCTGACTCCAACCAGCAATTTGAAGCTGATCTGAACACTCATGTTATTACAATCTGTTGAAAGGCAAAGTAAGGGAGCTAGACCCATATTTTGTAGGAGATAAAGCTTACAATCACAATTGGGAAGGTTCTATTTCTTGCATTCTTAAGAAACACTACCATAGCAACATATACAAGATGATTAAAATTAAAATTTAATAGTATATGCATCTGCAGACCTCTGAATATTTTTATGTTAAAAAATAATAATAATTTATTCAAGCCCAGACTCACTGGAAAATCTACTTCTGAAAGGTCACCTTGAGCATGACTATTGCATATATTTCCTAATTGAAACTTCAACTGCATATTGTGACCTATATGAATGAATGTGCGAAATCAAGCTCAACTTAAAAATACAGAAAGGTTATCTGCAGTGTGTCAAGTAATGATACTTGAAATAATATATGGTTTCTTGTGACAAAACTTGATCAATAAACAGTTGTTTCTAACTATGTTGATCAAAATAACAAATGTGTGGCAAGATGTCACAATCTAAGCTCCATTTTTTAAAATTAAATTAATCAAGATGCCCAATGGAAATAACATCAAGAGTCTACATGAAGATGATTGCTACATCTGGGCACCCTTCAAGCTGATAACATCAAGCGGGCTAAAGTCACAAAGTAATTTTGAAATGAACATACCAGGGGTGAAATGCTCCCGATCCAGTAGCGATGGAGGCGGGTGGTTCGGAGAACTGGTAGCAAAAATCCCTGCCCACCCCCCTTGTCCAGCTGAGCCACACAATCATCAGAGGCTTTTTTTTTAACTTTAAAAGCATTTTTTCTACAACCTCTTCGGCCGAAGAAATGCTTTTAAAAATAAAATAAAAAGCCTCTGATGATCGCGTGGCTCAGCTGGGATCATCAAAGGCTTTTAAAAGAAAAAAAGTCTCTGCAGATTAGGCAACTCAGCTGGGATCAGAGCCTTTTGAAAGCCTTTTTTTACAACCTCTTCCCTGAAGAGGTTGTAGAAAAAATGGTTTTAAAAGTACAAAAAATAAAAATTGGCCACACCCACCCAATCACATTACCACCACCACCTCCCAGCAAGCCACACCAACAGAACCGGTAGTAACTAATTTTAGATTTCACCACTGGAACATACCATGAAAGCTAAGATGATCTTAAAAGTCCAAACTTTTTGGATTTTTGGAGTGGAGGAGGAAATGCCATCAAAGCAATTAATACCTGGGCAATTCCAGTCATTAGATACATAGTTGGAATAATGGACTGGACTCAAGCACAACTAAAAGCCCTGGATTGTCAGAAATATAATGACAATTAATTGAACATTGGACTTACCTGAAGGTTCCTTCTCCTTGTACTGTGTGAGAGTCCATTGACTGGGCTATATCTTGTCCGATTGGTTCATGACTGAGCAATAATTTGAATAAACATGACTTCTCTTTCTGCTTGTCCCCAGTTCGCCGGTGAAGTCCAGATCCTAAGATCCAAATTACTTGAGCGAAAGGGGAAGAGAGAAAAAAAGGACAGACAAAGGAAGGAATGACAATAGGGAGGGTATGGACTCTCACACAGTGCATGGAGAAGGAACCTTCAGGTAAGTCCAATGTTCATTCTCCCTTGCGCTGTTTAGAGAGTCCATTGACTGGGATATACCCAAGCTAACTATCCTAGGGCGGGAAGAAGAGGAGGCAGATGGATCTACAGGATCGAGGACCTGTTGAAGGATTCTATGACCAAAGGCGGCCTCGGCCGAGACAAATTTATCTATTTTTGTAATGCCGGATGAAGGATGTCGGGAACTCCATGTTGTGGCCTTGCAGATCTCCAGAAGAGACACCTGTGTGGCCCAAGCTGCGTTAGTAGCAGTGCTGCATGTTGAATGCGCTGTGATATGGCCAGGGAGCGCCTTGTTCCTGTGTTCATAGGCCAATGCGGTGCACGCTTTAAGCCAACGGGAGATGGGAAACTCGTGATCCGAGACAGGTGGTTGGAAAGACACGAACAGCGACTCTGTTTTGCGGAAGGAGGCTGTCCTGTGGAGATACCTTTTGAGAACCTGTCGTACATCCAGAGAGTGCCAACGTCGTTCAGTGGTATGGACTGGGTTAGGGCAAAAATTGGATAGTACAATCTCCTGAGTTCTGTGGAACCATGAATTGGTTTTTGGAAGGAAGGTAGGGTCCAGTTGTAGGATCACTCAATCAGGATGGAAGATGCACAAGTCCCCTCACATGGATAGGCTGCTAATTCACCAATGCAACAAGCGGACATAACTGCGATAAGGAAGGTTACTTTGAAGGTGAGAAACTTCAGGCAGACGGAAGATAGGGGTTCAAAGGGGGAATCCATAAGTACCTGCAGGACGGGAAGGGAAGGGAATCTGTGAACTGTGGAAGGTCGGAGATTTGATGCCCCTCTGAGAAAACCATGAACACATGGGTGATGAGATAATGAACCATGTTCCCGGCAGAGAATAATCGTAGCCAAGGCTGAAACCTGCCGTCTCAGAGTGTTGACTGCAAGGCCACCCCTAGAGACCCGCCTGGAGGAATTCCAATATGTGTGGAACGGAAATGTGAGCCGGTTCTGTGTTAGAAGAGGCACACCTTTTACAAAAAGAAGACCAGGTAGCATCATAAATCCGAATGGTGGATTTTCTGCAGGAAGCAAGCATAGTGGAAATCACCTCGGAAGAAAAGTGTTCGTCCTTCAGGATCTGCCGTTCAACAGCCAGGTGGTTAGTTGTAACCACTGAGGTTCTGGATGGTGGACTGCTCCTTGAATGAGACATACCTGATCCGAGGGAATTCACTAAGGCCCGACCTTCGAAAGCTCCCTGAGATCCATGAACCAGGGGCGACGGGACCAATACGGGGCAATGAGAATGACCTTTGCTTCCTCCTCCACGATCTTCCGGATGACCTGAGGAATGAGAGGAATCGGAGGAAAAGTGTAGAGAAGGCCAAGCGGCCATTTGCAGTGGAGGCCATTGGTTCCCTCCGCCTGCAGATTCCAGTAGTTGGAGATAAATCAAGGCACCTGGGTATTGGTCGGAGTGGCAAACAGTTCCATTTGCGGTTGGCCGAAGTGGAGTACCAGCTGATGGAATAGATTGGGATGTAATTGCCACTCTGCTGGGTTAATGGCTGTCCTTCTCAGCCAGTCCACTTGAAGGTTCGAGGAGCCCACAATATGTTCCGCCTGTAGGGAAAGAAGGTGCCTCTCCACCCAGGCTCCCAGTTCCGCGGCCTCGGTCACGAGGGCCATGGACCATGTCCTGTCCTGATGGTTGACATGGGCCTTGTTGGTGATGCTGTCTGTCCTGAGTAGGATGTGCTGACCAGAGAGTTGGCGATGAAAGTAGTGAAGGGCTAAATGGGCCGCTCGTAGTTCCAACCAGTTGATGTTGTGTCGAAGATGCACTGGTGTATAACGACCCTGGGTGATCTGATTGTTGAAGTGCACACCCCAGCTGAATAGGCTGGCGTCTGTTCTCAGGATCAGTTGCTGTGGATTGAGGAAGGAGGACCTTTTTTTAGGGCCGTAGATGTCGACCATTTGAGAGAAGAGACAACCTTCTGAGGAACCTTGATGCGGAAGGTGGAATTGCTGATGCCTGCTTTCTGGCTGGGAAGGAGGAGCCACTGGAGTGGACAGGAGTGGAGCCTTGCCCAAGGGACGATTGAGAGGGAGGAAATCATTTGGCTGAGCAGTTGGGAAAGGAGGAGAAGAGGAACTTTGTGGAGTGATCTGATCTGTGTCACTGTGGCCCTGATGTTGTCCTGGCGTTCCTGTGATTGGAACACGCGGCCCACTTTTGTGTCTATGCTCACTCCCAGATGAACCAGATCAGTGGACAGTAACAGCTGGCTCTTTTCCCAATTCACGGTGAACCAGTGAAGGTAAAGGGCATCAGTGGTGGCTTGAAGATCCAAATGAGCCTGTTGAAATGATGAAGACTGGATATGAATATCATCGAGATAGCATTGAACTCTGATGGGTGAGGCCCGCAAATGTGCTGACACATCAGAAGCTTAGTAAAAATACGGGGGTGGAGGAGAGTCCAAAGGGAAGAGCCTTGTATTGGAAATGGGCCCCCCATAACCAAATCTGAGGAACCGTCTGTGGGATGGTCGAATGGGAACATGTAGATAGGCTTCCCGCAGGTCTATGGATGCCAGATAGTCTCCAATTCTAATGCCTGCCAGGATAGAATGTAGGGAATGCATCTTGAAACGCTTATATTTGATGTGAACATTCAGGCGCTTCAAGTCCAAAATGGCCCTGTTACCCCCCGATTTTTTCTGGACTAAGAATAGAACAGAATAAAAACCAGTTCCACGATGTTCTGGAGGAACCAGTTCAATGGCTCAAATTGAAAGGAGATGTTGATCTCAGCGTCCATTGCAGAAGAAGTAGAACTCGTGATAAATCGTTGAGGGGGTGTGGAAACAAATTCTAAGGTGACACCTAGGGAAACTGTCTGTATGGCCAAAGCATCGGTGGTTGTGGAACGCCAGTTATGGGCAAAAAGGGCCAGATGACCACCAATGCAGTCCATAGAACTGTGAGTTTCACTTTCTGCGATAGGGGCGAAAAGTGGAACCTCGAAGGGGCCGCTTGGATTGGGCCTGACAGTTGCAGTCCCTGAATTGTTGTCTGTCCTGAAATCTGTCCGCTGTAGGGTTGAATGAACGGGAGGGGGCCGGAGAATGGAAACCTGGGTCCGTTGGCCAAAAGGTCTGCCTATGATAAGGGAAGGCAGAGCGTCTGTCTGAGTACCTGGAAGAAAAGGGGAGAATCTTTTTCTTGTCCCTACCTTCCACCAATATGGGGTCCAATGCTTCGCCAAAAAGATTGCCACCCTTGAAAGGCGCTGCTGCAAGGCGCCACTTCATCTTCATGTCTGCTTGCCAGTGGTGGAGCCAAAGGAGATGATGAGATGTTATTTTGGTAGCCATGGCTCTAGATGCGAACTTGGCAGAATTATGGGTGGCATCTGCCATGTATTCTGTGGCGGCAATGATCTTGCTGATATCTTGGTGCAGCCGTGTGTTCTCGGGGGACACTCTACTTTGCATTTGGCAAAGCCAAATAGTGATGTACGTGCAAAGAAGGAAGTTGTAGTGGACGACGTGATAGCTCAAGCAGTGGCTTGATGGGCCTTGCGAGTGGAAATTTCTGCCCACTTATCCACTGCACAGAGACCCTCAGCTGTATCTGATGGAAGGAGACTGGCCATCGGGGCATGAATCGAAGGTAACTTAAGCAGTTCCGCGAATTCCCATTCAGTGGACTAAAGCTTCTTGTCTAAACCGCTTGGGGTGAAAGTGGAGCCAGGTTGGGCCCATTGGCGTTGCACTATGTCAAGAAATAATTTGGGTGAAGGAACAACTTCCTACTCTGTCACTGCTTCTGAAAATAGGCGACTGTTGAAATCCTGTTGATCCAAAGCTGTCTTGGAACTGGAGGAGGAAACCCCTATGTTTGCAGTGACTCTGGTTTTGTGTAGCAAGGTCTTGAATAGTTCATGTTTAAAGAGACCCGATGAGTGGGTTTTTTCAGGAAAGGACTCCTCCTCCTCAGAGAGATCATAGTCAATGGTCTCCTCCTCCTCAAGGATGGACTGTTCACTGTGGTGAGAATGTGATGGAGACCTGGTGACAGAAGACACCTCGCTGTCCAGATGGGAAGATGCCCTGGAAGGACGGTGTGGCTGAGCTGGAGCCAATGAAGGAGCCAAGTTACCTCTCTGAGTGAGGGCAGAATCAATGCTTCTGGCCACGGTCTGAGCAATAAGGTCACACATCTCTCAAGGAATGGATGATGTAGGTCTGTCTTCAGGGCGGAGACCTGCAGAGGTGGGAGTGAAAGTGGCTGGAGATGGAGAAGAAGAAACTTGAGCTCGCAAAGGTGGAGTGACATCAGCTCCCTGAGCAAAGACCTCTCTAACAATGGACTGGTCATCCATGGCAGTAGTAGACCTGTTGGGAGATCACGAAGAAACCTCCTGAGGTGGTTGGACAGAAATGGACTGTTCCTGAGGGGAAGCAGACTGATTGGGCATGATGGCAGGTGGAGGATGAACAATGGTCTCTGTTTGTCTTTTGGCCTTGTCAAATTGCTTGTCTAAGGCCAGGTGCTTTTGCTTTGCATCCCTCTCTGCAGCTGCAGAAGAAGTGGAGGCAAGCTGGGAAGCTGGTCTCTTAGTGGAATGCTTGCTCTTGGAGCTTCCCTCCTGCTGAGAGGAGGACTGAGAGCATTTTTTAGAATGGCTGTGATTAGGCATTTTATGATACTGCTTGTAACATCAGAAGCAAGAAACAAGTGCACCAAAGGAATAGTGGTCATGCGGTGATTCCTTGATAAGAAATAGCCTCAAGGAATGAGGGAGTCACCCCCCACACAGGCAACAAAATGGCGTTGCTATGAGTCAGCAGTGGAGTAATTCAAAATGGTGGCCGCTATTGAGGCAATAGAGAAAGCGGTTGTAGTGGCAGAGAAAAATAATCAGTGAACATCCCATGTTGCAACCTTCAGCAGCCAAGTTCATTATAATAATAAAGGCAGTAATCAGCTGGGGAACAGACGAACTGCTCCGTTGAGAGTTCCCCTCAGCTCCACCACACTTATAGGGGCTAACCGAATAGTCCCAGTTAATGGCGGCTTGGACGAAGCGTGGGAGAGCTAGGCTATGACGGAACGAAGCCTCCCCTCTATCCCCGCAGTGCAAGGACTGATGAAACAGTCCCCCCCACCCCACCCCGGCGCAGCCTGACAACTCACAGTAAAAAGGCTTGAAATTAAAAGCGTTCTGGCGGTCATAAGTGCGAAGACCACGGCAGCTGTAGGTGCGAGGACTGCGGTTCAGCTGAGCATCAGTAGAATCAGCTTCTCAGTTTTCCCCTAAATGGTCTAAAAATATCCTAAAAAGGAAAAATTAGCCAGCAGGGGAAAGGTTAGAGAAATTAGCAAGATTTAGAGAGTCCAGAAATGAAAAGCAAAAGAAAGACAAGTTTCATGGATCGGACTGAGCAAAGAACGGGAGACAAGCAGGAAGAGGAGGTATGTTTATTCAAATTATTGCTCAGTCATGGACCAATCGGACAAGATATAGCCCAGTCAATGGACTCTCTAAACAGCGCAAGGGAGAATATGCCCTTCATCCATACAGGGATGTTGACAGACTCTTCTTACCAAGAAAAATAGGTGGTTGTGGAAGAATATCTGAAGGACAGTGAAGAAGATGTACTAATGCTATGATACCATGAAAGCTTACAGAGGCAAAGCAGATAACAAGGAGACCTGGAAATGGCTAAAAACAGGAAAGTTGAAGTAAGAGACAGAGAAGCTAACTCTGGCTGCAAAAGACAAAGCCTTAAGATCCAAAGTCAGAATTTAAAAGATAGCAACAGAGAGTCTCTGCAAAGAAGCTGAAGAAATGGTGGACTGCTAGTTAACTGCTGAAAGAAGATTACATTAACTACCTGTGTTTCCTCAAAAATAAGACCGGGTATTATTTTCTTTTAGGCCCAAAAATAAACACTAGGGCTTATTTTGGGGGATGTCTAATTCCCTCTCCCTGTACAGGAGGCTCACTTTTTCTGCTTGTTCGCGGTGACGCATTAGTGATGCTACCACGAGGTCCTCACAGCTAGGCCACGCCCCGACACATGCCATGCCTCATGGCCATGGCACCAACACACCATTTGGTCTCCTGCTCCATTGCAGCCACAAGCAAGCAGAAGAAGTGGGCCAGCAGCCATGTGGGTTCCTGCTGCACATGGTTGCCGGTGCTGTCACCATGAGGCAAGTGTTGGGGCGTGGATGGCCTGACTGTGGAGCACATGAGGCAGCTTCACTCCCTCCCCATCTCGTCACCACCAGATGGAATGGACAGCCAGGTGGCTGCACAAACTCTTAAGTAGGGCTTATTTTGGGGGGCAGGGTGTATATTAGGTACATGTGTAAAAACATGATAGGGCCTATTTTTAGGATAGGTCTTATTTGCAGGGAAACAGGTACAAATAATGACATGGACAAGTAGCAACAATGGTGCATTGTCTGTGAGAAATATGATTTGCCTTCAAGCAAGAATTTGTGGGACCACAAAAGAGACAAATCATAGTTTCTGTATTGCCAATGGTCTGGGACTTTAGAATACAAATAGACAAGCACCTGCCACTCATCACTCCAGACTTAACAATTGTTGATATGAAAGAAAAACATGGATGGTGGATATTGTAGCTTCCACTATCCAGACATGTTTTTCTGTATCCAGAAACAGAGGAATAGATAAGGAAGAACTGGAGAAATTAATCAAATATAAACACCTGCAAATACAAGTAGTCCTCAATTTACAACCATTCATTTGATGACTATTAAAAGTTACAACAGCACTGAAAAAGGTGACGTTACCTGTCCTTGCAGTCATAATTGATACAGCATCTACACATAGTCATAATTTTAGTACTTGGTAACTAGCACGTATATACAGTGGCTGCAGCATCTCAGGGTCATGGGATGGCCATTTGTGACCTTCCCAGCTGGCTTGTGACAAGCAAAGTCAATGGTAGTCAATGGAAAGCCACATTTGCTTTACAATCTCATGCTTCACCTAACAACTGCAGTGATTTGCTTAACAACCCTGGTATAAAGATTGTATAATTGCGTGCAACTCACTTAATAACCATCTTGATTTACAACAGAAATTTTGGTCTTAATTGTGGTTCTAAACAACTGTGGCAAAAAAAAGCAAAGATGGCATGAATATTAATAGGTGTCTTGGATGCAATTCTAAAATATCTGGAGCACCACTTGAATATCATTGGCATTGACAAAATCACCACCAGTTAGTTAATTGCAAAAGGCAGCTTTACTTGGAATAGCATTTTGTGACAATACTTTTAACACGGTCAAACAACATCTTCCTATCCCAAATCCTAGGGGAGGACTTGATAAGTGGCTAAAAATGCCAAACTCGGTCTAAAGATCTGATTTGTGGAAGGAAGGAAGGAAGGAAGGAAGGAAGGAAGGAAGGAGGGAGGGAGGGAGGGAGGGAGGGAGGGAGGGAGGGAAGGAAGGAAGGAAGGAAGGAAGGAAGGAAGGAAGGAAGGAAGGAGCAGGCAGGAATCCTTTGAGAGGACATGGCTGTTTTAATACTAGAGATGGTTAGCTTATGCTAACATACTTTGCAAAGCATCCCTTTCAAATAATTTATCAAAACTATAATAAAATTATATTTAAAAACCCCAAAAATAACATTCTGGATAGAGAGGACCACTGGTTTGAAAGAAGGGTCAAAGAGACCATCTACCATATTTTTCAGAATATAAGAAGCCCCCCTTTCCCCCCAGAAAAGAGGGTAAAAATCTGGGTGCGTCTTATACTCCGAATGTAGCCCCGCCGAGCCTCGCAAATAGAGATTTCAGAGGCTGAAAGAAGCCTCTGAAAGAAGCTTCAGAAAAAAAGCCTCTGAAAGGCTTTTATCTAAAATAATATGGCAAGCAACAAAAGAAGAATCAGTAAAGATTCTAACCAAACTATGCTAACAAATCTGGAGAATGATACAATAACCAATAGACTGGAAGAGATTAATCTATATACCAATACCAATACCAAAGAAAGGAGACTGAACAGAGTACAGAAAGTCCTTCAGAATAAAAGTCTCTTAAAGAAGCTTCAGAAAAAAAGCCTCCAAACAGAGCTTCAGAAAAAAAAGCTTTTTTTTCCTGAAGTTCTGTTTCAGAGGCTTTCGGAGGCAGAAAAAAAAGTTTTTCAGAAGTTTCAGAGGCACAAAAAAAAGCAAGGCACAGAGCTCACAACCAACGAACCTGTTGCTAAAATTCACCTCTGGAAACAGCTAATTGGGGGTATTCCAGGAGGCCAATCCACCCACCAATCAGTTTTTTTCTTATTTTTCTCCCCAAAAACTAAGATGTGTCTTATACTCTGAAAAATACGGTATGTTAAAATTGAACAGCCCACTCTCAAGGGCTCAAGAATGAGGTTCCCACCAAGATCCACTCTGTTGTTCTTTTCAAGAACCATGAAGATCTGGCTCTTCATTCAGGTCTTTGGTGTGGAAGACTGAGACCCCTTGCTTCATCACCATCTTTTATCTTTATCTCTCATGTTTGATTGACTTGATTGTAATTGTTTATTATTTTGAGCCTCCCAGAGTCAACTGAAAATCAGGCACCATATAAACTTAATAAATTATAGTTTTAATTTAATCTAATTTGATATAGTTCCAAAATTCCATATATTTCAGTAATTGGGAATCCAAATGTATAGTGCATATATAGTTGTTTGGAAACAGAGAATCTTTTATGTTATACTTTATTTGACTTTTCTTATTTAATTTCTTATTTTCTTAATATAATACCACAACAACTATGTTTAATTCTTCACTTTTAGATTGAAAGGCAGTAAAAAGTGACAAGCAAATGCAGATTTTCTAGTAAGCAATTTCAGATCTGAAAAATATGCAATTATTCAAATGAATATTACTTAGCACTGCAGAAAGAGGTCATTACATTGTTTCCAGCATAGTACAGTATGCTATTAAACCTTAATTAAATCCCCTCTGTGAACATACCAGGTAGTATGATGACTGCATACAATAATTAATGTTTAATTAATGTCAAAATCATCATGAATCCCTAGAAATAGGTCTAGATATTCTACATAACTGTGAATTATAAAGGCTAGGTTGAGAAAGATCCAAAATAAGGGATCTGAGACTCATTTATTATAATCTTCCCACAAAAAAACCTCATTAGGATTCATGGGTGAGAGTGTCAGGTATATGGTTGTAAGTAAAGATGCTGGTTTTCTTTTATACTAGCAGGGTTTTTTTTAACTACCTATAACAAACTAGTTTATCAAGAGCTATGTATTTGAATTCCAATATATGAGCTTTCTAGTTCAAGTAAAATCGATTTACATGTGGCATCTTGTATTTGCAGGTCTCAAATATAAGGTTTAGAAATAAAATTTCAGATTTATTTAGCCTTATGATAATTTAATAGCTACAAAAAAAATGTACCCTTAATTGAAATATTTTTTTAAAAAAACCAGTATCAACCACACAAAATTTGATAAGCTAACTGTACTAAATATATATATACATCTACCCTTAAGTTTGAAAGATAGCATATCATATACATTTAGAATTCAAATTGAATCTCAGTAAGGTGCTCCTTGTCAAAAGAGAAAGATTCTTACCATTTTTGGGCTATTCCCACATTTTCTAAATTGCTTTCATAGCTACTATAGAGAAGGCACACTGATGTTATGCTGATAAACAAGTGAGTTCATATGCTTCTCCCCATTTATTCTGCAGGTAGTCCTCACTTACAAGACCGTCTTCTGGCACCGGTAGCCTCCCACCGACCAGTACGCTCCCACAGAGAGGGCCTCCTCAGGGTGCCGTCGGCCAGACAATGCTGGCTGGCGGTCCCCCAGGGAGAGAGCATTCTCTGTGGGGGCACCTACCCTCTGGAACGAGTTGCCCCCAGAGATACGGCGGATCCCTGACCTTCACACTTTCCGAACTGCCCTAAAGACGTTTTTGTTTCAGCAAGCCGAGCTGGCCTGACCTACTCTTTTTTAAAAAACTGTTTTAATATAGGGTTTTTAACTATGGGCCAAATTGATTTAATTGGATTTTAATACTGTTTTAAATTTTGTATTTCTGTATTTTATTTGTTGGCTGTCCACCGCCCCAAGTCCTTTAGGAGAGGGGCGGTATATAAATATAATAAACAAACAAACAAACAAACTTAATGATCATTCACTCAGTCATTTGAAATTATGGTGGCACTGAAAAAACTGATTCTTTACCTTTTCTTGCAGTTATGGCTGTTTTTTTTTTTTGTTTGTTTTTTTATTTGATTTATATGCCGCCCTTCTCCGAAGACTCAGGGCGGCTTACAATGCGTTAAGCAATAGCCTTCATACTTTTGTATATTATACAAAGTCAGCTTATTGCCCCCACAAACTGGGTCCTCAATTTACTTACCTTAGAAAGGATGGAAGGCTGAGTCAACCTTGAGCCTGGTGAGATTCGAACATGAGTAATTGCAGACAGCTGGAGGTTTAATTAGGGTGCTTTGTCTGCAGAGCTATCCAGGCACTTTATTTGCAGTAGCAAATAAATAAATAAATAAATAAATTTTAGTTGCAGTAGCTCTGCAATCAACTTGTTTGCACTAATGGTTGGCTGCCGAGCGGCCCTCGTTCATTTGCAATATTCCCTGTTGCCTTCCTCAGAAAGTCAATGGGGAAGCCAGCAGGGAAGGTCACAAGCTGCTGCCACCCAATGAAAGTAGAGAGACAGTGAAGTACTGTAAATTAAGGAGTGAAAGTGCCTCAACAGGGGTGGAGAAGGCCCGGAGAGACTCAACATAACTATAAATGAGTGTCTCCCTAATCAGGGCTCAAAAATCTTGGATTGAGTGGAGAGACATTCAGACATGGCCTCTGCCAAGCCTCCCACAGTCTCCCCCATTCCCCTGAGGCACTCTGCACTCTTTACATGAGACACTATCTGCTTAACGACCCATAAGATTGCTTAACCCCTGCAGTGCTAAGATTGCTGTTATTGAGGGATACAATCATGTGACATTTCGCTTAATAACTTCTTCACTCAACGATCAAGATTCTGGTCCCAACTGTAGTCATTAGGTGAAAGTTCAAATTATTACACTGATATTACTGTAAAGTTGAAAGATTAAGACATGTATCAGCAAGTCCCTAGTTGAAATATCCACATTGTCATAAGTAACTCTACTTTTATACCAAGCAGCCTTGTGAAAGCCAAACCAAAAATGACTCTTGTAAACATATAAATGTTTAATTTTTTAATCCAAAGCCCATCACATCACCATTTTTCTTTGGAATTACAACATGACAGCTGGTTTAAATTTCCCTTCCTAGCCTTGATCCCAATTAAAATTGTACCTATGCTACCAATATCTTTGGGAAAAGAAATTCTAAAGAGCTGCAAAGTTAGAAACAGCTGTTCAGAGCACAGCTTGGGAGAGAAAGTTTAAACATATCTGTTTGTGCTTTATTTTATTTTTCAAACAGTATGCCACTCTTCAAAATCAGACTTCAAGCTAAGATAAAATATCTCTCCACCTTATGCCTATATTTTTTAAAAAATGAAATCCTTCCAAATATTATGTTTAGTGTCACATGCTCTACTTAAAAGCACTCTCTCCACTCATCAAATAAGAGATGTATATTTTTGTAATTGACTAATATGCAACAAATGACTAGTCAGTATTTAATACCTACATTCAAACTATACAAAAAGTGCAAGACATTCTTGTTAACAATGGTGACATTGTTATATTGCTATATATTTACTAATGAACATTTGACTAGGAATAAAGGCCAGACATACACTATTATCAAAGAAAAGTCATAAGGTATGATTCGTAAACAAACCTAATAACCTAGCTGATTATAACAGACCTTTAGACTTAAATATCTTATTGACAGTTGTATGCAGAAAAATAGCATTAAACTTGATTAAAACTGCTACTTAGACAAATTGCTTACCTAATGGCTGAGGAAAACAAGTATGATACAATTTCTTCTTCAAAATAAACAATGAATTGGACTTTGCCCACCCTAACCTTCAATTGCAAAAGATCACATTGCTAATCCAAGTCTTCAAAATTAGTTTTTTAAAAAAGGCAATTGGATGATCACAATGCTAAATTTAACTGGACATCATAAAAAGAATGAATAAAAATCAGAAAAAATATGGATTGAAGTAAGAATCTGTTCTCTGTATTCCTAGGACAATACAAAATATTAATATCCTTCTATCCTAATCCTAATTGCTATACTAAGCACAACTGATTCTGCTAAAAGCAGACAATTCCCAGACTCTTTCCCTTCCTTTCCCTCAAAATCACTGCAAAAGTAACATGAAACAGCAGTGACAGATGCCTCTCCCTTCCTCCTGAAAAGGACTTTATCCTGGCACTGGCCTTGCCCACAAATTAAACAGTAAAGAATTATCAGACACTTTGCACTTGAACTATAAAAAATCTAATCGTTTCAGAGAAAAAAAGTGGGGGCTGGTAAATGCTTCCCAGAAAGGAAAAGCTTACTTAGTAAGGTATGGTTCCAATGACTTTTGTCTCTACAACTGACAAACCAGCAGGATTATAGGATGAGTAAAATTTGGCTTTTCAGGTATTCTGAATTGCCTCATTCTCTCAAGTACAGAGGCTAATGCAAACACTAGACTAAAATATCAATTTCCATGCCAGTGCTGACCATTCTAGTACTGTGTATGAGCTCTCAAAATGCATACTATTTTTCTTGCAAACCTGAATTGCAAGATTGAAGGCTAGACATTCTACTTGTACCTATCAGATTAACTGGCTATTAGAATAACTATGTTGACCTGTCTGTTCCATTCTTTCAGCAGACTTTTCACTCAGTGGCTATAGCTAGATATATCACACTACATTTATAGGAATAGTCTGAGGCAAAGTGACTGATGGAGGCACAGGAAACCTGATGAAAGTTTCCACAACTTCAAATGTTTGAAGGATATAGACAGAATCACATTATGTGACAAATCTATAGAACAGTAATCTTTGATCATTATATAATGATAAGTTATACAATGCTTGATTGCAATTTTCAAGATGACTCTTAACAGAACATTTAAAATCTGCACTGCAGAACAAATGACTTGCCTATAGAAAATCCCAGGATTGATTCCTGACACCTCTTGCCAATGTACTCAAAAAGCATATCACATTTAACACTCACCTAGATTAAGTGTTAGGTCTTGGCAAGAGAAAAGAACAGAGCAAAAGACAAAGATCACACATTGCTCTGAGACATGGATCTGCCCTACAGGCATGCTCTCCTTTTGCAGTGGTCAACCTCCAACAGAAGTCTACTATTTTTCTCCCCACACTTTGACTCACCTTCCTGTCTTGGTGTTATGCTTAGTTGTTTTGGCTGTCATCACCTATTTTCTCGGGGTGATTACTTTATCGGGCATCTTTCCTCTTAATAGTAGCCCATGAGAAAAATAGTAACCCAAACACTATGGCCTTACAAAGAAGGAAGAGAGAAGGAATGTGACATCACCTCTTGGCCCTTGAAGTTTTGAGGTGTGTGGATAGGGAAAAGAGTGCCCGTCTGGAAAGAATTGGATCAAAAAAGCATAATCTATTATTTTAAAATAGAGGAAAATGAAATACACCTTTTTACAATACTGTAATTCACAAAAGGTTATGCCTATTTATGAAATGTGTTAGCTGGAAAAAGTGCTACCTGACGCCTAATACATCAGTACAAACATCCTTGCAAGAAGTACATTCAACTCAGATACTATCTGGCTTCTGAATGATTTAATAAATGTGTGAGGTTTGCCCATTCACTTCACTCTCTTTAAAGGCAATCAACTGCCTAAAATACCGTATCGACAGTAGACAGGAATCTAGCAAACCTTGACTGGTCTGGAAAAAATACATATGCAGAATTGGTACTGGTTATTCCTGGGATAGAAGATCAACAGGAAAGCCCAAGACAGAAGACAGCAATGGCAAACTATTTCTGAATTGTTATCAAAGGAAATGACATGAATTTGTTCTTATGACTGCTAAGACTTGAGCCTAATAGGAAGAAGTCCCTACTATCTCAATATAATGCAGCTTCATACAGTCCAACTAAAATATTTTAGTTTTTAGTTTAGTTTATTTCAGATTTATATACCACCCTTTTTCCCAAAAGGGACTCAGGGCGGTGAACAGCCAAAAAAATTAAACTACATAGAATACAAAAGTTATAAGGAACTTGTCAGAGCGGCAATCAGCCCCGTTACCTTGCGTGGGGTAATTGCCCTCATTTTGAGTTGGATCGTGGCTTTTATCCTGTTGCATACTTTGATCAATAAGACCGAAGAAACATTTAATTAAACTCATATTTATTGTAAGAAAATAAAAACATCTCACTATCTAAAACAGATTACATGTTGGCAAAGAATCTCCAGCCTGACCTTAGCTGGCTGGAGAACAAAGGAAAGTTTCTAGAAGAAGTACAAAAGAATGCAATGACATGCGTAGTAGGTGCTGTAGGTGCTGATAAGGAGTATGACTACGGTCAGTCTGATAGTCCAGAAATATTAGCTCTGCTGGTAAATATAAAAACGCAGTGACAGAACTAAAATAAATAAATTATCCTTGGCTTCTCAATTTAAAAAATTTAAAATTTAAAACCCCCAAAATCCATAAAATTCCCATTTAAAAACCCCGAATCCATATAATTTAAAAAAACTCTATTAAAAAACCCTTTGGGCTAGGCCGGCTTGTTGGAATAGGTAGGTCTTTAGGGCCTTACGGAAGGTGCGAACGTCCGGGATCAAACGTATAATAGGAGGTTGTTGTCATTTTAAAGGCAATTATAGGGCTAATATATAATATACGTTTAGCATATATTATATATTAGCCCTATAATTGCCTTTAAAATGACAACAAAATAGATTATGATAGACCAACAAATAGGAGGTCTATTTTTGCATAAACCAGAGGTTGGCACAGTGACACTGTTAAATGACACTATACCGCACAAGGAAGGAGACAAATATAAACTCTTACCTCGGAAAGGGTATGACAGGCAGTCATATTGGAAGGGTTCTACCATGAAGCTCTGCTAATACTTAATGGTATTTGGTTTCACTAGAGTAAACTAGAATTTAAAATATTAACAACTGAGTTGAGTAAATAGTGGAAGGAAAAAGAATAAAAAGATTGCCAGCAGCAAGATGGATGGATCTGATTACAGCAGCAATGAATGCTGTTCTGTGAGGCCTAAGAGTTGACACCAGCTTGATGGATCTTAATCAATCTATCTATCATTCAATCAATCACCCTTTTCCATTTCCTATCTGTATAAGAACAAAGGAGTCCTGTAGCAATCTTATCTATCACCAGACTGGTTTAAGGACTATTTTTCTTTTAAGGAAATTATTATCGTATACTTCTCTGGCCCACAACTCCCTCCACATGGTGTGCTTTCCACATTCAAGAAGGAGTATTAGTGCACCTTGCCCAAAATTTGCAACAGATATTCCTCAGTGCATGATCCATATACAGTGGAAATCTTACTACATTCTTAGAAAAATGTAACTGTTTTATGACATCTGAATTTAAAGCAGTGTAGGTTGATATCCTCCGCACAGGTTTTCCTGAAACAGCAATAACAACAGCACTTTACAGCCCTCTCTAAGCAGTTTACAGTGTTGGTATACTGTCCCAACAATCTGAGTCCTCATTTTATCAACCTTGGAAGGATGGAAGTCTGACTCAACCTTGAGCTGGTCAGGATTGAACTCCTGGCACTGGCCAGAGTTAGATGGCCAGTGCCAATCCTGCATTCTAACCACTGCACCACCTTGCTTTTTTCTCAATAAGAATCCTGTATTGTTGTAAATTTAATCTAGTTCTGGTGAACAGCAAACAGATATGAGCCTACGAAGATGACAAAAACAAATGTTAAATTTATGGTTTATATAAAATGTATATAAATGTTTACAAAATTATCTGAAAATTGTATAAAAGCACACATTAATTGTACTCTAACTGAAAACCCTATCCTATTTCTATGAAACCTGATTTATTTTCTCTACTTACAATGTTTTATTCTTTCTGCAATCTCAACCCATTGTAGTAATATACAAATCAGAACTAAGAAATATAGTATTATCCTTGACATTTAAATAGGGAGTAGATGGGGATTTGACTGATCACAATCATATACTTCACTATCATTACATATACAGATACAAAAAAGAAGTCACCAATCAACATATTTTATATACAGTACTAATTCAGCATAGATATGGCATCCAGGATTAAATAATTTAAAGGATTAAACAATTCTTGGACTGGGACACCATCAAAGTGAGAACTGAATTCCAAAAACCTATCACATAAAGAAGAACTTCAAACAGGGCAACATACTTTCATCCAGATAGATAGGTAGGTAGGTAGGCAGGCAGGCAGGCTGACTGTTTTTTAGCACAGAGAGTGTTTTTTTAATACCGTCTGTGGTTTGCTTAGTCACCTTTGGGTACTATTAAATAAAACAAGAAAACAGGTATTGATATTAAATCATAGATGTATAAAGGCACAAACCAGAAGGTGTGGAGATAGCATATTCTATTACGCAAATGGTTTTAACTCTGATGTTCTACTTTTTAACATTTGTTTTTAAGTACTATTTTTCTGGAATCATGTGCCATGCACACTATCATTTAGTAAATATCAATAAGCATATAACAGCCTTCCCACATACTGAAATGACAAACCATCCCAATTCACAACCAGTTGCTTAACCCACAAACAGAAAAATAAAATCCCAGGCTGAATGTATCATTCCTTTTGTTTACTAAATTTGTTCATTTTGGGCCTTCTCCTCAATTCCCCTTTTCTTCCTCAGCATGGTACCCAAAACAGATATTTAAACCCCTTTAAGTTACTGCATCCTTCCCCAGCAACATGTGGCTACCATCTGCAGTTGCCTTATGATCCTTTTTTGGTTTAAAGAGTGGCCAAGAAGTGCTATGTCTGTGCCCGGGCATACTCTAAGATACATTTATCCTATCCAATTCTAAGTGCCTTAATAACTAGACTGCGGACTTACATGAAGGGATAAAAAGAGAATATTCAGTTATGTTGCACTTATTCCTGGCTGTTCAAATATGATTTAACAAGTCTGGTATGGGGCCTCTGAATTAGATCAAACATGTCAAACTTAACAAGTCTTCTACTATAGTAACAACATAGAGCTGCAATGGTAAATTACAAGTGACTAGAAAACACAGCATGAAGGGTCAGTTCAAATACAACAGAATTTCTTGGAAATGGAACAGAATTAATTATAGGTAACGAATAAAGTAAGTAGGAAAAATGAAAAATGTCTTAGAAGGATTAGCTGAAAAGTTTTGGCAGCAATCCGAACACCTAAGACTTGGTGAGATAAGAAAAGGCAGCAAGTCAAACTAAGAAGGAATTCAAGTGCTAGGTTTCAACTCAATTTAAGATTGCATTTACTATCTGGATTGCCCACCATTAATAATAATATAGCAGTGGAACATTAAGAATGCTAGCATTTCTCAGCTTTCTGTACATGTGTGAACTACTTACCTTTTACAGAAACAGATTTCAACATTTTTCCCTTTCCACTTTGTAGACCAGGTAGACTGAACATACTACAACAATCAAATGCAGTATTCCTCCACTTCAGTAAAACTATATCAAGAGGGCGTAATCTTTGTTGGAGTGAAGCTATCTAGTCTTTGAATAAAAAGTCCAAAGTAAATGGAAGCAATGTCATGGTAAAATATTTAACAGCAGAGAAGAAGAAATGAACACTGAATGTAATAGTATTATAAACATTTAAACTTTAATGCCAACACAAGCAAATAGTGAACTCCATCTCACTTGCTGTTTGCCAATTATCAAATGAATGGAGAACTACATGAGCAAAAGACTAAAAATAAGCACATAGAAATATTTCTCACAATTTTATGTACATCAAATTGTAATGGAGTTGATGAGATAAGGCAAGAAAAATCAGAGTGGCACTCCTGTGATAAGGGTAACAGGATGCTTCCTTAGAAAAGAGATGTGCCACAAAGGACTATAGAGCTGCTTCTTTCAATATGCATAATCTTGTCCACCTCTCAGTGGTGGGTTACCCCCAGTTTGGACCGGTTCTCAAGAACAGATAGTAAAACCAGTGGGAGGCCCAGCCCACCACCCTGGATGTCGTCATTCACTATTTACGCATGTGCAGAAACTTCTGTGCATGTGCAGAAGCAAGGCACGCGAGCAAAGCAAGCGTACGCACACGATCCCGTTGCGAACTGGTAGTAAAGGTAAGTAGAATCTACCTCTGCCACCTATGCCTTAGTTTCATTGAGCCCAGATGTTGCCCAGATATTTGTATCCTTTCAGAAACAATGCTGTCACAAAGGAATGTGTCCATAGGCACATGGTAGATGTTCCTAAAAGGGCTTAATATTACTTTGTAACATTATTTCATCATGGCTTCTTAAAAAGGGAGAAGATAAAGTGGGCAGAATAATTAAAGTTTGGAGGAAAGATGGGATAGAAGTCCAAAATAAGCCATGGCTGCTGAGATGAGTTCAGGCATAGAACAGTGTTAACCTGAAAACATAAAGCTTAGAAACAAACTGCAGTTCCCTTTTCTGGGCATAATTCCAAACCTATCATTTTCAGACTCTTCTCCCCTTGGAGGAAATATCTGTAACTCATTAAAATACATGAAGTGCAGGGTGAGAATTTAAAAATGCCCATATTATGTTCTCTATGGTTCTATTCCTTGAAAAAGTCAAGAGATGTATGGTAGGTATGGCAGACTGTTGCTGTTCGAAAGTTTATTTCCAACTTCTTCAAAATCTGATTATATATTGTATTAAAAAGTACTTCTTTTGTTAATCCTAAATCTTTCCACATTTAGTTTTAAAGGATAGAGAAAAACTTTCTGACCATATTTTCTACACCATCATATAAATATAATTTTACACTATTCTCTTAGTTTGCTAATCTCCCTCCCCTCTCCTGCTGATATTGCCACCTTTCCTTCTGCAGGAATTAACTCCATCCATTTATTTTTGTTTGTCTACAAGTTCTTGTCTCTCTACAAGTTCCACAAATAACATAAGAGCATGGTTCTCCCCCTCCCTCTCTTTTTTAAGACAAGTAACCCTCAGATTACCCATCACTTATCTATTCTGGAGAGCAATAATTTTTCAACATGTTCAACATATGCTTCTATTGTTTCCTGTTATCTCTTCTTGAATTAGGCAATATAATCAGGGGTTCTCACAAATGTAAGGAAGCGTCAAAGCATGCATGATATAGCAGAATATATCAGAAATATAGACAAAGAGGTATCACTGCTATATATTTCACCATTGTCTTTCCACAGGGAAATACCACTTCAAACATCTCAAAATATAACAATTACTATTCATATTTTTCCATTAAATATATACATGTGTCAACACTTCCACATACTCTCAAAAGAAACAATAATTTTTTAAACATACAAATGATTTATTTGTTCTTTGTAAGGTTACAAATATTTAGATGTCTATCCTGAGGCTCATGAAACAAATTTTCTAAGGAGAATGATTGCTGAGGCAAACACACTGAGAATTACGCTACTACTGTTAGTTTCCTACGGTATTTTTTTTCACAGCTGTCCAATCTCCTTTGTCGGATCTTATTAAATATGGGAACAGGAATTAGGAATGCTATCTTATTATCTCTCTTACAGACCCTCAAGTGGCAATATATTGCTTCTGACTATCTCAGAATCCTTCTTGAATAAAGGAACCTGGTTTGATTTCTAAAACCATCATTTAATTTAAATCAGTGTTTTTCAAACTTGTTACCTTTGAGATGTGTGGACTTCAACTACCAGAATTCCACAGCTAACCAATCATTGCTTACAAAATAGCAGTAATATTTGACCCTAAATACAGAATCTACCTCAGACAATATTAGAAAATTGAAATAAAGGCAGGATACAGTACCTGATTGGTAAAATAAAATGTAACTACATTACATGTAGTAAAACTACATCCATGCCTGGTTTTACCATGTACCATTTTCTTAATGCAGCATTTGAATAGCGCATCATCATACCAGGTTATTTTTTTCAAAGTCATTTTTGCCTTTTTTTTTTTACCCTTTAGCATATTTGCTTGCTTTTAGGCCCTCAAACTGTTATGTAGCAGAGCAGTAATTTTCCTAAGGTACCTGTTCGTTTGTTGCAAGCAGAAGTGAAAATATTGCTGATAAACAATTGCTACAAGTGAGATAAAAACCTTCAGAAGGTTTCAACATATTGGAACCTCAATACATATTCTTCCTCACTTAAGTTACCTTGTCAAGCTTCACAAACTAATTGCTGACTTCCATTCTTATAATCCATCTGACTGTTCCACAAGTGCCAACAGTGCATGCATTTCCAAACCTCTGCAATCTTCCCTGGACAACTAGATGAAACCTATTTCAAAATCCACAATTTTTTATGCATGCTCATTAAGGGATAGGTAATTTTAATCAACTCTTTCTTGCTTCAATAATGTGCTCCGGTTTGCAGGGGAAGATGTTCTCCTCTTCTCTGCCATACCTGCTGGACTGAAAGGCTTTTATAAATAGAAAAACTGAACTCTTTTCAGAAGGCTCACCCAGCACCAACATCACAATCTGAAGGTGACAAACCTGTGAAGCGAAGCGGGACAAAACCTATATAGTCAGTAGAAACAGTTCCCACTGTGCCCCCATTTCTAGCCATTTATTCTATGCACATGTTAAGATGCCCCTAAGAGAATATATTATTAATAGCTACTGCAGGTAGTCCTCGACTTACAATGGTTCATTTAGTGATCATTCGAAGTTACAATGGCACTGAAAAAAGTGACTTCTAAACATTTTTTGCAACTGATGAACCCTGCAGACTCATCATATTCACTTGATCAAAATTTGGACACTTGGCAACTGACTCATATTTATGACTGCTGCCATGTCCCAAGCTTATGTGATCACCTTTTGTGATCTACTGACAACCAAAGACAATGGGGAAGTCAGATTTACTTAACTGTACCTAACTTAACAACTGCAGTGATTGACTTAATAAACTGTGCAAGAAAGGTCATGAAATGGGGCAAAATCCACTTAACAAATGTCTCACTTAGCAACAGAAATGTTGAGTTCAATTATGGATGTAAGTTTAGGAGTACCTGTATTCAGCTTAATTCTGACAATCCTATACATTTCCTTTTCAATCAGTCAAGAATTCTGTCCAGCTGGTGTCTAAAGCATCGTGCTTTTGTTTTTTGAGGAGGATATAAGAGTTTAGGGCAGCTCTTCCCTGATATTTGTACCAAGCTTCTGCGACTCTAAATTCATGACTAAAGATTTACTGCCCTAGACAGAGAAAAATGGACAAAAAAAAAATCAGAGGTGTTGGGTTCCCAGGTCGGTGGACAGCATTTGTTATTGTGTCCAGCAGCTTTGCATTAATTGACCAATTTACACCTGCTGGTAGGAAGCCAGGAATGTATTTTACAGAGTAGCAAGAACCCCACTTCTGCATCACTGATGGATAGTATATTTTACCCTTGGGTCTGAATTTAAAATAAGTGCTAATATAATGGTGCTCTCTATTTCAGGCAGGCAGTGTCACCCATCCGTGGCGGAAATCAGTGCGGCTGCCATTACCAGATTATTTAATTACTATTGTTGCCACATTGTGCAATCAATCCCAGCATTTTAAACAGTACATTAAATGTGTAAATATGTCCACATTTTCTTAAAGACAAAAACTGTTTTATGTACTCAGGTAATGTTTCATGGTTTATACTATTTGTATCTTGTTTTATGCACAAGAGGGGAAAAAACTGAAGTGTCCAATCCCAGACTTGACTGCCGTTTCCTTCCAAGTAGGAGAACAAACAGAGACAAAAATCAAGATTACAATGTTCCTCAAATTCTCACTACAATTAAAAGCCTTATTTTTATTAATGAGTCTGTATGCTGTGTTAATCACCAAGAGGCATAATAGTTGATAAATAGCAGACAGCCACTCTCTCACGTGGATATATTTCATTTTGGGATTGAGGGACAGATGATTTTAGGTGACAGGCCAGATCCAATCCATTAGGTTTACCCACTTGATAGGTGGATAAAAATGACAAAGCTAGTTAAACATCTGGCCTGCTTTGAGATGAACTATAATAATAATAGCAGCTTTACTTGGAACAGCTTACAATCTGATACCTTTAACACCATCAAACATCCATATCTGCCTATCCTAGGTTCTTGGAAAGACAGGTCGATAAAAATGCTAAATTCAGCCTAAATATCTGGCTGACTGTGTGATTTACCATAAAAATAATCTTTTTTTTTCTTAAAACTGTTCCAAATTAGGTCAACAAAAAAATGTTGATTAGGTTTTATGGTTATATTAATATTAGTTGTCCCTAAGGTAACACAAGACATTTTGCTGCTTGAAACAAAGGAAGCAATGACTTTCACCACTTATGTCACAAGGTGAATCCTAAAGTTAGGCAGTTAATCCTTAATTCAAGGGTGTGTGTGCATGTGTGTTATATACCTGAGAACTACATGTTTTCTTAAAATGGTCTGAAAAAATTGTATGGAAATAGACATTTACCGAAGCAAACTTCCTCATTTTGTCTAGAGATATGACTGGTCCTTGACTTCATTATGATGACCTTGTCATTAGTGTTTAATATGCTGATATTTTAAGAGGACTGAAGTAGAGGCTTTGCGAGAAATGGCATAATTTTTCTTTCAAAAGGTAAATTATCATACTTGAGAGAGAAGGCTGAGCCATTTTGAAGGGACCCAGAAAATGGAGGCATTATATTAATGCTGTCACTCTTTCTGGATAGGCTGCATTGCCTTTAATATACAGTTATTTAGTTATTTTCAGAGAAGCTCCCAGTGTACAAACTATCATGGATTATTAGCAAAATAATTCTTAGGATCATCCACCACAGGAAAGCACCACATGGAAATGAAGACGCCAGATGTTGAAGCTGGCTTTAGAAAAGGCCAAAAAACAAAGGATATTGATAGATAGCAAACAACTGAGCATATGGGAAAGCCTGTGGCTGTGTTCACCATGTCAGATTGTGCAATGAACATAGGACAATGAAAATCCCAGAACATTTCATTGACCTCATGCAAAATATTACACAGCATAGGAAGACACAGTCCTAATGGAACGTAGCTCCAGGTTAGTTAATAATTTAGACAAGACTATATACTTTCTCCAGTTTTATTCAACCAATATACTAAATATATATACTGAAAGAGGTTGGATTGGAAGATGAATATGGTTTTAAAAACTGGAAAAAGAAACATTGATACCCCATTAATAACACTATTCTGATAGCCGCAAATGCAAACGAACTGAAAATCTAGTAATAAAAATCAAGAAATAGTGAAAAAATGGAACTAAGTGTAAAAAAAGAACATACTAATGATAGCACATATACTCAACCACTCTTGGAATTGATAATGAGATATTGATTCAAATTCTGCCTTTATGATTGACCAATAACAGTAAAGGAACAAGCAATCAAGGAATACCTGCAAACTAGGACTTGGTGGAGTAGCGAGGAAGGCCTTGGAATAGATATTCAGATTTTATGACATGTCTATACCTATAAAGTTCAAAATAGGGCAGGCTATGGTTTTCCCTGTGGCACTTTACAGAAGCGTGAAGAAGCAGAATGAAAAGAATACTGACATTATTGAACTCTGGTCTTAGAGGTGACTCCAGAAAACATCATGGACTGTTAAGAAAACTAACAAATCGATCACAGAACAAATCAATTCACAGTTTTTATTCAAGGCAGAAATGACCAGGCTCAAATTTTTATGTTTTGGACAGATATGTGAAAACCCAGCTGCCTTGAGAAGTTTATAATGCTGGAAAAGATTAAAGGAAAGAGAAGAAGGATCATCAGCAAGTTGGTTAGACTTCATTACAACAATAATGGGTATACAACTGGAAGACCTGAAAGAACAGACTGGGGATAGATCATCCTGGAAAAGATCAATCTTTGCTAAGATTCAGCACCAGCTTGATACTAAAAAGTCAAGAACTAATTTTTAAATTTGACGTATATTTGGGGCAAGGGAATTTACAAACTACGGTTAAGTCAAGACTATATAGATAGTTGTTAAGTCTTTTAAGTCACTTTTCAATTATTAGCTTTAGAAATTGGTTCCTACAATGTTTGTAACTATAAAGGTAGGCTATCTTAAAAATAAGCACTCTTCTCAGTCAGACACCCTCATTAGTTTAATGGAACTGACTGAAAAAAGGGCAGCTATGTGATTTAATTCATGCACCAGACAAGAGTGAAGCACACAATTGCTCTTTCACAGTGGCCAAATTGGTCCCCTGGTAAGTAGCAGTTAATATTTTTGGGAAATTAAAAAAAATTACAAGAAGACCCTTTACACTAAATTCTTCAATATTGTGAGTAAAAAAAAATCTTTCAAGAAACACATTTTCATTTAATTGTTTATACAGTTCATGGAAGAGTGACTGCCTTTGAAAATAAGAACTTGCTGCATCAAGAATCCTCATTATGAAACTTTCAAAAGAGCTTTGAAATTTCATCATCTGTAAGATTCATTCTTGAGCTTTAAACATTCCCTATGCATATTAATATTTAACCACCACACATAATGTATTGTGTTTCACTGCATCCATTACAAGCCATTACCTTGGCTAGATACTCTCTCTTGCAACTGATATGTTCAACTGAAAGATTTATTGAGCTCCATTTATACAGAACCTTATGTTTACTGCATGGCCCATTGTAGACTATGCACAAAAACAAATTGCAGAAGATTCTAGCACTTCAGTACTTATAGCATACGCGGATCATATAAGAACAAAAAAAGGCACAATACAGTATTGCCCGAAGACCCCAAGTTACTTCAAGGAGATATATTCAATATTTCCATAGCTCTAAATAACTTTTAAAAGTATGGGGTAGTATATAGGTAATGCACTAAAGGACTCTGTGGTTGTGATTATTGCTTTTTTCAGTTTTTGCCATTGATTGCAAACTAAAATAGTTCAAAAAAGGAATTCCATACTTATAACAAATTATTCTGATCAATATTTATTCCAAATTATAAATGATCTCCATTAGTAATCAGCATTTTGTTTCATCCTAGAAAGAGGACAAAACAAGTTCTTGAAAAAGCACTGGAAAACTGATAAGTCCAATAAGTTTTTTTTAATAAACTGCTTAATTTTTAATGAAGAATACTTAAAATATTTGTTAGCCAGTCATGTGAGAACTTACTTACCAGTTTTAATTCTTTTAAAAAATTGTTGCCTGTGTTAAAGTGTGCCCTCATTGCCCTCCATCTTCAGTGGTGGGTTGCCCCCGGTTTGCACCGGTTCTATAGAATCGGTAGTAAAACCGGTGGGAGGCTCCACCCACCGACCCCGTCACCAAAATGCTTCTGCACATGTGCAGAAGAGTGTGCGGCCCTGGTAGTAAAGGTAAGTAGAACCCACCCCTGTCCATCTTACCAATTATGTTTCAATTAATGTTTTCTAAATGAACTTTTGTAAGTTGGGGACTACCTATATTTTAGGTAATTTGATCAATTGATTTTACCAAAAGATATCAGGCCCGCCTTGGATGAATTCTTGGATGAGGAGAAGGGACAGCTTTCACTGGAATAGGACCCGGAAGAAATGGTTTAGGAATAACTCCTTGATTAAAGTGAAGTAATGCTCTCTGATGCATCTCCTGCTCTCTAAAATGTGATGTTACCTTAGATCAGGGCTGTCAAACTTGTGGTCAACGGACCAGATGTGTAACACACTGGCCACACCCACATTAGCGAAGGGTGGGGAAGTTGCAATATGTCACATGATGCTGCCGTGATGATGTGAGTTTGACACCTTAGACTAATGAATGGGGGGGAAGAAGGCAGCTGATTATCTTACATCTCTAGGAGTACTGTTTGGCCTTTATCTGGTTAAAGACTTTATTATAGATTCAGGCAGCAAAGGAGATCAAAATTGTTCATTGGACTGTTTAGGAATTAAATATATACAAACATAGAATTTAGTGTAAGTATAAAATAATACAGCATAGATGTAGTGTTAAGTGTTAAAATAGGGGTTAGGAGAATAGATTTAAATTATCTATCGATCTGTCATCTATCTTTTTATCTACCTATCTACCTATCTATCTATCCTGAACTCTTGAATTTCTATAAACTTTAACTGACTCCCACAGGACTGAAATTTGGAAATTTTATAAAACATTTTATAACATACATTATCATAAAGCAATTTATGATATAATACAAATAGTCACAAAACAATTCCTATAGCAATGTTTTTGCTATACAGTTGAATATGGGCTATTTTCAAGGCAGTTACACCTCTGAATGTTTCCCGCGAAAGCAGTGCTCTGTCACTGTTGAAGGCACTGAGGAATTTGGTAAGAAATCTCTCTGAAACAATGATCCAGCAGGGCACGAGTTGTCTAGTATATTGCAAAAGCCTCATTGGAAACACAGGGAAATTAACAACAGTCCCTTTGTTGAAGGTCTATACATTAAAAAAATCTCACAGATATAAATATGACAAATACTTAATTTTACTGAAAGCTGCTTAAGAAACACCCTCCCCCCCTCTCTTTCTTTGCCTGAAAACTAAGGCATAAATGTTTCTGTCCACCAATCATACAGCCAATGATGTCTTGAAAGAATCATGAACAAGAGTCTCAAACATATATCCATAAAATAAAGGGGGGATAAAAATCTAATAATGATGATTAATTTTAAAACAAAGATTAAAATAAAGCAGCAGTATTTATTTCCAAGTACAGTACCCATGGAAATCTGGAACAGCCAGCCTGCTCTAATAAACAGACACTGTACTACTCAGAGGTTCAAAATTCAGATCATTTTCAAAACATGCTCAGCTAAAAGACAGCTTATCTGTCTAATTTATTCATGTGCATTGTGTCTTGTTTTGGTAATCTTTAGTACTATATACTTTTAGTAGTATATGTTTTTATTATATTGAATTCATATATTGAGTTAATTTGTATATTTCTGTTTATTCACATATGCATTCATATTTCAATATTGGAAAAATAAAATGAAAAATAATAAAAATTGAACACATTGGTCTCTGACTTAAAATAGTATCAAAGAGAAAATTAATTCAATTTTTTATTTAATCATGCTATTATCTATTATCACATTACTTTCTTTTGTGCTAAAATTATAATTTATTCTTCAACAAAGCATCACGTCTTTAGATGCTATTTCTTCCTAATAACACATGAATTAGAGTTGTGTGCCCAGTAATCTATTAAACTATTCTGTAATCATAATTACATTTATCCAAATGAAACATCATCATTATTATTATTAAGGCTGGTTGCATAGTCAGATATTTAGAGTGGATTTGATATTTTTGTCCACCTACTGAGTCCTTCCCATGACCTGGAATAGGTAATTGTTTAATAATATTAAAGGTATTATTGCAGGATGTTCCAAATGAGAGGTGTAGTGACCTAAGATTGAGAGTTCAATCCTAAGTAGTGGCAGAAGTTTCTCTCCTTGGATGCAAAGAAAAAAAATTGCTGTGAACTCTGTGTGGCATCAGTTCCATCCAGTTGCTCCAATTCTACCCCAAATTAAGGGATTTCAGGATTATAAAAAGGGAGGTTGCAGGATGTTCCAAGTAAAGTTGTATTTTGCAATTGACTGATAGTGATTTTGTCAAGGCTAATGGTGTTCAAGTGATGCTCCATTTCTTTTGGGATTGCAACCAAAGTGCAGAGACAACATTTGCTGTCAGTTGCTCTATTCTCAATACTAGCTTTGTATGCATTTGTTCTTACGGCTTGCTGTTGTGAACTTGAAGGATCCCAAGGTATTTGTGGTGTTCATCCTCATGCAGACTCTTGATGTTATTTTTATAAGCATCTTGATTTCTTAAGTTTTCACTATTACTCCCCAGTTGATTGTCATTTCTCTAAGTCCAAACTTCATTGCAATATCTTGGCTGTTCTCTTCCAACTTTCTAAAATCATCTTGTCTTTTAGGTGCTGATCTTTTGTCCCTCTACTGTTTGGACAGTTTCATTTACATTTTTATTTTGCCTTTTTATATTGAATTCTAAGTGGCAAACATACCTAGCGCTCCTGCCTCCTATTTTTCTCCTAACAACCCTATGACATGGATTGGGCCAAGTGAGCATAAGTGGTCCAAAGTTGCCTAACACCCTTCATGTCTAAGACAAACTCAGTACTCAATCTTCAGGTGTCAAGGCCAATACTTTAACACTACATCACAACAATTTGTCTTTAAAAAAACATCTTGTACCTTGGAAGATGTAGCAGATCTGAAACCCCTAACAACATCTTAGAATTTACTATAGTAAATTCTAACAACCCCTAACATCTTAGAATTTACTATAGTAAATTTGTTCTCTTCTCTTTGAATATTGACATTTGAATTTGCAAAAAATATTAATAAAAAAGGAATAATCTTTTTGTGCAGTTCAATTCAATACAATTCTTCAGTATTTATTTATCAAATTTATCAAATTTGTATGTCCTCATAAATAATACAACCTATTTTTTTAACATTTAAACACCTTAATACAAACCATTTATATATCTTTTGAACATTATTTTTACAACAATCTACTCTGACCAACAGTTTCTTCATTGCTGGTGTTATTTTCAATTTCAGACAGAATCTTTACTGACATCTGTTATTTTACAACTCCAAATTATCAGGTTTGAAATGGAATCCTGGGACATGGGAAATCATGGTAGTATCTCACTTTCTATTTTGCTGCTCCAATTGGAATAATTAAAATACAGCCACACAAAATTAACCACTGACAAATTCTTAAGAGATGCTACACATACCTACTTTTTTACATTTCACACATTTAAATATTTGCTTTTGTTACTAATGTTTTGTTCTTTTGTTCTTCATATTATTCATTGGGAACTGCAAGATTCTTCAAGTACAGCACAACAAATTATATTGAGTGCATGTGAATTCTTGAATCTTTTGTTTCCAACCCTGAAAACTGCCATAATTCCAACAATTCTTAGAATATAACTAGAAGTGAAAGAAGGGTTTTTTTTAGTATCATCTTTCCATACAATTCAATATATGTTTAAACATCTTATATTTAACATTCACCGAATCCCACACCTGACATAAATATACCATGGATGAAAAATGTAAATCCACAGCTGGCAAAATTTTACATGGTATCTAAGTTCATTTTACAGATATAATAAAATCAATTTTATTACATAAGCTTCAGATACCTGAATTAATTTAGGATTTGACAATGAAAAAATAAAAAATGCCAAAGCATATACTAACAGTCGAAAGAAATCAAAACAAAGCAGAGAACTTTATACATGATATTTCAGTCCAACAAATTATACAAACTGTAGAAAAGCTACAAAACCTGTTGAGGACCAAGTCATTACTGATTGATATTAAGAAGCTTGCAATATTTTTATGCTACAAGCCAGACATTCTAAATGCATTTTGAGAAAACACAGGGAGTGGATATCGGCAGAATGATCTGTGGATATCTAAATGCAACAAGAAACCCAACCCAATGATCAAAGCACTTGACATACTGCAATTTTACTTCTTCCTCACTGTGAGCAGTTCTAGTCAGCAGCGAACAGAAAAGATCAACCCAGTGGCCATTCCTGGGTGCAGTACCACAGAATCTGGGCTTCCCACCATATACTGTTTAATATTTACATGAAGCTGCTGGAAGAAGTAATCCTGAAGTTGGGACTGAGTTGATCATTACTATATTAATAATACTAAATTATACATTTACAAGCTAGACCTAGATGAAGATGTCATGGAAAACATGTCCTAAAGGCTGTTAATAGTCTAGATGGGGGAAAACTTATTAAGCTTGAACCCTAGCAAGATAAAGTTGCTGTTTACAACTCCAGTTCTGTCAGTTCTGGGGGAACCTCAAGAGTAACACTGCTCAAGAGACATTTCCTTCCCTAATCAGAGAAAAAGAATGACCACAAGCAGGCAAAAAATCAATGGGAGTCAGAGTGACTTCCAACCTGTTGTCAGCTTTCCCACTGAATTTCCTTGTCTAAAACTGGCAGTGAATGTCAGTTTCCCTTTTCCTTTTCCTCTCTGCCTCTCTGTTCATCCTCTCTTCTTTCCTTCCTTCCTTTCTCCCTACCCTTTTCCCCTCCCTCCTCATTTCCTTCCTTCCTTCTTTACCCCCCATCCTTTCTTCCTTCTCCTTTCCTTATCTCTCTTCATTTCTCCCTGTTCCCCCCTCTCTCCTTTTTTTTCTTCTCCCAAAAAGCAGGCAAGTAGCACAAGGAATTGCTTTGAAATGGCTGGGAAGTTATCAGGGAAAACTGAAAATACGGATGGCATGACTCAGCAGATCTGAAGCAGCCAAATGTTTTCCAAACTGCATTCCCACATGAGTAATGGATCCTGAAATTTAGCTCATTTGAGATATCTTGGTTCAAAAATTGTTTTAGCGTTTCACCCAGTTGAAGGCTTCAGACATGGGAATATTAGTAGTATATAGATTATGTATGTATCTTCCAAGTAAAATATAGAAAATGCAAATATTGTGTAAGTATAGATTTATAAGTTAGACCTAAGATTGAACAGAAATTATAAGCAAGCACATTCTTTTCCTTTCCAATCATATGTTTATGGCAGGAATAGAGAGCCTCATCATAATACTGATTAAGCAATTGCCTGACCCAGTATACTGAAACTACTGTACATTCACATTGGCAAAACTGGTTAGCACTATGTTTGTTAACAATGCTGCCATTTATTTATGGACTGTATTTCCTTCTTGAAGAAAAGTTGTAATTCAAACTAGATCTATAGTAACTCAACCTATAATAATTACCTATTATAACTTATTTCTCAAATTACATATGCTCTATTTTTGTTTTTTTTTAGCCTCTCTCTTGGTTTTAATAGATTTCTGGATTTTATTTTGGGCGTTCAGAATATCTGACTTAGTGGTCAAGTCAAGGAATCTGAGATGCTAATATTTGATGGCTGATAGTTGTTTCTCAGAAGTTATTTCCAAGTTTGGCTCCACCAATAGTTCACTAGCAATTTCCAGAAAATTAGGATGAAGTTCCCGATGAGAGCTGGCTGAACTGCAAGGGATGTAGTACAATCAGAAATCTACACACTTTTCGGGCAACATTCATTTGATTTCAGACAACATTCATACAATTTGTATGCTTCTCTTTAAGCCAGGCAAAAGACCAAATCACTAGGTCCGCTGAGCAGCATTCACACTGGTGTGGACAAACATGGGTCAAGGGGGCAATTCGGAAAGAACATAGCTCTAGTATTTCTTTCCAGTCTTCAAACTTTAAAAGCAACAGGAAAGGAAGATTACTGGTTTCTTCCTTTAGACCTGGGACCGATGAATTTGGAGTTAATCCCAAGAAAATCAAAAAGACAAACTTCAAAAGCCCTGGTTGTATATGAGGCAGTGTGCTTTTAGATTCCATTTCTCACAGGAAGTGGTGATGTATCCTGATGCATCTGACCATCACCAGCCTTTTGACAGTTCAGAGGTCACCAATTCCATTAGTATCCATTTTCTCATTGACTCACTACCTTCCCTCATTTGTTCATATTTGCACATTTTCTGGGTCAGCTTTGTCAAGAAATTAAATCGCACTGCACAGCCACATATAAGCACAGCATAGAGGATGTGGTTTTAGGCCCTGCAGCAGTTAAAATATCAAAGCGGAGGAAGAGAGGCTTGTCAGAATTATCTGGGTGATACTTGAAGTGATGAGCATTGCCTGAAGTGATGGGGTACGAGTGCCTGTGCATGAAACAGAGTCACATTGACAAGGAATGACTGCTGCTCATCTATTGGGCAGCCCTCCATAAACTTCTAGATCTTGTCTCAGGGCTGGTGTTGGAGATCATAAGCTTTTTATCTTAGCCTACTTGAATCCTCAAGCTCTGGGAAAGAAGGTTAGTGAGTTCATGTTCTCTGTGGCAACTCACAAATTTGCTTCAAATAACTGCAGCCTAGAACACTTCGAGAGATACATGCTAGATCTAGTCCAGATGAGGAGTGATCTGAAAATGAAGCACATTAAAGTATTTCACTACCATTGTCACATCACTTCCTTCTTTGTTAAACCATGGGACACAGAAGCTTCGGTCATTATTGGTTGATTTGCCCAAGGTGCTTAATAGATCTAGATGATTTCCAGAGAACTGGAAGAATCCTGGGAGAATGCTGACAATTTGGCAAGCACTTCTGTCTTACATCTTATCAATCTATAGAAATCAAGAGATGATCAGACCACTGAATGAGATTGTCCCAGCGTGGTTCTGCAGTCACTGATCCTGAGAGGCTTCTCAGTTTACTGAGGACTGAGGGAAATGAAATGACTGGAAAGATAGTGGCATAAAACTAAAACTGGACGCAGCTGAAAATTAGAAGTTCAGCTGGAACAGTGAAGCATTAATATTTCCTCTATGCTTCCTGCATCTAAAAATTGTTTTGTGACTCTACTGAGAATAAACCATTTTTTTAAAAAAGAAAAGAATGGGTAAGATAAAATGCCTGCCGACACAGTAGATAAAACTGCAAGCTTCTTAGTGGGTAAAGACAAATCACATTCACTCAGGTCTGGAAGCCAATAGGACATGAGCCACTGAATCTGGGACTCTGTCAGTGTTAGTGCACTTTACTTTCCAAAAGAGAAAAGTGTGCCTTTTCCCAAAAATATCCTTCCTAGGTTCAGCTATGTTTGATAACTTCTAATCAGATCCCAACCTGAGCAGTCAGTGTTCAATGGAGGGTGCATGGGTAGAAAGTTTGAACCTCTGAGAACTTCAAGGTAGAGCTCTTCAGGGCTTTGTCCTTTCTCCTGTGTTATTTAACATTTACATGGAACTGATGGGTTGATTTGGAATGAGATGTTATCAAAATGCTGATATCACACCAGAGGTGGGTTCTACTTACCTTTACTACCAATTCTGGGCTCCCCACTACCAATAGCTGGGCTCCCCACATTTAGCATGGCCCAAGATGGCGGCCGCATCCAGGGCACCCTGAGGGAATGGATTTTTGGCTGGCTGTTTAGAGGGTCCGTGGGGGTCCGTGGGGGTTGCAGCCCATCGGCAACCCCCCGCCCAGCCAGCGGAGTATATGGCCATCACGCTGGTGGCGTTGCAGCCCCCAGCGTGTCTTCCAGAGGCTCCCGCCGATCAGAACAGCTGAGAGGCGCTGCGAGGCAGCGCGGCGTGGGCGGGAGCGACGAGGAGATGGCGGCGTGTTTGAGCTGCGAGCGGGGAGCGGCGGCGGTGGTGAGAGGATGCCCAACGGCCGCTTTGCAAGGGGGCGTTTAGCATGAGACTCTGCTTGGTCGGGGAGGCGCTGGAGACGCTGGCTGCGCTGGTCACTGGGGCGGCTCTGTGTTGGTTTTCGGGCGCTCTAGTGGCAGGAGAGTGCCTGAAGACAGAGGAGACGGAGGAGATCACGATGAGAGACGGCGCTGATGGCTCCAGCGGCCTGTAGGCGACGCCGACGGCTCCGGCGGCCCCCCGGCTGGTTAGCGGACCCATTGGGGGCTGTTTATTGTTCGAGGGCTTTCTATGAGGAGTGGAAGACCCAAATGGGTCCAACGGGGTTGCCCCCTCGTGGCTACTGTTTGTGGGTGAAAATTCTCCCACCAGCAGTTTGTACTCATAATCTGGGGGCTACCCCCCCCTTTTTTACAGGAAGAGCTGCCCTCCTCTCCGCCCCCCCCCCAATCCCACTTGTCCTCCGCTGGCCCTCGAACTATTTCTGCTCCCCTGCTATTTGCCTGCTGTTCTCTGGAGCTGTGACTTTGAACTTGGCTTTATTCATCATCCCGCTGGCTGGCTGGCTATTCTGGAGAATAGGCCAGCTTCGGGAGGACTTATGGAGCCAGTTCTCTTCGACCTACCCTGAGGGATGTCACACCGGCAGGATGAATTTGCCTGGGCCACTGTGAGAGAGTGGCCTGGGACTTTCCAACTCTCCTGTCCCTTATGGGGACCACCGTGAGAGGGTGGTCAGGACATCCTCTCAGTTGGACAAAATATAGAGACTCCCAGCCGCTACAGTGAGAGGGTAGCGGCGTTTCTCCAGTCTGACCTGGTTCTCCTTTGGAACATCTTTATGGACCTTAGCCAAGCCTTCCATTCTCTTGCCCATGTTTTGGATGAGATGTATTCTCGGTCTGCGTTGCTTGCCCTGCGAGATTCCCCCCTCTCGTGGGCATGGCCCTCTATGTTATCGAGGGCCTACCTTAATGACGGGTTTTGGGACCCCGAGAGGTGGCATGTTGCAAAGAGGGGCTTGAGGGGTTTTTTAAGTTCTTTTTTAATTAGAGTTTTAGGGGGTTCCAGGGTGGGGGTGGGTGCGGGTTTGGGGGGGAACCCGCAGGGGAGAGGGACAGGCCCGGCTGCTTACGGTGCCATAGGGGGTGTAGTTTCTGGAGGCAAGAGGGCTCTTGTGGAGCCCTCTGTTGAGGGTGGCGCTATAAATGTGCTGTGTGGGAGGGGCAGATATGGCGTGAGCAGGGGACCATATCATGTGACGGGGGCACGCACTCGCTGTCTTCAAGCGATTGCGTGCCCCGGTCCCCCGAGCCATTCCCGTTCCCCGGGTTGTTTAGAGTCTCAGGACCCGAAGCTCCGGCTGCTGTTATGCAACGCAAGGTCCGTTGTCAATAAGGCCCCCCTCATATGTGAGCTCCTTCAAGAGGGGGGTGCGGACCTTGCCGGGATTACCGAGACCTGGTTGGGCCACGAGGGGGGGGTTCCCCTCGTGGAGATGTGCCCACCAGGTTTCCTTGCATTCCATCAGCCGAGAGCTCAGGGCAGGGGTGGGGGAGTAGCGGTCATTATCAAGGAAGGTCTGGATCCGAGGGAGACCACTGTACCTCAGATAGCCGGGTGTGAGTCCATCTTTGTGAGGTGGGGTCGTGGTGGGCAGATGGGTCTGTTAGTCACGTACCTGGCTCCCTGCCACGTGGCAACGACCCTGCCCGAGCTTCTCAATGTTGTAGCCGAGGTGGCGGTTGATACCCCCAGGCTTATGGTCATGGGGGATTTCAACCTGCCATCTATCGGTGAAACATCTAAGATAGCCCGGGAGTTCATGGCTTCCATGACGGCCATGGACCTGACCCAGGTAATTCAGGGCCCGACTCATATCGGTGGACACACCCTGGATCTAGTTTTTGTCTCTGGTCAGTGGTTGAGTGGTCTTGATATTGGGGATATAAGTATGGAACCCTTGTCATGGACTGACCACTCGCTCCTTCGACTCGACTTTCTGACCGCTGCACCTCACCGCAGGGAGGCGGAACCGACCAGGTGGTTCCGCCCCAGGCGCCTGATGGATCCTGATAGGTTCCAGACGGAGCTTGGGCCATTTCCTGAGACACGGACACGCGATTCGGCTGAGGACCTGGTGGCGGCCTGGGATAGGGCGGCCAGTGGGGCCTTGGACCGCATCGTGCCTTTGCGGCCTCTGACCCGGCGTCGAACTCACTTATCTCCTTGGTTTACCGAGGAGCTGAGGGAGATGAAACGCCGGAAAAGACACCTAGAGAGCGGTTGGAGGGCCAGTCGCTCTGAATCTGACTTGACACTAGTAAGAGCTCATATTAAGACTTACTTAGTGGCGATAAAAGCGGCGAAATCCAACTATTTTGCCACTCTTATCGCGTCATCAGATAATCGCCCAGCCGCCCTGTTTAGGGTGACCCGCTCCCTCCTTCATCTGGGAGCGCGGGAGGATCCCTTACAGGGTCGTGCTGAGGACTTTGTTCAATATCTGGATGATAAAATAACTCAGATTCGGGACGATTTGGCCGCTGACTGGGTTGGTTCAGGCGGGGCGACTGAGGCAGGTCTTGAGAGTGTTATCTGGGCTGAGTTCGATCCTGTGGCTCCCGAGGACGTGGACAGGACTCTGGGAAGACTGAACGCAACCACATGTTTATTGGACCCGTGTCCCTCCTGGTTGGTGCTGGCCTCCCGGGAGGTTACACGAGGCTGGCTCCAGGAGATTATAAATGCTTCTTTGAGTGAGGGTGCCCTACCGCCTGCCTTGAAGGAGGCGGTGGTGAGGCCCCTCCTCAAGAAGCCCTCCTTGGACCCAGCTATTTTGCCTAATTATCGTCCAGTCTCCAACCTTCCCTTTTTGGCGAAGGTTGTTGAGAGTGTGGTTGCGTGGCAGCTCCCTCGGTACCTGGATGAAGCTGTCTATTTAGACCCGCTCCAGTCCGGCTTCAGGTCTGGATACAGCACCGAAACGGCATTGGTCGCGTTGGTGGATGATCTCTGGAGGGCCCGGGGTAGGGGGTACTCCTCTATCCTGGTGCTGTTAGACCTCTCAGCGGCTTTTGATACCATCGACCATGGTATCATGTTGCGCCGGTTGGAGGGACTGGGGGTGGGGGGCACCGTTTTACGGTGGTTCTCCTCCTACCTCTCCAACCGGTCGCAATCAGTGTTGACAGGGGGGCAGTGGTCGACCCCGAGGCGCCTAGTGTGTGGGGTGCCGCAAGGGTCGGTCCTCTCGCCCCTCCTGTTCAACATTTATGTGAAGCCGCTGGGTGAGATCATCCGTGGTTTTGGGGTGGAGTTCCATCAGTACGCTGACGATACTCAGCTGTACATCTCCACCCCAGACCACCCCAACGATGCCGTGGAAGTGATGTCCCAGTGCCTTGAAGCCGTGCGGGTCTGGATGGGGAGAAACAGGCTTCGTCTCAACCCCTCCAAGACCGAGTGGCTGTGGCTGCCGGCGTCCCGATATAGCCAGCTGACACCATCGCTGGTCATTGGGGGCGAATCATTGGCCCCCACGGAAAGGGTGCGCAACTTGGGCGTCCTCCTGGACCCACGGCTGTCCTTGGAGGATCATACGACAGCTGTGGCCAGGGGGGCTTTCTATCAGGTTCACCTGATACGCCAGTTGCGGCCCTTTCTAGATCGGGACTCCCTGCGCACAGTCACTCAGGCACTCGTCACCTCTCGCCTGGATTACTGCAATGCTCTCTACATGGGGCTCCCCTTGGGGTGCACCCGGAGGCTCCAACTGGTACAGAATGCGGCCGCGCGGGGAATTATGGGAGCATCGGGGCGCTCCCACGTTACACCTCTCCTGCGCGAGCTGCATTGGTTGCCGGTGGAGTTCCGGGTGCGTTTCAAGGTGTTGGTAATGACCTTTAAAGCGCTCCATGGCTTAGGACCAGGGTACTTACGGGACCGCCTTCTGCCGCCAATTGCCTCCCACCGGCCGGTTCGCTCCCACAGAGTGGGCCTCCTCAGGGTGCCGTCAGCCAGACAATGCCGGCTGGCGACCCCCAGGGGGAGAGCCTTCTCTGTGGCAGCCCCCACCCTCTGGAACGATCTTCCTCCAGAATTGAGAATTATCTCCGACCTCCGGACGTTTCGTCGGGCCCTGAAGACGCATCTTTTTCAACTTGCCGGTTTAGCCTGATCCCTGCCGCAATTTTTAGAATTTTTAAAATTTTAAAATTTTTAATGTTTGTAGCGTTGCCGCATTTTAATATTTATTTGGTTTTAATTCTCAGCCTAATGTATATGTGTTTTAATTTTTAACTTTTATGTATTGAATTTTTATTTCGGCTGTTCACCGCCCTGAGTCCGTAAGGAGAAGGGCGGTATACAAATCTAATAAATAAAATAAAAATAAATAAATAAATTCGCAATGGGGCCACTTGCACAGAAGCATTTTGATGATGTTGGGGTCAGTGGGCGGAGCCTCTCACTGGTTTTACTACCATTTCTACAGAACCGGTGTGAACCGGAGGCAACCCACCACTGTAGCATATACTCATTCCAGTGTCTGGAAGCTATAAGGTACTACAGTGGGAAAGCTCACTTTCCCAGTGTAATACCTTATAGCTTCCAGACACTGGAAGGTTAGATCTTTCAAAGATGAATGTGCTAGTAAATAGCTGGGCAATCCAGTAGCGTCGATCCCAACAGCCAGATTTGTTCATTAACAGCTGAAGTTTCAGCTTCTGCTGAAAGAGCAGGTGGAAACTATGGCCAGGTTTGCTGAGCATCAACAGGTGCCCTTAATAGGATATCAAGCTGTGGTAAAATATTGGAAGAGGATATGCTATGTTTGCTATCAGGAGCACTTGGATGAAACATATAATATTAATCTAATAATTAAATGAAATAAGTAAAATTTCAATTGCTTTCAACTTCTCAAGAAAATGCAAAATATAAACCCAGTAAGTAATAAATAAATAACTTAATCAAAATATTTAGCTTTCCTGTTGCTTTTTATGTGAAGTTTATTGTGTTCTGAAATTGTTTCTAACATAATCAGATTAATAACTTCTTGGAACTATTTTTTTAACAAAATACTTATTAAGGAAGTAGAATATAGTAGATTGAAGCAGCATTTAAATTATGCTTATGCCTTGCCTTTCTGCTTAAATGAACACTAGAGGTGGCAACAGTGAGAGCACCGTACCTGTAGGTATCTTACACATTACACATTATTCACATTTATATTTCCATCAAAAGAAAATTCCTTTCACATAAGTATATTTTACTGTGATGCTGGGCACTGAAGCCTACTTATTCGCTTTCTTATTTATTTGCCTACATCTTAGGATAAAAAGATACTTCTATATAGCAGAAGCAGAATTCCCAAGCCATCCAACAGAATTACCCTATTATTTACATAAGCGTTTAGGAAAGGACACAGCCTAAAATAAAGAAAAATCTCTTCTCTCAGCAACACTATTTTTCTTCTATTATTAGAATTAAAGAATGGAAATTTATGAAGTTAATGCAGATAAACATATTTTTCATCTTCCCAGTATTTTAATTAAACCCTTTGTCGTGTGTGCTGAGCCAGTTTGAAATGTTGCAATGCAGTAACAAAGAAAACACAGAAGCCTCATTATGTATGAAAAAAGAAATGTTTTCAACTTACCCCAAATCAACTACTATAATTACAATAAAAAATAAATCAAATTTATAACAGGCAAACACAGGGTATAATCCTTTTTCTGCAGCAGTAATTGAGTTTATTTTTGTTGAATGCAATAAAAATGTAGTGTTTTTTGCATGTCAGACAGAAAATTCTGATAATATTCCTTGCATTTCCTTATTAATGGAACGAGAAATTTATTATTCAGATATTCAAGTTATCACAATCTCTCTTCTTAATGGAAAAGCTTCAAGAAGATTTAAAAAATACTTTTCAGAAGTGCTAATATAATACAGCCACAAAATTGCCATAAATGTTATACAATATTCTTTCAAACGTATCAATAGCTGAAATTTAGCAGCATGGTAATTTAGTTAGGTTGCTTTTGTTTCAGAATACTGCACAGAAGATAAGGAAGTTCTAATTTTCATTATTTTCATGCTGTTTTTTTTTCAACCATGATCTTTTTAACAGAATGTGTACAAAACGTTGCTTTTTACCATGCTGCAGACTACAGATGTTTTTAAAAAGCACATATAGCCTCTGCCCTCCCATCATTTCCTTCCACTAAGCCGTTCCAGAAGATGAACAATTTCTGATTTCCAAGCAATTTATCATTTGTCTGTTCTATCCACAATAATGAAGTGCAAGGTGGCAGGTTCTGGAAATTATCATATAGTTTGAATAGTTTGCATTCATACAACTGATTATTCCTTTACGGAAACTAAACATAATGTCAACATGTGATCACTTGTACACAAAGATAAAGCTCACTGCAGAAGAGCGGTAAAAACATGGATAAATGAAAACATTCCCTTCAGCAAAGCTGCATTGCATGCATTAAAAAAAGCCTGTGCCTGATTAAGAAACCACTTTTAATATGTATATTCATCCACTGATACCTGATACAGAATATGATTTTATATCTGAAAATGTATTTATTCCTAGGAGTCAACAGACATACATGCAGAAGCTATAATTGCCAGTAAATTCTGAACATCCAACCATTAGGGAAGCCTGCCTTGACCATGTGCTATTCAGATAGCTAGGAGTGATGGGCTGTAGTCAAATACATTTTGCAGGGTTAAGTTTATGGTAATATAACTGCTCCTTAAGGTAACTCATTTAGTAACACCCATCAGTAGGTTCAACAGAATAGTTCAAACAAAAATTCTAACACCTTCAGCAAACCAATCTTTCCTAATGCAAATTTTATTCCAGAGCCAAAGTACTGCAACTATTGAAAATAAACAAAAAAGCTATCTTTTCTTAATTAGTTTTTTTAAAAATTGAATCAAGAGTTATTGAGATTGATTACAGATCAAATATGACAACATAAAACAGTACTTTTTAATGGAATAATGTTACACATTAAGTTGTAAAAAATTAAGCGTTATACATTTTCACTGGTCAAAAATTTATTGGTTTTAATGAAGCATAAAATACACAACTATAACTTTGCTAACTTCTTTAGCAAAGCTAAAATAATGGAGGAAAAGGGGAAGAGAGAAAAGCGTGGGGTAGAAGGAAAAAGAAAAAAAAAGTATTGATTCCTACCCTATTTCCCCTAAAACAGTGAGTCTCAACCTTCCTAATGCCATGACCCTTTAATACAGTTTCACCATGCTGTGGTGACCCCCAACCATAAAATTATTCCTAAGACCATTGAAAATATGTGTTTTCCGATGGTCTTGGCGACCCCTGTGAAAGGGTCGTTCGACCCCCAAATGGGTCCTGACCCACAGGTTGAGAACCACTGCCCTAAAATAAGACCTCCCCTGATAATAAGCCCAATCGGGCTTTTGAGCACATGCAATAAAATAAGCTCCCCCCTTGAAAATAAGCCCTCCCCAGAAATATTTAAATGCATGTGCAGCTGGTCCCCACCATTTCCTCTGGTTTCCTTCATGCGCCCCAAAATAATAAGACCTCCCCGAAAATAAGGCCAAGCACTTATTTCGGGGTTCAAAAAAATATAAGATAGGGTCTTATTTTCGGGGAAATACTGTAATCTTTTTGTGTAGTAGAATAAATAAATCACATGAAATTGCAACTTTTTACTTTTATGTAATAGTCATTTCTATCATACTAAACCTATTTAATCAGCAAAACACCAAATCAAAATTTCATTTTTTTCCACCTCAAGCACAAAGTCCAAAAGTGGATTCCTAATGGAAAGAAAATTGTGTTTTCTTTAATCAAAGCAGTCAATTTAGTCACCTCTGCTAAAAGCCACCAAACTTTTGCAGCCACAAAAATGCTATGTATTTGTGAATGGTTCTTGAAACTTCCAGGCTGATATTTCAATCATTTCCCAATAAATATGAGTAATTTCATTTCAAAAGCCACTCTCTCTCCTTATCTCTCAACTGGAAAACCACTACAGGAAAGCAGAACAGAAAAATGTTTCATGTAGACAGCAACCTTCTGCTAAACAATTCCCAACTTAAAAGAAATGCTGATTCTGAAAACATTTCTGGAAGACCTCTGCCTTTATCAGGTAGTGATATAAATCTATTTTCCACCAAGGAGCCTTCAGGTATAATGTGTCAAAAGAAGATGTAAAAAGCAATTCATCAGTACAAACAGAAATGGTAATCTGAAAGTAACACCAGATGAGAACACTGTTGAATTATGTAGATTGGTCACCTAAGCCCTGTGATCAGATACTATTATTGTGGGTTTCATATTGATAATCTTTGTGGTTGAATATCAGCCAAAATGTGCTATTCAGCCTAAATTAGAAAGCCTAGGATGTGGAAGACTGCAACTTTAAATAACTTAGAGTGTCCATATAAGACTTCATAGAATAAAGCTCAGTAATTACTTGAGAAAAAGGATTGCATTTATGTTTAGAGCATAATAGTAATGGTACTATATAGATGAAGGATATATCAAGTTCAAGAAATATTTGCGATATTCCACTTTATATGAATTGTAACATATTTCAGTTTTGGGAGAGAGTTGATGGACCAGAAATAAATATATACATTTTCTTCTTTATATTCCCTAGATGATCTCTTCTCTATAACACTATAACAAAGACTACCTCACACAAAGGTGAAATTCAGCAGGTTCTGACAGGTTCTGGACAAGCTGTAGTGGAAATTTTGAGTAGTTCAGAGAACTAGTAAATACCACCTCTGGCTGGCCCCAGAATGGGGTGGGAATGGAGATTTTGCAATATCCTTCTCCCAGGAGTGGGGAGGGAATGGGGATTTTGCAGTATCTTTCCCCTGCCATACCCATCAAGCCACCCCCACAGAACCAGTAGTAAAAAAATTGAATTCCACAACTGACCTCACACCTGATGTATTTCTTTTTATCCATATGCACTATAATTAAACTTTTACAGTGTACAGAGTCTGGATAAAGTAAACACATTATATAGATGGAATGTACAGATTTTAGGAGCTGCAATGTCTAGATTGATGAACAGATACTTACATAACTTGTTGAGGAAGTTGTTCAGCTGGAAGTATTACTTGAGCTTGCTGAAAATATTATTTGAGCTTGGAGCTGGGCACAGTTTTTACTTTTACTTTTTTATTGACTTTCATTTTGTTCCTATCTCACTAGTTCCCCCATTTATGAAGAATATTTTCATGGGTTTTTTCCAATCACATTTTCTTAAAATGTCATTACTTCTTTCCAGTTAAATATGATATATTGATTGAATGAATATTTTGTTTAGTTATTTCCCCTATTTTGGGATGAAGTATCATCAATACACTGATGACTAAATACAATATGCTGATGAGCCTCAATTATAATTGCCACTTCAGGACATGTTGCAGAGGGCTCACATGGTGAATTTGAGGTTTTTCCTGGGGATCTGTTGGGCAGTTAGTAGGCTTCTAGATGCAAATTAAGCTGTTGCTGGTCACAACAATGTCCCTTATAGCATAGGATTCAAATATTTGAGAGACCTATCTTTCTTCAATTGTTTATCTATCCCCTAAAATCTGACAGGGTTGGTATACTTGAGGCCCTTTTTGTTAAGCAGTGCCCTCTTGTGGACTCCCAGAGGCATGCCTTCTAGGAAGGTGTCTGTTCTCTGAGATCTGAACAGACCTGACCCTGCACTCCTTCAGGAAAGCCTTCAAGACCTATCTTTTGTCCCCCAGGCTCTAGGCGACGATTGGGCTGTACCTGCTATGCTGACGATGGTTCAATGGTTGGGGTGTTTCCTCTGGTACAACCGTCCTTCATCTTACAAACGAAGACGAATGTCCCAAGATAATGTTGCAGGTGTCAGCATTCCAGAAAACCCCCAACTGCGTAAAGACGCCGAAGCAAGAATTTTCCAAAGTTTGTTTTACTAGAATAGGTAAACTGGCACATCTGGGAAATCCCGAATCTGAAAAGCCCAGGCTTTCCTTCAATAATCCAAAGCTCCCAAAAACCATCCCCTTTCTCCTCAATCAACACATGCTCCAATCAACGTCCGTTCTACCTCAATCCAGCCCCTGACCACTCCTCTGACCAGATGCTGGATCACCCTGACCTTGACCGATAGGAAGAATGCTATTACGTCTACTAATTCCCCTCTTCTAAATCCCCCCTCCTACTTTCCCACACATGAGGAGGTGGCAGCATTGAAGCTTCCGGCCTAATATGGCTTCCAAGGCTGACAGCAGGAGCCAATCTGGGTCAGTAGGACCAGTGGTTGTGTCTTCCGAGTTTTCAGAATCGTACTGGAGCCTATCTTCAGGGAACTTTTCTCTGCTAGGAAGACAAGACTGCTGGTCCCAGTAACCAACCCACATTGGAACCTGTATTTTATCTTCTTTTTAATGTACTGGTTATTTATTTTAATTGAAATGTCTTTGAACATTAGTAGCTCAGTTTGGTAGTTGTATTCTTGGTTTGAGCTCTGAGCCACATCATGCACAGCCCATCAAATAAACCCAAAACCAGACCATGACATCTTCAGAAGACATACAAACAACACCAGCAGCAATTTACATTACATAGACGGTACTTAAAACCAAGGACTCAAGGAATTCAAGCAGAACATTATTCCTCCCACATTTTTCCAATTGCAACCTGTCCATTCTTATTTGAATGCCAGATCAAGGACTACATATTAGTGAATCTTAGTTGGCAGCAGATCTTGCCCAATGTAAAACAGGCACAAAAAGGTTAGAAAGATGATGAATTCTCTATTTCATTCATCAGATACTACTGTCTATGCAACCTTTGGTTATTCTGTCTTATTACTCTCATTACTCTGTGCTTTAAAATATCATCTCAGAAATTAAATTAACTTTGTACAGTATTGACATGACATTTTGAAATGAAATCTCCATCAAAATTAATCAGCTAACTAGTTCTGAACTTGCAAACTAATTAAATTAAATCATGATATATTCACAATTATGAATTATTCCAAGTTACAGGTAAAATTTAAAGTATGTTATATAATCGCTTGCTTAAAAATAAAGAAGAGAAATAAAGAAAAGCAAGCTTTATTAGGACTTCAAAATATTTTCTACTTATCACAACTGATACAAAAATTTATAGAATATGTAATAACAGTCCCAGTTTTATTTCTTCCCCAACTCTTTGTCCATCCATCTATATGACACAATTATTTTAAAGAAGGCTCACTTTATACATGAAGCGGCTAATGTCATTTACTCTCCAGCATGTTAATATAAATGCATCATACAACCACAATATATCTGTGTTTTGAATGACAAGTTACCTTAATTCTTCTTATAGACTTTCTAGTTGGTTTAAATCAATCAGGGATTTTCTCTTTTTGAACACATATACCAAGTATGGATTTTATTAGAATATGCATCCTCCTTTCAATATTACAAAACCTCTTCTCTTCTTATCACAAATTTTCCACTCACAGTTTCTACTCTCACTTTCCTCTTGTTTTCTCTACCAGCTGCAGTCTCTTCTCTTCCTTGTCCTTCCTGTCTGTTTTTGAAATCCAAAATTAACTTTTTGCCATCCTGATCTGCTTTCCCATTGGGAATTCCGAGTCCTCATAAGTAACATTTTATTATGTTCAACTTCCAGGTTTTTTGTAGTAATATCTTTTTTGTATATTACTTTTTTCCTGATTATTAACACATACGTTTTATTTAAAAGGAGGAAAATAGTTGCTAGATCTCTATTTCTGTTTTCAGTCTATATTCTCATTTACTTTGCTTTGTTTATAAATGTTGTTAATGACTAACATTAAAAAAGTACTCTAACTGGTTTTTAATTGTATTATACATACTTTCAGCTGATAATTTTGTATAAACAAGAAATGATGCGTGCACATTTATTGCTTTATTATATAATTAGTCACAAGTATAGCTTTTTCTTCTTGAAATGTGACTGACCCAGATGGAACGGACATAAAAACACTGATGCTGCTTTTTTAAAAAATTGATTTTACACAGAATTGAAAACAAATGTGAGAACATGTGGAACATCAAAATACATATACACGAAAAATCAGTGGGAAGTAATATTTCAGGAATTACATATTGAACCACCACACAAAAAACATGTGACTACCAAGTAACTAGTATTGTATACTGCTCTCGAAAAAGTTATTTATGTAACATGTTTTGCATTATCCACACATTAAACATCAATGAATTTATCTCAAACCAACTGCATTTGTTCAAAAGGTAGACTTGTTTTAGAGAAATAAATAGATTCTATTAGTATAGCAACATCTGTTTTATACAAAGGGTATTAACAGACCATAGAATTAATTTTTAATGAACAGAAAATTCACTTCCTCATTGCAAAAATATTCAAGTTTTCATAGGTCAAAATTAAAAGTCTGAAATGTACTTAAAAGAATAAGTGAATTCCATGAAATCCTGGACTAACTGCATGTGCTCTCAATGGCTCATTCAGCTTGTAAGACATCACTGCCTGTACCAGTTGCATTTTTCACATGTTTTAAAAACTAATCCATGTAGGTAGCATTACAATATTTAAGATGTGATAGTAGTAATTTATGCACACAAAAAACGCATCCATGTATGAGATTCCATGGAAAGAATTCCTGGTTGCCATTGCAATCTGAATTTGGATAATTTCTATGAACCATTGCAAGGTCAGGAAATTATTCTAATTAGTTCAAAACAAAGGAACTTCTATTGCCTATAGAAACGGCCTCACCAACATTCTTCAATAAACTGACATTAACAAGTAAGAGAAATGTCTATATCTAGACATGAATCCATGGAGTTTTAATGCAGGAAACTGTAAATTGATATAGGACATGATAATTTTGAAAACAAAGAAGCCACAGACAGTTTCAATACTTTACTGGCATAATCATTCTCCATTCCCCAAAGCACAGATAAAATGTATTGTCCAATGATGTGAAACAGTATGTCGCAATATGATCCAAAGCCAATCAGTTCCAATAACTTTTATTTCTTACTATAAAACTACATAGTGTAAATGCTTCAGCAATCAAACACCAGCTTCCTTCACTGCAGATTCTCAAGGATGAAGCAATCCATTACAGAACTAATTTAACTGCATACACATGCAGCCAGCAATCGCTCTTAACAACAGTTCAGGGAATGATGCAGTTATCACAAACCTAAGTTAGCTACAAATTTACACTAGCTATATATGCCTATAAAATGTTGTATTTACAGCAGTTTATTATCTTAAACAAAAACAATGTGTTAGTATGCTTCTTGGAATACATCATAGCTTCAGCTTGAATCATCCTTGCATACAAAGTAAGATTGTATGAAAGGAACAAGAACAATCAATACAAAACAGTGTGGAGTATACGTAGTCCTCGACTTATGACCACAATTGATCCCAAAGTTTCTGTTATTAAGTGAAACATTTGTTAAGTGAGTTTTGCCCAATTTTACAACCTTTCGTTCCACAGTTGTTAAGTGAATCACTGTAGTTGATAAGTTAGTAACCCGACTGTGCTGCTTCCTCATTGAGTTTACTTGTCAGAAGGTCACAAAACAGGATCATGTGACCTCAGTATACTGCAACCATCATAAATTTGAATGAGCTGCTAAGCATCTGAATTTTAATCACATGACCATAGATATGCTGCAAAGGTCCTACCTGTGAAAAATGGTCGTACGTCACCTTTTTCATCGCCATTGTAACTTTGAAAGAGCACTAAACAAACTGTTGTAAGTTGAGGACTACCTGTACTTCATATTGCAATACTGATTAATAATTGGAAATATTAAAGATATTGGCAAGCTTAGAACAAGAAGTTAAAACATTTATGTAGCTGCCAAAGCCCAGAAAAAAAGATGGAAGGCAATTTTTAATACCGTGTTTCCCTGAAAATAAGACCCTGTCTTATATTTTTTTGAACCCTGAAATAAGCGCTTGGTCTTATTGCCGTGCGCTCAAAAGCCCAATTATCAGGGGATGTCTTATTTTTGTGAAAACAGGATACATAAAAGATATACATCTTTCCAAATAAATTTTATTTCATCCTGACAAGAGGTCTGGATTATTGTGAACAAAATTACCTGCAGGGAAACTCTAGCTTTTTTTTTTTTTTTTTTTTGGTAATTATAATTAAAAAATTAGTGATCCAGAGACTTGGTACTAGAGGATTTCTTAAACAATCTACCATCATTTCCCAGCAGGAGAAGTATCTCATGTTACTTTAGGGCAGCGGTGAAATCCACTTACTTTCGCTACCAGTTCAGGAATGGGTGTGTGCACTTCTTCTGCACATGCACAGAGGGTAAAAACCAGATGTAATGACATCCCAGCGGGTAGGTAGAGCCTCCCACAACCGGTTCTACCAGTTCGTGCAAGCCGGATAGATCTGGCTGGATTTCACTGCTGCTTCAGGGTTGTTTTCTGAGGCTCTCATGTGATATAATGTCATTGATGCAGAGATACCAAGAGGAGATACAGCAAAGCAATTGTGTAAATCTAGCTTTATGCTTTTATTCAAGCAATGACTGATGACACTAGAAAGAATATAAAAGCAGCTTATTTTGAGAATATTTTTAGGCCGTAAACTTGTACAATGTTTCAAGAAAATTATATGGATGTCTTCATGAAGCTAACAGGAGTCAAGGTGACTCAAAGCAAACTTTCCATCTAACCAAAGTCCCTATATTTTATAAACACCAAATTTCATCATCATGTATTCCAAAGGTGCCTTCTTTTTCTAGGCCAAATATATGTGAGGCTACTACGTATCTTAACTATTCAGATGGTTTCTTGCCATGTTTTCATGTAAATGTTCAGTAAAATGACAGACTAATCTCTTGAAAAGCTTACAATGCATTATAATGTACATTATTTGATCTGTTGTTGATGACATTATATCTTTCAGTTATTGGCTCCGCTCATGTTTCTTACTCTTTTTTTTTTTTGAGTTTTTGCCATGCCATCCTAAATGAATTTACTTTTTCAGATTACAAAGATTCTATACAATATGTAGAAGTCTATCTGAAGCATTTCCAATCACAAATTAATATATCCATTATTTTACTAGCATAACTTTACACTAGTATTACTGAAAAGATGAATTTGTGGATAAACATGGGGTCCAATTTAGATTTTAGATTTAGATTTTACTGAATTTATATACCGCCCTACTCCCGAAGAACTCAGGGCGGTGTACAGCCAATTAATTAACTTAATTGTCTCCTGTAACACATTTTAGTTTGTTTATTTTTGGCACGTAACAGTTCATTATGATGGGTGTATTATTAGTATAACAGGGATATCAATGTAATATGATACAGTACCTAAGTCAGATGCTAAGTATTAAATCAATATTAAATCATCATAATTGGCTCTGGATTGAAGGAATTCAATTGAAATGAATTTAAACTGTAATTTAAAAAAAGAAGTCAATAGAGATGAGGATAAGAGAAAGGGTTAACTGCAAAGGAAAAGATGGGAAATTGAGGAAGAAAACTGAATGCAGATAAGGCAAGGCAAGGGGAAGTGGTTATCGTATAAAGAAGAAAAGAAAAGCCATTTATTGGGCATAACAAAAGGGTTTTAAAATATTTCATAACTGTACAGCCAATTAACAGTTACTAAACAGTTACTTAAAATAATTAGGATACCCGCAAACTAAATAGGCCTGCATATTTACTTCATGGAAGAAAAAAGTAAATAGATAATACAGCTCTTCAAAATAAGCCTTTATCTTTTTTTCCTGGTATTATCACAGTGACAGGTTGTTGAAGACACAATAAAGCAACTTTAACTACATATGCATTCCAAGTCCAATCAACTTGTATTTTACAGTATAATCCTAATGGAAACTATGTTGAGGCAACAGCAGCCACTAAAGGAGAGGTGTCAAATTGGTTTCATTGAGTTGTGAACATCAGGGTTGTGTTTGACCTTGGGGGGGCTGGGGGGGAATGGCCAGCTTGACTTCACTCGTGTCATTAGCGCCTGTGGTGGCCTGAGTGCTCTGTCAGTGAAAACAGCCTGTCGAGCTCCGTTTTTGGCTGTGACGGCTTCCTGCAGCTCTCTGCCAGTGAAAACAGAGCTTGGGGGTGCACATATGATGCTCCCAGGCCCCATTTTCGGCCATGACTGCCTGCTGCAGCCCTCTGCCAGTGAAAACGGAGCTAGGAGGGCCACACACAACCCTTCCACGCCTTGTTTTCAGCCACAACGGCCTCCTACAGCCCTATCCAGAGAAAATGGAGCTTGGGGGAGAGCTCTGTTTTCGCTGGCAGAGGAACCGAGGCCTGGTCCTTTGCTGTTTGCAGAGTGGCCCCACGGGCCAGATGTAAGCAACCCATAGGCCAGATCTAGCCTGCAGGCGTTGAGTTTGACATCTCTGCACTAAAGCAACCACATGAAGAATAGCTGATATAGGACATCTTGACGCAGCCAACTTGCCACAACCAATTCACCATGGCTAACTTGCCATGGACAACTCATCATGGCCAACTCTCCGTGTGACAACTTGCCATGGGACAATTTAGCAATTCACTTTAATAGTTAAAATAAATAAAAAATTATTTTAATTTTTGTCATTCCCATTTCATTCTGTCCCTCTTTTTGCATCCTGTCTTTAATGATTCTATTCTACCACTTCTTTGATATTAGTATAACTCTTGTCCTGCAGAGAGTGGTCCCACAGCGACTTAGCTATGGCGAGTGGTCCCCTGACAAGTTGGCCATGGTGAATTGGCTGTGGCAAGATGGTTGCAGAGAATTGCCATAGAATTGAAGACAATTTCCACCTAAAAGGCTGGAAGCTGAACAGAGACAAGTAATTCTACATCAGGAGAAAAATATTGGTAACCGCTTTACTCTAATTTTTTTTTCCACTCCTTTTTTCTCTTATTTTTTGTCAAGTCAACTGGTTTATTGTTTATGTCAGAAAACAACTTCTATAGCATTTAGAAAAGCACTTTTCTCTAAAAGATACATCCTCTTAATTCAAACTTGTCTGCTCATATTTTACTTACCTGACCTGAATATTGAAAAGTAAATGGTGTACACAAGTCAAGACTCTATAAATAAAGAAGAAAAGCTACTATTTGCATTTAATTAATAAATCCACTGGTGAACAGAAAACCCAAATTACATTATGAATGTATTTAATTATAATAATTTCTCAGCTAAAGATTTCAAATGGGGCAAATCATAACAATATAGGTAGTCCTCAACTTACGACCACAATTGAGCCCAAAAGTTATGTTGCTAAGTGAGAAATTTGTTAAGTGAGTTTTGCCCCATTTTACGACTTTTCTCACAATCCATTTATTAAATGAATCACTGCGGTTGTTAAATTAGTGACATGATTGTTGAGTGAATCTGGTTTTCCACTTGACTTCACATCAGAAGGTTGCAAAAGGTGATCACATGATACTGGGACACTGCAAGCATCATAAATGTAAGTCAGTTGTCCAGCACCCAATTGCAAATCACATAACCATGGGGATGCTGCAACGGTCGTAAGTGTGAAAAATCATTGTCACTTTTTTCAGTGCCATTGTAACTTCAAACGGTTATTAAGCAAACTGTTGTAAATCGAGAACTACTTGTATACTGCCTCAATGAAGAGATGCAGTTAATATCTGATGATGTATGATAGAAATGTGGGCAAAGGACAGTACTAAATCATGTCAATAAAATGCATGTTAAAATTGCTGTTTATAACTCAATTTTTCTAAAAGCTACATTTTGTTTTGATTTATTTACCTTTCTTACAAAGGAGGTATTTTATCTAAAGTCTCATGGTATCATTTATCATATAAGTCTCCCATAAATACTTTCAAACAGCTTGGTCAAGGCTCACTTTTTGAATTTAAAACTCTTCTGAACAGTATACTTAAAATGATCACCAAACAAAAGTGACTAATGGTGACAGGCAGCCTTGGAATCAAGAATGGAAGTAGGAAATTATTTTTTTCTTCTTAGTAGAACTGCTTAATATCAGAGATCAAATAATAACAACTGCATTTAACCCAACTGAAAAAAATTATATCCTTTACAGGATCATAAATCAAAATATTCGCAAGTAATATTTAACTATGTTTGGGATATGAGTATACATTTCCGGAAGCATAAATCTGCCTGCTGTTGAAAGAGACATTTTAAATAGAAATACAAACAATTCAAGTTCATATTGTTGTAACTGTTTACCCAAGTTAAAAAGGCTGATAATATACACACACTGCAATATTCAAAGTGATCTTGAAAATAAGTTCTGGGTGCTTAGCAATCTGTTTGTACTTACGGCCAGTTGCCAAATGCCCCATGATCATGTGATTTCCATTTGCAATCTTCTCTGTCAGCAGAGACAGGACCCCCGCTTGTCTATGGGGCTGGTTGAAGGAGCTCTGTTCCTGCAGCCTGCAGTTCTCTTCTGCGGAGGGAAGATTAATTCCTCCAGCAGGATGCAGAAACAGAGATCGGATCCTGAAGATCCACTAGAGCAGAGCTGAAGTTTTCCGGTGGGGAGTAGAAACAGAGTTCAGATCCAAAGATCCAAGGTCCATTGATGCAGCCCAGCAAAGTAGTTCCCATCTTCACATGGAGGAGAGATGAACTTGACAGGCAGCTTTTTCATTCCATCCACTAGCAACCTAGGAGATTGCTTAATGACCCCAATTGAGAGTGCTGAGATTGAGCAAAGCAGACATGTGAGTATTTTGCTTAACAATCACTTTGTTCAATACCAAGATTCCAATCCCAATGTTGGTCTTAAATTAGGAACTCGCCCGCCCCCCGCCCCCCATCTTTTGCAGTACCTCTTTTGAACAAAGGGTGCCATGGTTTTTTTTTTTAAAAAGTATCTGATAGAGATTGATGCTTTGATACCAACATCCCAAGGTTTTCATGGTTAAGTGGATCAAGACTTCTGGTTGGCACCAAAGAAAGTATCCGTAGAACTCTACCTAGTGTACATGTCCTCTATGACTGCTACCAACTATTAGGGATATCGAATTGTCTGTCTTTTATTCTGCCCTTGACACATATTGCTCTCTTACCACAATCGCTTAGTCCAAGCAGTGGGATTTGATGAATATCTAGCACAGTGTACAGGATATGAAGGATTAATTTACACTATTTTTAAAGCAGACTATTCAGACTGTAGGAGCAGGAATCCTATAGAAAACAGAATTCAACTAATTTTGCATCAAAACTTAACATATTTTAAGCAGTAATACAACTTACGATCTACAAGAGACACTTCTTAGTCTAACCTGAACATCAGTGTACAAGCTGATTAAAAGAAGGTAATTTGAGAACTAATAGCTAAAATTACATCTGCTTGTTCAGATTGCTAATGATTCCTAATTAACAACACAGCTGAATATTTTGCTTACTGCATGAAAACCAGAAGGGAATTGTTCTTGGCAGATGAGTCAATGCATCTTTCAGGTTGATACGCCTGATCATTTGAGTGCTTTTTATTTTAGTGTGACTTGTGAACTTATTAGCCAACTGTAACAACAGAGATGACTATTTTATTGTCTCACAAAGGTTTAAAAACCATCTACAAAAGGGCAATTTTCCAAGTGTTAGCCAAAATGTAGCCATGGTTGCACAGAGAATAATAATTTGATGTACATGCCATGTATTAATCTAAATATAGCCCGTGTCTCACTACAATTAATAGCTATTGCTATTTGCTATGATAAATTTGCACCTATAGCAGCTGCAAAGTCTGTGTCTGCTAAATGAACCTCTGCTGTTCATTTAATGCTTGCAGTTTTGACACATTTCTCATGAAACACAGAAGGCACAGTATATTGCCTGTTGAGTCCCTACTGGTGTTCAAATAGATAGCCATTCCCAATTGCATACCCTAGAAAAATAGCTCAGATTAGATATATATTCTCTCTTCAAAATTAATCTAAATATAGCCATGTGTTATATTGATTTTGGGAAAGGGTGGAATCAGGCAAGATAAGCATCTGGGTAAAAGTCTCATAGCTATTAAAATCAAACAATAAGCCTGAGTTGAGCAATTTTACTGGGATAATTTAGGAAGAAGTTTCTTTGATCATTTGCAGTACCTTCTTTGAACAAGGGGGCACAGAAACAATCTCTCACTAAAATTCTTAAAACCGGCATTTCAAGACTTAACAAGATTTCAATTTTGACCTCACCTGGTTAAAAAAAACCTACCATACTGTCTTTATATTGGAATGATTTTAAACATAAGTATATTGCTTACTTTAAGTCATGGCAGCCTGTAATGTGCTGATACAAAACTAAATGCAGAAATGGATTGTACTACTTTTTTTCAAGTGAAGTAATATACACTGCTAAAGTATATATTCCTTTGTTTTTCCCCCTTTGGATTTTCCATCCGAAGCATGGCAAGCATGATGAAGATACTATATATATATGACATTTCAACATATATCCCCTGAACATCTATAAATCTGTTAAATAAAAATTTCTTGTTGAATATAAAAGGATAGCATCTGGATACTCATTAACTATAGTTTCTTTTAACATTTATTTCCAGGATAGGCATCTGATTCTCAAAATTCCATTAATTTCACTGTTAAGGAAGCTAATGAAATGAATGTTCAAGAACTTTTTTTTTTTTAAAAAAAGAATCAATTACTGTCCATGACAAGAAGAAAATTCACATTCCAATTATCCTGTCCTTGTAAATGAAATACATCGAGTGCATGCTACCAAAGTTTTGCATATTATATATTACAGGGGAAAAAAATCCTGCATTAATTAGTTGTGTCATTTTGTACTATAGCTTCTAGTTAAAATAAAAATGACACCACCATTTAAATAGAAGGATAATTTGTGTGGCTTGTTTTTTATTATTCCAGTGGTCATTTGGGAACTAAAAGTGTTCTATTTTCAAGAAAAAGCAGGGAAGCACACAGGAGATTAGGAACTGGGAATGAGAAAGCTTGAATCAGGCTGTTCACAGTGACTCTGCTTCATACTTGCATGAATTAATTTCCCCAAAGCTTCCACAAACTGCAGGTAAATGGATAAAAGCATTTCATTTGTAAACATTTACTGCTTTTTCAAGGATTTATTTCTTGTAACAAAATCAAACGCAGGCCAGTAGAACCATTAAGCGAGAGATCCCAGAAGTGTCATAGTCTTCCAAATTACAAAAAGGATTGCCCCACCCTGCCCCACCCCCAGAAAAAGGCAGGAAAAAAGCTCAGATCTTTTAGCTATATTGGATGTAGCTTTTAGCATGACTTCTGGAAAAAAAATCATTGTAACTAGCAGTGGTGGCTTTCTGCCGGTTCACCCTGGTTTGGGCAAACCGGTAGTGGCGGTGGCAGGAGGCTCCACCCACCCGCCCAGATATCATTACGGGCACTCTGCGCACGCACAGAAGCAATGCGTGCAAGCACACTCCTGGTTCCGGACCAGTAGCAAAGTTAAGTGGAACTCACTACTAGTCACCAGCACATTTGTTCTTCTAGGGTTGTCACCATCTCTGTACAAAGCAGTTTTCTGAAGGAGGAATTTTTAGTATTTCACACTGTGCTTAAAAGTTGGAAAGTAATCCTGAAAACTATTACCAACACTGCTGTAAGACATGTTGTAGGTATGACTGCCACCGACAGCCATTCTCTCTCCACTTCATGTGGCTCAAGCAATGAAGACAAAATGGAGACAATAACACTACCTTTTAAAAAAAGAAGAAAAGCAGAACACTGCTATATCTTTCTCCATTTCTTATATTGTACTTAATGCGCGTACATATTTTTTAATATGCGATTCTCCAGCAAAACTGGTTTAAACTTTAAAATGTTAACATTATTTTGCTCCTTTCTTCCACATGGGCAACTTCAAGAGAAAAGGCTCAACTATTCTGTTAGGTACGTCTCTAAATTACTCTAAACATTGCCCTGAATTTGTTCTAAATTCAGGTACTGGATTAGGCATGATTCCTTTCCCTCCTTTATTTTATTATATGTAATTACTCACAGATCAACATGTCAGCATTTCTGATTATTGGTAAGGATGCCTGTGCTTTTCAAAGATTTCTACTGTTGAATAGAATACAGTACTGAATGTAGAATAAAAAAAGAAAGCAGGAATGGGCAACAATAGAAAGAAGTGCAGATGATATAATTTTGTGTTTGTGTGTGTCTGTTTATGTGCTTGGTTAATAGCAGGATTTTTTTAAAATTAGATTTATATGCCGCCCTTCTCCGGAGACTCAGGGCGGCTTACAATGCGTTAAGCAATAGCCTTCATACTTTTGTATATATTTTTTATACAAAGTCAGCTTATTGCCCCCACAAACTGGGTCCTCAATTGAAACATATTAATTGTTTTAACCAGCATGCTTCTAGAATAAAGATATTTTATTTGGGAGATATGATGTATATATTGTACTGATGTACCATGTTAGTTTGAACAGTTTGAGGGGGAACCTATGGCTATCTTAAGGAAAAGAGAATTCTTTATGAAGCAACTAGACCTGAAAGGCATTATTTATTTATTTATTTATTTATTTTTCAAATTTATATACCACCCTACTCCCAAAAGGGACTCAAGGTGGTGAACAGCCAAAATAAAATACAATAATATATAAACGTTAAAAGTTATTTAAAATAGATTAAATAATTTGGGCTTAGAAGTGAAATTTAAAACATCCAATTATATAAACCATTTTAAAACCCAATTTAAAAGGGGAGACTTAGGCCAGACCAGCCTGTTGGAATAAAAACGTTTTTAGGGCACGGCGGAAGGTTATTTTGGGCAACATGTTATTTTGCTAGCTGTTTTCTATATACCAATGACAACAGGATGGAGAGAGAGAAGAGGCGACATGAGTGACTGACAGACCTTCCTTCCAGGGGTGAAATGCTCCCGATTCGGGCTGGATCGCCCGATCCAGTAGCGATGGCGGCGGGTGGTTTGGAGAACCAGTAGCAAAAATCTCTGCGCCCGCCCCCCCCCACCATGTCCAGCTGAGCCGCATGATCATCAGAGGCTTTTTTTATTTTTTTACTTTTAAAAGCATTTTTTTCTACAATTTCTTCCACCGAAAAAATGCTTTTAAAAGTTTAAAAAAAGCCTCTGATGATTGTGCAGCTCAGTTGGGATCATCAGAAACCGGAAGAGGTTGCAGAAAAAAATGCTTTAAAAGTCTCTCTGACAATCCAGCTGAGTTACCTGATGGTCAGAATCACTTTTCAAAGCATTTTTTAAAACGATCAGGCAACTCAGCTGGGATCGTCAGAGAGACTTTTAAAACATTTTTTTCTGCAACCTCTTTAGCAGAAGAGGTGGTTAAAAAAATGCTTTGAAAAGGCTCTGACGATCTCAGCTGTGAATTTTTGATCAGAGAACAGATAAAGTTGGTGTCAAGAGGTCAGTAGGATCCTGACTAGGAGCAAGTGCTTAAATTAGATATCTTAATTCAGAGGAAGACTTTAGCATCGCCTGCTATGATTTCCTGGATTTAGGATGCAGCCTTTAGGATACAAGACCTAAAATACAAATCCTTTCTATAATTTTTATATATTTTTTAAAATAACACAAAAATCCTTAGCTCCAGAAAAATTAAAGGGCTCTAAACCCAGATTTAAGAGTCAAGAGCAATCAGGAATGATGCTAAGGAATCACCTGGTTCTTAATCCTTCTTAAGCAAAAGAAAGTGTTTGAGTAATGGTCCTTACAAGTAGTTTTTGCTTAACAATAGTAATTGGGACCACATTGCTTAGTGATGGAATTCCCAGCAGCCCTTGTTGTCTTATTGAGGATTGCAGATCATTAAGTGACTCTCAGGTGGCTAGCAAGCTGGCTGGCTGGCTGGCTGGCAGGTAAGTGGTTGTTACCAGGCAGAGCAGGGGGTGTGGGTGATGGAGAGTCATGAGAACAAAAGCACAGAAGTGGCTGCTGTGTGGGTGGATGGGAGGATGGACAGGTCACCTGCAAGGTGCAAAGCGAGCATGGCAGGGGTAAATGCTGCTGGTTGAGGTGAGTGCAGGCAATTTATCAGAGCAATTTGCAATGTTGCCCATTGACTTTGATTAAGGCTGCAAATGGCAACTGCATGGCCGCAAGACACTGCAACCATTGTGAGTGCAATCCAGTTGTCAAATGCCCAGATTATGGTCACACAAACAGAGGGATACTGGGGCAGCTGGAATTTCCTGGACTGGTCATAAGTAGTACACATTCAGTGTTGTTGTAACTTCAGTTGCCAAACAAGTAGGTCTTGAACAAGTACTATATGTATACTGAACATCAGTCCAATCTGAATTTCTTGAACTGAGCTTTCTATTGCCTTTCTTTCTGCTGAGGAGCACACCTACTTTAGCTATTCACTTTAAGTACCTGGAGTCATAGGAGATTGAAGAGCCATTTAGACCAGTGAATTCAACCTTCTGCTCAATGCAGTAATGAAAAGTGAAGCATCCTCAGCTATGTAACTATATGCATCTCTGCTTGAACACATCAGTATGAGAACCATCACTAATTAGTTACACTGTCAAAAGCTGTGCTGTTAGGAAGCTTCTCTTAACAAGAAATTTAACAAGACCTTAGCTGATCTTGCAAAAAAAGATAAGCAGATTTGGTCATAATTAGCCTTTCTGTGGAAAACCACTAAAGAATCCCAGATCTTTTAAGAATTGGGACTTAAATAAATTTTAAAAAATCTGAGCTTTCGGACTCGTGCTGAATCTCATCTTCAGGGAACTTTTCTCTAGCTTCTGGCTAGAGTCCAAGAGCTTTGAAGACAAAACCTCTGGTTCTGGGGACCGACCCAGATTGGACCCTGCAACATTGTCCCAGGACACATATAACCCTTCATTCATGAAAAATGAATCACCAACAATCACTAGAAGTTGAGCTTGGCTTGAGGAAATATTTATCAAATTTATATTAATTTATATAATTAATATATAAATATTTGTCCAATTATCAGGCTCCCATGTACTAATTTTCAGATCTTCGTGGAGCTATGTTTTTTTTTCTGTTATACATTTTTTTGTTTATTATTTGATCACTGGAATTGTTTATACTTTTAATTTTGGTCGGTCATTCATTCATTGCCATCTATTCTGAGCTCCTAGAAGCTCTTTACATGGAATCTTAGCTAATTAAAAGCAGGTTTTTTTAATCCAAGATATGTATTTCTACTACACTTGGCTTTAATTTTCTTTATAATCAAGTCTAGCATTTCATGGTCATTTTCCCCCAATGCCCTGTTACTTCACTTTCTTAACTAATGTCCTCATTGTTAGATATTATTGATAATTGTTGATCTCTTTTTCCATCAACTAAAGGAGAAAAATGTCAGCAACATTTTTGTTGGCAAGATCATGTTTGATGATGTTTGTCTCCCAACACACTTTGGGACAATTCAAATCCACATCATTATTATTTCATGTTTATTTGAAAAATCTGTAATTTACATCATAAGCTGTTAGTTTTACATATCCTCTCTTTAGTTGGAAGGCAGTATTAGTTTAGCCCTGCTCTATCAGCAATTATTTTTTCCATCTCACAGATGCAAAAAATAAGATTTACAGCTCCTGCTGTTGGTTTGTCTGATTGAGCTGTCCAGCATTTCTATATAGGGAAAAACTTCTTTGACCGGTTGCAAAATAGACCAATAGACCAGTCAGCCAATCTTCTTTAACTAACTGTCTGGCTGGCACTTTGCCCCTTGAACTCTAAACAGGCAGTGGATTTCTGAGAAATGTAATCTCTAAAAGTAACGGTAGAATCAAAGTGCCCGGGAGTAGAACTACAGACCCCAGTAGCCCAAAGTGAAGAAAGGGAGAGGGAAATTGAAAAAGGATGCAGGGAAGTGGAGGGTTAGCTGCCAAGTCTCTTGTCTTCTTCGGAGGGAGAGAGAGAGTACTGCGGTTATAAGTGTGAACAGGTTGCCAAGCACAGAGCATGATCATGTGATCATGGGACTGTGGATGCAATGTTTTGCAACAGGCCAGAAGTGCTTTACAGGCCATAAAGCACATTATTCAAATCCACTGTAATTCTGGACTGTCATTAAATCAACAGTTGTAAATCAAGGAGTACCTGTTTCTATCTACTCTGACAGCATACAGGGCCAGTTACACCAATACTGTAAATGGCTGGCTGGCAGGCTGGCTGGATATCTATCTTATTATATGTTTAAAAGTATGAAATCTAGTTAGCCATGTATTATCAGAATATTCATGACATTACATAAACTGCTTTTTAATTCAGTATCACTAAGGAATACCACTAAAACAATATCTAAATTTTTCACAATATATATTCTGAATAGACAGTAGGAATCAGTTTTATAGTAGAAATATATTACAATTCACCATCATTTTCCTATTCTAGAATTTTAAGGATTGTTAATAGCAGAGTGCCCATTTTAGTAAATTATTTCTCTGATAATTTTCCACCAAACACACTGAAAATAAATGTACAAAATCATTGTTTTAAGTCTGATGCATCAAATTTAATCTAGCACCTGTATAAAACTTGGCAGTCAGACTGAATACCCAGTTTTAACCAGGATATACTAGTGACTGAATATTCCAGCATGGAGTTTCTTATCTCATTACACTGTTCCACTAGTCAATGTATACCATTTGCTAGCAAAATACTGAGCAAAATATACTCAATACAAGATTAGTTCATAGTAATTGCAAAATCACTCTCTAGAACCACTAAGCCATTTTACTTGCGCGCAGAACAGTTTAAAAGTAGTCATTCTTCCATTATTAGAAACATTTCTTATTGAAGTGATGTCAATGTATTACATCTTCTAAAGAAATCAGAAGGGAAAATATGCTGCAGAATTACCTCATTTATTTGTATAATATCCGAACTTTATTGTTTTTATAAATAACTCAAGGCAGTGAACACACATAATACTCCTTTCTCCTATTATAGAATAGAATAGAATAGAATAGAATAGAATAGAATAGAATAGAATAGAATAGAATAGAATAGAATAGAATAGAATAGAATAGAATCAAAAGGTACAACACTTAATGATAGTCATAGGGAAACAGTCAATATAAATCTTAAGGATACCAGCAACAAGGTTACAGTCATACAGTCATAAGTGGGAGGAGATGGGTGATAGGATCGATGAGAAGATTAATAGTAATGCAGATTTAGTAACTAGTTTGACACTGTTGAGGGGATTATTTGTTTAGCAGAGTGATGCCGTTTGGGGAAAACTGTTTTTGTGTCTAGTTATTCTGGTGTGCAGTGCTCTATAGCATTGTTTTGAGGGTAGGAGTTGAAACAGTTTATCTCCAGGATGCGATGGGTCTGTAAATATTTTCACAGCCCTCTTTTTGACTCGTGCAGTATACAGGTCCTCAATGGAAGGCAGGTTGGTAGTAATTGTTTTTTCTGCAGTTCTAATTATCCTCTGAAGTCTGTGTCTGTCTTGTTGGGTTGCGGAACCAAACCAGACAGATATAGAGGTGCAGATGACAGACTCAATAATTCCTCTGTAGAACTGTATCAGCAATTGGGCAGTTTGACCTTTCTGAGTTGGCACAGAAAGAACATTCTTTGTTGTGCTTTTTTGATGTTTTTGATGTTGGGTGTCCATTTTAGGTCGTGAGATATGGTAGAACCTAGAAATTTAAAGGTCTCTACTGTTGATACTGTATTGTCTAGTATTGTAAGCGGTGGTAATATGGGAGGATTTCTCCTTAAGTTCACCACCATTTCTACATTTTGAGTGTGTTCAGTTCCAGGTTCTTCTGTTTGCACCACGAGGCTAGATGTTCAACCTCCCGTCTGTATGCGGATCCATCATTGTCTCGAATGATATTTTCCCCACCACATATTTTCCCCACAACAACATGGCCCAAAGTCACCCACTGGCTTTGATGTTTAAGGTGGGACTAACCTAGTATCTTAACCACTAGACCAAACTGACTCTCATGTTTGTATGTTGGTTAAAGCTTTATTTTCCAGCAAAACACACACACACACACACACACACACACACACACACTAAATCACAGAACCTCACACTGATGCATCAGTTGCAGGAATAATTTACAAGAAGATTATCAACACTTGCAAAAGTGATTTTATTGAAAATCTGAAAGCCACAGGAGAGAACATGTGCTTCCCAATTCACCCTCTACTGGAATTCTGCAAACAACAGCTCTAAGTTACAGAAGTGCATCTTATCTGGCAACTCATCTGTACTTCATCTCTAGTGTACTACATGGAATAACACTGGATATAATCTTTTAAAGGCATGCAAATAATACTATTTCCTGTATCACCTAGTAAATCAAGTGCTGCCTTCTTCTTTATCTTGTTAGCAAAACTCATTACTGTGCACCTCTTTTCATAAGACAAGATAAACTTAACAAAAATCATTTTAGGGGACCTAGAATCGAATAGTATATAAAATGCAGTTAATTTTTCTCAGTTTTTTAAGCTGTATGAAACAATATTATATTTAGTGTTCGGCGTGTCAGGTTTACTTTTCTAATACTAGAATTAATGTTTTATCTGATACATTGTCTGCTTTTTTATAACTGTGTATTACTATTAATTTGGCAGTCTTGTTTCTTAACTGCAACTTTTGTTAAACTTGAGGAGAAACTGGATTCATGTTTTAGGTTATTTGTTTACCTAAAAAGTTTAACCCATGCATTGAATGACTCTATATATTTGTTTTCTTGCCTTTAAGAACCAAATTATCTAATAAGCCAACAGAAAATGATGTCCTTTTTCATTCAGTACATTTCTTTAAAGTAGTCTTAAATATGCAGGCCACTGATTGATTTTTAAAAGAGAGAAGAAAAGGCTTTTTTTCAAAATGTAAAGGTCAAATCAGAGGAAAAAATTCTATATTACTCCATCATAAAACTTTCATGATTCTTGATGAACGTATCTTTTCTTTTATGTACACTGAGAGTGTATGCACCGAGACAAATTCCTTGTGTGTTCACTTGGCCAATAAAGAATTCTATTCTATTCTATTCATGCTGCAGACCAGCTGGCAAATCTTATATTAATACCTTGGATGTATTATTATTTTTTTCCGGCAACAATGAAAGATGTTGATGTTTTTGTAACAACAGTTACATGTAACAAATCCACTCACAATTTTATTGCCTCATGAAGACAAGGACAATTAGGCTCACAAGTGGGAAATATAACAGAGGAAGAGATACAAACTGCAGGATGTACCAATTATTCCAAGTGACTTCAAAATGTACACAATTTATTTTTAAAAGTTTTTTAATTGTCAATAACAATTTTTGATATTCTATCAAAAGAATGAATAATAACAGGAGAAGATAAGAAACTGAATAATAGTAATCTTGGTGTCTCCCCTGCCAGGTACAATAGTAAATACAGTATGATATCTGATTTTGTTATTTATTCATGGGATAGTGAAACTATTATAGATAGATTGTGATAATTTTATCCTTTAGCTTACCCCCAAAAATAGAATGATGAAACTATATTTAAAATTTATTATAACAGTACACAGAGAAAACTGAAAATAAATGCAGATTTAGACATAATGGTTAATTTTTAGAATGAGCACTCACAGCATTTCTAATTTAAAATATAAACACAAATTTATTTATACAATCATATACAAGAACTATCACTCCAGACAAGAACAGAATTCTTAGTATCATATTTTTAACTTCAATTTTCAAATAAATATAAAACGTGATAAAAGTGAAACTGTTTGTAAATGTAGTTTATTTCTTTGTCTATTAATGACATTCAAAATAGACAATACAAAAGCTAAGAAGAACATGAAAAAAACCAAAGCACATCCCTTCCAACAGCGTATAGCCAGACAAGCAGGGATTAACACTAGAAGATACAATGCTCTAATAAAGAATTACCAAGGAGAAAAGCAAGTCCCAACCAAAAATGGCGGGCACGCTACCATGTTTCCCTGAAAATAAGACCCTGTCTTATATTTTTTTGAACCCCGAAATAAGCGCTTCGCCTTATTTTCAGGAAGGTCTTATTATTTTAGGGCGTGTGGAGCAAGATGCCATCTTACCTGATTTCCAGCTCTGCGTTTAAATATTTTCGGGGAGGGGTTATTTTCAGGGGAAGGCTTATTTCAGTGCATGTGTTCAAAAGCCCGATTGGGCTTATTATCAGGGGATGTCTTATTTTTGGGGAAACAGGGTACTATAAATAACCAAGCTCAGAGGAAGGGCTTCTTTCCACATTGAGTTACATCAAAGAATAATAAACATGATAAGCATGTTGGGTGACAAAAAAAACTCTATCTTTGAGATGCTCTCTATTCTCACAGATGTATACTACTGATTTACAGGAGGACTTTTAGAAATAAGTTTAATTTGGCCAGACAATATTACAAAGTGATTTAGATCTATGATGCATAAAATCTAAACATACTGATTAAGCATTAATTATTCATTACTCAGGCTGAAATCCTACATTTCTCTTTAAAGAATGTATTATATTAGCAGGAACATTGTTTTGATGTTAATAAATAACTATTGGTGTGTAGATAAAATTGTACAATACTGATTGAATAGGAATATTACAGTTAAAATTATGTTAATACAACTCAAGTGAATATAGAAGCAATTCTATTTTTATTCTGTGCTAACTTTAGAATCACGTCAATCAACTGGAGCATTAACTTTTGCTTATTACACAGTAGGCTTCACAATGTACGACATATATATTTGTTCAGGGTAAATGTATATTTTAAAATTAAGCAAGGGTCAAAATGCAAAATTTTTAACAATTCATGGTGTATTACTTTTAAATTTTCTTTTCTCTCTAACCCTGGTAGGAATCAGTTAAAAAAGAGATCATACTTTTTTTTCATTTCAGCCTCATCTGTGCAAGTGCCTTTTGTTCCCTGCATCATCTGCAAAATATATGGCCAAAATTTACAATTGTATCTATACATGTCTTACAATTACAATTAAGACATGTACAGATACAACATGGTTTGGATGCTTTAGCATCTGAAATATTTGCATGTATAAGACATTCTGTATTTTTAAAAAAACTATTTTATATGAAACTAAGAAACAGAATGATAGTTCATATTCAAATTAGATTTCAGAAAATCATTGTATCCAAGTTTTACAAAATAAAAATATACTTCATTTAAGAATTAAGTAAATTCATCCGAAGACCTTCCATTTTTATTGGATTCCTTGAAAAATATTTTGAAAAGGTTGGATATCAGACTTTGTTGTTATTGTTGGAACTGTTGTTGCTGTTGCCACTGCAAGAAATCTGACAGTTCTCTAACTCATATGCTTATGTTCAGGGGTGGGTTCTAAATTTTTTTACTACTGGTTCTGTGGTGTGGCTTATTTTGGGGGTGTGGCTTGGAGGTTATGTAACTGGGTAGGCATGGCTAGGTGGTCATGTGACTGAGTGGCCATGGCGATGTGTATAGGGACTACTCAGAGGGCTGAAAAAAAGGCATTTCTAACAGGTCCTCACACTTTTGACTGGTCCTCACACTTATGACCATCCTCACATTTATGCCCATGCAGCATTCTTAACAACCATGTTACTCATTTCACAACTGCTTCTCTTCACCATGGTGACAAGATAGGGCAAAAGACGTAAAATGTGAGGACCGTCGTAAGTTTGAGGACTGGTCAAAAGTGTGAGGACCAGTCAAAAATAACTTTTTCAGCCCTCTGAATAGCCCACATGCACAAAAGGATTCAATTACTTCTTCAAAGTGCTGATGATTGCACCCTGGCTGAAAGAACTCCAACAGGGGAGTATTTCCTCCCAACAGCGGTGTAAAAAGCTTAAAACAACCCTTACCCTTTAAGAAAGTCAAGCAAAAAAATAGCCTCCAGAACTAGAAGTGACAGTAAGTCTAGGCATACTGCTGGAGAGGCAGTTTCTGTAATAAAGATTAGGCTAGGAAACAATGCCAAATGTTGTAATTAATCCTTACAAGTTTAACCCTGTAAAATGGAAAAAAACAAAAGGAGAATTCTTTTTAACAACTGGTTCTCCGAACTGCTTAACTACTTAACAACTGGTTCTACCGAAGTAGAATCCCACCACTGAGTCTACCCGTTTATTTTTGCAGGCACCGGTCTACTCATTTGTTTTCTTTTAACACTGATCAGCTGTAGGGTGGCCCTTTGAAACCCCGGGGCAAGAGTTTAAAGAGTTTTTTTTTCCCTCTAGCCATCAGCTGGGACTCAGGAGGCAGCAATAGATTGGGGGTGGGGCCAAATAAAAGGTAAGAATAACCTGGGGGGTGGGGGCTCAGAACCAATTCACTGACATCATATCGTCACCGCTACCGGCTCAGCCAAACCGGGCCAAACCGAGGGGACCCACACTGGTGATGTCCATCAAGTCAAATTATATTCTTAAATTTTGGAAATGAGTGTTTTATGAAGAACTTAAGTTTATATATTTAGAGCTACTGGTATTATTTAAACAATTATTCTTTTAGTTTCATTCACTTTAATAATTGCTATGTATCAAATTCTTTTTGAGTGGATTTCTTTTTTTTAATTTCCCCAAAAAATATCTCATCAAAAATACTTTTTGATTTAATGTGCAAGAAAACAAAATACAGCTCAGTGTATAACTGTTATACAAAACTTTTCTGTGAATTTAAATTTGGTAGTTTTACATTTTGATTTATGGATGCCTTATGTATATAATGTTATGTTACAAAAAGTTATTTTTTCATTTTATCCATAAGGAATCAAGAAGAACCAATTATGCAAGATAGCTTTATTTAAACACCCTTTAATGTAGATTTTAGATGGCTTTTATTGATTATTTTTCTCATTTTACTATCATTTCAGGGAGTTTTATTGACGTTTTCATATATATCTGATTTTGTTTTGCTTTTTCTCCACCGGAAAAATGTCATACTAAAATGTGAGCTATGATATTTTTTTTTAAAAAAGAACAACATAATTTCTGCAGATGAATATACAATATTATATACAATAGTTAATTTTATGCAGATTTGAAGTTCTCATTTTAAGCACTAAAGTGCCTTGTAGACTTTAGATACATAATATTTAAAGAAATTACAGTTTTATACTAACTACAATAGCATGCTTTCTGTTCATTTCCCATAGTCATGCTTTTTTGTGATCCATTTTTTCAAACAGCTGTTGCCAAAGGCACCTAATTACAAGGAGATAGTGGACGGCCTTGTTTTAGACTCTGAATAGTACATAATTTGTGAATGCATGGAAATTACACATTTCAGATACTCGTTGTTTAAAGCAACTACAATTCTTTTTAATAAGATTAGCTAGGCAACTAAACAGTTAGGAAATAAATCTCTCATCCTGAATATTAGATACATAGAACATGTTTTATCTTATTGCTCTTTAACAATGTACCTCACTATGATCAATAGTGTTGAAAAATCAGATTATATTTTACAACTGTGTACCAAATAATGTATATATCCTGTTTCCCCCAAAATAAAACATCATCTGATAATAAGCCCAATTGGGCTTTTGAGCACATGGCAATAAGGCCAAACGCTTATTTCAGGGTTCAAAAAAATATAAGACAGGGTCTTATTTTCGGGAAAACACGATACATATATTTAAATTGATGTTCTGCACTTTAAGAAAATATATTCTGGACCAAGAATATATAAATCTATTATTCTATCTCAGCACTATTCCTTTTACAATTTAGCTTTCTCAAATACAAATATGCAAATTTGCAAAGTACAAATATGATGGAGTCTCCCTTGAGTCACAATGAAGGAATTTTATAAACATATCCATATTGTGTTTCTATAAAACCGGTAGTAAAACCGGCGGGAGGCTCCACCCACTGACCCTGATGTCATCAAAATGCCTCTGCGCATGCGCAAAAGCACACACCGCCCTGTTGCGAACCTGTAGTAAGAGTAAATAGAACCCACCCCTGCTACATTTCCATATTTTTTCTCAGACTGATTGGCAATTATAGTAAATATAGTAAATTATAGTAAATCTGGTCACATATTTCTCTAACTACTCTTTACTCACTCCCAGAGAAGTGAAAAAGTGCCTAAACATGCTTTTCTATTTATTTTCTCGATCAACTCAATTTCAATAAAAATGTCTTAAACAAATAAGCTTCAGATAGAACCTTCATCTCCATCATCTGTTTTTTTGGGGTGAGAGAAAAGGAAAATATCCCAATTAAAAGTCACAGATAATGTATGTTTGCAGGCCCTAATGAACCAAAGTTTTAAACTAACATAATTGCAAAATGTACTAAAAACATTTCTAATGTGCTGACTTGTATGATATGTTTCTGCAAAGTATGTACTTGTACGAAGATATTTAGAACAGGAAGAATGAAATTGGTGGAAATGAGGAACTGAAAGTAATAAATGGCTGAGTGCTTCAAATGTACACTGGTGTTTACAGAAAGTGACGGTCAGTAAGAAAGTAAGAAAGAACAAGGAAGTGACACTGTGGAATGTGTATGTCAGTAGAAAAGAAGAATAAGAAATGTGGCTTGATATGAGAATGGTGTCCTTTGCCCAATTGTAATCCTTGAAGGAACTGCTGTATCTCTGGATCCCATTACAATGGTTTGATAATGTGAGTTTTCTATTGTTATTATATCTTTTGCTTCTTTCTTTTGTTCCAAATTATTAGAAACAATAAACCTCTGATTTTAAAGTAAGAGTTATTGTCTGTGTTGCTGTCCTTTCTTTCTTTATTGGAATTTTCCTATGACAGTGGGAATGGGGATAACTACACCACAACATCCTGCAGTTGTGCTATGACAGCCTTTGGACAGGAGATTTTGGAATATGTAAAACTTAACAACTTTGTGTTACAGCCTATTTTTTCGCACCTTTTCCAAGGTCAAATTATTCACTGCCAGTTCAGCTGGACTGTTGCATACACACCCCTGCAGAAACTACTGGAGACAAATTCTTTCAAATATTATAACCTGGTTTTGGTTGCATTTGACCTTTTCTCTAAAATAACTCATTTTATCAAACCATTCAAGAAAGCTCATTTATCTACTGCACATGTTTTCCAAGTCTGAGACAATCATCTCTTTTCAGAATGAGGCCCATGGCTCATGGGATTTTTTTTTTAATAGCTCTTTCCAATTGTTGAATGTTAAAAGTTCACTTCTTCTCTGCAAATTAATCCAGTAATGAAAGGAGAGAGGACAAATCATACCTTGAAGCAGTACCTTGCAATGATCAAGCCTGAGCTTATCCCTATGTATGGTCAGGTTTATTTATAATAATTCAAATTTTCTACTCAAATGTCACTCTTTTGGGCTACAAACATGTCAGTTTCCTGACACTTCCCAAACATTTCCCATTCCTGGGGGCTCCATTTTCTCTACGAATCACAATCATACACAACATCTCCTCAAGGAGCAACTGGATTATGCCAACATCTCCTACAAGTGCAGTACTGACCATTATTGTTAAGGAAGGTTCCCCCACTGCTATTTGAAATCACATCTGGCTTTCAGCCAGGCTTCCTTCCTCAATATGACTCTCAAAGAAGCTGGATGCCAATTTTATTGGCCTGTTTTCTATTGACCTGCATAGGTCAATTACACTGTTTTTCATCTGTAACTCCCAGTCACACTAAAACTGCAACCAGTTTTTCCCCATTGCCTCTTGCTCTTAGTTCATCCCTCCTTTTCTGTGCTGGTACTACTGACTGCCAGCCAACAAGCTAGCAGGCTGGATGCCTGCCACAGTCCAGCAACACAGGACTTCATGCAGAAGAGTATTTTGGAAGCAAAAAAAAATTACCCTCTTTATTATCAGTATCATAGGACTGTATCAATAAACTTGGCATGCATCAGGACGAGGAATCTGATAATCAAGCAATGAAATCACCTGCTTAAGGACTATTGTGACTAGATATCCCTGATTCCGCTTCCTCCTGCTCTTGCTTTTGTGAAAATGTATTTAGCAGGACAGACTATAAAAGCTCCTACCCACTTGTCTATGGTTTCCCTACTCATTTCAGTGGAGGGGGTAGAAGAGGAAAGTATTTCAGATACTTGCTCTGTAGGCTAATTTATTCCTCTTAAATTCCAAGACACATTCTTTTATATGCCATGGATGGTTACCAGACAGATCCACAACTATAGATCTTCACTTGGTCTATTAAGTCTCATAATACTTTTTATAATATATTTTCTGCTACGGTTAAGGACAGTACTAATCAGTTTTGTCATGTTTGGTCCAGTACATTAGAATCATAGCCAAAGCCAAATTTTATTTCAATCATACTCACTTTATTCCAGAGATTCCCAAATTTTCTCGGTTCACAGTCTTTAGTCCCATTTTAGGCATGAAAGACAGGGTTGTCATTGTTGGGAAAGCAGGAGCAAGAAAGAATATTGGTATTTTGCCATCTTGAGTTATTTATAAAAATAATAAAGGCTAGATAAAAATATTTTAAAAATGGAGTTTGCAAAATATAATATTCTGCAGTACCCCTATACATTTGCTGTGGTGCCCCTGTGAGTTTGCCTTCAGGACGTATTTAACAACCATAACTCTATTATAGAAACCAGAATTTCTACTGTTGCCCACTTCCCAAGCTTGGAGGTATATATACAGGTAATCCTCGATTTACAATCATTCGTTTAGTGACTGTTTGAAGTTACAACAGCAATGAAAAAAGTGACTTATAACCATTTTAAACACCTTACAACAGTGGCGGGATTCAAGTAATTTAACAACCGGTTCTCTGCCCAAATGATTTCTTACAACAACCAGTTTGCCAAACTGCTCAGAAAGTTAACAACCGGTTCTCCCGAAGTGGTGCGAACTGGCTGTACCCCACCACTGCCTTACAACCATTGCAGAATCTCCATGATCACATGATTAAAATTCAAACACTTGGTTCATATTTATGACAGTTGCAGTGTCCTGAGGTCATATGATCACCTTTTGCAACCTTCTGACAAGCAGAGTCAATGGGAAAGCCAGATTCACTTAACAACCGTTTTACTAACTGACAAATTGCAGATTCATTTAACAACTGTGGCAAGAAAGGTTGTAAAATGGGACAAAACTCACTTAACAACCGTTGTGCTTAGCAATAGAAATCTTGGGCTCAACTGTGCCCAAGTAGAGTAGAGGACTTCCCGTAGTACCTGTATTGAGTAACATTTAGGATGAAGGATGAAAACTGTTATAATCCAGCAATATCAGAAGGGTGCAGACTTGTCTTTGAGATGTTTTATGCAGAATTAGCACCAATAAATACTTACCTGTTGAGAATGGGAATTGCTTTTAACTCCTTTTTCATGATTTCTTGTAGAATTTTAGTCTTAGCAGATGTCTAGTTCTAATCAAATTTGTAAAAAACTATGGACGCAAGTACTTTACAATTATTAAGTATGAATTATATAACAAATATTACAAGTGATTCAACTGTAATACTATTTTATGTCATACACTGGTCTAAGATCATAATAAAGTCATTTGCTTTCTATTTTATGTCTTCAGGAGTTAATTGATATCAGTTTTTGTTTCCTCTACAAATAATTGTCCTGTATATGCAATGCTCATAGTAGAACAATGAACACAAGGACATTTACAAGTCACTTGCTTTGTTAGTTGTGTCATTTAGTTGCTTCTCATACAAAATATATATTTACTAACTCCAGCCTGAAATGTTTGAATGGAGATCTCAATAATACAGACTCCAATTTTAAGCTAAGCATTATAAATATAATTCTTATTAGACTGAAAGTATAAATTAGCAATTATTAAATACATAATGTAGGCAAGACCAAAATCAACTGTCCCCTTCCTAAATTTAACTAAATGAGATCCATTATAAGTTTAAGATGTCTCCACAGCATTAGCATACTTTGTCATTTCAGATACAAGAAAGAAATGAAGCAGCAAGGATATTGTATGAACAAAAGGTATTGCTTTAAAAAATAATACTGTAGTAGATGTTTAATAACAATAATGAATCTTCCATCCTTTGTTTTACTGCTGAATATACAGTTTGCCTTCTACATCTTTATGAAACCCTAGCAATCTAGTTAAAAAAATTACACTGGGATGAAACCTTAATTCTGAACCCCATACACATGATAAATTTGCAGTGTGAGGTTGCAGTGGCAGAATAAGCCCATAATGTAAAAGAGATTCTTGTTTACACCCCCTACCCCTGTCACTTGGCTTGGTGTAGCAACTTGGCAATTAGTGCTACCACCACCTATGGACAGCGGGTATCTTTTCCTGGAGCCCTCTCCTAATGCTGCAATGTGAGAGAGATAGGCCCCACACCAGGGGTGAAATGCTCCCGGTTCGGACCAGATCGCCTGATCCAGTAGTGATGGAGGTGGGTGGTGCGGAGAACCGGTAGCAAAAATCCCTGCCCCCGCCCCCATTGCCCACTGAGCCGTGCAATCATCAGAGGTTTTTTTTTAATTTTTAAAAGCATTTTTTCCACAACCTCTTCGGCCGAAGAGGTTATAGAAAAAATGTTTTTAAAAGGAAAAAAAGCCTCTGTCAATCAGGCAAGTCAGCTGGGATTGTCAGAGGTTTTAAAAGCATTTTTACAACCTCTTCAGCTGAAGAGGTTGTAGAAAAAATGGTATTAAAAGTTAAAAAAAAAAGTTGGCCACGCCCACTCAGTCATATTACCCCACCACCACCAAGCCATGCCCACAGAACCGCTAGTAACAAATTTTACATTTCACCACTGCCCCACACCCTATTTTCCTGACTGACAAGTAAAAGGACGAAATAAATTAATAAAAGAGAAAAAATTCTACAGCACTACTTTCTGGTCCTTCTTAGGCATGTAACTAGGGAAATCAGCTCCCCTTTAAAAGATTGATTAATCTCATAAAGTATCATTAAAATCAAATGTTTATCAAAAATAAAAGGCATTCAAGTAGCAAAAGTTTTAAAAATAGGAATGATATTTATTTACTTATTTAAAACCATGTCATTCAAAATCATTAATCTTTCTGTGTCAATCTTATTATATGATGTGATATTTAAATTTCTTCATCCATCTTGGGAGGGATGTGGTCAGGCCCCTATCTAATAATGTTTGCAAATTTGCTGTGGAATACTTAAGAGTGAAATTTTCATTTGATTTGGCTAAAACAAGCTATCTGAAATAGGCAGTGTGAAAAGTTAGAATAGTAAAACTATTTTATATACCAAAGGTTGTAGAAATTAGTAACGTACGGTCATTTGACGCACAATTTTGTGTTGATTCATGGGGGAGTTTTTTTGTTTGTTTGTTTTTTGCTTGTTCCATACAATCAGAACTTACTGTAGGTCAGGGAAATACAAAGGACAAAATTATGTTTAAATCCTAATCATAACACTTCCCTTCCCTTTCCACGGTTTGATGAAAAGCGGAATAGCAAATTCAATAAACGTACTGGACTCTGGTCTGCTTTAGAAAGCACCTAAAAATATTTTTGTTTGTTATTCTATAAAGAGAGCAAAAATGAACTAATAAACAGAATACAGAATACAGAATCTGATCATAAAACAATCAATGATTCTAAATTAATTATTTATTTTTACTGGAAACTGTAACATATGCCCAAAAATAAATGCCCAAGAAAGGCATTTATTTGCACACTACATTCTTGTATTAACACATTTTGTTTCAAATAATAAATAATGAGCAACCTAGGAAAAAACAGTGACAAATTTATAGTGGCAGAAGCAGGAAAAAAGAAAGATAAAAATAATATATAAACACCATCTGTAACACAGTGCTGTGGGAGAAGTTCTCCTGACAGAGCAATCCCCCTTTGGATTTTGAATACGGTAACTTTGAATTATTTTACTGCATCTCATATAAGAGATTATGTTTTGGGAACCAGCCAAACCTACCTGAATATTCTACATTTCTAGAAGACTTACAACAGTTCATTTAGTAATCATTCAAAGTTACAACTGGTCTGAAAAAAGTGACTTATTACTGTTTTTCACACTTACGACCGTTGCAGCATCCCTACGATCACATGTTCAAAATTCAGATGCTTGGCAACTGGTTCATATTTATGACAGCTGCAGTGTCCTGGGGTCATGTGATCAGCTTTTTCAACCTCTGACAAGCAAAGTCAATGGGGAATCCAGATTCACTTAACAGCCGTATTAATAAATGCAATGCTTCACTTAACAACTGTGGCAAGAAAAGTCATAAAATGGAACAAACTCACTTAACAAATGTTTCATTTAGCAACGTCAGTTTTTGACTCACTTTTAGTCATAACTCAAGGAGTTACTGTATTGTATTAAGGCAAACATCTTCCCTAGAAAATGATATTTAGAGATATGCTTTCTTTGACTCTAGAGGTCCTATGTAGCCATCATGACAAGAGGTTGTCCCTCCACAAGTAAATCTAATTATGTTTTTAAAAACACATACACACAGGACATCTTGTAGCAATGAATTAAAGAAAACACATGTATCAAGCACAGGAATCAGTGAAGAAGAAAGGCAATTTATATTTTGGATCAGAGCCCTTCTGCACATTCATACTGACAAAAATTAGCATATACAGTATGAAGATGAGGAAAACCTGTTATTCTCCTGTGTCTATTACTGATTCTGAATATCACATATTCTTGATAAAGAATTTCAGTTCTTTGAATTATTCATTTTAATGTTTGCCTAGATAGCAATTTTGAAGCTTTGCAGGCAATTTCCAAAATTTTATGGATTAAGGAAGATGGGTTGGGCAGAAAGAAAAATTTAAGTAGAGTATGTTTTAGAATTGTTACCCTTGTACTTACTTAAAATCTTGTACAAATCTCCTCAAAAAACAAAGGAGATGTCCCAACAGGTTTAAATGCCTATACTCCAACATTTTCTTTTCACACATGCTTCCTTTCTTAGAATCATGTTTGTAACAGCTTATTTTAATCATGACTACAAATCCACTTTAAAAAAAGTTGCAAAATATAATCTGAAATTCAACTAAAATTGGGAAATAAACATTAGAAGTAAAAATAACAAAGGTGTTGAGAACTGCATATCTGAAAAAGGGATGCTATTTTTTCTGTAAAATTATTATTTTATGCATTTTATGTGAATTTGATTTTTAATGCAAATAAGTATCATTCTAATCATTATTTCTATCTCAATAGTCACAATTCATACTTTTATATTCAATTCATATTTTAACATGAATGAAAGGAGTCATATGAATCCCTGTATTTCTATTTTCAAAAGTATATCCTGAAAGGAGTAGGTTCATCTAAAATGGAAAAAAAAATGGGTCATATCTCTGATTTTGAGACTGGGCTTTGTCTTACCTGAAAGCCCTTTCTGATTGTGGTGGGTCCGGTGGTCATCTGATGGGTAGTGCTCTGCCGATGATATGGATCGGGTCTGATAGCTGAGAAGCTCCTCCCCTTCCTCTTGCTTCCCAGCTTTCCGAAGAGATTCGATTTGGAACAGACCCACACGGTGAGCTGCGAAGAAGGAGAAAGAGAGAGAATCCCCAGGACCACGCCAGCCGGCCCCAGCGTCAACGGGAGGGGCTGACCACCGGACCCACCACAATCAGAAAGGGCTTTCAGGTAAGACAAAGCCCATTCTCATTGATCGTGGGTCCGGTGGTCATCTGATGGGACATACCAAAGCTGTGCCCTACTGGGCGGGAGACGCCCGGGCCGGTGGGGTGGACCTGTGGGCAACTTGCTGCAGGACTCGACGGCCGAAGGCTGCATCCGAAGATGCAAAACGATCCAGCCGGTAATGCCGGATAAAGGGCGTTGGGGAGGACCAGGCCGCCGCCCTGCAGATTTCCTCTAAGGAAGCCTGTGTAGACCAGGCGGCCGAGGTGGCCGCGCTGCGAGTAGAATGGGCCGTGATACGATGGGGAACCGGCAGGGCTTGAGCCCCATATGCCGTGGCTATGGTAGCCCTAATCCACCGCCCCACTGTGATGGAAGACGCTCTCTGACCCATGGTAGCAGGCTGGAAAGAAACTAGAAGGGACTCAGACCTTCTAAACCCGGCCGTTCTGGTAAGATAGATCTTAAGAGCCCTCCTGACATCGAGGGAGTGCCAGGCACGTTCCCTCGGGTGAGAAGGCCGGGGGCAAAAGTCGGGGAGGACCAATTCTTGGGCCCTATGGTAAGGAGTGTTAATCTTGGGCATGAAGGTGGGGTCCAGCCGGAGGACCACCCTATCTGGGAGAAAGACACAGAGGTCAGACCTTACGGAGAGAGCAGCCAACTCAGAAATCCTTCTGGCCGAGGTAATGGCCAGAAGGAAGGAGATTTTGTAAGTCAGGAAACGGAGCCCAACCTCCCGGAGGGGCTCAAATGGGGCCCTGGTCAGGGCGTCCAAGACCAGGGGCAGATCCCAGGAAGGATATCTGTGGATGAGTCCCGGGCGGAGGTTGGAAGCCCCTTTAAGGAAAAGGCGGATGAGAGAGCGGTCCGAGAGGGACCGTCTAGCCCCGCAGCAAAGGATGGTAGATAGAGCGGAGACCTGTCTCCGTAGAGTGTTTGGGGCCAAACCTGACTCGAACCCCTCATGAAGGAAGGCTAGTACCTGCACCGTGGTAGCCGCCGAGGCGGTGATGGACCGACGTGAACACCAGGCCGAAAAGGATCTCCAGGTGGAATTGTAGATCCTCGTGGTAGAGGGTCGCCGGGCTGCCTGGATGATGGGAACAACTGGAGCAGGAACCCGTGCCGCGGTCAGCAGGCGCCGCTCAACCTCCACACGGTCAGCTTCAGCCAGGCAGGATCTGGATGAATCAAAGGTCCTTGGCGCAGGACCACTGCGTCCGGCGGAAGACGCCACGGATGACGAATGGAAAGAGCTTGAAGATCCGCGAACCACGGGCGTCGTGGCCAGAATGGGGCAATCAGCAGAAGCTCCGCTCGGAGGGAGAGCATGCGCCTGATCACTCTGGGGATGAGCGGCAGAGGAGGGAAGGCGTAGAGAAGCCCCTCTGGCCAGTCGCTGAACAGGGCGTCCACCGCCTCGGCACCCGGTTCTGGGAAACGGGAGACGAATCTCTCCGTCTGGCGGTTGAGCCGGGTGGCAAACAGATCGATCACTGGGGGGCCGTATCGATCCACGATCCGGCGGAACAAGCCGGGGTCCAGACTCCATTCCCCCTGGTCTATTGACTCCCGACTCAGCCAATCCGCCCGGGAATTTGTCACTCCTGATATGTGTGAGGCCCGAAGGGACCTCAGGTGAGTCTCCGCCCAGGCTCCCAAACTCTCGGCCTCCTCCATGAGGTGGCGAGACCGGGTCCCCCCCAGGCGGTTTATGTGGGCCTTGGCGGCCACGTTGTCTGTCCGGATTAGTATGTGCTTGTCCTGTACCTTGTCTTGGAAAACTCGAAGGGCGAGATGGATGGCCCTGAGCTCCAGCCAATTGATGTTGTGGGCTAGGTCGGATCGGGTCCAGCGACCCTGGGCCATGGAGGGCCCCAGGTGCGCCCCCCAGCCGTGAAGGCTGGCATCGGTAGTCAGAATTAGATAATGTGGCTCCCAGAATTCCCTCCCCTTGAGTAGGGCTTCCGAAGACCACCAGCGGAGGGAGAGGAGCACCTTGCGGGGAAGGGGTACCCTGAGGTCCGAAGGCCCCAACAGACGCCTTTGGTAAGGGAGCAGGAACCACTGCAGGTCCCTGCAGTGGAGGCGCGCCCAAGGGACTATCCCTATGCAAGAGACCATCTTGCCCAGGAGTTGGGACAGAGACGCCAGGGAGACAAGTCTCCCTGACGAGACTGACCTGACCAGTGACCGCAGACTGGAGAGGCGGTCCTGGGAAAGATAGACCTTGCCCTCTACAGAGTCGATGAGGGCTCCCAAGTGTAGTATGCGGGTCGTGGGTATCAGCTGGCTCTTGGCCAGGTTGACGGAAAACCCGTGGCTCTCCAGGACCTGGAGGGTGGTAGCCAGGTCCTGGCGCGCTAGACCCTCCGAAGTCGACTGAACGAGGAGATCGTCCAGGTAGGCCTGTATCCGGATGGGAAGAGTCCGGAGGTAGCCCACTAGCGCGGCCATAATTTTTGTGAAAACTCGGGGAGCCGAGGATAGACCGAATGGAAGGGCTCGATACTGATAATGACGGCCCGCATACTGGAATCTGAGGAATTTCCGAAACGCCGGATGGATAAGGACATGCAGATACGCCTCCGTCAAATCTATTGACGAGAGGTAGTCCCCTGGCCGAATGCCTTCCAAGATGGAGGAAAGGGAGTGCATTTTGAACCGACGGTAGGGAATCCGTCGGTTCAGGGATTTGAGGTCCAGAATTGCCCTCCATCCCCCCGAAGACTTCTCGATCACGAACAGGCGGGAATAATAGCCTTGTCCGCGCAGCTCCTGAGGTACCGGTTCTATGGCCTGAATTTCTAAGAGGTGGTGAATGGCCGATACCATCAGGAGCCGACGAGTCCGATCTCGGGAGACCGGACATCGGAGAAAGCGGTCGGGAGGGATGGAGAGGAATTCGAGGGAGAGGCCCACCCGAACCGTCTCCCTGACCCATGCGTCCGAGGACGTGGCCTCCCACTGGCTGGCAAAGGATGCCAGGCGGCCCCCAATGGGAGGTCCGGGCGCACCATCAGCGAGATCTGCGGGCAGGGCGCCCGCGATCCCCTCGAAAGGGACGCCTGAACTGGCCCCGTTGGGATTGGGGACCCTGTCGGTCCGAAGGGCGAGGCTGACGGGGAGGGAATGGTCTTTGGAACCTAGGCCCTGAGAAGGAGGAATTGTCCGGCCCACGAAAGGAGCGCGGAGAACGTTGGAAAGACCTACGGGACATGGTAGGGAGAAATTTACGTTTGTCCCGTCCCTCAACTAGGAGAGGCTCCAAGGGAGGACCAAACAGTTGAGAGCCATCGAACGGTGAAGAGGCCAGGCGCCATTTAGACTTGTTGTCAGCCTGCCACTGCTTAAGCCACAACAACCTACGGGCCGAATTGGAAGCGCCCATGGCCTTAGCTGAAAACCTGGAGGAGTTCAAGGTGGCGTCTGCGGAAAACTCTAAGGCCGCCAATACCTTATTGATGTCTTGGTGTGTGCGGGAATCCGACACCGGGAGGCGGTCTTGGAGCTGTTTGAGCCATAGAATGGATGCCCGGTTGAAGAAAGAAGCCGCCAATGTAGACTTGATCGACCAGGCAGTGGCTTGGTGGGTCTTCACCAAGGCATACTCCATGCGGCGTTCCTCAGGCCGAAGACTGTCCTCTGGAGGGGCCGCCGCATACGGGGATGACGAGAGAGAAGCGATGGGCGGATCCACCTTGGGCACCTGCAGGAGAGAAGAAATCTCGGGGGCCAGATTATAAATGCGCTTGTCTAAGGCGTTGGGTTTAGGACCAGAAGAAGGGGCCAGCCATTGCTTCGTGAGGACATCTTTAAACAACTTGGGCCCCGGGATTTCCTCCGCTTCCACGAAGGGCTCTTCAAACAAAGGCACAGCTGCCGAGGAGGAGGAAGGAGTGGATCCATCCCCCGCTGGGAGGTTGGGCCTAGGGGTCCCCAGGCCGGTGGTGATCTTGGCCTTATGGAGTAAAGACCGGAACATCTGCGGTTTGAAAAGGCCCACAAAGGAGGGCTGGTCCGGTGCCAAGTCCTCATCATCAGATAAATCAAATTCCCTAAGATCCTCTTTGCCCAAGGACCCCTGCACGGAAGAACCAGAAGAATGGGCCCCAGCCGAAGGTTGGGCCCCATCGACAGACAAACAGGAGCCCTCCACGTCCACGAAGGAATGTTCCTGCGAGACCCAAGAGGCTGTCCTGCGCTGCCTGTCAGCCTGTATCCCCTGTTGGATTGCCTGATGGATGTATGCAGCCAGGTCAGGAGGAATGGGAGGCTTGGAAGCCTGCACCCCAGGAGGGGAGGCCTCAGGGACATCCTGGACCTTGGGAGATGGGCCATCCTGCCTGGGCCCTCCTAGCGGGGTAGGTGAGTCCTGGATGCCAAAAAGGGACTGATCCACCTGACCTTGGGTTGGCCTAGAAATTCCCTCCTCATCTGGGGATAAAGCAGGAGGGAGCTCAGAAGCCGGGAATTCAGGCCTATCTTGGAGAGGAGGCTGAGTTGGGGTTGGAGTGGACTGGGGAGCCTCCTGAATAGAGGCCTTCTTAAGGGCCCTTTCGATGGAACGTTCAATGGCCTGGTGGAGTCTTAATTCCTCCCTGGCCTTGGCCTCAGCCGCCTTGGATGGGGAAATCTTACTCCTCTTTGCCTGAGAGGAAGAAGATCCAGGCTGATCCTCCGGAGGGTTGCCTCTTTTTTTAGATTTAGAGTGCTTGGAGGCCATTATGGAGGCCTAGGAAACCCACTCAGCAACGGAAAAAAACCTCAATTGGAAGGGAGGAGACAGAAACAAAATGGCGGCCAGCAAGCCAGAGTAGAGAGAAGAGGCCCAGCGACGAAATGGCGACCAGCCACGAGGTAGAAAGTCAAAGTCCGGGGGGGGGGGCAGGGAAGAAGGCGACTCACAAGAAAGTCCAAAGATCAAAGTCTTCCCTGCTTGAGGCCGCTGGTGTGGGAAGAGGCTATGCCAATGTCCAAGGCAAGCCTCCAGCCAGGGAGCGCCTCCGAAACTGTGGAGCGCCAACGAGATGTCTTCAGGCTTCGCTGGCTGAATGGCGCGTAGGCGAAGCCCAGGGGACGCCGATGTAGAGCGCTGCCCACCGCAGCAAAAACCGCCCCTGCCAAGCGGTCTGCAGCCGAGCGAGAGCTTCCCAGGCTGTCGCCGTCGAGGAGAAGCTCTGGAGGCTCAAATACAAAGGCGCGCTGAAGAAAACGGCTCCTGCTCACTCCCCCTCCCTTCTAGAAGGGAAAAACAGGGGGAAGTTTAAAACGGCTGCAGGCAGCGAAAAGAGGCGCTAAATAGCGCTCGCGCTGCAGGGGGAGGCTCGATCTTAAGGAGAGCCTGCCACCCACCCCCCCCAGGAGGGGGGGAGTCCTCAGCGGAGTTGGGCCTAAGCCGGTCGCGCTGGCAGCTCAGACCCCCTCCGGGGGAGCTGTTTGCAGGTACTTAATAAAGGCTTTGATCACTCTCCTTTTTTTTTTTTTTTTTTTTTTAAGGAATATAATGGTCAAACTGAGAGGAGCAGCTCGAACCGTGACTTATCCAAATCGGATCGAGTCTGAAAGCTGGGAAGCAAGAGGAAGGGGAGGAGCTTCTCAGCTATCAGACCCGATCCATATCATCGGCAGAGCACTACCCATCAGATGACCACCGGACCCACGATCAATGAGAAAAAATTTATTTTCTATCATCTCAGGGTTAGAGTCAGTCTCTGCCTTGTATTCAATTTATGGAGTGAGTTGCCTTGACTTATGGATGTGAAAAAGGATGTTTTATAGTCCTTATGATAGCCAAATGTATTTGGTATTTGAGATTTAAGTTTATAATTTAACAAATGAATGTTTTCTATAGAGTTCTACAGTAATTCACAAATATATGCATCATCTTCTTGCATCATCATTGCTAATATGTAACATGCCTTTTATTTATCAATGCATTTATTCCTGTCTGAAAATTATCAGAGCAATTATCATTCCTATTTTGCCAGGTCATGAGAGTAAAATTTAATTTTGCATATCTTAAAATCATGCCCAACAGATAGTAGCCAGATCTGTTCACATAATGAAAATCTGCCTGAACACACAAAAGATGTATCTGCTACTGGAAGGATTAGCTGGTCTTCCTTTGCAGAGAATTCCAAAGCTCAAAAGCACCCGCAAAAATATATTTTCTCATTTCTGTGTAAACATAGATGTGGGAACTGCCAAAAAAAGAACCTTACCCACAGTTCCTGAAATCTAAGCAGATTTTGGAATAACATCCTTATCTGGACTAACATTATCGTCCAGAGCCCCACTCTGAGAGAGACAGGAAATATGAAATATAATTAAATAAAAATAAAACATAGTTCAATGTAGCTTCTGGTTTATGCATTGTATCATAATGAATTGTGCCTGGAAACAGACAGTCGCCAGTAGCACAATTTTAATAAAGCACTCACATATACTCCACAACCGTAAGAATTTCACTGGGGAGAATTAAGCTTGTCATTTCCAGCATACTGGACAGAAGAAAGAGAAAGAAATCTATTTAATAATATAAGGAAGACCATTTAACCACAAAAGCTTCCACGCTGCATTATGAAGTGATAAAGCAAGACACACTATTCACTGTCCCTTTAAAATTTGAAACAATGGCATATTGTTCAGATCAACACAAATTAACTCTTAACCTTGTCTACAAATTGAACTCTAATCTGAACTAATTAAAAACTCTAAACCAAATAACAAAATGAAGAAGAAGAAAAATCAGCAGAGGATTCTCATTAACTTGTCCCTAATACTTGCAATCAACTTTGTTCAGTGAAGAATTAATCCTGCATAGCCAGGGAAAACTTTAACAGTTATTTATGATGCTGCATCTTGTTCTTAAGATGAAAGTCATTTCCTAATTGCTGAAAATTAGCTATGTCTTATTTCTAGGCCACAAATATTCTCATAACTTGTGGGCTATGCATTACATCATTATCCACTTTCAGAGCAGATATTTAATTGGAATTTCTGACAATCCATCTCCAGCTGTGCTCTCAACCCTAATGATTTATGTCTTCTGATGAAATATATATAATGACTTTACGTGCCCTGTGAAAACATTAGCATTAAACTCTGTAGCTGTGGCTATTTGAATAGGCTTTTATCCTTTGCCAGTAACTACTCCAGATGCAGACTGATTTAAAGATATGCTATACTTTTGCTTGGTTGTACCACACAGAAATACAAATAGCTGAGGAATTATATCACAGAATGTAAACATCAACAAGTACATATTACCAATTGTCCAAGCTCACAGGGATCTGTACATGTTAGCATAGTCGTTCAAGGTACTTAGATAACATGCAATGATGTTTTTATTCTTCCTTGCCCAACAGTTTCATTGATTAATTAATTAATGATTAATTGATTGATTAGTGAACTTTCTGCTGACCTAAACTGAAAAATGCTAGCAACTAAATACCTGAATTAGTTTAAAATCCACAAATATGTAGTTTCACTTATTTAAGTCAGAACATAGTAGGTGTCAATATTTCTTTTTTAAAAAAAAAACATGGTTTCCTTTAAATAGTTCTAAAAGTATTTTCTTCCCGTTTTATTTAAGCAACTTAATATTTAAACTAGAAATACCTGATGTGATTACAACTCTAAAGTTTACTATTGCTAATAGCAAGAGATACATTTTTCTTCAGTGAGATAATAATGATAAAAGTTCTGCTAAATGTTAGTATTTGCTTATCTGAAGTCAATGATTCACCCATGGTTTCTTGCATTTAGCCTTTAAAAAATTTCTGGTCCAAGGGTTTGGTCTGCCAATAAACAAAGCTTGGGATGAATAATTATACTTTCCCATTAATCAGAAATTCAGTAAAGACTTATATAATACCATAGCTATTTTGTTTCCTATAATATTGACATACATTTCCATAGCATTTCTACTTTACCTCATTTGCTGCTATACACATTATTTGGATAATAGGAAGAAATTCAATATTTCCTACTTAGAATCTAGATCATAAATATGTAAGTGACATCTAAGTAGAATACATTTATGATGAAAAGGTTTTATTGTTCAGCAAGACTCAAGAATCCAGGATTTTCCTAATGTTTAAGAAGATAGGGTAGTCAAATAAAATTAAATTTTAGCATTTTTTTTAATCTGCCAAGAAGGTTGTGATTGCTGTTTATGTCTTCTAGGTATTCGCTATCCCATCCATTTTTTAAAATGATTTTCAGATATGATTAGCATATCCTCTTCATTGAACTTATTACAACAAATTGAAAAGAAGCATCAGAACTATATCCTATGGCACCCATTCACCGGAGGTTGGCAAACGGCCATTTCTGGCCTCTGGGGGCCTCCGGGGGAGGGGGAAGGCCTAGAAAGGCTCTGGAGCCAGGTGAGAGAGAAAAATGAGCCTACTGGGCCATCACATGCCAGAAGCTGGGGGAGTGGGGGGGATTGCATGTGCATGTGCAGGGCGCATAGAATTATGGGTGTGGGCATGCGCTCATGCAATCCCCCCCAACCCTCCACTCCTGGCATGCAATGGTAAAAAGGTTAGCCATCACTACCTTATAATTATATTAAAACCCTAGAGAAAACAGGATCTAAAATAACAAAGATTAAAATAGCAGTTTTAGTTATAAGAGAGGAAGATTTTTAAATCAAGCAAGGTGTGTCATGGCTAATATTAATTAATTTGAAAATGCAATCTCTAAGCTTAGGTTTTCTTAGAAACACTATTGTTTATCAATAGTTTTCCTGTTAGTCAGTTAAAGTTTCTCATTAAATTCTCAACCTGGGCAAGTACTATGTTTTAGCAGAATATATAAACATATGTTTGAAGCACAATACAAGCTGTACTAGACTCCTCTGCTTTTGCCAGTTCTGCTTTTTTACTAAATCATCAATTCATTTGGCAAATTCTGAAATCTAAATCAAACGTATATTATTGTTAACAATCTTTTCCAGCTTTGAATCATTCTTCCAATTTTTTTCCTAACAACACTTCTAAGGCTGAAACAATTCAATTAATTCTTGTATAATATGTGCACTTTCTGGAGCTACTTCTTAATTACAAACTCAGAAACAAATATCAAACTAATCCAATGCACAAAATGTAAAGCACCTAAAACTGAAAATAGAAAAATTAAGAAAAGGATCTCGTCTGCTAGCTGATTGGACTGAGTCTGTCAGAACTGTGAGGAAACGCCTCCTTCACCAACGATCCCCAGCTTTTGACGAAGACGAAGTGACAGACTTGACGTGTCTTGTTCTGATGTTGTTCCCCTGGGACCCAGGACCAGACAGTTTTTAAGGTGGGGCCGAATCTGTCCCCACCCAACAAGAAGGAACTATTCCCACCTAATGAGAAGGAGTGTATCAAGTAAGACCAACACCTCTTCTCCATTATGGTGGAGATAGCATCCAGGAATAGAACATACCAAAGCTGGCTCATCCTACAGGGGGGCCGCAGTCTGGTCCAGAATGGACCCTCTGGAGGACCTGCCTGCCAAAGGCCACTTCAGCCGAAGTGAATGTGTCCAGCTTATAATGTTTGATAAAAGGGGATGGAAAGGACCATGTAACTCCTTGACAGAGGCATGCGTTGCCCACACCTCTGTTGTGACCGCAGGCAACGGAAGGGCCTGTAGTTCGTAGATCTTGGCGATGCACGATCCAGCGGCCCACAGTCGATAGAGTGACCTTGTTGCCTAGGGTGGAAGGACACAAAGAGCAATTCTGTCTTCCTGAAGAGGGAATGCGGAGGGCCCTCCTCATATCCAAGGTGTGCCACTTCTTCTCCGAGGCATGGACTGGGCCTGGGCAGAATTCAGGCAGTATAAGCTCCTGGCCCCTGTGGAACCAGGTGTTCACCTTGGGGACAAAGGAAGAGTCCAATCACAATACCACCCTATTAGGATGGAAGATACTTAGGTCCTTCCTGAACAGAGAGTGCCACCAGCTCTGAAATCTGCCTAGCCGATGTGATGACTACCAGGAAGGCCACCTTGCAGGTTAGGAAGCATAGTGTGGCTGATCTAAGTGGTTCAAATGGGGCCTCAGTCAGCAAATGCAGTACCTTGGTTAGGTCTCATGTAGGGTATCTCTGCACCACTGGAGGCCATAGGTTCGTTGTGCCAATGAACCTGCGCACGGTTGGGTGATGAGCAAGGGACTCCAGATCCCCGCAAGAAAGGACCAAGGATAGGGCAGCCACCTGGTGACAGAGAGTGTTGGGCAAGAGCCCCTTGTCAAGCCCCTCCTGGAGGAACTCTGGTATCTGGAGCACAAAACCGATGCCGGGTTCAAACCCAACCTGAAGCACCAGGAGCAGAATGCTTTCCAGGTCGCATCATATATCCAATTGGTGGAAGGTCTCCTGAAGGCCTGTATCGTCTTGATCACCTTGGAGGAATAATTGTCCTGGCTCAGAGAACTCTGCTCAAACACCAGGCAGTCAGTTGTAGCCACTGTAGGTCCAGATGGACCAAGGCCCCCTGGCTGAGGGAAATTCTGTCTGGCGGTATCCTCCAAGGTCTGGCCACCAACAGGTTGACCAGGTCAGCAAACCATGGTCACCTGGGCCAGTGGGGTGCAAGGAACAGCAGGTCTGCCCTTTCTACCAAAACCTTCCAGACCACCTTCGGAATGAGGGGAAGGGGAAGAAAGTCATAGAGAAGCGCCCGGGGCCAAGAACTGAGAAGAGCATAGACCCCTTCTGCCACCGATAGTTGAGTGTTGTCCTGGGTGGTGAAGTGGTCCACAGCTGGCTATCCACCAGGAAGCCCACCACCGGAAGGAGCGGATCACTTCCGGCGGAACCCTGACCTTGGCTGGGAAATTGCTCCTCCCTTTTCTTTGGTAAGGCAGGAGAAACCACTGAAGGGACCTGGCATGCAGACGTACCCAATGCACGATGGAAATACATGAAACCATCTTGCCCAGGAGCTGTGAGAGAAGGGCCAGTGCTACTGTACATTCCCTTCTGACATGACTTACTAATTCCCTTAGACTCATCTGGCGCTCCTGGGAGAGACGACCTTGCAAACTATGGTGTCTATTACTGCACCTAAATGGAGCAAGTGGTTTGTTGGTAACAAATGGCTCTTACATTTATAGAAAACCCGTGGTCCTGGAGCACCTTGGATGGTGATCCTCAGGTCCTCTCTTGCCTGAGGGCCAGAGGAGGACTGTATCAGGATATCATCCAGGTAACACTAGACACGCATGGGAAGAGCCTGGAGATGTACTGCTAAAGTGGCTAACAGCTTTGTGAACGCCCTAGGTGCCGACAAGAGGCTGAAGGGCAAGACCCTATACTGGAAGTGTTGGCCGGCAGTAAAATGGGGACATGCAGGTATGCTTCTGTCAAGTCAATGGAGGTGAGGAAATCGCCCTCTCTAACGCCATCCAAAACTGACTGTAGTAACTGCATCTTGAACCGCCTGTAGATTAGATGGCAATTCAGCCGTTTCAGGTCCAGAATTGCCCTCCACCACTGCCATCACCTCGAGGCCTTGGAAATCACAGAGGATAGAATGAAATCCCATGCCCTGTTGGTCCTCTGGAACCGGTTGGATCGCATGAATATCCAACCGATGTTGAATAGCTGTTTCCATGAGGACCCTCTTCGACTTGTCCCTTGAAATGGGACAACAAATGAAAAACCTTGGGGGTATGGAGACAAACTTCAGGGATAGGCCTGACCGGACCATCTCCAGGACCCAGTAATCTGTGGTAATATCCTCCCAATGGCTGGTAAAATTAGCCAGACGTCCCCCAATGGGACAGTAGGTGGTGCAGTTACGTTGGGCATCTATATGAACAACTTCCTCCCCCACAAAAGGACCGCTTGGCCTGAAATTCCCTGTTTCTACCTGACTGGTCCTGCTGCAGCTCTTGCCTGGGGATGTAGGGTCTCTGAGCCCGTGGAATCCCCATCCCTGCATCCATTGCCCAAAAGGATGGGTGGCGAAAATAAGGCGTAGAGCAAAATTTGCCACGTCTAGAGCAGGACATCCAGCGGCTCCACTGGTCAGACTGGGAGAGAGCCAGGTACTGAGATCTGAATAGAAATCCAAGTTTTCAAACTCGAAGGAATGGAGAATTTTTTGACATGTCTGTCCTAGCTGAGGGACTGAGTCAAAAGCTGGGGACCGTTCGTGAAGGAGGCATGTCCTCACAGCTCTGACAGACTCAGTCCAATCAGCTAGCAGACAAGGTCAACCCATTCCCGGATGCTATCTCCACCAAAATGAAGAAAAAAATCTATTTTCATTTCAATTCACAACTTAAAAAACAAAATAATTATATTCAAGCTATACATTTTTAAAGGCATTAGTTGCTACACTTCTTACTCACTAAAGTATCATCTTTATCAATATAAGTAAATGTACTTTCATGTGCTTTATTTGCTCTAAATTATCTTTCTGAATACCTTCAAGACAAAATCATTGTTAAAATTAATCTGCACCAAATACTTCCCTATAACTGGTAAAAATACTTTTAGTATATTTGCCAAAAAAAAAGATTACTGACAGATTTTAATAATACATAACTATCTTCTTACTACTAGATGCTTCAGAGACTATTCCCTCCTTTTTGAATAAAGTAGAAAATCCACAAATTACTAAACAAAAGGGGAAGAAAGGGAATTGTAAAAGGATTTTTCCCCTGAAGAATCTCCAATGCATTGCAGCTGTTTCGGGCTTTAAAGAACACAGGACAATTTTTATTTTGAGGTCTTATTTCTCTTTTCTTAGGCTATGATCATATAAACATAAGCAAACTGTGTAATTTACTTCTCCCACAGCTATTCAGAGGCAGTTTCTTACTGATGCTTTCTTCATACATATTTGAAATACAAATATTTTAAACTGCAACAAAATTTTCTAGCATAACCAAATACCATTGCCTACCCCAAGATATTCCATTACATTCCCCTAATGACAGACTTAATTCAATAACCCTTATCAGTTCTATTAAAATTTTATAAGATTCTCATTGGACTTGGTTTTGAAAAGTCTTAGTTTTATATTGCAACAAACTTCAAAGCTGTGGAGGTTTATAAGCAGTAGTCCTCATGCCTGAAAATTTGAATTAGGGTATTATATTATTATCTTCTCCCAATATTAATACATGAATATCATTGTGGCTAAAATAAACATATAGAACAGAGAATAAAATGACTAAAGACAGTAAAATTTCCTGGCCCAATAAATGAAACCTTCATCTCAAGGGACCATAATAAATAAATAAGACCAAGGATTCATAGCATCTTATGTTAATAATCATTGTATAACCTCTGAACATAGTGATTGTGAAATATTTAACTTCATTCAGACTGCATACCACTTTAGAATTGTCTGCCAAGTCGGTGAATTTTTCTTATCAAAATCAAAATTCTTAGTGTACTCTTCTGCTATCTAGACCTTTTAATAAGTATTAAGAATTAAGTTAAAAATTGCTTTGCATATTTGTTAAGTGAACTCCAACATTCCTCACCTGATTGTCAGAATATTTTTCGAAAACTGAATATTGTTAGCAGAATTCAAAAATTCAAATCTTCCTTTCTTGGCAGACTTTTGTTATATAAAATGGCCATCAATGCCCCATATAAAAGATTGTTTAGAATTTGCTTTCTTGGTGGCACGTAAGTTCTAAAATATACACTTCTTTAAAAAGGTAGATAAAAAGGCTGTGATCTAGACAAAGATAAATGAAAACATTTTACTATTTCTTGTATTATCTTTCAATTTTTATAATGCACATGTACAAATATATTCTTTTATAAAAAGTTCAAGAATGATGTATACGGTAAGCTCCAAACCCAATTTAAATGTCCAAACATTGTATAGATCTAAGAAAGGTGGGTTTGTTGGCTGTTAAAAATTTCAACTTTCTTTTAGGAGCCAAGGTAGCATATCTACCCCTTCCCATTTTTCTACAAAATAACACCTGGCCTCTGTGGGGTAGGCTGAGGTGAGAGACAAATGACCCAAATTGATCTAGCAAGCTCAAGGTTAAGAAGATTCCTCTGTACAGTGAAAAACAACTAATGAATGTTTCTATTTAGTCTCCCATCTACCTGCAAGAATTACTAGACTGAATCTGGTATGTTAATCCCACCTCTTCTAGTCAAAAGGCAAGCTTACACATATATCAATTTGCGGAAGAAAGCTCTCTTCCTTTTTGCATGCATTGATTTCATCTGAGAGTAATTTACCAGCATTTATCTACCAGTTTCTGCAAATAGGTACTGACATATGGAAAAAATGAAATACAACAGAATGGTGAAAAAACAGTTTTAGAAACAAGCCATATTCATGAGTTGGTGTTTTAATTCTTAAGTCTTTTATACAATCAGAAATGGTACTTCATGATAAGTTCAAGTATTATTTTCTGTCACTATCAATGGTGCCAACAGGAAACAGATATAGTACAGCAGTATCCCAGTGAGATTAAATCATCGTCTGCAGAAAGAGGTACCTGAAGGTCCCATTAGTGAAGCAAAATTTGTTTATTTTATAATGTATAATAAAAGGAGCTGATTTCATCCAAATATGCCTATCAGTGGAATCCCTATTGATAGAGCTACTTGGACTATGATGATGAATGGAAGTTGTCCGTTGCTAGCAGAGTATTGGTAGATACCATCCTTGATCACTTTTATTATAGTGCAAAACCAGGGTCTCCTGGAACAGAAAGAGATGATTAGAAACACTTATGCTTTGAGCATCATTGTTTTGTGAGCTAATTGGACAATGTTGGTGCTGATGAAAAAGCTTGCTGGCTGTGGTATTACTCGTGAATCAATTCCTTCTGTTTTTGTTACTTTGGAATTGGGAAAGTAAATGTCTCACTTGTATGATGTCCACTGATATGAACAGGACAAAAAAAGGGCTTTCCCCACGTCCCTGAGATATCCAAGAAAATCTCTAGGTGTACAGCATCTTACTCCAGGCAAGAACAGTCAATTCTATTATTCTGCACATGCATACATGCATACAAACAGAATAATTAACATATATGCAGAATATATAACAATGTAGTCTATACATATATACATACATGCATACATATACAGGTATGTATGTATGTATGTATGTATGTGTATAAATATATGTGTGCGTATACATACATATATACATATATATATATATATAATTTATATTTATTTATTTACACATATACATACATATACATACATACATACATACATACACATACACTACACACACACACACACACACACACACATATATATATATATTTGTATGTTTTTTTTGTGTGTGTTGAGTCATCCTGGATTACCACGAATGGAGGAGATATCACAAATCTCCAATTTTTGCCTTTCAGCCCAATCTCATGGGCCGTCCAGACAGTATAATATAGCCGACAAGCTATTTTTCTATGTTTTTAATATTTTTGCTGATAATTCTATAAATAAAGGGAGGCTGTTATAGATCTATTTCGAGCTTATTTGGTCTCATCAGACAGTCATACCCTTACTGGGATTTGAACCTGGGCAGGTTCAAATCCCAGTAAGGGATCATATATATATATATATATATATATATGAGGTTCACTACTTCATCATGTAAGGGAGCCCTGAAGAACATGTTGCCAAGTAGATACAGAATTGTACCACAGCCATTATACTTGGTGAACACTTTGGGTGTTGAGACCAATCCAAAGAAGAGTAATTTGAACTGGAATTGCTTCTTTTCATACATTAATCTGAGGAACCTCTGATTTTCTGGTCTGGTAGGAATTTGCAGATGAGCTTCCAATAAGTCTATCAAGATTTTAGTTCATAGTTCCATGAGACAGTCTCTAGCATATTTGTCTCTGCATAGTTATACACAAGTGTGCCAAAACCTGCGCAGTCCAATCACAGGAATATGATGCTATCAGTTTGAGAAGCATTGTCCTTGAATCATGGTTCTTCAAATCTCTATTTTTCTTATCTACTTCCAATGTCATGGTCAGTTCAGTCTTTGAAGAGGAAACTAACAGTAAACAGCTATTTTTCAGAGTTGCCAGGTGAATCGCTTTCTGAGGAGCTGCAGGCAGAGGAGGCTGCACTGCCTGGTAAACAAGAGACACAGGTCTCTGGAGAATTAGGACTTTTAAGCTGCCATTGTCTCCCAGTGCAAGAGCTTTCCATGTGGAGAGGAAAGTAGAGCAAAGATGCTCTTTGCAAGAAAAGAATCCTTCTAATTGTGACACTGGACTTGAACTGGTTGGTGACCCTTTTATGATGTTTGGGCTTGGACTTCACTTGACCACTCTACCTGCTATTTTGGATCTGGAATTTCTCAAGGCAAATTTGCTGGATTTTGGGGGACTTGATTTATTTTTTGTATTGCATGTGCATTTTATTCACATTTCCTTTAACACTTATTTGTTTCATAAACTTCCCAAATAAAGCGTGAGACAGGGCATCCTGCTCAAAAGAAACATGGCATCTTGAGAAATCAGGGCTACTATCACATCTTGAAAACAAGAAAGCACTAACCACTGCATAGTCTCATAAAATTGTTTATTTTATGGAGTTTTCTTACTTATTCTTTCCTTGGCTCAAATAGCACTGGGCTCAAATTATTCAGAACTGGATATGTGTTGTACAAATGAGGCAGAGGCATATTCTACAAAGAGTATTTTTCAAAAGAAAGAGTGAGCAATTTTATACACACATTTATTTTCCTCAGGGAAAGAAAATCAATGTTGCAACTCTTCCAAGGATCCTCTTTTTTTTCCGCAACAGACCCACTGAATTTGCTCTCTTCAACTTGATTTCTCTTAAACATTTTAGATAGTCTCACCACTGAGCTGTTAAGACAGTGCAAATACAGAGGAAACAGCCTTGTCAGTAAAGATGTAATAAAACAGGCTGAAAATCCTTTGCACGAAAATGCTAGAAGTAGAGTACAACATGCCCTACTATTACAAAACTGCTAGGGAAAGAGAATGCTAGGTCATAAAGTAAGTGACCTGAAAACTCAGCATTATGCAAAATACGTACATGTATTAAGAAGTCATCCAAATTACTTGAAGTTTTACACTGTGTGACCTCACTGAAGTAAAATTACCTTGTTTGAATTATGTAGGTAACTGAGGATAGTCAATGCATTTTAGATATTCTACAAAATGAATAAAGTGCTTTCATTTAACATATAACACAGATGTCTGTCACAGATGATGCACCTTTGGTTTGGTTAGGGTAAATTCTGTAGGGCAAAACATCAATACTCTTATTGTCCACTTATCCAGAAATGTAAAAGATGATAGACATAATGTGATTTTTATTTACTTATTTTATTATTGGTTAAATTTATTTGCCATCTATTTCTCTGCAAGGCTACTCTAGGCAGCTAACAACAATAAAAAGGAAAGAAACTAAAGGTGTGTAGGCAAAATAATAGAGCAATAAAATAAACAATAACAAAAGAACACATTACATCAATATGATAAACAAAGAAGATGGAGAGGGGAGTGGAGTTTGCTATCAATCTAGAAATCACCTCCAGTGTGTAACTCCCCCATCCAATCCCCAGGCCAACCTTGTTATTATCTTTATCTTATATTATTCTGCAATAATATAAGTTCAATAAAGCAAAAAATAAAAAGCAAAGAATAATTCAATTGTTTAAAACGTTCAAAAAACGTTCTAGAGGAGGCCTGCGAAAACTGTAGCAGGAAAAGAAATAGAGTGATAAATTAAAAATCACCACAGCCTCCAAAATAATACCTCACACACTGAGTAGCTGTTCCAGAGCTAGCAGAGTGGCGGCAGCAAAGCTTGAACATACTTGGCAGCACATCTTTCCACAAAGTGGCAGTGAATTTATTTGCCTTTTTAAAAGAACTCATGGGGTGCAGGCCTGTTCTAGACTGTAGATGCAACTTGCCAAATAAAGCATGAAGTCAATATAAATAAAATTAAATAAAACATAGTATAAACCTGCTTGAGCCAATTTTTACAATTAATCATTAAAACATCTGTTCTTGACCTAGAAACCATTTTCTGAAAATGTTATTTCTACAGATTTCACCAGGCAATTCACTACATTCCGCCCCCCCCTTAAAAAAAAGCATCTTAATCTAGCATGCAAACAAACTCAAGAGCATGCTAATTCAATAACAATATAGTGTTATGCATCTGACAGGTTTATTTCTGTAACAGTTTATGTTTTCATTATGTTCTGTCATCTGCTACATGGATTTTGTATTTAAGAGGATCTTATTGCATCTACCATGTTTACTATGAATTTAAAATAATGAATTTACAAAAGATACCTTGATTAGAAAGTGTTCAAAATTACTTTTTTATTTGTAGCAATAGGTAAAACATTGATTACTTGATGTTCAAATCCAGACAAATCAATAATACATTATAATAAGTCTAGATAAAATTGAAAAGACAAAAAAAAAAAAAAAAGAAACGACCCAAATGATAAAGCTATTTATATTTTCTTGCTAATGTGCAGAATTTGTCAAGCTCCTACCTGAGACTAGCTGGATCAGAACAGGCACTCAAAATTCTAATTGTAGAATTAAGAAGCCATTAGAAAAGAATTCCAGCACTATTGTGTATCAAGTGTGAATTCTATTTGTACTGTAAACATTGTTCAAATTCTTGCATCTTTTTCTTTTGCCATATTATGTAAAGGACACAAAGCCACTCTCTTTTGGATGGTCTGTTTCCATTTGTTCCTTGTGTTGGAAACGGTTAGATCCAGTACCAGTTGAGGAGTAACAAACACAATACTTATAGTTTCTTTAAGCATTCCTGTTCATATAATTATTTTAATATCATTGGCTAGCAATCTTAAAAGCCATTAACAAAAATTGTCTGAAAAAGTACACGGTCTTCTTCGTCTTCTTCTTCCAGCTCATTAGCAGGACAGACACTACTCAGGACAGATGCAAAGGTTACAATATCTAATATATAACTCTTTATCATTGCTAATGAAAAAAACTTCAGTAATACAAATAGAGCTGTTAGCTGTCACGGTAAAAATAGGAAAAATTTAAGACAGATAATAGAACATTCAGAATTGAGCAAAGTAAGGCAGAATTTGAAATTGAACTATGTACAAATGATGAACATGTAATTGCTAGAAAGGAAAGACTTTTATTGAAATCTGAAATGAAAAAGAAGTAGTAAAGGATTGTATAATAAAATGGGCTAAGAACCTTGGACCTAATATACTGATGGAACAGTAGGAAAATACATCATTAAAAGGACTGAAATTTATCTTATATCTTAAGTTAGAATTTTTATAAAATGATGTACCATTAGTTGTCTGGATTATACAGTTAGTTCAAATTTATGTTAGGAATGTGGACAACATGAAGGATCATTTGATCATACCAGATGAACTTGTAAAAAACAAGAAATTTCTGGATTAAATATATATAATACAAAGAATTTTAAAGATCAACATTCAAATGAATCCAGAAATTTTCTTTTTGGGATTAGTGGCAATCAATTAGGAAAGAGCCATGAAAGACAATTTTTATATACAATTACTGCTGCAAGGTAATAGGCACAAAAATGGAAAGACTAAAGACCCGACAATAGCAGAATGATTGAGAAAGGTGAAAGAACTAGCAGAGATGGCAAAAATCAAAAACCTCATTTGCCAATGCCTGGAAACCTCTTGTGGCATTGCTTCCCAAACCTTTTCCTTCATTACCCAAAACCAAGTATTCTATCAGAAAGTCCTTTTTACCGCTTATTAGAAAGTCCTTATTTAAATGTCCCTGTTGTGATTGGATAACGGGTTCATAATTTACCCAGGGGTTTGGGAAACAGTACTTGCGGATCTTTTGCTGAAAAAAGGGAAAAAATGAACCTGTGATTTATGGGTTTGAAGATTAAAAATGGTAGCTAAAAATAAAAAAAATAAAATAAATGCCATTCATAACTGTTGTCAATAAGATCAGAAGCTGCTTCTTTGTAACCTTTTCTTTTTATTTTCTATTTTTATTTCTTTTGTTACTTATTCACTATGGTAGTCTTTGTTTCTTTTCTAATGTTTGTATTGTTTTTATTCCCTCTAAAAATCTCTTCAATAAAAATTATATTTTTATAATTTTTATTGAAGGTTTTGTGATACCTTACATATATCAGTAAGCTCATTAAAACTGAAATTCTTTGATCCGCTTGCTGATTTCCTCTTGAAGCAGTGGGAAAGTTCCTGTATATAGTTCCCTGATATAGAAGGAATGTACAGATGTTCCAAGCCCTATGATATTTTAAAAGCCATGCCTTCCCTTCCTAGCCTCTGAGAAGTTCAGTACAGCTTTATGCTTTAGCCTCACTATCACTTACAACAAAACAAACTCCTAGGCATTCTTTTTCAAATGTTCCTTTCCTTTCGGAATCAAGATTTCTAGATGTGCAGATCCACAGATTACATGATCTGACTATCCATTATGTTCATAAGTTCTCCTTGATCCACTTATTCATAGAGTGAAGTTTTTTTTTTAATTGTTTAAAAATGGAATTTATAACTATCAATGTGATGATGCCATTTAAATCCAGTAGTACAATAAAAGCAGATTAACAAAATTTCTTTCAATGTTTCCACTGACATAATTGCAAGCTCTCAAGTTGGGAGAATATAAAATAGAATGAAGCTAACTAAAGAAGTAAATGGATTTAAGATTAAGACAAATAACTTTTCTAACTTGCAATTAAGCACTATCTAAGGAAATCAAGCTTGAAGATAAGTATCAGAGATTAAAGGTGGCACAGTATAATTCATACAGCTAGTATAAACCAGGTCAGAGATAATAGAAGAAAAATTTTTAATGAATCATAGTCTAGTTCATTCAAATAGATCCAATGGTTAAAAAAAAATCACATGCATCTATATTTGGTTTTTTAAAAGACAGCATGTTAATAAATATGCAGTAATTTTATTTCTAACAATTCAAACGATTGAATTATCTATTTTCCTCAGCTAATATTTCTTCAAGTTCAAACTTTATAAAATGAAGCAGACACCCTGAATCAAAATTTCTTTCCTCCCAGAAAAAAATTTGTGACCTGGAATACCACAAATGTAGCTTTTTCCCAGCATCACCCTATCCTGGAGAATAGATACTGAAACAGCATTCCCTAGTGTGCATGATTCCTCAACACTAGTTAATCCTATCTGTTTTGGTTTCTATTGACTCTAAATATAATACATTGTAAATTGCCTCCAGCTTTGTTAAAATAAATACTACTTATTTTTTATGTATTTATTAAGATTTAGAAAGCTGTTCCATTCTGCATTGATTCTGGATAGGGGTACAGTTAAAATTGTTATACCATATTTTTCGGAGTATATGACACACTTTTTTTCCTCCTAAAAGAGGATGAAAATTTGGGTGTGTCTTATACGCTGCCTGTAACCCTTCCCACCCGCCGGCTCCCACCCTTTGGCCTCCGCGCGTCTTCCTCCTGGCTGCAGAGATTGCAACCAACAATGGCTTATGTTTTTGGGCTCTGTGCGTCACATTTTCAGTCTCCAAACGCCCTGTTTGAGAGCCTTTCAAGGTTGTGGGGATTGCCAAAGCATATCGCCGCCAAAAAACGCAATGTGTTTGGAGGCTGAAAATGCAACGCGTGGTGTCCAAAATGGCAAGTTGGAACAGCTTCTGTCTTCTCTTACCTCTTCCTTCTTCACCTGCTTTAGTCACTGGAGCTCTCTCTGACAAGCAGCAGTGCTTTTGAAGCTGTTTTTCAACCCCAATGTGAGCGAAGCGATCTTCTGGGGTTTGCCGGCTTTCCTAATTGCTGCTCCCTCCGATGATCAGCTGTGGTTTAGAAACTGTCTTTTTAGCCCCAACCAGCCCCAACCTCAAACCCATGTGAGCAAACTAATGTGCTGAAGCTGACCAGGCTAAGAATACTAGCCAGATGAATATCTGGTAGGCAGAATTTTTTTTTCCTATTTCCCTCCCCAAAAACTAAGGTACATTTTATACTCTGGAAAATACAGTAATTTTATTTTACACTTTTAATATTCTGTAAGGCAAGAAAGAAACAAGAATACAGACCACAACAATATTTCAAAATTCAAACTATTACATTTATCAAAGGAAGTTATTACTGTTAACATAACTTTCCAGATCTGATAAAAATGTGAGTCATCACTCTGAGATCTGACTATGACAAAAGACTGGTGGTAATCTGAACCAAGACAAAAGCCAGATGAAACATCTAACGACATATTGGATCCTAAATAACGTGGATCAAAATTACCATTCTGAGCCACATTACACTACACATTACACACACACTACACACTTGGGGATAGGTTAGATTCTCCAAAAGTTATGAGAGACTCAGAGTCTCTGCTTCCAATTTAGAGACTGAATCAAGCAGCTCAGTCAGGGAGATAGCCTATACAGCAGGGAAATCAATACAGTAAAAACAAACACAACTGCTCCCTAGTGCCTTCAGATCTCACATCTGGTTATTTCTAGTGCCATGGGAATGGGCCATGCATGGGGAAGGTGTAGTAGATATTAGATACTGATTTTACATTCCAGCCCCTCAATTTTGAATTCTAGTTGGCTGCAGTGAGGGACAACTCACTGCAGCCAACTAACCACAGACATTTTTGTCAATGGAAATCATGTTGCAGAAACAGTGGTGGATAACATTTATCATGTTGAGTTATCCCATGTAGCATTGTCTGTCCTGTGGCAAGATGGCCGTGGCAGGTTGGTCACTGACGGTTGCCAGTGGCATGTTCAGTAGACGCAAGGAAATTAAGTTTTCTTGCAGGCTGCATGCGTAACACCTCCCACCCAACTCATTCATACCTGTAGTACTCCAAAGCCAATGGGGATAGTTCAGGGGTCTGCAACCTACAGTTCTGGAGCCACACATGGCTCTTTCATCCCTCTGCTGCGGCTCTCCGTTGCTCAAAATATGCATCACAATGTGTGATACCTACCAGCACGCAATTTATTGAGCTTTTCTTTTATTTTTATTTGGAGTTCAAAATGATTTTGTTGCATGCAGAAATAAAAATTAGTTTTCTCTGTAGCAATTCATTGATTATATAAATGCAACACACTATAGTTTTTTTATGCATAGCATAAAGGTAAAAAACGATATATGCAGTATTATCTTCATTTAGAATAGAATAGAATTTTTTATTGATCAAACAATAAAATAAAATAAAAGATATGTTCATCAAGAATCATAAGGTACAACACTTAATGATAGTCGTGGGGTACAAATCAGGAAACAATATCAATATAAATCGTAAGGATACAAGCAACAAAATTACAGTCAAACAGTCATAAGTGGAAGGAGATGTCATTTTAGATGTCAAAATGTTTTTGTGGCTCCCGGTGTTTTCTTTTCTCTGGGAAACGGGTCCAAATTGTTCTTTGAGTGTTTAAAGTTGCCAACCACTGGGTTAGCTGCTAATATAATACTAAAACCTCATACTCAGATCTCCAATACAAAAGTAATCCAAGAATTTAAATCTTCAGTAATCAATCATATGAGTAATCCCAGAAGCCATTCTGCAAATAAAGCACCACAAATTAGGGACCCAGTTTGTGGGGGCAATAAGATGACTTTGTATAAATATACAAAAGTATGAAGGCTATTGCTTAACGCATTGTAAGCCGCCCTGAGTCTCCAGAGAAGGGCGGCATATAAATCAAATTTTTAAAAAAAACAGTCAAATGTACAGTATCCTTGGAATGATGGTAGGAAACAGAGATCATAATCCATATTTAGGAAATCAACACACATGCAGCTGCAAGTTTCAGGTGAATTCAATACTCACAGCCTCCCCACTGCCCATTTCTCACCTTGACCTCAAAAAGTCTCTGCTTGCTAAAGAAGCAACTTCCCAGCTGCCACATCACCTCCCAATTGATTATGCAAGCCAAAGCAGCGGGATTTTTAGTTGGTTGCCAACACTGGGCTAAATAAGAGCTTTCCTCCCTGACATGGAGAGAAACATACTATGTGGCCAAGACATTTACACAAAGACCTGTAGTTTGCACCACTGAAACACTGTAGACACATTTCTCAATTTTTCCACATTGTCACTCTGCAGTGTTCCAAATCTACCACTACAATCAAGAGCAGTCAAAAATCACAGGAAACAAAATCTTCAAAAATCCATCCAAGTTCTCCCAATATAGAGGCATTTGACATTTACTTTCTCCCTGATTACCATCTTGGGAGGGAACAAAGGGATGGACAAAGCTTGATTTTAATTGCTTAATTTATATTTTCAGAAATAGATAGCCAATAATTATTTGTTTGTTTATTCTATTCAACAATCTTTGGAAGATTCCTTACTACATCTGATATGACTTTTGATTAGTCTTCAGACTATTCTCAAGCTTGCAGTATAGACATGACTAAAATATCAGCTACTTATTCTTATCACTCTTCATTTTTCTTGGATTATTTTTACTATCTTATCTGATTAAAGAGTTCCTGGAAGTTTTCTAGTTTCTTTTTTTCTCCTTGTTAATATTCATATGTGTGCTTTTGGTTTTTAACATCGTATGTACTTAATTAAAATCCTTTCCACTTCTTCTTTCTTTTGAACAATACTTTAAGCTATTTTAAGTAATCCAGTTAAAAACAAATGCATACATTCCCCAATTGTGGCCTGCTCACAAATTACATACATTGAGAAATTTTCAACAGATCCCTGGCAAGCAAAATTATCCACTCTAAGTCTCAAAGACTAGAATCCAACTACATAGAGTAAACCTCCTAAGTATTCTCTTCTATCAGGATAAAGATGTTTTTTTCCAATAGGAAGCTATTCCTATTCCTATGTGTTTTATTTACTTTATTAACTAGAAAACATTCTTAGTACAATTCAAAACTTTTAAATGTATGTTTCCTTAATATTTATTTTATACCAAGTCAAGTTTTCTTTTTAAAATAACACACTGAACTATTGTGCCCTTCTACCTATTATAATTCAGAAACCACAGTTAACAATTGTCAATGGTTAAACCGAAGATTAAGCCAAAATGAAAGCTAATTTGTTTATTATTGCAATTTTCCATGCTTGCTCTATTTTTCTGCCATGATTTTTCCTTGAGAACTGTACATCATTTACTTAAAAATTATAAGAGTACTTGAAAATAGTTTATATACAAAGACATCTTTAATTAGTAATCCCAAAAACATGATTGTCTGCCTATCATAAGTTAATACTCACCTCTGTGCAGCAAAACTCCTCACACCTTTTGAAAGCAAATATTCTAGGTCCCTTTCACACTGATCAGCCCATTCAAGTGGTACCCTATAAAACACAAAAGAGAAAAAGAACTCAGTATGTATGTAAAACCATCATAAAATTATATATTCAACCCATCTGCAGGAGAGCATTACTTAAGTCAGTTATAGCTCCACATGCACAATTAGCACTTATCTGCCAAAGGAATACTAAACACAGATTTGCTTTTTTGGCTAAAAGATGCTACAAGCTTTCTTGGAGGTTTTCAGAATGCTAGGATGTAGGTGGGGAGAGAAATAAGCGAATCACAAATTGGAAACTAGTCTAATTGTAGTATACCAATGGGGATCTCACTTGAACAAACACTAGAAACAAACAAACAAAAAAACCCCGTTTCATAGCAATAAACCTTACTTTTGGGGTCCACTGAAAAATGATTCTTTGTGCAACAACAGAAAATACTTATATTCTCAAACGTGAAAAAAAATACTGCCTCTGATAACTCATTAAAATTGACTAATTCATCCACTGGCATTTCTTGAAGTATATTCAGAAACCCAACATTGCTTTTTTTTATTACTGATTCTAAAATTTACAAGATTCCAACCATGCCAAGTAATATAGTAATGGCTGAAAGGAGATGCAGCTGTATGTTTTCTGTTATGTTTAATATCAGCTCATAATTATTTAGAACCAATAATTAAAAGACTCCAGAAAAGAAAAACTTAAATTTAATCAACTTATATATTGTATCTCATATGCTACCTCTCTTGCTTGTATTCAAAGAAAAGATCCAAAGAACAGTAATACATAACATCAAATTTGGATTAGAATTAGCAAATAACTGTTTTATTCAACACTTGATTATTTAACAATCTGAATGTCATTCATTCAGATTCATTATATTTACAATTAAAGCATCATTTTTTTAAAAAAATGGCTTGAATAATACCTACAAAACCTACATTAAAATAGTAAACAACAATAATACAATCGCCACGTGGCAATAACTTCCATTTCTACCAATGAATTCAGATACCTAATACAGCAGTCTTATAATAGTTGCACAGGGACTCACAGCCTTCAATCACCATAAGCAGCCAAGAAGGGGACTAGAACTAAAGTTTCAGATGCTGCTGAGAAGCCCAACAGGACTAGAAGTGGGGTCACTAACATATAAGTTGTGACACAAATCATCAAATAGCATGAATACTACTTCCATCCTATTCATACTTTATCATTTATCTATCCCATACTCCCATACTCCCTCTGTGGTTACCCTTGGTACACCTCTCTGAAATGAATTCCCACCAAAATAAAATATAATTTGTTACTATTTGGGGTTCAGAATAAATAAGATTCTCTTCACCATAGTATTTTAGGGTTTATAACATTATTTTAGTCATGTTTTATTTATAATATGTACTTGTGTATGAATAATCTGTCTTTTCTCATTTGTTCAGAGTTCAAAACACAACTTCCTTTGGAAATCCTTGCAAGAATTATGGTAGAACTTCATAAAGTATTACATTAATTTCAGCAAAAGGAACTGTTACCTAGATTTGTAGTCCTGAATCTGCATCAACAGGGACTCTAATCAATTACTTCCTATATTTATTGTCTCCGAAGAAAACGAGATCCAGAATTATTAGTAAGAATTACTGATGATCTTATCTAGATTTATTCAATTCTTCTCCATATGATTTAAGTTTGAAGATGTTGTATTTTCAGGGCTAAAGCATATATTTTTGATGCTGATTAAAATATTTAAGAAATGTCAAATCTATTTTTCTACAAACTGTCTAGTACAACACTGAAATTTCAGTGACCATATACTTTACATGATACTTGAAAACCATATATTTTATTATTTGGTGAAATGCAGATTTAGAAATTGAAAGCAACACTTCCTTTAGAACTGTGATGGCGAACCTATGGCACGGGTGCCACAGGTGGCACGCGGAGCCATTTCTGAGGGCACACGAGTGTTGCCTTAGCTCAGCTCCAGCACACATGTGCCCACCGGCCAGCTGATTTTCGGGCCTTCCTGGCCCACCGGAAGTCGGAAAATGGGCTGTTTCTGGCCTCCGGAGGGCCTCCGGGTGGGTTTGAGGAAGGCCATTTTTGCCCTCCCCAACTCCTAGAAAGCCTCTGGAGGCTGGGGAGAGTGAAAAATGAGCCCACTTTGCCATCACATGCCAAAAGTGGGAGGAGCAAATGCACATGCACGAGAGGGCGGAGCATGGGTGGGCATTGAATTATGCATGTGGGCACACATGCACACGATCCCCCTGCTCTCCCCCCACTTTTGGCACGCGACAGCAAAAAGGTTAGCCATCACTGCTTTAGAAGAAACTGGTATAATACCAATACATGTTTCATGCTACCATATTTTTCAGGTTTACTGTAAAAGTTGTTAAAATGCATGAGCATTAACTTTTACATACTGCATAAGAAATATACATTAAAATTATATTTAAACATCACATTAAAATGTTCTTTTTCTGTGTCTAACTCAGTGCATTACCACCTTCTCCAAATATATTCTAATATTTTATTAATTTAAACCAAACTAAAATTCTCAGAAATCATGATTTATGATCTACATACAACTATGGTTCCCAAGTCAGCTATAAAGCATAATTGAAACAAATACTTCTAATATCCTCTTTATAATTAATTAAGAGGAAAGCATGGGAAGAGGAGGTTCATCCATACTCCGCTAAAACCATGTTTAAAATTAACATCTCAAATCTCTTATTATGCCCAATATAATATTTTTGGATCAGTACAGGAAACTGAATCCCCTCCTGACTTTACTGCAACTTTTTTTAGCACAAGAGAGATATTCACTATTAATATGGCTATCATCAATAATGTAGTTAAAACAGATACCATCAATTGATTAATTCGACGGAAGTCTAGTGTTTTTTGAAGGGAGAACATTTCAGCACATTCTTCAGCCAAATGACTTTTTGAAATTAAGGTTTCTATATAAAAGAACAAGATTCTCTTGCTTTATGAAATCATAGTTGAACTTCACTAATAAAAATAATGCATGCCAAAATAATGCAAGTTAAGAGCACTGCCAAAGAGACATGTTATCACAATTCATCCTGAAAAGTGGGACCAAAGAAAGAAAGGAAAAGGGTGAAAGATACCTGGAATCTATGGCCAATTCTCAATTCTTATAGTCTGGTTGAATGATCGAAAAAATAATGTATCCTTCAGTTTTAAGGTTAATTAATTCTTTTATCTGAAAAAAATAGTCTTGATAAACTTTAGTTCAAAATACTATTTATGTCATATAAGTAAATGCAGGCCATTTTAAATATGCCTTCATATTGCTTTATTCAATTATTCTATTTAAATGGTTATTTAAATGGTTTATCAAATGCAATGTGGCAATGTGAACAAGATTAAAAACAATAATAAAATGATCTTACACATGTATCTGCGATTACAAGGAAGCAACATATGATACTAAAATTAAATGCAAGTGAAAGAATAATGGATTGCAGAAAATATTTCATCCTTGAAATCAATGATTTTAGACTACCCTACTCTTTTCCCCAAATCTACAAACAACCTATGAGATGTTATTTTGCTTTAATTTACCAGTTTTAGGCACTATTTAATTATAACTCTGGGTTAGAAAAATATCTGTTTAAAATGAAGTGCAGATCATGACCTGCAGAGATAATGTATTCAGCGGGGATAGAAGAGCCCTCACGCTGAAAGGAGTTAGAAATCTCCAAGGCTTAGAAATAAAGTCTTTTTTTTTTTTTTTTTTTTTTTGCAGGTATTCTCAAAGGAATAATGCTAGACACGTCTGTCCTACTCGACCGAGTCGAAGAACTGCCTGTCACAGCGAGGAGGCGGAGCTTAGGATTTCTGCAGACTCGGTCCTAACCAACTCGTACCGGTTACCGCCCATCCTGACTGCCGTTCCCGCCTTGTGGAGAAAATGTATTTGTTGTACTCCCCCCCTCTTCAAGACATCTATTCCTAATTGGCAATTCTAGCACAAGTAAAATAACAAAATAATCCCTATGAAAAATGTGAAGTTGCAAAGAACTCCGTGAAGCTAACAAACAGTTTGAAATCAGTAACAACTTCATAATTTGACAAAGCAGATTAAATGATGCTATGCAAAATCTATCAACATTCTTCTAGCAAATTCAATGAGGTGATAAAGACAGAATATTAAGCTGATAGATGCCAAATGTTTTACATTAAAATATTGACACATCAAATATAGCCTTCAATTCTCATTATAATATATTTTAATAGATGACTAAAATCAGTTCTTAATTGGACTGATAAATAGAAATACTAAGATTATGCTTCAAGCTACAAGCTTAAATATTTCATAGTTAGCATCTGTTGTCTCCTTTTATTTTTAGCCTTTTAGATTTTTTAAGCCAAAACACCATCAAAAAAGAAACAATATTTTCTATTCCTGCCTCTAATATCTCTACCCAAAACAAATTATAAAAACAATAAAAATTACTGGCACACTGAGGACTAAACTGATTTTTTTTAAAAAAATAGTTACAAAACTGTTGATACAAACCCAACTCAAAAATTGAATTGCAATTTCAGGTAATTAAACTGTGCAATAAATGTAACTGTGTTGTCATATGAAAACAGAGTTTAGTAGAATATTTTACTGGCTTCCATAAATTATCCTTGCTATACTCTTTTAAAATAGTATGTCATAAAAATTTTACACTGAAAAACAAGAATACAGAATCAATAGCAATAGCAATGTAATGGAAAAGAGCATCAGCGCCATAAATTCTGTAATATATAGATACTACCTAGGTAATTTATGATAAAGATAGAATATTAAGAAAGTGACTATATAAACTGCAGTAACAAATAAACATTCAAAATGTTAAAGATCAACATAGACCATTTATCTCTGCATTTACAATTCTACATTGCAGGTCTTTCAGACTGTAGCGCTGGTGGCTCATCATAATTAAATTAACTTCTCTATATAGTTTTTATGTGTCTTCATTTTTTAGAATTTACTAAAGCAAAATGATTTTCAGTAGAACAGAACTGGCATTTATTGTGAATGGATCATTTCCGTAAATGTTCAGAAATTTGTGCTAACCATTAGGAGATTTCTGGGGAGGGGGAATGTTTCACACATTTGAAATTTTCACACATTTGGAGGATTTCTAAGCCATCCCTAAGTATGCAAAAATAAATACAGTCTGACAGAAGTCTCTCCCATCCAAAGATATGTATATATAAAAATAAGTTATATTTCTGAGTGGAATGCCCCCTCCCACATGTTAGACCAGGTGTCTCGGTAAACACTTAATCTTTTCCCTGGCTCAAACTGATAAAGGGAAGAGAACTTGTGGCTCAGAAGGTTAATTCAACTGCCTAACATGCAGGAAGCCCAAGTTTGAATTCAAGTAAGGGTATGGCTAGCTGATGAAAGCTAAAAAGCTTGAAATAGATCTATACTAGTCTCCCTTTATTTCTTTATCAGCAAAATATAAATTTGGTGTAAAATGGTTTGTCGTGAATGTGATTGCTTGAGGGCTCCTAGATTGGAACTGAAAGGCAAAAAAGGGAGCAGAATGCCCCCTCCCACATGTTGGGGTAGACCAGGTGTCTCGGTAAACACTTAATAAAAATAAATCTAAATAAACAGATTAAATTTAAGACTTCTCCACAACTTGGATGATGATGATCATGATGATGACGATGAAGGCACTAAGATGAAATTATAAAATCCATCCATCCAAAGTCACAACTTCCAGTAAGCCTATCAAACCATCATCACTTTCAATCCAATGCCCATGCTCCTTTAGGAAAGAAATCAACTGGATGCAGAACTGACGATCTACTTTTCACTGGAGAGTTATAAAATAGTATCCTCTTTGTAATATTGGAGGGTCATCAGGATACATTAAATACTGCATTGCTATAACTCTGCTGCTTTAGATCTTGAAATACTTCCCTTCCAAAAACGAGTAAGTGGCTTTCATAATCCCTTCCAATATTTATTAGAACTACAGTAAGTGGTTCCATCCCACTCGATGCCAAAACTCTTTGGAGTGCAAGATTGGGGGGGGGGGGAAGCAGAACCATCTATTTCTGCTCAGTCTTCTCCACAATTATTCAGCAGAGTTCATCTCAGTGGGAGGACATAAAGGAAAGAGTTTTCTGAATTGGCTTTTGTTCTCCCTAGTGAATTCATTATCACAGCTAAAATTCAGATTCTTAGTTTCTGACTGAGCCCACTCCAACCCCAAGGTGTTGAGAGGTCCTTTATTTACCTTTACCAAAAGATGATAAAAAGATTTCATACTAAAAGTTTAAGGATGCCAAACTTAGCAACTCTTTAATTCCAATGAAGAACAACACAAAAATCTTATTTAATTAATATCTTATTTAATTACAACTAAAAATATTTCATTTTGGCTATGAGTTATTTAAAATAATAAATCAGAGATATAATTGTCAGAGATTGTATTCAAAGAAACAAGGGGTTTTGGAAATGAGATGAAATTTATGATGGTAAAAATAGTCCTTTATTATTCAGTTGGACTGAACTAATTATTACAATAGTATAAATTTGACCAATAAACCTAAACTATCATTCTCTTTACCTTTCCAGTTTTGAAGTCAAAGTCTAGACGTTCAACGAAACATATTTAGTAATAAAACTGCCTCTTTACTTGTGATCTTTGTTCTTCATCTCTTTTGCTGACCATCTTTTTCTTTCTTTCATTGATAGTATTTCCTTTAAATATCAGAACTTATATAGACCTTGTGAAAGCATTCCTTAACATAGTCTATCAGCATGAGCCAAGCACCTTTTCCAAAGTATTAAAGAATCCATATTCTTTGGGTGGCTTGCATGGCTATTATAAAGGTTGTCCAACTGTCTACACTTTATATATGCCCAGCCATGGTGTCAGAGGACGGTCCTGATGTTTGTGCATACAAGTACAGAAGCTACTGAAATCTTTGAATAATAAACAAATCAACATCTACTCAGGTTTTGAGTTGTTAGACGGATACAAAAAGAATTCATTTTTTCCCTAAAATGTAACATATTTTCCTTTCACTAATATTTTTCCATAAGCCCTAGAACTGTATGAATTCTTAATACATTTCTGATTTAGCCAAATCACATATATTGATATAAGGGTAGTCTAAGTCAAAGGGGGGAGGAGCAAAGACGAAAATTATCATAGAAATATTATACTGAAGATCAAGCAGCAACATTCTTCATCTGCTCATCAGGTGTCAAATAAATTACTGTATTCTAGGAATTTTTAAAATTATTATTAATATGCAGAGAGGGAGGGACAGAAATGCACTCTGCTCAAATCTGTCAGGTGATCCAAACTGTTGTGAATGTAGAATTTCCCTTAAATTTTTCTAATTCTCAGTGTCCTCTAGCTAATCGTATTAATTTATCAAGTTGGTCAATTCTGAGAGGAAAGCATTTACCCTCACTAAAGTTGACCTGCTCTCTCAAGGACAGATACTATATTCTTTTCACAGCCATTTGCAAAATACTAACTAGATGGTAATAGCTTTTTGTTTAATTTAAAAGCCCATCAACATTTCATTAAAACCGCTGATTTAGCATCAATTAACAAACCGCAATTTTATCTCACCCCTGCCTCTTACTCATAGTATTTCTTAACTCTGTCCTATAATCTTTCAATCAGAGCTATCTGTCATTTGGCAATTGCTGCATTAAACTAATTTTCTTTTAGTTATTCATACTAACCCAGCCAGAAACATGAGCAGAATGGAGGTCTAGACATCTGCTCTCATAGGATGTGATGCAGAGATATACAAATACAATGGGGCAAAAAAGTATTTAATCAGCCACCAATTGTGCAAGTTCTCCCACTTAAAAAGATGAGAGAGGCCTGTAATTGACATCATAGGTAGACCTCAACTGTGAGAGACAAAATGAGAAAACAAATCCAGACAATCACGTTGTCTGATTTGGAAAGAATTTATTTGCAAATTATGGTGGAAAATAAGTATTTGGTCACCTACAAACAAGCAAGATTTCTGGCTCTCACAGACCTGTAACTTCTTCTTTCAGAGGTTCCTCTGTCCTCCACTCATTATCTATATTAATGGCACCTGTTTGAACTTGTCATCAGTATAAAAGACATCTGTCTTACAACCTCAAACAGTCACACTCCAAACTCCACTAGGGTGAAGACCAAAGAGCTGTCGAAGGACACCAGAAACAAAATTGTAGACCTGCGCCAGGCTGGGAAGACTGAATCTGCAAGCAGCTTGGTGTGAAGAAATCAACTGTGGGAGCAATAATTAGAAAATGGAAGATATACAAGACCATTGATAATCTCCCTCGATCTGGGGTTCCATGCAAGATCTCACCCCGTCGGGTCAAAATGATCACAAGAACGGTAAGCAAAAATCCCAGAACCACACGGGAGGACCTAGTAAATGACCTACAGAGAGCTGGGACCAACGTAACAAAGGCTACCATCAGTAACACACTACGCCGCCAGGGATTCAGATCCTGCAGTGCCAGACGTGTCCCCCTGCTTAAGCCAGTACATGTCCGGGCCCATCTGAAGTTTGCTAGAGAGCATTTGGATGATCCAGAAGAGGATTGGGAGAATGTCATATGATCAGATGAAACCAAAGTAGAACTGTTTGGTAGAAATACAACTCATCGTGTTTGGAGGAGAGAGAATGCTGAGTTGCATCCAAAGAACACCATACCTACTGTGAAGCATGGGGGTGGCAACATTATGCTTTGGGGTTGTTTCTCTGCAAAGGAACCAGGATGACTGATCTGTGTACAGGAAAGAATGAATGGGGCCATGTATTGTGAGATTTTGACTGCAAAACTCCTTCCATCAGCAAGGGCATTGAAGATGAAATGTGGCTGGGTCTTTCAGCATGACATTGATCCCAAACACACCATCCGGGCACCGAAGGAGTGGCTTCGTAAGAAGCATTTCAAGGTCCTGGAGTGGCCTAGCCAGTCTCCAGATCTCAAACCCATAGAAAACCTTTGGAGGGAGTTGAAAGTCTGTGTTGCCCAGTGACAGCCCCAAAACATCACTGCTCTAGAGGAGATCTGCATGGAGGAATAGGCCAACATACCAGCAACAGTGTGTGCCAACCTTGTGAAGACTTACAGAAAACGTTTGACCTCTGTCATTGCCAACAAAGGATATATAACAAAGTATTGAGATGAACTTTTGATATTGATCAAATACTTTTTTTCTACCATAATTTGCAAATAAATTCTTTCCAAATCAGACAACGTGATTGTCTGGATTTGTTTTCTCATTTTGCCTCTCATACTTGAGGTCTACCTATGATGTCAATTACAGGCCTCTCTCATCTTTTTAAGTGGGAGAACTTGCACAATTGGTGGCTGACTAAATACTTTTTTGCCCCACTGTAGCATGAGAGCTTTTTAAAAGCTGATTTTGAGAAACCCTGTCTCTAATACAGTAAAAATACAAAGGGTTCTAAGGGCAATTAGAAGCCTCGAGAGGCTTATATACAGAGAAACATTTTGAAAGATCTACACCCTTCATCTTGCTGAAGGAGATAAAAGAGTTACCAAAGATAATCAAAACAATGAAGGATAGGGGAAGGTCATTTCCCTGTTTTAATACACATATTTCTGCTGGGGAAACAAGACATTATTTTGAATATCTTTTTTGTTCTCAAGCAATATGTTTTAGAAAACAGTGGTTTTGACATAATAGCAATCTTTAAAGTCTTGACTGCTACCAGTAATTACCCATGACAAACAATTCATGCTGGTCATTTGGGGGGGGAAATACTAGCTATTATGCTTTTCTGTGATCTTGAATTGGCCTAATAAAAACATTCTGACAATGTGGATTGTATTCATCATAGCCCCACATATTCATAAAATACTGTTACTAATGAGCAAATTCTCTGAATTCACTGGAGGGAGTCAACTGGACAATTCATCTATCCTAGTAAGGCAGGAGCTAGTACTACAATAGCTATGTTTCCAAAATGAAGTTAATGCAATTTTGCAGGAAGAACAGAACATATGGAAGAACTTTATTTTAAAGAACAACAGGGAAATCTGCTTCCTTTCTCTCACCTCACAAACCATGAAAAGAAATGTAGATTTATTACTACACCAGAAGACTACAGCAAATTATGGATTAACATTAAATATGTTTCCATACAAGATGTTTAACAAACATTACACAATAATTCTGAGTATCTACTTGAAACACTTTACAGGTGGTCCTCGCTTACTGACTGCCTCATTCAACAACAGCTCAAAATTTAAGATGCTGTTTCATCAGGTCTGTCACTGTCACTACTACTAATGAAACATCAGCCTATATTCCTTGTTTCATACAGTGCTGTCCAGAAGTTATTCCAGCAATACATACCAACCTTGAAACCACACACCAATGAATGTCTATCACTCTTTCTAATCATACTTGGCTATTATAACTTCTAATAGGTTTACTGCAATGGTGAAATCCAATTTTTTTTACTACTGGTTCTGTGGGCATGGCTTGGTGGGTGTGGTGTGGCTTAGTTGGCGTGGCAGGGGAAGAATACTGCAAAATCTCCATTCCCACCCCACTCCAGGGGAAGGATACTGCAAAATCTCCATTCCCACTGCACTCTGGGGCCAGCCAGAAGTGGTATTTGCCGGTTCTCCGAACTGCTCAAAATTTCTGCTAACAGTTCTCTAGAACCTGTCAGAACCTGCTGGATTTCATCCCTGGTTTATTGGTTTTCATCATGTACCAGTCTTAATAATCTAATAAACTACTATCAAGTCAAAGCAAAGCTTAAGAGCTTGAGATGTCTACGATAAGTTCCATAACATTTTATGGAACATAATTTCCTTTCAATTTCTTCTACATTAAATTTTCTATTGTGTTTATGGCTAGAAAATAATGATTTTAATATTATTTTCATTTATAATTCTTAATAAAATTATTTGCAAAAAAACAGAAAGAAAGTGATTTTAAAGAAAAGAGGATAGTTCATTTACAATAGCCATTGGATGCCCCAGCATTACTCTTGTTCTTACTAACTAAATCAGTAGCACAGATGTTAACATGTAGAATTGGCAATTCACCAGCAATTATAGCCAAAAGACAGATATGTGGATTGTCATAACTGGGTTCTAAATGAATAAGTAGAAATCTTTTTGTTATGAATAATAACTGACCTAGGAAAGGCCAATCAATGATGGATGAATCCCAATCTGATAATGAAGAGAACCATATTCTGGCAATCAAGCAGGCACCATGTTGTGAAGATCAGACTTTTATCATCTATACCCAGAAATTTGTTTTTTTAATAGGGCAAGTCCTCCCATATTCACACTTGATACTCACTTGATACTCATTCCTGGCCCTAATTTCCTGCTTATATGAATTGATAGTCCTAGGTTCACATGTTTCTTTAGCTTTCAATCATTTTTCCCAATAAATAAATGAGCAGGTATGATTTATTCAATTGGGCTCTCTTTATCTAACTTTAGATCTTGTGTGCAGATAAGATCACATTTTAGTTAATATTTGTTCAAAAATGTCAAAAACTTCACAAACTTCTAAGAATCTCCATATGCTTAAACAAAAGCTAGTACAACTTCCACATAGTACCAAATAAATGTAAAAACGTGGTCATTATTTATCATTTATGTATAATTGTTTACAGATTCAAAATATGAAAACAAGACAATTTTTACAATACAATCGTGTTTAGCTTTATATCACACGTAATTTGTATCTGCTTGTTTTGTAAAGCTACAGATTTATTGAAAGATATAGCTTGACAGATTTTTCTACAGATATTTATCAGAATTAGATAACATAGAAGACTGTCAAAACCAGTTCTTTCTTTCCAGAGTGCTGAACACAGCATATTAGATTTAAATTACAAAAAAAGGATATTGACGGGAGTGAGGAAATTAATTACCCAAGATATGCTGGCCTGGCTCCCCTAGATGGGATATGTTCAAGTGGAGACTAGACAGTTCTCAGTCTCATATTCTATAATTGGCTTCCTGCATTGAGCGAGAAGTTAAACATGATGGCTTAAATGATGTTGTCCAATTCTAAGATTCAGTAGCACTGCTTAGCTCTTCACAAATATTATATCTCTCTCTGTCTCTGCCTCTGTCTCTCCCTCCCTTCCTCTCTCCATCTAATTCAAACTAAATTTAAAGAAAGAAAAGAAAATAGAAAGAAGTAAACAGTGAAAGGAGTAAACAGTTCAGGGAAAAAGAAATAAAAAGAAAAGGAGAAGAAAATAAGAATATAATAAAGAAAAAAGAAAAAAGTATTTAAATAACATATTTCCAACCTTCATCAGAAATATACACAAATTTAGTAACTCTCCACCATCTCATAATGTTATAAATAGTTATCTTTTCATCCCATATCTCATCTCTAAACAAATCCATAAAACATCATCTTTTTAGTCCTGGTGTCAACTAAAAGTCCAGAAAGTGGATCCCTTATTTTAACTTTGACCAAATAAACCAACCTTATAGTTCATTTTATCTGTTACTTCTAACAATCTTAATCTTTAGTTTGCTCAAATATTATTGTAGGATTTTATTTCTCTTCACTTCTTCTTTTTCCCTTGGTTTCAAACATTTAAAAACCTTAGCCGATTTCTTTCGTCATCCACTGAAATATCCTTTTCTAAATCATTCTTTTGGCCTGTCAGTTGTAAATCCAATTTTGATGCCATCTTTATCTTGTCAGATAAAATCTGTTACACATCTGACAATTTTTTTATAACATTTTTGGAGATAGACTAGCCATAGAAACAAACATCATTACTTTGTTGATATTGTGGCTACTATTTTCTGATTTCATTCTTCAAGTCTCCTTCAGTATATTTATTGTCATAAACATCTTGCAAGCCTGTATATCATCTCGCTACCTAAAATCTTTAGACCCTTCTAGTGTCCAGTTTTGGAATCATGAAATTATTCTCTGTGTTGTGTCTTGTAAAACCCAGGATCTAAACCAGGATCTATTTCCTATATGAAAAGCTCTTTGTACTTTAAAATTACTTCCAAAATTTTATTGTGAAAGTTTCAATATTCCAATTTTATCTAGACCTTTACTCCATTTATAACTTTCTAAGATCAAAATCTTATTTACCGTAACTTTTTGCTGTTTACTTCAAATTCTTTAAATTCTTAAGCTTATAATTAGAGTTTTCTTTTGTTCAGGATTAAAGGCAGACTCACCCGACATTTTCAAACTTGTCATTCCAAAGGTCTCTAATATCTCAGAAGTAGCTAATGAGCAATTTCCAAAAGGGATTAGAAGGTAAGCTTTGAAAACTTAGTGTCCTTTAAAAGTCTCCCCAGTGGTTGTAAAATGGCTAATTCTGTCATCTCCTGTCACTCACGCCCATAGAAAACTGCTGCTGTGCAGTCTCCTAACAGAGAAAACCGTTCAGAGCATATGTATGTGATGTTCTGTCCTGTCCCCTTCTTATCCAAAGAGGTTCCAAGGATCACCAGTTCTTCGCCACAGTTCTCAGTTCAGTCTTCAATTCGCCATATCTCCCCTAGGAATTATCCCTTCTCCACTTCTACCTCATGCACACAGATATAAAATGAAAGCAATTTCCAAAGGTACAATCAGAAGCAGAAAAATGGAGCAATACATCTAAATGGGAGGATTGAGAAATGAGTCAATTCATTAAAACAACCTTTTTTCAGGTTTGTTAGGTAGTTCTGAACTTGCATTCCTATGCCTCCTGAAGTACCTTTTTTGAATCACTTTTGAAGAACGTATATGCCTATTATGTATTAATGGTACCTGATTCTGCATATTCTCAATTATATAATACCTTAGGCTGCTTTTGGAGAAGAAACAACATAGACCATCTGGGACTGTTTAGAAAACTGAAGAAAAATAATATTAAAATACCAGAAGCCTAATATATCAGCTATTCATTTATGGTACCTTGCACATTCCACTTCACATCTAACAGATCTCTTTCCATATAACCAAATCCCACTGGCTTATAAATCACCCCACTCTTCCTGTACACACACAGCTGTTAAATTTTGACTGCCAGCTTCAGCAAAAATTACAAGAATTCTTTGTTAACATTGCAGGACACTAATACTTGTTCCTTGATCCCAAGCACATTCTTAATAAAAAGAAAGAATGAGAAATAATAAACATTTATTGTTTTCAATTGCTTTTACACTTGTGACTAATCACTGAATTTATTTAACAGGTATGGAAATGTTTAAAAACTGGTTAGTAACAAAAAATAGAATCATTAAGAATATTTAACGAAGAGAACTCAAATTCTTCAACGTTTTGATCCTTCTTCCAAGAGTGCTCTATTTCTACTTTAGGAGAGAAATCTTAAAGGAGCACTAATATAGTCTGTAGAAGTAATTGTTTGCAAATTGTAATTTCAAAATGTGAGAATCAAGCTTATGCCTGGCAAGTTTTCCTTCTCTCTTTTGATTGTTTGAATTTTACATACTGCAAATAGAAAGCCTTATATTTAAACTGGTTCACATTTTTAAAAATACATTACTTTTTTTGGATTTATTCTTCTTGCCAACATTGAAGGAGCAACACATGTTTAATATAGCATTTTGGAAACTATTACTACATCATACATAATCATGCTATTGGGAATCTCTTACTCAACCCTGAGAGAACAGCAAGAAAGCTTTCTTTTTCCTTACACTGCCAGAGCAAAAAGAGCTGGTGATAATCCCCTTCCAATGCAGTATTTAACACCTATCAGGCAGGTGACAAGTACTGCAGTGTAAGGAGGATTAGCACAGTGAAGCCCTTTACAGTGAAGTGAAATTCTCAGCAAGCACCAGAGTAAAGATACTATGCCCTGATCAATACGTCACAGTCTTTTAAAAAAAGCCGTGTCCCACAAGACTCTGAAATCAAATAAAGAATAACACAGCAAAGCACACTATAGAATTTCCATCAAATCTATTTCTAGTTAATGAAAACAGTGCAGAAAATTATTATTAGTACAAATTTAAACAGAAATATTTTTCAGATACGTTTTCACATGTGTTGATAATGATACCAACCCTAGATTTAGCAACTATGGAATACCTATAACCTCAATCAATATACTCCAATTCAGCAGCAGAGATTTTTCTAGCAGCACAATACAACTGACAGTGAACTTTGACATTTCCTTGAGGGTAGACTGCTGAAGCTCCATAATGTGAGAAGGCATATCAACACTCCCTATCTCTCTGTCAGGCCCGGAAGTCAATTTTTACTTTGGATCCTCAGGACTGCCACATTTAGTGCTATGGGAAACTGGGAAGGGGAATTGTATGGAGTGAAGTGATATCTAGCCATAATAACATTCTTTTCTTTGAAAGTCAAAGACATCTTGCCCTGCACCTGGAGTGGTGTGACTAGAAGGCATCTCCAGTTGGGATGGTGCATTGATTGGACCATGTGATGTGGGTGCTGGGGCAGGGACTTGGACTTTTTTTTTGGGTGGGGAAAACCTGCAAGATTTCAGATTCGGCTTTTCCCAGATGTGCCAATATCTCTATTAGGACATCTCCAATAAAATGGAACTTTGAGGAACTTCTAGCCTCAGTTTTCTTTTGTTGGGGGTGTTACTTGGAACCCTGCCACTATGGCTGTAATGATACAAATTTCTAAGAAACAAAGTCTATTATTATAATACAGGAGGTATCACCAATGTCGAGGCACAAAATAAAACCCATTGGCCATAAATAACTAATATGAATCAGGAAGAAGCCACTGTTCTTCCCCAAATTTCCTGTCATTTAGCTTTTCTAGAACTTATATTTTTGAAACTACATTTATAGAATCTATAATTCTGAAATTATCAGAATGATAATGCCAGTAGCTGTAATAAATATGTCAGTAGCTGTAATGGGTTACCAATGGCACACCAAGACTGAGACTATAGACAGCAGATAGTTTTCATCATCTTGCAAACCATTGCTGCTGCTCTTTGTAAATTAATCTCTGCAAATAAGATTAAATGCTAGAAGGAAGGTAAAAAGTCAGCATAGGTTCTTGATGTCTCTCCAAACTTCAGTTGACAATACTGGCACTTTATTCTGCCATTCTTTCACATTTGAATTTTCTGTTAGTGCAGGAAGAGCCAAAAGACAAATAGATTTGGATGGAGAAACAGAAGACAATGTTTTATGAACTGTGGGTTAACTGTACATCAAGATAGCCAGTTTAGTTTAGTGCAAGAGTATCAAACTGGCGGTCCTGCGGGCCGGATGCATCACACGCAGGTCACGCCCACCCTAGCTCTGCAAAGGGAGAAAACATTGTAATACTTCACATCGGCAATGTAACACCACAAGTTTAACACCCATGGTCTAGTGGTTAAGCACCTTGCTAAAAAGTGGGAGGCTGGGTGACTTTGGGCCAGTCACTCTCTCTCACCTCGTAGGATTGTTGTTGAAATAAAATAGGAGCAAGGAGCAAGGTGTGTTGGATATGTTTGTCTTGATTTATTTGTAAATATAATAAAGGTGGCATACACATAATAAATAATAAAAGTTTGAACGAAGGGAAGTTCTGGTTTTCCCCATCTCAGTGAATTAGCCTGATTTTACAGTTATGCATGCTGCTGAGTTATTTCTCCCTATTCCTCCTATATGGACACGTACAGTTCTTTACATTGGCACAAAGCCTAGATTCAGATGCAGTTCAAAAGTTAAGGCAACCATAGCCTAAACCAAAACAGCCTATTTTGGAATAATTTGAATCACCTCAGAACTGAGGCCACTTTAATCCAAAATGAAATCAACTCATTATAAAGCTCTGGACTTTGAAGGTTTAAATAATAATACTTCGTTTTGCTTGTTAAATATGTTTGATGCACTTCCTCCAAACAGTACATAAAAATATAATGCAAAATCAGGTTAACACATAGAGAAAAGTGGATGTATTGACAATTCTATCTCCATTTTGTAACCAAACTGAAGGACCTGAACAAAAACACCATTCTGATTCATCTGAAATAGCAATCACAGATGAAAACCATATCTATGACTGAACCTTTAAAATAGCTGTCAAAGATGCAGAGTAATAAAGATGGAAGATCTTTATTAAAGAGCCAAGGTGACTCAGTGGTTAGAGTGCTGTACTGCAGCTACTTCAGCTGACTGCTAGTTCAGCAGATCAGCGGATCAAATCTCACCGGCTCAAGGTTGGCTCAGCCTTCCATCCTTCCGAAGTGGGTAAAATGAGGACCCAGATTGTTGGGGGCAATATGCTATTTAGTATACTGTTGATTGTTGTAAGCCGCCCAGAGTCTTCGGAGAGTGGGTGGCATAGAAATATGATTAATAAAAAAAAATTAAAAAAGATACAAATGCAGAAGGAAATGGGAACTTGATAGCACATTTCTTTAAGATGAATTGTGGATGTCAAAATACCACCTTTTCAAAACTCTGGGGGGGCACTCTTCACAAAGCCAAAGCAGTGGGGTAAGGCACAAAAGCATACCTTACAGGATTTGTTTGATTTATCAATAAAGGTTTACAGCTATGATTTCTGTTGCCTAAACAGATTCTCTAGAGCAAAATGACAGGTGAGTGCTTGCACCGTCATTCTTAATATAGATTATTGTATCAGGTTTCCCATATCATTTTTTTTCTACTCAAAGAGCAATTTGCAGTGCTTAAATATCTGTATATATTTGTTGATTCTGCTCCGCTCTTTTGCACCCTCTCTAGATCTGGAACAAAAAGCAATTTAACTACTTTATTCAGAACTATAAATTCAGAATTCAGAATAAGGAGTATTATTTGTCATATGTAGGGAATACGTTTAAAGTTGGAAAATAAATGCTCTGCATTTATCATAATAAGACTTCAGGATGGTCACCCATCTGATGTCATCAGCATTCACCTAATATGCACTCAATTTTACCCAAACAAGATTCATAAATATTTGTTTATCAATATTTTGTTACTTGAAAATTGATGCTTCATTGCATTTTTAAAATATTATCTAAACAAGCATAAGTGATCAATTCTTATACCTTCATTCTAATTATAATTTGAGGCGCCTGGGATTACCATTTCTATGTCACCTTTGCTATTAATATTCCTTCAACAGCTTCTATTTGCAAAAGCATGAACTGAAAAGACAATATTGTTTTACTAAATCTTGCTGGTTTTCTAATGATCTTTAAGCATAATATCATCATCAATATCTTATTTATTATGTATTTATTTATTTAGCTTGTATGCCGCCCTCTCTCTGACAAAGACTCAGGGGGGCTCACAGGAATAAAATAAGCAATAAATCAATATTTGAATATTAAATATTAAAATTCCCCTTAAAAACCCCTTTGGTCCCATCCGGCCTTGCGAAATAACCATGTCTTAAGGTCACGGCGGAAGGAATGCATATTATATTATATATTAATTAGAGGATGGTTAATAAGGATGTTTCCAACTTTAAAAAGCCTACAAATTCTTCTGGAGTTCACTCTACACAGTTTAACTATTACTGTAACCAAAATTATTATTAATAGTTAATTATAGCTGAAAGAATATCAGTAGCTATCATTATTATTGACTGAAGCTTTATTACACAATTGTCCTTAGTCTGTTGATGATCAATTTAGAATAAATTGAAATAGAACCAGCAACAGCAGATCATCATTGATGTACATATCTTATAATTGACATTTTAAAAGTAATTAAACAAGTGACATATCATCCCTACTGTTCTGAATAGATGTTATTAGAATTAAGCAAAGTTGCATCACAGCTCACAGTTTACTTTAGCAACCAAAATTAGAAATGTACTCGTTCACTGTTTAGCATAAAAGTGTAAGTTATCATTCCCCCAAATGTCTTTGCTTTTATATATTTCAATTATATTTTTCTTGTGCATAATGTATAGCAGCAACACCACCAATAAACCTTAGTGATACTAGACTGTCTGTTTTTACAAAGTGAAAAAAAGAACAAAGTTCAACTTTCTTTTAAGTAAAAGAGATCTTCTGGAAATATCACAATGCAGAAGCACAATTTTATCCTAACAATTGCTTCTATATGTAAAAATATTAAAAACTATTTACTGTTCACTAATGTCCACCTCCTTAATTTTCTTGACTTAGTAGAGAAGATATAAGGGTATTTATAGTATGAGTAGATTCATCATTTTTAAGCAAAAGTTGGTAAAACTAACCATATTACTCAGTAAACCTAATTGTATCAGTGTGATAATGGTATCTAATTTTTATTGATTTTATTCCAGTTTAATTATCGTAACACCCTCTCAAATAATTGACAGAATATAGTTGACAAGCAAATACACCCTCCTAGAACAATGCAACACCTTTGACCTGAAGTCAAAAATGTATTTCAGAGAACCGGCAGTGTGAATTTGGTAAATTCTTAAATTAAAATTTCAAATTGTTCCTGGGATGCAGCAGCAACTAAAGAAGGCAGACATATGATTCAAAAGAACAATTCAGTTAATTTAAGCAATTGGAGTTAGGTATGGTTCAAAGAATCTTTTTGCCTTCAGTATGAATGCCACTAACTATACTGTTTAATTCACTGGTGGGATTCAGCCAGTTCGTACCACTTCAGGAGAACCAGTTCTTAACCAGTTTCTGAGCAGTTTGGTGAACTGGTTGTTGGAAGAAGTCATTAGGGCAGAGAACCAGTTGTTAAATTATTTGAATCCTACCATTGGTTTAATTTCATTTTAAGTAGTAGTAGTTTGAAAGCAAGCAAATGCGAGTAGATAAATAGGTACCACTTAGGTAGGAAGATAACAACATTCTGTGCGCCTCTGGCATACAGTAATGCTGGGTACATGGCCACGGCAATGTCTTTGGACAATGTTGGATTCCTCGGTCAAGAAACAGAGAAGAGCACTACACCCTATAGTCAGACATCACAGGGAAACTTTTATCTTTAGTATACTTTGCTACCACTAATTTCATTTTTAGAAATGGCCTTTTTACCTTTGGGAAGTGCAGTAAAAATGTATGCACCCTAATGCACAAATCCATGGTTGATTTGAGCCAGTGACAACATATAGAATATTGCATGCATCACTTTGTAATAATTCTTTACTATAGGGTATAGAACTTTCTGATTTTAGCTTTTGAAATAATTACATATCAAAAGTAGCATCATTATCTACTATGGCTTCAAATCCTTTGAAAGGTGTGCTTCAGATTGTATGAAAGCATCTGGAAATACGTTTTGTAATCTTTAAAGCATCTGTGTCATTTTCTTTATTAATTTTTATTTAAAAAGTTTTTATAAAGTAAAAATACAAATTTAAAGAAAAAAGTAAAATAAAAGTGATAAATAAATAGAAAGAAAAAAGATATAAAGAAACGACTTTCAGTTTTCTTTACAGCAGTTATAAATGCATTTATTTTATCTTTCCTTTCTAAAGTTATATTGTAACTTCCTTATATTCTACTCTTTCTGGTAGTCAAACCTATAAATCACAAGTTCATTTTTTGGTTTTCAGCAAAAACTCCATAAATTGTTTCAGTATCTGGGTCATTTTCCATGAACTTGTGACTACTTCAGAAGCTGCACCTATGCATTCCTGCTGAGACAGCTGGGAGCAGTGTACAAAGTATCCTCAGGAGTCTGGAAGAAATTGCAACGGCTTTAATTATTTGAAAAGAGGTGGATTATACATGCTCCCTCATGTTCCAAAGTCTTTTGAGGACTTTGTTCATTTTTAATGCATTTATGTTTTTTATTCTGGTAGCAGTTAAGATTCAGTTGAAAGATTTGAACAATGTTTGGATTCCAAGGGTTGGTTTAACAATAATTCCTCCTGGGAAAGCTTGTAGGTTCCAGTTCAGAAGAAAAAGAAGAAGGAACTAGAGGGTATAATTGGTGGTATTCAGATTTGAAGGCAAAAATATGCTTTTGGAAAGATCCTTAACTTCAACTTCTTAAAGGAAGTAAACTGAACGGACCGTTCTAGTGTCCTGTTTTATTTTGTTTTCGTAATATTCCCATATGGCCACCGTGATCATCGGTTTCCATATAGTATTCTTAATATATTTTGCTCAACCCTTTTTAATGGTCTTAATTCTGTTGACTACAGAATAACTCTTCTTGTTTAATATGTAGTACAACAAACATGTCAGTGTAACTGAGCAAAAAAATATATGTACATAAAAATCCTGGACAGAGCTACATGATAAACCAAAAGAGAAAATAAACTGAATATTGTTTTATACCAGAGTGATAAAATATGTAAAGAATTTTGTTGGTAAATGTTGTTCAAAAGCAAATAACCTAGCTTTCCATCATAAGAAATCCTCTTACTTATAAAACAGATTAATAATTACAAAATATTCATATATATACCTTACGAATCTCATCAGTAGACCATTCTATTGCAAATCATTTTCAACAGAGGATTGTACTTAATCATGCACGTCTATTTCTGCAATATAATACATTGTTTAAATATTAAATTAGCGCAGATTTATTTATTGTTCTATAGGGAACAAATTAAATAATATACAGAGCTTTGTACAGGAAAGAGGTTTTTAGTAATAGGTTGATTTGCTGCCATTGTACAGTATCTCAAAGGAGACTTTACATTTATGGTATTTGCAGTTATATTTAAAATGCATCGAGGTTTTGATGACATCTCTTACTGCAAAGTTGAGAGTATAAAGCTTAACTAGAGGGTGGCTATGGCAACAGCAGTGGGAATAAAGAAAGCGATGTTCAGCAGCTTATGCAGATAGTCAGGATTTTCTTTGTTTTCATTCATAAGGGGACAGATAGCAATATCCACAAAGATGTCAGGAGGTGTATAAAAAGAAACTATTGTGCTAAGAAAATATTTTCAGTCAACGCTTTTTCAATATTATACTGTTTAAATAAACACACAGAATACCCCACTGTATAATATGCAACTAAAAACTTTACTGAAAAACACTACACAATACCCATATGTCTTTCCACATCTATACACTATGGCAAGGGTCAGCAATCTTAAACACTCAAAGAGCCATTTGGACCTGTTTCCCAAAGAAAAGAAAACACCAGGAACCACAAAAACCTTCCCATGCCTGACTATTTCCTGAGCGGCCACAAAACTAACATATGTAGTTGAATGAAACATTCTGTTTTTTTCTGAAACTTTTCTTTTCTTGGATGCATCCATGGTTGGCCTATCGGGAATCAAAAAGCTCAATAAATTGCATACCGGTGGGTTGCTACAGGTTCTCCCCACTTCGGAGAGATTGCGTGCAAAGCGTGTGCATGAAGTGAACCAGTGGTAATACTGTTAGAACCCACCACTGGCTAAGACACTCATTGGGACCCTATCTCTATTGCTCCCTGTGGACTAATGAGTTAACGAGCTGCCTCTAGACATTCCTTTTAATAAGATTTTTAGAAACCTGAAGTTCAAAGTTCTTCATGTCTCCTTACCCTGAAGACCCAATTTCATTTGGAATTTAATCCCAAACTGATTGCTCTTTTAGCATTTCTCTTGACACGTCTCCAAAATGTACCCACATCTCTCTCCCTCTCCCTCTCCCTCTCTCTCTCTCACACACACACACAGAGGTTGGATTGGACATTTCTCTCCCACCCTCCTTCCCTCTCTGCTTTAGGCTTAGAAAGTCTGCCAGTGCTGCTCCTCATTTGGCAATGCTTAAGGAGAATTAGGGCCTAGAGACAGTTGGCATTCTCATCTCTGCTACAGGTGAGGCTCTCAGAAAGACTTTTTGGCAGGCACGCAAGCTGGCAGGCTGGCTGATGGGGTGAGAGGAGAGGCGGGGGAGCCGATCGGAGCCCTCTGAAAGAAGGGGGCTGAGGGAAAGTGCATGTGCTACAGCATGCTGTAGATGCCCTCGCTTGCCCTTTGCCTGGCTTCCCTCCTCCCGCGGTCTCCTCAGTGCTCGCTCATGTTCCCCCTCCCCACTCTAGCTTGATTGCAGGCAGAGCCACATTGCCTCTTGCAAGCCTGCTGTTGGAGAAGCTGGGTGCTGGTGAGAGCTGGTTTTTTGCCTAGCTTTGTCCAGCTGTCAGGGGGGCATGGCTTCCTCCCCAGGCCCCTGTCTGTCCCCCCCCCCCCCGACAACCAGACAAAGCTAAGCAAAAAGCCAGCCCTCACCAGCACCCAGCTTCACCGACAATAGGCTTGGAAAGGGCAATGTGAGCTTCTACCTGCGTCAACCTAGATTGGGGAGGGAGAGAGCACGAGCGAGCCAGAGGCCCCTCCCTCCAGCCTTTGCCCAAAGCCCCACACCACACCAGGAGGCTGAAGTTTGCATTTCTTCCCCACTCTGACCCACGCGTACCTTGGCAATGGGGCTGTTTCTCTCCGCCCCCTTTTCCAGCTGCTGGATCAGAGGAACAAACCTAGCTTTGCTGCCCATTGCAGCTAGGAATCTCAAAGCTGAGAATGAACGTTTGTGCTACAACCAGCCCCTAGATCGGCCTCCTGCAAACTCTGTCTCTTGAGGAGCCTGGCCGAACTTTTGCACGCCACTTGTTGAGGCAGAGGGTGGGGCTGGAGCTAATAGGTAGCCAAACTAAGTGCCCAAAGGACCCCATCCCGTCATCAGGAGTCCTGGTGCCTCAGTGAGTGAAACTTCGGCCGGGCTCTCGGAAGACCACAGAATTTGCAGGCTGCCTGCCTAGCTAGCGCCCAGATTGGCTGCAACACAAGCATTCATTCTCGGCTTTATTTGAAATTCCTAGCTGCGATGGATAGCAAAACTAGGACCTACCCCGGCCAGCTTTCTTATTTAGGGAGCCTCTGCTGATTGGGAGAACCCCACGGCAAGAGAAGAGGCATTACATATCAGCCTCATCTGAGACGAGTGGCTGGGAGGGGTAAGGAGTGTGGCCAGGCATGGTTAGCTACCGGTTCGGGCGAACCAGTGTGAATCGGCTGAATCCCACCACTGGTCATAAGCGTGAAAAATGGACGTGACTTTTTCCAGTGCCGGTGTAATGTTGAACATTCACTAAATGAAAGAGGACTACCTGTATATAATAGCATTTCTCAACCTTCACAATTTTAAGATATGTAAAATTAACTCCTAGAATTTTCCAGCCATTCATACCTTCCAGTCCATCCATCTTGAAATTGCTGAGGTTGAGAAACAGTTACATAACAATGCAAGCTCTCCAAGAATAAAGACTGAAGTTTACGCTATGTATATCCTTACTGCATCACTTAAAATAAAACCAAATAAAATCCCTTGAGCAGATTTAGAGATAACTCCTCCTCCTCCTGGCTTTCAAAAAATAACTATCATAGCTCTATGTTCACGAAACTGTAAATATGCTATCAGTTCTACTTTAAATTTCTGAAAACACTCTACAAAGTTTTCAAACCCAGAGAAATTTGATGCACCTCCTAATAAATTGCAATGAGTAAATAATTTCTAAGCTACTGCTTAATAAACTGTTAACAGAAATTGGAATTTGTGCTCACTTATGACAAATGACACAATTACTGTATATTTAATAAAATATGTTTATTTAATAAAGTATGTAAAAAAGAATTATTTTTCAAATGCAAATAATTTGATAAATATACAGTGCTAACAAAAGTATAAAAATAATGACTAAAAAAATTCATTCAAAATAAACTATGCTAGGGTCTTACTGTGCAATCAATAAATGAAACTGCAGCCTATGTTACTGGCAAAGTGCCATAATAAGCTTCTAAAAGTTATTTAACAACTTCATTAACAGAATAAGGAGAAAATGAATTTTTTAGAATTCAACTACCAGGGCTTCATAATATGAGGTGTGAGTTCTATCCAATTACATTATTGATGGAAGGATGAAAATGTGACATAATCTGTTAAAATGTTTCTAATAATCCTGTGCATGTTTTACTCAGATATTGTAAAAAATGGGACTTTCTTCAGTGTAATCTCCTAAAGATTTGTACCTACAGATGAGCTGGGAATTTCCAAACAATGTTGGGATAAGATGTTCATTTGATTCACTAGATTTACCATATTTTTCACTCCATAAGACGCACTTCCCCCCTCCCCCCAAAAAAGGTGGACAGTGCTGGTCTTTTGGCAAATAGCAGCCAGGCTGTAGTGGCAGGGTCCTTTTACAGTGCTGAACCTCGCCTCTTCTGTCTTTGTCATAGCCTGCGTCTTGTGCCTCTTTTCCGCAGTGCAGTTATCAATAGGCAGAGCTGGCACATGAGAGGTCCCTATCTGTTGTCCCCTCAGGCTCCACCTGATATTTTTTTGTCTTGTTTTCCTCCTCTAAACCTAGGTGCATCTTATGGTTCAGGGTGTCTTTTGGAGCGAAAAATACAGTATATCCCACATACCCTAGAGTAATTTCATTATGAAATGAGTGACAAATACATTTAATAATACATACATACACATACATAGTGACAATACAGCACACATTCCTCCAATTTTATTCTCACAAGAATCACCATGTAAAGTAGGCTGTGCTGAGAGGTATCACCTGGGTCAAAGTTAGGTGGTGAACTTCTATGGGTGAGGCAAATTTGAACCAGGTTCTTCCTGATTATAGCCCTATACATTAATTATTGTTAACAAGGCTTTCACAAACCAAAAAGGATTATCAGCTTCATAATAAAACTGTAGTGTTTTTTGATGTCTCAAGGTTTCTCTGAAAATGACCATGGACTTCTGGTAAAGCAGATTTATCAAACTGGATTTATAAATAGAAATGATGAATCACTTCCTCAAGACATGCAGTGGACTCAATACAAGCTTCATCTTGCTTTACTTGCAACCAATCATTTCAGCTTAGCTAAGTATGTCCAACTTTTCAAAAGTAAGCTTTCACAGTATTTGAAAAGTATCTGCATTTGGACACATCTCCCCATTTTGATGCCTTCCAGATGCATTGATATATATTTCCCAGAATCCTCTTTCAAGGAATCTAAATTAGTGGCCATCCAACTGGATCCTAATCTTATATAGGAGAAAATTTTCTATCCAGTTCCATCAGTTTGATCCAGCAATAGCTTTTTTGTCCACTTTTTCTTCTTGTTATCTTCTTTGGAGGAGAGGAGAGCTAAATGATGATTTTCTGTCATTCAGGAAGATGTCTCTTTGTTTCTCATTTCCAAAGTTTTTAATTCTGTATTGTAGTATCATTTGTAACATGAAATTTTAAAGAGCTTTTAAGAATAGGCAAATATGGTCTATCCTAAAAATAATGGGAACAGAAATGGTTTTTTTTTTACATATGTCCCATATTTTTCCAAAAGCTAAACAGTTCTTACAGAAAGCTTTGTTAGGGGAGACAAATGGAAATGTTAATCCTAAATTTGGAAAGAATGCTGCTGTTTTAATTCTCTAAATTGATTGTCAAAGAAGAAATATCAGCTAAAGAAGATGGCTTTCTATTGATTGCTGTTAGAGGAGCAACACTTAACATTATTAAATTTGGTCCAACCAGAGTGAACATGTAATTTCTTTCAGCAATTATTTACCATATGGACTATATACTAATTGAAGGGGATTTTTACTTAAAATACTTTCTAATTTGTTATTTGGCATTTAAAGTTAATGCATGCATTGTAGATGTCATTATTATTACCAACCATGCTTCCCATAAAGCTTAAAGCCTTCTTTGGTAATAAATTTAGCCATAAAATTTAAGTGGGCTCTGAATTCATCTCCGCTGAATGGTCAAGAATGATCGTTCTTTCTTTCACTTCTGTGACTTTTCTTCACTCTGCAGTTGTAACTAGCTTGTCATGCATGGGTGTCTACAGGTGGTCAAATTATGCCAAAACATGATGTTCATCACATAAGGACGTTCAGATTTCTGTGATGACATCATATGTTGTATTTCAGCATTATTGCTTGTTGCAACACCATTATTGTTTCCACATCAGCAAGAAGTGACAAATTGGAGACCAATTTCCTTTGTTTTGTCCTCTGAAAGCTGATTAAAAGATTATGCATGGAGAAAATTACAAGAGAGGGGAAAAATGTCAAGAGAGGCTTCTTTTAAAGAGAAATAACTATGCTATCTCTTACGCATTTTAAGGCTGGTTTTATAGAGAGATTCTTTCTGAACTATATTGGAGTGTGACAGGGAAACAGGGCAATGTTTAATTTTCTGAGATAAATCTGCAGTATAGCCAGCTTAGAGGGAACAATGTGATTTTTGTAATTCCTCTAACTCATGTTAGAAAGGTAAAAATGCCCTGCATGTAATCAGAAGCACTTTTGCTATGGGTTGGTAAAATGGGTTGCTGTTAAGTCTGGGCACAATTTATGGATGCTTGCTAGGATACAATTTATGGAAATGTAAAGACTAAGAAAGGCAAACAACATTATATCGCCTTAGTCCCAACCACTGTGGCTGTAACTGTGCCCAGGCAGGCTGCATGCCACTCCAGTTTAATTTTTAGAATAGGAAGTCAGTACACACTATAAAGTAAACTTGTAACCTTAAACATAATCCTTTTTACCCCCAGAAAAAAATGTTTTTGCATCCACGTTAAATATTTTCAGAAAACAAATACTAATAGTCAATTGGCTCAATGTACTCAGTTTGAAAACGTACTAGAGGATGATAGAGAAAAGCTCACTATCCCCTGCTCTAGAGAATGAATATTTTATTACTGATCATGCAGCCATTTTGTGATAGCAGGGAAGAACAGTGAAACTCCAATAATATTACATTTTCCCCCTAATGAACAGCTGAAGTATAACTACAGTTCAGAGAGAGACAGATCCAAATGGAACTGGCCTCAAAATAAAACAGCTGTAGTAGCAATAGCCTCATAAACTCATCTTCCATTTCAGCAACAACCCAATGGATGGCCTCATTAGAATTACATCCAAAATTTATTCACAAGGCTAGAATAAATTCTTTAAAGAACCTATTAACAGATAATGGGAACTATTTTAAAATAACACAATTGTAGCTAGAATCAGCCTTTGGTGCAATATAAAAAATGCCCTTTTCCACATAATAAAGTGAATTAGGATGGGAAGGTCAAAGGGTACAGGGTTTGGAGTTAGTTGGGCTTTTTTTGTCTGTGTTTTTTTTTTTTTTTTTTTGCTCTAAAGAGTAAAATTATCTTAATCTCATTTTTATTGGACAGAAAGACAAAGTCTGCTGAAACTGAATCAGAAAAAAGGTAGATCAATAACAAACATCACACTGAGTTCTCCAGTGTCACCTGGCAAGTCATAAAGTGAATCTTTATAAGCCTTCCAGTATTATTTGGTATTTTTATTTATCCAAAGACTCAAGACATGTAGGAACGACTGCTTGTTTACAACTTTAATTCGATAACTGAACAAAAAAATGTCAAATCACACTCCATGCACAGTTAGTCAGCTCAAAGCTATTTGAGAATGTATCTATCATGCATTGTACCTCAGTCTATGTAATGGTTGTAAAATTTCATATCCCCTCCAACAAGGCTTGGGCACACCAAAATAGGTACTGTTGTCATATCTCTTGGAACTTTTATATTTGAGAAACATCACCTTATCCACTTCATTTGGAGATTATGTTGTTGTTGCTCTTGTTATTGTTGTGAGATCACGCTCTTGTTTGATCTACTCCGAAATTTCAATCAGAGACCGAGTTTAGAATAATGGCTCTCTAGCCTAGAAACTAGGAAACTGAAAATTCAAGGCTTCCCTTAGGCATGAAAGCCAGTTGGATAACTCTGAATCAGTCTCTCCCTCTCTCTCTCAACCTACCCCACCCCAATCCACAGGGTTGTTGCTACAGAGGAAATACGAAGCAGGAGTATAGGGTACATTTGCCACCTTGCAGTTATATTTTAAAACAGCTCGGCAAAAATCAAATAATTTTATTTATTATGGATTTTTTTCCATTTCTGCAGAAAGTAATATCTATTAAATCCTTCTGCTTTAGGACCTATTGATGTACTGTTCTTTATGTAAGTATACAACTAAAAGTTACAGATCAAAGCACATTACAACTTTAGAATGACATCAGTAAAACTATAACATCAGAAAGTTTTTATAAGAACCGTACAGAGGCTTCAACCTCTTAAATCAGAAGACCAGAGAAATGTAGAATTCTTACAGCCACAAATTATTTACAAAGATAGCAAAAATTTATTGGCCTTTGAACAGTAATTAGAATTGAAAATTATGCAAAATTTTTGTAATTTCTCTAACAAAAGTATCTGCTCCTTGGAGTTGTGATTACAATATTGTATAAAAATAATGGATCAGGATTAGCATACATGATCTCATTAATGCATTTTACATCTTGCTCCACATTGCTGGAACAATTAATGCTAAATTGCTTCAACTATAATTGAATATGTTAAAAAACAAAAGTAGTGTATTGTAAAGCAGCACTTAAAAACTACAAATATATTACCACATTTTTGTATCTATGATACAATTTATAGGAAGATTTCTTGAAGTCACAGGGTACATCTGGATTCTGTGTTTGTATGTGTGTGTAAATAATACTTTTGCAAACAGCTCAGCAATAAACAGGAGACAAATTCATATTAAATTGAGGCTGGAGATGAATGTATATAATGTGATTTGTTGAAAGTTTTTCAACAAATGGCTTTTTCAAATGGCTTCAAGTACAAAAGCTGTAGTATTCTGTTGAACCCTTATAATCTCAGGATGGATTTTAGGTAACAGATAACTTGTGGCATGTATGACAGCACAAAAGCTTTATAAAAGGAAATAAAGATTCAGAATCTCAAAGGTATTAGTAATATATAAACAAATGTTCTGTCCTTTGCACCCCTGATTTTTCTGCACTGCCTTCAACCCCCACATTCCCCAATTCTAATAGAAATACCATTTGCCTGCCAAGAGCCCATTAATCCTAGCCCATCTTCAGGGATGGAACACTGCAGTACCCTGGTCACCAGTAGCAACCAACTAATTAGGTCTGGTGCCTGGGAGAGAGAAAAGTATGCAATATTTTCCTTCCCCGACACAGAATGAAGGAGCAGGAAAAGCTGAAGTAGCTAAGTTGCTGAGGGCAGTCTTGCCAATACACAACAGACTGTAAGCATGAAAAGCTCATAAGGTTACAGTCACCCTGATGCTTTAATAGGAGGATGGATCGGTTTGGCAATTTATTTTCTTAAGGGTCAAGTTAAAGAGAGAGCCTGATACTGCACAAAAATAAAAAATCAAAACAAAAAAGTATCTTAGTACAACTTAGAATGACACAAAGTTATTAAATTGTGCACATTAGTTGATTATATGTCATAATATAAGTTTTATATAATAAAATCGATCAGCACTTCTGCTTACTTTTACATGCAGGATGCAAATCTATTGTGAGACTTTTTAGATATTGGATGATATTGTGAGACTCATTAGAGATTGTGAGACTCATTAGATAATGAATGACAGCTGTATCCTTCCTAAATAAGGCCAATTTTTCATAATATACTAAAGAGAATGTAACAATACTGAAATCTCATAAAATTTGGCAGTATTATATAACCTGGGTATGAAGGTTATTTGCTTTCCAAGACTGGATACATCACAGTATCCTAGTGTTTTATTGAAAACACACCTTCCACAACAATAGGCTATTGTTCTGGGACAAGGCCACCGTTCTAGACTTTGTACAGTGATGTTTCCAGGTACAAGTGTCTTTAATAACTCCCGTTTTTATACTCAAGTCAAATAAAAGTCTCAAAGCCTATAAGGTAGCACAGAATAGAACCTTTGCCTTTTTCCAAAAGTTCTTACACTGATTGGGATGAAATGCTGTTCAGTTGTGTTTCCTTTTCTGGTTGCTATCAAGCTCCTGGCAAAGCTCTAAGTACTCCAGACAGTACTCCCACCCAGATGTGCAGCTCACCATAGTTTGCGGTCCTGGCAATTGAAAGACAGTCTTCTTGCCTGTTTGGAATAGCTGCCAATCTCCCCGTGTCACCCATCTGTATGCCATTTCTTTATCATCTTTCCTCCTATACACACCCATTTTCCACTCTGTCCTAATGTTTGCTTTTCTAAGCTAAGAGCCTGGGTGGGATGAGGCTGCTTTTGGATGTCAGCAAGCACGGTGTGGCTCAATTATCAGAGGCAGCTGCAACACTGGCTTAGATGCTGAGTAAAGTTGGGTATGAATGTGTACGAGGGAAGTAGGGATGGGAAAGATTTCTACATGACTGTAGCTACTTTTTTTAAAAAAAAAAAAGCAGACAAATGCTCCACTTCCTCTATTATTTTTAAATTTTAATTTAATTTGGAGGAGGCCTGGCGGCAATTCCAAACACTACTTTACAAATACAAATAGATTACATGATGCAAACCTGCTTAATATGATATATGGATGCATGATTCTCAACATAGAATGACTTAATCTTTTTGCAAGCAAAAAGAAATAAAATTTAGAATAACAGCACCATGCCGATACATGCATTCTGTAACTACCGCACTGTCAATATACAATTCAGGATTCAGAATTCTCTGCTCAGATGTCTGGTTTTTAATTATGCCGGGCTTGCAAAGACTGGCAAACTCTACAGTACGGATGCTCTCTTGGCTGTCATGTGCATCGCTATCCTGCCCTCACCACCAGCTTCCTCTCAGGCCACCTCAACTAAGTAATTACCAAGAATCACTGATAGGCATCCTAACTACCCATGAGAAGACACCGTGGAAATGAAAAGATCTCCCTGGCTGGCAGTGGTTTGCAGTACAGAGGACTCATGGCCCCAGCAAAGCAGCAGCAAAACACCCCTATCCACAGAGTCCCCCATCTGTGTTCCCTAGTGCCCACCCATGGTACTTCATCTGTGCTGGCACCTCCCCCCCATCCCATGACTGGCTTGCTTGCCTACATCTTCCACCTCTTCCCACATTATGGTCACAGAAGGTCCTCACTTAATGATCCATGAGTCTTGCAGTTACAATGGAATCCCAGATTATTACGATTACCATCAACTAAGCAATGCAGTCATGTGACATCGCACTTAATGACCGCTTAGCAATTATCTGTACAATGCTGAACAGGGCACCTATGCCCCGATTTTCCACAGCCTCAGATAACTTGGCCAATTGTGATGGTAGTATAACTTGTACTTCAACAATATTAGAGGTCCCCAAATTATCTGTCCTTAATATACATAAGGCACCTTTTTAATTTTATAACATTTTTAATAGAGCTTGTTTACAACTGTAGATAGGCAGAAAAGATTGGATGAAATTCAGCTGTGAAGATTTCAATCTAACAAAAACAAATTTTAGCATATATTCTCTACCACAGATTCAGCTTAATGTGAACACAATTCAAAAGTTCATTACAGGTAGTCCTCAACTTATCACCACAACTGAACCCAAAATTTCTGTTGTAAAGCAAGGTAGTTGTTAAGTGGGTTTTATCCCATTTTATGGTTTTTCTTGCCACAGTTGTTAAGTAAACTACTGCAGGTGTTAATAACATGGTTGTTCAATGAAACTGGCTTCCTCATTGACTTTGTTTGTCACAAAAGGTGAGTACATGATCCCGGGACATTGCAACTGTCATAAATACATGCCAATTGCCAAGCGTCCAAATTTTGATCACATGACCATTACGACTGCAACAGTCGTAAGTGTGAAAAATGGTCATATATCAATATTTTCAGTGCCTTGTAACTTCAAACGATCACTAAATGAATGGTTGTAAATCAGGGATTACTTGTATTCCAGTTTGTTACAAAATGCACTTATCTTCTCAAATTACTACAGATCAACACATCGTATTCCCTATATTTGCTTTTCTGTAGCAGTTAAAGTCACAAGATTTATTAAGAAAAAGGCATGAAAATTAAAATTTAAGTACATTAATAATATAGTTTAAATTTGGTTTACAGCTATCAAAAAAAGATCAAGACAGTTCTTAATTTATACATAAATATTAATAAATCAAAATAAGTAATTCAAGTGCATTAATAACAAAGAAAGAGCAAGATATAGTCTGTCCTAAGAAATGGTCAAAACAGCAGAATGAACTCTTATTAAAGAGCTGCAAAAAGCAGCAGGGCCAGTTTACAGTTACTGATGTTGTAGGAACAAGATGAAACAGTTTCTAGTCTAGACTGTAAATAGCAAAAGTCTTTGTCTCTCTAATACACTAGTTAGGGCATGTTATTCATTGCCTGTTTTCCCACCTCAGCTTGTCATTCAGGCTACAATGAATTCAAGACATGGACTTCCACAACTTTTCTCCAGTGGCTCTTGCCATATATAATACCATTTGTCCTATGGGATGTATTAGAAACTAAATGATCTATGTGCCAAAACGATGCACCAACAGGGCAAGGCCAATGCTTTCTCTTAAGAAAAAATCTTGAAATTGTTAACAAGAATGTAGGGGGGGAAAAGGGAAATTATTGTAATTATTCGGCAAGATTTTACTGAAAGGTTAAAGAAGAATATTTGAATGCAATTCCCGGTAGGGAAAATTTGCCAAAAAATACTTACAACTGTTTGTTTAGTGACTATTCGAAATTACAACAGCACTGAAAAAGTGACTTATGATTGTTTTTCACACTTTAGGACCATTGCAGCATCACCATGGTCATGTGATCAAAATTCAGACACTTGGCAACTAAGTCATATTTATGACGGGTTGCAGTGTCCCAAGATCAAGCGATCACCTTTTGCAACCTTCTGACAAGCAATGTCAGAGAGGAAGCCAAATTGCACAACCAAGTTACTAACGTAACAACTGCAGTGATTCACTTGGCAGGAAAGCTCATAAAATGAGGCAAAGCTCACTTAACAATTGTCTCACTTAGCATCAGAAATTTTGGGCTCAATTGTCATAAATCGAGGACTACCTGTACTGTTAGCTAAACAACGTATTAGAAGACTTTGGGGAACAGACAGATTGGGTAATTTCTCCAAGATTAAAAAGGATAAAGAATTTTTGTTTAGAAATCAATTACTTTTTTTAACAACATTTATTTGCCAAACAGAGATAAGAACACTTTCAGAGGTTTCTTCTACAGACTATTAACCATCAACATAATCCTTGAATTCCTTCTACAATCCCATATCTAGCACAAAAATACATAAAGAAACTTGGGCCCGAGGCAGCTACAATTATGGGTATATCATAAAGTCCCAGATCACAGAGAAAAACCTATAGCTATCTGTGTAAAACAATTGTGTCACGTTAAATTTTCTCAGCATAGGTACATGAACCAACAGAACTTACATCTATTATAAAGTATACCTTTTTTGACTCTAATGGATTTTATATCAAAGGTGAAATCAACTACTTATCTCAGTGTTATTTTACTAAGGTAGGGGTAGTCTCCAGGAAACTAGAAGAGTGGTAATAATTTGGACAAATCAATGGAGAATGAAAAATGGAAGTAGTGTTAGGGAGGTATCACAGAAGGAATATTGCCATCCACTACTAAGGTTCTCCAAATTACCTTTAGGACAAAAAAAAAAAGATTTAAGATCAACTACTCTCCACTTCACATAGTTAAGTATGCAACTACTACATTCTAACTCTGCTTGCGTGGGAAAAGGAAGATTATGCTCAAGAGATCCACAAGTTTTCTTGTGCCTAATTAGCAACTTTCATTAATCTCTCTCACAGACAAATTCCTCTATGCTTTCATGTAATAAGACCAAAGAAATCTCTTTTCTTTAACAATATAGCAAAAGCCGGTTTTCATGAACAGTAGCCTTGGCTCAGCGTACGACATCTTCCAACTTGATAGCAGGGAAAAAAGATTTCATGTCATAGCAATTAAGATCTGTAGAGACTTGCCCATTCTTTTGTCCTTCTGACTATGGTATTTGAATCCCGAACAACTTTTTAAAAATTATTGATTTTTTTTAAATGAGGCAGATGAAGTGGGAAGTTTTTAAAGTCTTAAAGTCTGAAGTTTACAGAACAGAATGTGAGTATTCTAGAGTGTGATAACAGAATTACTATTATATCAATTATGAAGTTACAGTTATTTTCAATTCACTGGTACAGCATTAAAAAGAATAAATGCAGACTTCGAATAGCTCAAAATTGAAAGTATCAATAAATAATTGAAAGAAAAAATGATTTCTATACTTAGTTGCAACATGGAGCTTTCAGAAATACGAAAAACCTGGGCAATATTTACACCATGCTGTGACTACACATTTAAATACATCCGTGTTCAGGAACAGTTGAAGAGTAGTATAAGTGAAAAAGTACTGGTGAGCTGAAAAAAATATTGTTACAGATAGTAGCATCTTTCAATTTAAAGTAATGGGTTCCTATATTTGGATAGAGCAACAAATGAACCAATGATTACCAGTATACTGCACAAATCCTATCACAAATGGAAAATGAAATGTGTTTCATTTCCAGACCTTCTATTTAATACATTTTTATCCAATTCTTTCTTCCATGCAGCTGAAGACAGAGTAATTGTTTATCCTTCACAAAAAAGCTGCTCATTAGAATGCAAAAGAGAGACTAGCTCAGAGTCACTCAATGAACCTCATTACTCAATGAGGATTTGAAATCAAGTCTGGAAGGTCCTTGCCCTGTATTTAACTTCAAGGTTAGGTTCTGACTTTGTGTATAGAACAAAATCAGTCAGACCAAATTATTTTACACATTAGGTTCTAGAACACTGTTGGCTTATCAAGGTCCTATATTACATCTGAACTCTGAATGATTACAGAAAAAAAATTGTGCATGTAATCATATACTATATTTTAAAATACCAATTTCTGCACTTCTTCAGAAAAATGAAACAAAAGGGGATGTCAAAAGTACTGTGAAACTCACATAGCACATACAATTTCCAAACGGTTGGACAATGGAGAAAAAATAAGGTTGATTAGATCTTAGACTAGTATATAGTGCAGCAGCTGCAAGCTGCTTATAAATTACAATGAGCAGTATTGTGCAATACTGAACAATGATTTCACAATAGGGGACATAACTTTCCATTTTTTCGCTGCCCAAAAAAGCAGGCTGATTTTGACTGCACTATTTTCCAAATCTTATTGCTCTTTCTCATCAAGAAAGTTATGGAATAGGAAGTAAAGATCAAGCAAAGAGCAATTAATGAAGATGACTCATAAGCAGGTCTAATTGTCCTCTAAAATGTTTTAGTATTTGGTCACTTGGTTTCAAGTAGCAAGCCTCCTTAAAACCTGTTTTAACTAGAAAATATATACTTTTGAATAACTAATATATTACATACACTTGGAAAAAGGCAATATAGTTCAATAATCTTTTGGAAAACTAGAGGAGGCTACTTTTATATACAGATAGTCCTTGGTTAGCCATTCGTTCAGCAACCATTCAAAGTTAGGATTTATTTCATTTCATTTTATTTTTATTGGTTTATATCCCACCTTTATTATTTTTACAAATAACTCAAGATGGCAAACATATCCAACACACCTTCTTCCTCCTATTTTCCCCACAACAATAACTCTGTGAGGTATGTTAGGTCGAGAGAGGGTGACTGGTTCAAGGTCACCTAACTAATTTTCATGGCTAAGATCTGAATACAACTCACAGTCTCCCAGTTTCTAATCTAGCGCCTTAACCATTAGACAAAGCTGGTTCTCATTCCATCTGTATTAGAACATAAAATAATGACCACAACCAAACTGCTGAAACCACTCTTGTAAGTTAGCATGTGTACACAAAGCTATGTTTTACAACCATGTCACTTAGTGAGAGAGTTCCCAGTCCCAATTACATTTGTTAACCAAAGACTACCTGTATAAAATAAGCTTTTATTATTTTTGCTTAGGCTTCTTCACAATCCATGCACAGATATATTCAACATGGTTGGTATGAACAGAATATTTCTCTAAAAGCAGCATTACTTTCCTGTAACAACAACAACAACAACAAAAAAGTGGCTAAACAACTGTAGTTATAACTTGAGATTTTTCCCCCTCAGATTTTCATGGCAATAGACAGGAAAAAAAGGGGTTTGTGATGTAATTACTTGCTAGTTGCTAATACTAAAATAAAATGGACTTTATTTAATCAGGGTTTATTTAAACAAGACCGCATATGTAAAATTATGTCTTACTTATTAAAATGTATTTTTATTTTATAAATATAAAAACAGATTGGCCTAGAGGAGCACTTTTGTTTTGTTTTTAAATCGCAGTTCATGTAAAACAGTACCCAGTCCAGCAGTGAAATCCCCCCCAGTTCTATCCAGCTCACTGAACCGGTAGCGTTGGCAGAGGGAGGCTCCGCCTACCCGCCAGGATATCATTACATCCTTTTTTTACTATCTGCGCATACGCAGAAGGTTCTGTGCCCCCGTGTGCTCCCGTTCCTGAACCGGTAGCGAAGGTAACTGGATTTCACTGCTGAACAAGTCACCCACTTGGTTTACATAGCTCTATCTAAATCCAAACATTGTTTTGTTATTTGATATTTCCTACTTGCCCCTTGCAGGAATAAGAACATGCCATCAATTCTAATTGTCTTTTATGAAGTTCTAAATGTGACATGATTGAAATATTATCAATCAAGACAAAAGGGTTCACATTAGCTGCTCTCAATCATACTAATAATAATGATGGACCAAAACTGGATTAGGCAAGTTCCTAAATAAAGAAATTGATGATCAAAGTAAAATTTGATACTCAAGACATTTTATAACCCAAATTATTTCTGTTTTGAGGAATTCATATCCATAGTTTAAAAACCTACAAATCATATTGTTTATTCAAGTATTAAAAAACAAACACAAGAATATTTAGAAAGGATGTTGCCTTACTTGAACACCCGTTCTGTTGAGTGGGGGGCCAGCAGTCAGAAATGGGTTAACTCTGTCCGATGTCCTAGGACTGAGTCTGCAAGCTGTTAAGCTCCTCCTTTTCCTCGTTTCCCAGCTTTCTGATGAGGGAGATGTGGCAGACTGACGTGCTGAGCTGAAATGACAAGATTAGTGCCCACCCCAGAGCAAGGACCAGGAGAAACAGGGTGGGGCTGATTGCTGCCTCCCCTCAACAGAACGGGCGTTCAGGTAAGGCAACACCCTTTCAGGTAAGTGTGGGGCCAGCAGTCAGGAATGGGACATGCCAAAGCAGCAATCCTAATGGGAGGGACCTGGCCAGTCCAAAGCCCCAAGTCTGTATGCACCCATTGTAACACCCTGTGGCAAAATGCCGCATCTAAAGAAGCCTGAGTGGACCAGGCAGCCAAAGAAGCGGTGCTCCTGGTCGAGTGAGCTGCGAGCCAGCAAGATCTGAGACTTGTAGGTCTTGGCAATAAGTTGCCTGAATCCAGCACCCTATCATGGAGGAAGTTACCTTGCAACCTAGGGTAGCTGGCTGGAAGAACACAAGAAACTCTCCAACCTCCTAAGGGGCGAGGTCTGTTTAAGATAGATACAGAGAGCCCTCCGGACATCTAAGGTGTGCCATGCCTCCAAGCGGTGAGAAGGACTAGGGCAAAAATCAGGCAACACCAGTTCTTGGGCCCTATGGAAGGGCATATCAATTTTTGGTTTGAAGGTAGGATCTAATTGAAGGACAACCCTATCTGAATGGAAAATACATAGTTGCTCTGGGTGGAAAGGGCTGCCATCTCAGAAATCTGGTCGGCCGATTTAATAGTCACCAGGAAGGCTACCTTGTAAGACAAGAATCTAAGACCAACTTCCCGTATAGGTTCAAATGGGCCCTTGGTGAGAGCAGTGAGACCCCTAGCAAGGTCCCAAGTAGGGTAACGATGTAGCGTGGGAGGGTGCAGGTTCATCGCTCCTCTGAGGAATTGCCTAACCAGAGGGAGCCTGGAGAGGGCGCCTGTGGAACCACATAACAAGATAGAGGAAAGGGCTGCTACCTGTCTCTGAAGAGTGTTAGGTGATAATCCAGCCTCGAACCCGTCCTGCAGGAAGTCCAGGACATGCGCCGTGGAAGCCTCTGTGGGGGCCAGGCTTGGTCTGGTGCACCAGCCAGTGAAGGTGGCCCAACTGGAATTATAGATGCAGTTGGGGGAGGTGCGGTGCGATGCCTGTATAGTGTTGATGACCCCCAAAGAGAGGTCGCTTCCCCTCAAGAGGTAGCACTCAAGTGCCAGGCGGTCAGTTGGTGCCCGGATGGACCAACAATCCCTGGCTGAGGAACACCCTGTCCAGGGAGAGCTGCCAAGGAGCAGCCACTGACAAAGCCATCAAGTCCACAAACCAAGAGCGACAAGGCCAATGTGGGGCTATCAGGATGAGCTCTGCCACCTCCTCCAGCATCTTCTGGATGACCTTGGGAATCAAAAGAAGCAGAGGGAAGGCATAATGCACACCCAGTGGCCATGGGCTGCGTAGGGCATCCACGCCTTCTGTCTCTGGGGCCAGGAACCTGGAGAAGAATCTTTTTTAGTTGTCCTGGGAGGCAAAAAGGTCGATTGCCAGGTAGCGAAGTAGGCAGCTATCTCCCAGAAGAGGTCTGGGTGCAGGCGCCAATCCCCATGGTCCACTGGGGCCCTGCTGAGGCAGTCCGCCTGCACATTTGCCTTCCCTGAAATATGTGAAGCCCAGATGGACCTCAAGTATGTCTCCGCCTAAAGGCCCAACCACTCGGCCTTCTGCATGAGGTGCCATGAGTGGGTCCCTCCAAGGTGATTTATGTGGGTCTTGACGGCCACATTGTCCATCCGAATCAGAGTGTGTCGGTCCTGTACCTTGTCCTGGAACATACAGAGTGCTAGATGGATTGCCTGAAGCTCCAATCAGTTTATGTTGTGCTCCAGGTTGGCCTAAGTCCACCAACCTTGGGCCATGTCCAATGTCAAGTGAGCACTCCAGCCGTAAAGGCTGGCATCCATAGTGAGGACCAGGCAGTGAGGTTCCCTGAATTCCCGTCCTTTAGGTCTGTAGACAACTGAGATTGCTGGTGATAATCCTGAGCTCTGGAATGATCAGACACCCAGGAGCTCATTCTCTTCTGCATCTCAGTGGCAATGCCTCGCTGAATAGCCTCCTGGATAAAGAAAAGCCAGGCCAGGTACAATGAGAGATTCGTCCCTTGCTTCAGCAAGGCCAGCTGTTGCGGTTGGGTGGACAGCCTTGGAAGGGCAGTCTGTGTCCCTTGTGGCCTGGTAGGAGGGGCAAAGGCTGTGAAATAGGCCCCAACAGCCAGTCATTGACTCCCTGCCTGGAGGAGGAGGAGGCATCCAACATCAGAGACCAGGCCAGGGAGGGACATTGGTCCGAGACAGGAGCCCCCTGGAGTACTGGAGCAGGCAGGCTAGTCAAGGATTCCCCCACAGGAGGTGTCATTTCCCTCCGAGAAGCCTCCTTTATGGCCTTCTCAATGGCCCTCTCTATGGCCCTGTGCCTCTTGATTGCCTCCTTCTCTGAAGCCTTTGAAGTCTTCTTAGGGTTGGAGGCTGCCGACTGGGAAACTTTGCCCATTTTTGATGGCCCTGGATAAGAAGGACCAGAAGACTCCAGGTAAGGTGTCTTAGGACCTCATTTAGAGGGCTGGTAGGAGGAGGAGGCAGCCATCTTGGAATTCCATTTAGGCCTCTAATGAGCACGAGGCAGCTCTAAAATGACAGACAGCTTCTGAAAAGGTCTGAAGCCAAATGCCATGCTGTCAATGCCACTAGACAGCAAACCATGTGGCGCCTTCTCGTTAAGCCTGCTGGACCCTAGATCGGAGAGATCTTACTGGTCGCTGCCTCTGACACTCAAACAGCCGTCGCTGTGCAGTCCTCCATCAGCTTGCTCATAAGGAAGCAGAAAAATATGGGGGGTGTTCGGAAGCCTCCACACTCCATGTACACCAGCCAGGCATATGGGCAAGGCCCAGGAAATGCCGCTCTGGTGATCTGTCAGCTGACAGATCTGCTGTGAAAATGGCCTTCAGTGGGGTCTGGCACAGAGCTGTTCACACTGGAATGCAGGGCCTGCCACCAGCCAAGCCGGGAGGCACCTGCCCGCACTGCCGAAGCGGTCTTCAGCAGAATCTGGTGTGAACTTTTCATGTTGGTAAGCTGAGGCCTCTACCAGAAGTCTGGGAGCCCTCAGAGAAGCTTCGCCGACAAGCGGCTTTCAGCAGGATCAGGAATACTCCCTTCACATTGGAATGGCTTAACCAGATGTTTGTGGAAGCACGATTGACTGTTCAAAGTCTCTGGCTGACAGACAGAAATGGGCAGCTCAGCAAATTATATCTGTCCAGGTCAGACTGAGTCTGAAAACTGGGAAGCAAGAGAAAGGGGAGGAGCTTAACAGCTTGCAGACTCAGTCCTAGGACATCGGACAGAGTTAACCCATTCCTGACTGCTCACCCCACACTCAAGGAAAATATTTTAAACTAGTAATTTGGAGGGGGGGGAAACTGGACACAAGATTTGTCAAATGAGGAATACTTAGAATGGTGTTTCTAATGATGTATTGCATGTAATAAAGAACTGTCTCTCTTTCATCTCAAAAGAGTTGGAACTAAAGAAGAGATAAATGAAAGAGAGGAAAAGAATCAAATTTATTACGTCCATTTATTATCTTTCTAGAGGTTTTTAACATGAAAGGGCTGTCAAGAGAAAAACTAAAGCAATTCCACTCAGTTCTTTTCAAGCATTTCCAATGCTTGTTTTCAGATCATATGATCAATTCTGACCTTTACATTTCTTTGTCTCTACCTCCCTACAGTGTCCTATTCAGACTATCAGATTCAATTAATGAAACTATACTATTCTTTCACACTTGACTTCTTTCACAGATGAACAGTTCATCTTCATGCAGTTCCACTTTCAACTTCAAAAAGTTTCTTTCCATCTTAGCCTCTTGTTTAAAATACTTTCAAATACAGAATTTAGGCAGTGGAGAGGATATAGCTGCTAGAAACTACTAGACAAATAATGAAATTCCCTAATAACCACAGCAAGGCAGCAGACATTCAAAAACTCTCAACACTGTGCATAGTTGGTCTACACACAATCAAGGTCAGAGGGCAGATGCTTTGAAATCTAAATTTGCCGCTAGAAAGCTGTGCTATTGAGCAGCTTCACTTTCATGAAGATGCTTGTTTGTACAATATTCACTTAGTGAGTTCACTTACACCCAGAAAATACACAGTCATCCTCTCACAAATTATTACTTATTACAGAACAAAGAGAAAGAAAATCTGCTGGAAATGTGACACATTCCACAAATCAAAAAGGCGACTTACTCATGACAATTATATATTGTGACAAATATGAAACAACTTTCCATTTCCAAAAGTGAGAGAAACTGTTTCCTCTCTTCTTTAAACTGCCAAGGCAGAAATAGCAGCTGGTATTATTACTGTCAATTAACACTAACAGAGCAGTGAACAAGGGAGAGCTTAAAGACACTGTTTCTGCCCTGCAGGCATATAGCAGATGCAGAGGATAAGGGTGAAAGGAAAGGTTGATAAGATGACTAAATGAAATCTTTCCAACCAGTCATTTTTTCCTGCTTTCTATGGCTTCAAGAATATACTACTATAGTAACTGGCAATGCAAAAAATACTTCAGGTCAGGCTATATGTAATCGGACTGTGAAAATCTCGAAGAGGCATTTTGTTTTTATTTCCGCAAAGTGTCTCCCTAATGTATGTCTAAAAAGCCAAGTCTTGTTTCTAGGCACTGCAGAGAAGCTAACCAAACTGCTTTACCAGCTTTTAAGGGTCTTCTGTGCATTTATAGAAGACATTTCTGTCAGAGTGAAACTGTCCACTTCAACACTTTGAGTGGAGAAGCTGAGACTGAGTGCCTCATTTTCCTGTGTTTTAGTATTACTTCACACCAGTAACTGAAATTAAAGTAGCTCCATAAAGAAAAGCAGTGGCCCTTAGCACACTTGAAAAATGTACTACGGCATCATCTGTTTCACAGAACCCCAAACCTGTAGGATTTTGATGATTAAACAAGATGGATTATAAAAAGAAGAGTACTATGAAGAGGGGTTAAAATATAGTTGTACTTATAACTGCTGTGAAAAATATTGGAAGATGTGCATTTTTTTTGTTTTTCTATTTTTCCATAACTTTTTTCTTTTTCTTACATCTTTTGCTTTTTCTCAGATTTCTTTTTTATTTCTTACTTTCTATTAGTTTGTATATTATAGGATTGTAAAAAGAGAGCTTTTAAACATACAGCAAAGTCCATCTCTTACTTTCTTATGCGTAGGTGCTAAATCTATCAGTCAAGAAAGCTATTCATTCTTCCTTTCAAATTCTCAGAGTTCCTTTCCCAGCTAAAAATGGGTGATTGTTAACGAAGTTCCATTATAGAACAGTTTCTAATAAAAAGCCATACCAAACTATGGGGAAAAAACCAGATTGAGTACAGTCTTAATATTCCTGCCAAAACTGTTGTAAGGATAAAATGAAACCACATAAGCCACAGAAAGTATGCTTTCATTGCAGTGACCCAAAAATATGTTTAATAAATGAATAAAGAACAGGCAAACCTTTCTTACCAACAGTCATGTTTCTCAATGATTTTTGCTAATTTACAAAAATCTAGTCTCCACACCCTCTGTCCAATATAAAATAAACACTGCATTTCCCAAATATTGATCACTAAAAGAATATGAAAAGTGGTAATCTTGGTTTCTGCCAAATCATCTTCTCAGGGATGATTAAGAAATTAATCACACTCTATTTTTTCATTCATTTCCCTTTTTGTGGGGAGAGGGGGAGAGTATCTTTGAATTAGTCTTGAGTCATAATGTATGGACAAGCCATGCAATTTTCTTGCCAACATTTTTGGAAGCCCCTTGCCTTAGGAAGCCTTCTTCCTAAGACTGGAAGAGAATGACTGGCCCAAAAAGGAAATTGCTTTGAAGGACAGGAGGAAGAACCGCTGCCAAGGCAACAGTCAGATAAAAGGGGCGAGAGCAAGGTCAGAAAGTAACATGAGAAAATATCTCTGACAAGTCCCCTCCCTAGTTTACAAAGATAAAGGGAGTGAAGAGAAACCACATTCAGACTTGCAAGATTCTATTACTACAGCTATTACAATAAAAGTAATGCTGACCTCATGGCATTGGTTTCTTAATCTCATCTGCCTTCTAGGACTGACATCAATCTTGCAAGTCTGAATATGCAATGCTATTTATTAGAGAAGAATGCTATTTTGTTACTATTTGAATGCATATTTCCCTTTCTACTCAGAGGAGGTAGGTAGTCGTAATAGCAAAACTTCAGTTGTTTGTTCTTCTTCTAAACATTATAAGGATCATATGTGATGGTTAAACAGCTTCAAAAAACACAAAGAAATGTTTTGCAAAAGTTTTTTGCTTGTTTACCCAATGGGAGTCAAGAAGTCTGTCTCGAAACCTTGCCTTGATGAAGTGTCAGAATGAACTCTATGAACTCCATAGTTAATTCTACTTTTTTGTCCAAGGGCTGTAAAAATAGGTTTTACTAAGAACTTCAGTGTTTCACCTCAAGCTCCTTCTCACCATTTAAAATTTGTTTTACTGGGAGGAAGGGAAAGAAGACTTCATTCCTGCACAGCTTGTGCCTAACCCTATCATTAAATACCTTTTCTGCTCTAATTAATATTCAGAGAAGTTGTTATTTCTACACAGTAAAATACTGTTTATCATCTTAAATTAAATTATCTAACACCTCTGATCTACAATAGTTGCTCATGTTCAGTTTTTCCACAACAGGGCTGAATGTAAATATAAATGGCTTCCTGAAAATGTATTTTATATTTGCAAATGGATTATCATTTTACTTCAATATTATAGGAAAAAGGGGGAGAACAAATTCTCCAAAAGTTTCCTAGAATTCCCCTATTGATAGGAGAACAAGGATAGGGTTGTGTTTTTTTTTCCATTTAAGGGATTTTTCAGATTTTGGATAATGCAGCAACTACACAACTATGTCAGCCATTTTGCATTCTCTAAAGAAATGTTTCTCAACCTTGGCAATTGTAGGATGTAGGAAGTTCAACTCAGAATTCCCCAGTCAGCATAGCTAGCTGGGAGTTGAAGTCACACATCTTACAGTTGCCAATTAGGGAAACCCTGCTCTAAAACATCAAGACTTAGAATCAATTCCAGTTGGTCAGAATAGACATAGACACAGGGTTGCTGGAATTTGATGCAGAACCATATCCGTTTCTATCTTGGTATATTACTCCCAAGAGACCATAGGTATATTATTCCTAGAGAACTCTTCAAACCAATCTAGCTTGCCTCTCGGGCTTTCATATTTCTATTTTATTCACCCATGTATATAGTTGTCCATCTTAAGCAAATGACTTTGGGCAGTTCAGAACACAAAACAATACACACACAAAATTTACCAAATCAAAATCCAAAACTGAGGAATCTCAATCATAAATTTCAAATACAAATTCCCCCACATCTGGCTCTACTAACATTCCAGCCCTTATATTGGGGGATGTGGGGGGACAGATAGGTTTTTACAGCCTTTTACAGGATTAGCAGGATCAGGGCATTTCAAATCTCCAAGCAAAGGCTGTTCAACAAGGCTGTTCTTCTATGTTGTAGTGGCAATGGTCAGAATTTGTGGCACTTAGCTCTACCATAGTTCCAATGCTATATCGTGGCTCCCAAAATTAAGTCTGGCTAAGGAATCCTCTACCCCTAAACGTTTCCTCTTTCTTAGATGAAGATCTTTCATTGACCCTTTTAATATGCTATGATTCTAACTTGTTCCTTCTAATTGTTCTGCTAATGTTTATTCCAATATGGTATGCCAACATTTAACAATAATGTCTTGTGCACTTTCTATCAGGCAGATAGACTAATCCATATGCAAAGCAACAGACAAAAATCTGATGACAAAAATTACAATATTCAAAGACCAGGAGTTTTAGAACTCCATCCCTGATTTTAAAGGGATTATTCCTGAACAAATAAAACCAAAACTAATGAGAACAAATATCCAAATAATCATTCTATCACTTGTATTTTAAATTTAGATAAATTTGTTTTTTGTTAACTTATTTAACCAAGTTGGATATCAATAACTGCTTTATGATTTGTGACTCTTACATGTTGCTTCTTGCTATCTGTACTAATGTTACTGTTTATAAACACCTGCCCCACAATTATGTATAATTTTAATTCAGCAAAGCAACCTGTGCATCTGATTTATTCATCTGCAATGCATTAAACCTTAAACCATAATAAACTACTTGCTTTTGCTGAAACATATTAACACTGTTATCCATCTAAAAACCATTACAATAGAATTCAATAATGGGTAAGATAACAGTTATTAACGTTTGGTAATATAGAAAGCAAAGATAAATACATTGTCAGCATAAGATGAAAGGTAAAATAACTATGTTATGAGCTGTACTTTTGGAAATAACAATTTATTTTATTTTATTTATTTTATTTTATTTTTATACCACCCTTCTCCCGAAGGACTCAGCATGGTGTACAGCCACAATAAACCAATATGAGATACGAAATTTAAAAACAATTTAAAACAAATCAAATATTTTGGCCCTTCAATTAAAAACCCACAAATTTAAAACACCCCATCCAATTTTTTGTTAAGCCAGTCCAGCCTGTTGAAATAACAGGGTCTTAAGGGCACGGCGAAAGGTACACAGGTCGGGAATCATATATATCCCCGGGGGCAATTCATTCCAGAGGGCGGGTGCCCCCACAGAGAAGGCTCTCCCCTTGGGGGGTTGCCAGTCTACATTATCTAACCGATGGCACCCTGAGGAGTCCCTCTCTGTGGGAGCGTGTTGGTTGGTGGGAGGCTATCGGTGGCAGAAGGCAATCCCATAAGTATCCGGGTCCTAAGCCATGGAGCGTTTTGAAGATGGTAACCAGCATCTTGAACCACACCCGGAAGACCACTGGGAGCCAGTGCAGCTCGTGCAGGAGAGGTGTCACATGGGTGCATCGAGTCGCTCCCATAATCACCCGCGCGGCCGCATTCTGGACCAGCCTCTGAGTGCTCTTCAAGGGGAGCCCCATGTAGAGAGTGTTACAGTAGTCCAGATGGGATGTGACAAGGGCGTGAGTGACTGTGCGCAGGGTGTCCCGGTCCAGAAAGGAACGCAACTGGTAAATCAGGCGAACCTGATAAAAAGCTCCCCTGGCCATCCAGACAATGGGACATCACGTCAAGGGCATCATTGGGGTAGTCTGGCGTGGAGATGTACAGCTGAGTATCATTAGCGTACAGATGACACTTCACCCCAAAACCACGGATGATCTCCCCCAGCGGCTTCACATAAATGTTGAACAAGAGGGTGAGAGGATCGACCCTTGTGGCACCCCACAAACAAGGTGCCTCGAGGTCGACTTCTGTCCCTGACAACAGACTGCAACTGAGAGGAAGGAGGAGAACAACCGCAGCATGGTGCCCCCCACTCCTAACCCCTCCAGCCAGTGCAGCATGGTACCATGATCAATGGTATCAAAAGCCGCTGAGAGGTCCAATAGGACTAGGACAGAGGAACAGCCCCTGTCCTGAGCCCTCCAGAGATCATCAACCAATGTGACCAATGCTGTTTCCGTGCTGTATCCTGGCCTGAAGCCCGACTGGATCAGATGTAGATAGACAGCTTTATCCAGATACCGGGGGAGTTGCTGCACCACGACACTCTCAACAACCTTCACCACGAAGCAAAGGTTGGAGACTGGACGACAGTTCGCCAATACAGGTACATATAACCACAACATTTTAGCTAAGAAAATTATATGAACTCTAGCTGCTAGAATGTTATTAGTTGGAAGATAGGTTATACTCTATGTTTTCTTGTACACTTGACATTTCATTAATTGATAAGGTATTAGGTAATATGAGGTGGATTGGCATATTTTAGAATAATGATTTGCTAATGCTTGGAGAAGAAAAGATGTCTATGAAGACTATTGTCCAGATTAATGGAAAGAAGATTAGGAAATTGCTACTTCCTGATTTTTCCTCCAATCCAAAATTCAGGGTGATTGCAGAGAACAGCCAAGGAGTCAACAAATGGATGAGTGCTCTGAAATTCCGCTCTGGATAAAGGGGAGGATCTGGGAATAGGATACTCATACAGATGCTCTCCATAAAAAAACCATAAAAAGTCGTGGGAATTTTAATGCTCTGGGAACTGGGAGAGTCAGTTTTGGCTAAGTTGCAGTTCACGGTCTTCAGAGGGACACTGGGTTTTTCCACTTCCATTCTTAATAACTTCTGGAAATGGCTTATAAATAGTCTTTTGGATATTGAGAACCTTTAGGAGGAGAATTGTCATCAAACAAGTTTCATCTTCCCACTTACTTTGCTTAAGGGAAACTTGCACTGGGTGTGGGAGGGATGGAGGGATTCCCAGACAGGCTGGGAAACACACAAAACAGTGAAAATGAAAATCACATGACTGCAGCAACAGCACTACAATACAACAGTTGTTATAGAACTGAAGCAGCTGTAATGTCCCTAAATTTCATTCTCTTGGAAGACACTGGTCCTGGATTAAGGATACATTCTGTAAATTAGCCCATTTGAGGTGCCTTGGTTCCCTTATGGATGCATTATTTTGCCCAGTCATGACAAGATTTTTAGTAATCTATAGATATCAAAGGAGGCGATAAATTACTGAAATTATTTGTACTTATCTAAATGAAGGGGAAAGCAATTTTTAATATATATTTTTACTTTATATTTTTCCTTTTCCCTCTTTTTAATTTTTTCCCTTTTCCTTCTCTTTGTTTATATTTCAGTTAGTCTGTATTAGTTTTTGACCCTTGTTTTTACATTTCAATACAAATTATTATCACAAAAAGGTCAGTATGATTCCCCACCAACTCCAAAACAGATTCTAAACTTAAATTGGTCTTTAGGGCTTGTATGATATATTTATTAATCTTACAAATACAGGCCTCATATTATTACATATTGACCTAGATTTAATAGAAAATTGGGCTTTTCATCTTACATTATTTCATGTATTCCAACAGTAAGAAATGGGAACTCAACCCATTATTCATTTTTCACATACATTTCGGCACAATTTTTTACCTTTCATGGGTAAAGTGAAAATCAACTTACAGACAACTTTGTAAAGGAAATTTTTAAAAAATAATTTATGTTAACATTTTGATTATAAACTATTTTTAAACGTTTTTTAAAAATTCATAGCAAGAAGCGGTGGAACAAAACACTTGATGATCCTCAAGTAAATGCTGAAGATAATTGTTTTCTTTGACTTAAGAGCAGATACAGATGGATAAGTAAAAGGTGATTAACTTTAGGTAGGGAGACAATGATAAACTCTTGACAAGATAATGAATAATAAGTGTATTTTATGATATCAAAGATCAGAATAGCTAACGCAATGTTTCCCCACCCCTTCCATAGAAAATGTATAGTTCTGAAAGTTAGATTTTGTGAAAGATTCAGTAAAAAGTAGACAGATTCCTTCCTTCAAATTATGGGTTTGAAAGAGTTACCACGAAAACCAACCAATTAATCAATCCTGGACTAAATAAAGAATAACTGCTCTCCTGAGGCAATGATCAGCAAGCAGGTACTAACCTACTTTAGTCTTGCGATAAGAGCAGATGATGATGGATTTTTTAAAAACTCTACTATACTTGGAAAAGTTGAGGGAAATAAAAAGGAATAACAACAAACATGGATGTAAAGGATTAAAAGATACATTTTGAAAACATTACCAGTTATTACTTGAAGCCTGTCAAGATGTTAAGCGGTCATCAAAGACTGAACCTGACATGACAGCAACTAACTACTGATTATATTATAGGTAGCTCTCAGGTTAATTGGGCTTGGAATTTCCATCACTAACAAAGCGGTCATTAAGCAAAACATGTGACCAAACTGCTTTGTAATGACAGTCCCAATTGTCATTAGGCAAGGACTGCATAGTTGTTATTCCAGAATTTCATGCTTCTCTTGCCCTGCATTAATTCCATTAACTCTCCCATTTGTCTATCACCCTCCCACATCTTTGTCCTTTAGGCGACCTCTCACAGCTAAGATGAAGAGATCACTATATTGCACCCTGTCTACCTACTGTTGCTCCTAAAGCCATTGCCATCCCCAGTTGGTGTTCATTATCTTCTTTGCCTGCCTACCCTCTGCTGGGATCACCACTATGGGCCGGTTTCAAGTCCTGTGTCCCTCACTGCTGCCTCGCTTGTCAGTGGGCTCCTGGTGGTCTTCCCCATTTCAGCAGTCTCAGCCTCCTACCAGCCAGGTAGCCTTTGCTGTGGGGATGGATGTCGCCCTCTGCCTTCCCGCCGATGGAGCAGTCTTACCCTTGTGGCGTCTCTAGGAAGCCAGGAATCCTTCCTGGGGCCCGCCATTGTTGCGCACTCCTGCGCACATGCTCCGTTGTGGGGAAAACTCCCAAACCTTCACTCCAAGGCATGGCAATCAGGACACAGCCCGGGAGCGCCAGTCCGACGCCCTGCCTATCGCAGGAGCGTCGCCGCAATGTGGCCTTCAACAGGCTCCGGCAGAATGCCATTCATGCTGGGAGAGAAGGGAGCAATCCAAGGCATGCTCCCAACCCGATTTGCACACCCCGAAGGTGGCCTCCGGCAGGTTTAGTCTGGATTGCCCTTCACGCTGGCATGGGAGGCTCAACCACCAGCTGGGAGCCTCCCTGGTGGTAATGGCTGCGAGGCAACCTTCAGCGGTGTCGGGCTGGATCACCCTTTGCGCTGGAACGCGACACTCTGTAGGAATTTTTTTTTTCTGATAGCAAGGGAGCATCTCCAAAAGGCACATCTGTCCCAATCAGACCGAGTCCGAAAGTTAGGACGCAAGAGGAAGAGGAGGTGCTTAACAACGTGCAGACTCGGTCATACTGGATATCAGATGGAGTTAACCCATGCCTGGCTGCCGGTCCCACTGTTCTGAAGAAAATATCCTCAAAGTCTTGGACAGTGATCAGAATGTCAACATTATCACCAAATTATTACTGCCTTTTAAGATTATAGTATTTGGACAACTGTAGCTGTTTTTTCATAAAGTTGCTATCTAAAACAAACTTTAGTTTAAATTACAACATTGGCCTGACATATGTTTGCTGATAGAAATTTCAAAAAATTTGAACAAGATATTCATTTATCAACCTTCAGGAATGTTTTAACAATTGTTAAAGGTAGAAAGAAAGAACACAATTCTGTCAAAATCAATTATATTGGTCTTTTTATATAATAAATTGACCTGTCAATGCAGAACAGAAATATTGGAAATAAACATTTTACAATTATTTAATTTGTTCTCACACCACAATGTGCAAGAAATCTCTCGTTTTACAATGAGAGAGCAGAAGCCAAGAGATTGTACATAAAATCTCAGTTACATGTACAACCAAGCACTCAGTCCAATTCTTCAAAACAAACCCTATCATTAAAAACCAAAAAGTTTACTAGTTTTTTAAACCGCACTCCATTTAATCTTGCAGTGCTGGCATCAGTAGGCAAATTGCATATCAATATGCCCAAACAGACAAATGGCTTCTGGTAGCATTTAATGTTTTTCATTTCCATTCAAGCCCAAATTGACATGTTTCCCAGTCTTGAAACCCACCATCTAAACACATCTGGGAGATGCTGAACTGGGGAAACAGTGATAGATAGATAGATAGATAGATAGATAGATAGATAGATAGATAGATAGATAGATAGATAGATAGATAGATAGATAGATAGATATTCTTTAGCCAGGTTTTTCCTATGTAAACCAAGATTTTTCTGCAGCCCTAGTTCAGTGAAGTCACATCCACTGTAGCTTTACAGGGAGGATACATGAGATGTGGGTGTAGCTTACTGATGAAGGCTAACGATCCAGAAATAGATCTATATAAGTCTCCCAATGGGCAGCATAGGGCCTGCTGGCTGCCAGAAGAAAAAAAAGCCCAGAAACTAGTGGATGTGACTTCACTGAACTAGGGCTGCAGAAAAATCTTGGTTTACGTAGGAAAAATCTGGCTAAAGAAAAATACACATAAATCCTACAGAAAAGTTAGAAAATAAATACTGTACCTTTATAGAGAATATACATGAGATGTGGGTGTGGCTTACTGATGAAGGCTAACAAGCCAGAAATAGATCTATATAAGTCTCCCAATGGGCAGCATAGGGTCTGCTGGCTGCCAGAAGAAAAAAAAGCCTAGAAACTTTATGTAGGAAAAACCTGGCTAAAGAAAAATACACATAAATCCTACGAAAAAGTAAGAAAATCTATCTATCTATCTATCTATCTATCTATCTATCTATCTATCTATCTATCTATCTCTATATCTATATCTATATCTATATCTATATCTATAAATGAATGACAGGAACATTTTCTCATTTACAATAGGATGCAAAATTCTGTTGACTCAATATGGATAAACTTATTTAATCCCCTGTCCTGAAGTATTAGCTATAATATGCCCATTAAAATTGCTACAATTATCTGTCTGTTCTAATGTGGCAATCCTGTTGAAATTGTTCTCTCTCCATTAATTCATTAGGATTATACCAAATAATGTTGATATAGCATTGTTCAAACAGCATTTAATTCATATATTTGTAACTTATCTACATTATGAGCCGCCCCACCGGAAGTTGGGAAACAGGCTGTTTCTGGCTTTCGGAGGGCCTCCAAGGGGGTGGAGGCCCATTTTTCGCTCTCCCCAGACTCCAGAGGCTTTCTAGGAGCCTGGGGAGGGCGAAAACGGCCTCCCCCCCTGAGGCCGAAAACAGCCCATTTGCTGACTTCTGGAAGTCGGCAAACGGGCTCTTTCTGGCCTCCTGAAGGCCTCCGGGGGAGAAGGCCGTTTTCACCCTTCCCAGGCTTCCCAGAAAGCCTCTGGAGCCTGGGGAGGGTGAAAAACAGGCCTATCAGACCCACCATGCCATTATGTGCCAAAAGTGGGGGGAGCAGGGGCGGTTACATGCGCTTTCGTGGGGGGTGGGGCACATTGACTTATGGGTGTGGGCACACATGCACGCAACCCTTCCCGTTCTCCTCCCACTTTTGGCACACAGCAGCAAAAAGATTAGTCATCACACTCATAAGGTTTCTACCAATTTACCCACACACCATGAGAATCTGAATTTCATACAGAATTATCCGAAATGTTTTCTTTTTCAATTGCATTTTGCTGGAATTCAAAACAGTTTGTCTGAAATATGTATGTAACAGTAAAATGTACATTTTTATCTGGTCTTTTGGTTATAATAGGTTAAAGGAGCAGGAGATATTTGAATCCTCTCCTTTTTTATAGAAATTTAGGGATGGCATTGGGGAAGTTATGAAAGAATACAGGTAGTCCTCAACTTACGACCACAATTGAGCACAAAATTTTGTTGCTAAGCAAGGCGTTAAGTGAGTTTTGCCCCATTTTACAAGTTTTCTTGCCATGGTTGTCAAGTGAATCACCACAGTTGTTAATGTAGTAGCAGGTTGTTAAATGAATCTGACTTCCCCATTGACTTTGCTTATCAGAAGATTGCTTAAGGCACAGGTGTCAAACTCAATCGTGTCAAGTGACATCACATATCACAACATTTTTTGTCTTTATGGAACCGGGGTGGGCATGGCTTGCGTGTGATGCATCCAGCCTGCGTAACACCAGTTTGACACCCCTGACATAAGGTGATCACAGGACCCCTAGGCCATAGCAACCATCATAAATATGAGTTAGTTGCCAAACATCTGAATTTTGATCACATGACGCTGAGGATTCTGCAATCGTCTTAAGTGTGAAAGCTATCATAAATCAAGTTTTATTCAGTGCTGTTATAACTTCAGACAGTCACTAAACGAACTGTTATAAGTCGAGGACTACTTATAGTTAAGAAGCAATTTGTAGAAAAAAATTAAACAGTCCAGAAACTGAAGCAGGTATTAAGAGAAAATAAGTCTATTTCTAATTCTAGTTGCTTTGCAAAATAATCTGTCTCTAATAGTCTTTCTTCAAGTAACCACATGGGCCTTTTATTCCATCACAGTGACACCAGCTTTACTATCACGACACGTAGTAGGTGCTCCAACACATCCTCCTAATTCTATTTTTCTCTCAAAATTCGGTTTCTTTCCAAAACTTGTATTTTGACTGATTACAACTTCTGTGACATTATGAAGCAGACTACGCCATTATGAAGCAGACTACGCCATATCTCCTTGGCAGGCCATAGAGAAGCAGGACAGAGATGTAAAGGAAAGGGAAGAAATAGTGAAGTAAAACAATTTCTCCACTCAGCATGATCTAGACCAGCAAAATATTGTTTCTAGGAGAATTATGCTGTAAGCAATCCTTGGAAAATAGAATTTGCAGGCAGAAAACCTACTGTTTTTGTTTACTTTTTTTTCCAGTAATCAGCCTTTTTCCCATTGCATGACCACAATGCTACAAAGATGTGAATAAAATATTAATATATTAAAATAATTTGTAGAGGTATATGTACAATAAATGGATGTGGATAAATTTCTATACATTGCTACTTCTGCCTGGACTTAGAATATTCTATATTAGAGGGTGTTTGAAACCCTCAATGCAAACAGTGGGAATAATGGAATGAATTAATTATGTTTCCACCAAACAGCAACTGCATTAGTTGCATATACTTGTATTACTTACTATTCCAGTGCCTTGAAATAGCCCTCTAAAATAGATGCCTCAATTAATAATACACATGGTTTTCTCTTGAAAACAGTTAAAAAACTGCATCTTGTGCAAAATGCAACTGCCCACATATTAATTGCAAAACAAGACTAGGCCAAACAGTGCCTTAAAAATCTGTACTTAGTGCCTATTTATCAGTTGGTCAAATTAAAGATTCTGATCCAATAAACCTCTAAATTGTCAATAATCTAGAGAAAAAGAAATCTACCTTCCCAACGATCCTGGCAATGATGTGAAATCTAGGGCTAAAGCTCTAATGGTTATGCTATTAAGAAAGAAACCTGAATGTCTAAAGAACAGTTCTTCATAACTGCACAACAACCAGTTCCCACTGATTAGACAGGTGAGAATGCTGGCTAATTTTCAGTGTTTCAAAAGGGCAATCTTTTCATGACAGATATACTTTTACTATATACATTTATTACAGGCAATTCTGTAGATGTTCTTTGTAAATCTCAGAACCACTTTCTGAGATTATCTTTCAAAAATCCTGGAACAATGGGGAATTATTTGAGGATTGGAAAAGAGATGATGAGGTTCCCATCTTCAAAAAAAAAGGGGGGGGGGGAAACAGACCCAGGAAATTATAGACCAATCAGCCTAACATCAATATTTGGAAAGATACTAGAAAAGATAATTTAAAAAAATAGATCTGCAAACATCTAGAAGCAAATAAAATTATAACTAAAAGCCAGCATGAGTTCGTTAACAACAGATCATGCCAATCCAATCTTATTTCATTCTTTGAGAAAGTGACTGAATTAATAGACCAGAGAAATGCTGTGGACATAGTATACTTAGACTTCAGCAAGGCATTCGACAAAGTAGACCACAATGTACTTCTTAGTAAGCTAGATGTGACATAGATAGACAAATCCAACAGATGGATTTGTAACTGGCTGACAAACTGTACTGAAAGAGTTGGTCTTTTTTGATAAATAAAACTATATTTGCTTGACTCAGATAAAATAAATCTTCCTTCCAAATGCAAAATTAAAATTTAGCAAAATTGTTCTAACAGATGGAAATCTCAGTAGCACTTCATTTTATTTAATTAGTTAGTCATCATATTTATATGGTATGATTCAAAGTCTAGTAACGCCTTCTATGTTTTATTTATAAAACATTCTAAAGTTGAGTCTGTTTTTATTTTTATTAAAATGGGCAACACAAGATATAGGATTCAAATTTTCAGTCATGATTAAGACCTCCCAAGAACAATAGAAATTGGAGGAAATTCAGAACTGGGCCATTTTATCAAACACAGCATGGCTATAATTCACTAATCCCTGCTCAAATATGAGTAGTCCTCAATTTATGACCACAATTGAGCCCAAAATTTATGTTAAGCAAGAAAATTGTTAAGTGAGCTTTGCCTCATTTTATGACCTTTCTTGCCACAGCTGTTAAGCGAACTGCTGCATTTGTTAAGTTAGTAACATGGTTGTTAAGTCAGTTTGGCTTTCCCATTGACTTTGCTTGTCAGAAGGTTGCAAAAGATGGTCACATGACCCTGGAACACTGCAGCTGACAAAAATGTAAGTCAGTTGTCAAGTGTCTGAATTTTGATCATGTCACCATGAGGATGCTGCAATAAGTTGTTAAGTGTGAAAAATGATCACAAGTCACTTTTTTCAGTGCTGTAGTAACTTCCAACAGTCACTAAACAAACTCTTGTAAATTGAGGACTATCTGTACTACATTCATCTACTTTAGGTATACAGCACAAGCAAACTAGGGAATGAAGTATCAAACCACAGAGTTATTAATTGATACTACTATATATTCACTGATATCTCAGATGAGTTGACAGATTATCTTAACTATAGTGTGGTCTGGGTTTTTGTTTGTTTGTTTGTTTGTTTGTTTGTTTGAATTTAATTTATATGCCGCCCTTCTCTGGAGACTCAGGGCGGCTTACAATGCATTAAGAAATAGCCTTCATACTTTTGTATATTTATACAAAGTCAGTTTATTGCCCCCACAAACTGGGTCCTCAATTTACCTACCTTAGAAAGGATGGAAGGCAAGGGCAACATTGAGCCTGGTGAGATTCAAACTTATAGTAATTGAAGAAAGCTGGTGTTAATCACAATGCTTTTAGTCTGCTGAGCTACCAGGCCTTCCTGTTTGCTTTTGCCCAAATGATTACTGTATACCCAGTTGTATCATGGTACCCAATTGTACCATAATTTGTGATTTATCACAATACAAGTTAATCCAGTGAATATACTGTATATTTTGCTTGGTATTTATGTTTTTGAGCAATTTTCTTGTTTTATAGTACTATTTATTGTGCCTTACTTTACTATGAAGAGGACATGTTATTACTAACTGCACTAACACTTAATGATAGAACTCATTAACATCCCAGATGTGCTTTCCAATTGAAAAAGATTGGAGACTTGACCTGATTTGAAAGGTATGCAGATCTGTATGATAGCAGAAATTATCATGAGTTACAAAATAGATTTGGAAGACGCTATCTAGGTCATTGAGTCCAACCCTCCGCTCAGTGCAGGAATCAAAATTATCTCAGACAAACAACTATCCAGCCACTAGTTAGACATACCAAATCTTTAATTTAAACATAGATGAGTTTATCCAGCTCCACAAACTGATTTAATAAAATGTGTATGAAGCAGAGAATTATAAGCCAATCAATAAACAACATCTATGACTTCATAAATATTCTGATAACTAGATTCATAACAACTGAAGTCAAGCAATAAAATGGGTTATTAAAAATAAGAGAGTGAGAGCAACATCCATATTCCCTTATTCTTGGGAAAAAAAATTTCAGAATGATAAATAGGCAGTTGAATGATGGAGAGAAGCTTCAACACGGCATCAAAAGTGTCTTTGAAGCAACACTGCTAACTAATTGTTCCATTTGATCCATATTAATTCTGTGCTATTTTATAAAAATAAAAAACAGTAAGAATTTCTGATATCAACCTGTCCAATGTAATTGAAGCTTCCAAAAATATATTTCTAAATAAATGATATCCAAGGAAAGCCTTGCATTGAGTTTTAATTGAATCAGATGTTTTAACTGATTCCTAATCATTTGTTTTATGTTTTTATGCTTAGAAGCCTGAAAAACATCAAGCCATGCTTTATACTTTCTTCATTCTCTTTTTGTTACTATGCAGTTTATATCTAGTAATTACTTCCTTTTAAATAACTGTTTTAATTTATCCAAACATTTTGTTCACACTAAGCAAACCAAAAGACACGTTTAAACCTGAGGTTGTAAGAGACAATTTCAACAGTTAAAAGGTTATGTCTTAACATTCACAGAATCTGCCCAAATCCACTTAAAAATGCCAAATTGAACTAAAACAATAATAAAATGAATCAACTGATACAGTCCTACTGCTTTAATAAAAATGGAAAAAATGTCTGTGGAGAAATTCACATGGAGCATATATGTTAGAACAAATCCATGACTTTACAGAAATTCAAAATGATCTGCTAATAAGGATATCAAGATACCTACTTTCTGGGGGGGAAAGGAGGGGAAACATTTTTTCATGGATTTAAGTCATATGAATAGCTCTTTAAAACAGAAGAGAAATAGGAGTAGATTCGTTGTATTTGTGTCACAGGTTTCTTCCACAGGCATCAACAAGAATTGAGTTAGCCAAGGAATTAAACAGATTAGCCTGTAAAATTCTAACCTGCCCAAAGCTTCTCAGAGATTCAGAACTAGGCATGTAGCTTGGATATTCCACATTTTCCAAATTAAACTCTGGAGTGACTAAGTAGGAGGGAAGACTAACTCTGCATCATTAGGTTTCATTTGTAGAATTGTTATCAGTATTTTTTTGCTGTATGAAGCTGTTCTGTGAGTTCACATTTAGATACCGTGTTTCCCCGAAAATAAGACCCTGTCTTATATTTTTTTGAACCCTGAAATAAGTGCTTGGCCTTATTGTCATGTGCCCGAAAGCCCGATTGGGCTTATTATCAGGGGATGTATTACTGGGGGAAACAGGGTAGCAAAACAAAAACAAAACTTTGAGGGAAATTCAGGGACACTAGTACAACTTTGACAATTTTGGATTGTTGCTCCAATTGTTCATGAAAGCAATTTAAACAGGTTGCAAGGGAAAGTCCGTTCAAAAAGGAAGAAAAAAGCAATAATTCTAGGAAAAGTTTTATCCCTTAAAGTCCTTCCTTCCTTCCTTCCCCCCTCCCTCCCTGCTTCCCTTTCCTTCCTTCCCCCCTCCCTCCCTGCTTCCCTTTCCTTCCTTCCTCCCTCCCTCCTTTCTTCCCTTCCCCCCCTTCCCTTCCCTTCTTCCTTTCCTTCAGGAATAGCTAACAAAGACAAATAATAAAATGTTTTTTTAAACAAAAAATGTTTTCCCTTGAATTTTTTTTCTGTGCACAAAATATTTAAAAAAACAGAAAAAGAAAACCTCTGCACAGTCATCATTAAGAAAAACATCTGGTAATGGTGCTCTAGTTTTCAATAATAGACACTGAACAGAAATGGAACACTGCAGCCTACCTCTCCTAAACTTAATATTTGAGTATTCCTATCTACACACAACTTGTCATTTATTTCCCTCATCAGCAATTGCCTGAATCTGGTATTATCGAGCACTCAAGTCAAGCAGATTTTGTTAAAACCAATGATTACATTATTACTAGAATATACAATTAAATAATGAAAGAAGCAGAATGACACTGTTGTAATATTTTGTGCACTTTCAAAAATATCACTGGACTGAAAACCTACAGAATAATAGAAATAATAATGAAAACTTTCAACTGTACTGTGATAATGCTGAATTTAAAAATTCAGCCACAGGTAAAATATAAAAATGATTAGCATTATGTTGTTTATTTTAATTACACTCTATAATTACATCCAACAGGCTGTCAAATCATTTAGGATACTGAGAAAAGGTAAGGATACAAGCAACAAAGTTACAGTCATGCAGTCATGAGTGGGAGGAGATGGGAGATAGGATTAGTAGTAATAGAAGAACAGAATAGTAATATAGTAATAGTAATATATGTTAACAGCAGAAGGTGATCATTCATACAATTATAAATACTAAGCATGCTGAAAGTGTGTTATTACATTGCATGTACCTTCTGGCTGATGTGAGCAAAAGTACAAAGGTAGACTGGCTTGCAAGGAACACACTCCCCTCAAACCCTTTTCTTCCTCTTTCCCTGGAATATGACAAAATGTAACTACTTTAGTTTCAAATTAAACAAAAATAGGTGGTTTTCAAGAATGTCCGTAGCAGGACTTAAAAGCATCAAAATGTAGAATTAACTGGGCAATCAAAGACTATCCCCTTTGTTCATATGCGCCACACACATATTAAAAAAAAAGCAGAGACTCCAGTCATACCCCTCATTTTAATTTGATATCATCACCTTGCAGACGCCCCTGAATAGGACATTAAGTTATTACTAAGATACAGTAAATTACACAGCTGTTTATTAATACAAGTATAAAGTATATTATCACAGAATTGTACAGTAGCCTGAAATTGGATTTCAAAAACTAGAACTATAAATGATTCCCCCAAATTCCAACTCAAAAAGATATTAAGTGGACTATACATAATACTGTATAAAACTTTGGAAAAGTTTGTAAGAGTTGGAAGGGACCTTTGTAGGTCATCTAGTCCAAACCTCTGCTCACGCTGGAGACCTATACTAGGGATTCGAACCGTCAAACTGGCCCTTTTTGATCGACACGTTTTAGCCACTGAGCCACTTAGCTATGTTTAAGACGATCTGGAAAATTTTCCATCACCTTCCAGTTTATGCAATTTATCAACAAATTTGATAAATTGGCATAACCAGGCCTGGAGCCTATCTGAAACAGATCTAAATAATTTCATGGAGATCATTTAACAAAACAATTCCTTTCTTGAGCCTAAGGAGGAAATATATTAAATAAATATGAAAGAACCAACAGTTTTTTTCAGGATTATTATATACATAATATAATATATTTATAATATATTATATATTATCGCAACTCTGTGCAAAGATTCTCTATACTTACACACTAAAGAAAATGTGACATATATAATATGGATTAGAAGGGTTAACATTTAAGAAATATGAGAAACACTGCCTTAAGGGCTTATATAAGCAAAAGAGTAATCATTTATTAATTTTGTAAACTATAACTTTAACTATATTCACTGCATTTCTTCTACCCAAGACAATTGTTAGAGAATTCCTCTGAAGAAACATACTAAAGTAATTCTTTAGTTCTGGCAATTTACACATTGTGCCAGAAAAACTATAAAGCAAATCCTTTTCTAAATATTAAGAAAGGAAGTCAGAAAAAGACAGCCAATTATTAGCCTCCTTTCCTGAATTTTAATATACCAGGAATGCACACATGATCTTATGATCTAGGGAGGGAAGCCAATTACTGTAAATAAGAAATGTAAAACTTGACAAAGGTATTTTGAAAGCTGCATAGCTATAGTGTGAAAAAATTTAGATTACAGTAGTCACATTTCCCTGAAAGTCCTTTTTAAATGTAATGTGAGATATGTTTAATGTCAGATTTGTGAGTTGACATTTGTCCTCCCTATACGCCTCACAGCCCTAAAAACAGGGACCCAGGGCACTTTTCAAGCCCTAATAGACTCAGGCTGCACTAGATGCCCGATTAACCTAGCCACAGTCCTGTAACAGGGATTAGAATGAAGAGACTGGCCCACCCAATCAGTTTCGAACAGGTCAATGGGTCCCTATTGGGGGAGCCTACAGCGCCCATCTGACTGAACCAGTGAAACTAGAGCAAGGAGACCACTGGGAAGCAATTTGATTCATAATAGCATCCGGTTCCGACCAATGCCCTAATTACCATATTTTTCAGAGTACAAGACGCACCGGAGTATAAGACGCACCTACCTTTTTTTGTGAGGGAAAGAAGAAAAAGAAATCTCCCTCTGCCTCTAAGCAATTTTGCCTCGTTGTAGCAAACAGCCTGCTTTACTTTCACTTTCATTTTCAGCAGAGCTTGATTAGCACAAGAAAAAAAAATATGCTCCAGCAATTTACCTCTTTGCAGCAAGCAGCAGAGCCCTACACAAAACAGCTGAGAGCAAAACACCTGAGAGTCGGGAGGCCGATCTAATCAACCTGTGCTAATTAGGCTGTGCTGAAGCTGAAAGGAGCTGTTTTTTTCTTGCTGTTTGCTTGCAAGGAGGTAACTGCTGCAAGGCAGAGGCAAAAGGGTGGGGGCCAGTGGGTGGATGGGGCTACATTTGGTGTATAAGACGCACCTAAGTGTTCACCCCCTTTCACCTCCATTTTTTGGAGTCTTGTACTCCAAAAAATACGATAAATCATGAACCTCAAGCCAAGCTTCAGAAGAAATCCAGTTATTTATTAGGAGCTTCATATTGGCACAATCCAAGTGAAGCCAACTCTGATCTCACTAATTCGCGCCTTGGCTCTAACCCTGTTTTCCCCTCCCCCCAAAGTATGTCATCAGTCACATTCCCCAACGAAGCAATTTCGTGGGTTGTAGAAGTCACTCCCTCCGGCCACTGTGGGTCCGCTGGATGTTGCCGCTGGAATGTGCTTTATTTTGACTGAAATGCAAGTTCCTTAATGCACCTGCAAGGATTGATTTTCCCATTCCCCCCGCCTAGGGCAACTCGACAGCAGGTCAGGAATGCTTCGCGAGTTGACACATAACCTGACTAAAAAACAAACCAGTTGTTTATTTTTATTTTATTTTATTATTTTATTTATTTTATTTTATTTTATTATTTTATTTTATTATTTTATTATTATTTTATTATTTTATTATTTTATTTTATTTTATTTTATTATTTTATTATTTATTTTATTTTATTTATTTTATTATTTATTTATTATTATTTTATTATTTTATTTTATTATTTTATTTATTTTATTTTATTTTATTATTTTATTATTTTATTTTATTATTTTATTTTATTTTATTATTTTATTTTATTTTTTATTTTATTTTACTTTATTTTACTTTATTTTACTTTACTTTACTTTACTTTTTTACTTTACTTTATTTTATTTTATTTTATTTTATTTTAATTATTTTATTTTATTTTATTTTATTTATTTTATTTATTTTTTTATTTATTTTATTATTTTATTATTTTATTATTATTTATTTATTTATTATTTATTTATATTTTATTTTATTTTATTTTATTTTATTTTATTTTATTTTATTTTATTATTTTATTTATTTTATTTTATTTTATTATTATTTTATTTTATTTCTATACAACCCCTCTCCCGAGGGACTCGGGGCGGTTCACAGCCAGTTAAAAACACAAAATACAGACATCAATATAAATTTAAAAATAATTAAAATTATTACATTTTTGGCTACTAATTAAAACCCCAAAGTTAAAACTAATGTTGGTAAATATGGATAAATTGAAATATAGATGGTAGACATGTTTTTCCCTGCCTTTAAGGAAGCAGATATAAAGCCATAAATAAAAACAGTCATCGTAAATTATAAAATCTGGTTTTAGGTCTCTAGGAAACTATGCTCTTTCATAAATGTATGATTTTCATTTTAACAACATTGATAAACAGAATGAAAAGCTTTTCCAGTTGCTGAAATTCTTGTTTCTATTGGCTTAATTCGTCTTTATACCTAGTACTACAAAACTCGCTGTAACAATATCTGAAGAAAAAAACCAGTTCAGCAACTAAATAATACTAAGGAAAAAAATGATTAGATTATTCATATGATTGCAATTAACCACCCACTTAAAAATAAAAACAGCTGCTCTAAAAATATTGGTTTTAATAAGTTATTTATAAATTTTAATAACAATACATAAAGAGGAAAAACATAAAATCTGGAAAAGACTGTTTCACACAGTAGTATGAAAATTTATAAGTTGTATTTTCATATAAAATAACCCAAAAAAGTATAAACGTTAAATTCATAAGTTAAAGTATTTTAAAAGTTGCTACAGCCCTTGACAATCTAACTACCTGTATATAAACTTACTTGGATGTCTGTATGATTACAGTACTAGGGCTATACATTATTTATTGATGATACTGTTCAAATCACTTCGTCACCAAAAATGTTCAGGTATTTTATGTAATTTAGGTTGATTCTGGTAAATCAACTCAGGTTTGCATAGTGATACTGTATAATTACTGAAGGAAAAGAATATTATATGTGTGTACATGTCATAAGTTGCATTTATGTCAGAAAATAGCACAAGTTTACCGACTGTAACTTAATATACAGACACGTTTAAGATAACTGCATTTGTTTTCAGTATGGCTCTGGGATTCAACTCAAACTGCTAGAATTGGTCTGCTATCTACATGGCCTAGTTCCTGATATCTCAAGGACCTCCTCCTCCAATACATGTCAGTCCATGCTATCGAGGTCACTCTCAGGGATCACCAGCAGTACTCTGCACTGATGCCCTTTCTCTGGGAGGGAGACATTCCTTCAATGCCCGGTTATTTTCTTTTTTTCCAATCCTTTGAAACCAGCAAGTACCAGTTCTCTAAACTGATTATCATGTTTCAAAGTTTCACAGAATTTGTGGTTGGTTTTAATTTAGCTTTGGGTTAGACTTAAATGGGAAGTGCCTTAGGAACTCTACATAGTGCTCTGATATGAAATCCTTATTTAAGTTCACTATCCAAGCATCAAATCAAGACAGCAAGGTATATGGAAATCAATCGTTGAATAGTTTCTAAGATTAGCTCAGATTACTGCATTATCAAATTTAATTTTACGTACCTTGTGGAGACACAGAACTAAATAATAATTGGGTTTTTTTTTTTACTTTTGACAGGTAATGGTTTAAAAATTGTATCTCTGTTAACACACACCAAAAAACCTTTAAACAGATGGGCCATAAAATTGAGAAAATGTCATTATTGGTATCATTTGTCCCACAATAATTCTTTTGCCTCTCAAAGAGGCTTATCTGCTTTTCAAGTATTGTTAAACTTGTGCCAACAGAAACAACAAAAAAGACAACAGAGGAAGTAGATTACCAGTAGGGAAAAGACAGCATACTTATTGGCTCAGGGATAATTTGGCCCAGTGGAATGAAAATCTTTGGAAAGGGAACAGATGGCCCACAGCTATCAAAAAGCAGCTTTTTCTCAGTCTACTGACCTGTTACACTACACTTCGTCTCACAAAAAATACTTTTGCCTTTTTAAGAAATATGCTTTTTAGTCCATATCCTGTGAGAAGACTTCCTAGTTTCCAATATGGAAAAGAAAAACTATTCTAATACTGGTCAGATGAGTCAACAAGCTGTGAAGCTTTAACCAGGATATTTTTTAAAATATTTCTTTATTTAGACATTGTTCCTTATTAATCTACTTTAGGTTAGTTTTTTTTTTAACAAAAGCTTTGCATAAGTAGGCAAAAAAATATTTGTCTACTCATATGAGATTAATTCTACTCCTCACTCTTTTCCAAGAGCACAGAATCAAGAAATATGTCTCATCATGAAGCAAGAAAGAAATGTTTTTGGTTTGTGGTGCAATATAACGGTTGAGTACTGAGGCCACAACACCTCGTGTATAGTATATACCCGTGATGGCGAACCTACGGCACGTGTGCCACAGGTGGCACGCTTAGCCATATCAGTGGGCACACCAGTTCAGCTCTGGTGCACATGCGCGTGCCGGCCAGCTGATTTTCGGGCCTTCTGGGCCAACCAGAAGCAGGGAAACCGGCTGTTTCCTGCCTCCAGATGGCCTGGAGGGGGGGGGGGAAGACTCGTTTTTGTTTCTCACCTGGCTCCATATCCTCTCTGTGCATCTGGGGAGGGCGAAAACAGCCTTTCCCACTCCCTCCGAGGCCTTCCGGAGCCCTGAAACAGCCCATTTCCCAACTCCTGGTGAGACAGGAAGCGATTTTGCTGTCCCCAGCCTCCAGGGACTCCTAGACATTATATTTTGCTGCTTGTTGCTTAGCGTGGATAGAAGAAAGGGTATTGTTAACAAACAGAAGGCTTTTGAAATTAGAAGGACTTGATTTGAGATTTGAGTGGCATAGGTATCTATGGAATGACAAAGGTAGGGTTAATGTAGATTTCAAAAACCATTATGTCATATGAGCTATTCTTAAAGAGTATGGAATAAATATAAATGTAAGTTGTGCGCAAAAATAATTCTGTGGCCTTCAGAACAAGAAGCAATTTACAGATGAGAAATGATAAGAAAGCATACATTGTTAACGTACCATGACATACTAGAATTTCACAACAGGATTGTAAAATGGGTGGGTTAGTCAGCATCACCACCAGATGAATTCATAACTGGCTAACCAACTGCACTCAACATGGAGGGAAATAAGCAGAGGGGTACCCCAAGGTTATGTCTTAGGTCCACTTCTCTTCAATATCTTAATCAATGGTTTAGATAGAAGAGGAACTCATCAATTTGCAGATTACAACAAGCTGATCAACACTCCAGAAGATAGGCTCAATATACAGAAAGATTCAACAGCTGGGAATACTGGGCCCTATCTAACAAAATGAAATTCAGAAGTGAAAAAAGTAAGTTTCTACATAATGGGAAGAAAAACTGAATGCACAGGTCTAGAACAGGTTGTACCTGGCTCCATATTAGTAACCGCAAGAGGGTTCTTCGAGTCCTAGTGGACCATCACTTAAATATGAGCCAGCAGTATGCTGCAGCTGCCAAGAGGGCCAATCTGGTTCTAATCTGCACTAACAGAGTGACAGAATCCACACTTGGAATATTAGTTTTAGTCGTCATGATATAAAAGGATGTTGAGACTCTAGGAAGAGTGAAGAAAATTGTAACAAAGATGATTAGGGAATTGAAGGCTACAACATATGAAAACAACTGCAGGAATTGGGTATGTCTAATTTAATGAAAAGAAGGACTAGGGATAACATGATACCAGTGCTCTGATATCTAAGGGGCTGCCACAAATAAAAGGGGATCAACCTATTCTCCAAAGCAGAGCAATGGATGGATGAAGGCAGAGCAATGGATGGAAACTAATCAAGGAGAGAAGCAACCTATAGAACTAAGGAGAAATTTCCTGACAGAACAATTAATCAGTGGAATGACTTGCCTCCAGAAATTGTGGGTGCTCCAACATGAGAGATTTTTTAAAATGATAGATTGGATAGACATTTGTCTGAAAAGTTATAGGGTTTCCTGTTTGAGCAGGGGGTTAGACAAGAAGACCTCCAAGGTCCCTTCCAACTCTATTGTTTTGTTATTCTGTTAAAATCAAGAAAAGGTTAACAGTAGGATATACTTGTCAATAGTTTTCTTCTGTACAATTATAAGATTTAAACTGAATAAAATATTTTATCGTTTTGAACAATGTTAAAACTGAGTTTGAAACAGAACTACATACTAATAATGGAACATGTTATTGCTAAAATATATAAAATTTTGTTGAAGTATGAAATAGAAGAACATGTAAAATAACGTATGATAAAATGGGCTACGACACTGGTTACAATATACACATGGTGTCAGCCCCTCTGGAACCACCTGCGCTGTGCCGGTCAACCCCCACAAACTCACAAGAGACTTGCAGTGATATCCAGTTTAATCGTAGCTTACGTGGAGGTTTACAGTAAGCGCTGAAGTCCTTTGTCCGGGACAAAGTCAGAGACGCCCGTTCAAGCTGCTAGCTGGCTTTACAGAATGGTATTCAATCACCCCACCTCCCTCACAGCTGTGAATTCAAATTAGCCGGGTTGCCACATTTCTGGGTTGCCGTCAACTCCCTTCATTGCCAGGCGCAGCTTCAAGACATCACATACCTCCCCCCTCCCTGTTTCCACATACCGTCCACCACCTGATAACCCCATATAAACAAACCTAGACGCTACATACACCCCCTCCACTGTGTGTTGTTCATTGTTCATTCATATCCGGTCTCTCTCGCCATGGATCTTTATGAGCCCTCAGGCCAAGATTTTCTTGTTCCTATTGGCGTTGTGTCGATGGGTTATTTGACACTCGACATGCAGCCCCCCCGCCAGGTCTCTTCCTGTAGGAATAAAAGAGCAGCATACCATTATCATTAGCCAGGAATATAACTGCCCGGTTTGTGTGGATATAAGTCATGAAACTGTTTCAGCAGTCGGTAAGACACATAGGACCATAGATATCTCTCTACCATGGCATTGGCTCGTTCGGCTGCCCCGTTAGCATATGGATGAAATGCAGAACTGAGTCCTTGTTCTGTCCCTATTTGTTTTAAGAAATCCTTCCAGAACCGAGTAATAAATTGGGGACCTCTATCAGAAATGATTTGTTTGGGCATGCCATGAAGACTATATATATGTTGTACAGTTTCGCTAAATGCCATGCAGATGGCAACCTCTTGTTTGGAAAACAGATCGATGATGGTCCATATTACATTATGTCCTTTGTTATTGACATTGTTTTATAGTTGAGTTATTGCAACTCAACTATAAAATCCATGGCAATATCTTTCCATGGTCTATATCTGTGATGGCGAACCTATGGCATGGGTGCCACAGGTGGCACATGGAGCCATATTGGTGGGCATGCGAGCTCAGCCATATTGGTATGCATGTGTGTGCTGGTCAGCTGATTTTTGGGCCTTTTGGGCCCACCAGAAGTCAGGAAACACACTGTTTCTGGCTTCTGGAGGGCCTCTGGGGGGGTGGGGAAGACTGTTTTCACCCTCCCCGGCTCCTAGAAAGGCTCTGGAGCCTGGGGAGAGCGAAAAACAGGCCTACAGGGCCCACCGTGCCATCACGTGCCAAAAGTGGGGGGAGCACAGGGGGGCGGGGCACATAGAATTATGGATGTGGACACGCCTGAGTTTGACCCCACTGTGCTCCCCCCGCTTTTGGCACACAATGGCAAAAAGGTTGGCCATCACTGGTCTATGTGGTTCAGCCATGGATGGTAATAGGCCGAGTAGTTTGCCTGATAGCAGTTTTGCTGTTATACAATCTGGACAGCCTCGTACGTATCTCTCTACCTGTTTCCGCAGTCATGGCCACCAGAACTGCCATCGTACTAAATGTAACGTTTTGATAAAACCAAAATGTCCTGTTGTCTTGACATCATGACACTGTCGTAATATCTTATCTCTCAATGTAGCAGGGATCTATAATTTTTCACCTTTCCACACAAGCCCTCCCTTTTGTGTCACCACCTGGCAGTTGGTCATTAACAAGTATCTGTTGCCAGCTCCTTTTTTAGCTCTACTATCCAGGTAGAAGGTAGTGGGAACATATCCCTTCCTTGCTTTCCCATTTGCTGATAAAACATTAAAGCCTGTGTTATGTCATCTCTCTGACTCTCATATTGAGGCATATGCGATAATGCATCTGCCAGGTAATTTTTCCCACCAGGTATAGCCTTCAATTGAACCTACGAAAGTATTGTGCCCAATGCACCTGTTTTGGTGACAGTCTACGAGGTGTTTGGAGGGCTTCTAAGTTTTTATGGTCCGTCCATACCTCGGACTCGATATTAGTCCCCTCTAGCAAATGTCTCCAAATCTGCAGAGCCCAATTAATAGCATACACATCCTTCTCCCAGACAGACCAGTTTCGCTCTGTTGGAATTAGTTTTCAGGAGGAATAGGCACATGGTTGGAGTATACCTTGGCTGTTCTTTTGTAATAGAACTCCTCCCACCACATCGCTTGCGTCTGCTTGAATTACAAATGGTTTTGACGTGTCAGGATGTCTAAGTATGGGTGCTCTGGCAAATAGGGATTTTAGTGTTTCAAATGCTTGTTGACAAGACATGTCCACTCGATGCCTTGTTTTGGCTTACATTTACCTACTGTAAGAGTCTTTGTTCGCTGAAGGTCGGTTAATGGCAAGACTACTTTAGCAAAAGAGGGAATAAATCTCCTACAAAAATTTGCAAATCCTAGAAAACTTTGTAATTGTTTTCGGGTCCTTGGAGCCTGCCAAGCTAAAACTGTTTTGACCTTATTAGGATCCATTTCTATTCCATTTCCTGTAATTCTGAACCCCAGATAATCTATTTCACCTTTATGAAACTCACATTTTGATAGCTTCATATAAATGAGCTTTAAATAGTTTGGTTAAGACCTGACGTACAAGACGAACGTGTTCTTCCATGGTATTGGAATAGATCAGGATGTTGTCTAAATATACCGGACTCCTAGATACAGATGGTCATATAGCACGCTGTTAATCAATTACATAAATACTGCGAGGGGGCCCTGTAAGCCAAACGGCATAACCTGGAATTTATAACTGCCCAAAGGAAAGTTAAACGTTGTCTTCCATTCATCACCTTCTCAAACATGGACCCTATAATATGCTTCTCGGAGATCAAGTGAAAATCTTACCAGTTGTCAGGGCCGAGAGTAAATCCGTCATGAGAGGTAATGGATATAGGGGTTCCATACACACAGCATTCAATCCTCTAAAATCAACACATAATCGTAGACCACTGTTCTCTTTAAACAATACTGGTGCCGCCATATGTGAGCGGCTGGGTGTAATAAAACCTCTAGCCAGGTTCTGATCAATATAACGTCATAGCTCGTCTAATTAAAGAGGAGTCATGGAATACATGCGGGGTTTGGGCAGTGTAATGCCAGGCTTTAATTCTATTGCGCAGTCAGTAGAACAATGGGGTGGAAGGGATTCACACTCCTTTTCACTAAACACCCACCACAAATCCCTATACATATATATGAAATCCCTCTAAACAAGGCACCCCCCCTCCCAACCGCTCTTGTAGCGTGGTTATCCTCAGGTGGAGTAGGACCCATCGTTAACTGCAATTTGCAAAAACCCCCTTCCCACCAAATTGTACGTTTCCACTTATCTAACCAAGATAACCCTAGAATCATGATGGGCTCAATCATTTTTTCTACTACCAAAAATCGCACCAATTCCCGATGTTGGCTGATCTCAAGTTTCACCCATTCTGTTACATGGGTAGCCAGCTGTCCACCCAGAGTCGAGCCACCATTTGCTCAAACACAATGGGTTTCTGTAATGCTATGATGCAGAGGCCTAGATTGTCCGCTACTGACCTCCGCAACAAACATCGAGTACAGCCTGTATCTACCAAAGCCCTTTGATGGTCTCCCCTACCCGTTCTCAGATGTTTCAGAGTCACCTGGATGACAAATCGGCGTATAGGATCACATGCCATAGGGTCTGGTTGTTCCATTTCCTCCTCAGAGACTCCCTCCTCCTGCGGCATCCGAGCTGTGTTGGGATGACAGCCACTCTCGTCACGTACACAGTGGTCAGTACCTATCAACTGGTTTGCTATATGAGAGCGCTCCAACGACACTCGGGAACGTGGGTTTGCCCTCCTGTTGGAACTAGGTGCTTGTGAGACCGATCCCCGGAGGGGTGGGAGCAGACAGTTGAGTGCTTAGTGGCCTTCCTGGTCACAACGGTAACACCAGAATGGACGTCACAAGGAAACAGCACCCCTTGTTCCCATAGGGATGTATGGTAATATAGCTCCTTGCCCCGTTGGTGGCCTTTCCAACATCCTTCATGGTGGACCCGTTCCTTCGCCTCGTGTACGGAATTCTTTCAGCTAAACAGTGGCTTTATACCATGCCATTATATGGGGACCAAGACCCCTATAAACGCAGGCTTGCCTCAGTTCCTTATCCAGTCCCATATGAAAATGATGAACTAGTAAACGTTCGGGCCATCCCCTCAATCCTCCGGCTAATTTGCGAAATTCCTGAACATATTCTTTAGCTGCTCGACCTCATTGCTTTAATGAAACCAAATCACCTTCGGCAACTGCCTGAGTACTGGAATCGTCCTCGAATCGACTATGTAAAGCTTCCAGGAAGAGGCCTAAATCTGCTAGTTCCCAGGTATGCTTAGTATGTAAACTTGCTATCCAGTCAGCTGCTTCAACCGTCAATACTGTTGTAACAGCTACAACTCTTGCCCATTGGGAGGAATAGAAATGTCCATAGGTGTCCATGTAGCTGATTACTTGGCTCAAAAACAGAGCTACGTGATCCAGGTTCCCGTCGAACATGGCCTGCAAGGGAGGTGAGTCCCACGGCACTTGCTGTGGCCATGGGCCTGGGATCCATGTAGGTACCAGGTCTCTGACACAACCAGAACCCTCCCCACCCCGAGGACCGCTACACTCCCTTGACTGCATCCGTCTTGTAACCCTTCCCTTTCATCACACTGGGCAGGACCTCGTGGTTGTGCTGTGCCACGCAGCCCCTCGCCCACTGATGAACTTGCCTCCTCTTCCACTCTTACCCTATATCAGGCTTGGTCTACCTGCAACTTGGGACTGGCCAGATGTACTTTGCTCTCTGAGGCTCCGCCCACTGGTGGCCCACCTCCACTTTGCCATGTAGTCGACTGGTCCACTCCAAGGGCCCAAGGCAGCCAGGAAGGAGCATTCCTGAAGCTGGCTTCCCCAAACCTCTCCCTCAACATGTCAATAGTGGTCACACCAGGACCAGTAGAGTAGCTCCAGTCCCCTTCCTCTTCCACCATCTCTCCCACCATCCTTGGTATTGTAGGGGTAAGGGGGGGTATAGGTGCTCAAAATCCCAACTTCCCCAAGAGAGCTGAACTGTGCCACCAGTTTCTGAGGCGGCTTGGGTATTTTCTGTTCCCAATGGATCCTGGCTTTGTTTGCCTTCTGGCCACACCACCCTCTGTTTGAGGCATACCATGGGTTGTTCCCAACACTCCTCTGTTGCTTCTTTTGCCTCCACCTCCTCCTCAGCCCCTTCCATTGTTTCCAAATCCAACACCGTAATGCCTTCCACAGTCCCTTCTGCCATTGCTGCTTCACTCACCGTTTCTCAAGTGCAGAGTAAAAGGAAAAACAAAAGTTTCTCTGAATTTCTGCAGCCCCTCTGGAACCACCTGTGCTGCGCTGGTCAAGCCCCACAAACGCACAAGAGACTTGCACTGATATCTGGTTTAATCGTAGCTTACACGGCAGTTTATAGTAAGCGCTGAAGTCCTTTGGAACAAAGTCAGAGACTCCCGTTCAAGCTGCTAGCTGGCTTTATAGAATGGTATTCAATCACCCCACCTCCCTCACAGCTGCAAATTCGAATTAGCCGGGTTGCCACATTTCTGGGTCACCGTCAACTCCCTTCATTGCAGGGCACAGCTTCAAGACATCACAAACCTCCCCCCTCCGATTCCACATACCAACAGCCACCTGATAACCCCATATAAACAAACCTAGACGCTACATACACCCCCTCCACCGTGTGTTGTTCATTGTTCATTCATATCAGGTCCCTCTCGCCATGGGTCTTTATGAGCCCTCACGCCTGGATGTTCTTGTTCGTATTGGTGTTGTGTCGAGGGGTTATTTGACACTCGACAAATAGATCCATGTGAAAATATGTGGTTGAAAGGACTGACATTCCATTCTTTTGATTTTTTTTAAATAAAATGATGTATTGTTTTTGTCAGTATTTGACAGCAAAAAAGTTTTCTAGAATGTATGAAGCTAGTTTCAATCTTTGGTGGACATGTGAACAACGTGAGGAGACATTTTATCATGTTTGGTGGACTTATAAAAAAGCTAAAATATTTTAATACAAATATATTATTTCAGAAGATTTTGAAGATTTGAGTACAATTGAAACCAGAGGCTAGACTAGAAAAGGTGACTAGAAAAGTCATGGAACTTTATTTTTACATAGGATAACTGCAACAAAATTATGTGCTCAAAAATGAAAAGGTTTGACACTACCTATAATGAAGAAATGGTTGGTAAAGATTATGGAACTTGCATGAATGGCTAAACTAACTTCTTTAGAGAACAGAGAATCTACACTAATGGTTGACTGGAAATCCCTAACAAGTAACTTTCAACTATGACCATAATTGATCATAATTCACCTATGACCTGAATTAGTTGTGTGGCTGTAATTAAGCAGGACACCATGTGACCTCACCCAATTTTATGATTTTTTCCCATAAAAGTTGTTAAGTGAACATGAAAAGAATAAGAACTAAGATTCAAAACCAATTCCAAGATCCTAATGCATAAGGGAACCAAGATCTTGGGCTGCTTAGATGGAGAACACACAACTACAGTGAAGGAAAAATGTGAAAAGTTCTTAACATTTAGGCCCTTTTATATGATTGCAATGCTCACATGCTCTTATTACTGTCAATTAACCAGTTATAGTGAGAAAATTTCTCAATCCTTCCTCCTAAATAAGTTTGAGGCGTAAGAGAAAAGTCAGAGAATTGGATTTTATAAATTAAAACTATATAAACTTCCTCTATATCCTTCTCTGTAAACTGACTGTTTACTAGACAACTGATTACACTAAACAACATTTTCCCCAAAAGTTTTCCTTCCTGAAAAACCTTTAGTGATTATGATAGATCAATTCAAACTGTACACAAATATATTCTCATTACTGATTGTATCACATTGGTATCTTGAAATATGAAATTAACTTTTAATGATTACAGTGTATTTAATATTAACATGCTACATGAATTCAACAGGGCTAAGTGTTTTGCTGCTGATTTTTGTTTGCGCTTAGTGTCTGATGCATCTCGCTGCAGTGTCCAACAATAGTCAGCCAGCACTGATGGATTCCAATTGCCCTGATGACGTTTTTCCATTGTGGCAATGTCCTGGTGAAACCATCACTATATTTACCATGAGCTGCACCTAGATTTTCAGGGAAGAAATCCAAGTGTCAATACAGAAAATGAAACTTCAGGGCCATGTTGCACGTTTGGTCAACCAGCTGAAGGTAGTTTGGTGCTCTGCAGTTGCCAAAGAAATTCTTGATTACATCCTTGAATGCTTTCCGTACGATTTTCTGCACTAACAGATCTTTGAATCGCTTGTCATTGATGACATATCTGATATATGAACCAACAAAAGTGCCTTCTTTAATCTTGGCATCAGTTATTTTTGGAAACATCTGTTTCAAATAATTAAAATATTTGCTTGTTTATCACTTTCACAAAATTGTTCATCAGTCCGAGTTTTATGTAAAGTGGAGGCAAAAATATATTTGTCAAGTCAACAAGTGGATCATGTGCCAGGTATTTTGTCCTGGAACTAAATTGTTTCGGAGTGGCTACTTCTCTTTAAGGCAGGGCTGTGAAACTCGTGGCCCACAGGCCAGATGCATCATGTGCTGGCCATGCCCACGCTTGGTTTAGCAAAGGGGGAAAAAGTCCCAATACATCATGTGACACTGCTGTGACAATGCGAATTTGACACCCCTGCTTTAAGGTAATGTGACTCGCTTACACAACTGTCCCACTGGCAATAGTGTTTAATATATCCTAGGTGCATTTCAAGCAGTAGAACCATTACTTTTACATCTCCAGTACTCCAGTTGGACTTGGTGTACTGGACGTGCTTCAACAACAGTTCCATGTTTTTGTATGTCGTTTTTTGCATTTGTGAAGAATAGCCAAGTGTTTTGCTGCTGATTTTTGTTTCCACTTAGTGTCTGATGCATCTCACCATAGTGTCCAACAATAGTCATTCAGCACTGAAGGGTATACACTGTTATTGTGTAAAATAAGTAGATTTCTACAATACATGATAGGCTAAATTACAGGTTATTTTCATGATTAGCAGTGAAATATCTGTAAGATACATCTGAGTGTTCAGGAAGCAAAATTTGGTGTCCAGTGTTATGTGGCATCAAGATGTTTTCATATTCTAGTGGCCATATAGATTTTCTCCATGATCTGTAGTTTGGAATGAGGTTAATCTTTTCCCCTGACTACCCTAGCTACTTTTTTTCTTTAATTGTACTACCTTTAAATCTGTCTCAGTATTGCATCTACTCATTTATGGGAATATATGTCCCACTTGTTCTTGGACTCCTTTTCAGACTTATGAATAGTGATGTCTGTATAAATCCTATTATTGTTCCTTTCTTTCTTCTCTCAAGGTGAAAGGAAAACCAAAAAAGGATAATGTTTTAATGAAGTGGCAATATAGCCATTACAAGATGTTGTGGCAATGGATATTTGATCAGTAACAGCAGTAGCATAAAAATATCATAACTTATCTGAACTGTAACTTAATGAGAGCTTCCTAAATAATATTGCTTCAATGGAAAGACCAAAGAAATACAAATGTATTAACATCAACAAAAATTAAATTATTAAATAAACAGGGTCTATACTAAGTATTGTCATACTCTGGTAAGTCTCGCATGCAGACAAATAGGGGAATGGGCTGCATGGGCCTTTTTTCCCACTTCAATACAGAACATGGGATAGTGGCGATGGAAAATAATCTAGCTCATGGAGGAAAATAAAAGTAATGGCTTTAGTTGTATTGATGCAGGCTCAATTTCCCACTGAGCAATTGCAATTGTAAGTAAAATAACATCTGTGGGGTTGAATTTCATCAGTGTTAATTCATCATGCATATATCTAAAATACTTATGTTAAACATATTTTCCCTATAATGTAGAAAACCCCATAAGCAATTTCAATAAAACAATTCACTATGGCCATTCTATTGGATTCAATATTACCATTTTATAAGGATTGTCTTCTATGTAAAGCTCTAATCATTTCTGGTATTAAACTGAAATGCAACAATAAAGCCATTACATATATTATCCCATCATTACTTTCAAATGTTCCCTAATCAATTTCCCTCCAGATTTGTTGAAACAAGGATTCCATAATTCTCATCCAATGTAGCCAGAAGTAGCAACGTATCTGGTTGACATCAGACTGGCAACGTTTGTGAGAAATAACACCAAGAAATAGTGCTCCATGAAACCATTTAGTCATAAACATAATTTTTTCCAAGGTGCTGTCATCTTTAAAGCCCTTTATGGCTTGGGACTGAATTATTTGAGGGATTATCTCTTCCCAGTTACATCCAGCCAACACAATAGAGAGGGGAGGCAAGGAATGTTGCAGGTCCTGTTTCCTAAGGCAATACATGTGGCGTGAGAGAAGGGCCTTTTTCGTGGTGGCTCCCTCCATTTGTAATATCATTCACATAGAGATTACCCTGCCTCCCACTTCGATACTCTTGCATAAAGACCTAAAGATCTGGTTTAGCTGACAGGCCTGGGGAACACAGAATTGGATGGAGCCTCATCAAGTGGCTCATTTGATTGTGTATTGCCACCAGGAAAGTGGGGGTCTATTTTTTTTTCTTTTATATTGGATTTTTATTTTTTGTAAGTTACTCAGAGTCACTGAGAGTCACTGAGAGTAAGTGGGCGGCCGTATTAACAAACAAACAAACGCATACATTTGGGCTCCAAAAATCCAAACCACCACTGCTTAGCAGCAAACAAATGGCATTTTCTGCATCCCTTTGCTGCCATCTAGCTATTCTCTTGAATGTTTCAGTTTAAAAAATAACTTCTGAACCAGGCTTCATAATCCACACATAGCTAGCTCCTGAAGTTTCTGAAATCATCATTAATAAGAACAATCTTGAGGGAACTTCACAATTTTGAATATTTGGGGGAGTGGGGTATTATGGAAAAATTTTACAACAGCCCTACCAAGACTAACTGCCTTCAGGGTTTCCAAAATGCTGACTGGAACTTGGGGTGGGAGGAACCAATATTATCCTAGAAGTTGCTAGGAGTACTTGGTTGGAAAGCTGAAAATGCATATTAAATACTGCAACATTTTGTTGCTAGTTGATATTTAAAACAATGACTTAAAATGTTATGCAACCATGCTTTCTTTAAACTACAATTATATCCCTTTTCCCTCTGAGATGCAGTCAGTGATTCAAGTAATATAATAGGAGGCTCTTGTCCAAAAGAGTCTTTAGAATATTCTAACTAGCAATACCCATGACATCTTAAGCTAATTTTTAAACAATTTTATAAATGCTTTACTGGTGCTAATCAGAAAAGCAAACAGCCACAACCATTGAAGGCATTTTATTTTAAAACATGTTATAAAAATGTACATTGTTTTGGGGACAAGGCAGAGGTAACCAGTGTTATCAATGCAAACATATATTTATTTAACCTTGAAGCATTTGCATAGGAAACATTTTCTATTCAATTTCTCTCTCCATTGCACTTCTTCTCTATCCACTATTTCAAATGATCTAATCCAGTATTTCTTAAAATGTGGTTTTACCACACACGGCGGAGGGAGGGGGGGGGGCGTCCTCCAAGATCCTCTGAGGTCTACAAAATCAAAAATATTTGTCAGCCTATTTTGATAGAGCCCATGAAACAATCATGGTAAAAGCAGTGAATTAGTCAATTTTTATTTTTAACATGCTAAATATTGGTAAATATAATCCATAAAACAAAAGCTATTTTGGGATTCCCAATTTTTAAAAACAGAAAGCAGTCCGGACAGAAAAAAAAAATTAAGAAACATTGATCTAATTCATAAAGCCCTCATATCTTTGGAGTAGATTCTAAGAACACCTCAAAATTGTAAAGAGAAGACAGAAATCATATCCTAGTCTATTCTGCGCATAAATTATGTTCTGCAGCAAAGGTATTCAATCCTCTTTCTTGTTCACCCCCAACATAAATGTCAGTTCATATAACCATTTTCAGGAGATGCTTCAACTGTTTTTGGAGAGCAACATACTGGTAAATGGCAGTACATTGTGTAGGCTGGATATGAATTCTGCAATTTCAATTATACAGGACCTAAAGTAACTGGCTAAACCTTTTACAGGTAGAAAGAATCAAGAGATATACTCAATATTGGGCATATTGTAAAAATGGTTTAAAATCATTATCAGCAGCAGATGTATTAATTTCAATTTATGAAATAATTTTCCAATCTTATGAGTACTACCTATACATATTGCAAAGCTATAAACAATGGAAATAACGTATATTAGTATTATGGAAGAAGAATTACCCCACCCCCATTCCCCACAAAAAACGTTTTTCTTTATTTTGATTACAAACCAGATTACTATGCTAAATAATACAATACAAAAGCTTGGTTCCTTAACACTTGCAAATTTTGTAATATCTTTGGAACAACTTTAAAAGATACTACAGTCTGCATTGTCTTCTGAATATGTTTTTAAAAATCTCCCATGCCATGTAAAAGAAAAAGAAAAAAAAATCTCAATATGATAGCAGAATCATCATGCCATTAAATTTTTGGTTCAGAATTCAGGCTTGAGAACACTAGCACAAATATACAGGCTTCTAAGAACTTGTGCATAAATTATGCAATATGCAATTTTAAATACATACAATTTCAAGTTAAATTGTCAAACTATTTTGTTTTTCAATATAACTGGCTCATTCTGCATTGTTCGAGAAACACTTATTTTTCTGTTGAATTAGTATTATACAGCAGTATTTTGCCCTAACTATCTTAGATTTAAGTTTTTTATTACTACTTTAGATGCATAATGGGGATCAAGTAGTTTTAACTCAGCCTGTTCTAAAAAGCACTTTAGAAACCACTGTAAAACTGGAATGGAAGAACAATTACTCTTATAATGTTTTGACAAGCACAAAACAGCACTGCACAATGATTTTTAGCAGTCCAAGGCAACCTTGATGTGTCTATAAGTTTACAATCCAATTAACAATATGAAATGTAGTCCACAACATAGGTTTTTTCATAATCATGCAAGCTATATAAAAAGTTCAATCACAAACAATAAAATTACAGTCACATTAATTTCAGCGCATTGGAGCAGTTTTCTACTTTTTATATCTTTCAAGAGTAATAGAGGAATCAATTTCTATGAGGAACCACTGCATTTGTTAACCTCACTAAAAGGCTAACGCCGCACATTAATGCAGAACACAGGACATTTAAATATATTTAAATAAAGTTTTTGATGAACAATAATATATTCCCTATAGAAGCTCTATTAAATCTTTTAGAAATATTTACACAAATATAACACTAACACTGAAATGTATACCAGGATATATCTTGGTGTGTGTGTGATTAAAAAAAAAAACCTAATAATTGGTGGATTTCCAAATACAAACTGATAGGGCCTTGGTGTACTAGATGTAACTGTGACAGAAAAGAAGAAAGTGTGAATAATTTATGTGGCAATACCAGGGAATAGTAGAATAGAAAACAAAGAATTAGAGAAGATCACACAGTGTCAAGATCTGAAAGTTGAAATTAAAGGATTATGGCATGCACAACACTTAGAAATTCTGGGCATTGACCAAATTTCAATCAGTCAATTTCAAAAAGTCAGGCTGCTTTGATCTGTGCATACACTATGTCTATATATTTTGACACCTAGGGTTTTTGGGAAGAACCTGATGCAAATGAAGGGCAATATTAGCAAAAGAACTGGCAGCTGTGAATTCACATTGTTATGAAGAGTTGGTGTAATAAATGGAAATACTAAATTTATAAAATCTAAACACTCTAATTTCCCCTCCCCCCCAAAAAATCCCTACCGTACTTGGAACTGTCTCTATTTTCAGATGCTACTTTAATACAGGTAATCCTCTACTTATGACCACAATTGAGCCCAACATTTCTGTTGCTAAGTGAAACATTTAAGTGGTTTTTCTATATTTTACAATCTTTCTTGCCACACTTGTTAAGTGAATCACTCAGCTGTTAAGTTTGTAACACAGTTGAATCTGATTTTCCTATTGACTTTGCTTTTCAGAAGGTCACAAAAGGGGATCATATGACCCTTGGGCTCTCCAACTGTCATAAATATGAGTCAATTGCCAAGTGTCCAAATTTTGATCACATGATCATGAGGATGGTTATAAGTGTGTGAAAAAATGGTCATAAGTTACTTTTTTCAATGTCACCGTAACTTTAGAGTCACTAAATGAACTGTTGTAATTTGAAGACTACCTGTAATTCTTAAGTCTTTGGTTAATTTATTAAGTTTCCATCAGTGTTAGACTGTGATTCTAACAATAGATTACTCATACAACCCATACAAATAACCCATACAACCCATACAAACATATTAACCAAACCATATTACCCATACAACCTATACAAATAACAATAATAGTATCCTAAGAACTGTAGAGTGTTTTTTTTCTAATAATATTGCATTCACAACCTCCATCTCTGCTATATTTAGGCATATATTGATATATTCCAAAGACAATGGAGAACTGGTCTTTAAGGCACTAATAACTTAAAGCTAGATTGTATGTGGATTTGTAAAGATCAAGAATTTAATGTTTTTATATAAGCAATTATGCTAATTAATCAATATTATGCAAACACAGAAATCATGGTTTGGTTGCTCTAAACCATGATTTGTTTAACAGTGATTCATGCAATAATCTATGGTTACAATATTTTATATATAAAATAAAACAAACAATATTAATGGCTTAAAGACCAAGTATTTCTTTTGTTACCACTTTTCTTCTTTGGAGGTGAAAATTCAACAACTCTCAGTCTAAAAGGCACAACAAGTACATAAGGATGAAAATAACCCAAGTCTCCACTCAGTAAAAATCAAGGACATCAATCTAGAAATGTTCTTTTTTTAATCAAAATATTTGGAAAATAATTTGCTTTTATTTCTTTTACTGTTTCTGCCAAAAGTCACAGTGAAATCAGTGACTGCTTATCATACACACATAAGCAGCAGAAAAGTGGAAAGTATTATTTTTAACCAAGCTGTATTATAAAAATCATTAAATAAAATAAGCTCAAATTAATATGTAATGGACTTTTGCATCCCAAAAACCCCTTTGGAAAACATCAATCATATACACATAGATTCATGAGAGAAGCCTGGATGAGGTGGGATTGACATTGTATGGTTATTTTTTGATTATACTGTAAATTGTTTAACTTTTTGCTTTGAAAGAATTTTCCAGGAAAGGAATTGGCTTCCCAAATACCCTAATAGGGAAGTATTAGGCTTCTCTAATACTTCCTATATCCTGAGTAGGATATAGGATACCCTATATTCTACTCAGATGAGGCTGAAGCACTTATTTTCTTTATTCATATGAAAATCCAAAAGGTACTTCAGTCAATAAAATATAAATATAAAGCTTATATAATATTAGACCTAAAATTAATCACTGACCTAATACACATTGTATTTGTGTAATTAGGACATTCTGCCCTTCGAGATAAACAGCAACAGTATTCCATATAACTGCTTTTGCACAAGAAAAGGCAATGCAAGTTTATTCTATAATTAAAATTACAGATCTGAAAAGTTCTATCCCAATTAGCTTTGCATCATAAAAATCATACATATGTGTCCAGCATTGCCCAATATATTGTTGGGAATCTAATTATTCTATCCGAGTATAGCACTGGCTGCTTCTGGCATAACACGGGCTATCTTGTGTGAACATTCAAAGCATAGTATAACCCCCAAAATTATCAATCCTCATTAATATGTCATTGGGAGCTGAAATTATAGAACTCCTTGCTGCAAGGAGGCAAATTGCTGGGAGGCAGAAGCAGATTTTTTTTCCTGTTTTCCTCTCCAAAAGCTAGGTGTGTTTCATAGTCCAGAGCATCTTATAGTCCAAAAAATACTTACATTAGTTCTTAACAGAAAGGGGTTGCAGCTTGTCCAGCCCAAAGATTTCTATATACACAAAATACCACCCCAATGGTGTATGACACCATTGGGAATTTGGCATAAATATTCCATCTAACTCAAAATAGGTAGAAATAAATAGACCTTTGCATCTCAAAGCAACAGGCAACTCGCATCCAAGCCCATATGTGCAAAAGACAATCCTGAATGTGACAGGAATGTAGATTAGCAGGCCTGCATGACAAGCCCAAAACACAATTTTTATATTGGGTTAGCATGCATTACATTACATGCTCTTCAAATAATGTTATACCAAATTAGAGGTTATCTTGAAGGGCACAGTGTCCTCATTACAAAGATTTAGGATAAGCATTAGTTCTATAATTAATTTCAGGCCCAATGTTATATATAAGGTTTATATTCATTTTACTGATTAAGCTGTCTTGAATTTTCATGCAAATGTGGACTTGGAAATTAGTAAAAAGTCTTAGTCTCCTCAAAATTTATGGATTAAAAACAAGCAAGAATTTAAATGTAACTATACTATTTTACAACTTACTTTAAGTACAAGGATGACTGTAATGATGACACATTACATTTATTTATTTCTTACTTAATAATGAGTTTGTTAATTGCATTTTTAACGTAAGAACTATGTATATGACAACTTGGCAAACTAATAACCAAAGATTAAAGTACACTGACAGCAATATAAGCCAGCCATTGTGATGTAAGTATTGAGATAGTAAGTTATATGTAGATTTTCATATGATTTTTATAATGAAGACACACTCCAAAATTCCAGTGATAAGGGGAAGTAAGGAGAACAACTCAACAACATTGGTAATTCAGTAAAGATCTCCTTTGTGGAGATGGCATATATAGTGATATTGACATAAACAAAAGGTTATCAATCTTTGTAGAAGCTCCACATAAAAAGTAACTTAAACTATGTTCATAGTTTCTTATTACTTTGCATAAGACTTCAGTGGGAAACATTCCTGTTGAATAAGACATTATTTGCTCATTTCTTTACCAAGATATCCTTAATTCAAATGTGTATTAGGTAGGCACTCATAATTTCACCTGAAATAAGCAAAAATCGCATCCAAGAAATCAGCAACTTTTAAAAAGTTATAGACACCCTTCTGGGCAAAGCCATTATTCATTTAGACATGCTAACTGAGGGCTATATTGGACAAGCAAAGTCTTTTATTTCTCTTCCAGATATAGGAAAGCAGACACAGCCCAACATATGGAAACTATAGTATCATTTTCTTTTGTCTTCTGAAAGTCTGTTTGGTAAGGGGGCAGCAGAGTAATGGAAAAATACCAAAAGAATGAGCATCGATTAACAATCAACTTCTTCAACTTTTTATCTATAAGTATGAGTTAGCCATATTCAAAATCCTGCAAATACTAAAGCAGTTAATTTCTCAACCCTAATCATTTCATATTGAACAAGTGCAAATTAGGAATGATTTCCAGTTATTAGCACAAAAGAAAGGCCCATAATTTGAAGCTAACAATATAACACTGAGGGAAAGGGGAGAACAGTAGTGAAAAGTCCTGCAAATCTGGTTATGGTCACATAGAACTAGACTGATGGTTATGGTCACATAGTACTAGACTGAATGCGAGCTTAGAGGCAAGCAGATTCCTTAATTCTTTTTGTGTACATCCATCTGACCTGATTTTCACTTAGCTATAGTAGTGGATATCTGTACTCCAAAAGAAACAACACAGATCCTACAAACTGATTCAAATGACAAATGGATAGTTTGATAGACAATATACAAAATTAGGATGCACTGTCGATGTTTCAGTATAGTAGTAATTGATACAAATCACTGGAAACTGCAGTATTAAAGCTCCATGCACAAATGCTTTAAGAATTCAAAAATCAATATTCAGACTGCATTTTCAAGGTGATAAATTATTTTATGGAAATGGTAAAAATAAGAACGCATCTCTGTGTTAAATAAATTCAAACAATATTACAGTTATACTACCTTGCATAATAGTGAGGTAAAAAATCATGACAATGGTTCTGTAATCCAAGTTACCCCTATGTAAAGCTAGTATTGGAAAACATTTTAAATTAACAAGAGAGACACTGAAAATATTATAGTTCTCTCATTCCTGATATTCAGAAGTCCTCTTGGGATTTCATACAATCTACTAGTCATTCTTCAGTTAAAAAGAAACCAACAAGTTGAGTGGGAGTTGGTTGACAAAGTGCCTACACCATTTGCATTTTAAAACGTTTCTTTCCTTCTCATCTAAAGTACTTCTGCCAGTCCAACAGGGGGCAAAAGTTTAAATCTTGCATACAAACATAACCCTCTTCCAGGACAAAGGACAAAATAGACTTTAAGGTGGCAGAATGGTCTATCACCTAATTCCAGTAAGAAATCTTCCACTGTTTAATTCTATATTAAAATTCTGAGAAATACAAAGCCGTTTTGTCCACAACACCCTGGAATGCAGAGAAACTTCAGTTTGTATTTAACATTCAGAACAAAAAGCTATTTAAATGCTGTCAAAAGAACAGAAAACTATTTTTTTTGTCTAAAAAGGTATTTTAAGAAGTCACTATCCCAAAAACAAAACATGCAATGCTAAGAGCACCCAAAGCTCTCCATGTTTTTTATGCAGCCTTTATTTTGAAGAAAAAAAATGATGAATGCTAACAGCTAAATGTCAGAACAGAAACATTTATGAGTTAGTTTGGTAATCACCCATTTTACTTAAAAGCACAAAGTGCAAACTCCAAAGCAAGAAAGCACTACTTTAAAGCTGTCTGGAAGTGCAAAACCACAAATCTGTCTACCCAAAGCCCCAAAAACTCATTGTTTCTCTCAATCCTTTCCAATACGCATACATGCATAAATAAATAAAGCACACATGCATAAATAAATACGTAAGTATTTAACTCAGCTCCTGGGTTGCGGATTGAAAAAAAGCAGGCATTAGGAAAGCATTTGGTCTGCGGGCTACTATTGCAGGGGTATTACTATTTCTCTTTTCCAGACTGTATTGTAAACCTGGGAGAAATCCAAAGATTTTGTTTCTGAACGTTTGTCTCAGGGTGGAGAAGCAGGCAAGGCAGCATTCCTAGCCATGAGAGTCTTAAGCACCGCAGGTGAAGTCAGCAGATCTCTTCAAACCGCCATGGGGTGGGGGGGATGATATATACCCGGAGAACGATTTTCTTACAGACTTCGTTGACAATTCGTATATTATGTCGTGTGGAGGGAAAGGTCACCAGGCCATTTTCATTAATAAGGAAACTGTATTTCCGGGCAACATGAACATTCGGACACTTGATGCATCTCCTTTGATTCCTTCAGGTTTTAGGGAAATCCTTTTATTTATTTATTTATTTATTTAAAAAAAACAACACTCGGTGGCCGCGCAATCGGGATGAATCTCCTCAACCTTTAAACTGGATTTAAAAAATAATAATAATATCCGCAACCGTCTGGTTACAAAACAGGAGGCGGCGGATTGTGCCCTACCGTATCCTAAAACATACATCCCGAGCACAAATCACGAAAAAGAGAGAAGTGAAGAAAATGCAAATACCCCCTCGTGCAACAGTTCCCAAACAGTCACGCCAACACAATACAGCGCAGCGCATAAAAAAAGGCAGCCCAGAGGTGGTGCAGGTGGAAAAGAGGAAGACGGGGAACGGCCCACAATTGGATTCCGGAATAAAAAGAAAGAATCGACCGGAATGCCGGCAGCAGGTGAGAAGAGGAGGGCGGGTCGCGAAGAACATTCCACCCCCCACCCACCGCCACCCAGAACTCCACATTCCGCAAGTAATCGGATGCAAAAGACCCCCACACACACACCCGAGCGAGGGCGAGTTCCCGCCGCTGAGAAGATTCCCCGGAGGACATGGGGGGTGGGGGGAGGCTGCCTTCTGCGGAAAGCGGCGGAATGACCAGGAGAACTCTCCAGTGGGAAACCCCTACACGACGCGATGGGACAAGTTGAACGTGGCAAAGCCACGATAGAAGCCAGCCTTCCCTACTATGCTCAACAGGCAGCGAGCGAGAGAACGAGCAAGCGAGCGGGGAAGGAGGCGAGACATTACTCACCACGCGCGCCCAGAGCGCCGCCACCCGCATGCTGCTTTTGCTCCGACCCTCTAACGAGTCGCGGGCGTCTCGGGCTCCGCCACCTTCTCTCCGCACGTAGATAAGACGCCCGGCCGATCGCGGAGCCCTCCGATAGCTTCGCACACGCTACTCTCTTCGTGCGCGCGCGGGAACACGCATCCCGCGCGCCACCGACCGCCCGGGGAGTTGCTTAGCGCAGCTAAGCCGCCACAACTAGGCCCGCGCTGCGCGCGCCCGACGCCAACTAGCCCGCCTGCCCGCCGAGCGTTACCTTGCACCCGCCTGCCGACCCCTCCTACTCTCGCGCGCCGCTCCTCCCGCTTTCTTCTCCTGTGGGCTGCCGCTCCGTTTGCTCTTCGTGCTCTCCCCACCACCACTACCCCCCACCTCCCCCGGCGTCACATTCTGCGTGCCTCGCGCCCCCCAGAAAGCCCTCTTTCGTTCGTTCGTGCCACTCCTCCTCCCTCTCCCGTTCCGCATCCAGGCTTTCTTCGATCCCGCTCCTGGCCAAGGAGTGCTTGCGTGCCCGTGTGAGGTTCTCACCTGCCCCTCCCCCCCCCCACTCTGGAGCGAGACAATTCCCCAGGTAGCCGCCGAGCGCTCACCTCTCGGGGACGGTGCCCGAGGAAGTTCCCCTGGCGCCGCAGTGCTAAGCACACGCTACTTGGGAGTAAGACCGGTTTAAAGGAGTGGGAAAGATTTCCCGGTAAAGCGTCTTAAAATGCCATCGGGATCCAGGCTTCCGTGAATTGAACTGAGGCACAGACACCCCAGGATACACTTTTCTCTCTCCTGCTCCTCCCCGTTTCTCGGTTCCTCCCTCAAAACCTGCTTCACCCTTTCCCGACGGCCTTTTCATAGAATCGCCACCATTAAAATCCATATTCCTTCAAGTTCTGGGTGCCTCTCATCTTCTTTTCCGCCTTTCCTAACCTATGCAGCTTTCTGTTGCAATCCCCGCAGTACTTCTCCTCCTCTCCCCACCCACCCCCGCCTCAACCTTTCTCTTTTATTTCCCGCGGCGCCCCTTGAAACCCCCCGCCCCCGGCCCTTTCGTTCGCCCGTGGCTGTTGCAGGGAGGATATTTACACGCCAAGGGGCGCGGGGCTCTCACGACAGCCAGATTGTTTGCACTCTTTTGTGTGACTGACAATGTGCGGGCTTCGTTTCTCCACCCCCGAAATGGTTCGCTCCTCTTTCCATTGAAGCATGCCGTTTTCAGCAACAATAGGTGCGAACTTGCTTTGAGGCCGGAGGGCTAAAGGTTAGCGCCCAGCTACCTCCTGCAGGTTTTATTTAGCAGGAGTTCATAGCTCCTCCTTCCCCTTCAAACCACAGATGGAGGTGGGGCTGCGTTTTTATTGGTGTCTGAACGCCCCGCCTGCAGAATCTCTTCCAGCCCCGACAGGTAACCAGGCAGGTAAGGGAGGCACTCTTTGTTGAGGATCCTGAAGAAGACGATGTTTCTCTCCAAACATTTGGTCGATTTTGATTAGCTTGCTCTTAGTACATTTTACCTTGCCCAAGAATTTGGAGTTCTTAACATTATGCAAATAAATACTTTTAACTATCATTGTCTAAAATTGTGCATTTAACCAAGTCTTTACAATTCTGACTTCTTTCAGTTACGTTGCGCATGTTGGAGCATGTTATGTTGCCTAGCCTTGGGGCCAAAAGACGCTGCAGGCAATCACTTAGCTGCTACTTAACTTCTTTGAAATGAAGAAACTAATGCAACAAGAAAGGAGAAGGTAGACAGAAACAAGGAATAACAATCTAAATTAAGTGAAGCAGTTCCATTTCATTCCAATATACTGGCAAGCCCTTCATTCATCTACAGTGTCAGGATAACTGAGCTGGTCTTCTGTATTTGTCCACTGCTGAAGTTAAGAGAGCAGAATGCTTTTGAAACATCCACTCAGAACAAAGCAACAATGGCAACTATGTCTCTGCACCCATAGCAACCTTACTGATTCACTACAGATTGTAAGAGGAGAAATACGCAAGACTTTTAAGAGTTGTAACAGATTCACATCCATTGAAACTCTGACAAAAGTAAAAACAATAACATTGTTTTATGTATAGATCCTTGTGGAATGTATGCATACGTTATACCAGGTCCGAAAAATATAGTCCATATTGGACATTGTCTACTGAGACATATTCTACTGTTGCCATAGTGTGATTAGAATAACATTTGTACTGATGAAATCATGTTCTGTCACAGTAGAAAAATATATGCAGTCTTGCAGTCCTGAGCTTGTTTTGGATGGGTTGTTGAAAATATCAGTGCATTGTGGAATTGCTAGGAAAGAAGTTGAATTCGGCATTATTAGCAAGGGGAAAAAAATAAAGCTGCCAATATAAAAAAAAAACCTGTATATGGAACTATAGTATGATATTTAAAATGCACTATACAATTCTAATTACTACATGTCAAAGTGAACATTGTAGAGCGGGACAAATTAAAGAAAATGATCAAGCATAACTTGTTATGAGAGAAAAGTTACATTTGTGACTCTAACTAGAAAAATGTGTAAGAATAGAAGCTATGTATGGTACAGACAAAAATGGAGGATGAGAAACTTTATTTTCTCTCTCATACTAGAATTAGAGTGGTCCAAGGTATAGGATAGTCGTAAAGAAGTAATTCTTAACAGTACAGTGATAGCTGATAACTTGAGTAGCTTTAAAACTGAATTAGACAAATCAGTGGAAAAAACTGCTAGTGTCTGTCCAGTATTAAAGGCAGTAAATGAACATAGTTTGTTAGAAAATGGGCAAAAGGCAGCAAAGAAAAACCATTGTCACTTGTAATGAGAATGAGATGACTGCCCCTTCTTATTGACGAAATTGTCTTCATCTAAGATAAAGTCCGGTCAGGGAATGTCTTTTGAAGGGACACAGTGGCTCAGTGGCTAAGACTCTGAGCTTGTCAATCGAAAGGTCGGCTATTCAGTGGTTCGAATCCCTAGTGCTGCATAACAGGGTGAGCTCCCATTACTTGTCCCAGCTTCTGCCAACCTAGCAGTTCAAAAACACGTAAAAAATGCAAGTAGAAAAATAGGGACCACTTTGGTGAGAAGGTAACAGTGCTCCGTGTGCCCTTGGCGTTTAGTCATGCCGGCCACATGTCAATGGAGACGTTTTCAGACAGTGCTGGCTCTTGTTTGAAACAGAGATGAACACTGCCCCCTAGAGTTGGGAATGACTAGCACACGTGCAACGGGAACCTTTACCTTTAAGATAAAGTCTGTGTCCTGTGTCTGTCTGTGTGTGTGTGTGTGTATGTAAAAATCAATCAATCATCTGGACTATAGTTTGAAGATCTGTAATGTAACCTATAATCTTGCTTCATGGATCTGGTCATTGTATAAATGGAAAATAAAAATATTGCTTTGAACTTCAACACAATAGAGGCATAGCGTGTCAGAGTTGCTATTTATGTATGAAACTAAATGTCAAATTCAGTTGTCTGGAATATTTGTATGGTACAAAGATGAGTAGAAGAAAAGAATAGAATAAAATAAACAATTGAAGAAAACATATATATATGATGATGACAAGTTATACAAGTTTCAGAGCTTGTCGAACCGTTGCCAAAAAGGAAAACTTTTGAAGTGTTGGTTAAGATTTTAGCCAGAGTTTTAGCTAACAGACTTTTAATGACGCAGGATAACACCCGAGATTTTAACCTTTTACATATATATATGTGTGTGTGTAACACACACACACACACACACACACACACACACACAAATGCAGATACATACATTTTACTTGTTATTTTTAACACTTTTATTCATTGTAACATTTTAAAACAGCAAAATGCTGTTTTGTTTTAACTACATTTTCATAATTTTTGTTCGGTTTATTGTGTACAGAATTTATACTCTGCCTTTCTACTACAACAGCAAAATGCTATTTTGTTTTAACTACATTTTCACAATTTTTGTTTGGTTTATTGTGTACAGCATTTATACTCTGCCTTTCTACTACAAAACCTTGTATGAAGTAGCTAACAAAAAAGAAAGAAAAATATATTTCTAGGCTTTTCTTCTGTATACTTAATGTGTGAATATTAACCTAAAATATTTATTGTTTATTTGCTTTAATATGTAAGCTAAATAGCACAAAGTATTATAGTTTTGGTTAGAACTTTGATTATTACAGTGGAATTATGACAGTTAATATTTTTATTACCATTAATTGCAAAAAGTATTAGAATTTGCTTTGTAGTTTGTTTTTTTCTCCTTCAACATTGGTTGTGGATAGAGGAAGCTGGGCATAATATGAGTGAAATTACACTTCTTTACAAACAAGTCAACGTTTTGCTTAGTGAATAGCAAAACAGCAATTATTAATTCACAAGGTCACTGTAATCATATAGTCTTTAAGCAATTAATGACAATACTTCTGTAAAATTGCTCATATTTGCAAGTCTCAGAAAATCTGGAAAAATAGTATATAACAATTAAGTCCTTATGATCTCTTAAACTCACAAATAAAATTTCCAGTCTTTTTCCATGCTGTTCTAATACTGATACCTTTATTAAGAAGATTGATTCTTCTGACAAAGCCAACTATAAATGTTTTTAAGACTTTGACTCAGCTGTGAATAGTAGACATTCTTGCACATTCTGTATCTAATGGCCTAAAGTGGCCTTCATGAAGTTTTTCTTGAAGCTTTCTTATCACATCTTAGCTGGAAAAACAATGCTGTTAACTTTAGATAATTAGATCTTAGAATGCTGTAAATCTTCCCTTCTCTGCAACTATTTTACTGAAGCAAATATTTGGAAATACTTTACCTCAGAAAGCTATTCTTTTGAAAAATGTCTTTTTCCATAATCAGTTTCAGTGTATTATCTGTTCAGTATCATTGATTAATCTGTATGTTTTTATGAAAAAGTAACCTATAAATTGTTTTAAATTTATGAAAATGCAGATTTTGTAATCTCTGAAGTCAGTCACAAAAATATTGAAAATTATATGTGGGTTTCTTCCATACATGGAATTGTTAAAAATCAGAAAGTAGAGAAGAATAAATAATGGATAACTCTTAACTAGGAAACTAGCATGGATTCTCCATAAGATAAGTCTGGGGACTGGGACTTTCCAATTCAGGGTTGAGTGAACAACCAGGTTTGTGGAAGACATGAAAAAAAAAAGTACTAAGTGATGGCCAGTCACTTTGTAGAAAGTTGAAGATATTTGTAGCTCTGGATAAAAAGTAGTAATATGTATATACTGAAGAAACTAATTACAAATAGATTTTGAAGTGCACAACACTACTTTGTAAGTCATCATTTCTAAAAGTTTAAGTGAGTTTAGATCAGAGAATTTTGGTGGATATGAAAATAAAGTGTCTGCTTTTACAAGTGCTCTGTATTCATCATGAAAGTAATCATCACCATAATTTATTTTACTTATATGCTTCCTGAATCTCAACAACTCTGGGCAGCTCACAATAATAGAATTTATTATCTGGAGGAAAAGACTAGGATGGATCATTAGTAACCAGTTTAAATCTTTGCAATTTATCAGGAGGATTGGAATGGAATTTATTTATTCATTATATTTATATAGCTACCACTTTCCCAAACAGGACTCTGGGCAATGTGCAATAAAAACAGACCATAAAAAACAAAATTATGCTACAATAAAAACTATTATAAAATAATTTTTAAAATAATTACAAAGACTAGGAGGGAGCATCTTGATATTATGTACACTTAAGTATTTTATCAGTTCCCCATTTCTTTAAGATCCCCAAGCCATCTTTATTTAATTTTATTTTTATTTATTAAAGTTTTATGTCACCCATCATGTTAAGGAATTTCCAGAAGATGGCAGAAATGGGGATAATCTTAATTCATACCATCAAGGTACTTTAAGAACTATGTATATATTTACTGAATTTGATATATATTTAGTATTCACAAATATATATTCAACTGACATTGCATATGCAAGAATACTCTTGGATTCCTTTTAGAAAGGACTTCTTATTTCTGCAGAAGTTGTGGGGATTTGTTTCAATCTGCAAAATAATTTTATATTTCAAAAATAAATGTGAGATAGAATTTAATTTGACTTGGAAGTAATTTCTAGATTACAATTCTATAAATTAGATAAAATAATCTTTATTGTTATTTTTTACTGTGAGCACACTAGTACACATTAAAAATGAAATTTTGCTGCCTACTCTCAGAACAAATTATATAGCTACCCATAAGCATAGATAACAAACATACACACACACACCCCTGTGTGTGTGTGTGTGTGGAAAAAGGTGCTATCAGTCTACTCTGAAATACAAGTTTCTTTTAACATAAAAATTTAATGTCCTATTTTTATAAAATCTGTTAAACCAGAGTAAATCTTCAGTAGCTTGGATAGAATTTACTGTAACTTCTAATCTTATAACTAAATAATATAATTCAATGATATTTGTAAATTCCTTATTTATTTACTTGTTTTATTTTTATTTATTTTTTTCCTCTTTTAAAAATATAATACAAAATTTTGAAACAACTATTTGCATATTGATAGTGCGGTTTGCTTCTGACCTTGCTGGAAGTGATAAAATTGATGAACAGAAGAGAGATGTAAAGTAATTACTATTTAATCTAAAATTTAAATGCAATTCATTCTCAAATTTAATAAATAAATCTTAAACAATGATATGTAGATTACAAATTATTCACATTGATTATTGCAGAAAGACTAAAAAAAGTAATAAACAAATATATTCACTCTGACCAGAACAGCTTTTTGCCAAAAAGACAAATAAAAAATAATATGAGAATAATAATTGATGTATTGGAATATTACGAAGCAAACCCAGAGAAACAAATGGCACTAATATTCTTGGATGCACAAAAGGCCTTCGACAATTTAAATTGGAAACTCCTTACTTTACAATTAGAAAATATGAAATTTGGTGATAAATTTATAAATATGCTAAACAAAATATACTCCTCTCAAACAGCAAAAATAACAATAAACGGAGACATGGCTGAACAATTTATAATAACAAAAGGAGTGAGACAGGGATGCCCTTTATCCCCATTATTGTTCATAGTATCCTTAGAGATACTGTTAAATGAAATTAGAAGAGACAAGGAAATAAAAGGACTGAAAGTTTAAAAAGAAGAATATAAACTTCAAGACTTTGCCAATGACTTGGTCTTTATCATAGAGCAGCCAATATCAACAGGACCCAAATTGTTATCACAAATAGAAGAATATGGGAAGGTAGTAGGACTCAAAATTAATAGGCAAAAAACAAAGGCACTAACAAAAAACCTCACAAAACAAGAGAAAGAACAAGAGAAAGAGACAGAATGGGTATAATATTTAGAAATATGGCTAACAAATAAAGGATCATCGATTAGAGAAGACAACTACAACAAATTAACAAGACAGATCAAGAAAGACCTAGAAATCTGGAGCAAACTACAGCTATCATTTCTTGGGAAGATAGAAAGGAGAAAGGGTGGGGGAAAAGGGGGACAAAAGAAAACTAAACAATGGTTAAATTAGGTGGAGGAACATGGAAACAAATGGGAAGATATAAATTGTGGAAAGGAAATTAGGTACCTGTTTATGTTAAATGTAAATAAAATATTTAGATTAAGAGAATATATATATATATATATATATATATATATATATATATATATATATATATATATATATATATATACACACACACACATATACTAGAAATATATGTATAAAAGATATTAAGATAAGAAAGAGAAAATGTATAAATATGGATTACTGATGCGAAGATGTTGAGAAGAAGATATAAATATCTGTTTTTGTTTGGGGTTTTTTTTGTTTTTTAAAAATTGTTTAATAAAAATATTTTTTAAAAAAAATCTTAAACCATGATACCCCATGAAAGCTTAAATTATTGAGCAGACAGGCCGTTGCGCGTGCACACACAATTTTTGTAATAATTGCCCTTCTAGAAAAAGATATTGTATTTTTGGTGATGCTAGCCAAGCAGATAAAAATCCCTCTTCACTGCAATGTAGAAACATCATTATGTAGAACATTCCCCCCAGGTGAGTTTTTACCTAGCTGTACATACAGTGTGGTCTTACTGGCCAATTGTCTTCTTTAACAGGTATGTCTCCTGATAAAACCCAGGAAGTTTGCAAGCTGTGGGTCAAGACTCTTAACTGCAGAACACAATCAAGGAAGAAAGACTCATGCAGAATTTCCTTAATGCATTTTAATGCCAGGAATTAGATGTTACACCACAGATTCTTGAGAACTGAGAGGAGAACCCTCCAGCCCTCCCTTATTACTGTGTTCATTATGTCTCCTTGGAGCATTTGACTTTTTTTCCCCCAGGCTATTTGCATGACTGGCTACAAATCCATTTCTTTGATAAGTCAGTAGCAACCTCTCCCATCTGCTGATTGATTGTGTCTAAAGATTCTCCTCTTTCTCTCAGGCTCAGCACAATATCTCACACTCTTTTTTGCTGCTGTGATATCCAAAGAACCCAGTGACACAGTCACTTAGCACGGATCTCTATCATATTGGTCTCTATCAGAAGAGGCATTGTGATCTTTCTGTTTACAGTTTAGCAACTGAATGTGAAGGATCTGGTATATGTTTGATCATAATGAAAGAGGCATTGTGCCGTTATTGCTCATTAATTGGTGCCTATGCTACAAAGATGGTGTACGAGAGTAGCAGCAATCTAACTTGTTATTTCTTAAAAGCATCAGAATTATCAAGAGTGCAGTGTGAAAGTTTGCTAATATGCTAGTGTTTATTAGCTGTTAGTGAAGTTACAGTGACATTAGCTCTGATAAAAGCAACATAGTATGGCCATACAATTCTCTTGCATGGTAAATGAATTTCACATTTCCACCCCCTAAATAGAGATCATGTTCATACAGAAAAATAGTGTGTGTGAAGTGGCCCTTCACTAACAGCTGTTCATCTTCCTATTTCCACTAATTAGTTTAGTCCCTACATTTGCACAGCAGCAAATAGAAAACAAGATAATGCCATCTGGATTCTGTCTACTCATTAAAAATGAAGAAAAATACTGTATCTAAGAATCTGGCATTTTAATGGTGATGGAAGTATTATATCTTAATGTCACCGACACAATAAAATGTAAAAGATAAATAGTCTAATGAAGTGGACCCCTTTCATTTAGGGCAAATAGTAAAAGAATCCTGTCAAGCTGAATTAAAATGAAATTGTTATGACATAAGCAACATCACTACATGCATTGCATAAGAATAAAAATGAAGAGGATGGCTACAGGGATCTGCATAAATAAATAAATCTAACAATGTGGACTTCTTAAATTCTTTCTCTACCCTTCTCAGTAGATGGAAAGTCTCACAAAAGTTCATACTATATTTAGAAGAAAAGACAAATACCAACACTGGCTTCAATTGTCCTAAAGTTGCAGTTGAGCCATGATATATAATGGTTATTATGAATATACATATATATCAGCATAAACATATTTATCCATGCTTATGTAACCAGAGTCAAATGAACACTGGGCTACCCTGTAGTTGACCTTTTCACAATTGGGGAATAAGTTTTCCAACCTGTTCGAGACTTCAATCTGTTTAGAAGGTGAGAAACTATCTTCATGGAAGTTGCATCCTTTGTAAGGAGGCCCTTGGGTGCTGGATAGTTTTAGAATTTCAGTATTTTTATTTGGTACGTAGTTACATCTAAGTGTGGTATAGGACCCATTTTTCTCCACAAAAAGAAACTTATGAGCTAGGTTGGACTGAGAGAATGACTATCCAAAGTAATCCACTGGATTTGCATGGCTTAGCAAGAACAACAACTTGGTTCCCCTTGTCCATAGCCACTACACCATATTGGCTCTTATTTTTTATTTAATGGCACAGGGAGACTGACGTCCAGATATTTAGAAGTCTTTTAGAAGCAGTTGAAATTTATTGCTTAAGTATTAATGGAAAAATTAAGTACATGTCAAGATGTACTTATTTATTTAGATATCTATCACACGTACTGGGCAGGCAGAATTCTACAGATCTTTCATTCATTAGAGTCCATCATCATTTTGATGTACACTGTTGTTGTTTTTCTTGAACTGCTGAAATGTCCTTTCTGCAACTTTTGCTTCACCAGTTCTAATCACTTTTGTGTACTTAATTTGTTGCCATACTTTTCAGCGAATTATTATTTTAGCTTAATTATGTTTCTTTATTCTGAATATACAAGTTCCAGAGAAACTAGAAATGAATTTATTTTAAGTAAGTTACATAAATAAGGCTTATAATAATATCACAATACAGCAAATCTAAAATTTCATGTGTTATGTTGGTCAGGAAAAGAAACTATAATACTAAAACTGTCACTCAAAACAATATCATGTATATTTCGTGCCAGGAAGGCAAGTGTTTGTGCTCTGAAAGATACATCCATGAAATTTTTTTGCAACATTTTTGGAAGCAATTTGCTGTTGCCAGATGCTTCTTCCTATGACTGAGGGGGAATAATTGTTCAAAGTTCTCCAGTGGATTTTGTGCCTAAATCAGGTCTTGAAGTCACAGTCTCCCTGTTTTTAATCCAGAAACTTTAACCAGTACAGGTAGTTCTTGTTTAACTACTGCCTCATTTAACAATCATTTGGAGTTACAACTGTGATGAAAAAGGAACTTTGGGACCAATTCTGCTATTTATGACCTTTGCTGGTTAGTAAAGCAAAGAAAAGCTGAAATAAAATCATAAACACAATTGCAGTTTCAACTAGTGACCACTTTGCTTAATGGTCAAGTTTCCAGTCTCAACTCTGGTTGCTAAATGAGGACTGCCTATATACCTAACTGACTTCAAATGCCAAAAAAAGGATAGAAATTACTATTAAGTCATCTTGTAATACCAGCTAACAGAATACTCTAACAAAACTTTATTATGATATTAAGGAAGACTGTCAACCCATTTTAAATTAGTTTATAAAAGTTAATTTGATTTCTTATTTAGAATTTTTAAGTCTCTGTGCTATTGTGTTTTTTCCCATATTCCACCAAGTCACATTACCTCAAAGAGAAATTGATTTCCAATTGAAAAAAGGATTTGATAGTGGCAGCAAACCAAAATATTCTTTACAATTTAATTTTCAAAAAAGAAAAATAAGAAATGAACCTCCATGAGAGTACCCAACAGATAGAATACAACATTGCTGTACAGCAGGAAGGTGAATTGTATGTTTGGCATACAATTGGCATACAAGGTCAATGGAAATACTCATTTGGCTAACTGTAGTGCTTCAAAATAACAAGAACCTTTTGAAGTATATCTTCCTGGAGAATTGGGAAAGTGATTACTATGAAATACTTAAGATAGACATTTTCACTTTATAAAACAAGTAAATTGTTTTCTTAAAGCAAGAGCCAGTTTGGCATGAGGGTGCTTGTCTAGAAACTAGGAGACTGTGAGTTCTAGCCCACTTTAGGCATAAACACTGGCTGGGTGATCTTGGGACAGTCACTTTTTCTCAGCCCAACCACCTCACAAGGTGGTTGTTGTGCAGAAAATGGCAGGAGGAAGAATATTGGGTATGTTTGCTGCCTTGTATTACTTAAACAAGCAATAAAGACAGGATAAAAATCTAATAAATAAATCTTAGTATTCATTTTTTCCATTCAATCATTTCTTATATTTACAAATAGAGTAATAGGTTATACTGCCAACACTGCTTTAAAGGCACCTTTGTTAATCCAATAAATGTTCCTCATATAGGTGCTCCATAAAGTTATATTTTTCTTTTTAAAATGATGCAATTCTAGAATTTCTGTGTATAACTGCCAATGTGCAAACACTGGTTTTGCACATAGAACCCAACAGTGATGTTTGTTGTATTTATTGTCATCATAAATATCAACATTAAAGGAAATTACCATTTTTGCATTTTGACATAAATGAAGTGTCTGAAGAAAAGAAATCCATCATGGGAGTACTTCTTGATTCCTAGATTTTTCAGTTGTCATCTTCTTGATTTTCAATTGTTATGTGCATGTTCAGTAATGTTGGTCATATTTCATTCATTAATCATTTGTTTGACTTTCTTAGAAATATAAAAATTGCTCTCTTTGTAACAGAAATAACCTACTACTTTCTCATGAATTGGGTAATCTTTGAGTTCTTTATTTACATAACAGTTTCTTGTGTGATTATTCTACATTGAAAAGAGTATGATTTTTCCTCATCATACTCCCCTTTAGTCTTAATGTACACATTAAGTCCTCTAAAATTTCAAACATCAAAATAAACACAAATAAACAATGAAAACAATATAGTGAAACTTTGGAAACATGGATTTATTGTAACAATGTAACTAAAAGGTTCTTCACACCTCTTAGGAGAGATGCACGGGAGATACACCTCAACGTTACCGAAACCCTAACATAGACATTTTGCTTGAGTGTTTAAATTTTGAAAGGATATTATGTAATTAGTTATAACCCTGTGGTCATTGCTTTGAACCAAATGTCAGATATTTAACGTAAGCAATGATCCTACGAGTTTATCTTGTTGCCTCTCTCCAATATCTACTTTTGTCTATTATATTTGTGTTCTATTTAACATTTTTGGAATAATTTCCCCTCTCCTTCCAGTGCTGGCAGGAGCAACAATTTTAAAAAGGCTAAAGATGTATAATTTCTGTAACACCTACTGAATTAGTTATCTATCAAGCTCCCTATCCAAATTATATTTTCAGCATTGTTTTTTGTGAATGAAGGTCAATATAGATCAGAGATTTTGTCTTCTGAGCTTTCAGACTCATGCTGGAGCCCATCTTCAGGGAACTTCTCTCTAGCAAATGCTTTTTGTGTGTGGAAATGAGATTATCTAGCTTTTGTTTCATGTCTTTTCTGCTATTATTATTGAAAGAAATGCTCACAAAGAAGTAATTAACATCAGTGGCCAGGAAAAACAGAAAGCACAAGGTTTTGTTTGTCTTGCAACTTAACACTACAGCAGAAGTGTCATTGCTATTTGAATCTGAGATTGCGTGTGGTGCTTGCATAAGACACATGGTCCACATGCAAGTGAATTTGATTGATAGAGTGAAAGTTGTGGTTTATATAGAAAGAAAAAATATACCTAGCAATAATTACCAGGTATATAGAGGGGAAAAAAGTTAGGGCAGCCAATGCTATGAATGTATAAGTAGATTAGCAAGAGACAAGAGGGAGGTAACAATAGCACACTAGGCAGCTCAGCTGCGGCTGATAAAAGTTTATAGTGTGAGACATAAGTCACTATATATTTTTCACTTTGTTGAAGTGTCTTCTCCTGAAATATTTATTAACATACAATCTGGGGGAAAATATGATCAAATCAAAAGTTTACAAAGGAAGAGATGCACTTGTCTTGCCCCATCACACACCGATTCATGAAAAAGAAGATAAAGCCCTTCACGAGCTAAGCTTTTATTTCAGAACCATAGGGTATGCATCTACAGTATAATGTATAGATTTGAATGACTAACAGCTATTTAGGGATCTTATAACCCTTCAATATTATTCTAATGGATTGTTACTGTACAAATAACAATGTTATTGTGTAGTTTCTAAGATGGCATAAAACTCTTGGGTGGTTTTGCTACATGAAGTGAACATTTCTTTACATTGGCTTTATGCCTGCATTGCAATGCAAAAGCCTACACTGAATGGGTAAACAAAGATGTATTCGTTTCATCAATTTTATCTTGCAAAATTTTGATGATAAAACAAAACACATAATCGTTGAGAAAGTGTGAAAACAATGCTGCGATTAGAAACACCAAGCTTTTAAAATCAGTGACTCTCAAGCATGAAAGGCTAGGTCCATATGTGAAGGTTCAATTAAACTGATTTATTGCTAAAAGCCTATGCACAGGAATCTTCTCATCTAGCATTTGGCACCTACTTAGAGTTAGATAAGGGTCAACAACACTCAAAGGGGGTTGGACTTAAGTTTTCTTGAAGCTACATAGGGATTCTAACCTGATCCCCCTTTTCACTTCACCTCCAATTTTCCTCCCCGTTTACTTGTGGCATGAAGGCCAGAAATGGATGGTTGAGCATCATCAATCACTCAGCCTCCCCCTGGATGTGTACACAGAGGTGGGTTAAGACGTTCAGCTACAGATTCCTCAGGCAGCACAGGGTGGGGTACCAGGAGCTTGGTTGGTCATGGCTTCTCAAGGAAACATTGCTGAAACTGCCAAATCAATTCAGGGTCATGGACATACTCGGCATTCTCGTAAGAGCATATAATTTCTGGGTAGCTATTCCAAAGGATCAGATACTCTGTACCTTTGCACCTTCGCCTACAGTCCAATATTTTTTCCACTTCATATTCAGTTTCTCCTTCTACAATTGCTGGTAGTGGGTGCAGGTTCTGGGACTGCCAGGCGCTAGGGTTTTTTTCTTTAATTTTAGCAATGAATGGTAAAAGACCTGATGCATTTGTTTTACTTGCATCAGAGTGCTCAAACTGACTGTAAGGATGTGTAATGCCTTAATCATTGTGAAGTCTATAAAGTTGGGCATTGCCCCCAAATCCACTAACATTTTTCCCACCTGTGGGGTAGGACAAGGCAACATAAAACTTGGATGGAGATAGTGTTGAGCCTTGTTTAATGTTTGAATAGCCCCTCATGTGAGTTTTTTGCAAGAGGGGCTGTTTCCCTTGCTTTGGCCTCAGCATTCAGGATAGTGCTCTCTGGCACCATGTCTTTCTCCTCTCTTGGGGGTTTTGGGAGGGAAGTTTCTCACCATGTGTCCATATTCTCAACAGTAAAGCAGAGGCTGAATCTCTGCATCTATGTCTTTCTTCTGTGGCTGGTGAATATCTTTTCCTTCCTGTTTGCATGGGTTCCTGTCCTCCCTGCTTGGCCCCTGTTGGCAGCAGAGGAAAGAAGGTTGAATGTCAGCTGCCTCTGATGACCAAACTGGGTTTGAATCTCTTCCAAATGTGAGTCAGTGATAATGCAGATCTGGTAGGTTTAGTTTAGAGTCTCTGGACTCCTTGCCTGATGAGCTCAGCAGTAATCTGGTCATTTAGACCTTGTCTAAAGTGAGCCATCAGGGCTGCCTCATTCTAATATGTCTGCTGTGATCAATATGAATACTGATACTGTGTTTCTCCAAAAATACGACCTACCCCCCAAATAAGTCCTAGCCTGATTTTTTGGGGGGTGGGCCTAATATAAACTCTACACCAAAAAGAAGCCCTAGTGAAGGGGGTAAGCATGGCCAGTACAGGAGGCAGCCTTTCCATTCCTCAGTCACCTGATTCCTTGGGTATGTGCCACTTGATTCTGTTATTCTGTTTTAAGTTGGTGAATTTGGCAGGTCTCTATAATCTCTTTTATTGGATCTCCAAAGTAGCCTCTGAAGTTAATAATGAAGTTTTGATAGTTATCCATAATCAAGTCATCATATTTGTTGACTGAGAGTGTAAAATTGTGTTATTATTATTTTTTTAAAAAGCAAACTTTCAATAGATACAATTCTAAGCATTTCAAGTCTACTTCAAAATAAAATTATGGATATTACTAAATTTCTATATAAGGTTCAAAACTCATCCAAATATTTTTAAAACATTTTGAACACCTCAGAACTATATTAAATTCTAACATGGTGTCATTAAAAGGACTTTAATAGGACAATATTATTTGACAGAATTCAATATATGATTTATGCATGTGATTTTTCTCCCAATGGTAGAAAAAGCATGTTGTGCACACACACACACAAAGAGAGGGGGGAAAGGGAGAGAGAGACAGCGCCAATTGGAATTTTTCACATGCTGCTTGGATGATTAGCACAGTTTTGGACCATATCACAGATTTCTGATCCAATGTTTGAATTCATTCATGCTGATGCAAGGGAACCTTTCCATCTGTAGCTTTGCTTTGCAATACATGTTGAAGACCATATGGCTGTGTTTGGCATTTCCCAATACCTTGTCAATGTTTTTCTGCAACCATCCCACCTCCTGCTGAATCTAAGTCTTCAAGAAATATCTTTGCTTCTCCTGAGTATAATGGAAAAGCCTTGCACAATTAATGCTTTGTCCTTGAATCAGAAAAGATTTAGGTTTGCAAAATTAGCTCTAAATATGAAAATCCAACCTCTATTGACCAGCATCAGAGTTTTATCTTTGATTCTTTTCCCTAGATTAGCTTAAAAAAGAAAATCTATACTTCAATTCATGACATCCTGTTTCTTTTTAATGAATGATCTGGATAAAGAATTAAACAGATATATAATTGGCTGATGAAACAAAACAGTTTGAAGTGTGTACAATTTGAAGAAAACTATATAATTAAATCATATTAAAATCTGAGCTGAAAAGAGAAGCAAAATATAATTCAGTAAAATAATGACATTATTACACATGACTAAATATACAAAATTGAACCAAGGGGATAAAACCTAGTAGATGAAAAGGACACAGGGCCAAATTCTAATGAATCAATACTAACATTTGCAGTATATTACAGGAATAAAAACTAAAGATATAAATTAGAAATGAGTTAGCATATATACTGAAATAAAGACAGAAAATGACAGTATTATCTTTGTTTGCTATTGATTATCTCATTTGAAAACTTGCCCTTAATTGAGATCTCGTATTAGACAAATCAGTAACAAATAAATGAAAAGTCAAGAATATAACAATATAAATTACATAAGTGATGGTTTGCTATCTCTAAATGGTCATCCAAGCCTTGTCACCTCATAGCAAGACTACTGCAATACACCAGAGGTGGGTTTCAGCAGGTTTTTACCAGTTCTGGAGAACTTTTGAGTAGTTCGAGAACTGGTAAATACCACTTCTGATTGGCCCCACCCCCATCTATTCTCTGCCTCCCGACTCCCAGCTAATCAGGAGGAAATGGGGATTTTGCAGAAACCTTCCCCTGGAGTGGGGTGGGAATGGAGATTTTACAGTATCCTTCCCCTGCCACACTCACCAAGCCATGCCCACTAAGCCATGCCACACCCACCAAGCCACACCCACAGAACCAATAGTAAAAAAATTTGAAACCCACCACTGCAAAACACCCCACAAAAGGCTGCCCTTAAAGATCACTTGGAAGCTACAACTAGTCTACAGTAAGCAATGCAGGAAGCATACCCATGTGAACCACTGTTCTGTGAACTGCACTAATTGCCAATCAATTTCTGGATACAATTCAGGGTGCTGGCTATCATTGATATAGCCATTCATCGCATAGAACCAGATTATCTATGAGGGAAGGCTGACTCAGCCTTCCATCCTTCCGAGGTAGGTAAAATGAGGACCTTTTATACTGACTTTGTATAAAAAAGAACACTGCTTAGGGGGTGCCAAAAAAGCCCTACTAAGCAGGTATATACAGAAGTATGAAGGCTATTGCTTAAAGAATTGTAAGGTGCCCGGAGAAGGGCAGCATATAAATTGAACCAATAAATAAATAAATAAATAAGGCTCCTCCCAACTCCTGGTGTTCAGCCTGATGCCAGACTATGGCCCTTTGGGAACCAGGTCATGTAAGCGGTGGGCAAGCATGTGCACACATGCAAAGCCATATTTGTGTAATGGCACGTGCATACACAAAATCATGCCGTCCTCCCGCCACCAACACCCGTCCAAGGAACCGGAAAGGTAGAGGACCGATGCTGTAGGGGATTGTCTATCTCCTATTGATTCTTTCCATCTGGTAAGATTGGGCAGTCAGTATACTTCAAGTACCTTTAATCAAAGAATACCATCTCTCAGGACTCAAGAAGTGCAACTTCTCTGTCTTCTGGAATGAATTCCCCCCAGAGAAAGCAACCACTCTGGTGGGGTTCTGAAAGCCTTGTCTGTTTTCCTAGGATAGGATGTTTATGGAACTGTATTATTTATGTTTTCTATTTGACGAAGTATGTTTGCGCAGACAAATGGATTCTTCCAATTGCTTCTTTTTTAATTGTTTCTTACTTTTCATGTAGTCTGGTCAGAATTGTACTAGAGTCAGGTCACCTCTAAATTTCATAAATCAATACATATGACTTTTCATTTATTGAAATAATGTTTAGATAACTTATCAAGAGGCCATATGTTAAATTTGCAGGAATATATTAATGCTGAATGTTAACAATCATCCTCTCACAGGGAGTTAATTGGGTAATAAGGTATTACTTAGTAAAAAGGAATTATGCTCCTTGTTGGGGGGTTTTTTAAAAGCATTTTTTTTTGTATTGGGGATACCAGGTGCTGAAAAAAATAATCCATGAAGTGTCTTCCAGTCTTATGATTCTACTATTACTAGAAAAGAGGTTCACTGCTTCTAGAAGAGATACTGCTCCATGACTCTCCTCCAGCAGTGGCAGCTAGAATTAGATTTGGTTTGAAATATGACTTCTGTGAAAGAGTTAGGGGGACCTGTCTGACTTGCACCAATCAGCATGGGAACTTGGAGTATGGAATGTGGCGTGCCAGAGGGTAGTATTTGAAGGACATACCAGACATTAGGTATGTGCTACACTGAAGAAGTAGACTGCAGATCAACAGACCTGTAAAACAGTTCTCAGTTCAACAGTTCAGTAAGACAAATCCACAATACAACAGAAGATAAGAGCGCAAGTAATTGGTAAATCACATCTTTACTGCAGGAAAATAGAATGATAAACTACAAGGTCATTTCAGTACCAAACTGAATATTTTCAGATCATAAAGATATTAAAATTATTTAATCAAGATCGTGTACATAATTTGGCATAGATAGTGCAGTTATTCATAGATTTCACAGATTCTCTATATGATTAAAAGCACTATAAATTATGCACTATGTTGACCATAATGATAGTAAATATAGGATTAAGAGCTGAACTAATTGCTTTAGATATTGTCCTCAGGCAATCAACATCCCTTGAGAAGTTTCTTGAATTCAACACCAGACAGATACTTGCTTTCCAACCAACCTTACCATGAACTCTATTGCTTAAGGCAACAGAGTTTGGCAAATTGGGAATTATGTGAGTTTTTAGTTCAGAATATCTGGAAGGGATCCAGGTATAAAAGGCTGTCATTTAAAGGCTAAATTGCATTATTTTCAGTGTGAATGAAATTAGATTGTGACAATTGCGCCTGAAACACGGTGGTAATAGTAGAGTTGTGCTTCCTGATTTCTCCTGCCAAATTCTTCTTTTCACAACATTTATTAGTTATGTAAAACTCTGCATTTCACAGATTCAATTGGCTTTAGAATTTTGCAGATTTGAGAGTTAAAACTTTCAAAAGAGCTCTATGAAACATAAAAATCCAGAATATATGGCATTATTTTCATTTGTTTTCTGGCTCTCGAAATATAGCTTGACTTCTCAATCTCATCTCCCTATAGTAGCAACAAATAAAGGCCCTTCTCCATTAAATAGATAGTTCATTTATAAAAAAAGAAAAAAACACCCCCCCCAAAGGAATTACGCATTAGGATATTCTAGGATGGGGATATTCTAGGATGGGGACCAGTCACTGCTTAAAAGACCATAAGGAAAAAAGTGGCTTTACCCACCCCCTCCCTCCCTCCCTCCCTCTCTCTGCCATATAAGGCAAAAATGAATATTAAACCCATAAGACATGTACACATTGGATTATTCATGTTTACTGTAATCATCCCTATGCTGGTATGTCCTGCTGTGGGACAAATCCAATTATTATTGAATAAACTTTTCACTTACTGGCTTCTTCTACTTATTATTACAGTATTATGGAATTGTTATTCTATGCTATATCAAGAAACAAAAGTCAATTCTTTTATTTGTAATAATACTGTGAAGGTCCATGAAAATATTTGGACAGCTGAAATATCCTATTTTCTATGATAAAATAGGTTATGCCAATAGGATAAAAAAATATAAGTAAATGTGTGATAATAAAACTAATTTTGCATAGAGTATTATTCCATATTATATATAATAATTCACAATTAGACAAAAGTATTAAAGTAAATGTCCTTGCACCAGACTATCTGCACACATGTTCTTTTCCTAATAGCAACTAAATTATTTTGACATCAAGAAAGATCATTCCATAAAATGCATTTTGATCCTAGATAATAAAATAGAAGTAGAATAAAATAGAATAATAAAATAATTAATTTGTTTTCACAGCATTCAAAATAGAGCTACTTGAGGTGACTGCTTTATTTTTTCTGATAGCATAATCTAAGACATTATGTTTGTGTAGTCTAAGAACTATACAAACATACTGTTGCAGCAACCTGACCAGATCAGAAAGGCTGTGTCGCAGTTGAGGGAAAATGTGGAGGATACGCCAGCTGAGAACATACGTGCACTGTGTGGGAAACAGGCTAAAACAGAATAGCTCTGTAAATAGTTGTCCTCAAGAAGTAGTTAATTGTTAAGCGAGAGAGAAAGACGTGTACCAGTTATATTTTGAGAAAGCAGGACTAAGATTAATAATTACCTCATGTTTAGATGCCCATGAACTCTCCTGTCTGTAGGCATACAAAAAAATAATAATAACACCACCACCACCAAACTACCAATGTTCATCAATCCCAAACTCATTAGAGAAATAATCCAGGAAAACAAAGATTAAATCTACAAATTATGGATTTTTTAAAACAAATTTATTAGAGCAATAATTTGAATAACTAGTTCAAAGTTAAGCTCACAAAGAGTCATATTCCAGTCTCTGTGCAACTTTTACAGAATTGAAGCAAACAGCTGTAATGAAAGGAACTGAGTATGTATTGCAAGCACCGCAGCAGATGCAAAAGCCTGAAAGGCTCAAAGAATCTTACATATTGAATAGAAAATATTAGTATCTGCCATGTAATAGCATTGATATGACAAATGCCTTCCTGTTAAAATAGTGCAGGATTAGTATTGACATGTTTATCCTGGATGGATTCTTAAAACTCCACTTTCTCTTACAGTAAACATTGGCAAAGTGTCCTTTTATGTGCAAGAAACCTATAATATAACAATGGAACATTCATTACTGTAGTTGAAGAAAAATTATGGTACTATGAAATGCAGTTAATCTGACAAAATGGCATTTGTCACTCATTCAATCTTCTCTGTGACCTATGCTACTCCCATTTTGTTGTCTTCTTTAACAAAATTGGAATTTGTATGTTTTACTCCCTTCCCCCACCTTTCCACATCACTAAAGAGATTTAAATTTCAGGCCTGTTTGTGTCATTATTGTGCCTCTTTGAACAATAGAGACAACTTTTGGACAAATGTAGAAGCAAATAGATCTTTTTGAGACAGATTAGCGCTGTGATGCTTTATTTATTGCTCTAGCTTTTCTTTCAGATTCTAGAGCTAATTTACAGAACTGTCAATTAATTCTGTTTCTTTTTGTATGTAAGATGAACGGAGAAGACGTGACTCTGAAATTCAAAAACTCAATACATTTAGAATACACAAAGTAACATATTTACAAAGCCCTTCTCCTGGTAGAAATGTGCTCTGAATGTTTCTGCTGATACTACACAAAGGTAAAACAACCTAAGTTACCGTTCCCACAGCAACCGCCTCCCCAATCTCTTATATGCAGATAGCTCCCTGAATCCTACAATGGCTCCTGCTTTTAATTCTGGAGCTGGAAAGGTCACAGGAGTTTAAACTCATACCCATCATCCAAAGTAGCTCTAAGAAAGAGGCAAGGAAATTAAAGATGTAATGTTGTAGTGTTCTGTGAAAAGTCCTCTGACCTATGAAGGGCTGAGGAATGTTCTCTATCACATGATAAAATTAATATTGTTGTGTTAGAATTATTGAAAAAAATAAACTACTGTTCCACTCTCTGCCCCATTTAGAATGTAGGAATTATCTGATATTCAGTGATACTGGACTGATGATTCATAGTGTTTTAAGTAAGCTTTGAAAAGGTTCCAAACACATACAGAGCAATCACTCCTAAGTAATCTGCCTGCTCTCTAGGTTCCCTTAGAGAGAATTCTTCTATGCCCCACACATAATGAAGCACATTTATTTAATTCAGATTCAGAAGGCTCCCCGACTTACGACTTCCAAAGGATTCTGGGTAGCTTGCAAAATTAAAGGGGCGGGGGGCAGGAATGAGAGGGAGAGGGAGAGGAAGAGAGAAAAGGCTATGTATGCTTGGGCACAAAAATTTCCAGAGTCTCAACAAAAAACCCTCACCCAGACTTAGGAGCAAAGCCAAGTTTTCAAAAACTTGTGGAACCCTTATAGAATTGTGCAGATTTCTGGGGTGGGTGGGTGGGAGGTAAATGCTATTCTTCCGAGTCAAACCAAGAGAGGATATTTTGTTAGTTATATTCACATCATGGAATACTATATTTGATGAGGTTATAGTACCTACTCCTTTACTTCAATACCAATATTTGCAGGAAAAAAGTATTTCCCTTGGCATTTGAAATCTAACGGTGCTCTTCCAGTATTCATAGCTGCTAGTTTTGCATGTTATATACTTTAGGATATTTTAATATTTAAAATTATATATCTGTTAATTAAATTTTAAAATCTATCAAAGTATTGTAATACAACACACAGCCAGAGATGTGTAGCTAAACAGTTACTTAGAGCCTTTTGGGAACTGACTGGAATATAAATCTCAGAAATAAATAACAGGAAATCCATTATTACTGTAAATAAATATTTCCCTCCCTTTTCCCCCAAGAGAACCTTGGGTCAGGACTGCAGGTGAGCAAAACAGAGGACAACCTAGCTGCCAGAATGAAATGGTTTCATATCAGCCTAGCAATTTCATGGTGATCATGCATTCTTTCCAAAAACAAAAAATATCTATGGAAGAAATCTGGATGGCTGAAACAAACAAGTCTTCCTGCATTAGAGGGCTAAAGATATCAGCAGCAGCCTGATCCAGCAGAAAACTGTCTCTGAGCCAATAAAGCTTGTCTGTTCACCACTACCTTCAAATTTGCAATTTGTTTCCTATAATTGAAAATAAAAATTTGCAAATTACCAATAAGCAAATTACATAAACACACAACTGTAAATATATGGGGAAGAATAAGGGGGGGAGGTCAAAGTAAAAAAAATTCTTCCTGATTCCAATTTAGATATTGGCTTAAAAGATACCATGCAGAACATCCACATATTCATCCAAGTTAATTGGGTCTTGGGATGGAGCTGGTGGAAGCTATTCCAAAAATTTTCTTCCTCTAATAAGTAGCAGATTCTCTATTTTCCAATGATTAGAACAGGGAGCAACAGTGGATCATCCTCAACCCTGTTGGCTCTTGTCAACCAACGCAGAAGGGGCGGGTGATAATTTCACTGTGCTTCGCAACCTGTTAGATTCTTCCACTATTATTTATAATTTAAACCCTCCCATCATTAAAACAAAATATCAATGCATTACCAGACAATGAGAAAGCTCTAAGACTGATGCAGCTGATTAAGGGACCTGGCCTGGCTTTGAAATGACAGAATATGGTTATTCTACTTACAATCACCAAGTGGACCATTGGCAGCATCTTTGCCCCTGCCAATGATATATCTAGGCATCTCCGTTTCTTATCGTATAGGATTCATTTCAGCCTCTTTTCTCTCTCTACCTGTGTTGTATGCACTTTGTGTGGGACAAACTTTGACAAAATCCTAATGTGAGAGACTGAAAATTTGGTGTAGTGGTTGAGGCATTAGGGTAGAAACTGGGAGACTGTGAGTTCTAGTTGCACTTTGGTCTGTATGGTCTTGGGTCAGTCACTTTATCTCAGCCCTAAGAAGGAGGCTATGGCAAACTGCCTCTGAAAAAAAATTGCCAGAAAACTGAAAGGACTCATCGAGGCAGTCTCTGAGAATTGCATACAACTGAACAGAGGGGGAAAAAATCCAAGTATTCAAATATCACAGTGGTTTTCTATTTTAGCACTTCCAGATTTTGCATAAGCAATTGACATGTTTTACTGCATGAATTAGAATGCATGCAATGTTCTAACAATTAAGGATTTGGGAGTGATATTTAAGAACTCACAAATATAAATCTTTAAAATTTCATTGATTCCCACCAACATTACACTCTGCTTTTTTTTTGAGGTTCAAATAAGCAACATTTCATATTCAAGAGTAGAACTCTTAAAAGGTTTAAATTTCTCATAGGATTTGTTTCCAGGGTCTTCTCCCCCCCCCCCCCCCCCCCCGGTAGTATGAACAAGATAACTGGGGCCTTTGACTGTCGGTACCTGATTTAAGTCAAAGCAGTGGTGGGTTCCTCCCGGTTCGGCCCAGTTCTCCCGAGCCAGTAGCAGTAACGATATGATGTCACCAAACCGTTTCTGCCCACCCCCTGCATCCTCCACCCCCCACATTATTCTTTCCTTTTATTTGGCCCCACCCCCAATCTACTGCTGCCTCCTGAGTCCCAGCTGATGGCTAGAGGGAAAAAACTGTTTAAACTTTTGCCTCTGGGCTTCAAAGGGCCGTCCTACAGCTGATCAATGTTAAAAGAAAATAAATGAGTAGACCGGTGCCTGCAAAAATACATGAGTAGATTAGTGCCTGCAAAAAATAAATGGGTAGATCGGTACAGCTCTGCAAGCAGTTAAAAGCCTGGTAGACCAGTACCTCTGCTAAATCCTAAATAATTGTAACATGACCATCAAGCCACACCTACAAAATAAGCCACGCCCACAGAACCTGTAGTAAAAAAATTTAGAACCCACCCCTGAGTCAAAGGTTATTGGTTACTGGTTACCCACTACTGCCCCAAACCATTTAGTGCCCCTACACAAGCCTCATTTTCAGACTGATCAACCGTCCACAATCTTGTGTTTTCTCCCATATATTTCTTTGTTTCTTCCATGTGGTTTGGCTGAGTATAGTACTTCCTTGGAACTTTTGGGGAACAACCCCAATGAAATGGAAAAGTTCAATTTCTGCTATTTTGTGAGATTTACAGCATGGATACAAAGTCTCGTTAAATCAGTTCTAGATAATATTTTAGTGACCCTTGCATGAATGTTTCATTCACAACCAGTTCACTTTAACGCCATTACCACAGTCTGCCTTTCTAAAGGAATAATCTACTTTACATGTTATACAAACCACATCCTGGTGATAACTGAATAAATGAGAACTGAAGATACAGTAATCGTAGGATGAGCTCTCACTTTTAATTTTGTATGTCAAATGCCTTATCAGTATTGCATAACGGACAATGTGATACCTTATATAGTGACACACATCTTTGTCATGCAATGAGAAGTAAAGCCAACAATACTAGAAAGGAAGGTGATAAATATGAAGTAGGGAGTTGTCAAGATGCATTGTGGACAGGTTAGAGCATGACTGGCAAACTGTACCAATAGGAGTGGTTTTCTGCAAACACTCCCAAGTATGGCATTTTTTTTCTTGTTGATATCAAGGCATCTAAGATGGCTTTTCTTCAAAATAAAAATGCATGGCATGCTCATTAAAGGCCATGACAGGATAATCAAGGACTATTTATTTATTAAACCACATACTTTTGTTTCCTCAAGCACAGTTTCTAGTTAAGTACCCTTCCCTCAACTCTACTTCTCTGAATTGAGATCTTTGTGGCCATGTAGTTCCCAGTTTCTGAATTCTTAAACACTGAGGTCATAATTTGAACTTTCAATCTTATATCTCTAATTAGTTCTTTACTAAGTTCTGGAAGATCAGTATCCTTAAAGCAGAGACATGAATTCTGTGTGTTTCTTTATTTCTTTGTTTACAACTTCCCATTTTTTGGGAACCAGTTTCTGTAATAGAAAGCAGCTCTTCTTTTTGAAGGCTGTTATAACTTATTATAAGCTGGAAATCCCATTTTTGGTTTTGAATGCTGATATTTCACACTGGTCTTGGGACCAAAGGACAGGCTGTGTAGAAAAGTTATTGATGGATCTCATATTTCATTTTCAAGTTAGAGCACCTTTAGTTCAAGATTTGGTTTATTAATATAGGAAGAGTTGGGGGGAGGGTTCTGCTCTACAATTTTGCTTATCTAAATTTCTGTTCCTTGAAATCTTGGGGAAGAAAGCTGTTTATATTTCAATAGGACAGAATACATGGAGCTCTGGGTTGAACTGTGGAGTCCTTGGTGTTAAACATGGTTGTTTGCTTGCAGTTGTTTCATTACCAGACTAGGTAATATCATCAGTGCTAGTGAGTGTGGAGTTTTGCTCTTTATTTACATATAGTAGTTTGCCCTGCCAGTTTGGTAGTGTGCTTTTCTCTTTATTAGTTCCTTGATTAGGGTATTGTTTTCTGCTTTCCTGTGTTAATCTGGATGTTGGTTGCTGCAGAGGATGTGTTCTGGTCTTTTTGTTTTCTTCTTAGCTTTTTTATTGTCTCTTTTGGATGGTGTATAAATGTGGTTTATCTCTTTGTGTCTACTGATGACTGATATCTATATTTTCTCTATTTTCATGGTTGATACCTATTTTTCTTCTGTGCCTCTAATAATTTCTCTAGGGAGACAGAATTTGATTATCTTTATCTTTATCTTTCTTTATCTTTATTTGAATTTATATACCGCCCTTCTCCTTGCGGACTCAGGGCGGTGTACAGCCAAATAAAAAACAAAACATACAAAGATTAAAATTCTATAAAATAGTAATATGAGTGGCCATAGAATTAAAAACTAACTACATATTCAAAATACAACACTAAAATAATAAAATATTATAGGAATCAGGCTAGGCCGGCGAGCTGAAAGAGATGGGTTTTTAAAGCCCGCCGAAAGGTTGGGAGGTCAGAGATTGTTCTTAACTCTGGAGGCAGATCATTCCAAAGGGTGGGTGCTGCCACAGAGAAGGCTCTCCCCCTGGGGGTCGCCAGCCGGCATTGTCTGGCTGACGGCACCCTGAGGAGGCCCTCTCTGTGGGAGCGAACCGGCCGGTGGGAGGCAATTGGTGGCAGAAGGCGGTCCCGTAAGTACCCTGGCCCTAAGCCATGGAGCGCTTTAAAGGTGATTACCAACACCTTGAAACGCACCCGAAAGTCCACCGGCAGCCAATGCAGCTCGCGCAGGAGAGGTGTCACGTGGGAGCATCCCGTCGCTCCCATAATCCCCCGCGCGGCCGCATTCTGCCGCATTCTGCACCAGTTGGAGCCTCCGGGTGCACCCCAAGGGGAGCCCCATGTAGAGAGCATTACAGTAGTCCAAACGGGAAGTGACAAGAGCATGAGTAACCGTGCGTAGGGAGTCCCGATCTAGAAAGGGCCGCAGCTGGCGAATCAGGCGGACCTGATAAAAAGCCCCCCTGGCCACGGCTGTCATGTGATCCTCTAAAGACAGCCGCGAGTCCAGGAGGACGCCCAAGTTGCGAACCCTTTCCGTGGGGGCCAATGATTCGTCCCCAATAACCAGCGATGGAGTCAGCTGGCTATATCGGGATGCCGGCAACCACAGCCACTCGGTCTTGGAGGGGTTGAGTCGAAGCCTGTTTCTCCCCATCCAGACCCGCACAGCTTCAAGGCTTAGATTATTTCCTTTATCTGGATTAGATAAAGGAAATAATAGTCTGTTTGAACTGAGGTCAACTTGGCAATTTCATGGACAATGTCCATTGGACATACAGTATTCATACCATTTAATTGGCGAATGTTTTGCTATTGTTTTTTCAAGAATATATTTGACTTCTTAGTCTAACCTACAATCCTAATAGTTTCTGGTAGTTTCCTATCCGAATACTAACCAGACGTGTACCTGCTTAACTTCTTTCAAATACATCTTTCCCAAGTGCTATAGCTCTGATCAATTTTGCATTGTCCACAGCTACGGTTAGGTAAGTTTTTTTTAAAAAAAGTGAAATAAAATCACAGATATCCCACACATGCTATAATAACTGGCATTCAGACAAACTACTATCAAACTCAACTATTTCATTTTTGTTATGGAGATAATCCTGCTTTATGGGCTTGTTCCAAGGATTTCTGCACCGAGGGAGCTCAACCAATCTCATTGTACATATGTTGTGCACTGACAATAAAGATTTGAATTTGAATTTCTGGGGTAATATATGTGTTAATGCAGCTGGAGCTCTTAGAAAACTCACTGTATAAATGCCAAGTATTATTACGCTGAAATTCTCAACTTGTACAAACTATAGGAAATATAATCACTAAAATAGTAAAGGTAGTACTTGACTTATGACCACAATGAAACACAAAATTTCAGTTGCTAAGTAAGTAAATGTCTAAGTAAGACATTTGTTAATTGAGTTTTGTCCCATTTGCAACAGTTGTTGAGTGAATCACTGGTTGTTAAGTTAGTAACATGGTTGTTAAGTGAATCTGCTTGTCAGAAGATTGAAAAAAGGTGATCATATGACCCCAGCACACTGCAGCAGTCATAAATATGAGTCAATTGCCAAGCATCTGAATTTTGATCACATGACCATGGGGATGCTGCAATGTGAAAATGCATTGTAAGTCACTTTTTTTCAGTGTCACTGTAACTTTGAGCAATCATTAAATGAACGGACATAAGTCGAGGACAACTTGCATACATCCTTAGTTTCATTAGTATTTTTAGTCATGGCTTTGGATGCTTAAGATAAATCATGCCGTTTGCTTCCAGGACATAGCTATGAACCCACAGAAGCATTTTTTTTATCTGCACCTCATATAAAATAAGCTACTCTTTAGGAAACATGATTATTTTCCTCTTTAAGGCGGGCAGATATGTAATTGCATTTGAGAATTTACTACTAAGAGTAGATATTTTTCTCTTTTCTCATAGACAACTGTCATAATATTTTGTCTAGGAAATTTCAAAGAAGAAAGCCCATACAAAAAAGCAGGAAAATAAAACTCTCAACAGTTGGGAGTTTCCAAATAATTATCCTCTCCTCCATACAGCCTTGGCTAAGAACCTATTTATATGTAATTTCATTTCATGGCTTATATAACCCTATTATTGCTACCTCTTTAACACAGATGAATGCATTGTAGATGAATATATCTGTGCAGAAATTAATATTCAGGATGAAATTGGTCTGCTCCACACTTTTTGCTTGTCCTTCCCCATTTTTAATTACCTGAGGACAGCATCAGGGCCTTTTTTTTTTTTTTACTGTATGCGTTAATCACAATAGTTGAATGATAAACCATTATTGAAAAGAAACAATGCAATTATCAGATGCAAAACCATTTTAGAACAGCATCAGATGTCTTTCCAAAGCACAGCAATAAATCTTAGCTCTCTAGAAATTCTACTTCATATTCTGTAGCTAGCAAAGAGCAGAAGTGTCAAGGTTCCAATGGTTAAATAAGTGGCTTTTTGCCAAGAAATAAGTTATACTGCGTATTACAGAACATAAGATTTAAGTTTTACATATAGGCCAGACACGCAGTTTAAATCCTAGGCCTTTTCCTTCTGCCTTTTTTGAGGCATCAAATTTTTCAACATTCTTTTCTCTTTCTTGAATTTTGTAAATATTCCATATTTACACAGCCTTGCATGGGCTGAGAATCAGAGCTTTCTGCCTTGCCAGTTTTAGCCCTTACAGATATCTAAACACTGCCATCAGTCTTCATATGGAAAAGAAAAATGTCTACACAAGACTAATAGATAAACATGGAGTAAGTACCCCAAATCAAGTGCTCACAGATTGTTAATAATCACATGGAGTCTAATAAACAGGTCAGTGTTCAAATAGGCAAACAGCTATTAGGATCTTGGACAATAAGTGATACTAGTTGGCATATCCTATCATGAAATGAAACTGCAGGCATCTGGGGTTTTAAGAAATTTAGGAGGCCTGGTCTTCTACTGCTTTCAGTTTCAATGATAACTGAGAAATCTTCTTCAGAATTCAAGGTTGGGGGAAGGACTTTTTTCAGTCTAGAAATTATAGAAGTGCCCCTAAATTGAGCCTCTGAGTTAGAAGGCAAAATACTGAATTAATACCATCACTGAAAACTAAATACCATATAAGACCTGGCTTGTAAAGAGGTAAGAAGATGTTTGCCTAGGAAAGCTGATATGCTGCCCAGGTTTTTATAATTGTAGAATAAATAAAATTGTAATAAATAAACACTTGTATTCCATAAGAAAGGGCCTTTTAATATAGAGTTTGAACAGTTTAAATAAATATTGCTATTGCACAGGAAAATATTTTCAGAGTGATAAGTGTGTAGCTACAGATAGTCCTCAAGTTACAACCACAATTTAGCCCAAATCCAGTAAAATGGGCAGTTTTACATTTGGATAGCCTAAATGAATTAACGGGTATAGAAATGCCTTTTGGCCAGTCTGTTGTTTCTTGTCGGAGAAAGATAGCCTAGTACCGATCTTATTTATTCTGCCTTTCTTCATATAGTCCAAGACAGAAATCAAAAACACTAAAAACAATAATACATAAAATAAATGATAGTCGAAACCAACCAATATAGTTTTTAAAAACAGCTGCAGTAACAGACATAATAAAATATAATAAAAAGGCAGAAAAAATTAAGAAAACAAGATTTGTGCCTAATTACAATGGGCAAGCAATACAAAAATCCACTTTTTAAAAATAAGTTCATGAAGCCACTCTGCAAAATTAGCTTCAAGGCAAAAAGCATAGGAAACTTTTTTTTTTTAAAAATAAGCTTCTTTAAGGGTTAATCAGCCCCTGAGGCAACTTTTTGTGGGCAGGCTGCTTATATAGTATTAATGAGCTGATGACTCACAATGTTCTCTGTTCCTTCTAGATCTCTAGGTAAATTCCAGAGATGTATATGATGCTTGGTCCAAAAGAGACTGCAGCAGACTACAGACTTCTCCATCCTCTTTCCATAATCCCACAGGTATTTGAAAAAATAGCAAGGGCCAGTCTCCCTCCCTATCCTTCAGCAAATTACCATGATCTGTCTTTTGATCATGTATACTCAGAATGGTATGTCTCAGCCTTGTATATAGCTTCTATCAATGTTATCCTAATGCACGCCTATTCCTTATACAGGGAGCTGGACAGAACACGAGCAGGGAAGAGATCACATATGCCTATCTATGATTGGTCCTTTGCAAATGACTGGGCAGAAAGTAATAGGAAAATATGCCAATTCCATTGCCTGGGCATTTGAATGGTAAATAAGGGGGAGGTATTTTTCCTTGACAGCTGTTTCCTAATTACCCCAGGAAACTTTCCCTCTAATGCAGATCCTTCTACGCATATTGGCAGGTGTCTCTTGAAAGATAACAGCTACATGATGTGTGAGGTGAAAATGAGATTGTGCAGAATGTGTATTGATATGAAAGAAACTGAAAGAACTGGGAAAGGACAAAATAACATACAGTACCTCACTTAAAAAGTGCCACAGCAACACCATTCCCCAAACACTGAAGAAGGGTTGAAGAAAGTCTGCATATTGAGATGTTAGTACTATAGAAATGTTGCAAGTTCCTTGATGTATGAAAATCACAACATAGGAGCAAACAAATATTGGCTTGAATTTGTGTGTACAAAATATACTCGTGAGGTACAATAAAATATCTGAAAAGGAATGTTGTAATAGATATTCCTTTCTTGACTCATATAAATCCATATAAGATGACCTTTGTAAAATAAAAACTAATATAGCACATGCCTTCATCACTATCTTTCATGGCAACACTTCTAGTGATACAGCAAATTGCATACAATTTACTTAAGGGGCAAAGAATTGATGGAAGGTAAGTTCTGTTTTTTTCATAAACTGTATACATTTAGGCTCTAAGTGAGTTCCTAAATTTCTGACCCCAAAAGTCGTGACTTGATGGTACTACTGATGACTTCTGCAGTGCATACATATGACCTCAAAAAATAATCAACGTTCAGCCAGCCTGTAGAGAATGGAATTTCAGCAAACCTTTTTGTACATTATGCTATCAAAAGTAATAATAAAAAAAAGCCGTTTGCAAAAGCAAGCTTCCCACTCAGAGTAATTTTGAACCATATAGGTTAGCCTGAGAAAGAAGATAAAATAGCATTTTCAATCATTTTTGTTTCCAGCCTTATGGACAACTCTAACAGCTGTTCTTAAATATCATCACGGTGGCTTGAATTTGTTAGCTGATTGTATGACAAGAGAGGCGGATTGCTTTGACTAGACTGGCAACAGCAAATCTCACTGTAACTTTAAGAGTCTTTGAGACATGGGTGCAATCTGTGTTTCCCCAATTATAAGGCATTGGGGAGCTTTTTCACTTCACAGGATGCCAAGTGTGATATTCAGAGTGCTATTGTGTTTATAATGGTGCTGCTAATAAAAGTCTTTGGCTTTTGTTAACTCATAAGCTTTTTATTTGTTTGGAATGTTGTTGCAGTTCTGGCAGAGCAAGGAAGCCAAATGCAAGAGAAGCTGGCATTTCCTTTATGTAATCAGTTCAGTTTCTGCTACTAAGAGTATATGCAAAGTCTTAAACTCTCCTTTAGGAAGCCTGTACCCTCTTGTTTCAATATGTAAATGGATTACAGTGCAACCTAATTTATCCAACTATAATTAAGCAGCTATAAATTCGAATGTTCTACACTCTAAAATTTCAGAAGACCGGACATCTCATGATAAAAGCTTCTTCAGGAAGTAGCCTGTAAAAGCAAATAGCCTATAATTGAGACATACAGAGACAGAAAGCCAGAGAGCTTAGTTTAACGGGAGCTGTGAAATATTTGGGAGAATTTATTGGATTGTTTAGTTGTACACCTCGTTCTATGCTCATGTTTATATCTGTAAATAAAAATAAGCATCAAAACCTTTGAGGAAACTTATTCCAAAATAAATAAACTCAGGTAAGCACTGAGCTCCAGATTTTTTCCCCAATACATGGAGAATTTGGATATGCAAACCAATACTTATGCATGTCTGAAGGTCTGGTGTCAGCATGAGACAGTTGTAGAAGATGCCAACTTATATAAGTAACATATGATTTTCCACTGTCCCCTCAATAGAGGTGATAAATAGCAACATCCACAGTCTGTCTATTCACAGTATTCATTTGGGATCCAAATTCCCGTATCATCAACCTAGAAAGCAGAAGCTCCCGAGAAAAATCTCTGCAATGCACTATTCTGTGTCTTGATTTTAAAATCTCTTCTAAAGTGATGCTTGAAGCTAGTGTGCTTGCCTTTGCTGTTGGAAAAGCCACAGCGAGCAAATGTGTGGTATGCTTCCTTAGGATAATGCCTGAGGAGGACCTAATCTTTTCAGTCAATTACAAAAAAAGGAGGATGCTTCTGCCTTATGTTAGTCATCTAATCTGTCAACTCTATGTGTATATACCAAGAATTTTGCTAAGAAAACTCCGAAACCTTTTTCATTGGTTATTCTTGCCTGTGCTGATGGGAACTGATGTCCAAAATTTCTGGAGGACAGTAAATTGCCTAGCTTATGGATTCTGAGAACTTCCCCTCATTATTGCATTGCTAACTCTTGTTCTGGAAATGGAACAATGCCAATTCATCTCTGACTAATATATCTTGCATAGCACTTGGTACTTACAAAAAAATAGATTCCAGCAAACCAGTGATTTCAGAAGACAATTACAATCTTCTTTTCCTGTTACCGTGCAGATATGATGAACTTGGACTATAAGACATTATCCCATATGACACAGCCAAAGGCTACATTGGCTGAGAATGATAGAAGTTGTAATACAGCAAAACCAGCATCAAGCTAGGAAATTCAAGGCTGTGCAGCTGGTGCCACTTCTCTGGTCCCAGAACTCAAAGCATTTAGGTTTTTCTTCAGCCTCTTACTCTAAAAAAGAACAAGGAAAGGCTTTTCTTTGTCTGCTTGCAGATCTGCTTGGCATGTTCTGCATATTAATCTTTTCAAGCTGCTCCATCTTTCAAAATGTGTCCCTCAAACTTTAATTGTCTTTCCTTTCTGATCCCTGATTTATTCTATCTATTGTACTTTGAGATAGTCTATATGAAGGATGCTTTGTAGTGCAACATATGCTACATCACATGATTTCTCAGATCATATTAAGTATAACCATTTATGGCTATAGATATCTCCTAATCACAAAGGAACGACCTACCGCACTTAAATCATTTCATGCTGCATGGACTTACTACAAACGTGGTTTATATTGGATAAATTCAAGTATCGTTTGCTGAGTAAGTCTTGCAGTTTGATTCAACTGTGATAACTCTGAACCTGCTGAAATAAATGATTTTTAGTTTAAACCATTTATTTAACAACCAAAGCTGCTTCTATAAATTGAATTAACTCCTGATTTCTCCTGATTTACCTACACAATTTTTAGGATATTATAAAAGGAACTCAGATTTAGAAAAAGACATGGAGGGTGGGCTGAGGTTGGGTCTGTGCTAACGTTGGTTCTTTTGCTGCTTCTGTGATTGATTTAGTTACACGTATGCTATCAGTTCAATGCAGTTCAGAATCTGATTTCCACATAGTTCTTCCCCAATATGGTGCCTTTGCAAGATAGCAAACTGCAACCTTTTACTAAACAGAATTGTAGGACCTGATGTGCCTTTCATTTGCAGAAGACTAGGTTAGCAAAGGCAGCTCTATAATGTAAAGGAGAGCAGGTTAAAGATGTATATATCTTTAATTTTTTTTTAACATTTTGTGAAAGTTTAGTTTTTGGTAATCTATTGCCAAACTCCCACACAGACATATGCACATCACCAACAACCCAACCTACCACAACAAAAAATAAAGACGGTTGCATCATAACAGTATTTAGTTCAAAATAAAATTTGAATTCATCCTCAAGGCAGTACATGCTATTTTTACAATAAAACAAAATAAGAGAAATATGTAGTGAAATATTTTAATACATAAATACAAACAAAGTATATTTGTATTTATTTTAGCATTCAGACAGTTTAAACAACCATTACATGGAATAAGCAAACAAGCCAAAGGAACAGATGAAATGGGCTTGGTTTGCAACAATAAAAGAAACATTTTTCGCAGATAAATGTCAATTGTGGATTTGTCATGCACATATATTGTAGCCAGTCCAGGAAAGTCACCTGTGTTCCATAGCATATGATAGTGGCAATGCAAAAGCAGAAATCTTACAGACAAAAGGCCTAATGGCTAAATAACTTATTATGCATCTTTTAAAAAGGAATATTTATACAGCAGCTTCAATCATGCATAATCAATCTATTTGCAAACATGCTAATTAAAAGTTTTTTTCTATCAGGTAAACGCATAGTCACATTGGCATGCAAACCTATTTTGTAAATTTGCCTGCTTTTGTGTTTACCCAAGGGACCGAAACCAACAGCAAATTCCATAACCATTTAAAAAATTCCTAAAAGATACAGAACAAAAGCATCTGGAAATATTATCTCAAGAGCTAGATACCTCCCAGCTTTTCTGCTATACTATATAATGAATATATAAAGTTAGCATACGTATTGGTTTACCAGTTTGTTTAATTGTATGCCTGTGAGAAGTTCCATTTAGTGCAATTAGATTGCTTACCATACATAATCAAAGACTAATCTTTTGCAGGCTTATATTTGAATATGTTGACATTTTTTGAGTTATTGTGATAGCTGCACTTTTGTGAACGCAGAGCTAGAAATTCATTATACTGCACAGATCAGCAACCTTTTAAAGGCCAGGTAATTATACACAGTTGGGAGAACTGCCATTTCCCCCTAGGTGTCTTTTTAAACGCTTTCATAAGCCTATTTCAGACTTATGCTGGTGTTTGTATGTTTTCTGCCTCAGAATGGTAGGAAATTAGCTATAGTAGATAGGAGAAGTTAAATTCCACAGATTATCCACTCTTATATCATAGATCCGTGATAGCGAACCTATGGCACGGGTGCCACAGGTGACACACGGAGCCATATCTATGGGCACGCGAGCATTGCGCCACTTCAGTCCAGGACGCATGTGCATGCTGGCCAGCTGATTTTTGGGCCTTCCGGGCCCACTGGAAGTCGGGAAACAGGCTGTTTCCAGGCTTCCGGAGGGCCTCCGGAGGAGGGGAGGAAGGCTGTTTTCGCCTTCCCCAGGCTCCTAGAAAGGCTCTGGAGCCTGGATAGGGCAAAAAATGGGGCTACTGGGCCCACCGTGCCATCGCGTGCCAAAAGCGGGGGGGCAGCAGGGGGGTGTCATGCGTGCATGCGTGGGGGGATGGGGTATTATTATTATTATTATTATTATATTTTTATACCGCCTGTCTCCCGAAGGACTCAGGGTGGTGTACAGCCTATTAAAAGCACAAAAAACGGACATCAATTAAAAATAATTAAAATTATTAAATAATTTCAGACTGAATTAAAACCCAAAATTTAAAACACCCAATTTAAAATCATTTACATTGATAGCCCACCCTGGTGGAACAGCGGGGTCTTGAGGGCACAGCGAAATACATGGAAGTCGGAGACCTTGCGCATTTCCGGGGGCAGTTCATTCCACAGGGCAGGACCTCCCACAGAGAAGGCCCTCCCCCTGGGTGTCGTCAGCCGACATAACTTGGCCAATGACACCCTGAGGAGCCCCTTTCTGTGGGAGCGGACTGGCCGGTGGGAGGTTATTGGTGGCAGAAGTCGGTCTTGAAAGTACCCCGGTCCTAAGCCATGGAGCGCTTTAAAAATGGTGACCAGCACCTTAAATCGCATTGAATTATGAGTGTGGTCACACACGCATGCAATCCTCCCTTCACTACCCCCGCTTTTGACACACAATGGCAAAAAGGTTAGCCATCACTGTCATAGATTAAGCTGAATGCCTGAAATAAAATATCAGAGAGCTCTCCCTGCCCCCACAAGTTCAGGTATTTTAGCATTGATCACACAACTGAGATTCATTTCTTGTTAAAGTATTTGTTTTAATCATAAATTACTTAATAAGCTGCCATGGGTTCCATCATTGTTTTCTAGCACCATGGTTTAACATGATGAAAGAACTCAACTTTCTACCACTGCTCCAGATTTAGGGAATGCAGGTCAGATCATGTCTTCTTATTACTTTTCCCTTCATCCCATTACCGTCACCTGTTACCTAAGATGTCCCCTCAGAATAAGAAGCATCAAAACAGTTGTGATTTTTTTTTTACCTGAAACAAAATTACAGTATTCCACATTTTTTCAGTGCTTTTCAAATCTTTCATAAGGTTTAAATATTGAACCTACCCCAATGCTTTATACCCACTATCAGTTGGGTATAAATCCTGATCTGTTTTCAAAGTAAGGTTTCTAATGCAATAACACCCAGTTTAACTTGCAGCTTGTAGTCTGGATATTTTTAATGCTAAGAGTCATTGGTTGAACTTGCATATTGCTGTAAACCTATGTTTGGTTGTCTGGTTAGTTTGTAGCTTATTGTGTTCTGTGATTTAATGCCATTGTGGTGTATAAATCATGATATATAACTTAGTTGGATACGAATGAATGCAAAACTAGTTCTGGTTAATTCAATTAATTAGGGATAAAGAAATAATAGCTTAGCACAATGTATGAGGTGGTATAGCGGAAAATATAAAGTGAGATTAAAATTTAAATTCCAGTTCAGACATGAAATTCTCAGGCTAATCAGCCTAACCATGCCATGCATGATTTTCTACATTTCAGCTGTTTTTTTCCCCTAAGCTAAAGAGCCCAAACTGAATTGAGAGAGAAGATAAATGTGCTCCTAGTTGTCTTATTCTCACTTTTTTCAGCTCTATTTTCTTCAAGTATAACCAGAATTGTACACAATATTCTGATGTAGAGGTACCAGGAGTGAAATGCTCCCGATTCGGATCGGATCACCCGATCCGGTAGCGATGGAGGCGGGTGGTTCGGAGAACTGGTAGCAAAAATCCCTGCCCCCCACACATGCCCAGCTGAGCCGCACAATCATCAGAGTCTTTTTTTTTAACTTTTAAAAGAATTTTTTCTACAACCTCTTCGGCCAAAAAAATGCTTTTAAAAGTAAAAAAAAAGCCTCTGATGATCGCGTGGCTCAGCTAGGATCATCAAAGGCTTTTAAAATAAAAAAACCCTTTTTTTCTTTTAAATGCCTCTGACAATCCAAGCTGAGTTGCCTGATTGGCAGAGGCATTTAAAAAAAAATTCTCTGCCAATCAGGCAATTCAGCTGGGATCATCAGAACCTTTTGAAAGCATTTTTTTACAACCTCTTCGCCAAAGAGGTTGTAGAAAAAATGGTTTTAAAAGTTAAAAAAAAATTGCCCACTCAGTCATTCAGTCACATTACCCCTCTCCACCAAGCCATGCCCACAGAACCGGTAGTAACAAATGTTAGATTTCACCCCTGAGAGGTACTATAGATTCGTAGAAAATTAGAATATTAGCATTTATTTTCTAGTAATGGAATTTGTCTTTTTTGCAAGTGCCACACACACTGAATCAATATCTCCAATGTATGATTCCAGTATCTTTATCCCAATTACAGTCAGTTTAGACTCCATTGTGTGTGCACATAAAGATTTGAGAAGGGTTACTTTTCCTTGACAATCGATCAGTTTACAATTGAGCTGAGTTATATATAGCCATTCACTTAGTTTAAAGGGATCTTTCAGAAGTTCTTCATTGTCACTTGACTTTTACCAAAAGTGGGGAGATAGAACTCTCCACTTTTAGAGAGATAGAGAGATAGAAGTGGATAGAACAATTTGGTAATGTTATCCACAAATGTGGCTTGCTCACTGGTTAAATCAACTTAGTTTATAACAGAGGTGTCAAACTTATGTCATCACAGCATTGTCATGTGACGTATCACAACATTTCCCCACTTCGCTATATTAGGTGTGGTCATGGCCAGCACGTGATGCATCTGGCCCATGGCCTGTGACACCCCTGGTTTATAAGGTCCACTGCATCCAAAGCCAACTCAGTAGAGGCCTGTTAAGTTAAGGTTTCACAATATTTCATGTAACATTATATTGAAGAGAGATGTAATATTTTACCCAATCCTTTACAGAAAAATCTGGCAGCAAAGGGGAAGTTCCATGGGGGATAAGGGGAGGGGCAGCTATATCCTGGGGATTAGGTTTCTAGCTTCTTTTATTGGCTAAGTACTGATTGCCAGACAAGAACATCAATTTAGATTTATTTTCTGTTGAAGAGCTATCCAGGATGTACCAACTTCTGTGCTTTGGTAGCAGAATAAAACTAAGAGAGATACCAAAACATGGAATTAAAAAAACAGAAAAATTGCTTTCAAACTATCAACCAGAAGTTTAGGGAAATGCAGCAAAGTTTGCAACCTTGAGATTATCTCTTTAAACCGTATCAGTTATGTAATGTGCTAGAAGAAATAGGGTGAATGAGAATTGGCCAACTCCAGCCTTAACTCATAGGGTACTTCTTTATCTGCTTTATACATGCTCTCAAAATTTCAAGATAATAGCTTTATTTGACTGACTATTTGTTCTCTATGTTGTTCAAAAACAGAAGGGATGTGTCATTGCTTTTCTTCTGCCTATAATGTAGGTGTTGATATGTCTTCCAGATGGTTTTTTAAAAAACTTTTATATCAGTCAATACAAAAATATTATAAAAGTTGCAGACCAAAATAGGAGTGGTAGATATTAAGTTGCTAAAATGGGCAACATTTGATGATTAAGATTCAAGATTTAGTTATTGGTAAGGCAACAGACTACAGTGGACTGATGATCAAGCAAAGTGGGTGGAAGCTGAGATGTTGTCAGGCCTGGAAGTCATCTTTTTCATTGGATCTTCAGGCCTGCACATTTACAACTGTGGGAAACTGGGAGGGGGGATTGTATGGAGCCAGGGTGATATATAGTCATAATAACATTCTTTTCTCAGAGAGTCAAGGACATCTTGCCCTGCACCTGGACGGTTGAAACTGGGAGGCATCTCCAGTTGGGATGGTGCTTTGATTGGACCATCTGATGGGCATGTGGGTGTTGGGCAGGGACTTGAACTTTCCTTTGGGTGGGAAAACCTGGAAGCTTTCAGATTTGGGTTTTCCCAGCTGTGCCAATATGACATCTCTAATAAAATTGAACTTTGAGGAAACTCAAGCCTCAGAGTTTTCTTTAGTTGGGGATGTTACTTGGAATCCTGACAGATGTCTTCTACAAAAGCAGGGCTTTGATTTTCAGAGGGATTTTCTTGATGGTTTGGGGCATTTTGGTGGGTTTATGTTAAAATATCCATTCTGTATCTGGTATCCAAAACGCATGAACAGAAATCCAATAGTGCTGTTGGACTCCAGAAACCAAAAACAAGCAATCAAACAAAAAAACACCAGTTCAAGTATTTCATAGGGTTCTAAAGCTTACTCTGATTGTTATCCATCACAACAGTGGTGGATACAGAGCCTGAAGAAATTCAACAGGTACACTTACATAAGGCTAAACTATTTTAATGTTAATCTGTCAAGCTGTAGTTAAAGGAACAAAGCTTTTGTCAGGAGAAAAGGTGACCTGTCTAAAGCAGAAATCTGAGTCCTTTGTTTTTAAAGGGATCTTCTTACATTGACATTTAAAATGATGGCTTTGCTCCTTTATCTGGATTTTGCCATTAATAACTATAATGGAAGATGTCCATTAAACTGGGCCTCTCATGTTAAACAGTGATAGGTGGTTTATGGACATGAAGGTTTTTTTCCTTAGGTTATATGCAATTTTCTAGCGTGCGCATTCTATTTACCACTCCATAATTAAATCTGCAAACACAAGAGTAAAATTTCAAAGAACCAGTATACCTTCTGTAATGACTGCTAATTGCACATATAGAGAAATATAGGTATCAATACATTAATTGATAACTAGTTCTATGCTCAAATATACCATTAATGCAACAATTAGGCTAAAAGATCATGTGCAATTGTATCAAAGTTACGTAAGATACTTAAAATTTTATTGTATTTCTGTTGCCTGGGACAGAGTCAAGTGGTTGTTCTAAAAATATATCAGATATTTGATGAACAATACAAAAACAGTTCCAGTTTACTAATTATCAGCACTGAATAAAGTATGTTAGTTAAATTTCATGTTGTAGCACTTACAAAAAATCTTAATATTCTCTTAGCATTCTCTTCTCAGCTATGAAATTAAGCTAATTTAGCACTAAAAATACTGCCTTCATGAAAGGGATGTAAATTATTGGACTAGGAACTAGAAAAGCCTGGTTTTAATTCACTCTTAACCATATTTCATTGGTTCTCTCAACCAAAACTCATTGGGTGATTTTTGGGGCTGGTTGCTCTCTTTTAGTCCAACCTAAATCTCATGTTTTTGTTGGGAGTAAAAATAGGAGGATGTCCTATGTATAGCACCTGGAACTCCTAAATGAAAAGTGGAATATAAATCCAATGGTAGTCTAATTTGTAGCCTCTGATTTACAAATGGACAGAACAGACTTATCCTAATCTTGAATATTTTTAAAAAGACATACCGTAGTTGGACAGATGCCAAAAAAGATGTGATGTGACAAGCATTACTGCATGCAAACAGAGGTTCTGGTAAAGATAAAAGGACTTCAGCATTAAGAGAGTTGGAAATTCAGCTTCAGAAAGCAGCCACCTAGTAGCTTCTGCTTTAACTTGGTTGAGCCAGACAGATGGAAGGTTTTGTACAAACATGCAAAGATATGCACAAAAGCAGAACCTGTTACGTGAGAACAATGTACATGCACAGAATTAGGATTGTATCTTATCCTGATTCAATAAGTGCAAATGGGTTTGATTCCTAATTTAAGGCACTTCTGAAACTGCATATATTCCTGAGAAAGACTATACTATCTTTCCAAGAGTAAAGAGCATAATAATCATCAACTTTTCCTTCACTGCTAATTTTCTGCAGATTTTTAAAAACGTTATTTTGCCTTTATTACTGTATATGTAATCAAGGCAGCAGCAAACATAAATATTCCTTCTCCCTTCTCCCCAACAAGAACCCTTTGAGGGTGATGGGTTTGGGTTGAGAGAGACTGGCCTAAAATCATCCAGCCAGCTTTCATAGCTAAAATGGGACTAGAACGCACAATCTCCTAGTTTCTAACCTGTTGTTTCAACCACTAGACCAAACTAGCTTTCTAGATTGCTCAATTACATTGCTCAAGAACCTTATATTATTAGAAATTAACCTGAAACATTGCCTCTTCATGAAGAATGTAGGCAATATTCCTCATACAATTCCCAGTGTCCTGGTGCCTGGAGGCCATACGGATCTGGATGGGGAGAAACAAGCTCAGACTTAACTCCTCCAAGACTGAGTGGCTGTGGCTCCCGGCATCCCGATATAGTCAGCTGGTGCCATCACTGTCTATTGGGGATGAGAACTTGGCCCACACAGAGAGGGCTTGCAATCTGGGTGTCCTCCTGGATACACAGCTGTCTTTAGAAGATCAAATGACGGCCGTGGCCAGGGGAGCTTTTTATCAGGTCCGCCTGATCCACCAGGCGGACCTGAGATGCCCTGGACTGAGATGCCCTATGCACGGTCACTCATGCCCTCGTCACCTCCTGTCTAGACTACAGTAATGCTCTCTACATGGGGCTCCCCTTGAAGAGCACTTGGAGGCTCCAACTGGTCCAGAATGTGGCCGCGCGGGTGATTATGGGCGTAATGCATTGTGGCCATGTAACACCTCTCCTGCACGAGCTGCACTGGCTCCCAGTGGTCTTCCGGGTGTGATTCAAGGTGCTGGTTACCACCTTTAAAGCGCTCCATGGCTTAGGACCTGGGTACTTATGAGACCGCCTTCTGCCACCGATAGGGTCCCACCGGCCAGTTCGCTCTCATAGAGAGGGATTCCTCAGGGTGCCATCGGTCAAATTATGTTGATTGGCGACCCCCAGGGGGAGGGCCTTCTCTGTGAGAGCTCCTGTCCTTTGGAATGAATTGCCCCTGGAGATACGTAAGATCCCCAACCTCCATACTTTTCGCTGCGCCCTCAAGACCCTACTATGTCGACAGGTGGGGCTGACTATTTAAATGAATCTTAATTGGAGTTGTAATTCTGGGTTTTTTATCAAACTGAGCCAAATTGTTTAATAATTTTAAATTTATGATGTTTTGTATGTTTTTGTGTTTTTACCTGGCTGTGCACCGCCCTGAGTCCTACAGGAGAAGGGCGGTATAGAAATATAAATAAATAAATAAATAAATACAATAAAAAAGTACATCTATTAGCAGGTATGTTTATATGCAACCACTGCAGAACCAAATAATAATTCAGACATCCTGAACTTGCTGCCCTCCAGACATGCTTAGAACTACATTTCTTTCAGAACTATTATTTCAGTGTCCTACCATATTCCATAACCAGTTCTGATTTCTACAACTATACCTCCCAAACTGCCAATTCCAAAAATAACATCTTCAATAAAACAAGACGCTATACAGACCAATAAGCTATCTTGCTCTCTCCGGACTTTTGTACTGAATTTCATTTTATAACAGGAAGGATGGAAGAAAGAAAGGAAAGTTTCCACAAGAACATAAAGGTAGGGATTTGTTTCTTTCTTTTTTTAAAAAAAGGCCACAGTTATCCTATCCTAAATAATATGCCTCCTTCATGGATTACTGCCTTGTCGTGGTGAAGGGAGTTGCATAGCTCAATGAAGTTATGAGCTATGTCATGCAAGGCCACCCAAGACAGACAGGTCATGGCAGAGAGTTCTGACAAAACGTGATCCACTGGAGAAGGAAACGGCAACCCACTCCAGTAACTTTGCCATGAAAACCCCATGGACAGTCCCAGAAAGAATGAAGCGACTGGGCCAAAGCTGAAAGGACACTCAGCTGTGGATGCATCTGGTGGTGAAAGGAAAGTTTGATGTTGTAAAGATTTTTTCTCCATAGGAACCTGGAATGTAAAATTCATGAATCAAGGCAAGCTGGATGTGGTCAAACAAGAGATGACAAGACTGAACACTGACATCTTAGGAATCAGCGAACTAAAATGGACAGGAATGGGTGAATTTAATTCAGATGACCGTCAGGTATACTACTGCAGGCAAGAATCCCTCAGAAGAAATGGAGTAGCCTTCATAATCAATAAAAGAGTAGGAAAAGCAATTCTGGGATACAATCCTTAAAATGACAGAATGATCTCAGTTTGAATCACAGTAATTCAAGTCTATGCCCCAACCACTGGTGCTAAAGAGGATGAAATTGACCGGTTCTATGAAGCCCTACAGCACCTTATAGAATTAACACCAAAAAATGATGTCCTTATCATCATGGGGATTGGAATGCTAAAGTAGGAAGCCAAAAGATAACTGGAATAACAGGCAAGTTTGGCCTTGGAGTACAAAATGAAGCAGGACACAGGCTGATAGAATTTTGTCAAGGGAATATGATGGTCATAGCAAACACTCTTCCAACAACCCAAGAGACAACTCTACACATGGACATCACTAGATGGTCAACACAGAAATCAGATTGACTATGTGCTCTGCAGCCAAAGATGGAGAATCTCTATATAATCAATAAAAACAAGACCAGGAGCTGACTGTGGCTCAGATCATGAGCTTCTCGTTGCAAAATTTAGGCTTAAATTGAAGTAAGTAGGTATGAACTAAATCATAACCCTGATGAATATACAGTAGAGGTGACAAATAGATTTAAGGAATTAGATCTGATAGACAGAGTGCCTGAAGAACTATGGATGAAGGTTCGCAACATTGTACAAGAGGTAGCAACTAAAACCATCTCAAAGAAAAAGAAATGCAATAAAGCAAAATGGCTGTCTGAGGAAGCTTTGCAAATATATGAGGAAAGAAGGGAAGCGAAAGGCAAGGGAGAAAGAGAAAGATACACCCAATTGAATGCAGAATTCCAGAGAATAGCTACAAGAGATAAGAATACCTTCTTAAATGAAAGAAGAAGAAGAAGAAGAAGAAGAAGAAGAAGAAGAAGAAGAAGAAGAAGAAGAAGAAGAAGAAGAAGAAGAAAACAATAGAATAGGGAGGACCAGAGATCTCTTCAAGAAAATTGGAGATATGAAGGGAATATTTCATGCAAAGATAGGCATGATAAATGACCAAAATGGCAGGGACCTACAAGAGGCAGAAGAGATTAAGAAGAGGTGGCAAAATTACACAGAAGAACTATACAAGAATGAGTTTAGTGTCCCTCATAACCATGATGGGGTGGTCAATGACCTCGAGTCAGACATCCTAGAATATGAAGTCAAATCGGATTTAGGAAACCTAAGCAACAACAAAGCTAGCGGAGGTGACAGTATTCCAGCTGAGCTATTCAAAATCTTAAAAGACAATGCAGGAAAAGTGCTACACTCAATTTGCCAGCAAATTTGGAAAACTCAGCAGTGGCCACAGGATTGGAAAAGGTCAGTTTACATTCCAATTCCAAAGAAAGGCAATAGTTCAAACTATTCCAACATTCCAAAGAATGTTCAGACTATCACACCACTGCATTCATTTTACATGCTAGTAAAGTTCTGCTTAAAATCCTACAAGCTAGGCTCCAGCAGAACTACCAGAAGTACAGACAGGGTTTTGAAGAGGCAGATGAACTAGAGATCAAATTGCCAACATATGCTTGATCATGGAGAAAGCTAGGGAGTTCCAGAAAAGCATCTACTTCTGCTTCATTGACTATTGACTTCAAGCCTTTAATTGTGTGGATCACAACAAATTGTGGCAAGTTCTTAAAGAGATGGGATTACCAGACCATCTAATTTGTCTCTTGAGAAACCTATATGCAGATCAAGAAGCAACAGTGAGAACTGGACATGGAACCATTGATTGGTTCATAATTGGGAAAGGTGTCCGACAAGGCTGTATACATAATTGGGAAAGGAGTCTGGCAAGGTTGTATACTGTTACATACTGCCTATTTAACTTATATGCAGAGCACATCATGAGAAAGGTGATGAATCACCTTTAGATGAATCAAAAGTTGGAATTAAGATTGCCAGGAAAAATATCAACAACCTCAGGTATGCAGATGATACCACTCTAATGGCAGAAAGCAAAGAAGAACTAAAGAGCCTCTTGCAGGTGAAGGAGGAGAGTGCAAAAGTTGGCTTGAAACTCAACATTAAGAAAACTAAGATCATGGCATCTGGTCTTTCAATTCCTGGTAAATAGATGAAGAAGAAATGGAGGTAGTGACAGATTTTATTTTCCTGGGTTCCAAGATCACCGCAGATGGGAACTGCAGCCAAGAAATTAAAAGACGCTTGCACCTGGGGAGGAAAGCTATGGCAAATCTTGACAGCACACTAAAAAGCAGAGATATCACCCTGCCAACAAAAGTGCGTATAGTCAAGGCTATGGTTTTCCCAGTTGCAATGTATGGCTGTGAAATTTGGACCATAAGAAAGGCTGAGTGCCAAAGAACTAAGGCCTCTGAACTCTGGTGGTGGAGAAGGCTCCTGCGAGTCCCTTGGATTGCAAGGTGATCAAACCAGTTAGACCTAGAAGAGATCAACCCTGACTGCTCTTTAGAAGGCCAGATCCTGAAGATGAAACTCAAATACTTTGGCCACCTAATGAAAAGGAAGGACTCCCTGCAGAAGAGCCTAATGCTGAGAAAGATTGAAGGCAAAAGAAGAAAGCGACGACAGAGAATGAGGTGGCTGGATGGAGTCACTGAAGCAGTAGGCATGAGCTTAAATGGACTCCAGAGGATGGTAGAGGACAGAAAGGCCTGGGGGAATGTTGTCCATGAGGTTGCAATGGGTTGGACACGACTTCGCAACTAACAACAACAAAATAATATCCATCTCCAAGAGCTGCAGAAAATAGGCTTTAAAACAGGCCAAGCAGCAAATAGAATCAGCACACTCGCCACTTCAAACCTCCCCCGCCTTCATTTCCCATCTGATAACTCTGTCTCTTAGAGCTAAGAAAGATTGATCTGATTTTTCAGTCTCTCATATGAACGTTGGCTATCACCAATGCCCTAGCATTACCCACAGCACAGGGATATTTCTCAAAAACAAAGCCTTTTCGTCAGACTCCAGCGATTCTCCAAGTGAAATCATTCTCATATATTTATTATCTTCTTACTGAGTAGGCAGGATTTGACCACAGGCAAAAATTATATCTCCCTTTTATTACAGATTCACTATCGGGTTTGCATGCATGCATGCATCCACCCCACCACAGCCACTGCCTATTCAGCTTCTCTTCGGCCAAAGAGGGCTTGGGGTCTGCCAAGAGAGCATCTTTCACAAGCAATAAATAAAACAAATAAAGCTGCTATGAGATGTAAAAGCTGACTGTACCCACATTATGGATTCTTAGCTCACAACAGAGCCCTCCTTCGCCTGCTCTTATTTCCCAGAAACCCGTGCTTTTTTTTCAAAGCCAACAGCTGCATTAGATAAGCCTTTGTTTTACCCTTGGGAATGTAATTGAAACTAACCCTGGAGGAGGATCCATCCCCTTTGCTTAAGAAGACAGGTCTCCCACATCTTCAAAAGCTACCTCTGCTGAAATTCCTGTTACACTAGTATAAAAAGCACTAGGACACTCTCTTCTTCTTTGCTCATCAAGCACAGCTGGAACATGTGAAATAATAAAAGTTTCTCTGTATGTCCACCACAAGCTGTACTGAGTAACCATACTGCCTCTCTGCAGTGCAGACTATGGGCCAAATCTCTAAGGGAGATTTAAATTTGAGGAACGAACTTGTAATTTTCACTCTATACTTTTTGGTGATTTTCTGACCTGTAATTAGAGCCTTACTTCTGTGCAGCTTTCTTCTATGCCTCCTGAGCATTCACAGGGCTTGTCATGTGCTCTTTTCAAAACAGACTTAGTTTCTAATACTTTAGCCTGACACTCTCTGCTCAACTGGAGGTGATTACTCATTGTCCAGATACTCCCTAAGCCTGAGAATTAATTCCCTTCACTCATTTATACAATTACCTTGAAGGTATTTTTAGACAGAGAATTGTCCCCCATGATTTTTCTTTAGATAAATTATAAAACTGGATCCTTCAGCAATCTTCTCGCATATCCCTCTGCTTTGCTCCCTGAATGGTCCCTTGACCACTTTTCTTTGATTGTTTTAAATTCTGTTAGATAGAGGTTCCCTCTTCTTAAGAGGTTCGGTCAAATATTCTGACATAGATAATTTTAGTTAAAAGGGTTATATATAGTTATGTTCTATGCCTCTAAAATACAAAGGTGTGTTGGGAAGATCTGCACTGCTATTTTCTTTTGGCTTCACTCTCTTTTGGAGGGTTGGGGGGATTTACTGCAGCCACTTCTCCCATTTATGTACATATTTCCAACCACATTTTCTGATCTCTGTGAGAGCATTTCATGAATATCCCTTTATAGATTAATCTGATTAATGATTAATCACCAGCTTTTGGGTACATAGGCTAATCTCATGAGTCGTTTGACTCACTGAAGTGATGTGCATCCTAAATCCAGATTCATTTTAAGATTCAATTGTAATACAAATTGCTACATTTAGATTTGGTAGCAGCTGATTTTTACTTTATGCCTGATCTCATAAAAATAATAATGCAGTAATTTCAGATTACCTGGAATAAATAGAGGCCTTCATATAAGTGACCTGCTTTGTACACTGCACTAAGCCAGAATATCTTTGCAACTTAGCATAATAAGTAGTTCCTGCTATTATGATTTGTAAACCATGGTCAATAACTTAATGTGCTATGTTACTTGAGCCAATTATAGTTTAGTTAGCAACTGAATGTCATGTGTGAATCCAACTAGTCTCTCTCTCTCCCTCCCTCCCTCCCTCCCTCCCTCCCTCTCTCTCTCTCTCTCTCTCTCTCTATATATATATATATATATATATTTATATATATACATATACATATACATACATACATACATACATACATACATACATACATATATATATATATATATATGTTTTGTGAGGTTTTCATAGGTCTTTGTATGTAGGTCTTTGGTTATTTGGGTCTTCTCCCGCGTAAAATTGGAAATGTCTTGGTGACATTTCGACGAAGTCTCATTCGTCATCTTCAGGCTGGTGTTTTCGGCTTCGTGCACGAAGCTGAAAACACCAGCCTGAAGATGACGAATGAGACTTCGTTGAAATGTCACCGAGACATTTCCAATTTTACGTGGGAAAAAACCCAAGATGACACTGTCACAGTGTGATGGGGTTCATTTTGAACTGGAGGTATATTTTGCTATGCAAGACTGGCAATCGTTATAGAAAATCAAGACAGTGGAGGCTTTAATGCTCTTTACTATATATACTGATGTTATTTACAATGGGTATTTACAACAGGTATATACAAACAGTACCGGTGTCAGTTTTCTCCAAGGTCTCCCTCCCAGAAATGATTCCCCCTCTATCTCTTCTGCATACTTCCCTTTTCTGCTTGTCTCTCTTCTGAGTTTGAGGACAGAAAACGAAGGAATGGGGTGGAAATTTACTGTGCTCAGCAGTAATCTACTGCTGAGCACAGTGGATCTACTCAGCCTAACCTCTATTCCTTGTCAACTTGAGGGGGCTGGGGTGGGGCAGGGAGAACCTCTCTCAGGATCTTCTATTCTAGACCTTCCCCGGAGATCACCACTAGCAACTGGTACCCTCTCTGTCCTCTCTTGTGTTTTATGTGAAACTATTGCCTGCAACCAGGTGGGTTCTTTGTCCCATTCTTGGGCCTTGGATGGAGATCTTGTCTCTCTCTGTCTTCACTTCCTTTCTTCCATAGAAGCAATCTTCTCACATATCCCTCTGCTTTGCTCTCTGAATGGTCCCTTGACTACTTTTTTTTTATTGTTTTAAATTCTGTTAGATAGACATTCTCTCCTCTTAAGAGATTCATCCAAATATTCTGACACTGATAATTTTAGATAAAATTCTTTCTTCTCCCTTCCCAACATGGAACCAACCACTTTTACTTCTCTTCAACTTTTCTCTTCATCCACTCTGGTCACTTAGCCCACAGATCTTTTCTTTCCTTGTCTTTCTCTCCAATTTTTGATTAGATTGGTAGAACCCCTCCAGGGTTCTAGTCCCCAGCACCTATTATGCCAAGCTGAATCAATGGGACTGCTGTCTCAACATCTCCCCACAACATCTTTGGCTAGCAGCTGGATATGCTCATCAGCCTTTGGACAACACAGCTGCCCTTCAAGGACAAAACTGAGCTGTTTTTCCTCTTTTACTCACTCCAGTAGCTGGCTTAAACCAAAACCAAACCATATTAGTGAAACTTAGTGTGTAAACCCAAGATGTGTAATAGCACTACTAATATAAAGATGAAGACTATATAATTATGAAGGAAATCACATAAATCTCCCAAATTAAGAAGAAAAGGATAATTTCACTGACATTTGATTTTTTTTTTTAGAGTTTATAAAACATTCTGCTTTTGATTTATGGGAAATGTTTAAATGCTATGAAAAAGATAACTTAAAATACATGCTTAACATGCTTAACAAGCCATCATATCTGCAGTATACTGGTAAAAACGACATGCAATGTTACAAATACATTAGATTATCTCTTCATCTATTCTCAGAAACTTGTTTATTCAATGACAGTTAGTCCTGGTAAGTATGTGAATTGTTTTAGTTTTTTCCTGCTATCACATTCACTGTCACAGAAATATATAGAATCAATGCCATATTATGGCTTTAGACAATATGCCCACTACAGAAGCACCTTCTAAATTGAATGGAACGGGGAAATCTAAATTTGTATTTACTGACTAACAAGCCCATTTCTTTCCTTAAAAACTGAAGAGCATTAGAAGAAAATCTTAATATGTAGACTTCAAAGGTAGTATTTTGAGAGGTTGGGGAAGGGTTTCAATAATTTTGAGAATATTAATATCCTCTAAGAATTTTGTGAAAAGAAATCTAATGCTGTGTGCTTCAGCTATCACTAACTGATATTATTATGCTATGCAAAGCGCATCCTTTCAGAGTTCCTGTATAATTTTGATGAAGGTACAGCTATCATCAAGATGCATTTGTATACTAATTCCATGGTGCTATATATTATGGAACTGGTATTGTGACATATTTAATCCTAAAGCAGCTATGAAAATGTTCAACACATTACTTTTTCTCCCTGATTAGCCCATCTCCCTAATCATCAGGAAAGATGTGTTGGTAAATCATAGGGTCCAGCATGAGGGCTGGCACTTCTCGCCATCAATAGTACTGTACTATGTCCTTCAGTCTTCCACAGTCTGGTGTCCTCTTGATGTACTGGAAATTCTGGGAAAGACATGTTGAAGGCACCAGTTTGAAGAAAACTGCAAGTGCATTGCAAATTGGGATAAATTATTTGCATGTTCGGTTTCCTTGGTTTTGAAAGACTGCAGAGGAAATCTTGGGGAGGAATCACTGCTCATTATATCATTTCTTGTCTATATAATTCTTGCTTCCTATACTGTATCAACACAAGCAGAGATGAATGGTGCAAAGACAGCTCTGCTTTCCAGATAGAACTATTTCTTTCTTTCCATTTAGTGTATGGATCTTCCAGTTATCAGCACAGGATACACTTTCCCACTTTGGATGCCTTGCTGCTGTCTCACTGTAATATCACCTCCATGCATGCCTATATAGAAATGGCTAGATAGTGCATCTTCTATTATCTTATGAAAATTTAAATTGCTTTCAGTATCTGCTTTCCCAGTGTGCTCATTGGAATGCTTTCCTCTTTCAGGAGCTTTATTGCTAATGGGTTGACTTACTATTCACCTTCCTGAATTGTCAATGCAGCTAAGACAATCTGAGATGAGGGTGAAGTTCCATTCTCTGAGCTTGTGGGTTGATTTCCAAATGTTTCGTTAGCAGGCTGGGTAACATCTTCAACTGAGTTTAGAGGATGTCAGTGTTCTTCTATTTATAATGCTTCATGTGTGGGTGTGTCAAGTGAGGGTCTCGTGATGGGTCTAGTGTGAGTCATCAGTGTGAGTCTTGTGATAGGTCTTGTGATGGGGAGGTTACATCAGGTCAGGGTCATTGGGAGGTGAACTGCTGGTGGTGTTGGTGGAGGCTTGTGTGGGTTGGTTGAGGATTGGTACTGCTTCTGGTTGGCTATGTGATTGACTTGGATTCTGAGGGGTTCATAGGCTGGTGGTAGGTCAATGCGTCTGTTGATGGAATTCTTTGTGGAATGCCAGGCTTCGATGAACATATGAACATGGTGGGTGGTAGCGTGACCAATGATTTTTATGTTGCTCCAATCAAACTAGTTGCTGTTTGGTGTTGGTGTGGGTAGAGATTAAGGATTTGGGATCATGGCATTTGACTGCCAACCAGTCAAATGCCAACCAGGTGTTTATGAATCCTGGTTTTTTAATTGATGTGAAGTTTGTCCCACATAGAATTGGTTGCAATGGTTACAGTTGATTTTGTAGATTATATTGTTTCTTTCATCCTTCTGTATCTTGTTTTTAGTTCTGGATAATTCCTGGTGGAGTGTGGCTATGGGTCTGTGGGCTATTGCTATTCCTAGGAGTTGGAGAATTCTGACACCCCTTTTGTGTATGGTAGGGTTAGTTTTTGAGTGGTGGTTGGCAGCATGGTGTGTTGTGGTTTGGTGCTGGGTGTCAGAATATGAAGTTACAGAGAAAGATGTCAAGTAGCTGTTTCTCTTCTGCTTTTCTTACTATTGTGGTGCTGCAGTGTGTCCTGGCCTTTCTGAAGACATCTGAGATTATGGTGATATTAAAACCTGCCTTAATTCAGCTTCCCAAACAAAACTTACTGCAGGAAATTCCCTTGTGCATGTTGCCACTTAGTCCATGTTCCAGTAACATGGGCAGTAGTAGTACATAATAGTAACTGTACACTTCTTTTATTATGGCAAAACATCTTGATTAAAACTCATTTAATCAATTGCACGAAGCATTACAAGTTGTTTATTTCTGAAAATAACAACCAATGTTACCCTACTGATAATATATGCATAAAAGGTATTCTAAGGATAGGCTGAGGAATGGAATGGTATATGAATATTAGCAAATAAATAAACAATTGTCCTTTTTCCAACTCTGAACACAGTACAGAGAATAAACAGTCCTTTAGAAGATATTGAATTGAAACTCCCAACCTCCCTTTTGTCAGGGATTATGGGAACTGATGTTCAACAGTGTTTGGATGGTCAGAGGTTTCTACCCCTTTTGTAAGGTAAATGAGGATTGTCATTGTCATCATTTACCTGATGATACCTCCCTATCATTGGGAACCTTTCTCCTAATACTGCAGATTCAAAGACTGGAAACAAAGGGGTTTATTTTACGGCTTATGTTTATGAAGGTCAGTTTTAATAAAGGGGGTTCCTGACCTGTTGTCGAGTTTTAATTATTTCTTATAGTACCACTCAAGAAAAGAGAAAACATCCTTACAATATTATTAAGGCAGCTGATTTCATTAAACTAATGTCCATTATTATCTGAGAAAAGTGGGATATTCACACACTGTTATTAAAATTAATTCATAGGTAATCAATACAGAGTACACATAATTCTCCATGTTCTTGTAGACCACTCTGACACGATGCACTTGATTATAATTTCTAGGAATTCCTCTGCCCACAAAACATAGAACACTTGGTTTGGAAACATGCATTTGACTATAATTCCTAGGAATTCCTCTGCCTTCTACTGTGTAATTTGGATGCAGAACCATTGCCAGATAAACAGCAGGCAAAAGTATTTACCACAGAGCTGATTAATGTTAACTTTGAAAAAAGTCATATTGTTACATTCATGGGGAAAAAAAATCCCATCTACCGTATTTTTTGGAGTATAAGAGGCTCTGGAATATAAGACACACCTTATTTTGGGGGGAGGAAAAGAAGAAGAAAAAAATTCTGCTTGAGAAGCTCTCTGTTTGAGAAGCTGTGTTTGCAGCCTCCAAAAGTTCCATTTGCAAAGGAGCTTCTCTTTGCAAAGGCAGCCTCTCAAACGGACCTTTTGGAGATTGTTTGAGAGGCTCTCTGTTTAGCTCCAAAAGCTCTGTTTGAGAGGACACCCGGAGGCCAAAGGGTGGGGGCCAGTGGGTGGGTGGGGCTACATTCAGTGTATAAGACTCACCCAAATTTTCACCCTCTTTTGAGGGGGGGAAAAGTGCATCTTATACTCCAAAAAATACGGTATGTCTTAAAGCTTGAAATTTATATTGTAGAAATACTACTTACAATACTGTACTTAGCAGTGATAACTATGTGGTAGAGACATACTCTGAAGTTTGGCTCATTCCATATGCTAAACCATGATTTGTTTAATCATGATTGTGGACTAAACACAATGGTCAGAGCTAATTTAACACACTAAACAATATACTGTGGTTTATAAATCTTGATAGTAGGGAATCACACATCACATTAAGCTAAAAAAAACCTCACATCAAAATTTAGCAGCTATGATATGCATCAGCTTTCCCCAACCTGACAACCTCCCCAGATGTTCAACCATTATTCCAGAATTGGGCATATTGAGTAGGAATTCTAGCCATTGTAATGCAGCATATTTAGAAATTACCATGTTTTGGAAGTCTGGCATACAGAGTTTTAAATAGAACTTGCCAAGAAAGAAAGTTTGCAATTTCAAATCAAATAAGGGAGAGAACAATCACAGTTGGAAAAAGATGTAGAATGACAGAAATCAACAACACATTTTATTCTAAGGATGTAATGGTTATGGAATAGCTTTTCCAGAGCTAAATTTTATTCTTACGTTTCATGTTTAAAAACTTCAGCGAGTACTAAATTTGGTTGCCTTTTTCTGAGGCAAGAACAACATAACTTTAATATTGCTAGTGGGAAAAATACGAGTGATGCTGAAAATGCACAACTGACAGGTTTAAGCCCAGTATCCAGGGGTGAAATATACTTACCTTCCCAACTGGTTCAGAAATGCATGTGCGGACCCTCTGAGCATGCACAAACCCTTCTGCGCATGCACAGAGGGTAAAAAACTGATTACTTCCTGGTTAAAACCAGGAAGTTACAGCAACCGGGGGGCAGAGCCTCACACCGCCATAGCTACCTGTTCTCTGAACCACCGGCTGCCATCGCTACCGGTTCGGCTAAATTAGTCCGAACCGAAAGCATTTCACCCCTGCCAGCATCCATATCTAGGGAGAGTTCAGGAAAAAGATATTTCTGGAAAAAGTGAGAACCACGCTGAGTAGTTTGGCCAACTAGTTTGCCATTTATCCGTCCTTTTTTCCCACTCTTTTGAATAGGGAAAGTACAGAGATCAGTTTTCAAAGTTCTTTTTTAAACTTGTTGGACTCTCCTGACTCAGGGATTCTTCCTTAATAAGAGATTGTATTGGATTGCAAAAGTCCAAATGACCAGGAGGTAGCAGAAGAGTGTTACATTTTTCTGCATATCTTTGCTGCCCTATAGTGGTTATCTGGGTTTTTGCAGTCCAGTCCTAAGGCTGAATTAGTTTGGACTGAGGTTGTTTAAAAAATTGCAACCATTGCTTTTGGTTTTTTTCTAGCTGCTGTTGTACATATACAATTTTCAATACTAGTTTCCCTATTGTTCTATTTAGCAGTGAACATTGAGCAATAATGGTTCATTCAAGTCTCATTTCACATAGTCCTTTCTTCACATATACCCCTTTGGACTTTTTTCTCTTGTTTTTGTTGTTCTTTCTGAAATGTTACTTTAGTTGTTAAAATATTTTTTTATTAATATATTTTCTTAATATAAAATACAAACAGAAATAAAGGCAACAGAAAAAGGGGAAAGAATGGGGATTAGAGATGAAAAAGTGAAGGAAAGGGAGAAAAGAAATTTAAAAACAACAAAAAGTAGTAGGTTTCAACTTTTTCTGATTTCTATAGCAATAACCCACTTAATCATCAAAACCCAAGTCAAAATTTCATTATTTCTCTCTTTCATAGAAAAAGCCCAGAAATGGTTTCCAAGTAACCACAAAATTATTTACATTCTCATCCCTAATTAGTGCAGTCAACTTCACCATCTCTGCTAGTCCCATCATCTTTTCAATCCATTCCTCCATTATGAGAATTAACACTTCTTTCAATTTCTGGGCATACAGAAAATGAAATAACGAAATGTTACTCTGATCAGTTAATGCTAGAAACTGTAGTTGAAATCCTAAACACATTTACTGAAAAGTGGGACTTTCTTTTGAGGAATCTTGCATAGGGCTGGACTATTGGTGCATCTAAGCATATGAAATCAGTGGTGAAATCCAATTTTTTTTACTACCGGTTCTGTGGGCGTGGCTTGGTAGGCATGGTGTGGCTTGGTGGGGGTGACTTGGTGGGCGTGGCAGGAGAAGAATACTTCAAAATCTCCATTCCCGCCCCACTCCAGGAGAAAGATACTGCAAAATCCCCATTCCCTTCCCACTCTGGGGCCAGCCAGAGTTGGTATTTGCCAGTTCTCTGAACTGCTTAAAATTTCCGCTACCAGTTCTCCAGAACCTGTCAGAACCTGCTGGATTTCACCCCTGGATGAAATGCTATCATACTTAACAGGACATCTTCCTCACAGCCTTTTAACACTGATCTTCTCTGAAGCTTATCTAACAGTCATTCAAACCTTTTTAGTCATCAGTGTATGAAACTAGGAACTCTAGCTAAAGCTATTTAGAAATGGCATTATACAAGCATATTGTGTTCTGATCCTTGTCTAAATTAGAAAAAGACAGGCAACAACCAGCTATGTTTTCCTTATATGTCTTCCACTACCAAAGTCATCAGGTTCCTGACAAAATATAAATCAAAATATAAAACAATGGCTCCAAAAAATTCAAAGTAAATATAAAAATATTTGAAAAGAAAAAAGTCCCAAGGTACAAATGCTTGTGGGCCTGCAACCCTATCTTCAGATTGCAACACATTTTCCTCTCATGGAAAATGGAAGGTAGGCTTACCCAACGAGGTCAAAGCAGAGTTGGGGAGTGGAAGACTACTGACAATATCTACTTTCAATGACCCATAAGGAGATATTCCCATAGGGATGGGACCTGGTAGGAGTTAACTCTATTTAATCTGGCTGGGCTGGAAAATTTCTAAAGACTGGAATTGTCAGAACCACCAAACCAAAACCACTTTGTCTTGAAATAATTCAGTTGGATTTCATTCATCTTTATTCATATCCTGACAACCTCCAGAAACTGGGTCAGCATTACCACGGCATTACCTCTTTGGCACAGAGTCAAGATCAGTGATGGCAAACCTTTTAGACACTGAGTGAACAAACTGCACGTGTGCATGCCCAAAGTGAGAGGTATACATACATGCGCATGTATGGACATGCACCCATTTTCAGCACAGACCCAAAGACCAGCTGGCCACAGGAGGAAGGCATCCTAATACCGGCAGCATGGCAAGAGATAAGATCTTTTTCTTTCGTGACCTTCTATTTTGTCATTTGCAGGGAAACAGAAGCTCACGAAAGAAACGCCATGGAGATCTGACCTGGGGTGACGGTGCATGTGCCAGCAGAGAGGCCTCTGTATGCCACCTCTGGCATGCTTGCCATAGGTTCACCATCACAGGTCTAGATATATAATTATCAGCACATTAATGATACTGAACCTCATGCTAATGGAATAACTTCCCCCTGTGGTTTCATGTAGAAGTAGAGAGGAGAGATTCCTGGGACATTCCACAGAGGTTGACATTTCTCATCATCACCAAGAAGGTTCCCTCTCTGAGAAGGAGAGAACCACTATAGTCCCTCAGATATGATTCAGGAGGATACCATACCTGATGGTGTTAAAAGCCAGCAAGATATTAAAGAGGACCAGGATGATTGCATTTCCCCTTGGTATATCTAAATGTTACTCACAATTGTGAGCAATGCAGTTGCCATGCTGAACCTTGATTGCCATGAGTCTAAACAATCCACTTCCTCTAGGGCTGTTTGTGGTTATAGTGACATCAATTTCTCTACAAACTTTCCAAGTAAAGGGAGTTTGGAGGCAAATCTAAAGTTGTCCAAAAATTGTTGGATTGAGTAAAGACTTCTTGACAAGGGGGCATTTTGCAGCCTCCTTCAGGGGCAATGGAAACACCCCCTCATTCAAAGAGGCATTGATTACTGCTCAGATCCAACCTCCTACAATCTCATGGGAGGCTTTAACCAGTAATGAAGAGCAGGATGAAGCTGAGAAGTGTAGAGTTAACGCTGCAGAAGCTCTATCCATTTCATCAGGCCTCACAGTTTGTTGCAAGCTAATTGCAGAAGTAGGAACACCCCTTTGACTGAGTCAGCTTCTTATGCTTTCCAACACCTTTCAAAGCTATCCTTTAGCTTGAATTGTGTTATAATACTTGCCTTGTAAATATAAGGCCTGAAAACTGGCAGAAGCATTCTTTTTTTATTATTGTCTTTCCTTGAATTTCCTACCTTTTCTTTGCACTTAAAAAAAATGTTATCCTTTATTTTTCTAGTCAACTGAGCTAAAAGGTTTCCAAATAACTGTAATAACCAATGGATTATTGGGGAACTGGGAAATCTTTTTATCTTTGGCAATTGGAAAATCAACGGAATAGAGTATCAGTGGACATTTTATTCTTACAAAGCACTTCAAGGGAAAACTAAGAAGCTCAGAAGAAGGCCTGTTTATATATGCATTTTAAGACTTTGAAGATGTAATTCTAAAACCAGTTTAGCCATGTACTCAAAAAACTGTCAGGTTTTGCAACAAACCAGTTGAAGAGGAAACTCCTTGCTGCATCTGCACTGATGGAATTGCGTAAGGAAAACAGAGAGAGAGAGGGAGGGAGATGGAGGGAGGGAGGGAGAGACAGAGGGAGAGAGAGGGGGATACATTAGGAAGTCTTACGCATAGGAAGGAAAATGATTGGCAGCTGTTCTCCTTGAAGAGAAAGGTAGAAGGACAAAGCGGCAGGAGGCTTTTCTGATTGAAGGACATGGTTGCCTGCTGTTTGGACTGAATACCTTGCAAGCTATTGTCAAAGTATCTCAATCTGGACAGACTTTCTTTTAAAGCTGGTTTAGAGTCAAGCCACCATGAGAACAGGGCAGGACAGTAAGTGCAAATATGACCTGAGGCATTTCCTTCCTGGAAAATTTCTAAGAGGCAAATATGCCCGCCACTTGAGGTCCTTGGAGCAGGTAAGCCAACTCAACACTGGGATGCAATATGGCAGCCCTGAGAAAAGCTTCCAACCTAAAACTTGTTTGCATGAACTTGAATCAAGCTAGTTAGATAAAATGCCTGGGCTAGTTAGATAAAGACCTTGCAGAAATCATCTCAAAATATGCTAAGCTTAATTGTTAACCCTGGTTATATAGTGACTTAGCATATTGTATTAACTAAACCTTGTCTTTTTTATTTATTCCCAAAATACCTTAATTCAAGACTCAAGGGTTTTATGGGAGTTCAATTACTCTGATGTTTTTTGACTGATTATACATGGATATCAGCGGTGAAATGCACTTACCTTCGTTATTGGTTCGGGGATGTGAGTGCGCACGCCTCTTCTGCGCATGCACAGAGGGTCAAAAGCGGGAAATAATGACATCCCGGTGGGTGGGTGGAGCCTCCTGCTGCTGGCGCCACCGGTTTGTGCAAGCCAGATAGATCTGGCCAGATTTCACCACTGATGGATATATCTGGTTCCTATACTGGACAAAGCCATTAAGTATTTGATTAGAGTTTATTTAGTATGTTGTGTGAACCTGGGAGGTCTGGTTTGTAAATAATGGTCAATGGGTTAGCATAATGTATAAGCCAAAGCATCTGTGGCTTATTCAACAAACATAGCTCAACATGATGTGCAAGTCTAATGTCAGTCTTAATTGCCTACCTGAGAGTCATTTAAACTTGCACATAACCCTATGAAAGTTATTGCTTTACTAATAGTACTGTCTGACTTTTATCTTTCATGATGCTTGAAGGAAGGAGGAGGAAACATTTCTTTTTACAGTTTTAATTCCAGGCAACAGTTCATTTCCCGACTGCATAAATTTGCATTAATACACATTTATTTTGGAAAAATACCCAGGGGAAAAAAATTAAATGTGAAATGTTGGAGAATTTGACAACAAATATTAGTTGTCCAATAGGAGATATTTTACCCCTTAACCTACTGGCAGAACAAAGGAAAATATTTCAGTGCAAGCTGCCATATGAACCTCTATCCCTGTGGAGTTTGGAAACAATGTCCCTAAGATAGTACAAATAGCTTGCTTGTTAGTTCTTCACTTTTGTATGGATGTATGATGGCCTCAGCCTGGCTGCCCAACCAGCCATGGCTTTACTACTTGCAAATACACAACTCAGGCTATTTAGTACTGTCTTAGGGCCACAAGGGTCCTTTAGCCATACCAGCTCATTAGTGCCTTGTTGGGCTTGTTAGCACATTGGCCCTTTCACCCTGCTGAGCTCCTGATCTGCAGACCACTGTGACAAAGTAATTGTACAGGCAGTTGATGGGCAGCAGGTGTGGAGCCATTTACTCAGATGTGATGGTTAAATTGCTTGGTGGCAACAGCAGCAGCAGCAACAACAACAGTCAACTGCTTCCCTTTTCTGAAGCAATTGAGGAAGAGTGAGGGAATGAATAAAGAACTTTGCCCAGGGCAGGTGAATAATAGGAGAGAAGGGAATAATAGGAAAAAGGATGCTTTTCTTAATCTTTGTTATTTGATTGCCCTCACACAGGTAGTGACTTATAATCATTGTGACTGCCTGTCCTTATTAACCAAAGAAAGAGAAGGGAACAAAACATGGGAAAAGGCTTCCTAAAAGTTTGAGCTGAATCACATCGATATGGTTAGCAGCCATATTTATCTGGTATATTTTTTGTATGCTTTGTTTTTCCCCAGTAGTTTCAACGAGTTATAGAAACTTCAAAACTTGAATTGATCATGAAAAAGAATTGCCTGTTTCCAGGACATGCTTAGTTCTTCTCATACTGAACTTCTGAACTAGTACACCTCATTGGAACCTTAGCTACTGTACTAGGGCTGAGTTGTACAACACACTTTGCGAAAATATGATACACTATTTCACATGAACAAACTGATAGCATCAAAGAAACTTTGCATTTTTCTTTTCCGTGGCCAGCACAGTTGCTTATTTTACTTTATTATGCATACTTTTCTTCAGTTGTTTCACCTCTAAACTCTAAGTGCCTTTTGCTTTTCACATTACTTGGAAAAATGCTATACTGATGTTTCCATGTAGTAGGTTTGCAATTAAGTTTTCAAGTTTTTGTTTGTTTGTTTGTTTCACTGTCTTTTGCAGCCTTGGGATTTGTTGGTGGGCCTTCCTCCAAGAACTAATGAGATCTAACCCTTTTTAGATTTCTTCCAATCACAGTGCCAAGTTAAAAACCATGGTTTTGCAACTATAGTATCTGAGCTTAAATAATATTCTTAACTGAAACCAAATCATATTAAGGTGTAACATGTCAGGCTAAAATACTTAAGGAGCTTATTAGAAAAATGATAAAATTAAAATATCTGAAAACAAAGCAAGCATTTTTAGAACACATTACACAGGTTTCTCCTTAAACAACCATGGCAAAAGTATAAACAAAGAAGTGCATTTAGCTACCTATTTCTGGACTCTGCCTTTCCTTTGGCAACCTGATTTCTGAGTCCTTGTCTCTCCTACCTTTAGAAATCTGTTCGCTGTGGCAGCAATGCCCATGTTTCTTCCCCATCTATTACCACATTCCCTGCTTCTGAAGAATATAACTGGGCTCATAGTCACTCTTTATTGCTTTCTGCCTGTCTACTTTAAAACAAAATTAAAATTAAAGCTCACCTTTCTGGATGGATATTTTGTTTTATTGCTTTGTACCTCTGGTTTGCATGCATGTGTTAATATGCCTAATTCCTTGATTTGGCTCCATGCCATTGCTACACCTATTGCAGTGGTGGGTTTCAACAGCTGCTGGCACATTCTTTCACAACTTTAAATCTCCCTTGTCCCTTAAGTACCTGCAGGCACATTGCAGCTTTTGCATTCTCGGATGCTATTTAAGAGATTATTTCTCACTCTGGTCTGGTGAGACTCAAACAACAGAGAAGGAAAGAGGAGAAGATTATAGTGACAGGGAGGGACACAAGCAAGACAACATGACATTGTTGCTTGGATGTGAGGGGAGGACAAATGGGAGCCTTGACAAAGAAAAGCATCTGTTAGCCCCCTTGAGGGTCACAATAAAAGTGACTGCAGGGCTTTGACTGAATACTGATGCCCTCGCCTAGTCTAGTTCTGCCTGCAGAACAGTAGAAAGAAGTTGTTGGGAACTTATTCAAATATTTACCAGAGGCAAGTACTAAAGTCTTCCAGAGAGACTGCAAGTATGACTGTATCCCTCTTTCCTGCTCTTGCCTTAAACTCTTCCTGCATAAGTAAAGATAGCAGACTGGAGGGGAAGGCTTATTGTCTAGCTAAGTGCAAGAAACATTTGGACTAAAGCAGTCGTCCCCCCCAGCCCCCCCCCACAGTCTTGGTAACTTTTAAGATATGTAGAATTGAATTGTGTGGAGTGGAATTCTGGGATTTGAAGCCTACACATCTTAAAGTTGCCAAGTTTGAAAAATATTGGATTAAGGGCAGTGGTGGGATTCAAGTAATTTAATAACCGGTTCTCTGCCCTAATGATTTCTTCCAACAACCAGTTTGCTCAGAAAGTTAACAACCGGTTCTGTGGTGCGAACTGGCTGAATCCCACCACTGATTAAGGGTGCCTTTTCAGATATAGTACACTATGAACCACCCATGTAGATACTGAAGTGTAGATATCCAGTCCTCTTCTGGAATGAAATGAATTGTTGAGTCATATTTTATGTTTATTTGCTTAAAATAACTCCTGGTACTGTGGCATAGTTAGCAAATTTTTTATGGAACTCTAGCCAGATCGGGCACAAACTTTCTTTTAGGTGTATTCTCCTAACTCATTTAAGGCCTACAACTGTAGCTAGACTTGTTAGGCACCAGCTGGATCCACGTATCATAATGTCAGTTGCATGTCCTAATTTCGTATATTATATGGACCCAGAAATTGTAAACCATGATTTAGGAGTTAATGTGTGAATCCAGACCATATATGTTGACTTTTTGATATAGTAAGCTAGTATTATACACAGGTCATTTTGCACTTGTTAACTTGGATGGTCCCAAAAGCAAGCTGAGAATAGCACATAAAAAGCCAATCTGTGCCAGACTGGCATGTCTTGTCTGCATTCACATAAACAGCATAGTTCATGGTAGCACAGCTAAGGCTAGCTCAGATTACTAAAAACCATGCAGGCAGAGGGTCATGAGAACGGGCTTGGAATAATGCAAATAGTGACTTGACCCTGTGGCCATGGTACAGTTGCTAGTAGGACAAATCAATTATCATATAAATGGCTCTGGGGCTCTGCCAAACAGGCAATGGGGGGAGGGGAGAACAAAAAAAAAATCCTGTTTACTGAAATTGAAAATGAGGAAGATAAGTGAAGAAAATCAACAAATATTAGTGAAGCAGCAGACTGGAGACAAATGTAGTTTTGGGTGAGGCGTGTCTAAGAAGACATTGTTAACTATGTCTCTCTCTTTGCCTAGACTCTCTGCCACTCATGTTTTCTTGTTTCACAGTTTGATTAATAAAGCTGTAGTTGTATGCTATGCTGCTCTAAGCCACCTACTTCATCCCCATAAATTTTATACGTTTACCTAAAAGTCATCCTTCTTGACTTGGCAGGCCCTGGCTTTAATCCCAGATCTATTAGGAGTGGTGGGTTGTTGTTGTTTTTAGATTTTTCTCTCATGGCTAAATGTAGTTTACAAGATATTAAAACAATAAACAATGATGGTTCAATAAAATGTAAAAAAAAAAATTGACATACCGGTGTAAACTAAGTAAACTAACGGGATTTGTGTGCAGTTTGGTATGGTTATTTATTGATAAAAGAAAGGCACTATTGTTATTTCCCATAGTTTCAGGCTAGCCCTTTCAGCATCCAGAGCAAGAAGAGGAGATAGTTGCTAGGATTATCTGACAGGAGTTGACCTCACTTTCCATCATGCAAGAGGACAGAAGGAAATACTTGAACAGAAGATGAAGATATGACAGATGGTTGATTTTTCTGTCTTCAGGCATAATTATGTGATTATAACATCAATTTTATATATAATACCCTATAGGTTTCTTAGTTATAACAGTTCTTTAAGTTAGCAAGAAAGCATCTTCTCCATGATTGCCTAGTGCATTTTAGAAGTGAGCAGGAAATTGTAAAATTCTGAGCCCAACTGTAGATATGAGATTATCATACTTTAGGCCTAATATTGTTTAAAAAAAAAAGCCAAACTGGCAGCAATGGCAGATTAGGTTTGTAGGACCTAATGGAGGGAGGTTCAAATTTTTGGGATTGCTATATCAAACCTTTGCATCAAGTTCCCCACTTCAGGAAGTAGATCCCATTGGAATCAAGAGTAACATAATTATCCCATTGCAAATAGTAAATGTGAGAGGAATAAAACCTAAAAATCCCTTTGCTCCATGGATGATGTTGAAGTGATCAATTGCTTCCTGACTTTTAAAAACTTAAAATAGCCATTCCAGTTGTAAGCATTTATTGTTTAGCCCAATATGCTTTAAAAATGAGCTGTCTCCTTTATAAAGGCTAGTATATTGGCTTGAGTGGTGCCTAAATATATATTTAAGTTCATATATTAGCAGGCAAGTTGAAGAGTAGGAACATTTCTAAGAGGAAGAGCAGTTCAAATAAAGGTTGGACAGCTGCCTGTCAGGAATAATTTAATTCTGATTCCTGCATTGAGCAGGCAAGTACACCCTAATGGTCTAAATGGCGCCTTCCAACTCTGATACCCACTCACTCACCGAGATGCTGCAATGTGCAATAGTGGCAATATTTAAAGTACTCCAATCAATATGGTTTATTACCACTACCTGACAGTTCTAATAGCAAAGAAAACCGAAAACATTAGTAACTATTTCCTGGGCATCTTTCCTACTGCTTGATTATATTGTTTCATAGGTTTCTGTAATATTTATCTGTAACCGAGTGTACTTGTTGTAGCAGAAAATGAAATCCTATTAGTGAGGAGGAGGAAAAACACAGCCTTGGTAAATTTTATGGGCCTTGCTGGTTATTCCTGCTCATGTTCCTTTCAACAGTGAGATGGACAGGCCAACAACGGTAATTGCTTGGCCATTACTGCTAATCCAGGTGGCAGTTTCTCATGTTCCCAGGTGGACAATGTATCATAGAAATAGATATTTGGGAGGGAGGGGGCTATTTCTGTCTTTTGAGCGGTGCTGAACTTGGCTGTTCAGCTGCAGGCACTGTTTTCTCTTGATCTGCTCTTCCATTTCCCTTTTTTAGCAGCAATGTCTATGAAAGCATGAGTACTGTGTCAGAAATCTGGGAAGAGATGCACCAATAAAACCCCAAACCCAAAACAAGCAGATATGTCTTTTGTTTTCTTCCAAGGTACAAATATATACATGTTCTGCACACACACAGAGTTTTATAAATGTAATAATTTTAATAATAGAAACCAAGAATAAGATGCCTAAACACACAGTCCCTGATTTAAATAAAAACAGCTGTCTGTCTGAATAATAAAGCATTCACATTTCTTATGAAGTCAGAAAGAGAGAACAAGAAAAAGAGAGACTGAGACCAAAAGTCTCTTCATGATACTCCATCAAATATTCTTTAGAAGTTGGTGGGACGCAGTGAAGAATATCTCTATTTCCAAACTCAGGCAATCCATGTGGGATAAGGCATTTGTGACTGCAGATGGAGCAAAGTGCTTTGTACTAAGGACTAAAAACAAACAAAAAAGAGATTTAATAAAACGAATTACAATAAGCTGTCACTATAGGTTGAAATTATCTGGAAAAAGAAGAAGCACAGTAGGGAAAAAGTAAAAAAGGAAGACAATACAATGGGACACAATGTTTTATATTTTTAAAAACGTTAATCTAATTTAACATACCGATAGCTTTATTTTAGTGGTTAAGGCACCAGGCTAGAAAGCAGGAGACCAGGAGTTCAAGTTCTGCCTTCTCCATGAAAGCCAGCTGGATGACTTTGGATCAGTCATTCACTCTCAGCCCAAACCATCTCACTGGGTTGCTGTTGTGAGGAATTATTCACCATTATTAGTTATTTGTAAAAATAATGAAGGTGAGATACAAATAAAGAAATAAATAAGAAAAGATGGCCTGAACAAGAGAAATCTGTGATGTACTTGCTCAATTTATTAACGTGATGTCAAACAAGATACAGTATTAGGCTGATATCTCACATATTTATGAGAATTTGAGTCTGTTGGAAGCTGGATTTAATTTTTCTTCAGGCCAATAGCAAAATAGGATAAGAAAAAAAAGGTTCTTCCAACATATAAATAACAAGAAAAAAAATCAAGGTAACAGTCGGTCCACTAAAGAGAGAAGATGGCAAGACAGTAACAGGCAACAGAGAGAGAGCAGAGCTGCTTAACTCATTCTTTGCATCAGTCTTCACACAAAAAGAGACTATAGCCCAACCTATCAAAAATGTAACTGTAAAAGACAGACTAGAAATAAAAGTTAAATAAGCAAAAAAAAGAAAAAGAGTAAGAGTAAGAGAATACGTACCTGATCTTAATGAATACAAATCACCAGGACCTGACGGATTACATCCAGAGTTCTAAAGGAGCTAGCAGATGTTATCTCAGAACCACTGTACCACGTCTTTCAAAAATTCTGGAGCACCGGGAAACTACCAGAGGACTGGGAAAGAGCTGATATGGTTCCCATCTTCAAAAAAGGAAAAAAAGCAGACCCAGTAAACTACAGACCAATTAGCCTAACATCAATACCCAGAAAGATACTGGAAAAGATAATAAAAAACAGATCTGCCAACATCTAGTAACGAGTAAAGTAATAACTAGCAGTCAGCACGGGTTTGTTAAAAACAGATCATGCCAAACCAATCTTTTTTCATTCTTCAACATAGTGACTAAATTAGTAGACCAGTGAAATACTGTGCACATAATATACTTAGATTTCAGCAAGGCATTCGACAAAGTAGACCACAACCTACTTCTTGGTAAGCTAGAAAAAAGTGGAATAGATAGATGGATTTGCAACTGGCTGACAAATGAGTAGTCCTTAATGGGTCTATGTGTACATGGAGGGAAGTAAGCAGTGGAATACCACAAGGTTCGGTCTTAGGACCAACCTCTTTGATATCTTCATAAATGACTTAGATGAGGGAATAGAATGGGAATTTACCAAATTTGCAGATGATACTAAGCTGGCAAGAATAGCTAACACCCTAGAAGATAGGCTCAAGATCCAGATAGCTCTTGGCAGTCTTGAACATTGGGCCCTATCTAACAAAATAAAATTCAATGTAGAGAAAAGTAAAGTCTTACACTTAGGCAAGAAAAAACAAAAGTACACATATAGATTGAGTGAAACCAGGCTTAATAGCAGTAATTGTGAGAGGGATCTTGGAGTCTTCGTGGACAACCAGCTAAATATGACCCAGCAGTGTGCAGCAGCAGCCAAAAAAAGTCAATGCAATCCTAAACTGCATTAACAGAAGGATACAATCAAGATCAAGTGAGGTACTAATACCACTCTATAAAGCCTTAGTAAGACCACACTAGAATACCGCATTCAGTTTTGGGATGCAGTACCACATTTGGGTACCATGCGGTACCATATTTGGGACCACAATATAAAAAGGATGTTGAGACTCTAGAAAAAATGCAGAGAAGACCATCCAGGATGATTAGGGGACTGGAGACTAAAACATATGAAGAACGGTTACAGGAACTGGGCCTGGCTAGTCTGGTGAAGAGAAGGACCAAGAGAGACATGATAGCAGTGTTTCAATATTTGAGAGGAAGGGGTCAAGCTATTTTCCAAGGCACCTGAAGGCCAGACAAGGAATAATGGATGGAAACTGACCAAGGAGAGATTCAACCTAGAAATAAGGAGAAATTTTCTGACAGTGAGAACAATCAACCAATGGAACAGCTTGCCTTCGGAAGTTGTGGGAACTTCATCACTTGTGGCTTTCAGGAAGAGATTGGACTGCCATTTGTCGGAAATGGTGTAGGGTCTCCTGCTTGGGCAGTGGGTTAGACTAGATGACCTACAAGGTCCCTTCCAACTCTATTAATCTGTTAAAGTACAATTTCTGAAATCGGGGTCAAAAATGGAAGTGATCATAAGATGGACATTTCATAGAACCATGATAGCGAACCTATGGCACAGATGCCACATGTGGCATATAGAACCATATCGGTGGGCACACAAGCTCACTCCAACACGCATGCGTGCGCCGGCCAGCTGATTTTCAGGCCTTCTCGGCCCACCAGAAGTCAGGAAACACATTGTTTCTGGCCTCCAGAGGGCCTCTGGGGGTGTGCGGGGAAGGCCATTTTTGCCGTCTCCAGGCTCCTAGAAAGTCTCTGGAGCCTGGGGAGAGCAAAAAACGGGCCTACCAGGCCCACCATGCCATTGCGTGCCAAAAGCGGGAAGAGCATGGGGGGGCGCATAGAATTATGGATATGACCCCACCACGCTCCCCCCGCTTTTGGCACGCGATGGCAAAAAGGTTAGCCATCACTGTCATAGAAGGTTTTTTATGTATTTAAAGGAGTTAAGGTTTCATAATAAAAAAGCAAAACAAGACAAAAACAAAACAAAATATTGTAACTGCTTGATTTTAGGGATTAAGGTGGAAGAGTAAATTTGATAAACAGAGAAACAAACAGAGAAACAAACAAACAAACAAACAAGAAACCTAGGAGTTTCTCAGCAAGGAATCAAAATCCAAAAGATTCTTGATAGGACTCTTTTTCAGCAGATGTGTACGTAATATATTTGACATCATTTTAAACATTTCCATTCCCCTTGTTGCAGTGCATTGCACTGCTAATTGTCAAACAGCTTACTATGTTTTGGCAGCAGCAACCTGACTCTATACCTACCATTACCTTCCAGGTAGTCTCCTTCTTATCTCCAAGTTACCAGACAATGCACCTTCTCATTGCTTCCATCCAAAGCAAATTGCCCCATCCTCGGTTTATCATTGCTTCTAAGTGTCAGAATGCAGAGATTTCTCATAATATTATTTTAAATAACATGGTCCTGATATATTTAGGCCTTTATATATCATAGCCAACTTATGTATAAGCAGGCAGTAGTTAATTAAAATGTTATAATAGTGGAAGTCAAATACTGCCAGTAATTGACCTCAGTCAACAGTCTGGCTGCATATCCCAGACCAATGAGAAATTATGAAGAGTTTTCAGAGGTAGATCCAAGTATAATACAATTGAGAAGTAAAAATATGTGTTCCACGAAGATAAGACCAGGTGTTCTTGGATTGAGGTTAGATAGAACGCCAACATCAGTTCTAAAATAGCACTCTTGGCTGCCACTTCTCTCCCTCCACTCAGATAGCATTTAAAAGAAAGGAGTCTGGAATGTACTCAGACTATGAATCTGTGCTCAAAGAAAGTGGAACACATTCAGGACAGGTTGAAGTATTATATCTCAATCTGCCATTCTACTTATCTGGAACAAAGCTGTTTTGTTTGAATCAAGTTTCAAAGTACAGTATCTCAGAGATGCTACCCCTCTGTTATTACAGGAAGATTATGGAGCCGATAAGATTAGGATCCAATAATGGTATATTCTAAAAGTGTTTTAAGATTTACCTCCACTAAATTGTTCCTCAGGTTTGTTTGCTTATATGGAGCCATCATCTCTTCTTATATTCAGGTTTATTATTGTGTCCTTGCATTATATACAAGGGCAAAAAAAAGCAGCATGATCTGCCTTCAGGTATGGAAGGTATGGACTGAAAGCACTGCAACAAAAGCTTGTTTTCATACCATAAAACTATTTGAATAAGTCCAAAAAAGGGGAAGTTATGTCTCTGGTTAAACCTACAGTACTCCCTTCTGAGATTGCCTTGATAGATTGCAGATAATGATGGCATTATAACATCTTGCAGTCTTTCTCTAGGTAACACCCACACACACTAGATATCAAGATGTCTTTTATTATCACTCAGTACAGGCAACATCTAATGACAAATGACAAACATTAAACTCTCTACACTTTTGTACATAACTTGTTTGAGTTGTTCTTAAAGCAACAGCCGTATGTTGATAGTCATAGCCACAGAACATGTATTATTCTGTCCTACAGTATGTGTCCTCTGCACTCATGCATTACAACTGACTTGCTAACTTCAATTCCTCAATTGTCTTAGAAATATTGGCAGTTGTAGGATGAATGAGCTGCAACTTTCCCCTCCTCAGCACCAGGATGTTATCAATTCCCAACAGTTACTGCCTGATAGAATTACAGTGAAACTTTGGGGGGGGGGGGGCAAAAAGATAGACAAAAATTTTGTCTCGGCAGTTTTTATATTATATCCTGTGGCTCTCTGCTTCTTACTTACATTATGAACCAGTGCCTGTCTGAGGCAGAATCCACTTGTTAGCTGCATGAACCTTTCTGTCAGTCATAAACTTTCTGTCAATCATAAAAAATAAGAAATGAGGCAATTCAGCATTTACACCTGGATGGGCAATGGCAGTTGGTTATATCTAATTCAGAATGCAAAGACATCTGTTGATCTGTCTGCATTTCTGACAGTCACATCTGGTCAATTTACACATTTTAGGGGGATGTTCAACACTGAAAAGCATTCTCCAATATGTAAGCTGATAAACCTATAATGATTTTTATGGGCAATTACCATTTTGAGTGGGAATATGCTGCACAGAATTACTGTTTTGCAGGTAGAATATCACATGGTTGGCCTGCCAAACTAACATCTGATGTCAGGGCGAAAAACTGAGTTAAATATAAGGTATTAAAAGATGCAAAAGAAAGAGGGGAATTGGGTCTACCAGATTTGAAATTTTATTTTGCTGCCCACTGTTTAGCTTGGATGAAAGAGTGGGTGTTGTTAAGGAATAGAAGGCTATTAGAAATAGAAGAATGATTTGAGATTTGATGGCAATGGATATTTATGGTGTGACAAAGCTAAGGTTAATGTAGATTTCAAAAACCATTATGTCATTCAGGCCAATCTTAGAGTATGGAATAAATATAAATCTAGGTTGTGCCCAAAAACACCTTTATAGATTTCAGTCCAAGAAGCATTTTGTAGATGAGAAATAATAAGCAACAAAAAATGGTTAACTTAACGTAATATACTAGAGTTTTCTCAAGGGGATTATAAAATAAAATCAAGAGAACATTTGACAATAGAAGAATAATTGAGAGCCAGTTTTGGCACCAGGCCAGAGAGCAGCAGACTATGAATTCAAGTCTGATCTTAGCCATGAAAGCGAACTGGCCAGTCACTCTCTTTCAGCCCAACCCACCTCACAGGGCTGTTGTGGGGAAAATAGGTGGAGGAAATGTGTCGGATGTTTGCTACCTTATTTAAAATAATAAATAAATTTAAAATTTAAAAGTAGATATTCTTGTTGTTTTTCTTATGTATAATTTATCAGAAAAAATTAAACGGGATGAAAGGTTTTATGGTTTTGAAATATATCATTGATGAACAAGTCATTGCTAAAATGTATAAACATATGTTGAAATATGACACAGAAGGAGAACAAGTGAAAGAATGTATGATAAAATTGGCTTAATTTTGCCTACAATATACAAATGCATCAATGGGAAATTATGTCTTTGAAAGGATTGAAATTTACATTGTCCTAATCTTAAAGAGAATTTTTATAAAATATTTGTTGTAAAAAAAAAAATCTAAAACATTTTGGATACAACTAGAATGCATTCATTCAGAAGATTTTAAAAACTAAAGTACAATTGAAACCAGAGGCTTTTCTTTCTTTCTAATGGACAGGCAACTAGAAAAGTCATAGAAATTTGTTTTTAAATATGACAACCACAGCAAGATGACTATTTGCTCAAAAGTGAAAAGGCTGAACCACTATCCACAATGGAGGAGTGGTTGGGAAAGATGATTGGAATAGCAGAAATGGCTAAATTAACTATGGTAGTTTGATTAGAGAAATGACAGTATCTACATTTATGGATGATTGGAAACTCCTTATAGACATTTTGCATGAAACAGAAAAAATGCATTTATGATTTGTGATTTTGATCATTAGAAAATTAAGGATAATAGAAAAATGTGAGCTTTTTTGTAGTCATAGAGCAGAGGTCTTCAAACTTGGCAGCTTTAAGACTTGTGGACTTCAACTCCCAGAATTCTCCAGCCAGCATAGCATAGCACAGCATAGCACAGCATAGCATAGCATAGCTGGCTGGAGAATTCTGGGAATTGAAGTCCACAAGTCTTAAAGCTGCCAAGTTTGAATACCTCTGTCATAGAGTAAGAGATAACTTTGTAATTATATAGCAAGAGCAAGAGCACTTACACTTATATACTGCTTCGTAGTGCTTTTACAGCCCTCTCTAAGCCGTTTACAGAGTCAGCATATTGCTCCCAACCAGGGGTGAAATCTAAAAACTTTTGCTACCGGTTCTGTGGGCAAGGCTTTATTAGTGGGTATGGCTTGGTGGTCAGGTGACTGGATGGGTGTGGCTTGTTGGTCAGGTGGGCGTGGCCAAGTCACCGTCACTTCTTCACCTTTTTTTAACCTACAAAACACAACACAACACAACTGGCTCACCCACAATGTAAAAGCAGCTGTGCTAGATCCAAAATGGCCCCTGCAACAAGCAGGAATTTCACATAGCCACAAAAAGCCCCCAAAAACCAACTTTCACACTTTACACACACACACACACAACACAACACAATATAACTGGCTCACCCACAATGTAAAAGCAGCTGTGCTAGATCCAAAATGGCCCCTGCAACAAGCAGGAACTTCACACAGCCACAAAAAGCCGCAGAAAACCAACTTTCACACTTTACACACACACACACACACACAACACAACACAATATAACTGGCTCACCCACAATGTAAAAGCAGCTGTGCTAGACCCAAAATGGCCCCTGCAACAAGCAGGAACCTCACATAGGCACAAAAAGTCCAAAAAACCAACTTTCACACTTTACACACCCAAAATTCCACATACAGTTTTGTGAGATTTTGTGTGTTTGTGTAGTTAGAGTGAAACAATACAGAAACACACAAAATCTCAGAAAGCTGCTAATTTTATTTTATTTCATTTCATTTCATTTCATTTTTGTAATGTTCTCTGCATGGGGCTCCCCTTGGGGTGCACCTGGAGGCTCCAACTGGTGCAGAATGCAGCCACGCGGAGGATTATGGGAGCGACAGGGCGCTCCCATGTGAAAACCTCTCCTGCATGAGCTGCATTGGTTGCTGGTGGACTTCCGGGTGCGCTTCAGGGTGTTGGTGATCACCTTTCAAGCGCTCCATGGCTTAGGGTACTTACGGGACCGCCTTCTGCCACCAATTGCCTCCCATTGGCCGGTTCGCTCCCACAGAGAGGGCCTCCTTAGGGTGCCATCAGCCAGACAATTCCGGCTAGCGACCCCCAGGGGGAGAGCCTTCTCTGTGGTAGCTCTTACCCTCTGGAACAACCTTCCTCCAGAGTTGCAAACGATTCCGACCTCCGGACTTTTCGTCGGGCCTTAAAAACTTACTTTTTCCATTTAGCCAGACTGGCCTGATCCTATGGTAAATTTTTAGAGTTTGATATTAATTATTAATTGAACTGTTTTAAATTATGGGCCAAATTTTATATTAGTTGCTTTTAAAATTCGTTTAACTTCTGTAAAATCTGTTTTTTATTTCTGGCTGTTCACTGCCCTGAGTCCGCAAGGAGAAGGGCGGTATATAAATCTAATAAATGAAATGAAATGAAATTTTATTTTTATTTTTATATAAAAGCAGCTAAATTTAAAACTTCCTAAACTTTAAATGGCTAGGTCTAAAAAAAGAACAACTAAAAAACCCCAATTAACTATTTTTTTAAAGCTCCCAAAGGGGGAAAAAACTTACCCAATTGAAGGGACAAGGCAGGCAGGCAGGCAGGCAGATAGAGCTGCTCACCAATGAGCATGACTGAATCACATGCAGGCGATTCAGTTGCTTGCTGATGCAATAGTTTGCAGGAATTACAACAAGTGAAGCAAGGCAGGCATTGCAACCAGCAGCTCAGGATTCGGTCCGAAGAGCGAAGGTAAGCAAGCTGGAAGCTGGGAGGGATTTTTGCTACCGGTTCTCCGAACTGCCCACCGCCATTGCTACCTACTCGCCTGAGCTGGTCCAATCCGGGAGCATTTCAGCCCTGCCCCCAACAATCTGGGTCTTCATTTTACCCACCTCGGAAGGATGGAAGGCTGAGTCAACCTTGAGCCAGTGAGATTTGAACTGCTGAACTGCAGCTAGGAGTCAGCTGAAGTAGACTGCAGTACTGCACTCTAACCACTGCGCCACCTCACAATTTTCTTTGCATTTATTAGATTCGGTTAGTTTTTATGTTTCTTTTAAATTTTTAAAATTAAATTTATATAGAACTCACAATTAAGTGCAGACAGTGTCCTTGGAATAAAAAATAGTATCTCTCCCTTTGATATGCTTGTATGATCATTACATAAAGCCAGGTATTTGGACTGCAAAGTTCAGAGTCAGCCCAAGACATTTTATTGCTGGAGGCAAAGAACACAATGACATGTTTTCCAATTCCATATAGAAAAGCCCAATGGACTGGTACTGAATCTTTCTGCACGCAGGTAAAGGAACATCATCTTCCACATTTAAAGGTGGCAAATTAGCTCTGGGAAACCCAGAACGGGTTATATAACATGTACCTCTCTTCCCTGAATCCTTATTGCCACTCCCCCAGAATTTGCCACCGGAGTTACCTGCTCTGTTCAGCCCCAGAGTAAGGCTCCTCATATCTCTTTTGTTATTTGTGTGGATTGAGAGGGCACTTGCAACTACTAAAACACCAAACATACCTACATTGTTGAGACCGGACATATTTAAACCAAAAACACTGGAAATCTGAGATGTTGATAGGACAGAGCAAAATATCCTTGACCCTTGACTAGGCAGCATCAACAAACTGCTCCACACCCAATTTGTCATCCTCCATCTGTTGTTTATCCGAAACTCTCAGAATTCATCTGGCTAGAAATTTTCAGAATTCTCACACCTCACTTGGATGACAAAATGGTGATGTGTGGAGAAAGAGGCAAAGAAAGAGCAAGCTGATAGTTAGGGAATGAGAAATCATAAAATGTTTGAAGCTCATTAAGACAATTGATAGTCCTGATTTACTGTGTTGGTCTTAAAGTTGCACTCAGTAAATGAAAGTAAAGGTAACCAAAATTATGGGAAAGAAATTGATTTTAAATTTCAAAGGATAGGGGGAAAATCTTATCCTTTGTGTGAATGATGTTATTGGTAGCTTGCTAGGTTAGGCATCTTTTTATCTACACAAGAGAAATGCTGGAATCATTGCTGACTGAAAGCTAATTCAAGAATAACTTAAATATAATGTGATATATTGTTGTTCAGGATGGTTACAGTACATGGAATTTCCATACTCAGAAACAGCATGATACTAAATATTAGTTACTGAGGACTATTCCTTCAAGCTCACCATTTGGTTTCCTAAATAAATCTGCTTAAATGTTGCAGGAAACAGGATCCTGGGCTAGAGAGACCTCTGTTCTAATCCAGTAAGAGTCCTCTTATGTTTTTGAATCAGATTCCTTTTAAGGAAAAATGCCAATTGATTTTATCTGGTGGAGATGACAATTATAAGCAAGCCAGTTGAGCAAGAATGCTTGGAGCAAGAAGCAACAGAAAAAGAATACTTAATGACTCAGAATTGTTTATTTTTGTACATGATTCACTGCAGACCAGTTGTCCAAACTAATGTATGGAAAAATGGTAAGGAATTCTCAATTGGAGTAAAAAATATTCTGGATCTATTTTAGACTATCTAAATTAGACTACTAGATTTGGCATGGAATAATGTTGTGCATCTTAAGGGCTGACCGGATAAAGAAAAGGATTACTCCATTAATTATCTTTGAAATCTTGATGGTTTTCAAGCCACCAAATAAAACATGATACTTAGTGGGTTATCTACAGTAGATGGGAATCATAAGGACATTGTTTCAGTAGTTCTGTTTGGATTTCTAGAAGATGGTTCTGCATAACTATTGCTCTTCCAAGTGGAATTTGTTATATGATATATTTTATTAGCTTTAGCTTATCTCCTATGTTGATTAACAGTTGCATAATTCTTCCAAATGATACCCACCAGAAGATTTAGGCAGTTATCATTATAATTACAGGTAATCCTCAATTTACGATCACAATTGAGCCCAAAATTTATTTTGCTAAGTGAGACAATTGTTAAGTGAGTTTTTTACGACTTTTCTTGCCTCATGTGTTAAGTGACTCACTGCGGTTGTTAAATTAGTAACATGGTTGTTAAGTGAATCTGGTTTTCCCGTTGACTTACTTTGTCAGCAGGTCACAAAAGGGGATCACATGGCCCCGAGACACTGCAACTGTCATAAATATGAGTTACTTGTCAAACATCCAAATGCAAATCATGTGACAATGGGGATTGTCTACCAATGCTACCGGATTGGCTGATTTGGTCCGAACCGGGAGCATTTCACCCCTGCCGTGTACCCAACTAGTCTTTCTTTTGATTTAATTCATGAAGATGTAGAATTAATCACAGGGTTCAATAACAGATTGGATAAAAAATTGAATAAACTATAACTTAGTACAAACCAGTGGTGAAATCCTCCGTGGATTGCCACCGGTTCGCTGCCCGCGCATGCGCGGTATGTGCACGCATGTGCAGTGCACACCAAACGCACTTCACATAGTAAAAGGAGGCTTAACAAGGTAAGTAGAATGGCGGGGGGAACAGCTGTGTTGCGCGATTTAGATTCGCTAGAAAGGAGGAAATCCTGCTTTCTAGTGAATGTAAATCACGCTGCACAGCTGAAAGTCAGAAATACCAGTTTGGACCAACCGGTAGGGTTTTTTTGCTACTCGTTTGTTCGAACTGGTAGCTTTTATCTCTACCGGTTCGCTCAAACCAGTGGGAAACGGTAGCATTCCATCTCTGGTACAAACTCTTTAAAATATTTGGCTCCCCTCCTCCTCCCCCCACAATTTTTAGTAAATTTGATAGAAATTGCTTTCCATTTTCCCCATGGGTGAGGTGTGCATGATTCTGGTACAAACCTTAATTACTAAGCAAATGTAGGGCGTGTTTCTCATCTTTTAGTACGTAATCATTTAATTAATGGTTTACAACCTCCCTGTCTTCATACTTTTTAATTGAAGTGCAAGAGAAGAGAAAAGGAAAGGAAACTCCTTCCACTGAGCTTTCACTCAAGATTTGTGGGCAGCCAGGGAAGCTACAGAGTGATGAAGAAATTTATAACGCAACAAAAGAATAACAATAGCAAACTTTGTCACAAGGCAATTTTTAAAAACTAATCTGAAAAAGTCACCAAAAGATATTCTAAAGAAATCCTTTTTGAGTAGATGAGAGGACAGATTTTGACATCATGTTAGCTAATATTGTTGGTGGCTGAATTGGGATTGTACTTCCTTGAAAAATTCACTTTTCTGATTAAGAATGACAATAGATGTAATTTTATTTAAGTAGTTAGACACAAAGCATCATCTATCATTTGAGGCAAGTATCCAAATTTTGATCATCTGACCAAGGGGATGCTGCAATAGTTGTAAGTATGAAAAATGGTCAAAAGTCACTTTTTTCAGTATTGTTGTAACTTTGAATGGTCACTAAATGAACTGCTGTAAGTCAAGGACTATTTGTATTACCCTGGTTAATCAGGAAGATCATGCTTCTTTAGATCTATTAACTACTATTGGGAGTAAAGTAAGTAGTAACTACAAAGAACACCTTTTCTACAGTAGTACCAGCACTTTGGAATTGTCTTCCCCAGGAGAATTGTCCGGCTCTAGTTTCATTTTTATTTGTAGATCTTTTAATTTCAGTCATATTTTAACAGTAAAACATTGCCTTGGTCTCCTGCTGGATACCTTTGCCTTGTTCTGTAGCTTTTTCCATTGTTTATCATTGTTTTTTGAAAATTATAAACTGCATTGAAACACTTTCTAACCTGAAAACTGGGATATCTATTACAATATAACAAAGGCTTTGGAGCAGGGGTGTTAAACTCGATTTCATTGAGGGCTACATCAGGGTTGTGTTTTACCATGGGGGCTGAGATGGCATGGCCAGGGTGGGCGTAACCAGCTCAACGTCACTCGGGTTAAGGATGCCTGTGATGGCCCAAGCGCTATGCCAACGAATATGGTCTCCCGAGCTCCATTTTCTGCTGTGATAGCCTCCTGCAACCCTCTGCCAGAGAAAATGGAGCTTGAGAGTGCTGCCCGCTGGTCTCCTGAGCTCTGTTTTCACTGGCAGAGGCACTGCGGGCGGGTCCTTTGCTGTTTCTAGGACAACCACGGGGGCCAGATCTATCCCTAGGAATAGGGATAGAAGTTGAGTTGGGACCATATTCTTTTATATGACAATGCAGTTTAAGGATAAATGTTTGATGGAACTTGTGCTTCCAGTTCTAATAAATGATGTAACTAACTTTGTTTTACCACTTAGATATGAGAGTCGGTAAATCTAGCAAGTGTATTTTCAATGAGCCTTTCTCTGAGAATCCATATTGTTTTATTTTTGACTTAGACCATGATTGCTGGCAGATCATGACTTCTTTACATCTACATCATGGATGTCAAACTCAATCCTGTCACATGATGTATCATGACATTTTTTGCCTTTGCTAAGCTGGGGTGGGTGTGGCCTGTGCATGGCGCATCCCGCCCATGGGCCACCAGTTTGATAGGCCTGATCTACATAAAAATTATTACAGCAGTAGAAACTTCTGGTTTGGCGGTTTGAATTGGATTTTTTTAAAAAAAGAAGATTGGATACTTTTAAAATTAAAAGAAGAAGAAATAAATTGGATTGTTACATAATACAATATAGATAATAGCACAAAATGGATACCCGCATGACTAATGGAAAATGTGGATTGTAGAGGGACACCATCTGGTTCAAAAAGGAACTTTGTGACTCCTTGCTGCTATGGGAAATTTTGAGTTCTACAGATAAAAGTTGTGGGATCTTGCAGAGAAGGGTTTTTTTTCCCCCTGTCTGCAGGCAGTTTGACTTTTGTGAAAAGAAAAGGAAATTATAATGGAACTCCTATAGTTGAAACAATAATAACTTAAAAAATTGGCGCAGGAATAAAAGAAGGCATAAGCGCAGGCCCAAGAGAAGATTTGATACATTATACCCGGAATAAAAATAACAAAAAGATATAATATGATTTATGGAGGACAAAATTGAAAACTTTGAAAATGGAAGGAAATATATGTTTGCAGGCGAGGAGATGAAGAAATAAGATAAACAGGACTGGAAAAAGAAAAAAAAAGATTGAAACAATGTGATTAAAAATAAAACAATGTACAAGTGGATTGTAGTAATAAAAAGAAGGTTTTTAAAGAAATTAAGAATGTTAAAAGGAATTTATAAACATATTTAGAGGTATATTTTAAGCAAGAACCATGTCTCGGTGTTAAATAGTTATGAAAAAGGATAAGGATAAATATGATTAACTGAAATTAAGCAATGTATAGATGGATGGAAACAACAAAGAAATGATTAAGTAGGGATAGTTAAACCAACTATGGTTATGCTGTGTAACAGCCAAAATAAAAATGGATATGCTGTGTAACGGCCAAAAAAACAAAAATTAGTATGCTGTGTTTAACAGCCAAAAATAAAATGGTTATGCTGTGTTTAACAGCCAGGAAATAAAAATGATTGGTTTAACAACAAACATGAAGATAAAGATGTTGGGTTTTATAGCAAAATAAAATGAGGTGGGATAGCCAAATGAGAAGGGGTATGTTGAGATTAATATTTAAAATGAAATGAATAAGGTTTAATAACAGAAATAAAGACTATAAATGTTGAGTTCATTAGTAAAAATAAAATGATTATGTTGGAAATAATTACTTTATGAATGTTTATAATAATTGTGAGGATTTATATTGTTAAAATATATCCATCTAAGCAAATGAAAGAGAAAAATGGAATTATAATTGATTAGGATTTAAAATTTAAGTAACGGGTTTTTGGGGATAATGGCATAGTTAAATAGATAAAATTTAGGGAAATAACTGAGTGAAATATTAAGGTGTGTTAACTGAAAATTGAGATTTGTTAGTGATTTGTATTAATTTGTGACCGGATCAAAAGCTTTGTTTTGAAAAAATGTATTTTATGTTTATGTTTTTTAAAAATAATAAAACATTAAAAAAAGTTATTACAGCAGTTAAATTCATCTGTGTACTTAGATTAACCAGACTACAGAATATAATGGTGAATGGCTGAACATCATTCTGATTATTGCCAAGACACCATGTGGCACTTGGGGACATATTTGGGCCGTTTATCTCAAAACACTGACATCCAGAGAGATATGCCTAAGTGACAGAGATAATGTAGCATAGAAAAGTTTGCCTGGAATTGAATACAAGTGGATGGGTTTTCAGCTAATGCCTAGATTTGAAAAGGGCTCATCAGAAATCGCAGTCTTGGTTAGAGCTTAATTTTTTCTGAGTAGGAAAAGATTAGATATGCTTTTGGAAGCAGTTTACTTATTAAGAAAATGAGAGGTATCCTGTAGGACTACCTACGCCCTTCCTCTCAGAAAGTATAGAATATTTAGGGTGGCCTTCATAGTAAACAGTTGAAGATGCATTATGTGGCTTGAGAAAAGCATTTAGCAAACTAGACATGGATATATTGCTGTTCTTCTGTATGGCAGAGACCAGTGATGGGTTTCAAAATGTTTTACTACTAGTTCTGAAGGTGTGGCTTGGTGGGCGTGGCAGAGGAAGGGTACTGTAAAATCTCCATTCCCACCCCACTCCAGGGGAAGGATACTGTAAAATCTCCATTCTGTCCCCAATCCAGGGGAAGGTTACTGCAAAATCCCCATTTCCTCCTGATCAGCTGGGACTTGGGAGGCAGAGAATAGATGGGGGCGGGGCCAATCAGAATTTTTACTACCAGTTCTCTGAACTACTCAAAATTTCCGCTACTGGTTCTCCAGAACTGGTCAGAACTTGCTGAAACCCACCTCTGGCAGAGACCCTTGTAGACAGGTGGAGAATGGACTAATAAGTAACAAAGAGCAAACACTGGTCTCTCCAAAAATGTGAAAAACCTGCTGAAGTTTATTGTCCCCAGACTGTTTGGCAACAAAGACAGAGAGTGACAACAAAAACAGACTCTTTGGAGTCTCAGGAATCCAAGCCAAAAACTCAAAAGTTGATTCCTAGAGGTATGAAGCTGTTCACCACTGCCATAATTGTTCAGAGCCCTTTTCTTTAATCTTGGAGATCTGCTGCTGGAAGAACTCAAAAGTAATTTCCAGAAAAAGTATCAAACCAAGGAAGTAATTGAGTCTGGCAGCAGACGTTTGAGGCTTGTTCTCCTGCTCATACACCAGCAATCTCAACAAGCCTTCTAGCCTTGACTGTGAGCAAATAGGCAGCTCTTTACTTGAGTAGTCTCTGATCCTTCCCTCCCCCTGAATAAGGCATCCCAATATGAGAAACCAGCTCTCTTATCTGCCTGGGCAATAGGTTGAGCTTCAGCCAGGCTGCCTAGAAGGATGGGAGAGTCTATTTGGGTATGAGGGTAATCCAGCAGGTCTTCCACAGGGTCCCATTCTGGCATCTGCTGGTCTCCCTTAACCTTCTCAAGCCCACATTTGTAGGCATATATTATTATTGAATTTTTATCGCATCTTTTGTCTAACTCTAACTCAAGGCAGGGAGCATACCTAATCCTCCTGCTTCCCATTTTGTCCACAACAACCACCTTGTTCAGACCAGTTCACAAGAACCGGTAGTAAAACTGTCGGGAGGCCCCACCCACCGTCCTGAATGTTGTTATCAGTGATCGGGCACGCGCAGAAGCAAGGCGTGTGCGTGAGCAAAGCTAGCACACATGCGATCCCATTGTGAATCAGTAGTAAAGGTAAGTAGAACCCACCCCTGGCTTAGACCCTGCGTGGTGGCAAACTTTGATGTTCTACTAGCACCTTTTGTTGTTGTGTGGTACTTTTAGCAATGCAGTTTAGAAAGATTGAATAATTTTTGGGAGGCTTTACTTGTTGGCTTTATGATAAGATTGGGCACCCAGGTATTTGCATGAAGGATCTAGATACTAGTGCTAGCCTGTGTTAGTCTACTTTTCCATTGATTTCCCTTTTGCTTCCTTTTCACCTTGGCTAATCAACCTTATTTCCATTCTCTTAATTACGCCTTACCCTTGTGCCCTCAGTTCTCATTGAAGCATTAGAAATTGTGTTCATTCCTCCTTCACAGCCAATCTCACTATGCTAGCTTCCCATGTGTGGGAGATCCATGAGGAAATTTTGCCCAGTGATATATTACTTTAAACGATCCCATTACATCAGATTCATAGCAATTCGTGGTGAATATTGTCAAACTAGGAAGATCAATTCCCACCTTAGCAACGTCACAAAAAAATTGCAGAAGTTGCTCATTTTATAGCAATGTACATATAAGAAACACAATATATGCAAAGGAAAAGTAGTAGAATAGAATAGAATAGAATAGAATAGAATAGAATAGAATAGAATAGAATAGAATAGAATAGAATAGAATAGAACAGAACAGAACAGAACAGAACAGAACAGAACAGAACAGAACAGAACAGAATAGAATAGAATAGAATAGAATAGAATAGAATAGAACAGAACAGAACAGAACAGAACAGAATAGAATTTTTTATTGGCCAAGTGTGATTGGACACACAAGGAATTTGGCTTGGTGCATATGCTCTTAGTGTACATAAAAGAAAAGATACATTCATCAAGAATCATAAGGTACAACACTTAATGATAGTCATAGGGTACAAATAAGCAATCAGGAAACAATATCAATATAAATCATAAGGATGCAAGCAACAAAAGGAAAAGTAGTAAATTAAGAACTCTAGAAAGAAGTCCAAATCTACATTGCAACTCATATAGCAGGGATGGGGTTGGAGGTGGGATGACTAATATTGTCTCCTGCATAATTTTGGTAGTAAAAATCTTTGAAGAGGGGAGCAAGGATAGCAGCAGTTCTCCAAGATTAAAGGAAGGAGTTCTGAACAATTATGGCAATGGTGAACAGATTCATATTTCTAGGTATCTACTTGGGTGATTGTTTTTTACTAAAACCTCTAAATTTGCCATTTATAACCAGGTGCTCAAGATCATATATTTCCTCATCAGAAGAGTTTTAGAAAGAAAACAATTCACCTGAGTTGTTATTTTTACTGGAAAACCAATTTCCACAGGAAGAAAATTGGAAAGGCTTAGGTATCCAGGAACAGCGTTTCTCAAACCCAGCAACTTTAAGAAGTTCTGTGAGAATTCTTGAGAGTTGAATTCTCAGAGTTGAAATTTACACATCTTAAAGTTGCGGAGCTTGAGAAACATTGTCCTAAAGCAATAGGACTCCTGGAAACCCTACAATGTGTGTTTCGTGTCCTGGCTTACTTGAAAGGGTTGGCATAGTCTTGGAAGCCTATACAAGTTTCTCTTGTACTATCTTATATTAAACAAAATCAAGGGAGATTTATTTTGAATTTCTTTTTCACACCCCCTTCTGTCTAGGACTGTGTAATCTCTTCCCCAAATCCCTCCTTAATGGTTCAGTTGCTTTTCCTTTCAAGGACTTTTTTACACCTCCTCCAAGGTCAGCTCTAAACTCCTTTGCGGTGTAGCATGATGCTGTAGATACTCAGTAATACATCGGCTGTGTTGCAACCATAACTAATTAGTTTCCAGGTAAAATTGAAGGTGTTGGTTATTGCAAGTGAAGGTGTTCAAAGAGAAGCTTACTCTGGCTTTTAAGAATATGTGGGAATATTATAACGAGAATGGCCTAAAACCTAATCCACCAAAAACGAATGTCTGTGCATTCCATCTTAAAAATAGGCAGGGCAGATGTAGGCTTGATGTTACTTGGGATGGAGTGAGTCTGGTACAATGTGAGATGCCACATTATCTTGGTGTTACATTGGATCAAACATTAACTTTGAAAGACAATTGCAATTTAAAGCAATAGATCTCCACTCTTGATAATCTCCTTAGAAAGTTGCCTGCAACCATTTGGAGTGCCCACCACCTTACTACTCTGTGAATGATTGCCCTTGCATTATATTATTCACCAGGAGAGTACACTGTGCACTCTATACAGATGAATAGAGTGCTTAGTGATACGTTATTGGATGTTTGTGCCTCATCCCATTTGATAAATTATATATCATGGCAGAAATAGCCCTGCCAGAAGGAGTGTGGCACAAGATGTGGAATATGGAAAAGTGTTAGATGATCTAGCACACCATTATTTGGCCAAATACCCCATGCAAAAAGATTGAAATCAAGGAGGAGTTTTTTAGATTGCATGAAGGAGATTGTTACTATACCTCAAACACAGTGATTACAAAGATGGAAATCTTAAGTAAAATATTTTCATAATTAGAAACACTTGAGGAGCTGCCTGGAGGTGTGAAGGAGAAGTGGACAGTCTGAAGATGTTTAAACAGACTGTGCCCTGGTCTGGCTAGAACTAAAGATTACATGGGAAAATGGAAGTTTCTCCCTGAGGATAAGGATATTTACTATGAATGTGGCACTATTCAAACAACTATCCATCTTTTATAGTGACCCCTGGGACTGACTTCCACACAGAATGACTTGCTAGTCAGAAATATCTCTGTCATTAATGTGGCCCAGTACTGGACTAGAGCTATATAAATCTATATTTTATTAAAGCTTTAAAAAATTTTAAATATTAAATTAATAATTTCCCCTTTTCTAGTGCCTGCATTTCTGACATTAGACGAGAGTGTCACTATGCTGTAAGGTAAGTAATACCTCTGCTGATTTACAACAGTAACTAATTAGCTAACAGGTGCAATTTAAGATGTTGGTTATTACTAATGAAGCCTTTGTGGCTTTGGGGCCTGGCTATCTAATGGACTATTTGTTTCCTATAGATTCTGCCTATCCTGAAAATTGGCATGTTTTGGGTCCCATTGATTAAATAGTATAGTCTGATGAGACCCTGAAATTGGGTCTTCTCTGTCACAGGGAAGGTAGTGTAGGAAGAAAAATCAGTCTGGTTCCAAGCCGGGAGAAAGATTCTGGAAATAAAATGGAGGCTGACTGGAAAGAAGGACTCTGTTTAATGATGAGCAGAACCAATAACAGCATGTAGTTCTGGGACAGCTAAAAAATTGGTTTGATGAGTACATGGATTTTTATAGGGTTCTGATATGCTGCAGGGGGTTGTGCAATGTACTGACCCTGGTGTCTTTTGCTATTGTAATGGTGGTGGGATAATCCTATTATGTCCTAAAGGTCATGTCCTGTTCTTAGAATTTGGGTGGAGAATGTAAATTTTAATCTTATCAACTGGAGGTGAAGGTGTTTTGTTTGTGAACAGGCTGACCTGGATTTCTTAATAGGCACAAAATATCCATCTCTAAAGACTTCAGGCTGGAGGCTGTTTTACTATGCAGGAAGACTGGGGTTGCCTTTAAGAACATGTGTTCTCCATTTCTCCTTTGGGGAAATATAATATTCTACCTCTTTTAATATTGCCAGAATATTTCATTCTCTAGAAGGGAGGGGCTTCCCACAGTAGAAAATTGGATATTCTCTACCCTCTGGAGTAGCATTCCTCCTACCCTAATATCACTTCAATGGCCCCTCAAAATCTGGAGTCGTTCCCCCCAAGCCTTGGGCTAAGGTGTATGGTGGACTCAGGAATGTTGTGTATCAGGTTATGTGTTTTATATCTCTTCCTAGGTGCTGATTACTATATTTATTATTTTGAATCTGTTATTTAATATTGTATGTCTCCCAGAATTGTTATGGAATCAGATGGCTTTAGAAAATGAATAAGTGAATATTTAAGACCACCCTATGAAAAGCTCAATCCCAGTCTGTCAGGCTCATTGCTAGAAACCATAGGAGCCCATATATTCTTGCAACTTGTTTATTTATTGACATCTTCCCCATCAAAGAATGATGCTCTGACTGCTGAAAGGCACACATCACCGGGGAATATTACACAGGCTTTTAGGTGTGAACATAGCAACTAAGGGAGCCACAGGGTGTGGAAAATCAGGCCGGTGCATCAGCTGCAAAGAATAGGAGGGGCTTTTTTTACTTCAGTGCACTTTTGGCCATCCGCCCCACTTCATGCTGTTGCCTGTAATAAAAGTTGCATCAAGAGTTCAACCACTATTGTTATCTGCATTATTGTCATTAAAGCTACTGCTGCTATCGCATTGATGATTAATTGGGGATCAGAAATCACTGCCTATCATTTTCAAATCACTTATATAACTTTAGGTTTTAAGCTTTTTCAGCTTATTGTGATTTGAAGAGAAGAGAGGTATTTTACTTCTGAATGTTTTATTCTTACCTTCATTAGCTATTAATGGAAGCCCATTTCCCTATTCACTTGAGATTCCAACCTGCGACTTGGCTCCCTTTGCCTTGGAAGCTCCCCTATCTGGCTTCCCCAATGTCATTACATGTTCCCATGAAGGATATGAATGACAGGGTCGCAGAGCACGACTACAGCAAACATTGCAGGCAAGGCCATTGGCAAATGTTATTTTAGTGAAGCTGAGAGATATTATTCATCAATCAGAATTCTTTCATCAGTTAACAGAATTAATTTTAAGCACCATTTGATTTTAAAGAGCTGGAGCTTGCTGCCACGAGAGATTCCAAATAGAGTGCAAATGCAGCTTTTAAGAAGCAGTTGATTGAGAGCTGAGAGTCTGCTAATAGGCTTCCACCTTCTTCTCTCTTCACCCCTCCCTGTTGTAAAGTACTTCCAAAATAGCAGCAGTATTTGCTCTGGGTCCAGCTTTCTGGCAACTGCTAACATAGAAGACTCTTGTGCCTTCCCTTTGCAAGGGGCCATAACACTGGGGACAGAAGGGGGGGACTGTTTTCCTCAACCCGTAGTTGCCAGGCAAATAGCTCACCTGATGCCTTGAGGCCGTAGCAGTTGCAAAGAAGATGTCAGGTGAAACATTGGGCATGTTTGTTCCAGACACACAGCAAAACTCCCATGGGGAAGGGAGGGTGCTGCAGACAGGAGTTGTGTGTTTGACAGGCTTTCTACAAGCCCAGGCCCAAATGCAGCTGGTATCGTGATCTGTGACCATTAATGAGCAATCCTCTTCTCCTGAGCAATGCACCCTGCATCCCTTCCTTCCCATCTTTTTAATTGCAAATTGTTACTATTATTATTGCTTCAATGTTTTATTGGCTTTTAATGTTTGCAAGCCGCCCAGAGTTGCCTCTAGGCGAGATGAGTGGCAAACAAAGTCTAAATAAATAAATAAATAACGCTAAACTCTGCTGTTTCCCAGAGGCAAGTCAAGAAGCATTTAGCTACTTACTTTTTAAATAAGTCCTGAATATTTCAAAATAACTCTGCAGGCAATTCCATGCAGATTCCTAAACTATTGTTTAAAGTGCTGACTGTCACTCCGTCCTGGGGACTAGTTTGTCCCTGCAAATATCGCTGGCACGAAAGGAACAGAATAATGCCAGAATTTAGGGGCAAATTGAAGGCTTTAGATTTGCTACTTTTCTGTCTTACTGTGCTTACTGTGCAAACCAAAAGTGTTGGTTATCAAAGAATAGAAACTTATGTTCTGTTATCAGTTGGATCTCAAGGTGTATGCAGCCCTCAGTCTAATTTCATAAGGCTTTCTACCCAACTACTCAGTATTTTCATGTGACCATCTGATACCTCTAGTCAAAGCATCTAATCTTTCCATAACATCTCTCTCTCTAAAAAAAAAAAAGATGAAAGGAACGTTTTGAAGAAAGAAGGATTAGATAACCTCATCAGCCTTTGACACATCTTCAGCTTTTCTCACCATTGATGTGTGATGCTACCCACTATAGAAATATAATCTTCACCAGAAAACAGTGTTGGCCAGCTTTGATCCAATATTGTGTGTCTTTCTTTCAGGTGGTTTTGTAGGAAGAAATATCCTTCTGGGTTCTGCTCCAAGTGGGGAAAAAGACACTGGAAACATGGAGTCTGCTTGGAAAGATGGTTTAATTGTGGACAGGATCGCATGGCTTGAGTTCCTGAACAGAAAAAGGGAAGATACAGCGAGTCTCCAGGTTTTATGCTCTCTCTGGCTTTGAACTTTCTGGGGCCCAGGAATAAGTATCCTGATTGGTTGTCAGACTCCCAGGGGGTGGGGGTCTTAGCTAGCCTTGCTGGCTGATGTAATCTTCCCAGGTGTCATATGGTGAGTTTCTGCTGCTATTGTGTTGCAGATGGGTCCTATTGTGTTGTGATGGTCCATTGACAAAGATTGACTTCCTGCCTCTGGCCCATTAACAAAGGGTGGGGGGCAAGAAGGTGGGAGCTGCTTTAAAACATGCTTCTCCATTTCTCATCCAGGGAAACATAATATTCTGCCTTTTTAATATTTCCCAAAATATTTCATTCTTCTAGGAAAGGGGTGGATGCTAACTTCCTACAGTTTCTTGAAAGAGGAATGATTGGTCTAGGTTAATTTAATGAATCCTGAATTAAGACACAGCATTTATAAAAGGAGTTATAGGCATAACTCCTGACCTGAGTGGTTTAAGGGCTATGTATGTTTCATTAGCATCTCTCTTGCAGTGCCAGGAAGCGTGGGACTAAAAATGTTGTCGTTGATGATAATAATTTGAAGAGGCAAAATGCAAAGGCTTAAGCTTCAAGACCTTTTACCAAAAACTTTTCCCTTTGAGGCCCCCAGCCCCACCTGCATTTGGAGTACAGCCCTTGACATTCCGATAAAACTGAGCATAGCCCTCAGGTTGCTGTATGTTATATTCTGCATACTGAGATAAATTCTTACCCTTCCTTGAAGTGTATAAAGAGAATCAGAAGAGTCGAGAATTCTCTGGCATTGATATAGATTGTTAGCTTCTGGATAAGGTCACAGCCTGGTCAACTGAGTGAACAATTCAGCTCTGCCCAGGTCAGCAGACCTATTGGAACTTTCTGGGTAATGTCTTATTGCTTTTTTTATATATAGCCATTAATCCGTGACATGCGACTTTTGATGTCTTTATTCAAGCTACTGTTGTGTCACACTGTAAAATTGTATTTTTGTAAACGTTACTCTCATGGAAGAATCTGCTACTTGAAATAGCTCCTCTCAGATTTTGAGAGTTGCAGAATTGACCATAGTTGAATTCCGTGAGATTTTGACTCAGATTGTATGCTCACAGCATTTAATAATATTCCCAAGAGATGAATTGCAAACCTGGACAAAAACCTGATTATCAAAAAGAAATTGGTAGGATTAACTAATTAAACTCAGGTGATTTTGTCTTATTTTTTACACATAAGTAGTGCAATTTTGACCATGGTGCTTGACTTTTAATGAAGTCTCACTTTGTACATCAGAAGCAAAATCCATTCATGCAATTGGACACAAATTGCCTGCATGGCTTTTTCTGCTGCAGTGCTGATGGTGGGCCTGGCTTCTGCTCCTGGATTGTAAATCATTCAGTATTTTATGTAATAGTTTTTGCAAACGGCAAAACCTAAGAAAGTTGCTTGGCAGGTGCTTAGAAATAAAGTGCTCCTAATAGTTAGAAAAAAACCAATTATCTTGCATCAGTTGCAGAAGCGGGACTCCACAGAGACAGTGACTGGAATGTGTGGGGAGGAAAGCAAACGTCGCTGACTCTATTTGCTTCCATTTGCTGCTCAACCCGTCCCCCAGCTTCTCCTCTAAATGTGTCGTTTTGGCAGCCCTTCTGCAGCCCTTCTGGCAGCAACTACATGTTGGCCATGCTAGGTAGGAACACTGGAAATGATAGGTGTTCTGTTGCATTAGACTGGGGAAGGTTTTGCAAATGTTAAAGGTGAAAATGTTGAATGAGGACCAGAGAGATCAGATCCAGACCCTGTGCAGATATGGAGTGTATAGATTAATTTCATCCAGTAATTTTCTATCAGTTGAATCTGCCCTGCAAACTTGATGGGAGGATATAATGGCAGGATGGGAAAACTCACTGGTGGGAGAATCAGATAAAAACAAAATAAAAAAAGCTTTGGGGTCCTAATTTTAGTCCTAAAATTATGTTTGGCTTAAATTCCAGACAATAGAACTGGCAGGTTCCAGGATTCCGGTTTAGATTAGGACACAGCAAAGGACAAAATATTAAATACCTCTAAACTCCTCCCCTCCCCTCCCCTCCTTTCCCTTCCCTTCCCCCCTAATTACTGTCTTCCTGCAAGACTTTGGTTGATGGACTCTCCACTAACAATGCTGAGGTGTACCATGTGTAAATTCATTCTGCTAGTTTGTGTTTCACCAGTTCAGAGCTATTAAAAATTCTATCGATGTATTTTAGAGATATAGTTACTTTGCTCATTATTTTCTTAATGCCTTTATTGAAATGGATTGGGAAAACGTTCTGTGTCTTTTAAACTGTGATCATTTTAACATCCTGTTCAGCTTAATTAGACTTACACTGGTACGTATTTGCTTTGTCAAATGCTTTGACTGTTCTAATTTTTAATAAATTATATTGATAAATTAATAATAGATACCAGGTCAGTTCAGCATAGTGGGAAGCAGGTTCTTTTTCTCAGCTAGCTCCCTGTACTTTATGAAATTCTCCCCAGGTACAGCTGCTATATAAAAGTTATGTGTATTTGTTTGTGCACATGTTGTGCACAGAAGATGGTTGTAGTTTAATGATGGCTGCAGAGGCTGCACAGCACAGTGCAGATATGTGCAATAGTGTCCTTTGTGGCAATAAGCAGACTATTGGAAGCTGACACGGATAAGTTAGGAATGCAGTTTCTGAGTGCACCAAGATGTAAATATCCTGAGATATTTGGTATCTGTCCTCCCCCTTTCTGGCAGAATTACGATGCTTTCTCTGCCTTTGTTTGTGCTGAGTTGTAATGATACTATCAGGAAGATAGCTCCCTCTTGGGCTCCTCACTGATTGAGTGCTCTTGATGGGTACAGCAAACATTCCTCCAGAGAAGACACTGCAGGAATTTACTCAGATCTGAAGATGCTGGCCCTTTTGTCAGTGAGACTACATTCCACTGTCTTTATCTCTGCCCCTCCCTCTCCTCCTCCTCCTTCCTCCTCCACATGCCATTCCTAGGCAGAGTCCAAGTGAGCTGTGCTTGCTGGTCTCAGGCCTTGAGGAGGGGTTACCCTGGGGATGTTTCTCCAGCTCCAAATCCCATTAGAGAAGACAGTGACTGATGGGAGAAGCAACCCAGCACCAAGAGAGAAAGATTGCTATAGTCTGCACATCTGCATCGATGAAAGGTGTCTCACTTACTCATCTCTCTCTTGTGTATTAGTTAGGAAGAGGCCTGAGTCAATTTGGAAGAGTGGAAGGAACAAAGAAAAAAATAAATTAGAATACCCTGCCTTTATTATTTTTTTCAAATAACTCAAGGTGGCAAACATCTCCAATACACCTTCCTGCTCCTATTTTCTCCACAACAACTACTCTGTGAGGTGAGTTGGGCTGAGAGAAAGTGCCAGCTGGCTTTTGTGACTAAAGCAGAACTAGAACTCATGGCCTTCCTTCTAACCTAGTATCTTAATCACTAGGCCAAATTGGTTCTCTTAATGCCTTTATTGAAAGTAATCAATATTAATATTTATTTAATGAGTTCATAAAATGCTGTTTGTAGGCAGGCCTTCCAACATCTTCTGACTAGATTTAAAAGGGTTTGATAGTTTGTGATTCAGCATATTTTGGGGAAATCCAGCCAGTACTTTGGAATGTTGTCTGAACCAATCTAATCCGCTGAGTCCTAAAATGCTTGTATTGGAGAATACCTGTGTGTGAGCTCTTGCCACAGGTTATCTCATTAAAATTTTCTCCCGTCTGAAAGGGAGGACAGAACTGAGAAGTCAAGGAAATAATATAGTAGTTTGTTTAAGATTGTTTGGCAAGTTAATGGCCAAGATGGGATTTTAAGTGAGAACTCCCTATCAGTTATTGTTCAGCAACAGCTATGGAATAGAGTTGCATATTGCTAGGAAAATATGAGGCATTCATATTTTGTATTTGCCTTATAACTTAACAACTTGGGAGGATGATAACTTAAAACCTCACTGGTTTTAAGGCCCTTTCTTCCAAGAGTTTCTCAGGAAAATATAATTATGACAGACTGCTATCACTCAGACCAAACTATCTGAGGTGTCCTTGTCTATATCACTAGGAATTACTTTTATTTTTCTTTGTTAAGCACTACTTTTATACTTTTATAAGATGTGGAAGATACATGAGACCAGCCTTTTGGAAGGGCTGATTGTTGCTTTGCCCAATCAAGCAAAATGCCCCATCTGTGATGTCATAGGTCTACCCAGCGAATCAGAAAATTACCCAGCAGTTAGATTTTTCTTCCTAATGATCCTGTGGCTGAATAATAAAAAACGATGCTAGTTTTTTCCTGCATGAAAAGGATTATAATGGTAGAGGCTTTTAGCATTTTTGTTTTTGAAACACAAAAGATGAATTTTGTCTATTCAGACCTCTCAGTTTGGAACTGTTAATCAGATGCTTTAGATAGTTCTGTTGTGTCATTCCAAAACCAGGGATTTGTCATACTTCCATTAAATGTTCTTCTCGGTAAATAACTTTTAGCTTTTAAAATGTTGGGTTTTAGATTTGTTTTTTGATCGAAACACTTGCAATAAAATTGAGGCATAAAAGCACTTGCAATAAAATAAAAAAATAAATCTTATTTTCCCTTGATATGAAATTGTACATCCCACCCCTTCCAGTTTCAATAGTAGCCAGGTACAGAGGTTTACAATTGAGGGTTTGTGTTGAGGATTTAGGTTTGATTTTACAAGAGCCTCAGTATGGGCTCAAACACTTAATGAAGTCTTTGAAGGACTTTGGTGCATTAGATGGCTTTAAAATAAATAAATAAATAAACACCCCCCCCCAATACATTGGTGGGGGGGATGTTCATAATGATATAAAACTATGATTATGCAAGATCAAGACACCCTGATGAAAAAGTCTGGCTTTAAAAATAAGAAGGTGGTTGAATATCTAGGGTCTAATATGAATTGTATTCTATTTTAGAATAATTATACTAAGATATACTGTGTAGAACGATACAGGTAATTCTTGACTTACAACAATTGAGCCCAAATGTTTCATTGCTAAACAAGACAGTTGTTAAGTGAATTTTGCCCCATTATATGACCTTTCTTGCCAGAGTTGCTATGTGAATAACTGCAATTGTTAGTAACACAATTGTTAAGGGAATTTGGCTTTCCCATTGACATTGCTAATTAGAAGGTCGCAAAAGATGACCACGTCACCCTGGAACACTGCAACCATCATAATTACATGTCAATGGTAGGGAGTAGGGTGCTATACAAATTCGATTAAATAAATAAAAAAATAAAATTGTCAAGTGTCAAAATTTGGATTACATGACCATGGAGAGGCTGTAATGGTCATAAGTATGAAAAACGGTCATATCACTTTTTTCAGTGCCATTGGTTGTAAGTCGAGGACTACCTGCATTAAAAAAAGACTTATGGCAGTGGGACAAATTACAACTGTCATTGTTGGTTGGAATTTCAGTAATTAAGATGAATGTTTTGCTTAGAATATTGTTCTTATTTCAGACAATACCACTGTGCCATTTGACCAAAGGCAAAAAAGATATTTCCAAGTTTGTATGGCAAGATAATAAAACCAAGAATTAAATATAAATTGTTGCAAGATATTAAATAAAGCCATGGGCTAGGACCACTTGACTTTAAAAACTGTATTTTCTGCTTGTTTTCTGATATGGATGAAAGATTGGTTGACTTTGAGAAACAGGAAGTTGCTGGAGTTGGTAGGACACTATTTGAGATGTGGGTGGCACAGTTATTTATACTATGATAAAGTTAATATAGATTTTAATAATAATTTTGTTAGGTGTGTCATACTGAAGGTTTGGAATAGGCATAATGTAATATTGACTCCCAAAGTTTTTTTATGGTTGTCATCCCAGAAATGATAATTACACAAACTTGGTTGACATATGCTAATTTATTGACTTTTTTTTTTTTTGAAGGAAAACCTAAATTAAAATAAAGAGAAGATTGGAAATGGGAGGTCATTCTTGTCAATGATTTGCTCATTTTCATTTGTTAGAAGAGTTTAAACTGGATAAGAACGATTATATTTTTGCAAATGAGAAAACTGACTTTGAATTAGACTTGTGTACTAATGATGTGCAAGTATTGTCAAGATGTATAAATTTTATTGAAAATGAATATGGAAGATGAACATGTTAAAGATTATATGATTAAATGGGCAAAAATTGGATATAATACAATGCTCAATCGATAAAAAAAATTGCAGAGCAAAGGATTGAAAATTACTTCGAATTCTATAGTTGTACCTTTGCCCTCAACTCCTTCAAAACTTGTTGAATTTGGTACTCAATGCATTTTGATGCAAAAACGCTGTCCTGCTACTCATCATTTGTTTGGTACGCAGTGTGCTGTGATAGAAAGAGAGGGACAGCTCTAGAGAATGGACAGGAAGCCAGCCATGCTGGGAAGCTCACTGCAAAAGGAAGTGGGGGGACAGCCGCAGAGGACAGACAGGGAATTGGTCATGTTGGGAAAATTGCTGACATAGGAAGAGCAACAGACAGGAAGTCTTTCCTGGCCAAAACAAAGGCTCACATGGTAAGTCACATGGTTTGTTTGGTACTTGTCATTTTTAATACTCGTGCCTCCTAGAACCAATTAATGACAAGGATTGAGGTACCACCATAAGAGAAAGAGAATTTTTTGTAAGATGATGTACCTTTGATATTTAATACCTGACACATTGTCAAAGGTGCATAAGAGAGTGTCAAATATATGTTGGAAATGCAACCAATGTGAAAAGTTGTTTCAATGTGGGATTTCTTGTTAGAAAGTAAAAAAAAAATATTTTTGGGATTTGAGGATTACAAGTATTTATGATTGTAGAAATACTATGTATTATTGTTGGTTTTAGAGCAATAGGTTAATGCATTTTTGGAATTTCCACCAGGGAAAATGGGAAGTAATTTTCCCCCTTTCCCTTTATTTTTCTTGTTTTTATTTCCATTTGCTGAGTTTGCTTTTTCTTTAACCTTTCTTTTCCCTAACCCCTCCTTTTTTGTTAGCAAAGGGTAGTTTACCCTTTGCTGACATTAATAATTTAAAAAAAAAAATAGCCAGGTACCATGGAAAATGGCATGGGCTATGATATTAGCCCATCAGAAGTATACAAAGGACTGTCCTTCACACAGTAATTCTCTGTGTCAATAGGTGATCAATATTTTTGGTCTAAGATTGTATAAATATATGTACATATCCCCATAGTAGAGGTTCAGTGTCTTACAGCACTTTATAAAGGAATACTTTTATTATGACTTGAATTCTATGAAGATTGGTCTCCATTTCATATTTCCTTTAGGTAACTATTTATTGTTTTTTAGTGCCCACTTCTTTTGCTAACTGGGTTGTCTATAAGCATTGCCAGGCTTCCCAATTTTAATTAGACAATTTCCAGCAGGAATGGGCCAACTAAGCCCTGGAGGACTAAAAGAAACCCAGATGTCAACCTGGTTCTCATTTCCATTCAGGAAGACTTCTTGCAGACTTCTTCAATCAGAACATCAAGGATTAACTATTTGTTTTATGATGATACGATCTTTATACCCAGGATTCTCTAACTGGATTCCTTCCCACTAGTATTGGACCAAGTATTTCGTGTTTGGAGGGTTCCTCTCCCAGGGCATACTGTTTTCAGAGAAGTTTTACATGGTCTGTCATCAGATGTTGCACAAAGAATAACTGGTCACAAATCTGATTTTTAAAAAATGGCAGAGATCCAAAATATTTTTAAACATTTATGGGAGAGTTAAATGCTACTAGATTTGGATTTTTTCAGAAAGTTCTTTATTTCGCCCCTCACTTTTGCATCCTTTCCATTGATTAATTCCTTTCCCTCATGTTGCCGGTTTTTCCCTTGGCATCATTGAAGGTTTCACGTATCGGATAAGTATTTAAAGGGGTATTGTTACTTCTGAAAAACCCCAGGCTGGAATCTCATCTGCTGTTTGAATATGGACTAAAGATACAATAATAAGTAAGCTACAGAATTCATATTTTAAGCTACCGAAACAGTCCCAACTCTGGACTCCATAATAAGAGCAATTCAACCATAAATTATTCAAACACATTGCTGTGTGACAGTTTCCAAAAACAAGATTTCTGCTAACCGTCTAATTATTTTTTTCATGTATTGACATGCATGGTTTATGGTTTTTTAAGGCAGTTGAGTCATGGTTGGTTCTTGACTACTTATGTCATTTTGACATTTTCTCATGAAAAATTCTCGTGTAATCCATAGGGGACAAATGTCTGTTAAATAGTACATTGGATTAGCATTCTTTTTTTTTTTTTTTTAGAAGAGCAGGCAGTGGAAGTTGCTGATTTACAACAGCCATTTTTATTTAGGAGCCTCAGAAATTATGGTTTTTTTATAAAAATCTGGAAAAATTAACATATGTTATCCTGAAACAGTGATACAACATGAAGGTAGCAGTATGGGTAAAAATCCAAACCAGAATTTTGGCTCCATCGCTACTGATATGGCAGTATGCTACGAAGGACAGAATTTTACAGGTAATCCTTGCTCTGCAACCACAATTGGGACCAGAATTTTGGTTGCTAAGCAATGTGGTACTTAAGACAGTCATTTATTTATTTATTTATAAAGTTTATTTGCCACCCATGTCGTATCCAATGCCTCTGGGCCAGTGGTGGGTTTCAAAAAAATTTACTACCGGTTCTGTGAGTGTGGCTTGGTGGGCGTGGCATGGCTTGGTGGGCATGGCAGGGGAAGGATACTGTAAAATCTCCATTTCCTCCTGATCAGCTGGGATTCAGGAGGCAGAGAATAGATGGGGGCAGGGCCAGTCAGAATTTTTACTACCGGTTCTCCAAATTACTCAAAATTTCCCCTACCAATTCTCCAGAACTAGTCAGTACCTGCTGAAACCCACCTCTGCTCTGGGCATCTTATAACATTATGGAATTCCCAGTTGTCATCATATGACCGGACCAGATTTTATGACTGTTTTTATTGCAGTTGATAAGCAAATCAAATGGTCATTAAGTGAGTCATTAAGCAAATCCAGGTTTCCCAACTGACTTTGCTTATTGGAAGTCAGCTGGGAAAGTTGCAAATCGCCATCACATGATTGCCAGATGCCTCAACATTGTATTTGCCAAATGCCCATATTGCAATCATGTGACCGCAGGAATGGTACAACAATTGTAACTTTGAGGATGGGTTTTAGCCCACTTTTTCTGAGGCCATCATAACTTCAAATTGTTGTTAAATGAATGGATGAGTTGCGGACTACCTGTAGTTCAACACAGTTCAGGGGGAAAATATTGTATGAGCTGAATATCAAGGCAGTGAGAAATGGTAAGTACAATTTTATGATACTTACAATAATTTTTTTAAAAAAAAATCTGGACACCTGCAAGGAAGGGAAGCTTGCCAAAAGCTTTTGTATATCTGGAAACACCTTATAATTGCCAGAATAAAGTCTACTCTTACCAGGATGTTGGCAGAACAATAAATATTGTGGTGCAAGCCCCTAATACGTTTCCCTAAGGGTTTAAATAATAAAAGTAAAAATGAACAAGTAAGAGTATCGGAGAAATATTTCACCAGATTAGACATGTATCTCTACCCCTTTCATATATGCAGTAGAATGAGTAGAACAATACACTCATTTCTTTGAGTTCTTCTTCCTCAATCCTGCCTTGATATTGGAATAAATTGGGGTGGGGTAGAAATAATGAAGGGTCTTCTCCAACCTGTAACTCTTGGAATTCTCAGTTGTGCAGATCCATAATTGCTACACAGCAGGGAGATTCTGAAATTTGTAGTCCAATATTGTGGGATTTCTCCAAGCAGACTAGTTTGGAGAGAATTCAATAGAAGCATATTTTATCAAGATGAACTTCTGATAAAGTAGTTTGATTATTTTTTTAAAAATAGCTAAAAAATCATTATAAAAGAATTCCAGTGATAATGATGTGTCAAATGCAAATTAAATCAGCGTCCAATTTCTTGTATTTCTTTCTTCCACTGAAGTTATGAAACATAATGGATGTCCCTCTTTGCCTTTTGGGTTTAATAATGGATGAATCTGATATTGGGTTGTTTACTTCTGATTGTATAAGAATCAACTCAGAGAACTATACTGGAGAGCTCCAGTTGGGAAAGTCTGATGCAGATCATAAATGCTCTTCTGTTTATAAGCAATCGGGAGATATGTCCTTAAATATATATAATTTTTCCAATCACATCTAATTTGGCCTGAGCTGAAGTACTAATATAATATTATGGGAATTCAGAGACACTATTCGTGCCTGAAGTATAATTCAGTTTCATTAGTAGCTGGTTTATTCCTCATCTGGCACTAACTGAGAATCTGTTCCATGCCATAATATTCTTACTTCTTCCACAAGCATCCTCTGTGCAGCCGAGCATGAAAACAGATGAATGTGCACATAATAACGGGTGCATTTTTGGTACTCCTTCTGAAACATATTGTGTATGGCAGACCACCTATTCTCATGCAAGTCACCTGTTGTGTTCAGTCAAACCTGATCAGAAGGCATCTCTTGCATGAACATAGCAGCAACAGAGCACCCTGCTGGGATCAAAGCAGCCTTACTTAAGATGTCTGTGAGGGAGAGCAAGTACTTCCTCTGCCACCTGGACCCATGGCATGGTGTACTTATGTTCTCTGCTAGCACATGCGAAAGGCACACGCTCTATAACACAGGTGTCAAACTGGCAGCCTGACAGCCAGATGCATTACATGCAGGCCACACCCACCCCAGATCTGCGAAGGGGGAAAAAACATAGCAATACGTCATGTGACGCTGCGTGTTTGACACTCAGGCTCTATATCCTAGGATCATATTAATTGTGTCTACTATATTTTTCCATAATTATACTATATTTTTCTGTGTGAGGCACTGCTCTCCACAACAAAGCAATAACCTGAACTAGTAGCTTCATCCATTAGCATTCATTTAAGAGCTCTTTGTATTTAAATAGAAGTTGTGAGTCAAGAAGATTATGAAACAGGTCCAAATGAAAGAATGCGACCTTATCCAGAACCCTCAGGAATTTTAGGCCTTGCTGGGAGCAAACTGGGAGCGAACGTGATGGGATTAACTTCAAACCTGTTCCTCCCTGTCTAGATCCTAATAGCCTTGAGACACTAGAACTGTGCCTTGACAATACAATTTTCCCAGTTCAGAATCAAGTTGTAAAATTGAGTATCATGACCTTGATACATGGCATCGTGCCAACAGACAAACTCATTAAATGGTTTCTCCTAGATATTAAACAGAAATGGAACACTGAGTCTTATGGCACTCTGCAAAGAAGAAATCCTGGACTTGATCTCTTCTAAACCAATGTCCCTTCAAAAAGGACAATCATTGCAAAACATTGGTCCTCACTCTTAACCCAGAGTTAACATATAAATGCTATACCCAAGAATGAAACCAGACTGAAATGGATACAAATCATCCATTTTCTCCATAAATCTTTGAGTTGTAGTCACATCATATATGCAAATATCTTTGTTAAAAAGAGAAGACTACAAACAGGTCAACAATTATCCAGAAATTCTGGGCTGAGTGAGGGCTTCTTGAGCAGTGATCATGTCACCCCTTCTTGCATAGCAGGCTATCTATCCTTCTCTCAAGGAAGCGTTTAACACTGTTATGACCCTGCCACCAATGACTTCTCTGGAAGTTTTCAGGAAGAACAAAGATCTAAACTACAGACTACAGGTGTTAAAGCTGATGTCAGAGAGAACTCTTTCCAACTCCATGGTACTCACAGGAATAAATTCATGCCAGATGGTCTTGTACGCATAGCTTTGGTCATTTCAGGAAGACCTACCCAGCTGGAAGCCAAGTATGAGCAACTGGCTTTAGGTCACTTTAAAAAGGACTCCTGGCTTTGTTTTATGGACAGAATAAGAGTGGAAAAATGATGCTTTGCTACTCTTATTGACACAATGTAGGATTGAACGTAAACTTACTTGTTAGCTTTTCATCTTTTTCTAGTGGTGTCCTAGAAATCTCCTTAATTGCTTCAACTACTCAATAAAGCAAAGATTTTTCTGACTTGGTGAACAGGGAGAGTCCCATAAATCAATCCAGGGGCAATCCCAATTTGCCCCAGAGCCCATCTTCACATATACTATACAGCCTCATTTGTGTCAACAATGAATGCTATTAGAATTTCCTGTATGATGGTTACAATACCTCTTCCTTGCCTTGGCTTGTGGTTGATGCCAAGCTTCAAACCCAGATTAGGCACTTCTCAATGATGCAGGAACTTCCTCTTCATCCATCTAGTTTTCATTAAAACATACCAGGATTGCTCTAATTAAAGACTGAATCATGTATTCATAATGTTCAGCAATAATTTCCAGGGAGAAGACATTATTAAATATCTTAAAATCAGAAGATTTTAAAGGTTAAAGTACAACTGAAACTAGAAACATTGTTCTTGAAACTAATGGACAGACAACTAGAAAAAAAGTTATGGAACTTTGTTTTTATATATGATGTTGCAGCAAGAGTATTATATACTCAAAAATGAAAAGGTCCAACATTACTTGCAATGAAGGGATGGCTCATGGCTGGTAAAGAAGATGGAACTTGCAGAGTTGGTAAATTTACCAGTGAATACAGAAAAAAACAATATTTGTATTTATAGCTGACTGAAAATCCTTTATGGACTTTTTTTGCATGAAACAGAAGAAAATGCACTCATGATTTATGTTTTTGATCATTAGAAAAAAATTGAGTGAGCTTTTTGTCTATAATCTTAAGAGTATGAGCCAATATTGTAATTGTACTTATATTTGCATTTTCTACTCGATCCATCAAGTTTTTTGGCAAGATAAACAGAAATAGGTCACCAGATTTTTCTCCAGGCCAGAGTTGTGTTGATCAGTAAAATAGGCTTATATTGTTCAAACCTCCACCCACAGCATGATAAGGTACAGTTGTACTTAGGGGGAGGATACGACTTCTATTTGCTGCAGAAGAACCAAAAACTTTTTTTCTATTTCTTTTGGTTGTCTTTTTCTGTATCCTTCCTTCCTTCCTTCCTTCCTTCCTTCCTTCCTTCCTTCCTTCCTTCCTTCCTTCCTTCCCTTCCCTTCCCTTCCCTTCCCTTCCCTTCCCTTCCCTTCCCTTCCCTTCCCTTCCTTTACTAGTTTCTATTGATTTTCACATTCTTTGTAAAACTTTTAATAAAATATAAACATTAAAAAAGCAATAATATCCAGGCATTCTGAAGAACTGGTTACCTGGCTCCTCCATTGAGGAGGGGAAGCCAGAAGTAGGAATGTGTAAATTCCCCTTATTATTCTACCTTCTTATATAACTCAAAGTGGTGAACATATATAATACTTCTGCCTCCTATTTTCTCCAAACAATACTCCTTTAAGGTGGGTTGGGCTGATAGAATGATTGGCTTAAAGTCAACCAGCCAGTTTATGCCTAAGGCAGGCCCACGACTCACAGTTTTTCTGGTTTCTAGGCCAGCACCTTAACTGTGACACCAAAATGGCTGTCACCCTCCCTCTCCTCCCATTATAATTTTCTCAATGCATCATCACCTCTCCAACTTATCATAATGTCTACGGGGGTTCCCATTTACCATCTGATATAGTATTTACGTATATCCCCATCCAGAGCCAACCTATCCATTCTAATTTACTGTCCATCACCCCCTGGTCCATATACTACCTTTCTAAAGGGCTGCCCTTTAGAAATAATCCCCCAATAAGAACTACAGATAGTCCTCAATTTACTACCATTCCTTTAACAACCAAATGAAGAGACTTAACAGTTGCCAACATGCATGCATTTATAATGATTACAGCATCCACAATCATTTGCGACCTTCCCAGAGGGCTTCCAAAAAGCAAAGTTAATGGGGGAAAGCTGGATTTGCTTAATGACCGCATTTGCTGCTTAATGACTGCAGCAAAAGAAGGTCATAAAATTGTGCACAACTCAATGACCATATTGCTTAGCTACAGATGCTCCAGTCCCTATAGTAGTCATAAACAAAGGTCTACCTGTACCATAAAAACCATGCGCATGATAAACCAGCCAACCAACACAATGCTTTCCAGCCACCTATGTGCACCACAATGTCTCCTAATGTATGAATTGTTATCACAGCTACATTTCTCAAATCCTTTCCACTTCTCACATTAAAACTGACATTATTTTCTATCCTACTCTACTAGCTTCCAGAAAGTTAACTCTTGAAATCCACTTCCTCTCTTTCTTTCTTTTTTCTCTCCCAAGAGGAAAAAGGAGAAAAAGGAGGAAAATTCCCTTTTTCCTCATCTTTCTAACTGCCAGACCCACTTAGCAATCCTTATTTTGTTGTTCATTATGAAATCCTCTTCATAAAAAATCTTTGCTTTTGAAATCAAATATAATCAAAGGGCAGCTAGATGACAGCTATTGTGGCATCAGAGGTTGCCATAATAAAATAGTGGGTGTTCCAGTGGGTACATCTGGCCACAATAGCCATTTGGTTCAGGCAAACAAACCAAATTTCCTGAGAAGCCCTTCTATAGTTCTGCAGCTTGTATTTTTACGCAAAAGCTCAGAATTGCCCAACATTGCCAAAACCAAATGAACTTACTTTGTCTGAATTCTTCTTTCTCCTGCTTCGTCTGCTTTTGATCACTCTCACTACTACAGGATTCAGTCCAGGGGTGAAATCAAGCAGGTTCTGAGAGGTTCTGGAGAATCAGTAGTGGAAATTTTGAGTAGTTCAGAGAACCGGCAAATACCACCACTGGCTGGCCCCAGAATGGGGTGGGAATGGAGATTTTGCAGTATCCTTCCCTTGCCATGCCCACCAAGCCATGCCCACAGAACCAGTAGTAAAAAAAATTGGATTTCACCACTGCTTCAGTCATGTGACCTCAGACTGTTCCCATCCTCCAGGCTCTGATTTTACAGGCTGGATTGTCTCCTTCTTTTGTCACTCTGTTTCAGTTTCTTCTCCATCCGTCTCCATTATTTCCACCAGTTCTTTCATCCTCTGCCACTATAATGTCTCTCACTGATCGCTTCTCAAAACCAAACTCATTACATTCAATCTATTCACTTCCCCTAACATTCCACTCACTTCTTCTCACTAGCTTTTTACTGAAAGCTTTTGTATGACTGCAAATTCCCAGGCACCATCACAAAAACATAACTAATTTGATTGTTTCCAACATATGAAGTTCTCATCAGGGTATGATGGCAACATGACCCATGTCACACATTAAATAATGTTCCCTAATCTGGAATTCTCCAGATATCTTGAAGTACAACACTTATAATTCTCATCCAGCAAGCTTTCTGCTGTGGTCCAACTGGAAAAGACTATTTTAAAGTAGGGGCCACACTACCTGCTCAACTATAAAGCATGATGGAGGGAATAATCCATTAAAGCAAAACACTCTTTCAAGGTTTCACAGAAGCCTATTATTTCTAGCCTATATTTAAAGCCTCTTAAAACAAATTATCTAAAGTTGTACAACAGAAAAAGAAAACACTAAAAAGCACATTAAAAAGCAGAACAGCATAAACATCCAATACAAAGTTTACAAAAATGAACTATCAGGTATATGGGCCTAAAGTTTAACACCATACAATTAAAATAGTTGTATTCTTGTATCTGATTACTGAGTCATGTTTCTTTCCACTTTTTGTCCTTATTCAAATGCTTACAAGGGGATCTCAGCAACATTCAGTGATGAGTAATAATATGGTCCTAACAAATGAAAAAAGCATAGATAGCCTCTGTCGATGGTTGCATGTCTACCATGAAGTGTGCCCATTTGATCATGGTGAGTCTTGAAAAGCCTTTGCACATATATGATTTTCCAGTGATATTTTCTGCCCCTGATCCAACAGAGATCTGTTCCTTTACGTTGTCTCCAATTCTAATTTTCTCTGAGAATTTTTCCTCTTTCTTTTTTTCTTTTTTCTCAGTTCTTTTTTTAATCAGCCCATCTGTATTTTTCCTCCTGTGGAGCTGGTATTTAGCTAGAAGGGATGGTAGATACTGTATAACCATTTGATATGATTATCATATCCATAACATATCTTGTTTGGTATCAATTGAAGGCTTTAACAGTTTCATAGATTTGTGATTTGGTCTGATATCTTTTTGTGTTGTTTCAAGACGAACCCTGATACTTTGCTAGTTAGCTTTGTTTTTAATTGAACCAGTGTTAGAAATACATTTTCTTTTGAGGGAAATATTAGATAAATTTGAACAAAAGGCAATGATGGGACCATGGGTATAAGATCATCTTACTGGTTAGTGATGTATTATTTGTGTTGACAAAAATCAAATGGATAATAGCCTCACTTTCCTAGAAGAGAATTAAAATAATTAGAAAATAATGGATCAGATTTTATTTGTTTACTTTTGCCTGGATTTCTGTGCTTGAAATGTAACACTCATACATTTTTGCTCCAGTGTCAAAAATAACATGGATATTAAATGAACTTTCTGAGAGAGAATTTTCACTATTTCAGCAACTTTTCATCATTTGCCATGTTTAGACCACAAACCTAATGTTCACAATACCTTGTTTCAGTTTTTGGACTTCTAATTTCTTCCTACTTCCCCTTTTTGTATTAATTCATCCAATGAAGATTTCTAAAGAGCTCAGAAATATGCACGTTTGGAGAAAGGTACTACTCAACTAAAGATTTGATATTCTTTTTTTTTCTTTCATGGATCAAGATGGCAACTCTTGTTTTGTTTTTAATCTTCAATATGCAGAACAACTACATTTCAACAAGCAGACTTACTCCATCATATCTAGATAATCCTATAGTAACTAATTTCAATTCTGTATGTCATTGCTGTGAAAGGAGGAGCTCTTTATCCTCACTCTGTTTTTTCAGGGAAGAATGAGGAATTGTAGTGAAGAGGCAACAAGGTTTTTTTCTTATCTTCTCTGAAGAGGTGTAGCCAGACCCTGAGGCACTTCATTCATCACAGACTGTGTTTGCGTAAAGTTTGCAAGAGCATGTTAAAGGATCACTGTTAATTCCCGGTTTGGCCTTTTTGTGTGAAAGAAGATGAATTGAAGTTATTTCTGCACTAACAAAGCTCTGTAAACAACAATAGGGACACTTTCTGTTAAATCAGCTAATGCATTCCAGACCCATTGAGCCCTTGTTTTGTGGTTGTGACAGATTAACGATACATATTCCCATTCCCAAAAGTTGTTAGGATGGGGATCAGGAATTTTCAAACCTCAAAAGTGTGCATTTATTTATTTATTTAAATTTATAAAGTCACACAACTTCACAACAACTCTGGCAGTGTACAATAATGTTTTTGCTAAAAAAAAAAACCAAAACAAGTAAAAACCTCCAATGTCCAAAAATAAGAAAACAACCAGGACCCTCTACTCAGTCTATGCTAAGCCAAATTTTCCAGACTCCATTAAAGATGGAGAGGGGGGCCAGTTGGATCTCAGAATGAATGTTGTTCTAAGAAGCAAATGCTGTGACAGAGAAGTGGCACTTCCGAGGTCCCATCAGATGGCACAGATTAATGGAGTAAACCTGGAATATGTCAATTATTCAGGACAGGAATTATGGAAGATGGTCCTTTACATAGCCAGACTCTATAGAATAAATGGCTTTATAGGTGATAACATCCACCTTATACTTCACCTGAAAGCCTACTGGTAACTACTGGTAGGTCTAGCTCATTGCAAAAGATTTTGTAAGAGCATGATGTGGCATACCCATAATGAATCAAATGCAGCTTCCAAATGGTTTTCAAGGATAGCCCCAGTAATGCATTGCAATATTTTTTGTCATGTGAGGTGAACAAATTATGAGTGACTGAAGCCTCCTTCCTGTCCCCAAACGGGGTAACAGTGCAATTTGGCACACAAGATGGATTTGTGCAAAGGCTTTCTGGTCCTTAAGCAGGAGTCTTAAGTACAGGAAAAAGCCCCAAATTGCACCCCTATTTCCAAAGGGTCAAAAATTCACATCCATTTGTTTAGACAGGACTGAATTTGAGCCTGTTCCTCCTCATCCATGCCCCCAAAGATTGGAGATTTGGTTTATAGACCAAATCTTGGATTTGGTCTATAAACACCAATAGAACATGATCACAGAAAAGGAGGAGAATCACAACCTCACTTTTAGCCCTTGCAATGGGCCAGAAGAAAAGCCTAGTCAATAGTATTGAAAGCTGCTAATAGAATAGAATCAGGATGATTGTACTTCTCCTATCCCAGCTCATCCACAGGTTATCAAAAAGCACCATCAATGCTGTCTCAGTACTATGCTATGATCTAAGCACTGAGTGAAAGGGATCTAGACAATCAGTTATCTTCACAGCCCTCTGAAGCCATACCACAACCACCTTCTTAACAATTTTTCCTTACAGAAATAATAATTTTAAAAAACCCAAATAAAGGTAAATTCTTAAAAGTGGAGGTTGGAGACTAGATTAAAATTGTCCAGTGAAACCTATTGAGAAGGGGATGCACTAGTGCCTCTCTCAAGACAGTGGGGATACCCCTCCCTCAATGAAGTGCATACCACATAGAATCATAGGGCTAGAAGGAACCTCAGAGGTCTTCTAGTCCAACCCCCTGATCAAGGCAGAGGCCTTATACCATTCCAGTCAAATGATTGTCCAGTCTATTTTGAAAACATCCACAGATCCAATCACAGCTGATCTCCTGGATATCCTTCACCAACTATGAGGGACATAGATATAATAAATAGGCGATCATGTTTGCAAATCAAAGATGCTATCCACCACCACAAAAATTATAGCTCAATTTCTTCCCAGCTAACCACACAGGAACATACTTCTGCCATCCTGATACGGTTTATCCAGGTGGAATCTGACTGAACGCATTCAAGTGACCTTATCCACTGGAGGCCTAGGAGTCACTTTTATAAAATGATATTTGTAGGTAACCATAAGAATAGAAATAGCAGAGGTGGCAGCGGAGTCGGACAGCAATGAGGCTGAGGAAGAACATGGACGAGTTCTGGGGAAGGCCCAGATGTGGGCTCTGTGTCAGTGGCAGAGATGAGGCCAGGGCCGTCGGGGTGTGATGTGCAGACTTCGGAGCCTCCAGAGGCTGACAGTAGAGAGGCAGAGGAACAGGAAGTCCCTGTTCCTAGTGCATGTATGAGAAGAGCTGCCAGAAGGCAGGAGCAGCTAAAGCAGAGAGGACAACTGGGGAGTGGGGCCAAGAGATGATTGGTCCCTCCCATAAGGCTTAAAAGATCAGCAACGGCTCTTGGCCTCTTTGCTGGAAAACAGCTGTTGAGAGAATTGCTTCTTGTTCGACTGTAGTTATTTCTTCTGTTCCTGAACTGTTGCCAAGAAAAGCCTTTTGCAGTTTGCCTAATTATCTCAAGGTCAGGGATAAACTAAAGACTGGTGTTTTGAGGGCTTTGCTTTCATTTAATTTAGAATACAGTGAGAATGAGTTAATTTTCAGCTGTTTTAATAAAATCTGTTCGTTTTTTGGAACTGTTTTGCATTTAGTATCAATTATGTGGGCCTGGGTCACAACACAGAGGCTATATATGAGCAATATACAGAGCCATGGTGGTGCAGTGGTTAGAATGCAGTACTGCAGGCTAACTCACTGCTCACTCCAGGAGTTTGATTCTGAGTAGCTCAAGGTTAACTCAGCCTTCCATCCTTTTGAGGTTGGTAAAATGAGGACCAAAATTATTGGGGGAGCAATATGCTGACTCTGTAAACCACTTAGACAGGGGCTATAAAGCACTGTGAAACAGTATATAAGTCTAAGTGCTATTGCTAATATGGCTCAGTGCTCTTGTGAATTCAAGCAAAGTATCTACTGGAGCCTCAGGAAAATCTCCAGGATTCAACTTGGTCCATTAGTCATCTTGAGCAGACTGAATGACTAATACCTTTACCTCCTCCTGGGATAGGGGACTAGCACTAGTAATCTGAAAAGTAATCAGACAGTACACTGAAAAGTAATCAGACAGTTATCTATCCAGGGCAATTGAGTGATTGGTAATGTTCTCCACACCCATATCATGTCTGTACAGGCCCAAAGTAAAAATCAGATGTATATGAGACCTCCAGGTTCTCAATAACTTGATTCAAGCCATGGTAAAGATGAACTCCTGAGCTGTCCCAGCCTCAATACCACTCAAAGGATACTTAAAGGATTGCAAGCCTATTGATCCAGAGCAGAATCAAGCAATTGAGGCAGGGATGTCACTCCACAGCAGGGAGGCTGGTATAGTAGCACTGGTGCATAAAATGTGTCCTTTCTGTTATTTTAATTACAACATACTGAAGGAGAGAAGATGCCACTTGCCTAGCCAAGCAACACCCATGAGAACCTTGTTAAGCCTTTAGCTATTTCTGTTACTTAGTGAAGAAGCTTACAAATCCTGCTGTCCTTTTAATGCCAATATCCATCTATTGCTATGACAAATCTTTATAGTTATATTAAGGCATCTATCTTATTATTCATCTCATTGGATCCTTGAAAATGAATTCAAGCTGCGGTAAGTCTCAGGGATACATCATCCCCGTAATCCCCTTGCCTTTGCTTTGCATGTTTGAAGAGATCAAAAACTTTTTATCTTAATTTCCAATAGAACACAGTTTAATGTTTCATTAGAAGCTAACAATAAATACTTGGCCCTTTTCAGACCAGGTTCCATAACTACAGGTTGCCTTCAATTTACAACAGTTCATTTGTTTTTATTTATTTTTTTTATTAAAAAAGTTTTACAAATACAAATTTTTCCCCCTTTCCCCCCCTTCCCCTCCCTAACCCTCCCTAACCCTTCCCTCCCCTCCCTTGACTTCCCTTGTAACCTTAAAATTACAATTCATTTTTAACTCCCCAAATATTAAAAGGTGAAATCTAAATCCTATCATGATTCCCCCCAACTACTCTGCAACAGTTCATTTATTGATCTTTGAAAGTTACAACGGCACTGAAAAAAGCCACATGGTGATGTGATCAAAATTCAGATGCTTGGCCACTGGTTCATATTTATGATGGTTGCTGTGTCCCAGGGTCATGTGATCACCTTTTTCCACCTTCCAACAAGCAAAGTCAATGGGGAAGCCAGATTCACTTAACAATTGTGTGACTAACTTAACAAAGTTGGCAAGAAAGGCTGTAAAATGGGGCAAAACTCACTTAACAAATGTCTCACTTAGAAACAGAAATTGTGCGTTCAATTGTGGTCGTAAGGACTACCTGTATTTTATTAGTTGCTGTTTTATAACATGGGGCTGGAATCAGATGTGGTGGAGGGAAGTGACCATCAAGCTGCCCTGAAAAGGGAAATTAAGGTTTTATTATGATAGGCTACTTTTTGGCTACCATAGCCAGCTCCCAAATAAGTTGCAGTGATGTAGGTATTTTCATTATGCCATAGAGCAGGGGTGTCAAACTCCATTTCATTGAGGGCCGAATCAGGGTTCTGTTTGACCTTGGGGGGCGGGGAAGGATGGGCATAGCCAGAGTGGGTGTGGCCAGCTCAACGTCGCTCATGTCTGGAGTGAAAATGGGCTCCCGAGCTCCATTTTTGTCTGCAATAGCCTTCTGCCATCCTCTGCCAGCAAAAATGGAATTCTGGAAGGCTGTGCGCGATCCTCCCCAGCTCCATTTTTACTGGCAGAAGCACCATGAGCCGGTCTTTGGCTGCTTCTATGTTGGCCCCGCGGGCCAGACCTAAGCACCCCGCAGGCCAGCACCAGCCAGTGGGCCTTGAGTTTGACACCCTTGCCATAGAGCATTTAGATCCCAAGTTGCCTGTTGTCTGCCTGTTATTTTCTCTTTTGAAAAAAAAAATATTTCATAGATTTCATAGACTGGCTTTGCATAGCATCTCTACAGAACTGAATACAGGAGGTACTGTCCCTTAGCTGCTGCCTGCCAACATCCTCAACAGCTGATGATGGAATTGTTCATGTTTTTGTCCTTAGTCTTCCTGCAGGATGCATTTGGAAACTCAGAGATGTCCTTCGGGGAAAGCAGCTGGATCCAAAGCTGATATAGAACAGCTGCCTCCTTTTTCTTCTCCTGCAGTGGCTTAGCTAATCATGTCAGGGAAGGATTGCTTTATTTGGTATCTGTTAGATAAATCTGTAGGCTGAAGGACCCCCAGGGAAGATTCTTCCTGCTGTCCCTAAGTTCCCATCTGGCCCAGGCATTGGAATAAGACCAACCAAGTGACTTTATCAATAGGTATCCCTCTTATTAATGCCATGAATTTCCTTCTAATAATTTCAAATCTGGGTGAATCCATTTCAGTCACATTAAGATGAAGAAGCTCTTAACACTTGTTTTTCATGTTCTGCTGGCTAAACCAGTTAGGTATACATACCTCTGATACATTCAGTTCCTGCCATCTAACTTCTGGGTATCTTGGCAAGAGCCCATCACTGTTCCACAGCTAGGCAATTTGATGTAATGAGGGTCTCACCACACATTCCAGCATCTTACTTGATTCACAGCAATAAAATATGAGAGAATGATTGGCCTTTTTATATAGCAGCATCATAACCAAGTCTGCAGATTAATTACTTAGAGAAATTGTCAACAAACTGGAAAAGATACAGAGGAAACGCTGTAGGTAATACAAGGTTCACTCTAGGAGGTTGTCATGTGAGAAGAGATTGAAGTAACCAGGATATATTCAACCCAAACAAACCAAAAAAAAATGGGGGGGAGCAATTTTTAGCTATTTAAAGATATCTCAGAAAGAGGATATGTAATTCACCATATTCACTAAAGGCAGAATCTAAGTTACAATCCATTGAAAGGGCAGGACATAAAATTTAACATAGATTGCAGATTTAATTTAGACATTGGGGGCAAAATCTTCTAAAAGAACAGACTCTTCAGAATCTCCTTGAAAAATTTCAAGATAAAGTTGGTCAAAGATGCAGCAGGGACATTTTGCATGTAAGGTGAGACTCTTTATTACAGGAAATTGCTCCCAATGGCCTTTGAAATGCTTTCCAATACTATGGTTTTCCAATTCTGAATTAACAGGCTGTTACATTTAACATAGAAAAAAAGCTGGAAGTATGAAAACCATATGAGAATCATATCCATTAAACAGCCTACCACACACAGCCTACAACACACTGCATTTGTCAAATTTTAGAATCACATGGTGAGAACACAAATGCAAATATAATACATTTAGGACATTTATGTTTGTCTCTAACTCATAAAGAAAATGACTTAGAGAAACTGAACCTGTAAGGATTGATATACATTTTCTGGAAAAAATATGCATTTTAATTTGTTTTTAAAAATATTTCTTTCTTGGGTAAAACCTTTCTTACTGGTAGAAAATTAATATGTCAGGGAAAAGAAATTTAATTCTGTCACCAGTGTGACAAGTTAGTTTTCTATTAACATGGAAGTGTTGTTTTCAACTTGCAATCTCGGTTTTTCATTCTATATTGCTTATATTGAGTCAATCCCAACTCCTCGTGATTCTATAGACAGATCCAAGCAGTTTTCTTCCTATTATTATAGGAGGAGTTTGCTCCTGCTTCCTCCTTGCTAGGGCTCAGAGAGAGTGGCTGGCCCAGTCACACAGCTGGCATCATGCTTAAGGTCCCCTGGTTTCTACTCCAGCTTCTTTAACAGGCTGTTTTGAAAACCATATCAAAGGGTAGATCTTTCTCTGTGTTAGTAAGACACAATGAGGCTTAGCTTTCAGTGAGCTGTGCTGGAGAACCTGGGTCTATTTCACTATAGGTTAGAAACAGAATTTTAACCCTGTGAATTATGAGTAGCCTTGAAACTCAAATTAATGCCGCAAGAGGTGATGGTATCTTTTGGTGTTTCAAATAGTATACAATTAATGAGTGGAGAGGGATTAGGACCATGGATGCTATCTCTAGATAAAACTTGTTCTCATCCATTATTTCTTTGTGAACTGAGTCTATGTGCTTACAAGTTGTGTGTGCACAAGCTCTGTACATGCACTCAGGGATTCTGCAAAATGGCTAGGCTTTGTTTGCAATGGAATAATGAATGCATGAGGTCAGAGGCAAAGATAGTAGGCAGATTTTTTTCTGCCCCCACCCCTCTTCATTGCATGCTGTTTCCTAATGTTGAAAGCTACTAATGTTCAGAGCTGCTGAGATGTCTTGTAAGCAGGAGCAGGACACCACTGGAGGCTGAAAAGAGAGCAACATGATTAATTGTGTTGGCTTGTTAAAATGTTTTAATTAAGGTAAGGAAATTTCCTGTCTGCAAATAAACCAGATATATGAAATCCAACTAAAACTTTCATGACTGGCAATTTGACACTGCTAGCAAAGTTCCCAGATGCTGCTGTGGTAATTGATGGCCTTGTATAAATTTAAATTAGGGCTTCTGTTATTAATTTTATCCCTGGAAAACTTATTGGTTTTGGAATAAATTCTTGCCAAATCTTGTATAGTGCACAGAACCTCCACCTGGGAGCACTTGCTATCTTTTCTCTAATAATGGAATTAGTAATGCTCTTGCGGTGTGAGGTGATCTCCTTGCTAAATGTATCTTCCTATTTTAAAGCAGAGAAACATACTTTTCCTTCTGTTTACTTCAGAATTTGAAAACTGGTGGTTGGCGCAGCAATTAGCAGAGGATCAGCTTTGATGGTCACGTATATTACAGTGAATGGAAGGGAGAATATTGCTACACAAGGAAGGCCTCCCCACCCTGTCCTAATTTAATCCTTTTGACCCTAAATTAAAAGATTTCTCTTTTAAGCTCCTTTGTGCTGTGATTTCCAAAGAATGAACCCTTCCCATCCTCATCCTGAAATAAATGAAATCTAAATGCAGATCCCCCTCTATATTTGCTCACATCTCTTCTTGTTCTTGTCATTCTTTTCCTTCCCTTTTCCCACTGATTATTCAACCATGCATCTCTCTCCTTTTCATTCATCTGTTCTCAGAGGCACCAAAACTTTGTACTGTCTTTTACATGAAACCATTGTTCAGCGTGCACATTTTCCTGCAGCTTCAGCTGCCAGGAAACGATGTCCTTTCCCTGTAATAGGGCATAGGGGCATCTGGCGTGATTTGGGCATTGTCATGATTGATTGAGTACACTACAGCAATGACTGTATCATTTGTTTGGGGTGCCTGGGAGTGTTGGAGAGACAGTGATTCTCCTCAAAGCAGAGCAGTGACCGTGTGCACATTGGGATAAAGCTGGGGCTCGTTGCAGGGGGTTCAAGTGAGGATCCCAATCTGTCAATTGCTTGGTCCTGGATTCTCCTGCTGTTGCTGTTGCTGCTTCAGAGGCGGTGACTTTATCAGCATCTGGACAGAAAGCAAGAGAAATTTGGGAATGGAAAGCAGTGAATACATGTAGGTACGCATTTTATTATACATGTAAAAAGATTGGGTCTCCAAATCTGCAGTAACTGATGTAATGGCAACCGTGTATGGTTTGATAAGAGGTTACTCCTCACTGCAATTACATGTCCTGTAAAAATGGCATGAGAGGCGTGGAGAGAAGACATCAGACCTGCCAAAGAAGAAGGGCTCCACCTTGCAGTTGACCAAGTTGCCAAGGGCAACAGCTTCTCTGTTTTAGTGTTTCTCCTTTCTCCACATACTGCAAATTCAAGAGAGGGTCTCCCTCATACTTGTTATCCAGGAGACACAAAGCTGTCCCAAGGCACTAGGGCAAAGGAAGAAGTTGAGTCGAGTTGTACGGTACTTCTTCTCGCCTTCTTCAAAGCCTGACAGGAAGATACTGTAAATAAAACATCCCATCCCTTCTCCCTTCCACAAGTCCTCTCTAAGTGTCAGAAAAAGTGTGGACGGGGCAGCAAAGGCTTATTTTACTCCCCTTAGTTTTCTGCATTTCAAGCTTTCTTTTTGACTGGACAGGATAGGTGCTGTAACAATAATCTAAAGCCATGGAATTGTACAAAGCTTCAAAACCGTCTTTGCTTTCACAAGGCTTAAAGCAAAGCACCCCTTTGTAACTGTTTGTAAAATAACATCACCCCTGCATCTCAAAAATGAAACATAGCTGCTAGGGCAACTCCTACCCTCCCTAGTCATCAAGGTCAGATCTGGGAATTGAGAGATGGTGTCCTAACAGGTCAGCCATATATCAAGTTGGAAAAGTCTTCCACGTGATTTCTTTATTGCAGCAAGAAAGCGCTTCATTAAGTAAATCTGTGCTGCTCAAGTTGTATCAATTGTGTTGTCTCCCAGGGTGCTTAAAGGTCCAGTTCAAGCAGCCTGTGCCCTGTCTATCTCAGAACTTGCCTTTCCCTACAGCAACCCCCATGACAACAGTGACAATCTTTGTATTTGTAACTATCTGGGAGTGAGAGTGGGAATGAGGGGCAGGAGAAGACACTCTTTTGGATAAAAGGAGGCATTGGCAGCAGCTGCCCTCAGGCTCTGAAATCATCTCCCACCAAAAATATCACAGTTCTTCTTGCCGGCTCACATGGGGTGTGTGTGAGATGTGTCTTTTTTTGCTTGGCCTTTGGTCTTGCCAACTGGTCTTTTAAAGGAAGACTCTCTAATAGATGTGCTTTAATTTACACACACATACAGACACGCACCTTGGAAAGGCAGTGTAGAGATTTTTTGAAAAGAAAAAAAAATAAAAGAAATTGTGCTATCTTCCTGCCCCAGGCTGAATTTAGATCAGGACTCAGCGCCGTTCACAGTGTCTTTCATTGGCAGGTCACAGCTTTGAAGTATATGAAATAATAAGAATGTCAGAATCTCACAAGGGCCTTAGGATTGTCAGAACCAGTGTAGAGGCCTGGAAGAAGGGAAGAAAATTCTTCTGAACTAACCTTTCCAGCCTACCAACATACTGGCTGCTCAGACATGTTCAGTCAGGATTTTCATTGTAAAAGTTGAACTAGCTCACAATTCCTTTCTTCCATGGAAATTGTATGCTTCCCTCTTTCTCCCCCTTTCTCTCATTGCTGATAGTTTCTCAGTCCATTTTTACTTCTTCATCATCCACTCAGGAAGTACTTTTTTATTTTCTAATATTTGATATTAAGGTTTATCAATATGCTTTATCATACTACTTCCATGTCTCTTTTTTATTTACTGACTTGGTTGCTGGGAAAAGAAATATGCTAGTTAATAAGTAATAGCCTAAGGATGGGCAGCTACCAGGCATCTTCTGACTGTTTTGGACTATGGTCTCCACAATGCTTTGCTAATTACAGTGTTCACATGGTCTATTAATGGTGGAATTCAGACATCTGGAGGCTAGTGGATTTGTATAAGAGCAAAGCCTTTTCTAAAGAAAATCCAGAAGTTGCATTTAATTTATTGCATTCGTTATAGCTGCTCACTCCATTAGACTCTGAGTGTCTTACAAAAATCCAGAAAACAATAAAAAATAAATGTAATGTAAACAGGCAGCCTGGGTTAAAATACTTATAACAATAAACTAGACAAATACAACAGAGTCCCCCCACAAATGCATCAAAAAACACATTGACCCCAGAAGGCCTGGTTACAAATATTTTAATATAGATTTCTTTGCTTACCTCAGATCACATAAGCTATAATGGCAGCATCTATGTTTATTAAAGTTATATTTGTCCCATTATAATCAGGGAATTGTCAAAGCTATAAGGCTGTACTTGCCATTTCCATGTTTCTAAGTTTTGTTATGGAAAATGCTTCAATGGAGCGTTTTTTAGGGTGGGGGGACAGAACTTCAGTTTTAATTGTCATTGCCATGTCTAGCAAATGTATAAAGCATCTTGTGATGTGCTGGATATGAATCTTCATAAAAACACATTTAAAAGTATTATTTTCATGAGGAAAAGGCCATGAGAAATATGGTAGCTCTGGCTAAAAAGGGGCAATTGGAAGGCAAGCAATGGGAAGAGGAAAAATAAGGGTGTGACTTGCCATTCTCCAGATAGACCGATTCCTTATACGGGTAGTCTTCTACTTACTAGCATAACTGAGTCCACACTTTCAGTTGTAAGTTGTGATGGTTGTAAAGTGGGTCACTATGTGACCACACCCGCTTTCAGGATCTTTTTTGTGGCAATCATTAAAGGAACCCATTGTTTGCTATTGGGTGGTTTTTGCCAGAAACTGGAAGTAAAAGTTCTGGTAAAAACATCGTAAATCATAGTTATGTGATCCTGGGATGTTACAAATGGCCATAAATGCAGGCTGCTTGCCAAGTGGCAAAATGCAGTCATGTAATCATGGAGGGGCAAGGGTACCATTAGAAGGTTGAATCTGGGTCATAAGTAGCTTTTTCAGGGTCTCTCGTAAACTTCAAAATGTTGTCAAGTTGAGGATTACCTGTATCCAAGCTGGGAGTGAGGAGAGAAAGTGTACCACAATACTTGCAGGTCCATATGCTTATTATCTTATGTACACCAAGAACCCGGTCATCAGGCTTTGCCTGTGGAAAAACCAATATATGCAGCTTTGAATTAATAGAGTTTTAATCCTTGTTTTCAGGAAGAGTAGATGAGTTACCACATGGTCTTCTCTCTATCATTTGATAGTCACATTTTACCTAATAGGCTGGCCTGGGTTTCAGGTATGTAAACTTGAACCTATATGTTCATTGCTTCCAAAGAATATATTATGACCTACAAGAAAGAAAATAAGAAATAAAAGTGGGAGAGAGGAGAGCAAAAAAGTTCTCCCTGCTTTTCTGTTTTGCAGTTTCAATAATTTCTTATATGAAAAGAAGCTATTACTATTTTTGCAATCTCTCAGAAAGAAAGATAATAGAAGTTTTCCTACGTTGCCACTGGATTGTCCCTGAGAGTCCCAGAGAAACTGAGGGGAACAATCCTTTTCTTCTTTTTCTAGCTCATATTGAGACTAGAAGCTCATTTCTTCAGTTGAAGATACTGACCTTGAGCTGCTTATGTTCTATCCATTGCTATGGTCAAGATGATGTTTCAAGACCATCAAGACAATCTGTACTAACAGCATTCTCTCTGTCATTCATGGCTATCAAATCACTCCTTCCTCCTGTACCGAACTGGATGAATGCAAGTGACAGTGACTCATCCTTGCATATGCTGCAGGCTCAAGACATATTGTGTTTTGATTGTTCCAATTATTAGTGAATATTTTATTGTAGGGATCAGGAAACTGTCACATTTCTATTATCACTCTCTATTCATTTCTTTGGCATGCTTGGCAAGCTTCAGAAGCCATCAAACAATGACAAAGTGATGTTAAGTATAGGGATTGGTTTGTTGTACCCACTGTTGAAAGTAAATCTCTTTGGGTGTGGGATGCAACAGCCTCAAAACACCTTCAGCTCCAAATGTTCAGAATGAAAACCATGTTTTATATGGTTTATCATGTGAGGTTTTGCAATTTGTTGTAAAACGTCAAATCTATAATTGGGGTATGCTGTGGCCACTTGAATTTTGATCTAAATTCTTGTAGCCCAAACTAAAAAATAGAATTAAAACCCCAGCAAATCGAAGCAAGTCAAAGCTGATGACCAGGTCTTAGCATAAACTTGATCATTAGGTAATCAATAAGTTTTATAACAGGACATAGTAAGCCTAGAGACCCCCATGGAGATTCTCAGCCATCCAGGTCATGGTTGTCCCTTTTATTTCAAAAGGCAACTGGACTGAAAGAAAGTCCAGTTGCCTCTTGAAAAAAAGCACCTTTGGGACCTAGAGACCTCCACATATTATTGTATACCATCTCTCTTCAGTCCCAGCCAAGGCATTAGGAATTTCAATCTGTCTGAACAACTATGGCTTTCATCCCTATTTTTCCTTTTCTGGTTGTTTTCCCTCAATGCCATGTCATTGTCAGAGTTCAAAACATAATTTATACCAATCCTGGAAGATTACATGGGGAGTTAGTATAGGAAAAAATGATTCACTCACCCTATTTCCTCAGTACATCTTGATCTGATTTTACTGCATGCTGAAAGATCTTTATCCTGTATCTCATGTAACATGTCTAGTTATATCTCTACTGCTAGCAAAGGATGAAGCACTTCATTAAGTTTTGTTTAGCATCCATTTCCAACAGGAGGTCAGGAACCCTTATTTTAAATTTAATTCTCTGAAGTCCTTAATAGTCTCCATTAGAGTGTTGAATATGTCTATTGCACTGCATAGTTGTCCCTAGGGGTGTGGACTGCTTATCTAGGTAAAGATTTCCAACCAGGATAGCTTCAGACTAGGGTTAAACACCAAAAAACTGTTCTTATTGCATTGTGACAATCTGACTACAAAGTAAACATGAGCCTTCATGAGCCTTCCGGGAAACCATCAACTTTACACAGATGGCAAAAGTTGCTATGATATTAAAAGGCCCCCTAAAGAAGACATTAGTGATGTTGCTGAATTTCACATTTCCAAGTGAGGAAATGCAAATCTCAGCAGCTCCTAATACACACCTGAGATAGAAAGAGCCTTAATAATCTTTCTCTGTATCCATTTTAATTTGAGTTGGAGGATATTTTAAGTCTTCTCTCTGCCACTTATTTGCTTACTGAGTCTACAGGACACAAAAAGATGATCAATGACAGTAGTAAAGTAATAAAGTTTCTTGTTTTATTATTTTAAAATGTGTTTAGTATTTTAATTGTAATATGTTTTTTGAAATTGTATGCTGTCCAGAATCATTGACCAATTTAGCTTTAGAAATTGAATAAATAAATGAATACTATTACAAAACATGAAGAAGGGATTGCAGAGCGGAATTTGCAGGAAAAAAATGTTTGACAGGTTTCAGGCTTTGGAGAAAATGGATAGAATGGATGTTGTCATAGTCCTACTGCAATTTTTGAGAGTATGACCAAATACTCAGAATTTATCTCAAACTAACCAAACTTCAAACTTCTTGAAGCTTGGAGAAAATCACTATCAGTATAACTATCAAATTCTGCTTCGTAATATGAAGCCAAGTTGCATATCTAACTTTATATGGTAGACATAGGAGGCATTAAGATACTGTGCCAAAGTATCACCTTAAAGGCAACTACAACAGTCAATCTCTCCTGCTTCAGGTTTCAGCACGCATGTACGGACAGTTTCTTGGGAGATTATCAGTTTTACTTCAAGGCTGGAGAGTTAACAATGAAGCAAAAGAATGTAAATGAAGCAATGACTTCCCTGCAAAGTTTGTTTGAAATAGGAGCACACAGAAGAATTGTCTAAAGTCAGACCAAGCCTCAGAGCCAGATCAAGGTTGTCAGCTAGTCCAAAGGTCAGAAGTTGAAGACTAGAATCCATACCTAAGTGTCACACACAAGCCGGAAATCAGTTGGTCAAATATGGTGGTGGAGCAGTGATTAGAATGCAGTATTACAGGTTAACTCTGCCCACAGGTCTGGAATTTGATCCTGACCAGCTCAAGGTTGACTCAGCCCTCCATCCTTCTGAGGTCAGTAAAATGAGGACCAGATTGTTGAGGGCAATATGCTGAGGCTGTAAACTTCCCAGAGAGTGCTGTAAAGCATTATGGGTCAGTACATGAATCTAAGTGCTATTTCTGTAATTTCCCACAGAGATGGACTCAGAGCTGTTTCTTAAAATAAAGCTATGACTGGTTGCCAACAATCACAAGGTTTACTCCTTTGAATAGTGAGAAGCTTAATAGATCTTCACTATTTTGCTCTCGTCTCTATTTGTCTGGTACGGACACTGGGAGGCCTTAGGTCATCCTCACTTGTCTTTTCCAGCGACTCAGGTGATGTCTGTGTTTAATCAATCTCATGTGATTCCTATCTCTGTCCTTCCTGAGGCTGATATTCCACAGGCTCAGCTAAAGCATCTTTTTCAGGCTCAGATTCAAACTCATAATCTGAGTCCTAAACCTGGGCCATGTGGTAATCCTTGTCTCCATAAATTGATAGTTTGGCTCAGTCATTCTCTCTGAGCCCAATCTACCTCACAGAATTGCTGTTGTGGGAATAATGCCACTTTAAATTTGTGGGGAAAGCCAGGATATACATTTAATAAATAAATATGCTAATTAAATGATTGACACCCTTCACTGAGGTAAAAGCGGTGACAGATAGACACAAGTGACAATGAATTCAGCAGTAAGAGTTCCTGACTGTGAGCAAAGCAGCTTGTCTAGTGCTGCATCTTGCTGGCTTTGTAATGGCAAGATTTTTATTAGGACTATAAGGACACTGGCCTTTTTTATTGTGTATATTTGCATAGCAAGTGCATGCGTCAAACAACCTGGCAACAGTTTGCATTTTACTTTCTTCCCAGACTGGTATCCTAGCTAACTGGTGGCTAATTGGCATTCCTTTGTTTACTCTGTTGTAAGCAAAAGCTCAATAATCAGGCTTAGAGAATGATATGGTAAAGCTAATCCATCTCTTAGCCTTTATCAAGACCCACTTTACTAAAGGTCCAATTTGAAGGGGTTGAGAAAGAACTGTGTAAATTAATGTTTACATGTGACTTCCACACATCTTATAGTTGTCAAGTTTGAAGAAGACTGGTGTAAATGCTATGGTCAATGGTGCTTTGATTTAAAACTGTTCCTATTGTCTAGTTCTAGATTTGTAAGCTGGAAGGGGGAAATTCATCATTTGTTAAGTGTCTGGTCCAGATTTAGATACTATGGAACACCTGTACTAAATAGTTAATGCAAACAGTCTTTTAAGATTGTCTGTGTTTAGTCAGTGGATTTGAATTGTGTATTGTATATTCTATCTTGGGGTTAACAAATTATGAAGAAAAAGAAGGAATACTAGAGAAGTGAGACCATGATGCCTCTGATTATTTTGGAAATCACTTGGGTTGGGAGATCACAGTCGGCTTCGTAATGTGAAGTGTATCCTCATATCCTCAGTCCTGGAAGTGGGGGAGGGGGAGGGCACACAGCTACTACTGGTTGACTGAACAATGTTAAACTATTACACTTTTTCCCCATCTTCCAGAAACTGAGACGACTTCTATAACTGTTTGATAATTGAGGATAGCTGGAGAATGTGTGTGTGTGTGTGTATATTTGAGAAACTAGTTCTCCCTCCCGTAAGAATCATATTACTCACATTTTTCTATCCTTATAAAATCCTTATCTGTGTTGTTACATATTGCTTTGTTGAGGTTAGTGTATATTTGTGAATCCCTAAGAAGAGTATATGCAAGGAATCCTCAAACAAATAAGTGCTATATTTTGCCTTTCTTTTTAGCTGTAGATATTTGTTCTTGGGTAGACAAAATGTATCTATCGTACTAAGTAGTCCCTTCGACTAACATTTTCCATTCCCAAGTAACCACTTGATGGTCATTGCTCTATAAAGATAAGGATAAAATAATCTCTTGCCTTATGTTCTGTGAAATAAGACTTATTTCTTTGTGGGGATGTTTATTGTCCTGTTGTTGTATTCGGATTAACTTAGTAAGAAAAGTTAAAATTAGTAAGGACTTTATCCTACCATATAGTATGTTCCACATGGCATGGCCATTAGGATTTTCCTATGATTTTCCAGGATAGACAGAGTAATAAGGAGATAGATTTTTGTGTTAATTTCAACTGCCTTCCTTAACCAGTTCCTAATATATTGGTTTGGTAATGATGGGCACCATGTTCCAATATGCCTATTGAAGGAGGCCACATGATTTCAGAAGGCAATGAAAACCTTCAGATTTCAGAGCCTTGAAAACCTAGCTATTTTACCAAATTTCATTCCTTCCCTACATCATAGTGCTCATTTCCCCCTTGTGTTCATAGTGTTTTTCAGGTCCCAAAGGCTCAGCAGCTCAATTTACTGCCAGCACAGTTATATTGTTTCATTGAAAATAATTCAAGATGCCAGTATATTTTCTGTTCTCCTTGGTTTATAGCACTTTTGGTCATCAAGCTCTGCACTGATCAGTGAGCACAACGTTAAGAATGTTAGGTGGTCTCTGTTTTAGACACAATTGTACCGTAAACAAATTTAGATTAATATTCTACTCCACACTTTTTTTTGTTTGCTTCAGAGATTCCTTCTAAGAATTCTATGATGTGAAACATGATTATATGTCTTTGAGTTATGGAAATTCCATTTCAATTTTCTATATTAATTTCATACATCAGATCATACCAATCATCTCTTGATACTGACAGTATTTGCTGTGCACCAGTAATTATTTCTGTAATCTGGCCTGTTTGCAACAAGTGTTGTGTATGTTTCCCAGGTCCCAAACCAACCTGGGTAATTAGAGATGTGATCTGACAATTCTAGAGCATTCCAATCCTTTGGCTTGCAGAACTGGGAACTCTACTCTTCTATTCCTTTTCCATACAGATTAATCAGTGGCATGCTCCAACTGCTGAAGCCTGTTACTTGGAGACCATTGGGGCATATCTATATGATAGTGTCTAGTTGAGTTTGGGAATGATTAGCTTGATAAAGATCTGGACTTAAGTCCCATAATGCAATTTGCAATTGGTCTCAGACAGATGAGTTTCTATTTCCTTTATCCAGTAAGACTCACTATGCTACATGCTGGCATGTTTATAAAGCTGGAATGAGCAGCTGAGGGATGCCTCTCAATTACACCTGTTAAAGAATAATCATTTTTGTTTTAACCTATGTGGTTTTCATATACCCTATTGTGCTGTAGTACCCCCTAAATACTTGAGCATTTCTGTTACATTTAAGAGATGTCCTTGTTGTGCAACAGAACATCTAAAGCAGTGGGTCTCAACTTTCCTAATGCTGCGACCCTTTAATACAGTTCCTCATGTTGTGGTGACGCCCAACCATAAAATTATTCCTAAAACCATTGAAAATATGTATTTTCCAATGGTCCTAGGCAACCCCTGTGAAAGGGTCATTCGACCCCCAAATGAGTCCCGACCCACAGGTTGAGAACCACTGATCTAAAGCGTCTTGTAAAATTTGGAGGCTATTGTGACACTTACCTGCATTATTGTTTCTGGCAAATGTTCAAAATTTATTTTACTAAGGATCTCTGGTACTATAGAACATTATGGTCAGATTCACACATCGAGCTAATCCAAAATATGGCATGTCTAGTTTGATCTAACAATAAGAGAAAATAAACCAGAATTGAGCAAGGAGCCATGATTACTGTACTTCACTCTTTAGTAACTGGTTCTAGATTCTTCAATAAACCCAGTTTAAAACTAGCAACAATTTCATGAGATATGTGACCACAACCCATATAAACAATTAGTAATTAAAAAAGAGATTTTTGGGGGGTTTTACTTATACCACAGCTCTTTATTTGATCAATCTTGTCACAGAGCACTATTTCATTTTATATTAAAGATAGTGACATCAAATATGAAGTGCATACTTATCTAGTTTATTGTGTGCCTGATTTATGATAACATGAAATGGGGTTCAGTTAACTGCTATGAAAGTTCCTATGGCACTGGTTTCAGTGAATAGAAAAAGATTTTGGTTGGCGAATAAACTCTAGGAAAAGAAATCATGGCCAGTGATTGACTATTTGGTATTGCTTAATCCATTGCTTGTTGTTGATATGCCTTATTATTATTCTTGCATACAAGTCTACAGCTTGTATTGATTAAATCAGCATCAGAAAATAAGCCCTGAAGCCTCTTAATTAGGGAAATGAGGAAGAAATTGAATATCCAGCCCAGAAGCTATGATTGTACCAGCACAAAACTCTGTGATGAGATGCTGGGACAAGACAATCTAGAGAATAGCCAAGGAACATTCATTTCATATCCTTCCTTCTTGCCCAGCCAGAGGATAGCAGGTCACCCAACATAGTTTAAAATGGAGCTGCTAAACGATCTATTTGCTAACAATTCTGACACACCCAGGGTCCACACATAATTCTAAACTATAATGGGTGCATTTGCAGATCATGCTAAACTAAAACAAACAAAGCAGATTATAGTCTAGCTGTATTATGTGCAAAGTCTTTCTGTTGCTTCACTTGGCAGAACCTTTAATATGTTCTAGTTTTCAAGTGGCATCTTGAAATTGATTTCATTCTTACTGCTCTCCTTAGTTCTAATACAATAGAACTGCAGCTTTCAAAGGCATAGGGATCCTGCCAAAATACAAAGGCTGACAACCTAGTGCTTTGCAAAGCTGCCAGAATGGATGCTGTTCCGTTACCAAAAAAAAAAACCAAAAAAAAAAAACCCCTCTGTTCTTAAGACAGTCGACCAATAAGTTGCTCTGCTAGTTATTCACTTCTATTTTCTTCTGTCTCATAATAGGATATAAAATTGGAGAGGAGGCAAGCATTCTCTGCTACAATACTCATCCAAAGCTAAGAGTCTGCCATTTGGTTATTGTTTTGCCAGGTCCCAACAGCTCATTGCCTTTCTTGATTCTGGATACTGCTGCTGGGTTTAAAGGCAGAGAGAAAGTCATGATATTGTCTTCTGGGAAATAACTGGTACCTCCAGATAAGCATGCAAATGCACATTGGATGAGAATAGCTGCTTGAAAGGAATGGAAGGGCAAAATGACTAACAATTTGGGGCTGACTGCAGGCTGTCAAGAAGAAAGCACTGGACCTTGGTTTATTTATGCCAATTGGTACCATAGTGTACTTTACTCAAATAGAAATTTGTTTCCTATTCTCTCTCCTTTCTTTTTAACAGAGTTGAGATGACCCTTGGAGGTCGTGTAGTCCAACCCCCTGCTCAAGCAGGAGACCTTATACCATTCCAGACAAATGGCAATCCAAAAGCCTCCAGTGGTGAAGTTCTCACAACTTCTGAAGGCAAGCCGTTCTACTGGTTAATCGTTCTCACAGTCAGGAAATTTCTCCTTAATTCTGAGGTTGCTTCTCTCCTTGATTAGTTTCCATCTGTTGTTTCTTGTCTTGCCTTCTGGTGCTTTGGAAAATAAGTTGACCTTCTTTTCTTTGTGGCAGCCCCTCAAATATTCCACAGCAAACATGAGGAAAACTCTTTAAAATATCACCGGTTACAGCAAACCTCCTTCCCATGCTGAAGGAAATCAACAACTGGCAGATGACCTTTGAGAGAAAACTACTGCCACCCATCTTCACAATCCCCATCTCAGATACATCAACAAAAGCCAAGCCTCTTACAACTGACCCCATCTCATTAGGCCCACCTCCTCTGGTGATTACAGAAAATGAGGTGCAAGGTCTATTTCACAGACAAAAGCCAGGAAAAGCACCAGGTCCAGACAAGATAACTCCTTCTTGCTTAAAAGCTTGTGCTGGTCAACTGGCCCCCATCTTTACCCACATCTTTAATAAATCACTGGAGATGTACTCTGTTCCTTCTTGCTTTAAATGCTCCACTATCATCTCAGTGCCAAAGAAACCCTCCATCAAGGAACTGAATGACTTAAGACTGGTTGCTCTAACATCTGTGTTATGAAAACCTTTGAAAGGCTAGTGCTGTCCCACCTGAAAACCATCACGGATCCGCTGTTAGACCCTCTGCAATTTGCCTGCCCGGCAAATAGATCAACAGATGATGCTGTTAATATGACTCTGCACTATATCCTACCACATCTTGAATCTCCAAAGACCTATGCAAGGGTCCTCTTTGTAGACTTCAGCTCAGCATTCAATAGCATCATTCCAGATATTCTTCTAACTAAACTAAATCAGCTAGCTCAGTAGTGGGTTTCAATTTCAGTCACTATTGGTTTGCTCGTGGGTGCACTCGTGCTCATACATGCACACAATGCTTCTGCGCATGCAGAGAGACATGCGGATAGGTGGAGCCTCCCGCTGCTGCCGCTACCAGTTCACCTGATCCGGGGCAAACTGGTAGCAACCCACCACTGAGCTATACCTGACCACACTTGTAAATGGATCATAAGCTTCCTAACAGACAGGAAGCAAAAGGTGAAGCTTGGTAAAATCACATCAGATACCTGTACAATTAGCACAGGGGGGGCCCAGGGCTGTGTGCTCTCTCCACTTCTCTTTTCTCTATATACCAATGACTGCATTTCAAAAGATCCCTCTGTTAAACTACTGAAGTTTGCAGATGATACAACATTGATTGGTCTCATTCAAGACAACAATGAATCTGCATACAGACGGGAGGTTGAACAACTAGCCTTGTGGTGCAACCGGAACAATCTTGAACTAAACATATTCAAAACCATAGAAATGGTGGTAGGTTTTAGGAGAAAACCTCCTATACTACCACCTCTTACAATATTAGACAACACAGTATCAACAGTAGAGACCTTCAAGTTTCTAGGTTCTATCATATCTCAAGACTTAAAATGGACACCTAAAATCAAAAACGTCATCAGAAAAGCACAACAAAGAATGTTCTTTCTGCACCAACTCAGAAAGCTCAAACTACCCAAGGAGCTGCTGATTCAAACTACCCAAGGAGCTGCTGAATTATTGAGTCTGTCATCTGCACCTCTATAACTGTCTGGTTTGGCTCTGCAACCCAACAAGACAGACACAGACTTCAACGGATAATTAGAATGGGCAGAAAAAACAATTGCTACCAACCTGCCTTCCATTGAGGATCTGTATACTGCACGAGTCAAAAAGAGGGCTGTGAAAATATCTACAGACCCCTCACATCCTAGACATAAATTGTTTCAACTTCTACCCTCAAAATGATGTTATAGGGCACTGCACACCAGAACAACTATATACAAGGACAGTTTTTTCCGGAATGCCATCACTCTGCTAAACAACTAATTCCCACAACACTTGAACTATTTACTAAGACTGAATTACTATTCTTCTTCTCATCCTTCCTATTACCTATCTCCTCCCACTTATGACTATAACCATGTTGCTTGTATCTTTACAATTTATATTGTTTTATTTATGCTTTGATTGCTTATTAGTAACTTATGACTATCACTAAGTGTTGTATCTTATGATTCTTGATGAATGTATTTTTTTTCCTTTTATGTACACTGAAAGCATATGCACCAAAAACAAATTCTTGTGTGTCGAATCACACTTGGCCAATAAATAATTCTGTTCTGTTCTGTTCTGTTCTGTTCCATTCTAGTCCATTCCATTCCATTCCATTCCATTCTAAATATTGGAACACTGCTTTCATGTCTCCCCTAGTCCTTCTTTTCACTAGAAATACCCAGTTCCTGCAACCGTTCTTCATATGTTTTAGCCTCCAGCCCTCTAATAATCTTCATTGCTCTTTTCTGCACTCTTTCCAGAGACTCAACATCTTTTTTTATAACTTCTTATATGCAAAGCACAGAGCTCCAGCTCTGCATGAAGCCTTATTAATTCTAGTCCATGTAGAATCCATAGACTGATCTCATGGGCCTTGGGGTCAAAACCAGAGTTTCACATCCTTGGTGGCCCAAAACCACCCAGAAATTGATCCTGAGGATGGAAGTTACTATAATAGAAGAATTTGAAATCATCTATGAAATATAAGACAGGGGGGAGAAGAGAAATATTTGTAATGTAATTGAAGTATTGGCACACATGGCTGTGTAAAGGGAATACCTTCAAGCCTACGGTCCAGAGCATAAATGAATTGGATAGATGGAACAAATATAAAAATATGTGCTCTATTTATATCTTGCCTTTCATAGAGGTGCTCAAGATGGCATTTGTAGTGCTCCCTCCTTTCTCCTATTTTTCCTCACATACCTGTGAGGTCATTGAGAAAGAAGACCTAGGATGCATCTGAGGCTAGGAGCAATCTACATCTCCCTTGTGGCAGTCCAGCACAGTAACCACTATCCCATCCATTCTCTAAGATCACATTAAGAACACTTTATCTGGGTGTGAAAAGAAGGCCAATTTCTATGTTTGTTTTTCCACTTTCAGTTTACCGTAACTCTTTGGCCTACAGTTTTGGACCTCTTTGTTTTCCGTTTTCAGTTTATCGTAACTCTTTGGACTACAGTTTTGTTCCTGTAGGTAACTTTCTTTGCTCTAGAAAGGAAGATGAAGACTTTTACTTGATTATTGGCAATGGCAGTATGAGAATTGTGTTATAACTCCATTAGATCTGATGTACTAACTGCTAACATAACAAGGTTGGAGCATCAATCCATGCATTGATCTCAAGCAGAGCTTGAAGTTGTTTGTTGGGCTGTGAATTCCTTTGCATGCCAGCTCAATCACTATGGAATAACATTCTTATTCCTTCTGGGGTTTTTCTTCCAAGTATCTAGTCTCCTGGTATATGTCAGAAAATATCTCTCTACACAGTTTACAGTTTGCTCTTATGTGTCACCAATAGTAGGCAAACCTAACTCCTGAATTCATTTTCAGTATTACAGTTACTTAAAACTGAATTCTTTGGAGTTGAAGGGTTTTCCCCCCTTCCCCTAACTTTGTTCTATAAAAGGCCTGGAATATAATGTTTATATATATTTGCATTTGAAAAGAATTTCACAGCTAAGTATATACTCAGCACAGTGAAAATGATTTGCATACTACTTGCATAAATTCACATCTCAATAAATTACTGTCCAAAATCTAGTACAGACATATGTGCCACATACATTTAACAGTCATGAAATTCATAGCAGGCAAGAAGAGCAGTTCTGTACAATGGGGTGTTACATCTTCCACTAAATGCTCTCTCCCAGAATATATGCACAGTGCTGGAAACATCAATTCTGATGTAGCAAGAAATGGGATCAAGGATTAAGATACACATACAGAGTGCAGCTTATCAATAAAAGCACACTGACATCGCAAGCTTTATATAAACTGGATTTCTTAATCACAGCTTCTCATACTTGCAACCTACACAGAAAGTTTTAATGGCTACTAGTAAGCCATTATTTCATTCTCATCTGTCAGTATTTTAAGGGTTGGTTGATTTCAGAGCTGCAAAACATTTAGTAGCAGTTATAAAGGAATGTCAGCGCTGATAGCTTGGAAGAAAGCTGTGTTGATAGATACAGAGAAATTAAAGCGTTTCTTAAAGTGTTAGTTTAACTGAGCTGCAATTACAGGAAAATTCTGGGCTTCTGCGTTTTTGGGATCAGTTTTGACTGATGTAGCCTCTGATATCTTGCCAGTCTTCCCAATGTGTCTTCTAGATGTGGTGAACTTTAGCTCCTATAATCCTCGATTAGCATTGCCTGTGCTGACTGTGAATGTAATGAACAATTCTGTTGGATCCAAGGTCCATCATTTTTTTTCTTACAGTGGTCCAAAGAATGTCTCTGGAATGCTTGCACGAGTAAGAGGGAAGCATGTCTCTCTCCTTTATTGTTCTCCTGTAATTAGTATTGAGAGACAACCCAATCAAAGGTAACACTAAGCTTTGATAGACATGCCAGTTTCGTCTAGTGGTTAAGGCACAAGGCTAGAAGCCAGAACATTGTGAGTTCTAGTCCCTTCTCAAGCATGAAAGCCAACCAGGTAACTCTGAGTCTGTCTCAGCCCAACTCATCTCACAGGGTTGTTGTTGTAGGGAAAAATAGGAGGAGGAAGGAATATAATGTGTGTTTGTCACTTTGAGTTATTGATAAATAATAAATTAATATTTAAAAATTAATAAAGAGGCAGGTTATAAATAAATAAATGCCCTCCATGAATTTACCACGTATTCTTTTAGAGCCATCCACATGAGTGACCCTAGTTTCTTCTGATGAATTCTACAATTTTATTATGCATTATGTAAAGAAATACTTTATCTGTTTAAATTGTCCCATCATGTTTATTAGAAAGTTCCTACTCCCACTATTTCAAGGGGAAGCCTTTTGGTTGTCCACTTTTTCCATTCCGTGCATGATTTTCTACATTCGTGCCAATAGCTAAATTTACCCTGATTCCTAGTTTATTTGGATGTGTTCCTTCCCCAGCTAAATTACCTTGCAAAAATCTCAATGCATTTTTGGAGGGTACCATTTGCTCAGTCTGGTTGTGAATTTCCAACTGCCTTCCCTTTTTCTGAAGCTTGCTGGTTAAAACTGATGTGAATTATAGATATTAATATCCAAATGTCCCTGAAGGACATTAGGTGAAGATACCTAATGAGTTGTGTGATGGTAGTAAAATAAAAAAAGAAATTGTTACTTGGGCTGCCCTGCAGGATAAAGCATTGCACTAAGTTGTAATAGTTTCTATCTACTGTGCAATCAACAGTTCAGCACAATCCAGTGTTTGATTAAGTTGTAGTCCAGACAGAGCCTCTCAATATGATCACAGTATATGGTAACAAAAAGCTTTCCAACCAAAGTAGTATTCAAAGCTGAAACCTAATCTAGGCAAATACAGACAAGCCCACTAGCTTGTTTTTCTTGTCTGAGTGATGTCATAAACCTGATTTTCCAGCTTCTCTGTTTATTTAGATATGGTATTAATGTCAGCATATTTTCTTGTAGAACAACCAGAACTATTTCAGCTCTTTGCAACCTGGTGCCCTCTAGCTGTATCTGATTAAAACTCCATCATTCTAACCAAGATAGCTAGCTGGGGAGTGACGGGATTGTAATTCACCAAATCTGGAAAATGCCATGCTGTGGAATGTTGAACTGTCCATGAATAGTACTCATCTGTCCTATTCTTGACCAGAGCTTCTATCCATAGATCTTTTTCCTTCTTTATTTGGCCAATAGCATGTGTCTGACCATGTCTTCTCTGTATGGGAATGTTATAAGTGGAAAAATTTAAGAGCATTGCTATTTTTAATTTTGCATACAAGCTTCATAAATAAGTTGCTGTTTTTATTTTGAGTTCTCTCTTTCATATGTACTACCCGCTTCCCCCGCCCCCTTTTCTGGCAAAGATTTCTTTTTCTGATATTCTTTTATTTAATACTTTTGCTGAATAAAATTTACATAAAACAAGTCACTAAGCCATCAAGAACAGCAATGCTTAGACTTTGCAAGAGTGCATTGGTCATACTTATTAGTATAGCTATTGGTACTGGTATAGTGCCATGGGCATAATGAAGATTGCAGAAATTTAATCTTAGGCAACATTTTCAGAACAACAGGAATTCCTTCATTTGTCTCAAGCTCTGTTCTCTGTCTGTCTCAAGCCATTCACATGGAATCTGACCCACCGGGCTTTTTATCCTACTCTCCAGTCCAAAGATAGGCCAAGCTGTCCTGTTTTCCTGCATTCAACACCTTTCTAAATTTCACTGCTTGTGTACCTCCATAGCACCCTCTAGTGCAGCATTTCTCTATCTTGACAACTTGAAGATGTGTGGACTTCAGCTCCTAGAAATCCCCTGCCACGTTGCCTACAGAATTATGGGAGTTGAAGTCCACACTTCTTCAAACTGCCAAGGTTGAGAAATACCGGCTGGCTTGAGTAAGAAGTGATAGTATTCTGGCCTGTACTTCTACCATATTTACTGCACCATCTTCTGGAAATAAGGGATGAGTGAGAAGTCTGAGCTTTTCCTGTATGGGTGTGGATGAGATATGGCATCTGGTAGTTCCAGATGGGTTCAGCAATCCCTGCCCTATATCTAAACCCCTGGGTGAGTATTTTTTTACCCCACTTAATACCAGAGTGTAACAATATTGCAGGAACCATGCCCCGGGGAGATGGGTGGACTGGCTGAGGTTTAAATAGCTGAGATCTAGTAAGCAAAGTAACTGATATATAAAGTAAATTAATTTGCTCCCTACGGCATGGGAATCACTGTCAGGAAAAGCCTTTATCTGAAGCTCCATTACCAAGTTCTTTGTAAAGGCTGATCAAGAGCAATGCTGATGTGAGAACGTTTGCATAATACAGTGCTGGTTTTCAGCAGTCAGTACTGTTCACAGTGGCACTAGCTAGAAGTTGGTTGGAGTATTTGGTGGAGATACATGATACAAGCTGCATAATGCTGGCAGACTCTGTCAGCTGGATTCCTCTTCCTTTTGATGTCTGTCTCAAGGTGGATTTCTTACTTTCCAAGGGTGATTGATATCAATTTTTCCCCACATTCCCTCCAATTTTTCTTATAGGAGAGGACTAAGTAAAATTGCAAGGAAAGTAGTTCTTTCTGGAACTATATCAGGATTGATACTTGAAACCAATGCTTCTTCTCCTTGGACGCTGCCTGGGCCTTGTGAAGTTTCTGACTGTATTTCTAATATGTCACTCCAGAAGTATTTTTCCCTTTCTTCTTTCTCTTCTTTCTGTGTGTGGGATTGTGTCTGTATGCACATGTGTGCATGCATGGTTTACTACTGTTCCAAATCTTTGTTTCAGAATTGTTCATCTGGTATATATTAATGTTGATCTGCTCATTGTAAGATCACTATCCTTCATATCCTTTTTCTTGCACTGTGGGGCAAGTTCATTTTCATCCCAGGCTGGCCAAGCCTTTTAGTAAAGCTTTTAGTTGTAAGTGGTCTTTGACTCCCTTTAACATTGATATTTGGACACAGAGATTGATGGCATTGTGAATTATTCATGGCAAGGTGGGATCCATTCCCATAACCAGATGGTAGGAAAGGGGAAAAAAATAGTCCTTCGCATTAAGACCAGTTTTGAGACTGGATCCCTGTACTGCCAAGATGAATAGTTTCATTTCCTTTTTTTCCTGGGGGGGAAAAGAACTCCAATATTTTGGCTGCAGTTTCTACCCTACAGTCTTTGGCCCCAGCTAAACACAATTTTACATAGCCAGCTGCTATCATATTTAATTTTCAAAAAAGGCAACAAACAATCAAGGGCTTTGGTAAAGAAGAAGAAAATGATAGTATTTGGCCATCATTTCTTTTGGCTCTGATAATAAGTCCATACTTTCAAAGAGCTCAGGGCTCAGAAATCCTACTTTCTGTCAAAATGCTTGTTGGGTTTAGTGATGGGGAGCAATTGGAGTGTTCATTTTAATTAAACATTACAGCCTGTGGGAAGGACTGCATCCACCACAATACACAGTGTTAAAGGAAGCAGAAAGGAGAATCTTCTATAAACTTAGTTGGGTGCTTGGATCAGATGCAGAATTATTGTTTTCTCATTCCATATATTCAATTTCAGTTTCCACTCTTCTTGGCTAGAATTGCCTTTCTGCTGGTCAACCTTCTTTCTGAATTTCTGGGATTACCTGTCTGCCTAATTATTTCCTATGTAATTTGGGAACGATTCTTTGATAGGTTAAATATTGCTAGTTAACCTCCTGCCAAGAGACATTTTTCTGTTCATCCTTTTGTTAATTCTCTAACCTAGTGCCAATAAGTCAGTTCCTGTAGGATATTAGTTTTGGCTCAACTCATGCACTTAAAAATTAAACATTTGCCACCTAATCCTACAACCTCAGCAAAACTGATCTTTCTTATCCATTTAATGCTGGCACAGAGTAGGCATGTCTAGCAATATTAAGTCAGCAGAGTTACACAGCCACCAAAACTAATTGATAGTGTGACACCCCATGAATGAAAACCATGTAATTTGATGCCCTACTTTGGACACATTATAGAAAGAATTAGTTCTCTGGAGAAAACTCTAATGCTGGGAAAGGTGGAAGGAAGGAGAAGAGGACAAGGGAAATGGACTTTGTTAAAGTAGCAATGAGTATTCTGTTGGAAGACCTAAAAAACCAGGCTAGGGAGGACATCTAGTTTTGCAGTCCCTAGGACCTAGGTATTGAGACTTACTTGATGGCACACAATCAATCAATCAATCAATTTGGTGCCTGTCAGCATGTCTTCAGGAAGCAAATTCCATAGTTCAAATTTCCATTGGATAAAGATACCGTTATAGAAAGTGCATTGGAATAGAACTAGGATCTAAAATAAATAAAAATTGAGGAGACATGCTGCAGAGGAAAGAAAGCTCCCAAACTTTTGGAAGTGGTTGTTCACTGTGAATTCTGAAGGGAGTCACTCCCTTAACCCTGTGTGGACTTAATTCGACTCCAAACAAGACTGATCTTAAACGATCTCCACACAGTTACTGTGTTTCTCCGAAAATAAGACCCTGTCTTATATTTTTTTGAACCCTGAAATAAACGCTTGGTCTTATTTTGGGGGGAGGTCTTATTATTTTTGGGGTGCGAGGAACAAGACGGGGATCCTCTTACCATCTTACCTGATTTCAACCTCCGTCTCCCTAACCCAAGGAAATGTGCTTAAATATTTTCAGGTAGGGCGTTTTTTTCAGGGAAGGCTTATTTTAGCACATGTGCTCAAAAGCCCGATTGGGCTTATTATTCAGGGAGGTCTTATTTTTCGGGAAACAGGATACATGATCGTCTAACTTGTACATGACATATAAACCCCTTACTTTTAGCCTGCTTCTACAACTGAGGCTCAATCCTAAACAGACCTTGACGAAGTAGGACCATTGAAGCCACTTCTTCAACACAGATGTTTAGATGTTCATCCCTATCGCCACAAGATAGGATTGAAAATTGCTAGATAATTGGTCCCAAAAAGCAGGGGGGTGGGGATGGGTGGGAGCAGGAATGGCACTGAAAAGAGAAATAAAAGGACAAGAAATTACACAGTAGCTTCTTACCTGACAAATGGTGTTATAGAGATGGGAGGGCTGAATCATTTGTCTAGGGTATTCAAAACTTATGCGAAACTTACTTGATTCAGAATTCACACATTACAGACATTATGATTTCAGAATAATCACCCCTTTTTCCACCATTCTTTCTGCAACACTTTTCTGATGAGGAGATTGTAAATGTTTCCATGTTTTTTCAGCTTTTGAGTTGACTTAATAAAAACATTGGCCTGATAGGGTTTGGTATCTTTTCCTATGACCAACACGCTTCCCTTCACGTTATTTTATTCTTAATTACCAAGAATTTGGAAAATGAAAGAGAAATAATAGATGGAAAGTAAAGGGACAGAGGAGCAAAGAGAAATAAAAGGACAAGAAATTACACAGTTGCATTTTACAAGAATGCGTTTCCAGAACATACCCAAGGTTAACAAGTATGGCTTGCTCAATAAATCCAATTGCTGAGCTTGCAGGATGCACTGAACCATAAATTAGCCACACACGGTGGATTGGCAGGACATACTGGGCTAAATGTATGCCGCTACTTTGTGTTTTAGTGTGTTGTACGAACATAGGGAAGTTGGAGCTGAACCTCTCATGAAGCCATCTGTGGTTGTATGAAAGCCAGGGGACTGCTGTAATATTTAGAGAAAAATAAAGGCCTATTTTAATTTAGAAACTGTAGACTGCCAATTTTTTTTTCTGGCAGACTCACTTTTCCTTTAACACATATAGGTCTAAAGGAAATCCAACAGTCTTTCTTTTTCCCTATTGTACCTCTTGAAATGCTGCTTTTCACACTTCAGTTAACAGTACAGGAATCCTCACCCCACCTCAACACCCCACAATAAAAAGGCAGAAACATTAATAATTCAAACTCCCATTTACAGGTGCCTTTCCTTTTTTTGAACGAAAGGTGGAAGAGAAGAGGAAACCTTTGATGAAACTAGAAATGCTACAACTCTCCTAGGACTTCGGTGCCTTTAAGGATGGCATGCTAACTCAAATTAAGCAGAGGAAGTTTTGACTTCTGCATCCTCACAGTGTAGTTATTTGCATCGGGGTTTGTGTGTGACCAGCTTGCTTGCAGCTTCCTCCCTCGGGTGCATTTGGACCCCAGTTTGAAGAACAGAGTGCTGTTCTTCAAGGTTTACTTGATTAGGGTATCCAGGTGAGAAAGAAAGCAAGGTTATTGTACCTTTATGAATTGTGCCAAAACAGAAATATTAGAAGTTATGTAGAAACCTTGTCTTTGCCATCTTACTCTAATTGCAGGAAGAAAGTAGTACTGAAAATGTTGCCAAAAAGCTAGTAGAGAGAAAAATGGTTTGACTGGTATGAGAAAGATTGGGGGGAGGGGGCTGTATTTCTGTCGACTGATGTGAGAGATTCCAAGAGGCAATATTTCCCTATGCCCCCCCTCCCACCCCAATACAGTACATTGCTCAAGTATACTTGCTCCTAAGGGACAGAATAAGTTGGAAGAACACGAGGCTGCCCTTTCGTTTGAAATGTTCCTTTCATTATGCTTCTCATTACGGAGAATTCTATGGGATAAAGGACACCTAGTGCTGGTAACTATGGCAACAGTTAAGAGGCTGTGTCGACAAGAAAGGGAGACTTGTCACCCCTGGGAAACAGGTACAGCTACTTCAGTCAAGGGGACCATCCAGGCTGGGGGTAATGGTACACGGCTGATGATCCTCCAGCTTGGTGAAATCTCTGAATGACACACACTGATGGAGAGCCTTGAGCAATGGCTACTGGCAAGGTGTAATGGCACAGAGAGAACTCCACATGACATTTGGATTCTATCCAGCTGTGATCTAGATGTACAAGTAGGCCAACACTGCAATGCCAGTGTATTTTCTACTGCCTGCCCTGCCCTGCCCTGCCCTCCCTCTCTCTTTCTTTTGAAAAGGTTGCTAGTTCATACCTATAACACCAACCTCATCTCGAAAAATTAAGCAAATAAGTGCTTTCCTTGGAAAAGAACATTAAAAAACAAGCATGTGGGATCAGACCAAAGGTCTGTCTAGTCCATCATTCTATAATGGCCAGCCCCTGGGAAGACGACAAGGTTGAAGCCGTAAGATTGCTCCTTTTCACCCAATATCTGACCCTGAGTGGCCCTACTGTAATACATGTTCATTAAGTTAATCACTAAGAATCTTCTCCTTCGTTACCCTGTCTGTCTTCCCCAGAAGCATTCGTGATCATTTTCAGCAGAAGATTTCACTGTTTAATTAAATAAACTATATAAAAGGGTATTTCATAAGATCAGATAATGTAAGAATTAAAAGTTATCCTTCAGATCACCTAGCCCACTATAGCTTGACAATAGCAACTTGAAGATGTCTGGACTTTAACTCCCAGAATTTACTAGTGAGCATGTCTAATCTCCTGCCCAGTGCAAAAATTCTGAATCTAATATTATTCAGCTTCCTTGGGTGAATCTTGTTCTGCACATCATACATAAAGATACACTGGAATAGCATTAACTTCTGAATAATTTTTGCATGTCAGGTTGCTATATAAGAAATATTAGCAAGAAAAGCTGGCAACAATAGAGCTGAAGCATAAATTCAGTTTAATGAAAAGGGGGAGGGGGCCATTATTAGTGGCACCACTATGGTCTAAAATTTGGGAAATGTTATATTTCTTCTGATCCCAGAAATTGGTAATATTATTGGTAGTAATATTAGAGTGACCTTCTCTGGATTTGGAAACTTTCAAGATGAATGTTAACCTTGTGAGGCTGGGAAAGTCAGGAAACAAGAACCACTTAGATTTCTGGAAAGACCTTTATTCTTAATAGGGTAATGAAACAGAATCTTGAAAACCTACCAAAATGATTCTCCCACACATCTCCCTAGTGTAATTACTGTAAGGCAGAGTTACTCTGAGTTCTCTTCTCGTGCTTCAGCCTTTCCCTGAACTCAAGAATAGTCCCGTTTCTTCCTGTCCTTTAACTGTTTTGCTACCCCTTCTGTGTCCACAAGGTCTGTGGGAGAATTCTATCAGATTGGCATATTGAAAAGATAACCCAGAAGAATCTGTGTGGAATTGAGAGTATATATATATAGTCTGTACCTTTATATTCATATTGATCAGTTTTATGTTATACCATGGTTTGTATAGCTACAATTACTTTTTTCTGGACTCATGCAACACATTATCGTTTAATGCAATGTGTGAATTCAGACTGTAAAACACTTATAATTGGAAATAGACTTGAAGCCAAGAAAGCCTATTCTGGGCTTTAAATGCATTAGATAGCTGCTATAAAGGTTGAGGCTGCCAGTTAGTGCAAAAGCAGCCTGGCCTGGTTCTTCAGGATTAGCAGCAACTTGATTTGCAGAGAGCTATAGCTAAAGCTTTTCATGGCATGAAGATAAGTATCATTGTTGGCAGATGCCATTAGAGCAATGAGCAGGGCCAAAAACATGGAAGTCCTGCTAATGTTGCTTCAGTATCAAGCCAGTGATCTTCAGAAGCATATCTCATTGGCATGAAATGCATATTTTATGCAAATAATATTGGATTCTATTCTTGAAACATCTAGTTAAATGTATTAGATGATGTAAGGGCATGTATACCTATCTGGTAAGACATATTGAGCTGTCAATATGTTTGTTATGACCTACCTACCTACACATTATATGATTGATAGATGATAGTTAGACAGACAGATAGAGGGATATGTATCATACTATAAAATATCATGGAATAGGTTAGCTTATGTGGAACTGTCAAACAATACCCAATCCAGTTGCCTGAATTAAAATGCATATTCATTGAAAAAATATGAGTTAACAATACTCCTGGGTCAAGATATGCTTTGTTCTGTAGGTTGCAGCACAAAATGTTGCCATGTTGAGAATCTTTGATGCTTCAGTTCTACCAAAAGAAAATATTTATGGGTTTTATGAAGTCTCCCTGATCAATTCATTAAAAGAGGGGCATAGAATGGATTAGAACATAATGAACAATGCAACAGGACATGACTCACTGTTTCAACTTCCCCCATTCTGTTTGGACAAAACTGGTCCCAAGGGAAATGCTACATTACCATCTTTGTAGAAATGCTGAGAGAAGAGCTTTGAAATAAGTCAATGTGAATATACTACTTTATTTCAAGGTCACAAGGTTTCTGGACAAATGGTAAGCTTGAAAAGTTTTGGAAAGCCTCCCAGAAAGTTGGTATGTGACGATGAACTCAAATCCAATTGCCATTAATTATTGAAGATTTTGCTGCCTGATAATTTGTTTGGTATTTTCTGATCCCTGGATGATTAGAAAATTAGGAGGAAAAACATACAAACCTTATTTCTTCTCTAAATAGTTGTGCTGGTTTGATTGAATGTTGTCAAACAAGATAAATGGGATGAGGACATTCCTGACCCTCAAAACAGTTAACCAAGAATTTTAAAGTCAAGGGTGTCAGACTCAAAGAACTGTGGAATTATTTCTGAGGAGTTTCCTTTATTGTTCCTCATCTATAGATAGAAATGCTACCAAACTAAAGCAAGTAGTTGCATCATCATAGATACATTCTGAGAATTGCTAGGGAGGATCCTACTTAACTCTCTGCAGGATCCAATCTGAGTCAGTGACTGGATCCAGAGGTTTATTCTTCCAAACTTTTGGACTCATGCTGGAACTCATCCTCAGGGAATTTCTCTCTTTCCAGAATGTGTGCACTGGGATGTTCTATGTGTAGTATTTATACTGTGTTTGGTTGTGCATGGCTTTTAGTTGTTGTTAAGTGTCTTTCTCATAGCCAAACTATCTCAGCTTCACTGCCTCTTTGCCTTCTGAAGCGCAGATCCTCCCTCTATGGAAATGAAAATATGGAAATTCCCAGTCATCCAGGTCATGGTTGTCCCAAAGGTGCTTTTTCAAAAGGCAACTGGACTTTCTCTATTTTTCCTTGGAGACATTTCATTTCCCATCCAAGAAGCTTTTTGAAAAAGCACCTTAGGACAGCCGCTCTCTTGTGGGAATGCAGACAACCACTTTGGTCAGCTCTGGGTTCAGCTTTCTTAAGCTTGATTCCATCTGTAGAGGGCACCCACCCACAGAAATAACACTTCAAAGAAATATAAGTTACACCCTTTCCAACTGTACAAAACTGTGGTATAGACAGATATGAAAGCCATTCAGTGGTTGGGCCAAAGCCATAGTTCAAATAATACATAATGGGTATATGTAAGTGATATCCCTTTTCAGAATGAAAGTCTTGGAGGATTACTATCATACTTTTTCCGGCACTAATCACAGCAAAATCACCTAAGACTTTCAGAGGCCAATATTCTAAAAAGCAACCTCTTAGACACTTACAGCTCTTCATTTACTCAGTTTCTTTTGCAAAAAATTACCATTTGCTATTTGGTTTACTAAAGTGCAAAAATAGATTAAAGTTCAAATGGTTCTTTTCATTCCTCTAAAAGTCCCCAAAACGGCATAACAGTTTTGGCAATATATGGCAATATTGCTCTTGGTGTTGTTGTGGCTTGCTGGCGGCCAGCGGTGAGGAGGTTGGGGAGGAACTTGGGCCAGTCCTGGGGGCTGGGAAAAGCTCGGACGAAGGCTCTGCGTCAGAGGCAGAGAGGGAGCTAGACAGCAGCGAGGCAGAGGAACAGCTGGAACCTGTTCCCAGTGTGTGCATGTGCAGAGCTGCCAGAAGACAAGAACAACTAAGAAAGCAGGGTCAACTTGGGAGTAAAGCCACACCTTGGAGGTGATTGGCCCCTCCCATAGGAAACAAAACAGGAGTGAATGGGGAGTGGGCTTTTGCAGGAAACAATTCGGTCAGTTGGTCGGTCAGTTCAAGAGTGGAAAGTTCTATTCGTGACTATAAGAGACTCTGTGCCAAGTTTTGCCTTGCACTGCATTTGGAAACTGGTTATCTGGCAACTTTCCAAGCAAGATAAGGTTTGTGTTGATAAATATTCCTCTGAAAGACTGTTTGCCAAGCCTTGCTGACTGTGAATGAAAGGAATTCACAGTTGTGTAAATAAAAGGGGTTTTGTCGGGATCAAGACTCTGCTTCATGCTTTTAAGGAAGCCTAGGTCAGAACAGGTTTTCTGGCCAAAATACATTGATAGAAGTCAACATTACTGACAATTTTTTATCACTGAGTTGACATAGCAATCCAACAGTCAAAGGCAGGCAAAAATGAATTCTTGCTGGGTACTTCTCTAGTTTAACATATTGGACATCTACCACAGTGGATTGCAACTTACCCTACAGGCAACATTCTCATGTGGTTTTCAGAAAAACAGGAATAGGTTCTGATGGAGAGAAGAAGGCTCTACCTTAATGCAAAACTCGTCCTGGAAAATGGAGAGGTCATTTGATTGAGGCAGTCAACATATGGCTGAAAGAAGATTATTACCAACCTTTTTGTCTTATTTAAGACCTACTGCCTTTTCTCCTCTCCAATATAACTGCAATTCTTTCTGCCTGTTTTCCATAATACCAGCATAGAAGTCAACTGCAAAATTGTTCTTTGTGCTGCACGGCTTCATTCTGTCTCACTACATTGTCTTTGAGTAGACGCCTCCAAAAAGTGAGCTTGTTGCCCAAGCTTTGTGACATAGCTGGGCAGTCATGGGGCCAATGAAGAAAAGGGGCACATTTACTCTATAAGAACTATCAGGGCAGTAAAAGCTACGCATGAGTTCCCAGTGTGGCTGGAACAAACATGCCGTTTCACACTTCCAACTGCAGTTTTTCCTGAAGTCTAGCAAAAAAAAGTACAATGATGGAAGAAAATTGTTTCCTGTCCAAGCAGCCAAGGTTTAGACCAAATGAAATAGGAAAAGGAACCATATCCAGTATATGAGTTGGTTAGCTCATTTACAATGTTGAAAAAGCCAGAAATAAGTTAGAAACACTGTTCCATATGGGTAAATGATTTATTTCCCTCATTTGTTTCCCCCCCCTTTTATTATGAAACTATTCTTGCTTTGCCTCTGTGAATTGATTATATGCTTGGGTGGGGCAAATAAACCAGGAAGCTATAAACTGTACATCATACAAATCCTACCTGCAACCAGCAAGTTAACAGCAAACTATAATTTCAGTTGTTTATTACCTAAAACCATGTTTTATTCACCAACTCCTTTCCTACATCACCTTCTTCTAAAAATAACCCCTGCTATCGTTTAGAATGATTTACAGACACTGCCAATGAGACATCCATTACATTATCTGTTTAAGTGGGGGGTTTTTTTTTAAAGCAAAATAACAACAACAATTGTGATGACTTGTGCCTAAAGAATCAACTTCTTTGGGCTAGGAAGGTTGTAGCTGAATCCATCTTTTCTTCCATCTCTATTGTGAAATCTCGATTATAATATATCTTGGGCTGAGTGAAGATAGCATAATTCTTATTCTGGCACACTCTAGGAAAAATGTCAGCATTTCACCGTTAGATTTTACTGCAATGCAGCCAGATAGCTGACCCAAGAGAGATGGTGATGCACTAGGCAGGTGAAGATTTTATTTTAAATGACTGCAAAATTCAAGCCTTCATTTGACACAGTGACACCTGAGGGTTTCACCACAGAGACCCACCATCTTGTTTAACAAGAGAGATAAGCCTTATTTGCTCTTCTTTTCCCAGATAATCAATGTTGCACCTATCAGGAAACCCATGCCTCCAGCATCTCTCCCCACATAAGCTCAATTAATGCAGAAGGTTACCAGGCTAGAAAGCAGGAGACTGTGAGTTCTAGTTCCTCCTTAGTCATGAAAGCCAATGGGGTGACTTTGGACCAGTTATTTTCTCTCAGCTGAACCCACCTGACAGGGAGATTGTTGTGAGGAAAAGTGTGAGGAAGATGTGTTGGATAAGTTTGCCACTTTGAGTTACTTGTAAAAATAATAAGGGTGAGACACAAATAAACAAAATGCCCTAAAAAATAATGCCTGATTCACATTACAATAAGAAATAGCTTCATCCAATAAATCAGGTTTATTAAGGTCTTCAAACTTGGCAACATAGCTGGCTGGAGAACTCTGGGAGTTGAAGTCCACAAGTCTTACAGCTGCCAAGTTTGAAGACCTCTGCAATAGATTAAAACTGAAATTTCCACAAGAGCATCCTGCATTTTTCCTTCCTATTTTTATCTCAAAAACAACCTTGTATGATAGATTAAACTGAGATGTGATGACAGGTTTAGGAAAGTCATACATTGAGTTTCATGTCCAATCCAGTACATTAATCTTGCACCATAAGGGAAAAGTTGAGTTTGAATTCTCATTTCCAAAGTATCCGAGATGAGAAAAAAAGGGTGGATTCAGGATGATGTTGATATTCGACTTACCTAGTTTTATTAATGTTCAGAAACACCTACTAGGTCTTGTTGGATATTGGTGCAACCAGAGAATGATCCTGCCCAGTGAAATAGGAAATAGGGACAAATTCCACCAAAGATTAAACTTGGGAATAAGATCTTCTGAGAACCAAACCCAAGACATCTAATGTGCAGACTTTTTGAATTTTCAAGGATCAGAAGCAATATTCCACTAACCATATTTATTTTTCTCTCTGGCACAGTGGTTTCATAATGAGCAAAAATGTAGCAGATGATTTGTTTCTCGGCAGCTAGGCCTAGAAATAAATGGCACTACATCGCTACCTTATTTCTTGCTGTCCGACAGATGTTTAAGCCCAGGAGCCCTTCCTGAAAAGTTTGTCAACATCTCTCCTCCTGGTACCAGGCCTCAGAACAAATGGGAGGAAAATGATTTGTTGTCCCAGTTGTGTGCTAAAGAAACAGCTTCGCTCTGGCCGGAGAAATTAGGGTACTTTTCATCTCAGTAGTTCAGCCTTTCTCAACTTGCTTCCTGGGAGCTTTGTGGTACTTCACTTCCATGATAGTCCCCAGCCAGCATGATTTAGTTGAAGATTATGGGAGTTGTAATCCAGACATGAAGAAAATACCCAGTTGGGAGGGATGGAGATCGTTTTACTGGAACATAATTAGCTTGAAGGCAGAAGCAGGCAGAAAGTTTCTCACGGCAGGCTTTAAAGCGAGGAATAAACAATCTCTCCAGTATGCAATGGACTTTAATACTAAAAAATAAGACAGCCAGGAATATGTTGGCTAGATGCCAAAAGGACAGGGCTCCTGTAGCTTTAATAGTCATGAGATATATCTCTTTATTTATTTATTTATTGTTAAAATGTATATGCTGCCCTTCTCCCATAGGACTCGGGGCGGCTCACATAGTAAAAACAACAACAATACAATTCTAAAATACAATCCGATTTAAAATCCCCAAAATTAAAACCCCATAATCGGCCAGGGAATTTGATGAAAAAGCCATGTCTTCAGGCCAGCATGGAAAGTGCAGAGATCGGGAGCTGTCTGGAGCTCGGTGGATAACCCATTCCAGAGGGTCGGTGTGGCCATAGAGGACGCCCTCATCCTGGGGGTCACCAGCCGACATTGTCTGGCCGTTGGCACCCAGAGGAGGGCAGACTCCTCTGGGTCTGGGTCTCTATGAGAGCGCACAGGACGGTGGGAGGCCGGTAGAACATCCTGCAAGAACCTTGGGCCCGTGCCATGAAGGGCTTTATAGATAAGTACCAGCACCTTGAAGTAGATCTGGAAGTCCACCGGCAACCAGTGCAGCTCGCGCAGGAGAGGTGTTGCCCGGGAGTAACGGGAAGCTCCTGTAACAACCCACGTGGCTGCATTCTGGACCAGCTGGAGCCTCCGGGTGCACCCCAAGGGCAGCCCCATGTAGAGGGCATTGCAGTAATCCAACTGAGAGACAATGAGAGCTTGAGTGCCTGTGCAAAGGGTATCTCTGTCTAGGAAAGGCCGCAACTGGCGTACTAGGCAGACCTGTGCAAAAGCTCCCCTTGTCACGGCCGCTAGATGATCCACCAAGGACAGCCATGAATCAAGGAGGATGCCAAGATTGTGAGCCCTTTCAGAGAGAACCAACAACTCCCCTCCCATCATAAGTGACGGGGTAGTTAGATCAGGAGATGCTGGAATCCATAGCCACTCAGTCTTGTAAGGGTTGAGTCGGAGCCTGTTTCTGCCCATCTAGACCTGTACCGCCTCCAGGCACTTCGACATCATGGAAAGGGCATCCCTGGGTTGGTCCGAGGTGGAGATGTACAGTTGGGTATCACCAGCATATTGATGATACCTAACCGGAAACTATGAATGATCTCACCCAGCGGCTTCATGTAGATGTTGAAAAGCAGGGGGGAGATATGTGAATGGATATGTGGATGGATAGAGGGATGGATATAAAACAGGTATGGTTTTCTTACTTGTCTTCTTGACCAAAGAATGTGAACCTTGGGGGAGGAGAGGGTGACTTGTGAACTCAGACTGGTCTATTTTTGTTTCAGTATATTGCAAATATCCAATTCAATTGGTGGAACATGTTATTTCACCCCAGTCACATAATTGAAGTTACATTTCCATACATTCTAACCTGGAAATAAACCAACCAGGATTTATTTCTGAATAAAGGTACTGTTATGTATATAAATTTTGGCGGGAGATTCAAACCCAATGGGTCACTCGTGATTGGTCAGTCACCTGGCCGGCAGAGTATTTAAGAAGAGCTGTTTGCCTGTAACCTTTGCTGAAGTCTCACACTACATTAAAGAGCTGCTGTCACCACCTTGCTTCTGCCTCTTCAATCGTCCAACTCAACAGGTACATAGCAATCTGGTAAAACAGATTTACAGTTCAAATCCTTGGTAGAAAAGTAAGTGAATTAATCTAGATGTATTCTACCATAGGCAGTTGTAGGGATGCATTTTTAGCAGCTGCTTAGGCTGGTTCATATATAACAATGATACAATTATCAATCCATCTGGGTGATTTGAAGAAAGCTAATTGTAGTGGTTCTTTTGTCTCTGCAATCACAAGTCAGGGTCTTAAGGTGCATTTGCTGAATCTTTGTATTTACAACGGAGTATTTTCTAATCACTTTCCTCTGCCTTGTGAAAATAGACCCACAAAATGATCTTGACATTCTTTTGTGTGTGCTTACAGAGTGAAATAAATGTGTGTGAAAAAGTGAGAAGAAATGAATGTAAACTACTTTGACACAGGGAAGTAAGATGTTTTCTGGTTGCTTGTTCAGTTACCATGGAGTGTTCCTGTAGAAGTCAGTTTATGAAATCCTTTGTATCTTTCAGCCTAAGAAATGATATCTCCGTAAACCACTTCAAGGGTGGGATCCATTGCTTAATGTTGGCAGCCTTTGCTTCACCTGGAACCGCCAGGTGACCTGGGAGCGGGAGTGTTCCTTGTATGCAAATCTAGAAGAGGGGAGAGAGAAAGAGAAGGGGAATATTATGCCTGGCATCTAGTTTTTGTCTGCATGGTGTTGTGTTTATTCTCTCATCCCGCCCCCTGAAGGGAGATGAGCAAGCAATAATCAGCACAAATTGGAGTTGAATGAAAACAGGTGGTAAGTTAGCCTACTGCTGCTAGAAAAAGGCCAGAAAAGTAGCAGGATCATATGAATGGTGCTACTTCTCTGTGGGACTGATCAGGAATATTTGTTAAACACTGAGAAATCCTTAATTTGCATATCAATACATGAGCATACACATTGAAACTTGTCTAAATTTGATCTTACAAAACAAGGCAAATATATGTATCCCAGGATAATGTTGTAGGATCCAATCTGGGTCAGTCATCAGGATCAGAGGTGAGCTTTCAGACTTGTGCTGGAGCCCATCCTCGGGGAATTTCTCTTTATTGGAATGATCTTTTGATCATTTAAGTTTGATCTTTTTAATCTGGATGAAGTGGTGAGCTTAGCTGGTAGACAATTACAGCTCACTAAGATGCAGTAGTAATAAGACTAGCTAACCACATTTTGGCCTAGAAAGTTGTACAAATCTAGTGTGTGTGGCTAGTTGATGATTCAAAATGCCGAATGACTCAGAAACCTAGGCAATGTATTGAAAAAGAGGAAACTGTGCTCTGAAAACACAACCATTGAGGATTGAGCAGATGCTTCTTCTTACCCTTGCCCTGTTATTGCATCTTGAATTGCAGTCGTAGATTTCAAAGCAATTAGTTCCAGAACGTTACCATCTAAGGTTGCAGCTCTCATAATTCCTACCGGAATGACCAAAAATTGTGCTGACTATGAATTCGGAAAGTTGTAATAGAAATGAATCTGGCCAGCAGTAGTTTGAGCAGGACCTGAGTCAGGAAGCTAGCCCATGGGTTACGAGGAAGCACAACAAAGCTACAGATTTAAATGGGAGGCACCCGGTATTTCTCCTTTGTGTGTGTCTGACCAAGCTAGTCTGTTGTCAATTCAAGGAGGTTTCAAAGGAATGATAGTGAGCTACTGAAGCATCAGGACAAAAAAAGAAAAGAAAAAGAAAAACCACTGAAGTGCAGGATTGTAGAGTTATCTGTTGCAAGACTAGGCTCCCCCCCTTTTCCCTGGTAGGATTTCTGAGCTGTTAATAGCCACGAGGAGTACCCGCTTTCCGTTCAAGGCAAAAGATTTTGCTTCTTTTACAGCTTTGAATGTATAAAGAAGACAAAAAAGACAGGAATGGCTTTCCTTATTTTATAAGCACCTCCCCGAGTCCTCTGCATATTCCTAAATGTGCATATTTTTATTATTATCTGATGTGTTCCAAGTCTAAATTTTGGCATTTAAAAAATAGAATTTATGGCTAACCTGGGGGAAGAGGTATCTGCAGCAAGAGGTTATTGAATGTACGTTAGAGCAAGATGATTCAGGAGTTCCCAGCAGTTCCAGTTCCAATTCCAGTTTTAACTGTTTATCTAGGCTGGTATACATTGGACATATGCAGGGGTCAGGTTATTGGGCTTCAGAGTGGCTTGTGCTGCTGAGTTTGACTCCATGTCACAGCAGTGCTGCATCTTCCTCTGTTGCCTGGTTACCTAATTCCCCAGCTCTGCAGAGCTGCTACAGCAGAGATGCTGTTGCTGATAGGAACCTCTTGTGTGATTCCCCTGTAATGTTTAATTGGAATGGAGATGGATGGTTTGCATTAAAGCACAGACAGCTTGGACCAGGCAGGACTGAAATGGAGCTGGCTCTTGGCTGAGATTAGGTAGCTTTATAAGCCAAAAAGGCAAAGTGAAAGCAAATCCAGGGCCATGAAAGGAATTGAGAGAGAGGGTTTTTAAGTGCAACTGTGGGATGGCCCTTCACGCAATGCCAAGCCGAGACCAACCCACCTTTAATCCACCTTTGCTTCTTTAAAAAGGGTTAGTTGAAGTCAGTGAAAATATCAGCATGTGTGGCAAGAGAAAGGGCCAAGGGGCAATTGTCTGTTTGTAAGCTTCACTGAGTCCATAGAGAAGAAGGTGTAGGAGAGGTCTTGTTTCTAGATATATCTTACTCCATTTTACTCTTGTTCTTGCTACAGTAAAACAGAATGCAAACAGATTTCTGATTATTTAAATCTGTGAGCACATATAACACCTATAAGTGGCATATTAGCTCACCAATCCCAGCCAATTTCTCACATGGTAGGGCTGCTGCAAATGGTAGGACTGCAAAAATCCTGATGACCATTAGATGGCACAAAAAGAGGCAGAAAATTCATGGTTGCCCTCTAGTAGTCATGTAGATTTTTCAGCTCAGTTATTGTACCCTACACATGGGTACACTCACTGCCAAAGAAAAGGGATGAAAAACCTCCATTCAGCTTTTGCTTAGAGTTCAGTTTATCTTTAGGAGTAGAATAAAGTTTTCATTTTGTGCATTTTTACAAGGGAAAATTTCCTCTTTTTTTCCATCTAAAACCTTTTATTTACCTCCTCCATGCAGTGTGTGGCTGCAGCTGGGGAGGGGGGGGGTCACTGCATTTATTTATTTATTATTTATTAGTTTGATTTATATGCCACCCTTCTCCGAAGACTCAGGGCGGCTTACAATGCATTAAGCAATAGCCTTCATACTTTTGTATATACCTGCTTAGTAGCGCTATCTACTTACTTAGTAGGGCATCCTACAAGTATGCTGCTTTTATGTGGGGCAGCAATGGAGCTCAGAGTTCTCTGTGTGCACGAAGAGAACACCTTGGAATACATACACAATTCAATCCCCCAATCTTCCTTGTTGTTTGTGTGGATGAGGTTCCCTGGTAGAAAGTCTTAAAATTGTCCACCTTCAGATATTTACGGGTAGATCATATTAGACTTGCACTTCAAACAAATTCTTTTATGTAGATGAGCCAGGGGATTCTGTTTTCCCCTCCAAGGAAGGGACAAGATCCAGAGGGTTCCTTCCAACCCTGCCTCCCCCTCTGCTAACTATAGTAGGAGCACCACCTACTGATTTATCAGAATAAGAGCATCTTTGGATATCTGGGTGGCTTTTTGGACTACCTTGCAGCCCTTCTGACTTAACTCAAATTATTGATTGGCCACTTGAGCAAACATTATCATCATGATTATTGATTGACTACTTCAGCTATAAATACAGTATGTGTTTTCATGAACAATATGACAGGAGTGAGTGATGCTCATTTTGGCCTCTGAAAGTAGAAGAAGCAGATCCTTTATTCAATCTTATTTAAATCCTGATGAGAAATGATAGCATTCCAAGCTGAAATTTGAATCTAAATTAAAAGACTTATTCACTCAGTGTAATTACAGGTAAGTTGTTCAAATTAACTATGTGTACTGAATCTGTGAAATTCTGTAACTATAAGCCTGAATTTAAAATACTTGCATTTTCCTTATTTGTCTTACTTCCATTTATTTGTAAAATCTAGAGTGTTGTAGATTTTAAAATTTTACAGCGGAGTTTTGAATGATTGTTATGAATATTCTCAAGGCAATGCTTGGGAAAGGAGATTAATACAGCAGCCAGTCCTATAAATGAACATGAGTAATGGGGGAATTAGCTATCAAACTTAGTAAAAAATTCGGGTAGGTATGCAAGATAAGAAATCTTATTTTGCTGGACACTACACCTAAATTCTTTCAGACATTCCCCTGATTTTCAGATTATGAAAAAAACACTTCCCATGTATTTCCTAGCATTCAGTAGAAACTGGAAAACCTCACATGCCTAATATTGCTATCAGGCCCACTTTTTGAGAAAAGGTAGGCACTATATTCTGTGCTTTAGGGTTAAGGGCTAGGGTAGGAGCATGGATAGGCTGATACATCGAGCAGCAGAAGGACAGCAAACACCAACCACTCAAGTCATTTTGGCCTTTAACATCAAGTGAATATACAACCAGTGAGTGAGGTGTTTCATGATGCCAAACAACTAGTACTCTTGCCTATGTTTTGCTTGACATCCTGGTTTATAACTGGGGATTCCAGTACAGAAAACGTTGTGTTACATAAATAGATTCCTCAGCACATTGCAAGTGACTGCATCTCCCTGCTATGTTTATATTTGGTAGCAAACATCAGCCAGCCTACATCGCATAATGGGTGAGTTGGCCTAAGATATTGCTGTGGATAAGGGGACAGATAGATCTCTGCTGAGCAGCCCTTTCTCCTTATCAGCACAGCTGCAGTACTCAGTCTATTAGTTATGAGGAAGGACGTATTGCCCAGGTTGCAGACATTCTTCCCATGCTTTAACTGCCCTCACTACCTGGGCTTGCCTGCTCCTCTGGGAACTGCTCTCTGATTCGCCCCAAACCACTCAGCCAGCATGGAGCATCACTTGCCTGTGCCAGGCTTAGCCCTTCTAATGAGCAATGTTTAGCTTCTGCCTCTCCCGGGGAAAACACTAATTATGCATCTATAAATAAAATATGGGCTGTAGCTGCATGTGGCTGGCATGCCAGGCAATTCTGCAGAGGCCAAGGATTGTGTTTCTCCACCCTGCCCACGAGCAGTTCCAGAAGGCTGGTAAGTGCCTTTCAGGAAGAAGACTTTTGTGGAACAAGCAGAGAAAGAGTAGAACATCTTCTTACCAGGGGTGAAATCCAGCAGGTTCTGACAGCTTCTGGAGAACCGGTAGCAGAAATTTTGAGTAGTTCAGAGAACTGGCAAATGCCACCTCTGGCTGGCCTTAGAGTGGCAGTGGGAATAGAGATTTTGCAATATCTTTCCCCCAGGAGTGAGGAGAGAATGGAGATTTTGCTGTATCTTTCCCCTGCCATGCCCAGCAAGCCACACCCACAAAACCAGTAGTAAAAAAAAAATTGGATTTCACCACTACTTCTTACCCCACTCCAAATGGCTGGTGTATTGAGCTGACCATAGGTCATAGCTGACTATCTTTCTATTTGGCTCTGATATTAGCCCTCCCCTTCTCCAGAAATATCGTGGCCCACTAATTCAGGGGCCATGAGTTAGTTGCTCTCTTAGACCTCTTCTTTAGGACCTTTTCAGGGCTGAGCATGACTGTGGAAATAATGGATCTTTCCTTTTTAGGGAAAAGGTCTGTGCTACTATTACTTTGGTTGGATAACTTGAATTCTTGGTTCTTCATGGGGATGTAATTGATAAGGCTGAGAAATGGTAGGATAGAAAAACTTGATTCTTAAATAGCAGAAAACGCTAGTGGGAAGATTAAGGCAAAGTGACAATGCTATTTGTCCAAAAACCATAGCTTTTTGTGTAGTTAAGAGTTGACCAAAAAAAGGGCACAAAAATAGAGCTACCATATCTGAGCTATAAAAATATAGATGCCCACTAGAGGGCAGCAGAGAAACACAGAAGATGCAAAGACTTTGCTACCATCTAGCAGTCATCTTGGTTTTTGCAGTCTTGATTCTGAAATGCCTAACAAAGGTGCCCTGAAAGTCTAAGGAACACATACTTTCCTCCTTGTGATGAATGTCTTAATCATTCATCCCTACTTCCTGCTTAGCTATTCTGTTCCTTTTGTTTTTCTCCACCAGCTATCAAATGCCCCTTGACCCTCACACCCCAATGTCCATCTGCCATTGCTGGATTGCTTTGGCTGATTTTTATCATTTGCCCATTTCCCATCATAAGTGCTGGTAATTAGATCATAATTGTAATATTTGCATATTCATAACAGCTGAAATTAATCACATTTGCATAACAGTAATGAAAGGGGCTTCATTAATTCCTGGGTTTTTTCTCGAATCTGTGCAGATAAATGGCAGCACTGAATTCTTCATCACTGGTGGCAGGCGACAGGTTTGGTGTGCAGATGGGAAGCGACAGGTTTCTACCGTGTTAAGCTAGTGGAGATGCCCCCTCAATCTGTCATGAAGACGGAAGGGGTAGAAATAACATATTTTTGGAGGACCGTGTTTCTGAATCTATTAGGTTTTGTAAATGTATGCAAACATATACAGATAACATTGACTTATTTGAGATTTGTTCAGAGCAAACACAGATTGCTGAGCAGTACTCTTAAATATGGGGTCATAATAATAACATTCAACCCTAGCCAGTCTCTCTAAACCAGTGTTTCTCAACCTTGGTAGCTTGAAGATGGGTGGACTTCAACTCCCAGAATCTCCCAGCCAGCAGCGCTGGCTGGGGGATTCTGGGAGTTGAAGTCCACCCATCTTCAAGCTTCCAAGATTGAGAAACACTGCTCTAAACAAAAGCAAACTTTTGCAATTTTCTTATATACTGTTAGGATAACCTTCCCCAGCCATGTCTCTTCAGATATTTTAGGATTTAGCTTCCCTGGGATAGTTTGCTTTAGGATTTTCCAGATGCAGCAGAGACTTGTGACATAGATCACAATGTCTTGCATCTGCTTTTGTTAAGGGGGAGCAATTATCCTCCAGTAACTAAACTGTTAAGTTTGAATTGCTGGACAAAAAATGTTTCTCAAACAAAATTATTGGGCTCCATATGTTGTTGGCAGTGGGTATTAATCTTGGGACATGATGTAGTGTCAGTGGCATTTCTGCACAATTCCATACCTGTCTTCCTGTATCCTTTTATGTTTGTGCCTCCCTTCTGTACAATGTTCACATACATATACTATATTTATGTGATATATATGGATTCTGTATAGGAGAGGTGAGAAACATGAGGCCCAAAGCTGCGTGGGGCCCCTGCTCTTTTTATGAGTCTTAGAACTCACATCCCCTGACTACAATAGCTAAAAATCAGCAGCAGCTATCCACCATTTTGAGGGCAGAAACACAAAAGACATAGTGAAAGCTTTAGAATAGGCCTAGCAATTAAACTAACAACAGTCCACCTCTAACCACAGGGGGAAAACCCAGAAAATTCTGACTTACATCATTAGGGTTCCTGGGCCCCAAGGAATCAAGGTGTTTCAGAGTAAATGGTTTGCCTTAACCCAGCACACCAGGACGCCCGCAGCATTTAAAAGCTCAATTATGGGAATTTTCTACACAACCGCTTTATTTTGTAAGTCACAGCCATTTGTATTTATGTAGGATACAATCATCCTTTCTTTAAATAGCAGTTTTGCTAAAGGAGGGTAGGGAAGCTCTTTTTTTTTTAAGAATTCGAAATGCAGGATCAAGTTGTTCTAAGAAAAACGCAGTGGTTCTTTTAAAGAATGCAATTGTTGTATTTCGGCACAAAATAAATACGTAATGTCTGTAGCCTGATTGGAGATCGGCATCTCTATTCCTTCGGTTATTTTAGTTAGTTGTTTGTTAGCTATTTATTCTGCCTTTCTTCAAGGAAGTCAGTGAGACTTACCTCACTTCATTTTATCCCACAGCAAACCTGTGGGGCAGATTGGGGTAAGAAATGGTGATTGGCCCAAAGTCAGCCAGAGTCTTTGCTTGATCAGTGTTTTGCACATGGCAATGGTCCTTTATACTTTTTTCCTAAAAGTTAGAATGCTATCCTATCCACTGTAGAAAAAAATGTCAATTTGGACACCTTTATTGCTTCAGGTACAGTAAAAGTTTCATTCTCTATACTTATACAGCAGCTATCACATGACTATACAAGTAGTCCTCGATTTAACAACCATTCATTTAATAACCTTTCAGAGTTATGAAAAAAATGACACATGACTGTTTTTCACACTTATAATATTGGAGCATCCCCATGGTCATGTGATCAAAATTCAGATACTTGGCAACTGACTCATATTTATGACCGTTGCAGTGTCCTGAGGTCATGTGATCACCTTTTGTAACCTCCTGACAAGTAAAATCAGTGGGGAAGGCAGACTCACTTAACAACTGTGTTACTAACTTAACAACTGCAGTGATTCACTTAACAACTGTGGCAAGAAAGATCGTAAAATGGGATAAAACTCACTGAACTGTCTTGCCTAGTAACAGAAATTTTGGGCTCAATTGTAGTCATAAGTTAAGGACTACCTGTATTGGATTTCCAGTATGCTGTATTGTTTGGGTAGGTCATGTTATGTAAAGAAAACATTCCAAACATGGACAGTGTTCATACTTTTTGTAGTAAATATTGGTTTGATTATCTGGAGTTTACTGAATAAGTGTTTATAAAATCAATGTTTGTGTTGTGGCCCGCCAGCGGCCTGAGCGGATCATGGCTGATCCCAATGACGAGGAGGCTGGTGTGGTGTCGCACCAGCAGCTTGCGTCAGACAGCGAGGAGGCTGAAGAAGATGTGGTGCCAGAGGCAGAGACTCAGCCAGGGCCTTCAGAACCTCCAGAGGCTCCTTCAAGTGAAGAGAGCGAAATGGAGGAGCCTCTCCTCAATGCTCGAGCACGCAGGGCTGCCAAAAGGCAAGAGTGGCTACTCAGGAGGAGGAGGTCTGGTTGAGAGTAAGGCTTGAGCTTGTTTGGAGGTTCTAGCAGGGGAGCGCATCGTATACCCTTGACCGAAGATCGATACACTTCTTCTATCTGGGATGGTCGTCCTCTTCCACCGAGCGCGCAGCTTCGGGAGGGACACTTGTAATTATCATCAGAGGATTTTTGAGGAAAAGTCTTATCATATCTTGCTTTCTGGGCTGGTTGTCAACCTTTGCTGGACTTTGGTTTATTCTTGCTATTTAATAAACTTGATAAGGACTGTTGGTGTGTGTCAATATCCTCGGGAATCCGGAACTGGGGCAGAACAGTTTGCTAGGGTTGAAAACAAGGCTCAATTTTTGAATGATAGGGTTGCATAAGATCCAAATATCGTACATTATAATTTAATGTGATGATTGTATGATTACCATTGTATGATTAAGGAAGATAAGTTTCAAGTACATAGATTTGTTTTTTAGTCCTAAGAGAATCCGTCCCGGCCTCTGTCACCTCATAGATAAGCTAGCTTCAAATGAACAGGAGTGCCCAGAATTATTTCACCCACAAGAGTAGTTTGAGCAGGTAACATTTGTTTCTTCTGTGGTTTGCACCATGAATTTTCCATTCTTCTTTTTTCATAGTTCATTCCTACATCCAGACATGAGTGCCTGCTCCAGGGGTGGTAATCATTTACCTTCGCTACTGGTTCGCAAATGTGAGCATGCGCAGAGCATCAAAAACAGGACGTGATGACATCCAGGCAGGTGGGCAGAGCCTCCAGCAGTCACTGCTACTGGTTCACCCAAACTCGATAGAACCGGCTTAATACCACCACTGGCCTCTCCCTGCCATTGATGGAAGTCTCCCTAGTGTTTTATAAAGTCTGTTTTCTAACCTGACCGGATAATCCAAAATGGCTTTCTTCACAAAATGCTTCTTCTTGATGTAGACTAATGAACTGATAGATTAATGAACAGATTAATTGATTCATGAATTGATTCTTGAATTGATCGGTATACAGCACACTAATGAACTGGAAAAACAACTCGTGATATTCAGAAATGTTTCCTGAAAGAGATTCAAATGTTAAGTTTTCTGTGCCAGTTCTGCTTCTCAGGCATGATCATATTCACATAAAACAGACTATGTAATAACTCTTGTATACGATACACCTTAAACACCTTTGCTAGTGAAATGCTAGACTCAAAGCAGTGCATTCCTATAGGTCAGCCCAATTACATCCACTGAGACAAATATTATTCCTTGACACCTGAACCAAAAAACTGACCAAGCAGTAGGAGGAAGCATTTGCTCTGAACCTTCAGTACCTTTTTCATCATTGCATTAATGTGAGAATAAAGTCCAAGGGGAAAAAAAAGCAGAATGCTCCCTTAGTGATAGGAAAATAAAATGCAGTGGAGAATAGAAAGCCCAGTGTTCCTTACTCTTTCATGTGGTGGTAGATGGCTGCCTTCCTAATAGGAGCTACTGGTTGTGCTCCCTAGGACAAAGCTAAAAGTAGCACTGCCTAAGAACAAGTGGCAGCAGTTTGACCGCTGTGGGCTGTTATGGGAAACAGATGGTCTCCTACTGCCTGCATGCTTGTTCCTACAGCATCTGCTGGCGCCATTGTCCTGATGCTTCCTCTCTTCTCCATAAACTGCAGAAGACCTCACTCCAAGGACAATTAAGATAAATATTTCAATATGTGCTGTGCTATCTGATCCCGAAGTTTGTGTGTAACAATGCCCTTAAAATAAAGAAGAGTAAGAAATGAATGAAGGCGGATATACATGTCCTACAGTGGTGGGTTTCTACTGGCTCGCCCCAGTTTGGGTGAACCGGTAGCGGCAGCTGCAGGAGGCTCCACCCATCTGCCCAGATGTCATCACGGATGCTCTGCGCATGCACAGAAGCACCGCACATGCGCTCACAGTTCTGAACCGGTAGCAAAGGTAAATGAAAAACACTACTGATGTCCTAGAACTGTGATGGCGAAACCATGGCATGCGTGCCACAGGTGGCATGCATAACCATATCAGTGGGCACATGAGCTCAGCTTCCGATGGGACTGGAAGTTGTCAAACTGGCCATTTTTGGCCTCTGGAAGGCCCCTGGAGGGGTGGGGAGGCTGTTTTCACCCTCCCCAGACACCTAGAGAGATCCTGGAGCCAGGTTAGAAAGTAAAATTGGCCTACTGGGCCATTGCATACCAGGGGTGGGGTGAGCGGGGGATGGGTGGCTCACATAGAATTATGGGAGTGCACGCGCAACCCGTCTGTCCACCCCTTCCTGGCACACAATGGCAAAAAGGTTAGCCATCATTGTCCTAGGATAATGTTGTAGGATCCAATCTGGATCGGTCATTGAGACCAGAGGTTTAGTCTTCCAAGCTTTCAGACTTATGCTGGAGCCCATCTTTAGGGAACTTCTCTCTGACGTTGAGAACTTCTCTCTAGCAGAGTATGACACTGAAGATCAGTTCCCTGAAGATAGGCTCCAGCACAAGTCCAAAAGCTAGGAAGACTAAACCTCTGGTCCCGGTGACCAACCCAGATTGGATCCTGCAGTAAGAAATGAATTGCTGCAAAGACATGAAAGATTTGAATCCTATTCTCTCCAAACTTGAGAGGTTCTCACCAGCCAGAGGAAATGGATTCCAGATAGTTCAGACTTGAACCTTGTTGAACGTGGACTCTTAGGATTTCTAGAGATTGAAGCATCTGCAGTTTCTGCATACCTCTAGCTAGGTTATTGAGAGGCTTCCAGTTAATGGTTCCTTCTTATTCCCTGATGTCATCACTAATTTACTGTTGTTTAGCTGAATGTTAGTAATGTCTTTCTCTTTAAAAACATTCTTTTACCTGTTCTTTTTTTTAAAAAAACCCAAAACACCTGTTTTAAGTAAATCAATGAGAGGCAATTAAAGATTCTAAACAAGATGCTAATTGTTCCAGTGGTGACAGCAAAAGCTCTGATAGTAAGAGCTTTTAGGTAAGTTAGTGCTTCAGCTGCTGCTATTCCAAGATCAAACTTGCTGCATCATGTTGCCGTCACGTGACATTTCACAATATTTTTCCCATTCATGGAGCTGGAGTGGACATGGCCTACGTCACATGTGACACGTTCGGCCCATGGGCTGCCAGTTTGACACCCCCTGATGGTGTTGGCTTGCTCTCTAAAGCAACTGTCACCCCCACAGAACCCTGGGGTTGGAGAGCAGGTAACTTATTATCCAGTTTTGGAAGCCCTGGATAAAAAATAGGAGAGAAATGTCCTGAGGCTCAGATAGATAGCTAACCTGTCATTTTTTACTGTGGGCACAATGGTACACATTAAGAATGAAATTCTGTTGCCTGCTTTCAGAAGTGTACACATACATAAGACACATATACAGATGCTATTTACATACATACATACATACATACATACATATATGTATGTATGTATATATATGTATATATGTATGTAGGTCTTTGGTTATTCGGGTCTTCTCCGGCATAAAATTGGAAGTATCTTGGCGACGTTTCGACAAAGTCTCATTCGTCTCATTCGTCATCTTCAGGCTGGTGTTCTCGGCTTCGTGCTTCCAGGAGCAATTGCAATTGCAATTGCAATTGCTCCTGGAAGCACGAAGCCAAGAACACCAGCCTGAAAATGACGAATGAGACTTTGTCGAAACGTCGCCAAGATACTTCCAATTTTATGCGGGAGAAGACCCGAATAACCAAAGACCTACATACAAACACCCGCGAAAACCTCAGAAAACATATATATATATATATATATATATATATATATATATATATATATATATATATATATATATATATATATATATACATACACACACACACACACACACACACACACACACACACATACACACCCATACATATAAATACATATATATATTAATCACTCTCCATCTTGAATACATATCAGAAAGAGGAAGCTTGAGAGTTGATACCATATGGAACAAAACTATGACTGAATCTGGATGTTCTGCTTCGGATACCAAGAAGCCTCCTCCCAGATAGTAACAAGAAAAACAGACAATATTGTGGACCCTGGTTAAGCATCGCTTATATGCAGTGTCCTGGATAGACAGGAGTGAACTGCCAATAATCTTCTCTGCCATCCTCACTACTCTCGACACCGCCTTCCTGTCCAAAGCAGGAATGCTTCCAAACCAGACTGTAATGCAGTATGACAGGATGCTCTCGATCATTCCTTTACAGAAAGTGGTAAGGACAGGAGAAGGAAGTTGTGCTTTCTCATGTGAGACAAAAAATGCAGGCACCGCTGTGCCCCCTTCACAAGTGTCTCACTGTTGATAGAAAGTGTAATAGTGTAATAGCTTCTGAGGATTTTTTCTAAGAATTCTGGACCATGTGGTTGGGAAATTATGATGTACCGAGCTTTTATTTATTAGTTTACAAGTCCAACGGCAGATAAGGTACAAGTTTGGGGAAAAAAACTAGGCCTAAAGAATAAGTCTTGCCAAATATTTTTAATGGGTCTGGCCTTCTTTTGCTATGGCTAGCTGTAGTTCCAGATAATCATAATCTTTTAAAATGTCTTGGACCCTATCGAAACAAAATGGTAGGGGCAATGCCTTTCAAATGTGCTGACAGAAGTTTAGCATATTTTAATACATTGGAAGGTACCAGACATATCTGTGTTCCTATCACCATCCAGATGTTGCTCAACTACAACTTCAAGTAATCCTGATCAGCAAAGCTATTTGGAAGAAATGCTGGAAGTTGTGGTTCCACATCATGTGGGGAATCACCAGGGGTGAAATCCAGCAGGTTCTGACAGGTTCTGGAGAACCGATAGTGGAAATTTTGAGCAATTCAGAGAACCAGTAGCGGAAATTTTCAGTAGTTCAGAGAACCGGCAAATACCAACTCTGGCTGACCTCAGAGTGGGGTGGGAATGGGGATTTTGCATATCCTTCCCCTGCCATGCCCACCAAGCCATGCCCACTAAGCCCCACTCACAGAACCGGTAGTAAAAAAATTGGATTTCACCACTGGGAATCCCTACTACAGAGAAACAATTACATAGGTACTCTATGAGACACACTATTCAGTTTCCTCTTGATCACAATATACACCCAGACTTTGCAAACCGACATCTGGTGTTTTTAGCTATACTCCAGTAGTAGTTTATTCAGGCTAGAGCTTTGGAGTTTGAAGGCCACGGCCCTTCTTAGCAATACGGCCCCTAAACGCAGCAAGGCTGGCTTATCACATTTTGCAGTAAGTGGAGCAATTCGCATTGCCATGTAAAGAATCCCCAATTCAGTAAGAGTATTATGCTCAGGTAGGCCCCAGAAGACTATTAAATTCAGAATCTAAAATTACCTAAGTGCTGCACTGTACTCAGGCTGAGCTTCCAAGGTCGTGCAGGGAATAATAGTAGACCTTCTAGAGCCAAAAGATTCTTTCAAGATCTTAATGACTCAGCACAAATGCAGAGCAAAGTGAGACTAGCTAATATTTATATCCTATTTTTTCCACTCACTGGGGGATGTGAGTGTGTGTGAGATTGTATTCAGCAATTGGACTTATGACAACTGGCCAGACTAGAATTCATTCAGGTTGGATCTTTGGGGGAGTGATAGAGGTCATTAGGGGAAGGCATCCAGATGCATTTATCAACCACCAGGGTTGGCTAGTAAATTCTATGGGTGGGGGAGAAGCATGAGGCAAAGTAAATATACTGCTATACCTCCAAATAGTCATTTAATATGCCCATTTTATTATCATTATTACTGATTCTTAAAGAGCTATGATTTGTGCTGAACTAATAAATCAGAGTGCCTGGCATTTAGGAGAGACCAAATCTGGAAATTACATGGGAATTTGGCACCAGAGTCTGGCCATAATTGCGATGACAGGCCAAGAAATGGTGGCAAATATATCAGCTGCCTTTCTTTGTGCTTTATTGGTTGCTATCCTTATTAAGCTGTAGATTCCTTAATGCTGCTGACTTGGGTAAGTAAGTGACAGTCATTTTTCTCTGTCTCTCTCCCTCTCAGCATTTCAGAGCACAGTGTCATAATAATGAGGAGAAAATGTTCCATAGAGCATTCCCTATGCAGATCTCACCCAAGGACATGGACTGCCACAAGACTGAGAAAGGATTAGCAACTCAGTGCCATCCAGGGTGTCTCCCTTCCTTTAGTGATTTTCAACAATGATGGCAGAAGGAGCACCACCTGCTGTGTTGTTTGTTGCTAACAATCTTGGTTGATTGTTCAAATGACTTCCAGGACTTGCTAATGATTATGTTTGTTTCAGGAATTGACTACTAGCCAAGGTTGTCAGACTCTTTACAGATCTTGGCATAGCCTAGATGAAAATGCAGGAACCAGGAAATTCCTGAAATAGTTGCAGCAGGGGAACTATTTCAAAGGAAATAAACTATTATCCCCCAACTGCCCATAGTAATGGGCTAAACTCCCTGCTTCCATCTCTCCTGCAGTCTATCAATTGCATCAGTGTGTGCTAAGCCTGCCCTCTTCGGTTTAGTAAAGGAAGTGCAGGCCATCTTCTCACAGACATCTCAGTCTAAATAACTAGAGGAAAGAGACCATATAGCTGTGCTTCTCAACTTTGGTGAGATGTGTAGACTTCAGTTCCCAGAATTCCCCAGCCAGCATGTTGGCTGAGGAATTCTGAGTGTTGAAGTCCACACATTTTTTTAAAGTTGACAAGTTGAGAAACACTGTTCTATAGATATTGGGACTAGGTCTGGTTAGCCATTATGCAGGTGATGGCTGCATAGGACAAAAAATTTTGTCTAGATTCTGAGCCATTGAAAGATCATTGACCATCAGGTTGGCTTGAAAATGTGTGTTTCAAGGATCCCAACATGAGTTTAATAGATTCAGAAATATGCTTTAAATATGTTCTCAACTTACACAATATTTCTCTCTCATAGCATGGGGTGTTATAGTAAAATAAACTCCATGGGGCACTCAAAAATGAAGTAACTAATTTCTGAGGAGAAATCAGCCATACAAATTGAATCTAGGCTTCTCTTCAGCTTGAAGGTATCTGTCCAGGACCTAACAGCTTTGGCTACATTTTTTAATGTTCTTGCCATTTTCTTCATCCCACTGAGATGGGAGCCTTTCCAAGCAATATAGGACATAACTTGTGATTTGCAATTATTCTTTCCCTTTCAGAAAATTGTTTTAGAGCATTGGGTGAGGAAATGAAGATTAAAACTCTCCTCTCTTATCTGCAACCCTCCTTTCTTTTTCCATTCTTTATTTTTCTTACATTATAAAAAATGCTTGAGAATGAAAAGATATCAATTTTTTTTTTAAATTGATAGCACTTGGAGCCATTGGTCTAGATTCTAGAAGAGTGTTATTGCCAGAAAGATCCTTGTTTGGTGGCCTGAGATGAAGATGCTATTTTAAGGCTTTATCTCTTTTTGTGCTGAATTCACATGCAGTGCCCATAAGCATTACATGTATCCTCATCATGCCCACTCTGCCATAAAAAAGTTTAAATAAAGAACATCTTAGAGATTTTTTTTAAAAAAGACCTTGGATACCAAAATTTATTGGGGCTAGATTGCAGAGGCCAAACTTTGCTCTGATGGGGAAATATTCCTCAGAATATAGTGTGTATCAACATTCAGAAGCATAATTTTAGGTTATGATCTGCAGGAAATATATCTATATTAATCCCATTATCTATATAATTATACTGTGTGTTATGTACCTGGGGAATATAAAAGAAAAAAAATGTTTAAGGAAAAATCTACAGCAAAACATTTCCTTCCACACACAGTTTTCCAATCTTCCTGAACCTGGCATATTCCTCAGTCATAGTGAATTGAAATTGTCACCATACCTAACCAATGTGGTCATACTATATTGGTTGCAGATGATGAGAAATGCAGTTTATTTGGAGGGAGAAATCCAGCTTGTGGAACAAGATTTTGAACCACAGTTTCTCCCACATCTGTGTTACAGACCTTTGGTCCCCTATCCTACCATTCAGATAAAACAACTGATGAGCACTCTTTCCATTTTCATCAAAAAGCTTTGAAACTTCCAAGCTTATCTACACCAGAGAACCATCCTCTACAGGATCCTGACACTAAAGAAAAAATTCAGTCGTATCTGTGCAAGATCTTGGAAGTCAGCTTCAAATTTCCTTTTTAAGTAGTATTGTTGCAGATTAAGGCTGGTAAATTATTTCATGACACTAATGCAGTTAAATCGGTGGCAGTTGTTGTAAAAGGGAAAAGAGTGAGAGGTCAAGATGACACTACAATTGATGGGATCCTAACTCACTCCCATCACTTTATCAATCATTTTATGTCCGTCTCTCTCTCTTTTTTATTTAGCTTTTTTTTTAAAAGTTAGGTTTAGTGATGGATGTTTCCAACACATTCCTTTGACACATGACTTATGTATTGCACTGAGCTACAGTTGTTTTAATTATGTTTTGCTGAATAATTCTCAATTGACAGGGTTTAACATATTTGACAAAACAGTATGCCAAAATCAGACAAGCCAATCTATATGAATCTGTGTAACACACATTCAAAAGAGCCTGTAGTCATGATACCATTTTGACCCATTCGGATGATCCTGTTGTTATATCTCAATTTCCATGTATTCCTAGTCATTTGAAATGCACTGGATAATGGTGATTTAATGTTATAATGTAGTGGATCAGTAAGTCTAGCTACTATGGAGATGGTTATACAGTACACTGATGAAATACCATCTGAAGTCTGGACTGAAGTCATTGTAGCCAGTAGTGGGTTCCACTTACCTTCCCTACCGGTTCGGAACTGTGAGCGCGCACGTACGTGCATTCGCTTTGCCTACGCGGGGTGCTTCTTCACAAGTGCAGAGTGTCCATGATGATGTCCAGGCGGGTGGGTGGAGCAAGGCCTTTAGGACGGGAAGAGGAAGATCACTCAAAAGATTGTCATTAGATAACTCCTGGAGATCCCATGGATTTTTTTTTCTTCTCTTAGAAGAGAAAAAACAAAACAAAAACCCAAGATCATTTATCTGAACTCTTCAGATATAAATGTTTGCAATGAATAGATACAAGCACACAGGACTGTATATTTAGACCACTATGTAAGTCTAAGGAGGAAGAGAAAAGAGTTCAGAGTTTTCCCTCGGGATTCCCACTACTTTCAAGAGCAAGCCATGTGTTGTTGATTGTGAGTTTTCTATAAATTTATTACTTTGTTCATCCTCTGGAGACATCCACAACTGATTTCATAAAGCTGCTACATCCCATGATCAATCTCTGTTCCTACTTTTGAGTGATAGCCTGACTTTTCTTGCCTTCTATTACACTACATATACTTTCTGAATCACCTTTAAATCCCACGAGAAGTCGCTGAATGAAGATGTTGATCTGTGTCATTTCCTAAGTGACTGGGGATACAGAGTGTTCCGCCACTGACAATCTCATTCATTACTTGTTGTTACCTAATAATGGTTAATATGGCTGTGCCCATTTAAATATAATTAGGAAAAACTGACCTCATGCAAGCATATCACTTCTGCTATTCAATAAAGCATGTGCATCTTTTTTTCAGGCTTCCATGGGAGCCTGAATAAAGATGCTGCTGCTTTAAGAATCAATTTAATAGTTTTTAATGACTTGATTCATTAAAGCCTGAAAAGGTTCAGTATGATTTGAAGAACAGCTGAGTGGTGCAGTGCTTGCATTTAGTCCAAAACACTCCTGAATAAATTTTGAAGGGTGCTCAGCCCTAACAATTAACCAAGCCAAAATTTCAAGTTGCATTTTAACTGTTGTGGTCCGCCAGCAGCCTGCAGAGCTGGCAGCAGAGTCGGAGAGTGAGGAGGCTGGGGAGGAACATGGGCCAGTTTTGGAGTCTGGGGAAGTCTTGGACGAGGGCTCTGAGTTGGAGGCAGAGAAAGGGCCATCTGGGAGGTACGTGCTGCCTCCGGAGCCTCCAGAGTCGAACCTCAGCGAGGCAAAGGAACAGGGGTAGCCTGTTCCCAGTGCGTGCATGCGCAGAGCTGCCAGAAGGCAAGAACAAGGGATGACTCGGGACTAGGGCTTGGAGATGATTGGCTCCTCCCATAAGACTTAAAAGAGGAGCAAAGGCACATGGGCCTTTGCAGGAAGCAACATTGTTAATTCTGTGCAGTTTAAAGTCTGAAGCTCTGTTTGATTCTGGACTCTATGTGGCTTTGCCAATTAGGTCTTTGGCAGTGTGTCAAGGGAGATAAAGGTGGGTGATTATCAGCCTTATCCTGAAGGTCTCTTTACAACTATTTGGGACTCATCTGTGAATGAACAGAATTCACAACTGTTAAAATAAAACAGGTTTTTAGGATTACTCGTGTGTTTTACCGACTCAGGAAGCCTGGGTAGGAACATAAACGGTGAAGCAATGCATGCAGAATTCAAGGTGATTCATATAGGTTATGCCAAAAGGCATAAATCAATGGTTCTCAATGGTCATGTACTGTATATAAATATACCATACAGATGGCATTCAAATCTGAAGTAAGTCACTGGAAAAGTTTCTGTCATGGCAGAATTCAGGTCTTTAACAAAATGAGGAATCACATGTGAGATAACCATTTGCAGACCGCTTATATAGAGGGTATGCCACAGTATACATCAGTATTGGTGAACATTTTCATCACCGAGTGCCAAAACGGGAGCACACCTGCACCTGTGTGAGTGCCAGAAACTGGAAGAGCAGCCACCCATCGGGCACATGTGCACCAGGCAGCTACTCTTCCGGTTTCTGGCACTCCCACGCACATGAAGACCAGCTGGTTGGTGCGCTGAAACCTGGAAGAGAAACGGGTGGCGGCTCTCATGCCCGGAGAAATGGCTCTGCCATGACAGGTATATATGCAGGATATAAGAACCGGGGTGGCATAGTGGTTAAAATGCAGTGCTGCAGGTTAATTCTGCTGATTGCCAGCAGTTCCATTCTCACCGGCTCAAGGTTGACTGAATCTTCCATCCTTCTGAGGTCAGTAAAATGAGAATACTGATGGGAGTAATATGCTGACTCTGTAAACCACTTAGAAAGGACTGTAAAGCACTCTGAAGTGGTATATAAGTCTAAGTGCTATTGCTATTTAGATTGACCTGACTGACAAAAGCAAGGCTAAATTTGGTTAATTGTTGGATAAGACATGAGGAAGAAATTCCAGGACAGAATGCTAACAGTGCTTTAAAAAATATAATAGAAGTGGTGGCAATAGCAAACCTGTTTTGTGATGTCAACAAAACTATATGGATTTGTCTATGTGATTAGAAGTAGTCAAGCCTCCCTGATGAAGTCTTTACCTTTATTGGTAAACCCCAGGACTCATCAGTTGGTACACTGTACCCGGTTACTTGTAATGAATGTTTGGCTTTAAGGAGAAAACACTTAACTGTCAATGTCTCTACTGACTTCAGAGAATCCAACACTATGTTCTTTCAACACACTAAGTTGGGACACAATCAGATGAGGAGTTCTATTCCACCCTTATTCTTCAGCTTTGCCTTATCCAGGTTTTTACAACATATTGTAGTAACGAATGTTTTTCTGCAGTATTTTAAAACCTTGTTGTTGCTATTTTTAATGTATTATATTTTTTGTAATAAGTTTAACATCCTGACAGAAAGACTGCAGAATTTCCTTAAATCCTTACACCTTCTCCCACACTGGCATTTATACTACATGTTACAGGGGGGAGGGGGTTCCCTTTGATTCATTGTTTTCAAGTGTTACTTCTTTAAAGAAGGAAAGGAACGTTGATTTAAAACCCAAAAATGGCTGGATTTATACAATATATTGAACTCTAAACCTGAAATAATAAAATGCATAAAAGATTAGGCACAAAGAAATATACCCCCCCACCCCCCATCCCATAATAGCAATGAGATGAATGTCTATTGATGAGATCACTTTGTTGGAAATTTTGAGGAGGATTTGCATGGTTGTGGAGGTGTTTGGTAGTCCTGGTCCAACCATCAGATAACAGTACCTGTTTATCTGGGGCAGCAGGAGAAAAGGAGAAAGCAAGCAGCACTGAAGGTAGACAGCATGATAGCAGCAGAAAAAGCAGTTGGAAGGGGCCATAGGAGCCCTGTCAACATTTCCCTGGGGAGGTAGCTGAATGGGACTGTGTCAAATGGTGGCTCCTCCATTGCAGAGGCTCTTTAGTCAGGCAGCAGAACTCAGCAGTGCTGTGTATCAAGTGCCTTTGCCCAAGCTGACAGACAGTGCAGAATGGACTCCAGAGGATGCAATGGCATGGCAGAGCAAGCAGTGATAAGCGGGCTTATCTCCTGTCCTCCATCTTGGAATCCCCATGGAATGGAGGTAACAGATGACCATCAGGTTTGCAGCAATGGCGGAAGTACCAAAGTAGCAGACCTGTTGGGGAACTGCCTTGTGTCTTGCAGCTTCTGCCACATAGTAAAGCAGACATTTCAGTGCATTCCTCTGCCTGTTTGGCAGTAGTGGGTTTCAAACCCCGTCACTACTGGTTTGTTCGTGGGTGCTCGCGATGTTTCTGTGCATGCACAGAGATGTCCAGGCAGGTGGGTGGAGCCTCCCGCTGACGATGCTACCGGTTCGCTCAATCCAGTAGCAAACCACCACTGCTGTTTGGGGACCTGGGCCTAGAGTTACTGGCACCTGGATTAAGGACATTTGTATGGAACAGGGGCTTTTATATAGTTTAGTACTTGACACGGGGCCTGGATGTGGCTGGGCTTTCTTGCTCCCCCCATGTGAGAGGCAGGAGGGGGCTGGGGGAGAGTCTTGCTACCAAGTCCTTGTGGGAATGAGTGATTTTGGGGCCCATCCCCGAGGGACAAAGGAGACAGGAAACTGAAAGAGGAAGGCTTGGTTCTAAGTGCTGGAGAGTGGTGTGAATAAACGGTTGGATGAAGTGTTTGGATGGAGGACCTGCTCTGTGTCTTGGTTAGCAGTGGAGTTCCTCAGGCTCCACTGCAGTGGAGTTCCATAGTTCAAGTGCCATCTCTGCCTTTAAGAGAAAAATTTGGGGTTTCCTGAAGGTCGGGCATGTAGTTCAGTTGATGCTTTCAATCAGGGGTGAAATTTAAAAAATTCCCCTACTGGTTCTGTGGGTGTGGCTTGTTAGGGGAGGTCATGTGACTGGGTGGGCGTGGCCAACTTGACATCACTCACATCGAGGGGCTCCTCACCGGCCCCTCCCCTCCCAGCCACTCCTTGTCGCGAATTGCAAGAAAATGGGGAGGGGAATATCCCTGCCTATCATCCTTCCCTCAGTCTGTGCTGAGATTGAGGAATGGATGACAGGCAGGAAAATCTCCTTCCCCATTTTTCTGCCTTTCACAAAAATGGCTCCATTCCAGCTGCTCCCCCTCATCCCCTCCCTCCTGGGGACTACCTTAAAAGGGCTGCATCAGCTCCGTTGTGAATGGAGGGAGAAAAGTTAGCATTCTCTCTGCTGCATTTAACGTTGAATTCTGTGGAATATCGAGTGGCTGGAAGAGGTGAGTGGTGACCGGCCGGGTGTGGGTGGAGCCAAGGAGGGGTAATTACTACTGGTTTGGCGAACTGATGCCCATAATCCCTAGCGGTTCACCTGAACTGGTCCGAACCGGTAGGATTTCACCCCTGCCTTCAATGCTTTGAAAAATGTTGGTCACCACAATGCAATAAGTTGCATTGACACTCTAGAAAGGGTGCAGAGAAGACCAACATAGATGATTAGGGAGCTAGAGGTTAAAATATATGATGAATGGTTGCAGGACAGAAGTATATCTAAGTCTAAAAAAGAGAAGGACTAGGGGTGACATGATAGCAGTCTTCCAATATTTGAGGGGCTGTCACAGAGAAGAGGGGTTAACCTATCTCCAAAGCACCTGAGGGCAGGTCACGAAGTGACAGATGAAAACAGATAGAAAGTTATCCAGGAGAGATCCAATCTAGAATTAAGGAGAAATTTCCTGACAGTACAATTAATCAGTGGAACGGCTTGCCTCCAGAAGTTGTAAGTGCTCTATCACTGGAGGCTTTTAAGAAGAGATTGGACAGCTATTTATTCAGAATGGTATGGGATCTTCTGCTTGAGCAGATGGTTCAACTAGAGGACCTCCAAAGTCCCTTCCAACTCTGTTATTCTGTATTCTGCTGCTTGGAATGAGAAGGCAACAGGAGCACCGGACCAAATTGTGTCTGTGTGAATTGTCTGTGTACACGGATATTTTAAAGCGCCTTGGTTTTATCTGTGAGAGATGAAATGACACAATAGGAGTTTGAGCTGGTTGATCCTGAGGAAATGCACAAGAACTTCACAACTGTGAGCTTGGCCCCAGGATTGCTGCCTGACTGCCACTGGTATCTCCACAATATATTTATCCACTTTATCCACAATTACTAAATGAGTCACAAATAAGTTGTGCTTCAGTACATTTTTGTGGCCAATCTTTTATGATGTAATGCAATATCCTGAAAATTATAGAAATCTATTTAGTCCACATTCTTATCTTGGATATGGTCACAATAATATCATCTACCAGCCAACAAGAGTAGTCCTTCCTGATGGTGCTTTGGAGATGCAGTTGAATGAAAAATGGATGTCTACTTACAACATCTGCCCTTTCATGGTGTCTGCCTTGTAAATAATCTTATAAGTCAATGACCAGCACAGTCAGGTATCTGCCATGAAGGGGATTGCTTTATTTCTAAATAATCCTACAATAATTGGTAGTCCATAGCAATGATGAAAGGGCTTCTGTAGAGAGCCCAGTAACTTCTGAAAATTAAATATTGTATGTAGGTCATTCTTCCTTCGTACTTGTTATACAAAACAACACAGAGTCCAGCTCTGCTCATAAAACATAAACTGGAGAGTCAACTCCTTCTGAGGGTCAAAGTAAACCAGCTCTAAGGATTGGAGTATCTCCTTAGAGTCCTGGAAAGCTTTTTCTTCTCTGTATTGTTGTTGCCACTTACCTTTTCTTCTTATCAAGTACAAGGGTTCTAAAAGGATTGAAAGATTCAGGAAGAAACTACAATAGCAATTTAATTTCCCTAGATATGCCTGAAGGTCTGCTTTGTGGTCATGGTACCTCTTCACTGAAAGTGTCTTTGCCTGCTGCTGATGCACCGTTTTTTGTCAATATAATACCCTATAAAATATGTGCTGTTCACATATTTTATTTCAAAAAGTAATTCTGCTTCTTCCAGTCTTTGAAGCACTTTCTTTAATGTGAAAAGATGCTTCTGTTGACTTTGGCCAATGATAAGAATGTCATAAATCCTTAACATGACACCTGAACTTTCTTTTCAGAGGCTTTCCATGGCTTTTGTAATATGCCTGGAGCTCCTGAAACTCCAAAGAACAATATCTTATACTGATTCAACCCTTTCTAGGTTATAACAGTCCTCCTCAAGCTCCATCTGTTGGTAAACCTGAGACATGTCAACTCCTGCTCAATATTGCTGACAAATTTTCTGTCTATTGAATGAAACCATTGTCTAACTGAAATGCTTAATTGAGGGTTATGATGTAGTCTCCATAGAAATCAATGGTTCCCTGTGGCCTAAGAAAATTTGTGATGAGTGTTCCCATTCAGAAAACTGCATCAGATATCTTTTTTTCTAACCCTTTTCCTAACCCTTTTCAATTTTCTCTTAAAGAGCATATGAAATTGTTCTGGCTTTGGTTTATTCTGTCTGAAAGTAAATTTTGGCCTTTATCTCTCCCAAGGTACATAGCCCCTCTTGGAATACTGTATGGTAGCCTTCCAAAGTTTCTGTAGGGTTTATACTTACTGTACTCTTAATTTATACATTTCATGTCTAATCTGAGTTCTTCAGCCAAGATCAGCCGAACCAGTTTGGCTGATTCCCCCCTCCCCCTTTATCACAATTTATTCTGATACGGAATCACCAAACCACTACCTGTAATTGTGGAATTTAAAGTGTTCCACATCATATCTGTTTTTCATGTAGAATGACCAGACAAGAATATTTACAAGCCTATCATACTTTTGCCTCATAGCTTTTGTGGTTGCTACAAACGCACAAGAAGCTCTGTCAGCTTCCATATGAAGAATGTTAGCACTCACCCCACCTCCTAGAAGAATGAAATATTTTAGGAAATATTAAAAAGGCAGAATATTATATTTCCCTGGATGAGAAAAGGAGAAACATGTTTTAAAGACAAAGCAGCTCCCTGCAGCTCCCTGCCTCCCCCCACCCTTCAGCTCCAGAGTGATGGGATTAAGTCATGGCCCTCAGGACATGATAGGATCAGACCTCCACCCATCTAGCAACAGAACTCAACACATGGCACCTGGGGATATTGCATCACTCAACAAGATTCAACCAAGCCTGGGACTCAAATCAACCTACAAAGTTGATTGGCCCCATGGGAGTCTGACAACCAATCAGAATACATTTCTTACACAGGAACAGGAAGCTCCAAGGTGGGGCCCAAGAGAGGGTATAAATCTTTCTCTCTCTCTCTCTCTCTCTCTCTCTCTCTCTCTCTCTCTCCCTCTCTCCCTCTCCCTCTCCCTCTCTCTCTCTCTCTCTCTCTCATGTGCTCATTTTGCCCAGCACCAAAAAAATCCATGTGGTCTTGTCCACCATTAAACCATCTTTCCAAGCAGTCTCCATGTTTCCAATACCTCTCTTCGGACTTGGAACTGAACCCAGATGGATATTTCTTCCAACACATATGTACTGAGAAATCCATTTTTTTGTATACCTTCATTCAGTAATTTTAGGCCAAAAATAGTAGTCCAATCATACTTGCCTCCAAGATTTGGTTGGTGCCCACATGGATGCTTTTTTAAGAAAGCAAAAAAATATATGCTATTCCACAGAACATTTGAATTTTAAATATTATTAGCATTGAGTGCCTCTGAGTATTATTATTTAACTTGTTTTATTCCTTGTTGGTTGTGTTTGATGGTTTGTTTGTGAAAAAGACTGGAATGTGGTATTATATGAGTTATAAAAATATTATAAATTTAAAAAATGCTAGCTCCAAATGATGATGCAATGCTATCAAATGACAGCCTTATCTAGCATGGCACTTTGTCCCCATTTTCTTTTAAAGGGTAGGCACTGTTTGCCAAAATGTTGCCCATCTGTGCTATTATTATCTGTATGCATTTCTGGTTTCAGAGCCAATCTGCACAGTAACCATCTTGTGTGCCAGTTCCTGGACTGGGAGGTCTTACTCATAGTCCCTCACATCTTGGTCACTTACGTTTGGATTACTACAATATGCTTTACATGGGCCGGCCATTGATGGCCACTCGGAAATTAAAACTGGTCCTCAATGCAGTGACACCCACACACATACACACAATATATCTCAATTTACAAAACTTATGAAAAAATCCCACAAAACAAAGCAATATTGCATGTAAATAGATGTGTAGAAGCATGCATAAAGTTGGAAATCCTCTTGCTGGTGTTCAGAGAGGTTTTATTTGAAATGCAAGCACAGCGGCATTCTGAAATTGTTCTAGAAATGGCCTGTTTTTACTTTCCTTTAGAAAGGGAGGGGGCAAGGAAGGAAATCTGCCACACATTGACTGGATTTACACAACCCACTACATTTGGGGGCTGAGTAATTTATGGCTCAGCACGTTGTGAGAATCCAATCCAGCCTCTCTGAGCAAGTTGAATGAGTCAGTTTGATGCATTATTTATTTATTTATTTATTTATTTGAAAGATTTATATGTCCACCCATCTTAAACAACTCTGGGTGGCTCACAACAACAGTAAAACCAGTAACTATAAAACAACCATAAAGCAATAAAATAGTAAAACGATCAAACAAAAACCGAAAACCCTGTACCTTAATCATCCCCTTAGGATGCCATGCAGCACGCTGCAATTACCCTTATTCTATTCTTTTTGCTCTATTCTATCCTATCCCAGCACCTCAGTAAAAAGCCAGGTTCTTGATGGCCTTTCAAAAGACTAAATGGGGGGGTGGGGTATCTCTGGCTACAGAATCGCTGAGGGAGGGTGTTCCATAGGATAAGGGCACCACAAAAAGTGAAATACTTCCAAGGTCTCAGTAGGTGGCAGGATTTCAAGGAAATGATCTAGAGCAGGGATCTGCAACCTTAAATACTCAAAGAGCCATTTGGACCCGTGTCCCAAAGAAAAGAAAGCACCAGGAGTCACAAAACCTGGGTGGGTGTGGCCAACTCGATGTCACTTACTTCCACCAGTCACATGATACCACCCCCACCCCCAGCCATGCCTACCCCAGCCAGAGAACCAGTTGTTAAAAAATACCACAAAATCCTTTTGATATATTTCTGTCCCTTCCCTCCCTCCCTCCCCCTCTCTCTGTATCTCTCTGTCTCTACCCTGGCCGCTTCTCCATCTCCCGCCATCGCCCTTACCTTCTCAGGACAGGTGAGGAATGACTGGGAGGGGAGGGCGAGGGGCGGGCCAGCCAGTGGTGGGATCACCTGACAGGGAGCCACAGCAAAGGGCTCAAAGAGCCACATGCGGCTCCGGAGCCACAGGTTGCTGACCCCTGATCTAGAGCAAATAACCAGGTCCCATGCCATGTAGGTCTTTAAAGGGGCTAGCCAGCATTTTGAATTACACACAGAAAGAAATGGAGAACCAGTGCACCACAATAGAAACATAACAGAGGGAATCTATAAACACCCAATACTCTGTGTGTGTCACTGCATTCTGGACCATTTTTCATTCCCAAGTGGTCATCAATGGCAGCCCCGTGTAAAGCATATTGCAGTAATCCAAATCTAAGTGTCTATGATGTGAGTGACCATGTGAGCAAGACCTCTCAGTCTAGGAAAGGGTGTAATTGGCACACAAGATGGATCTATACAAATGACCCCCTTGCCACAGCTGCCACCTCCTCATCAAGCAGGAGCTATGAGTTCCCCAAAGGGTCGACTGTGACCCCCCCAAAAATTTGTACCAGCTCAGTCAGGAAAAACACACTCCCATCCAGAGTGAAAGATGGCAATGCACCAGACCCTGGGGATCAAAAAGTCAGAGTTTCATGTAGATATTAAAGAGGAGAAAGGAGAGGCTTGAGCTCTTCAGTACCCCACACTGGAGGGGCTCAGAGCCTGACTGCCCACAACACTGAATGGAACCAGCCATGGAGAAAGGAGGAGAAAGGAGGAGAACTATTAGAAATTGGCGCCTCCCACTCCCAAGCCCCAAAGCTGGTCTAGAAGAATGCCATAGTTGATGGTATCATACCAATTCAATTTTTTTTACTACCAGTTCTGTGGACGTGGCTTGGTTGGCATGGCAGGGGAAGGATACTGCAAAATCCCCATTCCCTCCTCACTCCTGGGGGAAGGATATTGCAAAATCTCCATTCCCATCCCACTCTGGGACCAGCCAGAGGTGCTATTTGCTGGTTCTCCGAACTATTCAAAATTTCCGCTACTGGTTCTCCAGAACCTGTCAGAACCAGAGGTGGGTTTCAGCAGGTTCTGACTAGTTCTGGAGAACCGGTAGCAGAAATTTTGAGTAGTTCGGAGAACCGGTAAATACCACCTCTGACTCGCCCTGCCCCCATCTATTCTCTGCCTCCCGAGTCCCAGCTGATCAGGAGGGAAAGGGAATTTTGCAGTAACCTTCTCCTGGAGTGGGGTGGAAATGGAGATTTTACAGTATCCTTCCCCTGCCATGCCCACCAAGCCACACCCACAGAACCGGTAGTAAAAAATTTTGAAAACCACCACTGGTCAGAACCTGCTGGATTTTACCCCTGATCATACCTCCCCATGCAATGATCTTCCCTATCATCTCCCCGCTCTCCCTATCTGGCTTCCTGCTCCCCAGCTTCCAATTCCAAGGCATTGGGAACTATCCACATCCAACATAAACAATCTAGACATATAGATTGTAATACATTCACACCATCACCTGATCAGACCCTCCACCCAAGCACCTGATCCTAACCTTTCTTCACACAACTCTCCAACACTCAGAAACAAATCTTCGTTTAACCTCCTGCTCCCCGCCTCCCTGCCCCCTCACTTATCCTCAGAGGGACTGGACAGTGGCACTCCCTTTCTCTCACACCCCAGCCATACTGTGGCTCCAATTATTAAAGCCCATAAAATCTCCTGGTTCAAATGCAGGTGCCAGTAACTCCAGGCCCAGGCCGTCCCAAACAGGTGAGGCACTGAAAATGCCCAAACGGGTCTTCCCAAACAGGCACTGAAATGTCTGCTTTACTATATGTGTTTTTCTATGAGCAGCAGCTGCAAGACATAAGGCAGCTCTCCCAAGTCCTGATGAAGTTACATGAAGCATATTGATATGAGTGGTTGCCATGGCGGGAAAAAATGGACAATGTACATTAGTATTCCCAATGTGTCCAGCACAGCCCTCTCTGTGGTCCAGGATCATTTGCATTGCGATCAGGCAGACCCCTATGTAGGAAGAATGATTGTAGCTCTAACAAATGTTCATTCAAAATTATTGGAACGTTGCAGCTTAAGAGGCCATCTGCAACAAACTTGGACAATGGATGGAAACTAATCAAGGAAAGAAGCAACCTAGAACTAAGGAGAAATTTCCAGACAGTTAGGACAATTAATCAGTGGAACAACTTGCCTCCAGAAGTTGTGAATGCTCCAACACTGCAAGTTTTTAAGAAGAGATTTGTTATATACAGTATATAGTTTTGTCACTACCTTGTTTCTGCCTCCTCAATTGCCCAACTCAACAAGATTGGACAGCCATTTGCCTGAAATGGTACAGGGTTTCCTATCCGAGCAGGGGGTTGGACTAGAAGACCTCCAGGATCCCTTACAGCTCTGTTATTCTGTTTCTGTTCTATGAGGGTGTTTTTTTTTTTGCCATATATGAACTGCCTGTTATAGTAATCAAAGATATTTATAAACCTTCCCTGGTAGACAAGACAGTAAACACATCAGATGAGCTGCATTCTAAAAGAACTAACATTACATTAAGACTACATTACATTAAGACTACATTAACAGAATCTTACAAGTCTGATAGTACAAATCTCCCATCTCTTTTACTAACTTGATAAACCAGAGAGGATCCTTTCTGAGCATCATTTATTTATTTATTATTTATTAATTCAATTTGTATGCCGCCCGTCTCTGAAGACTCAGGGCGGCTCACAATGCATTTTGCAACTGTGCGCTCCCCCCGCCCCCCAATATGATTGTTCACTAGGCAGCATATCTTCCCCACTATATCTTCCAAGGCCATTTATACATGCCAAGTGTCAAACTTCACAAGCCATGAATCAAAAATGGAATCAAGTACTTTGAAACACCTCAACTCAGTGTCAAAAGGTTGCTATAGAGAACAATGAGATCCTTTAGAGAACATATAAAGAAAATGAGTGCAGAGACTTTGCCAAATAGCTCCTGTCCTGCAAAACTTTTGATAGGGAGGGGGATTTTGTCTTTTAAAGTGAGACTTGATAATAGTTGAATGGTAAGGTGACATCAGAATGATATCTCACTTTGTACTCACATCCTCTTGCAACAACTCAGGAGCAATGACATCTCATCAGAACTGAACTATAAATCTAGACACTAGGGACTTTGAAGCCAGTGATTTGGTCCTTCACCCATTACTCCTAGTCAAGGTCTCAGAGATGCTACTAACCCTATGCCAGAAAGGGAAATGCTTCTGAAGAGAGCTGTAATTCAATGTAAGAATATGTAAGAAAAAAAACAACACTCCTAGTCATTTGAGGAATTTTCAACAGAGTTGAAAATTAAGAGGGAAACAATGGAAGGGAAATAAAGGGCGACATTTAAAGTTTCTCTAATATGAGTTGAAGCTTTAAATTGCCCTTCTGACAAATCCTACCTATGTGTTAGTTTTCTTGTTTGATCTCCAGGAAACAGTTAGGAGGTTTGGGTTACTAATGTGAGTAAATTTAGTTCTTGTTAGAAGCAGAGATCTTAACAAAGAGTTGTGTTTAGTTCCCTGTTGATCAATTATTGTTTTTAATGAAGCCCTGGTTTACATGGCAAATCCTTTTGGGACCGTTTAAAGATATCTAATGAGGTTCTATCTTTGCAGTCTTGTGTGCATCAGATTCCTTGACTTCTGGGAGTTTCCTGAATCCATTAGGGCAGTGTTTCTCAACTTTGGCAATTTGATGTGCAGACTCCAACTCCCAGAATACGCCAGCCAACTTGGCGGCTAGGAATTTTCTGGGAGTTGAAATCTGCACATCTTCAAGCTGCCAAGTCTGAGAAATACTGCATTAAGGACATGTCTCCAGAGCATAATACAGGAAAGTAAGCAACTATAGAACCTCTTGGTTAGATAAAGATCTGGTAGCTGCCTCAAGCAACAATATTAACACTTCATCCAATCTTTCCCATCCTATTGCCCTTCTGTTAGGTTGGGATTATAATTCATAGAAAACCCAGGCAGGATAACTAATAGAAGCTCTAGCTTTAAAAAGTCAGTTTTTGGAAGTTATAATCCCAGACATCTGAAGGGGATGAAGTAGGGAAAGGGAAGTTAATCTCATTCCTGAACTTTTTCTTCTTTCAGTATGCTTAAAACTATTGTAGGTCCTCTTTCTAATCTGTAAACAGTGCATGTCATAATAATGTTTAGATTCAGAAGCTTGTTCTGCATTATTATATCTAATAGTATAATTAATATGATTCATATTCCCTCCCAGAGACCAAACTCTCCAGTTAAGCATAAGAACGATGGGGGGGAAAGTATAATTTTTCATGGGCCTGTTTGCTTTAATATTTGCAGCATCTCTAAGGCACAGCCTTTCCAATCCAGAGATAACTCCTCCCCTCATTGCTGATACAGAGGTTTCCAGCTGTTAGGCCTTTTGCAATAGCATACCCAAAAAATGTTTTTGCAAGTTGCCAAACTAATGAGACTCCTTTGCCATTTTCATAGATCACTTGTGTTTCAGTTTTAATATAATGAATGACAACATAATTGTAATAAGATTCTGTATTTGATAACTGCCATGGGATTTGATAATAAGCAGCCTCTGCTGAAATGAGGTAGACAAATGGGTATCCTCTCAGTCTGCTCAGCAATAGGCTGGATCATATTGGGATGTGTGTGTTTAGATTTAGAAAGGGAAATCCTTTAATCTAAACCAGGGATGGGCAACTATGGGCCTGTTTACAACTCATGGACTTCAACTCCCAAAACTTCTGAGCCAGCTATGCTGAGCCATGCTAAGCATTCTCCGAGCCATAATGGCTGAGAAATTCTGGGAGTTGAAGTCCACAGGTTGTAAAGGGAACATAGTTGCCTACCCCTGATCTAAACCTTGCTCCTGATTCTATTCCTATCATTTATCTCTCCACACTGAGAAAGCCAATTCTTTTACTCTATAGAACCCAGAATGGGAGAACGCCTTGGGCAGTTGGCAGTAGGGCAATTTTGAGAGCTAAGAAAATGAAAAGCAGCATATTTCATTGTGTAGGACTTCTTATCTCCAGCCAACTGTTCTCTGGGCACTGAGAGAACATTTGGAAAGATGGATCCAGCCAAGGTAAAAAGGAAGATGCTGGCAGGCACAGATTTCCCAAAGTCCGCCTTACCCCTTTAATCCCTGATCATGCAATCAGGGACTCAACTTTAGCTCAGTTTCAGATTTGATACAAAGAGCAGCTGTCTTGCTGGCTTGAACGGAGAGGGGGGGAAATGAGAAAGGGCTGTAGCCTCCTTAAAAATTGTGCCTTAAAATGACTGAATATAGAATGCAGTGCAACTCAGTATATCATTATTAAATAATATTGTATCAATTCTATATATGGGGATAATAACCTGGACATATAACATACAGCATTGTCTTTAGATGAAGGTTGCTCAAGCTCAGCAATTTTAAAATGTGTGAACTTCAACTCCCAGAATTCCCCAGCCAGCATGTCTTCCGAGATGTCTGGATTTCATTGCATCTGAGGAATGACTTGGTATTTAATTATATTTGCACATCAGGCTAAGCCCTTAAAAATTATTAGGACAAATTTGTTTATTCTGTTTGTATATAGCTGAACCCACCAAAGTCTATAATTGTAAATCAACAATTAAAACATCCATAATAATATAATAATCTAAAGCAAACATAATACAGATAATAAAATCATAAAAACATTGATGGAATAGTTAATAAACCAATCATAATAAACAATGGTAATAAGATACTGCATCAGCTATTCAATATTCATGAGGGGAACTCAGTTCTTACATCTGGAAAAAGTAAGAACGCGTCTCATTTCTAAGAGAATGCTGTTTGCAATCGTTGTCTTTTTCCTTGGCTAGCAAGTTATTCATTTACGGTTTGTAGAAGTACGTTGGACAACTATAGAGTGCTTGCTGCGTCTGTTCTACATTAGCCACAGAATTTAACCTAAAACAAAACATGCTTAGCTTGGAAGAGAAGTAGCCTCTCTTCTGCAGTAAAAGAGGATATACTTAGTCTTAAGCAACCACAGAGAGTTGATTTGCTACTCATGGAGTGTAGAAGAGGAGGTACCATCTTTGAGAAAGCATACTCAATGGAACTATTTTCAACAGCTTGGTGTGATGTGTAAACACCACCGCTGAGAAGTTAAGCTGGCTGAATTCAGAAGTTTAAGAACAGGATGAGGGGAGACATACAAGGAAAAGTGGTGTGGGCATCTTAGTCCAGTCCCTCCATTGTATCACTTTGCTGAGTTCTGTACCTTTACAAGCGATATAGGTAAAAATTCTCCAGAGAAAAGCTTACTGTCATCTAGGAAATTCCCTGTGTGATTTACAGCAGATTGGGATAGAGCAAGTTCTCCACTGTTCAAATTTGCTGGCAATGTGTTCAGAGCTCTGGAGCCAAGGATGGCAGTGTGACAGCAGAGCAGGATTAACAACCATGTCCTTGCTTTTCATGCATTCTCTTTTCCTAATTTAAAAAAAAACCTTAACAAGCCTGATCTTTTGTACAATGCTTCATTCACTTACAACCAATCAACCCTTTTGACATGTAATTTCAGAGTCATTAAACAAGTGGACCTAGTCTCTATATAATTTTTTGATTGCCTGACTACAGCATTGACATCGTAGATGGAACAAGCTGCACATCTGACAAGCAGTGGCCCCTCTTCTCTAAGTTACTATTTTAATAGGAATTTTTAAGCAGATCATAGAGTCCCAGAAACACAAATTTTGCTCTGCCTCGATCTAACTAGAAACATCTGTCTAAAACCAATAGTCTACTTCGATAGATATACAGCTAGCTGATAGAATGTATTGATTTCCATCAATTCTGTTTTCTCTTGTTCTTCATTTCCATATAAACTTTTCTATGTGCAAAATTGCCACCTTCTAAGATATCTCAGGAAATTTCATAGGGTTTCCCTGTTGACTTTGGGGAAGAACATCCAAAATGCCTTTCCTTTTACCACATTGTCCCCTTGATGCTGTGTTGAAAGGAATCTTGGAAACGGGGCTTAGAAGCTAGCCAAATAAGTTGGACAGACTGTTCACATATGAATCAAGCTGGGTTGATCTTTCTTTTGGGTAGGTAAAAGTAATATCTCTTTTGAGTTGAGCCCAATTCCCAGTGATCACCAAATCCATGCATTTTCTTGGCATTGAAGTTGTTTGTCGAGGCCTATTACCAGCATGTGTTTTTTTAAACTTCCCAGTTTAGGCTACAACCCAGGTATGTTCTTCCAGGGCCTACTTAGTTTTTGAGCTGAGATAAGATGAACCAAGTGCTATCATTAATATGACAATTCTTTGGGTGACACTTTCCACCCTCCCCCAGCTCCACTAATAGGAAAGTCATCCCTCCTTTGGATTAGAATTTAAGTATATTAATAACTTTTCTTGAACTAGAATGGTACCTCCTTGTGGGACTTCAGATACAAACTCCAATAGCCAAATTCAACAAGTCCAGGAAATGAGGATGTGAGAAAAAAGAAATAGAAAGAGAGACTCCTTCATGCCGGACAATAGAACAACTGCTATCATACACCCCTGCACATTTGCATGTTTCCCCCTGCATGTTTTCTTTGGGGGTAACAATCAGGATGCAGGAAGTCAAACCAACTGCTATTCCACCCCCATTGACAGTTTCATGCATACATTAAACCATGCTGTGTTGATAATGGTCCCCTTCTTCACAACAGGCTAAAAGACAGGCTGTGCAACAATTTGAATTCAAAGATGATTTGGGACACACAGGATCCTCCCATCACAATTCTTGGCAATAACTTAAAGAAGCTGCATTTTTTTCCCCCAAGGAGGTACCAACTGGTGTTATAAGTGCATTTGTCTGCTGTCCAAATTGACTTTTCCCTTTCAAGTCTAGATTGCTGCACCTCCCTACTAAAGGATAAGCCACTGTGACTAAATTAAAGCAATACCAAATATCTTTCTAATAAGGAGTACTTTGTGAACTTGGCTAATATTTCACACGACCTTTAGTGGGGAGAAGGAAGTAAGAGTGCTGCTCTGCGGGTCTATGACAATTTGCCACGGCCAACTTTCTGTGGCCAACTCACTGTGGCCAACTCACTGCAGGAGAAGGGTTACGCTAATATCAAAGAAATGGAATAGAATAATTAAAGAAAGGATGCAGAAGGAGGGGCAGAAGGAAATATGAATGCCCAAAATTAAAATAATTGTTATTTATTTTAAATAATTAAATTGAATTGTTAAATTGTCCCATGGTGAGTTGTCGCATGGCGAGTTGGCAGTGGTGAGTTGTCTCACATCAAGTTGGCCATGCTGAGTTGGCCATGGCAAGTTGGCCGTGATGAGTTGGCCACAGTGAGTTGGCTGTGGCAAGTTATCCCATTCTGCTGTCCTGCTGTCTCTTTGTATGTTGGCTAAACAGCCTTAGGAGACAAAAGTGGCTTTCTTCCCTCATGAACACTATTCTGTATTTAGCCTGTTCAAGAGCTTTTTCTCTCACAAATTCTGGATCTATCTCACTTCCCTTCCTTGTGGATCACAGGGAGACCACCCTCACAACTGGCAATAACAACTGGATTGTGAGGCAAAGGCAGTTTGTAGGCTGCTTTCTCTCCTATTCCGAGTAATTTTGCGTTGGCAGAGCTCATGAGTATCTTATGATCTTCTCCACATCCCTGCATCCCTCTTAACTGTGCCTGCCGCTTATTTATGTAAATGACTTACATAGCCACTCATCTTGCTTCCAGGACTCTAGATGACTGACAGGGGATTAAAGCATCTGTATATTCCATAGAGCAAGCCCTGGAACAGAAAAGGTGAGCATAGTGATTGCACTGTTCACATTAATAGCTGTAACTTCTCACTTCAGTCACTTATAGCCTAAAACCATCTGAAATTGATAAAAAATGGTAAATGTTAGTTGTTTTGCAATATTTAATTTTGTCACACTCTGTTATCACATCAAAATAAACATATGAAGGAGAGATTCAGGTTGGGAATGGCTTATTTCATAAAGAAACAGAACAAGATTTAGTAGCCTAGATCCATCAGAAGAAGCATTAGCCAAGTATTAGCCAAGCTAATCCCAAAATCTCCTAGAGTGCTTTGCATGGACTAGCATGCTGGGATCCTCCATTATATAAAAGTGGTAACAAAATGTCAATAACTATTCTATACCAACTAAACTACAACTTCTTTTTAACTTATCATTGCTTGCCATTTTATTATCTCTGTCTGCCTTCTCATCTGAAACAACTAACAACTTTTATTGTGATGCACATAAAAATAGGTAGTGCTTCAATCACACCATCATGGCGGCCATTCTAATTTTTTTTACAACATTCCATGAACACCCATGATGAGGAATATGCATTTGTCTTGATGCTACTGTATATGTGAATCAGAATCTCTCCTGTTCACAATAACATCTCTATAATACAACAAAACATCCTTGACTTAAGAAAACCATGAGATAATGATATGAATGTAATGATGTCAGATCAGTTGGACTTCTGAATGAGATCAGAAATAAGTTTTCCTTTCTAGGTATGTGTTGTCTCCCATGGAACATGTGCTACAGGTACAGTATAGCAGCAGCAACAACTTGCTCCGTGACTAGAGGACAAGGGTGCCCATTATAAGTCAGAAGATGCTTAATAATGTTGCCAGTTTTGCTAACTCAGAGCTGTTTATGCATTCACATCATGATACTGGCACCTGTTGAATTGGAGTGAATCACAAACATTAGCTCTGTTAGCCAAATCATCTCTCTTCTTCTGCCAGACAATATTGTCTGCAGATTCCCAAACAAGCCTACAACTAAACTGTGCATTTTTTAAAAGGGAACTTATTGCAATGGAGAGTTATGTATTTGAAGAGACAATCTATTTGACCAAATAATTTACTCCAATATTACTGCTTTCTATTACTGAGCTGTGGTGGCACAGTGGTTAGAATGCAGTATTTCAGGCTGACTCTGCTCACTGCCAACAGTTTGATCTGGACTGGCTCAAGGTTGACTCAGCCTTCCATTCTTCTGATGTGGGTAAAATGAGAACCCAGATTGTTGGGAGCAACAACTGACTGTAAATATACTGACTCTGTAAATCACTTAGAGAGGGCTGCAAAGCACTATGAAGCAGCATATAAGTGCTATTTATATTGCTATTCTACTCTGGATTGTCCCAGTGCAAACAATGCCAATCAATTCCACTTTCAATAGGTGGAAAAGCTTTGGGTGATACCAATGTAAGACAAGAACAATAATTTGCATGTCACTGGCACATGAGGACCAACAACATTTTTGGATAAAGGACAGTATTCTATTGTGTATCTGAAGATATTAAGGCATGGTTTTTTTTGAAGCCACTTGAGACAGTAATCAAATAAGAGTTAATTGGATCTTCCAGAAGTGATGTTGGCATAGCTAAAGCATAAAATATAGGTAACATTCATTTTAAATTTGCAAATGTGGTTAAGATATTCCTTTCCTGTCTAATTAAAAAAAGCAGGCCACTTGAAAGTGGAGCTGAAAGCATTATTCCATTAATTGGCACAATGATTAATCAAATGTATTAACCACAGTTTAAATGTGTGAATTTTTAAAATCACACATTAATTGGAACAATCCCCTTTGAAAATGTTTCATGGCTGGCAGCATTATTTCAAAGAACCTTCGCATATTCCTTGATTGTGGTGGCTTATGAAAGTGGATTTACACAAAATCCATAGGTAAGGTTCTGCAATTAATTATTGAAATCTACCATTAAACCCAAACATAAACACATAAGTACTTTGATTATAATTAATAGATCAAACATGTCATGTCTATATACATGTGTTTTACATATCTACTTGAGACATATATGATAGTAATAGTTTTTTCTTTGATGCACTGTTATGTACTTCAAGTTAAGAATGTTTTTGGAACAAATCCTAGAGAAATAGTGTTTCATGGATTATCCTGTTTGTAACAGACATTCTCTGCAAGGAAAGGAAAATATTTGTTCTCTTATTTATTCAGTTTCCCATTAAGTAATGTGAATCTTAATGGGAAATCTCTCTTGCACCCCAGTTTGAAACAACTAAGCCCATGCAGAAAATTATTCTCCTTTTTGTTATGTTAACTTTTGCAGCAGATGGATGTTCTACAATAGTCTTCTTATGAGTTCCCTCTGGATATTTTGGATTAACTTCCTGAATTTGCAGCCCAACCAATTTAAACTTAGGAAAGACTGACCTGCTTAAAATATAATGACAATGACAATATACTTCGCATCTTCTCTCATAGTTGAGAGAAGTTTAGCATCTTCTCTCATAATTTAGTCTGTTGAGCCTGGATAGCTCAACAGACTAAAAGCCTGTTATTAACATTCAGCTGTCTGTATTATTGAAAGTTTGAATCTCCCCAGGCTCAAGGTTGACTCAGCCTTCCATCCTTTCTAAGGTAGGTAAATTGAGGACCAAGTTTGTGGGGGCAATAAGCTGACTTTGTATAAAATATATAAAAGTATGAAGGCTATTGCTTAACGCATTGTAAGCCACCCTCAGTCTCCGGAGAAGGGCGGCATATAAATCTAATTTTTTTAAAAAAAATAGTACAAGGTCATGTGGTCTCAGGGCTTCTCTGAGAACAGGTGAGTCTTGCTTTGGTGATAACTTGAATTGTGTTTCCCACTTATCCTTCTCTTTTTTGAATACAGCCATTCAAAATACACCAAGCAGAAAAGAGGAGATAAAAAACTGTTGTTATCCCATAGTCATTTGAAATATACTAAGGCAGCCTTTCCCATTCTGCTGACTTCCAATTATGTTGAATACATGTCCTATTATCCAACTGTAGGAAACTTCATGAGATCCTTTACACTTCCTACCTACAGTCCTCCTCCATCTGAAAGTTATAATCCTTTGTTGAGTGGAGAGTTGGAAGTTATTACCACACCTAGGAAATCCTGTAGCCACATCTCTGCTTTCTGGAAGCAGAAATGCAATGGCTTTGCCAAGACTGCATCCATGATCACTACAAATCGGATTAGAGGAATTTTGCTCTTTGCCTTTTGCCCCTGCCCATCTGCCTTGTTTCTGTCAGCTAAAGGGCTTGTGGCCATCCTGACTGTTCTGTAAAGAGAAATAGAGGGGGGGGGGGGAGAGAGAAAGAATTTTTATATAAGAAAAATGTATTTTCCAATCTCAAAGAATGCTGCAGAAGTCTTTTTCAACCTGATGCCTCCAACCTTGGTTCATAGCCAAAACATAGCTGGTTGAGAATGATGGTCTCACACCAGGGTTGCATTACATGTGGCAACCATCCCTCTTTTTTTTTTTTTTTTTTTGAAATCTTGAAGAGAGATGGTGGCCACCTGAATTGTGTTTCCCACTTATCTGTCTCTTTTTTCAACACAGCTGTTCAAAGTACACTAAGAAAAATCCCAAGTAGAAAAGATGAGAGAAAAAACTGTTGTACACATTCATTTGAGATAGACTACTGCCTCAACGTTTTTTGGCAAACTACCAAATAACAGTAATCTCTCACTGTATTTTTACAATAAGAAAAGATGCACAACAGCATCCTACTTGAAACAGAAAAAAATCCACACAGAGAAAAAATTAAATGGAAGGATTAAAAATGAAGGGTATGAAGGTATTTGATTAAAGCATTTAAAAATATGTTGGCCCTATTGTCTTATCATGTGAAGACCACCATAGCATTCTAATTTCTAACAAAATAGTAAAGAAGAACATCTAACAATTTGCTTCTCAAAGTTACTGTTTCAATGTGAGTGTTTTTCAGCAAAGGAGTAGTAGAAATATTACATGGTGAAAAGTGAGTGAGGGGTTCAGATCTCTGTTCTATCTACTGAAAATGGCTCCATTTTCAGCCAAACAGCAGACTGTTGAGGATGCTTTCTTATGTCTAGTTTGGGGTAACACATACGTTATCCCTCAGCTATTTGAAAAAAGCAACAGCATTGCGTCCTGTCCTCTTGTTCCTCAACCATGCAAGGTTTTTTTGGGCCTCTTCTATCAGATCCTGAAGATGAAACTCAAATACTTTGGCTACCTAATGAGAAGGAAGGACTCACTGGAGAAGAGCCTAATGCTGGGAAAGATTGAGGGCAAAAGAAAAAGGGGACGACAGAGAACAAGATGGCTGGATGGAGTCACTGAAGCAGTAGGCGTGAGCTTAAATGGACTCCAGAGGACAGGAAGGCCTGGAGAAACGTTGTCCATGGGGTCATGATGGATCAGAGATGACTTCACAACTAACAATAACAAACCAGTATACTGGAATCAGTTCTTTATCAAATCTATTATTTGCATAATAGGAAAATGGGGGTGGGGGAATGGGAGTGGGACCCAAATTATGTTGCATAAACAGAGATCTCCCAAACTAGGATTCACTACCACTGTCTAACTGGGAGCTCGGGGCAACCTGACCATTTCTTTTTAATAGTCTTCTTAAAGAGAGAAGAGCTAAGTTGGAACAACACAAACGATATCATTCAGCTAATAAAAGGGGGGAAAATACTTTGCTGAGAGCTGCAAAGAATATAGTCAAAGGAAACCAAGATCTGGAGTAAGACCTTTTGCTTTTGGGCCTTTTACAACTTGGTAAATTCCAGATGTCTTGGGCTTCAGCTCCCATAATTCCCTGCCAGGATAACCAAAGTGTTAGTGGACTTTTCATCTTCAGCTAAAGCTGTCATTTATTTCTGCTTCCAGAATTTTGCAGCCTCGTTCTATACAAAGTTAGAAAGCCCTTTGATGTCAGCTGGCTTAGATACGTCTATCTGTATGTTGGATTAGGCTCTTGGATCAGGCGACTGCTGAGTATCACCTTGGGTTCACGGCCATAGCTTTATTGAGTCCCACCGTTTCAGAAGCTATTTGAAATCCAAGATCTCAAGACACATTCTGGAAGAGTAAGAATTCCTGGAAAGCTTTAATGTAACAGGTGGCTTCAGCATCAGCAGGGGAAGTAAAGCAGATAAACTCTCAGGTCTAGGTAGCAGATGGCAAAGAAACAGAGCCCCAAATTGCCTACTTTGAGCCAAACTCATGCTATGCTAGAAATACTCATACAATTTGTGCTAGGGAGAGAAGCCCTTATGTGTATGCCATTTCATTGCTATTCTGTATGAATTTGGAACTCTGACATTAGTCAATGTGCATTATAAAAGTTACTTGAATACAAAAGTTACCTTGTAGGGATCTACCTCTAAAATGCAGGACTGAAATCTGTAAGAATAAATATGAGGAAAAAGAGGACCATCAACAGGAGGGCTAACAGGAGTACCAGGTAAGGAACAGGACAGAAAGCACGCGTTCTTGTTTTGCATCTTTGAGCATTGTTACATTTCTAAATCATCATTCAGATTTAGGCTGCAACAGTGATGGTATTCAGCTAGTTATATCTGATTCGGGAGAACCGGTAGCTCCACCCACCCACCCGGATGTAATCACGTTCCATTTAGCCACATTTTTGACGCTCTGTGCATGCGCGGAAGGCGTGTGCACTCACATTTGCAAACCGGTAGCAAAGGTAAATGAATACCACCCCTGGATACAAATAAAGCTAACGAGAAGTACTGTATGCTGAAACGAATGAGCCTGATGTTTGAACAAACCTGGCTTAGGATAATTGCTTGTTTGTAATTTCCAAATTGAGAATTTTTCCATGAAGGCAAACAAAAGAAGGGCACCTTTATGGATTGGACTGCTGGTGAGATCAGTTGAAGCCTTTCTTTGATGTTTCTATCTGTCTTTCATTGGCACTTGTCACTGTCAGCTGGTTTAACCAAATAATCAGCACTAAGGATAAAAAGCTTCCTCTATTTCCACAGAGAAATTCTAGACCATTGTAGATGGTAAATGGCAATGATAACCAGAATCAATTAATATGTATGTTTCTTGTCCTGGGATCTGCTTAATCATTAAATTTTTCCACTGCAATCCTCAATATCTAAGAGATAGCAGGAAAATCACATTTTTCACATTATTTTAATGCTGAAGACCTAGCCTGAATATCCCTAAACAATTACAAGAATATTCATTGCGTGCCATAATTTGCAAACTCTAGCAAGCCAGAAAGTGACATTTCTGGGCAACAATTCCTTTCCAATCTGATAGTATGACTGGCAAGAGTCTGTCATGCTAACTATACTCTTGGTGATCTTCAATGGATCCTTTTTACCACCATTCATGTTTTGCCTGAAATACAGCTTCTCTTTCTGTAATTTGCAAATGTCCGTCACTAGCCAAGATTTTTATTATTGCTGAGGAATAGAGTCATGCTTAGTCTCATTGATTAATCAATAGCCTTAATTGAGTTGCAGCTCTTTAATGGATAGCCCACTGGCTCTTGTTTTTTAATCTCTTTGCACACATTGACCCAAGCCACTCACCTGCCGAAAACTGCTTATGCAGTAGAAAGAGCTGCCGAGATCATGAAGGTCAGGCATTGGCCTCAGCCCAAGTTCAAGATAAAAAAAAAAAGAAAATATTTCTCAAAAGCCAGGCATTTTTCCAAACCCTTACAAATAGAGGGCTATAACCACGTTTTAAAAGAGCAATAGTAAGGGTCAAGGTTCGTTCTAGTCATTTATAAATCACTGCTCAAACTGTCTCAGTTCAGGTTCTGGTCAATTTAAAAAAAAAAGACTACAGTTCTATTTACTTGGGATAAGTTCCTACTGAACTCAGTGGATTTACTTGGAGTAGAATAAGACAACATCATTAGAGAAGAACAGAAAGAGAAATTCCTTGACTTGGTCCTGATAAACAACCAGGCTAGAAGAAAATAATATTTCAGAGCAAGTTTACTGAGTAGCTAAGGATGCAATTGGATAAGGATTAGGACAGCAATGACAAAATTTTATTGTGGTGTTCTGGTACCATCTAATGTGAGCTTTTATAGCCCTAGTCATCTGTGGACATCAGTCTACTCAATTGCGTTTCCAATCCTCAGCTGCTTACTCTGATATTAACAAAGATAAGATTACATCAAAGGTAGCCCTAGAATACTCTTCCACCACCTATTGACTTTAAGATGCAGATACTTGTGTCCCCAGAACAGGAGTCAGCAACCTGCAGCTCTGGAGCCGCATGTGGCTCTTTCACCCCTCTGCTGCAGCTCCCTGTCACTCAAAATATGCATTACAACCACCAATGTGCGACACCCGCCGGCATGCGATTTATTGAGTTTTTCAAAGTTTCAGAAGAAAACAAAATGTTTAATTCAACTACATATGCTAGTTTTGTGGCTGCTCAAGAAATAGTCAGGCACAGGAAGGGTTTTGTGGCTCCTGGTGTTTTATTTTCTATGGGAAACGGGTCCAAATGGCTCTTTTGAGTGTTTAAGGTTGCAGACCCCTGCCCCAGAAGGTAGTAAATTATGAGAAATATGGAGGGTGCCTGGGTAGAGAGATTTGTTTTTGATAAGTGAAAACCCCAAGGAACCTATTTGTGTGTATCCCGAGAACTCAGTCAGTGATCTCACAACAAAATTAGTGTCCTTTGCTCCTGAAGTTCTTCTTTCTTCCTTTGCTAAGATAGGCACTTCCTCCCCCATAGGACACTTATATCCAGTCATCTATTTTATCCCCAGCCATCAGAAATATCATTGCATTGTTCCCCAAGTGCCTTCAACACTGCTGTACTTGGTGATCTCAGAGCTTTCTGTCAGCTGATGGGTACTATTCCAGTGGACCAACCAGGGAATGCAAAACCGAAATCTAGCCATCAGTGTGGAAGAAACTTCTGAACTTCTGTTCAGTTTAAGCCCAGTGTAAATGTATCAAGGTGTTACAGTATCTTGGTTTCAGCAGGGAGAGGAAGGATTTGAGGAGCCTGTAGGCAGGATAAATTCCTCATAATTCCTGCCAATGAGACCCACTGCCCTGTGACTCAGGAATCAATTGGTCTTTTTTGAGTATTTGAGTACTAAAGATCTGCAAGAAGTTGATCAACTGAGCTACAGACACCCCAAAATGTCATGGAAACCCCTGAGCTTGGTACCAATTCCAAATAAGTGCAAATTTAGGAAAGGGTCTGTACTTTGGTCATTGCAAAATAAACCAACCCAACCTTTCCATTGTGAGGATCAACATGTGCTGCTTTTGAGTGGGACCAGAAGGGAGCTAAAGGGTTAAAGATATGCTTACCCTTCCAACTAGATTAAATACACCAATAGCGACTTTTTAATTGAACTCTAAATTACTTGACACATGGTGACAAAAGTCACATATATCGTGAACCTTGGTTTCTGGCTTATGCTGCATGACATAAAAAAGGTTTTCTCTTTTTTTTCCTGCTCATCACTACAATTTATAGGGCTACTGCTGAATGTGCTATGTCATGTCTTTCAAATTATTTATGATCAGACACTATTCAGTGTAATGAAACATACATTATTATATATAGCTTTGTTCAGCACAAAGGAAATTTGGGCTGGCCTCGTTTTACATTTTTCAATAATGGGTAAAAACATTAGGCAAAATATGTATGCTTCTTTTGTTGTATTTTCTTACAATTTTTTTTTAAAAAAAACATTATTTAACATGGGTGTTGTGGCTGGGGACTCTGATAACTTTACAAGCTAGTGGAGCATGTGGCTTCCCCTTCCACGAGAGTTCACCTCCTCTTCTGAGGGTCAAATACAGTCAATGACGACTGTGGAAAAGAAATTCTGCCCCCGGTCCCTACTATGTGAGGGGTTCAGTGTTCTCCCCCCTTCTATTCAACATCTATATGAGGCTGCTGAGTGAACTCATCTGTCACCAAAGCTGAGGTTCCTCAGTACACGAATCAGTGGTGGGTTGCCCCCCGGTTCAGACCAGTTTGCAAGAACTAGTAGTCAGAACCATTGGGAGGCTTTGCTCACTGACCTGAACGTCATCAGGAAACTTCTTCGCATGCGTGCACAGCCTTGTTGTGAACGAGTAGTAAAGTTAAGTAGAACCCACCGCTGACACTAATGATGCCCAATTATGTATCTCTACTCTGTGTGAATTAAATGATGCCATGAATGACTTATCCTGGTGCTATAAGCTGTGGGGTCTGGGAGGGAAAACAACAGATTCAACTGAACCCTAGCGAGACTGAATGGCTGAGTGGCTTTGGGGTCTGCTGACTCTAGGACTATGCCATCTTTGGTGCTTGATGGGGTTGCACTGGACCAGAAATAAATGATGTGCAATCTAGGGACCCTCCTAGACTCACAACTCTTGCTTGAAGATCATGTGGCAGTTGTGGTTGGGATCCTTTGCACAACTTTTGTTTGTGCACCTACTGGGGATGGGTGGGCGGGCAAGGATTATTTTAATGTGGTCTACTTGGACCTGCTCTTGAAGATTATCCAAAAGTTTTAACTGTTGCAGAACGCAGCAGTTTTCTCATTTAAATTAAGTGTATGCTGTCTAAAGTCACTGTTTGTGACCAAATAAGTTTGATAAAAACAAATAAATTGGTTTCGTTCCAATTAAAAGGTCTAATTCCAATATAGAAAAAGGTAGAATGGAATCTGATATGCAACTATTCTTCTATGTTGGCCTAATAAGGAAAGAGTTCTGCATTACTGAAAGGTTTGCATACTTGCAAAGAAACAACTTTAATGCATACGTTCATTTTATGTTGTTCGAGGCACTTCATTCCATGCTAAAATATGCAGTGCTAAAATAAAAAGAGCATTTTTTCCATTAATGAGAACATTGCTTTGAACTTGCTCCCTAGGAAACTAATTAATATATCTCTCTTTGGAGACAACTGCCTAACACCTGGCTGACAATGCCTGTTGCAGAAATACAGTTCTTTCCAATATGCTGTGCTCCTCTTATATTCCTTAATGGGACAAACTCTTGTGAGAAAATGTAGGCATCAGTGAGAACCATAAAAGTTTAATAGATAAATAAAACCTGGCCCTTCCTGATTGTTCTAGATCATGTTACTGAATAACCTTTTCACAGAGATGCTTCTACCCCTGATAATGTAGACTAAAGATAATGGTCAGAGTTTATTATCTTACATGGACTCCAGATAAGGCAGAGGCAGCAATGCATTCTCAGTCTTCCTGGGGACTGGCATAATGAAAGATGCTGCCACCTACAATCTCTTCTGCAATGCATTGAATATTTAGAAAAGAAGTCACAATGTCCTCCCAATGTACTAACATTTCACGAACAGATTTAATATCCCCTTTTCTATTTTTCAGCTTCCTAGGTAGCTTTGATACTGACAGAATCATGTGGAAAGGTAGTGTGAGAATCTAGTAGAATACGATGAGTGGAATTAAGGACAGAAATATCAGATTAGGAGATGGAGGAGATGGAGACAGAAATAATAGGACTGAGATAATGGAGAAGGATAAGAAGAAGAAGGAGATAAACTGAAAGCAAAACCTGTAATGACATCACAGGAGACATTACCAAAGTACTATTAATAAAAATGGAAATATTGGGAGAAAGTATATACAAGAAAGACAGGAAGGGTTTATGACACTAGTGCTAATGGGAAAATGAAGTCTTCTCTGAAAGTACTGTGAAAAGCAGCCTCTCTAGTCATGTGGATTTCTCCCATCTTGGTGTCCTTCAGATAAAATAATTCTTAGCCTGGGTTTTGTGGAAACTGGTCCAGCCCAAGTGAAGAACTCTTAAATGTGGGAGGCTGTTACTTATCTCCTATAGACTGAGGCATATAAGGAAAAGGCGATCCCAGATCCACCTTTATGCTGGTCTCTAAGGAACTGTCTCCTGACTGGAGTTTCTTGCCAACTGCTTGGTAAGATTTTTTCCGTGTGCCTGTGTGTGCCAAGTGATCTCGTTTCATACGGTTTTGAAAGAGGTCTTTCTTAGTGATGGAGCCAAAAGTCAGACTAATTGGAATGCTGGCATTTATGGGCTACTGCCTATTACTGGAGATAAACTAGATGGCATGGATCAGCCAGCTGCCCTGGAGACTCTGCCGAGTCTTTTGTTGTCTCCACCTTTCTTTGCTTGGCTGTCAGGTGTTGCTGTAATGAGCTGACAAAGGCCAAAGTGGGTTATTTCAGTCTTCCTCATCTTTGATGGACAGGCCTAAGCTACAGTATCTCATAGCAGGCAGTAGTATAATTAGTGCTATGGGTGGCAGAGCTTGTCTAACCCTAATAATGATTGGAGTCACAGGTTCTTTCATTTATTTCTAGAACCTGGAATCTAGGAATACAAATATGACCTGCTTGGACAGGAGGCAGGAAGGGAGTAGCACCACTAAAATATTTTAAAAGAAACATTGACTTGTTGAAAGGGTTGTGATTAGGTTTGGAAAATGTTTAATGCAGCCTATTCTAACATCCTCAATATGACTGTGTATCTTGCATGTTCAAAATTAATACCACAGACTCGTATGCTCTTATACACACACACACACACAAATATAAACAAACAGTCTGAGATGGCCAGGTAGGTGGTGCAACAAGCAATGCAAAAAAATAATAATATCACAAATGGAATTTTGGAGCAAATAAGTATCCTTGTTTTCAGTTATGAAGCTTTTCTATATTGTTACATTCTGTAAAATCATGTGTTTAATACATTTTTCCCTTTCTGTCTTCTTTCCAAGTCTTTATATCTTTCCACTCCACATTCTAACCAGTTACTGTCTTTCCCACCATATTGCACCCAATGGCCTTTAATTTCTTTTAAGAGCACGCTTGCTTTTAGTACCCCAACACTTATTTTAGCTTTCTCTTTTGGTGGTTTCTTTCGTTCTTTTTTCTTTTTTCTTTTTTGCCCTCCACAAAGAAGTATACTTAAGGAATGCTTCCCTTTTACAGCTTTTAAGTTGTTTCATCGCCAGTAAACTGACAAGCTTACAATCTTCTCTCTAAGTCCCCAATATTAGAGAACAATATTGCAGCTTTTTTGTAGTGTTGAAAGCAACCAGCAGCCTTATGAAATCAGTTCAAACAATATCTTCTAATTTCAGCTAGCTTTTACCCTAGTTACATAATTATAGAGCAGTTACCCTTTCGCGGCAGGGTTCTCATACAATGTGCAATGAACCTCCCTAAGTCAGAAAGGAAATTGCTTTCACCTCTCTGAGGGCAACACAATCAAAGGAATAGCTGATTACCTGTGTATCAGCAAATCCAGAGAAAAAGAGGGCAGGCCCATGGAGCAACTTAAGGTTCTTAAGGGTACCAGAACAGAAAACAAAGGCTTGCCATGAGACAGAAGTCAGTTCCTTAATTAGCTAATAAATTCCATCAAGGGCCAAGCATTGGACAAATGGGCTATATCCACCTACAGAGAACAGCAGACAAAGTCTGTCTCATGGAAACAGAATTCATCCTTATAACTTACACAACATTATTCTGCTTTTCCTTTTTCTTTATAACTGGCTGATATATGTTAAACTGTTGAAGTGGGGAGCTGATGGGACAGCACAAGTGGTTCTTGGCAATTATCCACATGTTTGCTGCCAAGGGAGAGGAAGAGCCAACAGAGGGCAACTGATCAGCAAGGCACCACAACGGAGTTTAGAAATTACCAGATGCCAACCACATGCACGTAAAATCCCTGTGTAGTTAATTAACACAACAATAGAAAGTCAGCATAAACTCAACTGTACAGATATGTGTTTATGAACTGTCAAATTCTAATCTAATTACGCTGATGAATCTTCCCTGTTATAAACAGTATTTCAACACTCTTTCTGAGCAAGATGTGCAGTTAAAGCCTAAATCTGCCTCCCCCAGCAACTTTGGCATCTTCGATTGTGCTACCAGAATTAGATGTCAGTGCAGTCCCAATGCAACCAGAAGGTGACAGGTTGAAGAAACTGGCTTAAATAAATCTCAACTATATCTTAAATCCTGTTTTTGTGATATAATAATGCAAATATTTTCACTTAGAAGCAAAATATCAGTTTACACAAGTAACATTCATTTAGATTATTTCTTGCTTCAGGTTACAGAAAGTTAACATTGTGTATAGGAGATATCAGAAATAAGTAGAAATTGAATATATCAAAGTAGGAAATGCTTGTCTCTGGAATAGCAAAAATCATTTTAAGTACTTGCCACTCAGTATTACTGTATATTGAGGATTCAGTATGAAACTGTAAAATTGTAAAGCAGAGGGAATATTAATTAGTTTAAAGGTTAGGAGGAAAATTAATGTATCCATGCATAGATCAAGTTTCTGGGAATATTGTCATTAATATATCTTAGAGATTGTTTAAATTCAGATGCCCTAATTGGGTTCTAAAGCACGTTCCATAGCATGACATGACCAACATAATCATGCTATCAACTACTCAAGACATTAAAAATAAAATGTATATATATAGAAATTGATAAAAATTGGGGTTTTATTTGATGTTGAATTTTTTCTTGCACTAATTATTCCAAGAAAATATCTTTGTGAGGTAAATATTTCAAATTGTCTCATGGATATTCCTATTGATAAATGGTTTAAAATTCCTATTGCTTTGGAGAAAAGGAAAATGTAAATGTAGGGCACAATAAGGAAGTTTTTACATAACCCTCTTAGACAACATGGTAGAGGGCTCATTTCTGCTTTTAGTCAAAAAGATCTAGATAGATTTTAAAAGCTCTACGCAGCTTGAGAAGTGAGAAAAAGTGAATAGGATTTAATTAATAGGGAGAAATGTGAAATTCTCATTTGGGTAAGAAAATGCAAGGTCTATCTATAAGATGGGGAGATGTGTCTTGGCTGCATAATACACATGAAAGTGTCTAATTGTCCTTGTCAATCACAGATTAAGCAAGAGTGATGCAAGAGCCTGGTGGCGTGGCAGACTAAAGCCTGTTATTAACATTCAGCTGCCTGCAATTACTGCTAGTTCGAATCTCCCCAGACTCAAGGTTGACTCAGCCTTCCATCCTTTCTAAGGTAGATAAATTCAGGACCCAGTCTGTGGGGGCAATAAGCTGACTTTGTATAAATATACAAAAGTATGAAGGCTATTGCTTAACGCATTGTAAGCCGCCCTGAGTCTCTGGAGAAGGGTGGCATATACATCAAATTAAAAAAAAAAACTACTAAAAAGGTAAATGCTATCTTGGGGTACATTAAAAGGAATAGAGAGTGCTAATCTATCTATTGTTCCACTCTACTCTGCTTAGGGAAGACCCATATGTTCAATCTTGACCATTGCAGTTAAAAAGGATAGCAAAAAATTTAAAGAAGTTCTAAGGGTGCTTTGAAGATGGATAAAATCTGGAAATCACGCCCTGTGAGAAGTGGTTAAAGGCTCTTAACAGAAAACAGAGTTGGAAGGGACCTTGGAGGTCTTCTAATCCAACTCCCTGCACAGGCAGCAAACCCTATATCATTTCAGGCAAATGGTTGTCCAATCTCTTAAAAACTTGCAGTGTTGGAGCATTCACAACTTCTGGAGGCAAGACATTCTACTGGTTAATTGTTCTCACAGTCAGGAAATTTCTTGTTAGTTCTAGGTTGCTTCTCCCCTTGATTAGTTTCCACCCTTACTTCTTGTCCTGCCTTCAGGTACTTTGGAGAACAGCTTGACTCCCTCTTCTTTGGGGCAACTCTTGAGATATTTTATTATATTTAATCTACAAAAATACAACTAAGTGCAGATATTTTATCATATTTCCAAAATCTGATGGGTTGTCGCACAGAAAAGGAGTGATGGATTCTATTGCTCCTAGAGCAGGAGCAGAAACAGTGGGTTAAAATTATAAAGAAGGAGGTACAGACAGAGCTTCCTTCTTGCATGAAATATCAGCCAGTGAAAGAGGCTGCCATGTGACAGGGTAAATTCTCCTTCTCCAGAAGTCCTGAAATGGAGGTTAGAGGGTCATCTGTCAGGAATGCTTTGGTGGCTCCTGCAGGGAGCTGAAGGTTGGACTAGATCAGGGGTCTCCAACCTTAGCAACTTTAAGCCTGGCGGACTTCAACTCCCAGAATTCCCCAGCCAGCTTTGCTGGGAGTTGAAATCCACCAGGCTTAAAGTTGCTAAGTCTGGAGACCCTTGGACTAGAATACCTCTGTGGTCTCTTTCATCTTTTACATAATTTGACTGCATTACAGCAACAAAATGATGCAAAGTATATTTGGAAAATGCTGCTAAACACAATTTTGATCCTTGTTTACATGATTACAATTTGTTTTAATTTCAGTTTGAAAATTACAGCAAAAGTGTTGTTTTGTTTTGTCACTGGTACACAGAAGCATTAGTACTTTAGATCAGTTCTTTAGTTAAAGGTCTTTATAAATATATTAAATGTGTTTTCTATGTTTATAGGATATGTCTATGTCAGCAAAATATTTTTTTCATGTTTATTACACACTGCAGAGAATTTTAAAAAAGAGTTGTCAACTACATTACGCTAGAAATGTAAAATGATTGAAGGGGGCAGTTACATATATGACATGGGTTTGCCTGTATATGGTCCTAATTGTGTTTAATAATCATAAACTTAAAACTAACCTTAATAGAAGAAAGAATAGCATTTCCTATAGGCTTTAATTACAAATATGTTTTTTTTGTTTTAATACTCAGCAATTAAAAATATTAAAAGAAAAAAGGGGAAGAAAAATACGAAATAATTATCATGCCTATAATAACTCAAATTTTAAACAGAACATGAAACTTCAGTCACAAAAAATAATATTGATGGATCTGTCCATTTTGTCATAAAGAGACTAATTCAAAAGTAAAGAATAAACCCAATACATCAATCTAAAATGATAAATCAGGGCTGCAATACTCTTTCCATAGTAACTGAATGACCTTTACAGTATTGCCACATCCCACTCTCAACACATAGCTCCACATATTGAAAACTGTACTTTCTAATTTCTGATGAAATAATTCAAAATCGCATTCACAAATGTTTAAAATTACCATTTTGTACTTTGAAAAACAAAGATGCTAGACTTTTGATCTAACCCAGAAAGGTGGTATATTTGTTGTCTGTTTTAAATTGCGTATGTCATTCTGTAGAAAACAGAAAGATGTGGCTATGAGTAAATAAGAAGCAAAACTTCTGTAGTTTGAAGTTGACCTGGTGACTTTGTGTATAAATCCAGAAAGATTCCTTAGGAACTGAATACTAGTGGTCAGTGCTGCCTTCATTTTGGATTTGGGCTGGGGGGGCAGCTAACTTTGGGAATTGAGGTGCTCTTCTAGCCAAATACTAACCAAATCCAATTCCACTTAAACTTGTGTGATGCAGGTTATCAGCTAAACAGATAAACAACAACCGGCCTTATATTGAAGGCCAGTGTTTTGCCCCCTTTTGCTATCCAAGAGCCCCCTGGGTTTTAAAATTGCAGCGACCGAATAATAAATCAAAGTCGACACAATAATTTCATGAATTATGTTTTCCCTTCTATGAGGATCACAGTAGCAAACAATGATAGCAATCAGAGTAATAGAAAAGAACATCAGACACCACACCAGATATTGAGCTTCAAATGGTCCACACTTATCATCAATCCATTGTAGATGCCCTGTGGCCAGCAGAATTAGGTGCCATCTAAGCTTGCTGCTCAGATTGTTGTCCAATTAATTAGTGTGTAAGATCTGCATAAGATCCAGCTGGAAACATGGGGTGGGAGAAGTCTGCAAAATTGTGGCAGTCTAGTTTAAGGGCAATTACATGCTGCAACTGTTTTTTGCTAGTAGAACTATGAATTCTTGGCCAGTTCCGACTTAGTCCAAAAAACAGATCTGAGAATTCATAGTTCAACTGGCAAAAACTGGTCCTCTATGATCGCTAGGGTTGGCAGATACATAGACTTAGCAGACATTACCTTAGAAAGTTTTAGTCTAGATGCCTCCTAATCTCTAAAAATGGCATGTTCTGATTTTCAAATCATAATCTTACTGATGTGCCAATATATGCCAAGCTGTAATAACAAAGCCTCACTCTTGTCCCAGTCCCGTTTGAATTTGAACTGCAGCCTTTCTACCCAAACCTTAAATAAAGGAAGTAAAGGTGGCTGTTATGCAGGCAGAAAACAAGAGCCAATGCCCCCAAAGCCTGTCCTGTCAGTTTAGGTAATGAAAACAAGGTCTCTTGGAATGGAGCAATTCACCAGGGATTTCAATGGATGGTTGGAGTTTGATGTATGAGGCGAGTTAAATTGGTATCAATAAATACTAACCCTGGAATGACGTTCTTTAATTATCAGCACAGATTATACATCACTTCAAAGCAAACAAACAGCATGCATCAGGCCACAGAGGATTCGTGTGCATAATGCTAAGCAGAGGCTAGCGCTAGCAGTGCCGCAGAGCAGTGGAGAATTGCAACCTGCAGAGACAGGAAAGTGCGTAGTATGTGTATGTGCAGAAAACTGAGCAAAAAGCCTTCGATTCGGTCTCTAAAAAGTATTTGATTTCCGTAAATGCTTAAGAAAAGATGGGGAAGAGGGGAAGCAAGATGGGGCACGAAGGGCTGCAACATCTTGTAAAAGAAAATTGGCATTTTCCCTTTTGGTTGGCTTTACATACATGATGTATGCAGGGCTCTTTATCCTAATCCGTACTTCTTTCCTGCTTGAATTGTACTCTTAGATACAAAAGTTGTTCTTAAACATCTTGGGTTGGTCTCAGAATAGATTTTAGATAGGTTTTAGTATAGCTTTTCATACCCGACACACTCCAGACGTGCTAGGCTACAATACTACCACTCAATAATTTATTAATCACATGTGCATATTTGGTAGAAATAAGGGCTGCAGGGCAAAACATCTGGACTGTAGCAGGTTGGGAGATTTCAGAGTTATGAACATATCTCCAATTGTCTCTGCCAGTCGAGTTTGGTCCACCAGGACAGGTGCACTCCGATTCTATCAATCAAGCATTCATCTTGCGGGATCAAGAAAGCATGCATCATCTCATGCAATTCCTGCCCTCTGGAATGATCCCCCCACTCCCCCAGAGATTGTGTGGTTCCACCCTTATATCATTCAGGAAATTATTGAAGACCTGGCTGTTGTAGGCTTTGGAAACACAGTGATTGTGGAGCCCCATTTTTGTTTTGTTTATTCTGCATTGTTTTGATCTTGTTTTGATTGTTTTGATCTTTTTTGCATCTTTCACATGCTTATATACACTTGATATAGAATGTCTACAAACCCCTGATAAAATGCCAGGTTTTTGATATGTAAAAAAAATTAGTCCAAGATAGTATTTTTTCCACCTTTAATATAACATATAAGCTGCACACTTATTTTATTTAGCCTATGGCAACAGCACATTAACCAAGAGACTACAGTGTTAATACACAGTTTTATTACAGTCAGGGTTTGGCTGCCCAAGGATGGTAGTCCATTCGGTTGACACATCTGGCCTTTTTCCCCACGACTGATGTCACCTCACTTTCGAGTGTGGCATTCGGGCAGGTCCAGCATCGGTTGGATTTGTAGTTCCGCATGAAGCACCATTATTTTCTCACCGAAGTGGTATTTATTTATCTACTTGCATGGAGCATGCTTTCAAACTGCTAGGTTGGCGGAAGCTGAGGCGACTGATGGGAGCTCACCCTGTCAAAAGTTATTTGCATCCCTGTAAAGCAGGACCAGCTCCTCCATTGGAGAAGCAACACATGAAGTGAAATGAAAACCAGAACAAGCAGGTAGATGCAAAGACCATGGAGAATGGTCCTCAGAAGACAATGGGAGAAAAATACAGCACCAGAGAAGAGGACAAAAAATAATAGTTGGAAACTGATCAAAGAGAGAAACAACCTGGAATTAAGGAGAAACTTCCTAACAGTAAGGACAATTCATCAACGGAACAGCTTGCCTTCAGAAATCGTGGGCGCTTCATCATTGGAGGTTTTTAAAAAGAGACTGGACAGTCACTTGTCTGAGATTGTATAGGTTCTCCTGCTTGAGAAGGGGGCTGGACTAGAAGACCTTCAAGGTCCCTTCCAACTCTATTCTATTCAAGTAACCCCTGAGCTCTGACAGAATGAGTGCCCATTATCTATGACCAATAAGGCTAAACAGCATCCATGCAGATTGCTGTGGTCATTGGTAAAGGAAGTCTAATAGCACTTCTTAAGCATCTAAAAGATCACATGGAAGGAAGTCAAGTTCTTGTTATCTATTTTTCCAGAATGCAGCGCATGGAAAAATGGATTTAAGCTTGTATGAAGTGGCAGATTAACAATTGAATCCAGAAAAAAAAAATCCTCCTATTATAAATAGTCTGACAAAAGCAGCTCATTATTCCAAGAAGTGTTCAAGTAGAGGCTAAACAGCCACAGACTGTACTCGGGATGCTTCCATTTGAATTTCTGAAATGAGCAGGGAGGTCGATTCAATAACCTATAACTGACCTCAGCCAGCCGTGGGATTCTAGCTTTTGTCTGGGGTTGGTATAATACCCCTATTTAGAGCTGACTTGCCCAGGCTTCACTCAATTAAGAGTGAATCTCCTGCAGTCGCACAACACACGGGAACGCAACTGAGGTGCCAGAACACGCTGAAGTCCTTTGTTGTTCAGTTTCAGTTGTGTGAAACGTTGTGTGGGGCATCTCTGCGCAGATTGATTTAGGAACGCAGAGTGAAGATTACTTACTAAATAACGAGATTTTTTTCCCCCCGTCCTTCCCGGGAAGGGAAAATGCCTTGTCGCTACGATTTGCAGCTGAGGAAGAAGCCCTTGGACTCAATTACCCGTGGTGTGTGGCCTCCCATTGCGCCGAGAAGCAACCGAGCAGCCTGCCTCGAGATTCCCGCATAGACAACGTCCCTCCCATCCACCCGCCCTCATGCGATCCCCCACCCAGCTGCGGCTGCTCCTTCCCGGAACAGCGAAAACTCCTCCTCCCGGGTTCAGTGTGCGCTGGGCCGCAGACGCTGCTTCACCGCCTGTGCCATGGCCCCGCTGCGCTTTGCGGCGAACCTGGCCTGGCTCTTCCAGGAGGAGCCGACGCTAGTTCAGCGCATGGAGGCGGCTTCTCGGGTCGGATTCCGAGCAGTTGAGCTGGGCTTCCCTTACGCCTCCGGCGCCCCAGAGCTGCGCGCGGCTGCAGAACGGGACGGGCTGGAGGTGGTCCTGCTCAATACTCCGCCGGGTAGCCGATTGCCTTGTTAATTGCTTTTCGGAGACTTCGCCTGCTCTCTTTGCCTGCCTCCCCCCATCTCCCTGGGTAGCGGCGGCTGAAATCTCTGGGCTCATTAGAATGCGGGTAATAGACCGGTGCCACCCGTGTTGATCGGGCGAAAATCGGAGGTCTTCGCTTTGCATTTCATACAACCAAATTAATTTACTGTTCCTGCTTTGTGAAGCCACCCAGCTGTTAAAGGCACCGGGTTGATAAACAAAAACAAAAAGAAAAAGAAAAAAAAGGGGGGGGCACATTTGTTACTTGCTTCTTCAACTGGGAAACAAACATCTGCCAGTTCTATTGTATGGATCAATACCACTTATACTCCAAGCTTTTTGAAGGGTCTGGAATTTGTACTTTAGCTGGCCATCTGTCTTCTAAAAAAACCCTTCACTTCAAAATAGTGGCAGGTCAGAGGAAAAACTGACAAATTTGCCCCGTCAAAGAACTCTTTTCTCAATGGTCCTTGCCAATATGTAGAGATCAATTTGTGCTGTCCTTTTTTCCAGGGAACCAAGAGAAAGGTGATATGGGTTTAGGAGCAGTGCCTGGACGCCAGCCTGAATTTCGGGAAGCTGTGGCTTTGGCTGTGAAGTATGCCAAAGAACTGAAATGTCCAAGGTAATAATGAAGATAAACCTTGAGCCAATGAAGAGATGTGTCCCTTTACCAGCTGGATACCCATACAGACAGCATATTGCCCCCTAAAATCTGGGTCCTCATTTTACCCACCTCTGAAGGATAGAAGGCTGAGTCAACTTTGAGCCTGGTCAGATTTGAACTGTCAAATTGCAGGTAGCTGGCAGTCAGCAGAAGTAGCCTGTAGTACTGCACTCTAACCACTGTGCCACCATGGCGCATAATACTGGCTACTATAATACTCTTACCATATTTTGTCAGGGAGCATGATGACTAAGCCTGGTTTCCAGGACTTCCAGAGGATGTCCAGTTGGGGAAGTCTGGGCAAATTTCTTTATATGTTGTCATCACTTAATAACCATTTATTTAGCAACTGTTCAAAGTTATGACAGTGCTGAAAAAAGTGACTTATGACTGATGGTTGCACTTCAGATGGTCCCAGCACCCCACCACCACATTATAGCCATTTGTAAGCTTCCAGCCAGCTTCCAATAAGCAAAATCAATAGGGAAGCCGGCAGAAAGTTGCAAGTTGTAGTCACGTGACAATGCACTTAACAACCACAAATGGGACTGCTGGAAACTGCTGACATAAGGTCGCTGTGGGCACGTGATGTTTTGTTGAGTGAGCACATAGCTTAGCAACGGGGTTGTCTGTCTCTTCCCAGGGCTGAGAGTGACTGACCCAAGGTCACCCAGCTGGCTTGGTGCCTAATGTGGAACTAGAACTCACAGTCTCCTGATTCGTAGCCTGACCACTACAGCAAACTGTCTCTTACATCTCTCCCATAGTCTGTTATAAAATATATTTTTTTATTCAGGAAACAACTGTACATTTCCTTTTGGCTTGGATGCTCTGTTATCGAAGAGGGGATTTTTTATAAATCTCCTCACTGTGCCACATTAGAAGGGAATGATACAGGCAGGTGCAGCCTTGCTCTTCCCAGATCCAAGCAAAAGTGTATCCTTTTTAACTGGAATCAGAGAATAAATGGATGTGTCTGTTATTTTCTGAGTCTGGCAGCAGCCTTGATGGATGTTGTAAGAGACAGATTTACTTGCTTTTATCTTGCTTCTTGGAAGTGGGGAACGGAGGAATCTGGAGCTTTCCATGTCCCATAATGAAAGGGGAAGAAGAGACCTTGGAGATCATCTAGTACGAATCCTCTACCTAAAGCAGGAATCCACTAATAAATAGACATCCAGCCTCTGCTCATGCATTTCCAGTGAAGGGAAATTCAATTCCTTGCGGCAATCTGTTCCATTGTTGAATAGTTTTTGATTTAGACTTTTTTTCTTTATGTCTCACCCCAATCTCCTTCCTAGTGGTTAAACCTTTTTTTTTAAAAAAAAAATCTGTCTTCTGGAACAACTTTGAGCAATGTTACCTTGTCTTCAATCTGACAGCCCTTCAGATACTCAAGAGACAGCTATGGTATTTCTCTGCAGTGTTCTCCTAGCTAAACATTCCCAATGCTTCTATCCATTCCTCATAAATTTACAGACATTTTATTATATTGGGTAGCTTTCACCAGGCAGGTTCCAATGTCCTTATTAAATGAGGTTGACCAGAACTGAATATAATATTCTGTTTGACCAGTTAAGAATTAGCAGGAACAATTACTTTTTATAGTGAACATAGGACTGCATTTTTTTTAAAACTGCATCACACTGTTGGCTCATTTCAGTTTATAAACCATTAAAATATTCAGATTCTTTTCACATGTACCAATTTACATGCAGCAAAAATATTCCCAAGGTACTGGAATTTATCAGGATTACATTGCTACCAATCTCAATAGCACCATTTTGAGAAGGCTGAAGTAGGGAAATTACCTGATTAAAGTAATTGGCTATGTTTCCACAACACACTGAACTACCACAGCATTTTAGACTAGCATGCTGTGCCAAGCTAGCATGTGTAGTTTTCTGAATATCACATAAACTCAAAAAATGGGATTGGGTGAACCACTGTTGACTCTAGCACAGTTGCACTGAGCCAACTCCCTAAGAAAAGCATCTTTTTCAGATTGATGGGCTGCTTTAATGTTTAACAGAGAAGTATGGTACTCGTGTACGGTCCAGTGCAATTCTTCTGAAGGATTTTGAAAGACACTCTTTTAAGTACATCACAGGGATGACCTAAAGGAGGCAGTTCAGTTTAGGTTGACAGTATACAGGCTTTTAAGGTGGATAAATTGCAGCAGCTGCAATGATCCAGAGGAACCAAGATATCTTGAGTTTCAAAATGGATAGAAGGGAACCTGGATAACAACATATACTGGTAAAATGTCAGTAGTGATTAGTGGTGCTTGGAGGCTGTTCCTTTCCAGAGAAGAAGCAATTATGCCATCTTCTGTAGTGCCAGGAATCAACAACAGATTCATTGTGTTCTGGTGAACGAGAGGATATAAACTTTCAACTCTTGCTCTTGTCTATGAATGGTTGGACATAGAGGAAGGAAACGAGGAAAATTGTGAAAAATTGACTACTTCTTTGCTTTGCCTAGAGATGGCTGCCATCTAATTCTAGCAGTCTTCAAAAGTTTCCTTTCAAATATGAAGGAATGTGGAGCTTGGACGTGGGGGAGAATAGCAAATCATTGAAAGATGACTTGGTCCCAAGAAAGAGGAAAATGTGAGAAAGAAACTAAAAAAATAAATTTATGTGTTTATTTAAATAGCTTACATGGCCACCCACATCACAGCTATTACTCTGGGTAGCAGGATTAAAACACAAACCTCAACCCACAATGCCCAACATTAAAATAATAACTGCAAAAAAGCTCATCAGCAGCACCAATGCCCACCTAATTCCTTATTCAAATGCTTGGGGAAAATAACCCCATCTTGATTTTTCTTGACACAGGATGAAGCGAAGAGTCGCACTGGTAGGCTTTCAAGCTTCTGTGTTCTATCCTAGAGCAACAAAGAGCATTCTAAATCCCTATCCTGCCTGTTTCTTGACTTTGCCTGTCTTGAAGGGCTGCAAGCAGGATTATTGGTAGTTTTTATTAAAAGCAAAGGCTTACTCTTTATTAAATGTACTTCCTGCCATTTCTTCCTCCAGGTTTTCCTCATAGTTACCACGTTGTGAGATAAGTTGGGCTCAAGAGATTGGCCCAAGTGGGCTTCCACAGCTCAACCTCCCCTGTATCACACTGGTGGCTTTTAAGTTGTCTGTTTTGTATTAATAGAAAAGCTGGAAATATGTACTCATATGACTTATAAGTAGAAATCCCATTTGGGGAACAGGGATATATGGCATCTGTCATTGATAATGACAGATTCCCAAGTTTAGTGCTCTTCACAATATATTTCTTTTTTCTTTGCTGGTGGAGAAGGAAAAAAAAAAGTAGTGAAGCACATATAGCTTCATCCTTTTATATTATTTTAATTGATTGGGAAAAATGAATACCAGTCATTACAAAGTAAAGCCTCTGATCAGCATTGCCACATATGATTACACAAGCATAATCTTATATAGCATTGTTGATTAGTATCTATTCTTCATCTGTAAAGCAAGGAATGAAAATGGTGAGGGAGAAAATCAGTCTTTCTTACCCAATTGCATATGTCCCACTTGCTTGTTAGATGGCACAAAGCTACATTAATCTTCCTATAGTGAGCTTGTATGTACAGTTCATGGTGTCTATGCACCAGTCTAAGTGAAGCTAGGCGATCTTACATTAAATAAACTAACTGCATCTTGTATAGTTCTGAATAACATGATTCAAGAGGGAGTGGATTCACTCACAGAAAGTCCGCATGCAGTGATATATGCTAACTGTTTAATGCACTTCATGGATCATTGCTTCTTAGGGCATAATTAAACTGGGAATAAAAGAGCTTTTACCATAGTCACATTGTAGCAGCAGCTGAGATATCTTGATCCAAGTACAAAAAGACACAACTTCCCTCATTCCTACCCCTGCTAAGTTTGTACAAGAAACAGTTGACTGAGCTTTCTTCTGCACTGATGCAGCTCTATGCTTTTAGGATCCATCTTATGGCTGGCCGATTTCCTACAGGTGCTAAAAGGGATGCTGCGTCAACTGAGATGGAAGCCACCTTTATTGAAAACCTCAAATACGCTGCTGACATCTTGAAACAAGTATGGACTGAGTGGAAATGGGAGAATTACCAGATTGCCATGCTTCTCCCAGAAAGGGAAAGGATTCTATTTAATATTGGTTTTATTTGTGGGTGGGTGGGTGTGTTGAGACTATTACTCTCCAGATGTTGCTGAACTGCAACTCTTCCCCCTGTGAGAGGCAGACTGGATACTGGGGATTGTTAGTTAAACTTTCCTGAACTCCAATTTCCAGGAATTCCATAGAATCAAAAGAACAGCAAGAACAGGGGAGGGGTGGGGGAGTAGCGGTCATTATTAAGGAAGGTCTGAGTCCAAGGGAGACCACTGTACCGCAGATAGCTGGGTGTGAGTCCATCTTCGTGAGGTGGGGTCGTGGTGGGCAGATGGGTCTGTTAGTCACGTACCTGGCTCCCTGCCACGTGGCAACGACCCTGCCCGAGCTTCTCAATGTTGTAGCCGAAGTGGCGGTTGATACCCCTAGGCTTATGGTCATGGGGGATTTCAACCTGCCATCTATCGGTGAAACATCTGAGTTAGCCCAGGAGTTCATGGCTTCCATGACGGCCATGGACCTACCCAGGTAATTCAGGGCCCGACCCACGTTGGTGGACACACCCTGGATCTAGTTTTTGTCTCTGGTCAGTGGTTGAGTGGTCTAGATATTGGGGATATAGTTATGGAGCCGTTGTCATGGACTGACCACTCGCTCCTTCGACTCGACTTTCAGACCGCTGCACCTCACCGCAGGGAGGCGGAACCGACTAGGTGGTTCCGCCCCAGGCGCCTGATGGATCCTGATAGGTTCCAGATGGAGCTTGGGCCATTTCCTGAGACACTGACACACGACTCGGCTGAGGATCTGGTGGCTGCCTGGAATAGGGCAGCCGGTGGGGCCTTGGACCATGTCGTGCCTTTGCGGCCTCTGACCCGGCGCCAAACTCACTTATCTCCTTGGTTTACCGAGGAGCTGAGGGAGATGAAACGCCGGAGAAGACGCCTAGAGAGCGGTTGGAGGGCCAGTCGCTCTGAATCTGACTTGACACTAGTAAGAGCTCACATTAAGACTTACTTAGTGGCGATAAAAGCGGCAAAATCTAACTATTTTGCCGCCCTTATCGCATCATCAGATAATCGCTCAGCCGCCCTGTTTAGGGTGACCCGCTCCCTCCTTCATTCGGGAGCGCGGGAGGATCCCTTGCAGGGTCGTGCTGAGGATTTTGTTCAATATCTGGATGACAAAATAACTCAGATTCGGGATGACTTGGCTGCCGACTGGGTTAGTTCGGGCGAGGTGACTGAGGCAGGTCTTGAGAGTGTTATCTGGGCTGAGTTCGATCCTGTGGCTCCCGAGGACGTGGACAGGACCTTGGGGAGACTGAATGCAACCACATGTTTATTGGACCCGTGTCCCTCCTGGTTGGTACTGGCCTCCCGGGAGGTTACACGAGGCTGGCTCCAGGAGATCATAAATGCTTCTTTGCGTGAGGGTGCCCTACCGGCCGCCTTGAAGGAGGCGGTGGTGAGGCCCCTTCTCAAGAAGCCCTCCCTGGACCCGGCTATTTTGGCTAATTACCGTCCAGTCTCCAACCTTCCCTTTTTAGCGAAGGTTGTTGAGAGTGTGGTTGCATGGCAGCTCCCTCGGTACCTGGATGAAGCTGTCTATTTAGACCCGCTCCAGTCCGGCTTCAGGCCTGGATACAGCACTGAAACGGCATTGGTCGCGTTGGTGGATGATCTCTGGCGGGCCCGGGGTAGGGGTTATTCCTCTATCCTGGTGTTATTAGACCTCTCAGCGGCTTTTGATACCATCGACCATGGTATCATGTTGCGCCGGTTGGAGGGACTGAAGGTGGGAGGCACCGTTTTACGGTGGTTCTCCTCCTACCTCTCCGACCGGTCGCAATCTGTGTTGACAGGGGGGCAGCGGTCGACCCCGAGGCGCCTGGTGTGTGGGGTGCCGCAGGAATCGGTCCTCTCGCCCCTCCTGTTCAACATTTATGTAAAGCCACTGGGTGAGATCATCCGTGGTTTTGGGGTGGAGTTCCATCAGTACGCTGATGATACGCAGCTGTACATTTCCACCCCAGACCACCCCAACGATGCCGTGGAAGTGATGTCCCAGTGCCTTGAAGCCGTGCGGGCCTGGATGGGGAGAAACAGGCTTCGACTCAACCCCTCCAAGACCGAGTGGCTGTGGCTGCCGGCGTCCCGATATAGCCAGCTGACACCATCGCTGGTTATTGGGGGCGAATCATTGGCCCCCACGGAAAGGGTGCGCAACTTGGGCGTCCTCCTGGACCCACGGCTGTCTTTGGAGGATCATACGACAGCTGTGGCCAGGGGAGCTTTCTATCAGGTTCGCCTGATACGCCAGTTGCGGCCCTTTCTAGATCGGGACTCCCTACGCACACTCAGGCACTCGTCACCTCTCGCCTGGACTACTGCAATGCTCTCTACATGGGGCTCCCCTTGGGGTGCACCCGGAGGCTCCAACTAGTGCAGAATGCGGCCGCGCGGGGGATTATGGGAACGACGGGACGCTCCCATGTGACACCTCTCCTGCGCGAGCTGCATTGGCTACCGGTGGGCTTCCGGGTGCGTTTCAAGGTGTTGGTGACCACCTTTAAAGCGCTCCATGGCTTAGGACCATGGTACTTACGGGACCGCCTTCTGCCGCCAATAGCCTCCCACCGGCCGGTGCGTTCCCACAGAGCGGGTCTCCTCAGGGTGCCGTCAGCCAGACAATGCCGGCTGGTGACCCCCAGGGGGAGGGCCTTCTCTGTGGCAGCCCCTACCCTCTGGAACGATCTTCCTCCAAAACTGAGAACAATTGCTGACCTCCGGACTTTTCGTCGGGCCCTGAAAACTCATCTCTTTCAGCTTGCTGGTCTAGCCTGACCCCGCTGAATTTTTAAGATCTGTATTATAGGGTTGGGTATTTTAAATATTTAATGGTTAATGGTTTTAATTTTTAGCCAAAGTTATATGCTTTTTTAAGAAATTGTTTAACTTTTGTGTACTATTTTTATTTGGCTGTTCACCGCCCTGAGTCCGCAAGGAGAAGGGCGGTATACAAATCTAAACAAACAAATAAATAAATAAATAAAACAGACTGCTCAGAAAAGCCATAATCCAAATACAGGTAGACCTCACTTGTTACCTTGTGCAATGTTTAAAGTTACAGTAGTGCTGCAAAAAAAACCCCTTTGCAACCAAGGCACACATTTACAACCTTTGCAGTTTTTCTCTCAGTCATGTATTTGCAATTACAGTCAGTCAGTATACAGTACTAGACACTGTCTTGTCTCTCATCCGTTCCCCCCGCCCCCTCCCTTGCAGAGGAGGGGACATTGCCTAAACAAGTGATCTGTTTAGGCAATTTGTCCTTTGTCTGAACCATTTTTCCTTCCTCCCCTCATACTAAGTTGTTTGCATAGTAAGCTAGTAAGCTTTCAACGTGTGTTCCCCAATGTGTGCCTTACTCTCTTGTAATCCTTTCTTCCCCAATGAATGTAAATACAAATGTAATTTCCCTTTTGCTAATTATCTCAGCATTGGGGTAAGCATTCCAAAAGGTGAGGGAATGGGGAAAAAGTAAAATTGTAAGCAGTCTCACTCTTGTGATTTTCCACTTAATAGATGTGTCACCTAGCAACCAAACTGCCAATCTCAATTGCAGTTGCTAAATGAGGACTACCTGTAATTCCCAACTTTATGTTACTAACTCCAAGATGACAGGCAGCAAGGGAAAATGGTTGCACACAAAGGATATGGAACTACCCGTGAGATTAGGCAGAACTGAAACACAAGGGCTGAAGCCTAAAAGCAAACTTTCCATGATTACACTATTCTTAAACTTCCAAATTACAATTCCCTTTCTGTGTGTATTCCTGCAGGAAAATCTGATTGGATTACTGGAGCCTATTAATAACCGGATTAGTGATCCCAATTATTTTTTGACCACACCACAGCAAGGTAAGACAACATGTGAAACTTCCCTTTCATAGGCAGAAAAGTGCATAGAAAGAGTGGAAGTTCTCTTTCCTCAACAGTTCTCGATTGCACTGAGAAGATAGAGATTAAAATCCTTCCAAGCTACCATCCCACTTTGCTAATTCCCAGTGAATCCTTTAAGGCAGGGCTATCAAACTTGATTTCATTGAGGGCCGCATCAGGGTTGTGTTTGACCTCAGGGGCTGAGACAGGCATGGTCATCTTGACATTGTTCATGTTGGGGTTGCTGGTGCCACAAGCACTGTCAGCAAAAACAGGCTCCCGAGCACCGTTTTCAGACGCGACAGCCTCATGTAGCCCTCTGCAGCGGAAATGGAAAGCGCACCTTCCCAAGCTGTTTTTATTGGCAGAGGGAGGTCATCCCTGGGAGGGCCATGCACAGCCCTCGAGCTCCATTTTTTCTGGCAGAGACAGTGCAGGCCAGTCCTTTGCTGTTTTCAGGGTGGCTTCATGGGTCAGATCTAAGCACCCCGTGGGACGGATTCAGCCCACAGGCCTTGAGTTTGACACCCCTGCTTTAAGGGCAGAAGATAGACGTGCTGTAATGAATAATGTTGTGGTTACTTGGTTCTTGGTGACAGCAGCCAATAAAACAGAATGAGGGTCATTAGGATGTTTGGATTGGCTACATCAACAATCTGTGGAATTACACATGGCCCATAAGTTCCTATTTGTATTTTAAAGTTGGCTGTAGTAGTGCTAAGATATGTAGAGAATAAAATCAGTTGATAACCTAAATCTGTATTCTTTCAGCTGCTGCCATTTTGGAAAAGGTGGGAAGACCCAATTTGAAGCTACAGCTGGTGAGTGCCATTACATTGTGTTTTTTAAGGGAATGTTGGTCTCTTTTTCTGTCTAGGTAACTAGCCTGCTCACTGCCCAGAAATTCCAGAGTCACCTAGGAAGCAGAGGGCACAAGTTGCTCCTATAACTGCTTTTTCTTCCTCCTGCAGCCCACCCCTACCAGCATGCATTGTCCCCCCCCTCCAGCTCCCCCCCATACATGCAGCCTGAGCTGGCCCTCCCAGGGCCTCTCTGACTCACATGGACCCTATGCCAGTCTTTCAGGACCTCTTTCAATACCTCCCCCCCCCCACTCCTTACCTGGGGTTTCCTCTTCTTGCATAATGGCCCACATCTCTTGGCATTATGATGGCAATGGGGATTGCCATTGCTAAATGATGCATGTGGTCATCTGACATTGCATTTTACGACTGTATGACAGTCACAGCAATCCCAGTCACAATTACCATTATAATGAGAGGATTACCTGGATTTAAAATAAAAACGTAGATGGGGCTCCTGGGTGCCACTTTGGACTGGTAGGGTGTAGAGGTAGTCCTTGACTTACAAGTTCATTTAGTGACTGTTCAAAGTTACAACGGCACTGGGAAATGTGACTTATGACTGTTTTTCACACTTATGACCTTTCCAGCATCCCCACGATCATGTGATCATAATTCAGATGCTTGGCAACTAGTTCTTATTTATGACCGCTGTGGTGTCCCATGGTCATGTGATCACCTTCCGCGACCTTCTGACAAGCAAAGTCAATGGAGGAGCCACATTCACTTAACAACCGGGTTACTAACTTATCAACTGCAGTGATTCACTTAACAACTGTGGCAAGAAAGGTCATAAAATGGGGCAAATTAAATGTCTCAATAACAGAAACTTTGGGCTCAATTGTGGTTGTAAATCAAGCTCTACCTGCATTGTGTAATCTGCAAAAATTCAACTGCTGGTTTCTAATACCGTGTGAGAACAGTCTTAAGGGGTGTCCAACTGGCGGCCCACAGGCCGGATGCATCACGCACAGGCCACATATACACACACCCCAGCTCCATGAAGGGAAAAAACATTGTGATACATCATGTGATAGCAATGTGATGTGGTGAGTTTGACACTCATGGTCTTAATAGATCAGGGCAAAGCCCATTTTATACAATGTTGTTTTTCATACCGACTGTGAACAGATACTTCCATCCACAGTCAGAAATATACACTTCTCCTACTATTCCCCTATTTGAGACTTTCTGCTCCCCACCCCAATTCAGAGGTAATACTGAATTTGAAAAAGGAGACAGATTATGGCTTGAGCTGAAGATCTACTTTTTGCTCTACAGGATATTTTCCATTGCCAGATCATGAATGGTAATCTGACACAGAATTTAAAGACGTATTTCCCAATTATTGGTAAGCTAGAAAGAGTGATATGCTCTGTTGCTTCTTTCAGTTTTTTTAAATTAAGGAGGCAAGGCTAGAATCGGGTAGAGCAAATAAGAAATGTCTGATATTGACTGTCTTCTTCTGTAGGACATATTCAAATTGCCCAAGTACCAGAACGACATGAGCCTGATAGCCCTGGAGAATTGAACTTCCCTTACTTATTCCAGTTACTGGAGTCAATGAATTACAGTGGTTACGTAGGCTGTGAATATAAACCAAAAGGCAAGTTTTATTTTATGCGGACGGGAAAAATCTTGTTATATGAAATTGATTATTGCATGTTGGAAGCTTTGGCCAGCCAGCTCTGCAACCTCAGAGACTGGAGGTTAGCTGTCAAAATATTATTTTTGCTTAATGTAAGTCTTTATGGTTCCTCTGCAGGTAACACACTGGATGGATTAAACTGGCTGTACACATACTGGGAAGATCATTGTATGTGAAAAGTTGGAAAAAATTGTAATAAAAGACCATTATAGATGGAGTAACCAACAGCAACAATTGCTGTATTCCCCTCAGAGGGAACAACCACTCTTTTGCTACTGCCTGAGCTACCAAAAGCATCCCATTATTTTACATTAATAGGATGATATTTCTTAGTAAAGTAAGATGCTCAATATGTTTGTTTTTACCTGGATTAAAGCTGAAAATCATATCACTCAGTGTTCCATGATAAAATGACATTCCTGCTGGGAGTTTTCTTAATTACATATTCTACTTCGATTTTTTTTTAAAGTGCAAAGCATTTGCACCCCCACATTCTGAATACAATAACGAAGACTGGCCAAAGGAGTGCAAAATTATGGTGAGCACTCCCAAAGATGTTGGCATCCCTTTTTCTTCCTGCTAACAATTAATGGGAAATAGTTTGGTCCAAAAGAAAAGAAAGTCATGTCACTCCAGATATAGCTCAACAGTGCCACTTGGTGGGTCTAGAAAAAGAAATCTTTGATTTTTTAAATTTGCCTTTTCCTTGCATGATGTCCTGTTTCTACTCAGAAAAACAGCTGGATCCACTATGTAACATTAAAATCTGTTAAGTGTTTGACAGAACTCTTGGGAATCCAGGCCAGCTGTCTTAGAGAATACATCAGCATATTCTTTAACAGGATAAGAATCTGACAGTGCTTGACACAAAGTTGTTTGGGCAGGTAAACAGAAATCTACTCTGCTTCTCCTTAAAGATCAGTGCAACAGCCTGTTAGGCAATTTGTAACAAAGTCCTTAGTAAGCCATTTAATTTATTTAATAAATAAATTCATGTAATCCATTTATTTAATTTACTGTACATTCACTTCATATAAAACATTCCCTCCATTGTGCAGAATCCTTCCCATAAGCTTTAATAGTGTCACTCTAGCCATTCAGCCATGTCAGCGACTCCAGTAGTCTTTTGGCCTTTCATCTCAAAAGAGCCCCCAGAAACATGGCCCATCCTTCAGATGCCTCCTAGAGTAATTTCTTTGGATAACCATATCCTGCCCTTTTAAGTGGGCCAGCCATGTTGTTTTCCCTTCATGATCCCCCCTCTTGGCCCAGTCAGATTCAATGTTCCGACTTCTTATCTAACAAGCTACAGCCTCAGATCGCAGTCCTGTCAGGGGACCTCCATTCTAGGCTTGTTGTAGATGCCTCTGGAGCAGAAGGTCCAGCTGATTCTAGAGCAGCCCTGTCCAGAGGTTGAAGCAAGCTGTGTTGATAACGGATTCCAGGTGGTGGTATGTGGACACAAGTTGTGGCAGAGGGCTTTCACTGTCCTGGGGTTGAACTGGGAACAGCTCTCGAAAGACCACCGTCAGGCTCTGCAAGGCAAAACCAACAAGATCTAGATCTTGTATTGTTACACATATTTTCTGAATTGTAAGACACCCAAAGTCATTGACTGAGAAGAGTGGCTATAGAAACTGATTCGATGGATGGACAAACTGTTGCCAAGAGTACTTCTGGAAGACTAGTGCCCAAAAATATCCAAATATTATATATTCGTTTTTCAGTCCCTATTAGGGGTGGAGAACAGATTCAGATATGACTGCATGATTATGGTCAAGACAAGCCATAGAGAAAACGAGCTATTAAAGGCAGTTGTTCCAATCCAGAAGAATAAACCCAAAACTCTTGGATTAGGAGCTACAATTCTGAGTACAAGAAATCTCTGTGGTTAAAACATTCAAGATGATGGAGTTACTCTTAACACTATTGCCTCCCCCTTAACCTTCAGATTTACAGAGGATAAAGCTCTTACTGTTTTTCCTGAATGCGAATCAAGGAATACAAGCACAAAACAGTCTGTGAATTTCTGATTCAGAACCACCTGTAGAGAAAATGCAACAGTGCTACATTACAGTCACGACATACAAAGAGGCTCTAGTCAATGGAAGGATAGGGAAACAGAATATGGTTAAGGTATTAGGGATTATCTAGAAAACCTAAGCACTGATTTAGCTATATACACATATACAAACTGGCCTAAAACCGCATTGTGTACTGTGCTAGAAAAGCAACAAATACAAATTTCTAATTCTAGTAGTGAAAATACTACCAGTTCATAAGGGTGCATAATCAGGAATTATTTTTGGCTGAACTTTAGCAAGCTAATTAGAAAGGTCCAGCAAGGTACAAGTCAGCTGGAAGTGTCTTACCAGGTATTGGGTACCAGCATCAGCATTCTGAAAATGGCGACAACTCTGTGGGAAACGACTGAGTAGGACTTTGATAAGACTCTGGTACCAGGAGACTGTCATAGTGAGGAAGCAGCTCTGCCAGGGAGAGGAAAAACGGGTAAACTGAGGGCAGATCCTTTGCAGCATGGAGAGAATGCAAAATAGGCAGATGGAGTATGATTTCTGGAATTCTTTCCAACATCTTTTACTAGCAGTGGCCATAAGGAAATAATGTGTTTGTGGGGAGGTGTTTGGATGAGTGCATACGTATTGCTATTTTTGTATTTAGGATGGGCTATATACATTTATTCTGGCTCATTTTACCAAAAAGAAGAGAGGGAAACCTAGCATGGCCCAAGCCACTGCCCAGCTCCTTCCTACACTTTTCTGAAGTGTTCTCTCTGTATCTGCAAGATGCATCTAACTTATTTTTGAACTTGGATCTTTTGCTACATACTTTCTTCTAACATATCACATTTGGTCTTAGCTTGCTTCATTTCTGGATGACTATCATGCTTGTGGCCAGAGTTCTGACTCCTTGCTTTCCAATGTTTCACTGGGTTGGAAAAGGGGTCTTTCTTGTTATAATAGTATTATTAGCATTTTCTTTCCTTCTGAGTTTTCTGTAAGGTGAAGTATTTGTATGAATACGGAATTTGGGAGCTCAATACAACACCATGTTTAAAGGCTCTCCACCAGCCCTAGCTTAACTTTGGCAGATAGATTCCTGCAAAGGAAGAAGTTAAAATCATGCATTCAGAAAGGAATACTACAAGAATCATAATTAAAATTTAAAGTTGTATTTAGAAAAATATATTGGACAAAAGCCACCTCACGGTAAAATTCTTACCCTGTTAGTTCTATCTACTTGTTGGAGGGATCAATCAGCCTATTGGTGGACCTGGCTATCAAAAACTGCATCGCCCCAATCTACTTTTGACTAACACAGACTTTCTTAAGCCAATGGGTAAACTTATCCGCCCCAAATCCACTGGTGCTTTCTCAGTCTCTGTTTGTAATGGAGACAGGGACCCAACACAAATGCATACACAGTAGCACCATTAAACTGAGTACCCTAGATTGAGTTCAATCACTTACCAACTGGGGATCAATGTCAGCAATTGACTTCTTATGCACAGCATCCAATAGCTCCTCCAGTTCACTTAGAGACAGCTTGCCCAACTTAAGCTTGTCAGAAGCCAGAGGCTCCAGCAAGAAGAGCCTCTTCCAGAGGTTGTCCCGGCGACAGTGGCCCTTGGCACATTGTACCATGGTGCTGAGCTGTTTCTGGGCAGCAGCAACCTCCGAGGCAAGTAATGGAAACAGTGGGGAGGTGTAGAAGAGTCCTGGGCCCACCTTGACCTGGGGGCCACCTGCATAGAACTCGCCATGATTGTCTACCTCCTCCCAAGGATCTGGAATTTCCTTTCGCTGCCGGCCACCCTCTGCTGTCTCCCATGCTGAGCGTCCCAGAACAGGTTCTAGTGCCTCTCGCTGTAGGCGTGGCAGTTTTTTGAAGCGCCGCATGTCCGCCGTTAGTCGAGGGAAGAGCTCCCGTTGGCTTGTCATGATTACGTAATATTGCAACCTGGAAAAGGGTAAACAATTTCATGCCTTTCACAGATAACCCTGTTTACCAACAGCCTTATGCACAGCATCTAGTAGCAACATTTGAAGAAAGGAGTCTTCTCTACTCTCTTACTTATCCATAATCTGTCTAACCCAATAATCTTATGTCAACCCAACAAGGTAGGCCAGACTAAGAAACCAATGCTACATATGTCAGGACTACTTTCATTGCACTTAGAGATAGCATCAGTGTCTTGCAAGTCCAAATGTGCTTTTTCTCTCCCTCGTTTTACCTTTGTGTGAACTAAGGAAAGGCCTGTCTGAGATATTAGTTTCTTAACTTAGATGCCACCCAGCTTTTCTGACCATTGCTTTAGTAGCAGTTCTTTCTCCTGTCCTTCAAGGCCATTCCCTGCACCCTCTATATCTTATGGCCTTCCCCTGGATAGTCCTGGGCCATCTATTCACTAATGTACTACAGCTAAACTGTATCTCTGCTTACCTTTTGTCTAACATTGTAAACACACACACACACACACACACACACACACACACACACACACACACACAGAGTCTTCTAAATTGGAAGCCTGAAAAGTTGTCCAACTTGTTAGTCTTCCCTGCCTGCCTTCACTCTTACCGCAACATGTGTCGGTCTGCCTCATTCTGGTCTTCAAAGGGCACAGCACTGTGGCACACAAGCAGGGACACATCAAAATCATCATGATGACGCAATCCCTCTGAATCTTTGTAGGAACCGGAGCTGTGAGCAGAGAGAAGTGTGGGAATTCTTTCAGTAGTGGAAAAAAAGCAGTTGCAGTTCTTTCCTCCACAATGTTTACTATTAATGGATAGGCTACTATTGCAATAGGCTGCTCAACATAACTAAAAGCAGAAAGACAAGAAATTAACCCTCAGCTGGAGTGTTGGTATGCCTTTAACTCAACTCTAGAACCATGGGTTTTTCCTATAGACATAGGAAATATTTGAAGTTTGTAACATTATTTGTGCATTGTTCAGCTTGAATTAAAAGACATTCACTAGGAACAGTTCAATGAGAATGGAGTTACATAGGAAAAGACTAATTGGAAAATCTTAAGTGAATCTAATGCAAAGGATAAATGAGGAGTGTAGGCCTTTGTTCTCTTGTTGCACCTTGAAATCATCCAACTAGCAGGATAAACTTTGTATTTATGTTCTCATGGAGTCGTATCTGTTATTGTGCATACATTAAACTCAGTTATAACATCCTTGAGTGCCGGAAGAGATGTGAGCCTACTAATATGCTTTGTAAAAGATGACTGGCTTCCCTTGACTCAATCCTGAATAATCAAAATTCTTAATCACACGTCACTATCATTAATACGAACATTAGCATTTCAAAAGGGTGCAGCTCTTTGCTAGACTTGTTAGAAGCAGGACAATATGAACTACTGCAAAGCAAATTCAGGGCATTATGTGTTAAGGATTAGGCAACAAAGGAATACAAACATAAAGACTCAGCACTTCAGTTACACAGGTGCTTGACTCACCTATTAGAAATCAAAGCAACTGACAACTTGGAAAAGACTGCCTGGTGCTTTGAAGCGAGAGCCTAAAATGCCTGGGCTTTATCCTGTGCCACAACTGGAGGGGGAGGCAGAAGGCCTTGTTTTATTATAAAGAAAGTGGACGAGACAGGTTTTGAACAGAATAAAGCACCCTGTGGGTATTTAGACTCCAGCAGAAGCAATAAAGAAGTCAACCAAAAGACAGAAGTAGGAAGAATGTGAGGGTGGAAAGCAATAGTTGCAAGCAATCTGAAAATCATGCTGCTCTCCTGGGATTTTCAAAAGGATCAGAGATTATTAGTTTAGGAAAGGAAGCAAATGTTTTATCTTTCTCTCTTCAGCTATTTGCAATACTAAGCAGAGAATGATAGGTTAAACTTTTTATTATTATTTTAGACTCACGGAGGACATATCAAATGTAAAATATAAGGACCAGGATTAAAGCAACCTTCTAAATAAATTACGTGTGTAGCGAGTTTGGGTTTTTTTTAAAAAGAACAAAAATAAGGGTCTGTTGCTGAAATTGTGGAGTGTGAATTAAGTAAGAAGTGTCATAAAGTTGCCATTACTCACCAATAGAGTTTATAACAGTAACTATATTAAGCTTTCATTTAAATATAAATGAAATCCAATTCCATCTAACTACTTTTGTAAATGTGATTCTAGCATACCATTTAGAAATCAAGGGTATCTTTTTTTCGGCCTGCAAAAAATTGCATATTCCTGAAGTTATTTCAGGAATAACCTGAATTCTAACAGGATTCAAATTCTAATAACTTGAACAGAGCCAGTTTTACTTTGAATAAATAATGCTCCAAAATTATGATACATTCATATTGTCTCAGATATGTATTTTTTACCTAGTCAATTCATTCCAAGAAAACCCAAGAATCTACACTGTAAGTTACAGGCATGGCTTGGCATTATTGTAGTCATACTAGGTGCCTGATAAATGTAAAGATAAATTTCCTTTTACATGACTGCACTGGAAAATTAACTGCCCAAACATTGCAGGTGGAATTCTGAGAGCAAATAAGTGATAGCAACTTTTACCAAATCCTTAGAAGTACATTAGACTCACACACCTGTTCCAAATGGAGACCAGCGCATATTCATTTTGCTCAGAGCTAGGAGTCCCTTTCTTGCTTTCATTGGTAGTTCCTGGCCGGGCCATGCGCAGGGGTTTCATATGGTAGGTGCTGGCATGATCAGTTATATAATTATAGAGTTGATGGGCTGTGATGGTGTTGGTAGGCAAAGCTAGTGTACCTGTTGAAAAAGAGAAAATATATGGTGGGTTGTTTATCAGCATGATAAGAAGAGTAAAATTAAATATTCCCCCCTCCCATCAGGGTGGGGAGGAGTACCTGAGAATGCAAGCCTTCTCTAATCTAAGTAATTATAACCTTCAGAGCAAAGATATTTTGCTTTATATTTTATGTTATGGCTGACAGAACTGTGGTGGCACAGTGGCTAGAATGCAGCATTGCAGGCTAATTCTGCCGACTGCCAGTAGTTTGATTCTCACCAGCTCAAGGTTGACTCAGTCTTCCATCCTTCTGAGGTTGGTAAAATGAGGACCCAGATTGTTGTGAGCAATATTCTGGCTCTGTAAACCACTTATAGAGAGCTGGAAAGCATTATGAAGCTGTATATAAGTTTATGTGCTATTGCTATGTCGTCATCGTTTACTCACCTGCTTTTTTTGTGTTCTTTAATTAGATGTGACAACAATGCAGTTGCTCCTATTGCTTGTTTCTTAGCTATCTTTTGTAAGAGAGTGCCTCCCAGATTTCTTGTATTACCTGCATTTTATATAAACTGTATTGTTTTATTTAAAGAATGATTTGATGGAAAACTAGCATGATGCAAATAAATTACCAGTCTTCAACATAATTCTGAAGTGTAAACCCATTCGGTTGTCTTATAAGTAAAAACGTTAGATGGCTACATAGTTCTAAACTATGTTTAGGACTGTTCTACTTGCCATGGAAAAGCCAACATAGAAGTTGTTGGAAAGATTCTGAAGATTAAAAGTACGTTGAGCAACCTCATTATACTTTTTGTGACTAAGGGCCTTGGTCTTTTAACACAAATGAGAGATGATATTACAAGATATGAGGGCAATTATAAAGTTTTATGTATTTGTATAGTCCTGTTTATATGATGTATTGATTTATGTAAAATTACTTTAGTAGCTACCTAGAAATGAGACACAAAATAAATGTGGATTGTTTCTTATCCATTTGTAAACTGTCCTCAGACAATTGGCTAAAAAGACAGTGCATCACAAAACATAAATAGCATTAAAAATATTTATAGTTCCCTTGTGATATTCCACCAATTTCCCTTGAACTGTAAACCTGCAGAGTGACACAGAACTATTCAGATGGGCTTGTTCCTTCTGAAAGATCTCTTAAAACACTCTGCTGGAATCCTTACCCTGAAAAATGTGGTTGCGTCCAAACTTGGGGATGTCAGGATGTTGCGTGATGAAGTCTTCCAGGAAGCTTGTGAGGTGATAACCTTGCCGTAATGCCATGTGAGATCCAAGTAGATACTGGTGCACAATACGCAGGTGAAAATCGTAACTGAACGAATGCACGTGCATAAGATCACGTACTTTGTCACACTCCTCTGTGAAGAGCATGGAAAGCTGAGGAGAGAGCAATTGGAAGTGAGAGCCTAGCAAAAATAGCATATCATCAGACAGTTTGGGTGCAATGGATCCAAATAGTACTGAGAAAGGTGTAACGATGGAAGATACCTGAGTGAATACTCATTTCATTACCAAGCTAAGCAACATATAATCATAGTAGAAATGTGTTTTGAACTGAAAGTAGTTTGATCAGTAGTCCTAGTATACTGAATTCTGGAGCTGAAATGCTAAGTAAGATTGTCTGCTTTTGCTCATCTACCAACAGAAACTTCTGTGATTCAAACTGTACAATCTTTATCCAGCCAGTAATCTAGCTTGGTTCATAAACTGTCCATTTTGCAAAAGCAGTACAGACAAATTATGCTGGGAAAAATATCTGCAATGTAAGTAGAAATTCTCAATCAATAATCATAAAGGATACATTCTGAAGGAAAAGTTGAATTGTACAGAATAAGTCTGTTCTAAACTCTGCTTTAGGAGAATTAGGCAGGATTTTTTACTTAATAGACCTGGAAGAATTCTGGTACAGGTCATATTCCATATCATGAGAATGCATCAAGCAAGTATGAAAACTGAAAGGCCTCTGATATATACATTGCTCCATAAGAAGGAAGGACTGTGATTTTTAAGTTACTACCAAGTAATATCCCAGAAAGAACATTTTAACTAGTCACAACAGTGGTTGAAGCCACCTAAGGTTTAAACTGTCGAAGATAACAAATGTATGAATGAGGACCTAGTCTTATCTCAAATGTGCATATAGCAAAATTTATATGAGGATGAGAGGAAAAGCATGTTGGGAGTTGCTGGCTTGATTTAATTCATCAGGAAAATATTAATAACAGTAGATGCCACTTTTAGGAAAACAGAAATGATCTGAGGGATCTGCCTTTTCTCAAGATGAATGAACTGTGAATAGAGAAGATTGTGAACAGATTCAACTAATAAGTGCAGCTTCCCCAAATGCAAATGGGCATTTGCATTTCACAAAATACAAGTGGTGTCATCATTAAATCTTTTAAAATTACCCTTCACTACTTAAAACTTTCCAACCTAAAACAATTATAGTACAGTTTCTTTTCTGAAGAGGACCAAGCTTTGAATTTTTGACTGGAAGGATAATTTCAAAATTGGACAGGTAGAAGGCAGCATCTCCTAAATGCTCAGAAAACGTGTGCCTTTAAGTAACTTTTCTGTTCTTTTTTATGGTTCCTAATCCCAATTCCTACAATTTATGAGTGCCATTCCTCTTCTTCTTTCTCCTCTATCCCAAATTTAATACTGAGACTAAGAAAAAAAAACATTGCAACATGGATCTGGTAAAAATATTATACAGTTTTATATTCATTTGGTTTCTACAATATCCCAGAAATTGGTTAGATTTAGTTTCAGATTAAAGAACGTCAGTTTCTGACTTGCAATTAATGAGCAGATTCAAAGATGGAAACCTTTACTTGGGAACAGGAAAGTCCCTCTAGATATTACTGGGACAATTCCTCAGTCATTAGCTATGGTGGTTGAGACTTATGAAACTGTAATCCAACAAGAACTGGAGAATCCAAGCTCCACCCATGTATAGAAAGGAACTTGCAAAAATATTTTTTTTACATTTTGATGCCCCGTGCAGTGGACACAAGATATAAACATTATTTCCTGGATTTGAAGGAAGGAATGTCACTCAGTTGGATCTATATTCTGTGCTCACACTAGTCTGGCGGACCAACTTCCCCAGTGCAGTAAGAGACCCTGTATTACTAGGTGCAGACATGACCAAACAAAGAACCAACCCGAAGGAGGAATCACATCTTGTAAAATTCAGCCCACGGTGTACCTAATGAGATAATGAGAGGTGGTCTGTAGCTCTGCACTCTGCGGATTGCTGATACAGAATTTTTTTCCAGCAAAAACCACAGCATAATAGAGGAACCAAGATGCAACTGAGATGCGCTCCATTCTGGAAATCAAAGCAAAGGACTACTGAACAGATTGTCAGCGCAACGTAAGAGGAGAAAAAAAACCTCTGCATTTATAAAAATTAGAGAAAGTCTGCAGCAACAAATCAAGTTTGCTGAATGCTGAAAAGGTGGAGAGGTCAGGCCTTTCAATATCAGAGAATCCCAGGCCTGACAGAATGTAAGGAACAGGAATTTAAAAAATAGTGGGATATGGGAAGATGGTCTTTCAAGCTCTGCTATGTTTTTTCATTGTGGAGCGGGTATTCCTGGGAGGGAAGAGCAAAGAGTGTCAGGAGTATATATCCCAGCTGGATCAAAGTCTGCAAATCATCCCAGTTATCTAGCTAAAGCAACTATTATACAACAGCAGCAATATAGGAAACTGCTGGAGGTAGATTTTATGCATTTTAGTGAAAATGGCAAAGGCATAATTTCATACTGTGAGGGAAATGGCAAACCATTTTGCATTTTAACATAAAACCATGTGGATGGATAACCTGGCCGATTAATAATATAGTGCTGGTTGACAGACCTCTCAGGTTGAATGGTGCTTAACATGGAACAGCTGATCAACAATTAGGCAATTACAAAACTGAAAAACAACTACTAATGTTTAGGATAGGATAGGATAGGATAGGATAGGATAGGATAGGATAGGATAGAATAGAATAGAATAGAATAGAATAGAATAGAATAGAATAGAATAGAATAGAATAGAATAGAATAGAATTCTTTATTGGCGAAATGTGATTGGACACACAAGGAATTTGTCTTTGGTGCAAATGCTCTCAGTGTACATAAAAAGACAAGATACACTCGTCAAGAATCACAAGGCACAACACCCAGTGACAGCCATACAGTACAATAAGCAATCAAATCATACTAGGAAACAATCAATATAAATATAAATCGCAAGGATATACAAGCAACCAAGTTACAGTCATACAATCACAAGTGGGAGGAGATGGGCGACAGGAACAATGAGAAGACCAATAGCAATAATAATGCAGCCTAATGTGAATAGTTTGACAGTGTTGAGGGAATGTGGCTTATGTTTATGATGTGGCTATACTGAAGCCTTCCAGATGTCTATCTGCTCATATTGACATACAGCAAATCTAAAGCTGAAAAGAAAATTTCAATGGGAACATGGAAGATAAGAAGGAAGAACAGTGAAAAATAAAGTGACTTGATTACACATTAATATCTTAAAACATCAGCGAATAGAAATGGATTGGAATTTGACTCTTTCAAGTGATCGTACCGTTTGCTACTCAATACACAAAAACAAGGGAAAAGTAGCATGGATTTCATTTTTCAGGATGGTTATAGCAACAGGAGTTAATGGACACAATGCCGTCAATGATCAAATGATATCAGTGAGACTTTGCAGACAACTCTTTTTTATGACAATACAGAAGAAAAGGGTTTTATGGTCAAGTTCAATAACAATCAATAAAACATGAAAGCAAGATGGGCTGCTTTTGGTTGCAAGGAGGAGGAAAATGTATTTGGAAAATGTATAGCCTAGGAACAGAAATGAAGCAGGAGAATGACTTATTCATTGGTAAACAAAACAATGCCTATATACATCATTAGCAGATGATTTGTACAGAAATCAAATCAAATTCACTATATTATTATACAAATAGGTGGAAGACCTCAGTAACAACAGTCAAGGTATGGCTAAGAATTGAAATCACAAACAGCTCATGTACAAGTTGAAGTGGAAGAAGTAACCCATCAGTTTCCACAATATGAACTTGAGCATCTGCCCACTATTTTCAATGAGAACACTGGGAATCACTTTGAAATCCTTTGAACCTCATTGGCAGACAACCAGAGGAACTGTGGAATTAAATTAAGTAACTTGTTTAGGATGAATGTGAAAAGAGACTGCCAAAAACCAAGAAACAGAAGAAAGCAAACTAGATGTCAGAACAAATGATGACATTGCCAAGAGAAGACAAACTGAAGTGAAGAAAGAGAATGATCTCAAGAAGGAATTTCAAGAATTTCAGAGATCTGTCAGAAGATAAAAGAAGCAATATAATGCCATCTATAAAGACACTGAAAAATGGAAAGAGACGTAGAACAAAGATAGTCCTCCTAAAACTCTCCCAAATTAGGAGAAGGTTCTAACCTTGAACTTGTCTACTAAAGGACGCCAATAGACAGATAACAATTATTCAAAAAGGATCAAACAAAGTATTTTTCCACACTTCCTCCATTGTAGAGATGTCAACAGCTAAATTGTCTTAGAATATATTCCTGTTTTATAAGAATCTCTACTATTAGAAGATGAACTCAGATTCCAGTCATAGCTAAGTCAGAAAACTGTAGGAATTGATGGAAAATCTACAGAAATATAGCAGCAGAAAAAAGAATCAGTAGATGTTTTAACAGGACCATATCAACAAATCTAGAGAATGACACGCTGACCACAAAGTAGAAGAAGTCAATATACACAACAGCAAAGAAAAAAAGCAGAATGGGCATACTATTACATAATATGATCATCCAATATAAATTAAAACCAGATATGGGGAGAGAGAGAGACCAGAGGCTCAAGATGGCTTTAGAAAACATTAATGAACAAGAAATATAATTGCTGATAATTGAGTAAACTGAGAATATAAAAAAGAAATCAGTTCACTGAATATAGACTTTTGCTTATATTGACCATCTGAAGCTGTACGAAAATGGGAATTCTGGAACTTCCCATTGTCCTCTTATGACAACCTTATACACAGGTTGGGAACCCAAAGACTGAATGAAGAAGGATGAAACACAAAAAAATTGGCTTCAGCTAGGCAAAGGAGAAAAAGCTGCATACCCACTCCTTATTTACTCAACCAAAAGCAGAATATATAATGAGGGAGACTGGATTGGAAGAAGATAAATGTGGTTTTAAAACTTCAGTGAAAAACATTAATAACCAGTGCTATGCAAATGACGTTACCCTGATAGCCGAAAATGCAAATAACCTGAAAGTTCTGGTAATAAAAGTCAAGGAGCAAAGTAAAAAATAGAACCAATATTGAATATATAGTACAAAAGAATAAACTAATGACTGCAGGTAGAGCAAATAGTTTTAAAACCGACAATAAAGATTCTGGATGGTGGTTAGTTTCTGCTTTTTAGGACCGAATATCAACAAACAGCAAATAAGGCCTTGGAAATGATATTCAGATGCAGTGACCCATCTATATATTATGCAGGGAATGATTTTCCCTGTGACACTTGAAGGATGAAAAAATTGGGCTTTGGGGAAGCAGGATGGAAAGACTGTTGATGCTTTTGAACTTTGATGTTGGAGAAGACCCTTGAGAATAAAATAGATAGCCAAGAAAATCATACCATGGATCATAGTATAATCTGAGCTATCGCATTTTGGACACATTATATAACTTTGTTCTCTGAAGAAGTCTGTAATGCTGAAAAAGATGGAAAGAAAGACATGAAAAAGACAACCAGCCGCAAGGTGGATGGTCTCAATTGTATCAACAATGGGTGCACCGTTAAGAGGCCTGAAGGACTAGGTTGCAGATAGTCCCAGAGAAGGTTTACCTATGTGGCCATTAAGACTTGCCACTCAGCTGAAAACATATAATCAATCAATCAATCAATCACAGGAGAGTGGTCACTTGATGAACAGGATTCTGAATGACTAAAATGCAAAAATCAAGAAAACAGACAGCCTACAAGATTTAAGCTGCCTCTTATGCATATATTTTGATGACATTTTCTACATCCACCAAGTTTTATCTGTTAGGGAAATCCTAATCTTGGCAGTATTACCTGTGAGTTGACAGTCTGGCCCATGGGGATTCGTGAGCATTCCAGCGCATATTGTTTGACACAAAAATAGCATCCCTAAGAGGAGCAAAAGATGAAATATCAATTTTCATCTGTCCATAACAGCCATATGTTGCAGTTACCTTTATTAACCATCCCACTCTGAAAACTATCCTTGGAGCTTATCCTATTTGCTTCTTGTAGTATTACAACATTTATTTAGAAACTGTGAGGCAGAGACACAGAGTGTGTGCGTAAAATCTATGAAAACAGAAATCATATTTTCAAATCTGTCCAAATTCCGAAGGGAATTTGTATTCAACAACAACAAAAAGATATAGCTATATGCCATATAAACCATAAAGAAGATTAAAAAAAAATAAAATGGCATAAAAGCATCTAAGTCTAAATAAAACAAAATAATTATTCCTCCTTAAAACAGCTAATTCACTGATATTGCTTCCATCTATGATGATTATCTAAACTCTATTTTTCCCTCTATAGTTCAACTGCTGCATATGGCCCTAGAGCATTCCAAAACTTGTTATAGAAGATAATGTTTAATCTGATATTAAGGGAAAATGGCTGAATATGTAACTGAAGGCATCATAATAATATATTTGATTTAATTACATTTGAATTTAAATTTAAACGAAATAAAATCAAGATGAGTTTGTCTCAGATTCAAACCATACTTTTTAGCTTGCCAATCAAAAAAAAAAAAAAAAAAAAAACCAACCACTTAACGGAAACATGGCCTTCAGCCTAGGAAGATTACACACACAGACACACAGACAGACTCACAGATACACACACCGCCAGCAATTCTAGTCCATACCATCTCACAATAGTTAGCTATACCCTTAGTTTCCCCATTGTACTTGCAATTCATCTGGAGGAAGTGCTGACCTAGGAACCTTGACTGTTGTTAAGCCATATGGTCTGGTCATGGCAAAAGGCAATTTCCACTCACCTGGAAAGCCAATTCCATTAGTACAATGCCCCCAGGCAAAGCTCTTTGCAAATGGTATGCTGTGACAGGAGGGGTCGTGGTCTAGAAAATCAATACATTTTTTTTTCAGGAGTATGCCTCCAAGTGGGTTACCTAGAAAATATGCTTCCAAAGGGATCACTGGCTAGGAAACATGAGGTCCAATCTCTCTGTTAGACGGCCCATCCTCCCTCCAGCTAAACATCTATTTGTGATGAAGCAACAATGCCAACAGAGCCTGCTAGCAACCTGCCCATAATTAGCTTTCTTACCTTTGGACTCCCATCCACCTTTTGCCTGGAATATGAGAAGGAGCCCCGTGTCTCACCAGCCATTGATGCCAGAGCTCTAATCCGGCTGGTGCTGCTAGAAATCCAGAATAATGCAGAAAGAAGTTCAAAGACCTACCAGGATATCTTCTCTTTTTTATTCAATGTATCGTAAACAAAACTTAAAATCTTGCATGTCTACTTTTAACAATGATAATTGCTAAAATTATTACTTTTAACTTGATAATTTTTCAACCACATTTTGCAGGACGTTCTCTCCCAAAGAAAGCATGTCTCTGCATATGCTTTGGTGCAACCCAGAACAGTTAAAAAAAAAACAAAAACTCTCTTCCCACCTCACTTGTAAATCACCTGTCCTTGCTAAATCATACTAACCTGCGAGCAGGTGAGGCTGGGCGCACCTGTACTAAGATGAAGCCCATGCTCTGCAGATACTGTATATATTGCTGGAGAAAGGCATGACATAGTTCCAGCAGCCAGGCCTCATCCTTGGATCGACATGGTAGCCCTTCTGCAGAGTCACAACTGTGGCTACGGTCCCTACCAGATGCTGTGGAGTCATTGGAGCGATGGCGCTTCTGAATGCGAGCAAATAATCAGACAATGATATTTTTCTCAGAAAAAAAGTTGAACTTATGTAATGTAAATAACCTTACAGTGATATCTGGACTTCAGTCTTGCAGTGAGCTCTCAAAACTACTTTGATAATTAGGAGAGAATCAGACCATGGAAATTCAGCCCTTCCTTGTTAAGAATATATATAATAATGGGATTTAATGGACCCTCATGGAAAGGACTTTGGATACAATGGACAAAAACTAAGTCTAGACATTCCCCCCAAATACTGTCTTTTTGGAGTATAAGACACACTTTTTTCTGCCCTAAAAGAGGGTGAAAATTTAGGTGTGTCTTATACACCGAATGTAGCCCCTCCCACCCACCGGCCCCCACCCTTCTGCCTCCACGCCCTCTCAAACTGAGCTTTTGGAAGCCTCCCAAACAGATTTTTTTTTTCTTATTTTCCTCCCCCCAAAATAAGGTGCATCTTATACTCCACAGCGTCTTATACTCTGAAAAATACAGTAATAGACGATGTTTGTGAAATTGTTTCTGAGAAGATTAGAAAGACTAAGAAGTCAGAGGGAAGTACAATGATTTGAAAGGTCTGAAAAGGTTTGGAACAAAGTAAGGGTCCTATGGGAAGACTGGCATCAATGGTTGGGTGGGCACCATTGAGAACCATGTTGAAAGCACCAGGAGGTCTGAGGTATAATTTCATGCATATGTTCATGTATTCTAGTCCTTATGACCAGACTGGGACCAGGATTTCCATTGCTAAGCAATGCAGTTGAATCCAGCAATCTTGGCAGTCATGATTACAGTCATAACTCCAGATGTGCAGGTCACTATGCGGGAAGTGGAGGGAGTTCCAAGGAAGGAGCACAGGGATGCTGCGAAGAGGTGGGAGAAGCCTGACACACGCTCTTCAGGAGTTGCGGGGAGGGTTGCTGAAGTGTAGGACAAACTCAGGGAGGGCAGGGAAAGAGGGTACAGGGTGTGCATGTGCACAAGTGAAGGGAATTTGGGGAAAGAATATGCTGTGGCTGACAGGGCTTTTTGTCGCACAACAGCTGTGGGTCTGCAGCTCTGGGTCTGCACCCACAGCATAGCATAGCATGAAGTTGAGCCCCAGCCTGAAGCGCCACAACCCCTCCTGTCAAGTCCCAGCTGCAGTCAACCTTCTTACCTTGAACTCCAAGGCCCCAACTGCCTTGCGCTCTGCTACCCCACCTGACCTTATTATCTTGCTGCTAATAAGGCCTCCCCAGCCTGGCCTCTTATAAGGAAATTGCTGATCACATGAGGCCATCTTCCTCAAGTCTCATGAGATAACTACCCTGCATGACCTAGGGAAGAAAGCCTTGTATGCCAGCAGTTGCCTTGTGAAAGGCCAGACCAGGCGTTCTTGGTCAGCAAATGCAGAAGATGGTGAACGTCAGGGGTCATATGGACCAAAAGTGGTGAAATGTAAAATTTGTTACTACTGGTTCTGTGGTCATGGCTTGGTGGTGGTGGTGGTGTGTAATGTGACTGAGTGGGCATGGCCAACTTTTTTTTTTTCCTTTTAAAAGCATTTTTTCAGCCGAAGAGATTGTAGAAAAAATGCTTTTAAAACTTAAAAAAAAAGCCTCTGATGATCGCGTGGCTCAGCTGGGCGGGGGGGCGGGGGCACAGGGATTTTTGCTACCAGTTCTCCGAACCACCCACCGCCATCGCTACCAGATCAGATGATCTGGTTTGAACTGGAAGCATTTCACCCCTGCCAAAATGATATAGATAAGGGGAGTTCGGCGGATGGGGAAAGTTGAAGTGCCCTTGAGGTCATACATGTGGGCAGCCTGCCAAGTGCCCCATGATTGCATGACTATGGGGATGGTGCAACAGCCCTTCATTCAGTCTATCACTCTAACTTGAAATGGTCACTGAACAAAGGTCAAGGACTATCGCCTATAAAATGGCGGATAGTCTGCTTACACCTATCCAAAAGAATCTCTCCAAATGAATAGACAATGGGATTTTAAGGATCACCCTCCACCAATGACTCTTTAAATCAAAGTTTTACTCTAATCTCGTTTATCGGGTTCTTATCAAATCGTTTACTCAATTAGTTCAACCTGAGAAAAAAAGAAATCCTCTTATGAGCCACCCTCATAAGCCTTGAAGATGAAAGGGATTACAAAAAGTGCTTCCCTTTCCCCCTTGTTTCACCTTGCCTTCCAGCTTGCTTTGTTGGTCTGCCTGAATCTGCTGCCGGAAGCCTGGATCAAAGAGCAGGGGTGTAGCACAGTAATGGACCAAGCGTGATGACTGCTTCAGGGTGTCTAGGTCTGCAAGCTGCACACACACACACACACACAAGAGAAAACTTTTGCATATTGCTAAGCCTATTTTACGTATTAACACCTCACTGATGTAACATTCCTGGAGAACAAAGGGGAAGCTTTCAAAGGGAAAGGTGCCATAATCTCCTTCTTAAGTATTTTTCTCTGGACAATAGGCAACCTAAGGAGGTTTGGCATACCGCTGACCTTATGTGAATGTCTGCTCTATTAAATATATGCAGACAACCAAACAGGAACAAGAAATAAATTTATCCGCTGCTTCAAACTTACTTATCTTGCAAAAGGGGGCTGTTTCAAATGGAAAGAAAAACTATCCACAATCATCAGACCTGCTCTGACACAGCCAAGACAATATATGAAAATTAATTTTCCTTGCACTAGTGGCGAATATATGTAAGTTCAGGGTTGAATTGCTGGGCTCTTGGGTGTTCTATAAGCTATATAAAAACAGCCATCGAACCCTTCTGTATATTAATGTGCTGATGGCGTTACTGAGTAAGGTAACTAAACAAAATGAGAACAAGCTCAGAGAGCCCCAAGAACCCAACAAGTAACAATCTGTCAATATTTAATGAAAAACTAAATTCTTGCACTATAAGATTTAATAATGGAGCCTGAATCAGGGATATTATTTGGGCTTTTCTTAGGTCATATAAATCTTTTGCCTTTTAAATATATTCACAGCAGTCAAAAGCCATTTCATTTGTTCTTGCTGGCTTCTAGGCTGCAAATGTAACTAAAGTCTATTGTGGCTCTTGGACAGAGAGACGGTGACCTCCTGGTATGCTATACTTTCTGGTAGGCTGCCATTAATATTTTATTTTGTGCTTTTCAGTCAGTATTGACTTCTGGTGACTGCCTGGACAAGTCCTGTAGTTTTGTTGGCAAGGTTATTCAGACATTCTTTTCCACAGCCTTCTTCCTAAATATGAGTGACTCATTTCTACATTTGTATAGTATTATTATTTGCATAAAAACACTTGCACTTTTTAAAACCAATATGATCACACAATTTACAAGAGAAGCACAAGAATCGTAAGCTCCATACAATGCCCACACCTAGAAACAGTATAAGAGATAGGAGAGGAGAGCATTTCTATGGGTGAATTAGTTTATAGTCTATCAGCTAATAATGTCCAAACAAGTGATGAACACTGGTAATTAATAAAAATGAATTTATACCAACATGAAAACAGCAGTAATGTAAATGATCCTCAAGAGAACTATATTTCAAGATTCCACTGGTTTAATTTACAGTCTTTCCTTATAGTGAAAAACATTTTATGGGATTATCATCATCATTCTTGTAGCTTATCACATCCCAGCCCCATGTCCCAGCCCCAAACTCACACTGATGGGCATGTTGGATTGAGCAGAACGCTGTTGCCATGTCACAAAAAGGTTCTCAATCTTCATCTGTTTCTCCAGCTCTGTGGAACGGGAACAGGAGCAGGAGCTGAAGAGAGCAGGGCTCTGAGATTCTTGGACTATCAGGTTCTCCTTTGCCAGAGAGCATTCCCAACTGAAAACTTACGCTTTTAAGAATTCATACACATTTGCCTGTACTATAGATTTGACATCTTCGAAAATGGGAACTATAGCATTTGATAGCTTTATTTTTATTGCCTTGATTAATTCTTCCTTGGCCAGTTTTCACGCAGGGATTCTCAGGATAGCCCCAGAACTGTAATAATGCCAGATCCTGTCTATCACTCCCCTTACACTTAACTTCGCACTTACCTTTCCTCTCTGTGTTCTTGATCTCTAGGAACTGAGCTCCATGCTGGGCTACAGGGTCATGAACACCCTGTTCTGGGTTGTGAACAATAGGCTGGATGACTGAAACATCTCGAAGAGCTTCGTCAAAGGGCACCATGTCTGGAGGAAAGTGCAAAGGCTGCAAGATGCGTGCAGAACTGCTGAGACGTCCTTGCTCCTTGCTTGGAGGAACACTGGGGCTCCGGATCAGGGCATCAATTTCCAGGGTAGAGTTTAGGAAGGGATTTTGCTCCTGGACAAAGAGAGATGCAGCATTAGTTTAGAGGCAGCAGAACATCATGAAAACAGAAGCAAAGAATGTAAATACCTGCTTGCTGTCCTCATGCCAGGGGGTGTCCATATAACAGTAATGATGGAACAGCCCAAGCTTCTGGCTAAGCAGGCAGTGTACTACGTGGGCTCGGGCATTTTGCCACTGTAGTAAGCGAGTGAGAGAGTTATTCAGGGCACTGCCCAAGTCCACGGACCAATTGTAAGTGTACAGCACCAACTGGAAAGAAAAACGGGACAAGAAAAACTCATTTTCAACATTGCTGGATCAGACTTCAGACCACCAAATTATTATTTCCCAGCTTTCACACCTAAGCGCATACCTTTTTGTCAATGATTTCCATGAAGAGGAATCTTTGTCGGGGAGCGACATCACAACCCTTATCTGCAGAGCTAAGCTCAGTACTCTCGAAACGCTGGAATCCTTTGACAGCTAGAAAGATTGCATTATGAAATACAGTTCCTGAACCCCAAAGGCAATAAAGGAATCAGGTTACTTTTTTAAAAAAAAAAAAAATTCCCTACGGTGCGCTACTCACCTTGTTCTGTGTTGCAGCGCCACTGGTAGAAGCTCCGTCCGAGCAGAGTAAATTGTCGAATAACAGCCGGTCGGGCACTCGTGCCTGGGGTCAGAGAATATGGCGCAAAGGACATGCCTTGAGGACCACTGCAGGAAAGGATGAGATGTTACGTGTTGGTATGCGAATATCCACCTGGTAATTCCAACTTCTTGTCCCACATACATTATTCCCATCTTCATAAAGGAGCTTCCTAAAACCTTAAGCATCTCCCTATTATCTGGGCAGTTGAGCCTCAGCACTTACCTGACTTTTTCAAACACTTTAACAGTGGTGTCGCTTGCTAAAGTAGTGACGAGATTCACTACTTGCAGCATGATAGAAGGCAGCAGGAAGCGGGAGACACTTTCCAGGACACACTGTTGCACTGATGGACACCCTGTACAGAGAAGAAACCAACATGTATCTGAACAAAATTTACCCAGAACATTTTTCAAAAAACTAAGATGCTTTGTGGCCGGCAGTAAGTTCTGTTTATTATTTAACCTTATTCTGGTTGTTAAGTTTTTATCATTCACATGACAGCAAGCTATTTTTTCCCCAACTAGGGGAGTTGGACTCAAGGAACAATATCCGAGATTTATATTTTGTTCCTATTGGGGAGTTTTTTTTTCTTGTATGGAGATCCAGATTTAAAATACTGTATCAACACAGAAAGAAAAGCAGAATCTGCCCACACTAAGCTAAGATGAAACCAGGGAAAAGAGAAATGATCAGGACATGAAACTAGAAACATACCCAAACGGTTCATGAAAGCCATCCAGGACTGGCAAGTCTGACTGAAAATTGGGTGCAAAATTCCAATATCTCCCTCCTCTAGCTGGAAAGCCCGACGTCTATGAAGAGAAAATATCAAAGTCCAAGTGGTTGAAGGATCAAACAGATCCCAGGGAGGAGAAATCATTGAGTGAGAGAGAAGCGGATCTCTTGCTCACCGACATCTCAATTGCCCAAGGTTGACACTATTATCTGTATCTACTAGCACCTGGTCATCCTATTACTTATCAGATTAAGCCCCTTTTGAGGATGTGGGAGTTTCATGCATCCCAGTACATTAAAAAGTGAAGGATTTGGCATGGAAGAAAGAACCCCTCCCACAATTTCCTAGAATATAATGTGAATGGAAGCTATTAGATCTCTCAGCAGCTTTTGATACCATCGACCATGGTATCCTACTGCACCGGCTGGAGAGATTAGGAATTGGGGGCACCGTGTTTCGATGGTTCTCCTCCTTTCTCTCTGACCGTTCACAGTTTGTGTTGGCAGGGGGGCAGAGGTCGACCTCGAGGCACCTTATTTGTGGGGTGCTGCAAGGGTCGGTCCTCTCACCCCTTCTGTTCAACATTTATGTAAAACCGCTAGGCGAGATCATCCGTGGTTTCGGGGTGAATGTTCATCAATATGCTGATGACACTCAGCCATACATCTCCACTCCAAACCACCCAATGATGCCCTTACTGTGATGTCCCGTTGCCTGGAGGCCGTACGGATCTGGATGGGGAGAAACAGACTCAGACTCAACCCCTCCAAGACTGAGTGGCTGTGGCTTCCAGCATCCCGGTATAGTCAGCTGATACCATCACTGACAATTGGGGATGAGACTTTGCTCCCCACAGAGAGGGCCCGCAATTTGGGTATCCTCCTGGACTCACAGCTATCTTTAGAAGACCATTTGACGGCCGTGGCCAGGGGGGCCTTTTATCAGGTTCGCCTGATCCGCCAGTTGCGTCCCTTTCTGGATCGGGATGCCTTGCGCACAGTCACTCATGCCCTAGTCACCTCCCATATGGACTACTGCAATGCTCTCTACATGGGGCTCCCCTTGAAAAATACCCGGAGGCTCCAATTGGTCCAGAATGTAGCCGCACGGATGATTATGGGCGCATCTCGTTGCGCTCATGTAATACCTCTCCTACGCGAGCTGCACTAGCTCCCGGTGGTCTTCCGGGTGCGATTCAAGGTGTTAGTTATCACCTTTAAAGCGCTCCATGGCTTAGGACCTGGGTACTTACGAGACCGTCTTTTGCCACCAATAGCCTCCCACCGACCAGTTCGTTCTCACAGGGAGGGACTACTCAGGGTACCATCAGTCAAATTGTGCCGACTGGCGACTCCCAGGGGGAGGGCCTTCTCTGTGAGGGCTCCAACCCTTTGGAATGAACTTCCCCGAGATACGAAATATCCCTGATCTCCGTGCTTTCCCCTGTGCCCTCAAAACCCTGATATTCAATCAGGTGGGGCTAAACATGTTAACTGGCAATGATTAAAGTATTATCTAATTCTGGGTTTTATTTAATTTGGACTAAACTATGTTATAATTTTAATTATCAATTTTATGATGTTTATGTAACTTTTTTTTTTTTTTGACTGTACACCGCCTTGAGTCCTGCGGGAGAAAGGCGGTACAGAAATATAATTAATTAATTAATTAAAAGAGCCACGATGGCACAGTGGTTAGAATACAGATCTGCAGGCTACTTCTGCTGGCTGCCTGAAACTTAGCAGATCGAATGTCACCAAGCTCAGGGTTGATTCAGCCTTCCATCCTTCTGAGGTGGGTAAAATGAGGAGAAAGATTCTTGGGGGCAATATGCTGACTCTATAAACCGCTTAGAGAAGGCTGTAAAGCACTGTAAAGCAGTATATAAGTCTAAGTGCTATTGCTATCATGCTTGCCTTTGGCTCTGCTCCTGCTCAGAAGCAGCACGTTCCTGGCTTGAGTGCTGCTTTACACTTTCAGTCTTATGGCGACGGCGACTGCGATTCTCTTCAGGTCGCTCCAACACAATGTCATCTGTAGTCTTGGGACTTCCTTGATCTGCCATTTCTGGTTTGCTCTGACAATTAAAACAGCACAGGAAAACATGTCCATTAAGCTTCTGTATTAGACAGGCTTTGATACTGCCACATTCTGAATGTGTTTGATCTGAACTTTTTCAAAAATCGAAGAGCATTCTAATAATCTACACATAATGTGATATAAATTTATTATTCTGCAACTATAACACTCAAAAAATATTGTTGGTCTAACTTGAAACAGGTATACAATTATGCCACCAGGCCACAGGCCTTTTCTAGAGATCCTTTATGGCAGAAGTCAACTTTATGACCTGTAGACTTCAACTCCTAGAATTCCTGAGCCAGCATGGAACAGCTGAAGTCCAGAGTTACCATAGTTGCCCACCCCTGCTTTATGCGGTAAATTTCAAAGTATTTCCTGGAACTGTGAGACATTAGGCTGAAAAGTACCAATTAAAGTCTGGGCTGAAAAATTACAATATTGAATTATAAAGCATGTAGTGGATAATAAGATTATGGTAGAGTACTGACTATCTTAAGAAGTTCTTAAGATAGTCAGTATCTTAAGTATCTTGCGCTCTACTGTATCTTGCGCTCTACTGTAACAGTTCTTCAGTTTAGTTTCTGTTTGTGAGTTTTGACCCTTCCCCTTCGCACTCAAAACAGCTTCCCCCTCCATTTTCCATAGTCATTACCAGTTTATCCCAGAAGCTCCGTCGGCTCATCTTGCTTGTAGGTGTGACAGGTTCACCCAAACTTGTGGTGTGCACTGAGAAGGGCAGAGGCGGAGGGCATGCTCTGCCTCTGGCATTGTGAGTCAGTCCTTTTGATTCAGACATTGTCCGGCGCAGGCCTCCTGAAAGTACAGTCTCTATTACAGCTAGTGAAAATCCCACACTACTCAAACCAGAAACTCCCTCTTTTTCCAGCCACAACTCTTCTCCATAGGAAGAACTGTCTGAAGCCACATGGTTTTCTATGTCTTTTAGAAGGTGCTTTAGCTTTAACGAAACTCTTATTGTTTTATGTGGCAGCCAGTGAAAAAGAGTTCCACAAAAGGCAATCATAAATCTTCGAAAAGAGCTATAACACCATGGTAAGCTGTGTGCCTTTGCACGTGAGAACTCCTAAGCTCAAGCCCTGCTATATTCAATAAAGTTCAGAAATGGCTTCTGCCATTTCTTATCTGAAGCCTCAAGAACACTTAGGTAATACAGAATTAAATTCACAAAGGCAACTTCCTTTGCTCCTAAGAACAGTCATATGAGAGCCAGGAAACCCTTGGCTGCAGTAATTTTGCAGAATTTAGCAACAGGATGACCAAAAGATCTTACCAACATTATCCGGATCCTCCAGCTCAGTGGATGTCTCAACACACAACGGATTGGGGAGCACATGAAATTCCATGAGGGCATCACAGAGGGCATGGCGCAGGGCATGGCGCAGTCTTTCAGACAGTTGCAGCAAGCTGATGTTTCCCTTCTCCCAGATGTCAAAACGTACTAGAGGAGAGAGCGCTGTAAAGAAAAAGTCTGTTTCAAGAGAATGACTCTTAGAAAAAGCTATGGCAATTCCCAAATGAACTCTGAACTTGGACTGTGCACCTGGTCTCATTTTGGTCTCATTATTTTGCTTATGAATTCTTTTGGAAAACAGAGATCTTGCCTTCCTACCTGACTGTGACTTGCCAGGTTCACACTCATGCTTGTTGGCTGTAGTCAAGCTCTCAAAGTCTGACTCTGGAAGAAATGAAGTGCTCAGCAGGGCAGTGGAGGGCCTCACCCAGCGAGCCAATGAAATGGGATTTCCGCAGTTATCCACGAAGGACAGGGCAATGCATGCGACACCTGCAAGGAAATAGAAGACCTGCTTGAGCCCATTCACCTTAGTACTTGCTACAGAAACTCAGCATCCTTGGGATGCTACTTGGGAAGGTTAAAAAAAAGAAGTATGTGCAGAGAGAAAGGGTGAAACAAATGTGGACAAGGAAATCAACATACATGTGGATAACAAAGAGACCTGCTCCCACGAGGAATGGGCTTTCACCTAAAAACAGTGGCATTCATTGCAGGTTTAGCAAAATTCAGCCAGCAAAAGCATCAGACAACAGATCAGCCCTCTCTATATTACTTTTACTTATTCCAGCAAACAGCAGCAAGCAAGCAAGCAAGCAGCTCCTTTCCTGTACTGCGTCAGGATCCCTTGAAAACTGGGGATCAAGGTTTGTGGTGGTAACTCTTTCAGTTCTTCTAATCTGGCCTGTAATGCACCACAATTAGTACTCATGGGAAAAAAACCAAGATAATGACAAATGGTAATTCTATAGGAATCACACTTTGCCAAGCAAAATCTTTTACTAATATCTGCATGCCAAAGTTCCTTAGAAGGGTGTGCAAAAAGGTAAGGACACACTCTACAGATAGCATCAGCAGACACTAGCAGTCTAGGTTTTTAAAATGACACTAATTATAGACAGAAGCAGTGAGTTTCCTCCATGCAGAAGGTGCATGATGGCAGAGACACTATAGATGCTATCTCAATCATGCACCCCATTGTCAAAGGTAATCATAACATGCTCAGCACCTCCTATTAGCATGACCTTGGCTTGATGTAGCCTTTGCATGGAAGAAATAGATCGCGTGGAGATATGTCTCCTAAACCATGCCTAGGAAAGAGAAAGAGAGCCTATTCCAGGCATGCAATAAGCCCTCTTATGGAAGCAAACTGATCCTTTAAGTTTATACTGACTCCCAGCGCGGCTGAAACATAATCCTGTTATTGATTCAACAACCGTGTGAGAACAAAGATAAAGGAAGAGCTAGTAGTGTCATCTATTCTCTATTAGGTATAGAACCATAAAGCTCAAAGTTGCCAAAAATACTTAGAAATCCACCTGACAAGCTACATGTAAAGAACCTGCTTCAAAAGATGCACAATACTGAAGGCACTCAAGTGTTCTAGTCCCACTTCCACTGATCCAGCAGTTTTAAGATCCTTAACAAATATGTCACCAGGAAAATTTCTTGCCCAAGCTCAGCATTTATTCTGAGTATAAAATCCATTCAGTGAGGGCTGTTTTTTAATGCATTGCAAGGTCAGGCGTCTCCAGCTCTCCATCAACCTACTATCAGTTGCATAGTTTTCCACCTTTATTCCAGAGTATCATGGAACCCCAATTCACAATTCCAGGATTACAGAAGAAAATTGTCTATTGCTCTGTGTTGCAGAATAAACCCTACAGCAGTATATGCTCCATAGATTTATACAGATCTTCTGAAATGTGCATGATGCTTTACTCCCATTTTGGTTTCAAGATGAAAGGTTTAAATGCGAACAAAAAAATAATTAATCTATTTCCATCTGAAGCCACCAAATATGCCAGTATTTCCTATTTTTGTTGTGGATTCTTTAACTTTGACAAATAATCCTTACTTGGGAAAAAAAAGTTTTTCCTTGGAACCAAGAAGAAAGGATAAGAGCTGGAAAAATGGTCTGGGTGACAACACTGAAGAGGAAACATGGGTGACACAGTAAACAACAGAGCAAAAGCCAACAGCACAGCAGGCGTAGGATCAAAAATGAGGATGGGAAGCAGCACTGGAAAAAAATTCAGTGGCCCACTGGAATCTACAGGAAGCTACCTTGAAACTGGGAAGGTGGAAACAGGTGCTGCACAAGATCCAACATGGAACCTACATGACAGAAGAATGGTCAGACACACTTTGAAGTGATGCATTACCCACACAACCAAACCACAGTGCAGGTGGAAAAGGAGGCAAGAGTATGTCAAAGTACATGCATTATTCTCTCTGCATATAGGCAACACCAATCAACATTACCAGCTAAATGAATGGGCCAAAACCCAAAATGTCTTGTTTCAAGCAGATATTTTAATCTCTAGTTATTCGGGCTCCCTATTCAAGAATACAGTATCAACTCCTACATGTCATTTCACTTTAATCACCATGGATCAGAAAATGTGCAGTCAGTACTGAACAACAAATTTCACTTAATTACAACCCACAAATGGCAGAGAAGGATTTTTTTAAAATGTAGTGCCTCTCCATCATACTGGGGACATAGCATCAGAGCTGCCTTTACTAATCCTCCAGTTACACTATACTTCTATTCTGACAATAACCCAGATAACCAACATGACTACGGACTCTGCTGCTTTAAAAGAATGGGTAACACATCTGGAGAACAACAGATTTGGAAAGGCGGCAAGATACAGTATATAGATGCATGGATGTTTCATAATTTGGTTCACATGGACCAAACAAGAGACAGATGGCTCTTCACAGAATCTTCTATTTTTTTGGTAGCCCAACTAGCCTTTATTCTCATGTATCTAAGACTGTCCAAAAATGCTCTAGTTTATTGCTAGAGTGTTCTAGTCTTTATCCTGTTGCAACAGAGCAGAGATGCTTAGTACCTTTGCCACCAGTGCCTTGACCTCCTGGCTTATTATATAAATAGAGATCCAATTCAGGACTGCTGCTGCTGCTATTCTGGTTCAGGCAGTGCTGAAAAGCAAGAGAAGAGTGGTTACTTTAAGCTAGTGTTCAGAAATGCCTCCTTACAAAAGAAAGCTGAAAATAACAGAACAGAACAGATCGACTTTGGAGGCCTTCTAGTCCAACCCCCTGCTCAGGCAGGAAAGCCTGTACCATTTCAGACAAATGGTTGTTCAATCTCTTCTTAAAAACTTCCAGTGTTGGAACATTCACAACTTCTGGAGGCAAGTTGTTCCACTGATTAATTGTTCTAACTGTCGGGAAATTTCTCTTTAGTTCTAGGGTGCTTCTCTCCTTGATTCGTTTCTATCCATTGCTTCTTCTCTTGCCTTCAGGTGCTTTGGAGAATAGACTGACTCCCTCTTCTTTGTGGCAGCCCCTGAGATATCATGCTATCATGTCACTCCTAGTGCTTCTTTTCATTAAACTAGCCATACCCAATTCCAGCAACCTTTCTTTGTATGTTTTAGCCTCCAGTCCCCTAATCATCTTAGTTGCTCTTCTCTGTACTCTTTCTAGAATCTCAACATCTTTTTTACATTATGGCGATCAAAACTGGATGCAGTATTCCAAGGGTAGCCTTACCAAGGCATTATAAAGTGGTATTTACACTTCCTGTGATCTTGATTCTATCCCTCTGCTTATGCAGCTACTTGTGTATTTAAAGTCTTCAGAAGTAAAATGGTGACACTTAAAAGAATAATAATATATAATTGTAGCTTTTTTTAATACAATAGTATTACCAGATCACAGGGATGATTTTCAGTCTAATGTGAGATTATATAGCAGTGAAGCAAACATTTACTTTTAGACATAAAATTACCTTCCAGCATAACTATTTGCAGTGACTGGAACCAAAATAACCTAAAAAGGTCCACTCAGCTCCAAAAACTGAGCATGCAGTTCAAGATAACCACACACTCACCTTGAAGTGGTTCTCCACATTACTATCTGTGTATTTGGGTGTGTGCAGAAAGATCAGCAGATTCTGTCGCAGGTAGCAGGCTACAGCTGGAAGCCAAGGCAGGCATGAAGTAGGAAGAGTAAACTGCAGTACTTCAGTGGGCAGGCTGCCAGGAGGTTGTATGAACTGCAGAAGAGATAGGCATCAATAGTTTGATATTTTTGAGACCACAAAGTCCCCAAGATGGGAGATTTTAATCAAGGAGTAAAGTTCTTATTTTAACGGGGTTGGGGGAGAATTATTTCAGCCGGAAGTTAGAACAATCTCAGGAAGCAAGTTCAGTACTTCCTTCAGCCAATACCTCCACATCAGCTGGAGTGAGTTTGCAGTTCCGCACAAGCATAACTGTGATGATATCCAGGGTGGCTTCATCCAGACGCCTACGCAGAACCTTCACCAGCTCGTCTGTGATCTCAGGCCCTATAAAAGGAGTAGTAGTCTGAGCTTCTTATACCTGAACTCCACTACAGCTCTTGGGTCTGCTATAGTACCCGTCAATTAACCTATTTAGGATACTGTTTTTGAGATCTACCCTGCCATTCCTCTGCTCTTTCACCTGCTGTTGATATGTTAATTGTAATTCCAGACCAAATAGTTGCATATATTAGAGTGAGTTGTGACTTGTGACATGATCCCCGAAGTGCCTTTATAGGATGGCTAGAGGAAATATTGGAACAAAGAAGCTACAATGGAGATATGCACAAGAGGTTATTAAATTAAGGAGAAATATAAAAGAATATAACTTCTATAGTTGTGTCTTTTATTCTGCCAGCAACAGCAGCATCTCCACAGGCATTCCTTCCTTCTGTCTTATCCATTACCAGATTAGAAGTGTGTGACCAGCCTACCTGCTGGTGCCACTCCGTGAACCACTAGTTGGATGTGTCTATCAATTTGGCTTACAGGACGAGCTGAATCCACGCTGCGGCAAGAGGCTGTTCCCAAGGATGAGTGAGAGCCCTATTAAAGAAAAGCAACATCACAATGCCTGGGTGGGAAGAGAGCAAAGCTCCCACTGTAAGCATTCAGTACAGAAGCAGTCCTCGGCCTACAACCATTTGGCCACTGACCATTCCAAGTTACGATGGTGTTGAACGAATGGTGGTTATAACCAGTCCTCAGTTACAACTAGATGCCAAGGGCACCGTTTTTCAAGTGATTGCCATTTGTCAGCTTCCCTGCTACCTTCCCCAGAAAGTCAGTTGGAAAGCTGGCAGGAAAGGCCACATGCAGGGGTGAAATTCACTTACCTTCCCTACCAGTTTGCCAATGTGCACGCACTGCACATGCTTGCACATGCTGTTGCCCACACATGCACAAAGCCTTCTGTACATACACAGAGGCTTAAAATGTTGCAAAAAAGTGACGTCATGATATCCGCGTGGGCGGGCGGAGCTTCCTGCAGCCACCGCTACTGGTTCGCCCGAGCTGGATAGAACTGGCTGGATTTCACCCCTGGTCACATGTCTCTCCCACCTGTGTACCCTTCCATAGCCATTCTGTGCTTGTTCTGTGCTGACCATTGCGCACCCTCCCACACCCTCCCACTCCCACCCATTTTGCACACTCTCACGAACCTCCGCGATGGTGCCTCTTGTGCAATCCCTTACAACCCTGTGCGCCCATCCCATACTTCTCTCATACCTCCTCACACCTTTGTGCAACCTCTCTGACCTGTAAGATGCCTCTTGCACACACCCTTGCACCCTGAGTGACCTTCCCCTGTACCTTCGTGCCATGCCACCCCACCTTGTGCTCTCCTCCATCTGGTAGCAGTCATCTGCCAGCAGGATTGCAACTTCCTTCTCTACTGACTTTGGCTGTGGGAAGTTGCCTTGCCTAATGACCATTCAGTCATTAGATTCAGTTAACAGCAACAATCCTAACTGTAAGGATTGTTGTCACTAAGCAAGAGGATTGCAGTTTACAACAGTATTGCTTAGAAAGAGAGATTCGGGTCCCAATTACAATCATAAATCAAGGACTAGTTGTACTCTTATCTTAGCAGCAAGGACACACAAGTTCCATGTAAATGTAACAGATACTTACACTCAAGTCTTCAGTGTAAATGGGCTCCTGGCTGCGTGAAAGTGCCAGCGAACGGCACACAAGACTTTGGATTTCATTTTCCCCAGCCTTCCCACCAGAAGTGGTTTCGGAGAGCCTAGGTTAGAATAACAAAAGAAAAAAAGTTTTGTAATGCAATGAATGAAAAACATTCTGAGAGGCAAAAGGAAGGCAGCACTCAAGTCAGTAATAGGCTATGGTTCAAGCAGGCTCCTCTGAACTTTGAGAACAATGTGGTGGGCATGTCCAAGGACATACTGAACTTACCGTAAATAAAAAACAGACTTGGTTGCACGCTCCTGGTAAACAAACATATTTTTCCTGTTCACAACTGAGAAGGCATTGAGCACAGAGCGCAGGGCTTGGATAGCTGTCGGAGAGAGAGTGAGAAGCAGCACAAGTTTATGAAGAGACAGATTTAGTTTAATGCCCAATTAATTTGTAGCAATTTTCAGAAGCCAACCCACCAGTCTCTCAGGGTTACAGCCCACTCGTTAAACCCAACTGCCTAATTACCAATCTTCTGGATGCGTCCAAATATTTGAAAACTGTCTTAATTTGATATTATTAATAAGCATGAAGCAATATGTGAAAAAATATTTTAAATGCTAGCAGAGTTTCGATTAAGGTATTATGTATCAGAGAATATTTGGACAAAATTCTTCACTAGACAATGTTTTAAACACATGCTTCTACAATACATCTACAGTATTTAGCAGATATGATCCTAAAAACAGAAGTTATTTCTTAAAACATAGTACTTTAACACATCTCTTTTAATTACTGTGGAGATACAACCTCATCTCACTGCCTGGATTTCTTCCAATTGCTTTGCTCAAATCATGATACTAAAACATTTTAGTTCTAATGTCAGAATCCCCTTCTATAAAATTCTCTCTCTTTTTTAATTATATGATGCATTCTCCCAGATATCACTTACCACCATTCCCACATTCCATATCGGCAGCCCACTCTTTTCAAGAGACTGCTGTATTGCTGCCTGATCTTGTCTGGCATGAAGTTCTATCCTGTTTGGGCCGAACCTATCAATACTTTTCCTATCTCCTAGGGACTGCCAACTAACAGGAAGGAGAGAATTATTGTGTTAGGACACAAGGCATCGTCCAAGAATGGACACTCTAGGACTAGCTTTCTTTCAAATACCTACCACGTGCAACACCCATATTGGGCCCCATCTTGAGCCTTGAATGCACATGAATGGTGGTACTCCAGACTGCATCACAGGCAAAATGTCCAGGTATAAACTGCATAGTGGCTGCAAGATAGTCACGGGGCTGGTAGCTTTCCTCTCCAGGATAATCTGAACCGGGGGGAGGGGGGAGAGATTATTTCACAGATTTGCTCTCCCCACTTTTCAACAGATAGCCCAAAAATCAAGCACAAATGTTTTCTATACTACGCCCATCCCAATCAAAACCCAAACCTACAATAGATACTGTTAGTTTTGCACAAAAGTATGGAAATATATAACCAGTAATGGAAACAAGCAAAGAGATTTTCAACTCAAGATACTGCCATAAATCTTACAGAATAAAAGGCGAGGGGGGGGGGGAACTTATGTTCTTCTGTTATTGATGAGAAGTCTGTTGATGTAAGCAACTAGAATACAGGTAGAATATAGGTAATCCTAGCTTAATAACCAGAATGGGGATCATCGAATCCGTCATTAAGCTCAAATGCAAGATATCATGTGACCAGAACAGAGTTACAACCTCACTTCCGCTGTGGTTGTTAAACATATACCTGCAATAATTTAAATCAGCTGTCACATGACCACAACTTCCAGTGTTACTGCTGGCTTCTTTATTAAGTCGGCTTGTTGGAAGCTGATTGTAAACGGTACAAATGGCAAATGTGACTGTGAGATACTGTGATGGTCATAAATGTCTGTTGGTTTCAAAGTGCCAGAATCTCAATTAGGTGACTGCTGCAAGGGTTGTTAAGAAGGAGGACTCCTCATAAAAGCTTCTTTTTCAGCATTGTTATAACTCTGAATGGCTGCTAAGGACAATCATTAAGCAAGAATCATCTTTAAGCTCCTACCATCAGGCCCAGTGCGCTGCCGATAGGTATAAGGTGTTTCACTTTTCCAGATATCCTCCTCACTTTCAGCGACCAACAGAGAATTACAAATGTGGCTATCATGCAGATCTTGTAGCAGCAACCGCTTTAAAGAGAAGGGGGCAGGAAGCATTAATTTGTTTCCTCACATCAGGAACAGTTTTTGGCTCCCCCCCCCCCCCCCCCGGTGTGGTTTGTTAAAAACCACTCAAAGAAGTAGGAGTTTGTAATTTTAAAAAATGTAAAGTTTTCTTTAAGTGGAATTCAATTCTTGATGACTCTACAGATACATCCATGTAGCTTCCTTGGTAATAACATAAAAGTAGTTTGCACTGTCTTCTTCTGCAATGTATTTTTTAACCTCTCCATCTGTTCTATATTTATTATTCTATTTATAAAGCTGCCCATTTTACACACTACTCTAGGTAGTGCACAATAAAATACGCAAGATATGTGATATAAAAATAAAACGCATAGTAGCTGGGCATCATCCAAGTAAGTACCACATAGCCAAAAGTATCACAACCCTGAGCCAATAGTATCACATGCTCAGGGTCCCAGGCTCAGGTCAAACCCATATTCAGGTAGAGTCCATTGGGGAGAGTTGGACTCATAAATAACCTGGTCAAAAGTCACAAAGGAACTTAAAGGGACAACTAACATCCTGAGTGACACCTGGAGGCACGCAGGAAGCCAATGCACTCATGGACCAGTATTGTCACATGCACTAAGTAACTCGTGTCAGTAACCGTCCATGCCAGTGCACTCTGCACTAGGTGAAGTGTCTTCAGCTCCATATAAATTGCATTGCAACAGCCCAAACTTGAGATCACAAGGGCGTAAATGACTATGAGCAGCCCCCCATCATTCCAGGAATATGTACAACAGATGCACAATCTAAGTATACAGTGTCAATAGGGCCATTCCCCCAATGGGATTTGTTCTTGCAGAATCTATGCTGAATTCCCTTTCTTCTACCTGAGAAAAAGCATTAAGGTGATTGGCCTACAATTTCTCAATTTGGTTAATTTCTAACTGATTTGTGGGACAATTTTTTTAGAAAGAAACTTATAGTTGTATTTCCTTACTCACAAGAAAGCACTATTCCTCCAGGAAACTATGAGATAGCTTGTTTTCATTTAAGGAGCAGGCTTTATAGCTTGAATGTGCCATACTTACCTGATTAACAACACGACAAATCTCTCCAACCTTCTTTATCATTGCCCGGTGAAGTTGTATGCATTCTCCTTCCTCAATCTGTGTTGCTTTTACTGCATTGTAGCTGCTATAGAGAGGACAAAGAGAAGTCTCAGAACCTGACTCATGAGGAAAACTTCCATTTCCAAGCATAAAGTGCTATTATCTTCCACTTTGGTGTCCTCTACAAGCCCTAGACTAGTGTTTCTCAACTTACAGAACTTTCAGAAGTGTGGGCTTCAACTCTCAGAATTCCCCAGTCAGCAGAATTCCACTAAACTATACTACTTAATTTTCCGGCCCAGTTGAATTATAGGAATTGCAGTCTATCCAAGGTAATATATAGTTGGTATAGTTGTGTGGGCAATACACACACAAAGTTTGGGCAACACCCACACACACCACTTTCTTTCATTACATCACTGAATGAATATGATAAATGTAAAACAAGGATGAGAGGAAAGCAGCACACTGACAGATGCTTATAATTGATTTTGGGTGTGAAATTCACAGCCAGTAAGAGCTGTATCTCCTCTTCTCTTTCCCAATTTGAGCTCCCCAAATCATGCATTCACAGATCATCCAATTCCATGTCAGAAAAAATCATTCAGGGGAATCACATTCTCATCTCTGCTCAGGGAGCCATGAGAATTAGGATCTTACCGAGTATGGGAATAAACTTCAACCCGATCCTGGTGGATCTTGATGATCAGCCAGAAGTCAGGTATCAGAGGGCACCTGGATTCTAGGTCACTCATCACTGCCTCCTCACCTTCAGAATCACTGCTACCTCCATCATATCCTGGGAAATGAAAATGTATCCTGCTATCTGTGAAGGGTTCAGTCAATTCATCCTAAAAATATCAGAATATTCCTGGGGAGTCCGATGGTTCTATGATAGTCCACATCTATGTTGTTGTCAGGAAACCCTAGACAGATATTTCCTCAATTCTCCAAAACTGACTTTCCCCAAAGATGCAACCCATCCACTCACCAAGAAGATCAGAATCCATGCTTCCCTGGCTGGACACCAAACTTTGCACTTGACTAAGCTGTTGCTTCCTATAACAACCTGTAAAGAAAAGAGTCAGATGCCCTTAAGAGACTTCTCCCAAGGTGAAAGATTTCTCACATCCCTAACGAGAAACTTTGGCTTAAGCATCAAAATTGACAATCTGGCATCTCAAGCATCAAGAACTGAGCCTGAAAAGAAAAGGATGCAAGCATACTAAAAGTACACAAAGTATTATTTTTTAAAAATCCTGACTGCTGCACAGATTGTGTAATTTCAGAAATTAAGCAAGAGTCACTGTCAGGGTTCCAAGGAACACACCCAACGAGATGAAGCTCTGAGGCCTGATGTTCCTCAAAGTTCCAATTTTGACTGACAGTCACTTCATACCAAAATTGAAATGTAAGGTATGCAGTAGCTTTCTAGAACTGCAGTCTCATGAGCTCAATGGTACTAAAATGATCTTGATTATATAAAAAAATCAATCTTGGAGTAATGCTACGAAGAAAAGCATTTTAACAGACACCTACTGAAGATCACAACTTTTGGTGTAACAGTCAGGGCTAAGAAAAAGATGATGACCTGAATATGGAGTTTTTATAAGAGTGAAAAGCTACATTTTTGCTCAGAGTTCCAGTAAGTCACATAAAATACTAGGGAGAAATGCAGACATGCAACAGCAAATGAATGCAAAACATAAAGATGCTAGATCTTCTCTCTCACACACACAAAAGTAGATTTGACTTGAAAACTGAATTTCAGTGAATAAAATTTAAAAACAGTTCAAACAAATAAAAGCCTTCCAGATCTGTAAGGTTAATTGTCATTCATAAAGTAGTACATCAAGAATAAAGTTCAAACTGATAAAGATTTACTATACTTCAAAATCAAAGTAACCCCAAAGTAACATTGATTATAATTAGTTCTACCGAAGCAAGCAGAACAAAAGCAGCCAATTTGGTCTAGTGCTAGGCTAGAAAGCAGGAGACCATGAGTTCAAGTCCCGCCTTAGCCATGAAAGTCAACTGAGTGACTTTGGGCCAGTCAATTTCTTTCAGCCCAACCCACCTCACAAGGTTGTTTTTGTGAAGAAAATAGGAGGAAGGTGTGTGGGATAAGTAAAAATATTATTTGTAAAAATAATAAAGGTAGGTACAAATAAATGAAATAAGTAAAAGAGCAGCTGCAAGAGTTCAGTACCATGCCAATTTCAAAAGACTGCATTTCATTTTGAAAAAAGCTTAGGAACTCATTTTATATTTCATAATTGTGAATACTTGGTGACAGTTTCTCACCTTCCTTGCTGGGGAACACAGATTCTGTTAGATTTGGTAGAGATGGTGTAGCTAACGGAGATTGCTCACTGCTCCATTTGTCTAAAAAGGAAGCCTGAGGTTGTGCCTGCGTCAAAGTAGTTTCCTCACCTGGACAACCCTGCTCCAAAATACTGGTCTGCTGATCCACAGATGTTAATTGGGCTGACACCTACATCATAGAAAAGATGCAAAGTTCTACTGATAAGATAGTCCAGGATGTTTCCTCAACAGTCACCCTTGTGGTCCCATATCAATGACCATTAAATCTCTCATCTCTTTCAATCACGTCTAACACCTACCTCAACAGGTACTTGGTTACTTATGCCCAGACATTCTCCAGCCTTGTTTTCATTGGCTGACCATGCCCAGAGACTTTGAGCTTCATCAGGGGGAGTAGAACAGGGTAGGGAGCCTTCTGTTTTGCTGCTGCTGTCACATCTGCCTCCTGTCATAGCGCTCTCAAGAGTAACAGAAGGGCTGGGTCCGCTGACTGAGGCATGTAGGCGACTGACGGATGCATAGTAGAAATCACTCCCCTCAGGATTGAGGACATAGCCGGGCAAGGGCATTTTCTGGAACTCCTAGAAGCACCCAAACAAAGAAGAGAGTTCCGGAGGGGAATCTACTTTGTAGGCTGAAGCTAAGTGAAGGAAGGGCATAGTTGGGTGGATGGTTGGGAAGCCAGTTTTGTCAAACTGCTGGTATTGCTGGTTGCCAAACTGCTGTGGCTACTGAGATTATGGCACAAATAGCAAAATGTCTGGGAATATAGTATTGAGGGGAGTGAGGAGTCACTTCCAGGGATCCAGACAGTTTTTAAGGGCTCATTATGGGCCTTTCTAGGTGTGTCCATATTTACTGAAGTGACTCTGGGCAGCTAACAAAACCTTGGCAAAACAGGCTTTGTACAGTGCACTGAGGCACTGTTACAATTGCAGTGTTGTCTCTTGATAGAGCACCACTACCCTTGAGAGAGCAGGGTACGACAGTCCTCCTGAACGTGTTTCCACATGACAGATGGAGGTTTTCATTCAGCTGCTTAGTATGACAGTTGCAACCATAAAGTAAAGGACCTTACAAAAGTTACTTGTGTTTTCAGTATTATTTGTTTATCCTACAATTATGTATTCCACGTGAGGCTGTTTCTGAAGACAATTCAGAAGCTACAACTAATTCAGATGATTAGCTCTTGGCAATTGGCCTTCATTTTCATATATTGGCATGAGAGTACTAGATGATTGGTTCAGAGCTTGCATTGGCTTGTGGGTATAATTCAAAGAGCTGATTTTAAACTATATGCTACTCGCAGGATTATCTTTTCCAGACAGAGTCAAACTGCCAGACTCATATATCCCAGGAGAAATTGACAGTCACTCCTCACTTCTCTGAAGTGAAGCAGGGAGCCGAAATTTACAGATGCAGCTTTTCAATGGGTACGCTGTTATGGAACAACATTTCCATGGAAATCTGTGCTCCATTTTGTTGTCTCTTTATAAGTTAATAAAAACAGATCTATTTTACAGATTCTTTGAATGAAGTAGTACCATCAGGTTGTTGTTGTTGTTTTTTGGTTGCAGTTAAGTTTGGGTTTTTGTTTTATTTTTATTACTCAGTAATTTTAATTTTGGCCTGGGATGTTTCATTGTATTATTTCTTATAGTTGCAATATGTACTGTTATTTTTTTTTACTGTGAAATGATAACCATGGTCTGGTTTAATATCCAAGGCAGAGATTTACAACTTTTCCAGACCAAAGGCTGCATTTAAAATCTGGCATCCAAATACCTACTTCCGAAATAAGCAGGGCTGGGATAAAATAAGTTCCTAAATTTGACTTAATTTAATTTACAATTCATTAAAACAAAATACTCCAGCCTGCCATGTATTTGATCTTTGTTCTCTTCTGTTGTATACAACTTAATTATTTTCCTGAACACATGCAACTATTATGCATGCTCTGGAAAAGGGAAAGTTTCTTCTAGCAGCAGTCAGTGGGCAGAGAGAAGGAACTGCAGTTGGATTCAAGTGCCCCTGCTTGTACAGTAGCCCACAGATCCCACAGATCTGGATACTGTGCACCATTTGCTGGTGAACATTTTGGAGTTTCCTTAGGATCCTAGCTCAGGCTTTTAGGGATTATGTATAATCACAGAGCCTGTTCAATCGTTATTTAGGGATTGTAGACTATAGAAATCACATGAAATCTATGAAAAGGCAAAGGGATAGAATCCTGTTTACCTCACGAAACCTTTCCAGAGAATTCTCAGGTCCAAATACAAATTGCAGAGGGACCACCTCACAATGGCAGCTTGGGCGGCCCTGGGAACTGTAGATATGAGAAGCTGCTTGACTCAAGATGCTAGCAGTAACAGGCTGCGAGTAACGCAATGCTGACACAATCTCATCATCCAGGAGCCAACGGATCTGAGAAAGAAGAGAGGAAAGTCCAGATCATGGAATGGAATACTCTCCAGTAAGCGCCTGTTTCTAGCAACTGCATTCCTACCAAGAATGGTTTGTAGCCAGGCCATGCTCTAATACAGAAGAGCAAAGGAAGGCAGAAGAACAAGGATAAGGCCCAAAGTTTCCAGCTGCCCCAATCCCAGGGGCAGATACTCACTTCTGTCATAGTGGCTTCAACAGCTTGCCTATGCACTGCAGGAAGACTGGAGAGTGCTGGATGCCTTAAAAATAAGATGAGAATGCACATTCTGAACCTAAGAGTCTTCAATTCATATATCCCAGCACAGACATTTGATAGAAAAAAATTAATACCAATCAGTGGAGGTGGATGGCATTCTGTCCAAGGTGTGCATAAGCTCATCATCTGAACGGAAAGAAGAGGGCTGTCCTGGGGAACGGGTGAAGGAGACGCTGCTCTCAGACGTGTATCTGTGGAAAGAGGGGAAATAATGTCTGAACTTCTTACCAAGGCTTCAAAACTCCCCAACCCTTTGATAATCAAGAGTTCCCACCTATTGTGATGTAAATCGTTCACCATTTCAATCTCCAGAGGAACAGTCAGGACAAAAATGTCAAGGGTCACACAAAGGTCAGAAAGGTCAATTGTGTGAAGTGCCTTAGAGCTTTCAAGGCCGCCCAGCACATCTCCTACAGAAAGCAGCAGATATTACTCACAGAGACCCCCTCTTTATGCTTCTTTGCCAAATGCTCAGGGAGAAGTTGGATGTCAGTCATAGGACTCCATCAATCCACATTTCCTTTGGGAGTTTCTGTCTGGCCAATATGCAATGTCTCCCATACTAGAGTTCCATCATTCCCACCCCAAACCTCATCTTGTTCCTTTTTATTCACCTAGGCAGGTGGGCAGCGAGCGAACAGGCATGGAACAGTGCTGGCTACGGAGCTTCACAGAACAGGTCAAGTGCATGAAGAGGGGAGGCATGTCTTGCTCCAGCAGTTCCTGTTCTGCCAGGGAGTCTCCCAGGACACTGAAGGAGTCATCATCCTGGTTAACAGTGTTGGAGTCTGACAAGGAGCCGGCTTCTAAAAATTCTTGATCCAAGCGCTCCCGATATTCTACCTCCAGTTCTGGGTCACTCTCGGTGCCAATGGCATAGCTGGATATGTTCCCTATTTAAAAATAAATCATTTATCAATTTCAAAAGAAGTTGTCCAACTACCAAAAGGGATTTCTTCTATAAAAGTCCTCTTTTAAAAGTGTAGTCTAAAAGGATTACCGGTAAATAAACAGTGTATATTAGCAAGATAAATTGGCTTTGGATAAAAAAGGACAGCACTAACAACCACATGTAAAAGTACACAACAGTAATTTGCATCAAAAATATAAAGTTGTAAGTGAATATGAACTAAAATCGTTACAGTGATTGATTAAACAATGGCCCAGCAGTATATGTATGGTTGGCCAATCAGTGATTGATAACATGGCAGGTAATTCTGTTATAAATGAGATTAACATGCTTTTGATGAATCCAGAAAGTTTGTATTTCCCAGTGTAATATAATACAGTATAGTATAGTACAGTACAGTTGGCCGTATAGGCTATGATTTGTTTCCCTGCAAAACTATCCTCTCTGTACTATTTTGCCCACTTCATATTACATTGGCTCTAGCACAGCTTTTACTTTTCTTATAAACCAACAGATATATGGCTGGATGTGTACAGGACTCTCTATGGAGAGTATGTGTCCCAGAAAATCAGTTATGGCTGACATTTGTTCTCTGGACTCATCAAAAGCACCCTTGCAAGTCTATGGATACACACAAATAATTGCTTCAGAGTAACAGGAGCCCTCTTACCTGAGTTCCAACCTTTAAGATAAGGGCAGGGAATGGGTTGCTCCCTGGGTGCTGTCATTGGCCATAAGCCATATTCAGCACAGCCAATAGCAGAGAATGATGAGCTCTGCAACCCAATCTGCAAGGCTACAGATTCTCACTGTTAATATAAGGTAATGTTGGACAATGTTTCTGCTAGAGGTTTTCAAGGTAATTTAGGTTAAATGAACTAGGAATCTTCCTTTCAGAAACAAATTAGTCTAGGAAAACTAGACTATCTTGAAACACACAGCTATCTTGACTCACCATATTGTGGCCAAAAGCAAGAAATATAAGTATAGCTGGGGAGACAAAGAAAACAGTCAGATAGAGAACGGTACTCCTACTGACTCTCTGCCTTCACTCTTCCAAAGCACTGCTCAGCTAGGATCCTTCTCTCTGCAGCTAATTTGCTTACCAAAACAAAAATATGATTCAGCGATGTTGGGTAGTCAGACATTCTCTCACAGCAATTTTCATTCAATCAAGGGGGTTATGGGAAACCCCATATTTATTTTTAGTTGTTTAATTTAGATTCCATTTCTCTTCTGTTAACTCTTCCAGTTTTTTCCCATAATGACCACACTGTGATGTAACTTGGGCTGAGAGTAATGACCGATGCAACATGAGCTTCTGTGACTGAGGTACACTTAAGTCTGGCAGCCCCTGCCCTAGTTCACATTTCCACGACTGCAATATTTTTGATCAAATTATCGAAGTGCACCAAGCACACCATCTCCAGCTCCAAATCTCACATCAATGAGTACAGAATACAGTTTAATACCTTCATCGGTTGCCAGGTCATTTTCTGAACTTTCCACGTCTTCACTGCCTTTTCGGTCTTGATGGTCCCGTGAAATCTCTTCCTAAAATTAAAAAAAAAAAAAAGTCTGTGTAACATATCCAAAGTCTTCGTACTGAACTCTTCTTTCAAGTTCAAGTCCTTTCACAGGGCTCTCCCAGAATAGGGGATGATGACAAAGCTATAAACATATGTTCCTACCTCTTTTTTGGTGGAAGGCGGGCAATAGAAATAGTAATGGGGGTTGGATGGCACTGGCTTAAAATATAAGCTGCTAATTTCCAAGAATTTCTCCTGTGTGGAAAAGAAGAAAGCAATAAAAGTAGCAATTTCAACTTTTAAAAAGCTTTAAAAAAAATAACCTCCCTCAAAATGAACCAGCCTTCTGCTTACCTGGATGATCCCTTGTAAATCAGGTTGCACTTGGCAAGGTTGCTTGCTGTCTAGTAGCGAGAGAGGGAATTCTGAGTCACAGCTCTGGTGGGGCTCTTGAGAAGGACAGGCAGAGCCGTGAGAATCTGCTTCACTGAAATCCTCTGTTTCAACACTATGGCAGGTTTCAGAAGAACAAACCCGGTCACCAGCATGTCTGTATTACCCCTTCTTAAGAACTTTCCCCCAGCATAATTTTTCTTAGTAATTAGACATAACAGTATATCCACAGATTGCTTTAAGGGAAACAATTTTGCTGAAAGAGGCACTCATGCTTTGATCAGTTCCTGGTTAGATTTCAGCAATATCTTCTACAACACCAATACAACCCCATTGTATTGGGGTTGCCCTTCAATACAATGCAAAAGCTCTAATTGATCCAGAAGCAGGGGTGAAATGCTCCCAGATCGGACCGGATTGCCTGATCCGGTAGCGAATTTTCCCTGTGGTTTGGCAATCCGGTAGCGATCGCCGCCTGGGTGTCATTACTTCCTGGTTTTAACCAGGAAGTAATGTTTTTTTACCTTCTGCACATGCACAGAAGGTGTGCGCGTGTGGCGCATGCACTTTCAAACCAGTAAGAAAGGTAAGTAGATTTCACCCCTGTCCAGAATGCAGCAGTGTGGATAGTAATGGGCATAAGCAATTACTGCTGTACAGTGCTATTATTCTGAAATAATAGTAACAGTATATAAATGCTACTATTTGTATAAACAGTATAAAAATACTGACATTTTTTAAAAATTTCTTCCCTATTCAGACAAAGAAAGCTATTTTTCTTCACATTTTCAAGAATCCTAGATACATGCTTTATTTTTTTCTATTCCTCATTAATTTGTTCTAATTGTATTTTAATGGTTTCATGGTCTATTTGTAATAATTCCCTAAACCAGAATTTGCTTGTAGTATTTAGAAAACTGTTTTCTTAACTGTAGCCCTGAAAATATCATTTATTATGTGAGCCAGCTGCCTCTTCGGTGTCAGAAAAGGAACACTCCAGCCATAATGTTGTAATATTGCTTCTACGTCTATATTCCTTATACTGTATCGCAAATATAGTAGCAAATAGGTTGTCATAAATAATAAGAGATTGGGAATCCATAATTAGATAAAAATTCTGTACTACCGTTGCATGTGTTGTTCTATCAGCTATTAAGATTTAAAGATAGAACAAGCACATGCTTGTGTTGACACAGCTGTCAGTCAAACACATGGTAAATTATTTGCTTACTTTAATACAAACCAAATTGAAATTCAACTCTTCTTAATCTTAATTTGGTCCTCATAAGCCATAAACAAGCAGATCACATGAAAGTTTAGCACAAGACGTGACCTTAGAAAGTCCATCCATGCAGGTGTTAATCAAATAAAGCAAAGGTATAAAATAATACAACTAAAATTAATATATATATTCCCATGACCAAAGATATATTTTTAGAATCTTTCTAAAAGGCCTAGAAAGTTATCACTGGTAATGAAATATGAATTTTAGAAGCTCAATTTACATGAAATCTATTTCTCTGTTTTGTTGATAAAAGGCATGACATCCTGAAATTTCTGATCAGAAATTATAAATGACAGGGGCACTTCCTTTTATTTCTCATAAAATACAGTTTTGTCCCAGAAAGTTTGATTTATCCACATCATGTCACATCTATAATCTTCAATCATTTTAAAAACCCTCAAATGTGCAGCTTAGGCATGAAAGCTGGATAGGAGACTTTGGGCCAGTCACTCTCTCTCAGCCCAACCCACTGCATAGGGTTGTTGTAGGAAAAGCAGGAGGAGTAAAGAGTATTAAGTATGTCCACCTCCTTGAGTTACAGTACCTATAAGGAATAAAGGTGGAATAAAAATCTAATAAATAAAACTTACTATATTTTTCTAAGATAACGTGAAAGCCATCCATATTTGGATAAAACATTAAATCAAAATCTACTTTATGGAGCCTAGAAACCAGCCTGTGTAAAGCCTGGGCTCATGCATTTTCCATATTCCAGAATTCAGAGAAGGAATAATCAAACACTTGGTCAAATTCTAGCTTGCTAAATAAAAGAGCATAACGGTGTTTATTTCTGGCTTGTTTATCAACATGGATTTACAGATCTGCTACAGGAAAATTCATTTCTGCAATATTCCTCTTCTTGGCACCATAAAGAAGAGAAATGTGAAAAGTACATGGACTCTTTGCTCTGCACACAGTGCTAAACCATAGTTAAGGAATGTAGCAATGAAACAATTTTTCCTAATAAAGAAAGATTAGGATTCAATTAAAAAAATAATTATCTTTCACAAAGCTCTGAATAACCTTTACCCTTGGCAATTTGAAATCTGAATTCCACATAAAAATGTCCAAATTATAAATTAGTATCATTCAAATATTAGAGTAAAAAGCTATGCATACATGTATTTTAATAATTGATGCTATTTCTGTAAGCAATATAGTGCTATAAAATTCTGTCCTTTGCTAGATTTTGTGTTAAGCCCCATATTTCCTCATGAGAATAATCTGCCTTGTTAACTTTTTTAGCACGCTAAATTTACTATAGGCAAAAAGTTACAAAATATGAAGGGTGGAGCATAAGATAAAGTTGCTAAGAGGTTAGGCAGGGAAATGCAAATCTATTGTTTGAACAAAGACATTACAAAAGTATATAGGCTAATTAGTCACTGTGTTATTAGTGAAACAAAGAGTCTTATGGGCTTTAAGACTAACAAAAAAATCACGTTGTTTTCAAACCCTCTTCATTTATAAAAGCTTATGTGATAACACGCTTTATTAGTCTTAGTGTCACATGACCCTTTATTGTCCTTGCCACAAAAGACTAAATCAACTAACTTTGAAAGTTAGCAAGTCAACACAATGAATCATACCAACAATCTAACTTAACATTACAAAATGAAGTCATCAGTAATTCTTGAAATTGTTTTCCTGATTATTTCCAAGGTAAGGGCATTTTGGTGCTTTTAGATATTGGATGCACTTTTTTTTACTAAATCCAGATTAGTTACATGTTTATATTTATCTCTGAGCTTCTACGTTTCATTTTCGGAACTATGATTTAACAACTGGATTGCTTCCCCAGTTTGCAAAAACTAATCCCATCTTCTACTTCCCAGCTCTTTTTTTCCCATTTCTCTTATACTTGCTTCTGACTTTTGGGTTGCCCAAAGGGAAACAGAAGAAAGGACTGTTGATCATTTAAAAAATCTGAGACAACAGTGCCAAAGCATTATTTAATTTAACCTGAAGTCCCTGTTTATCATGTACTATTGAAAGAGACATATTCATGTTTCTATCTGATTTTAATTTTTTTCCTTTCCTTTTATTTTGTCATAAGTGATAAAATTCCAGTGAAAAGCCACTCCAAACTTTTTTTAAAAAAAGATAATTTCATTATTATGTGACGATTTGCAAATTCCTCCTATAGTTTCAGTATTGTTATTCTTATATATTTTTATACCTTCTTTTTCCTTATGTAAATCCTGAAAAGTCATAGAACCAACGTGCTAAAAATAATTACTCTGGATTATAAATACAAGACTACTAGCAATTCTTTCCATTTTTTTCCCTTCTTTATATCAAATGTTAATTCTACCTGGAAACTGAAGTTAGTACACCACGGGGTTTGGATGCTTGATTCCCTTCTAGGCTGACAAACAGCTGCTGCTGGTGGCGTTCACAGAAGGAGCGAACGTGATTACATAGTGTTAGCAGGAAGCGAGTGATATCGATCTCCTGCAGAAGTTCCTCACAATAATCCATGGCAATTAGCAGATCAGGAGAGCTAATGTTGTGACCCTGCTGAAGACTCCGAAATAGTCCTGTCAAACGAGGAACATAAATATTAAATGTCCATGCAAATGTGCCTCTGATAGTTTTTCAACCAAGCAGCAGGAAGGGCAAAGAGAAGGCATCCCAGGGTTACTGTCTGAGGCTTACTGGGGTATAGATTTGTTATATTAATATGGCAATGTCCAGTCTTTTCAGGTACCCCAGGCCTAGGACAAACATAAGGTGACACTGTTACATAAAGTGCAACATCCCACTTTTTCCAACCTCATCACTCCCAGCAAGGTAATTCTGTCCCTTACCTTTCACGTAGCACTGGTGAGAATGTTCCTGTAGCAAAGTGCAGTAACTCACCACTTCCTTGTGCTTGGAATCTAGCCAAGGAGCACTAGTGGGGCGCTCCACAGACTGGCTTCTGGAAAAAAAAGTACCCAAGCCTAAGAAATTCATCATCTAAAGGAGGCCCCAAATGTCTACGTAGTGCTTGTATTGAAGCCAGGACCATTAAAACATGAATGCAACACCTGGAGATAGATTGATCTCCATATGTTGCATTCATGTTTTAACGGTCCTGACGCATGTGACTCAGTTAACCATACATAATTTTATACATGCTTTTCTATCAACTGTTATGATATTGAGTCCTGATTACATCATCCTTTACCTCAGTCCAAGATCTACCTACTACATATACAGATGTTACTGAATTTCTTGCATGCTTCCTCACCTGAAAAAAATATCCCGTAGAGATTTCTCTGTCCTAGAATTTATCATCTGCTCCCGTAGCACCTCCAAGGAGCAACTGTAGACAAAGACAGGACAGCGAACTCGGCAGTTTTCACTCAGGTCAGGCTGAGATGCTTGGCGGCTGAAGGAGATGCGTCCTTCTTTTTTGGATCCAGCATCTGGATCTCCTATAGTCTGGTCAGTTTCTGCAAATTAAACATATCTTGGGGATGAAACAATTAAAATACAAATGGTTTAAAAACCATTTTAGCAATGGTTTAAAATACAAATGAAAAGTGTTCTCACTTTAACCTGGATACAACTCACATTGAACCTCAGACATTCAGAGCAAAATGGCAGTCATGTATAGTTAATATTAAGGGGTGATGGTCACTTTCTAATTGTGACCTGACATGGCAGCCTTGCAATCTCTTTATTCTGCCCAACATTCAACATCTGTTATCCACTGGAAAATACTAGGAGTACTAGAAGCACATGCTTTCCAGGCATAAGGCCCTAGGTAAAATCTCTGACTATTCTATTCCAGAGAAGATCAAAGAAATGATAGAGAAAATGTCTCCTATGACCGCAGAGAGCTACTTCTAGTCAGCCAATAAAGATCTAAACTGATAAATCATTGGAAGTTGCAGAAGCAACTTCTGCTCTTCAAACCATCATGTGTAGTGTCAAAGAGAAAACTGAATCTTTAATTTGTACTTGGTCTGATTGTCAACTAAGCATATGGATGAAAGAAGACTGAAAATGTGCCAGGCGTGGTTTGGTCTCAGGTAGATTTCCTTTTCTAAGTTTATTGCTTAATTATACTCATTAGTTAAATAGGTGCCAAAATGAGTACTAGTATCTACAATTACCTAGAAATTAAATTCACCTCCATAAGATAACTATTGCTGGTGACTGCTGTATAGCGCTAGAAAAAAAGGACCCCTTGTAGCAGGAAGCACTCTTCATATGCCATACCTCTTGGACAACAGTAAAGAATAGTATGGTAAACTACCACAAAGATTTATTTTGGCTTACTCTGAAAAGGGGACAACAAAGGTCTTTGCTATTAAACCACATGATAAAATCCATAATCATTCTTGGTCAGAAATATATAGTTTCTATGGCAAATGACCGAGAACTGCAGAACACTGTCAATTCTGCTTCCAGTTCCTCTGAGGAACTGGAAGAAGGCTAATTTGTTGTTGTTTCTCCTAAAGGAGCGAAGAAGAGAGAACTCTGAAGACTATTCCTCTTCCCTGAGCTGCTTATAAATGTATACATGCATGTATGACTCAGTATATAAAAGAAATAAATAATTGATCATTTCAGATCAGTAACTGGAAGTTCATGCCTAAATTGGTCTTAGACAAATAAGCCTAAGCATCAACATAGGTCAAAAGTACGATAGCTAGAGATGCTTAATTATAGAGCCTGAGTGGCGTAGGAGGCTAATGCCTTCTACTAAAAGCAGCAATTAACATCCAGCTGCCTGCAATTACACCAGTTCGAAACTCACCAGGCTCAAGGTCGACTCAGCCTTCCATCCTTTCTAAGGTGGATAGATTGAGGACCCAGTTGTGGGGGCAATAAGCTGACTTTGTATAAATATACAAAAGTATGAAGGCTATTGCTTAACGCATTGTAAGCCACCCTGAGTCTCCAGAGAAGGACGGCATATAAATCGAATTTAAAAAAAAAAAGCATCTTTCCCTGCTTCAACATGATCTAGTCTAAGTTCAGCTTTCCCAAAATGGCACCATACCAGGGGTGGGTTCTAAAATTTTTTACTACCAGTTCTGTGGGTGTGTCTTATTTGGTGGGCACAGCTTAATGGTCATGTGACAATTATTTAGAATTTAGCAGAGGTACTGGTCTACCAAGCTTTTAACTGCTTGCAGAGTTGTACCGATCTACCCATGTATTTTTGCAGGCACTACTCTACCCATTTATTTTTGCAGGTACTGGTCTATTCATTTATTTTTGCAGGCACTGATCTACTCATGTATTTTTGCAGGCACTGATCTATCCATGTATTTTTGCAGGAATTGGTCTACTCATTTGTTTTCTTTTAACACTAATCAGCTGTAGGGTTAAGCCCCAAGGCAAGAGTTTAAACAGTTTTTTTCCCTCTAGCCATCAGCTGGGACTCAGGAGGCAGCAATAGATTAGAGGTGGGGCCAAATAAAAGGTGGAACCGGGCCGAACCGGGAGGAACCCACCACTGCACTGTCGGATTTTTTTTTGCCTTTGATGGTCTACTATTGTTTGCCTCATGGCAGCTAGCGTCCGCATGACTAGATTCCAGGACATGAAGAGCGAGGTTCCAAGCTCATATAATAGCTGTCCTAGACTCTAGTATATAGTCATGAATGCTTATAATTTAATGTGCTTTCTCCACTCAACGTTCCCAAGCCAGCATTTATAGCACAGCCAAACAAGGCAAAGAAGGTTCATACCATCTGCCGGTGTTATGCTGACAGCTGGAAGCAAGGCCATAGGCTTCAGTTCTTGTGCTTCTTGGGGCAATATAAGGTCTGTCTCTTTTGAGGTTTGGTCTGGCCCAGGAGCCATCAGTCTCTGTACATCTGCAAAACAAAATAAATATTAAGGATTACAATACCAAAATACATCCATGGGATATAACTAATGTTGTGTCTTTGCCACCAGAAATGGATGAAATGAACATCAATATTAGGCAGCTAGGAAATGTTAGCCACAAGAAAGTCCTTTTTCCCCATAGGGCTATCAGTGGGAAAGTAGTAACTCTGTGATACTTTTCTGGGCAAGCTTTTAATTGGCATATTATTTAAACTTATAATTGCTTGGTATATATATGCTTTTCACATATCATTACTCGTTTGTTAGGCAGCATAATGGATTCCATTTATATTGTAACTTATATTGCAAGGTATCATATACAAACACTTTCTGAGGGTAAATCAAAAGGGCAAGACACTGAACTCATTTTTAAAAAGCATGAACATTCCACTAAGAAAAGGGAATTTTTGAAGCACAAAGTAAATTCAGCAACACAGGTTGCATTGTTTATACGAATGCAGGATTAGCTTTGATTAACATACCCTTTTTTTAATAGAGACCATGTAGCACAGTGGGACAGCAAATTTATAGCACACATGCACTTAAAAATATGAATTAACCAGAAAGGAATTACACGCCCCCGCCCTTTATTTAATTTCTGCTATCAAACTTAGTTCCATTGCTGAAATGAAGAAAAATCAATGAAGTGAAAAGAGAAGGAATGGACTGTTATTGCTGAGCTCTATGAGTCCAGTTTATATAAAAATAAAGTTATCTAGCCTCAACTTCTTTAATAAAAAGAACATCCTGCATTTTAGGCTTATAATTAAAAAGCAAAGTAGATCTTGCAAGCTTAAATTCTGTTCACATCATTCACTACAATATACAGGCAAATACCTGTCGCATTTCTTTACAACTGAAGAACCAACGCCAAACTTCTCTTCCCTAGATAGCTTTAAAAGCAGAATCCTTTACCTGAGAACATAGCTGGCAAGAAGGTAAGGAAAAGATGCTGTGGATTTACCAGCTTGGCATAACATCTCCATTGGGGAAAGAGTGTAACAGATGTTGGCGAGATATCATTTTTTGACTCCTTTATATTAACTGGAGTCTAAAAGAGGAAACATAATTGGATTATGGCATAGCTTTCTGGTAGGGCTGTCTCATTCTCCATCCTAATCAGGAAGCAAAATGTACTGTTATTTTTTAACCAGAAGTTAATTGCTCCCATCATTTAGTCATTTAGACCTTAACCTTAGTCCATGAGTGAGAAACTTGTGGCTCTCCAGATGCTGAATTATACATTTAAATGTAACTCATAATTAGCTATTCTATTTGTTGCTGCAGGGAGCTGTGGTACAACAGTATCCAAAGATCACAAATTCTTCATAATGAACGTAGTAACTACTACATTCGCAGATCACATGAAGCTATCATGGTTCATCTTCATGGTTAATATTGTATGAACTCAGTTGCTATAGATTGTAAATCACAAATGATTTAATATTATGCATGAAATATGAACCTGGCCTACAAAACCTTGTACACTGTGCTGAGGCTTTAATGTAGATGAACCCATATACTGTTTTATGAAAACGAAGAATTTACATTGGAAAAAATTAAGGGATAACTTTCAACTAATACATAGCCTTCCCCAACCTGGGATACCTCTGTAACTAAAATATGTCCATCTTGAAAAGGGCCAGGCTGGAGAACTTTACATCATCAAGGAACTGCCAGACTTCTACACATAAATCAGACTCTTCCATTCACTTATCTCCCCAATCTTTGCGGCTTGGTGGCCAAGCAGGAGGGGAGAGAGGAACTGGGCTGCGTGAACAGCGGGCCAATGCACACACTCCCAGTTCAACTTATGCAAATTGAGCTGCACATGTGTGTGCACACGTGCCAGCCCACTCCTCACGCAAGTTGAGCAGCTGCTCACACAGCCCGGTTGCAAATAGAAGTGGACCACAGCCCGAGGTTTGGGGACCCACGTTAGATTACTTCAACCAAGCCAACCCCCCCCCCCCCCCCCCACATGCCAAATTTCAACTTGCAAGAAGCAAGGAAGTTTACAGGCCTAGAAATTCTGTGACATATTTGGAATGTTGACTTTGAGCTCAAAAGATCATTGTACCTGATATGTACTTGCAGAGGTAGCTGTATCTTTGTTGCCAAAAGAGTGATAAGTATTTTTCCGATTCTGGCATTCAGAAGGAATAGAAGCTTTTGGGAGTTCTTCTGGGAAGAAACACATTGGTGAGAAAACCATCAGAGGAACAGCTCAAGGAAGAATTAGCTACTGTGTTTCTCTTACCTTGAACTATAGAGAGCTTAAATGGGGGTGGGTGGCCATCTCTGTCTCGCTGAAGCACCTGCTCCATGAAAGTTACATGATCTGTGTCCAATAGTGTGATTTCCCTGTCACTGAGGTCATGCTGGAGACAGCCATGAAAAAGGCCAAGAAGCATTTCATTGGGCAAGAAAGAAGAATCCTTTATGAGTCCATCGTTTTCTACAAGACGATAAAAACTATGAGTAACTTTTTCTCCTGCTGCTAGGAAAACACAGCAAATCACATTATATAGATCTGATAGCCCAGATAGGCAAACAGCATCTAAAATTTCCCTACCCAGTTAAAAATAAATTTTTACTTTATTCTTACACAGTAAGAAATATTGACTGGTAGAGATCTTCCCATCAAGCTCATTATTATATTTTCAACAACATCAAATTATGACAGCAATGTCAAATTTGCTCAAGAAACGCATTTGAACGGAAAACTCTTATTAAGGTCAAATGTTGATGAGATGGGGATATTCAAAAGAGGATGGCACACATTACAGATGTGCTCATCTTCATTATTGCTTAATATGTTTTAGAGGTGGGAAGAAATAATGAACTGATATCCTTTCCTTGATGCATATGCACACAACTTGCCTCTTGTCAGCATCAAAAAACCCATCTCAATTTGCTGGCATTTTGGTAGAAGTTTCATGAGGTCAAACTGGAAAGGAATCTCATGTACACGGGAGCCACTTCGAGCATCACGACCTACAGCAAAAAAAAAAAAAAGAAATTTTTTAAAATGTCATATTCAGGATTAAGTCCGTAGGACCTAATAAAGGAAAACATTAAATAAATCTATTACCTTCAACCGCAGTGGGCCTTGAATCGCATGCTGGGAAAACCCAGTCCTTATTTTGGCAAAGTTGGCTGATATACTCAAAAGCAAGGACAGTATGGATGCAGGACAGATCTCGAGGATAGATCTGAAAAAGGAATCTGAAATGAAATAGACTGGAAAACCTGTTCAAAAGGCTTCAAAACACATTTCAAAAATGCATTCAAAATGATACAGTAATACAAGGATAATTCAGAGCCAATTATGCAAACGTAAGTCTCATTCCTCAGTGAGACAAAACCTTCCCAATCATTTGGCTGCAGAGGTTGCTTTGGCAATTGTTTTACCTGCTGCCCATATACAGGAAACAGTCCCTGTCTTAATCCCTTTCAACAAAAGGGATTCAGCAAAACCAGCAGATTGGCTGCCAGTCAAACATCCCTGCAAATGTTGCCTCTCCCCAACACAAAAACATACCGCTTTGGGGATTTTCTGGTAGGATAAGCCGTGTAGGTACTGCCAACTCTCCTGAACACCATCCACATAGCCGCTTTGAGGTTCAACCCAGCATTCTGTGACAATGTTCAATTCCATGTCCACCTCAATTGCCTCCACTTCTGTATCATTATCTTCATCTGTAGAGAAACTTGAAAGCAAGCAAGTAACGTGAGAGACTCCCGAGAAAGTTGTGAATCACAAAAGGTTTTCCAGAAATTGCTAAACATTGTTAAGTCTACAGGAGGGAGAAATCGGCATTAAATACAAAGGAAATAGTCATAATAACTATATTTAATTACTTCAATGCAATTTAGATAAAATAAAATCTAGTATGCTCTAGCCTCACCCACATTTTCACCTGGCTGATACAGGTTTTTCCATTCCTTAGAAGTTAAAGATCCAAATCATCCTTAAATATTAAACATATTTACTTGGCTTTCCAGTTCAATTCCAACCCTCCTTGCCTCCAAGCTTGAGACTAAAATAAATTAACTTCAGCCGTCTTAGACTATATATCAAGGTTGCTTGGTTTATAGAACTCAAAACTAAAGCAATTGTGCTCCTGGCCAAATTATTGGAAGCAGGATGAATATACAGTTTATTAGTTATTACATATTCATTGTGAAATTTCTACAGAATTCTTTATTGAATCATGTTTTCCCAATTCATTTTATGGAATGGCATTCTATTTTAGCACAGAGCGCTATGCAGAGATAAAGCAAAATATGACACGCCAATCAACAATTTTATACATGAATCCAATGATGATGTTATTTTTAAAGCACTTTGATTAATTTCAGATTTTGGAGAAACACAGCTGTGGGTCTTTGGCAAAGATTACCCAAGGGTATGCTTCAAGGTCAGGAGGCCTATGGAGTGTTAGTCCATAGGTACAAAGAAACAAGTATTCATTTGTGCTCATTGTGGAGAGAAGTGGGGTGATCCAGCGTCTGGAATTCAGAAAGGCACATAACAAGCAAACACAACTTGATACAGTAATGTGAGTAAAGTTGAAAATACCAAAACCTCAGATTTGCAACGAAGAGGGCGTCTTATTGATCAATAGAATAAAAACTAAGATGTGACTATTATCAAACGTTTATACTTCACAATATACTCATAGACATTTACTGGTTTCAGAATGGATGATTTGAGCACCTAAATATTATTTATTACAAGGATTATATGGTAATATTAATTCTGTAAGTCAGCACTGTCTTATATTAAATAAAGAACCATGGGATCTTCAAGTCAGTGTTATCTTTCTAGGGAGGAGTGAGGTGGAGAATCTTGTGTGCACCAAAGGCTCCTTTGCAGTAGATAAAAGCTATTGGTTGGTACAGTTAGTTACCCTTTGGAAGTCTTCTAGTCAGGCACATTCATATAATGGGTACAACAGAATCTGGGTGACTCTACTTGTGTGCTTTCTTTTACGGTTAGGACTTCTTACCTGTCTTTGGTAGATGTAGCATGTGGTGGGAATATCACATATTGGACAATGCAGGTGTGCTTCTCATTGCCACTCACTCTTGTGGAATCACTCTGTGGAAAAAACCCAATAGTAAATTTGTCATGCTCCTTTGCCACTTCTCTCCTAACACAATGAGGTTCCAAGACTAGAGGCGAAGCTGTGCCAATTTGCCATAAAATTCTTGGTCAAATCAAGAACAGTTTTTTCTCAGAATGTAATTTAATATGCCTTTTTTGGATGAGAAACTGTGGAGAAAAAACAAAGGGCATGTTTATTTGATAATTATCTATGAATATCCTTTTCATAGTATTCCTCTATACCACAGGTGTCAAACCCGACCGCGTCCCGTGACATATTGTGATGTATCATGATGTTTTTTGTCTTTGTACACCCGAGGTGGGCGTGGCCTGCGCGTGACCCATCCAGCCCTGCTCTACAGGCCTGCTCTACAATCATTTGTTGCTAGACTTCCCTCATCCTTTTCTTACCTTTATCATACCTAAATAAATATTTTTTATCATAGATCTTCTATGTATGGCAATATTTATACCACTTTGGGAAGGATACACCATAATACATTTTGATATACCAAGTGCTAAGATTTTTATTAAAAGAGCCAAATTGATCAAATGGTTAAGACATCAGGCTAGAAACCACAAAACTGAGAGATCAAGTTCCATCTCAGGCACAAACCCAGCTGGGTGACTTGGTCCCGTCACTAACTCTCAACCCTAGGAAGGAGCCAATCATAAATCACTTCTGAAATCTTGCCAAGAAAACTGCATGGACTTGACCAGGAAGTTACCAGGAGTCAACACTAACTCGAAGGCATATATACCATATTTCTATGCTCTGCTATTACCAATTTCCTCATGAACAGGAAAATGTGGCACCACAGAAGATAACAAAATAAAACAAGCAACAGGATTTACCTTCATAGGTAATTCTTGGACCATACTGACAATCCCTTCACCACTGGAAGCAAAATGGAAGCCTTCAGACAAGCGTATCCTGCATCATTCCGAAGAAAAGAATAAATTATAAGGCTATTTTGCATTCTGGTCTCCCATGAGACAGAACATTTTATTCACCCAGCACAATGTTCTTTTCCCACAGTGAAAATGCAACGCACCTCCCCTTCCCACTTTAACTCTTATACAGGTGGCTCTTGACTTACAACTGTTCACTTAGTGACCATTAGATTACAACAGCACTGAAAAAAGTGACTTACAATCGTTTTTCAGACTTATGACCATTGCAGCATCCCCAAGGTCATGTGATTTACACTCAGATGTCTGAACTCACATTTATGATGGTTGCAGTGTTCCAGAGTTGGTCATGACACCATCTTTTGCCATATTCTGACCAGCAAAGTCAATGGGGAAGCCAGATTCACTTAACAACCAGACTAATTTATCAACTGCAGTGATTCACTCAGCAAATGTGGCAAGGAAAGTCATAAAATGGGGCAAAACTCACTTAACAAATTTCTCACTTAGCAACATAGTTTTTGGGTTCAATTGTGGTCATTAAGTTGAGAACTATCTGTACTGGCAAAAGCAAATGATCTTCAGAGAAAGAAGTGACTCAGATATAATTGCTTTTTTTTTTTTTTACTTTTATAGCTCCCCTATTTGCAGATTCCAACATATCTCAAGACCAAATAGGTACTTACTCAGTGAGAGTGGACAGTAGTTGGGCCACAGCTGTGATGGGCACTGCCGGGACCAGCCCTGACTGTACACACCAGATCCAGCGCTGGTGATAAAAATAGCGAGATAAGGAGGCCAGAGTAGAGGAAGCTGTGCGGTTGGCCACCATAGTAAGCGGACCTGACATGGGAGGATTCTCCAAGGGTAAAAGACATGGAACATGATAGTCAGAGGGCAGCTTTTCATATCTGAGAATGAAAAAGAAGGATTGAGACAACAAGTGACCACGCTGTTGGATTTCTCATTATAAGCTCAATACACTACCTGTGCAAGACTTGTGAGCTGGATGTTTCTAAATTATTCCCAGTATCTCTAACCAGCATGACCAGAAAATGATTTACTGGTTTGTTATGGTCATAAATTATACTATCTGTCCCTGTCTCTTCTTGCATATTCTCCTTTTTATTTTAAAATTTAAAAAGTACTTAGTGTCAGCATTCCAGAAAAGAACCCAACTCCAAGTAAAAACTGACGCAAGCATTTTTCAAAGTTCTATTTACTAGAATAGGTAAACTGGCACATCTGGGAAAATCCTAATCTGAGAAGTCTGGGATTTCCCTCAGTAAATCAATACCCCCCAAACCATCCCCTCACTCCTCAGTCGATCACATGCTCCAATCACCATCCATCCCATCTCGAGACAGCACTCCGACCACTCCTTCTCCAGATGCAGGATTGGCCTGGCCTTGACTGACAGGAAGAATGCTATTATGTCTAAAGACAACCCTTCTACTAAATTCCCCCTCCTACTTTTCCCACACTTGAGGTGGCGGCAGCATGGAAGCTTCCAGCCTAATATGGCTTCTAAAGCTGACACTTAGTTTTCTAAGAATCAAGAATTAAAGGGACTATGCAGAGAAAACAAAATGTCCCTCTCTATGCATGCTTGAATCCAGATTTGCATGCCATGAGTACAGGGAAATGTTGTTTCCCAAACACATTTTATGAATTCGGAGACATGTTAAGTGGTCTATTTGCAGTGCATGCTGTATATAATTCTTTCAATAATATCTTGAGATACATTTATTTATTTTATTTATTTATTTTGTTGCATGTCTATGCCGCCCAACTCCCAAGGGACTTATGTGAATGAATTAAGGTCAAGGCACAGAGGAAGCTCACAAACTTTTTTTTTTTTTTTGAACCAAGCAATGTTCCAAGACATTCCAATTACCCACAGCCATCCATTGTCCATTGGATAAAGGAATACAAAAACTACAGCCAAAGTCATCTGGAAAACAGCAGCTAGACTAAAGCAACTGCATCTCTGTGAGTTAACATTCTACCCATAGGGATATAAGTTAGTGCGCATGTACATATGCTCCATACATAATACCTGATAAGGAGTTTTTCCAGAGGTTTATGCAATACTATAAGGCAAGGTCTGTCTGAGAGGGGTGGCTGGGCCATAGGCAAACAAGATGATTTTGATGGGGAACTACTGCCAAGGACCTTTCGCTTTACTTTTGGAGTTGCCTCTTTGCTCTGTACTCTGTGGGGGAAACGTAACTGAAGGATACAGTCTCTCAGTTCTTCTACTATCTGTTGAAAGGTAAGTAGACAGGAAGAAATCATGTTTATGTAAGGACCTGGCACCACGCATAAGAACAGCAACTTTTGCAGACCCCAAACTCCTTTGCAGCACACATTCTCCTGCATTCCAACATTTTACCACATATTTTAATGCATCACTGTTATTCGCTTAATTTTTGTAACATGTAAATGTATTTTTGTCTAGGCTTTCGTTATGTTATGAACTTTATTTTGCTTTTAAAAAGTTAAACTGTAGTTTCAATGTTGTAAAAATAATGAGAAAAATGCATATATTGAAAATAAATTTAAATCATAAAAACAATGTAGCCATATTCAGTCCCAGAATTCCCCCAGAGGATCGAGACTATTCTTGTCAACAACAATGCCTTAAATGTTTTGTTAATAAATTCATCAGTGCCATGATTCATCCAGTTACCTTCAGGTAGTGATTCCTAAATACTACTTAACATCTTGAAGAGAAACTTGTAACGTGACCAGGGGTGGGATTCAAAAATTTTAGCAACCGGTTCTCTTCCCAGTTTTTGGATGGGTGTGGTCTACTCGGCCTCCTGCACCACGGGGGGGGGGGGGGGGGGATTTTTGCCCTTTCCAAGCTCCGGAGGTTTTCCTCGAGTCTCCGAGAGAGTGAAAACGACTTCCCTTGGGCTCTGGAGGCCCTCTGGAGGCTGACAACAGACCCATTTCCAGACTTCTGGAAGGCCTCTTTTTCACCCTCCCAGAGCCTCCGCATGGGCACTGCTTACCTGGCATCCGAAATGGGCCGTGTGGTGACTCCTGGGAGGAGCAGGGTGGGAGGGGCCAGCCAGTCCCTATAACTAACGGTTTGGCGAACCAAATTAGCATCCGGTTCTCCTGAACCAGTCTGAACCGGCTGAATCCCACCCCTGAACATGACCCCAAGTTTTTTATATGCAAGTTTTTTACATTTTTAGATCTAAAAATACAGATGCAAAACATGCTTCTTGGCAATCCTAACACTTTATTCCAAGACTAACATCCACCAAGCACATTTTAGCTGTGCATTTTTTGCAATTCTAAATAATGTTCACTGTGGTTCAGGCAAACTTATTAAGCACTCACTTTATTCCTAAGTTTTGCAAGTGTCCCAATGGGGAAACCCAGCCGAAGAACCATGCAGGGAGCTTTGGAAATAATCCTCACCACATAAAATGAAAAAGGAGGCAGATCTTCAGAGCTACAGAACAAGAAATAGCAAACCGAATAAATTTATTGTGGTACCAACAATAAGCGAAGGGACATTTTATCATAGTTGTTGGACACATGTAAAAAAGCCAAATACATGCACTAATTCAGAAGAATTTAAAGGTTAAGGTATAATTGAAACCAGGGGATTTTCCTTTGGGAAAATTCACGTAACAGTTGTGGCAAGAAAGGTGGTAAAATGGGGCAAAACTCACTTAACAAATGTCTTGTTTAGCCACAGAAATTTTGGGCTCAGTCATGGTTGCAAGTGTAGGACTATCTGTACTAATGAATGAGTATGAAATGCTCGATGAGATTTTCCTCTTAAGAGTTATTTACTCAACATGACTGGCCCAATCTTATGCAAAAACCTCCTATCCCCATTGGATTTTACATCTTCATGGACTTCAACAGCTCAGGCTCAGCTCTTTCTCCTCTCTGAATTCCCTCACCTGTGCATGAGCTTGACATAAGAGTAGCCTTCTACCAGCACAAAGCTACTCCAATCACGCAGCAAAGAAGTCAGAGCTGAATGGGAAATGCGACACTGGATGGTGCTGTAACGACCATTGTTGCCTGGGGTGTGCAAATGTTTTGGGACTGGCCTGTCAAACAGATCAAACAGTTAGTTAGTGCCTGTTAGTAAGGCACCATCATTATCCTCCATTATCCCTACCCCACGAAAAGTTCACATGCAAGACCTTATTGCTCAACTTTTGTTGAATCAGCCGTCAATAACAACACAATGGCTGGTAAGCTCTGCAATCTTGAAATGCTAAATACTGTGCCATGATACATGTATGTTTTCTTGCACGTACATGTCGTGTTCCAAGAGGATAACAATGCGGTGCATGTGCAACCACCTCTGCCAGAGATTGGCATCCATCGACAAGATGGGCTTCCAATAGGCTGCAAACTGTGAGTGACTGGAGTCTGAGCTACTGTGCTGCAAGGACAGGACCTGAAAATGGCAGAAATCATATTTCATGAATCTGGTTGCATCTGTGCAACTGATTGTTTAAACGTTTTAGCTTAGAAAAACCATATTAGGCAGTTAGTTAGTCCTCTATTTACAACAATTAATTTAGTGACCGTTCAAAGTTACAAAGGCACTGAAAAAAGTGACTTATGACCATTTTTCACACTTATGACCTTTGTAGCATCCCCCTGATCATGTCATCAAAATTCAGACGCCTGGCAATTGGTTCATACTTATGATGGTCGCAGTGTCCCAGGGTCGTGTGATCAACTTTTGCAACCTTCTGACGAGCAAAATCAATGGGGAAGCCAGGCTCACTTAACAACTGTGTTACTAACTTATCAACTGCAGTGATTCATTTAACAACTGTGGCAAGAAATTGGGGAAATGGGGCAAAACTCACTTAACAAATGTCTCACTTAACAACATAAATTTTGGGCTCCATTGTGGTCATAGGTCGAGGACTACCTGTAATTAGTTCTACTTGGAAGTTGAAGTCCACCCATCTTAAAGTGGTCAAGGATGAGAAATATTGCTATAGCCTATATTTAAGTTTTATTGTTATTAGTATCTTAATATTTTCAATGTATTTGTTTATGAGATTGAACAACTCTGCTGGTTGAGAAATTCTAGAAGTTGAAGTCCACCCATAAAAGAAATAAATAATGTAAACTGAATAATCTCATTTCTCTCATTTTAACAAACGGCGTACTACCATAGCCAGTGATGATAGATCTAATGAGCAACACAAAGAGCAGAGTAAATAAGTGATACACAGAATATTTGTTTAGCATGTTAATTTAGCATAGCTGTTCTTACTGCAACGTTTGGCTACATTAATTTAAAGTAACAGCAAATATGTTGAATCTCTTGCTTCTAACTTACTGCTGCCAAGGTATGATTCCAAATAATCAAGTACCTTAGCACCCTCATTTAATTATTACCGTAACAGCATATACATTTTCCTCCAGAAGTGAGAAAGCAGAGCTGAAGATATAGAATTGCTGAAGATATAGAATAGCACATATTTGAAACAGACTTGCCTTTTCTCTTTCATCCTTTCACTCTTCCCTCATCAAGTCACACAACCAATGCCTTATTTTCCTAACTAGAGATTTAAGAGTGATAAATATAAAGCAAGTTTTAAACAGAAAAAGGAATGCAGCAACTTAGGCAGCAACTTAGATAAAGGCTACTAAAAAGACAGCAATTTAGTGCAAATTGGCTAGTAATATACAAATAATGTACCGGTGTAGTAGATCCTGGAGGAATATAGAACAGTGGCACGCCATTTCGAGTGCTTTCAGGAATGGTGAAATGCTCTGGGACACTGTCAAATGACTGCAGGTGAACCAGCATCTGATCAGTTTGGTTGATACTGAAAAATGAAAAAAACAACAACAAAAATGAAAAACAAACAACAAAAATCCCTCTCAAGAATCTTTAAGTCACAATTTACATCCTATTAGAGATCAGTTCAAGACAACTCTAACTCCCATTAAAGAGGTTTCTCTAGAAATAAAGAGGTATTTTATGTCTCACAATGACGTTCTTTCTAATGTCCAAATAGAAATGAGGAAAACAGTCATGATCAACAACAGTTCCTAGTTTATAAACATTGTTCACATTAACATTCCATACTGGGACTAAACAAACATTTAAACAAACTAAAGGGCAGTGTTACATATTGCCCATAGCCCTTGGGGGTGGGGGGTGGGGAAGTCCCACTCAAAGGGCGCACCAAGCAAATCTTCACCTCTGCAGGGTGTTCCAGAAGCGGCGTATCACAGTGGTACGATAGAGGCTGGTGATGGGCTTCCGTACAGTACAGCTGATGTCGTGCAAAATGTCATAACTGCCCTCCATAGTGACTTCCACCCATGTGCTACGTTTCGAAGGATCTAGGGGCCAGGGGGCCACAGCCAAATACTCAATTCTCATATTGTGCTTCCATAGCAAAATGAGCTTCACTTCCAGTTGAGTACCACCTGTAAATGCGCAAGAGGAATGAGGAATGTGTTTTAATAGAAAAACATTAGCCCCTCCTTAACAAAGTCTGATTTTTTAAAATTTTGGCACAGCCATTTATGTGCCTGATTAATTTCTATGTTCTGTTGCCTATTTCTGTTTTTGATGTCTATCTTACTGATTTATCTAGGTTGTTCTAATGTTATTGTTCCAGTGAATAGTGATGTTGGAAGAACCAAAGAAGACTCTGAAGGAATACACTCCATACTTGCTTAATATTTCTATTTTTAATTGATCTCAAAACTTGGAGTTCCAATATCCAGCTAATATTTATGAAATGCTTTTCTGAAAACAACCCATTAATATTTTCTGCAATGGGAAGCACAGCAATGGCAGTCATTTTTTCATAAACCAACTAAAGTAACAGTTTCAATTTCAGTGTAACTGATGATTTATTTTGCTTGCCATCTTGAACTACTGTGAAATATTTTTAATGAACAGTAGATAAAACAAGATTTCTCATTTTTTATGTCACACATTTATACACTATATTTAAAGAAATGCAGAACAACAATGGGGCTTTTAACAATTACAACTCAATACAGTAACTAATAAAGCTACCAATAAACAGGCCACTATATTAACAGATGAATACTGCCCTTACGCAGAATCCTACTAAATGCCATTTGTTGAACAAAATGATGGAATTTTGCCTACTCTACCCATATATCTTAAGCATGAATCAGGCACCGCAAGCATTCAGAAACAAAATATGCATTTGGCAGTCAGTCCCCATAAAGCAAAACATTGTTTTGGCACATTTCTATCCCACTATTCTTTTATGGAACTCAAAGGACTGCTTGTATTCACAGTAATTTTTGAGTTGTTAGCGTAAGATAAATTAATTGGGAGTTCCCAGATGAGATGGAATTTGACAATAAATTTTACAGACATAATTTTAAAAGCCACTCCACAAATGCATTATATTCAAGATTAAAAGTAGGAGCATCTCCCAGCAATATTTCTACAACCTTCAGAATGCTTAATATTGTGAAATTCAGCATCACTGGTTTCAGATAACATAGCTCTTGCTAGACTTTGTTTTTGGGGAGTGTTGGATGCTTGAAGCCTCTGCAACACCCAATTTATATTTAAAAAATTCTCAGTCCCAAAAAGAACAGTTATTTTCAGCCTTACTTTCTTCAATGACTTCTAGTGTGTTGCTAGCCATCCCTTATGGGTCTTAGAAGCCATTTTGCAAAAAATGCAGCCCCCAGAGGGAAAATAATGCATGTGCATGATACACTCCCTGAAACAGACTAAGAAAACACTGAATAATCACCTTTTGTAATATTGACTTCACGGATACTATAGCCTTCTCGTAGCCGCACAGAGACTATACTAATAAGATCAGTATGGACCTCCTTTTCTGTATGCTTCTTTCGCCTCAAGGCAAGGGCTGGGTTGCTGCTTGCAGAAACAAGATGTTCATTGAATAATCTGTGCTGGGAGACTGCAATGATAGCAAACACCATGCAAGTGTTATTTCCAAACTGATCTATCCCGCAAACTATTTCTTCCTCCTATGAGTCCATGAGCCATTTCAGGAATCTCAATGCAGGAATTCAAGCATTTTATTATGTCCCTTTGCACATGGGTGACAAATGTAGCTGTGTAAATAGTAAATATAGCATTATTTTTCCTTATCCTGCACATCATCACTTGCAGCAATAATGAAGGCCAGGCAAATCACTATAACCCTCAAAGCATCTAAAGAGAAAAATTAATCCCTTCAATCTGTTTACAGTTAACTACCATTTTTATTTAGCTTCGGTTAATATAGCTTTCAAAACTTGAAAGTGGCGAAGAGCTAATAGAATTATAGAGGCCCATCTGTACCTTTAGCTCTTGCAAAACACATTATTCTCACTAATATTGGCAAAAATGACTACTCTTTGGTCCGACATTTCAATCTGACCCAAGATTCTTATCTTCTTGGCACAGGTGAAAATAGAGTAGATAAGATTGAGAAACTACATCTAAGTCCATGGAAATAAGCTTACCACAGTAATATTCAGGATTCAAGGATTCTCCACTGCGCAGAAAGGAATATGGGAGAAAAGCTTTATGGTAGACATTCATGTCTAAACTAGTAGGCTCAACTTCAGGACATGTGGAAAGGTATGTGCCAAATGTTGCCATTGCAATGAACTTCATGAGCTCAACATTAGGAACATGACCAAAACTGCAGTCATAAGAATAGACTCCTCCCACCTACAAAAGAGAAAAAGAATGCACATTAACTTTGTCAAGAACAGATTCCTTCTCTTATGTTGAACTTAGCTCTATTTCAATGTAGGTATTAGGGATATCTTCAATACTGTAGCTGTAGTGACAGAAAATATTTCTAGGCATAGCATACTTTTATTCTAGTTTCTAAATGTCTATGGAGATTCTCAGTCATCATCAGGCCATGGTTATCCCAAAGGTATTTTTTCAAGATGCAATTGGACTTTCTGGCTTTTCTTTGAAGATGTTTCACTTCTAATCCAAGAAGTCAGAGCTGAAGAAGCTTCTTGGATGAGAAGCGAAATGTCTTTAAAGAAAAATCAGAAAGTCCAGTTGTCTCTTGAAAGAACATCTTTGGGTCTGGTCTCCAAACCAGAAAAACATGAAAGAGAGAAGCAAGTCTTACCATCAGTATTTTTCCTCTACCTTGAATTGCTACATGAAATTGCCTTGGCTCTGAAATATGCAAAGGTTCCAATGGGTTTATATATTTGCATAAATCTAAATGCACGCCTTATCTGTAACTGATAAAAACTGAAGCTTCAACCAAATAATGTATATACATGAATATACTGTACAAATATCACATACACACATGTGAACAAACTATATGCCAAGACTTGAGTTATTTCACTGTTTAAATTCAAAAGCATTATGTGTACTTCTACAGATATCCCACTCAGAAGTAAATTTAACAGGAACTACTCCTGGTTAAGTAATTGTGGATTATAGCCTTAATGATCAAACCATGAATCCGCATTTGTCCATCAAACTAAGTACTACAACTAGACTCCTCGTATTATCATAAATAATTTCTCCTTCTGTTATAACCAAATACTGAAAAGGTCAACAAGCAAGCACTAGCTTTCATATTGCCATTAGAGGCAGATGGCTTCTGTCTTTAATATTAGGATGGCCCTAACTGCAATACATTCACAAATATACAAGCATGGGCCCACAGCCCATGTACTTTCAACAGCACCTGAATAAAAGAGCAGGCCACAGTCCCACTGCGTAGTTGATTGAGCAGAGTCTCACAGACTGCTACATCTGGCACACTGGTGACACCATCTGTGATCACAATGATCCCTTCAAATAAGAACAACAATTTTCAACACTAAATAGACACGAACATTCCATCATGGAAGGCAAGAATTAAATTCTGAGAGAGATTTGCAAATGACAGTGCTAAGGAAAAATAACTAACTAGAAAACAGCAATGGACCTTTTCCTGAATCTATAACAAGAGACATATTAAACAAAACTGATGACAAGACCAATCTCAAATAAAAAAAACACAAACTTGCTGGTCCACTGTAATTGTTACATTTTAAATTAGATCCTATTATTAATTGCAAAACCCTTTTGCAATTAAATAAGGCTGATGGCACTGAAAGAATTATTTGCAGTAGTTTTCCCCCCAACTCTACTGATTTCCAGCATGCAATACTACGATCATAGTTTTATTACTTTTATTTTACTTTTTCTTACTTTTACTTTTAGAACATCTACAATAACTACGAAGAGAAATTTCCTCACAGTCAGAATAATCATTGAAACAGCTTGATTCCAGAAGTTGTGGATGTTCCATCCCTGGAGGTTTTCAAAAAAAAAAAAAACCTGGACAGCCATTTGTCCAGAATAGCATAGTGCCGTGATGGCGAACCTATGGCATGTATGCTGGAAATGGCATGTAGAGCTATCTCTCCCGGCACACAAGCCATCTCCCGTTGCTCTTCCGGGTTCTGGAGCACCAGCCAGTTGGTCTTCATGTGCAGCGCCAGAAACCGGAAGAGCAGTCCCCCGGTGCGCATATGCGGGCCGGGTGGTTGCTCTTCTAGTTTCTGGTGTGCACATGTGCACCGGCCACCTGGTCTTCCAGTTTCTGGCATGCATGCACACGCAAAGACCACGTGCACTGGAAACTGGAAGATCATCTTCCTGGCACACACATGGGCACAGGCCAGCTGATCTTCATTCACACATGTGTGCCAGAAACCGGAAGACCAGGTGGCCAGTGTGCATGCGTGTGCTGGAAACCAGAAGAGCAGCTGCCTGGCTTGCGCATGCACACCAGGCGGCTGCTCTTGTGGTTTCCAGCATGGACATGCATGGATTCGCCAACACTGGCATAGTGTTTCCTGTTTAAGCAGGGGATTTCACTAGAAGACCTCCAATGTTTCTTCCAATTTTGTTAATATGTTATTCATTCACAATTAGATCACTGTAGTTATAATCTGTACTGTGCTCAGAGCAAAAGGCTTGTTGCAGGTGGTTGAACTATAGAAAAACCTCAACAAGCATTCCTAAACAAAGAGCTCAACAACTCCTTATATTGGAGTTAATTTACTTCTAGGCTCAGAGAAGCAAAGCAAAACCTTGCAATGTTGCAAATGATGTAGTTATTACTACAGAGGAAAAACAGAAGAGTAAGCTATATATTCTGCTGCTCTTGGAGGAAAGACATGATATAAATTTAAGAGAACTGATTCCAGTCAAGAGTACGCAAGACTAATTTAATTTCCCTTTGCTGTCTCCCTTTTTCTAATTAAACATAAGAGATGGACTCTGAAACAGTTTTTAAAAAGATCCCACTCACCTGCAGTGGAATTGGAAGGAAGCAGCTGCAATGCCAAAATTCCCTGTCGAATCATACTGACAAGTCCAACATCAGCTGTAACCATGGAAACCCCCAACTTCTTCCCTGGCATTTCCTGAGTGTCACAAACATGCTCCTGGTTAAGCGATGACAAGTCCACCTGCAAGAAGAGAAGAAACTCTATTAACTATACCTCAGAAGTATATGTTTTTCTTTTCTTTTTTTTACATTTTTTTTAAAAAAAAACAAACATACAAAAATCTTTTCAGAACAAGCCATTGATCCGGTCATAGGTAGGTACAATTATTAATTCCTCTTTAACAAAAGCTTTCCCCCGAATCCCCGCTAATTGTCATTAAAAAAAAAAGAAAAAAAAGATTTTTTCCCCTAACTTACATCATTTTACACAAGTCAATTACCTTCTATTATTTCACCACAAATCTTAGTTTTCAAATAACACAACTTAACATTATCTCTAACATTATTGCCCTAAATTCTATCTGAAAAAAGAAAAAATTCTTAAAACCTATTACACTAATCTTAAAATCCTTAATTCAATATTTCCATTTCTTTTCCTTTTAACTGTGTTAGTACTGCGTAACAAAATAGTTACACAGTATTTTAACTGTTAGCATTTATCATCTTCATTTTACTATTTATCTCAGCTTAACCCTTTTAATCACAACATATTCATTTCATTATTAATATCAATTGTGATCTTTATTTCCAAAAGTTTATCCCAGCATATAATCTTTCTCTTAATCATCCTCTTTTGGCTGTTAATCACAGCATAGTCAAAGTTTTGAAGTATATGTTTTTCATTACAGGTACCTCAAGCCTTTTTTATTAATTCCTCTCAAAAGTCAGTTTTCACTGATCCATTGGTCCATATAAATACAACTGGACTACTGGAATTCTCTCTACTTGGGGCTCTACCTGAGGCGGCTCTTTCCTGAGCAACAGTTTGCTTCTTATATACAGACAATGACTAATATTTTCTTGTAGTTCTGAAGTGTTGGCGAGGATGACGGTATTATCAATAGAGGTTAAATTTGTAATTATTGAACTGGATTAATACATAAGAGTACCACCAGCATTTCCAGGCAATGCGTTTTCCCAAAATATAATCCATGTGCATATTCAATAAAAGTAGCAAGAGGAGATATCATCCTAATGGAGTTCAGTTTTAATGGAGAAATCTTGACTGTGGATTCCATATGTTGTCATTCAACCTAACAGTTTGTAGCATGATTAAATAAAGACCTTCAGCATATTTTAGGTGTAATCCCATATGCTAGAAGCTTGACCCAAGATGCTGTCATAGCGCATGCCATCAACTGTTACTTTGAATAAATACTATATAAATTTCTTGACAAAATTTAAACTGCAATTCTAATAGTTACTTGATCATTGCAACTACACATGCAGATCTAAACCCAACTTGATTTTTCTAGTTCTTTTATCATTTTCAAAAGAAATTGAGAAATACTTTTCAATAATTTTGTAACTAATATAGCATCCAGCAGAGAAATAACTACCGTGTTTCCCCAAAAATAAGACCCTGTCTTTTTTTTTTTAACCCTGAAATAAGTGCTTGGCCTTATTGCCATGTGCTCAAAAGCCCGATTGGGCTTATTATCAGGAGATGTCTTATTTTGGGGAAAACAGGGTATGTGGTTATGGGTTTTTTTCTTTCTTGTGTAATCAGAAACCACCATTTTTTATGTTTTTGACAAGAATTCAGCTTCCCATATTTTCCTGAATAAAACTTTAAATATAGAAATCAAAATACCAGGGCAGGATATCTTTTGAAGAAATATATTTCTGGACCAAGTTCATCTGATCTAATGTCTTTCCATATTTCAAACAATCTAATGGATTTTTGGATTTTTCCAGGCTTGGTGAACCTTTATAGAATATATTGGTTTTTCTATTTATGTAGTTACAAATAATGCTAGCATTTAGAATAGTTTGGGCTAGATGGTTTAAATTTTACTTAAAATATTTGTGTTGTCCTAATTCGTCTTAGGACAAATTAGAAGTTTGCTATTTTAATCTGTCATAATATCACTAATCAAAACTATACACATCCTCTCATTTAGCAACCACATTGTTCCCTAAATTTGAAGTCAAATGACCGCTAAGCAAACATGTGAGACACAGATGTGTTGCAAAGATTACTGGTTGCTGCCATCTCATTTAGAATAGATAAAGGTCTCTTGTTCGCCTTTTCCAGCATTACTTTCACCCCAGCTTGTGTTTGTCAGGCAGACAAAATTTGGTTGAAAGTGTGTGCAGTAGTCAGAAAATGTTTTATTACCCTCTTATTTGTGAACAGATACAAAACAAGATAGCACTAAATGAGGAATGTATTTTCTCACCACATTTTTCATCAGCTGAAATAGTTTTCAATTCTACTTTTTCTCCTGATTGTTCTAACTATTGCTTTGTGATTGCAATACAGTGTATTACATTGAGTAGCTTGCTTTTTCATTAAACCAGGCTTCTTGCCTTCAATAGATTTTAGGTGACTAAAGCTAGTTTCCTCTGAACTGATAACTGTTTCAGAACTTCCCCAGACTTTGTTTGTTTTCTTCAATAACCTTGTCTGCTGTACAATGAATAACATTTTCACTTTTAAAAAAAGATTTAGTAGCTGGGGGTTGGTATGTACTTATATTGTACAGCTAGTTTTCAGCAGCACCTATTTCCGTTTATTTTGTTTAGCACTAAGAACATTGAGACAAAATTTTATAGTATATTATTCCCAAGAGGAAAGCTTGCCTGAGCCCAATGTTGGCTGGACCACAGCCTGTAGTTAAGACAGCCAAAGTGTCTTTATACTAAAAAATGCTTAAGATACCTAAAAAAATAGTATTGCCAAATATAAATATTAATAAAACCATACCTCTTGAAACCTCTTTGAACTAAGATGTCAGCAAAAAACAACAGCAATTTATAGTAGGATTTCAGTTAGGAAATCCTAGAGTCATCAACTTTTGCTAGCTACTGCTATAATTCCTATCTGAGCTCATCTCCATCAACCAGCTGTCTCCCGTTCACTGTTACTGATCCTTTGCTGAGAAAGGTTTTCAGCTTTCTAAACAAATATGGGGAAATGCTCTAGAAATTGCAAAGGAAAATCAACAATACAGAACAACAGTCAGCAGTAAATACTTGTGAATATGCCATGAAATCCAGCTTTCTTTCACCAAGTTCCTACCCGCTTTAAGAATGAAGGTACTAGTAGTCCTCATTCAGTGACTGCTTCAGATAGCAACCATTTGCAAATTACAACAATGATGTAAAAGTAATTTTGCAACCAATGCCTGCGTTTACAACCTTCAGAGTATCTTTTAGTCACACATTTGCCATTAAGTTAGTACGTGTTGCCTGTGCCTGACCCATTTTTTCCCCTTCTCACAGACACATTGTCCAAATAAGTTCTCTCTTCCTGAGCTGCTTTTGTTCCCAGTGCAAATTATTAAACTCAGCTGTGACTAGTTGGTTAGATTCCCTGGCTGGCACAGCTTGCTGCCCCATTCTGACAAATATAATCAATTTCACAATGAAGGCTATTTTTGCCCAAATAGTTGTGACTCTCCAGTGAGGACAGCTGAGCACGAGTACATTCTTTTCAATGTGCATTCTCCATTGTGTGCCTTATTTTTACAATCCCTCACCAATTAATGTAAACTCAAACATTAATTTCCTTCTTGCTAATTATCCTGCCCCTGGGGTGAGCATTCCAAAGGGAGAGGGAGTTGGGAAAAAGCAGATTTGCCTTTTTACCTAGCTTCCTCGCCAGTCAAATTCTTGAAACCTTTCCTCACTATATGGGCTCTGCCAGCTGTTTAAGACCATATCCTTCTGATGCTGTAAACTAAAGCTGAAGTAAATCACAAGCACAGTTGCAGTCACACGATTTTTCACTCAACAACCACTTCACTTAACGACAGAGAGGTCCCAATTAATGTTGCTAAACTATGGCTACCCGTATGTTTCTCGGGTAGTTAAATTTCTCATTAGTTCTCACAAAAGTAGGCATGCAACAGAAACTTGAAAAAGAAACTTTAGTTAAAATAATTTCAATTTGCTAAGCTAGCAAAATGTAGTGCTAGAATTATTCTGATCCTCAACAGGTGTGAAAGAGCTTCCCACTATCAGGATAATAATCAGAGTAATAATAATAAGACAATAAATCTCTATTTTAGAGCTTCAAATATGCCCTTGATTATAGTTATTAGGTTCCTTCTAACATTCATGTGTCTTGCCCTTTCAGACAACAATTTTATAAACTACTATTCAGTACGAACAATTATTACCTCCGAACTCCAGGGCATACAAAGCATATTGTTATCCACTCCAGATACCTTCAAGTTTTATATTCCAATAAAGTATTGAAATAATTAAAGCCTGTTTCTTTTACACAATTAGGACGATTTACATTAGGTCATAAAAGATTTACTATTCTATATTAAATATTCACAGCATATTAAACATAGTATCTCAGTATTCCTTTTGCAAACGGCTAAAGCAGAACATGTCATCTGCGCATCACAGACTTATAATTTGCATAAGAGGCAATAGAATAAAATAGGAATAGAGTAGGAATAAGAAGAGTCTCAATTTATATAATGTATAATGATAAATGTATTTTATAAACACATTTTACTATTACACTATTTTGTATATAATATATACAGAGCCTTGGTGGTGCAGCAGACTAAAGTGCTGTTAACTAGCACCAGCTGCCTGCAATTACTGCAAGTTCGAATCTCACCAGGCTCAAAGTTGACTCAGCCTTCCATTCTTTCGAGGTAGGTAAAATGAGGACCCGGATTGTGGGGGCAATAAACTGACTTTGTATAAAAAAAAAGAACACCGCTTTGGGGGGCGGGACGGGGCAAAAGCCCTACTAAGCAGGTATATGCAAAAGTATGAAGGCTACTGCTTAATGCATTGTAAGTCACCCTGAGTCTCCGGAGAAGGGCGGCATATAAATTGAACTAATAAATAAATAAATAAATAATATAGTATATTATACTATTTATAATAGATTATTTATTAATTTGAATCTGAATTTATATGTTGGTTTTCTTCCCTTTCCTTTTTAGCTGATCAATATGCCATGGATAGGCAAGCAAATTACGTTTATTTAGAACAATTTTTGCAAGCCTTATTAAGTCAACTTCAACAAAATCCCTGTGTGCAGAAAAATTAGTTTTTTTCCTCCCAGGGGAAGGTCCTAGCATAGACTGCTAGGAAAAACAGAAAAAGCCCGCAACAGGAAAGAATATGAAGAGATTTCCCACTGATTCAAGAAGAAAAGAGTTACTGTGGCTTCTCACCTGAGTTTTGGCTTCATATTGGTGTTGGAGCACTTCAGCCACTTTGTTTTCAAAGGCGCACAACTGTGTATAAACCTGGTTCAAAAAGGTTTCTGTCTTTGTTCCATTTGACAGGCAACCTTGGAACAGCACCTGGGCCATGGGAAAAAAATCTGTCGGTTTTATTTGGCAATGAAATCCTGCAAATGCTACACCCGTGACGATGAACCCATGGAACGCGTGCCCAAAGTGGCATGTAAAGCCATGTCGCCCAGCACGCGCGGCCTTGCCTGTTTGTCTTCTGGGTTTCTGGCACACATGCGCGCACGACAATCAGCTGTCCTTCACATGCATGGCAGTGCCCAAAACCGGCCTGCGCATGTGCGCTGGCCGGCTGATCGACAGATGTGCATGAGTGCTAGAACCCGGAAGTTCACCTTTTCTGGAATGTGGCCCTGATGAGCGTGTGGGTGCACACGCGATGTTTCCATGCAACCTTTTCGGCATTTGGTGAAAAGGTTCGACATCACTGTGCTATACTAACGAAACCCAAAAAAATTATAAAAGGGAACTATATCAGTTCACTAACAAAGAACATTTTTAAAAAAGCAGATTCAAACATATATGTACATACAAAGCAGTAATTAAAGTGTTAATTTCCTTGGCAAATTGTACCTCTTTATGGTTTCATTTTTTTGCTATTTTGCACAAGTTACTCCAACACAAAGAACTCACAAAGAACTGTTAGATTAAACAATAAATATTTTTTATTTTCAAAACATAAATTACATCTATGTTTGATATAATTAGACCAAAGATGTAAAGTTCACCTGGGTCAATAGTCACCTTTCTTGCTGTTCAAACCAACTGCATATAAAAAGGTTACCCAGAGAATCCATCTACATGCAACATGTTCTAGTCAACAAATGTTTTTTACAACACAGACAGGCAAATTGAATGTTTTAGACGATGTTTTTCATAAAACAAACTGACTACTGTCAATGTTACAGATTATGGAAAATTAAATGACCGCAAGAGCCTAAGATAGCTCAAAAGGCTAAATAGCCTGTTATTAACATTCAGCTGTCTGCAATTATTACAAGTTCGAGGCTCAAGGTTGACTCAGCCTTCCATCCTTTCTAAGGTAGGTAAATTGAGGACCCAGGTTGGTGGGGGCAATAAGCTGACTTTGTGTAAAAAATATACAAAAGTATGAAGGCTATTGCTTAACGCATTGTAAGCCGCCCTGAGTCTCCGGAGAAGGGCAGCATATAAATCTAATTTTAAAAAAAAGTAATTCAGGCTACCTAGCCCATTTTAAAATGCTGAAGATTACAGTCCATCACTGTATTCATTGGCAACAAGTTGTTTTAATTCTAAACAGTTTAAGCATTTCACCTAAACATCTCAAAACTGAAGATATAAGAATTACCTGATGCATCTGTAGGCTAATGATAGAAGAATATGCTTGGATAGTGATGAAAATCTCAGGTTGAAATACAATATCAGAACCTGGGATTCTAAAGGGCTTTAACAAACCTCCTAAACACCTTGAAAGAGCATAGAACACTTCATCAAAAATTATCTCCCCAGGAGAGTCATCCTGGAAAAAAAAAAGATAGAGGATATGCAAATTTTCCTTAATTTATCTCAGAGATAATTATTTCCATTCACCTGGAAATATCTCTTAAGAATTTTACATTTTAAATATTCAGAATATTCATAATAATTTTCACCAGTGAAGATATGCAGATTAAACATCTCCATAAATATAAATTAGATTTTAAAAAATAGGAGCTAGTAGGCAGGTTTCTCTTCATAGTGGATATATTTGAGAGTTCTAAACAGGAAGCACTCTTAGCCAAAGAAAAAGGATGGAGAAACTCAAATTACAAATTGGAGAGAGTAATATACTTACTACAATCCCTGTAGATGGACTCAAATCCAGTTCAATCACAAAACGGTACTGGTGTGCAAGGAAAGTGACATGTGTTGAAGGCACTAGGAGGTACGGCTTAATTTGCAAAGGCTCATCAGGTTGCCAGCTGTTTGGCAGGATGCTGAGAATATCTAACTCACTGTCTGACTTTACCTTCAACAAAACAAAAAAACCAAATAGACACAAAGCTAAAAACAAAAATTGAAAGAAATCACAGAATTCCATACATGAATTACTTTTCTCAAAATCACAAGAACTAATGCCTTTCTGCTTCTTTCACATTACAAAAAAATGTTTAGAAGCTTTGCAATAAAATTTACTCACCAATTCAGCTTCAGACATTGAGCAGATAACCTGATGCAAACGACCAAGAAACCAGGCTAGTCGCACATTACGTGAAATTCGATAGTCCTTCTTCATCAAGAGGAACACCTGTCCAGCCTCCTCTATCTGCAAATTTTAAAAAAATCATTAGCAATAGCACTTAGATTTATATACCGCTTCACAATGCTTTACACCCCTCTCTAAGCGGTTTACAGAGTCAGCATATTGCTCCCAACAATCTGGGCCTTTGGAAAAGAAATATGTCCATGTGTTTTTTCAAAAAGCTATTTGGTATTTAAATTGTTACCTGTATTATATGACAAAACAGAAGTTATCATATAATTCACATTTAATTTCATGCTCTAAAGCTGAAAGGGGGAGGGGGCTACTGAATGTATAAAACAATGTATTTAACTGGACTTTTTTCTTCCACTTTATAGAGTAATTCCGACAGATCAAACAAAAAGCCTCAGGTAAATTGCTGGATTAAAAAACGTGAAAAACATTGTTAGAAATGAAATGAGATTGAAAATGATACCCTGCTTTCCCCAAAGTAAGACATCCCCTGATAATAAGCCCAATCAGGCTTTTGAGTGCATGGCAATAAATCCAAGCGCTTACTTCAGGGTTCGAAAAAATATAAGACAGGGCCTTATTTTCAGGGACACACAGCATCTACCATTAAATCTTAGAAAATTTGACAAAGACGGTAGTATATTGCATGAGGAACCTGAGCATTCATGACCATGTATTATTTCTTTACCTTTTTATTTACCGGTATATATGGTGAAGTAAAGAGAATGGAATCGTAGCCAAAAAAAGAGCATCCAACTTCAGGAATTGGGTAGTTAAAGATAGATTACCCACACAACTGCATTTTTTTGGGGAGGAGGCAGGAACTGTGTTTTTGCAATCAGCTTGTTAATCAGCTCAGAATCACAGAATTCCATTGTGCTTATAGTATTAATTTTGCCTATATGGACTCTTAAAGGGCTCATCTCTTCATTACTTTGGACCTTTATTCTTTGGCTTTCTTTTCTTTAAAGATCAAGAAGTTCTGGACTGGCAAGTTTTACTGAAATTGAACTCTTTAAAAAGAGTTTAGCTATAAATTGGATTTGTATTTTTTGGGAATATACAAGAGGATTGTTGGCTTTGGAAAATTTCACAGATCAAAGGCTTAAACAGATTTGACTGCAAACCAAAACATTTCCACAGGTAAGGTTAGATGAGAACCCACATTTCTCTAATCCTTGTCCAACACCAACCTTCTATAACAGGCTGGCTCTTGATATATTTATCTGGCTAACTGTGGTAAGTAATGGTTTCTATTGCTTTGCTATGTCAATGATTTAGAAAATCATTTCAATAATAATTTCTAAAATGCTAATAAAATCAATCATGTTAAATCTTTTTGCTGCAAACAGGTTTCCACCAAGCATGTTCCATGAAACGATCATTTGCACATGACAAATGACAGAAGATGATCTAATAACAGCCAAGAGCAACAAGCAAATATATGCTAACCTTTTCTCGGACATACTGGTTTAAATAAGACAATATTATTCAAGGTCCATTTTTCCCCTTTGCAGTAGTAAACTGAGACATAGACAAACTCACTTGAAAGTAAATTCTATTAGTGGGCTTTCCAAGTAAAGCTACATACAACTTTTTAGCTAATAAGAGCAGGAGCCAAATGAGTGATATACAACATGGTACTAAGGAGAGCAAGACCCTGGGAAGATGGGCAGTTAGAAGTGACAGTTTCTGACTTTGGCAGGATAACACCTGCAGATAATGTCTATGGAGATTCTAAGTCATCCAGGTCATGGTTGTCCCAAAGGTGCTTTTTCCAAGAGGCAAGTGGACTTTCTTTGGGACATCTGCAGTTAGTTTACCGTCCGCTCATCTTTCGTGCCCAAATTAGGCTGAAAAGACCGTCTAACTTAACACTTCCTCTCAACAGGCTCTGTGTCAAATGCAGTTGCGTTCAGTTGCGGGACTATAGAAAACGGCATCACAACTCGTGTTTTACAAAAAGCTTTTCGCTTGGGAAAGCTGGAAAGTGGATTTATTATTTTTTTAAAAAAAAAAAACCGGACGTCTTCAAATCTTCTCCATGCAACAGGTGTGCAACTGCCTCACCATTCACCAGGTCTGGCGCTGGCACCGGTGGTCCCTGGGAAAAAAAAATGCACCCCGCTGCAACCCTCCCTCCCTCGCTCGCTCTGCAAAAACGAGCGGCTACTCCCAGCAGCATCCTTCGCCTCCGCCGCACCCCCCCCCCCCCACCCCAAAAAAACACCCTGGCGACCCCTCTTTTCATTGCGCGTCTCTACCAATTAGGCTCGGAGCTTCTCAGAGGAAGGCACGCCCTGCGGGCAGGCAGGCGGGCGCGCGCATCCGCCACCACCCTTTCCACAACAAGCTCCCGCGGGCGCAGCACGTGCGAACCTGGCGTACGTACCTCAACCTCCGGTTGCTCTGGAGCCGCCATCGCTGGCCCTCCGACCGCCCCTCCCTCCCTCCTCCTGCCCCCTCCTCCTGCCCTCGCTTCGTGATGCTCTGACCCGGAAGAGGAAAAGAGGAAATGGCGTGAGCCGACCGTGTTTGCTTTTTAATCGCTGACCTCGGATTTCGTTACCATGCAGGTAAAGTGGCCGCGGCGGGTTTTTTTTGGGGGGGGGGGTGCGGGGGGGTGCGGGGAAGCCGGGAACGCCGTACTTGTTTAAAAGAGATTGCAAGATTGAGTTTGGCGTTGCTTTTAAAAAAAAATAATAATTTAAAAGATCCGATCCGAGAGCGATCTAGGCAATGGGATCGCGGTAATCCGTGGTTTGTTTTATTTAGCCTGCATTTGTTCAACACAAACACACTGATCATATCCTAATTCTGCCAGGATGATTAGGGGACTGGAGGCTAAAACATATGAAGAACGGTTACAGGAACTGGGCCTGGCTAGTCTAGTGAAGAGAAGGACCAGGGGAGACATGATAGCTGTCTTCCAATACTTGAGGGGTTGCCACAAAGAGGAGGAGGTCAAGCTTCTTTTCCAAAGCACCTGAAGGCCAGACGAGGAACAATGGATGGAAACTGACCAAGGAGAGATTCAACCTAGAAATGAGGAGGAGCTTTCTGACAGTGAGAACAATCAACCAATGGAACAAGTGTAGAAGTGGTGGGAGCTTCATCCCTTGAGACTTTCAAGAAAAGATTGGACTGCCGTTTGTCAGAAATGGTGTAGGGTCTCCTGCTTGAGCAAAGGGTTGGACTAGATGACCTATAAAGTCCCTTCCAACTCTGTTAATCTGAACGTACTAGGCTTTCGCCAGCCTAAATTAAGAGGGTCGATCAGAAATGATGTAGGAACTTCCTGTAGCAGCAGATTGAGGTGGCGGTTGGCAGAGGATTTGGGGGCTGGAGATCCCACTGTGCAAAGAGCGCACACTGATCAGAACTGGCGACCACACTGAACCTCGAAAGAGATCTGACAGTGTAGCTGTGGAAGCTGTTGGTTCAGAAAGCTGAAGTAATATGTCTATTGGTTTGCTTCTACCCTGTTAACAGGCTGTGCTTTTGCTCCATTTAATTAGTTAGTATATTGACCTTTTGGTGGATTTATTTTATAATCTTCGCCAATCTTGTAAATACTCTCATGCCAATTATGACTATAATTATAATTATGACGCAGTGGCTAAGATGCTGACGTTAATCGAAAGGTCAGCAGTTCAGTGGTTCGAATCCTTAGTGCCGTGTAATGGGGTGAGCTCTCGTTACTTGTCCCAGCTTCTGCCAACCTAGCAGTTCGAAAGCACATAAAAAATACAAGTAGAAAAATAGGGACCACCTTTGGTGGGAAGGTAACAGCATTCCATGCGCATTTGGCGTTTAGTCATGCCGGACACATGACCAAAGAGATGTCTTCAGACAGTGTTGGCTCTTTGGCTTTGACACGGGGATGAGCACCACCCCCTAGACTAGCACATATGTGCGAGAGAACCTTTATCTTCGATGTTGCATGAATGGATCTAGGTTGCATTCCCTAACAGCGGATGAAAGTAAGAATCCCACGCAGACTAGAGTAGTCAGTGCCTCTTCACACTTCTACCATTGGGCAGAAGACATCGAAGCATAGCCAGCTGAACAAATAGGTTTAAAAATACTTTCTGTCCTTAGGCTGTCAGATTCTGAAATACAACCACAATCATTCCACGCACACACGGAAACGTATGACTAGTTTTTCTTTTTCTTTTTTTCTTCCCCCCTCCCCTAATTACTTTCATAGGGATTATTCTTTATACTATTTGTTTGTATGTTTTGTCATGGATTGCACCAGTGAGAGTGAAACTAATTTTGTTGTATACATGATGTACAATGACAATAAAGGCTATATTATAATAATTTTCCTCAAACCCTTGGTGTGGCAATAGACAGCTTTAAGAATGTCTAGCTAGCCTGGTCTGTTGTGATATCACTGACTGGTTTGCAGTTAACAGCTATTATCAGATTGAAGAAAGTTACAACAGAATTTGCTGACCGAATTCTAGAACATGTCTTTTGAAATAGACAATATAAAGAGCTATTTTAAGTCAGACATTTTGAATCTGTATGCCATCTGGGATGACTGAATATTAATACATACATTTTAGGTAACTGCAGGTACCAGCAATGCTCAATTACGATAGCAGGATTTTGACAGATGATGAGTAATGTAAAATGCGGGAAGAACTGCCTTAGAAAAATGACTGCAACTAAAATAATGTTAAACCCCCAATTTCAAATTATGATTACAATATACTTTACTGTGCCTGAGACATTATATACAATTCTGTAAACTGAACTATCAGTACCTCTCCACATTCCACAATCCGGGCTGCAGAAATTAAGAGTACCACTAGATGGCACCCATTAATTATAGGAGTTATTTAATATAATCAGAAAAGGTTTAGGGGTAGGGGCCACAATTGTCTCTGTTGCAGTGGAGCTATCTCTACTGCTTTTTAATGTGTAATAAAATAAAAAAGGAAAATAACTAGATAAAAGAACAAATGATAATACAAGGAAGAAAAAAGAGAAGCCAAAATATAAAGTACAAAGAAAAATAATTAAACATTAATGCATTGTAGAATGTACATAGAAATACATAGAACAATAAAACATGCAAGTGTCTGGTCTTAAAGAATAAATTAAACTTTGACCCCATAGAAAAGCAGTTCATATATAAGTATGTCTTCCATCCAGCTTGTTGTTTTCTTCCAGACATTTCATTATCCAACTAGGTAATACCATCATTATTAGAAGAGAGTGACGTTTAATTTCTGTTTATAAACAGAGATTGACACCAAGATTAATACTAGACCAACAATCAAGCAGTAAACAACAGCCTAATCAAGGAACCACCAGTCCCACTCCCTTTGACCACTGATGATATTACCTGCTGGGTAAGGAAACATTTGCAAGAAAACAACCAAGCTTATAGAACCCCAAGAACCCCACAGTTATCATAATTGCTGCCCATGCAATATTTCTTAAAAGTTAAGAAATATTGCATGGGCAACACATTTATATCTTTGACCTTTGTTTCTTTTCCCAACATCTTATTTACAACCTTACTAACCCAACATATGCCAATGTGAGGGCAAGTCCAAAACACCCTAGAATTCCTTCTGGCATATGACATTTCCAAAATACAAAATTTGAAACATTCGTACATCCCCTAAAGTGCCCAATAGTCTCAAAAACTATTTGTTGAATTTATCTCAAGATCATGCAATAATAATTCAAAGTTCTTTAAAATCCTAGCTGATTTGTTGAAATAGAATATCTTACCATATTTCAAATTTTAATGGCAGTTCATTCATATGGATCTAACAATTCAACTTTTTCTAATTTGAATAAATTTAACTAATTAAGGTAATTAAAACATATTCTAGTGAGATTAATAAGTAGAATAATGAATATGATGCAAAATATATAATAAAGAAATATTTTACTGCTTATATTATTCAGCAGTTTTGCATAGTCTATTTGTTTTTGCAAAGTCTCAAATATTTTTGAAAAACTGACCAGCGGCATTCTAATCTAAATTATTAATGAAATTTTAGTCCTTTTTCAATTCAGAAATATGATTTGCAGGCATTTTAAAGTTCGTTTTCCCTATAAAGTCTGGTGAAAATTTAGATAAAATCTGATTTTTCCAGCACATTCCCAAAATGTCTATAGTTTTATATATAGGAAAAGCAACTGAGTTGTTTATAAAACTGGAGTCATATATCAAATTAAGTAGCAATTATTTAATAATAATATTCTAATTGTGCCCATAATGGCCCTTGAAGTAATTCTTTTGATTTCTAGGAAATAATAGATGTTAAAATAGAAGCCCAATAGTATAGATGAAAATCAGGAAAATTAAAATCTCCATCTTTTTATGAATGTCTTAACATCTTAGTTCATTCACAGCTTTGTCATCTTACAGTATCTATTTGCTATAATTCTTTTTACATAGAGCTGTCCTAGAATACCACTGAAAACTTTAATATGTTTACTGCCCAGTCCTATTACTGCCAATGACATTTTTGCTGTGGGAGCTGCACTAACGCATGAAATATTTCAAAATGAAAATTCAAGGGTCAGGAAGCCCCCCCGGTGGGTATTTTCATGGGGGTTCCCTTTTTGGAAAATGGATATCTCCTACTTCTGGCTTTTTGGTAATTTGTAAAAAGCTTGGTGGTTCCAGAAAGTTTTAAGACTTGAATGCTGTATTATTTCCAGTGCCAGAAATATTCTTCTGGGGATAGATAATCAAGCACTAGGTTTGCAAGTATTTGGAAATAAAGTGGTGACCAGAAGTCAGCATGGATTTGTTAAAAACAAGTCGTGCCAGACTAATATTGCTTTGTTTGACAGCGTGATTAGATTAGTAGATCAGGATAAAGCTGTGGATTAAGTTTTGGGATGGATAGTCTCATTACCAGATGGATTCACAATTAGCAGAAAAACTATAACCAACATATGATCCATAATGGTCTATATCTCCATGGAGGGAGGTATGCAGTGGGATACCTCAGGGTTATCTCCTGGATCCAATATTCGTCAATGTCTTCATAAATGACTTAAATGGAGGAATAGAGGAGATGCTCCTAAAATTTGTGGATGACACAAACCTGTGGGGTACTGCTGACAGAAGACAGCCTCAAGGTTCCCAAAGGATCTTGATAGACCTGAATTTTGGCCCTATTCAACAACATGTTTTCAGTGATGAGAAATATAAGATTCTGCAACTGAGGCAGGAAAAACCAGATGCACAAGTACAAGATAGGCGGTATCTGGCTTAATAATAGTATCAATTATCGATTAAGTATAAGCACAAGAAAAGACATATTTGTGTGAATCCCTCTCTTCCCAGGACTGCCACTTGCTGATTGAGTAGTAGCTGTGAGTCTAGGAGAACCTCCAAAATGTACACCAGATATGTCCAGAATCAAAAATGGCATCTTACCAGACCCTGGGAGACCAAAAGCCACACTGCCATGACAAAGTTCAGTTGAAGTCAGTTCAGCATCCCCTGCTCAGCCAGAAGATGGAGATGTATACCTTGCCTCGTACCAGTAAATGACCTTAGCCAGCAGTTTCATGTAAATGTTAGAGGAGAGGCGATACCGTAGCTCTAAGCCCTAAGGGACCTTGCATTGTAATGACTGAAATTGGCCACAGAGAAATGAGAACTGTTGCTAAACAGTGCCTCCTACTCCTAGCTTCCTAAGCTGGCTCCAAAGGATATCATGTTTCATGTTATTGAAAACCTCTGAGAGATGAGGAGGAACAGGATAGTTGTACCTCCCTTGTCCTGAGACCAGAGGTCAGTCCCAATTCCATCTCAGAATTATATTCTGGCTGAATTAGATTGAAAAGGGTACAGATAATCTGCTTTATCCAGGGCCCTTTATAGCTGAGTGCCAACCACCCTCTCAACAACCTTCCCTAAAAGACAAAGTTGGAAACTGGTTGAAAGTTGTCTAAAACTATTGAGCCCAAGGATAATCTTTTGAGAAGAGGACACCAACCATCTCTTTCCAGTCAAGTCAGTAACTCCCTCTAGCAAAGAGGTACTAACAACTGCTTAGGCCCTACTTGACGCCATCTTCGTGGAAGCCTTGACCAACCAAGTGGCATGTGTCCACAATACAGCTAGTTGGATTTACAGTCACAAGAACCCTGTCCATTTCCCCCAGACCAATTGTTCAAACTCCCAGATAATGAAGCTCAGACATTTTTCATCCACTTCCAAAGGACCTACCCAGTAGAGTCCAGCTCTGAAATTCAGTAACTATGTCTAGCATATGTTGTGAATATTCCTACAGTGACACTGTAAGGCCTCCCCCATCTCCTCTCTATCTAGGAGGGACATGGTCATGTGAAAAAGGACAATTGACATCTATCTGTAGATGCAGTAATGGTGGAAAAACAAATGCACAGAGTAAATTTTAATGAAACTCTTACCTGTGCTTCTTGATTTCACTCTTTATTTTTTTCCAGTGGCGCTCTAAGCCTCTTGTGCTACTCCATCTCTTGAACCTGCTCAGTAAACCATGGAGAGTACTTACAGATGCAAGTAAGTCCAATGACCGCATTATCTGCTTATTCCTAGTTGCAATGACACCATCCACTTGAACTACATGCTAGAAGCTTCAGGAAAATCTCCCAACTTCCTCTGAAACTGCCTTGGGCCCATCAGGCACCTGGGTGGACTGATCTTAGACCAGGCTGCTTCCCTGTAGTTAGAGGCAGTTGCAGGGAACTCTATGGTCAAAAGGGAGCGATCCATCCATAGCAAGGGACTGATGTTAGCATCCTCCAAATCAAGATCACAAAGCTAGTGCCCCAAGGCAAACACCAGATCCAATGGGTGACATGCACCGCCATGTGAGTCAGGCTGGAAATAAATTGAACTAGCACTTGCTGTCATGGCAGTGAACCTCTGTGTTACCCTGGAGACTCCAGGCAGATTGGTTGAAATCCTTCAGAACCATAAGCCTGAGGAACTTTACTGCCAACCTAAATGCAGTACAGTGGCACAGGTAAAAAAGTAAGTGAGCAGTGGCTAATGGCCCCTACATCCTAATCTCTCATAGAGTGTCTCAGTTCTGGTGATTTCTGAAGCAGAATCCCTAGTGGTCACCAGAACAGAGATTTATTACAGCATCCAAAGGCAAGATAACCAGTGGCTGAAAGCTTTACAGCAGAACCAGATTTGAAATTAAGAGGAATTTCCTAACTTTGACAGTTGTAAAATAGTGGTACAACTTATTTCTAAAGTTGGTTTGAAAAAAATACTGGATAGTTATTTGGGATGGAACAGGTAGTCCTTGCTTAATGACATTTGTTTAATGACCATTTGAAGTTACGACAGTGCTGAAAAATAGTGATTTGCGACTGATCTTCACATTTAATGCTGTTGCAGTGTCCCCATGGTCAAGGGATGGCATTCCTTATGACAGTTGCAGTACCCTGCAATCACCTAATCACCATTTGCAAACTTCCCAGCTGGTTTTCAACAAGCAAAGTCACTGGGGAAGCCAGCAGGAGGTCGCAAGTCAGGAACATGTGATCTGTCACTGAACAACTATGGATGATTCATTTAACCTCATGGCAAAAATGATTGTAAAATTGAGTGTGATCACATGATGTCCCACTTAACAACTACACTCTTAACAACAAATTATCCAGTCCCTATTGATCATAGGTTGAAGACTATCTGTACGAGGATTGTTTTATTGGCAGGAGATTGGACTAGAAGGCCTCTAAGATCCCTTCCAAACCTGTTGTTTGGTGATTCATAAATAAACTGATTTTTAAAAGTTGAATCCATCGACTCTGATTTTTCCTTTGCTCACAACGTTAAAAATATCAGGCCTATAAAAATAATTGAGTTCCATTTTAACAGATACTGTAAGATATCAGTGTGATAATTTTGTTATATGATTTTAATGAGTTACATAATTATTCAAGAAATGCTTAACTTTATTTTTCATTTTTTTAGTCTGATTTTATTTTTTTAAATAAATTCTAAATACGGTAGTTGCCCTGAATTTCATAAAATTCCTAATTCTATGTTCAATATGTTTATTTTAAAAAATGTAATGAACTTTTTAATAATGGTATGTTTTAAGTATCTGCCTTCATTCAATTTGTTATGCTTCACCTCAGAATTGTGCATATTTGGTCACATTCCTACCAATTCCAGACCTGTAAAAAAAATCTGAACTTTTCCTTGTTTCTAATATGGCCATGTGGATGGTTATTTGCAAGCTTAAAATAGTCTGCAAAACCTGAGCATAACTAGCTGTCTCACTGTCTCTCTCCCTCTCCCTCTCCCTCTCCCTCTGTCCTTGTGAAAAAATATTCCTGATACAACAGTCTATTGTTTGTGATGAAATTCAAAATCTGAAATTGCCTAAGGAAGTGGGATTGCATTCTACCTTCTCCCAGATCATATACAGACTCTGCTCCTCTTCTTGCTCTGTCTTGAACTAGTGTGTTGCAACTGAAGACAGTTTCTGGCATCTATGCAGATTTTCTTCCTTCTAGGGTGTCTGCCTTCTTAGACAGCAACTTAGGTGGGCAAGTTTAGTACTTGCCTTTCCACCTCGTCAATTTGCTCAGAGCCTGGACCTGAACTTGATTTTGCTGCTTTATAGTCATTGTGTCTGCTACAGCTATGTCCCTGATTTCTACAGAAGACTTTGAAGAATTGCTTGCAGTCAGGAATAGCAGATCCATCTTTCTTAATCCTCTTTCATTCCTGATTTGTCTTCCATGTGTGTTCTACTAGATCTTCTCTAGGTAGCACAGCAGGCTTCCACTTTCCATTTAAAATGTAGTTTTACATGCATTTTCTGTATGGCTTAGGCAAATGGCAGTTGTAAGTGTGATGCCTAAGCCAAGAGAGCCTGGTTTAGCTCTGCAGACTAAGCACCGTAATTAACATCCAGCTGTCTGCAATTACACCAGTTCGAATCTCGCCAGGCTCAAGGTTGACTCAGCCTTCCATCCTTTCTAAGGTAGGTAAATTGAGGACCCAGTTTGTGGGGGCAATAAGCTGACTTTGTATAAATATACAAAAGTATGAAGGCTATTGCTTAACACATTGTAAGCTGTCCTGAGTCTCTGGAGAAGGGCAGCATATAAATCAAATTTTTTAAAAAAGTGTTGGTCATTAAGAAATATGGCCTTTACAATGGAAATCATCAGTTTTCCTCCTGGCCTTTACTGAATATCCATTTACTATTACAATTATTTACTGCTTATTAGAAGAGCATCCACTTTCTCTTATTGGAAAATTCTTAATTTCATTTAGATTTGACCTGTTCACTTAGGTCTTCACTTGGGGATAGTCTTGAAATACTCAGAAAAATTTGCCTTTTTTTGGCAAAACATCTTTTTTGAAGGCTTGCCGCCACGATAGGTTGGGTCGTATTTGAAGTATTGCAGCTGGTGTTTGGCATAGTGTTGTTGTTCACCATTCAGCAAAGTATTGTGGCTTACAGAATGAAAAGTGTGGAAGTTCTAAGTTTCTTCTTCCAGAAATCCTCTGGGTCTTTGTACCCTGATATCCATCTCCCAATACCCTTAAATCTCTTAATAAGTGGATAAATACCAGATTTGGGGATATAATTTAGCAGCATATTATATTTTTAAATCTAGTCTTCCTCTGGGGAAGTTGCTGCACCATAGAAATAATATTTTTTTAAATAATAATAGTAATAATAAACTTTATTGTCATTCTGTATACACAGTATACACATACAACAAAATTTACTTGATGCCCAAAGACCAGGTCACACACACATAATCCCCAAACACACTCCCACCCACCACAATTCCCCACCCCTAAACCACCCAAACATCCACACAACAGACCAAGTAATACTGTCCAACAATTCATGGTGGCCCTTTAGTTTATTATTGAGTGCAATTATAGCTCTGAGATAAAAACTATTCAGAAAACGTGTGGTCCGAGTTTTAATTGTTCTATATCTTCTGCCAGAAGGCAACAGTCCAAAAAGATTGTAAGCAGGATGGGAAGAGTCTCTGAGAATGTTATGCAACTTCCTCAAACAGCAAGATTTGAAGATGTTGTCCAGGGCTGGTAGCTGGAGTCCGATAATATTCTGGGAATATTCATATGCTATGAATGCTATTCATAGCATTTTAATGATTCTCTGTAGAGCTTTTTTGTCTGCTATAGAGCTGCTCCCATACCATGCAAGAATGCCGTATGTCAGGACACTCTCAATGGTGCTGCAATAGTAGGACAGAAGTAGATGCTGAGATAGATTTATCTTCCTGAGCATTCTCAGGAAGTACAGCCTCTTCTGTGCCTTCTTCACAAGCATGTTAGCATTCATGAGAGGTCCATGAGAAGTCCTCCAAGGTATAAGTGCCCAGAAATTTAAAACTACCCACCCCCTCCACCTCCTCACCATTTATGTACAATGGTAGATGTACATCTCTCTTCCTCCTGAAGTCAATTATACATTCTTTAGTTTTTGTGGTGTTAAGTGTGAGATTATTACACCACAATGTCAGCCCTTGTACCTCCTCCCTGTAAGCAGACTCATTGTTCTTCTTAATGAGCCCCACCACTGTTGTTTTATCCACAAATTTAATAATTGTGTTGGTGTTATACAGTGGGGTGCAGTCATGCATGTACAAGGAATAAAGGAAAGGGCTTAGCACACAACCTTGGGGGGTTCCTGTGCTTAATATCAGAGTAGAGGAATGGTGAGATCCCATCCTTACTGACTGTGGCCTACCTGTCAGAAAATCCCTTATCCACAAGCAAATCCTCTGATTTATACCCAAATTGGACATTTTAAAAAACAACCTGTTGGGTAAAATGGTGTTAAAGGCAGAGCTATAATCCACAAATAACAGCCTTGCATGTGTCCCCTGTTGTTCCAAGTGATTCGATACAGTATGGACAACAAGAGACATAGCATCATCAGTTGATCTGTTATCCCTATATGCAAATTGGTATGGGTCCAAAGTAGATGGAAGACTAGCCTTAATATAGTCCAGCCTCTCAAAACATTTCATGACTACAGATGTTAAAGCTACTGGTCTATAATCATTAAGGGATACCACTACTGTCTGCTTAGGAACTGGCACTATAATAGATGTCTTTAATATTTAAATAACTATTCCTGTTTCAGTGTACTAAGTAAGTTATTGTCCTGCTTGGAAAATCTTCTGAGCTTGTACATGGATAACAGTTGCTACCTAACAGTTTTGACCTCCCCCATCCTTCTCATTTTTTCCTTAGAATTAGAGTTACAGACTAAATCTACATTTATTCACCTTAGTTGGCAATTCCTCAGGCTGGCAATATCAGGTCTTCATAAATCTTATTCCAGAACATAGTCCCACTCTGGACTATGGATCTTTTTCCCAATCTAAATAAGTTTTCACAATTCAATGATCTTGCCATACATCTTCAGTGGGGTTTTTTATAATTTTTTTTTATCCCGCCTTTCTTAAATCTGAAAAAGTGAAGAGACTCTTTTCCAGCAGGTTCATCACTGCTTGCTAGGAAGATTACATGACAGACAGCATTTACCTTGAAAATACTGTGACCCTGATTACAAGTATTTTTGAAATATATTCCTTGTGCATTAGAGAATATATCCAAAACACAAATACTGACTGGGTTCCTACTGTATATTGTGTACAGTTAGCTTAGTTACAGTTTAATATTTTCTGTTCATATTACTGAATGGGACTGCTGGTCAGTCAACAGCGGGTAAGAGGAGGAGCTGTTATGGGGCAAAGATGACAGTTGCTCTTTAAAAATTATGATTTAAATCGACTTGATTTAAATCAGATCCACCCTGAACTATTGTAGCTTATGTATTATGATTTCTGGGAATTAACATAAATTAAATGCTCATGGCTACTTGAATAATGTATGATATATGTACTGATATACTGAATCAAATCTCCGAGTTTCCCTTTCCTACACATGGACCAAATATAACCATCTTATTTATTATTCCTTGCCCTCCCTGACCTGGGACATCAGATGTTTTGTAGTGTATCCTGAATATCATTAGTATGTGGTTGTTTATAGTATTGGCTAAATTAAAGAAAGAACATTAAAGGATGTCACATTCTGGCATATGTAATTAAGATGAACAGTTGAGTAAACTTCAGGCATAGTAATTTGAAAAACCCCAAAAGATGCTGAAAATAGATAAATGACTTGCTTATTTTTATTTTTACTCACAGTATTTTAACAGAAATGTTGCCGATTACTTCATTTTTATCTAAACAAATTTACTTTCAATGTAAGATATAACAATAATAAAGCTTAAGAACAATTTTACTTATAGAAAATATTGGTGCTATCAAACATAGAAAAATACAGAGTAAATGTACACAACTGCAAATGGAGGTGAAATGTTCTAACATCAATATTCCTCAGATGTGGGAGAGTACATTTAGAAGCAAAAAAAGAAACAAAATTAAATTAATTTCAACATTGCTACACATAGCGTACAGACTGCTGGTCTTTATAAAACTAAAGTTCCTTAATAATTACTGCTTGCAGATAATTGCTAAGACAGCTACTGAGCCTGTAACGTCTGCAAAGACTCATAACCTAACTACAAACGAAGCTGGATTTTATTGCTGAGTAATTTATTGCTTCATATTACTGAATTCCTGCTGTTTTTGCAATTGAATATGATTGTGATAATTTGTTCATAAATAACCATTGAAGTATAGAGAGGTACCTTACCAATTTGGGAAGAGGGGGCTGTGTGTTTGTGTTTATATGTGCATGTTGATGTGCACAAATACACGCATGTCAACATTTTTTTAATCACTTCATCTCGGGAGATTTCCTTATTTTTCCAAATTTGGGCAAAGGTCATTCTTGCTGCTGTTATAATACGTATTATTAAGTAAATTACCCCTTTACTATATTTCCCATTTATAATTCCCAATAGGAATAATTCTGGTTTATATTCTATTTCTTGTCCAGTTAATTCTGCCAGCCATAAATGAATTTTACGCCAATACTCCTTTGCTTTTTTACATGACCACCACATATAGTAATACGTCCCTGATTCCTGGTTGCATTTCCAATGTTTTGGTGATAAATTTCTAAACATTTTTGCCAATCTTGCTCTCCGCTATTACTTTGGCTTCTTGCTTAGAATATCTCGCCGAAAACGTTATCGAATGCTTTTTAGGCGTCTAAAAATAGTGCCACCTGTGTACCACTATGTATCTCGTAATATTCTAAAACATCTAGTATTATTCTTATATTATTTTTCATTTGTCTTTTTGGTAAGAAACCGTTCTGATCAATATGAATAAATTTATTTAGAAACTTTTTTAGACAATTGGCTATTATTGATGTGAATATTTTATAATCTTTATTTAGAAGAGATATAGATAGGCTTATAGTTCTTAGTTAGCGTCCTATCAGAGTTCTCCTTTGGTATTAGTGCAATATTTGCCTCCACCCATGATGATGGTATTTTCGCCTCTCCTAACACTGCATTATATACTTCAAGTAAGACTTGGACACAGTATTCTGATGGAACAGTGGCAAAATAAGTGGTTAAAAGAATTGAAATTTACATTATTTTACAACTTAAAAGATATTTTTGATAAAATGATATACCATCAGTAGGTGACTCCAGAAATATTGTCTGGAATGTATAAAGGTACTTCAAATTTATGTTAGAAATGTGGACACAATGAAAGGTCATTTTATCATATTTGATGGATTTGTAAAAAAAAAAAATCAGAAATTTCTGAATTCAAATATGTAGAGTAATATAACTTTAAAGATGAACCTTCAACTGAAACCATAACTTTTCTTGCTGGAATTAATGGAAAATCAGAGCCTTGGAAGGTTATTTTTATACAGTATATGATTACTGTATAAAATGAGACATGCACCAAAGAATGGTTGATGAATATGAACAAAGCTAGCACAGTGGCAAAATTAATTTGATTAGAAAAAGATCAACAATTAATTTATCAATAATTGGAAACCCCTTATAAGCTTTTTTTATGACAACAGAGAAAAATGAGCTTAAGATTCGAAGATTAGAAAGAGTAGCTTATGGAAAGGAAATTATAATGCAACCATAGGGAAAGGGAGTAAAATATAAATGCATTTATAACTGCTGTCAAAAAGATCAAAAGCTGTTTCCCTAACAACTTCTGTTTTCTTTTTTATACTATTCTTCATTATTTCTTTTGTTACTTTTCTAATATTTATAGTGTTAAAAAATTCATAAGAATTATATATATTTTTTTAAAAAGCATGCTGTTTCAGTGGGCAGGTTTCATAAGAGAAAAAGGTTTTATGGGTCCCACTAGTTGACATGGGTTAATGGGACCCAGAATATTGTTACTTTGTTATAATATAAAACAGAGAGAAATTACAAGAGTAGATGATCCCTCAAATAACCAGGTCTTGTGCTATGAAGTGCTTAGGTCAGTGATGGCTAACCTTTTCTGGACCGAGTGCCTAATTCATGCGCATATGCCCAAACCCCCAAAATGCAATGTGCCCTGCTCCCACACATGTGCATGCATACGCCCTGCCCCCGCACACACCCTGTTCCTGTGCATGCATGCGTGGCTCCCTGCACTCGCCCTGCACATGCGGATCCTGGGCATGCACCCTGCACCTCCACACATGCACACATGGCCCCCTCACACATGCACCACCGCCCATGCATGGACACGTTCCCCACGCATGCACTCCATGCATGTGCAGCAGAGACCCGAAGACTAGCTGGGCAGTGGGAGGTGCACACACATGCGCGGCAGAGCTGAACTGGGGCGATGACTCGTGTGCCCCCAGAGAGGTGTTAAGCAGTACCTTGAACTCTATCTGGAAACATTACTGATAACATGGGATCCAAAAGCTACTCAAAACTATTGATAGTTGGTCTGGTCTTAGTTTTTTAAATTCAATTATGGTAGCCAGGTAGCTTCTAACAATCTATTTATATGCCATGGATTGCCATTTCTTCCTTGTGTCAATTGTTCTATTTAGGTCTATTGGAACACAATTCCCCTTTAAAGGAAAACAAAGTAAGAACTGAAGAGTTCTGCTATCTCCTCAGCACCTATTATTATTTTGTCTTACATTTTCTCCCATCACTGGGTCCACCCTTTTCTTCCTTTTACTACTACAGTAATATAGCCAAAAAAGCTCTTTTTGTTGTTTTCATGGGGAAGCTAGCTGTCATGACGTATCTGTAGCTGAAAACAACAGACGGATTATTGTTTTAAAATATGCTCAATCTTATTGTTATGTCCTTTTAGAGAGAAGAAAAGCAGCTTGAGCTATCCCTGGAGGCTCTTATCAGTCAAGTGGCTGACCTGAAGAACTCCTTGGTCAGTTTCATTTACAAGCTGGAGAATGAATATGACCGGCTCACTTGGTAAGATTTCATAGCCAACTGGTACTGGTGGGAGGGGACAGTATTTCATGTAATATTTCACCTGATTTAGGGAACCTGTCAAAATACATTGAACTCAATTCAAAACTTAATCCTTACTAGTTCCCAGTTTATTTGGAGAATGAAGCAAATTTTCTGATTTCAGGATGTAACTGCCTATTACGTTTTTAGCAAAGCATTCAGTCCCTTCCTTTTTCATCTTTGTGTGAGTTTCATGAAATTGAGTGGCAATTATTCTGGAATAAATATAGAAAGGTTCAGGCTGTAAAACAAATGATTTCTGTAACAAATATTCTTTGTTTTGGAACATTTTTTTAAATTTAACAATATAAAATCAGTTTATTTGCTCAGAATTCACTGGGCTTTGAACAAGAGTCATTTTTAATTTTTTGACCTAACAAGATGGTCAAAGTTAGATTTGTTTGGCTCTACCCAGTATTCACATTAAGATCTGTCTTTCTATTAAGATCTTTTTGAAAATTCCCTGGCTGTCAAAGGCTCATTTATCTGACAGAAGGCATTCTCCTGTGAGAGAATGCCTCACAGCATAAAAGCAGAAAAGCATAAAATGAACTCCCCCAGAAGCAGTGTTTGGTACACATGACTCTTTAAAAAATAGCCAAGACTTATTTCTTCACCAAATTATCATTGGCAATAGCAATAGCACTTAGACTTATATACCACTTCATAGTGCTTTCACAACCCTCTCTAAGTGGTTTACAGAATTAGCATATTGCCCCCAACAATCTGGGTCCTCAGTGCTTTCATGGGTTTTAATTTGTCTTTGAGTTTCTAAGTTTTGTGTTTTGAATTTAATCGTTAGCTCCCTTGAATGTGTAGAAACCAGAATATATATTGTGTAATTAAATATTCCTTATAGGAAAATCTGTTCATGACATATGTTAGAATTAGAGTGGTAATGCTCAATGAATTCTATTTCTTTTTATTAAATTAATCTAAATATTAATTCCCTCAAATGTATCCACAGATGTTCATTTGATATAATTCATTTATTTCTATTTCCATCCTTCTGTCTTAGGCCCTCTGTGCTAGATAGTTTTGCTCTGCTCTCAGGGCAGCTTAATACTCTGAACAAAGTGCTGAAGCATGAGAAGACTCCACTGTTACGCAATCAGGTTATTATCCCTTTAGTGTTATCACCAGATCGGGATGAAGAGATAATGGTAAGAATTTGACTCAGTGTGTACCTTTTTTAGTTCTAAGAGAAAATAAAGTACAGGTAGTCCTCGATTTACAACCACAATTGAGTCAAAAAATTTCCCTTGCTAAGCATGGTGTAAGTAACATGGTGGTTAAATGAATCTGGCTTTCCCATTGACTTTGCAAAAAAGTTGAAGACAGTGATCACATGATCCCAGACACTGCATCCATCACATAAACACATTCCAGTTGCTAAGCATCCAAATTTTGATAATATGACTGGGGGTGTATGAAATGTGAAAAATGGTTGTCACTTTTTTCCATGCGCTGTAATTTCAAACAGTCACAAAACAAATGGCTGTAAGTCGCGGACTATGTGTACTGAACAATGAATGTTTTATCAGTGAAGAAAAAGTTGAGTGAATAATGCAAAGCTTGCAAACTTTCACAAAGACAACTATATAGAAAGAGTAGAAAACCAACAGAATTTTTCTTCTTCCTACAAACTAAAGTATTTGATTAATAGAAATAGGTGTTATGGATACTACTCTGTATGACAGTAGAATAAAAAGACATAAATATGTTATTGAATAGTAATAGTATGAAAAGTTTATTTTTGATAGTGACAAACTAAGTAGCTAAATATAATGCATAAAAGCAGGCTTAAATTCCATAAAATTACTATATAACCTGCCAATTAAAATTTACAAGTATAGGAATTAAGCAAAAGAGAACAATACATAATAAAGCAAAAGTGAGTAAATAAGAATAAAATTTAGATAAAAGAATAAAAGGACTTCTTTGTAACATTCCAGGATTAGGACATCTAAAGACTTGCCGTATTTTCTGGCATATAAGATGACTTTGTAACACATGAAAATTTTCTCAAAAGTCGGGGGTCGTCTTATACGCCGGGTGTCATTCTCCTGTAAACAGGCAGACCAGCCCAAAAGGCTCTGACGAGCCAAGCCAACCATCCCAGCTGAGTTGCCTGCTAATCAGGCAACTTAGCTGGGATCGCCAGAGCCATGTAAAAGGAAAAAAGTTTTTTCTTTTTAAATGGCTCTGGTGATCCAAGCTCTGACAATCCCAGCTGAGTTGCCTGCTAATCGGTAGCAAAAATCCCCCCCCCCCGCCTCCAGCTTGCTTACCTTAGCTGCTACTTGCAACACTTGCCTTGCTTCACTTGCCTGCAATCCATTGCAACACCAAGCAACTGAATCTCCCTGCCTGCAATCAAGCAGGCAGGGAGTTGTGGACTTCAACTCCCAGACTTACTCAGCCAGCAAAGCAAAGCTGGCTGAGGAATTCTGGGAGTTGAAGTCTACAAGTCGTAAAATTGCCAAGGTTGGAGACCCCTGTTCTATTGGGTAAGTTTTTTTTTACTTTTGGGAGCTTTTAAAAAAATAGTTAATTGGGTTTTTTTTTTATTAGTTGTTCTTTTTTAGACCTAGCCATTTAAATTTTAGGAAGTTTTAAATGTAGCTTTCATATAAAAATAAAATAAAATTGGTGCAGCCTTCTGAGATTTAGTGTGTTTCTGTAGTGTTTCACTCTAAGTACACAAACACAAAAAACCTCACAAAGCTGTATGTAGAATTTTTTGTGAGTAAAGTGTGAAAGTTGGGTTTTGGCGCTTTTTGTGGCTGTGTGAGGTTCCTGCTTGTTGCAGGGGCCATTTTGGGTCTAGTACAGCTCCTTTTACATTATGGGTGAGCCAGTTGGTGTTTTTTAATTTTTATTTGGTGTGAGTTTGAAGAGGGGTAATCTTATATGGCGAGTGTAGCCCAAACCCTATATTTTAACAGGAAAAGTTGAGGGTCATTTTATACGCCAAGTCGTCTTATGTGCTGGAAAATACAGTATTTTAGCAATAATTACCAATAAGAATTTGACAACTCTGTAATAGGAGGTTTGACCACATTTCCCTCCCTGAAAGATTGATCTCTACTATGATGTTGTATTGGTATGCCAGCACATAGTTGGAACAATGAAGAAATTCATGTCCCAGGTTCATTATGGCGAGGAGAACAATTCTCCAGTGCGCTGATTGGAGAACCCAAAGCTTCGGATTATTCAGTAGTCTAGCAGTTTGAGACTGAGTGTGTTCCTTTAAATTTCTTCAGACACGCCCACCTGCTCGTCTGTGTGTCAGTTTTATTCACTCAGTCGAGCTAGTGTAACCGTCTCTTTTTTGCTTTGGTCTCTTGTTAGGACATTAACTACGAAGCTTTGGATTCATGTTTGGAGTTTCATCCTCTTCTTCACTTAATCTGTTGAGACTCCAACTTCACAAATACTACTTTCCCTCATGAGCATCGATGGCGTGAGTCACCTGGGCTCCAGGCAGACTGCCCCTTGATCTTCCTGTAGGATTTAGGAGCTCTGTCAATCCTACGACAACTCCATTCGTTAACAACTGCCGCCAGCATGTGTGTTGGTTCCTCGGTTTACCGTCAATACCACCCCGCCTCAGATTTCCACTCCAGTGTTTGGCGGCCCGTGAGTCCCTGCCCTGCTCTCAGTGGCACACTCTATATAACAGTGATGACTAACCTTTTTGCCATCGTGTGCCAAACGCGGGGGTCACGGGTGCAGGTGTTCACATCCATAATTCAGTGTGTCCTGCCCTCCCGTGCATGCACACATGACCCCCCCACACTTTCCCCTGCTTTTGGTATGTGATGACACGGTGGGCCCGGTAGGCCCGTTTTCCCCCTCCCCAGGCTCCAGAGGCTTTCTAGGAGCCTGGAGAGGGCAAAAACAGCCTTCCCCATCCCCCCGGAGGCCAGATACAGTCAGTTTCCCAACTTCCGGTGGGACCGGAAGGCCTGAAAATCAGTTGTCTGAGGCGCGCATACGTGCTGGAGCTGAGCTCGGGCCACACTCACATGCCCACCAATATCGCTCCGCGTGCCACCTGTGGCACCCGTACCATAGGTTCGCTATCACGGCTATATACAGTTATATCTGCAGGCTTTTATTGTGGCGCAGGGAGTGCTTTTGAGTGCTCGCGCGCTCCAAGGACGGTACTAACACTGCGCCTGTTGGCGCCATTTGTGGCGGGCGTGAGTACCTGCCTGATATCGGGGACACTCCCTATATACATCGGTGGCCGGCTGGCGGCGCTTTTGAGTGCTCGTGCACCTTTGGACAGCGGAAATAATCGCGAGGCATATCCAAACGCCTTGATCTTGATTGCCGCCATTTGCCTCGCCATCCCAGCTTCGGCGGCGCTGTTGGCCCCTTTACATTAACGGCTGGGGTTTTCTGCCCAGCAACAGCTCTGCAGCTGCGCTCCAGGCGGCTTCATTTCAGTGCGCCTTCGGTGATGAGGGGCAGAGCTCGATCAGAGCACCCCGCTCATGACCTTCCTCATTCATCTACGACTGCCTCAGGATCCACGCCGCGGGTTTCTTTTTCGGCCATTACATCGGCCCTGCTGGCAAGTGCAGCTCCTATTACGCATTACCATAGGCCCTGTGGACTTTAGTTTCTAACTTCCTTGGGCGGGTCGGGGCTAGCTGGGACCACGCTGGGAGTGTGTGACTGTTTCTAACTCATGCGTCCCCCACCCCCCACAAGAACAAAAAAAAAAATTTCACATTTGTCAATTACTACCAAGGGATTTGGAACGCGCCTGGTCATTATGGTGGAGTGCGAACTGTCCTCCGACCTTTAAAACAGCCACAGTTCTCCTGAACCGCAAAATCCACCCGTTACGGCTCGTAAGGCTACTAAGAAGCGCACCTCCCACACCTCTTCTGCCACTAAGGCTCCATCAGAAGGATGGTTAAAAAAGTCAGCGGCCACTGTCAAAGACACCTCCAGGAGACATAAAGCCTTGGAATGTCAATTCAAAAAGGCGCGTAGCTCTACCTACCATATTCGACCTGATTTGGGCAACCAGCCCGCTACAGCTTCATCTTTGTGCCCTCAACCTATGCCAATGAGGGGGCCGGGCATTCTGTCCACGATAGCCCCTATTCTGCAGCCGGAGTTGGCGCATACTTCTGAGATTGCATCCATCCCATTTGTGGGTCCTGTGGATCTGTCTCGTTGTAGCTCTCAGCCTCAGCGATCTCCTCCTGAGGCAACCTTTACTCCCACAATGCGCTGGGGAGGTTGCTTCTCCTGCCTTTCCTTATGATATTCAGAGATTCATCTCTGAAACCATTACCAGGACTCTGACGGCTAAAGTTCAACAGCCTGTGCAGTATGTGGCCTGGCCTCACACTCACCTTCCGCAGGAGGCTGACTGGCACTCCTTGGACGTTCGTCGGACTCTGTGCAGATACATTAAGAGGACATTGCATTTCCATAAATCAGAAGCCTTATTTGTCTCCTTTCTTTCCACTACAATGGGTAGAAAAGTATCCTCTTCGACTATTGGGAGATGGCTGAAAGCCTGCATCTCCAAGGTATACACACTCCGGAACAGACCGATTCCCACATGGATCCTTGCACATTCTATGAGGAATGCAGCTACAACGGCTGCTTGGGCCACCCAAGCCTCTGTCTCCAACATCTGTAGGGCGGCCCCTTGGACATTGTTGACCCCATTTATTCGTCACTGTAAAGTGGACTCATTTGCCTCAGCGGAAGCATCATTCGGCCGAAAATTGGAAAAATAGCAAAATTGGACGGATGGTTCATAAAATCCCATTTAATGAAAGAAACGGATGTTGTTTACCTGAACGTCCCTTCTAGACGCACTGCTGGAGAATCCAACCCACCCTGTCAGGCTGCTGGGACCTTCTCCACCTTTACGCCCGTCTTCATAATCTTTCCTTTGTGAATAAAACTGACGCGCAGACAAGCAGGTGGGCATGTCTGAAGAAATTTAAAGGAACACACTCAGTCTCAGACTGCTAGACTACTAAATAACCCGAAGCTTTGGATTCTCCAGCAGTGCGCCTAGAAGGGACATTCAGGTAAGCAACGTCCGTTTCTTTCATTAAATGGGATTTTATGAACCATCTGTCCAATTTTGCTAAAGATAGAACATGAAGGCTTTACAGTATGCTGAGCAAACCAGATTGAATGGATAGTTTGCAGAGCTAAATGCAAGTTTATATTTTGGAACCCACTCTTGTAGATTGCCTATAGCACTCAATTCTGCCTGACAAGGAATACCATAATAATAGTAGACTTTAGACAGCAGTTAAATAAATGCTTTGCAAAGCTTAAAAATAAGCTCTTACAGCCAAAAAGAAAGCATTAAAATTACAGGATTGGATTTTAAACTGGAAGCAATTATCAAATGCTATATAGCTCAAGTTTCAGTTGCACACCAAACTTGTATATAGGGAATAGTTACCTTAAAAGAGAGGCCAGCATATGTTTATAGGTGAAGTCAAGCCATTTTGTTATTATATGGAGCCACATGATAGAAAAAGATATATGCATCCTTGTGTGTGTGTGTGTGCTTATACACATTGATGTGGTGAATCTGTGGGTCATGTGGTGAGTCTGAGTTTACACATGGGAGAAAGAGACATTAAATCCAGATCTTTACTAAATTAGCTCAGTTACTACAGAATATAAGTTTTCCTGTATTATGTTTAAAAATTGCTTTTATATGTATTGCTTTACTATTTCTATTAAGATGTTGGATTGTATTTTGAACAGTTGACAATGAAACATATTTGTGATCATAATAAGGGAATATAAGGAAATATTAGGAATTATATTATGTTGTGAGATTTTAAATTTAAGGGGTTTAATTTAAAGATGAAAAGGGAAAAATTGATTTTTATGAAGATCAGAGGTTAGAATGAAGGGTAATATTGGTCTACAAAAATTAGAATAAATACTATGGCAAAAAGTGAATATATAAATTATGTTGGAAATGACTAAATATTGTTTAAATTTGTGAACCAGCCAATACTCTGTTCAGAAAAAATACATTGTATGTTTGTTTGTATGTTTGTGTAAAAAATAAAAAAACTTTTTTTTAAAAAAAAAAGAAGGGGTCGACTTATTTTCCAAAGCTTATTTCCAAAATGAACATGGAGCTGATCAGAGAATGCTCATTCATTCCCTATATTTCGGTCAATATTATTTTCAGGATGAATCAAAACTCATCATACCGTAGTACAATGTACATTGATGTATACTGTATATGACAGTTTGATATTATAGTTCAGGTTACAAGCTTTTCCTTCACAACAGCTGACTTGCAGATAGTGAAGACGCTAACTCATTGAAATTTATTTTAATAGCTTAATTTTATTATATTAAGAAAGAGAAAAATTAAAAACTTGCAGAGGTAGATGTTCTGAAGCCACATTTCCAATAGCTTGAGGCCTATGCGTTTAGCTTTGTATTGTCTGATTTTGTTGCAAGATATGAGTCCTAATAGATTGAATATTACAGCGGCAGACAGAAGGACGAGTACCAGTGTTCAGCCATGAAGTTGTACCTGATCATCTGCGAACTAAGCCTGATCCTGAGGTAGAGGAGCAAGAGAAGCAGCTAAGCACAGATGCAGCTCGTATTGGCACTGATGTGGCACAGGTAGGATAATGACTGATTAACATGGACTAGGAGATAGTCACTGGTTTCAAATCCTACTATACTACATTTCCTTGCAGCCAAGGTTGCTTGAAATCATCGCATCCCACTGTCCATGCTATCAGCAGTACGCCTCTCTGTATGTCAGAAATTATCTGTTTTGTGGATGGATATGTATGTCTGTATATGGTAATTGCTCATTTACATAGGTTCATATACACTCTTAATAGGCATAATTTTTTCCAGTCCCAGGTCTCATTTGGCACCAATGAGTTCTCAGATCCAAAATGATGCCTACCTCTGATTTTTTCAAGGCAGTGTGGTTTCAAACTGTCTCCAGCTTCCAGAATATCTGGCTATAGGCTTTAATGAGTTTTATCTGCATGAAGTCAGGCAATCTGAAGCACTTGTAAATTCTGACATATGATTTTTATGATTGCAGAAACAGATTCAAAGCCTAAACAAAATGTGTTCGAACTTGCTAGAGAAAATCAACAAAGAAGATCGAGAATCTGAAAGTGGAGGTATGATTCTAGATAAGGAGGAGGACCAAATGAGCTTTAGTGGGGACAACACTATTGAGAGACAGAAATCCCAGAAGCAGAGATTAAAGTATGGTAAGAAGTAAAACCTACACTTTTGGAAAATTTGGAGACCAGTATGAATGCTTTTCTACCCTATAGGTTTACGCCAGAACAAGCAGACATTCAACCCTGCTGATACCAATGCCCTAGTTGCAGCTGTAGCCTTTGGAAAAGGATTGTCCAACAGACGTCCACCAGGAGTGGGAAATTCTGTTCCAACCAGTCAGCAAGCTGCCAATGCCATCATAGCTGGTACTTCTACCATGCAACAAGTGCAAATGTCAGGCGCACCAAATCAGCCGCAGCCTATGCTTGGAGGAGTGCAGATGCCACAAGCAGGGCAACCAGGTAAAAAGAATCACAGAGACAAATATATAGTCGTACTGTTAGGACAATAACAGTTGTTAGGAAGTGTTGTCCCACAAAAATTAAACATTTTGTATAAACAGACAGGCTTTGAAAAAGGACAGCTATTTGGGACAAGATATGCGATACCTGTTTCTTCCACATCATTTTAGGAAGGGATATAGCAGCGTATGGTTTATATTAACATTAGCCAGGTATCTCTGATCCTGGAGATGAGATAAGATTGTATTAAATATAGGAATGTCCATTATACTGAGAATAAGTGGCTAGTGATCAAAATCAGGGAAAGGCTACTCTCATTATGTCCAGCTGGATGGTATTTTCAAAATGCCTTTACTTACCATAGCAAAGTAAGATAGTGGATGATGAATAGTGGATAGTGAGTAAGATAGTGGATAGTAGGAAAGTAAGATAGTGGATAGTGATGAATTTCTTATTCATCAGGTTTCTTATTTAGTGCATAAAATGCCTGAGAAACTTGCACAAGGTGATGTTAGAGTTTGAGTGAATGATTAAATGTACTTCCCTCAAAAATGTGTACAAGAAAGAGCTAGAGATAGTAATAAACATATTGCCCCCTAAATTGGTCAGATTCTTATTGCATTACTAAACCCATCTTTTTTCATCTCTCCAGGTAAGATGCCCAGTGGCATAAAAACCAATATCAAATCTGCTTCAATGCATCCCTATCAAAGATGAGTGGGAAGTATTCTGCTCTATTGCTGGTCCTGGATTTCATTTCCAAGTCAACACTTCTTCAAGTTGTTCTCAGCAATTAAACTTGGAGTCTTCTCTGAAGATCACTTGGATCATTTATTAATACAACTGCATTGATCCTGGATACAAGAATATAGACATGTATTTTTCATTCCAAATGATAGAGGCAATTTTGAGACAAGAGACCAGTTCAGATAGCTAAGTCAAGATGGTAAACAACTTTACTTTTTGTTTACTAATGTAAGCAGCCTGATTCCTTGAGTCAGCGCACCTGTTTTGGAACTGCCTGTTGGTGACTGAGATTATATGAGATGTGCACGTTATAACCTTTTTTAAAATAATAATAATAATAATAAAGTTCAAGTGTTCTTTCTCATGTAGGGTTTTTTTTTTTTGTACTTTTAGATGGCTCATGGGAAAATCTGTGGCTTTGTCTTGGCTGCCCTTTTCATACAGTGCTTAAAACCTGTACCATTAGATAGGCCAACACATAATCTACTTTGACTCCTCTTTGAGATTCTTCTGTTCAACCCCATTTTTCTTTGCCTGGGGGAGGGGTAACATTCTAGCTCTTGGTTTATTGTTATAGAACTTTTGTCAAATAATCAACTACTGGGCAGGCACAATGGATAAAACATGCTCAAATTTTATTAATATGACCATATGAAAATCTTTTAAAGTGTTGTAGATAGTAAATATTACAAAGGGTTTCTCAAATGGATGATAATAATCCTGATACATCTTCCTTGTGTCAGTGACAAAGGAAAAGCACTACTTTTTTTTTTTGCTGGAATTGTGTGGGAATCCTAGAAGTCAGAAACAACCTGCTTACTCTGTGATTATCCAAAGCCATCATTTATAATCTGTTACTTGTCTCAGCCACTGGATTCAGATTCTGTTTAACAATAGTAACTTACTATTAAGTGACAACATGAGTGTCTACTGCTGCTAGCAGTAGAAAGGATATTAGGTGATACCTAAACAGATGTTAAAATATTTTCAAGGTTGAAAGACAGTTAATGTTCTGTTCCTAGCAATGGTTGAGCTCAAATTTTGAGCTAACGCATTGTAAGACGCCCTGAGTCTCCGGAGAAGGGCGGCATATAAATCAATTTTTTAAAAAAAAACTTGATCTTCAGGCTCATGCTGTTAACTATTCCCACTGAAGAACTGTAACTTGTTCTATTTAGTGTTGGTGATTGTGGTAGAGATAACCTGCTGGATCTTTTGGGCCAGCAGGAGGAGCAGCAAAAGCTATGACTTAATTTGGCAGGAGCGTCGTGTTCAACCTCTTGTAACTGGGAAATATCCCTTCCTCAGCCTCAACTTTCATAACAACAGTGGAAAATTGCCACACTGTTCTACAGAAATTAAAAGCATACAAGAAATACACTTACATCCAGGGGAATTCAGTCTGCATTTATGTGATAATGGATTTCATGTTTCAATGAATTGGGATAACTGTTAATCTTATGAAATTTCAATGTAACATAATTCGTGACTGATCATGAATTATCGTGGAGCCTCGGTATGGTTGACTCTGATTAGTATATATTTTTATATACTAATTTTATTAGTATATATATATATATGAAAATACTTAGAAAAAATACTATGGTAGATGAAAAGGAGAGAGAGAGAGAGAGAGACTTCTATAATTGGGTGTTAACAATTCCTTTAGATGAACTAATTGTGGTCAAATATAATTTTTCATAGGTTCTTATGGAATTTCCTGTGATTAAAAACTAATTTGAAATGGATAGCTGTATTATATTCTCATGAGGATACCTTACTATAAAATATTTTTTACAGTGAAACAAGCTTTTTAATTTGAAAACATTATAGTTGTTCATCCCATTTTTATATTGCAAATTGTTATTTTTCAGTGTGCTTTTAAAAATAATTTTGTATCTTTAATTGAAAATGGGATGAATTAAATGGAGGGAAAATAAACTCAAATTTCATTCACAGTTCCCATACTATTAAGGCTGCCTCATAAAATGACTTGACAGTGTCTTTTATTAAAAATACAGTTTACAATTGTAAATGGCATATCTTCTATCCATAATCAAATCTGCTGTGACCCATTATGGTATACAAAATGTATTAACTATTTTACTTGTTATGCATTATATAAGACTTCAAAATGAGATACAGCAATGTTTCCCTGTTGTTTCAATCTACATAACATGACAAATCTAAAATGGTTTAATGTGTTAATGAATTTGTTTACATTTGCTATGGACAAAGTTTGTCTGAAGATGGAGGAATCACTTGTAGTAAAATAGTAATTTGGGAAAGATCATTTTAACTATCATCAATAGTTTAATGCATTTCCCCGTTCTAACATTTTTCCTTTTGATTGCCATGACAAAGACATACAATTCCAAATTAAAAGTTACAGTGTATTGTATTTCTATTAGAAATTGAATAAAATGCTGAGTTTTAAATTAAACTTTTTGTACTTTTTTAAATAGTATTTTGAGTTTCAAGCCATACATAATACAGAAAAGATCAGAATATTTTACATTACATCTGAATTTAGAGATAACCATTGCTTCACTTCATACTCAGAAGACAACCAGTTCAGTTTCTGAAGAAGCAAAGTCACATGGTGGAAGTAGAAAAAAAAAAGGAGCGGCCTCAGGTTTTAAATCCCTGCCCCCACCAGCTACTGGAAAAAAGAAGAGAATCACAGCTAGACTACATTGTCCACATCAGCCACCTGAGCCAGCCAGCATCATACTGTAATCAGTTGTATCAAAAGCTGTTAAGAGTTCAAGGAGGGCCAGATGGGCTACTCTCACCCCAAGCCCATCAAAGTTCATTGGCAAATTGATGTCAGTATTATGATCCAGCTTGAATGCAAATTGAATGAGGTCCAGATAATCAATGTCCTCCAAGGCTCTCTGGAGCTGTAGGGTGACCATCTTCATGAGATGAAATATGAAGAAATAGGTTTGCTTATTTGTTTAGGTATTACATATTTCTTAACTGCCTATCTCAGTTGGAAAATAACAGAACCGTTTCTCCCTGACCTCCTTAGTTAATTAGTTAGATGTATCTTGTTAAATAGAACTAATAAATATAGTGCATTTAAAGCTCAGTGTCTTTTATTTCACTTCAGCTGGCAGAAAACTCATGTTACATAACATGAAATGGAATGGAATCATGCAGTAAGTATTAATTAGTGTGCCATGATTGGATTGGGTGACAGCAACCAATGAGTTTTACACGAAAAGTTGAAGAACTGATTAAGCACAATTGGCAGATCTCTACATCTGCCAATTGTGCTTAAATCGCTTGAGGAGCACCCGGAGGTTCCAACTGGCGCAGAGTGCTGCTGCGCGGGTGGTAACAGGAGCGACATGGCGTTCCCATGTAACACCTCTCCTGCGCGAGCTGCACTGGCTCCCGGTGGTCTTACAGGTGCACTTCAAGATTTTGGTTACCACCGTTAGAGCGCTCCATGGCTTAGGACCTGGTTATCTACAGGACCGCCTACTACCACAAATAGCCTCCCACCGGCCAGTATGCTCTCATAGAGAGGGGCTCCGGGTGCCGTCGGCCAAACAATGTCGACTGGCGGCCCCTAGTGGAAGAGCCTTCTTTGTGGGGGCACCTACTATCTGGAATGAGCTCCCCCCAGAGATACGGAGGATCCCGAATCTGCACACCATCCGCCGCACTCTCAAGACCTTTTTATTCCACCAGGACGGGCCTGGCCTAATCTTTTTCCCTCTTTTCTTTTAATATGCAAATTTTAATCGGTTTTTAAATGATTGGGGTGTTTTACTCTGTTTGGGCCAAATTGTTTAATTCGATTTTATTCTGTTTTTAAATTTTGTATTTGTGTATTTTTACCGTTTGGCTGTTCACTGCCCTGAGTCCTTCGGAAGTAGGGCAGTATACAAATCAAATAAAGATAAAGATAAAGAGATCACCAGAAGGGAAATTACTGTCAAATTTGGCATGTCATATGAACATGTGGATTATATAATTGATGTTCTTCAAAAGGCTTGTGCAACAGGTTTTTGTTTTTTTTTTGTTTTTTTGGTATGCTGACAGCAAAGATTAAAGTTTCAAGATTTTATTTATTTATTTATTTATTTTATTTGGCTTATATGCTGCCCTATCTCCAATGGACTCAGGGCAGCTCACAATGATAAAATTCACAAGCCATAATACAGAGTTAAAATCTGGTTAGACCTACTAAAATTTAAAACCTTTAAAACCCCATCAGTCCAGGTCGGGGAACTTGAATAACCAAGTTTTTAATTCGCGGTAGAAGGTGCGAAGGTCAGGAGCCAACCGGAGCTCCAAGGGGAGTAGATTCCAGAGGGTGGGCGCACCCACAGAGAAGGCTCTACCCCTGGGGGCCGCCAGCCGACACTTTCTAGCCGACGGCACCCTGAACAGGCCCTCTCTATGGGCACGGACCAGGCGATGGGATATTGTTGCTGGCTGCAGGTGGTCCGCCAAATATCCTGGGCCTAAGCCATGTAGGGCTTTATAAGTCATCACCAGCACCAATCGGCCCTCCGGGTGAGTTTAACCAGAGTTAAAATTTGACAGCAATTGTCACACAAAAATAAAACAAGGTATCTATTGATAGCATCTTGACAGCTGATGAAACATGGGCTCATCATTATGACCTAGAAATGAAGAATCAATGGAATATCAAAAAGCTTCACCTACAAAAGAAAAAAAAATCAAAACCCAGGTAGGAAAATTCATGTTACATTTTTGGGGATGCAGATTGTGTTACGGACAAGGATTTCTTGAACGTAGCATCACTAATACCTCAGAGCACAACATTGAAAAAAGAAAAGGATAATTTCATGAGCATCTATTTGATTCAAATGAAGGGGTGAAAAGGACTGTCAGAAACTGATTGAAGAGACGAAGTTTGCTTTCATCATGTGGAGACAATAACACCAATAAGACCAAGGAGCTTATAGTGGACTATAGAAGGTATAGATCAGACATCCAGCCCTTGCTTATCAATGGAAACTGAGTGGAGAAAGTGGCCAGTTTTAAGTTTCTGAGTGTTATCATAAAAGAGGACCTGACCTGGGGCACTTAACATTGCAACACTGGTCAAAAGGGCCCAGCAGAGATTATACTACCTGAGACTTCTCAAGAAACAACAACTGAAACCAAGAGTGAAACTTAAAATTATGCAAGATGTGCGTGAAAGAGGGGGCCTTAAGGTTCCCAATCTACGTTTATATTATGAGGCTGCAGTTTTGATACAAGTTGGAGATTGGATTGGCATAACTAAAAGAGAAATCCTGAATATAGAAGGCCACGATTTGCAATATGGATGGCATGCATATCTACTTTATGAAGAAAAGAGAGACAGCGTATTTAATAGTCATATTTTGAGACAAGCCTTGATGCGAGTTTGGAAGAAGCACCAATATCAATTGGATTACAAAATACCTTTGTGGTTGGATCTTGGGCAGATTTTGCCAAATATAAAGTCACTCGGGGGGTTGTTATACAAAGAGATACTTTTTAATGATGGGGGCAGATGGAGTTTGAAACCTTTTAACATTCTGTTGGAGCAAGGGGTGAACTTAACTTGGTTGCAGTATTTTCAACTTCAAGCAAGATGGAGAGAAGATCAGAAAATTGGATTAATGCTACATGAAGAAGATTTGGTGACCCAGATAAAATGTAAAGGGCCGATGCATATTAAACGTGTGTATAATTTATTGTTAGAGAGAGATTCAGAGGGTGAATTAGTTAAAGATTGCATGATAAAATGGGCACAGAATTTTGAAGAACCAGTAATGTTGGAGACTTGGGAGAAGATTTGGGTCCAGAATGTTAAATTTACACAAGCACAGAATTTGAGGGAAAATTTTTATAAGATGTTTTATAGGTGGCATTTTGACCCTAAAAAGTTAGCATGTATGTATCCAAATGTTCAACCTAAATGTTGGAGGTGTGATTGTTTGGATGCAACATATTTTCATATTTGGTGGACGTGCAGAAAATTGAAAGCATTTTGGATCAAACTTTGGTGGGTAATGCAGAACATTTTGAAGCGGAAGCTTGATTTTTCACCTCAGCTTTTCTTGTTGGGAATAGTTAAAGGTTGCTCATCAACTGATACTAGATTGATTTTACACATGATAACTGCAGCTAGATTACTGATTGGCCAAAATTGGAAGAAGGATAGAGTACCCACGATAGAGGAGTGGGTATTGAAGATGTCTAATTTTGTAGAGATGGCTAAAATCTCTGCATATTTAAAAGATAAGACTCATGAAGTTTTTGCTAAGGAGTGGGTGAAATGGGTAGAATATATGAAGCATAAATACCAAAGTAAGAAGTTTCAGCTAGCACTTAACTGAATGTATATTTTTTACACTTAAGTAATTTAAAAGAAAAATGTATTGAATTTGATAATTTCTATTTCTACTTTATATTAAATGATTGAATTTATATTTTTAATTTCTGGTTATAGTATAAAGAGAAATGTACTAAGTATATTGTTTGATTTAGATTATGACAGATGAAAAAGGGGGAAGTAGAGTTAATGTTATATATTACTATTACTTATATGATATCTTAAATTAAATGCTTAAAATTATTAGATTTTTTTATTAATAAAGGGAAAAATTGTTAAGAGTTAGGATTTTATTATATAAAATAATGTTATAGTTTTAGTTTATTAATTGGATCTCACCTTGAAAAGTGGATAAATATGGATTGTTAATGTTTGTCTAATAGCGGAAGTCAAGGGGGGGTTGGGGAGGGAGGGGAGTGGGTAGGGTGGGGAGTGGGGGGGGAAAGGGTTTTTTTTTAAAAAAATTGTAATGTAAAACTTTTTCAATAAAAAAAAAAAAGAAACAACAACTGAATGAAAAACTGCTGATGACCTTCTACTGCTGCGCCATAGAGAGTATTTCAACTTACTGTACCTGTGTATGGTTTGCCAGTTGCACAGTTCAATTGTATAGAATGTGAAGCATGTGTGTTTGTGTTTTATTTTTATAGTTATAAGGTACACTGAAGATGGCATTTAATTTCATTGAACAAGGTGCAATGACAATAAAGTAAACTAAACTAAGTGTAGAGTTCTTGCCCATCATTGGTAGAAGAGGCTTATCCATTGGTTGAAATGTATAGAGCATGATAGTGATTATGTAGAAAAGTAAATACAATTACTAAAGAGTTCATTTCAAAGATTATTTTCTTATGGTATTTATTAAAATATCTAAACTAAGGCAATGGCATTACTATTGCTTAACGCATTGTAAGCCCCCTGAGTCTCCGGAGAAGGGCAACATATAAATCAAACCAATAAAAAAATCAAACCAATAATAATGGCATTACTTTTTATTCAGTTAAAATCTGGCAATGGGTGCTTTGTTATTTCAATAACTGGCTATTGAAAATGGTATAACTTGTTTTAGTAATTATTTAATCAGACGTTTGGTTGAAGCTCTAATTATGAACTCAACCTTAGTGTAGCCATAATTGGTTTAAAAGTGTAGCAATTTCTCCGAGTCCCAGGTGACAATTGAAAGACTTGAATCCTTTCTACTCTTAGAATTGAATAGTTACTTAAATTTCTCAAAATTTGAAAAATAATATTACAATGATCTGATTAACACATTTTGATCTTCTACCATTATTGTCATCCATGAAAACTAATCTGGCAAAATATCTAGACTTCCAGAATATGTTTACAAAATAGGAAATTAAACCAATTGATTTCCAATCAGTCATGTGCTTGTCCCATAGATTTCATGCTAGGAGTATGTATTTATTTATAACATTTATATGGCCACCCAGGTGCATTTGTTTATAATTACATGGCCACCTATCTGCGTTTGTTTGTTTACAACATTTATGTAATTATCCATCTTATATAGCCATACAACATTTATGTAATCATCCATCTCTGGCAGTTCACCATCAAGAATTAACTTAATATCAGTAATAAAACAACATTTCATTTTCATTTCATTTATTTCAATTTATATACCGCCTTCTCCCCGGGAGGGGGACTCAGGGCGGTGAACAACCAAATTTAAAACACATATAATACAAACATTAAAAGAATTTTAAAATTGAATTAAATCATTGGCGTTCAATTAAAAATCTCAACCCCATTAAAATACCCAATTTAAAACCCCTGAAATCAATCGACAAATTTTGTTAAAACCCCATTAAAATCAGTCAAGCAAGGCCGGCTTGTTGGAATAAATAGGTCTTTAGGGCCTTTCGGAAAGTGCGGAGGTCCGGGATCAAACGAATTTCTGGAGGCAGCTCATTCCATAGGGTGGGTGCCCCCACAGAGAAGGCTCTCCCCCTGGGGGCCACCAGCCGACATTGCTTGGCTGACGGCACCCTGAGAAGGCCCTCTCTGTGTGAGCGTACTGGCCGGTGGGAGGTTATCGGTAGCAGCAGGCGGTCCCGCAAGTACCCCGGTCCCATGCCATGGAGCGCTTTAAAGGTCAAAACTAACACCTTGAAGTGCACCCGAAAGACCACCGGAAGCCAGTGCAGCTCGCGCAGGAGAGGTGTCACATGGGAGCACCCTGTCGCTCCCATAATCACCCGCGCGGCCGCATTCTGGACCAGTTGGAGCCTCCGGGTGCACCCCAAGGGGAGCCCCATGTAGAGAGCGTTACAGTAGTCCAGGCGAGACGTGACGAGTGCATGAGTGACTGTGCACATGGAGTCCTGATCCAGAAAGGGGCGCAACTGGCACATCAGGCGAACCTGATAAAAGGCCCCCCTGGCCACGGCTGCCATATGCCCTTCCAAGGACAGCCGTGAATCCAGGAGGACACCCAAGTTGCGAGCCCCCTCTGTGGGGGCCAATGACTCACCCCCAATAGCCAGCGATGGCACCAGCTGGCTATACCGGGACGTCGGCATCCACAGCCACTCGGTCTTGGAAGGGTTGAGACGAAGCCTGTTCCTCCCCATCCAGACCCGCACGGCTTCAAGGCACTGGGACATCACTTCGAGGGCATCATTGGGGTGGTCAGGGGTGGAGATGTACAGCTGAGTGTCATCAGCGTACAGTTGGCAACTCACCCCAAAACCACGGATGATCTCACCCAGCGGCTTCACATAAATGTTGAACAGGAGCGGCGAGAGGACCAACCCTTGTGGCACCCCGCAAACGAGGCGCCTCGAGGTCGACCTCTGCCCCCCTGCCAACACAGACTGCGATCGGTTGGAGAGATAGGAGAAGAACCACCGTAGCACGGTGCCTCCCACCCCCAAACCCCCCAACCGACGCAGCATGATACCATGGTCGATGGTATCAAAAGCCGCTGAGAGATCTAACAGGACCAGGACAGAGGAGCAACCCCTGTCCCGAGCCCTCCAGAGATCATCCACCAACGCGACCAATGCCGTCTCCGTGCTGTACCCAGGTCTGAAACCGGACTGGCACGGATCTAGATAGACGGTTTCATCCAGGTACTGTGGGAGCTGGCGCGCAACCACACTCTCAACAACCTTCGCAATAAAGCGAAGGTTGGAGACAGGACGAAAATTTACCAAAACAGCCGGGTCCAGAGAAGGCTTCTTGAGGAGGGGCCTCACCACCGCCTCTTTCAAGGCGGCAGGCAAGAAACCCTCACTCAAGGAAGCATTTATAATCCCCTGGAGCCAGCCTCGTGTAACTTCCCGAGTGGCCAGTACCAGCCAGGAAGGACACGGGTCCAATAAACATGTGGTTGCGTTTAGACTCCTCAAAGTCCTGTCCACGTCCTCGGAAGTCACAGGATCGAACTCATCCCAGATAACGTTCTCAAGACCAGCCTCAGTCACCTCGCCGGAATCTACCCAGTCAGAGTCCAAGCCTTCCCGAATCTGAGCGACTTTATCGTGCAGATACTGTGCAAAATCCTCAGCCCGCCCTTGCAAGAGGTCCTCCCGCGCTCCCTGATGTAGTAGGGAGCGGGTCACTTTAAACAAGGCGGCTGGGCGGTTATCTGCCGATGCAATAAGAGCGGAAAAGTAATTATGCTTTGCCGCTTTTATCGCCACCAAATAGGTCCTAAAATGGGACCTAGCTAGTGTTCGGTCGGATTCAGATCGACTCACCCTCCAACCACTCTCTAGGCGTCTTTTCCGGCTCTTCATCTCCCTCAACTCCTCAGAGAACCAAGGAGCCGGGCAGATTCAGTGCCGGGTCAGAGGCCGCAAAGGCACGACTCGGTCCAGGGCACCGGCGGCCGCCCTATCCCAGGCGGCCACCAGGTCCTCGGCCGAGTCGTGAGCCAGATAAGGGTTGGTCAGTCAGATGTATTCATTGTAGGAATTCCAGTTGGTTGTTGGGCTTTTAAAATAACCATAGTGCACTGAGTGAAGAAAGGAAACATGGCAGTGTGTGTTCATTATATTATTAGACCATATTCATTCATGTTTATGACATAGGAAGGCATACTGAGCAATATGTTAGAACGCTTAATCCCTGTTCAAATTGTGATCTAAAATTTAATAAAGATGTCCTATTTATTATTATTATTATTATTATTATTATTATTATTATTATTATTATTATTATTATTATTCTCTTTTAGGTGTGGCAGCATAACTTCTTGTTTTAAGAAAGCAATAACAAACCCTTTCTTAAGAAGCTTATATTGGACGCTTTAAAGACTAGCAATTATAGGCTCATCTTCCATGAATAAGGTGTTCAAGTGGGTAATCAGGCAGGGATCTGGAATAACAAATGATTTCAATCTATTTCAAGACTGCTTTAATCATCTGAAAGAATGGTTGAACTTGACACAGGGAATGTGACTCTTTGGTTCTGGATCTCTCGGTGGCTTTCAAGACTATGAATTGTGAACATGGACTTCTAAGGGCTTAACAACTTAATGGGCTGAATGGCCTGAAGATCAAGGTCATGGGGAAGGGACTGAGGATTGTTAGCTGGGGGATGACAGTTGGTTCCCCCCCCCCCGATTGTTCCTCCCCCCCTTATTAGACTTAGGCCTAATATGACCATTCAGCATAAATTTACAGCTATTGATTGATCTGCAGCCTTATTTGACCATTATTTGACCATCTTGTCCTCCCTGGATTACCAGGATTATTCAATCATTTATTCCATCCTATGACTACACCTTGTTTTTTTTTTTTTTTCTGAACTAAGCCTCGGCTATTGCTGGTGTCAGGATGGGAGGAGACACAGACACCGAGAGTCTTGAACTATCGTGGGACGGACCATCTTCTTGTTTGATGTTATGACTCTGGTTTGGTCACCGTGAGAGGGCGGCCTTTGAGACTTTTTCCCACCATTGAATAGACTTATTATAATCACAAGACTTCCCATCGTTGTGAGAGGGCGATGATGTTCTGATGTTTTTACCATATTGTCTTCTCTTTAACATCTTTTCCTCCCTTATTTAATCTACCTGTTTTTAACCATCTCTAACACCCTTTAGAAGAAAATGATCCTTCATCACTCTCAGCTCGTTGCTATTCTTCAATGTATTCAACTGCGGAGCTCCTTGCACTGCGAGACTCCCCCCTCTCGCAGGTTTGGCCCTCTCAACTATCGAGGGCTGCCCTTGATGATGGGTTTTGGAACCCTGAGAGGTGGTATGCTAAAAAACGGAAGCTATGGGGTTTTTTAAATAAATTTTTAGATCCAATTTTAAGGGGATCTGGGAGGAGGGTAGTTTTTAATAATAAAAATGAGACTGGGGGGTCTCTTAAGGTTCAGCAGCCATGCCATGCTGACAGTCCCGACGGGTTGGGGGGGTTGGGAGTCGTGGGGGATGCTCAGAGGAGGGTGGGACATTCTATACCTGTGATGGTGGGAAGGGGCAGAAGAAATCAAAGTAGGAGGGGGGAGCATCACACCAGAAGCATTCGGATGGTGGCTTGCTCCCATACCTCCTGCTCACCCTGCTTTCCTGGGGATATGAGAACGAGGGAACCTGGTCTCCGTCTGGTGTATTTGAATGCCAGGTCCGTGATGAATAAGGCCCTCCTCATACGAAACCTTATTGATGAGGAGGGTGTGGACCTGGCCTGTATCACAGAGACCTGGTTGGGGCAAGAGGGGGGAATCCCTCTCTCTGACTTATGCCCCCCAGGCTTTCGTGTTCTGCACCAGCCGCGATGCCAGGGAAGGGGCGGGGGGGTAGCAGTGGTTGTCAGGGAGGGTCTAAGTCCTAAGGAGGTCACTGTCCCTCAGATAGGCGGGTGTGAGTCTCTTCTATTAAAATGGGACCCTGGAGTTCAGTCGGGCTTGTTGGTCACATACCTACCTCCCAGCTATGTTGCCACAGCCCTGCCTGCACTGTTCGATGTCTTGACTGAAGTGGCACTTGAACTCCCCAGCCTTGTGGTTGTGGGAGATTTTAATCTGCCTTCGATCGGCAAGTCATCTGAGACAGTCCGGGAGTTCATGGCCTCCATGACAGCCATGGACCTGACTCAGGTTATTCAGGGCCCAACTCATAGGGGAGGACACACACTTGACCTGGTTTTTCTCTCTGGGCAGTGGATAAATGGTCATGGTAGGGGGGAACTTTCCATCACTCCCCTGTCATGGACTGACCATTCCCTCCTTAGACTAGACTTTCAATCTGCCAGCTCTTGCCGCATGGAGATGGAACCCATAAAATGGTTCCGCCCCAGGCGCCTGATGGACCCAGAAAGGTTCTTAAAGGAGCTTGGGACATTCCCCACCTCTCAATCCTGCAATTCAGCTGAGGCTCTAGTGGCATCCTGGGAACGGTCGGCTACTGACGCCTTAGACAGAATTGCACCTTTGCGGCCTCTAACCCGCCGCAGATCCCGGGTCTCTCCTTGGTTTTCCATGGAGCTCCGGGAAATGAAACGTCGGAAAAGACGTCTAGAGGAACGTTGGAGGTCCTCCCGATCTGAATCTGACCGAACACAGTTAAGAACCCATATCTAGTGGCAATGGAAGTGACGAAACGAGATTACTTTGCCGCCCTCATTGCATCTGCAGAAAACCGCCCAGCGGCCCTGTTTCGTGTGACCCGCTCCCTCCTCAATCAGGGAGTGAGGGAAGACCCTTTACAGGGCAGAGCTGAGGATTTTGTACAGTTTCTGCATGATAAAATCGCTCAGATCCGGATCGGATTGGACTCTGACTGGACAGAATCCAATCGGGAGACTAGGGTGGGTCTTGAGAACAATATCTGGATTGAGTTTGACCCTGTTTCTGTCAAGGAAGTGGACAGGATTATGGGCAAACTTAGTTCCTCTACTTGCTTATTGGACCCTTGTCCCTCCTGGTTGGTTTCGGCTGCCAGGGAGATGACTAGAGACTGGATCCAGGCAATTGTCAACGCTTCGTTGAGAGAGGGGAACTTCCCTGACTCTCTTAAGGAGGCGGTGGTTCGACCTCTCCTCAAGAAGCCTTCCCTGGATCCAGATTCACTTAATAACTATCGTCCCGTCTCCAACCTTCGCTTCATCGCAAAAGTTGTTGAGACTGTAGTGGCGCAACAGCTCCCACAGTTCCTGGAGGAAACGGAATATCTTGACCCGTACCATTCGGGCTTCCGACGCGGACACAGCACGGAAACGGCATTGGTCGCTCTGGTGAATGATCTCTGGCGGGCTCGGGATGGTGGTTGTTCCTCCATCCTGGTCCTACTTGACCTCTCAGCGGCTTTTGATACCATCGACCATGGTATCCTACTGCAGCGACTTGAAGGGTTGGGAGTGGGAGGCACTGTCTTACAGTGGTTCTCCTCCTACCTCTTGGGTCGCTTACAGTTTGTATGGACAGGAGGGCAGAGATCCACCCCGAGGCCCCTAAATTGTGGGGTGCCTCAGGGGTCGGTTCTCTCCCCCCTGCTCTTTAACATCTATATGAAGCCACTGGGTGAGATCATTCGTGGCTTTGGGGTGAGATATCATCAATATGCTGATGATACCCAATTATACATCTCCACCCCAGACCACCCCAGAGATGCCCTTTCCATGATGTCCTGGAGGCGGTACGGGCCTGGATGGGTAGAAACAGACTCAAACTCAATCCCTCCAAGACTGAGTGGCTGTGGATGCCGGCATCTCGGATTTCAGAAACCCCATCACTTTTGATGGATGGAGAAAAACTTGCCCCCGTTGATAGGGCTCGCAACTTGGGTGTCCTCCTGGATGCTCAGTTGTCCCTAGAAGACCATCTAACGGCTGTGACCAGGGGGGCCTTCTCAAAGCTTCGCCTGGTGCACCAGTTGTGCCCTTTCCTGGACCGAGATGACCTTTGCACAGTCACTCATGCCCTGGTTACTTCCCGCTTGGATTACTGCAATTCCCTCTACATGGGCCTGCCCCTGAGATGCACCTGGAGACTCCAGCTGATCCAGAATGCAGCCGCACGGGTTGTTACAGGAGCCCCTCGTTACTCCCATATGACACCCCTCCTGCGTCAGCTGCACTGGTTACCAGTGGTTCTCCGGGTCCGCTTCAAGGTACTAGTTCTCACCTATAAGGCCGTACATGATTTAGGTCCAGGATATTTACAGGACCTTCTCCTGCCTGCTTCCCACCGTCCTGTTTGCTCACATAGGGCCGCTCTCCTCAGGGTCCCGACGGCAAGCCAATGTCATCTAGCGGTGCCCAGGGGTAGGGCATTCTCTGTGGGTGCTCCCACCCTCTGGAATGAATTACCTACCGAGCTCCGGACGGCTCTTGATCTCCGCTCCTTTCGTCGGGAGCTGAAGACTTGGCTGTTCAAGCAAATAGGCTAACTCTGATTCTGGGTTTATTATTTATCATTAATTAGTTATTTGATTTAAAATACGATTTTATTGTACATGTTTCTTAACTTGTGTTCGCCGCCCTGAGTCCTTCGGGAGAAGGGCAGCATATAAATACATGTAATAAATAAATAAATAAATAAATAATCATACCATTCTGGATCATCCGCAAGGTTTGTGAATAAGAAACATGATTTTGCTCTAGTTCTTACTTTTTATTGATTTTAAATAGTATTACTTTGAGATATTTACCTCAAAATGCTATTTATTATATGATGTCCCTAATAGCTTCATTCTGTCTTCAGTGCTCTTTACATGATGCCATACAAAGAGATCATTAAGAGATATTAACTGAATGTATTTGTCTGCACCAAATCGGTAACCAAATCGGTAACCGAATCTATTGCTTTATAATATCATGTAATAGTATGTGAAAAAGACCTTGGGAGATGGGGCAGAAAGACGCTATCTAGGGTACAGTCAGATAAGAGGCAACATAGCCTATGACTGGATAGTGGGTGGGATAAGAGGCTCAGAAGGAACTTTCATCAGTTTGTAAGGTTATAAAGGAGATGGCAGACTTGCAAGGTTCTGTTAATGTAGCTTTACAATAAAGTAGCCTATCTGTTTCCTTACAATTCACCAATATTGGTATCCACATTTTTGTCTCCCCAAAATAAAGACAAGCAGCAGCCATTCTGAACGGAAAGGTGGGAGCACGAATCCGTATCGTTCATGACTACAAAGACTTGAACAGTAATAATTAGAGAGTGTTATCACTGTCACTTATCTCAGCTCTACTAGACTGGCTACAAAAGACACATTTTTACAAAACTTGAAAAATTCTTACAACATGATCAGAATGAAAGACACAAGTATTTAACAGCTTTTGATACAAGAAATGAGAAGTTCAAATCCATAGTGATGTTTTTTGACCTGGCTAATTAGTTTTCTTTATATTCATGAATGAAATATTTTCAAAAATGTTACACAAGTACATGATAGTATACTTAGATGACATACTAGTTTATTTTGAAGACCCCTCTCTGCAAGTCACCCATGTCAGAAATAGGGACAAGTTCTTTGCTAAATTAGAAATATATACATTTCAGCTTCCACAATTAGACTATTTGGATTACAGAATCTCCAAAGAAGCCATACAGATGGATCCAGTAAAGGTATAATCTATTCTGTCATGGCACCTGTCTCTTCCCCATAATGTGAAAGATGTGCAAGGCTTTCTAGGCTTTGCTAACTTCTATATGAAAATGCATCCCTAATTTTGCTGACCACGTCCCAACTCTTAAGAAAGCATCAGTGACTCTCCTGGCTGACCCAAGAGCAAGTGTTGTTTCCTTGCTTCTCATTCTCATCACTGTCACACCAACTCCTGCCACTTTGTGGGGCAGACAAATCAGGAGTGAAATCCAGCAGGTTCTAACAGATTCTGGAGAACCAGTAGCGGACATTTTGAGCAGTTTGGAGAACCGGTAGTGGAAATTTTGAGTAGTTCAGAGAACTGGCAAATACCACCTCTGGCTGGCCCCGGAGTGGGGTGGGAATGGAGATTTTGCAATATCCTTCCCCCAGGAATGGGGAGGGAATGGGGATTTTGCACTATCCTTCCCCTGGAGTGGGGTGGGAATGGAGATTTTGCAATATCCTTCCCCTACCACGCCCACCAAGCCATGCCCACAGAACCAGTAGGGAAAAATTTTGGATCCCCCCCCGAGACAAATGCATCAGATGTGAATGATGCTCCACTTCTCCAAGTGGAAAAGTGGAAAGGGTAGATTTACTACTGTGTACCTTTAAATCCAGAGTATTCTTCCTAGCAGAAAGGAACTGTGGCATTTTTAATAAAGAGTTGCAGTGGTAAAAAAAATGCCTTTAAACAATGGAGACACTAATGGAAGGAGCAATCCATCCTATACAAATTAGTATAGGCCATAAGCATTTTAAAAAATTCCAAAACATGTAATTTCTCATCCTGTATCAAATCTGGTGGCCACAATTTTTCTCCTCCTCTGGTTTTTATATCTCATACATCCCAGGCTCCCAAAGCAAAGTTCCTGACAGACACAAATATAAGCCATTTGCCCCAGTCACCTCTTCTTCCACCCCACAAAAGTACTCCATCCATACAACTTTTGAATTGCACCATAAATCTAAACCAACATGAAAACCTGGGAGTAGGAAGATAGTTGATATATTTGATCAGACTAAGGCTGATGCATATGCCATAGCCCAGATGGATGACTTTCAAAGTGCTATTGTGCTTTTCATAGTGGAAGGAGGACAACTGTTGAACAATGGATGTTTATATGTTCCCCTTCCCTAAGGTACTACAGTTGTGCCACAGGAACAAAATAGCAGGACACAGGAAGATATTTAAAATCCAACATAAACTTCAGAGAACCCAACATAGACTTCAGAGATCCCAACATAGACTTCAGAAATTTTTGATGGCTTCATAGCTGTGCCAACATTAAGGCACTATATTTCTTCTTGTCATGTCAGTCATAGATCAAAACCAATCCCTAGTTAGCCAGCTGGACATCCCATTGCATCTCTGGGACACTATTTCACTAGATTTTATCACTGATCTTTTCCCTGTGCAGAGATATCCTAGCATAGTGGGTTTATTTACCAAATTGGCTCTTTTTTGTTTGTTTGTTTGTTTGTTTGCATATGCCACAATTGGTGCTCTGCTTTCATGACCAATCTCCTAACAAACCCCATCTAGGCAACTAGCAACCTTACATGAGTTAGGTATTGACCAAGATGAACAGGAATAGCTTTTCCATGGGGTAAAGGGCACCTCAAGGATAGCAAGAGACCAAGTAGGGGACAAAAGAAATAATCTAGCTACTTCCATATCAGGCATTCAGGACTTGAGGGGAGGACACAGATTCCCAATGAAAGGGCAGCTACCACATCTACAGGCACAATTCATTTACAATATACCTCTTATGATCTTGAGGAGTTACCAGGCAAAGAGGGGAGTGACACAGTTTCATTTTGTACATTTTGTCCATAATCATTTTCAACTGGGGAAGATAAATCTGAAGGGGTCTGTCTTCCAATAATGGTATTGGAAGACAGGGTGAAGATATGCTTTCTAGACTCTAGGGAATAGTCAGATAAAGGACAACATAGTCCATGGCTGGATAGTGGGCAGGGCAAGAGGCTCGAAAGGGACTGTCCCTAGATTCTCAGGTTATAAAAGAGATAGTGGGAGAATTATGCTTTCAGACTTGCAAGTTTATATTTACGCAGCTTTACAATAAAGCTGAGTTAGCTTATCAGGCCATGTTTCTTGTCTGGTAAAGATGATACATCTTCAAATATTGATGGGATTTGCTTTAATGACTGCTAACAATCCAGATTAAATTGGATTAAAGATAATACCATATGTTAAAATTGAATGGAAATGCTTATTAGGAGGAATGATAGTTATAGGAAGGTAAAGTTACAGTTTCCCAAAAGAGAAGGTGCACACTTTGAGGTTGGTTCTCCGTCTGGTCCTCTTTAGTTTCCCAAAAAGAGTAATATTTAAGTATATATTTTATCAATTCCTGCTGATATGTCAAATCTGTTCCTTTCTGGAAGAAAATGATTTTAAAACTATTGTGAACGAAAGCAAATATACATGTCCCAGGATAATACTGCAGGATCCAATCTGAGTTGATCACCGGGACCAGATATTAGTTCTTCCAAGCTTTCAGATTCATGCTGGAGCCCATCCTCAGGGTGCATCCTGGAGGTTGAGAAGTTTCCTGAGGATGGGTTCCTGCATGAGTCTGAAAGCTTGGAAGAATAAACATCTGGTCCTGGTGACTGACTCAGATTATATCCTAAAACTATTGTACTCATGCTAATATCCTCTAGACTTAACTATTATTATATACTCTATGATAGACTATTTTTGGATCTACTCTAGAACTTCACTTTGTCAACAGTTCAGGTCCTTTTTCAAGACTTTGCAGTCCAAATCACACCTTGACTGCTAATAGGTTTCCAGATAGAATTAGACAGTTTTGGTTTAAAGCCATAACACCTCAGGCTCGGGTGATTTTTTAAAAAGTAATTTTTTATGTAGTCTTTTCCGTCACTGAAATAATTCAAGAGGTTTAACTATAGATGCCATGGGTTCCTTTTCCAGTTACTTAGTCTTTGCTGAATATACTCTGCTAAACTGAGGGAAGTGATCACTACCTGGCCATTAGAGAACCTGCCCAGACATCTCTAGGTGTGAGACTTTCTTTGTAAAGTTGAGTCCAGTGGGGATTACTACCCACTTACCTTCCTCCCTGCAACTGGCAGTGGAGTTCCTTAAGCTCTTGGACTCTGGACAGGGCAGCACTTCACTGATCTGAGCTGATGTACAATTTGGGGATCCGCCTAGATTTATGGATCCTTCTTGAGGAGCAAGTGGCAGACTGGCTAGGGGCAGGTTTTTGCACAGATTTGTCCTGATGCATCAATTGCACCCTTCCCTGGATCAGGAGACCTTGCTCACACATGCTTTGGTCACCTCCCATCTGTATCACTGCAATGCATTCTATTTGGAGCTAACCCTTAAGGCCATCCAGAAAATTCATCCGGTCCAGAATAGGTTTGCCCCTGTAACACCTCTGTTACACAAGCTGTACTGGTTTCCAATTCCTTTCTGGGTACTGGTCATCACCTTTAAAGTTCCATATGGCACAGAGTCAGACTATCTGTGGGACCATCTTTCTCTAAGAACATCTTCCTGTCCTACTAAGTCAGATAGGATGGGCATTCCCCTAGTTCCTTCTGAATATTATCAATTGATAGGTTCTAGGAAGTAGGCCTTTTCTGTGGCAGCCCTACTCTATGGAGTAACTTGCTCCCTGAAGTTCAGCAAATCTCCACCCTTTTAGTCTTCTGTGAGATTTTAAAAACCTGGCTCCCCCCCCCCCCCCAAATCATTGGGAGATGATTAGAGGCACAGAACTGATTGGCACCAGATTTTTGTTACTTTTTTAATGTTTTAATTAGTTAAGTTTTATAGTTTTAAATGGTTTTATGTTTGTTTGGTATTTTGATTGCCTAGAGTTGGTTGAAAGATGGGCAGCCATATAAACATTTTAATTTTTTTTTAAATGAATGCTAGGTTTTAAAAAGGACCTCAAATATAACTTTGTAAACAGGCATTTATTTATTGCTAATACAATTAATGTTGATATTTAAAATTCTGATCTTAGATCAATAACTTTGAATCTGATTTACCTCTTGGTACAATAACAAATTAAAAAAAACATACAAAAATTTTTGAGATATAATTCTCTTTCTTATCATCTTTGCAGAACATCTTATCCTTATAATTATCAGTTAGAACAATACAGTGGATATAGAAAGTCTATATACTAGTGTTAAAATGGCAGGTTTTTGACAAAAATTCGTACTTGCTTCAGAATTATTTCCACCTTTAATATAACGTATAATATCCAAGATGGTGCTGCCAAAGGTTGCCTTGATGAAATGCTCTCTAATGTTTTTTTATTTTTTATTATTCTTTACAACTCACTACAGATTACATACTCATGAGACCATCTGCTAAAAATTAAGCAATGTTTCTTTAAGGAGCAGCTTTCTGTGATTCACTGAAGCTGAAAAGGAAATGACTAATGAGAAACAAGAAAGAGAGATGGATAACGAAGAAGACAAAGACAAAGACAAAGAGATTGACTATGGAAAATTTAACAATTGTAATATTAAGTATGGACAAAAAGAAAAGAAACAAAGGAAAAGAGGGTGGAATAAGAAAAATATAAAAAATTTAAATGATTACACTGGGATTTACAGTGGAAATATAAGAAAGAGGGAAAAGAGATTGAGAATAATAGGAAATAAAGGACAAAATAAAAGATTTTATGATTTCAAAATACAAAATAAGTATATTGGGATTAACAATAAAAAGACACAAAAAAGGAAAGAGAAGGGAGAAACAATGGGAAATATAGAGCAGAATAGGAGAGTGCAGAATTCTAAAATACAAAAGAAAGGAAGAAGAAGGAAAAAGAAAAGACAAAGAAAAGACAAAGAAGGAAAAGAGGGTGCAGAAGAAGAAAAAATATTAAAATATAAATGATTACACTGGGATTTACAGTGGAAATATAAGAAAGAGGGAAAGGGATGGAAAACAATGGGGAATAAAGGGCAAAGATTTTGTGATTTTAAAACACAAAATAAGTACATTGGGATTAACAATGAAAAGATACGAAGGAAAGGAAAAGCAGAAACAATGGGAAATATAGGGCAGAAAAGGAGAAAGACAGAAAGATATGAAAATATATTCAGAACTGTAAAATTTAATAGATGAGTTTAATGTCAGAAAAAAAAGATAAAACAGTGATATTAATTAAGTGATTTTAAAATAAGGGGAGAATAGAGCTGTATGAAATAAAGGGAATAAGACCTATACTCTATATTTTAAGTTTTAAATATGCTCTACTGAAAACTGGAGAAACTGCAATAAATGTCATATGCTTAATAATATTGGAGATCTATAGAGTGATAGGTTTTAATAATACGAATAAACTTGGGGGAAATGCAATAATTGGAATATTTCAAACTATATATCTGAAACAATCAAAAAGAGAAAAGAAGGCAAATTAAGAATATTTTAAGAACTAATTGGATTGGGTAAAATGAAATTAAGATGTGCTTTATAAATATATATTTGAATAAGTGGAAATATATTGTTACGATATTTTGAGAAATATATTCAATAATAATAATAATAATAATTATTATTATTATTTCAATTTATAAACCGCCCTTCTCCTTGCGGACTCAGGGCGATGAACAGCCAGAATAAAACATGGTATACAAAAGTTAAAAACAATTAAAAATTATTAAATATTATTCGGCCGAGAATTAAAACAACCCAATTTAAAATCAATGTCAAATTTAAAACGGAGGATGGGATCAAGCTAGCCCAGCTAGATGCAACAAATGGGTTTTAAGGGCCCGACGAAAGGTCCGGAGATCTGGAATCCTGCGTATCTCCGGGGGTAGGTCATTCCAGAGGGCGGGCGCTGCCACAGAGAAGGCTCTCCCCCTGGGGGTCGCCAGCCGACACTGTCTGGCCGACGGCACCCGGAGGAGGCCCTCTCTGTGCGAGTGTACTGGCCGGTGGGAGGCTATTGGCGGCAGAAGGCGGTCCCGCAAGTACCCAGGTCCTAAGCCATGGAGCGCTTTAAAGGTGGTCACCAACACCTTGAAGCGCACCCGGAAGACCACCGGGAGCCAGTGCAGCTCGCGCAGGAGAAGTGTCACGTGGGAGCGCCACCTCGCTCCCATAATTCCCCACGCGGCCACATTCTGGACCAGTTGGAGCCTCCGGGTGCACCCCAAGGGGAGCCCCATGTAGAGAGCGTTGCAGTAGTCCAGGCGGGAAGTCACGAGAGCATGGGTGACTGTGCGTAGGGAGTCCTGATCTAGAAAGGGACGCAACTGGCGTATCAGGCGAACCTGATAAAAAGCCCCCCTGGCCACGGCCGTCATGTGTTCTTCTAAAGACAGCCATGCGTCCAGGAGGACGCCCAAGTTGTGAGCCCTCTCCGTGGGGGCCAATGTCTCGCCCCCAATAGTCAGCAATGGCGTCAGCTGGCTATATCGGGACGCCGGCAGCCACAGCCACTCAGTCTTGGAGGGGTTTAGTCGGAGCCTGTTTCTCCCCATCCAGACCCGCACAGCTTCCAGACACCGGGACATCACTTCAACAGCATCGTTGGGGTGGCCTGGGGTGGAGATGTACAGCTGGGTGTCGTCAGCGTACTGATGGAATTCCACCCCAAAGCCACGGATGATCTCACCCAGCGGCTTTACATAAATGTACATAATTGAAGCTGAATATAAAACTGAATGAAATTGAAATGATAAAAATGATTTAAATGTTATACTTGCAAGAAGTAAAGCAGAAAAAATATATTGGTAAAAGTAAAAAAGACAAAGAATTAGAAGGTTGAGTAAAGATTTGAAGGAAAAAAGGGAATAAGATGAAATATACTGTTAATAATTAAAAGGACAAGGGATCAGGGCTGCCTGGACTCCACAGTGGAAAATATCAAATTGAAAATGAATACAGCAATAGAGAGAGATGAAGGAGAAGAGAAGTGGTAGGGAGGAAGAAGGAGAGAGAGGGATGGAAGAGTAGGGAGGAAGGAAGGGAAGGGAAATTTAGAGTAGGAGAGAAGGTAAGACGGGGAAGAGAGGAGGAGAAGAAGGGAAGGGGAAGTAGAAAAGAGAAGAAGAGGATGGGAAAAGAAAATAGGAAGGGATAGGGAAGAGAAAGAAGGTAGGTTTGAGGAGAAAGATTGCTGTACAATAAAAAAGATGAAGTGGAAGAAAGGCCGTGCCGATCAAATAAATATAAATATATTAAGATAAAGAATGAACTGTTTAAGAATAAAAGAATAAATATGAATAAAGTTAGAATTTAGGAACAAATGAAGATGGTATTTATGTATGCAAGTATGGAAATATTGAGATATGTTTAAAAAAAGAAAAGGCGGGAGATGATTTTGGCAAGAATTATAACTAAGTAAAATATCACCGACTATGACAAACCTCCTTCCCAGACTGAAGGAAATCAACAACTGGCAGATGACCTGAATGTGTTTTACTGCAGGTTTGAAAGGAAACTACAGCCACCTATCTCTACAACACCCATTTCAGACACACCAACAACAGCCAAGCCTCCTACAACTGACCCCATCCCATTGGGTTCACAACCCCTAGTGATCACAGAAAAGGAAGTGCAAGACCTATTTCACAGACAAAAGCCAGGAAAAGCTCCAGGCCCAGACAAGATAATTCCTTTTTGCTTAAAAGTCTGTGCTGACCAATTGGCCTCCATCTTCACCCAAATCTTCAATAAATTGCTAGAGATGTGCTATGTTCCTTCTTGTTTCAAATGCTCTACTATCATCCCAGTGCCAAAGAAGCCCACCATCAAGGAACTGAATGATTACAGACCAGTTGCTCTAACATCTGTAGTCATGAAAACCTTTGAAAGGCTAGTGCGGCCCCGTTGTGAACCGGTAGTAAAGGTAAGTAAAACCCACCCCTGCTCAGTTGCCTCTTACAGGAAAAGCTATACTCTGCAAAGAGCTTGTAAAAGCATCAAAGGGATCTCATTGGTGGAAGGTATCACTCCAGGGGTGGGTTCTACTTACCTTTACTACCGGTTTGCAATAGGGCCGCCCACTCTCGCACGCTCTTCTACACATGCGTAGAAGCATTTTGGTGACATGGGGGTCGGTGGGCAGGGCCTCCCGCTGGTTTTACTACCGGTTTTATAGAACCGGTGCAAACCGGGGGCAACCCACCACTGTATCACTCAGAAGAAGAGTACAAATTTTTTTCCAAGGCATTGGATATACCATGGAGCACAGTGAAGAATATGGCACAACAATGACATTTTCAAGAACTGGATGTCCCTCCAAAATTGATAAAACAAACACAAACAAACAAAAAAGCAAGAAGAAAACTGGTCTAAGAGGCTGCCAAGAGGCTTAAGCAACAATAAAGGAGTTGTGGGGATTTCTGTTGTTGTATATTACATATGGCAACAATCTCACAAATTTTTCATATGTCTGGGCTGATCAAGTCTGACAAAAACATATGGGAAAATGTTTCATGATCTGATGAGACTAAGATTCAGGTCTTTTTGGTCATAATTCCAAAGTGTATGTTTAGTGCAAAAACAATACTGTGCATTATCAAAAGTACCTCACAACCATAATGAAGCAGGGGGTGGCAGCATTATGCTTTGTGACTGCTTTTCTTTTCTTTCTTTTTTTATTGAAAAGGTTTTACAAATATAGATTCCCCCCCCTTCCACTCCCCAACCCACCCTAATCCATCCCTCCCTACCCTTGGCTTCCCTTATAATCTTAAAAATTACTATACATTTTTATCTCTCCCAAGTATTAAAAAGGTGAAATTCAAATCATATCATATCATACCATACAATTCCCTAAGCTATTCTACCCCGTCAGAGCTACTAAGATCTCAATAACATTCAGATAATATCTATCTGATACTTCCTTAATTTATAATTAAACTACACATAATATATCCCAAATATTACAAAGTAAGATCCAGATCATAATTCCCCCCAAATACTTTACACCCTATATACTATAACTTTCAACACAACATAACATTTTCTATATAACATTCTACATCTATATAACAATTTATGCTTAACATTCAGCTAAAGGCTATCTGATACTTCTTAGTTTGATATTTATTCTGCACATAATCTATCCATTTCTTCCATTCCCACACAAAAGTTTCTTGGGTCCTGTCTTTTAGATATGCTGATATCTTCGCCATTTCTGCAAAACTGGCCACCTTCAAAGTCCATTCTTCAATAGTAGGTAAAATATCCTTCTTCCAATATTGGCCAATCAATAACCTAGCTGCTGTAATCATATATAATATCAATCTTGTTTCACTCAATGAAAAATCCTTAACTATATCCAATAGAAATAACTGTGGGGAAAATTGAAGTTTCTTCTTCAGCACATTTTGCATAACCCACCAAATTTTAATCCAAAAGGCCTTCACTTTTCTACACGTCCACCATATATGAAAATATGTAGCATCTAAGCAATCACATCTCCAACATTTTGGCTGAACATTAGAATACATACATGATAATTTCTTAGGATCTAAATGCCACCTATAAAACATTTTGTAAAAGTTTTCCCTCAAATTCTGTGACTGAGTAAATTTAACATTCTGGACCCATATCTTTTCCCATGTTTCCTTCATAACCAGTTCTGCAAAATTTTGTGCCCATTTTATCATACAATCTTTAACCAATTCATTTTCAGAATCTCTTTCCAGCAATATGTTATAAACCCTCTTAATATGCATTGGACCTTTCTCTTTTATCTGTCTCACCAATTCCTCTTCATACGTCATTAAACCAATTTTTTGATCTTCCCTCCATCTTGATTGAAGTTGACTATACTGTAGCCAATCCCTTCTTCCAACAGAGTATTAAATTCCAACAGAGTATTAAATGTTTTTAAATTCCATCTGCCCCCATCTTCAAAAAGTATCTCTTTATATAAAATCCCCCCAAGTGACTTTATATCCCGTATAATATGACCAAGATCCAACCACAAAGGTATTTTGTAATCCAATTTAAGCTGGTGCTTCTTCCATACTCTCATCAGAGAATTTCTAAGTATATGGCTTTTAAATACTATATCAACTTTATTCTCATTAAATAAATATGCATGCCAACCAAATTCCAAATCGTGACCTTCTATATTCAGTATCTCAATCCTTGTCTTTCCAAACCAATCACTCGCTTGTGTCAGTGCTGCTGCTTCATAATATAGTCGTAGGTTTGGAACTTTCAGGCCACCTCTTTCACGAACATCTTGCATAATTTTCAGTTTAACTCTTGGCTTTTTCTCATTCCAAATAAATTTGTTCACTCCTTTTTGCCACTCTATCAAGTTTTTATCACTTTTAAGCACCAGAATCATTTGAAACAAAAATTAAAATCTAGGTAGAACGTTCATCTTAACTGCTGCTATTCTCCCAAGTAAAGATAGTTGCAGCTTTTTCCAAGTTTCCATATCATTCTGCACATTTCGCCACAACACTTCATAATTATTTTGAAAAAGTTTTATATTTGAGGCTGCAACTTGCACTCCTAGATATTTCACCTTTGTAACTATTTCAAAGCCTGCTAATCTTTCAAAATCCTTCTTTTAACCTTCTGACATGTTTTTAACTATCATCTTGGTTTTATTCTGATTCACTCTAAATCCTGATACCAAACCATATTCTTCTATATCTGGATTATTGATTCCAATGGCCGTGTTAGGGTAACGATCAGATCGTCTGCAAATGCCCTCGTTCTGTAATCCTTTTGCCTTATAACTATTCCATTCAGAGTACTTGAGTCCCGTATTGAATTCAACAAGACTTCTAAAGTCAAGATAAACAACAGTGGAGACAACGGACAACCTTGTCTTGTTCCTTTTTTTATATTAAAACTTGTTAAACTTCCATTAATAATAATTTGTGCTGTTTGCTCTTGATAAATTGCTGAAATCGCCTGGACAAACTGATCTCCAAAGTTCATTTTTATTAAAGTCTTTAATAAAAAGTTCCAATTGACACGATCAAAGGCCTTTTCCGCATCCAAAAACACCAGCACTGCAGGGATCTTTTTACTTTTGTCAAGATGTTCCAATAAATCTATGATTTGTCTCACATTATCCTTCATATATCTGCCTTCTATAAATCCAGCTTGATCATGATGAATCACCTCTTGCATAACTGGCATTAATCTGTTGGCTAATACTTTTGCAAAAATTTTATAATCCGTATTCAGGTGAGATATTGGTCTGAAATTTTCCGGTTTTGTAGAACCTTCCTCTTTTGGTATCATTGAAATAAAAGCTGTTTTCCATGAAGGGGGTATTTCCCCCCCTTTTTGTATACTACGAAATAAGTCTTTAAGGTGTTCAATCATCTCTGTTTGTAGAGTTTTGTAATACACCGCTGTTAAACCATCCGTCCCTGGAGCTTTAGCTGCTTTCAATTGTTTGATTGCAAAAATAATCTCCTCAGCTGTTATTAATTGGTTCATTCTTTCCTTTTGCTCTCTAGAGATTTTTGTAAGTCTACTTTCTTCTAAATAATTGTCTATAAGTTCATTCTTTATATGGTCTTTAGCATATAGTTTAGAATAATAATCTAAAAAAGCTTGTTTAATTATATTTTGCTGAAAAACTTCCTTCCCTCCATATTCAATGTTATTAATGAGTCGAGAGGTGACTGCTTTTCTTCATCGGGAACTGGGGCTTTAGTCAAGGTAGAGGGAATTATGAACAGTTCCAAATATCAATAAATTTTGGCACAAAACCTCCAGGTCTCTGCTAAAACACTGAAAATAAAAAGGAATTTCAGCTTTCACCACACAACAACCCAAACCATACCTCCAACTCAATAAAAAAATGGCTTCATCAGAAGAGGATAAAAGTATTGGAATGGCTCAGCTAGAGCCCTGACCTGAATCCAATTTAAAATCCATATATTGACCTGAAGAGGGTTGTGCACAGGAGATACCCTTGCAAATCAGACAGATTTGGAGCGCTTTTGCAAGGAAGACTGGGCAAAGATTCCCAAGGCAAGATGTGTCATGCTGATAGGCTCCTATCTCAAAAGACTTAATGCTGTATCAAAAGGTGATTCAATAAAGTATTAGTTTAAGGGTATGCATCTTTATGTAATCCTATTATTGTACATTTTTATTCCCCCCCCCCTTGAAAGATTTCAGTTCACTTCAATTGAATTTAAAAGTTTATATATTAAAGATGGAAAGAATTCTGAAGTGATTTATCTATGTTTCTTTTACATCTCAAAAACTTGCCTTTTTAATAGGAGTTTCTATATCCACTGTATGTCATTTCTTGTTGTACATTTATTTTGAGGCAAGATATGATTCTGATAATAAAAACCTGGAATTCTGAGCAGTGCCAGTAGCATCCATTATTTATTATTCTCCTTAAATATTTGTATATATTAAAAATCTTTTATCATCAGTTTCAAGAATGTGTAGATATCATGAAGTAAAGTGATTAAAAACCCACTACTTCATATTTTATGAGATTTAGGTTTCACATATTATACCGTATGTGTCACGTTTGATCACAGAATTAAGTCATAGAATGTTTTTTTAAATTATTTTAAAACACAAATAATAAAAATAATAGTTTAAGCATTAAAATAAATTCAGTATTGGAAAGGAAAGGAGGGAACCATTAATGAAGGAAATGAAACTTGATGTTGTACACCCATTTGTGAAATAGTCCTATCTCCAAAATATTAAATGCAGCCCCAGCCACCTGGATTAGTTAATGTCTAGAAAACCAGTAGGGTTTTGAATACAGGTAGTCCTCAACCTACAGCAGTTTATTTAATGAAGCAAAGTCAATGGCAACAGATTGACTTAACAACTGTGTTATTAATTTAACAATTGCAGTGATAGACTTAACTGTGGCAAGAAAGGTTGTAAAATGGAGCAAAAGTCATTTAACAAATGTCTCTATTAGCAACAGAAATTCTGGGCTCAATTGTGGTCATATGTCAAGGACTACCTATACTTCAGATATTAAACTCAAGATCATTCTTGGCCTTGAAAGTTCATTGGATGATTTTGAGATAATCATTAACTCACAGGCTTATGGCACAAAACCCATGGAGGAGGATGCACTGTGTACATTGCCTTGACTTCTTGGAAGAAAGGTGGCATAGCTGTTGAACAAAGAAAAGAAAGGTGAGTGAACATCCATGTGGAAGTCGGTATCGTGTTCTCCTGCTAGCACAGAGAATCCCATTCCCGCTCGTGTTGTAGGCACATTGTAAGGCATTTCAGGGTTGCAAGTGACATCACTGTTGCCAATGGGATGCCTGTGGGGGCTCCTTTCATATCCCCATCAAGCAGCTAGAGCCAATCACAGGAGCTCATTCAACCATGCAGCAGCACTCGGGTCTCAAACGCAGGCTTGCTAACCTCCAACCCAGAGTCCTAAGGACATGTGCCACTGTGCTCCTTAGCATAGATATGATACCATCACTCCACAGGATGGTATCATATCCATTTCCTCCACAGGAAAAAAAGAGTTACTTTCTTAATGATAACAGCAAGGCAAGTATTATCTACTTAATAGATAGTATTATCTACATATATACATATATGTGTGTGTGTGTGTGTGTGTATTTGTCCAAGTACAAAATTGAATGATATGATGCTTGTGGCAAGGAAGATGCTCCTAAATCATTGCAAAATTGAATTTGATTTTTGCACTAAATGGCACAGAATAAGGAAGCAACAACATTCAGATTTAGTTGGATCCATTGCAAATGAGTTGATAAAGAATCAGTATCACTTAGTATGCCAGATTCTCACCCACACGTTATGCTTATTATAATTCTCTTTCCCACTGGACTTGTAGTGTCAGTAATTTCTTATTAAACTCTATTGTACCTAGTTATACAGTGTTGTGTTTGCCCATCCCTTTTACTTATGCAATATAATAGTTAAGCTGGAATAATGTGGAGGTTGCATCTCATATCATCTATTTCTACACAGCAATTTGCTGAGTGAATGCTGTGCTAAGTTAGATGACGCTTGTTGAAGTTAAAAACTTCTTTGTCTGCATGTGAACATTCTCTGACAGCTGGAATCTAGCTACAGCAATAATTAATGATCCAGATTTTATAACCAAAACAGAAAGAAAATGTAGTTAAGGAAATATATTATTGAAAGAGGTGTACAACCAGCGGAATAATAAAAAAAATATGTTTTTGGTTCATTTATCCCTGGAAAGAAAAACAAAAGAAAATTACTTCCTCCTTTACAATCTGTTGGACAAGGAGCAAGCAGAATGATGATAAAGGGACAGAGGTACAAATCCAGAGGTGGTATTCAGCATGTTCTGACCAATTCTGGAGAACTGGTAGTAGAAATTTTGAATAGTTCGGAGAACCGGTAATACCACCGCTGATTGGCCCCATCTATTTTCTGCCTCCTGAGTCCCAGTTGATTGGGAGGAAATGGAGATTTTGCCTAAATGTAAAAACCTTGCTTTTCTCCACATTAAATTTCATTTTGTTGGCTAGGGCCCATTGTTCAAGTATGTCAAAATCTTTTTGAATCCTGAGCTCGTCTTCTGGGTTGTTGGCTATTCCTGCCAGCTTAGTGTCATCTGCAAATTTGATGAGTTCCCCTTCTATTCCTTCAACTAAATCATTTATGAAGATATTGAAAAGTATTGGGCCTAAGACAGAACCTTGTGGTAGCCCACTGCATACTTCCCTCCATGTAGATGTAGTACCATTAAGCGGTAGTACCACTACTTATTGAGTATGGTTTGTCAGCCAATTATCAATCTATCTGGTGGTGATGCTGTCTATCCCACATTTTTCTAGCTTACCAAGAAGTACACTGTGATCTACTTTGTTGAATGTCTTACTGACATCTAAGTATATTATGTTCATAGTAGTTCGCTGGTCTACTAATTTAGTCACTTTGTCAAAAATGAAATAAGTTTGCTTTGGCATGATCTGTTTTTAACAAAACCATCCAGACTTTTAGTTATAACTTTATGTTTTTCTAGATGTTCGCAGATCTGTTTTTTTATTATCTTTTCCCAGATATTATTGAATTTAATAAAAGATATTAAATTGGTGTTTTAGAAGAGCTGAACTCAGTAACATCACCTCAGCATACTAGCATTCTCTAATTGTCCTTCCTAGGCAACACCACAAGGCAAATAGCAATAGTCCACCACAGATTTTGATTACGTTGATCAGTTATTCATTTCTCAAGAGATGAAGCTGCTTGCATATCATATCTGTTTTTAAAAAGGTGTTGTCAATCAGGATACCATGTATTACATAATTATTATGCATTACATAATAAAACAATGACCTGAAAAAAACTTTGCTCCCTCCTTTCTCAAACTATATCTGATCTTTCAGGATACATTTATAAACGCATGCAGAAAAGGGTCTTTCAGGAAACAAATGACAAACTGAAGACAGTGGAGCTGATTACCATAGCAGAATGAAAAAACTGGCTCTTCATTAATCCCACTCCAGCTACTTCTTGTGAGGAGACAGCTACTTCTTGTGAGGACAGCTACTTCTTGTGAGGACAGCTACTTCTTGTGAGGAGACTGTAAGACATGGTCTCTGGTGGGTTTAGAGCTGTAGAAGATGAAGAAATAGCTTATCTTATTGCTCAAACCATGGTCAGTCCCTTCAAAAGGACACTGGTTTTCATACCTCCTCCTCTAATCACTTTCAGAAATTGCTTAACTGTTTTTCAGCTATTAGGATCCTTAGATCAACAGGTTCTATAGCATCAGGTAAGTTTCCTTCAGTCCTTAGATAGAGAAGATTTAATTACAAGTTTTAAGTACAAGACCTTACTTACTTTTTCTTTTGGACTAAACTGCAAATGGGCCATTAGAACTTTGATTTTGGAAAGTTATAAACAGACTAAGGTACAAATGCCCAAGTGGGACCAAAGCAAAGATGGCATTCACAATTAATGCAGACACGGATCCAGGTGATCCAAAAAAAGGACCCTGCATTTGTGGTAAAATGCTAGGAAACGGAGGAGGAAGAGGAGGAGGAACAGGAAGAGCAGGAGGAGGGAGAAAACAAATAGACTAAGGGTTCAGATGGATTTGAAATAAAATATTGGAATTAATTACAAGTATCCTTTCTGTGGCAAAAAGTTTTTGTTTTCAACTCTTAAAACACCCACCCACACCCACCCACCCACACGATAGGATGAGACTTTGAAGGATGGATACTAGATAGAAGATAAAAGATAGAATCTTTTATTTGGCCAAATGTGATTAAATACACAAGGAATTTGTCTCCAATGCAGAAGCTCTCAGTGTACATGCAAAGCAATAGAGCAATAATAATCATAATAATGATACCAATAAGAGGAGGTAGATGACATGAGAAAGATAATAATACTATAGCTGTACAACATAGGTGAACATACTTAGACATAAGACAGTACTGTGAAGATTAGGTATTCAGCAGAGTGATGGCATGAGGGGAAAAAAAGAGGGAACCAGAAGGAACTGAAGATTACATCTAATGGAGAAGAACAGTTAAATTTGACTTACTAATTCAGAATGGAGCAAAATATTTTAACATTAGACATATTGAATGGGTTTTTTGTGAACAATAGACCAGAGGTTAATTTTAAGAGTGTCTGCCTCTATAGATAGACTGAGATTAAAAGATGTTATGGAAGAGAATAAAGTTTTGGAAGACAAGACTGAGACTAATCTTTAATCTGCATTTAAGAATGACTACAAGAATGATATGAAAGAAGATGCTACACTGGACAGATAAATGAAACCAGCCGATATATTAATACTTAAAAGGGATATACAAATAAGAAACCAAAAAGTGACCTGGGTAACTTTCTGATACTGCATTTACAAAAGAGCTTGTTAAAACTGTAGGAAGTTAGCACCCACCCCTCTCCTAGAAGAATGAAATATTCTAGGAAATATTAAAAAGGCAGAATATTATACCTCCCTGGATGAGAAAAGGAGAAACATGCTCTTGGAAAGCAGCCCCCACCTTTGCTAATAGCCCCAGAAAGGCTGGGCCAGCTTATCTACAACACAAAAGACCTTCACCCTCAGGACATAATAGGGTTAGCCCTCTACCCATCTCCCCACATGACACCTGGAAGATTACATCACCCAGCAAGATTCAACCAAACCTGGAACTCAAGACAACCTACAAAGCTACCACTGCATGGCCCCATGAGAGTCTGACAACCAATCAGGATACATTTCTGGCCACAGGAACAGGAGGCAAGTTCAAAACCCAACAGAGGGTATAATTCTCTCTCCTTCTCTCACCCATGTGCTCTTTTTGCCCAGGACCTCAAACCATGTGGTCCTGTCTACCATTAAACCACCTTTCCAAGCAGTCTCCATGTTTCTAGTGTCTTTCTTCCCATTTGGAACTGAACCCAGATAAACATTTCTTCCAACAAAACTTTCAAGAATTTTGTGAGACAGGACAAATGAAAATAAATCAAGTTCTACAATTCGACTATTTGAAGGGACTAAACATCAAGATTGTTAAAAATAAAAGGAAGAATATAAAGTTAGGTTATTTCATGATCAAGGTTGAAATAGATATGTTATCACATAAGCATGGGAATTCTGATGTTTCATGCCTATGATTGATGTCATTCTAAATCAAACCTGTACAGAAGCATATGAATTCTAAGTCTGTAAGCCTTTTCTTTCTTGAAGCTCATCCTCTTACTTCATATGGTCCCACTCTGTCCTGGCCACAGATCCCATAATATTGTCCTACTTTTTTTCACTTGTTAGTTTTCAAGTCTTATATGCTAAGTAGAGTGATGTAGAATCCTTTACTATAATGCCACTATAGAAGTCATCACCTAAACAAGGAGCATGAAATTTCCGTTTGTCCTTCTCAGTTAAGGAGCATAACAGCAGGATTTGTTGGACCAACTTTTTCCTTTTTCTTTTTGCGAGGGAGAGGGGACAGTTATTGGGAGATGAAATGTTGCTTTAAGTTTCTCATCTGGGGTTCTTCTGGGGAGTTACATGCAGCCTTTGGAACAATATTTTGTATGTTTCTTCTGAACACTCATCAGAACTACAGCAATGCTGTATAGGCTGATTAAAGAAAGGCAAAGCTGCCAGAACTTCATTTCACAAAGAAACAAGCAATGTATTATGTGATCAAATTAATCAGTATGAGGACAATACTCCCTCTGTCTTTAGAGGCTACTTTCAGATGCAGAATCATTTTACATCTGATTTTGCCTACAGTAACAGCAGCAAAAATGCAAAGCCCTTTCTCTTCCCAAGTTGATCCAAGACAGGAATGCTTAGCGGTGATTACGTTTATTACTGATTTATCTAAGAAATCAAGCCACGACTTCATATGCCAGGCCACAATGTCTAAATTCCTATATTGAGACATTATACCAAATTTGTTTATTTATACAAACTTCAAAAAAGGGGCCTTCTCTAGTAATGATAATCTGCTTTCAGAAAGGCCTTTCGTAGGAAGAATTATTATTAATTTTATAAATAGGTTTATTTTTTTGGTATGTGGTTAAACTACAATATACCCAGGGGCCATGGTGGCTCACATGGTAAGATGTTGGGCCTGTGCACCGCTGAGGTAGCGGCTTGATTCCCATGAACAAATAAACCACTTAGGGACAAGAAAGGAGCACCCCCCCCCCCATTGCCTACCAGCATTCAGGCGTCCCCCGGGTAAAAGACAACACCGCCCGAAAAAATTCTTTTCACAGAGGCAGTCAGCCACCTCGGTGAACCCTGGTTAATATGGGCAATAACGCACCCCCCCCGAACAAAAAAACCCAATATACCCAATTATTAAGTATGATAAAGAATGAAATAAGTTGTTTAAATGCCTTTATATTAGACTTATGCTATTTTATTGTAGTGAATTCTTAAATTTAATATATATGTAACAGAGGCCTCTTGTAATGAAGAAGTGGTATATATACTGTAGATAAGCACACACACCACACATGCACAAACACACACACACACACACTCACACACACACACACACATTCATTCAAGCCCTGGTTATCTTACACTTGAACTACTGCAATGCCGTCTACATGGGGTTACCCTTGAAGACCATTCGTAAGCTTAAACTGGTGCAGAGTATGGCAATGCGGACATTCTTTGCAGCCAATGAAAACACTGTTTCGCAAAGTGAACTGGCTACTTGTCTGCTTCAAGATGTTATTATTTATAAAGCCCTATATGGCATGGGTACAGGTTACTTGAGGACAAGTTACTTGTCTCATCGCTATGGGACAGGCTCACCCTATGTGTTCTGGCAGAGGAGACATTCTGTAGATTCTGTCAGTCAAGGAATTCTGAGTGATGAGATCCAGAAGAAGAGCCATGATCCAACAATCTTGCCCCCTGAGCTGAGTTTGACTCCCATCCTGCTTCTTAAAAGAATGAAATCAGTCTCATCAGTCTCTCTTTACTGATAACTCTTTGCAGATGTATCTTTGTTATGGAGAGTAGTTTCATAATATTATATTTTTTTCTCACTTTTGTCTTTGATTTGGTTTTTCCTTAAGTGCCAGTTTACCTTTAGCAGTTTTGCTTTAATTCCATCTCATTCCAAAATTCTATGATTATATTCAAGTCAAAGGCAGGCTCAAAATCCAAATCCAAACCTACCATCATCAACCATAGAAGTGATCATGGGATCACTTTGTCCTATATCAACCTACGACAGTTGCTGTATGGCTATAAAGAACATCTCCATGTGCTGTATAACTTCTTGCTAATAAAAAGATAAGACAATAATGGTAACAAACAAATACTAATTAATCATTATATGGAATCATATAATTATTTAATGTATTATGAAATTATGTTTTAATTGGTGAGCTGTTTCAAGCCTTTCTAGAATTGAAATGTACTCTATTATGCCAATGTATACATTCTATTAAAATAATGTCGTACTATAAATGGCCTTGCTAAATCTACCAGTCATAATAATACAATGGAGGGAAGTCACCTTTCTCCATTGAGGGTGGAGACAGCAGCCAGGATGGGTTGTACTGTTCGTCTGTTCAGATTAATGGACTGAGTCTGTCATAGTTGTTAAATCCATCCCTTGTTGCTAGGTGCTTCCAGCTTTTGACTCAGTCCGTCACTCTGGACAGGTGTGTGGGACTGTCTCTCTGGCTACTTCAGTTACTAATTTAGATTTTGGACTTTGACTTTTGCCTTTTGATCTGGACTTTGTCATTACAGCTATCTGTGAGTGTAAGGGCTGGTTCCACATTTGTGGGCCGGCTCTCCCATAATGGCTGACTTCAGCTTGCCACTGCCAGGCTTGATTTCAACTCCCGGTTCTTCCATTCAGGGCATTGAAACGTCAAAGAGCTTGGCAATCCCTAAGGGACTTAACCTTTATGGCTGGAGGAACTTCGTGGTCCCGAATGAAATAGAGACATTGGTGCGGAGCTTCGTGCTCCCCTGGGAGCTGTTGGCAGCTATTTTAAAGCCGATTTACAGCTGACACTCGCTTTTATTTTATTGTGTGGAGCTTACTGATGCCGTTTTTTTCGGCTTGGCTGGGCTTGGATTTGCCTGTTCAATTTGTTTTGCTGGCTCAGTTGCAACCTGGTTTGGAAGCTTTGCGCTCCAGCCTTTGCTTGCTGGTGAGTAAATGGCCGTTCTGAGGAGCTTTGCGCTCCCCTTTGAAGCGACAATTGGTGGCCACCATTTTGTTTCCTCCTATCATCGCCTTATTGACTGGCAAGCAGGCGGTCAGACTGAGGTGTGTTGCACTCCCCTTTGCGGTGGCGATTCCCAGCCGCCATTTTGTTTCCCGCTGAAATCACCTTAGAGTAATAGCGGTTGGTTTCTGCTGGCCTTCAGATGTTAGTCTGGGCCCAGCTCTCTATTGTGGCCTTGGGCTACTTCAGTCATTTCAGCTTCAGACCTAGTTCGCTGGCACCTTTGTGGCATTTGCCACTGCTCTACCATTGTCACGTGTAGGCTTGTCTGGGACAGCCATTTTCCTGATTACTGCTGGGGTGCACCGCTATTCGTGGACAATTGTGTTCTGTGTATATTGCTGATTACAGGGATTTCCCTTATCTTAATTGAGCCCCTTTGAATAGAGGCAGCTCACCGCCTAAATATGCCTAAGGCCTTGAGCAAATCTAAACACAGGTGGAAGGCTGGAGCAACTGAACAGTTTTTGACTCAAGCTGGAACTTCGGTTTTGGCTATGCCTCAGCATGGTCCTAAAGAACCGAACCTGGCCACTAAGGACTCACAATTTGCCTCAATATCTTCAAAGGATGAGAGGTGCAGGGACAAGGCATTGAAGAAAAATTGTGCTAAGGCCAGTGGCCATTTGCCTTCTTCTACACCTGTCATGGAAGGTCCGGCTCCTATTCTGGAGATTTCAGGGGAGAAACGCCCCTCAGTCAACCCGGACCAACTATCTCTGCGGGACTGCCCTGTAACAATACCAACATCCAGCTTGTGGGGATCGGTGGACTCCACAGTTGCAACACCACCGTTGTCTCATCTGGTTGTGCAGGGGCCCAGGGTGGACCCAGCTTCTTCTTTGCTCGTGCTGCTGGAGATTCTGCTCCATCCAAGGGTTCAGGGTGTCAACACATTTTGCCTGAACAACTGCAACAGATGATCTTGGTGGCCGTCCAATGCCACCGAAACCTTGCCAGTCTTTGTTGACAAGGTTTCTTCCACCCAGCAGGGATCCTTCACTGCTGTCATGTCCCTCGGCTTCTCCTGAGAGAGATGACCAAGAGGACTCTTTATCTCTGATTCTAATTCCCCTGCGGCCACCCAGTATAGTCGTCAGACTCTTCTTGGGGCAATTGAGCCTTGTGAAATGGATCTCTCCAATGATGAGGGCCTTTCCCCAGAACAGCCAGGCTTCAGGGGGCTCTTTCCTCAAGGCCTTTTCAAGTCCTTGTTATTCAAGGCAGTTAATACGGCCCAGCTTCTGAACTGGCCCTTCCTCCTCCTGCACAAGGGACTCTGAACCCCCTGTTTTCTGAGCCTTCCAAGCCTGTGGATTCTATTCCAATGCTGTCACTTTTTCTTGACGTATTCAAGAAGCAGTGGGCTTCGCCCAGTTTGGCGCTGGTTCCTTCTTCTATGGACTGAAAATTTTTTAATGTAGTGCCCGACCTGGCTTCCCTGCTACAGGTACCGACGGTGGATGAACCCATCATCACCTTGCTCCCTAACACTGCTATTCCCAGTATTCCGGATGAGGGCCTACATCCTAAGGAGTGCCAGTCGGACCTGGTTTTGCAGCGAGCACATCAGGGCTGGCCTGGACGATTTGGTCGGCTTCCACCGCCTCGTTCTTCAACAGGACTTTGTTGTGATTACGTCATCTACAAGAAAAACTGGCACTGGAGGACACTAGAGTCAAACAAGATTTGAACAAAATCATCACTGCTGTCCAATTTTCAGTGGACGTGATGCTCAACCTGGCCCAGTTTGCGGCGAAGTCTCTTGCTTCCTCAATGCCAGCACGCCGCTTGGTTTGGCTGCACCATTGGCAAGTGGATGCTAAACACAAGTGGTGTTTAGTATCCGTCCTTTTTACGGGGGTTAATTTATTTGGAGATCTGCTGGACACTTTTCTTGAGACCAAAGATAAGCAGAAAGTTTTGCTGGCCGCATACCGAAGGGGAGAGTCTTGTTTCCTGCCATATCCGTCTCGCCCGCAGTATTGGGGATATGAGGGGGGTGGGGCTACTTCTTCCTCTATGTCTAGGTTGCAAGGGACATTCAACCACAGACAGCAAGGCTACAAAGACAGATCTTCGAGAGGTAGACTCCCTTTGAATAAACAGCCCTTTCATGGGGGATGGGGTTGTTCGCTCCGACGCCATCGCTATCTGCATTTCAGTTCCTCCCATTGGTGGCAAATTGTAATCATTGTCTTTTCTCCCACACGTCGAGTCTGTTTCTTCGTCTTCTCCAAAAATTGGAAGCCCCTAGCAACAAGGGCGGGACTTAACAACCATGTCACAACTCAGTCCATCAATCTGAACAGACAAGTACAACCCATCCTGGCTGCTGTCTCCACCCAACGAGAAGGTGCGTCTCTGGTAGGACCCACATCCTTTTTCCCTTAAGGGTATGGAAATGAAAGATGGAAGTCCAAAGATGGACTTTGAAGAAGCAGGATTGAAAGAGTATTAGTATTTTGGTGTTGGTTAAGAATCCTGAGAAAATCAATCAGATCATTGAACAAATCAATCCCAGAGTTCCGATTCAGGACACACATGACCGAACTCAAATTATCATACTTTGGCTCCAATATGTCAAGGCATGCCTCTCAGAAGGCTCTAATATTGGGTAAGGCGCAAGAAAAGAATGACCAAAAGTAAGATAGATGTATTTAGTTACAGAGACAATGGATTAAAAACACCTGTAGTCCAGGATTGGAACATACTGTCCAAGATTAAATCTATGTGGTTGCTAAGAAGCTATCCAATAGCACATCATCAATTCATCCATCTACAATTAGAGAACAGATTGCTAAACTGGGTTGAATAATACAAATTTTATTATTTTAAAGCCATTTTCAGACAAGGTCACATTTAGAGGCAGACTGAGGTAGGATTTCAACCAGATCCCTGGCCTGAGAAGGCAATTATTTGAAACATAAGGACGGGAAACATTTATTTCACGGATCCCGGTGCACAGCTCCCATCACACTTCTACCCAAACGGCCCAGAATGGCGTGGTGGACCAAGAACTCTCGCGAGCCAATTCCAGAGGCAAGCAGATCTCTGCCAGCCCTCCTCCGCAGCCTGGGCGAGACTCAGCGAAGAGGCCGACAGAAACCTCCAACCAATCGGCAGTGCGGCCTCCCAACCGTGCACCACCCACCCGGAGCTGTTGGCCTATCAACCTCTCAGAGCACTCCCCTCAGGGGCAGTCCGATCACTGGCTCCTCCTCAGTGAGGTAAATCATAGTCAGCGTGGCTCTGCCAATCGCCGGCAGAGGAACGCTCGGGGCGGTCCTCTTTAACTCTGGGGTGACTCCGAAGCGGGTCCACCGAGGAGGAAGACGTGTTCGAGCCGCTCTCAGGGACGCGCCGCTTTCCTCCCGTTTGCCCGAGCCATCGGCGGGTGAGTGCGGTCGTGCAGGGACGGGAGGGGTGGGGGAGATATACTTTTTAAGTGGCTTTTCGAGGCCTGCAAGAGAGAGGCGCGCATCCCGTCCGGCTTCAGGCGGCTGCCTCCCTCCCGTTCTTGCATTCCCCGGCTGCCACACCCTATTCGCTGCGGGCTTGGGACCGATCTCGCCGCCGCCTCCCCTCTCGGGAGCTTTTTTTTTTTTTTTTACTTTTCGCTCAGCCGGCGGGGAAATGATTTCCTCTCCCGCCTGCTCGCAGCGCGCGTGACGCAGGCCGACTTGACAGGAGCAGAGCTCCCCCGAGTCTTTTTGAAAGCAACGGGAGCTGGGCAAAGAGGCTATTTCCTTTCTCAGAAGTTCTCCAGCACGGGTTCGCTTACCGCAGTGATTTGAAAAATGGGGGCGAGAGGCTGCGGCGGCGGGGAAGACGACGACGACGACGACGGGATGTTGCTTCAGAAGAGGCCGAGAGTATATTCGTTAAAAGAAATGGAGAAATGGGGAGAGGCTGAAGCGAGTTGGAGACTATTCGCCCTGATCTTCCTAACGGATTAATCCGGGGCAAAACTGTCGAACCGTAATAGAAGGGAAGAAGGCACCGTTGCTAATCGAAATTCCCCCTCTTCCCCCTCAGCGTACACAAACTCAAGGGCTTCTGACGTCAGTGTGACAGGCAGACATTCAGTAGGGGAGACTTTTTGTAATCTTGCAGTCTGATAATAAATAAAACAATCTAACGTTGATATGTAGCTGTTAAAACCAGGGATTTCGGTTTGGTGCCAGTGTCATCATAGATTTCCTTTAGGTCCTCCCACCCCCCACCCCCCACGCTTTTAGGTGAATGCTGAAGTTGAATTTAACCATTTTTTTGTACATCCTTTTCTTCTCTTCCTTTTTTTCCTTCTTCATCCTTCTTTGCTATCCTTAGAAAAATCATTTCCCAAAATAGGATTAATTGTAAAAAGGAACACAGCATTTCTGTAGGAGAAATGGTCAAACTTGTATTGTGCCTGCTATAAGTTATTGTGTATAGTCTTCTGTATTTGCACAAACTCTTCAGTAAAAATAGAGGGGTTGGAGTAGCAATATCAGAATGTGTAAGCAATAGTTTATAACTCACCATGCAGTTAGAAAGGGACAGAAGGAAGTTAATCATCTGCTCCCCTTCCATCTTTGTTTCCCTTTCTTTTCAAATGTATGGTGATAAGAGAAAACCTCAGTCTGAGCATTATTCTCAAGGACTAGGGATAAGGAAATAAGGAAATGATTTATTAATATGGCTGCACATATATGTAACATGTTCTGAGCACCAAAAATAACAAAAACAGAATTTCATTAGAACAAAAAGCCAACAACTTTTGAGGCATGCATTTGACAAGAATTTGCAATGTAGTAATCTCTCAGTAATCTCTCATATCTATATGCACATTACCAGCTGTGTGTTAAATTGCTTGGCAAGTCATTACCCAAATTAATTCCCTCAAAGTACAGTGCTGAAATTTTCTGAGATACTATAAAGATTAATAATATTTTGTGTCACAACCTTTATGGAGTAGAGACTCTTCATCATATCTGATCAAGGTACAGAAAAGTTATTCCATAATGGATGTATTTGTTACATGCATAAGAATTAATTTTTATTGCAACACTATATTTTCATTGGAACAGAGCAAAAGGGCTACTCCCTTCTTAGTAGGCTGATGCTGATGTTTGAATTTGGAAAAAAAATAATCAGGCTCATGAAAAATTTATTGGAAATTTTTCCATTTTAAATTTTTTAACATTCTGTATTAAACATGTTTATGAAGCTTACTTTTAGATATAATAAACTTCCCATCTTTCAATTTAAAGTTATTCCTGCGATATTCAAACTATTGAATCAGAATCAAATGCACATATTTTTTTGTGAGTTTTTAAAAAGTTCTAAGCAAAAGATTCATAGACTGCTTAATTTTTTTCCTCTGTTTCTGCTTAAATTTCCATTCTCTCCACCATACAAAGTTAAAAGGGACTTTCTGTTCCAAAGTTAGTTCCTGTTTATGGATATTAGGAATAGTGAAGATGAGACCTGAGAAAAATGTATGTGCATTAAATATATAATCAAATCTTATATTTTTAGATTCAATAGGCAGAGGTATCATAGATCGTTTTACTCTATTTCAGTTATATATCAAGACAGATGTACGCTCAGAGATAAGATATTTAAATTCACAATAAATGCAATATTTAAAATGGAGTATGTCATTGCTGTTGATTTGTTAGAACTATTTTACATCCACCCAAAGTCCCAACTAAGCACAGTAGCAACTATTTTCTTTGCTGGGCTGCTTTTATCCTGCATTTGGAGTTGTTAAATTTTCATGAAGATATCAGATCATGAGTGAATGGATTGTGCAAGGAGAAGATACTCAGTTTTCTTCTGGATACAAAGAATGACTTTTGATTGAGGTGGCCTGTAAACCTTTTCTGCCCAGCTTGTATGCCTGATTCCTGACGAGCTGAGCATGTGGAATGTACAGGAGAGCACATTTCTGACACATTACTGTGCTTAGCTGACACCTCAGTTATATCAAAGAAGTTGTATTTTGTGGTGACAGTATTTCAGGGACATGAAAATCAAGTTTGCATTTTAAATAACTAATTACATAATCTTCCACTGATTATTTTCATTAATTTATTTTCTACTAAACTCAAGTTATGCATCTTGCATTTTAAATGTCATCATTCTATAGAAGACACTATTCATCTGTCTGTCTAATATTGATGTAAGCACATTTTGCTGTTTAATAGTTTTGAATGCAGTTCCAGCTACTTCATTCTAATTTGGCCTATCACCATTTCCTCCTTCACCATTCTGAAACATATGAAGTTAGGAGAAATGTGCTTCTTCCAGTCCCTTTGTTATTTTACCGTGCTATAACATGTAGGAGCCTCTTGAAATAATAGTAATGAAAGCCATGGAAAAGTATGGGCAAGAAAAACGGATATAATTTTTCCTCATTTGTTTATACTGTATGAAAAATAAGACAAAAATATGGCAGTGTGGGGGACAGGTGTAGAATAGTAGGCTTAAAATGTAACTTGCATAAAATGCATCTGTTCCTAAGTGACTTTCTGAAAGCTCAGAAAAATCAAAATTCAGCTGATAGATATGTTAGTTTTTTGACAAAAAAATGTGTTTTATGTAAAGAGAGCAGATGAATGTATGCATGTAATTTTTAAGTGATGTTTATAATTGTGTAGTATTCACTGGGGAACTCTGTCACCTTCTGGTTTGGGTGATTGTCCAAGTGCAGATTTTGGAGCAGATGTTGAATTCTGCAAAATAAGTCTCTGAGGGTATCTCATAGGGGGATATTTCTTTAATAGTTGAAACAATCTGCCATATGAATGTATAGATCCTAGCATGCACTTGGACTGTAAATGATTAAGGAAAGGAGCCAAGCATGCTTCTTGTCTAGGAGGTTATGTGGTCAAGTAGTTTGTTGTCAAAATCATTATGTAATATGAATCGGCGGCACGCTGGTAAATAAAAGCAGAAAAAACATTCTGTGTATCTTAGAGATTTTATCAATTGTTTAGGTTCTAAATCTCTCTCTCAGTCTAACTATGGCTTGTGCTTTGCTGGTTACCTGGAGCATATGTGTTTTTATCAACCTGCCCATGAAAGACCCCATCAAGGCTGTCCTCTTTGAATCAACGACCTACTTTTAATTGTCCTGGAGCAGTCATTAGTAGGAAACTGCCAATATGCACTATCTTTATATACAGTGTTTTAGATGGCTTTCTAAATACTGCAGCCTTCTATTAATTTACAAAATATTGCTAGGATTTAGGTGGAAGTCATTAGTTTTACAGAAGGTGAATGAATACATAAGATGAAGTTAGTGAATGGCTTTTGCTTATTCTTTCCCCTGTCTAAAACATTAATTTAAAAAGAGACCTCAGTGTTTTGAGAACTCAAAAGTTTTAATTGCAGGACCAACAGCAGTCCATTACAATGAAATGCTATTTGTCTTAAGGCAGATAGGATCACTGCCTGTTCTATTCTGGATTATCACTAATGAAACACATGTGACTTTTATTATTTTAATTTTAATTGTATTATTTATAAATTTTTATTTTTATTTTATTATTGTTGTTGTTGTTGTTGTTGTTGTTGTTGTTGACACAATCTCTGTGATTTCTACCTGTAGAAGGGGTGGCAGGATATAGCAATAGTTGTTGGTATAATAACATTTAGTAAAGACTCTTGAAGTTAAATGAAAGCCAGTTCGGGCTAGTGGTTAAGGCACCAGGCTAGAAAGCAAGAAACCACGAGTTTAAGTGTTGCCTTAGCATGACAGCAAGCTGGATGACCTTGGGCCAGTCACTCTCTCTCAGCCAAACTCACTTTACAGGGTTGCTGCTGGGGGAAATAGGAGGAAGGTGTGTTGGATATGTTTGCCGCTTAGTCTTATTTGCAAAAATCATAAAGGTGGAATACAAATAAACAAATAGAAATAAATAAATCAGGTTAGCTTGGTTTCTAATAAAACTAGTAACACTAACACTAGTGATACTTGCTCATATTTGATATTTTGACCTGATTATTATTGCAAATAATAGCTTATCTCTTATTTTTATTCAAATGTGATTACATTTTACTGAATTGGAAATGTTTTTGTCTCCTTCACAAAAAGATATTTTAGATCCCCTTTCTGAGCCTATCTCACTAAATGTCACCAACATGATCAAAATGTGGCCTGCAGGAGATTTGTAAGGATTTAACCTGTCATCTCAATGTGAGGAGCTATGACTTACTAAGAATTGTTAATAGTGTAGGTTCCAGCAGAGAATATGATTGAAATAGAGCCCATTTACTTCTACAGTCTTTCAAAGGGCAGCTGTATTCCAATTCTTTTGACTTGATCGATTTGTTCATCTATTACAAACTTTAGATTCTATAATTTTATATGATTGTTAGAACCATGACAGCCCCTTTGTAATCAATTTATACTGTTACGGCAGTTCTGTTTTATTGTAGCCTACTGTATGGTACTTCACTGAACTAGAGAAAATATTTATTTTAAAAAACCCTGATTTATTCCAAAAGAAGTAGCTATCTAATGGATATACAGTTGAACTAGTGAAAATTAGCATGCATGGTTTGTGGTCAGCATAATGCTCTGAATATAAAATTGGAGTTGGAACTTCTGTTTTCAATGTTGTCCTCCATTTCAAGGGTATTTTCCCCACTGATCTGGATGTGCACAACCTTACTTGGCAGAGCAAGCATAGCAGGATTCCAATCCCCTCCTCCATCTCTATGCATCAATATGCTATTGAGAGATTCTTCTCTGCATCCACGTGCATGGCAGTACCAGGCACAACACTTCTATGCAAGCAACTCATGTGGGTGTCGGGTTTTGTGCTGTTGACTTCAGAATGTCAGTGGGTTGGAGGTGTGGCCAAGGTAGGGGCTTGATGTGCTATGTTACAATTTTGCCAGAATACTATTTATACTGGTGGGTGGAACTGGAATTCAGTTATTAGATTACAATAATAGATGATGAAGTACAACTGAGCTTTATTTCAGTATGTATTTCCAATTAACATTTATGTGATTCCAGTTGGAAAATGCATAGTGAATGTGTTCCTATGTAGATATTCAGATCTGCTCTATTGTATGTGATGGGAGGAGGAATGATTTTCTGACTTTTTACCCTCATGGTTTGAATTCGACAGCGCTAAAAATCTGATACATTATTTCTTCTACCTAAAGTTGATGGCAGTTTAATTTTAGTGAGCAGATGTTAACTAAAACATTTTTCTTGCCAAACCAGTGAGGGGTAGGGGAGGGCTTTCAATTTTAAAGCCATTTTAGCAACCTGTAGAATGTTGCTGGTGAAAATTCCTACTGCACTGTTCCAGTCTGACCTGTTCAGTGCTTTGGTATGCACTGGTGCCAGGGCAGAATGATATCCGGACAATATTATATGGCCCTATGGTGTTTAAGAGTAGGATTTTGAGAATATCGCAGATTTCAGTTGCATTTTCTAGTTTATTTAAGATATGAGAAAAAACAGTGCTGTATTCTTGGTCTGGGTGTTTGTATGGCACAATTGCACCATACACTAGACTATGGGGCTGGGCTGCTTATGTGGCAGAATGCTGAGCAGAACTCCCTCCAGCTCCCAAACAGGCTGAGCAGGTTTGGCCCATGTGGGGACAGTGACTGCTCAATCTCTGTATTCTACTGATTGTGCAGGAAAGTGTATTGGACACTTCATTTCCCTCTTTCTCTCTGTACTATGTAAAAAAAGAATTATTTATACCTGATTAAATCTTAGCCTTTGAACAGAGATACTCATGTAATTGTCTATAAGAAGGGAAATGTACATTATAGTACAGAATGTTCAGTGAGAAAATTAATGCTAGGAGTACTTATTACTGATATCTCAGTAATCAGTTTCCTATTAAATACAAAAGCATGCAAGTTCTGGTTCCTTAATCTCTCAAGGAACTAATATGCCTACAGTATTTGTGCAATATGTGCCCCTTAAGTGCTGTGCTCAGCTCTTATTCAGAAGGGTAAACTCTGGCATTATACACCAGTGAGTCAACGAGTAGCTATTTCCTATTGCCTAGATCAGTTGCTTAAGTTTTGCCCTTTTGCTTCAGTGGAGTACAGATGATCAGGCAGAAGGATAGAAAACTTGATTTCTCTATAAGAAACCACAATATTTCTCCACATCAATTCAACTGCAGTTGCCATGATTTGAATAGTGGGGAGAGTTTGCATTGCATTGTAGCCAGGTATAGGGACCACCTGGGAATGGATAGGATGGGAGATTTTAAAAATGTATCTTGACTTAAAGAAATTTCATAATACTGCCAAGAAAACTACAGGGATGAATCATGAATGTTTGGACAGAAAAATCCTAGACTCATTTCCCATATTCACATCTATGATGTCCCTCACATTTTAAAGGTGAATTGATTCAGGGGGAAAAGTTAAGTCTTCCTTTCATGTAGATATTATACTTTAGAGCAGGCATGTTCAACCCACAGCCTGTGGGCCACATGTGGCCCTGGACAGCTAGTAATGCAACCCCACAACATTATTATGTGCATTTATATATATTAGCTATATTATATATTTTATATGTGGCTAAGACAGTTCTTCATTCAATGTGGCTCAGGCAAGCCAAAAGATTGGACATGCCTGCTTTAGATATTTTGAAGCAGCTTTTTTTGTATTTCTATCTTAGCTTCACTGTCAGAGTATATTCTTATGTACCGTATAATGATGCCTGTATACCTGTATAATGAACTACCTATAATTGATGTGGACTGTTTATCTTAATCTTCTGTCTCTGTTGTACTTTTAGGGCTGTTCTGTTCTTCCTGGTCTTGCCTGACAAATTTCTGAAATTCAAAGAAGCCAAGAACAATTGGCAACTTGACACCACCAGACTCCTGGTATGCTTTCCCAGTTTTTTTCTTAGTTCTAAGCTTGTCTTGATCTTTCACTGTCATTCCCTTATAAATTCTTTAAAAAGAATCCTCTTAAAGTGAGGCTGTTCTAAATTCCCTTGTTTGTTCTTGTTGCATGATGTATACCAGTATTGTTGGTCCTTTTCCCATCAGTAACAGCTTATTTTGAATTATCTGCATTCTGGTTGGATATATTAGTCTTTCTTGGCATCTTTCTAGGTTGATATTTTAATATTTTAGAAAATGATTTGTGATTTTTCTTATTCTGCATGTCCTCTTTCTAAGGTTGGCTACTTAAATATATATTTTCAGTCATGTTAGAGTACTAATTAACATTCTGTCCTAAAAGCCTTAGTTGCCCTGATATATAACCTGTTTGGCTGATCAACCAAATAAATTTCAGAAAGTAACAGTAGCATTTTTTATTTTGGACTTACTGCTGCAACATCTAAGGTAACATATAGTTCCATTTATATAGCATGTATTATTTTCTGTTCATTTGAACCAGGTTAGGGTATTATGCAGGGGTGAAATGCTACCAGTTTGGGCCGGTTCGAGTGAACGGTATCGGATATTGGGGCTGGTTCACCGAACCAGTAGCAATCGCTGGCTGGCCATGCCCCCAAACTAGTCCATGGCCCGCAGTCCTGCCATGCTTCCCTGCCTTCCACATGGACTTCCTGATGTCCTGGTGGCCAGGCAGGCAAGCGGAAGGCCACGTGGAAGGCAGGCAAGCATGGTAGGGCTGCGGGGAAGGGAACTAGCAACCTGCTCTCTTCCCCACAGCCCTGCTATGCTTGCCTGCCTTCCATGCTGCCTTCCCGGCGGTTCCCCATGCCTGCTTGTCTTCCGAGGTTGGCGTCCGGCACAACCAGTGGGTGGATGGGTGGCCCTTGGTGGAGATGCCGCCACTGCGCAGTCCCGGGACATGTGCAGCAGCCTCACATGAAAGTGAGTGGCAGCAGAGTTGCTTCGGGAGGTTGCTTTGGGAAGGCAGATGTCTGCAGCTAGGTGGGGAGGGAGGGAGGCGAGAATGGTGGCAGCAGGCAAGGGAACGCCAAGATGAAGGACTACCTGAACTGGCTTGTTTGGGTATGTGCTGCTGCCCAGACCAAAGGGAAAGCGCTGTGGGCTCTGCGGTGGCATGGCCAGGCCTGGCCCTCTCCCTGCAAAGGGGGCTTACCCCCCTCTCGCTCTGCTTCTTGCCACTGGGAAGCAGCGGCGCGACTGAGCCTCCTTCCCTCGGAGCGCTGGACTCCATGGGCCGAGTTCCTGGAGTGGCACCGGCAGTTAAAGAGAGCAGGCAGGTGGCTTAGTGGGAATTCAGTGGACTGCTTCAGAGCCTCAAGCCCCACTGAGCCGGCATGGGTGGAAGGCAGACTTTTCTGCAGCATCCCCCTCACCTCTTTGGATCGCCCTGCAAGGGGGGAGGGGCTCTGCCTTTGCAGAAACGGGGTGGGCAGTTTGTATGAAGGATTGGTGGGGGGGATGCACGGCCCTCCAGGATGGAGAGCGAGGCAAGAGAAGGCTCAGAAATTTGCTTGGGCTGTCAAGCCAGATGGCAGAGGGAAACTCAAAGCTTTGGGGGCTTCAGAAAGGCAGAATTTGCTTCAGAATGTGCAGCTCCTGGCTCTAGCAGCGAGTGATGTATGTGATGTCAAGTTGGCCATGCCCATCCGGTCACATGACCACCAAACCACACACCCCAAGCCACGCCCACAGAACCCGTAGCAACAATTTTTAGATTTCACCACTGGTACTATGTGACCTCTACTTGTATATTGTGAATAAACTGATTTTCTAGATGGGTTTGCACTCTTAAAAAAAGGGTGCTTAGTTTAAAAATATTTGGTACTTCATTTTTTTTTTTCGTTGAAGGAGCCAAGGTGCCTAAATTGTTTTTGGTTGTCTTTTCTTACTAAGCTAGAAAATACTTTTCTGTATGCAGTCAGTTTGGTCTGAGAGATGTAACCCCTAATCCACAAATAATAATTTGGGCTGCAATTTCAAATGTATCAATTGCGTATAGATAAAACCCACTCTAAGCCTAGTGTTCCTTCATGAGAAGGTCATGTGACTTGTATAACACATGCGGGCACTGATTGTTTATCCTGAAGGTTAAATGAGACTTTAGAGCTGCTTCCTGCAGACCAGGTGTGTCCAACCTTTTTGCTTGCCTGGGTGAAGATAAATTCTCTTGGGCCACATTACTAGCTGTCCAGGAGGGCATGTAGCCCACGGGCTACAAGTTGGGCATGCCTGTTGTAAGACTGAATGTATCTGAATAGCTTTGTTTCACTTGTACTTTTTTTTATTTGTAGGTACTTGCTATCGGTATTGTCAAAATCATTCATAGAAAAAAAAAAGATACGTTCAGCAAAAATAAGAATTAAATCATTTATTTCATCCCCAAAATAATTATGCTTCATTGAGAATTGGGTAATAATACAGAACTATTCATTACTTTCATCCAAATAAAAGCATGATTTGCAGATTGTCCAGTTCTAGTGCACTGACTAATATTTTCACTTCTTATGCAGAACAGCGCAGTTACCATGGATGTGTTGGTGAACAGGTATCGAGACTTCATGAAGGGAGCAGGTGAGAAGATCTTAGCTAAATGACTGAAACTATTTTTTGTTTTGTTTTTATTCCTTTTCCTCCCCCAAAAGGAATCAGGTTTAGGCTAATTGAATTTACCGATAATTGAATTTACTGAGGAAGATGATCTAAAACTACATGTTTGCGTGTTGCAAAGGTTATGCTTTCAGTATTTCAATAATTGGAGTGTTCCCATTGAGCAGCAATAACTACAAGTAAATGTTTCCAATAACTGTTGATCAGTTCTGTATTTGTTTTGGAGGAATTTAGCCCATTCCTCCTTACAGAACAGCTTCAACTCAGGGATTTTAGTGGGCCTCCCTTGCAGGAACTGCTCACTTTAGGACTTTCACAATATTTCTACAGGCTTAAATTCAAGACTTTGACTTGACCATTCCAAAACATTAACTTTCTTCTGCTGTAACCATTTTTTAGTTGTATGATTGAGTTTTTGGGTTGTTGTCTTGCTGCATGACCACTTCAGTGGTGGGTTGCCCGCGGTTTGCAGAGGGGCATAGAACTAGTAGTAAAGCCGGCGGGAGGCCCCACCCACTGACCCTGACGTCATGAAATCGTCCATTGCGAACCGGTAGTAAAGGTAAGTAGAACCCACCCCTGGACCACTTCCTCTTGAGCTTCAGTTCACACATATATACCCTGACATTTCTCTGTAGAATTTGCCAGTACAATTCAAAATTCAAAATTCCATCAATGATGGCAAGCCAGTATCCAGAGTTAGCAAAGCAAGCCCAAACTGTGGTATTATCAGCACCATATTTCACACATGGGATAAGGTTCTTAGGGTAAAATGCAGCATTTGTGTTTTGCAAAACTGAATACTTTTTATTTAAGCCCAAAAGTTCTATTTTAGTCTCATTTCTCCATAGAACATTCTTCCAATAGCCTTTTGAATTATCCATATGGCCTTTCACAAACTATAGATGAGCAACAACATATTTTTTTTGAGAGTAATGGTTATTTCCTTGCCACCCTGCAGTGCACACCATTTCTCTATGGAAATTAAAACAACTTTCTGGCCAAAGTATATGTATTATGTGTAGATAAATGAAGCCATGAAATGATATAGGAAATATAGTATATAGTATATAGTATTGCTGGACTGATATTACTGGTTATGACCCTGGACTGATTTAACTAAACAGAGACTGTTTATCACTTTGTATATAAACTATTTTTCACCCGAGCTGCACGTTACTGTCCTTCCCTGTGTGTTTTTGCTCTGCTCATTGCAAAGGCAACACACACTTGCACACACACCCTAACAATTGTGTTGGTTTTTTAAAAACAATTTTCATACTAGATATGGTCCTGGCCCATTCTATGGGCAATGTCTCTTCTTGAAATATCCATGAACAAAATAATGGAATAATCCAACCTGAACAATTAGCAGACAAAAAAGGAGGTGACAGCTGAGTAGCACAGCACAAGACAGGACCACCTTTAGGCTAAGGCTGATAGGTACTTGTCCTAGGTACACAAAGCGTAGAGGGAACCAATACTGTCCCTCCTTCTGAATCATTCTAAAAAAGTAAATATTATAATAGCTGGAGCTGGCACTATCAGTCAGTGTGAGGGGGCCTCCTACACCCTTGAACCAGCACTGGCACAAGACCTTTGGCTAGTTGTCCAGATAGCCTTCCCTTGGCAAAAACAGCATAGCAAGAAATTGTAGTCTGCTACTAGTTGCATCAAAAGCAATGTCTTTGGTACTGTCTACTGTAGTGGCTGTCCGGAATTTTGTGGTCTTATGAATGCTGACATTTAGTTCCTTAGACGTTACTCTTGGGTTCTTTGAGATCTGTTGGCATATTAGACACTTTGCTTTTAGTGTGAACTTGCCTAGTTGAACATTCCTGGGGAGGGTAACTGTGGTAATGAACTACTTCCATTTGTACAATGACAATGTATATATTGTCTGACAGTGGACTGGTGGAGTCCAAACTCTTTGGAAAATTTGGTAAGCTTTCCTAGCCTGGTGAGCATCAACTATTTTTTGGAGGTCCTCAGATACCACCTTTGTTTGATCCTTAACACATTTCCACATTTCTGTGTAGTGAATATCCAGAATTCTGTTCTTTCACTAGGCAAGAATTCCTACTCTTAACCTGACTATTTGTTAAGGAATTCGCAGCGTAACCCTTGAATAGCAAGGGTGTGTACATGAAAGCGTTTGAGAGTAGGTACGAATAAACACAGTCAACACACAGATATATTGAGTTGTGTTTACTTTCAGGAAATAGTAAGGCCAAGTCTTACTATACAATAAACAGTCCAAGTCATACACACCCTTGCTATTCAAGGGTTACTCTGAGAATTCCTTAACATTGGTTATGGGCCCAGGATACTTAGAGTTAGTGTAAATACACAGTACCATATTCAGACAGCTGTTTTTGTGGTTTATTGTCCAGGTGAAGATGGCACTAGAACAGAGATTTCAGAGAGCAAGAACACCAAAGAGAAACAAACCATGTTTCTAGCTCCCTCTTAAAGAGATTGGCTACAAAGCTAACCAATCAGGACACAGTATGATGCAATACAGCAGTCTTAAAGCTATATAGATGGTTTATATATTGCCAACCCAACAAAGTAGGTAATACTCATTTTCCAAAGTGCTGCTCCTGCATTCCATAACATTCTCCCCTTTGGGTAGGTCAATATATAACACTTTACATTCTTAAACCATAGTTCTCACAAAATGCTTTGTGCTTAACTGCACCCTGAGCCTTTGTGAAATGATCTGCAATATTATATTCAGTCATGCAGTACTCCAACTGAATCCATTTACTTTGCATACACTAACATTTAAATATCGTAAACCAGTAGGCTTAGACCGTGTTCTTACAGCTAAATTAGTAGCCATATTGATTGCGGATTGATTGTCTTCGTAAACAACAAACTGATCATTCACATTTAATTCCATATCCATTAACAATTGTTTATAAGATACTAATTCAGTACAAATCAAGGATAAACATGAAAACTCGGCTTCCATAGTTGACAAACTAATGTATTTTTGCCTAATAGATTTCCATCCTATCAAAGCATTACCCAACATTGCCATGTAGATAGATCACTTGCAAACTTGCATCAGCATATGCCGTTAAAACTAAATCACTACTAGGCTCCAAATATAACGAATAATAAATCGTTTGCTTAGTAGCTTGTCAGTGCCTTTCGGTAGGTTCAGCATTATATCTAGCCAGTTGATTTACATTGTAAGATATATCTGGCCTAGGCCAATTACTCAAATATGATAGACTGCCTATTAAGGCTTGATATATTTCCTTATCAGATACAGGACTTTGAATATTACTATGTTTAAAATCCTGACTCATCGGTGTTTTAGCAGGCTTACAAAGTTCCATGTTGTAACATTTCAGCAATTGGCTACCTTTCTTGGTTTGCGAAATTTTGTAACCTTTACTAGTTTTAACTATGTCAAGACCCAAATAATGCTTAATTTCTCCCAAATTCCTAATTCTGAACTTCTTTTGCAACACAGAAACAATTTCGGTTGCTTCATGTTCAGATTTAGTAATAAGTGCTTGTTATTCATCAGTGAATAACAATAATAGAGAAACTAAACCATCTTTCTCTTTCTTAAACAAACATAGATCAGCTTTACCAGCTACAAAACCCATAGCTACTAACTTATTGACAATGCATTTATACCACTTGTAACCTGACTGCTTTAAGCCATAAAGACTTTTCTTCGGTCTCCAGCAATCAGACTTCCCATCAATTTTCAAACCTAGTGGCTTCTTCATATAGTTTGTATGTTGTAATGGAGCATGCAGATATGCAGTTTCAACATCTATATGGTTTATCCTGTATCTATTCTTAGTCGCCCATACTAATGCTGCTTGCAACGTAGTCGCCCTCAGACTCGGTGCAAACACTTCATCATAGTCCTTATCTGACTGAGCAAATCCTTGAGCAACTAATCTTGCCTTATGGGTAACAGTCCCATACACACCAGTTTTCAGTTTGTAAACCCACTTGCAAACAGTTGCATGCTCACCTGGTGCCTAACATTCTCATAAACATCTAACTCCTTCAATGATGTCAGTTCTTTTTCCATCACTTTGGAAAAACTAACTTTCCAAACTATCTGATCCTTTTCAGGATACAGTTTAATTTCATTGAAGTTAGAAGGCTCTATGTTCACCTGGCATACTACACTGGCTTGATACCTATCAGGTGGACTTTTATCTCAAGTTGAACATCTATGTAAGTCAGGACTCGTTAGTGGTATTTCCTCTTCTACCTCCCCTATAACCTCCTTCTCCTTTATAGTAATAAAAGGTTTTTCTTCAACTATTTCATTATCAGGAGTATCAGTAAACATTTGAGTATCAATAACAACACTATCATTTACCTTGTCGAATTCCTGCTCAAGCTTATTCCAACCCACATGCTCCAAGAACTTGGCACTAGCACTGCAGTACACACTAGTGGTACCTGGCGCCCAAAATCTATATGGCCTGTGGTTGGATTCATAACCAACAAAAAACAGTTTCTTTGCTCTATGTTGCCCCTTTCACTTCAATTGAGAGGGAATATGAACCCATGCTGGGACTCCAAATGTGTGCAAATAACTTAATTCTGGTCTTCCATGCCAATGTGTGAATGGTAATTCACCAGTTGTTGAATTGACTATGTTATTCAAGACATGGTTAGCACACATTATTGCCTCACCCCAAAGTGTCTCAGGTAAACAAGAATCAGATATCATGGTTTGAGCCATAGCCTGCAATGTTTACCCTCTGCGTTCAAAATACGCATTTTGTTGCGATCTATAAGGGGCAGAACCCTTGTGTTCAATGCCAGCTTTCTGTAACATAGTTACAAACCTGTTATTGGTAAACTCAGTACCATTGTCAGTTACCAGGCAAAGAACCTCGTGTTTCTTTTTCGTCTCAGCAAACCTCAGCCAGTTTGAAAAATGCTAGAATCTTTCTGCTTTTCATAAGGTAACAGAAACCATAATGGGAAAAATGGTCTATTATGCTCAATATATAACAGGCTCCTCCTAAACTAGGTTTTTTAGGACCAATAATATCGGCAAACATTACCTCTAAAGGTTCATTGATTGTAAACCCATTAACTCTGTTTGCAGGGGTTACATTACTCTTTTCTTGGCTACAAGCATTGCAGTTTAAATATTTTTTACAAGGTTTTAGTTTTATCCCATTAGATAATTCTACAGTTTTCTTTAACATCTTAAAATTTACGTGTCCCAAACGCCTATGTAGCAAGTGAATGCATTCATCATGTGGCTTCGTGTTATCGTAAACTGAGTTAGCATTAGCCATGATTAATGAATCATCATTCAGAACAAACAAATCATTCTCTAACTTTGCAGTAACACTTGTACCATCTTTTCTATCAGACATTTATCTCCCCTAAATGTTACTACAAATCCAGCTTTTAACAATGCTTTCACAGATAGTAGGTTAAATTTTAGTTTAGGTACATACAACATAGGTAAATGCTCTTTGATACATGAACAATATGCAGTACCTTTTCCAAATACTTTTCATTTTCCATCAATTTGCTAATGATATATATTGTTTACTCTTGGTCAATTTAACAAACCTCTCTTTACGCCTAGTTATAGACTGTGATACTCCACTGTCAACTACCCACAAATCATGGTTTACAGTTGTAGTTGAGCTGGATATAGCTAAATTAACATCCTTTTTATCTCTCTGTTTACTACCAGTATTCAGTTTCTTGCCCTTTTTACAGAATCTAGCTATATGACCCTTAGCCCCACAAGAAAAATACTTTCTAACAGTATAGGCAGTTGAAGACAGATTTTCTCCCTGTGGTTGTCTCTTTCTCAGTTGGTCTTTATCTCGCCTTCTTCTGGACTCTTCTAACAATCTTCCGATTATGCTGGTCAATGTCACTTCATCTCTGGTCAGAACTTCCAATGAAGATACATAATCATCATAACTTTTATCCAAAGAAGAAAGAATGATATAAACCTGATGCAGCTCTGAAAAAATCAGGTCCTTTTCGTGTAGCTCTTGTAAAAGTTCCTTTTATAAACTCCAAATCAGCTAACATACCTCCATTCTTCCAAAAATTAGCTCTAAGCAATTTACGTGTAAGGTGTATGTGTGCACCCACACTATCACAAACACAAATCCTCTTCAGAGTGTCCCAATACTTGGCTGCAGACTCCTCACCATAAATATGGACTAGATGCTGATCACTCAGTGTCAGTCCAATTATACAAAGAGCCCTTTCATTAGCCCGATTAAATTTGGCTATTTTCTTTGCATCTTCATTGTCTGCTGGATCCCAAATAGTTACATCCGGTGGATCATGAACTACATCCCATAGTCCTTCCTTACGCAGAAGTAGACTGCACTTCATAGGCAAGGAAATGTAGTTTGTTCCATCCAACTGGGTTATCAGGGATATGCTAGTTGACTGTTCTAGTGCCATCTTCACTTGGACAATAAACCACAAAAACAGCTGTCTGAATATGGTACTGTGTATTTATACTAACTCTAAGTATCCTGGGCCCATAACCAATGTTAAGGAATTCTCAGAATAACCCTTGAATAGCAAGGGTGTGTACATGAAAGCGTTTGAGAGTAGGTACGAATAAACACAATCAACACACAGATACACTGAGTTGTGTTTACTTTCAGGAAATAGTAAGGCACAGTCTAATAAACAGTCCAGGTCATACACATATAAAACAGGAGATAGCAAAACGACCGTCCAGGGATAATCCAATAACAAAGTCTTCTTACCAGTTGTCATAGTTATTCACAGTAAACAGTTCTTTTGGATTTGCTAACAGTAGCATACAGAGATTTCAGAGAGCAAGAACACCAAAGAGAAACAAATCATGTTTCTAGCTCCCTCTTAAAGAGATTGGCTACAAAGCTAACCAATCAGGACACAGTATGATGCAATACAGCAGTCTTAAAGCTATATAGATGGTTTATATATTGCCAACCCAACAGGGTAGGTAATACTCATTTCCTAACACTATTGTCCCATTGACTGAAATGCCTGACTTTAATTTCCCCCTGAAATGAATCCTTCAAAAGTTCACATACTTTTGCCACATAGCTTTGGATCATTTTCCTCAATAAATCAATGAAGAAGTATAATGTTTTTGACTTATTTGTTTTAATTTCTCTTATCAAGTTTTAATACTTGTGTGGATAAGCAATCATGTTTTAGGTCATATTTATGCAGAAATGTTCAAAAGGATTCATAACTCTTTAAATACCACTATCCCTAAAAAAGCATCTACTCCAGGTGCATTGGCTACTGACAACAAAAGACTGAATGTGTTGCAGGATCCTTAATATATTTTTTTCCACAGACCCCCGGATTGCTTCATATCCACTTATGGATTCTCCTTGGCCTCTGACGGGTATCTTACTGGGTTATGCCTATTTTGTATTATCACTGGGGCCACGGCTCATGGCCAACAGGAAACCTCTGAACCTTAAGAAGTTCATGATACTTTATAATTCTTTTTTGATGGCACTATCAGTTTACATTGTTTATGAGGTAAGCTTCTCCCTATATTAAATTTTATCTGTAGCTCTTAGATATACCATTGTTGCTTACACTGATTCTCCAACATCAATTTCAAGGTCTCTTTATACTTTTGTGTATCTAAAACAGTATGAGTTCGGAAAAGAGATATAAAACTTTTATCATTCTAAAAGTTTTGAAAAATGCAGCCCCCTATTTTTGTTTGTATATATTGAAATATATAGCATACACTTAAATTGTCTATAATAATTATATTAAAAAGCACAATTTCTGACTAAAAAGCACACAAGCTCACTATTGCATGTTCAAATTACATGCTATAGATGTTTATTCTTTCTTATTTAGACACAACCTATGAAAGAGACAGATGTAACATTTTCACACGTAGGACATATAAGCAAAAAGAACTAGAAATATTAATACTTGCCCTCAAGTATACATATTACATTTTACATATTACTTTTAATATGTAAAAGTTACCCTAAGACATATAAATCAGTGAAGATTAGGTTCAAGATTCAGTTCAACAGAACATTTCAGACTCTTCAAATTTATTAAAAATGTTTTCTCAAAATGAGAGTGTTTGTTTTATATTTGAAATAGTAGATATTAAAATTCGAAGCAATACAGAGGGCTTGTTTCCATGAATTTTGAATTTTTGTACTAGGAATATTACAGATGACATTGTAAAAGTAAATGATTATTAATAGGCAATCTTGCAAGCTCATTTTATAAGTTAGATAGCAGGATTTTTACTAATAGGCCACTATCATACAAGGTCACATATTTTTACCAGTTGTTATGCTGAATGACTTCTCTGAATCCTTTTTATGTTTTACTGTGAATGCAAATTTTTCCCAAGTAGAATAACATGTAGGATTTGTCTTGATATGGAAGAATACAATGTTATTTCTGATATTTCATTTTCTTTTTTCAAAATTATATCAGTTAATGTTATTCAGTGAGATAAATATAATACATGACAATTATATCTTAAAAACCTACTTTGGTGTTAATGCAGAATAAGTGTAATGCTTGCATTGTAGCAGTATAATATGTAAAAACATTGCTTCACTAAAAATATTTGAAGTAAAATTTCTCAAGTAAAAAGAAGTGCATATTAGTTATTAAATGAAAAAATCATAGATATTTATTTGAAATTTTTGTAATGTTTGGTCTGACTCTGCTCACCATATGAGACCTAGAAAAGAAAGCTGTTATGAACTGTGATATTATTGGAATGTAGTTTTAATGAAGAAGAGGTCTGAGAATGATGATTTCTAATAGCTTTTTTTTTTTTTGTAGTTTTTAATGTCAGGCTGGCTAAATGGTTATACATGGAGATGTGACCCTGTTGATACATCTCAGGATCCTAAGGCTCTTCGGGTAAGCTTGTTTTTTATTTTCCTGTCTTGTCCTCCCTTCATTCTCCCTGTACTTTTATGTTTCTCTTATATGTTGTGTTTCTTTTCTTTAGTTTTTTAATACAGCCTTTGGTGAAGGTGTTCTAAGAAGAGTGTTGAGAAGGGAGAGAAAAGTGGACAGAAAGATAGGATTTTAATTTTGTGATGGCTATGATGTTTAACTTTTTATCTTGTCTCTAGATGGTCCGTGTGGCATGGATCTTCATTTTCTCCAAAATCATCGAGCTGATGGATACAGTAAGTGACTCTGAATTTCTGACAATTGATCCTATTTTTCTAGTTAAAGCATAGGTGTTTTTCACTCAGTATCTTTCCATAGTGGCCACTCAAGTCTACTTATTCTTCTAACATTTATATTCTCATAAAATTATAGTGGTCAATCTTTGCATGCTTTGCTGCATTTATGCAGCAGGATGTTCTGGGTGGGTCAGGCTATATGCTTTCTGAGCCTGGATAGCTCAGCAGACTAATGCATTGTAATTTAACTCCAGCTGTCTGCAATTAGTAAGTTCGAATCTCACCAGGCTCAAGGTTGACTCAGCCTTCCATCCTTTCTAAGGTAGGTAAATTGAGGACCCAGTTTGTGGGGGCAATAAGCTGACTTTGTATAAAATATACAAAAATATGAAGGCTACTGCTTAACGCATTGTAAACCGCCCTGAGTCTCCAGAGAAGGGCGGCATATAAATCAAATTTAAAAAAAAATACAGTTATATTTAAAAGATTCTCTAGCATAATTTGATGGCCATATTTTAAGGACTGCATTGTGGATTTTTTTCTCTAATTTAGATTTGGTATAGATGGATCAGGTATAGATAGACATATAAATAAGCTACTAGCCAAAACCTGAAGTCTACATCTCACAGTGCATTGTTGTTTCCAGGTGATCTTTATCCTAAGAAAAAAGAATGAACAAGTGACCTTTCTGCATGTTTTCCACCATTCAGTGCTACCCTGGAGCTGGTGGTGGGGTGTGAAATTTGGTCCAGGTGAGATTTTAAAGGATTTACACCAGAACTTGATTCCAAGATTTGAAAAAATTGTATCCATAATTATTTTCAGATATGTCTCATAAATACATGCAGTATATGTGTGTTCTCATTATAGATATATGTACTTGAACATATAGTTTATCTATCCAGGATATTATAGGAACAACAAGACAGTCTTGGGATTTCAACTATCTGCCCTCATCTGCTTCCTTTATTAAAGTCATATTTGGATAGTAGAAGTCCTGGATCTTTTCAAACCTTTCTGTTTTGATATATGTAGATTTTTTTAAAAAGTCTGCCTTCTTTTATTTTCCTGTCATCATTAAAGTCCTAGCTATTACATGTGTTTGAAGAGGTTGACTCAGCCTTCCATCCTTCTGAGGCCGGTAAAATGGGGACCCAGATTGTTGGGGGCAATATGCTGACTCTGTAAACCGCTTAGAGAGGGCTGTAAACCACTATGAGACGGTATATAAGTCTAAGTGCTATTGCTATTTCCAGTGTTTAATTACCATGCTTCCAGGTGAAAGATCTGTGTGTGTATTCATGTGTATGTATGTATTTGTGTGAGTGTGTATGTATGTGTATATATAAATATATATATTTGTTTTCTTTTCTTTTTGTAGGCCTTCATGTATGTTTCTCTCTTTAGCCAGGTTCTTCCTACCAAGATTTTTATGCAGCCCTAGTTCAGTGAAATCACAATCTACTAGTTTCTAGGCTTTTTTTTCTTTAGGCAGCCAGCAAGCACTCTGCTGCCCATTGAGATACTAAGGAGACTAAGATAGATCTATTTCAGACTTATTAGTCCTCATCAGCTTGCTGGTTGCCTGAAGAAAAAAAGCCTAGAAACAAGTGGATTGTGATTTCACTGAATTAGGGCTGCATAAAAATCTTGGTTTATGTAGGAAGAACCTGGCTAAAGAGAGAAACACTACAAAAAGAAAAGAAAACAAATACTGTACCTTTATAGGGAGGATACATGGGATGAAGGTGTGGCTAACTGATGAGGACTAATAAGTCCGAAATAGATCTATCTTAGTCTCCTTAGTCTCCCAATGGGCAGCAGAGTGCTTGCTGGCTGCCTGAAGAAAAAAAGCCTAGAAACTAGTGGATTGTGATTTCACTGAACTAGGGCTGCATAAAAATCTTGGTTTATGTAGGAAGAACCTGGCTAAAGAGAAACACACATAAACGCGCACACACACAATCACAGAGTACTAGAATTTTTCTACAAATATCAGTATAATAGTTAGGCATATGATAAATGGTTATAGAAAATTCAAACAGAATCTTACATCATCAAAGATGTTAGCATTCTTATTTAAGATATTTTATGTTGCTTTTCTAGACTAAAAGTCGGTATGGTGTAGCTTAACGTTCTAGACTAGAGTCCTAGGGTTAAACCTATGTTTAACCATGAAAGTTCGCTTGGTGACTTTAGGCCAGTCACTATCACTTAGCCCAATTTGCTTCCCAGGGTTGTTCCAGCAAAAATTGAATATCCTAATACCTAACTTTTGACCATCTGAAGAAAGGGCACGATAAGATTCTCATAAATAAATAAACAATAAATGTTCTTCCAAACTACTATTAATAAATATGCAACAATGCAATCAAATCCAGAATATTAAAAAATATGAAAAAATTGTCTGAAGATCTAAAACAAATAGAACCTTATACTTAGTGATATTACAAAATATATTTAACAGTTAAAAGAAGAATTAAAAAATGACCAAGTGAACTTTCCTCAAATAGATTGAATGCTATCTCTGAGATTTGCCCAAAAAAGGAGAAAAAAAGCAATCTCAGGACAGGGAGTTCCATAAATAAGCAAACACCATGGGAAACTGGTTTTATTTATTTATATACCATGTTTCCCTGAAAATAAGACCCTGTCTTATATTTTTTTGAAGCCTGAAATAAGTGCTTGACATTATTTTTGGGGAGGTCTTATTATTTTGGGGTGCGTGGAGCAAGATGGGGCTTCTCTTGCTGTCTTATCTGATTTCCAGCTCTGAGTTTAAATATTTTTGGGGAGAGTTTATTTTCGGGGGGGGAGGCTTATTTTAGCGCATGTGCTCAAAAGCCTGATTGGGCTTAGGATCAGGGGATGTTTTATTTTCAGGAAAACAGGATGTTCTGTTTATTCTAGCTGTCTCAATGGCATATCTATAAACCAGGTCTCCATGAGTCAGTCCAATATATTTAACCAACTGTTTTAATTTTCAGAATTTGCATGGTCCGTTGACTTTGTTTCAAGTGTTGTGAATGTATTTTGGTGGATATTTAGTTTTTATCTTTTCAGAAATAAAACACTTACCATATTTTTCAGAGTATAAGACGCACCTTTTTCTCCCCAAAAAGAGGGTGAAAATCTGGGTGCGTCTTATACTCCAACCGTAGCCCCCGCCCAGCTTCTCAAATGGAGGTTTCAGACGCTGAAAAAAGCATCAGAAGCTTTAAAAAAGAAACCCCCAAACAGAGCTTCAGAGGCTTTTTTTCTGATGCTCTGTTTTGGAGGCTTTCAGAGACAGGAAAAAGTTTTTTCTGAAACGGAGGCAGAAAAAAAAAAGCAAAAAAAAAGCAAGGCACAGAGCTCACAACCAAGGAACCTGTTGCTAAATTGGGAACAGCTGACGGGGTATTCTGGGAGGCTGATCCACCTGCCAATCAGCTTTTTTCTTATTTTCCTCCCCCAAAACTAAGGTGCATCTTATACTCCGATGTCTTATACTCCGAAAAATACGGTAAATGTCCTAAGTTACACTTACATGTGACACTAATAACAGGCAAAAATGTTTGACTGTATGCGCTGAATACAAATTACTTACATTTTTTCTCTCATACCATTTTGATCATGAATCCTAGGTGCCCCAAATGAATTTTATTTGTTTTTCTAATATTTATATAGACAAAGGGTGTCAAACTCAAGGCCTGCAGGCAGCATCCAGCCCATGCACTGTTTAGATCTGGCCCACAGGGCCAGTCTGGAAATAGCAAAGGACTGGCCTGTGGTGTCTCTGCTAGCAAAAATGGGGTACGGGAGGGCGTGTGTGCCGCCCCTCCCGTAACGGCTTTTGGCCTTCAGAGTCTTCGAGGAGGTCTTCTAGGCCCAAAATGGAGCCTCCAGAATGCCCCTAACCTTGACTCAGGTTATGAAAGGGAGGAAAAGTAAAATATTTTACCTTTCAGGCTTGCAGGTTTCTACTACTATAGCCTATGTCAATAATTTATAGTTCTAGTTTCCTACGGAATCAGTTTCTTGATCTGGTCTCTCTCATAAGGTGATCAAGTCGATCAAGTAAATATTTAAAAAAAACAAAATCACAGAAATGTATGCCTCCCTATTTTTATAAATTTATAAAACCATGATGTCAGCCTCTCAAGTTGCATTTCATTCAGGGCTGACATAGTAAAGGGGGGGTTAAATTACTGCAGTAGAATGATTTAGAGAATGGCCAATAGAATAAGGGAACAAGCCAGGAAAGGGAGGGAATTTGGAGCAGAGGTCATTTCCTGGCTGCATATGAGTTCGTAAGGACGTTGTTCTAATAAATAAATGTTTTTTTCCTTTATTATCAAAATGTGAGAGGCACGTTATTTCTTTCTTAGACAACTCCGTCTCGGACACATGTCTAAGGAGGTGCAGTCCTGTGTCATGCCCACCATGGCCACACCCATGCCCACACCACCACAAGGCCCTCCGAGGTCAAACCCAATCCTGATGTGGCCCTCAATGGAATTGAGTTTGACACCCCTGATATAGACTGTAAGGTCTAGTTATGTCATTCATCTTCACCGTGTGCCTTTCTCCTTTTCTCTGTTATTCTACAGGAGGAATGGGCTCCTTCCATGCTATGGTGAACTGTATGGTACATGTTGTGATGTACTTCTATTATGCGCTCTCAGCTGCAGGACCTGCTTTCCAAAAGTACCTCTGGTGGAAGAAGCATATCACTGCCATTCAACTGGTAAGTAACAAAGGGAAAAGGACAGGCAAATTATCCCAGCATTTTTGATTCAGTTATACAAACCATCTTTGGTCGCTTCGTCTGATTATGTTTCTTTTGAATAGCTAATTACAGAAACTTGATAACCTCATGTGATATGAGCTTTCCCTTTTATTCCAAGGATTACCCATCATTGTCTGTGAGTAGAATGAGCTCTACCTGTCACCTTTACTTATTTCATCTGTGCCTTGTTTCTGTTTCTAGCTGCAGTTTGTGCTTGTCTCCATCCACATCTCCCAGTACTACTTCATGCCTGACTGCAAATATCAGTTCCCAATCTTCATCCACCTCATCTGGATTTATGGAGTTATCTTCTTCATTCTCTTCTCCAACTTCTGGTACCAGTCATATACCAAAGGCAAGCGTCTGCCCAAGTTCATGACACAACCTCAACAAAATGGCTTCCATGAGAATGGTGCCATTGCTAATGGCAAAGTCAAAGCCAACTAGGGGTAGGTTCAACTAGCCCCATATCTGGGCTTCTTAACCAGATCAAGTGCCTATAGACTGTTAACTTGCAGTTCCAAACCACCTTCCCAACTGCCCTGTTTCCCTCATTGCCTCGCTTTCATCTTTCCCCAAGGGAGACAGGCTGCCTGGGCTGTCGGTGCTGAATCCAGCCCAAGGCCTCCAAAGTGCCTATGTCTGCCCTGGGCTGGGCTCCCTTCAGAGCTGGACCAAAGCAGAACCCTGACAGATGGGACACATTTATCCACTTAATTATATGTACACAATGTGATCTAGGTGGGGATTTTTGTTACTTTGCTCTCCCTAAATTTGTGTTGTCATTTATTAATTGTTTATTTACCATTGGTGTTCTGCCATTCCTACTCCTTTCCTACTTGAATGTAAGTAGTCCCTTTTTGCTGGGGGTGGGAAATAATTCCTCCTGGAGATAACTTTTCCTGCTTTGTGTGCAGATGGGGTACTACTAGGCAAGTCTTATTGCCTTGGCTGTATTCCTCTCTTGGCATTGCTCCGCAGCTTTGGCTGCTTTGATCCCAGGACCTTAGCAATAACTCTGGACTTCAATCTCCATATGGCTTGATGACTGCAAGCTCTTATTGCACTGAGGCCCAGGGAGAAGAAATAGGACCCTATTGTCCAGCTTGTATGCCATTGCTCTGTGTGCCTTTTAAAACATTATTGGATCTGCCCCCAAAAACAGAGGCTCCCTATAATCTAAATTTTGGGGAGGACTTCACAAGAGGAGGTATATCCCCCCTGAATTTTCCATTTGTATTCACAGAAATAAATGGATAGAAAGAGAATAGTCATTCTGTTCTTGATTTCAAGGCCTTGATCATTGTTTGATTGGGCCTGATGTGCGAAAAGAACAACTTTACTGTAAGTAATATGTTAATATTGATTTTCAGTTCCAATGACTACTGCTTCTTGCAGTGAATTGGTGTCTTAGTTGAAGTTGGTTTACTAGATGAGAGGAGCTGAAAAACTGAGATCAAAGTCCTGTGAAGCATTGTAATAGAGTGGTGGCTATGTTCTGGCTCATCCACAGTGCATTGTGTCAGGCATCAGATTATTTCTGCTCAAGAACACAGGAATTGAAATTCAAATTTTACTAGTTTTCTGGGTCTACAGAATACCTTCGCTCAAAGTTCAATACAGCATTCAAGTCCTTGGCTCCTGCTTGTCCTGTCTGCTATTCCAGGCAGGACAGTGTTAATTTCTTTCTCTCCTTATATGGACACTCCTTCAGGCCAGATGCTTTCCTCTTTTCACTGGCTTAGGTTCTTGGTGAAGCTCCAACTACTGGGCATTATCCTCCTGGGCTTGAAAAGACCTGTAGTCCTTGGTGCTATTGCCTATGGTCTGGTTGAGTGTGATAAGTGGAAAAGCTACAAATACGGTGTGTGGGGCTTAGAATATAATTTTGCAAGAGAATAAATTGGAAAAGTAATCTTAGTAGCAGATCTGTATTGCATCCTAAATTCAGAATGCCAAAATATGAAAGCAAGGATATATTGGCAAATATAAAAAGCTAAGGCACTAAGAGTATCTTTTATGTTGTTAGAATAAACTTGTATTGGTTTCTCTACCTCAATGCTAGGGGTAGACTAACCCAGAATCTAGATAATGTGCCATAAAAAATGCTGTATATACTATTGGAGAGATTTGTATAACCCAGAATATTTTGATACATTTGAGCCATTCTGATATAAGGCAATCTTGTTTAAAAGCCTTTAAGCTAAGTTCACTGTTAGGTTGAAATAGGTTTTGTAACACTACTTACCTTTCCACCGCTGATTATCCTGCTGTGTACTGTTTCCCCACCTGTGTCTGAGAAACCCCAAAACAATGCTAATGGCAACCTTTAAAACTGATACGTTTGACTGAGAAGCTTTTACAATGTAGAGGATACTTAGGGGTACAATTTGGAAAAAAGTAAAAGATACTTGTTTGTTCTCCTATATGTGTGCCTGCTCTCAACATTTTTTGCTGTACTTGGATCAATATTCGATGATAATCATGCAAGGGTGATGAAAAATCAATATGTGACACTGTTCCCAAATTAGGCAGTATAGCTTACCCATTCTAAAATGGTTTTGTTTTGTTTTTTGGTAAACCTGGGGTAAATTTCTGTCCTATGAATCATTGGTTTGCATGAAATCTAATGAACAGGCATTTATGGAGTGTTATTATTTTCAGCATTTTTTACAAGTGCTGATTTTAGTACTTATCAGTCAAATAACATTCATGTTGCCCTAGTGTCTTTCTGATGTGCATTTTTGAATAGCCATGTGCCTTCTAAATAGGATGTAGTTAACTGCTCTAAATTTTGAGTGTGATTATTTGCAGTTTTTTGAATGAGTAGGTATCAGAATTGTTTCCTTAGACTAGATAATAAGGCTTCAATATAGTCTCCATTAGATTGATACAGGACTAGTGTTGTAGACATTCAGGTAGTCCTTGACTTACAAGTGCGATGGGGATTGATTTACGGTCATAAATTGTCATGGCTGTAGATGGACACACCCTGTGACTGGACCCAATTTTACATTTTTGTGGTCATTAAGTAAATCACCATCATTATACAAATAGTTAGGTGAACAGTGTGGTCATGTGAACCTGTTCCTCTGAATGAGTGTTTTTGCAGGAAAAATTAGCAAACTGTGATCACATGACTCTGGGATATTGCAGTTGATCATAAAGTTGAGCCAGTTGCCAAGTACCCAAATTATGGTCATGTCATTGTAAGGGTGTATATGGCATATTTTATTATGGGCAGACATGCTTAACAGGCCGTAAAGAATCCATTCCAGGCATATTGTATTTTCAAATGATCCTAAGTCAAGGATTACCTGTATGAAATCCAAAAGAGGACTCTATCACATATGGGAAGAGAAGTGTTTACAGCTTCTTGGGCACAAGCAGCTTCACTTAGTTACAACTATGGATAGATTTCATAAGATAACTGTAATAGGCTACACTTCAAAATAAGCCTGAAATATTAATGCTTTATTTGCCCTACTGATGAATTGAAGGACCAACTCCTGAATATTAAAATGTATTTTATTCATGTATTCTGAATTATCTTACTGCATCATTTTATTTATTAAATTTGTACACTGCCCAGTTCCCAACCAATTGTCAAAATAGTTACACTATAGATCTTATCAGCAAAAATGGCAATTATCTAATAACTTCTGTCATTTTGATTAATTAGAACAGATCATTTTCATCATTTTTTCCATAAGAACCAAGAATCATGGAAAAGCTCTAGTGCTTGGCAAAGATGAGCTGAGGCTAATATTGGTCTTGATTAGGCTTGGCTTTTGACAATTTCCACTCAATCAGAAGGCAGTAAAATCATTTGTAGGACTGTTCAGGTTACATTTGATTTGACTGAGGCTAAAAAAAATCATAGAAGTGCTAGATTCATTCACCAGCATTTGGGATATTAGAATGCCTTGAGTTTAAAAGAAGTGCAAGAAATAACAAAGGAGCGGAGGGATTAACTCTCAGGATAAACTATTCCATAACTGCTGAGGCTGATTTCAAAGAAAATAGTTTTGGAAGAGCAGTCTTAAATATCAGCACACATAGTTCAGTAAAAACATTGGTTTAGCTAAGCAAATTTGCAATAGCTATCCGTTTGGTAAGGCAATAATAGTTTGCAAGCAAAATTCTTAAGTTACGTATTTCCCAATAAAACTGTTGGTCCATAACAGGATGTTGCATCTTGAGGTTAATAAACTGTCAAAATCATCCTACATAGTATGCGGTTTTGCATTGGTGCATGAGGATACCAGCTTCAATTACAACTTGAAAACATATGGTACTTCAAATCCCAAACTAATATTTCAGGTTAACTCTCAATTCTGAAACCTACAGTAATCTGTCCCACAACTCAAGAGGGGTGGTGGGGGGAAGCTAAATTGTTCCTCGAAAGTCAAGAAAAGACCAAACCTAAGACAATTTGCCTAGTATTAAAGCTGCCAGAGAGATTTAGAAAAGGAACATGATCAGTTGCATCAGGAGTCTGGTCTTTTATTTTTCTTCAATAGTTTATTTTTATTACAATGGTATACAAGCCAAGTCCTAGCAAACAGCCAATATCAATTAAAGTCATTCACACCATTTGTGATTCATATATCAATCCATATACCAACACTATTTCTAAAGGAGAGTGAAATATTTATTAATAGTTTAAAATTCTGTACATAAAGCAATAGATTGGAAGGGAGTTGGATGAAACTCAGCGAATTCCTTGATGGATAATGCTGGTTTTAGTACTGCTCTCTTTCTCCTTCTTACGTGCTGGGTCCAACTCAAAGCAGCGCCAAAGCCTCAGTGTTTCATCTGCTGCTGCTGAAGCAACTGTGGTTCCATCTGGGCTCATAGTTAAACTTAGCACCCTAGCAGTGTGACCTAAGGAAAGATATTTTACAAATGACTGTAAACAATAGTTGGTAATCTATTCGAGTTGGCATAGGTATTTTGCTTTGTGGAATAGAGTACCACAACCTGTAGATTAAATTAATCCAACCCAGGAAAAGCAATCATGTTGGCCACTGGCACATTTGTATTTACATTTACAAAAGAGCTGCTCCACTGAGCACAGCCAAATTTAAAACATCAATTTAACAGTCTATCCCTGTGGGAAGTTTGTTGAGCTCATAGACCATTTTGTTAAGTATGTTTAAGTTTTGTGCTGATGTCAGTGTCCTGTAATTATATAAAAAACTTTAAAAAGTGAGACAGGGATGCCGTTGGGTGTCAGGAGGAATTGTTGGTACACATTGATGTTTGTGGGCTTCTTAGTACCTTTGTTGATGTAATTGCAATATTTACACAATGGGTCTTACCTTTCAACTCAGTGACCTTTGACATAGATGGGTATTTCCACACTACCAGTTGGTTTTGAGCAAACCCGTGACCAGACACAAGTTCTTTATAGTTTGTAGACCATAGTACTGCACAGACCTATTAACACCAGAAAGTGTCCCAATAAGTAAAATATTGACTGGATATAACCTTATGTGGAAAAAAATGCAGCATGTTAAATTTAAAGTGTTGAAATAATCCTTACTATTCTTCAAAATGTATTAAGCAAACCTACCTGGGACTGTGCATCTACTGTGTTGAGGCAACTCCCAGAGCACACATTCCAGATCCTTATGTGGCGATCACTTGTTCCACCTCCTGTAGCCAGCACATTGGATTGCCATGGACTCCAAGCTACAGCCTGAGGGGGAAAGTGTACTGTTGTCACCATTCTCTGTGATTAGAAATACTGTGTTTGCAAACTATAGATAGTCTTCATTTTTGCAGAGGCAATTGGGCCATTAAGCAAAAAGATTTCTAAGTGAAATTGCAATTGTGCTTATGGTCTTACTTCAGTTTTCCTTTGTTTTACAGACCTGTGAAGGTCATAAAATTACTTTTTCATTACAGTCATAACTACAAATGGTTGATAAATGAGGCAATTGCTAAACAAGGACTACCTATCATTTAAGAAGCTTTATTAAAATGCTATCATTTTAATTTGTCTTGATTATTTTACAAACTATTGTCACTCATGCTGTTGGAACTTAAAAGTGGCTATCATTTTCAACTTTAAAAATCACATCTACAATCAAGATTTGTTTACTGTATTGCAAATTCCAGTTTCCAAGAGAATCTAAACTGCCATGTTTAGGTTCAGACCACACTGAAACTATAGAACAGTGATGGTGAACCTTTATCTTGTTGTGTGCCAAAAGTACGTGTGGCGCATGCAACAGCGTGCGTGTGAGCACCCATAATGCAATGCGAATCCACCTGCGCATGCGTGCATGTCCCCACTCCTGTGCATGCACCCTGCATTGCGCATGTGCACACTCCCCCACATTGCTCATGCGCCCCTGCATTGTGCATGTGTGCGCCCTGCACACACCCCCGGACCATTTTGGGCCTGGAAAGCCTCCTGTAGTAAACTTTGCCAGCCTTGTGCTCCGGGCAGTGTCCAGCCATGCGCCAAGAAAAGCACCTTCCTCCAGTTGCTGGAAGTAAAAGGCGGCTCTGCGCAGCTTGCTGAAAAACTTTTCTCTCGGCTGTTCTCTTTTGCACGCTCAGAGCTCCATGCCACTGAAATGCAAGAGGTTGCCTTGCTCTCTCGCCCACCCTCCCCCCTGGCCAGACTGCCCAGCCTGGAATTCACTGCAGCTTCCCCCAGTCTGGTAGCTAATCCTATCTGAGCCAGCTAAACAAGCCCTCTCGCAGCCGTTTCTCAAGCAGACGAAAAGGTGGGAGGGCTAGAGGGGGAGCAAGAAACCAATCCAAACTCCCTTCCCCCTTCTTTCTCCCAACCCTGCCAGCCACTCTTAGTTTTCCCCTAGTGAGGCAGGATAAACACTTGGAGCTGGATCGGTTCACACAACCCAATTTCAGCCAATGGATCAGAGCAGCAGCTTCGCTTGAGGAGGAGGGGAAAGGATCGAGGCAAGAAAGCCGGAGCTTTTACTCTGTTAAACGTTTTTCCAAACTCGAAAGCAACTGAAGGGTAGGCTTCGAAAATCTTTTCAAAATCATCTCAACTAAGAGAGCGACCAAACCTTTCAGGGGGTGTGATGTTCGCACCAGAAGCACGTCCTCCTTAAATAAGCAAACTTTATCCCTTCTTACAGACCCCCCTCCATAGTCTTCACTTGAGGAGGAAGGGAAAGGTTCGAGGGAAGAAAGCCGGAGCTCTGACAGCCTCTGGAAAAACGTTTAACAGAGTACCAGACTACCAGAGCAAAGCTGCTGTTCTGATCCATTGACTGAAACTGGGTTGTGTGAACCGATCCACCTCCGAGTGTTTACCCTGCCTCACTAGGGGTAAACTAAGAGTGGCTTGCAGGGTTAGGAGAAAGAAGGGGGAAGGGAGAGTTTGGATCGGTTTCCTACCCCACCCCCCCAGCCCTCCCATCTTTTCCCTTGGAAAAGAGTTTGGCTCATCGATTCCCCCACCCCAGGAGTGGGGAAGTGTGTAATCTCAACCCTCCCGGCATCCTTGTAAGAGGAGAGGAGCTCCCCGATCACTCACACACATGGCTTTGACTGCTGCCTGCCGCTCGTCTGGCACCCACAGCGAGACAACTGGAGAGATGCCAATGTTTCGCGGCAGCAGAGTAGTGGTAAAGATCCCCCAGGACTGCTGCTCCCAAGTTTCTCCTCTCAGCCTTGGTGCTTTTACCTTACATGGCAGCGGCAGTGCCTCTTCCTGGCTGTACTTTGCAAGCCAAAAGTGCACTCCAGCAACACCCAAGTGGGGGCTGCATGCTTTTGCCCCGGCAACACCACTGGAGCCACAATCTGCCACCCACCATGCCAGCGCTAATGTGTGGGCTTGCCGCCCAGTCTGTGCAGCCCGTTCCTCTTGGGGACTGCAAGCTGGCTTGCCCCAGTCAGGCTGGCTCCCAACCCTGCCAGCCACTCTTACATTACGTGAAGGCGTTACCGCCTCCTCCTCCTGGCCCCGCCTTGCAGACCAAAAGTGCAGCCCTACTCCCCTGAGTGTCCAAGCTGGCCAGTCGCTCTTGCCTTTCCCTTTGCAGTTGCCACCGCCGCTACTCTTCTGGGGCAGCAGAGCTGCACAGGAGGAATGCCAGAGACAGCGCGCTGGCCATTGCCGGTCTTTACACGTGCATGGGCACCAGAAACAAGGAGACCAAGTGGCCGATGTGCATGCGCATTTCTGAAACAGGAAGATCATCTTCCTGAGCTGTGCATGCGCAATCGGTGGCTGCTCTTCCAGTTTCGGGTGCTCAGGTGCATAATGAATACCAGCTGGCTTGCATGCTGGAACCCGGAAGAGCAACAGGCAATGGCTCCGCGTGCCCAGAAAGATGGCTCTGTGGGCCACTTCCGGCACACGTGCCATAGATTCACGGCACGGCTATAGAACTTGGTTAAAGAGCTACCCACATGACCATTAATTGAGCTTTATACCATATAATCTTGTGCCAAGATGTATGTCTACTCTCTAAATACAGATATGTACTCACCTTAACAGCTCCCTGATGATGTGTAAAAGTTTGCACAGGACGTGGTGACCAGTTGTCTCCTTGAGCAACAGACCATATGTTTACAAGATTGTCATTGCCTCCACTGGCCAAGTAACGGCCATCAGGTGCCCATTTTAACCCACATACTTCTTGTGTATGACCAGCAAGTGTTGCCACATGGTGTTCTGCCACACGAACATCATGATGATGTATGTGACCAGTCCGTGATCCACTGCAAGGCAAATTTAGAAAATTAGCATATTCTCCTATATCAAATGTACTATGAAAAATTATAAGCCACATGGCCTCTTCCCCATCAGTGCCCATGAGATATACCAGTATTGGTTAGAAATTTTTACCTGGACAGGATGTAGCTATTCCAACTTAAAGAACTCACACGGGATGAATGACTGACCATATTTCGTAGACGCTTTTTCTGCTGGATGTCCCATAACTAAATCAATATAAACAGAGTCCAAATACCCAATCTTATTAGTTTTTATTATCTCATGGAATACAGCCCAAATGAGAAAATGCACAAGGCTGTCCCACTTGTTATGAACGTATTTCATCTCAGATATGTAGAAATGAGAAATCAATCAAATGTCCTTATGGCCATAAGGACTATCAAAGGAAGCAGTTTATAGTTTTCCAATCCAAGTAGAACAAGCCCACGTTGGTTTAAAAATTAAGTATCTCAAAGGTTTCCCTTCAAAAGAAATTTAATTTGCTTTTAATATTAAAATATTTTTTTATTCTTCTCTATCCCATTACCAGAATATTAGGTCATTAAATACAGCCTCAGTTGCCTTACCTGAACCTCGGCATTACTTGTGCCAATTGCAAGGTAATTTCCTTCTCTGATCCATGAAACAGAAGAGATGTAGTCATCAGGGTTTTCCATTTGCATGAGCTGGATTATTTCTCTGGAATCATAATTCCATAGATACACTGTTTTATCCAGAGCCACGGCCAAAAAGTTGAGGGAGCTCCAATCAACTAAGTTCAGATCTAAATGAGAACAATACACTAGTTTGGAAACAAAAAGCCAAGTCAAGTAAAGTTACAATTCCTTCCTGCCTTTCCATGGTAGCCATATCTAATACAACTTTAGTTCAGCATTCAATACCATCATTCCAGACATTCTTCTAACTAAACTAAACCAGCTAGCGATACCTGAACACACTTGTAAGTGGATCATAAGCTTCCTAACAGACAGAAAGCAACAAGTGAAGCTAAGAATCACATTGGATACCTGTACGATTAGCACAGCACCCCACCCCACCCCCACCCCCGGATGTGTGTACTCTCCACTTTTCTCTGTATACCAATGACTGCATCTCAAACGATCCATCTGTTAAACTTAGAAAAGTTTAACTTTTCTTAGAAAATCTGCATACAGACGGGAGGTTGAACAATTAGCCTCGTGGTACGACCAGAACAATTTGGAACTGAACACCCACAAAAACATAGAAATGGTAGTAGACTTTAGGAGAAACCCTCCCATACTACCACCTCTTACAATACTAGACAACGCAGTATCAACAGTAGAGACCTTCAAATTTCTAGGTTCTATCATATCTCAAGACCTAAAATGGACACCTAACATCAAAAACATCAAAGAAACACAACAAAGAATGTTCTTTCTGTGCCAACTCAGGAAGCTCAAACTGTCCAAGGAGCTGCTGATCCAGTTCTACAGAGGAATTATTGAGTTTGTCATCTGCACCTTTATAACTCTCTGGTTCTGCAACCCAACAAGACAGACACAGACTTCAGAGGATAATTAGAACTGCAGAAAAAACAATTACAACTAACCTGCCTTCCATTGAGGACCTGTATACTGCACAACTCAAAAAGAGGGCTGTGAAAATATTTAGACCCCTCATATCCTGGACATAAATTGTTTGAACTCCTACCCTCAAAACGACGCTATATAGCACTGCACACCAGAACAAAATTGAACAGTTTTCCCCAAACGCCATCACTTTGCTAAACAAATAATTCCCTCAATACTGTCAAACTATTCGCTAAATCTGCATTACTATTACCATTTTCCCGAAAATAAGACACTGTCTTATATTTTTTTGAACCCTGAAATAAGCGCTTGGCTTTATTGCCATGTGCTCAACAGCCTGATTGGGCTTATTATCAGGGGATGTCTTATTTTGGGGGAAACAGGGTACTATTAATCTTCTCATCATTCCTATCACCCATCTCCTCCCACTTATGACTGCATGGCTATAGCTTTGTTGCTTGTGTCCTTATGATTTATATTGTTTCCTAGTATGATTTGATTGCTTATTTGTACTCTGTGACTATCATTAAGTGTTATACCTTATGTTTCGTAATGAATGTATCTTTTCTTTTTATGTATACAGAGAGCATATGCACCAAAGACAAATTTCCTTTTGTGTCCAATCACATTTGGCCAATAAAGAATTCTAATCTAATCTAATCTACAATATGGGGGCATAAAGAAGCTGTAATATGGCAGAGGAGATAGGTATCTTCTGCACTTTGGAACAAAGTCTCACTAAAATTAAATTCCAAATCCATGGCTACTTACAGTAATCATTTCGAATGTCGGGGGCATCTAGAATCCGCTCCGACACAGAGGCTATGTATCTGTTTAACTTCCTTGTGGAGCCTGGTGTGCTCTTTTGGCTGTAGAGCACTTTGAGATTGTTCTGGTATCCTGGAAAAGAGGTAACATAATTATCAGCATAAATCAAGAAAAAACTCAATGTTCCTATAATTCCAAGCTAACAGGGTCAACGAAAATTTTTGGAAATGGGAATCTCCATTTAGAGGGCACTAGCTGGATTTCATTCAGTATTTCAGACATCAACCTTAACATATCCAACAGGTAATATGTTAGAGAAGAATGTAAGAGATACTATAGAGTTCATTTTCTAGGGCAGTGAAGGATTGCATTATGAGAAAGTCAAGTTTTGTTGTTTTTTTAAAACAAGCTGAACATAAACTAATTCAAGCTAGCTGTACAGCTGTTGTTCAGAAAATGCAAAAAAAGCAGTTTTTTCCAGTGTGGTTCTAAATAGCAGCATGAAACAAAAAAACAAAAAACAAAATAAAAAACAAGTTTGTAAAAAAAGGCTATGGTTGTCAGCTTGCTAATTGAACATCCCTAGACTAATTCCCATTAAAACAAAACAGCAGAACAATGGAATCAATTTGAATGAACTGGATAATGGACCACTGCTGCAATACCAGTTTAGAAGCCAGCTATTATTGAGAGGAGCTTTTATCCACAAGGGGTGCATTCGGAAACTCACCATGCACTTCACTTTTCAATTTACTCTTGTGTTGAAGAAGCCCAATGTAGACTTACCTTCAGGGGCATTTTGAGGTTTCCCACTTAGTCGCAGGATTTTTGCCTCTTCTACATCAAAACCATTAAGATTCATTGCCCAGGCTTTCTGATGCTCCTTGAAGGGGGAGAAAACACTAAGAAATCAATAATATTGTACTTGATCACAAAATTCAGTAAGTACAAACTTGTGTGACCATCACTGTACCAGACATTTAAACTCTTTACCTTCTTGGTGGGGGTCTCCTCAGAGGATTCCTCTTTGGTTAAGAGAAAATTGGCCACATCCATTTGCATAACACTACGATTAGGGATGTATCTATCACCTCCAGTTTTGTTTGGAGTATTTTGTGATTTGGAACCAGACTTGCCTGCAAAAGAGAGATTTCATTAATCGGTATCCCCTCAGATAATTGCTAGCCTGAAAGCAAGATTCTTTTATTGCTTTCCTCACTGTGTCATTAAGATAAACATCTTAATGTTTATCTCCAACACTAGAAAACAAATTGGACAATAGAAAAGAACAAAGAGTTGGCACAATGTATGATTTCATCATATACCTTGAGGTTTATACACTTACTGGCTATAACACACATTTTACCTGGTGTTTTGGAAGGAGTCTTGCTGGTACTATGAGGCCTGTTAGCTGGTTTCATAGGCGAAGGAGCTATGGCATCTGAGGCCGCTCCAGTGCTGGGAGCAGCACCATCCTTAGCTTTACGCTGCCATCGTGCAGGAGGTACATTTGGTATTGGGGCATCAAGTTTTAACAGCCCATGCAAATCACTCTCAAACAGAAATTGTGCCATAGGGATGCAGTGCTGTGAAATCAGAACCAGGGAAGAATAAGTAAATTGATTTCAGATAAGGAGAATAAAACAAAATCAGAAAAATGACTCATCTGCATCCACAGGGTGGCTATAGCTTCACAAAGGGTATTCCAGAATAACAAACCAGATAAGATTCAGGTGACTAATGTGGCCCTTACAAGCACAAGTGGCAAGAAAAGGCCGCTTTCCTTTTCTTTAATATTTTGCTTTCCTCGCAAAGGCCCCACAATCTAGGCGAAAATAGTTCAACAGAGTGGAGCTGTCTTTGTACTTAACGGTTTAATTTCTGGAGATTGAACCAGCAAACGTATCACAATAAGACAAAATAGTGATTTCTCACTTACTGCGATACGTTTGCTGTTTCAAAACAGCACGCTTTCTTTCTCATACAATTTCCGGGTCTGTTTCTGGCACGGGGAGCTGGGGAGGGGGGGGACATCTCGAACACGGCGGCAGAATACATTGCAAGAAATATTGGGCAGAAAAGCTAAAGCTAAGGAAAAAAATCAAGAACCAGAAGAAAAACAAAAGTGCTTTTAGGATCCTAAAAAAATTCGGGTCGGCGGAACCTCTTACTTACCAATGCTCTGACTCCAACTTTTCCGGCTCCTTCCGCCATTCAGGATTTAAACTTCCCACTTTGATCAACTATTGGCCCATTTCGAACTTAACGTCCGTCTGATGACTTACGGCTTGCCCGCCTTCCTTTACTTTCATTGGCTCTTCAATGTAAATGGGTGTGGCTTTGCGACCCAAAGTTTCCCTGGATGGTTAGTTGTCTTGTATGGTTCCTTTATGATTTACGTTGTCGTAACGGGGGAAGTGGCGTGCAGAAGGTCTCTGCCGATGTTCGGCGGGGGGCGGGAGGGGGAGGGGGAGCGTTTCCATGGCGCTTGATGCTATCATTAAAATATTCAACGTTCTAAATCTAAAGCAAACAGCTTTGGCTCGATGCTTAAGGAGAGGCAAGTCAAACTGAAGCCGCAAGAAATTACATTGGGATAGCTTTTTATTTGATTGCTGAGCTTACACTGGTGTAACTGTAAACCTTTCTGATAAGCATTCTAGTGGTAAAATCGGAGAAAAGGTTATATGACCAGAAAAGAGTGTTCTTAATGATAATTGCAAGGTTTATGGAAACAGACTTGTTTTCATCAGACGTTATACCAGAGGTCTTCAAACTTGGCAGCTTTAAGACTTGTGGACATCTCAGAATTCTCCAGCCAGCTATGTGTTATACCATACGATACTGCATATCCTCTCATAAAATGAGCCTCGCTATGGATAGTGGAGCTCATCTGCGCTCAAACTCTGGGTCTCCAGACTTAATCTGGTTGTAATCTACATTTTTTTTTCAGTTTTCCAAGGAACGAAATAATGTCCTAAAATAGAGACCTAGAATAGATTTTTAATTCAGAAAGTCAGTTGGTTCAACTGTTTTTTTGGTGACCAATAACATCAGCATCTGCACCCTCTATTTGCAGGAAGGACCAAAATAGGTAGTACCTACAGGAAAGAAGCTGTTTAGCAAATACAGTTTTGAACTCGGCTATTTGAAAAATGGATCCTGAAAAAAAGTCCTCTGAGGCAGATGCCCTGCAGCCCTTCAGATGTTGCTGAATTATTTCCAGGGTGCTTTTGCTAGCGGGGTTGATAGAGATGCTGAAAGTTGTAGTTCACCAACTACAGATGAACAAGGATTATTACTCGCTATATGTTACTTTTTAAAGCCTTATTCTGTATTCTTTTATAAAAATGCTCTATGTTCTGCCTTTTGTGTTTTGATTAGTACATTTGATGCTTCCCTTAATCTTGGATGCATTTTTCAAATTTCATTTTCAAAGGTTTCAATATAATCTGGGAGTTCTGGACTCATGACTCCTGCTCAAAGAGCAGGTGGCAGTCTTGACCAGGAGACCCTTTGTACAAATGCAGGTTGTGTGCCAATTATGCCCTTTTCTGGACCAACAATCCCTGCTCATAGTCACCTATGCCCTAGTTGCCTCCTCTCAACTTGACTATTGAAACACCCTTGAAAAATATCCAGAAGCTTCAATTGGTTCAAAATGTGAAGGCGTGCATGGTTTGGTGCAGACCTAGATGCGCATATGTGTCATCATCTGTGGGAGCTGCATTGGCTGCTGATTTGCTTTGGGGTCCAATTCAAGATGCTGGTTGTCACTTCAAAGCCCTACATAGCTTAGGACCAGGTTATTTGAAGGACGTCTTTTCCCAATCAAATCTACTTGATCCACCAGAGCATGGAGGCAGGGAATGCTATGGGTCCCCACTCCTAAAGAGGTCCATCTAGTGGGGCCAAGAAGGACCTTCTCCATTGTGGCTCCCTCCCTGTGGAACATCATCTCCGCAGAGATAATCGGTTCTCTCTTTGACACTCTTTCATAAGACATGGCTTTGCCAATGGGCCTGGGAACCCCAGGTGTGATAGAGTCCATGAAATGGCTTATTTGATTTGCCAGGGAATGAGGAATTGTTGCAGTGTGATTATGTTTGATTGGTTTTATATTGATTTTTTACCTTTATATTCTTAATAAATACATTTCTGGGACAACTCCACTGGAGAAATTTGTTTATTTGTTATTACATCAGATATAATTGCCATTGTTCTAACAGAATATATCTTTATACAAGTAAAATGGGAAGTAATTACAGTATGCAGTCTCAGATCCCAGTTTCTTTCTTCCCTTCAATCTCTTCTCCAAGCGACGAGAGAGTACATTTATATTCAATATAACACCTTCAACTTGGCATTGGAATTGGCATCTACAACTTTCTAGCTAACATTTTATTATAAAAGTGATATATACAGTGACACCTTCAAATAGCTGCCGTTTATATTTTTCCCTGTCAAAACAGTTTTGCTTTCTTCACATATGTGGCAGGTGGCTGTGTTCATCCCATTGGCTACAACACTGATTCAGCTGTCCCATTTGCTTCATTCAAAAACACCCTTTGCTTTGATCCTTTCTGTGGACTTTCTAACAGCAGTTGAGCTTATGTAAGGCCCTCTGAGCTTTTATGTTAGTTTGACCCAAAGGACTTCTGAGGAGCCCAGGAATCTGTGCCATTAATTGCTGTATTATACATCTCATGCACTTAAGTTGCTTGTTACAAGGAAGCATCAGAACAGAAGTACTCTTGTCCTGGCTAGAGTAAGCCAGGACAGAATTTACTTATCCTTTACTCCATGTATGATTCCATTAAATATTGGGTCATCATTTTCCCACTTTTAAAGCAAAATGGTTTTTAAAAGGTTGGTGAAATCTCTCTGGAGATGGTAAGAAGTGCTTCTATGACACTGCAAACTGTAGTAAATCAGTGCTGTGTGAATACCTAAATTTGATCCTCACGAAAAAAGAGTTCATTTAACTACCATGCATTACAGCAGTTGCATTATGCAATAACATTGCATTTGTTTATAAGCAACCATGGCAATGCAAATAGTAACAGCGAATCCTAATTTGTACAAGTCAGTAGTAATGTGTGATATATTTAAAATCAGTGAAATAAATCTGATATTACAGTGAGCTAATATAGAATGGTGTTTCACAAATTGTATTTTTGTGCTCAGCATAGTACATTTTCTATTTAGCTCTATTTCTGCTTATGCTAAGCAGTTGTATTGCTACAACTCCTTCATCATTTCCATAAAACATACTTTGCATATTTCTTTACAATGGAAAAAGTATTTAAAATCTTGCTTTTTTTTTTTAGCTGACATACAAATCACTGGGACTCAGCTGCGTAAGAATCACTTTGCTTTTGGAAATCTGGTTACCAGATGCAATGCTGATACGTCTTGGGATAAAGTTCCACATTCAACTCTACCTCACAATCTAATGTCTGGGTTGGTAATTTGAGGCCACAGATCCTCAAATCCTTTTGCAGCAACCAAAGTATTCTTTGGCCATCAGTACAAGAATTTGGCAGTATGATTGCCTACCATTCTGAAATGAGAAACACAGATACATTGTAGTGTAATTTTTTTCCCTTTCAATTCAAAATGAGTCCCGTGTAAGTACAGTTCTAGTCACTTTCCATCATTACCTTCCAAATATTCAGGGTAGCTTTAGGCCATGAAAAATTGCCCAATCTGCTCTAGTACAATCAGCTGCTAATTTCAGTTGGTCCATAAGAAACAGATTTGAATAGACTGGCTAAACCGCTGCCTTACAATTGAAAATTGTATTGTATTACAAACTTCCACAGAGCCTAATAATGTCTCATAGTGCTATCCTCTAATGATAGACCCAGTCAGCCCATTAGCAAATATGTCTGGTTTGAAATGTCTGTGACAGATGTGGTTTGGTCATCAGAAATTTCCTGCCTTCTTTCTTCTTTAATCTCTGATGGTACGCTCAACAAGGTAAAGGGAGTTATTTGGGTCATTGGCTCTGATGTTACTTGTAGATCATGTTCCAAGGACTGTGGGAAAGCATTTCCATTATCATTTGTGTCATCAAAATATTCATTTTCATGGTGGCTGCTTTGCAGATTGTTAGAACTCAGCACCATGTAGTGCTGGTGGGAATAAGACTGGCTACCCCATTCTGCCTGTTCCGCTGAACTCCTATCTAGCAAAGGGTCATAGCTGGGGGTTTCCAGGGGTTTCTCAGATAGTACTTCCAACAAGCAAGTCAAAGGCACATCCTCCAACATTTTGTTGCAAAATAAGGCGTTTACCTAGAAGTTCAGAAAGAAACAGAAATTCAGAAGGGCACTTTCGCTTTACGGGAATTATTTCGCATGAAATAATAATGTGAAAGACAATAAAAGAGCACTGTGTGTACTCCAACTAGGAAGAGATAAAAACCACAAAAAGTTCCACCCAGGATTTAGCATGTACTATACTCAGAATAAGGGAGACTTTGAGGTACAAGATAACTTTACCTCATTTTATTTTTGTACATGAGACTGTTTCTATCATCACATACATCACGGTTCAGAAATGGGATGGAACTGAAAAAGTCTACATCTTGGAAAAATCAGGTGAGAAATGGTATTTGCTCATATTATTCCCGAAATCTGGAAAATATGCCCACCAGTGGTGGGTTTCAAACATTTTTACTATCGGTTCAGTGGGCGTGGCTTGGTGGGCATAGAAGGGGAAGGATACTGTAAAATCTCCATTCCCTCCCCAACCCAGGGGAAGGTTACTGCAAAATTCCCATTTCCTCCTGATCAGCTGGGTCTTGGGGGCAGGGCCAGTCAAAGGTGGTATTTATAGGTTCTCCGAACTACTCAAAATTTCCGCTACCGGTTCTTCAGAACTGGTCAGAACCTGCTGAAACCTCTGATGCCCACCTCTGATGCAAGATTCTCACAAAAAAAAGTATATCAGAAGGAGTTAAAAAAACAGGAATGTTCTTCTTTCCTAGTCAAAAGACAGCCTAATTCTGCTTCTACTGACTTGTTGCATTGGAAGTAATACAATAAAAAGAAAGTCCCACCTGCTGCTGCTGCTGTTTGTCATTATCCTTGAAGAATCCATCTAGGACATGATGTAAGTCTGGAATGCGTGGCCAGAGCTTTTGTTTCACAGTACTATTAACAAAGAAACACAGATGGTCGCAAAGGAATAACAACACCTCTGCCAAACTATGTTTTTTGTTCAATGGCTGAGCTGCACAGAACTCAAGTTACCTGTAGTTGGAGAGGCAGGTGAAGCCCAGTCCCAGCACAAGTCCTGCACACAGCAAGAGTGCAATGGCCACGATCATAATCACTGAATCTGAAGCAGAAGCACGTGATAGTGAATTTGTGGCTCTTCTTTCCCTGAGGCTCACAATCTTTGTTTCATTTGTCAAGTATTTTCTCTCCATATCTAGCAACCTCTCTCCAGTACACACCACTGATGTTGCTTACCTGCACCAGGTGGGACTTCAACACACACTAATTCTGACCAGGTGCTCCAGTCCCCACGGAACCTCTGGCCATCTGGCTGGGTACGCAGCTGAAGGCAGTAGCGATCCTGGGTAGCCAGATGAATTTCACTGGTGTTTGAGTACTGCACCTGTAGAATCTACTCAGAAAATGGTCCCATCATGTATACAGGTACTCCTCGACTTACAACAGTTCATTTAGAGACCATTTGAAGTTACAATAGTGGCTTATGACCATTTTTCACACTTACGACCATTGCAGCATCCCAATGGTCATGTGATTTACATTCAGATGCATGACAACAGACTCATATTTATGGCGGTTGCAGTGTTCAGGAGTCATTTTGCGACTTTCTGATAAGCAAAATCAATTCATTTAACAACCGTGCTACTAATTTAACAACTCCAGTGATTCACTTGATAAATGTGGCAAGAAATGTCGTAAAATGGAATAAATTCACTTAACAAAATTTTCACTTAACAACATATTTTGGGCTCAAGTGTAGTCGTAGGTTGAGGACTACGTGTACTCTACTAATTAGGTTCCTGGGTTTCATACCCCCAAACTACAGAACAGGTTGGCCTCTACCTACAACCATCAGTTTAGCAATGGAAGTTACAATGAAAAGAGTGACATGTGACTAGTCTTCACGCTTACAATAATTGTAGCAGCCTCATGGTCATGCGACCAAATTCAGGTTCTTAGCAACTGGCATGTATTTATAATAGTTGCACCATCTCAAGGTCATGGGACCTTCCCAGTCAATGGAAAAACCAGATTTGCTTCACAACTACCTGAATTCACAACTGAGTAATTTGCTTAACAACTGTAGCAAAAAGGTCATAAAATCAGGTGCAATTCAGTTAACTATTGCCTTGCTTACCATTGAAAACTATGGTCCCAATTATGCAATAATTTGAGGTTTATTTGTACAGCAGTACGTAGCTATTATTCTACTGACTAAGTCATGGTTTTTCCTCTATATGAAACACTCCCCATACTGTACTTCATTTACTATAGCATAAATTGTAGTAGTGTTGTCCCTTAGTTTATGGCATGTTTGAAAAAGGGGAGGGTTTTTTTTTTATTCCTAAACTTTTTAAAACCTCTTTTGTTAAGCTGTTATGGGTACATTTCTGGTTGCCTTAGTTGTGTCTTTCTTGAGCCAAATACAAAAGTATGGCATGCATTCATCTCATTCTCTAGTAAAAGTTCCATTTAGACATTATTGCTTGCTAGAAATTCAATCAGTTTTTCTATGCATTCTAAAGACTAGTAGATCTGCTTGTTTGGAGAGTTCTGTTTCTGGAAATTGTCTTATTTATTTCTGCAAGTATTGTTTAGAACTTATCAAGATGTATCTATTGTCATGGTTATTTGATCAAAGTACTTAGTTCAAAATTGGCAACATGCTAGTATTTCACCTATATATTTCATAGGATTTTAAAAAGGTAATAGAGGAATGGCTCTAAAACAACTGAAAAAACCTTAGAGTGGATTGAGGCCCCTCTTTTTATGTGTGTTGTGCATATAGAACACATAAAAAAGAGACAAGGTTTCAATCACAGAATTGCAGCCTTAATTGTGATTTTTTTTGGAACATCAGTGCCCCAAATTTTCCACTTTTTGTTCATATCAACTTTCCATTGCAAATTTGCCTCGTAGCAAAAAACCCCTGTCAAAACCTTTCTGCAGTTCATTAGATAATTGCATAGAAATACAGGTACTGAAAAAAATGTGGATATGAGGGAATGACACTAATTTCCTTTATTTATGAAATGGGAGCAAGGGTATTTATGCTAATATCAATGGGACAATGCCAGAATAATGATTGTTGTTTTCTTCGGTTGGTCATCTGGAGAAAAAGTATGGATGGGCTGATTGGTATTTTGAATTCTGTTCTTAAGCTTGGGAGACAAACATTGTAGTAGGCCTGATTCCTGAGGAATTGGGGCATGAATCTGCCCTTTACTGCCCAGAAGCTTTTTAAAAACTTCAATTGAAACCAACCTTTTTGTAATTTAAGGCTACAGGTAGTCCTTGCTTAATGGCTGCTCCGTTTAGTGACTCAAAGTTATGACAGCGCTGAAAAAATAACATTGCAATTGGTGTTGACCAGTGGTGGGATTCAGCCAGTTCGCACCACTTCGGGAGAACCAGTTGTTAACTTTCTGAGCAGTTTGGCAAACTGGTTGATGGAAGAAATCATTAGGGCAGAGAACCAGTTGTTAAATTACTTGAATCCCACCATTGATGTTGACACTTACGATGGATACAGTGTCCCTGCAGTCACGTGATTGAGATTCAGGTGCTCTGAATGATCATCAAAGTGTCCCATGATCATGCAATTGCCATTTGAGCACCTCACAGCTAGAGCCCGACAGCAGAGTCAATGGAGAAGGCGGCAAATCATGTGATTTGCTTAAGAACCCTGACAGAATTGATGCCATAAACCTATTTGATCACACAATGTATTGTTTAATGTCCACGTTGCTTAGCAATGGAGCTGGTTGTCCCAATTGTATCAGTAATAAATCTTGGAATAACCAAAAATAAATGTTTACTGTTTTTAATTTGGATCTACTGTATGACGAATGCTCTTATATCCCCACTCTCCTTTTACTCTTTGTAACCTTTTTTTTTTGTGATATAAGAAGGATATTATAGAGGTTCCAGAATAGGACACAACATTCCAGATGATTCTTGCAGAGTAAAATAAATTTAGGGTAGCAATTTCTTATAGCTTGGAAGCCATAGTCTAAATTCGCTTTACAGAAACATTTATTTGCAACTATCTGGCACTGCTAATTGGACATCACAAGACTATCTGTTGGGAAAAAATACCTTCCATTTCAAAGTATCCTGCACCGTATACCGTATCTGATATACCATGTGATCAGCTAGTTCTTCTAGGGGAGAGGCCCACTCCAGCCTTAGTATATTTCTGTCTATTGAAGCCTCCAGGATTCTTGGGGGAGCCGTGTGCACTATAACAGGAGAAAGGGGGAGAGGTGGCTAGTTAGATCAGCTTCATGGGGAAGCAGAGATCCACTGCAATATTAATAGTATTTCATATTTTCTAATATTGATGTTCTTTTGATGCTAGACCAGCCCAGGACAGCTCACTCTTTTGAGCTGAAAGTCCTGATGGTGCTGCGGCCAAGAGATGCTGAAGATTCTTACCCACGTGGTACAGTTTGAATGGCTCTTCAAAGTAGCTGATCTCTTGCTCGCTCTGGCTGATAGTCACCAGGATAGAAAGGTACTGAGTGTTGCTAGGCTGGAAGGTGCATGCGCAGGAAGCAGGGTCTTCCTTCTTACATTTGTGCCAGATTTGCCCTCTGCAAATTAAAATGGACAATAGTGATATGATTGTCTGCTAGAACTATCTGAAGTTGTCTTTTAAACAGTTCTTAAATTATCATCCACATTTACACTTTCCTTGACAGTTAGTACTCCCGAGTTCTGTTTAGGCTTTCCGTCCAATTTAGGCGATCTCACTAACCATATTGGAATGAATATGATTAGTGAGATTTGTTAAGTTGTAAAAAACATCTAAAACATGCTGCCATCACTCCGTCTATTCGTCATTCTTGTTGTGTTATAATTCCCCATCATCCCCTTCTATTGATTGCCATAGGCCAGTGTTTCTCAACCTTGGTAGCTTGAAGGTGGGTAGACTTCGACTCCCAGAATCCCCTAGCCAGGAGCGCTGGCTGGGGGATTCTGGGAGTCGAAGTCCACCCACCTTCAAGCTACCAAGGTAGAGAAACACTGCCATAGACCATTTGAAATATAGGCCCTGTGAAAAAGATGCATTACCGGTGCCGAGATACAGAAATGAGAGATGAAAAAGAAGCAGGACTGATGTGGTATCGTTTTTAACTGCTGTGTTAGGACTGGAGAAACAGTTTCAAATTGCCATTCAACTTGAATGAAATTCACCAAGTAAGCCTTAGTCAGCTTCATCATCTCAGCCTTTACCTATTTCCCAGGATTGCTGCTATTAAATAGGTAACTTAGACAGGAGAACTATCTATACCACCAAAACAATTTGAAAGCAGGGTGGGATTTGCATTAATTAAATGTTTGTAACCTTACTTGGTAACCTAAGCTATCAAATATGACTCAGAGCAATGCCTACAAATGTATGCCTAATTTTGGGTAGTGGTTAAAGCATCAGGCTAGAACCCAGGAGATTGTGAGTTCTAGTTCCAATTTAGGCACAAAGCCAGCTCGGTGACCTTGGGCCAGTCACTTTCTCGTAGCCTTAGAAAGGAGGCAATGGCAAATCACTTCAAAAAAGCAATGCTGAAGAAAAGCAATGCTCAGAAACAATTGAACGGAAGAAAAAGAAATGCCTATATATGTATGTGAAAACTGAAGGACAGTACTTTGAATGGTACCTGGAACAGGAGCAGAAACACAAATTATGTGACAAAACAGGAAAGAGGAGACATGGTACTGTTCATTTGTCCATCTAGTCACCTTGTGCTGCTGCTGTTGCTTTCCATCCAGTACAAGAGGCTGTGAAAAGGGCCAGATCTTGGGGGCTTCTTGTTCCACTGGCAGTGCAATTGATACAAGTCTGGAGTGAAGCAGTACAGACCAATTGCCTCTGTCCAGAAAAGAGAACAGACATAGAACAATTTGACAGCAGCTTTTTTTCAGTACTATTTTGTGTCCCCACATGCTAACTCTATCTTCTTTGTTTTATATACAGTACATGACCTTTTCAGAGAATGGTCAATCCACAGAAATATCTTCTAAAAACTCAATGCCACTAAACTACACTCCCCAAATCTCTTGCTATTGGTCATAGCGAGTGAGGCTTCTTGGGAATATGGCTCAGAACATCTGCAGAGCTCTGGCTATATATCCTAAGGAAGTCCTTCATGCTTTTCAGAACATTTCTTGCATGCTCTAACTCAGAGGCGTCAAACTTGCAGTCCACAACCCGAATGCGTCATGTGCTGGCTCCGCCTCCACCCAGTTTAGCGAAGGAGGAAAAAGTCCTGATACGTCATGTGACGCCACCATGACGACATGAATTTGACACCTAACTCATTCCCCTTAGAAACGTTTCATGAATTTATTATTTATTATAAAATGTGGGGAAAAAAACTTCATTAACAAGAAAAATAATTATATTTAGATTATTATTATTATTATTATTATTTTGCTGTATCTTAGAAGCAAAACACTTTCTGGAAAGGAAAGGACCAACCTGAATTTGTAGAAAGTTTAGGCAAGAAAAACCAAAAGTATAGTATAGCATAGTATGGGTGTACCTGGCTCAATAGGTACAATAGTATCTTGTAGTAGTAACTCCAAGAGGGATCTTGGGGTCCTGGAAGACAATCTTTTAAATATGAGCCAGCAGTATGCTGCAGCTGCCAAAAAAACCCAACATGTTTCTAGGCTGCATAAATGCAGGGATAGAACCAAGATCATGTGACATGTTAAGATCATGTTTATAATGCCTTGCTTGGTAAGACCATACTTGGAATATTGAATCCAGCTTTAGTCTCCATGATATAAAAAAAGATGTTGAGATGTTGAGAGTGCAGTGAACAACAACAAAAATGATTATGGGACCGGAGACTAAAATATGCGAAGAATGGTTGAAGGAATTGGAGATGTCTAGTTCAATGACAAGAAGAAGTGATCGGGTAACATGATAGCAGTGTTCCAATAACAAAGGGGGCTGCCACAAAGAAGAGAGCAGTCAACCTAGTCTCCAAAAAACCTGAAGGCAAAACAAGAAGCAATGGATGGAAACTAATCAAGGCCCGAAGCAACCTAGGAGAAATTTTGTGACAATTAGAACAATTAATCAGTAGAATGACTTGCCTCCAGACATTGTAGGTGCTCCAACACTGGAAGTTTTTAAGACCATTACCAAGACTATATAAGACATTATTTGTCTGAAATGGTATTGGGTTTCCTGCTTGAGCAGGGGTTGGACTAGAGGTCTCTTCCAACTCTATTATTCTGAAGGGACAGATTTTTAAAGCAAAAGATAATAAGGGATTTCTCATAAAATTCCATAAATGAGGCATGACAAATTTAGAAGAATATTGAGACAAGGAAAAATGCAATACACTTAACAGCGGCAGGGGAAGGGAATTAGATCAAAGGACCAACTACTGCCTTTGGAGCCAGATTCAGCCTGAACCAGAGCCAGTTGTCTGTCCCATCACCATGTTTGGGGAAACATAAAATTAAACTCAATTGCTGTATTTTGCCTACAGTATCTACCTTCCCAGGAAAAAAAGCTGGAGAGACAAAACGATTGAAAAAATTATTGCCACAATTGGGTGGCACAAAACGTATTACACGCTGCTGAGTTGTAATATCTAAACTATGCCAACTGCTGTCTGCTTGCTCTGGACAATAGAAAAGGAAGTGGTAATGTTAAAAAGTGTACTAAGTCTTCTCCTGGCACAAGGACTCCTGGGACACTAGGCACATCTTTCAGTAGACAGGCAATAATTCTGAACAAGTGCCTTTTGATTCAGTTAATGTGGTTGTGTATTGCTAGAATCATTGTAAGGGAATTGACTGAATTAATATCTGATTGGGTCAAGTGTGTTATGCTAGCAGAACTGTTAGAAAGTAAACATCCAAATTGAGCAGGGAAGCAAATTTTGAACAGGAACACATGCAAAATTAATGAAAAGAAGTTAGTCCTTATGCCCTGGTTGAGTTTGCCCTCCATACGCTCTCCAATAAAAGGAGGCTCAGCGGTTGAAGGTGCTGAGCTTGTCAGCTGGACATCCCAGGTTAAAGACCCAAGGGTCATGTGACACTGTGACCTCCCATTACGTTCATTAACTCCTGCCATCTAACAATTCGGAAGCATGCAAATAGATACATAAGTACCACTTTGGTGAGAAGGTTATAGCATTCTGTGCACCTAGGCATAGAGTGATGCTTGGTCACATGATCACAGAAATGTCTTTGGACAACACTGAGGGGCTAAGGAATGGAGATGAGCACTGCCCTCTAGAGTTGGACATGACTGGACAGAGAAACCTTTACCTTGCTCTCTGATGCTTTTTAATCATGCCCATATACAGTAGCCAAACAGACTCCAGAACTGGAAATAAATATTCATGCCTATCTCTCCTTTCTTCTTTCACTCATGCTAGCTAAGCAAATGCAACATTTGCATTTCCAGCATTTCAAATTCCTCATTACTGCATCTCCATGGAAGTTATTGAATTATTTAATAACAATATAGAATGAGAGAATAAAATGTATTTGCAATTCATTGTTTCATGGGGCTTGGTTTTTACATATGGGAAAATATCTACAAGCCAAAAAAATTTGCAAGTACTATAGCAGAAATACAGATTCCCAAGCCTTATATGTCTACTGTCGGGCATAGACATGCCTTCTGAAGAGGAAAAATTGATTTTATAGGGAGTTTTAGAATCCATGCTGGTAACAATTTCATTTTCTTTAATTTTTCATTTTGCAGTAGTAATGTTGATGCAATATAACTCTTCATATACCCAATTGTAGTATCTGGGGGTCCTACTTTCACATAGAAATGGTGTATCCTTCCATGCTATTGCCCTAAAGTTGCACTACTGACAGCTGCCTCTTACAAGCCACTTACCAGGAAGGTGGGGTGTTTCTGCTGTCACTGCTGGAGACCAGGGTCCCCAGATGCCATCAAGAGAGAGGCCATCAGGTTTGGAGCGAACTTGGATGTGGTATTGCTGTCCTGGAAGTAGATTCTTGAGCTGGCACATATAGCTGTTTTTCACTTCAATCTACAATAAAATAGAATAAGAGTATAAATGTTTCTTCAGTTAGCAAAAAAGTAATAGAGCAAAAATATACTCCAACCATACCCTGAATGGTGGCTGAATGGAATCCTCAACACCATAAAGAACTTCATAAATCAAGAAGTCTGTGTAGCTGATAGATGGAGGCATCCACTTTACAAGCAACTGGTGGGCAATCCCTGGCCACTCAACTGTTACATTTGTTGGTGGAGCAATGAGACCTTAAAACAACAACAACAAAGCAAAACAAAAATTAATGCTCTTGCTTACTCTATGCCATTCATGTGATGATTGAATAGGAAAGAACAGCCTTTCTAGATTGAACAGAAGGCAGTCTGATCAATAAGAGTTAGCATTCTAATTTGCTAGAGCAGAAATTGGGAATGTCTATCACAAATGCACCTGTGCCTCTCTTAGAATTGATAGCTGAACTTTCTTTCAAGACCTACTAATTAATTTATGGTCTCAATTTATATGGCCTCTCATCCCAGGTTCATTACTCTGGGTGTTTAATAAATTAAATAATAATTTCATTAGTTTTCTGAAAAAATCATAAAGGAAAGAACAACATACGAATGATCCCATTTCCACAGCTGAAAAAACCTTCACTATGAATAAATCAACGCAACCATTGTTCCCAGGCCCATTGACAGAAGAAATACTGTGAAGTGTACAACTGTACATCACATTCTACAGATGAAGACCTTTTTTCTATCTTTCTTTTACCACCTTCCTCTTTGTTTCTGTCATATCTTTACACAGTTACATTTTAGGGTAAATGGCAATCTTTTCTCTGTATTTCACCAGTAAGAGTTGTTAGGCTGTTGGGAATACTAGGAGCAGAGCTTTCTTGGTAGTCGCTCCTCATCTTTGGACCTCCTTTTCCCAGGGAGAAAAATAAAGCCTTGTTACTGCTTTTTAAAAAAGAAAAGAAAAACAAAAGTCATTTGTATTGTACTATAGCTGAATTATTTTTAGTAAAGGTAGGCTTTTTTTTAAAATGTTTAATTCATTGGTGGGTAAATGCTCTGTCTTAGCCAGATGATCCTCCAATCTTTTTTCCCAAACCTTTGCATTTTGTAGAAAACCCATCAGATCATATTGAAAAGACTGTGAACAATTACATTTGATACGATTTTTTTCTAACTCTGTGCTACATAAGATGCAAAGCAGATGTGTTAAACTTCTGAAGGTCCATTGTGCCTGTTTTGAGTTTAATCATTTTCTCAGGTTCCTTGCAAAAATTTTACCCTCTCTTCTGGGGACAGATTGCTGTGAAAAATGTTATCTTGTCTTCTGAGGACATCAGTAGGGTCAGTCACACCTCTTGGAAACTGATAACTCTATGCCCTGAAAGATGGATTGAAATAAAAGCCTGCATATTGCTTATGTCATGAAATTAAATAAATAATTAAATAATTAAATAAATACTGTCTATTATTAACTTCAAACAAGAATCTGTCAGTGCCAAATTAGTCATAGTGGTAATTAAATTCAATTAAATCCATCAGTCTAGTAGCTATGTGATTCACAGATTCATTCCAGCAATCATCAAAATTAGAAATCACGTTTGTACATGACTTGGCTAAAATTGTTGGGCCAAAGGAAGGTCATATTATGTGTTTTAGGATGCTGGACTCATCAAAGCTTTACCAAGTCCTCTTTCTCTGCTTCACATATAGCTTATACCCTGTTGGAAGAAACTTACCAACAGTGTTCACTTTGAGATACTGTGAGAATATGGTGTGATTACTAACACTATCCAACACTTCAACATTGAGTTCAATAAAGAGCTGAATGCCATAATAATTTTCAGGAAATGTGCAGATGTGGCGCCAACTTCCATCTGTATTTTTCATAGAGATTAGAGCACATTCTTGACTTTTGTCACTGCAGGAGTAAAATAGAATAATTAGGATTGTGATACTTCCTCAGTGTGACTTAACCTAATTTTTTTCTGAAATGGCAACGGTGACTTTCAATCATCCTTTTCCTATAGTTCCTAGTAAAAACATGTAGTAAAAATACACAGGTAAAGGTAAAAGTTTCCCCTGTCCAGTCGTTTCAGTTCTATGGGGCAGTGGTCATCTTCATTGCTTCATTGAGGGAGCCAGCATTGTCCAAAAACACTTCTGTGCTCATGTGACAACATGACTATACACCAAGGTACATGGAATGCTGTTACTTTCCCACTGACATGGTACCTATTCATCTACTTGCATTTGCACACTTTCAAATTGCTAGGGTGGACAGGAGCTGGAGCAGGTAATGGGAGCTTACTCTGTCATGTGGCACTTAGGTCTCGAACCCATATCATAAAAACCAACATCTTTAACTACTAAGCCATCATGCCCACATATTTCCTAGACGCCAAAGTAAGTTGCTTAGAATCAGCTTTTAAGTTTATAAGTACTTGGGCAAACCCTCCACCTCAGACAATTTGGCCAGTCTATGTGGAAAATAATTTCCTACCCTTCATATGTATAGAAGAATCGATAGGTTCCTTTCACATGTGTTGGCTCATCCCAGAAACAGGTGAGATCCTCAAAGGTTCGAGAAAAGCAGAAGACATCTTGAGCTGTTTTGGCCAGTAGAATAGTTTCTATAAGTGGAGAGGTGTTTTTTTTTTTAAAAAAATAAAAAAATAAATTGAATTCCTGGTACTTTTTTAGATGAAAAGAACAACAGCTATAACCCCCAAATTTATCAAGGGTACTGTAGTAGTCAAGATTATGACATCCTTGACAAAATATTTTTTAGGAGCATGCTGCTATTTTTAAAGAGATCATTAAATCGTTAAAGAAAGGATGCCAAAGGTGGGACAAAGTGAAATGTGAATGACAAAAATTAAAATTATTTTAAATAATTAAATTGAATTGTTGAATTGTCCCCCAGTGAGTTGCCCCATGATGAGTTGGCAATGGCGGGTTGTCCCACAGTGAATTGGCTGTGATGAATTGGCTGCGGTGAATTGGTCATGGCGAGTTGACGTTGGCAAATTGGGTGCAGTGAGTTGTCCCATTCTGGTGTCAGTAGGACGTGCAACATTAGGTATAATGAATCAACAGAGTAATAGATATAAGAGAATAGAGAGGCTGAATACCTATTGTCTTCTCCAAGGTGGTTACTTAGGTGAACATTCTCTTTCCTATAACAATTTGTTTGCTTGTTTGTTTATTGTCTCTTAATAGTTGTTTTGAGCATAGAAAGAATAATTAATCCTTTGAACTTGCTTGTTGAAGAAGATTCCTTAGTGTACCATGAACACTCAGAAAACAAACAAAGGAATCATCCATATAGAGTTCTGACTTGAGGCTCAAATGACCAAATTGAAATTATCCTACTTCAGACACATTATACAAAAATGTCTTTAAAGATGTCTGGGAAAGATGGAAGAAAAGAGAAGAGGACCAACAGTAGCAAGTTGGACAGAATCAGTTACAGGGACGATGGGTGTACTGAAGGCCAGGCTGAAGGACAGGTTGCCATGGAGAATATCTATGCTGTTGCTAAGAGTTGATACTGACTTGATGGCACTAATAAAAAACAAATAAACAAAAAGCCACTTTGGGGATTTTTCAGACCAATTACTTTTTGCTTAGTTTACAATCTTATGTAAAAGTATGTACTTAAAGTCACTGAAAATCACTGTTTTTTAGTGTTCTGTTTTCCTTAGGAGCTGATTTAAACTCAGTCATACTAGTTTGTTCATAAAGGCAATGAAAACAATTATAGATTATAGGAATATTCTAATCTGATAAAGTGGATGCTGATCACTAGATTACTTTTCATGGGTACTTGTGGGAAATGGAAAAGAAATGATTGAAATCAAAAGCTATAACTTTTGTCACATCAGATTAGTCAGATAAAATACTGAGTAATATATATAACTGAAAGCTTCAGAAACTTTTCTGATAACTGCTTTACTCATTTTAGAGTTTGTTTATATTGTTTTAAAGCAGGGATCTCCAAACTTGGCAACTTTAAGACTTGTGGACTTCAACTCTCAGAATTCCCCAGCCACAAGTCTTAAAGTTGCCAAGTTTGGAGATCCCTGTTTTAAAGGGGAAAAAAGAATTGTGGCATTCAGTAGTGTTGAAAACGTTAAGAGCATTTGGCAGCATCAGAGCAGTATATTAATATTGTTGCATTTGTGATGTAGTGAAACGACATATATGTACTTGCCATCACTTTCTTTTTGTGGTTGTAAATCTGTGCTTTGTATGATTTTAATTTCTATTGACCACTTGTCCAGTTATAAACCTAAGTGTCATTGGTCTTATGCAGGGATGAAATGCTCCCAGTTCAGACTGGATCGCCCGATCTGGTAGTGATGGCAGTAGGTGGTTTGGAGAACCGGTAGCAAAAATCCCTGTGCCCCCCCCCCCCCGCCCCCATGCCCAGCTGAGCCGCACAATCATCAGAGGCTTTTTTAAAACTTTTAAAAGCATTTTTTCTACAACCTCCTCTGACGAAAAAATGCTTTTAAAAGTAAAAAAAAAACCTCTGATGATCCCGCAGCTCAGCTGGGATCGTCAGAGGCTTTTCAAAGCATTTTTTTCTGCAACCTCTTGGCCAAAGAGGTGGGAAAAAAATGCTTTGAAAAGTCTCTGACGATCTCAGCTGAGTTGCCTGATCGGCAGAGAGGCATTTTTTACAAAGCCTCTCTGATGATCCCAGCTGAGTTGCCTGATCGGCAAAAGCTTTTCAAAGCATTAGAAAAAATGCTTTGAAAAGTTAAAAAAAAAAAGAAGTTGGTCACGCCTACCCAGTCACATTACCCCCACCACCACCAAGCCACGCCCACAGAACCAGTAGTAACAAATTTTACATTTCACCCCTCGTCTTATGGTATACTTGCTCTCTTTTTCAGGTAGAAATCTGAATTAAATAAACAATTATGATGATGAACTTAGAGAACATGAAACAAAGGAGCTGCTTATTAAACCCTTGTGGTCTGTAGTAAGGGCCTTTGTTCACAAACAAAACATTCTAAAATAACCATGTGGTTTCGCGATAAGCGTTTGTTGAGGGCTTGGGGATGAAAGCTCCCTGCATTAGGGAGATAGAGCTCTCAAGGAAGTGGGGAGGAAACAAGAGGATCCATTACATATTACATGCAAATGTAGACAAAAAAAAACCCATACAATTTTGAAAATAGAAGAACAGTCTTAGAAAGCAGAGAAAACAGATTCCTTTTTCATTAGCAGAGCTGCCTGGAGTCATTTTGCTGCCTGAACTGAAAGACAAGATCATCTCTCTCCTCCACCCCACATTTCAGCTACAGATTGAGTGTATGAACTTAGATTCATGTTGATTATGAGACAGTGTTTTATTCTTCTAGTGTCTATTATATATCTGAGGACAGGTGAGTAATTTAGGAAGACCAGGGCAACAGAGAAAGGGTGGGAGCAGCAAGGAATCTGGTACAATTCCAGCATCTTTTGCCAGAGGCAGATTGGTGGGGCTACATAAACAATAAGAAGCAGGAATATATTTGTTGCCATCCAACATGTGATGGAAATACAGCATTTCAAAGTAGGATTAAAAATATAGCTGTTTAACTGATAAACTAAAGCATTTAGAGCAGGGGTGTCAAATTCAAGGCCCGGGGGCCGGATCCAGCCTGCAGGATGCATAGATCTGTTCCACGGGGATGCCCTGGAAACAGCGAAGGACCAGCCCACGGTGCCTCTGCCAGCAAAAACGGAGCTCAGGAGGGCTGTGAGTGCTTGGCCCACCACAAGCGTCTCTGAGATGAGTGACATCGAGCTGGCCACGCCCACCCTGGCCATGCCCACCTGGCCCTTTGAGGTCAAACACAATCCTGATGTGACCCTCAATGAAATTGAGTTTGACTCCCCTGATTTCGAGCATTCTAGTATAAGGAAGCCTCTCAATAACAAGTTTGTAACCTCTGGACTTACGCAGAAAATCAGAAAAGAATCATCAAGGTACTTTAATAGCAAAGCTTATTTTCACTCTAAGCTTTAATGTATTTCATTAAATATATAACCACAAGCCACACATATCAAATTGTACTCAGGCTCTTTTACAAAATCTGTACAGTTTCTAATTTGCAGAGTCAATATCTATGTGAATCTTTCTTTTGTTAGCATTTTTATAGAAGCAAAGTGCATTTTAAAAAAATAAGGACTGGATATAAAGATAAAAAAACACATGTATTTACTTGTTTCAAAGAAGACAGTGCTGTATCCTAAAGAATCCCTGCTTTTGATTACAATATGAAATAATCAGGATTATGATGGGGAAAATTTGTTTACTTGCCATTAGTACATTATGTTTCATATTCCAGACACTACTCTAAAACACTTTGGCCAATTGGCTTTAATAGAAATGTCAGCCATTAGCTCCAAATTACAATGTCCTATCCCATATCTTTATGCTAATAAACAGACAGTATATTTACCTTCATTCGAAATAGATTTTCCTTTGGACTAAAGAAAGAGAGCCTTGTGGCATAAGTAAGGAAGGGCCTCTGGAATTGATTTCTCTTGCTCAGTGTCCAACTCCTGTTATCTCTGAATATCTTTCTCTAAACACAGGCCACAGTTGGACAAATATGTCACTTTACATAAATGCAGAAGGGAACAATTCAAAAACCTAAAATGCTACCTCGATACACATATTCACTGAGATTTTGTTTCCTCTCTGGGCAGCTGCTTTGTTACCCTTTCCTTCCAGCATCACTTCTTTTGCAAGTTATCCCTAACTCTCAGAGTGGAACAAGGACATGTTAATGATGTCGTAAAATTGGAAAGAGAGCTAAATTATATAAAATGATGGAGTTTTGTTTTCAGTTCTCCCACATTGCTGAAAGGATATAGAGACCCCTCTTTGCCAGATACAGATACTGTATGTTTGAAAAGTGAGTGTGCCTAAGTTCAGTTTACAATTAATAGATTGTTTATCCAGAAAAATTTTCTCAAATGGATTTTCTAGTTTCAGAGCTATCTCCAGAAATTAGCAATGTCAAATAAACTGAGTGAGATGTTTCCAGAAATTTTCATCCCCCATGCCAGGCACTACAGTCCAATAGTTACTCATCCACCTGGGCTATATTCACATTTAGATTTGCAGAACCCCAGAAAAGCAGCAAAAATCATGATCTCCTCATAAACAAAGGGAAGTATAACAAATGTTTATCCTTACCTTCATCTGTAACAAGGACAAAGTGGAGCATACGTAAAATGGTCAGCAGGAGCATAACAAGGAAAGGAAGTGGTGTCATTGAGCACAAATTGACTACCATTCTAAAGGAGATTAACCGTCACCAGTTTAGGTATCTAAACTGTGGCTAAGTATGATCACATAACCTGATTATGTGGTTATGGACATCTGAATACCCAGAAGGTCTGGACACTTGCTGAGCATGGTGGGAGCAGTAATTGTTCAATCTGATGTTCCAGTTAAGAAGGCTGAACTCCAAAACTCTGAGTCTCTGCTGTTGGACCTCTGTAGCGGAAACTTATCTGTAGAGTGTCAGCCCAGCTGCTTAGAGGAAACTTTGTTAAAAGCCTTCTATAGTTCCAGTCTTCTGCCACTTCCCCAGCCCCAAACCACCATGCCATGGTCTGCAAGAGGGGAAACCCTGCCTAGAGGCTGTTGCTATCAGATAGGGTGAATGTCCTGCCCTTGTGGTGATGCCTTGGAGGATAGGTCCTTATACAGGAAATAAACATCCTCTGACCCCACATGGGACAGTATGAGGGGCAGGCAAGTGTTGGTGATGGTCTTGAAATAGAAATAATCCATATAGGCCATCAACCCTCATTAGTGAAAAGGGACACTCTTTCCCCACTATCTAATACACTGTTCAGAATATTTAAGGATGGGGAGTAATGTGATAGAATCAAATGAATAAGCAAGAGTCAGATTTCTGGAAAACCAAGAAAAGTAGTTGGCTGGCATTGACCACCATTTTCAGGAACATCTGAAGATGCTCCATCAATGGAGGTTTTCAAGAACAGATTGGACAACCATTTGTCTGAGATGGAATAAGGACTCCTGTCTTGGGCAGAGGGTTGGACTAAAAGACCTCCAAAGTGCCTTCCAGCCCTATGAGTCTATGAAGAGGAGACCCTACTCCACTGGTGGGATTCAGCCAGTTCGCACCACTTCGGGAGAACCAGTTGTTAACTTCCTGAGTAGTTTGGTGCACTGGTTGTTGGAAGAAATCATTAGGGCAGAGAACCGGTTGTTAAATTATTTGAATCCCACCACTGCCCCGGTCTATTCCCTATGTTACTCATTAACATATGACAGTGGTTTTATTACTTTGTTTTTTTATTGTTGCTTTCATATTTAAGTACTGATATAATCTGCTGTCATCAGCATCAGCATCTTCATTGCAGTAGAAAAGTGATGGGGGAATATCATCCCCCATAGTCCATGATACCCCAAGACTTTGAATACAAATACAACTTTTAGAGAACTTTTGGGGTTGGGAAGAGTCACAGTAGCGGTAAAAGACATTGACTACTGACTCCTTTTGGTACAGTAGCAGGGGTGAAATGCTCCTGGTTTGGACTGGATCACCTGGTCAAGTAGCGATGGTGGCAGGTGGTTCGGAGAACCGGTAGCAAAAATCCCTGCCTCCCCCCCACCCCCCCATGCCCAGCTGAGCAGCGCAATCATCAGAGGCTTTTTTATTTTTATTTTTAAAAGCATTTTTTCTACAACCTCTTCGGCCAAAAAAATGCTTTTAAAAGTAAAAAAAAAAAAGTCTCTGATAATCGTGCGGCTCAGCTGGGATCGTCAGAGGCTTTTAAAAGCATTTTTTCTACAACCTCTTTGGCTGAAGAGGTTGTAGAAAAAATGGTTTTAAAAGTTTTTTTTAAAAAAAAAGTTGGCCACACCCACTCATTCACACTACACCCCCCACTCCCCACCCCCCCCCACCCCACCAAGCCATGCCCACAGAACCGGTAGAAACAAATTTTACATTTCACCACTGTACAGAATAAGATAATAACATCAAATCTCAACTTTTTACATAACAGTATAAACTAACCATTTCAATAACAACAAACCTACCTAATCAGTAAAACCCAAAACCAACGTTTTGGGTTTTACTGATAAATAACTGTGCCATCCAAATCTTAATTCATGACCCTCTAAATCAAGTAACCTCTTGTTCTGGAGGTTTAACCACTCTTTTAGCCAGAGAAATAGCAAGCACTGAAATACAATTTAAAGCTCTGGTAAACCCATACTTCCTCTTTCCTTAGTATCTTTCAGAAGTTTATATCTAACTCTTGTTTTTTCCCCTTGCCATATAAACTTAGAAATATCTACCTGATTGTTTAAACGGAGTATCTGTTGCAAGTATTGGTAATGTCTGAAACAAAAAAAAGCATCTTTGGTAAAACATTCATGTTAATTACAGAAATTCTACCCAATAATGATAAATGCAGTTTATCTCATCTTAATAAATCCCTTTTTTATATCATTCCAAAAAGGCAGATAATTATTATGAAACAGTTTTGCATTTGTATTTCTCAATATAACTCCAAATATTTCACTTTTTTCTCAACCTTAAAACCAGATTTTTTTAAAGTCAATATATCACAGTCCTGAGAGGTCATATTCGTAATAAGCATTGTTGTTTTCTGTTTGTTTATTTTAAAACCCACTAAAACCCCAAACTCACTTAATTTCTTCATCCAATATTCTGTATTATTTTTTGGTTCTTGCAAAAATATAACTAAGTCATCAGCGAATGCCCTCAATTTATAAACTTCCTTTCTGATATTTATATCTGCTATTTTCTCATCTTGCCTAATATCGCTATTCTAGACTTCCAACCCCAATATAAATAACAAGGGAGATAAGGTGAATCCTTGTCTCATACTCTTTTGAATTTCACATGAATTGGTTAGATCTCCATTAATAATAAAGTTTACTTGCTTGGATAAAATTCTCCCCAAAGTTCATCTTTTCCAAAACTCTAAACATAAAAGCCCAATTTAAATTGTCAAGGCCTTTTCTGCATCCAAGAATATTAAAGCTGCCTGTTTCTCATTATGATATTGTAAGTATTCAATAATGTTCAAAACAGTTTATATATATAACGGTTACCTATACTCTCACAAACTCAGACAACTTATGAATGATTCAATAACTAGAAATTTTAGTCATTGTTTAGTAATGAAATTGGTCTATAATTTTTTATTCTTCTGACATTTTGGCATTCCTTTAGTAATAATGAAATATTAGCTTCTTTCCAAGTTTGAGGTGTCTTTCCCCTTTGTAATCAGGACTCGTTATATCCCCTTTCTGGATCGGGACTTGTTACGCACAGTCACTCACGCCCTTGTCACCTCACGCCTGGACCACTGCAATGCTCTCTACATGGGGCTCCCCTTGAGGAGCACCTGGAGGCTCCAACTGGTCCAAAATGCAGCCGCGCGGGTGGTGATGTGAGCGACGTGGTGCTCCCATGTGACTCCCCTCCTGCGCGAGTTGCACTGGCTCCCAGTGGTCTTCCAGGTGCGCTTCAAGGTCTTGGTTACCACCTTCAGAGCGCTCCATGGCTTGGGACCAGGGTACTTACAAGACCGCCTTCTGCCACCAGTAGCCTCTCACCGACCAGTTCGCTCCCATAGAGAGGGGCTCCTCAGGGTGCTGTTGGCCAAACAATGTCAACTGGTGGCCCCCAGGGGGAGAGCCTTCTCTGTGGGGGCACCTGCCATCTGGAACGAGCTCCCCCCAGAGATACGGAGGATCCCAGATTTAAGCACTTTCCGCCGTGCCGTAAAAACATTTTTATTCCAACAGGCTGGTCTGGCCTAACTCTCCCTTTTAAAATGGGTTTTAATGTTTTATATAGATTGGATATTTTAAATTTGTTTTTGAGCCCAAATTATTTAATCTATTTTTAATAGTTTTTAACTTTTGTATGACGGATTTTATCTGAAGCTGTTCACCGCCCTGAGTCCTTCAGGAGTAGGGCGGTATATAAATCTAATAAAATAAATAAATAAAAAATAATAATATATCATTCATTATATCCTTTAATGGCTGAAGAAATTCATCTTCAAAGCATTTATATAAATATTGGCTTGTAAAATCATCTGGACCTAGAGCTTCACCTGATTTCATTTTTTAATGGCTTCTGATATTTAAAAGGTAGTTATTGAATCATTCATAAGTTGTCTGAGTTTGTGAGAGTTTAGGTAACCGTTATTTTAAAAAATATTCCTCTATTTTAGACATATCTAGCTCCTGCTTTTTGTAAAAGTTGGAATAAAAATTATGGAAAGACGTTTTGATAAGACCATTATTTGTTATTACCTTCATAGATTTCCCCAATAATTTTCTTTTTTCCTTTCCTTTATTAGTTTATCTGCCAACTATCTTCCTGGTTTATTGGCAAATTCAAAATGTCTTTGCTTCACATGATTCAATTTTGTGTCTATTTCTTCTTCACATAGACAGTTGCTGACATAGCAATTTAATTTGATGTAATTAAATGCAAAAGACATCTATGGATGTCTTTTGCAGTTCAATTTAGAATAGAATAGAATGGAAGGGACCTCAGATGACTTCTAGCCCAGCTCCCTGCTCAAGAAGGAGAACTTATACCATTTCAGATAAGTGACTGTCTAGACCTATGATGGTGAACCTATAGAGCCATATCAGTGGGCACATGAGCATTGCCCTAGCTCAGCTCCAGCGTGCGCATCTGATTTTTGGGCCTTTCAGGCCCACTGGAAGTCGTCAAATGGGCCGTTTTGGCCTCTGAAGCGCCTCCAGGGGCGGTGGGAAAGGCCTGTTTTCGCCCTTCCCAGGCTCCAAGAAAGCCTCTGGAGCCTGGGGAGGGAAAAAACGGGCCTACTGGGCCCACCGTGCCATCACGTGCAAAAAGTGGGGGGAGCACGGGGGTTGCATTGAATGCACAGGGGGGCAGGGGGCATTGAATTATGGGTATGGGCACACACGCAGATGACCCCCCCCCCGCGCTCCCCCTGCTTTTGGCATGTGACAGCAAAAAGATTAGCCATCACTGGTGTAGACTTTTCTTAAAAACATCCAGTGATGGAGTGCCCACGATTTCTGGAGACAAATTGTTCCACTGATTAATTGTTCTCACTGTTAGGAAGTTTCTACTCAATTCGAAGTTGCTTCTCTCTTTGATTAATTTCCAACATTGTTTCTTGTCCTGCCCTCTGGTACTTTGGAGAATAATTTGACCCCCTCTTTTTTGTGGCATCCCCTCAAATATTGGAATACTGCTATCATGTCATCCCAATTTTTCTTTTCTTTAGACTAGCCAAACCTAAATCCTGCAGCTGTTCTTCATATCTTTTAATCTCCAGGCCTTTGATCATCTTAGTTGCTCTTCTCTGAACTTTTTCCACAGTCGCAACATCTGTTTTATAGTATGATCAAAATTGGTTGCAGTATCCCAGATGTGGTCTTATTAGGATTTTATAAAGGAGTACTAATACTTCATGTGATCGTGATTCTAGGCCTCTGTTTATACAACTCAGGATTGTATTAGCTTTTTTGGCTGCTGCTTCACACTGCTGGCTCATATTCAAGTGATCATCCACTAGGACTCCAGGATCCTTCTCACAGTTACTGTTTTCAAACCAGGTCTCGCCTAATCTATACTTATACCTTTGATTTTTCTTTTTGAATCCTGAGCTTGTCTTCTGGGGTGTTGGCTATTCCTGTCAGTTTAGTGTCAACTGCAAATTTGATAAGTTCCCTTTCTATTCCTTCATCTAAGTCATTTATGAAGATATTGAAGAGTACTGGGTCTAAGACAGAGCCTTGTGATACCTCACTACTCTCCATATGGATGTAATACCATTAAGGGCTACTCACTGAGTACAGTTTGTCAGCCAACTACAAATCCATCTGGTGGTGATGTTGTCTATTCCATATTTTTCTAGCTTACAAAGAAGTAGGATGTGGTCGACTTTGTCAAATACCTTTCTGAAATCTAAGTATACTGTACTATGTCCACAACATTTCACTGGTCTACTAATTTAGTGACTTTAGCAAAGAATGAAATAAGATTGGTTTGGCACGATCTGTTTTTAACAAACCCATGCTGGCTACTAGTTATACCTTTATTTGCTTCTAGTTGTTTGCAGGTCTGTTTTTTCATTATCTTTTACAGAATCTTCCCAGGTATTAATGCTAGACTGATTGATCTATAGTCTCCTGGGTCCTTTTTTCCCCCTTTTCTTGAAGATGGGAACCACATCAGCCCTTTTCCAATCCTTAGAAACTTCCCTGGTGCTCCAGGATTTTTGAAAGATATGGTACAATTTTTTTCTGTTTAATTTCATGCAATATTTTTTGCATCTTTTCCTGGGATTTTTTTTTCTCTAGGCAATTATACTGTATAAAATAATGCTTCATAATTGCTTTGCTAGCATACCAAACAGTTATTAAATTTGTTTCTTTGCCCAGATTATTATCCAAGGATTCATTTAATTTCTCTTTAAGAAATTAAAGAGAATTGCAAATTCTCTTTGCAATTATTTCCTTTTGTACAATAGTTTCATTTAATCTCCATCTATAACTCAGACTCTTTTTTCTAAATACAGATGAACTGGGTTGGGATCAGAAAAAGATTTAGGTAAAATATTAACTTTTAGAATTTTATTTGCAAGATTTTTAGAAATCCATATCATGACAATCTTTGAAAAAGATTTATGTCGTTCTGAAAAAAAAGCATATTTTCTAACAGAGCCTCCATGAATCTATCAGTGCTATATTATCCATCATTAAAAAAAATATTTGGTAGTTTACCCTGGGAGGATGTTGTCCCTTTGGTATATATGCTATCAAAAACTGGGGAAATCATTCCATTCCAATCTCCTGAAATAAGACAATTTTCATATGAAAAGGGTAGTAACTGATCCATAAGATATTCAAAAAGTTTATTTTTATTATCATTTGGCACATAAAGTCCAGCTACTATTGATTTTATTCCATTCAATTCAATTTGGTACAAATCTACTATGTTCGTCTGATAAAAGTAACTTAAGTTTTATACATAGAACAACTCCATCAATCTTTTTTTATATCAGCAGATATAAATTCCTTCCCTAATCTTTTATTTATTAAATACTACTTGTCTTGTTCCTTAATATGAATTTCTTGAAGACATGTTATATCAACATTAAGTTTTCTTAATGGTCTTAATGAGGATTTCTTGAAACATCATGATATGTTTAAATCAGCCCATCGTGGCTGGGGAATTCTAGAAGTCTCCACATTTTACGGTTGCCAAGTTTGAAAAACCCTCAGTAAATGTAACTCTGTCATCCAAAATGATAGTAGACTTTGGATCATTTCTAGCGAAAGGGAATTCATATAACAAACAATAGTAAGTAATTAGGTCATAACTATCTTGAATGATTTTATAATATGAATCTGTAGCTAGTGAAAAGAAACCACTTAAATGCCTCAGTTTTGACAGGGTATAATACCTGATTCTAAATGGGGCTGGCAATACAAAATAAAGTTGGTAGACAGAGTCAAGGGGTGGGAAATAGTAGGTCAGTGCAAATAAATCAAATATTTCTGTCCTGAAATGGCCCAAGGAAAGTTGGTAAAAAATAGTTTACTAAAAGTGGTTCAGAAGGGTTGGGTGCTGTGACTCAGGGTTTCGTTGTGTTAGAATAGGTGTGTGTCATTTATCATCCCTTGGAAGCATGACTTAATATTTGAAGTATAATTTGTCCAGAGTTTGAAACAAAATTTGTTCGGAAAAACTCATTTATGAAAAAGGTGTTTGAAATAATTTTTGTATGGAACAGAAGAAAAGATTTGGTAAGGAAGAAGAGATCCACATAACAATGTCCGCAGTACAGTTCTGAATTCACAGCAGCTACTAGTTCTGAGGCAAACAATATTAAGGTTCAGTATACAGAGTAGGAAGGGAGAACCAGCAAAGAAATGAACTTACATTTCTGCAAAAAACATACAGTAACAATGGGGAAAAACTGATTTACGTGCATGCATTGATTTTTCCATTTTTTTTTTTCTTTTACTTTCCTAGTTTGCATCTTAAACTATTTAAAAATATCCTAGGAAGAAAGCTAAAAGTAGGCCAACTCTCAATATTATGTCATAATAAAGGAGAATGCTAAAGACATAGTTTAATCTGCACAATTGCCCCACCTGCTCTGTGTGATCTAAATGGACATCAATTTCATTTGCTAAATAGCTGTTCCATATCAGGTTTAACAGTTAATTGGTGTAACCATAATGAAGTAAAAGGGAGTGTTTTGTATATCCTACTCTTTCCTGCCTCATCTTCTCTTCTGACTACTTATAAATGTAATTGAAAAAGAGACACTGGGACAGTGTTTATTAATGAGGAAGAAGTGTAGACTTCAACTCTCAGGATTCCACGCCTACAAATTGCCAACGTTGAGAAACACAACACTTTTCAGTAAACATCACACAAGGGCAACTACACATATTGTATATCATGGTAATGAATAGATAGGCTTTTACTGAAATAGAGATATGGAGATTTCTGGATTGTCAGTACTACCTTCTGCCTTTATTATAAAATCATTTTTACTGACACACAATAAAATCTGATATGATAATAACTCAATAATACAAGAAACCTTTTCCACCACAAATCCAAATTAGTCTTCTCTGTCCTGGTGTCCTAAGAAGATGCATTTGATTTCATTTCCTATTATTTGTATGCATTAATACTAACCAGTAGAGCCATTTCTGTATAATGGTTATAACTACCGGTTCACAATGCACGCGATCCCCTTGCGAACCGATAGTAAAGGTAAGTAGAACCCACCCCTGACCTGAACCTTTTCATTTACCTCTTAATGGCTAAGACATTTTTGGAATGTCAGTATCAGGAATCCTGGAAATTATAGGACAGTGTTGAGTAAGTTGCAGTCTTTAAGCTGAATATGATCCTGGCTCATTTTCCTAGTTGCTTTGAGCCTTCAAAATTCTGCCATTACAATTTAAGTGAAATAAGTTGTTTTAAGTCATATCCCTCTTTAAAGAGTTAAAATATATGTTATAATAGCCATCTCCCAACTCTTCAGCTTTGGGGGGGGGGGGGCTGAAAATACACTCTAATAATGTCATCCCTGTGGCTCAAGGAGCCTAAAAATAATAATAATGAGATAATTTTTTGAGATAAAAACCAATAATCATTTAGTTTTAAGACCAATTAAAATGGGAAATGTTATGACTAGAAAACATTGCATACTGGACTTTATCAATGGTGAGTTGCCCCTGGTTCGGACCGGCTCTATAGAACCAGTAGAAAAACCAGCAGGAAGCTCCGCCCACTGACCTTGACATCATCAGGAAGCTTCTGTGCATGTGCAGAATGTGCGTGCGTATGCGCGCAGCCCTGTTGCAAACAGGTAGTAAAGATAAGTAGAACCCACCCCTGGACTTTATGTCTCCTAGACTGACAACATCTAAACTGGCTTTTAGTTAATTGTTTTGAGTACAAAATAATTGTAAGTACCGTAATTTTACTTGAACAAAATAATTATCCAAAGTAATGGTTCAAATAAGGGATCCATTAGGAACAGTAAGATACAGAAGTCTTCAGTTTGAAAGGAATTCCCTTACTATGGCACAGTAAGTTCAGGATCCTTTTTGTTTCTAAGCAAGTGGATGTGTAAAATTTCATAGATAAACGTTTCTGGAATTCTTTACAGTGCTTTCCTTACTGATGGCTTCAACTGATCTAATAATTTCCACCAATCACCGCCTTCTCCAAGTCCAAGTGGAACTCATAGATTTCCTCACTAGAAAACTGTCAGAAGAGAGGGCCGACAGTCAACTCTTAGGTATATTATGTATCTTGATCTGGTTAACATGTTTACTATCAAAAATTTTTATTAGTTTATCAACATACAAAATACAGGAATACAAAGAAAAATGAAAATAATGGTAAAATAAGGGAGGATATATATTCACTTTAAGAATTGTCTGTATTAAGACATGAATCCTACTCCAATATTTCTTTGGTTTATCACACGTCTCCCATAAATGGTAAAACATTCCTTCTTTACATTTACATTTCCAACATTAATTTGAAATACCTTTATACATTCCTGACAACTTATCCGGTGTTAAATATCAATGATATATCATCTTGTAAAATTTTTCTTTTATGTTATAATTTAATGTGAATTTCAAACTTTTCATCCACATATTCTCCCATAGTTCACACATTACATTATATCCAAAGTTGCTATAATGTTCATTGTTCAAATTCAAATTCAATAACAATTTATAAACCTGAGTAATAATAAGTTCATCACTACTAGGCAGTAGTATATCCAATTCATTTTTCAGAAAATCAAATCCATAACTCTTTTTGTCTAGTTTCAATCTTTCATTCAATTGTAAAAATGTAAACCAATGACAAATATCTCCTTCTAATTCTAATTCCTCTTTAGATTTCAGAATAAGGTCACCATAATTGAAATAATGTTACTTGGCCATAATCCATCAGCCTGGCCTTGCTACCATTTCTTTTCTTAAAAAAGGCTTCCTGGGGAGACACCTAAAGAGGCATTTTCATAGAGAACCTTATTTTATATTTATTCCAAACTCTTAGAATTGCATATCTAACACAAAGTGATTGTTAAAATTAACATTTATCTTAACCTTAAAGGTAAAGGTTCCCCTCGCACGTATGTGCTAGTTGTTCCCGACTCTGGGGGGCGGTGCTTATCTCTGTTTTAAAGCCAAAGAGCCAGTGCTGTCCGAAGACATCTTGGTGGTCATGTGGCCAGCATGGCTAAACGCCACAGGCGCATGGAACACTGTTACCTCCCCACCAAAGGTGATCCCTATTTTTCTACTTGCATTTTTTACATGCTTTCAAACTGCTTAGGTTGGCAGAAGCTGGGACAATAACAGGAGCTCACTCCTTTACACACCAACCATAAATGGCTGTGCCATCCAAAATTTAATTCATGGCTCTTTAGCTCGAGTAACCTTTTATTTTGGAGTCATCCACTCTTTGAGTCAGATCAAACAGCAAGCATCAAAATACCATTTCAAAGCTGATAAGCCCAGACCTCCTCCTTCCTTAACATCTTGCAATAGTTTATTTCCCTTACCATATAAATTTAGAGCTATCTATCTGCCATTGTTTACTTGAAGTATAAATTACAAGCATTGGTAAAGTCATGAAACAAAAAATAAGCATCTTTGGTAAAATATTCATCTTAATTACAGAGTTTTTAATCCTGTAATGATAGTTACAGTTTGCCCTAACTTAATAAGTATTTTTAATATCATTCTGAAGAGACAAAATATTATTTTGAGATCTGGTTATCATGTTTAAAGGAGATTCCTGTGTAACTTCCTAACTATATGGGAATATTATGAGTTTGTGGTTTAGAAATTAAATGAGAAAAAAAGTATAGAGAGTAAGCAATTTAAATTATGGCAAGGTATGCATTCCTAATATGCAGGAACCATTACTTAGACAAAAAGGATTGAAGCATTTTTTAAGTCAAGAATGAGGGGGAAACATTTGGAAGTAGCTCAGGCAGATGCCTCCAAAATTCACAATGAGTGTCAGACCTCTCCCAGATTGTTTAGGAAAGAAAGGTGTTTAGGAAAGAAAGAATCTGAACTCCATTCGTAGTGAAAGGTGTACTATTATTAAAACCAAGTGGTTACAGCATAGGAAAAGCCAGATCTGCAAGTTTCTGCATAAATCTAGTAAGTTTCCCTTCTCCCAGACCCTCCCCCTTGGTCATCTTGCTAGTGTCCAATAAAATTCAAATTAGTTGTTTTGGTAAGAGTTCTACAGTTTGGCACCTCTGGTGGGCATTCATATTCCTTTCCCATGCCCATGTCTTTCAGCTGTTGTCTCTGGTTGACATTTCTGGTTCCTGTCATCCCCCTCCCCATCTGTTATGGTAGGTTGCCATCAAAGTGAAGCAGAGCCCAAAGTGGTGTGATGGCAGATCTGACAGTGAGATACAATATAATCAGACTCACAAGATTCCATAATTATAGTCAGTCTCAATAAAAGTAGCTTTAGTTTTCCTGTGGAGTTGCTTTCCTGATCTGAACTAGTTCGTGGGGCTGATGAAACTGATCATTATGGATAGATGTTATTCCATGGAGAATTGGGTTCTGGAATGAATTGCATTGTTTGCCAACAGCCCCACCTTTTCAGTAATACTTTCCAAGGAATTTTGCAGTAATGTGAACCTGTCTTTTCTTGTATGGTGTGCATTGTAATAATGGTGTCCTTGACTGGGTCCCAAACGTCTTAGATCTTTTTTCTTCAGTATGGTGGAGCACTTTAGACAATGTTCTCCCTTGGAGTGAGGGGCCTCTCTCTTACACAGGAAATACCTTTGAAGTTTGATTTTCAAAGCTCCACGTTTTGGAACAATCCATTCAAGGGTACTCTCTTCCACTCTAGGGAAAGTTGACATGCTAAGATTCCTGCAGGATCTTCTAAACTAACAGCATCCATCTGTACACTGTGCCCAGCACAGTCTGTATGATAAGTTGTTGACATCACCAGGAGGCAAATGCACAAGAAAGTCCCAATCATCTGGGCTCTATTTATTGCCAAAGTTGAAAGTTAAGTCCTCATGCCTCCTCAGCCGTTGCATCAATTCCTGCATAAGTGAAGTTCTCAAATAATGCCATGTTCACATATGCCTGGCAAAGGAGAAACAGAATCATATTAAAGACTACTTGGAAGGGAGTTTTCTTCTCATCCTTTGTTTGAAATTATGTTTTCCTTCTAGTTTTGATTACAGACTAAATGATAATAGTAATTCACCTTATATTGAGATAGTGCTAAAAGTAAATTCTATATCAAGCCTTGGGATAATTGCTTGATATAATTCTATTGGTTTATATCTCTAAGGGCTACTTATATCCCATCATTTTGAAATAAAGTGAGCAATACAGTTGACATTGTGACTTTTTCAACTGAAGGCCATGAAAATAGTGCCTTGGTTATTCTACTGGTAACATTGGGCAATGGTATCAGAATATAAATACTCTAGGGGTCACAGTAATTGTTTAGATCACAGTAGGATTATCTTTTGATATCAATACCTTCCTAGCTTCTAGCATGCGGATAAGCTGCACTGAGATCTGAGCAAATGGTGGACGTTCATATGGCCGGTCCCGCCAGCATTGACGCATTAATTCATATCTGCAAAAGGAAATGATGAATTAAAAACAACAACAACAACATCAAAACATTGAGGGAAAAGGAAATGTCAGGGTGGTCTACTCTGAAAGGCTAGTGCAGGTAGTCCTCGACTTACAACCACAATTGAGTCCAACATTTCTGTTGTTAAGTGAGACACTTGTTAAGTGAGTTTTGCCCCATTTTATGACATTTTTTTGCCAGCATTGTTAAGTGAATGATAAGTGATAGTAAGTTGTTAAGTGAATCTGGCTTCCCCATTGAGTTTCCTTGTCAAAAGGTTGCAAGAGGTGATCACCTGACCACAGGACACAACAATGGTCATAAGTATGAACCAGTTACCAAGCACCTGAATTTTGATCACATGATCCTGGGTTGTGTGAAAAATGGTCATAAGTCACTTTTTTCAGTGCCATTGTAACTTTGAACAGTCACTAAAAGAACTGTTGTATGTTGAGGAGTACCTGCAGTCTGTTTTCACTTCTCTTTATCATTTCTATGGGAACATGTGAAAACCTAGTCCTAGTCTGCCAGTTACCATCAATGGAATATGGTTAAATATGTAATATACATTAGATGATAGAGAATGAAATATGCAGAAAGTGGATATTTGAACAGGGCCTCTACTTACACTTCATCATCACAATTGAGAGGCTTCTCCATGCGGTATCCTTGCGGCAGCTTTTCATAAAGTTCAGCACATGTCATGCCACAATATGGTGTCCCTCCTAGCAAGAAGAAAGACAGACCAGACAAAATGCCATATTTATGCATTTGGGGAAATGATGCATATGTATAGTAGCCTTTAATTACCAGGACAAAGCTGGTATCTGAATGCTACCCTCTCTTCCAGAACTGTCCATTTCTATATTAGTACCATCTTATCTTTTGTCTCCATCCAGTGAAAAGTGCGACATTGTTGAAAATATCAAAGCAACAAGCATGAGATGGGATGCTAGATAGGAACTTATGTAAACTTTGTCTTCTCCCTCAACAGAATCCTCAAATTGTTCACATTTTTGCTTGCTTCCAAAATGAATGTTTTAATCTGATTACTTCATCTTGCTGAGACAAAATGAAAGAAGTTTTCTTGCCACAGAGAAAAGTCTGAGGAAGCGGAACTTATGAGAAGAACAAACTGTATAATGCAGTGTGGGCCCCAAGTAGGATGCAGACTATGGAAGGACAATTGAGGGAACAAAATCCAACCTGTTCCCACTAGATAGGAACTTACCCAGGCTCACAATTTCCCACAAAAGGACCCCAAAAGACCACCTGCAACAGAAAGATAAGTTAGGATGTGGGCTGTGGGCCTTTAGTACATTTAGCCTAGTAATAGAATGTGTTGGGTTTTTTACATTTTATTTTGGTTTTGGTTCCTTACTTAGTCTACAAAGGAAAAGAAAATATTAAAAAGTCAGTATCTTCTGTTTACAAATTGTAAGTCATTTTATATGTCTTTCAACATCTAAAAACTTACTGGATGTCAGCTCTTATAAGTTCTAGCTAGCATGAACAATCTACCTAGAATACAGCTAGTTGGAAATGCTTGAATCAAACATTGGCCACAACATACCTTCCTTATTATGTCAGCTGAGAAAAGGATCAAAAGTCTTTGTGAAAGATTGAGCATTGCCTACCATTTGAAATCTGAACCCTGTTCCAAAAGGATAGGATACTTACACATCACTCTTAGTTGTGTATACACTGTAATTCAAGGATTCAATGGCCATCCAACGAACTGGTAAACGTCCCTGAATCAGAAACAGGGGAAGAAGGAGAGACAACAAAGACAAAGATATGGAACACACTTTTCTTCAAAATGGAAAAGAAGCAGGGGTGCTATTCTGCAGGTTCTGGAGAACCGGTAGCGAAAACTTTGAGTAGTTTGGAGAACCAGCAAATACCATCTCTGGCTGGTCCCAGAGTGGGGTGGGAATGGAGATTTTGCAATATCCTTCCCCAAGGGGTGGGGAGGGAATGGAGATTTTGCAGTATCCTTCCCCTGCCACACCCACCAAGCCACGGCCACAGAACTGGTAGTAAAAAAGTTTGAATTCCATCACTGAGAAGAAGCCTGGGCAATGTGGGAGAGTGTTTCTCAAGGAATATTCTAGTTACTCTAATTCCCACTTTGCTGTGATTCTCTACCAAACTTACCATTGTTTTCTTTACATAAACTTCTTCTCCTCGGGACAATCCAAAATCAGCAATCTTGGAGGTCAAGTTTTCACCAACCAGTATATTTCTGGCAGCCAGGTCTCGATGGATAAACTAGGAAAGAGGCAATAATAATACAGTAAGTCATATAGCTAGTGGTAGAGAATGCCACTGTTTTACAGGCAATGGCAACACTCACATGTTCTACTATGAATGGACTGGAATTCCTTGGTGCATCTCATACCTAAATTTCTCAAGGATTTCTTTGAAAATGCAAGACCATCTGTGATTCAAAATTCTAGTTCATTCAGTTCTAATTCATACTAGAACAATACCCAGTTGCTTCTAGCTCTTAAAATTCCCAATAATTCCTTCTGAAAACACTTGTACTATTTTAGTCCTGTGAAGTCATTCCCTACAATGGTCACAGTTCTGCCATTCTTTGTTTGTGAAACACAGCAGAAGCAGAAACTAGATACGCAAATAACTGATCAGTGAGTCCAGAGAGTCGAGCTGCTTGGCATACAGACCTGTTTTTCACTCAGATACTGCATGCCTTTGGCTACATCAGATGCAAACTGCAAGAGCTGCTGGGATGTGAGGGTTGAGGCTGTCCCATGCTCTCTGGCAAAGGCAGGATCTGTCTCCAACACTCGGCTTTTGCGTAGGAAGTCTAGCAAATTCCCATAGGGTGCATATTCAATAGCAATGTATAGGTAACCTAGAAGGTTAAACCAAAGTCTGTCAAACTGTATCATCTCAATACCTCAAGTGCTTCTAATTATAATAATACATGTATGGTTGATCCTTTTATTAATGTTTCCTAATAGGAATAGACTTTGACGACCACTCAAAGATTCTTTGATTGAGCCAGCTGCTGTAACCTCAACTGCTTTTCTTGATAATCAGCTCAGATCCCATCACATTTAAACAAAGTTTCAGCACTCCATTCAAATCACATTTCAAAGAATTAGGAAGGGAACAAAAAGTGATCCAACCACTAAATGGTGCCAAGTGAAACATGATCTCTTTTTGCAAATTTGATTATTTGTGTTCGGCTGTGTACAGATTCAAAATAACAGTGAATATGGCAGGTGGAGAAGTTTGTAGCCCTTCCAATTGTTTGCCTCTTTCCCTCCCCACCCTCCACCCAGAATATAAAGACAGGAAATGTTTGAAAAGTGTAACTTTTGCCAAAGTATTGGCTAAAAGGAGTTGAAACTTCTGCACCTAAGATATTCACTGTTTTCTTACTTTGAATATGTAAACAAGATAACTAGTTTGTATAACATTTACAAAATTATGTCATTTATCTTTTGATAGTACTTATATACATTTCTATATATTTGGCTGAGTGCCAAAGAATTGAGGCCTTTGAACTATGGTGCTAGAGAAGACTCCCTTGGACTGCAAGGCAAACAAAGTCAGTTCTAGAGGAGATCAACCCTGTCTGCTCTTTAGAAGGCCAGATCCTGAAGATGAAACTCAAATACTTTGGCCACCTAATGAGAAGGAAGGACTCTCTGGAGAAGAGCCTAATGCTGGGAACGATTGAGGGCAAAAGAACAAGGGGACAGCAGAGAATGAGGTGGCTGGATGGAGTCATGGAAGCAGTTAGCATGAGCTTAAATGGTCTCCGGGGGATGGTAGAGGACAGGAAGGCCCGGAGGAATGTTGTCCATGGGGTCATGATGGGTCAGACCCGACTTCGCAACTAACAACAACAACAACAACAACAACATATACAGTTCATCTTCCTTTATGCTTTTAGAGGAGAGAGAGAGAGAGAGAGAGAGAGAGAGAGAGAGGGAGGGGGAGAGATGCTAACTGATCGTGTGCTGCTCCCTTGTGGTCAGTATATTTGTGATTGTTTCAGCTTCTATTCACTTAGAAATTTATTGAATAAAAAGTTGGGGCATGGATGCTGTGCATAGATGTGTTTACTCTAACATACTTCATTGTATACATTAAAATGCATTTGCAGTTTTAATGTCATTTAATGCCAGTGTGGAGAGACAGTTTGGACAGTCTGCTTTCCTTTGCTGGTCTATCAATTCTATGCAGCAGGACTTGTGTGGAAGGTATTTGCTTCAGCAGACACATCTTCTGCCTTGTCATATCAATTAAATATTGGTCAGTGCCATTCTGGGCCAATCAGTTGATCTTCCTCAGGTAGCATTTTGCTCATACTGACACTGTCTGTATTGTAACATCATTTAGGGAGGTCCTACTTAAGAACCACCTTCGTGTGAGATGAGAGGGATGTAGGTTAGAAGGCTGGTTTTCCTGTATCAGGGTTCTGGGGGAAGAATGGTAGACTGAAGGCATCTTTCTGAAAGCAGGGCTGAGGACCATGGTGAAGAATGAGAAATCAGTTTTCTTTCCTCTCCTCTTCTCCGCATTTTCTATTTTCTGTTTTTATTCTTTTGGATTCTCTGTCTATATTAATTTTTATCTGTTTAATTGTAATGTTTAAATAAAAATACTATAAAAAGAGAAGAAGACAGAAAGAAATATTAATAGCCATGTAAGAGATTATTTTTGTTAAAAAAATCATTATTTTTGTCTCTTCAGCCATAGATAGCATTATCAACCAATATGCTCTATTTTGGGAGAAAAAAAGCAGACAAATGGAAATAATGATAAGTACTGAAAATAATGTGGTTTTTTTCTTGATTTTCTCTTAATCTAAGTCAAGGTTGATTTGGGGTGACTTTGGCTATGCATGGCTGGCTCAGGAATTCTGGGAGTTGATGTCCACAAGTCATCAAAGTCATAAAGGGCCATGGTTCCCAATCCCTGATCTAAATGCAGAGATTATTTTATCTTGAGTCACTGGCACTCACCCTTGTTCTCACAGGCTCCCAACAAGTTGATGATATTGGGATGATGGCCCAACTTGCAAAGAACTTCAAGTTCTCCAGCAAAATCCCGGTGATCATTCTCAGAGGCAAATTCTGAAATATAGATGAGGATGCCAATTTTGTCAATTCAATTAGGAAAGGTAGCTAGCATGAGGATTATACCAGAGGACATTTTTAATAGATGTTGTCGTAAATTTGCACATTTGGTGGAAAAGATTCTCAGCTCATTGGCCCTGGCATTTTCAGATGTAAATAGTCACAACAATTCCTCCTGTCTCAGAATCAGCAGAAAATATGCATGCATAAATTGTACTACTCCCATGGTTCACTGCTGAGCTTACTCAGTAAAGATTTCTGCAAGTGGTACTTTAAGATAACTCATAGTTTAAAGTCGAATAAGTTAAGAAAAGATATTGGTAGATTTCCTGCCAACAGAAAAAAAAAACTTTCAGCAATTACTGTTAATAATATAGGTTGGGAGTGAGGAAGAAGGAAAATTCTAACCAGAAGGTTTGATCATCTGTTAAAACTTGATCAATGAGTGGGTGGAAACATCATAGTAAACCAGGAGAGGAGTTTCTTGGTTTACTAAAAAGACGCCCCATCCCACAAATTAAAGCCCTTCATTTGTTAGGCTTACTGGTATTAGGGGTGGGAAGCTGAGTCTTTCCCTGCCAGGTTTCTGACCACATTAGAAAGTTCTGGGAAACTAGAGATCTGGCCGGAGGGTGTGGGGGAATCTCACCACTGCCATTCCTCTTAAGCCATGGCAACTTGGTAAACAGCTGCTTGGGCTGGGAAAGTTGGCAGTAGAAGTGGGAAGAGAAGGCTTTTTACTTGCCAGGTCTCCAATCCCACAGTTCCATGCTGTATAATCAGAAATGTGGCACCCCTGATCGCATCATCAACTTCATCATCAATGAGGCACTTAAAATTATTTTTACGGCACCACAGATCCTTGGGAGAAGAGAGAAAACATAGGACCGCTGAATTTAAGCTGCCTTCATTAGGCTGGGGAATGAAATAAAGGCTGTCAGAATATGTCCTTAAAGCAACTAGCAATGCTCCATTGTGTCATGATGTGCATTGCAGGATGTGAAGATGAGCTCATTCCATATCTACCAATCAGCTAGATCAAAATATCTGTTATCTGATTTGATATAAAGCACTACATGATTATCTTAAGACTAATTACATGATATAAAAATACATGTTACTCAATCTTTCTTTGATATATCTTTACCTAATGTACAATTAAATCTAGATCATAATGAGGAGAGATGATAACCTTATGCTTTCCCCAACCCCTTATTTACAACTATTACACACATCCTACATTGGTAGACTTTTCCGATTTTTTACAACTCTGCTCTTTTCCAGGTAAGGTTAATCTAGAAGACATTTTTTTCAATGACCCATTTTTATATTGAGTATTTTCCACTTTCTTTTATTTTCAGCTATGGAGGTTGGGTTAGAACATTCCTTGGATTGCTATGAAAATAGAAAAGCTTTGGCAATATTAGTTACAATAATTCAGGGGAACGAAGACTTGTTGTATTCAGGTGTTGTATCCATATGTTTACATTTTACAATGCAATATATGAAATCAGCTGCGACTGAGTGGCTTCCTAAGCTTCTCATTCTGTGAGAGCAAAGAAACAAATGTGTTTCCATACTACTGTCAGTCTTTGAGGGAGGCCAGATCAGGAAACAGACATTTCCTGAACTATTGGAACTCCATTGTTATGGGGGTAGTGTTTCTTAACTTTGACAACTTTAAGATGTGTGGATTTCAACCCCCAGCGCACTGGCTGGAGAATTGTGGGAGCTAAAGTTCACACAACTTAAAATTGTGAAGGCTGTTGTTATAGGGTATAATAATAGGATCTTGAAAGTCTTTTAGTGTCTCTTTCTCTCCTATAGAAAAGACTCAGAAGATGGTAGTTGTTCTTAGGTGACAGAGTCTGAAGTTAAAGCTTTTGAAAAAGGCTGAAGGTTTGATCTTTCACTATCTAGCTGTCTTTCAAGAGGGCAGTAAACACTGTTTTATTCTATAGGGACTTTTGAAAATAATAGATAATCCGCATTTAGGCACAGCTATTGAGGATTTCACTTTTTAATCTTGTGTTCTGAGGGAATTTTGAGGGAATTGTTTTTTCATAGTGTTGTGGTAATTGTTCTGTTTTGCTTGTTTTATCTTTACCTTTTTATACTTATTAAGCCCTTTATGGAGTAGGACTGTATTTAAAAATGGTTAATAATTAAATGAATAATTAATAACTAGACAATTCTCTAGTTTCGTACGTAGATTTAGATTTGAGGAGAGGAATTGGTAGGAAACTAGTTTCATCTATTTAACTATGTGATGCAAATATATTCTAAAAATCCATGAATTTTAGATTTTCAGATACCCTTCAATTTATCCTTTGAGCAAGCACCCTTGGCTTCCTCTGTGCAAGGAGAGGCTGGTGCATCTGCTATCTGCTAGAGGAGAATCTTGCATTGTACAGGAAGAATTTGTATTTATATTGTTGTTAATAACATTTCTCCCATGACCTCCAGTTAAGAGGTCAGGAATCAGAGCTGGCGGTCTTATCATTCAACCATTCTGCTGGAGAGGGAAGGTCCTAAAGGTGCTTTTTCAAGAGGCAGCTGGACTTTCTGGTTTTTCTTTGAAGATGTTTCCTTCTTATCCAAGAAGTTTCTTCAGTTGAAGAAGAAATGTCTTCAAAGAAAAACCAGAAAGTCCAGTTGCCTTTTGAAAAAAGCACCTTTGGGACAACTGTGACCTGGGTGACTGAGAATCTCCATAGACATTTAGAGAGGGAAGGATTATCCAATAGCCTTAATAATCACCTCACCTTTCAGCATCTTGATGGCAGCATTCATTCTCAGGCCATCTTTCTTGATCATGGCTCGGATGACTTGTCCAAAGTTCCCTTCCCCTATCATGTCCTCAAACTTGATGTCTTCCCATTCCAGGATGGGATAGCTGAGTGGCTCAGGCTGTGGTTTGGGCCGGCGGGTCAGGGTCAGGGTGCCTGAGTTGAATTGCAGAATAGTTTCTTCTCCCTGCAAGAGAATTTGGGGAGGGAATAGTTGCAGGTAACCCTGTGGACCAGACAGGTCAGCAGCAAGTACCAGAGTGCCAAGGAAAGACGATGCTGATGGAAAGGAGTCAAGTTCATTGGAGAAGTGAAGGGGAATGGGCCAGGGACAATTGCACTTACTGAGCCAGACTGGTAGGTAAAGGTGCGGCGGCGATGAAAACAATTCTTCTTGATGAGAAAAAGGGCCAGGAGAGCAAACAATATGGTCAGGCAGGTGACAGAGACAGAGCCTACAATGGCTAATATCAATTGCTGATCCATGAGAGTAGGAGGCAAGTTTTTACTTTCTAGGGTAGGCACTTGGCTCAGGGCTCCTGTAGGACAGAAATAAAATCACTGCATTTGTGGTACACACCCAGCAAACAGTACAATAAAGATGGCTTTTTGTTACTTGTAGGTTCTTGAGCTATCCTGCCTCCAGGCTAAATTTGCCAAGCTCGTTGCCGTTGCTTGTTTAGAGAACAAACTTTCCCTGCCAATATTCTCCTCCTTCCAATTTTTCATTGCACCATCCAACCAAATAAGCTTTTGGCCCACTCACCATCGCCCAGGATTTCAGCTCTAGCAGGCAGGCTCCACTCGCCCAGTACGTAAGACTTGGCTCGCACCCGAAACTGGTAGATTGTGCTGGCATTAAGCCCTGTGATAATCTTTGTGGTATCCCTGCCATTCTCTGTGTCTATCCATTGTGGATCACTGCTGCCTCCCAGCTGCTGCACCTCAACAATGTATTTGTTGATGCCCCCATTAGAGTATTCAGGAGCTAGCCAGGATAGCCTGATGGAGTTATCAGCAAGGGGGTTCACCAAGAGAGAACGTGGCGATGAGGGTCCTGAGAGAGGAGGCAAATGGCACAGTTGTTAGCTCTGCAATCGATTTTTTGGCCTGGAATATATGCCCATGCTGTGCCACAATCATCTTCTAGGCACTTGGGACCTTCTATTAGGGATTAGCATACATGTAGTTCTCGACTTACAATATTTGTTTAGTGCCATTCGAAGTACAATAGCACTGAAAAAAGTGCTTATGACAGGTTTCCACACTTATGACTTTTGCAGCATCCCGAAGATCAGGTAATCAAAATTCGAGCGCTTATCAACTGGCATGTACTTATCACAGTTGCACTGTCTTGGGGTCATGTGATCACCTTTCCTAACCTTCCCAGCTGGCTTCTGACAAGCAAAGTCAATGGGGGAAGCCAGATTTAGTTAACAACCACATGATTCACTTAACAACTGCAGTGATTTGTTTTAACAACTGTGGCAAAAAGGTTAAAAATCACATAACAATTGGCTTTCTTAGGGACAGAAATTTTGAGTGCAATTGTGGTTGTAAGTCGAGCACTATCTGTATGAGGAAGAGTTTCATTTAAGAATTTACTTTTGTGGTTGGCTCTCCAATCCACCATGGGGTTTTTTTGCTATTTTTAAACGCTACTAAAAATATGTAGAATAATCTTCAGATCAGATCCAAAGATAATACAAGAGTTGTCTAAAGTGTCTAAACTGGCTGAGATATGTTATCTATCCTTTTATTTTTAAAGGCCTGGGATGCTTCTGAAAGCTCTGAGCTTTTTGCCATGTAGTGACTTGTTTCCCAGAAATTCTTGAAATGGCCATGGAACCAGGCAACAATCCTGCATCAGTCCTCCAGTCTTTGAAGAGCCAGAGTTGCTGTAAGCACATCAGGCTTTTGAAAATATTTAAAAGTGTTTAAAAAGGTATAAAATTTAAGTATTGATATTAAGTGCAATCTTTATTCTTATTACAGACTATATACACTAGCTGACTTTTGTTCAATGATCCTATCATGGAACTGATCCAGATTCTACACAAAATTCACCTGCTGAGCCAGGGGGCATCCTAGTTGAGATGGATTTCATCAGCATGGTTGTCATGCTCGAATACAATGAACACTTTATGATACCCTCAGCTTCCCATAGCAAAACAGGAAATTCAAAGAAATCACTACACAAGATCTCTTGTGTTGTATGACCGATGGCTTAAAAAAAAATTCAAATTCCTTCCCACTGCAGATTGAGATAGATGATAAATAACTGGATAGATGGATAGATAGGCAGGCAGACAGACAGACAGACATCAGTGGGAAGAAATTTGGATTTTTTAAAAAGGCCATCTATAGTCAAAGTCTGGCATATTTTAAAACCCTGTGATAGGGTTTTTAAAAACCTGTGATTGTATAAGAGATCACTTGGATTATATTGAGTACCCCACTCCAGAGCCATCCTGTTCATTTTAGAAGTGACAAATTTGTTACCTTTACTGTTGATCTTGAATCTGTGGATATCAGATGGTGGTCCCAAGCTGGTACAATGATAGACCATTACTTCTAGGCTATAGTCCTCCTTGAACTTGAGATTCGGAATATATGCTGACTGCACAATCATGGAAGTAACATTTTCTTGATGAACAAGCTCTTTGGCTGCATCATAGAGCCGGACAAGAAATCCCGACCCCACATTGTCAGTTTTGGGCAAATTCCAGTTGACTCGTAGATTGTTGCTCCCTTCAACAAATGAACGTTCAATTACAGGTTTGGCTGTTGGCTCTATATGAAATAGAGAAATATATAAATACATCAGTCTGACTCCTTTCTAAATAGCACAAAAGAGCAAGTCATTCTCAATTCCTCTATCTTGAACTTTGTGTAGAATTCCCTTGTCAATGGTTTGTAATGCAGTACACAATTATACTTGCTATTTCTACAATGTCAACAGTATATTAGTTGCTGTACCAAACTTCAGGAAGTCACTGAAGATGATCAAAGATAGCACCACCAGCTGCCAGGCATTTTCTTTTCCAACAATTAGAGAAGGTAATGCTAGCTGAGGTGAGCAGTTCTTGTATAAAGCACAAGTGCCATGTGGAAATTTCTTCCTTTCCAGTCCTTTCCACTAATTTTGAGGATAACATCTCATCTCCTCTTACTCAAAATGTAACATCCTGCAGATGCAACCAGATTCAAGCAGAAATTCATTCCACAACTTAAAATGAAGAAGATAGCAGAATTGGAACAATTAGCCAGTGGTTGACTTTGTTTTAGTGACTTACTAAATTGTTCCATTTCTGTTACTTTCTCTGCTATCATTCTCCTCTGAGTTGCAATTTTTCTGGGCAATAATGTGGAACTGGTTTGCTATTACCTTCTTCCAGATTTTTTTTTAAAATTCCCAGGTTATCCTATTGATCAATCAGAGTACTGTGCCAGTTGTATCGATAGAGAATATTTGAAGTTCAAGGTTGAAATGAGGAGTATTGTAGGTGCCAAACTGCCAAACTGAAAATGCTAGCATGTTATAGACATATATTAAAAGGAGGATTAAAGCAAATTCAAAGAGCTTGGATTGACACTAAGAAAAAAATTGGTTCCAAGCCAGAACAAATAGACCCTTTTTTTTCCTCAGGAAAAAAGGGTTGCTCCTAAGAACATATTGTAAAATGCAAAATAAAGCTGACACCCATTGGTAAATTGGATTTTTTTTCTCTTTGTCTTCCATTTCTTCTTTGATTTATCTTTAATCTTTAATGTCTAATCTCATAATCTTTCTCCCTCTTCCCCGCCCTAAAATTATAGACCTGAGGAACAAATGCTAAGCACTTACCTTTGCAATCTGTTGCCATGATAGCACTTGGGCCTGTGGCTCCTTCTCCTCCCTCTCCAGGGCGTGTTAGCTGAACCTTTACAATATAGGCCGTGACAGGTCGCAGGTTCATGAGTGTGATGTTCTGGATGTTATCAACTGCTGATCAATATAGAAGCCATTAATTCAAGGGCTTCGTATAAGGGTTCTGCTTTATTATTTTCTATTATGAAAGCTCCATGGGCAGAACCCTGTAACTGGGATTAATAGCTCTCTGCGCCACCTAACAATAATCAATTTTCTGTTACAATCTACTGCAGAGACAAACATCGATAGTCTAGGTCAGGGGTGTCAAACCTGTGTTGTCACGTGATCGTCGTCATGTGATGTATCGGGACTTTTCCCCCCTTCACTAAACTGGGTGTGGGTGTGACCAACGTGTGATGTATCTGGCCCGCTGGCCGTGAGTTTGACAGCCCTGGTCTAGGTTCTTTGAAGTATTCCCTGAGGAATAATATATATTATTCAGTTCTTGTTTATATTGCTAAATATAACTTGTAATTTCATGACTGGCTGAACAAACACCCTAGGAATCTAGAACTTGGAATCTCCTAGTTTTTTTGTCTAGATGGCTAGGAAGAAGTATAGCCAAAGTAGATACAGGATTAAATCCAAAGGAATATTTAGTAGACATTTGTAGTGAAGAAAAAGGATGAGGAAGCTATTTTATGATTCTTCCAGTCCACTCCAAGAAATGCTTTAAATGGCTGAAGACCCATCTTCAGAATTAATGCAAAAAGCTGCTGGGAAACAGATTAGCAATAATATTCTCCATATTGTTTTTCTTCAGTGGAAAAGAACCTGTGCTAGTTCCAAGGAAACCCAAGGATGTTTTGATGTTTAGCAACTTGCTGCTTTGAATTGACTTGAGACTACAGATAGTTCTCAACTTACAACCATTCAGTTAGTGACCATTTGAGGTTACAACTGCACTGAAAAACTGCACTGACTGCACTAACTTACAACTGTTTTTCACACATATGACTATTGCAGCATACCAATGCTCACATGATCAAAATTTGGATGCTTGTCAACTGGTTCACATTTGTGACAGTTGCAGTGTCCTGGGATCGTGTGATCATCTTTTGTGACCTTCTGAGAGGCAAAATCAATGGGGAAGCCAAATTCACTTAACAGACATGTTACTAATTTAGCAAACTGCTGTGTTTCACTTAACAACTGTGACAAGAAAAGTAATAAAATGGGGCAAAATTCACGTGACTGTCTACTTAGCAACAGAAATTTTGGGCTCAATTGTGGTCATAAGTTGAGGACTACCTGTATTTGCATGTTTGAGCTCTATGGTGAAACAGGATACTGAGATGCTACTCTTTACGGAAGATTCCTTTCTCCACTAGAAGTGATCTATGAAATCAAGGCCAGAAGCAATCTCCCATATAAACATAAACATGCCCATAATGTAACCTTAGAGAATTGAAAATCTCTTTAATTGGAATAAAGAGAGATAAATAACAGAATGGAAGGATTGGAAGAGATCTGAAAGTCCAGTCCAGCCAACATATTGAAGAGCCGTGGTGGTGTAGGAGTTAGAATGCTGTACTGCAGGCTACTTCTGCTGACTGCCATCTGCCTGCAGTTTGGCAGATCAAATCTCACCAGGCTCAAGGTTGACTCAGCCTTTCATCCTTCCGAAGTGGGTAAAATGAGGATCCAGATTGTTGGGGGCAATATGCTGACTCTGTAAACCGCTTAGAGAGGGCTGTAAAAGCACTGTGAAGCGGTATATAAGTCTAAGTGCTATTGCTATTGCTATATGCATAAAAAGTCATTCGAGATACAACAAATTCCTTACCTTCAATAGATGACCAGCTACTTCCAATTTGGGGTTTATATAGGACTTTGATGGAGGTGAGGGGTCCATCACCTGCAATAGGCCCCACAGGGGATATCACCAGCTGTTGGCTCTTCTTGGCCAGAAGTTTGGGAGGGCACAATGGCACTGGAGGCACTAAAGGAGAGAACAGTTGGAGAATTCATTACAAATGAGTACAAAAAGGCAAGATTGTATTTCCTGCTTTGATGGAAAAATCATTTCATCAAAAAAGACCTTTGATCAGTAATTTCTCAAATCACTGTTCCCTGGATTGAACTTGGCACAATCCTTCTAACAATCTTTACCTTGATTAAAAATCCAATAATAATTTCCTTTGTTTGGGAACTAATGTTTCAATAAAACAGCAACCTTTCCTTAATAACCATTCTTTGCCTGGATAAGTGTTAGTTGAAAGAAGCTACAGATAGAGTTTCCTCTTAAATAGAGAACAATCAGAATAGGACAAAGCTTAGAAACTCTGGAAAAAATTTCTGTTATCTTTCTGCATCTCAGAAGCAGAGGATGAGCATCAGCTATGATGTGTCACTACCTGTCTTGCCTTCTCACCTTTTACAGTAACTTTGAACTTGCCACTGTCCTGTCCCCCAGTAGTAGAGACACGGCATTCCCAGAGACCAGAGTCAGAAGAGACCACTTGTGACACTTGAAACTCACAGGTTGTCATATCTTTTTCCATGATGGCTTTTGTGGGCTACGGGGAGAAAATAACACCATCATATCTTGCCAGAATCTGCTAACAGGCATTTGTGAAAAAAACAACCATATTGTTGAAGTTCTATTCAAACGTGGGACATCCTGAAATACCAATGTAGAAAAATAATACATAGAAACTAGATGCACTCTGGGAAATTGATCATCTGGTCTAATTTTCATGAACTCATCTGGAATTATACAGGGCCCCCAGAATTTGCCATTTTTGCAATTCATGACACAGCTATGACCATGGGAGAGGAAGTGGGGGAGGATGTGTATTATTATTTATTGAATTTATATACCGCCCTTCTCCTTGCGGACTCAGGGGGGTGCACAGCCAAGAATAAAAACAAATCTTACAAAAGTTAAAAGTTATTAAAAGTAACTAAATATAAATTTGGCCATCTAGTAAAACGATTCAATTAAAATTCGTAATAAAACTCTAAAAGGTTTTCCCATAGGATCAGGCCAGGCCGGCTAGCTGAAAAAAGTGTGTTTTTAAGGCCCGATGAAAAGTCCAGAGGTCGGAGATCCTTCGCAACTCTGGAGGAAGATCGTTCCAGAGGGTGGGAGCTACCACAGAGAAGGCTCTCCCCCTGGGGGTCGCCAGCTGACATTGTCTGGCTGACGGCACCCTAAGGAGGCCCTCTCTGTGGGAGCGAACTGGCCGGTGGGAGGCAATTGCTGGCAGTAGGTGGTCCCGTAAGTACCCAGGTCCTAAGCCATGGAGCGCTTTAAAGGTGATAACCAACACCTTGAAGCGCACCCAGAAGTCCACCGGCAACCAATGCAGCTCCCGCAGGAGAAGTGTCACATGGGAGCCCCCTGTCACTCCCATAATCCCCGCGCGGCCGCATTCTGTACCAGTTGGAGCCTCCGGGTGCACCCCAAGGGGAGCCCCATGTAGAGAGCATTACAATAGTCCAGGCAAGAAATGTCGAGTGCTTGAGTGACTGTGCGTAAGGAGTCCCGATCAAGAAAGGGTCACAACTGGCGTATCAGGTGAACCTGATGAAAAGCCCGCCTGGCCACGGCCGTAGTATGTTCCTCTAAAGAGAGTTGTGAATCCAGGAGGACACCCAAGTTGCGTACCCTTTCCATGGGGGCCAATGACCAGCGATGGAGTTAGCTGGCTATATTGGGACGCTGGCAGCCACAGCCACTCGGTCTTGGAGGGGTTGAGTCAAAGCCTGTTTCTCCCCATCCAGACCCGCACGGCTTCAAGGCACTGGGACATCACTTCCACGGCATCGTTGGGGTGGTCTGGGGTGGAAATGTACAGCTGAGTATCATCAGCGTACTGATGGAACTCCACCCCAAAACCACGGATGATCTCACCCAGCAGCTTTACATAAATGTTGAACAGGAGAGGCGAGAGGACCGACCCTTGTGGCACCCCACACATTAGGTGCCTCGGGGTCGACAGCTGCCCCCCTATCAACACAGATTGCGACCGGTCGGAGAGGTAGGAGGAGAACCACTGCAAAACGGTGCCCCCCACCCCCAATCCCTCCAACCGGCGCAACATGATACCATGGTCGATGGTATCAAAAGCCGCTGAGAGAACTCACAGGACCAGGATAGAGGAGTACCCCCTACCCCGAGCCCTCCAGAGATCATCCACCAACGCGACCAATGCCGTTTTGGTGCTGTATCCAGACCTGAAACTGGACTGGAGCAGGTCTAAATAGACAGCTTCATCCAGGTACTGGGGGAGCTGCTCCGCTACCACACTCTCAACAACCTTCGCAAGAAAGCGAAGGTTGGAGACTGGACGATAGTTAGCTAAAACAGCTGGATCCATGCCAGAGGAGAGGAGGAGCCACCAGAACCGGGTCAGAATTCAGAGGTATGGAGTCTTCCCAGCCTAAGTCACTGTTTGTTGCAGTTCTCAGAGAAAAGTCTAGTTAGCCAGACCCTTGTGGCACCCCACACACTAGGCGCCTGAATGAAAGGAGATAGACTTCATATGAAAGTACAGAATCAGACAGAAAGTAAAACACATAAATGGGCAAATTCTTACTATTATCACTGTTCCATCAGGCTTGCGTAGTTCAATGTTATCACGCACAGGAGGTGGATTGCCTGTTGCTATGCAGGTAGCCATGATCTGGGAGCCTAGGTTAAACTCCAAGTGAGATGCCAAGTGGATGATCTGGGGTATACGGTCTTGGCAGAAAATACCATAATAAGATTAAATCATTAAATTGCACTGAGAAAACTTTTTAACCTACTTTATGATGTTTATCCACTCTCGCCATTCACATCTAATGACATGTATTAGAGATATACTCATAATGATTTAATGTAATGCATGAATTATTGCTTATTTTGATATATATAAACCACTAGGATTATGGCAATAGATAAAATGCACGCATGCATGAAGAAATAAATAAAATAATTACCAAGCTAGATGATAGAATCTAATGATCCTTGGTTGATATAAAAAACTGAAAATTTGCTTCTAGTTAGTACTTGGCTAAGAAATATTAGAAAATTCCAGAACTAGACATGGAAGTTGAAAACACATCCCAGAATAAACAAATGGAAAACCATTTCCATTTCCATAACGTTATCAAGAAAATGTCACATATTTGTCCATGAAATCACTAAGAGGCAAACTTGATACAAAAGGGAAATGTTTTATATTCACTGAACAGTGAACCCTATATGTGTACTTGTGTGGGGATATCTCTACAGGTCTCTCACCAAGATCACAATCATTCATTAGTATTTCCTACTAGGAATGTATGTCTTGGTATTCATAAGCAAGTGCCTTTCTAGAGGTGGAGAGAGAGGATTTATAAATATTAAACAGGCAGGTAAGAGCCTACAGTTTAGAAAAGCTGTTATTTAGAAACACTGGGAGACACTGGGACAACTTACTGTAGCCAACTTGCTGCGGGACAACTCACCACAGGACAATTCAATTTAATTATTTAAAAAAATAAAAAAATATATTTTAATTTGGTCATTCACATTTCATTCTGTCCCTTCTTTTGCATCCTTCTTTTAATCATTCTATTCCACCATTTCTTTGATATTAGTGTAACTCTTGTCCTGCAGCGAGTTGGATGTGGCAAGTAAGGAGCCTGGATAGCTCAGCAGACTGAAAAAGCTTTGTGATTAACACCAGCTGTCTCCAATTACTGTATGTTCGAATCTCACCAGGCTCAAGGTTGACTCAGGCTTCCATCCTTTCTAAGGTAGGTAAATTGAGGACCCAGTTTGTGGGGTCAATAAGCTGACTTTGTATAAATATACAAAAGTATGAAGGCTATTGCTTAACGCATTATAAGCCGCCCTGAGTCTCTGAAGAAGGGCAGCATATAAATCAAATTAAAAAAAAAAAGTTGTCCTGCTGTGAGTTGGCTGTGGCAAGTTGGCTATGAGTTGGCCACAGCAAATTGTCATAGACCCTGCTGGGAATGGCTGGAGAGAGGAAAAGGGGAAAAAGGAGAAGGAAAGGAGAGAAAAATCAGAAGTCAGAGAGCACTTAGAATAGTTCACCAAGAATTATGACAGAAAAAGGAGGAGGAACCACTCTTGTGGAATCCAGAGGGCTGGAAGAAGGCTGGCAAAAATGATCCAGACATACCATAGTATAGGGTTTCCTGCTTGAGCAGGGAATTGGACTAGAAGACTTCCAAGGTCCCTTTCAACTCTGTCATTCTGTTATTCACTCAAAGGAAAATTTCCACTAGCAGAAGAGTGAGGTCTGAGATAGAGGAATAGAGTTGTTGTGTCCTTATAAGGACATCCGCCGGGGATTGGTTGAGAAATCCTCCGGCGGGAGTTTTGAATCCCTGTCAGGGGGCGGTGCGGCTGCCGGAGCGAATATAAGGAGAGCTCCGGCAGCGCAGCGCCAGTTCTGTTCCTGTTTAATAAAACATTTACATGAACTCCGCTGGTCTCATCTTCATTCCTGTGCCGATCTAACAAGAGTCATTTCAACAGAAGATGAGTGACAGCTGTACCTTTTGAGAGAAACTGGAGCCACACCCAGCTGCTTCCTGAGAGAAGCAAAACAAGTCTTTCTGGGGAAATAAAGAGGAAACGGGGAGAGGAACAGAGAGAAGATGGAGTAAAGTAATAGAAATCTAGGAGCTACGCTGTAAAGCGATACGAGTCAAGAAAGTCTTAACAGTAAATCAATGAGGAGTAAGAACAGGGTGGGTGAAATGCACTCACAGTCTGAGTGGAGAAAGTTTGAAGGTTAAAAGTGGGTGTGAAAGCATAAGAAATAAAATATGTAAAGGGGTTTGAACTGAAATAAGAAAACAAATAAGAAAATGTTCTTTTTAGTATGTGAATATCTGATAAATTTATATATAATTGTGTACAATAACTTTTCGGCACTAAAAATCTAATATCCGCGTGACTGCCACCATAAATTATAAAAGAACCTAACAGTTGAATCTTCAGCAAAGGGTACAAAACAGGGATCTCCAAATTTAGCAATTTTAAGACTTGTGAACTTCAGCTCCCAGAATTCCTCAACAAGTCATGCTGGCTAGGGAATTCTAGGAGTTGAAGTCCACAAATTTTAAAGTTGCTAAGTTTGGAGACCCCTGGTCCAAAAGGTCAAGATGGCAGCCCTGATCATGTAATCAAACCCTACAATTTCTCATGTGCATAGCTGTCATCCTGACTTCTTTTTAACACCTCCTCCTCCTTCCCCAGAACCTAAATCATTACTTCATATTGGGAAGATCTGAGATATCATTCATGTTCTTATCACTCTTGTTTTACCTGACTTTTCACAATGCTGTCCATGCCAACCAGATGAACAGATACAGCCACTGAATCGATTGCAGGTGCCTCCGTTCTGGCAGTCACACTCTAAGGTACAGCCAGGGCCATATTTCCCAGGCGAACAAGCTGTGGGAAGAACAAAAGGATTAGGGCCCCAACAATTTTACCCATTTAAAAGACTGAGCTTATTGGTCAAAGATAACATGACAGATTACATTTGTTTTAGAGCATTTATTAATCTTTCTCCTTCCTGTTGGATATATCTATATTTATCTAGTTCTTTAACTGATGCAGTACAATCAGAAAGAAGGATTTACAATAGCCTTCTTTCCTTCCTAAACATAATTTTTGAAAGGACACTTTTAATTTCCTACCCGGAATTTTTCCATACAATATTCCTTGCTGCAGAACACAATGAGAAGTGGCTTTTTCTGATTTTAAACTATTACAGAAGCCTATCAACATATCTGACTTTGGAAGTGCTAAACAGAAATATTAGAGAAGAAAAGGAGATAAAAGATATGAAAACTGGGAAAGAGGAATATAAGTTATAAGCTTTTGCAGACAATTTGGTTTTTATTATGGAAGAACCTTTAACATCAATAAATAAATTGTTAGAAAGAATTGGAGAGTTCGGACAAGTGGCTGGTCTAAAAATTAATAAAGAAAAGACAATGACTAAAAATATGCTATTATATATACAAATATACAATTGACAGCAAGGTGTAGCTCTCTCAAAGAAGATAACTATATTAAGGTTAAGCAACAGATAGAACAAGATTTGGAAAAATGGGGAAACTTGCAACTATCTCTAATTGGGAGAATTGCAACCATTAAGATGAATATTTTGCCTAGAATTTTATATTTATTCCAAATGATTCTGATAAAGCTGGACAAGGAATTTTTTATAGATTTGAATAAAATGATACTGAAATACATTTGGCAGGGGAAAAAGGCAAGAATAAAAATGAAGTTATTACAAGATGCTAAAATGAGGGGTGGTTTTGGCTTACCTAACTTTGAACTTTATTACCAAGCAGCTAGTTTAATGTGGATTAAAGAATGGATATCATTAGGAAATACTAGATTGTTAAATTTGGAGGGACATGATTTGTTGTTGGGATGGCATGCCTTTTTGTGGTATAAAGGAACTAAAATACAGGGGTATTTTAGAAGACATAAAATACGTGAAGCCTTATGGTTGAACTGGGAGAAGATTAAAAAAAGGACACTATTTGAAGATACCAGTCTGGGTATCTAAAATTGATCCATTTTCATATCCAGTGACATTTAAAGGGAAACAAATCATAAAATATAAGGAACTATTTGATGAAAAGGGTGAACTTAAATTAAAGCAAGATATAGAAGATCAAGGGTATAAGATGGATTGGTTTATATATATGCAAATACTTTCTAGATATCGAGACGATCTTAAACAAGGTTTTTATAATGCATTGACTAATTTGGATAAGATTTTGACGGGTTCTGATGATCATGTAATTAAAAAGCTATATGGTTATTTGCTAGAAGTTAAATTGGAGGAAGAACAAGTTAAAGAATCAATGATAGCATGGGGGAAGAATTTTGGCTATGGTATTGATTTAGAGAAATGGCAAAAATTGTGGTCACATAATTATAAAATGACAATGTCTACAGCATATAAGGAGAATTTGTATAAGATGTTTTACAGGTGGCATTTATCCCCGTCAAGAATAGCTAGAATGTTCCAGATTAAATTGGAGAAATGTTGGAAATGTCATCAGACCCCAGGATCTTACTACCACATGTGGTGGACATGCGTAGAAGCACAGAGATATTGGACTAAGATACACACGTGGTTGGAAAAAATGATAAAGAGACATATTGATTTTAAACCAGAGATATTTTTATTAGGAATCGTACCGGAGATATACAATAAAGAACTGCAATATTTAATCATGAATCTCTTGACAGCAGCCAGAATTGTATTTGTTAAAAACTGGAAAGGAGAAAAGTTACCTAACGATCGAGAAATTATTAAGAAAATGATGGAATGTGCTGAAATGAGCAAATTGTCTTTTGAAATAAGAGAACAGGAAGATAGACTATATTATTTGATATGGGATTTATTTTATCAATGAATAGAGAATAAGAATTGGAAATAATTATGATATAAATGGATGTTGGAATTTTTTGAAAATAAGTTAAAATATTTAGTGATAAATCAAAGAGAGGAGGAGCACAAAAAATGCCACCAACTGTAACACTGTCTTTGATTGTATGGAATGATAATGGTTTTTATATTGTATTTTTTGTTTTTTTGAAATAAAAAAATTATATATATATATATTAAAAAACCGTATCTTTTCTTTTATGTACACTGAGACCATATGTACCAAGACAAATTCCTTGTGTGTCCAATCACATTTGGCCAATAAAAAATTCTATTCTATTCTATCAATATGTATGTGTTGCTTGGAAGAGGAAAGAGTCAACTTTATCAATTTAGAATTCCTAACCTATTGCTGGGCAGTCAGGATAGGGTTACTTTTAAAACATTTTTTTCATCTAGTAGAACTTCCTGCTTACAAGCATCTTTCTTTTTCTGTCTCTATGCTGGGGCCAAGCAGGAGAGGAACTATTTTGAAGAAACAAAAGGAGGAAGCTACTCTCTCCGGGCTATGAGCCAAATGTGGCCCAAACAGAGAAAGCAACAAAGTTTCTGCACCATCCTGTGTCTGTGATGAAGCAGAAACTCTTGTACTTCTTTTCCAGATCCAGATTTTCTAGAGAACATGTGACTGTTCTACTGATGGTGACAATGAAATCAAAAGTGTACATGCACTAAGCATAATATCAACAGCCCTTGCTGTTCATCCTTTATTTTTTTCAGATATAATTCTTGTTTTCTCCTGTTTCGCTCCAGTTAGAATGAGTTTCTTACAAAAATGATCTTGATAAATATTATTTTGCCTGAATACAAAACAATATAAATATTGCTTTATCTTAACTTACTAAAAAAAAATCAAATTCTAATATCTGAACATTTATCTATCATGGTAAAATATTAGCTTTATGTTACACTAGATGAATACCCGTGCTCTGCTATGAAACTATGTGATCGGGCTTGATTAATCAACACTTAGTTTGAAGATTAATGAGTAGTTACAATCGGCCTCTCCTCTCCCCTTCTCTCCCTCAGGCTTGCCCCACAGAAGCCTCTCCTCTCTATACCCTTCTCTCCCTCAGGCTTGCCCCATAGATCCTCTCCTCTCCCCTTCTCTTCCTCAGGCTGGCCCCACAGAAACCTCTCCTGTCCCCTCCTCTCCCTCAGGTTCGCCCCATAGACCCTCTCCTCTCCCCTTCTCTCCCTCAGGCTGGCCCGATAAAAGCCTCTCCTCTCTTCTGTCTCAGGCTGGCTCCACAGAAGCCTCTCTTATTCTATCCCTTCTCTCCCTCAGGCTGGCCCCATAGACCCTCTCCACTCCCCTTCTCTCCCTCAGGCTGGCCCCATAGATCCATTCCACTCTTCTTCTCTCCCTCAGGCTGGTCCCACAGAAGCCCCTCCTGTCCTCTCCATTCCCCTTCTCTCCCTCAGGCTGGCCTCATAAATACTCTCCTATCCCCTTTTCTCCCTCAGGCTGGCCCCATAGATTCTCTCCTATCCCCTTCTCTCCATGAAGCTTGCCCCACAGAAGCCTGCCCTATGCTATCCCATTCTCTCCAGAGTTATTTTCAAGTTGGGAGGGAGAGTAGAACGTCTAACTAATTAGCATCAGAGCATGTTATAATAATATAGGAAATATTAATGCTCTGATGATCATTTCGAAAAGTCTTTTCTTAGTAAGCACCTAGAAGCCAAGAGAAAGATACATGGCAAATTTCAAGTTTGTAGGCTTTACGGTTCTGGAGATTTCGTGATTAATGTGTGAGTAGTTTTTGCTTTTATATATATAGATTTTCTACATATTATTCTCAAAGCATTTCAGATAGTGAGATTCTAAAATATAATAAACTGGGTGCCATTAGTCCTGATGCTATTTAGTTATTCAGTAAAACTGAAAAGTGTAAGGAACAACTTTTGGTATCTTTGGGGAAATCTCCTGGATAAAAAAAGGACCAAACCTTACCGAGAATAAAACAACAAAGAAATTAATAGAGCAGTGGTTTTACTTATTTATTTGGGAATTTTTGTTTAGTGATCCAGTGCTTTCTTTTTGCCTTTTGAAAAGTAACTCAGCTCTGTACTTTCCTCCCTCATTCCATCCATTTGATCATGTTTGCTACCTGGGTAAGTATGACAGTATCACCATGCTGCAATAAATCAATTGCAAATAGACATACCTGAGTTGCATTGTACTCCACTCCACCCAGCAGCACAGGAACAGCCATATGGGTCAGGTAAACAGAAGGATAAGCCTCGGCAGCCCTGCTCACTGGGACACCTCTCTTGGCAATTTCGCCCAAACCGGCCTTCCCTACATGCTGGAAAAGCAAGAAGATTCCTGTCAGAGAACTTATTTCACTTCAGCAATTGTATAATCTTATTCCCATATCTCCTAGAACTAATCTCACAATTATACCTTTGCTCACAGGACACTTATTAATCTCTCTGCAGAGTTTCAGGGAGGCTATAAATTGCATTTTTTTCTACTCATAACTAATTGAAAAGAGCATGTGTAAATCTGTGGTAATCTCTGTAGGATGTCAGAGCATGAGCATGGAATTGGCATTCCACAATTAGATTACAGTAGTGGGACTATCCGGCCCTCAGCTTCCTCTTCTTTGCTTTGTAGATGACAAAAACAAAAATCTAAAGATGAATAACTTCCAACATCCACATCCATGCAGTTTCTTTTGCAGAGTTACAGAATGGTTTGCCATTGCCTTCTGGGATTTTTTTTTTTAATTTTACCAGACAACCCATGTCCTGTTGGGTCATCATTTCAGAGATATTTCCTTCCTAAACTGAGTAACAGAATGACCACAGGTGGGCAAAAAAGCAGTGGGTACAGGAGTGACTTCTGACTTCCTGTTGGCTTTCCAACTGAATTGTGAGAAGCTTTCCCTTCCTTCCTTCCTTCCTTCCTTCCTTCCTTCCTTCCTTCCTTCCTTCCTTCCTTCCTTCCTTCCTTCTTGCATATACTTACAGTGATATACATAACACACACTATATACTCTCTCTCTCTTTCTCTCTCTGTATCTGTATCTGTATCTGTATCTGTATCTGTATCTGTATATGTGTATGTGTATGTATATGTGTATATATATGTATGGGTATAGGTATAGGTATACTGTGTTTTCCCAAAAATAAGACCCTGACTTATATTTTTTTGAACCCTGAAATAAGTGCTTGGCCTTATTGCCATGTACTCAAAAGCCCAATTGGGCTTATTATCAGATGCCTTATTTTGGGAAAAACAGGATAGGTATAGGTATAGGTATAGATATTTGTGTTCAGCAAGTATTGCGGGCCCAATTGGCAAAATAAAGCTTTTGCCATATTGGTTGGAAACATGCACAACAGGCCTTCATTACGCAGTGGATAAACAATGGCTAAAATGATGATGATCGTGTGTGTGTGTGTGTGTGTGTGTGTGTGTACCCACATGCATACACCAACAGACACCCACACACATGAGTCTATATATCCTTCTCTTGCAATTCATTTCATTCCTTCCCTCATTTTTCCCCAACTGCAAACAGCCCAGAAGAGAATAAGAACAGAGGAAATCAGGGTATTCTGTCTATGATATCACTGATTCAGATTTTCTACAGTCTGCAAAATGTACCAAAAAAAAATAAATAAAAAAAAGACAGGAAGTCACTCAATTTTTAGCCCCTCATCAATTATCCAGTGAAGATCCTTCAAAGATGGCCACTTCCTTTGACTGGGCCGTTGGTGATCATACACTGATGCAAAAAGGAATGTTTATCCTGATATAATTGCAGATTGGGTCCTGTGAGTCACATTTTATCAAGGATGCTGTATGTAGGCTCCTACTCCATTTTTTGTATAGCACAAGGTAGGCCGCAGATCAGGTTTGGGCAGCAAATATGATTTTGGACTTTCAGTGGCAACATGTAGTCATTTGGGGTCATTTAAAACTCAAAAGCGAATGAGTTAGTTTTGGTACGTATATTTTTGGATTTCATACTCTCTTAAGCCTGGAAAAAAGGGGAGGAAACAGACACAAAACTCTCAAACCTGGTCCCCACTATTGTATTTAATCACCAGACATATTCCTTGCAGCCCATGAAAACTACTATTGTAAAGAAGCTCCTGATTTGCAAGTTCAGTTCATGGCTCAGGAACATCCATTTACACTAGAACAATGACATGTGGCTCCTGACCTCTTTCACAGCGGGTACCCATGAATCCTGGAGGACAGATACATTCTCCCACAATGTGATGGCAGATGCCCCCGTTCAGGCAATCAGGACAGTCTTTGTCACAAAATGAGCCCCATTTCTTGGCTGCACAACCTGGAGAGACAGGAAGAATAATGATATGAAGTTTCCAGACAACACTAGAGAGGAAAAGCTACAGTAGAGTCACTCACAACATTCAAGTATAATTTCATATATTGTGTGCTCTGTCTCTAGCAACAACCTCAGGAAATGGCTTGTGTGTTAAAAACAGGCCTTCAGATTAGCCTAACAATAATTTTTATTCAAATTTCTTTACATCAGTATTTCCTAGGTGAATGTCCTTCGTTAGCATTCCCTGTTTGGGAATGGTAGGTGCACTCCCAGCGTATCTGGAACACATCCCACAGGGAAAGACAATTTTGTGGTCACTTGTTGCGAGTCATCAAATCATAAGACGCTGAGTGATGTGTATTTATTTGTGAATAGCATATCTATAATAACAAAATACAGGTACTTCTTGACTTATGCCCACAACTGACCCCAAAATTTCTGTTGCCAAACAAGACAACTGTTAAGTGAATTTTGCTCCATTTTATTTTGCTCCATTTTATGAACTTCACTTAACCATTGTTAAGTGAATCACTGCAGTTGTTCAGTTGATAACACGGTTGTAAAATGAATCTGGCTTCCCCATTGACTTTGCTTGTCAGGAGGGGATCACATGACCCTGGGACAACTGCAACTATCATAAAGGAGCCTGGTTTAGCTCTGCAGACTAAACACCATAATTAACATCCAGCTGTCTGCAATTACATCAGTTTGAATCTCACCAGGCTCAAGGTTGACTCAGCCTTCCATTTGAGGACCCAGTTTGTGGGGGCAATCAGCTGACTTTGTATAAATATACAAAAGTATGAAGGCTATTGCTTAATACATTGTAAGCTGCCCTGAGTCTTCAGAGAAGGGCGGCATATAAATCAAATTTTAAAAAAAATAATATATGGACCAGTTGCCAAGCACCCAAATTTTGATCACGTGACCATTGGGATGCTGCAACAGTTGTAAGTGTGAAAAATGGTCATAGGTCACATATTTCAATACTGTTGTAACTTCGAACAGCTACTAAAGAAATGGTTGTAAGTCGAGGACTACCTGTAGGCTGCAATTCTTACTGATTGCTTTGATAAATGTTACACAAAACATAAGGTAATCCTATTCAGCTTCGTCCTGCTTGATTTTATAAGCAACTACTTGAAGGGGCTGGAGAAAATAAAAAAAATTCTAAAAATAGTTATGTCATATCATTCATTAAATAAAAATAGGACACAATTTATTTTCCATCAAATGCCGTCCAGATTCATTGGATTTCAACTCCAACAATCATTGGCTGCAGAATATAGTATCAGGCATTTCTGGAAAAATGGGCAAGTTGAATTTTTCCTTATCTCTGTTGCATACAAAAGGGCACTTCTGCAAATGAAGATGATCAAACCATTAAAATGTTTTTTTCTGAACAATTATTAAAAAGAGAAAAGCATTGTTCCTTTTAGGACTACCCATTTGAGAATAATTTTTCTTAGTCTGGAAAACGTCTAATATTTAGAACTATGCTGTCAACATTCTTGACTAGTAAGAGAAATTGGTTTGTGCAGTCCTTGAGCAGTAGGTTGGGAGATGCAGTTTTAAGAAGAGGCATCCTTCTCTTTAAGAAGCAGCATCCACAAAAGATATTAGGAAGCATTAAATTGTTGCCTTAGTATGCACAATCTCACCTCGCACAATCAGTCTGAAAAAGGCACTTGACAAAGGGCTGTCCTCTATAAATGTGGCGCTGTAAATCCCACCATCAGCCATGGTAACAGATGACAGGACCAGAATGGACTTATTCTCCTTTAACTCACCCTGGTGCATCGTGTCATAGTAAGTCCCTGCACAAAAAAAGAGAGAAAGAAAAAAAGAAAAAGAAACAAGCAAGAAAAATATAAAAAGCCAAGGCTGGTGAACAAAGAAATACTACTGAAATAGAAATACATCTTTTGGAATATGATTTGCATGCAAAGGTATGAGAAGGTCATGAAGTTTGATTTTGCTATTAGGAAAGCAGATAGAATAGTAGAGGAACTAAGCAAATCCAAGTCTCCCATTTTGACGCCAATAAATAGTTTTGTGTGTGGATGACCATTCATAATGGATCAATGGCTTCTATAGCACAGTGTACTATTTTTAAAGTGTGGTCTGGGGACTCCTGGGGGTGGTAGTGCACCTGAAACCCTTTCAGGGTTTCCATGAAGATAGATGATAGATAGATGGATGGATGGATAGATAGATAGATAGATGAATAGATAGAGTTAACATTTCTCAGTTTTAATTCCTAATTCAGTGAATATCAATAGATAACCTCCACAAGCCAAAATTCTTTGGGATCTTGAATCATTATTATGAATATAAAAGTTGTATATCAGCAGAGAAACTCAAGCTTTAAAAGGTTTTTCCCAAAAAGGAGTTGGATGTCTTGGAAAAAAGTCAGATCTTATCACAGACATGCAGTTAGATGATGGGAGCACTTGCCATTCCTTTTCCACCAGATATCTGTTTTCTTCCCATTCTTTATCCTGGCAACCAGTATGGCTGATTGGGAAAGACTGATTGTGTGGGTTACTTTCTCTGGGACCAGGTTGGCTGAAACATTGAACAAAAAAAAAAAAAAAGGAATTGGGTTACAGAATATATTCTGAAATATTTTGTCTTCCTTGTTCATTACAGGAAATGGTCTTGATATTTGAAAGAAGACCTCAGATCACTGTCATGGCACATATCTCTGGGTTTTCCACCATTTACCAGAGCACATCCTGCTTTATGCAACATATAAAGGACTAGATACATTGCCAGGAAGAAAGGAACATATATAGAAAAAACATTCACACTTTACTATGTGGGAGGAAGATACAATACTCATTCTGGGGGACTTTTTTCTCCCTATTGATAAATGTCTTCACTTGGGAAAGCTATTAATTTGGAGGTTTCAAGCTGTAGGAGTGGGCAGACTGAAGCAAGAAGTTGGGTGAGCAGAATAGTCAAAGGTGACCCAGAAAAATACTTCACTCAAATCAATTAGCCCAACCACATTACCATTTTAATCTGTCTATTGCTGCATGTACCTTTCTTCCTTTCCATGATGCAACTATCAAATCAGCAGCAAGGTACTGTAAAGCAGAAATACTTTGCTTCTGTGCTGACTGTGCTTCTGCTATGAAGAAACATATGTTATTACATCCTCCTACTGCATTCACAGAATGCAGGATGAGCTACCACTCCAATTCTTTGGGGACTAGTTCCATTGTGGGACCTAGGCTTACCGAGTTCTGCACCTACTATTTTTAAAATATTTTTCAAAGGTTCCATCCTCAAGTAGTGCTGAAAGGGAATAGTAATTCTTGCTATGAATGTCACGACTAGCAGTATCTGGAAATAGTCCATAGAGAGGTAATTCAACATATGAACAAGCAAAATGGTGATAACCCCACTCCTAGTAATAAAAATTCCTTGTGGAAAAAACAGAAAATCTGTAATCTCCTCACTTTGGATAGCACCAGCAACAGACATCTGTAAGAACCTGGTTATATTTCCTTGTTTAAATCAATATATTGTACAACACAGAATTCACACTTTTCAAGGGTACATCTATAAGGGGCCCATGGAAGACCTTACACAGGCATTTCAAAGAGCACCAATCAGGCAACTGCCTTTACAGAAATTAGATGTCCAGTTTTTTCTGCAGCCTGAGCTAAAATGCCATGGAGGATAGCCTCCAGCATTGTGCAATCACAGTGTAGCATGGCGTTGGAAAGAATTAGAAGTTTTATCTAGTTCAACCCTCTGTAAAAGTATAAGAAAGCTAATTTTCCTTTGGAAGGTTTATTCTTGCTGCTGCCTAAAATAGCTACAGCTGAACAGATTGTAGCCCCTGCCCATGTCAACAGCTACATGGTCGGTGAGTTGATCCACAGCAAAAATTGGGTTGAAAAAAGCGGAGAGAAGCTATCTTAAAATTGGAAAGCTAAAAGTGATAGCTAAAATTGCCTCAATGTAGGTTAGGAGTGAGATGAAGGAAATATCATGAAATGTGGTATATAAAAAAGATGAACCAGCACGTTTGTGCCAAAGTGGAAGGCAGATAAGAATCATAGGCATCCATGACAAGCCGCAATGAAATCAAAATGGTGACACCTATGTCAAAATTATATAATGCAAATGAGGTGGATATACAATTTACATCACAAACTCTGATGAAATTATCAGTGTTACATCATTCACCTAATAACATCATGATGCAGATCTCCACACACACACATACACAGAAACACAAATACACATTGTGGATATCTGAGAAAAGAAGAGCACTAAGGCTCTTCTGTTTTCAGTCTCGTTAGATAAGTTTATCATTGCTATTAAGTGAGTTATAAAGGAAAATCATTTACTGGCCCTGTGAATCTAAAACCAAAATGTTTAACCGATCCTAAGAAAAAAGGATCAGAAATGGCTAAAAGTGAGATAGCTGTGAGGCTTCAAGCCCCTTCATACATGATAATGTGTTGATGTCTCAAGAAATATTAAATCAATTAAAATTATTGGTCTGTACAAAATGTAACTACATCCAATGAAATATTGAATTTGTCATTGGTTGTACTGTCACTTTCTACAAATTTTATGAGATTGAAGCATTTACTCATAACAAATAAGGGTTTTCACTATCGGTATTGACTTATATTTAAATTTATATTGGTTGCACAATAGTAAAAGACATTTGGGCTTGACCAGAACATTCACTTTCGTTTGCACAATTTTTGGTTTACTTTCTGTGTCTAATGTTGTACCTATTTTAATTCTTTTCTTAACTATATTCTTTTTATGTTTGTTTGCTGTGGTTCTGTGAATATTGGCTTTTGCACTGTTACAGTGACATCTGCAATGCTTTTTTTTTTTTATTGAAAAGGTTTTACAATACAGAAATTTTTCCATTTTCACCCCCCCTGCCCAATCCCCCTACCCAACCCCTCCCACCCTCCCTCAGCCCCAGCCCCTTCCCTCCCTATCCCCCCCCCTGACTTCCGCTACAAGTTAAAAAGAACAAAATTTAGAACAAGGGAAAAAGAAAAAGATTATTAAATATTCAAATTCTAAATTAAACAAATTTCGAAAGAGGAAGAGAAAGAGAAAGAAGGAAAGAGGGGAAAAAAAGTAAAAAAAACAAACAAACAAAAAACCAGACATTAATATATTTAAACAATATTATAATAATAAAAAAAAACCATTAATAGTCATTATAATTAAGAACACCATTATAATTCTATCCTAACTACACCCCTTAACTAAAGAAAAAACCCCCAAAAACATAAAACATAAGAAATAAATATGCATATATAGTTATAATCATACAGTTATATCATAAAGAAAATTATCTTTTATTCAATTCATTTCTCAGTCTCTATAATCCAAATTTCAATCTTCTCTTCAACTTGATTGATATCAAACATATTTCCTCACATAAATCCTGCTTCAATAATCTTCATCTTGCCGCTGCCCCCATCAGCAAAATAAAACATTTCTCCACACAACCCCCCGAGTGACTTTATATGGATAAAATCCAACCACGAAGATATTCACACCTCTAGGAAAATTCATTCAAGCTAACTTATACTATACCTAAAAGTAGGCTTTTGCAGCCTTAACGTTCAAGTCTTGGAAAAAAAAAAAGGAGAAGAAAAAACCAACTAAGAGCTGCATTCCCAGATGTTCCTTTAAAATTATTTCAGATCCTGCCACCCTTTGCAATTCAGTCCTTCGGGTTATAAGATATTTTCAATTTCATAGTCTTCTCCTAGAAGATAAATTCCACAAAAAATATATAATTGGGTAACCAGTGATCGCTGCTAATTTTGCAGCAATCTATCAGAACTCAGGATATCATGTCCAATCCAGGATAAACTTCATAGTAAAAATTTTTATAATCCATTTTAATATATGAATTTAAAGTTAGTCCAACTCAGAATGAACTTTTAACAAATTGTTGTACTTCTTAAAAGAATTTTTATAATCCGTTTTTTCCAAATCTTTCAATGCTTTCTGATTCAGTATCAAACAATTCACGATGCTCTTTAAATTTATCACCGGTGGTTTCCAGTCGGATTTCTTCATTGAAATCTAGTTCCTGTTGATTAGCATCACCCTGCATGTCTTGAAGAGTATTGGACCTCTGCTGCTGGTCATCTTGAAGTGAAACTTTGTTTTTTAAATCTTCCTCCAGCAGTTCAAGGTCCTGTAATCCCCCAAGGACACTGGGGTGTTCAGTTTTCTCATCAGAAAAATCCGTAATAGAATCCTCTGGACAACCACCAAATTCTCCTTTTACTTTTAACACACTTTGATTTTCTTCTTTCTGTTCAGATTTTGTAAACTCTGTCTTTGACTTTTTATTCTTGAGATATTTCGGTGCTCCCTTAAAGATATTTTGATAAAAATATTTTGCTTTTTCAATAGTATTCAAACAATGTCTCACACCTTGATATCTAAAAATTATACCAACTGGAAAATCCCATCTGAATGGGATATTACTTCTCTTCAGTTCCTTGACCAAAAAATCAAAATCTTTCCTGTCCTTTACGACCTTCGATGGTAGCTCTTTGAAGATCCTGATTTGTGTACCTGCTACCTTCACTCTATCAGAATAAGACTTTTGTAAAATATCATCTCTCAGTCTTTTGTCAGTAAAGTAAACTACAACATCTCTAGGCAGATTCCTTTGTTTAGCCAAACGTGAGTTAACTCTGTAAACTTTCGCTATAGAACCCAAGATTAATTCATCTTGTAGCTTTAATAATTCTGCAAAGGCCTTTGCACAAGTTGTTTTTAAGTTTTCTCTGTTGTTTTCTTTTATCCCTCTTAGTCTAATTGCAGATTCCATAGCTTTAATTTGAAGCATAATAACATCATTCTGATTATTATAGTTTTTGGCCTCTGCTTCCAGAAGTTTCGCTTGTAACTCTTGTATCTGAGATTCAAATTTACTACTCATCTCAATCACTTTCTTCCCCATTGCAGCCACCGCAGTTGAAAAATCTGAAGCTACTTGAGCAATAATTTGATTTAGTTGGTCATATTTCCCAGAGACCAGTTCCTCGAGATCCTTCTGTGAACCTTTTATCTTATCTACCACACTCTCTAAGGACCTTGTAATTAACTCTTTTAACTCCTGTTCTGTAAGTCTCTGCAAATGAGACATTTCAACTTTATTCATCTGATGCAAAGGGGAGCCCCCCCTTCCTTTAAGTTTAGGCATCTTTACTTTTAAAAAGGACCAAAAAGAAAAAAAAAATCCTTCTTACTTCAATAGAAAAAAGAAAAGAAAAAGAAAACATCTGCAATGCTTTTATTAGATCTGACATTTCACGTGTCATTATGGGAAGGAAGAGATCAAAAAGGCATCGAAGGACAGCATAAAGGTGCAATTTAAGATTGGGTGGGTTTGAAATAAGAAATAAAGAATTATAATCAGTCAGTTGTAGGGATGCTCTGATTTTGACCCACAGTGTAAGAGAGCAAAATTATTTGAATTAGCTTCTTATTAGTAGAAATTAAATTTCAGAGAAGCTTATAAAAAATTTAATAGAAATAAAATAATTAATTATAAAATATTTTTGAGAACATTAAGGTCTCAAGACAGGAAGGGAGCTTAGTAAACCTCTTTGAGAGATAACATTACACCATCTAGAGGCTAACACAGAGATTTCTTTCTTTATTATTTCTTTTATTATTTCTTTATTTTATTATTTGGACTTATATGCCGCCCTATCTCCAAAGGACTCAGGGCGGCTCACAACATAGAACACATGCAGTCCAATCCTTCCTTTTAAAAATACCCAATAAACTATAAAACTATAAAAACCATCAAAATCTCCTCTAAAACCCTTTCAGTCCAAGCCGGCCAGGCGAAATAGCCATGTTTTAAGGTCACGGCAGAAAGAGCAAAAGTCAGGGGCCACCCAGAGCCCCAGGGGGAGCTGATTCCACAGGATAGGTGGACCCACAGAGAAGGCCCACTCCCTAGGGGTCACCAACCGACATTGTCTGGCTGATGGCACCCCAAAGAGGCCCTCCCTGTGGGAATGCACCGGGTGATGGGGAGCTGTCGCTGGCTGCAGATGGCCCGCCAAATACCCCGGGCCTAAGCTATGTAGGGCTTTATAGGTGATTACCAGCACCTTGAATCTCACCCAGAGGGCAACTGGTAGCCAATGCAGGTCCCACAGGAGGGGTATAACATGAGAGTGTTACTCCCATCACTACCTGCACGGCCGCATTCTGCAGCAGCTGAAGCCTCCAAGTGGTATTCAGGGGCAATCCCATGTAGAGAGCGTTGCAGTAGTCGATCCAGGAGGTGACGAATGCATGAGTGACTGTGTGTAAGGCATCACGGTCCAGGTAGGGGTGCAACTGGCACACCAGATGAATCTGGGCAAATGCCCCCCTGGTCACGTTCATAACATGATCTTCCAGAGTCAGCAGTGAATCTGGGAGGACACCTAAGTTGTGCGCCCTATCAACAGGGGGCAACACCTCACCCCCTATAACCAGCAATGGAATATTCCCTTGGAACCGAGATGATGGTACTCACAGCCACTCTGACTTGGCAGGGTTGAGCTGAAGCCTGTTCCTCCCCATCCAGAGCCACACCACTTCCAGGCACCAGAACATCATGTCGAGGGCATCACTGGGCTGATTTGGGGTGGATATAAAAAGTTGGGTATCATCAGCATACTGATGATACCCCACCCCAAAACCATGGATGATCTCCCCCAGAGGCTTTATATAGATGTTGAACAGAAGGGGAGAGAGGACTGACCCCTGAGGAACCCCACAAGTGAGGGGCCTCAGGGCAGACCTCTGTCCCCCTGCCAACACCGCTTGCAAAGGCCCAGAGAGGTATGAGGAGAACTACTGTAGAACAGTGCCTCCCACTCCCAGCCCCTCAAGGTGTCGCAGTAGGATACCATGGTCAATGGAATCCAAAGCCGCTGAGAGATCTAATAGGACCAGGACAGAGGAATATCCCTTGTCCCGAGCCCTCCAGAAATCATCCACCAGTGCAACCAATGCCATCTCCATGCTGTACCCGGCCTGAAACCCAACTGGCACGGGTCCAGATATAGTGTTTCATCCAGGGCCAATGGGAGCTAATGTGCCACCACACTCTCAACAACCTTCACAATAAAGTGGAGGTTGGAGACAGGACAAAAGTTATTCAAAATAGCTGGATCCAAGGCAGGTTTCTTGAGGAGGGGTCTCACCACCGCCTCCTTCAAGGCAGCCAGGAAACTCCCCTCACCCAAGGAGGCAGCAATCACTGCCTGGATCCAGCCACGTGTAACCTCCCAGGCCAAATAAACAAGCCAGGAGGGACACGGGTCCAACAAACACATGGTGGTACTCAACTTCCCCATGATCCTGTCCACTTCCTTGGGAGTAACAGGATCGAACTCATCCCAAATCACCAGTCCCATCACCACCTCCTCAGCCGACCCTGCCCAGTCGGGTCCAGCCCGTCCCAAATCCGAGCGATCTTATCACACAGATGTTGATTATACTCCTTGGCCCGTCCCCACATAGGGTTGTCCCCCACTCCCTGATTCAAAAGAGAGCTAGACACTCTAAACAGGGCGGCCAGGCGATTATCTGCAGACGCGATGAGGGAGGAGAAGTGAACACGCGTCGCTGCCTCCATCACCACCAGATATTTTATTATTGAAAGAAGTTGGGTTTTAAAATCTGTGAAGTACAGGAGCACACACACACACACACACACACACACACACACACAATTTATATTGTTGTTATAGTTATATTCCAACTTTTATTTAGTCGCTCAAGGTGGCATACATTGTGTTTCTCTCAGTTGCCCTTTAGCTATAGCCTAGTACGAGTTTAACACCTCCACCACTACACCACATTGGCTCAGAGCATTGGTGCTATTGGTTATTATTTTCCTATTCATTTTCAGGTGAATCTTTTGTTCTCTTAGCTATTTTTGTGTTTTTCAATCTGGGAGATCTGTGCCTCTTCTTACGTGAAAATTGTGGTTGATGAACTGGATGAAGAGATGGAAAGAATGCTTATTATCAAATTTGTAGATGATATAATTTTGATGGGATAGCTAATACCTTAATATCTTAAAAGGCAGAGATAAAATTCCAAATAGGAATTTGATAGGTTAAAGAAATGGGTTGCAAATAACACTGAGACATTTCACAGAAACAAATGGCAAGCACAACAGTTAGGATAAAAGGTAAAAGGGATATTTGACTATATGTTATGGCTGCAATACATACCCTGTTTCCCCCAAAATAAGACATCCCCTGATAATAAGCCCAATCGGGCTTATTTCAGGGTTCAAAAAAATATAAGACAAGGTCTTGTTTTCGGGAAAACATGGTACATACATACAATTTCATACTGCAATGACAAAATTTCAATTTCAGACTTTAAATTTCAGAAAGTAATGATTCCAACATACTTTATACTAATACAGCTTCCACTTTATGTATTGGGTCCAATTCAAGATATTGCTGTTAGAGATAGATTTAGACAAAGTGGAATAGATTCAGAGAAGGGACATGAGGATGAGCACAAATCGAGCAATGAAAGCTTATAAAAAGAAATTAAATAAACCGGAAATCTTGAATCTTAAAAACAAAAGACTCAGGGGGACAAGACGAAAGGAAATCATAGAGGAGAAGAAGATGTTCTCTATTAGCCCAGTATACAACAAATAGGACAATGAATTTCAGTTGGATAATGCCAGATTCTGATTATTATTTTAAAAAAAAAATTGTGGAAAGGAATAGCAGTATGACAGAATTGCAAGTATTATCCAAAAATATGATGTATTTCTCTTCACTGAACATGGTCAAGTGAAGATGGCTGTGGATCATATCATTTGACCTTCTTTACAAATTTAGAGATTGGATTTGCTGGTCTATTTCCACCTCAACTTATTTTCAGTGTGTGTGTGTGTGTGTGTGTGTGTGAACAGAAGTGTATTTGGTGCAATAGGGGTATCTGAGATGGGTGGAAACAGGTTTCTAGGAATTAAAATAAAAACCATATAAGTTTTTTTCTATTACAGATGAAGTAGGTGCTTTGTCATGCCCAACCCACCAGACATAGGATACGTATGTTATACTCAATTCCATACAAACAATGGAAAACCAAAAACCTAATGTGTAAAAGGGGCCATATCATGACAGAAAGCATTACATCATTTGAGATAAGAAGTAAATGTTGAGAAATATTAACTTGAAAACATTAATTCTTGTTATTACTCAAGTGTAGATTTTGGTCTTTAGATACCACATATCAGTATCTCTTCTTCATTGTCATATGAATCACTCTGTCATACTTACCGTTAATGTCGTTGTGTACATAAACAACTCTAGTTTGCTCTGACTGTGTCTTCCCCAGGCAGTATGTGATGCCCACGAGGCCTGCTCGGGAAAAACCTCGCATATGCACTTCCTTGCTGCTGTTCCTGTATATCTGGAACTTGGATGTGGTCTTGATCATGGCATTGTCTCTGTCAATCTGGAGGCTGATGTTCCGCTCGCCTGTCACACAGGACAGGTAGAAATGGTTGTGTGAGGGACTCAGAACATTGGCCACCAGAGTGATATCCAGAATTGCACCTGCATCAAAAGAACCAAAGCAGCCATCTTATGGACATGAAGAGAGCAGATAATTATAAGCATGATTGGAATGATTCAATGCTAAATCTTGCCTTGATTATGTCAGATAGTATGAGTCTTGCCTCTCTCCTAGAAAAGAAAAAGTTAGAGGAGGAAAGCCTCAAACTCAGAGAAAGACTTAGAACTCATAGAAGTCATAGAGCATAAGCAAACAAGTATAAAGGAAAATACTAAACAAATAATACTAACAGAAACTAATATTATTTAGTCCTCTGGTTTTTCATAGCGGATGAGGCTTTTCAATACTCATAGCCACTTAGTTTTATAAAAAAAATGAATAATAAACAAACCAATAGAATAACGTGGTGTTATTGCTATCATCATCATCATCATCATGCAAATACTATTTCTCAGTTATAAATAGGGAGTAAACATCACACTTACTAGCACTGATGATGTTACTTAGTCAGGTAATGAAATATCTATCTGCAAGCAAACAAGCAAGCTCAGAGAACACCAAGGATTCCATAGTTGATTCTGTTCTGGTTTCATTTCTCTTAGCATCCATTCTCAGTCACCTTTTCTACCCTATACCAGGGCATTTTTTTGGATTGTTTTTCTCCATAGTCTCTGCTCTTAACTGGTCCATTTTCATATTTGATTTTTTCTTTGCTGACCTCTTCCCCCAAACCAACTTTGGTCCCATTAAGTTTTTTGGGAGAATTATTGTTCTGATGGACACCCTACTTACATAATTTCTGTCCAACATTTTGTTATACTTGGAAAGTATAAAATGAATCCTCAACCTTAGTTATGAAATTATACTGGGCAGTCATGAAAATAATTGTAAATCTCTCGATGGATCCTGAAGACTTATTCACATGCATTTCTGTGAGATACAGCTCCTCTTCATAATATATTATTATGACCATTGTTTGGGGTCCTGTTCCCAGCTCAGTTTTTAAATCCCTATAGCGGACAGCACAATCCCAGCTAAACTAATTTCAAGCATTCTATTTCTTTTTCGCAATCTTTGTTCCTTTGGTTATGTTGTTTTTGTGCTGTTATTTTGTTTCTAGATGGTTTTAAAAATATAAACTGTCCTGGATTCTTGGGAGTTGGATGGCTTGTACATTTTAATAATATTTATATTATATAATTTATATACATTAATTATAATAATTATTGAGTAGTTTTTTAAAAAAATATTGAATATGGATAATGATATTCAGTATCCTTGTACATTTTATATTATTTTATTAAAGGGTTTGAAAAATAAAAGTATGTTGGCAGAGAGGAATCTAATTTGTAAAACACTATTTATTTACACTCAGACCACATTCAGTGTATCTTAGATCACTAATGTACTAATTTATTCCTGTATTCGTTCTGACTTGGAAAGCCAACTGAGAATAGGTTTGACGGTCAAAGTTAACTCTGATCCTTGTCAGGCTCTCACAAAATTACATGCATCAAAATACATGTTTGTAATTAGCATGTGTGAAATTCATCTATATATCAATTGTGTACTATTTATGGAAATCTAGAAAATTATTTCCAAGTTTATTGCTAAACCTGTAAAAAATCTGGATAACCATCTCTGCATATGAAATAATTCAACTATCGGAAACACTTCTCAGGATGCTGGTCTTTTCCTGAAGTCTTAACTTTATTTTCAATTAAGTGTTATATGACATTCTGATGTTATTTCTCATAAAAATGTTAACTTTAGTCTGAGGTTCTGCAATGGGAATGCTGAAGTTTGCATTCTCCCATTCTGGTCAGTTAAATCACTTTGTAATAGAGAAAATAAATTATGGGCCCTTTATATTTGTTGTTCAAACAGCATTGGCAATAACATATGATATAACACATTCTCTCTACCACCCCTCCCTCTCTCACACACACACAAACACAATCACTTTCTGATAAAATTCTTCAAGCTTCTTTTTTTCTTATTAGTAAAAATTAGTATTTTTTTTAAGTTTAAATCCCAAATCTAGCTGCTAGTTTCCTGATGAGTCCTCATCAGAACTTTATCCATCTTAAGACCTAAAGTTTTGGGTGGTACCCCAGACCTATCTCTAGAAATTGCCATTGTTTAAAACTTTTAAGTTTTAAAAGTAAATGTAGATAGAAAGAATCTTTCGTAAAATACACGGAAACTGATTATATCAGTTATATCTGGTATTAACATTTCAATAAAAATTAAGACAGATTTAGTTTTTGGTCTCTTCACTTCTTAATATGGGTCACAATCTTATTGTGGAATTTTGCTTTCACCAAGGTACTCAAAGACTGTATACATGGCTCAAAAGAGATAGCACTTTCCTGGGCTGGCTAAGCAAGACTGAGTATCTTCCAAAGTGAGAAGCTGCTGATTATGTGTTTGATAGTGGCTACAACATCTAGATATAAATAAAAGCAACACAAAAAAAGAGGACATAAAGAGATTTGTCTGTTTCACTGCCTCTTTCAAAATTACTCATCGTTCTGTTTTCTTTTCTAAGTAACACATTTTATTAAGGGGCACAGACTTTTGCATGTGATAAAGTGAGCCACATGTCTTTTCACAATATCTGTTAATCCAAAACAGTGTAGCAGAGCCATGTCGAGGCTTCTGATTTTTTTTTGCCACCATAGGTTAACATGGCTCTGTTACACTGTCTGCTATTGTTGATTATTTTCACTGAATTTCCCCAGCTTTCAGACTGAGCTGGCAGATGCTATTGGCCTAGCTAATTGTGAATTAGAAAGAAGAAAATGCACACATGAATAGTTCTACCTAGAAATATCATTTTTCAAAGAAGTATCAGAAAGTTCTGTTCTCTGTGCCCCTAGCTATAAGGAGTTTGGTGGGGCTAAATTCTCCCCCTCCCCACTAGTTCTAGAATCTCTTTTGGATTGCCTTCTCTTTGATTCTGATAACAAAGTAAAGTTGTTGGGTACTATTTTCAATATGGATTCCAGTGATGATATTCTTTCTCCACTGGACTAGATTAATGACTCATAGCGTCCAAGGTTTGGCCATTGGTGTGCCAGTTCAAATACTTTTCTATTCCTCAGATTAATTATTGTTCATTTTTAAAACAATTAAAAATGAACAATTATTGTTCATTTTTAAAACAATTTTAGAATCCTATACTGCATGAATTTTATAACATTGGCTTCAGTCTGAATTGATTTGTTTTAATGTTTGCATTCCATTTTATTCCTTTTTTTTCATTTCATGATTTTTTTTTTAACCCCAGCTTGTGAGCTACCCACTTCACTTTGGTTCTTTGGTAGAATAGTTGACATAGAAACGTAGGTGATAGGTACGACATACAGTAGTTAGGTAAGACATAAAAAAAATGGTTTGTTTATTCATTTGTGTAATTTGTATAGCTGCCCATCTCAAACTAGTGAGTCAGGGGGGAGGGGTGAACCATCATAAAAATAATTAAAACAGATTTTACCTGTCAGGTGCCAGAAGAAGCTGAGAAGTCCAATTGTATCCAATCTCATTTTCAGGAACCGTCTCAATGTCAGGAGAATTGAAACATCACTATTTCAGAAGAAGAAGAGGTATTAAGAATTATTTCTGTTATTTCTCACTCGCCATATGTATCTTTTAAGCTTGTTGTTCTTGAATCCTCCATTCTTTACCAGCGGTTAAACAGTTGCAAGGAAATTGTCATTCGATCAAGCAGAATAAATGCATAGTTCTTCGGTTTGAAGGAACTCAGCAGATTATCTTAAGAAAAACTCCACTTAGGTAGCCAGAGAAATTGTTTTTTTTTAAATTCCAGGAACTTCATTCATTCAAGAGTTCACATTGGAACCCAAAGGCCTAGCCATGCATTTTAGCTTGTTGTTTATTGCCACATGTAGCTGCCAGGCGAATATAATCCTATTGCTTCTTCCATGCTGACTTGGAAACCTAACTGGAGAGTCTCAGCATGGCCACAAAAGAAAACTGGGCAGGACAGGAAACTGATTAAAAGTGGAAATGGAACTGAGTACAACATGAGCGGTTGGGGCTCCATCAGAAAAAAAAATTGGCTGGGGTTCAGGCAGGCAGGATGGAGGAATGCCTAGAGGCCCTTACAGACAGCTCAGCACTGACATGAAATCCTGTTTCTCATACAGCATTTCCTGCTCTCCACCCATTGTTCCATGTCTATCTCGGGATCCTGCCACAGAAGAGAGGAGTATAATAGGAAGTCATTGGCTAAGATACCAATTAAGAGAGGTGTGACAAATCTCTAGTCTGTGAAATGGCACAACTATGTCATCTGAAGCATCTGATAAGTTGACCCTGTGCTAAGCAGCATGCGTACATGGAATTCCAGTTCCCCCCCCCACAAAAAAAAGAAAAAGAAAAAGTAAGTCTGCTATATAATCCATTTATTCAAAGCACAAATGATTAAAACTAGACTGTCCCTTATTATTCACTCAAAGATAATTTGGAACAGGGGGAGGGGGGATGGAACAGTTAGGTTTTACATCTGATTTACTGTCTAGACAGATGGAGAATTGGGCAAAGTCAATTTCCCTGGTTTTCACTTTTCTTCACATTCTATTGAAATGGGGAAAGAAAGAGGGAGGGAGGGAGGGAGGGAGGGAGGGAGGGAGGGAGGGAGGGAAGGAAGGAAGGAAGGAAGGAAGGAAGGAAGGAAGGAAGGAAGGAAGGAAGGAAGGAAGGAGAATCTCCCTATCAATGTCCAAGCATAAACTGAGATGATCTCTTTCCAACCATCTTCTCTTCATTGTACTTTGAACATGCTGAAACTCCGGAGCTCAGGAAAGTAGGTAATATCTAACCTGTTTAGTTAGGCTGACTGCACTGAAATTTTGGTTATTACACTTGAAGGAATGCCACCTTAATCTTCCTTTGTACTACTTCAGTAAGTCCCTGTTCTAGTATCCCTCTTTCTTGATCATCTCCCCCCCCCCCCCGCCCACTGAATCTAGAGGAAAAGTCCAGTCTTCAGCATTTTTTTCTAATCTCATTTCATTTCCAGAATGCATGGAAAGGAGCAGCAGGAGTTAAAGGGATCAGGCTGGTGATGAAAAATTCAACTTTTAGCCTAGGGGTGTCAAACTCGATTTCATTGAGAGCCACAATAGGGTTGTGTTTGACCTCGGGGGGACATGTCCAGGGTGGATGTGGTCACCTCAACTTCACTTGTGTCAGGGGTACCTACGGTGGCCTAAGCACTCACCAGCAAAAATGGGCTCCAGAGCTCCATTTTCAGCTGCAACGGCCTCCTGCAACCCTCTGCCACGAAAACAGAGCTTTTTTTCATGGGCAGAACCCCAAAGGGCCATGGGCCAGTCCTTTGCTGTTTCCAGGGCGGCCCCACGGGCCAGATCTAAGCACTCCACAGGACGGATCTGGCCCCTGGGCCTTGAGTTTGACACCCCTCTTTTAGCCAAAACATACAAATCCTCAGCCAGGCCCTAAAGTTGATTATGCCCATTTTAAGCATTGTGCTGCATTTGGAATGCCAGATAATGGAATAATAGAGCAGGAAGGGATCTTGAAGGTTTTCTAGTTCAACATTATATCATTTCAGATAAGTGGCTGTCCAGTCTCTTCTTAACCCCCCCCCCCCCAGTGATGAAGTACCCACAATGTCTCCTTAGTTCTAGATTGCTTCTCTCCTTGACTAGTTTCCATACTCTTTTGTCCCCTCTTCTTCTTTGTGGCAGCCCCTCAAATATCAGAACACTGCTATCATGTTACCCCTACTCCTTTCCACTAGATTAGAAATACCACTTATTTTATGTCACTTGAAACTCTTTCCTTGTGAATTTGGTCTCAGATACACATTTCTTACTTCCTAATCCTAATTTACTTCATAAAATAATTGACTGGAGGGTCAACCTAAAAAAACCTTGATATTAGTTTGAAAATATTGGGTTGTCTTTGGATAGAAAAAGACTAATTACAGTCATGCTTTTTTGAGCCTTCTGGGCTGCATATAAAAAGTGTGCATTTTAATTATGAAAAATCATTTCCAGATACGGAAAGCAAGCTACCTGATTGAATTTCATCCCGTTCATTGTCCAAGTCAGAACTTGGTAACTTTTTGAAAATACAACAATCTTTGTTTAATTGCTGTTTGACTATAGCTGCTGCTCCCTTTGGAAGAATGATAGAAAACTAAATGCATTTATTAGCCCTATAGTTGTTGTGACAGGTTCACATCATCTTCTGAATATATTAAGAATCTCTGCTGTGTGCCTTTCAGCAATCTTTGGTGGATGAAATTCTTTTTAGTTAACTTATCAACTACAGAATTAATGAAAAATTAACTTAAAAGTAAGTCAAGATTACAGACTTTAACATGTCTTCTAGAAGAACAGGATTAAAAAGGGGTCTGCTGCATTTCATCCTGTTTTAAGATTGGTGTTCTCCTACTTCTTATAGATAGAATAAACAGACAAAAATCAGTTGTTGAACCTCTACACCCCCCCCCCATTTCTCAAGATATGAACAAATGCCTGTTTAAAATAACTAAATGCAACTTATTTTGCTTCATTTTTATTCACCAAGTAGGTGGCACAGTAATCCATTCTCCTTTGTAATTCTGCCAGCTCTGAAATCTGCCTGTTCATTCCCAACAATGATTTATTTATTTTAAAATGTGTAGGCTGTCTGAATTTAAATCATTTTATGTAGCTCACCAGCAAAGTCACTTTTAAAACGCATTCAACAAAAATAAGGAATAAAAAACAGCAAGATGACAGAAACTGGACTGGACTGGAAAAAATAACTCAAGAGGTCTTCACTCACCCTCATTAAAAGCTTGGGAGAAAATACTAGAAGGGAAGGGTCTATATGGATCAAGCCTCTTCAAAACACTACAAGGGAAGGGGTCATATGGATCCCATTCTAGAGGGTAGACGCTGTTACAAGAAGGCACATTTCTGAAGTGCCAATAGATCGTATTGTTTAATTGATCCAGTCCTAGTGGTTCAAATCAACTGAGCAGACTCTATGGGAGACTGGCAGTCCGTCAAATGCCAAGGCCCTATGCTTTTGAAGGGTTTTATTTATAACAACAAATACCTTTTCCGAATTCCGTTACTGTAGTCTGAAAGTTTTTATATACATGTCTAGTCTAGAACTTACTAATACAGCTTCAACAAATTGGTTTGCTATTGTCAGAAAAACCTTTCTCATCTTAAAAATTAGAGCAATTATTGCCAAACTCCAGTCTTTAAAAATCTATTATTTATATGTGTAAATAACGAGACCAAAATTGGTGCCAGCCATTCCAGGTTATTTTTGGAGGGAAGAGGCAGGAGAGAGAAGTCAAATATTTCCCAAGCGCCTTTGTGAATTTCAGCAGACTCATCAATTTGAAAAATTCTGACTTTGATATATGTGATCAGCACAGTAGCATGTCACAGAGTTATCAGTGGAAGAGCTTTTATATACAATTAATCTGATATTATTGGAGCTGCATATATCCAAGGCAGCTCTATGAGGTCCAATAAATATAATTGAGCAATTGAGTTAGTCTGTCAACATGAAGTTAAACATTCATTAGATCATGTTGAAGCACTAATTTTTATATTAGCTAATGTCTCCTAGATTTGGCAAAATGTTGCCTGGAGTTAGGACTGCTGGCTTTTCCAGCAGTTTTCACCTCCCTATTCTTGGTCTGTGAGAGCTCGTGTTTTATTAGACATAAATAACATTAAGCCCAGGGTGGGGCTAGAGAGAGAACAATAGAAGTCGCCTGTTTGGGTAAACACAATCTGGATGAAGTTTAGCATAATTGGCAAAACATCTTTCCTGAGTCATTTCTCACTCTTCTATGTAACACTGGACCTACATATTTCCTCAGTACAACATTGCAAATACACAAACATCATCTATCCATTTTAGTTCTCATAATTTCTGGAACTACGCAACTTTTCACACTTCTGTACACCATTCCCTATTACCAAGTTTAAATGCTATACATCAATCCCTGAGTTGCCAAAAAATTATACCAGCATGAAATTGCTAATTGCTTTGTTGCCTTTATTGCAAATCACTGCAAGTACTTAACTTCTTTCCAAAGTCGTGGAGAACAAAGCCTAACAGACTTTATAAATTTGGAGACTGCCCTTTGAAAGCATTGAAATAAAGGGGGAAATGCTATTTTAATACCATTTTAACGATGAATAATCTATGTTCGTTTCACTCATGGTTTGAGGACAATTGAGGGTAATGTTATGGAAAGTTTAAAAAAAGAAAGAGAAAAAGAAAAGATTTTCCCAGGTCTGGGTCCAGTGGCATACGGCTGTGGTTAGATGCAGGTAAGAAAGGACTCTAGAGTGAAGTAAATGTAGGAAAGTAGGAAAGTGCCTGAATCACATAAATTTTCAAAATCAGGTCAAAGAATCTGTAAACAAATGACACAGCCTCAGATTGCACTGCTTTAGTGGCAGATTAAGTCAGACTGACATCACAGAAGCTTCTGAACAGTGAAAACCTACATCTCAGACTAGTTTAAAGAATACAGGTAGCCCTCCACTTACGACCGGAATTGAGCCCAAAATTTCTGTTGCTAAGTGAGACAGCTGATAAGTGAATTTGCCCCATTTTATGACCTTCCTTGCCACAGTTAGGTGAATCACGGCAGTTGTGAAGTTAGTAACAGACTTCTTAAGTGAATCTAGCTTCCCCATTGACTTGTAAAAAAGTCACAAAAGATGTCTGCATGACTCCGGGACACTGCAACTGTCATAAATATGAGTCAGTTGCCAAGTGTCCAAATTTTGATCACGTGACTAAGGACATGCTGCAATGGTCATAAGTCACTTTTTTCAGTGCTGTTGTAACTTCGAATGGTCACTAAATGAACTGTTGTAAGTCAAGAACTGCCTGTATAGCGATGGCTTAGACTAGAGAGTTCACACAAAAATATAAATCCCCAGATCCTGGCATAATCTGAAACCACACATTATCTCTGTAAAATCAAAAGTAAGCAGGGTCAGGAAGAGGAAACCCATTCATTGTTTCCGACTATTTACATGCAACTCAGGAAACGGAGTGCCCTTGTGAAGCACAGAGTGGGTGAATTGCCATGGGCTCGGGTTCCCTCTCACAAATAAATGCCCAGACTGTAAGTGGTCTGCAAATAAACCCTGCAGTAGCTCTCCCACACTCATTGCATCATAGATATCTAGAAATAAGAAGTGTGCAAATAATCAGAGAGCAACAGAGAGGTTTCTGGTTCTGGTTATAGAACATAATACAGCAAGTATAAAGGTGAGTTAACTCAGAAATTGCTTTTATATCCTTGATATTTTATCTAATTAATTGATGGGCGCCAATGGGAGCTCCCTCGCTATCAGCACTAGAGCAGAGAAAATAGATATTTTCATGAGGGATATGGAAGTAAAAAAACTGAAACATCCCTCCTCAGATTCTCAATTCTGCTAAAATACCGATGTAGCTACTTTTTTCAATAATATAAAAATGGGCACTAGTGGTGCTGCTCTTATGCATATGAAGAGGCCTTAGCCACCACTCGGAATGAGTGGATAATGTTGGCCTTGGAGTAGATTCTGCCTGCACTGCCTCTCTGTGTTTGTAGATCCCAAAGGTTTTCAGAAGAGTCTAAGAGTCATAATAACAGAAGAAATGTCTGGAACATAGCAGGAGAAAATAAAAGTACAAGTTTCTCCAAAGAACCTATATTAAGTACTACATCATGGTGATAAAAGTGGCAAAATATAATTATTATCTGAGTGATGGCCTTGTTCAAAGTGACCAGGTCCCTATTAGGAAAGATACAAGAACATTTGCAAGGCTGCTGTGAAGGTAATTTTGAGGTATCTGATAGATAAACATGTTAGAGTCAGGAATGAAGTGTATTGGGTTATCTTGGTCAGGGGAAGAGCTCAGGTGGGTTTCAGCAGGTTCTGACCAGTTCTGGAGAACAGGTAGTGGAAATTCTGAATAGTTCGGAGAACCAGTAGTAAAAATTCTGACTGATCCTGCCCCCATCTATTCTCTGCCTCCTGAGTCCCAGCTGATCGGGAGGAAATGGGGATATTGCAGTATTCTTCCCCTGGAGTGGGGTTGGAATGGAAATTTTACAGTATCCCTCCCATGCCATGCCCACTAAACCACACCCACTAAGACATGACATTCCCACCAAGCCACACCCACATAACTCGTAGTAAAAAAAATTGAAACCCACCACTGGAAGAGGTCCAGCCCTAGGCCCTGCTGTGTAGGATGCCTCAAGGCTCAACACTTTCCTTGATTCTATTTAATATATACCTAAAGCCCCTGGGTGAAGTAATCCAGCAGTATAACTGAACTAACATTGTTGTCATCATTCTCCTGGAAGGTTTTGGGAATCTAAATGGGGATGAACGAGCTTAGTCTCAAACCTAGCAGGACAGAATGGTCCTGGAGATTTTCCATTGTTAGTTCTGGATGGGTGAGCAGTGTTCCTGACAAAAATCGTACACATTTGGTGATCCATCTGGATTCCTCATTCCTGGAAGAAATGTAGGTGGCAGTTGTGGCTGGGGAGTTCTTTGCACAAATTCATCTTGTGCACTAATTGAATCTGTTTCTGGATTGAGTAGGGTGCTACTCACAATCACTCATTCCTGCAGTTATCTCTTGTCTGGATTATTACAATGTGATCTGTGTTCCAGCTAGGCCAGAATGTAGCAGCTTTATGAGTACACTTTGGTCAGGGATGAAATCCAGCAGGTTCTGACAGGTTCTGGAGAACCGGTAGTGGAAATTTTGAGCATTTTGGAGAACCAGCAGCAGAAATTTTGAGTAGTTTGGAGGACTGTCAAATTCCACCTCTGGCTGGCCCCAGAGTGGGGTGAGAATGGAGATTTTGCAGTATCTTTTCCCCAGGAGTGGGGAGGGAATGGGGATTTTGCAGTATCCTTCCCCTGGAGTGGGGTGGGAATGGAGATTTTGCAGTGTCCTTCCCCTGGAGTTAGATGGGAATGGAGATTTTGCAGTATCCTTTCCCTGCCACGCCCACCAAGCCACGCCCATAGAACCAGTAGTAAAAAAAATTGGATTTCACCACTGACTTTATTGCTACTACAAGAGCTGCACTGATTACCAATGGATGTGTGAGTGCAACTGAAAGTGTCACCTAAAAACTCCTCATGGACAGTGCTTGGATATTCGAGGGATTGTCTAACTCTGCCCATTCTGTAACATTTAACAGCGTTGGCATGGTTCATATCCTGATAGTTTCACTTTATGGGATTCATAGGCATGCCTTCTTCCTCATAGCGGCTACTTTATGCAGCAGCTGCCCTGCCTCTAAAGTTGATTGGCTCCAACCCTCCTGGACTTTATAAAGGCCCCGAAGACCTGGTTCTTCTTCTAGAGTTTGGCCCATTTGCAACTGTATGCTTTATTTTGCTTTATAAATGTATTATTTTCTTTTATTTTTGATATTCTCGATCCACATAGATTACCTAAATTGCCTGGTAAGTGGTTCATGATATGCCATATTTTTCAGAGTATAAGACACACTTTTTTCCCTCCTAAAAGAGGCTGAAAATTTGGGTGCGTCTCATATTCCGAATGTAGCTTTTTTGAAGCTGGCGAGTGAAGCAATCTATGCTTTGCCTGCTCTCTCCAACTCTCAGATGTGAAGCTTTTTTTCAGCCCTAACAAGGCACTAGCGAGTGAAGCGATCTCCATGGTTTGCCTGCTTTTCTCATTGCTTCTCTCTCCAAAGATCAGTTGTGCTTTAGAAGCTGTTTTTTATCCCCAACCAAGGGATAAAAAATAGCAAACTAATGTGCTGAAGATGACCAGATTAAGGACTCTAGCCAGATGAATACCTGGTAGGCAGATTTTTTTTCCCTATTTTCCTCCCCAAAAACTAAGCTGCGTTTTATACTCCAATGCAATTTATACTCCAAAAAATACGGTAAATTGACTCAGATTATCTCTGACTCTAAATTACAATGATGTATAAATTGCACTTAGTACAACTTAAGTTTTATTCCTAAGCAAGGAACATTTCTTACCTTCCTGACCCGATAAACAAATGAAATGGGCTTTTCTTTCTTTCTTTTAGATTTTTAATTGTTTTAAGTATGAAAAGAAAGAAAAAAGGGGAAATTCAAGTAAGAAACAAGGGAAAAAATACATATTTAAATATATAGAAAACAGTCCAGTTTTTAAATACTGTATCAAACCTTGACCATATGGAGTAATATTGACCAGACCGAAATTCATAAGCAGAGAACAAGCACACTTGTTCTCTGCTTACTTGGAGTGATACTATCTTTCCGCAGTAATCAGTTTAACTTCTTTGCTCTACCTATCACATGATAAATTTGAAGTTCTTCATATATTGATATATTCCAAATTTTTGATATAAAATTTACTCTATTGTGACACCTTTAAAACCTACTTCTTTTCCCAAAAATATTTTATAAATTAAAGAGAGCCAAATATATACTATATGTGTACTGCACATGTCCCTTCCATCATTTTACACATAATGACATTGGTACACAAAAATATTCTATAAAATGTCTGAGGTCTCCAATAACATGAAACATGTTTCATTAATGTCATCTTTAAATTAAAAGAAATGTTATTTTGAGACTCTTAATCGCTTATTTGTAAATACGGTATGGGTATGGCATTTTCACATTGTGTTTCAAGTTTTCATTCAAATTTCTGCTTCCAGGGAATATGAAGCCATTGTTTATTTAAATAGTCATCTTCAATATTTCACTTTCCAGTCTAATGTACTTGGAGGCCAGCAATTATGTGGAAACGGATTCTTCATGTTATTTATTTTATTTTCCACATTTTATACCACGTTTGAAATATTTACATGTACAACACCCAGAAAATGTTTCATATACTGCACACGTTCTACATATAAAGACTACCGATAGCTGTCTATGCTACAAAAACATCAAGTTGCTGTCCTTTGTAATTATTCCCCAAGGACTCCTCCTTTCTTTTCCTGTTTACTTTTATGTAAACATGGAGACAGTTGTCTTGAAAATAGAGTTTTGAAGAACTTAACTGCAATCTGACAATAGCCCTAGGGAAAGCAGGAACTGACCTCTCCTTGACCTAATTCCCCAATAGGACCCAGCAGGAACAGGGGTGAAATGCTACCGGTTCGGCCCAATTGGGCCAAACCGGTAGTGATGGTGGTGGGTGGTTTGGAGAACCAGTAGCAACGACAGCACGAGGCTCTACCCACCCACCCACCCGCTCGGTCATCATTACTTCCTAGTTTTAACCAGGAAGTAACCTGTTTTTTACCCTCTGTGCATGCACAGAAGGGTTTGCGCATGCACAGAGGGTCTGTGTGCACATGTGAGTGGCGCATGCAGTTCCAAACCGGTGGCGAAGGTAAGTAGATTTCACTGAGCAGGAACCTTGTGTTTCTTCACCAGAGTTTGCATTAATACTGTCTGAACACAGAACTACAAATACAGATAAGCAGGAACTGCTTTAGGGTATCTAGAAGACTACTATAAATATAGCAGGGCAAAACCTTGAAATACTGTATCTTACTTTACTAAGTATTAGTCTTATGCAACGCTAAAGCTTAACTTTTGGGATGGAAGACTTTGATTTGGGAATTTATACTCCAAATGAGGAGAAGTTATTTAATAAACAGAGAGATTAATACATTTTATTTTTGAAAATTGGTGTTTGGTGCGGATTGTAATGGCATGATTTCCCACAAAGGGGCAGAACTTCTGAGAAAAATATTAAAATCATTCAAAGCAAACATTTTGTTTGATTTGATGGACAATTTAAGACTGGATGATTTGTGGAGACAGAAAGTTGGCAATTAAGAGAATATACTTGCTTTTCTGAAAGACAAAAGCCTTTTTCAAGAATAGACATCATTTGGCTTTCAAAGAACCTGGCTACTGTGGTTTCTAAAATAGAGATATTATCAAAGAGTTTGTCAGAATTTAGTTCCGTGAATTTGATTTATAAAGAAAAATCCATTTTTTTTAAAATGGAGCCTGAATGAAAGAAGCAGAATGGATGGTTTCCAGGACTCACAGGAGGATTGTAAAAAGATATTAAAGGGGTTTTTGACAATAATTTAGATAAAGTTTTAATTTAAGAATGGTTTGGGATACAAGTAATGCTTTTATTAGAGATTATTTTATGCAACAGAATGATGAACTTAAAAAGAAGAGAAAATGCAAGCTATTTTGAATGAAATAAAGAAAAAAACTAAGAAAATAATTTTTCAGGGAAGATAAATATGTCTGAGCAAATTAAAATTCTATAATGGCAATTATCCATAAAGATAATTTTTAATTTTCCAAGAGAAATGGAAATAGAAAAAAACTGGATAACAGAAAAAGTGAACTCTTTTTTATAATCATACATTAAGAGTTAGTGTTTTAAATGAACTTATTTTTGCTGCAGAAGAAAATTGAAGTTCCTTTTTTTATTTCTTTTCATTCTCTCTTTCTGAACTTTTTATCTTTTCTTCTTGGTTTCTTTTGCTCTTCATTAGTTGCTGTTAGTTTTTATGTTTTTTTGCAAAACTTTTAGTAAAGAAAGAAATGGAAATAAAAATGAATTATGGAAAACAAAATATGTTATGCTGTAACCATAGAGTAAGAAGTAAATTTATCATTTATAACAGTTACAAAGAAAACCAAAACTATTGTTTGAATCTTTTCTTTCTTTCTTTCTTTTCTCTTTCTTTCTTTCTTTCCTTTCCTTTTCTTTTCTTTTTTCTTTTCTTTTTTACTATTTTTCCCTTTCTTGCATATCTAGCTTTCTCTTTGATTTCTTTTTTTCTCACTTTATATTAGGTTGTATTAATGTTTATTTTCCTTTTTAAACAGATTTAAACAAAAAAAGTATATAATACCAAAGCTGAATAATAAACTGAGACTAGAAATATGGCAGAGATGGAGATGGAGGTGAGACGGGGGGGGGGGGGGGGGGCAGGGGAAGGTGAGTAAAAATATACTTGTTAAAACAAACTGGTCTGCTCTCTGGATTGTGTAATTATTATTGACTCCAGAATGTATTTGAAAGACGGCAGAATATGTTATCTTAGAATCTGGATAAGGCTTATCTGGTATGGTTACAGAACCTCAAATGCCTGGTTCTAGTAGAGTGAAATATGGTATTCACATTTACTTACTTCATATATGCATTTTATTTACGTATGTTGTACAGCTAGCAGCCAGTCCTTGTCCGCAAGAAACCTTGGGAAGTGTGGTGTCATGAGATAGCAAGGCAAAAGGAAATCTCATTCTCAACACTCCAGGACAATTACAGTTGCCAGCTTTCTTACAACTAAATTATATGTAAATGTGACTTTTAAAAAAAATCAATTCCCACACCCTTTTGTGAAACTTAGTATGTCTTTTAGAGTGACTTTGTGATAAGAAAAAGGCTGGACAGGCTAAACCAGTTGGCTGCTGGGACAAGTTCAGACAGGAGAATTTGAGTAAAATATCCATGATAGTAGCAATCCTATGCAAGCAGACTATGAACAAGTGAGTTCTCAACCTTGGCAACTTTACGACATATGGAATTCAAATCCCAGAATTTCAAGCCAATATGCAAAAAGTCCCAGAATGAGTCCTTGGCATTCCCAGTCTGAAAACTTGGACAACTGTCAACCAAAGCTGTCAACTATTCAAATAGTGTCAACAATATTGGACCAGATGGAATAATCAATATGGCTATCTATGTTCCCATGATACTCTTAATCAGGGCTGTCAGATCTACAGCTCTCAATGACAGCAAAGGAATAGAAAAACACCTTGCTGCCATCCAGTGGTTTCTGGAGTTTTTAAAGCTAGATCAGATAAACATGCCCTTTACTGAATTAGTGGGGGGGGGGGTGAGGTGTGGTTAGTATATTATAGAAACATCAAAAAGTGATCAACTGACCCAGGTCAACTATTCCTTTGGTGTTACAGGTATATGCAAAATGAATGTGTCTTCATCCACACAAATAAAATCAATCAAATGATCTATTTTGCCGACATAATCATGTAAGAAAAGTGCTGAATAGAAAAACTGATTTGGAAAAACATTTTTTACAGGATCATAGAAGTCACTGCTGAAGGCAAACATTGATTTGCTGCAGTGGCCAGGCAAGTTAGTGTTTCCTTAGTCAATGGTGAAAGTGGCTAATAATAAAATGAATACTACTTTTTGATCTATAATATATACATCAGTCAGTGGTGCGTTTCAAATTTTTTTACTACCGGATCTGTGGGTGTGGCTTGGTGGGGTGGCGTGGCTTGGTGGGCGTGGCTTGGTGGGCATGACAAGGGAAGAATACTGTAAAATCTCCATTCCCTCCCCAATCCAGGGGAAGGTTACTGCAAAATCCCCATTTCCTCCCAATCAGCTGGGACTTGGGAGGCAGAGAATAGATGGGGGCGGGGCCAATCAGAATTTTTACTACCGGTTCTCTGAACTACTCAAAATTTCCACTACCGGTTCTCCAGAACTGGTCAGAACCTGCTGAAACCCACCTCTGCAATCAGTCTGACACAAAGATTGCTGGCATAGTAGTTACTTCCTGGAGAAAGTTAGTTGAATCAGCTAGTTTTGATAGTGGGCTGCCAGCATCACAACTAATGAAACGTCACAAAATCAATGGCTGTAGGTGTTACATACGTTATGAGAACAGAAAATAGCATGTTCCTGATTTGAGATTCACAATCTGACTGATTTAAGGTTTACTTTCACTCTCAAGAAAGAGCTAATTGAGGATGGTTACTTATCTCAGTCTTACTCTAATAAATGCAACATTATGCTCACTCTTCCTAATTTTTAATTAAATGCGGTTGTTATGATTATACCTCATGCATTTTATTACTTCCTCATGTCACAAAAGACACATCTGGCTGCGAACAAAACATTATAACAACAGAGTAAAAAGCATGGCCTGGAATTACAAGTGTCTCGTCTCCTTCTCCTCCTGGCTAAGTGGCAGAATAGGTGTCTTAAATCTATATAAGCCCCTTAAAATCTAAAATCTCTGGGCACCCCCCACCCAAAGATCCTGACTTTGCTGATTTTCATAGTGTGGTCCTCAACATGCCATTCATAGCCGCTGGGGCATTTGAGTTTTGGAAATTACCCACTCCTGGGCTAGAACCTTCAATTTAGATTAATGAAACTCAATTGCTGTGTTCATTACTGTGTTTTGAGATGTTAAGGCAGCACTAGAACTCAAGGTCTCCTGGTTTTTAGCTTGGTATCTTAACCACTACGCTAAATTGGTTCTCTCTCCTTACACTTACTTATCAGCAATAATTTCTCTATGCACATTTATATCCTCTCCTTCCTTCAAGTGGTTGGCCTTGGACAATGTCTGGCCTGAATTTGTGCTGGGAAAAAACAAACACATAATGAGATCATGTAGTTTGGATCATGTAGTTGCTTTAGGCAGCATGCTAGAAATTAGGAGGCCAGAATTCTAGGCCCACCATAATTACAAAGCCAGCTGGGTGACCTTGGATCAGACAGCAGTGACAAACCACTTCTGAAATCTTGCCAAGAAAACTGTAGAGGCTAATCCAGGCAGGTTTCCAGGAGTCAACATTGACTCAAAGGCATGCATGTGTGTGCATGTGCACACTCTCTCTCTCACACACAAATAAAACAACTCCCTCTCAAACAGAAATGATTTACAGAGGCACACACTTTTTCCTCATGACAAATATATTAGCAACACAAACAGTATATAGATACACTAATGTACAGAATCATAATTCATAAGTTGTGTAGAGTGGAGATGGAATGTCTCATCATTAGATAGTCTTTGAAATGTTCTGGATATTGGCAAATCATACAACTGGATTTAGAAGACAGTAATCTTCACCAATTGTTATATCTGATCCATCTAGATCCATCAAGATTTGTTGCATGTTCTGGAGATATATGTCAGGTCTACTTTATATGGTTCCCAATCATTAGCTTGAATCTGAAAAGTGCCATCAAATCTTTTGAAATGGTAAACATTCCAAGTCCTTTTCGGATGTTCCTATTAAATTATGATCGTAGTATTTTTAATATGGATGGCACAGTATGGTAGAGCCCCATAGACTAGAGATGTTTTCTTCCATGGATAGACACTTTCCACAATAGCTGAGTTTCCTATTGTAAAAGTTTGTGCCGTTTGCATCCTCATGTGCTGCTTTGTGTTGGTTCCCTGTACCTATAGTTGGCAACTAACAAATGTAGCAATTTTGTGTGCAGGAGATGCTCAGATAGAACGATTGCAGGGAATACACACACAGTAGTACATAGTGCAATTGCCTCTTGCAAACATTTTTGCTGTGCTTGGTTGGCATTTTGTCTTCAACCTCCACAATTTATAGAACTTTCTGAATGAGTTCTGAGATATGCTATAAGTTGAAAAGATGAATTCAAGATGAGCATTACACAGCATTTACGGTGCTAGAAGCATCCAACTGAATATAGCTGAATATCACTGATGAAGGGCAGCGGAGAAATCAATTGATTCCTTGAATGGGGAAGAAGGCAAAACAGGCATTTAAGCAAGTGGCACTGTGTCATCCAACAGCACTGATTAACGAAGGAAACAAGACCCAATACATATGCCTGCTTCCACATCTATAACTGGGAACCAGACATGCCCCATAGGAAGAAATTTGATTTTACAATGCCTCAATTTCTTTTTTGTGTGTTCGTTAAAGAAACCATATGTGCCCAAGGAATATAAGGCATAATAATTCCAATTTTCTTATTAGTTTGCAATCTGAGACTAGAGAGCTATAGATGTTAGTTTGTCTGGATCTCATACTAGAAGTCTCATGACATCCCCCTTAAAGTTGGGGTGCATGTATATACCTTTGTATTACAATGGTTGTATTCATGTAATGTTAAATCGTTTTTATATTGTATTTTAAGCCACTCAGAATCACTTTGGATATACATTTAAAATTTAAAAAATTCACCACAGGCCATTGAGAGACTAGTTGCAACAAGAACCAAATTAATCATATAGTGTCTTCTAGTGGTCAGTAGTGAATATAATCACTGTAAATCATTTTCTAATTGCCCCAAAACTTCAACAATTACATCCATTAAGATATTTTCTGATATTATACTGCATTAGAAAAAGATTGTAGAAAGAGAGCTGGCTGGGGAATTCTGGGAGTTGAAGTCCACAAGTCTTAAACTGTGCCAAGATTGTCCACAAGTCTTAAATTTTGCCAAGAGTGGACACATCTGCCTTATAACAAGTGAAAAATTGTTATAGTACATCAAAAAATGAGAGTGGGAATGAGGTTTTACTTCCACAAGAAACACTAAAAAGGACAGTGTATTGCAAAACATGGACAATACTATCTCTATGGCTTCAGGAGAATGGTGTTAGTGTGTTATACAGACCAGTCACTGGTTACATTTTCACAATATAGTAAACTTTATTCTTTCTAATTTGGGTTTCAATTTACCATAAATATCCACAAAAGAGTTCAGGGGGTGGGGGTGGGGAGAGAAACAGCAGATGGCAAATGACATTTCGTGTATTAGCAATGTGAATGCATAAATGATTCATTCATGTACTTGTGTTAGTTGTCATGAGGTGATTGAGCCAAATTACAATAGTGTAAGTGCCTCACACTATTGGTTTAATGTAATTGTGGATTGTAGTCAACAGCTATTGGAACAATCAAATTTCTGAATTTACATTACTGTAGTCCTCAAATTATGACCACGATTATGTCCAAACTTTCCTTTGCTAGGAAAGGCAGTTGTTAAGTGACCTTTGCCCCGGTTTATAGCCTTTCTTGGAACGGTTGGTAAGTGAAACATTGCAATCGTTAAATTAGTAACACAGTTGTTAAATTAATCTGACTTCCCCATTGACTTTGCTTGTCAGAGAGTCACAAAAGGTGATCACTGCAACTGTCATAAATACCTGCCAATTGCAGCTGCCGAGCGTCCAACTTATGATCATGTGACCATGGGATGCTGCAATGATTACAGGTATGAAAAACAGTCAGAAGTCACTTTAGCTTTGAAATTGTATATACTGAACAATAAACTAACCGCAGCACCTGGATTTTTAGAACACTCACCTTCTGTTTATAATAACAAGTAAAAAAGATGAAGGAGTCCCTGTGGATACCAGTATTATTCTACTAATTGTTGCCAACTGTAGTGGGTGGTGCTCATCTCCATTTCAAGGCATTGAACCATCCCTGTTGGAAGACATTTCCACAGTCATGTGGCCAAAATGAGGTCAGGGAGCACTGACCTTATCTTCCTATTGAAGTGGTACCTATTTATCTACTCGCATTTGCATGCTTTCAATCTGCTAGGTTGTCAGGAGCTGGGGCGAGGTTGGAAGTTCATCCCTTTGGGTGGCACTTGGGTATCAAACCTAGACTGCCGGATTTCCAGCCAACAAATTCAGCATCTTAACCAATGAGCCACCATGCCACCCAGGATAATAACAGGAGTAAATCATAGTCACAACAACAGTGATAAAACTAAAAAGTAAAGGGATTGCTTCCTCTAGGAATCCCTCCCCCCAAAAAATCATCATTGGAGCCAGTTGTTCCATAATTACCTCACAAGAGAGGCATGATAGGGATATTCAGCCAACTTCATGCCACAAGAGTTTTCTGCTCCTAAAGAACGGTATCATAATCCAACTGGAGGGACAGATGTACAGATATTTTTCCCCTGTGGCTGTACATGGAAATGTTGGGAATAAAATTGGACTTTGGACCCCTGCACAAAAAAGATAAGCTCCATAACTGAACTGTTATCCTTCAAGCATGCACATACATATATTTTAGATTAGGAAACTAGAGTTAATACATAGGCTGGTGTAAACAAACATGGGCATGTTATACATAACCTCTCTCCAACTGAGCTACTTAAGTTGACCATGTTTGTCCAATCATTTCCAAAAAGACCAGAGAAGCCGATTCCAGTTAATGTGTAACCAGCTTCATTACCTTTCACCCTTTTCACATTTACCTTTCATTTTCTTAGGCACCTGCCACTCCCCTAGTGCACAGATCCAGGAAGGAAGAGCACCCGGGAGAAAGCAGAGGAGCACACCCAGAGAGAGCCTGGCATGAGCTCTGAGGTAAATAGTTTTCTTCCTGCAGGGAGCATTTGGAGAACAGTGAAAAGTATACAAGCAGGATAAATACTTCAGATTGAAACGCCCTGCCTCGTGGCCATGCACAATTTTGAGCGAAACGGGGCAGGGGTAGGGTGTGTGGGTGTGCATGTAAACACGGGGGATGGGAGAATCCTCTCCAACAGGAAACTATACATTTGCTGCTCCGTTAAACTGGAGGCAGAGTGGCTCAGAATCAGGAAATCAGACTCCTTTTTTTTAGCAGAAGGTAAGCAATATGGAACTTCTTAAGTCTGTGTGTCTTTTATCTGAGGAAACATGGGGCCAGGTTCTATATAGAGACAAGGACATCAGCACTGAGACCAGTCCTTAAAAACCTGGATGACCAATGAAGATCAATGTAACTTTGCAAAGCCAATAATGCCTCTTCAAAATCTAGTTTATTGTGATTTTTTAAAACTTGAGTTAGCCAAATGCTTCTGCTTTTTTCAAAACTCATTCTTCCATTTTTTTCTTTTTCTTCTTGCAACTACCTTAGACCATTGAGCAGAAGTAAGAAATAATTGTTTTAGTGTGCTAAGTGCAATAATGATTGACAGGAAAGGCAGATAACCCCAGGAAAACCATGTGGTTTGAATCTTAAAGCTCACATTATCAGATTCAATTAGTAAGAGACAACCTGTTGCCCTTCAGGGGTTATGGATTTCAATTTCTAGCAAAGGCAAGGATTTGCAGCATACAAATACCTTGTACTGCCTATAATAGAGACATATATTGTCAATCTGCCAAGGCCAATCCTATGGCAGCTCAAGAGATTAACTTCTTGAATTAGGACTAGACTTGCTTGATAGAGTGAAAATGACCTCAAACAACTCAGGTTGGTGGTTTAGAAGAAGCCATAGCAGCAAAGTTCTGTATAACAGCTCTATAGCAGTGTTTCTCAACTTCAGCGACTTTAAGATGTGTGACTTCAACTCCCAGGATTCCCCTTCCATGTTAGGGAAATCCATACATCTTAAAGTCACTGACAATGACTTTAAAGTTGTTGTCCAGATAGCTGAGTACCCAGCATCCCCTAAGCAGTTTTTGCCTTATAGCCTCTTTAATAACAAAATTCTCAGGGATTGTTTTTCTTTCTTTTTTTTTTATTGAAAAGTTTTACAAACAAAGAATAATATTTCCCCCCCCTTCCCATCCCCCCTCACTCCCCCTTCCCCCCTCCTCCCTTCCCCCTCCCCAACTTCCCAGAGCAGAATACAGGGAGTTAAAAAAAAAAGAAAAACATTCATGAACTAAATTAATCTAACCATCCATAAACTAACAAACCCCCGGGGATTGTTTTTCTTAAATGACTAATTTCTATAATTAATTCTCTGACAGATACATATTTTCCCCTGAATGTTTGAAATATTTCATTGTCTGTAAAATTCAGCCAGAGAGTTAAAGTAAGAGTACGTGTCATTTTATTGCTCTATTGTCTATCCTGTATGCCTTTTTGTTTTATGTTGGCTGGTCAATGATCATAATAAACAATATTTCCATTTCTTGCAATTCTTCTCAAACATACTGTCATCCCCATAAACCAAGAATCACAATTAGCTGATGAGGCAGAAGGGCTTCTGTAAATTTTTTATCCTTTATTATTTTTTTATAAACTGAAGGCAGCAAACACACCTAATGCTCCTTGCTCCTCCTATTTTCCCCAACAACAACTCTGTGAGGTGAGTTAAGTTGAGAGAGTGTGACTAGCCCAAAGTCACCCAGATGGCTTTCATGTCTAAGGCTTTAGCCCTTTCAGAACTTACTTGTTCTGAAAGGGCTAAAGAAAACTCACTCTTTTCTTCACCAGGGGAGAAGCTGACAGGGAAATTATGAAGCTGTTTGTGTTATTTGCTTTTATAGTTTGTCACTTTTGTGGAGAGCAATGTATTTAAAACAGAAGTTTCCCACTGACAAAAGCAATGAGATATAGCCAAATTTCATGCAGTTGTCCCTCCTGATCACAATGTGGCTTAATTAGCAGGAGCTTCATTTTGAACCAAATTGGAACTGACTTTTCTTTTACCGATCCCTCCCACTTCTTTGAAATCAAACAATTGGTCCTTTTCCAACTTGATTGTTCAGCATTTCAATGTTATTTCAGATTTTGCTCTTATTCATTTATTTTTCTTTATCTTCCTTTCTGGCCTGAATTTTCTGTTTTACTTTTTTGATAATGCTTCCTTCAACATCACTCTAGTATGACGGGGTCCTCTTGCCCTCTTACCTGATTTCCAGCTCCGTCTCCCTAACCCTAACCAGAGGAAATGGCGGGGACCGGCTGTGCATGCATTTAAATATTTTCGAGGAGGGCTTATTTTTGGGTGGGGGCTTATTTTAGCACATGCGCTCAAAAGCCCGAATAGGCTTATTATCAGGGGATGTCTTATTTTTGGAGAAACACTGTATCTCAACTTGAATGGTAAATTTAAACAACCAGGATTGGATCATGGTATCAGATTAGTGCTCAAGATCAGATATTACAACCACCACAACCACAATCCTGTAGATGTAGGTATATGCGCATGTACACTATTTATATTATAAATGTAAGTTGCACTCATGGTTTTTAACTGGATTTACATATAGTATTGTCTGCCTGAGGTTTGCATGAATATATTTTATGAAGTCTGATACTGTGGTTTCTAAATAATTTAAATGATCTAAATAATAGCAGCAATAGCCCTTAGAATTACATACCCTTCACAGTGCTTCACAGCCCTCGCTAAGCAATTTTACAGAGTCAGCATATTGCCCCCAATAATCTGGGTCCTTGTTTTACTGATATCGGAAGGATGGAAGGCCGAGTCAACCCTGAGCCGGTCAGAATCGAACTCCTGGCAGTGAGCAGTCAGCTTGCAATACTGCATTCTAATCACTTTGTCACCACAGCTCTTAAATAACATGGGATATTGTGTCTATCAAGTGAGTGTGGTATGCTGGACAAACAATACTTAGCACTTATAGCAATAGCACTTAGACTTATATACCGCTTCACAGTGCTTTACAGCCATCTCTAAGCAGTTTACAGGGTCAGCATATTGCCCCCAACAATCTGGGCCCTCATTTTACCGACCTCGGAAGGATGGAAGGCTGAATCAACCTTGAACCTCATGAGATTCAAACTGCCAAAGCGACAGTCAGTAGCAGTAGCCCGCAGAACTGCATTCTAATCACTGCACCACCAGGGCTCACTTAATACATTTGTGAATTTGCAGAATTTATGAATTAGGTAATCTGAGAGGTGTACAAGTTTTTTAGGAGGCTGAAAATAATCATGCTTTACTTTTCACATTATCACCTTGTTACAATACTGTTAAGTTAAGGTCAGGCCCATAAGATTGTTGTTGTATCACCAAATGTGCATTGTATTCTTTTTCTCTCCTGCAGTTTTTCTTAAAGCAAAATGAAAAATATTTGGTACTTCTGGATCTCCAGCATCCTCTTGCCATGGTCTGTGATATCTGAACATCCTTGTAACATTGATAAAATGGTAAGCAAGGAATGATTTCTACAAATTGTAGACTAGATTAAATGTTCTCAATGGGAGAATCTTAGACCGTGAGAAAGTCTGATGACTAGTTAAATACAGGTTTTGTAGATAAACTTCAAATTTACATAATTACCATAATAAACATGGTAATTGAGATGATATGGACAAATCTCTTTCTTCCGCAAATCTCGGCTATTTAGATTTCTTTAAATCTAGCTAACAGCTGAGGTATCCTGAAGCACACACTTTCAAGACTGCACAAGCAGATGGTTGATAACTACTACATCAAGTCTTCTTTCAAGAAAACTGGATCCTAAACATTCACTGCCACCCTTCAAATAGCTTATTGCTCCAACCTGGGATGAACATGTGTAACAAAGAATGGTGAAAGCAAAGAGAGATAAAGGGTGGTATGTAATTAACACATATTTTTCCCACATATAAATTCTGTGTAAAAGATAGATGTAGCTCAAGATATCATCACAGACTTGCATTCTATTTTCCTTTGGAGTGCGGGGGAAGGAATAGAAGGGTTTTTTGCAAGGTAGCCTTTTCAGTGGATACAGTGACTGCTTCCAGTTGCTTCCAAATGTTGCACAATTCAATGACAACTGGTTCAATTGTTTATATTTTTCCAATACTGAATTTTATTATTATTAACATCTGTGCAAGAAACATCTTCATATCACAGCTATAATGCATTCTGGTTTTGGTTTGTTTGCTGTCCAAGGTTTTGCTATTAGCCAGACGTAACGTTGATATTTATTTGGGACGAATTGGTCAAATCTGGACTTGCCCACAATATTGTGGAATTTTTGAACAGCTTCAATGTCTTTCAGTTTTCAAAGGATTTTTCTACAGAGTTGGGTTTAAGTGCTATTTATCCATCCATGAATTAATAGAATGGATGGTGAAGTGGATCTGACTGTGCTCTCTTGAAAACTAGGGCAGCTACTTACTTAAGGTAGAAAAACACAGTCTGTACACAGAAGGGATAAATAGGACCGAGACTGTGTCACACATAGATTGGAAGTGAGAGGAAGGAAATATGACAGGGACAAAGTAGAAAAAAAAAAGTGAAGGATGGGGAAAATGTTACAAAATAATTGCTGCCTGTTCAGTGTGGAAGTACTGTACTATACTAAGTAACTGAAAGTATTTAATTTTTTATTATAACATTTGGCAAAAAAAGAAAGGGTTTCTAAAAACTTTATCTGTTGACAACCAGTAACATCAAAAACCACTTGTGAGGTAATATATCAAGGTTCCTGGCAAATAATCCAAATTTTATTTTAAACTCTGTTTTTAATTTTACCTAAAAGGAGGGAGCAAAATCTATCTTTTTATGGGATGTCACTCAATGATTCTTGTGGGAAGAAAAATTCACAAGTTAGTTTGAAACATTAATTCCATTGAATTTCTTCATATTTCACACATGGTTATATTTTTGTAGGGACAGGCTGTCTGCAGTGGAAAGAGCCTTCTCCATCCTCCCAATTTTCTTCCCAGACATATTACCACTCTAGATCTATCTTTCAATTCTCTGATGATGCCCAAGCATGGACCTTTTCTAAGCAGCTTCCCTTCCTTACATTCCCTAAATCTTTCCAGCAACAGCATTCCTACTCTTTCCTCCTCTCTGTTCTGTAACCTTGGTGCTCTTCGCCGTTTGGATCTAAGCAGCTGTGACATTTCTTATGTGCACCGAATGAGCTTCCGAGGTTTAAAAAACCTTCACTCTCTACATCTGAACAACAACAAACTTCAATCTCTGGACCTCTCCATTTTTCCTGCCTCTGGAATCCTTGCCCATCTGGATCTGCAAAACAATGAACTGCCCTGCAGACATGAGCTTGTGCAATTAAATGTGCAAAGAATCCTCCATATCAAACTTCAGGGGAACCCTTCAGTGTGCAGTGATTCCTTAACTCCTTTCCAACAAGCAGTGCCAGAAAAAGAAGGTGAGGCTAAGATTATCCAAGAGAAGGGATTCAGCAATATGTTCTTCTATCAGGGTAAAAAAAAGCTACGCATGTTTTCCCCAAAATAAGACCCTGTCTTATATATTTTTTTTGAACCCTGAAATAAGCGCTTGGCTTTATTGCCATGTGTACAAAAGCCCGACTGGGCTTATTATCAGGGGATGTCTTATTTTGCGGAAAACAAGGTATGTTGAATCAACTTTTGTGTTAGTACACAAATAATATTATTGCATGGCTGACTTTCTTGGTTGTGCATAGGACTTATTTTTGAGTTATGAAAAAATAATGATTGTGTGAATACATGTAACATCTGTGTGTAACATCTTAAAAAGAGCACAAGACCAATCTTATAAATGTTTGAATCTTTCCAGTTTCATGGGGGGCGGGTGTGGAGGGAGGAACCAACACAAACAACTTTCACTTTGCTTAAATGTGAATGGCTCAAGACACTACGACAAAATTTTCGCTGATGGTCTATTGAATAATCAACAATTGCAGAGTTTACATATCATTGTAATTTAAAAATTACTGCAGTTGAGGTTATACTTCATCCTAAGGCAAATATAAATTATAGTTTAATGCAATACATGAATTTAGTCAATATGTTCATGTATTATACCCTAAGTTAAATAGTGGATTGGAATGCAAATATATCTGGTAGGCAATTTAACAATTAAAACAAGGATATTTGAGCAACCTGAGTGTATAAATGAAAAAGTTTTCCTTATCTTTTGAAATTTTGTAAAAGAATGTCTGCACGTTTTATCAATGAAATGTAAGAACCAACATACAGTAAATCAAGATGTAGTGCAACAGAAACAAACGAACAGTGAAGCTATTTGTTAAACAGATTGTCTATCATTTAAACACAGAACTCCAGACTCAAGAAATCAGAACTTCAGATTATGAGACTGTGAGCCACAGAAGAAAACTTCAGTTCCTTCACGTTGTGGCTACGAAGAAGCCATCACCATTAGAAAATGCTAGTAAGTGAAGCAAAATATGATTCCAACCTTGTAGATTCAGAGTAACAACACAATTGTATGCTTTTTATTCCATATGGCATTCCTCCCTCTATCACAGCTAGAAAACTTTTCATTGAGATGAATTGGAGTCCTAGTCACCACAAATCAGGATCCATTGCTTGTCCAGGCCAACCAGGCCATTTGGCAGTGAGAAAGTTCCCACTTTGATAAAAGTGATGGGAGTCTTCTGAAACTATAATGATAAGAAATATCACTTTTTCTCACCTTCCCCCAAAGGTCCCTTTGAAGGGGGTGTGGTTTGCAAAATACAGTAGTTGCTTTGAGGAGAAAAAAAGAAAAAATTGGGAAATCCTGCTCAGATTTTTTTTTGTATTTAATACGATCATTCTAAAGATGTCTATTTAGTAGCCTTTTATTGGGGTTATCAGCCCACCCTAAACCCACACAACACACACTCTCATGAATGCATACACAAAACAAAGGAGGAAAAACCTGATCAGAAATGATTCAGTCTTAAAACAATCTGATAGCTGATGCCCTAATCAATGAACTAACCCATACACTTTTGATTTTTGTTGCTGTTCCTTATTTTTTCTTTGAGAAATTATTTCTAACACATTTTAATGAGTATTATTTTAAACCAAGATTATGTACTTTTGTCAAATACAATGAAAAAGCACAAGGAATTTCAGTGTCATTTTTACTAAAGCCCACAACTCAATACATGAAATGGCTGTATCTTGAGTTGGCATTGGCCTATTTGGGTGTGGTACAACCCTTGCTCCAAACCATGTTTCTTTTAAACATCACACTGAACTATTAACTAAAAACATAGGTTAGGCTTCTATACAAAGTTGGGTGAAAATGTGGTTTGGTGTGTTATGTGATTCCCAACCATATCTGCTTTTTATTTTCTGGTCTATATCTCAGTGTATTCCTGTACCTCAGGCTATACTGAAGAATTAAACAGACAATAAACTATATAACTGGGTGTGCTATTTTGCTCTGCTCTGCTCTGCTCACTCTGCAATAATATTTCATTTTCTAGAGAATGACATCCTTTGCAACAGAGAAGACAAATGGTGTTTTATTTCTTAATAAACGAAGCCAGGTCTTTCATGGAACTTTTCTTCTTTTTATTCCCTGTTTACAAATTTGTAAGGGGAGAATACTGAGGCTGTCCTATTCATATTTATTCAGAAGTACATTCAGTGAATTCTATTGGATTTATAGGATTTGCAAGCTTGGAAATGCAACTAAAAGAAAGTATTGCTCAGATCACCCACAGGAGCATAAGGTGGCAAGTGGCGGCTAGTACTCTAATGCAAATGCCACATCTCACATACTTGCATCAAATATCAGAACACAAGTAATGGTAATGGTAGTGTTTACATGATGGTATCACCATGCACATTATCATTTTGGCATAATTGTAGTTTGGTGCAGCTACTACAGGTCTTCCAGTACATTAATAGCTCTTGTATCTTATAACCTTTCTTTTCTTTGCAGCAGCAGCTATTACCACACCTTCTACTGTAACAGCTGGGAAAAACTGGATCTACTTTGCTGGTTTTGTGCTTTTGGCTATCACCATCTCTCTCCTGATTGCATTGATTGTCAAATGCAAATTGCTCCAGAAAAAGCATGCCAGCTATCATCATCAACGGTTGCCTGATTCTCGCTCCATTGGAAGCAGCCATATTGAGGAAGGAGACATGGACATGATGTATGGGAGGAACCAACCAATAAGTGGAGCTCCTGAGTGCTATCCAGAGGATGATGATGGTTTCATAGAAGATAACTATATTGTGCCCAATCAAGACTTGAAGGAAGAAGAGGAGGATCTGGAGTTGGAACCTCATTTCAAAGTTGGAAGATCCTTTTAGGAACACAGTTCAGTTTGCTATGTGTGCATAGAGCCTATTTTATTTTAGAGGTTCCTGATACTTTCATTATAGTAGGAAACTGATAATGAGCCCAAAGGCAAATTTGACTCTGGGCAAAGAGGTCAGCTGCATGCCTGCAGTGGTTAGAGCTTAGTACTGCATGTTCTCCATTAGTCCAGTGGAAGTCTGAGTTCTCTCTTACACACACTCAACCCGTTCTCTTGCTTACACCCAGACAGATACATACTTGGTTCATTCTTTTGTACTTTTTTCCTTGTATTTGTATGTATGTATGTATGTATACATCAACCACAATTTTTTAGAGCTTACATTATAACTGGTGGAGGTTACGAAAGAGTCTGTTTGAAGCATAGGAAATAATTTTTCAAATGAACTATAGCATTTGGCAAGAGCAGTTTGTCCTTCATGACTTTCCCCTAAAACCCCACATGTGCTTTGACATCAAATGATTGTTTTTTAAAAGCTTGATTGTTATGTGGGTTAGGAAAAAACTGTTTCCAAGCAGCTGGTGGGAAGGACTTTGCCCCTGGGCTGCATTAGCCATCTTCTATAAATGCTATGCATCTCATTAAAGAAGTTTCCCCAACCTTATCACAACTAGTGAGTGCTACCTGTGGGTGTGGGAAGCTTAAATGATTGCCACAAAATGATACAAAAAAAAAAAGAAAAAAAAGAAAAAAAGAAAAAAAAGATCTAAACTGATGTTGCTATAATAACAGTTTGAGATTCTCCTTTTTCCTAAAAACTCACTGATTTATTAAAAGGAATTTGGAGCAAGCGCTTCGTTGCTGTTACTAAGCCTTTCTTTATTACAGTAGTTATTACAGCATAATTAGGACATCCTGACAACTGTAGTTTTACTTTTGCCCCTATGATGCTGGCCTTGCTTTATATTAAGGACAATAATTATGCTATCTATCCTGGTCAGTGGTGGGATTCAGCCGGTTCTGTCTGGATTGGATGAACCGGTAGCGACGACTATGGGAGGCTCTGCCCACCTGCTCAGACGTAATGCATGACTACTGCGCATGCGCAGAGGTAACACGTGCACTCACATTTGCGAACGAGTAGGGAAGGTAAGTGAATACCACCTCTGGTTCTGATGTTGGCTTTATAGGGAGTCCTTAACCTACAACCATTCATTTAGTGAGCATTCAAAGTTACAATGGCACTGAACAAAAATGACTTACATTCCTCCTATTTATGACTGTCACAGCATCCCCACAATCATACAATCAAAAATCAGGTGCTTGGCAATCAGTACATATTTATAATGGTTGCAGTAGTGGTGGGTTCCTCCCGGTTCGGCCCGGTTCTCCTGAGCCAGTAGCGGTAATGATATGACATCACCGAACCGGTAGCAGTGACAATATGACATCACTGAACCGGTTCTGCCTCCCCGCACCCTCCCCTCCGCACCCCCGCCCACCCCCCTCATTATTCTTATCTTTTATTTGGCCCCACCCCCAATTTATTGCTGCCTCCTGAGTCTCAGTTGATGGCTAGAGGGAAAAAAACTGTTTAAACTCTTGCCACGGGCTTCAAAGACCTACAGCTGCAGTGTTAAAAGAAAACAGATGAGCAGACCAGTGCCTGCAAAAATAAATGGGTAGACCAGTGCCTGCAAAAATACATGACTGGATCAGTGCCTGCAAAAATACATGAGTAGATCATTGCCTGCAAAAATAAATGGGTAGACCAGTGCCTGCAAAAATACATGAGTAGATCAGTGCCTGCAAAAATAAATGGGTAGATCGGTACAGCTCTGCAAGCAGTTAAAAGCCTGGTAGACCAGTACCTCTGCTAAATCCTAAATAATTGTCACATGACCATCAAGCCATGCCCACAAAATAAGCCATGCCCACAGAACCGGTCGTAAAAAAATTTAGAACCCACTCCTGGGTTGCAGCATCCCAGAGAGATGTGATCTCCATTAGCAACCTTTCCCAGCCAGTTTCTGTCAAGTAAAGTCAATAGGAGAAGCCAGATTTGCTTAATGATAGCATGATTCACTTAATTGCGCTGATTTGTTTAAGGACCATGGCAAGCAAGGTTCTAAAATTGGGTGTGACTCATCTAACGATCACCTTGCTTGGAAATTCTGGCCTCAATTGTGGTCGTAAGTCGAGGACTACTTGCATCACAAAATATCCACCAATTGCAAAAAACCAAGGAGTTAGGATGCTCATGCCAGCATCATTCAAATGCTGTGCTTGCTAACAATTACTACTACAATGACCTCAGTTGCTTGACAGTATACAGAAACAAGCAAATTTCCCCTGGTTGCCACTGTTGGCCACATGTTAGAATACTGTAGTAGACATTAAACAACAAAGAAAATGATGCAACTACAACCAGAAGAAAGTAATGCCCTAAAATCACCAGGTTTGTCTTCTGACAGCCACAGTCTGTGGATTGAGATGGAGGTGTGTTTTTTTGTCTTGCTATCTAATCATATTTCAAAGTGATAGTAACCAGTAGATTTGCTTGGTGTGTAAAGAGCGTGGGAATTCTGCAACATTCACTGTATATTCTCTTCTCATTGTGCATGCAATATTTATGTCTAAGTAAATTTTCCCATGCATGGTTGGTAAGATTTAATTATCACCTTATCACCAATTTCTGTATGATGAAAAATCTGATATAATGGATTTGTACAAAAACTGCAGTAACCTTCTCATTAGTTTCTCTTTATATTTTCCACAAATTTTGTTTGACTTCCTTTGACTTCCAACAATCTTAATCTTTAATTAATTAAAATATTGTCATAATTTCTCATCATCTCTTCTTTGCCCCATTCCAGAGTTCTTCAAAGCTTTAAACAGCCTCTTTTGTAAATCCAATAAGAACAAATTATCCAAGTCACATCTTTGGTTTGCCATTTGTACTTCCTTTTTAAATTTTAAAACCTCAGCTAGTTTCTTTGTAGATCCAATGAAACATCCTTTCATAAGCCATTCTCTTGTCCTGTCAATTGTAAATCCACTTTCAATACCATTTTTTATCTTGTCAGATAAAATCTGTTCTACATCTTTCATTTTTTCAATAACATCCCTTAAACAGTCTATCCATAAAGTAGATATCATTACTGACATTATTGATATTGCTGCTATTATTTTCTGATTCCATTCTTCAAAAGTTTCATTCAGTATTGTTATGGTTTGCAAAATTTTATAGGCTTGTTAATCTTTCCTCTTTTGTTCCCTCTAGTGTCCAGTTTTTGAACTCATGAAATTGTTTATCTGTTTGCTGTTTATTTCAGATATTTTAAATCATTATTTTTTATTATTTATTGTTTGTGGTGGCCTAGTGATGAAGACACTCGCCTCCCACTTGGAAGGTTGAGACTTCAATCCTAGTGAGTGGCAGATGTTTTTCTCCTAGAGTGCAAAGAAAAAAATATCTGGTATGGCATCAGGAAAGGTAATACTCAGCTCCATCCAGTTGCCCTGAATGTACCTGAATTAAGGGATTATAGGGTCATAAAAAGGAAATTCATTATTTATTATTTATTAAATTTATTTGTCACCCATCTCGCCACAAGCAGACTATGGGCAGCTTACAACATTACATTCTTAAGGTTATGATTACAATTTTTGTTTTTTGGTTCGGATCTGAAGGTAGACTCAACAGCATTTTCCCACTTGTCATTTTGAAAGTCTCTAATAGCTTTAAAATAATTAATGACCAATTCCTAAAAGTGAGAAAGTGAGGCTTGAGAATTAGTATCCTTTAAAAGTCTCTGTTGTGGTTGTGAAAAAAAATGGCTAATCCCATTATCTCCTGGCACTCCTCCCAAAGGAAAATCACTGTCCTTGCAAGAAGCAGCTCATCTCCTTATCTGGAGAGGTTCCAAGGAATTGGTCTATTCACCCATTCCTTGGTCTTTGCTGCAATTATCAGCAACATTTTCAGAGAGCCATCTTCAGTTTGCCATCCAACTTGGAAATCCAAATTACACACAGTAGTTCTGTCTTCTTTGAAAGTAGCTTCTCTCAATACCATAAAACAGAAGGAAGCAATGATTCATAAGCCTCCAAACCTTAAACTCTAAATCTTACTTAAGAGCAGATTAAACATAGTTATCTTATTTGTTATTTGACTTCCTTCTATGGTCATTACAATATGTTGTCCATGAGATGTATGGGGTTTGGGGTTCTGAGGAGGCAGTACAGTTGTTCTTGAACGTGCAAATTATTAAGTGCTGTAATTTCTCATTTAGGAAGTATGAAATCTCTTCTATGATACAGCTACTTAGTACATGAATATAAATGTACAGAAATCTCAGTGGGTGAGACTATTACCTAAATAAATATATACCTAGCTATTTAAGCACATGTGGGAATTGTGATTGAGGACTTCCACATGATTGCACCAATCAAATTCCTCACTCAAAGTATTACCTCAAAGCATGTCATCAAGCGGAATAACCCTTCTCCCTGGATCACATTCTTTCAGTGTTGCACAATTTTCATCTAAACTCATCTCTGGTTCTTCCATTATTATGATTCACTGGAACGTAACATGCAACTATCACCATTCTATGGATTCCTCCTTTCATATGCATCCACAACAATCCAGATGACACATGTTCATACTTTCTGACATGCATTTTAGTTCTTTCATTCATCATTAAATCTACACCAGGAATATTCATCAGTTCCATTCCACAAAATTAAAGCATCTTCACTGGGTTTTATTACATTCTATGCCTTTGTCTTAGATTTTTTTTTCAATACAAAAGATATATCTTTACAATATATCTATTTTTCTTAAATGTGTTAGTTCATGCACCTTACTATTTACTCCTCTTACATTCCAAGCCACAATCTTTCATATGCCAAACTTGTCATACTGCCATAAGGATATTGACTTCTGCCACCTATCATTGGTTTTGTCAAAGTGTTTATATAAAACTTTTAGAAAAATAGAGACAATGCAGAATAGTTGATAGACCCAGCCAAAAACCCTGGTGGAATACTGAGCTGCAGGGTGGAAGGCTTGTCCTGCCCTCCCTGAAATCCTCCAGGACTTCAGGGAGGACTCCTGGCTCACCTCCTGCTTTGTGGTAGTAGCCTGTAGTTCCTGCTCCTGCACCAAAGCTGTTTGTGAGAGAAAGGACTTTCACAACCTGTGGTATCTTTGTCATGATTAAAATTCAAAAACTGAAGTAATGTCTAAAATACTATTTCCTCTCTATACCACATATAGATCTGTAGCTAGAGGATTCATCTCTTCCTGGGAGACAGACAGAGGTGGGTTTCAGCAGGCTCTGACCAGTTCTGAAGAACCGGTAGCGGAAATTTTGAGTAGTTCGGAGAACCGGTAGTAAAAATTCTGGCTGGCCCCACCCCCATCTATTCTCTGCCTCCCAAGTCCCAGCTGATCGGGAGGAAATGGGGATTTTGTGGTAACCTTCCCCTGGATTGGGGAGGGAATGGAGATTTTACAGTATCCTTCCCCTGCCACGCCCACCAAGCCAAACCCACAGAACCGATAGTAAAAAAATTTGAAACCCACCACTGGAGACAGATCAATCTCACAATCTCACTCTAAAATTAAGAGTTTGCGGAAAAATGATTTGAAGACCCTGTTCATATATTCATAATATATCAAATTTAACACTGAAAGAATTACAGAGCTGTCAATATATAGATAGAATATAGCGTCCAGTAAATTAATTAACAAAATAATCAACAAGAAAATACCAGGGCCTGTTTAAACCACAAGATGGTGCTAGTCTACTTCAAAATTTGAAAAAAGTTCTGGAAGGGATTGGGTTCAAATGATCAGTGATTAATATATCATATTGTTTTAAATAAATAAAAACATGTCTTCATATCTACTCTGTGTGAAAGGTAAAGGCTGGAATTGCACACAATACACTGGCGGGTACTGAGAAATAACAGGAAACCGTGCCACCTAATAGCACAACAGACAAAACAGGCATTAAATTAAATGCATTTCCTGGCAGGTCTTGTGTTATCTATTTCTACAGAGATGGCAGCTTCTGAAGCAGAAGCCCCTTTGCATATCCTCTGGCACTTCAGCTTCTTGGAGATTTCAAACATTAATCAAATGCTGTCACAAAAGATGTTAGTGTGACACTTGCCCCAACCTTATTCACAGCACTTTCAAGCTATGCTCTTAGTTTTAAAAGGATTAACCTTTTTTTGCAATACAGAGAGCACCATTATTGCCCATGTAATTAAAAACAACCTGAAAACACCAAAATGCAGTAGCAAAAGTGGGAGAAAAGAGAACATTATCCCTTCTGGCCGACATTGTTTGTGATTCCTAAACCATAGTAAGAAAAATTGATCATTTGCCACTTGGTTTGGGGCAGAGTTTTTCAAACCCGGCAATGTGTAAATGTTTAAGATGTGTGTATCTATTCTAAACTCTCAGAATTCTGAGAGTGGAAGTCTACAAGTCTTAAAAGTTACCGAATTTGAAAAATACTCTCAGTGTGAGAAACAGATTTCAGTAGATATAAGTGCCAAACAAACAAAATTTGTTTGTTCTGTGAAGAAGGTCGAAAAATCAATAATTCGAAAAGCAAAAGCGTTTTGCAAACCCAGGCATATTATGTTGTGCATAGGTTTTCTTGTCTTATCTTTCAGTAACACGTGTAATACATTTTTAAAAAACCCTCTATGAATTGAAACAAGAAGACTACGTCGTCCCACGAGCCAAAAGTCGGCTAACACCTACGGCAGCAAGTTCAAGCCCCCTGAGAGGGCGAGCGACTCTTTTCTTTCTATGTCTAAGGGCACTAAACCGAATGACGTCATCGCACGGAAGTTTGTTTTGGCATGTTTTCAAGAAGCGACTGAGTAGTATGTGGACCGGGTGGTTTTGTGAGTTCGTGGCCGCTTGCAAAAACTTCTGGCAGTCAGGCAAATACAGAACAGATGCAGGTTGCAAAACTTCTGGCTGACCACCCTAGAGTAGAGGGAGAAAAAGTAGTTTCACTCGGAAACCATCAGTATCTTTTCCCAGGTACTTTCCTCCAGTACATCACTTACCTGGAAGGCACATGGCTGGGGAAGACTGGGATGGATCGTTGCATATAATACTCTCACTCATGGCCTTCATGGACACTGCATAGCGTTGTCGTGTATGTAGACCTGCACCTGCAGACAATCAAAGGCAGATTTCTAGAACAGGAGTCTCCAACCTTGGCCACTTTAAGACTTGTGGACTTCAACTCCCAGAATTCTGTCTTAAAATGGCCTTAAAATGGCCAAGGTTGGACACTCCTGTTCTAGAAGAAGAGGCCACTTTAATGCTCAAGGGAGAGATGCTTTGTTTGCCCTAACAATGTTGCCAAGTGCCCCTTCAGTTGTTTTGCAAAGTCCTGTTTACTAATTTCATATCCATAGCAACCTGGGCTCTAAATTCCTTTTCATCAGGTATGACTCGGCAGAGATATTTCTCAGCGCTTGCTGCCTGTGATCGTATTAGCCAAAGACACCTGTAATTGAACTTGTAGGCTTTTGAAGTCTAGCTTATGGCTACTATGGTTAAATTTACAGTAGTTCCTCTACAACATGTGCATCCCAAGTTCTTTGGATCTGAAACCAAAAAGAAATTAGGCTTTTAGGATGTCTGCAGTTTTCCCCTGGAGGGAGGGAGAGAGAGAGAGACCATATTAATATGGCAGTAAGATTAAGTAATATGGCTAAAGGGTGGAGATATGCTTCCTCCCCTCAATTATATAAATCTTTTTATTCTAGAATTAGGCTTCAGTATTGTCTGAAATTGGAATTATGAATTTAAAGAAACTGGAAAGGGTTTACATTAAAATCCTAAACAGTCCCAAATGTCTAGCAGACATAGAAAACCTTCCTTAGAGCCACTCTGCTGGAAAAGTAAAAAGGAAATATAATTGACTTTTGGTATAACAGGTGTCCAGAATGCTTTTAATTTTATATTCTTCCCACTAAATTCAGTGGAGCTAACCCCCAAGCAAACGTAGAAAGCATTAATGAACTTTTTGAACTTTTAATGTTTATAGCAAGAAAAAAAATGAATATTCTCTGGTTTTTCGCATGTTTTGGTAAGATGCAAAGTGAGGATAATTTTGATGCCATAAATGTGAGGAAATTAATTGGCTATCCAACTCCAGTAAACTTTTGAAATGGGAATGGTTGCCTCACAGTTTAATAGCTCACAATTATAGCCCGGTTTCTTGAAGATGTGTGAATGGATCCTGGGTTATGGCTGTCGAATGATACTTGGTAAACTAGGAGCCACAGAAATGTGGGGAACAGCAGCAGATTCCTCCATATGTTTTTTCATTTGAATTCCAGTGGAAATTGCTATAACATCTGAGAATAAGTGAAAAAGCTTGTATGTGAGAACTTAAGTTTTAGTAATCTGGTAATTGGATGTAAATTATCCATAGGTAGAGGGGAACCTGGTGAAGCAACAGGCTGTTACGTTATCTTATTTAATTTTGATTTTCAAGATACACACATGAATCAAATTACATTTCAAAAGGGCTTAGAAGCTGAACAAAGCAACATCTTTTTTCTTCCAGATCCACTATTGTAGATAGTGCTAAAATCATATTAAAACAATAGAAATGTAGCTGTATTATAGTTTAGTTGAGATAAAAGGACCCCCTATCACTGCAAGCATCCTCACATTTCTTAAACAACATATCGTTCCATCATCTGCTTTTCCACATATGATGGAAATCAAGAGTTCATAAGGTAGTCCTCAACTTATGACCACAATAGAGTGCAAAATTTATGTTAAGTGAGACGTGTTAAGTGACTTTTCTCCATTTTACAACCTTTCTCGCCACAGTTGTTAAGTGAAGCACTACAGTTGTTAAGTTAGTAACGTTGTTCATCGGGCTTCCCCATCGACTTTGCTTTTCAGGAGGTCACAAAAGTTGATCACATGACCCTGGGGCACGACAACCATCATAAATATGAACCAGTTGTCAAGCATCTGAATTTTGATTACCTGACCATGAGGATACTGCAATGGTCGTAAGTGAAAAACAATCATAAGTCACTTTTTTCAGTGCCGTTGTAACTTTGAACAGTCACTAAATGAACTGTTGTAAGTTGAGGACTACCTGTACAGTACAATTGAAGTTTACTGACTTTCTTTGCTATTTTACTGCTGTTGAGAAAGCTGGCATTGCAGGAAGGGACAGATATTATGAAGCTCCTCATCTGCAGATGCTGTCCATCCATTTTGCTCTTTGTCTGGAGCAAGATGTTTCTTGAAATAATCAGACCTAGGGACTTCCATTATAAAGGTAAACCAAGTATTTCTTCATACACCAGCATACCTATACCACTTTTGTTTTCCATTATATTGCATGAATTGATATTTCCCTGGATTCACACAGTATGCTTCTCTTGTAAACTTCCTTTTATAATACTACTAATAAACATTCATGAAAGTTACATGCCACCTGACTCCCAGTGACTGGGTGACTTTATCTTGTTTCCAAACTGAAGAACACCAAAATCTTAAGCCTGGAAAATATTGTTCCTATCCCCTATTTTTTATCAAATACCATTAGTCTGTGGTAAGATGGACGGCCAATAAATTTAATAAATAATAAATAAATAATAATGGCAAGTGGCATAATTGCCATCTCTGGTTACAACATTCAGGATTGCTAGAAGATAGCAAAAAGAAACATACAAATATAACTTGCTATCATCTTGTGTTGCTATCATCTTGTGATCACCTGGATTTTTACAGTCTACATCCTGTGGAAGCTAAATCTTAGGCTATTTTGCCTAAGATTTTGCCTATGATCCTCAGTGTTCTGGCTAGGAATATATACTTTGTTGGAAATATGCTCTATGTAGCATAGTTATTCTTTAGCATTCATACTTCGGTTGTTCTAAATAGAATTTTGTGCATTTGGGGTTTCTCACTATTACATCGCATAAGCTTAAAACTGATTTAATTTCTACAGAGCTGTGGCTTTCTTTTTTGTAAAAGCAAGCTTCTAGTCCTTTTGAATGCAAAAAAGAAATAGGTGGTACAGTAATGCCTCAGAAACCAACGTTAGATTGAAATGGATTTTCAGTGGAACCGCTGAGAAAGAGAGATGCTCCTCTGCGTGTTCAAGTTGCCTAAGTTACTTAGGATCACACTTGAGAGTGATAGCGATTTGTTTTCCTTCATTTACATGTCTTTTGAATCTCTTGGTGCTCCAAAGCAAATATCTTGCCAAGAAGACAGGCCTCAATACTGACTGAGAATAACTGCTCTGTGGCGAAAAGTTCATCACATTGCTGAGTTTGGGTCAGATGACGTGTAGGGCAAATCCAAATGTAAAGTCAGAGAAATAATCTCAGAGTCGATGGCAGCCACCATTATGTCCTTGGTGGTTAAATTAAGTTTGCCATGCTGGAGGTAGGAGGAAATTGCTGACTGGCTGAAATATGTCCTGATACAGTGAAAATTGCACCGTTGTTTGCCGCCCCCTGATTCTGACGAGTGGCCGTACGGCAGGAAGTCCATGTCAAATAGAACAACAGGCTGAAGAGAATAATTGCTCCAGCGGCTGTGAGCACAATGCCGCTGATAAACATGCTGGCAAAGGGGCGCGGGGTTGGCGGGTTAGTGCTGACACTGGTGGTAGAGATGGCTGTGAGCACTGTGCCACACACCAGCAGCACCAAGGCTGTCAGCAGAAGCACAGCACAGTCCGAGGCACCTCCGCTCTTCAGCAACTCCACCTGTTCCCGTCTGCGAATGCAGTTCATGTCCTGGATGGCAGAGCTCAACAGCTGCTTCAGTAGTACCAAGAGTGCCAGCAGACAGAGTGTTGTGCCCACTGCCAGCCTCCACTCTCCAGAGCGACTGCTAGTACTGTACAGCAGGGCAATACCACCCACCCCACAGGCTAGGATCAAGGCCACTGCTACTCCGTAGCAAATAAGGGACTTCTTGGGCTCCTGGAACCACCATAGCTCCACATGCTCTTCCAGAATGTTCCTTTGGATCCGGCTGGCATGAGCTGGGAGCCTGGGTTCATTCAGGTGCTCCAGTTCCGCCATGGTGGACGCTGAACTGGCTCATATACAGCAACAATGGGCCACAGGAACTGCTGTTTTCAACTGGCCCGGAGGATGGCAGCAAGGAGGAGGGTGGGTACTTGACACATTTTCCCAGGGATAGAGGCAATGAACTTTTATTTGGTTCCTATCCAAATCAACATTTTTTTTCTTGTATGGAAATGATTGAAAGGGAACAGCAGAAATGGAAGACTCTTCTGGCTGAGGCTGAGGCTGAGGCTGAGGCTGAGGCTGAGGCTTGAGATTGAAAATTGCTTTTGCGTTTTGCAGCTCCCTTCTGAGCACGCCCAGATCCTGCCAGTTATCTGTAAAGGAAATAGTGATAAAATATGAAAAGATCTTTCTCTCCGAAAAGTGAAAAGAAAGAGTGATGAGGACCACTTCCCAGGGGGTCAACTAGGGTTCATGCAAGTCAAATCAGTTTTTTATGAGTCAGGTTTATATTCCTATATGCCTTGTCCGGGAAAGTTGAATCATAAGCTTTCCTTGTGGCAAAATGTTTGTGCCAGGAAAAGCAAGATTGTCTAATAATAAGTAACTTATAACTGATACTTACCCCTATGAAACCTTTGGATGTATTTTCTCATTTACATGGTTTCAATAATTTTATGGCAAAATATAAACATGCAAGAAATGCTTCTCTCATTTCTAGTCTCAGGTAGTCTCAGGTTTTAATGCTATTTTAGTAACACTTCCACCTCTATCAATTTGATAATCATCTTAAAAATACTTTATCTTTAATAACAGTAACAGAATTGGAAAGGACCTTCGAGGTCATCTAGTCCAACCCCCTGCTCACTCAGGAGACCTGTACCAGGGATCCAAACCACCAAACTGCTGATCTTTCTGGTCGAAAAGCTCAGTTTCTTAGCTACTGAGCCACCTAGTCATACACTTATGTAAGTATATACTTATATAAGTATAAGTATATACTTACATACTCATATACATATACTTATAATCTCTTCTTTAGGAAAAGATGGATTTGATATGCTCAGACTGCCAAACTTGGCTCGTTGTCTTGATGGGAGGCAAAGTGAAATTATATTTGCTGCAAGCATGTCTCATGACATCAGGATGATAGAGGTTGAAAGAGGTAAAAAAAAGTTTTCCAGTGAGAAAAGGCAAAAACAGGTTCTATATTGTAATCCAGTTTACATCATGTTGGGGTTAGGTTTGCATTTGTTAACAATATTAAGAATATAAAATAGCCTGTTCTTTCACAGATATATTTTTCATAAAATAATTAGAGTAATTATTCTAATCCTAGGGCTCAACCTCATGTCCCAATAATTACAGTACAAAGATGGTACTCTAATGATTATTAAAGGACACCCTCTCATGACATCAGTTCTGTCTCCAGCCCACTGCAAAGGCATCCTGAAGACATCTGTAGTTGTTCTACTGTCAAGGTGGTATTTTCCATCTTTTTTCAACACATTTTGCCATTCAATGTAAAATGCCTTGGTGCCGTTCCTAAAACATTTCACACTGCACATTAAAACAGTATAAAATTAGTCCTGAGTATCACAAAAACATCAGATTAAAACACAATCAGAGTATCAAGGGCTCACAATCATCCCAATAAAATGAGAAACGCATGATTAAATTTTTATCTACTAACACACTTGTGAAGTAGCACCCTGAAAGAGCAAGCAGAAGACATGCAATGTGCTGTTTAGGTACAAAGTTCTGTTAATTGCACAAAAAAGGATGTGGCTATTATGTGTCCCATGAGAGCATCTTAATATTTTTGGGGAAAAAGGCAAAAACAGATTAGGAAAGATATAGTGAAAAAAATATCAGAATTGCTTCTGTTGAAGCAATAGCTCATCCTTATTCTGTAGTTTTGTAAATCTGATGAATCTAGAGCTATAAGGCTTAATGATTATGTGAATAAAAACAATCAACATCATAAGGAATACCTATACAATATAAATTGAATGACCTAGATAAAAATATTCACTAGAAACTGACATATTTTGATTGATAACGGTTGAGAATAGTTTGATAAATACAAATAGGAGAAATATTTTGTATCATAATAGGATTAGTGGTCATCCAACAAAACTGAAATGTGATTTTAAAACAAGATGAATTTTCTAATAAAGCACATACTACATACAGGGTTGGGGGAATGGAGGGAATATCCATAGCTACTTTTAAAATGCTTAGACTAGAAACAGTCGTTGATTAGACACAAGCAACAATCGTAAAGCATTAATTTCCTTGGCTGTTACACATCTCCTTAGTACTTGATTATAAAGTTTACATTGATCTACTCCAGAAAGGTTGCACACATGCCTTGTAAAGAAGTTTCTTCCATGCAGGCCCTCAAGGACTGGTCTAAATTTCCTGTTACCTTCAATGTGCTGTTCTTGTTATGACATCTTAGTTCCAGGGTGCTGGGTCAGTGATTCTTTGCCTTTCAAGAATTCCACACATAGGTGTTGCAGTCTTCAACAGGTTGGCTCTTCTTTGGCATAAGGGTGTTCATGTCATGCACCAATTCTTAGACTCTTGGTACAAGTCTTCATTTTAGTAGCACTTGCTTCTAGTACTAGCAAAAGCTGATGATTGAAGCAGAGATCCCACACAATAAGAAAGCTTCTTTCACTGTTCCAGTCTCACATGGTCCCTCATCAGCATCTGCCTCTTGTCACCAACTGGTTCTCTGTGTTGTGAGACAATAGAAGCTTGCATCTAAGCTGTCTTAACCCTTGATACACACTTTTTCTCCAAGAGCAATTGAGACCTGGGCTTATTATTAGCTTCTTTTCTTCATCCCCAGCTTAAGGTACAAATAACAGGATTTAACTTTTCTAACTTGATAAAGTCGTTGAGCAGCATTTAACTGTTTCATACTACTTTGGTCTTCTGACTCCGCCCCACCTTTAGATATTCTGGAAATTAGGCAGGAATCTAGGTGGAAAGCGGATGCTGAATACATTGCAGTATTTAGGAAAAGTAGAACAAAGTATTTCTGGTATCAAGATGGTGATTCCTCACTGGTCCATTTCAAAATCTTTTCAATATTTAATAAAAAATTTAGATTTTCTGGCTTAAATGGCTTTAAATTTTCTGGCTTGCAAATTCTATGTATCTACAGTCTTCCTCTGTAGAATATCAAAAGTATCGGAGACTAGAAAATGAAATTATTTTCATAGGCAAATATGACAATTATTAAATCTGGATGGCCTTCATCCTTTGAGGCCTATTTATTTTGCTGAGCTCTGAAACCAGAAAGTCCCTTTGTTTAAAAAGTTACAGTACAGTGTGAAATCTAAGTTCAGAATTTGAATCTGAAGATGTTCAGGAGAAGCTCCTGAAATGTACAGTCTGGCATAAAACCCTTTACATTCTTTACTGAGGTTTAAAAACAATCTATTTATAATACTTTTTTTTTCTTGTTTTCTTTCTTCCTGCTTCCCTTGTATTTGTTCGCACTTGACATGGACATATAAGATATAACACTGCCCACCTCCCCTTGAAAGTAAATCTTCTGCCAACCTGGTGTTCAAGCGATATATTGAGCTACTACAACTTCCATGTTTCTCTGAATAAAAATTGTCCCTCAACATATCTCCAAGTCAGGGAAAGTTGGCACTTCAAATGAACCTTGATTAGTTTAACATCTTCTTAACCAAAAATTGCAAAGAGGTCTGCAAAGAAGGGGATTCATATCTCAGAGAGAGTGTTACTTTGCTTTGGCTCGGGGCTAAAATCATTGCCCTTTTTTGTATTTTAGCAGATCTTAGCTGTCAAATTAAGTAAGATAGAAAAAGTAACTTCACATATTGGCAATACATAGGGCATTGGAGTCAAAGCAATGGGGTGGTCGTTTATAAAACCACGGGTAGTCAAAGGCCACAATTAATGCATTTTTTTTAATCAGAAGGATGTGTTTGAGAATAATTATATATGGGGATCTAACAGCAGATAATGGTTTTAGAGGATATTTAGTACAGCACATAAGAATGAAAGAAGTATAATTAATCCTCCCCCACCGCTTCTCAAATAAGAGATCTCATTTATCCCAGGCAATTGTTTAATAATTTAATCAGAGGCTACTGGAGTTTCCCTTGCAGAAGCAGTGAGCAGAAAGAGGAGGCTTCTGATCCAGACACAGCCTGACAGCATCAGCTCAAACCCTCCCTCCAACTGGCATAGAACATGAGATCACTGTTAAAACTATATGAAGATCAGGCCTATTTAAGGCAGATTGCCAGCTAAGCCACATGATTGGAAAAACTAAAGTACTAAATCTAGTAGTAAATCACTGGAAGGTGATCAAGATAGAAGATAAATCTCTCCAGCCCTCCCCCCCCCCAAATCTTTTTCTGCTAGTGTGATTGAAGCTTGAATTCTTGAAAAACAAACAGTTGAACCCCGTGGATGTTAAATTATGAATACAATATTGGCATGAAATCCATACCCACGGCTCCATCCACTTCATTTAAATAGTGAAAAAGAATTACTATATATCTACTATTTGTCCTGAGGCTGTGTATGAATGGTGCTCACTAACTTGGGACAATGTTTGCTATGTTTTGCTGGAGTGCCTGTAGCTAGGAACAGTTAGCACTCAGCTTGGCTTTAGCTATTCAGCATTAACCCATATGGGAAAAGACTTGTCCTCCTCACCATTTCCAACTGTTAGTGATTGAAGCTACTAGGTAAGGAAACCTAGAGGGGAAGAATGGTTTTTAAAAGTATGCCAATTCCACCACTTACTTTGCGAACTCATGAAGTTTAAATGAAAGTAAAAAAGAAACAGAAATACATGGCGATTCATATGGAAATAAATCTGTCTATATGTTGGTATAATATAGCTGAAGAAAGAATATGTCTGAGTGTACACTGTAATCATCTGAAAAGTTTTCAGAAGGCAGTTTCTTGACTGAAAAGAGAAAGGATAGCATGGCAGGGCGGCACAGATATTTTCTGGGATGGGCTTCACTCACCTATAGCTGATTAATCACAGAAGATGCTGTTGCCAGAATCTTTTCCTGGGCCATATTCTTGGGTTTCCTAGGATCCTTGTGCCATATTCCTCTTCCATTGTGGTTGCTTAATGGTCAGTTTTTAGGGTATAGTCCAAAGAGAAAATTGAAACCTGCCTTCTTCATTCTCTGCCGGCATATGCCTATCAAGTAACAGGTGCTAGTTCCACCTCCTTCCTCCGTATAACACCAGATGCTTCATCTGATAGGCTTACAACAGTCACTGACCTTTGCTCAGGCAGGTACATTCTCTAGCAGGGTGGGGTTGGAGAGACAACCTGTTGTCCTTGGAAACATTCCAGCCTGATGACGGTGTGTGCACACGTGGGAAGTGGAAATAAGGCTGGTGAAGCCAAAAAAGAAGAATGAAGTAAACAATACAGGATGATAGAGATCGATAGCTTCTTGCAAGCTAATTGACTTTTTTTCTTCTTCAAGAAACTGCACAGGGGCAGTAAGGAAATGGTACAGATTAGCATCATCTTTTGTCTCTGTTGGGAAATTGGGAACATTTGGCAGACTTCTTTAGAGTAGGAATGGCTCTTGAGTCCTAATAGGAACTATTAAATCTGTTTGGGGAGTGAACATATTAATTGAACAGATCACTGATGACCCCTAAAAAGACTAGAACAGCATGCAATGGTCATTAGAAAGTCTATAGACTGTTGCAGAAACATTGGCTAATTGGGCTGGATTTGGGGGTCTGTTAAAATGCTATCTGTCCAGTTGGCAGAAAGCTATACCAGCGAAATATTTTCTGTCCCCATTGCCGGTATCTATTCTGCACTGCTTGCCTGTTTTGGCTGGAAGCCAAATAGTGGTGTCCTTATTTCATGCCTGCAGGTTGATTAAACAAAGTAATTGGTAAAACCTTATTTATGACTTTGCTGCCTTCTGACTTTTCATCAACCAGCAGCAGTCAATCATGGCAGTGATGAGAAGATGGGTCTGGGACTGGTGGCAAGCTAACAAGTGGCTTGACCTGCCTCTCCTGATTTGATATATGTGCTACAGAAGGAAAGTGCCTAGTGCATCTGTTCATTGGGCTTCTGGAGATACTGAGTTTTGACAAATAGCTAGATTCAACCACTCTGCAGGAGGGTTTGGGTCTGTTTTTCAAAACTTGTTCTTTTGTAAACATAGCAGTGGCCTCAAAGCTATCTCCAGTTCTCCATGGACATAGGGAGAAGTGGGGAAACCCAGAAGGTGGCGGTAGAGTGGGCCCAGTAACTGACAAGCATGTCCCCAGATCAGCCTGAGCTGGCTACTAGTCCTAAATTGATCCTATCTCCCTACTGTTCCCTGACTCCATTGCCAACAGAATGATTGGTGGAGCACATTATATTTTAAGCACTTTGGAACAACCGCAGGTTGCTATTACTTTAAAGGGAAATTATTACTTTAGCAATGGGATAGCTTACACCTGCCTCACATATAGCCGAGGACAATAGGAAAACAATATAATGGGGATATAGTAGAAAAAAATATGTTGCCCTGTATCAGTCAAATTTGTTCCATGGTTAGATACAAGTTGGAAAATGCCTTCTGAAGAGCATTCAACAAAGTTGGTAGATGCTCAAATCTGTTCTGTTCTGATGGCACAGGCAAGTGACAGGGAAAGTGTTGAAACTGAAGTTGAACTTGTCTGGAAGCCCACCATCAGGGAAAATTGCACTACCGGTAGTTTCTTTCATAATATTTCTAAACTATGGCAAACTCTTGGATGTTTTCTGTTTCGGTATCTTGATTTCTTGTTTGTGATTTGCAGCAGCATATTTCCCTCCAAATGGAAATAGGGTTTTTTGATACAAGCACATAGACATTTTGGCACCTTGTTAAGATCCTCCTGAAATCTATCTCTCTTCTAGCTGATATAATTATAATTTTGATCAATATACTATAACTGAAGTTTCCAAGTCCAATTTAACTAATAGTGACTTCCTGGACACAACTGAAGTTTCCTTGGCAATAATATTGAAGTTGGCTACCATATTTTCTTGTTGATTAATAACATACCCCCTCAGTAATTTTGTGGTATTGTTTTCACCACAAAGATTATGCTTTAAATCTTTTTTAGCTACCTCTCTCTTAAATGTTCTTGTTTAAATTACAATATGTTTTAGCAGGATATATTGATATTTAGCTTACATTGATTCCTGTTTAAAATGTAACTGTTACTAGGACAATACTGACAATATGAAGTGTACATTGTGTGCTCAATAATGGGAATTATGTTCCATATACCATGGATACAAAACAACATTAGCACCTATTCATGTAGAGAAAATATCTTTTTGTGACATTGACATGCCTTGCGCACAAAGATTTCTTATTCTACCTTGGAATTCCAAGTGGAATTGTACATTTTGCAACTAATTTTATGAAGTCCGCATTACAATTAAGCAGCAAGTCCGTAAATATCTTCTTATTTGAGAACTGTCTTTTCTCTAATGCTAGAGAGCAATTATATGACAAAGTGCTTCTTCAACATGAGTTGCTTGGCCCTTTTTTCTATCAGGAACAGTTAGCTGTTCTTGTTAGCTATTTTTAAAGAGGATCTTAGATTTCCTCTTTAAAAGTTGTATATGCACATGTAAAAACATATGGTACCGAGAAAATGTCTCACCTAAGGGCAGCACCACAATTTGATGAAGCTAAAACTAAGCTATTTTAATATAAGCTATCAGAGGAGAATAATTAGCTAGTAATTATCAATGATATAGAGTTCAATTACATCCTCTTTCATTGCAGGAAATGATGATAGATGTACAGAAGAATGCTGAATATGAATGATGTAATTTGTAAGATATTATAAAGAGCTGTGACCAGGATCTTTCTATACAAGGTCCTTTAGCTGAACTGGAACTCAGTCGTCTAGTTTTTAGACCAGCATCTTAACCTTAGCTTTCTAATCTTAGCTTTATAGTGAGAACATTTTACTGATATCCAAAGACCATAATACTCCAAGCATTTTATCAAATGTGCAGAATCAAAAATCAGCATGTAAGCTCTGACAGATGAAGGAAATAGCATGAACCTTTAATTATTATTTAAAGTGGTCTCATCAATGTTATTGAAGTATTCCTTAGTATCTGGGTCAGTGGGAAATTAATTACGTACATAGAAGAAGCTAAACTGTGTGGAGAATAAAAATGACAAGAACGAAGGAGGGAAGGGGAAAGAGTTGTATGAGAGTGAAATAAAATTGTTCTGGACAAATAACAAACAATAACATTGAAAGTTTACATCCCTTAGCCTGTTTCCAATAATGCCGCACACACAAGGTTTTTATCTCCAATGGATTCTGATTTAAGTGGGAGCCAGGTGACCAATTTCCTTCCTAAAACTCTGTGTATGCTCTCACTTGATTTTCCAGTCCTGAGACTTGAAATATACTAACAGGAGGCAGGCAAATCCAGACTAGCTTGTTTACTGTTTCTTTAACATTCTGTCTCAAACAAAAAACTAGACAAGCTAAAAAAAAACAACAGGAAAAAGCCATCCTCCAATCACACTTGGACAAGATTACAAGTGCAGAGAGCTACATTTAGGGAATGTTTAGAAATGCAGAAAGCTGCAGCATGGAGTTCTTTTTAGCCAGGTCATTGTGATTTTATGTCCCTAGTTTTGTCCATTTCCAGAATGGGGAGTTTTCCACTTGACAAAGGCCGGAGGGCAAGGGCTTTCTCTTGCCCCAGCGTTTGCTCTCGAAGGCCTTTGATTTCCAGTCGCTGCATTTGAATTATTCTCTCAGTTTCCTCATCAAGATTCAAACGCAGAATGCCGGGACTTAGCTGCCGATCTGGGGAGGAACCTAGATGAAAAAAGAAGTCAAAAGTGAATAAAAGTCATAGACAACGTTTTTTTGTTGGTTTTTTTTGGTCAGAAGTCAAGAAAGGTGGTACAGTATTTAGAAACTCAAGAGAAAACAGTGAAAAATAAAGATGCTGCCAAATATGATACAAGAAGAGGTGTTCTTATATTATCTAATAAATTGTATTGATTGGTTATTAATTAATTTTTCATTTTTGGCATCTGGAATACTTGTACTTGTTGCATTCCAGAATATGCCTTTATATATTTTGTAGCAGGGATGTCAAACTCAAGGCCCTGGGCCCAGATCTGGTCTACAGGGTGCTTAGGTCTGGCCTGTGGGGCTGCCCTAGAAACAGCAAAGGACCGACTCGCAGTGCCTCTGCCAGCGAAAACAGAGCTCGGGAGGGCTGTGAGTGGTCCTCCTGGGCTCTGTTTTCAGCCACGACGGCCTCCTGCCAGCGAAAACAGAGCTCCGGGGGGGGGGGGGGTGCACGTGGCCCCCTCAAGCTCTGTTTTCACTGGCAGAGGGTGGCAGGAGGCCATTTTTGCTGACAGAATGCTTAGGCCACCACAGACACCCCCAACATGAGTGATGTCAAACTGGCCACATCCACCCTAGCCCCCAAGGTCAGACACAACCCTGATGCGGCCCTCAATGAAATAGTTTGACACCCCTGTTCTATAGCATTAAGGTTCTAACATAACCGGCTCTGGGAGTGCTTCCAACTAGTAAAAATGTTAAATGATACCACATTATAATGTCTAATCCCTAGTGCTGCGTAAAGGGGTGAGCTCCTGTTACTTGTCCCAGCTTCTGCCAACCTACCAGTTCGAAAGCACATACAAAATGCAAGTAGAAAAGTAGGGACCACCTTTGGTGGGAAGGTAACAGAATTCTATGCGCCTTTGGTGTTTAGTCATGCTGGCCACATGACCACGGCTTTGAAATGGAGATGAGCACTGCTCCCTAGAGTCAGGAACGACTAACACATATGTACAGGGGGAACCTTTACCTTTACCTTATAATGCCTAAACATACTAGAAATGTATAATTGCTGAAAGACCTCAGAGCTGTAGACTGCTGGGTGACCCATGATTAATAAATCCTTTTGGATAACTTAAAATGAAAGAAGAGTCTAGTCTACTAAACGTCATGTTTTTACAGAACACGACAAATTGTCCTTCATGGATAAGAGCTGATTTCAGATACTTTTCTGTTGAATTTGTAACTGTAAAGGAAATTATTTTTATACCAGAAATATCAAACTGTTTAAACAATTTTCAAGGGCACATCTTACTTAACGATGCAATTTAAGTAGTCATGGTAAAAATGATATTCTGGAGAACAAAAAGGTTGAAGTTGAGCACCCTCACTTTCTGCCACAAGGGGCATTCTCTTCTTGATTTATGCAAGATGTCACATCACATATCCTGAGGGGAGAAAACTAATGAAGGAGATATGAGGATAAGAAAATTAGCCTACTGGCAGTAGCTTTTGTCCTTCATCTACATGGCCCTGACTACTTGACATAGCATCTGTTTTGCAGGCCCTGAAGGAATTCACTGGCATAATTTGAAGAACTGTATTCCTTCACTTGGGAAGTCAGAGAAACATGTGACTGTTTTGAAACAGCAATGAGAGAATTACAAAAAAAGTGAGAATAGGAAAGTAACTAAGGTCATTTGAAACCCTAAGGTCTTTTCCAATAGAACATAATGTTGCTGTTCTCTTAGACATGAGTCAGTGTACGCAGTAAACAGTTTGATTCTTGCCCAGACAGAGAGATTGGCCCTGAAGTGGTATCAAAGGTATGGCATTCATACACAAACCTTTTTTACCCTATTGGAAACTATAGCTCCATAAATGAAAGCAACATAGAAATTGTATTGCAACGTGTAGAGAGAAAATGACTTGATTTTTAAAACTCCAAATATAGGCAGGCCTAAACTGTTTGGAAAAGATACCTACTGTATATAGAATTTTCTACTAATAGTAGTAGTTGTTATTATTGTTGCTGTTATTTTTATTTGAGAACTTTTAGTAACTTCTGTTACTCCAATTTCAAGGGAAAAAAAGAAAGAGATAATTCTTCCTTCAATAAACAGACATGACTCAGAAGTATTGCCAAGAGTCATCTTATCTGGACTCTTGTCAGAACCTTCTTTGAAGCTGCAGTAAGTATTTAATAGCATAACCAAACTTTCATGGGAGAATTGAAAGAGCGGGATCTGCTAAAAGGAAAAATACTTTTAATGGAGAGTTCAGGAGCTCTCATCCCTCCACTGGAGACAGAGAAATTCTTAGCAAGCTATTAAACTCAGGGGATCCAGGGAAAACATTAATGTGTACTAAAATTCTAGACAGGTTCTGTACTGGAAGAAAAAAGAAACAGCTTTCTTTAATCCACAGCCATTTGAGTTGAAAGGCTCCATCAATTATTATTGCCATCTGGTGGCCAGTAAGTTAGATAGTACAAACTAAAAAGCCACTGAAACAGATGAGTACCCTCTGTCAATTGCATGAAGATGCAATTCTCTTTTTACCATATACCCACTGTAATTTTAATTCTGTTGCTTCTTTCACCTGTCCTTCCTATGACTGAATGGAGTTTTGCTTTGTATTGCTTGGCTTTGCAGCTCAGCTCAGCTACCATTGAAACAATGGGCATGACTGTTCACTCTCATATATGTTGTTTAATGGGAAAAAAATCCTTACAAAAAGAGTTGAATTATAAGAATATTGGCACACACAAATAGGAAATAGTCAAATCTTTGATTCTTAGTCATTTTGTGTTTATCACATTTACATTTTGTTTCTCCAAGAAACCAGCTATGTCATAGGCTACATTTTCCTTATTTAAACTTTACACCAAACCTTGGATGGGCTGAACGATAATGGTTGGCTTAAACTTCATAAGCAGAGACTTGATTCCATCTCCTTGCTTGCTAGTCAAACCATCTACAGGGAAGTCCATAGCAATAGAAACTGGCTTCAAAATGGTAGGTCTGAGTAATCAAAGCCCTGTTCCTCTTTAAAACGTGTTACCCACAATATACCCTGATGAAACAGGATGGTTCCACATACAACTTTGAAACCACTCCTCTTGGTGGTTAGAATGCTCATATATATTTAATCAATGAATTAATGTGTATATGTTTATGCTGAGTCCTATCTACATAAAACTGTTACAAAGAATAATGCCAGGAGATTTACATTAGAAATTTAAACTAATTTTTCTTTCAGCAATTCAAAAATATCCAATTGATAGCATTAATGAATAACCATCATCATTTTTTTTATTAGATTAGATTTTGCAGCAGATATACCTAATCTTTCTCTTCCGTGGTCTCCACAAGAACAACAACCCAGCGGGGTGGGGTGGGGTGGGCTTAGGGTGAAGAGAGTGGCCCAAAGTCACTCAACTGACTTTCATGCCTAAGGTGGGACTAGAACTCAGTCTCCAAGTTTTTAGACTAGGACCTTAACCACTACACCAAACTGGTTCTCATTAGCTATTTCATGCTTCAGAGCCTCTAGTGAAAAGCAGCAAGAAAAAGTTAGAATATTACTTGCTGTGAAAAAGTAGAAGGAAGTGATAGTTAAAAAAACAGGAATCACCTGAAGGTTGTGCTCCCGATTTCTTGTGCTTCTTAAGCAGGCTCAGAGTTGATGTGAGGTCATGGACTTGTATACGAGTGACCTTCAGTTCTCTCCGCAAATCATTGATTTCCTTAATAAGACTTACATTTTCCTATAGATTCAAGAACAACACAGTTTAAACTAGTACAGTTGTTGACTAGTACAGTGGACATGATCTTCGCTTACTTACTTACTGGACTTAGGGCCATCTAACTCATATAATGGTTCTAGGGTGGCTTACAACAATCCATAAAAACATAGCTAAAGTATATGCAAATATCAAGCCTTAAACTTGATATACAATGGAGTATAGATCCATGAGCCTGTGTTTTTCACATCTGCCAGCCTGCAGAAAATATCATTTTCTGCAACCAAATTTCAATGTATTCTTCTCCCTCCCTTTCAGTTACTTTTCATATTAATATATTTGGATATCGTCATGAGACTCAAATATATCTTCTGGGTTTGGAAAAAATTAATCTCTGTTTTGAGCTTGTACGAAGAACACATTGAAATTTCCCTCTGTTGAAAAAAAACCTGCACTCCCCTTTTTAAATCTGAGTTCGTACCTGCATAATGCGCACATAATCTGCACGATGGATCTCACTTTCTTTTACCACTTTCTTTTTCAGTGTTGCTAGGTTGTGTTCAAGATGCTCTCGCTGCCGTGTATACTCTTGATGCAAGTCTGAATCAACCCCAACAATTTCCACCTGAAGAAACAAGAGCTCGAACAAGCTTGTGTTTAACTGCAAATGGTGTGTGTGTGTGTGTGTGTTATGACTCTCAATTATTAGGGATGTAAAAGAGATCTGCTGTACATAACTGAACAGCAGGTCTGCTAGACTCCACACACAGTGCGATTTTGACTTCCACTGAGGAAATGTATGTGACAATAAAATAATTTATATCAAAGATGCAAGCATTAAAAAAAATCAGTCAAGAAACTTATGTAAATAACCTAATACATCAGGAGAATGTATTAGGTTATTTACATAACCTAATACATTCTCTGTCAGTGTATTGAGGAGTTTCTCTGTCAGTGTATTGAGGAGGAAATACCAATTACAGTAAAAGTATGTCTGTATGCATGTTTTTTTTTAAAAAAAAAACAGATTTTAAAAATATACTAATTTATTAAGAGGAGTGAAATGGACCATATTTATATTGATGTACATCCTTACTCACCCTATCTGCCTTCTGTACATACTTCTCATAGATATCTCTAATGGATTCCTTTAGTTTCTTAGGCTCCTGGATGAGGCCTACACAGTTATGAATATCTGTTTTAAATCTCTTGACAAGTGCTTCCATATCTCGTTCCTGCAACCAAAGAAATATTTAAGGCAATTGCAGAACGCTGCTCCCTTTGATACATTTCCTTGTTGTGACTCAAATAAAGGCATACATGTTTTTTGTAAAATTCGTATCAACCAAATGGCACCCAGTCAAAAGGAACATGGTAGATAACCAAATAAATATTTCAGTATATCACTTTGAATTGATTAATCCTTGGACCAATTCAAATAAGCTTCCATCATTTAAAAATTCATCCCAGATGACTTAATAATTAGTAAATGATGGATAAATATTCAAACAATATTTGTGAAAAGTATAATATGGACAAAATATGAAAATTTGGGAGCTGGTTATTTTTAAATTGTGATAATTGTTCCTCGTGCAAAGGTACATATATAGTCACCTATTCAATTGCTCATATTAGGGAACCAAAATTGATTTAACATTACTTGGTACTCATTAGAAAAAAAATGCATCTATAACAGAACTGTAAAGAAAGAAGGACATTTCAAAATTCATTCACTCTTTGTATGGTATTCAAACAAAGAATAATAATGGCCTGTACTGATAACTTGTACATTCTTTTTTAAAAAATCTGAAGTTACCTAAAGTGCATTTTTGCTTCATCACACAATAGAATAAAATAAATAATGTGCTTAATGAAAATGATAAATTTAGGACAAAGAAACACCCAAATGGTAAAAAATTCTGCAATTTTATACTGCCAAGATTTAATAGTGATATGTCCGTAATACTGTAGGCACATGTAGATGATATCTCAGATTCACCTCTCCTGGAAAAATAAGATGCAACCATTTCATACTAACTGGAGTTTTCAGGAAGCATTTCTTGAATCTCCATCATTTCCAGTCCTTGGTGTGATTCAATGAACGCTTTCTTTACTCTTCATATACTCACTTTCTGCATCTCTTTGTGCATCTCACGATCTGTAGCTCTCAGCTTTAGGCGCAGTTCAGCTATGTTAAGTTCCAATTGTGTGTTCTGTTTATGGAAATGTTCCAGCTCTCCCTCCATCTGAAGAGATGAGATGAGAAGCAATAAAAGATTACACAAAGTCTGTTACCTGATATGGGGAGCTTTCAGACAGAGATCCCTTAATACTACTAATCTAAAGCTATTGAGCAATAGCCTCTTGGCTTCAAGGTGCTCACTAAGAAAGGATTTTTCGAAATGACCATCAGAGCATTAGTATTTCCTATATTATGATTAACACGCTCTGATGCTAAGGAGTTCTACTCCCCCTCCCCACCTCAAAAGAAATCTGTTCCAAATGCAAAACACAAGCAGAGGAGAGGAGAGGAGAGGCTTCTATGCGGCAAGCCTGAGGGAGAGAAGGGGATAGGATAGGAAGGCTTCTGTGGGACAAGCCTGAGGGAGAGAAGGGAGTAGGATAGGAGATGTTTCTGTGGGGCAAGGCTGACAGAGAGAAGGAGGATAGGATAGAATGGGGTTCTGTGGAGCAAGGCTGAGGGAGAGAAGGGCATAGGAATCCTCCCTCAGTACTTCAAATCTAATTTAACCAGCTATTCTTTGAGTTAATTAGAGGTATGTGAAAAGTAAAAAAATCTTTTAATTCAGAAACTGAACATCAAAACTGCATTTGCTTTTACACATATTGAATCTCTGGGTCAATAAGAACAAGTAGTACTAGAGGTAGTAAAATGATGCTTTTGATCTTCCTTTTGGCTTTTTCCTTCCTTCTTCATAACATTTTATGGAAAGAAGATAGAAATGGGAGAAAACAAAAAATGAACCATCTTGGAAAAGTTAAAAAAAAAAGCATGACAATGCTTGTCTAAAAGAGCAGCAAGTGGGTTGTGTTGTTTATTTCTCACCTCCTGGATCTGTTCCTTCATGGCTTTGATATCATTCTCACGTGGCTCTATTTGTTTCTTCAGCTCCTTAATTTTGTAATCTAATACAAATTTGAATTTCTCCAGTTCCTGATTTTTCTTTTTTAGATCATAAATTCGTTTTTCCTAAATCAGGTAAAGCAGGAAAAAAAGTAGTTAAGAAGCAGTAAGGACATTTCATCAGATAAAAGCAATCCATTGTGATTTGAACAAAGACATTGTAGGAGAAAGGTGCTACCAAATCAGAAATATTAGAGAAACTATAAAGAACTCAGAGCAATGCCCCTTAGAATGGGATGAGTTGATCCTGAACAAAACTTTTCTTCAATTTGAGAGCTAATTCTGTATGAGGACTACTGAGAATTTTATGTGAGTATCAACATCGTAAAAAGATCTTGGGATGTGAAAGCAGCTCAGATAAAACTACGCAGTCAACTTACTTTATCTTGGATTGTCTCATCTCTTTCTTGAATCTCTCTCTTCAGCCCCATAATGTCCTTCTCTAAAGCCTTAATAATCCCTTGCAGCTTTTGCTGCTCCAACTTCATTGCCTCAATATCGCTGCATCGCTCTTCAATCTCTTTTTGGAGACTATTAAACTGTTGAAAAAATGTGTTATCTTTCAAGCTGAAAACAATGAGTCAGTGTTTCCTGCAGTACTGTAACAGCAGCAAAAGAATCATTTGCAACAATCAATTAAAATTATGGCAAACTGCGCATTTTCATATCCTTTTAGAAAGCTATTGCACTAAAAATCATACTGTCTGCAAAAATATTCTGAACGTACTTTTGGTGACCACATAAAAGATCTGAAATTTAAACCATCTTATGGAAATAATTACTTTAAAATGTAAATTGTCGTATTTTTTGAAAAGCTTATGAAGAAAAAACAAGACAAATAAGAAATTCAAGTTCTTCCTCCTGATAGTAAACCCAGATTTAACATAGATCTTCGTGGTATGCTAACTTGGCATTCCCATTTGAGTCTTAACTTCAGGGAAGGGTTTGGGATACAATGATTTATCTGTAAATATTTTTCTAGAGATGGATAGAATGTAAAGGTCTATATTCTGCTGTAGATTTTTCCTGATGGCAATCTCCTAAGAGATTTAACTTCTGGAGAACAGCAGGATTCCAGTTTATCTTAATGGTTTGTAAAAATATGTAATAGAAAACTTTGGGGAGAAAAGTAATTTTAATATGTCATCAAAATACTAACAATACCCATGTCTAATTTTCATTTTATTTCCTCAGTGAATGCATCAACCTGGCTGAATGAGAGCTACATAATTTAGACTTAAGATAAGACATGGGTAGTAATCAGACTAATAACTATTACTGTGTTTTTTGCTGACTCTTCTTTCAGTAAGTTTTTATTATAAATATTTTAACAGGTGCTTGGATGTTAAAAGTTATGGTGTTGTTTTAAATATGTTTATTTCGTCTTAAATCATTCATTCATATAGTATCCTAATATCTTGATTGCCAAGTTAGCAGAGAAAACAGCATGCTTGCTATTGATTTTAAATACACACAAATACAATGCTCAAAAAAGCACAAAAAACAGAAAACACTGGGTAGACCTTCTTTCTCATGATTCCTGTTTCCCCCTTTAATCGTAGATTGGATTCCCTTTCTTCTCGAAGCCGTCTCTCATATTTAATTTTTATATCCTGAATTTCTCTATCCTCATCTTCTTCAATCTGCTTCTTAGTTTCCTCAAATTCCCTAAGTTGCTGTCTAGAATCATCTTGAGCCTGTTAGGTGAATAAAAAGAATAAAAGTAAAAGTAAGTGACGGGAAGCAAGAACCTAGGCAAAACTGCTTGGAGAAACAAATGAAGTCTTAAGAGTGGCCTGGAAAAGGCAAAATCCTGAAAAATATAGGCTACAGCAGGTGTGTCAAACTGGCGGCCCATGGGCCAGATGCATCACATGCAGGCCATGCCCACCCCAGCTCCGTGAAGAGGAAAAATGTCACAATACATCACATGATGTTGCAAGTTTGACACCCGGGGGCTACAGTATTCTGGGGATGCCAAAGCAGCAGCATGGTGCTATGGGATTGAAGGCCTTATTTGCTAGTGCCTTCTGATATAGAGCTCCATTACCATCACTAACCTTGGCAGTCATTAGACATGGAAATCTTGAATGTCGTGGGAGTTCAATATTAATTTTAGTAAGACTAAAACTGAACACTTCTTTAACGTGGTTCAGCCAATGCTTGTTAAGATTTCTTTTTCTAGATATATGATTGGAAACACAACTGAAAATATTTAAATTAGCATTTTAAGTTGTGGAATTTGCTAGTTAGCATCCCTTCTCAGGAGCTGGAATGCTTACAAGCCACTGGTTTTAAAAAGGAATATTTATAAAGGCAAAGCGGTATAAATCAGAACTTAATTGGAGGCTATATATTTGGAAGAATAGATAGAATGTTATAAATATATTTTTATAGGAGTTTTATACCACTTCAATCAACCAAAACCATGCAATTGACAATAAAAGCATACAGTACATAGTACATAAATAAAATAATGAAGTGATTTGGTAACGACTATAAGTATTTCTATGTCTTGTATGCTTACTGCCTTTCTCTTATTCTCAAAATAAGAGTCATACAAAATTGTGCCAAGATTAGCTAGGAATACAGGACATTGAAAGGTATGTTATACTTGCTTCAATTCTGCTTTAAAAAGCAAAAAAAAAAAAAAAAAAAAAAAGTTATACCTCTTCCAGTAAAGTTGCTTTTTCAAGCAATTTTGCCTCATAATATTCTGTCAGTTCCTCAAGCGCTTGGCTTTTGTTCTCTTCCATTTCATGAAGTTGTTTCTCATACTCTTCCTGCATTCTTTGGGATTTCATTTGCAGTTCTTGGTACTTTTCATATTCCAGCAGCAGCTTTTGGTTATTGCCAGATTCTAAACACCAGAGTAATTTTTTAAAATGTAGTTTAAAAATAGCACTATAAAGTGGTAAAGAATGTCCTGCCCTTTCCTGCCTACAAATCAGTAATGAAGGGGCATTTTTAGTACTGTATCCTGTATCTTTTAGAACCTGCCTTTGTAAAGTCCATATTCTTACATTTTGCACTATTTCTAAATCACTATTAGATTTGAACTCTATTTCTGACAACTTTATGTCTACATAAAACTTTCATATTCAGGTTTTTTTTTTGTTTCTTTCAAGATAAGATCATAAATAAAAGTGGAAATCTCTTTTAATCCATTCCTTGTGCAGAAAATGAAGACAAGAATGATATATTAGAGGATTCTTAGATAAATGTTTAGGTGCTTCAAGCTAAATGGTTATTACAGAAACTGTAATAAAACTTAACAAATCTTAACTGTGAATCTTAACAAGTAGGGCAGGAAAAAAGGACAAAATAAATGTGAGTGATTTTCAGGAATAGATGCTTTGAAAATATTCTTGAAAAATCTCAGCTTGTTATGCATGAGCAATGATCCCCTTCATTATCAGGAAAACCAAGAAAGTTATAAAAATAAACGAAAAATAAAATCAACTCCAATTACTGGTTTGGCATGATAAAGTTTAAACCCAAAAAATGTGCATGTGTTAACCTATACATAAAATTGTTATCTTTTGTTATAAAGACTGAAACTTTCATTCAGTTATATCAGATTCTCCTAACCTAAATCTTGCACCTCTCTTGACTGTTTCTCTATTAATTCAGATAGCTGCTCCTGGTGTTGTATTTCCTGTTTTTCTTTTTCTGTTTGCAGAACCTGAAATATAGACAGATAACATTTTCATCTGAAATTTATTGACAACTTTTAATTTATTTAACTAACTGCATTATTGGAAACAGAGTAATGCAATAATACAGAGAACGATATCAATTGATATTTGAGCCACACCTGGTTTTTAGTTTTCAATGATTCCATTTCCTGGATGAATTTCTCAGTTAATTCCTTTATTTTTTCATTATAATTCATATCCTTGAGACGAAGCTGATATTCATTTTCCATCTTTAGTTCCTCTACCCGTGTTTTTAGTTCTAGCATGACCTGAGTCTGCAGGATAAGAAATTGTAAAATTGTTAGTAAAAGAAATCAACATGTAAATATTTAAATTTATGCATGGACATTAAGGTAATGATTGTGCATGTTATCTATTATAAGTATAACTGGTTTCCTATATTAATAGTGTGATCCTACTCTTACTTGTCTCAGCTTCTGCCAACCTAGGAGTTCGAAAGCACGTAAAAAATGCAAGTAGAAAATAGGGACCACCTTTGATGGGAAAGTAACAGCGTTCTGTGCACCTTTGGCATTTAGTCATGCCGGCTTCATGACCATGGGAGACATCTGGCTCTTCGGCTTTGAAACAGAGATGAGTACTGCCTCCTAGAGTCAGGAACAACTAGCACATATGTGCGAGGGGAACCTTTATCTTTACTTTTACTAGTATATTGTTATCCTGAATGGTAAAGACACTAGCAGTCCCGAAATATGTCACAAACTAGCACAGTAGAATAGTCATGAAGGCTTTGGAAAAGAAATTCAGATGCCAGGATGTGTTTAATAAAGGTTAAAATGTAGGCAGTGATTTTTCCTGTAACACTCGATGGAAATCAGACTTTGAAAAGCAGGCTAGAAACAGGATTCACACTTTTGAACTCCGGTGTTGGAGAAGACACTTGAAAATACCATGGAGTCAATCATCAAAGCAATCAACCCAGAATTCTCACTTGAGGCACAGATGATCAAGCTCAGATTATTCTAGTGTGGGCACATGCAAAAAACTAACTTTTGGAGAAATCTGTAATACTGGGAAAGGTGGAAAGAAAGAAAAAAAACAATGACAAGTAGCAATGTGGATAGACTCAATTATGGTGTGGGCTGTACTGTTTGTAAATACGTTAGACCAGATTGGGGACAGAGCCTCCTAAAGAAAATCTATGTGGTTATTAAGAGTTGATACCAACTTGATGGCTCATCATTATCACATTGCTATCCTGTTGCTATGGTGTATTGCAACTTGCTGTTAATACCTATATGGATTAACAGTACACCTTTAGAGGTCCCACTGAAATTTGCTATATATGTTTCCAGGTTAATATGAGTGTGATCTATCTAGTTACATATATACATACAGTTTTTATGGGTTCCTGAAAAACTATGAATCAAGATATCATGTTTTTTGCAATTACACATTCATAGGCAAACATAAACTTGGATTTTCTCCAATACCTAAAACATTTCCTAAAAACATGGAGCAGTATGGTTTAGGAGCTAAGCTTTAAGTCATCAATGGCTAAATCTTACACTATAGACTCCATTTTAATTTCTGCTATATCTCTGCTATGGTTCAGAGTGCTGTTTATTGACTTTTGTTGATTCTTAGATTTATGATGATCTAAACTTTTCAATTTGAAATACATATAGAAATGATTCTCAAACCAATATCTTGCAGTTATACTGACCTTCTCTTCCATGTCTGTTCTAGTAATCAACACTTCATCAGAATATGGTACCTCTCTCTCCCTTTTCAATCCCCGTCCTTCTTTGTCATATACTTTCCAGATAATTATACATCCATCTTCTGCAGATGTTAACAAAAACTGATCATCAGATGTTATGGATATCTGTAGAAATTAAAAAAGAAGAAGCTTCCTTAACTGTGAGACAGCACTATTAAACATTGCAAGTAAGTACATAAAACAGGAATCATCACTGAATATCTTCTTGCACGTCTAGAATATTGTGCATCTTTTATATAATGAGATTCTGGATGTAAAGAAAGCTTAAGCAACTTAATGTCAACTAGGTCTGTGTTTAAAATGTATACAATATTCACCAGAAATAACTGCTGCTAACAGTCTTGAAGTCTGTGGTGCCATGTGTACATTCTAGTTTAAAAGGTACATTCTACCAGACAATAGAGCCTTAATAAATAAATTTGTATTATTCATGTTTAATGTTGGCTTTCTCAGAAATAAAATAATAACATGTTGTTATCATTGTCATCACTGATATCTGGATTCACACAGTGTTTTTAATCCTATTATCATTTCCAAATCCCCAAGAAAAAGACAGTTAATCTAGATGCATAATGTGAACATGAATTGCAGTATAAATGTATAGGCACTAGTGTGAAAATAAAAGACAGGATAGATATTTATTCTCACAGAATAAAACTGGCATTTTCCTATTCCTTATTCAAGTTTTATTGCACTTTCTAAAAATAAAAGCAACCTTCACTTAGGCTCTTCCTTTACTATCTAAGCCATATTCGTTATACTGGCATTTTCTCTCATTGCTCAATATGCACAGCACAAACCTCTTCCCTTTCTTAAAATGAATTTCATATTAATTAGAATTTTTTCCTCACTAGCCAGTTTCACCTCATCCAGTGTCTACTCTATCACTTCTCATGAACAGTTTCATGAGAAGTGATAGAGTCCCCTTTCCCCCTCTTTCCTTTTTAATTAGGTACATTAACTCCTAAGTAGAAAAGTGGAATACAAATCAGATCAAATCAATGCATCAGTTTTACAAATAAGACAAACAGGTTCATGATATTTATATTGCATATACAGATACTTAAACCCATTAATGCAATCTGATAAAATACTGAAGTTTCTTTCTTGCATTCTTCAGATAAATGAGATCAGTATGGAGAGTAGCAATAGCAATACCACTTAGACTTATATACCACTTCATAGGGTTTTATAGCAGGGGTGGGTTCTACTTACCTTTACTTCTGGTTTGCAGCGAGGCTGCCTGCGCGCACGAGCTTTGCTCACATGCATTCTCTTCTGCGCAAGCGCAGAAACTTCTGCACATGCACAGAAGCGTTTTGATGACATCGGGGTTGGTGGGCGGCGCCTCCTGCTGGTTTTACTACCGGTTCTATATGAACCGGGGGCAACCCACCATTGTTTTATAGCGCTCTCTAAGTAGTTTACAGAGTCAGCATATTGCTCCCAATAATCTGGGTCCTCATTTTACCAACCTTGGAAGGATGAGTCAACCTTGAGCCTGGTGAGATTTGAACTGCAAACTGCAGGCATCTGGCAGTCAGCAGAAGTAGCCTGCAGCACTGCATTCTAACCACTGTGCCACCACGACTCTTAGTAGCAATAATTCCAACTGTAGATTGATGATTCGTATGCACACTTTCTACCTCATTACTACAGAAATCTGTGGTGTAATGCCATTAAATGTATTGATATGGTACATAGTTGCATTATTAGGTGCTGTAGTACCTCAGCTCCATTCCTGGAACCCCTAGAGCATCCCAGCTGATTTTCTTCTGATTTGTCTAAGGAGATTTAAGAACTTTTTGAATCTGCTTTGAAAATCCCAACGCAAAAGGAAACACAATACAAAACAAGCTGTTCAAATTCCTTAAAAGGCAAAGTATAGATCCCAACCATATGAAAGCTACCTTCTGTTGCTTAAGGTGGCGGGGGAAGAAAAATACCAGGAAAGCTCAGGCAGTCAAGGTAATACAGAGACTTTACCTTGGTGACTGGACCAGCATGAGCTTGATACTCATTGAATTCCTTGTGCACAGGTAATGGGTATTTCATGGACCGGATGGTCCCAGCAGACGTTCCAGTGAATACCATCCGCCCATTATGAGCTATCACAATGCAAGTGTAGGTAACGTCAAAAGAGGGCACTTCTCTCAGTATCTGAAACATACATAGCATTCCTTCTAAGCATTAAAACTTGGTAATTGTAATTTGTAGATGTTTCTATGTGTAGTAATTCACAAAGTAAAGATTTATTCAGAACAGGATTCACTTTATACCAACCATATCCACCACAGTGAAAGCCTCATACCTGCTTTCCTTCCCACCCCTCCCACCCCGGTCTGTGTGAAAAGACTGCACTACCTCCAGCAGTGATCTTTAGGAGGAAAAATCTAGGGTACCAACAAATGATTTAATAACTGGATTGCCATAGAGAAAATTATGAAAACTAGCACCGCTTGATAGTCTCAACTACAGAAAATTATGTATATGAGATTATTTCAGAGCATGACCCTAACTTCAAGAAATACAATTTCACCATTCCCCACTAGGCATGCATGTATTGTATGTATGCAATGGCTCACCGAAGAATCACAAATCTCCTTGATAGAATGATCAGAACCAACAGCGAAGATGACTTTTGCATCAGGTGATATTGCTACTCCACTATAGCTGCAAGACTTGAGTACACATTCTGATTCTCTTTTGCCATTCTGGAGGTTCCATTCATATACTGCTCCATCTGTGCCACAGGATACCAGTTTATAATCATCCATGCTCCACACAACTGATCGTACCTGAAGACAGCATGGGGAAAGATAAAAGGATGAGAATGCACAATATTCAGGCAATTAGTCTTAAACAATCTTCTGCTTTACACTATTCCCATTTATTTATGCCACTGTTTGTTCTGTTTTTAGGCTGGAATCGTAGTATGGGTTTTTAACCCATGTGGTCACAGCTTATTTATGAGAAAGTCTGATGGGAACACAGCAGGCCAGAATAAAGATGGTCTGCCTTTATGTGAAAAGCCAAGGGCTACACTACAAAAAGCACTATAGGAAACCAGACAAAAACCTTGATTAATTGGATTTCCGTGTAAATATATTTACAATTGAGCAACTAATATTACTTTTCAGTCATGCATTCAATCGTTTCCCTTTTGTCATACTGAACGTTACAATATGCCATCACATTTTGGAGGGCTCTGAAAGGTTACACTGAAAAATTTTGAAGGCCACATTGTGCCTTGCATAGGGCACTTCTGCTGTAATCTGAATCCAGAGTTAGGGAGCTCTAGGCTTCACAATTATTCTATAAATTATTATTTATGATGGCAAAGTATTGTTTCTCAGTGAAATTTACATGATACATGTTTAATTTGACACATGCATTTCTAATTATATTATTTGGTTTGGTTTGATAATGTTTTTCGCAATGTTCATATTAAATTTATCTTGTATACAGTATTAGTGCTTTCTTCCTCCTGCAGGATTCTTGTCTGAAACAGAAAAAGAACTGAAGGATCAAGCCCAGGAGGAAATTGGAAAGAAACTTACACATTCCAGTGGAAGGAGCCAGCCCAAATAGTTTAAAGGAAATACATTAGCTGCTATTGATCAGCTGGAAGATCTCTTTCCCTCCTCCCTGATTATAAAGAGAAAAGATTTATGGAAGTTCATATTCTTCACTTCCCACTTGGAGATAGGTTCCCTCTTTGTGTGTGCATTTAACTTGTATTTTACCTATCTTATAGCTCTAATCACTGACCTTACCATTGTGTCCTTTCAGATTTATGACATTGTCAAAACTTATGGTAGAGTAAATGTGAATCACATTTCCATTAACTGCTGCGAACAGATGACCACCTGTACTGAAGGCGCACTGAAGAAAGAAGCAGGAGACTATGAGAATCAGTAATACATACATAATTTGGAAATTAAGCAGAAAGCAATATTTAATAATCTTGTACCCCTTTGATTGACAGATATAGCTATTCTTTCAGTGTTCCCCAACAAGCAATTTTGTCCAAAAAGCTAAATTGTGTTGAGAAACATCCAAAAATGTATTCAGAGTTCTTATAAAACCTGTCAAAGAAATGACGCTAACCTTTTGGCACATTAAATATTCAATATACTTTAGCATCCCACAAGTGCTTTCAAAACAGAATTTTTGAGTTCAGGACCCTATTCAAATTAGTAGAAGGGTTACTCACACCTGCAAGGTTTGCCTCCCTACTTAATATACATTATCATTAATTAGCTATACCAGGACAAACCCTAATCAAATCAAAGCTTACTCGCTTACTAAGGATCTGGCTAGGATTTTGAGTGCCTTTCAATTAAAAGAAAGTTATCTAAAGCCTTTCATCTTGTCAGAAGATATTAACTGGGTTTACATTTCACATTGATTCATACTGTAAATTGTTTGCATTGGGTTAACATATTATATGAATTGTGGTTATCATATTACATGTATTGTGGCTTGTAAACCACTGTAATATCACTGCATGATCTGTGAATCCAGTTACTATGGTCTACTCACCAAACAATGTATAAAGAAAAGCATGCTTAAGCATAGTGTGTGCAATAAACCAATACTTTGTGTGCTCTGAGTTATCTGAATTACCAGATTCAGTATTCCAGGACTAACATATTCTTTTGTCACCAAAACATTTTCCACATGTCTTCCTATATAATCATTTAAGTATGATGTGAGGCAGTTTTGTGTAGTGGTTAAGGCACTAGGCTAGAAAGTGGGAGACCATGGGTTTAAGTTGCACTATAGTCATGAAAACCAGTTGAATGACTCTGGGCCAGTGACTTTCTCTCAGACCAACCCGCTTTACAGGGTTGTTGTTGTGGGGAAAATAGGAGGAGGAAAGAACGTTGGCTGTTTGCCACCTTACGTTATTTGTAAAAAAATAATAAAGGGCTACAAAGAAACAAACAAATAAATAAAATGATTCTTAATATTGCCTGCCCAAGTTGTCACATGAGCCAGAACCTGCTCCAGACTGACTAATTAGAAAGTAGACTTATCTAGCAGACTATAACTAAAATCATAACAACAGGAAATTGGACATCAGAGATATTTTAACTATTTTCCTTGAATGTTTTGTATTTTAGAAAGGTATATTCCCTGAATGCGGGCACGTAGCTTACAAATGCAAACTACACAGTACACATTGCTGTCTAAAAAGTTGGCCTCATTTCAATCTGCTTATAAACGTTTCTCTGTGATTGTGCTTTTGCATATTTTCCACACAACTTTCTATATCAGTACCTTTCCCTAAATGCTTACCTCTCGGCATCCTCGTACAGTGAAGTCCTTAAAAGTCCGGATGTCATCAATAAGTAAATTCATCAGGCGAAGTTTGTCAGCAAAACCAACCAAAACACACAGACCACCAGGGTGAAAAGCAAGTGCATATGCCTCTTCTTGGTACTCTTTATATAAGTCGAGTGTGCTGTAGCAGGATCAGCCATGGCAATTAATGTACAACACAGTTAATAAAAAACCCTACAGCTGGTGCTATTCTTGGCCATACTTTATGATGAAATACTGGGAAACCAAAGAGAAGGGCCACAGGGTCAAAGACTAAACTATCCAATTCAGTACATGTAAACAAGCAAACAAAAATAATATAACCATAAAAGAAGGAATTTAGTACATCTGAGGATTTCATGCAGTTGGAAAACCAGTTATTTAGAGAATGGTTAAAGCTCTATTCCTGAAACCAGCTCAGTTTTTTCCCATTTATATTTGCTTTTACATTTATATTTTAATTAATTGGCACATTTAGAACTGCCACTACTATGTCTGACAAAAGTGATATAATTTAAGAGATTCCCTCTAATTGTTAAATTACCATACTTTGATAGGCTTACGGGAGGCATTGTTGCCTTATATCCTCCATTCTGCTATGGCTTCTGAAAATATATTACAATATAAAACAGGAGATGTATACTTAATTTCATATTTATTTGAGGAGTTTACTTGGTAAGAAAAGGGTTTTAAGAAGGCTACGTATTTAGATATGTGGCACCTTTGACTGTAATAATTATAGTTTAGTTTAGTTTAGTTTAGTTTATTTGGATTTATATACCGCCCTTCTCCTTGCGGACTCAGGGCGGTGTACAGCCAATTAAGAACAAACATACAAACATACACAAGTTAAAATTTCTTAAAATAATAATATAAATGGCCATAAAATTTAAAAATTAACATTTTAAAAATACAACGCTAAAATACTAAAATGTTGTAGGAATCAGGCTAGGCCGGCGAGCTGAAAGAGATGGGTTTTTAAAGCCCGCCGAAAGGTTGGGAGGTCAGAGATTATTCTTAACTCCGGAGGCAGATCATTCCAAAGGGTGGGTGCTGCCACAGAGAAAGCTCTCCCCCTGGGGGTCGCCAGCCGGCATTGTCTGGCTGACAGCACCCTGAGGAGGCCCTCTCTGTGGGAGCGAACCGGCCGGTGGGAGGCAATTGGCGGCAGAAGGCGGTCCCGTAAGTACCCTGGCCCTAAGCCATGGAGCGCTTTAAAGGTGATTACCAACACCTTGAAACGCACCCGAAAGTCCACCGGCAACCAATGCAGCTCGCGCAGGAGAGGTGTCACGTGGGAGCGTCCCGTCGCTCCCATAATCCCCCGCGCGGCCGCATTCTGCACCAGTTGGAGCCTCCGGGTGCACCCCAAGGGGAGCCCCATGTAGAGAGCATTACAGTAGTCCAGACGGGAAGTGACAAGAGCATGAGTGACCGTGCGTAGGGAGTCCCGATCTAGAAAGGGTCGCAGCTGGCGAATCAGGCGGACCTGATAAAAAGCCCCCCTGGCCACGGCCATCATATGATCCTCTAAAGACAGCCGTGAGTCCAGGAGGATGCCCAAGTTGCGAACCCTTTCCGTGGGGGCCAATGACTCGCCCCCAATAACCAGCGATGGAGTCAGCTGGCTATATCGGGACGCCGGCAGCCACAGCCACTCGGTCTTGGAGGGGTTGAGTCGAAGCCTGTTTCTCCCCATCCAGACCCGCACAGCTTCAAGGCACTGGGGCATCACTTCCACGGCATCGTTGGGGTGGTCTGGGGTGGAAATGTACAGCTGAGTATCATCAGCGTACTGATGGAACTCCACCCCAAAACCACGGATGATCTCACCCAGCGGCTTTACATAAATGTTGAACAGGAGGGGCGAGAGGACCGACCCTTGTGGCACCCCACATACCAGGCGCCTCGGGGTCGACCGCTGCCCCCGTCAACACAGATTGCGACCGGTTGGAGAGGTAGGAGGAGAACCACCGTAAGACGGTGCCCCCCACCCCCAGTCCCTCCAACCGGCGCAATATGATACCATGGTCGATGGTATCAAAAGCCGCTGAGAGGTCTAACAGCACCAGGATAGAGGAATACCCCCTACCCCGGGCCCTCCAGAGATCATCCACCAACGCGACCAATGCCGTTTCGGTGCTGTACCCAGACCTGAAGCCGGACTGGAGCGGGTCTAAATAGACGGCTTCATCCAGGTATCGGGGGAGCTGCCACGCCACCACACTCTCAACAACCTTCGCCAGGAAGGGAAGGTTGGAGACAGGACGGTAATTTGCTAAAACAGCTGGGTCCAGGGAGGGCTTCTTGAGGAGGGGCCTCACCACCGCCTCTTTCAAGGCAGGCGGAAGGACACCCTCACTCAAAGAAGCGTTTATAATCTCCTGGAGCCAGCCTCGTGTAACCTCCCGGGAGGCCAGCACCAACCAGGAGGGACACGGGTCCAGTAAACATGTGGTTGCGTTCAGTCTTCCCAGAATCCTGTCCACGTCCTCGGGAGCCACAGGATCGAACTCAGCCCAGATAACACTCTCAAGACCTGGCTCAGTCACCCCGCCTGAACCCACCCAGTCGGCGGCCAGGTCGTCCCGAATCTGAGTTATTTTATCATCCAGATATTGAACAAAATCCTCAGCACGTCCCTGCAAGGGATCCTCCCGCGCTCCCGAATGGAGGAGGGAGCGGGTCATCCTAAACAGGGCGGCTGGGCGATTATCTGATGACGCGATAAGAGCGGCAAAGTAATTAGACTTGGCCGCTTTTATCGCCACTAAGTAAGTCTTAATATGAGCTCTTACTAGTGTCAAGTCAGATTCGGAGCGGCTGGCCCTCCAACCACTCTCTAGGCGTCTTTTCCGGCGCTTCATCTCCCTCAGCTCCTCGGTGAACCAAGGAGCTAAGTTAGTTCGGCACCGGGTCAGAGGCCGCAAAGGCACGACACGGTCCAAGGCCCCACCGGCCGCTCTATTCCAGGCAGCCACCAGGTCCTCGGCCGAGTCGTGTGTCAGTGTCTCAGGGAATGGCCCAAGCTCCGTCTGGAACCTAGCAGGATCCATCAGGCGCCTGGGGCGGAACCATCTGGTCGGTTCCGCCTCCCTGTGGTGAGGTGCAGCGATCAGAAAGTCGAGCCGAAGGAGCGAGTGGTCAGTCCATGACAAGGGTTCTAAGCCTATATCCCCAATATCAAGACCACTCAACCACTGCCCAGAGACAAAAACTAGGTCCAGGGTGTGTCCACCAATGTGAATTGGGCCCTGAATTACCTGGGTCAGGTCCATGGCCGTCATGGAAGCCATGAACTCCCGAGCTATCTCAGATGTTTCGCCGATAGATGGCAGACTGAAATCCCCCATGACCATAAGTCATAAGTACAACATTGAGGAGCTCGGGCAGGGTCGTTGCCACGCGGCAGGGAGCCAGGTACGCGACTAACAAACCCATCTGCCCACCAGGACCCCACCTCACGAAGATGGACTCACACCCGGCTATCTGAGGAACAGTGGCCTCCCTCGGATCCAGACCTTCCTTAATAATGACCGCCACTCCCCCACCCCTGCCCTGAGCTCTCAGCTGGTGAAATGCAAGGAAACCTGGCGGGCACATCTCCACGAGGGGAACCCCGCCCTCGCGGCCCAACCAGGTCTCAGTAATACCGGCCAGGTCCGCACCCCCCTCTTGAAGAAGGTCACAGATGAGGGGGGCCTTATTTACAACGGACCTGGCATTGCATAATAGCAACCGGAGCCTCGGGTCCTGAGACTCCGAACAACCTGGGGAACGGGAATAGCTTCGGGGACTGGGACACGCAATCGCTCGAAGACAGCGAGTGCGTGCCCCCTTCACATGATACGGTCCCCCGCTCACGCCATATCTGCCCCTCCCACACAATGTTTCTATAGCCCAACCCTCGACAGGGGGCTCTCTAGGAGCCCTCTCTTATATAAACGTTACATAACTTATAAAAGTTATGTAACGTTTATTTAGGCTCATTTGGTAATGAAGTGGATGTCTGTAGAGATTCTCAGTCATCCAGGTCATGGTTGTCCCAAAGGTGCGTTTTCAGGAGGCAACTGGACTTTCTTGTTTTTCCTTTGAAGAAGTTTCACTTCTTATCCAAGAAATTTCTTCAGCTCTGATAGGATAGTGAGGAATGCAAGGAATCCTTCATTCCTCACTATCCTGTCAGAGCTGAAGAAGCTTCTTGGATGAGAAGCGAAACGTCTTCAAAAGAAAAACAAGAAAGTCCAATTGCCTCCTGAAAAAGCACCTTTGGGATAGTGAATTGGACATAATCAGTTTTTAGCAGTCTAGCATTCTCTAACTTCCAAGAGAATAACATTCAAAATAAAGAAGGAACAGAGGATAGTGATATGTATCAGATGATGATTTTGTACAAACAAGGAATGTTTTCACCCTATATGATGTAACCTAGGGTATGAGATTTTAACTGATCCCTTTATCTAGTGCTGTGTCGGAAGACTTAAGAATATTTTAATAATAATATGCAATACAGCATAGGTATTATAAAACATTAAGTGGGAATGATCAGCTCTTTGAACAAATTTTTTCCATGAGCAAAAAATTAGGAATCAAGCTAATCCAATACTTTACATAACAGTTTTGAATATTTTATAACATTCTATTTGCATTATCTGACATAATGAGAAACAAACATTTCACCATATTTATCTAAAAAATAACTGTATTTTTTTCTAATTTGGACAGCTCAAAATACTACATGGATTTTTGCCCGGATTTAAAATCATTATACAGATAATAATTCTTTCCTAAGCCACCATCATAAAATTAAACATAGTGCCAGTGACCCATTTCTACTGCAACCACATTATTATAATGGGAACTTGTTTTCAGAACTATAGAATCATAGGGCTGGCAGGGACCTTGGAGGTCTTCTAGTCCAACCCCCTGCTCAAACAGGAGAGCCTATATAGGTAGTCCTTGATTTACAACAGTTCATTTAGTGACTGTTCAAAGTTACAACAGCACTAAAAAAGTGACTTTGACCATTTTCACATGACCATTGAGCATTCCCATGGTCATGTGATCAAAATTCTGATGCTTGGCAACTGATTCACGACAGTTGTGGTGTCTCAAGATCATGTGATCACCTTTTGCAACCTTCTTACAAGCAAAGTCAATGGGGAAGCAAGATTCACAACCATGTTACTAACTTAATAACTGCAGTGATTCACTTAACAACTGTGGTAAGAAAGGTCATAAAATGGGGCAAAACTCACTTAACAAATGTCTCACTCAACAACACAACTTTTGGGCTCAATTGTGGTCATAAGTTGAGGACTACCTGTACTATTCCAAATCTTTCTCATCTTCCTTCTCTTTTCTCTTCTTCTAATCTTTTCTACTATCTTCTCCTATTGTTATCTTATGATTTATCACGTTGTTTGTATCTTATGATTAATGATGGTGACATGACTTATGATCTATCACCTCATTGTTTTATTGTACACTGAGAGCTTATGCACCGGAGACAAACTCCTTATGTGTCCAGTCACACTTGACCAATAAAGATTTCTATTGTAGTCTTTAAAAAATGGCTGTCCAACCTTAGCAAGTATATGAAATTTTCATTTGTTCTGTTATATTGCTCACTTAGTAAAAAGACACATGCAATAACCAAGAAATCATGCCTCCTTACTTTGTCTCGTAATTCCAGATACGGACAGATTTGTCCAGCGAACATGTAGCAACAAGTGGTTTGCGCATGCAGGTATCCAAGCCAGTAACAGAAGAAGAGTGTATTGGGAAGTTCAGGTATTCAAAATGAGCCGTCTCTCCCTTATGAAAGATCATATGTGTTATCAAACAAATACTTAAATGATAGTCTAATACTAAATCTACCAAACATTCTCAATGGGAACAAATTCTCTATCAGAACAAAATGTGCAAAGACCTTAGCTTTCAATTATCATCAAAAAGGAGAAAACAAAGATATTATACCAATGTACTTAAGAAGATAGCTAAACCTATCTGGACTTAGTTACTAGGTCCAGGATCAAATCTTGGTGGGGCACCAGAGGTGGTATTCAGGAAATTCTGACCAGTTCTAGAGAACCGGTAGTGGAAATTTTGAGTAGTTCAGAGAACCGGTAAATACCACCTCTCACTGGCCCCGCCCCAATCTATTCTCTGACTCCCGAGTCCCAGCTGATCGGGAGGAAATGGAGATTTTACAGTAACCTTCCCCTGGAGTGGGGAAGAAATGGAGATTTTACAGTATCCTTTCCCTGCCATGCCCATCAAGCCACCTCCACAGAACCGGTAGCAAAAAATTTTTAATCCCACCACTGTGAGGCACCTCTGGGAAATTCCAGGACTTGTGCTACGAGGGAAGTAAACATCCTTCCAAAAAAAAAAAAAAAAGCCAATGCCAAACCATTTCTACTCCTTTGCCAAGAAGACTGCATGGGCATGTCCATAAAGTCGCCAGGTTGACTTGAAGGACACTTCACATATTTATATTGTACCGGAATCTACACAAATTACCCTCAAGTAACTTAGTTAGAAATAGCCACTTCTAAAACAGCTGCATGTTTTAAACAGATGAAATTACTCAAAAAAAATGAAAAGAAAAAGGGTTTCAACAAATATCCAAGCACAGTATTAAAAGAATCCTAATAGAAGTTCAAGCAGAAAGCATATTTCATAATAGCCCTCCTATTGGAAAAGTCTAGTTATGGATACCTGCCAATCTGTTCTTATACTGAAGAGCTGTCAACCTTAAAATGGAATCTATTACGAGTGGATGAATCTAGCTCAAAATGTTTAGGCAAGAACTAGCAATTTAAGCTGAATTCAGAAATAAAATGTCGATGTATGAACAAAACAATATGCTCCAATTTCTGGATTGTAAAGAGCTATTTTATTGTTATACTGCCAATTACCTGAATTTCTGATCTTTTTTAAAAGCAGTGTGTCTAGCCATTTTTAAAAAGTTGCCTTTTGCCCTAACCTCATTCCATATTAAGGTATGATTGGTGGATATTTTTCTGCAAACTGGTAATACTTCGTGGGATGGGAGGGAAATATGTGGAGGCTCCCTTAATGTGCCCAGAACACTGTAATTATATTTGTTGGTACAATATCTGTAACAGGGTAGGGATCTTTAGTGGGGGCAGCAAATTTTCTGCTCACTGAAAGTGTAGTGAATAATATTTTAACTCAATCATGAGGATGTGTCTGAAGCACACTTATTAAGAGTGTTTCTACATTGCAGAAATACATTTTTAAATATTGTCTGTATAGTACTTCTTTTCATTGTTTGAACTTATTATTTATTTATATTTATATTTCTAAACCTCCCATCTCCCTCAGAGGGGGGCTCTGAGATAACTTACTTTAGTTAACTCAGCTGATGACATGGAAAGATAATACACCTGATTTTTAGTTGTGCTGATGAGAAGTGTCTCTTCTGCAGGGCTGAAGGCAATACACACAACCTCTTGTTTATCTGATTGGTTTGGATCACTGCTGCATGGATCTTGAGGAATCTATAAAATAAAATAACCACGTTAGACTTTGTTTCCTTAAATATATCCCTACAACAATTCTGCAGAAAAATAGTAATTAAAAACACATCTTAAAAAGAAATCGCACTTAGACTTATATACTGTCCCACAGTGCTTTTCAGCATTCTCTGAGCAGTTTACTATGTCAGCATATTACTTCCAACAATCTGGGTCCTCATTTTACTGACCATTTTACCGAAGGATGGAAGGCTGAGTCAACTCTGAACCCCCTCAAGGACTGAACTCCGGGCACAGGTGGAGTTTGCCTGCAGTACTGCATTCTAACCACTGCACCACCATATTTAAAACTTGAATATTGATCCCTATCAGATGACTAATAATCACAGTGCACAATTCATTGTGCTACAAATAAGCAGAACAATTTTCTCTTGAGTGTGGCCCTACGACTAACCATATGTGATGGACCAGAACTAGGTGAGAGCATTACATAACAACTTTGTCACTATCAAATACTATAGTATGCTTTTTGTTTGGTTTGGCAGCATCCCTTTCAGTCTTCTCTTTCCAAGCATCAGTTTTACTAGTCTGGTCTGGGAAATAGTGTTTCACAGTAGCAAAATGAAGGATTATACCCTTCATAACTTTTACGTACCCGAATCTCTCGACTTTCTCGGTAACCATCCTTCTCATCTGATTTCTCAAACAGTAAAACAATACCCGGACCAGCAGAGCAAGCAAATCCCTTGGAATATGCAGCAATAGCAGAGACTCGGGGCAGAGAGGCTTGCTGCTGCCCTTCAGTTTCAGAAACTGCCTCAGTAGAGTACTCAGGGGAATTAGTAACAGGAAATTCAATGAGGCTTGAAAAGTAAATGAGACAAAGAGAGCAATTAAGAATTTCAAATATTTGTTGTACAGTGTGTAAAAAACAACAACATTGTGCTCCTTTATTTTAAGATAGTTGTTTTCCCAATATGTGATTTTAAAGTTGCTGTGCTGTATACATTTCTAGGATTTAGAGTATAGCTTATTTTCTGAATAAACACATTTTACAAACCAAAAACGTTTCCTGGAAGCAAAATACTCAAAGATAATAACTTGATCAAGGTCATCATACAATAATAATCATAATATAGCTTTATCAGAAATTGGAGATTTAGTTCAATTGTTGAATTATGCTTATTTTTGATCTTTGATTAAACAATTTGCAGAAATCTCACCTTTCTGATTCTATAACTGGTTCTTCATTCAACATTTCAGTTGGCTCTTTCCGCTCAATACTTGTCTCCCACCGTAAATCACCAGAATCAAATAAAAAGAGTTTGCCTATATCAGTACCCACAATCACTTTATCTTCAGATAGCCAGGCATGTGACAAGTAGTTTTGGGGCTCTCCCCGTAAGAAATTGGTCTGCTTTAAGGATCCTTCTGTGTATTTGTATAGTTTGAAAATACCATTTCCTATGACACAGACTTGAGTATTATCCTGAGGATTGAAGCTCACCTGAAAAGAAACACACATACACAATCATTTGATAATTATTATTGTATGTGCAATTTGACTAATTGATTTAATTCATTAAAATCAAGGGCAACACAATTCTATTAAATTTAGTGTGTATATATACATACAGTATGTTAACCTTACTATGCAGTCTAGACCAAGAAATCCAGAGGAAGGTTAAACGTATTTTTATTGGGATTGACTACTGGTATGTTAACAGAATCTTGCAAATGTAATTATTCAGTGCCCCTTCTTCCTTCTTATACTCCACTGAATTAGGAAAGTACCAGTAACTATCTGAATCACTTCTAGATGTTAACTCATGGTTCTGGATCTAAAAATGTTTCAACCCACCTTTGTCTTGGTATAATTGTTCCTTTTTTAAATAGTAATGTCATTAACATTATCGAATTAATTTGTTTATTACAATTAAATATATAATTGAAACTGAAAAAGGCAGAAAAGTAAAAAGAGTAGAGGTGCAGAAGAGAGAAAGGGAAAAAGAGAAAAAGAAAATTAAAAATATAGCAAAGAAAAAGTATTCATGTGACTTATCATCTCCATCACAACAGGTATAAACAATTTTGTAACATCTTCTCTTAAAATAAATTATTGAAGAACCAATCTATTCATCAGGTCTTCATTCTGCCAGAGTTGTTGACTCCACTTTACAAAGCCATCTACAGTCTGCTATTTCTTCCTTCAGATGCTACCTTCGTACCAGTTCATGTATATTTCTTTTTTTTTTATTGAAAAAGTTTTACAAGTACAAATTTTTCATTCCCCCCCCCAGTTCCCCCCCAACCCCGTATCCCCCCCATCTCCCCCTTAGCTTCCCTTACAAAAGATATTATTTTATACAGTCTACAAATATTTGACAAAAAAAAAATACGGTGAAATCCGGATAAGATAACATATCAAATCCCACTATTAATAATAAAGTTTTTCTAAAAATAACATCCAAATAATAATAATAATAATTACCTTCATTTATCAATCCCTCTTAATACATAACAAAATCAAAAACATAGTTCGCATTCTCTCATCTGATCTACCCCACTATCAGTAATAAAATGTTTCCAGTCTAGAAATATTATAATAATTAAATCAAAATAAAAGATATCAAACATTTCTCTAATCTAATAATAATAATTATTCACCTTTATCAATTCCCCTTAATATATAATAATAAAATGTAATATAATATATAATAAAATCACATATATCAAATAAGATTCTGTATCAATATGTCAATCTCTAATTTTAATTACCTCCACTTACTCTTTCCATTATATGCTGTAAGCCCTCCGCACAACTTAACCTTCTTCAACTAAATACTAACTGATACTTCTTTGTTTGATATTTATTCTGCACATAATCTATCCATTTCCTCCATTCCCTAACAAAAGTTTCTTGAGTCCTATCTTTTAAATAGGCCGAGATCTTTGCCATTTCTGCAAAACTAGCCATTTTCAAAGTCCATTCTTCAATAGTAGGTAAAATGTCTTTTTTCCAATATTGTCCAATAAGTAACCTGGCTACAGTAATCATATATAATATCAATCTTGTTTCGCTCGTTGGAAAAGCCTTAACTATACCCAATAAGAACAATTGCGGAGAGAATTGAAGCTTCTTCTTCAAAACATTTTGCATAACCCACCAAAGTTTAATCCAAAAAGCTTTCACTTTTCTGCAAGTCCACCATATGTGATAATATGTAGCATCTAAACAGTCACATCTCCAACATCTTGGTTGAACGTTAGGGTACATGCATGACAATTTCTTAGGTATTTTGTCAAGGTCATTTTTTCTACTCTCTATACCATGTATAGGTATATTTATTAGATTTGTATGGCACCAAATCCAGATTGATTCATGGCAAATTTTTGTGTAATGATAGCTAAATAAAAAACCCATAAACAAAAATTAATATGGTTTAAATATTATAGACTTATAATGAGAGCCATTTGTTCCTAAAAGAGAAAAAACCCCCAATTATTTAGAATTTTAAATTTTTAAACAATATAAGAAAGATGTTTGCCTGACCTCTTTTTACCAAAAGAAGCAACCTTATGCAAATTTCCACTTCTAGGCCAGTTTCTAGTCTGGAAGCCAGTTTTCTGCACATACTAAACCTCAGGATGCTATTAATTGGTTATAAGTCCAAGTGTAATAAGATCACATTCATACATGATATGGTGATGGATGAATGGGCAAACCTAACATTATCCCTGAGGAGTGGTTCGGCGAAGGCTTCATACTCAGTCATGCAAGTTGAATATTTATGTCATCAGACTTTTTTCTTTTTGTTCAGCATTTTTTTTCTTAGCCTGAAACCTTTATACATCTTGAAAAGGATGTCTTTCAAATATTTAGACATTATTGTTCCCCATTTAGTTAAAAGCAAAATTGTAGCAGTCATTCTACATATAACTTAATTCAGTGCCTCTTCATTAACATTTTGCACTACCCACCTCAAGTTATAGGAGAGAGTTGTTCAGCTGTTCAAAAATGAAGAAAACTGATTACACACAACTTAAGTATAATGAATGCATTAAAATATTTTATTAATTATTTTAATAATATAATCGCTTTTAATTAAATATTACAACAATGATAATAAAAATAATCATTTTTCTCCAATTCCAATAGCATCTTGTGGGAGATAAAAAACTGACCCAAAAAATAATGACAAAAAGATGTGAACATTAAGAATTTTAGGCTATATAGATTTGACAACATTATCGTCACAGAATGAACAAACTATAGTAATTAAAAAATAATAGATTAGTATATTGAAAATTTCAGATAAGTAGTATGATATTTATCCTATGCTCCTTTATAGTTACATAATTCTCTGTCCATAAACTCAAATAAAACTCTTACTTTAATTGTGAGCACTATTAGTCACATAATTATATCATGTAAGGACTGGAAGATATCTCCAAAACACAAGCAAGAATTTTTGGATTAGTACTTTACAATAAAAGCATTACCATGTTTGGATTGTTATACAAGTGGCAGCAACAACAAAACAAGCTGTCCCAGGTTTGCCAATCTGCAAACTATTGAAATTTCTACCATTTTTGAATGTATCAAGACAAATACAGAATAGAGATAATTGGAATTGCACACTGAAGCTATCTTTACAGTAACATATTTTTTTCAATACTGTATCCAGAGGGCCAACATAATTACTGACACTTTATTGTTCTCAAGAAATTACTTATCTTCAACTTACTTGATAAAGAGGATTATTCTGAACATCAACCCTAATAATTGCCATTGTTCTTTGTTTTTCCCACATCCAATAGGCAAGCTGTGATTCAGGAGGTCCTGCCTGTGCCACTAAATATTTGGAATCAGGAGAAAAAGCCAGGCTGATAAATTCTTGCACAGCAAAATCAAAGGTATTCAAAATCTTCCGCTTCTTGCATGGGACGGATGACAGTTCATAAATTGTGATAGCTGGTTTATCTTGAAGTGTCTCTGAAATGGCCAGATAGCGTCGATTGGGACTTATTGCTAGTGCAAGCATTCCTTGGCTTTTTTCTGAGCCTACATAGTACATACACAAAAATATAAAATTCCTGTAAGCTTAACATTGTAATGTTAAATTCTGATTAGGGACAAAATAGCACCAAATTACAATATTATGGTTATCCACATAAATCACCTGATTTTCTAATAAACACTTTAATGTATCGCCAAGTAATAATGCAATTAAGTAAATTATGAGAAATCCATAAAATGCTTAAATGCTAGTTCTGCATTATAATAGAGATAGAATTCTTGATTTACTTGCTCATCATTGGCTCATATTTAACTGTGATCATGCAAATCACTGCCTCATTTAGATTTAACTCTAGTGCCTTGCAATTCACATTACTCAAGTGAATTTAATTAGCTTGGCCTCAAACAATTTCTCCTGTCCTTTTTGGCATATTTACATGAAAACTGGAATAATTCATATAGGTTTTAAACTACTATAATCATATTATATATAGATCTAACAACTGTGACTAGTTTTACAGTATTGAACTATACTAATTTAAATCTTTTACAGTATTGAACTGTACTAATTTAAATCTAAGATTAAAGAATGTAACTATTTCCAATAAACAGTTATTCATCTGTGACAGTAAACAGAAGATAAACAGAAGCAAAAGCATCCAAACCTGAGTACATTAAACAAAAGCCAAAGCTTGGTAAACATTAAAAAGTAAACTGGAAGTTCATATTGCCTATATTTTTATTTAACCTGTAAAGTATATTGTAAAAGACAAAGGTATTACTGTATTTTGTTTATCAGTACTGATGATAAACGAGCAGTATAGTGCAAACAAACTTTGTATCTCACATTTGGAAAGAGTGAATAATGTAAAATAGCTATCTTTCCCCAAATTGTTCTCTCAATATGCGACTTATGAGAGCCAGTATGATTAATGTGTTGAATTATGATGTTGGAGACCCATGTTGTAATCTATTCTCATCCATGGAAGCTCACTGGTGACTTAAGGTCAGTCACTTTCTCTCACACCAACTAACATTGGACTTAATACCATACATATTTTTAAAGTTTTCAAATTCGTTAGTTTATGAGCTTATAGTAGTCCTTGACTTATGACCACAATTGAGCTCAATTTTGTTAAATGGGACATTTGTTAAATGAGTTTTGTCCCATTTTACAATCTTTCTTGCCTATAGTTAAGTGAATCACTGCAACTGAGAAGTTAGTAGCCTGGTTGCTAAATGACTCTGTTTTCCCCATTGACTTTGCTTGTCAGAAGTTTGCAAAAGGTGATCACATGATCTTGGGACACAACAGTGGTCATAAATATGAACCAGTTGGCAAGTATCTGAATTTTGATCACACAATCATGGGGATGCTACAAAGGTTGTAACTGTGAAAAATAGTCATTTTTCAGTGCCATTGTAACTTTGAACCATCGCTAAACGAACTGTTGTAAATTGAGAACCACCTGAATTTAAATCCTGCAAGTGAAGAGAGAAAACAACAAACAAGATATAAGAATCATTATCTCTTTGTAAGAGTATTATAGTCAAAGGAAACAGTTTCAAGGGTGTACAACTTTCCCCTTCAGAGCTGAAGAAGCTTCTTGGATGAGAAGCGAAAAGTCTTCAAAGAAAAAACAGAAAGTCCAGTTGCCTCTTGAAAAAGCATCTTTGGGTTTCCCCCTTCTTGTATCGGAATCAGAAACGATAGAGGGAAAAGAAGAGGGGGAGCTAATTTACCTGGGATGAACTTCTGCCATTTCTGTTCTATGTGGTATTTCACACAGCTATTTCCCGCGGGGTAGACTATTATCTGCTCATCAAAAAAGCAAATATTATTTGCTACTCGGGACTGGAACCCAAAGATGTGGAGAGCCTGAGCCACAATCACTGACATGGCGACTGAATTCAGAAAGCTGTGTTAGAAAGAGGAGAGACAAACGGGAGAGAATTTATTAGGCGGAGGTGGTCTTTCCTTTCACGGATAGCCTCCCTGGGACGGGGCTCTTCGGCTACTCTCGGCGGTCTCGCTCCTTCTGTTCGTTGCTCGCTCCGATCCGTTTTCAAAAATTGCTACCAACTGCCCAGAATTCTCCCTCAGGACCTCAGCCCTGGCCTCAGCCCCGCTCGTTAAAAGAGCAGGAAGAAGATGCGACCCTAAGGCTAAGCGCGAGGGAAGAGAAGGGGTTGCCATGGCGACAGCGTCCCCAGGACACGGCTAACAATTTGGCGGGGCGGAACCGGAAATAGATGGAAACAGCCACGGAAAGCGGAAGTCCCCCATTTTTTTTAAAACAATTCCTCGTGGTATACGAGAAGGTGGATGGCTGAAGCGGCTTTTTTTTCCGGGCTAAGTTGAATTAACCGGGGACCGGTTGATCAGAGTGAGTAGGACGCCTTTAGAAATTTAAAAAGAAACATCTAAAGCTCGCAAACACAAAAGCATCGATCACAGCTAATCTAAAATAGGGACCGCATCGAATTTCTTTAGCAGATAATTAATAGAGTGGATTCCGAAGAATGGAAGGAATTTTAGATTCGATTTAATGCAACATTAATAATTGGAGGGGGGGTAATTGGACATTCAATAGGCTGTAGATTATTATGTTTTATATTTTGTTTATTTTAAAAGCAAAAAAAAAAAAAGAAAGATGGAAATTACAAAATACCGGTATTACATGGGATACCTTTGCATTTAATTTAAAGTGACTGTTCCAAGGGGAGGGGGATTTCCTTATATAGAGGCTTGGATTAAAACAAATATAAAGCAAAATCATGATACTTAAAACACTTCAGTACTTTTCACGAGTACTTTTAGTACTTCATGATAGTGAAACACTTTAGTACGTTCAATAGTACTTTTTAACTGTTAAATCAGGTTTTAGATTAGTTGAGAGTTCTGTTTGATAAAGCATAATCATAGTTAAAGAGTGTAGAATCCTTATTTTAAAAGAGTCCAGGTCAAATGTAGTAACAGGTCATGTACAGAATTGTATTTGAAAAATACTTTCCAGGTTAAATTGAAATTGACATGTTGTTTTTCATCTATACAGTTATTTTAAACATTGATGCATAATAGCTCCTAATTTAATAAGAGTTTATGTATGGATGGGGAAAACCTCATCAATTAACATTGTATGTGCCTTGCTGAGGGAAGGATGAAGTTAGCAGTCCAATTCTGAATTTGTTCCATGGCTTGAATTCGCAGTATGTTGTCTGATAATTTTCTTGGTTTTGATATAGCTTGGAGGCAAAATCCAAACATCTCAAAAAGCAGTCTAAGATGCCGCCCATAGCTATGGAGCAAGAATTGTCATTATCCTCTGATTCTGAAGAATCTGTTATAGCAGATCAAGAGGTATGTTTGGCACCTGAGAAATACCCCAATATTCTAGTTGTGTATCAACTATAGGAATGAAACGTTAAGTTAACATTTAAGCTGAATTTTAAATGATCTCGTGTGAATTGATAAATGCAGGCTGATATGGAGCGCTGCTGTTTTGGAGCAGTGCTTTGGAGGTTTTTAAGCAGAGATTGGACAACCATTTGCCTGAAATGGTATAGGGCCATGATGGCAAACCTATGGCACAGGTGCCACAGGTGGCACACAAAGCCATATCAGTGGGCACGTGAGCGTTGCCATAGCTCAGCTCCAACGTGCATGTGTGCGCTGACCAGATGGATTTTGGACCTTTTGATCCCACTGGAAGTTGGGAATTGAGCTGTTTCTGGCCTCCGGCGGGAGGTGGGGAAGGCCGTTTTCACCCCCCAGGCTCTTAGAAAGCCTCTGGAGCCTGGGGAGGGTGAAAAACAGGCCTTCTGGGCCCACCGTGCCATCATGTGTTAAAAGGGGGCACATATGCACAAGGGTGAGGCGCATTGGATTATGGGTGTGGGTACACACGGTGACCTCCCCACACTCCCCCCGCTTTTGGCACGCGACGGCAAAAAGGTTAGCCATCGTTGGTATAGGATTTCCTGCCTGAGCAAGGGGTTGGACTAGAAAACCTCCAAGGTCCCTTCCAACTGTGTTATTCTGTTTTAATTTGTCTAGGACAATTATACACAATTTCAATAATCTTAAGATTTATAGCTGCTTTAGATTACTTGTAGCTGCATTGTAATCAGAGATATGTGCTTATTTAAATAGCTAAAATAATGTTATTTAATATTTATGCAAGGTGTTTCAAATATTCAAAACATGATTATCATAAAGGTAGAGATATCTGTAAGGAAGAGTCTATAGAGATTCTCAGTCATCCAGGTCCCAAAAGTGCTTTTTCAGGAGGCAACTGGACTTTCTTGGTTTTTCTTTGAAGATGTTTCACTTCTCCAGAAGTTGTGGCAGCTTCATCACTGGAAGCTTTCAAGAAGAGATTGGACTGCCATTTGTCAAAAATGGGGTAGGGTCTCCTGCTTGGGCAGTAGTTGGACTAGAAGATCTACAAGGTCCCTTCCAACTCTGTTAATCTGTTAAAGCTTCTTCGGGTTTGACTAGATGTTGGGGAATGGAAGGATTTATATTCCTTGCGGACAGCTGGTCATTTGCATCCTTTTAGAGCAGCGGTCACCAACTGGTAGTCCTGCGGGCCACTGGTAGTCTGGGAGAAGATTTTGGTGGTCTACAGAAAAATAATTTGCATTTTTTTATATTGCACTAAATACTATTTATCTTTTTTCAAAAAAAATCATATTAGTGGTCTGCGGGATTTAAAATTATGAATTTAGTAGTCCCTGAGGTCCGAAAGATTGGCGACCCTTATTTTAGAGGGTCAATGAAGTACTTGGAGGTTTAATCGCTGACTCTGAGGATACAAAGAAAACGTCTTCAAAGAAAAAACAAAGTCTAGTTGCTTCCTGAAAAAACACCTTTGGGACATCTGTAAGGGAGATAACTGACAATTAGACATTGCTATGCAAGTACTGTGCATAAAGATGGTAATTGTGTTGTGATGTAACTATCCATTTTTTCCATTTTTGTATTATCGTGACTTGCTATATTGTATTAAGATAATGATATCCTTGATTAGAACTTAACCCATGATGACTACATTAACTCAGCCATGCATGGGTATAGAAGTGGTTTGCCATTGTGTTTCTGCAGGAATGTATCTGCAACCATAGAATTCCTTGATTGTCTCCCTGTAATCTTACCCTTTTTAGGGTCTGAGGCCAGATAAGGTTGACCAATTGTCACTAAGATGAGGCTGAATTATTTTATAATGTAATTAAAACAGTTTGTTATCCCAAATAGGTTAAGGGGCTGTGCTTGAAAGTATAGTGAGTTTAGGTTTGCATATTAGCTGTGTTAATGACAGTATTAGTTACTGTGCCACACTTAAGAATTGCACAGTGCAATACATAGTATCTAATCTAAACCAGAAGTGTTCATGTGTGGCATTAGGATAAATGCTGTAGCTTGGAAATCACTGACCAGGTGTTTCTTTTCCCTTGTGTGCTCATTTACGTCCTTTGATGTCACATGCTCACTTCTATTATCAATCAGTTTTATATTTGTATATATTAATTTTGTAATGAGTTAACATAAATACTACCTTTTTTCAATGTAGCTTCAGGAAGCGTTTGCTAAAGGTTCATTGAAACCGGGCTTAAATATTGTGTTGGAGGGACAACCAAAAGCCTTTAATAATGTGGTAAGTACTGTGATATCAGTTGTTTGAACTTTTTTGGTTGTTTTTGTTTTTGTTTATATTTATATGTTTTTATAATATTTTAACTTTTGTGTATTGGTTTTTATTCGGCTGTTCACCGCCCTGAGTCCGCAAGGAGAAGGGCGGTATATAAATCTAATTTAAAAAAAAACTTCAATGTTTACTTCGTATTTTTAAGCATCAGCCTTTTAGTATACTGAATTGGAATTCTAAATTCAACACCAAGCATTCAAGGGTTGGGTCTATTTATCTGACAGCTCTGTAAGTCCAACCTTTTAGATTAGGTGTCGTTGATTGGTTACAAGCTTTAACTCCTTGGTTTTTGGGGAAAAAAAGTTAGAAATGTTGGCAAGTAAAACACTCCATTTATAAAGGTACGTGTTTTCAGTTTGGTATATTATGAACGTACTATACCGTAATATGATCATAATACAAACATAATAGGAGAGACTTGTGGAGCATACTGCCAGTGTAACAAAGCATTACATTTTCTATGTACTGTAGATCTTTGTTCTCAGAATACCTGACATTCATTGATTAGAATTTTTAAATATTGCACATTTTGTCTGATACAAGAATAACTGACATTCATTGATTAGAATTTTTAAATATTGCACATTTTGTCTGATGGGCATGTAACTGGAATCTGGCTTTTTGAGAGAAATTGGTGTGTTAGTGCAAAATCTTATTGCTTGCTTTAAAATGAATATCATCTGCAACCATTCTGAGTGGTAGTTTGGATAATATGGTGTATTAACTGATATGGAGAAACATCTAAGCATTGAGGTTATGTAGCATTAATATGATCTTCCTAGGATGGATTGAAACGATGCTTGTCTGAATTCCAAAGAAACCTGTCCTGGGTCGAAAGGCTTGATATTACCTCTCCGCTGCAAACAAATGTCTCTGGTGCAGCTTCTAAGAACATAGTTGAAAAGGATTCTGTTGACCCTGAAGATGACTTTAAAAGAGAAATGAACTTGTAAGTCTTAGTTATAAGGCAAAAGTTTCTCTTATGCTGGGAGTCTTATATGCAGTTTTTTTTTTTTCATTTTCATGCACAATAGATGATATAGTGTGAATTCACATGAAGTGCTAGACTGGTCGACATAGGGCCCTAATCCGTAATGAATGGATTCTTATATACGAAACAAAAGTAATATAGCTTAATAATGTGTGTTAACTGGTCCACTACACTATGTATAAGCTATATGTTGATTTAATGTTAATAATAAGTTCTTTTACTTCCCACTGCACATGTAACAACTTATTAACATATTGACACTATTTGTATAGCTGCAGTTGTTTGACAATGCATATTAAAAAGCTTACCTCTTGAATGCCTCCATAGCAGCAATGATTTCAGATGGAAAAGGCAGCTAGATTAGTTTTTTTTTTTATTTCAGTGAGGTGTATGTTTAATAGGCCACAAATCCTGAATTTTTTGGAATATTTAGCCACTGATTAGAAATAGTAATGTTGGTTCTGTTTTCCCCAGTTATCATCAAGCCCAAGCCTCTGTTCTGGAAGCGTTACCTCGGTTACATCAGTTTAAAATCCCCACAAGGCGGCCTGATGATTATTTTGCAGAGATGGCAAAATCTGATCAGCAGATGCAAAAAGTAAGATTTATAAGTCTTCAATTTCACACCTCTTCTAGCTGTCATTATTAATGAGCATTGCTCTGTGGGAGAGAAACTTGTGTCACATCTGTTCTACAATTTTGAAGATACTGGTTTCAGAGCTTGCACAGAAATGTAGAAATGGGAATTAATGTGGTATGTTTACGTAATTTACAAGAGTAACATTAAGCCTCCTAATCTTCACATAACTAATAGTTAAAGTTATATACTGTAGCATAACTTATGCAGCTAAAAGTCCTGTAATATAGAAGGGCCTATTACCTTGCTATCCTGCAGTGCTCTTCCTTCACTCATTCTTGATAAAAGATATGGGACCAATAGGACATAGACCTGTATTGTTGTTTAGTTATGTGAGATATGCTGCTTATTGTTTTAGCACAGAATATTAATAGGAATTTACTATTGGAGTCAATATTTCTACTTCTCTAAATTCCTTTTTAGAACATACAGAATAAGTTATTAGATTTTATTACTTCTATGGAATTATATCGTATATAGTTATGCTGAATCCTTCTTAGTAGCAATATTGAAATTAATATTGTACCTTTTGGTCTTTTATTTATTCCATAGCTTTTAATCATCTACTTATCTTTCTATTTTATATATATGCGAAATAGTTTCATATGGAAATTTATAGTTAGTATTATTTATGCCAGTGAATACCTAAAATAAAACAAGTGAACATCTACTGGAAAAAACAGGAAACAGAGATATGTAAAAACAATGTTTAGTTTTCACAATATCTTAGATTATTAATTTTAAGACATAATACATCGTATTTAATGTTTCTGTTCATGCTTTTATGTTTTTTATCAACTTTTATCTGAGCTACCTGAAGTCTTGGAAACTTTGGTGGGCTATACATTTTAATAAATGAAATCTAACTCATTTCTTCATTTCCCCCTTATAATTCAGGCTGATGTTTTTCCCTGTGGGGAGTTTACCTCTCCCCCTTAGAAATATCCATTTAGTTTTTATTTATGGATTAGATTTTTATCCCACCTTTATCAGTTTATATGTAATTCAAGGCAGCAAATACTATAGTGTTTTTAGGGGAGATTTCTACAAAAAAAAAGGGATTCAGTCCTACAATGTCCCCTATTGATAAAGAAAAAGGGGACAGCTTTTACTTTATTATCAAAAATTTTTTAAAGATTAAAATAAAGTTATGTTCTCTCCACCTCCCACTTTGGGATCTGGCTCCTCTCGCTTTTGGAGTGACATGCAGTGTGAAGCTAGGTTTTTTTTTTAACTTGATTTATATGCCACCCTTCTCCGAAGACTCAGGGCGGCTTACAATGCGTTAAGCAATAGCCTTCATACTTTCGTATATTTATACAAAGTCAGCTTATTGCCCCCACAAACTGAGTCCTCAATTTACCTACCTTAGAAGGGATGGAAGACTGAGTCAACCTTGAGCCTGGGGACATTCAAACTAGCAGTAATTGCAGACAGCTGCGTTTTAATTACAATGCTTAGTCTGCTGAGCTATCCAGGCTCCTAGTATGGTCCTTAAGTTAGTGAAACTTGCCATCTAAAGTTACAATACATTTGGGGCACTGAATATGTATTTGTGTGCCTAAAATAGCTTTTTGCTTTGACTGTTATGTGTTATGGTTGGATATGTATTCTGATATGGCTATCTTGCCTAGTGTGAAATGCTGATGAACCTTGTCAGAATAGGCCCTGAAGATGCAAAGTGATGATAAAATTTAATAACATATTTAAAATGCTGTAGCATTGTTACAAAAACCTGAAAAAGTCTTTGTCATGTCTAAACAGTAGGAGTATGCTTTCATCTGCTAAAACAACAACAAAAAACCTATATTTTTTTGCATTAGATTCGTGAAAAGCTGAAGAGCAAAAAAGAATCAATGGAAAAGTCTGAAAAGGCCAAACAACTCCGTGCCCTAAGAAAATACGGCAAACAGGTACACTTGCAATTGGATGACAAAAATCTTTTCAATTCATTCAAACTGTTTTGCTTGGAAGATTTTCAGTCAACAGACAGGTTTCCTCAGAAGCTGTATGAGAACCATATTTATCTGCAAATCCATAAAATTGGAACATTTTGGAAAAGTTCAGGTACAAGGGAGAGCAAGGCTCATGTTTGATTTTCTTGTTGATAGATTCAAATTGACGTGTTGCAGAAGAGACAGAAAGAGAAGTCCACAATGTTGAATGCAGTCAAAAAATATCAGAAGGGTGAGTCACTTCCTTCCCACCTCTCAATTTTAGAAAAAGAGTAAGAAGCTGTGATAACAAGAAAACATGAGTTTCAGCATCAGCTGCTTAATAAAGGCTTGTTGTGCCAGTAAATAGTCTGCTATGGCTGAATCATCGAACCAACTATATGTTGGTAACAGTTTTATATTTACAACTGGACAATCAGCACTTACGTTAACTGATAAGGGATCCTCCATTAAATGTGAGCTATGGTCACTTGTTTCTGTTCATAGTTTTTCTGCAGACTTCTGATTTTATGCAGACTTTCTCCTTTTGCCTACTTTTCTCCATTCTATTAATTCACTAGAAAAAGAAAAAGTAGAATGTGGATCATAGCCACCAACAGATTTCAGTGGCTCTGTAAGCCTTGTTTAATAGCTGCGTCAGTCAGCTGACCTTTTCATGTAGACAGCTGAAATAAAGAAAATTTGAGGACAGAAAGTGGCTATTTGTGAATAATTGACTTATGAACTGAAAACAAACTACAGATTCAGAGATGCTCACCTCAAAATACTCTCTTATCCACTTTCTGGTTGATAGATTTGGGAATCTAGTAAGATCACCGTAAATTTAACAAGCTCAATGTTATGTCATTTGGTAGTCAGTGATTGGATGTATTTGGGACTTTCTAAAAAGTAAATGCTTCTTTATGTTAAGCATTGAATAACTTTCTTTAAATTTGGTTCAATGTGCATAAACTATTACAAACTTTGGGATCCAAGGGTTAAGAGTGCTAGAAGGCTGTAGCCACTTATTCCTTCTTTCATGTAAGGTCTCTTGGACAAGCTGGAATTCCTGGAAGGTGAAAAATCATCTGAGCCTCAGAAGAAGAAGGAAGGAACAGAAAGGCAGCCAATAAAGAAGGGGTAAGACTAAAGTGCATCTTTGTTCTGAATATGAGTCTTTTGTAATAAAATGGAATGAAATAGAATAAAATAGAAGAGCTGGAAGGGATCTCGGAGGTCATGTAGTCCAACTCCCTACACAAGCAGGGGAGTCTATACCAGGGGTCTTCATGGTTGGAGACCTCTGGTTTATACCATTTCAGACAAGTGGCTGTCCACATAACGAAGATCAAAGGTTGATCCACCAAGAAAGGTTATCATAATTTCTGTGGTGCAATTTCTTTATTTGAGCGACTGTCAGTGATTGTATGCACTCTTATCATTTTCAAGATTTTTAAAAAGAATCTTTTAGAAGCCTTAATAACTGAATGAAACAAAGGAGTGAGCATCATGTATAAAAGCAGCTAAAAGGAATTACCATATTTTTTGGACTATAAGACGCTCTGGAATATTTTTGGAGGAAAACAAGAAAAAAAAATCTGCCTCTGCCTCCCAGCAATCTGCCTCCTTGTAGCAAACAGCCTGGTCAGCTTCAGCACAGCCTGGTTTAGCACAAGCAGCTGATTTGCGGTTGGATCTGCCTCTCAGAATACCGCCTATCAGCTGTTCCAGGCTGTGGGGATCGCCACCATCGTCGCCTCCATGCACCCCATTTTCAGCCTCTGTGTTTCCTGTTTTTGGCCTCCATGCACCCCATTTTCGACCCATTCCAGGTGGCAGGGATTGGTGGCAGCAGTGGCGATCCCCACCACCTGAAACAGACTGAAAATAGGGCGTGCAGAGGCAGCAATAGGCAGCAGCGGTGGCAATCCCTGCAGCCTGAAACAGCTGATAGGCGGGATTCTGGGAGGCAGATCCCACCGCTAATCAGCTGCTCGTGCTAAATCAGGCTGTGCTGAAACTGACCAGGCTGTTTGCTGCTTGCTGCAAGGAGGCAAATTGCTGGGAGGCAGAAGCCGAAGGCTGGGGGCCGGCGGGTGGGCGGAGCTTCGGCAATATTTGCTATATAAGATACAGACATTTCCACCCACTTTTGGGGGTGGGGAGTGCGTCTTATACACCGAAAAATACGGAATATCATAAATATGAACATTTAAAACTTGAAAAATACAAGAACTGTCTTATAAAGCAGAACTATGTTGCGACTTGTACATACGGAGAAAATTTAAATCAGGTGCTGACATCTAGCATTTACAAAATGATCTTGAATACAGATTGAATAGTCTTTGCTAGATTAAGAGGTATGTTTACTGAAACCGAGTCTGTCAGAAAGTGTAATATTTGGCTATTTTGAAGAAACAGAACACGTACGGGCCAAAGTTCCTATTTTTTTCTTTTTCTTTCTTTTTTTTAATTTGTAGGAACAAATAGCTAGTCGTGACTGACATACTGTCTTTTCTTTCAGACCAAATGCAAAAAGACGCTACAAGAATCAGAAATTTGGCTTTGGTGGCAGAAAGAAAGGGTCCAAATGGAACACCAAGGAAAGTTACAATGATGTGTCCAGCTTCCGTGCTAGCAAAGCCCACAAGAAGGGAAGTGGCAAAGGGGGAAAAAGAGGTGCCAAAGTAAGTTACAGTTGGGTTATCACATGCTACAATTGGATCACTAGAGGAGCAAGTGTAACTATGCTGATAAGACTAGTGAATTCTATATTTTTTTCCCCCTCTCTTTTCAGAAGAGGCCTGGCAAAAAGATGAGGCAGAAAATTAAGAGCCGTTCGTGATCAGGATTGGAAATGGAATGACAGTTCCATACACAATATTGGCATATAACCATGAACAGATATGCAATGTGAACCTCCCTGGTATGGGTGTGCTGTGGCATGGCAGATGTTTCTGTTTGATCCTGAGCACAATACTATTCACACACAAATGGCAAATAGATGCTTTTTGTTGCCTTTCCTTTCAGACTAGTTTGAAAATTCCTTAAGTGAATTAAAAAGTATCGATGGTTTCATCCTCCTCCTTTAAGGTTTGGAAAGATGCATACTGGAATAAATAGAAAGGATATCAAAGTCTTTTCAGTTCTTTGCCTATAATGCAAAAGCAATGTTGGGCCTGCAAGTATGGCAGTAGTGCCTGTGTTTGACCTCTTCATTACTTCCTTCACATAATGGCACTTGATTGCTCCCACCCTTTGAGTATCATGAATTGTGCATTAATCACTCATGCATATAAGTACTCGGAGAGATGGCGTAGTTATGGATGAGAAATTCATCGCCCAGGTATCTTATGAAACACACAAACACAATTTGGGAACAAGTTTATTGCAATTGCTAAAAGTTCAAAGAGCAAGAGAGTTTCCTGTCTTAAAATAACCAATTACAATGACAAGACGATAATCTTGCAGGGCAGAAATCCTAAATGAAAGTTTAACATCTTTACAGTAAGATCCCGCGATATTACTATGCCCTTATTTGCTTTTGGTCATCTGCTTCAGGCGCCACAGAGCAGCCATGTACCTGCTGATTTCAGTGCTCCGACTTGGGAAGTGCAGCCTATTATCGTTCCTGTTAATACTGATCTGTGAAAGAGAATATGATTATAACATAAGAGCACTGAAATAAAAGAAGGAACAAAGTGTTGGATGCTTCAATATAACTTCCTCTCGTCTGATAACCCTTTTGATGCTACCTGAACCCTTTGAAGGCTTTCTTCGTGATTCTAATGTTTCAAAATGGTATCGTTTTCCTGGGAAGGCTCATCTTAATCATGACTACTTCAAAATTGGGGGTGGCACTTGTTCCACAATATTAACTTTCCCTGAAATCCTACTTACCAACGGTGTAGAAAACCAACCAATTTCCTGACTTTCACTTTGTGGTTCTGTGTATTTCTTGGGTGGCTCAAGTGCAGCATGATGAATAAGCTTTAGGAATTTTGCTGTTGGGTTAAAGCATTGACAGTAATTATTAGGTAGTTTCAATTAGGTGGGTGTGAAATAGTAGATGTGTGGAACTAGATTACTTAGAGTTATATAAATAGTGAGTTTTACTTAGAGTTATGTAAATAGTTCTATTGAACATTTAATGGTATTTTGGTCTATCCAGTATTAGGTATTTTTGTTTACTTTGGAATATATAGTATACTATTCAAGAAATACTGTCACAAGATGACTGACATAAAACAGAAAATCAAATGCATAAAATTTTAGTTTATTAAATTGCTTTAATTGTTCTTTCTGGGAAAAAGCTAAGCAGTTTTGGCAGGCATTTATATCTTGTATGTTTAATGAAGCAAAAATGCAAGGCATACATTCCTTTTGACATAATACTTCAGTGTGAAACTATGCATTTAACCTTTTCCTGTTTTTAATGAAAAATTGTAGTTCATGAATAATTTCGATCCAATAACATGCTCATATTTTTGTGTCATGGATTCCCATTCTGATCTAGATTTTGCCCTTCTGAAAATGGATTTTGCCTGGCAATTGTCCTTCCAATTCCAAGAAATCTTCTATCCTGCTATTAGTTTTAAAGAATACTTTGTATAATTTATAGACATACAAAATATTTCAGAAGATACTTTTTTGAAAATGTGGGAGACAAAAAAAAGTCCCACACTTGATCTTGGCCAGGAAGCAACCCTTATACCCATCTAAAGCGCTCACTTTTCGTTTTAGAGTACTTTTAGATTTTTGTTTGTGTTTGAATGTGTTTTGTTTCACATTCTGATGAGAGAGAAGTTTCCTGAGAATGGGCTCTAGCATGAGGCCGAAAGCTTTGAAGACTAAACCTCTGGTCCCAGTGGCCAACCCAGGGTGGATCCTGCAAAGTAGATATAGTTACATTTCCTCTTCCTCCCCCCCACCCCCACCCCGCTTCTTACCTCATGCCCTAATTTCTCTGCAGAATTTTACACAATGTTAGTTAATCCAAAAGAGAATAATATGATTGAGATAGGCTTGTGTGAATAAAAGGGCTGAAGCCAAATTTTATGGCACCATTTTAAAGACAGGAGATGTAAGCACTTTTCTGAACTTTAAGAAAACAAAGGAAGTGCCATTAGTAATGGGTGCCTTGGGTGCAGTCCCAGAACAACGAGCACCACTTGTACACCATCGGCATTGACAAATTCACCATAAGTCAATTGAAAAACACAGCTTTACTTGGAACAGCTTACATCTTGTGACGATGTCTGTAATATCACCAAACACCCACACTGCCTATCCCAGGTCCTTGGGAAGGGCTTAATAGGTGGGCAAAAATGCCACATCCAGTCTGAACATCTGGCTAACTACAATGAACCATAATAATAAAATTAAGGCATCCTAGGTGCTTGCAAAAAACTGCATATGAAAGTTAAAGGACTGGCAGCTGTGACTTCACAGTTTTGTGAACAGATAGTGATACTGATACCAGTCTAAACATCTGGCTCCCTTGCAACCAACCATAATAATAAAATATCAGTGGCATCTATAACAAACTGCAATTTAAAAAAATACTGTAACAGTGTCTTACCATCTTCAGGTTCCTCTAAATTATCATGCCAAGAGGCAGGTTTCCCAGTTACAGCATGAACTGGAGAGCAAAAGGAAGATTATGAAATTAGCTATTGCTGATCTTCAAATTAAGGCACTCTTAAACTTTGTTTTAGACTACCATAAGAGAATGAAAAAGTTAATATTTTCTCCTTACCTTGCTTTGTTTGGGAACAAAGCTGCCTGCAATTACTGCAAGTTTGAATCTCATCAGGCTCAAGGTTGACTCAGCTTTCCATCCTTTCGAGGTAGGTAAAATGAGGACCCGGATTATGGGGGCAATAAGCTGACTTTGTATAAAAAAGAACACCGCCCAAAAACCCTACTAAGCAGGTATATACAAAAAAGTATGAAGGCTATTGCTTAACGCATTGTAAGCCGCCCTGAGTCTCCAGAGAAGGGCGGCATATAAATTAAATTAATAAAATAAACATATAGTTTGAAATGCTGACTTTTGCAGAACCAAAAACATGCATAGAGATCCCATGATTTCAGCCAGATCTTTATCGTTTCGTCCCACTCCCTTTTCATATCAGTATGGCCTACATCTGGTGTTTATTACATTCAATGGCTAGGATAACGTTAAAAAAAGGGAAAGGGAGCAATACATGTAATCGAGTTATGACCCAAAATTTATGTTGCCGAGTGAAATATTCATTAAGTGAGCTTTTCCCCATTTTACAATTTTTCCCACCACAGTTGTTAAGTGAACCACTGCAGTTGTTGAGAGTGCCACTCTCGAATTGGCCTTTTTAGTCACACTAGATGCTGTTTTAGGACCTCTTTCCAGAGCACGAAACCATAGTCTCTTGAGACCGAAGGATGCCAATGCAGTTGTTGGTATTGTGTTTGTTAAGTGAATCTGGTTTCCCTGCTGACTTTGTTTGTTAGAAGGTCGCAAAAGCTGATCACATGCCCCCAGGACATTGCAAGTGTCATAAACATGAACCACATGCCAAGCATCTGGATTTTGAACATGTGACCATGGGGAATGCTGGGATGGTGGTTAGATGTGAAAAATCACCACAAGTCACTTTTTCAGTGCCCTTGTCACTAAATGAACCCTTGTAAGTCGAGGACTACCTGTATTTGACAAAACCGCCTTCTTCCAGCCCACCTACCTTTCATGAGGGGGTTTAACGCATACTCGGTATGCAGGCGCTGGCATCGCAGCTCTTTCCGGACCGTCTCAGTGAAGATCTTGTTCTGACTGACTGGGTCCAATGGTTCCTTTACGACCCCCTTGACCCCAGCCATGCGGCGTTACTTGGATCGCTATTTCAATCGCTCCAGGACTTCCGCCGCTGTTGCCTCCGGCCGGAGCGTATCCAAGGGCGGAGACCGTCGCTTTCTGGTCTCCCAGCTATCGACTTAAGAACGTCTCAAGCAGGGAATCCTAACTCCGCCTCTCTTCTTTTCATTGGCTGAAAAATTAAAGCTTTCCAAGTACTGATTGGTCGTTGCGGCCGGTCGAGAAATATTTGAATCCGCTTGCCTCTCGGAAGCAAGCAAGGCAACTTTAAGCGTGAGGATGTCTTTTCAAAACCTGGCTCGGTCGACAGCTGGCTAGAGAAGTGTCTGCTCCGTACCCGACGCAGGCTTTGAGTGGGTCTCGATCTCGCTCTTTGTGATGTTGGTGTGTTTGCTCTGTCGGCTTCCCCCCGCAGAATGCAACCGGCGGAAGACTCGGAGCTGGATGGGAGGATTCGCTGCACGGTGGCAGTGGAGCATCTGGGTGCAGCGGTGGCCCCGAATCGGCTGCTCCTGCGGGATGCCTGGGTCAACCTCGGGCGGAATGAGTTTCGCGAACTGGTCTTACAGGTGACGAAGGCCTCGGGTCCAGGCCGCCTCCAGAACTTCCCTTTGCGTCGGAACGAAATGCGCCTGTTCACACGTTTTGTGAAGGACGGGAAGAGCTCGATCCGGTTGGGTCCCTTAGGTTCCAACTATGTACAGCTGCTGCTCTCTAACTGCCCTCCGGATCGCTTGCGTCGCTTCGTGCAGACTCTGCGCATCAAATTTGAAGCTGCCCAGCACGGAGGGCGGCCGGTGCCTGAGCGGACAAAGCTCCTCTCTAGCTTGCCGCGCACATTCGACACGGTAAGCCCGGTGCAAGTCCGCGATTTGCAACAAGCAAATGCCCGAGAAACTCAGGCTAACGTTACAGCCACCCCCACGAAAGGACAGACTCTACCCTGCAGATCTAGGAAGCGTCCTCTGGAATCAGTGGATGGGAGGCAGGTAAGCTATCTTCTGCCTGAAAAGGTAACTACGGTATTTGCTTATACTAGTAAGCGTCAATAGGTAATACTAAGCGCTAAAGAAAAGATGCAGAGAATCATACCCTCTCTGATGGTGCTTTTCCCAAATCGAAGAAGGACCATTGACCATGCTGACTAGAGGATAACATGTTGGGAAGATAGATCTTGCCAATAATTTTTTTACAGCTTACCAAAAAAAAAGGATAAAAAATAATACAAACTAAAAGATAAAGGTTCCCCTCGCGCATATGTGCTAGTCGTTCCTGACTCTAGGGGGCGTTGCTCATCTCCGTTTCAAAGCTGAACAGCCAGCACTGTCCAAAGAGGTCTCCGTGGTAATGAGACTGGCATGACTAAATGCCAGAGGTGAAGGGAACGCTGTTACCTTCCTACCAAAGGTGGTCCCTATTTTTCTACTTGCATTTTTTAATGTGCTTTTGAACTGCTAGGTTGGCAGAAGCTGGGACAAGTAACGGGAGCTCACCCATGTTACACAGCACTAAGGATTCGAACCGCTGAACTGCCCACCTTTCAATCGACAAGCTCAGCATCTTAGCCACTGAGCCACCGCATCCCTTCCAATACAAACTAAGAAAAATATAAAGAAGGAAAAGAAGAAAAGTGGAAAGAAAAAACCAGAATATATACATAATATATATACACATGCAGGCAGTCCTCAACTTACAACACTTCATTTAGTGACCATTTAAAGTTACAGTGACGCTGAAAAAAGCAACATGACCGTTTTTCACACTTACTACCTTTGTAGCAGCCCCGTGATCATGTGATCAAAATCCAGATGCTAGGCAAAGTGTTCATACTTGTGACCGTTGCCATGTCCCAAGGTCATGTGATCACCTTTTGCAAACTTTTGGCAAGCAAAATCAATGGGAAAGCCAGATTCACTTAACAACCATATTACTAACTTATCCACTAGTGATTCACTGTGGCAAGAAAGGTCGTAAAATGGGGGGGAAACTCACTTAATCAACGTTTCACTTAACAACAGAAATGTTGGGCTCAATTGTGATTGTAAGTCGAGGGCTGCCTGTATTCCCACCAGAACTGAACTTGCACTCCCAACTCCTCTTCCCTCGTCAGGAATTTTCTTTCCTCCCCTTTTTGGCAAAGAGATAAAAGTGTAAACCTTAAATGGTTGTCACTATAATAACCAGTTCTGATTTCCCCAGATTCAAATTGTTGTGTTCGGCACGCTGCCTGACAACGGGGGCGCCGTGTCCTGATTGGCCGTCACAAAGTTGCCATAAGTGCGGAAGTTTCCGCGCTTGCGGATTGGTTGCTGACTTTGACAGCTCGATATAAAAATGCTTTCAGCCTCAGAAGCGCTCGGCTCTGTTTGGTCGAGTAGCGAGTTAATAGTTGTGTTAATAAAGACAGTTTAACATTCCGTGTTGCCTTGTTTATGCCTGCCACTTCGCAACAGAGCACAAATGTATATCTTCTGCCTTTGGGATGTCAGTTAAATATGGATTGTCCCACCAGATGACTGAAGAAAAGCAGGTGAAGAAGCCTTGGTTGATGGGTTCCCGAGCAACACTTTCCCAGGAGCAGTCAAGAGTGCTGAATGCTGTGTTGAGTGGAAAGAATGTCTTCTTCACGGGGAGTGCTGGTAAATGAAAAGCGGTGGGAAGGGGGTATGATTAGGCATTTTAAATTAGGAATCCCAGATGTCTTCTATGACTATGTTGGGGATTCAAGCTAAAGAACTCCCACTGCTATTATTCATAAGAGATTTAACTAATGGGTTGGGATTTCTTTTGAGTGTATGAATAGATTACTTTCATATTTTTTTTTGCAGACTTCTTTAAGATAAACTGCCCTTTTTAATTGTCAAGCCGATAAGTCACAAGGTCACTTTGGTCAGTAAAAAGTCCAAAGGGTAAGAGTAAATGATGTTAAGATCATGCTGCAAATAAAATTGAAGATCCCAATAGAAGTGAATAAATGTAGCTCAGGGTTGAAATCTCTGAGCTTCGGTGTCTGCTCATAGCCGTTTCAACTTTTATTTTCAAAGGAACTGGAAAATCTTATTTACTGAAAAAGATTGTGGCCTCCTTTCCCCCAAATGGCACTTATGTCACAGCCAGCACAGGAGTGGCAGCATGTCAGATTGGGGGCATCACCCTCCATGCTTTTGCAGGTAACTGGAGTTCAGACCCTGAAAAGGAGAGAGATTGGAAAGAATTTGGGCCTGGTAGGCCACTGTCATGCCCTCTTAATTTCCCCTTTGTAGGTATTGGGTCAGGAAAGGCCCCTCTGCATCAGTGTCTTGAGTTGGCCCAGAGACCTGGGGTTCGGCAGCAATGGCTGAATTGCCGCTGTCTGATCATCGATGAGATCTCAATGGTGGAGGGGGAATTCTTTGATAAACTGGAAGCGGTGGCTAGGTATGTAGAACCTTCTTTTCTGGATGGTATTCCTATACTTGCTTTGCTCCTAAGTAAATGGATCTAGAATACCACAGGAAGAGTTGCAGATTTCTAAGGAACAATCACTTTATGGATATTAGATTAGTTTCTTCCTGGAAGACATTTAGAAGTTTGTTGAGTATTTCCAGAGAAGGTTTGCAATGCTTAACCATTATGCCATCTTGTTTTATTTTCTATGTTTCTTAGTTTTATTGTTAATCTCTACTTTGGTTATTAATTTTATGCTTTATTTTCAACACTTTAATCATATTGTACCATAGATACTCTGATTTTTTTTAATACTTATATAAAGTGCTAAGAGTCATGCGATTTCAGCAAGATTCAACCAAACAGTCATGAAATGACCACTTCTCTGCCACAATAATATAGTGTAAGTAACTAAAAGATTGGGCATCTTGTTAACTCATGAACTGGCTTTAGATTCTAGCTGTGACTCTCAATCTTAATTTCACTAACTCTTGAGTATACTTTGAAGCATGTATTATATTCTCCAGTTTTTTACCACTTCCCCATGCACGCTATCAAAAGTGTCTGATATCCCTGGAACATTTTTCAAATTTTGGCAGGGAGTGTGCCAATTCCCTTAGAGGAATTGTGGATTTTTGCAATGGACTGAGAGCCTGGAAGGGATCAGGATTGTAGGCAGTATTGCCACTGTGCTTCTAGAGAGAAGAGGGAGGGAGGAAGGAAATAAGAGGAAAGGAAAGAAAGACAGCTATTGAAAATGGGAGTAAGACTTACTTTTAAGACATCCTTTCATAATTAGTTGTTTTTCCAGCTTGACTGGAAATCCTGGGATTGCAGAAGCACTAAAACAGATTATTCTTAGATAGTGCAATTAATTTTCTTGGCCAAGAGCATTAAAAAAAACCATTTTTGAATCTCTTTCTGTTTGCTTTCTGGCTAGAGATGTCAGGAAATGTGAGGATCCATTTGGAGGAATCCAGCTTATTATCTGTGGAGACTTCTTGCAATTGCCTCCCGTTACCAAGGACCACAGACAGCCCAAATTCTGTTTCCAGGTCTGTTATAATTGCTGCTGCTGCTTCTAACTCTGTGGTCAGTCACCAGTCCTGACCAGGAATGTTCTTTTATAGGCAAAGAGCTGGAGAAAGTGCATCCATCTGAACATGGAGTTGACAGAGGTTCGGAGACAGACTGACAAGGAGTTCATTTCTCTTTTGAACGCTGTTCGTCTTGGCAGGTGAGATATCATCTTCTTGTTCAGTAGAACCATCAGGTGGAAAAGGATGGGGATCTGTCCTCTTGGGATGGGATAACTGAAACTTAAGACAAACTTCTTTTTTTCCATCTCTCCCTAATTTTATTTCTGAATGTTGACACTTGTTACATCTGCCAAGTTTGAATGCTGATTAAAATGTCATTTTCTTTTAATTGTTCACAAAACTTCAAATGTAACATTCTTTGAATGCTGGGATCCAAGGAGAAATGTTGGTTGATATTTACCACCAATGAAATAATTTGTAACAATTGTTATGCCAACCTTCCTGATTTATTGGTTCAGCTATTCCTATCACTAGCCAGGCTGGTTGGAGTTGACGGAATTGTACTGTAATACACATGGAGTTAAGACAGGCATGTCAAACTGGCGGTCCATGCCCTGGATGAGTCACATGCAGGCCACACCCACTCCAGCTCCGCAAATGGGAAAAACTGTCATGAAACGTCACGTGATGGCAACATGACCCGGCATGTTTGACACCCATGAGTTAAGTGGAATAGGAAGTTAGAATGGAGCAATGGTCCTCTTTCCTCAACAGGCAGGGAAACATACAGTACAATTTGTCAAATAGATAAATATTTAGTGTTTTCTAGAGTTGCTGTGATGCCAGGATTTCTATACATCCATGGATCTCCATTACAGGTCTTAGATTTTGTAATTTTAAATACCTCTACTGCAATCTGACAGATGTACAGAGGAAGTCACCAGACTGCTGACTCAAACAGTAATGCAAAAAGTGGAGAGAAATGGAATATTGGCTACACGGTTGTGTACTCACAAGGATGATGTCGAGTTCACAAATACCATGCAGCTGCAGCAATTAGCTGGTAAGAATCATGCAGCAACTCTTAATGAGGTACAGTAAGCAGCTTTTTCTTTGCCTTTGAGAAAGAAGATGACTTCCAATATGAGTTGTAAAAACTTAGAACCAATAATAGGACTTATTTCATATCATTTTTGTTTTGAATTAAATGGCAAAATGTGATATACTGTCCTACCAATTGTAGAGATTATGAGTTTTGTTGCATTTTGGGAATCCTGTGTACTCTTGATGTTCAAAATATTTATGATTGTAGAAGGATAAATTGAGAGGTTTGCGGTCAGTTGCCGGAACATTATTTAGGAAGCTGCTGGTATTAAATTCAAACTAAATTTAGCCAGAAGTCCCCCACTCATTTGCACCAATTGGATAAATTTGGAAATTTGAGAACATACTTTGGGGCAGCTTCATAAACTAGATGCAATATTGGGTTGTCTACTCACCTAATTTTTTATATGAGTCACAGAACCTCCATTTCTCAGAAATTAAACAGGTAGGTATATTGCTTATGAAATCTTTACTTTTCTGTTATTCCCCTCTCCTCCTCCCTCCCTCCCTGCTACTACTTTTATAGCAATTGCACTTATTTACAAATCCATGCCCAGTAGCCCCCTACCATATTATTTCTTCAAATACTTTAAAGGCTGGAGATTTAGTTTAAAGCATGCCTGTTTCCATTCCTATTTATTAATTTGAAAAAAATGTTAACTATCTTAGTGTTGCAGGATGTCTGAGGGGATATAAGTTTGCAACACTGCAATCAGAACCCTAGTGAATAAAATGTGATTTCTTTTCCAGGGCAGCCAAGGTCTTTCAAGGCTGTTGATAGTGATCCTATGTTGGCAAAGACTCTTGATGCACAATGTCCTGTGAAGAGCATGATTGAACTCAAGGAAGGTGCTCAGGTGAACAAACAAAACAGCACTGCTTGGGACAGAGGTGTTGTGGCTGCTTCGGAGATCCTTCTCTTTCTTCACAACACATCAGATCTTGCGAAATGCTAGAGTCTCCTTAATTTTAACGCCTATATCCTAATTTCTAAGCACTTCTCTGGATGATTCCCTTACCCACAAATGGGTGGAGGATGGTTTTGTTAGCATGCAGTGGAAGTAAATCTACTTTAGAAAGGGCTATGGAAAAACCCACAAGAGCATTCCTGTGACTTTCCTTTTTTAATAGGTGATGCTTACAAAGAATCTTGATGTTTCTCAAGGTCTGGTGAATGGGGCTCGTGGAGTTGTGATTGGATTTGAAACTGAAGGAAAAGGTTGGTTTCTGATAGGCAAACCTTGGATGATCTTCTCATGGGTAGTCATGTGGTTTGGTTTCGTTTTGCAATGAGGAAAATACATTCAACTGTTAAGATTGTAATGCAACACTGGCATTAATATTAATAAAAAATAACAAGAAAAGCTATCAAAAAAGTTTTGTCATATACAGAAAAACTCCTACCCCTCTTCCATTGTCAAACTTATTTGAAAGTGCTGTCCCTTTCCCTTTGTCCCAAACAATCTAGTTCAGTTCTAACAAACTCCATTGCTACAGATCAAGTCTAGATTTCACTTTCTAATGTAATTTTGTGCATTGTTCCTTTAGAAAAGTTTTACTATGGTCTTAGATTTCTCTGCTCTGTGTCACAACTTTGCAGAAGCAGTTCTATTTCTGCTTCACAGAGAGTTGACAATCATTTTATATAAAATGAGAAAATGTAGGAAAGTACTGTGATGTATGGTAGTTTGGCGTATTACCTATATAGATAACGCTTAACTTACCACTGGTTACATAGCAATCATTTGATACTTACAATCTGGTTTCAAAGTTCTAATGGCTGCCCCTGCCCCACCCCGCTTCATGTCACATGATCACAGTTAAGGCACTTGGCAAGTAGATTTATTTATGGCCATTTGCAGTGTCCCCCATGACCGCAATTTTTGGCATTTTTTTAAAACTGGAAATTGCCATTTACTTCTATTTTCTGGCAAAAAGCAATGGCTTCATGTAATAACCACGAGAGTTCATTTAACTTCAATATTTGCTTAACCACTGCAAAATAGGTAAAATCAGCCATGGTCATATTGGTGTCCCCGCTAAAAACATCCAGAAGCTATGACCATAATTTCAGGCTAAATTATGGTTATAAATTGAGAACTACCTGTAACCAGCAGTAATGACATATTGCAGTACCGAATAATAACTGTAGACTTGTGTTTTTTGCTACAGGCCTGCCCAAAGTGAGATTTCTTTGTGGTGTAACTAATATTATTGGCTTGGAAAGATGGGTTTTTAAGGGGCCAGCAGGCACTTACCTGAGTCGCCAGCAGCTGCCCTTGAAGCTTGCCTGGGCTATTTCTATCCACAAGAGCCAGGTTTGTAATATATCTGATTTTTGTGGGAAATACACAGTAATAATGGTTTATCACTGGGCTTCTTTAAGTATCAGCAGAATTTTGATTTTTGTACTAGACTCTTTATCAGTGTTAAAATCCTGGAATGTTATCAGCTACTTTGTTCTTTTTTGCCTGTACCTGATGGAATCCAACTTGTTTTGTTCCTCTCAATGATTTATAAAACTGAGCAGACTAAAGTTGCACACTAAATGCCATTAAGGCACGGCTTTATCCCTAAACTTTAAAGTAGATATTCTAATACTAAAGAAATCATGTACAGGTAATCCTCATTTATTAACTTCTTGTTCAGTGACAAGTTACAACAATGGTGAAAAAATAACTTTACAGCCCATTTATGACCTCTGCGGCATTCCTCAGGCTTGTGAGCACCATCACCGTCCGTAGGCGTGGTTTTTTGCCCAATCTGTGCTCCCCCCCCACCACACAGATTAATTGAAGAGAAGGGGATTGGAAGAAAATAAGCTATTTGCTTTTCTAAAAACAATCCGATCACATCAGGAGCCCAAGGCTGGGAACCTCAGGCATAGTACTCTCTAGAAATCTCTGCTTTGTAGGGGGAGGGGATTTCTCTGCTTTGTAGGGGGAGGGGATGAAAAAAGCAAGCAATTTCTGTAAGCAAGCTCTTCTTTGTCTGACCTTTTCCTACTGCCACTTTCTATTGAAGTGTAGAAGAGCAACAACTTATTCTCTTGAAATCTCTTTTTCTCCAATCTCTCTGTGGCAGGGAGGATAAATAAAGATAGTGTTTCTGTAGGCAATGTTTCCTTTATCTGACGCACATGGACACATGCGTGCGCACACACACACACATAGATAATACCATCAGTGAGAGTCAGTGTGGGTTTTCCTCCCTGTTTATGTACAGTATAGGTCCATGATGGTGAACCTATGGCACAGGTGCCACAGGTGGCACACAGAGCCACATCTGTGGGCACACGAGCGTTGCCCTACCTCAGTCCAGCATGCATGTGCGTGCTGGCCAGCAGATTTTTGGGCCTTCCGGGCCCACTGGAAGTCGGGAAACAGGCTGTTTCTGGGCTTCCGAAGGGCCTCTGGCGGGGTGGGGAAGGCTGTTTTCGCCTTCCCCAGGCTCGTAGAAAGGCTCTGGAGCCTGGGGAGGGCAAAAAATGGGCCTACCGGGCCCACTGTGCCATCACGTGCCAAAAGCGGGGGGAGAGTGGGCGGGGGGGTCATGCGTGCATGCGTGGGGGGATGGGGCGCATTGAATTATGGGTGTGGGCACGCACCCGCGCAATCCCCCCCCTACTACCCCCGCTTTTGGCACGTGATGGCAAAAAAGTTAGCCATCACTGGTATAGGTAGTCTACAATTTACAAACAAAATGGGAATGGAATTTTGGTCAGAAGTTGTCTTTATAAGTCAAGGTATTCACGAGATTGGACCTAGGGTTTTTTTGTTGTTTTTACAGCAGTTGTTAAATCCAAATCACATAGTAATTGGACAATCATTTAAATATGAGCCGGCAGTGTGCTGCAGCTGCCAAAAAAGCCAACACAGTTTTAGGCTGCATAAACAGAGGGATAGAATCAAGATGAAGTGTTAATACCAGTTTATAACGCCTTGGTGAGGCCACCCTTGGAATACTGCATCCAGTTTTGGTTGCCACGATGTAAAAAAGATGCTGAGACTCTAGAAAGAGTGCAGAGAAGAGCAACAAAGATGATTAGGGGACTGGAGGCTAAAACATAAAGAACGGTTGCTGGAATTGGATATGTCTAATTTAATGAAAAGAAGGACTAGGGGAGACATGATAGCAGTGTTCCAATATCTCAGGGGCTGCCACAAAGAAGAGGGAGTCAAGCTATTCTCCAAAGCACCTGAGGGCAGGACAAGAAGCAATGGATGGAAACTAATCAAGGAGAGAAGCAACTTAGAACTAAGGAGAAATTTCCTGACAATTAGAACAATTAATCAGTGGAACAACTTGCCTCCAGAAGTTGTGAATGCTCCAACACTGGAAGTTTTTAAAGAAGAGATTGGATAACCATTCGTCTGAAATGGTGTAGGGTTTCCTGCCTAAGCAAGGAGTTGGACTAGAAGACCTCCAAGGTCTCTTCCAACTCTGTTATTCTAAATTCTAATTAATCAAAATACATAATGTTTAAGCAAAACCATTATCGCAAATGGATGGTGTTGGTTGGCAAGTGGCAAAAAAAAGCCATTGGGCGGTGGGGGGGAGGGGGGATAATAAATCATGGTTACGGGACTGTAGGATGCTGAACCTGGTCATAAATGAGAGCCAGTTGCCAAGCACCTAACATGCAACCACATGGTGGTATCAGTGCAAAAATTATCTTTATAGGCTATTATATCTTCAAATGATCATTCAATGAATGATCATAAGTCAAGGACTACCTGTAGCTTCCTCTGCCAATTTTGGTGGGAAACAAAAAACAAAACAAAGCCCAAAACACATCATTTCCAGTAGCCAACATCCAGATAATCAGGGATTAGCACTAAAAAAAGTAATCACACACTATACAATGCCCTAATCAAGGAACTGCCAAAGAGAAAACCATACCTCCACCAATACTGGCAAGGCAAGCTACTCTATATAAACAGAGAGCAAACCCCCCACACATCAGCACTAATGTTACCTGGTTAGGTATTGAAACATCCGTGAGAAACAACAAACTCAGAGAGCACTAAATTATCTGGGTGTTTGCAGCCCTAATCTGGTAACCCCAATATACCATTTAAAGTCCTATCCCCTAATTCTGGGATCAGCAGAAAAGTACACTGGCCTAAAATTTGCCGCCCCAATTTCTAAGGATATATTCTGCTACACAGTAATTAAGTTGATGATTGGTGCCCTCCTTTTTTGTTTTTATCTGGGACAAAGCAAGGAAAGAAATTGGTGGATTCCCTTGGTTTCTCTTTTCTTGACTTCCCTTCCTATCAAACATTGCTCACCAGCTGGAAAACAACGACTTTTGCTAATGTGGGTTAGGACAGGGTTAGGTGAGTGTAGGCAGGTACTCAGAATGGCATAATTAGCCTTCTGTCAAACTGTCCAATTAAAAGAATGCTAAATATATATCCCCAAATAGCCGGGATGACAGTTCACAGTCATGGAGGAGGACAGTAAGCTAAAGGGAGAAAAAGCAATTGAGAACATGTGAACTTCATCCTCAGGTACTCTTGCAAGGAATGGCAATGCCTGCAGGATTAATCCAATTCTGTCCTCCTGGCCATCAGCATCTGAAAGTAGCCTATGAATGCCCATGAAAAGAAAAGAGTAGACAAAATAGTGCTATCAGCATAACTGTACAAAAATAGGTTGGTCAGAGCAGCAGAAAATCTGTAATGTGTTGGAAGTTAACAGAACAAGCAAGGTGAACCTAGATTATTTTCCCCTGGTTTAAGCTGAATGCCTGGGCAGCAAGACCTGCTATTTTTAATGCTGAGTGCTACTCATGTTAATAAGAAGCTTGCATAAAACCTGGTAAGCACTTTAGAACAGGGGTTTCCAACCTTGGCAAGACTTGTGGACTTCAACCCCCAGAATTCCTCAGCCACGTTTTGCTGAATTCTAGGAGTTGAAGTCCACAAGTCTTAAAGTTGCCAAGGTTGGAGACCCCTGCTTTAGAAAGCACCAATCAGACATTGCACCAGTAAATTTATCTGTAGAAACCAGGGGTCTCATATCTTCTGCTGCTCAAGCAAAGAAGGTCATGCAAGGCAGTTCTTCATTGGAGGAGAGGTGCATGTTGGTGGCAGCAGCCTAAAGTAGCAATAGAAGCTGAGCAGATGCAGCTTCTGATCATGTCAGCAATTACTCTGTAGAAGCAGAACGTTACGACAGTGTCCATACCAAAACTTGTGCAGGGAGAATTATTTTAAAACTGGAACTAAATAGTTTAAGCTACGTTAAGAAGTAGAATAAGTGGAGCTGGAAATAAGATCTTGAGGATACGGACATTAAAAAAATATGGTAGTTACTATATTTGTGCTGCAGTCAGAATACAGCAAGCTCATAGTTGTAATTCCAGTTACTGAATGTTTTTCCATTATTATTCCAAAGATTAAACCTGGGATGTACATCCTAGCAGATGACTTATGTACATACTTCAATATACATTTAACTGTTGGTGTTGTTAGCTCAAGTCTTGTCTACTAATAACTTTCAATCTTCACTTATTTCTTTTTCTAGGGTATGTCTTTAGATTGTGCAGAGGTTTCTCTAGCTCGCGTCTTTGAAAGTGGGCAGGCATATGTAGCACTTTCTCGAGCTCGTAGTCTGGCAAGTCTCCGAGTTTTGGATTTTGAAGCCAAGGTAGTCAGAGCTAATCCATGTGTACTGCAATTTTACAAGGAGCTGAAGAGAGACCGATTTTTAAATCAGGTAATTTGTCATTAGGCTATTCCAGAGTAGTACAATTTGGAGACAATATATTCCTATACAGAGTGGATATTTGGGGGTGGGTGGGTGAAAATTAGAAGAGACTACAGCAAGGCCCTTAACTGATTAGTGGCGTTACTGAGGTTTCTGGGTAGAACAGTCCCAAATATTTTTGGTTGTAGTTCTCAATTTTTGCAAAAGGAATTTTCCATTTGCCCTCATCATCTTTAATAAATTGCGGACTACAACTTTATTACTTAAAAAAAAAGTTTTAATGGATCAAAGTAAATCTCAGTATAAGGGGCTGAACAGTATAAGGTGTTTAACAACTTGAGTCTGACTTTGTTTACTTTTACTCTTTAGGTCTCTTTGCATTCCTATATTCACCCCGATAAAGAAAATGAAAAAGTTAAAGGAACATTTATAGGTTGAGAATCCTTGGTACCATTTTATTAATTAATTTTGGAACAGTTTTGGAACAACTGCTTCTACAAATTCAGTATTTTTATAAAGTATTGGAGCATTGTGAAGAAGAGAACAATTGTGAAACATCGTTTTCTATAAACATGGACAGTTCATCTGCCTAAAATGAACACTGAAGTTTTAACCCAAATCATTCTGTTCCTGAGTTTGCACTGATCAGATCTTAAAAATTACTTGAAGCCACCTTGACGGAATAGTCAAATTTTGCTAGGATATTTACTTCAAATAGCACTTACACTGTGTGTATTTTGAGTATTTGATATTGCTGAATAAAACTTAACTTTAAGGACTCATATTACTTCCTTAATAAACCAAATTAGATTTTACTTAATGATTGTTATAAATGTATGATTGCTAATTCTATACCCTGGACCATTTTGCTTCTGTTAAATGTACCAATTTTGAGAAAGGTCTTCGATTTTTTTAATTGAACAGAGACAATTTTCTTTGTATTATACAGTATTGTATGCAATAAACTTCTCAAGTTTAAAAGAAAGCCAACCAGATAAGAGTAATCTGCATCACATCCTAGTGTCTACAAAGATATTCATTGGAATTTCAAGAACAGAATTTGTTCCCTTAGCAGAATTTTAAGCAAAATCATTCAATTTAAAATCTGAACACCTTTTGAAGCAAAAATAATTTTGCTACTTAAATAACATTGCATATACTTGTTAAAATGCACTCTGTCCTACATGTACAGCAAGCAATGCTAGGCAAGATTTTCTGTTAACTATTTAAGAAAATAATTTAATGCTATGGTCTAGTGGTTAAGGCACCAGGCTAGAAAATGGGAGATTGGGAATTCTAGTCCTGCCTGAGCCATGAAAGCCAGCTGGGTGACTTTCACTCTCATTCTGTCTCAGCCCAACCCACCTTACAGGGTTGTTGTGAAGAAAATAGGAGGAAGAGGTATTAGGTATATTTGGTGCCTTGGGTTATTTGTAAAATAAGGCAAGATACAAGTAAATAAATAAAAACATTGCTTTTATATTGTATTGAAAGTATTAGAGGTACACTTATGTTAATTATTCCCTATCTATGATCTGCAGACCAATCGAGCTACTGCAGGTTGACCATACTGCAGACATCCGATTAAATGAGATTTTGAAGTTTTCACTCAATAAGAATTATCTTATTTTTATGAAGTGATTGCATGCAATAACAAACCAGAAATTTAACAGGAGCTTTGCCTCACCATCAGCTCACAGAAGTTGATTATTCAAAGTGATCTTGAATTAAAAGAATTTGGCCAATTATACATAAAGGAGCATAAAATCTTTTTCATAGACCTAAAAAAAACCATTTCAGATCTATTATACTGCAGAAACACTTTAATAACACTGATTACATTTGATACATCTGGAATAATCCATATCCTGACAAGAAAGATGCATACTCAGAACATTAATTATGTAAGCACAAACTTTCCAAGATGAGACTGATCTCCCAGGAATAAACAATAAACTTCAGGATTTTTGGAGGAAAAATTCAAAACAGTCACATATATCATTAATTTAAAAATACAAAGTAGACATATTCATAAGTTCAGTGTTAAATACTGAACCAAATTAAGGGACCATGCTTGGCCAAAATATGGCAGCTGTTTTTCCACTGTTACAGATACCAAGACACAACATTCATGACATATAATAAAATAGAGTCTTTAATCCAAAATCTCTTTTTTTTGTGCTAGAATATCCAAAGGAAAGCAAAATGAATTCAGTGGGCAAATACCCAGCATCTTCCAATCCGTGGAAGATGTTGATGCTGTGCCACTTGTAGAAGAAGCAGTAGAACCAGTATCCTCTTGCTCTTGTGAAAAGCTATTTCCGGCTGATGGCAAATTATAAAATGTTTCAGGAAGATCTTCATTATTGTTTACAAGCGGGCTGATCTTTGCTTTCCTTGTACTTTTTTCATTCTTATAGTGAGCACTTAAATCAATATAGCATTTGTACATATGCCCCTTAAGTTTCTTATAATCCAGATGACTCAGTTCTTCTGGTAATGACAAAAGCAGATCTAGTAGAACAGCTGACTCTGCAGAAAGCAATAAAGGAAGCAAAACATAAGTAGTGACTGGGAGCTAATTCATGCTGTATTTTATTTTCTAATTGACATTTTTTCTCTTATACTTCCCCAAACACTCTAGCGAAATAATTGTCATTGTTCACTCTTTCCTGCATCAACTTATTTGAATTTTAATTATCTCCAAGTCTTAGAGATTTATGGCAATTTTTAACATGTTTTTTTAATGAAAAGCTAAATGAAAAAATAACAGCTATAATTATATATGTAGAAAATTGTCTTAGCTCACTTCTCATTATTTTCACGTGGAAAAATTTGCATTTGAAAATTTTTCCTACTCTCTAAAATTTCAACCATTTTTCCATAAACATTGCTAATAAACAAGCACAGGTTTTATTTTGAGCTCATGTGGAATAATTGGAAGTTTAAATAAGCCTTTCTTTCATTTGTCAACCTAAAAGTGCAAAAATAGGTGGTCCACAGAGCTGGCCCTAGAATATTGGATGGGAAATTATTTTAAAACATTGCAGTACAGACTATATGTTTTATAATTGCTCTTTTGTTTACTATAGTTTATAATGGATAATTTTTCTGTATTGTAGGTGGAGCCTTTATGGACTTTTTTTTTTGGATCTCTACAACTGGGAAACTAGGGAACTGCTTTATTTTGAATTTCTACTGATTACTATAGAGAAAATTTTGAAACTGTAAAGTGAAATAACTAGTTGAGTTTGTAAATTTGTATATGTGTGTAATTCACACCAACAACACAACCAAAATCTCAAATGCTTATCCAACTGTCATATTCTTGCTTCCTTCACTGTAAATATTGCTCATTTTATAGGTTTCACACATTAGTATTGCAATTAAATATATATATAGTATCTCTCACCAGAGTCACACTTGGAATAAATAAGCGTTTGGGGATCCTTGGTGTTCTCAGCTTGGTAGTCTTTCTGCAGATATTTCATTACCCAAGTTAGGTGACATTACCAGTGCTAATATTTCCCTTGTCAATGTTAATGGATGTTGTCTTGGAGGTTCTGCTGCCCTAATTAAGAACTGCCAAACAAGATATCAGTAAACAGTCTGTTACTGCATTTTTGTATTTACCAGCTGAGCTTTTATTTCTGGACTTTCAGACTTACCATAGCTTGCCAAGTTCTTATCAGTAACTACTGCGCATGTCTACATTCCTTTTCTTCTTCTCTAAAAACTTTTGTTTTCCAGCCAGAGAGGTCAGGCTGGGATCTTTGCCAAAATGTAACTACTTTAGATAGTGAGATGTTTTATTTTCTTTACAAATAAATATGAGTTTAATTAGAAAATATATCTTCGGTTTATTTTTTCAAAGTATACACAAGGAAGAAGCCACGATTCCACCTCTAATTGAGGGCAATTACCCAGGCAAGGACCGGGGCTGATTGCCGCTCTGACACAGTCCAACCAAATGCCACTGGGAACAGCAGAACCTCCAAGACCACTCCCATTAACACTGACAGAGCAAGCACTAATGATGTTACCTAGTTTGGATAATGAAACATCTACTAAGCTCAGAGAGCACCAAGGATCCCTGATTTCAACTACAAATATTCCCCTTTATTGGTAAATAAGCTTTCAAATATACTGAAAACTTTGGAGACTTTCAATATGTTCTTTCCAGTTCTAGGGCTTTTTTATTCCCTGCAGCTTTTAAGAGTCTTCCCTTCAATAAGAACCCAGAGCAGTTTACAAAAATGAAATTTATTATAAAGAACAACATATTAAAAAGTAGATATAAGAACAACTAAGATTTAAAGATAGAATAAATAAAACAATTACTGCCACAAAAAATAGATATAACTCTAGATGCAGGAATAGTTCATCTTTTCATCTTGGTTTAAATCCTGACTTACCACCAGGTGGTAGCTCTGGTGCTTTAGATCCCCGTGAGATTACTGAAAGATACTTGTATATCTTTTCAAAGTCCACATGCAATTCACCATTTTCTGCAGGAGTCAACTGTTCTACATCTGATGATGTAGTTGCTTCCTCAGATTCTGTACTGGATTTCATATTCTTGCTAGGAACAGCTGGGGTCATGCATTGAGCAGCATTTACTTCTACAGGCTTTGGTGGCACAGAGTGAAGCAAAGAGAGTGGCTCTGCAGATGCAATTGTTAAAACCTAATTAAGATAATCAGAAGAAAAAATAACCAATAACTCAGGTGCCAGAAAACAGAAATTTTCTGTAGAGTATATTTTTGACTACTGCATCTTTGCTTGGAAAGATGAAAATCAAAGGAATGTAGAGCTGTAGTTAACAATGGTAGACATGCTTGTTTCAAAAGAACATTTGCATATCCAAAGTTAAAAATCTCTGAAATTATTATATTCATAGAAATATTTATCTTAATAAGATCGTGTCATGGAGGGGATATCACTGTTACCTGGGAAAAAGCAGCTGTTACTGCATCCTCAAGGCAACCTGTTAACTTCTTAGCTAAACGAATCCATATCTGGAATAGAGAGTATGACACAATAAATGAGTATCTTTTAGCCTACTTGTCTTATTTCTGAAACCATACTTTTAATAATTTCAGACCTCTATAGGTGCTGGAACTGGGGCATCCTTCTCTTTGCACTGGCGATATCGATACCGTGCCTTGACTGCTTCCCTTGCCACACGTTCTTTCAGCAGGTCTACAAATGCTAAGATCTGCAAAATATCGCACATGAATGTTTAGAAGGCGGCACTCTTAAAACAGCACTGAACGATGGTTATTTTCAGAAAAAAATGCAGTTTATTCCTGGTGCAAAAGAGAAACATTACAATCAAAGAAGAATTATTTTGTTTTCTGTAACTTTCGGCTTTGTCGGTCGTTGAATAGTTATATCCAGCCCACTTCATGAAAACCTCCAACTGTTAGTTTTGCTGACTGCACAAACAATCTGAACTTTACATTTTCAAAAATGGAGAACTAGAGTCACCCATTAATGAAAATTGTTTAGCCACAAATACTAAGTGTAAAGTGAATCCTAAAACCTGTGATAGCATAGTGTTTAGAATGCAGTATTGCAGGCAAACTTTGTCCACTGCCAGGAGTTAGATCTTGACTGGCTCAAGGTTGACTCAGCCTTCCATCCTTCCGAAGTTGGTAAAATGAGGATCTAGATTGTTGGGGACAATACTATGACTCTGTAAACTGCTTAAAGAGGGCTGTAAAGCACTATGAAGTCATATATAAGTCTAAGTCCTATTGCTAAGTATAACACTCAGGAGAATCTGATCCAGAGTTTTTCAAACTGTTTAGGCTATGTAACCTGTCAGTTAAACAAACTGGAACACCTTAAGAAGACAAAACTTTACTAATAGAAAGCTGGTTGTATTTGAGTACCTTTTTTATCTCATGGAACCCATTTCATGGATATTTTGGACCTGAGAAATAATTAGTACAAAGTCATATTTCAGAATTGTAATTTTGAGGATTAAAATATGGGGAGACTCCATGTATGCTATTTGACCTCTTTAATAGAAAGACTGGATGGAAATGTAATAAAAATACATACAAATAGGAAGTCAAACATTTTTCTATTAACCTACTTCAGCTTTGATTTAAATTTGGCTTGATGATGAATTCTTAAACATGGGAAAACTTATTCATAGTGGTTCCATTTCTTTAGACATAAGAAAGTATTGCTGTTTGACATTTAGGTTTATTTTACAGTTCAAGAGGAAAACCCTTGTTTTACAGTTCAAAGGATCTACACTCACCTGACCACACTGCAAGGTAGACTCTTAGTCTATGTTCCACATTCTTTATGACAGAGACAAGGGTTTCTAATTAGTCCTTCTCTCTCCTTGTTTTCAAAAGCTCTTCCATTACATCTTTAAATGTGGGGTTTGCATCACTCTAAAGCACTCGCCTGTCACTTTGAAACCGACTTCCCAATTAGAAATATATTAACTTCCCATTTTCAAGCTAGATTATTGGTATTATTAATCTCGTATTTGGGCAGTTTAAACTCAAAATGGGCCATGTTAAAATGAAAGGTATGAATGTCCAGATTAAATAGTGACTAGGATAACTGAAAACCGTTCAATCCATAACAGTAATTATAGAACATAGTATAAAGCAACTACAATAGGGCAAAGACATAGATGTATAGCATAACCTGTTGATTTTTTTCAGTTGTACTGAAATAGAAATTAGAAATAGAAATGTTTTAAATGTATATCCTAGGTACTTCGAGTGACCTTAAAAATGGCTCAGTGACTAAGATGGTGAGCTTGTCAATCAAAAGGTCTGCAGTTCAGTGGTTCGAATCCCTAGTGCCCCGTTACTTGTCCCAGCTTCTGCCAACCTAGCAGTTTATAAGCACATAAAAAATGCAAGAAAAATAGGGACCACCTCTGGTGGGAAGGTAACAGCGTTATGTGTGTCTTTGGCATTTAGTCATGCCGGACACATGACCACAGAGACGTCTTCGGACAGTGCTGGCTGTTCGGCTTTGAAACAGATGAGCACTGCCCCCTAGAGTCGGGAACGACTAGCACGTATGTGCGAGGGGAACCTTTACCTTTACATCTATATCCTGCGTACTTCGAGTGATCTTATCAGTCTAAACAGGCTAGCAGTTTCTCTGACCCCACAAATTCCTCAGATAGTCCTGTCTTTCGTTTTGGGAGGATCCCATCGAGGCCTTTTAAGTTATCCCAACCCACAGACGGCGCCTCTAAACTCACCTCATCTTCATTTCTGGAAGGCAAGTATTTCTTCAGTTGTTCCGGCTGAAGCGGGCCTGGAGTCTGGGCTTGAGCTCTCAAAGCCTGGAGAAGACGTCGCTTTTCTCGATCCGTCCAAACCCGGATTGCGGGGTCCAGGCGGAAGCGAGCGGGCGCCGATCGCAGCCTCGATGGGGGCTTCATAGCTCCCCACCTAGAAAAGCCCAGGCACCAAACTAAGAAAACACCGCTCTGAGTCCTTCGGGAGTGTAAAAATTTAATAAATAAATGAAAAAATAAAAACGCCAGGGGAAAAAAAGCGTCTTCGGGTTCCCGCGAAATAAATTTCGCCGCCCTCCTCCCAGCCACAAAGCTTCGCAGCCCGCGCGGCTCAAGACCGCATTTCGTACACAAATTAGCAACCCTTCTCCAAGGTATGATTTCCAAGACTCGCGTTCTGATGACGTAGGCAGAGTTACGCAATCCCCGGCGACCAGAAGGAGGGGAGGGGTTGGTGACGTAGCCGACGCTTCCAAAGGAGGGGCGGGGCCGATAAGCGGCCGCGGAGTCACAGAAGGCTTTGAGGGGTAACTAAGGGGGATGCGTAGAATGCCTTTCCTCCCGCTCGTTACCATGGTGATAGCGTGGGAACGCCCTCCGGCGCGGAGCAAATTATCTTCGAGTCTGGCTACATGTCCATGTCAGGTCGAGGGGTTGGAGTTGCTTTGGGTGTCATAATCGTCTTTCTTTGGGAGAGACCTGGTATGGAGATGGGTTGCAGTGAGGTGGCCGGTCCTAGAAGGGTGGGAGCTTCACCACGGGAAGCTTTCAAGAAGAGCCTGGGCTGCCATCTGTCAGAAATGGCGCAGGGTCTCCTGTTTAGGTGGAGTGGGGTGGGGGTTGGACTAGATGACCTATAAGGTCCCTTCCAACTCTGTTATTCTGGTTCCCATCGCTTGCAGGCTGGGATTCCGTGGGATGTATAAGAATAAGACAAACCTATCATAATCGTAAGCTTATTTGTCAAGCATATATAAGATAACAGGTAAAAGTATAAGCATAATTTGAATACATGAAAAGAGTAAGTAAAAAGGAATATTAGTACAGGAACGGTAGGCACACTGGTGCATTTATGCACTCCTTTGATAGATGCAACTATATAGGACTATTGTAAAGATGTTGTATGTCTAGGCAAAAGATTGAAGATGCAGCTTTCCCCATGATGGCGGCTTCATACTGATGAGCAATATTTATCAGCAATTCAGTTCTGTTTGTTGGGAACATTTAAAAAATGATTTGACTTGGCCATTAGCAGATGAAATAGACCAACACTCATCGTTGCTCCCAGGCAAAATGGTTGTCTGTGTTATTTCATGAAAAATTTAAGTTTGGGTCAAATCCTAAATCACAGATGTGCACAATTCATTTTATTTAGAAGCTTAAAATATGTCAAGTGAAGGCAAGGGCAAACGGAAGGAGAGAGGTGGGAAGTGAGAAGAGTAAACAGGAGGTAGAGCTAATAGAATGCTAATTGTTTATTAAAATAAATATTCACTCATGAGTCATATTTTGAGCAAGCGCTCTATGATATAACATAGACTTTCTATAAGGACAATTCAGCATTCAGTAAACATTTAGAAATTTGAGAGCTACTCAGTTATACAAATACCCATCTCTACATTTTCAACTTTAAGAGCATGGGAGTTCATACTTCTTGGCAAATAATGATTATAGTTGGTTTACCATCCCTTCTGTTTTAAAAGACACTTTAATTGTGTACAAAAATATCGGCCAAACTAAATATTATTTGTTGAGTTATTTTAGGTTCCCTATGCCCTAATAGTGAAAATTATAAGCACAAGCTTCTTAGTCAAGAAAATTCTTATAAAGTGATCTTTGAATATTAATAACTTGGGATGGATAGATTCATAATACAAAGAAATCTCACTTTATATATTCCCATTTACATTGTGGGGGATAAAATATTGGTTATATGGGATCACAGTTATACTTGACAACACCTGAAAACTCAGTAACCATATTTCAGATCTGTTCATTACTCTCAGTTTTTTAATACTCACAATGCTTACTTATAGTATGTATTGCTATTAGTTTCAGTGAGGCACTTTTCAGTCACTGATGTAACTTTGCCAAATAATGGATTGAAGGTGAATGCAGGAAGGCAGTGGTGGAAGCAGTACAATAAGTGCACTTATTGTGATTTGGCCACCTGATCTGCACTGATTATGAGGAAACTGTTGAGTTCAACTAGCTGTGAATCCTGATTTGAGACTCACTGTATTAGAACAAGGCCAACTGTAATGAATAAATTATATTGGTGGTTATTAAACTGGGAGTGAGAAATCCTTATAAAATCAGGTTGTGATCCAAAGGTCTGATATTATATTCTGGTTTACTTTTACCTTACTCTTTGTTGGTAGGTGTGAGCTAGCTTTCTGGAGTTGCAGTGCACCTTTATATTGGAAAAGGCAGTTTTGTAAACATTGAAAGAAAAGTACTTTGAATATAAAATAATTTCCAGTCATAGCAGCTTGCTGAGGTTTTACCTTGTTTTTCAGGCTGTGCACTCTTCCTTGATTTGTACAAGTCTGATAATGAAACTTTTTCAGGACAAGCACCTGTTGAAGAGAAAGAGACAGGTAAAAAAATTAATAAAGTTGAATTGCACGTTTCCAGGAAGACACTGAAATTTCTAACAATAGATGAAGGTATTTAACTTTTCTACATGTGTAACCCCTGGATATTGAAGTCTTAAATCTCTAGTCATGGCATCATGTTCTGTCCAACTGATCTAGTCATAAATATAGGAATTAATTAGACCTATACATTAATACAGCTGAAGAACCTTATCATCCTACTCTCTTAGGACTCTACCTCACTTTCATTTCTTTCAGAACTCATTTTGGTCCACATTGGTGCCAAGGAATTCACTGTACCATGCAAGCCTGAGAAAACAGATGTTGTGATTGGTATGAATCCTACCTACAACTGGAACCTGGAAAATGGAGGTTCGGCTTTGTTGCTCAGGGCTGAAGATTTCTTTATAGAGAACAGACATATATATATATATATATAGCATTTTTTCTTGTGGAAGTATATATGAATATGTTCTGGCTTTCAATGTTTCTTTAGATTACTCTGCCTAAGATTTTTGGAGAGCTGAATTCAAATACTTTATAAATATTTTGTAATAGGAATAAATCTGAAGTGTCTGTCAGACCTGCCCCAGTCTGATCTCCTAGGGAAGTAAAAGTCAACTATATTTGCTTGAAGTGAAAAGGTACTTTTACTAAGAGATGCTGATTGTAGTAGAATCAAGCGGGATCTAAAGTTCCTGTGCACCAATACAGGACTAACCCCTTGGTTCCCCTTAGACCTGCCCCCCCCCCGCCCCCCATGGCCCATCTATGTGTAGCCAATCTGGCATCACCGAGATGTTTTGGGAAACACTGAAGTTGTTTGGGCTGATGAAATTCCACTCTAGGGTAAACTGCCTTGAAGATGCCAGCGCACCATCACAAACTGGATTCTAAAACACTCTGTTCTTCCTCAACTGTCAATCTCTCCTTTCAGTTTCCCATCTTTAAGATATACAGCTTTATTGCCCATTTGTTCCCCGTCCCTTCCCCAATTGATGGCAGAATGCCGGCAAGACACCAAGCAAAAGCTGGTGGATCTTACATGTAGCTAAACCTTAGAGCAGCAGTAGATACCTTGGTGTCCTTCAGATGTTTTGGTCTGTAACTCTTAAGATATCCAATAGATGGTCATGCGGGTTAGGACTTTTGGGCTTCAGAGACTATCTGGAGGGTTCTTTTTTAAGACTGTTAAAAGATTTGAACTTGCTAAGTTAAATTAGAACATAAACTTCTTTCCTAACCTAGTTTAACAATAATTAAGAATTATTGTTACAAATTAGAGGTGGCATCACACACCATTAAAATTATATTATTAAATTGGCCTTTAAATTTGTAGTTGGTTTCCAACATAATATTATTTCTGGATAATACTCAGTTACTCAATCTGGACAAAAGATTTTGAGAAGATGGAAATATTGCACAATAACCTTTAGTATTTTTTCTAGTTTTATTTTTTGTAAAATGTGTAATATAATTTATTGCCAATTTACTGTAGCAAACAATATGAGTTCACTATTAGGTTTCTACAAGAAAACAAATAAACAAGCATTCAACGATAAATTCAAGGGGAAACTATTAGTTTATGGGAGTAGTCATATGAATTGTAATTAGATTTAATTTATATCTAAATGGATTATAGATTGCTATTGATTGAATCTGTGGACTGCCATTCTCAGGAAATTATTCTAAACCAAAAGAGGCCCTTAGCTCAAATAAATGTTACATGTTTTTTAAAAAAGGATAAATTCAGATAAGTAGATTTACTGTAATAGTTATGAAAGAATTCCTGCCTTTGCTGTGTATTAAATGAGAACCCTACTTATGTGCATTTGAAGTTCAAATATTATTCTTGTAATATAATGCATTAGAGGCTATTTTCTTTGGATGGGAGTGATGGTTTCTGTCTGTCTATTATTCTGATAGTAGGTGGATCAGGTACTAGGCTGTTTGCTTGTATTGTATAACTTGGTCTCACATATACTTTTTTTTTGTTGCATCAGTACATTTTAAAAGTGTACATTGGCTGAAAAAGTAAACCCAAGAAAGAATTAGTTAAAATTTGCTATTTTTACAATTGGTTTCAAATGTTTAGTTATATTAATAAAGTAATTCCCAACAGATGATCTTCATTTATATGCCTCCTTTTCTGAGCAGAAATATTGAATGTAGATGTTTAAAATGTATCTCTCCAAAAGATTACAAATGTACAACTGCAAATATCTCTGAAATCATTTCTTATTGTATTGTATTTTATTCTTCATGATATTCCTTTCAATGTGTTGTTCATGTATTGCCTGTATAAATATATAACTTTTAAGTACCTGGAGGGTACATAGTTTACGACTTCCATAGGCAAAAATATGAATGTATAATGTTTCATTTGCTAATAGTTATGTGTGTCTGAATGTGCACACACAGAGAGATGGAAATTACAATCTAGAGAAAGAAATTTAGCTTGTCAAGCCAATTTCTGCCTCCTGGATCCAAATCTTAAGAAGTGCTGATGGTAGTGCTGTAATTACATTGATGGCTTACTAATGGGCTGCCCTTACTAATGGGCTGCCCTCCCAGATGCTACTGATTGCAGACCAACATTGGTAAGAAGGATTGAGACAGTGAGGCAAGTAGATTTAAGTAAGACCCCTATACCTGGGCTATAAAAACATTATACAAAAACTAGATGGCACTAAGAGATGTAGAAAATTCTAACTCTGCTGTCATTTAGTGGTCTTCCAGTTTTTTGCAGTTCAGATAGTCCTAGTTATTTAACTCTTATCCAACTACAAACATACAATTTGAGCCCTAAGACAAATCTGCAGATGTGTTTTTCAACTTCCCAGGTAAAAAGCCAAGCTGATCAGAATTCTAATTTTAATAATAATTTATCTATATTTATCTAGGCAATTCAATAGATTAGGCTTATTTTTTTTCCTATATTCTATTTTATAATGCAGAAAATATTGGAACAGCTGCTTTGAATGACATTACTGAATGTAACAATGCATTGACATAACTATGTTTTTCTATTTAATTGAGAAACACATTTTTATCTTTAAGACCTTGACTCTGGAAAATAATAATTAGAGTAAGTCATGAGAAAACCTAATATTTTTAAGCATGTAATTTAATTATATGATTAACGATATATTTATATTTAATTTTTAAATTTGAAGTTCAGAAAGTACATTTTTAGTGAAGGGATGATATGAAAAAGTAAGGTTAATAACTGCTGTTATGTGGGATAGTCATAAAATCAGGAGAAATTAGGTTTCAAGGTTTCATGAACTGGGCAAAGAGAGAGAGCTCATATCAGAGACAATTCATTTCCAAAAGGACTGTTAAATGGTTGGGGAGTGGGTTATTGGTTCTTACACTGTGAAATTTTAATATTGTAAGCTGTCAGGAGTCACTTTTTGTGATTTGGGCAGCCATATAAATTTCTTTAATAAATGAATAAATAAAATTTCTAGTTCAATGCAGGTGCTTTGGTTGATTGACTAAGATGAAGTTGCCATTCTCAGATGATATAACTTTATTGTCTGCTTTCCAGAAAACCTAACTCTCCATTCTGGTGCCTCCCTGATTTTGCATGAATTTCGTGCTGAGGAGAGTGGACACTATACCTGTTCTGTCTCTTTCACAGAGGAAGACCAGCTTCATACTATGACTTTCTCTCATACGGTGGTGGGTGAGTATATCCCTGCTGTTATGAAGGATAGCTAAACAAAAGGAAACCAATGTTATGGATCAGAGGTGGGTTTCAGCAGGTTCTGACCAGTTCTGGAGAACCGGTAATGGAAATTTTGAGTAGTTCGGAGAACTGGTAAATACCACCTCTGATTGCCCCCACTCCCATCTATTCTCTGCCTCCTGACTCCCAGCTGATTGGGAGGAAATGGGGATTTTTCAGTAACCTTCCCCTGGAGTGGGGAGGGTATGGAGATTTTACAGCATCCTTCCTCTGCCACGCCCACCAAGCCATGCCATGCCCACCAAGCCACATCCACAGAACCGGTAGTAAAAACGTTTGAAATCCACTACTACTATAGATGCTTGATAAGAGAACAACATTTGATTTGATTTATTTGATTATATGGAGACATTGTGGAAGAAAATGTTTTTCAGAAACAAGTATGATGAAAACAGCTTTCCTGTGACTCTCGACAAATGCCAACATACCTTTTCAATTTTCTAAGAATTCATTATTTTTTCCAGAATTTAGAGTCTGGTCTTTTCTTCATGATTGCAATTGATATGGTGCATTCACTATCCTTGTAGTGGAATTTAAATTTAAAGTTAATTTTGTTCCCTTTCTCAGGGTATCACATACGTGGAGAATTACAGGTCCTTCTGGTTTTTCAGAGCAACTCATGTGATAAGTCATTGTCACGTGAGTTTGTGAGGAGTCTACACACACAGCTGAGTCAATTGGTGTCTCACCTACATTGTGAGCTCCTTTCTGGGAGCACCACTTGCTTTCCTACTGTGGAGAAGCCTTTGGATGAGTTCAACCTCCAAGTAGAGCTAAAAGGTCAGAGCCAAAAAGGGAAATGGTTTGGAGACTCCCTGATGAAATCAGGAAGATAAATTTCAGTTGTACTTTGGGGAGAAAGTGAAGTTTAGCATAAGAAAGATTCATGCAGAAAAGAAGATTTTTTTACTTTAAGTTCTTCAAGGAAGAATCTTAAATTCTACTTCAAGGACTATTATATAAATATATTATGAAGTAGTCAACTGTCCAAAGTTTAGCCACTGTAATCTGTATGCATGCAAACGGGGGGAAAGCAAGTAGTATACTGTCAATTAATTTTACAATGCACTTCTTCTCCAAAGAGCCTAGAACACTGTCCAAAAAAGATTGTAATGAAAATGTTTTGTGTATTATTATTTTGTAGTATTTCAGGGTATTTGGATTCTGTGCGTGGTGGTAAAAAGGAGAATCTATTGGTTAGAGCAGATCAAATAAGAGTAATGTATTTTTGTTTTCCAGTAACTCCATTTGGAAAGGACTGGGATAAATCCTGCTACCCTCAGATTGATTCTATGGCATTAGAATGTTACCACTCAGCAGTCCAGAAACATCTACAGGAGGTTTGTAATTTGTCACACTAGGAAATGATTTGCTGGGTTTTGGAGCTAGTTACATTTTCTCCAAATGCCTGCTAGGAAGCTTGACTTTCAAAATGCAACAAGAGGTTTCATGTACATCTAGCAAAGGTCAATGCATAGCTTTTTTATTCTGCTCTTGTCACTACATTAACACCTAATCAGAATCTGTGCATTTTATATCCTCAAACTAATAGTTGATAACTTAATTGATCTTTGATGGTGGGGCTATTTACTGTGGGGTGGGAATCAAGAACATCAAACAGCCAGTCTGTTGAAGAAGTTGATGCATGCCTTTATCCATAAGACATTTAGTATACAATTAACTAAGTTTTGCCTACTCATTTTTATGGAATATACATGACATTACCAGCAATCGCTGACCTCCTAAATTTTCTGTTTGCTTATTTTTTTTACTTCTTTTTTCAACTACTCACAAACGTACAAACACAAACTCATGTGAAAAGTGGTTGTCTGTTTCACTTTGTGGCTCCAAAAGTTTTCTTTTCTTGACCCATTGCTCTACAGGCCAAGGAAGCCATGACTGAATTTATGGAGAAGAATAAAAACTTTTCTCTGGAAACATCAAATGGTTCGCACGTTTCTTTTGTCAACACCTTTTTCAACTTCTTAGAAGATGCAAAGTGTCAAGATGGTTATGGACAGACACAGGAGCTACAGTCACGCTGTCCCGACTGCTGTAGTGAGTTAAGCAGGTGATCCAAAAGCTACTGCCTCATCTGTCTTCAGACACTGTCTTTGGTCTATAAACTTCTGTTTCTCTCTGCTGCGGGAAGTCTTTTACCCATTCTGTTCCTATCCATTTGTCTTGTCTTTTTTATATGTTTTCTGTAGCTCTTGTCAGGTGTATCTTGGAGCCCATGCAGATTCTGTCCAAATGTAGAGACTTAACTATTTATCAGCCTGTACTGCATATGATTCCTCCAAATCAAGACTTTTAAAAAAGTGTTTAGAAGAGCTCAGATTTTCTAAAAAGATACTTTTGGTAGGGATCGCATTGAAATTCAACATTGAATGGTCAACATTGAAATTCATCTTCTCTGCTCCCCACAAATTAGGCTAATAGAGAAATGACATTTGTTCTTTTCACTTTAGCCTTTCTTTTTTTCCTTTACCTACTAATTTTCTCAACAGCTTTGTGCCCTCCTGGAACATACAGTGTGGCTACCAGTGACAGCTGTGTTCTCTGTCCAATTGGGAGCTATAGCTTGCACTATGGGACAGTCCTTTGTATTTCATGCGACAACAATTGGCTTACCTCTCACCCTGGTGCCAGAACATCTGCAGACTGCATGAATATGAGAGGTGTGTATTAGATTGGATATTTCCTTGGAGTCCCATTTTTGGGAGCAATTATTGGCAGTCAGTTTCTTATTATTTTTAAAAATACAAATATTATCTTCAGAAGGAATTTTCAGGACTTTAGCAGAAAAAGAATTCAATTTTTTCCTCTTGTTTCACTCATAATCATAAGCAAACCCATAGCCCTACTAACATTACTTATACATGTTAAGAACTCCATGCTAAAAGCATAAATCCAGTTAATATTGGGCCTTGTTTGGCCTCCCAGGGTTGTTCTTTCAGTGACAGAAATTGAAGGAAGTGGTGAGATATTCCATAAGTCTATGAGTATGGTTAGAGTCTGAAAAATAGTTTCCAAGACTCTATTTCTTTTGTAATCCTGTTTGTAAATAAATACAAACATCTAGTTTACTGTCCTAGTTGCGAATCCTAATACATGTGTAGTCTTAACACATGGGAAGACACTAGGTTTGGAAAGGTTTATATAGTAGTAGTGGAAGTGAAAAAGTAGCAGGTGAACATAGAAGAACACATGTAAATTTACTGTAGTGCTTGGTCCCAATATTTATGTACCCTAGTTTCCTGTTTTCCTACCATATATAATGTTTAATTGGGATGGGTGCTATAACTGTATAGGAGGCTTGACTTTGGATGCTGAGGATTCCTTAATCTATCTTTATATAGTCCCTCCTTCACGTCGATTTTCTGTAGTGATGATAGCCTTTGCTGTGCCTCCACTTGGTTGCCTCTGTCTCATTGTGATGTAAGTTCTGACTATTCTCATTTCCTATATTGTTTCATTCTTGTAAAATTTCGTAGGGCCAGATAGATTTATGGGTAATCGGTTTAAATTAATCAGTCTAAAGAAGAATTATGATCTACGGTAGTTATAATTATCTAATCAGGTAATTTAGGTATAATTACCTAAAACTTTCTTTTAAGTTAGCAATTACAACACTTCTTTTCAGTATATATTTCTTACTATGCTTTGTAAAGGTTATATATACAGTGGGTTCCTAGAGAATTGAAAAACACAACTCATGGGAAAGAGAATGTTGTTTTGGGAAAACAATAATGTGGATGTCTTTTGCAGTTCACATGTTACTAGTTAAGCGCTTCTCTGTCTATCTCTTGCAGCTGTTGCTATTGCTTTCGCCGTCACTGGCAGAAACGCCGTTCCTCTGCTAAAGTTGATGGACAGACCAAAGTACAAGAAGAAGTTCCCGCTTCTACTACAGTTGATGAACAGACCGAAGTACAAGAAGAAGCTCCAGCTTCTGCTAATGACACTGCCCTTGTAGCCACTGAAGAACATCATTCACTTCCCTTGCCTTTTTCTAGTTCTGAACATCCCAACAATGAAAGGGGCATGTCTCCACCTCCTTCCAAACTAGCACCAATGGCTCTTCCTGGGCTGGCAAATCCTGGTGCCAGAGGCCTTTTATCATCATAGCTCTAACTTGCTTTGAATGATAATTCCCAATAAATTATTATCTAGGAAGTAGCTTTGGCCCTGTTGTTTCTACTGATAGACTAACCTACTGATAGGTTAGTCCCCACTAACTACCCTACTCAGACTTTTCATTTTCTATGATTCTATGTATTTTTTTGCTAATTTATTTCCATACCAAGAAGGTTAAAGATTACGTATTCCTTAGTAACCACAGCCCATTGTACCTTATTACACTAACATCATAGGCTAGCAGGTTGGATAAAACTTGAGCTGAGTGTTCATTTCTAGGATTCAAGAAAAAACACTTCAGTTTAACATAAAGCTTGTGAAAAAGGCAGAAGAAAATGAAGGGATTGATAGAACAAAATGCATGCTTATAAATAAAAGAAAGAAGGTTTTTGCGTTAAAATGTGAAGATGGCTCTGTGTGTAAAACAAGACAGGAAATATTAAAAATAATTGGAAAATTCTATTCAGAGCTATACAAAGATTAAGATCACTCAAAAGTAATAATACCCACGAAAAAGGAAATGCCAGATATCCCAGTGGAGGAAGTATCAAGTGCCATAAAATCAGTGAAAAATGGCAAAGCTCCAAGAAATGACTGCTGAAATCTTGAAAGCTGGTGGTCACAGTTTACTCAAGATACTAGAAAACTATATTCGAGATGCCTCAGAGAAGAAAAAATAGCGATGCATGAAAAAATGCTGAAGTAATTTTTATACACAAGAAAGGGCTCAAGATGATTTAAAGAAGCCCAATAAGCCGCCTTTCAGTCATCTACGAAGTTTTCACCAAGGTAACAAAAAGAATATTGAGAACATTAAATGATGCACAGCCAAAGGAGCAGGCAGGGTTCAGAAATGGCTACACCACAATGGATCACATCCAGATTTTTCAGCAAGTCATTGAAAGGCACAATGAGCACACCATGCTTTTGTGCATGGCTTTCATTGACTACGAAAAGGCGTTAGACTCAGTATTTCAGAAAGCAATAATTAACGCATTGCTCAACCAAGGCTTAGACACTGCTTATATAAACTTACTACAATCAATATATGACAATTTGCCTTAAACTGAAAATCAACATAGAAAGAGGTGTATGACAAGGCAATACAATATTACCTATCCTTTTCTCAGCCTGCCTTGAAAAAGTATTTTGCAGACTAGACTGGGGAAAAGATGGAATAAAAATCAATGGCCCCTATTTAAATCATTTAAGATTTGCAGATGATGGATGTTCTTTTCTCCCAAGACCCAGAAGAGCTACAAAGACACATACAAGAGCTGCATAAAGCAGGAGAACCATTTGGCTTAAAAATAAACCTGAAAAAGAGCCAGGTTATGTTTAATAAATTCACCAAAGGGGGAAAAATATCTGGAGAAGAACTAGATACTTTGCAGATGGATCTCAATGGAAGGTGATACAATAAAGAAAATCGAAAAGCATGTTAAGTGTGGTTGGCAAGTTAAACATAATTTTGAAGAACAACTCTGCCTATGCCTGAAGAGAAAAGTTTGGATCAATGTGTGCGACATGCTCTAAAATACACCGGTGAAACATGAACACTAACCTCACAATTGCTACAAAAGCTAAGAGTGGCACAAAGCCATGGAAAGTACATGCTCGGTATTACAAAACAAGCTAGACCTGCACATGGATTAGAGAACAAGCAAAAGTATATGATATCAATCAAGAGAGTAAAAGAATTGAAATGGAAATAGGCTGGTCACATAGCAAGAACAACTGATGGCATGTGGGCCAAGGCAGTTATAGAATGGATCCCACTTGATAAAAAGCATCCACAAAAGAGACCTAAAACAAGATGGATCAACATCATAAGCAGATATTGCGGGCCCAGTTGTCTCAGGACCATATGGGTTGGAAATGTGGAAGCGGCTTTCATCCTGCAGTGGATAGACAATGGCTTAAATGATGATGATGATGATGTATATTGCATTCATTTCATTTCACTTAATAGTTACGTAGAGCAAAATATCCATAGGAAGCAAAGGTTCCAGTCTTCTTGTGAGAAAGCCTGTTTTATCCATCCAGGAAGAATCAGCTATTGGTCAAGGTTCTAATAAGGCAGCCATATCTCTGGCTATTACTCAATAGCCAACCAGTAATTGCTTTATGAAAAGATCATGAAGAAAAAAAAGTGTTATCAAAAATAGGACTACTTAGAGCAATGATTTTTTTTTTGGGTGCTAATGTAATGGCTGAAAAATAGATTGAAAAAGATTGGGGGGAAAGTAGCTTCTAATTATGATTCTGCAGAAAGTTAAATTACTTCAGGAAGAATCAATCAGTCCTGCACTAAATAAAAAATTATTGCTCTCTTGAGTCAATAATCAGTAAGAAGAAACTCACATATTTGGAGCACTTGAAGAAAGAGATTATCATAATTTAGAAAAAAAAGCAAATGTGTAATGTTGGTATTATTTGGTAATATGCCTGATTTTTTTTTCCTATCCATTAAAAAATAGGAAATTTCTGGAGCCTTCCATTTGTTGAATCGTAAGAGGTTATTATTAAACTTGCTGAACTATAGATTCCAACATCCTTCACTGTTAGACATCTGAGTTTAATCTACTGGCATTTCTTTTAAGCAGCATCTGTCAGCATTTTCAGAGATACATCTATGGCAAGTGTGACTTATAAAGTCCAAATTAGCTTCATTCCAACCTTGAATGATAGGCTATCTTCAAGTACTAACGAACTGTATTATATAGTGATATTCACATCACTTCAAATCCTAAATAAAAAAACAGTCTAGGAATATACACTTTTCACATAGCTACCATCTGGGTAAATGTCCTGTGCATAAGTATTATAGAAGCAGACATGCACAAGTGATGGAACCATGACATAGCTATAAATCTGAAGTCCACATGCAACAGTAGATAGTGCTAGCTATGTCAGTAAAATCCTTTAAAGAATTTTAAATGTGTTATCATTTTATCAGCATGGCTAGTTTCCTTATGCAGGCACAAATAAAGTTAAAATATACATTAAATATCTAAAAAAAGTTTGATTGTTTATAACCAAATGGGTAATGTTAGGCCTGTGATCTTGGTGCATAGGTACCTAGTATAATATGACTGCAATCTTCAGTTCAACCAGAGGTGGAATCAATATCACTGCAGTTAGCTAGAAAAACAAAAATTAAACATAGCAACAAACAATCACTGCTGCAGAATCACTGGCAATGTTCAAACATAATATTTCTTATCATTGATATACCCTAAAGTACCAGGCAATGCAGAGCAATCTCTAAAGGGCACTTTGGGATCAAACACCAGACAGAATCAACAGTTATATATGTGAAATAGAATTTGGGTCGGTCACTGGGACCAGAGATTCCAGAAAACTCAGAAGAGTAAATCTCTGGTCCCAGGGACCAACCCAAATTTGATTTTGCATCATTATCCTGGGACACATATATTTGCCTTCATTTGGAGTTATATATGTTCTTTTGCATAAGTTGCGGATGTGGATACAAAATTTTTGTAAGAAATCTAGCAAATTCGAGTTCTGTCCTAGGGTTGGGGGACAAGTAAACTGGGTCTTAGGTTCAATTTAGATACTTGCTGGTTGTTGACTTATGAAAAAAAATCCTAGTACTGTATATTTAATTTGGATTGTTGTAATCCATTGTAAATTTAATTTTACAAATTATGGTTACAGCTCTAAATTTTTGAGATGCTGCAGAAAATATATTTGTATTGCTTTCTGTAAGAAGTGCTAGTATTTTGCAAGAGAAACAGAGAGCCATATTCATGAGGAAGAGTAGAAATACACCAATCTGCAATTATCTCAAAAGGAAAGGACAATGAAATAGGAAAGAGAAAACAAGAAGTCAGTCCTGACTTAGTTAAAATACAAGAAACCGGAGTAATCTCTAAAACAGGTTCAACATAATGAATGGATACCCAATTTCCCTCACCCCAAGTCATTCCACTGAAATTTAGCAGCAATTATTCCTGAATTTTGGCATGATTATAACTGTTTTTCAGGACTTAAAGTGATTTTAAGAGTTGGAATAGGAGCAGTTTGCTTTTGGGAGGGTTCCTCTCCCCTTAGTTATTCTTAACCCCCTCCCCACTTGCTAAAGACCGAAATATCTGCCTAACATACACCCAGCTACATTTCCTCAATTATAACAACCCTGAATGATCTCTGATACTTCACAAATCAGGAGGATGAATTGTGGCCCTGGTTTAAAAGAACAAAGATCTTATAGTTCCTTTTAAAAAATGCAGAAAAAAACCAAAAGTTTAGACACTGCTTTTTACACTTTATCTTCAACATCTCAAAGATTTGTGTGGCCATCAGCTACCAAAAGGCTGTCCATTCCTGATTAAGGATACTTTATAGGCTCAAGGAAACAGAAGCATAATCTGTTAATTTTTTCAGGAACAGAAACTGGGCACACCTAGTTTATGTGACTTGCATCTGACAGGCTCTGTTAATTTCCTCATTTCCTATGCAGCAGTGATAAATAGAGCACCCATCTGCCAGCTCTTGATAAAGAGCTTAAAGAATGTATTGCTAATGAGAAAGAAAATAAATGGGCCAGAACTGAGGCTGCATTTCCACAAAATAATGCCCAGTATTTATCTTGTTAGCAAGGGAGGCAGGTTAGATGAGTATATTGCTGGCAGAAATTAAGGTAAAGTGTCCTGTTTTGTTCTGATAGGAATCTGATACAAATATTCATCCAAAGCACATGCTTGCTGGAGGATTCTGGGAGTTGAAGTCCACATTTCTTATGGTTGAGAAACTTCGCTCTCAATTCTAAGTTTTTATAGAACAATGATCCAACCATCCATCAGCAATTTAGAAGCTGAGAGTTTGTAATCTCAGTGGCACATTTCTATTAACTGCTCAAGACCAAAGAATATGTAATATATCTAGCGTGTCCATTTGTTCATTGCTATTGTTGTGATTATATTTCTTTTATAGTAACTTATCTTTGCCTACAAACATTAGTTGGTCCCATTTATTAACTCCTGTAAAGCTTTATCTGGTGGTTTCAGTAGATCCAGAAGTTGATAGAAGCACATAGGCAAACAAAAGTACTGTACTTCTCTTTACCTGGAACCCTATATGGAATCTCAAATGAGTAAATACTACTCATTTCTACTGAGAAAATAGTAGAAGCATTTATTTATTATTTTATTTATTATTTATTAGATTTATAAACCGCCCTACTCCTGGGGGACTCAGGGCGGTGTACAGCCATAAATAAAACATTTAAATACAAAAGTTTAAAATAGAATAAAACGAATTAAATAATTTGGCTGATAATTAAAACCCCAATAATTTAAAACAAATTAAAATTCATAATTAAAAGGAGAAAATAACTTAGGTCAGGCCGGCTTGTTGGAATAAATAGGTCTTGAGCGCGCGACGGAAGGTGCACAGGTCCGGGATCCTCCGTATCTCTGGGGGGAGCTCATTCCAGATGGTAGGTGCTCCCACAGAGAAGGCTCTCCCCCTGGGGGCCGCCAGCCGGCATTGTTTGGCCGACGACACCCGGAGGAGCCCCTCTCTATGGGAGCGTACAGGCCGGTGGGAGGCTATTGGTGGTAGCAGGCGGTCCCGTAAATAACCAGGTTCTAAGCCATGGAACGCTTTAAAGGTGATAACCAAAACCTTGAAGCGCACTCGGAAGACCACTGGGAGCCAGTGAAGCTCGTGCAGAAGGGGTATTACATGGGAGCACCACGTCGCTCCCATAACCACCCGCGCGGCCGCACTCTACGCCAGTTGGAGCCTCCGAGTGCTCCTCAAGGGGAGCCCCATGTAGAGAGCGTTACAATAGTCCAGACGGGAGGTGACGAGGGCATGAGTGACTGTGTGTAAAGAGTCCCGATCTAGAAAGGGACGCAACTGGCGAATCAGGCAAACCTGATGAAAAATCCTCCCACTCACGGCCGTCAGGTGCTCTTCTAAAGACAGCCATGAGTCCAGGAGGACGCCCAAGTTGCGAGCCCTTTCCGTGGGGGCCAATGATTCACCCCCAATAGTCAGCGATGGCACCAGCTGACTATATCGGGACGTCAGAAACCACAGCCACTCGGTCTTGGATGGGTTGAGCCTGAGCCTGTTCCTCCCCATCCAGATTCGTACGGCCTCCAGGCACCAGGACATCACCTCAAGGGCATTGTTGGGGTGGTCTGGGGTGGAGATGTACAGCTGAGTGTCATCAGCGTACTGATGGTACTTCACCCCGAAACCACGGATGATCTCACCCAGCGGCTTCACATAAATGTTGAACAGAAGGGGCGAGAGGACCGATCCTTGTGGCATCCCGCATATAAGGGGCCTCGGGGTCGACCTCTGCCCCCTGTCAACACAGACTGCGATCGGTCGGAGAGGAAGGAGGAGAACCACTGTAATACAGTGCCTCCCACCCCCAACTCTACCAACCGGTGCAGCATGATACCATGGTTGATGGTATCAAAAGCCGCTGAGAGATCTAACAGTACCAAGACAGAGGAGCACCCCCTGTCCCGAGCCCTCCAGAGATCATCAACCAACGCGACCAATGCCGTTTCAGTGCTGTACCCAGGCCTGAAACCCGACTGGAACGGATCCAGATACATCGTTTCCTCCAGGTGCTGGGGGAGCTGTCGCGCAACCACACTCTCGACAACCTTTGCCATAAAGCGAAGGTTGGAGACTGGATGGTAATTAGCCAATACTGCCGGGTCCAGGGAGGGCCTCTTGAGAAGAGGTCTCACCACCGCCTCTTTCAAGGTGGCGGGAAAGACACCCTCACCCAATGAAGCCCTTATAATCCCCTGGAACCAGCCTCGTGTCACCTCCCGGGAAGCCAGCACTAACCAGGAGGGGCACGGGTCCAACAAACATGTGGTTGCGTTCAGTCTACCCAGAATCCTGTCCACATCCTCAGGGGTCACAGGATCAAACTCATCCCAGATAACATTCTCAGGACCTGCCTCCATCATCCCCACTGGATCTACCCAGTCGGAGTCCAGCTCATCCCGAATCTGAGTGATTTTATCATGCAGATACTGAACAAAATCCTCAGCTCTTCCCTCCAAGGGGTCCTCCAGCGCTTCCTGGTGGAGCAGGGAGCGGGTCATCCTAAACAGGGCGGCCAGGCGGTTATCTGATGATGCAATAAGAGCAGCAAAGTGAGCACACTGTGCTGCTTTTATCACCACTAGGTAATTCTTAATATGAGATCTTACTAGTGTCCGGTCAGATTCAGCATGGCTAGTCCTCCAACTACTCTCTAGGCATCTTTTCCGGCGCTTCATCTCCCTGAGCTCCTCGGTAAACCAAGGAGCCAGGTAAGATCGGCACCGGGTCAGAGGCCGCAAAGGCACGACTCGGTCCAGAGCTCCAGCGGCCGCCCTATCCCAGGCGGCCACTAGGTCTCCAGTCGAGGCATGAGCCAGAACCTCAGGAATTGGCCCAAGCTCCGTCTGGAATCTATCAGGTTCCATCAGGTGCCTGGGGCGGCACCATCTTGTCGGTTCTGCCTCCCTGCGGTGGGGTACAGCGGTTCGAAGGTCAAGGCGAAGGAGAGAGTGATCCGACCATGACAAGGGCTCAGTGACTATATCCCCTATCTCAAGACCACTCAGCCACTGTCCAGAGACAAAAACCAGGTCCAGCGTGTTTCCCCCCACGTGTGTAGGGCCATGAATTAACTGGGTCAGGTCCATAGCCGTCATGGAAGCCATGAACTCTCGAGCCACTTCAGACGTCTCACCCACGGCATTCTAGGCATTTAGCTGAGATATGGCTTCAGATAGAAAACATTGGAAACAAAATCACTATATGGTTCATGACAAAGTGATTTATTCCAACTTAATCAGATTAGAGTTCTTCAATGATTCTGCTATTGCTCTTAGGACTTGAAGTAATGCAAATCAGTTTTGGAATTACACTGTTGCTAGAGAAATATACTCATAAAGAGGTGTATTTTTTTCTAAGTTGAAATATAGTCAGGAACAATTAAAGCAAACTTTCTTAAGTACTTGTGAAATGAAATGCTGTCTAGAAAGAACATCTGCTGCATGCTACAAAACCTTTGGGGGGTGTTTTCGTTGTCGCGGAATAATCTATTCTTTTGGAATATTTATATTAACTAAGATGGAGCTTGGTCATTCATGAAAGGAAAAGCTCCTTCCATTTATAATCAAAACACCAGGATTCAGCATTGAAAGAAAGAGACAGGGTGATTCTCACTGTTGTCTCTCACTATTCCAAAGAGTTCCCTTACTTGCCACAACAACAATTCATGGTATAACTTCTACAAGGAAGAAAGGGATATTTTCCTGTTTCTTCCAGCATGAGAAGATGTCTGCTGTTGAGTTTTCAAACTGCTTAAATTTTCCATTTCTGCTCTTTGGACCATCTGATCAGGAATCTGGCAAGGAATCAGGAATCTGGCAAGCTCGTGGATTTCTAAGTGGACCAACATTCAACTTGGATCTTTATCCACATGTAGATCTGGTGAATGCACGTTAGAATTAGAGATTTCAAAATTCCTTCTCTGCCCCAAGTCTGAAACATAAACATAAACTCTCTGTTCCATGAGAGCTTTTTATGAAAGATGAACTTAAATGAACTGTGAAGTGGCTTCTGTTCTAAATACAGATTGTCCATGCTGGACTTTTGGAGCTTTTGGAAGCCTTGCATGTCTTTGGAAAGATGACCAGCATGACCTACGACCATAATCCCAGGCTCAAGTGCAACCATAAGTCAAAGACTACTTCTATTGAAAAAGAATAAAACAACAATTTCTAAAATATCTTCCAAAACCTGAAAAGATTTTTTTTTAATTCAGGTCATGTATATGATGTATTTTACATTTAGCATATTATAGTTCATTCTGCTGTGCCTCCAGTATACATTCATACCCAAAATAAAACCCCTTATTCCTTCTTTTTCCGCCTAAGCCAGGGGTGTCAAAACACAAGGCCCATGGGCCAGATCTAGACTGCAATGTGGTCAGATCCAGCCTGCGGGGCCATCCTGGAAAATGTAAGGGGTTGGCCAGCATGGCTTCAGCCCAGTCTACCCAGTACAAAGAGGAAACATGCCAGCAGTTTGGAAAGTGGCGTCAAGTTGGCCATACCCATCCAGTTGGCCACGTCCATCCAGTCGGCTACACGCAGTGAGTGGTGTCAAGTGGCCATGACCACCCAGTTGGCCATACCCAACCAGTTGACCACATCCACCAGGCCCCCCCGAGGCCAACCAAGCCCTGATGTGGCCCTCAATGAAATTGAATTTAACACCCCTGACACCATTCAATAAGCAAAGTTTTCTGGGCAAGTTAGAAAACAGCTAGAAAAATGAAGAGTTTCTAAAAAGAATTTTTGAAAAAGTGATGAAAACAAGAGATAGAATTAAGAAGCAATACAGGATGGAATGAAAATGGGTAGAAATCCCTTTTTGTCATTCTAAATAAATCTGCTTTCATAGTGGTTCAAAAGGCATCATGGGGAGGGCACAGGGAAAATCAGTATTCTTGAAAAATTCTCTTTTCTATATTTAGGTTTCTGGCATTAAGAAGAAGCTAGCGAGAAATAAATGTTAGCAGGACATTGTTTGCCAAGGGAGAACAGCGTTGGAAAGATTAATTGGTCCAAGCAATGTAAATAATGCCTTCCTTCCGTTTGTGTGACATTGTGATCTAACAGGACAAACTTTTGCCTGTAGGGGTGCGGGAAATTCTCACCAACTCGATCATTGCTAACTGCATTCCAGAAGCTTGTGGCATCATCAGTATTTATGTAGGACAGGAAGCTATCCTGGGCTTAAAGTAGATCAACTTTGCAGGCAGGGAATTAGTTACCTTTTGTATCTGAGTTGTATGGCAGACGATCGCTGTAATCGTCTAGAATGGGTGAACATGTTTTGCTCCAGATGTTAATGGGGTAGCTACATTGTGTCTTTGCCATCTTGGACTGGGTGAGTACAGGGTTTGGCAGCTGCTGGACTGGTACAAGGATAGTGGGTCACCTGTCTTCCATCAGCACAAACATTTACAAAATTGCCAAGCTGCAGACTCATTATTTTCAATGAGAACCATAATCATCTGCAGAATCTCACCCACTGAAGTCAAAATAAATTAAAATGCTAGCAGCAAATGGAATCATTTACAATAACTCTAAAGAAGGCAGTTTTACCCAGTGAATCAAGAGAAAAAGATTATCCCCATTGTTTTAAAAAACATTGCCTCAATCATTTTTATTTTTTTGGTGCAATGTGATGAGAAATAGTCCACAATATGGAATCTAACAGCAAGGAAAGCAATTTATATGCATGTGACAATAATGTTAGTTTTCACAAGGCCTGGGGTGGCACAAGAATAAATCTTTTTCTCACTAAAGGTGCAGAACTGGGGTTACAGAAATCTCAAAAAGAAACGGAAGAGAAAGGTGCTGGGCGGTCAGTTTTAACATCAAATATTGGGATGTATCCAGGCAAATTTTTTATTAACATGAACTGTAATTAGGAATTCCTGAACAACACTATTCAGCTCACACTGTGGAGTGATAATTGGCTGCATGCAGTCAAACTATCCATTATATAGCAGATTCATTATTGGTTATTCCAGTTTTTGTATCACTTAAAAGCAAGTGCAAAATGGGCTGGAAATGTACTTTCCTACATTGCAAGAAGTAGAAATATGTTAAAAACAAAGCCTGCCTTTCCGGTTTTACATAAAACTGGTATATCTTAATGTCTATATTTCAAAGGCAAATAGTTAGTGGGATTGGAATATTTTGGGGTCAACCAACCAGGCAGGGGTGTTTGTTGGTTTGAACATTTTTATTAGAATAACAAAAGCAGCACGAAATCATTGTGCTCCAAGTCCTGCGCCCTTTGTATATGTTTGTAAAGTCACAATGTAGGTATCAAAGAGGCAGAACATGCATCATGATGCTGCCTTTGTTATTTAGCTTGGTCCCCTCAAAGTAGCCTCTGCCAGCTAGCCCTTTCTTTCGTGCTTCAGAACTGATGAGATTCAGCTATAGATTGCCATGTAAAATGTTATAAAGTCTTAAAGGCAGGTCAAACATATTAGTATTGGGCATTTATAGTCTGCCAAGCTTCATGAAAATCTGTCAACTCTTTCTGGTAAAACCCCTACACTATTTTTGGCTGCCACACAATGGAAACCGGTCAACTGATATTTTTGGAAGGTATTTGTCTATGACCATTCCTAGGAGTGGGAATCAACAGCTTCCCTCAGCTTCTCCACTTTCTTCAATGGGAAGCAAGCATCAGTCCTAAAGAGAATCAGTTTGGTGTAATGGTTAAGACAACAGGCTTTAAACTGGGAGATTTTGAGTCCTGGTCCCACTTTATGCATGAAACCAGCTGGATGACATTGGGCTAGTCACTCTCTCTTTGCCTAGGAAGCAGACAATGGCAAATTACTTCTGAAAATGTTGCCAATAAAAGTGCAGGGAGTTACCAGGAGTTAACACTGACTCAAAGATGTGCATATATACATGCACACACGTACAACCTAAAAAACTTACCAACTGTCTGATACTTAGGATGCAGTAATCCTGTATGTTTGGGACCACAGAGGTGACCCTTCTTTCAGTGTCAGAGTGCTGTGGGCAGCAGGCAGAATTACATTACTAACAATTGTAAATATCCAGAAATAATCTGGGAAGGCTGAAATCTCATAGTTACAGAGCTTCTTGGGAAGAATGGGGACATCCTCTGTCCTTGAAGGGTTCTATGTTGTGGTCAATCATTGTTCCAGGTGAGCCACAATTTTGCACCTCATTTCAAGCTATTGGATGCCTCCCGTTGCATCTGTACTTCATTTGCAAAAAACTCCAACCTGTCTGATGAGGATGCCCACTTGACAATTTCTGTTTCTACAATTTAAATTGGAAATCACCTATAATTCTTATAGAGAAAAGGATGGGGTGACAAAATGACTGGCATTTATAAGCATTTCCTGAAAATTGTTGAAGCTATCTTACTAACTGCTTATTTAGCAGCATGCTTTGGGCCTGCCTGAATTCCATATTCTGTTTGCAGGTATAAGCTGCAGATCTAGAGGTATGATGAACATGACAGAGGAAGAAGAGAGGTAGAAGAACCATAAGATATCGCTGGAGTCACATGCCAGTAGGTTTCATCTGTGCTTAGGCCAGATGATCTTGAAAGGTTCTGCCATATTAAATATTTCTCACAACTTTCCATGAGAGTGGAAACCAGCCTGTTCTTTTGCTTTTCTGAAACTCTCTCTTGTTCAGTGCAAATGGAAATTGGTATATTTGTCTCAGGACAGCCCGCTACCATCTATAGATGTTAGCATCTCCTTTCCTTCCCATCTTCTTAGATGATAGTATTCTTTCGGAAGATGGCTGAAGAAGTCACTTGTGATCCCCCTGCTTCCAGAAATTGCAATAGGTGCAGTGAAGTTGTGGAGCAGGTACTTGGGTACTGAAAATCAAGGGTCACTGCCTAACTATCAGACCCCAGTGACAGAGGAGAATGTTCCGTCGGCCATTGCAGCATGTATTCTTTTCCTTATATATATGCAAGTGAGTTGAAGTAGTTTCTGTGTTTTTGGAGAGAGAGGACACATCCCTGGCAGAAAATCAGTCTTATGTTCAGAACTTGTAGCACCGGGCCAAGGAGTCCAGACAAATTTGCAGTTATGCTAATAGCATGTCCCTGAGCTGCTTTGTGCTCTGGGAGAATCCCAGTACTATGGGTGTGAGCATATGGTAATCTCTAAAATTACGTGCATAACATTTCTCAGTTAATCTATCAGCATCTATGAGCTTAGAATAGAAATTACCCACAACGACTCACTTGTTATGTAAGGATTTACATTCATCAGACGAAGAACAAACAGCACAGGGCAATCAACCTCTCCCCCCATGTTTTATCTTTGGCTTTTGTATGGTCAGAGGGATGCAGTGGCTCAGTGGCTAAGACGCTGAGCTTGTTGATCGAAAGGACGGCAGTTCAGTGGTTCGAATCCCTAGTGCCGCATAATGGGGTGAGCTCCTGTTACTTGTCCCAGCTTCTGCCAACCTAGCAGTTTAAAAGCACTTTAAAAAATGCAAGTAGAAAAATAGGGACCACCTTTGGTGGGAAAGTAACAGCATTCTGTGCACCTTTGGCGTTTAGTCATGCTGGCCACATGACCACGGAGATGTCTTCAGACAGCGCTGGCTCTTCAGCTTTGAAATGGAGATGAGCACTGCCCCCTAGAGTTGGGAACGACTAGCACATATGTGCGAGGGAAACCTTTACCTATGGTCTGATGGGCATATGTCCCCCCTCAAAATCAATCAATCAATCAAACAAACAAACAAACAAAAGAACAAACAAAATCCACTAGGTTTCACCACTCACCATTAATTTTTTAAGAAATCTGGTTATAAGGTCAGGAACATCCCTGGAAAAGTCAGCGATACTGGGAGATGGCCTTAGCTTTCCAGTATATGTGGTCCCCTTTCCTTCCTGCCTGCCTAAAAGAATTAAATCAGGTACAGGTTGCTTAACCTGTGCCAAAGCAGATGGCTGCAAATACCTTAGTTCAAAAAGGTATGTTGCTTACTTTTGAAGTAAGTCGTCAATCCTTGGGTTTGCCTATATTGCTATCAAATGTTGATTCACAGAGTATCTGTTACTTAGCCTTGTCAGCCCTCCACTGTGAACTTAAGAGTTAGGGCTATCATTTTATCTAGATGCAACTCTTCATTATTTAAAATGGTTATTTAGAATATTGGCATCTCTGCAGTTGCCTAGGAATTTCCCTTTTAGAAAAAAATGAAATGCCATAATGGCATCTTAATTATATGCAGTTGGATTGTGCCATATTATCTATATTCACTTTCTGAGATTGCCCACTAGCTTCCCATATGGTTTTGCAATGCCCAGTTGTCCACTTATAAAAGTGATGTAAACATCCTACCACTTCTCACAGAATGCACATCAGGAGACTGAAACTGGAAATAAAGAGCAAGACAAGATTTGGGTGCTGCAACCTACACATATGCTTCTCATATCAGAGTGCTGTCAAGTTTTTTTATTGCCCTCAGTTTAGGGAATCCAGTAAACCAAAGTGCAAATGGTAGAAATGAAAATATCAGAACCTTGTCTAAATTTAATAACTTTTCCCAGATACCTTTAACAGCATCCATCCCTAAACTAGAGGGTAAATGGCAATGGAATGCTTTTGTGAGAAGTTGGATCTATTTTTCACCCAATGTGGCACAATGTAATTTGACCTACATTCCAAAGCACACTCCTAATATGACTAATACGATTGCTCTATTTTTCTTCTTACAAAGTACTCCCTAGCATTAGGAACATCTTTTTAGTGCTCTTGCTGCCTACATAGTCTGAAGAAAATGTTGGAAAATTGAAAAACCATTTGCAGTATTTCTGTTGGAGAAAACTTTAGTAAGATTTCAGAGTAAAGTCAAGCATTCCTAGAAGATGGCTAGTGGAGAGCCCAGTTGGGACTTCTTTTGACCAAAGAGCCTAATTATAAAGCCCAAATGATCCTAGTAGCACCTTGAAAGTTCAAATCTGGAAACACATCAAGCAAGCCAGAGATACATACTTCATGGATGTTTAAGTAACTCTCCCTTTGGGTACAGTGATGAATTTGAGATGTAGGCTGAGTAGTCCTAAAAGTAATGCAACCAAAAACCCAAAGACCCTACACTCTAATATAATTAAACGAAGTAGGAGGTCACATAGCTTTGGATAATTTTGATGTGATGTTTTATGTAACAATAAATTTAAGGCTCAGGAATGCCGTAAAAACAGCATGTGTAGGGAGATATTACACACACACACACACACACACACACACACACGGATGTGATGGCTCAGTGGCTAAGACGCTGAGCTTGTTGATTGAATGATCGGCAGGTCAGCAGTTCGAATCCCTAGTGCGGTGTAATGGGGTGAGCTTGTCCCAGCTTCTGTCAACCTAGCAGTTTGAAAGCACGTAAAAAATGCAAGTAGAAAAACAGGGACCACCTTTGGTGGGAAGGTAACAGTGTTCTGTGCACTTTTGGCATTTAGTCATGCTGGCCACATGACCATGGAGATGAGCACCACCCCTTAGTCAGGAACAACTAGCATATATGTGCGAGGGGACATTTACTTTACACACACACACACACATACACTGTATATATAGGCAGACTCTATAACATGTATGCATGTATGTATGTATGTATGTAGTATGGCAAGATAATCAACAGGACCCAAAGCATGCCCATCAATGAAAATAGCTTGTGTGAACATCTGAAAGACTAGAGGGAATTATTGTTGGTAAAGCAGGAATTTCTCTTCCACTACATTGCTAAACATCCACTTTTTGTTGTTCTGTCAGGTATTTTTACACATGAACCTAATGCTCTTCCAAAATGATGATGAACATATGATTAGAAATAACCTGGCCAGGAAGCAGGTGGCATTGTCCTTCCTTTTACACTGTGCAACCCTGCCATGCACAGGGTTTAATTATTCATTTAATAAATATAAGGCTGCCCATTACCAGTAGCAACTCTGAGTAACGAACAAGAATAAAAACACAATACAAATATTTTAAAATGCAAACATACACATTAAAATCAGCACTATTAAAACCCAGAATTCTTAAAGATTACTTACACTTGCTCTGAAGTAAGTTTTGACAGATGCTAAAAACACAATCTAACCTCCCCATTCCATATTAAAGAAGATTTCCGATAGCTCTACTTCTGCTGGTTGGTATTGGTTGGTGGGAGAGAAGAACATCCCCCTCCCCAGGGAAATTCAGGAATAACTTTCCTCAATGTGCTTATTTACTTCACCCAGTAAATAAGGATACCTCAAGGATGACAGGTGTCTGTGGCAGAACAGACATCAACAGTGAGGATAGCAAATGTTATGCCTATTTAGTTTTCTCTTGGCTCACAGGTTATGAGATGTCACTTTAACTTTGCATTGAGGGAGGGTGGAAAATGAATAAAAACTGTGTCATATGGAAGTCCTTGAAGTCTAATTTATTATCCAAGCATTAATGGCCTAATTTTGTCAAACAAATAGGGCTTGACAAAAGCCAGTAAGACACAAGTTCAACTGTCAGATCATGTGGTCTTCTTTATGTGAATCTTTGGCATTGCCAAGCTTAGGGAAGAAAGAAATAGTACAGGTAGTCCATGCTTAACAAACCACAATAGGGGCTGGCAGTGAGACATGGCTGGGACAGACTTTTGACATGTGCATCTAATATGAGTCGTACCTCAAAAATAAGCCCTAGTTAAAACCCCGCCCACTCCGTTCCACTGTCTGATTGTACAAGGTGAGGTGAGGTGAGGTGCATATGTAGAAATCAAGCTAGGGTGGGCATAGGAGGTTGGAGCAGCAGCACGACAAGTGTCGAGGCATGGGAGGCCTGGCTGCAGTGGTCCTAAGATAAGTGAGTGCAGGTTGTATGTGGTAGCCCCACCCCACCACCCCTGTCCTAGCTTGATTTTTGCACATGCACCTGCACCTCGCCCCACCTCATACAAGTAGATGGTGGGGTGGAGTGGGTGGGGTCTTAACTAGGGCTTATTTTTTTGGGTAGGGCTTATATTAGGTGTAGATGTAAAATCAAGGTAGGGCTTATTTTCAGTATAGGATTTATTTTCGGAGAAACATGGTATCATAAACACCTGCTAGTTGGAAAGTACCCCAATTTCAATCATGTAACCAAGGGGAGGATGCAACGGTTATAAGCGTGAAGGCTTGTCATAAAATTACTTTTATAACTCCATCATAATTTTGAAGGGTTGCTAAACAGTACAGTTGCTAAGCAAGGATTACCTGTACTACTTATTTCTTCTGATTTCTGCAGATCTGGTTAAAGATCCAAGAGTAAACTAAGTTGTGGTTTTATTCTTATGGCCAGTTGGCAGCTCACATACATCAAAAGAAAAAAAAAAGAAAAGAGAAGCCTACTTTTAAGAATCTGAAACTATGTGTATTTCATGGGCAGATGCCACAGTCTTTAAATACACTGCTTGGACTTTTTCATACTGTATCTTAAGTATTGACAAACACAATGAAAATGAGTATTTTAACAATGCTGTCATAAGGCTGGTACGGCATTTTCAGAGCATCTGCTTCTACCTCTGTGAACTGCTGTCAAGATGACATTTCTCAAAAAAAATAACACCATGACCCCTCTGCATGCACTATAAAGAATCCCAGGGACCAAACTTGATAGAGAGATGCTTAAAGGACACACTTTTATAGAAAGCAAGACAAGAACAACCATTCCTTTTAGATTCTTATTTCAGTGTCAGAGTAAAGCCAAGCATTCCTAGGAAGTGAATAGTGGAGAGCCCAGTTGGGACTTCTTTTGACCGAAGGGCGTAACCATACAGCCCATATGATCCTAGTAGCACCTTGAAAGTTCAAACCTGGAAACGCATCAAGCAAGCCAGAGATACATACTTCATGGATGCTTAAGTCCAAATGCCTTTGGCATTGAGCAAATGGAGTTCATTTAGAATTGTGCTTGTTTTATTCATTTGTTCATAAGAACCCTTTCAGGTTGCTTAGAATACTTTGAGTGTAGTTTTGCTATCGTCATGATCATGAATTCGATCATTTAAGAGGAACAAAGCAGGATGAAATATTTCACTTTCCCTGCGTGCATGCGTACATTACATGCTTGCGAAAGTGACACAAGCATCTACTACTTTCATCTAGCATTTCAGTTCAATTTGTTATGATTGTTTGGTGTCATACGTGAAATTTTTGTGGGTTATAATAATGACCCAAGTTCTGTGCCAGTACCTTCACTCATTCCAAAACGACATGAGTTAAGCTGCAGACTCTGCTTGTTTATCTGCTTGAAGTCAGCTCAATAAGGCTTATTTCTGAGAAGACAAATGTACAATTGTGGTGTCACTGTTCACTTAATATCCTTCTCAAAACAATCTCCTTATGAATGGAATTAACACAAGTGTGTGGTTTTGTGGAATGAATCTTTCTAAGCTTATTTACTTGATAATGAATAGAAGGCAATATTCACACAGGCTATTACTGATGCTCAGACAACTCTTAGGGGCTTCTTCGCTTGTACCTAACAGGTGCAACAGTAGCATTCTTAACAACAGGTTTTGCTTTTTCTGCAGCACCCACATAATACTGTCTATCATGTCCTAAGACCACGTGTAAGACAGGTATCCTTAGACTACATTAAGTCTAAGGATGCCTGTCCTTAGACTACATTAATCCTTAGATTACATCTTCATTCTGATGTAATTCAAGAGCAACCTCAATTTAATAAAAACTACTAGGACTTGTCACCCCATTGGGAGGAAATCATGACACTGGCACTGAGGCAATAGGGACAGGTTAGGGGTTTGCAAGTGGACGGTAAATTTCATTCCTGTTTCATTTCAATTTTCATGGAGGAAGACAAGATTTTTCTCTACATACACTGCAATTTGCAGTAGTATTTAATGTACACAGTAACCATAGCAATAGCACTTAGACTTATATACCACTTCACAATGGTTTACAGCCCTAAGTAGTTTACAGAGTCAGCAGATTGCCTCCAACAATCTGGGTCCTCATTTTACCGACCTCGGAAGAATGGAAGGCTGAGTCAAGCTTGAGTTGGTTAAGATCTAACAGTAGCTTTATCTTAACAAATTATAAACATTCAACTCTAAGCAGCCAATTTCAAAGAGCATTTTACAGTGTCTTATCTGTTTCATTCGCTCCCTCTCTTCCTCACAGTTTTCTTCTATGCTTGTATTTATTCTAGGAAAATTAAAGGGAAGAGGGGGGAAATGCCACTTTTGTTAAACTGCTTTTGCTAACATCTGGTCTATTTTCTGAAAAGTGCAGATCTTTTTATCAGCAGTTTGCTCAAAACATTTTGGTGAGTATCAGGCACAAAACTTCTTGGCGACGATGTGATACTCAGCCTGATTTTGATCCACAGGGAGAAAAAGTGTTTAACAAGGTGCAACATACTGACTCAAATATCACTGGAGAGCACTTCAGCTCAAAAATGGGGAGGAAGTGGTAGAAAGGTAATGTTGAAGATGTGCCATAACAGAAACATGGAGCAGTAGTATAGAGACAATAGGGTGAACAATGCAAATTCTCAAGTATTTTAAATATCTTTTCTATATGTCATCCCAGCCCTGGAGAGCGCAGACTGATACCGTGGAAATATGAATGTATATGATCAAAATGTGTAGAATTTGGGACAAATGATTCTGTCCAAGGAGATTAATTCTCTTGGTCTTCTAATATGTTAGATCACCTTTGGTGAGATTTCTTGAGGTGGTGTGAATCAACATTGTTCAGATGAATTTAGCAGAGTGACACAAATAGATATCAGCTGGGATATGGCCTTCTTTATTTTGAAAACCCGCTATCTGCAAGTGTTTCTTTTGACATTTTAGTGATTCACTGCAAGGCATACAGAAAGTAGAACTAGGGCAGGTTTATAGGTTGCCACATGACATTATCTTGTTGTTTTTGAAATATGTAGGACAACAATACTCTGAGGAGGTTTATCTTTCATTTACGGACAGACTTCACTGCATTTTATGTTCATTTAGTAATAATGACTTCACAGAAAGCAAAATATTCTTCACCTCTATCAAATGCAACAGAAATGAGAAACAATAAACAAAGAGCAGCTACTCTTAATGTTATTAAAATTCGTCAGGCTTGGAAAACACAGAATAATGATTTTTTTTTTTACTGTCCATCAATAAAAGCAATCCATGTGTGCTTCGTAAGAGTAAAAAAACCCCAAAGGACAACTAGATTTGAGGGCTTCCCTGAAGCACGAGAAATGGCAAACAATGGGATGAAGCAAATGGCAAAAACCCCAATGGTTTTAGGCCACATTCTTAATCTCAAAACTAATGACTATGTACTGTAGAAAGTGTGGACTAGAAATCCCACCAGCTCAATATGGTCAATGATCAGGGGAAATGATAGCTGTGAAGCAATTATCTTGTGCTATAATGATTAATGTGCTTGTGCACACACACACGTGTTTGTGCATGTGTGGGGGGTGGGTGGGAGGGAAAGAGAGAACATGTCAGAGAGGGAGAGAGAGAGGGAGGGAGAGTCAGTCTTTCTCATCTAGTACAGTCCAAATGAAGTAGAACAACATTTTCATTAAGCATTGTTATGTTTTAAAGGTTGTTTCTTTAAGAAGAGCAACAAAGATGATTAGGGGACCGGAAGCTAAAACATATGAAGAATGGTTGCAGGAACTGGGTATGTCTAGTTTAATGAAAAGAAGGATTAGGGGAGACATGATAGCAGTGTTCCAATATCTCAGGGGCTGCAACAAAGAAGAGGGATCAATCTATTCTCCAAAGCCCCTGAGGGCAGGAAAAGAAGCAATGGGTGGAAACTAATCAAGAAGAGAAGCAATCTAGAACTAAGGAGAAATTTCCTGACAGTTAGAACAATTAATCAGTGGAACAATTTGCCTCCAGAAGTTGTGACTGCTCCAACACTGAAAGTTTTTAAGAAGATGTTGGATAACCATTTGTCTGAAGTGGTGTAGGATTTCCTGCCTAAGCAGGGGGTTGGACTAGAAGACCTCCAAGGTCTTTTCCAACTCTGTTATTCTATTCTATTCTATTCTATTCTATTCTATTCTATTCTATTCTATTCTATTCTATTCTATTCTATTCTATTCTATTCTATTCTATTCACCAAGAGAGAGCAAAACCTGGTATAGAGATACTGGTATTCAATCTCACTGTATTCAATTTTGGAATTTTATAATTTTGTATCTCTTGAATATTCTGTTCTTTGTCTCATGAAACCTTGTTATTAACTATTTTTTTGAAAATCAGATTGCTTTAGGTGGTCTCTAGGTTATGCAAGTAATATTGTCAATAGGGTCTTGGTCCTCCCCTTTTTTGCTTTCTTGGCCACCTACTATTAAGGGATAATAAATCTTACAATGTGGGCAGCAAACTAATAACGTAAGATAAATTCAATTAGGAACAGGATTGTTTGTGGGAAGGGGTAAAAATGTCAAGATGGTGTAGAGGACCAAGCTGAGCCCGAGGGAGGTGTCAAACACATGACCAATCTGTAATTGGGCCCACAAGATATCTAAATCCAGCCCGCCTTTAATTCCTTATCTATGGCCAAATAACTTTGACTGTTAGTAGTTCAGATTCTTGTAGAGAGCTTAAGCTTGCAGTAAATCTTTATACCCATTTGAACCACCTGACTCTCCTGATTTCCCTGGCGCTTGACAGATGGTGGGTACAACCACCTTGAAGCACTGAAGCCATGATGCCTTTTAACATGCATGTATAAGTGGGGAATATGAAGGTAAAAGAGCCTTGGTGGTGCAGCAGACTAAAGTGCTGTTAAGAAGCACTTAGCTGCCTGCAATTACTGTGAGTTCAAATCTCACCAGGCTCAAGGTTGACTCAGCCTTCCATCCTTCTGAGGTAGGTAAAATGAGGACCCAGATTGTGGGGGCAATAACCTGACTTTGTATAAAAAAGAACACCGCTGGGGGGGGGGGGCGAAAGCCCTACTAAGCAGGTATATACAAAAGTATGAAGGCTATTGCTTAGCGCATTGTAAGCCGCCCTGAGTCTCCGGAGAAGGGCGGCATATAAATCGAACCAATAAACAACAATAAATAAATAAATAAAAATCTTCAGCTTTTTACCTTCTCTTTCTCGCCCCAGACTGGGCTGATAGTAAAGAAAGTAGCTTGATGTCAGCTGGAGGGACATGACATGATCAGTCGCAAGTTTTCAGAGCCTGTACAAGACCCAACAGTAGGAATGCATCTTCTTTCCTGGAATTCAACCTGAATTAGGAAACATGGGGGAGTGAATCTACCAAAGCTTTTATTGAAGACCAATTGGGTAGAATAGTATTGTTGAGGTATAAGGTACGGTATATTAATATACTAAGAGTTATTTTAAAACTCTTCCTGCCCTGACAGTTTTGCAATTTCAATCATCCCAAATTACCTATTAATTATGATGGACTATGTTCTTATTTGTACTTATCTTTTTTCTTCCTATGCAGCCAATAGCAGCAGCTGCTGGGACAGAAGTTCTCTCTTAACCAGGAAATAATTACGGGGAAAGGTAGAACATCTAACTATCTTCTTCCCAATCATCATGGGATCAAAATAAATGCTACGCCTCCAACTGATTGAAGCAAAGACATCAGGAGAACTGATCACTTGCCAAGTAGTTTGATTTTGGAACAGTCACAGTTTCAATCTTTGTTCAGTTCTGGAACATATTATCTCACCTTGCAGTTCCATAAAGAGAGGATCAGGCTTTCACTTCTCATGAATAATCAATTATATCTTGTGATGAATTTAGCACAATTTTCAGTAAGCTGAAGAGTGATAAGCATATTTTTTTAAAAGCAGGAAACCTCCCCCCCAAAGGGTTATATTTTTATATATGTCATCATATACAAATAGCATATAATGCAGAAATTTAGTGCTGTTGATTTGCAGAAGAAAATGATAAAATAATTGTTACTGGTCTTTGATAATAATTAAGAATACTCCATTCATTCATTCGTTTTACATCTCATCTTTCCTCTAGGAAATTCAGTGTGACAGAACTGCTGCCTCAATTTTTTTCCTCACAACCACTGTGAGGGAGATTGAATTGAAGGGGAATGACTGGCTCAGACATCCAGCAAGCATCCATTACTGACAGTGGATTTTAACCTGTTTCTTCCCAATCTTAATCTAACACTTTATCAGCATGTGATATGGATATGTGAATTTTAATGAAAAATGGATATGCTTCAGGTTGATCAAAACCAAATAAATGATAACAGAATGCATCACAACACAACAATTGCTACAATGTTTAACATTTAATTAGCACAATCTGATGGAGTAAGGTAGAGGTGCTGTTAATTCCTAGAAGAAATTGTTGAATAAAAATGTTGTTGATGACTCTGCTTTAAACTGATTGTTGAAGTCCTGGAGAAAATTAGAGGAGCATTTAATCTATTTTTATAATCATTTTAATAAAGTTTATAGTTACAAGAATAAGAAACACAATTTAAGAAAATATAGGAGTAAAAAAAGAGAACAAAAAATTAAAAAGTGCAAATAAAAAATATAGTATAGGTAGTCCTCAACTAATGGCCACAATTGAGCCCCAAATTTCCATTGCTAAGCAAGACCATCGAGTTTTGCCCCATTTTACTACCTTTCCTATCACTGTTGTTAAATGAATCACTGAAGTTAATAACATGGTTGTTAAGTGAATCTGGCTTTCCCATTGACTTAGCTTGTCAGAAGGTTGCAAAAGGTTGTCCTGACCCCAGGACACTGCAGCGGTCATAAATATGTACTAATTTTGATCACGTGACCATGGGAATACTGCAATGGTTGCAAGTGTGAAAAACGGTCATATGTCGCTTTTTTCAGTGTGGTTGTAGCGTCAAATAGTCATTAAATGAATGATTTGCAAGTTGAGGACTACCTGTAAAGAAAAAAGATAAATGAATTACTTTCCTTTTAATCATGACAAGTACAAACAATTTTAGTAATTTATCACTTTCTCTGATAGTATAACAAAAGCTCTCTTCTTCCCATATCTCATATCTTGCTTATAAACAAATTCTTGAAGCTTCTCATCTAAGTCTAATCAGCAAAAGTCTATTAAGAGTTACCAAATATTTCCACTTAATCAAATCGACTAACTTTACACTCCTTTAATTTATTGTTAACATAGTAACTTTGCATTCCTTTTACTTTTAACATAATAACATTAGTTTTTTATTACAAAAGATCTCTTTTTATGTGTTATAAAAAAATCTCTTTTTCCGTGTCATATTTTATAAATAAACATATAAACAAATCTTAACTTTGTCATTTGATCCTGATTGCAAAAAAAAAAAATTAAGAATTATCAGAAACAACCTTGATAAAAAACACTTGCTTTATATTCCTTTCCATTGCTTTTAACAATCTTGATCTATAATCCTTTTAAATAGTGTTTCAGAACTCAATTTCTTTTCAGTTTCCCTTTAAAGGTACTTCAAAGCATTTAGTACATTTCTTCTGTAAATCTAAAATGAAAAAGTTATGTAAATCACTCTTCTGCTTTGTTATTTTTATATCCCTTTTAATTATTAAGACTCAGCCAGCTTCATTTGTATATCCAGTTTACCCATGTTATACTTTTATCTTGTCATTTTAGCATCCACATTCAAATCAGCCTCGGTCTCAGCCTCGTCTATTAAAGCATGCTCCTCTTTCAAAACCTCTTTTAAATCCAGTTTTATGATAGCAAACAAGATCCTGATTAGGATGTACCATTGACAGAAAAAGCAATTAACAAGCAATTCCCAAAAATGACTATGAAAAGATGTATGTGAGCCCAGTATCTTGCCCAAGCCAAGGCTTCAGCAAAGATGATCATCCTTCAGCTTCTAGAGCTCTAAATGCACTGGGACCTGCTGTCTTGCAATATTCTTATGGGGAGCTACTCTCTGGAGATTTCTGGGCAATTCCCTCTCCTTGTCTGGAGAGAAAACACAAGAAACTGGTCCACTAGCTGACTTCTTGTTCTGCCACATTCATTCACTACTGCTGCAATTTGTGATTGTTTTGTTCTTTTAGCTAAGATCAAGCGAAGAGCATTTAATTGCATCTCTGAGTAACTCACAACTCAAATGATGTTTATTCTGTATGATTATTGTTTTAGTGGGAACTTGTGACCCTCTGAGTCATCTCTTCAGAAAGTTGTGCGGGAATGCATGTGGGTATATGAGAAGTGCTGTGTGGGTCACTGAGCACATGCCGTGCAGGTGAGGGAGGATGCACAGAGATGTGGCATGGGTTGGGAAGGGTATGGGGTGTTGTGTGGAAGTATGTGAGCAGAGCTGTACAGGTTGGGAAGGGCATGCAGGAGTCTGTAAGAGGTGCTGTGGAAGTTATGTAGGGCACATTGGGGTGTGCAAGTGGCCGGTGCAGTGTGAGGCTGGGATGATTGTGCTGCTGTGGTAGACTTAGCCAAGCAACATGCCACCTATCGAGCTGATTTATCCATTGATTTGTTGGAAGCTGTCAGGGGGCATTGGAAATGTGGATCACGTGACTGTGTCTGGCTAGTAGTGCTGAAGCTGAAGCAGAAGCAGCATGGCAGCATGTGGTACTGAAGCAGTCACTATCATTCAGCCCAACCTACCTAACAGGATTACAGTTATGGAGAAAAGCAGCAAGAGGAAGCACCATGCATACTATATAGACAGGGCCAAACATGTTTCTTTGTTACAGGAGCCATTTTTACACTCATGAAGGAGACATGCGGCCTTGTTATGTGCTTTGAAGTATTCTTCAGAGAACTGCAGTAACTGGGACGCTTTTGTGAAAAAAGGAGATTGTAAGTACTGGATCCCCCCCTCCCACTCTTTAAAAAAAAGCAATTATCTCTGTGGGGAGAAAGAAAGGTAGGGTATCACTGCTAGCTTTGTTACAATACTTTGCCTGGAAAGATGAGTATGGTGGTTTATGCATTGTGTGATATGCATTGCAATATTACTAGATGTATGAGAGACTGTCAATATCTTAACTCAATGTTGGAGGCTGTAACAATCTGGATGGGATTATACAGGCTGATAACTGAATTCAAGCAAGATGGAATTCTCATAGTTCACTGATGTTCTCTACTGCCTCCAGGGTTGTTCCTTGCTGGAGTGGCACTGTCTCTGAAACAGTGGATACTCCTGAATGCATGGCTACTGCTATATAGGAGGTGGAGGGTGTGTCCCCTGCCCTTTCTCAAGGCATAGGTAATATTACAGCTGTCCCTTCAGTATGTGTCAGTCCTTTAAAAACCAAAGTTATGAGTGCTAATATTATTTTTATCACAAAGTTACAGAAACATAATCTTTCAAGCCTGGATATGCTTCTCCCTTCTATCTATGTGAGAAGGAGGATCAAGTCTGAAATGCTTTCTCAAATTACATTTCTGTCTCGTGTATATATATATAAATAAAAAGATGCCTTCATTGCCACTGGTTTCGACTATTGCAATGCACTTTATGTGGGTCTGCCATTGAACACAACCCAGAGGCTTCAATTAATCCACAATACAGTTGACCCAGATGCTGGTTGCTAGATTTTGTCATAATCACTTTACTCCAGGGGTGAAATGCTACTGGTTCAGACCGGTTCTCCTGAACCGGTAGTAAAAAATGCTACAGGTTTGGTCAAACTGGTATTTCTGATGATCAGCTGTGATGCACGATTTATATTAGCTAGAATTGTTGGATTTCCTGCTTTCTAGCTAATTTAAATCGCATGGCACAGTGGATCCCCCCCTCGCTGTTCTACTTACCTTTGCAGACTCTGAAGGCTTCAAAATGTTCCTTTTTTAATGCTGCACGGTTACAACTCAGGCACACAAGCGCATGCAAAGCATGCCCTCAGTAGCAGACTCACAGAACCGATAGCAGACTTCAAGGGATTTCACTGCTGCTTTACACCTTTACTCTGTATTTGCTCTGTATGGACTGGCTCTGTATTTGTCTCTGACTTTTTTATTCTTTGTAATGATGGAGGATGTAAAGACCAACAACCCTGTGATGGGCATCAATCTAATCAATAAATGGAATGAATAATACCTTTATCTCTAGTCCTTCTCTCCTCCTAAAACTAAAAACTTGTTTTATATAAGATGTTACTGCTTCCTTTGCTGCTGATAAGTAATTACAGACTCTTTGCACTTACTAATCAGAATGCTGGGGGTGAAGAATGATTAGGACTGGCAAGTAGTGACATCAAGTCTCACCATTAATCTGCTGATCTGATCTGATTTATTATTTGGTTGAAACAAATATACTGTTCTCTGTTGTATACAGTTATGAAGCAATCAGATTTATTGTACATTTTAAATGAATAATGTGGAAGAAACTGTTACCATCTGAAAAATCTTCTTACATGGACAAAATATTGAAGTTGTTCATTCCAGCAAGGACATTTGTTCATTTTCAACAAGGCAACTTTGATTAAATCCAGTTAAAATTCACAGTTCGCATCTACAAATAAGGTCCTCTGAATTAGATGCTGTTTTCCATCCTCAAATATTATAAAAATATGAGAGCTATTATTTACAGCATTTGATTTATTAATTACAAAGGCTTACTAATATTTTAACTTTTTTGACTTATCTAATATTTGTTGTTCTTGACTGCATGATCATTTTTAAATTATTATATAAAACCGGTCCTTTGATTTCCTCTCCCTCCTTTTCTCATTTTACTGTCATTGTATGCAGAGATACACAGTATAAATTATATTTGTTTGGATGCTGTTCATGTTTAATTTCTACTTGTGTAATCACCATCTGCAAACCAAGTCTTGTGGCAGAAAAAATGGTACATATAACACGAATAGCGTTTATATATATATTGTTGGGAATGAGAAAGGCAGCATGTTAGAATGTCAAGAGGTCATGAGGATTACTTAAAGCCTCCTTTAGCAAAACAGTAATTAAAAATAACAAGATTTGCCTGCATAGACTAGTTGGTTGAAATAATGCTGATGAGAATCTCTTATCCATATGCAAATCCTGCTGCTATTTTCAGTCCCAAAATTGTGAAAATGTTTTAAATTCATCCACACTTATTCTCATCATTGCCAGCCAGAGATATCTGTAAGGTGTAGTAAAAAAATGTGGCATATGGATTTTTTCGGCTGTTTTAGCTATGTTGGTATCATAGTTTCAGGAAAGTCCCCACAAATCAGAAGAATATACACTTGCTTAGTTCTATTGTATTACGCAATATCATCTGCAAACAATGTTTGTTGTATTTTTATATTGAACAATATGATCAGTCTCTAAGTAGACGAATAAACAGGCACAAATCTAATTTTAAAAATGGTAATATTAAAAAAAATAATGAGGCAGCACCGCAGTTCTCCAAGACACTCTGCCTCTGACCTCAAGATGGATTTGAGATTCTTGAGAAAAGAAATGGCAAAGGCCACATTCGTCACAAAATAGCAGATGTTGAAACCAATAATAGATGTTAAAAGGTTTCTCATGATTAATCAAAGTGCATTTCCTTATATGGCATTTGTACCATTCCCAAAGGGCTTCATGGCTCTGAAGTTTTCCATAGGGCCACTGAATTATTTTACTTTTGGCTCAGCTGCTGTTCAACAGGAAATTTACTCCATTTGACATATGTGATTGAGATCTATAAAAGCTCAGCATTAAGGTACCACAATAATCTCCATTGCTTTATCTATATGTTTTTCTGAAAGCATGTAGAATACCTCATCAAGAAACCCTTTTTTAAAGTGTTGAAATACATGTTGTTTTTCATGTGATCTCCACAATTTCTGTTTCCACAACTGTGTCCAATTTCAGACATCAATCCCACAGACATAGGGTTATCAGATCTAGGCAGCATAAATCAAAATGCAAAAACGTACAGAAAGCTCTACTATCCTTGACTGCCAACTAATGATCATCCGGATTTCTAAGGACCAGATGTGGTATTACAAAAGAAATGTGTTTGAATATTAGTAGCTTGGGTTGGTAATTAGGCTGTTGGTTTGAGCTCAGGGCTTGGCAATTTTGTTGCAAATCAGTGGTGAATTGCCCCCAGTTTGCACTGGTTCTATAGAACCCGTAGTAAAACCGGCGGGAGGCTCTGCCCACCAACCCCGATGGCATGCACGCAGCCCCGTTGCGAACCAGTAGTAAAGGTAAGTAGAACCCACTCCTGTTGCAAATGTTTCATTACCATTCGAGGAGACATTATCAGTGTGTTTTGACTTGTACTCATCTGTCAGAACACAGGACTTTAAATACCTTTTTATGAGATTAAAAATTAGTCTGAATGTTGTTTGTTCAGATATTTCTGAGCCATGGTCTGATTTCTATAAAATAAAGCTTACAAAGAAAAAGAAATTGTTCATTATAAATGCTTTCAACTGTTTTAGAAATTAATATCTTATTACCAAATTTATAATATATTTAAATTATCTACAGGTCGTCCTTGACTTACAAGAGTTTGTTTAGTGAGCATTCAAAGTTACAATGGAACTGAAAAAAGTGACTCATGGCAGTTTTTCACACTTATGACTGTTGCAGCATCCCCATGGTCACATGATTAACATTTGGCTGCTTGGTAACAGACTCATATTTATGACGATTGCAGTGCTCCAGGATCATGGGATCATTTTTTGCGACCTTCTGACAAGCAAAGTCAATGGGGAAGCCAGATTCACTTAAAATGTTATTAACATTTATTTGTTACTAACAGCTGCGGTGATTCACTTAACAACTTTGGTGAGAAAGGGTCATAAATTGGGCAAAAGTCACTTATCTGTGAATACAGTTCATAGCTACAGAAATTTTGTGCTCAATTGTGGTCATAAATCAAGGACTACCTATATTTCCTACAAGCTGTATTCTATATTCTTTAAAGTCAAATGTCACTGTATTTTCATAATTTCTGTATGTTTAATATATTTATTGTTGACCTCTGTATTTTCCTTCTCTTCAATCCTATACATATGTAACAATAGTGGGTTGCTACCACTGTTACATATGTATAGTTCGCCCCAGACTATACATATAGTTCGCCCCGGATCAGGCAAACTGGTAGCAGCAGTGGCAGGAGACTCCACCCACCTGCCCAGACGCTTTTGTGCATGCGCAGAAGCGTCATGCGTGTGCACTCACGAGTGAACCAGTGGTGACAGGTTTTGAAACCCACCCCTGATATGTAATCAGAAGTGATCTGATTATTGCAAATTGCTAGTGGAAACAGCATCCAGATCATAATCTATTGGCTCTGAGACAAACAGAAGGTACATATTAATTGGGGCCAAGATAAGGGCAATTACAGGTTAATCAAAATATGTCTAGTCTCTGGATTATGGGATATAATAGCTCTACTATATTCCGTAACAGCCAGGCCCATGCCTTGAGAATTGTGTCAATGTTGGATACAATTTGGAACAGGTCTAGAGAAAGGCATTGATGATAACTGAGGGACTGAAGCTAATTCTAACAAGATCGTAGCAAGAAAAATTGAGAAGTTTTGTCCTGAGATAAAACAACTGAAGGCACGTAACACAGAACTAGGTCACATCCTATTTTCTGTTGTCCCAGTGTACAGAATAATGGTCACAGAGTGCGGCCGCGCGGGTGGTGATGGGAACATGGCGTTCCCATGTGACACCTCTCCTGCGTGAGCTGCACTGGCTCCCGGTGGTCTTCCGGGTGCGCTTCAAGGTCCTGGTTACTTTAAAGCGCTCCATGGCTTAGGACCTGGGTACTTGCAGGACCGCCTACTTCCACCAATAGCCTCCCACCGGCCAGTACGCTCTCATAGAGAGGGGCTCCTCCGGGTGCTGTCAGCCAAACAATGTCGGCTGGCAGCCCCCAGGGGGAGAGCTTTCTCTGTGGGGGCACCTACTATCTGGAATGAGCTCCCCCCAGAGATACGGAGGATCCCGGATCTGCCCACCTTCCGCCGCGCTCTTAAGACTTTTCTATTTCGCCAGGGGCCCGGCCTAACCACTCCCCGTTTTTAGTGTCAAATTTTAAAAAAAATTAAATTATATTAGGGTGTTTTAATTCTGTCCGGGCCAAATTCATTTAATCTGTTTTTAGTTGGTTTTTAAATTTTGTACGTATGTATTTTTATTGTTGGCTGTACACCGCCCTGAGTCCTTCGGGAGTAGGGCGGTATATAAATCCAATAAATCTAAATCTAAATCAGTTGCACAAAGGCAGTACTTCCTAACAGTAATAGCGGTTCAACAAAGGAGATTGTGAGCTTTTCATTCCTAGATACATTTAAGTGGTAGCTCCACAGCCATTTGTTGCGGTTGCTTAATTTGGATTTCTGCACTGGACAAGGAGTTGGACCTGATGGCCCAAATAGATCCTTCCATCTCTATGAAACTATAATTCACTACGATATTAGTTCACAATGCCTATCTTTCTCCTGTTGATTCTTGACATATCAACAAAACTTAGATAGTTCTGGGACCTGTTATAGACATATGAGCATTGAGTCTCTCAAGGTTCTTGTCGTTTCTGTACAAGAATGTAAAATTACAGGTAAACTGTGAAATTTCTGTGGGCTAAAAAATGAGCTGTATTTGCTCTCCTTGCCACCCCAAGGTCATCCTCCTTCTGCTCTATACTATCCTAACAAGGCAATTCCAATGATAGAAATAATTAAGTAAATTCCACTTCTAAGCTGCCAGTGTTACCATATAATTGAAAGAGCTTGATACATGGAAGTAAAGTCATGGCACTTCCTGAGCCTTTCCAGCTGAGCCAGCTTAAGGCAACAGAAGTGAATAAGCAGTTCTTGTCAATGTTTTTATGTTCCCTTAGCAATGGATGGAATTTGTTGTATCAACTCCAAATTGGTATGGGGAGGAGATCCAATCTTGGGGCTTCTCCGGCATTTATAGATGAAAGGAACACTCTGAATGCTCTTTGATGTTTATTTAGGCAAAAGCACAGTTAATGGGAGAGGAAGTGAAGAGATCACAGATATTGAAAATGCAAATAAGAACATTCTATTCTGTCTATTTGCCTTCATGTGCTATTGTGCTTCTTACCCTTATTGTTTTGCTTCTAATGCTATATTCAGCAAGGCAGTGACTGGACTCAATGTTTAATTACTTGATTCCACCTTGCATTGTGAAGCTAGGCTGCAAATGGTGGTGTGGAAAGAGCAACTATTTTCAGAATAAGGGTAGGAGCTAACATCTGTGCTTAAGACAATATGCATATGCATGCACAGTTTGCTCAAATGTAAAAAAAAAGTAGAAACACATAATTGGCAATTAAAATACGTGACTCTTATGTATTTAGTCTAGTCACTTCCAGTGTTCCATGTCAGCTGGTGGTGATGATTATGGGAATTGTGCTGATGGTGCCAGTTGAAGACAATGGGACTTGCATTCTAATAGATTATAAAAGCAGCTGGCTAGGAAAGCCTGGATTAATGTAAGTACGAGTTTGTAACTTCAGAACATACATCATTAACATGACAACCTTTAGAAAAAGTTCACTTTGCTTTCTGAGTCCATCTTTGTCAGTTGGTGACACAATAAGATAGAAACAAAGAAGACAGGATGGCGGATAGATCTAAGGGTAAGTGTTGGAAGATAATGATGGTGCAGAACGAATGTGACAGTGGCAAACTACTCTGATATATGTGCAAGAACTACAAGTAGTCCTTGACTTACTACCACTTAAGCAAAATGGTTAAGTGAGTTTTGCCCATTTTACAACCTTGCTACAGTTAAGAGAATCACTGCAGTTAGGTTAGTAACACAATTGTTAAGTGAATCTGACTTCCACATTGCTTGTCAAAAGGTCACAAAAGATGATCATATGACATTGGTACACTGCGACTATCATAAATGCATGCTAGTTGCCAAGTGTCCAGAATTTGATCATGTGACCATGGGGATGCTGAATTGGTTTAAGTGTGAAAAATGGTTATGGGTCATTTTTTCAGTGCCGTTGTAACTTTGAATGGTCACTCAACAAATTATTGTAAATCAAGGACTACTTGTATTCCTTAAGCTCAACAAGAGTTGGATTTAACTCAGGGGAATGTTTAGCTTTTTCATTAATATAAAAGAAACATTTCCAGTGGATTGAAGAATATGACTTTTCTACTTTTGCAAATGAAATGGGGTTCCTGGCAAAAAGTCCTGCCGTCCTGGGCAAAAGCACTCTGCAAAAATTAAAAAGGAGTGAGAAGCACTTCCTGCAATCTAGGATTTCTCCATTTCTTTTATTCCTCTCATCTCCCCAATCCTAGAACAGCTGTAATGGATTTTAGAACAAGGTGATTGTTCCTGAATGAATGTTCTGGTTGCTGGCTATTTGTGCAAAGTCCCCTTTTATTTAAGTTTCTCAAAGGTCCATTTGTAGATTTATACAAATGTGATGACTGAATAATGTAATCCCACATTACATGAGGTGTCTTTCTTAGTTGGGTCTTAGATATTCTTAGTCTTAGTTAGGATTGTACTTGCCAAACACTGGAAAGAAAAAGAGATGCCGACTGTGGAAGTATGGGTTTTGACATTGCCAGAATTAGCAGAGATGGTGAAATTAACTACTTCGATTAGAGATAATGGACCAGACAGCTTTATAAAAGATTGGAAGCAGTTTGTGGACTTTCTATGTGCTAAATATAACAGATGTTTAACAGAGGGATTTGAAGTTTAGTGTTAGCTCAACCTGTTGACTGCTTTTTCTTCTTTTATATTTACCTGTATATGTATTTATAAAAGGGGAGGACAATTTATTGCCTTTTCTTTTCTTTCAGCATCCAGCCAGGCTTGATCCTACTTGTTAAATGTTAAATTTAATTGATCATTTTTTCCTCTCTTTTTGTACACTATTTTTTCTTTTTGTTATTGTTGTTGAATATGTTTTTGTTTTGTTTTTTCATTTTATTTGTTTTGTATTTGTATTTTATTTTCTATTATAAATTTAAATGATATTTTTAGTCTGGTTTCAGGACTATCTACACCCTTCATTCTTTTTATTCATTTGATTACTTCCCTAAATTTTCTAAACATACTGCATAATACAAATCTCATTAGCAAAATAAATAAAAGCTTGTTACCATTTTTTTAAATGTGAGAAAAGCTTTCTAAAAACAAGGCACCGTTTTCTTTTGCTTCTCTTTGAAGAGAGGATAATTACATTTCAGAGTCATGCTCTATTTTTGTATGTCATCTGAATGCCCTTGGTGATGACATGAAGGATATTGAAGGCACAATAAATCATTTGCTGTTGTGCACAATTGTCCAACTACAGATTGTATCAGGTTGTACACAAGAGAAAGAGGTGTCCATCTCACAAACTAGAATAATGACAAAATAGTTACAGACAGAGAGTATGAAAATAATAAGGTGTTATTCTCTCTTTTATTAATAGGTTATTCTCAAATACTCTGCATTCATACAATATTCTTTCTTAGTACAGGAACCAACATTTTCCAAAGTGTTACAAGATGTATCAATATGGTTTAGACTTCTAAGTAAAAGTAAAATAATAAATATTTTAAAACAATTAGTAAATAACTTACTTATCAGTTATTTACACTATGGTTATAGTCCTTCCAGAACTGAGTGGGTTTCAAATCATCAAAAGAAAAGACATTGCAAATGAATGATTTCATATAACCAATTGGTGAATTTGTCGTTTATCTGATTCTTTGCTAGAGTAACATCAACTTTCAATCTGAACATTGTAATAACAGCCTAAACATACTGAACAATATTTTGTCAATTTTGTACTGTTGTGGTCACACTTGAGAATCATTCCAATAAACTTTAAAAATATTTGTCTGAACATTGTTTCAAGGTCAACATAATCATTATATGAAATGTTTTTACATTAGAGTGAATGCATAAACTATGGCAAAGCTGTGGATTAGTGATTAAATTGCTTTGCAAACATGATATTTTATCTTATGATAAAATAATGGTATGTAACAGGAGCTTTGCAGATGGGTAACTGTGTATCTTTTGTTGCTATTGTAATAGTTCCTACAACATGATCTCTATTATGGGGGAATATGAATTAACATTGTTTGGCAAGCATAATCCCATGCTTTAATCATACTTTTAAAGTATTAAAATAGATCTTCTTGTACTGTGAGTTGCAACTTTCTACGTATCTACGGGATGGTTAGGATTTAGCTAGATGCTTCATCAATGTCAGTGGAGTCATTTAGCTTGAATAACCCAATGTAATTTGAGAGGAGTAAGGGCTGATCCTGTTTAGATGCCAAATCTCATTGTTCAGTGGTAAAGTATTACATTTACTGTTATATTCTTAGGATGATCTTTCAAAGCATTATGAAAAATAGTTGTTTTGCATTTAAAATACCAATTAAACTTTAAACTAAATGCTTCCAGTCTTTTAACCAGTTAAATGAATTTATTGTGCAATCTCTCTGACATAATAATGCTCATGCAGAATGTATTTTGTATCTAATTAACATCAGTTTAATCCTATCCATATATATTCAGAAGTCCATATTATGTATCTGTGTATACACACACACACAAACACACACAGAGGGAGGGGACGGACAGAATGAATTGCATCTACACCTGAAGGAATTTCCATTGATTTCTGCCCTATTGAAGATGCCATCGAAAATAAACAAATAATTTTTGTTGACTCTTATTAATGGACAGATTAAGAGATTTACTCTATATTCAAGTATTATAAATGCAGCAAGATCTTTGCATTGGAAGCAGAACAACTTGTATGTGTGCATGGTTGTTTAATGGACATAATGATAAATGATGCTTTTATTTTCAGTTCTCTTTCCCTTGGCTGGGAAGTTGTCTGCTGTGTGCAATCTATCACCCCATGTTGATGGAATGTCTATCTAGAAATGTCTACATATGTGACTTCTAATGCCAATTACCTGCTTCCCCCACCCCCCCGCCCAATAAATTGACTTTTCCAGCCTCTTATTTCTTTTTTTTCTGAATTTTAAACTCATTTTGATCCTTCCTTGTGTGTTTTCCATCAACTCTCTGCTCAGTGCAAAGTTTAGCTGTCCTAATGGATGGCCAAGATCTGCTTGAAAATCTCCAAACAACAGAAGTCTCACTACTTTGCTAGATACTTGATTGTAACTGTTAAGATTCCCGCCCCCCACCACCATAATGTTCAGGAGAAATCTACCTGATTATAAGGTAAGACTACTAGAACTTCTGCTGTCCCTTTCTAATTACAGCTATTTAAGTCCCTGGACAGTGCTATCATGTTCTCTCTCAATCTTTTGATGTTGTCTAATTTCTTCAATTTTTTCTTATGGGATTTATTCTCCATAGTTCTAATAATCTTTGTTCCTGTCTTGTCATTAAGTGAATCTGATTTGCCCATTGACTTTGCTTGTTGGAAGCCAGCTGAGAAGATCGCCAATGGGCCTTCCCAGGATACTGCAAACATTGTAAATATGTGTTGGTTGCCAAGTGCCCAAATTTTGATCAAGTGATCACAGGGATGCTGTCACAATGGTAAGTGCGGAGGCTGGTCATGTCACTTTTTTTGAGTACCACTGTAACGTTGAACAGTTGCTAAACAAATGGCTGTAAATTGAGGACTACCCTTATTCAAATTACATGACTGTATCTTTATCTACAAGTCTGCAAGTTAAATGGGAATTTAAGTGATATGAGACTGTTCCTGTCCATTGTTTCTTATTTCCAGAGTGTAATTCACTGAAAACAATGAGCTTTTTATATGTTAACTTGTTCTTGTAATCAGAGTTAAGAACCTAAGCTACAAAAAGAAACTGGTATAATTCAGATGTATTGTTCATGGCAGTCATGGCAAGTACTTATTCTACAATACTATTAGAAAAATACAATATAGCCTATGATAGGTATACCCAGTGCTGATAGTCCTTGATTAGTTTGTGTGCAGCGAAGATGATCACACTTCCAGTTTTCTGATGGAGAAGAGGGTCATAGCTTCTCAAACTAAGCCAAAGGAAGAAACTGATTGCGGGAGAGTTCTCACTGAAGAAATAGTATCATCTTGAATCAATACAATTTGACCTGAATCAACACAATTCTTTTTTTTTTTTTGCCTCTGTACTAAAGTTTAAATGATGCTGAGTGTGATATCAGTTTTTAAAAGGTAATTAGAATGGGTCCAGAAAATTACAGATTGGCACGCATATGAATTGCTATGACAGAAAAGTTTTATTAAAGACTGAATGATCAAACATATAGAAAAACAAATCTTACCGAAGAATCAACATGAGTTTGCCAAGGTAAGACCTGCCCCAGTAGCCTTTTAGAGTTCTTTAAAATCCTAAGAAACAGAATAGCCTGTGATGATCCAATCCATTTTTATTTATTTGAATTTTGATAACAGTATATCTGCTGGATAAAGCCTTCAGCATCTTCCCCCCAGCATTCTGTTCCCATGGGGGTCTAAGGGGCATTCACCAGTTGAACATAATTTCAATATTTCCTACCTACTTACAGTATATCTAGACCTTCAATTCTCATATTGGAGGTAATTTAGATTCATTCTGACCAATAGTAACTTCTAATCTTATTCGCCATGAATGTGTCTGATCCCTTTAAAAATAGCCATGATAGCAGCAAACATTATTATCTTGCAGTACAGATTTTTTCTGTTTAAGTAAAATTAAAATTGAATTTACATTGTTTTGAATTTGCTTTTCCCATTCTTCATGTTTCAGTGTTATAAGAGAGAACCTTTCCTGATCCACTTTCTCCACACTTTATATGATTTATCTTGTTTCTTCTTATCTACCTTTTCTTATTAAGCTAAAACATATCTGGTAGTCATGGATATCATAATTTTTCTCCATGCTTTCAAATTAATAGTTCTATCAGGTGTATAATTTTTCTTTTATCAGCAAGTTCTCACCAATTATAGATTAATCTAAAAAAACAGGAGAGGCCCGTGGGTGCTTATTTTTACCCCAAACGTGGAGAAGATGAGAAGAAAACATTTATTACAAAAGCTTTAGGCAAAAACCCCTCACTAAATGGTAGTTTCTAGCTCACTAGCTGATAGCTAAAAGGATAAGGGTTAGATCTGATTAATACTTTCTTTGGTGATTAAGAAAAGTAATCTGGAACAAGACAATGGATTTTAAGACAGCTACATGGTTACAAAAAATAGACCCCAAATCGGGGCAGACTTTACCTTTAAGACAAGAGATACACTTATTAATCATGAGTAAAATAGGATTCTGAATAGGCTGCCTTCCCATCACAACAATGTATTTTTAGCCTATCTACAATACGGTAACACAGGCACTGTGTTTGGACCATAAATTAACCACACAGCCTTGGTTCTTACAATAACAGGCTAGAATATCTTTGGCTGTTCTATTCTGATTCAGTGGGCTGTGCAAACATAGCCAGACAGCAGCCAACTCTCAGTCCTTTGAACGAATCCGTGTATCATTTAGAGATGATGGATCAGAGTCAGTAGCCCCACAAACCAAGATGCTGATTGGAGGAAGCATATTTTTGTAACAGGTGGGGACGAAAGAGCATTGTGCTGGGAGAGAGCCTGCAGTGCAAGACGGTCCCCTTTCCCCCCCCCCCATCCTCGAGACTGTCTGACCTTGCAAGGGTCATTGCCTGCCCACCCAGCTCTGACAAACCTTGCAAGGAAGCTGCCCCAAGGACAATCGCCTCATCGTCCTTGTCTCCAGCCAGATCCTATTGTGTTACAGCTGTTGGGCAGCAAGCAGACTTGGGCTAAGCTTCTTGTAGAAGACAACTCCGAGGAGGTGTGAACCGCTGTTCCTCAACCCGCCCGTTGTTTCCCACGTCTCCTAGATGGAAGGAAAGGGCGCGGGCTTCTGAGAAGCACTCAAGCCGATGCGCGGGAAGGGGACGCTTCCCCCCTGCGCGATCCTGCGCGCCTATATTTGGAGGCAACCCTTTCTAGGCAGCGAGACCGAGAGGGGCTTACTGCAAAGTAAGGATTACAATCGCAGTCGCCGCCCACGGGATGGACTCTTGCATTCTTCCCTCTCGCGCCTGCTCTCTCAGTAACGTGTTGCTCCTTTGCTTTGACCTGTATAGCAGCCAAGCAGGCGGTTGCGCCGGTTCTCCCTGTTGCTGCTAGCCCAGCAAGGTTGTTTGTTCGGGGCTCTCACGAAGGGGAGACGCGGGGAAAAAGACCCCTCCTTCGTTCCAGAACAGCGCGCTCCCCTCGCTCGTCTCCTTCTCCTCGCTCCTTACAGGAGGGCAACCGCGTGGGCGATGGCGGCGCCGACGGACTGACTGGAAAGGCGGGAGAGGCGGCATCCAGCCTGAGAGAGGATGTTTTGAGCCGGGCGGTGGCCGTGGAGCTGGGCGGGTCGCTCTGGCCGTCCGCCTGGGGTCTCGCTTGGTCAGCCGCGGGGGAAACGGGCTCCCCTCCGCGTTCTTGTCACATTTATGGACGAGCACCTGAGCCTTCTGCGCTCGCCAGCCGCCCCGTCTTCCTGCAAGCATTCGAGGGGCGGCAGCAGCAGCAGCAGTGTCGGCGGCGTCGTGGGAAGCAGCCACCATAACTTGGGCTACAGCGAACAGCTCTTCCCCGAAGGCGCGCTTTCCGCCCCTGAGGAAGGGCAGGAAGAAGAGGAGGGCGACGCCGGCGACGAGGAGGAAGAGGAAGAAGAAGACGAGGAGGACGGGGAGCTGGAGGGTGGCATGACTGTAGTGGGTGGAGAGGACCCTCTTATCGATGAAAACCAACATCCCCATGCCCTGCTGGGAGGGGAGCGCTATGACCACCCTCTTGCCCATACCCTGCCTCCCCATAGTCATCACCAAGTGGGCACCGGTGGAGAGGAGCATGAGTGTTGTGAGAGGGTCGTGATCAACATCTCAGGTCTGCGCTTTGAGACCCAGCTCAAGACACTAGCCCAGTTCCCAGAGACACTGCTGGGCGATCCCCGCAAGAGGATGCGCTACTTTGACCCTCTTCGCAACGAGTACTTTTTTGACCGCAATCGGCCCAGCTTTGATGCCATCCTTTACTATTACCAATCTGGAGGCCGTATCCGCCGCCCCGTTAATGTGCCCATTGATATCTTTTCGGAAGAAATACGTTTCTATCAGTTAGGTGAAGAGGCCATGGAAAAATTTCGGGAAGATGAAGGTTTCATCCGTGAGGAGCAGAGACCTCTGCCTGAGAAGGAGTTTCAGCGCCAGGTGTGGCTCCTTTTCGAGTACCCAGAGAGTTCCGGACCAGCTCGGGGCATTGCTATTGTGTCTGTTTTAGTCATCCTCATCTCCATTGTCATATTTTGTCTAGAAACCTTACCTGAGTTCAGAGATGACCGTGACTATGATAGTACTGCAGGAACATTTGGTACTGGGAGTAGTTCTTTTGTGACTGATGTTTTCACCAATACTTCTTCCCCAGCTACATCTATGGTGTCATCTTTCACTGATCCTTTTTTTGTGGTGGAGACTCTGTGCATTATCTGGTTCTCTTTTGAGCTGCTTGTCCGCTTCTTTGCTTGTCCTAGCAAGCCCACCTTCTCTAAGAACATTATGAACATAATTGACATTGTGGCCATTATACCTTACTTCATTACCTTGGGCACTGAACTGGCCGAGAGGCAGGGGAATGGTCAACAAGCAATGTCTCTGGCTATTCTCAGAGTCATCCGGCTAGTTAGAGTCTTCCGTATCTTCAAGCTCTCTCGGCACTCCAAAGGGCTGCAGATTTTGGGGCAAACGTTGAAGGCCAGTATGAGGGAACTGGGCTTGCTCATTTTTTTCCTTTTCATCGGTGTTATCCTCTTTTCTAGTGCCGTCTATTTTGCAGAAGCTGATGATCCCACTTCAAGTTTCAGCAGTATCCCTGATGCCTTTTGGTGGGCTGTGGTAACCATGACCACAGTGGGTTATGGGGACATGCATCCTGTCACTATTGGAGGCAAAATAGTAGGATCTCTCTGTGCCATCGCTGGTGTGCTGACTATTGCCTTGCCTGTTCCAGTCATTGTCTCTAACTTCAACTACTTTTACCACCGGGAAACAGAAGGGGAAGAACAAGCTCAGTACATGCACGTAGGAAGCTGCCAGCACCTCTCCTCCACTGAGGAGCTGAAGAAAGCTCGTAGTAATTCCACTCTCAGCAAGTCAGAGTATATGGTGATAGAAGAGGGAGGCATCAGCAACAGTGCATTCAAACAGGCTGCATTTAAAACAAACAACTGCTCCGGGACAAACAATCCCAACTGCGTGACTATTAAAAAAATCTTTACGGATGTTTAAAAGACACCCTTTCGCAGAGATTGAAAGAAAATCACAGGAAGTCTGCGTAATCAGTATTTGTGAGGAACATGCATCATTGTCAGTCTTTGTGCTCTTGCTTAGTACATATACTTTTCTGATCCTCCCTTCTGAAGATAGAATATTTTTTTAGAAGAACAAAGAACCAAGAAGATATTAAGAAAGAAGGTAGATACGCTAACGCAAGGAATGTGCTGCTGCTGCTCCCTTTGGAAACAGGTTTTTATTCTGCACAGGTTGTTGCAGGGCATTGCGATTTTAGTGAGAAATGTGTTTGTCTGATTTTATAAAGAGCAGCTACACTGTTGATTTGCTTTTCTTTTACGTATACACTTGTTGGATTGGAAGGAGCGAAGTGTAAGGATAATGAATGTAACTGTGCTCCAGTGAATGAGAAAAATAAGGTGATATAAATGTCACAAACTATCTCATAATAGGATGGCCACAATTGAAAATCTGATGTACGAGGTTGCAATCTTGATTTTTTTAAAAAAGGTTAGAGCCATGTGTATTCTGAATCTTCCCATGACATACGCCGTATCACTTTAATGCAACAAGGGAAACGCCTCCATTGTGATTTTGGATTTCTTTGATCTCTGAATTCCCAAAGAATTGCAGCTTTGAATCCGAAGTGCTACCTGGGTATTATAGTATTACTTCTTCCTATACAGTGAGACTGAACAGTTGACTGATTGACATCATATCCTGATGATCTGAATACGATGAATTATTTAATTTTTAGTAAATTTCTAGCAGGCTTTTATTTTGACTGCAGCTTCAAAAAACAAAAAGCAAAAGAGGTATTTCCATAAATGTCCAATGCATGTAAGATAAATGGTTGCATCTATCACAAGAAGATTGAAGTGACAAACACGCCTTGCAGCGGAAGTTACTAATTTGGACCTGAGTGGTACAGTTTCCATAGCAACTTTGGTTTCCTGGGAAACTCCCAAAGGTTGTCATAGCATCCGTTCTTTCCCTCCCTCAGTCTTCTGCTGTTTCTATAGTAACCATTCCAGATGGTTCTAACTTCTGTGGTTCCACAGAAAAGCTGCTGCTCTGATAAATCACACACATACACACACACACACATACATGCACACAAATGTACACCATTAATCCCTAAGAGATTTAGTTGTGGAAGTTAAGCATTATTCTGTATGTATCATTTTTAGATGGGCAAGATTTGAGATGGCTGCACATCATGAAGAAAAGAGTTAATATGGATTTTTAAAATAACTGTACTTCACATTATAATATAATTAAACACCACAAGCAAAGAATTCCTCCCCTGCCAATCTTCCACATCTGTTGCAATTTGATACCTGGAATTAATTCTAAATGAGTTACCCGAGTTACCTGTACAACTGCATAGAAGGTTTAAAAAGATGGCATTGCCCTCTACTTTTATCAGAATAAATCATATAATACTGATTTATAATAATTCTTTATTGCATATGACCTAGCATTATGCAAAAAAACCCTCTTTTCAAAGCATTGAAGATCAAGACCAAAACTTTTATTACAAAAGGATGCAGATCTGGAAAATAATGGTGATGAAGTATTGGTTCAAAAATACTTAAAAGTCCTCTGGGAAGTGTATGTCCATCTTCTCTCAAGTACACATCTACGGCTATGGAATATCAGACAGACACAGGTGAGCCGTTTGCTAGTTCAAGGAGAATTGCTCTCCCTAAGATAATTTGTGAAAATGTCATCTTGTGATCAGTAAGGAAAAATAATGAAATTAAGTTGTGTGCCTTTTATAGATGACATATAGCTTTATTTAATTTTAAGGATTTTATTACAATTGATTTATTTTAATATAGGTCTCTCACCTCTTTTAGAAGCACAGAAAAATAATGCGTTGAAAGATAGTTCTATTGGTTTAAGCACAAATAGCTTCTGGTATATCTGATTTCAGAATATATAATTGGCTGTACATCTCTACTGAAGTGCAGTTTGATTTGCTATATTAGCCCCTGATGATTCTTAATATTCCTTTCCAAAATACTTTATGATATTTAATGTTAGTTATTAATACCATTCTGTAGACTTAATTGCATACTTTTGGAGGAAAATGGATTTTGTATGTGTTGGTCCCATGCAGCATTTACATCTACTTTCTTTTTTTTTAATCAAGAAATTCAGTTCACTGCAAGAAATTACTTGGCCATATCCTCAGCTATCTGTGGCATTATATGGAGCTTTGTAATTTCTGCCAGATGATAATATCTGTAGGGTCAGATGTATAGGTCACTTTGCTTATGTGTCTATGAATTTAACATTTTTATATATCAGGTTTGACAGAGAGGATAAATACAGTAAGGAATGACTATTTCATTATCATCAATCAAATTTATTAAACATATACTATTAACACAGAAGAACAAAATATATTTGGGTAGGATCCATATTACATTAGCTGCATCCATATACATAGACACCTTACATGAGCTTTGACATTTTCCGTGAACACCTTCCCACACCCTTCTGTTTCCTTTGTCCAAGTAAGTGTCCTGTTGCTTATTTAGCCAAAGTAGCATCATCAGTGAGGAAGAGAGAGTACATTTTAAAAAGCCCATAGTTAAGAGAACTACAAAAAATACTTCAGGAAAAAACTATGGGGACAAATACCACAAATTCTAAGGAAGACTTAATGTGAGTGGTAATCTCAGCTGACTATTGGGATGATAGAGTAAGATAATGAAGAGAGGGATGAACGATGTATTCTTGAAAAGATCATTGCTTGCTGGTTAGAAACTTGAAACATTCCATGCTTCATTTTGTGATAGGTTTTATTCATCACAACCTACTTTGAAGTTGTCATCTCTAAAGAAGCTCATCAGGCAGCAGCAGATGTAATATTTAGCAGAATTATATAGCAGTGTTCTTTGAATCTAGTTCATTATAATGAATAGAAACTATCAGCTCAAGAAATGGATAATATGCTGTATTTTGTTTTCTCTCCTTTATTCCAAAATATTGGGAGTGAGACTGCTTTGTTTTTTTTATATTATTATTACTAGGACGCATGAATTGAATTCAGATAAAATGTAAGAACTGAGAACTGCTTTTATTGAAGGTTCTATCCACAAATGAAACAGAAAAAGATCACTAAATAGCTCACTAAAATGATTCCTCCTTCTATTCTTTAGTAGCAATATCTTTACAAAGATTGTCAGGTTTCCTTTTTGGTTCATGTCATGTTATTTTATTTTTAAATTCATATTTGTCATGAATATTAATGTTTTGTCAATACAAATGTCAAAGATATGTTTAAGCTATCAAAATAATAAGATACATTTCAATGTTAAATAATGAATAGTGAACAGTATGTCTGTTAATGGGTGGTTTTGCCAACTATTCAACAGAATATTATCTGGATTCATTAGAATAGGATAGGGTTATCTTTATTCTGTTAAAATTGTGTAACCAATTACTCAGCGAAGCAGTGAACTATTTTTTCTGAACTGATTGAGGCAGAGTTTAGATTATTGGGGATGCTTTAATTTGGATTAAAGTTGACCTGAGATAGTGGTTGAACTTCATAGCCTAAATGCCCCCAAATCATTCTGTTCTATTCAGTAATAAATCCATTATTTAAATTTCATTAGTGAAAGGTCAGATTGGCAATTACAAAAAAGAAAATTAAGTCAGGGACATTTCAACTGTTCAAGAGAGAAAATGAAGCATTTAGAATTAGGGGAAAGCAGACCTTAGGTTTATTAAAGTCCAAAGCATGGTACAATGCATTTTCTGCAGACAGAATGCAAAATCTCTGTATTTATTAAATGGAAAAGCTAATATAATTGTCTTTTTTTCATGCTACCATAAAAGTCAATCATAGCATATAATTTAAAAAGTACAACTGAGTGTCATCCATATATTGCCAAGGGTACTAATGATTGTGTTTACCTCATGTAATACTTTCCCTCTATTTTTAATGCTGCAGGAAGGAATTGTCAGTTGCTTTCAATCAAACATAGCAATAAATTTTCCAAACTGTATTAGTTGTACATCCTAAATCACCCTTGATGTTCATCTGAAAAAAGAGTAAGGAGGCAATTAGATATTTTCCCTCTCTTATTGCCACTCTAAAGAAATTAATAATCCCTTCTTATGAGAGCATTTCACAAAGAGTAGAAAATCTGTTTCAGATCTGTCTACATTATGTGCAATTTGGAATGTAGCCAGTAAATGTAACTTGCATATATCAAAACTGTAGCATGAAACATCATCACTTTGTTGCCATGTCTAGAAATCAAGGACAAATATTTTGTTTTTGTTTAAACTGTAAGCCACTTTGTAGACCAATTTTAAGGCCTAAGAAGTGCCACAGAAATATATTGTAATTAAATAAAAAGAAGATATTTCACTCATAGCATGCAGTGGACACTGTAAAAACAAAAAATACCTAGCAATGAGAAAAAATAAGAAATTAAGGGCTGACAAACACTTTTTTTCTCAGAGCTCTTGCAGAGTTTCCCCGCCTCAAGTTTTAGCTCTATCTTTGCAATTGGAACTGCAACAATAAAAAACTTCACAAGGTAAGCAAGATATGGGACTTCATCAGAAACTTGTAAAGTATGTTTCACGATGTGACTCCTGCACCTCTTCCATCTTTCTTCTAATCAGTCTCCCCCAGGAAAAGCCATGACTGTATGGAACAACAGATGCCCTTGTTTCCCCTTGTCCTTGTCATACAGTACTTACAAACTAATAACACCCCGCCCCCAGTCCCTCTGCTTCACTCCACTCATGATGCCGGGACTCTGGAGACCAATGAACCACAGAGAGGAATACTATATCTATTCTAGATAAACTCCTAGGATCTGCTAGTGAAAGTAACAGAGCCACCACCTCTTCTCCTTGTAAAAATTAGCTATTTGATTTTCCCTGTTGTGGCTGCTGACCAAACCTTCATTATGTATTCCTTTTTATCAGATGAGAGCCAAAGTAAATGGAGCAGAACAAATTGAAACTGCAGACAACAGTTTCCTTCCTTACAGCAGATGGGTGAGTATCATTGTAATGACTACACTCTCAACCTCAACAGGGGGAGCTCTAAACATAAGGAGCATTGAACGAAAGCCCATCTTTTTCTCAGTTTGGTCATTCACACCTCATTCTCAGGAGTTGCTTCTCTTCCCTCTTATTCATCACCATCCTCTGGGTTGTTGTTTTTTTTTAATCTCCACAGGCTACCAGGCAGCCATTCAACATTCATAGAGGCATAATATTATGCAGACCACCAGTAAGATTAAGAAGTGGAAATTACCAATGGGGTTCAACTGTGTGTCTCTGTGGAGTTGCTGGCTTCACATTCCCAGCGTTCATGTTTCCAGAGCAGTGTTTCTCAACTTTAGTAACCTTATTGTGTGGAGTTCAACTCCCAGAATTCCCCACATAGAAGGCTGGCTGGGGAATTCCGGGAGTTGAAGACCATACCTCTTAAGGTTATTAAGTTTGAGAAACATTGTCCTAGAATAATATGATAGGTACAATGTAGCCTAGCATAGACATAACAGTTGTTACTATTACTTGTATGAATTGAAAAGACATATTAACCACAAATTGTTGGCAACCCCAACAATTGCTGACAAATGAATATTTATGTACACTGGTGGATTTGGTAAAATGAGAGATGGTGTGAATAATGTCTTAGATGGATGTTTTGCTCTTCTGGCCCATTTTTGATCCAAGGGCCATGACTGAATCTGAGCTTTTTGGCCATCTAAATCTTCGCTACTTCATGTTGGCTTCATTTGGGAGTAGTACAGAGTATGGCACCTGTCCAAGAGCTCTCTCTTTGCTATAGATTATGAATTTGTAATCATATACCTGGAGGGTGGAGGGTAGAAGATAGGGAGAAGTGATAGCTCTGGCTACTGACCTGGCTACCTATTGCTTTTTGAAAGTAGTAGTTTCCTATGAGATCTCCAGAATCTAAGGTGTGGTTTATGGACACCTCTTTGTGAGATGATTTTAAACCACATTTTGTGTTTCTCATTCCCCTACACACTGAACCAATGGACAGTTTACAGAAATTTCTGCTCTACATTTTTTGTATTAACATTCTCTGATTCTTATATGCATGTCCCTTCATCTTTCCCTTGAGAAAGAATGGATTTCTTTCTAAAGAAATATGTTTCCTGAATACTGAATCATTTCTCTTTAGGCAACTTTTAAATACAGGTTTACAACATCATGGTGGCTTATGTAGGAAAAGGACCCTGTAATATCCTACTGTGTAAAGATTATACAGTGACTGAATGCAATATTTACAGTGATTATGCAATATTGGCCAACTCTAGTTGCTGGTTTATTTCTGTTTGCAAATGCTCAAATTTAACTTCAGTAAAATTTAGCTTATTATAATATTTTGGGAAATTCATGTAGAAAAGGCATTTTATTGCTATTTTTCCATACATTAATAATGTGGAGCATTTTCCAATGCCATATATGTCTTTCAATGCTAGTGTGTTTGCATCATTTTCTTTAATTATTGCTGTGTTCTTGGCTATGATGGTTGAACATAAGATGGAGGCAATGTTACCCTGAGTTTGTTGTGATGTAGTAGCCATTTGATTCCTGTAATAAAAAATAGTCAATATCAATCATACTAATAGTATTTGAACTTTCTGGACAAACATGCCAATTCTGTACTATGTTTTATGCGTAGTTCAAAATTGCATAAACAATGCATATATTACAGATATTAACAAAAGGGCATATATGAGGAAAGTCTGTAAATACATTGAGGGAGAGATACATATGATGAATTTGTTGTGGAAAAGGTGTATGAATATATATATATATATATATATATATATATATATATATATATATATATATATATAAATTTTTATGCTTTAAAAAACAGTAGAGTAGTGTGGAAACTGAAAGATTGAATATTTCATATTTCATAATATTTTGTGTGTATATTACTGTGTGTGTGTATATACATATATATATATATATATGTATATGTAGTGACATACACACACATATACATATATATTTGTATGTATATATACGTACATAAATAGTAATGCAGTACTGTTATACAATAGTAAAGGTAGAACTTACTAGCACGAGGATTTGTCTGGTTTTAATTATGCTTTGCTTATGGGATAATTGCTATATGTAATATAGGTTGGTAGGAAAAAGAAATAGATATTGTGCTTTGCATTAAATACTGTACTGCCATGTTCTATAATAGCTATATGTTAAACAGTAAGCAGGTTTCTTGAACAACAGTCACTGCTTCATATATTTAGTTTATTTAATTTATATTTTAAATGCACTAAGTTGACAGCAAAACATTTTACAAACAAATATACAAACTTTCATATGATCATAGTTAAGATACCCATGAAACCCCAGGCTTTCATTAGCTCATATAAACATGCGTTTCAAAGATCCTCATGCCTTACAAAGTGCTTCTGGGGAAAGCTTTTATTGTATAATTAAATGCCTTCTTCACAACTTTTTATAGAGTTCAGATTAATTGTCTCCCATTTGTAACCTTTGTATTTTTCCTCATAACTTACTTTTTTTTTCTCTTGTACATAAAAGCCTCTGAAAGGAATAGAGAGACAGAATGCCTGCCAATGTCTTTTGTATTAAAAGGACAAGGCGCTGTGCTAGAAGTGTCCATGGTGTCTAGATTGATGAGATTTCATGGACATGGAGAATATGAGCACACATTTAATGCTCATCTGACTATTAAAAGGCAGTAATTCTTAGAAATGACAATAGAAAACAGGAAATAGATGGACATTTAGTAGTTTGTCCCAAACCTCTTAGACTTTTTGAAATGACCAAGTCTTGCAATTTGAATGATACCTGGCATTGGTATTGGTGCAGCAACTGCAAACTTTGTCACAAGGTTGAGATATGCATTGCAATATCACAATGCATGCTCTGTCCTTCGTGTACTTATTTGTAACATCATAATACAAATACAACAAAGTATGCACATTTTGCCATTAGGTTCTCCTGCTCCCCATAAATGCCTGTGGTGTCTGGACAACAATAAAAAGTTTCAACAGAAAATCTGGTACAATATGTCCTCCAGTGTTATTCCTGCTTTAATCAAATTTTACATTAGCTGAAATTTCCATGATTATAAAAGGTAGTTGAACCAAATTCTCATTGTAAAATCTTGCCCAAAATTATAATGGGATGACTAATAATAGCAAGTGCACAGAAAGCACCACAATCTTATTGTTGCCTACAATTGGATACATTACACAATTTTTATGATCATGCTTAATGATTTTGTTGTGTATGGGCAACAGAAATGGGTAGTATCAACCTTATGACATAAAATAATATATCTCAAGAATGATCAATGCAAAACTTATAGTACTATGACTATGAATTGAGATTATTAGCTTACTAGTGTTTCAGGTATCCTTGTCAAGTTACATAGGAATGCATCCAGAAATCAGATAATATCTAAAATAAAGGAAGATGTAAACAAATTATTTACTTGATGACACTTTTGATCCAAAAGTGTATTGTTAAAAGTGGAATAGTTATGGGCTTGAGAATTTGCACTTAGGTCTTATTTGCTGAATTGGACTCAAACAGCTATAAACTGTATTCCATTTGCTCTCTCTCTCTCTCTCTATAAAAACGTTTTCTGTTTTGTGTAATGGCTACTTTCTTGTCCATTTAGTTTCTTTTCTGTTTCTTTTCTATGCTAAATATTATTAACATTAGCTGTCTCTGTCTTGAGGGAGTGGGGACAAGCAAGACAGTCCTGTCTCCCTCCCATTTCTATTTATGACATGAACTGCAGATTGATTGAAAAATATTGTATGGAAATAAAATGTACAGGTAATCCTCAGCTCACAACAGTTCATTTAGTGACCGTACAAAGTTATAATGGCACTGAAAAATGTGACTTATGAGTGGTTTTTCATAGTTACAACCTTTGCAGTATCCCCATGATCCTGTGATCAAAATTCAGATTCTTGGCAACTGCTTCATATGTGTGACAATTGCAGTGTCTCAGATTCATGAGATCACCTTTTGTGACCTTCTGACAAGCAAAGTCAATGGGGAAGCCAGATTCACTTAACAACCAGGTTACTAACTTATCAACTACAGTGATTCACTTAACAACTGTGGCAAGAAAAGTTGTAAAATGGGACAAAACCTCACTTAACAAATGTCTCACTTAACTATACATTTTGGGCTCAATTGTGGTCATAAGTAGAGGACTACCTATATTTCACTATTGAGATACCTCCCTGAGGGCCTGCTACAAATGATCACGCTCTAAATATTGGGGCTGATAGCAGATGGCAGGGATTTGCACCAGGGGTGAAATGCTCCCGGTTCGGACCAGCTCGGGCGAGTAGGTAGCGATGGCGGTGGGCAGTTCGGAGAAAGGGTAGCAAAAATCCCTGCCCCTGCCCCCCATGTCCAGCTGAGCCGCGTGATCATTAGAGCCTTTTTTTCTTTTAAATGGCTCTGATAAGCCAAGCTCTCATGATCCAAGCTCTGACGATCCCAGCTGAGTTTCCTGCCGATCAGGCAACTCAGCTGGGATTGTCAGAACCTTTTGAAAGCATTTTTTACATGGTTTTACATGTAAAAATGGTTTTAAAAGTAAAAAAAAATTGGCCACGCCTACCCAGTCACATAACCCCCCCCCACCAAGCCACGCCCACAGAACCAGTACTAACAAACTTTAGACTTCACCTCAGGTTTGCACTAGTCCTCTTTCACCTCAACGTAGGTAAACAATTCCCAATTTTAATAAAATTTGAAAGTGACACCTTATTTCTTTTTTTTTTAAAGTAAACCTCCCCACTCCAGGAATGAATATTAGCATTTGTTTAGAGCTCTTGGCTCTGCTTTCTTTTAATATAGTCTTCATTATTCTTTCTATGCAGATATTTGAGAGATAAAGTTTTAGATCTGTACTATTTGTTTGATTAGACCATCAATCTTCTTTGCATGTTCTCCATCTTCCAAGCTCCACCAGAAACTTAACAGACTAAAATGTATGGAAAATTTTAGCCCTAGAACATTCTCAGAACATCAGATTGGAAAAAAATGACCCGAGACATCAGATCAAATAACAAGCAACTCATGGAGTTCCTTGAGATCACATTAGTGTGCCACCTGTTCCTATTGTATTTAGGCATGTTAGTATCAGCAGGTCATTAGAGAAGGAGGAGAAAATGGTATGAATAGTTAATGTGCTTCGGAACAGTGCAGACCACTCTACACTGTTTTGCATCCTATACTACTGTATAGTCATTTGTAAATGTACAATAAAGAGATGTGATATGGGTGTAGGAAGAACAAAGAAAAACATTCGAGCTGCTTGCTCTTTTGAGTTAATCTTGCTCATTGTTAATTAGCCATTTTGATGCCAGGTTTCTACATCTCATTGTTTTGTATCTTATTTGTTTGTTTGTTTATTTATACCACACAACTCCAGTTGTGGGGAAATGGGGCAACATAGATTCTGTAAGGTTAAAATACAGTTGTCAGGTTGTTTAGTTGGTAAAAGTACACTCAGAACTGTATGAACACCAATCTTTCCAAACCACTTCTTTGCTAATTCCTTGTATTTCATGATGGTGGTACAAGGAGATGAATATAAATCTTTGGTTCATTAGAGGAATATGTCAAAATTTATTCAGTACAAGATCAAAGCTCATTGTACATATTTTTCCCTTGCCAAACATTCAAGTATGAAAATCCCTTCCAGCCTTCATTTCATCTTTCTTTTTTTATGAATGGCGCCATGCTTTAGTAAATGTACCTTGACTTGTAACAGATGGTGGGAAATTTTTGACTGAAGCATGCCAGTGTGGTTCAGACTGCCTATATTTCTCATCTGTTCTTTCCTTCCTGTTTTGATCAGCAGGATCTAAAGATTGAATTGTTTGGAAAGTTGCAGAAAATAGAATAGGCTGTGCAACTCATTCTTTTTTTTAAACAAACTAATCTTATTTGTTTGTTTGTCTTTACTGTTTTCCTGACTGTGCCTGAGTAACCATGTCATACTAAATTGTGATTTATTTATTTATTTATTTTACTAACAATGGTTTCTAATGTGACTTACAAATTACAATTAGATGAGTTTGCAACACATTAAGGCATTAAAGAACTCACTTCATTGTGCTTTAGAATTGTATCTTTCCACCTATATTAAAAAAAGGATTTTTTAAAAAAAAATCCCAGGAAAATCAGGTTGCATATACAGTATGGTTCCTCCTCCTCCTGATACTTATTGTGTCCTATCAACGTTGTGAGAAAGAGCAGCCACAACCACACCTTCGCCTTATCCCAGTGTCAAGACCAGCTAACCATTTATGGAGGAACAATTATGCCCTTACAACAGATGTCAGCTTGCTGCTAAGGCAAACTGAAGCCAGGTCCAAGAAATCTGGCTAGAAATTACTGTTTTGCATCATCATAATTTGTGTGGATGAGAAGCATCAAAGATATTGGCAATCTTCAGGTCTTCAGTTGACCTACTTTTGGATTGTTTACTCCCATTTAGCAACCTGGTGGGTCTGTACCTCAATGTACATTTTTGTCTCCGTTGTGAGAATATAGAACTTTTCCTTTCCTTTCCTTTCCTTTCCTTTCCTTTCCTTTCCTTTCCTTTCCTTTCCTTTCCTTTCCTTTCCTTTCCTTTCCTTTCCTTTCCTTTCCTTTCCTTTCCTTTCCTTCCCTCCCCTCCCCTCCCCTCCCCTCCCCTCCCCTCCCCTCCCCTCCCCTTCCCCTTCCCCTTCCCCTTCCCCTTCCCCTTCCCCTTCCCCTCTCCTCTCCTCTCCTCTCCCCTTTCCTTTCCTTTCCTTTCCTTTCCTCTCCCCTCCCAGCAGCCTCCAACAGCTGCAGCCCCATTCTCATGCAAAGATACTAACTTTCATCACCTTGTTTTGAGATGTAGCAAGAGGAATTCTGTAGAGACAGTGATTTATTTTTTTTTTTTGAGAAGGGAATTTTTTAAAAAAACATTGCCGGGAAAGGAGAAAAGCTCAGAGATTCCTATAAAGGTTTTGGATCAAATTCTTGGACCAAGATTTGTTTCAAGTGGTTTGAACTGAAGATAAAATATGTCTTTTGAGCATTTTCAGCACAGAAGAAAAAATACTAGTTTTGTTTCCAAATTTAAGATGAAATAGGGCTATTTTAAGCACTGTTGTCTCAAGTCTTCTGAGAATCTTAAGTCCTGTAATAGGCTTTTTAAAAAAATCAAGAAGCTGCAATGGGCTTAGTTTTTCAATTTTTCCATCCACATACCTAGTAAAATAGCAAAGGAAATGTTCTTTTGCCAGGACTATAGGTCATGACACCATGAAGGGATGGGGATGGTAAAGAAGAAGCTACATTATTTAAGTCCATGTTCAAAGGCAATGATGGCAATGGAAGCAATTATTGCCCTGCCTGCTTTCAACAGATTGCTGCATTTGTATTCAGGTATGATTGTAGATGGCTGATTGGGAACATAAAAATAGAGGGAGTTTGCTATCTGATGACTGCGTAATTGATTGATTTGATGCTTTTATATAGTTAGAATTCAGGGGTTAAGTAATGTGTGCAATGTATTTCCCTGCTATGTTTTCTTTCCTAGCTCAGGCACATGCAAAGATGTGTGCGTTGCACTGGGAGCTCTACACAAGTATTGTTAACAATGTTGATGAGATGTTCAAGAAATAGGAGTGCATTATGCAAAGGTTATGTTCCTTTAATTTATTTGTTGAATGTGTGCATATTCTTGGTAATAAAACTTTCAGGTTGCCTGCTGAATGCAAATACTTTCTTCTTAAGTTTGTTGAGTGTCTTTGGCGGATTGCTAAGTGCAGCAATGTGCATTATGTTATGGATCAACAAAGGAGAGAAGCTATCTTTTTGCTATTATTGCTCTTGAGCTGGGCCAAATCGAATTATGCTGTGTGTTATTCTTGGATGAGTTTCTGTGACTTTTTATAAAATGGCAGGGCAAATAAGTGTCTTAAAAGCATAGTCTTCATACGTAATTTAAAAAAGAAATCAGTATATTGACTCGGCTTTTTTGTAGATTAAGCGATAGGTAACAGTCAAAATACCACCTAATATACAGGGTAAAAAGCAAGGAACTTTTTTCAGTTCTTCAAACCTGTTGATTTCACTAGTAATAAATATTAACAAGAACTGTAAAAGATAGTTGAGTGTTCAAATTTCAGATAGAGAGGAAATTCATCTATGTTTGCCCATTGTATTTATTTCCAAATAAAAACTCATAGTATAAAACTCCTACCCCTACAACCCTATAACCCTATTTAAATTTTTATACACTTCACAATTATAACTGCAGAATAATATAGAAACTTTTAAAGAGCTATTGCATAATCTCTCCAATGCTGTTGTTTAATTTATTCATATATTTGGGATGTAGATTTATAATTTTAATTGTTCACTTTCTGAACAAAAAAAAAAAAACTCATTCACATATCCATATACATAGCAACAAACACCTCTATATATGCCTGAGTTCAAAAATCAGCTGCCCAGCCTAAATTCCAGGTCAGTTGAGATGGGGAACATATCACAAATAGTACTTCAGTTTATGCAATTGTTTTGAAGCATTGCAGTTTCCATCCTTTTTTTTTTATTTCTTCAGCTTCTTGGTATTTTTTTCTTGAGTGCAGATACTTTATTCAGTTCACTTGGGAGCCCTCTCTTTTTAGGGAACCATCCCTAATTGAGTCTTAATCTTCATTCTGATCCTTTCCCAGCTGCTGCATAAGATGAAATATGCCAGAATGAGCCATTCTCCCTTTGCTTCTGGTTCTGTGTGGGTAATGTCCCCTATTCTTCATATATATCCATAATAACACTGATAACAATACAATGACAAAAACCCTGAAGATTTATTAAAGACCCGCTATCTTTCTCTTAGATATATTGTTGGCTCTTCTAGATTAAAGCAATTCCAGGTTTCTGAAGACATACATAGTACATAGTATGTCTTCAGTATCCTGGAATTGCTTTAATCTAGAAGAGCCAACAGAAGAATTGCTTTAATCTAGAACACACAGTCTTCTGTTATATTTAAACAGAAACAGAATAACAGAGTTGGAAGGGACCTTGGAGGTCTTCTAGTCCAACCCCCTGCTCACGCAAGAGACCCTATACCATTTCTGACAAGTGGCTGTCCAGTCTCTTCTTAAAAGCCTCCAATGATGGGGCGCTCACAACTTCTGAAGGCAAGCCATTCCACTGATTAATTGTTCTCACTGTTAGGAAATTTATCTTTAGTCCTCGGTTGCTTCTCTCTTTGATTATTAACTTCCATCCATAGATTTTAGTCTTGCCTTCTGATACTTTGGAAAACCGGTTGACCCCCCTCATCTCCAGATAACTCCAAAGTTGTTTGGAGATGATGGACATTTTATGATTAATATCATTTTAGTATTTTTTACTTGTTTATAAGATATGTGTTTATAAACTTACACAGTGTGCTGTATTTCACCTATACAAGATACATGCAAAGATGACATTGTCAGATTTGATGAAATGTAGTGATAATGCAGGTCACCTGAATAAGTTGGAGTCTGGCTTGGAAACAGTTCAATGTGAAGCGGTGCAGAAGCTATCTTTCTAAGAGGAGGGGATTATAGTTTTGCAAAGCAGCTTTGGAGGTGCTTCAATTTATGCATCATCAAAATGAACCACCAGTTTGAAGCTTTGCATTATTTCGGTAGTTTTTGTTCTCTCAATCTCTCTCTATAGATCATCCACGCCTAACCATGTGCAGTGCAGTACAGTACTGGTAATAAGAGAAACAAACGCAGTTTCTTTACTCACTGATAGATGGTGCTATAACAATTTGTGCTGGTAATGTAATTTCAGACTGCAAGAGGAAAGGAAAGCCAAAAAAAAGAGGAAAGGAATTCTTTCTTTCTTTCTTTCTTTCTTTCTTTCTTTCTTTCTTTCTTTCTTTCTTTCTTTCTTTCTTCCTTCCTTCCTTCCTTCCTTCCTTCCTTCCTTCCTTCCTTCCTCCCTCCCTCCCTCCCTCCCTCCCTCCCTCTCTCTCTCTTTCTTTCTTTTATTGTATTTGTATGATTTATATAGACACTCATTTCATACATGACTGTGTGTCTTAACACAGATTAAAACAGAAACCCTATCATATGCAACACCTGGTCCCTAAGTAGAAACAAAAAACCCCACTCTTTGAAAATATGACATTATAAACAACAGAACTCATCTACTCACCTGACATACCTGCTGGGGAAGTAGCCAGGTCTTCGGTGTCTTGCAAAAATTTAATTAGTGCAAGAAGGGAAAAGGATCCCTGGAGACTGAGATGCTGTACTTTTTTGGATTTTTATGTTTTGAATAAATCAAAGGTTCAAATTAAAAGTGCTACAAAAGTGATGGTAGGAAGCAAAAAATTTGAACTTGGAGAAGTAGGTAGGGATTGGAGCAAGACAGTTTGGGGGGGCTAGAAAGGATTAGGAAAAGTGGAGGAAGAAAAGGAAGGTAATGCTGGAAAGGCAGAAGGAGATTAGTGGAGAAGGGAAGTGCAATGGAAAACAGGTGAGAAGTCTAGTGCTGGGTTGGCTAGCATGGAGAGGAGAAAACTTTAGGGGAATTGAGATTAACTTTTGGGGCCATATCTGACATGCATTGGGCAGATGCACTTCTCCCCCAGAGAGAGCAGTGTCTTCAGAGGGGAATAAGGGAGATGTGATATAAACAATATTTTACTCTTGTGATACAAGCCCCATCCCTTATCTACATGAGTTGTGATGTCACAAAGCGGTAGGAGTTTGCAAAGTACTGTTTTGTCATTCGACAAAAGTAGAAAGACCCTATAGATGCCACTGCTCAGAGATCAGGATTAAATCTCTGTTGTAATGGACACCATTGCTTTAGGCATATCTTGAAATGGAACCTTTTTATTAGAATGGGTTTTTCTCCTAGAGATCTTCAAGATGAACATCTGTGCATTGAGAGGGGGATGTGTGCTCTAACTTTGGATTTCCCATGCTGATCTTAGTTTAGATTGGATAGCCTGGAAAACACTTCTAGCTTAGATTCCATGAAGTGTTGTAGGTAATGGGGGGAAAAATACAAGACTTATACATTTTTTTAAAAAAAATCCCAGGACTGTAATGTATGTGGACACTCAAATTTTGTTAGCAAAATGAATGAATGAATATGATACTTTATTTGTCCAAGTGTGATTAGACACACAAGGAATTTGTCTTTGTTTGCAGAAGCTCTCACTTGTACATGCAAAGCAACAAAGTAATAATAATCATAATAATGATACCAATAAGAGAGAGTCGTAGAGAAAATGAGAAGGATAATAATAATACCACAGCCATATAACATCAGTAAATGTACTGAGGCATAAATCAATACTGTGAGGATTAAGTGTTCAGATGAGTGATGGTACTAAGGAAAAAAAACGGGCTAGTGTTTACTTGTTTTGGGCCCTATAGTGGCATCCTGAGGGGAGGAGTTGAAACACTATGTCCAGGATGAGAAAGATCTGCAGATATTTTCTCAGCCCTCCTTCTGACCTGTACAATATACAGGTCTTCTATGAAAGACAGGCTGGTTGCAGTTGTTTTTTCTGCAGTTCTAACTATCTATTGGAGTCTGTACCTGTCCTGTTTAATTGCTGTACCAAACCAGACAGTTTATAGAAATACAGATGACAGACTCAATAATTCCTCTGTAGAACTCTATCCTGGGTCAGTCTGAACTTCCTAAATTGATGCAGGAAGAACATTCTTTGTTGTGCCTTTTTAATGATGGTGCTAATGTTAGGTGTCCATTTTAAATCATGGGAGATTATAGAACCAAAGAACTTGAAGGACTGTATTGCTAATACTGTGCTGTTGAACATAATAAGAAGTGGTAGAGTAGGAGAGTTCCTCCTAAAATTCACTCTCATGTTCACAGTTTTAAGCCTGTTTAGCTCCAGATTATTCTGGCTGCACCATAGGGCCAGTTGTTCACCTCCCATCTATATAAGGTCACCATCTTGAATGAGACCAATGACTGTTGTATCATCTACAAACATCAGTACTTTAACAGAGGGATCCTTAGAGATGCAGTCATTGGTGTAGAGACAGAAGAGCAATGGAGAAAGCACACAGCCCCCTAATGCAGAAGTCCCCAACCCCCAGTCCATGGACCGGCACTGGGACACGACATGCCAGCAACTGAGCTGTGCAAACAAGTGAAGTCCCATCTGCAGGATCCAGGAAGCATGCAAAACCACACCTCCTCCAGTCCACAGAAAAACCTTTCTCCATGGAACCTATCCCTGGTGCCCAAAAGGTTGGGGCTCACTGCTCTAATGTGCTAATTGTCCAGGTACTCAATGTGATTTTCCCTAGCTTCATCTGTTGTTTCCCATCTGTCAAAAAGCTAATAATCCACCTACAAGCATGGCTAGGTACAGTCAGCTGAATAAGTTTAGAGTGAAGAATTTCTGGAATGATAATATTGAAGGCCAAGCTGAAGTCTACAAAAAGGACCTGTGCATAGGTCCCTGGGAATTCAAGATGTTGCAAGATGTAGGGAAGTACCATATTGAGAGCATCAACTTGATCTATTTGTTTGGTAGGCAAACTGCAAGGGATCTAACAGTTGATCTGTGATGACTTTCACGTTAACCTCTCAAAGATCTTCATAACTAAAGATATCAGAGCAACCAATCTATAGTCATTCAGCTCCTTGATGGAGGGTTTCTAAGAAACTGGGATAAATAGTAGAGTGTTTGAAGCAAGAAGGACAAGCCACATGTCTAAAGATGCGGGTGAAGATGGGGGCCAGTTGTTCAGCACAAGTTTTCAAGCAAGAAGGAGTCTAGGCCTGGTGTTCTACAGAGGAATTATTGAGTCTGTCATTTGCACCTCTATAACTGTCTGGTTCGGTTCTGCAACCCAACAAGACAGACACAGACTTCAGAGGATAATTTAGAACTGCAGAAAAACAACTACTACCAACCTGCCTTCCAGTGAGGACCTGTATACTGGACAAGTCAAAAAGAGGTCTGTGAAAATATTTAAAGACCCCTCACATCCTGGACATAAACTGTTACAACTCCTACCCTCAAAACGATGCTATAGAGCACTGCACACCAGAAGAACTAGACATAAGAAATTTTTTTTCCCGAATGCCATCACTCTGCTAAACAAATAATCCCCTCAACAGTGTCAAACTATTTACTAAGTCTACATTACTATTAATCTTCTCATCGTTCCTATCACGCATCTCCCTCCTACTTATACTGTATGACTGTCACATTATTTATTTATTTTATTTTATTTTATTGGATAAACCGCCCTACTCCCGAGGGACTCAGGGCAGTGTACAGCCATAAATAAAACATATAAATACAAAAAATTTAAATAGAATAAAACGAATTAAATAATTTGGCTGACAATTTAAAACCCCAATAATTTAAAACAAATTAAAATTTGCAATTAAAAGGGGGAAAAGAACTTAGGTCAGGCTGGCTTGTTGGAATAAGTGAATTTTGAGCGCGCGATGGAAGGTGCGCAGGTCCGGGATCCTCCGTATCTCCGGGGGGAGCTCGTTCCAGATGGTAGGTGCTCCCACAGAGAAGGCTCTCCCCCTGGGGGCTGCCAGTCGATAATGTTTGGCCGACGGCACCCAGAGGAGCCCCTCTCTATGGGAGCTTACAGGCCGGTGGGAGACTATTGGTGGTAGTAGGCGGTCCAGTAAATAACCAGGTCCCAAGCCATGAAGCGCTTTAAAGGTGATAACCAGAACCTTGAAGCGCACTTGGGAGACCATTGGGTGCCAGTGTAGCTCGCGCAGGAGAGGTGTTATATGTTGCTGGTATCCTTACGATTTATAGTGACTGTTTCCTAATATGATTCGATTGCTTATTTGTACCCTATGACTATCATTAAGTATTGTACCTTATGATTCTTGATGAATGTATCTTTTCTTTTATCTACACGGAGAGCATACGCACCAAGAAAAAGTTCCTTGTATCACACTTGGCCAATAAAGAATTCTATTCTATTCTATTCTATTCTATTCTATTCTATTCTATTCTATTCTATTCTATTCTATTCTATTCTATTCTATTCTATTCTATTCCATTCCATTCCATTCCATTCCATTCCATTCCATTCCATTCCATTCCATTCCATTCCAACCTTTTGTTTATGAAATAGGCCTCACAAATCTAAGATTACCAAGATGGGGGCCCAGATAGATGGAGATAGGTGTAGGAGATTTGGCTGCTGTTGATGTATCTGAGGTGTGGAAGATAGCAATAGTTGACAGTGATCTCTCAAACTTGCAGTAGAACACATTCAGGTCATGAGAGAATCTTGGTGCTTTCTGAGCTTGCTTGTTTTCTTGCAGATGTCTCATTACCCAAACTTGGTAGTATCATCAGTGCAGGTCATCTGCCAATTGACAATTTTCTTCAATAAGAAAATCGTCAATTGGCAAAGAGGGAGGCCTGCTGTAGCCAATGATATTCTTTAGCTGAGAACTGATTCTTCAAGCTCTTCAGAGTGCCATTTCTTGCTGAACTGTTGCTTTATCTGCTTTCAGATTTTTCTCCATTTAATTCTTATTTTCTAAGCTAAAGCATGTAAAGTTGTGTTATAGAAGACTAAGCTATGAATTTTGCTGGTGGAATTTAAAAATCTGTCAGGTCAGCAAAGTAGCTTACCGGTAATTATATCTAAAATCTTATTTTGTTTTGTGGAGCGATAAGTACATATGTATATAAAGAAAGATAATTAAGAAAAACTACACATAGATGAATAGGACTTTTGGAGCTCCAGAATTCTTCAACTGAGCAATATCATTACCTGCATCATAGATAGTGCTCGACTTACAACCATTCATTTAGTGACCATTCGGAGTAGTGAACGTACAACGGCACTGAAAAATAGCATGACTGTTTTTCACACTTATGACCATTGCAGCATTTCCATTCTCATGTGATCAAAATTAGAATATCATATTTATGACGGTTGCAGTGTCCCAGAGTCATGTAATCACCATTTTCAAGCTTCTGACAAGTAAAGTGAATGGGGAAGCTGGATTCACTTTACAATTGTGTTGCTCACTTAAGTACTGCAATGGTTCCCCTCACAACTGGGACAAGAAAGGTCTTAGAATGGGGCAAAACTCATTTAACAACTGTCTTGCTTAGCAACAGAAATGTTGGGCTCAATTGTGGTCATAAGTCAAGGACTACATATAGACAGCTTATTTGCATGTATTTGCATGCTTGATGTCAGCCTTTTCTGTTTACCCATATTTTTAACTGGGCAATGAAGTAAATCCGTACAATTTAGATTAGAGTCATATGTTTTTTCAGAGAATTAAAATCTCCTTTTACACTGGTTGCATTTTCCTAGTTTCTAATTTTTTTTTAAACAAGTGAAATTGTATTAATCTCTTGTGAGATTTTGTCTATCTCTTGTAAGATTAATTTGTTTCACAAAGAAGAGTTAAAACTTCTAGTCACACAGCTCTATACTAAGCACTGAAGAGGTGATATTATAGGCATTATTTTGTTTTTCCTTCATTTCCTCCACACACTGAAGCTAGGGGAGAAGAATTGAGATGAGATGCTTCCTGGAAGATAGATGATTGCCGCTTTATATCCCAAAAGCCAGATTGGCAGAAGCTAGATTGCAAAGTCCAGAAATACTTCTGGGAAAGGGGATTTCATACTTCTACACGGATATTCCCTATGTTCTTTCCTTTCCTTTATCCAATATGCTAAGTTAACCCTTGTATCAATAACTGTTTCTTTGGTTCTACCTGACTTTCTTAAATGGAAGCACTATAGTGCATGGTAATCCTCTGTGTTCTCAGGCCTCTCTACAACATCTCATTTTCTTCTGATAAAGAGTGAGAATTGGCTTTCTGCACGGTTTTTCATTATAACTGACTTCATGTGGTAGCTCTGGGGAAATGAGCTACAGAAGAAGTTATGAGGAGCATATGAAATGTAGAGATCTACTGCTCTTTATGCCAGACTTACTGATCCTGAAAGTTTACAGTCTTTTCTTTAGTCTGATAGAGTTTAGCATGGAATAGTTCAAGCATTGATTTCTTTTCTTGATAGAAACGGGGCTATGTATAAGAATCAGTGGATCCATCAATATCAATGGAGAAAAAGAAAAAAAAATGATGTTGAGTTTGTACAGGTTGCATTACTCTCCACATTCATTGTAGTTGTTGGTTGTTCTGGATATGTGAGGTGCAGGGGGAAAAAAATCACACATGCAATCTAGTAATTCTGATGTTCATATGAAAAGATGCAGAAAACAGAGAGGAAATTTGTTTTACTTGATTGAAAATAATCAACCAAAGATTTGATCTTGATCTATCACAATCTTGCTTAATAGTTCTGAAATATTTAGCTTATGTAAGAACACCGAAAAAACTACAAACAACATTACATACCTCCTCCTTACACTTTAATTTTAAATGCTGCTTGAATTATTAGGGTAGAGCTGAGGAATTTGTGCAGTTTCTGTCAGATAAAGTTGCTCAGATTCGGATGGATCTGAACTCTGATTGGGCAATTCCAACCGAGATGACCAGGGCAGGTCTTAGTCGTATTATGTGGGATGAGTTTGAATCTGTGACTCCTGAGGAAGTGGACAAGGCTGTGGGTGCGATGAATTCCTCCATTTGTTTGTTGGACCCGTGCCCCTCCTGGCTGATTTCGGCCAGCAGGGAGGTGACACAAGGCTGGTTCCTGACTTTAGTTAACGCTTCCTTAAGGGAGGGGTCTTTTCCGCAACCATTAAAGGAAACGGTTGTAAGGCCCCTCCTCAAGAAGCTTCCCTGGACCCAGCAGAATTAAAGAACTTTTATCCAGTCTCCAACTTACCCTTTGTGGGGAAGATTGTAGAGAAAGTGGTGGCACATCAGCTCCTACTGACATTGGATGAGACAGATTATCTGGACCCTTTTCAATCTGGCTGCAGATCCGGCTACAGCATGGAAACAGCTTTGGTCGCCTTGATGGATGATCTCTGGTGAGCCCGTGATAGGGGTCATTCCTCTATCATAGTGCTACTTGACCTCTCAGCAGCTTTCGACACCATCGACCATGGTGTCCTACTAGGCCGACTAAGGGAGTTGGGAGTGGGGGGCACCGTGTTAACAGTGGTTCTCCTCTTATCTCTCTGGTTGGTCACAATCTGTGTTAATAGGAGGACAGAGGTCGACCCCTAGGCCCCTCGTTTGTGGAGTGCCTCAGGGCTCGTTCCTCTCTCCCCTTCTATTTAACATCTACATGAAACCGCTGGGAGAGATCATCCGACGATAAGGGGTGGAATATCAGCAGTATGCCGATGATACCCAGCTGTATATCTCCACCCCGCATCATTTCAGTGAAGCAGTAGATGTGATGGGCCAGTGCCTGGAGGCTGTGAGAGTCTGGATGAGAGTAAATAGGCTCAGACAAGACCGAGTGGCTGTGGGTATTACCACCCAAGGACCATGTCGATTGTCCATCCTTAGTCCTGGGGGGGGGAGAAGTTGCCCCTCTCAGAACGGATTCGCAATTTGGGTGTCCTCCTTGACCCACAGCTGAGATTAGAGCAACATCTGGCAGCTGTGGCTAAGGGGACCTTTGTACAGGTTCGCCTTGTACACCAATTACGACCCTACCTGGATCGGGAGGCTCTTCTCACACTCACTCATGCCCTTGTCACCTCATGGTTGGATTATTGCAATGTGTTCTACATGGGGCTACCCCTGAAAAGTGTTCGGAGACTACAGTTGGTCCAGGATGCAGCCGCTAAAGCGGTCGTGGGTGCACCTAGATACTCCCACATTACACCAATCCTCCGTGAGCTGCACTGGCTTCCTATTGGTCTCCGGTCACAATTCAAGGTGTTGGTTATTACCTTTAAAGCCCTATATGGCTTAGGGCCAGGCTATCTTCAAGACCGTCTTCTACCGCATAGCTCTCAACAGCCGGTAAGATCCCACAGAGTTGGCCTCCTCCGGGTCCCATCAGCTAAACAATGTCGCCTGGCGGGTCTCCGGGGGAGGGCCTTCTCTGTGGCAGCCCCGGCTCTCTTGAATCAGCTACCTCCTGAGGCTGGGACTGCTTCCATCCTACTGGCCTTCCAGAAAATGGTGAAAACCTGGCTTTTCCGACAGACTTGGGACCGTTGATCTCACCACTGCGATCTTGTGAGATCAGCCATGTGGTGTGTATGTGTTTTTAACATCTCTTATTGTATATTGTTCATACTGACTTTGGTGTAAGCCGCCCAGAGTCCTAAATAAATATGTTAGCAAGATAACTTCTGCTTGATTGCAGCACATTTGGGAATGTTTTGCAATAACTCAGACCAGCCTACATCAACCTTTAGATGCATTAGCTAGATTTATCTCACCCCAGCCTCTGTGGCTGCTGGACTAACTTAGGCAGTAAAATATATACAGAAAGGAAATAACATGCTAAGAATGCAGTCTGTTTGCGTATGAATTGACTTTTAAATGGCAGAAATTTAACCTTAGCATTTGTATCCCAAAATATTCCTGCTTTAAAAATTGATATGGGGGCTACAAAGCAAAGAAAAAAATATTGTTTACATGGAATCTGTAAAATATTTTCTGCATACATAATAAATATATTTGTGCCATCACAATTGGTTGGCAGTAAAATGGTGTTAACATATGAATGGCACGTATTTCAAGATATTTGCATGAGTGACCTGCATCATATAGCATTGAATTTAGATGTGCCCATTTTTATTTTTTCATCTTAGAGAATGAAAATGTAATTATTCTGTATCACAATAATTATGCAAAGGGGATTTTGTTCTGCCTTTACAAATGTGTCATCGTTCACTGCTTGAATATATAATAAATGCTCTAATTTATTTTACTCAACAGATAACAGAAGATGGCTCAGTAAGTGCTACAGAACTCCATCAACCTTTAAACTATTTATAAAAAAAGAATCAAAGACATCAGGAAGAAGTAACTAATTATACTATAGCATCATGCACAGAACTGAAGGATGGTCTTCCCTCTTATGCTCAGCTCACTACGTTAATAGTTAGCTCTGACTTTCTGTGTGATTTGATTATACAGAAATGAACATCTTTTATATTGTAACAGAAAGCAAACGTAATATTATAAATATGATCACAGCTAAGGAAAAGGTGTTTAATTGTTTGGATGGTATATCTGCCTTCTCATGCAAGCTTTGATAACTGGAACCTTAGTACAGGTAGTCCTCGACTTACAACTACAATTGAGCCCAAAATTTCTGTTGAATGTCTCACTTAACAAGTGAGACATTTGTTAAGCAAATTTTGTCCCATTTTACGAAATTTCTGGCCACATTTCTTACGTGAATAACTGCAGCTGATAAGTTAGTAACCTGGTTGCTAAGTGAACCTGTCTTCCACTTTGACTTTTGCTTGTCAGAAGGTTGCAAAAGAAGATGGTCACATGATCCCAGGACAGTACATAAGCATGAACCAGTTGCCAAGCAGACTTAATTTTGATCACGTGATTTGTGGATGCTGCAAAGATTGTAACTGTGAAAAATGGTCACATGTCACTTTTTTCAGTGCTGTTGAATGGTCACTAAACGAACTGCTGTAAGTCAAGGACTACCTGTATACATTGAACAGCTAATAAGCATTCCATATGCATTGACTGTTTTATACCAATTTATTTTAGGCTGTACGGTAATGTGAAATGAATCATCATTCTGTGTTATTTTTAATGAATTTTTGTTCATGTAACTGTTATTTATAAAGTGATATATTTGTTATAAAAAGATATACCAATTATTTTAGTCTTTGTATACAAGGAGAAATCATAGTTAAATGAATCCCCAAAGGAATTTGAACAATAAGCTCAAAAATGTGTGCCTTGTTTTAAAGCCTTCATTTAAATAAGGAAACCAAAATCAACAGGCATGTATGTATTCATGGCTAGACTTAGCTGGAATCACCTTTTTCTTAAAAAATACGTATTTCTTCCTAAATAATGTAGTGTCTATGCAGTTCACTGCATGTTTACAGAAAAGTTAATCCTATTTTGTTCAGTGGGAAAAAGGCCAGTTCTTCATTAATGACCTTCTGGAATCACCCAGCCGTTATTGAGGTAAAATAAAGCTTGTCCTCGTTCCAGTTATTTTGACAAAATAATGATTGGATAATTGTAGAAGATGCCATCCCTAGGTAGAAAAAGACTCAGTAAGGACCTGAGGATTGCAGTGTATATTTATTTATTTTTTATTCCTGTAGAATGCTGTAATAAAAGAGAATCTGGGAAATTGCTTAACGTCTATAGACTTATCACCAATTCAAGAAGGATCAAGGGCACTTTGTTAAATCACAGTCTAAATTTCAAGAGTCACTTTCAGGATTATATCTTACTGGTTGCTTTAATGAAAATGAACTCCATTAGCAGTTACTAAATGTTTTCAGTGATAACATATGGCTACGGTCAGCTGAGCCGTATTTGAAGACATGCTTCATTGAAACAAGCGGAGCCTGGTGCATTGCGGCTGCAAGGAGAGGGAGCAAAAGCCATAGAGATTTGTTTATCTTGCTGTAGCATTATTCAAGACATAACTCTGTAACCTTTTATAGGTAGATGGGGTTTCTTTTGCAAGGTATACTTTCTGAGGGATGGTTCTTAGCAATCCCGATCAAATAATTGCAGTTATCTTTCCTATGTAATCACCTTTTTCTAGCTATTTTTTTTTAAATGGAAAGGAGAAGGAAGCCATGGGAGGAATATAAATGGCAGAGGATGTCATCAGGACTTCATAAAATGCCATAAATGAGGTACTGTGACTATAATATTCATTCATCAGGTGAATGGCGCTTTCACCCAAAAGTGCCATTCATTCTAGCCTGCAATGCTGATTTATAAGTGGAAGTAATAAGTTGTGCCATAGGAATATATTGAACAAGAAGTAAGAGCAAAATACTACGTGGTTGAAATGTTCCAGTATCAGAATAGAGGTTGGAATTGACATTTTGCACATCCAGTTTATGAGTATATTTTTGGTACATTTAGAATAATTTGTATTAAGACTGGAATATTTCAGTCATGACTTTTTTTTGCACATTTTTGTTTCTTAACTAGGGTGAAAGTAGCAGTAGCACTTAGACTTATATACCACTTCACAATGCTTTACAGATCTCTCTAAGCGGTTTACAGAATCAGCGTATTGCCCCCAACAATCTGGGTCTGATTAGAAAGTAGCAACTTAAGGAACTATTATTGTTGAGGTGAAATGTATGTTCTATTTGTCTTTGGATCTTTCCAAATGATAATTTATTGGTAACTACTCTTATAAAAGCCCAGAGTCCCCATATACCTGATGTCAAATAGACTGACCACATTCCCATCATGGAATAGAAAAGAGGAGGTGGATTTACTGCACAGCAAAGTGAATAACCATTAAAATGGTGAGATATGTCTGCTATTAATGAGGCAATTCAGTAGAGGACAGAATCAAAAAAAAATAGGTGGAACATTTAAAGATCACAAAATCTAGGACAAAATACAGGTAGTCCTCGATTCACGACCACAGTTGAGCCCAAAATTTATGTTGCAAAGTGAGAAATTTGTTAAGTGAGTTTTGTCCCATTTTACGACCTTTCTTGCCACAGTTGTTAAGTGAATCACTGCAGTTGTTAAGTTAGTGACACGGTTGTTAAGTGAATCTGGCTTCCCCATTGACTTTGCTTGTCGGAAGGTTGCAAAAGGGGATCACACAACCCTGAGACACAGCAACGGTCATAAGTATGAACCAGTTGCCAAGCATCTGAAGTTTGATCGCATGATCATGGCGATGCTTCAAAGGTTGTAATTGAAAAATGGTCATAAGTCACTGTTTTCAGTGCCGTTGTAACTTTGAACTGTCACTAAATGAATTGTTGTAAGCTAATGATTGTATGTTGAGGACTAGCTCTATAAGAAATGTAATTACTCGGCAGGGGTGAAATGTAAAATTTGTTACTACCGGTTCTGTGGGCGTGGCTTGGTGTGGGGGGGGTAATGTGACGGTGGGCGTGGCCAACTTTTTTAAAAAAAATGTTTCAAGGCATTTTTTCTAATGCTTTGAAAAGCCTCTGCTGATCAGGCAACTCAGCTGGGATCGTCAGAGAAGCTTTTTAAAAAATGCCTCTCTGCTGATCAGGCAACTCAGCTGGGATCGTCAGAGACTTTTCAAAGCATTTTTTTTTTTGCAAGCTCTTTGGCCAAGAGGTTGTAGAAAAAAATGCTTTGAAAAACCTATGATGATCCCAGCTGAGCCGCGTGATCATCAGAGGCTTTTTTTTTTTACTTTTAAAAGCATTTTTCGTGGGAAGAGGTTGTAGAAAAAGTGCTTTTAAAAGTAAAAAAAAAAAGCCTGTGATGATCACGCGTCTCAGCTGGGCATGGTGGAGGAGGGGCCACAGGGATTTTTGTTACCGGTTCTCCGAACCACCCGCTGCCATCACTACCAGATCGGGTGATCTGGTATGAACCAGGAGCATTTCACCCCTGTTCCTCGGTCATTATTTCAATACGAATAAAGACCAAGTCAAAATCTATCATAGCATAACATCAATCACAACAGCATACTCACTTTGTAATACAGGCAGTCCTCAACATACAATCATTTGTTTAAAACCATTCAAAGTTACAACGACATACAGTGACATAATCAAAATTCAGATGCTTGGCAACCGGCATGTATTGACAATGGTTGCAGTATCCTGAGGTCACGTGATTGTCATTTGTAACCTTCCCAGGAGGTAACAACCAAAGCAAATGGAGGAAGCAACATTGGCTTAACAACCATATTATTTGTTTAATGAACATAGCAAAAAAAAAAAACCCATTGTAAAGTCAGGCATGACTTACAATGACCACATCACTTAGCAGCAGAAGTTCCGGTGATCATAAGTTGAGGACTACATGTAGTATCATTTTATTATATAAAATTCGTATGATTAATAACATTGCTGTAAATATCAGCAGAAATAAATGACATCTTCAGCATTTTCTAGGTAAACAAATTATCCCACTGACGTAATAATCATTAATTAATCAAATGAAGGAAGAAAACCTGTAAAGAAAGCAGCTGATAGAACACGGTGCGCAAACAGATTCTCAGTCATTATTTCATTTATTAGAATATTTATGCAACTCTTCAGCAATTATCACTAAGGTCTTATGTAACATCAAAGAAAACCAACTAAAGCCAAATATAACAAAAACTTTAAAACAACGAATATATTAAAGCGATGTTTCTCAACCTTATCTAATTTAAGATATGTGGACAGTTCTGGAAGTTGAAGTCCACACATTTTAATGTTTCTGAGGTTCAGAATCGCTGTGCTAAAAAGCACTATTAGAACCACTACCAGCACTACTGGAAAGTCGAGAGTTGCGATGAATCATAGCATTCCACAATGCCTCAGGTAATGCAGAATAAAATAATTTCCCATGTTCCCAATAATCACAGCTTTGCTGAAAGGGCCCTTTTTGCAAATATTAACCAGGTAGGTGTTTAAAGGAAAGTCGATCCTTTAGCCAGCTTCTATGTCTTTAAAGTCATTACAAAATTATTTTAAACTTTTTAAAGACTAAAATGTCAGAAGAACTAATGGTTTTTTTTTTAACATAAAGTTGTACAAGATTTCAAATGACTGTACATAAAATCTGGTAAAAATGTGACTTTATATTATTCAATCTGTCAGAGAGCTTTAATTTATTTATTTTTATGGTACCAGCAATGTCCATTGAAAATTACTTGCATCATCAGATAAAATTATACAAAAGTAATATTCACCCAGACTGAGACTGAACAATAAGTGTTTAACATCATGATTGTCATATTCAGTAAAAGCCCTAAGTAACATGTACAACAGTCTTGGTATGATTTTTAGTACTCCATCTTCCAATCTTATATCAAAAGTAAAAATTCATGAGATAGATTGGGATGACTGATGGATCCAAAGTTATCTAATGACATTTTGCAATTGACTATGGACTTAAATCAAGGTGTCTGCTCCTAACATGTATACAATGCTTAGTTACTCTTCTATAAAGCATGGTAAATGAATCTGATTTATGAAATAGGCAACAGGTATTTGTTCATTTAGACTCCTTTTATATGTCAGTAGGAATGAAATCCTGATAACATCCAGTGGCATGAAATCCTGATAACATTCATTGGTATAGATATGCAAACCTTTCAGCTAATCTGAAAGAGGGTGAATACTTTTTCGCAAACTTAGTAATGTTTCCGTTTTAAAATCTCTGCCTACTCCTTGGTTTTTATTTCATTTTTGGCAGTTCATATATGATCACAGCCCACATTTCATAACCAGAGGCATGGAAATTCTGTTTCTTTAAACTATAATTACTGCTTTCATCATTCTTGACCACCAGGAATGCTGGTTGTAAATGATGAGCTTGTCCAGAAACTCTAGAAGACTAAGTTGGTTTCTAGCATTCAATTTCAGTCCAACTTTTTTTTTGAAGCCAAGTCTCCAGACCATATTCAAAATTGCACCTGTAAATAATGCTAGCAAGTATTTTTCACAAGTGTAAGATACAGACAGGAACTGTTTAAATGTCTTCTAGAGATTATACTGCATTACATAAACCTTTCCATTGGTCTTACAACCATCTTACGTCAGTTCTCAGGGTGAAAGTTCAAATGTAATTGAACTTTGAATGAAATTTGTTAACAAATTTCAAAATTAGCTGCAAAACATACCTGAGCAACAGCAGGTACTATTTTGTTTTGTGGGAGTGGATGCCATCTGCTTTAGTTGAGAAATTTATTTTGCCCTTGCTTGAATATGACTCCCATAATAATATGCCTATGACTTTGTTGGGGATTTGTGTAGCAAGAAATAATTAGTTTTTTCTGGTCCCATTTCTAAGTAGAGCCTGATTAAGTGCTACAATTCGTACATTTGTATTTATTAATTTCAAAATACTACATAACAAAATAATTATATGGCACGACTGCTATATATTTAAAAAGGAATTCTCAGACAAACATCTGCAAAATAACCATGGATCATAGCAGATCTTAAATCAAAGCTTTCATATATAAAGCATACTCTCTAACAGATCTATAAGGAGACCATTATAAAAGACATTATAGAGTTCATGAAAATAAATCTGACGTCTCTCAATTGTCCTTTTAATCTGCCCACCTAAAAATAGAAATTAAAATAATATAGTTACAGAGAATAATTGATCTGCTGTACAATACTATCTTGTCTGCCACAATTCAGTTTTCAAGAGTTAATATCATGATTGGTATTAATATGTAAGACTGGCACTTTTTAATGCTTCAGGAGAACCCATCTGTGGGTTCATCAGCCTGTACTAGACTCTCTTAAATATTTATTAGTTCATCACTACAGGTGGTGTTATTCTGCTGCTATTTTCATATCTTTATAGTTCTCCCAGTCAGCATCATTTTGGGGTGTTGTAAGAAATGAAATTAGAGGCTAGAGCTATCCATCTAGAATTGTTACCTCCAGTTAAGTCAACCAAGACAGGACAATGTGCTAATAATATTTTTAAAAATGCAGCTAGTCCTGGCTAAGATTAAATTTCTCAATGCAATGCAGATCTTTGTAATAGTTACTGAGCTATTCTTGTTATAGGCCACCAATCACAGTCACTGGCACTTTGTAATAATCCAGTTAAATATATATAGCTAAAATAATATAAAACTACAATTAATAAAATTGCAGCTACTTTGTGTTCCTCATCTGAGAACCATCTAAATAGTTACAGACTCTACAAAAAAGTTCATTTTTAATAGATCTCTAAATATCCTGAGAGAAAAGGGCTACTTATATCCCTGGAGGAAAGCTATTCAAGGTGCATGAAGTTAAGAAATAGGTTGGAATCATTGCATCTTGCCCCCCTCCCCCCACCCCTTCCCCCACCCAAAACTTCAGTATCCATACTCAGGCCGTATAGACTGGGTAGATTCGATTTGAAGGAGATGATCCTGGAGCTTCCGGGGTGCCTAGCCTTGTAGAGTTTTAGAATGGCACTTTGAATTCTACTCAGAAGTCTATCACTGTGCAGCACTGGTGTCATTTGATTATAATGGCTCTCATTTGCCAAGAGGCAAGCTGTTGGATTGCATACCAATTGTGGTCTTCAGAGGCAGCCCCATATAGAGAACATTGTAATAGTCTTTTCTATCATGCTGAGGGAGGGAGTTGTTGCTGGAAAATAAACATCTGGGGAGATCTGGAATACAAAAATCTGATCAATGACTAAATGGCAGCAAAGAAATCCTGATAGTTCTAACAAAATATTGGCCCTACTAAATCAACAAGGACCTCTCCATCCTGATACTGGCAGGCCCTCATTTTCACATCAGTGGGTGTACTTGTTTTGGTGTGACTGGCACATTTGAGAAGCTGAGAAAATCTGTGCGTGAGAGTTTCATAAAAGGTCAGAGGCCTCTTCCTGGGAATGAAGAAAAAAGGGTGAGAACACTGCAGGCTGGAAAACAAAGCACAATGATGTTGCAAGTAATAATGAAATAAGGTACAAGATTGGGCTACATGCATCCTAGGATAGCCTGTTCCCAGTCTTATATAAAAATTTGAGTGGTGGACAATCCCCCTATTTTCCCCTTCTGTCAAAAAACATTAAGAAAACTTTGCACTGAATTTGATGCTATGCTGATAATACAATTCCTGATGGGTCCCAGACAGGAGAATTGATAGATTCAAATTTGAGGTCGCCATCCAACAAATACTAATGGAATGATCAACACCTTTTTATTGAAAACTGCATAAATACATGACCAACTACCGTGTTTCCCTGAAAATAAGACCCTGTCTTATATTTTTTTGAACCCTGAAATAAGCGCTTGGCCTTATTGCCATGTGCTCAATAAGCCCCAATTGGGCTTATTGTCAGGGGATGTCTTATTTTGGGGGAAACAGGGTAGTAGCAGAGCAAAGTGACTTCAACAGATTTCTCCCTGCTTTCTAATGTAGAGACAGATTGAGTAAAATTAAAGGCACATCCAGTGGATGTAAATTAAACCTGGCAGGGATAGGATGGAATCTGTGCCACTACAGGCATTAAAAACAGATGCTGTATATAATGCGACCAATAGTAGAAATCTAAGCTTAGCTGTATAAGAAGCTTCTTAATGGCTGGATTTCCAAATCACACTAAGTCATAATAAGTTCAATTTATTTTTGTAGAGTTTTAGAATGGCACTTTGAATTCTAGTCAGAAGTCTACCACTGTGCAGCACTGGTGTCATTTGATTATAATGGCTCTCATTTGCCAACAGGCAAGCTGTTGGCTTGCATACCAGTTGTGGTCTTCAGAGGCAGCCCCATATAGGGCGGTCTATGATAACTTGCCATGGCCAACTCACCACAGCCACGGTCAACTTGCCATCACCAACTTGCCATGGCCAACTCATCACAGCCAACTCACCATGGTCAACTCACCACCACCAACTTGTCTTGGTCAACTTGCCACAGTCAACTTGCTGCAGCCAATTTGCCTTGGCCAACTTGCCGCATTAAATTGAATTGTTGAATTATCCCACAGCGAGTTGTCCCATAGCGAGTTGACCATGGCAACATGGCAAGTTGTCCCGCAGTGAGATGGCTGTGGTGAGTTGGGCGTGGTGTATTGGCCATGGTGAGTAAACTGGTGAGTTGTCCCATTCCGAATGTGTGATTTCAGCCATTGTGGTCTGTCATGTTTTATGAGTCAGTGTGATATTTAAACTTAGCTATGGTGGTTTGTTCAATAAAATGTCATTACAGCAAATAATAGCTTTAATGTAATATGTGAACCCAACCATTATCAAAACTAGCTGTTAGGAAATCTGAGAAATTAGGGATAAAAGAGTCTAGAAATGGACATTATCAGGGTTTAAACTTCATTAAATACTTTCCAAATAATGGTGAAAGCTTAGCCTTGCCTTCCATTGCTCTCTGGAATGTAATAAAAATCCTACACTGTAAGCTGTAGCAGGTCATATTTTTTCCAGCCCTGCTTGGAAATAAGAAATGAAGGCTGTGACTTTATAGCCAATTGTGTCATTTCCCTATCCTGATCAAGTGCTCTACAGTATCACAGAATACAATCCAAGAGGAAAACAAGGATTTTTTTTCCCCTGACCAGTTCAAAATTACACTCAGCTATAGAGGTTTACTGGGTGCTTTGGGGTTTATTTGTTTAAGCTCTACCTAATCTAATGTTTACTGATGTAGACAAAAATTGGCAGAAGGACTACTGTATATGGAAAGTTGAGCTCCTAAGGGGAAAAAACAGGAAAAAATGAAATAAATTAATCAATGAACTTAATCATCTTTGAAAACTTTAAGGCATTGAAAAATATGACTGAGTTTATACAACATGTGCCTTGTGGTACTGCACAAATTGAAACTTCGTGGTTAAACATGTCGTGTAAACCTAGAAAATTAAACTAATTCCATAAATTATAATTAATTTAATTGTGAACAACTTTATTGTGAAAATAAAGTTACTGAGAAAATTTATTTCACAAGTACTCTGATAGGTCTTTTACCCCATTCCTTCTCTTCTACTGGACATTTTTGTAACAGCAGGAAGGTACTTTATATTAGGGTAGATTGACCAAGACCCATCTATTTAAAAAGATTAATAGCAAACGACTTACATGAATATTCTACATATTGAGTATTTGACTGAATGATTTATCAGCTGCTCATTAAAAATGTTGTACCATTAATCTTTAAAAATATAAACATATAAACATCAAAACTGTTTAACTTCTAATCTTGTGTTAGCCACGAATCAAAATTTATACTTTTAAGACATGAAAGCCATAATAGAATTTGCTTGTGGCTTAATATGTGGTGTGAATTCCACCGGTTCAGTTTATAAAGCTTTACTGTTTTGGTTGTATCCATAACCCAATCAAGATATGCTTTATTGGTAGATCAAAGCTGAAGAAACCACAACCTAAGATATTGTATCAACACAGCTTTTAAAAAGTAGATTATGGACATACAATCCTCTGTCTGATCAGGCTGAAGAGCCACTTATTCCCTTCTGTACTGTAGGGTCATGCATAAGTTTATTTTAAGAAATATTTCCAGAAAGAACAGAGAAAGCAAAGAGAGGAGGCAACCAGTATATGTCAATATGTAATGTGTAGCTTATCTGTCTGGCTTCTCAGGTTCTAACACTTCTAGTGACATGCTATTTCTGGTTTTCTTGTGAAACTACAGTATAATTGTTGTATGTTGAGGTCAATTTAACTCTTCCTCTATGAGCAATGTTTCCTTGGTGCCTATCAGGCAGAAAACTTTGTTACCATAACTACATGTAGTGCTTGTGGACAGCGGGGCCTAAATTGGCATGCTACCATTGGCATTCTGGAGCACAGTGTGGGATCTTTTCAATCAAAAACTTGCTTCTTTCCTTGTATATCCTAATTAAGCTGAAAAGGTACTTCAGCTCTGGAGCAAATGTACTTATTTTAGCTCTCTTTTATGTCAGTGGAAGAGATGTATTTTTAAAGAGTCCAAACATGCTTTTTATCATAACCACTATCATTTGTGCTTAAAAGGGGACACTTTCTCTATCACAGAAGTTCCTACCGCCACTATTACTTTGGAACTGCTCTGCTCAGTAAAGCCCATTTCAGTAGGAAAAAGAGCTATATGTATCTTCTGCTTGTATGAACTATATTAAAGGATGTAAATAACATGGAATTGCTAATTTTATCTCATAATTAGAATACTAATGTTATATTGATGAGAACATGCTCTTCTATTGCACAGTGGCTTTCTGAAGATCTGCAACTAATAGAGGAGAAAACTGTTCATGGCAAAATACCAACAAAACGTTTTGGAAGATTATTATTGGGATTACAGTGTAAAATTAAACCATTTCCTGGTGTGTGCTCTTGTACAACATCTTCCATTTTGACACTGTGGGTTAAATCTGTATTTCCAATGTTATATGAAAATAAAATGTGACATAATGATCTATTTATCTGTACATACTGTTTTCCTGTAAATTCCATAGTGATATGGTCCTTGGTTAAATTACAGTAAATGCAAGTGAATTTTGGGGTTGTGCAATTTTTTTTAAACTCTAACATTGAATTTATTTTTTTAATGTTTTGCATTGAAATTTTAAATTGTCAAATAATTTCATATACAAAGCTCAATAAAAAAAGTCTTAACATGCATCCTGTTCATTCATATGGTTAACTTTATTCTGTAAGTAGTTTCTAGGAAGAAAATTCAAGATAGGTAAAACATCAGATTTCATGTGATAAACATACCAAGTAAAACAGCAACAATAGCTGTATTGGAGACACACAAGAGCAAGGAACAGAGAATATTCCCATGATCCCACAACAGACTACAGTATGTAGCTGTATTGCCAACAAACCTTTTACTGGGGAAACTATTTGAGTCTGAAGCAGTCAATTATTTCTCTGTGCCTTTGAGCTGAGCCAGAGCAAATCAATATCAATGACCCGTAAGCTTAAGTTGATTTATTATTCATTATTTATTTATGATTAAATAAAATAAGACTGCCCATCTATCTAATGACACTCTAGGTTGCTAATATACCATCTAAAACATCAACAGCAATATATTTTCACAGAGAGAGAAAGATTACTAATACAGGAAGGAAGTCTTATATCTGATGGCAATGTAGGTATGTGTATCTTGGTCTTTAATATTTTCATGCCCCTCAAATGTATTAGGACTCATTCCCAAATTTTCCATTTGGCATATTCATTAGGAATTTATTAAGATGATTGAGAATTATGAAACGCAGATGATTGTAGAAATCACTAGTGAAAAACTGGCCTTTGCATACAAATTGTATGTTTGTAATATGATTAAACTCAGATGGGTATAGCAGTATCTATTTTCCTATATCTGACTCTGCTTCTCTTTTTGAGACCAGATACTTTAATCCAGAAAAGTGTTTCTCAACCTCAGCAACTTTAAGATGTGTGAACTTCAGTTCCCAAAGTTTTGAGAGTTGAAGTCCACACATCTTAAAAGTTGCCTAGGTTCAGAAACACTGTCTAGGTGAAAGTGTCTGCCCTCAAAAAGATAAGCAAGGTCAGAGTCAGACCTAGGAAAATAAATGGCTCTCAGCAAAACTGGGAATTTGAAAAAAAAAAAACATCCCCAAAGAAGCAGTGACAAATCATTTCTGTATTGTTGCCAAGAAAAATACATGGTTGTGTCCATGAAAACTATCAAGAGTTGATAGGATTTGAAACAGATTTTATAAGAGAGCAAAATTTTCTTAATTGAAAAACAACTTTTGAAGTTGTACCTCAGGATCAAAGAGCAACAGGTTACTCAACTATTTTTTTTTAAAAAAAAGAAAAGTCTGAAGGAAGAGAATGTGGGATATTTTTCTCTACAAGTTGAAATCTGCTTTGCAATGTGACTTTGAGGAGACAGAAAAGGAAAGAATAATGGGTACCTTGAATGGAGAAGAAGGGGGGATGAAGGCAGAGTTTCTGCCAATGGAAAAACCAGACTATCTATAAACCCAGTACTTCAACCACTGGAAACAAAAAACACTACTAGCTTTGTTGCAAATACTTTGTAGCTGATCCAGAAATAAATTAGTTCAAGCCTCATACATTGCTGATGTTATTGGATGAACAGCTACTTTTAAAGTTGCACTGAAGCTTCTTACAGAGATACATTTAATCCCAAGGGTGTACTAATCCAAATGCCAGATTGAAGATACATAGGATAAGCATGAATGGAATAGAAAACAAAAAACCTCTGCCCCTACATTTCGAGTTGGGGGTGAGAGATGGAAGGCAGGAAGATGGAACAAAGCAAATACGACAAGTTGCAACAGTCAAGGTGAGGCTTATAAGGGATGAAATGAAGTGAAGCATATGTAGAGCAGTGTTTCTGGAATTCTTCCCAACTCCTTAGCAGAATCTTGGCAGACTCTAGGTCAGTGGACCAAGAGGGAGCAAGATTGGGGAATTAGATTGGACCTGTCAGTTCCACTATAGGTGGACCAGACAGGAAATCAATTCCACAAGAAAGCTAAAATTGCTTTGGGGGGGGGGGGATTGGCTATAATAACAGAATCTTGCAGAATCTGATTGTGCTGTATCTCCTCTTCATTTCTATACTCTATATTTACCTCAGTCACTTTCAAATGTTATCTGGCGGTTGTAGACATTGGTATTTTTGCCCAGGCAACAGCTCCTCTCAAGGTCATCTTTACTTTCTAAAATAGCATTTCAGGCCATTGCCAGCCCCCTCCACCGCTATATGGATGCATTGGGGAACATTTTAGTGAAATGTTTTTTCTCTAAAAGATCAAGACAGATTCAGACCCTTTTAAATCTTGCCGTTACCCACTTTTCCCACCATAACAAATTTGGTTCTATTCTCTTTTTGGAAAATTATCCTTATGGATATGGACAGTTATGGACACTTAGATGGCATTCTCTTTCCTTGAACAGCCATGGTGATGCAGTGATTAGAATGCAGTATTGCAGGCTAACTCTGCTGACTGCCAGCAGTTCGATCCTGATCAGCCCAAGGTTGATTCAGCCTTCCATCCTTCTGATTCAGTAAAATGAGGACACGGATTGTTGGGGACAATATGTTGACAATGTAAACAGCTTAGAGAGGGTTGTAAACAGAGGTGGTATTCATTAGGTTCTGACCAGTTCTGAAGAACCGGTAGCAGAAATTTTGAGTAGTTCAGAGAACTGGTAAATACCACCTCTGACTGGCCCCGCCACCATCTATTCTCTGCCTCCCAAGTCCCAGCTGATCAGGAGGAAATGGGGATTTTGCACTAACCTTCCCCTGGAGTGGGGTGGGAATGGAGCTTTTACAGTATCCTTCCCCTGCCACACCCACCAAGCCATGCCCACAGAACCGGTAGTAAACATTTTTGAATCTGCTGGTTATAAAGCATTATCAAGTGGTATATAAATCTAAGTACTATTGTTATTCTGGTCCTTTTTTCATAATTGCTTTCCAATGTTCCCTTCGGAGGGAAAGAGGAAAAAGATAATAGTTTCATTTGAGTGATCTCCATTTCCTGAGATGGAAGGTTCAGTGTGTAATAATAAAAATCAATTGAATGGACACAGTAGAAAATAATATTATCATATAACAAAACTGGAACAGAAGCATGTCACAACTGCAAACCCAATTGTCAAACAGTGGTATACCCTAGGTCAGTGATGGCTAACCTTTTAGCCGTCATGTGTCAAAAGCAGGGGGAGTGTGGAGGGATCGTGCGCGTCCATGCCCACACCCATATTTCTATGCGCCCCTCCCCCCACGCATGCACGTGCAACTCCCCCACGCTCCCCCTGCTTTTGGCTTGTGATGGCACAGTGGGCCAGGTAGACCCATTTTCCACCCTCCCCAGGCTCCAGAGGCTTTCTAGGAGCCTGGGGAGGGTGAAAACGGCCTTCCCCAACCCCCAGAAGCCCTCTCTACCCCCCCAGAAGCCCACTGGCTGGAAGTGGCCCGTTTGCCAACTTCCAGTGGAACCGGAAGGCCCGTTTTTCGCTCTCCCCAGGCTCCAAGAAAGAGCCATAGGTTCGCCATCACAGCCCTACGTCATATTAGAAAGAACTAGGTAAAATATTAAAACAAAAAGTAAAACATGAAGCACTTGAGGCTTCAAATGCTTATTAAAATAAAGGAAAACATTTGGCATTCTACAAATCAACAGGTTTTTTTGGGGCATTTTCTGCATAACCATTCAGTTCAACACGTGGCAAAAGTTTATGTCAGTCTTCCCAAGTTACGTGCCTTCAAAATAATTTGGATGAAATTCTCAGGATTCATAGTCAAGAAGATACTTTATGATGATAATTTAGGTCCAACTACACAACTATGTTAGCCTTTAATATGTCATAAAATCTCTCTTTTCTGTCACCGAACAATGTATTACATTAGTAATCTTTTAAACTTGACTCATAATTTCAGAGTTAAATTTGACTCATAAGTTCAACGTTACAAGCTTATTTAAAGAATGGTAAACAAATTTTTAAATTTCCAATAAAAAAAAGTTCACAGAAGACGTACCAGATTCATGGAGATTTATATTAATAAGTATTATGTGTGCCATCAAAAACAGACAAAGGATATTCAGAAAATCGGAATCATACATTTTAAAATCCATTTCTGAACATCAATAAAATTCAACAAGAAATATATAAATTATAACAATACACTTGCTAATATAAAGCAAATGTAATGGTGTCTTAGAGCCTGTAAACACGGACTCTTGGCCGAGTCTTTAGTCTTTAAAGGAATCAGATCTGCTACAAAACTAGAATGGACCCATGAAGAAATATAGGCATTGGCCTACAATGACATGCTGAGCAGAGACAGAGCAACATGCAGAAATGGACTGTTCCCCAGCAGCCAATTAATCGCGGTAAAGAAAGAAGGAACAAATTCATGCTTTTTGCTGCCATCTAGCAGGTCTCTAGATTTTTCAGCCCAGTTCCGCTAACCATAATACTGACACAACTTGCTGTCTGTGTTCTGCCTCTGAAGCAGTTCCCATGCTGAAGCAACTTTTGGTGTTCAATCTCCAGATATTAGAACAACTCAGCACCTTTAAATTTAGTCATTAGCTTTTTAACTGACAATTAATGTTTGGATGGGAGCTCCAGCTGAACGCTTCACCTAAGAATGTGGACACATCTATCTAAGGGCCCATAACAATCCATCCCACACAGCAAAAGTGCAATGTTTATATATTTCATAGTTCAGTGAGAAGCCTATTTATATGGACCATTTCATGGCATCATAACCTTTTTTGTACAATGCGAGTTCACATCCATGAGGTAGAGAGGGCTTAGCTTCCTAGCCCTAAAAGAAGGTAGTGTAGATACAGCTGTCTAGAAGTCAGTAGTGTACGTATTCTAATTTGTAACAGAAAGTACTAATTTCATAAAAAGGGGCATACATTGTAGCATGCAAGAAAGGTGTATGCACATAGTGGAAAAAGTTCTAGTGTACACTTAGGAAGCTCACTGAGTGACTTGGGGGCAGTTACTCTCACAATATTGTTATGGCAAAAAATAGGAAGAAGGACTACAGTGTTGACTTCCAGAAGGACAGCAGGCTATCAGTCAAACAAATAATAATTAAATAATAAACAACAGATGAAAAACTTAAGAATTTAAAAGTACCTTCATCTGAAAGATCCATCCACAGTAATGAATTTTCTTCAGTGCCCTTTTGGTGTCTATTTTTAATCTGAAAATAAAACTGAAAGTTTTTCAAAAGGCTTTTCTTTTCCCCTTAAGAAATGTAAGACCTTTTCCCTTTGTAGAAATATTCTCTGGCCACATCTTTTACTCTGCCAGGTTCCTATAATGTTGCCCTCATCTTGTTATTCAGCCCGTGGGTGAGGTAATCTTAAATTGCCCTTAGCCATGCCAGTCTTAGTCATGATTTTTTTCTGAAGCTGACAGCTTCAGCTTCAAAGTGTGTCAAATCTGATATGCTTCATTCTCTATGCTGTTGGCAGTCCAATCAGGTGACCCATTAGAGATAGTAATGGCCTGGTTCTAGTGATGAAATCCTCCGCGGATTGCCACCGGTTTGCTACCCGCGCATGTGTGGTGCCCGCCAAATGCGTGCTGTGCGCATGCATACACAATGCACACCAAAAGCATGCTGTGTGTGTGTGCAGTTATAGTGCGCACCAAAAGCACACTGATTGTGCATGCACTGTGCACGCCAAATGCACACTGTGCGCATGCATATACAGTGTGCATCAAATGCATGCTTTGCGTGAAAAGAGGAGGCTTAACAAGGTAAGTAGAACAGCGAGAGTGTTGTGGCTCCGTTGCCTGAGCCTGTGTCATCAGCAGGAGAGGACTCTGAGAGTGAGGGAGAGGAGTTGGCAAGGCCTCCTTCTCCAGGACCCTCCTCTCTGGCAATGCCTCCGGAGGACACCGAAGGGCAAGAGATAGGCCCAGAGCCAAGCACGTCCCTGCAGCCACAGGTGGACAGTGATGAGGGTAATGAGTTTTGGCTGGACCCTCGCAGAGACAGGCGTGTGCAACAGAAGAAAAGGCGTGCCCATGATTAGCTGACTCACTGGACCACACCCCACAGGCTATAAAAGGGAGTGAGTTAAGCCTTCAACTCTGTGACGGACAAAACTAATAAATCCCTTGGAGTCTTCAGATTTATTCCTGCATTTCGGCTTTAGCTATTATTTCTGGACAATTGTGGTGTGTATTTTCTGCTAAGTTGATAAAGGTCTTGGCAAGCAGCTGCTGGGATTGCTGCCAAGCGTCTAATTGGACTAATTGGTTGCCTGCCAGTGTATTTAACCCCCGACTGTCTGAGTGTGTGTGTGTTTGTGTGGCATGGACAGAACAGAGACGGGGGAACAGCTGTGCCGCGTGATTTAGATTTGCTGGCTATAGGTTTGCTGGATTTAGATTTGCAAATATAAATCGCGTGGCACAGCTGATCGTCGGAAATACCAGTTCACCTGAACTGGTAACTTTTATCACTACTGGTTCATCTGAACCGGTGTGAACCAGTAGCATTTCACTACTGCCTGGCCCTGGTTCCTATTGGCCATGTTAGTTGGTATGGGCACAGGGAATTCTCCCTTGAGAATTCTCCTCCACAGCCATTCTCTTGTTCTGCTCCCCAGAAAGTGCTGAGTAGATGTTGAACTGTGAAGAGTGTTCGAGTGTTCTTCTGAAAGCAGGGCTGTTTCAAAACCTCAAATCATGGAAAACCCGCTAAACAGTTTGCTCAGCAAACTTGCAAGATGGAGTTGAGATGGAGATGGAATACGGAAGACACTAGACATTTCACTTAATGAGTAATGGAGAGAATGGAGGGCTTGTGCATCCTTTAATCGTGCAAAAATGAAATGACTGTAGAAAAAGATCCTCACCTAAGACCCCGCAAAACTAGGGGAAATTGACATATATGTACTTTACCCATTTGGGTAATGGAGTTTGCATGTATGACTCAGCTCTTTTTCCCAGTGCTTGGTTTTCATTTATCTGGAAAAAGAGTACAGCTAGTCCTTGAGTTATGGCTACAATTGAGCCCAAAATTTCTGTTGCTAAGTGAGAATTTGTTAAATGAGTTTTGCCCCATTTTATGACTTTTCTTGCCACATTTGTTAAGTGAATCATTGCAGTTCTTAAATTAGTACCATTTGTTAAGTGAATCCGATTTCCCCATTCTGACTTTGCTTGTCAGAAGGTCGCAAAAAGGGATCACGTGACTCCAGGACGCTGCAGACCGTTATAAATGTAAATTACGTGAGCGTGAGAGTGCTGCAACAGTCGTAAGCCTGAAAAATGGTCGTACGCTGTGGTAACTTTGAATGGTAACTAAGTGATCTATTTTAGGTTGAGAGCTATCTGTACGGAAGTTGAAAGGCCATGCTCCATCACTGGATTGATTGGTGGATCAATCTTTTTTTTTTTCTTTTTCCAGATGATGATGTTTCAAGGGTGGTGAAGGAACCGATCTGAAGAAATCCTTTTACTTAATATGTCCTGCAAATGTTAAGTCAATGAATCATCGCTTAGCAATACCCAGAACAGAGATTGTATAGGATCAGTAATGGAGACAACAAAGGTTGAATTAGAATGTTTTATGCCAGAGGTCTTCAAACTTGGCAGCTTTAAGACTTGTGGACTTCAATTTGCAGAATTCTCCAGCCAGCTATGCTGGCTGGAGAATTCTGGGAATTGAAGTCCACAAGTCTTAAAGCTGCCAAGTTTGAAGACCTCTGTTTTATGCTGACTCAAGGATGGGTGGAAAGCACTTTAAGTCAGCTGTGGGGAAAGCCCTATCTCTTCTGGGAAGTAGATGAATAATATTTCAGACAGTGAACCTGAGATGAACTGACGGCTCATCTCACTCATGTGAGTGCAGTTAATCCTAAGAATGAATGGCAAATACTTCTAAGCTGCAGCAGCCTTGGATTTCAGAATTCTCTGCACATTATAAATATAAATAAGAAGCTAAACCACTGGCTCCTATCACAATGATATTCTTAATTTCTCCTTATACGTATTAAATCACTCTGAAGATTCATCAAAACCAAATGATTAGGTATTAATGCCAACCTGTAAAGCTCGACTTTCTAAAAGTAGCTGGTGAATGGTGGAAAAACCCTGTACTTGGCACTTATTATTATTATCACTGCAGAGCGGATTTAATGAGAAATGATGTAACTATATATAGATAAGCCCTCAAAGAAATATATGAAAACATCTGGGCCAAGGGGGGGGGGCGTGAGGGAGAAGCAGGTTACCATGACAATGAACATTTCTCCCATTGAGAGTAAGAAGAGAAAAAGGACAGTCACAATGCCATGAAAATGAAATGGGAAAATATTAGAGCAAGATGAAGCTGGAAGAATCCTTAATTTCGTGTACCTCAAGGGTTCCTGTGTATAATATCTACCGAAACCTGGTATAATAGATTTAAACCATTTACACTGACTTATAGGAAAGCCGAACTGCAGGTATAGTAAACCATCTGTCCTAATTTTCAGAGAACAGTCTGTCAATAGAGTTTCCCAACCCATCTGTTTTAAAGATGACAAACCATAAAAAGAAAAATAGCAGGAGCCTTGAAATTGCCTTCTGGGCAGATCTTCAAAACAAGAATCGACTCATCTAATGACAAAATGCCCACCTCTCAATCAGGACTGTGTCAAAACACTGGAGTGAGAAGAAAAAACCTCATGCTGCTTTATTGGTTGATTTATTTTATTAGACTTATATATCTCTGTAATGCAGGTATGGAAAAGGTCCAACACCTGAAAAATTTAGGGTAGTAGAATAATAGTAATCGTAATAATACTACGACCAAAGGAGAGTTGTAGTTCTAAAACATCTAATAGGCATTGTCAGTAAAAGAGAATGAAGGGGTTCAAATATGCAACCTTTCTCCCATTGCCTTGTTCATAGATTGGTTTTTAATCTACCAATTCGTTTTTGTCTCAAGGAAGGCAGTCATTTCACTGCTTTGCTGTTGTGGCTTTCCAAAACTGCTCTACAACCTATATTTCCTTTTATTCCAATGAATTTTGAAGAGAGCTTAGTTAATTATGCCCATGTGAAGTCACTGATATTAATGAAAGTTAAACAACAGCACAATTACTCACTCATTACACTCACTAATTCACTTATACCAGGGTGTCAAACTCGCGGCCCATGACCAGATGTGTCAGATGCTGGCCATGCCCAGCCCAAATTTAGCAAAGGGGGGAAAGTTGCAATACATCACGTGACAACAATGTGACGACGCAAATTTGACACTCCTGACTTACACTTGTATTCAAAACCTTTCTCTTGTCATGTGCAGACTGAAACATACGTCTAATACATTTTTTGGATCTGGGCTCAATATTATAGCCAAGTATTTAAACAAACACAGGCTTTTATTCTTGTTTAGACTTCTGGTTTAATTCCACATAGTGTTTAAACAGATTGCTGAGGAAAAAAACCAAGTGTTTCCTGCTAAAAATAAATAGGTTTTGCTATTTTTATCATTTGTTTATGAAGTTGGTGAAAATATATTTTAAAAAAATTTTGTATATGAAAACCATCTGCTGTATGCTCAAATAAATAGGAATGTTCCCCAATTCTGACTAACAAAAGAAGCCTTTAATAAGTTAGGTATCTCTTGTTAATCAGAACTCAAGACACATTGCAGATGTTTTAATTTGGATACCCAGGGTTCAAAGCTCATTTTATGTCCTTTTTGTTATGACCCAGGCCAAAGTAGGTATTATCAGATACAATCAGTTCTAAACAAACAGATTTTATTAGAACAGCTGAGAATTAACTCATTCTCAGTGTAGTCCAAACTAATTCAAAACAAATTCTTCATAATACAGTTCTTCAGCCTTATCACCAACCTTGGTCTACTTTGGCAAACTGCCAAAGTCTTTTCTTAGCAAAAGTTCAGAAGCAGAAGACGCTGACAAGAAATAAATGCAGCAAGACAAGAAACAAATCTATCAATGTTGTTTTCTGACAAAGAGCCCAACAGCCGTTGCTGGTCTTTTAAGCCTTATGGGAGGGGCCAATCATCTCTTGGCCTTACAACTGAGTCGTCCTTTTTGCTTTAGCTGCTCTTGCTTCTGGCAGCTCTTCTCATGTGTGCACTAGGAACAGGCTCCTCCTGTTCCTCTGCCTCTCTGCTGTCAGCCTCTGGAGGCTCCAGAGTCTGCACATCACTCCCAGATGGCCCTGGCCCCATCTCTGCCTCCGATGCAGAGTCCTCATCCGGGCCGTCCGGGCCGTCCCCAGTCTCCAGGAGCCTCCTGGCCCATGTTCTTCCTCTGCTGCCTCACTGTCTGACTCCACTGCCAGCTCCGTAGGCTGCTTGCGGAACACAACACTTTTCAGACCAGCAAGTCAGTATAAGTACCATATGTTAAAAATGACCTCTGCCAAAAGTCCTGCCAGTTAAAATTTGTAGTAGTGAGGAAGTCGGAGGAATAATCTGGTCTGGTACAGTGCAACATCCTAATATTTGCTGATAGCAACCAAGATTTGCTTTTAGATGAAATAGGGATCACTTAATGACTACAGTTGGGATTGACAACTGTGCTGCTAAACTATGTGGCTGTGAAGTGAAACGTCATGCAAATATGCCTGACTTACAACATCTCTTCTGCTGTAATCATTAAGGAAGTCATTACGGTTGTTAAAAGTAATGCCATGTGACTGTGAATTGTGACTTCTTGCCAGATTCCCCATTGACTTTGGTTGTTGAAATGACAAATGGTTCACACATAACAATCATGTGACTATGGGATGCTGCATCTGTTGTAAATACCAAGCACCCTAATCATGATTATGTGACCAGGAGGACATTGCAACCATTTTAAGTTTGAGGATCAGTTGTAAATCTACTTTTTCAGCATTGTTATAAGTTCACACAGCCACTAAAGAGGCAGTTATTAAGCAAGACTACCTGTATTTCTTTGTCCATCTTCTATACAAATAGCCCACCGTTGGATTTTTATTTTATTTTATTTTATTTTATTTATTTTATCAAATTTGTATACCGCCCTACTCCCAGAGGGACTCAGGGCAGTGAACAGCCAAAATAAAATACAATTTATTGTATTGGATTATTGTAGAAAGTTATATACTTCTTCTTCCAAGAACCTCATTATAGCATGTTATATGATATCTTTTGTCTGATAACCTTAAGGTAGCTCTGGATGGGAACAAATTGTTATATTTGCTGAAGCAGCATATGATTTTGTATCTTTCAGTAATTTTGATACGGACCATGGGGCATTTATTTATTGTTTAATTTTTCCCACAGCAGGTCAACCAGATTCTTATTGGTGATCATTTATACTATCTTCAAAGCTTGGGAGAAATGGTTTCATTAAGCATTTGTTTCTGCAGTTCATATTTCCCATAACTAAACATTCATTTACAAAATATAAAAGAATAAACCATCCAGAAACAAAATGTTTTCAAAAACAATATTGTGTCAGCTTTTCATGAGGGGGGAAAAACACTGAGAGAAAATCTCTTACTCCATCTTTTAATCTGAGGTATCTAATGAAATGTATAGTTTGGCTTTTTCCTTTATCCTCTTGTTGAGCATCTCTTGGCTCTTTCTTCTGCTATATCACAGATAAATCTAATCTCAAAGTAAGTACATAATTTGGAAAAACTAAAACCAGCCTATATTTTTTACTTATGAATGTACAAATTAGTAATAATATTTTTATTTGACAATCAAAATTGCAGGAAACTGATAGACATTAGAAAATTCCATTAACAGTGGCTGAGAAGGGGAAGCTGAGTTTATATAAAACACTCAGAAACAATATAAATGGGTCAGAATGGCCAAATCCAACACCTGTTTTTTAATCCTATCACTTTATATAGAAAGAGGAATACAGTAGTACCTCAGTACTCATCATTAATTGGTTCCAGGAGGCATAATGAGTACCAAAATCTATGACTACCAAACAATTTCCCCCCCGATAATGCATAATGTAGTGAGTCACGAGGCAGCCGACACTCACCAGTTCTAGCTTGTGCATTGAGTACCAAACGATGAGCACCGGGACAAAATGTTTGTGTCAAAATGTGTTTAGTAAGAAAATTGATCAGTTTCAAAGCAGTTGAGTATCAAGGAATCACTGTAAGTAGAATGCTAAATTCATTCATTCATTCATTCATTCATTCATTCATTCATTCATTCATTCATTCATTCAGTTTCTATATCCCCCCAACTCAACCAAGTGAGTTATAATTCTAAATTTATAAAACAATTAAAAAACACCAAAACAATTAAAAATCCACAAAATAAATAAGTACAAACAGCATCCATGATGATTAATCCACTAACCGTAACCGATAGAAAAGAGTATTTGCAGCTCAGGGCTGAACCGTGGGGTTCTTAGTGCTCTCTGAGCTTGGTTGTTTTCTTGCAACTGTTTCCTTACCAAATTAGGTAACATTATCGGTGTACTCATTATCTGTTTGGTAATGAAACCGCTGCAAAAAAGCAACCAGGCTCAAAGAGCACTAAGGACCCCACAACTAATAGTAAAGCCAAATAATGGTGTCCTTAACACATTCCAAGCCCCAGGCCTGGGTACATAGCCAGGTTTTCAAAGCTTTGCGAAAAGCCAGTAGGGTTGGGGCTATTCTAATTGTGGATTGGAAAACATTTCATAAGGCAGGGGCTATAGCAGAAAAATCTGCTCAGTCCAATGCTTTGGTGCCAAGACCTCTTAAAAGCTTTGAAATCATAGAAGTGCGTTCAGCTAATCAGATCGCTTAACAATGATTCCAGGTACTCAGGATAACCTCTCTTAAAATAACAACATGTACATTTAAGACATGGAAAATTGTCATTTTATTAAAAAAATCATGTCCCTTATTCAGAGAGAGTGTTGATAACCTGAGCAAAAAATTCCAAATATGTACACCGGAATGGTTAGAGATACTTGGAGATTCTTTAATTTGCTTCCCTTAAAATGTGTGGATGTAACTTTCATAATTTCATGAATGAGCAAGGTTTGAAGCAGATGGCCTGGGACTAGGCAATTGTGTTACAATAATAATGCACAGATGGCAACCACTTCTCCCGCAGAGAAATAACCAGCTCCCGGTCCATAGGGAAACACAGGTGGAGGATGATTTTAACCTTGGGACTTTTATATACATATACATACAGGTAGTCCTTGCCTTACGACCACAACAGCAAATTTCTGTTGCTAAGTGAGACATTTGTTACGTGAGTTTTGCCCCATTTTAAAACCTTTCTTGCCACAGTTGTTAAACGAATCACTGCAATTGCTAAGATAGTAATGCAATTGATAAGTGAATCCGGCTTCCCCGTTGACTTTGCCTGGGACACTGCAACCATCAGAATTATGATTCAGTTGACAAGTGTCTGAATTTTGATCATGTGTCCTTGGGAATACTGCAATGGTTGTAGGTGTGAAACACAATCATAAGTCACAGATGATTTACCGTATTTTTCAGAGTATAAGACGCAACTCCCCCCCCCAAAAGAGGGTGAAAATCTGGGTGCGTCTTATACTCTGAATGTAGCCCCACCCAGCCTCGCAAATGGAGATTTCAGAGGCTGAAAGAAACCTCTGAAAGAAGCTTCAGAAAAAAAGCCTCCAAACAGAGCTTCAGAAAAAAAAAGCTTTTTTTCTGAAGCTCTGTTTTGGAGGCTTTCAGAGGCAGAAAAAAAAAAGTTTCTTCTGAAACAGTTTCAGAAGTTTCAGAGGCTGAAAAAAAAAGCAAGGCACAGAGCTCACAACCCACAAACCTGTTGCTAAAATTCACCTCTGGTAACAGCTAATTGGGGGTATTCCGGGAGGCCGATCCACCCACCAATCAGTTTTTTTCTTATTTTCCTCCCCCAAAACTAAGGTGCATCTTATACTCTGAAAAATATGGTAATTCTACTTTATTGTAAGGTTAGATTAACAGAGTGTGGCAAGTCTGAAAATACATTTCTCCCCTGTTGCCTTTACAGCCCTGGAAACTAGAGAAGGTCCCTTCTGGGACATTTGCCATGCCCACATATCTTCTGCAGGCTAAGCCACCTCTTTCTTGACTAGTCACTTGGCTTCCCTATCTCCTAAGAACATTCTTACATACCATTAGACATGGCTCCATAATTTACCTAAATCCTGTCCCTGGACTTCCAGTGAGAAAAACTTCACTTTGTTTTTACTTGATTGATGTTAAAGCACACCAGCAGTGCCCACAAGAGGTGGTGAGCTAGGGAAAGCAGAATGGTGAAACAATTTTGTAGAATTATGACCCAAGCCCCACCTCTTTGATACTTGCATTGCACTGTCCTATGGGTATACCCAAGGGGAAGATCTTGTAGCATGATACTATTAAGCTCATGCAGTTACTATTAGATTCCTCCCTCTTTCTGATACTGTCCAAGGATAGTCTGATGTTAGACTGTTGCATACGTCTTGGAGGAAAGTCAGGCAGCATTCAAGATTTGGGAACACAGCACGATGGGCAAGATGTGGCAATAGAGATAGGAGTCCTTGTGCTGCTACAGATTTCTGTCAACTGAAGGGTGGAAGGATAGCTCATCAATTCAACTTCAGAATTCGCAGGAGGCCAATTATTTTTATTGTACTTAAAGGCTGCAAAAATGTCAGATGGCCTCTTGCTAGCCAGCATATGAATAATCTGAAATACTGAAACTGACTGAGTGTAAAAGAGCAAAAGGCATCCCAGGAAAAAAAAAAGGTGGTGATTTTGAACACGAAAGGAAAGAAACCTCCTTTTCTTTGCTTGGCACATTTAGCAACTGATATATGACCAGAGATACTTGTTTCCATGGGAATCTGCCCCTTAGCACTCTGGTGGATGTAAAGCCTTGAACAACACTTTAAAAAAAAAAAACTAACAGAGATAAGGTTTGATTGCTATTGTCCAGGAGAAGAAAGTTGCTATTATAACTGTACCTTCAGTTACAGGTACAGGTAATACAGGTACCTGTGCCTGTATTATAACTGTAAATACTGCACTGGCAAATCCAGAAAGAGATGTGTGGTGTAATTTTCTTTTCACCAGGTCATTACATTCCACAAGGGGGCAGCAAGACATGCTATCCTAAGCCTGGCAAGAATCTCCAAGTTAATTATTCACATGATGTTTTTGAATTCATTCACATGGACTTTGCAGCCAATGGCAGATGCATTTGAAAGTTAGCACTTTCCCCATCACTTTCTGAATCATATCTTACATTATCTCCTGTGAGCAACTCTAAATTTGGACTGAAAGAGAGAGAGAAATAACATCTAAATGGCTTGGGAAGCCAGGCTAATAGAAGGAGTGCAAATGACTACAAACAATGCAGAGGTTTATATGGCAATTAACCAGCACTGACAACCTTACTTTTCTCCTTCAGAGGTCTCTATGGCCCAGTTCAAATAAACAGAAACAATCTAACAGACGTCGGAAATACAATCCATGTGTGTAAAAAAGCGGCTGAGAGAGATATACAGTATGCTAAGGGTGTGGATTTTTTTGAATAGTAGTTTTCTCTTTTATGACAAAAAAAAAAACTTATATTTTTGTGCTCATCTTTTCTCTGGCTAAATAATGAGTTTGTTTTTCAATTTTAAACAATATTTTAATGGGGGGAGTCCGATGCTGAGGCATTTACATTAAGGATATAATATCTTTACTGCATAGCCTGTCCTTCCAATTATGCCAACCATTCCTGCAAGTGGGCTATTGGTTGGTCTTTTAAGGAAGGCACCAAGGATTATGTCCTATTTTACAGCAATGGGGTCATCACACATAAAAGAATATATGACATCCAAAAGAGCATTATTCAGGGTCAAAACACAGGTCACATGTTAGAGGTGTTAAATCCATAATACTGATGTTTTAATTTGGGTGACTCCAGATCCTGATCTAAGGGTCTGCCACAAAGAAGAGGGGTAATCTATTCTCCAAAGCACCTGATGGCAGGATGAGAAGCAATCGATGGAAACTAATCAAGGAGAAAACCAACCTAGAAGTAAGAAGAAATTCCCTAACAGTGAGAACTATTAGTCAGTGGAACAGCTTGCCTTCAGAAAATGTGGGTGCTCCATCACTGGAGGTTTTAAAGAAGAGATTGGACAGCCATTTGTCTGGAATGATATAAGGTATCCTATTTGAGCAGAGGATTGGATTAAAATACCTCCAATGTCTTTTCCAACTCTGTTATTCTGTTAGATGCATTAGTTGGGGAGGCTTGCATGTTTCTTCTGATTTCATTTTAATATCCTCTTCCCCCACTGTATGTGGGGTTAAAATAAACCAGCAGACAGATAGAAAGCAACCTCCAGTGGCTTTGGAATTGAAGAAGGCTAATGGGTAGTAACTGATTTCTTCATTAGGTGGGAGGAGGCAGATCTTTCTTACTCCAGGAGCTTCAGGCACTTTGGGGGCATGGCATTGACTGCAGAATGCTCTCTACTGCTGGCTGGCTGAAGAGAACATGACTTCCACATGCTGTTTCTCACCTGCTCTTGGCATCCTGAGTTTGGCAAGAATGGAGAGGATTGTGCAATTCATTTAGAAATCAATTGAAAGACTGAGGAGTAAAAATGGTGACATGTTGGTATACTCTAACATGGACCAAGATGGAAAAGATCAGTGGTTCTGCTACTATTTATTCCGCGCCACATATGCTTTGTCTCTTAGAAATCAGTCAGCAAACATTTCTGGCTGATAAAATAAGCTTTTAATGACATTAAGGTTGTCACTGTTGAACAAAAGGACTTCAAGAGCAAAGCTATAGAGGTCATCTTGCAGCAGGACTACAGGGCACAGATTTCAAAGTAAGGACACTGCCCATCATACACACCTGCAGAGTGTCATCTCTTGATAAAACAGGCATGGGTGCACAATGCAAAATGAATTGTCATTTCCCTGGAGACCCTCTAGGCCTGTGTTTCTCAACCTTGGCAACTTTAAGACATGTGGACTTAAACTCCCAGAATTGGTAGCTGGCTGGGAATCACTATTTATGTTTTTTTCATCTTATTACACACACACAAACACACACTCACAAAGCTATTAATTTAGGAGTAAACATTATATGTATGACAAAGGAGATAAATGAATACCATATTTACAAGTCTTTACATGATCGGAAAACTCGTTTTCATTTTTAGTGAAGCAGATCAACATGACAATCCTTGAATGGATCAAGAATCTTTTTTTCCCCTAAAAGATAAGTGATGGTGTTCATGGTACTTAAAGTCAAGATGATTGGAATGCCTGGAAATAGCAATCTATTGATTACTGTGGTACCAAGAATGCCAACATTACTGGTCATTTATTTGGAGAGGAAATTATAATGTGGAGCTTTAGCTCCAGTGGGTCTTTTCTAGATCTGGAATACTGCATTTAATATTCCGTTCAGAGCTATAGTTTCCATCCAGAGATGTTTCTAGGATCTGGCAGCTGTTGGAAAATAAAACAATATAGAAATCTTCTACAATTCAAGGCATTCTTTAAAAAAAGGACTCCTCAGACAATTTATAGCCATTTTAATTAAGATAAATACCCCAACATTTAATTTTGAAAAATTATTTTATATATTGTAATTCATAATTAAAATAGTTGTACCCAGGTATGCAATTATTTCGTATGAGGGGTTTCCAAGAATAATTTATTATTTATTTATTTATTTATTAATTAGATTTGTATACCGCCCTTCTCCTTACGGACTCAGGGCAGTGAACAGCCGAAATAAAAATTCAATACATAAAAGTTAAAAATTAAAACACATATACATTAGGCTGAGAATTAAAACCAAATAAATATTAAAATGCGACAACGCAACAAACATTAAAAATTTTAAAATTTTAAAAAATTCTAAAAATGCAGCAGGGATCAGGCTAAACCGGCAAGTTGAAAAAGATGCGTCTTCAGGGCCCGACGAAACGTCTGGAGGTCGGAGATAATTCTCAATTCTGGAGGAAGATCATTCCAGAGGGTGGGGGCTGCCACAGAGAAGGCTCTCCCCCTGGGGGTCGCCAGCCGGCATTGTCTGGCTGACGGCACCCTGAGGAGGCCACTCTGTGGGAGCGAACCGGCTGGTGGGAGGCAATTGGCGGCAGAAGGCGGTCCCGTAAGTACCCTGGTCCTAAGCCATGGAGCGCTTTAAAGGTCATTACCAACACCTTGAAACGCACCCGGAACTCCACCGGCAACCAATGCAGCTCGCGCAGGAGAGGTGTAACGTGGGAGCGCCCCGATGCTCCCATAATCCCCTGCGCGGCCGCATTCTGTACCAGTTGGAGCCTCCGGGTGCATCCCAAGGGGAGCCCCATGTAGAGAGCATTGCTAGAGTCCAGGCGAGAGGTGACGAGTGCCTGAGTGACTGTGCGTAGGGAGTCCCGATCTAGAAAGGGCCGCAACTGGCGTATCAGGCGAACCTGATAGAAAGCCCCCCTGGCCACAGCTGTCGTATGATCCTCCAAGGACAGCCGTGGGTCCAGGAGGACGCCCAAGTTGCGCACCCTTTCCGTGGGGGCCAGTGATTCGCCCCCAATGACCAGCGATGGTGTCAGCTGGCTATATCGGGACGCCGGCAGCCACAGCCACTCGGTCTTGGAGGGGTTGAGACGAAGCCTGTTTCTCCCCATCCAGACCCGCACGGCTTCAAGGCACTGGGACATCACTTCCACGGCATCGTTGGGGTGGTCTGGGGTGGAGATGTACAGCTGAGTATCGTCAGCGTACTGGTGGAACTCCACCCCAAAACCACGGATGATCTCACCCAGCGGCTTCACATAAATGTTGAACAGGAGGGGCGAGAGGACCGACCCTTGCGGCACCCCACACACTAGGCGCCTCGGGGTCGACCGCTGCCCCCCTGTCAACACTGATTGCGACCGGTCGGAGAGGTAGGAGGAGAACCACCGTAAAACGGTGCCCCCCACCCCCAGTCCCTCCAACCGGCGCAACATGATACCATGGTCGATGGTATCAAAAGCCGCTGAGAGGTCTAACAGCACCAGGATAGAGGAGTACCCCCTACCCTGGGCCCTCCAGAGATCATCCACCAACGCGACCAATGCCATTTCGGTACTGTATCCAGACCTGAAGCCGGACTGGAGCGGGTCTAAATAGACAGCTTCATCCAGGTACCGAGGGAGCTGCCACGCTACCACACTCTCAACAACCTTCGCCAAAAAGGGAAGGTTGGAGACTGGACGATAATTAGCCAAAATAGCTGGGTCCAAGGAGGGCTTCTTGAGGAGGGGCCTCACCACCGCCTCCTTCAAGGCAGGCGGTAGGGCACCCTCACTCAAAGAAGCATTTATAATCTCCTGGAGCCAGCCTCGTGTAACCTCCCGGGAGGCCAGCACCAACCAGGAGGGACACGGGTCCAATAAACATGTGGTTGCGTTCAGTCTTCCCAGAGTCCTGTCCACGTCCTCGGGAGCCACAGGATCGAACTCAGCCCAGATAACACTCTCAAGACCTGCCTCAGTCACCCCGCCTGAACCAACCCAGTCAGCGGCCAAATCATCCCGAATCTGAGTTATTTTATCATCCAGATATTGAACAAAGTCCTCAGCACGATCCTGCAAGGCATCCTCCCGCGCTCCCAGATGAAGGAGGGAGCGGGTCACCCTAAACAGGGCGGCGGGGCGATTATCTGATGACGCGATAAGAGTGGCAAAATAGTTAGACTTCGCCGCTTTTATCGCCACTAAGTAAGTCTTAATATGAGCTCTTACTAGTGTCAAGTCAGATTCAGAGCGACTGGCCCTCCAACCGCTCTCTAGGTGTCTTCTCTGGCGTTTCATCTCCCTCAGCTCCTCGGTAAACCAAGGAGATAAGTGAGTTCGACGCCGGGTCAGAGGCCGCAAAGGTCCAAGGCCCCACTGGCCGCCCTATCCCAGGCCGCCACCAGGTCCTCAGCCGAATCGCGTGTCAGTGTCTCAGGAAATGGCCCCAGCTCCGTCTGGAACCTATCAGGATCCATCAGGCGCCTGGGGTGGAACCACCTGGTCGGTTCCGCCTCCCTGCGGTGAGGTGCAGCGGTCAGAAAGTCGAGTCGAAGGAGCGAGTGGTCAGTCCATGACAAGGGTTCCATACCTATATCCCCAATATCAAGACCACTCAACCAGAAACAAAAACTAGATCCAGGGTGTGTCCACCGATATGAGTCGGGCCCTGAATTACCTGGGTCAGGTCCATGGCCGTCATGGAAGCCATGAACTCCCAGGCTATCTCAGATGTTTCACCGATAGATGGCAGGTTGAAATCCCCCATGACCATAAGCCTGGGGGTATCAACCGCCACCTCAGCTACAACATTGAGAAGCTCGGGCAGGGTCGTTGCCACGTGGCAGGGAGCCAGGTACGTGACTAACAGACCCATCTGCCCACCATGACCCCACCTCACAAAGATGGACTCACACCCGGCTATCTGAGGTACAGTGGTCTCCCTCGGATCCAGACCTTCCTTGATAATGACCGCTACTCCCCCACCCCTGCCCTGAGCTCTCGGCTGATGGAATGCAAGGAAACCTGGTGGGCACATCTCCACGAGGGGAACCTCCCCCTCGTGGTCCAACCAGGTCTCGGTAATCCCGGCCAGGTCCGCACCCCCCTCTTGAAGAAGCTCACATATGAGGGGGGCCTTATTGACAACGGACCTTGCGTTGCGTAACAACAGCCGGAGCCTCGGGTCCTGAGACTCTAAACAACCCAGGGAACGAGAATAGCTCAGGGGACCGGGGCACACAATCGCTCGAAGACAGTGAGTGCATGCCCCCGTCACATGATATGGTCCCCTGCTCACGCCATATCTGCCCCTCCCACACAGCACATTTATAGCGCCACCCTCAACAGAGGGCTCCACAAGAGCCCTCTTGCCTCCAGAAACTACACCCCCTATGGCACCGTAAGCAGCCGGGCCTGTCCCTCTCCCCTGCGGGTTCCCCCCCAAACCCACACCCACCCCCACCCTGGAACCCCCTAAAACTCTAATTAAAAAAGAACTTAAAAAACCCCTCAACCCCCTCTTTGCAACATGCCACCTCTCGGGGTCCCAAAACCCGTCATTAAGGTAGGCCCTCGATAACATAGAGGGCCATGCCCACGAGAGGGGGGAATCTCGCAGGGCAAGCAATGCAGACCGGGAATACATCTCATCCAAAACATGGGCAAGAGGATGGAAGGCTTGGCTAAGGTCCATAAAGATGTTCCAAAGGAGAACCAGGTCAGACTGGAGAAACGCCGCTACCCTCTCACTGTAGCGGCTGGGAGTCTCTACATTTTGTCCAACTGAGAGGATGTCCCGACCACCCTCTCACGGTGGTCCCCATAAGGGACAGGAGAGTTGGAAAGTCCCAGGCCACTCTCTCACAGTGGCCCAGGCAAGTTCATCCTGCCGGTGTGACATCCCTCAGGGTAGATCGAAGAGAACTGGCTCCATAAGTCCTCCCGAAGCTGGCCTGTTCTCCAGTATAGCCAGCCAGCCAGCGGGATGATGAATAAAGCCAAGTTCAAAGTCACAGCTCCAGAGAACAGCAGGCAGATAGCAGGGGAGCAGAAATAGTTCGAGGGCCAGCAGAGGACAAGTGGGATTGGGGGGGGGGAGGGCAGCTCTTCCTGTAAAAAAGGGGGGGTAGCCCCTAGATTATAAGTACAAACTGCTGGTGGGAGAATCTTCACCCACAAACAGAAGCCACGAGGGGGCAACCCCGTTGGACCCATTTGGGTCTTCCACTCCTCATAGAAAGCCCTCCAACAATAAACAGCCCCCAATGGGTCCGCTAACCAGCCGGGGGGCTGCCGGAGCCGTCGGCGTCGCCTACAGGCCGCTGGAGCCATCAGCGCCGTCTCTCATCGTGATCTCCTCCGTCTCCTCTGTCTTCAGGCACTCTCCTGCCACTAGAGCGCCCGAAAACCAACACAGAGCCGCCCCAGTGACCAGCGCAGCCAGCGTCTCCGGCGCCTCCCCGACCAAGCAGAGTCTCATGCTAAACGCCCCCTTGCAAAGCGGCCGTTGGGCGTCCTCTCACCACCGCCGCCGCTCCCCGCTCGCAGCTCGCAGCTCAAACACGCCGCCATCTCCTTGTCGCTCCCGCCCACGCCGCGCTGCCTCGCAGCGCCTCTCAGCTGTTCTGATCGGCAGGAGCCTCTGGAAGACACGCTGGGGGCTGCAACGCCACCAGCGTGATGGCCATATACTCCGCTGGCTGGGCGGGGGGTTGCCGATGGGCTGCAACCCCCACGGACCCTCTAAACAGCCAGCCAAAAATCCATTCCCTCAGGGTGCCCTGGATGCGGCCGCCATCTTGGGCATGCGCAGTTCATTACTTAATTATATTGTTATTGCAAATAAACAACCTGAGTTTAATAAGCACAAATTTTAAGGTAGAAGACTTTATATAGTATAGGTAAGCAATAAGGGAGAATCAGGTTGCAATGAATTTCAATTGCTGCAACTCCATTTTAGTTCTGTTTCTCAGTTCTTTATTATATATTATATATGAATATTATGAATTGCCAGAAATGTCTTACTCTAGAGTTACCAGCACAGAGTTGCAAAAATTGGCCACAACTTTACAACAAAGTTTTTGAATTTGTTCTTTTTCTTTGCTGCCACATTGTGGTTTCTCAGTAAAAATGCCTCAAAATGCTGCTGTGTTGATGACTTTGTGTGGAATTTGATAGCAGCTATTCAACAAACTGGACCAGAAAAGTAAATAAGGGGATGCATTGGTAAGCAATGTACCACTATCAAATGCAAGATGGACAAGAGACCTAAGGAGATGTTTAGAGAAGTTGTGGCAGTTTTGAGTTAAGAAAGAAATCTTAAAATGGAATTTTAAGAATGTGAGTAAGATGTCTTGCTGTATCAGAACTCTGTTTGAATTCTGTATCCATAGTTTGTAAACAAGTGGGGTTACAAACTGTAGTTGCTGAAGCCACATCTTGACGTTTAGATCTCCCATCACCACTTACTGCCTAGTGAATTTATGTGTTGGCAATGCCAATGGCAAGTAGTAAACCTGATCAGGGGTGGGCTGTTGGGGGTTCACGAGAACCTCTAGCTAAGATTCTGTGCAGTTCGGAGAATCCCCAAATCCTACTCCTGGCTGGCCCCGCCCACCCCACATCCCCCCTCCCATGAGTCCCTATGCAGCCCATTTTGAATGCAGGTAAGGGTGCACGTGGCAGCTCGGCAGGGCAAAAAATGGGCCTTCTAGAAGTTCAGGATGGCTGGAAACGGACCGGCCTCCAGAGGGCCTCCAGAGTCTGGGAGGCTGTTTTTGCCCTCCTGGAGGCTCGAAAAAAGCCTCCGGAGCACGGGGAGGACAAAAACACCACAACCCCGCCATAGTCCAGGAGGCCAAATAGGCCATGCCCACCATGGCCACGCCCACCCAGCAACCAGGCAGAGAACCCCTTGCTAAAATGTTTGAAACCCACCCCTGACCCTGATGAGGCCTTTTTTTTTTTTTTTTTTGCTCAATTTCATAAAGTAACTCGCAGTTTACTTATTTCTTTACTGAAATGATTATATCACTAACTACTGGAATCCTTTTACAGTTTAGAATAAAACGCATTTGGTTTTAATGTATTCATTAAAAAATAAGAATTGCTTTTAAAGCTCTTTTAAAAAAAACAAGTGTCCTTTTCGTATGAATGGGCCATTCGGGTTTGGAAGTAATCACATCTTTAGCGAATTGATTCAACTGGGCCTAGTTCAGTTTGGATAGACGTAGATAATCTGTCTCAGTAGATTCAGATGTATTTGATTGATTCAGTCAGTTTGATGCCTCTAATAGATGCAAATTGGTCTGAATCAATTCAACCTAAAATACTCACAAATGTCTATTTTTAGGATTTTTTTTAAAAGGCAAAAAAGAAGAAGAGATAATTCCATCAGCTCAGGCGGGAACAGCCAGTTTGATGTGATAGTTAAGGTGCTGGCCTAGAAACCAGTAGGCTCTTCTGCCTTGAGCATTGAAAAACCGACTGGGTGACTTTGGGCCCATCACACGTTCTCAGCCCAATTCATCTCACAGGGTTGTTGTCGTTGTGAGGGAGATAGGAGAAGGGAATATTAGGTATATTCGCTACCTAGAGTTAATTATAAACATAATTATAAAGCTGGTTAAATCAATACTAAGCAAAAATCAAGAATACAGGAGCACAACGTCAAACTGATAGGAGGGAAGTTTAAAAGCAATGTTAGAAAGTATCACTTCACAGAAAGAGTAGTGGGAGCTTGGAACCAACTTCCAGCCAAATTGGTGGGTCAATCATCAGTAACAGAGTTTAAACATGCTTGGGATAAACACATGTCTGCCATCTGACAAAAATTAGAATAAATAAATATTTTTTTAAAAAACAGCAAATTAAATAAATAAAAATAATTGATAAAGAAAGCAAAAACAAATAAAAACCCAAAGAGCAGACTTGATGGGTTATTGGGCTTTTTTTTTCCTGCTCTCAGTTTTCTGTTTTTATAAATAAAATAAAATATCAAAAGATTGAGGGAGTTATTGAGAGGCCTTGATCCCCATATACCAATAGATGATATCATGGTCAGTGGTGTTTCTAGCCAAATCTCCTCAGAAAATCTCCATGAGTGAGAAGTGGTAGGGGTGAGGAAGAGTGGGAACTCTACAAAAAGAGGTATCCTCTCTAATAATCTGGACCTCACTTTGAAGGGCTTTAAAAGCACAGTAATAGCAAGCACTTCACATTTTGCCCAGAAACAAATTGGCATTCAGTGCAGCATTTTAGTCAAAGGTAAAGTGATCTCTTTCACTTCTTCCAGAGACCAACTTGGGTACTTAATTTTGTATCTGTTAAGGATATTGTTGTTGTGTAACAACTAGCAGAGTGAAGTGCACAGAGAAACGTTTTTGAGAGCACTGAGATAGAGATACATACAAACTGGTGTTATCAAAAGTTTTCTTTATAATGGAAAATAAACAATCTCGTAGTCTTCTAAACAGTCCAAGTCTTTACCGGTTAACTCCAAACAAACTCTTACCAAACAAACAGTAGTTGGTTCACAAACCCCGGATGGTAGCAGATCCACCCACACATGTACGCACGCAATGGCAGCTTATCATTTACTGAATACCTTACAGTACCCTTCTTAAATACATTGTTAAATTACAAGTAATTATAGCATGACTCGCATTACAGCATGATGCAGCATTAAAACTTAAAGTCACAGAACACATATATTGCCTGGACAACTGTTAGGCCCAAATCATATCCTAACATGCTCCCCTTTGGACAGGCCAATATATACAGTTTAAATACAATATATACAGTTTAGATACAATACATACAATTTAGATTCTTAATCCATATCTTTCACAACATGCTTTATGTTTGACAGCACCTTGGCAAACTACAGTTGCCTTATATCGATCTGGTGGATGCCTTTCCCTAGTAGATCTTCTAGGCAATACAGGACTCATTTCAGATGTTTCAGTTTCATCCTCCCCTAAACCTACTTCCTGTTCCTCAACCTTAATAGAGGATTCTACAGTATCTATATCCTCAGGAATCTCATCAGGGATATGATGCTCTATCCTAACAGTATTATTATCATGTCTGAAATCTGCACGCTCTAGTTTATCCCATCCTTCGTGCTCTAGAAATTTAAGTGCTCAAGTCTCCGATGTAACAGATGAATACATTCATCATGTGGTTTAACATTCTCATAAACAGACTTAGACTTAGCCACCAATACTGGGTTCTCCCTTAAAATGAATAAATCATTTTCTAAACTTTGCAGTAACAACCCTGCCATCTTTCTCTATAAGACACTTATCATTTTTAAATGTTACTGTAAACCCAAATTGTACCAAAGATTTAACAGATAATAAATTGAATTTTAAACCAGGAATATATAACATAGGCAATGGTTCATTACTAAATGACCAACGAGCAACACCCTCTCCAGCTACCTTAACCTTCCAGCCATTTGCTAGTTTAACATGTTGGTTACTCTTCTCCATTTTAACAAAACATTTTCTATTTCTAGTAATAGATTGAGAAGCACCACTATCAACAACCCAACAATCCTGGTTAACATCAGTAGTTGAACTAGATATAGCTAAATTACAACCCTTCTTGGGTCTATAATTGTCCCTAACAGGCATTTTCTTATTTTTACAATATTTAGCTATATGCCCTTTAGCCCCACAAGCAAAACAATGTTTTACAAAATAAGCAGTTGAGTACATTTTTTCTTCTTTTGGTTGTTGCACTCTCAACTGATCCCTTTCTTGTCTTCTTTTGGATTCTTCCAACAACCTACCGGTTATGCCAGCCAATGTCAGTTCATCTCTGGACAAAACCTCAAACGAAGAAACAAAGTTGTCATAACTATCGTCCAAAGAAGAAAGAATTATGTAAACTTGTTGTAGTTCAGAGAAAACAAGTTCCTTTTCATGCAGCTCCTGGAAAATTCTGGTCATGGATTCCAAATGAGCCATCATATCTCCCCCTTTAAGAAGATGTTGTTTAAATAATTTTCGTGTGAGATATATATGAGCACCCACAGAGTCACGAACATATAGTCTCTTCAACTTGGTCCAACACCTAGCAGCAGACTCTTCGCCACGAATATGGACAAGCTGCTGGTCACCCAGTGTCAGTCCAATAATACATAGAGCTCGTTCATTGTCTCTGTTAAACTTCGCTACTTTCTTGGCATCTTCTTCATCAGCAGGATCCCATGCTGTTACATCCGGTGGATTATTAACTATGTCCCACAGTCCTTCTCTACGCAAAAGTAGACCACATTTTGTAGACCAGGATACATAGTTCATTCCATCCAGCCGGGTTATCATGGAAAAATTTGCTGCTTGTTCTAGTGCCATCTTCACTCAGATTGTTTATAACAAACACAGTTTGTACTACTCACAAACTCAAACAAGCTCTCAGTTTAACTCTGAAAAAATCCTAGTTAGTTCTGGTTGGCTGGCTCTGGGCCCATAACCAATGTTAAGGATATTGTTGTTGTGTAACAACTAGCAGAGTGAAGTGCACAAAAAAACGTTTTCTCTGTGCACTTCACTCTGCTAGTTGTTACACAACAACAATATCCTTAACAGTATCGTTTGAAATTTCTGGTCAAGATGAAAATGCAACATCATGGAGAGAGCGTTACCATTAAGCTTAGTAGTTATGAATTAGGGCTATGTTTTCAAATCTAATAATCACCCCTATGTTTTCATGTAGATATTTTTTTAAAAAATTGAGCCTGCATAATAGCTTCAAGGAGCAAAAATCTGCAAATGACACTACAGTATTTGGAATCTACCTAAAAGAAAACAATAGATCTACTGTAGACAGTGGATCCTATTCCCAGTTTTCCCAAGTCTAATTACAGGGATGTTAGTTACACAGGCATTAAAAGCCCTTGAGAAATCAAGAAGAACTAACATACGTCTATAAATTCCCTATAATTTATTAGTCTAATCAAGGCAATCTCAACCCAATAAGCTGCTCTGAAACATTTGAAACTGAAGCCTCTGTAACAGAAACACTACATGCTACACTGTCATGGAAGTTTGGAAAAAAGTCTTTAATGGCCCATCTCTGGGGGAATCTAATGTAGAGGTTCTTTTTAAAAATATCTAATAATTGCCTCCTTTAAGCAATAAAGCCTCCTGACCACCATAGGGAGGCACTAATAATGTTAACTATTGTAAGACAAGTTCAAGAAGGATCCAGATAAATGTACTGGAACATACCTCTCCAAGTAGCTTGATTTATATAAGAGGAGTTGCCAGGCAGCCTTATAAATGACTTTGCATCAGTGGTGGAATCTAGATTGCTATGAATATGATGTTATCCACAATATAATTCATTAAAAACATCAAAACAAAACCAATGGAATTCTGCAAACACTGTGAAAGAAGGCAGTGGCAAGAGTACATCCTTCACAACTGAAGCATCTTAGCAGCCTTTGAATATGTGCAACTCCACTGTGGTTAGCCATAATACGAGTTTTAAATGGGTTATATTCTATGGTTTAATCAGATTCAAATAAACTTTTTTCACTTCTGGTCTTGCAATTTAAGCTTTCACAGTTCATTCTGTGTACCATGGGATCATCTCTGAAGGAGATTGGAGGGGAAAAAAAAACCCCTAGGAGCAATTATGTCAGCAGCAAGTTCTTTATTCCATGTATCAAGTAGGCAATGAACAACTTACTGGAAGGACCAGTCAAAAACCCAAGATTCCTTGGGAGCCAGTAGAAACCAGTAGATGGATCTTAATATATCCAATGCCGTACAAAGATGAATAGCAGTCCAGTGTTACTTAAATGCTAATTCTTCCATGACATTAAAGATCACCACTCATGGAACATCTCTTTGATCAAAACCAAATATCATAATCATCTTATGACTAACATCATACATTAGACATATGACTAATCAGAAAAGGTCGATGAGATTTATAGATTCCTGACCAGCTCTAAACAAACCAGTCCCAGAGTAAATACTGAAGTTTCCCTGCATCTTGAATTATATCAGATTATTAGACAGCATAGTGTTTGGGATGCCAATCCAATCTGTTGCTGCCCTGAAGACTAGAGCACATGCATTAATTATGAATCAGTTCTGTCATAAACATATTAGTTCTTATTAATCACAGTTGCACCATCACCTTCCCACTCATACTACTACACTACATCTTGCCTAGTTGGGAGAAGCTGGGCCCATATGATCCATTATACAAGCCAGGTTGGGGTCTCATCTACTGTTAAATCATGTATGATCTCTGCTTTATTTCTCTCCAACATTACAGATACTTTGAAAGTTGGAATTACATCATATGGCACAACAATTGACAAGGTCACTGATAGGGGAAATAGCTCTCATATTTCTATCCTTCCTTCTCTTCTAATGGACTTCTGGCCTGCCAGTGCCAAATCATTGATTGCTAATAATAAAGACTGCTGCCCTAGGTTTAATAGTTGCAGATTCTGCCTTCCCAACTGCTGAATAGTCACAACCCATATTTAACAGGTAAACCAAACCTTTAAAAGTACTTGCTGAATGTTGCAGTGTTGATGCTGTAGTGATGCTGAGGCTGTTCTTTCTTCTACTTGTTCTTCTCATCAGCTCAGTTCCCAGGGCTCTTGGTGTTTTTACTGTCTGGCAGTTGAATGCTCAAGCCAGCTATAGCATCCTCTCCCTCTTTCAAAAATTATCCAAGTTATGAAACCAGTAAGAAAAATAATAATAATGCACTCAACTGGTGGGAAAGGGATGGTGGCCATGACAGTATGATTGGAGCTTCACCTGTGATACAAATAGAAAGCAGATAGATATTGATTGCAGGTACATTTTGACATTATTTAACATATTCAGTAGATACCCCTGACATGTATATCTATGTATGAAAACTTTATTAAAATATTGCAAGAATAAAGAACAATATCATTATCAGTAAACCAAACAAAACTATGATTTCCAAATGGTTGAAGAATAAACTATCCATCTATTTTAAAGGTTGTGATTATGCAGTGGGCTTATAGTACTCCAAAGAGGGCAGATATTATCAGAAAGCAAAGAACAATATTTCCAGGATTTGTTATATGTCAGATTTTGCCATGTAGGAGCATATTCAAAAGAAGAATACAAGGGGTAAAGATCATTTTATGGGGAAAGTCATTTTAGAAAAATGAACCCCCAAATTGTATGCCCAATATTTGACTGATAAAATCTGAGTCTACTGATTTTATACTTGCTTTATAGGGTAAATTTTATTTGTAAAATTAAACAGAAGCAACTCATGGAAAGAAACACAGACATTTGTATTGAATAAAACAAAGATGGATACTATAGCCATTTTGCCATCCATCCATGGCAAAAATCTAGATCACTCTTTCTCCTGACCATTGTAGAAAGTCAGCACCCACCCATCTTCCTAGAGAATGAAATATTTTGGGGAATATTAAAAAGGCAGGATAGAATATTTTCCCTAAAGGACAAATGGGAAAAAAATATTAAGGGAGGCAGAAACCAGCACCAGACTCCCTGCCCCAAGCAGAAACTGAGGAGGCAAGCTTTTAGAAATGCAGATTTGATAATTCATTCAGAAAGACTGGGTCAGACAAAAACTCCAGATTTTTGGATAAGCAAGTAGTCAAGACAAGATTAGCTCAGACAAACACCTAGGATTTGCATGTACCCTTTTGCCTATAGAGCCAGCCATGACCCCTACATGACTCCATAGAAATCAAAAAGGTATAAAAACCCACCCTACTCTCAATTCCATTTTGTCAGCTGTCCCAGAACTGCACGCTGTGTGTGTGTTGTTCTGTTTTCCAATAAACAGATTCTTTCTTTCCAATCAGCCTCCATTTTATTCCCGGCTTGGAACTGGACCTGGATTTTTTCATCCAACACCATGCTGCCTGGGGAATCCTGAGAGTTAAAGTCCACATATCTTAAAGTTGCTAAGATTGAGAAATGCTGCTCTAGATGATTACTAGAAGACAGCAGACCAGGGGTAAAATCCAGGAGGTTCTGACAGGTTCTGGAGAACCGGTAGCGGAAATTTGGAGTAGTTCGGAGAACCAGCAAATACCACCTCTGGCTGGCCCCAGAGTAGGGTGGGAATGGAGATTTTGCAGTATCTTTCCCTTGCCACGCCCACCAAGCCACACCCACAGAACAGGTAGTAAAAAAAATTGAATTTTATCACTGTAGCATTGAGTTAGTTAATTTCTGTAGTTCTTTGCTACCATTTAGTAGCAGCCCTGGTCAATGTACCCAAAGCTCATTGCTGAACTCTCCTGCAACTTGCTTCTTTTTTAAAACAATTTTTATTAAAAAATTTAAACATAAGATAAATTTTAAACATAAATAAAACATAAATTTTAAACAAAGATGAAAACTAACACAAACTAATAGGCAGTAAGCAAGGGAAAAGAAAGAAATTAAAAAGCAAAAATGTCAGAAAAGAAAAAAGTTAAGAAACATAGAAAAGGAAGAAAAAAGTATACAATGACTTCCGATATTCTTCACAGTAATTACAAGTACAAATATAGTTTAAAATCTCTCTCCAAAGTTACATCATATTACTCTTCTTTCTATAATTTATTCTGTCCAATCATCAAAACTGTAAATCATAAGTTCATTTTTTTCATTTTTATGCAAAAAGTCTGTAAGAGATTTCCAGTCAGCAATAAATGTTAATGTTTATTTGGTTAATAAACAATTAACCAAATAAGTTAATTTATCCATTTCAGCAAATTCTGTCAACTTCATCAACTGTTCCTCCAAAGGGGGTAATTTCTTTACATCTCTGTACATACCATAATCTTGCTGCTGTGATCATCTATTGAAATAATCGTCCACAGCTTTTTTCCAACTGCTTCTTTATTAACTCTAAAAAGAAATGTTTTGGCTCCAGTTGAATATTGAGCTTTAAAATCCTCTGTATCAAATTACATATTTGTATTCGATTTTTCTTAGCTTTTTTACATGTTCATCAAGTATGATAAAATCTCCATGTCATTTACATTTCCAACATGCATTTGAAATGCCTTTAAACATTCTAGATAATTTCTCTGGTGCCATGTACCAACAGTACATCATTTTATTAAAAAAATTGGGATAATAACACAATGTAAATTTTCTACCTCTTTAACTACATATTTTCTCCTTGATCCATTTATATGATAACCAAAATTCTTAGCCCACTTTATCATACATTCTTTAGTCATACTTCAACAAAACGGTACATTTTAGCAATTACATGCTCATCATGAGTACCAAATGGCATTTCAAATTCTGACTTTACTCTGCTCCATGTCACAAGTCTTTATCCATTTGAAATTTTTCAAATAACTGTAAATTGGAGTACCATTGACATCTATATCATTCTGCTATTAATTGTTCTCTTGATTTGATTTTATATTCCCCATGTATATTAATTTTCCAATAAGTCCTGGTATATCAACCATTTACTTTTATTGGCCATTTCTCTTCTGAGATCCACAAAGATGTTTGGGTTTATATCTGGGTTTATATCTATTCCATATTTTCAATATGGCATGTCTAATAAAATAATGCTATCATCTCATAACTACCCGTGCCATCCAAACCTTGGGTCATGAACTTCTAACTTTAAAAGTCTCTCTTTTCTCAGTAAATCCATTCTTTCATTAAGACCAAACAACAAGCAGCACTGAATATGCTGCAGAGGATTTCCAAGTATCTGGAAAGTCTTTTTTTCTCTCAAAGACTTGAAGGTCTGGCCAGTGACACCACCACTTCTGCCTTGACTTTATCATACTGAGTTATTATAGTTAACATAGTTTCTTAAGGGATTTTATTAATTTGCAGGGGTTGTTTTTACTTGTGTGAACTGGATTTCTTTGACTTGTATATTGTATTTACTAACATACATATATTTACTAACATACATACATCTTTTTCATGTTTATATTAATGGATAGATTTATAAACAATTCCTCACATGCTTATGTTTGCTTGTGATACTTTCTGTATGGTTCCCTAAATAACCATTAGATACTAGCATCTAAGAAGATATTTTTCTATATCTCTTGGCTGCCATCTAGAAGTCACCTGCAGCTGGGTAACTCAGATCAGTACCCCAAAACAGGTAAATGGCTGAGGGCTGAAGAGAGCTGGGGCTACAGCCTGAGCCATGTATTTATATTAATCACTTGGTGAATGCAAGATCAAATGATAACCTCTACTTTTGTAATAGACATAATTTATCAAATACTGATGATAGAACTTTCATTATATATCCACACATGGAGTGTTATCTAGTAGTGGTTAAGGAAGTGGTTCTTAAATTGGGGGTAATTTGGGCATTTCCTGGGGATAATGGAGCAATTTGTAGATGCTTGTTTGTGAGCGGAATGTCCAATTTGAAACTGCTGCTGCCGAGATGCTTGTATAAAACAAAGGATGTCAGAACTGAAGAAGTTTCTTGGATGAGAAGCAAAACGTCTTCAAGACGAAACAAAGTCCAGTTGCCTTTTGAAAAAGCACCTCTGGGACAACCACAACCTGGATGTCTGAGAATCTCTATAGACATGGGAGAAGGGAACTGCTCCTGAGTTCCTAAAAGAAAGATGGACATAATCTAACCAACAAATTAAAAAGAAATAATATGTTACGTATTTGGCCCCATAAGATGTGTGTATAGATGCACTTAAAGAGGTAGCAGATGAGGACATTTTCTCTACCATGTTGTCATTAAGTCTGCTTTGGTTAGTGACTAATTATTATGTCAGAGTTAGCAAGGCATATCATTTGGGGGTAGCAGCAGTAGTTCACAGCAGATGGCTGTGTTTCTTGGGAACCAATCTCTAGGACCCAGTGAAAAAGGAAAACAAACAAACAAACAAAACTAGAAGCTTTGGATCAATAGTCTGCATGTTATCTGGGATACTAAAGTTTACTCTCCCTTTTTCTCTTTGTCTCTAAGCTCTCTGGTTCTTTTAAGTTAGCATCTTCTCTCTGCAGGTAAGGAAGGGCACCACAAACAGGAAGCTTGTTATGTATTCCTTGCATGTCTAACTGCAGAACCAATTGTAAGCTACTGTACTCAAGCCTCCCCCCCACCCGCTCCCCGCTAGGTTCAGTAGAGGTTTACCTCAAACTGTGAAAATGGATGCTTCATATTTCAACTAAAAGGGGTAAATCAAACAAGGCCTTCTCCATGCACGGATCCAAGTTTCCAAAATGATGCCAGACGTTCTGTAGCATTGGAAATGCTTCACACATCTGGCCTGGTGATACTTTCATCCAGGTCTGCCTTACATTCATTTTCCTAATAGGTCTCTCTCTCTCTCTCTCTCTCTCTCTCTCTCTCTCTCTCTCTCTCACACACACACACACACACACACACACACACTCACTCACACACACACACACACACACACACACACACCCTGCTATGATCTCAATAGAGCTTTGATGGTCAAATCTATTTGCATGAGACATCATTCTCTCTTCTCTGTAATGCAGTGCAAGAATTCAGGAAATGCTGAGCTATAGCACGAGGTCTGGGAGAAAGGAGCTATTGGATATATGTGAATGATAGATGACACTAAAACAGGAGGCATTTTAAGTGGGATTAAGATGTGGATTTCTGTAGGATAGCTAAAATAAAAATTAAGCTGCTGGGGCTATGGTTTAAATTGAAAGCTTTTTTGATTTTGGGTAATTATGAAGTGGAGATAAAAAAAACAAATCTAACATCAAGTTGCATGTGTTTTTTGTTCCATTTTGTGCATCTAAGGGTTGTAAGCCATCTCTACCATTTTGCATTCAGAAATATTGCCTTAAAAACCTTCCATTCCCAAGGGGGCTGGATTCTCTTAGCAATTCAAAACAGAAGGAGGAGGGAGGAGGAGAGCGAAAGAGGGAGGGCAAGAAAGGAGCATGTCATTGCCTCCGATGACTTTGTCTTGGCAACCAAGGGGTTAAGTATAACAGTTGAAGGCTGCAAGCTTGTCAGGGTTGTACTATTTTTCTAAGGCATAAGAAGAAGGGAGGTTAGGAGAGAGGAGGCAGTGGGGAAATCCAGCAGAAGTCGATTTGCAGATAAGCCTTCTAGACTATTGGCATTGATGGGCATCCAGAAAAAGGACAGGTCAGCTGCATGAAAAAATATCTCTCTCTTAGGAACTCGGATGAAAAACCAGTGTTTTACTTGCCTCCCCTGCCTTCATTCTTGCATCCTTGCTGTGAGTGAGGAAGGAGGGCAGCTGTCTTCTGTGGAGGATTGGAAGCCAGGGAGTTTCTCCTGGGAAGGAGAAAGCCTTTGGTTGTTCTTATGAACAACAAGAATTAAAAACCGTGTCCTGAGAGAAGAGGGCAGGATAGCAGCCTATGGCTCTAAGGGCACTGAGCATCCCCTCCCAGAAGTCTAACCAGAGGCAGGAGGACTGGTGATGCAGCATCCAGCGAAGGGCAGGGCAACCCCAGGAGTGGGGCTTGGGGGCTGAGATCTTGAGAACACATGGGATATTCTTCAGGTGCTCAGAAGCAAAACATCCCCGGTCATGTCCTGCATGCCAAATGAAGTCCAGTGCTTCTTTGATGGGAACCCGGACGCAGCTGGCTGAGCAATGCATGGCAGAGCCCACGATGCTCTGTTTTTTTTCTTGAAAAGGAAGCTCAGCGGAGACTACACTGCAGCGGACTCTGCAACAGCAAACAGCACTGATGCCAAATGGTGTGTAGACTCCTGCCACTGCAATGTGAGAGAGAGAGTGTGTGTGTGTACGTGTGTGTGTTTGTCTTTGGATGTGCATGGTGTGTAGGGAAGAGTGAGAGATTTTGAGGGGGGGGGAGGTGTATCTCTATTTTTCATGCTGTCACAATTGCTTCTCTTGTTTTATCTAGGATAACGAGAGCCTGTAATGTAATTCAGTGAGCAAAGGGCTGCATTTAACAACTGAATCTTTATCAATGCTGTTTTATAGCCCTTCCTGTTTTAGTAAATAGCTGGTTTCCAAGCAATATCATACTTCTTGAGGACACCAGGGACATCAGGTTTTTGTTGAGTATGGGATCTTCCCACTATCATAAAGAAAGGTTTTCAGTTCATATAGACACTGTCTTAAAGAAAAGGGCGGGAGTCCTCTCTTTTATTAAGCAACCCCTACTTCAGTATTAGACATAGCTTCCACTTTCAAGATCCTTCCTCCTTCCTTCCTTCCTTCCTTCCTTCCTTCCTTCCTTCCTTCCTTCCTTCCTTCCTTCCTTCCCTCTTTCCTCCCTCCCTCCCTGACTCAACACATTGCTAGAGGAACTTAGGAGACTCTTGGAAACATGAATCTCTGTGGTTCTCTCTAAGGTCAGATAATCAGTGTCAGAGACTGAGGTAATGCGAATTGTTTTTCCTTTGCTGTTCTTTCTTTGGCAATGACAGAAGATGAACTTCTGTTCAGAACCGCAGCAAGAGTTCTGCAGAGGGAGACCTTGCAAAGACAATGGAAAGAAGTAGGAAGAGAAGGAGAAAGAGGCTGGGTTGTACAACTGAGAAGTTAAAATCTAGAATGCACTATGTTAAAGATGCACTCCAGTGTTTGACATAACAGCTTAACTCAACCTCTTAACCATCAGCCAATTCCTCAAGGTGAATGCTGAGTCTCAGGTGCTGTGTGGGTCATCTTACTGCTTTAGTGCAGGGAATGAAGCCTGATAGGGCTTTGAAGCTCTTAGAATATGCTGCGATGTTTGAGATAAACAGTGCTATTATTTGCTACTTGCCAGTTAAAAAGCTTTCTGTGTTTCCTCTGATATCTTTATTTTCTTAAATGATATATAGCTTTTGCATGATTTGAGATCAGAGGCCTTCTTCAAGTTATATAGACCAAAAAAATTCAATTGAAATTTTGTACATGGAATGTACACACACCTGGCTAAAAGTGTGAAAGAAAATGCTCATATTATTCTTTCTTTATTTTTCAGCTGAAAGACTATTTTCACGAACTCCCTGTTTTCATGAACTACATCAAAGCCCGTGTGCATAACTTTCCAGTGGATATTAGAATCTCAGTGAACATCTCCCAGCCACCAGATAGTCATAAAAGTTTTGATTAAAACTGCCTAAATATGACTGTTGCTACTGGAGATCCCACAGATGAAGCAGCAGCTTTGCCTGGTCATCCTCAGGACACTTATAACCCAGAAACTGATCATGAATGTTGTGAGAGAGTGGTTATTAATATCTCAGGCCTTCGGTTTGAAACACAACTTAAGACACTTGCTCAGTTTCCAGAGACTTTATTGGGAGATCCTAAAAAGAGAATGAGATATTTTGATCCTCTCCGGAATGAATATTTCTTTGACCGAAACAGACCCAGCTTTGATGCTATTTTATATTACTACCAATCAGGTGGCAGACTGAGAAGGCCTGTTAATGTACCCTTGGACATCTTCTCAGAAGAAATAAGGTTTTATGAACTTGGTGAAGAAGCTATGGAGATGTTTCGGGAGGATGAAGGTTACATCAAGGAAGAAGAACGGCCTTTACCAGAAAATGAATTTCAGAGACAAGTATGGCTTCTCTTTGAATACCCAGAAAGTTCTGGACCAGCCAGGATTATAGCAATTGTCTCAGTCATGGTCATCCTAATCTCTATAGTAAGTTTCTGTTTAGAAACTTTGCCTGTGTTCCGTGATGACACTGAAGACATGCATGGTAGCAGTAGCAACCCCAGCCCTTATTCTAACAGCACAATGGGGTCTCAACAGCAAACATCTTTCACAGACCCCTTCTTTATAGTAGAAACACTCTGCATAATTTGGTTCTCCTTTGAATTCCTGGTGAGATTCTTTGCCTGCCCTAGCAAAGCTGGGTTTTTTACCAATATCATGAACATCATTGATATTGTTGCTATTATTCCGTACTTCATCACACTTGGCACAGAGCTGGCTGAGAAACCAGAAGACGGCCAACAAGGTCAACAGGCTATGTCTCTTGCTATCCTTCGAGTCATCCGCTTGGTGAGGGTGTTCAGGATCTTCAAACTTTCCAGACACTCCAAGGGATTGCAAATCCTGGGACAGACTCTTAAGGCCAGCATGAGGGAGCTAGGCCTCTTGATATTTTTCCTCTTCATTGGTGTCATCCTGTTCTCCAGCGCTGTCTATTTTGCAGAGGCTGATGAGAGTGAATCTCAGTTCCCAAGTATCCCTGATGCTTTTTGGTGGGCTGTGGTTTCCATGACGACAGTTGGCTATGGAGACATGGTCCCCACGACCATAGGTGGAAAAATAGTTGGCTCCTTGTGTGCCATTGCAGGTGTACTAACAATTGCCTTACCAGTGCCGGTTATAGTGTCCAATTTCAACTACTTCTATCACCGTGAGACAGAAGGAGAGGAGCAAGCTCAATACTTGCAAGTAACCAGCTGCCCAAAGATCCCTTCTTCCCCTGACCTAAAGAAAAGCAGAAGTGCCTCCACTATTAGTAAGTCTGATTATATGGAGATACAAGAAGGTGTGAATAATAGCAATGAGGACTTTAGAGAGGAGAACTTGAAAACAGCCAATTGCACCCTAGCTAACACAAACTATGTTAATATAACTAAAATGTTAACTGATGTCTAGCTAATAAAAAGGAGAGAACCCTAATAATATACTTAAAATTCAAGTGGAACATTTGCAAATGTTGCATAATACCTTGCACTGTAGTTAATACAATATGTTCTGCAACATGTATTGGTTCTGCATGGAAAGCAATAGTTGTGTAAGTGACTCTTTTTAACACTGAATGCTGAATAAGCTTTCATGCAATTTTTTTTTCTAATAGAGTTTTCTGGGTTTCCAAATATATCAAACATTTAAGGCAAAACTATGTCACAATATCAAATGAATGGCATTGAAGAAAAACAAAACCCACAACCTCTTCATGTCACCAACAGTTATTCACAGATGCCAATTAGATAAACATAATTTAAAATGTAGAACTCAACCCATGCAAAAGAATATTTATTCCAAGGAAATAGTATGCAACTATATAGCTTTCAAGCTTCAGAAATTATACAAAAGGTCATGCATGGTTTAATTAAAGGAAATATTTCTCCAAATTACTTTTTAAAGTTCAGTTTTCCAGATCAGAAATGCCAGTGAGAGACTGTACCATGCAGGTTATGCTTCTGAACCAAAAATGCTGCATTGGATACATCTACTGCAGCATGTCAGTGTGAGGATTGCAGGAGGCACTGTTTGGTAGGAAAATTTTGTTGTTGTTGTTTCTTTAATCGAGACTCACCAGGATCCTGGAGACATTTCTTTTTAAAAAGCATACATTTTTGTTGGGGTTTTTTTGGGGGGTGGGGGGTGGGGGGGTCACCTACATATGCAGAACTGAAAAGCATTTTGTTTCAAATGCTGGAGCAAATAAGCTGTGGCCTAGAATATATTTATTCTGCAGAGACATTTAACCAGTATTACAGTACAGCTGCATGGATATTTGTTGCATGGATCTTAATATTTATTACATAAAATATATCTATTTTCTTAAGTAGACTATAGAGTATACTTGTTTATAGTGATTCTAGATTGTCCAGTAGCTTGAAGGAAATTCATGGACATAAAAAAAAAAGAAAAGAAAAGAAAAACTAAAGCAATTGAGTTGCAATTGGGGAAGGATGTATGCTGACCAGTAATGTGATATGCAAGAAAAATGCCCAAAATGTTTGCTTGCTTGAGTAGGCAAACCAACTAAGGTAATATGAATCATATACGTCACATATATATTGAGAAACCGGTAATGGATTCATTGTGATGTCATATATAGAGACATGGCTGAACAGAAATGGGGAAAAATATTTGTAATGAAAGGATCTCTGGTGACCGTGTCAAACAAATGTTAACTAAACATTTGATATCTAAATATAAAAGATTGGAGCACACAGAGATTGCTTGAAGTATTTAACTGTGCAGAACCTTGAGATTCAAAAGTAAGATGCAAAGGTACAGCATACCTTCCTCTCAATCTGCATCGAATCTGGTATTTAGTCTGAAATGCATTTTCATAAGAGAATGGGTTTATGCAATAAAGCCAGCCCAAGGCCATTCATTTGGGTACAGAATAGCTTTCCTTTGAAAATATCCTAATAGAGCTGCACCACATGGCTATAACAGAAGAAGGTTGACCATATCTTAATATGTGCCAATGTGCAGCTTGAAAGTTGATGTTTCCTTTGGAATGTTCTCATGCAATGGATTCACTGTTCTCAAGATTAGAGTAAAAACAGTCCATATTTGGCTCTTTGAATCTTTGGAAAAAACACCCAAGTGTAACGTGATAAGAGAACTTTGGCCAACTTCACACCTCAAGCTGGATTAACGGCTTTCCATTAAGGAGGCAACGGCTTCTTCTACATGGACTTCTCTTCATAGGTTGGCATCTTGGATTTGTACCCTGCTGATGCTGCAGTTGCAACCCTCAAGGGGCTGGATAGTTCTTCAATAAAAAGCAATTCTGCGATCAACGTTCCAGGAAAGATGCATTTGCAACAAATAACAATAATGAGATAATGATGCCTGGGAGCAAATCTCCTACTCATCACTTGCAAATCCTATACTGCCTTGTGTGATTTGGCCCTGAGGTTGTTTGAAGACTCATGACAGCCCCAAATTCTGAGCTGCTAAACATTTACCTATGTACATGCATTCACATATCTTTGATGCTGGTTTAGAACCTTAGAAAATGTTGTTCAGTTGTTACAGCAACTGAATACCCAACAAGAAAAGGCAGTTAGATCCTGTAAGTGATTTGGGGTTTACTTTACTGATCCTATTCCTGCATTGACATGAATGAATGCAGTAAAAACTAAGTCACATATTGAAAATATGAACTGAGTGTTCTATAAAGAATTTGGCACATGATAAAGAGGTTGTATAGGTGTTTATGCCAGAAAACCAACTTGCTAGCAGCCCACTCAATTCACATTTACCTATTGTGCTACAACTCAGCTCATGTTTTACAATTTTGCATGGGGAATATAGATTCATCTGCAAACTGGATATGTGCCAAAATAGTCATCCTGATTGCTTATATGTATGTTAAACTCTGTACAAATCCATGCAACCTGCATAATCAACAAGCCACTTGATTGATTCTGAGTGATACCTGTTTTTATGCCAAGAGGAAAATATATCCGAACAATCTGATTTTAAACTGATTTTAAGAAATATATAAAATAGGTTTTACTGTTCCAGGAAAGACTTTTTTCAGCCTATAGAAAAGCTAACATTGAATATAGCTGAATCTGTCTATGGCTGAGTATTGTTTAAATAACAATTGCTAAAAGGTTGTTTACAACAGTAACAAAAAATTTTCCTGAAAAAATCTGGACAAAACTCAAATTTCTTGGTCTTTTTCCTACTCCTACTCCAGCCAAAGAAAGGTTATTCCATTTCATTTTGTCCTGAAGTCTGGAAGAAAATAACTGAATAATATAAGAAGCCTCACTAACTATAAAAAGATCAGCAGCGGTGGTGTTTATGAGGTAGTTTTGGTTTCCCCTTTACATTAATGGTAATAACGTGCACCATTATTACAGGATAGTGATGAATACCTTTGCATCACATCTCTAAGAACCTCTGTGCTAAATATGCCAGGAATTAAAAAAGCTAAGTTTGGAATATCCTTCATTGCATTGAGGAGAAATAGAGTAATCCTTCCTGTTGCCTCAAGCTACTGTCAAAAATATTACGTCTTTTCCACTGCCTCCCCCCACCCCTAATAAGGGAAGAAATATACTTGGTTAAAGATTCAAGCTGGTCTGTCCTTTACAATTCAGCAAATCAGTTTGTGCAAAAGTGTAGGGGAAAAGATTAATATCAGGAATTCTTGCATATTCACATGTCAATATGGAGTAGAGTTCCTCGGGTTCCAGAGAACAAGAAGAGCTCATCTTTGTAACAGAAATATGAGAAGGAAGTCCAGTTCCACAGAAGGATAAATCCTTACAATCCTTATTCCGATGCTACATTAGATAAACTCTTATTTCACTAAAATTCCCATTTTGCTGAAATTCATTTGTTTCAGTATTTGATTTTGTACATTATTCAATCTGTTTTCATGGCTTTCATTTTCTTCTGTCTGGAATGAAAAAAAATGCTTTTTAATTCTTCCAGATAATGATTGTTTTACTATTGCAATTGCACATCTACTGGAAGGAGGTTATCAAATATAGTGGACTCTGGTGGAGGCTACCTTGAATGGGCACCCCAGTCTGACTGTATACGAAAGAATTTAGTGGCGTCACAAGTTAAGAGGCAAATTTGCCCCCCCCAAAAAGGTCATATGAGTTCATGTTAAAAATAATAGTTGGGATAGTTAGTTGTCCTGATTATTCCATCTCATTCACCTATTCTTGACTAGGCATCTGAATAAAACAGGGGTCTGCAACCTTAAACATTCAAAGAGCCATTTGGACCCATTTCCCACAGAAAAGAAAACACTGGGAGCCACAAAACCCTTCCCGTGGCTGACTATTTTTTGAACGGCCACAAAACTAGCATATGTAGTTGAATTTAACATTCTGTTTTTTTCTGAAACTTTTCTTTTCTTGGATTTATCCATGGTTGGCCTACTGTGGGTTGAAAAGCTCAATAAATCGCCTGCCGGCGGGTGTCACACATTAGCAATTATGACGCATATTTTGAGTGACAGGGAGCTGCAGCAGAGGGGTGAAAGAGCCACATATGGCTCCAGAGCCACAGGACTGACCCTTGGGATAAACTCTTTATTTGAAGAGAAGTCAACTTGAGGTTTCAATATAGTGACTTTACAAAAGTTTCCATAGGTTGGCCAACTAATTACTAAAATACATGTTTACACCTGTGCACTGTAGTGTTTTTTGGTAGCATTTTTCTCTTGTCATTTAAGATTAAAGGATTCCAGATGTTTTTAGTACAGTGAGTATCAGAACAGAAGATACCTTGATGAATTGCAGTCAGCAAAACATTCTGTGGTGTCCAAGGTCAAATTTCTCTCTTCATGATGATTATTTTGACCTCTGCATTGCGTCCCAGATGTAATGAAAATAACTTGAAGTTTACTATAGCAGCAGGTTGCCATTGGGTCTTACTCAACAACACTGAAAGAGCTTTTTCTGCTTGGAGGTTGAGGCACAGAGTTGCAACCATAGACACAGGAGGGGGAAGGAGCTTAAGATATTACAAGATGGTTCAGATGACTAATGAAACAAGAATGATGTAATCTGCGGTTTTAAATTGAAACTTCCTCTCATTGTAATGAAGTGGCCAAACTACAGATTACAAACTCTTTGGGCAGGTGAAGTATTCCATGCCAAGAATTTACATTATATTTACATTTCCCTAGATCAAACTCAATTCCTGGTGCCCATGGACCTATCTATGTTGTTGTCCTGGCAACAGTACAGATGTTTTCCTAACTTCCCATCCAGTTTACTTTTCTATATTTTTTGGCATTTTCTTATCCAAGCACTAACTTTGCTTAGTTTTTTCTGATTTGGCCACGGTCAGTCTAGAACAATACATTGAGAGTTTATCATCTGATAAGCAATGGCTTCAAATGCACTTGGAAGACTGTTGCATCACCCTGTCTGAACCTTTTAGAAAAGCACTGGCTATTATGGGATGGCTACCTAACTTGTTCCAAAGAGCAAGAAACCATACAAATAGCTCTACATGGATGATAACAGCTTGGAATGTCTTCATAGGAATCTCACACAGATGTAAATGTAACATGTATGAGAATCCTATTTTCTAATTTGTATTAGAGTTAACATGTGGAATATTCCCCTAATCTGCACTATTCTCTACATTGATCAGATTTCTATAAAAATGACAATTGAGACAGGAATAGGAAAATGAATTAGATTGGAAAGGAAGAAAAAGTAGGGAGGGGGGAAGAATTCTTGTAAATTGAAGTTAAGTCCTCTCCTTATTCATCAGCCCTCCCAAGTAAAACAGACAGGAGACGTGACTAGTTGAACTAATTTTACTTTATTGTAAGGCTACATTAGCAGAAAATTGCAACTCTGACTTTGCACCACCACTCTTAACTGCTTGATCCATTTGGGCGGGTCCCTTTTAAGTTTCTTTCTCTGATCATTAAGCCACTGGAAGTTCCTGCCTCTCTTGTCTGATTGTTTCCTAGGCAGCATCTCATCTCTCTTTCCCCCAGTCATCCACATGTTCCATTACATAGATAAAGCATGAACTATGAAATAACTTATTCTGTATATCTTGAAAAAGACTCTTGCCATGTCCAAATCCCATGTGACTGAATGTACAATAGAAGATAACCCTCTTGTAATTCACACACTTGGTAGCCGAGTACTCATCTTCAGAAATGGCCTCATTTCTAAATCCTACTGAAACTTGAGTCATATCAAGTATAATAACAAATTTGTTGCAGTTGGCTCCTGAATCCCTGATAGTTTATTATTATTTTTATCTCATCCAGTGAACATGAAGATATGAATAATGTTTGTTCCTTAAAATCACTTTTCTGTATGCATTAGAATAAAGCAAGAAGAAGTGGAAGCTAACAAAATATTGCAGGATAACAAAATTTCACTCCTATTCATTACATCAGTCAGCCAACCATATACCCTCATTGTAGATACTCTATATTATTCTCTCTTATTCACTTTTTCATCTATTGTCAGCAATTGTTTCCTAAATAAATTTCAGGTCTCTGTAAATATGCCAATTTGGGTAAAGTGTAAAACTCATCAGAGCATGTTTCTTAAGTGGTTACTAACCAATCATCATATTTGCTACTCCATTCTCTCTACAAAGCAAATCAGCCCAAACAATGAAGGGTGCATTCTTTGACCATCTCTTAATTTTGGGGTTAATAGATAAATTATACATGGGAGAGCCATATTTTATAGGGGCCAGGAATAAAAAAAAGGGAGTTTTCTTTGTTTCTGCCCTTAGAAAACCATCCAAAATGTGTACAACTAATTTTTGGTATTAGTTCCTACCAACATGGATAACTATGTTATGGTGTTCCTTGACTAGGTACTCTTCAGCCATATTCGATAATAATGGCTATCATTATCACTGGCATTGGTTATGCTGACTGGGGATGATGAGAACTGTAGACAACTCAAAAATTATTAGACTAGGGAAGGATGCTCTATAGAGCTAGATTGATGGCCACCGTAACAGCTGAATGTCCAGTTCAGTACCCATTTTTGTTGCAGATATAAAAGGCACCTATATTTATCTAGTGAAATAAAATTAAATAAACAATCACAGGAGTCTTCCAAAAATGTAACATATATCTAAATATGTACATTTTAGAACGGGGCCCTTCTATTTTTAATACACTACATTTCCATTTCTTACTCGTTTGATGTTAGATATTATCCCTAAGTAATGAATTCCAAGCCTATACTATAATTTACCCAGATACAAAAATGTAGTATTTTAAACATGGAAAAATGTAATTCTGTAACTTCATAATGCATTTGGCATAATTGTAAGTTTCAGAAAAATTATATATAAGCACCATACAAGAACACTGGATTTTGCTTAGGCAATGAATCTTGATGAATAATCTTGGATATGTTACTGTTGTATTTTAATTGTGTTTTCTGAACTGTGGCAGAAAAACTAAAAAGCAATCAGGCCACATAGTATTTGGCAGGATAATCCTTTAACAGCATCTTATTAAACATTAAAATTAGCAAATATAGTAATGCACCTAAAGTTTCAGATTTTAGATTGGCAAAGCCAAAACAAAAATCTCTTAATATATAAGCACAAGATGTCTAAATCCCTTAAAATGAATAAAAGGGAGGGGAAAAGAGAATAAAGGATTTATACTAAGGGCAGGTTCATGATGAACTGATCAACTTCTATAAACTCTTAGCAGCTATTAGAAAATGTATATAGATACACACATATATATTTCTGCAGCTGCCTTCTGCATTGTTTTCTGTAATTTTTGTAACACTGTGCTATACCTAAAATGGTGTTAAGTGCATGCAGCATGAGGACATGTACTTATGGGCATTTTTATGCATCAATCCAGAGGGAAAAAACTGAAAGCTGGCAGGAATTGTCTTAAGAAAGTCATGCTTTGTACTTAAATCATTAATAGGTCATAATGATTTACTGAATTTACTACCCAAATGTCCCTTTCTAAAGTTTGCAATACACTAGAGAAGGGTTCAATTTGCAAAACAGATCCAGCTAACTTGTATAAAGTTCAATATATTGAAATATGAGTCTCTTATTTTCCAACACTGGAGAAATGTATAAAGCTGAGCTCTATTCTCTATTTTGTCAAAAAAGGGTAATCCAATTACTCTTGGGCTTTTTGTGAATTCTGATCTGGATCTGAAGTTTGCAGTTTGGATCCCATCACTAGTCTTCATGTTACTATGCAGTGAAGCCTAATTATGAACTAAGGCATTTATTTGTTTGTAAACCACCTCTGACATTTAAATAGCTTTCCAATTTAACAGCTCCTTAGTACTCTTCCACTCCAGTTATGAGCATAGTCAAAAAATTACCCTTCAAATTACCCTTACCAAAAAATGACACTTTGGTGCCTCTTCTGTGGAACTAAATTCATTGTGGCATAAGCATTCTTGGATGAAAGCCACTTCTTTGTATGCATATTTTAAAGTGGGCGCTAGCTCAAAGAAAGCACATGCCACAACGCAGGGCTGGTTTTGAAAATGCAATAATTTTTTTTTTCTTATCCTCTCCTTCAACTTGCTACAGTGTTTGTTATGTTTTAAAATTATTTTACATTAGGGCTGCAGAGTGAAATCTTTTTCAAGCACAAAATACAAGCAGCCTTTTGTGTCTGATTTTAGGGTCCTCAAAGATTTTTGCAAAGCACACATCCAGATGCTCAGGTGCCCTTTTATTCAAAAGTGCTGAACACCAGCCCACTATGCAGAGCTCTCTGTCCATTTGGTCAGAATCTGCTTAATGCTTTCTCAGTGGATTGTAATGCTTCAGCCTAAGCTAAATTTACTGTGTACATCTTCCTTCCCTCACCATTGCTGAAAAGATGGGGTAGGTCTTCTAATGCCTCTCCACTGTTTTATTTTCATCACTGTAATTAACTTCTTATCCACTAATGCAATGTTTCTCAACCTTGACAACTTTAAGATGGGTGAACTTCAATTCCCAGAATTCCCCAGCCAGCATGTTGGCTAGAGAATTCTGGGAATTGAAATTCACCCATCTTAAAGTTGCCAAGTTTCAGAAACAGCTCATTAGAGCCTAATAATTAATACCTTGATATTTCATTTTAGGGCTACCATTTATCAGCTGCAAAAATCAGGATGATGACTAGTTACAGCAAAAAGACACAGAAAATTCTTTTTGCTGTTGGTAGTCTAGATTTTTGCACCAAAATACAATAGCATTATTTTATTCTATTCTGATGTCACAGTTGAATTTCAATATAGCCGGCTTTCTTAAAAACCAACTTTTCCATTTGCTCTTCCTAAATTTATTACTGTGCGTTAGCCTGCAGATTCCAATATAAATAAAAGAACAAGATTTGATTTGGTTTCAGAATATCTGTATTAATTTACTCCATCCGACAATTCAGCCTATTAAAATTTTTAAGGTGACAAGAGGCAAATGAATTCCTTAGCTCCTATTTATCTTTTCGGGTATATTTTGGCTGCTATGAGATGTCTAATGTACTATTAAGAATTTAATTCCAAAAACTATGTGTACATGTAAATATGTAACAAAATTGTGTGTATTCTAATTCTTTCAAGATTTGTAAGACTGTTTTTCTACCGAGTGCAAGGAATGTTATTAGCCAAGTGCACCTACTTCCCTTTTATCTAAGGTACTGCAGATGTCCTACAAACTCATATTACTAATTATTGCTTGAAATGTGAAAAAGAAGGACAATGGTTCAAATAAGTATGTGTTTGCCTTATTTAAGAGAATCAATAAGAAAAAGGAAACCCAAGAAGAACTCATAATAAAGATGCCGTGGAACTGAATCTTTTGTTTCCATGGTTACTGGAAGAATGGGACCAATAATGGTGAGAGGATGCTAAAGAAAGAAAACTCAGGGGAATGTTGAATCATTTAACCATGTGTTTGCTTGATGAAAATGCAGACATCAGCCACATTTAAACTGCACAATGTATATAGAACTTATTGTTAACAAAGAGAGCGGAAATATTCTGTGCCACCAAGATGGTTTATTTGTATACAGCCCTAGGTTTTGTGTGTGCACGCATGTGTTTCCTGTATGGACATTTGCTGTTTGGTTGATCATGTGTGTACAAAATATATTCCTGACAGAATATCACCAATTTTGGAAATGTCAATCATCCCAGTAAAAATAAATATTTATGTTACAAAGAATTCATTTTGTAGAAAGAGGACGAGAAAGAAGAGAGAATACAGTGACAGAATTATAGTCAGATTAAGATTTTTTAAAAAAAAAATTCTTCTTCACAAGTCTTCATACATTTATTCCATTGTATTTTGACTTTTCCAACATATTTCTGCTGCTGTTTGCTGCTATTGATAATTACCTGATAATATAATTTATAACCCATCAGATTGGTAGCTTGCAAATTCCTAGAGGATGTCATGTTAGGGATATAGGATTATTCCTATATCCCTAACATGACATAGGTATTCCTTTTTTGGCACCTACATCAGTACAATTGGTGTACCTAAGTCACTATTACCTTGTGTACAATATAATGTATGAAAGACACCAGAGAATGGCTATTGAAATCCCTTAAATATTTCAGCCTTTCTCATCTTGGCATTCTCCACAACTTTCATAATCCTGAGTCAGAGTAATCATAGGCGTGCAGAGTGGGGAATGATTGAAGACATATTCACATAGCTGAACAGTCTGACTTAATTCCTTCTAACTGGCCATTTGCAAAGTATAACTTTGTTAAAGTATAGCTTTGTTAAAGATGCTGAGCTTTGAATTCACCATTCATGCGTGCACACATACATGCGCGCACACACACACAATAAAAATTATAATAACTGTTCCCTGAATGTATATAAAAAATTAAAACATAATGTTGTGCTGATATGTGTCTTTTGCTATTTCTCAGACATTCTTTCCTTCTGAGAAATAGGTTCTTGTTTTTCTACCTTGTAGGTAGTCCTCGACTTATGAACATAATTCAGCCCAGAATTTACATTGCTAAGTGAAAAATTTGTTAAGTGAGTTTTACCCCATTTTACAACTTTTCTTGCCACATTTGTTAAGTGAATCACTGCAGTTGTTAAATTAGTAACATGGTTGTTAAGTGAATCTGGCTTCCCCATTGACTTGGCTTGTCAGAGGGTTGCAAAAGATAATCACATGACCCGGGGACACTGGTCATAAATATGAACCAGTTATCAAGCATCCAAATGTAAATCACGTGACCATGAGGATGCTACAACAGTCTTAAGTTTGAAAAATGGTCATAAGTTATTTTTTCAGTGCCTTTGATACTCGAATGGTCACTAAATAAACTATTGTAAGTCAAGGACTACCTGTATTTCGATTCTTATTTTTTTTTCTGGGTGATACTTCTGAGATTATTGTTAGACAAAGTGAAATATATTTTTGTGTAGTTTATATTGCACAGCTTCCTGTCCCTCTGAGGCTTTATTGGTTGCCCATATTTCCCAGTTAGACAATTCTGAAATTGTCATCTTTCCCTAGGATGTCTTTCCTTGGGGCTTAATTTGACCTGCTGGCTACAAGAAGGTTGATTATATAACAGCATTCATACAGTTTCTGAACCATATTCATATTAAGTATGGACAAGAATTTTTTCAAGGAAATTCTACTCTATCGGATCGAATGAAAACTGCTTGAGGAGAAAAACAGAGCATGTATGTTCTACCCAGCAGAATTATTTATTAACTTGTTTCAAGGGCCCTATTTCTCTTCAGGGTTTCCTACAGCAAGAGTGCTAGCATATGACTTGGTATCTACAATACCACTGTTTCCTATGTCACCACAAGTTAGAAAAGAAGATAGCTTGGCATTCAGTTCTGTAAAGCTGAAATTGATCTTACCCATTTTATAAAGTTATCTCCAAAGTTCATATCTTCCAAAACCTTGAGCAAGAAAGATAAAAGTAATATAAGATAGACTATGATGCTGACTTCAGCTGTGGAATGCCATTTGAAATGAAAGTATTAAGGATATATGAAGATAAAACAAGAAAAAAGGGGGAGGAGAACTTTTATTTTACTCTTTCTCTTGCAATTGAGATACTTTCAGTATGGAAATATTATAATGGCAACCATTAGAAAAGTGACAAAAACAGTCAAAGGGTGGAGAGAATCACCACAGAAACTTGGAAATACTTTATTTCCGAAAATGTTTGAAGAATTAAGTAATAAGTTAGCTGAATCACTGGATACTAAATTGACAGCTTTTGAAAAACGAATGGATTACAGACTTGTAAAGATAGAAGAAGAAGTTAAGAAGATGGAAAGCTCTGTTAAAAAAAAAGTGTCTGGAGATGCAAAACAATTTAATGACAAAGTGGAAATTTGGAATTTAAGACAGACGTTGAAGACAGAGAGTCGGGAAAGAGAACCAGATAATTTGCTCTACTGAAATTAAGAGAGAAGAAATTTTGTTTGAGATTTAGAGCATTCCAGAGGATTCTGGTGAAGATATTAGAGAAAAAGTTATTAAAGTTTTAAAATTATTTTTGGATCAGGATGAGGAGGATACAGAGGCAGCAATTGATAAAAGTATGTCTAATAAGTGCACATTTGCAGGAATAATAAATGTTTCAAGGGATGTCTTGGTGCACTTTGTCAGGAAGAACACAAGGGATCACATTTTGCAGCAGCCTTTAAATACAGGACTGAAGATAATAATAATAAGTAATTGTTCATCGAAATAAATTGTTATTAGGATTTTGCATAAGGGAAAAGCATGGTTTTTTAAAACTGATAGATTAAAACAGAAAAAGGGGATGGGACAAAATGAAAAGAGTGATTTTTACTTTTAAGTAGCAGATGTTTCAACTGAACTGTTAAAAGGTGAAGGAACTGTTAGAAAAAGAGTGATAGGGGAGATTCAAATGGAAGTATAAGACGAGACTATAAAAAAAATTTCAGCAGGAAAGTGAAAGGGATGATACTGAACTTGTATCAGCTTTTCTAAATTTTTGATTAGGGATTACAAACGCTTAATGTGGATTATATATGGATCAAATCAGTGGTGGGTTCCTCCTGGTTCAGCCTGGTTCTCCTGAGCTGGTAGCGGTGACGATATGACATCACCGAACCGGTTCTACCACCCCCCCACGCCCCACCCACTCCCCGTGCCCCCTCACCCACTCCCGCGTTATTCTTACCTTTTATTTGGCTCCACCCCCAATCTATTGCTGCCTCCAGAGTCCCAGCTGATGGCTAGAGGGGAAAAAACTGTTTAAACTCTTGCTGCAGGGCTTCAAAAGGCCTCCCTTCATCTGTTCAGTGTTAAAAGAAAACAAATGAATAGACAGGTGCCTGCAAAAATACATGAGTAGATCAGTGCCTGCCAAAATAAATGGGTAGACCAGTGCCTGTAAAAATACATGAGTAGATCAGTGCTTGCAAAAACAAATGGGTAGACCAGTGCCTGCAAAAATAAATGGGTAGAAATTGGTACAGCTCTGCAAGCAGTTAAAAGCCTTGTAGACCAGTACCTCTGTTAAATCCTAAATAATTGTCACATGACCATCAAGCCATGCCCACAAAATAAGCCACACCCACAGAACTGATAGTAAAAAAAATTTAGAACTCACCCCTGGATCAAATGCTTCTCAAAAGACTTTAAAAAGGTCATTATTTGAAAAAAAATAAAACAAAATATAATTTGTGTACAAGAGATACTAAATATAAAAAGATATAAAACATTTGATTTATAAAAATTTGGATGAAGAATTTATTTCAGCAGATGCCAAATGATAGGCTGCTATAGAGTGGTCAACTCTATCTGACTCCGTTGTTACAGCCTCAAACCCTCACAGCTTCAACCTCAAACTATCTACCGTGGACCTCGCCCCATTCCTAATAGGGCCGTAAAGAGGGTGTGCATAAGTGCACCACTGTGCCTACTGTCCCTGTCTTACTATCCCCATTTATCTGTACTTACTTCCTTTGTTTATCTCTATGTTTATACCTATACCTGCTATCTTGTACATGTCTGACAAACAAAATAAAATAAACAAAATAAAATAGAAAAAACAATACTGGAGGATTGTAAAAACAAATTAAAATGTTTTGAAAATAATATAAATAAAGACATTAATTTAAAATGCTTTACGATGCAAGTAAAGCTTATATTATTACTTTATTCAATTCAATAGTTAATTCAAAAATATGAGTCAGGGAAAACAAGCTATTTTGGATGAGATTAAATGAAAAAAATTAAGAAAATTTACAGAGAAGACAAGTATTTCTCAACAAACAAGAGTTATCTATGTCAACAGTAAGAGAAACAGAAAAAAAATGTAAAGCAAAAATATTGCTAAGTTTGCAAACAAATTGGGGAAATGGCTGGCATATACATTACAAAAAGAAAAGGAAAGGAAATGATATTGAAATTCAAGAGGAAAATACTGTATTAATGGATAGGGTCCATTAATGGACAGGGTCCAGACACAAAAAGCATATCATCAATATTATTCTAACTTGTCTAAAGGAAGTGACATCTTTCTGGAGAAAATAGGTGAATATCTAAAGAAACAAAATTTACCAAGGATTACAGAGGAACAGAAACTGATTATGAATCAGCCTATGACAATAAAGGAAGTTTCTGAAGCTATATAAAAAGATTAAACCAGGAAAAGTGTCTGGACTAGAAGGATTATCATGTTCTTATTATAAATGCATTGAAGACGAACTTTTACAATCTTTGCAAAACAGAATGACTTCTATCTTCCGGGGAGAAAAGAGGCCAGAGAGGAAACAGGCAAATATAGCACTAATGCCTAAAAAGGGACAGGTTTGACTTTAACAAGAAACTGTAAGCTGATATCATTAGTGAATTATGATTACAAGTTGTTTACAATGATTCCAACTAATAGACTAAAAATAATTGTTTCATGGATTTATTTATAAAGATCAATGTGGGCTTTTACCTAAAGACGGCCAAAGGACAATGTTCAAAATGTGTTGGACATATTTAGAGCAACAATGAAAAACAAGCCACATTGGTTTCCTTAGATGCAGAGAAAGTCTCGGACAATTTAATTTATTTACAGTTTCATTGGTGGAGAAGCAATAAAAGGCAAATTAACCTCTAAAAAAGTAAATAACATTACCTCGCCTCAGATCTCCTCAGTGACAACCCTGTATATTCAGCTTTATTAAGCCCCAAACTCCTAGCGTCTTTCTTTCTGCCTGCGTCTTACCTCCTATTCTATCCAAACGTGTGTTATTATTTTTCACCCATTTAACTTGTCTTGACCCTTCCTCCACAGAAAAGAGAAAATAAAGATAAGTCAACTTCCTGAACCTCTTCCTTGCTTTTTTATTTCTTTATCCACACATTTCCTTTCAAAATGTGCCTGGCAACTTTGCCTGTATGAAGATAATCTCCAGCATGCTTCAATTACAGTAAATCTCTCTTGTTCAAACCCTCAAGCAGCAAACTGTGCCACAGAAATGATTGTTGGAAGCCAGGAGCCCAATCAACATTTTTTTCTTCTTCTTTTATATTTGGCTCGCTGAAATGGAACATGACTCACAAATCATTTCATAATCCTTGCGCTATGTCTGCTTCAATATTCTGATATTTTTTCCCAGGCCACATTTATAATGGTTGTGTTTAACATTCCGTAGCTTTCCCCTTTTGTCTCTACTAGCAGGTTTCCGAATATTGGATCCTCCTGCGAATTTGTTGACCACTGCAGTTCTTCACTGCCCCAAGTTCTCCAGCTTCCACCCATTTTTTGTATCTGCTCTGCTCTGCTATTACAGTTTATATGCTCTGTAGATGTGTTTCTGGGTCAGGTGTACACTGGTGCTGCAGCAGCTAATCATGTGGGAACCCCGGTGCTTTCATTAGCTGCATGCAGTAGGACTCTAAAAGATCTACACATTGATTTTATATTCTTCACAAATATTGCTGCCTCAAGGCTCAGTTAGTATTTATTTCCATTGCCTCAAGATCTCAGTTTGTTACTGGTTTTGCTGTAAAGTCCACTGCTCCAGAAACATAGCTATTTGTCTTCATTCTTGCTCATGTACTTTGGTTCGTTAGGTTCTTCTGAAAAACACAGTGTCATTTTTGGAGCAGCAGTTTACTTGTGTGTACCCAATGTCCAAGTAATGAGAAGCTTTAGGGGTTGTAGTAAGTTCCCAAGGTTTAGTTTCCATGGCAAGTGTTCAGAGGAGTTACACATTTTTTTAGGATAGATTCTTTTCACACATATTATCAAGAATTTCCCACGGAGAAATTGCTCCCTTGGACCCAAATCCACTATGGAGCAATTTCTTGATAAACACTCATATTGTGCTCATCTCCTTTTCTTGTCTAGTGGGTGGAAAGGAAATGAGTCATCTCCATCCATCACCTGCACCATACTAGTTCCCATTGAAACACATCAGCATAACTTTTGCCAAGTCTACTTGCATAAATCTTAAAGAATCAACATCTACAGAAGTGGATTCCCTGATTAACCTCCACCTTTTTTTAAAATCAAAAGCTAGTATAGAAGCAAATAAGTTACATTCCTGAAAGTGGGGAAGAGAAGAGAAAGAGAGATGTAACTTTCAAGGTAACCTTTCAGACCAAAAGATAACTGGTTATTGAATAAATGATGTAATGTTCTCCTTGCTGTACAAACAAATCAATATCGGTGTTATGATGAGCTATAGTTTTTATTTCTGAAGAAAAGTGCCTCATGTTGTTTTCAGAACCGTTGTAAATCCACAGTGACACCCCACTGCTTTCTTCAAAGTATACCTTCGGATTGAACAAATACTTTCTGAGAATCTGAACAGAGATGCCTTTGCAGCAGCATCACAATTACAATCTGTCTAAAAGAAGGAGACAAACCAGGATAACTAAATGTCAAAGAGCATGTTTTGCCTGCAGAACCGGACAGCAGTTTATCATACTACTGTTTGCAAATCTTCTAATCACAAGTTTCTTTGTATCCAAGAAGCACCTTTAGGCTTTCAAGAATGTCTTCCATTTGTCCATGAATAAGCTTCATTTAACTCTTTGTGATTGCATTCTATGTAAACCTGGTGAGAATTACTCCATAATAATTGTAAATGTTAAGTGGAATTGGATTTCTCATGAGTACATGTAGACATATCTATGCAGGTTTTTTGGCAACAATAGGGAACTGGTTTGTCCTTCCCTTCTTCCAAGGTGTTTTTGGAGTTCACAGTCTGATCCACTGCCTGATATTCTTCCATCCAAATATTAACTTGAAATCTATATTATAACTATATCTACATATCACATATATTTTCAGAAAATTCATAGTTAACACAATCAGAGATGAGCAAACACTCAGCAGAATAACTACTGATTCTCAGTATTTTTATTGTTGTATTAAATGAAGAAAATTGAAACATATAATTCCCAGCAATATAAGTCAAAAGATATCCATTGGAATTTCATTTTAAAATACTACCAAGGTATGAAAGCCCTAATAGTTAATGATTAGTCATCCTTGTGAAGTGAACTTGAATTTTCTAGCTTTTTTCTTCTAAATTTTTATACTTTTATATTGATTAATTTGTAATTACACTCATTACAAATATTTAAGATAAATAGATTCCAAATCTGGCATAATGATGCAATAGTAATTAGTTAGTTTTAATTTCCTCCTAATGGAAAGGAAGGAAGATCCCTTGGTCTGGCAAATACAAATGGCTATTTCTCTTTGAATTTTTAAATTGATATAACTTTTGGTTATATCATATTATAAGGGGGCACAATGCTCAGTGGTTAAAGATGCTAAGCTTGTCAGCTGGAAAGCTGATAGCCTGCGTTTGAGACCTGAGCACTGCCTAATGGGATGAGCTCCCGTTACTTGCCCCAGTTCCTGCCCACCTAAGTCATTTGAAAGGATGTAAATTGAGTAAGTACTACATAGGTGGGAAGGAAATAGCATTCCACACATCTTGGCATATAGTCAAGATAGTTCTATGGCCACATAACCATAGAAATGTCTTCAGATAATGCCTCAACTAAAAAATGGAGATGAACACCAGCCCCTAGAATCAGACACAACTGGACAGGGGAACCTTTACCTTTATATCATATTATACCCACTTATTACATCAGAAATAGATTTTGGATAATGTATACTTAATATCCTAAGTTCCAAAATGTATACTTCAGTGGCTTGGGCTTTCAAGGGCCACCAATCCCTTGCTCAACTCCATTTTAATCTAAGTAGGGGCATTTAAACTTTTAAGTTTTGTCCTCATGCTGGCTTGATTCTAAGACAGTTTAGAAAAAGCCTGTCCAGACTGAGATCCTTTGGCAGCATTTTACAAGGTATTCAGTCCAAATTGCTGACTATCAGCTATTCTGACTGGAAAATTCCCTTGCTGCTGTGTCCTTTCTGTTTCAGTTGTTTCCCTTCCCTGTGGGCAGCTTCATAATTTCTTCTCATATATGAAGCTGAAAACTTGGATTGTATTTAATCTCACTATAGGTCACCTGAGATTAACATAAAGCTTCAGGTTTCAAATGTAATAAAATTAAGCTTGCATTTTCAGTTGTATCAGGCAAGACAATTGTGGCTTTAGGAAAAATGAACTGCTTAGAAACAAGTTTAGGTTTCACCTCACTAGCTTATAAGGGTGGTATTATTATGGCAAAACTTGACCATGGTTGTTATTGTGGATTATATAAGATCCATATTGATGATATGGATCTTATCTAATCCACAATAACAACCATGGTCAAGTTTTTGTATTGATGATATGGATCTTCTACAAAAACTATTTTACTAATGGAAACCTATACCCTCATGAACCTATAAAGCCATCTGGATTTATTATGGATATAAAAAAGGAAGAATAAAAGACCTAACTAGGAGGAAATGCAATAGTTTAATTATTTTATATAAACAAATTTACAAAATTATTTACTTATTTTTCATAATTTATTAGCCTTTTTCTAATCTTGAATAGGTACAGTTGTTGGGAAGAACACCGAAAAGCTCAGACTCCTGGTAGCAGATTGTTTCCCCAGACAATATGAATGCAATATGAAGTTCATCTCCATGGATATGAAGCCTAGTAGCAGTTTTTAATGGCTCATTTGTATGCTGGTTTATGAAGTTCATATTTGTAAACTATAACTATAAATATAGAAGGTGGGAATAGTTTTGATTAAACAAGGCATAGCATGGGATGTCCATGAAGAGACAGCCTGTCTTTTAAAGCCTTCTTTTGGAAAAATCATCCCTTTCAACTTCTTTCTAATAAAGTATAAAGCACCAGGGACCGCTTCTGTGGAGGGCAGCTTTTTGGGAACAGAGGTGGATTTCAGCAGTTTTTGACCAGTTCTGGAGAACTGGTATCAGAAATGTTGAGTAGTTCGGAGAACTGGTAAATGCCACCTCTGACTGGCCCTGCTCCCATCTATTCTCTGCCTCCCAAGTCGCAGCTGATCGGGAGGAAATGGAGTTTTTGCAGTAACCTTCTGCTGCCATGCCCAAGCCACACACAACAAGCCATGCCCACAGAATCGGTAATAATTTTTTTTGAAACCCACCACTGATCAGGACGGGAGGAGAGCCTAGATCCTGTGTATGAGCATCAGGGGACCGTGCCAGTCTGTAGTCCAGTGGTTGCAGACCCCTGGTATAAAGGACCACAAATCAGGGGTGAAATCCAGCAGGTTCTAACAGGTTCTGGAGAACCGGTAGTGGAAATTTTGAGCAGTTTGGAGAACCAGCAAATACCACCTCTGACTGGCCCCAGAGTGGGGTGGGAATGGGATTTTGCAGTATCCTTCCCCTGGAATGAGGTGGGAATGGAGATTTGCAGTATCCTTCCTCTGCCATGCCCACCAAGCCACGCCCACCAAGCCACACCACCCTCACCAAATCATCCCCACAGAACTGGTAGTAAAAAAAATTGGATTTCATCACTGCCACAAATTCATGCATGCCCTTGATATATTAGGGAATGCAGTTTATATATGGTAGGGCAACTCAGCTGGCTGGAGAATTCTGGGAGTTGAAATCCACCCATCTTAAAGTAGTCAAGGTTGAGAAACACTTGTTAGGGAACGCAGCTCACATTTTGACAGATTCATCAAATCCATCACCTTGTTTTGATTAAGGAAAAGTCCATCAGAATGATTGCCAATGCTCCCTTTCTGTTATGTAAATCAGTAGGTGCTACTAACATCTATGAAAATAGATGAAGTGTGAAAGATGCACCCTCTATCTTAGAGGTATTCCTCATGACTACCTTAACATGGATTTCTTCAGTCCTTGGGTCACTAGCAAAGTATGCTGACTAGAAATTATTCTGCCCCAGCTGCTGAGCCCTATTCGGCTTCAGTAACAAGGCCATTGAGTAGAACATATTAAAGACAGCAATTTCTGGATTCTATTGCTGCATTTTCTTTTCCGGCAAGGGTTACCTCTCAGTAGAAAAATCAATTATCAAACCCTGGGGATGTGGTTGGTGGTGTAGTTGTGTGACTCTAGATCAGGGGAGTCAAACTGGCAGCCCATGGGCCAGATGCAACGTAATGTGGCGAGTTTGACACCCGTGCTCTAGATCATGGTCACCCAAACTTTTGGCTTGCCTGGACCATACCAAGTGAAGAGAAATTGTCTTGGGCTGCATAAAACTTATATAAAGTATTGTATGTATATATATATGTATATACGTAGGAAACTCCTGGCATAAAGAATGACACACATAAAGACCTACGAAAAGAGAATTGAGATTTCACTGAAAATTAGGCTATGAAACATCTTGATTTATGTAGGAAAATCCTGGCATAAAGAATCACACACACACACACACACACACACACACACACACACACATATCCATTGACCCGCAACCAAGCAACAGTGCTTCCACCTAATCAAAATACAGCTACCTCATCAACCAATCAGAATACAATAAAACTGTTGACCAATCAGAATACACCTTTGCCTCTTTTCAAAGAAAAACGTCAGTTACGATCACACAGTTTGCCCATAAGCACCAAGCCAAGAACATCAGCCAGAAGATGATGAATGTGATTTCATCAAAATGTCACTACTACTCTTTTAAGGATATGTTTACATTTACACAGGAAGAAACCCGAAATATTAACTGTACACACACACACACACACAAACAATATTTTTATTTTTTAATATTTTAATTATTTAATTATTTTGTGGGACTACATTACTAGCTGGCCAGTGGGCCATGGGTTTGACACATCTTCTCTAGGTGGTGGAAATATGTCTTTCTCTGATATTCATTTAGAAATAAGCTTTGTATATGAATATCAGTGGTGGGTTACCCCCAGTTCAGACTGGTTTGCAAGAACCGGCAGTAAAACCAGCGGGAGACCCCGCCCACCGCTCCAGATGTCATCATCGGTGATCTGCGCATGCACAGAAGCAAGGCACATGCATGAGTGAAGAGATGGCGCGCACACAATTCTCTTGCGAACTGGTAGTAAAGGTAAGTAGAATCCATCCCTGATGCATACATATCATATTTCAGCTTTCTTAAAGGTTTGGGCATATCTTATCTAGTAATGAGAACACTTCCTGTGATTCAATTCAAAATCTGCATAATAGTCATGTTCTTTATCAGTGAATGCTCAGAATGAAAAAATGGGCTATTACTTAACAGACCTTTTCTCAAACACTTACTGTATTATGACTACAGAAGATCTTATGGCATCATTCCACCTGACTTCTTGGAGAGGTCATCAACCAGTTGATTAATCAATCAACCAACAGCTCAACCAATCATGCTGATATTTTAACATAGTGGCTTCATACAACACATGTTTTACTTGGATGGAAATTAAAAAAAATATTTAAAATATGTATGTAAATGAATGCTAACCCTGATGAAGTAGACACTCAATAAACAAAACATTTCTTGATCTGGTCATTATAAGAGCAATCAACTACAGTTTTTTTAAAAAAAGTATAAAGGTCATTTTTGAGAACTATTGCACACATGCTACAAATAAGATGACCACTCATATACAGAATTTTATCTAATAGTCCAAGCTAGAAAAGTATTTAAAGGGAAATATATATGCAGTTTTAATTCTTACGAATATTATGAGGTTATCACATTCACAGTACTGTACCCAATGCATATTAATAACTTAATAACTCTGTGGCTCAGCTTCTAAGAAGTGTTTACAAATTCATTTCCTTCTGTTCTCCCATAATTAGAGTATCATGGACAGTTTATTTATTTTTATTTAGCATATGGAAAATACATGGACTTGTAGTGTTTCAAATGTTAATGTCCAGTCCACCCAGCCATTCAAAGACAGGGTGGTCTATGTTGAAAAAATTAGACATTGAGCCGGTGTAAACTCTTGATGGACATTCAGACACAATGTGATGGATATTTTGTTGAGGAGCCCCACAGTCACACTAAGGGATAGAGACAAGATCCCACTTAAACAATGAATCCTGGCAGATACAATGTTGGGTACGGACCCTGTTCAGAGTTGACCAATGCCATCTCAGGTATCCTGGCCAAGGCATATTTTGGACATCAAACCTCACCTTGCACTATTGCTCTTCTGATGAAAATAGGGATCAACTTTATGACTGGGCTATGGCAAATAAAGTTCACTTGATTTTTGATGCCAAAGATAAGGGCATTTTCCAATCTGCTGCCTGGAAATCTATAACTAACCTAGATTTGTGTTTTGTCTCAGAAGGCCCAAACATGCAGCTGCTTCCAATAACCAGGAAAGTTCTGGACACATTTCCCCATAATCAACATCATCCTGTTTTGCTTGAAATCAGAATTCAGATTCCTCTAATTCGCTCCATACCAAGACCCAGATGGAATTTTCATAAAGCCAAGTGTATGCTATGCAAAGTGCCAAAAGCCTTGACAGTATTGTACAATGGATCCCACTAACAAATCAACATTACCATAGATTTGTGAGGGCTGAATTTGGTTCAGCTAAAAGATACATCCCTCGAGGATTCAGAAAAAATCATGGACAGTGAATATGCCAAATTTCATTTCCTGAATAGTCTGGAACCATTTTAACTATTTTGAGTATATTTTGATACCTCTCTTTTGAGGAAGTCATCCAAATGTAACACATCAGATTATTGCTTTAGACTATAAATTTATAAAACTCTACAGAGCAGCTCCCAAGGATATAATCAAACCATTTAAATCTATTGGACTCATTTTTTTCACAAGATCAAATTGCAAGTCTACAAAGTGACTTGCTTCCTTATAATAATTTTCTGCACAAGTGCCAGGTGAATGAAACTACTAAGACTGCAATTTTACACATGATATATGCTACTTTAAGCTAATCAAACTAGATACCAATAAGTGTGCTTCTGTCTGCAGATAAGTATTGCTTCAAAGCAGGTGAACCAAGACTATACATACATACATACATACATACATACATACATACGTGTGTGTGTGTGTGTGTGTGTGTAGGTCTTTGGTTATTCTGGTTTTCTCCCGCGTAAAATTAGAAGTGTCTTGGCGACGTTTCGACGAAGTCTCATTCGTCATCTTCAGATATATATATCTACGAAAATCTACAAAAACACACACACACACACACATGTATATACATACATACATACATACATATATATAATATATATATATATTGTATAAAATAGATAGCTAATAATACAGACAGATATAGAGATAGATAGATAGATAGATAGATAGATAGATAGATAGATAGATAGATAGATAGATAGATAGATATAATTATATAGCTATTTTCTATAATTTCATAGTCTCCTTGGACTTGCTAATATAAATTATTAATATAATTAAAACATCTAAGATAAACAATGAAATTGTCTATGCTAAGAAAAAGGAAAATAAAGAATTAGAAGGTAAGTCACCCAAAGCAACAACAATATCCAGACCAATTGACCGAAGAGCACTTAATCTTAATCTCTTAACACTCCCTAGAACAGCAGTCAAAGACTAGCAGTTTCTACTCCTTCCCACTCCAGAGAATAGATGCTGCTCATAAAAGACATTATCTCAGCTTCAGCATACCACATCTCATCAGCATTCCTTACATAACTGGGGAACTGTTAGCAGCTTCTGCTAACAAGATAGTGATTTCTGATGGGAGTAGGTGGTCCTGAGGACACCAAACAGACCAGGTCCAAAACTAGCACTTTGAATGAATGTATTTATGTATTTATTTATTAAATTTATATGACTGCTCTTCTTGTCACAGTTACTCTGGGCAGTGAACAAATGTCTAAAACAGAAACCACATCATGAATGACCATTAAAACTTACAACCCAACAATATAGAATAGACATGGTAGCCAAGAATAAAAACCACAAAAGCACATTAAATCATCCAAACTGTACTAACTTTCTAACCTAGCCAGTTTCAGCATTTTCTGGACAGCCCACCAGAACGAGCCCCAATCTCATATCAGATGGCAAGGTATTCTGGAGGGCAGATGCCACAACAGACTGGTACCTTGAAGTCAACTAAAGGCCTGAACCAGGATTATATGTTATAGCAACAAGTATCCGCTAACATGTAGGCTACTTTATTTTGCACCAAATGCAGTTTCTGGATGGTCTTCAAAGGCAGCCCTAAATGGAGCACATTAGATTGGTCCAAGTGAGTAGTGACAAGGGCATGAGTTACAAATAAAAGAACCTCCTGCTGCAGGTAGGACTAAAATGGTGCACCAACCAGCCAGAGACAGGCAAATATTCTCCTGGCTATAGCCTCCATTGACCTATACAACAATAGCCTCTAACCTAAGCAGATCCTCAAACCACAGAGTTCAGGGGTAGTGTCTGCTTATCAAGATACAACTCCATTAGAACACTCCATTAGCAACTCCATCTTGCTTGCTTTTTCAGCTTCGGTCTCTTTCATCCCCTTCAGTTATTATTTTGGACTTTTCCATGTTTTTTTAAAGAAAGCAGGTTGACTGTCCTTTCTGTCAGTTGGGCATTTAAAAAATAGTCAACCTGCTTTCAGAAATAATCCAATCGATAAGATTATTGATAGGGAATATCTCTCTATCACTCAGACAATTTTAAAGGTAGCTATACTTCCTTCACAGACATCCACACAACCTTGTCCAAGTTTGCCCTTCCATGTTCTCCCAATTTCACCCTAACAAGTAAGTCTTCTGTTGCCAATACCTGGCAATCAGTAGTTCTCTCCATCACCTTCCACTTCTTGGATAGAATGAATGTTGGTCCTGTTTCATTCAATCTAAAATGACCCCAGACTAGTTAGCAGCACTTGTGGGCTGCTGTGTGGAAGACCCTCAAGTCTTTTTTCTCCTTTCGCACATTTATCCAAACTCCTCTTTCTTCTCATGCAGTTAATTGAAAAACTGAGCAGCTAGTCAATAACTCAGCAAAATATGCAATATTCAATAAGAACACAGTTAAACCCTAACAATAAAGCCACTTCAACAACAATTCTATGCAGTTATATTAAAACAATAATATGCCCAGCTAAAGCAACTTCAGCAACATCAAAGGGAAATATACATTGACAATAAATATGCTATATATTACATCAGTAAGTCTGGGAAATATAGCTTTCCCGAAGGCTGCTGACATGTGATTTTGGGATTATAATACTCATGCCATTTAGACTTTTATTTCTGAGCCAAGAAATAAATGTTATGGTGGCATTTTTTTGTACAAGCAGAGTCTTCAGAAGAAGAATCACATGTGAGCTGAAATATGGGAATAAATCTTCCTGCAGACTGTAAGAGTGTGCATAAGGCAGAGGCAAAATCAGCTAATATTAGCCAGCAAGAAAACAGGTTCATTAACTTTGATTTTATTCCTAGATGGAATCTGTCAGAAGATTCATGCCAAAGTTGTGCAGATCTTGGGGTTGTGCCATAGTGAAGCTTGGGAAAAATTAGCACTTCTAGCGTTTGTCAAGATAAGGTAGTTTAATACAATGGAATCTGGTTAGCATTCCATACATTAGATAATAGCTTCTGGATGAGTTATATATTTTAAGACATATTTCCTATGTTTAGAACTAGCTATGTTATAAGTTAACTTGTCAAAAATTGTTTTGCTTCTGAATATAGTTTATGAGATGTTCCAAAGAGAGAGGAATAAAGAAATCATAGCATCAGGTATCACTAATGGCTGCACTGGAAATAGTTTTTCCTTTGTCAGTAATGAGCCTGCTAACCCATATAGCTAATTATTGTCAGCATCACTCACCTATGTAATATTCAAAGATGGGTGATGCTGCTGTATAAGTGGTAAGGAAGCTATCTCTGTTAACATGCAAATATGAGGCTGATATTTCCTGCAGTTTCATCTTTCACAAAAGCAGGTGTTTCTATATGCCCTTGGAGAGATCTTTTGTCCTGAAGTATTCAGCTATATTATCAATCTGGAGCAGAATCAGAGCTTGTTAAACTCTGGGTAATCTCAGAATTGAGGTTCGCTGGGATGATAGTTGATTTCTGCAAAGGACAAAGCAAGATCCATAAATAGTTTTTTCTCTTAGCAGTTCTCCAAAGCCCTATGATTCTATCATATAAATTGATAGGGACATCGTAGGTCTTTTAATCCAACCTCCTGCCCAAGGCAGAAGACCTTATTGTATCCTGGACAAATGGTTGTCCAATCTTTTCTTGAAGACCTCCAACAATGGAGCAATCACAACTCCAAGCTTTTCTTTTGATTGTTCTTACTATCAGCTCCTTTGTTCCAGATTGGATCACTCTTTAATGAGCTTTCACCCATTGTTTCTTGTCCTGTCTTCAAGTGCTTTGGAAAATAAATTAATCCCCTGTTCTCTGTGACAACTGCTCAATTATTAGTCAGTAGTTGGCTACAAATCCTCTGAAATCACAGGAATGAAGCTTCAGAAATGCACTAGGCTAAATACATTAATTAGACATTTATTATTAATCTACATTATGAATCAGAAACAATCTGTGTTTCAAAGCTTTATTAAAATAATCTTCGTTGGGTAATTTTCATTCTTAATTTAATTTAAATTTGATTAATTTAATATTTATTAAATCTATTTAGGTTCTTATAAACTTGCAAAGGATGTTTCTGTAGATTTCCATATGTTTTTGAAATAAAGGATTATGGATGCAGAAGTGTATATTTAAGCAAGTATATCATAAAGGACACCTAGCTTCATTCAGAGATTTTTTTAAAAATTTGATTTATATGCCGCCCTTCTCCGAAGAGTCAGGGCGGCTTACAATGCTTTAAGCAATAGCCTTCATACTTTTGTATATTTATACAAAGTCAGCTTATTGCCCCCACAAACTGGGTCCTCAATTTACCTACCTTAGAAAAGATGGAAGGCTGAGTCAACCTTGACCCTGGGGAGATTCGAACTGGTGTAATTGCAGACAGCTGGATGTTAATTACAGTGCTTTAGTCTGCAGAGCTAAACCAGGCTCTGTAAAAAGAATTCTGTAAAATGCATCGGTAATTATTGTAAACATCACCTCTATTCATACTAGTATTAACACTGGCTTCAGATAGATATGGAAATACCATCAGTAATCCATATGTTATTGAAAGCTACTTAACATATTTACACAATATAAAATAGGCAACCAAATTTGCAGGCTAATTATTGCAACAAGTAAACATAAAAATCCACCTTAGTTTATGCAAAATTTATGCAAAATTTCTTTCTGTCTTACGCTGTGGAGTGGTTGCTCATGACCAATGAGCTTCATAGCTAACATTACTAGGCATTTTACCTAGTAATTGTCAGACCGTAACATAGGGTAAATTCTCTCTAATACACTTACATTATGGAGAAGGAGACAGTAGACAATGGCAGTGAAAACTACTAAGATGTTACTTCAAAGGATAGGAGGCAAGAACAGAATGTGAAGATCCAGAGAGCTTCAGTAAGGTAATTTGAGACCTCCATACTTCCATACCACAGATTCCATCTTGCCATTACAGTTACAAAGGAAGAGTCAGGTTACATGTTGACACTGATGAGCATTTTGATGTATTATGAGGATAAGAATGTTCATTCTTCATGATTAAGTGGCTTTGAAGGAACTGAGAAAACATCTTGACCTTTTCACTGGATGCTTCCCTGTTTGGTGATGATATTTTTAAAAGGTCTTTCTTAGTATATATGATTAAGAGTGACAGCTACAAATAAGAGATCTTGCTTCTCCTGATATTTCTGATTTCATGATAATTGTGATGTTATCCATTCAGTCAAGTCTGACTCTTGGGATTCTATGGGCCAAGTCTCTCCATATCTTCTGATCTTGCACTATTTCTTTGAGTTTTTCTATATTCGGGCTGGTATCAACTTTGATGGTGTTCTTAGATAGCCCGGTTTCCTTTTATTGCTAACTCTTCCAAACATGATTGCTTTCTCCAGTGAATTCCACTGTGTGACATGGCCAAAGTAAGTGAGACATAGTTTCATGCTTTTGCCTGTCTGGTGTCATGTGCTCTAGTATTTGTTTGTTAGTTTCCTTTGAAATCCAAGGAATACACAGGAGTCTTCTCTAACACCACAGCTCAAACTAGGTGATTTTATTCCTCTCTTGCTTTTTTTAAAGTCCAACTTTCACAGCCATAGGTAGCTACAGGGAACACAATAGAGTGAAATAGCGTACATTTGGTTGCCAAGCTGATGTCCTTGCTTTTCTATATTTATCTCATGTTCATCATTGCTGTGTCACCGAGTGCAATCCAACATTTTATTTCTGTGCTGTGTTCACCGCTTTGAGCTATCTTGATCCCATGAAAGTGACTTTTTCCACACATTCTATTTCTTCACCATCAATTTCCATTTTGATGTTTCCCTTCCTTGCACTGGTCATGAGCTTGCTCTTTTTGATGTTCAGAAAGAGGCCAAAATTTTCACTTTCTTCTTTTATTTTCTTGATCAGATGTTCCAGGCCTTCCTTGCTGATTTCAATCTTTTAGCAAATCTAATCAAAATGTTCAAGGGTAGGGAATGTTGAAAACTTTTGTGCAATAACTTGTAGATGGTGGTATGGTCCCCAGAACTAGTATAAATAATGGAAGGCAATCACATCTTTTGAAGGTGAATTGCAGAAACTTTGTTGTTTGCCAATTATGAGGTTTTTTGGGTTTTATCCTGTAATAGTTTGAATTAGGTAGAAATGTAATCTGTAGTTTAAAAAACCATTTTCTTTTATGTGTGTTGTTATTCCATTGTAATTTTGGGTCTACCTGTAAAGGTAAGTAGGAGTAGGAGGCACACTTCATCCATAATACAGTATTGATTATCTTCTGATTTCAAAAATCCACAGATTTAAAATGGGCACAAGATTTCCCTCTATCTAAATAAATAAATAAACAAACTTTATTGTCATTGTATATGTATACACAGTATACACATACAACGAAATTTACTTGACACCCAAAGACCAGGTCCCACACACATAACTCCCAGCACACTCCCACCCACCACAATTCCCCACCCCTAAAACCACCCAAAGATCTACACAACAGACCAAGTAATACTGTTCAACAGTTCACTGATGGTGGCCCTTTAGTTCATTGTTGAGTGCAATTATAGCTCTGGGATAAAAACTATTCAGAAAACGTGTGGTCTGAGTTTTAATTGTTCTGTATCTTCTGCCAGAAAGCAACAGTCCAAAAAGATTGTAAGCAGGATGGGAAGAGTCTCTGAGAATGTTATGCAACTTCCTCAAACAGCGAGATTCGAAGATGTTGTCCAGGGCTGGTAGCTGGAGTCCGATAATATTCTGGGCAGTTTTAATGATTCTCTGTAGAGCTTTTTTGTCCGCTACAGAGCTACTCCCATACCATGCAAGAATGCCGTATGTCAGGACACTCTCAATGGTGCTGCGATAGTAGGACAGAAGTAGATGCTGAGATAGATTTATCTTCCTGAGCATTCTCAGGAAGTACAACCTCTTCTGTGCCTTCTTCACAAGCATGTTAGCATTCATAGTCCATGAGAGGTCTTCCGAGATATAAGTGCCCTTTGTACTTTGCAAAGTACAGTTTGGGAAAGCATTTCCAGTTTCTGTTACCTCACACCTTTCAGCTTTGAATGTTTATCTAGATCAGGGACACGTTAGGGCCATGAGTATAAGAAAATAACACCCCTTTGCCATGTTTTACTTTGATTTTCTTTTCTTTTTGCAACCCTGGAATCCCTTTTATCAGGTGGAGTTGGGGTGACTGAATGGAGGTGAGCATTTACTGGCTGGATGCCCTCCCTGATGCCTACATGGAGTTCACAACCAATATTTTCTCTTTGCACCCTGATAGAGAAACATTTATCAGTGGCTAGGATTGAACTCTCAACCTCCCAAGTGTGAGGCGAATGTCTTCACCTTTAAGCCACTGCGCCACTCACTATACTGTACCTTTCTTATTTTGTGAATATAGAAGTATGTTTATTTACAGTAGTTGTCTAGTCTGAATATAGAGCAGCAACATTTTCCCTGTCGTACAGGTTTGGAAGGCATCATCTAGTGCAGTGTTTCTCAACCTTGGAAGCTTGAAGATGGGTGGACTTCAACTCCCAGAATCCCCCAGCCAGCGCTGCTGGCTGAGAGATTCTGGAAGTTGAAGTCCACCCATCTTCAGGGTTGAGAAACTCTGATCTAGTGCCTTCCAAACCTGTATGACAATTTAACAAGTGTACTTTTTCCATCAAGGAGATATAGAAGGGAAATACACATTTCTGGTGTTTATTGACCCTTGAGAACGTTGAACAGATATCAGATTAAAAGTTGCAAATCAAAGGACAAGCCATCCTGGGACTGCATTCATCTCAGTCCATATCACAGCCAAAGAAACCAGCAGAAACAATTTATCTATTAATGGATTCTCCCAACCTATTTCTACGCCACTTAATCCGAGCATCAATTTAAATAGCGAAAATAACAAGGAGTTATCTAGAGGTATTCATTCACAATAATCAGAAATGGCATCAAAGGCTATCAGCTGGGAAACTGTAAAACAGGAACGCGGGGTTTCAATCCAATCGATCTCTAAGAGAGGCAGCATTACAAGTGATTCAGCAGTTCACCATGAATAAAATATGAGGCTTGGCCATCTGTAGCAGCTTTGCCCTTCGCTACCTTGGGTTTCATGTTTGAGGCCTGGGCACCTGCAACTGTCGCATTGGAACAAGAATCCAACTGCTGTGCTTTACACAAGAGAGGAGGAAGAAGAGGAGGAGAAGCTTAATTTCTCTCAGCACCTGCTCCTTTTTTTTGGCAGAATTGCAGACTGCAATTGCAGACTGGAATCTTATGTTAGATTTGACTTTTGTGGCTTCACATCTACTCTTTTTCTCCTTGGATGGTTTCAAAGGTGAGCCAAGACACATTTTGAGGGGAACAGGGGAGTCGTACATCTGATTAAATGTGTATCAGAGTATGTATTTCCATACAGGATGTTCTAGTTCTGATTAAAATCTTAAAACAAAGACAATCAACAGTGAGAATAAATACGAAAGGAAAGAATACAGTTTTCAGTATTGGGAATTGAAGATACTAATTATATTACACCCAGAATAGGCAATCTGCTACTTTGCAGATGTTTTCTACTTCAGCTTCATCAATCACTGCCAGCAAGAATTTATGGAAATTATAGCTGAAAAATCTAGAGGGCACCAGAATGCTAGTGTCTGCATTAGAAAACCCCAATTTCTTTCAAATAACATAATCTAGGTTCAAGAAATATTGAAGGCTGATTTTCTGTCAGAACATCTGTGACAATGTTTGTACAAAATGATTGTAAAGTAAAGTGACCATCAAGGAAAAAAGAGAAACAATAGACAATTTGAGTCAGTGAATTTTCTTTTTTCTCTTCTCCATCCATTACATTTTCCACAGGTTGTCTACAAGTTCTGGAACAAGAACAATACCAAATTTAGATCCTTGATTGGAATCTCTCAAGTTTCTGAGTATGTTCTGGCATCTCTAAGGGACTGAACAAGACTTCTGCCTAAAACTATGGAAAGCCACAGGTAGCCATGATCGGATCAAAGTTGATCAAGATGGATCATTGGTTTGACTTGGTACTAAGTATCTTATGAAGGATATTTGTAAAAGAGATAGGGATTGTTACTACCATTAGATTTAGATGTGCCTAAAATGGTTAAATTTCTACTCCTGTAACAATTCTGGACCAGGGGTGGGATTCTACCAGTTCAGACTGGTTAACTCTTGACAATCAGCTGGGAGTGAACCAGTTCACTCTGACGATCAGCTAGGCCTACCCTGTCCCTGTGCTTTACTTACCTTTATCTTCACATCTGATTAGCGCAGCAAAGCAGATTGCAGTGCCTCAGCTGTTTTAATTCCCTAGCACTAACACAGAAGGTGATTTTTTGTTGAACTGCACGCACACAGCGATCACTGAACCGGTTGTCAAACTGGAAGGATCCCACCACTGTGCTGGACAACATCCCCCAGACCACAGGTCCACATGGCCACCACTGCCTGGGAATGACTGCTTTGTCCTCTAAGATGCCTGGAGGCAATGGGTTGGATGATTATACCTTAGAGAAATTCAAATAGAGAAATCTATATATGCTCAAAAATCTTCCCTCATATCTCTTCAGGGTTTCTACTGGCAGTATATTTTTGGAACCATAAAAGCACTTTGCTCTTCCTATCCTGTTACATATTGTATCCTCCTTTGATGCTTTCATCATGCCAATCCTGTTCTCAGAGCTTCAGGATGCCATAAATAAAAACTGGCCCTCTGTGCAGTTTTCATCAATGCTGCCACCATAGCTGATGGATATCATATTTATGCAACTAATGTTTAAACTCTAGTACTGTGTTTCTCAGCCTCAGCAACTTTAAAAGATGGGGTTCTCAATTCCCAGGATTCTCCAGTCAGTATTCGCTGAGGAATTTTGGGAGTTGAAGTATTCATATCTTAAAGTTTCTGACGTTGAGGAAAACTGGCCCAATACGTATGTTGTTATGGTTATTATGTCTATACTCCCTTTCTAAGACGTTTTAAAGCAGAGGTCTTCAAACTTGGCATCTTTAAGACTTGTGGACTTCAGCTCCTAGAGTTCTCCAGCCAGCTATGCTGAGAGTTGAAGACTTAAAGCTGCCAAGTTTGAAGACCTCTGTTTTAAAGTGTAAGGTTTTTTTAAAAAAAAAGACTTCTTAATGGATGGATGATGTGCTATATAATTTCTCGTGTGATTCTTTAGTGCACCAGAGTGCTTTTCCCAAATTAATGCTTTGTCATTTGAAGAAACTGTAACATTTCGAAGAAAAGTACCCCGCTTATCCCCAGAGGTTGCCTCTTTCTTCATTTAATTATTAGGCATAGTAACAGGATTTTTTTTATTATTATTATTTTGAGTCTGTCTCAGTTTTCTGCTTTCTATTTTGGTATTCTTAACTGATTGTGGTATTGTGGCAGATCATCCACAGAATCATTACAGTTGTTAAGCGACTATAGCATTTCCCTATTGCCTTTATTTGTTAGACGCCCTCTGAGAAAGTCACTAAGTGATCCTGTGACCATAAATACATGATAGTTTTCTAAATACCTGGATTTTGATCATGTGACTATGGGGATGCTGCAAGGGTCATAAGTGTGAGGAACAGTCCTAAGTAACTTTTTTAGCACCATTGTAATTTCAAACAATTTTTAAATGAATTGTTGTAAATTGAGGATTACTTGTAGCATGAACTCAGATTCTATTTCCCAGCCCTTTCATGTATTGTTGGAAAATGTAATGAAAATGATTCTTTATGCTTACAGTATTTTAGCTGTGATTACATATGCTAGAGTTTGGTAAATTGCTCGCAGTTAAGGAATAAACAAAATAGGCAGGCCATTTAGAAATAATGGATTTGTCATCTCAGTTGGTTTTGTTATGGAATACTTTGTACATGTATTGTCCTACAGACTAGAGTGGTGTTGGCCACTAATGTGGTTGTGCGTTGGATACAAAAAAAGATGAGCATTAAGAAAGACAGCAGAATGCTTACAATTAATTTATTATACTGGTCTTTCTACAGTGATGGATATTTTCTTCCTGAGACCACCACAATGAATCCAAATAATGGTAAGGACAGTATTTTCTGGAAATGACTGACAACTATGGCTGGATAAGTTTTATAGCCTTTCGTCTTTCTCTTCCCCCAGCCATCTGGTTTAGGCACTGGCAAAGGAGGTTTGCATAATCATAGGATTAAGTGTCTAGCAGGTATTAGGTGCCTACTAAGAAAAAAGGGGAAAATAATTATCTAATGAGGTTAGAATGGAAATTTTTTTATCTTCTCAAAAGAGTAAATAGCTTGTCTAATCAGCCTCTTTTGCTGATGTTTACTTTAAAAATGCTGGTCAGTTACAGAATAAGTAGAAAGTTGAGCAAGAGATTAAAAAAAAAAAAGACTGTGGCCTGATATTTCCACACTGTCACCAAGAAATCAACATGGATAGGGCCATGAAATCACCAGGGGGGTCACATATGATTTGAGTGAGATGAACTTTTTTACTTGTATGATCACACTAATTCATTTGTTAGATTGTATCTCAGTTTGGCTCTAGGACGGTGATGGCGAACGTATCTCTGTGGGCACACGCACCATTGCCAGCTGCTCTTCTGGTTTCTGGCTGGGTGCCAGCCAGCTGGTCTTCATGGGTGCCGGAGCACCAGAAAACGGACTGAAAAACTGCCAAAAACCAGGCAGTTTCCTGGCCTTTTGGGGGCATTTTTTGAGCTGTTTTCTGGCTACATTCCGGCCATTTTGGGGCTGTTTTACAGCCAAAAATGCCCCAAAAAGCAGGCATGTGCACACCAGCCAGCTGGTCTTCAGGTTTCAAACGCTCCGGCACATGCACATGCACACACATGCATGGACATTCCGGTTTGGGCACTCGATGCTGAAAAGGTTTGCCATCTCTGCTCCAGGAGCTCAAGTGGCATAAATAGTTCTCTCTCCTATATTCCCCTATATCCTAATAACTCTGAAAGTAGTCTGGGAAGAAGGATAAAACAAATATTTGCACATGTGCAAGTGCGCGCACACACACACACACACACACATAAAGAGTCATATGTGCCAAGAGCCTGGTGGTGCAGTGGACTAAGTGCTGTTAAAGTAGCACTTAGTTGCTAGCTGCCTGCAATTATTGCAGGTTCAAATCTCACCAGGCTCAAGGTTGATTCAGCCTTCCATCCTTTCGAGGTAGGTGAAATGAGGACCCGGATTGTGGGGGCAATAAGATGACTTTGTATAAAAAAAAAACACCGCTTAGGGCGGGCCGAAAGCCCTACTAAGCAGGTATATACAAAAGTATGAAGGTTATTGCTTAACGCATTGTAAGCCGCCCTGAGTCTCCAGAGAGGGGGGCATATAAATCTAACTAATAAATAAAATAAATAAATAAATAAAATAAATAAATAAATATGCACAAGCAATAGATACAGTTGTTTATCAGAAGTCAAAATACTTCTATAATTAATTTGATTATTAATTTAAGTGAGAGATGGAGGGAATTTCACAAGGCAGTTCATACTTTCCACGCTAGTCATCAGGGTAGCAGATGTTTTTAAAGCAACGGATCTTACCGAAAATTTTCAGGCAGTGCTTGACTTGCTAATGCAACTTTTCCTGAGTGTCATGTGATATATTCTTCAGGACGTACAGTACTTTCTGCAATGCTATTTAAGCAGGGAGACATGTTTTATTTCACAAATGAGCATGCAGAACACTTCCTATTCAGTGGCATTGACTCTTTCAATGCTACAATAAGCAGTAGCTTCTTTTTATAAAACAAAAGACACGTTTCTCAAGAATCCAAATTCTTTAGAATTTCCAGTTTTTTTAAAAAAAAGCTGGAACTTTGGAATTCTGGCAGAACCGGCAATATTTTATTTAGATGCTTAAGTCCCTCTCCTCTGAGGAAGCTCCTTATTAAAGTTTCAGAAGATGATTACAGTTCAGAGTAGTCTGGATCAGATCCAATCCTTGAGCCCTGCCTATTAAAAAGAACAAGAAACCAATGCATCTTCTTCCCGATTCTCACAAACTCACATTGCCCGTTCTTTATCTGCCATAGGCTTGTATACAAATAATGCTGAAACACAGGTGATACCCCGAACCTCTAAGGTATAACAGTGCTTGTGTATGCCCCTGTTCTTTTCTGAGGGAGTTAACGCTGCTCTGTACTGCAGCTGCCACTGCAGTCAGCAATGTTCAGGAATGTTCTTCCCTTTGCTCTCAGCAGTAGAAGCCCTGCCACCTGCTCAGAATAAAATGCAAAGTCATGGGCTCAGCAGGAGTTGTCCCATGAAAAAAAGAGGTGCAGAGATAAGATTGTAGGATAACACCAGGACAATGCAAGATGCTTTGCACTCTTTGTTTCCACTGTGGTCATTCTAAGATAATCTTTACCATTGTGTGAACAAACCCAGTACATATTTTACACACTGCACATTTTAAAAAGCTTTGAATGCATTGTCACTCGCTGTTCTTTTCAAGGATCCTTGCCAGTTAGTTGTCATTTATTTTTCCTCCCTTCTCCACCCATGCATTGATTTAGGAGGAAGAAAAGGCTACATTTGAAGGAGGGGATTCTAAACGTTCTTGCCAGAATATTGTATTAGTCGAATTTCTCCATATTGGTGCTCTCCAGAACTGTTGGAAATGTTAAGAAAACACTGGAATGAAAAAGTCAGCTAAACTCTTTAAGACGCTACAAATTGCTTTGTCTTTTGGGTCAACCAGCTTGAATGGAGACCTTGCTGAAAGCTGTAATATAAATACTAGCTCAAGAAAGATTTACTGTTATGTAGGCTTGTGTACCAAACAAGCAGGTTTTGCATGTCCAACAAAATTAGGAACAAAACCTCTTCTATGCTAGAGGACATTCATGTGATTGCAGATAATTTACCTTACACAATTCATCATCTGTGGCTCTTTGTGACTAGCCTCTAGCAGAGATGTGACCATTGCATTCACATCACCTGTTTAACAGATATGATTTGTGTTTGACTACAGATTTACAGATTATGTTGTGTGTTCTTGGAATTCATGTACTTAGCACAACATTGTTGACACTTGGTGGCTTTCCATAGTTCTAATTCCTTGTTAAAATAGCAATACCTTATGCCCGGTCACTCTTCAGAAGTTGCAAAAGAAACTCACCTGATATAGACAGTCATTATTGTGGTGATAAATTCACCACAATTGCATAGGCAGTCATTCAACTGGGCAAAGTGATTGGGGAAGTACAAGATGTGATGGATTGAATGATGAAAAGTTGGGTACCTATAAAACCAACACACTCTGCAGCCAACAATCAAAGAGGTCCAATATGGATCCACTTCAGTTTTCAAGACAATTGCAGCATATGGTACAATTGACCCCCATAAAGACAGAAAAGCTGCACTAAATTCAAAGCCAAATAAAAATTAAAGGTTTTTTTTTTAAAAAAAATCTAATATGGTCTTCTGAATCAATGGTTGACCTGAAAGGATGCTTGAGGAAACAATGACAACGTTTGCTATTTTCAAACAAATATACAGATTGAAGCTTGAGCTATTAATGGATTTCACCTTGCTTTAAACCCTGTGACTGTGTGACACCATTCAAAGAAGCCTGATCTAAATATTTTGAGATGACCAAACAAAGGAACACAGAATTATGGATTAATTCATATGTGATAAGGGCTAGAGATACATTTTCAGTATTTTCACATTTACATCAGCAACTTCCATGCAGTTCCATGCTATTCTTTTCCAAGTCAAGAAGGAATGAATCAAATCTGCAGATTTTATGGCTGATGTTTATGTCTTCAAAGCTTGGTAATCAATCAATCAGTCAGACAGTCAGTCAGTCAATCAATCACTCACTCAATCAAGAATTTTAGATATTGGTGAATCACAAGGTCCTTTTCATAGTCACTCATATACCCTAATCACTTTTTGCTTGGCCTACTGTAATATATTCTATATGGGGTTACCCTTGTGAATATTCACTAGCTATAGCTAATGCAGAAAATGGCAGCAAGGGCCGTGAAGGTTGTGTGCCAGTATACCCAGGTAATCTCATTGCTTAGAAAGGCTGCATTGCTTGTTCATCAGCTCCCAGGTAGGCTTCAAGGTGCTGGTTGTCATCTACAAAGGACTACATGGCTCTGGAATTGGTTTGAAGGGCTGCTTTTCCTGTATTCATTTATCCTACAATCAGATTGAATAGGATCAGCTCCTACCAGATCCTGTCCTTTCGTAATGCTATCTAATGGGGTCTCAGCAATAGGCTTTTGGAATAGCTCTACTGCCCCTCTGTCTCCCTTCCAGTAGAAATTTTGTTGGTCCTTTCTATCCTGGATTTCAGGAAAGCTGTTCAGACCCACCTATTTCATTTAGTATATGAGGAGGGAATGCTTTGATTGATAATGGGGTCACAAGCATATATCTGATTGGTCTTTTTTTATTGACATTTTATTTGATGATGAGATTGTTAGCTGCCTAGAGGCTTCTAGAACTGAGCATTATAGAAATTAAATAAGTAAATTATTAAATAAGTAGGATGAGGGCAGATTTAAAAAGTTGAACATACAAATTTGATTTGTAGCTCAAATGACAGACATGTAGGAGCATATCAAATACTGCTTCAAACTTCGGGCTCGGACTTTCTCCATATTTTAGATAGGGAGTGTATATTGTTATATTACTCTTATTGATAGCTTTTGTTTTTATGGATTATCACAATAATAGATTTTATATTTCCCAGGTGTTACCATTGGAACTTTCTCGCCAATAAAAATTAGAATTAGAACTTTCTCACCAGAACTTCCCCTGCCTAGCACAATTCTGATGGCTGCTATTTCAAAACTTTCAGTGCAGAAGGTCTTGGAGAAAGAAGTGCTGGTCTCTGCAGCATAAATTATTTCTTGGCAAGTATCCGTAACTTTAAAGTCAAGTCTCTGGAAGTTGATACTAAATCATTACCAAGAAAACAAAAACAAATGTGCAAATGTGCTCATTAGGAGCTGAGCTCAGTTCAAGAAAGACCTTATGTTTAGACATTTGGGGTTTTAGGCAAATGATTTTCTCTAAGGCAGTGATGGCTAAACTTTTTGCCATCGCGTGCCAAAAGTGGGGGGAGTGTGTGTGGGGGGGTTGCATGCACACGTGCTGACACCCATAATTCTATGTGCCTCACCCCATGTGCTCCCCCACTTTTGGCACGTGATGGCACGGTGGGCCCAGTAGGCCCGTTTTTCACCCTCCCTCACCCTTCTAGGAGCCTGGGGAGGGTGAGAATGGCCTTCTCCACCCCCTGGGGGGCCTCCAGAGTCCAGAAACAGCCTGTTTCCCAACTTCTGGTGGGCCCAGAAGGCCTGAAAATCAGCTGGCCAGCATGCACATGCATACTGGAGCTGTGCCATAGATTCGCCATCAGGGCTGTAAGGTGTAGAGTTATAATAGGAATAGCACTTAGACTTACATACTGCTTCGCAGTGCTTTACAGCTCTCTCTAAGGGGTTTACAGAGTCAGCGTACTGCCCCCAACACTCTGGGTCCTCATTTTACTAGCCTCCAAAGGATGGAAGGCTGTATTATGTATAGATAGTCTTCAACTTATGGTCACAACTGAGCCCAAAATTTCTATTGTTAAGTGAGCCAGTTGCTAAGTCAATTGTACCCCATTTTACCACCTTTCTTGCCATAGTTGTTAAGTGAATCACTGCAATTGTTAAGTTAGAATCACAATTGTTAAGTGACTGTGGCTTCTTTTCTTTTTTTTTTTAATTTGATTTATATGCCAGCCTTCTCCGGAGACTCAGGGTGGTTACAATGCGTTAAGCAATAGCTTTCATACTTTTGTATATTTATACAAAGTCAGCTTATTGCCCCCACAATCTGGGTCCTCATTTTACCTACCTTACAAAGGCTGGAAGGCTGAGTCAACCTCGAGCCTGGTGAGATTTGAACTTGCAGTAATTGCAGGTAGCTGAATGTTAATTACAGTGCTTTAGTCTGCCGTGCCACCAGGCTCTTCTTCATAGTCTTTGTTTGGCAGAAAGTTACAAGTATGACCCCAGGACACTGCAATTGTCATAAACATGAGTCAGTTGCCAAGTGTCTGAATTTTGATCACACGGCCATGGTGGTGCTACCATGGTCATAAGTGTGAAAAATGGTCATAAGTCCCTTTTTCCATGCCATTGTAACCTCAAATGGTCACTAAACAACCTGTTATAAATTGAGGATTATCAATATGTACAGTACAGTACATATACAGTAATAACCACTATATGATTAGGTAATATTCAGAGAGTAGTTGTGGAACACACTTTTCCAGCAATGCAAAAATGTGATTGCATATTTTTCCCCCTGTCTCTCCCAGCTCATAATCAGAAATACTTTGAGGTTAATAGAAACTGTAGAAATTTGGCAGAAGAGCATAATTATCTAGCATAAGATTTTACTGCAATAGAGGTCATCTGAATCATTCATCGTATTTCTACAGCCTATGTTAAAATGCAGGAATACATCGCCCAATGTTATTGGTGTTAGAAACAGTGTTAGAGTACAGTTAAGCAGAACATTTGATTGACGTCTCTTGGGTTTGAACTTGAGTAGTGGAGAGCAAGTAATATTTTAGAACATAACACCATGCTATTTGTGGAGATTGCAATGTGGGAATAAGGAAATCTCTTTTATTATAGGGACCAAACAGACTCACAGTTTGAGCAGCAAGATTCTTATTGTCCAATAACAGTTTCCAGACAGATAATTTCAGATCTCCGATATTTTCCTGAGGATTCCTTTATTACATTGTTCTGGCAACCAGTAGATTAACATAATACAATCTTTTTTCTTTGAAAAATTACATTTTTAAATCATTCCATTCAATAATGAAGTGAAATCCAGTAAATAACCAAACAATCAAATAAAATATTTACATATTATATTTAAATGATTCAAGCACAGCTCAAAAACCAGAGCAGAAATGAGTGCAGTTTTTAATTTTACAAGCAAAGTGCTCTGATGCCAGTTATTCTGTTGTCCCATCCCAGTCCAATTCAGTGACCATTATGAGCAAACCATTTTGTCTATGCCAAATTTATCCTTTGTAAGCATTCTGCATTAATGCATAAACATAGGAAAATACTGATACACCGTAGGAGCCATTATGGTGCTCCAGAGCCCATTTCTCATTGATCCAAGAAACTGCAAATAATTTGTGATGTGTATCATTGTCTCAAAAATATTGCTCTTTTTCTTCCTCTCTCCTTCCCCCAACTGTTCAATTTAGGGCTAAAATAAATGTTCCACAAGCAAATAAAAATACCATAATAAATTCAGGCATCAGCAAGATATGTCTTTGTTTATGCCATTTCTTGTTTACAGGCAATAAAGTAACCAATCTGGAGGTCATTTATTGGAAAAGAAAGATGTGATTGCCTTTAATCAATTCTAATATAAGCCATAAGAGCATTGACTGATATATGACCCAGATTGCGAACGGCAACTTGCAATATACAGTATTTTATGTAAAAAAATACAATGCAATTTATGTGCTGTTGGGTAGACCAGTGGTCACTCATCAAAAGTATTGTTTTTTAAAAATTGGGTCAGCGGTGGTGGTGGGATGAAAAATATTACTACATTCCTTTCTTGTATTATTTTTTTTCCTAATGAAAGCATATTTCCCAAACTATCTTTTCATGCAGTAGTAAAAACAGAAGCATGATTTTACTTTTTGCCTCTTAGAAAGAAAGCAGCCAAAGCATGTAGTTTTGAGCAAGAAAAAATGGCTAGAGGCCTCCTCCTACTCCATTTATGCAGCTGCATTTCCTTTCTGCACAAAGATGCAGGTCATCTGTCATATTCATCTAACGCGTCCTTTATTTTGTCATTGTCAATCTGGACAGTTTTCAAGTTCTGCTCTTTAAAAATCAAATCAAATTGCACACATTTCCTTTGCTCCGTTTTAGCAGATGACCTCTTGAAGTGAATATGGAGGATGGCCTTGAAGGAGAGAGGAAAGATCTGTTACCAAGGCAATGCTCAGATAAACAAGGCTTGAACCCAGGTGAAGCAAGTGGTCCAAAGCCCTCCCCTCGTGCCCATTATTCACATAAAAGAGGGAAGAAGGGAAGCACTTGCAACAGACTTGCAAAATTCTATAACTATTACTATAGTTACAGTATAGTATCTATTACTATAACTATTCTAATTAAAATAATTTTAGGACTGTATAGGGTGCCTGTTCTTCAATTTGGTCTACTTTATAGGGCTGGCACATCTTGATTAATTGCATACTTACTTTAAACAAAATAGAGGACATTATTATTGTGATGCACAACCTCCATTCACAAATCTCTCCCAAGCGTCAGCTGTTCATCTTTTTCTAATAATTAAATAGGACCTGATATTCAGAAGAACACAATTCACACAGAATTCCAGGCTTGATGAATACAGTATAAAGTAAAAAGGAAATAAATTTTCTTTCTTTATTATTTATTTATAAGCCACCCATCTTTTACTGTTGAAGTGACTCTGGCAGCATGCAAAATTAACTGTTGTTTTGCTTAATTACATTTAGCTATCAAAGAATGTCATTGACCACATCCCTTTAAGCAACTGATATCTAACAGTTTTCCACTAAGCAAAATGTACATACAAATATAAGAAAAAAATGTGGATTTTATTTTTTTAAAGGTGAAGTACAAAAACTTACCACCACCTAAATTTTTCTTATTTCATTCAGGGCCTTGTTGGCTGGGAATCTGGGAAGATGCAAATTAACACATGTTAATGTGTTGCAGTTTGAGGAAGCCTGGCTCGATTAATACTAGAGCTTCTGCAATCCTGCATCTCGTACAAAGCTGCATAGCAGATGAGTAAAAGGAGCTGAGGCCCAAGGGTTCTATGCAGCCCACGCAAGCCTACCCATAAAATCCCTCTGAAAGTTGCATCAAAGTATGATTTTTTTAACATAACTGAAGAGAAAAATGATTAGCCAAGTAGATTTATAATGTATGCAACCAGAGGCCATTATGCAATGTATACACAGTATACACAGTGCAAGGTATAAAACTGCCAAATTAATCTTCATTGAATTGATATAGTATATTCTTCATAGTAAGTCAGAAACTTTCCTCTACAATTAATTGCCATTCATTGAGAGTTCTGGCCAACATAGTGAAATCCATGGGAAGTGGACACGGCCAGACAATGTCGGCTGGAGTCCCCCAGGATGAGGGCGCTCTCAGGGGCCACACCTACCCTCTGGAATGGATTACCCAATGGGCTCCGGATGGCCCCTGACCTCTGCACTTTCCGCACTGACCTGAAGACATGGCTGTTTCAGCAATTTCCCTGATCTGCTACGAGATTTTATTCTGTTTGGGGTTTTATATTGGCTGTTTTTAGGATTTTTATTGTGACGTTGTGTTTTTATTCTGTGTGCCGCCCCAAGTCCTATGGGACGATAAATTTAATAATAATAATAAAAAAATTACCAGCCTATAAAATAAGGCTCATTAGTTTAAGGAGAATATAAATTTGATCAAATTTAGATTTTGTCCTGACCCCTTTGATTTTGGGAAAGAATAGTGGGAACAAATAACTTTTAATCATTTCCATCCGCTCCTCGTGACTGGAGGATTTTTATTTCCCTGTTTCCATATCTACCTTCCCTGTTTCCATATCCATATTCTCCTTCTGTTGGAGGGAATTCTCTAAATCCCAAGATAAACTGTCTTCAGAAAACTGGCCATAACTTTCCTTCTTTCTTGATTTATTTTCTTTCTGTAATCTATAAGAGGTTTTTCTAATTTAGACAAAGAACCACTAATGTAACCAATAAATGAAACAGAGTTCCAGAACAGCTTTAAGTGCTCAGAGGAATTGCTCAAGGTAGCAGTCCAAATTTCCATGCTTCATTTTGTTTTCTGTGTCTATGCATGTGGTTAAGACTAATCCAGTGGATCATTTAAAATATATCCTATATATAAAAGGGTGAACAGAAAATAGATCAAGGTCTAATGTAGTGCATTTGTTTATCAATAGCAACAATAAAGTTAAGGGTAACCAGAAATCTTTCCTGTGAAAAAGTTATGTATTCCATTCTGTTGTGATGGATGGGTAATTTTGCTCAGATTATGCGAGAAGGTACCTGGCCTTCTTAATTCGAAGCATATGTTTTTGCATTAGTATTTGCATCAACTGATAACTATGATCTCACTGTTAAAATATGGTGTTTCTCTTGCACTAATATAAATATCTATCTATAATATTACTAACACTCTCATTGTTATGACTTTTGATTCAGCTAAATGATGCATCACAGGGAAACAGGGGAGGGAGGGAGGAAGGGAGGGAGGGAGGGAGGAAGGAAGGAAGGATTTCCAATGCTGTTTGAGATTCTTATTTGAAAATTCAGTGGGGAAGCCAGCAGGAAGTCAAACATCACTTCCGTTTTCACTGCTTTTTTTGACTAATGTAATCATTCTGCTTCCCAGTTTAGATAAGGAAATATCTCTGAAACAATGAGCCAACAGAGTAAATATTTGCATCTGCCATGCACAAGGCAGAAGGCTCACCAGGCATATTTCTATGCCATATTTGTATATTTTTAAAAAACAACAACAGCCTTGAAATAATTAGATTTTAGGATGAAAAAAGCTAAAGATATGGTATGCAGGATATTAATGAATTCATCTACAGAATTATAGAGCTGAAAAAAAATGTACTGAATTGTTGTTTAAATTCTAGACAGAGGCAGATTGTTGGATAATCTTATGCAGTGGAGTGTGGTTGCCAGATACCTCATGAGAGAACATTAAAATGTCATGAAAACTGGTGGCTCTGATTTAAACCTTTTAACTTATTGGGCTTGGGCTTCTGAGATGTTATCTTGGTTATCACAGATATTCATGAACCCATTCTGACCCCAGGGATGTAATTTTCCAAATAATGTTTACATTAAAATCAGGAGACCACTATATTCAAGCAGCAGCCTTGGCGCTTTTAGAATTATTTAAACATCACTGGCACTTTGAATTCTTTCCATATGACCTGCCCCAGAGGCTGGCATGAAAAGGCATCTGTTGTGGCTTACATCACTGCAAGGGGCTCTTGGCGAACCCCCTGCACCATATTGCTCATCCTCGCAGCTGCTGCCACAGAGCCTCCAAATAGAGTCAAATGTTGGAAAAGAGAAGTCACGTCCGTCACTTGCCTTGTTTTCTCCCACTGGGTGATTATGTAATTTGCAGGAACAGATTTCATATTTTTAATGTGAGCATTATTACATTTTTCAAACCCTTTTATCTCCGGTAATTAATATTGCTACTTCAGCACATCTTGCAGAAGAGCCCAATGATAATATATGTTTATTTTTACAAGAGCAGTTTTGCCAAGGCAATGAAGCTCTTTTTAGCATTATGCAGTTGATACCAGCTCTACTTACCAAGAAGGCTTTAAAAATACTGGTGCTTTAATTTTGTCAGTTTTGATGACCTAGATTTTGTTTGAGATATTTCCTCCTCGTCTTTGGTGAATGATGAAAGTCATCCTCTTACTAGTGTTTCTCTCTGGAAGAGACCTTTCAATAATGCATCAAATTCCATGGAATTTATCTGTTTTCCCAACACTAATCCTCACCTCTTCTCTTTTTCCATGATTCAGTTGCTCAACAAGCCACAAATCTTTCACGTACCAAATATATTTATCTTTGATCCTTCTGTTTTCTCACAGTACATGTGTCAATGTAGTCTCTTGTAGCCACATCTGATCAAAGAAAGGATCAAAGAATGTCAATAAAATTGCCCATCTGCCTGTGAATGTAAAAGTTCATATGAAGCCACAGAAGTAGGAAAGCTTGCCAAAAACTTAAGGGAAGATGTCTAAGGGAAACAAGACACTGAAATAAATTATAACCATCTTCCACAAGCCAACCATTCCTTAATCTACTTTGAAATTATTATTATTATTATTATGTGCCATCCCATCTGTATTCTTGTGATGCTCATGTCATTTTACATGGCATTGCATTCCTTCTTGCAGATTGTCTTAGCTTCATTCAAACTTCAACATTCCTATCGTTAAAGGTAGCACAACCTAGTTATTCTAAACCAGTGAATTCATTTAGCAATTCTGCTGAGCAAGATTAGCCAGTATTCTAGTATAGGAATCCACCCTGCTAAAATAAAATTGCCAATGTCAAGATAAAAGGAAAGGTATGAATAATTCAACTCCCAGTCTTTTTTACTCAGCCCTGCTCTAAATATTTTAATAGTTCTGTGCTAGGGGATATCTAGTTATTTGCTCAGGCACAGATACACAATCTATAAGTAAATGATGAGAAAGGAATCTTCTAATGCAATATGATGGAAGCAACAATCTTTTCCATTAAATTATGCCACAGATCTAATTTGGGAGATTTTTGAAAATAATGGATGCTAGGTTTAAAAAAATTGTCAACTCTAACACATTGCTTTCATTGCTTTCTTGGTCTCCCCATTTATTTTATGTTTAAACACAGACACAGACACAGACACAGACACAGACACACACACACACACACACAAGGCACACTCAAAAGCATTAATTGGATTATATCATGACCAATGCTCATATAGCAGTTTTCTTCTACATGGTGCCCTCTCATTAGGCTACACTTTAATTCTCAGAATTTCTCCCTAGAGGTTCATGAGGCCAGAGTGATGCGATGAAATAGTGCTCCTTTGTGACCTTACAGTATTGTTTTTATCCCTGTTCCCTCTGGTTTCCTTGGGGGAGTTAATCATGTCAGCTTCGGTCTGGAATAATTGAAGGGCTTCATTCTTGATTCTTTAAGATCTTTCCTTGAGGGTCCTGAATTTCCTGGTTGTACATATTGCTACTCCAGCAGAGGATCCATTCACCAGAGAATAGAGCACTGTCATTTTATCAAATTTCATTCTAAGAATTGTAAAACTAGATTGCTCTATTTTTTCACCATAATGAGAATGTAATGAGAGGTTATGTGTGTATATATACCAATGTAGAAACTATATTTTTCTCTCTCATGTAATCATTGGAACTATTTTGATTACACTGTCATAAAAGCTCAATAAGAATTAATAAAATTTATGTGATTATTGCATTGCCTTGATGTTCTTATATTAAATAAATTAATAATAAATAAATAACTTTATTGTCATTGTACGTGTATACACAGTATACCCATACAACGAAATTCACTTAACACCCAAAGACCAGGTCCAACATACATAACAATCCCCAAACACATTCCCACCCACCACAATTCTCCACCCCTAAACCATCCAAACATCCACACAACAGACCAAGTAATACTGTCCAACAGTTCACTGATGGTGTCCCTTTAGTTCATTGTTGAGTGCAATTATAGCTCTGGGATAAAAACTATTCAGAAAACGTGTGGTTCGAGTTTAATTGTTCTGTATCTTCTGCCAGAAGGCAACAGTCCAAAAAGATTGTAAGCAGGATGGGAAGAGTCTCTGAGAATGTTATGCAACTTTCTCAAACAGCGAGATTTGAAGATGTCGTCCAGGGCTGATAGCTGGAGTCCGATAATATTCTGGGCAGTTTTAATGATTCTCTGTAGACTTTTTTTGTCTGCTACAGAGCTGCTCCCATACCATGCAAGAATGCCATAGGTCAGGACACTCTCAAAGGTGCTGCAGTAGTAGGACAGAAGTAGATGCTGAGATAGATTTATCTTCCTGAGCATTCTCAGGAAGTACAGCCTCTTCTGTGCCTTCTTCACAAGCATGTTAGCATTCATAGTCCATGAGAGGTCCTTCCAGATATAAATGCCCAGAAATTTAAAACTACCCACAAGCATCACACATAGAAGTAATTACTTTCATGCACACATGCATGGACACACAATTTCCCTGCATGTATCATTTATTATAAATAATCATAATATTACAATGAATAATCTTTAGTTGTATGTATGCTGCTCAATGTTAACATGAATGGTCCCTTTTACACCTCTTTCAAACCAATGATCCCCTCTATCCAAAATGTGGACTTTGCTGTTTTCAAAAGAGTGATATTTATCTTTCAAATGCAGATGGACAGCTGAATCTTGTCCTGATGGGTTTGATCTTCTATGTTGTGCCATGCACTTGTGAAGTGGTTGTTTTGTTTCACCAATGTATAGATCTGCACATTGGTGAAACAAAACAACCTGCACCTATTCTCCATCCTCTCCCCCCTTCCCCAACCCCTGCCACCATCACAACTGATGAAGTTTCTTGGATGAAAAATGAATTGTTTTGTTCTTCTTCCTCACAGAAAAAACAGTCCAGTTGCCTTTTGTAAAAGTACTTTTGAGACAACTATGACCTGGATGACTGAGAATCTCCACAGACAAACTGAAGACTGTTAGCTTATGAAGGTATAGCCAACTTTTAATTAATTAAGCCAAATGGATAAACATCCATTGAAAAGAAACATGAAAAATAATGCGTACCTCAATTATTTTCAGCAATGGTCCTTTGCGTGATGTAGTGATGTAGAACAGCAAAAATTTACATTTACTGGAATCACCACTAAGGACAGGAGGAAGCTTATGCTGAAATGTAGTGCATCAATTATTATCTTTCCCCCTATGCAAATTGGGATGCCATTCACTGATCTTTGCTTTCTCAACCTATTTGTTCTATTTTTGGCAATGTGTAAGGGGCCAACCCAGCTACAAAATCAAATTTTCTGTGCTGAAAAAAAAAATACAGAAGGAGATCTCTATGTGTGTGCGTGCATGAGTGCATGTGGGCGTATTAAAAACATGTTTTAAAACAAATTTAAAAAGGAAGATTTTTAAACTTTAAAAAAATCGAAGACAACACAATTTACGTGTACAAGAGAGGTAGGGCTTTAATCAGTTTGATCAGTACCTCTTTACTTTGTGGACCTGTGGCTGTTTCTGAAACCATATTTTTTAAAACAAATAATTTCATTGAATTTCAAAAACTGATAGATATAAAAGATAGGTGAGTGGACAAGAAAAAAATTAGGAAAGGAATAGTCAGGAAAAAAGCAAGATAAGGTACAAAGAGCAAAAAAAGGAAGAAAAAGTAAAGAGAATAGAAAAGATATGACTTCTGACTTTTTTTCTAACGACATACATAAAAATACATCAAATTCTTATTTATTTATTTATTTGATTTCTATAATTGCTCATCTCACCAAGTGACTCTTACTCTAAAGTTCATATCTACATTACCGTATTTTCCGGCGTATAAGACGACTGGGCGTATAAGACGACCCCTGACTTTTCCTGTAAAAATATAGGGTTTGGGCTATACTTGCTGTATAAGACGACCCCTCTTCCAACGCACACCAAATAAAAATTAAAAAACATCAACTGGCTCACCCACAATGTAAAAGCAGCTGTGCTAGACCCAAAATGGCCCCTGCAACAAGCAGGAACCTCACACAGCCACAAAAAGCCCCAAAAAACAACTTTCACACTTTACACACACAAAATTCCACATAAGCTTTGTGAGATTTTGTGCGTTTGTGTAGTTAGAGTGAAACACTACAGAAACACACTAAATCTCAGAAAGCTGCACAAATATTATTTTATACTATTTTTATTTTTATTTTTATTTTATTTTTATTTATTTGAAAGCTAAATTTAAAACTTCCTAGCCTAAAACTTAGACCTAGCCTTTAAATGGCTAGGTCTAAAAAAGAACAACTAAAAAAACCCCAATTAACTATTAGCCAGCTTTGCTGGCTGAGTAATTCTGGGAGTTGAAGTCCACAACTCCCTGCCTGCTTGATTGCAGGCAGGGAGATTTAGTTGCTTGCTGATGCAATGGATTGCAGGCAAGGCAAGGCAAGCGTTGCGGCTAGCAGCTAAGGTAAGCAAGCTGGAGGGGGGTGGGGGGTGGGAATTTTGCTGCGTACCAATTAGCAGGCAAAAATTAGCAGCTGGGATGGCCAGCGTTGTGTAAAAGGAAAGTTTTTCCCTTTTACACAGCACTTGGCCATCCAGGCTCTGGCTATCCCAGCTGAGTTGCCTGCTAATCAGGCAACTCAGCTGGGATGGCAAGCGTTGTGTAAAAGGAAAGTTTTTTCCTTTTACCCGGGGCTTGCGTGTAACTCAGCTGATTAGCGGCAACTCAGCAGGCAATTCAGCTTGGCTCCTTAGAGCCATTTAAGGCTCGTCAAAGCCTTTCGGGATGGTCTGCCTGGTTACAGGAGACCGACACCCGGGGTATAAGACGACCCCCGACTTTTGAGAAGATTTTTGTGTGTTAGAAAGTCGTCTTATACGCCGGAAAATACGGGTATTTCTATAATCATATATAATTCTAATTCTAATCATCAAATTCCAAAATCAAAAATTCATTTCTTTCAGTTTTTCATAAAAAGTCCAAAAGTAGTTTTTAGGTAGAAATAAAATTGGTTAAAGTCTTCTCTTTAATCAAAGCTGTCAATTTTGCCATCTCCACTAGATCCATTAACTTTACCATCCATTCTTCCATTGTAAATACTTGCAAATCCTTCCACCTTTGTGCAGAAGGAAGTTTCCCTGCTGATATCGTATATAAAAACAAAGTTCCATAAGATCTTGCAATTAATTTGTCCATTAATCCTAAAAGAACCCAGCTAAATACAGTACCTTTACTGTACTTTTAAAATCTCCTGAATCAAAATACGTATTTGATACCAATATTTTCAAATTTTTTTTGGATATATTATACAGTTGGATCAATGGGAGAATGGATGGAAGAAATGGTTGATATTTACAATGAATTATATAACCTTAAAGAGAACTTTTATAAAATGATGTGTCTTTGATATTTGCTGAAAATGTAATCAGGTTGAAGGTACTTTTTTCATCCTTGTGGCCATATAAGAAAGCTGAAATCACATATTTTTGTAAGCTCCTATTTTGTCTATCCTGGCTGGGAATACTGGGTGCTGAAATCCAAGCCATGGAACATTTCCAGAGTAGCCTTGATTCTGTCTCTGACATTGAAGTACCTTTCAACAGGCTCCTATCTATTGAAAACAAAGGAAGATCAAGTTTTGATCAACTTATTTTAGATTGCAACTTGTCAATGAGATCACAGGATGAAAGACTGAAGCCAAATGAATCAAATACCATGAAGGCAAAAGTGCATTCTTGGGTTGAGGTCTCATTGTTGTCTCTTGTCATCATTAGTCATGCTGTTAGGTAACAAACCAGAAGATCACCAGAAGATCAGAATGCAAAGGTCCATAGTGATGATTAAACACAGTAAGCAAAGATGGAAAAGAAATGAAATTATCTTGGACACTAACAGAGAGGAAGAAATAATATTTAAGACAAGTCTTTAAAATGGAGATTCTCAGTCTCCAAGTGATGGTTGCCTTTAAAATGAGAACTGACTGAGATGATTGTTCAAGATAATATGGTATTTATTTATGATGGTAATAGATGCTATTGGCAAATAAAGTTAAATTTACATGCCATGATGCTCATTGGACTGTGACAACGACGGTTCTTCAGGTTTAGATTATGGATCACTTAATGGCGTCATTATCTTTCTGCTCCACTTTTCACATATGTTCTAGTATGTCAGCATTGGTTGGGAGTTTGGCTTTAAGAGGGAGGGAGGGAGGGAGGGAGGGAGGGAGAAAGGAAGGAAGGAAGGAAGGAAGGAAGGAAGGAAGGAAGGAAGGAAGGAAGGAAGGAAGGAAATTATAGATTCTAATTATCTGATTCCCAACAAACTTGTCTTTGAGGGGTCCTTGGCACTCTCTGAGTTTGGCTGTTTTCTTGCAGATGTTTCATTACCCAAACAAGGTAGCATCATCAATGCTAGTGATAGCACTAGCATTAATGATGTTACCTAGCTCAGAGAGCACCAAGGACCCCTCATTTCAACCTTGAGCTACAAATATTCTCCTTTATTGGTACACTTGCCTTTGTTTTTCAAATGTGTTGGGGTTTCAGCTTCATAGTTGAATTCATAGTTCATATCACATAGTCCCAGTCAAAAGACAGGGTTTTCTTTTGACCAGAATCCACTGGCCCTTATTTCGTGCTCTTGCAATTTATATTTTCAGTTCAACTTCTGACTATATATCATCATTTGTGTCAATCCATCGAGAGATATTTTCTTGTTACAGTGTGACTAATGGTACTTTTGGGGCTGAGGGTGAGTGAATGACTTTAGTAGAACAATTCCTTCAAAGAGACCAAGATTGTGGAAGCTTTTTTGTTTCTTTAATATGTGCAAATGTCAGGTTTCGAGGTCGTCTCAAATAAATTGCATTTCAAACAAAGTCTTTGATGAAAATCTTACATTTATTAAGCATGACATTCTAGCTCCAACTCCATCGAAGCCAACACTGACTTCCTGACCCAAAACCCTCCCTTCTTTTCCCCACTCCTCTGCACTCATTGGCCATCTTCCAAGTCACTCTACCCCTAATTTACTGCTCCAGCTCAAAGGAATTCCCCCTTCTCATCCCATCTCCTAGGGGATATTATCTCCAGGGAAAATAAGTAGGCGAAAAGTCAAACATCCCTTTCCAGATGCCTCTGCTTCTCCTTCTTATGTCAGCACTGGAGAAAATACAGCTTGAAGTGCTGACAGCAAGTATATTCACAAGTATTAGGGGTGGGGAAAAACAGAACAATATCCACCAGTGTGTCCAAACTTCCTAGTAGAAAGTCTCTCCTTCCCTCCTGTTATACCCAAGGCACTAACTTTCTCTATCACTTTCCCAGAACTACTTGCTAGCAACCATCGACTTTTTATACTACCATTTCTGCCCCCTCACACACTTTCTCCTTCCTCCCTGCTGCCCAGTTTTTCATTAAGAGATAAGAATGGAACTGGCCAAATTATTTTGGAGAATGTTTAAAGGTTTTCATTGTGCATCTTTTTTGGACTTTGTCAGACTTCTCTCTACATAGACATTGCAAGATGCACCTCCATCTGGGGCTTCTGTCCAGCCCTTCCAGGTCTGTGGCTTCCCCAAAGTTTCGAGGTGCCCCTCTCAGGCAGCCAACTCTCCATCTACCTTGGGTTTGGGGTGAATCACATCCCTCTGTGGCCTGGTGTTTGCTTCTCTTCACCAGGGAAGCTTCCAGGCAAAGTCTTCAGACCTCTTCTCCCTTTAGAGCCATGAGATAGCAACTGCTCTTACCAGTAACCCAGTAATTCACAGCAAGTCTTTGTCCAGTCACCAATTTCCTGCACAGTCATTCCAAAACGTTTTCTGCCTTTCTGCCTCAGAGCAACGCAACTCAAAACTTGGCAATGTCTCTCTCTCTCTCTTCTCCCTCCATATGATTCAAATCCCCAGAATTTCCCACAGCAACTGAAGAGGTAGGTCCCCCCACCCAGGGTTGTAAAACCCCAAGGCTTGTATATTACATTTGGCCAATGAGAATCTTGCTTCTGTCTGCCTCACAACAGTCCTGGCAAAAAGCCAGAGCAACTCATCTGTTCTCCTGACAGCACAGCTGCCCTCCAAGGTCATACCTGAGCTGCTTCTCCTTGCTTTGTTTCATTCCCCCCCCCCCCCTTTTCTGGCTCCCACCAGCAAAGCAACAGCCAGTCCAGTCACAAAGCCATATACCACACTTCTCCAGGATATCTGTCTCTACTCTGGCCTGTCAGGTTTCTCAAATTGCACCCATCACCATTGTAATCAAGTCTATTCACCTTGTTGCCGATTATTTTCATCTTTATCATCCTTGTCAGCTGTATAAACTTCTCCAAAGTTATCCAAAGGGCAGACTTTGCATAACATACCCCAAATTAGCCTGGTTGTTTGTAGCTTGAGTGAAGAATCTAGATTATTTTGTTCTATTTTGACTATCTATGGTTTTCTCAAGAATATTCTACAACACCCTAATATTCAAAAATGTCAATGCACTTTCTATCCTGCTTCTTCAAAGTCACAGTTTTTGCTCCCATACAGCATCATGGGGAAAACCACTACTTGCATAATTCTGATCTTGTAGGTATCAACATATCATTGCATCTCAATATCTTTTTCAAGGCCTTCATGGTTACTCTGTCACGTTCTAGTATGCAGCATATTTCTTGATTGTTGGTTCCTTTATTGTTGTCCTTGATCTTGAAAGGCAAAAAGTATTCACCACTTCAATGTCTTTATTTTCACTTCTAAGACCGGTTGTTCAATCTGTGGTCATCAATTTGGCCTTCTTTATATTTAACTGTAGTCTCCTTTATTTTATTGTGCCTCTTGAGCAAGTGATTGATGTTCTTTTCTTCAGTTTTAAAGCCATATTCATTTTCTTTCAACCCAGACGCTCTCAATATGTATTTATCATATAGATTAAATAAATAACGAGAAAGTATGCAGCCTTATTTCTGCTCTTTATTGGAGGATATACAATAGCCGAGATTCACAACAAGCAAGTGCAGATTTTTTTTACAATGACTGAAATTATTTTTCTCTATTCCTGCACAATATGGAAACGGACAGAAAAGAAACAGCTCTTGTATGTGTAAAGGAGAATGGGCATTTTGTCTTCTGTTCAACAGATCTGCCACAAGAGGTCAGCATACATTCAGCTAACACAGATAACATGCATGAAATTTAGTTTAAACTAGCATTGCTCAATCTCGGGAATTTTAAAATATATGGACTTCAAGTCCTAGAATTCCTCAGTTCCTGAGACTGAGAAATATTGACTTAAGCATTAGCATAAAATAATTTAATAGGATTCAAAGCTCATAGTAACTTCCTATACTTCTGAAATTGATTGACTTTTTAAATAAAAATATGTATCTTTAAAAAGAGTCCAAATTATTCTGAATGATGCCTTTGCTAGAGGTCACTAACTCCTGAAGTAATATCCCAAAGGTGCTTTTTTTTCAAAAGGCAACTGGACTTCCTTGTTTTTCTTTGAAGATGTTTCACTTCTCATCCAAGAAGCTTCTTCAGCTCTTGGGTGAGCTTCTTGGATGAAACAACCATGACCTTGATGACTGAGAATTTCTACAGACATCTTGAGGAAATGGAAAACAAGTATAAAATGTATGGTCCTACAGTATGGATAAAGGCATATGCTGCCTGGCTCTAGTTCATTTGCTGTGATTGTTCTTGGTACTCCATGGCCATTACCTGTATTTGTGTGGCTATCTGTTGTGTTCAATGTGGATAGAACTGCTTGGGCTTTCCAGCCCGTAGGATATTTCAAGTGATTATAGGAATAAATTGGCTGAGAATTCTGGGAATTGCAGGTCCAGGATGAGTGGCTGTTAGACTGGAGAAGACTGATCTATGCCTATATGCAAAGATCCTGGAGACGACAATGGTATTTCAGAAAGGGTCTGCTCCAACAATCAGCAAAATGTCTTGGTGGAATGTGTCTGTTGCCACAGGCTTGCCAGATCTGTGGAAATTTGTCTAATTTTTATTAACATTAATAAAATAACTAGAGGCTTTTGTAAGCTATGAATTAACTTTAGCTAAATTAGCTGTACCGTTACCTTCAAGGAGTAACATTTCTTTGACATCTGGCAGCAAGAGCTAGACAGTTCAACCACAAACCCTCTATAGGCTGACCACAAACATTTCTTATAGACTAGCTGATAGGATGCAGCTTTAACATTGGGCTAAGATGGATTGCAAGCGAGCCTGTTGCTGCAGGGCTGTCAAACTCCAGGCCCGCAGGCCGGATGTATCATGCACTGACCACATCCACACCTGGTTTAGAAAAGGGGGGGGGGAGTCCCAATATGTCACGTGACACTGCCATGATGATGTGAGTTTGATACCCCTGCATTACTGGAATGAAGGACGGTGATGTGATATTTAGCTTAAGGAGTGGTTGTAGTGTCTGGACAAGTATCTGGAGATGAACAAAGTTTATCATTAGCACAGTAAAACATGTCTAGGATATGATAATGAAGTGATATTAAAGTATTATGGGATGGCTTTTCTTCATGCACATGCTTATTTGTACCCTATGACTATCGTTAAGTGTTGTACCTTATGATTCTTGATGAACGTATTTTGTCTTTTTATGTACACAGAAAGCATATGCACCAACGACAAATTCCTTGTGTGTCCAATCACACTTGGCCAATAAAGAATTCTATTCTATTCTATTCTATTCTATTCTATTCTATTCTAGTCTAGTCTAGTCTAGTCTAGTCTAGTCTAGTCTAGTCTAGTCTAGTCTAGTCTAGTCTAGTCTAGTCTAGTCTAGCCTAGCCTAGCCTAGCCTAGCCTAGCCTAGCCTAGCCTAGCCTAGCCTAGCCTAGCCTACTCTACTCTACTCTACTCTACTCTACTCTACTCTACTCTACTCTACTCTACTCTACTCTACTCTACTCTACAGTCTATCTTTGTGACTGTCATGTAATTTTGTAACCAATGAGCAATTTCTTACTTTTGTTTCCTGTAGGTAAATTGTATAAAAACAAGTGTCTAGTTTTCAGAGCACTCTTAGGTGTGAAGCTCAGAGGACTCCTGCTTCTGTACAGAAATAAAAGAGTTTTGTCTTTCCTTGATCCTGTGTGGAAATTGGCTTCTTCGCAGGTTCCTGTACATAGCGATCCTTACAGGCTTGTCTATGGTTTAATGGCCCTTACTGCTCCTTAAAGTTCCTTCTTCTGTTGTTTCCCCTGATAGATAGACCCAAATCTTGCCTTCTTATTATTTGTTCATATATCTTTGGTCAACTTTGAATGATCTCAGAATCTAACAGGTCAGACCTGGTTAGTATGTGGATTGGAGACCACCAGGAAATGCCAGGGCTGGACTGTATTAAGACACACACACACACACACCCATCACCCTGGAAGAAGGCAATGACAAAGAAAACTAGATTGGCACACTTATCAAGTCACTTAGAGTTGCATTTAACTTATGGAAGACTTTTTCTCACCCATAAGCCGTGCTTCTTTATTAGGGCAGCCACTAATGTAGGGCCAAAATGGGTGGGTGGGGGGACACCTGATATTTTAACTGCTACACCAAACTGGGTCTATTTATTTTGCATGTATCAATGTATATCCTATAGTTATATTAAAATAGAAATACAATTTGTCAGACCATAATGGAGAAGTATTCAATCTAAATGACAAAGATTGAAATGTTGGTGTTGTAAACAGCTTGGAGAATTTTACCCATACTTTAAATATTATATTTGAAATGAGATATGGTACAGCCCACCAATAACACATTTCCAACATTTTATTATGGTATTCTACTCATTTATTTCTAAAATACTAAAATAAATAGGTAAATATATCAGAGATGGGTAAATGCAGTTTCTAAAAATCAAATCAGTACATATTGAACATCTTCATTTGATCTTTTTGCAAATTAAGTTATACAATATAACATCCATTTCTTTTCTCTCCTTAATAAAGGGATTTCCTTAGTATAGTTCCTAAATAGCTCTAAATTGTAGCTTTAAAATGTGATGTATTTGTTTCCCAATCAAATATTTTACTAAAAAGGCTTGCACTCTCTGTGAACTTTAAGCAGTGCAGGGCTGGCTCAAGTAAACCTTGATTGTTTAATGAAGTACTTAAACAACTGACCTTAGACATCCCTTCAAATGAATTTATTGTATTAGAATGGCAATTACCTTCCAAACTGCTACATTGTAGCTTGGTTGACTTCATTTATGACACCAATTAAGCAAGCACCAAATATTAATGTTATTTGTTCACACTTTATGAATTAGGATGAAGCTCAGATAACTTTCATTGCCAGGGAACTGCAAAAGTTAGGAAGTTGGGCACATCTATTTTCCCAGAATCACTTCTGCAAATTTATGTAAAGTGAAACTGAATTGAAGCTGGAATGCATTTTACAATATAGAGCATCGCGTGCCGAGGTGGGGGAGTGGGGGAGGTTCATGCGCGTGCGTGCCCATACCCATAATTCTATGTGCTTCACCCTGCGCATGCTGTCTGGAGGCTGGGGACAGCAAAAAATATCACTTCCTGTTCAACCAGGAGTTGGGAAATGGGCCGTTTCAGGCCTCCGGAGGGCCTCCGATGGGGTGGGGAAGGCTCTTTTTGCCCTCCCCAGATGCATAGAGAGGATCTGGAGCCAGGTGAGAAAGAAAATGGCCCTTCCCCACCCTCTCCCAGGCCCTCCGGAGGCAGGAAACAGCATGTTTCCCTACTTCTGGTGTGCCCAGAAAGCTTGAAAATCAGCTGGCCGGCATGCGCATGCGCGCCAGAGCTGAACTGGTGTGCCCACTGATATGGCTACGTGTGGCACCTGTGGCATGTGTGCCATAGGTTCATCATCACGGATATAGAGGATTGCGTTCGAAGTTAGAGTAGCTTTACTGCAGTGGTCAGGGTACTGATGCTATGCCGACCAGATGACAAGACTCCCTTCTAAAATTTGGTCTTGGCATTTGAAACCCTAAAGGCCGTGTGATGTTGGCTGCGACAAGGGAGTTCCAGATTCAAGTTTGTCACGGGGCAAACTAGGTAAGTTTGGGTCAGTTAATATCTCTCCATCTGTTGTGAAGATCACCTACAAAGAGGCACCCTTATATGCTGCATAGCACTTCTATCAAAGGAAAGATCGCTACATTAACTGTTTGAGACCATGCATATAACAAGCCAAATTGCCCAGGTTTTAAGATTTCCTACAGAGTGATACTGGGCAATTTGATTCTTTCCAAAAGAAATTGGAACAAGAGAATGAGAACAGGCCCTGTAGGGCAAAACGCTCTGGAATGGTTGTGTTTCAGAATGACTGAAGTCAAAGTTTTTTGTCTGCGTTCGAATCTTTTTTTCCCCTTAAATCTGGCAAGCATTGAATTTGTTTTGATTTCTTAATTATTCATGATGATGACTGGTCCCATACTATAGTCTATAGTTTAGACTGGTCCTATACTTTATTGTGTAAACCATTTTAGGAAAAAATATTTTGAAACAGTCTCAATCTTAGATATTTGAGAAAATAATATTACTACTCCTCCATTTGGGAAAAGATTCCAAAGCGAGTGTGTGTGCTCACGCGCTCACATTTTCAGTGTGCAGCGAACACTGGTAAAGTTATGTGAAACCCACCTCCACTGAAGATCCAATTTCATTTGGAATTTAATCCCAAATTGATTGCCCTTTTAGCATTTCTCTTGATGCTTCTCCAAAACGCACTCCTAAGAAGCCACATCTCTCTCTCTCTCTCTCTCTCTCTCTCTCTCTCTCTCTCTCTCTCTCTCTCTCTTTCTCTCCCTCTCCCTCCCCCCCTCTCTTTCTCACACACATACACACCAGAGGTGGGATTCACTTACCTTCCCTACTGGTTCACAAATGTGAGTGTGCACGCTTGCTTCACTCACACACGCCACCTCTGCGCATCCACCTAGCCTTCTGCTCATGCGCAGAAGTAGTTGCAGATTACATCTGGGTGGGTGAGTGGAGCCTCCCGCTGTCACTGCTATGGGTTCACGCAATCCAGAGAGAATCGGCCGAATTCCAACACACACACACAGATACACACAGAGTTTAAGCAAATTCCCTTGTTTTGGAGACTTTTATCACAAGCTAGAAAGTACCTTGGAGGTCTTATAGTTCAACCTTCTGCTCAAGGCAGAGGACCTCATACATATGCAAGTTCTCAGACATCTCGGTTTTGGCTGCAAGAACTGCAGGCAGCCTTCCTTGCCACACACTTCCTCCTCCTGCTGCCACAGGTGGGAGGCCCAAAAGAAAGCGCCTAGTCTGGGCACACAGCCCTCCACGATGGAGCCCTTCCTGGGGAGCAAAGCAAGAACTTACTGATTCATCCCAAGGGCGAGCACCAGAGTGGCGGCAGCGGGGCTCCGGATGGCCGGCCCTCAGGGGAGGAATTTTCTCCCAGGCCTCCCACCCATCAAGATGTTGCTTGATCTCATGGCCACTTCTTGTGGCCCTTGTTGGTGTTGGACATACCTTGGGCGCTCGGGGAGATGCTCCATGTGCTCTCTGGATCGACAGCTGTTTCTCTCTGCTGCTGCTCTTGCTGGGAAAGTGTCTTGCACAGCAAAGCGAAATTTAGCAGCTGTGAGTCGCCGCTTTCTTCTAAGTTCCACCTGGAAAGAGGCAGAGAGAAGCAGCCAGGTTGAATGCTGTTTCTCTCTGCCGTAGCACTTTCCGGATGGGATTTACAGGACCCAAAGCGGCGGCTCACAGCTGCTAAATTTTGCTGTGCTGCACCGGACACTCTCCCAATAAGAGCAGCAATAGAGAGAAATAGCTGCCAACCCAGAGAGCACATGGAACATCTACATGAGTGACCAAGGCTCGCCCAACACCAAGGGCTGGAAGAACAGGCTGCAAGATCTGAGAGACGCCGGAGATACAACCTGGCTGCTTCTCTCACTGCAGCACTTTCCAGATGGGACTTCTTACAGGTACTTCTTACAAACTACTTCGGGGCCCCTGCACCCATGCGGCCCCCATGCCCGTGATGTCCCCCCCATTGCCCTTCAGCTGTGTGCAGTAGGCCGCAGGCCAGATACATTGCTTCAGCCCAAGGGGTCATAATTTGAGGTCAGAGAGGGAATGTGTGCAGCATGTGGGCAGAGGCCCTAGGGAAGGCCAGAGCCAGGGACTGGTGCATCCCCTGACTCAAGGCGAAGGGGGAGTGGGCGGCATGCAGGCGGAGGCCCTGGGGAAGAACCGAGCCAAGGACCAGCTCATCCTCTGAGGTGAAGAGCATGCAGGCAAAAGGGCATGCAGGTGGCGTGCAGGTGGAAGGATGGCGAGAACCAAGCCCGAAAGGAAGCTGAGCCTCGCTGTATCCACCCCGAGATGGCTCTTCAGGTGCTTACCTTTGCGGGCAGCCACGGTGAGCAAAGCGGGTGAGGTGCGGAGATCAACTGGGCCACGTGGTCTGGGCAAGCGAGCCATAGAGTAGCTGGGCATTGGTGTGACTCTAGCCACTGGCCAAGGTGGGTGAGGTGAGATAGAGTGCAGTGGGGAGGAGCGCAGCAGGGTGGTGTGGGGCAGGGCAGGGTGGGCGGGGCCAGCCAGTGATGGGATTTGCCGGTCTCCTGAACTGTGCAGAATCGCAACAACTGGTTTGCCTGAACCGGTCAGAACTGCCAGCAGCCCACCTCTAGCTGATGGTACTGTTTAAACTTCTGGCTGACTGTACCAACAACCATAACAATAAAAATCCTATAAATAAAATAAGACTTTCTCATTACTAAAACCACAAATCTTAACATCATCCAGGCAACTCTGACACACAATCTTACTGTGTTGGAAACTGGAATGATGTAATAAGGTTATGACAGGAAGAGCAATGTAATTATTAATGGCACCATATCAATTGGAGGAGAGATGGTGTCCCTTCAGGGTCACAGCTGAGTTTGGTATTAATTACTATATTTTGAAATGAAGAGGAGAAGGAGAAGAGGAGAGAAGGTTTTGTTTCCCTGGTGATATTAAGCTGGGAGGATAGCATGGCAGATCTTGTTGACTGAGAATTAAGACTGAAATGAAGCTTTTAAGAGATTGTCTACCTTACCAAGATGAGGCCTAGTAAGCAGGGCCAGTTCTAGACTCTCTAGGCATTTTCTCTTCTTTTCTCACCCAGAAATGTGATTTAGAATATAGAATCATAAGGTAGAAGGGACATTAGAGGTCTTCTAGTCCAACCCCATGCTTAAGGCCAGTTTCCCCCAAAGAGTCACAGTTCTCTAATTTTCTGTTATTTTTAATTCTGATTTTTCTGCAGCCGACTAACTTTCTAAAATTTGGATTAACTCCAACCATCCAATTAATTGACCTAAAACTGATGCAGAGTTTAAAATTTAAAATATTACTTTCTTCGGTAATTTGGGGGAGCCTGCTAGCCACCTGAAGCTTAAAAGGGTATGCACCAAGTTACTCATGACCAGGAAGGAAGCAAGAATAACAGAATAACGGCAAATTAGAAGCCTTTTCTCCATCAATTCCATCAAAATGTGGGAAAAAAAGAAAAGAAAAGAAAAGGGTAGGAGGGAGAGACGAATGCTGTTGTTACCTTAAAAAATGATCCTCCAGTCATTTAATGCTAGAGAGAAAAGTTATCAGCCTGTGCAAGTCAGGCAAGTCATATTCTGGTTTCCACTATGCATATGGCAACAGTTATATTTATTTATATGTATAATTAATAAATATAATTATAAATAGTTATATTTATAATTATATTTATAATATTTATAGTTATAGTTATGTTTATCCTCAAACCAGTGAGCTGGCCCACATAGTGCACCGTTACCACTTTTCAAGGGTTTTCTTGATCAGGTTGTTTAATTTCTCTACTGGGTTGGCACAGTGGTGGGTTCTTTTCAGTTTGGCCTGGTTCTCCCGAGCTGGTAGTAGTGATGATATGATGTCACTGAACCAGTTCTGCCCCGCTTCCCCCACCCCCCACCCCCTGCACCCTGTCCACCCCCCGCATTATTCTTACCTTTTATATGGCCCTACCCCCAATCTATTGCTGCCTCCTGAGTCCCAGCTGATGGCTAGAGGGAAAAAACTGTTTAAACTCTTGCCGCGGGGCTGCCCTACAGCTGATCAGTGTTAAAAGAAAACAAATGAGTAGACTGGTGCCTGCAAAAATACATGAGTAGATCAGTGCCTGCAAAATAAATGGGTAGATTGGTACAGCTCTGCAAGCATTTAAAAGCATGGTAGACCAGTACCTCTGCTAAATCCTTAATAATTGTCACATGACCATCAAACCACGCCCACAAAACCGGTAGTAAAAAATTTTAGAACCCACCCCTGGGTTGGCATTTACTGGGATGTAAGTTTCTTTCTCTTCCAGTAACTCTTTGGCTTTCTGTATATATTGCAGAAAGCATGATAAGCATGGTTTGGCCTTTGTCTGCTGGGAAGATGGTGATGATTTGTCTTAAATATAATTTATTTATAATTATAAATAAATACAGTTGTTGTAGGGAGAACCAGAACATAACTTACCCCGGGTACCAAAATGTCTAGAGCAGGGCTGTCAAACTTGTGGCTCGCAGGCTGGATGTGCCTCATACTGGCCACTCCCACGTCCAGTTTAGCAAAGGGGAAAAAAGTCCTGATACGTCATGTGACATCGTCGTGACGATGCGAGTTTAACATCTCTGGCCCAGAGTGATTCCTGTAAGCATTTTTTCCTATGTCTGACCAATTCTTTCTTCCTCCTCCTGACAAGACAGAGAGATTGGAAAGGAAGGGATTACAAGAGTGTAAGTAGGCAGACAATACACATTGACAGGAGCATATTTGGGGCTGCTGATGGCTGCCACATTCTTTTTGATATGTATTCCCCATATGTGTCTGTTTACTCTATTATAATCTCTTCTTCTCCAATGAATATAAATACAAATATGAATTCCTTTTTTGATAATCTGGGGTGAACACTTCAAAATGTGGGGCAGTGAGGTAAATGAAAGCAGCCACAGGTATGTGATTTCTCATTTAGCAACTGTTTCACTTAACAACAGAGCTACTGATCCCTATTGTGATTGATAAATGAAGACTACTTGCATATTCTGGGAAAAAGAATTTAATTATTGGGTGCAAACCAGAGCCCTTAAAAATCCATGTTTGCCACAAATTAGAAGGCCCAGCTTTTATTTAAAATGTTCCCCTTTCTTTTGCATAAGCTGCAGACACAAACTGGAAGACACATATTGATTTTATGATAAAACAGTCTTGAATGCCAGGGCATTTCAACTATAATCTTATTATCCATGCTTCATTTTAGAAAATAAATTTACCCCTTGCTCTTTTTATTTTCAAAGCACTTGAAATATAAAACAACCTGATTAAGTTATGCGTGCAGAGCGTTTTCTGACCTTTCTGACTTTCTTGACTTCTTTGCATTCTTCAGAAGTTCAAGGATTTCAAAATTGGTTCTGAGGCAAGTCCAGGCTCCAGTTAACTCCTCTTCCTGGATAGAAGAAAACACTTAGCTAAATGAAGACTGAAAACCTATCCGCTTGCCAATGAAGGGGGTTGACCTCTCCTGACCACCCTTCAGCCATGATCAGTTTGCATTGTTAACCTCAACCTATGGTCAAACTGATACTTGTTTCTGGTGCTGATAGGATGATGAGCAGTGATACCAGTGAGAGGAAAATACAGTTTGATGGATGTGCCCTGCACTTTTCGCATGCAAAAGGCAAAACCAAGTTTCTTTTTCAAGTAACACCTACCTCAGACCATCTCTCTTTCTCTCCCCATGAATTTAGAATGAATGTACTTAATTTGCCTTAAGATTAAGTGTTTTATTATCTTTACTGAAGAGATTTCTATGATGGTGGTAAAGCAACACCCCATTGTGTTTGGTAGACTGAGAAGTGAAATCTTTAGCACTTTTGGGGAGGAAAAAAAAAGATGTCTTCTAAAAAAATGGCCAGAGTTAATAAAATGCAGGTGTAGCTTTAAGGTATCAGACAAGGACCAGGGAGACCATTTCCCTCAACCATAGAAGTCAGTGGTGGGCTTCAAAAATTTTTACTTTACTACGGGTTCTGTGGGTGTGGCTTGGTGCGTATGGCATGGCATAGTGGGCATGGCTTGCCACAGGGGAAGGATACTGTAATATCTCCATTCCCACCCCACTCCAGGGGAAGGATACTGTAAAATCTCCATTTCCTCCCAGCTGGGACTTGGGAGGCAGAGAATAGATGGGGGTGGGGCCAGTCAGAATTTTTACTACTGGTTCTCCGAACTACACAAAATTTCTGCTACTGGTTCTCCAGAACTGGTCAGAACCTGCTGAAACCCACCTCTAATAGAAGTTTACTAAAATAATTCAGGGCCAATAACTTTTTGTCTCTTTCTCTCACAAGACAGAGAAGAATCAAAGGGGGAAAAAGGATATTAATGTCATAAACCAATAGTGGATTTGGTTAGCCTGGTTTTCCTTTACTGCTGCCCTTCCATTAGGCAGGTAAAACTTTGGAGAAGGCCATATTAATTTATAAACCCACTTCATCATTTGTGGTTACACCAGTAAAAAAAAAACTCCTCTCCTGATTTCTCCATTCTAATTTTTGAAAGCAAGAAACTAGGTGAGCATGTGCCCTCCCCCATTCCTTCATGAGATTATTCAAATGAGATTATTTTTGGAACTCAGGAACATCATAGTAATATCACACAAATGGATATGGCTAATTTTTCAAGTTTTAAATGGCTCCTTTCAATTGTTTTGCTTTTACACTTAATTTACCTTACATATTTCAGTTTCCATTGGAAAATGATGGGAAATGTGTGGTTTATTTTCTATAATTTTTCTGCCAAATTTCAGCACAATTCCATGGCTGAGGACTGTACACGGCCTAGGGCTCTTGTGTTATGCACTGTTACCCCAGAAATTAATTGTGAATGGGATCCATCTGGGTTTTACAGAACAGAAAGGTGGAATCTCTCATAGGTTTTGCCCATCGGCTGCTAATCTTTTTTGGTGCTGCTTCTGCAGAAACTAAAGATGCAAAACCACTCTCCTATCCTTTTGGGATGCATTAAAGCAGTGAAGGAAATGTCACTGAGTTCATTTTTTATATACAATCTGGTGACAAAAAGCAAAGCATCTGAGCCAAACTATGTTCATGACCGAGGCACAAAGTCCTAAATTCTTTTTTACTAGTGACTTGACTCCTGAGGTTACAGTCTAGTTGCGAAGCACAATGCCAGGTTACTGGCATCCACTTCTTACCAGAATCTACAGCTGTTCTTGTCACCAGATGGTAGGCAGGATATGGTCACAGATAGTAAGTAGGGAAAACTTCATCATACAAAGCTTTTATTTCCATCTAAAGGCTCTGTTTTAATTTCTTGCTTTCATGGAGATTTCCTACTCCTCCTCTTTTCTGAAGCTGAGTATTATTATGACAGTTTAGGTGGCAAACACTGCTACAGACAAACCCAGATCTTAGATAGCAGATATTTTAAGCACCTGTGCAAAGGGAACTGATTATTCCTATCAGTAGTTTATATTCTGATAGTCACATTACTTCAACCCTATTTGAGTTTTAGTATTGCTACAAATCAACTTTATATTCTGCTTATATTCCTAAAAAGATTTCTTTAATCCATAATAGGCAGTAGTAAATTAAAATAAGGAATCCATTTCTTAATGACCCTATAATGCCTTTTCTCCTTTTACTAGTGTTACATTATATGGTCATAAACAAATAATAAGGCATGATTGCATTTGGCAAATTAAACAAAACAGGATTTCTTCAAGGTTTCACTGTGATGATGTGAACACAAACCTGTAGAGGCAGTAATATAAGTTTCTGGAACAGTATCATGATGACAATCATGTAAGTGATGCTTGTGATGCCACCTTGTCCCCCTTGGCAGTGATCAAACTTTCTTAAAGCCAAAACAATTTGGAGTAATTTTCTATTGACTCTCTTTCAATTTGACATCCTTTGAGGAGAACAGAACTGGGTGATCTACCTGTGGAAAATATATGTCTCAATTTTGCAAATATGCTTGACCTGGGTATTTTTAGAGGAGGAATGGACAAGGAACAAATGACATCATGTGTGCCAATACACCATCATGCAAATCACTCAAATTATATATTTGTATCATTTGCATGCTCCACATGACATGCCTGAAGTTTCTTATGATGCCTGTTCTGGGATGCAAAATGATAAGGGACCATTTAAGTACAAACATCCAGCTATTTTTCAAAGGATAGGCAGGTCAGCCTGGGTCTCTAAAAACAGAAGGTACTCTTATGGCTCAGTGTAAAAGATTGTTGTCAACAGTATTGCCTTCTATGTTCTCTCTTATCACCTAGCTAATGTTCTCCATGATTTTCTTTGACCATGATTCCTCCCCATGGGCAAAGGGAGCAAGTGACATAATGTCTTCATATGTTGTATATGCGTTGGTCACGTGGTATGACCTGAGGAAAATTGCATAATTCTCATCATATGCAAAAATCATCATGATGCATGGAGTGTACTGGATTGTACTGGATGCCTTTGCTTCTCTCAAATTTCTGAAGCTAAAATTTACCTAGCACTTACCCAGCAGCCTGTTTCCCAAGCTGTCTCCCACTAAAAATGCACAAAATAATAATACTGCATATCATTATTTTCTCCCCAATGTGCATCTAATGACATTAACCAACAAAAGAGGCAGTTCAGTAGAGTGGTTAATGTGCTGGCCTAGAAATGAGGAAAATGTGAGTTCTTGGCCTCACAGGCATGAAATCAGGCTGGGTTACTTCAGGCAAGTCATTTTCTCTCAGCCCAACCAATTTTATAGGGAAATTATTGTGGGTAACATAAGTAGCTAGAGTATTAGGTATGTTCACCATGTTGATCAAAATATGTATTTTTAAAAAGGTGGGTTAAATAGAAGCAATAATAATAGGCGCTTTGGGTACAAGCCCAAAACAACTGGAACATCACTGGAAGTGTTGACAAATTCATCATCGGTCAACTGCAAAAGGCATCTTTACTCAGAACACTTACATTCTGCAACAATACCTCTAGCACAATCGAACATCAACATCTGCCTGTCTCAGGTTCTTGGGAAGGACTTAATAGGTGGATAAAAATGCCAAATCCAGTCTGAACATCCAGTTGACTATGCAACAAACCCTAAAGAACCAAGTGTCTATATAAAAATGGTGATTGATGCGACTTACAGAATCTTCTAGTGTCTTCCCAGCTACTGTTGTGCCAAAATAACAGAAAGACTTTATCTCATTTAGGTGATGCTCTAAAGGCAGACTATTGGCCTAAGACTCAACATTCCTTACTTCTGTGTGCCAGAAATTTGGGGGGCTCTTAGATGACAGCCAAAAGTGTTTTTGCCATCTCTTTGCTGCCATTTGAATTTTTGCAGCTCAGATCTGGAAATCCTAATCTTTCTCCTGTTTCTAACTGGGAATTGGGTAATGTTCAATCGCTTCTCATCCTGAGCTGAAGAAGCTTCTTGGATGAGAAGCGAAACATCTTCAAAGGAAAAAAAACCAGAAAGCCCAGTTGCCTCTTGAAAAAGCACTTTTGGGACAATCATGATCTGGATGACTGAGAATCTCCACAGACGTATTGCTCAATCATTTATTTCAGAACAAACCAAAAATATAAAGAAAGATGTCTAAGTATTTTAAGGGATAATTCATTGCCCCACCTCAGCTTCTTAAAACTGCAAATATCAGAATTCTCAGCTACTATAGAAATTTAAGTCATAGTAGATCCCTCCTATGAAACGACTACTAGTTTAGGGAATGCTGCCCTGTCTAGCTTTCAGTTGTATTATTTGTTTTCCAATCTGGGTAGAATCCAGAAGTGATTGGTTTCTTATTGCATTTATATCGGTTTAGCTCATTTGACTTTCAGGGGATTAACTTCAGTGCAATTATGCAGGATTAAATACTTTGGGGATCAAATTGCCTGTCACTTAAGCACCCAAGAAGACCCAGTCTCTGTTTGAGGGCGACTACGTTTTGAGAATGCTTTCTTTTAAAGCCAAGGACAACAAGAGGATAAGATTTCACTTCTGTATTGGATTTCCGAAACTGATTCTTAGCCAAAGCAAACTCTTTCTAATGCTTATCATTGTAACAGAGAAAACAAGTAGAAACCTGTCACATCTGGAACAATTGAAAACCTCTCAGTGTTCCCCCATGCATTTTACTGCCTCTCTGATGAGCTGCTGAACAGTATTTGAGGTGAGTTGCAGAATATTTTTATTGCATTTTTTTAAAAAAGAGCTTATGTGGAGATTTAAGGTAGCAGAAATGTAATAAAGATCGTAACAGACAAGACACAATAGGATTATTAAAATAATCCCTCATGGGATAATACAATTACTTTAAACTGAATTTTAACAGTGGATGTTGTTAATCACCTTCTAAGTTTGACTTTTCTAGATTGCTTATCTGACAATGCCTACACTTGTAGACATCAAAACTCTATACCCAATTTAGAATAATCCATCTGGCACAGAAATCTAAATAGCTTTTCTTCTTCTTGATTACTGTGCAGAATTTTTTGTAATTTGCATTCTCTTGGCGTTTATTAAATGATTGCAACCAATGCTTGATGAAGAAAATAAGGAAACAGATGGAGCAGTTTTTATTATCTTGTGACACAAATTGATCTGGGATAAACAATATAATTAAAATATTCGGTTAATGTGAAGATTAATGCTTGCATCCCAGCATTTCTATTAAGAATGCAAAACCACCTTTGCAGTCTTCAATGCCATTTTCTTAGCTTTGGTGTGTTCTATTTATCAATAACAAGTGAATTAGGATCACTTAAGTTCAAGGATTTAACTGGATTGTTACACACACACAAAAAGCAGACAGCATACCAATTCATCTAAATTTGGGAAATAATTTGCTTAGGGATGTTAGTGTGAATAATGTCTTTACCATGAGTACCATTCATAGGACAGTTGCTGCATTTTCTTGCATCCTACTTAGGAATATTTGACACACTAGTAGGAATGTAGAGGGGTTTTAGCCACAATAAAGGAGGGTATTATAGAAAAGAGAAATTAGGAAAGAAATTAGCCACCTTCTCTCCCTGTTTCCAACTGGGAAAACTGTTGGCTGCATTTAAGAGGGCTCAAATGTTCCAAAGGGAGCAGGGTTAAAATATTTTATTTTATTTGATACCAAATTACTGAATAAAAGAAAAAGAGCTTTAAGTATGTGACCTCAAAATTAAGAAGTATAATAAAAAAGGGGGAAATGGGGAGGAGAGAAAAAAGCCTGAGAAATTGCTATATAAAAATGTTCACAAAATGTGACCATATTGTCCCAGAGTTTATTTGGGTGGGGGTGTTTGTAGAAAAAAAAGCCTAATTCAAATGTGACAAAAACAGATACTGTATCAACAATCCATTGCTGCAAACGGTATGCCTATTTGTCATTTTAGTGATGTATAACAATTCTTATTCAGACCCTCCCATTTCACAAATGAATATGGTAGCTATTAATATCAGATGATTTCCCCTATTAGGAAAAAATGTCAACACATGGCAGTTGACCAAAGATCATATCAGCGGTCTTACTGATGTTAACTTGGATTAGAACAAGACCCAACTATATGAGGTGGGGTTTTTTTAGCTTAACCGAGTGGGAAGGGACCTTGTAGGTCATCTAGTCCAAACCTCATCCAAGCAGGAGACTCTACACCATTTTCGACAGATGGCATTCCAATCTCTTCCTGAAAACTTCCAGTGATGAAGCTCCCACAACTTTTGAAGGCAAGCTGTCAAGCTGTTCCATTGGTTGATTGTTCTCACTGTCAGAACATTTCTCCTTTAACTGAGTTAATTTATCCATTAACTGAGTTAATGTTCCAACATTCCTCAGTTGCATCTTCATCAGGAAGGGAACAGTGATTCATTAAGATACAGCAGAAACAAAGCTTTTTCTCTCTGTATCTACCTCAATTTAGATTTGTAGGAAATTAACATCATGTTTTTAAAAGCAATTCACCACTGCTTTACCAAAAAGGGATATTTGGTCTCCTTAATTTGAAGGTCATACCTAGGTCCACAGACCAAATAAACAAGTAAACAAATAATTTTAATATGATTTTTCTGCAAAAAAAAGTTATTCATTTAATAGCTGCAATTAATTTCTTCACAATCTCCTATCACTTTGAAGCAACAATGGCATCTGAATTAAATAGATGGAATAAGAAAATCCTTGAGTAGAATCAGCTGCCCAAAAGCACTAAATTAAAATTGTTTTTTAATTGTGAAAATATTTGTAAAATGATTTCCTTAGAACAGAGTCGATCCAAACTAGCAAAATTTGTTTACCCAGAAAACCAATCTATTCACTTTTTGAAAGTGAATTAGCTAATTAAGTAAGCTTTGGATCAGTAAAATAGCCAACATGATGCCTATCTACCTCACAATATTTTCCAGATATAGCTCATGGCATTAAATGAAGGTGCTAAAACTGATGCCATCCAAACACATAAGAGACACATATCATAATAGCTGTCAGAGTTTCAATTGGGGTAAAAATAAATTTCAAACTGAGCCCAACAGAACTGAATTCTGAATATCCATATGTTAGCTAGTGGAAAAAGCTGGGATAAAGGTCCAATCATAAGCTATTTTCATCTGTGTAACAAAAATCTTGTCAGAGAAATTAATTCGATTTCCAATAAATTCATTTGCAATAATGTGATGGAATGAACATGAGAAGGACTCCAACATGTAAATCTATCTTGGAGTTATATTAATCTTAATTACAATGTCCTACCCTCAATACTCAAAAGAATCCTAGTCCATCTGTCTAAATTGTCTTCATTTGCCTCAAAAACTGGCAATCAATTAAAAAGTACCCATTGAGAAAGCTTCCTATGAATTTTTACACAGATATACAAAGCAGATGAAATATAAAATCTTTATAATGAGATATACTCTGGATACAGGGATATGGTGGGCTGGCTCCCTTCTCACTAGAACTTCCACCAATAATCCTTCTGCTGTACCTCCCACACTGGGGGAGAATCTCTTTGGTACTCTGTCATCATCCACTTAATTCTGGAAAAAGTCCTTCTCTGCATACTTTATTTGAGAAGAATGAAGAGGCAGACCAAATCTTCTGACTTTCTCAATAGCTTGGCAAAATAGCAAATACAGGTAGTCCTCGACTTATGATCACAATTGAGCCCAAAAAGTCCATTGCTAAGCAAGACAGTGTTAAGTGAGTTTTGCCCCACTTTATGACTTGTTTTGCCAGTTGTTAAATGAATCACTACAGTTGAAGTTCATAACAGAGTTAAGTGAATCTTGCTTCCGGGGTGAAATCCACTTACCTTTGCTACCAGTTCACAAATGGAAGTGCGTGCATGCAACACCTATGCACATGCGCAGAGCGTCAAAAGCAGGACATGATGACGTCCAGGTGGGTGGGCGGAGCCTCCCACTGCCGGCGCCACCAGTTCACCCGAGCCGGATAGAACCAGCTGCATTTCACCACTGCTTGCTTCCCCATTGACTTTGCTTGTCAGAAGTTCACAAAAGGTGATCACATGATCCCAGATCACTGCAACTGTCATAAATATATGCCAGTTGCCAAGCCTCTAAGTTTTGATCGCATGACCGTGGGGATGCTGCAACAGTTATAAGTATGAAAAAATAGTCATAAGTCACTTTTTTCAGTGCTGTTGTTACCTCAAGTGGTCACTGAACAAAGGGTTGTAAATCGAGGAGCATCTGTCCTAGCATGAAGGGGTCAGAATGAGGGGTTCAATCCAATAGAAATGCAAGGCCTTCTTTCTAGAAAAGATGTAGATCTGAGATCACCCACAACTGTTCTATGCAGTTGCTCCTTGCAAGAAGACTGCAAGACAGTGATCTCTGGCAGGTTTAGAGTCCTGGAAGACAAAGCAATAGTTATCTTGTTCAACCTACAGTTTGCACTTTTAAGGACATCAGGCTTAAAAGTGCTTCCTTTTCTAATCACTTTCAGAAATTGCTTGCTTTTCAACTATTAGGAACCTGACAGCCCTCCCAGGTAAATCAGACAGGAAACAAAATTAGATGAGCTGATTCTACTTTCTTGTAAATCTACATTAACAGAATATTGCAAGTCTGAAAGTAAAAATATTTTCCTGCCACCTTTATCTGCCTGATCAATTACGGCGAATCCTTCCTAAGCTTCTTCCTCTGACCATTAAGCCACTGAGGGTTCCCCTTTCTTTTGTCTGATCATTTCCTACACAGTATCTCTTCTCTTTATTCCTGGAGGTAATTTCTACTTACTATTAGAGAACATACAGATCAACATGTTTTACAGTACTGGGTGAGTTTTCTTCAATCCTTAACAAAAGAACTTTAAAATACAAGTAGCAAATAGCAAAAGGGTGACTGAAACTTCGGTTTTAAAAAGTTGCAAATGGACTAAGAATCCAGATAAATTTGAAACAAGATTTTGGAATTAATTCTTTTCCATAAAAAAAATATTTTCATTAAAAAAAATACTATCATTTTTTTTTATGATAGTCTGGGACTTTGCAAATTGGACACTAGAGGGAACTAGAAGGAACTAGAGTTAAAGAACACTTAAATTTGACTTACTAATACAGAACGGAGCAAAATATTTTAACATTGGATCAACTGAAGAATATTTTTTTAACAATGAACCCAGGAGTGAATTTTAACAGGAGTGTCTGCCTCTATAAACAGATTGTGTTCAGAACATGTTTTGGAAGATTTTCCAGATAAAACAGACTGATCTCAAAATGGATTTAAAAATGACAAGCTGCAAGAATAATATGGAAAAAGATGCTACACCTGACATACAAAAGAGACAGACTGATGTTTTAATTGAAAGGGATATACAAATAACAAATCACAAAAGTGATATGGATAACTTTCATATATTGGATTCACAAAAGAGAATGAAAAGAAAGTTTTAGGACATTATTTGCAGGAACTAAAGAGCAAGGTTATTAAAAGTAAAAGACAGGACTATAAATTTGGTTTATTCGAATATAAAGTTGATTTTTCTCCCCACCTCTCCCCTTTCCCCTTCCCTTTCCTAGTTTAGCCTTCTGACCTGGCATTTCCTGGCAAAAATATTAATGGTAAGAAATTACAATAAAAACATAAATATGTGTGCCTTGGTTCGACAATTAGCAGAGATGGGGAAATTGAGAAATTTTAAGTTTTGAAAACTCTGTAAAAGGTAGTGGGGGAATTATATCAAAGTGATAGTCGAATGTGCCAGGCAAAAAATAAAGATGAATGCTGTATAAATAGATTGTTTAAAATGTGTGGTAAAACAAGAAGAGATAAGAATGAGTATTTGGTGAAATTTGGAAAAGATGAAACCCTGCCCTTTGATTTTCTCCCCATTGTTGGAGACTTGGCAGTGTTGGCTTCAGTGAATTTTTAAAAAGCTGAGGAACATTTGTGTGGACATCTCAAGGAAGCCAGCTTCTAGGACTTCAGAAAACTTCCGTATTAAAGTACTATTGTTGGCAAGTAGCCAGTCTGCTTCAGCTGCCCAGCTTCACATGATTAGCTAGGGCACAATCTGTTTCCTCTTACGGTACTTGGGTGGCTCTCTCTCCATAATCTAATTATAGCTGTCTAAGTTACAATCTGTTTTCCCCTGCTCATTTAATTTTTAAACTATAGACCAATTTAAACTGTTTATGTTAAAATGCAATACAGGTAACCCTCGACTTTCAACAGTTTGTTTAGTGGCCGTTCGTATTACAACAACACTGAAGAAAAGTGACTTATGACAGTTTTTCACACTTACGATCTTTGCAGCATCCCCATGGTCATGTGATCAAAATTTGGCCACTTGGCAACTGACTCATGTTTATGACAGTTGCAGTGCCCTGAGATCACGTGATGATCTTTTGCAGCCTTCTGAGAAGCACAGTCAATGAGAAAACCAGATTCACTTAACAACTATGTTACTAATTTAACAACTGCAGTGTTTCACTTAGCGGCTATGACAAGAAAGGTGTGGCAAAACTCACTTAGCAACTGTCTCGCTTAGAAATGGAAATTTTGGGCTCAGTTTGTGGTCATAAACCGATATGTACCGATATATATTCACATTAAGAACCAGTTCTTACAAACTGCATCCATTTATAGCATCTGCTGTTTCTTTAGCCTACAGTAATCAAAGCAGAACCTTCCCCATAAACTGCTCAAAAAACTTCCCCATGGACTTCTCAAAGCAGACAGTTTGGAAATAGGTAAACCCAAGGTTTTTGCCCTGGTCTACATTCCAGGCAGAGATGCTTCTTCAAAGGCAAGGAACCCATCCCTGGTTGCGTAAATTAAAAGAAAAAAAAAGATGATTGCATGTGGAGAAGTCTGAATTCATATGAATGAATAACAAAGAACTTTGGCTGCTGAGCCCAGCCTGGGTCTTGAATTTAGATAATAGAAATGTCTCCCAGAACAAAGGATAGTTTCTGTGTTAAAGCACTGGCGACAGTTCCCAATTTTTCAACATTAACCATGACACATTCTTCTCTATTTTTGCCCTGGTATATCCTTCTCTATATCTAATTACATTTGTCTGAGTTGCAATCTGTTTGGCCCTGCTCATTTAATTTAAATAAACACATATTTATGACTCAGATTGATCTTCCCATATGTTTCTTCATCATGTCAAATTATTTTTAAGTTGTGAGACACATAAATAGAATGTGGGAGGAGGGACAGACAGCAGTCTCGGAGAAGCAACGAATACAAAAGTGTGAAATGTTTAAAAAATCCCCTGATTTGATTTGTCTGCTAGCTGGTGTTGCACCAAGTGGGGGATGACAGAAGCAGAAAGCAAAAGGCTGAATTTATCAGGAATGCCACCCCTGGAAATCTAGACATCATTTAGTTGGAAGTCATAACAGTGTTAAGGAATGCAAAACAGTAGCTAACATTCTGTTGGCGTTTTTTCATGCTAACACATCTATTGGTGGGAGTGCCTTAAATCAGTAGTGACAAAACAGCCGAAGTTATGTTTGAGATATCCAATATATTGCCTGGGTTTTCAGGTTTCTCTACCTAAATCCAAAAAGGCTAAAAAATCTTCCTGTTTGTTTTCTTTTCTGGAAGAAGAAGGAAAATTATCTGGATGTCCCTTTATGCCATTTCTTCTTCGGTATTTCAAGCGTTCTTTAGATGCGAAGTTAAGGAGCAAGGTATACATTGCCTTGTTTACCACAGGGAACTAAGGCAAACTTCTTCATAAAGGAATAAACTTTGATTCCACTGTTTTTTTCCTTCTGTATTTTCTTTTTCTCATTTTTTTCCCTTCCTCCCTAAAAAAAACTTATAACGTGGGACAAAGGGAGAAAAATTCTGATCTAGTTGTCAAATCAAGTGTTGGCTAACTAAAATTGTATGCCCCTGACCCAATTCCTAGTAATGAGACTAGTGAACCGGTTGTCCGTTAATTATCTGGGCAGGTAGCAAAAGGATTAGCAGATTCCCTTGGCACCATTTCCATTCCACCGAACATCACCCGCTAGCAGGAAAACAACTACTAATTGCTCTAACTAATTTGAGGTGAAGCAGGGTTGGGTAAATTTAACTGAACACTTAGTGAGGCAGCTTTCCCTGCCTGTCAGGTTACATGATTAACAGGTCATAGGCATGAAGGAGCTTTGCAAAGTGAAATGGGAGGGAAATATTTCAGTTCTCTTTTCCAACCCTTGTACAGGTAGCCCTCGAATCACAACCACAACTGAGCCTGAAATTTTTGTTGCTAAATGAGAAATGTGTTAAGTGAGTTTTGCCCCATTTTATGACTTTTCTTGCCACATTTGTTGAATAGAATAGAATAGAGTAGAGTAGAGTAGAGTAGAGTAGAGTAGAGTAGAGTAGAATAGAATAGAATAGAATAGAATAGAATAGAATAGAATAGAATAGAATAGAATAGAATAGAATAGAATAGAATAGAATAGAATAGAATAGAATAGAAGACAGAATGACCCTTTTTGATTAATGTGCTGTTTTTTGAAATAGCCTTCAGAGCCCAGAGTGCTACTTGAGTGTGGGAAAATATCTCAGAGAAGTTGTTTTTAAGGAAGTTGGTAGAATGGTTTTATTCATGAGTTTTAAGAATTGTAAGGTTCTTGAAATCTTTGACTGAAGTGTTATGCAAATAGTTGTAGGAACAACACATAACACATTCCAGAAAGAGAATATGTATTATTTAAAATCATTGCCTGAAGAACAAGCATATTTTCCTTTGTAATCACAGCACAACTGAACATGTAATGTGGAGGAGAACACATGGGAGAAAAATGCAAGGAAAATGCTGAGACTCTATTGCTGTTGTTGTTGCGAAGTCGTGTCCGACCCATTGTGACCCCATGGGTCCCCACAATGTTCCTCCAGGCCTTCCTGACCTCTACCATCTCCCACAGTCCATTTAAGCTCACGCCGACTGCTACAGTGACTCCATCCAGCCACCTCATTCTCTGTCATACCCTTCTTTTGCCCTCAATCCTTCCCAGCATTAGGCTCTTCTCCAGTGACTCCTTCCTTCTCATTAGGTGACCAAAGTATTTGAGTTTCATCTTCAGGATCTGCCCTTCTAAAGAGCAGTCAGGGTTGATCTCCTCTAGGACTGACCAGTTCGATTGCCTTGCAGTCCAAAGGACTCGCAGGTGTCTTCTCCAGCACCAGAGTTCAAAGGCCTCAATTCTTTGGAGCTCAGCCTTCCTTATGGTCCAATTTTCACAGCCATACATTGCAACTGGGAAAACCATAGCCTTGACTATACACACTTTTGTTGGGTGCGTATAGTGTGATGTGTCTGCTTTTTAGTATGCTGTCTAGATTTGCCATAGTTTTCCTCCCCAGGAGCAAGCATCTATTAATTTCTTGGCTGTAGTTCCCATCTGTGGTGATCTTGGAGCTCAGGAAAATAAAATCTGTCACTACCTCCATTTCTTCCCCATCTATTTGCCAGGAATTGAGAGGACCATGATCTTAGTGTTCTTAATGCTGAGTTTCAAGCCAACTTTTGCACTCTCTTCCTTTACCTGCATCAAGAGGCTCTTTAGTTCCTCTTCACTTTCTGCCATTAGAATGGTATCATCTGCATATCTGAGGTTGTTGATATTTCTCCCTGCAATCTTAATTCCAACTTGTAATTCATCTAGGCATCACCTTTCTTGTGATTTGCCCTGTATATAAGTTAAATAGGCAGGGCGACAAACTCCTTTCTCAAATTTGAACTAATCAGTGGTTCCGTGACCAGTTCTCACTGTTGCTTCTTGACCCGCATATAGGTTTCTCAAGGGACAAATAAGATACTCCCATCTCTTTAAGAACTTGCCACAAATTGTTGTGATACACACAGTCAAAGGCTTTAGCATAGTCAATGAAGCAAAAGTATATGTTTTTCTAGAACTCGCTAGCTTTCTCCATGAGCCAGTGTATGTTGGCAATTTGATCTCTAGTTCCTCTACCTCTTCAAAATCCTGCCTCTACTTCTGGTAGTTCTCAGTCCACATATTGCTGGAGCCTACTTGTAGGATTTTGAGCATAACTTTGCTAGCATGTGAAATGAGTGCAATGGTGCGATAGTTTGAACATTCTTTGGCATTGCCCTTCTTTAGAATTGGAATGTAAACTGACCTTTTCCAATCCTGTGGCCATTGTTGAGTTTTCCAAATTTGGCAAATTGAGTGTAGCACTTTTACTGCATCATCTTTTAAGATTTTGAATAGCTCAGCTGGAATACTCTCACCTCCACTAGCTTTGTTGTTACTCAGACTTCCTAAGGCCCATTTGACTTCACATTCCAGGATGTCTCGCTCGAGGTCAGTGACCTCCCTATCGTGGTTATCAGGAATGTTAAACTCATTCTTGTATAGTTCTGCCACCTCTTCTTAATCTCTTTTGGCTCTGTTGGGTCCCTGCCATTTTGGTCCTTTATCATGCCCATATTTGCATGAAAAGTTCCCTTCATATCTCCAATTTTCTTGAAGAGATCTCTGGTCCTCACTATTATATTGTTTTCTTCTATTTCTTTGCACTGTTCATTTAAGAAGGCATTCTTATCTCTTCTAGCTATTCTCTGGAATTCTACATTCAATTGGGTGTATCTTTCTCTTTCTCCCTTGCCTTTCGCTTCCCTTCTTTCCTCAGCTATTTATAAAGCTTCCTCAGACAGCCATTTTGCTTTCTTGGCATTTCTTTTTCTTTGGGATGCTTTTAGTTGCTACCTCTTATACAATGTTGCAAACCTCCACCCATAGTTTTTCAGGCATTCTGTCTATCAGATCTATTTCCTTAAATCTATTTGGCACCTCTACTGTATATTCATGAGGGAATGATTTAGTTCATATCTGAATGGCCTAGTGCTTTTCCCTACTTCTTCAATTTAAGCCTAAGTTTTGCAATGAGAAGCTGATGATCTGAGCCACAGTCAGCTCCTGGTCTTGTTTTTACCGACTGTATAGAGCTTCTTCATCTTTGGCTGCAGAGCACATAGTCAATCTGATTTCTGTGTTGACCGTCTGGTGATGTCTATGTGGAGAGTCGTTTCTTGGATTGTTGGAAAAGAGTGTTTGCTTTGACCATCATATTCTCTTGACAAAATTCTACCAGTCTGTACCCTGCTTCATTTTGTACTCCAAGGCCAAACTTGCCTGTTATTCCAGTTATCTTTTGTCTTCCTACTTTAGCATTCCAATCTCCCATGATGATAAGGACATAAATTTTTGGTGTTAATTCTAAAAGGTGTTGTAAGACTTCATAGAACCTGTTAACTTCATCCTATTCAGCACCAGTGGTTGGGGCATAGACTTGGACTACTGTGATATTCCATGGTTTGCCTTGGATTCAAACTGAGATCATTCGGTCATTTTGGGGACGTATCCTAGTACTGCTTTTCCTACTCTTTTATTGACTATGAAGGCTACTCCATTTCTTCTGAAGGATTCTTGCCCACAGTAGTATACCTGATAGTCATCTGAATTAAATTCACCCATTCCTGTACATTTTAGTTTGCTGATTTCCAAGATATGGATGTTCAGTCTTGTCATCTCTTGTTTGATCATGTCCAGCTTGCCTTGATTCATGGATCTTACATTCCAGGTTCCTATGGAGTGTAGATCTTTACAGCATCGGACTTTCCTTTCACCACCAGATACATCCACAGCTGAGTGTCCTTTTGGCTTTGACCCAGTTGTTTCATTCTTTCGGGCGCTGTCCATGGGGTTTTCATGGCAAAGATACTGGAATGGATTGCCATGTCCTTCTTCAGTGAATCACGTTTTGTCAGAGCTCTCTGCTATGACCTGTTCATCTTGGGTGGCCCTGCACGGCATAGCTCATAGCTTCATTGAACTACGCAAGCCCCTTCGCCACAACAAGGCAGCGATCCATGAAGGGAGAGACTCTATACAGCCCAATAAATTGGACTGTTATTGTGTTAAAAGTAGTGCCAAAATATTCAGTAGGAATAGTTTTGCCTTATGCTCAGCACAGAACCATAGTTCCCATCAGCCACTTCCACTATAGTAAGATGTTATAGAAACTGTGGCCCAAAACATTTTTGGAAAACAGCAAACAGCAAAACTTTCTGCAGCATGAAAATAGTTACAAAATAGTCCTGATAAAGATGGATTTTCAAAATCAGAGCTTAAAATAGAGAGCCTGAGTAGCGTAGGGGAGTAATGCCTCCTACAAAGGCAGCATTTAAGATCCAGCTGCTGCAATTACTTGCAAGTTCAATCCCAGGCAGGCTCAAGGTCGATTCAGCCTTCCATCCTTTATAAGGTGGGTAAATTGAGGACCCAGTTTGTTGGGGGCAATAAGCTGACTTTGTATAAATATAAATATACAAAAGTATGAAGGCTATTGCTTAACGCATTGTAAGCCGCCCTGAGTCTCCGGAGAAGGGCGGCATATAAATCAAATTTTTTTAAAAAAAATGCTTATATGAACTTCAGAATTTTTACACAAGTCAACATTTAAAGGAATAAATGAAAATTCCTATATAGAGTAATCCTTCCAATTTCTAAAATCTGCCATTCTTCTTTATTCCAGTACTAAATAGACTTCTTGAATTCTTTCTCAAATGTATTTAAATTAATTTAGTACTGCAAAGTTTCCATAACCAAGAAGCTTGTTAAATACTGGTATCACTGAATTATAAAACTTATTATTTTATTGTAGACCCTATAAGTGTTACTTGGAAATGATTTGTGTAAGAATGCAATGTGTATTAATGCTAAGAACCAGTGTTCATCAGTTTGTAGCATCTGCAAACTGTAGCATTTCTTTAGCTTGTGGTGACCAAAGCAGAACCTCCAGAGACCTACTTCTCAAAACTGATCATGTGGAAATGTGGACTTCTGCTTGTGGTTGAGATAAGCATTTCCCATAAGCAAGCAATCCATTCCCCCTTACTTAAAAATAAAAAAGATGCATGCATATGCAAACGTCTGAACTATAAATTGGTAATAAACTTCTGTTGCTAACCCCAGCCTGTCCCTTGATATCCTATGAATTTACTGTAGTAAAATATACCTGCCATGACAGCAAAATAAAAAGCCCTTTATTCCAGTAATCTCACTTTGAATTTCCCATTTGAAACAAGTGTCTACAGTTCTCATGGATCAGTAAAGTTATTACAGTTCATAGTTTTCTTGTATCCATCCAAGGACTGTCTTTGTAAAACTTTATAACCATAGGTATTATAAATTATGCTGGAAGAACTATACCTATAACAAAATGTGGGTTCCAAACATCTACAAAACTCCTCCTTTAGTAAAATTATTCAGTTTGTTTAAAGAAGGATTATCCTTAACTCAGATTTATTTCATTCTTTGCAAGCAAAGCACACATACACACACACACACGCACACACACATAAATCCTTTCTCCCTCTCCATTTGCAGATAGCGTGGGAAAGACACAGCCTACTGGCATCTAACCTGGGGATTTAGGCTGCTCACCTGCTTGCTCCCATGTGATGGATGGGTCCACTTGGAAAGAAATGGAGGTGGCACTGGTTAATTTTGACAACACTGATGAAATAATGGAGGAGCCTTGTTTTTCAAGTGACCTCAATGCTGCTGAGCAACTGCACAAAGGGCATTCCAGCTGTGCCAGCCTTCTGTCTAACTGGAGAATACTCATCAACAATGAGAACACCAATAATGAGACCATATTCTCCAAATTGTCTGCTGAGTTCTGTGACCACTTCGGGGCAGAGAACGGGAGCATGGATGAGGGTGACCAGAGGGTAATAATCAACATTGCTGGGCTGAAATTTGAGACGCAGCTCAAGACACTTCATCAGTTTCCAGATACCCTACTTGGAGACCCTGAGAAAAGAATACATTATTTTGATTCCATGAGAAATGAGTACTTCTTTGACAGGAATAGGCCAAGTTTTGATGGAATACTATACTACTATCAGTCTGGGGGTAAAATTCGGAGACCAGCTAATGTTCCTATAGATGTCTTTGCTGATGAGATCACTTTCTATGAACTTGGTGAAGACGCAATGGATCAGTTCAGAGAAGATGAAGGCTACATTAAGGACCCTATCACCCTGTTGCCATCCAATGACTTTCATAGACAGTTCTGGTTGCTCTTTGAGTACCCTGAAAGCTCAAGTGCAGCCAGGGGTGTGGCTTTGGTCTCAGTTTTGGTCATTGTCATTTCTATTATTATTTTCTGTGTAGAGACTTTACCTGAATTCAGAGATGAGAAGGAGCTAAAGCATGAAAGTAATAATGTAACGAAAGCTGTTATGGCATCTAATACTTTCACAGATCCTTTCTTCATAATAGAAACTGCTTGCATCATTTGGTTCTCTTTTGAACTACTAGTCAGATTCATTGTTTGCCCCAGCAAAACCGAGTTCTTCAAAAATATTATGAATATCATTGATATTATATCCATCATTCCATATTTTGTCACCCTTACTACCGAATTGATTCAACATAGTGAGCTGAATGGCCAACAGAATATGTCTTTGGCCATCCTCAGGATTATCCGCCTGGTCAGGGTATTCCGCATCTTCAAGCTTTCTCGGCACTCCAAGGGGCTACAAATCTTAGGACAGACCCTCAAGGCCAGCATGAGGGAACTTGGCTTGCTCGTCTTCTTTCTCTTCATAGGAGTCATATTGTTTTCTAGTGCCATCTACTTTGCAGAGGTGGATGAACCACAGTCACATTTCTCTAGCATACCTGATGGCTTCTGGTGGGCTGTGGTCACCATGACGACTGTTGGTTATGGAGACATGTGCCCTACCACCCTGGGGGGAAAGATTGTGGGGACTCTGTGTGCTATAGCAGGGGTGCTCACCATCGCACTCCCTGTGCCAGTCATTGTGTCCAATTTTAATTATTTCTACCACAGGGAGACAGAAAATGAAGAAAGACAAGTCCTGCCTAGAGAGATAGAAAAAATACTAACTAGTGCAGTCACAGGGAATGGGAGTATAGATTCCTTGAATATCACAAATGAAAACTTTTCTCAAGAAAAGAAAAAAAAGTATTGAATACTCACACCTTGACAGAATTAAGGGACACTGCTATATCATGCCCACGCTGTGTAACTCTTCTCCCCTCTCTTTAAACAACATAACTTTGGTTTTCAAGACATTTATTTTTTACTTTCTGATTTCTTGTGACATTCTTAAATAAATAGGTTTCCTTTTCTGTCACCTGACATTCTGATTTTTTTTTATTTGTAATCTATCACTCTGGTTTCTTCCTTGTTTGCTTTGATATCAGTGGTTTCCTAATATAAGAATCCATGAATTGTGTATCATTTCTTTTCAAAAACACGCTACCTTTTAATGCTACCTGAATGTCACACATTCAGGAGGACTCTTCTTTTAATAACTGTTAATCCAGATGGAGCAGATGGAAAGCTCTGGAAGAATTACTACAGTGCCAAAATTGAATTAATGGAGGCAACTGATTGACACAGCATGTTGATTGACTGACTGACACAGCATTTTCAATTAACTGTTTCCTATTTTTTCTTAGTCTTTCAGTGCTACTGATCTAACCCATACTTGCAAGTGTCTCTAGTATGAATAAATAAATATTTATCATGGTCTTGGCAAAACAACAACAACAACAATATCATCCCAGGTGTTTTTAATATGTGGATAAAAATGCTAAATCCAGATTAAACATCTGGCAAAACAAAATATAAGCATAATAACTAATGAAATATTTGAGATCATATGTAAGATATAGACATATATTCTTAAGTGTCCTCACTAAAATCAGTGAATCTGGTTAATTATCACCTTAATGATTTCCAGGAACCTTTTCAAAGCATTAATCCATCCTAATATATAATGTTTTATAATGCAAATAAAATTGAGGTAGGGCTTTGATCACATCGGTGAGGTCATCATCCTGACTTTTTTTATCTCCTGTCTGTTGGAGAACCAGGTAGTGGAAAGATGCAGAAATCTAGCCTATAGCCCACCACATTCATTCTAGTCTGCTTTTCTCAGTCCTTCCACAGTCTCTACTCCTGTCCTTGTTTCTGCTCAATTATTTAAGTCATCCGGCCATTCCTTCTCAGGTTACAATTTTATACATTTTTATCTATGGGGCTAATTGAGTCGACATATATACAGTCATGCTGTCAGTCAATTATAGACCTCTTCTTTCACGCAGTATACATACCAGCTGTTTTACATGTCATTTCACATTCCTCTTTGGGGGGAAACACATGTAAGTTCCATAAATGTGAAGTCTTTGAACAATTAAAAGCATTGAACATTTGCATGCGGCCAAACAGAATTCATATTAACAAAAAAAAATAAAAGGTTATTTCAATCATTTATCATTGAAATAGAGAACCACATTTGTCATTTCTTGACAGTGAGTATCATGTTCATTTAAGTCAGATGAAGACATGTAGAATTGTAGAATTAGCATGGAAGTAATCTTCTGTGATAGTCAGAAATAAAATAATTTTTTTAAAAAAGGCTGCATGAAAAGCCTTTGCAGCCACACTTCCTTTTAGTCCTTTAACCTATTTCTTTTACTGTGCCATCATCCTGATTTATTTGACTTCAGTAAATACTTACTGTGCTTTAATGCTGTCTATTCTTACTTGTGACCAATTTAAATAACCACGGTGTTTGACAGATTCTTCAAAATTCTGATTCTTCCCAGCCCACAGAGAACTGTGAAGATGGTAAGATAGAGCTATACGCACACCACTCCAAGTGCTTTTATAAATCACACACTGTCTCCTCCTGTAGCTGCAAACATAAATAAATTTGGTAATTATGGTGACTGCAGTTGATCAGAAGTTGATAGGCAGCCAGATTGTTAATGACAGACTTTCAGATAATCATTACATGCCCGGTAGCCATCTGAGCTGTCTTTAAGAGATGAATTAAGACAGAAGGAACAAAATTAATATATTTCTCTTTAAAGGAATATTTCTAATCTGGATGTACAGTCGAAAATAGCAAAAATCTGAGACAAACACTTCTAGCAATAAATAGCCACGGATATAAAACTTTCTCATAGGAAAAAGTGCACTGGAATTTGTGGATTGCTTCTGTGGTGTCTTCTTTCACTGCTGTTTACAATTATAAAGGCTCTCCTTTATATATCACCTCATTTTTATTTCAATCTTCTGGGAATCTTTCCCATACAAGATGGCAGAACTCTCAGAAGTTAACTAGATAACAGATGTGCATTTAGAATTTAGAATTAAATGATTAGCAGCCTGGCATTATTCATGGATAGATAGATTATAGCTAAGTAGTTACAGATACATTTTTCTTAAGATGTCCAGTTGCAATAATAACAACAATAGTAATTATATCCTTCAATTTTGTTTAGAAATATGCAATGCTATGTGATGCTTTCAAACTATTTAACTCACCTCTAAATTACAAAAATATACAACTGACTTTAAAAACAATAACAACAATAAAATAAATGCCTGGCTGTATGTCAAGTATATACTGAAAGCAAATACACATACTGTAGGTCAGCCTAACACTAAAATCTCAATGAATATTTTTAAAAGTAGGGAATGGCAAATATAGTGTCCATCTTACTATTGCATTATGTTTGAATTTAAGTTGTTCTGATGATTATAGAATTGTAGAAGTAGACAAAGCATGATCAAATTCAAGGAACAGCTGTGGAAAAAAATAAGGTACTTAGGATAGTAATATCCACACTTCAACTTCGTTATACTGATCTAGAGAAACGTCTTATCTACAGAAACTACCTCTTAAAAGGTCAATAGAAATATTGGTTATCCAGATAAATCCACCTATGCATCTGCCACAGGATGCTTCCTTTACTCAAACACATCATAAATAAATCTGCAAGGCAGATATATCTGGAAATGGTGGTGACACATCAGGGGTGGGTTCTACTCACCTTTACTACTGGTTTGCAATGGGGCCGCGCACGCATGTTTGCTTTGCTTGCATGCGCACGCAATCTTCTGCGCATGCACAGAAGCTTTTGCGTGTGCGCAGAAGCGTTCTGATGACATTAGGGTCGGTGGGTGGAGTCTCCCTCTGGTTTTACTACCGGTTCTATAGAACCGGTCCGAACCGGGGACAACCCACCACTGCGACACATAGCCATCTGTCCTTCTGATTTTCTGGGATTTTCTAATCACATGTATCCATAGCCTACCTATGCAGAAGAACATAAGAATAAACTAGTGAAACATTGCAGACCTGATCTCTAAATTACAAAAATGCAAAACTCGAGGTTTTCCAAAGGTAACAACTTAATTGTAATATAACTAAGGACTCACTTTGGACAACCACCATGAACAAATAAACAGTGCTGAATTTCACATACAGAGTAACATCAAGAGGACCTTTAATAAATAACCTCTTGAAGCAAAGAAACAGAGTAGGATGATGAAGAACCAAATAATCAACCCCCCCTCCCCCCCCGTTCTCGCTCTCTCACACACATACACAACAAAGAGAGATGGACTTAAACTGAGGTCTCACATAATCTTTCAGCTCTGGGCTTGTTGACATGCTTTCCAGACGGCAGTAGTGATGGTGGCTGCAGCCTTAGTCTAGAGACTCTAGAGGAAAGTTTTGAAAATCAAATCGGAGGAATCAACGCTCACATGGATCAGACTATTGACCAACATCCACCTAGTTGCCATCTTTGTAATTTCTCCTTCAGGCAAGGGAAGATGTATGCTTTCCCTGTCAGGGTCTCAAGACATGTGTCAGAAATATGTTGGTTTCCTGGACTACATACAGGCTGACTTCAATCGGAACTGGGGGTTCCAATGGAGAAAGTAAGAGAGTACAACCAGGTATGGAATATTGGCAGGATGCTAATTGTTGCCCATGTTTCATTTTTAAATTTTGTTTTCAGTGCATTCAGAGAAGATCTTATAAATTGATATTGTTTACATCTTAAAACCAGATGAAGGAAATGCTCCCAACGCTGGCGTAAAATTAGGCCTGCCTTGCCTTTTATTGTCAATACGTTGTACAAATGCAAATCTCAAATTCATCCATTTTAAATCATTCCTGGGCAGGGAAGGGTGGGATTTAGCATAACTTCAGCCAATTTATTCCAAGCAGCTGAATCCCAAATAGCTTGGCTAAGTTATTATTATATTTTTGCCATCAAATCAGTCTTGGCATCACACAGTTTTCTTGGCAACATTTTTGGAAGTGATTTTTTTTTTAAATTCTACCTTTTTTCATATAAAACTCAAGACTGAAGACATATGAACCAATGCTCCTTCCTCCTCCTATTTCCCCATAATAACCCAGTTAGGTAAATTGGGCATAGAGAGAGTGATTCGTCCAAAGTGTCCAGCTGGCTTTTCATGCCTAAGGAAGGACTAGAAGTCATAACCTCCTAGTTTCTGGGTCAACACCTTAACCACTACACTAAACTGGTTCTTCACCATTGCCTTTTTCCTAGTGCCAAGAGATTGACTGTCTCAAAATCAGTCATCTGGCTTCCATGCTAAAGGCAGGATTAAAACCCACAGTCTCCTGCCTTTTAATCCAGCAACTTTAACCATTACCCCAAATGTTATAACCTTACGTGGAATAGCAATATGTAGCAGATCCCACACTGGGTTCATATGTTGTACAAAACTATAATATGGGGGGGGGGGTTTATATTTGGAAAATCATATTATCTGAATGCAGCCACATAGTTAGTAAACCATGATTTATGATTAACATATAATATGAATTAAACCAATTGTGCTTTCTCCAGAAAACTATAGTATGGTTTAATGCAGTGTGAGAACCCCAATTTATATAGGTTCAGTAAGGTAAAAGAATTAAGAGTTTTGCCAAAGGCCTTTAGGAAGATATTAATTTTTAGTTTTCTAGTCTCATTAAGGGTAGAATCAAACAATCTATTTAGTAAGCCAGTTTCTTAATATAGCGCTGAAAAAAATGAAAAGTACGCTATTTATATGTTATATAAATGGCTATGATATGCCCATGATAATGCTTAATTCCTATATTAATTGACAATCTGTTAAAGCCTTTTGTAAAATTTCTCAATTGCAAGGCTCTCAGCTATGAGATCCTTTTTCTAATCCCAACTATTTCTTCAATTCAATACTCCTTCAGATATGATCTTTGACCACTAGAGGCCAATGTAATGTTAATAAATACTGTATTTTTTTATTGATGGAAAATTAAACATTTTCAATTAATCCTGCTGGTCTGTTACTGTAATTATAACAAAATTTTCCAGATTTCTTCAGGGAACACTATTATGTCATTTAGATTGTGCTCTTCGGGCTTCTCTTATCAGTTCATTGGCTGTTTTACATGAAAGAAACAGCGATTCAACTGAGTTAGTGCTTAGACAGTTCTACAGCATAAAGAGAGTATGCTGTAAAACTGAGTAGAGCAGGAGTTGAAACTCTTTTCCTCAGGAAACTGAGAAAATGGTTAAATGATATTCCTATGGGCTTTTTTTTAAAGCATTTGGAAAAACAAGTTAGCATAGGACAACAATGTGGCACAGGGGTTAGAATGCAGTATTTCAGGCTAATTCTGCCGACTGCCAGCAGTTTGATCCTCACTGACGCAAGGTTGACTCAGCCTTCTGAGGTCCTTCTGAGGTCCTTATTCCAATAAAATAAGGACTTAAATTGCTGGGGGCAATATGCTGACTCTGTACACTGCTTAGAGAGGGCTATAAAGCACTGTGAAGTGATATATAATTCTAAATGCTACTGCTATTGTTATTAATAACAACTATTAAGCTAGCTTTATTTGACAACTTTCTGTATTATTGTAAGAGGCCTAAAACCAAGGAATTTTTCAATTTTTAATTTTAAAGGTGATTGTTATTCTTGCATACATTTGTGTCTTGATGCTACATGCATGTTAGCCAAGAAATATACCTAAACAATAAGGGGTCACATGGACAGACCTATTATTGTCTTATAAACCTTACTCTTAAGAATCTTTTGTTGTTGTTGATAAGATTCTCTAAGTAGCAATTAATGTTCTATAGATTATTCAGTACAGCTATATTTCTCCATAGCTGTATACATAACTGTAGCTATTAGATAGTCCTCGGCTTACAACAGTTCTTTTAGTGACCATTCAAAGGTTCAACAGCACTTTAAAAAGGGTCTTAGGATGATTTCCCACACTTATGACCGTTGCAGCATCTCCATGTTCACATGATCAAAATGCAGATGCTTGGCAACTGATTCATGCCTTATGATCAGTTGCAGTGTATTGGGGCCATATAATCAACTTTTTGTGACCTTCTGATAAGCAAAGTCAATGGAGAAACCAGATTCACTTAACAACCATGTTACTAACTGAAAATCTGCAGTGATTCACCAAACAACTGTGGCAGGAAAGGTCGTAAAATGAGCCAAAACTCACTTAACAGATGTCTCGCTTACCAACAGAAATTTTGGGCTCAATTGTGGTCGTACATTGAGGACTACCTGTATTCTGCACACATTCTGGTTAATTTTTTTCTATAGAGGTTCTTGGGGAGTTGTATTTTTTAAAAAAAAATCTGTGCCAAAAATGACTTCATAAAAAACTATGGGATGAGTAACTTATATTTACAAAAATGAGAAAGGCTGGATACTTATCTTGGAACCTGTAACTTAGAGTTTGGACAGTTTAGAAATCTGATATTCTTACTTTCTTAAAAGTAAAACTTATTTTAAAGATTAATATCATACTGAAGCCAGAACTTTTCTTTTTAGGACTGGTGGATAAACAGAAAAGAGTCACAGAAGATTATTTCAGTGTATGACTACTGCGGAGAGATTACTATATATACAAAAATGGAAAGATTCCACTATGGGGGAATGGTTGGTGAACTTGCTGAGATGACCAAAGTGAATTCTTTGATTAGTAAAAGGTTACTACTGATGTTCTGGACTGGAAGCCGCTTATGGATTTTTTTTATATGAAAAAGGAAATGATTTTGAGACTTATATGTTTGATGAGTAGAATAATAGGCTATAGAAAGAACGGAATTATAATGTAATCTTAGAGGTGATTGAATAGAATTGTATGTACAACTGCTGAGAAGAAAATTGGAAGCCATTTCTTTGTTTTTTTTAATGTTTTCTGTTCTCTCCCCCCCCCCCCTTTTTTTTTTGGTAATATATCCTGTTAGGGAAGACAGAAACATACTGGGGTATTTTCTTTTTCTTTTTCTTTTAATCTTTAAGTGACTCTCATACACAGCAGGCACAATTCTGGATTTAGCTAGAGCTGTATAATTTGCAATGTCATAACACGTTTTGTTGAATAAGAAAGCTACTTCCTTTGGTCAATGGTACTCCTCCTCCTTTGATTTTAGGAAGTGTACATTACCAAAATATTGTGTTCCTAGCACTTTATTGTTCCTTTATGCTATAACTCTGGGTGGTTGGTATAAAGCAAGTCATTTGTTCACTCATTCAAGAAGATGATGAGGAGCATTTTCAGTTTCCTTATTCTTGGTGAGTAGGCAATTCCCTAGTTAACAAACCCAAGGACAGTGAGAAACAATAGATTGGGTGGTAGAAGAGATATACCACAGGAAGAAAATCCCATCCTCTATCTAGTTAAAAGGCACAAATGGCAGAATGATTTTCTGCCTCAGATCTTTGAGAATTGCTACCGAAGTGGATAAGATGCTCTTAGAAAGACAAAGCATTTGAGTTGGTAGACTATGATCATAAGGCAGAATTAAATGACTCCTAGGAAATCTATTCTCTTTGTTGGAGAATATAGAAAGAAGGATAAAAAGGAAAATGTATAGGGAGGCAGAAGGGAGAAGCCAATTATCTTTAAAGTTCTCAAGAATTGCTATGACTAAGTAAAATTGTAATTATTTGTTTTATTGATCGTGTTCAATGTATAAAATATGGTAGTCCAGCTTTATACTTGAGAATCAGATGCAGAATAATGGGTGACTCAGTTATTATTGCATTATTACCCTATGCAAGTTTACAATAACAGTTTACAATAACAGCTGTTCTGACTTGAATTGATTCTAAACTCTTAATTGAAAGATCAGGGTTCTATCAACACTCAATTTGGATTGAGATTATAAAATGCAGCCAATGGGTACATTCAGGTCTCAGCAATTAATGTGTTTTAGAGGTATTATGCAAGATCCTTAGAATTACAATTAATTGTATGACAGACTGGAGGATTTTGTCATAGCCTTTGTGTCTATTGTTTAAAACCCTCTAATTTTTAAAAGGCAAATTTACTATGGTATGTATATAAAAAATCAGTATATTTTATTACAGTGCTGGTATGATTTGGGGTTTAGAGTCTTTTCATTCTGACCTAATCATCTACTCCATTAATCATTTTTCTTAAGATTACAACAATCCTATTTCTAGTCCAAATATGGTAGTAGATATTTCTCTATTGTAACAAGGACAATTAATGTTTTAATTAAGTCATGAAAAAATGGAATTGCAAATCAAGTTTATGGAAAGGCCATCAGGCATAAATACAAAAAAGCTAGAGAGCCTGCCTTGTATTATAAAGACATCCAATGTACTATAAATATAATATTTCATTTCTTCTATGTACTGGATTTGCAATAGTCTGTGCAGATGAAAAAGGTAGAATTTACATTATTTTCTGGGAAAGAGAATAAAGGGGTGCTATTAAATACTGACTGTTGTAAAGGTCAGATCATCTGTCTTTTTTGCAATGAACTTCCATTTCCATTATGGTATTTACCTATAAGACTTACTTTAAGTCTTATAGGTGCCGCCCTTAAAGATCTTTGTCAAAATTGTCCAAACATTAACTGACATCATTGTTTAACCCACCCTCATATGCTGCAATTCTTAAAATTCTTTATTTAGAAATGGATTTACCATACTCAGTTCAGTCGGAGAAATTTAGTAGCATGGTATGTATTACTAATATAGTCATTTTATTCCATACATATATAGACAGTCAAATCTGTATCTAAATCTAAAATCTCTAATTAGTAAATATTATGTAATCACAAGTCAAAGTAGGCAGCCTATAAGCCATATCCATCTTCCATTTCTGAATCCAAGTAAAGTCATTTGGCACATATCATTCTTTGGGGATAGACCAAGCAGCATTTCAGTTCTGATTCTATTTCCTCCTCCATCCAATGCTACTAATGCCTGATTTTACTGGTTGTTCTCTCATTTAATAGTCAGTAATGATGGTAACCTGCTTCCTTGGCTACACATCACTGACACAGATGTTCTAACCAAACAATGCAAAATGAGTTAACATGTGGTGTCTTCATTCTTTTGTACCCGTGGCAAATGAAGCCAGTATGTAAGGGACAAAGCTGGCATTATGATATTGCAATACACATTTTGTCACTTTCCTCTTTTCTTGCCTTGCAGACACTTTGAAGATAGTGCACTTGGAACCACAGATGAGTTATACCTATTCAGAAGAGAGCAACTATGAACCACGCTATGAGCCAGGTAACTCCACAGCTTCCAATCTTGCACTATTTCTTTGAGTTGTTCTATGCTCAAAGAAATGCATCAACTTTGATAGTGTCCAGCCACTATATTTATTTATTTACTTATTTATTTTGTCAGATTTATGTGCCGCCCTTCTCCCATAGGACTCGGGGTGGCTCACAACAATAAAACAACCCGACAATAAATAAGAATAATATTAAAATTTAAAAACCAATTTAAAATCCCCAAATCCCCAAGTTAAAATACACGGAAGATCAGGGAAGTTGCTGAAAAAGGCATGTCTTTAGGTCGGCGCGGAAGGTGCGGAGGTCGGGGGCCGTCCAGAGCCTGGTGGGCAACCCATTTCAGAGGGTCGGTGCGACCACAGAGAATGCCCTCATCCTGGGGACCGCCAGCCGACACTGTCTGGCCAAGGGTACCCAGAGGAGGGCAGCCCTATGTGAGCGCACTAGGCAGTGGGAGGCTGGTAGGAGGTGATCCTGCAAATACCCCAGGCCCGTGCCATGAAGGGCTTTATAGATGAGTACCAGCACCTTAAAGTAGATCCGGAGGACCACTGGCAACCAGTGCAGCTCGCGCAATAATGGTGTTATGTGGGAGTAGCGGGACGCATCCATAACTACTCACATGGCTGCATTCTGGACCAGTTGGAGCCTCCGGGTACACCCCAAGGGCAGCTCCATGTAGAGGGCATTGCAGTAATCCAACCAAGAGATAATGAGAGCATGAGTGACCATGCGGAGAGTGTCCCTGTCTAGAAAAGGGCGTAACTGGCACACCAGGCAAACCTGTGCAAATGCCCCCCTTGTCATGGCCATTAGAAGGTCTACTAAAGACAGTCATGAATCAAGGAAGACGCCAAGATTACAAACCCTTTCTGAGGGAGTAAGACACTCCCCTCCCATCAATAGTGATGGGGGAGCTAGATCATGGGATCCACAGCCATTCAGTTTTGGAGGGGTTGAGCCTGAGCCTGTTTCTACCGATCCAGATCCACACCGCCTCCAGGCACTTAGACATCATGGAAAGGGCATCCCCAGGTTGGTCCGGAATGGAGATATACAGTTGGGTATCATCAGCATACTGATGACACCGCACACTGATGATACCGCACTCCGAAACCACAAATGATCTCACCCAGTGGCTTCATATAGATATTAAAGAGCAGGGGGGAGAGAACCGACCCCTGCGGCACCCCACAAGTGAGGGGCCTCAGGGAGGATCTCTGACCCCCTGCCCAAACAAACTTCATACAGCCCGAGAGATAGGAGGAGAACCACTGTAAAACAGTGCCCCCCCCCCAAACCCCCGAGACGACGCAGTAAGATACCATGGTCGATGGTATCAAAAGCCACTGAGAGGCCATGTAGCACCCGGATGAAGGAATGACCCCCATCCCGGGCCCGCCAGAGATCATTCACCAGGGCGACTAATGCTGTTTCCGTGCTGTGCCCGTCCTGAAGCCTGATTGGTATGAGTCTAGATAATCAGTCTTCTCCAGGAATTGCAGAAGCTGGTACGCCACCACAGACTCAACAACCTTCGCTATAAAGTGAAGATTGGAGACAGGATGAAAGTTGTTCAGGGAGGCCGGATCCAGGGCAGGCTTCTTGAGGAGGGGATGAACCACTGCCTCCTTAAGTAAGGTGGGAAAGACCCCATCTCTCAATGAAGCATTGATAATTGCCCGGATCCAGTCTCCAGTCACCTCCCTGGTTGCCACAACAAGCCAGGAGGACAAGGGTCCAATAAGCAAGTGGAAGCCCCCAGTCTACCCACAATCCTGTCCACTTCCTCCATAGAAACAGGATCAAAGTCAACCTAGCTGTTACCTCCAAGATCTGCTTCCATCCGCTCGTCGGATCCTGCCCAGTCAGAGTCTAACCTTGTCCAAATCTGAGCGATTTTGTCTTGCAGAAATTCTTTGTACCACAGCTGTACAGCAGATAAATGATAAATACTGTATATAGAATAATATTTTTTTCCTCTTTGTCTATGTATATTTCTAAAATACTTGGGGCAGGTGAAGGTTAATGCTGAATGGTTCTGATGGAAAGCGGGAAGGGCACAATAATGTTTGATTTGAAATTTTTTTCATCAAAAACATCCTGTTAATGTTTTCAGAATTTAGTGATTCAATCATGATGAATGGAAGTTGTTGCTGTTGTAGCAGCGGTTATGAAGAATACAATAGTACATATGCTTCTTTCACTCCTTCAACTGATTCTCCCATGTCAAATGTCACTATTAATAAGCGTAAGTATTATTATTCCTCATCTCATTTCAACTGCATATGCTGGAGATTAACTGAATGGTGATTTTCAGCCATCTCCAACATCTTGTTCAATGACAATATTCCATGGGTTGTTCAGCATTTTGTTTCTCACAATGGCCAACTAGATGCCTCTGAAAGTGCTTGATAAAACTCTCTTGTGAACTCTGTGGTGCTTACTACTACCCACAGGTTAATTATGCCCACATGAATGTCTCCACAACTATAAAATGATTGTTCCTTCCTGAACCCTGAAATACATATTTACAATTCCATTTTAAAACAGTAATAAAACAGCTTTGATGAAATAAGATGTGCAGGTTAAAATGACAAACTGAATTTCGAAATGAAATCCATGTTTTCATGGATAACATTTTAATGGCCAGAAGCCACATCAAATATGGGGACGGGGTGCAATATGCAATGTGTTGTGCATTGGTGACAAGTTTTAAAGCTGACCCATACACATTGAAAGATGTTTTTCGTATGTTTGCTGTGAAAATTAAAAAAGATTAATTGAGCAGGGGCTGTTTTATGGCTTGCACCACAAAATGCCAAAGCTTAATCCACTGCTCTGAGAAATAATGAATCCCAAATTCAAAGTCTCTGAATCTTGATTCAATTACTATTATTATTCAACCCAATATGCCTACCTATATAGCATTAACTGCCATGAAAATATTTTATACCTTTTAAGCGGACAATTTTGCATTGTACTTAAAATTTTCTGTTTCCTTTCATAGAAAGTCCCCTTTATTGCCAAGTGAGGGAAAATGTCAATTTAAGTATGTGTGAAGAAGAATGGAAACAAGTAAGGAAACCAATATGGGTTAATTTTGTGACTGAAATATATAATACTGGGAATACAGGATGAAGGACTGAAAGTAGCTGAAGTAAAATATGGAGTTGCATTAGTATATTGTGCTTTATTTGCTCTTTATTATTAATTTGTTAATTGCTATGATTTGGAACCTTGAAAACATCTAGAGAGAATACTTTTCTCTCTCTCTCCTTCCCTCCCTCCTATATCAAACATCTATCATCCATCTATCTATCTTGATCTAAGTTAGGTACTGCCCATCCAGGGGTGAAATGCTCTTAGTTTGGACCAGATCGCCCAAGCCAGTAGCGATAGCAAAAATCCCTGCGTAAGCATACTTATTTATGAATTCTAATTGTGTTTGATAAACACAATAATTTAATAATTGTGTTTAATAATTGTATTTAATAAAAAATAAATGTATTGGTAAAGCAGCCACCACATTTTCCAGACTTACAAAGAGAGTATGGCTTAATAAGAAGCTGACAGAACATACAAAGATCCAGGTCTATAGAGCCTGTGTCCTGAGCACACTCTTGTACTGCAATGAGTCTTGGACCCTCTATGCATGGCAGGAGAGAAAGTTGAACACCTTTCATATGTGCTGTCTCCTATGAATTCTTAGCATCACCTGGCAGGACAAATTTCCAAATAGCGCAGTCTTGGAACGTGCTGGAATTTCTAGCATGTACACACTATTGAAACAGTGACGTCTATGCTGACTGGGGTATGTTGTGAGAATGGCTGATGGTCGGATTCCGAAAGATTTCCTGTATGGAGAATTAGTGCAGGGAAAGCGCCTCAGAGGGAAACCACAACTGCGATATAAGGATATCTGCAAGAGGGACCTAAAGGCCCTGGGAATGGACATTAACAACTGGGAAACCTTGACCTCTGATCATTCAGCTTGGAGGCTAAAGACGCAGCATGGCCGTCTCCAATTCGAAGAGACACTTGTTCAGCAGGCTGAGGCAAAGAGGCAGTCCTGGAACCAGTAAAATCTGTGGGCTGGGCAGGGGACAGAATGTATCTGTACTCAGTGTGGAAGGGATTGTCACTTTCAAATTGGCCTTTTTAGTCACACTAGATGCTGTTTTAGGACCTCTTTCCAGGGCACGATACCATAGTCCTTTGAAACTGAAGGATGCCAATGACAATTGTGTTTGACAAGTGAATCCAGTTAGATATTTTCTTCACCACTATTTTCAGCTTTGCAAGAACTGAATAGAAGGTGGAGATAATAGCACTGATCTCTCTGAATTCATTCTAGGAATGGCTCCAGAATGGGCATTCATTAGTATATAAGCCTCCTTGTGGCTATGAAGTCTCTCCAGGCTATGTTTCCAATTTATGACAGCATGACTACCCACTTTTTTAAAAAGTATGTGGGGGGGGGGGGCGAGCCTCTTTGTCCACTTGCCAGCTGAGCTTTGAGAAGAGCATATCACCCTTTTCTTTTCTTTTAGACAAACAATGCATATTGCTCTGAGATGGGACCTATCTTCAAACGCTTGAAATCCCTCTGTGTAAACGACACACATTCTGAAAACTCCTTGAAAGTGAGATTTATTAAGAACTGAATAGTTCATAGTTGAAAACAATTTCTTTTTCCTGAGAAGCAAGCCTATGTAGTTTCCTATTTTGTGTATTAATGAAAAATGGGTGGGTGACAAATTGGGCATTTAAATAAGCTTTTCAAATGATGCTTCAGAATAATTTGTAGCAATATTCCAATATCTGAAAACCATTATAAACATAAGAGAAGGAAAGGGAAAATGATTCTAATGGAGGTATTTTTCTATATGTGGAGGAAATTAAATAGCAATATTATTTAATCTTGTTATAATCCAGTAAAGTTTAATACAGTTTTCTAACTAGAATTGCATAATTAATAATCCAACATCGATGACTACATTTTCATTAGGGAACCATGTTAGTCTTTGCATCAATACCCACTTATGTCCCCTCTAATATTAAGAGATGATGTGTAATATAAGTTTTTTTAATAATTTCCGATAAAATGCTTAATAACTTTATTAGTCCTAAATATGTCTCATGGCTATTTTTTGTTTATAATTCAAAGAAATATTAGAGCAAATAAAATTCATAAAGTTGGTTATCTACAATAAGAAATCCACAACAAAAAAACTAGAAAGCATTGAGAAGAGATTGAGCCAATGATCCAGTATGTGATGAAAATTAAAAAACACAGGGAAAGAGGATAAAATAGTTTTCTTTTTAAAACCAACTGTGACAATTGAGTAATTTTCCCCCCCATTTTTAAAAAGATGAACAAGTGAGGTATTTATGTCACTGTGAAACATAAACATAGGCTCAGCTCCAAGGTTTGCTTCAATTTTTATTTCAGGAATGAGTGATAATGGCTGCAGTCATTCAAACCATCTTTTGGCTATGAATAGTGTATGAACCAATGAAGTGTTTTCTGCGTTATTCTCAGAAGAGATTAATACAAATATTTGGGTAAAACTTTTAAAGTCTAAATGGCTATTGGACCAGATTATTTGTGGGACCACCTCCCCCTAAGGATATCTGCCCCATTAATTGGATTTGACATTTAACGTTTTCTTAAATGTTGCTACTTACAAGACCTAGGAAGTGGGTCTTTTCTGTGATAGCCTCTGCCATATGGAACCTGCTTTTTCCTGAAGTCTGGCCAGACTCCACCTTTGCAATCTTCCAAAAAGTAGTTAAGAACAGGGTCTCCCCTTATGTTGGTATAGGATGAGATTTGCATGACAAGAGTATGTTGTGGATTGCATTGAATTATTTAGCTGTGGCACCAGGTCTTTTGGATTTCAATGTTTGTGTTTTGTTGTAGGTACATATTATTTTATTTGAGAATTGTGAGACACTCACAATTTAGTTCAAGATTGGCAGTTCTATAACTGTTTTAAATAAAATAGATAAATAAGTGAGATTTGCATGGTTTAGCAATCTATTTGCTTTTTGTAATACCGCAGGGCTTGATAAATTCCTTTGAAAACATTTCTGACAGCCGTTCAATCCTCTGGGATAGTGAAGAAAAGAAAAATTTTTTACAAAATTTGCCCTTGTTAATGGAAGGAATAAGCTCAGTTGCCCTATTAATTACTTCTAAAGAAGGAAATCAAACTGTGGATCAAAACTCCATAGGTAAGAACCCCACTGCTTGAATAATAGTACAATTTGAAGAAGAAAAAAAAAGAAAGGCCTCTATTTTTACTGTATGTTTTATAAGTGATCTTTTTTGTTCTGAGTCTCCTTTCATTCACCAGCCGTTAGCATATCTTCCTATTGTGCTTTATATAAGCAAGGTATAATTCTGACTTCATTAGTCTGGATATTAGTAATCAGAGCTATTTTCAATTTATTCATTTTATTTATTAAATTTGTATCCCATCTTTCTATGAAATATTAAAGGTTTTTACTGATTAAAGATATGCTAGAAAACATACAGTGGTTAATAAGAATAAAATAATAACAAAAGAGGTGGAGTTGCATTATATTAGGGGTGTCAAACTCTATTTCATTGAGGGCCTCATTAGGGTTGTATTTGTCTTGGGGGGGCAGGGTGGGTGTGGTCAGCTCGACGTCACTCCTGTTGGGGGTGTCTGTTGGGCCTGAGTGCTCTGCCAGTGAAAATGGGCTCCTGAGCTTCATTTTCAGCTGAGATGGCCTCCTGCAACCCTCTCTCAGGGAAAACAGAGCTTGGGAGGGTCTCAAGCGGCCCTCCTGAGCTCTGTTTTCACTGGCAGAGATACCGCAGGCCAGTCCCAAGACAGCCCCGCAGGCCAGATCTAAGCACCCTATGGCCCCCAGGCCTTGAGTTTGACACTCCTGCACAGTGGTGGGTTCTACTTACCTTTACCACCAGTTTGCAATGGGATCGTGCACACGCACTCGCTTTGCTCGTGTGCATGCCTTGCTTCTGTCCATTCACATGTGCAGATCGCTGATGACGATATCCAGGGTGGTGGGCAGGGCTTCCCACTGGTTTTACTACCGGTTCTTGTGAACTGGTCCGAACCGGGGGCAACCCACCATTGCCCCTGCACTATATTATGACATGTGGTTCTTATTTGTTATCCTGGTTAAAACAAAAATGACCTGCATTCGTTAGATCCATTCAGCATTTCTTTGTCATTCCAGGGATCCAAACAGCTCTCATCAGTTCAGAATCCTTAAAAAACAATGAAGCACTCAAGTTAAAAGCTAAAGGAGATCAAATGGCCATCCACCCAAGAGCAGTGGCAGTAGCTGCCACAGTCACAGGTATTGCTCATAGCTTGCTTGGTTTTTCTACAGAGTAGATCCCAAACTACTTTTACAATCTGTTTTATTGCTCCCTCTCTGTCAGCTGCACCTCAAGATTTTTGAACCTGCAGAAACTTTCATCACTCTGGTTTGGATTAGGAAGTTTCAATCCAAAATCTGTAAAATGATAAATTAGAAAAGGTGGAGTTAAGGGTTAGAAAGTAGTTGGTATCACCTATTTTACCAGGAAGTAAATATATGGTTCTACATTGATCCTTTCATTATCAAGATTTTTCCAGGTTGGGGAAAATACATACTCTTTATTTGATGTTATCTTGCTCTCTGATCTTCTTTCTGCCACTTGCAGATCCAATTGCTGTGGCTTTTATATCATATGTTGGGCTGGAATCAATCCTAAATGAGACTTTACTGCAGAATGGAACATTCCTGGGTAATGAAACACTGACAAGTGTTTATACTATGAACTCTAGGCTAGTAAGCGTTTTCACCAGCAACCACAAAACAAATATTTCTGCCCTGGTCAATCTCACCTTTGAGCATCTTGAGGTATGTAAATGAAGTCTTGTAAATGAAGGTATGTAAATGAAGAGGAAACCAATCCTCTTTTTCTATCCATCTTATGAATATAAAGTAAGAAAAAAACCAGAATATTGAGGAAAATGTAAAGTTGAATAAATGCCTTCAGTAGATCTTATTGTCATTCAAGATAAGACTGATAGCACCAGTGGTAAAATCCCCTGTGGTTTGCCACCAGTTCACTGCCCATGCATGCACAGTGAGCGTCAAATACACTGCTCATGCATGTGCAGTGCGCACCAAATGCATGCTTCACATGGAAAAAGGACACTTAAGGTAAGTAAAACAGAGAGTGGGGGAACAACTGTACCGCGCCATTTAGATTTGCTAGAAAGCAGGATTTCCTTCTTTCTAGCGAATATAAATCGCACAGCACAGCTCAGGGGTGAAATGCTCCCGGTTCGGACCGGATTGCCCAATCTGGTAGCAATGGCGGCGGGTGGTTTGGAGAACCGGTAGCAAAAATCCCTGCCTCCACCATGCCCAGCTGAGCCGCGCAATCATCAGAGGCTTTTTTTTTATTTTTAAAAACATTTTTCTACAACCTCTTCAGCCGAAAAAAAGCTTCTAAAAGTAAAAAAAAAAAAGCCTCTGATACAGCTCAGTTGGGATCGTCATAGGCTTTTAAAAGCATTTTTTCTACAAGCTCGTCAGCGAAGAGGTTATAGAAAAAAATGTTTTTAAAAGAAAAAAAAGCCTCTGACGATCAGGCAACTCAGCTGAGATCGTCAGAGGCTTTTAAAAGCATTTTTTTACAACCTCTTTGGCCACAGAGGTTATAGAAAAAATGCTTTTAAATTTTTTTTTAAAAAAAGTTGGCCACGCCCACCCAGTCCCATTACCCCCACCCACCAAGTCACACCCACAGAACCAGTAGTAACAAATTTTACATTTCACCACTGGCACAGCTGATTGTTGGAAATATCAGTTCAGACCAACCGGTAGCTTTTTCCGGTAGCTTTTATCACTACCAGTTCACCCGAATTGGAGCAAATCGGTAGGATTTCACCACTGGATAGCACCGTTTATTTTAAAAAAACCATGATTCTGTGGACTGAAGTCTTTTAATAATATTTGTTATTGGGAAAAGTGCTATCAGAATCTTTTTGATTTTTTGCCACCATAGATTAACATGAGTCACTACAGTGTCACCTACAAGGTCTATGATATATACATTGTTGGGTTTTTTTTTGTTCACCTTACACTTGCTTCCTTATTAATATTCAATAACTCTGAAGAGGAGTGTAAAGTAAATAGGGAGATTTTCTCCCTACCTCCCATCAACATTACTTCCCTCTTGCAGAAAAAAGTTGCCCAGGAAAAGGTTCTCTGTGTCCACTGGATTTCTGGTGTCTTCTCCGATCATGGTTGCCAACAGCTCTTTTCTAACAGCACCCATACAGAATGCAGCTGTCAACATCTGTCCAGTTTTGCTGTACTGATGGCCACAACTCACAAACAAGTATGTAACTTCTGAAAACATCTCACAACTGTATCATGGTAAATAGCATATTATTTTTTTCTCACTTATTCAAATATCTCTTGTGTCCTGCTCTTATCAAGGAAGATAATTTCTATCATTGAAGGTGGGATAGAATAGAATTTCTTTACTCAACATGCTGAAAAGTTTTCCATAATTATTCATAGCCATTCCACATACATACAGTACAGAAAAGTAAACTAAGAAATGCTTGTAAACCTCAAGATTTAAAGATCCTGACACTTCCTTTCCAATCACAATACAACAAAAGCAGTCAAGTAATAGAATAGCTTTTATATGTAAGTCAGATCTATAGTCTCGACAAGGTGTAAACACATCTTCGTTATCAAAAGGTGACTCATATGATTTTGAGAACAAGTGTTTTCTGTTTACAGGGAGATCTGATCCTCACCATTATTAGCTACCTTGGGTTGTCCGTCTCAGTCATCTGTCTCTTCCTGTGTATTGTCACATTCCTCTTCTGCCGGTCCAGCCACAACAGCAGCACCTTCATCCACCTACAACTGAGCTCCTGCCTGTTTTTTGCACACCTCCTCTTCATAATTGGAATAGATAAAACAGGCAACAAGGTATTTCAGAAGAATATGTGATGCTCTGCTCAGTGGAGAGAGAACCCCATCTGAGTATGCTTTCTACTCAGTTTAAATTAGTCTTCTTTTTTCTTTAGATCAAGTGATTTGAATCAGTTTTCTTTGCAAGCCCAATTCTTTTAACATTTTAAATTAGTTTTATAATATTTCCATATATGAAATGAAAAAAAGTTTACTTGGCACATATTTTTCCTGTAGCTCTATTGCTGGAAACATGAGGGTCGGAGAGATATAGTTTATTCCATTTCTCTTTTTCATAGTCCTTTCTTGATTTTCTTTCAAAACCAACAATTCAAGAATCAGATGCTGATAAAGGAATTACATTTTATTTTTGATTCAGATCCTGTGTTCAATCATTGCTGGAATACTGAAGTATCTTTTTTTGGCCTGTTTTGTCTGGATGTTCTTGGAAGCTCTCAATCTCTACCTCATTGTCAGAAACTTGAAAGTTGCAAATTACAGTGGGGCCAGCAAGTATATGAAGATATCTATGTACCTCATTGGTTATGGGTGTCCTGTCCTGATTGTAGCTATTTCTGCAGCAATTAAACCTGGAGCCTTTGGAACTCTTCATCAGTAAGTCTTAGCCTATGGTTAAAAGCTGCTTCCCTCAGCCAGGTGTCGCCAAGATGTAAACTACATGAGCACAATTGCTAGTATAACTCAGGGAGCACAACTCTCATATCTGTCTAAATTTCTCCTGATGATATTTCTTTTTCTTTAGCTGCTGGCTTAATCCAAATTTTATCTGGAGCTTTGCAGGACCTATCTGTGTGATAATTGTGGTGAGTAAGCATTGCCTTTCTCTTTTGAACAGCAGAGAAATGAAAGAATCTTATATAACATTTCTTCTAAAACGACTAACAAAAAAATAAAAAAATAAAAACCTGATATCAATGTAGCTAAATCAGATACACCATCCTTTTTTGGGTTTTCACTTTTTACAAGATGGTGTAACTTTCACAAATAATGTGGTAAAAGACTTTGCTTGGGACCACATTTAAAATAATGTAGGAAAATCTGTTACACAAATTCATATAATTTCAATATTTTGCCAATGGCTGGAATTTTATATTGTAGGAAGAACTTTTGGGGAGGTGGAAGGAAAGAAAGGCTGAACTGGGGGAGAACATTTGGAATCAAGATGCAAACTTTCATTTCTTCTTCTCATCTGGAATTAAAATAGAAGTGAACATCTACTTACTTAAAACAATCAATTAGCAAAGTATAGGAACCCAAACTAACTTTAGTTTTCTTTCCTTCGGCTCATCTAGTCTTCTTAGGGCATGATCTATTTCTTCTTGTTGTTGTTGTTATCATATTTATCTGAGAAGACATTCCCCCCCCCCCCCCCCAGGTCAACCTAGTGTTTTTCTGTCTTATTCTGAAGACTTTGCATGAAAAACTGGCCAGTCTCAATTCACAGACATCTTCAATCAGAAATACCAGGTAAGATCGATCATAAAGTATGAAAAGAGGAGTTCAGTATGATCCTGGCAATTTAGCAAAACACTTTATCAAAATTCTTTTTCATAGTATTCTAGACCATATGAAGTTTGTCACAATGGAAGACGGTTAACCTTCTGTTATTGTTGTAGATCACTGATGTTTAAAGCCATAGCCCATGTGTTCATCCTGGGTGTGACTTGGTGTTTCGGCCTCTTTCAATATGGTCATTTGGAAGACGTTATGGCATACATGTTCACTATCTTAAACAGCGTACAGGGAATCTTCATCTTCCTGGTGCACTGCTTACTCAACCAAAAGGTGATGTATAGAAGAACAGAGGTCTGCACTTTGAACAAACAGCGCAATTTTGAAAGTCTTATGGTCCATGTCCCAAAGGTGCTTTTTCAAGAGTCAACTGGACTTTCTGGTTTTTCTTTGAAGAAATTTTGTTTCTCATCCAAGAAGTTTCTTCAGCTTTGACTGGATGGTGCGGAATGGAAGGGTTTCATTCCAATGAAACCCTTCCATTCCGCACCATCCAGTCAGTGCTGAAGAAACTTCTTGGATGAGAAGCAAAACATCATCAAAGAAAAGCCAGAAAGTCCAGTTGACTCTTGAAAAAGCACCTTTGGGACAACCATGTTGGGACAACCATGACCTGGATGACTGAGAATCTCCATAGAAATTATTATGGTCCATGTTTTCAAGTCTAGCTTCAGGATTTTGTGAGTTCCTGGTGCAAAAGTGGTCCATGCCCTCATCTACCAGTTTCTCTCTCATTGAAGAAAAAAAGTGTGTGTGTGTGTGTGGAGGTGGGGGGATATAATGGTTAAGAGGTGAATGTCATCTCCCTACAGGTAGCCCTCAATTTATGACCATTTTTTAAAAGGATGGTTTGAAGTTGCAACAGTGTAGGAAAAAGTGAGTTATGAACTATCCTGAAGTTATACCTGTCACATCATCCCTGCAGACACATGGTTGCAATTTGGGAACTTGGCAATCACATTTTCAATCCTTGCAACATCTTGCAGAGATGTAATCATGATTTGCCAACCTTCTCAGCCAGCTTCCCACATGCAAAGTCAATTGGGGAAGCCAGGTTCCTTAACGACCAAGTTGATTTGCTTAACGACTATGTGATTACTTAATGATCACGGTAAAAATGATTATAAAATTGGGTCCAGTCATGAGATGATTTGCATGAGATGTAATTGCCACACCGCTTAATGACTAAAATTCAAGTTCCCAATTTTGGTTATAAGTTGAGGATTACCTGTACTAAAAATTGGGCTAAAAATAGATTGAATAGGAGAAAAATGAATTTTAAGAAAAGACAATGAAGAGAAGAAATCTGATGATTATCAGTGTAGTTATTGAAGTATTCACTAATAAATAAGAACACAGTTTAAAAAATTGTTAAATGTTAACTCACTTTTCATACTTACAAACAATTCCCAAAGTAGGAATTTGCATTGAAGATTATTCTTCTGAGTGATTTTGTATTTTGGCTCTTCAGGTGAGAGAAGCTTACTGGCATTGGATTTGTTGCAACAGAGACACCAAACCTCCTGTTTCTGAGATAACTATGACCTCTGTTCCCATCAGCAACCCTTTGGTAAGAGATGTGAGACCAATATATTTAATCAAACTTACAGTGGTAGGGGTAACCAGCCTTGGTGCCTATTACAGGCAATATCTATATGTCCAGGACATCAGTAGAGTCATTTTTCTAACCCATTTCATTCTTATAATGCAAACACCATCTTTCACAAACAATAGGCAGTGGAAGAAAGCTGGATTATCTTGGATTGACTACATGAATTTCTGAAATACCAGTTCTAGGTCTTCTTTTCCTCTTTTGGTGCTCTTTTAATAATATTATTAATAATTCATTCATAATAATGAACGGGCAGTTCATCATCATCATCATCATCATCATCATCATCATAATTCATTAAAAATAATGAACTGGCAGTTCATTATTATTTAGAAACCAAAATTTGTACTGGTAACTCGATTGTTAAGTGATGTAATCACTAAGTGAAACTGCAATTGTGTTTATAATTTTATTTCAGCCTTTCTTTGCTTTATAGATCTGCAAAGGTTATAAATGTAATGATTTGTCATAAAGTTACTTTTTCATCACCATTGTAACTGCAGACTAAAGCAAACTTAATGGAGTTTAAAATTTAAACTCCTGCTAAAGGAGACAGTCATTAAATGAGGGCTGAATTAATCCATTAGCTAAAATAATATTTTCTGCTTTTGATTCAAATATTTTAGAGAGCTGACATTTGATGGAAAATTATGTAGGGGATGCATTCACTTATTTGCAGATTCTACAAAGTCCTAATTTTTAACTGAAAGTTGAACTTTTTCTGCCAACCCACAAAAATTATGTCATTTCACTTAAAAGCAAAAAGCATCTGAGCAAGTTGTTAAAAAGTGGACATTGTTGCTAGATTATGATTAAAAATATGATACTGTGTCATCAGAGGTGGGTTTCAGCAGGTTCTGACCAGTTCTGGAGAACCAGTAGCAGAAATTTTGAGTAGTTCAGAGAACTGGTAGTAAAAATTCTGACTGGACACGCCCCCATTTATTTTCTGCCTCCCAAGGCCCAGCTGATCGGGAGGAAATGGGGATTTTGCAGGAACCTTCTCCTGGAGTGGGGAGGGAATGGAGATTTTACAGTATTCTGTCCCTGGAGTGGAGTGGGAATGGAGATTTTATAGTATCCTTGCCCTGCCACGCCCACCAAGCCATGCCATGCCTACCAAGCCACACCCACATAACTGGTAGTAAAAAAATTTGAAACCCATCACTGTGTCATATAAAGACAGCATTTGTGTTTGCTTTAGTTTAGGATGCTCAGTAAACAAATATTTTAGCCCAGTTTACTATTGTATATTGTTTTCATCTTTTGCTCATTCTAAAGCAAACTTTTAGAGAGTATTTTTTTCCCCCAGGTAAATGTACCGTCTAGTAATGAAGTGCCTAACCAGAAGATTGAATGGGAAGAACAACGATAGCACACTGTCTCTCCTTTGGACTCTTTGTTCAGTTGAATGAAACTGAAGATAATTGGGATATATTCAACCATTTTTAATTCTCTTTCCTTGCTGATCTCTGGAGCCACATTATCTCCAATGTGGAGATTTTTCCCCCCCAACCCATTCCTTGTTTTAACTCACTTAACCAGAAATAGGGTGGTTAAAGAAAATATAGAGGGGGCAGCTAATCAGCTTGCCACTAACTATAATATTAAGTGGATATGTTGTTAACTAAATTAAAAACACAGAGCCTTGAATAACTCTATAGTGCAGGATGAATTTAAATCTCTTTTTTATATATTGTGAATATGTTATCAGTACTTTTCCTAATGGATTGCCTTCTTATGCATTAATATCTTTGTAGATAGAGTATTGGATAAAATGTTTTTATTTCTCAGGTAGATATAGATAACATTCTGCAAATTATTTAAAGAGGCAGTTTCACTTGTGACTACACTGTAAACCAAGTGTCATTCTTTGAACCATCTTAACTATTATGCATCTTTCTCAAGATATGGCTCTTTCCTTTGTTATTGGAATGCATAGATCACCCTTCTGCCATAATTTTAAGGGTTTTTAAGGAATAATATATTGCTAAGACATTGAAGTTAAGTGATTTATACTCCACATAGCTAAACTTTATTGTTTTGCTTTATAATAAGAACAATACATTAAGTAGTTGAATTTATAATTTCATTGGCTGACATTTAATATATTTATTATTAACTTCCTTCCCTTCCTTTTCAGGGCTTTTATAAATGTACAATTATATACTTTACATTGTCTGTTTGCTTTGTATATTCCCAGTGGTTAAGTCAAAAAAGTATTTTGAGGTTTATAGTCCAAAGCTCATCAACACCATAATGCATCATGTACATGAATGTTGGTATTTTAAATATCAGTCATATTTAAATATGTCACTGAGTATTTATGGTTACCTTTATTAGCTGCAGCTATTATTCCATTTTAATGTCAAGTCACTTTATAGAACTACCTCAAATTATAATGCCACTGTAGGATAAATAGATGATCATGATGCCCAAAGTAATTTGGACTGATTGATTGATTGATTCTAATATAAACTGTAATTGTCTGCCAATTATCCAAGAAGCCAGATTTGAGATTCTAGTTTGATATACCACACATTTTTTGGGCAGACAACATGGAAGTCTGGAGAGGCAGAGTGAGACTTTGACAGCCAGCGGAATGTAATGTGGGTCTGGAGAGATTTTGGGAGAGCTGGTGGAGGCCCTCGTGGATAGGAGAAAAAGTTGCAAGAGCAACTGACCAAAACAATTTTCAACCTTCCCTGCTGGCCTTCCCATTGACTTTGTTTGTGGGAAACAGACAAGGAAGGACACAAATGGCAATCAAAGGCTACGGCTCACTACCAATCTCAATAAGATCACTCTAAAGCAAGCATCTAACATACAATATATACACATTACAGTAAAACTAGGAGAACATACTTCAAGGATAGCTTTACATTAAGATTACATTGTTGACATTTTCCTTATCAAGTTTGCCTTAGTTATATGGGACTGAATCTCTCCTGGCTCAAGTCGATTTCATTCTGCCTTTGTTAAACCAAGTAGTTTTTCTTTCTTTCTGGTAAGGCTTTGTTCTGGAAAGGTAATAATTATAGACGGGGAAACTGGAACCTGGTCTCTGTCATGTCCACAAGGACAGAGGGAGATAACAGTAACAGAGCTGGAAGGGACCTTGAAGGTCATCTAGTCCAAACCCCTGCTCACCCAGGAGATCTGTACTAGGGACTCGAACCGCCGAACTGCCGACCTTTCTGATCAACAAGCTCAGTGTCTTAGCAAATACGTCCTCTTTTTTTTTCAACTATAACATCATAAAAGGATAAATACTACAAAGCCAGTTATGAGGCTGCAGAAGTATTTCCACTTTGGGAACCATTGTCCCATAAGCCCAAACCAAGAAATACGCCGAAACAATGTCAGGCAACATATCTTTAATAAGCAAACTGAACTCTAAACATCCTTTTTTTAAACAGCAAATTTCTATATAGTGTATAGCAAATTTTGCTTTATGGATTAGTCAGTACATCTCTATTTCTTGAATATACTATTGATGATGAATGCCATTACTACAGAGAGTTTGTTCTTTGTAATTGGTGTACAATCTGACTACAATAGACTCTGCTGCTGAATTCCCTAAGAGCATCCAATTTCTATCATCATCACCAACGTTTTCAACCAATGTTGAAAATGCCTTTAGAGAAAGCATGACTGTAAAACCTATTTGAAAGCCAGTTCATTGTAATAGTTAAAGCATCCGGCTAGAAACTGGGAGATTGTGAATTCTAGTTCCTCGTTGGATACAAAGCATTTTCACTTCCAGTCACTTTCTTAGGAAGGAGGCACCCTGCCAAGCAAAATGTAGGAATCCATCCAAGCAGTCTCTGAAAATTTGAATGGAAAGGAGGAGGGATAGTGCTTTACAGGATTCTCTGAGCAGTTTACCAATGTCAGCATATTGTACCTAACAATCTGGGTCCTCATGTTACCGACCTCGGAAGGATGGACGGCTGAGTCAACCTTGAGCCTGATAAGATTCAAACTCCTGGCAGTAAGCAGTGAGTTAGCCTACAATACAGATGGTCCTCAACTTACAACCACAATTGAGTCCAAAATTTATGTTGCTAAGTGAGACATCTGTTAAGTGAATTTTACCCCATTTTTCATTTTTTCTTGCCACGTTTGTTAAGTCAATCACTGCAGTTTTTAAATTGGTAACCAGGTTGTTAAGTGAATCTGGTTTTTCCATTGACTTTGTTTGTCAGATGGTCACAAAAGGTGGTCGCATGGCTCCAGGACACTGCAACCGTCATAAATGTGAGTCAGTTGTCAAGCTGCCAAATGTTAATTATGTGACCATGGGGATGCTGCAACAGTCATAAGTGCGAAAAATGGGCCTAAGTCACTTTTTTCAGTGCCATTGTAACTCCGAACCGCCACTAAGTGAACTGTTGTAAATCGAGGACTACCTGTATTGCATTTTAACTACTGCTCCACCACTATTCTCAACTATTTCACCAGAAAGATTCTGTTTACTGAAAGGGTCACTGTAGAAAATAGCAAACTGTGCCGAGAGAGAAAAGTTTCGTGTTTACTGTCCATCACTTGGTTTTAGGATGCAATCAAGACATCACTGGAGGATATTAAACACTTTTGATCATCTGCACTGTCTGTCTACTGACAATAAACCTTCTTACATTATGATACCTACCACAAGGCACTGAGGACTCATGAGCATCAATTTCACAAAAAGAAAACAAGAAGAAAATATGAGGAACCAAATGCAGTTGTACAATGTTTCAACTGGAGCCTATTTCCGTTGGTCACGGTTCAGTAAGTTTTTTTCCCCCAACAAAACGTTGAAAAATAGAAAGAAACATATTGTGAAACATGTCTTTGTCTTAAATATGTAATGTAGTTTTGAATAAGAAAAAAAAAGCCCTCTCCTTAACAAGTGTTCAAATTACGATTATTCAGAAAGGCTGATGATGATTGATGAAAATCAATTATTTAAAATAAAAAAGTACCCTCATTATCTTCAGTCGCTCTCTAGCTTTCCCCAAAATTCTTTTTGCTAATAAAAAACTATCCAAATCTCAGACTGCCCAGCATCGTTGTCATAATCAGCAGCTTCCCCTCTAGTTCCTAATTCTGACATCTCCCTCCTCCTCCTCCTCTTCATTTACAGTGTGTCAAATCTTCAGTTGGTCAGAAAGTCTTCTCTTGCACACTTTCTTTGTTCCCAAAATAGGCAACCCCAAGTATGTTTAAGACAGAGTTCAACCCTATGCACCAACTTGGTTCAGGTAAACTGGAGTTTCATTGTGGCTGTGTATACTTCCTCTTTACTTGTTTTCCCACACTGGGGGCTAAATATATACAGAATAACAGAGTTAGAAGAAGGTCTTCTAGTCAGGGGTGAAATCCAGCAGGTTCTGACTTAGTTCCGGAGAACCGGTAGCAGAAATTTTGAGTAGTTCAGAGAAGCAGTAGTGGATTTTGAGTAGTTCAGAGAACTGGCAAATACCACCTCTGGCTGATCCCAGAGTGGGGTGGGAATGAGGATTTTGCTGTATCCTTTCCCCTGCCACACCCACCAAGTCACACCCACAGAACTGGTAGTCAAGCAGGAAACCCTAAACCATTTCAGATAAATGTTTGTCCAACAATTTGACATTTCCCAGTGTAAGTTTTCTTAGCAGGTTGATCCCCTGAACTGTGATTTTCCAATCAATCTAAGAAGGGTGGCAGTTAGATACATGGATATATTTGCAATTACTGTATCCCTCGACATTTATTCTGAGAATATGATTAATGTTCTTCTGGATTAACAATGATGCTAGAGGCATATTTATTTCTGAATATGCTGTTAGTGTCCCTTAGAGGTCCAGTGTCTTTCTTGAAAATCACAGTGATGCTGTACCTCACTTTATAAAATATTATCCCCATTTTTTTTCCTTTTCTATGTTTTTCCTTTGATTTCTTTTAAAGAAGGAGGTGCAGGGATCCTGTTAGGCAACAGAAAAAATAGCTTGAAACACACTGTTATCCTTCTTGTGTAAAGCATAAGTTTAGTAGACCTAATAAAGTCCACAGTCTCTCTGGGAGGGAGGGAGGTGATTCTCAGTTTGACATACAGACAAACAAATAAACACTTACCCAGTATACATAGTGCAGCCATGCTGTCCAGTTTCTGTATTTAAAAAGTATTAAATGGGACTATTAAAAACAATTCAGTGTTTCCTTGCCTTAGAAAATCACTGCTTATGTATGTAAAACTGAATATTCTGGGTAGCAATAGTCAATTTGACATTTATTTTTGAGCAGGACTTCAAGAGTTATGTACTTCCAAGATTTAGGGATGAGGGTCAGTCACCAGAAATGTTGATCATGGAAAATTCCCAAGGAATATTTTTTTTTAAAGTAGATTTTGTTTTCTAGAGTGGTAAGACATTTGAAAGCATGGTATTTAATTCACAAGGTTGCTTCATAGCTAATTTTTGGTTTCAAATAATTATACATGTTAACATAAATTTGGTGGACATTTTAATTTTTAAAGAGATGAAGAGGATGCCAAACGTTGACTTTTCATGAAGAATTTTGGCTCTGATTGAAGCCTGGGATTGACTAAGTGAATAATTTTTTAGTGCTTTTTTAATGAATGTTAATACACCTCCCTCTGATTTTAAGAAACATATATTAATGCAATACAGTGTTTATAGCACTTTTTAGTTCCTTTATTCTTTAAATCTAACTGTCAGAGCTATAATCAGTGATTTATTCACTCCTACAAACCATAGTCAAGGGAAGAAAAAGAGGAAGAAAGAAATGTTTTATATTGCTACTGACCAAATCAAACTGTCATGTTGTACCTTTTTTCTTAAAGTGTATTATAAAGACAATTATAGTATACAGTATACTATTATAACTCCATTTCATTTATTCTAGGTATTAATTATCAATGATTTATATGGTCAAAAAAGGTAGAACTTATTTATCTTTTCAGAGAAAGAAGTGATACTAAATGCTTGTTGAGCTATATTTTGCATGTCAGCTCAGTTCATTTTTTGCAATGAACTACAATTTATGTCATGTTGTCTACCTATAGGACTCAGACTAAATAGATGCAAAGACTATGGTTAACATTAGAGGCAGAGGCTAGTTCAGATAATTGTGTTCAGGCTGGGAATAGAAATGACCCATGAAATTGTACATCCTCTCCAGGGGTGGGTTCTACTTACCTTTACTTACCTTTACTACCAGTTCGCATCGTGCATGTGCAGATCGCTTCTGATGATATCTGGGTCAGTGGGCAGAGGCTCCCACCGGTTTTACAACCGGTTCTATAGAATCAGCCCGAACCGAGGGCAACCCACCACTGATCCTCTCCATGTGTATTAGAAGTTATATGTATGAGCCAGGAATCTGTGCATAACAGGTGGTGCTTGAAAAGTCAGAATGGAAAGAGAACTCAGGAAGACAGAATGTGTACTTCTATGCCCGGATTCCTAGGTGATATATTAACCTTTTTATGAATAGGAGCCTTGTGTTCGTATTCATGTTCAGGAAGTCATCTTCAATAAATGTAGGTAGTTGGAGATGATAGATAGAGATACAGATAGATGGATGAGAGAGAGAGATGTATATGCAGATGAGAGAGAGAGAGAGAGAGAGAGAGAGAGAGAGAGAGAGAGAGAGATGGAGAGATGACAGATAGATGACAGAAGACAGATGACCGATAGATGATAGATAGATAGATAGATAGATAGATAGATAGATAGATAGATAGATAGATATGATAAGTTTTTGAAATATAGCTACTCACAGTAGATTCTGGCAGTAGAGGATAGAAATGTGGGGGGTATCCATCTTACTTCTGTATACAGTAGAACCTCTGGTCACAAATGCTTCTGATCACGACCAAATAAGGTTCTGACCAAAAAATTCACAATTTTTTTTTTCTGCAGCTGATTTCCCCTTCCACGCCAATTTTTTTGTAAGCAGCAAATTTCCAAAATTAGGTTTAGGTCATGACCAAATCGGTTTGTGACCAAAGTTATGGAACGAATTATGGTTGTGACCAGAGGTTCTAGTGTATTGCCACATAGAGCAGAGTCCATGGGTTACTGATGTATCTGGTCAATCTGGTGAGGCAGGAAGGAGTCTTTTTGCAACTGACCAAGTTGGGGGTATTTTGATAATTGGGACAAGGCTTCCCTATGGCAGTGGTAGCCTCTCTGTATCTATTGATATGATTGCTACAATCCCCTCCCACTCCTCAAAAAAGCGGGCAACTGTACTATCTGAGAGAAACTTCCTTTTTGTCAGCTTCCCATTTTTTATTCACTGGCAATTCTGAAGAAAAACGTATGTAAGAAAACAACTGCACTGAAAAGAATCATTACGTGTGTCAGTATTTCTCAATCTTAGCAACTAAGATATTTGAACTTCAAATCTCAGAAATCCTCAGCCAGCAAGTCTGGGTATATATAAAAATAACTCATAGGTTTAAAGTATGACTTTAAGAGCAGAAATCAGTAACATTTTTTGTGATGTTTAATATTCTTCTACCCACCGTTTCCTCATAGGAAATGCATATTAACGCACTGGGTTATTCATAGCACTTTTTAGTTCCTTTATGCTTTACCTCTTAAGAAAGAGAGAAGTTAAAATTAGTTATTAATTCTCTCACTCACACAAGAAGGCAATGAGGAATCTTCTCACTTGCATCATTCTGGGTGAGTAGACAATTCCTGGTTTAAGGAAATCAGATAATAGCTCATTGGTACAGCAGATATATTCCAGGTAGAATGTTCCATATAATGGGAAAGATTTGTACTAAGACAAGAGAAACCAATTGGTGGCATTGCTGCTTTAGGGCACCTAAGATTTAAAGCAATTGGTGAGAATGGAGGAGTGAACATTCACACTCTGGGTCTCTGGTGCTAAGGCTAAACTGCCCATGTCTGAGCCCTACCAGACATCTCTGAGTACAGTATATTACAGCTAAAATATTTCTACCCAGTTGTGTTGTATCATGTTCTGCAAGCCAAAATGGTCATTATCAGAAAGTTTAGGTCAGTATTTAGTAAATCTACTCCTAAAAGAAGTTCTAGGGTCATAGAAAATCTGGGAGCTTCCTTCAAACAGTCCAATGAAGACAGAATTTTTAGACAATTTAAGGGGGGGGGTGTGGAGAGTGGGAATGGAAGGTGGGGGAGTGGCAGTTTCATTGATTTTGAAGACTTGAAACAGTTTGATTTTCGCAATTTCCAACTAATCCCTAAAATTGTATCCATAACTATTTAAAAATTTAAGAAGAATCAATATTGATATAATACTGGAAGTTTTGCAATCTTAATTCTTCCATGTGATCATACTGCTAATTTCATTCATGAATGTAGAAGAAGGAGAAGCAAAGCCTGGAGGTGGAGTAAAGAGAGGAATCAACCTGGAGTCATTACATTGCTCCAAGTAGTCTAAGTCCAACCCAGTGGTGAAATCTGAACTGGTTTGCTCTCGGTTTGATGGTCGTGCTTTGCGCCAAGCGTGCGCTGCATGCACAGTGTGGACCAAACATGCGCTGCATGCTCATTTGCAGTGCACACCAAACATGCGCTGTATGTTTAAAAAGCTACCAGTTTGGGCGAACCGGTAGTTAGCTACCAGTTCGGTTGAATAGGTAGTTTAAATAGGTAGCTACGATCCAACGATCACCTGTGCCACACAGTTTAGCTTTGCTAGAAAGTAGGATTTCCAACCACACTTAATTTCCATTAACTCTTACCTTCAATATCAGCAGATCTTGTGAACTCTGTATAGACTTCTTGCTAAGGAGCCTCTCACTGGCTCTCCTGCTTGGGCAGAGGGTTGGACTAGATGACCTACAAGGTCCCTTCCAACTCTGTTAATCTGTTTATCATGGCTCCTCTTTTGTGCATAGCACACCACCTTCTGATTGTCGACCCTGAAGCTGACATATGCGTAGCCATTTTAAATTGTAGTCATTTCTTATGCATATTCTTTCCTACTTATTTCAATATGCTGTATGGGGATTAACAGTACTTCAAGCTCACCACATCTGTAGCAAGAAGGGAGATAGGAGAGATAAGGGGATTGTTATGGGTAGGTGGCAATCTTTCCCATGAGAACAGTGAAAGTGCCTGCAGATGGTGGAAGGTGGAATTTGGAGTCACTAGACTGATGGACTATGAACCGATTGGAGAATGTGACCCTGAGAAGGATGTTTATGTTCCTAATAAAAAGGAATATGGCTTGTTTGAATATGGCTGCCTTGGACTGTTCTTATTTGGGACATGACACTGATCTCAACAAGCAACAGTCATGTTAAGAGTACTTTGCAAGATCTCTAAAATTCATATGAATTTTCATCTATTATTTAAAACACTTTATATAATTCTTAAGGGAATTTTTTTCATACATTTCAGCATGACTTTTAATATAGTGCTCATATTCAGTCAGAATGTTCTTATTTTGACACAATGAATAATTTTAACGATGTTATAATCTTTTTTCCAGCAGATGGTTTTATACAGTATAATGATGCAATGATGATAACAATTTTAAATGAATCATAATACAAGTGGAATTACAAATCCAAGTTTATGCCAGAGCAACTGAGATTTCAAAGGTTAAACTTATTTCAGTTAAAAAGGAAGGGGGACGATCTTGCATTTTTAAGACAATCATATTATACTTATATTATTATAATTGAATTTTATTTATTTTAGGTCTTGGATTGGCAATCGTTTGTGCAAATGAAGAAGGTAAAACTTGTTTACCTTCACAAGAATAGTATAAAGAAGTGATCCTAAACACCAATTGTGCTTGTTGTTCAAATGTCAGCTAATATGTATATAATATATAATAATAATATATATTATTTTTGTGATGAACTGCAGTTTCCATGTACAATGGAAGTTATAGATGTGCAAAATATGTGGCCCCCCCAAAAAAGTCAGGAGGGAAAGATGGACAATTTAGGGAAACTGAATGTGGATTTGTATAGTAACTAATCCCTTTTGCATAGTAACACCACATGGGTACATCTTGAGAGTTATCTCCAATTAGTATAGGCAAGTATAGTCACACACCTTCTGAAATAAAAACATTTTAAAATGTAGATACTTGTAGTAAATGCTGTTTTTCTTTTGCAGAGAAATGGGTGCATATTATATGTATACCGGTATATCTTTTTCCAATGTGACCAGTTTTGCATCAAAACTGTCATGTATCATGCATGCTTATGTTTATTTCAGGATGGAATTTTTATTGACAGATTATTACTTTTCCTGCTAAAAAGAATTTATAGTAGATATAAAAAGTTAGGGGAACCCTATCCAAACTATGGAATATATTGCTATTTATCGCCCTCCTACTCCTCAACAAAACAGGCAACTGTGATAACTGAGAAAAAGTTCCTTCTTGCTACCTTCCCTTTCTTTAATATAAAATGCATGCTTATAAATAAACTACTGCACTAAAAAGATCACAAAAATATTATTACATGTCTGATTGTACCTAGCTACATTTTATGGGAAGAGATCTGTCAGCAAGATTAACAAACTGAAATCTGTAACAGTTTTAGGTTTGTAACACTCTTTATCAGACTGAGAAATAAAATAATACAAACCTGTTAGGCTTCTAATGTAGAGATTAGGTGGAGAACATTTTCAGAACATCTGTATAGGTAGTCCTCGACTTACGACCACAATTGAGCCCAAACAGCCCAAAATTTCTGTTGTTCGGTTGTTTTGCCCCACTTTACAACCTTTCTTGCTAGAGTTGTTAAGTGAATCACTGTAGTTCACAATTTATGGTTTTCCTTTCCTTTATTCCCTTATTCCCTTTATTCTTTCTGCTAAATATTCCATCATGCCCATGTAACAAGCAGTTATCTAAGGTTGGTTATATCCTTACATCAATAAAGAAACTCTAGCAGTCTTGCTCAGCTGGATTTGTCTTAAGATTGAAAAGAATTGCTTTCTTCGGCAGGAACATTTGGTGAATCAAAATTTTACTTTTACGTGTGTCAGATCGCATCATTTTTTGGTAAGTTTTAAACTGTGTCTGCGCCTTTATCACATATAATCCCCAAATGCATAAAAGTGAAGTGAAATATAATTTCATTACATGATTGGTGCTTCTTGTCTAGACTACTTCAAAAAGTTGAGCCATACTAAACACAGGTTTGGCCTTTTGATGTTTTACCCTTCTGTGGACCTACACAGTTGCTATCTGACTCAACTGCTTCTTACAGTTAATACCACTCTTGAATGCTTGCTGATAAATCGGTTTAGGGCCTTTCCCCCTCGACCGATGGAAGTTACACACTTCCTTTGCTTCATATCACTGGCTGTTCCTTAATGAAAATTGGCATGTGTTAAGTCAGAATCAAACCATGGTAAAATGCAGAGAATTTAAGTTTGTTATATTCTTAGTATGTTACTCCTGCCTTTTTTTAATAAGATGCATTAGCTGCTACTATCATATAAATAAATCAGGACCACATTTTTAGTGCAAAAAATCCACACCTGCCAGTGATCTATATCTTTCTAAAATCTTCAGTTAGTTTATGCTAAATAATGTGATTAAAGGCTGGAAGACACAATACTGTGTCTAATTTTGCTTAAAATGAATATGGTCACTGAAAATGTCCTTATTTTTCCAGGCAGCAATTGCAGAAAGCGTTGGTCAGGATCAAATAATAATATTCCTGACAGTAAGTATATTCATTCATTGACTATTTTCAATTGTATCTTCTTGAGCTTAACTAAATGGAACTAATAGAATTGTAATTTTCAGCCACTACAAATGTCTTGATAAATGAAATATTCTATTATGGAGAGCTGTTGAGCTGTTTAAACTAATAAAGGTCTATGACATAATATGCGTTTGAGAGCAAAGGGTTGCAAGGCCTTCATTGACAGTGTTCTTCTTAAAAGATAAAAAGTTAAAACCTCTGGCAATTATCAACATTTAAAATCAGCCAATGGGCTTACATTTCACCTTGAATTTTGCACAGATAATACATTCTCTCTAGCACAGAAGTAAAAAAAGATAAAATTGGACTAGTTCGCTTTTGCACATAATATTTCTCTTACAAATTAATACAAAGAGTACCACAATGAATTATGCCAAGCTCCATTTTGTTGAGTCAATCAGATGCCTCTGTAGTTTTCACAATCAGAAGATGAAATTCAAATCCAACATCCAACCTATCTTGTGGGAATTTAGATGACCACCTCTCAAAACCTCCCAAGCTACTGAGTACTGTGAGATTTTGTGGTCAGTTAGGCACTGTAAAAAGAAATGCATCTTCTGTTCTAACTCGCCTTCCAAACAATGTCACCGAATGACTTCAAGAACTTTTATATACTGTTCATTTCCAAATAAGGCAAAGTGCCTCCCAAAAGGTAAATATAATAAAATGGCAGCAAGAAGAACCTAATAATCTCTTTCTCTAAAAAAAAAAAGAAACATCAATTCACATAGATGAACAGCAGAACAGTCTGATCTTAATCAATTTATGAAAGCCAAGGAAGTTCTATAATTAGGAGAAAAGATCTTTCACAGCATAAACAAACAAACAAACAGAGTAGGGAATATTTAAAATTCCTTCCTGCTTCAGGCAGACTGTATCTTCAAAGGAGAGACAGTTCTGTAGCTTTCTGGGAGACTAGTGACGTAGAGTTTTAAAGATGACAACCAACATTTTTAATTGGACCCATAATCAAATCATATCCAATGCTGTAATTATAACAAAGGTGTAGGACAGATGACTATTCTACTTCAAGCAGATGGGATAATGCACTTCATGTCATTTCAAAGGCAAATTCATGGAGATGGTGTGGTGGCAGTTTGAGAGCTGACAAGGGCATGAGTCACTGAACTCAGAGCATGCCTATCTAAATACATCTGCAACTGGTACATCAGTCAGAGATAGGCACAAAGCCCCAGCTACAGCTTTTCTTTGCAGTTTCAGAAGGAAGAGTAGGTCCAGGAAAATCCTAAAATTGCACAGATGCTGCTGCTTACAGGGGAGTCGACTCCATCAAGACTTAAAACTGGAACCAGGATAGAGCCACATCCATTCCCAACAAAGAGCAATGTTCTCAAATTTCAGGGATTTAATCTGAAGTTGTTTTGTCCATTTAGTAATCCAGACACCAAATTGGGATTACCAGAGTATACTTGGCTCAATTTGGGTAGTGATATTGATGACATCTCACCCAAAATTGATAGATGGCTTCTCCCCAAAGTTTTAGGAAGATATTAAATGGAATGGGGGAGAAGATTGAGCCCCATAGTACCCCATATTGTAACAACCACTGTTTCAAGTTTTCTCCCATACAACAGCTGAAATTGCTCAGTAAGCAAGGAGTGAAATAACTGTAGAATTCATCCAGTCCTCAACCAGAGGAATTTGAACTTAGCAGGAGCCTTTTTTAAAGCATTTGTTTTTTAAGGATATACTCATGACGTACACAGAAACATATGAAGATAGAAAAACCACACATTTATAAATACATCTTGAAAAGATGCAGAAGAAAAAAAGAGGGAGAAATTGTTCCTTGTTGTTTCTTAAACAAAGAATCATTTAATAACAGCAGCCTGGTGCCAGATGACGAAGGACAACATGTAAAGATCTTGTCCTCATCTCTCACAATTTGTTCTAATGATCTAATAAAACAACTCATATATATATATAATATTTCTATGTCACCCACTCTCCGAGGACTCTGAGTGGCTTAGAACAATTGACATTATACTAAATAGCATATTGCCCCCAACAATCTGGGTCCTCATTTTACCCACCTCAGAAGGATGGAAGGCTGAGTCAGCCTTGAGCTGGTGAGATTTGATCTGCTGATCTGTTGAACTAGCAGTCAGCTGAAGTAGCTGCAGTACAGCACTCTAACCACTGTGCCACCTCGGCTCTTTAAAAAAGAGATAACACAATCTCCAGCACCTACCCTTCCTTGTGTCCAGAAGAATAACACAGTCGAGCGTATTGAATGCTGCTGAAAGATCTAAGATGACCATGAATGATGCACTCCATCCTGATTCCCAAAATAAGTCATCTACCAGGATAATCAATTCTGCCCCATTCCCAGCCTGAGCCCTGGTTGAAGATTACAGAAAAGATGTTTCTTCTAGGATTCTCTATAAATGAAGTTCCATGGTCTTCTCCAGAATTTACTGTAAAATGGGAAGATTGGAAATGTAGAACTGTTATAATTGGTTTTGTTTTTTGTTTTTTTGTTATAATTGGTTAGATCATAAGTTGTCTGTTTAGAAGTGAGAATAAGATTAATTTCTGAATAAAGCTGCATAAAGTCAAATAATTGTAATAGAGTATTTTGTCTCTCAACAATAACAAAATGATTGTTTTGTTCTAATGAGTGTACACAAGGGATGGGGCCACATGAAATTTGGATGAAGGGGTAATTTGTGCATTTATAAAAAGTAAGCAAAGCTGCTTCATACACATGGAAAGGACCAGAATGTTACCCCCCTGAGGATGAGATCCATCCATCGAAGTATTTTAACTTTTTAAGTGGACAGCTCACTTTGGTCTTACAGGTTTGTATTTTCCTTTACAGAAAGTCCCTTTGACTCCCAAATAAAAAAAGTGGAAAAAAATTTCATATCAAATCTGTGTTTAAATGAACAAAAAAGAGTAAGTATAATACAATATTTGTTAAATTTATATCATTTTTTAAAAAATCAACCTGTTTATACTACCAATGCTCCAAAGTTATGTACTTGGAGTAGTTGATGTGAAACGTGATTTGATAGCTCAGCAGACTAAAAGCATTGTGATTAGCACCAGCTGTCTGCAATTACTGTAAATTCAAATCTCACCAGGCTCAAGGTTGATTCAGCCTTCCATCCTTTCTAAGGTAGGTAAATTGAGGATCCAGTTTGTGGGGGCAATAAGCTGACTTTGTATAAATATACAAAAGTATGAAGGCTATTGCTTAACACATTGTAAGCTGCCCTGAGTCTCTGGAGAAGGGCGGCATATAAATCAAATTTAAAAATAATAAATAAATAAATAAATAAATAAATAATGACAAGCTATTAACCACAAGAAACCTTTGTGTGTGGCATTTGTGGCAGTTCACAATCAATTGTGGACCTGCTTGAGCTCATATTATCAGCTGGAAGTGGGAGGGGGAGGAACATTGGCATCATTACCAGTTTTTGAAGTCCACAAGTCGTAAAGTTGCCCAGGTTAGAGACCCCAGCCAAAATAACTATGCAGAGATTCTTTCTTCACTTGCCAACTCTCAGAACACTATGCTTCCTTTCTCCTTTTCTTTTAGGAAAAGAATTTATACTGCTCAGTGATGGGTTCTGTCTTGAACTTCGAGAATTCCCTTGGTGCTAGTGACATGCATACTGAAACCACCCTGAAAGTGAGATTTATTGACAACTGCAGAGACAACATTTGACCACAGCTTCTCTTTCCTGATAAGCAAGACTGTATGGTTTCCTATTGTGTACATTGATGATGAGTGGATAGAGGAAAAGTTGGGTCATTATTCTAGGAATGAAATCAGTTTTTCGAATGAAGATTCAAAAATCTTCATTCAAAAGTTAATAGCTGTGTTTCAATATGGGATTGGCATCGGGAAGGGAAGGGACTTTGTCAATGTTTAGTGGAAATGAGATTGGAAAACTAAATTATGGAAAATAAGGTAATAGAGTTGTCAAAGTCTGGAATGCCCTACCTGATTCAGTTGTCTCAACTACAAATTTTCACAGTTTCAGTCACAAATTGACTTCCGTGGATCTTACTTCATACTTAAGTGGTCAGTAGAGGGGGCGTGTATAAGTGCACTAACGTGCCTATTGTCCCTGTCATTGTATTTTTATTCTCTTATTCTTGTTCTCATTTTTGTTTGACAAATTCCAATGAATAAATAAAATAAATAAAGGTAAAAGTAAATAAATTGGTTCCATACTTCATTAGATTCCATTTTTTTTTTGACATTTTAATTTTGTAAATACATTTTATTTAATGTTGGTATGCAAAATCAAGTTTTATATATACTTTTGTTAATTAAAATTAACAAATAATCAAGAATACAAGATCCATGATTGTATGGAACCATGTTAGTATTTTAATCCCAGACAAGAGACTTCATCTCTTGTATTGTAGCATAAACTTTTTTGAGTCATGAGAAATGAATCCATTTCTGATGAAGTGCATAATTAATCTGTTAAACATTAAGATGTCACAAAACCTACTGTAGTTAGGGTTAGGGTTAATTAATAAGAAATACTTAGGAAAATTAGAAATGGGTGAAGTCTATACTGAGAACTCCACAAAAGCTAAATTGTGGAAGGTTTTAAAAATGCAGCAAAAAAGTAAAAGGACGTTCAAGTTTATTTTTTAATGTCAGCTATGGAACTGATATCACAACTTTAGGTTTTGTTTTGAATTTGAAAAAATGAACAGGTGAAGTTTTTATATCCACAGACTGGGTTCCAAGGTTTGTTTTGGCATTGATTTCTAAAATGATCACTCTGGCTCTGCTGATAAAACCATCTTTTAGCTATGCATGGTATCTGAATCCAGGCATACGGCCATATAACAGTATAAGATTCAAGTTGAAGTATATTGAATGTCTTCTACAATATCCTGACAAGAACATTCTTAATGAAATGCTTGAGAAAAACTCAAATGAGATTTGAAAAGTTTGCTTCTTGTAATGCTGCAGGACTCGGTGAATTCCTTTGAAAATCTTTTTGATAGTCGCTCTCACTGGGATAATAACATAAAGAACGATTTTGTCACAATTTTGCCCCTGATTGTGGAAAAAATAAGCTCAGATGCACTATTAACAGCTCTTGCAAATCCAGGAAACATCTCTCAAACTGTGATTCAAAACTTCACAGGTAAGGAAAAAGAAAGATGAACTTTGTCTTTGAAGGGGAAAAAAAGAAAGGCATTTGCCTATATGTTGTACAAGTCAAATTCCCTGTACTGAGTCTTCTTTCATTCATCACACGCCAACTCACAATTTTGACTTCTTTAATGAAAGCAACCTGTATATGAGAGTTCAGACATGTTTTCAATTTATTTATTTCATTTATCATTTAAATTTGATTCCTACCTTTGCATGAAACATTCCAATAAGCTGTCACAATTAATCAAATCATTCATAAAAAAATGAAAACAAAAAGATTTATTAATATCACAAGTAGTAATAAGACCAGCAGCGTTGTAATCAATTCGGCATTTCTCTGTCTTTTCAGTGATCCAAACCAAACTTATCAGTCCAGAATCCTTTGAAGCTCTCACGTTAAAAGCTCAAGGAGATCAAATGGCCATCCACCCAAGAGCAGCAGCTGCCATGACCACAGGTATTGTTCGTAACTAGCTTAGTTTTTCTACAGAGTAGATCGAAAATTACTTTTACTATCTATTTTATTGCTCCCTCCCTGTCAGATGCAACCCTAGGTTTTTTGAGATTGCAGAGTGTTTTATCACTCTGGTTCAGATTAGGAAAGTTGCAATCCAACACTACATTGGGAAAGGTGAAAGGGAATAGAAAGTAGTTGGTACTGCAGTACCTATTTTACCAAAAAGTAAATATATGGATCTACACTGATCCTTTCATTATCAAAATTTTCCCAAGTTTGGGGAAATCATGTATACTTTATTTGGTTTTATGTGTCTCCCTGATCCTCCTTTTGTTTCTTGCAGATACTGTTGCTGTGGCTTTTATATCATATGGTGGGTTAAAATCACTCTTAGAAGACACTTTGTTGAAGAATGGAGCATTCCTGGAGAATGAAACGCTGACAGATGTTCATATGAACTCAAGGATGGTAAGCGTTTCTGCCAGGAGCAAAATACAGGATATTTCTACCCCAGTCAATCTCACTTTTCAGCATCTCAAGGTATGTAAATGAAGTTTACCTCAGAAACAAAGCCATTTTTTTCTATCCGTCTTATGAATATATATTAAGGAAGAAAGCAGGATATCAAGAAAAATGTAAATCTGTATAAATGTTCTAGGTAGACTTTATTGTCGTTCAAGCTTTATAAATCAGAAGTTTGATAGCACATTTTCACATTAACAACTTTTACGAAGTTTATGCATTTAATAGTACCTGTGTCCCGTAGTCTTTAAGTTCTACAATGTTGATATAGTTCCTTTTGCATGTCTTACAGTTGTTTCCCTGTTAATGTTTAATAACATTGAAACTGTGCGATAGGAAATTAAGTTAAGCAGGAGCCTGAATGGCGTAGGAGGCTAATGCCTCCTACTAAGGCAGTATTTAACATCCAGCTGCCTGCAATTAGTGTGAGTTCAATCCTAGCCAGGCTCAAGGTCGACTCAGCCTTCCATCCTTTTTAAGGTGGGTAAATTGAGGACCCAGTTTGTGGGGGCAATAAGCTGACTTTGTATAAATATACAAAAGTATGAAGGCTATTGCTTAATGCATTGTAAGCCGCCCTGAGTCTCCGGAGAAGGGTGGCATATAAATCAAATCTTTTAAAAAAAGTAAATATGTAGATTTTCTCCCTACCTCCCATCAACATTACTTCTTCCCTCTTGCAGAATAAAGTTGCCCAGGAAAAGGTTCTCTGTGTCCACTGGATTTCTGGTGCCTTGTCCAGTCATGGTTGCCAACAGCTCTTTTCTAACATCACCCATACAGAATGCAGCTGTCAACATCTGTCCAATTTTGCTGTACTGATGGCCACAACTCATAAAAATGTATGTTACTTCTGAAAACTTCTCAAAATTATACTGTGGTAAACAAAAGGTTATTTTTTTCTTACTTGTTATATCTACTGTTCTGTCCTGCTGTTGTCTAGAAGATAACAATTTTCATCATTGAAGCAGAATTTTTTTGTTTGACATGCTGCTGGGTTTTCTATAATTATTCATGGTCCCTTCCTTTCATATATAGAAAAGTAAACTAAGAAATGCTTGTAATCCTCAAGATTTAAAGATCCTGACACTTCCTTTCCAATCACAATACAACAAAAGCAGTCAGGTAATAGAATAGCTTTTATATGTAAGTCAGATCTATGGTCTCGACAAGGTGTAAACACATCTTCATTATCAAAAGGTGACTCATATGATTTTGAGAATAAGTGTTTTCTGTTTACAGGGAGATCTGATCCTCACCATTATTAGCTACCTTGGGTTGTCCATCTCAGTCATCTGTCTCTTGCTGTGTATTGTCACATTCCTCTTCTGCCGGTCCAGCCACAACAGCAGCACCTTCATCCACCTACAACTGAGCTTCTGCCTGTTTTTTGCAGACCTTCTCTTCATATTTGGAATAGATAAAACAGGCAACAAGGTATTTCAGAAGAATATGTGATGCTCTGCTCAATAGAGTGAGAACCCCATCTGGGTATGCTGCCTACTTAGGAAATCTTCATTTTTCTATAGATTAACTGGATTTTCTTTGCAAACCCATTTTTTAAGCTTTTTTTGTTAGCTTTATGATAGTGACATATCTCAAATGAAAGAAGAGATACTGTGCACAGATTTTACTTGTAGCGCTGCTGGTGGAAGCATGAATGTCAAATGTTGTTTGTTCCATTCTCTGCTTTTTATAGCCCATTCTTGATTTTCTTTCAAAACCAGCAATTCAAGAATCAGATGCTGATAAAGGAATTACATTTTATTTTTGATTCAGATCCTGTGTTCAATCATTGCTGGAATACTGAAGTATCTTTTTTTGGCCTGTTTTGTCTGGATGTTCTTGGAAGCTCTCAGTCTCTACCTCATTGTCAGAAACTTGAAAGTTGCAAATTACAGCGGGGCCAGCAAGTATATGAAGATACCAATGTACCTCATTGGTTATGGGTGTCCTGTCCTGATTGTAGCTATTTCTGCAGCAATTAAACCTGGAGCCTTTGGGACTCTTTATCGGTAAGAAGCTGCTTATCGGTAAGAAGCTGCTTATGGTTAAAAGCTGCTTCCCTCAGCCAGGTGTCGCCAAGATGTAAACTACATGAGCACAATTGCTAGTATAACTCAGGGAGCACAACTCTCATATCTGTTTAAATTTCTCCTGATGATATTTCTTTTTCTTTAGCTGCTGGCTTAATCCAAATTTTATCTGGAGCTTTGCAGGACCTATCTGTGTGATAATTGTGGTGAGTAAGCATTGCCTTTCTCTTTTGAACAGCAGAGAAATGAAAGAATCTTATATAACATTTCTTCTAAAACGACTAACAAAAAAATAAAAAAATAAAAACCTGATATCAATGTAGCTAAATCAGATACACCATCCTTTTTTGGGTTTTCACTTTTTACAAGATGGTGTAACTTTCACAAATAATGTGGTAAAAGACTTTGCTTGGGACCACATTTAAAATAATGTAGGAAAATCTGTTACACAAATTCATATAATTTCAATATTTTGCCAATGGCTGGAATTTTATATTGTAGGAAGAACTTTTGGGGAGGTGGAAGGAAAGAAAGGCTGAACTGGGGGAGAACATTTGGAATCAAGATGCAAACTTTCATTTCTTCTTCTCATCTGGAATTAAAATAGAAGTGAACATCTACTTACTTAAAACAATCAATTAGCAAAGTATAGGAACCCAAACTAACTTTAGTTTTCTTTCCTTCAGCTCATCTAGTCTTCTTACGGCATGATATATTTCTTCTTCTTGTTGTTGTTATCATATTTATCTGAGAAGACTTATTCCCCGATCTAAAACCAACTATTGTTCTCTCTGCTTCATCTTATTTAGTCTTAGAACATTATCTGTCCGCTGTTGTTATCATTACTTTATTTCTTTCTGAAGATTTTTTTTTCCTCCCAAAGGTCAACTTGGTGTTTTTCTGTCTTATTCTGAAGAATCTGCATAAAAAATTGTCATCTCTCAATTCAGATATATCATCAGTCAAAAATACCAGGTAAGATCTATCACAAAGCATGAAATGTGGATAATAACAATGCTTCAAAATTCTTTTTCATGACAAATTGTGAGATACAAAACTTGTACAATGTAAGAAGAGCATTTAGGAGCAAATGTAGAAATTCATGTAGTGGAGAACAGTGCTGAGGTCTTCGTATGCATGAGGTTGGCAAAATTTGGGGGAGTAGTGAATTGGTTAGAAACTATCAGAAGCAAAAGGATCCTTTTCATGATAGAGGTCAGCATCTTTTGTCCCATTGAGTTAAAAATTGTAGAATCTAGTTTGTTCCTCCATTTTGCAGAAATATCTTATATGGATGCATATTGGTTGGGCATCTGTAGAAGACAATGACTTTACTGAAGCATAGGTACAATATGAAGTAGGATGTCTCAATATTCATTGATTTTAAACTAAGCCATCAGATATCAAAGCAGTGACCTTAATCTTGGATATTAGCAGTAGATGTTAGGTGAACTGCCTCAGCAAAGGGGAAACTCCAAGTGATTGATAATGGCCTACTGTACTAATTTCCCATTCTTCCTCTTCTTCTTTGACTATGGCCACAATCAACTCTAGCCATTTCCCATTGCTCCACATTTACATCCTCTCCTATGAAGTGAAAGTCCTGGTTTCAACCTATCACAGAGTCAATTGTGAGAGAGAGATCAGGGCCTTAGATCAGGGCTGGGCAACTATGGCAACTTGATGAGCTGTGGACTTCAACTCCCAGAACTGAGAGATGCTGGCTCAGGAATTCTGGGAGTTGAAGTCCACAGGCTGTAAAGTTGCCATAGTTGCCCAGCTCTGCCTTAGATTGATTCAGATGCTCTCTTTTCAGCAGTGTCATTTCTCTGTTGATTTCTTGCCTTTGTTGTAGGTTACTGATATTTAAGGCTATAGCCCAAGTGTTCATCCTGGGTGTGACCTGGTGTTTTGGTCTCTTTCAATATGGCCCTGTGGAAAACATTATGGCATATCTGTTCACCATCACCAACAGTGTGCAAGGAATCTTCATTTTCCTGGTGCACTGCTTGCTCAACAAAAAGGTGCTGTATAACCATGTTTTTCAATCTTTTCCTACCTGTGGTCCCCTGTCTAGGTCACATTATTGATGAAAAAGATTGCAATTTCCCCAGGTTTTATATATCTCAGCATATGCTGTGGCCTCCTGTTATGTGTTCTTCACTTTTGTGCCCCTTGAAATATCCATATGACCCCTGGCTGAGAATCACCGATAAGAGGGTTGCACAAGAATGTAAATTACCACCCAAACAACCTAATATGTCAAATTTTCCAGACTGGGTTCAGGATTTTGTGAGTTCCTGGTACAATAGTCAGAGCCATTTCCCACTCCCAGTTTCTTGTCCATGCTAGAGATAAAGAATGTGGTAGTAACCAATGTTACTTCAAATTCACTCTACAAATGAACTGAACTTCCCTTGGCATAAATCCTTCCCATTATAGTCAGCAGTGGCACCACTGACTGATTGGTATGGAGTAGCATATTTGCTTCCCTTGTGAATCTGAAGTCATATTTGTAATGCTTATGAGGAAATATGTTCATTTTTCACTGAACATTTCTGGAATATTGCAAAGAGGTGGATTTTGGTTTTGGTGTTGTTGTTTTTTTTGGAGACTGTTTGTTGGTAAATATAAAGTGGCTCCAAGAGTAGTTTTGCAGGTTTCAGATTTTGTTTTTGTACCTGAATTCATTTATACCCATGTGTAATTATCCATCCATTTACCTAGTCTGTTCAGAAAGCACAGATATAATTTAGTCTCTGTGAAGTTCAGTGGAGATTATAGACACATCAGTAACAGAATTTACTAAATGGCTGGCCAAAATATGTACATTCCCTTTATTTTGTTATCTTCTTAACCGTTTACCCATTATTATACAACCAGACATTACCAGAGGTTTCAGAAATGGCAAAAATGTGTATAATCTTTAACTTTCCTTTAGAAAAAATAAGCAGATCAGACCCACTTCCTTGTGAAGTGGGATCATGGGGTGATGATGGGTTTGCTGATCACGTACTTGGCCCCCTGCCATGTGGCAGCAGCCCTGCCTGAGCTACTCAATGTCATCGCCTTGGTGGCAGTTGATACCTCCAAACTTATGGTCATGGGCCCGGGAGTTTATGGCTTCCATGTCAGCTATGGACCTGACCCAGTTAATTCATGGCCCTATCCACATGGGGGGAAACATGCTGGACCTGGTTTTTGTCTCTGGACAGTGGTTAAATGATCTTGAGATAGGGGATATAGTCACCGAGCCCTTGTCATGGTCAGATCACTCTCTCCTTCGCCTTGACCTTTGAACCGCTGCACCCTGCCGCAGGGAGGCAGAGCCGGTAAGAAGGTTCCGCCCCAAGCACCTGATGGAGCCTGATAGTTCCCGATAGAGCTTGGGCCATTTCCTGAGGCTCTGGCACATGCCTCGACTGGAGACCTAGTGGCCGCCTGGGATAGGGCGGCTGCTGGAGCTCTGGATCGGGTCATGCCTTTGCGGCCTCTGACCTGGCGCCGATCTCATCTGGCTCCTTGGTTTACCGAGGAGCTAAGGGAGATGATGTGCCGGAAAAGACGCCTAGAGAGTAGTTGGAGGGCCAGTCTTTCTGAATCCGACCAGACACTGGTAAAATCTCATATTAAGAATTACCTAGTGGCGATAAAAGCAGCAAAATGTACTTATATTGCTGCTTTTATTGCATCATCAGATAACCACCCGGCTGCCCTGTTTAGGGTGACCCGCTCCCTGCTCCACCAGGAAGCACGGGAGGACCCCTTGGAGGGTAGAGCCGAGGACTTTGTTCAGTATCTGCATGACAAAATCACTCAGATTCAGGAAGACCTGGACTCCGACTGGATAATTTCAGGGGGGATGACTGAGGCAGGTCTTGAGAATGTTATCTGGGATGAGTTTGATCCTGTGACTCCTGATGACATGGACAGGATTCTGGATAGACTGAATGCAACCACATGTTCGTTGGACCCGTGTCCCTCCTGGTTAGTGCTGGCTTCCTGAGAGGTGACGCGAGGCTGGCTCCAGGGGATTATAAATGCTTCATTGGGTGAGGGTGACTTCCCTGCTGCCTTGAAAGAGGCGGTGGTGAGGCCTCTCCTCAAGAAGCCTTCCCTGAACCCGACAGTGTTGGCTAATTATCTTCTGGTCTCCAATCTTCGCTTTGTAGTGAAGGTTGTTGAGAGTATGGTTGCGCGACAGTTCCCCCAGCACCTGGATGAAACGACATATCTGGATTCGTTCCAATCGGGCTTGAGGCCTGGGTACAGCACAGAAACAGCATTGGTCGCGTTGGTTGATGATCTCTGGAGGGATCGAGGCAGGGTTGTTCCTCTGTCCTGGTCCCATTAGACCTCTTGGCGGCTTTTGATACCATTGAACATGGTATCATGCTGCGCCAGTTGGAGGAGTTAAGGGTGCGGGGCACTGTATTGCGGTGGTTCTCCTCCTTTCTCTCCGACCGGTTGCAGTCTGTGTTGGCAGAGGGGCAGAGGTCAACCCCGAGGCCCCTTATATGTGGGGTGCCACAAAGGTCAGTCCTCTCGCCCCTTTTGTTCAACATTTATGTAAAGCCGCTAGGCGAGATCATCCATGGTTTCGGGGTGAAGTACCACCAGTAAGCTGATGACACTCACCTGTACATCTCCACCCCGGACAACCCCAATGATGCCCTTGAAGTGCCTGGAGGCCATACGGATCTGGATGGGGAGAAACAGGCTCAGGCTCAACCCATCCAAGACCGAGTGGCTGTGGTTTCCGACATCCTAATATAGTCAGTTGATGCCATCACTGACTATTGGGGGCAAGTCGCTGGCCCCCACAGAGAGGGCTCACAACTTGGGGTCCTCCTGGATTCATGGCTGTCTTTAGAAGAGCACTTGACGGCCATGGCCGGGAGGATTTTTCATCAGGTTCACCTGATTCGCCAGTTGCGTCCCTTTCTGGATCGGGACTCCTTACACACAGTCACTCATACCCTCGTCACTTCCTGCCTGGATTATTGCAATGCTCTCTACATGGGGCTCCCCTTGAGGAGCACCCGGAGGCTCCAACTGGTGCAAAGTGCGGCCACGCGGGTGGTTATGGGAAGGACATGTCACTCCCACATAACACCTCTCCTGCGCGAGCTGCACTGGCTCCTGGTGGTCTTCCGGGTGTGTTTCAAGGTTTTGGTTACCACCTTTAGAGCGCTCCATGGCTTAGGACCTGGTTACTTATGGGACTGCCTGCTACTGTCCGGTATGCTCCTACCGACCGGTACGCTCTCATAGAGCCTCCCACTGATTGGTAAGCTCTCATAGAGAGGGGCTCCTCCGGGTGCCATCAGCCAAACAGTGTTGACTGGAGGCCCCTAGGGGGAGGGCCTTCTCTGTGGGGGCACCTACTATCTGGAACGAGCTCCCCCCGGAGATACAGAGGATCCCGGATCTGCGCACCTTCCGCCACGCTCTCAAGACCTTTTTATTCCACCATGGCCTAATCTTTTTCCCCTTTTTCCTTTTAAATTGTAAATTTTAATTGGTTTTTAAATTATCGGGGTGTTTTAAATTTGTTGGGGCCAAACTGCTTAATTCGGTTTTATTCTACTTTTAAATTTTGTATATATGTGTTTTACTTTGTGGCTGTTCACCGCCCTGAGTCCTTCGGGAGTAGGGCAGTATATAAATCCAATAAACATAAACAACATAAACAAACATAAACAAATAGAAGAAAAATGCATTTTAACAGCCTCTATGCAATGGGAACACTGCAGATTAATTACTTCGTTTACTAATCTACACAAATACAAACAAATCCACAAACCAAACTAAAGCTGATTTGATTCCTTTGCTTTGGACTATTTCAACATACGGGTAGTTCTTATTTAGCGACTGCCTCCTTTTGCTATGACAACAGTGATGAAAAAAGTAACTTTGTGACCAATTCTGTCATTTACAACTTTTGCAAAACTAAAGCAAAGGAAAGCTGAAATAAGGTCATAAGCACAGCATAGTTTCCCTTAGCAACTACTTCACTTAAAGGCCAAGTTGTCACACTTGATTATGGTTGCTAAATGAGGACTTCCCGCTCTAATAGGTGACTATTAGTAGATGATTCCTCCTTCTGACTTTGAATTTTGGATTTTCAGGTGAGGGAAGCATACTGGCATTGGATCTGTTGCAACAGAGAAAGTCCACCTGAGGTTTCTAAGATTATGGTGACCTCTTTACCCATCAGCAATCCTTCAGTAAGCATGATCAAAACTTTTTATTACATTTGCAGCAGCATGGATAAACGGTTTCTATAGCCCAATATTGCAAGGACAAACATGCATAGGGTATCATATTTCAGAGATTAGAATTATTTTTTCCACCTAATATTATTGTTACAGTGCAAATACCATGTATCCACAGATGGCAAAGGGGGCAAACACTGGTAGTCCTCGACTTACGACCACAATTGAGCCCAAAATTTATTTTGTTAAGTGAGACATTTGTTAAATGAGTTTTGCCCCATTTTACGACTTTTCTTGCCACAATTGTTAAGTGAATCATTGCAATGGACAAGTTAGTAACCTAGCTATTAAGTGCATCTGGCTTCCCCATTGATTTTGCTTGCCAGAAGGGCGCAAAAAGTGATTACACGACCCCGGGACGCAGCAAAGGTCATAAATATGAACCAGTTGAATTTTGAGAACCTGAATTTTGATTACGTGATCATGGGAATCCTGCAAAGGTCGTAAGTATGAAAAATGGACATAAGTCACATTTTGCAGTACCGTTGTAACTTTGAACAGTCACTAACTGAACTGTTGTAAGTCAAGGACTACCTGTAGTTGGTTTAGTTTGATGTTGCTGAGATTTAGTTTCATCATTATTTTCACCAAAAGGCCTAGGAAGGTAATGACAACTGAGCAGGTGGGCGGAGCCTCGCGCTGCCATTGCTACTGGTTCTCTGAACCACCCGCTGCCTTCACTACCAGTTCGGCTGAACCAGTCCGAACCGGTAGCATTTCACCCCTGCCTTGCACTAAGGTTATGTGGCTCAGGCTATCACAATAAGCCATGGTTTATTTGTTTTGATATATATTATGCAAAAATAAGCACTGAACTTGTCAACTTTGGTTTCTTGCGTAAGCCTAAATCCAACCTTAGTTTACTATGTTGTGTTATTTTCACATTTAGTTCATGACCTAATAAAAGCTTCTTCTTGTTTTTTCAGGCAAATGTACCAAGTGCTACTCCAAGTAACCACCAAGTGGTTAATCAGAAAGTAGAATGGGGAAACCCAACATAGCTCAGTCTTTTGGACTCCTCTGTTCAGTTTGAACAAAACTGAAGAAAAATTGAATATATTAAACCCTTTGTTTTCTCAGCCCTTTAATGTAATTATGTAATGAAATCCAGACCCATGCTGGAAACATAACTTTTAACTCATTCCCTATTTTCATTGCCATTTTCTCTCTGTTCTCCCTACAGTATACAATGTATATAGTATATACTATATATAGTATATATAGTATATATAGTATAGTATTTAGCTGTTTCACATTCAGAGTATTTTAACTTTGCAAAGTAGATATTTAAAATGATTTATACAACTCTAATACAGTACTTGTCCAACCTTTTTCTGTACATTGCTCTTTTAGGGAATGTCATGTTTACTAAGGCTGAACATGGGTTGAAGAAATACAAAAGATGTGCCAACATAACAGTATCTTGACAGCAACATTCCTCTTCATAGTGACAGTGTACTTTTTAACTGATCAATAGATTCTTTTTTGTGCTGCCAAAAAAAGTATTTATTACAGTCCTAAATCCTTATCTGTGGCAACATAAACACATTGAAAATTACAGACATTTCTGCTTAGAGAAGGAAAACACAACTGAAATATTCCAGAGAAACAAAAATGCCAGTTTGGAAATGATCCAAGAATGGTCAGTTTCCAGACCAAAATTCTGCTAGGTTATCCAAGAAAGTCAAAGCACCACACAGTTAGGCTAGAATAGAAGTAGGTGGGATGTGTCTGAGGATGGGAATTTGTAATGTTGATTGCCACAAAGAGCCAGTCAAGGCACAGTTTCCTTTATACAGACCATATTTCTACAGGATGAACCAATTAGTATGGCTCATTTGTGAGACATATTTCTTACTTTCAAGTGGATGACTCAAGTTCATTTGCTCTTCTCTTGTCAATTTGTGGTGGGATTTACCTAGCTCAGCCTCTGTATCAGCTGACTCATTCTGCACTGACCCTCTACCTCCTCTCTTCAGTCAATACCTGTGGTTGATGCTGAGGATCAGATTGGTCAAGCTCTTCTACTTCTGAACCCAACTGTACTTCTGTATCCTTAACATACATTGGGTAAAGATTAGAAGATTCTACAACCATGCTGGTACAAAAATAGTACAGTTCATTGTAAGGAACAACTTGATCCTTCCAATTCTATCAATCCAGATGGAGTTGAATATTTAGGAATAGTTTATAAAAGGTTGGTGTTAATTTTAAACTGCAGTCTAGATTCCTTTTTTGTATGCCGTAATTAAAAATGGAACTTGTGTCATGACAACAACTTTCATTATCATTGCTTATAGGAATAAATTCTTCTTAAAATGTTATTTTTGCTTTAAGCAATTCTCAAAGCCCCAAAACCCTAAATTTGCATTTTTCTTGGAACAGCCATATTGCACTGCAAACCTACACTGAGTTTGGAATCAACTACTGTTCCAAGATCTTTGAGCACTCTAATACATCATGGTTACTCTCTTTTTAAGTATGAGAATAAATTTGTTCAAGAAGTGATAAGACAAATCATTTTATTATCATTTTATCTGGTTAAACATTAATTGTTGGACCAAATCTAGTTAAATATTTCTCCAGGTGCTGAAGGCAGCTTCTCTGAGGATCTCCTTATTTATTTTATTCCAAAACAATAATGCTGTGAGATAAAATTGTCTGAGAAAAAGTCAGCTATTGAGTTTCATTGCTGAAGGTTTTATCTGGCTGGATCTGGCTGGACCTCCCTGCTCTTGGTCCAATACCTTAAGCAATACATTATATATTGGCTCTCATATTAAGCCCAATTCTTCAAATACTCCAGGATGATGTTCTGAAATTTGAACTCGCCATTTTAATCTTTTTTCAAAATGGTTCTTGATTTATGTCCATTATTCTGTTTTTTTAAGTGTGTATGTGTTCGTTTTAGTTATCTGTTTATTAATCCATTTAAAATACTTTATTTATAAAAACTAAAGTATTTTAAATGCATTAATTAGTTGAACTTAGCTAATAATTTTACTAGCTGATGCTTTCTTTCTTTATTGTTTGCTATATTTCCTCGTTTTTGTAGAAAAATAAAGAAATATGAAATTTACAACCTCATACTTTGATGGTTCTTGAGTTTGAGTTTCCTGCCTATGTTTTTCAAAAATATGTCAGCTGGTTGCTAAACCTGGGGCCGTAGATCTGGATCTATTTTTTTCTGAGCTCTAAATTTCCACTGATGTCCATAAGTGTCCTCCTTCCTTTGCCCTCCCCCCCACCCCATTAATTTCTATGCAGATTAAGTTCATGGGAGTTGAAGATAAAAAAATAACTGTCTCCTTTCACTTGGTGCAATCTCTCCTGTGAATATCAGTATCTATTCTCCTTGCTCAGAAGTCAGACATTCCTGCAATGAATGTCAAAAGATGATCCCCACTTGCCCCCCAAAAATCAGATCTAAAGCTATTCCCCAGCTTTTGGCAACGTAAGATGTATGGAAAACAGTCTCCATCAGTAGCATTAATTGAGAGCCTTAAATTTTCTGAACGTTAAGCAAACTGAGACCATCTCTATAGGCCCAGATTGCCCGTATACATGCTTTTTTGGTGGCCTATCACTTCTTTCATGTGAGCTAAGTTTATTTGGTTCAAAGAGATTTGGGTAGGAAATGAATTGGCTTTGTCTTCAATGAAATGCAATTTTTCAAGGGATTTATAGTCATGCCCTGCTTTCCAAGGTATGAAGATACCCCACTTATTATTTGCCAAGGACATTCCTGACATTGGAGAGTTTGTCTTGTTATTAGCGTGCCAATAAGGCAAGCTAAAATGGGTTTTAACACAAAAAAGTGTTTTTAATCTTTTGTGGATTTTTCATGAATCCTTCTGCATGGAGAAGATATCAGAGGTCCGCTAAGAGCTGCTTAAGACTTTGTGCTCCATTACCATTTTTGCTGTGGCTGTCAGAGAGATGGATACCTTATTTTATCACTGTTATTTTTAAAAGTTCTCTCCATGAGACTAACTAGTTGCCAATTATTTTTTTCAATTTCTTGCTCGGGGCTGAAGGGCTGCAATGTAAGACAGTGAACATCCCAGATCACCCAAAATGTTATTTTCATTTGGAAAAAAAAAAAAAAGGAGCTCCCTTAGCAAAGACAAAGCCAGCTGGAGCAGTGTTTTAACACAATATTCAATGTCAGTGTCAGGCTGCCCTCACTTAATCTCCAAATAAAAATGATCCTTGGCTCCGTTCGTTGAAAAAGGTATAGTTTTATTAAAGATCAGGTGGACTGCCTAGCCAGAACTGAGATTTGTGCACCAAAATCCCAAATGTTATACTTTTCCCTTCTCCCTCCTTGATTGGTTTTCATTTCCCACCCCAATTAAAGTATCCAATTATGATCTTGCAAGCTGTTTTCCTAATGGTCAGTTCAGGCGTGCTCCTCCTCCTCCCTCTAGCTAGGTGACCTTGAAGCAGTTCCACGAGAAGGCATGTTTCGGTTTCCCAAGTATTCCCCCCTCTGCCCCACCCCCTCTTCCATAGGTGGGACTGATATCAGATTATAGATGGAAGATCAGCAGCTGCTGCTGTTTTGAAGGAATAATTGAGTGAGCATCAGCGAAGACAGACAATGGAACTGCTGTGGCAGGCAATTTAACATGAAAATGAAGACAAGAAGAAGCAGTGAAGGCTTAGGGGCAGTTTACCCTGTGCTTTCCAATACAGCCATTTGAAAAAACACAGGCTATTTTGCCATATCAGCCTTCAAATCATTCAGCAGATGGAGGGACAACTGTTCTCCTGACAAACAAACAGACAATAAGTAAAAGTTGACTGTGAACTACCCCAAACAAACCAACTCCAGATAATATCCTAGATGAGTGCAAAGAAAGGTGTCAGAAATGTAATTTACATAAAGGAACTTACTATCATACATGGTGGACCTGCCCAAAGGCAAAACAATATTGGCAAATGATCAGAACGCAAATAGAACAAATTACACAACAAAGAATAGAAATGAAGCCAGAAACTTTTCTACTAGGCATAATAACTGGACAATATGAAAAGAAAAGAAAATACTTAATAATTCATATAACAACAGCAGCAGTATAATTTTTGCACAAAATTGGAAGAGTAAAGACATACCAACCGAAGATAGAGTAATTAGTAAAATCATGGAATGTGCAGAAATGGACAGACTCACAAAGGAACTACAAGATAAAGATGAACATGATTATTATCTAATATGGGATAAGTGGTACACTTGGTTAGGAGAGAGAAAAAAGGAAAAATAGGATTAGGAGACATCCAGTGGATCCTAAGATAGATATAGGAACATATATTACTTAATGTAGGTCAACAATGAATCAAAAATTAGACACAATGAGAAAGACCCAAATAGAGAGGAGTCAAAGTATAAACGAGAAATAGACAGCAGACTACAGTTGTGATAACTTTGACATGATGTATACCTGATTTTTTGTTTACATGTGTTGTATGTCTTGTTGTTAATTGTTTTGTTTTGTTTGTACTTTTAAATTAAAAAAAAATTTAAAAAAGAAAGGTGTCAGATCATCTTTGAAGTTCCCCAGCCCTAGTTAGTCATACTTTCTGGAGAATGATTGGTAATTCACTTTCCCACACACAAATAACCCTGATGGGACAGGGAGAGACATCAGAGATTTTGCAGATTGTTACCCTGAAGCTACCACAAGTTACAATGTGGAGCAGTGGCAGCACTTAATTGGATTGCTAAAGGTAGGCTGTGGGGCCTGTGTTTTTTAGACCAACATACTTTCCTCTCCACTCAGGGCACATTTCTTTAGATGTGAGGAAGAACCATAAATATGCATTTATAAATATAAATAAGCATATGCACATTTCCTACTTCCTGATCTATGCCTTGTGATCCTGAATCCTATATTCTTTTTAAATATATGGCAATGCCATACATATGGGAACTTAGTAAAGAAATGTTTTATGTCAAAGACCAGTCTCTTCTATCTAACCAGGAACACCTTCCTTTCAAAGAGTCAATTGGCAGGTAGTTATGACCAATATCAAAGTATAATTATATCAACCTGAAGATTGTTTTCTGTCAGTCTAGGAATTGAATATATTTTATCACAGCTCGTGCAAGCCGACATGAATATGTGCAAAGAACACAGCTTTGGAACAAGATATTTTTTATGTATTTATTTTTTGCATGCAAGAGTAATCAGAAATACCTGAAGAGTGCTAACATTTGCGAATTATCAGCTATTGTGTTTAAAAATACAGGACTAGAGTTAATTCAATACATTGCTGAGAAGTTAAACTACAGCTGGATGTGTTGATTAAACAGATACAATATTCACTGTTGTAAAAAGCAGATTTTTTTTCTTAGATTGCCTTTGCCAGCCCAACTCGATTGTTGCCTCTGTCAAAAATGCTATAGTATTCTCTTATGAACACATCTCCTAGAATCCAGCTATCCCCACCAGTTGCTTGGAAACCAGCAGTGCAATAGCCTTGATAAATCTAGAGGGAAGGAAGAAGACAACAACAACAACAATTAAAAAACATCCATAAGACTGAATCTGTGCAGGGGTTATTCAATGAATTAATTTTAGTCAAATTGTACCAGGAAACCTACAAACACACACACAAAAAAGCAAGTGAAAATATATAAAGGTAAATATAAACGAAATAAAATAAATGCGAGTGTATGGTCTACAGAGAGATTGTTAGTTAAGATGATATCCAAAGGAATAAAAATCCAATTCTTCAAGTAAGAAAGCCCCTTAAAAGCTGTATGGAGATTCCAGATTTGCGAAATGCTTTGTGTGCTGCTTCATTGCGAAAAGAATTGAACTGTAATATTATCCTATCTTTGAATTGTGCCAGCGGATATACAGTGGGACAGGATAGTATTGAAACTCTTTCTGCTAGTTCAGGGTGGAAAAATGCCAATGAATTTATGTGGACATTGTAATAGTGTTGTTTTGTATTGCTGTACTTTTAATCCAGGAAGACATCAATAACATAGAAGTTATTTGTGTTATTGAGAGTTGTTAATATCAAGAGTATAAATTTTCAGGACATAATACTGTTGAGAGATCAGTTAAAAACTTTACAGACTCATCCGAACAAATGGATATGCTTGGTTAGTGTAAATTTTGGTTTGATTCTTTGTGGTTTAGCATGTTGTGCAAATCAGCTTATACCATTTATTTATAGTTTAAATACAATAGTATGTGAATTCAAACATTGACTAATTCAATAAGCACATATATAGAAACTATAAGGCAGTTGGTCTCAACCTTCCTAATGCCATGACCCTTTAATACAGTTCCTCATGTTGTGGTGACCCCATCCATAAAATTATTCTTAAAACCATTGAAAATATGTGTTTTCCAATGGTTTTAGGCAACCCCTGTGAAAGGGTCGTTCGACCCCCAAAGAGGTCCTGACCGACAGGTTGAGAACCACTGCTATAAGGAGATTCAGGCTTGGAAGTAGACTGTGGTTTCCACATATCATTGAGCCCTGAAATAATATAATGAGGAGATTCCTTAGCAGCCTATTTTTTCACAGGATGATTGACTTGGTTCTGTGTTATTATTTTGGTGTACTGACTACTCACTTATTAGTATCCCCCAGACATAGATAATATAGGCAGGGTTACTTAGATGTTTTGGGACAATGTCTAGAATTCCCAGACAGCAGAGCTAAAATTAGGGCCCATACTATTCTAGAATTGTTGGAATTATAATTCAGCATATTTGAAGAGTTGAATTGGATAAGATAGTAAATTATCAGCAGGCATCAATATCTGGTAAGTCTAGTGCAGAAATGCCAGGAATAGTATGGGATGATCTGGCTGAACTTGAGGAGGAGTCAAGCATGTCATAAGTCACGAGTCCCTGCAAATCCACAAGAGATCTAAGCTCAGCCCATCTTGACTACCTTTTAATTTCTGCTCATTTCCCTTGTCCATTGCTAACTCAGATTTTGTAGACAGCTTAAGCTTGCAATAAATCTTTATATTCAGATTTATTTGAACTGCCTGAATCTCCTGATTTCTGTGGCAATTGACAGGCAATTGTCAGGTATGCTAGGAAGGATCTCTCAAACACATCAAATATGGGCCTTTGTTTTACTGCTATGCTTATGCTTTTCATTTTATTGTGGAAACGTAACTATGGTGTGCTGCGATAGTTGGACATAGCGGTATCTGGAATAAGAGAGTAATAAAACTTGTCAGACTACAGCTTTACATCTCATGTATTTTCCACATAAAATACTGTACATCGTGTTCTATCTAGAGATTAATGCTGCTCAGCCTTGGCAACTTGAAGATATGTCGACTTAAACTCTCACAGTTCCCCAGCCAGCAAGTTGCTAAAGTTGAGAAGCTCTGATCTAGATTATAGCTGCTCTTTTTCCTTTCATGTAACCCTTGACCCCAAGTAACTAAAATTAGAATGGTGAGCAGACTTTTTTTCTCACTGCCATTGCAAAAAAGCATATTGTGGTCTTAAAAAGAAAATGCAGAAAGTGAGATTTTGCAATTTTCTATGCAAAGAGGAACTAAGGGGAAAACAGAATTATTTTCTTCCACATTTTGCCTTTCCTGGAACAGCTAAACAAACACTTGCGACACCTGATATCATACTGCAACTTTTGGATCAAAAAATATTGATGGTGATAAACATGTAACCTGCAGGACAAAATTACTAAAAGTCAAAAACCGTATTCAAGAATCCAATCTATGTTAATGTAATAGTATCTGAGAGCAGGTATGGTTGCTCTTCCAAAGAGCATCTTTATCCTTGAATATGAGATGTACTTCAAAAGAGCATCTCCAGACCCAAATTGCATTACTAAGAATATTTCTTACAAAAAATTGCCTCTATCTTTCCATTTTCATCCCTTGCCTTGGACAGAGTTATGCATTTCTAATCTGCATAGAAATAGTTGTAACCAAACACTGAGTATAAATCCAAATCTATTATGTACCTGATGAGTATAAGCTGCTGGCCTCAGTGGATAGTGGATTCCATTGATCACAAAAACAATATCAGGCATCTTACTGGAATCGCAGTTGATTGTACGCTACACAAAACAAGGAAGAGTGTTCTTGAATTATTCTGATCACAATAGATAGTATTTTTTTAAAGTCACAAAATGCAACATTTTTGTTTCACATATGAAATTTCAAGAAAGTAAAATTGCTGCCTTATGTGGTAATTCGGGGTAAGGTATCACCAATATGCGGATGATACCCAGCTTTACATCTCTACCCCGGGCCACCCTGGGGATGCCCTTTCCATAATGTCCGCTGCTTGGAGGCGGTGCGGGTTTGGATGGGTAAGAACAGGCTCAGACTGAATCCCTCCAAGATGGAGTGGCTGTGGGTGCCGGCATCTCAGGATCCTGAGATACCATCTCTAGTGATCGGTGGGGAGACTATCACCCCATCCGATTGGGTTCGCAATCTGGGTGTCCTCCTGGATTCTCGGCTACCGTTGAATGACCGTCTGACGGCCGTAACCAGGGGGGCCTTCGCGCAAGTACGTCTTGTACGCCAGTTGCGCCCTTTTTGGACCGAGATGCCCTCACCATGGTCACCCATGCCCTGGTTACTTCTTGGTTGGATTACTGTAACGCCCTCTACATGGGGCTGCCCTTGGGACATATCCGGAGACTCCAGTTAGTCCAGAATGCGGCCGCGCGGGTAGTTATGGAGGCTTCTCGTTACTCCCGTGTTATACCTCTCCTGCGCGGGCAGCACTGGCTACCGGTTGTTCTCCGGGTTCGTTTCAAGGTGCTGGTTTTAACCTATAAAGCCCTACATGGCTTAGGCCCAGGGTACTTACAGGACCACCTCCTGCCTTCCTCCCACCGTCCAATGTGCTCCCATAGGGTGGGCCTCCTCCAGGTGCCATCAGCCAAACAATATCAGCTGGCGGCCCCCAGGGGGAGGGCTTTCTCTGTCAGAGCCCCAACCCTTTAGAATAGTCTTCCCACCAACCTCAGGACGGCCCCCGACCTCCTCTCCTTTCGCCGGGGATTAAAGACATGGCTGTTTAAAGAACATTACGATCGTAGGGTTATATAGTCTTTTTTAGAATGATTTTAATAGATTTTAATGTGTTTTAATTGTGTTTATTGTGATTTGTATTTATGATTGTTTTTGTAAGCCACCCTGAGTCCCTGGGGACAATGGTGGCATATAAATCACATAAATAAAATAAAATAAATAAATAAATAATTCACTATTATGTTTATTAAATGTAAAAGCATCCCAAAGATGCTTTTTCAAAAAGCAAAAAGCAACTGGGCTTTTTTTTGTTTTTCCTTGAAGATGTTACGCTTCTCATCCAAGAAGCTTTTTCAGCTCAGAACTGAAAAAGTTTCTTGGATGAGAAATTAAATATCTTCAGAGGGCGGGGGGGGGGGAGTCCCATTACCTTTTGAAAAAACACCTTTGGACAATCATGACCTGGATGATTGAGAATCTCCATGAACATTAAGTTTTATGCTTGAGGTGAACATCAGCTTGCAAATCAAGATAGTTTCAGTTACTCTGATTATATGATAAATACAGGAAGCGTTTTCTTAATCAATCTCTAGGAAGATTTAATATTCTTTACTATTTAAGGATTTTTACAGCCATAACCTATGATCAGCTCATACACTTTATAGGTATAACACAACTTTACCTTAACAAGACTATCAAATTTACATTTGAATTTTAATGAAATGTACAGGCAGAAATCTGCTGAAGTGGAAATCCACAATGCAAACTGAGCAGTAATACAAATCAGATATCTACCAATCTATGTATTTCCACACCTGTTACAGCCTGGTATTGTATGGGCATCAGTGTGATAAGGATGAGTAGAAGAATCTTTCAAATGTATTGAATGACAAATACAATGGCAGAGAATAAGGGGTTTAATCTTACCTGCCCCTGTTTAGCTCCAATGGCTTGTAGGATGCTAGATATGCCAGATGATGGACCAGCCAAGAGAGAGGTACCTGTATCCACAATTGCTTGACAGCCACTATTGCAGGCAACCTTCTTACCATTCACTAAAACACTAAGAAACAGAAATCATGTGATGGTGATACTAGAAATAAAAAAGGCTACCACTTGTTAAAATATAATTACTGTGTCCCTTAAAGAGTTATTGTGAGGGTGACTAATATGGTTCTATACGATATAATTAGTCAAGGCAAAACCAGGATATGTGTTTTAAACTGCAGAAAGCAGTTATAATAAATGTAGCTGGGAATTCTTTAGAGCAGGAACCTCTGCTCTTCCAGTATGTAACATGCCATGTGTAATCAAAATTTTCTTTCCAGAATTTTCTTTCTTTCCAGAGCTTGACTTATTTTCCTTTTTTTTCACTTGTAATGTCCAATAATAGTAAAGAGCTCAATCTATATATTATATTGTTCATAATCTAAATAATAGTACTTATGGCAAATACTGCTTACCTGTCCATTGAAATCTGCCAGTATGTTTGTTTACTCACAGGGATCCAGTTAATAGAACCAGTATAATGAGAATGATCTATTCCACCAAAAGTGATCTTGCTCCCAGTTGCTTTTCTGAAACATGAATATGAAGTTGTCAAGCCATTTGATGCATATTAAATTTTCAGCTAAAATTGTGACTTTTCAAAAACCTGCTTTACTGTTACAAAGTGCCAGAAGATGTTCATATCATGGTTACAAAGAATATTAAATAATAAATGCTATTCTCCCATGTCCCAGATTTTTTTCTTTAAAAAAAAGATTCCTCATCCACACATGCAACAAAAGAAACCAAAAGGATCTGCTTGCTCTTTCCCACTTTTTCCATCCATTCAAGACTTTTCTTCACTTTGTGCATATTTGGGGAAAAAATTCTGAGTGGCTGAACTGCAAAGCCACCAAGCAAAGGACCAGGGAGAAGTGCTCAAGTTCAGGACCAGGGTAGAGGATCTCCCCATTAATGAAACAGTCTATTCATAAGCTTTATGGAGTTCCAGCTTTTCAAAAAATTGCAAAAGAAAACATCAATTTCATTTGGTGAAATGAAATTTCCATTGGCTAGAGCTCTCTGCTGCTGCTGATATAGTGGAATCAGAGATATCCCATGCTACTTTAAACCTAATGCAGAATCATTAAGAGAACTTGCCATGTGAAGTTCCAAAGCTGCTTTGTCAAACGATAATTGGACTTTCTTGGTTTTTTCCTTGAAAAAAGTTTTGCTTCTCATTCAAAAAGCTTCTGGACTGAAGAAATTTTTTGGATGAGAAGCAATAGCATAGCACTTAGACTTATATACCGCTTCACCATGCTTTATAGTCCTCTCTAAGCAGTTTACAGACTCAGCGTATTGTCTCCAATAAACAGAGTCCTCATTTTACTGACCTCGAATGGAAGGCTGAGTCGAGCCGGTCAGAATCGAACTGCTGGCAATCGGCAGTTTGCAGAATTAGCCTGCAATACTGCATTCTAACCACTGCACCCCAGGCCTCTAAGAATTAAAACAAGGGGGAAAAAACCCAAGAAAATCCAGTTGCCTTTTAGAAAAGCACCTTTGGGACAACCATGACCAGGATGATAGAGAATCTTCATAGACATTTTGCTGTGAGTAGTTTGGCCTTTACACAAATGCAAGCTCAGTAGAACAACAGCTCTCTTATTCTTTGCTGTTGAATTGTTTTAGAGTTATAACCCATGGCCATCTGATACACTTTAAGAGTACAACCCAACTCTGTGTTATTCAGGTGACACGATTGGGCTGCCAAAGAAATCTATTCCATTTTCCTTCCAACACTAACAACAACTGGTAGATAAAAATATTATTTACCGGCTGAGATAAACAGAAAACAAGTCTTGTTGCACTAAACCTTCTTTCATCAAATTATCAAAGACAGGAGTTGCTTGATCAACCGAAATTGAGGGGTAGGCTAAGCCTAGGATGCCATCAAACTTTGCATAGGTAAAAATGCTTCCTGGCTCTTCAGTGCTCATACCAAAAGGTTGATTGGTATCAGTGTAGCTGGACACCTAGAAGAGAAACAAAGTTTTCCTTTATCTATTACCCTAGTGAACCCCAGAGCAGACTTTTAATACTATGAGTGACAGCCACCCCCATAAGCGTAGGCTCATATTCTTCAGCACACAATTAAATTAATAAATATCACAGCTTCAAGACAATAACTGAGTCAGCCAAGGCCTTTTACTAATTAATTAAAATTACTGAAGAGACTGAGTTTGCCCAAAGCCAGTAACAATTCTATTTTGTTTTGCTCTCAGGCTCCAAGGCGAATGTGTAGCTGCTGGCATCATCCACTGACCTTAGTGTGAGCTCCTTTCTGTATGTCATTTCTGTCATTTTTCCCCCCTCCTTCACAGAAATGAGCATAAGACATCCCTTGTTACTGGGATGTTGATGGGATGGGTGGGTATCAATAAGGCCAAGTCAGTGCCCACAACCATGAATTTGAAACCCCACCTCTTTTTTAAACAACATCCCATCCCCTTAAAAAGGGCAGGATGGTTGTGACTGTCATCTGATTTTATTTTTTTAGATAACTACCCACAACTTGTCTCGCTATCACTAATATGTTCCGGTACCATAGCCTAACATGGGAGGTTGAATTCTAAAGCCATACAGACTCTAGTATACAACTTTAAAAAATAATAAAAAAGAGAACCGATAAGAAGCATAAACTATGCACATCTAGAGCAAATAATCTCTTGAATAAATGTTATCCTCTACCAGTGATGGCGAACCTTTTACTTACCGAGTGCCAAAGAGGAACGCACTTCGCGCCCTGCACTTGCTTGTGTGCCACCTGTGATAACATGCAGCTCCTCCCCATGTGCTGTGCATACAACCACACCATCTGCGCATATGCACAGCTTTTGCGCATGTGCACTAGTGCACGCTGCATGCACAATCTTACCATATACATATGCACACAGCTTTCATGCATGCAATGCATGCACACAAATGCTGTCAGCGCATCCACACACAATCTCACCCGCATGCGCAAACACACACGCATGCGCAGAAGAGCTCCAAAAATCAGCTGGATCCCCTGAATTGCATGCATGTGCCCCAGAGGTGCACATGCGCAGTTTCAGGTGAGTTTGGCGATGGCTTGCCATCCCGGAAAAATGGCTCTGCATGCCACTTCCAGCACGCATGCCATAGGTTCGCCAACACAGCCCTATATGGTTAAACATCCACCTCTGAACTACACCATTGTTGGAAATAGACTATATTAACCATTGACTGCTCATCTTTTAGGCAGCTATAGAAATGCATGGTTTTACCTTCACTGTGTCATATCCTAATAAGCCCTTCATGTTTCCTGTGCCATACCAAATGGCCAGAGTCTTTCTTGCGCTCTTGAAAGTAGAAGAAAGGTTTGGGTTAAATCGCCGATGTTTTGCTAAATGTAAAAAAAACAAAAAAACCAGTCATTAATTAATATTAAAACAGCTTTTAATCAATGGTGGGTATCAATGTACATGAGGAAAAATATTGCAACATTTTACAGTGCACAGCTTGTGAAAAATATTATTATTATTATTATTATTATTATTATTATTATTATTATTATTTATTAGCTGATTAAAAGGAAATGCTTTCCTTTTATTAGCAGATTAAAAGGAAAAGCCACATAAATAGTTAATAAAACTAGTGGAATATCACTTAATATAAAAATAATGTTATTTCTGGAAAATATGATCTGTTACTCTTTGCGTCAGTCTTCAAAGAAGGAAATTGATTTTAACATGACCATTTTGAAACCTTTTGCTGAAAATTACCCTGTGCTTTTACAAACTAAAATTTATCTGTGCAGTCATATAAAAGTCTTCCCAAAATCAAATCCCATAATATTCAGTAAAACATATTCCTTAGAAGAGGGGTGTCAAGATCAAGGCCCGGGGGCTAGATCTAATCTACGGGGTACTTAGATCTAGCCCGCGGGCTGCTCTGGAAACAGCAAAGGACTGGCCTGCGGTGCTTCTGCCAGTGAAAATGGGCTCCTGAGCTCCATTTCGGTTGCTATGGTCTCCTGCAACTCTCTCCCAGTGAAAGAGGGTTGCAGGAGGCCATGGCAACCCAAAATGGTGCTTAGGAGCCTGTTTTCACTGGCAGAGCACTCAGGCCACCACAGACGCCGCCAACAAGAGTGATATCAAGCTGGCCACACTCACCCTGGCCACGCCCACCCCGGCCCCTTGAGGTCAAACATAACCCTGATGTGGCCCTCAATGAAATTGAGTTTGACAAACCTGCCTTAGAAGATTGCATTCGGTTACCCAAATGCTATGCATGCTTATTGTTAGAAGCCAAATCCCCTTGCGCTCAGTGGGCCTTATTCCTAAAATCCCATGCCAAACTCTCCTGATTCTTATTTAAAGTTCATGAGATGCTGTTCTCTACCATTCTAAGTCTTTTTGAGGCTTGGATGTACACGAGGATATGGAACATTTATAGGGTTTGAACTGCCCAGCTGATCAGTATCTGCCCTTTATGGGCAGTAGCCTTGAATAGGCAAAATAACCAGCACTTAGGTTTTGAACAGAAATCAACTGCTTTGGAGAGTCCTTGGTGCTTTCTTAGCTTGGTTGTTTTCTTGCAAATGTTTTATTCCGTGCTAGCACTAAAGATGTTACACAGCCAGGTAACAGCATGTCTGCAAGAAAGCAACTAAGTTCAGAGAGCACCAAGAAGTCCACAGTCGAACCCTGAGCTATATATATTCTATTGGTATCAACTGCCAATTTACCCTGCCCTCTTCTTGCTTTGTCCTATACCCTTCCACCAATCTTTAAAAACATAACATGAAATAAAGCAAGCATATTTCTATGCCTGAGCTCATCACAATAGCATGCTAATGGACCTTGTTTTGTTCCTTTAATTTATTGTTTGGTCTACTTTTCAAGCCCACACAGTGCTAAACAGCAGTGAAAGAAGAGGAGTGAAGCAGACAAAATGTCCTCTCCACAGAAACGCAGGCCATCCTGTGTCAAGTGCTTTCTCCTCTGTGCTCCAAAATGAGTTTTCCTCATTTTTAAGAAAGCCAGTGCTAGCTGTGTATTCTGCTACAATGGCATGCCTTCAGGGCAGCTGGGTGAAATTTCAGGGAGCAGAGCCTCTCATGCCATTATCAGATCTGCATCCCTTTTTAGAGAAGTTTTTCATTAAGTAGAGCAATGGCTTTGGGCATTTTTTTTCATCTTGCAGGATTTTCTAGCTACGATGCAGTGAAACTGCATCTTTTATAGCTATCACTGCTATCCAGTAAATGTAATACAATTTAGTACATTTATGAATCCATTTGATCAAGTCTGATGGAGATAGTTACTTACTACATGCTTCACTTTTGCAGAAAATAGATGGTACCCAGAGATTTGATGATCCAGTGTCAAACACAACAGTGAATTCCTGCGGTGGTGTTCCAATGTAGATTTTTCCATAGTACTGGGCCTGTTAATTTGTAAATTATAAATATATGTTGGAAGACCTAAGTACAGTAGATTTTTTTGACAATGTTTTAATATTGAGGCATGAAATAAACACCATAAACCTAAGTGTTACGAAATAAAGCAAGAGAAAAAGCATCTATAGAAGGGAATAATAAAACAAGGTAGAAACCAATGAATTAACAAAAGAGTGCACCACCCTTTTAGCTACATAAATAAGAGTAATTGAGCTAGCATTATTTCACCTGCATTTTGACATTTATATTGGTAAAATAATTTACATTTGTTCAAATATCACAGGAAATAAATAACATACATTTGGGAAAAGGTTTTCCCATGTTAAAACATACTATCTGGACACAGAGCTCCAAGTTAGAGAGCATCAAGGACTCCACGGTTCAACCCTGAGCTACCTATATTCTCTCCTATTGGCAAAGCAAAAGAAAATCAGCAACTTACATCTAAGTAGTTCATGAGTGGTTCATCAGCCAGCTGACCAGGATTGAAAACAACTGGAGAATGTGTGGTGTACTTAGTACTAATGTCATAATGATGTTCCTGTAGAAGACTTTCCAGCAAATGCTTCTGCCTAAGAGTATCTCTAAGTTTCTCTCCTTTCCAGAGGGGAACCCTAGCATATAAGAACAAAATGAATCGATGCTATGTTGTTGTTCCTCTCCTATACATGTGTTCCTTTTAATGGGAAAAAAAGTTATACTGTTTCACATTGTCATCCACCCTATATCAAAATTAAGTAAAAACATTTATGGATTTCAGTCGAATATCATGGGCTTTCAACTTGACTTCTTCAGCAGCAAATATATTAATACAGCCCAAACTCATGAACATAATAAATCATACATCCAAAAGAGTTGGACAAATGTACAAGATGATAGGACTGCCTAAAGAAAATGCTACAAGTTAATTTATTCCATCTTTAAACTTTAAAAGCATTAGTTGAAATTTTTAACTAGTTTCTAGATATTTAATATTATCTAGATATTATTTAAATATTCTAATATCTAGAATATTTAGAATATTTTAGATACCTTTTACATATTAGTAAAACCAAAAGAGTATAATAATGCCTTTAATATTGGCTCAATCTGCTTTCTCTTTGCATTGTATTGCATTAAAATAAGAATGTAATTTTAAATCTGAATATACCATCCATAGTTTATCTCCCCTGTATTGCCAGAATAGAAAGTTCATAAATAAATCAATTAAACAAGCAAACAATTGCAGATATCAGTGATGAAAATATTAGTAATAAAATGAGGACTGACTCAACAAGACATTCAGAAAAAGCCACAAGAGCGAAGAGAATTGCTAGGCACTTCATGCTGCTCCTTCCACCAAAGATCTCCAGTTGTGCTGGTGCCTGCTCTACATCTTGTTGCTATTTTATAGCTACTGGAGTAGTACTCACCTTCTTCTGAATAACAGTTTATCTTAATTCAACAAAGAAACTCTAATCTCCGGTGACCAATTCACTTTGCTCTCTGTAAATACATTGAAATCTTATCAGGATCTCCAATATGTATCATTTGCTGTAGTGACTACATTGCCAATCAGTTTCAGGGTAGTTCATGACTTGATTATATGTATAGGACTAAGCAGCTGCCAATCACAATAGACCAAACTATTCATTTCAAATAACATTACTGAAATCCTCAACAAATTGGAGTTGCTATACTGGTAGATATGTTTAGGATTGGGGTACCATTCTGTGTCTTAGATGCTTTACCCTTGTCACCATCTTTTTTGAATCATTTCTGTTGTCTTTATTGCAACATTACTTTCCTTGACTACACATGATGCACATAAAACGATATTAAAAGTGTAGATAAAACCCAGGATGGTACCCAAAAGCAGAAAATAACAATTGGACTTAATTTGTAATCTAATGGATTGGAAATTGATTTGTTGCTGCCAGACATGAAGAAGAAAATCTACTAGTCAGAAAGTCTGACTATTATAGCCTTGGCAGAAAAGATTAAAAAGGAAACAAGTTCAAGAAATTCAGAAATAATAGAAATGATGTGTGATGGACTGGATTCTCTTGGCAAGATGGATTCTCTTGGCTGCTGTGTTTTCAGAAAGACCTTTGAACAATGGATGCTGCAGAAATATTTACATCAGAGACTGCAGTAATAGTCCTTGCGAATGAGATGCAATTGCTGGGAAGATTCTTAGTTAACGGCATTATTAGTAAGAGTAATCTAAGGAATGGTTTATTGTTGGATCAGAGATAATTGGGGTGATTTGTGACAGATAAGAAACCATTGAAAACTTTCTATGAGTTAATTACAATAATAGATAGTTGCTATAGATAGAGAGCTCTGAAGTTTAACTTCCTTGTTGATTAACCTGTTAACTATTTTTCTACATTAATATAAAACAGGTGTATCACAGGTGAATTGGTTACTAATAGATGTAGATCTTAAGACCTCTTTGCAAGGGAAGAAAGCTATTATTTCTGTAAAAAATTTGTTAGTGCTCAGTTAGGAGGAAGATAATATGAATCTCTGTTTTTTGTCTTTTAATTCACATGTTTAAAAAGTTTTTGTCTAGTTTTGTCTTACTTTTTTCTTTTCTTTTTTTTTTCCTTTGGAGTTTGTATTTTAACTTTCTGCAAAAAAAAATTTCTCATTTTCTGTAAAAAAAATGAAAATTAAAAAAGGAACATTAATCAAAAAATTGTAAGTGCCAGCCCGAAATGTTCTGTTGTTCTCACTCTTGAATTGTCAAACATATCATGAAGGATTTGTGCCCACAGTGAGATAACAGGTCATTGTGAACATAAATTTATAAAGAGTAGAATTTATAAAGATATATTCATAATCTGTGTATAAAGAGGGGAAAAAAGCATTTCTAGCACATACATTCTCTCCAACAGATTATAGGAAATGTTCATACTTTGACAGCATTTTGTGCTTTAGTTGATTTACTATGTAATCTCTAACAGGAGTTTACTATTGTACAAATGCAGACTTACTTTGCTTAGAGCAAATATATTGAAATTAATGGAGTTGACATTAAACAAAGCCTCATAAATTTCAATTGATTTCCATGTGATTAGATTTCATTCTATTGCTATGTTATTGTTTACACACAAAAAACCTTATATAAGCAGCCCAATCTTAAGTAAATTTGCTCAGTATAGCTCTTGCTGCCTTTAACTGGATTGAACTCTGCTCACTGGGCATTGCAGTCTTATGTTTTCATCAATGGCAAAGGCTAGGAAGAAAGTAAATGTATCAGAGAGGGGTGAGGGAGAATGTAAGTTCCACATGACCTTGTGTATTTTTCCAGTTCTTATGGTTCCAAGGCAAATGTTCCACTTTTATCTGAAGTCCTTGGCACATATCTTTTGAGCATAACCACTTAGGAAAGTTGAGATTATACCAATATATCTATATTTAGTACTAATTAAATATATTTAATACTAATATAAATTCAATGTTAGGACATACCAGAACCTCTTAATAGGCCCTGCTAGCAGGGCTATCATGTTTCTGATATACCTCTGAATGTACTGTAAAAAGCTTTATCATATCAAAGCTTTGCTTTTTGTATCAGTGACAATTAAAATGAGAGTAATAGAATCTTCAGAGTTGCATGGTAATCCCTCTCAAGTAGTCTCTTCCATGTTTCTTCATGTTTCTTATTCTTGAAAACCACACATGAACTATATTGCTGTTATTTACTGGTCCCACTAATATACTCTTGGTTAGGTTTGCTTGTTCCAATATTTTTCCTTACCTATTCCATAGCTCAAAGCACGAAGAACTGATATATCCATGTTTCATTTTCATGTGATACTGTATCTGTATTTCCCTTCTTGTTTCTCAGCTAAAATTGTCAAACATTTCTTTTCGACAATATTTTCAGGACCAATTCAACAAACTTCAAGATGGCATTTCTGGTTACCAAAAGAAAAAAGGAATACTGTTTTCTTTACTGACTATTTTTATATATTATCTGGTTAAAATGAATAAAGCAAACCTAAGATTATTAATTTACTATTTTAAGTGAGAATTAATGCCAAACAAAAGGGCCAGATTAGCCTATTTTGAGGCAGGGGAATGAAATTGAAAAATTGCATCAAACAATAGCATCCTAAAGCATCTTCACTGATGACTTTGCTTTTTTTTTCTTTTTCGATTTTTTTAAAATTAGATTTATATGCCGCCCTTCTCCAGAGACTCAGGACAGTTTACAGTGCGTTAAGCAATAGCCTTCATACTTTTGTCTATTTTTTATACAAAGTCAGCTTATTGCCCCCACAAACTGGGTCCTCAATTTACCTACCTTAGAAAGGATGGAAGGCTGAGTCAACCTTGAGCCTCGAACCTTGCAATAATTGCAGACAGCTGAATCTTAATACCAGGCTATTAGCCTGTTGAGCTATATGAGGCTCTTTTGAAAGCCTCAGATAACTAAATTTTTGAAACTTAGTTATGGTATGGGAAAGATACAGAAAGTAAGAACATGTCCACAGTGATCTCTAAGCTCTGTACTGTATAAAATATATCAGAAAAGTGTTGCATGCATTTTGGGAAGCCTTGTTGGAGTATATGTTTGAAGAGAAATATTCCCACCAAAATATCTTTGTTTGTTAGAAATGTTGTAAAATATGCTTTTGTTAGTCTGCCCATACTTTTTCAGACAAGGGATGCCATTGTTACATTTCAGTAGTTAGACAACATGGGAAAGTGAGAAGAACCAACAAAATTTTAGGAAAGGACAATATCGTGTATGGTGTATCTTGGTTAGAGAAGGAGGCACCATTTGAAAAATATGTTGATGTATCTTTGTGGCACATGGATTTTGTGGCCTGGCCTGGCTGCTATTCTGATGGTGTGAGCCAGTTTTTTTCCCCAGTGGGGAAAAAAAGGAGAAAAGGACACCAACATCAGCACGCGGCCTGATGAGCTGAGCTGGCTGCTGGCTAAAGCTGGTGTGGGGAGATTTTAGACAGCAGTCCATTAGTGCAGCAAAGTATATGGGTGTCAGGGACTAACAGCTCTGGGTGGAAACCAGGGATGAAATCCAGCAGATTCTAACAGGTTCTGGAGAACCTGTAGCAGAAATTTTGAGTAGCTCAGAGAACCGGCAAATACTACCTCTGGTTGGCCCCAGAGTGGGGTGGGAATGGATATTTTGTAATATATCCTTCCCCTGGAATGGGGTGGGAATGGTGATTTTGCAATATCCTTCCCCTGCCACACCCACCAAACCACGCCCATAGAACTAGTAGGGAAAAATTTTGGATTTCAGCCCTGGCGGAAATCCATCTTCTCAGTTGCTATAGGACATGTTGCCTTCTAAGCAAAATTTAGAGAAAGGGAGAGAGAAAAAGGAGTGAGGAAAAGGAAAGGAGAGTAAATGTAGCAGGAAAGAAAAACTGGAGGAGAAAGCTGAAGAGAACTTGGAGGCTGAAATGAAGCATGTAGGGCAAGTGTCAGCTCCCATTCAGCAACAGAACAGTTCAGAGATGGCTTTCATGGAAGAAAGCAAGAAAAGACCAGAAGGAAGACTTCCACCCAAGAGCCCGGATGAGAAACAAGTACTAGCTGGCTGCAAGTGGTGACTTCACTCAAGACCCAGGAGAGGATAGTGGAAATGACTGTTGTTTTAAAAGCCCTGGTGAGGATGGACTGGGCAGTAGACTCTGAGAAAAGTTTTTTTTTTTTAAATTAGATTTATATGCCGCCCTTCTCCGAAGACTCAGAGTGGCTTACAATGCGTTAAGCAATAGCCTTCATACTTTTGTATATTTTTTATACAAAGTCAGCTTATTGCCCCCACAAACTGGGTCCTCAATTTACCTACCTTAGAAAGGATGGAAGGCTGAGTCAACCTTGAGCCTGGTGAGATTCGAACTGGTGTAACTGCAGACAGCTGGATGTTAATAACAGGCTTTAGTCTGCTTTTAGCCTGTTGAGCTATCCAGGCTCTTCCCAGTGGTGGGATTCAGCCAGTTCGTACCACTTCGGGAGAAAGTTGTTAATTTTCTGAGCAGTTTGGTGAACTGGTTGTTGGAAGAAATCATTAGGGCAGAGAACCGGTTGTTAAATTATTTGAATCCCACCACTGGTTCTTCCCCAATGGAAAAATGGAAAGTGTTTCAACTGAGCCGAAAATAATCAAGATATACTGAACTCTTTTTAGTAATCCAGTTTGTTTGTTTCTTTCCCTTCACTCTGTCTCTTGTCTAGCCCAGTAGAGAAGGACAGAGTTGGAGAGAAAAGGGAAGGAAGCAGGAGAGATAGCGGGAAGTAATTCCTGAGAGGAAGACTTGGGAGGAAACCTGGCATCAGGATTGTCTTTTAAAGATCTGGTGTAAATAACTATATGTAGCAAAAAGTAAAAAAGCCTTCACTGTAGTGTGCTTTTTGCATCACTTGCCACCTTTGCTAAGCAAAACATCTCCAGTTCAAAAGCAAACCCTGTGACAATCTTATATTTGAATATCTTTGGCTTTGCCCTAGTAAGCCTTGGCAATCACTTAAAAATTCCACCAAAAGCTTTTGACTTGTAGCTAGCTTGTCATGCCAGAAAAGGTCATTTGTGTTTGATATTGATATATTTAAATGAGTCAAATCATATTTTTATTAATGTTATCATCCTGACTAAATAAAGCATTAAAAAAAGCAAACAAGATTTCTTCTGCGTTGTAGGTCACCCTTCTTTCTAATGACTTTGGGAGGATGTTTCCCAGTCATCTCAAATTCAGAGCAGTTTTGCCTGGAAATAGATTACTTTGCATGGTGAAGACATGTGAGGTTGCAAATACTTACTGTTCCTATTGTATTTGAAGAATGCAACATTCTTTGATGTTTTAGGCATCATAGATTGTAATACAGGGGTGGATTCCACTTACCTTTATTACCGGTTCGCAACAGGAGCACCACAGAAGCTTCTGCGCATGCACAGATTGTCAGTGATGATGTCAGGGCAGGTAGGCGGAGCCTCCCGCCACCATTACTACCGGTTCACAAGAACCAGACTGAACCGGGAGCAACTGTTGTAATACTTTCCTTCAAGAGACAGATTTCTAGCCTTTCTACTGTTGCTCCTGGTATGCCCATAAGAACTTCTATAGGAGAGTTGCTGGGTCAGACCAAAGGTCCATGTGGTCCAGCATTCTGTGTCACATGGTAACCATCCAACACATTTAGAAAGCTCATAAATACAGATTTCTGCTGTTGTTCCCTATCAGCTGGAGAAGACATCCTGTAATTCATCTATGATTCAAGTGTAGTACATAAGCCGTTAAAACCAAATGTTTTTACTGTAGGCAGAATGTATAAATAAATATATATGTTTTGTAACAACTATGAATCTACCCTGTCCTCTTTTTAAATGTTCTGGTGACCATCACCCCATCTGATGATAGTGAACTTTAAGTGTATTTATGAGTCCAAAAAGGGGACACTTGGACTAAAGTACATCTTCTCCTTACTGGAGCAAATTCATAATAGCATTGCTAAGCTAATAAGAAAATGTAGGAAGATTTTAAAAAGCTGTTCAGATCCCATAATAAAAACACGCCAATATTACATTGAACTAATACCCAGGTCCTACAATTTTAATTCAATCAGTGTGATTGAATTTGGGGCAAAATTTGGAAAGCAAGGAAGAATTTTCACGTTTCAACATTTAAAGAATGTTGTGCCAGTTTGTGTGCCACCAAATGCTTTTAAGTTGAAAATAGTTTGGGAAGGAGCAGCACATCTCATGGTGTTGGGGTCCTAATATGATGGTTGTCCACCAGATTGTTTGCTCTTTTCTCCTCTCCCACCCCTCCACCCCACTGCTCTTTTTGCTTTCTTGCTGTTAAATATTCAGTCCTCACTGCACAAGATATTCCCATTTTTAACCAATATATTGGAGGAGAAAGCCTAAATCACCACCACCAGCAAAAGGGTTTCTGCAGAGAAAAGAAGTAAGAATGCAATGCTCTCTACATTGGGCTGCCCGTGAAGACCACTCGGAGGCTTCAGCTGATGCAGAATGTGGTGGTGCGGGTAGTGATGGGAGTGTCCCAACACTCTCATGTTACACCCCTCCTGTGTGACCAGCATGGGCTACCGGTTGCCCTTCGGGTGAGATTCAAGGTACTGGTTATCACCTATAGAGCCCTACATGGCTTAGGCTTGGGGTACCTGATGGATAATCTGCGGCCAGCGACAGCTCCCCATCACCTGGTGCGTTCCCACAGAGAGGGCCTCCTTGGAGTGCCGTCAGCCAGGCAGTGTCGACTGGCGACTCCTAGGGAATGGGCTTTCTCTGTGGGCGCACCTACTTTATGGAATCAGCTCCCCCTGGAGCTCCAGGTGGCCCCTGACCTGCGCTCTTTCCGCCGTGACCTTAAGACATGGCTATTTCGCCAGGCCAGATTGGACTGAAGGGGTTTTTAAGGGGAGTTTTAATGGTTTTTAACATTTAATATTGATTTATAATTTTATCCTCATTTCTGGGTCTCCTTATTTACGGTATCTATGTCCAAAGAGAGAAATTGGGAATACGGGCTGATTGACAGAAAGTGAGAGAGAGAGAAAAAAATGCCATCTTCTGAAACAGGTATTTGCTTTTTGTGTTTGGGCGGGGACAGGCAGAATGATGGCGTCACATTATTTGTGTTTTGAATTTCAGGCCACTCATTCACCTTATAATCCGCTTGCTCATGTCTCCATATTACCAGCTATCTTTTTGCAGCATGATATTTTGTGGCTAGCCAAGGCTCCTGCCATGGCAGTCTATTAAATTCCAAATATGGCCAGATATAAAAAGGAGCAAACATCCATGCCGTGAGAATCTCTGAGTCTCTGCAAGCTTCCCATTCGTTCCCCAATAGCACTTTGAAGTTGGTCCCTGTTCTTCAAACCCATCTGTTGGCTCTACAGTGCTGAGCCAAACAGCAAGAATCACTTCCTTACCTTGAGCTCCAGGGAGACAAATTGAGGCAGGAATGGGGAAATGGATAAATAAAAACAAAATGGTTGGAGTAGGGTGTCATCTAAACTAACTGAATAGAAATAAAAAATAGAAACTTCACAGAACTGCACCTTATTAAATATATATATATAGTGTTACCAACTCAGAAATAAATCAGTTCTGCTGCCAAAGTTATTTTGGAATCGGAGTTTCAGAACTGCTTTCAAACTGATGCAAGGTTTTGTGTGTTTGTGTGTGTGTGGAAAGTATCATTTTCTAAAAGTGGCTAAAAAGTGTGCATTTTCTTTCTCTGGCCAAAATATTCTAAGAGTAATTACATGACTTGCATTGCATGATGATATGACAGTACTTATATAATTTATATACACTACAGGTAATATACTTCATTTTACAATATAACACACATAACAATAATGGAAATATCTGTATGTTACAAGGGGGAAAATAATCTTATCAAGCATGGTACATATCCAGGCCCTGTAATTATTGGCTTCGATCCACATTCAAAACAATGTTCTTGAGACAACATCATGGATGAGAGTTCTTGTGAGGTGTGAATATTTTAAAGTTCTACACTTAACCCGATTTAGGCAGAAATACAAACTTTCAAACCACGTCAGAAGGATTTTTGTTCATATTTCCAGAAAATGGCATTCTAATTAGATGTCTTTTGTGGCAAATCTGTCTTCCTTTTTTCTTTCCATTATTAAATACTTTCTAACCTATCCTATTGAGTAGATCTCAGAAAAAAAATGTGATACATAAAAAAACCCAACACCACCCTCCTCTTAAATAATAATTATGCACATTTTATTTCACACGAGCATACCATGTGTGGAGGAAAGGTTTCAGGCAGTGGTCTGTTTGATTAAAGCATACTGATTGGGAAACTGTGGGAGTTGGTCCATGCATGTTAAAATGTTGAAGCTGAGAAACACTTATTTAAAGGATTGAATATGCTGTAACTAATGACCACTAAAGAATTAAAATGCTTGCCAAGGTTCTGGAAAGTACTGGAATCCCACATCAGGAGGGTTCCGATCCAAAATTCTTAGTTTGTTTGTCCAAGGAGCACCAGTCTGGTTTCTTCCCTTGCCTATAACAGCCATTCAGGTTAATTATAGCTAGTCAAAGTTGGAATTGTATAAAACCTTTTCACATTCAAGAGGGGGTAAGAAATCAATCTGATCAAGACTACATTAAGGAAAACATCTACTATATGTTTTTCTTCCTCAGTACCCATGGCAACAGGGGAAAAAGGTTCAGTAAGGAAATGGAAGAGAAGAGATATTCCTTCCTTTGTACTACGAATTTAATTGCTTTCCTTTCCCGAAACCTTCTGTGGCAATTTAACTTTTTAATCAAACTGCAGGAAATTGATGATGCTATGTTTTGTCTGCTTTCATCAGGGACTTCTTAACTTTCCACAATGTCACAACATTATGAGAGCTAGGCATTTTCTCATTTCTGTCTGGAAACACATAGTTTCATAGGGAAGCTGCCTCTGATTGTACTAGTGAGGGTCAGAGCTACATGAAAAAAGTTAGCAAACCCCTTGAAGCTGGCAAACTTTCCTTGAGGCAGTGGAAAATTATACAATCTTTCCATGAATGACTTTGCACATTGAGATTAAACTGTAAGTAGGAAAGATGAGGAGAACACAAATATCTATTATCTATATATGTCTATTTGCTGTCTGTCTGTCTGTCTGTCTGTCTGTCTGTCTATCTATCTATCTATCTATCTATCTATCTATCTATCTATCTATCTATCAATCTATCTATCATTTTTTGAGAAATAGTAATATTAACTACCTAGTTTTTTAAAAAGATATTCTGGAATAAATAAAGTTGTTTCCAGAACTACAAAAATATACCCAGCTCACATTAGTCATTCTGCAAGTTTACATTTTTAATCCCAGTTCTGTAATCTCTTCATTTGTTTTACAGGAACAATATCTGCACATCCAGAAATTACTAATTACTGACAGCCCATTTAAGTCATTTGTGTAAACTGACAATTATCTTCAACACTTTTTAACATGCTGTGGATTTAAAGGTATGAAGGTCACAAAGCACTTTTCATTAAAAATCCATGTTCTTGAAGTCTATTGAGCATCGGTATCGACCATCAGTGAATTTAGAACATATGAGGTTTGTCAAACAAGGACAGGTATGATGTTGCCGTTTTCCAAAGAAAGGGACCTTTTAAAGAAAATAGAAAATATAAATAATGTTAATAATAAACTTTGCAATCAATTAAGATGAGCAACTAAATGCACAAAAAAGCTGTAAAACACTTAGATTTATATGGCCTAATCTATCTAAACCAGGGGTGTCAAACTTAAGGCCCGAGGCCGAATCCAGCCGGCAGGGTGTTTAGATCTGGCCCATGGGGCAGCCCTGGAAACAATGAGGGACCAGCCCGTGGTGCCTCTGCCAGTGAAAATGGAGCTTGGGAGGGCCACATGCGGCCCTCCCAAGCTCTGTTTTTGTTGGCAGAGGGTTGCAGAAGGCCATTGCAGCCAAAAACTGAGTTCAGGAGCCTGTTTTCACTGGCAGACTGCTCGGGCCACCACATGCACCCCCAACACAAGTGATGTCGAGCTGACCATATCCACTCTGGCCACGCCCCCTGCCCCCCTCCAAGGTCAAAGGTCAAACCCTGATGCAGCTCTCAATGAAATAGAGTTTTACACCTCTGATCTAAACCCACCTTTTTTCAAATGTGATAACTTTTAGATGGAATTCTGGGAATGGTGGCTGGGAGCATTCTGGGAATTGAAGTCCACCTATCTTAAAGTTGTCAAGTTTGAAAAACGCTGACCTAAACTCTGCAATGTAATTTGGAATGGACCCAGGATCTTCAGCTTTCTAGAAATTTCTGAGCTAACAAGGAACAAAGCCTCATACAACATGGGAAAAATGTTCCACTTCTCCCTTGGAGATTTAAGAATGTGTGAAGTCATCTCATGAGAGAGAAATAAAAGGCCACGCTTTTTCATACAAAGCTAATGCTATGCTGATACCTGATTTCTTTTTTAAAAAACTTATTTCCTTTCAAAAGTGAATTATTATGTGAAGCAACTTAACTTCAGTTAAGAAATTAGGGATTTTACCTCCCTTCCAATTTAGTTGATAATTATGCAGCAGATAATGTTACCATTGCTTTGTTTCTATAGTTCAACTCAACAAAATCAAACAATGTTGAGGTTGTAGAAAATGGAATTATCAACTATGCATTTTGCTTTGGGACTCTGCAGATGCAAACTGAAATGTAAACATGTTAATAAACAAGTGATAAATAATGTGAAGCCTGTAAAAAATGTCACTTGCTCCAGCAGCTGATATACATATATATCAATAAATCAATACAAAGATATATGCTGGCATGAAAGACAATTAGTACTTCATGTCCTGAGCTAGTTGAGGCCACTTACAAATACCTTATGGCTAATAGGGTGGCATTCATCTCCTTCACGCCCCAATGGAGTGCACATACGAAGCCCACGGAGCCACAAGCTGATGGCACAACATGTTCCACTTCCACACTGCAGATCTCTTTCACAGGCCTGCAAAAAAAAAAATAAAAAAATAAATCATGGAAATGCTAGTTTGACGAGGAAACTATTATTTATCATTATAGTTTTATTGCAGAAGTAAAAGATCTGTGGGAATTTTAGAGAAGCAGTCTTCTAATAAAGAACATGTTACAAATAAATTAAAAACATCAAGACCTGGGAAAATGTCACTGGTAGGTCCCAACATTTATTATAGCTGAATGACAGGTTTTATATCTGATGCTAAATATACTTTTTGTCAGAGAGCTAACCAAATAGGAGACTAAATTTAAAATAATAACAACAACAACAACAACTTTATTGTTATTGTGTGGGTATAGACAGTATACCCATACAACAAAATTCACTTAACACCCAAAGACCAGGTCCAACACACATAACAATCCCCAAACAAACTCCCACCCACCACAAATTCCCCACTTCTAAACCACCCAAACATCCACACAACAGACCAAGTAATGCTGTCCAACAGCTCAGCTGTCCAACAGCTGATAGTCGCCCTTTAATTCATTGCTGAGTGCAATTATACCTCTGGGATAACATAAACATTAGGGTAATTTTCACATGACCACACTGTAATCTCTGCTGAGTGGCACATACTAAGAATTATCCAATAACTCTTACATGCAATTGTTTGTTCAAGTTTGGGAACTGATTTAATGATCATACAAGTACAGAAAACGTAAGCTTTTTCAAGGGATTTACTTTAAGCTAGATCTGCTATATCTGGACTGTAAAAATGCCAGTGACCACTTGATGGCAGCAAAAAGTTGGAGTTTTCTAAGAGATTAAGAAGAAGTGGCAAGAATACACAGAAGAACCATACAAGAAAGATCTTAACGTCTCTGATAACCATGATGGAGTGATCGCTGACTCTGAGCCAGACATTCTGGAACATAAAGCCAAGTGGGCCTTAGGAAGCATTGCCAACTGCAAAGCTAGTGGAGGTCACATGATTCCAGCTGAGCTATTTAAAATCCTAAAATATGATGCTGTTGAAATACTGTTAAAGTTGTGTAACAAATGCCAGCAAATTTTTAAAAATCAACATAGCCACAGGTCTGTTTATGTTCAAATCCCAAAGAAGGGTAATACCGAAGAATGTTCACTCTGCACTCATTTCACATTCTAGCAAGGTTATGATCAAAATCCTACAAGCTAAGCTTCAGCAGCATGTGAATTGAGAACTACCAGAAACACAAGCTGGGTTTCAAAGAGGCAGAGGAACTAGAGATCAAATTGCCAATATTCACTGGATTACGGAGAAAACAAGTTTCGGAAAACCATCTATTTCTGGTACATTCTTAAAGAGATGAGAATACCAGACCAGCTTACCTGTCTCCTGAGAAACCTGTATGCGGTTCAAGAAGTAACAGTTAAAACCGGACATGGAACAACTCATTGGTTCAAAACAGGGAAAGAAGTACGACAAGGCTGTATATTGTCACCCTGCTTATTTAACTTATATGCAGAGTATATCATGCAAAATGATGGGCTGGATGAATCACAAGCCAGAATTAAGTTTGCCAGAAGAAATATCAAAAGTGTCAGATATGCAGATGGTACCACTCTCAAGACAGAAAGCAAAAAAGAACTAAAAAAATATATTGATAAGAGTAAAAGAGGAGAGTGCGAAAGATGGCTTGAAAAGCAACATTAAAAAACCATGGCATCTAGTCACATCACTTCCCAGCAAATAGAAAGAAAACAAATGGAATCAGTGACAGATTTTATTTTCTTGGGCTCTAAGATCACTGCAGACAGTGACTGCAGCCATGAAATTAAAAGACTCTTGCTTCTCAGGAGGAAAGCTATGGAAAACCTAGACAGCATATTAAAAAGCAGAGACATCACTTTGCTGACAATATTCCATACAGTCAAAGCTATGTCTATGGAGATTCTCAGTTATCCATGTCATGGTTGTCCCAAAGGTGCTTTTTCAAGAGGCAACTGGAGTTTTTGGTTTGTTCTTTGAAGATGTTTTGTTGAAGAAGCTTCTTGGATGAGAAGCAAAATGTCTTCAAAGAAAAAACCAGAAAGTCCACTTGCCTCTTGAAAAAGCACCTTTGGGACAGTCAAAGCTATGGTTTTCCCAGTACAAGTAGACCTTGGCTTACAACAATTGATTTAGTGACTGTTTGAAATTACAACAGCACTGAAAAAAGTGACTTGTGAGTGTTTTTCACACTTATGACCATGGCAGCATCCCCATGGACACATGATCAAAATTCAGAGGCTTGGCAAGTGACTCCTATTTATGATGGTTGCAGTGTCCCGGGGTCATATCATCACCTTTTGTAACCTTCTGATAAGCAAAGTCCACATGGGTTGTGATGGGAGTGTCCCGACATTCTCATGTTACACCCCTCCTGCATGACCTGCATTGGCTACCAGTTGCCCTCCGGGTGAGATTCAAGGTGCTGGTTATCACCTATAGAGCCCTACATAGCTTAGGTCCAGGATACCTGATGGACCATCTGCGGCCAGCGACAGCTCCCCATCGCCCGGTGCATTCCCACAGGGAGGGCCTTCTTGGAGTGACGTCAGTCAGGAAGTATCGACTGGTGACTCCTAGAGGATGGGCTTTCCCTGTGGGTGCACCTACTTTATGGAATCAACTCCTCCTGGAGCTCCGGGTGGCCCCTGACCTGCACTCCTTCCGCCATGACCTTAAGACATGGTTATTTCACCAGGCCGGATGGACTAAAGGGTTTTTAAAGGGGAATTTTAATAGTTTTAACATTTAAATATTGATTTATTTACTTGTTTTCTTGCTGTGAGCCGCCCTGAGTCCTTGTCGGAGAGAGGGCAGCATATAAGCTTAATTAATAAATAAAATAAATAAATAAAGTCAATAGGGAAACCAGATTCACTTAAGAACTGTGTTACTAACTTAACAACTGTAGTGAGTCACTTAACAACTGTGGCAAGAAAGGTCATAAAATGGGGCAAAACTCACTTTAAAAACGTCTCATTTAGCAACAGAAATTTTGGGCTCAGCTGTGTTTGTAAGTCAAGAGCTACCTGTAGTAATGTATGGCTGTGACAGTTGTACCATAAGGAAGGCTGAAGGCTGAAGAGTTGATGCTTTTGAATTGTTGATACTGGAGAAGACTCTTAAGAGTCCCTTGGACTGCAAGGAAATCAAATGAGTCAACCATAAAGGAAATCAACCTTTTCTAAGGACAGATAGTGAAGCTGAAGCTCAAAGACTTTGGCCACCTAACGAGAAGAGAGGATTCATTAGAAAATACGTTGATGTTGGGAAAGATTGAAGGCAAAAGGAGAAGGGGATGGCAGAGGATGGGATGACTAGATAGTGTGATCAAAATTATGAGCATAAATTTGGGCAAACTCCAGGAGACAGTGGAGGACAGGAAAGCCTAGTGTGCTGTGACAATGGGATCATGAAGAGTCAGACACAACTTAGCAACTGACCAACAAAACAGCTCATAGAAGAGAATATGTGTATTTTTTGTGCTGGCTCAGGAATTCTGGGCGTTGAAGTCCACAGGTCTTAGTTGCCCACTCCTGTTATGCAGTATCTTTTGCTGGCATCTAATTTAATTCTCATATGGAATTAAATTGCTTGAATAATACAGTAAAGCAGTCTTTTTACTACTATTAATTGCACAATTACAGTGGTCAATACAAATTAAATCAGTAACTGGAAGCTGAACTTCCAGAATTATGTTAAATGGGTACTCAAGAACTTCCCTATTGTTTTGATTACGATAGCACCAGAACAGTGATTCTACTTTAAGAAAAGAAAAGAAGAAAATGACAATTTCAGAAGGGGATGCAAAGTCATCCATGCATAACAAATATCTAGGAAATCAAAGGAAAGTCATGAGGACTAGTGAGGAAGGGACAATTCCTAAAAAGAAAAAGCAACAGTAGATTAGTCCACACAGAATTGTCAATGAGATTTGCTTTCCCTATATGGGTGAGAAGGGAAGAAAGAGGAGAACAAGACATCAAGTCTTCCAATAGTCAATAGTCCAGAGCGAGCATCAACCCAAGCCTATTGCCAATCCACTATAAACTGAACCAGAATTTCTTAAATCTGCTTAAGAAAAATTGGGTACAGTTTAGGAGAGAAGCAATTTAGATTGCCCTTAGATCAAGCAAAGAACTATGTGCTACTATAAATTGCCATTCCATAGAAGTATCAAAAGAACTGTACTAATATCCAAATCTACAACAACATGTCTAATTAAGAAAAGCTTCTTTAGGAAGTTTTGTAGATTTTGTGATAGGCAAAACCTGTCTTCATCAGACAGGGTTGTTAGGAGCATGTTGGACATTAAATCATGCAGGTATGATGAAGATACACATAGAATTAAGCCCATGTTAATTTTAAATAATTCATTAAGCCTATGTCAGTTGTGGAGCCCAACATGGATGCTGGACTGCTAATAGAGAGTCTATACCAATTGGCCTCAGGCAAACTTTTTGAGTAGCTTCCCTGCAACCCCTGCCATATAAATTAGTCTAAAGTTTGTTTGCCATTAGACTCTTGTTCGACCCAGCACACTGGCAAAGTTGCTTTCTCTATGAAGCACGTTAATCAAAAAACAGATGTGTATAACTGGGCTGCATTTAGAAGAAGAAAGAGACGTCAGGCAAATAAAACATGACTGCTTATAACTAATCTCATCATTTATTACAAGGGGGAGTAAAATTGCAGGCATCACAACAAAATGAAATGACATTTATATGGCATCCTTTTTGAAATATGGGGATGCAATAACAGTGCATCTCAAAAGAGCAATAAATATACTGATTTTCAGGGGAAGAAATAATAGCAGGAAAATTATTCCACTTCTTCAATTCTCCCTTGTTTAAGAAACTTTGTAATTTGCAGTGGGCATCTAATTCTGATTATGCCACAATTCACTTGGTAAAAAATAAATCATAGTTTTGCTTCCCAGAAAAGAATGAGGCAATCTGTAAGACTCTTATTCAGAAAGAATAATATTCTGTTAAATCAATTCCAAATATTTGCAATGGCTTTAATAAAGAAATGGTTATTTCCAATGTGGCTTAACTTCTAAATATTTAACAGTAGAGATAGTTTTGCAATTTAAATGAAACAGTCAGAAAATCAAGCCCCAGATTATCTTAAAAGATGAAACTCCAATCTGCAACATCTGCAACTAGAACAATGAGAATATTGGTGAAGGAATAAGGCAATTTCACTAGAAGATACTGTTATTCATTAGAAGACACTTATATCCATTATTGGCCTGAATTCCACAATAGTCTTGGATGTTTAGATGTTTATCCTGGGGAAATAACTGAGTCCAGCCGCTAAACCAGAAAAGGCTCAAAAAGATCTTCCAGTGCCATATAGAACAGCCTTCTCCAATCTAGAATATTCCAGAATGTTGAGAGGTGGCAATTACCAAATTACCAACCATTATTTTGGCTGACAATTTGGCAGTCACAGGAACAAGTCAACACATTCATTTTTACTTGTAATCTGCCCAGAATCAGTTAGGTGAGGTTTAGTGTAGAAATTTGCTAGGTAAATAAATAAAAAACTATATATATAAGTTTTATAGCACTCAGAACTACACAGGAGAGTTGTACACAAAACTCAAATAGAAGAGCCTGAGAGGCGTAGGAGGCTAATGCCTCCTACTAAGGCAGCATTCAACATCCAGCTGCCTGCAATTACTGCGGGTTCAATTCTCACCAGGCCCAAGGTCGACTCAGCCTTCCATCCTTTCTAAGGTGGGTAAATTGAGGACCCAGTTTGTGGGGGCAATAAGCTGACTTTGTATAAATACACAAAAGTATGAAGGCTATTGCTTAACGCATTGTAAACCGCCCTGAGTCTCCGGAGAAGGGCAGCATATAAATCAATTTTTTTAAAAAAATAAAAAAATAGAGGATCATATTTTGTCAAATAAGACCTATGAAGATTATAGTTTTAGTTCAGAACTTTTTAAGCTAAACTGCTTGCAAAATAAATGGGATGAATTGTGTACATTAAAAAAATATAAGTAATATAGGTACTCCTCGATTTACGACCATAATTGAGCCCAAAATTCATGTTGTTAAGCAAGATAGTTGTTAAGTGGGTTTTGTCCCATTTTATGACCTTTCTTGCCACAGTTGTTAAGTGAATCCCTTCAGTTGTTAATTAATCATATGGATCTTACGCAGTGGTGAAATGTAAATTTTTTTACTAAAAATTTAGTAAAATTAAATATGACTGTAATATGGGGGTAATATGACTGAGTGAGCGTGGCCAACTTTTTTTTTTTTTTACTTTTAAAACCACCTCTTTTAAAACAATCTCTTCGGCTGAAGAGGTTGTTCAAAAAATGTTTTTAAAGCCTCTGATGATCCCAGCTGACTTGTCTGATTGGCAGAGGCTTTTTCTTTTTTTTTTAAGCCTATGACAATCCTAGCTGACTTGCCTGATTGGCAGAGGCTTTGTTTTTACTTTTAAAAGCATTTTTTCTGTAACCTCTTCGGCTGAAGAGGTTGTAGAAAAAATGTTTTTAAAAATAATTTTTAAAAAGCCTCTGATGATTGCACGGCTCAACTGGCCAATGGAGGGGTGGGGCAGGGATTTTTGCTACCGGTTCTCCGAACCACTGCCTCCATCACTACCGGGTCGGGCAATTCAGTCCGAACCGGGAGCATTTCACCCCTGATGTTACGTGAATCTGGTTTCCCCATTAACTTTGGTTGTCAGAAGGTTACTAAACGTGATCACATGACCTGGGACACTGCAACCGTCATAAATATGAGTCATATGCCAAGCCTCTGAATTTTGAGCATGTGACCACGGGGATGCTGCAATAGTCATAAATATGAAAAATGGTCATAAGTCACTTTTTTTAGTGCATTGTAACTTTGAACAGTCACTAAATGAACTACCTATATAACAGGTGATAAATCAGTGAATCGTTTATTTATAAACTTGTATGGCAGCCCATCTTAAAATTAGAACTTGAAGTGGCCCACAACCATAATATAGAAACAATGTTATACAAAAAAAATTTAAAAAACAGAAGTCAATAGCAACAGAAGCAACAAGAAAAGCTGGCACCACAACCAATCTCTCTTGATGGCATCTCACAACAAGCTCTTATAAGTCCAACTTCACCTTAAGCCAATGCTTGGGGGTAGAAGCCAGTTCTTTACAGCTTTTTGAAAAGTTAAACATGTAGGGGCCTACAGGATTTTATTTTATTTTATTTTATTTTATTTTATTTTATTTTATTTTATTTTATTTTATTTTATTTTATTTTATTTTATTTTATTTTATTATTTTATTTTATTTTATTTGTTTGCACTTTTATACTGCCTTTCTCCTGAAGGATTCAGGGCATTGTAGAGCCATAATAAAAAGAGTAAAGACACAAAAGTTAAAAAACAATTAAAATGAATTCAATAATTAGGCCATGATTAAAACCCCAAAATTAAAATACCCATTAAAACCCATTAAAAACTCATCGTTCCATCAGACCAGCTTGACGAAATAGCAGGTTCTTAAGGGTACGACGGAAGGCGTGGAAGTCGGGGCTCCTTTGTATCTCCGGGGGAAATTCGTTCCATAGGGCAGAGGCCCCCATTCTTTCAATGAGAGGGGTCTTTCAAAAGGAAGGAACTGCCACAGAAAAGGTACTCCAAACCCCTAAGCTTTCATTTGATTTCCCTGAGAGTGTAGAAGCGATTTGGAGAAGAAGATAAACATCGCTCTGGATTGGTTGACTAGTAGAAATGTAATTCCGTTGGAGATATTTTCAGCAATGCCTGGTCCCCAGCTCTATCCTTTTTTACAGAAAGAAACCAAACTGCCTGGCTCCTCTACAGAATATAGATTATCCCACCCTAAAGGCTATTATCCTTCCTGCTGATAATCATTCAAAGACCTGTGAAGAACAGGGTAGATGTTTGTTTTTCTGTCTAATATCTAAAACAGAAAGGTAATGGGAACTTGAGACTGAGAATGAAATCAAGGCAAACAAAATAACTTTTGTGGGTGCAATAAGCAGCATGGAATCCATTGATTTCTTGCATTGGGGAGCATGCAGGCACAATAACAAGCAACCACTGTGATCCTGAGAGGCCAGAGAGGAGATACAAAGTGTATTTTCAATCTTCTCTGTCCTTGTATTGTGAAAGCTCTTTCAGACTAGTAATATAAATCTATCAGCATTAACTAAATGACACCCTTCATCTTTTTCTTGATGCCTTGCTTTCACCAAGTACATATACAAATAGTTCTCAACTTATAGCCATTCATTTAGTGACTGCTCAACAGCACTGATTTATGACTGGTTTTTCACACTTACGACCGCTACAGCATCTCCATGGACTCATGATCAAAATTTGGATGTTTGGCACCTGGCATGTACTTATGACTGCTGCATTGTTCCATGGTCATGTGGTCACCATTTGTAACCTTCCCAGCCGGCTTCCAACAAGTAAAGTTAATGAAAGAAGCCAGATTCTCTTAACGAACACAGATTCACTTAGCAATTGCAGTGATTTGCTTATCCACTGTGGCCAAAAAAAAAAAAAGGCTGTAAAATGAGGCACAACTCTCTTAACAACTGCCTTGCTTAGAAATGGAAATGGGTTCAGTTGTGGTTGAAGGTTATCTTACTCCACCAACAGAGCTACAATCCAAGCTAAAAGAGCCCAGAAGCCCATCCTCGGCAAAATAGTCTTTTGCTGGAGAAAAAAAATGTTTTCCCCCCTGTGCTATTAAGTACAGCAAATTTTCTCAAGCAACTTCAGCCAATCTTCCTTATAGAAGAAGAGCCTTGGTGGCACAGTGGTTAGAATGCAGAATTGCAGGCTAACTCACTGCTCGCTCCAGGACAGAGGTGAGTTTCAGCAGGTTCTGACCAGTTCTGGAGAACTGGTAGCGGAAATTTTGAGTAGTTTGGAGAACCAGTATTAAAAATTCTGACTGGCCCAGCCCCCATTTATTCTCTGCCTCCCAAGTCCCAGATGATCAGGAGGAAATGGGGATTTTGCAATAATCTTCCCCTGGAGTGGGGTAGCAATGAAGATTTTGCAGTATCCTTCCCCTGCCATGCCCACCAAGCAATGCCACACTCACCAAGCAACGCCCACAGAACATTAGTAAAAAATTTTGAACCCCACCACTGCTCCAGGAGTTCAATTCTGACTGGCTCAAGGTTGACTCAGCCTTCCATCTTTCTGAGATTGGTAAAATGAGGATCCAGATTGTTGGGGGCAATATGCTGGCTCTGTAAACCGCTTAGAGAGGGCTGTAAAGCATTATGAAGCGGTATATGTCTATGTGCTGTTGCTATATTTCAAATATGCCATTATTGCAACATGTAGCTATAGCTGTAGGCCCCAAACTCAGGACTCTGAAAAAATGGTGATGCCCAATGGCTTACATCAGTGATGGCTAATCTTTTTGCCATCGTGTGCCAAAAGCCAAAAGTGTGTGCCAAAAGCGTGGGGAGCAATGGGGGGTTGCACGCACATGAGCCCACACCCATAATTCAATGCCTCCCCACACCCAACATCGCTGCACATGCACACGTGACCTCCCCGCTCTACCCCTGCTTTTGGCAAGTGACAGCAAAAAGGTTAACGGTGGACCCAGTAGGCCCATTTTTCACCCACCCCAGGCTCCAGAGGCTTTCTCCAGAGGCAGACCATTTCCTGACTTCCAGTGGGCCCAGAAGGCCCAAAAATCAGCTGGCTGGCACACTGGAGCTGAGCTAGGGCAATGCTCACGTGCCCACAGATATGGCTCCATGTGCCACCTGTGGCACCTGTGCCATAGGTTCGCCATCGTCGGCTTACATCTTACAGTCTTGAGTTGCTACTTGCTTACTGTGAGAACTGTTTATGGTTAATCGAAAGTGAGCAAGCTCACATAGTTGTCTCCTATAGCCCAGGAGTTACCTTTGATATAGAAAACAGGTTCAAGATAAAATCTTCATAAACCAGGTGCTATCTAATCCCCATGTTAACATTTATTCTTTTTTATTAAACTTTAACCTCTGCTTTTCAGGAATATAGAATAGAATAACAGAGTTGGAAGGGATTTTGGAGGTCTTCAAGTCCAACACCCTGCTTAGGCAAACCTATACCATTGCAGACAAATGGTTGTCCAATCTCTTCTAAAAAACTTCCAGTGTTGGAGCATTTACAACTTCTGGAGGCAAGTGGCTCCATTAGTTAATGAAAATTTCTCCTTATTCTAGATTGCTTCTGTCCTTGATTAGTTTCCATCCATTTCTTCTTGTCCTGCCCTCAGGTGCTTTGGAAAATAGTTGACTCCCTCTTCTTTGTGGCAGCCCCTGAGATATCGGAACACTGCTATCATGTCACCCCTAGTCCTTCTTTTAGTTAAATTAGACCAGAGGTGTCAAACTCAAGGCTTGGGAGCCAGATCCACTCCACAGGGTGCTTAGATCTGGCCTGTGGGACTGCCCTGGAAATAGTGAAGGACTGGACTGCAGTGCCTCTGCTAGAGAATATGGAGTTCAGGAGAATCGCATGCGGCTCTCCCGAGCTCCGTTTTCACTGGCAGAGGGTTGCAGGAGACTGTCAGGAGCCCGTTTTCACTGGCAGAGCACTCAAGCCACCACAGGTGCCCCCGATATAAATGACGTGGAGCTGGCACCTCGAGGTCATTTATGTCGGGGGCACCTGTGGCCATGTCACCTGGCCATGCCCCCAAGGTCAAACACAACAATTGATGTGGCCCTCAATGAAATCGAGTTTGAACTATACATACTCAATTCCAGCAACCATTCTTTATATGTTTTAGCCTCCAGTCCCCTAATCATCTTCATTGCTCTTCTCTGCACTTTTTCTAGAGTCTCAACATCTTTTTTACATCATGGCGACCAAAACTGGATTCAGTATTCCAAATGTAGTTTTACCAAGGCATTATAAAGTGGTATTAACACCTCACGTGATCTTGATTCTATCCCTCTTTTAATGCAGCCTAGAACTGAGTTGGCTTTTTTGACAGCTGCAGAAATATCTGGTACCCTCCTAATTTTTGGTCTTCTGATATAGAGTATGATGGCTATTGAATTGGTTCGTCTTGATGCCTATGAAAGTGAAGCATGTGTTTAAGCGTATAGTTGTGTGCGTGAGAGAGTGTATATGAGCAAAAGGTTTGACGAAATGCCATAAATTCTTTCCTAGCCATTTTTACTATAATTCTATTTTTTTTCTGTTCATGCTAATGGTTGTAGCACCAAAGTGAGCTGCTCTTTTAAAAATATCTACTTCCACTGTCATCTAAAATATTATCTGAGTCACTTACATGCCACAGCTGTGACAATCTAAATAGATAAATGTCAGGACAAAAACGTAATAATGCAATTTCCTGCATCTGTTAAAATTCAAATAGCTTAAATTAAGTAAAGATGAGGAAATAAATATCAGTTTTATTCAAAGAAGCACTACACAAACACAAATCAAATTCTGCCAGGCTGTGAATTGTCATGCTGAGGTCATCAGAACTATTTAAGGAATGGGAAGTAACTCATCAAGAATATGAGCATCCAGTTATTACAATACTTTTGAGAGAGTTGGCCCTTTATTTGACTTGATTGTAATTCAGATCCCTTTAGGTACACTGAGAGGATTGTTCAGACAGTTTTGTTTTGTTTTTATTTTTATTTTTCTATTTTGATGTCGTCTGAATTCAGCTCCTATTTGAAATCTGAATGAAATATCTGCATAGTAAATTAGAAACAATTTTTAAATACAGATAACAGAAGAATAGGTTAATTTTAAACAATTTCAACCCATGAGATATTGCCACGGAATACAGGTAGTCCTCAAGTTACGATCACAATTGAGCCCAAAATTTATGTTGCTTAGGGAAACATTTGTTAAGTGAGGTCTGCCCCATTTTACAACTTTTCTTGCCATTGTTGTTAAGTCAACCTCTGCATTTGTTAAGTTAGCAACATAGTTATTGTTAAGTGAATCTGGACTCCCCATTGACTTTGCTCTTCAGAAGGTCGCAAAAGGGGACCCCGGGACACCACAACTGTCATAAATATGAACTAGTTGCCATGCATCCAAATTTGGATCATGTGACCATGGAGATGCTGCAACAGTCGTAAGTGTGAAAATGGTCATACGTCACTTGAATGGTCGCTAAATGAATTGTAAGTTGAGGACTATTTATAAGGGTTTTTTTGTTTTGTTCTACTTTATTTTGTTTCGTTTCATTTTCAACATACTGTATATCTCTCATATATAGAATTCAGTGGTAGGAAGAAGGCTGTGCTAGGAACAATTAAGATATTGTGCAGAACCCTCAAATTCCCAGGCCTCTGGTAAAGGATCTGAGATTGAGGAAGACACAAATAGCACATAGGAGTGAGAAGGGTTTTTCTTTAGAAACTGTATATGATTATTTCCAAAGTAACACACAGATAGAACTGGCCGATAAGCACACAGTTGAGAAAAAATAGAATTGAGAGGGTTAACATAATGTGTTCCGATTGGATCCTGTTCAATGGATCCAATCAGTTGCTTATTTGAGAAATATCCTTAATTATGAAATTAAAGGCAGGGTTCTTTAATAAAGTTATCAGCAATATTGAAAGGAATCAATAGGAAAACAAATTACCATCATAAACACATTTTCAGGGTGGTTTCCCCAACTAGTGTTCTCCAGATGTGTCCAAACCTTAATTTCCAGAACCACTAATCTGCATGTTGCGATTGTATGAAGGCATTGGGGTTGGTGGCAGGGGAGGTGTTAAAGAAGTAAAAATGATTGCTCTGATCACATGACCCGTCATCCCCTGAAATGTTGTAAGCCCAATAAATTTGGTGGACTTTGGATTTTAGTAGGTTTTACTAGGGGAAATACGATGATACCCAACTGTATATCTCTACCCCTAATGAATTAAGTGATACGATCAGTGGTGGGATTCAGCCAGTTTGCACCACTTCGGGAGAACCGGTTGTTAACTTTCTGAGCAGTTTGGCAAACTGGTTGTTGGAAGAACTCATTAGGGCAGAGGACCAGTTGTTAAATTACTTGAATCCCACCACTGGATACAATGAACATCTGTCCTGTTGCCTGAAGCCTGTAAGGATCTGGATGAGAAACAACAGGATTCATTAAATCCTGACAAGATCAAATATTTTTGGTTTTGGGGACCCACTGCTTAAAAGAATATAGATTTTTTTGGTGCTGGATGGGGTTGCACTGCCCTAGACAGACCCAACATGCAATTTGGGGTCCTTCTCGAGGAGTAGGTGGCAGTGTTGCTATAAGGCCGTCTCCACAGTTCCTGGATCATCAGGTCCTGATAGCAGTCACTGATGCTCTAGTCACCAACAGGTTTCTTGGTTGTGAGCTCTGTGCCTTGCTTTTTTTTCTGCCTCTGAAACTTCTGAAACTCAGAAAAAAACTTTCTTTTCTGTCTCTGAAAGCCTCCAAAACAGCTTCAGAAAAAAACCCTCTGAAGCCCGGTTTGGGGGCTTCTTTTCTGAAGCTTTGTTTCTGATGCTTTTTTCAGCCTCTGAAACCTCCGTTTGAGAAGCTGGGTGAGGCTACATTTGGAGTATAAAATGCACCCAAATTTTCACCCTCTTTTTGTGGGGGAAAAAGATGTGTCCTATACTCTGAAAATATGGTAAATAGAATGTGTGTATTTTTGTTACAATAATAGGACTTCTATATGGGATGGAGAACTGTTAATTTTTTCTTCCTCTTTAAATTCTTGTATTGTATTGTATAAAAGAAGAATCCCATCTAGTTATTTTTTAAGTTAAATAAAATTCAGCCCGCTTTCCACAGGTAGCCCTTGACTTACGACCACAATTTCTGTTGCTAAGGGAGACAGTTGTTAAGTGATTTTTGCCCCGTTTTACAATCTTTCTTGTCACAGTTGTTAAGTGAACCACTGCAGCTGTTAAATTAGTGACACAGTTGTTGAGTGAATCTGGCTTCCCCATTGACTTTGCTTGCCAGAAGGTTGCAAAAGGTGATCACATGATCCTGGAAGTCTGCAACCCTCATAAATAGGAGTCATTTGCCAAGCATCCAAATTTTAGTCACATGACCATGGGGATGCTGCAACTGTTGTAAGTTTGAAAAATGGTCATAAGTCACTTTTTTCAGTAATTGAACTGTTGTAAATGGAGGACTATCTGTATTATCAATTTCAGTGTAAAATTGAAACTTCCATCATTTATAAGAAGGAAAAGGGATTTTAAACCATATAAAAATTGAATACCAAAGGGCTATGTGTTTGTCTGTCTGTTTGTCTGTCTGTCCACGTGTGTGTGTGTGTGTGTGTGTGTAACCTTCAACAACTTCCTGTCCCATATGGTATGCATCTGGATTTTTAGACTCAAGAGATTCTAAATCACATCCAATAATTCTGACCAAGCCATCGTACAGTTCCTCTACAAGAAATGGGGGAAAGCTGTAACCGCTCACCAATGTGTATTAGATCTAATGTTCCAGATTAGCCGGTGTACATAAGGTTACAAAATGCTCTTATCCATATTGGAAAGAAATCTTAATGAGTTTGACTGACAGTGTGTTGCTGTCCATTTACAGAATCTGCAATCTGTCATCCAAGAAAGTTGATCTACTCTGCTTCATGACTGGACCAGGAATTGATTCTTCTTAATTTTTGACCATCTCCATGTATCAAACAGGATTGTTTTCAACACATGTGTCTTTAACAAGTATAAGTAAGTAATCACTTCCAGGAGAATGCTGCTCTCAACCTTACTCAATAAGATATTTCAATTTACCTTTTGCAGATAATACTATATCTATTAACTGATATATGCGAATAATAGTCACACAAGCAATATTTTACTTGAATAGATGATCTAGAATTTAAGGAATTGCCTGAAGTTTTTTTCATTAAAAAATCTACACAAATGTTTTTCTCTTTTTTTCAAATTATAGAGCCAGTGGCTGAAATCTTTAAAAAGTTCCCTTGTCAAGTGCTGATCAATATATTCATGTGGGGATAAACATGGATAATATTTAAAATATAATATTTGTACCAATTTGGAGCTTATGAATAGTTATGTGTAAGCTATTTTCAGATGGAATTAAGAAACAGATCCATAATTTAGGATTTTATATAGCTAATATTGAAAATATGTTGTTTTGAAAAATATATTAATACCATTAAAGAAATTCAAACTTGCCTTATAACAAACATTAAGAATATAACTGTATATCTTAGATCATCAATATTCACTAAACTAACCTTTAAACATGCCATTTTTAAACTTTTAAATCTTTACATAAACATACAGCCCAATTCTATGCATCTTTTCTTAGGAGTAAATCCCATTTTTCCGTAGGTGTGTATACTATATTACCATTTCAGACTCTATTCCAAGCCTATGAATATTTTAAAAAGCCTTTGAAATCAGTGAAACAGTTTTTCCTCCCTCCACCCTTCCAGGACTTGTGAAAACGCAATAATTATAATTAATTAATAGTCAGTTTTCCTTATTTTTATTTTATTATGTTTTGATTTGCATATTTTCAATGGTAACTTAAAATCTCAGTGTTAGAGTTTAAACATATATTAGCCATGCCATTTAAGTTAAGAATAATAGAAAACATTCTGTCTCACATTTCCAAAATTCACACTCCTTCTTCATAGCAAGCGGACCCTAAATTTACAGCCTATGTGGTCACACAACTTCTTCAACATTTACGGTTGCCCATAAGCAAAAACAAAAAGAGAGAGAGAACTTACCCCAGTGATCACTGCACATTTGTACAAGGTTAGTAAAAGAAAGAAGCATAAGATTTGCATACATATTTTCATGGTGCTTGAAGGGGGGAAGCTTATTTTTCTTCTTCTTACACTCTCTTCATGTCACACAGCCTCTCAACAAGGTTGCAAGTTTGTCTCTTCCTTCCTTCCTGCCTGCCTCTGTGAGAACTGATCACATCCTCCTATCTTGGTTCTCTATTTAACATCTTCTCAGCCCCTTTCAATTTGTTTGCTGATGTGATAGTATGATGATCCAAGAACACAAGGATGAGATGTGAGCCTATAACACTGTTATAATACTACAATCATCTTCAGTCTTGTCAAAGACTTAGATTCAGACAGGCACAATTATTAGTTTTCATTTTTAATTTACAACTGAGAAACTTACAAATCATATTTTATTTTTTAAAAAATCGGAACTGATAATGAATGAGGTAAATTTGGGGGGAGTTGGAGATTTTTTTAAAAAACCATTTGATTAAAAAAAATCTGATTCTCTTCCCATCCTACACTGATCAGATTTCTCTTACCGATTGATCGTAGATGAGGTAGCATAAGCAGTGAGTTTCGCTGTCATGTTTAGAGGGGCAAACCATATATCTGGCATTGACTGAGGCACTTCGTTCTAACTCAGGCATTGTTCTATTTTATTTTTATATCTAGTGGTGGACAGTGCAGAATTGGAAAAGCACATTCTGGAGTGATGGAATTACAGCCCAATGCTCTTGAAGGGCAACAGGCTGTTTAAGATGGGTGTTTTTAAGTTGGACAGATCTTACCTCTTCTGGCATTATGTAAGGATCGAAGAATAAAAAGCTGTAGGCAAAAGGAGAAATGAGCAGAGAATGGGCAACCACTTTACCCATTTAAAATAAAAGCTAAACCAGATATTGCCTTTGCATTTAAAGTGCGCTTAAAAAATGCAATAGTTGCTCCTCAGGGCAGTGGCTGATAATTAACAGGACTGCAGCTGTTTGGCTGCAGGAATATCTCCCTCCGTCTCATGCTGGTATCTACACTGAAGTAATGTGCAATGTGGCATTACCTCCTGTTGCATTATCAGCTTCTTTCTCCTTTTCAGAGGAGGAAAGTGTTAAAGAAGGCAGTCTTTCCCTACCTGCTATCACACCAGAAGTTATCAACTTTTCTCCCCATTCTCAATGAGTGCCATTTGTATTTTTCAACATGCACTTTACCGTCAAAACTATTCAATTGTTTTAGAGGTGAGGGGCAATAATTTCCTTGGACAGCCTGTGATTTCAAAGCCTGAGCTGCTGTAATCGTCATCTTGAAGGAAAGTGCCTTTTTCCTGGATCTTGAACTCATGAAGATTAATCAAGCATTGGGGAAAGCTACCTACCATCCAACACTGGAGCGCCTTAAGCAGAAACCAAACTGTGCTCATAGCACCACGAACAGGGGTGGGTTCTACTTACCTTTACTACCGGTTCGCATCGTGCCCACATGCACAGATCTCTTATGATGATGTCCGGGTCAGTGGGCGGAGCCTCCCACCAGTTTTACTACCGGTTCTTACGAACCGGTCTGAACCGGGAGCAAACCACCACTGACCACGAACCTTCCCAATGTACATTGAAGGGTGGCAGGCAGGCAAAAGGACACCTTCTTTTCACAGCAAACACGGGACAAGAACAGGTGTTCCTTCTCTTATTATTCAACTGCCTGCCCGCAAGAGGTTCATCTCAGGCAAGAAACCTGAGAAATTCTTTGGGGATCAGAGACCACACTTATGCCATGTGCAGTTTGTGCAAGAGCATCCAAAATTCATTTAATCATGCAAAGAAATATTTCCTTTCGGGTATTATAAATCATTTGCAAGTAACCACCTAGCTGTTTCAGTGAGGATATACAATAAATAAATAATCAAGAATTAGAATTGGATACTAGGTCCACTCTATTTATCTTCTTAGCATTTGCCTTACCAGGATGTTTTTATTCTTGATGGATGGCACACTTGCTTTTTCCAAGCAGCAAAATCTTTAAAGCTGATCCTGGATTTATAAATATTGAAATTGCTGTTTGATTACTATTCTCCCCAGACCCACCTTGGCACCCTCAATGCACAATAATTCTATTACTTTTAAATTAGCCTTTCCCCCAAGGGGCTGTCCACACTGTCATGGTGCCTCAGGACTTTGAGAGTCCTAATCCCAATAAATGTGGAGGGTACCAGATTAGAAAAGAGTGTGCCAAGTTAACATGAAACAGAAGCTTCTCCAAGTCACAGCCTGTAACATTCTAAAGAAGAATAGAATAGAATAGAATAGAATAGAATAGAATAGAATAGAATAGAATAGAATAGAATAGAATAGAATAGAATAGAATAGAATAGAATAGAATAGAATAGAATACTTTATTGTCACTTTAAATGTACACTAATCAGCATTCATTAAAATGAAATTTTGCTGCATTCAACTCTCAAAAGATAACCATTATGCATATACCCACATACACATACATATACGACACAGAGAAACATCATAGATACAAGGGGAAAAAAATCTTGCAAGTTTACAAGATAGATGGCATAAGGAATAAAACTATTACAGAATCTAGTAGTCCTGCTATAGATACTTTGAAATCTCCTTCCAGAGGGGTTCAACAGAAACAGACCATGAAATGGATATGTGAGGTCTCTAACAATACTTCATTATCTGAGCACATAAGCGGTTATAAGCAATATCCTGAATAATGGGAGGTGAGCTTCCTATAATCTTCTCAGTTGTCCTTACCACTCTCTGTATGATCCTTCTATCTGAAGCACTGCTGCCACCAAACCAAACAGTGATGCAGTTTGTTAAAATGCTCTCGGGCTGTGAAAATAATGTTGAGAAAGAAGAAAAAAGCAGCAACCAAGACAATGATCAGATAAGAGAAGACCTATCCCAAAGCATAAATATAATTTGAGAAAGCATTTCAGACTGGACCCTTCCTCGTTCTCTTAAGGATAAAGTCAGTAATATGTAGTCTTGTGGTCTTACAGGTTTGAAGAAGACACACTGTTCTGCAATTTATCTTTGAACATGGAAGTGGCTATGTGGTTCCAGTCTAGAAGCACAGAGTCTAGCATAATGGGGCCATTGGAGATCCTTTGTTTCAATAACTTTGGGTGTTAATTTGTGATGCCACTCACAATTTTCCATCAGTTTTTGACCGGCTTTGTTGTCTTCAAAACTGATATAGGCTTCACAGCAAAGGGATTGCTAGTGAGTTCTCTCTGCAACTGTATATCTAGTTCCCTTGACTGGATGTTACAGTGGTATATGGTTTCCTTCTTAATGTCTTTGTAGCACTTGCGTGGACAATCTAAGGTCTCTTTCCAGGCTGTATTTCACCGTAAAGCAACTGGTGAGCCATGCAATGGTCTCCACTGATGATGACATGTCCCACTTACTACATCTGGGTAATCGGGAATTCAATGTTGGTGAGCTCCATGTGATCAAAGACCTCCAGATTGAAGTCATAGTCTTGAAAGGATGGAGTGGAGTGTCTGCATGTGAAATTTCTCTAGGTTTTTTTTTTAATGTATCCTTAGAACAGAGTCCAGGACTCACATTCATATAGTAGATAGGGGACAACTCTGTAGATTTTCGGCTTTGTGGGGACACAGATGTTGTGTTGACTAGCATCCTAATATGTAGCTGGCCCAGAAGTTGGCTGCCCTGCTGATCCTAGAGTGAGTGAGTGAGTTATTGATTGATTGATTGCCCTCTTCAATGATTGTATAGAGGCCCTTTGTCTTGCTTACACCTATACCATTTTGCTTACTTACCCCCATCCATTCAGGTTTCATCCCAAGGCATCAAGGAAACTCCTTCCAAGTTCACCTTGTATCTCTCCTCTATCTTTTGACTTGTGAACTGAACTGTTTTTGGAATCAAGTTTAGTGCTCTTCCAAAACACCACCACTCTTCTGCACAGAAATAACCCTACTCACAGGTCTTAGGCACTGAGCTGTCCACCTCTGTAGCTGGTCACTCAAGAAAACCTGAAACTTCTCTATCCCATGTAGACACATCCCAGAACTTGCCACACAGCAGCATGCAGGTCTTGAACCTGGGCTTGCTAACCGCCAACCCAGAATCCTAACCACATGAGCCACTTCTGCCTTCACATTCATTCCTTCCATTCTATATTAGTTGAAGGAGTGGTGAACAGCATATTTTCATGGACAGCTGGCTGTTCCCTAAGAAAATTCTAGTGGATGCAAGACTGCAGAAAACTTTATAAGACATATAATATGTTATTCAGATGACTGATGGCTTGTTACTCTCAAATAATTAGCAAAATCCAATAGATTATAGAAATCCTGGCTGATTGCTGCCTCCAGAGCAGATATATAGCTTCCACTGCTAGAAGTAAATGCTCTCTGATGGACTCAGAATAATTCTTTCAACATAAGTCAGATGAAATGGATTTGTTGTAATGCTTGTATGTAATATTTATTGAATTTCTAAAACATAAACTCTAAGAAAATATATCTTGCTGAAACAGATTACGATCTAATATAGTCATAAAAAAGCTGTATTCAGCTAGAGTCTTCACCACCTAGTAGCTTATCTGAGAAGGGAAAAGATTCATGATTATCCTTTGATTAGTTTGTTCTATTTCTGTAAAGGGGAGGGGATGATCTACAATCCTTGATCTCAGTAATGGACTGATGGGAGCCACAGAAACAATGCAGTAGGATCTATGGTTTGGGGAACAGTGTTTAAGTAGAGGTGAGCAGATACTGCCGTTGCTCCTTTGTGCCTAGGAATCTGAAGAACAGCCACAAGAATCTTGAAGAAGAAATAAGGGCACCTTTCAACCCCCATCACAGGACAACATATATCAGGTTACAGGTATAACAATACATGTCTTCTTAAATCTCACCTGAAATGATTATCGGGGTTCCTTGTGGGCAAACAAACAAATACTATTTATTAGAAAAATAAAACCAAAAGGGCTTTGATTCTATTTGCTTGATTATATAGAATAGTTAATCCTAAAATTTAGAAATAGTAATGAGACAGAGTACTTTTCAAGGTAGGAAAAAACCCTATTTCTTAGTGGATCATGAGCACCCCAAGAAAAATAAATAATACAGAGTATAGCAATGAGTGAGCTTTGGTACCACATACCAATTTTTACGTTTCAATCTATTTGCTCATTAATATATGCATAGTCTTAACGTCTTCGGAATACAGCTAAGAAGAGAAGCTGAGTAAGAAATTACATTCTCTGTGTTAGCCTCTTATTATGTATTGTGATCTGTGTGTGTCTTTTATATCTGTATTTTTCTGACACTTGATTTCAAAAGTCCTTGGCTAAGTCATTGTAGACAGGAAAGGAGAGCACAGCCTCAAAGGATTTTGCTCAAAATGACTTCAGATGACTAAGTCCACAGAGTTTATGGGAAGAAAGAGGAAGATGCCTTAAGTAGTTATGTGTCTAACTAGAGAGCAGCCCTTAGCTGTTTACTTATTATCCACAGTTCCAAAATACTGCTAACAATACATAAGTAAACCTTCGCACATTCATTTATTCCATTCCATTCCATGTGCTCACAAGAACAATTCAGTTTCTGTCTAATTTTCTCCACCCAATATAAATCATATTCTATATCTGTGGCCAACAACTGGTGGTCCATGGACCACTGGTGGTTTGTGAGAAAATTTTGGTGGTCCTCAGAAAAATTATTAGCATTTTTTTATATTGTACTAAATCAGGAGTCCTCAAACTACCGCCCCTGGGCCGGATATGTGCAATGAACGCTTGTGTCGCTGCAGGGAGTCTCCCCCTTCAGGGTCTTTTTGTGTGGATCAGAGTGGGACAGCAATTCCGACTGCTTCAGCCTCCTGGTGTGGGGCTTTGGGCGAAGGCTGGAGGGAAACGCCGCTGGTGGCAAAGAACCGGAGGACCTTGTTCCAGTGGGACTGCATCATGGCCTGGAACTGGGTCATCATCTCAGCCCGCTAAGCCTCCAGGTGCCGGTACCTGGCCTTGCACTCCCACAGGTCTTCCCTGTGCTTGGAAAGCCTATGCTCATAGTCCTCAGTGAGGTGCTTCTGCTGAGCCTCCTTCTCGGTCAAATCCAATTTGACCTGAGCCAGTGTTTTGCCAACTCTTTCTTGTGATGGCTGCTTAGCTCCAACAACTGCTTCCTGTTGGGGCCCTAAGGAGCCTGGGCAGAGAGGCAAGGAGTGGCTGGGAGGGGAGGGGTGAGTAGAGGCTGGCAAGGCACCCCTCAACCTGACTGACATCAAGTTGGCCACGCCTACCCAGTCACATGACCACCTAGCCACGCCCACCCAGCTGGTCATTAGGCAGATCGTATTAGTGGTCTGCAAGATTTAAAATTATGAATTTAGTGGTCCCTGAGGCCTGAAAAGTTGGGGACCCCTATTCTATATCCATGCCATCTTGAATAACATCTGGTAAGGACTGGCTATAACTCTGAATAGTTTGGGGACTTTTAATAAAAAGGACTGTATAGAAGTGTCTATGGAGATTCTCCATTATTGAGATCAGGATTGCCCAGAAGTGCTTTTCCAAAAAGCAACTTGACTTTCTTGGGGGTTTTTTATTTGAAAACATTTCACGTCTCATCCAAGAAGCTTCTTCAGAGGCAAAATACTTTCAAAGAAATAAAATCCAAGGAAGTCCAGTTGCCTTTTGGAAAAGGATCTTTGGGACTGTGTAGAAGAAAATGGTGATTATAGGATTGTATATGATACAGCTAATGCTTTCCAATTGTTCTTTATCTACTAAAAAAGATCTGGGTAGAATTACACATAATTGATTGCCATTTTGTTTTTTAAAAATTAAGGTGATGAAGAATCAGTTGTTGTGAAAGACTGTTTCTATTTTGTTATTAAGTTACATTTTCAATAGGTTCTGAGCATTGTGTCCTATTTTACGATATTTCTGAATAAATGTAATGATGTTTGGCTGAGAATTAAAAATTTGTTTGCCCAGAAAGCCATCTACCACATCATCCACATCACATTAGTTGGCAAATTCAGCTTTGTCAATATTCCTTTTGAGATGATTGGCATAGCAGTGAAAAAAAGTCCTATTTTAGTGAAGCATCAATATATTTGAAGCATTGGGGATGATTTAAACTAGTGAATTACCACAAATAGTCTTAGTCTATCTCTAGCTACAGCTGTGATCTTCTGCACATGGATAAGACAATGAAAATGGATTTTCCATCTCCAAGGGAAGACAGGATACAAGAGCCAATTTGCTTAATTTATGTAAACAAAAGTGTTTTGTAAAATAGATAGATTCCATCTATGTGAATACAGGCCTATCCTGATCATGTAGTTGCTAGATTTTGGGAAAAAGCTATAGGCTCATAAGAGGCTCAAATTATCAGTAATCTTAATTCCTCATTATCTTCTGACCCAAACTTCCCAACAATTCAAACACTATCATTATAAGATGTTGCCATGAAAAACTGTTTTGACTTGAGCATCAGATGAAGACATGTTTTTAAATGATTATGTATTATTATTATTATTAATTTATTTTGCAACAGGGTTATCTCTCTGACAGCAAAACAAAAGCTGTGATTGTTCAGCTAATTTATTGAACTTTTTTTTTTTGCATGATTCTCATTCAAGTCCCTTTCTGATCAGGCATTGCTCATCTGCAATTAATATAATTTTAAAAGACCAATATAAAACAAAACACATCTCCAAGATATTGAAACAATTCTTAAAAAAAATCATTCTGTTGTGTTTAAGTCTTCCATATCACTGAAACATTAGGAATACAGTAACAAAATAATCCCACTAGGTTTTAGAAGCCTAGCTTCATGTGTGATCTCTCTAGGGAAATGAAGCCATTGTGGCAACTACAGTGTGTTCAAAAATTGTGAATGGCCTACTTGGCATTTGTTGTTCATCATGCAAACCCTATTGTTTCTCTCATAAAACATAGACTGAAAATTGCTGTTCTTTTCTAGGAAGAAGACAGAGAGATTTTCCACCTAACTACTTGAACAGGACTTCGTCAACAAAATTCCTCCGATCTGCAGAGGAGTGGAGACCTCAAGTCTCCACTCAAGAACAGAATCTTTGAAGGTGAATAGGGCACATTGTTGCCATATTATCTAGGAATCCTTTCAGCCTGTGAACCCTTGATGAACAGATAGGGTGTTGAGCGGACTTTGCTGGTCTCTGAACTTGATTCAGTGGTGGGTTACCTCCAGTTCGGATCAGTTCTATAGAACCGGTAGTAAAACCGGTGGGAGGCTCCACCCGCCGACCCCGATGTCATCAGGAAGCTTCTGTGCATGGCCCCATTGCGAACCGGTAGTAAAGGTAAGTAGATCCCACCCCTGACTTAATTGTTTTTTTGCAGACTTTCATTACCCAAACTAGGTAACATAATCAGTGCTAGATAGGGTGCTGTGCAGTTTGTCTTCTGTTTGTCTGCAGTTTGGACCTCTGGCAATTATGAGGAGTGTGGGGAGCAATGACTACGCCTGGATCTGTGAGGCTCTTAATACCTCACTGCACCCTTTTCTGAAGAAGCCATGAAGTGATCCTCGATAACTATTGGCCAGTCTCCACTCTACCCTCTTTGGGGAAAGTTGTTGAGATAGCAGTGGCAGATTCCTATGTAGCACTCTAGAAGAAACAGATAATCTGCATCTTTTTCCATCAGAATTCAAAGTCCAGATATGGGAAGGAGTTAGCTTTTTGTCTCTCTCCTGAATTATCTTTCTTGGAACTGGATGGAGGTTGTGCACCTCTCCTAGTCCTTTTAAACCTCTCTGCAGTTTACAATACTGTTAAGGATATTGTTGTTGTGTTAGCAACCAGCAGAGTATAGTGCACAGAGAAACGTTGCTGAGAGCAATGAAATAAGAGATACGTGCAAACTGGTTTATCAAAAGTTTTCTTTATAGTGGAAAACTTTACTAGTTTTCCACTACTATAGTAGTCTTTTAAACAGGCCAAGTCTTTGCCAGGTAAATAAAAAAAGCTTCTTACCACACAAACAGTAGTTGGTTAGAATAACAAGCCCACTCTGGTTCACAAACCACGATGGTAGCAGATCCACCCCCCACACACAATGATAGCACAATGGTAGTTTACCATCAACTGAATACATTACAGTACCTTTCTTAAATACGTTTACAACTAATTACAGCATGACTCAGCATTACAATGATGTAGCATTAAAACTTAAAGTCACAGAACACATATATTGCCTGGACAATCTGTTAGGCTCAAACCATATCCTAACAAATACTATCAATCACAGTAGCTTGTATGAGGTTGGAAAATGGAATTAGTGTTGTTCCAGTATGTCTTCAATAGAGGATTCTAGTCCAAGGTAGTGATAAGAGGTTGGGATTAATTATCATCTGTATGCTGATGATTCACAGTTCATACATCACCAATACATCTCTCAATTCATACATCTCTGTGCCAGGAGATTGTAAAGATCTTCACTGATACCAGTGGTATCTCTAGATAAGCAAGCACTATTTGTGAAGGAGCAGGTTCAGTTTGGAAAACATTTTGGATTTATAACCCGTTTGAACAGTAGATAGAGGCCATGGCTGAAAGAATCTTTACCCAGCTTTAGCTGGTTAACAAGCTGCAGCCTAAGAGGACCTAACCCTTATTACAGTACTAACTGGATAGACTATGCTTTATAAGGGGCTGCCTTAAAAGACTATTCTCAGCATTGTTTTTGTATGTAATTTAAGATTGGTTCTATGCCAATTCTTTTTCTTATGATCTCATTTCTGATTTTATCTCTTTCGCCACTCCAGCAGCTTTCCTCAAAGGTCTCATTTCTGTGGTGACTAGCTTTCATTTAAGTTTTGCTTAAGTGTCCATGTTTGGTACTGATAACATAGGGTGGGGTTGAATATGCTTTGTATGAGAAGCTTCTTTGTGTTGATCGATAGTGTCTTATGTTGTAGGAGTCTTTTAAACCAACAACTGCCTACCATTACATCTCAGCATGTGATGATGTGTTGTAGAAGGGACAGATTTGACCGTTCTACTAACCAAGACACAGCTAAGCACATGTATAAAGCCCAGCTTGTGAAATACTAAGCTTAGCAACTATATTCATTTGGCACTTTACCCATGGTTAACTAAGCCAGGGGTCCCCAACCTTTCGGACTTCAGGGACCACTAAATTCATAACTTTAAACCTTGTAGACCACTAATATGATCTGCCTAATGAACGGCTGGGTGGGCATGGCTAAGTGGTCATGTGACTGGATGGGTGTGGCCAACTCAATGTCACTCACATTGAGGGATGCTTCGCTGGTCTCTACTTGCCCCTCCCCTCCCAGCCACTCCTTGCCTCCCTACCTGGGCTCCTTAGGCCCCCTACAGGAAGCAGTTGTTGGAGCAAAGCAACAACCATGAGAAAGACTTGGCAAAACAGTTGGCTTAGTTCAAATTGGATCTGGCCAAGAAGAAGGCTCAGCAGAAGCACCTCACTGAGGACTATGAGCATAGGCTTTCCAAGCAGAGAGAAGGCTGCAGGAGTGCAAGGCCAGGAGCCAGTGCCTGGAGGCTCAGCAAGCTGAGATGGTCAGCAGCTCCAGGCTATGATGCAGTCCCACTGGGACAAGGCCCTCCGGTTCTTTGCCACCAGCAGCACTTCCCTCCAGCCTTCGCCCAAAGCCCCACACCAGGAGGCCGAAGCAGACCCCAAGTCAGAATTTCTGTCCCCCTCTGACCTATACAAAAAGACCCCAAAGGGGGAGACTCTCTGCAGCAACACAAGCATTCATTGCACGTATCTGTCCCAGGGGCTGTAGTTTGAGGACCCCTGATTTAATGCAATATAAAAAATGCAAATAATTTTTCTGTGGACCACCAAAATTTTCTCACAGACCACCAGTGGTCTATGGACCACCAGCTGGTGACCACTGAACTAAGCCATGGTTCAAGTGAAAAATTCTGCCTTGAATGAACCAAAGAGGTTTGAACAATAGATTAGGCTAAAACACATTGGCTAGTCTGTGAATAATTGGATTGTGTGAACACAGCTATTCGGTAAATTCAGGTTTCAAAATTACTGAAGTTATTCAATTCATTTAAGAAGAATTAATAAGATGGCATACAAGAAGATAAAGGCAATATCTTCTAGCTACACTTTCAAGAATTCCTAAGCTAATTTTTGTATTTTACATAAAATATATACCGGCTGGGGTAAAGAGAGATAAATGAGATCCATTCAGAGATAGAAATGAGCAAGTAGAGTATTTTGAAGCAAATGAAGATAAAAGATGTACTAGGCAATCTCCTAGTAAATGTCCCCATTTAGGTTGTGTTCCAGAAGAAGCACTGAGTCAGGAGGAAGTGGGAAATCATTCTAGTCAAAATATATTGAAGTATTTGTGAGATGTTTGACATAAACTGAGTATTGCAGGAGATGAATTAGGACTCTGTAGGAAAGAGAAGAGCCACAGAGAACAATGAATCTAAGGTGCAATTTTCATCTGCTAAATGTTTCCTCACTATAATTTCTCTCTCTCTCTCTCTCTCTCTCTCTCTCTCTCTCTCTCTCCCTCCCTCCCTCCCTCCCTCCCTCCCTCTTCTCTCTTCTCTCTTCTCTCTCTCCGTGCACTATGATAAATCTGTTTACTTGTTTGTTGGAGTGTCTGTGGGACAGTTGATTTTAGTAACTATTCCTGGACTAGAAGTAGTAAACTCACAAAAATATGATTTTATTGTGTGAGAAGAAAGGCCAACTAAGGCCGGGTGAAAATGGACATGGAGTAGGAGTAGCAGTTCACAGAGTTGGCCCTCTCCACATGACTAGGGATACCAGAAAGAATATTGGTAGGTCTCTCTGATGTTGACATTGGATTGCTGGGAAATGTGACATCTTGAAATGCATGGAATTCTTACTTTATATCAATGCAGTGAAAATTAGATAACACAATAAATACTAGGATGATGGGAATAGTGCCCTAAGCGGACAATTCTGCAAGCCTGGAAACCAATATTAAGGATTTCTAAGAAAAAGAAGAGCTGAATAATAGTGTAGCTCCCTTCTCTTCTGCCCTAAAGCCTATGTATATTTCACAAAAATCAATCAAGCACAAAAGTTACCCCTTATTGAATCAAGCCCCTGACTCATTTAGCTCAGTGTTGCCCATGCTAAATTTCTAGAAATTATGCCTTTCAGTTCCTCTCGACAGTCCCTGTTTTAACAGCAAACCTTCCATTGCATTAACAATTGATTGGCTGAACTGCAGACAAGCAACAGGGAAATAATGGAAGAGTTGTCACTGCAATGCAGAAGGGCTAGGAGAAATGAGACAGCATTTCTGAAGACAACTACGGAAAAGAAAAAGAGGGTACAATAGAGTGAAAAGCTGTGCCTACTGGCTAATTCATGGCCACCCCACACCCCATTCCAACATTGACCCTGCAGGATAAAAGGCTGTCAAGAAGACAAACAAGAAAAGGGCCAAAGTAAGTTCTGTCATCAGGGCAAGAGGTTGTGTCAAAAAATGTAATGGTAAATGAGAATGATCTTGGGAAGAGCCACAGACTGGACAACTGGCATGTAAAAGATTTCTCCATCCACAGAAAAGGAGGAAACATGAGAAGTATTTCAGATGAGACCTTCCCTAATTTTCCGTATCCCACCTTCATAGAAGAGATTGGTACTCCCCATTCCAGCAGAATACTCCACCTCTCAAGAACTAGTTGCTATCCAGGCAAAATATCCATCTGGATAACATTGTTGTCATAGCTAAGGAACAGACTGAAATCCAGATTACAGCTGCATGTACAGCTGGAGATCTAAGTACAGATGTGCTTTGAGAGTGGTCCTCTGAACTTTCCAGGAGTATTATCATCTTATCTGAAGATCCTGGGAAGATTGAATCTGAACTGCGATCCTTCCCTTTCACATCAATAATAAGATGTTCCAACCCCAGTCACTGAACAACTGAGTTTGGAGGTCATTTTCCAAAAATACTTAGTGTGTTTTAGTTTAATATTTACACTTTATATTGTAGAAATATTCTACTTAGTGTGCCTCCAAAAATTAGAAAATGATAATGAAGACAACATAATTATTTAATTCACTCAGGATATGGTTTATCTGCTCACTTAAAGGCAGTCTAGCCAATATCTGAAATTCAGGGTTTTTCTCTACCATCTTTTTTATCTTCCATTTTTCTTCTACAGCTCATTTCTTTGAATATTTACCTGGAAGTAAATCCAAATGAGGTCACAGTGAGTGATGTCAAGATGTGCAGCCAAAATGCTTACTGACACTTTCACTGACACTGTTGAGGGTGTTAAAGAAAGGATTAAAATAACATTAAGGAAATAATGAATATTTCATGAATGTGTAATCTGTTGATATTTTGAACAGAATCCAGATTCACTATTTAATTGTAGAAATAAGCTTGTTTAGTCAGCTGAAATAAAAAGTGTTTGTGTACACATGTTCGTGTATATTAGAGGTCCATCAGTTTTATCTTTGTTTCTTGTGGATTAAATATTGTCTGTAATTTGAAATACACCCTGCTCTGAAAACTTAAATGCAAATGAACTGCACAGTGTCACTGCAGTTGCCAGGCAACTAAAATTGGCCTTTGCAATGGAAAAACCAATTATCAATAAATGTTGGCATAATGCTCCAGATGTAGCAATAAATTGTATGATTTTTCACATGAAGAAAACATTATTCTGTATGATCGCTTTGTCTCTGAAATCTTTTGACACAAGATTTCTTGAATGAATTGGTGTCTTTGACCAAGATATGTTATCTTTATTAAATTCTGTTTTCAATGGCACCGGATTGGCTATTTTGAACTTTAAAATATAACACTGGAGTACATGAGTTTTATTAGGGAATACAAATGTTGGTAATTCCAGCACAACTAAAGAAAAACCTTTTAGGAATATTTTTTTGTGAATTGATTCTGCTATTCTGAATTACCCCTAATCTACCAATTTTAAAAATATATTCCATCATCATCCTGCCTATTGTGTGAAATAGCTATAATGCAAATGCTAAATATTGCAAGTGTTCATAATGTAATCTGCAAAAAACCTGGTGATACTAAAATCCATTTTCAGATGCACTAAAGAAATACACATTCAGAGAAATTTGTGATTCATTTATATGAAAGAATTATTCTTGGGACAATTTAATGTTACCTCTCTATATTTTATACTGAAGCAGTTGTCATGCTGATAAGAGTCCTCCATCTCTGACAATGGATGCTTCTTCAGTGTTGTAAAGGTGACATTTTTACTCTGTCATGCAGAAACATTCCTCCTCTATCAAATTTCATTCAATTCAATGAAAAATAATTTGCTTCTCTGCCCCGCCTCTCCCTCCCTCCCTCCCTCCCTCCCTCCCTGTCTCTCTCTAATATCAGGAAAATTATTATGGCTGTAATATGGGAGAAAGGGGGTTGCACTTGCACAGCAGCCAAAGTTTATTTGTGAATGTGTTTAATTCCCAAGAAAAACATAATTTAATCTCCTCATGGACTTTTTTTAGATGGATTAGTCTAGGCATTCAAGGGAAGCATTAGGATGGTAGGACTATGGTACAAAGCATCTCCACTATTTTGAATGAAATTCATAAACACTTTTTCTTTTCTAGCTAAAATAAGGCAGAAAATGGAAGAAATAAAATGGAGACGACTTTGGCAGAGGAAGAAAATTTTTGAGAAATTCCAAAGCAAATTTCAATTCAGCATTAGTTTTATCACCCCATGTTCTAGGATACAAATGAAAAATATCCTGTCTACTGGAAAAACTGAACAATTCTATTTTCTACATTACAGACTTTCAGAGACTATTGGAAAAAATGAATAATTTTATTTGATATGTTGCAGACTTTTAGTTACTTGAAGACTGCTATCATACTTCTATTTCTTTTCTCCAAGCTAAATATACATAATACTGCTCCACCAAGGAGCCTTGGTGGAGCAGCGGACTAAAGTGCTGTTAAAGTAGCACTTAGCTGCCAGCTGCCTGCAATTACTGTGAGTTCAAATCTGACCAGGCTCAAGGTTGACTCAGCCTTCCATCCTTCCAAGGTAGGTAAAATGAGGACCCAGATTGTGAGGGCAATAAGCTGACTTTATATAAAAAAAGAACACCGCTTGGGGGGGGGGCCAAAAGCCTTACTAAGCAGGTATATACAAAAGTATGAAGGCTATTGCTTAACATATTGTAAGCCACCCTGAGTCTCCAGAGAAGGACGGCATATAAATCAAATAAATAAATAAATACCTCTAATAATCCCTCATATTTCTTTCTTTCTTCCAGGCCATATTGGCTGCTATCTTCTGGACATGCTCCAAATTGTCCATGTTCTTCTTAAAATATGGTAACAGAAATGGATGTAGTAATCTAGGGACAGTATGACCAACATAGAATTGAAAAGAATTTCAGGTAGTCCTTGATTCTGACCACAATTAAGCCAAAAATTACTGTTTCTAAATGAGACATTTGTTAAGTGAGTTTTGCTGGTGACCTTCTACCGCTGCACTGTAGACGGTATCTTAACTTACTGCACCCGTGTATGGTTTGCTAATTGCACAGTGGCAAATAGGACAGTGCTCCAGAGGGTTAACATCATTGCCCAGAGGATCATTGGTTGCCCTCTCCCCTCCTTGGAAGAGCTTTATAGCTCCTGCTGCCTTAAGAAAGTTCAAAATGTACTTAAAAGATCCATCTCATCCTGGGCACCCTTTTTTTGAACTATTACCATCTGGCAGACGGTACAGGACAATAAAATCAAGGACTAATAGGCTGAAAAACAACTTCTATCCCAGAGCAGTAACTATGTTGAATTCTACTGTATAGTGCAATATTAATGCAGTATCAGGGGTTTTCAATTCAATTGTGTAGAATGTGAAGGATGTATGTTTTTGTTTTATTTTTTTATAGTTTTCTTATGTACACTGAAGTTGGCATTTAATTTCATTGTATGAGTTGCAATGACAATAAAATAAACATAAACTTTGCTCCGTTTTACAAGCTTTTTTGCGACAGTTGTTACGTGAATCATTACAGTTGTTAAGTTAGTATCATGGTTGCTAAGTGACTCTGGCTTCCCCATTAGACTTTGCTTGTCAGGAAGTCACAAAAGGTAATGATGACCCCAGGACACTGCAATTGTCATAAATATGAGCCAGTTGCCAAGCATCTGAAATGTAATCATGTGACTATGGGGAGGATGCAATGATCATGTGAAAAATAATCATGTCACTTTTTTTAGTACTGTTGTAACTTTGAAGTCACTAAACAAACTGTTGTAAGTCAAGGACTACCTGTATTATTTCTCTTTATTTTAAGATAGTGTGACATAACTGGGAACAGTAAAATAAAAAGGCAAAGAAAATAATTGAGCAAATTTAAAAATGTCTTGGCTTTTTTACCCATTTCAAAAACCTTGAAGTTGTTTTGATGGATGCTACTTATGATATGTTGCTATGATTTTACACTGTTTATGTGGGAGCCCATATTTTGCACTTCTTAAATTTTTCAGTAAAATATTTTAATCTGCAGCACATGGGATTATGGTTGTAACATATAAAGGTAAAAATGCCTGTGCTCTGTTGGACAAAGATATACCATATCTATGAAGCATTAGTTAATATTAAATGCACATAGTAATAGTATATGGAGATTGGATGTAAAATAAATGGATATATGTAACCATAAATCCAGCACTGTTTTGCATTCGTAATTCCTACTTGCCTAGAATGACAAAAATTTCTCTCCTGATCCTAATTCCATGTCCAGAGAATGATAAAATGTTATTTTCCCCAACTAATTTAGAGAGTGTCTTACTCAAGCTTTGTGTTGTTGTGACAGATGGGATGGCACATATCTCACATTCCTGTTGGTGATTGGAAGTGGCAAAGGAAGCATCACTCTTTTTGCTTCTGACTATCTCATCAGAGGAAAGTGCTGATGCACTAGAATTAATGTGGCATTTGATTTAGGAAGCAACATTTCTAATCATTAAATATAGCTCTGGGAGTCAATCTGGTTGAACATTTAGAGGTAAACATTTCATCCTCATTTTTGTAAAAAATCTAAAATCAATTTCAATGGGAGGCATCTGTCTTTAGTAGGAAATAAAATAGACCTTAGCTTTCAAATACAAGTACATGTTTAATACAAAATAAAGAAAAATGAACAAACTGGACATAGTTTAAAAGTGTTGTTTTTTTAATTTCCCAGTAATAAATGTAGCTAATGGAATATGAGAAATACATGTTATCACATTACATGCTGTTGAATACAAAAAGATATATTTGAATAGTGTAAAAAGAATGATTTGGGCTTCAAAAAATTCAGGGGAAGTCTCTTTATAATTTAATTATATGTAAACTTGATACAGTTGATCAAATCTTAGATGTTGTGTATGCCTTAAACAGATTATGAAGCTATTCAAACTTCGGTTTCTTACTCTCTTAGTTTTATCTGAATATGGATCGAAGAACCGGTTTCAAGATAATCCTAATATTGGTGAAAGAGATGCTGGATTTCTTTTTTTCCAATTACAAGCACCATCTCTCGGCACCGCCCTGCTCTTTCTTATGACTGCCTGCCAGTCCCTTTAAACGAGTGCGGCAGGATATACTGTGAAAGAAATCCCAGCTAGGTGGCAGCATCAAATTGATACCGATATAGAAAGCTAAACGGTGCGCTTCTGATCTGATGCTAAAGATCAGACTTATATATGGTTTTATTGTATTTATTTATTTATTAGACATAAGTAAATCTAACGTCTAGTGCATATGACACCGGGCGGTCTACACAATGAAAACACAAAGCTAAGCAGAATTCACATACTATGAGTTAAAACCAGTTAAAAACTGTATTATTCATTATTCACACACACAAGGTTAGGATCCTAGCTATGTGCAAGCAGGCACCAATGGTTGCAAACGAAGCTCAACTCCAAGCAAAAAATCTAAAATCATTTTCGATAGGAGGAATGTATTTATCTCGCCGACGAAATAAAACAATTCTTAACTCTCCAATACAAATACATGTTCCGTACAAAAAAACCCCTAAACAAGCTGTGTTTTAAACACAACGGAGCGCGATCCCTTTCCGCAGAAACCCATTTCCTTCGCGTTTTCCGAACGGCGTTACTTTTCACCGCGAGGAATTTAGGCCTTCGCGAGCCACCGTCTGAGCCTTGCCAGTCACGTAGCTCCGGATCAGCTGATCAGGATTCGAGGGCTGCTGGAGAGGCTAAGATCGGCAAAATGGAAGGGACGCTGGAGACGCATTTGGAGGATACGTAAGTGACGCTAAGGACGGCAGGTTATCTCTCTCATTTTAAAGAAGGGCAGCCGGCCTGTGGTTGGGCGGGGAGGTGGGGGGATGGTTTCTTCTCTGGCCGGTTCAACTGTCACCCGTGCCGTCTCCTTTTTCCTTAGTATGAAGAATCCCTCCATTGCGGGAGTCCTCTGCACCGATTCTCAGGGGCTAAATTTGGGCTGTAAGTAGACACTTTCCGGGGACAGAAGCCGCCTTCCCACCCACCCACCCCCAGAAGCTCTGCGCGTATTCCAAATCCGCTTGTCTTCTCCTTCTTTCGTTTTTAAACACTTCAGTCCCGATGCCATTTCAAGTGCTGCACCTTCGTCCCTGCGCTTCTCACTTCTTGTTTTATTTTGAATTTCGAATAAAGCCTTATACTACAGCAGTGCTTTCTCTCTCCCCCCGCCCCACCCCCCCAGTCTAAACTACTTTACGACCACAACGAGGCCAAAATTTATGTTGTTAAGTGAAACATTTATTAAAGTGAGTTTCGCCACATTTTACGACCTTTCGTGACACCGTTGTTAAGTGAATCCCTGGTTGTGAAGTTAGTAACCTGGTTGTTAAGTGAAGCTGGCTTCCCCATTGATACTGCCTTGTCAGAAGGTTGCAAAAAAAGATCACATGACCCACCCACCCCACCCCGGGATACAACAATTGTCATAAATATGAACCAGGTGCCAGGCTTCTGAATTTTGATCACATGACCATGGGGATGCTGCAAAGGTAATTGTGAAAAATGGTTATAAGTCACTTTATTCAGTGCCGTTGTAACTTTGAATGGTCACTAAATGAACTGTTGTAAATCAAAGACTACCTGTATTAGATTATTTATTTTTTTTGGCTGGGAGAAGTAAAAATGAAATAGGGTTTATTACTCGGTTTTCCCATACTCCCTGCCATTCCCTTTAACTGCTTTTTTATTTTTTACTTCTGCCCAAGCAGTCCCCTTGGTGGCTGAGTTCTCTCCTTTTCACATGCATCCATGCTCTCTTTCTCATTTTGTTTAGAAATTCTAACAGGGTCCACAAACCTGGCTTATATGGGCCTCTTGCTGTTAGCCTCCTTTAAATCCTGCTCCTAAAGAAATAGCAAGTGGTGTTTTGTTTTTGTTTGTTCTTTTAAACTCTGGAAATGCCTATCCAGAATTTTGACATCTTATTCTCTGGCAGCGATGAAGAATCCAAGCTAGAAACGTGGCAATGATAATCACAGCTTATTAAACTATTTTTGCCACTCAAATCTTAGCAACTGGAGGAAGTTCACAGCAATCAAAGAAATTACAATTAAACCAATGAAGCCTTTAAAAACAAAGATAAAAGATGCAATCATGATGCAGTGCATGGTCTCACTCTCCCTTGCCTTCATGGCTCTTCTGGGCAACAGCAGAGAGGGGGTATCTAGATCTTAGGGGCAACCTCATCTCAGAGGGCAGGCAACAGCTACAGAGAAAGGGCACTTCTGAGGTCCTGAAAAATGACATTGTTTAATTGAAGGAACCCAGAACGTGCCAACATTATAGGATTGAATTTGTCAGGAGATATTATGGGAAGCAGGTGGTCCCTCAAGTAACCAGGCTCTTTGCCATGTAGGGCTTTATAGAAAACAGTTCTTTAAATTGCATTTGGAAGCAAACCAACCAGTTGGTTTGTGAAACAGAGGTGTTAGATGGGCATGCTGAGGCATGAGTGGCTGTCTGAAGGCCCACCCACCCCCATCTAAGAAAGGGCCTTAGTTTTGTGCCGCAGCAGTTTGTATTTGCAAAACTCCTGAGCCAACTGAATTTTAGTCAGCATGTTCTTAGTTTCTGATTCGCTGTGGTTATGCAGATCCAGCAATAGAGTGTATTGTATGAATGTTGCTCCCATCATCTGCATATGTGCATATCGGGTGAAATGCTCCCGGTTCGGACTGGATCACCCGATCTGGTAGTGATGGTGGTGGGTGGTTCTGAGAACCGGTAGCAAATATCCCTGCCCCCATGCCCAGCTGAGCCATGTGATAATCAGAGGCTTTTTAAAAAAATTTTTAAAAGCATTCTTCCTAAAGGATAAGAGGAAAGTACCAAGGTGCTCGGAGCTTACAAAGGAGACCAAGAGGTAACCTTCCTCACCTCTGGCTTACAGTTGCCAAAATTAGCAACGCCACATTAGACAAGCCTTTCCATCCCTCTGCTAGACCCAGAATCTAGTTAATAATTGTAAAGCTGAACAAATCAGTGACATAATAAAAGCCTTGCTGGGCCATATCCAAAAGTCCAACTGTTTCAGGATTTTATTAGTCAACCAGTTTCTGAAAATGTTACGTAGCTGTATCAGTCCTTCAGTGCACTTTGACGGTAGTAACGGGACATATTGTCAGAAATCCAGACAATTCCTGCAATTTGCAGTTAATTATTTGGGGAGAACGTTTATTCTTCTTCATAGCTAAATACAGAACATTTTTCTTTTGAATGATGCACAGTTATCTTCTAGGTCGTGGCACCCTCTCAGATGAGCATGCAGGTGTAATATCTGTTTTGGCCCAGCAAGCAGCAAAATTAACTTCTGATCCAACAGATATTCCTGTTGTATGTCTTGAATCAGACACTGGGTAAGCGTCATTAATACAGTTTTAAAGACCAATGTATGATTCCATAAACGTTGATGGATCCCAGTCCATTACAGGGAGAACTCATTTACTATTTTTGCCTCCAAGCTCTGGAGTGTTCTTGGCAATTTTCAACCTAATTTTTGTAAAAAAACAAAACAAAACAAACTTTGGTAATTATTTTTGGAAATGGTTTGCAATTGCCTGATTTCTGATTGCTAGGGCTGAGAAAGAGTGACCCAAGGTCATTCAGCTGGCTTTATGCCTAAGGTGGTACTAGAATTCCATCTCTTGTTTCTTAGCCTAATGCCCTAACTACCATACCAAACTGGCTCTTTTAATAGCAATAGCATTTAGACTTATATACCACTTTGTAGTGCTTTACAGCCCTCTCTAAACAGTTTACAGAGTCAGCATATTGCCCCCAAAAATCTGGGTCTTCATTTTACTGATCTTGGAAGGATGGAAAGCTGAGTCAACCTGGAGCCTGGTGAGATTCGAACTGCCAAATTGCAGGCAGACAGCAGTCAGCAGAAGTAGCCTGCAGTACTGCATTCTAACTACTGTGCCACCACGGCTCTTAATCTTGGATTTGAATCCTTAATTCATTTTTATTATCCCCATGAGCTATATTTTGGAGTCATTGGGAATAAACCTGGGTTTTCCATTGGGTGTGGAGTTCCCATGGAAACATGGAATCCATTAAATGGCTGGTATAAGTTTGATTGCATTCTACCATGTTTAATTATTATAGTGTTTTCACTGTTTAAATATATAAATTGTATTCATTATGTAATTTTTGTTTTGTATATTCTGCACAAAATCATACGAAAGTGGGATGGGTGGCTATATAAATTCAATAAATAAAACACTAGGTTAAACCAGTTATATAACTATAGGAATTATAAAATCATCAATAACCCCAATCTGCACTATTTTCATTAATATTTTGTGTTTGCTTGCAATATAAAAAACATCTACAACTTATTGTTTGTTTTGTTTTTTTCCAGCAATATCATGATCCAGAAGCATGATGGCATCATAGTGGCAGTACATAAAATGGCATCTTAATCTTGCACATTCACAGTATTCATTGCTCTTCAAGAAATCACTTTTGTGGAACTGTCTTCTGCCAATTAATATAAATGGGCTTATCCAAACGTATGAAGCCAGAACCTAATTGAATCTGTCAACCTCCTCACTTGCCTACCTTGATACAGTGTATCTACAGAACTTCCATTGTTTATCTTTTGAGTAATGAAGCACTTTTTTATTGCTGGAAAGACAGCAACTTAACAGATGGCCCCAATGTTAGAGGAACTCAAAAAATTGTTGAGGACAGTAATGCATTCTATCTTGACTAAATAATGTGCATCTACTTTGATGTAGCAGAAGAATCTGTTAAGAAAATCTTATCTTCTTTCTTGGCACATTGAAACTAAAAGTCTATTTCATCTCAAGCTTGGCTCTTGGTGAATTATGTGGCCATATTTATGTAGCTTTGTTGCCGTCAAATGCGAAAGATTAGCCATTGTCGTCTTCTCTGAGATACTTTTCAATTTTTCACCCTAGTCTATGCTTTGGATATCCTATCTCAGTCCAAATACTGATCACGACCAAGTCAACATAACTTTCTAGACCAGTCAGGAATGGTCAAATATTGCCACCTTGCAAAAAAAAAAAAGGGCAAAAAAAGTATTGCCTCCTTGCATATTGATATTTATAGGCGTTTGATAATAACAGCAAAGTGGTTTTTGCATTGCTCTTTTATGAAGAATAACCTAGAAAATACATGAGAACAACTTATCCTCTAACCAGTTATTAACTAATGTCATGATCTTATTGTGGTTGATGAGGCTATCACATTCTTTTATATGCTGGCTACTAAAAACATACCAACAGGATAAATACTAAGTTTCTTGCCTTAAATTTTAAGATGTTAATTTGTATGCTTATCTACAGTTCATCAGAGTTAAGTCCTAGGGACATAATTCAATTAAGGTTTGGGACTGGTTCTGATTCTGTTTGAATAAAAGGAAATTAACAAGAAAATAGAACAAGATGGTATACCCAATGGTATATGGATTGTTTTTAATACAATTTTACTAATATCTTCTATCCAAGTAAAAACTACATAAATCCTTTCAGTTACTCTCTTAAAATGCTGCTGCTCCAAAATTAAAATACTTAGCAGTAAAAGTTTGAAAGAAATCTGGTGCCCTTAGTTTTCTACAAAAAAAGTAATTATTTGGCATTGTAAGAGTCTACTTAGCCAAAGGGAATAATTTTTTTTAAGAAATGGAAATGGAGATAGAAGCTGGTGGCAAAGGATTATAGAGCCATAAACAGTAAGTTCCATATGTTCCCACAACTTGCTATTTAGAGTACTGAATTGTGATTGACTGAAATCTATTTCATTGGCTAGATTGGCATTAACATCCAGAGCCACAATTAGCCAACCACATCTTCACATGTTCAACAAATCAGCTACCTGGTAAATACACATCATTGGGATGGTAAAATTTGCACAGAAGAAAGGCTGGAAGTCTTAACAGATTTACTGTATAAGCAGAATAGAGGTTTTGCAGTCTTTATACTCAGCAGTTCCTAAAGAAAGAAATATGCTACTTAGGTGGACGATCTACAGCTCAAAGTTGAATTGTCCTTATTTTTTGAATTTGGTTATTTGCTTGCAGATATATCAGTATCCTATCCAATACTAGGTAAACTCATCAGAGCACCAGGGGCTCCACAGGCATTCAGAAGAGTCTGCATTCTCTTGAATATGGGCAGAGCTCTGCAGAATCCAATATAAACAATGGCCCTTCAGACTCCTTCCCCAGCTACACATTTGGGGGTGGAGACAATTTCCCTTCAGACTTTTCCTTCCCCCATGCATACAGGAGAAAGCTTACGGGGCTTTGTATTAGATTCTGAAATATTTTTATTTTTCCTTTCCTTTCAACTTTTAAATTGTAATGGTAAGTAATAGTAAAACCATCCAAGATTGTGGGTAAAACCGATAAGATTGGGGGAGGGGGGGGCGGAATATGAGACTGATAGTTTAAATGTTGACACAGTTGGCTACAGATTTCCTCAGCTCTATTGAATGCTAGTCAGGGATATGATTGGGACACTAGACATTCTTCCATAGAGAAAGAAAACATCTGGATGAGTATTGTGTCCTTTGGACATTTAGCTGAATCTGCCTGTTCCTTGCTGCAATGCACAAATTGGTATTGTAGTTAAAGGGCTTCATTAGCTTGCAATTAGTTTCTGCAGAAAGGAAAAAATAACACAAAGCTATGTATACAATTACTAACCACAGCAGTAAACCACTGTTTATAATGTAGTACTACTGTTTCGATGTGTGCATTCACACTAAGAATAAAATATCTAACCAAACCTTGGCTCTGCTGCAATATGGCATCTGCACTATAAAAGAACATCCTAAATCCAAATCACTGAGGATTTTTATGTAATGAAGGAAAGTTAAATTTGCAAGTCTGTACTGATGATTTTGTGTCAAACCATTTCCAAAACTTTTATGTCAGCAAGAAAACTAAAAAGTGACAACTTCTCTAGACATATAATTCCCTTAGCTGGGGAATTGTGGGAGTTGAAATTATCAAATTTGAAAAACAATAGGTTAGTTTTAATTGGCATTCAAGCAATTATTTTTAAAGGGTTGTGGCTGATAATAACCATCTCTCAGGACACTGGGTAACTTGTGGAAATGGTTTTTGATTATTCAAATGTAAAACTGTAGAGTATTACTGTTTTAAAGTCTATTACAACTATGAAATAAAAGAAAGTGCAATATCATGGCCTGGATATCAGAAACAAGTGATTTTTCAAATCTAACTAATTGGCATTCAGTCAGTGAAACATACCTCTCTTTGAAGCTGAATTAAAAGGGCAGGACTTAATTGAAAAGAGGAAACAGATTTAAATTGCTGGAGTTACAACTGCTGGTGGCTCAGCAGACGAAAGCATTGTGATTAACACCAGCTGTCTGCAATTACTGTAAGTTCGAATCTCACCAGGCTCAAGGTTGACTCAGTCTTCCATCCTTTCTAAGGTAGGTAAAATGAAGACCCAGTTTGTGGGGGCAATAAGATGACTTTGTATAAAATATACAAAAGGCTATTGTTTAACACATTGTAAGCTGCCCTCAGTCTTTGGAGAAGGGCGGCATATAAATAAATAAATTTTAAAAAATACAAGATCGCCTTCTGTCACTGATAGCCTCCCACCAGCCAGTACAATCTCACAGAGAGGGACTCCTCAGGGTGCCGTCGGTCAAATTATGTCGACTGGTGACCTCCAGGGGGAGAGCCTTCTCTGTGGGGGCTCCCGCCCTATAGAATGAATTGCCTCCGGAGATACGTAAGATCCCTGACTCCATACCTTTCGCTGTGCCCTTAAGACTCTACTATTCCAACAGGCTGGGCTGACGAAATAATTGAAATTTTAATTGGGTATTTTAATTCTGGGTTTTTAAAAATAGGGCCAAATCATTTAATGCGTTTTAAACCTTTGTTAATTTATGGCATATGTTGTTTTTATTATGTCTGTATACCACCCTGAGTCCTGTGGAAGAAGGACTCAGGGCAGTATAAAAATTTAATTAACTAAATAAATAAATAAAATTGTTTTACAGATTATACATTGGTTGGATAAATTTGTATGTTTAACAACAAAAATGAATATAAATAACATGTAGCTCCATTGAAACTTTTTGATGGGTCAGGACTCTTTAAAAAAATCATCTAGGAAGTCCTGTTCATCTTGTAACAAATATAAGCTTATTAGTAACATCTGAATATTTGCACAACAAAGTTAATTTTTAAAGCAGTTCTATTTAATATTTTTAATGTCAATGTCAAAACTTGCTAGAAAGTTAAACAATCCCTAATTGCTTGTTTAGAAAAATGGATCAAACTAGGGTTTCTTTAAAAAAATAAAAAAAAACCCTCTTCAATTACATTGTTGCTAGGGGAAAGATTACACTGGAGAAGTTGAAGAGGTAATTACTTGCTGATCAAAACTGTAACAGGTGCTCTGGCAAACTAAACTGAACTGAACAATATGCCTGAGAAAAAGGAGAAGAAAGCAAAAAAAGAGGAAGCAGCAAAGGTTAACACATCACAAAAGAAACAGTTTGGGGCTATTTTCATCAGATTCTGGTCTGCTGTCAAGACCCACATTTTAAAAATCCAGACGCTATAGAACAACTTTATTTTAATGCCTATTTTAAAGGCCTATCTTTGTTTACTTAAAAGCATTGGCAGGGTCCATGAAGCAACAGTAGCACCAATCTTTGCTAACAGAAAAGAGGGGAAAACTAAAAAGATAGCAATTAAAGTTCTATCTTGGTTATATGTTTCATCCTTGAAGACATTTGGTTAATGATTAAATTGAAAGACTGCAGCACATACCTATTAAAGCAATTGTGCTGACATGTTTTGAGAGGCAGACTGCCTTGGTTATTACATTTCTGGTAACGCCAATGGCAGCAACTGCCTGGAGTTCAGAAAAGGATGGGGAATCCATTGAAAGTAATAAAAACAGTGAAGGTCCTGATAGCACAGCAATTCCTGATGGAGGATGGGGCTGGCTGATTGTTCTCAACTTTTTTCTAGTAAGTAAGAAGCAGATAAGTTACCAGTACTATGTAGTGCTTGGTTTGGTGTTGCTTAAAAGTCATGACAAATACAAAAGGCACTTGATTTTATCATCTGTGTAGAAATTTAAAAATACTGAAGAAAAAAAGAGAAGTTTTTCTCAGTTTAAATGGCCTGTAACATGTCACCAAAATCTAAAACTATATAAAGAACTTAAGGAATGGGTAAGAATTGTTGCCCCTTTGGTAAGAACTTATCAATCATTTGCAGATTTCTTAACAAAATGGAAAACATCAAAGAATAAAAATTGTTGTACAAATTCCATGCACTAGCATCTTTCTAGAGCTAGTATCTTTAGAGTTAGTACTATGAATTTAATTGGAGAACTATTAGCTGAAATCATGTGCTGTGTTTAGCTATAATTTTGCTTGGTTTTAGCACTTAGCCAGACATTTTGGCTTATGCAACAAACTATGGTTGAGTAAATCATGGCATGTAGACTGATATGTAAATCCATGAAACTCCTGCTATCTCTGGTAATAAGCAATTTGTGTTACTCTGAAGGACATAGTAAGTATGATCTGTATAGAAGTTACAATTGATTTTTGGTGATGAATGTGGTATACCAATCAGGTATTCCTCTCCAGATCACACTGAAAGCAACATCTGGAAAACTGGTGCTCTATTCCTACTGTAAAAAATTAACATCTGGCTAACTCTGACATGTTTGCTTTTGGTTGTATGATACAGTTCCCTGTACAGTGCCATATAGTGTGTACTAGGGAAATAGTACAGTGCCATATAGTGTGAGTTACAGTAAAAAAGAGATGATGAGTGTGGGCAACTGTGCATCCTTGCAGGTAGAGCTACAATTAGCGGTTTAACCAGAGCTGAGAAAATGCCCTCCAAGTCATGGCTGCCATCTGCTATTTTACCAGGAACTCTAAATCAGGAAAACTCTAATATTATGAGCCTGTTTTCTCTGAAGGAGCACAACTTCAAGTATCAAAGATGGTATAAGTCACCGCCCTGAGTCCGCAAGGAGAAGGGTGGTATATAAATCCAATAAATAATAATAATAATAATCATCATCATCATCATCATCATCATCACTAGGCTTCTGAGTGAACAGCCACTCATCCCTTGCTTGAGTCTCACCCTGCCTTTAAGCACTGAATCAGGACATCTCCCATTTGGCCCAAGGAGGAGATATACAATTAGGTATTATTAACATACCTAATACCGTTTCCCTGAAAATAAGACCTATCCAGAAAATAAGCCCTAGCATGTTTTATGTGTGCATCTAATATAAGCCCCACTTAAGAGCCTGTGCAGCTGTCTGGCCACCCATTCCATCTGGTTGCTTGCAGTGCCATGGTCACGAGGCGGGGTGGTGGAGCTGCCCTATGTACCCCACACCGGCTTACCTCAGGGCCCCAGTAGCCAGGCCATCCATGCCGTGATACTGGCCTTGCGGAGGCAGCAGGAGCCCACATGGCCACCGGCCCACTTCTGCTTACTCACAGCTGCAATGGACCAAGAGGTTGAGCGGTGTTGGTGCTGCAGCCGCAAGACAGATTTCAAGGCATGGATGGCCTGGCTACAAGGGCCCTGAGGTAAGCCGGTGTGGGGCATCTGGGGAAGGTCCACCCCCTGCCTCACCTTGTGGCCGTGGCACCAGTGCGTAACTCAGCCTCCTGCTCCGTTGTGGCTGCAAACAAATGGCCCAGTGGCCACACAGGATTCTGATGGACAGGGTTGCCAAAGCTGCTGCCGTGAGGCGAGGCAGATGTTGAGGCATGGGTAGCCTGGCTGTGGGGGCCCTAAAGTAAGCCAGTGTGGGATACATAGGGCAGCTCCATCCTCCCCTGCCTCACAGCAGTGGCATTGGTGCGCTGCACAGCATTCTGCCCTGCCATGAGCAAGCAGAAGTGGGCCTCCCATAGATGGGGACACAACGGGGGGAAAATAAGGCACTTCCCAAAAACACACCCTAGTGCTTATTTTGGGGTTCAAAAGAAAATAAGACCCAGTCTTATTTTCAGGGAAACACAGGTACCTCATCTCTCACCTTGAACTATGTGATGACCTTTCCCAGACACTTTATGTAGATGTATATCCTTGTGTCTGTTGTCTGTGGCACATCCATTCCCCCATTGTCACTACCAACTAGATTCATCCAATTGCAAAGTAGCACTATCCTAAAAGAAAGCCAATTCCAAGCTTTCACAGGGGGTTCAAAAGGATACTGGGATCCACAACACTGAGGACTGCCAATGAGCTTTATCAAAAAGCCCAAATATTTTGTTTGATATATCAGAGAAACAAAAGAAAAGCAGAAAGCTGTGTACATCTGAGAGAAAAGTGTGGGGAAGGGCAGAGAAATATGCGAAGCAGAACTGAATGCAAAGGGAGAAGGGTATTGTAGCACTCCCCCACACCAACCCATTGGCATTCTTGATACAATGGATTGTTTAGCAAGCTTATCCAAAACTAAATAGTTCTATTTAACTCAGAATAGCTTCTAAAAGAATAGAAATGACCACTGCACAGTCTGCAGTCTGCATCACTGTAATGTGGGGTTTTGCAGCAAGGGAAATGTTGCTGTTTAGAATTTTATTAGAAGCACACAACTGCTAGACAATGCCAAGAAAAACCTAGGCTGTGTAGGTTTGATGGGTTAGTTGAGTTGGAGGTTGATTTTATTGTAAAGTGAAAGCCAAAAAAACTCATCACAGTTCTTTCTCATCACAATCATGTTTCTCAGGATATTTTTTAATGGCCAACCTTATCCTATGGTGACAATAGCCATCGTCAGCCCAGTGCCTAAGCCACATCCCTTTCTCTGTTTAGAAAATGTTCTGCCCTATTATGGGCCCACCACCAGCAACACTGACCCTGGGTCAATTCCATAGAAAGCTTAAACACTCATCCATCTCATTTGCTGTCTGCCAAGCCTGGAAAGAGAAACTGAGGCACAAGAGAGAGGGCATTATTTGAATGTGTGTAGGCAGGATACAGACAGAGATGGTACAGTTGAGAGTTATTTGACTTTCAAACAACTTCTGGGGAAAAAAAACCTCGCCGAAGAATTTCGAATAAGCTCGATTCTTATCAATTGAGAACAATATGCTGACTCTGTAAACCACTGTAGAGTGGTATACAAGTCTAAGTGCTATTGCTATTGAAGGATATTACCTGGATAAAGGACAGGAAACAAAATGTGGGAATATATGGATGCAAAGATATTACTTTTAGAAATCAGAAGGTCCTCCTAGTAATAGATTTGTGACTCAGGTGTGTAGAAACATGTGTGTAGAAACAAAGGATAGAAAGCAAGAAGCATTTCAGAAATGAAAATGATTTTTAATGAATTTAAAACAAAACTTCAGGGAATCCATGGCTTACACAACTTTATTTATGCAATTCCAATGGAGACCAATATTATGTACCATTTTCATACAGTTGTGCAATGATTTCATGTGTGCAAAAACTAGTCTATATAACCGTTTCTCCAACAAAGACCTGGCATAAAGTAGGAATTGCTCATACAGGCAGTCCTCATTTAGTGACAGTTGGGACAATCTACTTGGTTGCTAGGTGAAACTGCTACTGTGCTTATGATCTAGTTCACATTTCCTTTGTTTTTACAGATTTGGGAAGGTTGAAAATGTGAGGATTGGTTGCAAAGTTACTTTTTCATCACCATTACAACTGCAGACAGTTGTTAAACAAGGACTTGTTATTATTGTTTATAATGTGTATCCAATGCTTCTTCCAGATATATTTTTCCTTTTTAGCTTAAGTTCGGAGGGCATTCCATTTTTGAAAACATAGATTTGACTTCTCATTATATCCGAATTCATCTCTTCTGGTGATCTTGGCCAAACCGGGACTCCTCAGCCTGATCTTTATCACAATTTTGTATGAAAATTTTGCAGTTTCCTCCATTCTTCTGTTCACCATCACAGAAGTCTGTGATGTTATTAAGGCTGACAGATTATAACTCAGCCAAAGTAGTCCAAAACACGAAATTTATGTTTTAAAAATACTTTGTATCATCATTTGAGCAAACACCACAGGTTTCAAAATATTCATGATAAAACTACAAGCTTTCAGCAAAGGTCACCCATTCCTCTTCCCTTAATTTTTTTTTTTCTCAGATCAGTTACTAGCTGGACTTTGCTGAGTCTGCCAGTGTGATGCCTAGTTTCATCCTCTGATCATTTAAACGTAACACAGCAGAGTTTCACAATGGAGTGCCAATTAATACTCCATTTTGCATTTCAATTAATATGATACTCATGATTTTTATAGGTAAATGTATTTGTAATTGGAACACTGAAAAACTTTGCCATTTTCTTTGTGGCTTTTCAAGAAGACATTGGTGGCTCTTCTGAACATGTCAGCTGGATTGGCTCCATTATGTCCTCACTTCGATTCCTAGCAGGTTAGTATAATATTGGTTTAAATGCATTTGACTGGACTCTGCTGAGATTATGTCAGTATAAGGCCCGTTCATGATTGGTGTCCGATTTGCGAAGTCTTGCCCCTAGAGCTGGGGGAAGGTGGTACTCTTACTCAGAATGCCAACTGTGCTTGGAAAGCCTAACCCCAAACCCCCTTCCTACTGTTTATCTGTGAGTTAAAACTATTTACCCATCTTTTAGTCATTTGCCAATCTGGTTTACTGACTATAACTCACACATTAGAGTTCTCATGTGTAGTTTTCATAAATCAAAGTCTTTATGAAAACCATTGTAAGTTTAATAAATAAAAATAGGTAATTTGGTAAGTCCTTAAAGCTTAAATATTTTCCCCTCGGTGTTTTCCATCCCAGAAGTGGTATCTTATTTCTCAAGCTATCATTAATGCCAATTTCCATCTGCTCTGTTCCAGCACCTCTGGTAACTACAGTGTGTGAAATGCTAGGAGAACGGAAAACTTCCTTGTTAGGGGCTCTCCTGGTTGGTGCTGGTTTTCTTATTAGCACACTGGCCACAAGTATTCCTTTTCTTTGGGTCTCTATGGGTCTCCTAACAGGTAAGCGTACTATGTCAAGTATATTTAAGAAGCCCCTCCAGAAACTTTCCAGAAATTGAAATTATATATAAGATAATGTGTATCACCTGCTCATTGTTGAAGGTTGGATTTTCTGGGCATTTTCATAAAGCTATTCCCTATCAAAAAGACCTGTAATCTGTTTGGACTGGCAGTGCTGCAAAACAGAAAAGGAAACCCCTCAATTTACTGGACTGTTCAGAGGGAAGAGGAATCCATTAAATGGTGAATGAGATATTTCAAGCCCAAAAATACACATGGCTTTGTACTTCAGGAAAGGCAGAGAAAGGAATCAATGTCAGATACTGCTTTTAGCGGCTGTGTTAACTATTCACATCATCCTTAACCTTTTTCTGCCTGAATTTTGGATAATAACAAGATCCAAAAAAAATTGTGCATTAAATCCATGCTGCTAAATTGAGGCTGTTAAATGGAATACTACTACAACTGACTATTTTAAATTGATGTTCTGCCCTTAAGTAATTAGGGAATACTTAAAACCATGGTATTTAATTTGTTCCTTCCTGCATCATCTTTTGAGGAGCGTGAATAATTCCTTACCTGAGGCAAGGCCAGAGAGTACTCAATCATACTTCTTTACATTGTCTTTAAAACTTTAAAAATTCTTGATTAAATTGAATGCTTGTATTGGAGACAGATACAAAGATAAAATACTACAAAAGCTTTTGTTATATTGCTACTGTTAGAAATATATTCTTACCTTTATATCACTTCACATTAAGAAGCTGGTCAGATATTTAACAACATTGCAATATTACAAAGAATGATGGCATGATGCTGATTCTGATAAGGCAATGATTAGCCAGTGTTTTAAGGTTTCCATGTCTGTTGTATGTATTTTATTTTAGAGAAGATTAAGCCTTTGACATAGTAACCTCATATCACAGAATTATGGTCCCTAAAGGTGTGCTATGTCAGCAACTGAGTTACTCTTTTTTTACATGACATCATTTCAAATTATGGATTACTGCATTCAAAATAAATTTATCAAACCTCAGACTAGAGATCTGTCTGTGGCTATTAGTTTGAAAATTCTAGAATGCAACATAAGCAGTTCAACATTCCAAACTTTTTTTTTCTTTTGTTTCCAGCAGCATCGTTGGAAGTAATTATTTATCTTGTTATGGGGAAAAAAGTAAAGACTAAAATACAATTGCTTCAGAGTTAAAAACTGTCCACCTGAAATCATTGTGTATTTCTGCGATTCATTACTGGTACTCATGAAAGGCTGTTTAATTAAATGAAATAAAAACACATTCCTATAGAAGATTCTGCCTCTGCTCATGATGTTTTCCTTCTTTAGGGCTGGGTTTTTGTCTGTTATATCAGATAGCTGCTGTCATGATAGTTAAGTACTTCAGGAGATACCTGGCTCTAGCCAATGCAATTGGCCGTTCGGGAATGGGATTGAGTGTTGTGCTAACACCACTTGTTCAATTCCTGATAGAAATGTACAGTTGGCAAGGTTAGTCATCTTCATTTCTTATATCTTTATACACTGTTAATATGTGAAAGTAAGTTGATAAACTTAAAATTACAGTCAAATAATAACAGAGCTCTCATTCTCTTTCAGTCATTCAGTTTCCTCTGAGTTTCCTCTCAGTGAGATAAATAAAATGAGAAATCTGCTCTGTATCCTTTTGATACAAAAGGAAAGATACATTGGGCTTTAGATTTTCTATTTTAATTGCTCTGAGTTTCTGACAGGGCAATTTTAGAAAGAGTTATAGAAACCAAGTTATTGCTATTCATTTATCACCTCAGAGACACATGGGAAACAAATAACAGTTTAGAGGTTAAAACAGAGGTTCATTTTAAATAGCTAGAAAACATTTTTTCTTTTAAATTTCACTTAGTATAAATATAAAAATTAATACTGGCCTAGGGTGTTCATCGGTATTGGGGGGGGGAGCGGACATCTCGGAAAGGTGGGCAATCTCAGAGGATTGTCAAATGCTTTATTATTAATATTGTTATTCATTTAAAGTGATATTTACCATATCTACTAATGATGTTGATTTTTATCTTTTTCTTTCAACAAGAATAAAAGCTTTGACATAATTTCAAGCAGTGCTGAAAGTAGATTCCATACAGCATAGGGAATAAGGAGATTGTTGGATACAGCTTGAAAACTACCAAAATTAATAGCCCTGAAAAGGAATATTTATCCAGATGCTAATTAGTTCCGTGACTAATGATTTTTTAAAAATGATTTTAAAAAATATCTTTTCCCATTCATTCAGGTTTCTTATTGATATATGGCGGCATCATGTTGAACCTTATACCTTCTAGCCTGCTACTACGGCCAGTTTATAAGAGAAAAACTAGAGACATAAGTCCTAAAAGTGAAGGCCAAATAGTTCTACTAAGTATGTTTCCAGAGACTTTCAAAGGCAGTCTAGATAAAATCTGCACCAGAAAATTGAACATTCTGGATCCTCCCAATCAAGAATGTGTTAAATCAGACAACCTACAACAGTCTGATAATTTAGCCCTAATTAACTACAAGTTTCCTGAAACGCCACAGAAAAATAGTTGTGTGGACTCCTACAAGAATGATAACCAAACTGGTGATCAAAGTTGCATCCAATTAAATGAGGAAGGAAAATCCAGGGTGCAGCCTTTTATCCAGAAGCAATGTCATCTTGTTGTTTGTCACCTAAAAAATCCCTTTTTCTTTATTTTCACGTGGTCTTTTCTCTTCAGTCAGCTTGCCTATTTTATCCCAACTTTCCACCTTGCAGCCAGAGCCAAAACATTGGGTATTGACCCAATGGATACTGCTTACATCATATTAGTAGCTGGTAAGAAAAATCTCGAACTTTTAAAATGTTTCTTGTAAAACGTCACCATTACCTATCAATGCAAATCATGATATTAATTATGTAATCACTAATTATATATGGAGCACATCAAAATGTATAATTGTTTATGGTTTAAAAGTCAACTCAAAAGAAATCAAGGCATGTGTGTTGATTCAAATTCAAAACCTTAACTCCATTATTAGATGAAAACTGAAGTGAAGAAGAAATTACAACATAACACTGGAAAAAAATTTAATATATAGCTTTATGAAATGTGGTCATGCTGTAACTATTAAGACCTTTTATTCAAAGGCATGCTTCTGAAATTATGTATAGTTTTGGAAATCCATCTTGACAACAACAAAATATGTTTTTATATTTTATTAGCTTTAAAAAAATCAGCTCAGTACAAAACTGCTTCCATCTTTATTACATATTTTTCTTAAGAGATAAACCAATAGTTAAAATAACTTTGTTATTCATTTTCAGTCTAAACCAATCCTTTAAATTTTGCTTGAAAACAATGATGCGGAATAGGGTTAAGAAACTGAGGTATCAGAGCCAAATCTACCTTACACCTGATGCTAGATACTCTTGAGGCAAAACCAAACAGTTTATGTAGCAAGAGAACTTACCAAAGGGCAATTTGGGGGATGGACAAAGTTAAGGGTTATTACTCCATATTCTAAACTCCAATTTCATTTAACAAAGCATTTTGCCATAAAATTACTGACCAAATCTTGTGAATAAGCATACAGTTTAATCATAGAAGAAATGTTTAGAATTCTCAGATATGAATGTATCAGATAGAAACAGAACTTCAGCTCCATATGCCTAACAAAAATAAAGCAAAAATGTAATATTCAACATTCATATTATTACATGTACTGGGCTTCAATCAATTGAATGTGGAGCTGAAGAAAAAAAGAAAGGGGAAAAAAAGAGTCTTCTAATGGTGAAAAGATGCTTCACTACAGCATCCAGGAATTTTTCATACATCTCCCACATGTCTCAAAAATTACTGGGTAATTTTTGAGACATGTGGGAGAATGAGGGTCATCAGGAATTTGGTGTTGAATCTTGATAATGATAGAACTGAAAATATAAATGGATGGAAGACTTACCACTCAGATAAGAAATCTGACAAACGAGGCCACAGCCAAGCAGCATGAATATCTACCAGCAAGTCTATAAGTAGTATAGAAAAGGATATTTTGCAGATTATTTTTGCTTCATGTGAATTAGAATAATCTGGTTACCCTCAGACTTGGAATGACAGTTTATAAACCACTTTATAAATATTTACCATCTGGCTCTTAGTGTTTTGCAGCATGAATCTTTTTCTGTTTATTAATGTTTTAATTAAAATAATACAAAATAAAATTAGAGGGAACACAAAATCTGATACTAGGACCTAGATATTATTGCTAGATATATTTATGTCCACTGGTGCTATATTGATGACTTAGGTTTTAGAAATTAACAAGGACCCAGTTCCGCCTTTTTGATCCTTATTTAGCACCCAAAGAATTCTTTTTTATAAATCATTATGTGTTTTTGTTCTGTTTTCTTTTAGGGATAGTAGAGACAGTCAGTTTATTGGTCTCTGGCTGGATTGCTAATCAAAACTGGACTAAGACATATCATTACCATAAAACATACCTCATTCTTTGCGGGCTCACTAATCTGCTGTGTCCTCTGGCTACAACCTTCCCATTACTTATGAGTTACTCTGTAACTTTTGCCATTTTCAGTGGTGGATATCTTGCACTGCTGTTTCCTGTGCTGGTAAGTGGAAAAAAGTAATTGAACAATGAAAGTATTAGAACAGTAGCACTTTACATTTCCAAATGATGAAATTTGCTTCAATTCAGTCAATGCTAGAGAACTGGAGAATTGCATGTTTCAGGTCCAGTCAGAAACATGGATTTAGGAGGCAGAGAAAGAACTGCACAGAAACACTGAAAATATATTTTACTGATCCTAATTTATTATTAGTTAAGCACAGATCTGCACTTTCTTTGGTTTTTTTACCCTTGAAAACATTTGACTTCCCACATAAAAAGCTTCTTCAGTTCTAAGTCAGAACTAAGAAGTTTCTTGGATGAGAAGCAAAACATTTTCAAGGAAAAAAACCCTCAAAATAGCTATCTTTTAAAAAAGCATCTTTGGGACAAGTGTGACCTGGATGATTGAGAATCTCTATAGACACTGATCTGCACTATCTTAGAGCCAATATTTTTATTAGGTTACTGCTACTTTAAGAGCCAGTTTGGTGAAAGGGTTAAGGTACTAGGCTAGAAAGCAGGAGACTGTGAGTTCTAGTCCTGCTGGGAACCAGTCTGCTGAGGAAAATGGTAATGGCAAGCCATTTCTGAAATCTTGCCAAGAAAACTGCAGGCACTAGTTCAGACAGTTGCCAGGAGTTAACACTGACTCAAAAAATGCAGTTTGTAATATTACATATTTAACTTTACATAATATTACATATTTAACTTTTAACTATTATGTTTTAAAAGAAAACACAGTTCCAGACTGAAGATATGCTATTGCTCCGAGTCTTCGGAGATGGGCGGCATATAAATTAAATTAAATTGAAATTGAAATTGAAATTCTTCAAATTAATTATTCATTTACCATATTTGCATCCTCCTAACCTGAGTTTCCTGGATTGTAATCCTTTTCAACCACTCACAGTATCTCATGTTAGTGCACTGAAACAAAAAACAATGCTCATTTTCAATAAATAGTTCATACAGAGTAATTAATGAGAAATATTTATGGAAAGCTAAACCCCCTGAAATATATTTGGACAACTTAACCTACTTGATTTTCAACACTGCCTAGAGTCAATGACTATATAAATTTGATAAATACATTTTAAAACATTTATGTCATTGACCTTTTATCTTCCATCTATACTTTTGTGGAATGAGACTTATTATACTTATAAAAAAATAAGCAAAGACATAACACCTCTGAAATGTAGTCAGGTGTCAGGGACTTCATTTCCTGCTTTGAAAGCTGCTAGGCATATTTGACTATTAATAGACAAGCAGCTAGAATGTGATCCGAAATCACATAACACATTGACATTGTGGTATAGTTCAACTCTAAAATTTATCAGAGAAGAAGTTGTTTTAGAATAGTTGGGCTAACAGGAATTTAAAATTTTTGTTGATTTTTAGTGGCTATTTAAAAAATTTTGAGATATTGCCTTTTGAGTTCAATTTGCATTCAACATATACTTTGTACTATGTAAAACTGAAACCTGTATTATCAGTATCACCAGGATGCTTTGGCAGCCTCCAAGGCATCTGAAATTTTAGCTTCTTTAAGAGAAGCTGTTCATGAACTGAAACCAACAGTTCACTTTTATATAGTATTAAAATGTGTGTGTGTATGAATGCTTAATAAGAGATATACTTTTTTTGTCTTTTAATGATGGCAATGTAAGAAAATTTAAGGTTCTTTAACTCATATGATTTGGTTTTGCTCTGTTATAGCTGTGTTATAATTTTATTAAATTACAACAAAGGTATCTATAGTAATAAAAAAACATCGCTTTATCAAGCTTAGAATACAACAAATCTCTCTGTGTGTGTCTCTCTCTCTCTTCTCTCTCTCTCTCTCTCTCCATGCACTATAATAAATCTGTTTACTTGTCTATTGAATAATAAATACTGGTTCCTTTAACAGGTAGATCTTGTAGGTGCAGCCAGATTTCACAGTGCCTTGGGAGTTGCTTCATTCATTGCTGGGTTTGGAGTTATTGTGGGACCTCCTATAGCAGGTAACATAATTATCATTTTCTTTCCTTGAAAAAATAATTCTTCTAACCGTACAGTGCACTGCATTTTTCTTTCAAAATACAAATTGTAATGTGACTTATATATGCATTTTACATTTAGGAAAAATCCTATCAAAAGTGTAAACAAAGTACCTGTGTAGAATTTGGTAATGTTGTACTTAGTGATACATTTCGTATTTAAATATTCTTCTACTCTTTCCCTCCTTTTATCACCCTTAAATCTATTTCTAGTAAAGAGCAGAGATTTCTTTCTGTTCATAAAATGCCGATATGCTGACTGGTCTGTGTAAAGAATAATAGCAGAATGTATCACCCACAATTACTACAGACAAGAAATCATTATCTTCCTTATTTCTTCCTCAATCTCTTCTTGTACTAAAATTATCTTTTCTTACATTATAATTTTCTTTTAAACTTTTGTTAATAGATATCAGAGCATTATTCCTTTCTACTATTATAAAGTCCAAATGGGTAGCTTAGTTCCTCAAAAAAAAAAAACCCCAAAACCCCCAAAACCCTTATGGGCATACACAACAGCCAAAATCTATATCTTAAATATCTGTCAGCCAAACAGACGCATCACTGAAATTACGAAAAAAGAGTTGAAAATTCAGGTAAACTACATAGATAGATTTTAACTTCTTTGTTTGTAGGTTAAGGATAATACTTTGCAGCCTTTATGGTATTTAAGACATAAAGATTATTTAGTTGTAAAAGGTTGTGAAATTCTGTGATTTTCACAGAACCAAAGGAGGTTCTACAGCTGCTTTTACAACAGAAAGAGGGGTGCCTCCAAACATTGTAAAGCACAGCTTATGAACCCTTTGCACAGCCCTAGAAATAATAATTTGAATATAAAATATTTGTCAGTTCTTAAATATAAAAGGAAACACTCACGTTGTGCTACAGACAATGCATTTCTTTTTATAAAGGCAGCAATGAAGGCAGCTATCGTTCAGAATAGATATCCTTTGGGAAAGATATTGATAAGTGGAATATGAATAAATAGTAACAATAAACATGCTACAGCATGAATGCTACAGCAAGACCAAGTTGTTTACATCCGTGTGTGTGTGTGTGTGTGTGTGTATGTAAGAGACAGGTGGGGGGGAATGTGTGTTTTTCGTATTCATACAAGTATTTTGTATTAATAGAAAAAAGACCCAATTTGCTAAACTAATGTTTTCTTTGGCTACACTGTTTCACTGTCTACTTTCATCCTAGCCCAGGCTAAATAGTTACATTTATCCAGTTTAGACCAAATGTGGATGAAATACAATCCTTGTTTATATTTCTAAAGCTGAATTAGGGATCTTACATTTCATTTGAGATGGCACACCCTATGTGGTAAGGGAATTAATTAAAAGGGTTATTTAAAGCTATTGTAATAGAAGCTCAAAAGCCAATGACACAATTAAAGAATATAAGGGAAATAACAACGTTAAAATTTTATTTAACATCCATGAGGAAAATAAGGAAAGGATGCAAATCAAAGTCAGCCGATGAGGAAAAAGGAAGAAAATGTTTATTGAACTAAACTAGGAATAGGAAATTAACCAGAGAAACTTAATACCTTTGTAATAGAAATGCAGAAAGAGAATAGGGAAATTGCACAGGTTCTACCTGGAATCTTTGCATTAGTCTTCACTGTGAAAGATGTTAATGCAGAACCCACACCTGAAGCATATTCTAGGGAATGGGGCAGGGACTGCTTCTGAAGAGCTGTGCCAAATAGAAAAAATGTAAGAAGTTTTAAAATTAACACATTAACTACATGACAACATAATTATTGAAGAACTTCTAGTAAATAATTAATTAAATTTAAATGTGTTAACATTTAAATCTAGTTTATTAGCCCTTTCTTAGCAGCTAGCAACAAAAATGGTAAACCCACAGCCGTCTTGCTTTCTGGGATGTGGTCCAGTTGTCAGAGTGGATTCTGAGAAATACTACTGAGACAGGATTCATTTCCAGAAGACAATCATTGTGAAGTTTGTATGTGTTTTAAATTGCAATTGTATCCATGCATCTTATCTACATAACTGGGATTAATAGTATCCATTGGATGTGGATTCAGTGATTCAAGATAGTGAAACCTAAAGCAGAAGAACTTTTAAAAAATGAATCAGCAATTAAACTACATGGTTATATACTTTGAGCCCGATAAAATCTATATTCTTAAGAGAATAGAGGCTTAACTGCAAAGATTTTCACCTGAGGTAAACATTCCTTATAATATGTACTGAAAGCAAAATATGAACACTGGATTTATTAGGAAAAGAACTGAAAACAAAATGGCAAGTACTGTTTTTAAATAATTCTGTAGGTAACATCATTTGGTATAATCAGGATATGTTTCAGAAGGTATTTCATAGCCCTGGAAAAAAAAACAGAAGAGAGTAAGTGAAATAATCACAAATATGATCATGTATACACCATGTTAAGGCACTTGAGACTTCAAAAAAAGAATAGCGTCAGAATTCCATATGTATATTTGATAAATGTGCATATTCTTTCATCTCTCTAACATTTGAGTTCATTCAGTGCAAGTTATCTGCTGTAGATTTAAATTAGAAAAAAAAAATCCTATAGTTTAAGGCAGGGGTGTCAAACTCAAGGCCCACAGGATGCTTAGATCTGCCCGCGGGGCCACCCTGGAAACAGCAAAGGACCGGCCCGCAATGCCTCTGCCAGTAAAAATGGACCTTGGGAGGCCACATGTAGCCCTCCCAAGCTCCATTTTTGTTGGCAGAGGGTTGCAGGAGGTCGTTACAACTGAAAATGGAGAATCAGGAGCCCATTTCGCTTGCAGGGCACTTGGACTGCCACAGGTGCCCCTAACATAAGTAACACACCCCCTTTCCCCCCCCCCCCAAGGTCAAACACAATCCTGATACGGCCCTTAATGAAATTGACAAGCAGAGGGTTACATTTATAGCCAAATTCATGTTTGAAGCTACATTTTTATGAAAAGCAGATAGGTATTAAGCCTTAAGGGATAAAAAGAATTTGTTCAGACACTGTTGTGTATGAGATTTGGACTAATTGGGGGGATGGATTATTTTCTGCATACAGGAAGCATCTATATGGCTGTTATTTTAATGAAGAGAACTAGACTGTCAAGGATCTTATGATCCCCTAGTAATCCAATTCATACATGTAATACATAGAAGCACTACATAAGTGTAAGTCAATTGAAGCAGGTTTTCAGGCAGGATCTACTCCAGAGTGCTTTAAATATGAGCCATACTATTTCAATGTGGGAACAAGCCCTCTGGTGGTAAATTTTAATAGTTTGCCAGAGCAAGAAAATCCTCCACAACCTAATTGCTATGGGATCCTGGAGATTTACCGTATTCCTAAGTAACTGTGGGAACATCAATGAGATCTCACCAAATAAGAGATCAGTTTGTTCTATAAATGTTAGGGGTAGGATAATAGATCATTATTTGATCTATTGAATTTATATACTTTTTCAAAAGATGTGTTTTACACATTTTCAAAATTATTAATACTTAAAAGTTTATCGTATTAAAGAGAATTACCAGGATTCATTCTATATACATTACATAAATTCGCCAAAATTAAAATATCCTTATATGTGGGTGTATAAGAAAGTTTAGTCTGCACCACTCAAGTACTCCATAGCTCAATACTGCTGAAAAAGCCCCCATCTCTTCTTTGCTGTCGAACAATGTATTAAAATGTGGCATTCAGTAGATCCTAACATACAGAGATTGAGCAAGCAGAAAAATTAACAGACTGGTAAAAGAAAAACTGAAACAGATTATTATTTAATAAAAATGCCATGAAGAAATATTAAAGGAATGAAATTTATTTACCTTGGAATAAGATATCAGCTCCTGCAATTTAAACCAATTAAGGTGAATTAATATATAAGACATAATCTTTATTGCCGCTTAGGTTAAATGATGCAAACCCAGTATTGTTGAGGTATCTACATGGTTTTTAAAAGCGTTGCATTAGTAATGATATGAAAAGACAACTACACCAAATGAGAATGATTTAATAACCAAGTCCTGATGTTCCTCTTACTTACAGGTTGGCTGTATGATTACACACAGACATATGCATGGTCCTTCATTTTGACTGGTATATGTTTCCTTGTTTCATCCATTTCATTATTCTTGGAACCTTTAGCCCAAAAATGGAGACAAGAAAATTGAATCCACTATATAAGCAGACAAGATTCTGCAATTCTCCAAAGGCTCATCTTGTAGAAGTCATAAATTTTCAACAATAAACTAATTATGGGACAGTGGCTACAAGGTCTTTCAAAAATATTAATATTCTGCATGCCTATAAGCTATGCTGTGATTATATATTTCTGTATTGTTGCATGTGGTCAAATAGAAACTGCTCAACTGTTTGTTATGGATGCTTTAATTTGATTAACCAAATCACCAAAGTGTCTGAGTGCCATGGTCAAAATAGCCTCTTTGAATTGTTTCATTTAGCAAAGTGTGTTCGAGTCTGAAAATTACTGCAGTTATCATCCAAAGCATATGGAAAGGTTAAATTAGACATCCCTTCTTGTATCTTGACAGCTGCTTGATTAATATCTCAAAATAGTGGAACAAAGGAGATGCAGGTTTAAGTATAACATCAGCTATATGTAGAACAGGGTGGCTTTCTACCAATTCACCCCAGTTTGGGCGAACCAGTAGCGGCAGCAGCGGGAGGCTCCGCCCACCCATCATCAAAAACGCTCTGCGCAGAAGCGCAGCGCACTCACAAAGCAAGCACGCGGACCCACGCGCTACCGATAGCAAACCGGTAGCACCAGGATTTGAATCCCATCTCTGATGAAGAAACTCACTTGGTGTTACTCTTTCTCAATCCAACCTACCTCATAGGAATGTGGTGGGGATACAATGAAGAGCTATCTTCATGTAAGTTGCCTGGAATTCCTGGAGAAATAGCAGGATAAAATGCTAGCCATCAGTTAATTCATATTAGCATATATCAGTCTTCATTTAAAAATAAGCACACATACTAAAAAGATCATCCCTTCTTTTAGAGGGCAAATAAAACTATATTCTGAGAATTAGGACAAGATCTCATTTTTGCAAAAAAGAAAAAACTTCCTCCCCACAATATCAGACCAAATAAGGAAGCAAGTTTTGTAATTCATATTCAATACCAGTAGTCCTCACCAACCACAATTGAGTCCAAAATTTCTGTTGATAAGCAAAACAGTTGTTAAGTGAGTTTTGCCCCATTTTATGGCCTTTCTTGCCAGTTAAGTGAATCAATGCAGTTGTTAAGTTAGTAACATGGCTGTTAAGTGAATCTGGCTTTTCCATTGACTCTGCTTGTTAGACAGTCACAAGAGGTGATGACATAACTCTGGGACACTGTCCATCATAAATACGTCAGTTGCCAAGTGTCTGAATTTTGATCATGGACCATGGGGATGCTGCAATTGTCATAAGTGTGAGAAATGGTCTTAAGTCATTTTTTCAGTGCTGCTGTAACTTTGCTGTAACAAATTGTTGTAAATTAAGGATTACCTGTACATTGAGGTTTTTAGTGTACCTAAGAGAAAGGTTTGAGAGCAGAAGTCATTTTCACTCCTTTGATCTTACTCCAACCTTTTCCAAACAATGTTCTCCAGAAATGTCAGATTATGAGTGCCTTTTAATTTTCAACTAACATAGGTAGGATTTACAGTTCAACATCCACAAGGCCTCATGTTGGGAGATCTATGGGTACGATACTCCAGTATCTCTTGAAAGTGTGAAACTGGAGAAAGTTAGACTTATCGATAGCTACCAGAATTAGAAAACTCAATTGGCTTTATGTCCAACAAGGAATATTCACCCAAAAGTAAAAAGAAAACCTTTGAATTATTATATGAATGTGCTTATCTCACATGTTACAAAGTTTATATAATAGGATTGCATTTGTTCAGATCTGAAAATCATTGTAGTTTGTTTCATATATATGTGTGTACTTATATCACTTCCTAAGGTGTTTGAGACGAGACTCAAATTTGGAGGGGATGGGGGGAACTAAGGCTGTTATAGAGATATATACAGTGGATATAAAAAGCTTACACCCAGGTTTTTGAGATGTAAAAAAAAATTAGACCCGGATACATCACTTCAGAATTTTTACCACTTTTAATACAACCTATAAACTGAACAACTGAAAAACAATTTTAAGTCTTTTAGGGGAGAAAATAAAAATGAAATACTTACAATGAAATGGTTGTATAAGTGTGCACATCCTTTCAAAAGTAGGGCTATGGCTGTGTTCAGAATTAACCAATAACATTCAAAGTGACGTTAAATAGTCATTTACAGGTTGACAGTACATACCTGCCATCAATTAAAGTGATTCTGATCAAGTCCATATAAAGTTCAGCTGTTCTAGTCAGATTATTATTATAAACCTTTATTAATTAAACATGAAACTCAGTCAACTGAACATTTAAAAATGCATCACTGGTGTTGACTGGTGTAGATAGTTGATATGGGTTGCTGCCAGCATCCTAGTTATCAATCAAGTACCTTCTTAAGATGTACGATGTTTTTTGCAGTTCCGCTGGTGTTATTGCAGGAAACTGCAATTTATTGCTGTATTTTGTAAAATTCTTGGACATGGTACCAAGCGCCCCGATGATGTTTCATTCATAATTGAGTAGTTTTGATGGCCAGGTCGCGATATTTCATTATTATTATTATTACTTTCACATCTGCTCAGTTGCCTCTTACAGCAGAAGCCATGGTCTGCACAGAGCCTACAAAGCATCAAAGGGATCTCATTGGAAGGTATCAGTCAGAAGGGTACAATTTTTTCCCCCAGGCATTGGATATACCATGGAACTACAATGATGACAGTCATCAGCAAGTAGAGAAAATATGGCACAGCAGTGACATTAACAAGAACTGGATGTCCCTCCAAACTTGATGAAAAACCCAACAAGGAGGTCTAAGAGGCTGCCGAGAGGCCTATAGCAACAATAAAAGTTAAAAAGGAGTCCCTGTGGATTTTACTCTGCTAGTTGTTGCCAGTTATAGGGGGCAGTACTCATTTTCATTTTAAGGCCATTGAGCTAGAGCTCTCTGAAGACATTTCCAAGGTCATGAGGCCAGCATGACATCACAGAATGCTGTTATCTTACCAAAATGGTACCTATTTCAAAAATCCGGGCTCCGTGTTACAGGTGAGCTCCCATCCTCGCCCTAGCTCCTGATAACCTAATATTAAAGGAGCTTCAGGAATTTCTGGAAAATACTGATGGTGTACTAGATGTGATAACCATCTCCTGTATTCTTCGTGTCTGGGCTGTGGAATAGGATGGCAAGAAAAAGCATCCAAGCAGAGCTACAATAACAAAAACCTATTATCAAGTCTGACAAAAGCATGTGGGAAAATATGCCATGGTCCTGATGAGATCAAGATTGAATTTTTTGGCCATAATTCCAAAAAGTATGTTCGATGTAAAAACAACTCTGTGCATTAGTGTGGTTTTTGTACACTGTTCCCACTTTGTACACCATGCCCACAGTGAAGCATGGGGGTGGCAGCATTAGGCTTTGGGGCTGCTTTTCTTCAGCTGGAATAGGGGCTTTAGTCAAGGTGGAGAGAATTATGAACAGTTCCAAATATCAGTTTTGGCACAAAAACCTTCAGGCCTCTGCTAAAATGCTGAAGACGAAGAGGAATTTCACCTTTCAGCACGATAATGACCCAAAGCATATCTCCAAATCAACAAAAGAATGTCTTCCCCAGAAGATGATCCAAGTTCTGGAATGGTCCAGGAAGTGCCTGGACCTGGAATCCAATTGAAAAACTCTAGGATGACCTGAAGAGGGTTGTGCACAGATGTCCTTGCTATCTGACTGATTGGAGCACTTTTGCAAGGAGTAGGCAAAATTCCCAAGGCAAGATATGCCATGCTGATATGCTCCTACTCCAAAAGACTGAATGCTGTCATAAACTCAAAAGATGCTTCAATAAAATATTAGTTTAAGGTACACTTATGCAACCATGTTATTGTAGGTGATTTATTTTTATATTTCCCTCTTAATGATTTTTCAATTGAATTGAAGAGCCTTGGTGGTGCAGCAGACTAAAGTGCTGTAAAGTAGTACTTAGCTGCCAGCTGCCTGCAATTACTGCTAGTTCAAATCTCACCAGGCTCAAGGTTGACTCAGCCTTCCATTCTTCCAAGGTAGGTAAAATGAGGACCCGGATTATGGGGGCAATAAGCTGACTTTGTATAAAAAAGAACCCACTCAGGGAAGGCCAAAAGCCCTACTAAGCAGGTATATACAAAAGTATGAAGACTATTGCTTAACGCATTGTAAGCCGCCCTGAGTCTCCGGAGAAGGGCGGCACATAAATCGAACCAAAAATAAATAAATAAATAAATAAATAAATAAATAAGTAAGTAAGTAAGTAAGTAAGTAAGTAAGTAAGTAAGTAAGTAAGTAAGTAAGTAAGTAAGTTGAACAGCTTCTACCTATCTCTTCCCACTTATGGCTATATCCATGTTGTTTGTATCTTTAAAATTTATATTGTTTTATTGTTTCCTAGTATGATTTGATTGCTTTTTAGTATCCTATGACCATTACTAAGTGTTGTAACTTATGATACCTGACAAATATATTTTTTCTTTATGTACACTGAGAGCATATGCACCAAAGACAAATTCCTTGTGTGTCCAATAAAGAATTCTATTTTAGTGTATATATTAAAGGTGGAAAAACTCTGAAGTGATTTATCTTGGTTTGTTGTTGTTTTTTACATCTTACAAACTTGATATTTAAACAGGGGTGTACAGATAATCCTTAATTTACAAACACGATTGAGCCCAAAATTTATGTTGTTAAGCAAGACAGTTAAGTGAGTTTTGTTCCATTTTATGACTTTTCTTGCCACAGTTAAGTGAATCACTGCAGTACTAATTGTTAAATTAGTAACATGGTTGATAAATTAATCTGGCTTCCCCATTGGCTTTGTCAAGTCACAAAAGATGATCAGATAACCCCAAGACACTACAACTGTTATAAATATGAGTCAGTTGCCAAGTGTCTGCATTTTGTTTACATGACCTTAGGGATACTGCCAGTCCTAAGTGTGCAAAACGGTCGTAAGTCCCTATTTTCAATGCAATTGTAACTTACAACAGTTACTAAATGAATTGTTGTAAGCTGAGGACTATCTATATCGACTTTTTATATCCATTTACTTATACCTTATCAATTTTAATCTAAAAAGAATCAGCTCATAGATAATAGGAAATATCTGTGCCTGCCTACCAATTGTAACTGTTTTACAATGTATTGGGCTGGAATTCCCAAGCTAACACAGCCATTGATCATATAGTTGAAATTCAACACAGGTCAATGGCTAGAAAAGCAAAATAGTCAGATCTAAGGTTCAATCCACTATTATTCTTAAAGATCATTTGCTTAAACTAGGAAAAGCATTACATGCTGCATGAACACATTTCTAAATAAGAAGTATGAAGCATGTGAAATAGGCTTTCTACTTAGTAAATAGAGCTTTTTCACACTGAACCAGGATAACAGATTAAATCTTGCATGTTGTATCAAGTTTTAATACTTACATTTGCTGTGAATTTTTTAGAAAAAAGTGCCAAAGTTGATGACACTTTTCTATTTGTATATTTAATGCTTCCAATTGGAATCTGAAGTACAGTTGTTTTCTTGTGTCATATGTGCTTTGTTTGCTTGGCTGGTTGCAATTGCTAATTTTCTAGCCATGTGAAGGAGCTCACTGACCAATACAAAAACATATTTACACTCTAACAGGTAGCAATCCCATTGCTGCAACTGCATGTGAAAATAGTAGAATGGATTATTTTTATTGGACAGCAATATCAGTTAAAGGACCGCAGCCCTTCAGTAATTTATGGTGGTTTCTCATGTCCAACAGTTTCTTTTCAGTTTCAGGCTTAGTTTGTTATCTTACTTGGCTCTTGGCCACTATCTGGCTTGTTCAACATCCCAATGTGCAGCTCTATAATGATTGATGGCATTGATTGAGAGTGCCTACCAGTTTCATTTCCTTAAGATTGAATTATAATGATGCAAAAATATTTGCTTATATCATTTCACTCCCCATTCCAGGCTTATCATTTGTTAAGCTTAAAAGTTGTTTATTTGCTGGTAAAGGCACACTTTGAATGAGAATCTTCTCCTGAGGTGTAACAGAGGTAAAAATAAAGTACTGAAATGGATCCCAGTATTAACAAAATCAGTTGACTAAACCTACTCAGAAAATACCTGATTCATCCACAGATTGTTTTACAAACATATCAAGAAATATAGTTGGTTCCTCAGCTTTTTCAGCATAAATTTGTTCCTCTTTAACAAAAGAAGCAAGAGAAATAATCTTGATTCCAAGTATGCCAGTGATTGATCACTATGAAATTTGTGCTTATTTATGAATATTGCCACTTTTCTATGCAGATACTGCAAGCATTGTTTCAACTTGTCAAGGTGTGTTTATATGATTTATGATATTGTAAGGATTGTATATAATCTTTAGAATCACCAATTCCCAGTTTTCGTCAGGATGGGAAGAAAAATAAAGTCATCTGCTTTCCTTCTATTACTAATTGCCTAAGATGTCATCCACAGAATAAGGCAATTCTGAACATTATTTTCTGCAATGTTTTAGTTCTAGAATGGTTCTTTAAATCTGTTAGGGTCAGCCTGTAGCTTATTCCTAACTATTGGTCAGGCAATATATCTGTTACTTTAAGAAAACAACTGAGCCAAGTAATCAGGGTTTGCTGAACCCTGTAATTAGGCTACAGTGCATAAATAAGCAGGGCAGAGAAGCGTTCTTTCCTTCTTGTTCCTGATTGTAGCTTCCTGCGTCTTCCTGCTGCTGGTGTTTAACTGGATCATTATGGTACTGTATACCAAGAGTTACTAAAGTCTGTTTGCTTTGGTAAGGGAGGATTCCTACTGGACTGATATTACTGTTTATGACCTTGGACTGTTTTACCTACACCGAGACTGCATCTTATCTTGTATATAAAGTATTTTTCTCACACGAGCTGTACGTTTATCTCCTTCCCTGTGTGTTTATACTCTGCTCGTTGCACAAGCAACAAATACTTTTTACACATACCCTAACATTGGTTATGGGCCCAGAACGTTCCAGGGCTCTTTAATTTGTTTTTGTGGAAGTGAGAAGTGCAGGCAGTGGGTGTAGTAGTCAAGATGATGGTTTTTGAGCAAGGTACAAGTTATTCTACCATAACCCGGTTGGATGGTACAAACTATGTTACCTGGTCCACAAAATGCTGTCTACTTTTGCGAAAAGAAGGACTGTGGGACATGGTTAATAATCCACCGGACATAACTGCATTGAATGCTGCTGACGAAGAAGATGCCAAAAAGATAGCGAAGTTTCACAGGGACGAGCGTGCTTTATGCATCATTGGCCTGACACTGGGAGACCAGCAACTCGTCCATTTCCGGGGCGAAGAGTCTGCTGTGAGGTGTTGGACAAAGCTAAAGAAGCTCTACGTTCGTGACTCTGTGGGTGTCCATATCTACCTGACACGAAAATTATTTCGCTTACATCTTCAGAAAGGAGGAGACATGATGGCTCACCTGGACTCCATGACAGGGCTTTTCCAGGAGCTACAGGAGAAAGACCTTGTGTTTACTAAACTGCAGCAAGTTTATATTATTCTTTCATCGTTGGATGACAGTTATGACTCTTTTGTTTCATCATTAGAAGTATTGTCTAGAGATGAACTAACATTGGCCAGTATAACTGGTAGGTTACTGGATGAGGCCAAACGTAGGCAAGAACGAGACCAGTTAAGGATGCAACAGCAACCAAAAGTGGAAGCTGTATATGAAAATGTCAATATCGTTAAACGTTGTTATGCATGTGGGGCTAAGGGGAACATTGCAAAATATTGTAAAAATAAGAAAGTGTCTGCTAGAGACTCTGCTAAACCTAGGAAAGGGTGTAATTTAGCAACCAGTTCATCTAATAATATAAAAGATGATTGGTGGGTGATTGATAGCGGTGCCTCTCAATCCATAACAAAAAACAGAAAACTGTTTCTTAACATGAAGAAAAGCACTAAAAAGGTCAAATTAGCTAATGGCTGGAATGTGACTGCAGCTGGGGAGGGACTTGTTCAATGTTCTATTAGTAAGCACCCTTTACCCATGCTTTATATCCCTAGTTTGAGATATAACCTTTTATCTGTAAAGTCATTACTACATTCTGGGTTTACAGTAACTTTTAAAAACAACAAATGTTTGCTGGAATGTGAAGGCACTGTAGTTACTGCAGAATTAGAAAACGACTTATTTGTCATTAGGGATAAGTCATTACTGTTAGTTCAGTCAAAAGCTAAGTTTGGAAATGTAAAGCCGCATGATGAATGCGTACATTTACTACATAGAAGGCTTGGTCATCTGAATTTCAGGTTGTTGCATTCAACTGTTAAGCAGTCTAAAGGCATTAAGTTAAAGGCTTGCAGCAAATACCTGAACTGTAATACTTGTAACCAGCATAAAAGTAAAGTTACACCTGCAAACCGCTGCAATGGGTTTAAAACTACTAAACCTTTGGAGGTAGTCTTTTTAGACTTAATAGGGCCAAAGAAACCCAGTTTAGGGGGAGCATGCTATATTTTGAGTATAGTTGATCACTTTACCAGATATGGTTTTTGCTACCTTACGAAGTCCAAAAGTGATACGTTCCAGTGTATCACAAACTGGCTTCGTTTTGTAGAAAGGAAGCAGAGGTTTAAGGTGAAATGCATTGTTACTGACAATGGAACTGAGTTTACTAACCATCAGTTGGCTAAGTTTTTGAAGGATGCTGGGATACAGCATAAATGTTCTGCTCCTTTTCGGCCAGAACATAATGCATATATAGAACGAAGAGGCCAGACCCTACAAGCCATGACTAGGACTATGCTGGCTGATGCTTGTTTACCTGATAAATTGTGGGGAGAAGCAATACTGTGTGCCAATCATATTTTAAATAATGTGGTGCATTCCTCTACAGGAAAAATTCCTTTTACTTTATGGCACGGGAGGAAGCCTGATTTAAGTTATATACATACTTTTGGTGCACCAGCCTGGGTGCATATACCAGTTAGAGAAGAAAGGACCAACAGAGAGCAAAGAAAATGATTTTTGTTGGCTATGAAGCTAACCATAGGTCCTATAGGTTCTGGGAAAAAGGAACAACAAAAGTTTTGTGTAGCGCTAGTGCTAAATTCCTAGAACATGAAGGCTGGGACAGGTTAGAAAAAGCAGACTATGGTTTTCCAGATGTGGATGTTAAGATAGACCATATTCCTGATGATAGTTCATCTGAGATGGATGATAAACCATCTATTAAGGTTGAAGAACAGGAACAGGAATCAGGGTTAGGGGAGGATGAACCCAATATACCTGATGTTAGTCCTGTTATGCCTAGACGATCTTCTAGGGAACGGCGTCCACCAGATCGCTATAAAGCAACGGTGGTTTGCCAAGTAGATATTGAACCATCCAGTTATCACAATATAAAATTGTATCCAGAAAAGGAGCAAAAAGCCTGGCAAGAGGCGATGGATAGAGAAATTGATTCATTAAAGAGGCTTGGTGTCTATGAAGTTGTTAGAAAACCTCAAAATGAGGTTTTGGATATACTTTTTACACATACCCTAACAAAATCAAATGAATGAAATACAGTACAACATGCACTGAAGTGACATCTTCCTGGCTCTTTCCTTTTCAATCTGCTGCATTCACTGGAAAGGTTAAATGTTTCATCAGTTTTGCCACTGCCCCACCATAATTTACCTTAATCATCACTGCTTTCTACAGAATTTAAACGCATATGATGATGCAGAATTATTCTCAGATTGTCAGCCAATTGTGAGGTCCGTCTCTAAACAGAGTAGCTTGATGTAAGTAAGTTTACTCCAACCAGCACTATCATTCCAACTCTATTTGCTAGATTGACTATGTTCAAACATGCCACTTGTTGGTTAGATTCAAACTCATTCTAATATAAAATCATTCACATAAAGAAAAAAAAATTGTGAAAAAATAAGCATGACTGAGTGATAGTTATATCTAGGATTGTGATTACACTTCTGTGCAGTATCTCATACCAATAAGTTATCAATGAAGAAATGATATCCATACATAATTCCGTTACTATACTTAAGAACAAATATTATCAGAGTGGAAGTATCATTCTTTAGTGGCCTAGAACTTTGTTTTGTCAATGTTTATTAAATAATGGTATAAAATGTCCCTCTCCTCCTCATGATGCAATCTTTTGCTATGCTTAGGATCAAGGTACATGAACGATGAAGCTGTATAATGCTTTGGATTTGATTTTTAAAAAATATTTCAAAGCATGCAAGGTCACAAATGTAGCAGCAGTCTGCAGTTGTTTTAAGTAGCCACCTTTTTCCATGACTGAACAATCCTGTGAAAAAGCATGGCTGGTTTTCATTTTCATGTGATACAAGTTGTTTTTCGTAAATTGAATCCAAAGAACTGCAAATCCCTACATTCCTGAAAACATCAGCAAGAAAGGACTCTTAATGTACGAAGTACAAGAAGAAATTATCCTGATGGTTATTCTCCCATAATATGACACACCACTAATAGTGAATTGTTTAAAAATATATCACGTTAAGTTTCTTTTTCCTTTTCTTTTCCGTATACTAAAAACTACAGGATTGCATATTTGATTGGTGCTATAAAGGGTAATTCCTAACCATGAATATAGGCCACACTGTTCATAGGCGACCACAGAACTCTGTGTCACACCATGATATGAGATACACTTAGAAAGATTATTGAAAATAAAATACCAAGTTTCATAAAAGACATGATCTGCTTTAAAATATAGTCCTCATTTAACAGTCACTTAACGACCATCATAATTCCCCAAAAGTTTATTTATGAACTAGTTCTGAAGTTCCAACGCTGGAATGTGCGTGCACACACACTTGTTACGGCATTCCAGTCACATTTTTATTTTTATTATTAATCATATTTCTATGCCGCCCACTCTCTGAGGACTTACAACAATCAACAGTATACTAAATAGCATATTGCCCCCAACAATCTGGGTCCTCATTTTACCCACCTTGGAAAGATGGAAGGCTGAGTCAACCTTGAGCCAGTGAAATTTGATCCGCTGATCTGCTGAACTAGCAGTCAGCTGAAGTAGCTGCAGTACAGCACTCTAACCACTGCGTCACCTCGGCTCTTAAACAATTCACGGTTTTTTTCTGGTTTATGATCTTTTCCCATTCACATCTCCAAAGACTGTGAGCAGGATTAGAGAGAAAACAAGGCTTTCTCCATCCCCCATGGATCACTGCAGATTCTGGTTTTCTGTTACTATTAATAGTAAACTAGCAAACTGCTCCCCACTAATCAATCACATTGATGAAATGGCCAGCGGGAAAATGCTTGTGGAGATTCTCAGTCATCCAGGTCATGGCTGTCCCAAAGGTGTTTTTCCAAAAGGAAACGGGACTTTGTTTTTTCCTTGAAGATGTTTTGCCTCTCATCCAAGAAGCTTCTTCGGTTCTGACTGAATGGCAGGGAATGAAATCATTGCCTTTTGAAAAGTACCTTTGTGATAACCATGACCTGGATGACCGAAAATCTCCATCACTATTTTCCCACTGGCCATATTATCAACGTGATTGAATGGAACCATTCCCTGCCATTTGATCAGAACTGAAGAAGCTTCTTGGATAAGAAGCAAAGTGTCTTCAAGGAAAAAACAAAGTTGATTTTTGAAAAGCATCTTTGAGATGCCAGTAAGAAAACAGAACCAAGGGTTTCTTGTAGTCTATAAGCTATAAGCTTTCATTCTTCCTTGGAATGAAATATTTATCTATAGGACAAAAAATCTAAAAGGAGTGCTGGAGCAATTGATATTTATCCTTCTTAAATACTTGGAATCACTTCCTGAACTTGATAAGATTTAGGGCTACACATAACAATATTTAACATATGGATGTTTCTATAATATGATGGTAAAGGATTTAGATTCTTTTTGAGAGTACACATAATATTCTAAATTTTTATCATCATTATAGACTTACATAATAGCATTTATTATCTATTTTAAATTTACTGATAATAATCTTTAATACACTAAGTTATGTGCTTTTTCTTTACATGGAAGATTTTATAATCTGTTTGGACATATGCAAACCAGAAGGGTCTAAAGTCATGGTAAATTGAATAAATATGCATGTACTCTAGTCTTACACACAAAAATTTTATGATTCATTGAACCACCCAGAATGCATCTCATTAACACAGTCACTTGAATTCAAACTCACGCTCTAACCTAGGTAACAATCTGAGGCTATCTATATTCTGAGCTATTAATTTCTCAACTACTCCTTTCAAGTTGGGGATACCACCATTAAATTACCTGGATAAAGGAAAAGAGAAAAGAAGAGCTTGTCTCTTTGGTAGATATCATCAAATACCACCTTTGTAACTATACATTGAAAAAAGTAATAGTAAAATACAAAACTGAAAGTTGTTACTAAAGCTAAACTTCCCCAACTTGGTGCATTCCAGATGTGTCCATCCTGACTGGGAATTCCAGCACATCTGGAGAGCATCAGATTGTCTTAGGCAGAAATCCCATAACTAACTCAGCATATCAAAAAACTAAACTTTTAGATAGCATTTATTAACCTGGGCTGGATCTAACTAACGATGCTTCCCAATTATCCTCAATAAAATACATCAGAATCATAACGATTGTAAGGATTTTTCATATTAAAAATAATTATCAAGGCAAATTTAATATTTTCCTTTTACTGAATAGCAATAGCACTTAGACTTATATACTGCTTTACAGCCCCTCTCTAAGCGATTTAGAGTCAACATATTGCCCCCAACGATCTGGGCCCGCAGAATAATATAGACAGCGTAAAGAATGGTAATTCTTGATTAATTATAACTTTCTTCCAGCAAATATTTTACAGTGTTTTTTAATTTTAATTGAAGTGCACCTTAACCATAACACCCGGTTCTTCTATAAACAAAACAAATAACAAAACAGATCCCACCTCCCCCACCCCCAACCTCCCCATGCGTCCTTGGTTTTAATGTCTGATCTTAACTTTTTTTTAACTGTGTATATTTATTTATTTATGCAATTTATATGCCGCCCTATCTCCGAGGTCTCAGGGCAGCTCACAACAATAAAATGGATAATTCCTCGTTAAAACAATAAAATTTAAAATTGAATTTAAAACAATTAAAATTGATTAAAAAATCCCCGTCAGTCCAAACTACGAAACAACCAGGTCTTCAAATCGCGGCGGAACAAGCGAAGATCAGGAGCCATCCGGAGCTCCAAAGGAAGTTGGTTCCAGAGGGTGTGTGCGCCCACAGAGAAAGCTCTCCCTCTGGGGGTCACTAGCCAACGCTGTCTGGCCAACAGCACCCTGAGGAGGCCCTGTCTGTGGGAATGCACCGAGCGATTGGGGATTGTCATTGGCTGCAGGGGTCCACTAAATATCCTGGCCTAGGCCTTGAAGGGCTTTATAGGTGATAACCAGCACCTTGAACCTCACCCGAAGGGCAACCGGTAACCAATGCAGGTCACGGAGGAGGGGTGTAACATGGTAGTGTCAGGACACTCCCATCACAACCCGCGCGGCGGCATTTTGCACCTACTGAAGCCTTTGAATGGTTTTCAAGAGCAGCCCTAAATAGAGAGCGTTGCAGTAGTCAAGACGGGAGGTGACCAGCGCATGAGTAACAGTGCGTAGGGCATCTTGGTCCAAGTAAGGCCGCAACTGGCGCACCAGGCGAACCTGGGCAAATGCCCCCCTGGTCACGGTTGTCACATGATCTTCCAGAGACAACCGTGAATCCAGGAGGACACCCAAGTTGCGAGCCCTATATAACTGTAAACCACTCAGAGTTATAAATAAATGTTATGAATAAATTTAAAAAGGATGTGATAAGAAGCCTTCTTGAAGTTTTAAATTCAATATTCTATCTTATGTAATAGATCAATAGAAATATTCATATGTTCTGTAACGTTACCAATTCTTAACATTTCTTCAAGGCAATTTGCCTTTAAAACTGTACAAGGGATGTTAGAATCTTGGGGGGGGGGGGGGGGAGTGAAAAGACGGATCAGCCTAGAAACCCTATGTAGTAGCCACGAGAGAACTAAGTCCAAACCCCCCTTGGGTGCCACTGACCTTTATCTAATTCTAAGTAGGTGTCGACTGACTCCTGTGCCAACTGAAGCCTGTGCGTAGGCTTTTAGTGATAAATTAATTTAGCTGAATCTTCACATATGAACCTGGTCTTTCGTGAAAAAAATATCCAATTTAATCTAGGAATTAAATGGTCTCCAACACCTTGCTCCAGTCATCTAGAAGAATTTTCTGAAAAAGCTTTCCAAAATATTTGAGAATATTTTGGTAGGTAGCAATATATTAATGGAATTCCTAATTTGAGAGATCTTTCTTCTTATAAATAAACATTGCATATCAGAAACTGCTGAAACAGTGATGTTTTTTAAGTCCAGGGCATTTCATATTTCAATTGTGCTGCCATTCTACTGCCCCCAATCTCTGGGGGCAGTAGAGTGACCTCTGTCACTACAGGGTCCTGGCTGGTAGCACAGAAATACAATAACTGGTCTGCAATTATCCAAACAATCACTAGATAGCAGCACAGAGAGCAAGAAAAATATTAACTCTGCTACTTGTTCAGATTTTTGCACCCCAGATCTCGAAGTTTACTCTTTAATTTTGTAGTAAAACTTTAACATTGTTTGCATTTTCTTCACTATTTGTCCTCACACAAAAGAAAAATATCACCATTCACTGTAATAGTTAAGCATGAATAGATTTAAAAAGGAACTATATATCCTCAAAATGATTTTTGTGCTCTGTGTCTTCCACTTCCAACAGCTAAGTCAATTAGCTGTTAACACTGCCTTTTCAACCCAAAAGACATTTATCCTCCAAGTTTAAAAAAAAACCTCTTATACACTCAGCATGCCTATAGTTGGCTAAAATGATAATGTAATGGTGTGATACAAAATTAGAATATACATTATCTCTTCTGCCACATTGTATCAAAATGTTCTTTCTCTTTTAACCATTTAATCTGAAAAACAGAATGCTCTGAATCCTGTATTCAGTTTGTATTCACTTTCCCCAATTTGTAGTAGTGTGCAACGTTTGGGTCTCTTGGATGCACAGTTCCTGCTCAATGAGCAGGTAACAGCTGTGCCATGAAAGTTCTTGAACAGCTTTATCTGGTACACTAGTTGCATCATTTCCTAGATTCAAAGACTCTTCAGATAGCTGCTCTAAAGGTACTTTTTCAAGAGGCAACTGGACTTTCTGGTTACTTACTTACCAGAAAGTCCAGTTGCCTCTTGAAAAAGCATCTTTGGGACAACCATGACCTTGATGACTGAGAATCTCCACAGACACTCTTCAGATAGTCATTCACGACGTAGTCATATCATAGCTTGATGTACAACGCATCTTACATTCGGCTGCCTTTCAAGAGCTCATTGGAACCTACAACTGGTGCAGTCAGTGATGGATATGCCCTTGTGCCCATGTGGTACCTCTCTTTGCAAGCTACACTGGTTTCCAATCTGCTTCTCAGTGCAATTCAGATGCTGGTTAGATCTACTTGGTAGGAGGTTGGATTACTTGAGAAACTATCTCTCTCCTGTGTCAGATACCAGCCTGGGCATTTCAACATGGCAGGGTTGGGCATCCCAGATTCCTTTGATTAAGTAGTGCCCTCTAACAGGACCCCAGAAACATGCTTTTTCTGTCGCAGCACCTGCCTACTAGAATAAGCCTTTCTCTGAGATCAAGGTGGAACTTACTCCAATGCTGTTCTGGATGGCCTTAAAAAATCTGGTTCTTTTTCTAGGTTCCAAGCTAGAGTCATTGAACTCCTTTGCTGGGCATATGCCATCTTTACTGTTTATTTTTATGTTACGTTGAAATAAATAAATTAAAATACTGTTCTCCATTCCAAAAACTGTGAGGGTGGTGGGGGAAAGGAAGGGGAAGTAGAGGAGGAAAAGGAGAGGAGGAAAGAAGTAAATAGAAGAGTAGATGGAAGAACGGAGGGAAAGGAAAGAGAAGAGAGGAGAGGGAGAAAGATTGTTGTAAAACAAGGGAGATGAAATGATAGAAGAGCAACCCCGAATATAATTAAATTGTTTAGGATGAAGACTGTATTAGTATGAAAGTTAAAAAGAAAATGTGTATGTTAGATAAGACATTGTACATTTAAGATACGTTTATGAGGGAAAAAAATAAACTTTTTCAAAAAAGAAATAATAATAATAATAATAATAATAATTAAAAAAAACCTGTGAGGGTGGTTTGTTCACCAACTGTGGCCCAGAAAATGAACACTGAATTTGCTAATAGAAAATACATAGAGCCAGTTAGATCTGGTGATTAAGATGCTGAACTAGGAGCTGAGAAACCTGAATTCTATTCCTGCCTCAGGCTCAAGAACTGAGTAACGTTAGGCCAATCACACTCTCAGTACTAGGAAGGAAGGGAGGAAGGAACGGCAAACTATTCCTGAAAATATTGTCTGGGGACCCCCCACAGAGGCTCTCCAGAGGCCAAAAATGGCCCATTCACCAACTTCCGGTAGGACCGGAAGGCTCATTTTTTGCTCTCCCCAATCTCCAGAGCCTTTCTAGGAGTCTGGGGAGGGCAAAAACGGCTTTCCCCACCCCTTGTAGGCCCTCCAGAGGCCAAAAACAGCCCGTTCACCAACTTCTGGTCCCACCAGAAGTTGGAAAATGGACAGTTTCTGGCCTCTGGAGGGCCTCCGAGTGGGTAGGGAAGGCCGTTTTTGCCTTCTCCAGACTCCTAGAAAGGCTCTGGAGAGAGAGAAATGGGCCTTCCCCACCACCCCAAGGCCCTTCGGAGGCAGGAAACAGCCTGTTTCCCTACTTCTGGTGGGCCCAGAAGGCCCAAAAATAAGCTGGCTGGCACACGCATGCACACCAGAGCTGAGCTCACATGCCCACCAATATGGCACCTGTGGCACCTGTGCCATAGGTTTGCCATCACAGACATACAATATAAGCCAACTGAATAACTCTGGGCCAGACATTCTCTCAGCCCAACCCACCTCACAGGATTGTTATTGTGGGAAAAATAAAAGGAATATTATGTATGTTTGCTGCCTAACTTAAAAGATTATTATATTTTTTAAAAAATAATCTAATAATTAAATAATCTACAACCTCTGATATCTTTTCCTAAATAATTCAGATTGATTCAGAAAGTAAGATACCTTTATCACTAAAAATGATCTCACGTATATAACACATGATGGAAAGTAGAAATGAACATACAGCATACTGTGCAAGGTATCTACCAGTGAATGCTTTTTACATCCCAAAGATATAAAATGCATTCAGTGGTACTTAAATGTCTTGGTACATAGACGTGTCATCAGTGGTACATAGAAGCCTTGATGTCTTCTATGCCCTATTATTCCTTGAGTTAAAGCCCAATCATTACTGTCCTTAATAATCAAAATCTATCATCACCAGAACCTACCAGCAGCGGGCAGTTACATTTGCCTTGTTTGAAGACTTAACACCAAGATTATCATTCAGGCTCCTGGGGACAGTAATTTAGTAAATAATGCACTTGAAAACACTAAGGGTTTGCCTGAAATGTTTAACCTGTTCAAGAAGCATGCAAATTTAATTTAAGAATATAAGCAAGGAATTTTCTTCTTTTCATATTTTTAATTTGATTCCGACCCCATCTGCCATACTAAATAGTGGTTCGCTTTAAATGAACAGTTATGTATTCTCTGCTCAAATCAAATGTAGTTGTGTAAATCTAGACAGTTGCCTTTTTTCTTTCTTTTTCTTTCTTTTCCCTCTCCCTCTCTTTCTCTTCTTTTTGCATAATTCAGTCTGGTTCACATGACATAAGAAATTACTCAGGATAAAAAAATACAACTCTACAACCACTGGAGAGTGTGCATTTATGCGTTCTTCCTGATTATGCATTTATATGTTCTTCCTGATTAATTTGATGCAATTAACCAGGAATAAAGACCTACTGATTTCAAAGGATTTTATTTAAATATGCTTAAGTCTGGAATCAAAGTATTTGTAAAAATACTTTGTGAAGGTATTTTTAAAAATGCAAAGATACCCTTGAACCAAACCTGGTTCTATCCCAGTAACTGCAGAAACTATCCCAGTAATCGCATAGTTTCTAGCAACCATTACAGATATCATTATCTTCTGGGATGCTTTTTGAATTCCTGGTTTAGCCTGAAGCCCTATTTCTCTAGGGACGTCCTTTTAACTTCTGCCAATTAGCAGCTATACTTCCTGATCAATTAATTTTTATATGTTACAATCAGGAAGGCTCCCCCCCCCCATCTTAGCATATCTGGAATAAAATAATGGAGCAAATTTTAGCTCCATTGTTAAATTAGTGCAGAAAAAATTAACATAATTTGCCAGTTAAAAAAAAAAGAGTATGGACACAGTCAATCATTGCATGACATACACCAATCACAGAATGCCCGGATCTTTCCTTTTGCGTGATCCCAAAATGCCTGTAGAAAGATTTAACTCTAGCTAACCAGAGCAACTTGTTTTATATGAACTAGATTCTGGCTGAATACCAATTATAAATATTTCTGAAACAAGCCAATTCAAAACACAAGTTTATGTAGTATAATTAATGCAAACATCAGAGCATTCAGTGACTAACTACAATCAAACTAAAAGATATACAAACCTATTCTCCTAAAGAATGTATTATAATCCCAAGGCTTCATAAAGTCATGCATCCCAAGGCTTCATAAAGTCATGCAATAAATTTTGGTTTATCATGACATTAAATGTAGTCAGAGTAGCTATCTTTGTAGTTCATTATGTTGAAACATAAAAAAATCTTCTTTAAGACTATACCTATTATAGTACACAAGTCAGAACAGTTAGGTTTGTTATATTCAGCTAGAAAAATGGAGAAATGTAAGGATTATGTACCATTGCAGAGTATGCTCTGTTGAGGGGCAATATTTCATTTTGAATGCCTTTTTTAATGGAATACTCACTGTCTGAAATCTTAAAAATGTACAGCCTTAATGTTTGGATTGGTAACTAAAAGCTGTCTTTAACTGTACAAGTTATGTACAATATTAGCCAAAGTTAATCAATTTTTTCAATTTCATTGGTTTTAGTGGGATAATTTTCTTCTCTGGTGAAATTGGTAATATTTTCTAAAATTAGTATCTTAAATGCTGTTTAATATTAAAACTTTAGAGTATACAATTTTAAGACAGTGCTCTAAGGAAATGCAATTTCACACGTTTCTCATGTCTGCTTTGAATGGTTACACAGCTACGTCCATTTTTATATTGTTATGTCATACTCAAAGCCAACCTAAGCAGCATTTCATTCTTATGGGAAAAAATAGTTACCTTTCAGATAAAGATGTCCCTCTAATCAGTCCAGAGGGGCTGACCAATCCTGTGAAGAAATAACTATTATGGAACAACTATTAAAAGCATTTCCCAGCACCAAATGCACTGGAGTTATATACTGGGTTGAACAATAAAAAGGAAAATACATCAAATATTTTGATTTAATTGATCTGAAGAATCTTCTTCAGTTTCCTAACTCAACTATCATTCACTCATCAGAAACTTTTAAGCTGCAATTCTATAGAGAAATATGTAGCAGTAAATTCCATTTTACATGAATTATTTCTGAGTAGATAGGAGCAAGGAGTTAGGAATACAATTTTTTAGATTACAATCAGAGGATACTTAACCAAACCTTTTCATCTATTTATTAAAATTAGCTGCTTTCTTCTAATAAAGGATGCTTAATGGAACCTGTTACTTACCAATCGAGAAAAAATCTAAAGGTCAGAATTATAACTATTTCTGCCAAGTAGTTTCTCTACTGATATCCTCTAGCATTCCATAAGCAGATTGATTGTATTTCTAGTCATATCTCAATCTAACTATTGAAAAAAATTGAATTATCTAAAAACTATCCTCTTCAGATTCCACTGACTTTCACCATACAGAGGAAAGGGACCAATGGCAGCATAAATATATTTCGTTACGTATGTACCCAGAAATATACACCCACCTTTTTTTACATTAGTTTTCTTACGGAGTAAGGATAGCCTGGACCTTGTTAGAGATTACTGTGTTTGATATAAGCCTCTTAGTTGCTTCTGTAATTTACTGAATAGAAATGTCACCATAAATGCTCAGCCCTCAAAACTATTTACATCATTTAAAAAGTTCAGGAATCAATATGAAAGTGGCATTAGATGTTCAAATACTTAATTGTACTAAACCTCATTGCATTGGGGGAGGGGGTACTGTAAAAGTTAGTAAGAACCAGTAATTTAAGAACTTGGAAGGCTACAATGAGCAAAGCCTTAAAAGCAGTCAACCCAGTTCCTTATAATTACAATTCACTTTGACCTCTTAAAACCCCCTTACCTGTTTAAGAGTTTTATACAGCAGTTTGCCATGGGAACCCATATTTTGTGGAACACAATCGTAGCATCCTTGGTTGATAAGCACCTGCTGCCTAGCAATCATCCTGCATGGATATAGGACCGCACTAGTGTTCTTTATCCACAATAGGTTAAGCATTTCAAGGCAACCAGAGCAAGCTTGCATTTCAAGGTGTCTTCCATCTGCATGTCAAATGGCAACTAGTTAATTCTAAGAGACTTGGGAAACAAATGCAGTTTCTGCAGCCACGATGCAGGTGCAGCACTGTTCGCTTCCTCTTGACCTCTGGTGATGTGTAGTCAACTGTGCCCCGAAGTCTCCTGCAGCAAAGAGTTGTACTCCTGCACAGTGGGAACAGCTTTCCAAAGCTTAAGATCCCCAAATGCAGGAAATATAGCACATTTTTTTTTCAAAGTTTCACCACTTTTTTTTTCCTCCTGATATCATCTGTACTACAAACTAAAAAGTTTGCAGCGGTACCTACGAAACGATCAAGGTTGCATGCACATCCAAGGTGTGTAGACCATTTGCTTCAAAACGGGTCAAGTAAGAGCACCAATAACAATCGTACGGGTTTTAAATGACAGCGCTCTAGCTCTCAGGAACTCTTCTTCCATTCAGAACTACACCCAGGATTGCATAACTCTGAAGAAAAGCCCCTGGTGGTGGAGGAGCTCTTCAACTGTGTCTGGAAACGCGCTATCATTTAATTTTTTTTATGAGTTACTTTTTCTTTTCAATTTGGTGAAAAGGTTATGAGCAAGATGCAAAGCAATTTCAAACTTTCTTCAAATTAAAATCAGAACTAAGGCCAAACAAGTTAGGTGAACAAAATAAATCAAGAACTTAAAATTCAGGAACTCCAGCTCTTCAAAATCAACACAGTCCCAGATCTGTACACTGTTCTGAGACTTAAGATGTTTTCCCTGCTTCTTGCATGCCAGCAACAGCACCATTTCCTCGTAAAGATGAGGAGATAGCAGCCATTGATCCCCATTCACCGTACACAAGAGGACACAGCAACACAACAAACTAGATTTCTTCAGATCTGATACAAAAGATGGTCAATATCAAAGCGAAGGTTTCCCTGTTTCTTGTCTGAGACCCACAACTATCAGATCGAGGAGAAGGAGCAGCAGGAGCAGTTGTAAAGTACCCCCACAGCTGCAAACAAAGGGGTCAAAGGTTTGTCGTCAATTCATTTCCAGGCAGAAAAACCACTTTCCTCAAAAGAAACAATTTATTTAGAATGAAACAAAATCAGCTCGACTGTGAGCGCATGTTTTGAGTGACAGCTATTTTAAGCTGTGTGAGCCATAAAAAGGTTTTTTTTCCTTTACTTTTGCAGAAATCTTGTGTACACAGCACAAAGCAAAGAGGTCAATTTTCCACTTTAAAACATGGGCATTGGCATCACAAATAGCAGATACACAACTTTTTAAGCTGCCATTTTAGTAAAATGCACAAATACTAAACAGATAAGCTTTCTTCCATGAGGCCCATGTAAATTCCACATAAGCCAACGCTTTTCTTCGCAAAGGTCCATTAGAGTTTGGAATCCCTTGTGGTCTTCAGCACTTCACTAGCCTTGCTTTCAGGAGGAAAGAAGAGGTTATTCAGTACAAATGTTTACAAGAGATCTGTCTTCCCCCTATATTTACAGATAACTGTTTGAATTACAAGGCTATTAACGTTCTAGGTAATGTCTGAAAGCACCAATCACCCTTCACTGGCACAAAGCTTTTGAAATGAATTAACATCTGTATATAAATGCACAAATAGTAGTTCAGGGAATTAAAATATAGGGTAGAGATTGAAAAAAAATCAGCTGTACTAGTTAAAAAAAACATACAGGAGAAAAATCAACTGAATTTTCACAATTCACACAATTTCTCTCATTTTCAAAAAGTCAAACAAGAACATGAAATTTAGTGTTCTGTTTGCAAGTGTATTTTTTCACATTGCTATGTTATCTCCAACTACAGACTCATTACTTACTGGAGAAAACTAGCTAAAATATGCATCGGATTCTCTTCATTCCACATCTGTGTACATTTTTCTAGTTGTTCCAAAATACTTTAGTTTGGATAATGTAAAGGGAAATGTTTATCTTCAGTGACACATCTGGAGCAGTTAATATTGTTTACAGGGGGAAAACCAAAGGCAAGGAAATTAACATACATCAAATTACTTTACAATTTTGCAAGCCATTCAATCAGGCACCCTACATGGATTACTCTTTTGTATACTTAAGTGGCTACTCTTAACTTTTCCATTTTTATCCAGTTCAGATATATTCCCACATTCTTTTATTCTTAAAACATAGTCAAACTTCAACTACTTGTTTAAATTCCTAAGGAAGGCTTCTTCCTTTCCCCCTTATATATCTTGGGAAGAAAAGACCCATGCTAAATATATTGGCTTTAAAAATGCTAATCTTGCCTCCAGGTGTTCCAAATTTTGATAATCCAAATTGGGAGGCAATTGTATAAACATAAAAGTGGATCCTGGTAAATGAGGTAGCCTTAAATTGATACTCCACTGACAGCCATCAATGTATGATGAACTGTCAAAATGCAAAGCTCCTAGTTAATTTGGGGGGGGGGACTGGGGGGGGACCCAAACTCTTAAGTTTCCAATTATAGAATTTAAATCCTAAAGACAACATGCCAGTTAAGATTTTCTTACCCAGCTCCCCCAAAAGTGGTATTAAGTGACTGTCAGGAAAAAACACATTCTCCATCCTAATGTTGTAACTCTGGAAACAAATTTCTGAACATCTGCAGCATTCAAATATACATTGCCTTAAAGCTTCATAATACCATATACAAAAGATCACAATCTTATTTTTCTGCATACAGATGTGTCACAAAACTTAACTTTTGCTTTGCTGAAGTTTTGGAGGTTGGCTCAAATGAATAATTGTACTGCTGTTATTCTAATACAAACAAAAAGCTATAGCAGTTATAACTAAGTGCTGAGCCATCCAATGTTAGTTATCATTTTAGTCTAAATTGGACTCCTAACATTCTTTTTCTTTCTATAGCTACTACTGGACTATCTTCTTTCTTTAAAAAAAAATCTTAGATAAAAGGTTTGGAAAACTGAATTGCCCATTTCACATATCCTTAACCCAGTTCAAATCATAAGAAGCAGCACTGAACATAATTTTCAATTAAAATAGAAAAAGAAATCCATGGTGTAGGGTTTTCCAACACCGGTTCCCAAAGGTTGTCTAAAATGCCAGTATGTTCATTTTACCTCAAATTCAAGTTCTGAAGGATTTTTTTTAACAAGGAGAGCACATCAGTATGCATACTATTGCCAACAAGTTTGACTTTCGAATCTGATATTAAAGATTTTCCAAAAAAATAGAAGGATGGCTTTTAAATTAATATATTAGTTCAACAGAGCAAATTCCCTATCCAAATAAATACACTAAGAAAACTCTTTATGTTGCCACTAGCATATTGCATTTGACAAATGCAGTATTATGGATAATCCAATAATATTATGCAGTACAGGCAACATAAATCTGTCTTAGTGACTCTGCCTATAACAGTGGCTAGATTTAATTTGGTTCACAGTTCCAAGTTTCATTTATTACAGAACAATTTATATTTTCAGTTTGTATTTCAGAATTGTGGGATTTGGATTACTATACCCACATTCTTAAAGAGTGAAAGGGAAATAGTTTCAGAAGTGAGGCTCTACTTGAAAAAAATACTTTAAGGATAGCATATTTTCCAATAATATTTCATTGAGCAGTGTTTCATTAAGCCACTTTTCAACGATCGTAATTGTACTTATTCAAATTTGAGAATTGGTTTACACATGAGAAACATATTATTACTGTACAGTGGCTTTACAAACAAACAAAAATATTGGACTGGAGAAGAGACCAAGCAAAAAGTCACACATTTGAACTGTTGATACTTTCCTCCTAAGTCTTATCACATATTTTAAAAAGAACTCCTTTTAAAGACTTACTTTCAATCAAATTATGTTCTTTTAGTAAACTGAATTGCTTCCCCAACATTTGGTGAATGCAAAAGTGTCAAGGTTAAAACAGTGCAAACCAGACTATAAAACCTCACATAATGCCTATTATATTTTACCTGAAAAATATTGAGCAAGTAAGTTTCTTTTCTATTTCCACAGGGATAGAATGATAACTGAAATGGTTATGTGGCAGAACTTTTCATGAAAGTTCATGCCATCTTTGAAACTTGTGTTCCCAAGTTAGATTTTAGAATTCATTGTGCCTATTACAATTAGTAATGGGCAAAAACGATACCAGTCACCACCTGCTTCTTTAATACAGAAGTTCATGATGTTCATGGGTTATAGTAAAACTCTCATTACAACTACAACCCTTAAATGCACACAAGTTTTTAAAAAATCAACAAAGCAAAATACCATTTAGGAACATTTTTCAAGGGTATGCATTTCTCTGAATTTGGGAACAAAAACTGAAAACCCAACTGAAAGAAAACTACAGTGCGCCATCAAGGCTTAATATCAGCTGTTACAGGGACTCAACCATGAGTTAATTCAATTTAATTTTACATTTGGTAAACTAGGAATTATTCTGAAATCATAACTATAGTTTTATGGAAGCTGCAGCTCTCAGAATGGGCATGAACCATGAATGTTTTAAGTATGGCAATTTAGAACATAAGTATAGGAAAAGATTTTATGCCTACTTTAAACTTGTGAAATGAACAAGGACAAGTTAAAAAGTAAAAAGAAGTGGGAGGCAAGCTTGTTCAATGTTTCATATTTTAGTGAAAGCAAGCCATCCCTTTTGCTATACTGTCACTTGCAAGACAGTTGAGGGTAGCCTAGTGAACAGTTAATATATCTGCTCTCTAGAGTTTATAGAAAATAAAGGGAAAATAACAGTAACTACAGATCTAAAATTATACTTAGGGTGTTAGCTAAGGCTTAGCACCTGGCAGACACTGGAGGAGGGGGGAGTTGTATGAAGCAGCAGGATAAGCACAGAAAGCATTAGGACTTTAAGATGCACCACGAACAATGATCATGACCAAATAGTCATCCTCCGATTTAGCCAGGGCCTTTGCTGTAGAATCCAGGAATTGCTGAGAAAAATCACAGGGGGGAAAAGCATGCAAGACTCCACTGTTTTCTTTGTCTTTGTTGCCTCCTACTGGGAGGCTTATCACTCCAGCTGCCTGTTTTTGTTTAAGATAGGACACCAGGTTTCTTAATGGCCGCTGGGTAGAGGTGGTATTAGCTTCACCAGCCCCAGATGAGGCACGGTTGTCTGTGGTGCCAGGCACAGCAAGGAGAATAGCATATCCATTGGGTCCTGCTACTTTGATACGGCGGGTAACTTCATCTAACTTGGGCTGGTCCAAACGAAGACGCTGTGTGATCTTTAGTTGGGCCACTTTGCCACCAGTTGTTCCTTCCACCAGCAGATTGCTAGCTACGCTGAGGTCACCTTGTAATAGGTGCATGTTTGATGGAAAGTTGCTGTTCTTCAACAGAAGCATTCCTTGCCAGGCTAGGCAGAGTTTGGTAGATGATCCCGACTTTGAGGTTCCATCCTGCTGTTGCTGCTTTTGGGGTGGCTTCAGCCGAGATCCACTGCTACTATTCCCTTCAGAAGTATGCTCATCCTTTTTAGCTGGACTCTTGCACTCTTGGATGGCAGTTGATGCAAGTGTGCGATGTTTTCTTTCTTTTTCCATCAAACTCTTATGTTCCCGCTTTTCACTCTGGCCTCTCTCCAAACTCCCCTTACGTGGCTCTCTGACTGGTGAAGGACGATCCAACAAGAGTAAGCGAGAAGAGGGCCGATCAGTATCTGTATTATAGCGGTCTCTGATTAAGCTTGTTTCAGGACTACGATCTTGAGGAGATGCTACAGCAGGGCAGTGACGCTTACGAGATGAAGATGAACGTTCACTATCTGGTGATCGGTCCAAATGTCGACCCCCATCCTCCACTAGCCTTCGCTTCCTAGGTGGGTCTCTACTACTACCAAGCTCTCTTTCCCCACGAGTTCTTTCTAGAGACCAACCATCTCGACGCCGTTCCAGACTTTCAAGTGCATCATACACAGTTGCTCGATTGCCTCGGTCCCGAACTGGAGGTGGAGGAGGCACCCAGTCTGTTTCAGCATATAAGTCTCTATCACGATCACCATAGAGCAGTGGTGGTGTTCTGTCCCGAGCACCTCGGAGTGGATCTGGTGGGGCTCCACGATGTGCTCCAAAAGCTGATGTTTCTGCTACCAGCTCATAGTGAGCAGGAGGTGGAAGTGGCAATGGCTGCAAATAGGGCTGTTGATACCGATGCTCAGTGTCAGCAAAGTCCACTCGCAAGCGACGGTCTGGCCCACCCAAAGGAAAGCCACGCATGTGGGTACAAGCAGCTTGTGCAGCATCCAAACTCTCATACTGGATGTAGGCCCATGAGTCACCTTTACGATAATCGATGGTACGAATAGTACCAAAGCGATCAAACTCCCTGGCAAGAGCAGCCAATGGTACCCAGGGTCCCAGACCACCCACCCAGAGTCTCGTGGTGGGGGTTGCTTTACCATAACCAATTTTAATAGGATTGCGCAACAGCACTTTACCAGACATGGCAAGCTTAGCCCGGTGGGCCATATCCAAATTTTCAAACTTAAGAAATCCGTATGTGCTAGTTTGACCCCGGCTTGGCCTCTTAATATCCACTTCGGTGATAACCCCAAAGCGATCAAAAGCCCTACGAAGGTCTGACTCTGTAACTGATATATCCAAATTACCCAGAAACAGGGTGCGATTAGCTCTCTGATCATCTTCAGGACTGATCTCTTCTTCAGTGGCCGTTCCTGTACCAACCCCACGAAACGCAGCGGCCGCCACTCCAGCAACTCGATCCAGACTGTAGGTGGGCCTCACCCGATCATAGAAACTGCTGTAGTCTCGTTCTCTTTCCAGCTCCCGGGGCAGAGGTGGCGGGGGCAGGCGACCCAGGGCAAGCTGTTGCAATCGGAAGTCTCTGTACCCTAAGCCTGCCCCTCCGCCAGCAGGCGAGAGGGCCCTCTGGGTGGCCCCAGTTGCAGGGTGCCTGATAGTGGCGGGAGATGCCCCCGCCACACCCACTGCTGAGGCCCCATAGGGAGACTCCTTGTCCAAAAGCGCTGGGGAACGACTGCCCCGTCGCCGGCTGCTTCCCCCTCCGCTGCTTCCCCCTACATAAACTGCCTCGATCTTCAGCGGCCGATGGTAGAGGACCAAGCGGCCGCGAGCATGCTTAGCCGCCCGGGCATCCTCAGGGCGGCGGAAATTGACAAAGGCCACCCGCTCGTCGCCGGACCCGGTGCCCGGAGGCAAGCGGCTGATTTTGACGCTGACGTCTCCGAAGCGCTTGAACTCGTGGAAGAGGCCGTCTTCGATCGCCTCGTCGCTCAGCGCCGAGCCCAGCTCGCTGATCTTTAGCGTCTTATACTCACTGCTGCCGGCGGAGTCGGAGGGGGGCGCGCGGGAATCGACGCCGCGGCCGCTGCTGCCACGCGAGGACGAGGAAGACTCCGCGTTTTTGCTGTTGTTGCTCCCGCTGTAGCCGTGGCGGCCGCTGCCGCTCCCAGAGCCCCCGACCGCGGCCGATTCATATTCACGGCTACTGGCCCGGCTCGCTTTTTCCAGATGAAGGCTCCGCCGACTACTGCCGCCACCGCCCTCGCCCGAGCCGCCGCCCGCAGATTTCCCACTGCCGTTGCTGGGCTTCTTACTGCTCCGCTCGGTCCGCGCCGAAGAAGAATCCTCGCCACCGCGGGACCGTTTGGCCTTGGCAGGCGAGCGCTCCTTGCCCTTCATGGCGGCAAGCACCAGCAAGAGGGAATCGCGCGCGGAGTATCGCGCCTCACGGACCCGACGCCATCTTGGAACCTCTGGCAGGCTGAAACTCCGCCCACTGGGCAAGCATTGGACAGTTTAATCGGAACCCATCGTCTCCATTGCACAAAGGACCTGTCGGTGAAGAAAAGCGTAGAATCTGAAGCGCTCCAAGCACCGGAAACGGAAATTTCGCCTTCCTACGCTACTTTCACCAGGCCGTTGGATGAACGGCCAATCACTCATCGGTTTCTTGAGCGGTAATGGGCCGAACTGGAAGAACTCTCATCCCATTGGCTGAAGCAGGAATCCCAAGTCTTTGTCTCCCCCCCACCACCACGCTCTTATAGACGGTTTTTGTGGAAGGCCTCAGTTTCCCCGCCGGCCTGAACCCGCGCGAAAGTGCTCAGACCACGTGGAAGCTTTGGGTTTGACAGACGAACGAGATGGTCGGGGAGGCGGGGGCCTCAGTTGGTTCTTTTTGTTTGGGGTCTGCAGTGGACGCAGCTTCGGGTTTTTTTTAGCTTAGGCGGGAAAAGACTTGTCGGGTGGATGTAGTTTCGTGTCTCTCTGTTTTTTCCCCAGCGAACGCGGGCGTGTGTTTGTCTGGGCGGGAAACGGTTCTCAGCCTCAGCAATTTTAAGATGTGTGGACTTCAACTCCCACAATTCCCCTGCCGCCAGCCAGGTCATTTCTTCACCCAATGCTGGCGAGAAAATTCTGGAAGTTAATGTTCACGCATCTTGGTTGCTGAAGCTGAGAAACACGGATTTAGCGGATTACGGAAAGGATCTGAGTCTGGCTCCTCGCATATCCGAACCCCGCCCCAAAAGCAAAGCGCTTTTTACCCGGAATCCATTCAAATTAGCTTCCCAAGGCCGCCTCCTCGCTAAACTACTCGGGGGGCTTACAAAGGGTTAAAAACATCAGGTTATAAAACAGGAGGAATGTAAAACACATGGAAAATAGAAAGCACCGTCCATTTTCGGTGGTTTCCTGAAAGAATTTGATATTTCGAAGCACGGGCCGAGCTATTCGGTTTATTAAAGTAATTTAGTTGCTGTTCTCGGAAATCTCATTCATTAAATCCATAAATCCCATTAAATGGCCGTAACAAGGAAAGCATTTGCAAATAATAATTTTTAAAAATCGACTGAAAAGGCTCGCTGGAATTTTTTTTTAATATAGCAGCTAAAAAATGAACCGCAAAGGCAATACTACTGCTGGTATTCCTATATCTTCGGGGAATAGGATCCGGTGACCTAGAAATGATTCATTGAATTTATTCGTACAACTGCCATGCAAAAATTAAGTGTGATTTTAGAACACTAAAACAAGAGGGCTAAACCTCAGAACTGTCTTGACTTGTTAGTTTGTTTTATTTAGAACTGCACAAAATGTTGCCGTTGTATACTGTAATCACATTTCAAAGTTGTCATTTTAAATGAGCAAATTGTAAAGTACTGCAGTACTTGCAATCTTTAAAGAAACATTTGCTGAAATTAATGGAAATTACGGAAGTGAAAGCCAGTTTGGTTGAAGTAGATAGACTTACTCCACTAGAAACTGAGAGACTGCAAGTTCTAGTTCTGCTTTAAACACAAATCCAGTTGTTAATCATCAGTTAATCCCCAGATAGAAACCAAAGAGAAACTTGTGCTGAAAGAATTGGGGGACTTGTCCATGTAGTTTCCAGGAGTCCAGACTGACTCAAAACACAAAATGGAAGTAATGCACAAGATGCAAAGCACTCTGATTTGATGTTATTTTTACTCTCTTCAATGAGATTACTGGAACAATTTTTTAGACGACTATCATATTGCTTGATTTTCACAAGTTAGTTGTTAGTGACTGGGATAACTACTAGCTAGAACATCTTTCTCAAGGTAAAGTTTCCAGTGCAGATTATGACCTGCCAGCCATTTCTCTTGTTTACTTGTTCTCAGAGAAACCACTTCTTACTTAAGTAATAAAATGAGGAGAGGAGAAAATTGGGGCCAACTAGCCTATTTTTCCAACATCATGCAATGATTCTGAGTAAACAGAGTTGCTGGTTACTTCTCCAAGAAACCTTCCCTCCAAATGATGCTGCTATGCCCAAGGTTCACATTGTGTTGGCCAAGGAGAGAAGATTCACGGCAAGTGGACTGGTAGAGAAGCAATCACCAGTCTTCAAGCAGTATTGGGAAACAAATTACTCCTAATTTTGCTAAGTAAAGAAGCAATCTTCAACACTATCATTGCAATGATATGGCTTCCTTCCTACTTCCTAGTTACTCTGTTCTATCAGTGGTTCAAGAATATTTTTAAAGAGTGGATATTTCAAACATGCACTAAAAATAGAATCTCAGATAATGATGCATCAATGAATTCATAAAAATTTAAGATCACCCAGCTGGTGTTTGTACCTAAGGTGGCAGTAGAACTCATGGTCTCATGGTTTCTATCTTGATGCATTACTCCTGTACACCAAACTTTCTCTTTTAGTTTTATTAGCCTTAAATTTTTTATTTATTAATTATTATTTAATATGTCCCAGCTATGCATCTCTTGTTTCAGTGATGTGAACAGAATTATAGCTGAAAAGATTTATTTCTGGGCATGGTTGATATGGTTGCCAAGCTAGACTTCTAGTTCAGATATCGTGGCTCTGCTTCCCTTTGGGAGGAAGTTTTTGTCTCCTCTTACCACCCAGCTGAGTTAGAGATTTTGTAAGTGGAATGCTAGTTGGCAGCTTTGCAGCTTCTCCTTAGTAGCTCAGTCAAATTTTAAAAAATTAATTTCTGTTTCTAAGCAAGGCGATTGTTAAGTGGATTTTATGACCTTTTTTGCCATGATTCTAAAGCAAATTGCTGTCGTTAAGTGAATCACACAGTCATTAAGTGAATCCAGTTTCCCCCATTGGGGAGGTCAAAAATGGTGATCCTGGTATGCCTGAACCATCATAAATACATACCGGTTGCCAAGCACCTAATTTTTGATGGGGATGTTCTGATGGCCGTAAGTGCGAAGTCTAGTCAGAAATCACTTTTTCACTGCCACTGTAACTTTGAATAATCACTAAATGAATGGTTGTAAGTTAAGGACTACGTGTATTTTGTCCATTTCCACCTTTTAGACCTGGCAAGGTACATGCTATGTGTCAAGTTAGTGGGTTTTTTCATTTTATATTTTCCATACCTTTTATAGGGAATTCGGTGATGGTCAGATTTTTGTTATTGCAACATCTGAGTTGCTTTTTGATTTGAATATTTCAGAAATGAAGATAACCACAGATTTTTTTCATAGTGGTTCTGGAAGTTTGGGGAGTGAAAGAAGTGATGGTATGAAAATGTGATCAGATTACTTTTGTATAGTAGCAATGCTACATATTATCACTAGGTTAAATTATGAAATCTATATAGGAATCATTTGTTGATTTAACCTGAGAAGTATTAGGGTTACAAATCAGTGCCAGATAATTTCACATTTCAATATAACTTGTCTTCATCTAAACAAAATACTAAGAACCTGTGTGGGAGTCAGGCAGAAGAAGATACTCAGACTGGGTGTCATAGAAACGAATTAATGGTTACCATGAATCTATTTTGAAATCACATTGACAGAACCTCCATTAATTTCTATTTTGAGCAGCTTTATTGGGTTTGGAGAAGGATGACATAGCAGAAGAGCATACAAGGCTGAATTTGATCATAATGGAACTGAGACTGTATTCTTATATAACTGTATTTGCAGTTCTTTTGAATGATATATAGCATCCTTATTGAATTCTATATGGTGCAGTTGCTTCTCTCCCCCCTCCCCCCCCCCCCCATTGCCCATTTATGACGTTTAACACACTGGATCAAAATACATTTTCTACCAAAACTAAAATACAAGATTACATTTCTGTCCAATATTTATTTATCTATTAAATTTATTGGCTGCCCACCTTACTACAGTAAGACAGAATATTGGACTTCTAATATGCAAGAAACCAAACCTAGTATAGTTATCCCATCAGTGAAGAGAAATACAGATAGTCCTTCACTTACGACCACAATTGAGCCCAAAATTTATGTTACTGAGAAATTTGTTGTTTTCTCCATTTTGCGACTTTTCTTCCCACACTTGTTAAATGAATCACTGCAGTTGTTAAATTAGTAGCATGGTTGTTAAGTGAATCAATACAGAAGGTCCCACTATTTTAACCAAATAAATTCTGTGCTTATACTAGAATGGAAATATGTACTAATCAGAATAGGTATCAAAACTGGTGGATGCTCAACTCAGGCAAGGAAGTACAACCATAAGTTTTAAAAACAGTCCAAAGAAAAGCCACAATATAGAAGAGCATCACACAGGGATTGTCCTGGCAACAGGAGTTATAGATTCCCTGCAAATCAGACAAAGAACTCACAATAACATCCACATATCCTGTCATGAGTTCTGGAGGTGAGATATTCCAGGACCTATCACCCAAAGTGGGTCATCTTCCTTGGTACATGTAAACATACAAAGTAACATAAAAGCTTCCCTATTAGCTACAGTGGAACATCCTGCAGGGACACTTCTGTGCTAATTACCAGAAATCCTACAGACACCCTTCAACTCCCCTTATAACCCATATAAGATGAATCTGCCTGGAGGGTGATATTCTCCTAACTGAGACAGCACCAACGTGTCCCATCTTTGTTAAGCATGTTTTCATGATGATGCCTTCTCCAATCAACCACTGAAGCCATTTAGATCTTCTAATTTTTTATTTTTTTGCTATCTAGCATGCTGTACTGACAATTGCCATACTGATATAAATATGGCCCCCTTCCCTTAAATCACTGGGCACTAATCTCCATGGATATTTTGACTCAGTGTAAAGGAGAGACTGAACACCTGGCTTCTGCAGAGAATCCTGCTCCAGAACTGCAGCATAATGCCTGACCAGTACTTTCCAAAACAATTGTCCTGTCTTAGATATGCAAACCTAGCACCTTTTCAAAATCCAAACCTTATTTAAATAAAGATTTATTTTTACTTATTTAGCATATGGCAATGTTACATTAGCCAGGAGAGTACAGAGCTATTTACAAAGTAGTTGTTTGGCTGCTGACGATTGCCAGTCCGTTCTGTTCACACTCATGCACTATCCAGAGTGCACCATGGGGCAGATCTGCTCATAAGAAATTAGTGGCATTCTGCAGCATCATCCTGGGCCTTCTTTCACCACCAATGTTGTCTTGCAGTCAGGTGTCACATCTGGGCAAGTCCAGCACTGGTAGACTATTCACACGAAACACCACCACATTTTTCACCAAAGTGATATCTATTTATCTACTTGCATGTAGCATGCTTTCAAAGTGCTAGATAGGCAGAAGCTGAGGCAAGTAATAGGAGCTCACTCCACCACACAGTGTTAGGACTCGAACTGCCAGAGCAAAGACCATCTCCAGTGTCTTTAAGCCATTGAGCCACTGTGCCTCTACAGATTTATCTTTTAGTTTTTATCTATTATCTATTTAACACTAGTCTTCTGTTAAACTGGGAAAGAGATGTTCTATCAGTAATACGTTGCTAGTTCTGTCACCATTAGCTTTGTTAGTTTTCTATTTCTTCTGCTGACAAGCTTTGTGTGACTGTATTTATCTGCTGTTTATACCACTTTTGTTATTTCTGAAAACTCACAGGCATAACTGGTAACTTATCTGTCAACACATCCAGGATCAGTACCTAATAACTTCTGTCTTCATAATGTTTGCAGTTACTTTGTAGTCATCCTTATTGGGAAGAGGGGAATTTTCAATACTTTGTTTTAGTTTTGATGGCAATAAGTGCCTTGGGGAACATTATGGGAATATTGAATGTTGTGATTTAAAAACTTGGAAAGTTATTCCTGTTATATGTTTATTAAATTCTTTTGCTTTTGGGAAAAATGTAAAAACTGTCACTAGTAGAATTCTTGAATCTTTTGCTGTTGTTCCACAAACACTGCAGAGATATCTACCATTTTACATCATTTTCTGAATATCTGTGTTAGGGTGTTGTACTAAATTGGATTGGTGTAAATTGTCATTCCGTTTTCTTAATGGCAACATATTTTTCCCTCTTCACATCAGAATATAGAATTTCTTCATGGAATGGGACGAAAGCAGACACCAGTTGTTTTATTTAAAACTGATCAGCAGAGGGCAGAAACTGTATAAGAATTTTTCTAACACTTCCCTGATTGTAGTGTTCTATCATCTGTCACTTATCTTAGATGTTGATAATGATATCATCCAGAGTCTGAATTGTAACATCTGCTGTAATATTTCATTTCACTAAAATAATTCATTCCTTGCTAAGTTTTTCAGTCAAATGGCTGACGGCAATGCTAAATTTGAATAAATAATGAGAGAACTTTAAGACCCATTAATGCAGCCATTGATCTCTTTCTCCTAAAATTCTGAGAATGATCAAGTGCTTTCAAACAGGGTTCCTGGCACTATCTGTCATTGCTCTTCCACAGTTAGCTGAAAGCTGAATTGCAATTGGCTGTCCATGCATCAGAGGTCCTGTGCATTTTGAAATCTACATCTTGTTCTGTTCTATACGTAAAGTGGGAATAGAGTTGCCAAGCAGGCAAGCTTTCAGCACTAATTATGACACAAAGTTCTCCTGTCAATATGTCAATAATTTCTTAACATCATTGTAATACTGCTCTCTCTTTCACCTTTAATTGTAGTTGCTATTGTTGTTGTTGTTACAATTCTTATTGTCTACATAATAGAGCTAGAAAATTGCAAATATGCCTATTTCTACATACATAAACTGAACTATAAGTCCTGTGGAGTTCATCTCAGAGCAAACTCTAATCAAACTTTATTGTAAGTTGACATTAGCAGAATTGTGCAAGTCTGAAAATACATTTTCCCCATTAACTTTACAGCCCAACAAACTAGAGAAGGTCCCTTCTGAGACCTTTGCCATACATTTCTTCTGAGGGCTGAACTGACTCTTACTTTACCATTTTCCTGGTTGTGACTCTTTTCCTGTCTCCTAGGTCATGCCCCTCACGCCTACAAATTTTTAAAAAACAAAACAAAACAGAAAAATTAGATTTCCAAAATCTCCAGGAATGCTTTGCTTTGAAATAATCTATCACTTAAAGAGGAGAATCAAAATAGGGACTTCTGTGATGGCCATGGTGAGCTGAATGACCTTGAATGAGCAGGGATGGCATAGTGGCAGGGATCAGCAACCTGAAACTGAACACTTTGGATAAATTCAAGTATAGTTGGAACAATAGACTTGGAAATTAAAGTTAAGATTGTCTGCTATCATAGACAAACTAGATGTAGAAGAGATTATAAAACTGGAACAAGTTTTACTGGATAAGACTGAGGGTAATTTGAATGTGGATTTAAAAATGACAAATTATAAGTGATATAGAAAAAGATGTTATACTATCCACTATACAAATGAAACCTGCTAATGTCTTAATAATTAAAAGTGATATACAAATAAGAAACCATAAGAGTGACTTAGATAATTTTCTTATTTAGGATTTACAAAAGAGACTTCTTAAAGTTTCAGAGAATTTTCTGAGAAGAGACAAAGAGAAAAGGAAATAAAATTTTGGAACATAATTTAAAGGGATTAAGGTTAAAATAAAAGGGAAGGAATATAAAGATGGTTTATTTGACCAAGGTTAAAATATATGTGTTGTTGTTTCTAGTAACCTTTGAAGGATTTTTATTGACCAGAACCAAATGATGAGGCTTTAAAGGTTTGGAAAAAGATACTTTTTATTTTGTTTTTAGAGAAAGTCATGAGACTTTAAGAATTTCTTGATATGTAAGAGATGAGATGTGAGAAGAGGAAATCTTTTGTTGCATTCTCAGAGAAAGTGATTAGTTACTGAAATTACTAAAAATGGCTTGGAAGGATCAACTAAGCATGCTTTGTCTTCCTTTCTCCTGACCTGGGGGGAATATATAGAAGAAGTGAACAATTAAATAGGATTAATTAGCTTGGAGGGGGTTACTTTTGTTGTATACTAGTTATTTCAATAGATGGGAAATTCTCTTTCAAGGCAATTTATTTTCTCAGAACTGACCCCCACATTCCATCATCATCCCAAGAACCACCCCCCAAAAACAAAACAGGAATAGTTTGTTTTTGTTTTGACTTCCTCTGTTGGAGAAATGGATAATTTGATCTGCCTCTGTAAGTAAAACAGAAAATACAACAAACCACAGCTTGGCATTTTCATGCTGGCTGGATCCCTGCTGATGGGGAGAAGGGGTCTTGTCAACTACTTCAGAAGATAGCTCCTACTGACTTATTGTTTGGCAGCTCTTGTCCATTTCATCCCTACTCATTTCCCTTAGCTACATTATATCACCCAAGGAACTGTGAGGACTGAAAGACAGCATGGGTCCCCATTCAAATTAGGCCAGTGAGTGTCTTTTATATCCAGAATCCAAAGTAATGGGAGAAGGAATACTTGGTTATCTGGAAGTCTCTTGATAAAACTAGAAGAAAAACTGAGAGCCAATTTGGGGTAGTAGTTAAGGCATCAGGCTAGAAACCAGAAAACAGTGAGTTCTAGTCCTGCCTTAGACACAAAGTGACTCTCAGCCTAGGAAAAAAAAGTCAATGACAAAATACTTCTGAAAACTTGCCAAGAAAATTGCAAGGATTAGTCCAGGAAGTTGGCAGAAGTCAACTCTGACATGAAGGCACTGAAAAGGAACTATAATATTAACACTATTAGCCATTCTGCTATTTGGGATAAATGGTATACAGATAAAACAATGTAATAAAAAGATATTCCTGCACTAACCTCCTTGTTGTACAATATTTAATTTAAAGCATAATCTGTTACTCAAAATTTATATTTTGTTCACACACACACACGTGTTATATATTCTGGAAATTACGTGAACTAAAATTGAAAATGTAGATGAGCAAGCTTACATTGTTTAAAAACCTCAGTTAAGTCTTGAACAAAGGCACAGATTTTTTTCCAGAATTGGACAGATACTTTTAATTTCCTGAAATATAATCTAATAATAATGACATAATAAACTCATCTGGGGGGCAGGCAGAATATCCGTTCTATTAATATCAAATTCTAATTTTCTGAAGGGGTGCCTTCTGCTTTAAAGTATTCATCTCAGAAAATGTTTTTATTATTTTGATAGAATTTCTTTTTATTTTATTTATTTATGAAATTTATTTACTGCTTATCTCATATCCAATGACTCTGGGCAGGGTGCAACATAAAAACACTAAACAACATTAAAATCGTCAATCTAAAAAAAAAAAAACCAGATAGAAACGTTAACACAAGATGGCAAAGGAGAGAGCCAGACACATGGGGGATTCAAGTTTTAATTAGTCAACCACTCCAGTATGAAGCTCCCCCATTGGGTCCCCAAGCCAACTGCAGAGCCGAATCTTAAGGATCTTACAGACTTTCAAGAGAGTGGGAGCCAATATCATCTCAGAGGGTAAGAATGTTCTGCTGCTTGTAAGTTTATAAGATCACTGTCCTAAGAATCAGAAAATATGTTCCCAGCTATCTTACCCTCTCTATAGTTCTTTTCTTTTTCTTTTTTTTTTTGGAGGCATAATTAGAGAGGAAGACAGGTGGAGGTTGGAGCTTCACTTTTCAGCCTGCTCACCTGATAAAGCTTTAAATTGCATAAGTGATATTTGGGCAGGCAAGGACGAATGCCAAAAAAGCAACTGAGAATGTGATGATAGGGGTAAAGTCATCCATTTTATAATTTTAACAACTGTTTTTAACCTTTGCATTTACGAGCAGCCATTCTGGTGAATCTGAAGATGTTTCAGCAATTCCTAAGAGCTGAATTTCTACTGATGCAAGAATGGATAAGGCAAAGGATCTGCCCAATGTGTGGGATGCATGGAGCAAGTGGCCAACAGGTTTCATACATAAGGGCTGTCACATTTTCTGTTCTTGTTTCCCTGCACTATCAGTCTTTAAGCTACATACTAGATATACTACTACATATTAGTGACATATCAGTCACTAAACTAGTGCAGATTGTTAGGAAGCCTCAGTGTAAACTCACAAATAATCTGACGTTATTGCACCATTGCTGTTTAAGTAGGTACTGTAATTTCAGACGCTCTTCCAATTACCTTAATCGTGGAAGAAAGAATTGGGAATCTGAGTTAAGTCTATCAGGAGATGCAGATAAATTTCTCATTGTAATTATTTTGTGTTTTATTTTCTTATAGCTTCTGATTCTCTTTAGTTCTTGCAAGCCTTGCTGAAATGCTATTCTTGCTTAAGAAAATCTTTCAGTTCTTGTCATCAGCTGACAATTTATCAAGACAAGGACTTGATTGGTTGTGCACAGCTACTTAAACATTAGGGTTTTTTTTCAAATTGGAAAGCAATAGGTACATTATATATAATAGTTTCATTCCCCCCCCCAATAATGGTGGATAAGCCATTCTATTATTTTTTTATAAATGGCAGTTTGAATGGTTCATCGCTGTGAGCAATGAGCAGTCTTGTGATACCTAACAATTATTTTCTGTTGATAGGCCAGGGATGATAGGCCAGGACCGTGATGGTGACATCTCTGATGGCGTGCAATCCGTTACCCCAGTTCAGCTCTGCTGGACATGCGTGTGTGCCTCCCGCCGGCCAGCTGGTTTTCGGGTCTCTGCTGTGCATGCGCAGTGGATGGAGTGTGTGCGGAGGGCACGCACGCATGCATGGGAGGGGTATGCACAGAGACCGTGCACACATTGCATTTTGAAGGTTCAGGCACGCCCGTGAGCATTCGTGCGCATGTGCGCTGCTTTGGGCATTCGGTCTGGAAAAGGTTAGCCATCACTGGGCTAGGGCGAGATCAAGGAAAGAACAGTAACTTCATTGCATTTAAATCTTACAGCCTATCTGCCTTGCATATATAGGTTTGACTCACACTGTATACTCAACCAAAACATGTAATTGTTCAGCATGATGTGAGAAGGCAGACCTAACATTTCTAGTTCCTAATAATATAGTTAATTCTTATTGGCTATAAGAGTTTGCTTTAAGTCAACGAGTTAGTTTTCAAAATATCACAGGAGGTTTTGTATTGTAACTGTTATGATTTAACATGAGTCATTTTTTGAAATGCATTTGTTGTATGCATACATCTCCTCCCTCAGTAGAGAAATATCATCATCTTTGATATTTCAGACTTTGCCAAAGAAATTCAGCCAAGATCTTTTTAGTATGTCCTTCAAAAACTTATGGATCTGAAGAATCAAGACCATCCCAAGTTTCAGATGGCAAATGTAATGAAGAATGCACAAGCACCCAATCTCTCATGAAGTGTTAAATTGACAGAGTTAGGAATGCAACATTTGTCAAATATTCAATAGAGACTATTGAAGAGAAACAGGAGGACATGAAGAAAGTAAAGGAAATTAATATAGAAGCAGGAAAAATGAGGGGTACAAAAAACAATGTTACTTGATCTCATCCAATCAATATTCATTACCCCATGAATTTTTTTTAAAAAAAATAAGGCATCTGAGCCAGGAAATATCCTCGGGGTTGAGGGGTGATGAATCCTGGGGAGAGCTTGGAAATGGATAAGGCCCTTAACCAGGACCCACAGTAGGGGGAAAGCTGTAGTTGAAGGAGTACTAGCAGTCCCAAGTCTCAGTCAGGACTTCCAGAGCAGCCCCAACCCTTTGAGAGTGACAGAGACAAAAGAGACCAAATTACAATAGTGCCAGACCATAGGAGAAGGCTCCTTTAGAATAATGGTCTACCTAGGAGTTATTGCTTCTAAGTAAGACAGCAGTCTCAAAGGGGATAAATATTTCATCAGTTGGAAATGATTCAGTACTAGAAAAAGCAGCTATATGCTACTGTGATCAGCTATCAGAACTTTCTTTGCTCCTTAAACTTGAGCCCAAGATCTCATGGCTTCTTAGCGTATTATCATTTGCCAGTTTCATGAGCAGAATAATGGCTACACTACACAGTCCCAGTCACAATGGATTTTCACCCATCGTAAATACCTCATAATTGAAGGTGAGGATGATGGCAAGTATGTTAGGACTATCTGGGCATCAATTTTTTTCTCTTATAGAGCACCTGGAAAGTGTGAGGACAGATAAATTATTCAAATAACCTGGATTATTAGTGAATATACATACAATGTAAAACAGGGATAATCTCACAAAGACTGTTTAATGTGTTTATATAATTACATAATGCAACAAAATTTCTATTTAATAACCAGTGGAAGAGAAAGATTGAACTGCAAATTAACACATATATGTCAATGATATCATTACAAAAGTGATGCAGATCACCATGTAAGGCAAACAATTAATAGAATTTAACTGCCTCATCCAAAATCAGATTCAGGGAAATATCCATTATTCCAAGGAGACACAAATTTCAACCCTTACATTTGAATTCTGCTAAACTAGAGTCCATTCTATGGCAGTTTCACTGTGTTAATACAGGCTAGGCCAGTACATGGTGATCATGTGTTACCTCAAAGGCACTTTGCTTCTCAGAGGTGTCACAATTCATATTACTTGAGGAGCAATCATGACATTCTATCTTTGAGGTCTCTGGCATATGCAGGAGCCTGAGGGCTTTTGTGCATCTTTTGTAAAACAGTTTTGATGGCATCTTTGTCTGCAGCAAACTGAACCTATGTGAAAATGACAATACTATAAATGTGCAGCAAGATCAGGAGGTAAATGCCACTTCGATGAACAAGGTCCCGACAATTGATGCAATTTGTAGGTGTATTTTGTGATGTCCATTTTCTCACTACCTAGTTCTCCTATTGGCCCCCTTTTGAATGACTGTTGGAACTGCTTCATCACATTAATTGTTTCATCACTTTCAAAATTTTGCACAGTCCGGATATAAAATCAGTTTTGGCAGCAAATGTTCCTTGCATGTAGATATGCCAAAAGACTTCCAATTGATTTTTTTTCAAAATGTATAGTTAAACTGAACTCTTTTTAATTTTATTATTAATATCTTGCCTTTCATGATGAAGGCCATTACAAACATTTTGCAAGCAATATAAACAGGTGGAAATAAAAATAGCGTACAATAGTATTTAAAAGCCAAACATCTAGAATCTTCCCAGAGGGCAATTGTTTAGTAAAGCTTGTATCAGGTTGCAGAGGGAGGAAAGAATCAAACTGAGCAAGTGTCTGTGTTGCTTTTCATCTGCCTCCCTTTCTCTCCTTCAATGTTTACCTTGTCTTGAAACTTAATACAGTCTTATAAAAAAGAAAAAGGAAAGTTTGTGGTCTTGCTCCTCGGAGAAGCTAAAGGAGCAGTTCAACTGAATAGACTTCTGGGATGGCTGACATCAATCTCACCCTTTCTCAGTGTGTTCTCCAAATTATTGGATTCCACCTCTTAGCTTTAAGATCACCAATACATCTTACAAACAAATACAGTAATTAATTATAATCAAATAGCTAGTGCTATACTATCACACATTCCACAAAAAACCTCCAACTTGTTTATTTCAGTGAAAGAAGTCTCTGCCTGAATGTCTATAGAGATTCTCATCCATCTAGGTTCTGGTTGTCCCAAGGGTGGTTTTTTAAAAAGGCAACTGGGCTTTCTTTGTTTTTCCATGAAGACATTTCACTTCTCCAAGAATTCCAGTTGCCTTTTGAAAAAGCACCTTTGGGACAGTCTTTCTGAACAACAAGCATAACATTATATAGAGAGAAAGTTAATATGTGCATATACCTATATAAAGTTTTGATAAATAATGTCCTTATTTCACAATAATAGGCCATATATAATACTGTATATATCTATAAGGAACTTGTTTATGAATTGCAAATAATATCCACTTTACCAATTACACGTTGGGTTGAAGATATGAAAACAACCTTTTAAAATTGTTTAATTTGGGGGGTGGGGGGTCACTTGTTTTCCTTTTCAATCATAAAGTCATCTTAAAACATTTTTTTGGCATTGCATTCCTCTCCTTTAGAAGCAAGGGCAGAACTGTGTAACTGCCTGCTATGTCTTTTGTCTGTATGGAAGAATTTTTCCCCCTGGATTTTTTTTAATACCAGTATGTATGTTTCTGTGTTATTTGTTTGTTTCTTGCAGTGAGATGATACAAATTGTTTTAAAGTCCTTTTGTTACTGAAATATTTTTAAGGATGGACATCTTGCCACTCATGCTTAGATGTGAAGACCTTACACTAGTTGCATCTAAGGTGAATGCACCCCATTTTTTCAAACTAAAGGAGCTAAATTTAGTACCTGGCAGAGATAGCACAATGCAGGAAATGGAACAGAGCAAGTATAAAGCAGTATAATCAATCTGAATAGAGCTGGAAGGGACCTTGGACATCTTCTAGTCCAGCTCCACGGGTTGCCGTGATGGCAAACCTATGGCACGGATGCCACAGGTGGCACACGGAGCCATATCTGTGGGCACACGAGCGTTGCCCTACCTCAGTCTAGCATGCATATGTGCACTGGCCAACTGATTTTCAGGCCTTCTGGGTCCACCGGAAGTCGGGAAATGGGCTGTTTCCAGGCCTCTGGAGGGCCTCCAGGGGAGTGGGAAAGGCTGTTTTCACCCTCCCCAGGCTCCTAGAGAGACTCCGGAGCCTGGGGAGGGCAAAAAAATGGGCCTATCGGGCCCACCGTGCCATCAAGCGGGGGGAGAGCGGGGGTGTCATGCGCGCATGCGTAGGGGGATGGGGTGAATTATGAGTGTGGGCACGCACACACGCAATCCCCCCCATTACCCCCGCTTGGCAAAAAGGTTAGCTATCACTGCCCTATACCATTTTAGACAAGTGACTGTCCAGTCTCTTCTTAAAAACAGGGATGAAAAAAGTCAAAAAGAGGTATGTGAAAATATTTATAGACCCCTTGCATCCTGGACATAAACGCTTTCAACTCCTACCCTCAAAACGACGCTATAGAGCATTGCACACCAGAACAACTAGACACAAGAACAGTTTTTTCCCGAATGCCATCACTTTGCTAAACAAATAATTCCCTCAACACTGTCAAACTAGTTACTAAGTCTGCATTACTATTAATCTTCTCATTGTTCCTATCACCCATCTCCTCCCACTTATGACTATATGACTGTAACCTTGTTGCTGGAATCCTTAGCATTTATATTGACTGTTTCCCTATGACTATCATTAAGTGTTGTACCTTATGATTCTTGACGAATGTATCTTTTATGTACTCTGAGAGTGTATGCATCAAGACAAATTCCTTGTGTGTCCAATCACACTTGGCTAATAAAGAATTCTATTCTATGAAACACCCACAACTTGTGAAGGCAAGCTTATACTCCTAAATATATTGTAAATCTGCATAGCTTTTCTTTAAAGCGTGTTTATTTATTTAGTCATTCATTCATTTCCATATAAGAAGTGCTGTTGAAAGATCTCTGAATTTTTCTTTAACTCCAGTCTTTTGTTTCTACTTTGGCCAATTATGGAACGCATTTGCCCCAATCTTGATGCTCTCCAGATATATTAAATTACAGGTCCTAACATATCTGATCAACATGCCCAATAATCCTAGGGGAAATGATTTGAATCCAACAAAACATCCTGTTGTAGAGTGGAAAATTGTATAAGACAGAAAACAGTTTACAGGAAGCAACTGCAGAATATGATTTTGAGTAGGTTATAAACATCAAGTATTCTCTTATTCATTAAAAAAAAAACCTCAGGAAATTTGAACTGATCAGAAAGTTTTCCAACAAAGTTAATAGAAACGCAAAGCAAAATCAGAGGAACATAGGGAAGGTGAATGAAGATTTGGGGATACCAACATTTGTGAAAGAAAATGCAAAAGCTTAGCAACATTCCTCTCAATAAAGGATAAGAGAAAATTCAGTCAGTAATTAATAAACTAGAATATTGATAAGATTTGCATAGATTTAAAGCCCGGTCAAAAATCTAAAAGGGTAGGACTGTCTCAGGAATATACTGATGCTTGTTCTGAGAATTCATTGAAAAAGTAAACATGGTATGAGGAAAAAAGAAAATGAGAAGTATAATGGGAGAAAGGGGCACTACAGGACTTTTTAGGCCAATCCTTTTAACTTCATGTTAATGAAGTTAATGAAATGAAATGCTGATTTGAACTTCATGCATTTAGGAGTAGTCTGTTATTAATCATTACTAATAGTAAAAGAATAGATTCGCTTATATACTGAAGTGTTATGTTTTTCAGGTAGCACTAAAAGTGTGAACTTTCCACCAGCTTGGAGAATCTGGTCAGTTAGGAAAGCAGTCTTGATACTTAGAAAAATAGGCTGAAAGCATTAAAATGAAATGCAACCATATATGTAAGTGTATATATGTAATGGAGGATAAGTGATGATTTCACAATGTTATTAGAACCAATGTGCTTTTTCAAAAACAACAGCAGTAATATGGGATGAGTGCTGAGAACGTTTGATAACAATTTGCAAAGTCATATCCTGGGAAGCAGAAAAGGAAGATGCTTTTATAGTGGTTTTGATATTGTAAATTTAGCTTCAAGTTAGAAAACTAGACTTGAATATACCATAACCCAGTAATTCTTAATGTATTTCTCCCATTCTGTTGCTGAAATTCTTCTTATCTTTCAAATTCTTCTTATCTTCCATTATTCTTCCATCTTCCATGTTAAGTTATTTTACTTTCTACTAAAAATGTACTTGATTTCTTTTAAGTACAGTTGGGGATTTTTACTTTGTGGGGCTTTTGAGGGAGGGGGCTTTGAAGCTAAAAAGAAGAGTCCCACTCTCATTAAAAAAAAGAGGAGCAGAAAAATAATTTTGGGAATAGACAATATGTAGCATTTTGCATATGCTTTTTACACACCATATTCTTCATGGAGATCATGAGTATCCTAAATTTAATGAAACTTGTATCTCCCAGATAAGTCTACGAATGAGGTTGGTTTTGTTAAGACAACCCATACGACATTATTTCAGATGATTATGTTTCCACAGGGCCATCTTTCTACCTGTGCAGCCACTTTCTGACACAAAGTTCTGTTGCCCTGGAGCTGGGTCTCCATGGTTACGTTTGCTTTTCAGACACTCAATAGAAAATTCTGGTGTGGAGAGACTCATGCTGAAATACTGATTCCATCTAAGTGTCTGCAACACAGAGCGAATTTTAATGCTATTTTACTTGCCTATTGGCTAAAAATATACGTCAGTTCTCTTACTAAACTTTAATAAGAATCTTAAAATAATTCCTCTTGTCACATTTCTATGAATTGACTACAATTAAGCCCAACTGAGTATTTTAAGAAATATCCAGGTAAAACAGTCATTCATCCGATCAGTAACGTGCAATGATTCCTAAAGACATGGGGGGTTGTGTGGGGAGGCAGAAACAGGAAGCGCTTTGTAGTAATTCAGAAAGAGAGAGAGAGAGAGAGAAAATTAGTGAGTCACAGCACAATAATATTGCAATACATAGAACAGAAACAACTGGGGTCTACCAACAAATAATTATCACAAGTTGTGGTTCTGGCTGCCAGCCTGGACCGGTTTCAAGAAAGGATTGGACTAATTTGTGAAAGTCATGGAGATCAATAGCTATTAGCCTTGATTGCTCTGGGATTGCTCTGTAAGGCCGTCTGCCGAGAGACTAGTTGTGCTTCCTTGTGCAGTGGTTGCACACTGTAGGAACAGATGGGTGGACTAGATGGGACAGAGATCCGGTCCAGAAGGGCATCACTTATGTGCTTATGTTTTTAACGAATCAGAAAATTCTTTTATTCACTGTGTATTCTGCTCCACTTTAATCTATCCTCGTTAACTAGTTTTCATTCCCACCCACCATCCCATTACTGTATTCTGTGGCCATTCAGTATTTTAACTTTTCCTTGGAACCTGGGTGGGGGGGAGAGGAGGTATAAAAAGAAGTTTTGTACTTCCTTGAACTCTTGAGGTTCCCTCAAGTATGCTGATGCTTCTCACTTGCAAAAGTTGTCTTATTTTAGTTGCATAAAGTATCAGCAAACATACTCAAACATTGGAAATTGAAGGAATTAATATGGGAGGGAGGGGAAAAAAGAGAGGGAGGAAGGGAGAGGGGGGGAGGGAAGGAGAGAGAGAGAGATGAAAGTTGGGAATTATTTCCAAACATTTCTGTAGGTGCCTTATTTTTTTTTCCAAGCCCATAACTTTTGTCCTACAAGTTTCTTAACTTGTAGGACAAAAGCGTTAATGGCATAACTGACAACTGAACAAAATAGATTTATGTGTGGTTTACCTTGTTTTATTTCTATGACTTTCATTGTCATAACAGATTCTATTGGAAGCAATGTGGCTTAGGCCCAGGTAACTTAACTGGAGGACAGTTGTAGAAAATGATGACCTCTACTTGCTTGGAATAAGACCAGACTATATTGATAACAAAGATTGGTATATATTTGTCCATGTCTCAACAGCGGCGAGAATGGCATTTGCCAACTGTGGAAAGATGTAGATACGCCTCCTGATCATCTGATAATAAACAAGATTCTCCGATGTGCTGAGATGGATAGATTAACGTATATTTTAAAACACAAGAAAGATTCAATATATAATAGAAGTTGGGACAAATGCTTTGTCTGGCTCAAAAGAAGGTTAAACCTAGGAATGGGGTGATAAGATCGTCTATTTAGATTAATTAGATATTTATTAGGCTATATGATTTCTTAAAATTTCGACAAAAACAGGCTAATTCTTTCGTAGATAGTTAGTAGAAATTGACTCTATTGAAATGTTTGGTTTGGATGATACTAGTTATTATTAATTGGAGAGTGAGTTTAACTCTCGGTTAGTCATGTTTGTCATTTCGTTTTAGTCTTGTGTTTATGTGTTTCTACATTTCACCATTTATATTGTTTTTCAATGTTTACTTTGTGTTAATTTTAATGTAAATATTTAATAAAGATTTATTTTTTAAAAAAATTTTAAAAAAAAAGAAAATGATGTGTATCTTTAAAGATCTTTACCTCTTAAAGAAGTTGTAAGGAAAAGTAAGTGATTGTTGGAAAAGTAAGGCGGTTAAACCTGATGGCTTGCAGAGATTTATCTGATTTTACATTCATCGTATTACATTTCTATTGAGCAGGTATAAATTCAAATGTTCATCATGACTTTTTTAAAAAAAAAATATTAGAATTTTTGGTTGGGAGTTGGGAGATATGGTAGGCTGATACTTTCCAAAGGAATAGAAAGACATCACAGCTGACAACAGTAGCTGGAAGAAGGATTCTGGCAGCAATAATCTCTCTGGATCAAAGAGAGGTCATGAGATAATCCATATGCACTCTGGATATCTACTTCCCTGAAAATTCCCTGAATATTTTTGTAGTTGAGTCGAGAATTGAGTTGCAGGGGGCCCAGGATTCCATCTACACTCACAACTGTGGCAAAGCCCTCATGGACATTAAGTTCTTCCTTCCTAATTTCTTAATCACTTTGGAAAGTTATCTGTTTGTTTGTTTAATTTATTTATTTCTATACCTCTCATCTCCCCTACAAGCGACTCTTGTAGAAACAACTGAAAAATGGGCAAAAGATTAAAATAAACCGACATTATATCATTAAAGACTGCTAAAACTAATTGATCTATAAACATAGAAATGTTTCTTCTATAAAAAAAGAGAGGCTTTAAGGATTGAAAGATCTAAGAATTTTCAGCAAAAAGCTTAACAAAGAGAAGATTTAAGAAAGCTTTAAAGTAGATAAAGGTGAAAAACATGGTGTGCATTGAGGCTTCATTAGACTGAAACTCTTAAAGCCACAGAAGATTAAAAAAGGAGGCTTGCTTTTTCCTTTTGCTTGTTTGAGATACTTTCACTTTTGGATTACAATATACAATGGTGTCTCTGAGAAAAATAGCAAGAGAAGGTAGAATAGGGTCGCTTAGAGCAATTGGCAGAAAAAGTTACATTAGTTTTGCTTCAGAAATTATTTGAACAAATGGGAAATAAATGGGAAGCTTTAGAAAAAGAATGGAGGAAAGCTTTATATAGTCGAAAGAGGAGATGAAAGAAGATATTTAAAAAATTGAATGTTCTATAAAGCAAGTATCAGCAGAGGTAAAAGAAATGATGAAGTGGAAACTTTATACAGTAACTTGCGGATAGAGAAATGGAAACGGAATTAGATAATCTGGTTTTATTGAAGTGAAAAAGAAAGAATTTTGTTTGAAATGCCAAGTTGTTTCAAAGGTTTTAAATGAAGATATTAGAGAACAGTTTATTAAAATAAACTGGGCAATTTTCTGGATTGGCAAAAAGAAAATATGGAGATTTTAAAAAGTCTATACATAAAGTCTATAGAATAAATCCTAGATTTGCCAGAAAAAGAAATGTCCCAAGGGATAATTTAGTTCATTTGGTTAGAAAGAAGACAAGGTATCAGATCCTGCAGTAGCATTTTAATCTTCTTCTTTTTGTGCCATATCCATCTTTGGACGTTGGCAATCATGTTGGCGATCCCATTTTTATCAACAGCCGCATGAAAAAGTGTTGTTGAATTTTGTCCAAACCAGTCCCTTAGATTTTGAAGCCATCATGTTCTTCTGCCTGAACCTCATTTCCTTCAATAGCATTTTAATAAAATATTGAAAATGGATAATACAGATGAAATTATTTTGAAAGAGATTCCTATTAGAATTCTATGTACGAAAGAATAATATTTTTCTAGGCTTATAAATAAAAATACATAAAAATTGCATTTTGATTTGAAATGGGAATTGGTAGATGTGTTTTTGTTTTTTTTTTGTTTTATTTTTGCACGGCATAGATTCAGACTGAATTCTGTTCAAAAGGTGAGGGAAGTTCTAAGCAAGATTTAAAGGAAAATTGGAGGAGGTGCAAATGGAACTCTCCGAGGATACTACAGAACCATCACAACATATGCAACAGGAAAAAGCTGATCCTGAATTAACTGCTACAGGTATTGACTTATCTAAATGTTTGGCCTTAGTACGAATTACAAATGTTTAACATGGAATATAAATGGAGCAAATGTTCCTCAAAGGAGAAAATCAATGTCTCTATTTGAAAAAATTAGAACAAGGTATTATTTGCGTACAAGAAACTCATATCAGAAGAAAAAGATATAAAATATTTGACTTACAAAGCTTTAGGTGAAGCATTTATTTCGATAGATACAAAAAAAGAGAAATGGAGTTGGTTTGTATATTAATCCTCAACTTTGACTGATGAACATCTACACCTACATTTGTTGGGGTAGAAATTAATCTTCATGGAATTAACACTATGGTGTTAGGAATCTAGCTCCCAAATAAAGTGATGTTTTACAAAGAACTAATGGAGAGATCAATAGACTTTTCTTATGAAAGTTGGATATATTTAAATTTATATGGCAGAGGGGGGGGGGGGACCACAAGTTAAATATAAGGTAATACAAGAAGTAAAGGAAAGAGGAGTATTGGGTCTATCTGATTCGAAACAACGCTCTGCTCTCTGTTGCTTAGCTTGGATGAAAGAGTGGATGTTGCTGAGAAACAGAACGCTATTGGAATCAGAGGGACAAGATTTCAGATTTGAGTGGCAGGGATATTTATAGAACAGTGAAGCTGAGGTTAAATTTTAAAAATCATTTTGTGATGTGCTATTTTGAGAATATGGAATAAATACAAATCTAGGGTGTGTCCATAAATCTTTGTGGCTCTGGTTCTATTCATATCAGGAATTATTTTTAAGAAAATGATGTACTGTTGGTACATGACAACTGATAAACTATATAGAATCTATAAAAGTAATTCGAATTTATTCTGGAAGGATGCCATTCCAATGAAATCCTTCCATTCCCCACCATCCTGTCAGAGCTGAAGAAGCTCCTTGGATGAGAAGCAAAATATCTTCAAAGAAAAACAAGAAAGTCCAGTTGCCTCTTGAAAAAGCACCTTTGGGAGAAAAAAGAGTGTTTTTTGTACACGTAGAGTCAGAGGTAATTATGTAATTATACTTGCATTTGCTACAAAAGAAATTTGCACCTTTCTCAAGTCATTTCTTTCTCTCTTGTCCTTTCTTTTATTCTGTATTAGTTTTTATTAGTTTTTAATTTTCTTTTGAAAACTTTTAATAACATTTATACAAAAAAGTTTTTTGTAGACTCTGGAAATTTGTTTACAGAAAAATAGCTTTTCATGTGATCTAGGAAATAAGCAAATTGCTGATTTAGAATGCATTCACTTAGAACTTCTGCAGAATACTTTCTATGAGAAATAACTTTGGGAGAAAGGATAAGAAGTTGTAAAGTGTTGTAACTGTAAGAGATTATTAGTAAGTGTAAGCTATTATTATAAGTGTAAAATATTAACAAGCAAGTATTATTTTCTTTCCCCCCTGTATTAATGGTGAGAGTTTATCTCCATTTCCTTATATACAGTAAATTCCCTTCTGAGTTCAGCTTATGCCTTCCATTTGCTTTCTTTCCAGGTATTGCTGAAATTATGGATTTTGACATTTCCAATTTCTCATAAGCAGCATTAGGCTGCCCAAGTCAGAACACCTGTATTTTTCATAATTCTCCTAGGTCTTTATATTATGCTTATTTATTTGTTTGTTTATATCCACCATTTCACCCAATATGGATAATCCATATTGGATAATATGACATCAATACTGGAAAAATATCATGGATTTTTTTTATTTTTTTTTGTACTTGATAACTAGTAAGAATATTGTATGCCCAAGAATGGAAATATGTGCCACTATCTGCAATGGTGAAGTAGTTGGTGAAAATAATAGAACTTGCAGATATGGCTACATTGGCTTTTTAATAAGAAAAATATACAATATCTATGCTTATTGCTAATTAGAAACTCTTATGGACTTCTTGTACAAAACAAAACAAACTTATGATTTATGGTTTTGATGGTTAGGCAGGATAGACAATAGAACAAAGAGAATTATGTTGTAACCATAGAGTAAGAGTTGACTTGATAGTTGAATTTATAAACTGCTGTAAAGAAGATTGGAGCTATTGATTTGTATTTTTGTCTTCCTTTTCTGTTTTTTCTTTTCTTTCTTGCACTTTTACCTTTCTCCGTGTTTTCTTTTTTTCTTTCCTTTCTCCCACTTTGCATTAATTTTTTTTTTAAAAAAACTTCAATAGAATTATGTTTAGAAAAGACACAATAACAATAGAAAGAGCAAAATCATAGCAACTCAGTCAAACCATAACTAATGTACATGCATAAACACTGAGATGTCCTTAAAGCCATTCAAAAGGCCTGGCTGAAGAAGTTCTGTATGCATGTTCTGAATTAATTTGACCATGAAAAACCTTGACTCTGAAACCTTCAGGTTTTATCCCTTTTGCTTGTGGGGATGATGGGGCAAGAGAATAGAGTTCAGAGTCTGTTGCATGAACTCCCCTTAGAAAAATCTTTCATTTGCCAGATGTTGTCTTTTTGCTTTCACGCTTCTAATGCACTTAAAGTGTAAAGTTCTTAGTTTTCTGTCCAGATGCACAATGAAGAAAGCCTTTCTGTTTTGCTCTTTTTTCCTCCTCATTCTTTTGCACTTGAAAGACACTTGCACGCTCAAGAACATCCTTCTTTGTGCTGGCAGAAACACATGCTTTTCCTTTGCAGAGGCTTTATGCCTTAACAGATGCCTGGCATATAAATGTTCAACAAATATGTTTTTCTCATTCCCTCATCTCCATGTTAGGGAAAGCTCACTGAGATTCTGTCAGGAAACGTTGACTGTACATAATGGTTGGCATTTTTATTTCTGTTCCTCATTACCGATTTGTTTCCACTCAGTTGTGCTCTTGTGTATTCACTGTTCTGTTTTGGAAGTGTACGCCTGAGCAACTGGGAACGTGTTTTGGGACTATATAGTCTCTCCCCTTGCATTCTTGTCTTCAACAAATGAATCATATTAACTATCATGCCTCTTTCCATTCAGAATTACAAAACTAAAGAGCAGTGACTATTATAATTAGGATTAAAAATTGTAAATCAGAGAAACCCGATGGTATAGTTAAACCCAATATTCTGATGATATTATTTTGGAGTCTTATAGCAGCAGGGAAGACTGTGTCCACAGATCTCTGGGTCTACATATTCTACCTCTGTCTTCCTGTAGTGATTTAGAAGTTCTTATCACCACTACCTTATTTGGCATCTTCCCTCTCCCTACCCTGGTATGTAAGAGAAGACTTTTACTAGCAAATAAACAGAAGAAAATGATTACATCTGAGATGAATGAATGCTGATTGAACTCAGATGCATCTGGCTTTCACTGCATGGGAGAGGGAGGAATGTGTGTTTGTGGGGGTGCGAGGATGGCAAGTAACTTGCTTGCTCATTGCTGTAGTTCTCTTTCAAAGTTCTGGATGGTTTAAGGAACTGTGAACTAGGAGTCATTTTAAGAATCAACCTTATAATTTAGAGCAACCAGTTCTTGGTTGCATAATGTTTCCTGTTAGCCAAATCTTGTAGTCTTCCATAATCAGAGTTCCCAATGTAATGTCCTTTCAGGGTTAGGTAGGATCATGATAATTATTAGCTAGCATGGCACTAGCCTAAAATCTAGGATGCATTTGTTGGACAATAGCCAAGTTTGGGGAAGATTATACATGGGTTCATGCAATATACGAAGCAATATCGTTCTTTGCAGGGGTTATTCAACAAATGATAATTAATGAAGTTGTGACTTAAAATAATGTATGGACTTGGCATTGCTCATTTTTATATAAAATGCCATCCAAGAATAAAGATGTGAGCAATAGACAGCAGGAACCTGGAACTCCATTTGGTTATCCAGCTGTACTAGAATTCCTGTGAGCTGCATTCAGTGCTGAAGAGCTACTTAAACCTACCTGCAATTATATCTTTGTGTCAGCCATCAAGGAGTCTGGTCCCACATGCAGAATGATTCTAATCTCTTCAAAATACAGACAGTTTGAGCTGTTCTTATTGATCCGTAGCAAACTTAGAAAGTGGCCCTGCAATATAATATGATTAGTGCCCAAGCAAAGCAGTCAAAGCCATTACAGATTCAGCAGTGACACCATTTTCAGGACATCCTGACTTACAAATGGCTGTTCCTCATCTCAGTGGAACTAGATAGTTTCTTTTTGTACTTCCCAGAGAAGTTTTATCTGTAATTGATTCTTGGCCAGATTCCATAGTGCAATTGTTTAGGATTTGATGCTGTCGTTTTTTTCTCCCAGATTGACGGCTGGAGTTTCAGATGAGCAGACTTGGTGCCAGCAGCCAAACAGTATAGCTTTCCAAGTGTTGGGTTTTTAAAACAATGGGGTACAGAAAGAATTCATTTCAGCCTACTCACTGTTGCTAAAATATGAAGCTTAAATCAGAACTGAGAGACAACTCAATTCTGCCCGTCTTAACTTCTCCACTGAGAACAGATTAGACAAATATTACAGCAGGAGAGTTGGAAAAGAACAGGGGTATCAAACTGGATTTCAGTGGTGGCCGCATCAGGGTTGTGTTTGATCTCAGGGGGCCGGGGTGGGTGTGGCCAGGGTAGGTGTGGCCAGCTTGATGCCATGTCAGGGGCACCTGTGGTGGCCCAAGCGCTCTGCCAGCAAAAATGGGCTCCTGATGTCCATTTTCAGCTGCAACTGCCTCCTGCAACCCTCTGCAGTGAAAATGGAGCTAGGAAGGGCTGCATGTGGCCCTCCCAAGCTCTGGTTTTGCTGCCAGAGGCACTGCGGGCCAGTCCTTCGCTGTTTCCAGGGCGGCCGCACGGGCCAGATCTAAACACCCCACGGGCCAGATCGACCCCATGGGCCGGATCATGCCCACAGGCCTTGAGTTTGACATCCCTGGAATAGAAGGTTTATACTGCTCTTAGACAAGAATTGGTGCTCTAGTAGGATGCACCATCTCACATTGGACTCTTTTGAAGCTAACAATTCTCCTGTATCCCACCTGTAGCTCAATTATCCTCCTCCTGACCTTTTCCGTAGAGTTCTGTTCAGCCAGGCTACCAAGCATAACTGAAGCAGACTGAGGAACAGCAGTGTCTCTCAAAACATTTTCAATAGTAGCAGCCCAGACAGGAGGAGGCTATAGGGAAATAATGCCTGCCAGGGAATGTACATCTCTCAAGTCATAATATAAAAAGGAGTTGAGTAGGGAGTTGAAAAGGCAATGCTCCCCAGTGGTTCAATCCCATTTGCTTGGATGACTCTGCATTTAACATACATGCAAACAAGTAATCATCTTACTTAGCAATTTGGGTTCATGTTATTATGTAAAAGGACCTCCTGCATAGCAAACAATATGATATAATAGCTTTGGAAGGTATATAAACTGTTCTAATAATAATGTACTGATGATGCACCGTGCAGCTGGTGGTGCAGCTTGGTTTTGTTGCCTTTAATGAAGAACTGAAACCTGATATTTCACTAAATTAGCTTTCCTCAATCTGGTACTCTCCAGCAGTGTTGGACTATAGCTCCAATCAATTGCCATGATGGCTTGGAATGATCGGCTTAACAGGCTGGGTGAGAATCAGTTTTAAATATTTAAATGCTTTAAAACATTTCATTTTACTTTTGTTTTGACAGAGAGCAATAGAATCTTCTCCCTGATCCACAAAGGAGTATTTTTTCCCAACTTTCATATTTATTTTGTGTATATTCTATAAGGATTTACAGACATATTCCACCTTTATTATTTTTATAAATAACTTAAGGTGATAAACATATCTAACATTCCTTTCTCCTCCTATTTTCCCCATAACAATCACTCTGTGAGGTGGGTTGGTCTGAGAGAGTGACTGACCCAAAGTCATCTAGCCAGCTTTCATGCAGGATTAGAACTCTCAGTTTCCTGGTTTCTATCTTGGTATTTTAATCACTGGACCAAATATATTTCTCATAACTCTCTATATGATTATTCTAGTCAATGGAAATCACAGTGAACCCATCTAATATTAACAATGTTTATACTTCTACATTTAAAATCAGTATTTATTTCTTAGAGGAATCCCTTCCTCTACCAGATTTTAAAGGTGTGTGTGATCTTGCTTTTGCAGCCAAATAGGGTATCCACAGCATTGGCAGAGTTGCAAGTTTTTCAGAATAATAATGCATCTTTAAGAATAAAAATTGAGAGGAAATTTTCCAAAACAATCAAGTGAAGACTGAGCATGCTCAGTGGCATCTGGATGCTGGTTATGCAAGCAAGCAGATATCTTAGAATGCAACTCTGATTGGCTGAAATATGAAACTGAGCACCTATAGAGCAAGCTTTTGTTGAAGATTTCAAAACAGGAAATAATTCTACAGTACGGGTCAAAAAGTCAATGTGACAGGTTTGATTAGATCCAGAAATTCAGAGAAATCCCCACAAAGCCAGGAAGCCCATACGAAGATTGGGAGCAAGTCAGAGGTGGGTTTCAGCAGGTTCTGACCAGTTCTGGAGAACCGGTAGCAGAAATTTTGAGTAGTTCGGAGAACCAGTAGTAAAAATTCTGACTGGCCCCACTCCCATCTATTTTCTGTCTCCTGAGTCCCAGCTGATCAGGAGGAAATGGGGATTTTGCAGTAACCTTCCCTTGTCCACCAAGCCACACCTACCAAGCCACACCCACAGAACCGGTAGTAAAAAATTTTGAAACCTACTACTGGAGCAAGTTGTTTCTCAATCTAACCTACCTTTTTAGGTTACAGCTGTTTTGAGAATAATGAAGCAGAGAAGCCGTGATCTCCTTGAGCTAAGACAAAATATAACTGAAAATTAATAAATACTGGGTGACCTTTGGTTAAGCAATGTGCTTAATCTTTTCTTCCCAATTGCCTTGTGGATAACAGTAGAAGGCATTAATAGTTCTTTAAGTAAAAAACACAAATTTATTATTACTATTGCCAACATATGTAAACTGAAGATTATATATCTTTAGATAGACTAAATTAGATGTAATTTGGAAGATCCCTGCACTGTGCATCTAGTCTTTTGTTTTTATATTAATTGTAGCCAGAGCAACCAAAGGTCAATTTTTCCATACCAAGCTATTTTTCTGATTAAAATAATTCCTCACTGCTTCTTGTTCTAATAGGGAAAATCTGCAGATAACTTTATGCTACCTGTCCCCTACCCTTAAAGAAATTGTAGCTTCTGAAAGAAAATTGCCAGAGTGGGAAGGATTGGGCTAAATCCCCAAAACCAATGCAACTATTGTTATTTTTTTTAAAAAGTGGAGATATCTTCTTTAGAGATTTATCAGACAGATTATACCTAAGAGACAGACAATGTCATTTCTGAGAGAGGAGAGTAATTGACAGGGCTCACTTCCATCCAAAACATGAGGCTGCATATTTCCTGGATGGCTTATGGCAGTGCCAGTGTTCATACCGAGGGTCTCATTTTTGAGAATCTTGTCTGAAAGCCTAACTTCTGTTGGCTATTTCAGAAAGAGCTAACATATAGTGGCATACAAACCAGTGGTGAAATGTAAAATTTGTTACTATGGTTCTGTGGGTGTGGTTTTGTGGGGTGGGATGTAATGTGACTGGGTGGGCGTGGCCAACTTTTTTTTTTTAATTTTTAGAGCATTTTTTTTACAACCTATTTGGGTGAATAGATCGTTAAAAAATGCTTTTAAAAAGTAAATGATCATCAGAGCCTTTTTTTTACCTTTTAAAAGCAGGAAGTAACGACACCCAGGCAGGTGGGCGGAGCCTCACGCCGCCATCGCTACCGGTTCTCCGAACCACCTGTCACAATTGCTACCGGATCACTTGATCCGGTCCGAACTGGGAGCATTTCATCCCTGGTACAAACACTTTCAATTAAAGGGGCTATCGAGCAGTTAATAAAGGATTGAGAAGATCAGTGTCCTGTTTCTGCGCCAAAAGGTTTCTGAGACTTGATTCCTCAGGGACTGCTGGAGAGTGTGAGAGGCTATGATATGAATGCAAAGGGTCTTGTGTAGATAATCAAGATCCATATCACTGTCAAAACAATCCAGTGAAACCTTATGCTAGTTGTGGTGGTTCATCAAACAAGTTATTTTTAATAAGGCAACAGAAAAATACCCAAAGTTGTAATTCAGTTCCCAGATCTTTTTATTAAGACCTTTTTTATAGTTTGACAAGAAGAGCCAGGTGTACAGCACAGAAGATAATAGTACTAAATACTGTCTGGGAATGCAGTAACAGCACTGGGGGGGAAACAGTCTAATGGTTCTTCTTTTTCTTTAAATACATCCACAAGCTACTTTTACCTTGCAACATCTTGTGGCTTCAAATTCCCAAATAGTTCCATGAATATCATATACAGAAAGGGAATTTCCTATTGAAGAAGCCAGGAATATACACAGTAGAGTCTAAAACAAAATACTACCTGCAGACAATGCTAGGTTGGCACTTACATGTTGAAGCATCTGCAGGAGTCTGCTGGAAGGTATCTAAGATTAGCAGTGTCCATCTGTAATGAAGTCCAGGAACCATTCACATTTCTACAGTGAAATAGCAGCAATGTTGGTCAACAAGTTGGTCCACACAATAAAACGCTGACTGTGAAACAGTTCAAATGCTTGTACTGGCTGACAGCCCATCTCGACACTGATAGTATGGAGTAACCCTGGATGTCTCAGATACATTTTTATATATTGAATACACAGCAAGCAGGATTACAGCAAATAGATGGGTCCTTCCAGCTTACATTCTCCTTGTATACATTTTTTAACAGGAAAATTTCTTGAGCCGATCCCAGCTTCCAGTGACAGTCACTGAGGATTCAAGAGTCCTGAAAAAACAAGGATTTTCAGATTCTTTCACAGTAAAAGATTACAAGCAGGCAATAAAATAAAATCCAACCAATCCCACTTTCAAGTTGGTCTTTGTCTCATGACCAAAGTTTGCCTTGGGGTTAGTTTTGATTGAACAGATCTGGCACTGACACACTATTAAATATCTTTTGCTTCCCATGGACTACTGGGACTTGAACGGATTTAAAATAAACTTATTTATAGCTATATGAAATGAGAAAAATGGGAGCTTTCTTCTGGAGGTCCAAAGCTGCTTCAAAGGGAAGAGCAGAGCTGATTCATTCAGCTTTCTAAAGGCTTCCAAAAATGCCCAGATGCACATAGGGTGGCTTGGCTGACCGAGAAGAATAAGACAAAAGCACAGTGGAAACTGAGAGCACCATTTCTGACCAACTATACACAGAGCATTTTCATTATTAGCTCTAGGTAGCTAACATCTAGAAACTTCTATCATTTCATATTTCCATCTCCTACCAGTAGAAGGATCATCAGATCTTCACAAGATAGCATCGACTCACAAAAAGAAAGGTGACACCCCCTCCACACACAAACACATTTTTGACTGTACGAATATTGTTCTGGAACACATCTGTTTCTGGCTAACACATTAAATCTGCACAATGACCATTTACTTTAGCATTAGTAAGAATGCCATTCTTGAGGCAAGAAGGGATAACTAATTCATGCTGTTTCAAAACATTTCAGTATCAATGAAGTACAAAACAGCAAACAGATTTATAATACAGCCTTCAGCAATGTAGGTTATGTAGAATATGGCACCTAATCTTTACAGAAAAATAGAGCTGGATCAAACTCCTGACAGTGGGCAGAGTTAGCCTGTAATACTGTATTCTAACCACTACACCACCAGGGCTAATTAGTCCCTGAAAATATCCTTTCCTTTTGGAGAAACTGGAACCCAAGCTACTCAGGTATTTCTCAACTTATGACCACAATTGGGGCAAGAATTTCCATTGCTAAGCAGGGTGGTTAAGTGAGTTGCACCAGATTTTATGACTTCTGCCATGGCTGTTAAACAAATAACTGCAGTTACTAAGTGAATCATGCCGTTATTAAGGTTATCTAGATTTCACCACTGATTTTACTTGTCAGAAGCCAACTGGAAAGCTTGCAAATGATGATGTGGCACAGGAGTGAAAACCAAATGTTTTCCCTACTGGTTCTGTGGGTGTGGCTTGGTGGGCGGGGCAGGGGACGGATACTGCAAAATCTCCATTCCCCACCCTGCTCTGGGGCCAGCCAGAGGTGGTATTTGCCAGTTTTCTGAACTACTCAAAATTTCTGCTACCGGTACTCCAGAACCTGCTGGATTTCACCCCTGATGTAGCACCCTGGGATGCTACATTGATTATAAATACATGCCAGTTGCCAAGTGCCTGAATTCTGAACCTGTGACTGTGAGAATGTGCGATTGTCATAAATGTGAGGAGCTGTTGTAAGTCATTATTTCAGTGCCATTGTAACTTTCAGCAATCACTGAACAAATGGTTGTAACATGAGGGCTATCTGTACAGGATACAGTTTGGAAAAGAAGAAACCAGATTATTCTTATATTACCAGTTAAAAAATGGGTGGAGACAAAGGGAGTGGTATGTCTCAAGTTTAAGAACATCCAGCTGATAATTAAATGAGTGGATTTTTAATTCATAGTTTTAAGTGGCAGGCCAGCGTCTTCTTTGAACTTAAAAGGAACTCATTAACAGATATCTCTTCTCCCTTCCATTGCTGATATTACAGCATTATCTCTTATGAGAAGGCAATGCTCTGAAAATGTTTTTCCTGATGAAACAATATGCCTCAAGGGGCTGAACAAATCTTGCTCTCTCCAGAACTGGAGTCTCTTGTTGGGAAAAAGTTTATTGGTTAAATTTCATCCTGTTAAACAACTGCTGTTAGACTTGGAAAAAAAATAGCAAAGCCAGTTGAAGTGGGACTGAGCCCTCCAGAGTTTCATATTATTGAACAGTATCTTCTGTGGCTTTTTTTATTATTATAATAGCCACATTATGATCAGAAATCATTCCAGCCGATTCACATATGCATGTCAACACTACATCACTCAATGATTAATCACTCTGGCTTGCAGCTGGAAGTGCCTCAGTTAAAAAGTACACTAATTCTAATGACAAGTGTTGAATCTCTAATAGCTGTTTCACTTATACAAGGCACAAGCTAAGTAGTGGACAGCTGTATTGAGCTTGTTATCATCAGACTGGAACATCTCTATGAAAGAGGAAATCTATGCAAATCTAACATTGCTTCTAAAATCTCACACCACTAATAAAGGGCAAATCTTGGGGGGGGGGGGGAGGGATGGATTAGGGATGAAATAGGCATATCAGGTCATTTCCCACAATTTGAACTTTCAGTCCTTGGCAATCAAAGCATTAACTTAGCATCTGAGATCTTAAAACTCCAAGTTAGTAGAGCAGCTTGTAATAGTTGGATGGAGGGGGGGGGGGATGAGTATAAAACAGGAATAGTCAACCAGTTCAAAAATACATAGAAGGCTCTTGTCAAACTTCGAAACGTGCCCTGCTGTTGCAGCCATCCTTTCGTTTCTCATCTTGCCACAAACGGGGGTGGGGTGGGGGGTTGGAATGCCAGCCCAGACAACAACAAACAACAAGAAACAATCTCATGGGAACCATCAACAGATGTTTGGCAAGGGCCTGAAGCAGGGGTGAAATCCAGCAGGTTCTGAAGAACAGGTAGCGGAAATTTTGAGCAGTTCAGAGAACCTGCAAATACAACCTCTGGCTGGCCCCAGAGTGAGATGGGAATGGAGATTTTGCAGTATCCTTCCCCTGGAGTGGGGTGGGAATGGAGATTTTGCAGTATTCTTCCCGTGCCACACCCACCAAGCCAGTAAAAAAAATTGGATTTCACCAGTGGTCTGAAGGAGTTGCCATAGTGACACTAGAACACTTAATTAGACAATATGACCTGGTCGAGAGAGGGAAGGAAAGAATTCATTCTTTAATTAGCCAAAAACTGTAGGAACTAGTTAAAAGAGTTGATTTTGCTTCACGCGTGCCAAAATGATGTACTCAATAAAGTTTTGCTTAAAGAGATCTGATTGTCTCGATTTGCTGACTTGGTTGGGTTCGTCAGTCAGAACCTTGACAGCCCTATCTTGCATAAAAACAATATAAATGTTATTTAGTCATAGCAGTACAGTGTAATAAATTTATAAATTTATAATTTTTTTAAAAAAAATTTATAAAACAAATAAACATTTAAAACATCAATCATCCTCCTCCTGTGACATCACGGTGTTGACTTCTACTTTTCTTTTTGTTGTTCTTGTTCCAACAATTTTTTCTATCTTAATCGTCATCCAATCCACTGTAAAAATTCATTCCTGTATTCATATTCTTACTATCACATTTTTATACATAGTTATAAAATTAATCATTTAAATCTCTTTTCCAACCAACAGTAAATATAATTCCATAGGAACAATTAAATTCAAGTAATCTACAATGAGAATAAGAACCAAAAGTAACTTAATTATATTTGCCTTGATTTTAAAGTTTCACATGTAATTGCTTCAGGGTGAACTTTGCAAAACTCAGGTGGCTGATACATGGGGTCACTGCACTCAGTAAGCTGTTTTTATATTGAGTCAGATATTGGCCTACATACATTATCTGCACAGACCACCAGCAGCAATCTAGAATGCCAGGCTGGCAATTCAATCTTAGTTGAATCTGTTGGGATTTTTGATATGTATCAATCAGGTGCCTCTCTGCTATTGCTTTATTAGAGAGACAGAAGTAGTGGAGATTGCAAGAATAAGGAACTTGCAACCTGAACTTCTGCATGTCCCTTTGAAAATAAGTTCTGCAGGATATTTCTTAATAAGTATACAGGAAACTGTATTTTTGAGAATCCACTCCCCAAACTGAACTAATTTCTATTTTAGTCCTGAATCTTTTTTAAAAAAACAATACCTAGTAACTTTGATACAAAATTAATACATTCCATTCAGACCAAGGCATTTGCACACATATAACTTTGTAGCCTAATCTTTTGGATATATTTGGTTATTTGCTGAAAGGGGTAAAATTGGATGAACATTTGAAAGACAACTCAAATTGACGGTTCTGTGTTTCCATAAATGCTGCAGGAATTAAAGGCTTGCTTTTTCTGCTAAGACTGTACTTGATCCAAATATCTATTTATTACAATAAGCAAACACTAACTGATGTCCTGTTTTTAGGCACAAAATGAATCTTACTGACAAGGCAGAAAAACCACAAGCACAGATGATTTCTGGGCAGCTCAATTACTGCTGTGACATTTAAGCAAATTGGCTAGCTAACACCCTCATAATTTCCATTTTCTCCATTCTCCTTGTGCCCCTCTGAGAAAACAAAGGTATTTAAGAATTAAATATTCATATGCAAACTACTTCACATGTCCACTGTGTCTTTGGACAAAGTAACTTTATATATAAGTAACTTTATATATTTGTTTTCTGAGGTTTTTGCGGGTGTTTGGTTGTAGGTCTTTGGTTATTCGGGTCTTCTCCCGAATAAAATTGGAAGTGTCTTGGCAACGTTTTGACGAAGTCTCATTCTTCATCTTCAGGCTGTTGTTTTCGGCTTCGTGCTTATAGGAGCAATGTGACTATATATAAAGGCTGCATTCTGTGTTTTAAAAGGATCAGACTAAAGGAGGCTCCATGATTAGAATCAATATATTTCTAATTGATAAATATGATGGAGGCACAGCAGCCAAGCTATTTTAGCATGTCCTGCTGATATATTTGCTGTAATATATATTGTGGTTGAATAATTTGCTGGAAACATAATGTTGCCCGGGATCAGAAATGCAAAAATATTGTCTATCGGCATTACCTCTGTGGACCCACCAGAATGACCCATCAGGTTGAAAATGTTACATCTTTTTTTGCATATTGTAGAACTTATGGAGGGCTAAGGAACATTCAGTTTTGAAGCATAGCCATCAACTTGCCAGGCAAAGCATGCTGGGGCCTCTCAAATCAACAGATGTTCTGCACCTCTTCACTAGACCAGCACATCAATTCATATCTGCTTTCCTCTCCTACTAGAGATCTACATAAAACAGTGTATGTATATGAGTACAATTGATTTATACAGTGTCTTTGCACCATTCCAAAAATCAATTCTGTGCCTGTACAATCCCACACAGTCATCTGTGTCGCTGGCTCAGCTACAGCTTAAATTTCCATTTGTAATGTTTGAATTCTATAGGTAGCCTATTTTTCTGTTGCTGGGAAGCCTTGCCTCACCACATCTCAAAGCAGCCACCATTCTACAGCTCCACCCTTGTGCAGCTTCTATATTCTTTTCTGGTATTTTTCTGTAAGCATTCCAGACAGTTACTGCTCCCCAACCCCACTCCAGCTACCTTTGTAAATTTGCAAGAATGCTTAGAAATAATGGAGAAAGCCCTGGTTGCAGAAATGCTAATGTGCTATAGTTTCATCATGGTAACTTGCAGGAAACTTTTCAGAGCAACCGAGGAATGGCATGTTTGCAACTAAGAATTTTCCCTTAAGGTCAACCATTCAGTATTTATTTGTAAACAGTCAAATGTACAACACCGACTGAAAATACAGCTAGATGCAGGCACCATCAATTTAACACATTTCTCTTTTGTGTGGAGGGGAGATGAAAACAGGTTTGTTGATCCAGGACTGATGATAGCTCAGGGAATGGGACACTGTTCATATTTTTGCACCATCCTTTTGATTTCCTAGAGATGAACTCTGAATGACTCAAGGTGTCCTTGTGCCTTCAGAATGTGAAGAGAACAGAAATTAAAATGATCATAAGTTGTCTTTGAATTGTTTTGGGAAAACTGGAGAACAAAAATAGTGGTAGTGTGTAAATGTTCATTCATATAATTTTGTTCTCCTTCCTATTTAAGAAAGAAATATCAGAATGAACTGAGATCTGAGTTCAAGAGCTATAGGATTCAACAACCACTAGCATTCCAGCAGTTCCTTTCTTATAACAATTCAAAGAATATTTCTAACAGTTAGCAGAATCCATTTGATTAATATCTAACAGAGCTCTCTTCACTTATCAGGGCTGGTCTTATCACTATTGAAAAGCTTCTGCTAAGCTTTCTGGTGTCTTACTCTCTAATTCTAGTTTTTGTTCTCAAAGCAGCAGGGATATTAGTCATACTTGTACACTAAGTTGCATAATGCCAAGTCTAAAAATTGCATAGTGGGGCTACACGTCACTTCTAATAAACACTGGCTCAAACAATATTGTCCTTGCTGATTAAAAATACTTGGTGCACCAAAGTTTCTTAATGTCAGAAGGGTAAAGACTCATCCTGGCTTTAAGCAGAGATCAGATTCATACCCAACTTCTGCCTGGTGCCAGATTCCAAGAAAATAACAACCTCTGTCTACCTATGTTTACCTATGTGGAGTCTAATTATTCCCCGTTCACCATCATGTGCCCTTCTTCAATCCATAATCCAAGTTGCTTTTTAAAAGATTGGAAAATCATTTAGCACAACAAAAACATTTTTTGTTGTTGTTTTTTACTGCCTCCTTACAAGCTTCCTGCATAAGTATGAGGAAATTGTCTGTAAAACATATACATGGAATGGTGAAATCTCACTGGGGTAATTTGATTAAACTTCCTGTCTTAGAAAAGGCCACAGCTGTCTAATCAGGAATGAGTAAAATGATTGCGGCTGAATTCAATCCAGGTCTTAAGAGCGTGTGCATACCCTTTATTTTATTGTTGAATGCTATAAACTAGGTAATTGCTACTTATCTATTGGAAGGTAAGAAACCTGCTTTCAAATAGTACAAGAAACAATTTTGCACACAAATCACTGGATACCAAACAAGGAATAGCTAAAGCCCAAATCTGTACAGTTGCTGGCCATTAAACCATCACTACTCAGGTATACTAGCCCTCCAATCATTCATAAATCTCTTTTTTCCTTACCTCCTGCCTACCTGAGCCAGCCTACAAAAGCAAAGCTTCCAATGGAAGAGAGTATCTGTAGCCCAGAATTGAATAATGGAGTCACTGGTGCTTTTTAAGTTTTATTGTTGTTTACAGATGTTTCATTATCCAACTAGGTAACATCAGTGTTAGCATCTGTGGGTTTGCTTCCTGTTTATATGCAGTAGTCATGCCAGAATTGGCGGGCTGTGTAGTTTTCTCTTTTATAGTTTGTGATAAGAACTGCTAAAGGGAAAAAAACTATACCTGGTAGGTCAAACTACTGTATATAAAATGAGAGCAAACCTCACACTCATTAGGACTGGTGATATTACCTAGAAAGGTAATGAAATGTCTTCAACCAAACAAACACACTGAGAAACCACCAAAAACTCCAAAGCAAAAAGAATAGCTGAGCATTTAGTGCACTAGGACTCAAGACCAAAGGGCAGTGTCTTACACAGAAGAGGGAGATATTGCTGCAAAACAACCACCCTGTATGGGAGATGGACAGCATAAAAAATAATCAATTGATCAATCAATCATAGGATTGCTTTAATTTAAGACTGGCTGGCAACTGTTTTTGGTGTTTTCTCTAACAGCTGACAAATAAAATGCAGATTCCTGAAGGAACTTGTTATGAATCAATGGGGTCTAAAGATGTATAAAATAATGTATGACAAATGTACAATACCCCCTGGCTAAAATGTTGTAAAATTAAAAACGACAACTTTCAGATCAGAATCCAACTTTAAGCTTGTGCAAAACTTTTTTTTTTTAAACTACGGGAAAGACAAAAATGTATCTTTGCATATGAATGAGAAAGATAGAAAATTTTGCTCCTGCCTCCCTCAATTGCTCTCTGATATCCTACAAAGTGAAAACATTAAAATGTTTAATTTGCAGGCACAAGTCTCAGATATTATACGAGTTAGCTCCTTGATTTCTAGATGGCACCTACTCTACTTTCTCTGTTCCTAGTCAGACATAAAGATCTAAAGGACACTGCTGGTTTGTGTATTATTTGAGAGGGGCAGCACAAAGGAAAAGTGTGAGCAAACGGGGTTCCTAAAATAACATTTCCTCAATCAGAAATAGCAGGAAGGGTCCTAAGGTATTCCTGTAATGGCTCTATACATTATCAACAAGGAAACAATTCAAGCAATCGCTTTGATCATATGCACTGTATATAGGTAGTCCTCAACTTACAACCATTTGTTTAGTGACCATTCAAAGATAAAAAGGCATTGAAAAAAGGGACTTATAACTGGGGGTTTTTTTGCACTTACAACCACTGCAGTATAGGTAGTCCTTGACTTATGACCACAATTGAGCCCCAAATTTCTGTTGTTAAGTGATACATTTGTTATGTGAGTTTTGTTCCATTTTATGACCTTTCTCGCCTCCATTGTTAAATGAATCACCACAGTTGACAAGTTAGTAACCTGGTTGTTGAGTGAATCTGGCTTCCCCATTGACTTTGCTTGTCAGAAAGTCACAAGAAGAAGGATCACATAACCTTGGGACACAGCAACTGTCATAAATATGAACCAGTTTCCATGCATCTGAATTTTGATCACACGATCATGGGGATGCAGCTAAGGTCATAACTGTCATAAGTCACTTTTTTCAGGGCCGTTTTAACTTTGAACGGTCACTAAATCAACTGTCGTAAGTCGAGGACTACCTGTATCCCAGTGGTCATATGATCAAAATCCAGATGCTTGGCAATCGGCACGTATTTATAATGGTTGCGGTGTCCTGGGTCATGTGATCATCTTTTGCAATCTTCTGACAAACAAAATACAAAATAAATGGGGAAGTGAGATTCACTTAAAAACTGTGTTACTAACACAACAGCTGCAATTATTTTTTTAACATCTGTTGTGAGAAAGGTTGCAGAAGTGGGGCAAAATTCACTTAACAAATATCCCGCTTAGCAATGGAAATTTTGGGCTCAATTGTGCTCATAAGTTGAGGACTACCTGTATTAAAAATTAGGCAAAGTAGAATGATCTCCTTTAGATAAGTGGGTAATCTTTGTTTTACTTTTACATCAGCTGCTTTTAAAGTTTCTGGGGTAAAGATGTGCATGGCAGATAACAATTAATTTTTAAAAAATCACTGGAAATTATGGAATGTGCTGAAATGAGCAAATTAACATTTGAAATTAGAGAACAGGAAGATAAACAATACTATAAGATAAGGGATTTATTTTATCAATGGCTAGATAATAAAACATGGAAATGAAATGTGAAATAGATGTTATAATACAATTTATGGAAATGATTTTAATGGGATGAAAATGCCATTGTTAAACGAATGATAAATGAGAATAATGATATAAAGATATATGTTAGATTGATAATACGAGAATTTGTAATGATGAATATGAGATGAAGCACAAAAGATTTGTAACCGACCAACACACTACTTGTAATCGGAATGGATGTTTTTATGTTTATGTTTTGTTTAAAAAAATAAAAAACTTTTTTTAATTAAAAAAAATCACTGGAAATGTTTTACATTTATTTGCAAAAGAGGATGATGTCATAGGAAAATACATTTAATTTTATGTAAATATAATTGGGTGAGAAAGAATGAACACTCAAACTGTTCTAAAACTAAATCAAGGATGTTGTGGCAGCTGCCATCTCAAACCACTTTGTACTGTCATGCACAAGTGGACAGACTGTTTAATAAATGGAATTTCAAGAAGTATGCTTTGTTTTGAGGAGTCAAGAATAATTGTAGTTAAGGCACTGAAAAGTCCTGTTCTCTTTTGTAGTCAGTCATTATTAGCATATTCTAGCTGCAGTCCCATAATATTTACATTAACCTGACTGTATTTTCCTTTTGAGTACTGTAGACATGAATTAATAATCCTCATGAATTTTTTGGTTTTTAGTCTTTTTGGCAGAATCACATTTGCAAAGAGGCTTGGAAGGGAACAGTAGGCTTCGGCTGGAAAACTGATAATGGAATGCTGAATTATAATTTTGAGAATTGTAATCTTCATTCTTTCAATAAGATATATTAAATACATAACCGAATTATAAATAAAAGGCAATTAGATTCTGTATTCCAGTTGACATTGCAAAGATGATTCCAGGAGGTAAAATTCTATCTTAATGGTTAATTATATTATCCTCCTGTTTTGAACAAAGTTTCCTGCACCCTGATTAACCAAAACATTTGGTCTGGCTGAATCTAAAGCTGAAATAAAGATTTCACTGACCTTTTCAGATAAAGGGGGGCTCTGAATCTACCCTTTGTGTTAAATTAGGCCACTTGTTACGTTTAACCTTATATTTGCAGAAATGTTTATACACTGTGGTTCTACCAAAGGAAACATTTTCAATCTACATTGTTGCTATTTTCAATCCAATTTAATTCCGTAAAGCCTGCACAGGAGGAACTTGCACACGCACAAAACTGATGAAGCAATGAAAAGCAGGCTATGTGTGGCTTTCAGATTGCAAACCGACGCACAGTATTCCACACTGGGTCTGGTCCATAGCTGGGCCAATTACAAATAATGATATTTTCTTCTCAGATACCCCAATGAAAATAGGAGCTACATGTATCAGTGCCTTATCACTACAGTACACGGATTATCTGAAACTGTTTTATTTCTCTCAGCTGAATAAAGTATACAGCGTTCAGCATATTTATTGCATGACTCATTACCTACTGAGAATTGAAAGTTTAATAAGCAAATGAATACACTTAATTAGTCAAATCGCACAATGCCAAAACACACCGTTATGGAACAAATGCCTCACAAACCTGCTGGATTTAAACAGCACGTTACTCACAGTACAAGGCAGAGGAATTCATTCACAGCTATCAAAGCATAGGGCTTATAGAGGTTGGTGAAAATCTTGCGTTTTTATCTGTCTCCTTCCATGCTTTAGAACGTGAGGTAAATAGGTCACCTTCAAAACAGGATAGGGCAGGCAGAGAGCAGAATATTAGAGACTCAGATCTCCTAAAAACCTTTTCAGATTTTTTTTCTGGGATTGAAATTCTCTGCCCAATGATAACTTCAAGGTGAAAATGCTATATGTGCTTCTTGACTTTAATAACAACCAGACACAGCTTATGCTCTTCTTTAAAACACTGGCTTTCAATTTCTCAGTGAAAAGCCCGTTCACAATTGAATAAGCCAGATAAGTCATATCAAGACCCATAGTCCCCTCCTTACTTCTGAAGGACGAGAGAGGAAGAAAATTGAGGAGAAGAAGGAAAAGAGTGAATAGCGTTGGCAGACTTCACCAAGTCTGAATAATGTTCAATGACATAAGAAGAGAAAAGTTGACTTGCTTTGTCTGTTCCCGAGTCTGTACTGGATCAAACTAACAGTACACAGCACAGTAAGGTGGGCAAGAAGAGCAGCAGAGGAACAAAATAGAACATTTTGTGCTCTGGCATCACGAGCATCCTATTGAGTTTTATATTTGTACTTTGGGTTTAGGTTTTATAAGGCAACCTGTTAATGCAAGAAGCAAATGGATGGAATAAAGGTTTTGAAATGGCAGCTGTCCTTTTTCACAGAATTATAGAAAAATAGTTTATCTTCATATCAAATCAACTGTATCTTTATATCTGTACAAACCATGGAAATCAGCATATTCCAGATGCTGTGGAAATATACAGTCTCTCAGCACTTCTAGGTACTGTACCACGACCAATAATTCTAGGAATTGCATAATGCAGCATAATCCGGAGTACCACAAGTTGCCTACCACCTCCAAAGTATGGTTTGTTTCAAAAAGGATGAGACCAAACTATAACTAACCTAGAATCTGCAAATATAGGTATGGTGTTGGCAGATCATCATATTGCACCAAATTGTATCTTTCCAAATGGAATTTGTGTCCAGAAGGAACAAACATGAAACTCTAAAGTAGGCAGAAACAATGGGGTCTGGTTGCAAGCTATGCTGACATACCTGTTAGGAAAATGGTAAATGGTTATGAAGAGTTCGCTTTAATAGTTTTTGTGCTGATTTTTAACAGCACAAATTAGATAGGCAACTTTCCCAGCAATATGTACAGATGCTAGTTAAAGTCATTCTAAATGCATAAAAATGCATTTGTTTGTTGCCAAGTAACTGACTGGATGCATAAAGAGATCTGTGCCATCATTAGTGCATTTAGTGCAGCCTTTATTGTTTAGCGTCCTGCCTCAAACATAGGCTGAGTAACTTCCTGTGTTTTCCCCATATTTTTGCTATGTTTTTAACCATGAAAAGAAGTCTATTAAAGAGAAAAATATAAAGACGTGTCTTTTCATTAGTATTCCTAAGAATCATCTGTTTGGATGCATCACAGAAAGACAGGAGATATTGTTCTCTCATATCCAATTGTTTTAGAAGTTCAGCACTCTCCATGTGCAGCTACTTGGTAATATAGGAACCCATGCAAATGAAATGAACTACCTAGCCTTATGATCAATTACTCATTTCAGTAACTATATGTGTCTGCTCACATATTTACCTTTAGTTTATGATTGCTAAAACTTACAAGAGTGGGCAGCTATCAACAGTTGGGAAAAAGTGAACCTGATGAAATTCATGATTCCACATAACTATGAAAATAGGAAGCCTATCGTGGCTTGAAGCCAGGACTATCCATATGCTCTTATCTGATATTTACTTACATCAGATCCTTCTATATTCATAGGCATGAATTTGAGCAATTCATATTGTACATTAGATTATGCAAACAAGCACATTCATTGTATATTTGACTGCATATGATTCTCATAGTTTGTTCACCTGCCCTTTAGAAATGATAATTATGTAAATTGCCAAAGTCCATAAAAGAGTCTTTCCAAAGTGTAAGTTTTTAAAAGGTTATTACATGTAACACCATCTGCCCCCATCTGCCATCCTCACCCCGCAAATTCCATTGCCCTTTAAAACAGTCTCCCCTAAATTTGTCTTACTCTTTCATTTGTTAGTCCCAAATTACCCAATTCTGTTAAAGTAGGGATGGACAAGCTTTCATCTCCTAAAAGCTTAATTTCTTTAGGGATAATTTGGGAAAGGAGTAACATTGAAATAAACAGAATCAAGCAGCCCATATATTTCTCTTCCAAGCAGCTAAAAAGTTTGACCTGTTTATTTGCAACATTTTAAAGCTGAGGGCTACTTGAAGCATGAAACATATGTTTTTGGTGTGTTCCACTCTGACTTAATTGCAACGTCCCTCACCCGCATCTGAGTATTAATATATTCTACATCGTTTCTTTACAAATTGTTTCTTCCAGGACATGCATGTCTTCCTTTTGACATGCCATCTATGATGACTGCACATACCATATATGTCCCTATCAGCTGTGTGAATCCACCAACATAGAGTGAACTTCATATCTAGATGTTGCAGATATTAAAATAGGCCTTGTCTAGAACTCAGGAAGCCATTTTATAACCTATCAATTCATTTAGGTCAATAATATCTACATTGATCAGCAAAGACTTTCTAGGTTTTGGGGCTGGAAATCTATCTCAGGCTCATCTGGAGATACCAAAATTAAGCTGGATTTTATAGAAATACATATATTCTACGGTGCTAGGCTGTTTACACCTGATCCATAAAACTACAGTATGTTTCAAGACAAAGAACATTAAGCTTCTTTGTCCCAAAGGTGCTTTTTTTTTTTCAAGAGGCAACTAGACTTTCTTGTTTTTCTTTGAAGACATTTTGCTTCTCAAGAATGGGAATGGATGAGAAATGAAACATCTTCAAAGAAAAACAAGGAAGTTTTTCTTTGCCAGTTGCCTCTTGAAAAAAGCACCTTTGGGACAACCATGACTTGGATGACTGAGAATCTCCATAGACATTAAGCTTCTTTGTAAGGTTAGATGTTAAAAAGAAAAAGAAATGGTGAAAGAAACAGTGGCGTGTTGCCTGTAAGACAAGCATATATCTACTCTAAGCTCTTTACATGACTTTGTATCAAATACACTACTAATTACTTTTGCCCTCTGTGTTTCTTTCTGTGTGCTGGCTTGTTTAAAAATGCAATTTTAGATTTATTTTTAATCAGAAAATGCTTTGTTAAACAATCATTAATTTTCTCCCATGGTTATGTACATCCAATGCAGTGTTTTTACTCTATTATCCTATCCCATCTTCCAACCCTACTCTTTTTCCTCCCTCCACTTTGCTGGGTTTTACAATAGTGCCAGATATGTGTCTAATCTAAGAGGATAAAATACTCCAAAATACAATGCAAAATGACATTAAAAATAAAAATGGAAATGGAAAAAGAGATTTGATATTCGAAGAAAAAATACATTTGGTAACTCATAATCAAAGATGTTATCTCCCAAGGTTTCATGAAGGCTAAAGAAAGAGGCAAGAACTATTCAATTACATTAGATGTCGTACAGCTTAAAGCCAGTCTTCTGCAACCAGTACTTCATGATGTGAAGGATAGTATACAACTTCCAGAATTCCCAAGCAGCATGAAGTTGGGAATCAATGAGGGTTATCTGAACTTCTGAAGGGCAAGCAAGATAACATTTTGCTAACTCAACAGCTGATGATGAAACAAAAGATTGTAGGTATAAGTGGTTTAGGCATGCCTTAGCCATGTATTGGTTCTTCTTTTTCTGAATAAGATATAGGTTAGAAGAAGGTATTGTTCCCATGAGCAGAGTCATCACATGTGTTTGGGGCGTGTCATGTGGGCATCACAAACCAAGGTCCTTATTGTATAACCTTAAATTATAATAAATTAAACTTTACGATGCAGAGGGAAGAAAGCAACTGCTGCTTCTCCCACCCTTTTTTCCCTTAGGCCTTACCTTCTTGCTTGCCAGAGCCAGTGCGAAAAAAAGTCAACTGACAGAACCAGTGCAAAAACAAAATGGGAGGGAAAAGCTATAGCTTTTAGATTTACTATTGCTTAGGACAGATTGTAGAAATATACAATATACACTATACAAGCTTGGGTCTCTGCCAATCAACTCTTTCACTTACCAACAAAGTGCAGAGAGGTCAACTTTCAAAAGTAGCTAGCACTAACATTGCTTGTCAGTTATAGCCAACTGCAAAACTTGCCCCATCTACATTATTTAATATTTCACAGATTTCCCTCCATTCACCAACACAGATCTTGGAATTTCTTTCATACCTTTCCGGATGCTACCATCAGCAGCACAAGAGAAATCTCCAGTGCTCAGGAGAAAACAGGTTGCTGCTTTCTTGTTTTTGTCCCTGGTACTTGAGCCCCTCATGAGCTGCTTCTCCTCTTGGGGTGACGAAAGAGGTTGATCTTCATCTGACAGAACCACATTGGCATCTCCATTCTGCTTGGTGTCTTAGAAGGAGAAAGAAAGAAAGAAAGAAAGAAAGATCAACTTTGGAACCAGAATATGCCAAATCTGCTCCTGCTTTACCAACAGGAAAATGAATAATTTATTTACCGTATTTTTCAACTATAAGATGCACCGGTGTATAAGACGTACCAAGATTTTGAAGAATCTTTTAGTGACATTTCCAAAGTATATTGGAATAAATTTCTCACCTTCTTGACTGAAGATACATGTTGGTGAATCCACCAATATTGAGGGGGGAAAGTATCAAAACATCACTCCAATATACCCCTATGTTTCAAGAGACATAGCTTACAGAAAACATCTATAAACATATACTGTGCATTAATGCTATGGTGACTGCAGTATGGTTTCCACAGAAACTGAAGTTTTCTAGAAACAGCATTCTTTCTGTTCATGATGAAGGTATAGCCAGATATCATTTATAATATAGTAAATGTTAAAATTCTAGTACTGATAAAGTTGTTCTAGGCTAAATCTTTACATCTCATAAATATTCCTTATCTGAGACTGAAAAAAATGATACCAATGACCTGCTCATACCTCATGTCTCAGACTTCCTGGTTTTCTTATTGGGAGATTCATACAGAAGCTCAGTCTTTGCAACTGGTGAAAGTTGAACCATACCTGGTTCCCTTTTTAGTAACAGAGCAGCCTTCCTCAGCCTACTGTGTTTCCCCGCAAATGAGACCAGGTCTTATATTAATTTTTGCTCCAAAAAGCGCATGAGAGCTTATTTTCAGGTAAGGCCTTATTTTCAGAGAAATACGGTACTAAATGCATCTGTCTGGCTGACAACTAGGGCTTATTTTGGGGGATAGAGATTATATTACAAGCATCCTGAAAAATCATGCTAGGGCTTATTTTGGGGTTAGGTCTTAATTTCGGGAAAACACAGTAGTATATTAAATGTATTGAAATCCCAGACTGCGTTAATCTCCACATATCTGCCAAGCCATAAGATGAGGAAAGATTTCACAGGATTTGGAATCAAACTTCTTTCAAGTGACAAGAGATGCAATCTGCCTATGACTTGTGCAAAACACTAAATCAGGTTTATTGTTCCAACACACTGAGAAGGCAATAGATGGGCGGGGAGGGAATATTATAGACTGAGTACACAATTTGAACTAAGCCCAAATGTGTTTTAATTAGTTTTCATTTAGGTCCTGTGTGAAACCAGGCCTTGTGAGTGATAAATTCACTCACAAGGACTGGAGAAACAGACTCAGACTCAACCCCTCCAAGGCTGAGTGGCTATGGCTCCCGGCGTCCCTGTATAGTCAGCTAGTTCCATTACTGACTATTGGGGGTGAGACCTTGGCCCACTCAGAGAGGGCTCGCAATCTGGTTGTTCTCCTGGATGCATGGCTGTCTTTAGACGATCACATGACGGGGGGCTTTTTATCAGGTTCGCCTGATTTACCAGTTGCGTCCCTTTCTGGACCGGGACGCCCTGCGTACGGTCACTCACGCCCTCATCAACTCCCGTCTGGACTACTGTAATGCTCTCTACATGGGGCTCCCCTTGAAGAGCACTCGGAGGCTCCAACTGGTCCAGAATGTGGTTGCGCGGGTGATTATGGGAGTGACACGGCGCACCCATGTGACACTTCTCCTGCGCAAGCTGCACTGGCTTCCGGTGGCCTTCCGGGTGCGATTCAAGGTGCTGGTTACCATCTTTAAAGCGCTCCATGGTTTAGGACCCAGATACTTACGGGATCGCCATCTGCCACTGATGGCCTCCCACCGACCAACATGCTCCCACAGAGAGGGACTCCTCAGGGTGCTGTCGGCCAAACAATGTCGACTGGCATCCCCCAGGGGGAGAGCCTTCTCTGTGGGGGCACCCATCCTCTGGAATGAACTGCCCCCAGGGATACGTATGATCCCCGACCTGCATACCTTTTGCCGTCCCCTTAAGACTCTACTTTTCCAACAGGCTGGGCTGGCTTGATAAGAAATTGGATTGGGTGTTTTAATTTTTGGGTTTTTAATTCTGGGCCCAAAATATTTAATTGTTTTTTAAACTGCTTTTAAATTTTGTATTTTATGGTGTTTTATTGTGGCTGTACACCGCCCTGAGTCCTTCAGGAGAAGGGCGGTATAAAAATCTAATAAATAATAAATAATAAATTATGGCTTGTACCTTAGCGCAGTATGAATCTAGCTAACTGGGGCTTATTCAGTAAACAATGATTATATGTGACTTCTGAATCAGACCTATGGCTTAGTCACCATATTTACCAAGCAATGTAGCACAGTCTGTTAATCCAATCTCTAAAATTATTTCATTGGTTTTCAATTACAAACTTAGAAGCTGAAGACTTAAAATAATGAAAAGATTTGCTTTCTGTTACATGAGTTGCATTAGGGAAAAACAAAGTGCTTCTTAGAGCTCAAGCCAACTCCTTTCAGGCCTGGCCCTATGAGGCATACAAGGAAGCAACCTCTGTAGATGAGGATAGAGTGGCAGATGGAGACCAAGGCCTGGGCCCACCCTTGATACTGTGCTGTCCTAGCTGCTGTTCATTTGATGGCCTGAAGGGCCGCAGTAGTCCTAGCCCATCCCATCTCCCAGGCCAGAGAGTCAGTCCCCTTCTTCACAATTCCACTAAGCTGCTGCTATATGCCATCAACACCTATACACAACTGGTGATGATGGAGAGGTTCCCTCAGCCACTGGGAATTCCTCAGGAAGAAATGCTGTTGCTTCTCTGTCCAAACCCTCACATATTGAAGAAGAACTGTTGTTTTCAATCTCTGCTCCTTGCTGCTTCCTGCAACATATCAGACCAGCAAACCAGTATAAACTAGTATATAAAAAAAGAAATTTTCAGTTTTGTCTTACTTTCTAATCCTTCTGCCCTAAGATGCAAGCAGTCTAGCAGGTTAATAGTAGCAAAGAAGCCTTATAAGTCATAAAGATTACAAATGCCATTTTGTCATCTCCATTGACTCTCTTTTTCCAGCACCAATTAAAGTATCGTTTCCAACACTGAATTCTTTAAAATGAGACCCTATTATTTTCAGCATATATATCATAGCCTGTATCTACCACCCCACTAAACCAGGGATGAAATTAAAAAAATTACCCTACCTGTTCTTTGGGCGTGGCTTGTTGGGGGAGGTCATGTGACTGGGTGGGTGAGGCCAACTCAACACCACTCACATCAAGGGGCCCCTCACCAGCCCCTCCCCTCCCAGCCACTCCTTGTCGCAAATGGCAGGAAAATGGGGAGGGGAATATTCCTGCCTACCATCCTTCCCTCAGTCTGTGCTTAGATTGAGGAATGGATGACAGGCAGGGAAATCCCCTTCCCCATTTCCCTGCCTTTCACAAAAATGGTTCTATTCCAGCTGCTCCCACCGTCTCCCTCCCTCCTAGGGACTACTTTAAAGGGACAAGCTGTGGCAGCTATGTTCTGAATGGTGAGAGAAAAGTTAGCCTTTTCTCCCTCCATTCTGAATGGAGCTGCTGCTCCCTTTATGGTTCCCTCCCTCCTGGGGACTACCTTAAAGGTACAGGCTGCAGCAGCTCCATTCTGAATGGAGGGAGAAAAGTTAGCATTCTCTCTGCTGCATTTAACATTGAATTCTGTGGAATATCAAGTGGCCGGAAGAGGTGAGCGGCGACCAGCCGGGTGTAGGTGGGGCCAAGGAGGGGAATTACTACCAGTTCGGTGACTGATGCCCATAATCCCTAACAGTTCACCCGAACCGGTCCAAACCGGTAGGATTTCACCCCTGCACTAAACATAGTTTATTTTCAACACAGCTAGTAGAACAAGCCATGGTGGTGTGGTTCAGGTGTCATAATACATAAGACAAATCCAAAATAATGCCCACGACTATACCCACTGAACGAGAAAAGAGCCAAGTATTCAAATGTTGCACAAACCCAGCGCACGTGATTACTTCATGGTTTAGTGTGTTGGGATGAGTAAGCAAGTACATCAAGTGAACGTACAGCTTGTAAAACATATGAACTCAGTCTTCATTATTAATAATTATAGTTTTAATTAGAGAAAAAAGAGAAGCATGAGATCTTCTGTATTAAGCGTCAAAAGAGCAGCTTTTGGATTAGATATATGAAAAGGAGGAGTCATTTTCCTCCTCCGCTTCAGATACCAAAATGCCTTGGGCTGCTCTGTTTCCACTGCATATCTGAGTTTGAGATATACAACTATATATATCTATGTGGTTGTATCTAGCAACCACACCCTGTTAAATCCATTCTGGAGTCACTTACTGGAAGGCTCTTAGCTGCACACTCCAGAAAACAAATCATTATGGGTTGCCTGACTGATTTTGGGATTCCAAAGACAATCCTCAGAGACTTATTGCTGTAGAAAAGGTCAGACGGTTAATCAATGCTTAAGAAGAATGGAGATCATTCAAACACAGCAGGCATGATAGACCACTTAAATGCAACATTAGATTGCAAAGAGCGTGACTTTACATATTAGAGGAAGTAGGCACTTAGAGACTGTGCATTTTCTTTGGCACTTTTAAGCTCAAGCTGTCAGCTTTCACAAAAGCTTCACAAAATGCTAAACACATCTTTGGATTCCACAAGTGGGATTCTTTTGTTTTTAAAGTTGGCATAGCAATGTCTGGAGCATGGCATAGGTTTTCAACCTTTTCTCCCTATACCCAGGGTTTTCCTGCTGAACTCTCTTACCTCATCCTGCTCTTAATAGAAGCAATGGCATCCCTGGTAGGGGATTCCCTTTTAATGAAGAAAAAGCACGAGTGAGAGAGATTGGCTTAATATGAAGGATAATCTGTGAATCAAAGGCCCCCAGCACACTCTTGAAGCCCTTTTCTGTGTCCTGGTGCTTCTTCCAATTACAGGATTAAATTTCAATATTGCAGTGCCAAACAATTAGTAGAGTTTTCTTGCCATTTGGAGGTGAGAAATATATGAACATTATAATATTACATCCAATATACATTGTAGGATCCAAGCTGTATCAGAGGTTCCCTAAAAATGAGCTCCAGCACGAGTCCAAAAGCTCAGAAGACAAAACGTCTGGTCCCAGTGACCGACCCAGATTGGAACCATGCAGCATTATCCTGGGACATGTATATTCGCCTAAAATATGTTTATCATGGTGAAAGAAAGAAAATTTTGATATTCCCATAGCTTCTCCCAGACCCACAAACATCCAGTGTTCTGGCCCCATCCATGTAATTCAGCTCCACAGACTATGTCCGCCCAAAAATGTCAAAAGAGTCTGCCCAAAAATGTCAAAAGTAACCCAAGCCAAGCGATGTGTTGTCACGAGTTTGACACCCTTGCTATAGAAAAAGATGGCAACAAAGGGTCAAATTTTCCTGTATCTCTTTGTTAGCACCTAGTGGTTATCCATAGCCATCTTTCCACCATACTAGCATCTGGATCATAGGGTATTTTAATTTAAACAAAAAGGAAAAAAACCTGGCATGAAATGTTAAAAGACTTTTAATTTAACCCTTTGTGCAGTGCAATGAATGACAACCATGGTTCCCCAGATATTTTGGAAAATAATTTATTGTATTCTAGCCAGAATACTGGCTATCTGGAAATTACAGGTGCTATTGTCCAAAAATTAGAGAGGGCAAAAGTTACCAATCATGTTCTATAGAAGGTTCAAAATGGGACCTTATAGGTATCCATAGGCTGAGTTTCCAATTGCTACAATTAGTTATTACTAGCCTTTCAATTAATTAAAATAGCTTTAGTATCCTGAAAAGAAGTCTTCCTCAATAACTGTTAGGTTTCTTTAAAGTTAATTCCTTTTTAACCAAGTAACTTAACAAAACCATTGGTGTCAAATGGTAACCTGAAAGAAGCCAAATCATGTTTGGAGGTGCACAATACACCAAATTTGTTGACACCAAACAATTCTGGACTCTGGAAACCTAATGTTTGCCATTGGGTGAAGTTTATGATAGTAGGATGCAAACTGTTGTCCAAAGCAGGGTGGGATATTATCCTTGTTTTTATTCATCTTCTTCTAAAATGGACAGAACTCAGTCTGGCCTAGTGAACCCATTTTTCTAATTCTCTTCCTGTGGAGACCATTATAAATACAGCAAGATTAATAATTAAAAGAAGATTTCTCTGCACTTACCCCAAACAACATATCTTTATCCAGATGATAACGCTACACCGGGGCTCTCAAACTATGGTCCATGGACTGGATATGGCCCATCAAAGCCATTAATCCAGGCTGCGTGGGTCCATGAGGCTGCCCTGCCCACATCACCCCACTTACCCGCTAGGTGCCTGGAAGCTGAGAAGGCCAAAAATGGGCCCGTCCTCCCCAGCCTCCAGAGAAAGAGGGAGAGCGGGAAACAGAGAGAGAGAAACACACCCATGCATACACAAACAGAAGTCCTTCACACACACCCCAAGGCAGCTACATCCCTTCACTAACCTGTGTCCCCCTCCCCGCCCCGGAGCATAACAAATTAAAGTGTAATTTGTGTGTATTATTTAATGGACTGCTAAATTAGCCACGCCCACCCAGTCACATGTCCACCTAGCCATGCCCACCCAGCCAGTCCAGCCCCCCAACAGTGTGAGGGACCATGAATTGGCCCCGTTTAAAAAGTTGAGGACCCCTGCTCCACACCATATACACCATAATCTTACATAACATATATTTCTTCTAGAGCCCCTGGTTTTTACATCCACAAATTAATGTCCAGAATCTTCCTACCACTACTATTTATAGGATTTGTTTAACCTGAAATCTTACATCTCACCTGATCTTTTCCTCTCCATCACCCCAGCTGCTGTTGCTGCCGCTAGAGGACTGTTGTAACTCTGAATACTGTTGTGAGGCGAGTTGTCCTCTGATTTGCAAAATGTTGGAGAGTCAAGTGGTGCTGGACGGGGTATGTGCTTCTTTTTCTTCTTTGGGAGCTTTTGCTTCGCCATGGCCAATGAGTAATACATTCCAAAGTTGTTGACAATGACTGGAACAGGCATAGCAATGGTAAGAACACCAGCCAGGGCACAAAGAGCTCCCACCAACATACCTGACCAAGTTTTGGGATACATGTCTCCATAACCCAAAGTTGTCATGGTTACCACTGCCCACCAAAATCCAATGGGAATATTCTTAAAGTGGGTATGGTCACTACCACTAGGATCAGATGGCTTGGCACCAATCCTTTCAGCATAATAGATCATGGTAGCAAAAATCAAAACTCCTAGAGCCAGGAAGATGATGAGAAGGAGGAATTCATTGGTACTGGCCCGGAGTGTATGACCCAACACCCGAAGTCCCACAAAATGGCGGGTCAGCTTGAAGATCCGGAGGATTCTGACAAAACGAACTACCCTCAGGAAACCCAGCACATCTCGCGCAGCTTTGGACGATAGGCCACTGAGTCCCACCTCTAAGTAGAAGGGTAGAATGGCTACAAAGTCAATGATGTTAAGAAGGTTCTTAATGAAGATCAATTTATCAGGGCAGCAAACAATGCGCACCAGAAACTCCAGAGTGAACCACAGCACACAAACTCCTTCAATACAGGTGAGAATAGGCTCCGTCTCCATCTTTTTCATCACAACAATCTCAGTTGTGTTGCCCACTACTAGGGTCTCAGTCACATTGGTATCTATGATGAAGGCTTCATGTGTCTCCAGACAAAAAGTTGTGATTGATACCAAAATAAAAAAAAGTGAAGCAAAGGCAATGATCTGAAAAAGAAGGAAAAACATATGCTCAAAGATTTAAAATAAACTATGGGAGAAGAAAAGCAACCTAAGAAACAACATTACAAGTTTTAAAACTTTTATTCTCTACTTTTTTCATTTTAATCACTACAAAGAAAACTTGGAATAAAGAAGCTTCATAATGCTTCATTTGAATCTAGGATGACAAATAATCATTAAATGACTCCTTACACAGTTTATAGGACCCTCTTCTTCTCTTTCCTATGATCCATTGTAGAGCATCAAATTTGAATATCCCGGTTTTCAATCTACCCATCTATTAGAACTATTCATAGAATATTCTTTATTGGCCAAGTGAGATCGGACACACAAGGTAGTTATCTCTGGTGCATAAGCGCTCACTGTACATGCAAACAACAAAGTGATAAGTCATAAATCATAAGATACAAAAAACAAACGATTCATGTTCTAATTCTATATATTTTATTTTTACATTGGTTTAACGGCTCACTAAAGTGTGCAACAGTAATAGGAATAAAAATAAATATATTTGTACCCAGGTGTTATGCACAAACTGAGCAAATGAGATTCAGCTTCTCTTAATTCAGTTCAATTCTTTTGCAGCATGAAATTTGTCATCTCACAGTCAGCAGTAAAATTTATTGGCAGATTTGGTTTTACCTTCTATCCCAAAGGTTAATCTAACACCTTCCCCTGATACTAACAATAAACAGAGAAATTCAATTGCCCAGCTGCGACTGATTACATTTGCTTGTGCTCCAGCCTCATTTATGTTCATTTTCCTCTGCAGATTAGTTTGCCAACAAAGGAAGGAATTAACACTTATATGAATATGCAAGATAGCTACTTCTCTGCTTTATTTCATGAACAGTGGCAGAAAAGCTCTGACGGTTTGAAAGAATAAGGAGACTATTGTTTACAATCATGTTCCTTATTTGTTAATCCAGGAGACTATTTGCTACCTATAATAGTTTTATTGATTTGCTACTAGTTGGAATTTTCATGTTACTTACAATAATAATCTAAAGTCTTTCATAATCAAGCCTACAACATGGGTTTTTTTGGGGGGAGGGGATAGAACTTATATATCACTTATAAAATGTCATCATTTATCGCTTAATGTATTTTCATTTTGCTTTTTTCTGTATGTGTGCAAATTTATTATGTTTGAGTATATAGTAAAACTAGTTAAATACCCAAGGGAGCTGCAGTTTGCCTTTCTGATCAAGAACCACCCACATCACATATGAAACAAGTTTTGAAAATGAAGAATTTCTAAAGGCAAATGCTGGTAACTATTGAACAGAATGGTTTTATTCTATGTTATGGGACTAATTGCCAATTTGTATTATTAGACAGAGTCACTATTTTCTATGTATTCCCCATAATGATCTATTACATGGTATCATAATCTATGGTTTATGGTAACTAAGTCCCATTTCCAATTGTGCAATCAGTGATTATCAAATGCAAACTCTGTATCTAATCTGATTTTAAAACACCATTAAATACAGGACTAACTCAACATGATCCATTGCACAGAGACTTTAAGAAAATAATGCTTAAACACACTTCAAAAAAAATTTGTCCTTAAATGTCATTTGACATTGAGCCTACTCAGTGATACCCCCTTGATAGCATTTCCAGCCTGTTTTCTAAAGAAAAATTCTTGGCTGCAGCTCCTCAAAATGCAGGATATTTCAAAACCTGCATAACTGGGACAAATGTAAAAGTACAAGAATACACACAAATATGCACCATTTTCATCAACCCACTAAAAAACCAGTCTGCCAAACACTCTTACTGAATTACCATGAGGTTGCAAAAGTCAAGGGGTTTTCAATTCTCCTCTATGGCATTGGTTAACCTATAACCATTACAGTGGCATAATTGGAAATCAACTCAAAAGATCATTAATATAACATAAACATATGTTTTCTGGATGGACATGGTAGTCTGAAGGTACAAGTGCAGAAAGGAATGCTAGTAACTTTACTTATCTCTGTGCTATCTTTTCCTCCAAGCTCCCACAAAAAAGCCTACTAAAAAATAACCATAAAACAACTCATTCTTAATTGAGCATTCTTAAGCTCAATTCTTAAATTTGAAAACAAGCTACCCATTCTATTTATATGATGCACTAAACCAGAATTATTATTATTTTCTCTCTCCTTTAGTAAATACACTTATATAAAAGGACAGGTCAAAATAATTCTGCTAAGGTAACAGTACGCTTCCATAAAAATATTTTAAGTTGAAAATATTTTTAAAATCAGCAGCCCAAAAATAAACAAAATTTTGGCAAAAATGGTGTTTTAGTATTAGTAAAAAACGAATCAGAAATAGTGGTAAAAATTGCCTTCCTTAACATTGCGGCTTCTCTGTGATCATTTCCAAGGGATTCTTTCCCTTTCAGTGAAAAGAAAATAACTTGATATGAGATGATGGCATATTAGAGGTTCAATTTTCTTTCCTTCCCTGACCTCGAAACAAACAGCATTTATAAATCAAAGCTCAATTCTTGAATCTGGAAACAAGCTACCCATTATATTTATGTAACACACTAAACCAGATTTTTTTCAAAATGATCAATAACCACTTGTTCCTCCTGAAATAGTACAACTAACACACAACACACCTTGGACAATTCTATTCATCTGAAATTTGGCATGCTGCCTAATCCAGAGACTTTGATTTTCTCCTGTCAAAACAAGCTACCAAAAGCCAAATGAACAAGCCAGAGCCAGAGACAGCACTGTAAACAAACACTGGATAGAGCTGTGATTTCTAAGCCACCTTTGTTTATAACAGGAGACATAGCATATAATCAGACAAAGATGCAATGGCCAGTCCTCGTTAGCAAATTGGTCCTATAAATTCAATAATTTTGTTTTCCCTTTCTGAACCATTGGGGGCTTGTCGATAGCCTTCCTATTTAGCTCCAGTACAGTATAGTATTACAGTGATCAATTTAGAATGTTATCAATTTAATTTAATTTAATTTAAAGATGGAGCAAAGGTTCAAAGGAGTGCTTTGCTGAAGGGTTTCAATCACTCCAAAAGGCATTGTAAATGGTCCCCTCACTTCTAGGCATGACATGATGTGAAACAAGGTGGGCAAAAGTTGCATGACATACTCTATGTCTAGGTGGGTTCTACTTACCTTTGCTACCGGTTTGCAATGTGAGCGTGCATGCGCAGATCATACCTTATGATGTCCAGGCGGGTGGCCGGAGCTTCCCACCACTTTTTCTACCAGTTCTCAAGAACCGGACAGAACTGGGAGCAAACCACCACTGCTTTGTATGTATCTTTAGGAGAAATGCTCAGTTTCAATTGCTATAAAAAGTTATTACTAGCCCGTCAATTAATTAAGATAGCTTTAGTTTCCTCAAACTCATCTCATTTTGCTTTAGAGCCCCCTTCTGCCTTCTCCTATCAAATTTTCAATCCTGTCCTTCATGATTCTAGCTGGGTGGCTTCTGCAAAGACCATCTGCAGTGGCAGCTGAAGACCACCAGCCTCTTCCTCCAATAGCAATAGCACTTAGTCTTATATACCAGTTCACAGGGCTTTACAGCCTTCTCTAAGCGGTTTACAGAGTCAGCATATTGTCCCCAACAATCTGCCATTTGCCTCCTCTTTCAACAAAAACTACAAAGGACCCATCACTCACACACAAACTGCTTATCAAAAACTTTGGTGAGTAATTAAGAGATGGCAAACGGTACACCTTGCACAAAGGAAGATGTAATCGATCCAAAGCTCTTTTGAACCATCTACTAAAAACTTTGTGTGCCAAAGGATTAGTCTAAGTGTCTTATGTGGTGGGTAGTCCCAAAACATGGAAGCAATAATGGAGAAGCTTCATCCCACATCATGGCTCACAGCAGTTCTATGGACACCCAAACTGCTTACATGAGACAAATGAGACTATTTGTTTACTATTATAACAACCCCATGGCATAAATTATCCAAGTCAATTCATGTAGGCTTTCTAACTTACAAATAAACAGTGAAACTACCACTACCCTTGGTGTGCTGGACATCTAGCAAATCAGTCTTGTAAAAAAAATGAATTGGGTTACAGAGGTGCTTTTGAACTAAAGAGAAGAGTTGGACAGAATTGATGTAATAGTTTATTTATTTTAGTAGATAAGAATAACTACATTTAACTACATAACTACATAATATTAAAGAGTTTTAAAATCAAGAGCAAAATTAAAGAATGGTAAAACTCTGTTAATAAAAATAAAATAAAAATAAAGTCTTCTTCAAGTCAAGCTTTCTTCTCAAAAAGTATCAAAATTGCACTAGATTACCAGAAGCAGTCCTACCTGCTGGGACCATAATCAACTCACATAATCTAGGATTAGGAGCAAACTGTGCAAATTAGAGATCATGTCTCCAGGCAGAATGGAGCCTGGACACTTTTCTTACCAAAAGTAACCATTGCTCCTTTGCTCTCAAATCATTCCATAGATAATCAGTTTTTACTGAAATATAAGACAACACTTATATGGTCCGTTCAACAAACTACAATTAAGCAAATCATGTGTGAATCAGATGTGTACCTGTCTGTTGCAATGATTCTCCATTACAGAATTTACCCTTGGGAGTTTTGGTATCACAACCATCAAGGATACCTATGGGGAGGAAAGTCTGAGGTGTCTCTCATGCTGAAATTCTGAAATCCTCCACACACTTGCTCCTATATCTACACAAACAGCGAGGTTTCTAACAATGAGAGTCCTACTTGCATGTTGATATACATGATGGAAGAATGGAATGACGTTTGCTGCTCTCTTTTCTGTGGTCTCCCTATCTTGGTTGCTTGTCCTGGATACCAAAGATATGCCCTAAGTTCCTGTCCTTGGCCATTTTCTACTATTGGCCTTCCAACAACTCCCTATGCGGCTCCTTATGATTAATGACAGCTGTTTCCTTCACTGATGCTTTTTCCCCTCATGAAAGGGTTTGTTTGCCTTGCTAGGAGGATGAGAGTGCTTTTCTCCTCAAGACCAGTTTGGAGAAACTACCCCACAATCAGGATTACGATGGAGACTTCTTGAGATTCTGTCTGGCAGGTTATATTATGCCCTCTATGGCTCTACTGCGATGCTTTTCAAACTTGGCAACATTAAGATCAACTAACTGGGAAATTCTGACAGTTGGAAGTCCAGTATCTTAATGTTGGCAAGTTTGAAAAACAGTGCCCTACAGCAGGGGTCCCAGCACCGGTCCACGGCATGCCAGAAACTGGTCCACGCAAACAAGCGAAGCCCCATCTGCAGGCAGCACGTGAAACAACACCCCCTCTGGTTGAAAAACCTCTCTTCATGGAACTGCTCCCTGGTGCCTAAAGGTTGGGGGCTACTGCCCTACAGGAGATGAAGAGAGGTGGGAGTCAACAAAATGACTGTTGTGTAATGAGGGATGGATGGAAGGCAGACGACTGTAGTGAATTTATGAACAAATAGATATAGATAGAGGAGCCTGAATAGCTCAGCAGACTAATGCATTGTAATTTAAATCCAGCTGTCTGCAATTACTGTAAGTTCGAATCTCACCAGGCTCAAGGTTGACTCAGCCTTCCATCCTTTCTAAGGTAGGTAAATTGAGGACCCAGTTTGTGGGGGCAATAAGCTGACTTTGTAAAAATATACAAAAGTATGAAGGCTATTGCTTAACGCATTGTAAGCCACCCTGAGTCTCCAGAGAAGGGTGGCATATAAATCAAATTTTTTAAAAAAGATATATTTTGGAGATGAAGCTGTCACGTGTTCACATGACTTTCCTTTACAATAGAACTTCTTAGGAAAAAGGGTTTTTCTGCACTAGCTAATTATAAAAGAACTTTGCAAGATATCCCAATCATGTTTTATTCAGTTTAAACATTCTTTTTGAATTCAGTACTGATATTAGAATAGGTACTTGATAAATGTTGAGATAACTTTGCTGATTTTTTTTCTAGTTTTTTTTTTTTAAATCCTTATCGTAGTTGGAAAGAAGCCTGGAAATGAAGAAGAATTGAACCTCAATTGCCAACTGTTGTCAATTCTTTTAGAGTGCAGTGGAATCAACCAGGACAGGCTGGTCAAATGTTAATATATATTTTGTCTCCTTTAATTGAGGCAATGTTGGATGTTCTTATGTAATGGCTCTGTGCCCTGGAAATCCATGTTTCTTTCCAAATTCTTTATCTGACTTTGGCATTAGGTCACTTATTTTTATCTTCTCCAACAGGTTGAAATATTTTCCTGATTAATAACACTGATTCTTTCCTTTAAAAAATAAAAGGAAGGTTTAAAAAGGTAGTTAGCTACTGAGGGAAAACTGAACAGAAATAGCCCTGTTTTCATGGATTCATAACAAGCTGGAAGGAGGCTGCCCTCACTCTCCATTTGCTAGATACCGGTGATCCTTATTAGCAAAATTGTTTATTTCTCCTCTATGATCAACTTTTTATCACCTGGCCATGAAGAATAATCAGAGTTTTTTTTTCCTTAAGTAGGCAAGATTCAACCAAAGGTAATACAGAAAAACCCAGATGATGATTTCAACAAATCTGTTTATATCTTCTGATCAACAGTAATTGTGGAAATCTAAGACTTTTGAGACTTAAATAGTTATAAATTCTGTTTAAAACTAATCTTTTGAGGATACGAATGCCTAAATTGTCTGAACTTAGGTGAAAGAAAATATTTTGGATAAATTTTATTGGCACTTCCAAGTTAACCCTCCCTAAGGAATGCACATTTTGAAATGAACTTTATGAGAAGCAAAACTAGGTTCAGAATTTACACTTTTAAATCTTACTATGTTCTTCATCCAAGTGTTATACACAAGATGGAAAGCTCAGAGTATGTATGACAGAATGTATATATACCATGTGACAAGAAATTCATTACTGGAGGCTTTCAAAAAGAGATTGGACAATCATTTGTCCAAAATTAGGGTCTCTAGCTTGAGCAGGGGTTGGACTAAAAGACTTCCAAGGTCCCTCCCAATCCTGTTATTCTATGTTCTAAAACATAGCCTGGATAACTAGAGCCTGGATAGCTCAGCAGACTAAAAAGCATTGTGATTACACCAGCTGTCTGCAATTACTATAAGTTCGAATCTCACCAGGCTCAAGGTTGATTCAGCCTTCCATCCTTTCTAAGATAGGTAAATTGAGGACCCAGTTTGTGGGGGCAATAAGCTGACTTTATATAAATATACAAAAGTATGAAGGCTATTGCTTAACACATTGTAAGCACCCTGAGTCTCCGGAGAAGGGTGGCATATAAATCAAAATTTAAAAAAAAAGATATGTGGATATTTGTTTCTTGAATGTAAAAAGTATGCTTATATCGCAAAAATAAACTTTAAAAAAAAGGAATAGCAAAGAATGGACATTGTCCATTACTAATTTATATGGGCTTGATTGGGAATAAAAATGATATATTTCTATTAAAATGCACAAAGTGTTTATTTCTTTTAAAAAAGGGAAACAGAATCTCTATAGAAGACTAATACAGGGATTTCTATCAATTTGTACCAGCAAAGTACTGCTGATTTGTTTGTATGTTATTGAAAATATTAAAGGTAAATTAATTCAGATATGGGAAAACTATAGGAAAACATCACATAGCAGAATAGAATGAAAAATACAGGACAAAAGTAAGTCTAGTAAGTTTCTTTGATGTCTATTGTGTGGGTGTATGTGTATGTAAACATGCAGACACAACAGAAATTTAATTGCTTGGACAAATGAAATCTTTCTTGACGGAGCCCCTGTTGGATGTCTCACAGTTTAGGAGGAAATTTTCTGTACCAAACTTAATTCAGAGTACAGAAATTAGCTATCTAATTTCAATGGAAAAATCATTTTCCTGTTATTACTCTTTAATAATGGAGAATTAGAAATGTCTAACTAATACCAAGGGATCGACCAGTACTATCCCTCTTCTGAGGTACACTACATCTTATACCACTAGTAAATTCAGAGCACCTGGCAATCCTGAAGCTAGAAAAATAGAATATACAGGAGCGGGGGGATCTATTTAGGCTTTCTCCAAACTCTGTCTAATGTTGGATTCAATGGGAGGAAAAAAACCTCTGTTCCAAGGGTGTGCTGGTAAGCAGATTTTTCCACCCCTAAATGTAAGCTCTGCTCCCGTCTGCAGACAGTACCTGTGTGCAGTATTGATAAATAACGGGAACATAAAACAACTAGGTCTTCACCATGCACAATAAAAAACACATACACAATGAAAGAGAGCAAGACATGTTACCTGTATCAGAAATGGCAAATAAAGGGGAAAGTAAGAGAAGAGAAGCAGCAGTAGAGCAAGCAGGGGTCACTCTCAGGTGAAGAACTACACTGAAAACTTTGAGAGCTTGAAATGTAAAGCAACTACAATAGTAAATCTGCAAAGAAACATACTGAGGGAGGGAGGAGGGCTTTTTTTGTTTTGCATGTCCCCATACCCAAGTGATTAATTCAATCCTCCCCAATCAGATATGCTATCATACAGTGCCTGGTCACTGGTAATGTTGCCTGGGAATGATAGGACTTGTAGTCCTATATATCAGAAGGGCATCCAATTGTATCCTAGGCATTAGAAGTGGGGCACGTATCTACCCACCTACCCATCCACCCTAGGAAACCAGCTCTCCCTGCCCTCTCTTACAGACTCACCCGGGCTGCCTTTGATGAATAGGGATCCTCAAAAAGTGCCCACATCTTAGGCTGCCAGTTTCGGCAACAGCCACTTCCTCCTCCTCCTGAGGCCCCAGGAGGCCTATCCTCCATGCCCAGATGTTGAAGGGTCATCTCCCGGGCCCCTTCATCTTCAGTCTCTTCCCCAGCCAGCCCGCTGCCAGGCTCAGGGCTCTCGAAGATATCCAGGGCTTCCTCCGCATCCCTGTGCTGCCGATAAGTCATCCAGCAGCAAGGCTCCACATCAGTCTCATCAATGCCCCAGTAGGTCAGTTCCTCTTCAAAGAGGGGCCCACATATGTCCGCTGGGCAGTGTAGTTTGCCCGTGCGGTAGTAGTTCAAGACGTATGAGAAAATGCCTGGGTGGCGGTCAAAGAAAAACTCATTACTTTTCCCATCAAAGTCAAAATTGCTCTGGGCATCGGGATCTGCCAGCCAGGCCAGGCGGGTCCCAGGCAGGGTACGCAAAGTGCTCTTGTAGGTCTCATGCCGGGTGCCGCCCACGTTGATCGTGATCTTGTCGGACTCTTCTCCTTTGCCCATCTCTTCCTTCAGGCATGTTTTGGAGGGTGGCTTGTTCCCTGATTTGCGCCCACGGTAAGATGAGACACACACGGAGCTGATCATAGATTAGGTTAGGTGGGCCAGAAGTGCTTCTGATAACCCTTTTCCTTCTGGTCCAGAAGCAGGGGGGAGGGGGGAAGAAGCAATGAGAGGCCCTGCCCCAACTGTGCCCTGTTGAGATGGTGTCGGGTTGAACGGCCGCCGTTATTTTTGGGGGGAGGAAAGCAAGTCTTCTCAAGCCTTCCCAAACCGCAGCGAGGAGCTGCAACAAGTGCCTCGGTGAGCCGGGAGCAAAGCCCCGACGTGGAAGGAAACGGCCCTGTCTGGCTAACCAAGATAGCAGAAGGATTTATATCTCCTGTTGGGCGGGCTGGAAGCAAATGGCCACAGACCTGAAGCGGCGGGGCGGACAATTCATCCAGGGCAAAGGCTCCTTGGCCAAGCGAAAAGGAACCGGAGAACCAAACACCGCCAGAAGAGATTCCTAGGAGAAACGCCTGTACTGCTTTCCGCCGCTGGTTGCTAAAGGGCCCCGTCTTGCAAAGTCGAGAAGAGAAGCTCGACGTGACTTTCCAAGGCGATTTTAAACTTCGGAAGACCTCCTCGGGTAAACACGCTTCTCTCTCCCACGCACCGCCCGAGATACGCAACCAATTCGCCGGGTCTCGCCTTTGCCTCCTCCTCGTTCCCAAACCCCTCGCTCGATGGCTCGCCTTTCCCTTCCAGGCAGTCGGGAGACACAAAACAACGACACCCCGGTCAGCGCAGCACGAAGCCCCCGGGCCGTTTCCCCGGACGAGGCGAAGAGCCGGTAAGAAAAGCCGATGGACCGAGGCGCATCCTCGGCAGTTGCCTCTTAGGCTGACCGGTTCCGCCGTCGCAAATCGCAGAGGGGCAGTGAGGCTCCGAGCGGGGCTTGGCTGTCTCCGCGTCCGGGTGGCTTGGATAACCGAGGTTCAGGCTTCCGACAGGGGGGCCCGCTTCCCGTCGGAGACCATCGGGTCTAAGCGGGAGAGCAGCGGTCTTGCCGCGGCCGAGGCGAAAGGGGGCGGGTGGGCTGGTCGGGCGTCAGGCGAGCTGGCGAGAAAGCGGGAGCAACCCGAGCCCGCTTGGCGCTGTCTCATTTTCAAACTGTGGGAGGGCGAAGAGGGAGTGGAAGGAGCGCACCGCTCGGCCGACTTGGGCTCTCTCTCTCTCTCTCTCTCTCGCGTGCGCTCGCCTCGCTTTCCCCTCCTCCAGGACTGGGAGGGGCTGTCGAGGGAAGGGCTGGCCGCGAAGGGCAGCTCGGCGCAAGCCACAAGTTGCTGCGCGAGGAAAAGCGGGAGGAGAGAGAGAGAAAGAGAGGGAGAGTCGGCTGAGCAGGGGCGCCCGCGTAGCTCTTCTTTGCCACAAAGCAACCTGTTGCCGGCGGCGTCCGGACGCCAAAGCCGAGCCCAAATCCGCCGAGCCGAAAAGCCATAGGAAGCGCAAAGCCGAACAGAAGCGTTTCTCTTGCAGCCCAGAGAGGGCGCTCGCTGCAGGGCGGCGCGGATTTGGTAACCCCGCCGGTTTCCTCGGAATGGCTTTGTTAGAGCTCGCCCGTTGCCCGGATACTCGGGCTCGTCTATGCCCGGCCCTGCCCAGCCCAGCCCAGCCCAGCCCGTTTTCCAAGCCGAGCGGGAGCTGGCAAGATGCTTTCTGCCTTTGCGCGATCGGGGCGAGCGGACGTTTATGGGCCAGGCTCGCTGCTTGTTTCCTTTTGCATTTTATCTAGCAAAGGAGTGGGGGAAACGGCGGGAAAAAACCTCTTTCGCTAAGTAGTACAAATGCGCTTGATCCACAGGAGACCCTAATCCTTCCCCGATCGAATGCAGAAAATGAGAAATCTGAAATCTTGAATCGTTTCAGGAGAAGAAGCGCTATTAGTTTTATACCAATAGCGACAAAGAACACAAGAGATGGATTTAGAGAAGTGAGTCCATACTTTTGGTCCATCCAGCCAATCGCTGTCTGCGTTGCCTGGCAACGGCTATGATTCCTTATTGCTACTGATGCCTTGCATTTCGTTTCTTTTTGACTTGTTAGTATTCCTGCCCCAGACGGAATACTCCATGTTATACAAAGAGTGAATTGCAGACAATAAATGCTTATGGCGCAGAGGAAGTTACTTTACACACAAGGTCAGAGAGCAAATCCAGTGCTCTCTGGTTTCTTAAGTTCAAGGAACAGATTTTGGATGCACATTAGGAAAAATGCTCTGGCTATAAGAGGTGTTCTTTGTGGACCTACCCAAACAAAGACTGGATACTTGGGCCTAGGTTGGGCTAGAATATCTTCAAGATTATTTGGAACCCTTCATTTTATTATTCTCCTATTCATGTAGCCTACCAAATCCAGGTGTTTCACACCTCATCTGGAAGTGGTGGGAAATAAACCAGGAATCTTCCATAGGTACAGTGTATGTTTTACTCCTGGGTGTCAACTCCATCATAAATGTGCTATATAAGGATGTTTCTTATTTTCAATTACAAACTTACGAATCACAGCAAGTTACGTTCTCCTTTAACTGATCTTACCAAAATCTCCCTTTCTTCCCTTGCAAATGGGTAAAATGCTCTGCCTCTGATATTTCAGAATTCCCATTAGCTAGGGTTGAGATATTGGTGTTAGTTGTATCTTTATTGTGGTTGGTGACCGTGTTTTATAAAAATTTTTTAAGAAGATTGCAAGACTTAGGTGTTGAGATGATTAATAGAAAGAAAATGGATCAAACTGCAAAATCCTATAGATACTGGTAGAATACTAATAAATATAAATTTTAAAAATCCTTCTTTATGGGTAAAGTACTAAAACCACTACGCTAGAAGATATATATGTATTTTATTTATTTATTTCCACATTGCTACCCAGCAGCAACCAGACATAGTATATTGCAGATTGTGACCAGTGAAATGTAACAGAGAAAACATAAAACAATATAGAAAGCATAAGAAAACGTATATTTATAAAATACTAGAATGTAGAATGTTTCCTTGCTTAAAATAATGGCAACTGGCATAAATGTTGCAACCATCCTGGAAATGTTAGGTAAACAATAAAAAGACAAAGAACAGAGCAGATAGACAATATGAAGGTAGGGCAGAAGTTGCTGTAGGAAGGACATTGAATGAATATGTGGGCTAGAGCCTCAGGTTCACACTGCAAAGGGGATAATGTTATCTCTTTCCTCTTAAATTACAGAAGACAAGGCATTAACATTGACTAAATAGGAAGTTCCTCAGTGTGTTGGGCCAATAAGAGTGAATAGGCAATTTGCTGTGAAGACTGCCTATTTAAATCATGCCAATATTGACTGGATTGTTCTTTTCTACCTGGAGAGCTATAGTGAGCATCCACTGTCAGACTGCAGCTCTACTTCTTGATAGCTCCATTTCCAGGAGAGCATGAAAGAAGAAGCTCCTCAGCTGATGTCCTTGCAAGTCCAGACAAATTATTCATTCAGATCTTCTCCATTCCATTGATGCCAAGCTCAATAGAAACCTCATGTAGACAGGAGAGATATCTAGTTGTGGCATTACAGATAACCTGATGCTTTGGTATGAAAGACTTTTGTTTTCTTTTATATGCCCTCCCCCAAACCTGTTCTAGATCCAAATACATATTATAGCAAAAGTTGGTATTTCTCCCATCTGGCTACAAATTCCAACTCCGGGCAAACTGATCCCACTCACAGCTCTCAAACTGATTTAACTGAGCATCCCGTGGGAACTATTTATCATCTGATCTACTCCAATAACTTCACCCCTACTGGCCTGGACATCCATTAGATACAGTATAATCAGGAACATGCACAAAGACAATTAATTGCGCTTCATCAGTGATTTCAGTGCTTTTGTCCAATTGAAATACAATTTTTTTCTGCTGCTGTGATCTTTTCCACCATGTGTTGAGTCTGAAGTTCTACTACCATTGAAGATCATTCCAATTTCCACCTAAACTAGCTATACAGCTGATCTGACAAATCCATTCTATTCCTATCGGGCAAAGCCTCTTTTGACAGAACAACTGTCCCAGTCTTGAGCCAACTCTCAGACCTGAGCAAGGGACAAAGGGGAATCTTCCTGATTTCTTGCAACATTGCTGGTTAGAAGGCCAAAGAATGATGATCCTTATTTCCAGGACAGAAGATTGTAAAGAAACTTTTATTTTGTTACAGGAGGCCCGCACCCCATATTATATAATATTACATGATTACTCAGTGAACCCCTTTAATGCTGTTTGCAGTGCCACATGGGATTGTGTCTGAGAAGGTGTTGATACACATGGTGTTAGCTGTTGGAGTTAATTTAGCCAAATGCAATATTGTAATTATAAATATCCATGCAACCCAGTATGTTGATTTTTTTTTTCAAATGCTGGGCTCAATTAACTAATTTTCTCAATTCACTTAGGAGTATCCAAGTTTTGATCTAATCCTGGCAGATGACTTTAACACAAGACTTAATGAGACTTTCTCCTTGTATTTTAATAACTGTAAAACAAAGATTTTTTAAGTGGTCAGCTGTACTACAGTAAGGAACAGGTATGAACACAGCAAGCAAGCATCTATTATTCATCATCAGAAGTTTTAACTTTAGTAAATAGTGACCTTAATTGGGTTGATCTACAGGAGGCCGATAAAAGTCGATCAGTTAAGTCTTGATCTTTTATGGTCTTTTTAATCTGGAATTTTATTTACAGTTGACCTACGGCTGGACATGACCACTTGATACTGTTACCTCATCCGAGTCTTGGCCCATATCCAGCCTGTTTGAAGAGTTCCTGCTGGGATAAGGATAATAATACACATTTAGTCATCCTAGGATTAGATGATTTTAGAAGACTGCAAGATTTGTCATTGTCACCTGGTCAGTGAGTATCAGCTCACTCAGGATTTCTCGTGGATGCGAAGGGTGGGTCTTCCATTTTGATGCCATTTCTCCTTATTTGGATAATGTTGTTTTTCTGTTCCATTCTGGCTGAGTGGGTAATAAAATACGGTGAATTTTCTGTTAAGGAAGTAAGGTGTTTTACTACCTCCAAATAATTCTTCAACCCACTTCTGAATTCCTGACATTATAATTCAAAGTTTTAGAATAATGTCCTACATAACTCTTGATATTTTAATATAGTTTGAATTTACATTTACTCATATTTTTTAAGAGAATCAAAAGTTACACAGCAGGTTGAGAAATATAATTAATGGGTAGTACAGCAACTTCAGCAGTAAAATAGCATTAAAGGGCTACCAATAAGCTGACTGTTTAGTAACAACTGAAATTCTCCGAAGAGAAAATTCTTCACTATACACTAATTCTCAGCATAAATCTTTCCCTACCAAATTTTTTAGACTTTCCTAGAGAAGTAACTGTGGTAATACACTATTATTATCTATTCATTTTGGGTTTTTTATTCAGAGTGCTCAGTTCTATTTATTTATATGGACCTTGACTAATTCAAGGGCAAAGCCAGTGTTGTAGCCATGTCTAACTGCTCTTGAAGGAATAATCATATTTCATTAGGCAGTGATATGTGTTGGGAGCACTGTGAACTCATTTCATCCTTCTCCATAAGAGAAAAGTACTTAAAGTGTGCTGGCCCATAAAGCTGGAACTAATTTTCCTTGTGGTGAGTTGCAAGTATGCAATAGTGCAGGAATAGCCTATATTATGAACAGATGTTATAAAAAATGTGTGATTTGCACGCACATCTTATTTGCCATAGATAGTTATTTTCCAGAGGTAACTGGCTCAAGATATGTCCAACTTTCTTTGATGTGTTTTTTATGAGTTTCTGAAACTCATGTTGGTTACTTATACCTAGCTTTTTACTTTATTCATACAAAACCTAGACAGATCAGTGACCAAAGTGATGGTCAAGATAGCATTGATATAAATTACATCTAAAATTAAATATAGATTGGAACCATATCATATATCCCCATAATCAGAAAAGTCCAACCTTCCCATGTCAAATAGATTCTCTGAGATGTGATGGGGGGAGGGGAGGTGTGACCTGTCTATATTACAGATTTTGGTGTATTAGGAGCACTGCAGTGGTGAAATCCTACCAGTTTGCACCAGTTCAGGCGAACTGGTAGTGATAAAAGTGTTCAGTGAACCGATAGTAAAAAAAAAAAAGCTACTGGTTGGTCCAAACCGGTATTTTTGACGATCAGCTGTGCCACATGATTTAAAATACTGCTTTCTAGTGAATCTAAATCATGTGGCACCGCTGTTTCCCCCCCTCGCTGTTCTACTTACCTTCCCAAGCCTCCTTTTTCCGTGCTCAATGCATGTTTGGTGTGCACTGCGCATGCAGTGTGCATTTGGCACACACTGCACATGTGCATGCACACAGCATGTGTTTGGCATGCATTGCACGTGTGCATTTGACGCACACCGCGCATGTGTGGGCAGTGAACTGGTGGCAAAGGCTTTCGCAACTGGAGCACTGTGAGTAATAGCATGCCATACCAAAAACAGAGATAAACCAATAGCAAGATATTTACATCCCCAAACAGTTTTGGGCCACTACACATCCTTGTTACCTTGCTGTGATGGGATTGCCTCTTGCCTGGCCTAAAGCTTTCTGTACAACAGTAACATTATGTCTGTGGTGATAGCAGCAACAGCATGCTAGAAATCACTTGTTTATATTTCAACTCTTCTTCCTTACCCTCTATAAAAATGGCAATTTTTCTAGGTTGTTGATTATTGTTGCTGTTTGATCCGTCCTAAGCTGGAACTTTAGTAGTCAAACCAAGACCTTTGGCAGATATAGTTTATGGTACTGTGTACATTAAAAAGCTTTCCTCTAATCAACCTATAGTCCCAATCACATCAATATTTGTTCTCCTGGACATATGAGTGCATGATCTGAGATAGCCCCAAGATGCTTGGTGTTAAGAGAGGCCCAAGTACTCAGTAATTTCTTTGGTTTGAGTAAAAAGCGATACAATATGGCAGCGTTTCTAAATCTTCATAATTTTAAGTTTAAGTCTAAGCATTCTAAACTTGCCAAAGCTGAGAAACAGGAGTGCCATGGTTGTCAGTATATAGGCAAATTGAAAACTCTGAATTGGATGAACTGCATCTAGAACAGTATCTTAAACTAGTTCATCATTTGAATTAACCCAAAGCAGCTTTGAAGTGCAGAGACTGATTCCTTTCTATCTACCTTGAGCAACTAAGGCCTATTGCATTATTTTAATGCTGCTGTGAGCATATAGATAGCTTTGAGCATCACATAAGTTGAAGTCATATAACATCTAGCATCATTTCCTGACTGTGGTATAGCTATTAGGTTAGCTATTTCAGATCTATAAATGTAATTATTACAGGGGGCTACCATAAGTTACTTTTTGTTGTTCAAAGTCAATGAATAATACTACATTTGATTATTTATGTTGAAAAGTAGTCTGTTCTAATTGTGTATATACTGTATGTTAGGAAATGGTTATTTGTCTAACTAGTTGGTCAGGCAATATATAAACCAACAATGTATGTTTGCAGTCAGAAAGGTATTATATTGCTTTAAGACTGTATTGCATCATCCTGTACCCTGATTGGCCGAGCTCTATAGCCAATGTACTTAACGAAAGTTGGGATCATGGCTTATTGGATACTACACCATTTTACCTGCTTAGTTGCTGTAGCTCTCTACCTGATCTCTGCATGATCACTGTTTGATCATAGCTACATGTTGCTTTCTACTATTTATTGAATGTTTTGATATTGAACTTGTTCCTGTTTTGAAACTCAAGAAGAACTGTTTTATTGTGTATGACTACAACTGGTAAGAAGACTTTGTACTTGAAATATCCCTGGATTGATCTTTTAACTCTTGTCTTATCTGTGTATAACTTGGATTGTTTTTGGACTTTGTTTTACTTTTTCTAAAAATAAAAGACTACAACAATTCAGTGTGTTTGTATGTTGACTGATTGTTCACAACCACTCCCAGTTGCTTTTCATGCATTTACTCAAAGGGTACTCTGTTCAATTACCCATAACATCGGTTATGAATCAAGAATATCCTTAACACTGTATACTTAATTTTAGGTATAGAATTATATGAACTTTAGACTGATATTGCAATAAGTACAGGTGGTCCTTGACTTACAACCACAATTGAGCCCAAAATTTCTGTTGTTAAGTGAGACATTTGTTAAATGACTTTTGCCCCATTTTATGACCTTTTTTCACATAGTTATTAAGTGAATCACTGCAGTTGATAAGTTAGTAACCCAGTTGTTAAGCGAACATGGCTTCCCCATTGACTTTGCTTATCAAAAGGTTGCAAAAGGGGATTACATGACCTTGGGGAACAGCAATGGTCATAAGTATGAACTAGTTGCCAAGCATCTAAATTTTGATCAAATGGTCATGGGGATGCTATAAGGGTTGTAACTGTGAAAAATAGTCATAATCACTTTTTTCAGTGCTGTTTGAACAGTCACTGTAAGTCGAGGACTACTTATAATATGTCTTTTGAAGTTTAGCATTAACATTAATAAGGGAACATGAATTCCAAAGACTGAGATCAAATTGAGAAAATTTTCATCTTTTTTAACCAACTTCACATCACTGACTTTGGAGAATTTATTTGCCCGATGGGAGCAAGTAGGTTTATTTAAGGCTATAATTAAATAATTCTATTGTCTTAGTCAATGGAAAAGTTCTATTGAGATTTGCTATAGTTGAAGGGGATGAATAAAGTGGAATTATTATTAGAGTAGAAAAGATTGTGATGACAGTGATTAAGCACAGATCCATCAAAAATATCATTATTGCTTGACTAATCTCCAGAAATACAAACAAATCCTGAAATGTTAAATATACCCCACTTAGCCAAGAGAAAATAAACTTGCTTTGTTGCTGTTGCCTTTTCAGTTTAGTTATTTCTATGTAATGATTATAAGATGTGACGGAGTACCTAGACCAGTGTTTCTCAGACTTGTCAACTTTAAGATCTGTGGACTTTAGCTTCCAGATTTCTCCAACCTACATTCTGTGGTGTTCTGGAATATTCTGGGAGTTGAAGTCACATATCTTACAGTTGCCAAGTCTGGGAAACACTGACCTGGACAGAGTAGGATCCAGAGACTTTTTGTCTCAAATTAGGCAGGAACATAGCACCATGGGAGGCCAAGAGAATCATTAACAATCTTGTAGGTTCGTACAGTCTCTCCTCTTTCTTTGTTTTTCTCCCTCTTTTAATTGGCTCTGATATCATGCTTGTCCTAGCAGAAAAGATTGTCACAATTGTTTACCTGCCCACCTGTCTCCCATTAGTTTATTTTTTATCATAAAGGAGATTGTTTGGAAGAGTCTCAGCATGAGAGGACTTCGGGTACTTTAGCAGTGTGTGAAACTGAACTCCCTGGGCTTTAGATTGTTATCTTGTGGAGCTGCACCTCAATTTTGATTTGAACAGGAAAAGGTTATTAAGAGGGTCCATGAGGATGTAAGTCACCTCTATTAATTAGCAGCTCCATAAAAAACCTTAATCTTTTCCTGGAATCTCACAGGTGCATCCTCTTTCTTACACAAGAAGAGATTGTGCATCTCTTTAGCTTGTCAAAGATTAAAAATTGTGGAACAACACATCTGCCTCTCTTGTTTTCTGAGATAGGCCTCAGAAAGCAGAACAGCAGACAAATATGTTAAGATGACCAGGGAAGATTTTAATCAAAGCAAAATGTTGGCAGACAGGGCCAGCCCTCCTGATCAGCAAATCAATATACGGTAACTGCCTTAAGCAGCAGATGCTGAAGAACAATAGTAACTGCCCCAGATATAATTCCTAAAAACTTTTGAGGTTATGCAAGTTGTAGAGGAGATAAGTGATTATCAAACATCCTATCAACTAGGTTCTTATCAATGCAAATTCCATGCACAAATGTAAGGTATCCTAGTTTTGCATCAGTACAAAAAGTTTCTTTTTCTGTACGTATGGGTGAAAAAAATGCCTCAGGGAGGAATTAGCTCCATGCAAATTGCATACGTTAATTAGTTATGAAATGTTGATTTAACACTTGGCAAATAAGGAATGAGAAATACCGAAAGGGAAATAGACAGGATTACCCCTGAGAAGAATAAGGCTGGTAAGTGAGTGAAATTAACTCAGAAGACTGGTAATTATATTATTTTGTTCTGTAACTTATAATTCAAAGGACTATAGGTATTTTTCATGCCATCTTTCTTTACTATGACAATAGTCCCCTTCTTTTCCAAGTTGCATTTCCCAACAAGGCCAGAGAAAGTTGTTTCAATTGTGCTGGTGAACAACATATTGGTAGTTCCTGAAGTTACTTATTAACAGAATAACAGAGTTTAAAGGGACTTGGAGATCTCCTAGTCCAACCCCATGCTCAAGTGAGAGGCCCTATACCAGTGATGGCTAACCTTTTTGCTATCGAGTGCCAAAAGCGGGGGAGTGGGGGGAGTTGTGCATGCGTGTGCCCCTTCCCATAATTCTATGTGCCCCGCCTCACACTCATGTGCATGCCCTCTGGCACTCCCCCTGCTTTTGGCATGTGATGGCACGTTGGGCCATCAGACTTCCAGTGGGACTGGAAGTCGGGAAAAGGGCCATTTCCGGCTTCTGGAGGGTCTTTTGGGGTATGGAGAAGGCCGTTTTCACCCTCTTCAGGCTCCTAGAAAGCTCTAGAGCCTGGGGAGAGTGAAAAACGAGTCTTCCTCACCGCCCCCCCCCCCCCCGAGGCCCTCCAGAGGCCAGAAACTCTGTTTCCTGACCTCCGGTGGGCCCAGAAAACCTGAAAATCAGCTGGCCGGGACACACATGCCAGAGTTCAGCTTGTGTGCCCACCAATATGGCTCCATGTGCCACCTGTGGCATGGGTGCCATAGGTTCACTATCACGGCCCTATACCATGCTGGACAAATGGCTGTCCGATCTCTTCTTAAAAACTCTAGGGATAGAGCACTCACAATTTCTGAAGACAAGCCATTCCACTGGTTAATTGTTCTCACTGCCAGGAAATATCTCCTTACTTCTAGGTTGCTTCTCTCCCTGATTAGGGAGTTTCCATCCCTTCTTGTCTTGCCTTCTGGTGCTTTGGAGAATAGATTGATAGATCCCTCTTCTTTGGGGTATCCCCTCAAATATTGGAACATTGTGATCATGTCACCCAGAGTCTTTCTTTTCACTAGACCAGGTATATCCAATTCCTGCAATCATTGTTCATATATTTTAGCCTCCAGCCCCCTAATCATAGTTGTTGCTAATAGAATATAATTCTTTATTGGCCAAGTGTGATTGGACACACAAGGAATTTGTCTTTGGTGCATATGCTCTCAGTGTACATAAAAGGACAAGATGCATTCGTCAAGAATCATAAGTTACAACACTTAATGATAGTCATAGGGAACAAATAAGCAATCATTGTTGCTTTGTTGTTAATTGTCTTAAAACTCTTCAGCAGAACATTGGAATATCTTGGAGATTTGCTCCTCTTCTCTTACAAAATACATGGTCTTTTGCACTCTTTATGCTAAAGTCACAAAACTGCTGTTAGAAAGGAATAAAATCAACAAGCTTTGTTGATCAACATCCTGGGAGCAGAGAGACATCTTGTGGTTATTTAAGTCTCAGAGTAGTATCACATTTTCCAGGCTGTGCAATCTGAGCCTATACAACTTTATTTTAGGCAACTACCTAGCATTGCTACCAATGTGAGGCACTCAGAACAAATCATGCCTTCAGTTCAAGATAGTAGTACAGTATCCAGAAGAGACTAGGAGTAGGCACATGGGGCATATGTGGTCAGATATTATCAAGGTTTGTGTAGAGTGCTGCCATCCACCCCTGGTAGGTTCTTTTCCCAGCCTCTCAGATGCCACTTATGAAGGATGCTATATGAGTAGTATCTTCCTTCTGATATGGGAGGGCAAAATGGTTCTCTACCAACTTAGAGGTCCATTGGTAAGGCAAATGTCTACATCCAAATGCCCTCCATGGTTCCCTGCCACCCTGGAAATGCACTTGGATGGGAAAGGCTTCCTCAGACATATCTTTGAACAGAGTCGGGAACATTCATGTAAGTATAATGTGGAGGCAAATGGGCTTCCTGAGATTGGTTTGATGAGTGGGTAACCAAGTTTAATTTATAACCTGGATAGAAGTAGCACACCATGGAAACATTCATGGTACTCCCCACTATAGCTCTTTATCAAAAACCTGTGAATATTGTTCCTAAGCCAGGGGTCTGCAACCTTAAACACGCAAAGAGCCATTTGGACCTGTTTCCCACAGAAAAGAAAATACCAGGAGCCACAAAACCTGGGTGGGCATGGCCAACTTGATGTCACTCACTTTCACCAGTCACATGACCTCCCTAGCCACGCCTACCCAGCTGATCATTAGGGCAGAGAACCAGTTGTTTAAAAACACCAGGAACCACAAAACTCTTTTGACCTCTCCCTCCCTCTCCCCTCTCTCCCCACCCCTCTCTCTGAATCTCTCTGCCTCTGCCCCAGCCACTTCTCCATCACCCGCCGTTGCCCTTACCTTCTCAGGCCAGGTGATGAGTGACTAGGAGGGGAGGGTGAGGGGCGGGGCCAGCCAGTGGTGGAATCACCCAACAGAGAGCCACAGGAAAGGGTCCAATGAGCTGCATGCGGCTCCAGAGCTGCAGGTTGCTGACACCTGCCCTAAGCCTTTTGAAACAAGGGACCAAAAAAAAAAAAAAAAAAAAAGAGCCCAGAAGACAATGCAAGGTAAAGAAGAAACTCTTTTAATTGCAGGCTGCTATGGGTTGTTACAGTATTTCGCCCATACAACAGAATTATCCTGCTGACACAGGGTGCTTGGGATAGTAGTTACACTGACTATGGTGTATATGAGATAAGTCACTACAAATTGTGCTTCCCACTCACCCCCACCCCCACCCCCATCCAGTTTCATGAGCCATGTTTTCTAGTTTTGTTTTGTTTTTTTTCTACGCAGGCAATTCAGAAAATCCAGCAGCCTCTTTCCTCAAATTCAGCATCCTCATTTCATGTACAGGCTTTCCAGCATGGATTCAAGATGCAAGTCTGGGAGCCAGTTGATCCAGTGCTGCAAGATAAACTTAAATCTACACTATTTTCATCCTGACTCTTTTTCCATGAGATAGACTAATATAGCATTTAATTCTTCTCTGTTTTTTTGGATTACTGCAAAATCAATGTATATTTGTTCTGTCCCAAAGATGTTTTGAATGACATCAGTAGATTCAGGCAATCAAAGTTTCAATAATATTGCAGTTTTCTGATTGTAAATGAAAATGACATATGCGATACTTCTTTTTTTAAAAAAAGAGGTTTTCCCTCTTAATTCTCTATTACTAATATACTCTATGATATAGTCTATATACTTTATGACACAGGGCTATGGACTATAGTTGGTTGATGGAAATTCCTTGGCAGGAGCCAAGAAATCATACCATAGAGAGTTAAATAAGTATTACTACAGGTTTATGGTAGGCACCATTTGTAGCTGCCTATAGGACCCAGTAGGACTTTTAAAAGCCTTACATTCAATACTATAAAAAGAATACCTAGTAAAATTTTACAGGTTAAAAATATTCTTCTTAAAGCCACCTGAGGTGTGTGGGAAGATTAAGCATTAAGAGTGTAGGTTCACTATTTAACTTCCTGCTGCATTGTTGAGTTTTTTTTTCTTGCTAGATGTTTTGTAAAAACTGCAGAACGTTTCAGTAATCTGAAAGCAGTGCTTAATTTCAAAATTACAGTCAATGAGGCTGACAGGAATATTAGAACATTGAGGCAAAGCACAAATGATCAGCTGGTAAAAAAAAAAACCATCCAGAATAGAATTACTGTAGAACTGATAAGCACCAGCCTCAGTTCTGATGTTGAAATTTCAGACTGATAACATTTGGGTCTGAAAATACTAACCATTTTAAAGTAACTCATTTTTTGGTGTGATGGCTTACAAATTCTATTAACTGCAGTCACATCTCATCAAAACGGTACTATCAGAAGGAAGGCTGAGTTGATTTCAAGAGGCTCCCATTAGTGTTCAATGTTGCTGACTTTACTATAAAATAATCCCACTATGTTTTTGTTTTACAAGAATAATCTGACGCACATTTAGGATTACCATATGTGAGCAACAAAATTTAGACGACTTATAGATGGCAAGAAAAAAGTTTCTATGCTGCCATCCCATGGCCATATATAGTAACTAAGCGTGCCTATCTTTGCATAGAATCAGACAGATAATATTGCCACCCCCTCCTTACTGAATTTCTATCATAATAATTCCATTTCACCTCATAATAATCTAACCACATATCATCACACTGGGATTCATCACATCTTCATTCATTGTTTGCTTTATAAGTCTTTCTTAGAACCTAGAATGAGGTATATCTTGGGAACATTGACTCATTGACTAGAAGGATCAACTCATGATGGCAGAAAGTTGGGCTCAGTTTATGATGTCATAGTTGAGCCAGGAATAGTTACAGGATCCATTTTGACCATAAGCATGAATATGGTTCAGGCAACTCATGCTTCCAGATAGCAATAGCACTTAGATTTATATACCGCCCCATAGTGTTTTACAGCACTTTTTGGGTGGTTTACAATATCTGCATGTTGCCCATCAAGTATTTTTAATAATGCTGGAAAGGCTGCTCAAAGTGGAAGCCCCCAAAATTTAGAGGCCACAACTTGTTTCCAAGACAATAGTTATATGGTTGGCTTCAAGAAATTTAATAAGATTTGATTTTGGACCAAGATATAGGAAATGTACTGTATAGCAAATTGTTTCAGACAAGACTTTTAAATTGCAAAGACATTGCTTCATTCCTAGAATCTTATGGATAACCTATATGAAGTTGCCTGCCATTTCAATCTTCTCATGGTCTCCTACTTCTTCTGGAAGCACATAAAATCAGTAGGAGTATTAGCATTAAAAGCATTTCCTTAGATTGCTGGGCTCATTCTTTAGAAAGAAACATGAATATTATCAGACATGTTCCAGATAGGTTAAAGGTTGCATTTCTCTTCTAGATACTTGTATTTACAAAAGCTGTACGTTGTGCTATAAATTTTTTTTTTTGCCTATCCCAAGTGGCTAGATAAGGTTTAGCTTAGCCCAGTGATAAATGGAAGAAAATAATCTGCCTTTCCTACCTGGAGCCTTCTATTTGAGTTAAATCTCACTTTCCATAATTTCCAGCTTTGAGGTTGGATAGTGTAATGTTGGTTGAGATTACAGCAATTTAACTCTGATAAATCCAGAAGGCACCAAGCTGGAAAGGCTCATTCCATCAAGTGAGCAGGAATATAGCATATTCATTAACTTCTATTGGCTATTTGTTTTACAAAGATTGGGCATATATGTTTCTACATCTGTTAAGCAACAGTCCCTACATTATTCTACACGGGCAGAAGATGATATCCCCTCCCGCCATTATCCTTTTCTATGTTTTAGTTTAGCAGCATACAGTACATGACCATATTTTGGGCTCATTCTATTAACAATATAGCTGAACACAGGTCACAAATTAACACAGTGCTTCAGTAATATTCCTGTCAGAATAAGCCAGACATTTACCTTGGTCCAAGTCCACAGACATAGAATATCGATACAAAAGCAACAGAATGGCCTTGAAACAGATTATATTATAGGAAGAAAACTAACTCTAGTAGAACAAAGATAAGCACAACAGCAGATATGAGTCTTAACACAGAGTGACTCGATGGATCAATTGCTCAAGGCATCTAACACTTATTCCCATCACACCCCAGTTGCTGCTTAGCAAAATGCCACAATGAAATACTGTTACATATTTTCACAGAAATAATGACAGGAGTGCCCTTTTGTGCTCCACCCCCTCCCTCCCACCCCATGGGCAGCTCAGCAGGATGTGGTCACTAATCAGACACTAAAAAATTATAAATATATCAAATGTACAATAAAATATATCTGTACAGCACTGAGAATGAAAATAGTTCACTGATCACTTTGGAATATGTTTCTCATTTAACAGAATTTACACCAACATTTACAGAATAAATATACAATAGAAATAGAATCTATAGATTATTGTCTTCTCTCTTTATATATATATTTTATGTACAAACAACCAATATATGTTTCTTCCTCTTCCCACTGCCACTGATCATACACCACAAAAAAGGAAGGAAGGAAATGCTATGGATCCATTGTGGAAACACTTTCCGTAGACTGGCTTCTCCTTGAGAAGCCAACAGAGGGGCATTACATGAAATTAGCTCTGGTCAGCCCAATGGCACTACAAACATGTCTCAAGATGCACAGAGCAAATCAAGAATTCTGGGAATCTCTGACAACTTCCTTCCGTGCAAAAGAAGAAGTCTTCAGGAGAAAACAATATGGACAGGAAAGGGAAACTCTGTATTCAACAATTAGCTTTTTCAATGATTGCTTTTCACATTTTGCATGATTTCTAGACAATGGGCTGGACAATATTTTTTTTTCCTCTTAATGGAGTCCACAGGGGGGGGGGGGAACTATCAAAAGATATTTTTTTAAAAAATGGAACCTTCTAGCAGGGATTCTTTTTTTCATGACTCATAAAAAAATCAAGTGGTATCTCCTTCATCTTAAAATATAATGTTTACAATCTCTTTATAAAAAAGAAAACAGTCCATTTAATTGCTCATAACACAAGCTCACATGATCTCTGCTTATAATCTTGTCAAAGATATAGAGAGAAGTCAGAAGAAAGAACAGAAAACAAAAATCTGCTGAAACCAATAATTACTATTCTGAAAAGAACCTTTGTCCTAGAACTGTCAGTGTCTGTAGTATAATGAAGAAAAAGTAAGAAGGCTTAATGAAAACTACAAGCCCACCCTTGATTGTCTTTCACATCTTAACCAACTGATATCCTTAATTTCTAAAACAGTAGTCATCACATGTTTCTATGAGAAGATCCACTCTGGACCCTCTTTAACTGCAGCATTGACAGCAGTGACAATTACTCTATCTTCTTAATCACCCTGAAGTCAACTGTGATTTTTTTTGTAGCCCAAAAATAAACTTCACTGATCTATATAAGACTTATTTCTAGTGTCTATAGAACTGTGCATGCTTTGAAAAAGATTGGATACAAGTGCTCTAAATCAGACAAGTATAGTACTATTATTTGTTAAAGCAATCCAGCTTTTTCAGCTCTCTTTGTGAACCTGGAGAAAGATGCTGTTCTTTAAACTTATATAGGAGCCTTTAAAAGTTAGGGCTGTTGTTAAGAAATAGCATAGAAGCTTCTTCTACTTTCTGGGCACTTCTTTCAAATCTTTTTCGAAGTATGCAAAACTCTATAGCAGATAGTCATCTGTATAAATTAGTTAGGGCTGAAGTAACAAAAAAAAAACACCCTGCCTTTTTAACATTCATTGTACAATTGTCATAATTACCAATTCAGGGTTAAAAACAGAAACTGTCATAATTCTTATCCTCCTGATTATTAACTAATTTGAATCAAGATGTCTTCTTTCAAATTTTCCTGTTTTAGAATATAGAACTATATAGGGAAATGTTAATATGTAACATCTGGTAATATCTGGATGAGCATTTAACTCCCGTGGGTGGAGTGAAAAGTATTCCTATAGCCTTAAAAATGATTGCAAGTGCTTCTGCATACTATTTGATTCATATTCTTAGCCTATTGTAATATATCTGCATAAATGACTGGAGAAAAGAATGAAGAGAAGTTGGAGTACATTGGCCAACTTTGTAGTGGAAATGGAAAAACAGTGCCATACACTTCTTTGAGCCGGTGGCTTACCTAAACAAATGATCAAGAGATTACAACAACTTCAGATGTTTCAAGGGTTGTCATATAGATGATGCACTAACATGCCTTTTCTGTTCTATATATAGGATCTAAATGAACAGGTTGATTAGAAAAGACCCATTGACAGAGTAAGCTGTTTGCTTGGGACCAACACATGACCTGCATGAAGAGAGACTTCATAGCACATTACTATGCAGAGGTACTAGGTTTCCTATATTTTTTTTAAAAAGAATCTTCAGATATTTGTGAACTCCAATTCCCATCAGACCTAGCCGGAATGACTAATACTGAGCATTGATCAGACTTGATGCTCACCTTATCTCAAAGGCACACTCTCTTATTTATAAACTCTACCTTAATTCTATAATTCTGTCATCTGTAGCAGCTGGACCAGATTTCCAATAGCTGTCATTTAGTTTAATTGATTCCAGTGGAATAATATTTACTCATATCCTAAAGATTTATTCCTGACTAGGAAACATGTAGAACTATCACAGAAAATGGCTTTTCTTTTTCTTTTTGCAAAATTGCTGCTTTTGTAGGACTCAGATAAAATAACTAGTACAGTAATGTGATACTTTATGACTGAACTAAAAAAGGCCAGAAACGGACTGAAATATGACCTTAGCTACCTCCATTTTCTATTCAGATTGTAATATATTACAGGCTTACTTAAATAATATAGCATGTAGAAAAGAAGAAGTTGAAGTATAATTATGCATAATCCTCCAGGTTACCTGAGTACTCTGATGTCAAATCTGAACCCCAAGAACAAAAAGAGAATCCATTGACTGCTGAAATGAATAAAAATGTTGTGACCTCCTTAAATGCAGCAGTACAGGCAAACCAAATTATCAGGAAACATTCTAAAAAGGCTCTTACTGTAAAAATGCTAAGTCTCTGGAAAGTAGGACATTCTTCATCATTTTCTTGACATCTTGACATTTCCCCACTGACACTTCATTACCTCTATGGGAATAAACTAGCTGTTTTTCACTATTGCATAATGAATACATCCTGGATAATTGGGGTTCCTGACATTAATTTAATGCATTGTGATATACTGTTCAGTGTTGGGGCACATTGTGCTCCGGAAGCCCAATGAATAGAATGAGGTGGAGTTAGGACACTAGATCTTGGCTTCTGTTTAATTGCTGATTTATACCAAACACAAATTCAAACCTTATTTCTTTATTCCACCACTTAGAAAAGAGTTTGTAAAGTTAAGATATGTTGTATATTCAAAGCAGGATAAAAATCAGCCTTAACTGATGGTGGCAGGCATCAATACTCTGAAAATATCATAAGTATTATCCACTGACTAATCATCTTTTTAATTTCTCATAATGCTCCAGATACAACTTTAAAGGTATTATTGGTGATTAATATTCCAGCAGATTCAGGCTCTCAATAATGTTCAAAGCGTAAGATTTTTCTTTTTTGTTCTTTTTGTTTACTCCTAGAGAATTGTGCATAACATTAGTCTCAGAAACTAACAAACAGCTGGCCATAGAGAGGTAATCCCAGTAATCACATTTAAAGTGGCCTCTATAAATCTTTTGTACCACTGCAGACATCTCCTCAAGATCTAGCCACTCAACTCTCTGCACATGAACTCTTAAAGCATCTTCTGCGAATGATTTACAGCTGCAACACATTCCTCCCTATATGTATTATTTTCTACTTTAAAAAAATCAGACTTTGTGGTACTTCAGTCCACAAATTGCAATCAGGAATATTTAAATATCAAAACTAGAGAAGGACAAAATGAAAAGGGAAAAGGGAGGTTGTTTAAAATGTTCATTAATTATATGGTTTACCTGAACAACTTTGTAAAGACTTATAACAGTTAAACTCTCACATATAAATTGTATAATTTTGGAAGAAGAGCATGTTTTAAAATTGGTTTTAAAAATTGGCACTGCTTGTTTGAATGACTAACTGAATGGACTAAGTGGGAGGCAAAAACTCTGCCACTAGACTTTAGTAATTTTATCAATTCTATCAATATCCGATACTGTGATTGATATATGTGCAGTTATCTTCCTCACTGCAGTTAAAGAAACAGAGGTAACAGTTTGAAGAAAACGTTTAAATTATCTTTAAGTATACAATATAAAACATTGTTTAGAAAGTTTGATAATCCCACCACACTAATCCTGGCTGGGGGACATAGTTCACATGTGCTATGTTGAAGGAAATGTGCTCTCAATGTTTTTAATGTGCTTGTAATTCCTTTCCAAATTATAATATAGGAAGATCCTTCCATGTATTTAGTGTGTGCCCACATAACAGGAATAGAGAACTTGAAGCCCTTCAGATGTTGTTGCACTGCAGTTCCCTGCATTCCTTATCATTAGTCCTCCTAGCTGATGCCAATGAAATCTAACAGCCTGGAGAGCTACTGATTCTCTCCATCTCTATTGTAGAAAAGAGCTGCTACTAGAATAGTTTTTACTATGTCCTATATTTCATAAAACATTTAATGTCCACATCTAATTAGAGTTCTGTAAATAATGTCATGAATGACATCATGAATTCTAGAAAACTACACTGATAGAGCTATGTTTTGGTTCTGACTGACACACATGGCACAAACCTGAATTTGTGATAGAGGAACACTGTGAATCTCAGCAGCATGCATACCATGGCCAGCTTCACTTAAACAAACATCTTTCAGGTTCTTGTTATCCATCTTCAGCAATAACATCACCAATCTCACATAATGCAACAGCAAGCATTCTAATGTGCTGTGTACATAAAATGTATCTTAGTGAAGAGTTGTAAGAATTCTTCACTAAGACTGTGCAACTTTGATATGGTCCTGGTAGAATACATATAGGGCTTTTAAATCTTGTGCTATGAATAGTGGTAATTATTCAGCAAATGGGACAAAAACCTCTTCTCTTAACTAAAAGTAAGGGATGGAGAAAGAGAGAGAGAGTCAGGGAACCAGCCGCTTCTTGATTTTTTGTTTTCGTTTTGTTGTTGTTGTTTTGGTTGTTTCCTTATTCCATCTGTCTCCCCCAATCTTAGATTTCTTGAAACAGGTTATCTGTGTTTTTCAATACCAATTAGCTAAAATTTCCCTTTTGCCCGTAAGATTTATTGCAATGTCCTACCACTACTATTATTCACTGAGGAAAATTCTGGTATTTCATTTGGAGAGCACCAGAAGGAAAGCAACTTTCCTTCTCAACCTTTTACACTTGATATCATCTGCCTCTGGTTGCTATGCATGATGGGAAGCTTTTTTTTAAAGAACAGATGTCCTCCTTCAGGACTATCTTCTTTTTTCACCCAGGAAGTAGGGGAAGGCTACTGGTTGATGGTCACAGTTCAGATTCAGGAGTGGTATCCATGAGGTACCCACTGCTGTAGCGTCCATTGGCAACATTGCTCATTTCCATTGGGGAGGTGCTCCCAGGGCCCAGGTAAGAGCGATGTGCAGGCATTGGAGAAGGAGTTTCACTAGGAACTTTGCTCAAGATGAAACGGGTCTCATCATTGTCTTCTAAGTTGGATATGTCCTTCATCATACGCCCCTTTTTGTATGTGACCGACAGAGCATTAGAACCATCTGACAACAGATGGAATTGGCGGAGGACAAAGACCACAGGCAGAGGAAGGATGGCCAAGATGATCAGAGTCACAAGTATGCCCATTGCCCAATTGGGGTAATAGAGAAATTTCTCTGCCGCCTGGAAGGAAAAGGAAAAAGTAATTTAGTATATATTATTGGTATTATGCATACATTAAGTTAATTAGCTTAGTAGTTCTTTGGAACTAAGGCAAGCATAAAACCATTCCTCATCCATCACCTTTACAGAAGGAACACACTTCAAAAGGAGATGTTTACAAGAAATTGCTACCAGTAAACAAACTTCTGTCTGCTTCCTATTCACTATTCACTTTAGGCAGCTTACACCTCCAAATATATAAAAATACAATTCTAGTAGTCTAAAGTTGGCTATCATTGGCAGAGTAAAAGCTGCAGGGATTCCTTTATCTTACCTTTATTCTCTCATTAATATATGTACAATCCTTCCCTATTGTTGACTAGTGAGGATTTATTTTATTACTATAGCCACCCAACTAAACCAAGTTGCTTTTGTTTGAAAAGTGATATGAAAAAAGTGGCTTTCATAATCTAGGACCACATTCATAATCTAGGAATTTCCTTCCAAAAGAATAAATGCTTAAATCATTTTTCAGTCAGAGTATTCATAGTGCCCTGCCAAAACATAATTTTGGACTACTTTATTTTAAAGCATATGAAACTGTGATATGTAAAAATGGTGCCATCTTGAAGGATTACATGAAGAGGGAGGAAAATATCACAGTGCTTTGGACCTCTGATATACAATCAGCGTACTGTTGTCAGAACAAGAGTTCTTTTGGCTTAATGTATATGGGCCTTGATCTAGTATTTACATAATTTCATCTGCACTGAGGATTCAGTGGCTTTATTACATATTGTCACACTGACACTGTTTATGATCAACTGATATGCAGCAGCCTATGTAAATAAAATGGATTGGTTTCATGCTGATGCACAGTTTATGGATTTGAAAATGTTGAGGTATAATTTATGCAGACTCACCTCTTCTCTTATCCAGGCACTATAACCTGGGGGATTGACTGCTAGCTGAATTATACTGGCCATCATCAGGCCAGCCATACAGATTGGTGAAATGTACTTCCATGTATAAAAATAATAGGCAGAAGGCCGGAAACCCAGCATTTCTGTTAATTCTTGCATGAATCTAGAAAGGGAGAAGGAAGAAAGCGAACAGGTGAAGCACAAATCCTGGATTTCTGTTTTTTTATTTCACACTGGATGGAGAAATTCAGAAATCAAGAAACTCTGCTGGCATTAGAAAACTAAAGAAGAATCAAGAAATCTGAGGATTAAGCTCATTATATAAAAATTGGTTTAGAACAAAAGAAGGAAGAAATATAAGAACATCAGTTCGACTGATTCCTTTTGAAAGAACTCTTACTTTTTGGTTCCATAAATCCAAGCCACAGTAATGTTCTCCAGGATTACCACAAGAGTGAGTGGCAGTGTTGCAGAATAATCATCAAACATGTTGACGAAATAGTTGCCTGAGCGTTGCACAAAGATCAGCCCCACGAGGAAAGCAAAAATGCAACAGCCAACTATAAGGAGCAGATGACAATTGTTAACATGCATAACTTTCTCTTAGATGCAAGGTCATATTTTGTTATGTTTGTCCTATGGCTATAATTATACTGCCTAAAAAAATAGCACACAAAATAATAAGTCCTAAATAAAAGTTCACAAATCATAAATATAGTCCATACTATGGAATAAATGAATGCACTTCTATTGTATATTTGGGCATGAGAGAATTGGCATGTGCATTCGGTGGCAAAACAGGCAAATGAATGTAACAGACCAAATGCAGGATCCAGCTGAACTTCTTATATGTACAGTAAGAACTATCCTCTTATGCTAAGCAGTCCCTCTTCATCCCTATAGAGAAGCTAACTAAAGGCAGAACAGAGCATAGCATTTAATCTTCCTGTGTTTAAAAACATGATTTCAGTGTGCGTGCTTCCCTGAGAGTAAGTAGCCATTGCAGAAAATGGGGATTATTTCCATAGGAATTGCTTCCATGTAAACATGCAAAAGCTTGCAAAGTATCATAGGACAAACATATAAGTATAACTTATCTTTAGAAAAAGATAAAACAAATTTTGCTATAAATAAGTCTGGGAGAAACTTGACTTAACGGTGTGATGTATTGCAGAGAAAGTTCTTTAATTTTACCAAGCAAATCAGCAGATGGCACATATCACAACACTTACAGAATAGAGAGGCTTCCAGTTAAGAATGTGCAGATTGGGTGAACTCAAGGTCAAGTTTAGCCAAAAGACAACCCTCCCATTTATATGTTACATTTGGGCTGCTATTACATATATTATTTTATCACAGTACATTTCACTGAAACCAGGAAGATTTACTTCAAGTAACAATATATAAAATATGATGTAGTCACAAAACCACTTTCCAAACACAGCTCAGACCTACTCATCACAAACTGTTCTGTAAACCAATATTTTAGTCCATTTGTTTACTAATAACATTAACTGTTACCTCATGATCGTAAGATTAACTTCCCAGATGCTGAAAGGAAAAAGCTATTCTTTTTAAAGTAACAGTGTTGATGGCAACATTGATTAAGCGTCTGAATTAGGATGTTGGAGGAAGAGAAAGGATACCTGCAGTTTAATGGGCCCAGAGTGATCAGCTCCAATATATCTCTTGAAGCCACAGGTTTTACAACTGCCCTATTACTCACACTGCAGTTTTCTCCATGAGACTCTTTGCATTTTCCTGAGACGAGCCTTACCTGTTAATGCTTCTTTGCGCACTTTGAACATGTCAATGATGGGTGTAGTGATGCCAGCCATGGTCCCAATCATGCTCCCCAAACCCAGGTTTATCAGCATCAGGAAGAACATCACTGACCAGAAGGGAGAAGCTGGGAAGTGGGTCATTGCTTCTGTGAAAGCTATGAATGCGAGGCCAGTTCCCTGCACTGACTGTACACAGCCAAAAGAAGATGCTTATGTTATTCTTGACAACAGAAAGAGTGTTATAAAAGCAGATGTGTGTATGTGTGTGTATTCTTCTCAATAGATTTCTGTCTGTAAAACTACAAGCTTTCAGAGCCAAACAGCCAAACACATATCACCCTCAGATCCAATGAGGGGAATTTCTTATGTGGATAAGTAGAGGCAAAAGCAAGCATGTACTGAGGATTGCACAAGCATCTGCTGCTTTCTATATATACATGCTCTGCAAGAGAAAAAATAAACTCTGGCTTTATATTGCATGTATATCATAGATATGATGGGATGAGTATTTATTCCTCAAGTTTTCCCAACATCAGTAACTTCAAATGACCCAAGCACATTTATTCACCCATGGTCCATAAGTCCTGAATCTCTTTCTTTCAATAGCTGTGGAGAAAGTAAGCCCACCACTTCAATAAGTTATGGCCAACACATTGGGGAAAACTACTACACAGTGAGAAAATTCATGAACTTTCTTTCACATCAGGTTTGACATCCAATGACATTTTCTTATCATAGATGTTTCCACTCAGTACCCTTGAAATGGGTGCTAACTGGCAATAGATTTCAGATATCTCAGAACATTAAAAACCAGTGACATAACTGTGGGTGGAGGCATTTGTTGTTGTAATTCTGCTACAATAAATTATGTTAACAACAAAAACAAAAGGTATCTGAGTCATTCTTCTGGATCTATGTATCATGTCTCTATGATAAACAAGCAAAAGGATCCCTGCTCTGCTATACCGTATATCAGGGGTGTCAAACTTTTGGGCCATGGGCTGGATGTGTCATGCACTGGCCACGCCACTCCTGGTTTAGTGAAGGGGAAAGTCGTGATAGGTCACATGACGACAATGCGACGTCGCGAGTTTGACACCTGTGCCCTATATCCAAGCAATAATTTTCAAGAGCATATGTGGGATGATTTTCTTTGGCATCTCCAAGATTCCTTGCCCCAACTGGCTTTATTTTAACTCTTCTGATTGAAATAATTATGTGGGAAGCATGCCTATTTCAAAGCAAAATGTAAGAGGGTTATATCACCTTTCTTTTACAAAGAAGCCTCTGGATCCTATACACCTGAAACTTTAGTCACTGCTTGGAATCAGAGGCCGCTTATGAGGAATGTTCTAGACATCTGCCAGATAAAGTTCCTCAGATCAGGTCTAAGTTGGCCTCTGGCTGTGTAAGTCCAGTTGAGTTGATTAATGCATGGACTGCCCGTTATTTGGAATGAGTTTGTGCCAGTTTACCCCAACAAAATGGACAAATGGTAAGACTACAGCTTCAGAGAGCCCTAGGGGAAGCAGATTATTCTAGAATTCTTTCAGTTAGGGTCAGGCTTGGATATAGTACTAAGACTGCATTGGTTGATTACCTGTGAAAGCACTGGGTGGAGCTGCATCTAACCTAGCCCTCAGTCTCTAGTAGAACAAAGTGATGACCATGTCAAAAACAAACCACATTAAGAACTTATCATTATTTACAAATCAAACCAATATCTACAATCAATTTATATAAGTGATTTGACATCTGGGCAATATTTGATCATGTCTTCATTCCGAAAGAGATATTGCCTCAGAAGAACTATAATGTGTTCTTGTTCCTATAGTTCATCTCTTTCTTTTCAAAGGAATTAAGGTGGCCCAAAATGCCAATCTTTAAACATACCTTGTTAAGCTCGTCTTCCAGCAGGCAGGGATCCAATCCCAGCTTCTCAAACTGATCCTTCTTTACTGTCTTTATCACAGCATACATTTCAGTGTAATCCTTGGCTGTGAGATGGGAGAAGTTCACTTGGGGTGGGATCAGGGCATGGCTGAGCATATCTGTGTTCAGATAACCCAGGATCTTCTCAGCATTCCTACGATAGAAAAATAGATGTACTTACAGAGACATTATCTGGGTTTCAACATACAATGAATCTACCTACTCTCAGCAAAATAAACCATCATTTTTAGACTGATGTAGAAGAATTAGTTTTATTACTCCTAGCAATTTCTTCAGAAACTAAATAATGAAAAAATCTCTATGTGCTATAAACTCGAGATAGCAATCCACTTGGAGGAGAAATAAATAGAGTACTGAAATTGCAAATCAGAATAAAGCTGCACCTCAAAAATGATAACTGTATGTGCTAGAGTTCCCTGCCCAAATCACCTGGACAGAGAAAGACAAGGATACTTACTCAACAACACACTTTTCATTCATGACATTGGCTTTGAAGCCCAGCACAGCAAAAACAACCAATGTGGCCAAGATGGAAGTGAAGAAATTGATAAAGGAGACAAGGGCTGCGTCAAAGTGGCAGTTATTATCCTGCTTGTTGTAACTGGAAAAGGCAATAACTCCACCAAAACCTAGACCAAGGGCAAAGAAGACCTGAGTGGCAGCTTCTCGCCATACTTGGAGATCCAACATTTTATCAAGCTGCAAAAAAGAGAGACAGAAAGGTCAAGTCATCCCTTTAACCTTTATTGGTGAGCAGGGAAACACCTACAGTATCACAACTTATAAACAAGGAGAAACATTGTAGGTATACTTTTTGTATATATGCTGGCAAGTGTCCAATAACATTCTCCTCTGCCAATGGAATTATGGATGATAATGGGCAAATCCAAAGAAGGTGGAGCACTTTTAAGATCTATTTAAATCAAGCAATTATTTGTTTGGATTGTTTATAAATTAATGTTGACCAATAAATTATATTTTCTGGACAGCTTACAGTGATAAAACATACATCGTTTTTATATGATCTTTACTTGATCATATAACAATTTTGCTGTTTGATTAGTATTCTACTGTTACTTATTGGAACAGTACTTAACTATAAGTAGCCATCAAATTACAAATTGTAAACTAAATTTCTCAATGGAGCAGTATCACAACTAAACTAAAAACAAGGGTTACACAAAGAGTACTGTAGTGAGTAAATTAAAGATAATGTAGGAAGACTGACTTCAGATTCAATTCACCAAAGGTGCTCAATTTCAAAATTACACTCAGGGGTGCAAATTTAACACCTAGTTTGTCCTTTCTCAAAATTGCACCTTTGCCAAGTTCATACAGCTGCCCTCCACAGCTGGCACATAGTTCCAGATAAGGATGATATCTGCTTTGGGAGTTGCAGATGGCATCTGCCTGACAATCCAGGCATTCCAAAGCATTTTTGAAAACATCCCCAAGAGATATAAAATAATTCACCCAATGATACAGAAATTTTCGTAAGGAAGATACTAACATTCTAGGATAATATCCAACAATTGGATTATTATTCCTACATATTTGACATGTACCAAAATGGGGGGGGGGGAAGTGCCCTAAGGCGCAACTAAGAGTAGAGACAGAAAATTTCCCTTAAGTTTTAACTACAGGTAGTCCTCGACTTACGACCACAATTGAGCCCAAAATTTGTGTTGATAAACGAGACAGTTATTAAGTGAATTTTGCCCCATTTTATGACCTTTGTTGCCACAGTTGTTAATGATTGCAGTTGAATCACTGCAGTCATTAAGTTAGTAACAGGGTTGTTAACTGAATCTGGGTTTCCCGTTGACGTTTTCGAAGATCACAAAAGGTGATCAAGTGATACTGGGACATTGCAACTGTCATAAACATGAATGAATTGCCCTGCATCCAAATTTTGATCACATGACTATGGGGATGCTGCAATAGTCGTAAGTAGAAAAAATGGTCATGTCACTTTTTCCAGTGACTTTGAATGGTCACTAAACGAACTGTTGTAAATCAAGAACTATCTGTACATTTAGTGACCCTCTGAAGACTCTTCTCCCTCAGCCTAATCTACCATATCTCTCAGGGTGAATGTAGAGTGGGGAAACCTGAAGACCCACCTTAATAGGCACAAAGCCAATTAGATGACTCTCAGTTCTAGGAAGGAGGTGAAAGCAAACCACTTCTGAAATCTTTCCAAGAAACTGCTGGCATCTGTCTGAACAATTGCTACGAACTAACAATAATGTCAAGGTATTTTTAAAAATCTTTACCTTAGGAGTGAACATATGTAGAATCCCATCTACTGCCCCTCTCAAAAGCAAACCTCGTATCAGGAAGCAGATCAGCACCACATATGGAAAGAGAGAGCTGAAATACATCACCTGAGAGAGAGGATGTGAGGTAAATCAGCAGTAGCCTTGATAGGCATCAACCCTAATCAGTGTTTTTAATGTTTCATGCTTTTCTATAAAAATGTTGGGAATTGCAATTAGGTGAGATGAGAAAAATTATCTTCTGGATATTCCTAGCCTTCCTTGTAAACAGAACTATGATTCCCAGAAGGAGAGTCCACTAAACTCAGAAAAGGATGAAAAACATCTTGGAAGAAGATAATGGCAACCCCTTCCACACATTGCCAAAAAATCAACATGGACATGGCTATACATTCACCAGTAAACAAGTTTGTGAGTCTCTGTTGAAATAACAGTTATGGTGTCTTACGACATTTTAAATAGGAATAAATGTATCAGATCCCTACATTGGTGAAGTAGCCACAGTCTATAAAAATTGTCACAATAAATTTGTTCAATCATCTTGGGGGAGGGTGTGTGGAGAGAGAGAGAGAGAGAGAGAGAGAGAGAGCGAATGATCTCTGAATATCAGTGGAGTGATTCAAAATTTTTTACTACCGGTTCTGTGGGCGTGGCTTCATGGCGTGGCATGACTTGGTGGGCATGGCTTGGTGGGCGTGGCAGGGAAGGAAACTGCAAAATCTCCATTTCCTCCCCACTCCAGGGGAAGGATACTGTAAAATCTCCATTTCCACCCCACTCCAGGAAAAGGATACTGTAAAGTCTCCATTCCCTCCCCATCCCACTAACCTGCTTTCCATCTCCCTGTGCAGGGCAACAAAAGAAGACCCAGCTGATCAGCTGGGACTCGATCAGCAGGGACTCAGGAGGCAGCGAATAGATGAGTGTGGGGCCAGTCAGAGGTGGTATTTGCTGGTTCTCTGAACTAGTCAAAATTTCCACTACCAGTTCTCCAGAACCGGTCAGAACTAGCTGAAAATCCACCTCTGGTGAATATAATCCTCATAGTTGCCATGGGCCAGTTCACATGCTTGTCTTTTAAATAACTACCAAAAAGCACAGGACCATGGAACATGGAACAGGCTTACTTGGCAAGTGTTGAAACAAAATCTGCATATGGTATCATGTTGCGCCGGTTGGAGGGATTGGGGGTGGGGAGCACCGTTTTATGGTGGTTCTCCTCCTACCTCTCTGACTGGTCGCAATCTGTGTTGACAGGGGGGCAGCGGTCGACCCCGAGGCGCCTAGTGTGTGGGGTGCCACAAGGGTCGGTCCTCTCGCCCCTTCTGTTCAACATTTATGTAAAGCCGCTGGGTGAGATCATCCGTGGTTTTGGGGTGGAATTCCATCAGTACGCTGATGACACTCAGCTGTACATCTCCACCCCAGACCACCCCAACGATGCCGTGGAAGTGATGTCCCAGTGCCTTGAAGCTGTGCGGGTCTGGATGGGGAGAAACAGGCTTCGACTCAACCCCTCCAAGACCAAGTGGCTGTGGCTGCCGGCATCCCGATATAGCCAACTGACTCCATCGTTGGTTATTGGGGGCGAATCATTGGCCCCCACGGAAAGGGTGCGCAACTTGGGCGTCCTCCTGGACCCACGGCTGTCTTCAGAGGATCATATGACAGCTGTGGCCAGGGGGGCTTTCTATCAGGTTTGCCTGATACGCCAGCTGCGGCCCTTTCTAGATCGGGACTCCCTACGCACAGTCACTCAGGCGCTCGTCACGTCTCGCTTGGACTACTGCAATGCTCTCTACATGGGGCTCCCCTTGGGATGCACCCGGAGGCTCCAGCTGGTGCAGAATGCGGCCGCGCGGGGGATTATGGGAGCGATGGGGCGCTCCCATGTGACACCTCTCCTGCGTGAGCTGCATTTGTTGCCGGTTGACTTCCGGGTGCGTTTCAAGGTGTTGGTAATCACCTTTAAAGCGCTCCATGGCTTAGGACCAGGGTACTTACGGGACCGCCTTCTGCCACCAATTGCCTCCCACCGGCCGGTTCACTCCCACAGAGAGGGCCTCCTCAGGGTGCCGTCAGCCAGACAATGCCGGCTGGCGACCCCCAGGGGGAGAGCGTTCTCTGTGGTAGCCCCCACCCTCTGGAACGATCTTCCTCCAGAACTGAGAACAATTGCTGACCTCCGGACTTTTCGTCGGGCTCTGAAGACTCATCTCTCTCAACTTGCCGGACTTGCCTGATCCCTTCTATTTTTAAATTTTTTAGAGTTTTATTTGGTTTTATACTCTCAGCCTAATTTATATTGGTTTTAGTATGTTTTTTAACTTTTTTGTATTGGTTTTTTAATTGGCTGTTCACCGCTCTGAGTCTGGTAGGAGAAGGGCGGTATAGAAATCTAATAAATAAATAAATAAATAAATAAATAAACCCTTCACCCATGATATTTACCTTTCCTGAGGATTGGATTCCTTTGATCATAGCCAAGCCTACAATGCTCCAAGCTATCAGCAGGCATAAGGTCATTCTCCAGTTAAGTCCACCACTCTCTGAAATGGAGTTGGAAATGTCCAGGGTATCACGATACCAGAAGTAAGTAGTTGCAGAGCTTTTGTCACATTCCGGTTCTATGACTGCAGAGGATAAGAACTTGGGTTGAATAGATTTCCTACAGATCTTTGAGTTGGCATTTGATAATGGCATGCCTCAGGTATAGCTAAGTGAGGTAGAATTTATTTAGAACCAATCCATAAGGACACATCAGGAAATATGCCTAGAGGTCTTTTTCAGAAATGGACGTGGGGAGAATGTTGCTATCCAAAATTAAAGATTAAATAAATGGGGTGATTTATATTCAGTATAGAAGATTCATCTATGTGCTGGGAGATGTTCAAAGTCTATTAAATGCTCCATTAATTTCCAAAGTGTCTCGGTTGCATCCTTTGGGCAAAACTATTTCTTACCAGCTAATACAATATTTTATTCTAGGAGGATGAAAAGACTAGAGCTATTGTCTTTTTCTTGGAATGGAAGCCTGTGCTATGCTACACTCTTAACATCACAGAAAAAGAGAGCAACATGATTACTTTCAGATACAGGCAAATGAATACTTTGTGCTTCTCACAGAAGGAAGAAAAAGGGTGAGTACATCCCACCGTTCTAAGTGGGATTAGCAGGAAGCAGCATTAAGTACTATTTCAACAATTATCTTTATGGCTCTGATTATTTTAATAAAAAGTAGACAGTTAGAATGGAAATTTGCCTCATCTTCTTTCCCCTATACAGAGAGTTGCAAAAACTGGCTACTCACTTGTCACTGAGCCATTTTTTAAAATAGGACATTCACTCCAAGGTAAAGGATACTGGAAGGATTTGAAAAAGTAGAAGATGCTCCATCCAATGATCACATTATAATAGAGTCCAACAAACAAGCAGACCTGGCAAAAGGAAATTGAAATTATGTCTAGCTATTACATAATAATATTTCATTCAAACAAAGGAAGAGGACCTTCTAAAGTGAACCCCAGAAAATGGCACATTCCCATTTATTTACTTATTTATTTAGCATATCGCATATCTGTACTTTCATTATGAATAGTTTTGTGAACATATTTAATCTCTAAATTGCCATGGGTCTGGGAACATTTATATGCCAACAGAATGCTCCCGAAGAGCCAACCTAATTCAGGGACTATAGATCATCTTTTCACTCAGTCAATGGCATAGATCTATTTCACCCATCGAAATGAATAGAGCAGTGCGCATGAGCAAGAAATGTGAGTGTACATTAAATGTGATGCAGAAGCCTATCTGGGTGTTGATGTATTTTCTCCTTTGAAACTGTGGATCATTTTGAATCAAAAGCAAATATGGAATAAGCTCAGTGAAGATAAATTATATGAGTACTACAATAATATACAGTTTAACCCACTGTGTGGATCTTTAACCAGCATTTGTTGGGTTTAATATTGTCATAGAACGATCTGATTGAAAGATTGTATTATTTTCCCATTTGCCAGCTGCTCACTGATTTTCAGAAAGGAGTAATCCAGCAGGGGATGTTTTGCCTTAAGGTCCTCCTATGGAACATTGATTGAAAAGATGGCAACTGTCAAACTATATAAGAGCTCTTGAGCTAAATGTAAAATGTTTATCAGGCAAATTTTTTTAAAAAAACCAGCTGAAACAGAAATTTATCTTAATTAAAATTTGATGATCTTGACCTATTGCCATTAGATCAAAAGAGAAATCTGATGTTGAATAAAACAGAAAAAAAAATAATTTGAAAAGATGAATCATTCTGTTTTGTATTGAATTTTGACTTCATGTTTTTTCAATTAAGTTGAATTTAATAATAATAGCAAGAAAGTGTAGTATGGAGATAAAATGCTGATAAAATGGTTACATTATTCTGATAATCCTCAAATAACTAGTCACTGGAACTTTTATGGAAGAGATTTTTGCTGGAAATTGATGGTGTTAAATTAAGAAACTCATGTACAACTTCACAAGTTGCCATCTTTTCCATTGAAAAATGGTTGCTCTCCACCAGTACCATTCTCCTAATGAGTTAAGTTCCAGCATTAACTACAATTTATATAATATTGTAAAATCCAGTAGAATATGCAAAATAAACTCAATATTCTTCACTTCATCATAACTCCCCTAGTTTTCAGCATTATTTATTCCTTTTTAGATCTTCCAGCAAGATCATGTTTCTTTTGCCTCCATTAGACTGCTTGACATTTTAGGCATTTCACTTAGAAATAAATACTGAAAAGGATGACTTGTAATATTTCTCCAATACTGAATTAATTTTTTTGCAGTGATAATGTACTGTCATACAGTTGTTTAGAAGTTAGAAGTCAGCACACTTTATAAAATGTCTCCAACCTAAATGGCTCTTTTTTTTCTTATGCTAACAGCCTGATTATTTCCTAAATTCTTAATCAAAAAAAAAATGGAGTTTTAGGAGAAGGCAATGAATGTTGATACACACAAGTAGAACATATAACACATTTAACTTTGATGACATTCCTTTTATGACATTGTGCAGATTTTTGCTTGTTTTTTTTAAAGCTGTCCTAAACATGAATTTCAGATCCCTCATTTACTCCACATATCAACATATTTTTATTCTATTATTTCATAATTAGTTACCCTTAGCTATAGGTAATGACTTTATTTAACATATCTGCTAGATTACTGATGGCCAGTCATTATCTTCTTTTTTTTCCTTTTAGAACTTTGACATGAATCAACAGGCAGATACGTAGACTGTACACAAAAGCTTTATTTTATGAACCAGTATAGAATGGAGTTGCAAAAAACAAAAACAAAACCCTTATCCAGGTAACCCCAAACTTCTTAAATTTTAGAAGAATTTATTGAGCTAACCATCCTGGTTTTTTTCCTTTCCTTTTTAGCTGTTTCTATTAGATAACTGGGAATTATGAAATTTACTACTAGATCCAGATTTATTTCTTCAAAACCACCTACATAATATTATCCACTCATTTATAGCCTGTATAAGACATATAAACTCATCCAATCACTCACTAAGAGGCTGGCAAATCCAATGCCACCTAATCGAGGGCAAACGTAATTCCACACTCCTATGCTGCCGCGGCGGATTCTCTGCCCTACGGCCAGTTCCAGGAAAAAGAGAGGGACTCCAATAAGGATGAGCAGGATGAGATAGGGGACTAGGTAAGCACCTGAAAGGGAAAAGAATGTTTAATTAGAGAAATTTCTTTTTCTGCTACAGAGTACAAGAAAAAAATCACTTGGCCTTGAACACTTGTAGGCAGACTGAACAGCATGCATGAGGCAAAGGTTTAAAAACCCATTTGGGGTTTCAGACAGCAAGTGGGTTAGCTCTTCAGAATAAGGTCATATTTTTATTCAGCTCTGAAGCAAAACCTTGCTTTATCACACTGCTTCATGGCTTTTTATGTTTCCCCAATGGGAAATGGAGAAATAAACAACTGGCCACAACATCTTCTCTTTTAAAATTGCTTCTCTTTTAAAATTGCTTCTGTTTTAAAATTGCAGAACTGGATCATTAAAGTCTCTCTGAGGAAATGACATCTACCACATTTCAGATAAATACAGATAAATACAGGCAGTAGGTTGTAGATTTTCTGCAAAGAGAAAGAGGCTTCCGGGTGTGGTGATATGGCTGGTTAGTTTTCTCCACCAGGGGCTCCACAAGCAGAAGCATCACAGCACACCAGGACAGTTTTGAGAGTTTTGAGAGGAATTTCTCTGGAGGAAGGAGAAATCAGCTGATCATCCATTTGTACTCTGGAAGAACTGTTCCCCATGACAGGAGCACAGGAACTGAGTTACTTTTGACCAATTGCAAGTTGAGCGGCTTGGGACCAACAGCCAAGGGATTTACAATGTGCCCTTAACTCAGGGGTCCCCAAACTTGGCAGCTTTGAGACTTGTGGACTTCAACTCCCAGAATTCTCCAGTCAGCATAGTCTCCAAGCTGTCAAGTTTGAAGACCTCTGCCTTAACTGCTGTTCAGCCTTACAGACATAAGAGAGATAACCTAAATGGCAGTGAAGAGTTTGTTGAAGGGCTTACTTTTCAAATTAAGATAGGGGTAGGGTAGATGCTATTTTAAGGCATTTCAATTTAAAAGTCAAAAGTTTAAGAAGATTGTGATCCAGGAAAGTTTCAAGCAGACAAAGGGGACAGATTTAAAAAAAAACAGAAGGGGTTTTTTTCTGACAAAAGTGCCTTTAAAAATAGTAAAATTAATTAGATCACACCTTCCTGGGAATATTGTTTATTTTTAAGGACAGTAGTAGTTGGAATATTTTACAAAACAAGAAGAAAAGAATAATATGAGCTATGTTGTGGGACTGTAACCATTGAGAGATAATTGGGACTTAAGTGTTAAGGATAGAAGCAAAACAGAAAAAGGAAAATGCCTGACTTTTACTTTCAGCACAGTAATTGACACACTTTCATTTTTTCACCATGGCAACTATAAAGAAAGTTGCCAAACTGGGAGAAGGATGCAGGAGTTCACTAGAACAACTTACATAAGGGCATTTCACCAGTTGATTGCAGAAAATACAACATTAATGCCTTAAGAGGGACAAGATTTGACTTGAACAAAGAACAATCAACTAATATCTTTACTGAAGAAGGATTACAAACAGTTTAAGGATTACAAAACCATAATTTTGGTTGAAATGTTGAAAATAATTTTACATGAGTTTGTTAATGAAGACCAATAAGGATTTTTATCTAAAAGACACTGATGCAAAGAAGGCCTTTAACTATTTGAATTGGATTATTTTGTTTAAACTGTATGAACTTGAAGATAATTTTATTAAATGGGTGAGATCTAGCTGTACTTTTCAGAAAGAACGAATAATTGTTAATGGAGAACTAACAAAACTTTGGGAAATTCAAAATGGATGACAAGGATGTCCACTGCCTCCACTTTTGTTCATTTTGGTTTTTGAGGTACTGAATAGAGACATAAGATCAGAGACTTATGGGGGTTAATGTTATTTGTTAAGTTAATAGTTAAGGATACTTGCAGATGATTCGGTGTTAGTTTTAGAAATTGCACTAGTGAGAGGAGAAACATAGGAACGTTAAATAACCTTTGTATATTAGCAGGAATTTTACAAGCATAGAAAACTGATGGCAGAAAAAGACTTAGAGGTCTATTGAATCTGACCTTTGAGTTTATTGTTTATTGTTTTCTTTTTAATTAAATAATTATTTTATATTTAATTAGTTTTATTTATTTATTTATTTTGTCAGATGAGTTTCTAATGTTAGAAATGGATATCGGATATATAAACCACTCAAGGGCTGCAGTGATTTCAGCAGCAATTAAATTGATGGGTGGATGGATGAGTAAGCTTTTTACAATAAATGTATGTGCATATTTGTAAGATTATCATTTGTTTCATTTTCAGGTAGACATTCAATGATTGTGCTAAGCCACCATAAGCCTTGTCTGGTTCTGATTCAGTGCAATGTACATTTTATACATATTTTGTAGCAGAGCCAGATGTGATTTATTTATTTAATAAATAATGGGTAAGCAAAATATTGCTCAGCAAGCTACCCGAGCCAATCAATGTCCTCATCAATCTCACATCTACCATAATCATATGCTGCCTTTTGCATTTATTGTCCCCACAGCAGCTCTGCACTGAAAAAGAACAATTCCTGGAAATGCTAGATGAAACTTCTTCATAAAAGATTCTTAAAATAGCAGCACTATAATTCTTAGGTTAAATGGACAGAAAAGAATTAACTGGGTAGATTGAGAAATATAAATAGCTGATCAGAAAATCTAAAAATAGGAATGCTTGGAAGTTGCCCATTAACATAAAGTGAGCCCTCCCTCCTCCTATTAATATTCCAAGCATATTCAGCATAAGCAGGATTTAAAAAAAAACTTCCCTCACATTCAGAATAGCTGGATAAGCAGTTTGAGGGGGGAAAAAATAAGGCACCCCATACTATTACCACAATTCTGCCCCATCCCAAATCTTTCTCACCCCTGTGAAAGCTCCAAACAGGTTGCATCTAATTAAAAATCCCACCAACCAAACAAATAACAGCATGTTTTCTCCCATTGTCACAAGAAAACAATATAACCCTGAAATACCTCTAAAGCATAAACCTTTAGAGGCATCACTGAGGGACGCAGTGGCTCAGTGGCTAAGATGCTGAGCTTGTCGATCGAAAGGTTGGCAGTTCAGCGGTTCGAAACCCTAGTGCCATGTAATGGGGAGAGCTCCCATTATTTTTCCCAGCTTCTGCCAACCTAGCAGTTCAAAATCATGTAAAAAATACACGTAGAAAAATAGGGACCACCTTTGGTGGGAAGGTAACAGTGTTCCGTGTGCCTTTGATGTGTAGTCATGCCAGCCACATGACCACCGAGACATCTTCGGACAGCACTGGCTCTTCAGCTTTGAAAAAGAGATGAGCACCGCCCCCTAGAGTTGGGAACGACTAGCACATATATGCGAGGGGAACCTTTATCTTTATGTTATATCACTATCTTAAGTGAATCTCCATAACATTTCCTACAGCAATAGGACCACCATTCATTGCTAAACTGCTTCATACTTTGATCAATACTGAATGAAAGAATCAGTCAAATTTCTATGCAGGTGTGAACATATATATAATATATAAATCCTCTTTCTCAAAACTGCTTGGAAAACAAATACATGGTAAGCTTCCTTCTTAATACAACAGCACTCTCTGGTGGCCTACCAATGAGCAGGCAGCTAGAAATGTGGGCAACCGTGAGGAAGGGCTGTGTGGCCAAGATGAGCTTCATAGTGGTTGCTTAGGATTGCACACAGTCGGAGACCCATAGGCTGAAAACACCTGCATAAACATATTTTAAAAATGATTTTACAGATGAAGCTTTGGGATGGCCTGATGTTCAGCATAAAAGTCTGAAGCACAACATTCAAGACAATGGCAGCACAATTTTATTGAAGTATACTCAATAAAAGTGCTGTCAGATAACTCCAGGTATGTTTGCATTTTGTATTATTTGTGTAGAGACCAGACTCTCAGCTTTTAAATATTAAAGAAAATCTTAGGGTAGCTAATAATAAACATGGTTTAAAATCAAAATGCTTAAAAATAGAATGAGAAACAAACGATTCATAGCAAATTAACAATATAATTCCATGCATCTTCTATTATTAGTGGAGCATAGTCTGCTGGACTGAAATTCAAAAGAATGAAATGAGCATCAGAAATGCAGGTGACTGAGTGCAAGTTTTTAAAAAGGAGAGGAAACTGCAGATATATTATAGACGTACAAACACACCATAATCATTCATTTAAAAAAATCTGATATTAAAAAAGAAGTCTGTATCTGAGTTTAAAAGTTAATAAGGAAGATGCCAGGTGAACTCACCCGGGAGGTAGATTTCATAAAGCTTCAAATACACATAACATAGTAACCTTTTATTTTTTATTTATTTTATTTATTTGTCAAGAACTTATTAGGTAATATATATAAGTATAAGCATGAATTGAATACATAAAATAGATACAAATAGAGGAAACATTAGGACAGGGATGGTAGGCATGCTGGTGCTCTTATGCCCTTACAGATCTCTTAGGAATGGGGTGAAGTCAACAGTAGACAGTCTTAGGTTAACATTTTGGAGGTTTGGGGATGAAACCACAAGAGTCAGGTGGTGCATTCCAGACATTGACCACTCCGTTGCTGAAGTCATATTTTCTGTAATCAAGTTTAGAGCAGTTCTGTTTAAGTTTGTATCTATTGTGTGCTCGTGTATTGTTGTGGTTAAAGCTGAAGTAGTCATTAACAGGTAGGACATTGTAGCAGATCATTTTATGAGCTATGCTTAGGTCATACTGAAGATGGCGTAGTTCTGAGTTTTCTAGGCCCAGAATTTCCAGACTGGTGGCATAAGGTATTTTGTTGCAAGCAGAAGAGTGGAGGACTCTTCTTGTGAATTATTTCAGGACACGTTTGATTGTATTAATGTCCGATATGCAGTCAGGTTCCAGACAGATGAGCTGTATTCAAGAATTGATCTAGCAAATGTTTTGTATGTTCTGGTTAGTAGTGTGATATTACTGGAGAAGAAGCTGTGCAAGATTAGGTTTACAACCAGGGGTGAAATCTAAAATTCGTTACTACCGGTTCTGTGGGTGTGGCTTGGTGGTGATGGGGTAATGTGACTGGATGGGCATGGCCAACTTTTTTTTTTTACTTTTAAAACCATTTTTTACATGTAAAACCATGTAAAAAATGCTTTCAAAAGGCTCTGACGATCCCAGCTAAGTTGCCTGATCGGCAGGCAACTCAGCTGGGATCGTCAGAGCTTGGATCATCAGAGCCATTTGAAAGAAAAAACTTTTTTTCTTTTAAATGGCTCTGGCGATTCAAGTTGAGTTGCCTGATTAGCAGGCAAGTCAGCTGGGATCGTCAGAGCTTGGCTCATCAGAGCCATTTAAAAGAAAAAAGAGGCTCTGATGATCGCAAGGCTCAGCTGGACATGGGGGCGAGGCAGGGATTTTTGCTACTAGTTCTCCAAACTGTCTGCCGCCATTGCTACCTACTCGCCCATGTCGCTCCAAACCGGGAGCATTTCACCCGTTTACAACTCTTAATGCCTTTTTGGTGATGTTCGTACAGTTGGCTTTGGCACTTAAGTCATTAGATATGAGTACTCCAAGGTCCTTGACAGAGTGAGGGCCATCTACAAGGACGTGTCTACTCAGCTTGTATTTTGTGTTCTGGTTCTTTTTGCCAATGTGTAAAATAGAGGATTTATTGGTTGAGATTTGGAGTTGCCAATTGTTTGACCATTCCGACATAAACTCAAGGTCTTTATGAAGGGAAGCAGCATTGTTGGTAGTGTTAAATATTTTTACATCATTGACGAAGAGAATGCAGTTGTTTATAATATAATCGCAAAGGTTATTTATGTATAGTATGAAGAATGTTGGTCCTAGAACACTGCCTTGGGGGACACCACTATTAACAGGTGCAGGATTTGATAGGGTGCTCCCTATTTTGACCACGTATTGTCTGATTGACAGGAACACAGCTATCCAATTATGTAGGGGTCCGGAGATGCCATAGGATTTTAGTTTTAGAAGTAGTTTGTCATGTACCACTGAATCAAAGGCTTTACAGAAGTCTATGTAAATTGCGCCCATTGCTTTGCCCTGATCAAGATTTATAGTCCATATGTTTTTGCAGTGTAGAAGTAGTAGATTACAGGATAATTTTTTTCTGAAACCAAATTGTTTATTAGAGAGTAGGATGTTTGTTTCTAGGTGGAGGGTAATGATTGGTTAATGATTGATTCCATGATTTTGCAAGTTATGCAGCATAAAGAGATTGGTCTGTAATTTTCAACTAGGCTGGGGTCTCCTTTTTTGAAGATAGGGATGACCGTGGCTAGTGACCATAGGTTGGGTAGGGAGCTGGTCCTGAAGGATTTTTCAAAAATTATGCTTCAGGGTTCTGCTATAGCAGTGGAAAGCTTTTTTAAAAAGTATGCACACAGTCCATCAGGTCCGATAGAGATGGTTTTAGTCTGCACAGTGCCTTTTCAACGTTATCTTCTGTGAAATCTATTTGTGTTAGTGTTGTAGTTATTAGTGGTATGACTAAGGAATGTTGGGCATGAGCTATTTTACAAAGACTTAGCAAAAGAATGTATTGAAGAGGTTTGCTTTAACTGCTTCATCATTGCATTCTTTACCATTAGGTCCTTTTAGGGGTGGGATGGATCTCGAGTCTTTAAGTTTGTTGTTTACAAAATTATAAAGCACGGTTGGATCTCATGCACAGGATGTTCTCTTCTTGTTTGGTGTGGTAATTGGTGCTTTCAGTCTTTATTTATGTATTTTTGTAGCAGCTTTTAAAGTTAATTTAAAGTTAATGAAGGCTCTGAACGTGCTCAGGGACCAGATGGAAAACTACCCTATATCTATCTTCTTCAAGTCCATTATGGGGGAAAAAATCATATAAATGCAGGAATAATTTTCCAACAAACAGGAATTCTCTATTCAAGAACATTCTGGTGGCACAATATGCTAAGATGGTCAGAATTAGATCAAAGAAATTCTATGAAATCAGCAAGCAGATAAAGTCTAGAAACAGATGCAAGTACCAAGGCATATACCAAAGAGGTAGAGGATCAGCAGCTACAACTAGCAGATATAATTTGGGTTGCACATTCAGCTGAACAATTTAGGTACTTCATTTCATGGAAATGTCCAACAAATGCAGCATCATTTTGTCAGCTCCTGAGCACAGTGTTCTAAAAAAAAAAAAAAAGAACTGGCGACACACTTTCAGTAGAAAACTGTCTTCTCTATGCAGCATATATATGTTGGAATATGCATGAAAACAATTTGAATGTTTTAGCAGGAAAAAAATGATATTGTCTACCAAAATTAAATGTATTAATTACAAAAATAATGAACATTATTTTTATAAGGTAAATTGCAAAATACAATGCACCAACATTTTTTGATAAAAATAATCCTGTCCTACATTGCTCTCCAGCTAATAAAATGCATTTGCTCTGAAGTTTTTTATTTATTTATCCAACTTCTATAGTTGCCCATCTCAGCCAAATGACTCTGGGCAGCTTACAATTCTTATGTTTAAACCACTCTCCCAATTTGCAAGGGGTGTGTGTGTGTGTGCGTGCATATAGTTAATTTAATATTTATTTGTTTATTTTGTTTGTAAACCATCTCACACAAGAGTAAAAGCAATAAAGCCATACATACCCATATATCTAACTGAAAAAAATATACAAATTTCAAATTATGACTAAAATTTGTGGCGGGAAGGTGTACAATGAGCAGAGGGGAGTGGAATCTGCTATTGGTCCATCAACCACCTCCAATGTGATGCATTAATATGTATTAATTATGTTAATTATAATAACCACTCTGAGTACTTAACCAGAGTAGGCAGGAAGGTTACAATTCAAAGAAATGAAGCACACACAGTCACACACACACACACACTTCAAATGATTCCCACTGAATTAGCATTTTGAGAAGCCCTAAAGACTAGGCCCGTGATGGCGAACCTATGGCATGTGTGCCACAGGTGGCACATGGAGCCATATCTGTGGGCATGTGAGTGTTGCCCTAGCTCAGTTCCAGCGCACATGCACACACCAGCCAGCTGATTTTCAGGCCTTCCGGTCCCACTAGAAGGTGGGAAACGGGCCATTTCCAGCCTCCGAAGGGCCTCTGGGGGGTGGGGAAGGTAGTTTTCACCCTCCCCAGGCTCCAAGAAAGCCTCCAGATCCTGAGGAGGGCGAAAAATGGGCCTAACTGGCCCACCATGCCATCGCGTGCCAAAAGCGGGGAAAGCATGGGGAGGTCGTGCACACATGCATGGGGGGGGAGCGCATTGAATTGTGGTTGTGGGCACACACACGCGCAACCCCCCTATGCTCCCCCGCTTTCGGCACGTGACAGCAAAAACGTTAGCCATCATTGGACTAGGCTCTTTGCCCATGCCACTAGCAATACAACTAGTGCCCTTTTCTTCCCTTTTTGTTACCCTCCAAATTTGAAAGTTGGACCATAAGAAAGGCTGAGTGCCAAAGAATTGAGGCCTGTGAACTATGGTGCTGGAGAAGAGTCCTGCAAGTCCCTTGGACTGCAAGGCGATCAAACCGGTCAGTGCTAGAGGAGATCAACCCTGACTGCTCTTTAGACAACAGAGAATGAGATGGCTGGATAGAGTCACTGAAGCAGTAGGCATGAACTTAAATGGACTCCAGAGGATGGTAGAGGACAGGAAGGCCTGGAGGAATGTTGTCCATGGGGTTGCGATGGGTCGGACATGATTTCTCAACTAACAACAAGAAGTTTGGTTTTTTTTCTTGTGCTGTTTTTGTGGGGTTTTTTTTACTTGTTTCTCATTCTTAACTTTTTTTTATCAATTATAAACTTTCCAGAGTTGCTGGGAGTGTGCGGGAGGCCATATAAATGTAACAATGATTATAGTTGATTACACAGCCAGATATTTAGATTGTGCTGTCCAAGATTTTTTGGTATGACATCCAATGTACATCTAACAAACAAGCCTTCAAGTTTCTTTTTTTTTTAATGTTCAAATGTTGATCTTAATCTTAATCTTAATGTTGTAAGTCATTGCCAGTTTTTATCGTTATCCATGTTCCCCTCAATCTTTTGTAAAAATTGACCATGTAATGCTTTTCCTTCATGGTTATATCATGACGTATCATATTATTATATTATATTTTATCATATTATATCATATCATATGTCCTATCATATTATATTATTATATTTTTGATAGCTACTTTTAGGTGCCTGTACATTTACCAAGTTCCAATTTTGAACTTGCATCAGTGCTTGTTCTGGACTGTTTTTTACATAATCAGCCAATGCACACTTTTCTTCTTCAACAGTTTGTTTGACTTGAAGTAAACCTCTGTTTTTCCAATTCTGCAGGACAAGTATAATATATCAATATCACCACAGGTATGTTATGTATATTGAATTGTCATCAGTTTCCTCATTTTTTTGGTCCAAACTGTTCAGTTTAGCTTGTGTCCCATTAATAATTCTAGCAATTTAGTGTATCACAGGTATGGCCCAGTTATTGATGACTTTGATGGTGGTTCCACTATTCAATTTTGTCTTTAGCAATTTTCTTGCTCTTTAAATGTATTCTTTACTAATCACATGTTTAGCTTGTCCATGTTTGATGTTATTCAACTATAAAATGCCCAAGCCAACTTTTTGGGCACTAGGGACCAGTTGCATGGAAAAAAGCATGGGGCATCACACATGTCCTGATACATTACACAAACCATGTACTTAGATGTCATTTGCGTAATGATACATGATATTATAATAAACTTGTTTCATTTGTGAGATGACATGATGTGTGTGGTATCTTTGGGGATTCTAGTGGGTGCCCATTTATTCTTGTAAACCTACTAGCCTTAACTAGACTGTAAAATACACCCAAATAAGGGGGGAAAGTCAAAATTAAAAGTAATGTTCATCTTTATATTTCTGATAAACTAGAGCATGAAAATATAAGCACTTTTTTTTCTGCTCCCCTGCTGGAAAATTAATGTTTTTAAAGACATACATTAATACAATACCAGGGGAAACCCCCCACCCCCCCAAAAAACAAGGAAGGAACAGAGGACTAAGCATGAGTTCTTAAATTCCATCCTCTCACTGACAGTAGGCAGAACCCATATTTTCTTTGTCTATGTGAATCATAATAATAGGATACAGCCCATTTTCAAACTTGATCTTTCTTTTGCTAGCTTCTCCGACTGAATTAGATTCCATCCTAATTTTGGAGAATTTCAGAGAATTATCCTCCTGACAGATTCCTGAGCCATAATTTATTTCCAACTATCCAGTGGGTTGGAGAGGATAAAAAAGAACCACATAATATAAAATACATTAATTAAAAGATGACAAATCATAAATTATTATATATCTGAAATATAAATTGAACAGTTAAATGAATATTGTGCATCACAACTAACTTGACAGATTTCAATCATAGAAGGCTGAACTGGGTTAATGTATCTAAAATTACTACTAGTTTAGAGTTTTTAATAAAAAAGGTTTATTTAATTTAACCTTATTTCTCAGATAATCATGGTTTGATTTGTTTTCACCATTTGCTAGCACAATCAAGGAATCACCAATAAATCAAGCAAAATGTCCTTTGTGGATTCAGATGCTGGTTTTTTATCTAAACAAGTAAAGCAAGTAAACAAATTCATGATGGAATTACAAAATAATCTAGGGAAATAATCTGTGCTAACATATGTAAAGTTTGATTTAGGGTAACAGCTTCTATTTTTCTATGAACCCTCTTGATTATAAAAGGGTATCAGATATGAGGATTCCTGAAGCGTGGGGCATCCCAAGGGGATGATTGAGATGCCAGGGTTTTGTTTTTTATTTTTATTTTTCTAGTTTACAATTTTATAGATATTGGTTTTATTGTGAGCCAACCCAGAGTTGTGGGTTTGTTTGTTTGTTTTTAAATTTCTATGCTGTTCATCTCCCCTACAAGGTGATACTGGGGGTTTATGATGGGAGGCAGGGGCGGGTTTCAAACCCATCACTACTGGTTTGCTCATGGTTGTGGGCACGCTCGCTTGTGACACTTCTGCACATGCGCAGAAGCACCCATGTGGGTGGACGGAGCCTCCCACCGCCACCGCTATTAGTTTGCCCGATCCGGAGCGAACCAGTAGCAACCCACCACTGACGGGAGGCAATAAACAGACTAAATACAAGCTAAATAGAAGAAAAAAAATACTTGAGCATACACTTAAAGTAATGTGCTTTACCATACAGTCAAGGGAATAGTTGTTGCTCAATAGTAGGTTATAGTAGGTTATAAATGTTATCTGCTTTACAGAGAAAGTTGGAAAAGATTCTCCTCTGAAACTGAAGAGTCCCTCCAGGTTACCTAAGGATGGACAACTTCTGCCTTTCAAACCAGAAAATCTGGTCAGCTCAGCTAATAATGGAGGATGAAGGATGTACATGTGTAATTAATATAACATGCGTATCATGGCTCTCAAGACAAAATAGCCTCCTTTCCTCTACATTAGAACAGAGAAGCAGAGCAGATGCCTTCTCTGCTGAGCAGTCACTTACCTCCACCATTCTTTTGGCACAAATATGGAAACCGCCACACATTCCCCAGGCCAACAGAGTAGCCTATTTGAGCCAAAATGTACTGTAGCTTGTTGTTCCATGCTGGCCTGTCATCATCTGCTTCTTCCCCAACCTGCTGTTTGTTCCAGTTTTCTGAAGCCACATTTAAGACACTGTTTCTGTAGTCCACAGGTTCCTCCAGAGCCAGTAGATCAGCCACTGATTCTGTGACAGGCTCATTGCTCTGTTCTCGCTGAGTTACTTTGCTGCTCTTAGGCATTGAGATGGTCTGGTGTAGCCCCTTATAGATTAAGTACAGATTTATTCCAAGGCCCGGTGGAATAAAACTTTAAAAGGGCAAGTGCTGGTTTTGGGGATAACACGTCAGATCTGAGTCATTTGTGTGAGACCTGCAAAATAGTACAAAAAGGAAACCTGATTAAAATATGGTAGGGTGCACTACCACTTTCTCCACTGCTGACCCATCCATGTGTGCATCATCATTCTTCAATCACACACTGCAGATGTGGACATTGGCTACAAGAGTCAATTGTCCATAAGTCTTAGTTTTCATTCTTAAAGAACAATTTCCTAGTCCATAATGCTTGGAAAGATGCTGGCAATTCTTGGTGGAACCATAAAAGACAGGGCTGGAGAGGGGATACAGGAGACAGAATTTCTACATAGAATTTTTTGGTAGAAGCCATTCCATTATATACAATATGCTAATGTATTTTCACAATAAGGGCAGGTAGTAGCTTTTCTTGGTACAGTTATTGGGATAATTGGTTATTCCAATAGCAGTATCAAGTATTTTATTAACTTTTGAAAACATTCACTGTCTTGGGCATATTAAGTAAAAAGGGTATGAAAATTTCATTTCATTTCAAGCCCAAAGGAAGATCGTGCACCTGTTTTTCATTATTTCCAAGAAAACCTTGGATAGTTGTTTCAGTTTCTTATTGGTTTAGTACTGAAATTCAGTACATGTGGGCCGGGGGGTGGGTTACAAAAAAGAGGGTTTGAGGTCATACATGAACCAGTTCCCCCTCTCAGCTATAGAGCAACTTCATAATGACCCACCCTTTATTTTGATGCCTCCTTTTCCAATCAATGAAAATCTGAGGATTTACAGTAGTTTTTAATCTAACGTTTTTTCCCCCAAGTGCATGTAATGCCAACAATGTGTCAGAAGCTATTTAGGTTAAAATACTGCAGCAGTAAAGAGCAGACCAAGATTTGGCAGTTCTCGCATAAGAGCAGCCAACATTAAAGTTATCTTTTTGTTGCTGACATTATCAGAGTAACTAGAATGGCCAGAAATCTTCTGTTAAATTGCCCGTGACACTTGTACTACAGATAATATCTGTGAAGTGTTTGGCATTGCATGTGAAGCCATTGATTACTTGGCTTTGCCATTCAAGAACTATTATTTCTCAATAGAAAATCCTCCCCCATAGGGGATTTTGAATAGAGCACAGACCCCCGCCTTTCAGTGTATGCACCCTGAGTTCCTGATTCTGAACTATTTCAAAACGAATGCAGTTTCATTTCCCTGAAAACATATTTCAAAATGAGATATTTAAAAAGCTGTTTTCACTAGCACTTTCCTGCTTGCGTATAGTTTGGAGTAACTGAGGCTGTTCCTCAATATAACATTCACTTTATTCTATAAAATCATAACCAGTAGTTGTAATAATTAAATGAACATGATATTGATCACTGCAAGATCAAGGTAATGAAGACTTAAGCCTGTTTTACACTAATTTAACTGATTCTTCAGTGGTACATATGAATGAATTAAAGAATTAAAGAAACAATCTAGTTTCCTTATAGTTTTGAATAATCTTTGGTGCTGCTATGGTACCATATTATGGTAATTATTGTGATATTAATTAAAATATTTACATGAAATAGGACCTACTATAATATTCACTGCATATTTTTTCATCTTTTTAAAATACTCTGTGGTCTGAAAGTCTTCATAATCTATTATAAAACCTGTAGAAACTTTACCAGTAATGCAAAAGACTGTTGAACGTATTAACATATATCTCATCTTTTACAAGTACATCAGGTTATTTCTTTTTAAATAATAGGATCATAGCCAGGTTGCTTAACCTGGTTGTCTAATCTGTGGTTATATGAACATATACAGTTCTATACAGTTCTAGGCTGCATAAACAGAGAGATAGAAATTAGAATCAAGATCACTTGAAGTGTTAATACCACTTTATAACGCCTTGGTAAGGCCACACTTGGAATACTGCATCCAGTTTTGGTCGCCAAGATGTAAAAAAGATGTGGAGACTCTAGAAAGAGTGCAGAGAAGAGCAACAAAGATGATTAGGGGACTGGAGGCTAAAACATATGAAGAATGGCTGCTGGAACTGGGTATGTCTAGTCTGATGAAAAGAAGGACTAGGGGTGACATGATAGCTGTGTTCCAATATCTCAGGGGCTGCCACAAAGAAGAGGGAGCCAAGCTATTCTCCAAAACACCTGAGGATAGGACAAGAAGCAATGAATGGAAACTAATCAAGGAGAGAAGCAACATAGAACTAAGGAGAAATTTCCTGACAGAACAATTAATCAGTGGAACAACTTGCCTCTAGAAGTTGCAAATGTTCCAACACTGGAAATTTTTAAGAAGAGATTGGATAACCATTTGTCTGAAGTGATATAGGGTTTCCTGCCTAAACAGGGGGTTGGACAAGAAGACCTCGAAGATATCTTCCAACTCTATTATTCTAGTCTATTCTGTTCTGTTCTATCTTTACTAAGTAAATATCTGTATATACCAAACGACTTGTATACTAAGTAGCATTTTACTAATTTTCTGTGATTGGGACAGAAAATTAATCATATTCATGCACTTTCCCTTTCTTCTCCTGGAAGATTAAGTAAACTAAATTTTAGTTTTACTTTAGGAGATCCCTGGCTTGTGATTACATTAAGTGCTTATTCAACTTGTAAAATAATTTGATCAATGATCAATATATTATTTATACACACATCACACACAGTTGTTAGTGTATATATACTAATTTATATTAAGCTAACTGACACTAATAAATATATATATATATATTAATATATAAATTTATTCTAAATCCTGGCCAAAAAATAGATGAGAGGTGCTCCACAGAGGTGGGTTTCAGCACGTTCTGACCAGTTCTGGATAACCAATAGCAGAAATTTTGAGTAGTTCAGAGAACCGGTAGTAAAAATTATGACTGGCCCCACCCCCATCTATTGTCTGCCTCCCAAGTCCCAGCTGATCAGGAGGAAATGGAGATTTTACAGTATCCTTCCCATGCCACACCCACCAAGCCATGCCCCACCAAACCATGTCACATCCACCAAGCTACACCCACAGAACGGGTAGTAAAAACTTTTGAGACCCACCACTGGTGCTCCAGCCTAATTTATTATACAATAGGTCCTGCTCATTCTAATGGCTTGGCCGTTGGATAACTTTTTAACATTATTAAGGATACAAAGCTGGTAACCAAGATTTTCCTGACCTTAGTAAAATTACTTAGGTTATTTGAGCACATACAAAAAGATGGATTTTCATGACGGAATTCCAATTAAACTAATCTTAAACAGGAAGAAAAAATATGGTCTTCTTGTGGATTTATTTTCCTTTAATAATTTAGCTGCAATAGCAGTGACAGTAATGATCTAGTTTACTGTTTTCCCTGTAATGTGTTTTTTGTGCCTTGCAGATGGGAAGGTGACTGTTTAGTTGTTCCTAACACTGTGAAATAAGAAAAGGGAAACTGCTATTATTTATGGCAAAACACTCTTCTCACTGAGCGTGTGACATGGAAGCATCAATATTGTGTAATATTTTAAATCAATATCAGCATTCCGCAAGAAGAGGAGAGAATTTTCTATGTTTCCCGGGATTAATGTTCCTAAATATCATAGCTATGGAGAGTTCTTAATTCTTTAGTTGTTCTTGTTCTGCTTTAAAGACTGCATGGCTTAAATGTTACATCACACTAAGCAAAAGCTGTGAACCTCTGCAATGAATGCCACAGGCACTGAGAGAATCTAAACCTTTACCAAGAGAATCTAACCTTTACCAAATTAAATTCTAGTGCACATTTTAATTTAATTTGGAGAAATTACTGCAATTTATTGTGTGTATCAGTCCCAGGTACTACTGATACAGCAAGTTCAAAGACTTGTTAATGTATCTTAGCAACCAGTAGCCTAAAATAGCATGGACCTGGATGCGAAAATGTGAGTTCTCAAAAGGAATGAAATAACGAGGTGAGGAAGCAAAACAGCTAAATATTTTATTACTAAGCTTTTTTATTCCCTTGTGAGGCCACAGAAATCCATTGGCATTTCTGGAAGTCATTGTTATTTGAGCTGGTTTTCACAAATACAACCGATCAAAATTGTAGGCTTATGCACAAAATTGTAGACTTATGCACAAAATTGCTAGACTTATTTGCCCTTTTCTTTTAATAGATTCTTATATTTTTAAATAACTCACATAAACCTATGAAACTTTCTCAGACTATGCATTTGGAGATTTTGATCTGATTTCTGAAAATTCTGTACAAATATGTTCACCTTTCTGTTCATTATCCCAACAATATATAATGGTTTTTTTCTCATCTTACATACATTCATATTTATTCCATATTTTATCAGAGTATATCATTAAAAAAAATTTTTTTTTGCTGTAAAATTGTTGAACATCCCTGCAGATATCTGTTTTTTTAAGATGTCCCCTTCTGAATGTTTGACATGGGACATCTTATACTGTCTCTTCAAAATATTCCAAGGTTCTGTGATAAAGTCATTATATTATTCAAAAAGATATACAATTTAGCTTTAAATTTCCCTTGGTCTGAATATCCCACTCAAGAATCATCTCAATGCACAGAGCAGACAGAAGATATAAAACAGCTGATAGTAAAAATGGTAATTATATTATTAATGCATGTTGTTTATTACTGATATTCAGGAAACATATAATGTTTGGCATTCACAATTACATCCAGGTGCTGGGTCCTTGATCAATGACCTCAACTGGAGGACAATTATTAGAAAGTGTTGCTTAAATTGTTTCCTACAGTTGGGCTGTCAAATGTTAAATAAATTTAACATTACAGCAAACATCTGATAATGTCAGGTATTCATATAAGTAGTTGGTTATTGTCCCCTCTAACGAAAACCTGTAAAAATATAGTTCACATTTTTACAGGTTTTCATTAGAGGGGTCAATAACCAACTACTTATATGGACACCAGACATTATCAGATGTTTATTATTGAGTGGCAAACTACTATAGCTTAACTGGCAAGAACCACTTATTCATAGACAGAGTGAAAAGTTGTTTTAATTCGATTGTGTGCCACTTAGAGTCACATTCATGGGATGGGCAGCTATGTAAAATAAATAAATAATCCATTCTTTCAGCCACATAGAAAATGCATTTGAGACTTGAGATAAGAAAAATATAGCAGATTCACGCTAATCAATAAAGTTTTCTGATCAGAATAGAGCTGTCCTTGGTACTGATTCTTCTAGTAAAAGCTATTATTGCAGTAAGGAAATAATCTGTAATAAAAAGAATAATCGGTAGTGTGGCAATTAAAAGAATAACAAATTTATTATTGTGTAGGTTTTCATGGATCATAGTCCATTGTACAAGATGCATGTGAATCTGATAAAACTGGCAGTAATCCACAATATAAATTGTACACTCTTATTTGTTTTTGCTGCAAAACTACTATAGCAATCATTCTAGGAACCATCCTTTGGGGCTAGTCTCCCTGTACTTCTCTTTCAATACACCATTTAAATTATCACTGGCTCCAATTTTTCTCTATATTATCCTATTTCTCTCTTTAATGAAATCCTTCTATCTATTCAAATGCTTAATTATTGCAATTTCAATGACTCTTTAAAGCACATAATGTACTCTTTTCTGTAATCATGGTAAAAATGCACTATTCAGAATCACACAATGCAAAAATAATACTAGCATATCACAACAAAGGTAACTTCAGTATCTCATTAGACTCATCCCCAGAAAAATACTGTATGTTCAGCATGTACTGATCATGCAGAAGGAACAAAGTGTGGTAGTTCTTAAATAGTTAAAGAGAAATAATTAGGGAGCAAGTCTTCGAATCACCACTTGCAACAGTTGTTTCCTGGCTTCAGACCTTGGCCATACTTTATTTACCTCCACTGAGCTTTGATTATTACTTTTGTCTAGTATCACTAGAAGCCTTTATATCTATTTCCCCCCCTAACTCTATAAAGCTGTTCATATATCATTGTGCAAATTACTTCAGTGTTATTCAACTTAAAAATGACAGCTTTTCTTCATAAGAACAAGATTGTTTTTCTCTCCAAATAGTAATGCAGAAATTCTAAGCATGTTATTGTAATTAGTAGGCATTGTTAGTATGACTAAAGTAATCTAATTTTCCCCCTTTCCCCATGAGTATCTATGCTGTGTGTAGATTTGTATGTAACTATTGTCTTCTGAATAATTCCACTGCAATCAAGTAGAGCAAATATACATGAAGAACCTCTTTCTACATGCTTTGTACCTACTTCTATATCCTAGCACCATGATGGCGAACCTATAGCACATGTGCCACAGGTGGCAGGCGGAGCCATATCGGTGGGCACGCAAGCTCAGCTCTGGCATGCATGCGCACACTGGCCAGCTGATTTTCGGGCCTTTTGGGCCCCCCAGAAGTCAGGAAAAATGCTGTTTCCGGCCTCCGGAAGGTCTCTGGGGTGGGGGGCGGGAAAATGGGCCTTCTGGTGGGATTGGAAGATGGCAAATGGGCCTTTTCTGGCCTCCAGAGGGCCTTCAGTTTTCATCCTCCCCAGCCTCCTAGAAAGGCTCTGGAGCCTGGGGAGAGTGAAAAATGGTCCTACCTTACCATCACATGCCAAAAGTGAGGGGAGCACAGGGGGGGTTGCGCATGCATGCGTGGGGGTGGGTCGCATAGAATTGTGGGTGTGGGCACATGCATGAGCGACTCTCTAACACTCCCCACCTCTTTTGGCACACAATGGCCAAAAGGTTAGCCATCACTGTCCTAGCATATAGTATCAATCCAAATTGCTGCAAGAGAACAACTTTGAGGGCTACCGTTTCCCTGAAAATAAGACATCCCCTAATAATAAGCCCAATTGGAATTTTGAGTGCATGTGGTAAAATACCCCCCCCTGAAAATAAGCCCTCCCCAAAAATATTTAAATGCATGAGCAGCCGGTCCCCACCATTTCCTCTGGTTTCCTCCATGTGCCCCAGGCCAAGCACTTATTTCGGGGTTCAAAGAAATATAAGACAGGGTCTTATTTTTGGGGAAACATGGTAGTTTCTAACACTGAGGTAATTGCAGTCATAATTCCTCTTATTTTTTAATGCAACTTTTCTCAACTTTATACTCTCCCGTTGTGCTGGATTTCAACTTGCAGTCAAAACAGCTCATGGTCCTGTTTCATTGGAGATTGGGGGTGCTCAATATATTTTAAAGCTACCAAGTTAGAGAAAACTATTAAACAAATGTTTACTAATGGTATTGACTATAAAACAGCCAAAGTAATATTAATATATCCACCAGGAGTGGAACAAAGAAACAAAAGTATTGACATAACAAATGAAGCTGAATGGTGAAAGAAAATTAGGCTGCTTTCTAATGTATTTATTTCAGCAACAATCCAGTTGGAGATCCACAATCAGATTTAGATAAGTGAGAGCTGTTCAAGAAAACACCCCATATAGAACTGCCATAAAGTCCTTTTATAGATGGAGATATCATAAACTTACCATTATAGCTACATTTTGCATGTTAAGATGTACTCACGTGTTCATGTTTTAGGGAGTATTGCATGTGAAATATCTGCTTTACAGCAAATATACACAAAAGGTTATTTATTGAATGAATGTTGTACCTGGAGTTCTTAAATGCATGAGTAGGAATTGGCATGGAATTTGGCATAGTAATACATCTCAGCTGTCAGTGGAGGAAAGGTTTTGCTAGTCTTTTAAGATTAAAAAGATAACTTTAAAAACAATCCTTGATCAAATATCCAGGAGCACGTTTCACAGCAGTGAGTGATGGTTTTTCAATTATATGGCTTGTTTTTGCCTCTTCAGCATCATTAAATAGATTAGAATAAATTATGCAGTTATGAAAATACAGGGTGTATCGAAAGTCAAGCCCTATAGACAATTTATTATATAAATTACATTAAATATACAAATTGGTTGCATTTTCTTCTAAACACTTCCTTACTTGTTCAACACATGACCTTGGAATACTCCTAAGTGCTGTAATATTTTCTCTAAAAATATTAATAAAATGTATTGTGATTGACATATGGGTCTCGCTTTTATTATCCATATATATTAAATCTCTGCTTTGCAAACTGAAATGGATTGTGATATCCAAGACTTTCTCATAATGTTGAGAATGTTTAATTGATGCAATTTTTAAAAACATAGTGTCTACACAATTCCTTAATCTCACTAGCAGTTTCACAGAATATCTTTCAAGGAAGGAACAATAATATTCTTCCACTCGCTGATGGTGGAAATATCACCTTCAGAATTCCCAGCTAGTATGGTTCACAATTATGTTGATCTGGAACTAGAGGGATGTAGTTTTGGCATATCTGATGGGCACCAGTTTGGGGAAATTGTTGAGAACCTAGAACCTTGAAGATCAGAGGGAAAGTCTTTTCTTAGTCATTAATTCAAGTATTCCTGAGAACATAATTTTCCAACCCTACTGCTCTATGTAAAACATTAATAGTAATTACCTATCCTGCAAGCTTGTTGTAGGTATAAACATACTTTTTATATACTCTTTTACATGCTAAATGCACATTTTTATTTATCATTGTACTACTAAAAATAGAAAGTATCACAGTTTACACAACTCCACTGCTACTCTATTTTATTGATTACAGCCAATGCCTAATTAATAATGTAAAATATGAAGGTTCAGCAGGAAAACAATGAGTTAATTGAATTGGAAAAATATATTTGAAGGCTTTCAATCCCCACTCAGAAGCTTTTATAAAAGTCTTTCCTTCCCCTCTCATTTAAAAGGAGAAGGGAGAAAATTCCACAGGAACATCAATGGTCTAAAAAAGAATAAGTGAGACAATTCCTCTAACACAATCTATATTTATTTCTTAGGGGTATTATAGAGAGCATTCATGAGCTCCAACAATATGGCCCTTTTATTTGAAGGCAGTGAAAGCCACTAATCATATAACTTACTAAATGCTATGATTATATTTACAAAATGATACTTTTGACTTGAAGCCAAAGAACAAATTGGCATTCTGATGTATAAGACCATATGGCTCTTTCTATGGAAAACTATCACAGGGATTAAGTGTTAAAATCAGGGCATTTAACAGGAAAATAGCATCATTATTAATTATAGTAAATTTTAAAATTCCAGTGCTTTAGATCTATTAGCTATTACTTCCCAACTGTACTAACATTGTTTCATATTTAAAATTAAGTACCATCTTTGTGATATAAAAAGTAGCATCGTATTTTATTGTCCTTCTATTACATGTAACATGAATTTTATTTAAGGCTGAAAACAGAATTGGATACTGTAATTATATACTTTCAGACAGAAGCAATTAGTTTATTTGATGTATACTATTTTCCCTAGAGGTATAACCTTCATGGTACCTGGGAAGTATACTCCAGCTAAGTCTACATCCTTTCCCCAAGTTCATTCTAAACCTTGCATCATCACTGATTTTGTATCTTTATCACAAAGACACCTTCCCCTTTACCCCCATCTCTACCCCATGAAAAGCAGTAGAGAATTCATAAGTTTGTCTGTAGTGACATTTTAGCTGATCCTGAAAGAGAGACTGCAGACTTTGGAAACTATGTTATATAAAAGAAAGATTGCGTATATATTAATATTCCCAGGATTAGTATTATTTTCCACATGCCCCCAGCTCACATTCCATAATTAGCACTATCCTGAGATCTAGGATTCCTGAAGGCCAAAATGTTCTGCTGCAGATACAAGACTTGCAATCACCAAAAGAAAAAAGGACACTTATGTGGCAGGACAAGATAAGACAGGCAGATGGAGATGATTCTGCTGAATTACGTGATGATTCCCACAGGCCCCCAGCAATGCTTCTGTATGTTTAATAATGTATTGGGCACTTTTAACTAAGCAAAATGCTGTGCCGTTTTTAGCTCACCCTCATCCCACTCTTGCCAGCAAAGAACCTTATGTGATCCATCACTGTGGATTATTTTAGAAATGGGATCAAACCAGGAACCGTCCACTGAGTGAATTGCTGAACCAGTCCCAGAATTCTTAGACCCTGTAAATATTGACTCTCACATTAAAGAATAGGCTCTTTGAAAGATATGCTGACCCAGTCACATGAAAGCTGTATTATTTCCTTGAGGACATTAAATTTACAGAGAAATCTTTTTAAAAGAGTATTTATCAACAGCTAAAATAGATTTCAGGCTAATAAGATATTTTGACTATACAGCAAAACAGATCTAACTGAATTATTATAGGGAGGTTTATCTAACTTTATAATCTACAATTTAAGTATGTAAATCATCAGTTTTCTGAATGAGAAAGAGGCATTTTGTATTCCTGATACATAAGTTTTCACTGTCCAGGCAAATCAAGGCATGAATAATAGATATAATTTTTAATGTTATTGGGGTAAGAAATGGGAAATGTTGGTGTGAAGGATATATAATTGAGTAGCCACAAGGACACCAGAATCTGACACACATTCAGGGGAGGATGGAAGCCAAAATGTCCATATATCATATATTGGGATATGTAAGGAACATTGGTAGCCTAAGGACACCTGGGTTTCAGAAGATACCATTTAAATAAGTCATCCAGGTCACAAAAGTACAGAAGAACAAGTCCATATCAACATCTGATTCTGGCTCAGAGTCAATTGTGTTTAGACACAATGAAACAATCACCCTAGACAGCATATGTTGGAGTATGGCATGCAACAATAAATATTTGAAGGACAGAATTATAGATGCTACATGGCCTACTACATTTTCCCCAACCTAGCTTGATATTTTGAAATGCAGGTGAAAGTACTACCTCGTCATCAATACTGAAGTCGTATTTAGTTGCCCATCTTTGGCAACTAAACTAATTTGCCCATCTTTGGCAACTAAACTAATTTGCACAGGGAATAGCAAGGAAGTACAGAGGCTATCCAGATTAATTTCAGACAAACATTTCATGCATACCATTTCAACAGAGTATTTGTGTTCACATGATTCTGAAGACAAACAGAACCATAAATTAACCACACAAGTACATCAGTTACCATATATATAATTGGCTAGACAGTTAAATTTGTGGTGTTGTATGACATTATTAGCCTATAGCAGAAGTAAAAGCAGTGACCTATATTTTAGAAAAGTACTGAACAGTCAGAAGACGTCTCTATTTTTTAACTGTTTCTAAAAAGAAAAGACATCAAGGCCTGTAATTCCTAAGGCCGCAGTATATTTTATTAGAATTCACAGCATTTTAACTTTCAGCCTCTTAAATTATTCTGCATCAGATTAAATGTAAAATACCTACAGGTCTCTTTTCCTTTGATGGTTTAAGAACTGGGTGCAACAAATCATTTTAACAAATGCACATTAAAAAAAAAAAGTAAGCCAAATATGTTAATACTCCCCCCCCCCCCATTCCAGTTCCTCAATTGATTGGACTTGAATTGATTGGACTTCTGCTATGAATCACCAATAGGGAGGAAGGCAGAACTTGAGGCACAGGATTTGAGCTCCGTCAGTTTTAATTCAAGAGGGTGGACCGGTTTCTCCTTCCCTTCTCAATGTTAAGATCAAGGTCAAATACACCTCTGACAGCAGAGATGATCTTTGCACTCTTTCCTTCCTCCGTTTTTCAAATGTGGGTTTTCATCACAGGGACGAAGCGCTTCCGAGGAAGCCGGAGACCTCTCCTCGGGCTTCAAGGAAGGGCCGTTTGCTCTCCGACACCTCCCTCCTGCTTTACTCCCGCGGCGCAAGGGTGCGCGCCAAGGCCGGGTCCTTCGGTTCCGCATCGCTTGTTATTTTTAGGCTTCAGGTGATGCGCACCTCCCCACTTCCTTCCCTCTCTCCTCTCCCCGAGGGACTTGTGCCATTTTCCACCATCAACCCGTCGGTTCTCCCCACAAGATCTTCTTCTGCGCTCTCGCCTAGCAACTAAGAAGAGTTCCGTCGTCTGTCTCCCGGGAGAAGCATGCCTGGAATATGCCGGAGGAGCCTGCCTGCCTGTGCTGGGGAAGAGAATCATCTGTGGAAGGCGAAACAGGGAAGAAGCGAGGGATCGCGGCGCAGAAATCTGCCCCTACCTACCTACCTGGGGAAAGGCGAAGGCACCAGACGCCCGTTTCCCTCGGTGGCGGACAGCTGCTCGCCCGCGGATCCGTCCTTCGCCCCCTATGCCACAACGGACTTCTCCGCGACGAGGGGAAAATAAATAAATAAATAAACGCCCGGAGCGAGGGAGGGAAGGAGCGGAGAGGCTCCGCCGAGCACCTGCTTAGCGACTGACCCAGGGACGGAGCCGAGTTGGGGCTTCGAAAGCGAGCGGCGTCAAGGCTCCGGGCTCTGACGCGCGCATCAGCTGCTCAGGTCTGCGCACCGCGCCGCGCCGCGTTTGCCCGACCCCCTTCCCTTCTCCTCTGGCGGCTCCCCGCTCGCGTCCTTTGGCCCCTTGGGAGGTTCTCGCAGGTCCAGCCAAAACCTTTCTGGTAGCGGTGGGCGACGGGAACAGCCGGCCAGGTTCCGCCTCCCCGGTTGGCTCGGTGGCTGTCTAGCCTGGAGCGCCTGGGTCGTGAGGAGAGAGCGCTTCGGAGAGGCTTTCTTCACCCGGGGAGGGGCGCAACGTCTTTTGCCTGGGCGGGGGTGACGTAGGTTTGAGTCACTTAGCGATGCGCGTCAGTGGGCACAGCGCGGGGCTTTTCTTGGCAACATTAGCCAGGCGCCCTTATGGGACGGAACGCCAAAAAAAAAAAAAAGAAAGAAAGAAAAAAAAAGAAAGAAAGAAGGGGGGAGGGGCCGGGAGCGCCGAGGCGCTATTCCCCAAAACCCAAATCAGCTGGCTGAGCAGGTGGCCGCTCTAACAAGACCATTGGCGTCCCCACACCTGATGCTTCGGGGGGGAAAAAGGCGGGATTTTCCCAGAATGCCTTGGACGCTTTGGCACACTGCGGGAAAGGGTCCCCAATAGCAATTAGCCCGAGAGCTAACGTTGCCTCCTTAAGCGAGTGCGGGAATTGTGATGGCCGTTCAAATCGAGCTTTTACCTAATCGTTCCTGCCCGAGTGCGAATGAGGAGGACCTCTTTGGCAATCGTCTGTGGGGATTTTCTCAGTCATCCAGGTCACGATTGTCCCGAAGGTGTTTTTTCAAGAGGCAACTGAACTTTCTGGGTTTTCTTTGAAGATCTTTCGCTTCTCATCCAAGAAGCTTCTTCAGCTCTGACTGAATGGTGGGGAATGGAAAGATTTAGACTCCTTGCAGACAGCTGGTCGTTTGCATCCTTTTAGAGAGCCCTTGAGGCCACTTGGAGGTTTGTCGTGTCCTTAGGGTCACCTGAATAATGCAAATGGGTGTAGAACCTTATTAGAACTGCTGGAAGTGCTCTGGTAGTCTGCAATTTTTCTGGAAAACTGTTTATGCTCCTGCAACATTTGAAGGTGTTCATCCCAAAGTGCATAGCTAAATGTCTATGGGGATTCTCAGTCATCCAGGTCATAGTTGTCCCAAAGGTGCTTTTTTAAGGAGGCAGCTGGACTTTCTGGTTTTTCTTCGAAGACGTTTTGCTTCTCATCCAAGAAGCTATTTTCAGCTCTGGCTGGATGGTGGGAAATGGAAGGATTTATACTGCTTGCAGACAGCTGGTCATTTGCATTCTTTTTAGAGACTCATTGAGGCCACCTGGGGGTTTATCTCTGACATCAGGCTCACCTGAGTAGTGCAAATGGGTGTGGAGCCTGCTTAGAACTGTTGATAGGACAGTGTTGGACACTAGAGATAGATGATGTCATATCCCTCCCCCTTTGTTGAGAGGGCTGTTCAGTTTTGACATACTGTAGATGGCCTCTGACCCCTCTTTCAAACCAATCCGACTTGGTGAGGTGGATAGCAGGAATTTGAACCCAAGGTGATCCTCAATCCAAGAACCACATCTCATCAAGGCTTTGCTGCTTGGGGTTGACGGGAGTTGTAACTGAAGCCATTGGGAAGGTTGGCATGAAGCCCTCTCCTTGCCAGTTGGGCACCATCTACATCTCTACTTTGATCAAGCAATCAAGTGATCTGAGGAAAGACCACCCAAAGGAGAAGGAACACTACCGATGTAATCAATTCATTCTGATATCCCTTATCTATGATAGGCCAGAGTCTGCCGTAAATTGACCTGTTCCGGTTTGGCTTCATCCCTAGGCTGCTTCTCTGTTGATAGCTGGATTTTCAGATTCTGCCTTTGCAATCCAAGATTAAACTTTTGGAATCAAAAGTGAATGGCTCTGAATTCTTCAAGAGAGAGCGAAGGAGGGGCTGGGGTTAAAGGACAAATATGCTGGTAGTAGCATGTCAGTTCAAGAAGGTAGTTATGCTCACAAATGGGTGGTGCTTAAATGAAAAAAAAATTGCATTCTGTTAAAACTTAACATTGACTAGACTTGTCACTTTAGAAACATATTCCCCTCTCTTTGCCTCTTGTAAATAGGTGTCACGTTTCAGGCTAAAGCTGAACTGTCAATTTCATCTCTTTACAAGAGAAAAGGCAGTTTTAAAAGCTCTGTGTTAAAAAAGTGTTGGGACACAAGATATTTTATTAGACATAAAAGTGGCATATTGACTTATACTGCAAAGAGGAAATACCAAGAAAATGCACAGATTACTGACTCATTGCATAAATCAATAAACTAAAATCAAATAAACCATATTAAGGTACAGGTCCTCGACTTACAACAGTTCGTTTAGTGACCGTTCAAAGTTACAACGGCACTGATAAAAGTGATTTATGACCATTTTTCACAGTTACGACCTTTCCAGTATCCCTGATTCCCCATGGCCATGTGACCAAAATTCAGTCACTTGGCAACTGGTTTGTATTTATGATGGTTGATGTGTCCAAAGGTCATGTGATCATCACCTTTTGCGACCTTCTGACAAGCAAAGTCAATGGGGAAGCCAGATTCACTTAACAACTGCAGTGACTCGTTTAACAACTGAAGCAAGAAAGGTCATAAAATAGGGCAAAATTCACTTAACAAATGTCTCAGCAACAGAAATTTTGAGTTGTATTGTGGTCGTAAATCAAGGACCACCTGTAGTTCTCCACTTACTACTACTACAGGAACCAGAATTTCCATTGCTAAGCAAGTTGGTTATTAAGTGAGTGGTGCCCAATTTTACGTCCTTTTTGCCATGCCACTGCAGTTGCTTGTCAGGAGCCAGATAGGAAGATCACACATGGTGATCACGTAAGCCTGGGACACTGCAACTTTTGTAAATACATGCTGGTTGCCAAGTGCCAGAATTTTAATCACATGACTGTAGGGATGGTGCAATGACGTAAACACAAGGACCAGTTGTTAGTCATTTTTTTCAGAGCCATTGTAGCTTTGAAAGGTTGTTAAATGAATGGTTGTAAGTCAAGAAATATCTGAATAGCCTGGTATCTTGTGGGTATCTAGCCAAAATCTCTTACTATAATAGCATCACCAGATAATTTCTTGATTCTGCTTTAAAAACTAAATATTAGATTCAACATTAATAACATGCAGAAATGTTAACACTTCAAAAATGAAGACCATCCAAAGAGAGAATGTAGAGAAGATTATTTACTTGGCAATATTTACTACAATATACATGCGTTTATTTAACTATTTGCCAAATTGTGAGCTTTTTTTTTTTTTTTAACCAAAAGAGTGAAGATGGGATAAGATGAAACTATCTGCCTAGCCAGAAAGAGAGCAGATCAGGAATGCTTTACAGGTTGACATAATCCTTATTGCACACAATGATAATTTTATCTGTCATATTTGCATGAATTTGGCAAATGCAATATACAAGAGTAAATTAAATATATTTTTAGTACACATGGGAACTACATTTTCCCCATGACGTAGCCAAAAGCAGTGTCACTTGGAATAGGGAAGAGCTGTGTTAAAGACTGCCACTTTTTCAAAATGTGTCTTTCTGTGTGTAAAATATATTATCCTTTTTCACTGATCACATGAAAATATAATAACTCTGATGGATCAATACCAACATCTCTTAAGATTTCAAGTGAGAAGACAAAATCTTTAAAAAATTTGATAGTTCTGGGACAGGATTAGGCTAATTGTCCTAGAATGCCAAAGCTGAGGGGGCACCAGTGCCACCCCACCTTCCAAATCATTCTAAAAATTCAGGTGATTTTATGAGATGGAAGTGGTGCCATCAGTCAATGTGGCCGACAGGTGCTATATATACCTGAGATTTTCAACTACGCACTCAAGTATGTATGTTCTCCCACACACACCTGCTGCCAAAGTTTAGGCTTTCCAGCCTTTCTTCTTTTAGTTATTCAGTTTACATGCCTCCCCATTTCTAAAGACTACAGCTGAAGAAGAAGAAAATAGATTGTCTTGTAGCTTCTCCTTCCTTCTATTAACAGTCCACACCTTTGCAAATGATGCTTTGGGCCATCTGATTTGAAGAACAATAAATGCTGGTCAACTGTAATGTATGCATTTGCATGGGATATGGGAGCTTGGATCCCACTGATTCCCATGTCAGGTCTCCAAAGTTTCTTCCAACAACTGTCCTGCAGTTCTGGGGAGAGGCAGCCAAGTATGTTGCCACCATCCACTCTATTCCAGAAAACATCTCTTTTGCCACTGATTTACCAGGAAGTAAATTGCAACCCCTTTCTTTTAGAATGGGGGAGCATATGCTAAGAAGAAGAAAGTTGAAAAGGAAAAAAAAAGAACAAATACTTTGTAATCAGGTTGATTCAGTCCATACTGACCCAAGACCAATGCCCTTCTAGTCCTAGTGTCCATCAAGCCTGCACGCCCCAGAACACGTGCCCAGCTATCAATCCATGAATAAATGGATGCCATACCCTATACCAGAGCTGAGCCTAATTGCTGTGAAATCCCCTTAGTCCAGACCTAATTGTGGTTGGCTGGGGACTTTCTTCTGATGAGATTTTTAGCCAGCCTCTGAGGCACAACCCAATTCCCTAAAGAAAAAAAGAAAGATGCTTTTGTTTTGTTTTTTAAAAAAAAGCCCGTCTGAGGCAGAAATCCCATCCTTCAGATTTGGTCTCTGACATTTAGTTTTCCTAGGTCTCAGCTGTTTCTACCTGTTACCTGATGGACAGATAATACAATTTTGCTTTAGCCCTTTTGCATTTGAACCTGCTGAAGTGGAATTTCCCACTATTCAGTGTATCATGTAATGCATGATGGTTCTTTGCAGGCAGCCTTGAATATACCTGATGGAAATTCAAATGGAAGGGTGCAGTTCTATTAAAAATAGCAAAATATCTTCAAGCAACCTTCTGCCTCTAGTTTGAGCCTAAAAGGCATGTCTGCAGGATTCTAAGAAGTTGGGTTGAAGAGAAAGGACATTGCTGTGGATCACAACACTGCCTGATTTAGGCATATATTATAATCACCTTCCTGCCACTGTGTTACTGCCTAACTTCGAGGATTTGTACAACATTTGTAAAGATAATCCTATGTCTTGATCCACCTAAGACAAGGTGACAATTAAACAGAGCACTGAGATGCAGGTTCATAAATTTACAAATAGCAGCTTATAAATAATTTGTAGGATATGTGGCCGCCCACTTTGTCATCCTGGTTCTTACATCTTGCAGCTGCCATTTGTCTCCATGGCAATAGAATCATATGACCATCCACCATTCATTCATTGCAATTTTTTACAGAAAGGAAGGGAAGGAGCTAAGGAACAAATAACATCGAAAACTGAACATTTCAAAATTGTCGAGAAGACCTTTCAAAACACAAAGAGAAAAGCACTGATCCTTTAATATTCTATATACATACCACTAAGGAAGAAGTGCTGTATGTTTTTACTTTCAGGTAAGAAAAAGAATAATAATCTCAATCGTTAGAGCGAGGGCTCTTAATCCCAAGAGCCCCTTAAGTGTAAATGGGAAGAAAAATGAGGCTTCTCCAGTTTCCTTGCCTGTACCAATCTGAAGCTTTTAAATTATAGAGAGACGCTGAGAACGGAGATTACAATCTAAGGCAATCACTTCTACTATATGATGACCTTTAATCTTCACTAGTTCTTGCTTATAAGTCAACCAAGTTATTAAACATGTTAAAGATACACATGAAGGTCTTTTCTAAGGGAAGTCCACACCATCCAATTATTTGGATGGGATGTTATCAGTAGTTATCAGTGATGAGCCACTTCCGTCCCTGCCTCCAAATTCTTATCAATGCTCTACTTATTTTTCCGGATATTGCTCTAGTCATAGCCAGCTGGTGCCATTGCTGGCTATTGGGGGTGAGTCATTGGCCCCCACAGAGGGGGCTTGCAACTTGGGTGTCCTCCTGGATTCACGGCTGTCCTTGGAAGGGCATATGGTGGCCGTGGCCAGGGGGGCCTTTTATCAGGTTCGCCTGATGCGCCAGTTGCGCCCCTTTCTGGATCGGGACTCCATGTGCACGGTCACTCATGCACTCATCACGTCTCGCCTGGACTACTGTAACGCTCTCTACATGGGGCTCCCTTGGGGTGCACCCGGAGGCTCCAACTGGTCCAGAATGCAGCTGCGCGGGTGATTATGGGAGCAACAGGGCGCTCCCACGTGACACCTCTCCTGCGCGAGCTGCACTGGTTTCCGGTGGTCTTCCGGGTGCACTTCAAGGTGTTAGTTTTGTCCTTTAAAGCGCTCCATGGCATAGGACCGGGGTATTTGCGGGACCACTAGCTGCTACCGATAACCTCCCACCGGCCAGTACGCTCACACAGAGAGGGCCTTCTCAGGGTGCCATCAGCCAAGCAATGTTGGCTGGCGGCCCCCAGGGGGAGAGCCTTCTCTGTGGGGGCACCCGCCCTATGGAACGAGCTGCCTCCTGAAATTCGTTTGATCCCGGACCTCCGTGCTTTCCGAAAGGCCCTTAAGACTTATTTATTCCAACAAGCCAGCCTTGCTTGATTGATTTTAATGGGGTTTTAAAATTTTTGGTAGTATTAATTTCTGGGGTTTTAAATTGGGTATTTTAACGGGGTTTGAGACTTTTATTTTGGAACCCCAACGATTTCATCTAATTTTAAATTTTTAAATATTTGTATTATATGTGTTTTAATTTGGCTGTTCACCGCCCTGAGTCCCCTTCCCGGGGAGAAGGGCGGTATATAAATTGAAATAAATAAATAAATAAAATAAATAGTCTAGTGTGAGCCTTTTCCTAGTCTAGTGCCTTCATGTTGCTGCAGCTGCCGCAAAGTGACAGAAAATGAGGAAATGCAGAAAGAAAGGAGAGCGGCTCTATATCTCTCAATGGGAACTGCAGAAGCCAAATGAAAACATCCTGATAAATGCCTGGATAACTGCAACTAGTGAGGGAAACACAGACAGATATGTAGTAAACAAGATCTAATTGGTTGATACATAATGGCAAAATCAGGTACATTACTGGCCTTGGATTTACATCATTATGAAAGTGACAAGCAACATATGAATATGGCTGCTTGTCCAAATTCCAGTCATTACAATTATGCTATCAAAGAAAATACATTAAATTACGATTTTGTTTGACAATTGCCAAGATTGGATCATCATAGTATATTATTATTTTATACTGATTATATCTGTAGTTAGTACTGGTCTCAGATTCATTTTCACCGATTGGGGAATATAACTGGAGTTGGTTTCATCCTATGGACGTATCAGAAAATATATATTCTGTCTTTCATTTATGAAACTGCTTCAAACTGTGCATGTCCTAAGTGTTTCCAGATTGATTTGGGAATCCATTTGCTATCCTTGCTTTTAGAGTAGAATCAATTTAAATTAAACATTTTGGGAGATCAAAGAACGTTTAGTGAATTCTCTTATACATAATCTCATCTAAAGCTTCACATGGAGATTCAATCCACTTTTTACAGACTTTGCAACATGTAAGAAGCTGGTGCTGATGCATGTATAATAGGAAACATCTCAGTAACAGTTGCTGGGAACTACGTGTAACAAATAGTGCTATTCTCCTCTTTTCTGGTTTTTTTTTTGTACTTCTGCTAGATGCCTGGTTGGCTGTCTAAGGAAAAGAAGGCTGGACTAGATGGGCTTTAGGTCTAACCCCATGCAGCATAGGACTAAATATTTGGTTTTTCAGTTCAGATATCAAAGCATGCACAGGTCTAATTCCAGTAATTCAAATCTGCAAAAGAATCATATCACTTCACCATATACTGTATGCCGCATTCACTCAACCTACTAAACTCTAAAATGGAGTTAAGAAAATGATCCCTATGTCCATATATCATGTGCTGCCTAAACAAGAGGTATTATTTAATGTCATGGCTTTGTTCATACAACATGCTAAGGCAATGGCTGTCTTCCTACAATATGTTGGACCACAAACTATCCAAACCCCCCCCCCCCCCCATTTAGCTTAAGTCACTCAGGGTATGATAGTGGGAATAGGCATCAGGAAGTGCAGCAAGCTACCTATAAATTTTGCAATGTCTTGTTTGAGCAGGACAAAGTTCCATTTAAATCACATTTGATCCTTGACCAAGGATCTGCTACAAAGAAAAGGGGGTCAACTTATTTTCCAAAGCACCAGAAGACAAGAAACAATGTGTGTAAACTAATCAAGGAGAAAAGCAACCTAGAACTAAGGAGAAATGTGAGAACAATTAACCAGTGGAACAACTTGCCTTAAGAAGTTGTGGGTGCTCCATCACGGGAGGCTTTTACGAAGAGACTGGACAGCCACTTGTCTAGAATGCTTGAGCAGGGGGTTGGACTAGGAGACCTCCAAGGTCCCTTCCAACTCTGTTATTCTGTTCTGTTCAAATTTACATTGCTAAAGATCATAAGAGGCTGTGAGGAATAATTTAGCAGTGATGATGTTAATCTGGTTGAAAGGAAAAGTCCAGAATTAATTCGTAGTTAATAAAGAAAGAAGAGATTTGAAGGTCATCATATTAAACTCCAATCATTAACAAGTGAAAGCAATGAAAGTGAACCAGCTTTGTGGCTACTGTTTTATTTTCCAAAAACAGCTCATGGCTTTTTCGTATGTGTTCCTTTTCCTGCTTTGCTAACTAACTAACTGGCACATTAAGCAAAGCAGATGGGAACTAATGTAGTACTTGTACAGGAGGTCCATACTGAATAAATTATTTCATGATGGTGATCTAGATGCTGCCAATGTCCTTGGAAAAGGACAAGAAGATGGAGAGCAATCAAGATCTTCCTGTCTGAAAACCTGCAGTTTTCTTTGCCTTCTTTCATTCTGAGGTTTCCTGCTTAGATTATGCTTCAAAAAGGCAGCTCGTGTTTCACACAACCATCATGTGATTTCTTCTTTCAGCCCCCCCCCCACCCTTAGTATATTTTAAGCCTCTCCCTGACGTCACACTTTTCTCCATCTCAACAGGATTTATTTTGTGTTCAGGGATTAGATTGCAACCTTTGAGCTTGCTCTTTCTATTATTCTCATTTCAAGGCACTAAGGATGGTGACGATAAACTACAACACAGGCAAAGAGAGAAGTTTACATTTGACTTCCATTTTGTCCTTCTCTCAGCAGGAAAAGACATTTCCTTCCTTGATCAGACCCTTTTGTATTCTGAAGGACCACACCAAACTTTCTTATTCTTAGTATGTGGTCAGAGCCGAAGGACAAAAGTTGCTTCAAATAAAGCATATGCTTAATAAAATAAACTAAACCTTAACCACTTAATGAGCATAAAACAGATTTGTTTTTAATTATTGGGAGACTTCAATCAAACTATTTCTGAGACAGAATTTTAGAGAGAATTTTTTAAAAAGAGATTTGGAATCTGTGTCCCTCCACATCTTGCTGCCCCAAATACTATGTACTGTACAATAATAGGTGAAATTCAGAGTTGAAGTAGAGCAATATCTAAATAATATACTATACTCCTGAAGGGGAAAAAAAAGATAGACTATTAAGCCATGAGAAAGCAGTGGGGGAAGTGAAGACTGGAAAGGAGAATTCACTAGTAATTATTATTCATATTGCACCAAAAGACTAATCTTTTCTGTATAAGATCTGTATATATGCTAGTACTTTCCAAATATGTTGAAAGTATAGTTCCCAGTGTAGGAAGAAATATCCTTCTGGGTTCAGTTCCAAGTGGGGAAAAAGACACTGGAAACATGGAGACTGCTTGGAAAGATGATTTAATGGTGGACAGGATCACATGGCTTGAGTTCCTGAACAGAAAAGGGACGAGATACAGCGAGTCCCTGGGTTTTATGCTTTTTCTGGCTTTGAACTTCCTGGGGCCCCGAAAGAGTATCCTGATTGGTTGTCAGACTCCCAGGGGGTGGGGGTCTTAGCTAGCCTTGCTGCCTGATGTAATCTTCCCAGGTGCCATGTGGTGAGTTTGTGTCCTAGATGGGTCCCATTGTGTTAGTTTCTGTTACTATTGTGTTGCAGTTGGATCCTATTGTCAAAGATTGAGTTTCTGCTTCTGGCCCATTAACAAAGGGGTGGGGGAGGCAGGAAGGTGGGAGTTGCTTTGTCTTTAAAACATGTTTCTCCATTTCTCAACCAGGGAAACATAATATTCTGCCTTTTTAATGTTTCCCAAAATATTTCATTCTTCTAAGAAAGGGATGGGTGCTAACTTCCTACACCAGAATTTCTCAACAAGCATGGACAATGGGCATGCCACTTACCTTGCTATGCTAAATGTAAAGGTTTCCCCTGTCAAGTCATATCCGACTCTAGGGGGTGGTGCATTCTCTACTTCTTAGCCAAGGGAGCCAGTTTTGCCTGAAAACATTTCTGTGGTCATGTGGCCTGCTTGGCTATACACTGAGGTGCACAGAACGCTGTTGCCTTCCTATCAAAGCGGTATCTATTTATCTACTTGCACTTGCATGCTTTCAAACTGCTAGGTGGGCAGGAGGTGGGGCAGATAACAGGAATTCACCCCCATTGCAGGGTACTCCAGTCTTGCATCTGGGCTGTCAGCTTTCCAGCGGACAAGCTCAGCCTCTTTAATTGCTGAGTCATTGTGCCCCCCTTTCTGATATGCTATTAAGCAGCAATCTCCAGTGAATAAAATACTTAAAAAAACAATCCTTTACTTGCAATCAACCTAGGAGGACATTTTTGCAGCTAATCCCAACTCAAACCAGAATTCTTATTTGAGGCAAAAAACAACAACAACAACTAGGCTCAAATTATCCTACTTTGGACATATTATTACCCAGCTCTCTGGAGAAAGCTTTAATGTTGGGGAAGGAAAGAGAAGAGCATCAAAATGGATGGACTCAGTTACAATGGTAATGGCTGCACCATCGGGAGACCAGAAAGACCAGTCTAGGGACAGACTGTTGTGGAGAAAATCTAAGAGTCTATAATGACTTGATGGCACATCATCAATCAATCAGTCAGTCAATTAATTACCCTAACAGATCTGAAAGTAATCAGATTGAGGAAGAATGATTTCCTGAAATCTAATCAGTCAGGTTAGCCCTCAGCCTTCTCCACTAGATCTTCATCATGTGTACAAAGTTAGATAAAATTTTCCTCCAGATTTCCCCAGATAATAATCTGAATAATCAGTGGCCAAAATTCTTTTGTGAATTCCACTTCCAAGTGGGTCCACATCATTGCAGTGTCACTGCTGTACATTTATTTGCTTCCTTTTCTTCTAGATTTAGTTCACAGTAGACTATTTGCCCAACAGGAAAGTGAAGTGAGTTAAGGAGAAGCTGATCCTTCTTCATCAAGTTTTATCCACTTTCTTTTATTTAGTTCAGTCAAAATCTTGGAGAAGATAAGCAAAAGGAGAGCAACAGTAAGGAGGAAATGTATAGCCAAGATGGTCTGGAAGTCACAACTAAAGTTCTGCCCAGTTCTATCTCCTCTATCTCTCCCTCCATCCCCCATCTCTCTCTACACACACACACACACATATCCATATCTATCTATCTACCTACCTACCTACCTACCTACCTACCTACTTATCTATCCATCCATCCATCCATCCATCCATCCATCCATCCATCCATCCATCCATCCATCTACATTGCTCTCCAGCCTTAAAATGCATTTGCTCTGAAGTTATTTATTTATTTATTCAGCTTCTATAGTTGCCCATCTGACTCTGAGAGGCTTACAATTCTTATGTTTAAACCATTCTCCCAATTTGATACGTGTGTGTGTGTGTGTGTGTGTGTGTGTGTGTGTGTGTGAGAGAGAGAGAGAGAGAGAGAGAGAGAGAGAGAGAGAGAGAGAGAGAGAGAGAGACTGTCTTTCTATCTATCTATCTATCATCTATCTATCTATCTATCTATCTATCTATCTATCTATCTATCTATCTATCTATCTATCTGATTTATTGGCTGCCGTCTTATCACAATGTTAAAAAGATAAAACTACTTAAGTAAAATACTACAAGCATATAAAAATACAAAATACAATAGCTAAAAGGCTTTGGATGGTAATTACTGATGCCTGACCTTGCTTTATCCTAGCTCCAGTTAAATGTGGATAAATGTCGGGAGAAGAAAAGGAAAGAAAAATGTGGGTGGTGAGAGCTGAGATGACAGATTTCTCAATTTGTGTTTCATCCAAATGCCCATCTTTCTTCTTGGAGCTCTTCCTAACTGACAGCTTGATTCTGTTATTCAGTCTTCAGTGAGAAACCCCACCCCCCCAATATCAAGTGTTTATAGATGGAGTGTTTTTCAGGTGTCAGGCACCCAGCTCCACTACCCACATCACTTCGTAAATCAACGGGGAAGATTGGATTGATCTGGTTTTACTCAAGTGGCTGGCCTTCAGCTAGTACAATCAACAGAAAAATGAAACATTTTGAAGAATGGTGTCTATTGTGAAAGAAAGCCAATCTGTTCTTTGGTTATCACGTTTGTTATTTGTACTCCCTCCAACCCACTAGGGTGTAAGCAGCAAGAAAGGGAGAGCTGCCCGCCCTCCTAAACCAGCCTGCTTGCCAGAACTGGCATAAGAGTTACCCGCCAGTCCACACAGTCTCTGAAGGAAGGAAGAGGGAAGTGTTCTTTCCAGTATCAAATGTCTCAGACCAGTCCCTTTTGGGAATGGTATCCTTGGAATTAAATGAAATAATTGTGTTGGGATTGGGATTGTATTCTTTTAAGTAATTTGCTGATGATATTCCTAGAAATTGAGCTGCCTCTGAAATAGAGCCTAACAACTATTAACAAATCTGAAGATTTGGGCTCATTACAGTACACATCAGCTTTATCTATCCATGCTATGTAGCTTCTGAGACAAAGCCAAGGATGCTTGCCATGCTGGGACTTGCATTTAGGTTCTCTTCTCTTGTGCCATTTTGATGCTTGGGTTATGATGCTACAGAAATTAGACCAGCTGCTTCAGAACTTGATTTAAGTTGACAATCCCCACCAGTTTTTTTTTTCCCAAATACATTTGATTCAGTGGTGAAATCTAAAATTTGTTACTACTGGTTCTGTGGGCATGGCTTGGTGGTGGTGGGTAATGTGACTGGGTGGGCGTGGCCAATTTTTGTTTTTTACTTTTAAAACCATCTTTTCTACAACCTCTTCGGTGAAGAAGTTGTAAAAAAATGCTTTCAAAAGGCTCTGACGATCCCAGCTGAGTTGCCTGATCGGCAGAGACTTTTTTTTTTACTTTTAAAAGCATTTTTTCAGCTGAAGAGGTTGTAGAAACAATGCTTTTAAAAGTAAAAAAAAAGTCTCCGATGATTGTGTGGCTCACGTAGGCATGTGGAGGGAGGGGCAGGGATTTTTGCTATCGGTTCTCTGAACCACGCTACCGGATTGGGTAATCCAGTCCGAACCGGGAGCATTTCACCCCTGATTTGAGTCATTTAAATGGTTTTGGTTTCTACCGTGGCATGTACTCCACTGGATTTGGTGTTTACAAACAAAACTAATGCATGCTAATTAAATACTCAGTTGCTGCCAATTTAATTCTATTCCTAGGGAAAGTTGCATAGTTTGATGGTACTAAGGAAGGTAGAATACTGCTACTAATGTCTGGAGCTCTGTTATTAGAGCAAAGGCACATAGCAAGCTCAGTTCCTTTGATGCCTTAAATCAGCATGCATCCCTTTTAAGTGTCTAAAGTCAGATCTCAGTTGCTTCTTATATTACTTCAGGTCAGTGGTGGGTTGCTACCGGTTCTCCCTGGTTCTTGCGAACTGGTAGTGGAAATTTTGAGTAGTTCAGAGAACCAGTAAATACCATCTCTGCCTACCTCCACCCACAATCTATTTGCTGCCTCCCAAGTCCCAGCTGATCAGCTAGAAGGAAAAAATCAGGGCTCATTTGACAGAGAAGAGAGAGAGAGAGAGAGAAAGATACCTTAGTTTTAAACTGAGAAGCCAAGAAGCCTCCCAACTGATCAGCTAGAACTGATCCGCTCCTTGTAAACTGCTCAGTGGTGGTAGATTGGCAATTGAGGCCAAGCTGCCTGAAAATGGTTTCCCATGCTCTTGGTGGTGGCAGAGCGGCAAAAAACTGTTTAAACTCTTGCCGCAGTGCTTCAAAGGGCCGCCCTACAGCTGATCAGCGGTAAAAGGCAGTGTGGTGGTACACCAGTGCGTTCCAAAAACAAATGGGTAGACCGGTAGGGCTCTGCAAGCAGTTACAAGCCTGGTAGACCAGTACCTTTGCTAAATCCTAAAGAATTGTTTGTCACATGACCATCAAACCACCCCCACAAAATAAGCCACACCCACAGAACAGGTAGTAAAAAAATTTAGAACCCATCCTTGCTTCAGGTTATATGAAAATTAAATTGTACAGAGGTGAGGAGCCCTTGATCCTGCAGATATGGCGGAACCATTACTTCCATTCCAACCACATGGCTGAATTATTAATTCCCACTACATTCAGATGCACTATCGGCCAGGCTAGTCAAGACTGCAAGGGCATTGTACTACAGCTGCTTTTGGTCTGGATGTTCCATAGATCAGCCATCTTATGCACTGCATTATATAGAGCTATGTTTCTCAACCTCAGCAACTTTAAGATGTATGAATTTCAACTCCCAGGATTCTCCAGCCAGCGGGCTCCTTTATAATATGACCAAGTATATAAATCTTCATGGCATTTATCTTACAAAAGCCAACTGGGTTCACTCATGTTATGGCAAAATGCTGTTTGTAAATGAAGATTTACTATTTGGAGTGTTTAAAAATCCATCCTATTATGGCTTATTCATCCAATAAATCTTGGGTAAGCCATGTGAATGCTGATGCCAAGGAAAGTACATGGTTGTTTTTCAATGGAGCCACCAGGAGTTAACGAGTTTCTTACTTTGTTAGCTGGAGCATATCCAAGGACATAGCAACATTTGGAGTACTTGGGAGAGCAAACTTTGGTGACCCAAGGGGTCATTTCAATGAACAATGTAGGCAACTGCCCAGATATGCACTTCACTCATTTGCACTCATACACCTCTTCCTCCTTATTGACTTTCAATTGCTTTCTGGATGCAGTTCAAGGTTCTGATTATTATCTTTAAGGCCCAGGGGCCGGATCCAGCCCATGGAGTACTTAGAACTAGCCTGCAGGGACACCCTGGAAACAGCAAAGGACTGGCCCACAGTGCTTCTGCCAGTGAAAATGGAGCTTTCACTAGCAGAGGTTGCAGGAGGCCGTGGCAGCTGAAAAGGGAGCTCGGGAGCCCATTTTCTCTGACAGAGCACTCAGGCCACTACGAGTGATGTGAAGCTGGCCGTGCCCACCCTGGCCACGCCCACCCCAGCTCCCCAGGTCAAACACAATCCTGATGCAGCCAATGAAATCGAGTTTTGACACTCCTGCCCTAGATGGCAAAGAGCCACATAATTTGCAGGACCAGCTTTGTTTGCAGGTATCAATCTATCTCATTAGGATAAATAGGGTGGATGTGCTTTGGATCTCTTCCCTTAAATGTTCTCATGCGATAGGATCTCAGAGAAGTGCCTTCTTGATAACCAGCTTTTTTGAATGGTTTCCCTCAAAAGATTCAAGGAATCACTACCTTTTATCCTTTCAGAAGGCTGGGAAGACCCTTCTGTCAAGTGTTGGACTATGGTGTTATCTTCTGTTTTTATCAATTGTTGTGAGCTGCCTAGGATCATCATGAGGTAGGCACCATGTAAGCTGAATGAATGAATGAATGAATGAATGCCTTTCCTCCCAAAGAGATTTTTAAGCAGGATAATCAAGGAGAAACTTTAGGCAAGGGGTTTCTAAACTTTTACATTTTAGTGTAATCTTTATATAGATACTTCCCCTAAAAGTCCAAACACCAAAATAAACACAAATGAACATTGAGAACAATATGAAGAATGTATTTTTTAAATAAAGATGTACAAAATAAAAAAGCAAAGATTGTTCACACTTCTGCTGGACTCCTTTTCCCCCCTCTCCAAGGGAGGTACACCTATTTTGGAAAATCTAGTTTATACTCTTTACTGTACTAACATTATTAAGGTATTAACAGGGTCACTGACTCCCCCAAAGCACTGATCTATATAATATATAGCACAGATAGTCATTAAAAGTTATACTTTCATTTGTAATCAGAATTGTTGATATAGATAAATGCTGAAAACTCTTACTTTTTCCCCCCTTCCTACTATCTTGCTTAGCCTCCCAAGCTTCCCCTCCCATTAGCAGGAAGGAATTTGCAAACTAATCAGCTAGGCTGACAAAGAGAGTCCCAGAGGTCTATGAGTTGCATTTGGTATAGTGGGGATCAGCTGGGACATCAAACAAAGGAAGTAACCAAAAATTGGATGCACTTGAGTTGATTGTTATATGCAAGTTAACCAGCCAGTCTTACACAAGGTTGTGTTTTGTGTGCTTTTTAAAAAATGACAGGCTGTAATTATACAAATGCAGTGATATGCAGAATCATCTTAGAGCAATGAGGTCTTATTTCATATGGTGTGGCCAGACTTATTGTAAATGCATTATAGATGCCCACTTTGATAAGATTCTGGGCAGCTTACAGTGAAAACTTGTTAAAAATCAGATAACATCAAATAGAACCAATGAGGTGGTTCCATACACACTTGAAACCCAGGCCTGAGACCAAAGCCAGGTCTTTTAAGATGTTTTGCAACACTCAGAGGGAGGCACTGATGAAATTTGGGGGGGGAGGGGGGGGGAGAGGATGCGCTGTTTCAGAGGATGTGGGCCACAATAAAAAAGTCATGCTTCCTTAGTCCCATCAGATGGCAATATTTAATAGAAGGGATTTGGAGTATACCCATTGTTCCAGAATTATTTCTGGAAATATTTAATATTAATAGACTAATATTGATAGCATACTATTAGTATACAGGTAGCCTTTGAGTTAAAACTGTTCACTTAGTGACAGTTCAAAGTTGTGAAAAGTCACAAAAAGTGACTTCAACAAAAATTAAACTTAATACACAATTATTAGACTTGAGTTCATATTTCTCATATTTCATATTTCTTAGGATGACCTGATGGAAGCCAGAATCTCCTGCTTTCTTTCATTTTTTTCAACCTGGTGTACATTTTTCTTTTATTGATTGAAGAAATTTGTCTCCTTTCCTCCATCTTCTTATATTTCAGTCCCAGAAATACTGTTTTAAAAGAACAAAGTCTTTATCTCTTCGGGAAGGAAAGCGGGGGAGGGCAATCTCTCTTTTTCTAAGATAGTAGATGCTATACCCAGATCTATAGTAATCATATAAAATCTTAAATGGAAACAGAGACAAACACTGCATTCTTTGTCAAAAAAATATGGATTCTCCCACACCGATTCATTATAAATAGAATTAAACTGCCATTATAGAACTGTCACACAGCTAACCTATTCTTCTTTTGTGTTCTTCATTTAACATGACAAGATTTATTGGCATATGCTCAGATCTGTTTAGTTACATATGATGAGCTCACCCTCGCCAAGAGGATAAGCTTGTAAGAATTGACTTTGAAGTACTTATTGACAGGGAAAACTTGAGAAACATACATGCCTTGGGGAAAAGTATTCAAAGGACACTGCTTCCTCCAAACAGCTCCCTTTTATAACAAGGCAGTTTACCTATGCATGTAAACATACCACTGTGCTTCATGCTATCAATAGTCCTGACTCTGTCCTTCTGCATACAGTAAGTTGCTTGCCTTTACTCACCACTCCTCTTAGGGGCCTAAAATCAACTTGCTAGACCTTGTATCTCTTTTATTTTGAAGATCCTAACCCAGTTTCTTCTAGCACGACTCCCCACAGCAATTGCAGTACCATCTTCCTTACAGATGTTCCAAAGTATTTCACTAGAACTTGAAAGAGCTCATATTACAGAGTGGGTTGGGTTGTGATCAGGTTTGCTGGTTGGTTCTGTGATAAAATGTGCTGTTTTTAAAGTCTCACCTAGTATAGGATGGATTCAGGATCAACAGAATTGTTTGATAATTTGTCTCTCCCTACAGTACTTTGCCTTGAAAAAGCAAGGTTTTCAGGATCATTTATTTCTTTTGAATTCTTATGGTCAAGAGAGATCCTCTTCTTCCAGACATTTGGAGTTGACATCACTTTCAACTGTGCTTTGCTTGATAGGCTCCAGAGACAGTCCTTGAGTAAAAATTAATAGTAGGAAAAGGCACAGAAAAAGCAATTGATAGTGATTTTGCTTAATGGTCATGATTCTAAATGTATAAACTTTACTTGGATTTTCAAAATCCAAGTGGATCATATCCCCCATTAAAAATATAAATGAAGCTCCTAAGGATATAATAAAAGAAACCCCCTGATACCTGACTAAAGCATTATAAAAAGAATGAAAATTCTTTAAACGAATGAACATAAATAATGAATGTATAAGAGGAGGCACAGTGGAAACAATGCTTTTAATTAGTCATAAAACATCTGTATTTTTCAGCCTACTGTTTCAACTGCTACATTGAAAGAGAAGAGACTCATTTCCTATTCAAAGGTACAAAAAAGTAGGGCCAAAGTAAGGAGAACAAAGTTATTGTAGCAAAGTTCTGTATGTGTACAAGACTTTTTTTTAATTCCCATAGGCTCCCTGTCTAATGTAACTTTAGCTCTATCATTATTGACAATTTCAGAAAAGCAAAACACAACAGGTACCCCTACACACTGCTAAATCAGCAGAATTTGTGTTCAGCTGAGAGCAGGATTCACAACTTCTTTTGAGCTGTTACATAGTTTTGCGTGCATAACAAATAAAAAACCCTACTACATTGACTTAGATTTTGAGTGTTAGGATAGAGTTATGCACCAAAAACTGAAAGAGGCAAGACAAAGCAATATGTGCAGCCAGGACAAATTTTGACTTCATTTACATTTAATCGAAATTACAATTAGCATGTTTATGTATATTTAACAATTTTCTAATTATGTCACAAACATTTACAATTTATTAGCAATTTAAAAGGAATTGATTGGGACCCTGAGGCTTTAGGTCATGCACCTCTACCTAAACACAATAAATGAATGTGCATATAATCTGTTAGAGTTATATTATACGAACACCAAGCCCCATAGCTTGTTCAGAAGAAGCCCTGGCTTAGCACTGTATATGGACATCATTTAGAGCGATTTTGGATGGCCAACCCCCAATAAAGATATTCTGGATTGTTCATCCTTGTTCAATTTGTATTTCTTTTATTTTTTAGGACACAAAACTGTGTACATAATGGTCCCAAAGTCACTCAGTCAATTTCATGCATAAAGGAATAGAACTCACGCTGTCTTCATTTCTAATCTGGCCAGCTCTTAATAGAAAGTAGAGGAAAAGATGGGGAGGAAGCCCCCTGAAAAATATGGATTATATTAACAGAAGAAAAAATCATTTGTACCATCCATAAAACATTGTGCGTAAAACAGGGAAACTGTACACACAGACCCCAAAAAAGCCTGATGTTGCCACCTTCTTTTCATACTCTTGTAAACTGAATAATTCAGGATGGTTCAGGATAATGCATACGTAAACTGCAATATTTAACCCAAGTGAACAAAATGCCGGGTTAGATTTTTTTCATTTCTCAACACCAGCTGTAAAAGAAATTGTGTTTAAGGTTATCTTTTTAAAGTTTGGCCAATGGTAATTGGTGGTGTAAATTCCTAGAAATTTACTACTCAATTGTTTCTCTCCATTGGTTTGAAAATAAGGGAGAGTGTAATTACAGAATCAAAGCCGAAGTGGCACCATGATTGCTGTAATTAGGAAACCAATTTACCTAGTAAAGTGGCTCTTGAAACCTGAGCCTGTTACTGAAGAGGAGGAGGAAGAGGAGAAAATAAGATTATAGGCAGCAGAGAGGCTTTTCCTCAAGCAAAATGCCCTGCACTTGGCATACAGATTCCATATACTTTAGTTAAACTCAGAAAAAAAAATGACTTGGGCTGATTTGGACACACTTTTAAAAAACAAATTGTGCCTTGGCTGAAGCTAAGTTTCCAAGGAAGGAAGACATGGGAAAATAAGGGGTTTCCAAAATATATTAAAGCCATACATAATTTATTATATATACATCTGAACAAGAAACTTTACGGAGAGGGCTAATATAGATACTGTATCAAAATAAAAGTCCAAAAGAGGTGTTTCCTATTCCCACCGAATTAAAGAAAATATTTGGAGATCTCAAGTAGCCCCATCCAAAATGCTGGTATGCTTGAACACAATGAAAGAAAATGGCACAAAGATTAGTCTTTTCACATACTGCTAAAGCCTTACTCTACAAAATACCACTTTTTGTGCAGTATTCCCTCATCTCAAGAGATAAGGGTAGAGCTATCTTACCATCCTCCAGAAACTTTTGTCAATTTAATCTGATTCTCTGAAGAAAGTGAAAAAGGATTCTCCAAACAGATCTCCCACACTAGCATAGATCTATTACTGTAAGGAAGCAAGAATGAGTCCCCTCCCCTTCCAGATTTAGGAGACTGGACATTGTCTTTCACTCTTATACCAAACTGTGGAATCTGTCTCTTCCACAGGAACACCTTCAAAATTCTAGCCTTAAGAACAATAATTCTGCAGGTTTTCTCATGATTGATATTCACACTACACATAGTAACAACATGAAGAAAGAACAGCTCTGATAACTTTCACTTTAATCAATTCCACCCCACTAAAATTCTAACACGTTCCACTCCAGTTCATTGGATATAGATCTCATCTTCGATAGAAAAAAGGCCCAATTCCAAATATCTGCATGATTAATGAATGACAAGAGTTAGGAAAGAATGCCCACAAACTTGAGTGGGTGAGAAAGAATGGCAATGTATATAATATATAAACTGTAAATTCTAGCTTTGGAGTCAACTCATTTCCTTTACCCAGTAATCATTCCTGCATTTACTGGCATACTGTGTTCTCGTGTGGGACAACTATTAAGTCTTGCTTGACTTGTAGGGATAGGTTTCTTTAAGTCAGGACTGAACAAACAGTCCTGCCAGAGAACTGCTCTCTGGGCCAAGAAAAGAACTGTGATAATTTTAGTTCTTCCTATCCCCCCCCCCAAAGGGACATTACAATTTGGTAATAGTTTTAATTAGCTCTTAAATTACCTGCAAAGCCAGGGCTTCAGTTTGTGATCCTCTGGCTAAGCCAGGGGTGTCAAACTCAAGACCTGGGAGCCAGATCTGGCCCGTGGGGCTGTCTTGGAAACAGCAAAGAACCTGCCCTCAGTGTTACTGCCAGCAAAAACAGAGCCGTTGCAGCTGAAAATAGAGTTTGTGAGGGCCACGGGCGGCCCTCCCAAGCTCTGTTTTCACTGGCAGAGGGTTGCAGGAGGCAGTTGCAGTCTAAATGGAGCTCGGAAGCCACACAAGTGTTGAGCTGGCCACCCTGGCCATACCCGTGCCAAACCCTTGAGGTCAAACACAACCCTGATGCAACCCTCAATGAAATCAAGTTTGACACCCCTGCACTAAGCTAAGGAAAGATTGTACTTAGTGGGACTAGATAAATTTTACCATAAGACTTTACCGTAAGATTTCCTTTGTCTGACAGACCAGCACTGCCAGACCAAAATTATATCCTGATTATGCTTGTATTATAATAAGACAAACTTATTTGAGCGTCAAAAAGTCATCACTACAGTACTAAGAATCTGAAGAAAAAAAGAGTATGTAGGAAGTGTGAATCATTTGAAGTGGCCTTTCCTATTTTTTATCCGGATTATCACATCTGACTTTTTATAGAAAGCTAGCAATAAATCTTATTCAGTAAAACTGACTCACTTCCAACATGAAGTGCTTGTCCTTTTAATTATGAAGATAACTCTAGTTTGAAGTAAAAACAATCCTTTCTTGTGTGCAAATGTAATACAGGTTGTTAAAACCCATTTTCTAAACAGGGTAAGTCATCCAGAGATTTCTGTACTATTAGAACAACTATCCTGGTGAAGAGAGCAAATAAATTGAAATACACAATTCCTTTTATACCTGGATGAAAAACCTCTTTCAAAATTATCAATAGTTATGATCTATTGAAGATAATGCAGAGATCGCACTACCACTTCTGGTTTGGTACCACATTAATCAGATTTCATAAAATGTGTTTTGAGAAAGGTTATCTCTCATCTCACCCCACTCTATTAGTTATCAAGACTGCAACTTGCTTGTTCTCCAATTGGCTCCATTAACTATGAGGGCTAGTCATTGATAAATAAGTACTGACAAAAAATGAACAAACAAAAACAACCCTTAAGATCAGGACTGGAAGAATTTGAAGTATCATGTGCTTACTGATATCAGAAATGAAACAAAACTATTTTTTACAACTAAACCAAATACATTAGAATGCCAAAGAACTGTTTGTTTCTCAAATTTTCTGTAGCAAAACGTTTGCAAATGTTTGCACAAGTAAAACCATATTAAAATACGCATTAACTTTCATCTATTTACATTCAACACTGGAAAAGTAAACATCCCCTTACCCCAGCTCTACCTACCTGTAAAAAAAATGTCATTAGATGGAAAGCAGGCAAAGTCAACAGCATGAACTGTCAAGATGCAACAACCTCCCAGCTGTTCATTTCACTTCCTGACTTCATGAAACCAATGGCCATCAAGGCAAAACAAGAACTGACACATATCTCTTACTGGCAAAAATTATAAGATTTTAGGCATAAACAAAGACACATGGGGAGTATGATCCCAGAGGCAGAGAGACAAGAATGTGTCGAAGCTGGATTACTAACCTGCAAGAAACATGGGAAATCAATTTTATCCCACCTCAGTTGGGGTAGTAAACTAGTGTTATTTACAGCAAAGCAGGGAAGAATATCCTATTTCGTGCTAACAGACTACACGGTAGGTCCATCCTTCTTAACATGACATACGAAGGAGATATTGCTTTCTTAGTTCTGGCTCTACCAAACACATTTAATTGCTATCTCAATTGGAGAACTGCCAGAGATGAGAGTGACCTTATGAGTAGCAGCCCTTTGCAAATGCAGATATAAGAAAATGATATCATCACACTAATACTCTTCATCAGATGACTATGGAAGAATTTCCTATTGATTTCAGTGCAGCAGCAAAAAGGCATAACATTTGAAATAATAATGCCTTCAATAATTTATTCCTATATTACAGAGTTATACCCACGTTCTCCAACCCATACTTTTCATGTAGAAAAGTGTGTAGAAAAATCCAGGAAGCATTAATAATCATTTAATATGAGTAAGCACTAATCATAAAATAAGAGGTATTTTGCTGTTTTAATGTTTGTTGCTTTTTCACGTAATTGTATATCACTATTATACTATTCACAATGCTGAGGTAAGCAAAAGGATACTCTTTTAATTGAAAAGTTAGAAATACCTAACTATTGTTATAACACAATCCTTACATTAGCTTCCTGCATCATTTTGTTTGAAGTGTCCTAAAGATTTGCTAAACTTAATTTTTATTCTTAAATAGTTAAAATAAACTTTGGTTCTTGTTGTTCTTTCTATGAGAGACACTCTACAATTTCAATCATAACTCAGTTAACCATACAGAAAAATTCAAATATAAGTAAATGAGGTTAACTGGAAAGCACTTCTAGTTTTGTAGTAGCCTTTTAATGCAACTCCAGTCCTAAACATATTTATTTGGAATATTAATTTTGTCGGGCCTTATTTCCAAGTAAATCATTTTTGGATTGCAATCCAAAATTATTACCAGGTTATAAAACCATCTAGAAAACCAACATGCCACACAGAGCAGTATTTTGCTTGCTCCTGTTCACAAATATAACGAAATACTCACAAATATAATCAAATCCAATTGAATCTAAGGAGATTTGGTCTATCAGAACAGGAAATATTATCTTCTAGGAAACAGGTGTCATTCACCCAATCAACAAATGTATTTTATCACCTTCTTTGAGTAGATGCCTTGTCTTCAATCTCAATCCCAAACTAGCTAGCAAGGACTCAGAACCTGCACCATACAAAACAGCAATGGAAACAACACACTACTACTGTGTGTTGTTCACTTCAATTTAATTCTGTGCTAGAATTAGATTGAAGTGGAGCATCCATGGACGACAGAGCTGTCTGGGTCTACAAGATTAGATTGAGGAAACTGAGAATGAGTATATCATGCTAAGCCAAACTGAGATGCCAAACAGGCATATGCACCTGTGCTGAACACTCATTTGTAAATCTTTCAGATTTCTGACAATTACAACAGGAAAAAGGATGTTTAGAAAACATAAACGCAGTATGTTTTCTCTCTCTCAAAATGCCACAAATTTGATATTAATATTCAATAATATTTATCAATCTCAAAAACACTGAGTGTGACTCATCTAAAGCTTGATTCAATCTGAGGCACAAGTTGGGAAAACACCCATGATCAAAATAGTTGCTTTTTCTCTTCTTTCAAGACTGAGATAAGCCCGGAATAGTGCTTACACACTATAGCACTTACACCCCCAACCTTGTTCCAGAAACTGAGGATTCTGTGGCACTATTATATACACATTTTATTTCCAGCTTCTATTCCTCTTAATCAGACTGTATCCTTACGTACTAGATAGCTTTCTATCCCTTTCTCTTCCCATCTGCACCACTAAGAATTCACTTTTTCCTCTTAGAAGCTAGTAAGAAAATGATGTCACTTTGCCATTCTGGGACAAGGATAGCAGATCTAGCCATTTTAATTTTTGAACAGAATAGTTGTCCATATTTAGTGAACAACAGTATCAGCATTTGATATTTTGTCACAACAGGCCCAGAGCTCAAGCTGTGCTACTCTATAGCAATCAATAACCAAAGCAGCCCCAAAGATGTAGGAAAGCCATTGTCAGTTACATGCTGCCACCTGAAGGAAAAAAGAAAAACTGCTGGTTATAAATCACAAAACAATTTTATCTCCTCTATGCCTGGTTGACTGTAGATCAGGAACATTATCTTTGGGCACATGTATTAGCTCTGTATCTTGAAAGATTTTCCATTTATAAATCATCATTGCAACAACTCTTCCCAGCAGATTGGTCTAGAAAAAACTTCTCTTTCCAGCCACAAGTCATAATTCATTTGGAAATCTTCAGGCAGTTCCACCCGCTGACCCAACACACTTTGCAAACAGTTGTCAACAGGTAGAAAATCAGGATTGTTATGTGCCCGGTCGTAGCGTCGAGAATTGAAGCGTTCTATACTGGCCCGTAGAGCACATTCTTCAGCTTGGAAGTCCCATGGGCGTGCATCCAGATCTGTAGAGGTCATGAGGCAGACAATCAATGAATGAATGAATGTGATTAACTGAAAACAGCTACACTGCCTCATTAGAAATGTTCAAATCTTCTTCTACCAAGAAGACCTGGGTGTTCAGTGAATAGTGACACAATTACATAAAATACAATTTGTCCCTGAACAGCTGAGTTGAGATGCAGCAATGGGTTACAAGCCTGTCAAAGGTGGCTTACATGAGTGATAGAAGAGGAAAGGCCTACAAATGAAATTATTACTTGAAATTATTCTTATTACTACAATTATTACTTTCTCCTTTTGGATTTTCAACTGAAAGAGAATCAGGAATAAGCACAATATAAACTAACTTTCAGATACAATGTAACTGAAAAGATTGGCATGAGAAAATACAATAGAATTTCTCTCAAAATAATTTGTAAGAAAAAGACAGATTTTTCCCAGAGTTGAACTTTTTTGTTCAAAACAAGTAGTCCTTGACTTATGAACAGAATTGAGCCCCAAATTTCCATTGTCAAGCAAGGGAGTTAAGGGAGCTGCACCTTTTTATGACCTTTTTTTTTTGCCACAGTTAAGTGAATTACTGCAGTTGTTAAGTGAATTTGACTCCCCCCCACTTTGACTTTTTTTGTTGGAAGCCAGCTGGCAGGTCACATATGGTGATTACATGACCCTGGGACATTACAACTGTCATAAATACATAACAGTTACCAAATGCCCATATTTTGATCACATGACTATGGGGATACTGAAATGCTGTAAGTGTGCAAACCAATCATAAGTGACTTTTTTCAGTGTCATTGTAACTTGGTACAGTCCCTGAATGAATGGTTGTAAGTTGAAGACTATCTGTATTGTGGAATGATAAATTACAACTGTAATCCTGTTCATTTTTTTTATAGTATATGTATTGTGCTATGTGGTTCCCTGTAATTAAATACTATTCCATGGGGAAGAGGTATATTTATCTGCCTAAGAAAAACACATATGAGGCAATACCATTTGCTGATATGCTGCACAGGGAAATTAGAGCTCTCCCAGAATATGTTCCTTTGGAATAGCACTTTGTCCCAGTTCCTTTCTTAGTTAACCATAATTGTAATGGTCTATGCTTCTGAATTTGAGGCTCCAGCTTTTTGTCTATTTCCATGAAGAACACATTTAAGAGGCTTCAGTTACTTTGAGTTCTGCACACCAGCCATTAAAGCATCAACAGTGCTTTACAACATAGACCCTAAGTCCTTGACTTACAACCACTTAATAAGAATTCAAAGTTACAACAATCTCAGAAAAAGTGGTATTTGCACTTATGACCACTGCACCACTCCCACAATGATGTGATCCCAATTTGGTGCATGGCAATTGTTTTGCATTTATGACTGGTTGCAGCTTCCTGTGGTCACGAGATCATAATCTGCAACCTTTTTTTTTTGCTGGGTTCTGGCAGAAACACTCATTAGGAAAGCTGGATTTGCTTAATAACCACACAATTCATTTAATGAGCTTGTGATTTCCTTGACCACTGTGGTGACTTGACCATTATAAAAATTGTTGTAAAATTGGGTCCAACTCGATTTATGACCATCATGATTTATAATGGAAATTCCAGTCCCAATTATGGTTATAAGTTGAGAACTACCTGTAGAGATTCTTTCATGACAGTTTCTTGCTCATCACAGCTAAATAATATTGATAGAAGAGTTCCAAAATGCTACCATATAGGCTCCCAATATTATTTATTTACCAGGCTTCCAACACTGGAGAAACTCAAGAAATATTATTATTATGGATAAAATGCATATATTTTTTCGTTTATGACATTTCACACGTAGCACACCATCTTTTTTCAACAACAATAATAATAGCTGCTGCCAGAAGACCACACAGACTGACTACAAACAATGACATGACAAAGTAGCAATGGTGCACTGGAATATCTGCAAGCAAGAACTGGTGGGACTACTAGACAATAGACAGAGTTATAGCAAATGGAAACGCTCTGGGACTTTAGAATCCAAACAGACAAGCACCTGCCATCTAACAACTCAGATTTAACAATTGTCAATAAAAAAGACAAAAAATTCTGGTTAGTGGATAGGGAAGTGTCTAGAGAGAGCAGAATTGAAAATAAAGAATTAGAGAAAATTGCAAAATATCAAAACCTGTAAAATACAAGTAAAATGCGATGGCAAAAGAAAGCAAAGATAGTACCAATATTAAAAGGCTCCTTGGATGCAATCCTAAAACTTCTGTAGCACCACTTGAACATCATAGGAATTGATAAAAATTACTTGAAATAACTTACATCCTACGACAATATCTTCAATACCATCAAACGATAATATTTATCTATCCCATAACAGGTGGATAAAAATGCCAAATCCAAATATCTGGCTCATTTGGCATAATATGACCTACGTGGGCTTTTAAATTTTGCTCTTCACAACTAACTTAACTGCAAAACTGATTTTCATTGATTCAAAGGACCTTACCCAAGGCTGTGATGATCTATAGTTATTGATGAAGCTATACTTTGTCTTAGTAAAGTATTGTTTTCATTCAGAAAACAATATATCGTTACAGCTCATTTAGAAGAGAAGTCTATTCATTAAGGGACATGGACTGCTACCAACAAATCAGTATTCCTGAAAGGTTTACAGTGAGGTTGGGAGAGTAGAGGCAATGAGAGGAGACAGATGCAAGATATATACCATTGCCATAAGCCCAGTCATCATTGAGCCGATGTCGCACTTTTTGGTAGATTGCAGACATAGTTTTCATGTTGCTTTTCCTCCACTGACGTCCCAGGTACTTTGTCTGCACTTTGAGAAGTTTCAATACATAGAGTTGCATCATGGCTTGCTTTACTTTCAGGGCTCTTTTTAGAATGGGAGCAGACTTGAAAACTACCAGCATCTGGAAAGGTAAAGTAGCAGATCAGTTGTCTAAATTACATTGTTGCCTCTGTCATAATTTATATGCCCAGGATCAAGATTATGGTAAACGTCCAACAGTGTCTAGAGTAGAGCATCATACATAGAAAATCTATATAATGATAAACAAGCATATGGAAATATTCCATTTTACCATGGTCCTAGAGTGTTTCCACTTTGTTAACTTATTCAATATCCTAAGAAGATTAATGCAAGAAAATAAGTTCCGCCAGCAAAACTGATTATTGTCTCCAGCTTCCTGTAAGGGAAAGCAAAAATAAGTATTACCAAACAGAAGACTTAACAGAGCCAGCAATAGTAATGATATTTCTGTCCGATTTTTGCATGTGCCTCCCAAAATAAAACCATAGGTAGCTTTGCTTACCAAACTTTCTGCAGTCAGCTCTGGTAGTTCATGTATCACACAATATGGATAATCCAAAACAGAAATGCTGAAACATAAGAATGCCTGAGTGAATTGCTAGTGATGTAAGATGAAGAAATATATCAAGTTAAAGACCGTGTGATCCAATGGTTGCAGAATCAGATCAACTGGTGTGCAACAAAGCAAAGAAAAATATCAATTTTACAGTTAAATAAAATTGTAGATGTTCTATTGATAGATTAACCAGTATTGATTTGCCAGCCCATTGTCTATTTTATTAAATATTACTAAACCTTTTATTCCTACAAAATATATTGAACAATATAAATTCAATATATTGAATATTTGTATATAGTAATATCTGCTAAAATACCCTATGGTTCTTATTGGAAAGCAGAAATAATTTCTTCTGTAGAAGATTGGCAAATTAGGTAAAGTATGAATTATTCATAACTTCCAGCCAGTTTTGAAGAGTATTTGTGGAGACTAGTAATGTTAATTTCCATTTATCTCTCAGTCATAGCTTGGTTTTTTGTTTAAACAACACATCTCTAAGTATTTACTACAGCCATGTCTTCATCAGGCCTTTCTCAATGGCATATTTATTATTTATTTATTAACCTTATTTGCCGCCCATCTCACCATAGAAGATTGTACTCTATATTCCTACTTGAAAGCAAAATCCTGGGAGATGAACTGTTATTTTTTTAATATATATTTAGCACCATGCACATGCTATTTTTACATATGCAATGCTCATCATTCCCACTTACCTATTCTTTGCTGTGATGTATGACATAATGTTCTGATTGAAGAATTTCAATATAAGTGGAATGCAGTTGGCAAACACTAGATGTTGAGCCATGTATTCAAACTGGTGAAAAAAAACCAGAACGGAGTATGTTAGGGAAGCAAATTCTTCCATCCCCTCATCCCATTTCCAGTGATATTGGCTCACACCAGTGCATACTTACTTGATATACATGATTCAGTTTAAAATGCTTGAGCAGCAGCAGCAGAACAGCAGAAATAGCTTTTACAATAATCTCTTTATGCCTATTCACATCAACGCCCAGCTTCATACTCTGTAACACAGTTGTTCTGGAAACCAGACCAGCAATATTAACTTTTGTGATTGCTATGTTAAATGTAATAGTAGATATATCACAGGCAGACTTTAATTTAAATTTTGGTTCAGCTGTTGTTTGTTTCTAGATATTGCAAAGCCTTTTTTTTTTTTTTGACAAGAGGTTAAATGAAAATCCAGTCTATGATTCTACCAGCCCAATGCATTCAACAATAAAAATCTGCTATATATTCCACTACTTTTCAAACATAGTAAGACAACACCAGAACTCCCATTCAAGGAAGGAACACTTGGTGTCTCTATTTTTAGTTTCAGATATGCTTTTTCTTTAACTCAGCATTTAGCTGTAGTTTTATTTATTTAAATCTCCCTCCTTTGAATCTTTTTAAAATTGGAGGGAGGGTTGGATAGTAATATTACTGCATGTTTATTTCAATATATCTGATTAACTTAGCAAGCCATTTTGATCTTACATATAAAGTGATGCAAAAATTCTAAATCAGTAAAACTCTAAATCAGAAATAATCACATCGCTATCTGTTTAGAATTTTCTGTCTTCATCCATTACATGCACTGCTTGCTTCTGTCTTACGACTAAAACTTACGGCATCTCCTCGGGCAAAACATCAGCAAGGATATTGATGGAATCAGTCTTGGCTTTGGAGGTGGGTGCTGCAGCGAGCAGAATCTTCAGCAAGGCGATCTAGAAATCATAGTTAAATGTTGTAGCAAAGACTTTCTGAAGCATGCATGGGTAAGGAAAAGGGGACTTCCTAAATACCAACAATGACAGGATATTAACAAAGTTTACACACACACACAAACACACACACACACACATATATATATAATCTCAGAAAGAAGTTTAATCAAGACAAGAATCTGTACAATGGAATGCTAAAGGAAGCAGTTAATTTCTGCCACAAGAAAATGACGGTGAGACAGTACAACATAATTAAGAAAAGAGACAGAAACTTCTTAAGAGAGAATATGCACACAGAGACTGCAACTCACCATGTATTGAGGCAAACTAGGAAGAAGACCCTGGTATAAGATTTCAGCTGGAACTTGTTCAACCTCCTCTTCCCCCTATTAAGACAAGCAGATGATTGCAACTTGTTTTGTACCCACAACTCAAAGTTAACTGGCATATTTTGAATATTTCATTTTATATCAGAACAAAGCCAAAGCAACCTTTGACCCCAAAAATGTTTTCCAAAGGCAGACAACAATTTCAGAGCATCCTGACATACAAACAACTGTATGCAGAATGGAACAGCAATTTTTTTCATGGGAGATAATGAGCTCTGTGGAAACTCTTATTTGAGAAAGGGGGAGAAATGCTTTTTAATCGTTTCTCTTTCTGTCATTTTGCAGACTATCTTACATGAATGCAAGGAGGAGGAATAAATGATAAAACATATTAAAAAATAAAAGGACTAGGTCATACACAGCATCTGCAGATAAGAGTCAATGACAAGTCCAGTTCCATAAGAGAAATATGTTTTCTTCCCATTACTCTCTTTTTTTCCCATACAAATGCCTTTCTTCAATATTAGCTTTCTTCCCAGGACACTTACCCCTGACAAGGGAGAACGCAGATACTCCTCTTCCATTTGAACTTGAATTTCTGCAATAGATGTATACTTGTGCTATAAAGTAACAAGACAGAGCAAATTTACTTCATAAGCCTGAACTGATTGGACTGTCAAACACAGTCTGAGAAAGTAACAGCAGCAGCAGCTGATGGGATGAAACTGAAAATGAGGGTCTCTGTGAGAGGTTCTCTAAACCTCGAAATGGAAAAGCATGGGCAATCGGAAACTCACCAATTTTAGAGTTTTGATACTCTCATGAATTGGTCTTGGCAATCCCACTACTGTGTTGGTGTCACTGGAGCGAAAAAGGAAATTGAAAAGGTCAGCTGATAAAAATTTAAAATTGGTTATTTTGTTAAATCTGCAAACGGTTGTACTACTAACAACGGCTTTTATAGAAAGCCCATACCATATTTTTCAGACTATAACACACACTCCCCCACCAAAAGTGGGTGAAAATTTCAGTGCATGTTATACAGCGAATGTTGCAGTGGGGGGGGGAGGGTTAGTGTGGCGCCAATCAGCTGTTCTAGAATGGGCTGCGGTAGCGGTGGCGAATCCGCAGCAGTAAATGGGCCACGCCAGCAGCGAATTGGCCATGCCGAATGGACTGTGGCGGTGGCAAATGGGCTGCCCCAAACATATGGTGGCAAGTGGGCCGTGCTGACGGGCTTTATGAATTTATTTGAAAGAGGGACCGGGGAATCCAGTGCTGGGCATATTGTGCAATAATAGAGCAGAAATTTATACACACGTTACAATAATGGCACCAGCAAGAATGATTAAGACAATAAAACTTCATATTCTGGTATCATAACATATATACACATTTGTATACACATATACACACAATTCGAATTACCAACAATTAAGTTTAGTTTAATGGCCAACATGCAAATTAAGCTGCTTTAACTCACCTCCCCAAGGTATAGCCAATGAATTTGCTTCGACTAGATTCCAGAAACATCTCAATATCTTTTTCCCTACAGAAAAGAAACCAAATCAACATTCAATCAAACTGAGCAGAAATCTACTGTAGGGATTAGCCAGTGCTGGCTTTAAAAATATTTCCAACTCTATATCTAAGAGCAATTGTACATAAAACATATATCCTTCTTACTGTAATTAGCCATCCCTTGAATTCATTGAAAGCAACAGACATTGCATATATCACAATAGCTCTTTTTGCTTTTAGTACTTTCAAGAACTAAAAGTACTTGGGGCTGTTGGTTTTCTTGACTGAAGATGGTGATTGAGAGATCCTGTAGCAGTCTTTCATAATCCCAAAACACAGCGCATTCGAAAAGTATTCAGACCCCCTTCACTTTTGTCAATTTTGTTATTCTGCAGCCTAATTCTACAGTTGTTGAAATTCATTTTTTTCTCATTAATCCACACTTAGTATCCCAAAATGGCAAAATGAAAACAGAATTTTAGATGTCTGTAAATTTACTAAATTTATTAAAAAGAAAAAACTGAAATATCACATTTCATAATCACATAACAAAATTGAAAAAAGTGAAGGGAATGTGAATACTTTATGAACGCACTTCAAAAATTATATATATATAATTGCTGGTATGTTTTGTTCACTGTGTAGCCATGCATCTAGATTATGCAAACCAAATCTCCCTGAAAGTATAATAGGAAATGGATAAAGTATTGCCCAATTCAAGCATTCCCCAAATCACCAACCGATAAAGATTGTCACTGTAAACACACAGCTTATTCTCATCATCTGAAGCTCAAGAAGCTGTTCTTTAAACTTAAAAGGTTTTCTTCATTTCAACTATCTTGGCTAAGGACTGACCTGACTTTGGGTGCCCAAGGCAAACCTTTTGGACACGTCAGTCGGTCAGTTGGAGGGTGCTGCACAGGAGGCGGCATCACTTCATCTCTTTCAAGAGGAAATGTCTCCCCCTCAAGACTATTGTCTTCATCGTTCTCCTCCTCATCTTCTCGGGAATCATCAGCTTTGTAAGGATCTCGCTCATTGAATGCATCTAGATTATCCTGTTTAATAAGAGCCTGGAGGAACATTCAATGAGTGGCTAGTTAGTTCACATTCTGTATCCCAACACTATTTGTGTCTACTGCTAAGCTCTCTGGTTATTTTTTAATATAATTTTTCTTAATAATTACAACAGTAAAAACTAATATAAACTAAATTAGAGGAAGATAAGAGAATGGAAATAATAAAAAGTGCAGGGAAAATGAAAAAATGAAGAAAGTGATTTTCGATCTTCTTCAACCAAATTTAATAACTCTTTACTTCCTATAAAGTTAAACAGCTTTTTTTTTCATCTCGTATCAAATCCCTTATCTATAAGCAAATCTATAAAACATCTGGTCTGTCATTTGTAGTTCATGCTGTACTTTCTATAGCTTGATAGATAACATTTGTTCTACATCTGTCATTCCTTCAAATATACATATTCATTATGTATATTTTTTCTTCTGCTTAAATTTTTAATCCTAATACCCAATCTAAAATCAGCTCGATGTTTTTTTATGACAGGCAATTGCCAAGATAGCTAAATAGAAGTTGTTTATTTTTTATATTTAATTCTAAAATCTTATAGTAAAAATCAATATTCCAAATTTATATAGACTCCCAGTCTATTTATAACTTTTTAGATTAAAAAATCTTGTTTAGCTTTTTGCTATTTATTTCAAATTCTTTCAGTTCTTGTAATTAATTTTTTTTTGTTCAGAGTTGATGATAAACTAACATAATGAAGATTTCAAACCTGTCATTCTGAAAATTTCTAACAGCTTTAATAAAGTTAATAGGCAATTTTCAAAAGTGAAAGTGAGATTTCAGTGTTGTTTAAAAGGTTCTGCTACAGTTGTAAGAAAGATGACTGATCCTATCATCTTTAGGTACTTGAACCTGTGGAAAACCACAATCCTGTGGTCTCCTCATGAAAAGGAGCCATTTGGAGCACACATGGACAATCTCCCATCATCTCCTTATCCAGAGAGAGTTCCTTGGTCTTTGCTGACACTGTTAGTTCTGCAAAAGGTCGCCATACAGTTCACCATACCTCTCCCAGAAGTTACTAAGTCCTATAGTTCTAAAATTCACCTTGTGTTGCCGCCGATCCCGTTTCTGCTGCTGCTCAATCAAATCTGAAGCCGATGCCGGAGGTGATGCAGCTCTCATGTTGCGGATCACTTTTATGCTATCCTCAGGAAGTGGAGGAAGACCAAGCATCTCTCGTTTCTCTGCTTTCATATCCTGAAGCTCCTCAAATCCTCCAAGGGTGCACTAAAAGGATAGCAAATATACTAAACTTGTGGTCCTTGTGATTTACTCCTCAGGTGCCTGTCAGCTAGTGAGCTATCAAGATCACTGTATTTTTTGTGTAATTCTAAAATACTTCTATGATGTGTAGTCTTGTTCAGTTATGTATTATAGTAATTCACTTAAAATTAATTTATCATCCTCAGTGTTTTGATTTTTTTATGCAATTTTAGAAATAATTATGCGTACTTAAATACAAAGACATTAAAACAGGGGTCCCCAACCTCTGCTCCACGGTCCAGTACTGGGCCACAGCTGTAGCTAATACTCAATCTGCTTCACAATTCCTTTTCCAGTTAACTTTTAAAGACTCTTGTATGAGAAGAACCTCCGACCCAAGGAGTTAGATTAAAGTGTATTCTTTCTGCCTGTTAATGAGCAGGACTCCTGGAAAGGCAGGCAGCAACTGAAATAATATATTTAGAAATGATGAAGGAATAAGGCTTTTCCTCTATCCATAATAGCTCTGCTACAATATGGGAAAGAATAGCAGTCAATTCAAAGGATATATTATTGCTGGAAAAGGAAATCTATTTACCAGTGTGATAGCATTTTCCAGGAAATGACTGAACTGGAAATTGTCAAGGGGTGAGAGGTACCAGCATGGCGGCAATGGAGAGCTATGATGGAAGATGTTTTTTTTTCTTTCTTCCATTCAATTGTGTTGGATTCTCAGAGACTGCTAGAACAAGTCCCTGCAATTTTCTTGACCAGGTTTTTCAGAAGTGTTTTACCACTGCCTCCTTTCTATAGCTGCCTCCTTTCACAGAAAGTGACCACTCGGCTACGGATTTCACCAAGCAGTTTCTCCTGCAATCCCTATCTAAACCTGAAATTCTTCATAAAGTATATATGCTAGCCAAGTGAGTATGTATTGTCTTTTGTTAACATACATTGGCAGATCCTAATAAATGAATCAGTGGTCTCATTTCATATTTACAGCAATGTCATCACTAATGTAATAAAAATGTCAATGGCTGCTTGAAGTTTGCAGCAGGGGTGAAATGCTCTCGGTTCGGACTGGATTGCCCGGTCTGGTAGCGATGGCGGCGGGTGGTTTGAAGAACCGGTAGCAAAAATCCATTGCCCAGCTGAGCAGCACGATTATCAGAGGCTTTTTCTTCTTTTAAAAGCAAAAAAAAAAAAAAAGCTTTTAAAAGAAAACAAAAGACAATCAGGCAACTCAGCTGGGATCGTCAGAACCTTTAAAAAGCAATTTTGACAGTAAAAAAAAAAGTTGGCCACGCCCACCATCAAATTACTTCCCCCACCAAGCCACACCCACAGAACCAGTAGTAACAAATTTTACATTTCACCATTGGTTTGCAGGTTTAGCTTCATGGGACCACTTGCATTTTTTCAAGCAATTGTTAATCAGGTGGTATTTAGTTATGTAATGAACATAGGTAAGCAGCAATAGCATTCTTCTATTGATACCACCACAATTTTGACAATAGTATAGGTATAAGTTACTTTGGTGTAGTGTTTAAGGCATCAAGCTGGAAACTGGGAGAATGTAAGCTCTAGTCCTGCCTGGGGCATGATATCACCTGGATGACCTTGGGCCAGGCATTTTCTCTCAGCCCTAGAAGGAGACAATGGCTAACCATTTCTGAAAAAACTTGCCAATAAAACTACAGGGATCTGCCCAGGCCGTCTCTGAGAATTGGTCACAATTGAACACAAGGAAAAAAATAATATAGTAGAAGGAAAAAATAAACCCAAGGCATTGCAGTGGAAATGTTTTCAAATTTAATAATTTATATTATTGTACATTATTTTTATTTATTTATTTATTGAATTTCTATACCGCCCTTCTCCCAAAGGACTCAGAGCGGTGAACAGATTAAGATTTCAAAATATAAATATATTTTATAAACAGTAAATAATAAATTGAGTCAACTTGGTATATCTACTAAGACATACTTATATTTCAATGTATTTGTGCAGAGAATATGGCTGTAGGCCAGATATATTAGCTACTAAAAATAACTATCTGCTTATTGCTTTCACTAACATTCAGAAGAGAGATATTTTTCTAGACACTGTTCAGGTCTTGCCTCAGCCATTAATGTTTGTAGTTAATGCATGCATTACTCAAGAGTTTATTTATTTATTAACAGAAATTATATACCACTCCAGTCACATAGGTCTGAGCACTCATAAAAAAAAGGGTGTAAAAATGTGAGAACTTTCAGTGGTTGTAGGACAAGGAACATAGAAATGGGCAAACGTATTTGGACAACCTCACAATGGCTTACACATATTGTTGAATTATAATTACATACTAATTACATACTATATATACTAATTATGCTATATTAAAAATAACTTTAGACCTAAGTATGTTCCCAGCTTTAAATTACAATATTGCCATCACTTTAGCATTGTACCAACCACCAATCTAAAGCTATTAATAACCAACCTATTGAAGCATCATATATTTGTAAACAGGAGCCTCTTACCAGGACAGTCTTCCAGAGCAGCAGCAACACTTTCTTCATAGGAAAGTGCGGAGCATGGCCACTGCAGAATTTGGTGACCATGCCAAAAAGCATCACAGAAAATGGCTCATTGTTATATAGAGGTGCCCCTGAAAAATAATATGTTGGTAACAAACATGTTATACAAGACCCTTGAATTTTTATGATACATATTTGAACATCTATGGAGATATTCAGTCATCTAGGTCATGGTTGTCTCAAAGGTGCCTTTTTCAAAGGCAATTGGACTTCGTTTTTCCTTTGAAGATGTTTTGCTTTTCAGCCACGAAGCTTCCTGGATGAGAAGTGAAATGTCTTCAAGGAAAAATAAAGTCCAGTTGCCTTTGGAAAAGGCACATTTGAGTATTTGAACATCATTCTCTACTGTCAACCCAATAAAGCTTCTAGCTATTTGCCACATTTTTTCAGAATCATTTTCTGCTCATTCTGTGTTCTTGTACATATTTAGTTCAGTTAAATAATATATTTATATTTGCAATGATGGCATTCATTTAACTCCAATAGTGTAATTAATGTAATCTTGATTCTCCGTACATCAAGATTCATCCTGCTGTCCTCATTCTTGATTTATGAGAACATGCAGCAGCAGCAGCAGCTATGTGTGGGTGGTGGTTTTGCATACAGAAAAGAGTGGGACTCGCATTATCATCATACTGCTTTCCCCACCTTGTCTGCTCCAGTGAACGCAATAATTCTGGGGACTAGAAGGAATCAAGGCCTCATGGAAAAACATACCTCCTATCTGCTTTTTTCACTCTGTTCTCAAATGTTTGAAATATTGTTCCACAGGAAGCTAGAAGGCAGATGCTAGCATCGAAACTTAGAATTTGATGTTTATATGTATTATATTACATGATACAACAAATAACATTAACAATGTTCCACGATTCCTCATACAGATGTTGTAGTTTTTCCCAAGAATAAATGAAAAAATTATCTGTCCTGTGGTGCCAAGAGTCTAAGACTTAGCTCGATCATCATTAAAGAATATTGCTTAATAAGCTAACTATGGTTAAGGTGATGTATGAGTTCAGTTAAAATATTCAATGGAAGCTTGGGGATCATCTAGTTGAGACCTTTGTTCAGTGTAGGTATCTATAATTACAACATAATCCAGTGGACCATAGGTAGGGTCACACAGGATACTAGGCTAAAATTTGGCTAGTCTGTAATTCACTATGTTGTTTGTACACAGACAATAACTCTGTAAGTTAAATCAAATTGAATCCAATGAACTATGAGGTTTATTGGAGAACTGAATGTGGACCTGTGCCAAACTAGTTCAACATTCTATCAACATCATTATGTTTTGCACACAGAAGATCCCAGCTGAATCCCATTCAGAAAATATGCAGAAAGCAAGGGGGAAAAACCCTTTTTTTCCCGTCTGAGACTTTTAAGAGTCAATGCCCATCACAATGGATTTGCATACTGGACTACAGCAAGGAATATTAATCCAGAAGTGGGAACATGATAGAAGGTGTCTAAGCTACATATGCAAATCTGGGCCTCAGTTCCGCATAAGAAAATTAGGATTAAAAGCAAGTCAGATTTTTTAAAAAGCCACACTGATTGGCCACACATTAAACAAAGCTATAATGCTTTGATTCTGGATCAATGCATTATATAATCAGCTAGCTATAATTTTTTTAACAAATTACTATTAGTTTAGTTTGATATGAGAAATAGGATAAAGCGTCTAGCTAAATTTCTTCTTAGATAATTGTTCAAGAAGGTTAAAGCCTAGGTTCTGTTGGATATTTAACATACTTACCTGTAGTAAATCTCACCTAACTCAATAACGCTGATCTTTGAGAAGACATATGTAAGACTGCACTATAAATTTGGCAGCCTTTAAAGATGGATATAGTAGTAGTATAGTAATAGTAGTAACACAGCTTCAGTATTGAAGCTTCAATGATGTCTGAGGAGGGGAATCAAAATTCACTGGGATTTTCCTCCGAAAACTGTCAATTAAATTTTGTACATCACTCTCCTGAAACCCCTCCAGGAAGAAGGATGGAGAGAAGCTTTGAGGTAATAATGTCAATGGCTTTTTCTCTAAGCACAGTCCAAATGAGAAGAATGCCTGGGAGGTGCTGAGACAAGCAAAGCAGGCAACAATGATAGTGACTGTGAAAGGCAATGGAAAAGGAAAGATTGGAAGTAACAATGAGCTGAGATTTTAGGAATAAAGACCTGTTTTATTAAACCATATGGGGATGCTGACTCTATCTGGCAGCACTGATTAACACAAAAGAAAAAAAAGTTTTCTCTCATATTAGCATAGCCTTTTCTGACAATATAATCCTATCTTTTTGAGCAAATGCTATTTAACTAGCTAAATTCTGAATCATGAGCAAGAAGAGACGACGTACCTAGCTCAGCTCTGAAGGTCTGTCTCATTGTCTTCCACTCAGGCTTATCTCCTTCACAGTCCTGACGGACAGTCTCCAGAATTAAGTACATAATGTTCAGAAGCACCCTGAAATCAAAGACTGAACAGGTTAGAAGGAGAAATTCCTGACAACACTGTTGGCTTCATTGAAAACTACTTTACAAAACAATAAGCAAAGTAAATGATCGATCCCTCACAATGTTCCCATGCATGACACTGAGGCAAAAAGATGTTACATTCGAAATAACAAATTTTACGGTAGTAGTTAAACATTTTATTTTTGGTCCATATCATTATTTTGAGGATTGCTGCTGCTTAGCAACCTATACTTTTCTAAGAAAAACATCTTCTTTAGAGAAAAAGTTCCTACATAAACCAAGGACATGGTAGGTTTTTTTAATAGTCCTTTTTTAAATGGACAGTGGCTACAATGGATAATATAACAACGTATCTGAAGAAGTCACAGCTTGAATTTGACCCACTCTTCATCTAAATTGTGGCAAAATTTTTAACATTAATATTAAAATGTTAAAAACATTAATGTTCTATATAAAGAATGTTGGAGGCTTAAACGTAACTATTTCTGTTGGTTTCCCACCAAGAATGCTGGGGAAATACACTACTGAGATTTGGTGGTTTGGGGAGATTCTATGCCTATAAAAATGGGGCTCAGAAGTAGGATTCACTAAGCTGTGTGATTTAAAGCTTTGCAACATCTTCTGGGAAACTAGACTGTTATAAAATCATAGTGAGCCAAATATGAGGAAGTGATATTCATGTATCATATATAAAATATTCACCATAAGCATGTTCTATTCAGCATCTCATCTTATTCTGTTTCTCTTCTTCACTGCCCCAATAAAGACATGCAGTACATTATGACAATTTGAAAATCAGATTTTATTAATAAGAATATATCAATCCAACATGAAGCAAAAAGAAAGGTAAAATATTCTTATCAATACAAGTTATTGTAACAAACAAAAATATCTCAGTTTGTTCATAAAGCATACTGATATTCAATGACTCACCTCAAATCTGTGCTGTCAGCCAAGGAGATAGCAGGCTTCCTCACTGCACTGCTACAGGCAGCACTGTTACTAGAAAAAGAGAAGGAAATTTCTGCTTTCTAGGCCACACGACCTTCTGAAACTAACGTCACATTGGATATTAGACAACAATGGCATGGGTACCGTGGGCATACTGCAAAGGCATTCCTTTGCAGTATGCCCTCTCTTATCCAACAGCAGTTACCCAATGCAGTTGTTAATTTGATTACATAGGAAAAATTCAGTGGGAAAAAACTCATGTGTCTCATAGTATAAAACTACTAGAAATTCAGAAGCAACTTCTAGTTACCTTTTGAATAATCAGTTAGGAACATGTTTGATCCTATTAATGCAAAAACAAGGCTGAGTAACTATGTTAAAATTGTTCACTTCTTCTGTCCTCTCAATTGTCCTCATTCTGTAGTAACTATCAGTTCAGTTCCAGACATGCCTATGGCAGAACTCACAGACTATCTTCTCCAGAAATTAAGTAAGACTGCATACATCTCCCTGTTCAAAACTATGTAGGCAATCTAGAGATTATTATGGCAATTAGGACCAGAATTTCCATTGCTAAGTAATGTCATGATTGTAAAGCACAACATCACGTGACCACATCACTAAGCGATGGCAATCCTGAAAATCCCTCTTCCCATGGGAAGAGGCAGTGAAACCGTGTCCAGGCAAGCAAGCTGGCAGAAAAGGCTATGGACCGATTGTTGCTAAGGAATATACGTGGGTACTATTGACACTGTAACTGTAATTATGAGTCAGTTGCTAAGTGCCTGAATTATGATCATGTGCAATCACATAGTTGTAATTTCAAGGACCCCTCATTCAGCAACATCACAACTATTAATACTGAATGTGATTATAACCTGAGGACTACCCATATATTTTTGTGTCTGTTTTTAGCCTTTATTTCCTCACAAAAGACATGCAAACATATTTATTTCAAAAGAGTTTTTTTTAAATTGGTCCAGATTAGTTTCTAGCTGGCAAGTTCACCAAAGTTATCCTCAAAATGATCAATTCCAGATAACTTTTCTTTGTTCTGTGTTAAAAGTAACAAGGAGAAAAGGAGATGAAAATACTTGTAGCACTACCTACTATGTTTTTAAAATTATACTTTGAATATTGTTTCAAATAAGTAATTTGCTATGAAATAATCAGATAAAACTGGATGAACAGATGAAAGGTTGAGTTTGGCATGTTTCCTTCATAAGCTGCAAAAATATACTGTATACCTTGATAAGGCTAATCATAATTAGGTTATCTAAACAGCCTGCATTCTTTTCAGAGGCCCCACTGTCACAACATGAAACTCACTCAATTTCCATGTTCAAAAGCTCCACCAAAGCATTAAATGTTCCAACTTCAAGCAGAAGAAAAACGTTGTATCGCATCCAAAACTGAACCTCAGCTTCTGAACTACATTCATCAAATGTGCCTGAAATAAAAAAAAATATGATGCATTTCAGGAAAGATTGATCTTGTTAGATCATACTGAAGAGCAGAGAAACTACAACATTCAAATAATAAAAGAAATGTAAAATAATATTAACACAAAAGCTATGGTATTAATTTTCCAAAAGTATGTGGAATCACAGCCATTTCAAACCATTTCTGGAAATTTGTTGGGGTTGAGAAGTTTTCATTATACTGAATCCCTATGGACAATATACAGATAAGCTTATGTTGAAATTAAAGCAAGATAATGCATCTATGTTATTTTATTATAAAACTAACTAGAAATCACAGACAGTTTTACATTTAAAAAGTGTCTTTTTGCAAAGTTGAGGCACAAAGATAAATTTTTACTACTTTTGGTTTGTGATTGTATTTCTAGAATCCAGTTCTAACATCTGTGAATAAAAATGAAATTGGTCCAGTAATTCAGTTTTCATGCTGAATGGAAATATAAATTCTTTTATATTTAGGGTAAATACCAATAAATAAATTTTGCTGATTTTGTTAGCATTTCTTTGTCATCACTGAAAGGAAACATTGGTGTGAAAAAAAATCTACTAAAATATCATAATTAGAAGGTATTTAAGACTAAGCAGTTTCTCTGAAAGATACAAACATACCTTGTGCAACATAGAGAATGGCTCGAGCTATCCTGAGCCTTTTCTCCCGAGCTGTGACCTCAAGACCATCAAGAAGTCTCATGGCATGAGTACGATGTTGCTTAGTGTCCAGTTCTGTCCACTTTTTATCCAAGACTAGAAATACAAGTTATTCGAAATCACAACACAGCTTTGACCTCTTTCTTCAAAAAAAGTAAACTGTTTGCAACAATAAAAAATATAATTTTTTTGCAATGGCCATTAAAAAGTAGTTGTAATCTTAAGTGCTTTCAGCTATTTCCTCGAAGATCTCAAAAGCTTATGTAACATTAATGAAATGTTGTGACATTTTATTTATGAGATTTTGTGACTTTCCAAATTTCTGGCCAACTGTAATTAACAAAATTAGATTTTAATTTTAATTTTGGACAGCTTCACTTTATTTTATGGTATATTACAAGATCTTATGTCATAGATCCATGTTGCTCATCCTTGAGCTAGACTATTTACAGCACTATCAACAAAATGTAGTTGTTTCTATAATATGTAAATATGGCCAGAATCTGGCAAAGATCTGAACTGATCTAATTTTACATTATCCACAAGCTAATGAATAAATATGCCATTCATATTATTGCCACGTTTTAACATCAAATCAAAACGAAACAAGAAACTTCTATCCCACCCTAAACATTACAGATCACAAAAAAATATGTAGTGGTTGATAGTTCAATTTCAGATATGCCAATCCTTTTCATGCACACATACACAAAATCACAATAAGCATTCCATGCTGATACGGTCATTTTATTTATTTAATACAACTCACTGAATTCCCAAAATTTTAGAGTTTATTATAATTTATTTAAAACAAACATTTATTAAAGTTTTGTTAAAATAAAATGAAAGATTCATGAAAACAAATAAAAACATTGAAATACAGCATATACAGACTAAGCCTCAAGACATTCCAAGAAAGAAAAAGGAGGAAAAAGAGGTGATTAGTTTTACCATGCAGTCTAAAATCTTCCTCAAAGCATTTTCTGTTGAGTTGGAATTCAGGACCTTCAGTATAACTGTACAGTTCTGCAAAAAGAGAACAAAAGTCCATTACTTTATAACACTAGACATTTATTTCAAATAGAATGGACTCTTGGCAGTTCATTTTAAATCAAGTCTATCATCCATTTAAAAAAATTAGCACTGAAAGATAACTTGCCATCTTGAACTATTATCAAAGTTTAGTTTTACCAAGCTTAATTGGGCTCTAGTAGGGTGCATCATCCCAGACAACTCTGTTCAACACCCAACATTAATAGGCAGGCAGGAAAAGAAAATGCTACTCCATCATAGTTAACATAAAGCATGATTTGAAAACAGATTTTAAACAATGGCTCCACATGTTGCTTAATAGCCAGCCTGTAATAATAGTTTAGATATTCAGATCTAATTCTCAACTATGTATTGTTTATGTGTTATGTCTCAAGATATATTTCCCTTTTATGGAAGTACTATAAAATAAGACTAGACTCAAAGTAGTATGAAATACATTTCTTCTTATACTAAAATGACAATCTTAATGAAGTTATGGGGGAATTCTCCAAACAGCATGATAGATGATGTTGAGGTTAAAGAGGAACCAGTTCAGATGATGTCTGAAGAATGTCTGAGAATCCCTAAAAATAAACCATCAAATAAAAATATCAAGTAAGTGGACTCAATCCATAAAGCAAACATTCTGGAAAAAAGGGATTTAAATTCTGCAGAGATTCCTGCCCAAATCCTAATGGACTCTTTTATAAAGTTGGGGGGAGGGGGGACTGGAGGATTCGTATCTTTTTTCTCAAGTTCCTGTGTTTTATAATTCCTTATTTCTGACATTAAATAACATGTATTTATTTTTCACATTTTTGAACCGGCCATTTCCTTCGGAGGGATTCCTGGCATGGGGAGGAGAATATTCCATAGGGTGGAGGCAGAGAAGGCCTTCTTCCTAGACCCCACAGTCAAAATTCATTAACCAATGCGGTCTGTAATATATACCTTCCCTCCTTACCCAGTGGGAGGGCTGATGTAGTGGGATGAGTCATTGGTATGAGTCTAGTTTCCTTGATTGTGCTTTGCAGTTAAGGGACTTGACAATTTGTACAACTTAAACCATACAAGTAGTACTTATAATCACAAAGAAACCCAGAATTACGGTTGTAGCTGTTACAGATGTAAGTCAAGGCACCAACAGAGTTTTACAACCGGTTTTACAACAGGTATAAAGCTAGTCACCATGGTCATTAAGTGAATAACATAATCGTTAAGCGAACATTAGGCATTATGCAAATCCAGCATATTCAGTGAGGGGTGTTTTTTTTGCCAGAACATGGCAAAAATGGAGTAGATTACAGTTGTGTGACCATGGGATACTACAATCAATCATAAATGCAAGCAGGTTGCCAAGTGCCTGAAGTGTAATCATGTGACCATTGCAGCAATCATAACTTTGAGGATGGGTTGTAAATAGCTTTTTTAAATAATCTGTCATAACTTTGAGTGGTCATTAAGATACCAGTTGTAAACCGAGAAGTACTTGTACAAAAAAAAAAAGCCAAATGAAAACTTTCTTGTGAACTCTACTTCACTAAAACTTTATAAAGGAGTCCTCATAAAAATTATGCAATTTTAACTAGAAACGTGAAACCGACTGGAAATTATTAGGCTACATTGCATTTCAGGTTCAAAGGACTGGATGGACACATTCCTGCTGCACCTGTCAGTCACTCTGAGCTGCACCATGATTCAGAAAGTAATGTTTGGTTTACCCAGTTGCTGACAGCTGTTTACAAGCATACTTAACTTTGTCCATTTTGAATCTGAAGCCTATCGAGTCCTAAAAATTATAGCATCTGGTTTAACTTTTGTTTTATACGGGCCATTGAAAGAAAACTGTGCCAGAGGTAAGCAAAGAAACTCAAGCAATTCCTGCTTTACCTGAGAGTTCAGCGGTCCACTTGTCGGCATCTGCATATTCAAACTCAAAGTCTGGTGATTCTGAATAGCCCTAGAAGAAGATGACAGTTCAACTAAACTGTTTTCTAAGGCTGGTTATTTTTTTTTTAATTAAAGAAGCTAAACCTTCCCCATATAGCTTCACTGTTTCCATGGTAACTCATGTACAAAACTGGTGCTTTCACTAGGAATGAAGCACAGTTCAAGTCCAAAAAACCTGTCTTTATTTTTTACTTTCACCCAGGACGATTTGCTACTTTGCTCAGTCACTTATGCCCCATCTAGGCTTGCCAGAGCAAACACCCTCTGCAGCTCTACGGTACCACTCTCCCCTCAAAATCAAACCTACTAATTTTAATGGGCTATTTCCAGATGAACCACCTTCATTCTTCCGCTGACTATCCCCTTGTAAATTATTCGTACCCAGACTGAGGAGGGGGGCTATTTTTTCCATTGTATTTCCCCCTTTTTCATTATATTGTTATGCATCTCGAACACATTGTCTTTTCAGTACAATAAGAAGAATGATATAACTACAAATTCTTGACATTGTATTATTTAGGTAGCTAGGAAAGAGCTTGCTTTTTTTTTTTTTAAGGAAGAGTTCTGTCCTGTATAGAAGCACAGACTGACAAACAAAACTCTAGCCTGGTGTTTCCCAAACTTGGCATTCTGGGAATTGAAGTCCGCTTATCTTAAAAGTTGCCCGGCTTGGTGAATCCTGTTCTAGGGGCTACCTGGTCAAGCCTTTTCTTCTGAGCGAAGGAAGGCAAAACTCGCGCGGAGGTGGCTGAGGGGGCTTTGAAAGAGAGACCGTTAATAACAATAATAAAAAAAAGCCCAGGCCCGTAAACAGAAAGAGGACTCCCAAACCGATCCTGTTCGCCCTTCGCAACTCAGAGACCCCCTCCAAATCAAGTCATAGGGGGGAGGCACTCCGTCAAGGCGCCTTGGCGTCGTTCCTCAAGAGGCCCCGCCCCGCCTAACCTCCGAGTCTTTACGCTGGTTACGATTAGGTTCCCGGCCTTTCCCTCCCGGCGGCGGCGGGGGCGTCGTCGTGGTGAGTCCAAGTCCTCCGCTCCGTTGTTTGTTATTGACGATGAGCAAGCCCGGACCACCACCGCAGCCCGGCTCCATCACGACGGGCCGGCAGCTCTCGCGTAAATTGAGAGGCGGGGCGCGGGAATCGCAGAGGAAACGTCACCATCTTGAGCGTGGCGGTTGAGGGGCGGCTTTGTCAAGGTGCCATCTTGAGCGTTGCGGCAGTCAAGCGAAGGTACTGTAAGGGAATGCGGGGCCAATTGCGGAAAGAAGTCATCCTTGGTTGCCTCACGCCACCCTCAGACCTCCCCTTCTGGGGTCCTTTTAGGTGAAATTGTGGCTGGTAATCCTGCGTTGCTTTATGAGTTTAATCACCTACGTATACTGCCGAAATTAAGTAGAAAATTACAAGGTCTGGGTTGCAAAAATCCGTTGGAAAAGTTAACCCTTTGCAATCTCGGGGTCGTGTGGATTTTTGCAATTCAGGCAGACTTGCAGGTTTACCTTAAAGAGTGTTCGTATGCAACAGAAATATAGTAAGATTTTAGCTTTTTAAAAACATTTTTTACCGTTTATGGTATTGCTTAAAAATATCTTGTTATAATGACATTTGCCAGGGGAGCGAAGCCTATCCCGAATAAATTGGGACGGCCACTATCTGGAGTAAATAAAATCCAAGCTCTTTTCACTGCTACCCAACCCGGTTTTGCTACAGTAACCCTATTGAAATATAACAAGAGGAACACAATTGGTTTTATAAGTAGGTAAGTGTTTATGCAGTGTGGACGTGGTATTTGAAATTGGGCTAAAACACACCTACAGAAATATTGTACCTATATTAGTAGAAAAAGTACTTTATGATTAAATGTAAAAATGTAAGCGTTTAACGGAGCTCAAAATTTTGTGCCTTTTATTTTGCAGCTATGAAGAGTTAATTCATCTGTTAACACCCAATTCACAATTAAGTGATAAAGACATTTTGTTAACACTGGGCTTTTATATTTCTAGGCAGAGGGAAACTTACTGGAAGTCAGACTTTAGGTATACCAGATGATGAAAAAGTTTTTATTTATTCATGTGTGCTTCTTAAAGGCTATATTATAAAGTTTTCAAGTTCCAAAGAAAGTAGCAGTACCATAAAATATGGCTGTACAGTGACCTGGATTTGAAGGGTGAAATGTGATGTGCAGGCATTTTTGGGAGAAGATACATTGCTTTACAGTGTTCCCTGAAAGCTGCTGCATATGCCTGCCAAATTACATTTTGCTCTTCAAATCTGTATCACTTCACAATCCTGCTGAATAATCTGTTTTGCTGGCAGCAAAAGGAGCATGTTTGAAATATAATTTGGATAATATGGCTGATTTATCTCTTAAAACTTGTCTTTGCCTCCAGCTTTGTCAATAAACAGGTATGTGTTTTTATGGTCTCTGGTTCAAATGTACACTGGAAAAATTATTTTATAAAATGTATAAAGTGCTGGGGGGAGGGGAGGCATATGTCTAGTTGGCTCTTCTGTTTTACTGGCTGCTACAATATGACTACATCCTGCTACTGTTTCCTTTTGATAGTTTAAGTTGTTTTCCAATCTGGGCAAATTCCAGATGTATTGATTTAAACTCCCAGAATTCTTTGCAATAGATTGCTGGTTGGATAATTCTGGGAGTTAAAGTTTTACACATCTGGAAATTGCTTACATACAGAAACACTGTTTGATGTGAACATATTAGCAGCACTGCTATAATAGTATATGTGTAGCATCAGACAGATGTGGTAAATGAAAACACCAGAGGTTGAATAAAGTCAGTGTGCTAAAGGAATATTTTGAGAAATAGGACTGCAATCAACTCAGATTTCTTTATACTATGGTTACACAATTACTGCAATTTAAGGAAAACGTTTTTGCTTCCTAATTTTTATGGTATTCACACACAGTGGAATATGCAGTTGAATACAAGTTACTTCTGTTTGTCTTCAGGTCATGCTTTCTTGTATAGGAGAAACCAACATTCCAAAAGATCCACATATTAAATATGCATTACATTGGCTTGTGGAGTAGGAACAATATTTATAACATTATACTGAATTTTGAAGCAGTAGAAAGAGTATAATTACTAGTATTTGTAATGTGGATTCAGCCACAGATAGTGGAGAGACAGCATGTTCATGATATAAAACAAATTCCTCAGTTTGAATTGATACTGCCAAATCAAGTCCACATCTTATCATAGACAAGCTATTGCTACACTGGCCAGATTCATCCTTGGTTTTATGGCTGCAGTTTTTAAAATTCCCAGTATCAAGTCCTAAATTCTGTTCCTTCTGAATGCTTCTATTCATGCTTCTTTTTAGATTCCCAAGTCATTTCTATTTCTAATTGTTCTGTACCTCTTTTCTTTTTTTGTATCAAAGGATCTCCAAAATATTCATTTATAATTTTTGATCTCCATATTCTTTTAGGGTTTCATGTACTTCTTTAGTCTTGCAAAATTTTTTAAAAATCTAACACTTAACTCTCAAATGCAAAGATCTTCTAGATTTAACTTATCAAATTTCTGTACCACTAATCACTCTTGCATGCCTCTGAAGGCTTTTACAGGCCTTTACAGTTTAGAACCCAAAAACCAATTATTAACTTTTCTGGGCCCTAAAATCATCAGAGACCTGGTGAAAGAACCACTTTAAGAGTCGACTTATAGTAACAGAATGTTTGCTTCAGATGAATTTATATGAGACATTTTACATTTCCCAGAACTTTCAAATCTTGTTGCATCCTTTAAAATCTGTTAGCCCCCATTTTCATTCCCTGTTCCTTGATTAAGATGAAGCAGATTTTTATGCTGCATCACATTTTCTGTATTTATTTCTATAGTTTTTATCAGATAAACTATGTTAATAAATTTTAGAATAGATTTCTTATTCCAGAGTTGAAAAGCTAGAGTGGGAAATTGAAAAAAAAAAAATAACATAGAACTTCAGAAGTTAGCAGTGGGAACCACCTCTATACTGGTGCCAAGAAAACTGCATGACTTTTTCCATGACATCACCAAGAGCCAAGTTCAATTTAAGGACATTTCATTTTTATTTCTGCTCAGCCAGGTGGCAGCATTTAGCTAACCCAACTGATCTAGAAGATCTAAGCTGGTGAATACTTGCTTAGTATTGGATGGGAAGCCAGGATGAAATCTAAAGTTGATAGGCTAAACTGAGAAGATAAAATCTTAGGCCATGGCAAACTGCTTCATTGATATAGCTGTTAGATCACCAGCTCAATTGAAAGGCCACTTTTAAAAAACCATTAATACAACAAACCTGGACTTCTCGACAATATCTCAATTTGTACATAGATGATATGGCAAACCTACCATTTTATCTGAAAAAGCATGACCAGAGGATGATTCAAAACAGTTTTAGGTTAAGCATGAATTTATATTCTTTGTTTTGAACAGCATATTTTTATAGAAGTGAATATTCAAGTAGTTTCCAATCTATAAATCTTATCTTCGCTGAACTTTAATAATTTTCATTAATTTAAGTTATTGGATTAAATTATATACTATATAATAGGACTACTAGCAATAACAGAAAAGAACCATGTGGATGAATGAGAATTAGCTTAGATCTACTGCAAATGTTTTCTAGAAAGATTTAAACACTGATATTTTCCCTTGATATTTTGTAGTTTCCGAGGATAGCACAACACAAGTTATTCCTTCCTCACAAAACTTGCTAGGGTAGGAAAGGATAGGTATGCTTCAAGGCAGAAAAATACAGTACAGGTAGTCCTCGATTTACGATCACAATAGAACCCAAAATTTATGTTGCTAAGTGAAACATTTGTTAAGTGAGTTTTGTCCCATTTTACAACCATTCTTGCCACAATTGTTAAGTGAATCATAGCGGTTGTTAAGTTAATAACATGGTAGTTAAGTGAATCTGGCGTCCCCATTGACTTTGCTTGTCAGAAGTTTGTAAGAGGTGATCACATGACCCAGGGACACTGCAACTGTTATAAATATGAGTCAGTTGCCAAAATTCTGAATTTTAATCACATGATCAAGGGGATGCTGCAATGTGTGAAAAACAGTCATAATTCACTTTTTTCAGTGCCATTGTAACTTTGAACAATCACTAAATGAACTGTTGTAAATTGAGGACTACCTGTAAATCTTCCTCAATACATATTTATTTTACTCTGTTCAAGAGAATGAATAGGTTACCAGTTATAAAGAGGTAAAATATAACATGGCATTACTTAAGCAGAAGAAAAGAATACTGAAGTCAGAGATAGCTTTCTAATCATTTATTCAGACTTTGCGTAATGATTATTGCTCATTTGCAAGGATTATTAATATTGCATTCATTAAAAATCATTCATATACAAAATAAACCTATCCCCATCTGGACTAATGCTATAACATGCTCCCTCTGATTGAACTGAGGTGTTGCTAGGTATGAGAATTTATTTCATGGCTTATACAGAGATGGAGCCCTTAGCTAAGATATTTATCGACATTGCAACATAGAGGCAGAGAAATGGAATGAAAAAGCCCTCCTAAACTTCTGGAAGCCTTTCTGGAATACACTCTGCTGAATTTACCTAATTCTGTTATAAGAAATTGTAAGAGTGCTGTGAAAAGTAAAAAATAAATTCAAGTTATTATCCCAATGAAATATTTGGGGGGGAAAAAGTATGTTCGTTCAAGCTGAGATTATAATACGATCAAGCAAATAATAATTTGGCCTGGCCATACTTAAAGTCAGATTCTGAAATGGAGAGAATATGAACATCTCGAGGCAGAGTTTAGTAGAAGCTTCTCTACTAAAAGTCAATGTCCTGCATCATTCTGCAAGACTAGTAGATGTCACTATGCTACTGCCAAAAAGGAATACTTATTTAGATACTTATTGAGAGAGTCATTTAGAAACAGAGAGCAAGCATGATGGATGTGCAAATGTTTGGGTCTCAGTGTCTTCATCAAATTGTAAGTGCTTTACTCTCTTCAGTGAAGGACTAGCTACCAAAAAGTCTTTATCATACAACAGTGGGGCAAAACTTATGAAGGAGCTAATAATGACACATTCAATATTTACATCTAGTTTTCCACAAGGATTACATAAAAAGGCAGGGGGAAAAAATCAAAATTGGTCATTATGTTCACAAAATCTCTGGCTCACTGATGCTATCTCTTGATACTTCAGCAGATCAGACCCCAACAACTGGCTTGACATGCCATCTTTCACTTAACATTTGCTTTTCCTAATCCCGAAGCTCCTCTCCCCATCTCCTCCATTTCATGGCACTATAATATGAAACCCGGGCTGTACTATAATCTCACAGGAGAGATACCAGTGCATCATATTAACTGGATAGAATATACTAATTACTAGGATAAAAAAATTAAAGCAGCAGAGCACTTGAAATAGTAGTGCCAATGGAAAGGGATCCACCTTCACTATTCATTTGGTACAAATGGAGCCTGAAGATGGAGGGAAGGGAAGTGCCTTACACAATGAGTAACTCTCCCTAGGATCTTAAAACCTACCATAAATGATCATGCAAATGTTTCCTGTGCTATGTAAATGAAGGAATGGAGAACATGAGATGCCATCTCAGTTCAAGAGGGCCGTCTGGTTGTTGGTGGTCCCAAAATTCTGCTAAGTATTAAGTAAAATAGTCTCTCTAGTTTATCAAACCAGAAGCAAATTAATTTTTAAAACCACAGCCTTTAAGAATATGATATGGGTACATCTTGGTTTAAAGCAGCAAAAATAAAATAAAATAATTGAAAATTGAAATGCTATAAAAATGGATAGCTGTATCCATTTCAATTCAGTTTAGCACCCTAGCAACTTAAAAAAAGAAGTTAAAACTGCCTACATTTTGTATAACCAGGCATGCGGTTATACACTTGAAGTAGAAAAAAATATCTTAATTGATCATAAATAATAGGTGATATTGTCCTACTGAAATCAAGAGGACATTTTTCCACATAAAGAATGAAGATTAGGCATTTGTGGAATATACACCTATAACCCAACTGGCCACAAGGTGTCAAGTCTGTTCCCATGGAGGAGAAGGAACACTATGTAGCAGCTAATAAATAGGGGCTCATTAAGGCAATTTAGAATTTGCAATTAATTTTCACACAGAAAAAATAGTACTCTTAATATTCTGCAGTTCTACCAGCTACAACTAAGGTGCTCTGAAATTTTTAAATTAAAAAACAAAATCACATGAAGAGAATGCCCCACATCACCAATGGAAATCCTCTCCCCAATATCAGAGGAAGAGAATTAAAACCACATTACTTCTGTGGCGGTGTAGCAAGGAATCCCAAATTGTTTGCAGGATCAATACTGAGACAGGGAAATATTAAAAAGAACTGGACAGGATAATATAATCACATGAATAAAACAAAAGTCTTCCAAAGTGACACACAAAAAGTTATTTAAAAATATTTCTGCTAAAGCTCTTGTGTATATTATGTGATCTGGTTCTTCAGCATTATGGTCCATTAGTACCTACAGGAAAGGGCAAAAAAAAAAAAAAGACAAAGTTAATCAGAGTGCAAAACCAAGTACCTTTTGTGCATCAAATTTGTTGCCAAATGTAATCTTTCTTTGTTCCAGGCAAAAAACAAACCAACCAACTCATAGTTGGCACTTTAGACAATTAAACCAATTTGTTTTACATTTTATCTATGTTTAAATAAACATTTCAGCTTTTATAACCCGCATCATCAGGGTTAGGCTGGGAAAGATAAAAAAGCCAACAACAATAGCTTATCACTGAGAAATGATGATACTAGTCTATTTATTCTGTTGTAACAAAGGACAGCCATTAGGTCTCTTTCTCATTTTAACTCATGGAGATCTTACCTATAATAGTTTGGTTTGAAGGGCCCATTCTTATTGAGTCCCAAATATTTTGCTTGATCATCTGTTAGTTCTGTCAGATGAGCGTCAAATGATGGAAGATGCAAGCTGGCAACATATTCATCTAGGAAGGTCAAAAACAGATAGCTATTAGGGTTTTTTTTTAAAAAAATTGTTTATACTGTCTCAAAGCTTTTAAGAAGCTAATCTGGAAAACAGTCCTCTCCATCATTAGTCTCTAGATGAGGCCATCTGCAAGGTCTAGCAGAGCCATTATTACAGATTGCATAAATATTGAGGCAGAAGGATAATACACTGAGTATTTTCTTGACTTTTGTTCCCTCATCATTCTAATATGGATCTTTTTATTTTTTTACATTTTGATTTTGAAATGAAAATGATTTAAGAGGTAAAAAGATCTTGATATTTCCCAGTCTAAACTCAATATTGAATAAAAAAATTCTAATTTTTATCTAAAAGCATAGTAATTGCTTCTACTTTGTATTTTTCAAACTGAAAATGTTTCATTAATGTACTAATCAGCAACTTATTAGTGCCCCATGAAAACAATTTATGCAACTTCCCCAGATTTTATGCAATTTCCTTTTTTCAAATTTCTTATTTTGGTGCTGGCAGCTCTTTTAAATACATATCCTATTATCTGACAGTTTTAATTGCATGCCGAGTTTAGAATCTGGATAATAAAGTACAAATGCGCTAAATAAAAAGTAATTAAATACTTTTGATTAAAATAACTATTTATAAAAACACTAGAATTAAAATGGCTTAAAGGTCAATGGTCTAATATGAAATGGGTAGGTAATACAAATCACAAGTATACCAAACAGATATGGCTTACATTTCAAGGTCTCTTTCAATACAGAAGCTATTGTTCAATAATCAATGGATTATACTTTAGAAGTCACAGATTATTTGCTTACCCATCTTCTTAGGCAACAGATATACATCTTGTTTGTATCTTCCCTCAGGAGCATTGTAAAGCTCAATCAAAGCCAAAGCCTGTTAAGATCAGAGAGATGCTGAAATTAACAATAACTGCAGAGTTTATATTGAGGCTCTGATATAGTCAGTGATAAAGAGATTTATTTAGAAATATTAAATATACTTTAAATGCTGGATTGTGAGACTCCTAGCATTTATGGATAACTGAAGAAAGTGCTAAAGTACTATTATTTATGTAGATCATCAGACAGATGGAATATATATATATTTATTTTAGACACAATATATTCTAAATGAAAGGGAAGTGACTAATATTTATATTTTGCCCAAAATGCACAAGCAGTGATTTGGGAAAAATGAGAACATGTTATTAAGTTAACTGTAATATTTGAATTGAGATATGTAACTGAAGTCATTTAACAGAAAAAAGGTCTTCTCCTTAATATACAAATCAAGAATGTTTTCAAAGGCATAAGTATGAAAATAATGCACAATTAACTGCCTTTTGAGAAGACCATTCGGGCAATGGAATGAGGTAGTAGCTTTAATATATTGTCTAAGGATTCATTATGCAAGAATGAGGTTTCACATCTCAAGGAACTTAAACTTTTCTTATAATAAAACTCCTGATACACATGGGCAGGAAGGGGAAATTCAGAAATAAATGACATTTAATAAATAAATAAAAAGAAAGCTAGACGCTCTTCAAGTAAGTAACAGGTGGGGTTTTCTACAATGAGCAAATTCTGCTTCCTGCAATTACTCACTTATTTTTCAGATGTAAGTCATCTTTTTTCATGATTTTATTTTAGCTAAACATGTACCCAAAGCCTGAATTGTAAGAAATGTATTCTTTGGTGACTGCTGCAGAATATATATGTTTCATATGTAGGCTAATACTACAGATAAACTATATTATGTATAGATTTCTTCTATTTTCTTTCTTCACAATCAATACATTGCAAATGTAGACTAAGGCAAAGTGTCTAAGTTAAATATTGGCAATTGAATACCTGAGTGGTAGCCGTAATGGACAGGACAAAAGTAGGAACAGTTGAACAGCTTAGATTGAGAAGTCGCCCCTATGTTAAAAACAAAACAAAATCTCTGAGATAAATGCAAGTGGTAAACATGGATTAGAGCATTAAAACTGAGGACAATACTTTCGTTTCAATTTACTTTACCAAATACCGTGTTTCCCTGAAAATAAGACTGTCTTATATTTTTTTGAACCCTGAAATAAGCGCTTGGCCTTATTGTCATGCGCTCCAAAGCCCGATTGGGCTTATTATCAGGGGAAGTCTTATTTTGGGGGAAACAAGGTACCTGCTGACAAGAAATGTGGAGTTGATCTGAAATTATTAAATAATATCTTAAATCTTTTAAATCCTGAAAAACTGAGATAGTCTATATAGTTTAGATGTGAGGAAATTAACTCATCATTGGGAAAATAATCAATTTCAGATCTGAAGATTAACTGAACCCAAAAGAGACCACACAGTCAAGAAATAAGGCTCACATACATATCAATCTTGTTGGCTTTGCATTTCTGCATAATTGAAATACTCTGAATTGTACAGAAAAAACTTTCTGTACATGCTTTTTGTTTCAGTTCCATAATTGTTTGCCAGAATAATTTATTCTTATTTGTAATTATTTATAGCTAGATACACCACCATGCTATTTTTCACTATCTTGGATCTTGAGAAACGGTTTAAGACATACCTGAATCTTTCTACACATACCTCAGCTAGTAGAACAACTCTTTTGCCATCAGGCCAGATTACATGATCCACCTGAGAACGTACCCGCTCCCATGTAAGTTCTGGGGTACGAAGACTAGCCTAAGAAAGGAAACATTCACAGAGGTTAAACTACAAGATTTCATTGGGAGAAGAGAAAAGAGAAACGAAGGGTAATAAATACTTACCACATCAATTTCAGTGTTGGAATGTCCCATGTTACATACAATGCAACTATTCTTCATTCGATCCAAATGTTCTCTAGTCACCACATTCTTATTCCCTACATTGAAAAAAGGCATCTATAGCCAGCTGATGATTTACTTTAGCTATCCTATTTTTCCTTGCCTGTCCCTACATTTTTAATTCCAAATATTACATATAGAACAAAACAGCAAGTTACATAACTAATATTTCCCAACATTTTGAAGATTCATACATTATTTTAACATTGAACTTTTGAGTATGAGATTCTAATCTTTAACCATCCAAAAAATAGAAAAACAGAATTTTAAAATTTCACTGCTGGGAAATAACATGAATTTAAAATAGGCACATTACTTGTCTTTCTCAGAATGCTTTACCTGTGCAGGTTATGACTATATCCATCTGACGAATTACTTCATTGAGTTTCACTACCCGAAATCCATCCATGCTACCACACAGAAATGAAAGAAAAAGGAACACTGATCACAACACTGTAAAACAATAGGATGAACAATTTGTCCATCTAATCAACTTCTCAAAATGGAATAAATTAAAAACTCATTGTCAATATTGCACCATAACTGAATATATCTATTCTTAAATTGTTATTTAGATGATGGTATTGTTCAATAACTTATTTCATAAATAAGTTGATAAAAAGGTATCAATAAAAATAATGTTTACTGTTACTGAAATGTAAAGGAATTTTTCATATACATTTATAAGTTAGATACAGTACCTGAATTAATAAAACTAGATCTGTTCTTACTAATACTGTCAAAGAATCCAAACCAATTTGTTTTGCTATTTTTTAAAGAGCAAAAGACGAGAAATATTCTATGAAGTACACAGATTCCCACATGCCCAATGGTGAATTACTATACTTCCAATTCTCAACTATCAAGTACCATTTTTACAATTTGGTTATTCATTTCATAAATTTCATTGGCTGACATTGTCTGAAACAGCAGCAACAGAATAAATAAACCAAAGTAGCCCACAACAGCTAGTATCAGGTTAAGACTAATATTACTTGATTGCTTTTGTGTATACTAGATATACAATACTGAAACTTTGTTCACATACAACAGTATTTTGCCAGCTATGAAAAAGCAAATAAAGTGCATGACACTTTTAAAAGAGTAATATGTAAGTCAGAGGTTCAATACTCAGCATAATCTTAGTCTTTCTAGAATTCAAGTTACATTCCATTCCATTCTATTAAAAAATAACTGCAGAAAAGTTAAAAAGCCACACCTGTTAAATAGTTATTGTAGCATGAAGTACCTTTCTGGTAATGCAGATGGATCCAACAGAAAAGATCCCCACTTCCAATAGCTAGAAAGTAGGGCGTAAGACTCCTTCCTATCCTATGGATGAAATCCCTTCCCTTCAGTTATATGCACTGACTTCAAATGAGTACTTTCCCCCTTCTATTTCATCAACTATTTCATAGTAATGACTTGTCACTGGCAGAAAATACATGGGAAACAAGAACAATGTAAAACTATTAACAAAAGCACAGGAGTACAATGTGTATTTTGAACGTAGATGTTTGGATTTTCTCTAACTTTATTCACCTCCAGTACAGTGGGACTGTTGAGTCCATCTTTTTTTGATAGCTAGAAAAGTATTTCATGGTAAAGCCTAACTAGTTTTCTTAGTTACCAAAGATGAAGCTGTCAGGAAAGAACAAGTTACCATGTAGTACTTCCAGCATAAGTCATCATAATTGTTATAATCTTTTTTGTAACACTGGGTACCCCAAAGCTGCATCTGTTCAGATGGACTTATTTATTTTATAATGTATAAGAAAGGTGGTTAATTGATCATAGACTGCCTCCCTACAAAATGTCTAGTACTGTTGCTAAAGCTGTTGATGTAACTGCCTCCTTATTAAGTCAACTGTGATGCTGGAAGGGGGCTTCTACTTCTGGTTGGCTGGTTATGGTAAAACAACATCTTCTAACTGATCTGCAAATAGTGGAACATGTTCCTCTTCTTTGATCTCTTTTGAAGGAGACAAATTACCAGCCCTTCACATACTTGAGTTATTTATAAAAATAATAAAGGCAAGATAAAAAAAATCTTAACATAAAAATAAAAAAAAACCTCTAAAGTATACCTAATATGGATTCTTAAAAGTCTTGCATATACCATATCCATTATTGGGGGTGGGGGATGGGGAAGAAAGAATGTAGGTAAAAATAGAGTTGACCTTGGTTATAAAACAGGAATCTGGTTGTACCACCAATTTCTTGCTGGTAGATTGGTTGCTGATGCTATCATTTGCCTTTGCTTTGTTTTGCATAAGGAAGCTCTCACTTTTTATCTTGGCCCAGCTTTTCTGGGCTAGCTTTGAAGCACTACTTTTCCTCTATGTTTTAAACTTCGGCTGCCAAATAGCATCTTATCTGTTGCCTATTATTGCCCCACTCATCAGCTTGAAGATGCCTGGTCAGAATGGCTTTATTATCCTGTGGGGCAGGAAGAACTTTTATGAGCTCCTTCTATTTAGAAGAGATAGATTTAATCCTTTCTTTAGGATCCATCTTCAGTGTTGAAGAATTTGATTACATTTATAAAAGTTAATGGGCTGCATGTAATTTTACTCCTTTGTTTACAGGACGGAAAAGCCACAATTCAGTCCTTAGTTGTAGCTGTGCTCTTGTTCCAAATGGTGGCCAAGGCCTCCATAAAACTCTGCACCAGATCTTCAGGAACAATCTTAATCATGAAGCCCTTAAAAAATTAATACGGGAGTGTATATCTACTGAAGACTGTACTTCCTTACAAAGATAGCTTTGATTTTAAGTTCTAGATAGAAGAACTGTTAATAATCGGTTTCATTTCAACCTTTCACAGTAGTCACCAGAAGACCAATCAAAAATAATAAAGACAGGTAAATGCTGTCAGGGAATAATGCTTGTAACAGTTCATCTCTTACCAGGCTTGAAGTGCACAGATGGGATCAATCTCTGTGATATAAACAATTGCTCCCAGAGCCTTCAGAGCTGCACAGCATCCCTTTCCAACCTGCAGTACCCAAAAAAGAACACAAAATCAGAAGCTGAAAACAATGTCTTGTCTATGTCAAAAGCAATAGTAGGTAACTGAAACTGGTTTGAAATTTCTACACTAAAATTCAAATGTATATAATTGGTGTATTGATTAATGAACGTTGATGGACTGGCAGCAAAAATACTCAGGGTTAACTTGTAGCCTCCCCCTTAATAGTCTTCTTCCTGTTGATATAGCATGAAGATGTTACTTCTATTCATTCCTTTACTCATAGCTGCAGTATTACTATGGTATTTACAGTACTGGCTCATTGCATTAAAATTATATGATTGATGCAATTAAAAATGGAATTGATAATGTTTGCACTTGATTCCAAATATATGACTTTTTATAGAAAAAGTATTGTTTATTTTAATTGGATTAGGAACTATGTGTATACCTGGGAAAGACAAACAAAATGAAGAACCTGGAAGCTCAGCCCTTTATATTCTTGTCTTACAAACCATAAATATCTTGGATATCACCATACTTATCAGTAAAAAAAAAGTTTCCCCACCAACAACTTTGAAAAAAAATTAAAATATTTAAGTTAGATTTATTTTTTGAGTTGGAAAATATAATACTACAATGGAGAGAGGAAATAGGAGAGAAAAGGAGTATTTAAAATAAAATGTGGCCAAGAAATTATCACTTCACCTGCTCAGTTTATTACTAAGGCCTAGTTCATGACAATTATCAGTTTAATCACGTAATGAAGATTCACAACTTTGAGGAAAAATATATGCCAATTTTTGCTGTATAAGAAAAAATAAGGGAAGGAAGGGAAGGGATGGGATGGGTCAGGAAAGGAACTGAACCATTTTAACATTTTGAACAGCTGGAAAGTATTCCAGAGTCTTCTTGTTGTTAAGTCTTTTGCATAAGCAATCACTTACACTATTGCCATGAATTATTATATAGGCTGCTGTTGTAAAATTTAAAAAATGTTCAGAATTCCACGTTGCCATTTATATAGTACCATGCTGAAATAATACATTCCATTCACATGTTAAGATTATCCTGAATATAACTGATGTATTTTACATACATTATTAATAGTAGTGATATAAAAATAGTCACTAATAGCAGCTTGCAATTACTCTGAGTAGCTTACAATTAGATACACCATTTTCTGTTACAACACAATTGCTTGCTAATTGTGCTTCTATTAAGCAAGCAAAGTATTACTAGTAAAAGGCAGATAATGAATACAACAAATAAGAAGGCTGTACAAAGCTAGCTATTTGCTTGTACTCATGAGAGCTCATAAAAGGACATTAGGATCGTGGATTGCTTCTAATACTCACCTCACCATAGCCACACACTACTACTTGTTTTCCTCCAAACATAACATCCGTTGTCCTCTTTAGGCTACAGAAAAGAAAGCAACCCATTGTGAAAACACTATTCTCTTAGATTCTTCAATAAAGTAAAATTTGCAGTCACTGTGTATCACAGCAGTGTACTGATTTAAACTTCTGGCAGAAAACTGAACATAAAGTTACGACATAAAACCTGAATGTTCAATTCTTCCCCCCAGTCCAAACTCACCCATCCAAGATGGACTCTCTGCAACAGTACAAGTTATCAAATTTCTGTTTGGTGACAGAATCATTTACATTCATGGCAGGAACACAGAGTTTTCCAGCTTTTGATAATTGGTACAATCTGAAAAAAGAAGGGGAGGATGGAATATTTCCGAATTAAAGTAAGATGACCATATCTTGGCTGCTAATGTTTGGATAACCCCTAGTCAGTAGCAAACAGTTACATTTTTCTACATTGTTCTGCTGCCATCTAGAGGTCATTTGAATTTCTGCAGCCCAGATATGGGCGTCCTAATTAAAAATCAGATGAGAAACCCAATGATCAGAAAGAGACATTGTTACAGTTTTTGGTTAGAAGCAAAGCTCAAGAATTTTAAGTAGCAGCAATAGATATGGGACTCTTTAACAAATTATCTTTTGAATATGCACAGTGTTCAAATTATTAAAATATCAGAATAGGGAAGAATTATGAAATCTTTGATTATGAAAAGGTTTATTTAGTCCAATATAACTAAAGCTTTAATGAACATAGTGATATGTGTAATAGTGATAGTAATAGCAAATATCTAAGGAAAATCTTTGTTAATGCCAATTCTATTGAGTTTATGAAAGAATAGCTGTATTACCTTAAGGGAAGCAAAAACAGCCATCACCCAAGGAAACATATTCTTTATCCATTAATTCAATTTTGAGTTACAGCTCAGTGATAACACAATTATTTAGTCTTTAGTATTTGCAGATACTGCTGTAGATATTCTTCCTTGGCTAAAGTCCAGTGTAGATGATACTGAACTAACTGACACTATTGTCAGATGTAGTATAAAACAATGTCTTATGCTTGTCAATTCATCCCTGAGTTACTACTGGAAACTTAGTACAGGTTGCATTTCCCACAGACATTTAAAACTAAAACTGTAAGAGAAAGAGAACAGGAGTAAAAAAAGAATTAAATGTGAACATAGTAGAGTAGCTCTAACCATTTCTTAAATTAAGAGAATATTAAATTGAAAATGTTAATTACTTCATCATAAACCCAGTATGTGGTATAAGCAATTAAAAGGAAGAGCTGCTTCATTTTTATCTCAAAATAATATAAAGTTCCATGTTATTAGGGAAATAAATAAGGAGCAAATGTGCATATTGATTTAACATCATTCTACCGTTCTTCCCTATAGCTTTATTTCACCTGTTTCTCACTCCTGTCATGAGCTATTATACTATAGGGTTTAGTGAATTTTGTGCTTACAAAACAAATAGGCCCCAACACAGCTAAAACTTCATATTTAAAGAACAGAGACATTCTTCTTCGTTACCTGTGCACACCTGTCACACTTTCTTCCACAATGCCTCTGATCTTCTTAAATACATTGGGATATTTCTTATAAACCCAATGAGTCAGATCTCCACCATCATCCAAGATCTAGAAATATGGGAAATATAATTAATTCAGATATTCTATTATTGATTAATCTAACTGATTCATCTAATTGACATTGAACAGGTTCTCTTGAAATGATGCCTTTTATTAAATGTTCTCTAGAAATTTACCATTGTGTTGCAATAACCTAAATCCAGAGAACTGGGGAATTAGTTTTATACAAACAGGAATGACTGGATTTAAATATTCTGCATGTTAAATAATCACCATCTGAGATCACTGTATATTGTTTCCTGTGGGTTAAAGAAAAAAGCAATATTTCCACTCAGTGTGCCAAAATCTTGGGCATTCCTGAAATAGCATTTTTATCCTCTGGGAAAAGACAACAAAAATGAGAAGAGTGGAATTTTAGTGGAATGATCTATTACCATATTTGGCTGCCAGGTATCCATATTTACACAGCAATCAATGCACCACCAAAAATCATCTTCAGATTCTCCTTTCCAGGCAAACACAGCAACACCTAACAAAACAACAAAAAAGGGCCAAATGAATTTTTAAAAGCAAGGTTTCTTGCATTTTGCCCTAGCTAAGCATACTACCAGCACGTAGCAAATGTAACATGCTGTTACTTCCACATACTTTAGCTATATGAGTGTTGAAAATACTTTCCATGTTTTGCAAGAGCTACATAAGACAGTAGATTTGCCTACTTTAATTAGACTAATGATTTTCTTGTTTTGAGAAAATTTAAATAAACAGGTTATTAGAAAAGGTATTTGTTGTTACATTTATATATCACACAAAGCCAAAATTCATTAGCAATTGTTTTCTGAACAGTAAGCTAGAGGCAAACTATACAGATAGTTTGCCTCTACTTACAACAATTCATTCAGTAACCATTCAAAGTTACAATAGCACTAAAAAAGTGACGTATGATTGGATTTCAGAATTATGACCATTGCAATAATTCCCATGGGCACGTGATCAAAAATCATGCACTTGGCAACTGACTCATATTTATGACAGTTGCAGTGTCCCAGGGTCACCTTTTAAAATCCTCTGACAAGCAAAGTCAATGGAGAAGCCAGATTCACATAACAACTTTGTTACTAACTTAATAACTGCAGGGATTCACTTAACAACTGTGGCAAGACCGATCATAAAATGGTGCAAAACTCCTTAATAAATGTCTTAGTTAGCAAAAAGAAATTTCGGGTTCAATTGGGGTCAAAAGTCAAGGACTATATTATGGTTTATTACTATACATGAACAAAGCTTTAATAACCAGAACACACATAAAAAAGCAATCTATCATTAGAGGTCATGCTAAGCCATTGTGTGATTTGTTTGCTTGTCGTATGTTTAATCGGCCATTATAATTTGTTTGTGTGAATCAGATCCCAATCATTATGGTGATCAATATGATTAAAAACAGAAGTGCATCAAAGCAATCCATCAAAAACATTTATAGATGGCTTTAGGCTTTCTTAGAATTATACAAGTAATAGTGGTCAGACGAGTCATTTGTTTTTCAAAAAAATCCATCAGAGCAGATTTTTGGCAGAATATGCAGGAAATGGAATGGTATAAAACATTTTATGGCACCCAAAAACCAAAATATTCATTGCGACATGAATGTTCGTAGGAAAAAATGTAAGCAGAACAAAGTAAATAATTTAAAGCGAATAAATGTCCTTTACTGTTACCTATTCTCTTATTATAGATCTAAGGGAGTCTACCTGACTCTGAAATGTTTCTCGGAAAAGATCTGGCAGATTTCCCAACACCTTGGGCATATAGAGAGAATTTATAAAAATATTAGGAAAAGGATATTAGCAAAGTACTCTGACACTATTTTTTCTACAGTCTTAAAAACAAAAGTGAGGAATACAGTTCTATTTCTTTCAATATAGCTAATGAAATACAGAAAATATTTTAAGCTAATTTTCAAAGAAAATTATCTGAAAAGCCTAAATTTGCCATCATTTTTGTAAGTATCATATTTGTTTATTTTTGTTTCCTTGCAATGACATCCTTGATTAATGCCATAGTAAAGTTGTAAACAGCATATTTGTTGTGGCCCGTCAGCGGCCTGTACAGCTAGTAGCTGATTCCGACAGCGAGGAGGCTGGTGTGCTGCACCAGCAGCCTGTGCAGCTGGCACTCGAGTCAGACAATGAGGAGGCTGGAGAAGATGTGGTGCCAGAGGCGGGGATTCAGCCAGGGCTTTCAGAACCTCCCTTAAGTGAAGAGGACGAAGAGGAGGAGCCTCTTCTCGATGCACAGGCACGCAGAGCAGCCAAGACAGGAGTGGCTCCTTAGGAGGAGGTGTCCTCGAGAGTAAGGCTTAGAGCTAATTGGCGATTCCCTTAGCCTATTTAAGGAGGAACACTGACTGAAGCAATTTACAGGGAACAACTTAGTTCACATACCTTGGTGTCTTGTCTTGCTTATCTTACCAGCTTCCTGCAAATTGTTTCTGGGCATTCTGCCAACCATAGTAAGCTTTGTTATTATTCTTTGAATTCTTGGCAGCTGTTAATGGAATTAATTAACAGCCATTGTTGTAAAAGACTGGTTTATTCAGTAAACTAAGGTTTGAATGGACTTTATGTATGCTGCATTCTTTGGGGTCCGTAGCTGGGGCAGAACAATCTTCCTAATTAGAAGGCAAATATTGTGATAGATAGTATTAACTATTGTAGCCACTTAGCATTGATCCATTAGCTCCGTGATAGCGAACCTATGGCACATGTGCCAGAGGTGGCACGCAGAGCCCTCTGTGGGCACGTGGACCGTCGCCAGCTCTTTGGCGGGTTTCCAGCACGTGCATGTGCAACAGCCAGCTGGTCTTCCCATGCACTGGAACACTGGAAACCCAAATACCAGCTGGCTGGCACACCTTTCTTTGGCCGTTTTCCAGGCTGTTTTCCGGTTGTTGATTTGCTGTTTTCCGGTTGAAAACAGGCCAGAAAACGGCCAAAAAAACCCAAGCATGTGCACGCTGGCTAGCTGATCTTCAGGTTTCCGGTGCAGAGGAAGACCAGCTGGCTGATGCGCATGCATGTGCCGGAAACCTGAAGATTAGCTGGCCAGCGTGCGCATGTGCATCAGCCAGCTGGTCTATGGGTTTCCGGCACTCCGGCACGCGCACATGCACATGCATGCAACCGTGTTCCGGTTTGGGCACTCGGTGCCGAAAAGATTCACCATCACTACATTAGCTGGTCATTTTAATCATAGAATTAAAGGGTTTTTTTTTTCTATACAGCTTCCACATCCACAAAGGTAACATACCTATGCTCAGTCTGTTACAATGATAAATAATTAAGTTTGGTTTTAATTAAGCCATCCTTCAAAATAATGATTTTTTTTCATCTGAATGAAATCCACTTATTTTTCCTGAAAATATGAAGCTTATTAGTGAGAAGCTTTGGAAAACAATTTTAGTACATGAAAAAGTTAAGTATCTTCTTGCATAACAAATAACTTGGTACACTGTATTCTTAAATGCTGAGCTCATAATGAGTAAATATTACAAAAATGAATACATAATTTCTAACTCGATACTCACCAGCCTCAGCCAATGCAGCAGCCACCTCATTTTGAGTAGAATAAATATTACAAGCAGACCATCGGCATTGAGCTCCTAGTGCACAAAGTGTCTCAATCAAGACCTAAGACATAAAGCAAACAGCATCAAATTAAAAAGCTTCAGTAATTACTAATTGCATTAGGGCAATAAAAACTCAGAATGAAAAAGTTAAAAAATCATTAGATTCCAGAAGTTTAATTTCACTTATAGACCACCTGATTCTAGAGATTTAATTAGGCTAGATTTGTTAATTAAGACCACAACTCCTTGCTCCTTTAGAACATAAGAAAAGGATTATCTAAAATCCAAGCCATTTATTTCCAGTCCTTTGAGCTGTTCAAGACTCCAGTTCCAATTCAAATAATTGTAGTAATCAGTTCAAACCCAAAGTAAATCATCAGCTACTTTAGATCCAGGAGGTTCCCTAAGGCCAATTGTCTTTGCAGAGTATAAATATTTATCAAGATGATTTAATAATTATATTACCCCTTTTGTAGAAATGAATTCCCTTGTTTCTCTGAAGGTGACAGAATAGAACCCAGAAAATAGTAAAGATAAAAGAAGACTTAAGATGCAAATAGCAAAACAGGTGCACTCACTGCAGTCTGTGCTGTGATATGTGTACATCCCACTATTTTAGCTCCAGCCAAAGGTTTTTCCCCTTGAGCTCGTTTTCTTAGCGAAATCAGTGCGGACATATCTAAAAAAAACCAAAAGTATCTTTAACAACCCCCCATGTCAATTACTGAGCAAACAATAATCTTCACTTCCTAGAAGGAATTATATGTATGTAAAAAGCTCCTAGAAGAAAATTGTTCTGGAAAGAGAAATAAACAATTTGCCCCATTGAGAAAGATCATCCTGTCACTTGCAGACCATGCCTTTGGCATATTTTCTGAAGCACTTTCTTTAAAAGGTTATAGACAAGATACTCCAAATCACCTTTTCATCTGTGAATCCAGATCTCTGAAAAACCCTAGTGTATATCTGAAGAATTCCAGCAACCTGAACTGAACACTGCCAAGGTGTGCTTAATTGCTCAAAATGGAACTATGTGAATAAGATCCTATTAATTTGTTAAACAAATAACTAAAAAAAAATCACACTGATCACTTCTTGCCGTTCATAAGGATTCTGCAATGCTACTTAATTAATAGGATCCAAAACTTTTGGCCTTGTTTATAAATTTACATCATTTAGACATTTCCAAGAGCTTATTTGCTACCAAGGTATTTGCTGACTAATGGTTTAAAATTTATGACACCCAGAGAGAAGCTTTAGCAAATTGAGCTTTACCTTGCTCAGCAATCTCTATCTCTCGGCGCCCAAATTCTGCTTGCTTGATGTTCTTAACACAGAAATTACTATTGCCTTTGGAATTAGTTTGCTGCTTTTCTCTTGGAGAAACTTCATCATCAGAGCTATCAGTGTAGGATGCCGCTATAAAACAACATCAAAGTGTCCAATGAGAAGAGAATACAGATAAAAGAAACTTAAGTCAATGATTATGTCTCAGTATAGGAAGTAACCAAGTCAAGACTCTTTTCCACAATATGGGTAGCAACTATCTACTGAGTTCCATTATTAGTGATATTGTAATGAACCACTTAAAAGTTACACTTATCCAAATAAGTGTAGGGATGACAAGGTCAGGGATAGGAACATTTATTTTTTAAACCAATCAGTCTCTGAGAGCTGCAGGGGATCTGCCGACATGTCTATGCTTTTTTAAAAATAAATTTTATTTGAATAACTCACAAAAGTCACATTAATAAATTCAGCAGCGTGACTCTGTCTCTCTCTTTCTCTCTCTCTGTGTGTGTGTATTCAAAGATTACAAGGAAGAAGTTGATAGGCCAAATATGCTTTTTGAGCTAACTATTTCTGGATCAGCAGAAGATAAATCAAAGGAAAGTAAGTATTATTAAAAGGGAGACACTTACCAGAACTGTAGCTGTCTGTGGAAGACTGTGAAATGGAACGAGACAGGGATCTGCGACCAGTCTTTGTGGGAAATTTACTGAACTCCTGCATATCATCTGCAAACTGGATTTGCTATACACAAAAATTAAGAAGTTACTATTGTTTTTTTAAAGGTCAACAAGCTTAATTCTCCAACTATTAAAACATAAGCAATGTAAGATCCCATTCTACAGTATTCAATACAAGTCATATTCCAAAGAAGAATGCTTCCTGTATAGATATAATATGGCATTTTATGTCACCAGTAAATATAAATAGATGACACATCAAGATTTGTGATATTCAATTAATGTAAATGAAAATTCATTGCAGAATGAAATAGATGATACCATTCTATTCAATAAAGCTACGGTACTTTGTAGCAAGACATTTGCTATTAGCAGACAATGTATCATGTATGGCTAATAATAAAAACAAGGATGATTACAACATTTAGGCAGCTACTCCAATTTGCACCTATAAATACAATTTATCTCATACAAAAAGATACCATAGTCTTAAGCTTATTCAGTTATATTATTCAGCCATGAACTTGGAACTATTCATGTAATACAATAATATAGAATAGAATAGAATTCTTTTTTTTGGCCAAGTGTAATTGGACACACGAGGAATCTGTCTTTGGTACATATGGTCTCAGTGTACATAAAAGGAAAAAAAAAATACATTCATCAAGAATCATAAGATACAACACAGTGATAGTCATAGGTTACTAATAAGCAATCAAATCATACTATATATTTATAAACTAAATATATACTAAATATATAAATATTTTAATAATACATTAGATTATAATATAAAAATAATAATCATTAAACATATTTACATGTTTTGAATGGAATGTCTGATAAATATTTTTCCTGTAGCTATTATTTAATTAGAGTATTTAGCCAGAAGACATTTAACTAAGAACTTATGAAATCATCTACCTTCATTCTAGATTCTAAGGACATGGAGAAATAAATTCCAATCACCATAATACAACATTTATATATTGTATGTTTTCATTAAAACATAAAAGGATGAAACTGTGATATCGTAACAATAGCATCTGGCTGTGATTAACTCACAATCAAAAGCATGAGAAGCATCTCAAGACAAATATCTACTCCATAAAATGCTTGCTTTCACATATCATATTTAACAATATTGTGGTTTTGTTTGTATTTGATTAATATGCTATGTGAACTCAACAAATAAATAAAATACAAATTGTTTTAGAGAGATTGAAAACAACTTTGATATTAGTTTAATGACTGCAATTATGTAGTAAATGTGAATGCAGGGTGGATAAAAATCGATTTTTTAAAAAAAATAAAAAAAAATGATTTTTTTATTTTATCAAATTTATTTTAATAAAATGCTTTTGGAGCAAACATCTATCTAAAGATAGTTTTCTATGTAAAATACATAAATAATTTAGTTTATTTAGCATGAACTGGTGCTTAGTTATGTAGCATGAGGCTGTATAGTCTGTAGCGTTGGGACTGTTGGTAAATCAACAGCAGGTCAGAGGAGTAGCAGAGATGACAGTTGCTCTTTAAAAATTATGTTTTAAATCGAGTTGATTTAAATCAAGCCTTTTTACTAGTGATTTATATCATGCTTTACATTGTGATTTAAATCGACTTGATTTAAATCAAATCCATCCTGTGTGAATGAGTGCAATTTCATGAATTCATTTATTGATCAACCTAACCTGTAAGGGTGTGAAGTAGGATGACTTAAAAAAGAAGAACAAAACCGAAATGTTTAAACAAACCATGATTACTTTGCTTATTTGGAAGTAAATCTGGATTATTCAGAAAAACACAGTGAAGATATAACATGGCTGAAAAGTAGATTCTCCTTCAAGGTGAACTTGACACTTTTAACCAGGAGAAAAGGAGAAAATCTAATTATAAGGGAAACAAACAAAAGATGTGCATGTTTCTGATTCTCAACTATTCTAGTAGTTGTTGCAAAATCTACAAAACTTGAAGCAACACTGCCTCTCTCATTCAATTAGACACACACACACATGCAAACCTTTCCACATTGATAATTGTTGGTAGTCTGTACAAAACGTACATCTGTATACGTAGGATCCCCGACCTTCATGCCTTTCGCCGTGCCCTTAAGACCCTACTATTCCAACAAGCTGGTCTGATGGAATGAGGAATTTTAATGGGTATTGGCCAAACCATTGAATCTGTTTTAAATTGTTTTAACTTTTGTGTCTATGTTGGTTTTATTATTGGCTGTACACCGCCCTGAGTCTCTCGGGAGAAGGGCGGTATAAAAGTTTGATTAAGTAAAATAAATAAAATAAATAAAGTATTAATAGCTAATTTCTGAAAAGGAAATCGCTTAGAGTTAGGAAACCATCTCGTTAATAAAAAAAATCTTATCCTTGAAGTATACAAATCAGGCATTATAACAACTGCTTTCACTGTAATTTGATTATTTCAATAAACTACACTCATGTTTCTTGTGTGACTTTGAGAACAGATTATTAGTGGGGATACCAAGAGCTAAAGCTGAAATTTGGGGATCTTAAAGGGGAAGAAATGCAAAAATATTTCAAAATGGTTTAGAATGTACAGTTTGCTCTAGGCTGCCATAAATAATTTTACTGCATTTGATCACAAACTGAAACAAGTAAGTGATTTACATAATGAAAGAAATTGGAGTGGGAGATTTTAATGGTCAATTTAAATAAAAATATTTGAACTTGCATTCCCTACAAATGAACTAACTTTTCTGGAGTAATAAAATGCTGAGGATTAATGAGATAGAGTGATAAATATTAACATGAATTAGAGAACATTAAAGAAGTTAACAATATTAGGATTAGATCACATTTGGGACATTCTTACATTTCAAGATATGGAATCCAGTTTAAGGACCAAAAGAATAAATGGTTCTAATCCAATATATTAAAGTCCAATTATTTGTATTTTAAACAGCAACATTTAAAACTTAGGTTAAGATGGGGGACTAGAATGGGCATACCGTCCTCAGGTGTAGAAATTTAATGGGTGATTTTGGAACAATCACCTTACTCCACAGGATTATTGTGGTGGTGCAAATTAAAGGAGATAGTGCTATACTGTATATTGCACCTTGAGTTCCTGAATGGTAGAATATAAATATAATAAATAAAATGGTGGCAATGTTCACAATAGTGGGGGAAAAAATAGAATTGCTATTGGTGTTCTGCATTGCCAAGAATTACCATAGCAGTATCATAGAAATTCTTGCTGTCTCACAACAATGAAGCACCAGCTCTGACTTCCTTCACCCCCAACAACAGGGTTTGTGATTATGTCAAGCAGACTTGTTGGGGTTCCATTATGAAAAGTACAGACTAGTCCAACAAGTTCCATTCATTTCTCTAGGGTATAAAAACTAGTTTCTGGGCAAAACTTTAATTATTAAAATCTTTATCCACAACTGTTTTCCTTAGGGCTATATTCCAAAACCAATTAGAAAGTTTTTAAAATAGTTACTTTAAAAATATGAAAGTTTCTTATCTTCGAAAGTATCTACTTCAGAAGTGGGTTGCTCCCAGTTCGCACCGGATCACAAGAACCGATAGTAAAAAAAATTAATAGTTCGGAGAACTGATAATAAGATTGGCTGGCCACGCCCCTGAACTGGTTCCAGCCTGGTCGCCATTCGCTTACCCCGCCAACTCCCAATCTATTGCTGCCTCCTGAGTCCCAGCTGATAGCTAGAGGGAAAAAAATTGTTTCAACTCTTGCCGCGGGGCTTCAAAGGGCCACCCTACAACTGATCAGTGTTAGAAGAAAACAAATGAGTAGACCGGTGCCTGCAAAAATAGAAAAAAACAGCCCCTTTCAGCTTCAGGTTAATTACCACAACTTGATTAGATCAGCGTCCTGACTCTCAGCTGATTTGCTCTCAGCTGTTTTGCTCAGGGCTCTGTAGCTGCAAAGAGAGCTGGAGCAATTTTTTCCCCCCTAGCTATGCTTAAAAGCGAAACTGAAAGTAAAGCAGGGTCTTTGCTGCAACGTGACAAAATGAGGCAGAGAGAGATTTCTTTTTCTTTTTCCTCCCCAAAAAAGGTAGTTGCAAACCTGCAAACAATGGGAAATGTAGGGCAAAAGAGGAGAGTTCAAGATTTTAAAACACAAAAGAAAAAAAGCTCTATTTAACTAGGGAATTGTAATAATTGAGATACTATTAGTTGTATATTGTGTTGAAAGCAGAAATTGTTAATTTGTGGCTAGGAGGAATATATGGGGGAAATTATTTGGTTTATTATTATTGGTAAATATAATTGATTTGTAAGAAATTGGACTGCATGGAAATAATTGGAATATTCATGTTCATATTGATTAATATACAAAAAAGATAGTTATATAACTAATCAATTTATATTAAAATGTTGAATTTGTATTAAACAACTGTAATATTACATAATCAATGTATGAATGGATATAAAAATAGATGACAATGGGAAGGGATATCATATAGAATAGAAGGAAAAAATTGAATTTGATTAAGATTAGAGATAAGGATGAAGGGTAATACTGGTTTTTTAAAAAATAGATGAGGAATAAATATGGCAAAAAGGAAATATAGACATTGTAAATTTAATTGAAATGACTAAACACTGTTTAAATTTGTGAACTGGCCAAATACTCTGTTCAAAGAAAACACATTGTATGTTTGTATGTGTGATTCTAATTATTGCTATTTATTCATATTTGTTCTCTTTTATTCTTTAAAGTTTAACAATTCATTCTTTATCTTAATATCTTTATATTTGTTTGGGGTTGGCTTTCTTCCCTTTCATCTTTTTTATTGTACAGCAATCTTTCTCCTCAAACCTACCACCTCTCTCTTTTCTTTCTTTCTTTCTTTCTTTCTTTCTTTCTTTCTTTCTTTCTTTCTTTCTTTCTTTCTTTCTCTTCCTCCCCTTCTTCTCCTCCCTTCCTCTTCCTTTCTCCTTCTCCTCCTCTCTTCCTCCCTCCTACTCTAATTTCCCTTCCCTTCCTTCATCCCTCTCTATTGCTGTATCCTTTGATGCATATGGACTACTCAGAGGGCTGAAAAAGTTATTTTTGACTGGTCCTTGCACTTTTGACCAGTCCTCAAACTTACGACTGTCCTCACATTTTACGTTTTTGCCCTATCTTGTCACTATAGTGAAGAGAAGCAGTTGTGAAATGAGTGACACCGTTGTTAAGAATGCTGCAATGGGCATAAATGATGACCAGTCATAAGTGCGAAGACTGGGACCTGTCAGAAATCACTTTTTTCAGTCCTCTGGGTAGTCCTTTTGTGCATATGGACTACTCAGAGGGCTGAAAAAGTTATTTTTGACTGGTCCTCGCACTTTTGACCAGTCCTCAAACTTATGACTGTCCTCACATTTTACGTTTTTTGCCCTATCTTATCACCATGGTGAAGAGAAGCAGTTGTGAAATGAATGACATTATTAAGAATGCTGCACGAGCATAAATAAATGTAAATAAATAAATAAACGTACCTATTGCTTTCCTGGACCCGGCTTTATTATCAAATTATCATCCAGTCTCCAATCTTCGCTTTGTTGTGAAGGTTGTTGAGAGTGTGGTGGCGCGACAACTACCCCGATACCTGGATGAAGATGTCTATCTGAATCTGTTCCAGTCGGGCTTCAGGTCACGATACAGCACGGAAACGGCATTGGTCGCGTTGGTTGATGATCTCTGGAGGGCCCAGGACAGAGGTTGCTCCTCTATCCTGGTCCTATTAGATCTCTCAGCGGCTTTTGATACCATTGACCATGCTATCCTACTGCACCGGCTGGAGAGGTTAGGAATAGGGGGCACCATGCTTCAGTGGTTCTCCTCCTTTCTCTCTGACCATTTGCAATTTGTGTTGGCAGGAGGGCAGAAGTCGACCTCGAGGCACCTTATCTGTGGGGTGCCGCAAGGGTCAGTCCTCTCACCCCTTCTGTTCAACATTTATGTAAAACCGCTAGGCGAGATCATCCGTGGTTTCGGGGTGAATGTTCATCAATATGCTGATGACACTCAGCTATACATCTCCACCCCAGACCACCCCAACGATGCCCTTACTGTGATGTCCTGTTGCCTGGAGGCCGTACGGAACTGGATGGGAAGAAACAAACTCAGACTTAACCTCTCCAAGGCTGAGTGGTTGTGGCTTCCAGCGTCCCGGTATTGTCAGCTGGTACCATCGCTGACAATTGAGGATGAGACCTTGCTCCCCACAGAGAGGCCCCGCAATTTGGATGTCCTCCTGGACTCACAGCTAACTTTAGAAGACCATTTGACGGCTGTGGCCAGGGGGGCCTTTTATCAGGTTCGCCTGATCCGCCAGTTGCATCCCTTTCTGGATCGGGATGCCTTGTGCACAGTCACTCATGCCCTAGTCACCTCCCGTATGGACTACTGCAATGCTCTCTACATGGGGCTCCCCTTGAAAAGCACCCGGAGGCTCCAACTGGTCCAGAATGTAGCCGCGCGGGTGATTATGGGTGCATCTCATTGCGCCCATGTAACACCTCTCCTACGCGAGCTGCACTGGCTCCCAGTGGTCTTCCGGGTGCGATTCAAGATGTTAGTTATCACCTTTAAAACGCTTCATGGCTTAGGATCTGGGTACTTACGAGACCGTCTTTTGCCACCAATAGCCTCCCACCGACCAGTTCGTTCTCACAGGGAGGGACTACTCAGGGTACCGTCAGTCAAATTGTGCCGATTGGCGACTCCCAGGGGGAGGGCCTTCTCTGTAAGGGCTCCAACCCTTTGGAATGAACTGCCCCGATATACGAAACATCCCTAATCTCCGTGCTTTCCGCTGTGCCCTTAAGACCCTGATGTTCAATCAGGCGGGGCTAAACGTGTTAACTGGGAATGATTAAAATATTATCTAATTCTGGGTTTTATTTATTTAATTTGGGCTAAACTATGTTATAATTTTAATTATCAATTTTATTTATTTATTTATTTATTTTATTATTTCAATTTATATACCGCCCTTCTCCCCGGGAGGGGGACTCAGGGCGGTGAACAACCAAATTAAAACATATATAGTACAAATATTAAAAGAATTTAAAATTAAATTAAATTAATTGGCGTTCCAAATAAAAATCTCAAACCCCATTAAAATACCCAATTTAAAACCCCAGAGATTACTGGTACAAAAATTTTAAAAACCCCATTAAAATCAATCAAGCAAGGCCGGCTTGTTGGAATAAATAAGTCTTAAGGGCCTTTTGGAAAGCACGGAGATCCAGGATCAAGCGAATTTCAGGAGGCAGCTCGTTCCATAGGGTGGGTGCCCCCACAGAGAAGGCTCTCCCCCTGGGGGCCGCCAGCCGACATTGCTTGGCTGATGGCACCCTGAGAAGGCCCTCTCTGTGTGAGCGTACTGGCCGGTGGGAGGTAATCGGTAGCAGCAGGCGGTCCCGCAAATACCCCGGTCCCATGCCATGGAGCGCTTTAAAGGACAAAACTAACACCTTGAAGCGCACCCGGAAGACCACCGGAAGCCAGTGCAGCTCACGCAGGAGAGGTGTCACGTGGGAGCGCCCTGTCGCTCCCATAATCACCCGCGCGGCCGCATTGTGGACCAGTTGGAGCCTCCGGGTACACCCCAAGGGGAGCCCCATGTAGAGAGCGTTACAGTAGTCCAGGCAAGACGTGACAAGTGCATGAGTGACTGTGCACATGGAGTCCCGATCCAGAAAGGGGCGCAACTGGCGCATCAGGCGAACCTGATAAAAGGCCCCCCTGGCCACAGCCGCCATATGCCCTTCCAAGGACAGCCGTGAATCCAGGAGGACACCCAAGTTGCAAGCCCCCTCTGTGGGGGCCAATGACTCACCCCTAATAGCCAGCGATGGCACCAGCTGGCTATACCGGGACGCCGGCATCCACAGCCACTCGGTCTTGGAAGGGTTGAGACGAAGCCTGTTCCTCCCCATCCAGACCTGCACGGCTTCAAGGCACTGGGACATTACTTCGAGGGCATCATTGGGGTGGTCAGGGGTGGAAATGTACAGCTGAGTATCATCAGCGTACAGTTGGCAACTCACCCCAAAACCACGGATGATCTCACCCAGCGGCTTCACATAAATGTTGAACAGGAGCGGCGAGAGGACCGACCCTTGTGGCACCCCGCAAACGAGGTGCCTCGAGGTCGACCTCTGCCCCCCTGCCAACACAGACTGCGATCGGTCGGAGAGATAGGAGGAGAACCACCACAAAACGGTGCCTCCCACCCCCAAACCCCCCAACCGACACAGCATACCATGGTCGATGATATCAAAAGCCGCTGAGAGATCTAACAGGACCAGGACAGAGGAGCAACCCCTGTCCCGAGCCCTCCAGAGATCATCCACCAACGCGACCAATGCCGTCTCCGTGCTGTACCCAGGTCTGAAACCGGACTGGCACGGATCTAGATAGACGGTTTCATCCAGGTACTGTGGGAGCTGTCGCGCAACCACACTCTCAACAACCTTCGCAATAAAGCGAAGGTTGGAGACAGGACGAAAATTTGCCAAAACAGCCGGGTCCAGAGAAGGCTTCTTGAGGAGGGGCCTCACCACCGCCTCTTTCAAGGCAGCAGGCAAGAAACCCTCACTCAAAGAAGCATTTATAATCCTCTGGAGCCAGCCTCATGTAACTTCCCGAGTGGCCAGTACCAGCCAGGAAGGACACGGGTCCAATAAACATGTGGTTGCGTTTAGACTCCTCAAAGTCCTGTCCACGTCCTCGGAAGTCACAGGATCGAACTCATCCCAGATAACGTTCTCAAGACCAGCCTCAGTCATCTTGCCGGAATCTACCCAGTCAGAGTCCAAGCCTTCCCGAATCTGAGCGACTTTATCATGCAGATACTGTGCAAAATCCTCAGCCCGCCCTTGCAAGAGGTCCTCCAGCGCTCCCTGATGTAGGAGGGAGCGGGACACTCTAAACAAGGCGGCTGGGCGATTATCTGCCGATGCAATAAGAGCAGAAAAGTAATCACGCTTTGCCGCTTTTATCACCACCAAATAGGTCCTAACATGGGACCTAGCTAGTGTTCGGTCGGATTCAGATCGACTCGCCCTCCAACCACTCTCTAGGCGTCTTTTCCGGCACTTCATCTCCCTCAACTCCTCAGAAAACCAAGGAGCCGGGCAGATTCGGTGCTGGGTCAGAGGCCGCAAAGGCACGACTCGGTCCAGGGCACCGGCGGCCGCCCTATCCCAGGCGGTCACCAGGTCCTCGGCCGAATTGTGAGCCAGAGTTTCGGGCATTGGCCCAAGCTCCCTCTGGAACCTGTCAGGATCCATCAGGCGCCGGGGCGGAACCACCTAATCGGTTCCGCCTCCCTGCGGCGGAGTTTGGCGGTCAGAAAGTCTAGCCTCAGGAGAGAATGGTCTGACCATGACAGGGGTTCGATGACTATATCCCCAACATCTAGACCATTCAACCACTGACCAGAGACAAAAACCAAGTCCAGAGTGTGTCCGCCTGTGTGATTAGGGCCAAGAATTAGTTGTGTCAGGTCCATGGCTGTCATGGAAGCCATGAACTCCCGAGCCAACCCAGACGCCTCACCGACAGACGGCAGGTTGAAATCCCCCATAACCAAAAGTCTGAGGGTGTCAACCGCCACCTCGGCAATAACGTTGAGAAGCTCGGGCAGGGCCGTTGTCACGTGGCAGGGAGCCAGGTACGCGATCAACAAGCCCACCTGCACACCATGGCCCCACTTCACCAGGAGCGACTCACATCCGGCTATCTGAGGTATCTTTGGATCAAGACTTTCTCTTATAACGACCGCCACCCCCCCACCCCTGCCCTGGGCCCTCGGCCGATGAAATGCACGGAAACCTGGCGGGCACATCTCCACGAGGGGACCCCCCCCTCTTGGCCCAACCAGGTCTCCGTAATACCTGCCAGGTCCGCACCCCCCTCTTGAATAAGGTCGCAAATGAGGGGGGCCTTATTGACCACGAACCTGGCATTACACAACATCAACCTCAGGCCCGGACGCCGTAACTCTGGACAACTCGGGGAGCGAGAAGAGTCCTGAGGGCCGAGGCACGCCACCGCTTGGAGACAGCGGTTACGTGCCCCCAACACATGATACGGCCCCCTGCTCCCGCCATATCTGCCCCTCCCAACCATGGCTCTGATGGAATCGTCCTCCTTACCTTCTGTGGCGAGCTTCTCCTCACCCCGTTCCCCGCCTCCCATTTCAGGCCCCTGTGACGAGCTCAGCCTATAACCCTCCCTCCCCTCCCCCCTCCCCCATCCCCCTAAAAGGTTAGACAAGGACAATTTTAAAAAACCCCGCAACCCCCTCTTTGCGGCATGCCACCTCTCGGGGTTCCAAAACCCGTCATCGAGTAGGCCCTCGATAGAGTGGAGGGCCAAGCCTGCGAGATGGGGGAATCTCACAGACCAAGAAGCTCCACTGCTGAGTATATCTTGATTATAACGGGTAAACACGACCATAGCCTGAGGGTCCATAAAGGTCCAAGGGAGAGAAGAAAAAGAAGACATGGAGGGGTCCCAAGGACCTGTTCACAGGGCCAAGTCCACTGTCCTCTCACCACAGGGGACAAAGTCCAAATTCCATGTTTATGGAATTTATGGAAGTTTATGGAATACATATGATGTTTATGTATCTTTTTTCTTGACTGTACACCACCTTGAGTCCTGCGGGAGAAAGGCGGTATAGAAATATAATAAATAAATTAAAAAAATGTGAGGATGGTCATAAGTGTGAGGACCAGTCATAAGTGCGAGAACCTGTCAGAAATGACTTTTTTCAGCCCTCTGAGTAGTCCCTATACACATAGCCATGGCCACCTGGTCACATGACCAGCTAGCCCTGCCCACCCAGTCACATGACCTCCAACCACACCCACAAAATAAGCCATGCCCACAGAACCGGTAGTAAAAAAATTTAGAACCCACCCCTGATCTACTTCAATTGAACATTTTGTCTGAAGATACTAGATATCTCAAGAGGCTTTTTAGTAAATGTTTCTCTGCAATCATTTCTCTTTTGGAGATGCAATTCAAGAGTTGGAATATTAAATGTTGGAAACACTAGGACTGTCAACATTTTAATATAATGGCAATATTTGGAACCTGCAAGAACAAATTAAAGATTTCTTTGGCATGAGAGATAGACCAAACATATTGTATAACTTGGAAAAATAAATGTGCATTGTCAATAAAACACTATTTCAACTACTGATAAAAAGCAATATGATCAAATATAGGCACTTATTAAATTAAAGTTATATATCATAACCATGTACCATGAGTATATATCTGCGATTGCATGTATACTTGTTCAATGAAATGTATTGAAAAAACAATACATTATGCAACACATCCCAGTCCAATCATGCTGATTTGGACAGATCTAGAATTTGCTGCAGGAGTCTTCCAAGTCTCATCAAAGGAAATCTAGGTCACCCAGTAACTTTGGAGAATGATTTAGAAACAAAGATAATTTGGCTTAAAAGACGAATATGTAAAAAAAAAATCAGAAGAGAATGTACTTTTGTAATGAATAGCACTAGCTTCCAACTACAGATTAAGTTTACCAGAGTTCTGTTTTGTAATTCCAAGAAACATTCTTTTGGGAGAAATGTAGAAGAAACTTATCGGCTGCCTCTCCCATGTTTACATCAATTTGAAACTGTGTCTCTGGCAACAGAAGCATGCACTGCTTTCAACCATGGGTATTAACTTAGAGTTTTCTGTACCTATTGCTGCCATCTGGGTGTAGCTGCTGCTGACGCTAATTCTCCATCAGGAATTTGAATAACTGTTTCCAATTAAATTTCAAGTTATCTCTACAGTTTCTCCTTAATCGCTTGGGCCAGGAGACAGAACTCTAGGGATATGCAAAAATACTCAGAATGGGCTTCAGGATTTGGAACTTATTGTCCCATGATCAAACATTTTACATAACTCTATAGAGTTTCTTTGTTTTCAAAAGGCAGGGACCCGATGGTTATTTCAAAGAGGAATGTATAATGTTCAAGAACAGGCAGCCAGGAAGCTGGAAGGTAGATCAGTCTCTTGCCCTCTGCCTAATTAAAAGCTTAGTAAGAACCTAGGAGCTTGCTCCAAAATAAGCAGCAGAGGGTGTGTTAATGAACCAGGCAATATGTCTATGGAGATTCTCAGTCGTCCAGGTCATGGTTGTCTCAAAGGCATGACCATATGATTGCCAGGAATATAATCACTTCCATTTTTCATCATTCAGTCAAAACTGAAGAAGCTTTTTGGATGAGAAGGAAAATGTCTTCTAGCAAAACAAGAAAGTCCAGTTTCTTTCTTTCTTTTTTTTTTTAAAGCACCTTTGGGACAACCAGGCAATAATCAAGGATGAAGCTACGGTTGTTAGCTGAGTAATAGCAAGTCATCTTGATCTTACCAAAGGCTTAGCCATAAAGCATCATCATCTTAGATCAGTCTCTCCCAGCTTTAACATACTGTACTTGAGAAAGTTGATAAAAGAATCAAGGAGAGTTAAATATATAGCAATTAAGACTTTGAGGAAGAGTGGGACAATGCTATGAAAGAAATATTAGTGCTATGAAAGAGCAATTAGTGACTTTAATTGCTCTGATCATAAAAGACAAAGGATGCCCAACACCAAAATTATTATTTGCAAATATTTTACACAGAGGCTTCTCACATGCTAAACCTTCACTGACCCTTACTGAATCACAGAGTTTACCACCATAATCTGACATTATTTTAACTGTAACACATTTGAACTCTGAAGTCTTAAAACATCTGCTTTGCCTAAAAATATTATCAAAGATAAATAAGTTACTAACATCTTCAGCATTGTTTCAGTTTTAAAATTTAACAAAATGGAGCTGAAATATAATGATTATACAATATCACATTTATTCCTTTGGTATTAAAATGGTACAGAGGTTAAATTGCTAGACTTTTACTGTACTAGGGAGTCCCATCTCAGCCATGGAAGTTATTGGATGGCTGAGCTAATCATTTATTTCAGACTAATTTAATGCACAGGATGTGTTGCTGCAGTGATAAAAAATGGACTTCTGTCACTTGAGTTTCTGAAGAAAAGGTGGAGATATAATTCTAACAAATAAATAAAATATAGTCTATAAGTCTTTCTTAGAGTGGAAATACAGTATATTCAAAACTGCAGAACAACAGGAGATTGCTATTTCATCCAAAGATTCTCTTACTCAAATCGGTACTTTTACTCATATTTACCTTTTATTTATTAATATTTGCCTAGAATAAAAAGAAACTGCACTTAGGTCTGGTTATTAAGTTGTGTAACAAGTGAATGTGAATGTAAGAAACTTCTTCCTCTAATGAAATCAATCACCAAACCCACCTCCATAATCTCTGCATTGGCTTAACTGAAGTTCACTTGAACTCTTTGATTTTAAAAAACTCTGCTTTACCTAAAAATATTATAATCAGACACAATTCATTCAATGATCATATTGCCTAATTATAGACATTCCAGTTGCAGAGTATTTCCTAGACATATATTTGTGGCTTAGTTAGTTAGAATTTAGTAGTTTGCTTCAACAAGAAAAACTAACAAACTATTCCTTTTCACTATAAGTAGGTATTTTAGGTTTTCAAAGCCAAGAGCATTTTTTAAAATGTCATCTTATTATTGGAACTCATACTAGTTTTAAATCTGGAAGTTGCTTTCTTAACTGGGTGGAACATCATTTTAGCAGTAAAGAAAATATTTTTAATTCCAAAGCTTCAATACAAAGCAAAGAAAGTAATTTTGTCCTTGCCTAGAGTTTTAATTCTAAAGATTCAAAAATCAGTCTCTCTCTTACTTTGTAGGACACTCTAACTTTATAAATCATGCTAAAAGATATATGGTTATATTAAAAGTATTGTCCAACTATTAATTGCTATTTACTAAGATGATTGTTACAATGATTATTTTTGTGAACCTAAAAGCTATATTGTCAATTGCTAAAAGTTCCATGTGCTTTCAACTTTCAAATAAAATGCCTGTTTTGTTGCATAATGCCAATATTTTAGCTATAAAAATAGTTCCTTAAAACCAATAGCTGATATAGCTAGATAGCTAGAAAACAAGATTTAGATTTAGGTTCCAGATTTTCAGAGCATATTGTCACTTTTCTTTGTCCTGGAAATGCTTGGCAAATATCTGAAAAATTATTTTAAAAGCTGATACAAATCTTAACAAAGAATAGGTTGATGTTTCAGAAACTAAAAGTAAGGGGGGGAAAAAACTCCCCAACAATTTGCTCACTGAATTCCTAGTCCCATTTCTTATTATTAACTTTGTGCTTCAGATACTTAAAACCTCTATTTGCTATACCTACAAAGGAATGTTTGCCCAGGGATTGAAAACATAATCATGAAATAACAATATGGTCCACAAGCATACTCAGCTGAAATATACAATCTAAAAAAAATGACAAACAAAATGAAAACTTACTGTCACAGGTGTAATACTCACGGATCGTTCTTCTGCCTAGCTAGAAACTTAGCTGTTGAAGGTTCCACAAGACTATTTTGGGCAATTTAGCATAACTAATTTATTAACTACTTTATAGACTTCTTAAGGAATGAAATGTTTACTGCAGGGCAAAAGAACTCTAAATTTGCAATAGTAATTTTAATAGAAAACTAGACCGCATACATAATGCTTATTACTGCAAAGACTTTCAATTGCTTTGTTGGTGGAAAGAGGAATGAGGCTAAACCCATGTTAATTTAATAAATGGCTGGCAATCCATGTAATGCCAATTACTGAAACTACAATACTATCCTACACCTAAAGTATGTACAGATTTTTGTTCTTCTGTTCAATTACGTCTGTTTCCTGGAGTCTGCTTGGACAAGACTTGGCAATTTTCTTGACAAGGTTTTTTAGAAGTGGTTTGTCACTCCTTCCTAGGACTATGAGAAAATATAGCCCAATATTACCCAGCTGGTTTTGTGCCTTAAGTGGAACTAGAACTCATGGTCTCCCAGTTTCTAGCCTGATACCTTAACCACTACACCAAGCTGGCTCTCACATGGAAACTACATAATTCCAAAAACTAATCTACAGCCCTCCTGGAATACAGGAAATTAGTATTGCAACGACAAGAAGTCATGCTTCCTCTCACACGTGCTAGTTTTCTAGTAACAGTTTACCTAGAATCAACTTTAAGTTTATTTGACTTCATTCAAGCACTTGCATAGCTTCTCATGATTCAGCAGGAAAGAAGAAAAGTTGCACGTCATCAACATGATGACACTGACCTGAAAACTGCTAAATGCCTAAAAATGTCATGGCGACATTGATTATCAAGACTAGAACTCTGACGTCTGCCACAACATACATACAATGGGGCCAAATGCAGGTAGTGCTCAACTTACAGCCTTTTTACAACCATTACAACCATTCGAAGTTACAACCGCAATGAAAAAAGTGACCTAGGACCGTTTTTCACACCTAAGGCCATTGCAGAATCCCTGTGGTCACATGATCAAAATTCAGAGTTTGGCAACTGGTATATATTTCCCACAGTTGTAGTGTCTGGGGTCATGTGATCATCTGTTACAACCTTTTGACAAACAAAGTCAATTGGAAAGCCAGATTCACTTAACAATTATGTTAGCAAGTGTAGATTAACAACGGTGGCAAGAAAGGTCAAGAACTGTGGCAAGAAAGGCAAAATTCATTTAACAATTGTCTTGCTTAGCAATGGAAATTTGAAGTTCAACTGTGCTCGAAAATCGTGGACTACCTGTAGAAATTTTCCACTGCCACACTCTGGAAGCAGGTAGAAAGAGAACAACTGCATTTCCTGGAGACGATCCTGGCTGGTGACTGAATGCAAGAAAGAAAACATGTACAGGCTCCAAGGTTTGATTTTGAAAAGTATACACTTTTAAGAAAAATGTGTAGGTTGCAGATCAGTCCTGCTGCTCAGTACTGAACTGGCTCTCTAATATCTGAGATTACTTGGATAATTTAAGCACATTAAATTTCACTTAGAACAAACAGAACACATCTTAATTCAGCATGTAGTTTCTTTGTGACTTATTTGTTTGGCACATATGGTACTTACAAAATAAATTACACTAACTGACCCCTTTGCTTAGAATCAGAAAATAAGATAAAGACCTTTAAAGAAAATAATAAAATAATAAAATAAGAGAAACACCTTTAAAGAAAATAATAAAACAACAAATCCTTTTGTTCCTCAATCGTCTTATGAAATGCAAGTGTATAAACAGCTACCTGTAATAAAATGATAGGAAGAAATACTAACCTGGAAAAAATAAGCCAAGTTGTGGGAACAGAACTATAGCAGAACAACAGAGTTGGAAGGGATCTTGGAGGTCTTCTAGTTCAACCCTCTGCTAAAGCAGGAGACCCTATACCTTTTGAGACAAATGTCTGTCCAATCTCTTCTTAAAAATCTCCAATGGTGGAGCATAAACAACATCTGAACTTCTGATTAATTGTTCTGTCAGAAAATTTCTCCTTATCTATAGGAGAAATTCAAATATCAATCTCTCCTTGATTTGTTTCCATTCATTGCTTCTTGTTCTCCCTTCAGTAGCTTTGGAAATAGGTTGACCCTCTTCATGTAAGATTGTGTAAGAATGAATGTAACATGTAAGGGGGCAATATATATCCATTTGGAGAGTACAATACAGTACAGGACAGTCCTGCTCAGCTGACTGGGGAATACTGGGGACTGTTATTTAACATACCTGGAGAATTTGGGTTCAAAAAGGCTGTCTGGAAATGCAGAAAAATAACAGAGGTAATTGATTAACCATGTCATATGCTAGCACTGAAGATGATAATAATTTTATATAAATGAGATTGGAATGTGTGTGTGATAGTCAGTCAGTCAGAGAGACATTCTTCTCATTGAGGGGTAATAAATATATATTTACAAGGTGGCAAAGACTTAGCCAAATTATTTCTTCTTCTTTCTCAAGAAGCATCGGGCACTACAACTAGCAATGGTAGTACAGTGATGCTGAAGGAATAATATCATTGTCTATTACCACACTGCCATAGAAATTTAATATTTTAGATTTTTCTAATATGACCTGTTTTTCTCTCTCCTTATAGCATATGTGTTCTGACACAACCCTTCTCTTTTTTTACATTTCAAGAGAATTAGACTTACATATTTATTTTAAAAATCAAATTTAGGCATAAAATAAATCTTTGATTAAGTTGATTTTATAAATACTACTATATAATCAGCGATCTAGCAGCTACCCCCCCCCCCACACACACATACACCTCCCCCCCCATTTTATTGTTTTACGCAACTGATGTCAGTAGTTCAAACTTCAGGACTCAGACTAAAACTACTACAATTTTTAAAACAAAGGAAGAACATTTCCAAATCCAGAAAGTATAGTATGAAATTCTAGTGCTAAAAATTTAAAGCTGCATAATAGTAGTAATCAAACTGATTAACTAGTCATTATTTCATTATGTTACCACTTCTGCCAAAGCTTGTAAATGGATTTTTTTTATCATACTTAGCAAAATGCAGAGTGACCTTTATATCAGCTCTGCTTCTGTAAACCATACAAATACATGATTGTTTCCCAATCAAGTAGAAACTAGAAGGTACAGTATTCAATATGATAAAAATGGGAATGACTGGTAGATTAGGCTGAATTTTTCTCTGCTAAAATCTGAGGTTGTTTAGGAAACCAGCCATTTTAACTTCTGTGTTAAAATTTGCATAGGCAGTGGGTTTAGTCTCTCTCTTCTCTTTGCTACTATCAAATTACTCCCTAGTAATGGCAATAGTATACAATTTGTATAATAAAAAAAGTAGAAGGAAAAGGATTATATATAATCAGATTTGTTCATTCTAAGAGTCCATTCTAATTCTAATTGTAGAAATACTGCTGGACAAAGGTAGATTGCACTTGTAATTCGCATACACACACACACATACAAAATTACATACATACATACATCAACTCATTAACTATATCTACATCCAAAGACTACATACAAAGGGAAAAGTTACAGTTCTTACAATACAAATGATTCTTAAGCAGCAAGAGATATGATCCTAGAAAACAAAATCTAGGATTATACTTTATGAGGTTTACCAGTGTGGCAAAGATATAAGAAAAATAATTTCAGAAATGGGCAATGCTTGAATAGCAGATAGGAAGAAGAGTTTTCTGTGACAGTACCATCTCAGGTAAACCTTAATTTGTCAGTTTTGACATATGCTGTACTGGAGAAGACAATCTGTTGACTTTATGTTTGCACTGTGAGAGTTAAAAGGGAAACCAGAACAACCTTATTTTTCACTATATCAAATCTTTCACCTCCCATCAAAATGTACATACTAATGCTGATTTTACTGATGCATAGACAGAAACTGAACAGGGGTCTTACATACCGTTTTCCCAAAAATAAGACATCCCCTGATAATAAACCCAATTGAGCTTTTGAGCACATGGCAATAAAGCCAAGCACTTATTTCAGGGTTCAAAAAAATATAAGACAGGGTCTTATTTTCAGGAAAACAGTAATAACCAGATAGCTGTTTAAAGCAATTGTTTTTAAAATGGAAAGTATCCATAATAAGTTAACGTATTTGTGAAAGCCAGATACAAATGAATAGATTAAATTTAATAAAAAACCTGATGAATAAGAATAGCTCATTGATAGAAACATCAGCAACGTAAAAGTTAATTCTTGAAACAATCACACTGAAGGAGCTTCTTATATATTGAAGCATAAGATGGTCTTATAACATTAATAGAATAAGAACGGAAAGATACCTCCTTTTTCATGAACAGTTTGTCCTTGTCGAAGAAGTACACAATGGAAGTAGGAAAGGATCTAGAGAAATGAACCTTGCTTTTTAAAATCCTTTTAATTACAGACAATGTGGTGGCACTTGTTCTTAAAGGAATGTACAAACCATATTGTTCCTGCAACACAACCTGACCGAAGTCCTTTCCCTCAAATATCGATCTTCTTCATCAAATCAATGATACTTATATAGGAGAACACTATCATGAAACAAATGAACACCAATAAAAAAGTGTTTTATTTCAATGAATTGTTCCATGTTCTTAAATCTACAGAACTCATTAAGTTCCAAATCTGAAGTTATGGATATTTCAATCTATTGTTAGCAACCACCTCTTCCCCCAAAGTGATTTAAAGATAGCCTGCAAATTGAAAGTGAAGGTCCAGTCAAGCTTTGCAAAGGAAAACCTTTCATGAATAAGAATCAGGCATCACATATCTGAAGCAGGAACATGGATGGCTGTACTTCAGATGAACTCTCTTCTTGTAGTGCTTCAAACCTCTTTTCTGTAGGGTGGCAACACTAACAAGTCTGTAAACATTTCCTAAGAGCGTCAGCCACAAAAGTAGTCAAGTAATATCTAAGCTGATTTTAACCTTCCTATATAAGTCAAAGAAGTACAATTATGTTAATTTTACTGTATAAATGTAGATAGCACAGATATCACTCCCAGTAACAGTGAATTTTATTTGTATAGCACAGGCACAAACCAAGAACCAAGTACTAACATATGCTTGTAAGAGATTGTGTTTGCAAACATCAGCACAAATTTCTCCCTAGGAACAGCTGCAAACCAGGCTGTAGCCCCAAGAAAAATATAGTTAACAAAGAAAAATGATTTTGTAACAATCTGACCAATACATAATGCAAGTTAGATGCTAGCATTACTCCCAGAGCCTTGCAGAAACAAGACAGCAAAAGAAATAATGAGGGCGTCTTACATTTACATTTGCTCCTCGTGGACAAAGGCATAAATTATAGAGAATATTTTGAAATCTGACTTCAAGAACTGCTGATGAAATCAGCTGATTTGCAACTGAATTAAAACTGTTTTCACTGGAAAGTTCTGAACTGGTAGATAGGTTAGAAGCTAGCTCTACTGTATATACTGTATGTATATACACACATATACAATTTCCATATTTATCTTATTTGTCTGATGCTGGATTTCAATGAAATACTGAGTCATTGCCGTAATTTATAATTCCAAAATTAAGCTTTATCAGAAGACAGAACCTGCTATCATCACAAAATCCGATCTCTTACAGTTTTAGGATAACCCTGAGATACCTTATTTCTCATTAGCTGAAATTAATTAGCCTAAAAGAAAGGTTCTACTTCCCTTAGCCCAGGAAAAAGAAGGAAAACCCTCTTTCTGACTTCTCCGATCTAGATGGGCCATCTTGAAGTGAGAACTTGTTGGCTTTTTTTTCTTTTATTAAATTTCTCAATTGTAGGCCTAAAGGTCTCTTGTCCCTGTCATTCAGGAACTTGCTACTCAAGAACGCTATTTTTTCTTTCTTCCTTTCTTTGTTCAGAAAAAAACTAAGCCAACTTCTATAGCAAGTGGCAGAAAAAATGTAGCAAAAAAGCCTCATAAATTATTAAACATTTCAATTTGGATTCAGGCCTTATGTTATTCGGTAAGATCTGGATGCCTGAATGGATGACCTAGACAAGAAGCGATCAAGTGAGAATGCAATTCCTTTTGATTCTTCTTTACTTCCCATGGTTACCTTCTCGAGCACTCTGTGTGAAAGGTGTTCAGGATACAATAATACAATTCTACTGCTTCTATCTGCAGAAGATGGCCCTGGGTGACATCTTGGTCTAATCAGAATGAGTCCCAGAGGGTTCCATTTTGGCATTAATAGTGGAACTGGTGAGGCCACTGGTGCCTTGGCATGAAATTTCAGAACTGGCAGAACATGCTGTTATTTAGCCAAATGTAACTCCACTGCACTTACCAAGAGAAAATGGCATTTTCTAAGATTTTAAAAACTGGATAGCCTCATAAGGGAGAATGCAGTCTTTCAGCATATTTAAGCTTAAGCAGAATTATGAAATGAGTTGTTTTGATAAAATAATGGTAATATTTTGCAAAGCTATTGTTTGTTCTGATCTGACTGTTCTAGAGATTCCTAAAACCAAGATGGAGAAAGTTGAGGAGTGTTTATACAGTGTCAGAATACTAATGGAACACAAATATGCCTAAATATCCTGCAATTGTCTTCAGTGAATACATTTAAGACTACTGAGTAGAAAAATCTGATTTGGACAAATGCTCAGAAAGGAAATTATATTATAGCAGGTAAACTAGGCTTTGAAGAAAAAGGAACAGAGAGAAAATGGAGTCTTGCAACAAATTTAATCATATATAAGTGGTAAATGGATTTTCATCTTATTTAGAATTCTTTTGTGGTTTAGCAAGTCGTAATGGACCAGACGGTGGTTCAGTTTAGTAAGAAAATATAAATTATGGATTAATTCAATAAGCAAGTTACATCTGTTGTTTGACTAGTCAAAGAATGGATGGCCTCAAATATTCCCGGACTTAACCCCATAAACTTCAGTTCCACCAATTATTGACAGGCAGCTCACAACACATCAATAATGTGATGGAGAAATCATTATCAGCAAAATAAAAATGATGATTAATTTTCAAAAAGATTTTCCAAGAATTTAGGTCTATTTTGGGCCTTCAAGTTATTCTTGACTCCTTGTAACTATCTGAACAAGTCCATGCAGGTTTTTATTTGTTTTTTTGGCAAAATCTGCAGAAATGGGATTTTTCCTAGGGCTGAGAAAGAGTTACCAGGCCAAAGTACCCAGCTGGTTTTGTGTCTAAGGCAGAAATAAAATTTACAGGTCCTGATTTCTAGCTTGGTCCCTTAAATCACTATACCAAACTGAATGACCTGCTATTATTAGTTATTTGGAAATTCTACAGGCATTCAGAGGCATTATATTTTTACTGATCAGTAGAAATAATCTGTAGGTGCCCAATAATCTTCACTTCACTGCCTGTAGGTATTACTTTTATCTTTTTGTCAGAAGACTAAGTAAATGAAAGAACAGTCAGCTGTGTATTGCAATGCTTGTACAGGTATACCTAGAAATAGAATGTACAGCAACAATGCAGTGTACAGCAATGTACAGTCAATAAAATAAAGAAATTATTAATTGTCAATTAGACATAATTAATTCCAGTGCCAGCTTTCTCTTTTGTGGCTCAGTGGGAGAGGTAATAGAGACTGGATAAACATAAGAACACAAATGATCCACATGCATTATTTTGTACACGCTTTTTCAATTTCAGAAATGATTTTCCATACCACATATATATTTCTATAAACCTATGCCTGAAAGAAAAATTAAGTTATTCTTGTACAGGTTGAAAGGGTGTTTTTAATTACTTAATGGTTAGAATGCAGTACTTCTGCTGACTGACTGCAGTTCAGCAATTCGAGTCTCGCCAGCTCAAGGTTGACTCAGCCTTCCTTCCATCCTTCTGAGATTGATAAAATGAAGATCCAGTCTTTTGGGGGAAATAACCTGACTCTGTAAACTGCTTAGAGAGGGCTGAAAAGCACTGTGAAAGGGTATATAAGTCTAAATGCTACTGCTATTGCTACTGATCTTCATTACCAAATATAATCTTCATTTTGTATAACTTCAGCAAGAGGCACAAAGTAGAAGCAGTCTTATGAGGCAGAGGACAGTAATGGTTTGTTGTGTCACTGAATCCATGCACAGGCAATATGCTGCGACTTAGTGTTCACAACAGTCCATGGTAATAACTATCCTTATGGAGCTGAACAAAAAATGCATGAAATTGTGAGATATGTTGTCTGGTTATGATGGGGAAAGTAATTGAAGGTAAATATTTCAATGTAAACATTACAATACAGCTGAAAGTTGTAAAAAAAAATCACAAGTAGAAACACAACACATACACACCCCAATTTCCCATTAATCCATTCTTCAATAAGATGCCTGCTTTCCAAACCTGCAACCCTTCCTTTTCAAGTGTTAATGGTAACTTTGGGAAACTTACATGTAATGTTCGAGCGCTCTGCATCTGTCTCACCCACAAGATTCTCTGCATACATCATCACATTTCCAGTCCAGATCCTGGGCCAGCTATTTTTTTCTATTACAAGCTTTAAGTGAATAGAGACTGCACAGCAGTAAGCCTGTTACCAAGGACACAGTATTGATCAAAGCACATATTATAGTTCAACTAGCTCACAGTGACAGTACTATAAGGTCCAGGACATTAACTAGGCCAGAGGAAATCTTTCTTTTGTATAAGTTTTTAAAATCATAATAAAAATATTGAGATCAATAATACAGACCTATTTGGTAATGAATATGGAAGACTGTGACTTAAAATGTAAGAGGACTGAAAGGGAAGCATGAATGAAATGAAATGACTGAAATAAATAATTATAAGTATGTTGTGTGTCAACAAAACTAAGAGAACAGCGAAAAATTATAATAGATCTGAATGCCCAATCTTTTAAAAGGATGCTTGATGGAATATTGAAGTGAAAAAGACTGAGCCTAGATACATCTACATTAATATGTAGATGAAGAAGCAAATATGCTATCCAAATAAGTGCTTGTAGTCGTCTTCATTCTTTTAAGCTAAAATATTTTTCTTGCCAGGGTCAACACCTGGTGACTTTACATTGGGTTTTCTTGGCAGCAATATTAGGTGTTTTACTTGGCATGCAAAAGAAATCGGTCCTTCTCATGAGAAAGGTATTCCATGTCTTCCAAAAGTACTTTACAGTATGATCCATGGAAAAACACGTGGCTGCTTTAAGATGTTAGGTTCAAACACTAATATTTATATTCTCATAAACTCCAAAGCATTTGGAGTTTGCCACTGATTTTCTGATTGTCTCCCTTTCAAGTATTGGCCATTTTCTGAGATCAGCCAAAGTTGGCTAACCATTGCCCCTAGTTGGACATGGATTCTTTTATAGGAACTCAACAAAATAGCATTATGTATTAAAGCAGGTTTTAATACTGGTGCCAAGAGCTTTTGACAATTATAGTAAGAAGAGTACAAATAATCAAATAGATTAAACCAATATAAGAGGTCACAGGAAGAAACTACATTTTTTTATATGAAATAAAAGAGTCAAACATGTCCGACTCAGTAGTTCTTATGATTAGGTTTTGCAAAAGGGTACCATAAAAAAGAACCATATTGAGAAATTGTTAGCCTCTCTCATTATTAAATTTATTAAAGAAGGTAAAATCTTATTTGTTTTGCAGAAAAAGGAAGCCCTGTGGCACCCATTGCAATCCAAGCAAACTATTTTAGGGGACAATTGTTTCAATTATAATGCAATCTTTTTTGGGTCTTACAAGAATACATTCCTGCATCAAGGTTAATTAGTTAGGAGGGGGGAAAATTATAGCAGCATTTTACAAAGGATCTGTGATAAATGTGTCTAGTACATTCTACACAGATTCAATTCAGTTAACCAATTAAATATTGCCTTATATATGCAATATTTATATATTATAAGCTACAGTCTGCTTCCCTGGTGCCCCTATTTGTTTGAGTTCACCCTGAATGATCTTTTCTCATCAGTTTGCACTGTTGTACTGAGACAAACCTGCACCATGGCATTAACATTCTCCTTGGCATCACAATCACACCAAAAACTTCAGCAGAATTTTCTGATGCCATCACACATTACTAAAACAAAGCTGAAAGAAAAGCAGACTATTGCTTTTATGGTAATAATTATGGAGAGAGGTCAGAAAGGGAGCTACATTTCATAGGCCAGAGAGCAAAGAGTAATAACAAGTTTCAGAGTTTCCATTGCCATAAAGAAGTTGAGGCACATTTTGTTGTCTTTTCGTATTTTTCAAGTATCTTTTATGAATTAAAATGGCTGACTAGACTTTATCAATAGAAAGTTACTCTTTCCACTACAATCTGAACAAAGTACAAATCTGCAACTTAAGGTTTAGAATTCAAGTAGCATGTTACATAGTTACGCAACAGATTATTATGCTATTATTTTCTTATTTACAATACCGTAATTTCATTCCAACACACACAGCTTTTTTTTCCCTCCAAAGGAACTTTCCTTAACACCACTGCACTTGCAGGATCTGATAGCTAATGCTTTTCATATATATTTTTTTTTGGGAAAATTTCTCTGTTTGTACTTTAAAACCACATTTAAAAAGTAAAAATGTATTGGCCGCCCATCTTACCTCAGGGTAACTCAGGGAAGTTATGGTATTTAATGGCTTTTAAATAATTTTTAAATAAATTTAATTCTGCATGTCACAAAAGACTAGGCATTATTTTTAATCAAAAATTGTTCCTAGCTATTGTTCCTGGAGAAAAACTTATGAAACTTTCTACACATGCCACAGTAGCAAGACTTTTATATACATAACGATGGAAAAACTGACATTGCTTATTATGGAAGAATGGATGGTGAAAGTTATGGAGCTGGCTGGAATGGAAAATTGACAGATTTGATCAGAGAAAAGACACTGATTAATTTTAATGCTGACTGGAAACTTCTTTTGGACTTTTCATGAACAGGAAAAAAAATAAAATTATGACATATGGATCTGATGCCTGGGTAGCAAAATATTGGTGCATGTGGTAAACTTAAAGTAAAATTTATAATATCTGCTGTAAAATAAAGTTGGAAGTAATTTCTTTCTCTTTATTTTTTTTCTTTCTGCACTTTTGGCTTTGTTTCTTTTTTTACTCTGCACTACTTGCTTTTTCCTACTTCAATTATTAGTTTGCTAGTTTATATTTTGCTATTTGAAAATTTTAATAAAGTTATTAATAAAAGGAAATTGTTCCTAGGATAAATCATATTTGTAATATATTCCCAGTAGAAAGGGCCTAGTTCCTTAAACATAAAATTCAGTCAGGCTGTAATTCTGTGGCAAAGTATTCTGCAGTGTTCCTACTGCCTCTATTTCTTTTGTGTCTAACCAAGATAAAGGAAAATGGAGAATTCAGCCAGCAAATTATATTTCTCCTCATCAACCATCTTGCAACTAATGGCCATGATTCTCCATATACTTAGTCTTAAAAGAGCAGATGTGTTTTGAATTAAATATGCCATATAGCCCTGTTACGGTAAAAATATTATATAATATGATGATTGGTTCTTACAGTATTCTTACAAAAGCCATAAATGTTAAAAAGCTTTTTAACATTTATGACTTTTGTAAGAATACTCTAAGAAACATCATATTACATAATGTTTTTACTGTAACAGGGATAAATGGCATATTTAATTCAAAACATATCTGCTCTTTTAAGTAAGTGAAGTTCAGTATTTTTTCTGCAATTTTAAACGTTTAGCTTTTCAAAATGGAAAACATTTTTTGAGTGGTAAGAGAAAAACTGAGGATTATGACTCTACCAGTAGATTCTATGGTAATTTCCACACTAGTACTTAGAGCATCATTTAGCCTTCATTGACATGACCTAAAGCCTGTGTGCTATTTTTGGTAAAACAATGGTTAACTGGCTCAAGAACATCTTACACCAGTGATGGTGAACCTTTTCGGCACTGAGTCCTGAAAAGGGAGCACTCTGCTCGTTAGGGCCGCAACCAGGAAGAGGAGCTGCCAGGGGGCATGTGCATGCTGGATAATGTACTTCTGATTTCCGGTGCACATGCAAGTCTTCCCGTTACTGCCACGCATGTGCATGCGCCAATCAGATAGCCAGCATGAATGCTCACACCAGGAAACAGAACACCAACGCTTCCGGTTTCTGGCACTGCTGCATAGACAAAGGCTAGCTGATCATCGCATGCACGTGTGCCAGAAATCCAGAAGAGGAACGGGCAACACCACGCATGCCAGGTGACATGGTTCCATGTGCCGCTTCAGGCACACATGCCATAGGTTGACCATCACGGTCCTATACAGTAAATTGCAATAATATAAAAGAAATATTTCTTGTACTGATGTATTTCATTCTTGCTCATCCCCAATCCAATGAAATTTTTCATTTTATATATGATGGGAACATACAGATTTAAGTAATTATTTTAAGGGGTCATAGTACTGCAAAGTTTGGGAACCTCTGTTCTAAGCCACTCTCGGCAAGAATTTGGCTCAAAATCATAATTAACATAGTGGGTAAGATAGAAAGTTAAACTATAAACTGAAACCATGGTAATAATAAAGGTTAACTAATCGTTAACTTCCTCTTCCTACCATCAGACAATAGAGTGGTTATAGAGAATTTGGCAGCAGAATCTCTTTTGCTCTGATTACTTTTTCATCCCTTCAGGTGAACGGAAGATTCTATTAAGAAACCAAAGACTGTGGGAAGCATGAGCTGATTCCAAGCACAGTGGAGGCACTGACTCCGTAATCAGAAAAACTGGAAATTACTGGTACCAGCCAGTGCAAAGGTAGCTGGGATACCAGTCAAGTAGAACTGCAAATTGTTGATGACATGTTTCTCAGTGTTTTAGTGGAACTCCCATCAATCTATCAAAGAACCTGGGTTCTACTAAGGTAGAATAGACCCACCTTTCTTGTATGTTTGCATCTATTTGCCATTATAGTTTTCAGTTAAATTTTTTAAGAACTTAAAATTGCATAATACTGATTACAATCTTGCTGTAAAATAATGAACTCTAACTAGGGCTGCAGCAGTATGTATCACTGGAGAAACTACTCTATCCTAAGTGCTAACCAAAACACTACCGCCAGATAATGAGAGAACTAATTGGTGCAAAATCTTATTTTATTTGGCTCCTAAACTCAAATCCTCTGAGGTATCTACTTTTGCCAAGATACTTAGAACCTTTGCCTCATTGTACATTAAGTAGGGCCCATTAGGCCTCCCTTCTTTTCTGCTCTCTGCTTTCTCTAAGGAAATTAGAGAATTTAGAAAAGATTTTTTTTTGCCCAACTTGGCCTATTCTGCATACCATTAGTAATATGACTGAGAAACATTTATCTAAGAAATGCACCATTAGTAATCCCTCACAGGTATGCATGCCCTTTAACTATCCAGAGTTACAGAAAGGCCTACTATTTTTTTATCTTAGGCATGAGTTTCACTTATAGCATTCTGAAATTAATTGCATGTCAAAGTTACTCCTATTTGTGGATTTCATCAGAATCTTTTAAAAGCATAAAAATTAATGAAATTCCTGTATTTCATGGATATTAAATTCCCACTATGTACTGTACAATGAAGATTCTAAATAAAATTGACAGGTATAGTGTAGTGGTTATAGAATTGGGCTGAATGTAGAAAAACTTGTTCAAAACCACTGAGTAACTTTGGGTAAGTCAGTTTATTTTCAGCATAACCTACCTGACAAGGTGAGAAGGGAAGGAGTGTGATGTACACTATTTTGAACTCTTGAAGGGCGAGTGAGATATAAGTCCATCAAATAAATACATAAGTAAAATACAATTGTATTTTCAGTTCTCATAGAAAGCATTTCTGATCATGAAGTATAATTACCATAGTGTATATTTTCTGAAAATTTTTTTTACAACAGAATAATACATTGTGTTAAAAACCATGTATGTATACCATGTTTTCCCCAAAAGACCTATCCTAAAATAAACCCTAGCTTGATTTTATGTGTGCCTAATATAAACCCTACTCCAAAAATAAGCCCTAGCTAAGACACTGCCCACTCCATCCCACTATCTGGTTGCATAAGGTGGGGCAAGATGCATGTGTAAAAATCAAGCTAGGGTGGGGGTGGGAGGGTGGAGCTGCCCCACATATCCCATACCCACTTACTTTAGGATCGCTGTAGCCAGGCCTCCCACACTCTGACACCTGTCACGATTTCTTCTGCAGCTCCTTGCAGATGCTTCTGACCAGACACCACATGGCACATTGCACTGGTTCGCTGCTCATGGAAGGCTGCATGGCTCATCGTGTTGATGCCGCGGCTTGTGGCAGGAGGCCACATGACATGTTGCTCTGATGCCACTTGCCACAGGAGGCCGCGTGCTGCGTTGTGCTGGTGCCGTCACTTGTGGCAGGAGGGCACATGCTAGGTCGTGCCACTGCTGCTGCAGGAGGCCGAGTGCTGGAACACAGCACTCGGCCTCCTGCTGCAGGGCACACGGCGTCTGGCTGCGAGCGGCTACAGAAGTCAGGCAGCAGGTGTTGGGGCATGGGAGGCCTGGCTGCGGTGGTCCTAAGGTAAGCGAGTAAGACATCTTCCAAAAATAAGACCTGGTGCTTATTTTAGCCCCCCCCCCAAAAATAAGACCGGGTCTTTGGGGAAACACGATAAGTATGTATGCATGTAGTTATGTATGAAATAAACCTGGTCAATTTGAAAAACTAGAAATATAGCTTCTAGCTTCTAACAAGAAATATATACTATGCAATTGATAGATGAGCTAAACAGGAATCTATTTATTTGAAATGCAGAAATCTAGGAAAATATATGACCAATAGACGTATACTTGTATACTTCATGTGCCAAAAGGTCCAAGTAATATGATGAATTTAAGAAGCAAGGCTCATAATTTAAAAAAAATGATCAAGTATCACAGTTTACACAAGGGCTCATCTATTACTGCAATATACCAAGAAAATCTTAGTCCACTGAACTAAACAAGCTTAAGTAGATTTCTAATTGCTGAAGTGGCCTTGAACTTTCTGAAAGGTTTGTTTAGCTACCAAAAGTTATGAACATTAGTTTTTATACAAACCTGTAGCCACAGAAATCAATAAGATTCATCCCTCTGAAGTTGGAGGAAGCATTCTGAACCTCTGACTAGAAATTGCAACACTGAAAACTTTTTCCTGCTGCACCATTACATTCTGAAAGCAACAATTCCTGATGTCACAAACTAGGAAACAGTGGGCCAGGGAGGACTTTGGACCTTCTGATTAAGCATTCTTGGTCTTCAATCATATACCCAAGTCCAGTAATTCTACAGAACGGTTCTGGAGGTAATTTTTTTAAAAATCCTTTCTAGCTGTTGGCAAGAAATTGGAGTTAGGGGCCTCTTCTACAACTGCATCCTATAGTAAATAAATCATACTGGTTTCAAAAGAGTTTACTGTCTGGTAAATATGTGAAAAGATCATGTAAGAAAATTTATCAATATAGCTACAAGATAAAACATATGCAAGCAAGAAGTATTTATGCTGACAGCATTCCCTATGCTCCATTATTTTTTCTGAGACAGATGCCAGCACAAGATTGGATTATATGCTTCCTCCATAATCTGAACTCTCAGGGATGTGGTCTCTTTGCATATTACATATCAAACACTAAATGTAGTTTTTGGAAATAAAGGTATTATGGGATTCCGCTAGTTTTAAAATTCTAGTTTTGCATAGGAAAAGCCTCAAGCATGAGAAAGTTTTCTTTGTAAAACCAGAACCAAGACTTTTCATCCTAAAGTTACAAGAAACGTTTTGGTGATATAAGGTTCAAAATGGTCAGACCAAAGCAAGCAAATTATTATTAAATAAATGCTCTGTATGTAAGCACTTTTGAATTTTAATGAAACATAGATACTGTGGACATTAAAACATTCCATTTTCAATCGTAAGATCATTCCATTAAATGTCATCATAATCATGCTTTTAAAAAAGAAATTGCATCTTTAGATGAAACTTTTTCAAATAGATATTCCTGTACATTATTCCACTTTTGAGTGGCAAGTTGTATTGAAAAATTTAGATAAGTGCAGAATGTAAAGATAAATACACTTCTCATATCTTGGAAATGTGAATTAAATTTGTTTGTTTACAGATATAGTTTGCAGAAACAACAGATATCTATAGCATAAATCCTAATCCTTAAGAACATAATTTGATAATGTTGAAGGAAAAATATCTCTTTTTAGGAAGATTTATTGATTTAGTTTTACATTCTGGTACACAGAGCATTCAAGCACCTTTTGATGTAGCTCCTTCTGTCACTGTCAACCTATTGAATTTATTATCTGAAAGCTGCACAAAGGGATCACTAGTATTTGTAAGAGGCAAACAAAACTTTCCAAATAAAGTAAATGTAACAATCTTAATAAGTTCAACTGTCTCTGTCCTGTCTGCTGCCTCTGAAGTTTTTGCTATGCTCCATTCAAATATCAATTCAGTCATGCACTATGGATCTAGAGAGGACTCAATGTTCAGCTCAAATGGAATTCCCAAGCAATTCTAAATGGAGAACTTAATTGTGCATTATTCAAGAGTTGACACGGGCAGCTTTGCTAAAAGCAATAGCTGCAAATTAAAGGTGAGTTTTTAAAAAATGTCTAAAGCAAACAGAACAAATTAAGTTCCATTTAAGTTGTGCAAAGAATATGTGTGCAATTTTTAATGGACAGCTCTGGACCAGCACATTTAAGGAAGAGATAGGCTCTACAAAGAATAGAAGAATGTGTGCATTAATCCTGCACATTGGTTTGTGGTTAAGGCAGCAGGCTAGAAACTGGAATCATGAATTCTAGTTCCGCCCTAGACACAAAAGCCAGTTAGGTGACCTTGGGCTAGTCACTTTCTCTCAGCTCTGGGAAAGAGGCAATGGCAAACCACTTCTGGAAAACCTTGCCAAGAAAACTGCAGGGACTTTATGCAGGCCATCTCCGAGAATAGGACATGATAGAAGGGAAGGGGGGAAAAACCCCTGCAATAATGTAACAGGAACATACTTGGGGTTTATGATACAAAGATGCAGCCTGGAACAGCACCCAAACTATGAAAGACACATTGTCACAAAGGATGTCTCCAAACTTCAGAACTGTAATACTGTCTGAATATGGGAAAATTAACGTTCAATCTTGTAGAGGACAGTCCGTGTGGATCCCCACATTGCTTCTAGGCAGAAGTGTGATAGTGGTGCAGGCAGTATCATACCCCAGGCACCAAGTTCCAATTTAGTATCCTGCCCAACAGCAGGGTTTTCTACAGGGTGGGAAAGGAGGAGATTAAATGCTTTAATACAGCTGCGGTACCTAGTCCCGCCTGGGCCTGAAAAGATTGAACAGCCCGGGGCGCTTTCAGCAGTTTGCAAAGAGTCCAAAGCTCCCACAACCTGAGCCACCGCCTGCCCAGCTCCAGAGTCCCGTCCTCTTTCTCCTTCGTGGAAGGTTTTTTTCCCCTTTCCTTTCCCTCTTCTCGATTGGTGCCTGCAACCCCCCCCCCCTTTCCCTTTCCGCCTCGCGGGATCTGTTTTCCGGGCCGGGTCTGATTCCCAGGGACAAATCCAAAGGGGGAAGAGCTCCTCGGGGCATGTGCAGAGGGCTAAGCCAGCCGCACGCCCCCAGTCCCATCCAGGGAGGTCAAGAGGAAGGAGTTTCCCCCATTGAAAGGGCATGACTTTCAGGGGACGCCGGCACTTCACTTCTCTTTTCCAGGCCCGAGTCGAATCCGATTCCGACCCCACCCCACCCGCGGGAGACACCCCCTCCCCGAGCGCCCCTTCCCCCCCGAGTTTGCTGCTTGTCCCCCGGCGGCCCGCACCTTCTTGGGCGCCTTGGTGACCGTGGACATGAAGGAGTATTTCTCCGCGTCCTCCATCTCCTTGGCTTGCTTCAGCTCGTCCCCTGCGGCAGCGTCTGGCACGGAAGACATGCTGGAGGAAAGGGGGCAGGAAAGGGGCCGATCGCCCAGGCCGAAGAACCGGACGGGGGAACGTGCCTTGCCGCCGGCTTCCCCTTCGCGGGCTCCGCGACCTCCTTCCACGATCGCCGAGTCTGCAGCCGCCGCGCTCCGGCAAGGGGCGGGGCCAGGGCAGCACCTGCGTCAGCACGCACCCGCGGGATCGCCCACTCGCGCGCTAAGGCTTCGGGCGCGAGAGGCCGTAACGCAAAGGGCCGGGCGCCGAGTCTCTGCAGCGCCTCCTGGCGGAACTTGCGCTCGTCCGCGGCTGTCGGGAAACCTCGAGGTCCTTTTGTTTCGCCCCTACAAAAAAAAAAAAAAAAAAAAAGCCGACGAAGTGCTCGACATCCAGATCAAGAAATACTTTTAACAAGGCAAAGACGAAGAACCCGGACAAAAATGTCCAAATTAAGATGTGGCGAAAAGCTCTGTGTGTGTGTGTGTGTGTGTGTGTGTGTGTGTGTGTGACGGTGTCTTTTCTCTTGGTGAAAGATAGTGGATGCATAAGCTCAGAAAGAGGCTTATATTGATCCATTGTTTTTGCTGCAAGAGTCTACAATAATTCTGAATATTATTAGGCCTTTTTTTCATCCTTTTATCAATTATTTCTATATAAATCATAATCAAGTAGCCTATGCAGCAATTATTCTTTATACAATATTTATTTATTGTTTATTTATTGGTTTGATTTATATGCCACCCTTCTCGTCGGCTTACAATGCGTTAAGCAATAGCCTTCATACTTTTGTATATACCTGCTTAGTAGGGCTTTCGGGGGGCCCCCTAAGCAGTGTTCTTTTTTATACAAAGTCAGCTTATTGCCCCCACAATCCGGGTCCTCATTTTACCTACCTCAGAAGGATGGAAGGCTGAGTCAACCTTGAATTGTTGGTGATGAGTCGATTTGATATGTCAATTTCAATAATGGAAAAGGAATTAGAGGTTCCTTCTTTTGCATAGACATTAGGAACAGATAACATCAATATAAAAACCTTCAATAGTTCTTAAATTATGTCTTATTCAAGAATAAATGATTATTTGGACATTTGAGGCCATTGTAATAACATAGTTTGAGTCAAGTTAGAGGTTAATAATTTATTTTATTTATTTATTATTAAAATTTATATGCCGCCCTTCTCCCCTGGGACTCAGGGCGGCTCACAAAGTTAAAACAACAATAACAAAAACCTAAAAGGAGTCCAATTTAAAATCCCCAAGTTAAAACCCCAGAATCAGTCAGGGAATTTGGTGAAAGAGCCATGTCTTCAGGCCAGCATGGAAAGTGCGGAGATCGGGAACCGTGCGGAGCTTGGTGGGTAACCCATTCCAGAAGGTTGGTGCAGCCACAGAGAATGCCCTCGACTTGGGGGTCGCCAGCCGACATTGTCTGGCCGACGGCACCCGGAGGAGGGCAGCTCTATGAGAGCGCAGAGGTCGGTGGGAGGCCGGTAGAAGATGGCCCTGCAAGTACCTTGGGCTCATGCCATGAAAGGCTTTATAGGTGAGTACCAGCACCTTGAAGTGGATCTGGAAAGCCACCGGCAGCCAGTGCAGCTCGCGCAGAAGAGGTTTTGACCGGGAGTAATGGGAGGCTCCTGTAACAACCTGTACGGCTGCGTTCTGGATCAGCTGGAGCCTCCGGGTGCACCCCAAGAGCAGCCCCATGTAGAGGGCATTGCAGTAGTCCAACCGAGAGACAATGAGAGCTTGAGTGACTGTGTGAAGCAACTGTCTAGGAAAGCCCGCAACTGGCGCACTAGGCGAACCTGTGCAAAAGCCCCCCTTGTCACAGCCATTAGATGATCCGCCAAAGACAGCCATGAATCAAGGAGGATGCCAAGATTGCAAGCCCTTTCAGAGGGAGTCAGCAATTCCACTCCCATTGTAAGCGATGGGGTAGCTAGATCAGGAGATGTCAGGATCCACAGCCACTCCATCTTGGAGGGGTTGAGTTGCAGCCTGTTCCTGCCCATCCAGACCCGCACCTCCTCCAGGCACTTTGATATCACGGAAAGGGCATCCCTGGGTTGATTTGGGGTGGAGATGTACAGTTGGGTATCATCAGCATATTGATGATACCCCACCCCGAAACTACGAATGATCTCACCTGAGCGGCTTCATGTAGATGTTGAAAAGCAGGGGGGAGCGAACCGACCTCTGTGGCACCCCACAAGTGAGGGGTCTCGGGGAGGATCTCTGACCTCCTGCCCACACAAACTGTACGGCCCGAGAGGTAGGAGGTGAATCACTGTAAAACAGTGCCCCCCCGGAGCCGGCACAGTAAGATAACATGGTTGATGGTATCAAATGCCGCTGAGAGGTCAAGTAGCACCAGAATGGAGAAACAACCCCCATCTCGGGCCCGCCAGAGATCACCAGAGCGACCAATGCCATTTCTATGCTGAGGCCGCGCCTGAAACCCGATTGGTACGGGTCTAGGTAATCAGTTTCCTCCAGGAATTGTGGAAGTTGGTAAGCCAACACGGCCTCAACAACCTTCGCTACAAGGCGAAGGTTGAGGCAGGATGAAAGTTATTTAAGGAGGCCAGATCCAGTGTTGGCTTCTTGAGGAGGGGGTGCACCACCGCCTCCTTCAGTATAGCGGGGAAGACCCCATCTCTCAGAGAAGCATTGGTAATTGCCTGGATCCAGTCTCCGGTCCCCTCTCTGGCAGCCACAACCAGCCAGGAGGGACATGAGTCCAACAAACATGTGGAGGCTCCCAGTCTACCCACAACCCTATCCACTTCATCAATAGAAACAGGGTCAAACTCAACCCAGATATCACCTTGAAGATTTACTCCCATTTCCTTGTTGGACTCTGCCCAGTCAGAGTCTAACCCCATCCGGATCTGAGCTAATAATGAGATTTATTTAGGCACATACACTGTCCCATCAATGTGGCTTTTTGGTAAGTCATTTTTACATGTTTTAATTCAATTATGAAACAAGGTTTATTATTCTAAGATAGTCCTATTTCCATATTGAAATTGACAGAGTAGATTTTCCATGCCCTTGATTTCACTAAAAGAGCTGAGCAGGTGGATCTTTCACTCTGTCCACTTAATGACCTGGAAGATCACGTAACAACTGAAACCAAAAGTGCCAAGAGCAAAGCTTCGCTGAGCAAAGCAATCATATGGCCACCAGCTCACTTAACAACTGCTTCACTCAATGACCAAGATTCCAGTTCCAATTGTGGTCAGAAATCAAGGACTACCTGTATTACTTTGTCCTTGTTTTGAGTCCTGAAGTGAAACTTGTCCCTATAAATTTTTTTTTACAGAATCTGTTCTATTTGTCCTGTTAGAATCCATGACTTGTATCATATTGAAGGAAGAGTGTGTGAAGGTGACTCTTATTTTATATATTTGTTAAGGCCTGTGATGGTGCTGTTGGTTTAGATGTTGAGGATAAAGTTGATAATTGGGTTTGCTGCAGGCCTAATTGTCCTGTTGCTTTTTATTATTTGAAAGAAACTTCTTCAGGTAGGGTCTGTCTGCAAGTTGTCTCTATGCAAGTCTTGACCTGCCATCCAGTGCCTGAGAAAGTGCCGTGTCATTGTCCAGTATGGGCTGCAGCCTATTAATAATGTATTTAAGTGATATGAGCTGTGAAAATAAATGAGAACCAGTGGTGTTCTCTTTCTATGGTCAGAATTTCAATATATCTCCCGTGAAAATTGATCTGGCTATATTGATTTGTCTACTCATTTCATTGGGTGGGTAGTCTAATCTCCAGAATCAGGCATTCATTTTAATTCCATCAGTTGAGCATTTCTGTCAACTGGAACAGAACAAATGTGGTTGTATAGAGTCTAGTTATAGATTATGGATTTGGTGGTGTCTTCTGAGTGGCAGTAGGAAGCATATAGACTTGCATGACAATCTGTAGATCTATAGATTTCCTGTGTGATGTTTAATATCCATTGTGTAGCTTTACAGTGACCTCAAGGCAGTAGATTCTTCTTTGGATAGGTCTAAATTGAGGTGGAGGGAAGGGTGTAAATGAGCTTCCCCCAACCTTTTGGGCACCAGGGACCTCTCCATGGAACTCCATTGGGAGAGAGGTTTTTCCGTGGACTGGAAGGGGCGTGGTTTCGCGGGCTGCCTGCATCCCACAGATGGAGCTTCGCTTGTTTATGTGGCTTGCTTTCTGGCATGCCACAACCCAGGGCCAGTTGGGGACTCCTGGTGTAAACAGTTGAAATCATGATGGAATTTGATGAGCATTTCCTTTCCATGAGTTCAAATGATAAAAATGTCATCACAAAAGGAGGGGCTTCATGCTGTAAAGTTAAGAAAACATTGTTTTAAGACAGACATGAAGATATTGGTATATTGAAGAGTAATTATTGGCAGGAAAGAAACAGGATGGAAACAAGATTGAACCTTCACCAGACTACTCATTCTATTTATTGTAATTATTCTTCCACGATGTTCATTGGTCAGTGTTGATGCTTCTATAGATAAAATAATTTATCATCAGTACAAAATAATTTTAAAAAGCCTAGATAGAGCACTGAAATTGTAGAGTCACAAACACTTGTTTGAGATATCAAGGCAGGGATTAATAATTTATGAGCCACAAACATATATATATATATACACACACACATATATACATACATACATACATGTGTGTGTGTGTGTGTGTGTGTGTGTTTTTCCTTTAAGCCAGGTTTTTCCTATGTAGCCAAGATTTTTCTGGAACCACAATTGAGCAAAATCACATTCACTACATTCTGGGTTCTTTCTCCATCTTTTTCACTCTGGCAGCAAACAGAATCTTGTGCTGGATTCTGGGAGACCTAAATAGCTATTTCTGACTTGTTAGCCATCATCAGTAGGCCACACCCACATCTCATGTTCCTCCCTGTAAAGGCCCAATGTCTATTTTCTTACTTTTCATAGGTTTAATGTCTGTTTTTCCTTTAAGCCAGGTTTTTCCTATGTAGCCAAGATTTTTCTGCAACCACAATTGAGCGAAATCACATTCACTACTTTCTGGGTTCTTTCTCCATCTTTTCTTTCTGGCAGCAAGCTACATTGTGGGAAATGTGCTCTTCAACATCTTCAACATATTCTTCAAAAAGGGGGTAGATGGGGAACTCATCAAATTTGCAGATGACACCAAGCTAGCAGGAATAGCCAACACTCTCGAATTTAGGCTTAAAATACAGATGTTAGCTTTGGAAGCCATATTAGGCCGGAAGCTTCCATACTGCCACCTTCTCATGTGTGGGAAAGTAGGAGGCGTGATTTAGTAGAGGGGTGGTTGGTATACATAATAGCATTCTTCCTGTTGGTCAAGGTCAGGGCGATCCAGCATCTGGAGAAGGAGTGGTCGGAGTGCTGAGACGAGATGGGGCATGTGATCGACTGAGGAGTGAGGGGATGGTTTTGGGGGTTTTGATTTACTGAGGGGAAACCTGGACCTTTCAGATTCGGGTTTTCCCAGATGTGCCAGTTTACCTATTCTAATAAAAAGAACTTTGGAAAATGCTTCTTTTTGCGTCTTTCCTCAGAGCTGGGGTTTTCTGGAAAACTGACAACTGAAGGATCTTGACAGACTTGAACATTGGGCCCTATTTAACAAAATGAAATTCAATGATGAAAAAAGTAAGGTTATACATTTAGGTAAGAAAATCAAAATGCACAGGTACAGTATATGTGGTACCTTGCTCAATAGTGGTGACTGTGAGAGAATCTTGGAGTCCTAGTGGACAATCACTTAAATATGAGCCAGCAGTGTGCTGCAGCTACCAAAAAAGCTAACACAATTCTAGGCTGCATAAACAGAGGGTTAGAATCAAGATCACGTGAAGTGTTAATAACACTTTATAATGCCTTAGTAAGGCCATACTTGGAATACTGTATCCAATTTTGGTCACCACAAAGTAAAAAAAGATGTTGAGATTCTAGAAAGAATGCAGAGAAGAGCAAAAAAGATGATTAGAGGACTCGAGGATAAAACATAAAAGAATAGTTGCTGGAACTGGATATGTCTAGTCTTATGAAAAGAAGGACTAGGGGTGACATAATAGCAGTGGTCCAATATCTCAGGAGTTGCCATAAAGAAGAGGGAGTCAAATTATTCTCCAAAGCATCTGAGGGCAGGACAAGAAGCAATGGGTGGAAATAAATCAAGGAGAGAAACTACTTAGAACTAAGGAGAAATTTCCTGACAGTTAGAACAATTAATCAGTGGAACAACTTGCCTCCAGAAGTTGTGGATGCTCCAACACTGGAAATTTTTAAGAAGATGTTGGATAACCATTTGTCTGAAGTGGTGTAGGGTTTCCTGCCTAAGCAGCGGGTTGGACTAGAAAACCTCTAAGATACCTTCCAACTTTGTTATTCTATTCTATTTTGTTTCTGTTTCTGTTTCAGTTTCAGTTTATTAGATTTGTATACTGCCCTTCTCCCGAAGAACTCAGGGCGGTATACAGCCATGACACCAAGACACCAAAACACCAAGACACCAAAACACCAAGTCAAACAAAAATTAAAACCAATTAAAAGAATTAAACAATTGGCCTAGTCCATTTAAACCCCCCCAATTTAAAGTTCTTCTAAGTTCTTATTCAGCCAGGCCAGCCTGTTGAAATAGCAGGGTCTTTAGGGCCATGCGGAAGGTACGGAGGTCGGGAATCATACGTATCCCAGGGGGTAGTGCATTCCAGACGGTTGGGGCCTCCACAGAGAAGGCTCTCCCCTGGGGGTCACCAGCCTACATTGTTTAGCCGACGGCAGCCTGAGGAGCCCCTCTCTGTGGGAGTGCGTTGGTCGGTGGGAGGCTATTGATGGCGGAAGGCGGTCCCATAGATATCCAGATCCTAAACCATGGAGCACTTTAAAAGTGGTAACCAAGACCTTGAATCGCACCTGGAAGACCACTGGAAGCCAGTGCAGCTTGCGCAGGAGAGGTGTCACATGGGTGCACCTAGTCGCACCCATAGTCACCCGCGCGGCCGCATTCTGGAGCAGTTGGAGCTTCCAAGTGCTCTTCAAGGGGAGCCCCATGTACAGAGTGTTACACTAATCCAGACGGGACGTGACAAGGGTGTGAGTGACCATGCGTAGGGCATCCCGATCCAGAAACGGGCGCAACTGGTGCATCAGGCAAACCTGATAAAAAGCCCCCCTGGCCACAGCTATCATACATTCTTCTAAGGATAGCCGTACATCCAGGAGGACACCCAGATTGTGCGCCCTCTCCGAGGGGGCAGAGTTTCACCCCCAATAGCCAGCGATGGAACCAACTGGCTATATCGGGACGCCGGAAGCCATAGCCACTCAGTCTTTGAGAGGTTGAATCTAAGCCTGTTTCTCCCCATCCAGATCTGCACGGCCTCCAGGCAGCGAAACATCACGTTAAGGGCAACATTGGGGTGGTCTGGGGTAGAAATGTACAGCTGAGTGTCATCAGCGTACAGGTGACATGTGACATCCAAAACCACGGGTGATCTCATCCAGTGGCTTCACATAAATGTTGAACAGAAGGGATGAAAGGACCGACCCTTGTGGCATTCCATACATAAGGTGCCTCGAGTTCGACCTCTGTCCCCCTGCCAACACAGACTGCATCCGGCCAGAGAGGAAGGAAGAGAACCACCACAACACGGTGCCCCCCACTCTTAACCCCTCCAGCCGTCACAACATGATACCATGGTCGATGGTATCATCGGACCACTGAGTGGTCCGACAGGCTAGGACAGAATATTCCATTCCATTCCATTCCATTCCATTCTGTTCTATTCTATTCTGTTCCTTACAACTTTATTATTCTGTTATGTTATTCAGTCATTTTTAAAAATAGATTAAATGAGGGCTATCAAATCTTGAGTAATGTAAACCACATGAAGCAGTTGCTCTAGGTGACTAATTATAGATGTTTTTAAGAACCTCAACATATCTGGCAAACTTCAGAGGTTCTAAGGAGCTTGTAAAGTGATACTTATTGGGAGTTTTAAGAATTGTCCCAGCACATCCAGAAGACTCCAAGTTGGAAAAGAGAGCTATAATGGCAGCAAGAGAGAGAGAAAAAAGTTCCATATTCTGGTGCCAACCTACCCGCCTCTCCCCCCCTCCAGCTATGGTCAGCATTCAATCCCTGGCCAAAATCCACCTCATCCTGCGAAGATATTTCAAGGCAAGAAAAGATACCTCAAGAACTGGGAAGAGGACTGAATGTCACTGTAGCATTTCCTCTGGAACAGAAGCAGAGCTAATTAATTTGCAGAATTAATCAATTTGGACTTTCCAGAAAGGTATTAAAAATAGATTCCAGAGAACTATTAAAACCAAAGCATCCTAAAAATGTACCAGTGGAGTGGAGTGGTGATCTGAGGTTAGTGATGATCTTGCATGTGGAAAGTCCAAACAGATCTAGTTCAAGAGATATAATCCAATGGAAGTTTTTCCGTCATCACGATAGAGCCTACTTTCCATTTATCCTAGCAGATCTTCTGCAAAGTAACTTCCTCAGAGATAATTAATTATTTAGTAAGGGAAAGGCAAGTCCATTTTACAGCACTATCCTAAGCATTTATCTTTGAAATAAAGTGACAAAGTTGGTCCAATTGGGCTTCCTCTCAGTTACAGCGATAAACGTACCATAAGATTTTGGCTCAGGTGTGATAACAGAGAAAGCATAGAGTAAGATGTATAGCTACCTTTGTTTATAAGGGAATCGAATAAGGAGAAATAGTCAAAAACAAACTGAACTGATCACAGAGCTACTGTATTAAAACCACAAATTAAAAGCAATCAATTTAAGACGTTGGTCTATTCTAATCTTTGACCTTAAGGTGGCAGTGTTGCACTTTTCTTCACAGCATCTATAAGTGCCTGGGGATAAAACTTGAATATTAGGCTTTTTCTTTTTGATGTTGCAAACTCCAAAGGGATTACCAACATCAACACTTTGCTTAGTATCTTCAATGGCCCTTAGATCAAAACTGGCAGAAGATATCTTGGTAGGGTCATCCTTGCCGATAAGGTTGAAAGGTAATTCACAATGGGCTCAGGACTGAAATGTGGTCCTGAGCAGGTAGGGCTCTGCAGCAGGGGTGAAATTCACTTACTTTCTCTACCGGTTTGCAAATGTGTGGATGCCGAGGCTGAAATAATTGCAAAAAAGGGACATCATGACGTCTGCGTGGGTGGGCAGAGTCTCCTGCAGCTGCCACTACTGGCAACTCACCCAAGTTGGATAGAACTGGCTGAATTTCACCCCTGCTCTGCAGTTGGAAGAAAACTACTTCATCTAGTGGAAGGTGCTTCACTTATTGAATGCTTTGTTCAATAACCAAGAGTCTGGTCTCAGTTGCAGTTGTTAAATGAGGACTTCCTGTATGGAATGTTTAGAGGAGTTTGATAACAGATGATGAGATTGCCATATCACTCTACTAGTTGCTGAAGACAAGTTCAAACTTTTATTAGTAGTTATGCAGATGATTATATGACTAGACAAACCAAGCAAAGAAATCCGATTGCTCACTGTTTTAGTCCTAAAAAAGAGTTCTTTTTTTATATAAGGATACACGCAATTAGAACATGAAACACGAGGTGCATAAAACCCAGAAAACATTTGAAATTATCAAAACATTTTATTGTTTTAATTTTAAAAATGTTTTTGGAATACATGAATTTAAGTGGACTGGAATTGACTGCTTTAAACCAGATGATTAGAGGATATACTATGCAGGCCATAAGACCAGACAAAGGAATTGCATGGCTAAGTATTCTTAAGTAACTACAAGTAGTCCTCGACATATGACCGCAATGGAACCCAAAAGTTCTGCTGCTAAGTGAGACACTTGTTAAGTGAGTTTTGCTCCATTTTACAACCTTTCTTGCCACAGTTGTTAAGTGAACCACTGCAGGTGTTAAGTTAGTAACACAGTGAATCTGGCTTCCCCATTGACTTTGCTTGTCAGAAGGTGGCAAAAGGTGATCCCATAATCTGGGGACACTGCACCCATCATTAATATGATGCCATGTTGCCAAGAGTCTGAATTTTGATCACATGACCATGGGGATGCTGCAATGGTTGTAAGTATGAAAAATGGTCATAAATCATTTTTTTCAGTGCCGGTGTGACTTCGAATGGTCACTAAATGAACTGTTGAAAGTTAAGAACTACCTATATGCCACAATGCTACTAATAGGTAATTAAAGTGCCAAAAAATGGAGAAATTGAGAAATCTGGAATTACTGGAAAATTTGGATTAGACAAATGCAATAATTCAGGCACACATGAAATATTTATTCAGCTACAGAAGAAGAACCAGTTAAATATGTTGACAACACTATTTCTGCAAGGTAACTTCCTAGGAGATTATTAATTTTGTTCTTTGTTCACTGAATAATATTTATATATTATGGCTAGTACGAGATCAGGCAGAGGGATATAAAATTGGTAGCTAACATACAATAGATAATGGAGACAGCAGGAGAATAAAAGGATGAGGTTTATTGCTGTTTTATTGATAAATTCAAGGTTTCGATATAGGATTCAGAAGTAATTTAACTTTAAGAATAGCACAACTAACTAGAATCAAGATAGAAGGTAAAAAACAGTAACAACCTGAGATATCTTGATCATATCACTTTGTTATATGAAAATATATTTGTAGAAAAATTGATTATGTAAGTAAAATAGAAAATGAAAGATAAGGATTTATGTTAAAATATGAGGAGGTAGTATCAACTAGTATGCTTAATAAAGAGTTAAGGATGAAGGAAATGAGCTGATAGTTTTGTTTTCTTGAATTCAAGAATAAAGTTGGACTGTATGCTGAAAAAGTAAAGGAGGGGATTTCTTCCCATGGCTTGAGGAGGAAGGTAATAATAAACCTAAAGATCATGAATGAATTCTTGTGACAAGAAAGATCAGAAAAGCTAAAGCAATGGTCTTCCCAGTAGTAACATAAGGCTGAGAAAACTAGACATTGAGAAAGTGCAAGATAAAGGGCCTGCTTTTGCATTATAGATCTGGAGTTATATTGAAAGCACCATGGTCTACAGAAGAACAACTGATCTGTCAATCCTGGACCAAATAAAAAGTGATCCCTTGGAAGATATGATCAGTAAGAAAAAAACCTCACCTGCTTTGGGCATGTGATGCAAGATGATTTTTATTTGTTTGTTTGTTTATCTTATGGCCACCTGGCTTACCTTCTAATTTTGGTCAGATTATGGACTAGAAAAAAACAACTATTGCCAAAATTGATAGAAATGGAGGTAGGGCAGGGGTGTTAAACTTAAGGCCTGTGGGCCTGATACGGCTCACAATGTGGTCGGATCCAACCCACGGGGGTGTCCCGGTCTACCCAATGTGAGAAGGAAAGATTGGGCCAACGTAGCTATGGCCTGTTTACCCAATGCAAAGAGGAAACATCATGCCAATGTGGCTTTGCCCAGTCTACCCAATGCAAAGAGGAAATATGCCAGCAGTTTGGGGAGTGGCATCAAGCTGGCCATGTCCATGCAGTTGACCATACCCATCCAGTCTGCCTTGCCCACCCAGCCCCCTGAGGTCAACCACAGCCCTGATGCGACCCTCAATGAAATTGAGTTTGACACCCCTGAGGTAGGGGAAGACAATGGATAAGACGAATGGGCAATTCCAAAGAAATTACAAGTTTCCCTTAGAAGCACTATAGGTTATTGTTGGAGCAAGCTGAAATGAAGAGCATTTGTCCATACGTTTGCATTGGACCCATCAATCCTCTGTCTTCCCCTAGCACTCAGTTATGGAAAGAAGGAGACTAATAGCATCTAATAGCATTTCTCCATTCCATACAAATTGGCTATTAGATCTACTACTTAATCTTCAGCTTTGGCCAGTTTTAAAGTATGTGCAGACACTAGCTGTGCTTCAGAGTTTTCTCCTCTGTTCTGATAAACCTGTTCTGAGCCTTTATCATCTCATCACTATGAGAAAAATCATCCAATCTCCTTGACCACTTTTCTCCTTGATGCTCTCTGCTATATTGGTATTGCCCGTTGTACCTTTAATTGCTAACTAATTCTTGTATGCAGTTCTGCAGCGCAAATATAAGGTGTTACATCTGGTTTTTGTACTCCTGTTGCCTAGAGAGCCACATATGAGGACCTGAAACCAGATGGTTTGCTTACTTGTCTATAAACGTTTCACTAGTTCCATTAAATGTGAGTTCAGATACCATTTTTCTCTGGTTTGTGGACCAGCCAGAAATCTGCATGGGTCCAGGCAGCTGTTTTGAGTTTCTGCCACTACAAACATTTGTGTTTGTACTACGTGTACACTAAGAAAGGTTGGTTTTATAATGTACGATTTGTATAACCCACTTTTTGTCTGCAGGAAGGGCCAATTCTTTCTTTTTTAAAAAAAGTCTTTGGCTTTATTTCATCTTAACTAAATTGTGAGTAAATTGTGAAATTCTGCCTCTTTAGGAGAATGCAAAGTATTTATTTATCTGTACTTCCTTCGGAAAGTTCAAAGAAGTTTTCTGGAGAACTGAGCAATAGGGGAAGAAAAGAGTGGGAGTGTTGGATTTTAATGTCTGTGGAGGATATACTTGATGAGATGATGGAGTTCAGTCCATTCCTACGGCAGAAATCTTCAGACAGTGCTGAATTCCTAGCAACACCCAAGAGCATGACTGTTTTTCTCCACTCTCAGATCTAATCACACCATCTGTTAATACTTTATTAGTTGGTTAACAGGACATTCTAAATCATTTTTATTTTAAACATACAGTATCTAAGTGTAAAGCCACAGAGACTATCTGAAGGAAGCCACTGTTCCATATTCTCAGAAATTTCATCATGGCAGCTCAGTATCTGCCGAGATGACTATCACGGAAACAGAAGTATCTTATCAGCAGTTCTACTTTCCCTGCATATCAAGACTATTTTTGAGTGGTCTGTTTGCAACGTTTTGTGAATTTTAATAAATATATAGATCATCACTAGAAACTCAGGTCTGCCTGCAATAAGAGAAATAAAATAAAAATCACAGGTGCAAGGAGCTGATAAAATTAGTAGCATTAGTACAGTTGTGCAATCCAATCACAAACACATATGCACACACCTAGTTATAAAACATTCTACATTATTGTTGTCTGGGCAAACAAAATATCTGCTTAGCATCAGAAAAATACAACTGTTTTTCAGGAAAGAGTATATGGTACATTCTTAAAAAGATACCAATATTAGGCTTCAGCAGTGATTACCCTGGGGTGCTGCTTTTTTTGAAATTAAAGAGTCCAGGTTTGGACTTAAATCCTGGGTAAGTATTTATGCACAGCTATTCAAAATATATTACAGGCCAATCCTCAATTGTCTGCTCAGAAGCCAGATTGTGTGTGTGTGTGTGTTTGTGTGTGATGAATTTTCTGCAGGTAACTGGGTATAGCTGCCTTCCTACTTCATGCCCTCCAAAATGGTGGGATTTTTACATCCCTAACATTTTTAGGGAATAGTAGCAGATAGGAGAAACCTGTGACCTAGAATTTAAATGTAAAATATTTGAAAAAGGAAATGAATCAAGATCGGTATGAATATTTACAAACAAAGATAGGCGTAATGAGAAAGGCAGAATTCCCCAAATCATCTGCAGTATGGGAAATCATCTTAATCTGCAATTGACAGATGGGAAAAAGGCTGTTCAGGAGGTCTTTGTGGCTAGGAATTTGTGGCTTGGGTCAGGGCAGCACAAACCCAGCTGTGGAATGTTTAGTTTCCCTCTTACCGGATTTTGTCCATGAGAATAAATTCCAAAGTATAAATTGTAACTTTTTAATATAGTCCAAAACTGAAACACCTAACACAAAAGAAGTAAGGAAAACATTTCGAACACTCAACAAATTAGGTTTAAATGATAGATGCAGATTAAAAAAGACTTAAGGTTTGTGAGGATTGCATTTTTAAAACCAGCAAAATACACCATAGGTTTGGCCAAATAGGAATGTGTATGTTTTACTTGCTAATAATTTGGTTCCGCAACCCAACAAGACAGTCACAGACTTCAGAGGATAATTAGAACTGCAGAAAAAACAATTGCTATCAACCTGCCTTCCATTGAGGACCTGTATACTGCACGAGTCAAAAAGAGGGCTGTGAAAATATTTATAGACTCCTCACATCTTGGACATAAACTGTTTCAACTCCTACCCTCAAAACGACACTATAGAGCACTGCACACCAGAACAACTAGACACAAGAACAGTTTTTTCCCTGAACGCCATCACTCTGCTAAACAACTTCCGGTTGGCGCTGAAGAGATACAGACAGGGAATTAGCGGGCTCCTCGGAACCCCATGAAAACCCCGTCTGCCAAGCCCCTGCTGGTAGGTCTTTGGACCTACCCTGTCCTGTAGGGACAGGGGGATAGCCGAGAGGAATGGGCAGGTTCCTTGGGGCCAGAGGCTTGCCCTTTGTGCAGTGGAACAGTGGCCATGGCGACTGCCCTGAGACCACAGCAACCAGGATACAAGAATGCGCAGGAGGAGAAGAGGAAAAGCGGAGAGTGGAGCTGGAAGTTTGCATGCCGGGTGAGTGGACATCAACCCAGGCAGGAACTGCCCACAAATACTGAATTACAATTAATCTGCCCCAGCCTTAACAGCGGCTGAAAACTATTGGGGCACAAAGACAAAAGACCTGTTGCTGGATAACATAAATTACTGACCTTTTTGGAAATGTTTGATTACAGATCGGGATTTTTTTTTAACTTTTTGGTGGATAAATGAGATTGGACTATGTTTGGGAGAGAGGAAGGAGAAGAGGAAATAATTATGCCTTCAAAAACAAAGGAAAAAGACAAAGGGAGATGTATAAAATAGTTGCCAGCTGAAAAGTTAAAGTGTGAATTCCAGGCTGCTTGTTACTTGAAAAGAGAAACTTTGTTGCTTGTTATTTAAACTTGACTATTTTGAGGAAAAGACTTAGAGAACTTGATTTAGGATACATAATCTGTTCAGTGGAGGATTTATTAAAGATTAGAAAGAAGAAATTAAATGGAACAATGAAAACTGAACTAAATAAATGTGGCAACAAAAGAAGGGTGTGGTAGTAGAAGAAGGACATGATGATACCATATATGGAATAGCTTCAGAATTAACTTTGTAGATCTCATAACTTTGATAACATTGAAATGGAAAAGATACATATTTGGACAGACTAGAGAAAGGAATTTCTATTTTTATCTCTATTTCTTTCTTTTAGTATCTTTCTCTTTGTTTCTTTTCCCCTCTCTATTTTCTTTTTTTAATCCATTTGACTTCTTTTGTTATATTTCTACTCTCTTCCTTTTTTCTTTTTTCTTTTTTAGTGTTGCCTTATTTTTTTGTATTTCTTTTATTGTAATTATTATTATTGCTATTACTCTCTCCTTTTTTTATTATTCTTATATAAATATATAAACAATTTGATTAAGAAATAAGAGCATAAATGATTGAAGAAAAACATGATTTTTGGATGTTCTAATGCCTTTTTTAAACTTTGAATTTTTAACTAGTACCTCCTACAGATTTAATAATCTGGAAGAAAATGTTTACCTTTAAAGGCATTGGATGTTAAAAAGAATTATCTATAGAATTAAGAACCATAAAAATTGATCCTAAAGTGTTTCAAAATGTTTCCTATTGAAAATAAGAAATAAGCATGGAATGGGAGAAAACTTAAGAGAGAATAGGAGATAAGATATTTATTGAAATATACTTTTATCTTATATTGGTAAGAGATATGGAGGAGAATATTGGATATGGAAAACAATATTGGTAACACATTCCAAAGTAATTTGGAGTTAAATAACTGAATGAGAGATAAATGTTATGAATTAGTTAAATAAATGAATTTAGCAGTGGAGGAAAGCATGATTCTGGAGAACAGTTAAAGTAAATTGGGAATGAGTTAAAAATAAAAATAAGAGGTAGGAGTGGAGGAACGCATGTGCTGCAAAACAGTTAAAGCAAAGCTGTGAACCAGCCAAAATACTGAGTTAGGAGTGGGGGAAAGCATACGCTGGGTAACAGTTAAAGCCAAACTGTGAACTAACCAAAAATAAAAAGTTAGGAGTGGGGGAGATTATACCCGGGGATCAATTGAAATAAACTTATGAACCAGTTAAAAATCAGGGTAGGAGTAGAGGAAAGCATTGCTGGAAGGCAACTATTTCAGTTGTGAACCAGTTTTATAATAGATTTAGGAGGAGTTAAGGAGAAGGTTGGTGTGCAGTTAAAATTATACTGTGAACCAGCTAAAATAATTAAGGTAAGCAGTGGAGGAAAGCATTGCTGGAAAGCAGCTGATTAAAATGAGAACCAACTAAAAAACAAATTTAGGAGGAAGTGGAAGAGACTTTACTGGAGAATAGTAACTAAACTGTGAACCAGTTTAAATAAATACAGACAGGGGTATTGGAAAATACAACTGGGAAATAGATATTTAAACTATAAACTAGTTAAAAATTAGATTCAATAAAATATGAGAATAAACTTGAAGTAAATAAAATAAAGTATTGTGGAAATAACAAACTATAGAAGGAAATGTTGATTGTTTATGAAATGACTTTAAGAGAGGAGAAAAATACTTTTTGTCAAGATTATGGATATTAGATGTCATTTAAGAGAAGGAAAATATAGATTTGAGGTAATGGGTTTTAGGATTGAGGAATATATATGAAATATTGTTAAAATGATAAAGATTTAGAACAGTGTTTATTGTTCAGAATTTTGGCTGTAATAGTAGAATGATAAATGTTTAGAATAAGATTTTTTTCTTTTTTCTTTTTAAGATGTAAATAGATAAAATTTGGAACAAAATTGATTGAGGGAATGTGAATAATTTTACTTATTTTATGCCGGACCAAAGCCTTGCTCTAAAAAGATGTATTTTATGTTTTATGTTTAAAAAAATAAATAAAAAAAATTTGGAAAATTTTTGGGAAAAAAAAGAACAGTTTTTTTCCTGAACGCCATCACTCTGCTAAACAAATAATTCCCTCAATACTGTCAAACTATTTACTAAGTCTGCACTACTATTAACCTTATCATTGTTCTCACCACCCATCTCCTTCTACTTATGACTGTATGACTGTAACTTTGTTACTGGTATCCTTATGATTTATATTGATATTGTTTCCTGATTGCTTATTTGTATCCCATGACTATCATTAAATGTTGTACCTTATGATTCTTGATGAACATATCTTTTTTTTTAATGTACACTGAAAGCATATGCACCAAGACAAATTCCTTGTGTGTCCAATCACACTTGGCCAATAAAAAAAATTCTATTCTATTCTATTCTATTCTATTCTATTCTATTCTATTCTATTCTATTCTATTCTATTCTATTCTATTCTATTCTATTCTATTCTATTCTATTCTAAACACGCACTCCCTCTTGGAGCACTCTGTTCTTAGCACCTTCTTCATTTGACTGCTGTTTGGCTATGTTCCTCCATTCCTCTGAACAGTCTTTCTATTTGCCTATTGATAACAGAGGAAGACAGAGGGCAACAGATAAGTTGGGATATTTTATTCATTTATTCATTTATTGCATTTATTCATTTATTCACTTTTCATAAAAAGTGAATCTTTTACATAGAGGTGTCCATATAGCAATAGCAATATTGGAGAGAAAGTGATTGGCCATTGACCATCCAATAAATTGCTTGGTTGAACTTAGATATTCTGATTCTAATTTGACACTGTTACCATTACATTATCCTGCTCCAATTTGTTGACTCCAACAAAATTATCCTCTCCTAAATATAAAATCTTTCCCACAAAGGTAGAGGAACAGAGCATTTTTAAACAGTTGAGATCTCTTGTGCTCATCCAAAAAAAGAGGTGAGGGATTTACATGACATTGGCTTTGCAAAACATCTGGCACATTTAATTGATGCAACACGTAAAAATTAGGTTGCTAAGCAGTACGTTGTTGCCTGAGCTCAGTGCTCAGTTTTACAGTTTTAACCTATAAAGCCCAGAATAATTTAAGATCTAGCAATCTGAAAGAGTGAATGATTCTGAACCTATCAACAGAACAGGCTTTAGAAGCTCATGTAAAGCCCACTTCAGTTTGCAAAAGTAGTCCACTTTTTGCCCACTCTTTGCAACAGGATGGACCTTTTCATTTAGCCTTTTGAATTTTTCATCAGTGCTTTTACTTTATGACTGTATTTACAGTATGATAGTGCATTATTTATGTTTAAATCAATTACACATAAGTGTTTTCAGATGTCTTCAAAGATTGAAGTCCCTGTCACATGGAAAGAATGACTGGTACATTAAATGTTTGTTTGTTTAAAAAATAAAAAACTTTTAATAAAAAAAAACAGATCTGGAGTCCAGGGCTAATATTTTGTCATAAAGAAATCACTCCCTGTTGATTCTAGAGTTTACTGCAGAAGACATATCCACCTCTTGTAGGAAGGCTGAACTTATTTGATAAGCTCATCCAGATACCTGCTGGACCCAACTGGATTTCAGAGATTGGAATTATTTCTGAGGCTTCGATAAGCTTTGGCTGAAGCCTTAGTCACATTTAGGGATGAAGCAGAAGCAGCTTTGGATCAAATTAGACTCCCACTGTGCACAGTCCCTGATATGTCCACTGGTTTATGGAAGACTGGCTATGGATAAAGCGTCGAAAGACATTTGAATAGACAAAAGTGGTCCTACTTTCTAATGGACAATAAACTATCCTTGAATTGACTATGCTGTATATATGTTACTGTATTTTATTTCCTAATACTTCTAAAAGAATTAGATAACCTCAGTAACTCGATGGACTCAATATGATAGTATGTGGGAGAAACTTGACTCTAAATTTAAGAACAAAATAGGATGATATTATTTGTCAATGTTCTGCTTTCCCACCTTTTCAACTTTAGATTGCAATTCCAGATGAAACAAAGTGTGAAGATCGCCTTTCCTAATAAATGTGTAAATATGACACATTGGGACATATGCCTGCAGATTGTGGGGGGGAAGAGAGAGGGAGAGAGGAGGGAGAGGAAGGGAAGGGAAGAGAAAGATATGTATGTATGTATGTATGTATGTATGTATGTATGTATGTATGTATGTATGTATCAATGGTGAAATCCAAATTTTTTTACTACAATTTTGTGGGTGTGGCTTAGTGGGGGTGGGGTGGCTTGGTGGACGTGGCTTGGTGGGCATGGCAGGGGAAGGATACTGCAAAATCTCCATTCCTATCCCACTCTGGGGCCAGCTAGAGGGGGTATTTGCCAGTTCTCTGAACTGCTCAAAATTTCCACTACCGGTTCTCCAAAACCGGTCAGAACCTGCTGGATTTCACCCCTGGTATGTATGTATATGTATGTATGTATGATCTGTCTAGGTATATACCTGCCAGAAGACACTCCAAAAATGGGCTGGCCTGGGACAATCATAAGGAGGCATACTGTGAGGCCCATCAGTCAATGGAAATCTGGCTGGTAGGGTCCAGGAGAAAGGCCTTCTCTGCCATGGCTCCTGCCTTTTGGAACGTCTTACCCAGTGAGTTCGGGTTGACTCTCACTTTTCTGACCTTCTGCAAGAGCCTGAAGACCGGCTCTGTCAGATGGCTTGGGAGCCCAAGAGGAGAGCATCACACTGGAGGTGATTGATGAATTAAGAGGCCATCCCACCTCCCCGCCCAATGCACACCATTCCCTCCCTCCCCATACTTTTATTTTGATTGTAATTCCCATCTTTATTATTTTAGAAATATTTATCAGTTAGGATTTTAATGTTTTAATGCTGTAAGCTGCCCAGAGTCATTTTGATGCAAGATGGATAGCAAATAAAGTTAATACCCTCTTTCCCCTAAAATAAGACATCCCCTGATAATAAGCCCAATCAAGCTTTTGAGCGCATGCGCTAAAATAAGTCTCCCCTGAAAATAAGCCCTCCCTGAAAATATTTAAATGCAGAGCTGGAAATCAGGTAAGACGGCAAGAAGAGCCCCCACGCACCCCAAAATAATAAGACCTCCCTAAAAATAAGGCCAAGTGCTTATTTTGGGGTTCAAAAAATATAAGGCAGGGTCTTATTTTGGGGGAAACACGGTAGATAAATACAATTAATTACTGGCCAATGAAACTAATAAAATGATTAATCTTTCGAGCCCACTCCTGGTAATTGCCTGGGTCTGCCCATGCAATTTTCTTAGCAACAGGATGGTTACTGCTTTCTTTTGAGGTGTGTTTCTTTAATTTTCCTTCTAGCCTGAAGATAGTGCTCTGATACTTTCCAATCGTAAGCACTGTTCTTAAGCCTACACAGGGTCATCCAGTGCAGCCACCAGCCTGTATTGGATATATAACAATGATTAAAATGACTCATTGTGTAAGAATGCTACAAGAAGAATATCCGGAAGTACTAGTTCTATCTTTAATGTAAGGTTACATTAACAGAATCTTGCATAACTGAAAGTACACTTCTCCCCACTCACATATACACCCACAGAAACTAGGGAGGGTCTCTTCAGAGGATGCCCCCATTTGTTCTACAGGCTCAGCTGCCTTTTACTTGACTGTTGCTTACCCTGTGGCTCTTCCTCCTGTCTCTCACATGCCATTATAGTTGCTGAGCAAAAGGCATTTAGATGAGAAGGAAGGAAGGAAGGAAGGAAGGAAGGAAGGAAGGATGGAAGGAAAAGAAAAAGAAAGGAAAAAAGAAAAAAAGGAAGAAAGAAAGAAGAAAGGAAGGAAGAAAGGAAGGAAAGAAAAAGAAAGAAAGAAAGAAAGAAAGAAAGAAAGAAAGAAAGAAAGAAAGAAAGAAAGAAAGAAAGAAAAGATAATACTGAATAGATATCAGGCAAGAGGAAGGGATGAAGGGAGGAAAAGAGAGAAAACCTCTCGTGCCACTCCTTGGTCAATTTTTCCATCCATGCTTGATATAACTTTCTGGCTCCCAGACACGATCCAGCTATAATTATCTTTTTGTCATTCATCAATTAGAGGTAACAGTAACAGAATTGGAAGGGACCTTGGAGGTCATCTATTCCAACCCCCTGCTCATGCAGGAGACTTGTACTAGGGATTCAAACTGCTGAACTGCCAACCTTTCTGATCGACAAGCTCAGTGTTCAACATTCTGATGCTGATACTTCTCTGGAAAAGAACTTTTGTCTCTCCTACTCCAATTTATCCGTCAGTAACATGCTACCATGCTTAGGGCCAGGGGTGGGTAACTGCCACAGTTCCAAAATTGCTGACATGCTTTCTTGCATTTCCCTTTCAGAAACAACAGGGACTTTTCAATATGTCTGAGGACTGACATCTTGGTGGCAGAGATGCTTTGGGAGAATTTCAATAATCTAACTCCTGGCACTAATTCTATTAATTGCTTAAGCTCTCTTGGGTCGCGATAACAAATATATTTGCAGTTCACCAGTACTTTTCTTAAAAACCATATCTGTTATCTGACTTTGTACAGTAAGAAATGATTATTTAAAAGATGAAACAGATAACATTTGTGTCATACCTCATTATAGAAAGAACTGAAATTAACTGCCTTATACATTCATTTCTTATTATATGGAATTATAATAAGAAATTATTATACCACTTAATTTTAAATTTCTCCTTGGGTAGATTTTGTTTTGGAACTGCTCCTGAAGTCTTGAAGTCTAAAAACTTTGTAGGTTTCACCAAATTTGGACTGGATCTTATCACTCAGATCTACAAGATGTTGTGCTTCAGGATATTAGTGTATGCAACTATGCTCATTTCCCAAAGATCATCAGCGATTCTGAGTTCCCGGCATTTATCTGGAGTAACCTGATCTACAGTACTTGTTTTCTTTTTAAACACTCTTCTACCACACCTTCTATTAACCAAACCAAAACAGGATCTTCTTAAGGTATCACCTGAAAATATATTTCTCTTATATAAATCATAGCTCTTAGAAATGAGTACAATAAAGCACATATATTCTAGGTTTGGGTCTCTTTCTATTTTTAATGACAGTATTAAACAATAGCACTACCTTAAGTAGTGTGATGGAGCTGTTTCATTTTGTCTATTAAACTCATGACATCACATGTTGCACCTGAGTCCAGCTGGCAGGGTTGTTAAATCTGAGATTTACGAACCATTTTTTGCCCTTAGGGTTATATGTGTTCTTCAATAACATTGCAATTTTTTGCTATATTGAAATTTTCATGGGAAATAAGCTTCTGACATATATTGATATTTTGAAGATGGATTGAGCACAAAAGAATGTTAACCGATCGACACACTGTCTGTAATTGTTTGGAATGATGATGGTTTTTATGTTATGTTTTTTGTTTTAAAATTAAAAAAAATATTAAAAAAAAAAAGAAATTTAGGAGATGGAATTCTGCATTATTTGTTTGCCTGTTTTTTTAAAAAAAGGTAGACATGGAAATGGCTACCATTTCTAAAATAGGCAATACCATCACATTTACAAAAACTTTCAGCGAAGTGAGCAAACTTCTCCTTTTCCAGTAGATATTTGGGATTTTATTCTGTTTTTAACTTTTCGTATGGTTCAATGCAGGGGCGGGTTTCAAAACCCATCATTATCGGTTTGTTCGCATGCGCGCTTCTGTGCATGCAACACTTCTGAGCATTTGCAGAAGCATCCAGGCGGGTGGGTGGGGCCTCCCTCTGCTGTTGCTACCGGTTCGCCCAATCTGGGGCGAACTGGTAGCAACTAGTAGCAACTGGTTCAATGGTATTTTTATCTTTACCTTTTTAAAAAATAGTTTTAATTTTAGTTATTTGAATGCCAGTTTGGTTATTGTGTTATTTGGTAAAGTTCAGAGTTTTTGAATGGAGCAAGTTATGATAGTATATTGTAACAATTGTTTTGCAATAAATAATTCCCGCTATGTCTCCAATAGAAAGTTACAAAAAAAATTTGTATTTGCTACAGAGAAAACAAGAAAAGGGAATACTTGGGAGGGGGGGGGGATTTGCAGAACTTTTTTTTTTAAAAAAAAAGATAAACTGGAAAATGAATATACAAAAATTAGTGGTGAAGAGGGAAATAAAAGGGAGCACAATGTTATGGAAAATTTATTGATTGATTGGCTAGCATCCGAAACAGAGAATTCCTGTTAGCATAGGGCATTCAACTTTTTGTAGTTGGAACTAAAGAGAGTACAGTCAGTATTACAAATAAGTGGGGACATATCTTGGTTTCTTTTCTGTTTTCAAGTAACAATGTGTTCTGGACTGTATTCATTTCCTTAAACTAAAACTACTTTAGGATGGTATCCGTACTGATTTCATGTGTTTTCTGCCTCCAAATGCCAGAAAGCCACAAAACTAATTTTCAATTTTCTTGGGAACACATGCAGCCTTGTATGAGCCATGGTGGCTTAGAATGCAGTACTGCAGGCTACTTCTGCTGTCTGCAGTTTGGCAGTTTGATTCTCACTGGCTCAAGGTTGACTCAGCCTTCCATCCTTCCATAGTGGGTAAAATGAGGACCTAGATTGTTAGGGGCAGTATCAGTGGTGGGTTTGGGCGAACTGGTAGTAGTGGCAGTGGGAGGCTCCACCCATCCGCCTAGACGTCATCACAGATGCTCCAAGAATGCGCAGAAGGTTCTGCGCATGCACAGAAGTGCCACGCATGAGTTTACAGTTCCGAACCGATAGTGAAGGCAAGTGGAACCCACTACTGGGCTGACTCTGTAAACTGTTTAGCAAGGGTTGTAAAGCACTGTGAAGCAGTATATAAGTCTAAGTGCTATTGCTATTGCTACTGCTCACCACGATGAATCATCTCTGCACAACTCTTTATATATTACTAAGTCCAAGAAAAAGGGATGCAGTGGCTTAGTGGTTAAGACACTGAGCTTGTCAATCAAAAGGCCAGCAGTTCAGCGGTTCGAATCCCTCATTCCGCGTAACAGGGTGAGCTCCCGTTACTTGTCCCAGCTTCTGCCAACCAACAGTTTGAAAGCACGTAAAAAATGCAAGTAGAAAAAAAGGGACCACTTTGGTGAGAAGGTAACAGTGTTCCATGCGCCTTTGGCATTTAGTCATGCCGGCCACATGACAACAGAGATGTCTTCGGACAGTGCTGGCTCTTTGGCTTTGAAAGGGAGATTAGGGGACTGGAGGCTAAAGCATATCAAAAATGGTTGCTGGAATTTGGTATGTCTAGTTTAATGAAAAGAAAGAATAGTGGGTGACATGATAGCAGTGTTCCAATATCTCAGAGGTTGCCACAAAGAAGAGGGAATCAAGTTATTCTCCAAAGCACTTGAGGCCAGGACAAGAAGCAATGGATGGAAACTAATCAAGGAGAGAGGCAACCAAGAAAAAATTTCTTGACAGTTAGAACAATTAATCAGTGGAAAAACCTTCCTCCAGAAGTTGTGGGTATTCCAACACGGGACGTTTTAAAGAAGAGATTGGACAGTCATTTGTCTGAAATGGTATAGGTTTTCCTGCCTGAGCAGGGGGTTGGACTGGAAGACCTCCAAGATCCCTTCCAGCTTTGTTTATTCTGTTCCGTTCCGTCCCGTCCCACTCCCACTCCCACTCCCACTCCAATCCATTCCATTCCATTCCAATCTTTTCTTGGAAATACGGAAACAATACATTGTTATTGCTAAAGTAGCTGTAGAACAGATTGAATAAGGTAGGATCTCTGTGTCATAGGGGACACATTTTTAATGGCATGTGGGAATTCCAATTATCTTGGAAGTGGGGTGGGGGGAGATGCCACCAAGATAATGATCAGATTAGATGGCATACTCCAGCAGCTGCATAATAGGCAGAGAAAAAGACAGAAATGAACCTCCCTTACTTCACAGGCTGTAAAAGGGACAGCAGGACATTTTTACTATCAGACTCACAAGTTTCTATTCATTTATCTTACAATAAAGTAGAATTAGTTCATCAAGTCATGTCTGGTCTATCTGGGAAGACTGAAACTATCTTTCTTCTCCCCAAGAAGATGGTGGAAGATGGAAGAGTCAAGCTTTCAGGCTCTTTTCTATATTTTGTCTCATTTAAGAAGAAACTTTAAGAATTGAATTTAGGATTACTTTTATAATCCCAGGCCAAGCCTCACTTCTTAGTCATGCCAGAATATATGAAAGAGAGGAGATATAAGATTTTTTAAATATACGTTGAAGATTATAATGTATAGTGAGATGAATCAACTACAGAAATATGCAATATTACAGAGTTTATAGCTCCAACAGTCAAGAGTCCATTGTACAGTATTACGTTTTAATTAACAGGAAGGGCTCTTGTGGCCAAGACCAAAGCATTTAGGATGTTTATAAACATGAGCTGAAAGTTATAGTTCACCTTTGTTTTTGTACTTTAGGACTTTGGATTTAAAGTATGTAGCTCATGATTTCAATTTGTATCCCACTGTTTTACTCTGATCTGAGTTAGCCTATGAGCCAATATGGTACAGCAGTTGCTCCAACCAAGGAACCTTGAAAGTATTTCCAGGGAATCATTGCACATTCTACCCGCAGTTATCAGGTCACTTAGTAGCAACTTTTTAAAACCAACTTTTGATTGGTTTATCTTTCCTAGGGAATATATTGCAACTCCAGAGGGTAAATACAAAATCCTAGGAAAAAAGCAGTGATTTGAAGGAATTTCCAACAGGAACCTCATGAGTGTTTTGGCATGTTTCAAAGCATTTTTGCTGTTTGAACCTGAGGCACAGCACAGCTTTGGTGTAATATGTGTATACGAGAGAAATGAAGAGAAAACATAAAAATCACACATTTCTTTCAAATTCTTTGAGGTCTTTTAGACGAGGGGTCTCCAACCTTGGCAACTTTAAGCCTGGAGGACTTCAACTCCCAGAATTCCCCAGCTGGGGATTGAAATCCTCCAGGCTTAACGTTGTCAAGATTGGAAACCCCTGTTTTAGACCATATTGTAGAATCATCCAACTATAATAGTGCCGAAAGAATAGTAATGAAGACAGGTTTTGTACCACTGAAGTGTTGGTTGATACTATGAAGATGCTGTACGTCACTGCTGGAGAAATGACCAAGCTCCTTCATCTGAACATTATCAAAACATTTTTCTCTTCTGCATCTCATCTTTGCAACCTCTGTGACGGAGTTGTGAGAATCATTTCTATACACTGCAGACAATGTGCTTACCAGTGAAGAAAAGAGAAATACCAGAAGACTTTTCCTTTCCCATTTATTTATTTATTTGATTGGTTGATTGTTTCCTTCCTACAGAGGACCTATCTCAGAAAACCCTCATTAATGTTTGATTTTTTAAAAAGAAATGTTTAGAATATCCTGCACATTTCCATAGTTTGAGGTTTTTCAAAAACTAAATCTAAGCAGTTACTTTATGTTGTTCCTATTCCGCCCAAATCCCCAAAGGCTTTTCAGCATCACAAATTTGTGACCTGCATCAAATCGACTTCACCTGCTTCGCATGTTTAGGTTGAATTTTATTATAGGTTTATTTTTCATGGTAGAAGCAGCTGTGCATCTTCTAGTGCTGTCAAAATACAGTTCCCAAAAGTCTGAGCCAGGACAGTTGCTAATATTTGTAATCAGCAACACTTAGAGGACCGCATCTTCCTTATGGTACATCTCAATATTAAATATACCACTTGTATATGCTAGTCCCTAGGGTCTAAAAATGTATCCTACACTGATTAAGAACAGTGCTCTGAGCTGCTGCACCAAATAGTAAATAAAATCCATCTATGAGTAGGACATTCTAGTATCTTAAGCAAAGATTATCATCTGAAGTGTGCTGATATTTCTCCCCAAGTAAATATGTACGAGGCTGAGATAGTATCTCTTTCCTGTTGCAGCTTTTTCTGAGCAATTGATTAGATTTTTAAAAAAATGGTAGACCACACATAGAATCTGTCAGTCTTATCAAGTAAGTTGATAAAACCTTGACCAACACTTTACCCAATCGGAAGGGCAGGAATCCAGCCTGTAGATATAGAACTAATCTTATCAAGGGCCTGTGAGTGATAAAGCAAAGAAGTTAAAACACCACCTGCCCTCTTGTCACACGACAATCTAGACATTCTGTGTTTGTGGCTGATATCTGGTATCGGAAAAGGAATAAACAGTTTGTACAGAAAACATTTTTCACATGGGGAACGGAAGAGATGAAATGGCCTAAAAAGTTGGCAAGTGGGAGCTGAATTGAGGAGAAAAATAAAAATGGCTAGCAAGCAAAGGTGGAATTATGGTAAGTCATCTTGGACTGTAGAAAAGGTCTACAGGATGATTCAAGACCACTGAAGAGAAATTGGCGTAAGGAATTGCCAGGCAAACAGTATGACAGTGTGCGACCTATCTATCCTGCAGACTTAACCAGAGGAAAAAGAAGATCAAATATTTTCTTCTTTGCGCAGATATATAGAGGGAGAAAGAAGCAAAGACATAAGAAAAAATAATCAAGCACTCCTAATGTCAGCTGTCTACTAAATTTAGCTAAACTCTTGATTAATTTTTTGGGGAATGTAGTAGTTACTGTTATGATGCACACATGGGTCTTATAACACTAGCAGTACTATTGTCAGCAGACAAGTCTGTAATTGTACCCATTGGATCACAACTTTCTGTTTCCTTTGAAAGAAGACAAGAGGGAGGACAGAATTGTAAGTCCACCTGTTATTTGTTGAAATCTTTTTATTTTTACCAAGAATAAAAGATTCACAATGATTCACCCTGTGTGCTATATTTTGTCTGATTGATCCTAAGATCAATCCAATAGAAGACAATATTGTAGTTCAGTACAGCTTGGAGTTCTTGGTGCCCTCTGAGCTTGGTTGTTTGCTTGCAGAAATTTGACTATCCAACAATGTAATATATTACACTTAGTACAACCAAGCTCAGAGAGCATTAAGAACTCCATTGTTCCTATCCCTAATAACTTCACAAGATGCATTACCCTAGATATTACCAGTTACCTTTACAAGAAGTTGCTGGGGAACTGAGATGATAGGGAATAAGAAGATGGCTGGATTAGAGATTGACCCAAACAGGGCAAGAGCAGCAGGAAATGGCAGTAATCTTGCTGGGCAAATAATAGGTTTACCAATTGCCTGGATAGCTGAATTAGACATCCAGTTATGAGACCACTGCTACACCCCCATAGAAGTTTTACTTATAAGTACACGGATTGTGTATATATGTTTACTTCTCTTCTGTCTTGTTCTCATCATACACTAAGTAAATAATAATATGTAAAAGATGCAGAAAAAGAAATTAATATGCTGTGAATATAGGGTCAGTTAATATTAGAGTTCAAAGAAATTTGTTTTCTTTAGTCTCACATTGCACTAATCAGGTTTTTTTTTAGCAGCAGTCTGTTTTTCTGTCCATTAGAAATCTCAATTCTAAATGGTTAGAATCACCTGTAAGTCATCGCAAAATCCCATAATTTGAATAAATATAGTCCTAGGAAGATCTAAAACACCATACAGATTTTTAACAAAAAACACAGAAAGCTTTTAAAAGTGTTTATTAAATATTTTCTATTTTTAAATAAACATTTGACATTAAAAAATTATATAAAATATTTGTTTGTAATATATATATATATATATATATATTAAAAAGAACACAGTTTGAACCAGAATTGCAACTCTCTTAAAAAGCAACTTTAAAAAAAGACACGGGAATGTGGTTCTTAGGATCTGACTTTAATACTAAACATTTACTGTGCCAGCAAGCAAGTGCTTAAGACGGAGCAATTCAATTGCTGCATCGAAGCGCAATGATAAACTTGGCTCAAAGGTGAGAGGGTGGGGTGGGGGACGGACACTGATCTTTCTTGGAAGCAAGCCAGAGCTGATCCGTGCTATGGCTCAATGACCTATACCAAGCCCCTGCTAACGCTTAAACCTCAAAACCTCCGTTAAGTCCTACTGCAATAAAATTAAAAAGGAAACTGAGGCCTGCTCACATCAATGAAGCAACATACAATGCATTGTTTAGCAATCATTCCTCACAGAGCCTGATTTGTTACATCCACACCCTCCTCTTTAAAAAAAAAAAAGTCTATCAATATTGATCTGGTTCATTAACTTTCAAGCAGCAAAGGCAGCAGCATTCCCAGAGACCAGCTCAGAACCATCACCTACCTTGCCAAAACAGAGAAGGGCAAAATGTCAGCTACAGAAGAAAGAAAAAAAAAAAGAAAAGAAAAAAGCACATGGGTTGAAATGAAGCATGAAGCCGGAATGACTATCCCTTGAAGAGCTGGAATGTTCTCAAAAACAAAACAAAACAAAACAAAAATCTCTTAAGCATAGAAAGTGCAACATTTCGCTTTGCTTCACTTCAAAATATGGCTGTAAATATGCAGCTCCCATTTGCTTGTTATAGCTCAACTCTCCACTACAACATGGAAAAAAGAATGAAGGGGTTTACATCCTGGACAAATCCTTATCTATGAGATTCTGGGTCTAAAGCTTAAGAGGCAGAGCTGCTTATTTCAAGACAAACACACAGAGCTCTTAACCTCACAGTTTTGTTGCTCTACTAAAGAAAATGCCTAGCTTTTGCAGGTACAAACAATGGATAGGAAACCATGCTGCCTCCTTTAAAGACTAGGGATACATTTACAACAAAGAATCTGAGTTTGTTTCTGCAGCCAAGTTCTAATACTGAAGGACATAGCCAGGCAACGCACTTGCCGGAAAGAATCAGCAAGCAAAGAAGGGGGTTAAGGACCCCCAATCTTAGTCCGTGTCTTCCATGCAAGGATATTTTTAGTTTACATCTGCTGGGCAAATATTATGGGAACACAGATCTACTGAAGTAAAAAATAGGTTTGAAAGTATTTTGAGGAAGGGATACCTTGACCTGATGGAAAAATACAAAGACAGATGCCCCAAAGGCACAGGATTTCAGCCATTCTAGGAGCATGCCCATACTTGGACTTTTGCATGCCGGCATGTTTGTTTTGCTGCAGAATTTCATTGGTGATGGTGTTGAGGTTTGGAAGACAGAAAATCTAAACAGCAATTCAGCACAGCTACATTTCAAACATGGTTCCACTTACACGTGAAACCATTTCAGGGGGAAAATGGTTCCTGGGCATCTCTTATCAGTTAATAATTCCTATGATGTCAGGAGAAACAAAGGAAATAAGACTAATTCTCAATACAACTTGAGTCTTGTTCCATGAGTACATCAGCTGGTGACTTGTACCAGTGATAAAATATAAGGCTCAAAAAGTTAATACTCCATGGCTAAAGTCTGCATACAAAAGGCCAGTCGCCTCATTCTACAGCTGCTAACTGGAAGACTGTTAGGAAACCCCACAAGCCAGCCAAGACAATGCTCCTTCATATTCTTTACACCTATCCAGTTACTGGCATTCATTATCTTGTGTAGTATGGAAAGATATTTATTCATTGGCTTGTCCTAAAAACTAAGTAAAATCCATTTTATTACTAAGTTAAAATTTAAAGTTAAAAACTTCTCTCATTTTGTACGATAGGGTTAAAAATGGATCCTGGGAATAAAACTGTAAGCTCCTGGAAAAATAGCAACTTTCTCTGAACAGTGTGTTATATTATGCGGAGTGCTAACTGGATGGTGTTATGCATAGAACTGTACTTTACAACCTACAAAGCTTAGGAGATGGACAAGGTGCCTTAAAAATGAACAGCTGGCATGAGGCTGACGTCCTCAAGTCTTCAGCAGTTCTAAAAGAAGTAAGGAGGCAATTTTCATCCACGTTCTTTAGCATGGCTGTTCAAACTGCAGAATCCACATCTAATAGACCTGAAGAGGATGCCATCTGTTCCCTGTCAGAATGGATTAGGCACAATAGTTCTTAGTAGACCATCTCCATCACACATGGGATTTTGCAGTCCAAGTGACTACCTTCCTTTTCTCAAGCTCCAATTTGTTGGCTGAATGGCAGAAAAAAGGCAACTTGTATAATGAATACCAATCTTGGCTACCAGAAATAAATAGCGTCCATTTTCCTGATAAATTCCTTCTCATTAAAAAAAAAGTATAAAAACAATCTTCCTGGAAAAGTACTGCTGTAGCTTCAGTTCCAGAGTTTCCTTTGTGCAATTTCTCCCAATAATAGCAACAGATTTGTACTTTGAAAGTGGGGCTTTCAGTCCAAAACCCCAGACAGTTTCTCATTTCAGAGGGAAGGGTGCAACTGGAAATAAGAAGATATGAAGAGCCATCACTGTTTAATTCAAACAGTATCAATGAGTTAAGAGGTAAAGCACAGGCCATTATTTTATTACAAATCACATAAGTTAACTTTTGCTAAGGCATATGCAACAATCCAACTTCAGTTCTCATGCCTGACCTTTGACTTCACAGAAAATGCAGTCTTCAAATAAGAATGCAGATTTTTTTTTCAGACTAAGAATGGATGGTAAGTTGATGCTTATCTGCTGCTGCTAACCCTAGGGACATAGCTACATTCCATAGCACCTACTTATAGTTACAGGAAACTTGTACCTATGTAAAAAGGAGGTAGCAGGTTGCATGTGCCAATCACGAAGAATAATACATGATTCTTGGGCACCTGCTAAGGCTTGACTAATCCAGCATCTTGTTTCCAAACAAGGCACCAAAATATATCTAAATTTCTGGACAAGACAGCAGTATTCTCTTTTCTGGCTCTAGCATTTAGTATTCATAGCAAACTGTATTCAAAACTGACCACCAAGTTTATGCACACGTATGATGTAACTGTTGTAAGACAGACAACAAAAACTCCTCCAAAGACCTTATTTCCCTCTGAGAAAATTAAAAAGATAACCTACCTCATACTTCCCTTTGAATCTGCAACTCCAAGTATCCCTCCCCTCCACTTAATGACCTACAAAAAAGGAACAGGAATCTTAAAAGACAAAGAGGAAGAACTGATGATTCATTAGTCAATATTTTGTACAACTTTCAATGACTTGGTGCCCTCATTTTGTAGCACAACATAGTTGGAAATCATCACATTGGCACATTCACACAGTAGCCCAATAGATTCTATCCCACAGGAGTACGTTCAAGACCCCGAGGGGCATTTCATTGAGTTTAAATGTAAGAATTTGAAATATGTAGCGAGAAAGAGAGGATCTATAGGTCAGGAATGATTGATCTAAAATAGGAAGAGGCTAACAGATGAAAATCTAGTTATACACAGGCAACTTCATGATCTTCCGGTTTCTTACCTTTGTTCTTCTGTTCTTTCTATATTATTCCCCATCTGCTGTGTCCACCTTCTTAGGATCTGTATGAAATAAAATAAGAATTGGGTAGTGGAACAGAGAACCCTGATTTGAACAAACCATGAGTGGGCTGAATTGCTGGTATAATTGGTACTGGATTTCCAACTGAAAGGCTATTTTAAGAGGAAATGGAGAAACAAACTGAAAGCTACTCCAAGAAAACGCTTCTACCAACAAACATAACAGCTGTCTTTGCATATGGACGGCTCCCCATACTATTAGTCATGGACCAACTTTTAACTCAAGTTTAATTTTGTTCAGCACACTTTTTCACAGTGTGGTTTCCTGGCATGCCATTTAAAGCTAAAGTATGCCGTTCAGGCCACATGTCACAAGCCCAACATTAGATTCTATCCTCACCACCTCCAGGCTTTTCAAGATTTCTCCATTTCTTATTGCACAATATAAATTACAACATTAATGAAAAGATAGCTATGACTGTTCCTGTGTAGATTTCAGCCTTGGAAGAAACTGTGCCCCATAAATCAAGAGGTAACTTGTTTCCTCTTCCTTCCTATGAAACAGTTCTTCTAAATAATGGATGAAGTAATGAATACATGCAACATGTTTAATCCCAGTGCAGGTCAACATTGTCTCTAGCATACAACTACATCTTGTCTTGTTCAACCTGGAAAGATATTTATTATATTTATAATTTTTCTTCAACTCCATAAGACTTTCAAGCTACTTAGGAACATTTTCCAACCCTATCCCGATTCTAGGAATCAAAAGATGAATCACAGGATATGCTTCCCACTCATCAGCGACATCAGTTCTAAGCACTATACTTTTATAGCCAAGTACTTTTAAAAAGTTGAGTGGTGGTGCTGGGCAGCATGGGAAGTACTCCATCTTAAGCAATGCTTGCATCTTGTGGTGTAGGAAGCTCTAGGACTTAAGGTGGCCCAGGCAATCCAAGACAGAGTTATCACTGCAAGGCATGCATGAGATGAGATGCATGCACCCCACAAACCTAGCTTTTTTTTTTTTTTGGCATCCCAATGAAAACAAAAGAAGGATGATATTTTACAGCAGCAAACAAAACGTAAGACGAGTTGCAGGAAATACTTAAGGGAAATGCAAGGAAAGCGTTTTTGCCCAGGGACACAAGAAACTATTTCACATCTAACGTTGTTGCTCATACCTAGCGCTAGTGGTTTTCCAGACCTATCTTGAGGATGGCAGGTACTGAACCTGCAAAGTTTGCATTTTGCCAAGAAGCTATACGTCTCTCTAAATGACAGTTCTATGTTACCATCTGCAGGAAACTCTACGCCTCAAATTTGCCACCAAGAGAAAGAGGAAAGGAATGTAGATGTACATTTGTTAAGGCAGGACTCAACCTTACCCTGGATTTATGCAAGTAGAACAGCAGGCCTCCCAGGGCTAGCAGGATTCCCAGGACACTGGGTATCACCACATATGTCATAGACGTCCCTTGGATATTTCTGGGCTCTGACTTCTTGATGTGCTTCTCTGCGTTCGGAGGAATGAAGTTCAGATCAAAGCTGGGTCCCAGCAGGCTATCCTCCAATTCCCTGTCCTTGTTGGCCAGACCCTCTTCTCGTCTCTCCCGCAGCTGGCTATTTTGCAGTGCTTTGGAGTTTTTATCTTTGCTACTTTGCTTTCCCCAGGAGTAGCTTTCATGGGATATTTGTTTGGGGGGTGAGGAATTCTCTGTAGTGGCCACAAATCTAGAAGAATCTTGTGTTGCAAAGACAGGAACTTTGTGGCCCAGGACATGGGGACTGCCACTGGAGGGCACACTAGAGCTGTCTATTTGCTCCAAATTGGAAGATGATGTCAGAGTTAAGCTGAAAGCACTGCTGGCAACAGTGGTATCCTGATCAGATGCGAGTCCTGGAATGGCCTCAGTTTTTTCTTTTATCTCAAACCATTGCTGATTGAGAAAGGATTTGGCTAAGTCAGAGAGAGGGAGATGCTGAGAAGCTAACTCATCAGTTCTTTTCTGGCTTTCACCAGTTCTGGAATCCAGGGAGGGAGATCTGGTCTCCTTGGATTCCAACTGTTTCTGGATAGAAAGAGAAGTTGAGGATGGTGATGGTAATATGACATCAATACCAGCACTGAAGTCCATGCTTTCAGTGATTTCTTGGCTTTTATCGGTGCTTCTAGTCACCCTAGACCTGGTATTGCTCTCTAACCCACTATGAATTTGAACAGTATCAGGAAGCCTTAGTAGTTGGAGAATGCTGGCAGCTGTCTTCCTGCTGCCCAGCTGCTCTGCATTGGAAGAGAAAGACTCAGAAGTTGGAACAAGATATGTCGAGCCTTCTACATTGATCGGGCTTGCAGATGAACAGTTGCAATCCAGGGCAGTAACAACACCTGAAAAGATCCAGATAGAGAGAATGGCCATAGAGTAATCAGCTTCTTAAGATGCAAGAAGAACCAAAGGGTTGCATTAGGCTCAAATTAGACACTTTCTTTAAGCTACCATCATGCCAACACCAGATTTCAGCCTTTTTTCAAATCACGGCGAAAAGCAACAGAAGAAACTGCAGGTTAAAATTGAAACAAAGCAAGGCAACCAGCAGCAGGATCCAGAAAGAACTTTGAGGATGAAAGATTAATGAATGAATTGATGGATGGAGGAAACAGTGTAAGATTAGCTTGGGGTAGCAACACCAAGGAAGAGCTCATGCAACTAAAGTTTATGGAGAAATCATATGCAATTAAGACCAAGCACTGGATCAGAATTCAATTGTCCAGAAAATCAACAGGAATAGTAATTTCTCCATAGGAATGGCGACATGGATATTCATAGCCATAACAAGTGGCCATAACAAGTGAATCTATAGTATACGTCACTATAGATGCTGCATGCACAGACATAAAACATAAACTTCTGCAAGAAGATAGATGAACTCAAGACAGATTTTCAGGTCAGTGACTGCATTCTCCTTGGCAACCATTCAGAAGGACTGAAGGCTTCATTATCTCATTGGATCGCAGAGTAATAAAACTAAAAATGAGGTTTATTTGGAAGTAGATTTAAGAAGTGGAGAAAAGCCCAGCTATAAAGATTCCATTCAATTATGCCTGAATAATGCTAGGACCGTTAGGAATTGAAGCATTTTATATGGACCTTCCATGCTGAATTTAAAAAACAGAAGGATGGATATGTAGACAGACAGAGACAAAGAAACACCAGTTAGATAAGAATGCAATGTCTTCTCAACTTATTCCCATCTTTGCAGCTTAGCCTTTCCATCTATTTGAGGTCCACCTCAGGAATATATCTGAAATTCTCTGCCATGGTATTAAAAGATCCCATTTCTGGTGGTCAGCCACCATTCTAGGATTCTTGAATCTTTAAGCAGAAATACTGCAGTTTTGAAATTGAAGTTGATTGTGAAGATGCTTAGAACAAAAGTAATATCTATTACAAATGGTTCCGTGGTAGGCTTTTAGGCAGTCTTTATACATACTGCTTGAAGTTTCTCTCAACGCTAATGTAAGCCAAATATGTGACAGAGGGCAAAAAAATAAACAAATACAGAAATATTAAAGTTGATTAACACAGAACAATGGGTAATGGGGAAGAACTTCAACTGACATTGTGTTAAAATCCACACCATCCTGCTGTATAGTACTAACAATACCACTTATACTTATATAAATGCTTTACAGTCCTCTCTAAGCTGTTTATAGAGTCAGCATATTTCCCCCAACAATCTGGGTCCTCATTTTACTGACCTCAGAAGGATGGAAGGCTAAGTCAACCTTAAGCCAGTGAGGATTGAATTCCTGGCAGTGGGTAGAGTCAGACTGCAATGCTGCATTCTATCCATTGTGCCACCACAACTCTTATTCATGCACACAAGAGTCAGGAATCCGTAGCTACATCAGACTTAAAAAGATTCAGTGTTTTCCTCACTTCAAACTAAAGAGGCCCACTGCATTTCCATTCAAATGAGATGCCTGTTGACTTCTAAAGCTTGCATTCCAGCAGACAATAGACAACACTTGCACATATAAATGCACAGAGAAGCCTACTCCAGAAACATAAATGCACATATATAAAAGACACAAAATGCTTTACCCAATTTAAAACCCTCGCTCCCCAACTCTATGCCAAACAATTGGCAAGAAATGCACATCTGAAAGATTTGAATTGTTTACCTGGAGAAACAGTTTCCTTTTCCTGGGATTCTGAACACTTCTGGAAGACTCCGCTGCAATCATCTGTGAATGTTTCCTTGTTCAGAAACTGCTTGGCTAAGCTAAAGTATTTGTGCACCAGTTGCAGAGTCTGCTCTGCAGTACGGGAGAAGGTCTTGATGCACTTCTTTCAGAAAACACGAGGGAAAAAGAAACAAAATTAGCTGCTATTATGTATATTGCAGCATAAAAAATTATCACCAGTCAATCAACTACAAAAATAGTTTCTCTACTTCCATAAGGAAGGCCTATTCTAAACTTTATACTGAAGATCCTATAAGGAATATCCAACATATCAATAGGTTTTTGAAGGTCAGTGGGATAGAGCAAATACTTCCTCATCTCAGTCCCTTAGGAATTTTCAATCCCTAAACATTAAGTGTAATCAAATACAATATATGACACATTCACTCCACAAACTCTGTTTCCTGATTGACTCTGTAGATCTCATTGGTTAAAACTGCTAATCTATTTGGGGGATTTTCCTAAAACTACTTTTTCTCATATTTGGGGACATTTTAACTGATGAAGAGTTCTGGAGAATTTAGAAGAGTGCATGCCTTTTTGAGTTATTTTGATTGGTCCTAAATGATATCACCCAAATGAAACATTTTGCATATTTTGTCCATGGGCCAGCATAAGATAAAACCAACCAAAAATATAGCTATAGCTGTTAAACTGTAAGCATTTCCTTCCCATTGCAGATAGCAAGCACTTGGAGGAAGAAGCAGCTGGCTGAAACCTATCCATTGCTTCAAAGGCCCCGAAGTAACCCTGTTTCTGTCCTAACTTTAGGTACTTTAAAATTATGTACCTGTGTATGTGAAGTCTAGAAATGTGATTAAGGTTATATCTGGTTCAACCCCAACCTCTCTAAAAACAAGGCACATTCAAGGAAAGACACAGTATTAACATTATTTCTGAGGATTGCAAAACTGATCAGTAAAATTTACCTTGTTCTTATCATTGTGAGGCTTAATGCATCTTGCAAGGTTCACATATAATCCCTTTATCAGATGGAGTTTCTCGTAGTTTGGAGTATTATTCTTGAATGTAATATTATCAATGATATCTTTCAGGGGATTATAGGCTGCTTTGAGAAAACATTCAGTATTATCCTAAAAGATAATAAATATAGATGTCAACAATGAAAATATTCAGTTTTGATGTGAAAAAGTTAGCATTGTTCAGATCAAGTACTATTTTTTCTTGTTGCTACCACCTGTCCTTTCCAAAAAGGGACAAGGGTAAAAATAGCCTTGAAGATGATCAATATAATTGCTCTTCTTCAATTATAAAGGGTCCAAAGAGGTAAGTCAATCAAATGAACAACAGCATCAAAGGCTCATTAATTTCTCTTGGGATATTTTGTCTAGGAACTCACCATGGATCAGATGAAAAACTAGATGCTAATGACCTCTCTAGCATCTTACAGGACTCAGGACTACCCAGGAGACACTGACCGCTGATGCAAATTCTAATGGTATACCAATTAATAACTAAGGCAAGATTTAATTCTTTTAAACCTTTTAAGCCTTTAAAAACAATATATTTCAATTGGGTTCCAGAGACTCTTAGGGTTTTCTCATAACATTTTTGAAAGCTAACTAAGTAGAATGATAACCTTTCTTTAGTAACTGTGGGGAGGAAATAATCACGATCCAGTGATTTTGAGCAATCCACAGTTTCAAAACCAACTGGTATTCTCAAGATTTAACATGATAGAAAATTCTGGTTTAGAATCTCCTAGCAGTGACCATGCTAGAGGAAAAGATATGCAGAAGCCCAAAGCTAAACCAATGATCAGCACTATACTCATAATTCCTCGTAGTGAAAAAAAAAACCTTTAAAAAATACATTGAAATCCAATGCTCCAAACTCTGGACACTAGAAGCTCTTATATAAACTCTGATTGGCAATGGGACAAACTGAATACAGTGTAAGTTCTTGCAACTTACCAGTTCCCTTTCATCCACATATTCAAAAGATTGCAGGCAGGAAGTTTTCATCTGACTATCAATCTGTAATGAAAAAATACAGGGTAAATGTCCGTTAATCTTACTCTGTTTTAGCTTTATGAATCCAAAGAATGTTCCAAGGAAGCCAAGATATCTAGGGCAAACGTAAACACTAGTGGCAGCATAACAAAGTTAGAGAACTGAATTCCTTGCATAAACCTAGAACTTGTTTTAGGGAGTTGCAAAAAAAGCGAAACGTAAGTGTTTGGGACAGTGGTGGGTTGCTCCCGATTCTGTCCGGTTCTTGTGAACTGATAGTAAAAGTGGCGGGAGGCTCCGCCCACCTGCCCGGACGTCATAATGGATGATCTGTGCATGCGCAAAAGCTTCTGCGCATGCACAGAAGTGTACAAGCGCGCACAAGCAAAGCAAGCACTCCCATTGTGAACCGGAAGTAAAGGTTAGTAGAACCCACCCCTGGTTTGGGATGACTAAATCAGGGAATGGTTCAGAGTTAACCGCAGCAAATGATCAGAGTTGGGACTGTCAAAAAGGCACATCCACAGCCTCATTAGCAATGGCAACAATCAGCAGCAATATCACAGAGCAACTCAGGAAAAGGCGAGCAGGAAATAAATGAGGAAAAAAGCTTGGCTCAATATCCCAAGAATGATAAACAGTTTAAGAATATCACTTTTGGTTTTCGGTTTACCATCTTCAGCCTGTCCCCACTTGCCCAAAGTATGGGGGAGTTTTTGATTCTGCCAAAATGGCTTCTAAGCCAGCACAGCAACAACTAGGCACCAAGCAGTTAACCAAATAAAACTCTAGCAATCCGAACCATAGTTTCTGCTTTCTAGAAACTGCTGAAGAGAGTTTCTTCAAGCAACATCAACAGGAAAGAAATTATACAATTTCCACCATTCTGGGAACCACATTATCCATTTCACAGCCGATCTCTTCCCTGAGCATATTTGACTATGAATTTACAATTTGCAGTGGTAGTCTTTGACTTATAATGGCAATTGGGACCAAAATTTTGGTGGCAAGTCATAACAGTTGCAAGTTGAGGCACCCACATGACTGGATCCAATGTTATGACTATTTTTACAGTGGACATTAAGCTTATCACATGGTCGTAATCTCGGATGGGCAAATTTTTTTTGCCAGAAACTGGCCAAAAAAATAAATAAATCACAGATTAAAGTCATGTGACTGCAGGACACTGTAACCAGTTGTAAATGTGAGCCAGTTTCCAAGTGCTCAAATGCAGTCATGGAAGTGTGTGTGTGTATGTAATATATTATGACTTAAAAAACCAACTGTATTTGTTGCTTTGATTTAATTCCATCATTAGAGCTATTGTTAGGTAAACAAGGAAAATCACATTAGAATGAAAAAACAGCTTTACAAAATCAGGTGTCTCTGCAAGTATAATTCAGTTTTTTGAAACAGCTACTGAAATAGATGATGTAATGGGGTTTCTGAATAAACATTGTTAAAACATGACAAGCATCATTAAAATTGCTTGTTCGGTCAATCTTGCAACTTCCCACATGATTTAAAGGCATTTAACTAGGGAATTCCCAGAGTTTTAAATATACATTTTGTTAATCCAATTCTTTTCCTAGATCTAAATGGCATGAAAATCCCACTCTCTGTTCCAAAATCTGTATTCTCTTTAGGAGTAAGGAAGAGAGATTTTTATGATAGTAATATGCCATATACTAGATATAAATAGTTCCAAATGAGTACACAGTATTTCCATAATATTTGAAATTGGAATCATTAAAGTTTCAGTTCCAAGCAAAGATATACCAATTAATCCTAAAATTTAGTCATGACTGTAAAATTAATCAGCAGTACATTTTATTCAAACAATAAACTCCATTAAGGTGTGGCAGCATAATATTTGAGAAATAGTATGAGTTACAAATGACTCATTCTCCTGGCTTAGAAAAGATACTGAAAAATAAGGGCACGTTTAATAAACAAAGTGAATAGTGTATTATTCCTTTCAAAGGGAGATTTAAAATAAAAAAAAAATTAAACTTAAAACTATAAATTATTTTTACCAATTCAGATTATATTATCTGTTACATGTTATTAAACCTAGGCTCGCTCTCAATTCCAATACCTATTATTTATTTATTGGTTTGTTTGCAGGATTTACAGGGTCCAACTCCTGACAATGAGTGATAGACAGGTTCCCAATATATAAATGTAATTTTAAAAAATACAGTCAAGTAAATCAGTGACTAGAGATGTTCCTATGGAACCTGAAGTCGAGACTGAAAATATTAACAGCAAGGAAGGCTTACTCGCTCAACCAAGAGGGCATTACAGCAACCCAGTCTCCCTGGCTTGATGGAACACCTTTGTTTTCATCAGATTTTTAACATTCAGAAGGGAAGGGGCCGATCACATCTCAGACAATATATTATTCCAGAGGAGAAGGGCAGCAACTGAAAAAGTACTTCTGTTGACCCCCAAAGATGACAGTCTCTAGTTCAGGGCTGTCAAACTCAAGGCCCGAAGGCTGGATCCGGCCCATGGGGCGCTTAGATCTAGCCCATGGGGCCACCCTGGAAAGAGCAAAGGACCGCCTGCAGTGCCTCTGTCAGCAAAAACAGAGCTTGGGAGTACTGTCCGCAGCTCTCCAGAGCTCTGTTTTCACTGACAGAGGATTGCAGGAGGCAGTCGCAACTGAAAACGGAGCTTGGGAGCTCGTTTTCATTGGCAGAGCACTTGGGCCACCACAGATGCCCCCAACACAAGTGACATCGAGCTGGCCACACCCACCCTAGCCCCCCAAGGTCAAACACAACCTTGATGCGGCCCTCAATGAAATTGAGTTTGACACCCCTGCTCTAGTTGACAAGGTACATCAGAATTCTACCCTGCTGGGTCTTATTGAAATAGGCAGATATTGTAAGGCAGGGTTTCTTAAACCTGTTGCCATCACACCTCCGTGTACACACCTTCCCTAAATCCAAACACCAAAATGAACACATATAAACAATGAAAACAATACAATGAAAAGAAAATTTATTTTAATGATGAAACTAAAAGGATCTTCATACTTCTCTTGGACTCTTCCTTGCATCTCCCCCAAAGGAGGTATACTTCACAGCTTGGGAAACCTTATTATGGGAAAAAGGTGCATCCAAAGATATCCCCAAGCCAGGAAGCATAACTACTGTAATGTCTTGAACTACGCTCAGAAGCCAACTGGAACCGACTTCTTGGAATAAAAGCGTCACAATGAGCTCCAGCAAAAGGATCCACCACTACCCAAGCCACCTCATTCTTCACAGCTGCAATTTCCAAATGCTCAAGGGCAATGCTACTTATTACAATATTCCAAATGAAAGGTGACTGAGGCACGAATTGCAGCGAATAAAGTCTGCGGTTCCAGTAAGAGTTACAATTGGCACCCTAGATGTAGCTCAGCAAAAGGCTTTTAGTCATAGCTGCCACCTGCTCTTCAAGTAGAAACTATGAATCTAAGAGAGCCCCCAAACTAAATTTGCACAGAGAAGCGTAACTCTGCTTGACGTTAATCAAGTCCCACTGGATTAACAGTGAGTCCCACTGGAAGTGGCCTGTCTTTACTACTCCTACTCCATCTTATTGGGATTGATCTCAACTAGTTCCACTCCGATTCATACCTGGCTAAACTCTAGATTACTGGACAAACTTCAGTGACATCAGTTATTTTCCAGTAGTCAAGCTATGGAGTCAGCATACTGGTGAAACCTGACTCCAGACAGCCAGATGACATCATCTAGCAGATTCAGGAAAATCTTGAAGAGGACTGGGAAAGTAGCAAGCTCTGGGGAATTTCCCCACTTAAGAGATCATCCATGGACACAATCAATGCTGTGCCATGCTGAATCTAGGCCCGAAACCAGTCTGGTCAGATCCTCTATTTTTTCCAAGGACCAATGCAATTCCAACCATAACCTTCCCCCAGAAGGGAAATTTGGCGGCTGATAAAGGCTCAGAATGTACAAGTTGAGAAATGTTTCTTGAGGAAGGGGCATGCCACTGCCCCTTCAAACATATGGTAACACTTTCTCTCTGAAGGATGCATTTCCCACCACCATCTTTCTGTCAGCTCCCTGGAAACTTTCACAACAAGGAGGGGCAGGGATCCAGACTGCAAGCAGAGGACTCTATTTCCTCAGAAATGACAGAAACAGAACTATCCCAAATACTATTGCAATGTGGAACCTCAGCCATCTTCACTAGGCTTGCCCAGTGAACCTATACATCGGACCTATACATTATTAAATGTATAGGTCTTTTAATAATAATCTTATTAAAAGATTAGATATGATAGCAGCATACCCCAATGTCTTTAAAATCCTCAAAGGGAACAAAGAATGAAACACAAATGCATCATTATCCTTGAATATTCTTTGGCAACTAATACATGTGAGAGATAGCAGGTGTTTCAGCACTGTTTAATATAAATATTACAATCAAGATGTTTTCAGACAGCCAGGAATTTGCTTCCCTAGGGTGAGAACTGAGCTCTGGGAGAGGAACGCTAGCAACTCAACATTCCTTTTTTAGGGGGGTTTATCCCAGAGTCAAAACAATAAAAACAATTTATCCCTAGAAGATGTTGTTAATAGGGACCGTTTATAATAAATATGGATAATGAAAACATTGAAGTATTATTTATCTTACATTGATGCTTTTTTATTAGTTTTTGCAGAATCTAGTAGTATACGGCACAAAGATATTAAAACAGAAGAGCCATCTCATTAATATTACAGAGAGCAGACTTTGGATGAAAAACTTAACTTGCTTTAGGCAAGAACTATCCTCCATAATTTGGATGGTGTCTAACTGTATTGACAAAGCTCCCACAATTATCCAACTCACATGGCCATAATTGCCTGGAATTGTGGGATGACTAGGAAAGTCTGAGTTAGATTTTCAGTACTGGTCAAGGAATGATGGAGAAAGAGAGGATTCAGGATGGCAAAAAGACTTCGAGATAAAGTCACGTGACCAACTCAAACATTTGTCATCCTCATAGAGGATGTTCACGCCAGAAATGCATCAAAAATGGGCAAGATAGAACAAGACAAGAGAAAGTGTCCGTAGAACAAGGCTATTTACAGCCTCATCTCCTGGTTGTAGACAGTTTTGTCTTCATATTTTTGTTAGCTAAATAATAATTCTTGTGAATCTTTCCTATCTGAATCAGAATTCTGTAAAGCCTCTGGGAATTTTGTAGGCAAGAAAAGTATTGAGATTTTTAAAAAGTTAGTTATGGAAACAATTCTTGCAGCAGAGATTTCCTAATTGTTTATTAATGGTTTAGGCAAAATCAAGATTCTAGGAGACTTTGCTTCTAACATTTTGCAGCTCTAGATCACCCTGACCATTAACTTGTCAGTTTTGTTAGCTTTAGAAAATCCAGCCTGCAACAATTAAGTATATAATCTCTGGGCTATTCTTCCAACTAAAAAGAATAAAGTATCTACATGGAGGAATAACCCAGAGTAACGATTAAGTGAAGAAATAGCAGCAAAATATTCAAGGAGGTTTTGCCCTAATCTCAGTGCATTCCAAGCTGTGCTCAACTTGTCTGGTGGCTGTGTTTTATGTCCTAGATGTAAGCCACCCAAAGTCATTGTATATGATTTGGGAGGCCATATACATTAGTTTCATAAATGATTATGGCATGTCAATGAAAAAATAGCAAGCTGGATTAAACTTCAGTCCTGCACACAACCAATTGATCAAAGTGGCTTTCGACAGCAGGATGTCTGCTCTCAGAGGACCAAAGATAGGGACAGAGATGTAGGAACTTCATACAGTTCTTATTACAACAGTATATATTTGGCAATTTCATTTTCTTTCAGCATAGAAGAGGTAATGGGTAATATTGCTAAAATGACATAACCCCCTCCCCCAAAACAAACTAAATGAAAGTAAAATAAGTTTCCCAATAACTTGACTTTAGTGTCCCATGTCCCATGTAGGCAGCAGAGTCCAGCTGATCTTGGGCTGGTTATTAGGGATTACAAAAATATTGGGTGTCATACACATCTTGGACATTTTACCTTTCTTTTTCATAGTTTTTCATCCCTTTTAAAATTTGCCAACAGAGATCTTAAACAAATCAAAGGTTATACATGTAATATAATCAATTCTTTGGGCAGAATTCTAAGTAACTTTTATTTATGCACAAACCCTTTTTTCCCTCCTGGTTTGCATATTCATTCTTCCAGTGCTTTTGGTACAGTAATCAAAGAAACTAAGCTACAAATGACAGTCCTGACAGTTAATCAGTGAAACAACTTGCCTCCAGAAATTGTGAATGCTCCAACACTGGAAATTTTAAAGATGTTGGATAACCACTTGTCTGAAGTGTGTAGGGTTTCCTGCCTAAACAGGGGGTTGGACTAGAAGACCTCCAAGGTCCCTTCCAACTCTGTTATTCTATTCTATTCATAAATTAGGAAGACCCCAGCCAACCTCTGAAGGAAACTCTAGCAAGTTGCTCTCAATCAGAATCTACACTGGCACTAGGGATATAATGCAAAACTATTTTACAGGTTTGTTGTGTTGAGAATGGCCAAGCATTTGCAAACATGAGAAAAGTGCCAAGATAATTTCAGAATCCCACTCTGTTTTCTAGTTGCCCAGTACCACTTACTGTAAAAAAGAATAACTTTTTTCCTGAATCTAATACCAGAGGGACTAGGAACAATATAAAATATTGATAATTAGATTCTACTATCACTTTATTTAATACAAATCCAGCCTGACTGTTAAGCTGGAAATCTACTACCATTAGCACAGATACCCAGTCCATATAATGTTACTTAATATCATTATTCTTTTAATACCACGTTCTTACTATATAATTTATAAACTCACCAGATCAGTCAGGTTCTTAAGGTGGGATGCCATGATGAGCCGGTGGCAACCCAAACGATTCTGTTCAGTTTCATGGATACCGCAGGTTGTGAGAAGGAACAAGGCTAATTTCATATAGGCAACCATGTTTTCCTGGGCTGTGGATGAAGAAGTAGTCTCATATTAGAGCCTTGCATTTTCTGCTCTTATAGCTAGGACTGTCTTTAGCAAGCCTTTACATTTCATTGTTTTTTCCTTTCTAATGTAAATCAACATTATACTTCAAAAATATGTCCTGAACTCATCCATGTCTGGCTAATGTGGTGCTGTGTCTTCCCTTACCCTCTTTTTTAAACAAGTAGCCATAGAATTTCCTCAGCTTTATCTAGAGGATTCCTCACTTGTTTCTCTCCTCCCGTGGTTTGCCACACATCTCTCTTCCAAACCACAAGTGCTGGGAAATCATTCTCTCTTCTCCCACTGCCCTTTGCTACAACATCTTACTAGCAAAGACTGTGGTACTGTCTCAGAATTACCATCCATTATTGCATAGAGCTTTGGTTTTAAAAAAAGTGTAGTTTTTTTTTTTTAAGTCAGTACTAAAATATCGCAGTAATATTTCCTTCTACTATTTGTACTTTCCCACTGGGCCTTTGCTTCAGACCAATTTGTGCTTGGAATGACCATATTAAATTACCACATATTGGGCATGGCTCCAACAATAACTCTTTCCCATCCTGCTGGCATCCATGACTGCAGAAATCTCTGGACTATATTTCTCAAGCCGGCCACATTTATTTAGGAAAGCACGGCAGCACTGCTGCTAAGGCATGATTTTCCCAAGAGTGTTTTAAAGTACACTTGATAGAACAATCCAGGAACCTTTTCAGGAAGTTCTGAAGAGTTAACTCTGATTTGCAAGCATTCTTTTCTCCCTCCACCTCCACCATTCTTATTAGGAAAAGAAGAGGTCAGACAAGTAGCCAAGCTGGGAATTTCCCCCATTGTTACAGCTCACATGGATTGCACATTCCCTGCTGTTCTGTGACAAAGCTGGTTTTTCCCTTCCTTGTGCAGATGAAAATACTTGCTCCAACATAATAAAGTATTACAGCTCTCAGCTCTATTTCCCTAAGTTCAGTTTTTAGATGATTGCAGTCTTGCTTCCAAGCCACATTTTTATTTAGAAAATATACTGTATATATGCAGTGGTGAAAGCATATATACAGAAACCAGGAGATTGTGAGTTCTAGGCCTGCTTTAGGCATGAAAGCTGGATGGGCAACTTTCGGCTAGTCATTCTCTCTCTCTCACAGCTCAACCCACCTCAAAGGTTGCTGTGGGGAAAGTAAGAGGCAGGAATATTATGTATCTTTGTTGCCTTGAATTGCATATAAAAAGTGGGATTAAAAATATAATGAATAATGGCTGCAAGCAACAAACAAAAATACTATCAAATCATTAAAAAAGTATATACAATCAATATGTAAAACACTAAGAACTAAGCAAATCCTTAACAACAGCATGTTTTAGTCCAGCCATAGAAAAGACAGAATTAATCCTTTAAATCACAAATATTCAAGGTATTTATGTGTATTCTGCCTTTATTCTTTTTACATACCTCAAACTCAAACTAATCCAAATACTTCCTATTTTCCCCCACAACAACAACCCTGTGAGGTGGGATGGGCTGAGTGTGTGTGACTGTCCCAAAGTCGTTGAGTTCCTCCTTCTTCTCAGTTTCTTTTCATTCTCCTAATTTTTGTTATCCAAGGAAATTGCTCAAGTCCCACAGATCAATTTGGAATTTCCCCTTCAGTATCTTCTGAAACTGCTGTTGTTTCAAAACAGACTGCAGATGCTAAAATTGGGTATTTATCTTTTGTTGCTTCCCAAAGCATTGTGTTCCAAAATTCCTTGCTGGGAAAAGCCCCAGAAGTTATAGTCTTAACAGGACATGAAATGGTTTCAGATAGAGGGCAAATCTACAGAACAGCAGCGTGGAAAAAAGAAGGCTAAGAATTAAAAGTTAGAAGACCACCAAATTGCAGCAACCACCAACAGACAAGGCAGCTCCAGGAATTTACTTGAAAAAGCTGGATCTACAAACCACAGCTTTTCCCACAGGAGTCAGTTTAGATGTTGAGACTAACCTCTAGGCCCCCACTTAAATCTCCCTGAGAAATCTCCCTGAGATTTAAGGCAATGGAAGCAATGATCAAAGATAGCCACCATTGTCTCTAGAAAGTTCTAAATGATTGGGAATCCTCTGCAGGACATTTGAGCCTTTTTTAATGTTCTCAAATACTTTTAATATATATTTGCAACTGAGGATATAAAAATTGTTTGACTATTCTGCAGAGGATTTCGTCTATAAATCTATTATCTATTTATAAATACTAGGAATAACAGAGAAAGTGATCCAGTAAAACATTACTCTATTCTTCAGAGATCAAAACCCTATCCAGACTGCAAAAATAGGGGCAGCTACTAGAGAGCAGCAAAGATTTGGAGAAGTTTCACATTGTTTTTTCATTAGTGCCATCTGATGGTCATTTTTAGGGCCCTGTGGTAATCCTATTCTTAGGTCACTAAAAGTATTTATTTGCCTATCAATAAACCTGGCAGTGCCTCTCCATCATGCTTCATATCAACTTTCAAGTTTGGGTAATAACTATGAAAAAGAATATCATGTTTTTCTACAACTTCAGCCGCTTATTTAGTTTGGTCCTTCCAAATACACTGGAACACAACTCCTGTCATCCCAATGTTAGACAAGATTAAGAAGATTCAATTACACCTTCCAGCTGTTCTTTCTTGTTGGTTTTCATAACTTCACTTTCGGATCCTGCACATAGCTCTCTTCTTCATTTGACTGATGCGACTTTCCCCTTATCATTGGCACCTTGCTGTCCACAAGAATAGCCCTGTTCCTCCAGAACAATATAGGGTTTTTTTTATGCCGTAGCATTCCAAAGGTATTGTCCTACAACCTTGGGCGATCTTCCAAAAGGCTTCCAATCATTTGTTCATTGAGCTTAGCAAAAGAGTCCAAAGGGAAGGAGGACAAGAGAGAAAAAAAGACAGAGGAAAGGTTTGGAAAAGACTTCAAATCATGCTTTGTGATTAATATGCCCATTTAGAAAGCCCTGGGAGGCCTTTAATACTGTATGTTCAGCTTGAAAGTGAAATAGACAGAATTAACAGAATTCTTTCAAGCCTTTTTTTGTTTTTAGCTTAACAGCTTGCAAACAAGAGCTGGGTGAGTATAGTGGTTAATAGCACCAGGCTTGGAACAGTGTGAATTCTAATTCTGCATCAAGACAAAAATTCTGGGATGACTTTGGGCCAGTCACTCTCTTTCAGCCTAGGGAGAAGGCACTTTCAAATTGGGAACAAAGGCCTAGAAGCACCATTTAACCAGGAGACATTAAAAGTACATCACTAAATCATAATTTGCTTAATTGTGGCAGAACATGTGAGTGTAGTCAATTCTGGTTAAACCATAAACCAGAACAGCTGCATTCACACAACTGAAGTATTTAGTACAAATTTCACTTTCCATACTACAGTGGTAGTACTCTTACTCAACACACCTAAGGATGCAGAAAACTGTTAACCATGTGTTGTTGCAACTTATTAACTTCCAACTTGCAATACACTACTGTTGGCTTACTTTGATGGTACCCATTCTGAATGCCTGCTTTATAGGGGCTTGGCCACTGTGTATTGTTAACCATGGTTTCTTTTTCAGCATTCTCCCTTTTATTTTGTGACTCAGAGCAAAAACCTAGTCAAAAACAAGCTCTAATTAAGCTCTGAGAAATCAGAAAAACTAGGCAGGAAGAGAAGTTTCAAGGTTTTAAACACTAGATGGTTTATCTACTTGAGTACTGTAAAACAGAAAAGTCCTATGGTGCTCTAAAACCTCCATACCAAGAGAAAACTTTACCCCAACATTTGATGGGGTCCCTTATCTGAGGCTATGCAAACAGCTCCACTCTGCAACCATTAATTAAGCTCTAGTTTCATGCTGGCTCCATGCTTGTAGCACTAATAAAGCAATGTGAGTGCATTACAGTGCAGCTAATTTCAAAAGGAAACAGCAACTTATTCAGGACCACAATGCATGTTTATTCGAAAAAAGCCCTTTGGGCCTTCCTTCCAAGCAAACATGGGCCAGCTGGAGCCGGAGGAGCAATTCCTTAAGAAGAACTTCAATTTTTCTTTAGATTTTTCTGACCTTTTTCAGCTTTGTGCAACTTGACAGGAGAGGGCGTGAAAGATGAGGGAGAACGGGAGGAAGGAAAAAAAAAACAGTGGGGGTGCGGGAGAGAGAGAAGCCTGGAGCCAGCTACAAGCAGAGGTCAGTAAATGCCCCAGAGGAGAAGGAAGCCAAGACCACCCTGCACTGCCCGCCTCAACACTGAGGGGATAAAGCCACGGTCGAGCGCCGTTTTATCTTCACCGTTTCGTAGGAAGCCTAACGTTTGCAACGGCGGTTCGCTTTTTCATTCTTACTCTGCAATAACTCCTAAGCGGAATGCTCCGCAGAGGTTGGAAAGTTCCCCCGCTGCCGCCCAAGACAAAACGCGCCAACTGTCAGAGCAACTGGGACGGCTGCAAAAGGAATCGGGTGCTTTGCACAACTGCTTGAAAAGCAACTACGATGCCGACACTCTGCCGGCCCGGAGGAGACCAGCCCTTGGCCGCCAAGCCTCGGTCCCCTTTACAACAAACGCCGCCACCCCGAAGGGCTCCTACCTTCGCCGCGCGCGCGCTTACTATTCCGGGGACTGCGCTGCAAAGGCTCCGTGGGGCTTCAAGTCCTGCTTCGCGAGGGCCAGAGGGCGCGCCTTTTTCTTGCAATTAGTCCCGCTCCCGTTGGTAGGCGGCCGGCAAGAGGGGGCTGGTACTTCCACTTCGAAACAACAATCCCCAGGAAAGGCTGCCTCTCGACTGTTGGCTGCCTGGAGGTCGCGCTTATAAAGATCTGCGCCGAAGCATGTGGTTTACGGGAAACACCTTGGATCGGCGCCAGGTTTTTTTTAGCGATCGTTCCCTTCTCGCCCCACTTTTTCCCTCCGTGGACTGCTCCGTATTGTGCTTTACCGAGACTGGGCTGTCAAAAGCGGGTGACTCTCGGGGACAGCTGTGGTCGATCCTTGCCGCCGATTCTTGTACCAACTGACCTCTCGGTCTTGCGCGGCGGTACACCTGACAACGCCTTTGCTGCTGTCTCCCTCCCAGGCCTCAGGGACAGGTGTCAAATAACCTCGCAGTCATTGAGAAAAATCCCTCCAATGATGGGCCGTTGGACTTAATTGCTGGACTCTGGGTCTAACCAGTGGCTGAGTTCAGAAAACCTTAAACTAAGCCATCCTGGTTTGATTAAGCCACGGGTGGCTGCTTTCACAAAATATGCTAACCATCATATTGCCATCATAACTATGCCCATAAACCACAATAACTGGATTTACACAACATAAGGAGCTACAGTAATGTAGATGGATTTGTTTCGGTTTACCAGAACCATCTTACATCTGTGTCAAAGTAAATCACTTATTCTAAAATAAAGTTATTCTGAAGTTTTATTTTAGAACAAATATGCATTGTACTGTGCAGTCAGTTATGCATTTATATAATACTAAAGCTTTACTGCCCAGGATTATATTTATTAATACTGGAGTCTCCAATATGTCTGCATGGACATTTAAGGACCTGATTTACCCACCACACTAAGCTATATCAACAGCATTCACATGACATAAAAAAAATCCTATGTAAGGTTTGCACAATATACTGAACCACAAAGCCATCATCCACATTTCAGCCAGGCGTTCTGTGTATGCTACAGATGTACGTGTTGATATTATAACAGTGCAATATTCTTTGCCCTGGGTGACTGCTTGGTCTTGCTATAGAAGAGACAATATAAAACATGGACATGGGAGATTTTAAAGAGCAGCCTGAAGGACTCAGAAACATGGGAGAAATCTAGTTATGTGTACTTGGTACTCTCTCTTGGTACTCTCTGAACTTGGTTGTTTGCTTGAAGATATTTTATTATCTAATGAGGTAAAAGCTAGTTGACCATGGAGAGCTAGAAAATTGATCAATATGGTCACTAAGGATCAACATCAACTTTGATAGGGCATAATCAATGGGGAGCTGAGAGCAGGGACATCTACAATGGACATTAAAAGGGGCAGAATTTTTATTGCTTGGTCATAGTTATAATTTTTACTTTTTTGACCTCCCACCTCCTGTCGATATCTCAGCTGAGAGCTTGTTTTGCTTTCCTATATTTATTTATTTATTTATTTATTGGACTTATATACCGCCCTTCTCCTTACGGACTCAGGGCGGTGAACAGCCGAATAAAAACCAGTGCATAAAAGTTAAAATATTATAAAAACAATATAAATTTGGCTGAAAATTTAAAACAGATTAAATAATTAAAAATGAATCAACTCTAAAACTCTAAAAAAATTTAAAATTAGAAGGGATCAGGCTAGACCAGCAAGCTGAAAAAGATGAGTTTTCAGAGCCCGACGAAAAGTCCGGTGGTCGGAAATCATTCTCAGTTCTGGAGGAAGATCGTTCCAGAGGGTGGGGGCTGCCACAGAGAAGGCTTTCCCCCTGGGGGTCGCCAGCCGGCATTATCTGGCTGACGGCACCCTGAGGAGGCCCTCTCTGTGAGAGCGAACCGGCCGGTGGGAGGCAATTGGTGGCAGAAGGCAGTCCCGTAAGTACCCTGGTCCTAAGCCATGGAGCACTTTAAAGGTGATTACCAATACCTTGAAACGCACCCGGAAGTCCACCGGCAACCAATGCAGCTCACGCAGGAGAGGTGTCATGTGGGAGCACCCCGTCGCTCCCATAATCCCCTGCGCGGCCGCATTCTGTACCAGTTGGAGCCTCCGGGTGCACCCCAAGGGGAGCCCCATGTAGAGAGCATTGCAGTAGTCCAGGCGAGACGTGACGAGCGCCTGAGTGACTGTGCGTAGGGAGTCCCGATCTAGAAAGGGCTGCAACTGGTGTATCAGGCGAACCTGATAAAAAGCCCCCCTGGCCACAGTGTCGTATGATCCTCTAAAGACAGCCGTGGGTCCAGGAAGACGCCCAAGTTGCGCACCCTTTCCGTGGGGGCCAATGATTCGCCCCCAATAACCAGCGATGGAGTCAGCTGGCTATATCGGGACTCCGGCAGCCACAGCCACTCGGTCTTGGAGGGGTTGAGTCGAAGCCTGTTTCTCCCCATCCAGACCCGCACAGCTTCAAGGCACTGGGACATCACTTCCATGGCATCATTGGGGTGGTCTGGGGTGGAGATGTACAGCTGAGTATCATCAGCGTACTGATAGAACTCCACCCCAAAACCAGGTCCTATTGCAGGTCCTATTCCTCTTCCAGCCCCAAACACTATATTCTTAGTATCAGGAGCCAGGAAGGGAGCAAAAGACTCTGAAACATGATGATGGTGATGATGGTGATGGTGGTGAAGAGGATAGTCAGGAACAGCATCAGTTCATACTTTTGTAAAACATTGCTGATTAAATTTACACATTGTGTTAAACTATGGCATATTTAATCCATGGTTTGTTGAATACACCACAGTGGTAGGATCACACAACACTTTAAGCCATGGTTTCATATCAGAATAGCTGAGTTCATACAACAAACTAAGCCAAAAACAAACAAATCCCATACAGTAACATTTAAGTGGATATAGCAGTGCTGGCACTTTTAAGAAGGTGACGGTGATTAATTTGTAGGCAGCTGAATAATTTGATTGAGTGAAACTACTTAATAGGGCTCTCAATTCTGAAAAACTACAGTAATCTAAACTAATTTCTAAAATTTAAATTTTCCTTAGTTTAACTGTCAAAATGCTTTGTTGTATAGATGTTTTTATTTAAGAAAAAAGATTCAGAATGAGTTAGATTAACATTGTAGATCAATATAATGCAAAGTAATATGGTCTGTGAGTACTGCACGTTGTCACTCCATCCAACAAGCAATTCCAACCTGTAGCCTTTTTTTAAAAAAATAATCTACAGTTTTGTTACTTCATTATTTCCTTTGTTTTAGTTGTTTATTTTTTTTCTATTTTCCTTTCACAAGTATAAGTTTCCATGTAAAGGTTTTTTAGGGGGAGTAATACAGATAGTTGGACTGCATTGTTTGTTTGCTATTTAAAATTTCTATTTTCTATTTGTTTTATTTCTATGGGTGATTTTTTACCAAACTTTATTAAATGTTGGTGTTTTTAAAGAAAATAACATATGTATTTATGTATGTATGTATGTATGTGTGTATGTATGTGTATATACATGTATATGTATGTATGAATATAGATATAGATATATATTTGTCTATGTAAGTTTTCACAGGTATATATGTGTGTACAGATAATATCTCAGGTTTCTTCCCGTGTAATTGTAAATATATCTTTAGAAGGGTTCTAAAGGTATGTTTACAATTACACGGGAAGAAACCCGAGATATTATCTGTACACACACACACACACACACACACACAATAGAATATAGCCTGTTGGATTTTGTGGCCAGGTCACTTATAATGTGGCAGCTGGCCTTCTAACATTACTTTAATATTACTTTAGTTTAATTAATCCTGTTTTCTAGATTCATCTAACTCATACATTTACAAACCAGTCAAAGACTGGATCTTTCAACATTCTAGTTTAAAATGTGATTGGCTTTTTTTGTGGTTTTGTGCAATTGCTTTAATCCTGTGGTGTGTATATATATCTACCAAGAAGGCTCCTAAATTTATAAGTACTCATAATACAGAAAAGTTCAGTTTCCCCTTGTTTTTGTATGATTAAGCTAGAAGTCTGATTTAAATTCATCTTCAGCCACTGACTGATTATAGGCTGGTCAGTTTCTTAGGCCACCCTAACTCATAGGGTTATGAGGTGAACCTGAAGGCACATTCTGAGGATACATTTAACACTTGCTGGAAAGGGCAAATACAAAACTAGCAGAATAATGTTTCAGTAGTTTGCTACTGAAACTAGTAGCAAACTACACTTTGCTACTAAAGAAGTATTCAAAGTGTATTTTCTTTAAAGTATATGTTTTATATATTTATTTGGTACATCAGAATAAAGTTTTAAAAGACTGTCAGTTATGAAAGAACTATAAAGTGATTTGAATTCAGAAATACTGAACCTGGAAGAGTGAGATGGAAACTTTGCTGTTGAAGCTAGCTGCTTACTTCCTAGGTTTAGTGTTTTATTACAAAATAAATTACTATATTTCTATTTGGAGAAAATAAAATAAAATATCTTATTGAACATTATGTTGTTGCATAATACAGGTATTTCTTGACTGGCAACCATTTTTAGTGACTATTCCGAAGTTACAGTGGTACTGAAAAAAATGACTTATGACTGGTCCTTGCATTTATGACCACTGCAGGGTCCCTTCAGTCACGAGATCAAAATTTGAGCACTTGGCATGTATTTATGATCATTGCAGCATCCCAGGGTCACATGATCGCCGTTTACAACCTTCCCAGCTGAATTCAGATAAGCAGTCAATGGGGGAAGCTGGATTTGCTTAACAAATGCACAATTTACTTAGTGCTCATGTGATTCACTTAACAACTGTGACAAAAAGGTCGTAAAATTGGGCGCAACTTGCTTAACAACTGCATCACTTAGCAACAGAAGTTGTCATAAGTCAGAGACTGCCTGTACTCAGAAAATTCTACGTTTCATTGTATCACTAATGGAAAGTCTTGCACATAATGTAAACGGGGTAACTTGAAGACACAAATATTCTGTGCTAAATTAACCTTTAAAGAATTATGCACTGAGTTCTGTTATATATAAAACTCCTGTTTGTAAAGATGTTCATGTAATTTCTGCTTCCTAAAGGAATTGCTTTGTAGACATTGCTTCAAGTGCTTTTTTCCAGGAGTAGGCCTGTTATTTTTTTTACACTTAATAAGATCTTAGGGGTGGGGAATCCTCTGCTGTGACCTTTAAATAGGTCATCTGGTGATAGAAACCTTGTTCTTGACATCATTACTAAGAAAGAGAAAAACCAACATCCCTCTCACTCAGTGTCAGCTGAGTTGATGATGTGATGGCAGGAAAAGGGAAAAAAAGGTGGGGAGAAAAAACAAGACGTGCCAAAATTAACACATGGAGGAAACCAAGTGAACAGATGAATTCAACTTGAAAAATCTGACTGAACGTAACAAATGGACAGCCATTGATTGGGCACATGGCTCCCAATTCATTGCAATTCAATGACCTCTAAAATACTATCAGAAGATCATTTTTGGACCACATGCTTAGATTTCAGTAAAAAACAAGTCTGTGATGACCTGCACGGCTAGATTCTTATACTATTCTAATTCATGATTTCTTTAACCACAATTGATTACAATGTTTATTGCCAAAAGCCATAAATCATTATTTATTAAATTGCTGTGAATGATCCCAAACCACATGTAATCCTAGCTAGCCAGAGAACAATTTTAAATAGAGAAAAATTATGTTCTCTAAAGTAGAGGAAAACCCTTTCTCTCTTGCTTCCCCATCTTCAGAAACAATGTTGGCTTGTTGGAAACATCTCTCACTCCATGCAACATTCAGTTCCCTTCTCTTTCAATACAGGTAGTCCTTGAATTAGACAACAGAGCCCAGAATTCATGTTGCTAAGTGAGACATTTATTAAATGAGTTTTGCCCCATTTTACGACCTTACTTGCCATAGCTGTTAATCACTGCAGTTGTTAAGTTAGTAAGATGGATGTTAAGTGGATGAGCCTTCCCCATTGATTTTGCTTGTCTCAAAGTTATAAAAGGTGATCACATGACCCTGGGATACTGCAACCGTCATAAATATGAGTCAGTCGCCAAGCATCTGAATTTTGATCACCATGGGGTTGCTGCAGTGTGTCACTGTGTTTTTGTATTTACCAGCAGAGCTATTATTTCTGGACTGTCAGACTTACCGTAATTTGCCAAATTTCTTATCAGCATCTACTGCGCATGTACTGCATTCCTTTGCTCTTCTTCTAAAAAAACTTTCCTTTGTTCTCCAGCCAGCTAAAGTCAGGCTGGGGATTCTTTGCCAACATGTAATCTAATTTAGATAGTGAGATGTCTTTATTTTCTTACAATAAATATGAGTTTAATTAGAAGATGTATTCCGGTTTTATTGATCAAGGTATACAGAAGGATAAAAGTCACGATCCAACTCAAAATGAGGGCAATTACCCCACGCAAGGTAACGGGGCTGATTGCCGCTCTGACACAGTGGTTGTAAATGTAAAAAATGGTCATAAGTCACTTTTTCCAGTACCATTATAACTTTGAATGGTCACTAAAAGATCTTTTTCTTATCTGCAGGTTTCCTGTTTGAACTTAACACAAAATCCACTCAAGACACACAATTGCATAACTCTAGTCTAGAAGGACTTAAGACCAAAAGCAACAGGCCCCTAACCAATAAGCACATCACCTCTATTTTTCTCCTCCATGGTCAGCCTTTCTTGACCCGAGCTGCTTTTTCTTTCTTTCTTTTTCCTCCTTAAAAATGCCATCCATGTTTATGCAAACTAATTGTTTGGGCATAGAATACATAGAAAGAAAAATACTAAAGACACACAACAATAACAGAGTGAAACCCAAGGTGAAAATTTTAAAAAAGGGAACAAACAAATAGAAAATACAGAATTGGACTGCTGTGAAAGAATGAGCACAAGAAAAGATAATTAAAAATCTACAAGTAGTCCTCGATTTACAACAGTTCATTTAGTGACCATTCAAACTTACAATAGTGACTTATGATTGTTCACATGACCCATAGCATCCCCATAGTCATGTGATCAAAATTCAGATCCTTGGCAAATGACTCATATATGTGACTGTTGAGGTTTCTGGGGCGTTAGTTGAATTCCTTTTGTGACCTTCTGACAAAATCAAAGAGAAAGCCAGATTCACTTAAGAACTTTATTAGTAATACAGTTCTTAAGTGAATCTGGCTTCACAAATGTAGTGATTCATTTAACTAGAAAGATCGTACAATAGGGCAAAATTCACTTGACAAATGTCTCGCTTAACAACAGTAATGTTGGGCTCCATTTGGTCATAAGTCTACAACTACCTGTATAGTATAAAGAGATCACAATAGCAAACCATTGTTTTGAGTCCAGGGATGCTACATAATCACTTCTCTTTTGGCAGGGTGGGTGAGGGCAGGTATCCTGTTTCCCCGAAAATAAGACATCCCCTGATAATAAGCCCAGTTGGGCTTTTGAGCGTGTGCATTAAAATAAGCCCCCCCAATACCCCCCCCAAATAAGCCCTCCCCAAATATTTAAATGCATGTGCAGTCGGTCCCCACCATTTCCTTTGGTTAGGGTTAGGGAGACAGAGGTGTAAATCAGGTAAGACGGCAAGAAGAGCCCCGTCTTGCTCCATGCAAAATAATAAGACGTCCCTAGAAATAAGGCCAAGTGCTTATTTCAGGGTTCAAAAAAAATATAAGACCGGGTCTTATTATCGGGAAAACACTGTAGCTAGTACCAAATAGCATGGGCTGAACCTTCCTGGAGGACAAAATGGAACAGAATCAGGTTTACTTTTTGAGCAATGGGGACAGACCTCCTTTCAAATGGGTCCTTTCAAAACCCATCACTGGATATTTGGTATCATGTCCAACTGCTGTATACTGGACCCAGTGTGAAAACCCTGAAGTGCCAGAAAGCCAAAGCAAACAAACAAACCACAACACTTCTGCATCCAGTTATTTTCTAAGATATGTCAAATTAAACTTATTAAATTTAACTTATTGGAATATTGTACGAATTTGATAAACAAATAAGATTAAATACATAAATGATACTGCTCTTTATTTGAGCTGCTGCATCTGGATCTGGATTAGAAAACTCTCGAAGACCACTAGAGGGCAGAAATAGATACAGAAAACCAATGCTTTGCTGCCATTTGACGGCGATCCCGATTTCTGCACCTGGCTCTGGTAATCCTACTTTGAATTTTCTAATGAGCCTCTAATTTTTGCATTTGTATTCTTATGCCTTCTAAGCAGTAGCTTAATTCTTCTGGAAGCAGAGTAGTGATTTACATCAACCAAGCAACAGACTTGAATCTTGGCTATCTTTTTCCATTGGATAGATGAGGCCAGCCACAGCCTCTCATAATACTAACGCCTGCCTAAGTTTGCTTGAAGTGATTTGTGCCTCTAGGGAGGAAGACAGATGACTAAGCATTCCTCAACTGCTTCACCAAACTACAAACCCGATCCTTATAAGCTTGACTAGATGAATTCTCCATGAATGAACAACATCTCCATTTTGCCACAATTTATGAAACACCAAACTACCAAACCCTGGTTAAGCATTTTGATCGGTTTAAGATATTTGAAGGGAAAAAAAAAGAATAGATTGGGTCATCTAACCTGGTAAACATAGTAAAATGTGTTTTGCAAACCACAATTTAGTGCTTATTATGTGTACATGCAATCACTTGTTTATAAATCATCATAAAACAAATTCATAGTTTTGTGTGATGTGTGAACCAGGGACAGGATTTGGATATAATTTAGTTGTTAATAACTCATCATCTTAAGGAGAAAGTCAATGGGTTCTTCTGGATGAAACTGCATGGGGAATTAAGTATAGTCCTAAAGGGACCAAGTTGTAAATGCACAAAACAAGGATTACCCAGATGTTAGCTCAGCCAAATAAAGCAAGCAGTGCTATTCATGGCCAATTTAGTCAGGCATTCCAGAAAATTACTGTGCTATGATTGAAGTAGTAGAAGTCCCAAAAGTATCATCACATTGACTCTGGTTGAGTTAAACCTTTTTAGCCACCAGCAATTGCTTTTCAAATCTAAGCAATTAACACATTTTGCTAAACCCATACCAAACAAACTACATTGAGGTTTAGCAAAACAGGTTGTCCTGGCAAAAATCCTATAAAATAACTCTGTGTTTGTTACAGCTAATAAGTTTTATATTTGGAAAAAGTATTAGCAACCATGATTCATTCAAACCTCTTGCCTAAGAGACAGTAGTGATTGGTCACTGATAAGATCATATTTGTCCAAAAATGTGCATGAGTGTATGTCTCATGATCATGCTACTTCATTTGAAGATGCTGAAATAAATTCTTATGAATTCTACCACCCAGAATAATCCAGATACTGCTTCCTTACTAAATATAGTAATTGAAGAATGATAAAAGTCTGATTACACTTCATTCGTTAAAGTTGCATATATTTTCATACCCTAAAAACTGGAAGTTTTAGAACAAAACAAGACTAGATTATGACCTTCAATCATAAATCCTCATTAAAAACAGAATTCTCCTTATAATTTCTTAGTAACGGATCCTTACCTGTTATGATCTCAGAACACAGAATCCATTACAAGGTACAATGAATATCATCTGCATCATGATGTCATCACACAGTTGACATCGTGACTCTTATGATGTCACTTCACTTCACTTCACCCAGCCCTTCCTGCAAAAGCCCACATTCTCTGACCTTGCTTCAGCATTCTCAGCTATCATGCCAATGGCTTTCCACTGGACAGATGTAGTTATTCTGCAGATACAGATGTTTCCTTTTGTCTGGGTAATTGTGTGAATCCAGTGATCCCATTTTGTAAATTGTTTGGCATGAAGTAGAAACTCATCCAGTGCTAAACTATTTAACAATCCAGAGTTACACATATGAACATTCTTTTGTGATTTGGACGTCCGTATAAATAAAGTCTCTGTAATGCATGAAAACTCTTTCTATGTGTATGAAAACGTATTTAGGAGATGATGGGAAGAAGAGATGTCAAATTAGTTTCAGTCGTTTTTCCAACAGAGAACAATTACATTTAATGAAGATTTGAGAAAAAATGAAGTGACCATGATTTTTATGCCTTTGTTTTCTTTTACTTTTTAAAATAACACTGCACTAGTTTCAGCTTCTTTTGGCAGCTCAGTTAGCTGTGTTTCTGGCATTCAATACCTTACATGTTGCTGTATCATAGCGAATAGACAAAACAAAACAAAACATACATTTTCCCAGCTGATCAATCTATATTATGACATTCATATTGAATACTCATGATTTTTTAATTGACTTGTTTATTATTAAATGCAGATACACATGCACTGTGTAAACTATCAAGAAAATGTTGGATACTAGGAAGATTAAATGTAAATAATAAATAAAATATGTCTATCTCTGGGGAATAATCAGGCAAGAATTGGTCTTATTTCAATGGATAATATTCAGCCTAGCTTGAAGTGGCACAGAAAGCAAGATTGTGAAGATATCTCTCTCTTGAATGAAGGCGAATATATATGTCCCAGGATAATGTTGCATGATCCAATCTGAGTTGGTCACTGGGGCCAGTGGTTTGTTCTTCCAAGGTTTTGGATGTCCTTCAATTTCAATTTTGTACTTACTAAATTTCAATTTTGTACTTACTAAATTTCAATTTTGTACTTACTAAATTTCAATTTTGTACTTAACTAAAATTGTTGGTCGAGCAGGGACAAAAATAGCCAGAGAAATGATTGAAGCCTGGGAAACAGCCCTTTATCAGTCAACAAGAATGCTGATTTATCACCAGTTTTTCCAGGTATTTAGGAGCCAGAGAGTGAGGCAGCACAAGGAAATAACAATCAATGGCTTAATAGTGGGCCATCAAAGCCCCAGTCAACAACTAAAAGCCACACACAACTAGGCATCACATAAAGACTATGCCTAAAACAGCCCAATGCACATATCCTGGAGACTGAGAGGTTCCCTGAGGATGGGCTCCAGCATGAGTCTGAAAGCTTGGAAAAACAAACTTTTAGTCCCAGTGACTAACTCAGATTGGATCTTGCAATATATCTCTCAATCCCCCACCTCCCCCAGCTTCCTTCAAGAAGTCAGTTTTGATATAAGGCCAGGATTCTTTGAGTCTTCCAATAAAAGTAGCACTTCACCTAACGAACTTAAAGTCTGAATTGGAACAGAGAAAAGTTAAAGAAATTCTATTTTGTTTTGTTCCAGAAGCCAAAAAGAACATGGTGATGGTTTTCTGCACCTGTTATTCACCTGAGACAGAAACAATAGCTTTGTATAAGGGACCGATATACTTTTGGTTTGTCAATGATCAATCTTATAGGTAGTCCTTAACTTACAACCATTCATTGTTAAAGTTACAACGGGGCTGAAAAAAACTGACTTACGTATGACTGCTTTTCACAGTTAGGACCATTGCAGTGTGATCAAAATTTGGGTGTTTGGTAACTGGCATGTACTTGTATCAGTTGCACTGACGTGATCACCATTTTTAAATTTCACACTTGGCTTCCGACAAGCAAAGTCAACGGGGGGAAGCCAGATTCGCTCAACAACTGCATGATTTACTTAACAATTTTTGTGATTTGCTTAGCAACTGTGGCCAAAAAAAAAAAAGTTATTTATTTTATTTATTTATTTATTTATTTATTTATTTATTTATTTATTTATTTATTTATTTATTTATGTGATTTATATGCCGCCATTCTCCCCAAGGACTCAGGGCGGTTTACAAAAACAATCATAAATACAAATCACAATAAACACAATTAAAACACATTAAAATCCATTAAAATCATTCTAAAAAAGACTATATAACCCCACGATCGTAATGTTCTTTAAACAGCCATGTCTTTAATCCCCGGCGAAAGGAGAGGAGGTCGGGGGCCATCCTGAGGTCGGTGGGAAGACTATTCCAGAGGGTCGGGGCTCCGACAGAGAAAGCTGTCCCCCTGTCGCCAGCCGACATTGTTTGGCTGATGGCACCTGGAGGAGGCCCACTCTATGGGAGCGCACTGGATGGTGGGAGGAAGGCAGGAGGTGGTCCTGTAAGTACCCCGGGCCTAAGCCCTCTTTTTAAGTTTAAAGTTTTTATGGGTTTTTAAATTTTAATTGCCTATTGGTTTTTTAAATTTATTGGGCCAAAATTATTTAATTCTTTTATTAATATTTTAAATTTTGTATTGGAGTGCTTTTTATTCTTGGCTGTACACCACCCTGAGTCCACCAGGAGAAGGGCGGTATATAAATTTAATAAATAAATAATAAATAATAAATAAATGTAGAGCTTTATAGGTTAAAACCAGCACCTTGAAATGAACCTGGAGAACAACTGGTAGCCAGTGCAGCCCGCGCAGGAGAGGTGTAACACGGGAGTAACGAGAAGCCCCCATAACTACCCACGCAGCCGCATTCTGGACTAACTGGAGTCTCCCATAAAATGGGGTGCAACTCATTTCACCACTGTCTTGCTTAGCAACAGAAATTTTGGGCTCAATTGTTATCGTATGTTTAGGATTACCTGCAACTGTCTGAACTGATTTTTTCCCTCCTGGAATAGCTTTTTGTTCAAGGTACACCAAGTATTGTCATCAATGCTGGGACTTGATTTCAAAGTAACAGATGCATCAGTCTTTGAAAAAGGCCTCCTGAAATGTTGAGATATAATCAGAACTGGCAAAATAGTATATGCAACAAGTGTCAAAGCCAGTCATAAGTCATTTTTTCAGTGCTGTTGTAATTTCAAATGTTTACTAAATGAATGGTGGTAAGACAAGGACTACCTGTTGTTCTCATGCAGAACTGAAGAATTTGAAGGAAAAAGGAAGGTCATGTTCTTCAGAAGGTATTACAAAACCCCATCCTGGGTTCTCAATCAGTTTGCAAACTTATTTTTCTCCAGGCTTATGTAATCCTTCATTTATATAGTAAGACAAAAAGGAAGTAACATCTGTGCTGCTTGCACTTTCAAATCCTTCTGAGGAACAGCTTGAAGCACACCTCCTTGAGAATAAGTACCATTATCCAAGAAAAAAGTAGATTTATGGGCAAGCCCAGGCAAGAATTATAGACTAAATCTGTCTGTACTTGAAAATGGTGAGCCAGCCTTGGTGGCATTTGTGCTCATTATGCTGCTAGAGACTTCAGTACTCCTATAGCAGCCACAATAATGGTCATGCTATGTAGAAGCAAGCCGATCATAGAGTCTGCCATTGTTGGTCTGAACTGGCAAAGAAATCCCTTGAGTTAGGGTAACAGTAAAGTAAAAAAAAGGAATATTAGGACAGGGGTGGTAAGCATGCTGGTGCACTTATGCACGCCCCTTACAGACCTCTTAGGAATGGGGTGAGGTCAACAGTAGACAGTTTAAGGTTAAAGTTTTGGAGGTTTGGGAAAGAAAATACAGAGTCAGATAGTGCATTCCAGGCATTGACCATTCTGTTACTGAAGTCATATTTTCTGCAATCGAGTTTGGAACGGTTTAGTGTTCAGTGCTGAAAAGAGCTGACAACATTAAGAAAAAAAGAGGAGAAAGGAAATGATACAACTAAAAATCACATGGTTGGAAATAAATAAATTCTTATTAAGTCCCAAGAGAAACAATTCCAAGTTGTATAATATTTCAGTTTAGAACTTTAGACAAACAGTTATATGCAATGAATAAAGTGGTATAACCCACAGGAACAAAGCAGAGACGGGGAGGTGGATGTTAAAACAGTTTTCAGAACTACTAACCCATGAATCATGCTGAATAACCATAGTGTTAGAAGGAATCCTGCTATTTATTTATTTATTTATTTATTTAATCAAATTTGTATACCGCCCTACTCCCAGAAGGGACTCAGGGCAGTGAACAGCCAAATAAAATACAATGATATACAAAAGTTAAAAATATTTAAAATAAATTAAAAAATTTATTGAAAAAATTTAAAATCCAATTATATAAAACAATTAAAAAACCCATCTTAAAACCCATTTATAAAGGGAGGTTTAAGCCAGACCAGCCTGATGAAATAGGAACATTTTTAGGGTGCGGTGGAAGGTACGTAGGTCCTGTATCCTCCTTATCTCAGTGGGGAGCTCGTTCCAGATGGCAGGTGCCCCCACAGAGAAGGCTCTCCTCCTGGGGGCTGCCAGTCGACACTGTTTGGCTGATGGCACCCTGAGGAGCCCGTCTCTGTGGGAACGGGCTGGATGGTGAGAGGCTATTGGTGGCAGAAGGCAGTCCCGAAGATACCCTGGTCCTAAGCCATGGAGCACTTTAAAGATAGTAACCAAAACCTTGAAACGCACCCGGAAGACCACTGGGAGCCAGTGCAGCTTGCATAGGAGGGGAGTCACATGGGAGTGCCACGTCGCTGCCATCACCACCTGCGCGGCCCCATTCTGGACCAGTTGGAGCCTCCGGGTGCTCCTCAAGGGGAGCCCCATGTAGAGAGCATTACAGTAGTGCAGTCGTGAGGTGACGAGGCATGAATGACCGTACATAACGAATCCCAATTCAGAAAGAGACACAAGTGGCAGATCAGACGAACCTGATAAAAACTCCTCCCGGCCACGGCCGTCATATGCCTTTCTAAAGACAGCCGTGAATCCAGGAGGACGCCCAAGTTGCAAACCCCATCTGTGGGGGCCAATGACTCACCCCCAATAGTCAGAGATAGTGTCAGCTGACTATATCGGGATGTTGGAAACCACAGCCACTCGGTCTTGGAAGGTTTGAGTCTGAGTCTGTTCCTCCCCATCCAGATCCATACGGCCTCCAGGCATCGGGACATTACTTTGAGGGCATCGTTGGGGTGGTCTGGGGTGGAGATGTACAGCTGAGTATCATCAGCGTACTGATGGTACTTCACCTCAAAACCACGGATGATCTCACCCAGCGGCTTCACATAAATGTTGAACAGGAGGGGTGAGAGGACCGACCCTTGTGGCACCCCACATACAAGGGGCCTCGGGGTCGGCCTCTGCCCCCTGGCAACACAGACTGCGACCAGTCGGAGAGAAAGGAGGAGAACCACCGTAACACGGTGCCCCCCACCCCCAGCCCCTCCAACCAGCGCAGCATGATACCATGGTCAACGGTATCAAAAGCCACTGAGAGGTCTAATAGGACCAGGACAGAGGAACAGCCTCTGTCCTGAGCCCTCCAGAGATCATCAACCAACGCGACCAATGCCATCCCCGTACCCGGACCTGAAGCCCGACTGGAACGGATCTAGATAAGCCGATTCATCCAGGTACCGAGGCAGCTGTCGCGCAACCACACTCTCAACAACCTTCGCAACGAAGTGAAGGTTGGAGACGGGACGATAATTTACCAACATTGCCAGGTCCAGGCAAGGCTTCTTGAGGAGGGGCCTCACCACCGCTTCCTTCAAAGCGGCAGGGAAGACACCCTCACTCAAAGAAGCATTTATAATCCCCTGGAGCCAGCCTCGTGTCACCTCCCTGGAGGCCAGCACCATCCAGGAGGGACACGGGTTCAATAAACATGTGGCTGCGTTCAGACTGCTCAGTATCCTGTCCACGTTTTCTGGAGTCACAGAGTCAAACTCTTCCCATATAATATTCTTAAGACCTGCCCCAGTCACCTCCCCTGGATCTACCCACTCGAGGTTAGAGTCCAGCTGTTCCCGAATCTGAGCGGTTTTGTCATACAGAGATTGTACAAAGTCCTAAGCTCTACCCTCCAAGGGGTCCTCCCGCGCCCCCTGTTGCAGCAAGGAGCGGGTCACCCTAAACAGGGCGGCTGGGCGATTACCTGATGATGCAATAAGAGCGGAAAAGTAACTCCTCTTCTCCGGTTTTATCGCCACTAGGTAATTCTTAATATGAGCTCTTACCAGTGTCCGGTCAGATTCAGAACGACTGGCCCTCCAACTGCTCTCTAGGCGTCTTTTCTGGTGCTTCATCTCCCTCAGCTCCTCAGTGTACCAAGGAGCCAGGTGAGATCGGTGCCAGGTCAGAGGCCGCAAAGGCACGACTTGGTTCAAAGCCCCGGCGGCCGCCTCATCCCAGGCGGCCACTAAGTCTTCGGCCGAGCCGTGTGCCAGATCCTCAGGAAATGGCCCAAGCTCCGTCTGGAACCTATCCGGATCCATCAGGCACATGGGGTGGAACCATTTCACCGGTTCCGCCTCCCTGCAGTGAGGTGCGGCGATTCGAAGGTCTAAGTGAAGGAGGGAGTGATCTGACCATAACAAGGGTTCAATCGCTACATCCCCTATCTCAAGATCACTCAGCCACTGTCCAGAGACAAAACCCAGGTCTAGCGTGTTTCCCCCCACGTGAGTAGGGCCATGAATTAACTGGGTCAGATCCATAGCCGTCATGGAAGCCATGAACTCCCGAGCCATCTCAGACATCTCACCGACTGATGGCAGGTTAAAATGTAACATTTCTAGAAAATTTAAGCTTTGAAAAAAGTCCATTTAAAAAAAACTGAATCTATCTGACAAATAGAATGCATCATTCAAAATTTAGTGTAAAATATTGTCCGGTGTAGAATAGGTATGGTGTTTATGGTCAATCCTATCCAAGTTGTTCAAAACTTCTAGTCAAATCTAGTCCTGCTTCCTCTATGAGTTGTTCAATGTTATTTATCCCTAGAGTTTTGGTATTCCCAGCAAGTCATTCATCATTTCTGTTTATCCTTCCTCTGATCGTGCTAACACAAGGCCTAACCCCTTATCCAAAGTCAATATGTTTTATATCTAACCTAATTATTTTGACAGCTAAGGCAGAAAATTCCTCTCTTTGGCAGCAAAAAATTGTCATTACAAATTAAAGAACAATTTCAGGATACCAGAATAAACTCCTGCTTATTTATTAGATTACTAGATTTCAATTCCCGCTTTCATTTAGAGCTCAAGCCTCTTGATATCATAGCCTCTTACGTTGAGAGAGAGAGAGAGAGAGAGAGAGAGAGAGAGCAGATTAAGAAAGCCAGAATAACAGAAGTTCAATCTTCCCCAACTTGGGCATCAATAGACCAATATCTGAATTTTCCCATCCAGCCCAGCATAATCTTTGCTGAGAATTCTAAGAGTATCTAAAATCCTCAGGGGTTAGAGAAAATGGCAGTAAAATCAGCCTGACTCTGAGTCAGTCTTTCTAGGTAGGCAAGGTTAGAAACAGAAGCAGCAGGCATTCCAAGAATGTTCTTTATTGTTTAGGTTAGAGGAGCAGAAGCCTAAAAGCCCAACAGAATTTCTCTCTGCCCCACTGGGAAGGGCTTGCATACCTCCTGCAAAAGTTCATATTGGATTTTCACAGGACAGAAACCTTAAATCCATGTATCAATGTAATTTATTTGCAATAATGAATTAATTTTTAATCCCAATTGTATTTTATAGTCCTATTCTTAACAGCATTTTTTTTCTCCAGATGGAAATCAGGAGAAATTTTCCTTCAAGGGAAAGAGACTGACTATACATAATTCTAATGTATTTCTTTTCTTAATAATTCTTGCTTTAGCAATTGCTTCAGTTTATAAGAATGCCAAAGCTAGATTTTGTATAAACAATGATTTATGTTAATTTAATTCATGCTTACTTATTTTAGATTATTTAACTTTCATTATTTTTTATTAATATTTTATATCAGTCAAACTCATATGATTCCTGTAGACTCTTTTTTAAAAGTATTGATCGGAGTGGGCATGCCATGGTATAGAGGCCACATATGGATACAGACAGTCCTATTTTTTAGAGGTCCTGGCTGAAAAACTCTCCAATTTATGCCATTGACATTTGGTGATGAATGACAGGATAATTTTTCCTTTAAAAAAAGGGGGGGGGGGGAAATGTTTTGATGGGTCCTTGGTGCTTTCTGAGTTTGTTTATATTCTTGCAGATGTTTCATAATATCAGTAAAAATTGTATTGTTAAATTGGTCTACCTGACTGTTTTATGCATCTTTGCAGATCTTCTAACCTGAAAAAAAGAGTCTGAAAATTTCAGCTGTTTTTCTTTTGTCACTGTCACTGAATCTCTGAACACCCCACCTCCCGACCCTTGTAAGCCTAATTAAGAACAAGAAGGGGAGGGGGAAATTAAAGTCCCCAGCCACAAAATGGTATCGTTCTGTCATATTGTCCTCTTTTCTAGCATCATATCTCTCAAAGGCACATTCACTATTGTTTGTCACATATACTGGATTTTAAATAAATGAAAATAAATCAATAAAATAATAAATACATTTTAAATACACAAAAAGAGATAGTACTCCCCTTGTATTTAAATATACCTTCTCTGCACTGTTATTTCATTTGGGACAAGTGAGTATGGATATCTGTTGAGTGGTGGATGGGGGCAGCAATTAACACATGTATTATTATTATTATTATTATTATTATTATTATTATTATTATTATTATATTTATTTAGTTAATTTCTGTACCGCCCTTCTCCTGAAGGACTCAGGGCGGTGCACAGCCAACAGTAAAATAAATCCAAATACAAAATTTAAAAACATTTTTAAAAAAATATTAATTGGCCTTAATCCTTAAAAATAAATCCCAGTTAATAAATCCCAGTTAAAAATCATGTCTAGACCATCCCAGCTGTTGGAATGATAGCGTCTTGAGGGCACGGCAAAAGATACGTAGGTCAGGGATCCTTCGTATCTCCAGGGGCAATTCATTCCAGAGGGCAGGTGCCCCCACAGAGAAGGCTCTCCCCCTGGGAGCCGCCAGTCAACACTGCTTGACCAACGGCATCCTGAGGAGTCCCTCTCTGTGGGAGCGTATTGGCCGGTGGGAGGCTATTGGCAGCAGAAGGCGGTCTCGTAAGTACCCGGGTCCTAAGCCATGGAGCGCTTTAAGGATGGTCACCACATCATACATGACAACATCATACCAACAACATTAATTATCTCATCTGTGCAATTTGCACAATTAGGTCATGATGCACATGATGTCACCATGGTTTCTACTAGACACCTATAAGAATGAGCATGCCCAGGAAATCAAATTCTGGCACAGCTGAAACATTGCTAACCAAAAGTACCTTCCTAGCCTGAAAAACATCTTTTTCCTAGATGCAATTTTGCTTGAGACAGCATCATATAATAACTAAGGCATTGATCTAAGATCTAGGATAGTGGCCCCCAACCTTTGGGGGCACCCGGGATCAGTTTTATGGAGAAAGGTTTTTCCGAGGACCAGAAGGAGCATGGTTTCTCATGCTGCCTGCATCCCATGGATGGGCCTTCACTTGTTTGCGTGGCCCAGTTTCTGGCATGCCGTACCCTGGTGCCGGTTCACAGACCAGGGGTTGGGGACCCCTGATCTAGGAGTATCTGATTAAAATCCACAATGGAAGTTCGTTGGATGACTTTTGGACTGTCTCATTTTCACCTACCCCACCCACTATCCTATTCTATAGGGTTGGGGTGACAATGGAGGAGCGAGACTTAAATTAAATGTAACATCTTTATTTCTATTATCATGTAAAAGCACATTGTTTAGTCATCCAGACTTCTCCTTTTACCCACTGTTAGATTCCAATAACTTAAAGTTTATCTGTTCATTTCAGGTTGAATTAGCTGATGATCAGAATCAGAATAGAGTTGGAGGTCTTCTAATTCAGCCCCCTGGTCAAGCAGGAGATCCTATACCATTTCAGACAATTAACTGTCCAGTCTCTTCTTAAAAACCTCCAGCGCTGAAGCATCCACAACTTCTGAAGGCAAGCTGTTCCACTGGTTAATTGTTCTCACTATTAAGAAATTTCTCCTTAATTCCAGGTTGCTTCTCAACTTGATCAGTTTCCATCCATTGTTTCTTGTCCTGCCCTCTGGTGTTTTGGAAAATAAATTGATCCCCTCCTCTTTGTGGCAACCCCTCAAATACTGGAATACTGCTATCATGTCCCCCCTAGTCCTTCTTTTCTCTCCAAACCCAAATCCTGCAACTGTTTTTCATATGTTTTAGTCAGTGGTGAAATCCACTTACCTTTGCTACCGGTTCGGGAACGGGAGCGTGTGGGAGCACGCATGCGCCTCTTCTACACATGCGCAGAACCTTCTGTGCTTGCACAGATGGTAAAAAAACAGGACGTAATGACCAGGGTGGGTTCTACTTACCTTTACTACCAACATCTGAGTCATACAGTTAGGGTAAAAGAAAAATGCAACCCTGTTCATTATTGTATGCATGTATATATTTGTAAATATTAAAAATTGGCCACACCCACCCAGTCACATTACTCCCCACCAAGCCACGCCCACAGAACCAGTAGTAACAAATTTTACATTTCACCACTGGTAGAAACATATACAAATTCCACACAGTATTTTTGTAAAGGAAAAGGAAATCTTTAAACTATCCTCCACTGAAAAAAGAGGAAAATCTGGTTCTATCCACATGCAACAGGCTTCGTATCTTTGCCTCGGTCACAGCTGCTCTTGCCTCAGAATATTCCAAGTTAGCCGTGACTAATGGAAGTTGCCTACTTCTATTCTAAGAACAGCAAGAATCATGTGAATGTGCTCAAGGAACAGGAATTCATGAGGCGTTCCTTAAAGCAGGAGATGGAGGAGCAGAAGCAAAGTGTCGGAGGCAATAAGACTGCTGCAACAACACAATCCTGGCCTGTTGCGAATCTGGAAATAAAGCAACCACCAGTTCAATCAGTTTCTGAATGGGGGAAAACGAATTGCGTCATTTTTCTCAAGCAATAAAATATATTGGACTACTTGCACACAAAGACTTTTCTAAATGTGATGAGCCCAATGGAGGTAGCTATGATGTTGGAATTGAGTTAAAAGCTAAACCGCAACTGTGAGCCATTGACTTAATGGGCTTTGACAAGCCTCAAAGTACTGGAGATGGCTCCTAGGTAAAACAGGATATTGATGAAGGATAAAAAAGATAATTTCTAATAAAGATAACCATTACTTCTTGCTGGTTTTTGTTTTTATTTGTTATTGTTGTTATCTATCAGAAATTTATTTATTTATTTATTTATTTATTTATTTATTTATTTATTTATTTATTTAGCTTGTATGCTGCCCTCTCTCCGACAAGGACTCAGGGCAGCTCACAGGAATAAAACAAGCAACAAATCAATATTTAAGTGTTAAAAACTATTAAAATTCCCCTTAAAAAAACCCCTTCAGTCCCATCCGGCTTGGTGAAATAACCATGTCTTAAGGTCACGGCGGAAGGGGCACAGGTCAGGGGCCACCCGGAGCTCCAGGGGGAGTTGGTTCCATAAAGTAGATGCGCCCACAGAGAAAGTCCGTTCTCTAGGAATCACCAGTTGACACTGCCTGGCTGACGGCACTCCAAGAAGGCCCTCCCTGTGGGAATGCACCGGGTGATGGGGAGCTGTCGCTGGTTGCAAATGGTCGGTCAGGTACCCCGGGCCTAAGCCATGTAGAGCTTTACAGGTGATAACCAGCACCTTGCATAACAACACAAATTATGATCAAGAAGAAAATTGCTAAGACTTTATTTCAGATTTACAGCTGAGTCACTGAAGATATTTTCAGAATGAAACATGTTTTTGGCCAAGCATTTCACTATTGAGAAATAGCTTTTAAGTTATTCTATGTAGATTAATCTCTTCTATGTTGTCATTTTCAGTTGTTTCCCCAAACTTCATGTTGCTGCAAAATATTTCGGTTGTATTCCTCTGAAGTTTTTCCATCACATATTTTATCTTTATAAATTCTTTTTCCTAGTGTTTTCCTGTATGTGCAGGATCTGCTTTTCAGATCAACAAATGCCGTTTAAGTGTCCTGCCATGACATTGTATACAGTTGTTGACCCATTGATTGTGGCAGAAATTGACTAATCAGTTTATCACCTGAGCCTAATATTGGTTGGTCTGCGCCAGTGATGGGTTCCTCCCGGTTCTGCCCCCCCGCCCCCCACGTTATTCTTACCTTTTATTTGGCCCCACCCCCAATCTAGTGCTGCCTCCTGAGTCCCAGCTGATGGGCTATAAAGAAAAACTGTTTAAACTCTTGCTGTGGGGCTTCAAAGGGCCGCCCTACAGCTGATCAGTGGTAAAAGGCAGTTTGGTGGTAGACCTGTGCCTCCAAAAACAAATGAGTAGACCAGTGCCTGCAAAAATAAATGGGTAGACCAGTGCCTGCAAAAATACATAAGTAGACCGGTGCCTGCAAAAATAAATGGGTAGACCAGTACCTGCAAAAACAAATGAGTAGACCGATGCCTGCAAAAATACATGAGTAGACCAGTGCCTGCAAAAATAAATGGGTAGACCGGTACAGCTCTGCAAGCAGTTAAAAGCCTGATAGACCAGTACCTCTGCTAAATCCTAAAGAATTGTCACATGACCATCAAGCCATGCCCACAAAATAAGCCACGCCCACAGAACCAGTAGTAAAAATTTTTAGAACCCACCCCTGGTCTGCGCCAACCTTGTGGGAGAGCAATTTCCAGTGACACCAGCGAGGAGGGATGGACCATGCTGCCATTATATCTTTACAATAAATGTACAGAATTTGTTGACTATTTAAACCTAACTGGGATAGCTTTTGATTCATATTTCCTAGCAATAAGAGACTTCTAAGTAGGAGACTATTTTAGGAATGTTCTTGTTCTGGGGTACGACAGCATTGTTCACCACCTTCAACTGGTAAATCTTTCTTAATATATACCTATCTCTTGGGCCTAATTGAGCCAAAATTCTGCTCAGCCATGTGTTTACTTAACAAATCAAACATATTATAGCTTGGTATAATGACCTGGTTGATAAAGTATACTAAAACAATGGCTATGTTTCCATAACATATTGAACCACAGACCTCCCAACCACATTGCAAGCTAATCCAATATGTTGTGCAAATCCAGCCAGAGAAAAACAGACAAGAAGAAAGTTATCTAAGCATATGCAGAATATTCTCCCCTTGTCATTAAAAAGCCGCAGTGATTTTGGCAACTTGTGATAGTCACAGCATCACTCATCTCACCCTGATGAATGCCATGCTTAAAATCAGGATCATGAACATCTTTCAACCACAGAGGACTTGCTGTGCAGAGAGGCCTTTGCTAGAGTAAACTGATCTTACTGGCTTCTTGTTTCTTTCAAAAAGAAGTGAGAGCAGAGCCTGAAGGATAGATTGATTAGTTTGTCATTGGCATTATTGCCCCACCCAGAGTGTACATCTAGAGACAGGAGTTCAATCCAATGTTCTAATGCAGTGACTGGGGAATTCTGGGAGTTGGAGTCCACACATCTTGAAGTTGCTGAGGTTGAGAAACATTGTTCTAATGAGCTGGTGCTCAGGGATTTGCCTCGGTGACCACTACATTATCCCTATGGTAGCTTTGTTTGTAGTATAAAAGGCAGCCATGCAAAACCGAGAACCCGTGCTCTCACTGGGGTATTGCCTCATCAGCCCATCAGCTCCCGAGACTGCCATTCTCTCCGCTTGATTGTGTTTATTTTTACATTCTTGGTTTTCTTCAATTGCTTCTCTCTATTGTTTCGAGAATGGCATTTTGCTGAGCCAGTCATACAGAGAGTCTCCTGGGGCAATCAGGGCTGCACCTCTTTGTCTCAATAGAGTAACCATCTAATAGAGGCAATGAGGAGGAAATGAACACTGACTTCCTTATCATTCTCAGTTCTTAGTTTGTTTCACCTACACCCCTGGCCATTTATCTATCCCCCTCTTTCTTATCATCTTGTTTAAACAAACCAATAAATCAGAGGTGTGTTTCAATAAGCACTAGCAGCTAACTGATCTTATCCGGGCTTAGAAGCTAATAAGGGTTAGGGGCAAATATTTGAGCAGAAGACCATCCAGGAATTTACTGGGCTGCAGGCTTTATTGGGAAGAAGTTAAAAAAACCCCAATAACTTCACCCATATTGCTGCCAGCAAAATTCCTTGGATGTATCTGTGAAGTTGCCAGCAATCAGGATCAAACTGAGGGAGACTTTATTTTCAAAAGCCAGGCCTTGCTAATTACTGGGATTTAATTTTTATTTTGCAGCATGCAAAAGACAATTCAACTCAACAGAGGATCTTACAAGAAAAGACATGAGGAAACATCTCTAATGGTATTGAAATTCCTTGCATAAAAAATGAGAAAGGGTTGACAGCATTACTGTTAGTACAATCTTACACACTTCTGTTCTGAAGTAAATTCCATTAAATTCAGTAGGATTTATTGCAAGTTAAGAGTATTCAGAATAGCAGGAACCTGACATTAATTATTGTCGGACAATTCAGGCCTATGTCTGTTTTGTTAAGTGTTTCACTGCCAAATACTTGGCCATTGAATATTTTTAATGTTTTAATAAGCCAGCATTTTTAGGCATCACCACATTTCCCAAAGGCAATCCAGATGACAGGAAAATCTTTTGGATATAAGTACAGAATGTACTTCTAACTTTCATGGTGCAATAGTAAATCTGTCTTGAACGGAATGGTGTCAGCCAGTAGCAAGAGAATATGTTTTACAGAGCAAACAATGCATAAAATGTGATTGAAATCTATACGTAGCTCTTGCATTATTTGCTTACCAGTAATCATTCCAGAACTAATCCACTTTAGGAAATACTCATCACATTTGTTTGACATGACTTGCCTTTCTTCCATTACAGAACTGAAGGTAGATTCTATAGTGATTCTAACTACACTATTTATTTACATTTGTATACTGCTTGCTATAATAACTCCAGTGAGCATACAATGTATGAAACTTATTATAAAACAATTTACAGTCAATAAAACTGTAATAGAATCATTATGATTAATAAAAATGTTTGCTTCTAGTACAAATGCCCTCTGAAAAAATATTGCCATAATCTTTTTTTTTTTTTAGCAAGATGTTGGGGGAGGTGTTGTTTCAGAGAGGGCACTGCGACTAAGAATGTCGTTTTCCAAGTTCCAACTTCCGTCATTTCCCTCAGGGGAACCTGATACTGTCTTTCTCTGCTAGATGATATAGGGTGGGCAGATTCCACATGGAGAAGGTGGTCCCAAAGATTACAAGGATTTGAATCATAAAGTAGTCACTGACATCTTAAACTAGTCCTGGAAAAATATTGGCAACTAAAGCAGCTCACAAAACATGTGTTTTTCTGCTCTATGAATTAATGCCAATCTGCAGGCAGGTACTGTAACTTCATTCTGTAATTTGTTTTTTTGCAGGGTTGCCCCACATGAAATAAATTGCAGTAGACTAACACATGAACCATTGCTTTCCATAGCTTTTGGTACAGGGGATGACACAACTACTGTACTGCCAAACTAGGCAAACGACTTTTCTGTCCAGAACTTCCACCAGGAACTGTGAGTATGAGAATTCCCAGGCTGTCTTCCAGCAAATTTGGGTGAGGTATAATCCCATTTAGAGGAACTGGAGCATCCATTGAACCAACCAGAAGATTTCTGAATCAATGGTAAGGCCATCTTTGCAGGAATTTGACTATCTGTTTTATCTCATATACAGGTAGTCCTTGACATACAACCATTCATTTAGTGACCATTTGAAGTTAGAACATCACTGAAAAACGTGATTTATGACTGTTTTTCACACACGATCGTTGTAGCATTCCAGTGGTCATGAGATCAAAATTTGAACGCTTAGCAGCTGGTATGTACTTATGACGGTTGCAGTGTCCCAGGGTCATACCACCTTTGCAACTTTGACAAGCAAAGTCACTAGGGAAGTCAGATGCACTTAACAACCTTGTTACTAACTTAACAATTGTAGTGATTCACTTAACAACTATGTCAAGAAAGGTCATAACATGAAGCAAAACTGACTTAGTTGTCTTGCCTTAGCAATAGCAATTTTGGGCTCAATTGTGGTCATAAATCAAGGATTACCCTCTAGTTCCTCAAAGCCTTGAGGCAGCATATCGAGATTTCTATATCTCTGTTTGGTCTAGGCTAGGGCTGAGCCCTCAAAGATTCAACCTCTCTTCCTCTATCAACTCCAGTTGGACCACCCATTCAGAAAGGGGCAGAACTGCTGCAAAACAGCGCCTCCAATTTCTAACACTTGCACTCGGTCCAAAATTATGCCAGGATTAATGGTCACAAACATTACTGAGAAAGTTAACAAGGGTTTCCCTTCCTGGTCTCAGTTGTAGTTATCCACAAAAATAATAAATGAAAGAGACCTAATATTGAAACCCAACAAAAAGAGACCAGATAATAGTCTCATCCAAGATTTTTGAGGTGCAGCCTTCTTCTTCCATAACCTTTTCAAAAAATGGAGACTGGCCAGTAATTATGTATGACTGTTGGGTAAAGAGATTTTTTTAAAAAAAGAAATTCACTAATTTGTTTGTCACATGCCAGATATTTTAGATAATGGTCTGGGTTCTCTCTACAGACACTGTAGTGATATGGATCTTTGCCAGCTGTTGAGGAGATTTGGTGAAAACAATTTCTTTCCAGAGATTAGGAGTCAGGTAATTATAAATCTCAGAGAAGGCATCAAAGGTGGCTTTAGCAATATCCCTCACACCAGCAGTGCAGTTTCTTGCAAAGCAGCCCAGGTTATCAGTTGTTGATAACAACCATCATCAGTTACTTCTTGGGAAGTAAGACAGCCAAAATCCCATATTAGAACTTTTCAACTAAGGACCAACATAATCACTGTAAACTCCAATATTAGCAAACACCTCGAATCTGGTGCAATACCAGTACATCTTTGCTTCTGGTCTTTTAGATTTTTTTTTAATGTCTCCTCTCAAATATTAGCCATCCTTCCTAGCTTTGTAATTTCTGTAAATTTTGTAAGCATTCCCTAGATTCCCTCATCCGTATCATTTATAAAAATGTGGAACTGCACCAGAACCCTAACCCTGTGGCACTCCACTCAAGATTTTTCTAAACTGAGTTAGCAATCTGAGTTAAGTTAAGCTCTTACTATTGATTTAAATATTCAATTAAAATCAGGTCAGTTTTTCAAACTGATTTGAATGATTAGATCAAAGTGAGATTGGTTTTCAAATTTATTTGTCAACTTGAGGTGTGTTTTCCCTGATTTGCCTTGGCATATTTTCAAGCAGAAGTCACAAGTTGAAACAAGCTGTTTTACAGTAATTAAAAAAAAATCAAGATACCAAGATGAATTCAAAATGTAAACTATTATTTCAGAGTTGACATACTCTTGAGGAGAGATATTTACAGAGATCAGTGAAGTTTCGATTGTTTTACTATGTTGTGTGTGTATGTGTGCTTTCAAGTCCCTGTAGTTTTCTTGGCAAGATTTCAGAAGTGGTTTGCCATTGCCACCTTCCTAGGGTTAAGAGAGAATGACTGGGTCAGGGTCACCTAGCAGGTTTTATGGACTATGGACCCTACTCCTAAGGCAGGACTAGAACACACAGTTTCATGGTTTCTAGTCCAATGTCTTCAACAGTATACAAAACTGGCATTCTGATTTACCTGTAATTAAATCAGATATCCCTTCCTCCTTTATCTGACAGCCAGGATATTTCTAGCCAATTATTCCACACTTTCCACCAACCAACCCCCTAAAGACTACAAATACTACAAGGCAATCCCATTTCTGAACCATTGCATTGAGGAAGCCTTGCTGGGAGACAGGGTGAAATAATTGCAGAAAACCTGATGGACGTTTTTGGCACTAACCTGCCGAAGTCTGGAGAATCCAGCAATTCAGTAAATGTTTCAACTACTTCAGTCCATTTTGGAGTCAAAAACATTTACTCATAAGTCTCTGATACTCAGATGAAACTTTTATAAACAAATCAGGGTAATAAATATAATCAGTAAGAAAACCTCATCGTGGAACTTGTCTTTCACTCTTGCCTAACATATCTGGCAGCCTTCCAGTTGCTTGCTTATGCACCTGTTTTAGTGAATTCACAAACATGTATTGTAAAATTATACATCCTCCTTTAACAGTGAGTCAGTTCTACTGGTGAGCCAATGTTTGCGGATGCAAAACAATGACACCATTGAGATTTCCTTACTCTTCCCTGACAGAGAGAGGAGTGAGGCAGAGGCTTTCACTGGGGCTGCGAAAGGATGTCTGGACCATTCCAAAAATAGCACAGTGCTGAGTCATGCTCAGCTCTGCATTAACCAGCAAGGAAAAATGGATCAAATATGTCCTCCTACGCATGGTCAATCTAATGGCACGAAAGACGTTTTAAACGTAAGGATACTTGAAAGAATGAATATTTGTTCTTACTTAGGGAACCCAGTATAAAACAATGCCGTTAAGGCCCATAACTCTCAGTGACTGGTTCGATTGGTTATAATTCCAATAAGCAAAGATGTGGCAGACCTTTTTTTTTTAAAAAAAAGATCAAAACCTTTTGAAGAAAAAGACAGTTAAATTCCTGATGTGCACCAGTGTGTAACATAGGCAACTTCCACATTATTGTTTCCACACCCTATTTCCTCAGAAGAAATTTGAGAATAACCCCGAGTCGTCTTCATTTCTGATGACTCAGAAATACAGAAAACCAGGTCAAAAATCACTGTCTACACTGTGTCTCCCCAGTTCCTACAGCAATAAAAGCCCTTTTACTCCACACAAAAGAGATGGAAGTGAAATAAATCAAGAAGAACCCAAGCAGCTGGGCACTTGGCATCCTCCTTGCTGGCTAGGAAAAAGCTGCCAGGATCTTTTTGATTCAATTTTTGCTATTTTCAGCCTCTTATTGAGGAAAGCTGCAGAGTTCTACAACCAACTTTTCCCAAACCCTGGCAGTTAGAATCTTGGAGGTCTTCTACTTCAACACCCTGTCCAAGGCAGGAGATCCTATATCTGTGATGGCGAACCTATGGCACGGGTGCCAGAGGTGGCACGCAGAGCCATATTGGTGGGCACACGAGCTCAGCTCCAGCACCCATGCATGCGCCAGTCAGCTGATTTTCGGGCCTTGCGGGCCCACCAGAAGTCAGGAAACACACTCTTTCCAGCCTCAGGAGGGCCTCTGTGGGGGTGGGGAAGGCTGTTTTTGCCCTCCCCAGGCTCCTAGAAAGGCTCTGGAGCCTGGGGAGAGCAAAAACAGGGCCTACCGGGCCCACCGGGCCATCACGTGCCAAAAGCAGGGGGGACACGGGGGGGTGGGGCACATAAAATTATGGATGTGGGCACGTGTGCATGTGACCCCACTGTGCTCCCCCCGCTTTTGGCACGCGATGGCAAAAAGGTTAGCCATCACTGTCCTATATGGTCTGGACAATTTGCTGTCCAAAGCTTTCTTGAAAACCTCTAGTGATAGAGCACCATAACTCTGGGAGGAAGCTATTCCATTGATTGTCCTGGATGTCAGGAAATTTCTCAGTTCCAGGCTGGATCTCTCTTTAATGAGCTTCCATGCATTGATTCTTATCCTGTCTTCAGGGGCTTTGGAGAATAAGTCAACCCCCTCTTCTGTGAGAATGCCCCTGATGTACTGGAAGACAACTATCACGTCCTCCCTAACCTTCTCTTTGATAAGCTAGACATACCTCCCTCAACCATTCATCATATGGTTTATCCTGCAGACCCCTAATCATCTTTTTTAGCTTTCCTCTGGACTCTTTTCTATGTCTCTCAGTAATTTTTTGTTTTGTATCGTGGTATCCAGAACTATACTCAGTATTCCAAGCATGGTCTCAACCAGTGCAGTATAAAGCAGTATTCATATTATCATTATCATCTCATTATCCTGAATATATCCCTCTATTTATGCAGCCTAGGAGTGCATTGGCTTTTTTGTGACTGCTGGCTCATATTTAAGTGATTGTCCACCTCCTGCTGAGGAAAACTGCAGAGTTCTGAAACCACCCTTTCCTGAACCTTGGAAGTTAGGATGAGGGGAAAGAATTCAATCCCCCAAACTGACAGAACTCTAATAGTTGCAGCTATGATCAGTTGCAGAAAGGCGTCGCTTGCACTGCAGCTGAGCTATTGATGTATCAGTCCAGTACTTGAAGACAATGTCTTGGGATCCAATCTAGCACAATTGTAAACACATGTTGCAAATAGTTATAGTTACACGTTGCAAACAAATGTGTGCAAATAGTTATGTTTGCCATTTTAACCAGAACACTGCCCTTTGACTTTATGTTGAGATTAACTTAGTAATTATGATGTTAAGAAGAAAAGAAAGCAAATCAAGTAATGAGCCAGGCCAAAAATATTTTACAGCAGTTCTGCTCTTTCCTGATCACTCAAAAATAAGTGATTAAGCCTCTGTCTCCTAGCCACTCATTTATGGGGTGGCACATGGCTCACCTTTCTCCTCACGGCTGTCTAATATCTGTATGAAGCTGGAGCAGGTTTATCCATTGATTCAATAGTTGTATTTGTTTACCCCAGACCATACAGTAATTGCAGGAGAAATGCCTGCCCAGTGTTTGAAGATAGTGAAGAACCAAACGGACTGGAACAAAGTCCTAGAAAGATATAGTTTTCATTTATCATAGAATCATAGGGCCGGAAGGGATCTTTTAGAATCCATCTGGTTCTTTGGGGACTCCTACTTCAGCTCTGATAGTGCATGTGGGATACTTTTGGATTCGGCTTCATTAACAAGTGAAAACTCTATCCAGGAGGGTTTTTAATCTGATTTATTGGCCGCAGTCCTTTTTGGAGCAGGGGCCCTGATAACTGTTATGCCTTCATTACCTTGAAATATGATTACAGATTGAAGATAACTCAGAAGCTATAGCTGGTGCAAAATGCAATTGTCTGCCTGCTATGCGTGGTTGTTATGGAAGAAAGGATATGAGACATCCCATAGGATCAGATAGAGTCAGGTTTATTTTGCGCAAAAGATTCAGAATCAGATTTGTATCTGAGAGTTCTGAATGAGGAGTCCATGATTACATGACGATTTTTATACTTTTCTAAACAAAGGATTCTGCTAACACAGCAACTTTCCATATACGGTTAACATACATTTGTTATTTTTAATTGACATTTCCTAATTACTAAGATTTTACATTATCTTTACCCAACAATCATAATTCTTCTGTAACTGGCTAAAGTACAAATTCTTCTTTTGATATTTGCTTCCCATCCAGGTGCTATTCTTTGGCCTAATCACCTTTAACTATGTTTCATTAAGATGCTCCTTTTCTTCTGACAAGTTAGGGGGTCACTTAGAGTGTCAAAGGATTTTATGCTGACTTTGTACTCTCTCCAGCTGGATGTATTTCCTGCTTTCAGAATATAGTTGCTTTTAGAATATCTTTTAGAATATAGTGAATAGAAAGTTATCCAGTGGTCATCTAGCAGCTCCCGCTACATTATGGTAGCAGTTATAGCAGAGAAACCCCTATGTTGTGACAACTTCACTGGCCAATAACTTTGCTCCCAGAGTGAATTCAAGATACTGCTTCTTATTAAATCCTTGGGTCCTTGTGATCCATGAGTCATCTTTAACCACACTTTTTCCATCCTGGGCTTTCAACATAAGGGATATTTTGGATGTCTCCGGAATGTCAGGACCAAAAAAACCAAAAAACGTGCTTATTGAACTGGCAGCTTTGGCCTTGAGAAACAGTTTCCTCACTCCTGTGTTTATATGGCCTCCACATTATTAGCTTTTAGAAAGGCAGGATTTTTTTCCCCCTGGATGCTTGGAGCTTAAGTAACAATTGCTAGATTGCTGTTCATTTTTAAATGGTTTGATTTTTAATTTGAATTCAGTGTGAATGATCAATTAGTTATGGTTTCAGTGTTTTACAATTTAATGGATTGCTGAGGTTTGTATTTTTGTAAGCCACTCTGAGCATCTCCTAGGGTTGAAAACATATTTTGTGTGTAACCTGCCCCAACCTTAGAACCTGTTGCTTCCCAAATGTGTTGGGATTACAACTTCCAGAATTCCCAGTCCACCTTGTCTCTCCTGACCAGAATGCTTCTTGGGGATTATCGGCAAGCGCAAGTAGAAAAAGCTCACAGAAGACATTTGATTGAGGAACATCTCAGGCTAATATTTAGAAGAAAAAGACAAATTACTTTTTAAATTTGCAGCTATTTTTCATTTTTTGTTAAGATCCTGTACTGCTTGCCATCTGCTGCAGCTTGATTAATCAAGAGATTTTTCCCAACTGATTCACTAAATTGATTCGTTAATTAAACACTGCAGACCTGTTATTAAGGCTGGTCTAGTCAGAATGCAGAATGGTGGAAATGTATGAAAAGAGAAACATGACTACATGTCAGGGGATACTGGTTAGTATGGCACAAGTGGAAACAATTGTGTGCTCTCCAGGAAATTGTCTAAGGGAAACCTCAATAATGGTTAGATCATGACTGATGACTTATTTGCTCCCTCCAAAAAGCAGAAGTCATCTGCAGGGAGGCCCTAGGATATTTATAATACAAGAAAGCCTAGCCTGGTTGCTAAGTGACTTAGCCCACTTACGAACTTTCTATGGCTGAAGTTCTAAGGTGAGGTCAAAGCACATGAAGTCCAAGGAAGAATTGTCATCGTTTTCATGACAACAGGTTTAGTTGGATTTTGTTAACCAACTAAAATACAAAAAGAGAAGTTCAATAAGGCTTTCTGCCATTGGGTTTCTTAGTGTTGGAGAAACTGTACTCATTGAGCTGTACTGTTAAGCAATGATAAACAAGGTGAGGTAATAGGATGAAATATGCAGCCCATATTTCCATGCCTATGGAAATATCTGATATATTTGGGATACCAATTTAAAAATATGTCTCTTTTAATAAAGAAGTCTTGATGTTCCAGAAAACTGATCTTGACCCATTTCAGTCTGACTTCAAACTACAGATTGATACTGGAATAATTTTAATTGCTTTTTTGGATGACTGTTCAAAATGACAATTGAGATATCCATTATTGAGAGTCCATTATTGATGCCCTCTCTGAATGTCTTCATAGCTTTTGATATCTTTGACTTCATATCTTGATGGATCTAGTCTGGGGATTAAAAGCATGATAAAAATGTAAACAATAGTTAAAACAAGCCATGGCTTACTGTGAGGTGTAAACTCAGCCAATGTGTACGTTAGCTTTTCACTAACTTGGTATCCTGCAGGTATTCTAGGACTATAACTCTAAAATTCCCTTGTTAATCAAAATGTAGGGAACATCCTATGTGCTGAGGATGAAGAGGAAGAAGCAGTTATCACCAGTTTGCTTCCCAGTAAATTAGTATATTATGACTTGCTGCATCCCCGTGCTTCGCTATGAAACTAAGTGATCGGGCGTGATAAATCGACACAGCTTGAATCCTCCCCTATCCTCTCCCCTTCTCTCCCTCAGACTTTCTAGCCCCTTCTCTCCATGAGGCTTGCCCCACAGAAGCCTGTCCTATGCTATCCCATTCTTTCCAGAGTTATTTTCAAGTTGGGAGGGGGAGTAGAATGTCTAATTAATTAGCATCAGAGCGTGTTATAATAATATAGGAAATACTAATGCTCTGATGGTCATTTCAAAAAGTCCTTTCTTAGTGAGCACCTAGAAGCCAAGAGGAACATACATGGCAAATTTCAAGTTTGTAGACTTTAAGGTTCTGGAGATTTCGTGATTAATGCCTGAGAAGTTTTCGCTTTTATATATATAAATTGGCAATACATTGACAGACATTTTTAATGGGGCTTCCTAATATGCTCTCAAAATCTTAACTGTACAGCTCAAGTTTTCCTTATCATTGCATCTCTTCTATTCATTTTCTTCTTGCAAGAATTATTATGACCGTATATCTTTTCAAACTATAAAACAGTTGCTGGGATAGAAGGAATGAGAAGAAAACTCTCCTACGCAGAGCCCCTTGTGGATCTGATAAGAATCTAAACCACTGTTTGTCAATCTGAACAAAGGTGAGATAGGTGAACTAGAGAACTCTGGCAGTTGCAGTCCACCCATCTCACAATTGCTGTGATTGCGAAACACTGCTCTAAACAAAGAGGAGCTGTTTTCCTTGGTTTCCCAAACTGTTTGTTTATGCACAAACAAAGAGGTTTGTACTCTGTCAGGGTCTGGCCTTCTCTCCTCCCAGCGCCATGGCTGGGCAGGGCAAACACAGTGGCATCTTTCAGACTTCAGCCAGAATATTTCAGTCTGTTCTGGATGCCTTTAACTGTATGGGACTTCTCCAAGGAAAGTAAGCTATTATTCATTCACCGTTTAACAACTCTGCCTGTCCTTGGACTGCAATCCTTATTACAACAGTTTGTACAAGAACATGATTAAAAAGAAAAACATTCAAATGGCTGCAAACACGACCATGAAAATATATAGAAAGTAATCCATAACCCAGTGGAAACAATAGCCTGTAGCTTCTTTGTTGGCTTCAGTTTCAGGCTCCCCATCCTGATAAAAGGACTCTTTTTGCTAGCTGGAATGAAAGCATGTTTAGAAAAGTGAAAGAGATTAAAACAATAGCCTGTGAGGTCCCGAGTTCTGAGCCCATTGTAGCCAACATACCCTATATCCATAGCTCTTGCTGTAGCTCAGCTTTTGCAAGCATCTGTTTTCAATATGGGGAGAAAAGACATTATAACGTGATGACAAAGACATGATTGCTACTTTTAGAAGCTCATTGCCAATTAACATAGTAAATACCTAGGATATAAAAAGAATACTTATCAGACCATGTTAGTTTGGACCTTGTTACTTTTAATTTATTAAAAGGGAACAACAATCTATCCTCAAGCCAACTTTAGCCTTGAGTTCAGCACCCCACCCTGAAACTCTTTTTTGCCCTTTTATTGAACAGCTGGGATGAGGTCACCAGCCTGAAATTTGAGCAATAGTTAATGTGCAGCTCTAGTGTGTGCTGCAGACAATCTTGGGTTCATTTGCATAGTCTTTCACTGATTCTTTGGGTCACGGGGGCAATTGGTGATCTTTGCAGAAATCAAAAGAAAGGACCTCTATGCTCAAGAGAGTGAAATTATTACTCTTAATTTGATACTATTTGTTTACGAATGCCACCGGAATGGAACAAACATGCTGTCTCAATGAAGAACTGAAACACGTCTTTTCTTTTTCCTAAATGATGTTTGAAAAGTCTTAAATATAATTTGTGTCCATGTAATTTATTTATTTAAGGCTTACCATGAAAATAATATTGAAAAGTCCCTACTTTAAGTTTTTTGTTAAATCTACAAAGCATGATAGGACAAATGAAATGAATGAGGAGGAAGGGAGTAAAAAGCAAACTACCACTTTTTAAATTTACCATTTGCTCAGATCTTTTTTTTAATCACAAGATGAAAATGATTTAAGAACTCTTTAAGGCTGTTGCGTAGGTAACATGGAGGCCCCAAAGGAAAATAGAATACAGGCAGTCCTCACTTCATCATTGCAATTTAGGACAGGCATGACATGCCGGACCTACAATATCAGTCCCGCTACGATCATTAAGGAGATCACCAGTTGTTAAATATGATATAATGTGATTTTACTACCAGCTTCCCCATTGTCTTTGCTTGTTGGAAGCCAGCTATGAAGGTTGCAAATAGTGATTGCATGATCATAGGACACTATAGCCATCATAACTGTGCCTTGGTTATGAAATACCTGAATCATGATCACATGACCATGGGGATGCTGCAATTGAGCTGTAAATTCAAGTTATTGTATTGTATTGTATGTTCAAGGAAGTATATATTTACTTTTTCAGAGCCATCATAAGTTGATCAATCACTGGATAGACACTCATTAACTGAGGACTTCCTTCCTTCCTTCTAAATTTACTAATTTGTATTCTATTTTATTGCAGTCTATTGCAATGGTTACTGTAAGCTGACGACTTAGCCAGGCCCAAGACAACAGATATTCTCTGATTGTACTTCCAGGTGACCAATATTTCTTCCACTCAAATCATCTGATTTCACAATAAAAATGATGTAGAGGACTTGTTATGACTGTTGGAGATAGTTCTAGGTTGGATCTCTCTTTGATTAGCTTCCCTCCGTTGTTTCTTGTTCTGCCTTCTGGTGCTTTGGAAAATAGGTTGATCCAGTAGTGAGATTCAGCCAGTTCGCACCACTTCGGGAGAATCGGTTGTTAACTTTCTAAGCAGTTTAGCAAACTGGTTGTTGGAAGAAATCATTAAGGCAGAGAACCGATTGTTAAATTACTTGCATCCCACCACTGGGTTGATCCCCTCTTCTTTGGGGCAGCCCTCAGATATTGGAACAATGCTATCATGTCACCCCAGTCCTTCTTTTCATTAGACTAGCCATACCCAATTCATACAACCATAACCAATTCCTGCAAGATAATGGATAGCAAAATTTTACAAAATAATAAAACACAACTTATAGCTACCGGTAATGGTAACTTTTGCTTAGTTTCGCTCATGGGATAGGGATGGGATAAAAGCAATGCCATTGAGGTGAAAGGGGGAAATTGATTGGGTTATGTATGCCAACTGTTATTGTTAAATGAAGCAGGGGTAGGGCCTAAGATAACTGAATAACTGATAGGACCTGAATCTTTGCAGTGAGTGATGTGAGAGCCAAAGGTTGTAAAAATGTTTGTGATCTCTGCTCTGTTATTTTTAATAACAAGTTGATCTATTTTTTCTTAAGAAGTCAAAACTGGTTACCTCTATTCCACAAATAAACTAGTTTCTCATTTCAGTAGTTTAATCTGTTGTTAAAAGCCCAGGACCATTTCATTTTCACTCACTTTCCAGTTCTACAAGCTCTCTATTTATCCTTTGCTTTGCCACTGCAGTTCATGCAAAATCACTCAGTATTCTGTGAAAATTTCAGTAATAGAAGAAATCATATAAATATCCAGAAAACAGGAAAATGCTGGGTTTGGAAATGGTGTTCCTTAGAGCAAAACCAATATGTTTTTAAATTATTGTTCTTGGCAGAAAGTAGTTCCAGACTTCAGCTTAGGCAATAGGCTCACCCATCCCAGACATGTTTAACCCACTCTACAGGAAATAGATTTCTGCTTCTTCACTCTTTTCCCTCCACAGGATAATTCCATATCATATTCCTTCAGACACTATGCTGACCAGTGGTTTCTGAAATCTAGCATTTGCCTTTCTCAAATCTGGTATCCATCTCTTGGGACAGCTCCCCAAATTCCCTGTCAGCCCTTGAAACCTGATATTGTAATAACAAACATCTGGAAGGTTCTAGATTGTAGAATATTATTCTAGATTGTGGACATTTTAGAGCTTTCCTTCACTGTACTGGCTTGGAACCAGAGGACATTGTGATCAGTGCAGGTACAATTTAACATGGTCAGATCAGAAGTTCCAATTAGCTCAATACTTTGCTTGCAGAAAGAAATGTCCACCCAGAAAAACAGACAGCCTGGTTCTATACCTGGAATCCAAGAACCATCACAGTTTATTGGGATAACTGTAGAGACATATCTGATTCTGGAGCAATGGACAAGAATAATGATAAAATGCATTAAACCTCATTTCTGGTTCAAGTAAAGGAAACTACAGTAGGATTCAAAGCATCTATATAATTGCTAATTGCTATATATCAATATCTCAAAAAAACCCAGAGAATTGTACTTTGGGTTCCTTTTAAGTACATCACATAAAGAACCTTGCTTTGAAAACCACTTGTGATGTTGTCCCACCTAATTAACTGGTTCAAGAACTTTTGTACTAACCAGGACAAAATTAAAAAAGCCAACTAGCTCCATGTGGTCATAAAAACCTTCAAAAATAAACTTCTCTGAGGTATCCTTTGAACACATGACAGGATCATGCCACATGCTCTTCCTAACCAGTGTGACTCTTGTTTTGTCTGTACATCCCACTTGTATGTCAATCCTTTCCGTCTGACCGTTGCTACATTTTCTTTTTAGGGACATAAATAGCTAAATGACAGAGAAATGTTATCACCCAATAGAGTTAAAAATAAACCGTGTGACATATCACACCTATCATGTGGTATTATTTCTCAAAGTTTCCTGTGTGGATAGAATGTAATTCTAATTATGCAGAAATCTTTTACACTAAACATGCAACTTTTCCAAAAAACGGGTGGGAAATATATTATCATGTAAAGGTTACGGTTCTCCATAATTCAGTAGAAGGAAAGCCATACTGAGACCACCTGTACTTTTCTGTGGTTAGATGCATTCAGATGGATAGAATAGAATAGGATAGAATTTTTTTATTTGCCAAGTGCGATTGGACACACAAGGAATTTGTCTTGATGCATATGCTCTCAGTGTACATAAAAGAAAAGATATGTCCATCAAGAATCATAAGGTACAACACCCAATGATAGTCATAGGGTACAAATAAGCAATCAGGAAATAATATCAATATAAATCGTAAGGATACAAACAACAAAGTTACAGTCATACAGTCATAAGTGGAAGGAGATGGGTGATGGGAATGATGAGAAGATTAATAGTAGTGCAGACTTAGTAAATAGTTGGACAGTGTTGAGGGAATTATTTGTTTACCAGAGTGATGGCATTCGGGAAAAAAATGTTCTTGTGTCTAGTTGTTCTGGTGTATAGTGCTCTATAGTGTCGTTTTGAGGGTAGGAGTTGAAACAGTTTATGTCCAGGATGTGAGGGGTCTGTAAATATTTTCACAGCCCTCTTTTTGACTCTTCGAGTATACAGGTCCTCAATGGAAGGCAGGTTGGTAGTAACTGTTTTTTCTGCAGTTCTAATTATCCTCTGAAGTCTGTCTCTGTCTTGTTGGGTTGCAGAACCAAACCAGACAGTTATAGAGGTGCAAATGACAGATTAATCTTCTTCTGATGGACTTTTGATATCTACAGTATATCTATGCTTACATCTACCAGAATAGATTGCAAGGATCCTTCACAAAACCTGAACAGAAGTTGGTAGGACTGGCTTATTTGATTGGAAATACAAGATAGGCAAAAGAGTGCAGCAAGGCTGCAATATTTCATCTTTTTCAACCTGTGCTTATGAAAAACTTGAGGAATCAAAAATCAGATTAAAGACTGGAGGAAGGAACATCAATAATTTTCAACATGCTGATGAAAATTGATTGTTTGGTTGTTTGATGAAACAACCAAAACAGGCCTGAAATATTTGGTTCAAAGGATTAAAGACAAAAGTGAGAAATTTGGTCTCTTCCAAACATCAAAAAGGCCAAGCTCACGATCACTTTGAGGAATGGAAATGTCAAAATAATAACTGATGGTGAAGAGACCAAATGCATGCAAGATTCCCCTTTCCTAGAATCACGTACTGATCAAAGCAGTAAATGTAGTCCAGAAATAAAGTATTCAATCGTGGTGGCTCCCACCACAATGATGAGCAGGAAAAAGCAAGGATGTCAGGCCAGCAATTAAATGCACATTGGTTTGCACTATCATGTTCCCCATAGCTATCTACAATTAAAAAGCTGCACCATGAAAAAACTAGACAGGAGGAAAATTTATTCATTTAAGCTGACAAAAAAAAAAAAACAAGTATTGGAGTATATAAATCCAGATATATTCCTGGAAGTACAAAATTCTGCCTTAGTTATTTCAGCCATGTGATATGATCAAATTCACTGGAAAAGACAGTTATACTTGGAATGATCAGTGGTAAAAGGAAACAAGGTTATCCAAAAACATGGTTACTAGCCACTATCAGAGCCAAATCTTATCAGACTATGAGCATGCCTAGAGTCACCTGTGATGAGATGGGCAGCATGCTAGATAGATGATAGACCAGTGTTGGTGAACCTTTTCAGCACTGAGTGCCGAAATGGGAATGCGTGTGCGTGGAGGACCACCGTAAACCAGAAAAGCAGCTCCCTGGAGCACACTCACGGGAGTGCCAGAAACCAGAAGAGCAGTTCCCTGGCATGTTGGGAAGCTGAGCTTCCAGTTTCCAGCATGTACACCAGTCACCTGGGCCTTCCAGTATATGGCACGCATCACACACAAGGACTAGCTACCAGCGCACATGCGCACACTGGAAACTGGAAGCTCAGCTTCCCATCGCACACATGCGTGCCAGGGAGTGCTCTTCCAGTTTCTGGCACTCCCACACATGCAAAGACCAGCTGGGCAGCTCCCATGTGCATGCCAGAACCCAGAAGAGCAACGGATGACAGCTGGCGTGCCGAGAGAGATGGCTCTGCATGCCGCTTCCAGCACGCATGCCAGATGGATGGATGGATGGATGGATGGATGGATGGATGAATACATACAACTGAAAGAAGCCATACAAGGTCAGAAAATGTGAAGAGACATGGTCTGTAGAATTGGCAAGATTTGGATGTTTGTTCGGATAGCGTTATCATCATCGTAGGCGTGCCTACTCCTTGTTGTCCCTAGTCAGCTTCTACTTTAGCCATTTCTCTCATAATATTATTCCTCTTTATTAGCAATTGGTTCAGTGGTAGGTTTCTACTGGTTACCTCAGTTTGGGAGGACCGGTAGTGGCAGCGGCGGGAGGCTCCGCCCAGACATCATCATGGATGCTCTGCGCATGAGCAGAAGGTTCTTCTGCTCATGCGCAGTGAGCGAAGCAAGCATGCGCACATGTGCGCTCAGAGTTCTGAACCGGTAGCAAAGGTAAGTGGAACCCACTACTGAATTGGTTCCCTGAGTTCCTTTCATATCTGTTACTTCCTTTTCTCTTATTTGAACACCAACATCTCTCCAGGCTTCCAAAAAGTAGACCTCAATTACTTGATTTGTGGCAGAAAAGAGTTTCCACTTTGAAAATATTCTGAAATGTACCTTTAGCTTATTGCAGTTTCCAAGGAATAATGAGCAAATTGATCTGGGCTCTTTAGTTGTCAGTTGCTTCGTAGTTATTGCAGTTAGTTTCTAATCCTTTGAAATTTTTAAGCTCAGCATCTAGTCAATTTCAATTTGCTCCTCTTCAGAAGCTAATTAGTTGCACTATCATAGCTCAGTCTGAGGGGTCCTTGGTAATCTCCAAGCTGAGCTGTTTTCTTGCTTAACCCTACTCCCTACTAGTACTGATGGTGTTACCTAGTTTGGGTAATGAAACTTCTGAAAGAAAACAACCAAGCTCAGAAAGCACCCATTATTTCAACCCTGAGTTAAAATATTCTCCTCTATTGCTAGCTCAGTCTGCCTCTTTCTCCTCTAGGGCTATTTCTGCCTTTAGTGCTTTCTCATATAGTTGTTTATTTCACACTACTTTAACTGGGAAGCCCAAATGGGGCATGCAAGAAGGATCAGGCAAGCCAGGCCAAGCAGGCTCTGGAAGGGACCCCCTTGATTAGAGGCTTATTTTGCTCAAAAGAAATAGAAATGAATAGGTAATCAAGCATCTGTGTACCATCAAACACCATTAAGCCACTTAATGTGGTTTAAGCAAGGGGTAGGCTTCAAAACTTTTAGCAAGGGGTTCTCTGCCTGGTTGCTGGGTGGGCGTGGCCATGGTGGGCGTGGCCTAGTTGGCCTCCTGCATCACGGAGGGGGGGTGTTTTCACCCTTGCTGGGCTCCGGAGACTTTCCTCGAGCCTCTGGGAGGGCGAAAACTTCTGGTAGGCCTGTTTTTCTTCCTCCCTGAGCCTCCACACGCACCCTGCACTTACTTGCATTCAAAACCGGCCACATGGGGACTCCTGGGAGGGGAGGGTGGGAGGGCCAGCCAGGAGTGGGATTTAGGGGTTCTCCGAACTGCACAGAATCTTACCCGAACCCCTGCGAACCCCCAGCAGCCCACACCTGGGCTTAAGTCATCCATGTCATGATTTAATAGTTTAATAGGTGAAATATATATATATATATAACTTAACATTAGTGCCTATATTTTCATTATTATATGTTTTATAAACATTTTCATTTTGGTCTCATGTTGTTTGCTTTATTTTTCCTAGAATGCTGCATTTTAATTATCTTCCCATTATTGCTTCTTTGGGTTTTTCTTTGCTTGCTTATGCATCTAAGATATTTCCATACCCTGATTTTGCATCATTTCCTTGCAAGTTTCTCAGAGATTCTGCAACATCCTCCATAATGTTCGCTTTGCAACTATGACTATCTCCATACATGACTCTTTGTACTTCACTTATTCTTAACCTCTTTTTTAAACAGTAAATTGAGTTGTGATATTGTTGAATTTCCTTGATTTTTGGCAGGATGGCCTAATAACAATTGACTAATATTCTGGAAGCAAGTTCTGTAGCTCCATCATTACTATAGTCCTCTGCTTGCAATTTAAAAGGAGACTCTGCTGAGTTTAATTCCTTATTTGGTAATTACTCAGCTTGCATTGCTCAGAAAAAACACCTGCTTCTGTTTGGCAATTGGTTGATATCATGAACATGTCTTGATGTGATTGGTTTGATTTTTTTTTAAAAAGAGGGTGTTCCATTTACAGTATTTGGGGAAAATGGTTGCTTTTTAAAAAAGAGATATTTTATTTATTTGAGAAAAATGCCTTAGATTATCAGATGGCATTATATATATATATATATATCAGCCGTACTGGTGCAGTGGTTAGAATGTAGTACTGCCAGTACTTCTGCTGACTGTCGGCTTCCAGCAGTTCAGCAGTTTGTGTCTCACTGGCTCAAGTTTGATTCAGCCTTCCATCCTTCCGAGGTTGGTAAAATGACCCAGATTGTTAGGGGCAATATGCTGACTCTGTAAACCTCTTAGAGGGGGCTGTAAAGCACTGTGAAGCAGAATATGAATCTAAGTCAATGGTGAAATCCGAACTGGTTTGCTACCAGTTCGTTGGCTGCGCATGTCACTGTGCACCAAATGCGTGCTACTTGTGCATGCACAGTATGCACCAAACACACACTGTGCACACACATGCACATGTGCAGCATGCACCAAAAGGAGGCTTGGAAAGGTAAGTAGAAATGAGCGGGGGAATCAACTGTGGCGCGCGAATTAGCTTCGCTAGAAAGCAGGATTTCCTGCTTTCTAGCAAAGCTAAACTGCGCTGCACAGCTGATTCCCCCCCTCCACTGTTCTACTTACCTTCCCAAGTCTCCTTTTGGCGCTTGCTGTGCAGTATGCACCAAAAGGAGATTTAGGAAGGTAAGTAGAACACTGAGGGGAGGATCAGCTGTGCTGCGCGATTTAGCTTTGCTAAAGCCCGCTGCACAGCTGATCGTTGGAAATACCGTTTCGGGGGAACCGGTAGCTTTTTTTAACTACCGGTTTGACTGAACCGGTAGCTTTTTTTTACTACCAGTTCACCCAAACCGCTCCCTTAAGAGCTCCCTTAAGAAGCTCCCTTAAGTGAACTGGAGCGAACCAGTAGCATTTCACCCCTGAAATAAGTGCTATTGCTATTGCTATCAGGTACAAAAACCTAAGACAACATGATAATAATTGATGATACATTATTTTTGCATGCCACCGGACTGCCAGTGATTCTGGGCTTCTTACAACATTAAAACCAACCAGCCAATGCACTCCCCGCCCCCATAGATAATAAAAATCCAATAAACATATTTATACAGGTGTAACAGCTATAGCAGCTGATAGAATAATTCACAACACATATATTGATGGCTCAAACAGCATCCTGGCCCAGTGCTCAAGGTAAAAGCCAGATCTTCAGGTCGTTTCTAAAGGACAACAGGATCCAGATCTTTGGGAGAGATGAATCCTGTTCCATAGGGTACAGGCACAGCAACAGAGAAGGAAGCCTTCCTGGTTCCCTCTAGGTGAAGCTACAGGTAGTCCTCGATTTACAACAGTTCATTTAGCGACCATTCAAAGTTACCACAGCACTGGAAAAAAGTGACTTATGACTCTTTTTCACTCTTACAACTGTTGTAGCCTCCCCATGGTCACATGATCAAAATTCAGATGCTTGGCAATTAGTTCATATTTATGACGGTTGCAGTGCCCCGGGGTCACGTGATCAGCTTTTGCGACTCTCTGACAAGCAAAGTCAATGGGGAAGCCAGATTCACTTAACAACCAAGTTACTAACTTAACTCTTGCAACAGTTCACTTAACAACTGTGGCAAGAAAAGTTGTAAAATGGGGCAAAGTCACTGAACAAATGTTTCACTTAGCAACATAAATGCTGGGGTCAGTTGTAGTTGTAACTTGAAGACTACGTGTATTTAACAGGAGCCATGCACAGTGATCATTTGAAACGATGGTTCCTCAAATATTTTGGGCCCTGCCCATGAAGGGCATTGTAGGCAGAAACCATACAGCACTTTGAGTTGGCTGGTAATCAATGCAAAGGATACAATAGTGATATTACTGAGATGCACCCATGTCTTCCTGTGCAGCTATACAGTATTCTGGCCCAGCCATGGTTCCATAGATCTTCAAGTACAGCCCCATGTCTAGTGCATTGCAATAATCCAGGCAAAAGATGAGTAGACATCATCCAGTCTTAGGGAGGAATGGCTGCAGCTGGTGTAAAAGACAGATTTATGCAAAGGTTCTCCTGATCACGGCAGCCATTTTCTCCTTGAATAGGAGCCTGAAGCCCAGTATAGTGGAATGTGTGGGTGATCTTAGAGCATGAGGAGAAGAGATGTTGCCCAGGCAACACTCAGACAAGAGAAGAGGCAGCCCACATAGGCTTAATGGTCAGAGAAACAAATTTAGGAAGGACTCACCCTAATTGATCAAACAATTCAGACTTGCAAGATTCTGCTAATATAAATAGAATTAGGAAATTATACAAGAATTAGGTCATCTAGTCTTGTTTCCTGTCTGGTTTATCTGGGAGGGCTGTCACACAAAAGGACCCTAAGATAGCATTTCAACCCATTCAGAACCCTCAATAGAAAATTTACTTTTCTTTACTATGTTTTTATTTTTTTCCTTTCTTTTCTATTTTTCTTTCTTTCTCTTTTTGTTTGTTTTGATCCTTAAACTTTTTAAGTGTAATGTGTAACAAAATTACCGTAAACAAAGAGAATCATGCTTAGAAAAAAAAAACCTCCTTTGGCTTAGGCAGCTGCCAAAAAGAAATATCATTTTGCTTGTTCATTTCTAAGGAAGTGGCATATATCACTGCTCCCAGTAATTTTCTCTATATTGAATTGTTTTATTGTTAGAACGTTTTTCCTAACAATTCTTTTGGGCTCAACTGTGGTTGTAACTCAAGGACTACCTGTACATCTGTCCTAGCATATTTTTTCTGTATTTGATTGTAGTGTCCGGTGTATCATTGTCTCACTAACTACTGAATACATATCTGACAAGATTTTTTTTTAATGGAGACTGCCTTTTTGTTATTTCATTGCAGACGATCTATCACACAAATCAGTCTTATTTTGTCTCATAATGCAAAATGCTCTCTCACTCATCTAGATCTTTCATTGTTTGTGCCTTTCTGAGTTTATTGCTTCTTATAAAAATATGGTAGAAATGGATATGTTGCAATTGGGACGCTGAAATCCTTCACACCAATTAGTTTGATATAGATTAAGGGTGTCAAACTCAATTTCATTGAGGGCCGCATCAGGGTTGTGTTTGATCTCAGGGGCCTGGTGGGGGGGCATGGCCCAGGTGGGCATCACCAGCTCGATGTCACTCATCAAGGCTCCATTTTCTCTGGCAGAGGGCTCCAGGAGGCCATTGCGGCCAAAAATGGAGCCTGGGTAGGCTGCACATGGCCTCCTCAAGCTCCATTTTCAGTGGCAGAGAGTTGCAGACCATCACAGCTGAAAATAGAGCCCGGGAGGGCTGTGCACGGTCCTCCTGAGCTCTGTTTTCACTGATAGAGGCACCGCAGGCCGGTCTGCTGCTTCCAGGGTCCCGCAGGCTGGATGTAAGCATCCCATGGGTCAGATTCAGCCCACAGGCCCTGAGTTTGACACCCCTGGTATAGATAGTGCTTGACTTAACAATCACAATTGAGACTGGAATTTCTGTCACAAATTGTTGTAGTTGTAAGTCAAGTCTGACCTGATTTTACAACAATTTTATAGTCTTCACTAAGCAAATCACACAAACATTAAGCAAATCCAGCTTCCCAATGTGCAAATTGAGATCACATTACTGCAGGATGCTGTAAGCAGTCATAAATGCGAACCAGATGCCAACCACTCCAATAGCAATCATGTGATTGTAGGTCATGTGACACTACAGTCATGTGACTGTAGGGTTGGTGCAACAGTCATAAGTGTGAATACAGGTCATGTCACTTTTCCCGAATCCATTATGTCTTTGAACCATTGTTAAATGGATGGTTGTTAAGTTGAGGACTATCTGTACATAGAGTATTATGTGCAGATGAGCATGGAATTAAAGTAAAATCTCTACTCTGTGGAACTTCATTCAGTGGACTTCAGATGGAATGGACAAAATCATACATCTTATCTGAGTTGCATGAATTGACATTGTCAGCCTTCAGCACTCTATGAATCAGCCCTCTCTGTGCCCCTCGGGCTCACACATCCTCTTTCAGATCCGCCATGGCCAGCTCCGTGTCATCCTTTATAATGTCCAGCCAATGGGTACTAAGGCCTAAATTATACATTTGGAATTAATGGATTTTCAGCTCTACCAGATACCCATTTCAGCAATGGATCATAAAACAGAGATTTTTCTATAGCTTGAAAGATACCCTTGGTATGGGAAGAAAATGTTTTTATTCTCATTTAGAGAAGTCTGAAAACCGAGAAAATGTAAGGTGGCACCTTAAAGGACAGGAAACCAAAGATTAGGACAATGAGACAAGTTTGGTCCTACAGAATGTTTAGCAAGGCAAAATAATAACTTCAGACAATCAACCTCAGCACTGTGATGTAGGTCTTGTGGCTTTGCTATAAAGTGGAAAATAACTCTCAGTGCGTTTTCATCCCGCTAACAGGTTCAGCTGTTATTAAACCCAAAAAGCAATAGAAATTGATCCTCCTCCTCAAAGGAATCTGAAGGGAATTGCCTGTCAAAGGTTTTTGAGTAATGGCTTCTAGTTCTAACCTTCTAAGAAATACTATTAATCAGATTTCTTGGATGCATGTGTATCAGTGAAACAGATTCCAGTTCTGGCTTCCTGGGTGGGGAACTTACATGATGATGGGGGAAATATGAAATGGATTACAAGAAGATCCCAAGAGGATGCCTTAGAAACAGGCATGTGGACAAGAGAGACATGAGCAGGAAAAGAGAATGTGGAAAGCTGTGAGTCTGGGCCAGGGAGAAGAGGAGGGGTGGTGGTAGTATAGAGGGATCTATCTGGAGTTGCAACATAGGAATTTTGCTAGCTGTGGTTTCCCTTTCCTTAGCAGCGTAGTGTCCTAGAAAAATCCCCCAAGGCAGAGGTGAGTTTCAGCAGGTTCTGACCAGTTCTGGAGAACCGGTAGCACAAATTTTGAGTAGTTCGGAGAACCAGTAATAAAATTCTGCCTGGCCCTGCCCCCATCTATTCTCTGCCTCCGAAGTCCCAGCTGATTGGGAGGAAATGGGGATTTTGCAGTAACCTTCCCCTGGATTGGGGAGGGAATGGAGATTTTACAGTATCCTTCCCAGTGGTGGGTTTCAAAATTTTTTACTACCGGTTCTGTGGGTGCGGCTTGGTGGGCATGGCATGACTTGGTGAGTGTGGCTTGGTGGGCGTGGCAGGAGAAGGATACTGTAAAATCTCCATTCCTACCCCACTCCAGAGGAAGGTTTCTGCAAAATCCCCATTTCTTCCCGATCAGCTAGGACTTGGGAGACAGAGAATAGATGGGGTGGGGCCAGTCAGAATTTTTACTACCGGTGCTCCAAACTACTTAAAATTTCTGCTACTGGTTCTCCAGAACTGGTCAGAACCTGCTGAAACCAACCTCTGATCCTTCCTCTGCCATGCCCATCAAGCCACGCCCATCAAGCCACATCCACAGAACTGGTAGTAAAAATTTTTGAAACCCACCACTGCACCAAGGACAATGTCAACTTTACTCCACAGGCTCAGGGATAATTTTCATAGGAAAGGCTCATTTGCATTGCACTGACAATTCTTGGATTGCAGCTCTTTAAAAATTGTCTTGATATTGCCCAGTACAGTTTGTGCACATTAAAGAGATGACCTGTCTCCTTATTCTCGAATAAGATGAAAAAGTTATGCTTATGAGTATGATTCTGTTATAGTAGGAGAAATTCCTTAAAATATTGCCCATCCAAACAATTACTGTGGCTGCTTGTGGGAACTAAGTTGGCCTGTCCAGAGCGGGAAAGGTTTTCCCCTCTCCCCTAATTTCCAGTGCTTGCTATATTCCTGTTGTGCAGATTTCCTATTTCTCCCTGACTAAGTCACATATAATATTAGACAAAAAGTATACATGTTCACAGATTTTCCATCGCTTAAACATCCATACTAAATTCAAATCGATTGGGTGTATCAAACATTCCTATCATCCCAAGGATATTGTGAAAATATATAGTTCTAGGATAAATAATTACCGCAAATCACAGGCATTTTGTATAGTTTTCATCTCAAAGATCAAGTATGGCATACACTTGACAGCCTGGCATAGACAATTATTGCCAAATTCTCACTGGTTTCCGTTAATCTGTTAGTTCTTTCACATTAAAAAGTTCTCTCACAGGGCATAGGCTATATGGTAGGTATTGACTGAATAATATTTATGCTGGAGTTTAGCATAGCTCAAAAAATAAAAGAGCCTACAGAAAATGTAAAATCTGAGGTTTTATGGGACAGGTTCTAATAATAAACAGTAGGAACTAAATCATTATGTTCATTATGTTTTATTCATTAGGAGTTGTGTTTTATTCATCTGTAGAATGCAAGGCAGATCATGGCAATGTCTCTTTAAGGGCTGTAAAGTCAGCCTTCTCTTTAAATCTGCTTTTGAAACCTATTGCAATCTGCTTCCTGGTTGCATTAATTACTTTTGAATGCTGTTTAGACACTGTTGATTCTGTTTATATTTTCTTGCTTTGTTTCTAAATAGTTTTCATACTACGGTTTTGTGCAATGTAATTTATCTCTGAGGAAACCTAATTAGAACAGATCTTTGTTTTTCTTTGCTTAAAAGAACAATATGCTTGTTGAAAGAGAAATAATACACGGTAAGGAAATAACTTAATTGTTCTTAGTTGAATTTACAAGCTTAGCAGGTGAGGTTAATGTCTCAATGGCAGACGCCCAATAGATACCAACCGATTCTATCCCTCCCCCCAGAAAAAATTATATGGAAAATGTTCATGAAATTCCAGGGAGCTAAGGTGATTCAAATCAGAATTTACATTTTGAAGACGTTGGAAGTAGCTGTTAGGAATGCTACTTGATGGAGTAGCATTCCTAACAGCTGGTACTACAACTCCCAGAGTTCCTAGCTATCATCATGGGCAAAAGAATTTGGGCAGTGCTGTCAAAAATCAACCTGGTGAGGAAGGCTGGCTTACGTGCACACACCTGACCTATTTTCAAACAAATGGGAGGTATTATGTTTCTTTTTTTTCCATATGAACTTTATTTATTTATTTATTTATTGGTTCAGTTTATATGCTGCCCTTCTCCGGAGACTCAGGGCGGCTTACAATGCGTTAAGCCTTCATACTTTTGTAACTTCACATATGTGGATTAAAAAAAGATCTCCTCCCCTATTTTCCTACTGTGTTTTCTTCTTTGAATCTTTTCTCTCCTCATCCCTATTCGGCTCACTTTTTAGAACAGAAATTTGAGAGAGAGAAGGGAGTCCAGTTGCCCTCAGATCTGTGACCTTTAAAAAAAAAAGCAATTCGAACCCCTTCAATCTCTCTGGATTTATTTTGGAGAGGCTACAGTCTGTGTTTTACCATTGTCTGATTGTCATTCAGAAACCAAGCTGGACGTCTTCATTCCGGGAATATTTTCCTGGTGAGTCAGGTTCTGATACTGGATGATCAGCTTGCCTGTTGGGAAGTGGAGGAGGTAAGGCCACTGAGACTCGTTTGTGACAGATCATCTTTATAGCCACATTAAAAAGCTGGTCAGAACAAGGGAATGCACTGGCCCGTCAGGACTAATCAAATCGGGAACATTGCTAACTTCATTTTCAGATGAAATAAACCATTCCTGGACTTGTTATGACAAACAGCAAGACTGGAAATTATGGGAAAGCTTCCAAAATGTTCCTGTGATTACTAGACTTAATCCACAAGATAACCGTTCTGTTTCTAGTACTAGCATTTCAGCAATGAAAATCATTCACGCTTCTGAACCTGTAGCCTTGAATCCTGTTTAAGATTGGTACTTCACACTGGTATTACTTGTTGCTGATTTTTTTCTTCTTCTCTGCTTGCTGTCCATGTGCTACTTTTCGTCCGCTTCTATGACTTTTTTTAAAAAAATAAATCAACTGTGGAAGACACTGCTAAGCCTGGGTCAGTTTTCTTTCATTGGAAGGAAACATCTGCTTCTGGCACTGTTCACTGTATGGGGAATGGAAAATTATGTAATTAGGGTGACTAGTTTATACTTTGTACAAAGTCATAATATAGTCTGTTTCATTTTGGCTTATTGTGTACTGTGAAGCCAGTCCACACAGTTTCTAAACAATGTTTTATGGCTTACCATGGGTATGAAAATGGCAGTCTATTCAATAAATGAAGATCCAATGAAACAGGATTGTGGGAGGTGTACACCTAGCCACTGAGTATTGGTCCAAATGTTACATAACTTACACTCCGATTAGGACTACTCTATAATGGAGTTCCTGCCTCTTCTCCTGAGTAGGTGTTGTGGCCCGTACGCGGCCTGTGCAGATTGTAGCTGATTCTGACAGCGAGGAGGCTGGTGTGGTGCTGCGCAGCAGCCTGTGCAGCTGGCACTCGAGTCGAACAACGAGGAGGCTGGAGAAGATGTGGTGCCAGAGGTGGGGATTCAGCCAGGGCCTTCAGAACCTCCAGAAACTCCCTTAAGTGAAGAGGACGAAGAGGAGGATCCTCTTTTCAATGCACAGGCGTGCAGAGCTGCCAAAAGGCAGGAGTCGCTCCTCTGGAGGAGGTCTCCTCGAGAGGAAGGCTTAGGGCTAATTGGCCACTCCCTTAGCCTATATAAGGAGGAACACCAACTGAAGCAATTTGCAGGGAACAACTTAGTTCACATACCTTTGTGTCTTGTCTTGCTTATCAGCTTCCTGCAAATAGCTTCTGGGCATTCTGCCAACCATAGTAAGTTTTCAGTTATTATACTTTGAATAATTAATTAGCCGTTGTTGTAAAAGACTGGTTTATTCAGTAAATTAAGGTTTGAATGGACTTTGTGTGTGCTGTGTTCTTTGGGGTCCGTAGCTGGGACAGAACAGTAGATACCTTTGCATTCTCTTAAAGATGCTGAAATAAATCTGACTTTAATATGCATGTCACAATTCAAAATATTTTCATAATATCCAAATTTTTTTAAAAAGAAGGGAGGATTTGCATGGTTATAGAAAACAGATTTCATTGTATGTACAGGTAATCCTCAACTTACAACAATTAATTTAGTGACTATTTGAAGTTATAACGGCGTAGAAAAAAGTGACTTATGACATATGATATATGGTTTTCATACTTATGACCGTTGCCGCATCGTTATAGTCACAGGTTCTAAATTCAGGTGCTTGACGAGTGATTCATACTTATGATGGTTGGGGATCCCGGAGTTCTGTGATCACCTTTTGCAATCTTCTGACAATAGCCATAGCACTTAGATTTATATACTGCTGCACAGTGCTTTACAGCCCTCTCTAAGCCGTTTACAGAGTCAGCATATTGCCCCCAACAATCTGGGTACTCATTTTACCCACCTTGGAAGGATGGAAGGCTGAATCAACCTTGAGCTGGGCAGGATTGAACTGCTGAACTGCTGGCAGCTGGCAGTCAGCAGAAGTAGCCTGCAGTACTACATTCTAACCACTTCGCCACCACGGCTCAAGCAAAGTCAATGGGAAAGCCAGATTCACTTAAGAACTGTGTGCCTAACTTAACAACTGCAGTGATTCACTTAACAACTATGGCAAGAAACAGTTTCCCCGGCACCTGGATGAAGCGACGTATCTAGATCCGTTCCAGTCGGGCTTCAGGCCTGGGTACAGCACGGAAACTGCATTGGTCGCATTGGTTAATGATCTCTGGAGGGCTTGGGACAGGGGCTGCTCCTCTGTCCTGGTCCTGTTAGACCTCTCAGCGGCTTTTGATACCATTGACCATGGTATCATGCTGCACCGGTTGGTAGAGATGGGGGTGGGAGGCACTGTGTTGCAGTGGTTCTCCTCCTATCTCTCCGACCGGTTACAGTCTGTGTTGGCAGGGGGGCAGAGGTCGACCCCGAGGCCCCTTATATGTGGGGTACCACAAGGATCGGTCCTCTCGCCCCTTCTGTTCAACATTTATGTGAAGCCGCTCGGTGAGATCATCCGTGGTTTGGGGGTGAAGTACCATCAGTATGCTGATGACACTCAGCTGTACATCTCCACCCCAGACCACCCCAACGATGCCCTTGAAGTGATATCCCGGTGCCTGGAGGCCGTGCGGATCTGGATGGGAAGGAACAGGCTCAGGCTCAACCCATCCAAGACCAAGTGGCTGTGGTTTCCGACATCCCGATATAGTCAGTTGGCGCCATCACTGACTATTGGGGGCGAATCACTGGCCCCCACGGAGAGGGTTCGTAACTTGGGCGTCCTCCTGGATTCACGGCTGTCCTTGGAAGGGCACCTGATGGCCATGGCCGGGAGGATTTTCTATCAGGTTCGCCTGATCCGCCAGTTGCATCCCTTTCTGGATCGGGACTCCTTACTCACGGTCACTCACGCCCTTGTCACTTCCCATCTAGACTACTGTAATGCTCTCTACATGGGGCTCCCCTTGAGGAGCACCCGGAGGCTCCAACTGGCGCAGAGTGCGGCCGCGCGGGTGGTGATGGGAGCGACATGGCGTTCCCATGTGACACCTCTCCTGCGCGAGCTGCACTGGCTCCCAGTGGTCTTCCGGGTGCGCTTCAAGGTTTTGATTGCCACCTTCAAAGCGCTCCATGGTTTAGGACCTGGGTACTTGCAGGACCGCCTACTACCACCAATAGCCTCCCACCGGCCGGTACGCTCTCATAGAGAGGGGCTCCTCCGGGTGCTGTCAGCCAAACAGTGTCGACTGGCGGCCCCCAGGGGGAGAGCTTTCTCTGTGGGGACACCTACTATCTGGAACGAGCTCCCCCTGGAGATACGGAGGATCCCGGATCTGCCCACCTTCCGCCGCGCTCTTAAGACTTTTCTATTTCGCCAGGCGGGCCTGGCCTAACTACTCTCCGATTTTAGTGTTAAATTTTAATCTGTTTTAAATTATTTGGGGGGGTTTTAATTCTGTCTGGGCCAAATTTATTTAATCTGTTTTTAGTTGGTTTTAAATTTTGTATTTATGTATTTTTTATTGTTGGCTGTATACTGCCCTGAGTCCTTCGGGAGTAGGGTGGTATATAAATCCAATAAAATCTAAATCTAAATCTAAGAAAGGTCATAAAATGGGACAAAACTTACTTAACAAATTTCTCTCTTAGCAACAGAAATTTTGGGCTCAACTGTGTTCGTAAATTGAGGACTACCTATATTATAAATCTAGTCAAGACTGGTTCTATAGCATTTTCTTTGAATAACTTTTTTGTGCACTGGAGTTACCAATGGCATAAGCTGAGTCACCTTGCAATTAGCCACAACTATTCTTTTACCACTGTGGCCAGCAAGTATCTATGAGAAGCCTACGAGAAGGATTAAATCACAATAGCCACATTTTTCATTGCATGTTCCTCAATAGCCAGTATACTGCCACTGCCGAAGTTGCTATTCAACCAACCCCTTGAGGCTCCATAGCGGATATGGATACACTGCACACTTATGGACTCTGAGTATAGTTATGGATACACTGCACACTTATGGATTTAGTATAATCTCATGTAGATTATTTCATGCTTCCTCAGTTCCTTTCTGCCCTTTATAGAGTGTTCCAATTACAAAAACTGCTGTAATCTAAGGTTGGCAGCCTATTGAGAGTTGGAACAACCCCATAGGGATTCAAGGATTCCATGAAAGCTGTGCTGAGCTGATTAACTCCAGAAATTAATCTACTGGACTTTAAATCCAGACTAGACACTGGATTGTCTCATTTAGGAGTCATTTCTCATTAACTGCAGCACAGACCAGCTTTCCCCCCTTATTTCTCCTTCTGCCTTTAGGATTCCCGCTTTTCCTTAAAAAGCTGGAAGCAAGGGCTAACCTCATGTTGGCTCCTTTCTTTGGTTTTGCAACCCTGAATGGAAGAATACTCCACTTTTCTTTCTCTTGCTGCAAACTAGTTGCCTTCTGTTTCTTGAGCTCCCCCATGGGCTGGTTGTAGGAAGTTCAAGCAGGCATTATCTAGCCGACATGCTGGTACACAATAGCGCTTTGTGTAAATTTGGTGGCACAGAATGTAACTATGGAAGTACTCTGACTCACATTCAAATCTCAGTTCTGAGAAGAGGTAGGTTTTGCTAATAAATAATACATTCGGGTTAATAGATGATAACCTTCAACTCCACCTTCAGAAAGAGCAAACTTTCTTAAACTGATGCTTTCTTAAAATTTTCTACTAACATATGTCCTTGGCCCTTGGCTAGGCTGGTTAAGGATTATGGAAGGTTAGAGTTCAATACATCTGGAAAAACCCAGGTTGAGCAAGTTGTTACATGCTGTGTTCGTACATAATTAAAACAAAGCTGGACAGCTTTTATTACTACTATTGTTATTATCTCCTGGCAAGAGCTGAACTTAATTACTTTGAATTAAAAAAATAGGCCTCTGAGGATGCTTGGGGGTATGTTATCAGTCAAAGAAGCAAAAATGTTACACACTGTCCAAACTGGTAGTTTCCCTATCAAATTTGGTGGGGAAATTTTAGGAATTCTTTCGGGACCACAAATATAAACTGAGATCGCATGAAGTTTAGAGTGATTGATCAGATGGCAGATTTTTGAAGAAGGTGCTCATAGGAAGGAGGAAGTTAAAGACTGACTATTAATCAGTCAGCATTCTCAAAATATTTTCCTCACTAGTAATAAGAGACAAAAATTCACAAGCTGTAGAGCTACCATAATTGGGCTGTATAACTCTGAACAACCTCTAGATGGCAGCAAAACAGCAAAACAAGAATATTGTGTCTCTTCGCTGCCATCTAGTGTTTCCATCAATTTTTGCAGCCAGCTATGTTAACAAGATTCAGGAACCACTGCGGCAGCAACATTCCATATTATTACAGTAAGGACCATCATACGTGAAAGATCCTAGGTAAGGAAAGGCTCAACTAAATTTTTACTCTTCATTAATTAAAATATAATCTTTCTATATACTGTATATTTCTTGCAAACCAACCTTTCTCTTTAAATTGTTCTAATTTAAATTGTTCTGTTTTATGGTTTGCAGGAAGAGTCTACAGGTAGTTCTCAATTTACAACCATTCATTTAGCAACTGCTAAAGTTATGTGATATTTAAAAAAAGTATTTATGACCAGACCTTGCAGTTACCACCATCGTAGCTTCTCCAGAGTCATGATCAAACTTTGGGTTCTTGGCAACCAGCATGTATTTACAACAGTTGAAGTGTCCTGGGGTCATGTGAATGCTATTTGTGATATTCCTGCCTTATAAGGCAGAAAGATAATTCTTCTTTGATAAGAAAAGTCAACAGGGGGGAATTGGATTTGATTAATGATTGTTTGATTCACTTAACAGTAAGTTGCTTAACCACAGCAAAAAACACAGGTGATCATAAAACAACTCTCAAGGCTCTGACTAACAAACCTATGCAAATCAGAACTCTTGAGACTTGGATCCCCCTCAAAGCTCTTCTTTATTGAGTACATCATATCAGCATAACTTCAATGGAAAATCAATTCTAGATCTTTCCCACGGTTTCAGTATAATTAAACTAGGAAATAACCCTATCCCCAAGTGTCGTCACGTCACGTTGGCCAATTGGGTTAATTGGCAGGCTCTCTAGGCCTTCCCCAACCTTATCCGTTGCCAGTAGAGATGACCTTGGTTCTCCTGAGAAAACTCTCTGTTTTGTCTAGCAAGGCATTCCAACCTCCTTCCCCCCTTCCCCCTCTGTGTGGCAACTGAGGAACAGAAAGATGGCTGCTGCCAGGTTTGGTTCGAAGTTGACAACAACACTTCACAATCGTCTTGCTTAGCAATGGAAATTCTGGTCCCGTTAGTCAAGGATTATCTGTACATCAGATGAGATGACAGAAGACTGGAAGAAGTCACAAGTGAAGTCACATGCATCATGATACCATCAGGTAAATGGCCCAAATGGTATGATTTGCTTGATTTCCACAATTATGTCATGATGCATACACCATTAACTCTATTTTCACCTGTAAGTGTCTATGGTGATACAAGCAAGCACTTCTAAGAGTGATTCCACATCCATGCTTGATTATTGCTGGGATGTAATAGGCAGATCAAATTCTAAGTATCCCTAACAGAAATAAAGCTGTCTCTTTCTTTGAAAGGTACATGCATGTTTATATGCCTGATCTTGTTTCATGTCCATTTAATATTTTTAAGGAAGGAAATATAGCTAATAATTTAAACCTGCAATTGATAAACAGTCCATAGTATAAAGATATTATCCGAGACATTTGTCCATCATTGCTACAACCTGCCAATTTGTAACCATACTCAAAGAACAAGAACACTTGTTCTTCAGGAGAAATTCAGGAGGCTTCAGGAGAGAAGGTGGACTCACTGTTTGGCTAGGCTGAGCAATCCTCTGAAGAAGGAGGAAAAACATCAAGCAGGAAAGACAAAGTTGGAGAAAGCACAGAAAGAGACAAGGCCATTGCTGCAGCAGTGAGGCACCTCCTGAGATACCCATTTCCCCATCTTTCCTTCCTCTCCAATCACAGCATGCTTTCATTCCTTGATCATCACAATCAAGTTGCAGTCAGAATCAGAATAAGACCTGGAAGGGGCCATGGAGGCCTTCTAGCCCACCCCCTGCTCAAGCAGGAGTTCCTGTACCATTTCAGACAAGTGACTGTCCAGTCTCTTCTTAAAAACCTCCAGTGATGGAGCACCCACAACTTCTGAAGGCAAGCTATTCCACTGGAACTTCCAAGGAAGTTTCTCCTTAATTTCAAATTGCTTCTCTCCTTGATCAATTTCTATCCATTGTTACTTGTCCTGCCCTCTTGTGCTTTGGAAAGTAAGTTGATTCCCTCTTCTTTGTGGCAACCTCTCAAATACTGGAATATTGCTATCATGACTGGGGGGACATCTATCAATCACGCTCTCTAAGGATGGTTTTACGTGGCAGTCTAATCTGCTCACCTGCTATGATGCTCTGGGTCGCTCCTCAAATAATGTTTGAACATTCCAGTCCAAAGCACAGTTGGTTGGCAACAAGGCCAGGTTGATGAGCAGTCTCAACTATGGGCACCACAGGGCCTGATTGGCAGGGGTGGCATTCTCTTACCTTCGCTCCAGTTCGCAAATGTGTGCATGCTCAGGGCCATCCACATGTGCAGTGTGTAAAAAATGGGATGTGATGACGTCCAGGCAGGTGGGTGGAGCCTCCCACAGCTCCACTACCAGTTCGCCCGAACCAGATAGAACTGGCTTAATGTAGAGGGGGCGGTTGGGTAACTTTCTATTAACTATATTCTAAAAGATATTCTAAAAGCAACTATATTCTGAAAGAAGGAAATACCTCCAGCTGGAGAAAATACAACGTCAGCATAATCTTCTTTTGATACTCTAAGTGACCCCCTAACTTGTCAGAAGAAAAGGGAGCATCTTAATGAAACATTGCTAAAGGTGATTAGGCCAGAGAATAGCACCTGGACAGGAAGCAAATATCAAAAGAAGAATTTGTACTTTAGCCAGTTACAGAAGAATTATGATTGTTTGGCAAGGATAATGTAAAAACTTAGTAATTAGGAAATGTAACGGATGTATATTAACCATATATGGAAAGTTGCTGTGTTAGCAGAATCCTTTGTTTAGAAAAGTATATAACGTGTCATACAAGCATGGAGTCTTTACTCAAAGCTAAGATTGGAAACCTAGCTTGAGTCTTTTGCGCAAAATAAAAACTCTCTCTCTGGCTGACCCAGGGATGTTGCTTGGTCACTTCATTCCATAACAGGCTGAATACCACCACTGCTGATTGGTCATTTCTCTATCAGTTGCCTGTTGCATCCATGTTGGGAAGTTCAAGCTTTGCTGACTGGTTCTTCTTTGATCTCCCAATGTCTGCCTTTCCTTTTTAGGGATTATTTCATTCCCACCAATCTCAATTTTTTCCCTTTGCTTTCCAGGTATTTGCACTTTTGTTTGCCTTCATTTTCATGCATATGTAGAGCCAGTTCGGTGTAGTGCTTAAAGCAGCAGGCTAGAAAGCAGGAATCCGCGAGTTCTAATTCTATTTAAGCCATGATAGCCACCTGGGTGACTTTGGGTCAGTCACTTCCTCTCAGCCCAACCCACTTCATACGGTTCTTGTTATTGGGAAAATAGGAGGAAGAAGGTGTGTTGGATATGTTTGCCTTGAGTTATATGTAAAAATAATAAAGGTGGAATGCAAATAAATAACCACAATAAATAAAAATAAATACTCCCTTCCCAGGTTTTCTCTTTTGACATTAAAGCAATCTCTCTCTCTTTTATTACTTTTTATTGCACCCTTGTTGCTTTAACATTATAAAGATTAAAGCAAAGGTCGTTTCTTTGTTCCTGGATTTCAGTATAAATCCATGGAAACTTTGGTGTGAGTAAGAACTGATGATTAAGCTTCAAGCTAGTATCCACTGAAATGTGGTAATTTCATATCAGCGTACCTATATTACCATCTAAAGATTTCAGGCATTGGTTTAAAAAGGAAGCTTTGCAGTTGCTTGGACAGCTGAAAACATGGGAGTCTTAGCAGCTGTGCACAGGGCAATGACCAGGCCCTGGAGGGGATGAATAGCTACTAAAACTGGAGCTGCCAGGAGACTGGAAAAAAGGATGACAGATTGTTCACCAGGATGGGCTTAAAATGACTTAGGAAGGACAGCAGCAGAGCTTCAAAATGCAGGAAGAAGTACATTTGCAATGGCTTGGAATGGATAGAAGATGATGGAGCTTATTCTGACACTAAAGAAGCAGAGAGGGATTCATACAGATTGTAAGGCAAGCAGAAAATATAGATCTGCCCTATGGCTCTACCTGCAGGCAGAATGTCATTTGAATTCCTCTCCATTTCTCACTGCATCTTTGCAAATGATGTTTTTTTATATTCACAAATTATTACTTTTTGTTTGTGCATTGCCTGAAATTTATTCACCAGCAAGGAAGTGTGAAAGTTCCTAATACTGAAATTACTCTTGGGGTTTATTTAATTGATTAGCTATTATGATCGAAATAGGAAGTATTGGCCCATCTGATAATTCCAAATATACCGCAATAATTTTTGGTTTTTTTACTACTGGTTCTGTGGGCGTGGCTTGGTGGGCATGGCAGGGGAAGGATACTGTAAAATCACCATTCCCACCCCACTCCAGGGGAAGGATAATGTAAAATCTCCATTCCCACCCCAATCCAGGGGAAGGTTACTGCAAAATCCCCATTTCCTCCCGATCAGCTGGGGCTCGGGAGGCAAAGAATAGATGGGGGCGGGGCCAGTCAGAATTTTTACTATCAGTTCTCCGAACTACTCAAAATTTCCACTACCGGTCCTCCAGAACTGGTCAGAACCTGCTGAAATCCACCTCTGCATGGGATCCAGAAGGGAAGGAATGTTAAAAAAAAGATTGCGTACATGTTCTAACTTATATTTTAGTTGCAGAAAAAGGGAATAAACAAAATGGAGAATCAGTTTTTGTGGTTATTTGTTCTTGATGCAACGCCCTTATTTACAAATATATTAGTTATGTATTATACTGAAATATGAACCACTGGAAAGTAAATGGGCCTATAGAACCCAGCATCCTAAAAAGTTGGTTTTGCCTACAGGAATCCTTCTGGGAAATATCCCTGATCTACTCAATGCTTTCCCCTTTTTTCTGGCCAGATTTTAAATGCACAGACTGTTCCTTCCAGCCCCAACCCTAGTGAATAGGTGTGGCAGTCGCCTGTAATAGACTACTTCTTCGAAATCATTAATCAGGACAGAATCCTATTGTCCACCATGCTGTGCCAGGCAACACAAAAACGGGGTTGTTAGTTTTTTTTATTACCTAGTATCACTTCATACACAGTCTTGGACAGGTTTATTCATTAACTTTCCATCATGCCAAAATTATTTGGCAAATCTCTCCACAGTTATTTCCCATGGGTGTGGCACACTGCAAGCTTTTAAAAACCTAAAGGAAACAGGAGAAAAGGATGAAGGACAGTTGATTTTCTTTCTTGTAAACAAGCAAGCAAGCAGAATGCAGGAAGTAACAGTAATTAGGCTGGTTGTTCTTGAGTGACAGAATATAACAATCATTCTAATATTTAAAAACCAGAAGCCCTTTGGGTGTATTAAATCACCATTTCCACAACCTTTAGTCAGCACTAGCCATGCTGGTTGAGGAATATTAAAACCGTAATCCATGCTTCAAAGCAGGGGTGAAATCTACTTATCTTCCCTACCGTTTCAGAAGTGTGCGCTCCGTGCACGCACACCCTCCACCCTCCACTCATGCATGTGTATGCATCATGTGCAATTTTGGACCCTATGCGCACAGCCATCTGCGCATGCACAGAAGGTCAAAAACAGGTTACTTCCTGGTTAAGACCAGGAAGTTATGACGTCTGGGTGGGTGGGCAGAGCTTTGCGCTGCCGCCGCTACCAATTCACCAAACCATGCACTGCCACTACCAGTTTACGCGAACCGGTGCAAATTGTAGCATTTCACCCACCCCGGTCCAAAGCGGGCTGGGCTAAGAAAAGCTGCACATCCTGGCTGTGCATGTCTAAGTATGCCCACACATTAGTCCCTAAAAGAGTAGTAGTAAATATTGCACGGGAAAAGATGATGCATTGTCACTCCACCATGATCCAATTCAGCTGATATTATATAGGATAGCAAACCTGGTGGTGTAATGGTTAGAATGTAGTATTGCAGGCTAACTCTGCCTGGTCTGGAGTTCGATCCTGATAGGGCTCAAGATTGACTCAGCCTCCCAGCCTTCCGAGATCAGTAAAATGAGAATCCAGATTAATGCAGCCAACATGCTGACATTGTAAACCACCCAGGGAGTCTGTAAAGCAGGAGTCCCCAATCCATGGCCCGCTACCGGGCTGCAGCCCATTCAAAATTGGGCCACAGAAGCGATGGGTTAGTGTATACACATGTGCAACTCCACTTGCACAAGTGGCGGGCAAGTGTGTGCATGCCAAATCTCCATTTGTGCAAGCGGCATGCGTGCACACCCACTGCTTGCACAATTCGAGCTGCACACATGTGCATGTGATCAGCCACTGCTTATGCAGAACTATCCTCTCTCCTCCCCCCTCCACCATCAGTGCTGCTGGTCAGTAAAGCTGGAAAGATTGGGGGCTGCTGCTGTAAAGCCCTAGGAGCAATATATAAGTCTAAGTCTGCTATATTGTAGTAGGACACATCCAGGTTAAATATAAATATTATCTGTAGTAGGACACATCCTGGTTAAGTATAAATATTATCTGTTTGGAAATTCTTACCAGGTTCCATCTTCATTATGCTCAAGTGATCAGGAAAAGAAACATGGGTCCAAGCGGGATTTTGATAAAAGGAGTTAAAAAGGCTGCCATTGTTCGCTGAAAGAGCCAAAAGTTTTCCCCCTAGAAAAGTAAATGAAATACACTTGCAGTAAATGGTGAACATGGAGCATTATTTCAGGGTACAGATTTATTTGGTGCAGTACTCAGACATGCATCTTGTCTGCTAGCAGTTACCTATTCATTCATATTACTCCTTTCTTCCAGCTAATCTCTTGACTAACCTGACTAACTGAGCCTGTGTAGCGTAGAGGGCTAATGCCTCCTACTAAAGGCAGCAATTAACACCAGCTGCCTGTAATTTCTCTGAGTTCAATCCTAGCCAGGCTCAAGGTCGACTCAGCCTTCCATCCTTTCTAAGGTGGGTAAATTGAGGACCCAGTTTGTGGGGGCAATAAGCTGACTTTGTATAAATATACAAAAGTATGAAGGCTATTGCTTAACGCATTGTAAGCCGCCCTGAGTCTCCGGAGAAGGGCGGCATATAAATCAAATTAAAAATAAAAAAAATAAAAAAATAAACCAATAGGACAGGTTTTATCCAACCTCGTGCTCTCTTGATATATTAGATAAAAATCTTATTTATGCACAGTAATCAGCAGTGTTAGTAGAAATTATAATCCAAGAGTTGCTTCTTTATATAGACAAATTCTACTCTTGATAGAAGAGCCTTTTATATTTATTCTGTATTGCTCTGGGTGAGTAAGAATGTATGTATATGTACACATATTGTATATACCAATTTCTTCTATTCAAATAACTTACAAGTGTTTTAAAAGAGCAGGGTTGTCTTCAACATGAGTTTCACACAGTTTTTTTTTTAATTAAATTTGTATGCCGCCTTTCTCCAGAGACTCAGGGCGGCTTACAATGCGTTAAGCAATAGCCTTCATACTTTTGTATATTTTATACAAAGTCAGCTTTTTGCCCCCACAAACTGGGTCCTCAACAGTAACTTTCGTTCGCAGCTATTTTTAAAAAGAGAAAACAAAAGCTCCATCCTCTTTAAATTTAGAAAATAAATTAGGGTATTTATTCTGAAGAACATGAGAAAGCAAACTAAGGCAAGTCTTAGTCCCAAGTTTGTGGTTTGACAGCGATATGAATTGTCTGCGGGAGTCCTAGAATTGCTTTAGCTGAAGATGCTAATAAGAGGTTGTGTAAGCATTAGTTCCAGATGTTTTAGGTTAAAAGAATGCTTGCCACACTGGGAAAGGCCTGGAATGCATTACCTTTAATAAAAGCAGGGCTTTGGGGCATTCTGATACTTTCTCTTAGACCCTCAGCTGTAACCTCATTCCCCTTGGGTCTTCTAGCTGAGTCCTGTGCTTCCTATTACTTTAGATGATTACAAGAAATTGCTGCAGTTGTTAGACAAACACTGAAAAAAAAAAGAAAGAGGCCAAAGTAACTTTCTGACAAAAGTTACAAAACAGCTGAGGAGATTCCACAGGAAACTATATACTTGAGTTTAAAAAAGACATTTGATAATCTCCTTAACCAAAACCTCCTGGGCCACAATAATGGAAATAAGACAAGAAGATGGACCCTCTAATAGGTCAATAATAGGTTAAGGGACAAGAAACAAACTGTAGTAATGAGTTATCAATGACCACGTGATCAGAAGGAAGGAAGAACTAGGGTTTCTCTAAGATTTGCAGTGATGGCTGGTTATTAACAGTTCATAAAGCTCAAGTTAGAAGAGAATACTGAGATTTGCAGATGATACTCGATTAAACAGTATTGGTGAAACGAATAACGTAAGAGATATACATTATTGAAAGAGATATTTCCAAAGTAGATCAGTTAGAACAGTAGAAGTCAAGTCAAATTCAATTTCATTGAGGGCCACATCAGCGTTGTATTTGACCTTGGGGCATGAGGCGTGGCCAGGGTGGGTGTGGCCAGCTTAACGTCACTCGTGTCGGGGGCGCCTGTGGTGGCCCGAATGCTTTACCAGCAAAAACAGGTTCCTGAGCACCATTTCTGGCTGTGACTGCCTCCTGCAACCCTCTTCCAGTGAAAACAGAGCTTGCGAGCACTGCCTGCAGCCCTCACGAGCTCTGTTTTTGGCTGCAGTGGCCTCCTGCCATAATCTGCCAATGGAAATGGACCTTGGGAGGGCCGCATGCAGCCTTCCAAAGCTCTGTTTTTACTGGCAGAGGCACTGCGGGCCGGTCCTTCGCTGTTTCCAGGGTGGCTCTGCAGGCCAGATCTAAACACCCGTGGAACGAATCCGGGCCCTGGACCTTGAGTTTGACACCCCTGAGTTAGAATGAAAAAGACATTGTAAGGTGATGCACTCTGAAGCACTTTTACCTATATGCCAATTTTGACCATGAGTAACCAAGAAACCAATCTTGGAATTATAGCAGACCGTGCAATGAAAGTACAGTGCAATCCACTGTAAAGCAGTTGTTACAAAGTCAAAGTCTGTTTCAGGGTTTTTAAGAAAAGATATCAATAATAAAATGTCTATTATTATGAATGCAGCCACCCTTAATATACAGTGCATAGTGCTGGATTCTACACTTCAAAAGGGATATTATCAATCAGGAAGAGTATCAAAAAGGACATTAAAATGACTGGAGAGGGGGTTGAACAAGTTGAATAATGCCACAACTTTTAGAGGTTTATAATGTAAATAAAAAGAGAGAAAGAAGAGATATGCTAGAGATGTATAAAATTAGCCTGGGGTAGAGAACAAAATAACAATACAAGAATAGGTGGCTCAGAACAAATCAAGGAATTGCATATTTCACCAAGCCTTATAATTAAACTAGAGGATTTGTTGTCATTAGATATAGTGATTCTTAGTTATCCAGCAATAAGGGGGCATTTAAAGAAAATCAGGTCAGTTTATGAGAATCTGTATGTAATATAAAGTGTTGTTTCTCATGTGTTCTCCCTCACATCAAGTCTGAAACGGTAAGGAATTAACATAATTAAAACTGGTTGCACATGCCAGGTGAATCGCTCGACCATGAATTCCAGCAAAAATAAATGAGATTCCCATAGCCAACTGTTACATACGTAAATAGCAAGTGAAGCCAGGGATGTAGGCTTCACTCAGGTCCGGGTTTAGCTGGACATTTGCATGCCCACCACTGATTGGTGGATTCAGACAGAGCCTGCCACTGATTGGTGGATTCAAATGGAAGGAAATGTAAAGCGTTGTCAGTGGATGAGTTGGTGGGACTGCTCCCTTTAAAAGGGAATGCTGCCAGCTAAGCCTTTGCAGAAGTCACTCAAATAAAGAGCTGAAGTTACTGTCTGTCCTCCTGCCTCTTCATTGCCTCCCACGATCTAACACCAACATTCAAGGGTTACATCAAGAATATTTAACTAGCAGCCTTGTGCCAAAACGTTTGTGCATTTAGCCAGATTTGTCTGCAGGAAATCTACACAATCTCCTTTCTTTTCTCCTTACCTGAGACAATGTAATAATTCCATAGATCCCAAAGGCTAAGAATGGAATCTTATTGTCAAGAGTATTTTTTTTTTACAAATGAGTTAGTACTTGTCAGAGTTAGTAAGTGTTAGTAGATACAAGGGTCACTATGGAGAGCTATGTAAATAGAAAATAGGCTCATTTACTGTTACAAGGCCATTACAATTAATATTTACAGGGCTTCCTTGGGATTTTAAAACCTCAAAATCTCAAGCCCAGTATTGATTTGAAGAAAAAGCCAATATCACTATCATGCCACAGGGGATATCTACTATGTTGCACAAAAAGAAAAGAATTAGCCACATGTAACTTGCTGAGAAGTGTAACATCCTGGACAAAGCATACTTAATATCCTGACAAAGAACATTTTTTATCACAATTATTTCTTTTAACTTCCCGCACATGAATCTTTAAATCATGTAATTGAAGAACAAATAAGTTGGAAGATCCAGGCTTTTGACAGATGTAGCTTGAATAAGGCTAGGAGTTCAGAGTTCCTGGCTGTAAGCAGAGATTGTGTGTTCTCCACTTAGAGCCTTGGTGGAGCAGCTGACTAAAATGCTGTTAAATAGCATTTAGCTGCCAGCTGCCTGCAATTACTGAAATTTCAAATCTCACCAGGCTCAAGGTTGACTCAGCCTTCCATCCTTCCGAGGTAGGTAAAATGAGGACCCGGATTGTGGGGGCAATAAGATGACTTTATATTAAAAAAAAAGAACACTGCTTAGGGAGGGCCAAAAGCCCTACTAAGCAGGTATATACAAAAGTATGATGGCTATTGCTTAATGCATTGTAAGCCACCCTGAGTCTCCAGAGAAGGGCGGTATATAAATCAAACCAATAAATAAATAAATAAATAAATAAATCCATCTCTTCTTGCCAACATCATAATCAATTTAATTTCATGGTCTCAACTTTTTTTTTTGGGGTGAGGGTTTTTTTTTGTTTTTTGTTTTTTGCTGAGTTGTCAGTCCACCTGCTGTTAAGCATGACCCATAACTATAAGTCAGCATTGCAAACCCACATTTCTTATTCTTGCTAACCACAGGAAGTACCTTGTTCAGATTTTTTTTTCCATGAATCAATAATGTGTTTTCCTGCAATGAGTAATTATCCCTGTGGGTGAGTGAAGTTTGTAAAGAGGATTATGATGGCTTTGGACATCACACTACTAGGAGAGGGAACTGTGTTGGAAGTAGTCATTAGAAACCCAAAATGGAGAAATTACTTATTGTTTATAAACAAATATGTTTCAGTTGTTGCACAATGGGGAAGAAAGAAGACAGAGAGATGGGGGGAGAAAGAATGAACAAACCAACTCTGGATAAAAAATGAAAACTGTTTTAGAAGTGTATGTCTCATTTGGAACACAAAGGATATCTAGCTGAAATAGTTAACCCTGCACTTTCTTTCAGAGGAAAATGATTATATTTGTCAATTACTCTCACAGCATATTGCTGTCCATACCTGTACACAAGTTTGTACTGATGGATCATTGTAAAAATGTGTATAATGAATTTTAGTGTCATAATGTCACTGGATATTTCTGCAGTAAGTCACTCTCATTTTAGACTTGGTTCCAAGTTACACTCACATTCTGCTATGCTTACACTTAAAGAGCATCCATGAGCTGTGGTGGGTTCTACTTACCTTACTACCGGTTTGCAACAGGATTGTGCGCGCGCGCTTGCTTCCCTTTCTTCCCTTGCACACATACCAAGCTTCTGCACATACGCAGATCACCTGTGATCATCGGGGTGATGGGTGGAGCCTCCTGCCGGTTTTACTACTGGTTCTTGCAAACTGGTCCGAACTGGGGGCAACCCACCACTGTCCATGAGGAAACAGAGAAGAGGACAAATAGCCACAGATTATGCAAATGATTTGATTTATGTCCTTGCATCAGGCACTGTCATATTATTACATTATCATATGATTACATCACAGTGTTCAAGTTATCATTTCAGTTTGTTAGAGACTGTTATGTACACTCATTAATATCCTTTTTACTGCTAGTGAGGGAAGAAAGATTGTTCAGCTTCACCACCACTATCTTCTTGGGCCATTTTATTATTCCAATTCCTTTTGAAGCCAAAGAACTGAGTAAGAGATTTTGTTACCTGAGCCATAAAAAAGACGCTACCTCGCTACTACCATCTCCACTGCAAATTCCATATCCAGAGATTGATTATGACTAAATATATTAGTCTTGAATGCATTGGAGAACTGTATAGTCCTCAAACAGGGAACTGTTGGCCCTAATATGTAAATCACCTGAATAATTGGTAATAGTTGTTGAAACACAGGAATGGATCCATTGTCAAATTTTAAGTGGTGTCATCACTGGACTATCAAATAAACTTTATATTCAGATCTTCTCATAATAATGCTATGAAAATTAGAAGTGTAAATGAGAGAGTGAAAAATCCTTGAATTCTTCGTAATGTCTGTCCTCACTTCCTACACATTGGAGTTTTTGGATTGCCGTGTTCTTTGTTATTGTAATCTAATGTAATGATTCCATTAAAGAAAATCAGCATACTGTTCTTTTAGTAGAGGAAGGCAATATTTTCACTCGAAAAGAAAACAATTGTATCTAGAGATGTATAACTATTCCATTTGGAATTTTCTCACTCTTTCCCTCACTATAAATTTCTTGGGAATAGGATCCTATCTTGTTTTCTTCTTTTTTCTTTTCTTATGATTCTCTATAGAACATAATCCATGCTGATTATGCTGTAGTACCAAGGTTTTACATAATTTGCAGGACAATATAAACAAAAGAAGGAAGGCTGTAGTAAAATAAAGCTAAGTGAATGAACTCTGTCAGAGGTTTTCATGTAGTGGGCAGTCTGTCAGAGTCATTAAATGGACCGTTGCACTGGCAAGCTTCCCCTATGTCGGAAAGATTGGGCACTGAATTTAAGTAAGAGATGAAAAGGAACTGAGTGGTCCATTGAATGGTGACAACTTGATTTTTTTAAAAAAAAACTTCAGTATTGTATTAACGGTGGTTATATATAAAGTTGCTGCTGGTGTGCAGTTCTTCTTTTGGGATTGGGTGGCTTTCAATCTTCCTGGTCTCAGCCTGATTCAAATAGGTAATTATGGACTTATTCCAGGTAGTCTTGGTCCCAACACGTTTAGACTTCCGTTTTGTCTCAAAACAGAAAGGCAGTAATCTAAAGGGGGCAGGTAGGAATTTTCAATATTCTTCCCACTTCCTAGTCTGGAGAAATTTGCACAGACAGGCAAATAGACCTGACCCTTGTGAATCTGGACAATCTCCAGCAGGTACTTGGGGGGGGGGGGGGTTCCCAGTGAACTTGCAGGCAGTTTGGCACTCAGTGGTGACATGGGAACTTGATGTCATTGTTCCTAAGCAGCTTTCCTGTTGACAAGCCTTTGAAAGTTCTTTGGTTACTGGAGAACCTCCGAGAAAACAAGAAGCAAAGAGATAAAGGCAGTGTTGGAAGGTCAGGTTTGAGCACCCTCTTTAGCAATTTGGGAAGCAAAATATATTTAGCTCTCCTCCTAATTGCTTTGACAAACTGTTGTCATGCTACTTGTAGATTACCTGTAGATCTGCCTGATGTGAGCATTTCACACAGCATTTTACAGACAAATTTACATAAGTTTCAACTCTTCATGCCCAGAGTCCATTGGGGTGACTGGGGCAAAGCCTAGCTTTGTTATCAGGGTCCAGTCCTGGCCTATGAACTCAGATGAATTGGATACGGTGTTCACTTGCTTGTTCCTGGCCACTTGTCTCTAGCGTTTGATCCTTGGGTCCTGGCTTCTGAGGTTAGAGTAGTGATGATAGATTGGCTCCAACAGGTGGTCGGTGACTGCTTATGGGAAGAAGTGTTGCCAGCACATTTGAAAGAAACAGTAGTCTACCCCCACCCCTTCTCCCTGAACTCATCCACATTTGATAGTTATTGCTCTGCATTTAACCTTGCTTTTTTGAAGAAAATTATTGAGACCACGGAGACTACACAGCTTCAAGACATACTAGAGGAAATAGATGAACTGAAACATTTTAATTTAGCATTCAGACACTAGGCCTGAGATGGAGATGGCATTGTTTTTTTGATTTGATCATTTTTACTGTAATCTTTGTTGTAACTGCATCTCCTCTTGTAATTCTGAGTAACTCAGCAGCTTTTGATAGCTTTGATCATGGAATTCTTCTTGATCAAACGCAGTGGCTAAAGATTGGAGAAACTGTTTTGCAATGCTTCCACACCTTTTCAAGGACTGGTTTCACTCAGTAATAATGGAGGAGAAAAGATCAGTCAGGTGGCCCTTTCTTTGCAGTGTGCCACAAAGCTTGGGTCTCTTTCTCCTACTTTTTAACAGCTACATTATATAAAGCTACTGGAAGAAGTCATTTGACAGTTTGGAATTTGGTATGAACAGTATGTTGATGATTCTCAACTGTACATTGCTACAATGGATCAGGGGTGTCAAACTCATGGCCCACAGGCCCGGTGAGTCATGCACTGGCCATGTCCATCCCCGTTTTAGCGAAGGGGGGAAAAGTCATGATAGATCACGTGACAACAACATGACATCACAAGTTTGACACCCCTGGCATAGATAATGTCATTATCTTGACCCAAAGTCTGGAGGGCCTGGGTGATGAGGAAATAGGATGAAAGTGAACTTTACTTAGCTGTCTGTCTATTGTGGGTTGCTGATGTCTGCAGATGTATCTTGATGGATGGCACTGCCCATGAAGAAGCAAGTTTATGACTTGAGTGTCGTCCTGGAATCATGGATGGATGATTGGAATATTCTTGTCCAACTTCCACATGCAACCTTCCTGAATGGAAGAATTTCTCAGCAGTGACACTGGTATAGATAACTGCAACGTATTCTACGTAGGACTGTTTTAAAACTACCTAGAGGCTTCATACAGTCCAGAATTCAGTCTCCTGTTTATTGGTGTATATGATATGCTGACATGCACACATGACCTGAACACTCCAGGTTCTGCACTGGCTGTGTATTAGCATCTTGGTGTAAGTCAAAATGTTGATTCTGACCTTTCAAACCCTATTTAGCTTTACTATATCAATAAAACTGATGATGGAAAAACTAATCCATAGAAATGTATGCCATTTCCCAACCTGACTCCCTTTACCTGTGCTGGATTACAACCCATATATATGTGAACCTATATATGTGTGTGAACCTATAATCCACAGACCCTATAGTACAATCTTTGCTGGCTGGGGATTATAAAGATACAGTTTTTCATTCTTACAGGTCCTTAGCTTGATGAAGATGGACTCACTTCATAATGCATTTGTTAATTTTTAAGACACAATGAAGCCCCTACCGTTATTGTCATGCTGTTTCCCTCAGGTGTCTTATTATTTCCCATCAGAAATGATAACATGGGCAGCAGCTTTGGAAGAACTACACCAAAGTTCATATACGCCTACTGTAATTTTCTATTCCTCTTCGTTTTGTGGTTTTTGCACCTATTTTGAGGCCATTTCAACATCAACATGGCTGATACCCCCTTTCTTGTGCTATTGTGGTGAGAAAAACTGTGGGCTGTTTTTCATCTTTCCAGGAAAATCCCCTACCCTACCTATTGTCAGAAGAATAGGCATAAATGCTGCAAGTCTTAAAGGAGGTGGGTTAAGTAGATCACTGGGGCTGTGCCTTCAGTGCTGTTCTCCTCACTGTCTGCTGTTTGGAAAAGTCATAATACGTCCTGTCCAGAAGAGCACTGGGCAGGTGTCAGCAAGGGGCAGGGTCTATAAAGGGAAATGGCTCCATCTACTGTACCTAATTTGTACTGATTTTGTAAGCAGTAGTGCTGGCTTGAAGCTGTAAAGGCGCCCCCCCCCCCCAGTTTTAAAATATAGATTTAAGATTTGTACTACTACTGTTTCTATTCTCTCCACACTCTCTTTCTCTTGCAGCCACTCTTGCATATATGGTTTAAATTTATGCTGTGCCAAGATCTGCTTTGTAACATTCTTTAAAGTTTTCTACTATTTAGGACTTTGAACTGTGCTGCAGAAGACTCCTACGAGTCCCTTGGACTGCAAGGCGATCAAACCGGTCAGTCCTAGAGGAGATCAGCCGTGACTGCTCTTTAGAAGGCCAGATCCTGAAGATGAAACTCAAATACTTTGGCCACCTAATGAGAAGGAAGGACTCACTGGAGAAGAGCTTAATGCTGGGAAAGATGGAGGGCAAAAGAAGAAGGGAACGACAGAGAACGAGATGGCTGGATGGAGTCACTGAAGCAGTAGGCGTGAGCTTAAATGGACTCCAGAGGATGGTGGAGGACAGGAAGGCCTGGAGGAACGTTGTCCATGAGGTCACAATGGGTCGGACATGACTTCGCAACTAACAACAACAACAACTATTTAGGAAATGAACTTTTTCTCAAGGGACCTGAGAAATTGGAAGGGGCAGAGAATTCTCTTGTTGGTATTACTGTGTTTTGTCACAAAAGCCTCTGAAACATCTTAGGTTGTCCTAAGCCCCATGACATATTTCCACTTGGGATTTAACTGGAGCATGGGAAGCCAAACCAGAGACGGTTTCTGAACAGATGAATGGTTGTACAATGAAAGACATCTGCACCCATCCATAGCTATTTTACAGCTAAGATCAAGAATACCACACTCAGGAGAATTTCACTTACATTTTCTTCTCCTTTGAAAGAAACTTAGGAAGCAAATTCCTTGTTATCAAACTGAAAGGGAACTAAGTGGGAAACAATGCAACTTGTTTTGCTGCACTGCATTAGCTGAAAAAGCCTAATGAAGAAAGTTATGTTTCCATCATTCACAAAGTTGTAGAAGACCTAAAGATTTGCTGAGAAAAAGCATTTTGCCAAATTTACTCTACTTGCTAGAAATATTTCAATATCTTTTGATTATTTCAGCAAAATACAAGAATCTATAAACTCAACACAATTCAGCTCACCTATAGCTTGTATAAATTATTCCTCCACGCACAGGCTGCCATTCTTTACATCTACAATGTACTTGAGAAAGTAGTATGCCCAGCTTTTTCTTAGCAATGGCTTTTGTGTAAGAACAGTGCCTTTTCCTCCATAGCAAAGCTGGATTTACTGATGGCCTTTTAAAGGGACAAACACTGCTTTCAAGGACACCAAATTGGTGGCACTAATAGCAAGAGATAAGCTTTGCCAATGCACAGCTGCTTGCAAAACTTTCTGATAATCACACTGTTACTGGTTTCAGCAGAATCCTGAGTAGAGATATCATTTGATATACAGCTGTTCAGGTGAATGATTTTTTTAATCATTCCATCTATGTTTTCCTTAAATCATAAAATGGCTCCATCTATAATCCTGAAAACCAAGACTAGGATTCTTCCTAACAAAATATTTGTCTGGGGAAAAAACCTCAAACCCTGGAAACTGCTTTAATCCCACTGAGTTATACCCTCCATTTTTTATCTATACCTATGATAAACTTTTCATTTTTATGTTCTTTTTAAATGAAATGCTATATTAATTAATGTGGTTTCTGTACAATCTCAAAAGGAGTGGGTTTTTTCCCCCTGCTGCTTCTGGTCTAAATCAGTCATGTGAGATAGGGTGGTGATTGCATTACACTTAGGAAAAAAGCTTAAGTTTAAGAGACCTTTAGAAAGAGGGGCATGATGGTTTAGCAGTTGAAGACACTGAGCTTGTCAGTTGGCAAGCTGATAGCCCAGGTTTGAGACCTGAGCGCCATGGGATGAGGTCAGCTCCCTTACTTGCACCAGCTTCTGCCCACCTAGGAATTTGAAAGCATGCAAATGCAAGTAGATAAATAGGGCTTCGAGGAAGTAGGTTGAGGGGGAAAGAAAATGGAAATAATAGTGGCAAATAAAAAATATACTTTCCATGAATGGGTTGGAAATGTACACCAGAGGAAGAGAATGAAGAGTAAAATAACATATCCGTCTTCATTTCCATAAAAGAGCATTTATTTATTAAATTTTTATACCACCCAAGCTCACTGTTACAATGACTCTGGGCAATTTACAATATAAAAAAAAGTTTTTTAAAAAAGGACTAGAAAACAATTAAAATTAGAAAAATTGAATAGACAAGCTAAAAACCAAGATTTTGGGTGGCCTGGGGATGGGGCTCTTCTCTATCCACTCCCAACATAGTAGGTCCCTGTCAGGCTCTTCTTGAAGGCCAGGAGTGTAGGAGCAGATCTCACCTCCAACAGAATATTCCAGAGGGCAGGAGCCACAGCAGAAAAGGCTCTTCTCCCGGAGTCTGTCAGCCAAAATTCTTTGGCCAACAGGATCTAAAGTAGGCCCTTTTCACTGGAACAAGTGGGGTGAGCTAGTCCCATCAGGATGAGATGGTTCTTCAGATACACTGGATCCATGCCAAAAAGGGCTTTAATGCTGATGACCAAAATATGGTCCTTTAAGGCATGCTTGTAGAAAAAAACAAGACAAAAAGTCTTACAATTTTCAGAATGAGAGCTTCAAAACAATAAGGAGAGCAAGTAATTTAACTTTCCCAAGTTATTTCTAGCACTTCTTCTTTTAATTCCCCAACAAATATTTTAAAATGCCAGGAAGCACCATAACATTTTATTTAAAGGGTATCAGCATAAAAATAGAGCAATTGCACTCTACGTTCCTAAACAGTTATCACTTTAGACAAGAACCCTGAATCAGGAATAGAGCAAGTCAATGGCAGGCATTCTGCTTCTGAGTAAACCTAAACCAAAATCATTCAAATTCTCTCTAAATTTAAGATTTGTTCCAGGACTGGGCAGAGACTAATTAAAGATATAGGACAAGTTATTTGGCATCTAACTAAAACTGAAAGTAAATCCTTTTCCAGGCACTTTTCTCAAAGAAGATTTATCTACAGTTGCCATGTCAGCAGAACTGGTAGGCAACTATTTCTGGAGGAGAGACAGACCTTGTCCCTTTCTATTAATCACTCCCATGCTGTCAAAGCAACTCCGGGGCATGTTTTTCTGCTCTACTTCCAAAGTATACTTTTTGATGTGCAAGCTTCATAATAAAGAATTCTGTATAATGTGAAGGTTCATGAATATCAATGAAACCCAGTTCACACAGTAGTAGTTCACGCATATGTCATCCCAAATTGCCCACAGCAACACTGCCTACACTGAAAGTCACACTTACTGAACTGTATGAGGTGTTCAGAGTGATGCTTACTGGGCCATGAATTAAAATACTTTATCTACTCTTACATTTATTTGTCTTGATAGTTGTCCTTTTTCATACCATTTTTATTTTTGTTTTCCATCTTCATTCACAATATCTTAAAGACAGAAATCTTTAAGAATTAAAATAAGGTAAAACTAAGATTTTGTTGTTCAATATTGTTAATACAGGGAGTGTCTTGCTACTGCAAATTTTGATAACTTAGCACTGTAGCATGGTGGCTGAACATAAATTGCTACTAGATTCTGTAAAAAGAAGAAAAGTTTGGCAATAATACAAAAATCTAAAAATCCTCTTTTGGAGTAATTTTTTCCATCTGACAATTCCTATGATTAATATATTTAGAAAAAGTTTCCAAATGACATGAAAACATGAGACAAAAATAAAGTTCCTTAGAATTATTATGTTGGAAATGACCTGAAATGTCATCTACTCCAACTTTCTGCTCAGAGCAAGATTTCTTAAATAATTTCATATAGAAGGGTATCCAGCTTCTGTTTGAAGAGAACATACTACTTTATAACTCAGCCTATTCCACTGATTGCTATCTCTTATTGTCAGGAGATTCCTCTTAATATCTAACCTGAATCTACTTCTGTGTGGTGTCAACTCAATGCTGGTCTTGTCTTCTAGAATGATAGAGAGTAGGTTTACTATCTCCTCTATATAATGTATCTCTATACACTATACACTATATAGTGTATGTTTTCTGAGGTTTTCATGGGTGTTTGTATGTAGGTCTTTGGTTATTCGGGTTTTCTCCTGCATAAAATTGGAAGTGTCTTGGCGACATTTCGACGAAGTCTCATTCGTCATCTTCAGGCTGGTGTTTTCGGCTTCATGCTTCTAGGAGCAATGGTCCTAGAAGCACGAAGCCAAAAACATCAGCCTGAAGATGATGAATGAGACTTCGTTGAAATGTTGCCAAGACACTTCTAATTTTACGCGGGAGAAAACCCGAATAACCAAAGACCTATATATAGTGTATCTCTATATATAGTGTATCTCTCTCCCCTCAGTCTTCTCTTCTATAGGCTAAACATACCCAATTCTTTAGCTATTCTTACTGTGTTTGGTTCCAATTATCTTGCTCATCTTGGTTAACCCTTGTAGGCCCAAGAATAAAGAACTATACATGGAGTTACTTTATAGTAATTTTCTTAATTATTCTTCACCTATAGATAGAATCTTGCCAAACTAGAATATCTATCTGCATAACAATAGATATACTCTGTGAACTGCTAGAGAGGCACTGTCTTGACTCTCTTCCTGGGTACCAAACTTTTCCAACTTTCTGTTTGGTGAATTGTCTCTTGCTCATCCAGTTGGCACATCTTTTATCCTGGACCATTTTTACTCTGGTTTGTATATATTTCCTGTTGGATCATTTCTAGTTTTCTATTTATTAGAATACTGTAATTGAAATTTGGAAATATCAGTCTTATCTAAACATGTTGGATGGAAAATCAAATCATACTAGGAAACAATCAGTATAAATCATAAGAATACAGCAACAAAGTTATAGTCATACAGTCGTAAGTGGGAGGAGATGGGTGATAGGAACGATGAGAAGATTAATAGTAATAGTAATGCAGACTTAGTGAACAGTTGACAGTGTTGAGGGAATTATTTGTTTAGCAGAGTGATGGCGTTTGGGGAAAAATTGTTCTTGTGTCTTAGTTATTCTGGTGCGCAGTGCTCTATAGCATCGTTTTGAGGGTACAAATTGAAACAATTTATGTCCAGGATGTGAGGGTCTGTCAATATTTTCACAGCCCTCTTTTTGATTCTTGCAGTATACAGGTCTTCAGTGGAAGGCAGATTGGTAGTAATTGTTTTTTCTGCAGTTCTAATTATCCTCTGAAATCTGTGTCTGTCTTGTTGGGTTGCAGAACCAAACCAGACAGTTATAGAGCAGTGGTGGGTTTCAAAATTTTTTACTACAGGTTCTGTGGCATGGCTTGTTGGATGTGGCAGGGGAAGGATACTATAAAATCTCCATTCCCACCTCACTCCAGGGGAAGGATACTGCAAAATCCCTATTTTCTCCCAATCAAATGAGGCTTGGGAGGCAGAAAATAGATGGGAGTGGGGCCAGTCAGAGATGGTATTTACCAGTTCTCCGAACTACTCAGAATTTCTGCTACTGGTTCTCCAGAACAGGTCAGAACATGCTGAAACCCACCTCTGTTATAGAGGTGCTGTACAGTACTGTATAGTAAACAAGTTAGTGAAACTACAGATACCAGAATTAGTCTGCAATTATCTGAATAAGTACTAGGTGGCAGCAATGAGAGAAAATATTTTTTGCCATCTAGTGGTCAGGAATATTTTTGTATGCCCAATCTGGTAGCACTAGTGAAAGCCCATTGGCAAATAGCTTTAGCTTCAGACAATTTCTTTTTCCCTGACGAGAACTTTAATTCCTAAATGGTAAGCAGAAATTCAACAGGTTTAGCGCATCAGTGATGCAAACCTATTCCTTTCATGAAACTGGTGTATGCTCTCTGCAGTTTTCCCTTTATATTTTAACTATTTGGGACTGACAAGTTCATATAGTGTTTCTTCTCAGCAGTTGACAATTTTTGCCTGGGTTTGGAAGCTAAGCATGGTCACATTTGAATGGAGGGGCACCAGGGAATTCCAGGGCCATAGATTAAACTAAAAAGTAAAAAAAAAAGAATAAAATGATGCCAAATCATTTTCCATACTATCATCAGGAACCAAGTTCAACTTGAAGTAAATTTTACTTTCTCACTAGAAGTATCGTGTCCTAGTGTGTTTTTAAGGGTAGACATAATGATTATGGAAAAATCTTTGGAACAAATAAGGAGGGTTGAGAAATTTAAAGCTGTTTTCTTAACACTCTAGGTCCCTTCAAATCCTTACAATTGATAAATATGAGCTTACAAGCAAGCCAAGCATAACTCTTTTCTGCCTTAAATTCTGGGAGTCGAGTTCACTTTATTGGCCCTGTGTCCATCAAGATGTGTCATAATGACCTGAAGCCATTCAGAATAAGAACAGGGGACGTCTGTGGGATAACCACACTGTTCCATCTTCTGCTGTGATAAGATTGACTAAAACCACTCAGTTTTTATAGACACAGGACAAAAATAATGTTGTAACATCCAAAGAAAAGAGAAAACAGTACTAACATTTAATCAAACCCCTTTTTCATCATTTCCTCAAAATATATAATGTACTTTTTGTCCCTGACAAAATGGGAACATCCAGATACCTTGTTCCATTGCTCTAAGGTAGCTGTACGTCTCTTTGTCCAATTTATTTAACCTCATGCCATCATTTGTGTTGTCTATTTCAGGGGTCTCCAACCTTTAAGACTTGTGGACTTCAACTCCCAGAATTCCTCAGCTGGTCTATTTTATTCATCACTTGTTTTCTGATTGAGTTGTAGAGTTGTTGTTGTTAGTTGTGAAGTCATGTCTGACCCATCGTGACCCCAGGGACAACGTTCCTCCAGGCCTTCCTGTCCTCTATCATCTTCTGGAGTTCATTTAAGCTCATGCGGACTGCTTCGGTGACTCTATCCAGCCACCTCTCTGTCATCCCCTTCTTCTTTTGCCCTCCATCTTTCTCAGCATTAGGTTCATCTCCAGTAAGTCCTTCCTTCTCATTATGTGGCCAAAGTATTTGAGAGTTGTAGAGTACTGTGTCTCAATATGAGCAACTTTAAAAGGTGTGGGTTTCAACTCCCATAATTCCCCTGCCAGCATGCTTCTGGGAACTGAAGTCCACACATTTTAAAGTTGGTTGAGAAACACTACTGTAGAGCATTCAGAATTCCCCAAAAGGGGATATTTTAATTCACAACCTATAATGCCACTGATTTTGTGTGCAGGGCATTTTCCCACACTTCCTGTTAACTGCCCTAGTAGAATTTTATGCCAACATGATCTTCTCAACAGAGGCTATTAAAAAGGCAAAGAAGGAACAATAGTGTTGACACTGTATCTCCTCTAACCCTAACCCAATCCCCTACCCACCCAAAATGGAATTAAAAAATGGATGGAATACCAGGACACTGACAAGAGTGTTGTTCTTTGTGCAATTAAAAGGAAGAATTTACCATGTTGTTCTATATGCATTTTGAGAGTGGTAACTATGCAAATAATTTCTCTCCAAACTGTTTTTGAAAAATCAGGGAACAGAAACAATGGCAGAGTCAGATGTCCTAAATGTACTGCTATGAAATCTTCACTGTAATCACTTTTCTTCTGTCATAATTAAAATGTGATCATTCCTTGCTGCTATTCATTCTTAAGTACACCCTGGAAGTATGGATCTAGTATTCCCTTGTGATTTGTCTGTAAAGAGTTGTACTAGAACAGAACAGAATAGATTTTTTTATTGGCCAAGTGTGACTGGACACAAGGAATTTGTCTTGGTGCATATGCTCTCAGTGTACATAAAAGAAAAGATACGTTTATCAAGAATCAGAAGGTACAATACTTAATGATAGTCATAGGGGACAATTGATACAAGCAACAAAATTACAGTCATACAGTCATAAGTGGAAGGAGATGGGTGGTGGGAATCATGAGAAGATTAATAGTAGTGCACACTTAATAAATAATTTGATAATGTTGAGGGAATTATTTATTTAGCAGAGTGATGGCATTTGGGGAAAAACGGTTCTTGTGCCTAGTTGTTCTGGTGTGCAGTGCTCTATAGTATCGTTTTGAGGGTAGGAGTTGAAACAGTTTATGTCCAGGATGTGAGGGGTCTGTAAATATTTTCACAGCCCTCTTTTTGACTCGGTCTGTAGATAGTTACAAATAATAATGATGTGCATCTTGGAACTTTTAATTTGGCATAGGTATCATACATCATTTCATACTGTGTAAAAAACCACCCCATTCCTAAAATGAGAAAAATCAGACACAGGACCCCAATCTGGAATATTCTACCAATATAGAGTGGGAGTAGCACAAGGTGATTTCCTGTTGCAAATTTGCTCCATGCCCACAAAGTATAAAATGGAAGTATTTACCATAAGTACTAGCAAAAGATGGGATGGGAGAAAGAAAAATAGAAAATGTAAGATACAAAAATAATAGAACGGCTTCCTGCAAGTCTTTATCTGAGGAATACAAATTGTTTCAGCTACAGCTATTGTTTATTGCTCTACTCCTCTACTATTCTTACACTAGCTTGTTGCAAAGTTTAATAAATGAATTAGTTCTCCTTCAGTTAGCCCCAGCTTCACCGACCTCTATTTCTATATATCAGAGAGCTGGTAATGTTGTATAAAGTAGAACCGTTATTTAAAACACAGTGGTCCCCTTACTTACACTGTTCAGAATGTATATCCCATCATTTCTAGTGAGCATTTGTGATAACAGAATTTGTAATGGCCTCTCTGGAAAAAGTCTTTATCTGAGAGGAAGGCTGGACTAAGCCCATCAAATCTGATAACAGCAGGACATGCCCCTGAAGCCTTGCTAAAGGCCTGACTGTAGCAGAGAGGGTGTCCAAGCCCTGAGAATGACAAAGGGTGGGGAGATAAAAAATAAAATAACCATATTGCTCTGAGGAATACCTTGGAAATAGTGGCCTCTTGGGGAATAAAGGTCAACTCTGGCCCACCACAAAGCTAGACTAATTATTTTATGTGGATTTTGGCTATGGAGGAACTTGGTGGGAAATGCTGACAGGGACAGAATGGGAAACAGGAAGCTGTCAAAGTTAGTGGTGGGAAATACACTGGCTTAACTGCTGCCATACCACAAATAACAAACCATCAAGTTCATGTCCTTGGTTCCCACAGTTTAGCTGCAATGCATTCCTGTGTAAAATTACATGGATTGGAAAGCACCGATGGAAGTGAAGTAATAATCCTATCTTCCACCTGACTGAAAGAAAATATCACCTATCAGAGAAGATTGGCGCTAGCCTATAGGTTTTCTTTTATCTCCTTTTCTGCCTTGATTAACAGTCATTCTAGTTGGGCATTACTGAAGTTGAAGTTCAACAAAAACGAAGGTTATCAGATTTGCTGGGCTTAGTCTCAGATGAAGACTTTCATTACTCCTTTTAAAAATGTACAAATTGGCTTTCTGCTCTCTTTTTACTATATGAAAAGGATGGAGAACATCTAGCTGTGGAGGGCTAAACATCCAACTGATAGAGACGGAAATAACCCTCCCAAACAGTAGCAGGACAACAATTTTTTTTGGTAAATGTTTCTACTCAAATGACTGCAAGAGGTTCTACTTCACTCAATTTTTGTTTCAATTCTTCATCAAGTAATAGTGGCAATGAGCAAAACAGTACCACATTTTCAATTTTGCAGTTATATCAAGTTTGGTTTGGTTGTCTTTTTAATATTTGGAATTACATTTTCAGTACTTTTTAACTTCACACCAAAGGGCTTTTTGCTCTAGACTAATGTATTTTTGCTTATAATCTTGCCTACTTGTTACATTTCCTTCTCTTTTCATGCATTTGAGCATTTTGTACAGGCAACTATACTCTGCAAAATTGCTATGCAAAATTCAAAGAACATTTGTACATTTCTAATAATAGCTAGATTTTGATTCAGATGTATTGGTTTGAAAATGCAAAATGAAGCTAGTTCAAATTTAGATGGAAACTAAACAAATTTTTCATCCCCGCCTAACAGCATATCTCAAGAAGGAACTACTCAAAAAGGGTTACTAACCTAGTGATGGGACTAGATCCACTCGTTTGAATTTCTGCCCTTTTCCTAATAACACTACCAGTTTTGTAAGGGAAGGAAACCCCGCCTGAAGTCACGTTCTTCTCCTAATCTTTGCTTTAGGACTCCAGTACATATTCCTTTTCTCCTAGAATTCATTTATATTAACTGAACAAGCCTAATCCTTTTATTAAATAGTGGTCTTTTGATTCAGATCAAGAATGAAACTTGTAAGAGAGTACAATGAAAATATTCCCTTGGAAGGTACTGGCAGCAATTACACCAAGGCTGGGGGTTGTTTGCCCAGAAAAGAGTTTGACCAACAATTGACCCTCTGAACTCAGACAGTATGGCCAAAAATATTCAATTGCATACTATCAACAGAAGAGAACATTTGTGGCTCAGGGTTAAATGTGGAGTCCTTGGTGTTGTCTGACCTTGGTTATTGGGCTTGCAAACTTTCGTTTGCTAACTAGATAACATAATCAGGTGCTAGTGAATGTGGAGTTTTCCCCCAGTTTATATACATTTGCACTACCAGGGTTGTAGTTTTCGTCTTGGTGGTTCCTTGATTAGAGTATTGTTCTCTGTTTGATTGATGTCTGATGTTAATCCAGGGAAAACAATATGAGATTAAGAGGAGGAATTTGCTTGCTGCATTAGACAGAAGTGGAATGGAAGGGTATTCTGGATAGTAAAGGAATATGGGCGGGAGAAACACTGAGGAGGAATTCTCCAAATCCAAGTCAGTTCAGGGAATCCAGAAAACCATTTGATGGTAAGTGTATATATATACTATTGTTGTGGCCTGTCAGCAGCCTGTGCAGATTGTAGCTGATTTCAATAATGAGGAAACTGGTGTGGTGCTGCGCCAGAAGCCTGTGCAGCTGGTGCTTGAGTCAGACAGTGAGGAGGATGGAGAAGATGTGGTGCCAGAGGCAGGAATTCAGCCAGGGCCTTCAGAACCTCCAGAAGCTCCTTTAAGTGAAGAGGACAAAGAGGAGGAGCCTCTTCTCAATGCACGGGTGCGCAGAGCGGCCAAAAGGCTCTCAGGAGGAGGTCTCCTCAAGAGTAAGGCTTGGGCCTAATTGGCCACTCCCTTAGCCTATTTAAGGAAGAACACCGCTTGCAACAAGCTGTAGAGAACAACTTTAGTTCACTCTCCTTCATGTCTGCAAAATTGCTTCTGGGCTTTCTGGCAACTCTAGTAAGACTGTGATTACCTTATCTTAGAATTCTGGTAGGCTGTTAAGACAGTTCATCAACAGCCTTTGAATGATAAAGACTAAGTTATTTGAGTAAAATAAGCTTTGTATAGAGTTTGTGTGTGCTGCCTTCTTTGGGGTCCGTAGCTGGGGAAGAACAACTATGTATATAAAAGTCCTACGAAATAGTATTTCGTGTATTTTGGGGATTTCTAAGAACTGGAAAGAGACCCTGCAACAAAGATGATAATTACTCTCGATAGCGTTGTATATCTATGTTATGAATTTTAATGTTAAAATAACTGAGGAAACAAAAGAGTCCCCCACTCAAGAACAGCGAAAATCTGAATTCAGAATTTATTCAGGCACTTTCTTCCCTTAATTCCCAAATAGAAAAATTATGAAACTGGCTGCTGCTGTTGACAGAAACACCATTCACCCATTTCCTGGAAACTGAAAAAGCTCTGCTAAACTCTCTGAATCTGCAGATCTGGGACAATGGAATAAGCTGAATAGAACAAATATTGGGTGTTTTGCTTTCACTTTTGCAACTACTATTGAGCCCTTTCCAACAGAATGGCAGTACTGTTTATGCCCTCCAAATGTTTCAGAGGCCAATTGTATGCAGCTGCAGAAAACCTCTTCTGACTGCATTTCCCCAGCCCACATTTTGGCTTAGATGGACAAAGAGAGTGGAAGTGTGTATGTGTGTTCTGATGACTGATACTTATATAATATTCTTCATGGCTGGTTCAAACTGTACAGAAATTTTGTTTGATTAAAATGATAGACTGTGTCATCAATTTCCTGATAGGCCCTCAAAAACCACTAATCCAAAACAGATGGCTTGGAATAGTTTGCATGATAAGTGACTTGATAAGGTCTACTTTTTCCATGGCATCAAAGAAACAACCCACATTAGCTTAGTGGAACTATATCCTGAACTGGGGATTTCCAGCCAGACAAAGTTATTAGAAACAGATGTGTGTGTGCCAAGATGCAGATGGGTTCTTGCAAAAGAGTACTATTGAAACGTTGCTCTCCCATAAAGGAATCACCTTGGTCTCTGATATCTGCCTATACCATTTCCCTGCATAGCATTCATATGATTTGGAAGGTTTTATCATGACTTCTTGGATTATGATTATAATTAAATGCCTTAAGTGGCCAAGGACCACCTTCTTCATGGCTCAGTTAAAAGGCTCTCCCTCTATCTAAGCCATCAGAAAAATAAACTGGCATAGATTTCTAGCTTGCAGCTGGAAGATGGAATCCTAAACAGTTAAACTGTTTAAAAACATGATCTTAGCACTCTTTTCAAATGAAGAAGATCATTTTCAAACAGTTGGATTAACATAGCAATAGCAATAGCACTTGGACTTATATACTGCTCCATAGTGCTTTACGGGTCCCCTTGAAGCGGTTTACAGAGTCAGCATATTGCCCCCAACAATCTGGGTCCTTATTTTACCCACCTCGGAAGGATGGAAGGCTGAATCAACCTTGAGCCTGGTGAGATTCAATCTGCCAAACTGCTGGCAGCTGGTGATCAGCAGAAGTAGCCTTCAGTACTGCACTCTAACCACTGCGCCACCGCGGCTCATGTGGCAGGTATTAGGGCCATGTTGTGCCACTGAGTAGCAGAGAAAGTTGTCTTTCTTCAGCTTCATGGTGCAGTTCATGTCTCCGTCCATTTCTGGTCAGCTGCTGCAGGGGTGAAATCCAGCAGGTTCTAACAGGTTCTGGAGAACCAGTAGCGGAAATTTTGAGTAGTTCGAAGAACCGACAAATACCACCTCTGGCTGGCCCCAGAGTGGGATGGGAATGGAGATTTTGCAATATCCTTCCCTTGCCACGCCCACCAAGCCATGCCCACATAACTGGTAGGGAAAAGTTTTGAATTTCCCCCTGAGCTGCTGCTTGGGTGATTCTACTCTCCAAGCTGATCTGAATATAGAAGGAAAGATCAATTGGAAAAGTAAGCAGAAGGGTTCTGGAGGATAACTATATCACAGAAGGGAGAGGAAGGGGCATGGTTGCACTAGCAATAACATTAGCATTTAGACATATATATTGCTTCTTAGTTCTTTACAGCCCTCTCTAAGCAGTTTAGAGAGTCAGCATATTGCCCCCAACAATCGGGGTCCTCATTTTACCGACCCTGAAAAGATGGGAAACTGAGTCAACCTTGAGCCGGTGAGAATTGAACTCCTGGCAATCAGCAGAATTAGCCTGCAATACTGCATTCTGCAATACTGCAATACTGCGCCATCACTAGCCTAAGGCGGCCGAAAGTTGCTGGAAAATGCCATATCCTAAGAGTTACTTGACCATGCCAATGGTCAGTGAAGTGTATCAGTACAGTAAAATTATAGTGGCTTGTTCCTTGCTTGAGGGGGAAGTGCTACTTTAACACCTGAATAGTTAAGGATGATTTCAGGTATGGAGAGAAGAGAGAAAGGGTGATTGAAATGGTTACGAGTAAATATAATTCATATTCTAAAAATCAATTATGCAAAAGCAAAGTTTTTTAAAAAAAATACTAGAATGTTTCATAGGATTTTGATAAGTACTTTCTAGATGCAGAGGATTCCAATATTTAGAAAGGCTTTTATTCAAAACAGTCACATTATGAATATGGTAGTTAATTTTGGACTGGAGCAGGGGTCCCCAACCCCCAAAATGTGGCTCACTATTGGGCCTTGGCCAGTGGTGGGATTCAGCCAGTTTGCACCACTTCGGGAGAACTGGCTGTTAACTTTCTGAGCAGTTTGGCAAACTGGTTGTTGGAAGAAATCAATAGGGCGGAGAACCAGTTGTTAAATTACTTGAATCCCACCACTGGCCTTGGCCCATTTGGAACTGGGCTGCAGAAGCAGCGTATGTGCAGCTCCATTTACACGAGCAGTGGGCACGCTCGTGTGCAGCTCCATTTGTGTGAGTGAGCAGGCATGTGTGCCCACCATGTGCACAAATGGAGCTGCTCATGGATGCTTATCTGCCACACACACATAACCATTACCTCTTCCTCTCCCCCACTCCATCAGTCCACAAAGCTGGAAAGGTTGGGGATTGCTGAACTGGAAAAGAACTGATCACAATTGGAAGACATACTAAACAATGGATGCCAATGGCCTGCAACAAGAAGCAATGCAGACCACTGGAAACCAACCTGGCTTCTTCTGGCTTCAGAAACAATTCTGTTCACTTCAGTGATTAAAACCCGACAGATAGGCAAAAATTCTGTATGCAGACACTGGGCTTTCAGAGTTTGGGAATTGTGGCTTTGTCTAGTTGCCTTTAGCAAAAAAAAATGGTTGTAGAAACAACAGTGAAGACAATAACTGGACTTGTATATATATAATTGTACAGATAGAGGGCAACACTGGCTAATGATTGTACCATCCTGTTAGTAGTAGTGTGGAAGGAAGGAATTTGGAAGAAGTATCATAGCCAAGGACACAATGATTTGCATTCAGCAGATCCTCAACCAACCCACCCTGCTATGCTTCCTTTGTGATCTTTCTGAGGTCAAGGAGTCTCAATCTCAGAATAAACTGACCTTGGAGGAAGCAAAGTTTCCTCCTCTGATGTCAGCAGTCTTTGTCCAGCTACATATGGACAAAGAGAAATATCTTATGCCACTTGAGTCCCTGTCATGTAAGTTCCTGACTTAGATTTTTAGTGTAGAAGCAGCAACCACATCCATGTTCAGATGAGCTTGAAAATTTTGGGTTTATTTTCCTTTTTTTTTTATTTTTTTTATTTATACAAATCGACAATACAATAAAAAATATTTTCGGTTCCATGATGCATATACAGATACACAAACTTTTATCTTGCCATACATATACATATACTATTACTTCTTATAAGTAGATTTTATCTTAATAGTCATTGCATATATTAATACACAGTAATAAATATCTTCATTAATTGGCTAGTAATTAACCTCTATATACTATCTCATTTTTTATTTCTTCTCTCCATCCACTTTTCGGGTTTAGATGACTGCCAAACTTGGAAAATAAACCCGAAAATTTTGGGTTTATTTTCCAAGTTTGGCAGTCATCTATTTCAGATAAATAAGAGGGAAAAATATTTCTGCTACAATTAGGTGTAAGTGGGGTAAAACGTTTTGTCTATTTCTCTCACATGCAGAACTTTAGACAGTAGGTTAAATACATCTTTTTAAGAATGAGAAAAGGACATTTCCAGAGTAAACAAATGTTCAACCCAAAAAATAAAAGCTCCGTTTTCAAGCATTAGCCTGAGAAAACTTTCCCTCTTCTTCTAGATTTTGCTTCTCTGCCAGTAAGGAAGTTTACACAAGGAATAAAGAATGGTTAAAAGCAAAGCAAAACTTGAACAACTGGTTTTATGAGATGAAAAGGGTGGAGAATGGTGTCATTCATCACAAATTGGATGACAAAGGTGCTTGTTTGGAGTGTGTAATTTTTTTTAATGAAGGAGAGAAGGCATTATCCAAAAGAAATACAACTTTTCTACCTCATCTAAAAAAGGAGTGTGCTTTGACTGCTTTAAAAGTATGGTCTTTGCCAAGTTACAACAGAAGTCCTACCTTGCTCACTTCTAGTAGCAGTGGAGCTGCAACTATGCATTTATTTTGGAGCCCTGCACTCACGCTTGGAGGCATGTTTGTTCTCTTACTCAAGCTAACAGTTTCTGGTTGCATAGCGGTGAGCTCGTCCCTACGTTTCATATCAGGGAGTCTGCTATTTATACTGATTAAAATTTAGATTAATAGTAATAGCAATAGCACTTAGATTTATATACTGCTTCACAGTGCTTTACAGCCCTCTTTAAGTGGTTTACAGAGTCAGCTTATTGCCCCCAACAATCCGGGTCCTCATTTTACCGACCTCAGAAGGATGGAAGGCTGAGTCAACCTTGAGCCTGGTGAGATTTTTTTTTTTTATTGAAAAAGTTTTACAATACAAAATTTTTTCCATTTTCTCCCCCCCCAATCCCCCTCCCCTACCCCTCCCATCGTCCCTCCCCAACCCTTTCCCTCCCTATCCCCCCCCTGACTTCCGCTACAAGTTTAAAAAAAACAAAATTTAGAACAAGGGAAAAAGAAAAAGATTATTAAATATTCAAATTCTAAATTAAACAAATTTCGAAAGAGGAAAAGAAAGAGAAGGAAGAAAGAGGGCAAAAAAGTAAAAAACAAACTAACAAGAACAAACATTAATATATTTAAACAATATTATAATAAAAAAAATAGTTATAATTAAAAACACCATTATAGTTCTATCCTAACTACACCCTTAACTAAAGAGAAAAAAAAAACCCCAAAAACATAGAACACAAAGAATATATATGCATATGTAGTTATAATCATACAGTTATATCATAAAAAAGATTATCTTTTATTTAATTCATTTCTCAGTCTATATAATCCAAATTTCGATCTTCTCTTCAACTTGATTGATGTCAAATATATTTCCTCTCATAAATCCGCTTCAATAATCTTCATCTTGCCACTGCCCCCATCAGCAAAGTAAAACATTTCTCCACACAACCCCCCGAGTGACTTTATATAAGTAAAATCCAACCACAAAGATATTCACTCCTCTAGGAAAAAATCATTCCAACTAGCTTATACTATACCTAAAAATAGGCTTTTGCAGCCTTTCAAACAAAAGCTGCATTCCCAGATGTTCCTTTGAAATTAGTTCAAATCCTGCCACCCTTTGCAATTCAACCCTTCGGGTTATAAAATGTTTTCAAGTTCTTAGTCTTCTTCTAGACGATATGTTCCACCAAAATATATAATTGGGTAACCAATGATCGCTGCTAGTTTTGCAGCAATCTATCAAAACTCAGGATATCATGTCCAATCCAGGATAAACTTCATAGTAAAAGTTTTTATAATCCATTTTAATATGTGAGTTTAAAATTAATCCAATTTCGAATAAACTTTTAACCAGTTATTGTGCTTAATCCATTTTTTCCAAATCTTTCAATGCTTTCAGATTTAGTATCAAGCAATTCACGATGCTCTCTGAATTTATCACCTGTGGTTTCCAGTCGGATTTCTTCGTTAAATTCTAATTCCTGTTGATTAGCATCAACCCCCATGTCTTGAAGAGTATTGGACCTCTGCTGCTGGTCATCTCGATATAAAACTTTGTTTTTTGAATCTTCCTCCAGCAGTTCAAGGTCTTGTAATCCCCCAGAAACACTGGGGCATTCAGTTTTCTCATCCAAAAAATCCATAATAGAATCCTCTGGACAACCACCAAAATCTCCTTTTACTTTTAACACACTTTGATTTTCTTCTTTCTTTTCACATTTTGCAAACTCTGTTTTTGACTTTTTATTCTTGAGATGTTTTGGTGCTCCCTTAAAAATATTTTGATAAAAATATTCTGCTTTTTCAATAGTATTCAAACAATGTCTCACACCTTGATATCTAAAAATTATACCAGTTGGAAAGTCCCATCTAAATAGGATATTACTTCTCTTCAATTCCTTGACCAAAAAATCAAAATCTTTCCTGTCTTTTAAAACCTTCGAAGGTAACTCTTTGAAGACCCTGATTCGTGTGCCAGCTACCTGCAGTCTATCAGAATAAGACTTTTGTAGAATATCATCTCTCAGTCTTTTATCAGTGAAGTAGACAACAACATCTCTAGGCAAATTCCTTTGTTTAGCCAAACGTGAGTTAACTCTGTAAACTTTCACAATAGAGCCCAAAATTAGTTCATCTTGTAACTTTAATAATTCTGCAAAGGCCTTTGCACAAGTTGTCCTTAGGTTTTCTCTGTTATCTTCTTTTATCCCTCTCAATCTAATTGCAGATTCCATAGACTTAATTTGAAGCATAATAACATCATTCTGAATATTATGGTTATTGGCCTCTGCTTCCAGGAGTTTCATTTGTAACTCTTGTATTTGAGATTCAAATTTACTACTCATCTCAATCATTTTCTTCCCCATTGCAGCCAGCGCTGTTGAAAAATCTGAGGCTACTTGAGCAATGATTTGATTTAATTGGTCATATTTCCCAGAAACCAGTTCCTCAAGATCCTTCTGTGAACCTTTTATCTTGTCTACCACACTCTCTAAGGACCTTGTAATTAACTCTTTTAACTCCTGTTCTGTAAGTCTCTGCACATGAGACATTTCAACTTTATTCATCTGATTCAAAGGGGAGCCCCCCCTTCCTTTAGGTTTAGGCATCTTTACTTTTTTTTTTTTTTTTTAAAACAAAACCCAAGAATCTTCCTTGCTTCAATAGAAAAAAGAAAAAAGAAAAAAACAAAAAGGGGTAGAAAAAATCTGTTTAAATCAGCCTCTATTCCTTTAGGTTCTTTGTCTGTAACAGGATATTCCTTTCAAGACTAAGCTCTGCACTCCATTTCCGCTGTCACTTTCGTTTCAGGCAGAGCCTGTCGCCATCTTAAAGACTTTCAAATTTCTTCCTCTCCTTCCCCCTTCCCCCCCCCCTCCTCTTCCGAAAGAAAAACTCCGTTAAAGAAAAAATCCATACTTGCTTGAAATTTTCTTTTCTCTTTTCCAGCCTGCTCCAAATGTGATTTCAATTGTGGTGTCTGGCTCCGCTAATTAAATAATTAGCGGAGGATCCTCTCGGCGCGGAGCATACCCTGGGGGTATGGAGGGAACCATCCCTCTGAGCCCTCCCCAGGACATGGAAAATTCCTGGGGGGCTCAAAGAGGTTCTACCTCACCCCCAGAAGCTCTGCCTGTTCCTCCCGTCGAGGAACAGGTTTTTCGAGCCGCCTGCCAGCTGTGAGGCGGCTCTAACGCGCCGGGAGACCGGCGGGCATGAAAAGCCCGCCACCAACGAGGAAGGCGCCACCGGAAGTCCCTCGAGCCTGGTGAGATTTGATCTGCCAAACTGGTGGCAGCCAGTGATCAGCAGAAGTAGCCTGCAGTACTGCACTCTAAATACTGCGCCACTAATCTAATCATAATAAATGTTCAAAAGAACCAAATGAGCAGAGCACTAGTTCCATAGCTTTGTAAAGATGATTTGCAAAACCCCATACAAGAAATTATTGTAGCTTAGGTTCAAGGGGTGGTACTGTGATCTTCTGAATTTCAATTCTAATAACCTTAACTGTCAGCCATGCACAAGTTCCCCATCCATTTTCACTGCAATCTTGATGGTCCTTAAAATTAGGTGCCCCCCCCCCCAAGGGTAATTAGATTCCTTCATTATGCTACTGATTTGATATTCCTCCCTTTTAATCTCTATTCAGTTTTTATTTATTTTCCTTTCTTGTTCATAATATTTGCCCAGAGGTGTCTTCAGGGAGGAGCAAAAAAACAAGATGGAGGCTGCAACCATGTCAGTGAAGGGCTTCCCCCCCCTCTTTATGTAACCAACATTTTGACGTTTTGACACTCCATCTCCCCCAAAATGTCCCTATTAACAGTATTGAAGCTATAGAATAGAACAAATGAATGTGAACAAGATTGCAATATTATTAAGGTGACCAATTTTCTCCTTTAGGGAGGACAGTCCTCCTTTAGTAAATTCTGTCCTCTCTCAAAAAGTGTCGTCCTACATATCCTCCTTTTCGATATCTGAAGATTAATGTGTAAATCTCCATATTTGATCGATGCCAAGACGATCCGTTGAGTGTGATGTGATGCATTTGTATTTGACATGACATGGCGAGACGCAATTATGAGATGCATGCACTCCGCACAGGAGAATTATTTTGAGAGAATGTGCCGCGCACAAGAGTGTGTTGTGCGCAAGTGGCTTTGTTTACTTCTTACCGAAACATGACATGGCACACACAACTGGTTCGGCCCAGTTCTCCCGAGCTGGTAGCGGTGATGATATGACATCACCAAACCAGTTCTACCCTCCTGCCCCCCGGTGCCGCCCTACCCCCTGCACACACCCCGTGTTATTCCTACCTTTTATTTGGCCCCACCCCTAATCTATTGCTGCCTCCTGAGTCCCAGCTGATGGCTAGAGGGAAAAAACTGTTTAAACTCTTGCCATGGGCTTCAAAGGGCCGCCCTACAGCTGATTAGTGTTAAAAGAAAACAAATAAGTAGACCGGTGCCTGCAAAAATAAATGGGTAGACCAGTGCCTGCAAAAAATAAATGGGTAGATCGGTACAGCTCTTCAAGCAGTTAAAAGCCTGGTTGACCAGTACCTCTGCTAAATCCTAAATAATTGTCACGTGACCATCAAGCCATGCCCACAAAATAAGCCACACCCACAGAACCGGTAGTAAAAAAATTTAGAACCCACCCCTGGGTACACACCCACGCATTAGACTCACTTCTTTCTCAGTGAATATTCAATCATACACAGGTGAGCACAATAATTCGTGTTTTATTAATTCATTATCTATTTAATAATTTCCAAATATGTATAATTTTACTTACAAGTTTATTTGCTTATGTTATTGTTTCAGTTTTAATAATTAATTTTATTTATTCGTAATGAATGTGCTTGCATCATTCATGTAGTTCTATATTTTATTTTTAACTTTAAATTTCATTTAGGGATGGAAAAATCAAAAAAGAGGAAATACCATTTCAACGATGAAATTGAATAAGGAATATTTTTTTTTCTTCAATTTATTTGTGTCCTCCTTCTCATTGTAAAAAAGTTGGTCACCTTAATATTACGCAAGTTCTTATGTTATGAATGCTGAGATATATTGAGGGAGAAAATTACTCCAGTGACCTTGTTTTTAAATGAAATATTTATCGAGGCTGCAGACCTATTCAGAACAGAACCTCTCTCTGATGATTACCTTTTATGGGAGATAAAAAACCCCCAAACAAACCAGGAATGTCAATCACTTTATCATTTGTATTGCTGAAGCTCTGATCCTTGATGCAGCTGCATAAAATTGCTGGTAACATTCCTTCTTTTACCCTGACTCCCTAATTAACATTTGCTGAAGGAAAGAGAATTAATGATTTAGAGCATATAAGGGAATAAACAGCATTTGGATTTTATCCAAAGTAAAAAAAATAAATAAAAAAAATAAAAACCAGATCTAATTTCATGCATTTTGAAAGCAAGAGAAAGCCTTGGTGCTTGTAAGTAAGTTTTCCTCCTCACATGACATTTAAAACAAACGGTCCAAGAAGCGTTCTTCAATGGTCACTTTTGTAGTGACTGTTTCAAAACACAACCCAACATAGCAAACACCAGTGACTCTCTTGGTCACTTCACTGAATATTTAAAAGGAATAAATGTGGTGCTGTTCAGAGTAAGAGATCCCAGAACAGAAGCAGGGATTGAAGAAATGTACTGAGGGAGCTCTGGAGGAGCAAAGAGCATGAAAGGGAGGTCAAGATATGATTCATAGGTTAAGGGTAACAATTAAATTCCTCAAGACAAAAAGACTCTAAGTTCCCAGTCTGGACTCCCCCCAGAAACAGGAGAGGAGGGGCCCTTTCAGGACATCAACATTGCTAATCAATCTTAGTAATCAGCCTAAAACATTTATTGATTTTGTATTGCTATACCCAACTGTGAATGAAGAAGCTAAATACTATTACGCTTATTAACACTGCTATTTGAATCCATAATTAAGATTGATAACATGTCTTCTATCAAATATCCTTTGGCTTAAATTACTTAACGCATGGGTTCTCCTTTGGTTTGGATCCAATACACATGCCATTGTAGCTAAGCAGAAAGGTCAAATCTCTGCCTTTTTCTTAGCGACAGACTCTTATTATACAAGGGTGTTCAAGAGCTACCAGACAGAGATCCTAAAGGATGGGAGAAGAAGAGAAAGACAAAGAAAGTAGACATGCAGGATCCAATATGAGTCAGTCACGGAGGCCAAAGATTTGTTCTTCCAAGCTTTCAGGCTCATGCTGGAACTCATCATCAGAATATGACATATTCTGGAAAGAGAGAAGTTCCCTAATGATAAGCTCCAGCACTTAGAAAAGAAAGAACTTTTATTCTCAGAATGGATCCTGCAACATTATCCCGGGCAAGCATATTTACCATCATTCACAAAAGTAGACATGTATGATTAGATCTTGAAATCTGAGTAGGAGAAAAATAAATAGGTCTCCCTCCCTACAATCTACTGCATCCCTTTTTCCTGGTTTTGTTTCTTTATGCAAACAGTAACGGTAGGCTTGAATTTCACAGGAGAAGGTTGCACAGGAGAAGGTTGCAGAGGTTTATAAAAATATGCCCCCTCCACCCGCTTTCCCCCCTCCATTCCTGATTGTGAAACGGTGAATTGTCAGAAATGAGCCATCTCACAGTCCTTAGGAGTCACTGTTTTCACTGGAGGTTTCCAGACCTTAGCAATTAGACTGCAGGTTTGGGTAACCACAGCCTCACACTTCACCTCATTGACGTGAGGGCGGATATTGGCTTTGCTGACAGAGAGTCTGCGGGACACTATGGGACATGCCAGTGGTTAAGCTTAACTGGATGTGGCCCAGCTACTTCCTTAATGCAAAGGTCTGGGATGTGGCGACAGCATCTGTTTCTGATCAAATGTCACCTCTTCAGCATTGCCTGGGCTCCTCAGGTGGAGAAATCCCTGTGAAGTGGTATCCAGAACCAGTTTTTATGAGCATAGCGACACAGGGAAGGCTACTGGTCATCTAAAAAGTTATTCTGGATGCTGTAAATGAGATGAATTTGAATAAAAGAGACTCAATGCCTGTGGTTAAGAGTCAACAACGGCAGTATGTATGACTAGAGATGAGATTATACAATACACATGGGTAGTGATGGGATTCAAGTAATTTAACAACCGGTTCTGCGTCCTAATGATTTCTTCCAACAATCAATTTGCCAAACTGTTCAGAAAATTAACAACCAGTTCTCCTGAAGTGATGTGAACTGGTTGAATCCCACCACTGCACACGGGTGTGTGATATAATTTACAGAGACAGACAGTGAGAGTGTCCTTTACATCGAAAACAAATCTGTCCATAGGTTGCTGTTAAAGAAGCTTTCCCACCTGATCCAGATAATGCTGAAAAGATATGTATTTTTGTTTTATTTTTTATTCTGCCTTTATTATTTTTGATAACTCAAGGCAGCAGACATCCTCCTATATTCCCAGTAACAACGACCCTGTGAGATGGGTTGGGCTGAGGGAGAACGACTGGCCCCCAAGGTCACTGTGCTGGCTTTTAGCCTGACAAACTTCCCAGATAAAAGAAAGATCCTGTAGTGGGTCTGAGAAAATGCACCAGTTTCTGCAAGTTCATAAATATTTCTGTTGAAACTATTGTTCCCTAAGGAAAAGGCAATGGGTAGAACGAGAGACAAAATCTCATACTAAAATTCAAAAATCGTATTTTTGGATGTATGCAAAATTAGACTGACAGCAATACTTTTAAAAAAAATATAGTGCAGCAATTCTGTAACTTGAATAATTCGTCTTGAAAAATGAAAAAAAAGAAAGAAATGGGTTTGAGATACTGAGGTGGTAGAAGAACTGACCTTCGAATCTTCCTTCTCAATGGCATTGTTGGAAAAGGTATGCTGTACAGAAAGTCTGAGTCAGTGCATAAGATGGAAGCTAAGTGTGCGGGTTCAAACACATTCAGGATCTACATTTTGATCTGAAAGCCGATGGATTATTTTAGATTTGTTTTTCACTCTCTTCCACATCTATAAGTAAATGTTTTTAACAGAGGGTAAACCACAGAAGAAAATCGTGTTTATTTTTGCATCTATGTTCCAATTGCTGCAAATTTATAATGTGAGCTAATGCAAGCAACGCAAAGGGAAGAAAAAAACAAACAAAGCACCAACAGATTAATATAATTCTCACGAGGATTCTGATTTTTGGATTTCCCAGATGCCTCATTTATGGCCAACGACGTGTTCAAACAGCTGTTCTCTTTCTTATAAATTGCCACCAAGAATGTGAGAAAGATTCTGGAAGCTTTTGTTCAGGGGAGGGAGGGGTGGGGAATACATTTTCCCCCTCCTGAAACATCCCTGCCTTAAAAATTACAAGTATTGATGATCCACTAATGTTCCATTTCCATTTGAATTGCATGGGCTCAAACATTTGTGTTTCAATGTATTGGCACATTTGACACAAAAGTGAGCAGTCAGAGGGAACCTAAGGTTGGCCTTGTCAATTTTAAGTTTATGGAAGCAGGCCTGGGGACCCAGGAGCCGTTGAACTAGTGAGGTGGTTCCACTGTTTTTAAATCCTTTTGTCTGTTTTTCTTTGTTTTGGTTTTTATATTTCTTAATGTATTCATTAACTGTTTTAAGTTCTGTTCTACATTGCCCAGAGTCGCTTGTTTGTGTGAAGTGTGATGGGGAGTGCTTTAAAGGAGTTGGTCACCACCTTTAAAGCGCTCCATGGCTTAGGACCTGGGTACTTACAAGATCGCCTTCTGCCACTGGGAGCCTCCCACCGGCCAGTACGCTCTCACAGAGAGGGACTCCTCAGACTGCCATCAGTCAAATTATGTCGACTGGTGACCCCCAGGGGGAGAGCAATATAAATAGGTTTAATAAATAAATAAACTGGCAACCAAACTGTTGTTCCACTTGTACCTTACACTTCATTGTAGATAATGCAAATGCAGTAAGGCTTGTAATAATCCAGCTTTCTTTTCTGCATCCCCAGTGCCCAGCAAAACTTGGCGAGTATTTCTGTGGTTTGTAGAACTCAAGTGTATGTAAAAGATTTCACTGTGATGGAATGGAAAAACGATCTTGGCTGCATGTCAGTGGGGACCACTTCAGAAACATTTCATTGCTGTATTACTTACCTTATGTGGTCAAATCTTGACAACAATTTTTCTGTAAGAGATTTATTGATTTGAAGATGGAGCGAGAATGCATTATCCATTAATAGCTCTTATGTGCGCATGCACAATACTGTAGACTTATTTATACAGCAAACTCTTACTGAATTGGTATTTGCTGTGTCTGTCTTTGTTTTATTGTTTTCAGATAACAGTGTTATGACTTTGATTAATTGCCTTGAATTATGAAAATACATTGGAAGGGTAGAATATGAATCTCATCAGAAATGTTTATCTGTCTGACTGTCTATCTTTCCATCAGAAATCTTTCCGTGGGTCTGAGCAATAATTTTTCCATTTTTTTGGAAACTGGTCAATATCCTTTATAAATTAGGATATGATTAATTGTTCATAAATTCTAGTTTATGATATGTACAGTTATATACTATTGGGAATATAAAGCCAATTATTGCTCCATTCAGAGTTCTTTTCCTGATACGTCATCCATACCAAAATTAAATTTTGTATTGATATGTTTTTATTCTTGGCTGTGCACTGCCCTGAATCCAATAGGAGAAGGGCGGTATACAAATTGAATAATTAAATAAATAAATAAACGGTTAACTAATGTTAGGGGTGTGTGTGTGTGTGTGTGTGTGTGTTGATCACAAAAAACTGAGGCACACATGACTCAACCCTTTCTAATTTAGGAATAGTTTAGGGAGTTTAGTGTGGCTTGTTAATGATACTAATATTGTATGTATGGATATGGATATGGATCTGATATGTATATGTATATATTTATAGAATCATAGAGTTAGAAGGGTTTGCAGAAATTCAAATAAACGCGTCTCCATAGTTAATTGTAATTGAATATATCATCACTGAATGCGGAAATCATTCAGCATTCATACTGCCTATCATACTGCCTATCATCCATAATGCCTATCATACTGAAAGGCATTACTGCCTTTTTACAGGGAAGAGATAAAAAAATACAGAGAAAATGAGTAATAAACTTCTATATAACATACAACTCATCTTCCATTTAATTTTTCTTTGATCTTTACCAATTTGATAACCAAGTGGATCTGTCCAGCACAAGATCCCCAGTTTTATAAACATTCTATACTTCATTTGCAAGTATCATACACCTCAGTAGGGTGGGATGTAAAATGGTGACAATCATGCTAATATTTTACAAATCGTTTAAAGGACTGGGTAGATTATGTCTGGCTGTAAAAGTTACTGTTTTGCAAACACTTCCTATAAATTTTGGTTTATAAGACCTGTTTCTTCTTTGGCTACTAGTTCTTGGGCTTGAATGGCAAAGGAGCTTTTTTATTATTTGTCTCTGGAATTGACTAACATACAAACTGGCAGAAGCATAATATGACAAATGTAGGCCTAACTCGTTAAGAAAAAAACAATTGCATTCTGTACCAGTTGAAGTTTCCAGATGGTCTGCATGAACAGCTCCATGTAGAGAGAATGTAGTACTCCAATTGAGGGCTGAAAAGAGCATCAGTGACTATTACCGTATTTTTTGGAGTATAAGACGCACCTTTTCCCCCCTAAAAGAGGGTGAAAATGTAGGTACGTCTTATACACCGAATGTAGCCCCGCCCACCCACAGGCCCCCACCCTTTGGCCTCTGCCTCCCAGCAGTTCACCTCCTTGCAGCAAGCAGCAAGAAGTTTCTGCTTGTTAGTTTCAGCTTCAGCACAGCCTAATTAGCACAAGTTGATTGGATCGGCCTCCCGACTCTCAGCTGTTTTGCTCTTAGCTGTTTTGCATGGGCCTCTGCTGCTTGCTGCAAGGAGGTAAATTGCTGGGAGCAGTTTTTTTTTTCTTGTGCTAATCAAGCTATGCTGAAAACGAAAATGAAAATAAAGCATGCTGTTTGCTGTTTGCTGCAACGAGGTAAAATTCCTGGGAGGCAGAGGCAGATTTCTTTTTTTGTTTTCCTCACCAAAAAAGGTAGGTACGTCTTTTTTTTTCCATACAAAAGTTTTTTATTTTTATGATCAAACATACAAACAAAACATAATCAATCATTGAGTATATCTTCTAATACATCTTTTATATCTTCTTCTTACTTCTCTATTAATACATTTACCTATCTTTTTTTATTTTATTAAAAATCATAAAACAATTTTATCCCCAACACCCCTCAAACCCCCTCCCTCTACCCCCCCCCCCGACTTCCCAGGGCAAAAACAGAATAAAACATTTAGCAAACCTAAGCTAACATATACTAACTTACTACAAAATTCAAAAATCCCTCTCAATCTTTAACTCCCCTTTTAAAATTCTTCAATATTCCTTCTATAAATTCTCTCATCACCTTTTACATTTATTACTATAGTCCTTTCCGTACCTTCTATTTCAGCATTCCTCCCTAATAAAATTCTAAATTAAACATTTATCCTCTTTAATAAACCACTTGCCAATTTCTAAAAAAAAAAAAAATTCTAAATTAAACATTGTAAAACTTTCTTTAAAGCATATCTCTAGAATAGTATTTTTAACCATTAGATTAAGTAACATCAAACATAAACATTTCATCATATATGCCTTTTAAAAATTCTATAATCTCAAGTTAAACATTTTAAAATTTCTTAATACTTCTTCATATTTCAATAAGATATTCTTCATAATCTAAATTTCCAGACTTTTAAAAAAGGAAAAACTATCCATTAAATTGTAGGTTAACCACTTTAAAGCTGCAATACATTTAATTAAACCTTTTGCTTCAATAAAACATTGTTCAAAAAATAATCCTAAAAATACTACATAAGTTTCAAAACTTTCAAGAAGCTATCCCATAAATTTTGGGTTAACCATTTTAATAACTCCCCTTAGAGAGCTATCCATTTTTAGTTAAACATTTTAATTAGGCATCGATAGTCTTCCAAATATTCCTTCAAAAGGTTAATCTCACATTCTTCCTTTCTTTCTATATTTTTTCTAGTCCTTCTTCAATAACACTTTCTTCTTTGGCATTGCTAGTCTCCTTGCTTTTATTTTCAAAAATTTTTGAGCTTGGATTTGAAGTTGGTATAATTTAGAAATTCGTTCTCCTTTCAAAATTATTTCCTTCACTTTGAAATCTCCATCTCTGTTCTTCCTGCTTATATAATCAGTCACTTCATTCTTTAAAAATGTATTCTGCTTGTAAAGCCAAGAGTTGTCAAAATATTTTTCAATCTGCAATGATAAATCTCCTTGATACTTTTCAGTTAATTGTGTGGAAGCTTCCACCAAAACCTCTGTTTCCAGTGTGCTAGACTCCATCTTAATCCTGTCAGCCTCTTCTTTGTCCTCCAAAATCACGTTAGCCTGCTTGATTTCTTCCTCTTTTCCAGCCAGCAAATACTTCAATTTGTAATCTTGGATAATTCTTTTAACTGAATCCAGTATCTCAGAAGTAAAATCATTTAAAAGTTCTTTGAAAGCCTTTACAGTCACAAATTATAAGTTTGCTGACTCATATCCTCCTTTCTTAATGGCAGCCATATTTCAGTTTTAACTTTATATTTGTTCAGCTATCAGATCAGTGAGTCCAATTATTTTCCACACACTTTAACAATGTACACTAATTGAATTCCATGCCATAGTTTTTTCCATTCCTCTTCCACTTTAAATCTTTCCCTTTTTCTTCTCTATGTAATCAACACCTTTAATAATGTAGCAGGCGTTAACAAGCACTTTCACTAATAAGTTTCATTTTCTTCTTCAGCACCATATTTTCCCCCTTTTTGAATGGAGTTAAAGCATTATACTTGCATATTCTGCTCTCCTGATTCCGCTCTGCCAGCATCCAGAATTTAAGTTTCTTTAAATCTTTAGGAAAAAGTCTTTAAATCTTTAAACTTGTGTTGCTGGTGTGGTCGCGACACCCTGTTCTGCCTAAGGCAGATACATCCTGGATCCGGAGCACTGAAGGGCTTCAAGGGAGCTCTCACCCTGCAAGCCCCAGGCCTAAAAAAAAACAAAGCCTGGGGATATAGGGGAGCTCTACCCAAATCCTTCTGCTCTTCTCTCCCCCTTTTCCCCAGGGGGAGTGTTTTGAGCCGCTAGACAGCTGATTTTTGCTGTTCTAGCGGCTAACGGAATCTCGGGGCTGGAGCTCCAAAAGGAGCTCCATCGGCGTTCGCGGAGCCACAGGAAGTCCAAAAGGTAGGCACGTCTTATAGTCCGGAGCATCTTATACGCCGAAAAATATGGTATGTTTATAGGAATGACAAAGATGTTCTTAGTTATAGCCTCTTTCAACAAGAGCTGAGTCCAATAAATGCCTTTCAGAGAAAGTACAACCCCATCCAGAATCAAACTAAGTTTTATCCTAGAATCACTCAGGTTGTGAATTCTCAGCCATTCTGTCTGCTCAGATTGAATCTAAGCCTGTTTCTCCCTATCCAATCCCTCATAGTGTCCAAAGAACAGATCAGGAATTCCACTGCATCTACCCTCTACCTCAACATGGAGATTAGTGGTGTGTTGCCCCCGGTTCGGACCATTTTGCAAGAACCGATAGTAAAACCGGTGGGAGGCTCTGCCTACTGACCCGGAACGTCATCAAAGTTGATCTGCGTGGGCACGATGCAAACCGATAATAAAGGTAAGTAGAACCCACCCCTGATCGAGATACATAGTTGGATATCATCTACATATTGATGATAATTTCAAGTAGCTGTGAGGGACAGGATTGAGCACCCCAAATGGAATACCTGGTGGTCTGACCTCTTGTTCCACATAATTACTATCTGGAATCACCTGCTCAGGAAAGAGTGGAACCATTCAACATGGTGCCCCTGACTCCCAAATGACCTTGAAGGACAGTGTGAGTGATGGCATCGAAGTCCCCTGAAAATGCAATAGGACAAGAATAGTAATCTTCCTCTCATCCAGATCTCACCACATCTATCAATGCTGTTTCTCTCCCATGTTTTAAAAGAAAAACCATTATTGCTAGCTCTAATTGTGTGTGTGTGTGTGTGTATGTGTGTAGAATAAAAGTATGGTTATATAAAGGCATGTGCACAGTTATCCCCAACATTAAGAAATAAATGTACAATCCAGATTAAATGGCTTCAGTAAGGAAGCCTACTATTCTATCATAGTCTCAAGTGGTTTAATCACTGACTATCTTTTAAAGGGGTTAGAGAAAACTTGTAACTCTGTTATAGCAGCCTGGGATTCATTAAGAAAAGCCAAATCTTCAAATAGGATGAGTGTCTAGAAACTAAAGGAGTGCAAATACACAGGGTTAGCCTGTAAGTGTCCTCACATGAGTCATTAGAAAGCATCTCAACCAGGCAGGGTTTCTAATTGCATCATACCAAAGAGTTCTACAATGATAATTGTTCATATTTACTAAACATATGTGTGACTTGTGGACAGGCAAAGGGCCAAACCTTAGAATTTGGGATACTTTGGAGAAATGATGTGACTCACATAAACTGTGACTCACATAAATTGACTATGAGCAACTACTCAAAATCCACTACCTCTCTGTTCTGTTATAAGGGGGTTAAGATTACTGAAACCATGATTTTTCTAGGAAGAAAATTAAAGTAGATTGTAGAACTGATGATCAAGCATTGAGCATGTTACATCCTAACACTGGTGTGTGTAAGTGTTTGATGTGTATAAAACATTTCTCACAATTGAAATACTAAATTGTTCATGTAGCAGGGCTTTACATTTAATTTCAAGAGCAATGTATGTACCATGTATGAACAATGTATGTACCTACATGAAGACCTCCTCATCTGTTCTGAAAATCTCTACCTTCAGTTCCTGATGATTTAGTGCATGAGAAAGACTCTTTGTGTTTGAAGGTGGTAGCTCCATTTTTTAATCCTGATATTAGAATAATAGAATAATACTAACATTGAATGTAATTTTGAATCTAAGCCTGTCTTAAAACCTATTCTGGTTATCCTGGTATTTTTGCTTATTTTGGCTTTTAAAAGTCCTTATTGAAGCTATAAGAAATAGCCACCTGCCTTGGGATAAAATGAGTAGGACCTCATTTTTTTCTAAGTTAGTTGAGATGATTTAAATAGGGTAGGATGAATAGTCTATCTGTCATCTATAGCACCTGTATAGATAATATTCATACTACTAAAAGCTAAACAAAAAAAAAGTCTGACTCATATCAATAATTACTTATTCTCAGACCTTGACTGCAGTCTCATAATCAGGTTCTGTAATCAAAGATCTAGAAACCTCCAGTTTCTTTTCCTGAATTAGAAGCATTTATCTCTCAATTTTTGCTTATTTCTCTTCATCCTCTCCTAAGAATGGAGTTTCCATTCCATGAATGCTCAGTGATATGGTCTCTAGTAAAATATGCTCCCTCTTTGCTTCCCTCATTTGATTGCAGTTTAGGGACCAGCAATTTCCACATGTCTAAAAGTCAACAGATGAGGAAGCCTGATCTCAGATGCAAGTGACCACATCCACATGTGTAAAGTTCAACGCTAATTCCCCGCTTGATCCCTCCTCCCTATCTGGCTGGATCTTTCTCAAAACCTGAGTTAAAATATCAAAGTGAAATTTCACTCTTTTATCAGTATACGTATTAATGTCCACAGGACAAGCAAGCCATTTCTTTGACCCAATATTCCACTCAAGAATGGAGTACTACATATAACTTTTTGTGTTGACCATAGCGTTTTCCCCATAGGCTTACTAGACTATGCAGAAAATATGCATTTTGGCACTAGGTGTGGCTGCCCCACTCCTAGAAAAATATAATGATAAAACCTTCATGTAATGGCCAAGAGCACACACATGCACACCTCAAATCTTTTAAAGTTGGCTGGGTGATACACATTGCTCCTGTTGATCTCAGAACACCAAAAATCAGTGGGAAGTACCACAAGCAAAATAAAAAAGCTGTTATTCAGCCATCACTTTGGAGCTTTTCCCAAAAATTGTAGCCAGCGTGGTAGGTTGCACTATAGCCTCTCTTGACACATTAAAAAAAAGAAAGAATATACATGGAAAATCCAGCTGGGAGGCTTTTTATGAGGATTGTAAACTAACCAGTAGTACTAAAAGTAGATTAATAGATACATTTGTCTGTCATCTCCACCGAAAAGCTCCAAAGATATCAACAGTTAAATGGAGCACAATAGGATGGAACTGACATCAGATTGGCACAAATGCCATGTATGCCCTAAAATGTTCAAAAGCTGATTAGTGTTTCATATTTTTATAGCCCCCATGGAATCTCAGCCACATTTTTATACAGTAACCACTCTGAATACTCAACCCATAGGTACATAACTTTAGAACTCAGCCTAGTGACTTTTGGTAAAACTTTATGTGTACTAGGCACCATGCCTGTTGCAATACTCGGCTTACTGAAAACTTTCTCAAAAGGATATTTCACAACTTTTCAGTGTGCCATGGGGTGCAAGTGGTAAACTGAAGTCAACACTGATACTGAATTTTATAGATTTTACAGTTTGAAGTAATATTGCAAGATACTGTTTCTCCATACTTCATACCTCTCTTGTTTTATACTTTAGTGGCAACCTTATAATCTTCTTGCCATTTCCTGTTGGGTCAGAGCAAGACATTTCCCAAACCCATAACCCACTGTGGTTGTGATTCTTGGCAGCTGGCCTGGGCCCAGTCAGCATTCAAAGAGGAAGGTAGTCAAATCCAGATGGGGTAGAAGTGTTGATGTCCTCCACCTCCACCTTTGCCTGACAGGCTTGTGTGACAATCATCCATGTCCCAATTTTGTGACCGACAAAGTCAGAAAAGTCTTTTTTGAGGCAATGCAGTCATTCCACTAGTAAGACAGATCTTTCGTTGGGTTCACTCACCATAGTAAGCTATGTTTTGTTTAATTATGGTTTATGTTTTACATACCACAATGGCTGCATTTACACAAATTGGAACCAAACTATACCTAAGTCAATAGTATAAATTTAGTTTTTATCTCAAAAAAGGGAAAGCTGACAGTACGATTTAACAATAATAAAATTGGATTAAGTATTAACATAGATCAGAAGTATAATTCAGAACCAAATTAGATATATACTACCACTTAGTAATGGAACTTAGTAATGGACTCACGAGAAGGTAAGTTCAGAAAAGATATAAAATCCTTTTTTTTCCCTTGGGCCAGGAAAACCTAGGAAATTATTCCTGGTAAATAGCTAGCTAGCCATACAGTATGTTTCTAATCAGCAACAGAAATTGCAGGCTTATTCAGTTTCTCAAATTGAAAATTTAGAAAATAATTGCAATACTTTGCAGTACAAAATTTAGAAGAGGAAAAGAGGAAAGAAAGAGAGAATGCAACTGTTGTTCATACCAAGAGACAAATAAATAATTTATCTCATGTTTCCTTCCTCCAAAATGATTAGGATAGGAAAGGCTGAAGGGCCTTTTGTAGCGGGAGCGGGAGAAGGGAAAAATAGAGGGGGGAAGAGAGATTATACTAATCATATATTATCAAGTCAGTATTGCATTGTGACAATCAGTCTGATGAACTTCTCTTCTGTGAATTTTTTTTTAAATTCTTTCTATTTTTGAAAGGAAAATCAGAAGCTGGATGCTGCTGAGCAGTGATTATGAGCTTGTTAGATACCCATTCATTAGCCTTTGACTGGCTCCTCACTGTACCCCAACTGTCAGTCAAGTTAAGGTAAAAGATTACATACTGTATTGTTTCTGCAGTTGTAAAACCACAATCATCCCAAATAGTTTGTATTTATGAAGGCGGCAGATACATGATTATGGCAAAGTAATTTCATGAATCAAAAGTAACCATTAAATTTTTAAAATGTAACTGAAGGCCAAATTTTTTTTTTTTGAATTCATGATCAGAATGAATGATTTTTTGTCGAGTCAAACACAATAATGCAGGGGAAGAGATGGGTTAGTTGAAAGTGCCAGAAAATCTTCCTTTCTCCTCTTTCTCTAATTAAATGTGTTTCCTTGCAAGTTGGCACTAACCATTGAGAGGAATCTCTTTGAGACTTGTCTTATTTCCAAATGTCTTATTTCCAAATCAAACTGACTAAGAATACAGATTACCAAATATCCATTTTATCAATGCTTTCACAGGCTGACTTCTGTACTGTTTGTTGATTATTTGTCTAGCTTGTTGGTTATTTGTCAGTCTCTACTCTCAGAATATCAGCACTAGAGTTGGTCTACTCCACAACTGAATACTGTGCCCCTGTTTGACTTAATAGCTGCCACACTAGCAAGATCGATGCTAGACTAAATGATACAATGAGGATCATAAGCAGCTGCATAAAATCTACTCCTACTTGCTGGCTCCTCCTCTTGAGTCACATTGCCCCATCAGGTCTACGAAGGCAGGAAGCCTTAGTGAAGGAGTACAACAAAATTATCAGAAATCCATTTCTTCCTATGCACACTGATCTTCCTCATCTATCAATTGGCAGGCTTAAATCCAGGAAGTCCTCTCTGGCGCTCACTCAACATCTGTCTAACAACTTTGACATCAACACACAGTGGAAAGTCAAATGGGCTGCTGAACGTCCAGATACAAGCAGTTACATAGATGATCCTACACAAAAAGTGCCAGGTTTTGACCTTCCTTGCCAGCATTGGTCAACTCTGAACAGGATCCGTACCCAACATGGTGTCTGCCAGGACTCATTGTTTAAGTTCTCTAACCCTCAGTGTGACTGTGGTGCTCTTCAACAAAATATCCATCACATTGTGTCCAAATGTCCATCAAGAACTTACACCGGCCCAATGTCTGATTTTTTCAACATAGACAACCCTGTCCTTGAATGGCTGGGTGGACTGGACATTAACATTTAAGCCACTATAAGTCCATGTATTTGCCATACACTAAATAAATAAAATAAATTTGCCTAGTTATTGTTATTGTATTATTGTAACTGATTAATAGAAGACAATCATATGCAGTACATATAACAGAATTCACAAAATACTGATTTTTATTTCGTTTTAAATGTGGATTCCAACCGACACTGATGCAAACCAGTTTTATAGGGCTGGCATTCCTTTAAGCTCCAGTTAAGATCAAACTAAAGAACTGAAAACCCCTCATTTTTGTTCCTTTAGTCTTCTGCTGGTTTTAACCTGGTATATAAATTAGTTAGAAACAAAGGCTGCTTTTAAAACATCTCTTTTCTGATTTTCATCTCTCTTGTTTTGCTTTGATCACAGCAATGGATTGATCATTTATTTAGGTTGTAAACATTGTAGGAAGACAATGTCTTTGGCAGTTAAAAACTGGAATCTGATAGCACCTTTTCAGACTAACAAGTTTTATTAGGAGCTATAAGCTTTTGTAAGATACAGCTCACTTCATCGGATATGATGGACTGCCTTTAATAGAATGAGTTGTTCTGTAGCTCACAAAAGCTTATGCCTTTGAATAAAACTTGTTAATCTGAAAAGATGCTATCAGACTTCTGATTATTGTTTAGTTGTGTTTAACCATGACTCCTCCTAGATGGATTTTCCTCTCCAGCACAAATTTTAATATTTTTTTTAAAAAATAGCTTTACCATTTTTTCCCCTGTCATTTGGGCAAGAAGGAGAAAAGAGGCAAAATTCTGGTCAACTTCAAATGTTTTAAAAAAACAAACCACATAGAGGCCCACCAATTTATTCTTCTATCAATGAACTTATTAGTAGCTCAATAGTAGTAACTGTGACAGGGATCTTGGAGTCCTAGTGGACAACCATTTAGATATGAGCCAACAGTGTGCAGCAGCTGCCAAAAAAGCCAACACAGTTCTGGACTGCATAAACAGAGGGATAGAATCAAGATTACGTGAAGTGTTAATACTACTTTATAATGCCTTGGTAAGGCCACACTTGGAATATTGCATTCAGTTTTGGTCGCCATGATGTAAAAAAGATGTTGAGACTCTAGAAAGAGTGCAGAGAAGAGCAACAAAGATAATTAGGGGACTGGAGGCTAAAACATATGAAGAACGGTTGCAGGAATTGGGTATGTCTAGTCTGATGAAGAAAAGGACTAGGGGAGACATGATAGCAGTGTTCCAATATCTCAAGAGTTGCCACAAAGAAGAGGGAGTCAAACTATTCTTCAAAGCACCTGAGGGTAGAACAAGAAGCAATGGGTGGAAACTAATCAAGGAAAGAAGCTATTTAGAACTAAGGAGAAATTTCCTGACAGTTAGAACAATTAATAAGTGGAACAACTTGCCTACAGAAGTTGTGAATGCTCCAACACTGGAAATTTTTAGGAAGATGTTGGATAACCATTTGTCTGAAGTGTGTAGGGTTTCCTGCCTGGGCAGGGGGTTGGACTAGAAGACCTTCAAGGTCCCTTCCAACTCTGTTATTCTATTCTATTCTATTCTATTCTATTCTACTCTACTCTACTCTACTCTACTCTACTCTACTCTACTCTACTCTATTCTAACTTATTTTGGGAAGGGGAGTGTCCAGATTTTCACTGTACTTCCAATGAACTTGTACAACAACTAAATGTTTACTGTGACCAAATTCCAGCATAAAACAAAACAGTATAAAAAGATCACTGAAGTATAAAACTAAAATTTGAAATACAAAGGATTATACAGTGAGGGAGAAATATACAAGACCCATCACAAGGAATTCAGGTCTAAGCAAGAATAAGTATTAAAATATACGTTTTAATAATATGTAAAACATTATTAAAATGTATATTTTACAAAAACAATCCCTATATATACACTGTATAAATGAATAAGAAAAGAAATAATAAGGAAAGCAAATATAAATTCCAGTGGCCGAAGGCAGGGGGAAGTAAACATATAAGGAAATGAAGAACAAAAACAGAGCAGAGAAATTATATTACTATCTCATTTTGGCCAAGGTGAACTTGTAATAAAAGCAGGAGACTATGGGAAATGGAGAGCAGAATTCCTGGCTAGAGGAATACCCAGTGCACAGCACCCAGCTGGAGTGGAGATGTTTGCCTCCCATGAAGTGAAGTGCAGCAAATGAACTCAACAGCCTCTGACTTGAGGCAGCACAAGTCAGAAAACAGCACTTTCGATGTGTAGCAGGAAAGGGCGAGTGGAGGTGATCTTCCCAGTGAAATGGTAATTAGATAATGATGATATGGTGCCTTCTATCTTCAAGAGTTAATGGCCTGTACTGTGCTGGAGCAACCTGATTTTGCAGCTTTCTCCTTAATCACACAAATGTGTGATTAGTTTTTTGTTAATCTGAGTAGAGGATTCAGACAGTAGAATGGGACAACTCACTATGGAGCAATTCAACAATTCAATTTAATTATTTAAAATGATTTTTAAAATGATTTTAATTTTTGCTTTGAATTACTATGGAGCAATTCAATAATTCAATTTAATTATTTAAAATGATTTTTAAAATGATTTTAATTTTTGTCATTCACATTTCACTTTGTCCCTCCTTTGGCATCCTTTCTTTAATTATTCTATTCCACCATTTCTTCAATATTAGTGTAACTCTTGTCCTGCAATGAATTGTCCTCTGGCAAGTTGGCCATATCAGGTTGGCCTTGGTGAGTTGGCTGTGGTGAGTTGGCTGTAGTGAGTTGTCCTATCTAAACCCTTCAGGGAGAAGTCCATAGTATGGTAACCCCATGACAATTAGTACATGATGCTTGAACCCAGTAGAACATGTTTAAATCTGGCTTAAATGGACTGAACATCTCATGATAGTATCAGGAGTTAGGTATGGCCATCATTCATTGATCCCAAGGAGGTATTATTAAAGCATCATGCCATTACTATTTTATTCCAATCATTTTGAAGTAATACACGTATTATGCGCCATCTGATTATGTGCCATCAAGTCATTTTTGACCACATGCGTAGATTTTACCCATGATGATCTGTCTCTATTTCAGCATAAAAGAGCTCAAAGAACTATTTCAGAAGAATACCGCTTCCAATGATTTTGGAAAGGCTTTATTTTGCACCAGTGGTGAAATGTAAAATTTGTTACTACCGGTTCTGTGGGCGTGGCTTGGTGGTGGGGGTAATGTGACTGGGTGGGCGTGGCCAACTTTTTTTTAACTTTTAAAAGCATTTTTTTACAACGTATTCGGGCGAATAGGTTGTAAAAAATGCTTTTAAAAGGTTAAAAAAAGGCTCTGATGATCACAGCTGTGGCACATGATCATCAGAGCCTTTTTTTAACCTTTTAAAAGCAGGAAGTAACAACTCCCAGGTGGATGGACGGAGCCTCATGCAGCCATCGCTGCCGTTTCTCCGAACCATCTGCCAAAATCACTACTGGATCACCTGATCCGGTCTGAACGGGGAGCATTTCACCCCTGTTTTGCACCATTGGTGCACAATATTTGATCTAATTTTATGAAGGGCAAAGCAAATAGCTTTAACCTTCCCTGAAAAATATTTCCACATTCCTTTTAGCCTAGATTTACCAGTTATCCCAGCCTTGCCTAGATGTGATCAGCAAAAGTACTCAGCTAAAGAGGAAGCCCAGAATATTTTTGGCATCTAAATAAGTGCCTAAATGATATATATTTAGACAGGACCGTCAGATTGGCTCCTTCAAGCCAGCCTTGACATTTGACAAAAACTGGAAGCCCTTTCTGAAAGGGAAGGGAAGCCCAGGAGCAGCAGATACTTCACCTTGCTCTGATGGAGCCATGGAAGGCAGTGCCTATGTCTGGTCAGGAAACATGGGAAATAATTTGTATAATGCTCATCAAGAAAAATAGGGGAAGAAAGATAGGAAAAAAGATAAGAAGAGACAAGAGACCTGATTGCATTGTATGAGATCAGAAGAGCTGCTCAATTATTCTTGCAACCTTTCAGCTGGATGTGAAACATCCTGTCTAACTATGGTCAAAGTGTGCTCAGTCCATCTCACAAGCTTGTTGTGATGGGAACAAAGAGAAGGAGGAGTGGGAGTGGGAGCAGGAGATGGAGGAGATCTAAAAAGTTAGAAATGACCTGAGCTTTGCGTAACTAAACTACTTCCAGTCATCTATTTCATTACTATTTTTAAGATGTTGATTGGAAGTATCAGAATGAGACTTTTAGGAAAGTGGAGCATTTTAGATTTGTTCCTTTCTCTTTGAATCATCAGAGTCTTCTTTACTCCCACATATCGTGCTACTTTATAGCTAAAGAGAGTTTTGGTAGCTGGTACTTAATTTCGTCTACTGCTAGATATAGTTCATTCCACTTAGTAGCCTTAAAAGCTAAGCTGAAGAAGAAACAATTCAAACAACTAGAGATTTAATGAAATCTCTAGTTGTGGTAGTGGGGAGATTGTGTATATATTTACGTAAATAGAAGTACAGTGAGGAAAGCAATCTGGCTTTAATCCATTGTCTCCCACTAAGGTCACAATATAACCAGGAATTTGCTACAGAAAATACATTTGATATTTTCTTTCTTAAAAAATATTTACATTAATATGTAATGAGCCTTGGTGGTGCAGTGGACTAAAGTGCTGATAAATAGCATTTAGGATTAGGATTTAGGATTTATTGGATTTATATACCGCCCTAGTCCCAAAGGACTCAGGGCAGTGAACAGCCAACAATAAAAATACATGTATACAAAATTTAAAACCCAACTAAAATCAAATTAAATAAATTTGGCCCGGACAGAATTAAAACACCCCACATAGTTTAAAACAGATTAAAATTTAACGCTAAAAAAGAAGAGAGGTTAGGTCAGGCCCGCCTAGTGAAATAAAAAGGTCTTAAGAGTGCGGCGGAAGGTGCGCAGATCCGGGATCCTCCGTATCTCCGGGGGGAGCTCGTTCCAGATAGTAGGTACCCCCACAGAGAAAGCTCTCCCCCTGGGGGCCGCCAGTCGACACTGTTTGGCTGACGGCACCCGGAGGAGCCCCTCTCTATGAGAGTGTACCGGCTTAGCTGTCAGCTGCCTGCAATTACTGTGAGTTCAAATCTCACCAGGCTCAAAGTTGACTCAGCCTTCTATCTTTCTGAGGTAGGTAAAATAAGGACCCAGATCGTGGGGGCAATAAGCTGACTTTGTATAAAAAAGAACACTGCTTGGGGGGCGGGGGACAAAAGCCTTACTAAGCAGGTATATACAAAAGTATGATGGCTATTGCTTAACGCATTGTAAGCTGCCCTGAGTCTCCGGAGAAGGGCAGCATATAAATCGAACCAATAAATAAAAGCATTTTTCTTGTGCAGCTACCATGTGCAGAATCTTTAGTTTGAAACAAGGACCACAATTAAGAGGTAGTGGTTAAGTCCTCCATACCACAATCCCATTATTCCTCAGATTTTGACTCACACTAAGTGATGTTCATCAGTTTTTTCACATTTGGGGAAATGTTTCCAACCAGGCCATTCGGTTGCTCACACTAAAGCATCTAGTTGGGGCAAAAAACACAGAAGCGGAATCCAATCTGAAAGTGTTGGATAATAATGTCTCAAGAAGATCACTTCTCACATTTCATGACCTGGGATCAGTGGTGGGTTGCTACCGGTTCAGTCCGAATCATGCGAACCGATAGTAATGATGGCGGGAGGCTCCGCCCACCCACCCGGACATCATCACTGATGCTCTGCGCAGGCGCAAAAGCACCATGCGTGAGCGAAACGAGCACATACATGTGCTCCCATTGCAAACTGGTAGCAAAGGTAAGTGGAACTCACCCCTGCCTGGGATATCTGGTTTTCATCCCAGGATATGTGTTAATTACTGCAACTGATCAATGCTCAACTGTTTAATAACACTGCTTTATGGATGGCCAGTGTTGACCACTTAATTACCCCTTTCTGGAGCTACCATATCTAAGCATTGCCAGGTGGAAGCAAAAAAAATCAGAAATCTATAACCCTTTGGTGCTATCTAGTAGCCATTTTCATTTTTGACTTTCAACTATGTTAGTCCTACCACCATCTACATATGTACCACATTTCATTTCATTCCGAAGATGGTTATATCCCTACCTCCATCATGATTTGTACACCTGCAACTTAGAGAAAGTAGCAGCCTTAGAAAGGGAAAATCTAAAAGCTAACTATGAGAAATATCATTAATAACAAAACAATAAACAGATATTTAAAAAGAAAACATACAACAGCAGGGCTGTCTGACATAGAAACCTAGAGATTGTTACAATCAAGGGATTTGCAGGTGAGGTCAAAAAATTATCTTGAATTCAAGTTTAAAGCCCGATCCTTTTCAACGTATGATCCCATAGCTATGGCTACTATTTTAAATTGGGGAGGGGGGGTATTGTTTTTATTCTACTGCAGACCTCCCAATATTATGAATAAAGATGCCCCTGGTTTATGAGTTCATGAGACAACTTTGGACAAACCTCTCTCATCCTTACTGCTGTTTCTGCAACATGGAAAGAGTGTTGTTTCTGTTATGTTTATTATTGTTAAAATATTGCAATTTCCCCATATTCTTTCATCTAGAATAAAGTAAAATGAAGAATGTGCTGGCCTGGATACTTAGAAATGAGGCACACAGTTAACAGCATACTGATAGCAGCATTAACGCAGTGCGCTTCATTTCTATGCATTTTTCTAGTAATCTGTCACAAAGAATTTGCCCAGATGTCTTCCTGATAACAATGTCTTCCACAACACTGTCACACTATTTACTAAGACTGTATTACTATTATTCTTCTCATCCTTCCTATTACCTATTATTTCCTTTTCTATTTATGACTACAATATAACTTTATTGCTTGTATCCTTACGATTTATTTCGTTTATTAGTTCCTGGTATGATTTATATTAATCGCTTATTAGAATCCTATGACTATCATTAAGTGTTGTATCTTATGATTCATGATGAATGTATTTATGATGACTATGATCATGATTTATCACTTATATCTTTTATGTACACTGAGACTTATGCACCGAAGACAAATTCCTTGTGTGTCCAATCACACTTGGCCAATAAAGAATTCTATGTATTCTATTCTATGTGAATTGTGTGTACCTACTACAGGTATAGCAGCTGTTCCTGGACTCCAAGGAAGGACAGCCTAGTACAGTAAGTGGAATCTGTTAGTAATTTATTTGAGTGCAAACTGGCAAATAGGGCCCCCTGCTGGCTTGGTGTAGAAGAGACGGGTTCTCCTGCTTTTCCTTTTGAACAGAGACTTCGTTTACTTTTGACCTTAAATCTCAGCTTCCATTCATCATGGAAGCTATTAAATTAACATTTGGTGGATTCAGACAGTGTGCTAAGAAAGACATAAGGTACCTTGGTTGGGGGTTGTGTGATATGTGGATTCTATGGCTGCTGGTTTAGTATTTAAAGAGTTATTTCTGATCCTTTTGAAAAATCCCCCTGCAAAGTATAGTGCTTTGCAAGCATGTTTACATGGAGCTACATTATTGAACAATCCCAACCTTGACAAAACAAACTGTACAGGGATTAAGATGTCAGAGTTTCTAAATCCTAATTACTGTATAGTAGAAGCAGGAATAAATAGTGTTCGTATGCCAGGTCTGATTTGAGGAAATAATTACATTCCATTAGTAAATAAATGTCCAGAATAAACCAGAATCCAAGTAACAAAATCCTATGGGTCTCTTACCCTAAGGCATTTTCTGGACCGAGTGCCCAAAGCGTGTGCATGCATGCACCCAAACCCCCAAAATGCAATGTGTGCACAGCCCCCGTGCATGCGCCCTGCCACCCGTGCATGTCCGCATGCCCCCTGCATGCCCCACACCCCCGTGCATGTGCGTTTGGCCCCCGCATGCACCCCACCCCCCCACATGCACACACGCACCCCTCACACACCCCAATCACCCCCACGCATGTGCGTATGGGGCCCTGCGCATGCACAGCAGAGACCTGAAGATCAGCTGGCCACTGTGAGGCATGCACACATGCTGAACTGGGGTGATGGCTCACGTGTCATCAGAGAGGGCGCTGCATGCCACCTCTGGCACCCATGCCATAGGTTCGCCATCACGGCTCTAAGGTATTGTTGTTATCAATAACTATGAGTACTTTTTAAGTAGAAAAGAGAATAAATAAAATAAATATACAACAACACCCCAGGGTGTTAAACAGTGGATTACTTCTATCAAATAAATTATAATGTATTCATATACCGTATTTTTAGACTGTAAGGAGAACTGAAACAACTAGTGGGATAAGCATTTTTCTAGCAAAGGAGCTTGCAGGTAGTGAAAACGAAAGGCCCTATTTTATATCCTTCTCAAGTTTAAGAATATCTCTGAGTCAGTTTTGGAGTTTACCAAAATTATATTGTAAACTCTAACACTAATACTCTGTTGTGGAACAGCAAGGATAGTGTTTCAAGGTCACTGCATTGTGCATGTTCACCACATCATATCTGTAAACTTCTTATATTGTAAATAGCCTATTATAGATCCAATGTCATAAACTAGGCCCGTGATGGCGAACCTATGGCACAGGTGCCACAGGTGGCACACAGAGCCACATTGGTGGGCCCACGAGTGTTGCCCTAGCTCAGCTGCAGCGCGCATGTGCACACCAGCCAACTGATTTTCAGGACTTCCGGTCTTCACCAGAAGTCGGAGGCCGCCTGAAGGCCACCTGAAGGCTGTTTCCAGCCTCCAGGCGGTCTCCGGGGGGATGGGGAAGACAGTTTTTGCCCTCTCCAAGCTCCTAGAAAGCCTCTGGAGCCTGGGGAGGGGGGAAAACGGGCCTACTGGGCCCACCGTGCCATCACATACCAAAAGCAGGGGGAAGTGGGGTGGTGGTCACGTGCTCATGCGCGGGAGGGCAGGGCGCATTGAATTATGGATGTGGGCACATGCACCCATGACACACACCCCCCACGCTCCCCCTGCTTTTGGCACGCGACGGCAAAAAGGTTAGCCATCACTGAACTAGGCTTTTACATCTCTGGTATACAGAGTTACATGAAAAGACTATATTCAAAGTTCAAGATTAAGTCATATCTGCTTTGTTGAATACATATATAAATAATCACTTGTTCTTGATGTTGCTGGGATTTGCTTCAGTGGTGGGTTGCTCCCGCTTCTGTCCGGTTCTTGCAAACCAGTAGTAAAAGTGTCAGGAGGCTCCGCCCACCCGTCTGGCCGTCATAAGATACGGTCTGCCATGCGCAGAAGCTTTTGCACATGCGCAAAAGCAGGCACGCGCTTGTGCTTCGCTTGCACAAGCGCACACTCCCATTGCAAACCGGTAGTAAAGGTAAGTGGAACCCGCCCCTGATCTGCTTCTCAGCAGTCAGTGGAGCCTGTGACAAAAGCTGTTAGAATGTCAAAACGATGGCATGTGTTTCATGACCACATCATGCAAAGGATGCATCTTGACTTCCAAGTATGCCAGTCAGGTATAGGTTTGCCCCGTAATGTCATATTGTATTTGCATAAAATCATTATTTGCCCCCTCACCAGTCCTGTATATAGGATTTAGATGTTAATTGGTGGCTTTCGTGCACAGTTAATCTGATGGCGACTTCTTCTTGTGATTGATGAACATGGCAACATACTTGGCAAAGTATAATGGGATTACATGGTTTGTGGCCGAGGATACTGTGTGAGGATAATGTCAAATCTTTGTGCATTTTTGTGCATTACATACTTTGCGAATACAGGGAATATGTTCAGTTATCCTTCCCACTGAATATCTGTCAGGATTGCTGTGTTATCTTTTAACTCCTACAGATTGGCTGGAGTCAGGCAACTTCCAGAGTGAATAAAATATGGATAGCAAGATGCACAGCACATAAATATAAAGAAACAAATAAATACGGTAGTATATACTGCATAGCTCTTGTTTCTTGTGCTTTTTGCTGCATTACTAGGAAATTCAGAGTATTCTGGAAGGAAGAATTAGATGTGAAAATGGTGTAAAATTGATTAAAATTGCATTCACTCCTGGAATAATCAAGGGGCTAAAATGCACTGATTCTAATCATACTGATTTCCTGTAAAAAAAAAAAAAGTCTATTCAGTATTTCCAGGATACCCCTTTAAGTTGCTCATTAATTTGATGCTTTGTAAAAAGTACCAAACATTCTTCCTACTATAATCAGGCATCTTGAAACATGCCAATTAAAATGAAATATTGTAACTGGAACCAAATAACAAAACCAGTGCAAACTGGCAAATAGGGCCCCCTGCTGGCTGGCTGTAGAAGAGACGGGTTCTCCTGCTTTTCCTTTTGAACAGAGACTTCGTTTACTTTTGACCTTAAATCTCAGCTTCCATTCATCATGGAAGCTATTAAATTAACATTTGGTGGATTCAGACAGTGTGCTAAGAAAGACATAAGGTACCTTGGTTGGGGGTTGTGTGATATGTGGATTCTATGGCTGCTGGTTTAGTATTTAAAGAGTTATTTCTGATCCTTTTGAAAAATCCCCCTGCAAAGTATAGTGCTTTGCAAGCATGTTTACATGGAGCTACATTATTGAACAATCCCAACCTTGACAAAACAAACTGTACAGGGATTAAGATGTCAGAGTTTCTAAATCCTAATTACTGTATAGTAGAAGCAGGAATAAATAGTGTTCGTATGCCAGGTCTGATTTGAGGAAATAATTACATTCCATTAGTAAATAAATGTCCAGAATAAACCAGAATCCAAGTAACAAAATCCTATGGGTCTCTTACCCTAAGGCATTTTCTGGACCGAGTGCCCAAAGCGTGTGCATGCATGCACCCAAACCCCCAAAATGCAATGTGTGCACAGCCCCCGTGCATGCGCCCTGCCACCCGTGCATGTCCGCATGCCCCCTGCATGCCCCACACCCCCGTGCATGTGCGTTTGGCCCCCGCATGCACCCCACCCCCCCACATGCACACACGCACCCCTCACACACCCCAATCACCCCCACGCATGTGCGTATGGGGCCCTGCGCATGCACAGCAGAGACCTGAAGATCAGCTGGCCACTGTGAGGCATGCACACATGCTGAACTGGGGTGATGGCTCACGTGTCATCAGAGAGGGCGCTGCATGCCACCTCTGGCACCCATGCCATAGGTTCGCCATCACGGCTCTAAGGTATTGTTGTTATCAATAACTATGAGTACTTTTTAAGTAGAAAAGAGAATAAATAAAATAAATATACAACAACACCCCAGGGTGTTAAACAGTGGATTACTTCTATCAAATAAATTATAATGTATTCATATACCGTATTTTTAGACTGTAAGGAGAACTGAAACAACTAGTGGGATAAGCATTTTTCTAGCAAAGGAGCTTGCAGGTAGTGAAAACGAAAGGCCCTATTTTATATCCTTCTCAAGTTTAAGAATATCTCTGAGTCAGTTTTGGAGTTTACCAAAATTATATTGTAAACTCTAACACTAATACTCTGTTGTGGAACAGCAAGGATAGTGTTTCAAGGTCACTGCATTGTGCATGTTCACCACATCATATCTGTAAACTTCTTATATTGTAAATAGCCTATTATAGATCCAATGTCATAAACTAGGCCCGTGATGGCGAACCTATGGCACAGGTGCCACAGGTGGCACACAGAGCCACATTGGTGGGCCCACGAGTGTTGCCCTAGCTCAGCTGCAGCGCGCATGTGCACACCAGCCAACTGATTTTCAGGACTTCCGGTCTTCACCAGAAGTCGGAGGCCGCCTGAAGGCCACCTGAAGGCTGTTTCCAGCCTCCAGGCGGTCTCCGGGGGGATGGGGAAGACAGTTTTTGCCCTCTCCAAGCTCCTAGAAAGCCTCTGGAGCCTGGGGAGGGGGGAAAACGGGCCTACTGGGCCCACCGTGCCATCACATACCAAAAGCAGGGGGAAGTGGGGTGGTGGTCACGTGCTCATGCGCGGGAGGGCAGGGCGCATTGAATTATGGATGTGGGCACATGCACCCATGACACACACCCCCCACGCTCCCCCTGCTTTTGGCACGCGACGGCAAAAAGGTTAGCCATCACTGAACTAGGCTTTTACATCTCTGGTATACAGAGTTACATGAAAAGACTATATTCAAAGTTCAAGATTAAGTCATATCTGCTTTGTTGAATACATATATAAATAATCACTTGTTCTTGATGTTGCTGGGATTTGCTTCAGTGGTGGGTTGCTCCCGCTTCTGTCCGGTTCTTGCAAACCAGTAGTAAAAGTGTCAGGAGGCTCCGCCCACCCGTCTGGCCGTCATAAGATACGGTCTGCCATGCGCAGAAGCTTTTGCACATGCGCAAAAGCAGGCACGCGCTTGTGCTTCGCTTGCACAAGCGCACACTCCCATTGCAAACCGGTAGTAAAGGTAAGTGGAACCCGCCCCTGATCTGCTTCTCAGCAGTCAGTGGAGCCTGTGACAAAAGCTGTTAGAATGTCAAAACGATGGCATGTGTTTCATGACCACATCATGCAAAGGATGCATCTTGACTTCCAAGTATGCCAGTCAGGTATAGGTTTGCCCCGTAATGTCATATTGTATTTGCATAAAATCATTATTTGCCCCCTCACCAGTCCTGTATATAGGATTTAGATGTTAATTGGTGGCTTTCGTGCACAGTTAATCTGATGGCGACTTCTTCTTGTGATTGATGAACATGGCAACATACTTGGCAAAGTATAATGGGATTACATGGTTTGTGGCCGAGGATACTGTGTGAGGATAATGTCAAATCTTTGTGCATTTTTGTGCATTACATACTTTGCGAATACAGGGAATATGTTCAGTTATCCTTCCCACTGAATATCTGTCAGGATTGCTGTGTTATCTTTTAACTCCTACAGATTGGCTGGAGTCAGGCAACTTCCAGAGTGAATAAAATATGGATAGCAAGATGCACAGCACATAAATATAAAGAAACAAATAAATACGGTAGTATATACTGCATAGCTCTTGTTTCTTGTGCTTTTTGCTGCATTACTAGGAAATTCAGAGTATTCTGGAAGGAAGAATTAGATGTGAAAATGGTGTAAAATTGATTAAAATTGCATTCACTCCTGGAATAATCAAGGGGCTAAAATGCACTGATTCTAATCATACTGATTTCCTGTAAAAAAAAAAAAAGTCTATTCAGTATTTCCAGGATACCCCTTTAAGTTGCTCATTAATTTGATGCTTTGTAAAAAGTACCAAACATTCTTCCTACTATAATCAGGCATCTTGAAACATGCCAATTAAAATGAAATATTGTAACTGGAACCAAATAACAAAACCTTTGTTGATCTCTAAAGCATCAAGAGAAAAGATATTTCAGGGCAATACATTATCTGACTTTTGAAATGAAAGATGACAACCTATGACAAATCTTTAGAGTAAATGAGAATTAGCAAGATTTTGCACACTAACCAATCCTAGCACAGGGCAATTGTAACTGAAGCGTTATAATGGAAAGGTGTAACAAATAGGGGAAAACCCTATTATTTTAATTTATACTTTATCCTTCCTCCAGAAAGGTGACTACTCAGAAGAAAGGTGAAGCAAAAAAAACCCCCACCTATCCAAGGTTATAATTGAATTAAACATAAGTCCATTAAGTCATGCAGAAAATTAGTTTCAAAGAGTGAAATTGGGAATTGAATAGCCTATACTGATGTTTTTGGGTGGAAACAGAAGCTAAGACCTGTTATTTGTCCAAATTTTGTAAAACAAATGCAATAATTATTATTTTTAAAAATCACTATTATGATGGTCTGTGTCTTGATTAAAGCATCCAGAGGGATTGTAGGAATGAGTATCCATAGTTACTGTGCAGGCATACTTCTCTTCCTAGAAGGCACCATGGCAACACTACACTCTCAGCCACAAAAAAGGTTGTATCACCAAACAAGGAGTAATAATTACAGCTATTTCCAGAAATTAATCTATTATTATTTTCAGGGAATATGAACTGTTCCAGCTCATTTCCAACTTTTTCTTTTTCGGGGAAGGTTGCTGAGAAGGTAGTTAGAGTGCCATTATAGACAACCCTGGAGGCCAGTTCCATTTCTTATTGGTGGGTGAGGAGAGATCAAGATTTTTCCCACTGCAAGACTTAGTCTTGTGTTCTGTTAGAATATTCATGACTGGGAAGACATGGTAACAAGCTCAGCCAATGAATAGGCATAGCAACTAAATCAGCCAATTGGGAGCTGAGACAGACTGGAGCCAGGACGTGTCTTAGTCTGTAGCTTCTGATTCTGTGCAGAAAACAGAAACTGAAACCAAGCAGTCTGTGCATGCTGTCTGCTCTGCTGAAATGAAACTGTGAATCTGCTTTTTACTTCATGTATTATTGTGTATATAAAGATGTTAATGAATCCAGCTGAATCAGTTATCTGTGTGTGCTTCTGGATTTGATTTTTGCAAGAAACTCTGATATCTTCCTTATTGTTTAATTGCTCCATGAAGAGGAGAGGTTATTCATCAGCACAAGAAAATAACATGCAAATGATATATCTCTCTACTCTGCGTCAGACGAGAAATGGATTGATGTTGAGATCATGACACAGTTTTTGGAGGCTGTGAGGTCAGAAGGGTGAAAACAGCTATAAATTGAATCCTACACAGAGAACATATATTTGGATTGTGTGGCAATTGAGACCAAGATAGACCATATTTGACTCTAAATGGAATATCTCTTTTCCAGACAAAACTGGACTGCAGTTTGCTGGTCTCACTGCTCCTGGAGACTCTGGTAATGAAGGCTGTTGCACAACTACTTGTGCGCAAGCTGTTGCTTTTACTGGAATGGGAAACTTTACTCACAGTCATTACTGCCCTTGTCAACTTCTACCCGTCCATATAATCTAAAGGAGAAAATTTGCTGAATTTTTTGCACTACAGGAATTGTCCTCCAGGTGGATCTACATAAAAGGAAATGTATCTCGATTCCATCCTGTCCTGGTAGGCAGGCTGTCCAAGCAGAGACATGTTTTTCTCCCTTAGGCTTTCTCTTCTTGGAAAGCATCTCACTTTCTGCTTAGAGGGATAGTAAAGAGGGTTTTGTTTTTTTAACTTCAGGAGCTGCCAAGCATTTTTGTTTGTTTGTTTGTTTTACATTCTCATATTGATCAGCAGGAGCACTGACTGCCTCATTGTATTCCTTTCTTCTTCTCAGCATTCTGAGATCAGAAAGAGTGAAAGTAGTAAATGTCAAAATGTGTTGCTAGAGTTGAGAAATGAAAACAGATTCTGTGTGAAAGCGTTCTACAGATAATTCTGAATGTACGATCACAATTGAGTCTGAAATTTCTGTTGTTAAGTAAATTTATTGAGTTTTGCCTCATTTTATGATCTTTCTTGCCACAATTTATTAAGTGAATCACTGCAGTTGATAAGTCACTAAACGAACTGTTGTAAGTCAAAGTCTACCTGTGTTGGTAAGTAGCTATAGCTACTAAGACTTCTTTCTCATAGTTGAGTCTAAAGGCCTACAATCAATTCTATCAGCATAATATTTGCTGAGTTCTGATGATCCTTATCCTGCCAGAAGCTTGATGCCAGCAAATGGCACCATGTGCACAGCTGGGGTGTTAAACTCGATTTCATTGAGGGCCACATCAGGGTTGTGTTCAGGGATGAAATCCAGCAGGTTCTGACAGGTTCTGGAGAACAGTAGCGGAAATTTTGAGCAGTTTGGAGAACCAGCAAATATCACCTCTGGCTGGCCCTAGAGTGGGGTGGGAATGGAGATTTTGCAGTTTCCTTCCCCTGCCACGCCCACCAAGCCACCCCACTCCACCAAGCCACACCCACAGAACCGGTAGTAAAAAAATTTTGATTTACCACTGGTTGTGTTTGACCTCAGGGGGCTGGGTGGGTATGGTCAGGGTGGGCATGGCCAACCCAATATCTCTTGTGTTGGGGGCGCCAACATAAACTGAGCTTGGGAGGGCCACAGAGCTCCATTTACGCTGGCAGAGGTTGCAGGAGGCCGTCACAGCCAAAAATGGAACTTGGGAGGGCCGCATACAGCCCTCCCAAGATGTGTTTTGCTGGCAGAAGGATTGCGGGCCAGTCCTTCACTGTTTCCCAGGGCAGCCCCACTGGCCAGATCTAAGTACCCCGCAGGCCAGATCTAGCCCACAGACCTTGAGTTTGACACCCCTGGTGTACAGAATACATTAAGAATGAGGATTGATGGATACTCCCAAACTTATTTTTCTCTCTCCATGTATCATCAGATTATAGGAAAACCTCCAGCTGGGGCCCGAAGAGATGGGTGTACCAACAGGTTTAGGCATCTGTCAAAAGTTTTTCTGGATTTGCGCAAGTGTCACACATATCTACATTTAAAGATAAAACACTTCCACAAAACCAAAACAAATTTTAACAGTTGGTTAAATCCATCAATCTAGCTCAGGGGTCTGCAATCTTAAACACTCAAAGAGCCATTTGGACCAGTTTCCCACAGAAAATAAAACACTGGGAGCCTCAAAATCATTCCTAAACCTGACTATTTCTTGAGCAGCCACAAAACTAGCATATGTAGTTCTGTTTTCTTCTGAAACTTTTCTTTCTTTGGATTTATCCATGGTTGACCTACTGGGGGTTGAAAAGCTCAATATATCGCGTCCTGGCGGGTGTTGCACATTGGCGGTTGTGATGCATATTTGAGTGACAGGGAGCCGCAGCAGAGGGGTGAAAGAGCCACATGTGGCTCCAGAGCCACAGATTGCTGACCACTGCTCTAGCCATTTATTAAATCAGTCACTGCTCCTTGGAGCTGATTTTCAGATTCTTGTTAGAAACAGGCTAAGCTGTGCTTAGTAGCTGCTCAAGTAACAGCTGAGTTGCACTGTGAAACAGAAGAATGGAGCTGCTTCTCTCTACCCTCCCCCTCTCAAAATAGCCTAGTACCATTTCCGGTCAATTTCTGTTTGGACTGATCCAGGACATCTTGGAGTCGTACAGAATTAGGACCTTCTTGCTACCTAATCCTGTGTATCTCCAGTAACCTTAGCTCACATATATTTTACTTTGTTCTAAATTGTCTCTGGTGGGATATCTGTGTAAGTAGGATGATCTTTCTCATCTTCAATCCCAATTAACCTCAAGAAACAGATGCTCAACTTTGAGGTGACCCATTGCCACCGGTAATCAACTGAGATTAAACCATTAAAAAGCGACTGGGCTTAATAAAATAATCAGAACGCCCCCCTGGGATTAGATGTAGACCTAACTGAATGAGTGCTGCACATTTGCTGCCTTTGAAGGAATCCACCTGCCGACATCTCTTTAGGATCCCCTGTCTGTCAGAAAGGATATAAAGTCTTCTTGACTTACTATATTTTAAAATATGCTTAATTGGTATCTTCTTTTAATATTCTTTAATTGCTGTCTCATTTTATGTGATTATTCTTTTACCACTTTAGAATAAAACCTTAAGTACTTCTACTGTTGTGGAATACAGCATGACCCAGTCATCACTGAAAAAATATAAAGCTTATCCTCACTCCTGTTATTTTTCACATAACAAGGCAGGGGTGAAATGCTCCTGGTTCGGACCGGATCGCTCGATCCGGTAGCGATGGTGGTGGGTGGTTCGGAGAACTGGTAGCAAAAATCCCTGTGCTCCCTCCCCTATGCCCAGCTGAGCCATGAGATCATCAGAGGCTTTTTTTTTAAAGCATTTTTTCTACAACCTCTTCGGCCGAAAAAATGCTTTTAAAAGAAAAAAAAAAGCCTCTGATGATCGTGCGGCTCAGCTGGGATCGTCAGAGCCTTTTAAAAGCATTTTTTTTTACAACCTCTTTGGCCGAAGAGGTTGTAGAAAAAAGGCATTTAAAAGGTTAAAAAAAAACCTCTGACGATCCCAGCTGAGCAGCAGGATTGTCAGAGGCTTTTTTTTTTACTTTTAAAAGCAATGCTTTTTTTAAAAAAAATATTGCGTACCACAGCTGATCACCACCCTCACATGCTGTTCTATTTACCACATACCTCCTTTTGGTGTGCACTGTATGTGCACACCTTGCATTTGGTGTGTGGTGCGCACTGTGCATGCACAGCCGGCGAACCAGTAGTAAACGGGTTCAGATTTCACCACTGTAACAAGGGTTGGATAACTCTGGGAAACATTATTGGCTCATACTTGAATCCTCTTTGCAGCACAAGCATGCAGTGATAAGTTTTTATTTGACACATCCCAATGACATTTCCTACATCTCATATTCAGCCCACAGTTAAGAAAGCTTAAAGTTGTGCTTAACTGTTCCAGTTTCATAGTATTCTCCTTCGGGTGACACAATTTTTGCCATAAATTTTTCATGACGTGGCATGCTTAATTGACCATGTACTCATAAGAAGTAGCTAGAGGCTAAGCCATATGGTGCTTTATAACTTAGGCTAATAGTTTGAGCCCAACAGCAATCAATAAAGGATCTGCAAGACAGGTGCAATATGCTCACAATGATTTATGGTTGTCAGCCAATAAGCCATTGCAGGTGTAATGGTTAACCACAAATCAGGGTACTCCCACACCAGTCCAAGGATCAGATCAAAGGAGTTCAGGGAGAAATTCAATTGAACAGCATCTTAACCCCACAAATCAGTTTAACATGAGGACTCAAACCCCACTGCTTCAAGAAAAGTGCCCATTGTAGCAAGATGGTTTTATGCACAAAAAGTGGGAAATTCAACGTTACCTACAATGGAGGAATGGTTGGTGAAAAGGATGGAACTTGCTAAAATGGCTGAATTGATCTCTTTGACGAGAGACAAAAGAATATTTATGTTTATTGCTGACAGGAAACCCCTTATAGATATTGTGCATGAATTAGAAAAATATGAATTTATGATTTATGGTTTTGATGATTAAACAGGATGGATTATAGAAAGACAAGAGTATATGGTAATCATAGAGTAAAAGGGAAATTTGTAATTGCATGTATAACTGCTATAAAAAAGATAGGAAGCTACTTCTTTGTATCATTCTTCTTTTCTATTTGTCTTCTACTTTTCCCTTTCTTGTGCTATTGGCTGTCTCTTTGACTTTTTTCCTTTTCCTTTTCTTACTTTTGTCAGTTTTTATAAATTTTATACTTCCTTTTTAAGCCATGCTGCTCTCCAGTAGCTCTGGTAGGTTTAGCACGCAAGGAGATGGATGATTTATCTGTGCAGAGAAGAGACCAAAGGGTAGGGTGTGACTCCTGCGTCATGCAGCACTGAAACTTCAGTGCCTATTATTTGCCCTCTCACTCTCTGAATACTTCTCTTTATTCTGTGTATTAATCTTCCTTTGGCAGAGGGGCAAAGTCCGAACTTGAAACCATATTCCAGGCACAGACACAACTCTTTCTGTGGTCTTTTTCCTGATTCTGTGCTTAGCAGAGGGAAACCCTGTGTTTGTTCTATCAAACCACCTGTTACCACAACATTTCAGAAGGTAAGATGCTTTATTAAATCCTACTCCACTCCCCTCTTGATGGAATAATAGCACTGATTTCTCAAGTTCACTTCTTCGTAAGTAGAGCCAAACCCAGTCTCAAAGAATGTTGGTCTTTTCAATAACCTCTAATGGATCTTGGATAATCTTATTTAAACCAGGTTGCTTAGATTAATAATTGGAAGGAGAGACCACCTGGGAATTCCAGGTCTATTGATCAGATTAGGAAATTTTTTAAAAGTATTTTAAAAGTCCTACAAGGAGGCTCTACGTAACACAGAGAAGAAAGCCAACTAGTCAACTGGAGGGTACCTTTATCTTACACTAATTTTATTCTTTACAATAATTTAAGATGGGTGAAAGGTCTCAGGTAGAAAGGAAAAATGTAATAACATTGATGGCCATGGAAAGAGATGCACCAGTACTAGAAAGTACGTACAAGGAAAAAAGCTTTAAAATTATTTGCATATAAAACAAATTCTGTGGTGAGTTTTTTTTCCCCTATTAAAGGGAATGTGATTGTGATTTTTAGCTTGATAGGAATAGCAGGTTTTGCACACAGGAAGTCCTGGAATCAGTCTCTGGAATCTCCAATTAAAATCCAGGCTGTATGCCCGAAAGTTTGGGAACGTGAATCCTGCTACCAGCCAGATTAATGATCAGGGCTAGGTCAGATGAATTGACCGTGCTACCAAATTTCCTGAAAAAGTACTATTTTTTAGAGTTAGGTTAAGGTCTGGCTATTTAGAATTTAGGTTAAGGTCTGGCTATTTAGAATGTTGAGAAGAAATATAATACTTCAGTCACAATAGCAGAAATGATTTCTAAAATGCAGGTCTTGAATATTTACTTATTAATCCAATTTATATGGCTATCCATCTCTGCTAGAAACTTTGGCTGGTGAACAAGTCTGTAAAATCTGAATTCAAAATGGAAGATCGCTTCAGCTATAGGAATGGTACTAACTACGAGTAAGTCTATATATTTAAATCTTTGTTTTAACATGTTTATTAGTTTATAATATAGCATACAAAGAAAATACAAAAGTAAATAGTTGGGGAAATAGGGAGGGGAAAAGGGAAAGGGCAAGAAAAAGGGGAAAAAGAAAAAAGTATTAACTTCAGGCTCTCTTTGGTGCAGCAGAACAAGGCATTAACATCAAACCTCAACTTTTTACTTTTACATAATTGTATTAACTAGCGATTTCTATAACAACAAATCTATCTAATCAGTAAAACCCAAAATCAAAGTTTCATTTTTCCCCCACCTCAAGCACAAAGTCCAGAAATGGTTTCCAAATAGAAATAAATGTGTACTTTTTTCCTTGATCAAAACAGTCAATTTAGCCACCTCTGCTAACTCCATCCATTTTTGCAGCCATCCACCCATTGTGGGGATCGAGGTGACCTTCCATTTCTGTGCATAAAGAAGCCTTGCTTCCATCAATATATATAACATCAAAGTTTCGAATTTTTTCCCCAGGTCTTTTTTCATTAAAGCTGAAAGAAAAGTTTCTGGTTTTCTCTTTATATTCCCTTTTAAGAATTTTCTGTATTAAAATATGAATCCTACTCCAATATTTCTTTGCTTTATCACACAAAAACCATAAACAATAAAAAGTCCCTTCTTTATATTTACATTTCCAACATTCATTTGAAATGCCTTTATACATTCTTGGCAACTTATCTGGAGTTAAATACCAGCGATATATCATTTTATATAAATTTTATTTTAAGTTATAGACCAGTGATAGCTAACCTTTTTGCCATCACGTGCCAAAAGTAGGGGGGGCATAGGGGGGGTCATGCGTGCGTGCCCACACCCATAATTCTATCTGCCCCGCCCCCATGCATGTACGTGTGACACCCCCCATGCTCCCCCCACTTTTGGCACATGATGGCATGGTGGGCCCAGTAGGCCATTTTTTGCTCTCCCCAGGCTCCAGAGCCTCTCTAGGAGCCTGGGGAGGGCGAAAATGGCCTTCCCCATTCCCCCAGAGGCCCTCTGGAGGCCAAAAATGGCCCATTTGCTGACTTCCAGAAGTCCCACCGATATGGCTCCACGTGCCACCTGTGGCACACATGCCATTGGTTCACCATCATAGTTATAGACTAATGTAAATTTTAAACCTTTATTCCTATATATTTCAATCTTATTGAGAATTTGCCACAACAAAATAGTCTCTAATCTAGACACGGATTCTAGGAAGTCTTTGTCAAAAGTCTTTATCAAAAAGATTTGGATTCTGGACATTTTAAGTGAAATTTAGCTCACACTGCATCTCAAAGAGCAGATCATTTCATTTTGTCCAGAATCATGAATTTTTATTATTGGAACTTACTAAAATTCCTGATTCACTAGTAACAGAGGGGGTGGGAAGAATAACTGAGATATAAGAGAATATAAGTGAATAGCAGATCTTTAAAAAAAATTAAATACATGTGCCTTGTTTTCTTGTCTCCACAGTGACACTGGGACGGATTTCAACAGAGCCAACAGCATGTCTAGGCCAAGTGGCAAAGCCATTTACCGTAAGGATAGCCTGCTCTCCTCTTTCCAGATCATTCAAATGGAATCATATCCTAGGGGCCTAAAATAACTTTTTTTTTTTTTTATCAGAGGAAGCAAAAATGCAGTTGTAGCTACCATCTTCACATTGTTTACTTTCTTATGTAGGAGTATATTTCTTTTATGCCAAGAAATAGCCTAGAGGGAACCAGATGATGATGATGATTAATTGATGATGATGATGATTATCACACTGTCAACCAGTTGTATAGACTGGATCTGATATTTTTATCCACCTATCAAATCCTTCCCTAGGACCTGGGATAGGCAGATATTGCTTGATTATTAAAGGTATTGTCACAGGATGAAAGCTGTTCCAAGGAAAGCTGCCTTTTGCAATTGACTAAGGATGATTTGTCAATGCTGATGGTGTTCATGTCTTGCCCCAGAATGCGTCTATTACTATTTTTGCTATCTTTTGCCACTGTTGTTCCACTTCTATTTGCATATCTTTGTATGTCATGATTTTCCCCAGTTCTTTCTCTTCTCTTCTACTGTCTCCAGGTACTGCAACATTCACTATCCAGATGGGTTCCCCCCCCCCTGCTTTTTTTAATGAACCATTGTTAAGTTTGGGTACAGGTACTTGTCTACTTGAATTCTAAAGTCACATTTTGTACTACTTTATCTATTTTGTGGTCCCACCAGTTCTTGCTTGCAGGCAAATGGTATTCCTTGCAGATATTCCACTGTTTCATTGTTGCTACTCGATCATGACATTGTTTGTAGTCAGTCTATGTGATCTTCTTGCAGCAGCTAACTAGGTGGCTCACTATTTCTTCAGCTTCTTTACAGAGGCAGCATTTGCTGCCTGTTGCTGTCTTCACCATTCTGCCTTTATATGTTTATCTTCTTAAGGCCTGGTCTTGTGCAGCCAGAATTAATTCCTCTGTCTCTTTCTTTAACTTTCTTGCTCTTAGCCATTGTGAGGTCTTGTTAACTGCTTTGTCTGCTATTTTTAATAATACTTTGCCTTACCATGTCTCTTTTCTATTATTTATTTGGTCTTTCTTGTAGGCCAGTTTTATCTATCCAGTACCCGGTAACCCTCTATTGTATGCTAGCTTCAGTGCATTGTCTTCACTGTCCATTAGATATTCTTCCAATGTCCTTTTTATTTCTTCAACCCTCTGATACCATCTGGACAATATTCCATGCCCACTTATGCTCCTTGGTAAATAAAGTCTGTCAACATTGCTTCATGGATGAAGGGCATGATTCATTGTCATTATTTTTCTGGCGTGGCTATCCCAGACTTTTAGTTCTGCTTGAATCTAGTCTACTATTCCAGCTGTGTATCTAATGACTTGCCCAGGTGTTTTTTTTTAAATTATTATTGATATGCTGCCCAACTACAAAATCTGATTCTGGATGGTTTGCAAATTGTTGAAAACATTTAAAAATAAGGAAAGATCACAAAAATAACACAACACAAAAAGGAAGAAATGGGGCAGAGAAAGCAAACCCAAATAGGGACAAAGAAATGGAAGAAAAGAGATGCCAATCCTCACCAAAGGTATGGGAAAATAGATCTTTGAAACACCACTATTGAGGATGGGTGGGAACATTTGAATTTCTCAGGGGAACCTCCCCCCACAGAGCAGGTGCTGCACCAGAGAAGCTGTGCTTCTGAGTTCCCAATAGATGGCATTGTTTAATCAAAGGTACCCAAAGCATGCCAACCTAGTCAAATCAGAGCTGCCAGGAAAATAATATGGGAGATAGGCGATCCATCAAGTAACCAGGCCCTATGCCATGTGCTTTCTCACTCTGTATCAGAGAGAGGAATATCACCTGACCCTTAGGCATAAAATAGTTTAGAGAAGTGGAGGCTTCCCCTCCTTCTGTTATTTTCTCTGATGTAAAAAGAAACAACCCCCCTTCCCTTATTAATTCCCTCTAATTAGCACAGAAAGCAGTCCTGGACAAGCCAAGATCAGTAGAGCCAACTCCTGCCTTCTTCTGCCCTTCAGGACATAAACTTTCTCTGAGGTTTTGGGTTATCATTTGTGTGGTACTAAGGTGACCAACTTTTTTACAATGAGAAGGAAGACATGAGTGTGTGTGCCATGTCATGTTTCAGTAAGAAGTAAACAAAGCCACCTGTGCATGGGGCACTCTCTCAAAACAATTCTCCTGTGTGGAGTGCATGAATCTCATAATCACATCTTGCCACACTGCCTTGATGAATCGTCATGTCAAATACAAATATGTCACATCACACACAACGTCATCAATCGAATACGGAGATTTACAGTCTTCAAATATTGAAAAGGAGGACATGTAGGAGGACGCTTTTCGAGAGAGGACAGAACTTACAAAAGAAGGACTGTCCTCCCTAAAGGAGGACGATTGGTCACCTTAGTGGTACCCATTACAAACTGTGATCTGATTGCCATCCTAATGAATACTTAAAGCAAAAACTGGAGTTGAATTCTGCCTTTTTCCCCCTCACAGGTCAAAGAAAGGAGTACAGTAGCACTATAATGAAGGCTGAGTATGACTTCCGGCATCGGGTGGAGGTAGGAAAAATCTTTGGAAGCCCAGAAAGATCCCTCCATTCTTCTCAGTTACAGAAGTTGGGTGCACTTAATCAGTTTTGCTCTACATCAGGGGTGTCAAACTTAAGGCCCGGGGGCCAGATCCGGCCCTTGGGGTGGTTAGATCTGGCCCGCGGGGCTGCCCTGGAAACAGCAAAGAACTGACCTGTGGTGCCTCTGTCAATGAAAACGGAATTTGGGAGGGCTGCACGCAGGTCCTCCTGAGCTCTGTTTTTGCTGGCAGAGGGTTGCAGGAGGCCGTCGCAGCCAAAAACAGAGCTCAAAAGTCCATTTTCTCTTGCAGAGTGCTTGGTCAACCACAGGTGGCCTCGACGCAAGTGATGCTGAGCTGAGTCTACCCTGGCCATACCCACTCTGCCCCTCCCCCCGAGGTCAAACACAACCCTGATGCAGCCCTCAATGAAATCAAGTTTGACACCCCTGCTCTATGTAAACCTCATCCATTGCTCAATGAAAGAATTCTGGGTCCTTTTGTGTTGATCTTCCTGAAGAGGAGATTACCTGGCCCTTGGTTCAAAATGCTCTGATTCTGGACTTTGTGAATTGCACATACAGTTAAATATGATGCTTCACAAGGTTTTGTTTTATTCCATAATCCTGTGCTTCCCATGCAGGATGACTTTTTCTTTACCAGTTCTCTGGTCCTAACCTCTTTAAGGCGTTCAAATGGTTTTATAGAATGGGGAAGAACAGCAACTCAGCATTAAATAACATCCTTAACTTTTACATTTTTAATTTACCATTCATTCATAAATTAGTAAGTTTCAACCTTCATTATACAGGTAGTCTTCAACTTACAACCCCAATTGAGACAGAAACTTCTGTTGCTAAATGAGGCGGTCGTTAAGTGAGTTGGGGCCTATTTTATGACCTTTTAAGCCACAATGTTTGTCAAGTAAATCATGCGGTTGTTAAGTGAATCCATCTTTCCCCCATTGACTTTGCCTGTTGGAAGTCCTCTGGGAATGTTGTGAATGGTGATCATGTGATCCCAGGACACTGCAACTTTTGTAAATACACGGTGATCACCAAGCAGCCAAATTTTGATCATGTGACTGCAGGGACACTGTGATGATCATAAGTGTGAAAACTGACTGTATGTCACTTTTTTGAGTCCTATCATAACTTCAGTTACTAAACAAATAGTAAGAAATGAAAGACTACCTGTATACTACCTGTTCTAACATCCAGATGAAAATAAATTAGAGCAAAGCCTATTATTGGCTGTATTCATGCAACATGCTTAATTTGATGACTGAACAATTCTATTTTCTTTGAATAATGTACTGAATCCCAAACTAACCAAACAGCCTTGGTTTTCACACCATGCTATTCAATCCCACCCACCCCCATTTGAGCTTCATGTTGGATGAATGCAGTTACGTGTAATTAGCCTGACTAAGCATGTTACATACATGCAGCAACAGATGGGAACTCATTTCTCCTTGCACACATTTGTCTGAATATCTGCAAGAGACTGGGGCCTATTCTTCTGACAGAAAGTTATTCCGAATTTCAGCATTAGAAGCCTATATCTTTTGGGTGATTAATATTTAACTGATTGATCACCTGAATTTTAATCAGATAAATTTAGAAGTGTTTTTCTGTAGATGACATATTAATTTCCCTATCTTTAATGTTTAATCTTTTGTCATTCTTTCTTACAGTAATATAACAACTCTAAATTACTTGTATTACTTGTAACTCTAAATTAAATGATTATGTAATCAATGATTGCCTACATAGTTTAATGAGTTATACATTGCCTCTGTTGAACAAAATTCCCACCATAAATTAATCATTTGAAAAATGTTGCTGTTTATTATACTGAACCAATTAAAGTTAATAGCATATGCTCTACATGCAGCACAGTTGGCCCTTCCTACATTACTTCCTAGTGCAGTGATGGCTAATCTTTTTGCCGTTGCGTGCCAAAAGTAGGGGAGAGCATTGGGGTTGCACACGAACGTGCCCACACACATAATTCAATGCCCCCTGCCCCCTGTGCATGCATGCACGACTCCTCTTTTGGCACGCGATGGCAAAAAGGTTACCAGAGGCATGTTTTTCATGCTCCCCAGGCTCCAGAGGCTTTCTTAGAGCCTGGGGAGGGCAAAAACAGCCTTCCCCACACACCCCGGAGGCCTTCCAGAGGCTGGAAATGGCCCATTTCCTCAATTCTGGTGGGCCCAAAAGGCCCAAAAATCAGCTGCCCAGCGTACGCTGGAGCTAAGCAAGGGCAATGCTCACGTGCCCACAGATATGGCTCCGTGTGCCACCTGTGGCACACATGCCATAGGTTCACCATCACAGTCCTAGTTTCTCTTATACACTGATCTTTTCACAACAGTTACATGTACACTCAGATTATGCACTAAAGAACCAAAGTCCATATTTTATCCACAGCACCTTTTGACTTGTACTATTGATGGCAAAGAAATCAACAATGTAGAAAATTGTATTGAGAGACTCAAAATAATGGATGCCCAAAGCCAAGTGTGGGGCCAAGACATGCTGTTGCAGATCAAGGAGAACAAATTGTTGCTGACGGACATAGAGGCTGAGGTAAACAGAGCTTCTGTATACTTTATTTCGCACCCAATTTGCATTGCCATATTTTCTTACAAGCTAGGATGGGTACCTGGGACAACTGAGACTAAATATCTGAACAGTAGTCATGATACTGCTATTAAATAAGACATTTAAAATGCCAAGGAATGGCAAAGAACTACTGTATACTTATGTTCCTCATGGATTGTTGGCATAGAAAGTTGTGTCCTCTTCTTTGGACCTGGAAGGCTGCAACATGGTCCTTTCTGCTACATCCTGTGTGTTTGGTTTTTTTTGCCTACAGGAAGAGCTGGACTGCTATCCCTTGGAAGATATCCTGGATTGGGTCGCCATCCTTAACCGTTGTATTTACAACTCCATCTTGGCTATTTCTGTGAAAGAACTGAACCAGCAGAAAATTAGTATCTTGCTCTTTCAATGTGAGCAGATCGGGGTAAATACAGCATCTCTTTAATTTGGAGGGGACAGATTTGAAGATGGCCTAGAGACAAACTGCAGTTTCCTCTGAAATCCATAATCACATGTAATATATCTGAAATTGACATCTTTGCTTAAAATATAGCAGTCCTAACAAATCTCATTTGGATCTATGGCACTAGGAGAGTTAGGAAATTGTTCTCGTCTGCCAGCAAGACACTGATTGTCAGATTTTAATAAACACGTGGGGAACCTTCCATAGTCCAAATCCTACTGCATAGTCTCTTCCTAGTGTTTAACATAAGGTGAATAGCAAAAAGAAATTAATTCCTTATTATCTTATAGGAGTGGGAAATAATTTGCTTCGGTAGGAGTCCTACATCCCACATAATTATCAAAAGGTTAGCCAAAGGAAACATTCTGCAGTGCTTCTATTGTCATAGGATAGTGCAGAATAACAGAATAATAGAGTTGGAAGAAACTCTATTGGAGGTTTCTTCTAGTCCAACCCTCTGCTCTTTTCCGTGAAAGAAATGGTATAGGAAAACACTTAGACAAATGGTTGTCCAATCTCTTCTTAAAAACTTCCAGTGTTGGAGCATCCACAACTTCTGAAGGCAAGTTGTTCCACTGGTTAATTTTTCTGTCAGGAAATTTCTCCTTAGTTCTAGGTTGCTTCTTTCCTTGATTAGCTTCCATCCATTGCTTCTTGTCCTGCCTTCAGGTGCTTTGGAGATTAGGTTGACTATCTCTCTTCTTTGTGGCAGCCCCTTTAGTTATTGGAACACTTAGTCCTTTCTTTCATTAAACTGGACATACCCAATTCTAGCAAACCTTTATTTATATGTTTTAGCCTTCCCCTAATCATCTTTTTTGCTCTTCTCTTTATGTTTTCTAGAGTCTCAGCATCTTTTTTACAGTCAGAGTGGCGGAGAACAATTTGTAATAGACAATAACAGTAGCCATTCCAGTTTAAAGCTGGAAGGTCTGAATCCAGAGAAACCTGAAAACTGCTTCTTCTTTCTTTTAGGCTGAATTGTTGAAAACCAAAATACAGAAAGCTGTTGAGGAATGGAGAACCGAATGTCAGAATCATGGTATGCTCAGGTAACCGAAAAGTTGGACATCTGCAATATTATATTTCGATTGCAGATGCTTTATTGGTTACCTCAAGACATGATGATGATGATGATGATGTAGGTTTATTGTTACAATTTAGAGTGAACTTGGAGCACATGTTGAATCGGCAAAACAGAGCACCTCACATTGGCAACACCAAACTAATTCCTCATGATTCTCCTTGGGACATGGAGCCACGCTACACGGAATTCAATGGTAACTGTATAATTCCTTTTTGCTGGAATGTTGCCTACTAATGGAAGACATGCATGCTAAATAAAGTAAAAAGATGGAGGGAGGGAGTGTCTATTGTCATAATATACAGCACATGGAAATATGACCAAAGGAGAGAATTAGATTATTTACATGGGTGTATAACAGGCTTGAATTATTCTTGGACTGTTTCCAATTTTGGATACTCTGAATGGTGAATACAGTATAACTGTAGTCTAGTGCTTCAAGTTTAGGAACTCTTGCTCAACAACCATTTGCTTGTAGTTTTCCTCAATATTCTATCTTATCTCCCACTGCTTTTCAATATATGCATGGAAATATTAGGATAACTGTTCTGGAAAGATCAGATTTAGTGTCACCAGTAAACTGATAGCTTCCGGTAATGTGTTTCCTTTAAAAAAAAACACCAGGGAAGCCGTTGAAATCCATTGTCAGTTATGGGTAAGATAAGGACAACTAGATTCAAGCTTAATGCAGAAAAAGATGCTTCTATTCAGTCAAAAAGCAAGTCAGGGAATGGAAATTTAGATAAAAAAACATTCAAAAGTGCAATCTGGGTATGTTTCTAGATTGAGTCTAGGATGTAGAAGCCAAAATTTAGTAGCAGTGGCTAGGAACAGATTTTCACAGCTTCTATTATAAGACATCCAGGGTTAAGTGATATACATTCATTATATGATAACAGCTGTCTCTTTTACCCCTTGGTATCCTTTTTAAAAGCAAATGGGGTACGCACATTTGGGACAGTGGTGAAATCCAAATTTTTTTACTACTGGTTCTGTGGGTGTAACTTGGTGGGCGTGGCGTGGCTTGGTGGGCATGGCAGGGGAAGGATACTGCAAAATCCCCATTCCCTCCCCACTCTGGGGCCAGCCAGTGGTGGTATTTGCTGGTTCTCTGAACTGCTCAAAGTTTCCGCTACTGGTTCTCCAGAACCTGTCAGAACCTGCTGGATTTCACCCCTGATTTGGGGCAAGGAGTTGAAATGAAAAGTCAGCTAGCTGGGGCATTATTGACACATAGTAGACACATTGATTATTGAACATTGTAGAAGCTGAACAGCAATTTGATCAGCAGCAGAAGTATGAAACACATCAAGAAGATCCTAAACTCTCCCCGATGTCGCAGGATAAATCTATAGAAATTGTAAGTACCCCATTCTTTCCTGGATACCTTATCTCTGCTGGCCCCACACTAAAACATATTTCCCTGTGGTGTCTCTAGAGGGTAGGAACTGGACAGCAGGATATTGTTATCTAAACAGGTAGGGCAAGAAAACTACAAACCTAGTTTGTACAGTGTATAAGAGAAAATATTTTCCAAATTATTTGGGATTAGAAATACCCAATTCCTTAGGTTAACCATATTGTCTGGAGAGTATGTGAATTTTAGTTCAACCCCAATTAGAAGTCTCCTGTTTGAGTATAGGAACTATTGTTGTTGGTACAAAGTCTGAATTTAAATATTTTTATGAACAGAGATTGTAATCATGAAGCACCACTTCTATGAAAGTGTAACAAGAGAGTCTAGAAATTGTCTAGTAAAGCACTATAGTAAAGGAAGTTATTTAGTTAGAAGCCAGGATTACAAGCCAGAATAAGAGGTACCTTATTGATCTAGAGATCAATAGCATGTAAATGAGAGAAGATGTCTCTGTACAGCTAATGAATTTCACTTCTTAATTAGTGCTTTCTCCCAGATCCAGACAAGGAACCAAGTGAAATAAATTAAACCATCATCAAATTGAAAGCATGACCTAACTGCTAAATCTCTGAATCAGGGGTGGGTTTCAAAATCCGTCGCTACCTGTTTGCTGGTGTTCGCATGGATGCTTGCATGTGCACATGACACTTCTGCACACATGCGCAACACTTCTGTGCATGCGCAAAAGCATCAGGGTGGGTGGGTGGAGCCTCCTGCCACCGCCGGTTTGCCCAATTCAGAGTGAACCGCTAGCAACCCACCACTGCTCTGAATGGCAGGAAAAATGTACACGGTTCATGGTTTTCCCCAAAACGTTTTCAATAATACAGTATTGGATTTGGATTCTTGTTCCTCTGTTGCGAGCAGGAGATCCTGAACCATGTTCTGGATGATATAGAATCATTTGCTGGAAAAGTACAAAACAACGGCACCCTGAGTGACAAGAAGAAAAAGAAAAAGAAAAAAGGAAAGGAAAGTGATAACAATCAAGGTAACGCCGCCAAAGCAGCAGCAAGTAGGCCACTGTAAATTTCTAAATTTCCATGGTCTCATGGAAAATAGAGGCGGGGAGCAGGGAAACATAAACTGAATCTAATTCAAACTTTCTTTGACTCAAGTGTCTGAACTGAACTGCCTTAAGAAACAGTCTCTTTTCAAAGTATTCTGAACAAAAGAAAAATACAAAGGAACAAGCAATATGAGACATGCTAAAAACTCTCTAGTCTGAAGTTCACAGTGGGCATTGGACATTTGAATAGGATATGCATTTAGTCAGGAACAATTCTACTGCCAATCATTTTTACTGAGTTACCTAATGATAGCTAACCTTTTCCGGACTGAGTGCCCAATGCGCACCTGAACACTGGAACCCCCAAAATGCAATGCACGTGTAGCCCCTCGCATGCACCCTGCCCCCCCCACGTGTGCACGTGCCCCACCTGTATGAACCCCCCTGTGTATGCGTGCATGGACCCCCTGCACACACCCTGCCCCCTGCACATGTGTGGCAGAGGCCAGCTGGCCAGCGGGAGGCATGCACACATGCGTAGCAGAGCTGAATTGGGGTGATGGCACATGTGCCATAGGTTTGCCATCACAGTCCTAAGACATTACAATCCTAGAAATTCAGTTCCTTCCTTAATCATACATTTTGCCTCATTCATTCATCCATTCATTCCAAAGATGATTTTTCAGGGGGCAACTGGACTTTCTTGATTTTTTCTTTTGAAGATGTTTCACTTCTCATCCAAGAAGCTTCTTCAGCTCTGACAGGATAGTGGAGCGTGGAAGGATTTATATTCCTTGCAGACAGCTAGTTGTTTGCATCCTTTTAGAGGGTTGTTGAAGCACTTGGATAAAAAGGATGCAAATGACCAGCTGTCTGCAAGGAATATAAATCCTTCCATTCTCCACCATTCAGTTACAGCTGAAGAAGCTTCTTGGATGAGAAGTGAAACGTCTTCAAAGAAAAGACAAGAAAGTCCAGTTGCCTCCTGAAAACCTGGATGATTGAGAATCTCTACAGATATACATTCATTCATTCACTCACTCGTGGTTTTGATTTTCTACCACAATCTCAGACTCTTTTGCCTGGTAAATCCTAGTCATCTCATATTAGAGAAGGTTTAACTTAAGAGCCAACTAAGATGTGTGTTTGCCTACAATGAAATTCATGTCCCCTGATATCACCAGTTCTCTTTATTTATATCCTTCTGGAGCTATATACAGCCTATTTGGTTTTTCAATTTCTTGAATATTATTATATAATCAGGGGTGAAATGTAAAATTTGTTACTACCAATTCTGTGGGCGTGGTTTGGTGTGGGGGGGGGTTAATGTGACTGAGTGGCTGTAGCCAACTTTTTTTTTTTAACTTTTCAAAACATTTTTTCTAATGCTTCAAAAGCCTCTGCCGATCAGGCAACTCAGCTGGGATCGTCAGAGACTTTTCAAAGCATTTTTTTTACCACCTCTTCGGCCAAGAGGTTGCAGAAACAAATGCTTTGAAAAGCCTCTGACGAGCCCAGCTGAGACGCACGCAATCATCAGAGGCTTTTTTTTTTTACTTTTAAAAGCATTTTTTCGTCGGAAGAAGTTGTAGAAGAAATGCTTTTAAAAGTTTTTTTAAAAAGCCTCTGATGATCGTGCGACTCAGCTGGGTATGGGGGGGGGGGTGTTGCAGGGATTTTTGCTACTGCTTCTCCAACCCACCCGCCACCATCGCTACTGGATTGGGTGATCCAGTCCAAACAAGGAGCATTTCCCTGTATATAATCCATGATTACTTTTTTTGTGTAGCCCATCATCATTTAAGATTTCCTAGTTCACTTATAAGACATTGGGGTTCCATTGACTGTTCACCAATGGAGACACATTTTAATGATAAGTTCTATTTTTGTTAGATCATCAATTTTACATTTGAATAGATTGTGTTCTAGACCATACAATCTATTATATGATTTTATTGAAATTTTTAAACACAAGAATAAGGCTAATACAAACTGAAATAAAGCAAAAGAGAAAAAAAAATGGGGGGAAAAACCTAAAATACAAAGAGGCTTGCAATGTTTGTATAGCACTTATAAGTACAATTATAAACAGATCTCTCTCTCTCTCTCATTATATCCTGACTCTTTTTAAATAATGTATCGTATCTAATTTTCAAAACCATAAACATCAATTCATTTTTTTATCAAAAGGTCCACAAAGAATATCCAGATTATAACATATTGTCTAGATCCATACAATTTAAATCCTATGACTTTGTGTCTCTCAATGCTGGAATGGCATATCTTAGGTTTTCATATAGTTTTCTTGCGTATAAAAAAGTGTGCTTTATATATTTCACTGATCTCATCCCATATCAAATCTTCAAATTTAGACTGCCTTTTAACTAAGCAAGAAAGTTGGAATTAAATTAGTTTATTTAACGTTAAATAAACTAATTTAATTCCAACTTTCTTGCTTGTCGTTCTGATTATTTTGACGCAACTGGATGCAAATTTGTTCTCTCTTTCTCTCTGTCTCTCTGTAAAACATAGTATGCAACCACAGTCAGACCTGAATCTCCTGCATGTGGAGATACCTGTCTATAATCTTATTTTCTTTTATCTTTTGCATCAGTTTACTAATGTTTCTCTCTGGTTTGGCAGCATTACCCTCGGAATCTGAGTTTGGAGACTGCTTCCAGAAGATCAAGTACAGTTTCAATTTGCTGGTAGGTTTGCAACTGGTTTGACCTTGGCAGAAATTTCTCTATTGCCAATACAGTTGGCTACATTTCTTATGAAAAGAACTCTACATGAATTCCGCAACACAAAATATCTAGGGCAGCAGCACAAAGAGCTCCATTCTGTTTAGTTGTAGCTGTTTATTGCCACTGTGGAATTATTAATGTAGGAATATTTTAAGCAGCTGAAAAATTATGGTAGTCAGATAAGACATTAAGAAACTAGAGGAGGATTGTAAATGTACCTATATATTCACCAGATGTAATTGTATGGAGTATCGAACTGTACCGTATGTGCTTGTTGGTATTTAATCCAGCTTTTCAGATGAGAATTGTTTCCCAAAGAAAGCCTCAATTAAATTGCAATTAAAATTCTATGCACATTTATGCTTTCAAGCATGAGGCACAAATGATACAGATCTGACTTTATCAAAGGGCCAAATAAAGGCTATGCTTTATCGGAAAGCTATGCTTGCAAACTTGAATAAACTTGATAAACAGGATGGAGAAAGTAGTCCAGACTGGTACCCTGTGTAATTTGGAACAGAAGCTTTCCCCATCTCCCAACGTGCATTGATAGAATTATTTCCCAGTGAAAACAACTGGAACAATCTGGATTGGGATCATTTTGGGAAAAGAGTAAAGGCTTCTAAACATTATCTTTCAACCTTTCCTATGATCCATAAACAGATCAATCCCCCTGTCTCTTATCTATTGTAAAAAGCCACTCACTAAATTAATTTTCTGATGATTTTTTAAAACCTTCTTTAGTTTGATCTTACGACCCTAAATGTGATCTGATCTTTATCTCCTGTCATTTTCTCCTATTTCTTTAATTGAAAACTACCACAGTTGTGTCCTTCAGCAAAGTTGGGGCATCAATATTCTTTCCTGTTTTGATTGTTCACATCTGAATTATCCCATTCTATCTGTTTCGTTTTTTTCTCATAGACAGCTAAAATGGCTGAATGCAAGAATCTGGTCTCAAGAAATGAACAGAAGGGATAAGAATAAGATTTCCCCCTTTCTTTGTTAATCCGTATAGTATTATGTTTCTACTGCTAAAAAATGGAAGGAGAAAAAAATTACTGGTAACAATACTATGGTTAGATCTGTGTCATACACTAGACTAACCTGAAATTGTTTTAGTGTGTTGTCCAAATCTAGCTGGTATGTTTTATTAACGGTTCAGTATGTTGAGCAAGAAATAAAAATAATTTGATACTCATTGTGCAGTTAATTATGGGTTAATATGTTGTGTAAGCCTAATCTTCGTGTTAACTGAGCTTTCAGAACAATTCCCATAAAGAAAGGGGAGTGGAGGAAAAAGAGCTAAAAAATGAACCAAGATGAACAGCACTTGAAAATAGCATTTTCTTCTAGTGAAGGAAGGGGAAGTTCGTTTTTCTTTGCTGATGGCCTTGCTAGAAAGAGAGGAAAAAAGCAGTCCCCATTGACTCTTGGTTCCCTGGAGCAACATCCGGCATCTCTTCCCAACTAATAATTGAAATTGTGTTATTGATGATGGGGAAAGGAGACCAAGTTGCCAGTAATTACTAGCTGCACATACATCACCCATTTTGTTTTGCTTACTGATGGTTTGTTAAATGTATCATAATTGGTTGTGTTTACACAAGTACACAACAGACCCTATAACCTATGTTCATACCGTTTGTTAAACCACAGTTCTCAACCGAGGATTGTGGGATTCCCATGGGCACCCTAGGATATTTTAAGGAGGCCATGGATGAAAAACGTGTAATGGGGTAGCTGGTGGGGCCATAGAAAAGTAAAGTATGTTTACTGCAGTTCTGCCTTATACAGTATATGCCAGAAAATACATTGGTAACTGTCCCTTGTCTGCATCCAGTAATGGGACCTGGTTTTGGGTGGGGTGGGGGGTTGATAGGATGAAAACAAGGCTGGGAGAGGGCTACAGATGGGGAAAATACTGTTGAGAAATGCAGTGTTAAACCAAAATATGTGATGGCATGGCACAATATGTAACTAAGTCGCTCTCCAGCCAAGGACCAGGATAAGGCCTGCCTTCTTCTTTTTACAAGAATCAGAGTCCTGGCCAGAGCCAAGTATCAGTTGAAAATGTGCTTCCCACCTCCAATTTAATTTTTAATCCACCCTACTTGTTTTTCTTTGAGAAAGGAACTAAGCATTAGCTGAATAAGCAAATTCAAATAGGATTATTAGAGGGTCAAACTCTTTACCAACACCAGGGCAGGTCATTGTAGGTTCCTTGCCCAGATTCTAATCAAACCTAGCCCACCTTTCTTCTCCATTCTTGCACCCTCCTAATGGCTGGCATCAAGGTTCCCAGAATTCCCAACCTATCTAGCCACTTGGAAAACATCAAGTTTTGGAAAGTTGATTTAGTGCCATCTTTTACTTAAATTTACCTAATAAGAACATTAAGTGGTGTAGTGATTAAGGCATTAAAAGTAGAAACTGGGAGACCATGAATTCTAGGCCTGCCTTAGAATTCATACATAAATTAATCATCAGTTCACCCATCATTTTGGGCCTCTCTCCCTCCCCCCCCTCTTTCTCTCCCCTCCACACCCTCAAGGAAGAAGGTGATGGCAAACCACTTCCAAACTTTTGCCAAGAAAATTGCAGGAAGTAATCTAGGCAGTCGCTGGAGTCAACACTATCTTGGAAGTACAAAAATAACCCCATAACTTGATGTGGTCTAGTTAATAGTTTACTTCCCTCCTTCTTCAATCTGTGGATTGGTTTTTCAAAATAGAAATAATAATTATGGGACTGTGCTCGTTTTTTTGCAGGGGAATCTTGACCAAACCATACAACAGCCAAGTGCTCCTGAACTGATCACCCTCATCTTCTCCACTCTAAGAATTGTGAGTACAGCAATCAGGCAAGAAATTCCAGAGGTTTCTGATGACTGTCTTTTTTTAAAAAAGATTGTAAATAGAGAGCATTTTTTTTCTTTTATAGTTTTATTGAAAGTTTTTACTTCATTAAAAGATAAATAAGAAAAATATATAGAAGGAAAGTAGAAAAAAATAAAAGAAAGTGCTAGGAACAGTACAGATAAGAAAAGAAGGAAAAAAAGGGAAAATTTAAGAAGCAGCTTCCAATCTTCTTCACAGCAATTGCAAACAGTTTTTTACCACTTCCCCCCTTTAGTCTTGCATAATATACAGCCTTTCATAAAAGGAACTACAAAGTCCATTACAAGTTTTCAATCTTTTGTAAACATAGTTATTGCCTATGTTGTTAATCAAACAATTCAATTTTGTCATTTCTGCAAGTTGTACCATCTTCACAGTCAGCTCCTTCATTGTGGGTATTTCTGTGTTTTTCCATATTTGTGCACATAGTATCGGACTGTAGTTACCATGAGAGAGATATTTTTTTCCCTAAATCAATTAGGCATCCCAGAATTCTGATAGGTGTTTTCTATGCTCTAGCAATCACATTTTTTAATATTCAGGATCAAAATGCAAGTGTCCTGCGTGTTTCCCAGCATTGTTTATACCTCATTTTCTACAGATGTTTATTTTTATTAAATTTTTATACTGCCGTTCTCCTGAAGGACTCAGGGCGGTGTACAGCCATAATAAAACCACCTACAATACAAAATTTAAGAACAAGTTAAAAATAGATTAAATACTAATGGCCCTTCAGTTAAAAACCCACAAATTTAAAACACCCACTCCCAAATATTAATTAAGCCAGTCCAGTCTGTTGAAATAACAGGGTCTTAAGGGTACGGCGAAAGGTACGCAGGTCGGGAATCCTACGTGTCCCCGGGGGCAATTCATTCCAGAGGGCGGGTGCCCCCACAGAGAAGGCTTTCCTCCTGGGGGTTGCCAGTCTGCATTGTTTAACCGATGGCACCCTGAGGAGTCCCTTTCTGTGGGAGCGTGTTGGTCAGTGGGAGGTCGTTGGTGGCAGAAGGCGATCCCATAAGTATCTGGGTCCTAAGCCATGGAGCGCTTTAAAGATGGTAACCAACACCTTGTACCACACCCGGAAGACCACTGGGAGCCAGTGCAGCTCGTGCAGGAGAGGTGTCATGTGCGTGTGACGAGTAGCTCCCATACTCACCCGCGGGGCCGCATTCTGGACCAGTTGGAGCCTCCGAGTGCTCTTCAAGGGGAGCCTCATGTAGAGAGCATTAACAAGAGCAATGGCAAATGGGAAGCAGCTGTTATCGAAGGCCAGATGAGAAGAAATTTCCTGACACATTAGAAATCTCTAAAGAAGGGGTGTCAAACTCAATTTCATTCAGAATTATGTTTGACCTCAGGGGGGCCAGGGGGGCATGGACATCACTCATGTCAGTGGCACCTGTAGCAGGGCTGGGGGGACCCATTGTCTCCAGTGGAGGAAGATGAGACCAGGGAGAGGGCCAAATCCTTGTCCTCCAGAGGAGCCTTGCCATCCCTCTCAGGCCACACGGAGGACTCCCAGACAGTGGCACAGGCTGTCCAGAGCCCTAGGTAGCAAAGGGCAAGCACCCAGCCTGACCCTTAAGCTCCCAGGGCACCAGGACCCCACAGCCCAGCTCCGTTTTCACTGGTAGAGGCAGCATGGGCCAGTCCTTCACTGTATCCAGGCCGGCCCCGTGGGCCAGATCTAAGCATCCCATGGGCTGGATCCGGCCCGTGGGCCTTGAGTTTGACACCCCTGCTCTAAAGACAAAAAAAGACACAAGTGGAAATCACTTTAACATGTCTATGTAGATGGTTCCAGGCAGGGTGTGGATTAGGCAATTGCTCTGCCTCGTTCATGGAATACAGGAAATAATCCAGATAACTTCATGCTCCATTTCTAACCATACTGCATTTCTTACCCATTTTTTCCCCTTTCCTAAACACAATTCCAATATACAGAAAAAAACATAGCTATACTGTGCCTTCTGAACGTTAAGCAATAAGAACTTTAGCTCTGTTTGGAAGCATTCAATGAATCAAAACTTGGATCATAAGAAAGTGCAACAATAAACCTGTGACTTCCACTTGCAAGCATTTCTGTTCCTCGAAGGCTTGATTAATTGTCATTTTGTATTCCCTGAATAACATGTATTCTCACTCCTCAGATTTTATCCAGGTGTCCCTGGATGAATTTGGCCTCTACGGTAGTCTTACCTTTGCTGACACCCGCAGCTATTAACTTGCTCAGGCGCACCTTGAAATATGATGAGCAGACTATTTGGAGGAATTTGGGAACTGCTTGGAATAAGACTAGGTAAGAGTTGAAAAGCCTTGTGCAATACGTTGGCTTCTATAATGTGATAAGAAACTAGGTCAAATGAGAATACCAGCCATTGCATAATATACCAGAGCCATTCCATTGGCGTCATGCAAAGCCACTGCCAAAGATAGCAACATGGACTTTGAGTCAAATCTAGCAGGATTCTTCTTCATTGAAATCCCTGTTTATCCCTGCTAAGACTTCATTTTGTTCACTGTATAATTTTCAGTAATCCTGTCATTCAAGTGGATTTGTAACACAAATTCTGAAGGAAACACCTTGATGATCTGGATCTATTGTAGCTTGATCCCAATTTTTATTACTCAGTAACTTGTCTTCTTACTCACAGGGAAGAATTTCCAAAGGGACAATCCTTCCCTCCCTATATACCCACATTTTCAGATGGATGGATGCCTCCCAGGTCTACTTGGAGATCCAACGATATGGCTCAGGTGAGTCACTCCTGAATGGCAGGCAACCACAGGCAGAGCAGAAGTAATAGAGAGCCACATTATGGAGACCAGGTGCCTGGCCATGAGCTTCTAAAGCAAAAGCAATATCTTGCCTGCTCTATACAAGGTCAGCACAAATTCATCACAAATAGTCCTATTTTTTACAGTTTGATATATTGTTCCAGGGCAATGTTAATTCTCATGACAATACTCATGTATCAAATGATCATTATATTTCTGCCCATCTGTACAATTCAGCTGTTCTGTACTTGGTGCCTACAGATAAGGAGAACTGCAACTCCTAGTATCTTGGAATGGATACTCATGGATGCAACACAAGTATTGCTGCCTAGACCTTATGGGAGCTAAACTCCAACATATTTGGAGAGAACCAGGCTGCCATAATTTGCAAATCAGTAGGTCAATTAGCAATTACAAAGAAAAAGCTTACTATATCATCAAAATGCAAAATCTGCTATCACATACAATGCATTACTAACAATGCAATTCTCCAGCAGATAAAATTTTATTGCTACTACCAATATAATGGATTACTATGTAGTTCAAATATGTAAGCAAATATCACAACTATTGTCGTTGCATACATTTGAAGCCATTCATTTATTAAAACATTGTTCAATGTGTATCTATGATTAATTTCACTTAAAGTAAACTGTATTATTTTCTTGCAGGCAAATGGAACCCAGAATAATTCCTCAGATGGGTATGTTTTCTTACCAGACTTTTTAGTGGATATACCGGAAATATTCCTGGGGAATGAAACTTACGTATGCAACCACATAGAAATTATTTTGACTCTAATAGAAAATGGCAGACACATAGAATTTCCCTGCATCAAATTCACTCTAGAAATTGCATCCCATGCAGATCTACTCAAGTTACACTGGCAGAAATACAATTAAGAATTAAAAAGTAGCTAAAATTCTGACAAAGGTATTCTGGGAGGGGGAGGAGGGGGAGGAGATTGTGTGACCAATAATAATAAATTAAATGTGTGTGTGTGTGTGTGTGTGTGTGTGTGTGTGTGTGTGTGTGTGTGTGTGTTACTCAGCTCCCAGAAACTCTGGGTGGTTTACAGTTGTTTAAAATATTTAAGGACAAAAATCAGTGCAAAAATTCCACAGTACAAAAGTACCACAAAAACAGAACAAGATACAATACTTTTGAATTTTATTGAAATTATCTTTCAAAATTTTTCTTTAACATATTTATCAGTATGTTCATCTTTAACATGCCATGTTGTGGCTTTTGCTACAACAAATTAAACTGATTACTTCTCTGAAATAGGCATAAATTAAAATTAAAGGAAAAAATAGGATCCTAAGTATCAGAACCCTATTGCTAGAGCTGCTTTAGTGCATAAGAGATTCATAATATTCTCAGCTGCCAGGTGTGTTAACTTTGGGAAGTGGGAGTCACGTTACTCAAATCCCATAAAGGCCAACCTTTAGGGGTTTTGCCCACATTTGGCAGAATCTAATAGATGTTGCATCACAAGGGATGTGGCCATGTAGAGACCAGGAGGCCAACTCTTTTCAAGGGAGTCTTTAACAGAAACAAGGAAGAAGGAAGACCAGGCTGTTCATCTCCCAGACTTTTGTTCTCAAGAGCAGATTCATTTCCTTTTCAGGACTTCCAATCCTCCCCAACTTATGCAAGCTATATGTGATTTCCATGCACGGAATTCTCAAGAGCTCACTGTAAGAAAAGGAGACCTATTAGAGGTAAGACTGAAAATCTGTTCCTTTAGTAGATAGGCAAGTACAGCAGAGGTGGGTTTCAGCAGGTTCTGACCAGTTCTGGAGAACCGGTAGCGGACATTTTGAGTAGTTCAGAGAACCAGTAGTAAAAATTCTGACTGGCCCCGCCCTCATCTATTCTCTGCCTCCCAAGTCCCAGCTGATTGGGATGAAATGGGGATTTTGCAGTAACTTTCCCCTGGATTGGGGTAGGAATGGAGATTTTACAGTATCCTTCCCCTGTCACGCCCACCAGGCCACGCCCACCAAGCCATGCCACGCCCACCAAGCTACACTCACAGGACCGGTAGTAAAAAAAAATTGAAACCCACTGCTAAAGTACAGTGCTTGTCTCTTGGCAAATACAGTGCTCTTCACCACCAAAGTTCCTGTATGGGATCAAAAGCTATCTTGCTTCTTTACATAAACACCATTAAAGCAACTGCAGCCCAATTATGACTAGGAAAGGGAGCAAATTATACCAAAATATTTTGTTCTAAGCTGTATAAAAGACCACCAAAAAAATCCAAAAAGGAGAAGATAGTTCTATTAATAATTCTTAATAGAAAACAGTGCATCTAGCTAGTTCACATCATTACATAAAATCAGAACTGAAGACTGAAATAGCCATCTTTGTCTAGAAGTCATCAATGCTGCAAATGCTTATCATAGGCTCTTGAGCTAGAGCCTGAAAGGAAAGGAACAGTGTAGATTTTCAAATCTGTAACTTTGAAATTATGTGGATTTCTGTAGACTTTAGGATGCCTTTTACCTAAATTCTTTTCTTCATAACCTTTTCCCAACAATTTCCCTAAAACATTTTCTTAACGTTTATTGCCATACATCATGAAACTTGGTGGTCACACTAGTTATTCTGAACTTGTATTAATGGCACAGGAATCATCTTTATATATGTATTTATTTGGAAAACATATCCGGCCACCCAACTAGGCAGACCACAGCAACAACAGTACAATAAAAACATGTAATTTTTTTAAAAAATCCAAAACAAGAAATGGTGCCTGGCATTCTTAAACAATACTTTCCAACAATAATAATAATAATACTGGGCTCATTTTTTCTACATTCCACAATGTGGAACACTTTTCTTTTTAATAAGATTCAGCATTGGGCTCCTTAAACTATCAAGAGTTATCTTATATATTTTTCATCAACGGATACATTGATGAAGAACATACATTATATATTCTTTTATATCTCATGTCTTCTTCATCAATGATATAGATGAAGGAATAGATGGAGAACTAATCAAATTTGCAGACAACACCAAACTGGCAGGAATAGCCAATACTCCGGAAGATAGGCTTAAGATATAGAAGGATCTTGACAGACTTGAACATTGGGCCCTAGCTAAACAAATGAAATTCATTGGTGAAAAAAGTAATGTTTTGCATTTAGGCAAGAAAAACCAAATGCATAGCTATAGTATAGGTGGATCAATAGTAGTAATTGTGAGAGGAGTCCTAGTGGACAATTACTTAAATATGAGCCAGCAGTGTGTGGCAGCTGCCCAAAAAGCCAACACAGTACTAGGCTGCATTATCAGAAGGATAGAATCAAGATTATGTGACATATTAATACTACACTATAATGACTTGGTAAGATCAACTTGGTATACTGGTCCAGTTTTGGTTGCCACAATAAAAAAAAGAGACTCTAGATAAGAGTATGGAGAACAACAATAAAGTTGATGAGGGGACTGGAGCCTAAAACATATAAAGAATGGTTACTGGAATTGGGTATGTCTACTTTAATGAAAAGAAGGACTAGGAGTGACTTGATAGCAGTGTTCCAATATCTAAGGGGTTGGCATAAAGAGGAGGGAGTCAAGCTATTCTGCAAAGCATCTGAAGACAGGACAAGAAGCAATGGGTGGAAACTCATCAAGGAGAGAAGCAACCTAGAATTAAGGAGAAATTGCCTCCAGAAGTTGTGAATGCTCCAACACTGGAAGTTTTTAGGAAGAGATTGGACAACCATTTGTCTGAAGTGGTTTAGGGTTTCCTGACTGAACAGGGGGTTGAATTTAGGAGACCTCCAAGATTCCTTCCAATTCTGTTATTCTGTTAAATTGAACTCTACTATTTTTTAGATTTTGGACCAAAGAAAAAGATGGTGGCTTGCCAGAAATGCCATGGGGGAGAAAGGCTATATTCCTAATAATATTCTGGAATCTAAGAATCAGACATCTAATGAACACAGTCCAGAGCAAGTGGGTACAATTTTCTTTTGTGTCATGTGGCATTGCAGAGACAGATGCTTTATGCTAGGTGTTATTTCACATAATCACTTCTTCCCTGCTGTATAAAATTGAGGCATATCTAGGGAGCAGATCTCTATTGGCAATGTGATACAAAATCAGAAAAAGGATATGTTCTCTGGGAAAGTGGGCATCTCTGCATACTTCGTTGGAACCAGCTGTTTTCTTCAGATAGAATAGCTCTCGTTGGCTATATCTCATTGGAGGCTCTTATACTAAATACTTCTTAATATCCAGTTTATGAATTATCCTGATTCTGATTGTGTCATAAAGTTAGCTGCAAATTCATGGAGGAAGAATAGCAAGAAGTCTCATCCCAACGGTATAGGTTTTTTGGAATTAAAACTGAGAAATTAAGTTGGTAATTTAGTACAAGCAGACATTCTCAATCTGCTGTACCAATGTGTAAGTATAGAACTGATTTATGCTAAATATAGACAACACACTTGAAGCTTCTAGCAGCAGCACTTAGGTATTTGAGATTACTGCAAATTTGTATGAGTTATATTTTCACATGCAGCACCCACTGAGAACTAGAACTGAAATTAACAGGGAGGACAATTAACCAGTGGAACAGCTTGCCATCAAAAGTTGTAGGTGCTTCATCACTGGAGGTTTTAAGAAGGGACTGGACAATCACTTGTCTGAAATGGTTTAGGGCAGTGATGGCTAGCCTTTTTGTCGTCGCGTGCCAAAAGTGTAGGGAGCGTGGGGGGATCAGGTGCATGTGTGGCCACACCCATAATTCAGTGCTCCCCCCTGCGCATGCACACGTGACCCCCCCACGCGCAACCCCCACTTTTGGCACGCGATGACATGGTGGGACCGGAAGGCCCATTTTTTGCCCTCCCCAGGCTCCAGAGGTTTCTTGGAGCCTGGGAGGGTGAAAATAGCCTCTCCCCCCACCTCGAAGGACTTCCAGAGGCTGGAAATAGCCTGTGTCCTGACTTCCTGTGGGCCCGGAAGGCCCGAAAATCAGGTGGCTTGTGCGCTGGAGCTGAGCTAGAGCAACGCTCACATGCCCACCGATATGGCTCTGTGTGCAACCTGAGGCACGTGTGCGATAGGTTCGCATCTTGGGTATAGGGTCTCCTACTTGAGCAGGGGGTTGGACTCTCTCCAAGACCTCCAAGTCTCTTCCAGCTCTATTCTGATTGACTGATAGAAGGGAAATTTCAGTTCCTCAAATTTGCAGCCACTTATTAGAAAATAAGATTGAGATCAAGCCCAGTTATTGCAATTTATTTACTGTAATTACACTTATTTCTAAATAGGTAAGCCTTTAGAAGTTTGAGCAATTAATATCCTTTTTTCCTCTGAATCATCTTGTTCCTGTTATCTCTGTATATAGGTTTCAACAGGTTTCACTGATATCCAGCCAAGTTCCTCACCAGCAGAAGTCACAGTTTGGCTCAGGACAAAAGGTTTTTCCAAGATGTAGGTGTCACTTTAATAACTAGTCCAATAAATCTGATTCTTATCATGACTGGTTTGGTTGTTCTAATACTTGATGTCCATGAGATGAAGAGTTGTGTAGAGTAGTAAACTCCTTCTTCACTTTGTTTAGTCCCTTGACACTTAACTTTCATGCAGATGTTCTGCAGCTATTAATCTCAGCCATCATACTATCACTATGACCCAAAGATCTCAAGTTAGAGATATAATTCTAGGTGCTGATAGTTTAACAGAAACCAAATAGAGCAAGATGAATTCAGTAATGCTAACTTATACAGGAAAGACCAGCTTCCACATTTACAGTCAAGCACAACAAGCTCACAGATAGCGTCAGAACTAGAAGGGTCATTTTCCAGTTCTCAGTCATGCAGCAATTTTCAACTCTAACTACACAGAATGGTTGAGAAACCCAGATTGTTCATTTTCAACAACAATAAAAAGGATGCACTGTAGCATGGCCCAATAAACAAAGTACAGTATATAGAATCAGGACCAACCCTGCTTTCTTCTTCCTCAAGGGTCTTCCTCAAGAGTGACTCATTTCGCTATGTATGTACTTTTTGGTTGTTTCAACAGCACAGTTAAATCCCTTGGCATCTTAAATGGTAGACAGCTACTGTCGATGAGCCAAGAAGAACTGAAAATGGCCTGTCCGGAAGAGGGAAGAAAAGTATTTTCAATGCTTAGAGGAGTTAAATCCCCACTGTAGGTAAGACAATGTCTAAAACTTGATCATCAAATCAATCTCAGCGTATCTGCTGAAAGATACAGTATGCTACCCAGTAGTGGGATTCAAATCACGGCACTACTGGTTTGCTATTGGTAGCGCATGGGTGCCGCATGCACTTTGTGAGTGCGTGGCACTTCTGCGCATGCATAGAGCATTTTTGATGATGTCTGGGCGGGTGGGCAAATCAGGGCAAACCAGGAGCAACCCACCACTGATGCTACCATATTGTCAGTGTAGCTTCGTACTGGAATTTAGTCTCCCACTTTTTTTCACCACTGAAAAACACCACTGAATGAAGGAACAACTAAAACATTAGTTGTCAGGACTGTTTTGGATTTTTATCTGATCGATATTGTGGGCAGGAGATGTCCATTCAAAAAGGAATTGGCCTCTGAAGCCCACCAGGGATTTGGCAGATGAGACCTTCTGCCAATAGACTCTTTCTGGGAGCATTTTGGTGGTAGGGGAAATTGAAATAGTGTGCCTTAACAATAAACAGATGGTTCCCACTTACTCCACAGAACAGCAAGAATTATTTATTTATTGTTCATTCATTCATTCATTCATTCATTCATTCAATTTATGAGGGGTCCTTGCTGCTCTTTGAGTTTGGTTGATTTCTTGCAGATGTTTTATTAGCCAACTAGCTACCTAGTTTGGATAATGAAAAGAGAGCACAAAGGACCCCTCATTTCAATCCTGAGCTATTCATTTCTCAGTGATCAATTTGTGTAGCCACACATCTCAACACTGTAATTCTGGGTAGCTAGGACCAGTTCAAAAAAGTAACAAAAATTAAGTACTTTTGCCAGCACCTATGATAAAAACTAAACAAGCAGCAATTAAAATAACCATAATAACAACAATCAAGAGCTTGTGCCCAGGAATGCAAGCACATCTTCAGGACTTGCAAATGGCCAGCAGGGAGTGGTGCTGCAGAAAGCTGATAGGTTTTTTATTTTTATTTTTACTTAAAACATCACAAACAGAAAAAAGGTAAAGAAGTTTGGTTTAACCATCCAAAGATGGTTTGGAATCACTCTACACCTATAAGTTACTCCTTATTCCTTGTTTTTTCATATTTAGCTAAGGAAGATATCAATTAGCAATTTATTTCGTCTATAAGGAAATCTGGTTGTGTAATTTAAAAGAACAAGGCTCAGTTGTTATAAATGTATTCCTACAAATCATGAGATAGTCACACTAAATGCATAATTTAACACCGGGTCATTTTTACCATTCATTTCCTAGCATCTTACACTCATGTGATAGTATTGTGAAGGAAAATTGCCCAATAAGCACAAGGGAGCAAAGAGTAATAGTCTACTGGCAATGTTTTATGAACAGATTGTTGCAAGAGAATGACTGTTAAGCAGAAGAGAAATGAAGCAGCTTGAATCTAATCTTAAGTATTTTCTAATCGGGGTTGCTATTGTACTTCCTGTCAAGGATACTTCTATCTAAATTATAGCACAAAAATGTGCTCCACGATCTTAACATATTTCTTCAAAGGTAACACTTTCATTGTTCTGATGAAGCAACATATATAGTATTCTTCCAGGTCAACTATTTATTTTGGGAAAAAAGTGATACTGAATGGCTTTACATTAGCCTCTATTATTAAGCACACCCACTACAATATTGCTCTGAGGATAAAAGTATATTTACTTCCATACAGTACATGATCCTGAGCTCTTCAAGGGATATGACTTAAGCCAGAATTCACAGAATAGTGAATTCTGAACTTAGTGAATTCTGAACTCACATAATACCAAGATAAAATTAATCATACCCCATTGTAATTTTCCATAAAGTCTCTGTAATTTTTTAAAAATTCCTATTTTAAGTTAGAGTTTAATCTCTGTGCTTCTTTTCACAGTAATGGTCCTCAGCATTAGCTTTTGCAGATCTCCCAACCCATTCCATGATCTATTTTGAAGAGATCATCACTGCATCAATGACACAACTCACTGAAAATGTTATTTAGTTGCATGGTAATCTTCAGTACACTAATTTTCCAGTTAGTTTGTAATTGCTGTGTTTAAAAATATCCTTCAAGAGGGATTTAAGATGCTTCTGTAAATGCTGTAGCAAGTAACATGCTTACCATTTTTGAACGATCTCAAGAACATCTGTAAATGACTTTATTACAGTGGTGACACACTCTTCTATTATCGGGCTATGGCTTTCAGAATAGGGACATTTGGAGTGGTCATTGATTCTTGCAGCCTGGCCTTATCACAGACCACATCGATTTTTCACTGTGAAAGGATACTATATCAAGGAAATATTTGTGAAGAATAGAATCTTAAATGGATCCTTTATATCTTAGAACTTTGAAAAGATAACTTTGAGATAGCCAGGATGTTCTGAATAATGAATCTGATTTGGAAATATTCTATCGTCTCCAGGTGAGGATAATTGGAGCAGGGGACAAAGGATTAAAAGTGTAAAAAGGCTATATTATACTGTATTAATAGGTATTCCATCCCCAGATTTGTAGTTAAGACAGAGATTAATACATTCTGAAAATAATTAATTGATATTTTCCCAAGGATTGGCAGATTATCCACTTAATAAAAAGGCTCCAGCAAGCCAGACAATTATTTTCATCCTCACCCCAACCATTTGAGAGCTACTCACAGATAAGCAGATTCTTTTTGGATAATAGCAATAGCACTTCCACTTAGACTTATATATCGCTTTGCAATGTTTTACTCTCTCCAAGCGGTTTGGTCAGCATATTACCCTCAACAATCTGGGTCATTTTACTGACCTCGGAAGGAGGGAAGGCTGAGTCAACCTTGAGCCTGGTGAGAATCGAACCACTAAACAGGCAGCCAGCCGTCAGCAGTAGTAGTACTGCATTCTAACCACTGTGCCATTGTGGCTTCTCATGTCTTGAGTATTCACCTACTTTCCAACTTTCATCGTTATGTACAAACAGTTTAGGACAAGAACATTTTGCTTGGAAATAGAAGAGTCAGATTGTTCATTCCTTCTGACGCTCTTTCACACTTCTGGTTTAGAAATGAAAATGATTCAATGTATTTACTGGATGAAATATACCATTTTATGAGTGTATTATGAATATGAGTATATCAGGTTTACTTTAATTTCTCCATTTGTCAGTTTAGAAATACTTTCACTGATTCATGCTAGAACATGTTAGAGAGAAGTTGGGCAGAAAAATGAAGTGATTGTTTAAAAAATAATCAATGAACTTCCCTTCTATGAAAGTAATTATGTTTCAATTAATTCCAAATTGTGCATGTGTATTCATTTGAGATTATTCCCAGGATCTGACAGCTTGTAAATTTTGGGTTTGCAAAAAATATTGGACAGTTGACTCATGATTCAATTTTCAGGAACACACTTTTAAGTAAATCAGAATGCAGTTTTCAGAGTTTGCTAGTGTTCTTCTAACTTATTATTTTGTTTAATCCATCTTATTTAAATATTTCTCATTTGTAAAGGAAAATAAAATTAGTAGCCTTTTATATTTCTTCTCTGCTGTTCTCATTTTAGCCAAAGGTCAACAGCTGATCAGCTCTGAGCACACATGAAACAAGTTCTTCATAGATAAAGGCACATTTATGTGAATTACATTAAAACACAGAGATAAAACAGGAGGTGTGGGAGGCTACAAGTCAAAAGCATGTGAAAATGTAACAAACAGGACAACATTACAAAGTAATTCCAAGATACTTTATTGAGCACTGCTGCCTTCCAAATACCTAAACGTCACAATTCTACAGAAAGACCATTCTTTTTCTTATCAACTCCACCCAAGACAAGAATGGAGAAAAAGGAGGAAATATCACATCCAGCAACAGAGTTTTTTTTTTCTTTATGCTTTCTTGTTACCCCATTTGGCCATCTTATTGTTAATTGGAGTTTTCATAAAGCGGCTGGAATTCATGTAAGCGGCAATTTTCTCCAGGGCCTGAGGATGCAGACAAAAGAAATATTTAGGAGACTGAGAGAGTTGTTAGTAATCCAAAAGCTCAAGGAGGCATACTCCTACCAACCGCCCAATAAACCCACCATCAGGGCAACCACACTCATTTCTTCTACACTTGGGGCTTTGGGGCAGCTAAAAAAAAAAAAAAGCTGCATCCACACAGGTAGTCAGTAGATTTCCCACCTGCACCTTCTGAAATCATTCAATTATGGTAGTCCGTTTCACACATGTATACCAATTACAAGCTTACCACTTGGTAGTAGACTTTAAAATCCTTGCACTGTTAGCAACCAGTTCATCATAGGAAAATGTACGTCAAATAAAAGTATGGATGGGAATTTACCACCAAGCCTTCTGAAGCTTGTTTCATATAATAAAGGGACAGTAGTCCATACCGTAAGGGTAGTATTTGTCATATATTTCTGCCCATGCAATTTGGACATCCAATCTAGCCAACAGATAAATGCTGTGGGTTAATCTGTCAGTTCCTGCCCAAACCCAGTAAACTAAGCCACAAGATCCACAAAGCCAGCGAATTTCATGAAGCCAAAGCTAACCTCAAAACGGGTCAGAAAATCTTGGAGATTCTTGAATTGATCGAGGCACTTGGGTTCAAGCATCCGGTTTTGATCAAGTACATCATACATGAGGAAGTCTACAAATGTGATCTGGGGGGAAAAAATCAATAGTGAGTCACCAAAAAGATCAGACCTGCCCAAAGATACCCAGGTATGGTTATACATGTACCTTATCCCCAGCAAACCACTTTCTATCTCCCAAAAACTGGGAGAAAAGTTTCAGTTTCCCTGGTAACTGCTCCAAATATCCAGGCTTGAGTTTCTCCTGCAAAACAAGCAAGTAGACAAAACGGAATTGAAAACATTGATTGTTTCTACCCAACAGTTATGGAATTTGACATGCTCCATCCAAGAGCCATTGGAGGAAGCCAAAGTTACTCCTTACATTCTGATAGTATTACGGCAGTACTGAACGTTTTGACAGTAACTTTGGATCACATAAAATGTATTCCTTCCAGTCCAACCACTGGACACATAGCAATATGTGCAATGAGAGCAGCAAGTATGACCAGCAAACATAACTCATATCTATACAGCAATTCTATTGAAAAGTGAACGAAAATTCCTTTGCACTTTAACTTTGAGAGAGCTAGTTGACAGGTTTATTATTTGGAGCATTATGCAAACACACAACACAGTTCCCCATTGCAGATATTCACATATTGATTTCAAATATCAGCAGATATCTAAGTTTAACATGGAAGTGTGTGCAAAGATCAATATCATGAACTGGGAGGTTCATATCTGGAGGTTTCACATATAGACATTTCAAAATTTGTTAATGCCTGAATACAGGCAATAGCCCTTAAAAAAACCCCTCTCCATCTTGATTCCCAGAAAACTGACAGAGATATTGGCAGATGGTTACACATCACTTTTATACACTTGCCACAAGAAACCTTCAGAGACACACCCAGTAACTATGTTTTCTGTGTTATAATTGGATCCAGTCTTTAGTTCGTACAGCATTACATGGCAGCATTTCTTTATTCCGGTTTACTAGAAAATGAAAATGAAGGTGACTCAACTCACAAAGTCAGGATTGTAGCAAATCATCACCAAGCCCATACGGAAATCCATCACTTGATTCTCCAGCATGTCCACTCTGATAAGTTCTTCCTCAGTTTTGCCGCCTGTAGATAGTACAGAGAGATGAAAAATACTGGGCAGCAGAAACGTGTTAATCAGCCAGTTCAGCTGCCAAAAGAGCTCAGATATACTTACAAAGATGGTGCTTGCGTGCGATGTACCTGAGAATAGCATTACTCTGTGTCAATTTGGTCTTGCCATCAATTAAGTATGGAAGCTGGAAAGTAGACAGAATGAACTGCTTAAGAACAAATCTTTGCCATTTTAGTTTCAGTTTCAGTTTATTAGATTTCTATACCGCCCTTCTCCCGGAGGACTCAGGATCGTGCACAGCCATAATAAAACACAGAATCATACAAAAATTAAAACCAGTTAAAAAGAATTAAACAAATTAGCCTTGTTCATTTAAAACCTATAATTTAAAATATCCCATCGAGGGTCTTATTCAGCCAGGCCAGCCTGTTGAAAAAGCAGAGTCTTTAGGGCCCAGCAGAAGGTTCGGAGGTCGGGGATCGTACGTATGCCAGGGGGTAGTTCATTCCAGAGGCTTTGTTCATTTTAGGCTTTTACATGATTCCTCTCTATCTAATTGTCCTTCAGCTATCCTCTTTATCCAAGTCCTCATATACGAACACCATAGAAAACAGCATATTGATAAGATACTCTTCCCACCATTATACATGCAGTTACTTACATTAGGAAAGTCCAGCCCCAATTTTTCTTTTTCATTGATCCATTGACTTTTATCATAATCTGGAGCTGGTAAAAAATGGGAGATAGAAAGTTCAGACAGCCAGAAAATTTAAGTAAGATATAAACTGCTTATCTTTCACTAGACAAAGCAATCAATTTTAGGAAATGCCAAAAAGTGCATGCTTTTCCTGACCCAGTTATAGCAAGTACCATACCAAATGTTGACAAGTTTACCTCTGCCATTTAATGACTGGTTGGATGATAAGCATAGCTTGGCTACCGAATTAATCCAAGTTTTGGAATTTGTCCATTGCACTGAACCATAAAGTAACTAAATGGGCTAGGTTTATATAACACATCAAGTCACAAAACAAAGATTAAGAGGTAAGCAAGACAAGCTTAGCATTCTGTTAACAGCCATTAAGCCTTCAGTTGACCTCGTTAAATATATTTTGAGACTTCTGTGGGTCATCTGAATTCTTGGTTTCCTATCAAGAATATTCCCCAGGATGTCATGTAACATTCTACAAGTTGTTTCAAGGAAACAATTTGGCAAGATCAAGCTACTTGAAGAAATTATCCTCCCCAGGTGGATAAATGGAAAACTCCATAAATATTTGGCACAATAAATAATTAGAGTGGTTTATTTCTTAGATTTAGATGCTCTATTTGAAGAAGAGAATTTGGTGCCAATATAATATGAGGTGCCTACCAGCATGGTCAGAACTGCTGCTGTGGTCATATGACCCCCATCGACCCCCTTTCTCCCTACAAGCTTCCCAGGCTTCCCTATTAACTTGTGGGAAGGTGTTGGAAGAACACTGTGAATGAAGAGTGGGGAGGGAGCACCTCAAGCTATCGCAGAATTAACACCAAAATCTCTCCCACATCTTTAATAGCTATTTTACTAAGGTTGACCTGAAAGTAACTTGCAAATAAAACTAAGAAATCTTACAGAGCAGTGCATAGGCATAAATATAAAAGAGCAAGGTTAGAGAAAAGGAATGGGAAACAAGTAAGGCCTTCGAGTTCCTTAGTATCCAGGTAGAGAGACCAAGAATCAGCAGAGATAAATGGAGATATTCTGCTGGATTAGAAACTTGCAATTGTAGTGATAAAGATTATGCAACATCCTTGACTTGAACTTTCATTAGAAGAACACTATTATACTCCATAGGACTTGCCTAAAGCCAACTCAAGAGCACTGAAATGTGCAATGCTGAACAAATTATTTAATAATTTCTGTGACTTTTGGCAGCAAATAGCTAAAATGATAGGTATATTAGAATCATTTACTGATAGGCACCCAAACATCATTATGAGCCAGAGGTCTCCTAATGAGATGAGTCTGAATGAACCTAGTTCTAATGGCAACATATGCCAAAATAAGGGAGGGGCCTGAGATGATGAATGGATATAAGGAGCCTGTTGTTATATAAAGGAAAAATATCTTAAGTTAATGGCTTTGGGAAGAAGCCCATAATATTGCACTAAGAGAGATCATCTGGAAAAGTTCCAATACAACAGTTGTATCACAGCTCAGCCTTCAATGAACAGCTCCATCTAATTATTGTGCACACCACTCTACCTTAGGTAACTTAAGGAATGTTTACATAATTTACTCTGCTTTTCTTCTACTCTAACCATTTATACATTCGTGTAGAGCAAGAACACATTTCCCATATTCTTAGGAATACTCAAAAGCTAGAACGAAGAATGAAGAGCTGAGCTAATATTTACATTCAACAAGTTATATTCACAGAAGAAAACTAGGGGGAGGAGAAGACTTCAGTACAAATGAAACTTGGCAAGTCACACAAACCTTCTCCACAGCTGTAAAACTTATCTTCATAAGGTGTTCCTGTGTATTCAAGCATCAATCGAATGCTATGGGCAAGCTGTAAAGAAAAGAAGCAAACCAGCCATCAGACAGGTGGGATAATTTTTCACAAGATGTGAAGAGATGTTACCATTGAGGTAAACAGGGCCAAGAAATGGACAGAGTAGAGATTTCAGGAATGCTCTTTATTCTTACTGGGTAGAATGACAAGCACTTTGAAAGTCTCTATCAAGAGTTCCTCACTACTCCATGGAAAATCAAGGCAGGGTTATTTCGAGTTTCTTCTCAATTTTTCTTCCTCCTTGGGACTGAACTCCTGACTTAGGCTGGATAAACAAGAGCCACTTGAACAGGAAACTCTGCTACTTAAATCCTGTTCATGGTTCTTTGAGCTCCTTCAATATTTTCCAATGCTTCCAACAAAACTTATTTTTCTTTATCAATATAAAAATTTTAGGGGGAACCAATGGTTCAGACAGAGGGTTTATATATCCTCCAATCTCATCAGTACAAATAAATGAGATTTATGTTCCAAACATTTTAAAACACCTAGTAGTCACCGTTTTCCAATTCCATTGTATTCACACATAGACGGGTCATTCAACTATTTTGGACCGGGAGCCACACTAATGTCCTTCTTGGGTGGCGGATTTTCTTTTGTGAATAACGGAACAAAAAAAAGGATTTCCTACTGGACTTTAAGCTGTGATCTTGGAAGCAAGAGGTAATAGGCAGTCTGGAAGGTTGTTTATTCAACTTATTGAACTTACTTATTGAAAATGTATCACCCATCTCCTCCCACTTATGACTGTATGACTGTAACCTTGTTGCTGGTATCCTTAAGATTTATATTGACTGATTCCTAGTATGATTTGATTGCTTATTTGTTCCCTATGGCTATCATTAAGTGTTGTACCTTATGATTCTTGACGAACGTATCTTTTCTTTTCCTTATGCACCTTGTGTGTCTAATCACACTTGGCCAATAAAGAATTCTATTCTATACTGTTCCCACCCCTTTATCTACGGGACAGGAAAAAGAAGGAAAAACCTCCGGGAACGACCACCTGATTTCATTGTGAGAACCAAGTGGGCAGGGGAAAATGTAAAAAAACCATTTTGAAAATGTTAAATCCGCTTTAACCGTGGACATGTTCCTACCCTTCGCTTCCCCTCCGCACCGCTATTCCGGCAACGTTTATTTAGATCCAAATGCCAATTTTACTTAATAGATTGGGCACACCTCTCTCCTCTCCCCGAAACAAAGAAGGGGCCCCGCTGGAAGGAAGAAAAAAAAAGCGAAACTCGTTTCGGGCAGCGAGCTCACTAGGTCTGCAGGCGCAGGAGACCGAAGCAGGCCTCCTCCCCTCCCCCAATGAAACAAAGTCCCGCGTGTAAAACAAACCCAGCTGGTCTTGCAAAGCAGCCAGGCTGGCAATGCCCCCGCCGGGAACCGGAGAAAGGTCAGGAGAAGCCCGCGGAAACGCCGCCTCTACTTCCATTCGCCCGCAGGCAGAGAAAGGCCTTACTGGGGCGCGGGAATCTCCCCGTCTTTTCAAACGGCGCCCTGCAGGAGAGGCGGCCGCTTTCCCTGCACGCCTCTGCTCCAACCTGGAGCCCCGCCGGCATCGTTGATGGCAGCCGCGAGAGAAGAGAGCAGCAGGTCCTGCACGGCAACCGGGGAAAAAGCAAAGCCAGCCCCGATTTTTGTGTTTTGTTTTGTTTTTTGCCCGAGCAGCTCACCCCTCTAATGTCCCAGTAGCCCAGAATCATCGTCATGGCGCTCGCAGCTCCTCGGCTCTGTTGCTAACACCGCGGACTCTTGGTTTCGCGGGAAACCGGGCTCTGCAACCTAGAGAGGTAGACTCCGTCTGGGAGGGGCTTCATAAATGAATAAAGCGCCGCCTCGATTGCCAAAACAGGCAGCGGAACTTGGTGTGTGTGTTGGGGGGTGTTTCTCCAAAGTGGGTGGGGTGTGCTGGCAGCCCAATACCAGAAGCGTTAATTGCAACATGCAACTGCTCTTTCGGCCCCTTCGGAAGAGCGCCTTTTTGCTGAGTTTGGGATTTGAGTTTTGGGTGGAATTGGAACGGCTCTTCTGAAAATTTGCCCTCTTAAGTCCAGTTAGATCCGCCATCGGTAGAGGCCCTTTTTTGCAGGTCTGGTGGCTGCGCTGAAGAGATGAATGAGAAATAGCGCCAACGGCTTCTAACATTCCCGAAGCTGTTAACGATTGCTTAACGCCAGGTCCAAGTGCGTGGACCGAGAAGAACTTTGAGCGGAGGTGCATTCAGTATGAAATTCAGAGCAAGCGATTGTGGCAAACTCCCGAGTCAAAGGTGAGACCGGGATCCGCAGAAGTGGCCCTCCAGTCTTCTCTCTCCCTAAACCAGGAGTGAAATTCAGCATGTTCTGGAGTATCGATAGCGGAAATGCAAGAAAACATGCAAATTCAGAGAGCACCAAGCACCCTTCATGATCTGATTTAAATATCATCCATGTTTACAATATGTATATTTGGTGCCGTGGTGGGAGTTCAATTCTAGGTAGCAGCAGATGTTTCTCTACTTGGATGCTAAGCAAAAATGATCTGCTGTGAAGGCCACATAGGATCAGGAAGGGCATCCAGCCAGGAAATGCTTACCTCCAGCCACTTGCCCTGACTCTACCCCGAATTTAATAGACTACAGTGTTGTGGAATAAAGACTGAAAAACATTCCTGGATCAGCCAGAGTCAGTTTATTATTTGCGCAGGCTCAGAATCAGATTTGTACCTGAAACTTTGAACAAAGAAAAGAGCTCTGAAACACAGTTTATATATGTTTCCAAGACAAAGGGTTTGGTGAGCTCATGCGTTTTCCCTATATGGTTAACATGAGCTCATGCATTTTCCATATATGGTTAACATACACTTGTTATATGATAATTGACACACTTCCTAATTACTAAACCATTACTAAACCATTATTTTCTAGTTTATAAGATTATCTTTAGCTAGACAACCTTCCTTAGTTCTGTAATTACTAATACAGGAGAGTTATTGCTGTCCTTAGGTCATTAAGTGACTCTAATATACGTCTTTGTGTCTTTGACAGTGATTCCCCTCAAATGTTTTCCATATGGCTTGTCCTTCCTTGACAGCTAGGCCTCATTAGAAGATATATTTACCAATAATAGGCTTTAACTGATTCTTAATATAATTTCCAACCAAGCACACTTCTCCCTTATAATAATGTGAATAGAGAGGGTCATTTAGGGTTCATGTAACTGATTCTGTATGATTCCTACTTTATTCACTTTTATTCCCATTTACCTTATTCCAATTATTTTATTCACTTTTACTCACTTTAACAGGGTTATAAAAAGAGAATATATCTTTAATGCAACATTAAAAATAAAGAAGAATTTCAATTGCACCATTGAGAAAAGAAAAGAAAAGAAAAAAGGGAAGGGAAGGAAAGGAAAGGAAAGGAAAGGAAAGAAAGACCAAAAATGATTTTAACTGTGACAATTTTAGAAGACATTATGGGAAAAAATATCTTCAATTAGAATAATTGTTTGGGGTTGGGAGGAGGGGGAAGTGGGATAGATACTCTCTGCTATATTAAATCTTAAACTGCTGGTAAACTCTATAAATCATATTCAACTATGTGTCTAATTTACCATGATAGTCCCAGCATCAGAAGCAGACGTTGTATCCCAGTGAATACATGTTACAGCAGGTTTACTTTAATTTCTCCATTTGTCAGTTTAGAAATACTTTCACTGATTCATGCTAGAACATGTTAGAGAGAAGTTGGGCAGAAAAATGAAGTGATTGTTTAAAAAATAATCAATGAACTTCCCTTCTATGAAAGTAATTATGTTTTAATTAATTCCAAATTCTGCATGTGTATTCATGTGAGATTATTCCCAGGATTTGACAGTTTGCAAATTTTGGGTTTGCAAAAAATATTTGGACAGTTGACTCATGATTCAATTTTCAGGGACACACTTTTAAGTAAATCAGAATACAGTTTTCAGAGTGCTAGTGTTCTTCTAACTTATTATTTTGTTTAATCCATCTTAATTAAATATTTCTCATTTGTAATGGAAAATAAAATTAGTAGCCTTTTATATTTCTTCTCTGCTGTTCTCATTTTAGCCAAAGGTCAACAGCTGAGCAGCTTTGAGCACACATGAAAGCAGTTCTTCATAGATAAAGGCACATTCATGTGAATTACATCAAAACACAGAGATAAAATAGGAGATGTGAGAGACTACAAGTCAAAGGTATGTGATAGTGTAACAAACAGGACAACATTACAAAGTAATTCCAAGATACTTTATTGAGCACTGCTGCCTTCCAAATACCTAAACGTCATAATTCTACAGAAAGACCATTCTTTTTCTTATCAACTCCACCCAAGACAAGAATGGAGAAAAAGGGGGTAATATCACATCTAGCAACAAAGATCTTTTTTCTTTATGCTTTCTTGTTACCCCATTTGGCCATCTTATTGTTAATTGGAGTTTTCATAAAGCGGCTGGAATTCATGTAAGTGGCAATTTTCTCCAGGGCCTGAGGATGCAGACAAAAGAAATATTTAGGAGACTAAGAGAAGTTGTTAGTAAGCCAAAAGCTCAAGAAGGCATACTCCTACCAACCACCCAATAAACCCACCATCAGGGCAACCACACTCATTTCTTCTACACTAAAAATACATTCTAGATCAGGGTCTCCAACCTTGGCAACTTTAAGACTTGTGGACTTCAACTCCCAGAGTTCCTCGGCCAGCTTTGCTTTGCTGGCTGAGGAACTCTGGGAGTTGAAGTCCACAAGTCTTGAAGTTGCCAAGATTGAAGACCACTGTTCTAGATGAAACCACATTAACAGAGTACCCTCCACATACCTTTTCCCTTTCAACCTCTGCTGCCATGCCTAGTTGGGAAAGATGATGGGGATGAAGTCCAAAAACCAGTTAGGGCAGGGGTCCCCAACCCCCAGGGCCACAGAAGTGGAGGATGAGCACGAGTGCATCCCCACTTGTGCGAACAGAGGTTGAACATGTGCACATGCACGCCAAATGGTGCTGCACACTTCCTCTCTCCCCTGCCCCCACAAAGCCAGAAAGCTTGGGGAACTCTGAGTTAGCAAATAGCTGCTAGCTTTAGTGCCAATTATATTTTGCTTTCCACCTAGAATTGGAGGGGAAACTTTCAGTTTTTTATAGTTATTCATTATTTTAAATCCAGTCTTGGGGAGGGGCTTGGGGGCAGCTAAAAAAAAAAGCTGCATCCACACAGGCAGTCAGTAGATTTCCCACCTGCACCTTCTGAAATCATTCAATTATGGTAGTCCGTTTCACACATGTATACCAATTACAAGTTTACCACTTGGTAGTAGACTTTAAAATCCTTGCATTGTTAGCAACCAGTTCATCATAGGAAAATGTACGTCAAATAAAAATATGGACAGGAATTTACCATCAAGCCTTCTGATGCTTGTTTCATATAATAAAGGGACAGTAATCCATACCGTAAGGATAGTATTTTTCATATATTTCTGCCCATGCCAATTTGGACATCCAACCTGGCCAACTGATAAATGCTGCGGGTTAATCTGTCAATTCCTGCCCAGATCCAGTAAGTACAGAGAGATCTTAAGTCACAAGATCCACAAAGCCAGCAAATTTCATGAAGCCAAAGCTAACCTCAAAACGGGTCAGAAAATCTTGGAGATTCTTGAATTGATCGAGGCACTTGGGTTCAAACATGCGGTTTTGATCAAGTACATCATACATAAGAAAGTCTACAAATGTAATCTGGGGGGAAAAAATCAATAGTGAGTCACCAAAAAGATCAGACCTGCCCAAAGATACCCAGGTATGGTTATGCATGTACCTTATCCCCAGCAAACCACTTTCTATCTCCCAAAAACTGGGAGAAAAGTTTCAGTTTCCCTGGTAACTGCTCCAAATATCCAGGCTTGAGTTTCTCCTGCAAAACAAGCAAGTAGACAAAACGGAATTGAAAACGTTGCTTGTTTCTACCCAACAGTTATGGAATTTGACATGCTCCATCCAAGAGCCATCGGAGGAAGCCAAAGTTACGTTCTGATGGCATTATAGCAGTACTGAACCTTTTGACAATACCTTTGGATCACATAAAATGTATTCCTTCCAGTCCAACCACTGGACACATAGCAATATGTGCAATGAGAGCAGCAAGTATGACCAGCAAACATAACTCATATCTATACAGCAATTCTACTGAAAATTGAATGAAAATTCCTTTGCACTTTAACTTTGAGAGAGCTAGTTGACAGGTTTATTATTTGGAGCATTATGCAAACACACAACACAGTTCCCCATTGCAGATATTCACATATTGATTTCAAATATCAGCAGATATCTAAGTTTAACATGAAAGTGTGTGCAAAGATCAACATCATGAACTGGGAGGTTCATATCTGGAGGTTTCACATGTAGACATTTCAAAATTTGTTAATGCCTGAATACAGGCAATAGCCCTTAAAAAAAAACCCTCTCCATCTTGATTCCCAGAAAACTGACAGAGATATTGGCAGATGGTTACACATCACTTTTATACACTTGCCACAAGAAACCTTCAGAGACACACCCAGTAACTATGTTTTCTGTGTTATAATTGGATCCAGTCTTTAGTTCATACAGCATTACATGGCAACATTTCTTTATTCCAGTTTACTAGAACATGGAAATGAAGGTGACTCAACTCACAAAGTCCGGATTGTAACAAATCATCCCCAAGCCCATACGGAAATCCATCACTTGATTCTCCAGCATGTCCACTCTGATAAGTTCTTCCTCAGTTTTGCCGCCTGTAGATAGTACAGAGAGATGAGAAATACTGGGCAGCAGAAACGTGTTAATCAGCCAGTTCAGCTGCCAAAAGAGCTCAGATATACTTACAAAGATGGTGCTTGCGTGCAATGTACCTGAGAATAGCATTACTCTGTGTCAATTTGGTCTTGCCATCAATTAAGTATGGAAGCTGGAAAGTAGACAGAATGAATTGCTTAAGAACAAATCTTTGCCATGTTAGGCTTGCACATGATTGCTCTCTATCTAATTGTCCTTCAGCTATCCTCTTTATCCAAGTCCTCGTATACGAATACTATAGAAAATAGCATATTGATAAGATATTCTTCCCAACCATTATATATAGTTACTTACGTTAGGAAAGTCCAGCCCCAATTTTTCTTTTTCATTGATCCATTGACTTTTATCATAATCTGGAGCTGGTAGAATATGGGAGATAGAAAGTTCAGACAGCCAGAAAATCTAAGTAAGATATAAACTGCTTACCTTTCATTAGACAAAGGAATTGATTTTAGTAAATGCCAAAAAGTGCATGCTTTTCCTGACCCAGTTATAGCAAGTACCATACCAAATGTTGACAAGTTTACCTCTGCCATTTAATGACTGGTTGGATGATAAGCATAGCTTGGCTACCGAATTAATCCAAGTTTTGGAATTTGTCCATTGCACTGAACCATAAAGTAACTAAATGGGCTAGGTTTATATAACACATCAAGTCACAAAACAAAGATTAAGAGGTAAGCAAGACAAGCTTAGCATGCTGTTAACAGCCATTAAGCCTTCAGTTGACCTGGTTAAATATATTTTGAGACTTCTGTGGGTCATCTGAATTCTTGGTTTCCTATCAAGAATATTCCCCAGAACGTCATGTAACATTCTACAAGTTGTTTCAAGGAAACAATTTGGCAAGATCAAGCTACATGAAAAAATTATCCTCCCCAGGTGGATAAATGGAAAACCCCATAAATATTTGGCACAATAAATAATTAGAGTGGTTTATTTCTTAGATTTAGATGCCCTACTTGAAGAAGAGAATTTGGTGCCAATATAATATGAGGTGGCTACCAGCATGGTCAGAACTGCTGCTGTGGTCATATGACCCCCCTTTGTCCCTACAAGCTTCCTAGGCTTCCCTATTAACTTGTGGGAAGGTGTCAGAAGAACACTGTAAATGAGGAGTGGGGAGGGAGCACCTCAAGCTATCACAGAATTAACACCAAAATCTCTAAAACCTCTTTAATAGCTGTTTTACTAAGGTTGACCTGAAAGTAACTTGCAAATAAAACTAAGAAATCTTACAAAGCAGTGCATGGACATACTGTATATACTCGAATATAAGCCGACCCGAATATAAGCCGGGGCACCTAATTTTACAACAAAAAACCTGGGAAAACTTATTGACTCAAGTATAAGCCTAGGGTGGGAAATGCAGCAGCTACTGGTAAATTTCAAAATAAAAATAGATACCAATAAAATTACTTTAATTGAGGCATCAATAGGTTAAATGTTTTTGAATATTTATTTCAAAGAAAAATAATAAACTAGGTCTGTAAGTGCATAGTGTAAACTACAGTATAACTAAATTACACAACAGAATGTAATATATATACCAAAAATAATTCAATAACAATTTAATCTGATACATTGGGTGAAGTGATGTAGGGCTTGATCTAAGTTCAAGCTTCTGTTAAGAGATATCTGCATTCTCTCTCCCTTCCTTTTTCTTTTTTTTCTCTTTTTTTTTGCCTCTTTCTTTCTTCTCTCTCTTTCTTTCTTTCTTTCTCCCTCCCCTTCTCCTTTCTGTGAAGAACCCCAGAAGGTCTTTGGTAGGAGGAAGAAAAGCGGACATTTTGAAACGTTTTGTAGCTTACCCTGAGCAAGGATAGCTAGTGCAGGCACTTAAAATAAGCTCTCACCTCAAGTTCAGTGAACTCAGGGATCCCCAAACAGTGAGGATGAAGTGTGAGTAAAAGGGTTTACCCTTCCCTCCCTCCCCATCCTCTCTCTTTCTTTCTCCCTCCCTTTCTCTTTCTCATCTGGCATTCTTAGAGCTCCACTATTGATTAGCTTAGCCTGAGCAAGGATACTAGCAGCCAGCCTATTACAGTAAGCTCTCAACTCAAGCTCAGTGCACATGGGGATCTCCCTAAACACTGAGGATTTCTTCGTTTCTTTCTCCCTTGAAGCCCCCCCCCCAGCCCGTTTTTGCTTCCAGGGGGCTGCACGGAGTCTTGCTAGGCACCCCCCCCACGCCCCATTTTGGCCTTAGCAAGCCTCCCTGCAGCCCCTGGAAGCCAAAACGGTTTGCAGGAAAGGTAGTTTTCCTCACTCAAGTATAAACCGAGGGAATGGGTTTTTCCCCAGCATAAAAAATGTGCTGAAAAACTCGGCTTATATTTGAGTATATACGGTAAACATAAAAGAGCAAGGTTAGAGAGAAGGAATGGGAAACAGCCCTTGAGTGCCTTGGTATCCAGGTAGAGAATCAACAGAGATAAATGGAGATATTCTGATGGATTAGAAGCCTGCAATTGTAGTGATAAAGATTATGTAACCTCCTTGACTTGAACTTTCATTAGAAGAACACTATTATACTCCATAGGACTTGCCTAAAGCCAACTCAAGAGCACTGAAATGTGCAACGCTGAACAAAATTATTATTTAATAATTTCTGCGATTTTTGGCAGCAAATAGCTAAAACGATAGGTATATTAGAATCATTTACTGATAGGCACCCAAACATCATTATGAGCCAGAGGTCTCCTAATGAGATGACAGTCTGAATGAACCTAGTTCTAATGGCAACATATGCCAAAATAAGGGAGGGGCCTGAGATGATGAATGGATATAAGGAGCCTGTTGTTATATAAAGGAAAAATATCTTAAATTAATGGCTTTGGAAAGAAGCCCATAATATTGCACTAAGACTGACGGCGAACCTATGGCACACGTGCCACAGATGGCACATGTAGCCATATCAGTGGGCATGCCATCTGATTTTCAGGCCTTCTGGGCCCACCAGAAGTAGGGAAACAGGCTGTTTCCTGCCTCCAGAGGGGCTGGGTGGGGGGGAAGGCCCGTTTTTCTTTCTTACCTGGCTGTAGATCCTCTCTATGCATCTGTGGAGGGCGAAAACAGCCTTTCGCCCTTCCTCGGAGGCCCTCCAAAGGCCTGAAATGGCCCATTTCCCAACTCCCGGTGGGACAGGAAGTGACTTTTTTGCTGTCCCCAGCCTCCAGAGACTCCTAGAGAGGCTGGGGACAGCAAAAAATGTTACTTCCTGTCCCACTGGGAGTTTGGAAATGGGCCATTTCAGGCCTTTAGAGGGCCTCCAAGGAAGGGCGAAAGGCTGTTTTTGCCCTTCCCAGATAAATAGAAAGGATCTGGAACCAGGTAAGAAAGAAAAACCGGTCTACCAGGCCATCGAGTGCCAGGAGCAGGGGGGGGGGGTGTTGAAAGGAGGGGTTGCGCGCGCATGCGCAGGGCAGAGCACATAGAATTATCGGTGTGGGCACGTGTGTGCGGGACCCTTCCCTTCTCCCCCTCCTGGAACGCGATGGCAAAAAGGTTAGCCATCACTGCACTAAGAGATCATCTGGAAAAGTTTCAATACAACAGTTGTATCACAGCCCAGCATTCAATGAACAGCTCCATCTAATTATTGTGTGCATCACTCTACCTAAGGTAACTTAAGGAATGTTTACATAATTTACTCTGCTTTTCTTCTACTCTAACAATTTATACATTCGTGTAGAGCAAGAACACATTTCCCACATTCTTAGGAATATTAAAAAGCTAGAAACGAAGAATGAAGAGCTGAGCTAATATTTACATTCAACAGGTTATATTCCCAGAAGAAAACAAGGGGGAGGAGAAGACTTCAGTACAAATGAAACTTGGCAAGTCACACAAACCTTCTCCACAGCTGTAAAACTTATCTTCATAAGGTGTTCCTGTGTATTCAAGCATCAATCGAATGCTATGGGCAAGCTGTAAAGAAAAGAAGCAAACCAGCCATCAGACAGGTGGGGTAATTTTTCATAAGATGTGAAGAGATGTTACCATTGAGGTAAACAGGGCCAAGAATTGGACAGAATAGAGATTTCAGGAATGTTCTTTATTCTTACTGGGTAGAATGACAGGCACTTTGAAAGCCTCTATCAAGAGTTCCTCACTACTCCATCTCATACCAAGCAAAATCAAGGCAGGATTATTTCGAGTTTCTTCTCAGTTTTTCTTCCTCCTTGGGACTGAACTCCTGACCCCCATTTAGGCTGAATAAACAAGAGCCACTTGAACAGGAAACTCTACTACTTAAATCCTGTTCATGATTCTTTGAGCTCCTTCAATATTTTCCAATGCTTCCAACAAAACTTATTTTTCTTTATCAATATAAAAATTATAGGGGGAACCAAGGGGAGCAATGGTTCAGACAGAGGGTTTATATATCCTCCAATCTCATCGTACAAATAAATAAGTGAGATTTCTGTTCCAAACATTTTAAAACACATAGTTTTTCCAATTCCATTGTATTCACACATAGACGGGGCATGCAACTCTTTTGGACCAGGAGCCACACTAAATGTCCTTCTTGGATGGCGGATTTTCTTTCGTGAATAACGGAACAAAAAAAAAAAGGATTTCCTACTGGACTTTAAGCTGTGATCTTGGAAGGCAGGAGGTAAAAGGCAGCCTGGAAGGTTGTTTATTCAATTTATTGAATTTACTTATTGAAAATCCTATCACCCATCTCCTTCCACTTATGACTGTATGACTGTAATCTTGTTGCTGGTATCCTTAAGATTTATATTGACAGTTTCCTAATATGATTACTTATTTGTTTCCTATAACTATCATTAAGTGTACCTTATAATTCTTGACGAACGTATCTTTTCTTTTATGTACACTGAGAGCGTATGCACCTTGTGTGTCTAATCACACTTGGCCAATAAAGAATTCTATTCTATACTTAAGTTCCCACCCCTTTATCTACGGGACAGGAAAAAGAAGAGTGATTCCTCAGGGAATGATCTCCTGATTTCATTGTGAGAACCAAGTGGGCAGGAGGAAATGTAAAAAATCCACCTTGAAAATGTTAAATCTGCTTTAACCAGGGGTGAAATCCAGCAGGTTCTGGAGAACCAGTAGTGGAAATTTTTAGTACTTTGGAGAACCAACAAATACCACCTCTGGCTGGCCCAGAGTGGGGTGGGAATGGAGATTTTGCAATATCCTGCCCCAGGAGAGGTGGGAATGGAGATTTTGAAGTATCCTCCCCCTGCCACGTTCATCAAGCCACGCCCACAGAATCAGTAGGGAGAAAATTTGGATTTCACCCCCGGCAATAACCGTTAACGTGATCCTACCCATCGCTTCCCCTTCGCACCGCAATTCCGACAACGTTTATTTAGATCCAACTGCCAATTTCATTCAATAGGTTGGGCACACCCCTCTCCTCTCCCCGAGACAAAGAAGGGGCCCCGCTGGAAGTAAAAAAAAAGCGAAACTCGGTGGCAAGCACACTCGGTCTGCAGGCGCGGGAGACCGAACCCCTCCCCCAATGAAACAAAGTTCCGCGTGTAAGACAAACCCAACTGGTCTTGCAAAGCAGCCAGGCTGGCAATGCCCCCGCCGAGAACCGGAGAAAGGTCAGGAGAAGCCCGCGGAAACGCCGCCTCTACTTCCATTCGCCCACAAGCAGAGAAAGGCCTTACTGGGGCGCGGGAACGTCCCAGTCTGCAGGAGAGGCGGCCGCTTTCCCTGCACGCCTCTGCTCCAACCTGGAGCCCCGCCGGCATCGTTGGTGGCAGCAGCGAGAGAAGAGAGCAGCAGGTCCTGCACGGCAACCGGGAAAAAGCAAAGCCAGCCCCGATTTTTGTGTTTTGTTTTGTTTTTTGCCCGAGCAGCTCACCCCTCTAATGTCCCAGTAGCCCAGAATCATCGTCATGGCGCTCGCAGCTCCTCGGCTCTGTTGCTAACACCGCGGACTCTTGGCTTCGCGGGAAACCGGGCTCTGCAACCTAGAGAGGTAGACTCCGTCTGGGAGGGGCTTCATAAATGAATAAAGCGCCGCCTCGATTGCCAAAACAGGCAGCGGAACTTGGTGTGTGTGTTGGGGGGTGTTTCTCCAAAGTGGGTGGGGTGTGCTGGCAGCCCAATACCAGAAGCGTTAATTGCAACATGCAACTACTCTTTCGGCCCCTTCGGAAGAGCGCCTTTTTGCTGAGTTTGGGATTTGAGTTTTGGGTGGAATTGGAACGGCTCTTCTGAAAATTTGCCCTCTTAAGTCCAGTTAGATCCGCCATCGGTAGAGGCCCTTTTTTGCAGGTCTGGTGGCTGTGCTGAAGAGATGAATGAGAAATAGCGCCAACGGCTTCTAAGGTTCCCGAAGCTGTTAACGATTGCTTAACGCCAGGTCCAAGTGCGTGGACCGAGAAGAACTTTGAGCGGAATTCAGTACGAAATTCAGAGCAAGCGATTGTTAGCGCGCATTGGGGCTGAGCGGCAAACTTTCCCGAGTCAAAGGTGAGACCGGGATCCGCAGAAGCGGCCGCCCAGTTACCTCTCACCCTAAACCAGGGGTGAAATCCAGCAGGTTCTGGAGAACCGGTAGCGGAAATTTTGAGCAGTTCAAAGAACCGGTAGCAGAAATTTTGAGTAGTTCAGCAAATACCATCTCTAGCTGGTCCCAGAGTGGGGTGGGAATGGAGATTTTGCAGTATCCTTCCCCTGATATGCCCACAGAACCGGGAGTAAAAAAAATTGGATTTCACCACTCCCCTAAACAGATTTGCATTATGTTATTTTAACTCTGATTTGTGGCTGAAAATAGCAAAGGCTGAAAGTGTGGTCCCAAGCCTAACTGAATCACAGGTTTTGACATTTGTCTGCAGTGACCAAGATGGTGTGACTGTGATCTAATACAAAGTACAAAGTAGAATATTTGTAGCTCGGGGTTGACGTAAAGGGTCCTTGGTGCTCTCTGAGCTTGCTTGTTTTCTTGGAGGCATTTTATTACCCCAAACTAGGTAACACCATCAGTGCTACCTAGTTTGGGTAATGAAACCTTTGCAAGAAAACAAGCAAATTCAGAGAGCACCAAGCATCCCTCATGGGGTTTAAATACCATCCATGTTTACAGTATGTATATTTGGTACCATGGTGGTCTAGTGGTGAAGATGCTCAATCCTACCTAGGATTGAACTTGAGAGTTCAATCCTAGGTAGCAGCAGATGTTTCTCTACTTGGGTGCTAAGAAAAAATGATGCACTGTGAAGGCCACATAGGATCAGGAAGGGCATCCAGCCAGGAAATGCTTACCTCCGTCCACTTGCCCTGACTCTACCTCGAATTTAATAGACTACAGGCTTATAAAAAGGGAGTAAACCTTTAATGCAACGTTAAAAATAAAGAAGCAGAACTTCAATTGCACCATTGTAGCCATTATCTTGACTTTTCTTTTGCATAGCCTGCAGACGTGCACTAACCAGGCTTGATTGTTTAGCTGCATTTTCTAAATCAGAGTTGCTAGGTGTTGTCTTTTAATGTGACACTTTAAATGAAGGATATTTTCAAAATTGTTTTTACAGTATCTCATTTTTCCCATCCCTCAGCATGATTCTACTTGCATAATAGCAGCTGAAATGGAATAGTTGGTCCTTTGTTCTATCTTTTCATTTTTAATCCAAAGTCTGTACAGTAGAACTCTGACTTGTACAAGTCCTAACACTTCTGAGACTTCACATGATCTTGATTCTATCCCTATGTTAATGCAGCCTAGCGTGACGGCTTTTTTGACAGCTGAACACACTGCTGACATATTTGAATATCCACTAGGACTCCAAGATCCCTCTCACAATCACCACTACTGAACCAGGTACCACCTATTTTATACCCGTGCGTTTGGTTTTCCTTAACTTTTCTCACCACTGAATTTCATTTTGTTAGATAGGGCACAGTCTGTCAAGATCCTTCTGTATCTTGAGCCCACCCTCTGGAGTGTTGGCTATTCCTGCCAGCTTGGCGTCATCTGCAAATTTGATGAGTACCCAATCTCTCCTCTCATCTAAATTGTTTATGAAGAAATTGAAGAGTACCGAGCTAAAACAGAGAGTTCTTTGAACTGGTGCAGTGTTTAGTTCTCTATCAACCTTCCCCTTGTTCACTGGCACAGTCTACCAGCAGTGTTGGTGAACAGTATAAAGTGCTGCTCACCACTTTATACAATGTGACACATGATTTCAGTGAGGTTCATTATTTCACCATGTTTTGGTACAGAGCCAAAGATATGACATGGACTAAAGAGAACAAGCAAAATGCAAAAAAAGGGGGGGGAGGGAGGGGGACAGAGAGAGAGAGAAGAAAAGAAAGGAAAAAGGAAAGGAAAAGAAAAAAGAAAGAAAAAGAAAGAAAGAAAGAAAAAAGAAAAAAAACCAAAAATGATTTTAACTGTTTGTGACAATTCTAGAAGACGTTATTGGAAAAAAAATATCTTCCATTAGAAGAAATAATTGTTTGGAGTTGGGAGGAGGGAGAAGTGGGGGAGATATTTTCTGCTCTGTTAAATCTTAAACTGCTGGTTTAAGACTCTATAAATCATATTCAGCTATGCATCTAATTTACCATGGTAGTCCCAGCATCAGAAGCAGATGCTGTATACCAAACAGCTTTATAACATGCACTCCCCAAAAAAGTGGGGGGGGGGCGAATTTTATAGTCTTTGGAAGAGATTTCAGATTTCTCAATCCTTGGGGAAAAAATGTAAATTGCCTGCTCAGTTTTCCCATTGTGGAATCCAAGGGCTATCTACCCACTGCTGTCATGAAAGTCATGAAATTAGCAATCCTACTGTGAATCCCAGTTTTCCAGTGTTGCAGGCTGTTATTAATCAGAAGAGATTGAGGGTATGAGTGGACCAACAGGTGAGGGGGTTAGCTTTCTCCCCTGGCTCTGCTGCCATCACTGTCTTGTAGTTTATCAGCCAACCAGGTGAAACCACCCTCCCACCCCCACCCACCCCAATTAGAGTACTACAGCAGGAATGGGAAGTGTCTGGTTACAGATCTTTCCCTGATCCATCTAGACTGGTTGGTTTGCTTCTCCTTCCACACTGGCACCTCCCAGCTTAAAATAATGAGAAATAAAAGAAGCATGCTGTGATGGAGGGGATCCGATTCACTGCCTTAAAGAGGCCAGCAGATTTCATAATTGCCTGCATGCAATTGGCTCAGACCTGGGGAACCCTCAGCGCATGCCAAAGGGGCTTCAGGGTGAATATGCAGGGACAGCTACTTTGAATGCCTCAGCTGCTATTTGCTCAGCTCTGGCACATACTGGTCAGCCTTCAGAATGGGAACCTCCTGTTAGCGCCCCCTGCTGTAGCTGCTCACTTTCAGAGGCCTTGGCCCACCTGCACTTCCAGGGCGGATGGCTTCTTCAGTTGCTGCAGGAGAACCTGATATGCCCAACCTTGAAGCTCTTTGGATAGCAGGGTAGAAGAGGACTGGCAATTGGAGGCCATGCATCAATAGGCAGCGGAGCCCCCCTTCCTTCTTGTTCTGATGCTTCAACCTGTCTAGCAAATCCAGTTCTTTTCTTCTTATCTCTCAGTAGAACAAAGACAGGGTGGGATTGATGCTACTTTGTCAATATGCCCTTTCTCTTGTCCGACCTGCCTAGGTTTTTTTTGCTTTCCTTTCTGCACAGAGAGAAGAGGATCTTTTTCCTTTGTTGCAAGAACTAGGGCAGCTGGCGGGGTAGGGTGGGGGTGGGGAGTGAGGCTTGCTCCTTTTCTCAGTGCTTCTGAGTTAATGAGTGAAGACAGATGGCTTTTATTAAACTGTAGAGGCTGGGAAATCAAAACTAGTAGTATGAAAAATTAGTCTAGAGAAAAGAAGGACTCCGGAGACTTGATAGCAGTATTCCAGTATGAGGGGCTGCCACAAAGAGGAGGGACTCAGCTTGTTTTCCAAAGCACCAGAGGGCAGGAAAAAAAACAATGGATGGAAACTGAGTAAGGAGAGAAGCAACTTGGAATTAAGGAGAAACTTCCTAGCAATAAGAACAATTAACCAGTGAAATGGCTTGCCTCCAGAAGTTGTGAGCGCTCCAACACTGGAGGTTTTTAAGACTGGACAGTCACTTGTCTGAAATGGTATAGGGTTTCCTACTTGAGCGGGGGGGTTGGACTAGATGACCTCCAAGGTCCCTTCCACCTCTATTCTGATTGAAAGTGCTCCTCATGAGTTTAATCTGCCTTTTCCCTATTACAGGAAGCCGAGTCTCAGGAAAAATACATGGAGTAACATAGTTGGTTACCTAAGCACCATTTATTTAGGAACTTTTCTATTCATGTTATAAAAAGTAACCACCTTTGCTGCAACATTGGAGCCCAAATTTAAAGTGGGGAAACAGACCAAGGAGGGAGTAAGAAACAGACTTATTTTTTTTCAGTTTCTTATATTCTTTATTAGGTGAACATGTGCCTTAGAATCATAAACAAGTTTGGAAGTATGGAGGACTAATGAAGATCCCTCATTTATATGGCAGTTCCAGTTGTTACCCTCCTGAAACTTGTGGTTTCTTCTAGATTTTATTGCCGCCCCACGTGGCACAACTCCAAAAGATGGGACTTCTGATGCAGCGACTTGATTCCAGATAGGAAGCAATCATCTCCAAGGCCTACCGAGAAAGGCAAAAGAAGGATATTTGTCATTGACTAATGTTGTCATTAGGCACAATAGCCTAAGACAGAACAAAACCACACATTTCTGTTTAGTATCTGAAAAGCTATATTTCTCTTGCTTTCAATTGGCAATGTGTTTGCAATATGGGAGATATAACTTTAGAAAACACAAATTGATCAGGTCCTTTGCCACTATTTCATCCATTATGGAAGGTATCTCCAATCTTGGCAACTTTTGTGACTTGTGGACTTCAACTCCCAGAATTCCTCAGCCAGCCATGGTATGTCAAATCTTTTTGAGAACTGAAACGTCTTCTAGGAAAAACCAGAAAGTCCCATTGCCTGTTGAAAAAGCACCTTTGGGACAATCCCTAAAAGTAAAAGCGGGTGGTCGTTGTGGCCAGGAAGGCCTTTGCGCAACTGCGGGTTGTCCGCCAGTTATGCCCTTTCCTGGACCAACAAGTCATTCATGCGCTAGTCACTTCCAGTCTTGACTATCGCAATGCACTCTACACGGGGCTGCCCTTGAAGAGCATCCAGTTGCTGCAAAATGCAGTGGCCCACATGGTTTTGTGCAGACCTCGGTGTACATATGTATTTCCTCTCCTGCGGGAGCTGCATTGGCTGCCAATTTGCTTCCGGGTGCAATTCAATGTGCTGGTTGTCACCTTTAAAGCCCTTCATGTCTTGGGACCAGTTTATCTGAGGGACCGTCTCTTGCCAGTCACATCTACTTGACCCATCAGAGCTGGAAGGAATGGAATGCTGCAGGTCCCCTCTAGGGAGATTCACCTGGTGGTACCCGGAAGAAGGATCTTCTCCATGATGGCTCCCTCTCATTCCCGCAGAGATTGGAATGGTCTCCACTCTAATACTCTTCCAGAAGGCGCTGAAGACCTGATTCTGCCAGTGGGCCTAAGGAACCAGAGCGGGATGGAGCCCATTAAATGGCTCGTGTGATCTGCTGTGGTGGGGGCGAAGGGTGGGGGTGATTTTATGATATTATATTACATTAATTTATTTGATTCTTTTTATTAGTTTTATTGTTTTAAATGAGGTTTTATATTCCATAAGCCGCCTTGAGTTGCCATGGGTGAATAGGCAGCAATATAAATTAATTAATTAAATAAATAAATAAATGTTGAATCAAGTTTGACTGTCACACAATCATGCCCTTTTCTTAGCAACGGCAAAGAAATATTTTTTGATGCCGCCTTTGGAGTGTTTTCACTTTCCTGTTTCACCTACAACCTTGAGATTGGCTGGCTGGAGATACCCCATCTGTAGTCCCATTTCAGCTTAGCTCCTGAGTCCACATGAGAGTGACCAGGTGCAACAGATGCTGTTGCCTGCTGAGACTTTAAGAACCTCAGTGAAGTTATCAACTCCTGCGAAGGTCTTGGAAACTATTGGCTCTGTCACTGCTGCAGGAGCTGACCATTTGCAGAAAAAATCAAAGCTGGCAAAGTTTTCAATACTTTTTAATGCAACTTACAAAAATGTCATCAGAACCGAACCAAAATGAAGCAGAAAAACAGAGTTCTATTTACATGCACATTTCAGTACAAAGAGACGACGTGCTTAGCACATCTATTCATTTGCCTCATACCTTCTGAATAATTTAAAGACCTATTTATTTTATTTTATTTGTCAAGAATGTATTAAGTAATATATATAAGTATAAACACGGATTGGATACATATAATAGATACAAATAGAGGAAACATTAGGACAGGGATGGTAGGCATGCTGGTGCTCTTATGCACGTCCCTTAGATCCTTTTAAAACTAGAGACTACTAAATCGGTTTTTATTATTTCTCTATACCAGTATTTCTCAACCTTGGAAGCTTGAAGATGGGAAACTTCAACTCCCAGAATCCCCCAGCCAGCGCTGCTGGCTGGAGGATTCTGGGAGTTGAAGTCCACCCATCTTCAAGCTACCAAGGTTGAGAAACACTGCTCTATACTCTTTTATATTACGGATATAGTTTTTGCTAAATAATGAAATAGAAATGCCTTCCAATATTCTTGCCCCAATTCTCCAATGCATTGTTGGAGAAGATGCTGAGACTCTAGAAAAACTGCAGAGAAGAGCAACAAAGATGACTAGGGGATTGAAAGCTAAAACATGAAGAACGATTGCAGGAGTTGGGTATGTCTAGTTTAATGAAAAGAAGGACTAAGGGTGACATGATAGCAGTGTTCCAATATCTCATAGGTTGCCACACAAAAGCGGCGGTCAACCTAATCTCCAAAGCACCTGAGGATAGGAAAAGAAGCAATGGGTGGAAACTAATCAAGGAGAGAAGCAACCTAGAACTAAGGAGAAATTTCCTGACAGAACAATTAATCAGTGGAACAACTTTCTTCCAGAAGTTGTGAATGCTTCAACACTGGAAGTTTTTAAGAAGAGATTGGGCAACCATTTGCCTGAAATGGTATAGGGTTTCCTGCCTGAATGGGAGGTTGGACTAGAAGACCTCTGTTATTCTCTGTTATTCTATTAAGTAGCAAATAGGATAAATTATCTAGCAAGGATTTTTAAGATTATGTTGTATGTGACAATTCCGTAAGGTCAGAAAGCAATTACAGTTACTGAGTATGGAAATTAGAGAGCTGGGAGGATTATAAATTGCTCCATTTTTCTATAGATCCCAATAAATATTCCCAGTTTCTCCCCTTAAACTGCCGCATGCTGACTTTGCTGCCAAGATCCTGGCTTATGTGCCATTTGAGCATTATTAGATTCACACCTTGGCTTTATTGGGATGAAAATCATATTCACTTTACTACTGCAAACTTTCAGTAACTATTCATAGAGATTCATATATAAAGCAGAATGCATTTCACCTCAAAGCGATGAAGGAACTCCTTCAGATTTGGGAACTGATCCAAGCATTTTGGGTCCAGCATTTGATGTACATCTAACGCATCATAAGCAATGAAGTCTACGTAGGTGAGCTAGAAAAATTAACAGTGGGAAAATATTTTAAAATGGAAGAATAAAATGTGCCAAATAGCATAATTTGATGTAAATTGCCTAGAACCTAAATACCTTTCTGTCTTCAAACCACTGCCTGTCCCCCAAAAATTGAGAGACCAGCTTGAGCTTCCCAGGTAGTAATTCCAAATAGTCAGGCTTTAGTTTTTCCTGCAAAAAGAGACGATTATGTACAGGCAATAGATTATATTCTAGCCAAATCTTCATGAAACTTTGAATTTAGCAATTTCACTTTTTGTTGTTGTTGTTCTTTTCCCTCAGCTTAATCACTAATGCAGAACTTTTCTCTCTCTGTCCTACCCAGGAATAGAGGATCAAATTAATCTATCTGCTCACCCCAAAACAAGCCCAAACTCATCTTCAGACATCTTTTACAGGCCGATACAGTGATGGTATTCAGCTGGTTCTACCTGGCTCGGACGAACTGGTAGCGGCGGCTGTGGGAGGTTCCGGCCATCCACCTGGCGCATGCACTCACATTTGCGAACCGGTAGTGAAGGTAAGTGAATACTACCCCTGGTCTGATAGCATTTTGAAGGAAGACAGAAAGCACAACACTCACAAAATCTGGACTGTAACACAATTTTGCAAAGTCCACACGGAAATCCATGAGGTGGTTCTCAAGCATGTCCATCCTGATCATTTCTTCTTCAGTCTCACCACCTGTGCCAACACAATGTCCTACAATACTAAGAATCTGCAATTATTTGAAGGAAATCATTTTTAAAGCAATACCAAAGGGGAGTCTGAACCACTTACACATCTGGTGCTTGCGTGCAATGTATCGCAGGATGGCGTTGCTTTGGGTAATCTTTCTGTCACCATCAATAAGATAGGGGAGCTAGGGAGAAAGGAAAAGAAGGAGAGTAAAGATGCAAATATATTATGAATTATTACATTGTCCAAACATGTCCCTTGAACAATTCTTAAATTCTAGGAATTAACCAAGAGGAGGATTTTCTGAGAGTGGCTTGAATTCATGATTTTATGACCACACATTGCATAGGATATAACACTTTTGCACAGAGTTGTCAGTGGCCAGAATAATAATTTTTGGATTCTGCTGAGATTAAACTGAAATATCCAATTATTTCTCCCATTCTTATTCATTCTGTTCTCCTGAGACATTCTTTTTGCATATAGCATTCTCAATTCCCCGCCCCACCCCCAGTCCTTTCATCTTTTTCCATACAGAAGTTGAGTACACTTAAACTTCCAACTATTTCTACAGTATTTTGCTTTGAAAGGTCTCAGCCTGTTAGCTTCTTTGTAACCATGCTCAGGTAAAACACTAGGAATTGTGGTCCCAAGGTCAACCACATTGATTTTTTTTCTTGTCCCACCATCCCTATGCAATTACAGACTGGTTGCAATTAAGCAGACTTCAATCAAGACATTTTGCCTCCCATGACTGCCTCTATAACATCTCGGGACTCTTTCCTCATTGCTTTCACCTATGTTAACAAGAACAGTAGCAACTTGATCCCCCCATCCCCTCTCAACCCACAGGAATATACCGCTATCTATTCCACAACTGCTACATACATTTGGGAAGTCCAAGCCCAGCTTCTCCTTCACACTTGTCCATTCAGTCATATCCATAGTAGAAGCTGTAAGCAGATACATGTATGATTAATGCAAGTCCATTTAAACAGATTGGGGAAAATGAAAGTTTTGTGGTTGCAACAACAGCAAAGATATGACACATTGTTTTGACATCCCTACAGCAAAATGTAATTACGGCAGATCCCATTAAAGGTCATTCTCATTTCAGGTTGATTTGTCAAGTGCCAATTCCATTGTTACATTGTTGTATCTCTCACACTGCTCTGTCTCCTCTCTACAAAAGCCATTCTGTGAGAAAAAGGCCAAAAATCCATTGTTCGTTTTTTTGGGGTGTGCAGCACTGACCTTTCCATCCAGCACATTGAATTCCTGGACATCCCAGCAGATCTAGAACTGCAGAGAGGGCCTTCCTGATTGCAGTTGGTCTTTCCATTCCATGCTGGGAATGAAATGCTTCCCATTTCTATTGAATCAGAGGTTAAGGCTGTAGCTGGCTAATCTGAAATAGTATTCCTAACATTGCCTTGAACACAGTATTGCCCCCTTGCTGACAAACTTGAAGTCCTCATTTTACAGCAGATGAGACTTAAGTCCTATCCACCCTGACTAATTAAAGCTGGTTAAAGCTTTGTTCTACTGCCTTTTGTAGTTTCATGGCAGACAAATTCAACTATTAGGATATTTCCAATATGGAAATACGATGAATGACCCATTGCTTTTACATCTGACATACACTGCAGTTTATACATGATTCCCTATTTTACTTGATAGCAGTGTTCCAATATTTAAGGGGTTGCCACAAAGAAGAGGGAGTTAATCCATTCTCCAAAGCACCTGAGGTCAGGACAAGAAGCAATGGATGGAAACTAACCAAGGGAAGAAGCAACCTAGAACTAAGGAGAAATTTCCTGACAATTAGAACAATCAGTGGAGCAAGTTGCCTCCAGAAGTTGTGAATGCTCCAACAGGAGGTTTTTAAGAAGAGATTGGACAACTATTTGTCTGAAATGGTACAGGGTTTCCTGCCTGAGCAGGAGGTTGGACTAGAAGACTTCCAAGGTCCTTTCCAACTTTGTTATTTTGTATTCTGTAGTTAGGAAAAAAAAGCATTTTTGTTCCCAATCTATACTCACCAATGCTAAGCATTCCAACTTTTGATTTCAGTTCATTGTTTTCCACTAGGGTAAAATACATTAGGTTTATATTTAAATAACAGTCATCAGCATTTAGATATGCACATTAAGATGCAATTGTATATTTATCAATATATATGTATTTGTATTATATATGCTATTTTGCAAATATTGAATAGACAGCTTAAACAATATAAAATGTACAGGCACTAAATGTAGTTTTTGCATGCCTCTAAAACTATTTCACCCATGTTTGTCCAGGACACAATTTTTTTCTAAAAATGAAACAACGCCCCTCCCACAATTACTCCAACAATGGTCATTATTATTTATACATTTTCCCAGGAAGATGCCTTTACAAATAATACCTAACCAAGTGATTATGGTATCCCAAATTGCCAACTTTGCTTGAAACTAAAAACCTCATTCTGTATTCATTTCACCTTCTTGGGCCAACTTGAAGGGTGGGGGCAGGAAAAGTGATCCATTATGAATGGGTCATGATTTTATTGGTGAACCTACTTCATCCACTGGCAGAGAAAATCAGGATTTATAACAGTGATGAAAACTTAACCTTGCAATCCGTCCTCGCATTTACAACCTTCACAGGTCTTTAAAGCAAAGGAAAGCTGAAGTAAGATCATAAGAACAATCAAAATTTCCCTTAGCAACCAATTTGCTTAATGACTGACTTGCCGGTCCCAATTATGAACTGTTTTTGCAATAGAAAGAGTCAACTTTGCCTTTGCCTCCCAGGGAATGAATGCCAAAGCTTTACATACCTTGATTTTGTCACTGGGCAGTGTCAAAATAAGGGGAAAATACTATTTTTATACTGATAAGCTAATGATGACTTAAGCCACTTTTGACCTGGGGAAAAGGTGGAAACTTAATGGGAACAAGAAAGGCAATGGATAGGATTAGGATTTGTTTATACTGTGATTTGTTTATTCAAATGAGCAATCACACCAATTTTACACAAATATGCAACCAGAGTTTAAGAACAACAAATATTTATAGAGTAGCCATTGAAACAGATTAACAGATATTTTGTTCTTATTCCTGTATCTAAATCAGCAGTAGCAAAAAATAGAAATTGTAAATCTTTGGCAAGTTTATTTGTGTTACCGATACCAAGTAGCTTTTCATTCTTCAAGCAATTCTAATACTTGAAAATTGGATACACTGCTTTGGGTGTTTGCTGAATCATTTAAAATTTGCTAAATTAAAATCTGCTAAGACATATCCAATATTTGCTCAACATTTCTAAGCCTGGAAAGAGCCAACATGCCAGTTCAGAAAATACTCTGGTGAGCCCAGCATCCTTCTCCCAGAAAGCTAGTCAAGCCTTCTTGAAGTTCAAGACCCCCGTTTAGTTCCTTACCTTTTCCACCGACAACATACTGTTTCTCGTTATAGGGGGTCTTGGTATACTCTAAGAGCAGTCTAATGGAATGAGCCAACTGTGGGAAAAGAATATCATGGTAAATAAGACTAGGTACTCATAGGCACTCATAATTGCCCCTAAGACAGCCTTATAAAAAATTGAAATAGTTCGATTAGTTTCCAGTATTAAGTGAGGAGGAGCATGCGTTGCTTTGCTCTTGTGCTGCTGATAGATTTCCAACAGACGCCTAAATTGCAGTATCCAATCTGGGTCAGTCACCGGGACCAGAGGTTTTGTCTTCCGAGCTTTCAGACTCATGCTGGAGCCCATCAAGATGAGTCCGAAAGCTCAGAAGACAAAATCTCTGGTCCTGGTGACTGACCCAGATGTTGGATCCTGCAACATTATCCTGGGACATTTATATTTCTCTTCATTAGTGAGACACCTAAATTAGCTGCTGTGAGCTGAAGAGAGAGGTTGGTTTGGAAGCTGGCAGCAAGAGCCTCTAATAGCAGCAATTTGCTCTGGTTTAGCTAAGCCAAATTATTGACCAAAGGAAACAGGCAGGTTTCCTGGTATTCCTCCCATCAAGTTTTCTCATCCTGCCCTCAAAGGCAGGACTAGAACTCTTGGTCTCCTGATTCCTAGGCTGATCCTTTAATCACTACTGGTAGTCCTCAACTTATGACCACAACTAAGCCCAAAATTTCCATTGCTAAGCGAGACAGTTGTGAAATGAATTTTGCTCCATTTTACGACCTTTCTTGCCACAGTGGTTAAATGAGTCACTGCAGTTGTTAAGTAAGTAGCAACCTGCCAGTTGTTTTATATGAGCCTGTGTAGCGTAGGGGGCTAATGCCTCCTACTAAAGGCAGCAATTAACACCAGCTGCCTGTAATTTCTCTGAGTTCAGTCCTAGCCAGGCTCAAGGTCGACTCAGCCTTCCATCCTTTCTAAGGTGGGTAAATTGAGGACCCAGTTTGTGGGGGCAATAAGCTGACTTTGTATAAATATACAAAAGTATGAAGGCTATTGCTTAACGCATTGTAAGCCGCCCTGAGTCTCCGGAGAAGGGCGGCATATAAATCAAATTAAAAATAATAAAAAAAATAAATATGTTGGTTGCTAAGTGTCCAAAGTTTTGATGACGTGACCATGGGGATGCTGCAACCATCGTTAAGTGTGGACAACGATCATAAATCACTTTTTTTCCAGTGCCCATGAAACTTTGAACAGTCACTACACAAATGGCTGTAAGTCGAGAACTATCTGTACACCAAAATGGTCCCAGTCCTACCACCGGTGGTTGAATGAACCCGAAGGGGGCATGCGCTCTGCAAGAGGCCCGTCGCCGCCGGAGCTCTCCGCTTTGTTTGCAGTGATGGCCGAAGCCCTCGAGAAAGCGCTTCTGCCCGCCTGGCTTCGCCCACCCGCCTGCAGCCTCTCTGAAGGCGGAGAGCGCCGAGCCCTGGGCAGGAGCGAGGCGGGGAGGTGGGAGAATGGTCTCCTCCCGGTCGGATCCTGCTGGCCAGCCCGCCTCCCTCCACGCGGATTCTTTACCCCTCGGATATTCCAGTAGCCCAGCGTGGCTTCCATCTTCTTGGCTGGGGCTGTCAGACGTGCTCGGCGCGCTCTCTCTCTCGTGACAAGCAGAAGCAACCCGCTCCCTTTCCCAAGCGGCAGAGCCCCAGAGCTGCTTTTATACTCAAGCGGAGGAATGTCCCAACGCAGGCAAAGCGGCTGATAGGAAAGCCTTCCCCTAGGTGCGGACCATCAGGTGGCGGGTTATCTGTTCCGCCCCTTACTCGCCAAACCCGATTTCTCTTCCGAATCAGCTTCAAACAAGCCCCTCTCTTCAGGTCACTTACGCCGGACCCAGTTCGTTCGAGCCAAGGGGGATTTTTTTTCCAGATTTAAGAGACGCGTCTCGATGCCTTAACGGTTCGTTTCCGAATTTTTTAGCTCTGGGCTTATACTGATAATCGATTATCCCTATGAAGTAAAATAACTTGAGCTGTAAACGAAAGAAACAGTCGGGAGTACTGGAGGGGTGGGGGGTGGGGGAGCTTGTGTGAAAGAAGTCTCTAGGTTTTTTTTTTAACCCCCATCACCACTACAAGAGAGTACTAGTTGTTTAATTTGCACAAGGAGAACACTTTCCAAGAAGATAACCGACTTTATGAAATAAATTTGCCTGAATTTATGAATTTGCCTGAAATTATGCAGGCAAATATCCTCTCCAAGAAAAGTCTTTGCTATTAACCAGCAATATTGTTACACAGTGTAAGAATCTGAACTTGAATGGGGGGGGGGGGTGTTTTGTTAAGAGTGATATAGATAGGATAGGCACGTGTGTATGTGCCTGTGTATATGTATATGTATATGCAATGAAATAAATAAGTGAAATTAATAATAGAAAAATATTTAAATGGAACAATAAAATGTGTCAGATATCATGGATTCTCTGTTGGTCACACATATCTGTTCTCCAGAAATTGAGAGTATAACTTGAACTTCCTGGCATTAAATCCAAATATTCAGGTTTCTGTTTCTTTCCTGTTAAAAAAAATGAAATTTACATACTGACTGGTTTCCAGAAAGTTGTTAACTTTCTTAACCTTCCTATTTCTAGGCCTCTTGATTTCCTTCCTGCTCTCTTCCCTCTGCTTAATAACTTGAGACAACTATGACCTGGATGACTGAGAATCTCCACAGACATCTACTTTTCTCTCACTTTCCTACCCCAGAAATAGAGGGTTGATCAATCGTGCAATTTGCCCATTCACCCCAAAATTTTCCCCAACCTATTCTTCAGATCATCTGTTATAGTCTGATACCATTTTGATAGGGAGAGAAGGGAGACAGAAGAGAGACAGAAAACACAAGCCAAAATCTGGACAACTTTGCAAGGCTATTTGGAAATCTGTGAACTGCTTCTCCATCATGACCACCCTGGCCATTTCATTATCTGTGGCAAAACAGTGTTCTGCAAAAATAAGTATCTGCTTTTGGACAACCATTTAAAGGAAATTATTTTCATTTTAAGGCAACACTGAACTCAAAAACATTCATACATTTTGCCAGTCCAAGCCCACTTTTTCTCTTCACACTAGTCCACTGACTTGTATCAGAATTAGGAACTGTAAGCAGAGATATGAATGGTTAATGCAAATCCACCTGAGCAGATTAGGCAAGATGGAGATGTGGTTGCAAGAACAGCAAAGATACAGAAACATAGTTTTGATATTGCTTCAGCAAAATGCAATTACAATAACTATTGACAAAAGTCATTCTCATTTAAGGTTGACATATTAAGACCTGTTTGCACTGCAACCTCTCTTTCACTCTTCTCCCTCCTCCTCCCTAAAGCCGTTGTCTGAGAAAATGCAAAATCCTTTTTTTAAAACCTTATTTAGACATGCAGCTCTGAAGTTTTGTCAGTCTTCAAAATAGACAGTCTAGGACAGGGGTCAGCAACCTGTGGCTCTGGGGCACTGAACCACAACCAAACAGGATCCAGATCAAAGATAAAGATGATGGAAGTAACAAGATCTGCACTATTGGCTGCTACAGTATGCAAGACAGAGTGGAAGTAAAATATGGATAATTGCTGCCAAAATTTACTGGATCAAGGTGATGTACAACTGGATTCCTGTTGATTTAAATAGCATAGGACGGGGATCAGCAACCTGCGGCTCTGAAGCCGCATGTGGCTCTTTCACCCCTCTGCTGCGTCTCCCTGTCACTCAAAATATGCGTCACAACCACCAATGTGCGACACCTGCCAGCATACGATTTATTGAGTTTTTCAACCCCTGGTAGGCCAACCATGGATAAATCCAAGAAAAGAAAAGTTTCAGAAGAAAACAGAATGTTTAATTCAACTACATATGCTAGTTTTGTGGCTGCTCAAGAAATAGTCAGGTACGGGAAGCGTTTTGTAGCTTTCGGTGTTTTCTTTTTTTGTGGGAAACGGGTCCAAATGGCTCTTTGAGTGTTTAAGGTTGCAGACCACTGGCATAGGAGATAAGATGAAATTTTGTAGGATACTATAAATCAGTGACTAGATTTATAACTATATTTCTCCTATATTATTTTATGTCCCCAATATCCATTTCCACCTGAAGAACACCCTAGTAGGAATAAAATATGGATATCAAGATTTTTTTATTTTATGAAAATTATATTTCAGCTTTATTAAGAGTTAAACTTTTTAGTGATAATATACATTTTGTCTAATCTTTGACTTTCTCCATTCTTACAATTCACCCATATAATAAGATTAATAGGATAGTACATAGGGCAAATAATATGTTGGAAGAGCCCACTGTTGGAAGAGTAAATTTGGGTCAGTTTCCATAGTCACCACGTGGCATGCTTCCTTGGGGTCTATCATATTGTCTGGACACAACCACTGTGATTAATAAAACTATTTATGGCCAACTGCATTTTACAAATTCAGCAAACTGATTTATTTTATAAACTATAGTTAAGAAATTTTGCCTTATGACAAAGGTAATATTGAGATAATTTATTGGGCCATCCCAACCTCTGAAGTTTTAAACATGGCTTGTGACTGATTCTGATAGTGTTTTATATAACATACTTTAGTGTAATGTACAGTCAAAATCACTGTGGCTTCAAGTTGTGAGTGCCGTGCTCTTATCCTCCACAGCTACAATGCATTCCCCAGAAAAGTTGTGTTTGATTAATGAGCATGCATTTACCATCCATTCAGATGGATAATAAATGCATGCTCCTCAAATACTGCAAAATATTATGGAATCCTATTTATTTATCATCCTGAATCCTTTCAACTTCTGCATTGCTAATAAACAATATTCTAGTTCAGGTTTGGGATGTGTTTTTTATTTGTTATTGACGGGTTATACATTTTTCAGGTAGGGAAATTGGACTGGACTGTGATGAAAGAAATAGCCTGATTTTGCTTGACTTGCTTTGGAGCACTTTCCATTTCATCCAGACATTTGCCGAATTTATTTGAATTAACCAATTGGATCCAGGACTCAGCTGAATTCGACACAATTCTTTACTAGATAGTTTTTAGAGAGATGTCTGAATCACCGTCTCTTAACTTATTTCTAACATCTTTACAAGTTGTCAATGTTCACTTAGAAAGAGAAAAGAAATGAGTAAGGGAGACCATGTAAGCTTCTTAAAAATTAAGGCAGCATCCTTTGGAGAGGAAAATATGTATTTCATTTGAGCTTGGTACATGTCTATGCACAGAAATAAACACTTCACATAACATTTTTGAATCATGAACTACCCAATCTCATTGACGTGTTAACTTAGCAAATTGTGTGAATCCATTCCATGTGGTTATTTTATTCTTCTAGTTACCTTGTGCAAAGCCACAATACTGGATTGAGTTATATGACATTTCTTTAAACTATGTGTTGTGCCAGCCTCTAAATGCAAAAGTGACTTACCTAAAAATCTTCCAAGTTTACAATATCAGTGAGCAAAACTATTTTGAAAAACTGCTTTTAAAAATGCATCTATTTTCATCCAAGCAACCATTTCCTGAAATTTTCTATTTTTACCAGCATTTCTGCAAATGTTACAATTTTTCTCATTAGAATCAGATTGGGAGGAGAATCATGATTTTATGTTTCTATACCTGTGAATAGATCATGAAGTTTTAGATTCAATTTTCATATTTCAGTTTGTTTCAAAACTCAACTGCAAATCATATGTGCTCTATTCCAAGTCGGGATATTTTATTTCATGACCTCTGTAACTCCATCTTGTGGTCATTACTGGTACAGTATTTTGCCATCCCCCCCCCCCCCCCCAACACAAATTTTGTGTCTCTCTTTTACTATTTATGAAACTTTTTTTAATTTGTGGAACATTTCCCAATTTTTACATAGTATTGCCTTTATAGTTGAAGTATGAAGAATAAGCCCTAAGCAACTTGCATGAGTCTGCAAATACCACAACCAATTTGAACTCAATATCAGCCCTTTAACTCCAAAGTCATGTTTGGTCAAAATAATAATCGAATGGTAGTAACTGCTACACAGATTGTCAATATAATCACATAGCAAATGAAGGAAGTTGCATTAGTATAAGGTTGAGTTTATCATAGCAAGTAGTTAATAGTTTCAAGACAATGACTTACTTGCCCAATAAAGTACATGGAAATCTACCTATTGGTAGCAGAGCTATCAAAGCAGAGCTGTGTGAATGCAGACTTGAATTCATGTTTTGAGCTATTCAGATGACAAGGTCAGGTAGTACATAAGCAGGAATCATGGAGAGGCATTGCCAATTACCTGCCATCCAGGTCAATGGTTGTCCCACAGGTGCTTTTTCAAGAGGCAACTGGACTTCCTGGTTTTTCTTTGAAGACCTTTCACTTTATCTCCAGCTGTAAAGAAGCTTCTTGGATAAGAAGCAAAACGTCTTGAAAAACCAGAAAGTCTTGAAAAAAGCACGTTTGGGACACTGCCAATTACAAAGCAAAGCTGGCTGAGGAATTGTAGGAGTTGAAGTCCACCCTTCTTCAAGGGGACAAGATTGAAAAACACTGCACTGGACAATATTGGTCTAAACCAGTAGACATGAAGCCTGACCAATGATTTGACAGCCACTATTATCTTGCAACTTAATCTATTTGAAAGAGGGATTCAGATCTGTCCTAAAATTTGTGAAAGGAAAAAAAAATCGCCCCACAGTTGCTGTGCCTATTAACGGCCTTTGGCTTAGATAATTGAATAAGCCAATCAGAGTACAGCTCCTGGCTTTGAATCTCCTGGGCTTTTTCTAACTCATTTTCCTAACTGTCACTGAAACAGTTTATAAGAAGCTGCTTGCCAGCAGGCAAAAGCTGTTCGGGATCAGAGGCAGAGCTGTAGTCACTAAAGCCTCTCCCTTCTGAGGAAGAAAGGCCCGAACTCCAATCGTACAGGACGATTGTAGAAAGAGCTGACAAGATATTTAAGGAGGAAACTGACAACTGATATTCTCTTGAATAGGCTTTATTTATTTTCATAACTAAAACAGTTTAGTTTAAAAATCTTCGTGAGGCTCATTTATTTAATAGATTGTAAACATATAAAGTTACAGTCCACCACCTTTATAACAATATTCCCTTATCTCCATTAGCAATAGTACCTACCACTGTGTGTAACAAGTTTGTTTTCTTCAGCTGCCAGGAAGCCTCTGTTCATATGTTACTCAATTTCTTTTCAAATGTTCTTGAAATTATTAAATTCACAATCCTTTTTCTTACCTGGTTAAAAACCCTTGGTATGAATGATTTCTGGCAGGAGGAATTCATAGCAAGATAGTTAATAGATAGCTACACATTCATTTGCTTCTCTTTGAAGCTTTAACAGCACCATTTCATAGGGCATGGCACAAGCCGAGCACCAATAGGTAGAAATTCAGGCTTTTGTTTTTATTACCAAGCTTGTTTTCTTATGTAGCACTTCTAGCACTTTTTTTGGGTAGGTATTTGTGTAGGTATTCATTAGGGCCATTCAGAGAAACACATGCAGACTTTCACATGGATTAAGGAAAACAGCCTATCTCCCAATGCCTTTGCCCTATATGGAAACACTTCAGAAGTATTAGAAGGGCAATACTTCCTCTTTATGTTAACCATCCTCTCCAAGAAAAGACTGACAGGTGTGCGATCGGGACTCCATGTCTGGATCGGGACTCCATGTGCACAGTCACTCATGCACTTGTCACGTCTCGCCTGGACTACTGTAACGCTCTCTACATGGGGCTCCCCTTGGGGTGCACCCGGAGGCTCCAACTGGTCCAGAATGCGGCCGCGCGGGTGATTATGGGAGCGACAGGGCGCTCCCATGTGACACCTCTCCTGCGTGAGCTGCACTGGCTTCCGGTGGTCTTTCGGGTGCACTTCAAGGTGTTAGTTTTGACCTTTAAAGCGCTCCATGACATGGGACCGGGGTACCTGCGGGACCGCCTGCTGCTACCGATAACCTCCGACTGGCCAGTACGCTCACACAGAGGGCCTTCTCAGGGTGCCATCAGCCAAGCAATGTCGGCTGGTGGCCCCCAGGGGGAGAGCCTTCTCTGTGGGGGCACCCACCCTATGGAACGAGCTGCCTCCAGAAATTCGTTTGATCCCAGACCTCCGCACTTTCCGAAAGGCCCTTAAGACCTATTTATTCCAACAAGCCAGCCTTGCTTGATTGATTTTAATGGGGTTTTAACAAAAAAATTTTCGCTATTATTGATTTCTGGGGTTTTAAATTGGGTATTTTAATGGGGTTGAGACTTTTATTTGGAATGCCAACGATTTAATTCAATTTTAAAAATTTTTTAATGTTTGTATTATATGTGTTTTAAATTTGGTTGTTCACCGCCCTGAGTCCCCCTCTCGGGGAGAAGGGCGGTATATAAATTGAAATAAATAAATAAATTAATTAATTAAATTCAAGCTTATTTAAGAAAAACAAAAAAACAATTTTGGCCTCTAAAGATAACTGCTTCCTAGAGGATGAACACTCCTTCTTCAAAATCCACCTTTGGAGAAAAAATCATTTTATTATCTTCCTGGAAGCCAAACAAGGGGAAATTGTTTCAATCAGAAGTACAAAGACTCAGTTTACTTAAATAATCTTTAATGGTGGATCATGCTCTTATTTCCAGAAGATTTCTAACAGCACAGACAAGCATAGAGTTTCATCCAAGGTACATAAAATAGCCAAGTGAGAGTATGATACATGTGATTGCTAAAGGAATACCAGCTTCAGTTCTGACACCAAAGCAAAAACTAACATGATGTACCGATAGGCAGATTAATGGCAAGGAGAAAGGAAGAAAATGAGAGATGAAGCACAGAGGCAGTTTATGTTTCACTTCAGTTCAACTGATTATAACATTTCTTCCTGGAACCCTTAGATTAACAAGGCATCCATGCTGGCTGAAACAAATGCAAGACAGCTCTATTGCAAAACAGCTTGGGAGACAGCAATGGGGGGTGGGGTGGGGTGGGGGGAAGGGAAGGGAAGGGAAGAAAATTTCCATGCTATATCATGAAGGTGAAATACCAGCTAGACAGGCTTTGAAGAATGGCTCCTTTTCCTTAGATGTGTGACCCTCAAAATAATGACACAAACTGTAACAAAATCCTTCTTCAAAAAATAACATGAAAAAAGCAACTTATTTAGTCTTGGTGCACTTCATGAATATCTTTAAGAGAATTTGTTATGACCCTCAGAATTTGGCCGCAGCCACCTAGAGCGGTTTTCACTTCTAATTGTGCTGGAGCACAACTTCATGCAGCCACGCTGGTTGAGGATTATGGGAGCTTCAGTCCAATGTATCTGGAGAATGGCAAGTTGAGGTAGTCAAATTTAGAAGGAGGGCATCACAAGCTTCCAATTCACTTTAGAAGCATTCCTTGCTATCTACTCACCTCAAGTTTAACAAATGTATTTCCCTTTGTACTGGATCTGCTTGCAATAGTAAGCTCGCATGTTACTGGCAGCAACTGGGAGCAAGAACTGGGGAACTGGCTGCCTTTTTTATAGACATAAATTTGTCTAAGAACCTGAAGAGAGTGAGCAAAGTCTGAAGTTGGTTTTCTATCTCAGGAGATAGGCCCACAAGCGATTTCCAAATTATGACTGATGGCACAACAACCATTAATAGGATGACAATTGCCTAGTATTAAAAGTAGCACGAGAGTCAAAAGCTGTCAGAAAGTGAGAGAGATAGAGGGAGGCGGGGAGGTCAAGTATAACAAGTATAATAGTTCGAATCTGCTGCATTATAACCAGTCCAGAAGAGTTTTCATCTCCCAGGAGCTTCTGCATCAGACATTACACCAGACAACAGACATGGCTGCCAGACATGGTGGGAATGATCCCCCAACATGGGGAACCCTCCCAAAAAACCCCTAAACTTTAAAACAGCTGAAGGAAGAAGCAGTCCAAAAATCGGGGCAACACTGCCAGAGTGTATAAACCCATAGATAATGATTCTGCTCTAACACCCTCTTCTCCTGTAACTGCACCATTAACTCCATAGGGAACAAAATGCTATCATTCCTGAGCTAGTAGCAACTTTGGGAAAGTAGATTAGACCCAATAAATGGCTTAATGCAACTCCACGTATCTTCCTGCCCCAATTGCTGATAAGTGTCACTGATCCAATCAAGTCTTAAAATTACTTAAAAGTTTGTTCTAAAAACAACTGATCTCAGATGACCTTCATCATCTCCATTTTGAACCTGATATATAATTAATAACCATCATAATAATTTCTCCTAAATTGCTTCCATGCTAGGCAGGTATCTTGGCTCCAAGGCTTTCTTCCAGGAGTTATTTTTTCAGGGCCAGAATCATCTTCAATCTCCTTGCTACATTAATAACTGCATCAAACTTCTTTTATAATGCTTGGTTGTAGACGGAGACCAAGAGTTTCACAAAAGATAAGGAACAAAATTTTAAAAACCCAGTATTTGGCATGCTAACAACAATACCTTTATTATCTCAAGTCCACTTTGCCCCTGACAGCACACAGTCGTTCATCTTAAAAGCATGGAGGGAATCAAGGGTTAGTGCTTTCCCTGAGCCGAAAAAGACAAACATTATTGGGCTTTGAAAGGAAAGGAAATCTGTCCTTTGCCCCACTTCATACTAGAGAGTGTTTCTCAGTCTTGACAACATTAAGATGCCTAGATGTCATGACTTTAAGATGTCATGCTGGCTGGAGAATTCTGAGAGTTAAAGTCCAGACATATTAAAGTTTGCCAAGGTTTAAAAACATCATGCTACAGCTTAACACTGAAAAATGGAGGCTCTTGCCTGGTGGGATTGGCAACAATGTTTTGCCCTGATGGCAAAAGGCAGGACTGGTTCCAGCCACTCAGAGATGCTTGACCAGCCAATGGGAACCCCCTGAAACAAAAGCGAGGTAGCACAAGGCACCCCCAGAAGTCTTTGGCCCTGGCAGATATTGCTCAGGATACATGTAGACATGCTGGTGTTTCTTTTTGCTACTAGGCAAATGTATTCACATGTCAGGACTTCCAGAATTTATTCTGTACTGAACTGGCATGTTCCTTTCTACCTCTTTGGCCTTGGCTCTCAAACGATCTGACCAGCCTTTCCATTCACACAACAGATGCTTTCCTTGGTTCCTGGACATGGACTCTGGAGATGCTTCTAACTATTCATTTTCCAGGAGGCTCCAGCCGATTACCAAGTGCAAAGAAATCATGGAAATATTTCCAAGAGATACCGAAGGAAACGGAAACGGAAACACACACACACACACACACACCAGGAAAGTAGAAAAGTTTCTGGGATGAGGGAGGTGAATGGTCAGGCTCTCTCTGCGCTCACATAACAGACTCAGTTTGTCAAGCCAGTGTTGGGCTGAAAGGGAGACCGATTATGAATGAATCTCTTTCAGCAAGTATCCCGGATAGAGCTCATAGTCAGAAGGTCTTCTTCCTGGATGGTCTCCAACATTTCTGTCTGCACAGCCTGGGTGATGAGAGTCAGCTCCTGGGAAAGTGTCTCATAGCGATAGGCTACCCGGATATCTGGCACATTGGTACGACGGATGTCATTGCCTTCTGGCCCCTCCTTCAGGTAGTTGGGTCCTAGCCAGTAGCTCTTCACCTGAGGAACAAAGGGAGAAATCAATCTAGGGTTAAGCCAAAGAGCAGCCTATGTTTTCCACCTGGACATTCAAAGCCAAAAACATGAACGAAGGATACGGTATAATTCATAGTTGCTCTGGGAGTGAAATGGGCAATCTAAATTTAATAAATAAATAAATAAATCATTAAAAAAAAAAACAAGAGCTAGCACCAACTATATCTCCCTCTTCCGCTCTCTCATGCAAATAACATTCACTCATGGGTTTTAAATTTTCACCTTATGTTCATTTTAGTGCTTCTCTGGATTTTTGCCTAGCAAAGAATTGCACAAATGGCTCAATAGCATTCCCCCCCCCCCGCCTGCCACCCCCAGAAAAGCTACACTTCATTCAGTCCATGAGAACAAGATACCTTAGTAGAGGCACTACAACGGCAAAGATAAAAGTCTTGGGATAGGCATTTCTGCTTTCTGCTCATTTGGAGTGGTTAAAACTATCAGATCCAAATCTACAATCTAAATGTTGGAGATGTGACTGCTGTTTTCATGTATGGTGGACATGTAAATAAGTTAAAGTATTTTGGATAAAAATATGGTGGATTATTAAAAATATCCTTAAAAAGAGGATAAAGTTCACTCCACAGTTGTTTTTGTTGGGTATAATTACAGATTGTACGGTTATAGAGACTAATTTGATCTTGAATTTAATAACTGCAGCAAGACTGTTGGTGGCGCAGTATTGGAAGAAGGAAGATTTGCCTACTATTCAAGAATGGATATTAAAAGTAGCAAACTTAGCAGAGATGGCAAAATATCAGCATATTTGAAAGATCATTCAAATGAGAAATATATGTTGGAATGGAGAAGATGGATTGACTATATTCAAAGCAAATATCGGACTAAAAAATTTCAAATAGCTTATGAATGAATAAAGAGATGTTATTAAGTACTTAAACTTAGTTTAGTGAAATGGGAGTTAAAGTACAAGAGGGAGATAGGAGGCTATAGTTAGTTAGATTATGTTAGATTATGATTGTTAAATGCAATACCCTGTATTTTGCTCTGGGAAGTAGGGAGGGATGGGTGGGAGGGGGGAGGATTGGAAAGGAAGGAGGGAGGGGGAAGAGGATACATTTGTAAAACCTATTAAAACTTTTCAATAAAAAAAAAACTAGCAGAGAAAAGGCCTTAAATATCCATCTTATTCTTACTGCTCCAGATTAATGTGCTAAGTTTCACTGGGATTTTGATCAAGAGTTGAATGCCTCCAGGAATTTTACAAGATGTGTAGTAGATTTTTTTTTTTTTTTTTTTTTTTTATTTAAATTTATATACCGCCCTTCTCCTAGTGGACTCAGGGCGGTGTACAGCCAAGAATAAAAAACACTCCAATACAAAATTTAAAATATTAATAAAAGAATTAAATAATTTTGGCCCAATAAATTTAAAAACCCAATAAGCAATTAAAATTTAAAACCCATAAAACTTTATTGTGCCCTGTTAATATAACTAATTCCTTGGCATCCACATACAACAAGCAGGCTGCCCTAAGCTTAGAACAAGGATTTGGCAATGTAGAAACAGCATTGGGGGAGTGGGGGGGAGAACCTATGGAAAAAATAAACTCAGTCTAATAAGGATTGAGCATAATTAGTGAGAACATAATGGCAGCTATTATGTACACAGAAGGGAAGGTCAAAGAAAAAAGGGGCAAGGCAGATACTAGCATTCTGAACTCCCCCACTGCACTCTTTAAGACTAATTATTTTTGAACTTCATAATCAGGAGGGCGGCTACCTCACTGGTGAAAGGCTCACATCTGCAGAGGTCTTTATTTACAACCTCCCCAGCAGAAAACGGATTAATTTCCAGCCTAATTTCCCAGAACTGCCATGATGCTTTCAGAACAAAGGCTGCTCTTTTCCTGTAGATGGAATCAAGGGAAAGGAAGCGTTGGATATGCTTTCTTCAACATTAGTCCTCAAGGTATCTCCTTCCCTTGAGTACAGACTTGATTGAAAAGGAGGCCGCATGTAGGTGTTGTGGTCCGCCAGCAGCCTGCGGAGCTGGCAGCAGAATCAAACAGTGAGGAGGCTGGGGAGGAACATGGGCCAGTCCTGGAATCTGGGGAAGGTCCCGATGAGGTCTCTGCATTGGAGGCAGAGATGGGGCCAGGGCCATCTGGGAGTGATGCACGGACTCCAGAGCCCCCAGAATCGAACAGCAGAGAGGCAGAGGAACAGGAAGAACCTGTTCCTAGTGCACGCATGCGCAGAGCTGCCAGAAGGCAAGAGCAGCTAAAGAAAAAGGGACGACTTGGAAGTAAGCCTAGGAGATGATTGGCCCCTCCCATAAGCCTTAAAAGAGAAACAAAGGCACTTGGGCCTTTTGCAGGAAAGCAACATTGCTAATTCTGTTTCCAGTCGGCATCTCTAGTTTGTTTCTGAACTCTGTAGGGCTTTGTCAAGTAAGGCCTTTGGCAGGGTGTCAAAGAAGATAAAGGTTGATGATTATCCTGAAGGACTTCTTCCGAAGGACTTGTTTTGCAACTAATTGGGACTCAGCTGGGAATGAACGTAATTCTCAACTGTTACAATAAAATAGGTTTGTTTGGGACTAATTGGGTATTGTAATGACTCAGTAAGCCTAGGTCACTATAGTATGTGTTAAGTCTTCTACACTGAACAGGCTGGTTCAGATGAATAAGTCTCTGTAAATCCCTCTCCCCTTGAACTTCAGAGCCTTATTTTGGGAGGTCATAACCTAAAGTCAATCCCTTTCAGAGAAGATTCTACATTACCTTGTGGGAGAAGCCACTCATGAGCACACTGTTCCGTGCAAGTTCACACATATCGCAGGAACTGAGCTTCCAAACCTGTGTGGCAATGCTGTACTCTTCCATCAAGGGTTCCTGGAAGCAAAACTGTCAGTCAGACCCAGATACATGGAAATAGAGCATTACCAAGCAGCACAACAGGATACAAGACTGGCTTCAGCGATGTTAGTACGTATCAAATTAGTTGTGCACAAATCAAACTGTATGCAGTAGGCAGCAACTGAGAAGTCCAGAGCTAAAAGTGGAGAATTATCACAGAGGAAGGCAACCACTTCCACACCAGGACAAAAATCCAACATCAGTAAGGAATGAAGCAACTTTGCTTTTAATAAAAACTGAGCAGAAAACATTTCGATTATTTTATCTCCAACAGATAAATTGGAGAACAGTGTGTGACTGGGATAAGTGAAAGATTTACAGGTGGTCCTTGACTTACCACCACAATTGAGGCCAACATTTCTGTTGTTAAGTGAGACATTTGTTAAGTGCATTTTGCACCATATTACGACCTTTCTTGCCACAACTGTTAAGTGAATCACTGCAGTTGCTAAGTTAGTAACCCGGTTGCTAAGTGAATCTGGCTTCCTCATTGACTTTGCTTGTCAGAAAGCTGTAAAAGGAGATCATATGACCTTGGGGACACAGCTACAGTCATAAGTATGAACCAGCTGCCAAGCATTACATGATCATGGGGCTGATATAAGAGTCGTAAGAGTGAAAAACAGTCAAAAATCACTTTTTCAGTGCCGTTGTAACTTTGAATGGTCACTAAATGAACTGTTTTAAGTACAACAGTACTTGTAAACAACTAAAACAACAACTTACTTTTCCAAAAACAGTTAGTAGGGTGTCTGTCCCAAGCTGCCACAAATATTTCTACGGGCTGAACCAAAGACAGCATGTTCTACTTAACACCATTTTTACTTTGGTTCTTGTGGTCAAAATTTGATCTTTGAGCCACTAGGTGGAGACATTTCAATTACACTGGACAATGAAGATTTTGCTTCCTAACACTTTCCCCTGTGTCTCATAGATTTGGCTGCTAATGACAAAAATAACCTGGAATTTAACCTATCACTTTCTAGATATTTTCAGTTTTTACACAATGGCAATATATACCCTTCAGTACTTGGTGGCTAGGATGCATACATGAAATAAACACGAAAAAACATGGAATTGAAGGGTGAAATGCTTCCGGTTTGGGCCGGATCCGGTAGCGATGGCAGCGGGTGGTTTGGAGAACCGGTAGCAAAAATCCCTGCCACCCCCCCCCCCTCATGCCCAGCTGAGCTGTGCGATCATCAGAGCCTTTTTTTTTTTTTTTACCTTTTAAAAGCATATTTTCTTCGGCTGAAAAAATGTTTTTAAAAGGCTCTGACGATCCTAGCTGAGTTGCCTGATTATCAGAGGCTTTTTTTTTCTTTTAAAAGCCGAAAAAAAATGCTTTTAAAAGAAAACAAAAGCCTCTGACGATCAGGCAACTAATCATCAGAGCCTTTTAAAAGCACTTTTTCTACAACCTCGTCGTCCGAAGCGGTTGTAGAAAAAAATGCTTTTAAAAATAAAATTTTAAAAAGTTGGCCATGCCTACCCAGTCACATAACCCTCCCACCAACCCACGGCCACAGAACTGCTAGTAACAAATTTTACATTTCACCACTGAATTGTTGTTGAAGCACATGCAGTAAACCAAGTACAACAGGGACATCTGCAGAGATCTAAAAGTGGCGGCTTTGCTGCTTGGGATGAAGCATTATGCAATTAACACATGATACAGGCAAAGGAAAAACTTATACAGCTATGTTTTCTTTCTAGTATTTTGCCACAAAAGAAGGGCATCTTTCCTCCCTTGGGCCATCTTTCATTCCTTTGGGTCACGCCTGCTGCATGATACTCACCTTAGTGAAATGGAACTGCAGGGGATCATCTGTGGACAAGGAGACCATGAGGCCCCGTGACAGGTATTCAGGTAGCGGATTACGATGGTAGCTTAAGAACAGGCTGTTATTGCTAAGTGGAGACATAGCAATGCCAATCTGAGCCAGGTAGTAGAGATACTGCAGCACCGGTGCCTATAGAGAAACTCAGTGTTAAGGCATGGGGTATCTCAAGCAAACACTGAGCCCCACCTAATGCTTGCTTCTGGATAAATATACATGGGTTCCCCCTTCCTTCAATCCATTTGGAAGAGTCATGAATAGAAACTCTTTCAAGAGACTGCAAGTATCACCAGCATGATCTATTCACATTCTCTTTTTAGGAGCATGGTGACTCACGTAATTAGGACACTAGGTTGACAAGCAGTAAGCCCACGTTTGAAACCCGAATGCTACGGGCACAGGATGAGCTCCCGTCACTTGCTCTAGCTCCTGCTGACCTAGCATTTCGAAAGCATAGCATTCACAAGTGGCTAGACAGGTACCATTTCGGTGAGCACATTAATGTGGACATAAAAGGAGTCCCCAACTGGGCATCCCCCGGAGAATAGCGATGTCACCGGCTAATCCTTTCAACCTGGAAGTGCCTTGGTGCTTCCGACACGAGTGCAATGTGATTTTCTTTTTGCTTTCTGCCTAGGTTCCCACTGCATGTTTACCACAACAGTAGCCTTTATCACAATACCCAAAGGTATGTGGTGGTTTAAGCAGCAGCTTTGCTTCTAAGCAATGTTTCTGCTTCAGCACATATAAGGCATGTCCATGTTTTTAGATGTGGTATTGATTCATTTGCGTTCTCTTACCTTGCGGAGAAGGAGGCCGTGAGATATGTTTTCTGACAGCATGAAAGCCGACACAAGATGATGGATGGGTCCTGCCTCCCCACAGTGGGGTCGCAGGACGAAGGTGTGGAAGCCCCTCTTCCTAGGGAAAAGCAAGGGAAAGCAAAATATACAGCTTAGTCAATCAAATGAATGGCTTTTTGGAAAAGGAGAAGTCAAAATGCTGGTAAAATGGGAAAGAGGAACAGGAATTAATGCCCAACCTGTAGCACCAAAGTTATGAAGCTGAAACATAGACCACAAGACCTGGGTATTTGAGTCTCTTAATATGTTACTATTATTACCAGAAAGATGAGAAAAAAGATATTCAAGGCCTTAAAAACCATTCTGGAGCAGATGCAAATTCAGAAAAGGTGGGTGAGGAGGGAGATAAGAAGCAGACCACCTACCTACGCAGATGATTCAACACCACCATATTAGCATAGGTGTAATAAAGGTAATAAGAATACGGTGGGTTATCTTCTTCCATCCAATTGCCAGGTAAGGGACTGTCCAAGTTGAAGATATGGTGTTCTGGCTTGGACTCATCGTCTACGCTATCAAAACCATCCACCTGCCCATTCAGAAACCAGAGGAAAGAAAGGGAGTGGATGAAAATATGCCTGTGGATTTTGAAGCCTCTTGCATCTTCATTCATTTTATGCAAATCAGCCATAGTGTTCATGACAATTATTTAAGACTGATATATATCAACCATTCCGCTATATGCTAACTAAATGGCCTTCAGCATCAAGTATATACAAGATTCACTTATATAACATTTGTCCTTCACTCTGCCCCAAATGCAGAGATACTATTAGCCTTCCCTTTAACAAGTACTAGAAATTAGGGTTGTTTTTTCCAATATCCCTACTTACGTGCTCCAAGAAGAGATGCAATTCTGGGTGGCTAGCAGGATTGATGGTGGCTTCAAAGAGAGGTAAGAAAATGTTCTCTAACATCTCCTGAAAGTTGGCCAACTGTTTCTTTGTTTTGTATACATCACTGTTAAAAGTCAAGAAACAAAAAGTGATAGTGCTCCATCGCACATTCATTCCTCACAGTTCACAATCCTATTCTTCAGACTTTGTTCTGAGCTGACTGAGGGCTATAATTAGCACTCCACATACCCTGATTCTTGGAAGAAAAGGGGAGTGGGTAGCATATTTCCTAGAACAGAGGTCTCCAATCTTGACAACTTTAAGACTTGTGGGCTTCAATTCCCAGAATTCCTCTGACACCACCAACAGAGGGGTGGTATTTTTCTGAATGGTAGACAGAAATCTGTTGCAACCCTTTCCAGTTCAGATGTTTCATTACCCAACTAGATACTGTAACATCATCAATGCAAGTCTTACCACTTTAGCTCATAAACTGATATTGTACTACACTAAGCAGCTACGTCCAAAGGGTGGTTTCCCACTAACTGGGATTAAAACTGCTGTGGAAATCAAAACTAAGATCCAACCACAGAAAACTAAAGAGCCCTCTACAGTTCTTATTGAGATGGTTGGTCTCCGTGACCGTCAAAAAATACAGTGGAAAGCTACTTGTAGAATAAAGAGCCCTCTATAACAGGGGTCTCCAACCTTGGCAATTTTAAGCCTGGCGGACTTCAACTCCCAGAATTCCCCAGCCAGCTTTGCTTTGCAATCTCACTGATTCTAAACATGAATGCTCTGAAATTGGTTCCAGGATTGCAGTCTCTAAGGTTTCACCTTAATCATACCTGTTCAAACAACATAGTTTTCTATGTCTTAAAAAAAAAAAAAAAAGACAGTGGGAGGGCAACATTTATCTTATTTAGGGTATAATCTTGGTGCCAGAATTAGATAGACACACAGACAGACAGACAGACAGACAGATAGTCCTGTACCCACTTTTTACTAGACAAAACCGGCTGTTGAGTATTAATAATACAGCAGCTAATGTATGCAAAGCCCTTTGTGATTTTGCGAGTCTCTGCATGCTTTTGAAACTGCAAAACCAAGAGAGAAGTACTCACAATAGCCGAGGCACCTGCACCAGCCAGCGCACATTGTTGGAATGCACTCGGTGGGTAACAGCCCACTTGGCTAACTTATCCCACTCATCCCGTGCTCGGCCGTAGATAGACAGTCGCAGTTCTGCATTCTGATATTTGCTCTCTTCTAGGTCAAACATTACTTCCTACCAGGGGAGAATGAGCTTGTTAGCACTTTAAGAATAGGAGCTGTTTCTTTAAAAAAAAACAATATACATGTTCTTTTATCCTGTCTTTTGTCTGGGAGGTCTGGATGACTTAGATGGGGATCTCCCCTCATTTTCTTCCCAAACAACAACCCTATGAGCCAGGTTGAGTGACTAAGAGGTTGGTTGAAATTCATTCAACAAATTATGCAGTTAAATAGAGACACTGACTGCAGATTGCCTGATTCACTTTTGTTATTTTAGCCATAAGGTTTCTTAGGTTCATAAAACACACTAGGCCGCAGCGCCTCCTTCATGCATAATGCTAAGCCCAATATTAGCCCATAGAATAGGCTAGGCATACCGTAGTTTCCAACTACAATGGCTAGGTAAGTATTGTAGCATGGTGTGACACAAATATTGGCTTCAGCTTCTGATAATTGAGGGACAAATGATAAACATTTAAGAGTGGGCTTCTAATGTTCAGAAGTGAGTTATGGCTATTATTGGGCCTGCAGGAATCAAGAAATAACCTTTATACACCCACCACCCCTTTCTGCTCCCCCCATGTGACTTTATTACTCATAGCAGGGCTGCTTGCGGGTGTAGGCATGTGCTGGCCATGCCTACACCCGATTAAGTGAAGGGGGGAAAGTCGCAATAAGTCATGTGATGCTGCCGTGATGACGCGAGTTTGACACAGGGGTGGGTTCTAAATTTTTTTACTACCGGTTCTGTGGGCATGGCTTATTTTGTGGGCGTGGCTTGGTGGAGGGGGTGTAATGTGACTGGTTGGGCATGGCCAACTTTTTTTTTTTACTTTTAAAAGCATTTTTTCGGCAGAAGAGGTTGTAGAAAAAATGCTTTTAAAAGTTTTTTTCTTTTAAAAAAAAGCCCCTGATGAAGTGGGCAGGGTAAGCGAGTGGCAACCGGGCTGGGGACCAGTTTGGGGGCATGGCCAGCCAATGTTAATGCCAGTTCTCCAAACTATTACAAATTTTTACTACTGGTTCTTGCGAACCGGTGCAAACCGGGAGCAACCCACCACTGGTTTGACACCCGACTTACTGTATCACTTCTATTACTTCTCCAAAACCAACCTGCTTGATTCTCCCAAGCTTCAAAGCCCCAAAAGATAGCTATATTTAAGTCTGCAGAACTTGTTCAGCCCCACTGGCTTTAAGAAAGTATGTACAAATGAGGCCAACTTGCAAGGTAATCCACATCTGGATAGATGGATTGATCCTACTTTATTATAAGGTTACATTTACAAATCTTGCAATTCTGAAAACCCATTTCTCCCCCACTGCCTTTGCAGCCGAAAAACCTGGGGAGGGTCCCTTCTGAGGCATCTGCCATGCCCACATTCCTTCTGCAGGCCATCTCTTGTCCAACTGTTCCCCTGGCTGTGGCAATTCCCTATGTCTCAAGGATATTTCCACATACCATTACAGCAGCCCTCACCTTGATGATATGAGCAAAGTATTTTCCAGAGACTTGGTTGTCTGTTTTAATGAAAATCTCCCGCAGAACAGACTCTCCTATGGGGTTGTATTTGGCATTGAACTTATCAAATCGATGAAAGGTGTTACGATCCTATTAACAAAGAGAATGCCAAGATAAATCATGATAAGCCAGAATGCAACTGCCTTCTCTTCCTGACACAGCCCTACTCACAAAGATATATTTCTTAAATAGAATTCCCTCCATCATCCCCCTTTGATTGGAAACCAGTGCCTTCCAAGATCAGAAGCTGCTACATGTTTCTTTAATGAGTACTTTCTTCTCTTTGATAAATACTACCAAATTACTTGTTGGAATTAATTAAGATCAGCTTATCTATTGCTTATAATTGAGGCAACTTTAGAGCTGTGTTCCAATAGACCTGAAAAAGTCAGAAACTACCATTCTGCATGTGAGACCATTCTACTGGAAAGAATAAGAAAGTTTTGTCCAATCCAATGTCCAAAGTTAAGATTGCTATTTAGTCCAGTAGGAAAATCATTTTCTAGTTCTCTTTATAAGTCAGAGAAAAGCTACCCTCTTTGATGAATGCATCTGACATACCGCATGGACATCGAGGGTGTCCACACTCAGATCGTATGCTGTGAGATTCATGGTCTCAAAGACCTCTTTAAGGGTTTGCTCCTTCCCCTTTTCCACATGAACGATTTCCTCCAGGTGTTTCTTCATAGCTCGTTTGATGAAGCGTAGCAGATGCTTCTGATTCATGCAGGATGAGGCATGGATGTGTGTGTCCACCTGATCAAAGGATTAGTGGATAATTATACAAGGTAGGAAGATGCAAGCTCAAATGTTATCTTAGACATCAGTTCATTAGCTGACTTAAAAAAAAACTGTTGTTCTCAAATTCAACTCTATTTTTCAATCTGTAATACAGAAGTAATGCTGACTTTCTTCCAAGATTGTTATATGGTAAGCATTACATAATTGTTTGGATTTGTTTTTATAAAAGACAATCCCTATATACCAATCCAAAACGGGCCAAGAGGTGCAAATCTGAGTGCAAAACTCAACATTTCTGTTGAAAGTGTTTTGCTACCAACTTAAAAGCAGTAGGATCTGCTAGTGTTCTCTTACCAGTACAAAGAGGTAAAGGGCTGTACTGGTGAAACATTCTATAAGAAGGCTATGAAAATATTTACAGACCCCTCGCATCCTGGACATAAACTGTTTCAACTCCTACCCTCAAAATGATGCTATAGAGCACTGCACACCAGAACAACTAGTCAAAAGAACAGTTTTTTCCCAAACACCATCATCTGCTAAACAAATAATTCCCTCAACATTGTCAAACTATTTACTAAGTCTGCATTACTATTAATCTTCTCATTGTTCCTATCACCCATCTCCTCCCACTTATGACTGTATGACTGTAACCTTGTTGCTGGTATCCTTAAGGTTTATACTGATTGTTTCCTAATATGATTTGATTGCTTATTTGTTCCCTATGCATATTATTAAGTGTTGTACCTTATGATTCTTGATGAATGTATCTTTTCTTTTATCTACACTGAGAGCAAATGCACCAAGACAAATTCCTTGTGTGTCCAATCACACTTGGCCAATAAAGAATTCTATTCTATTCTATTCTATTCTATTCTATTCTATTCTATTCTATTCTATTCTATTCTATTCTATTCTATTCTATTCTATTCTATTCTTTATTGAACTTTCTAGTCTCAACAATCTGTGGCACTGAGATAGTCTGTAGCCCTAACTACCAGAACATATTCTCAAATTATACAGTGCTTCTACCTTTCGAATGTTGTAGAAGTCACGATGTGGCACCTTTTTCTGAGCTGCCAGCTCTTTCATCTCATTGAGCAGGACATGCATCTGGAACTTTGAACTTAAGTACTGAAGTCTTCTATAGCAGAAGGATTTTCTGTCCAAAGGTGAAAAGAAAACAATTTAAGATTTGTACACCCTAATTAGAACATTTTCCATTTAAGATCTAATTTCATTATTATTATCTCAGAATCTATCTCAGTATAATAAATTGTTAACTCAGAAAGTTTTACATGTGTGAGGAAGCTAGGTCCTTCTTTCCAGAAATAGAATATGGGAATTACTAAAGATCCCTTACAATAAGGAGCCTTGGTGGTGCAGCAGATTAAAGTGCTGTTAAGTAGCATTTAGCTGCCAGCTGCCTGCAATTACTGCGAGTTCAAATCTCGCCAGGCTCAAGGTTGACTCAGGCTTCCATCCTTCTGAGGTTGGTAAAATGAGGATCCAGATTGTGGGGGCAATAAGATGACTTTGTATAAAAAAGAACACCGCTTAGGGGGCCCAAAAGCCCTACTAAGCAGGTATATACAAAAGTATGAAAGCTATTGCTTAACGCATTGTAAGCCGCCCTGAGTCTCCGGAGAAGGGCGGCATATAAATCGAACCAATAAATAAATAAAATAAATAGAAATCAAGTCTATGCCAAGTTGGCCTAATGGTGAGTCTAATGCCAAGTTGGCCTAATGAGTCTTAAGTAGCTTAAAATAGCTACTGTAGCTATTTTAAGTAGCTACTGTCTACTTATGTCTATGCAAATTCGCCATCATGGAAACCATGGTTATCCCAAAGTTGCTTTTTCAAGAGGCAGATCTGAATAAGCTTCTTGGATGAGAAGTGAAACATCTTCAAAGAAAAACCGGAAAGTCCAGTTGTTTCTTGAGAAAACATCTTTGGGACTACTGTCTACTTACAAAATTGCTAAGAAATTGAAAAGCAAAGCATCTGGTTTTGGCTCCTGGTATTCAAAGTTGTATTGAAGCATTCTCTGGAGGACACAGTTTCTTTCAAAAAAAGTCCAATAAACTTTCTTTCAACCTGAAGAATGCACTTTGATTATCCCAGAAAATAATCATATGATTATTTTGAACTATGAACTATGAACTATGTTAAATCAAAAAAAAAAAAAGATAAATGTGTCTCCCATGTAATTTTATGATGATAATGTGTTTTACATAACAGATTCTAGGATCATAATGTATGTAAGCCACCCTTGTAGAATGGCTATTTGGAAAGCAGTTTGACACCTGGATTTTGCAAGCACAGATCAAAAAGGTAGAAAACTTACATGGGCCCATTGATGATCAGAGCCATCAGAACATTCATGTCAGCCACAAACTCCTGCAGGTCAGGATAAGGCAAGTCCAGTTCAGTGGTCCTTTTCAAAATGCAATAGAGAAGAGACCGCCAAAGTTATGAGCAAAGTTGCATCACTGAAAGAAAGCAAGGAAAGAACCACCACCACCACTGCCTGGGTGTGCGTAGAGGATAGTTTTTTGAGTAACCCAATAGATATAAACCTGTCAGACCAAGAACAACCTCACCAATAATCCAGGAAAAAAACCCTACATCATTGTCACTAGTACTTTGAAAAATTGTAAGAAGTATTTTACTAGAAAAAATAGAGAAACAAGACGTTCTGAATGATTTGCCGGCCTTGAAGTAGACTTAAATCATTGTTTTAAAATTTGAATTGGCAAAATCCTGGGTTTTACATTTGCTCCAGGATAAGTATAGAATAACAACGGCTTTTCTATATTAGGCAGAGAGGAAATGAGCAATGCAAAATATATGTAACTGCTGTAACAGATGGTTTAGAGCAGCAGTTCCCAATTTTTCCAGCTTTGTAGACCAGTGGTGATGGCAGTGGCAGTGGCAATTGTGGGGGGGAAGAGTGGATGGTTCCAGATCGTGCAAGTGGTGGGGCCATGTATGAGGGCAACTCCACTTGTGCGAGCAGCGGGGGCACACACTGGTGCACATAGCTCCATTCAGGAGCTATGTGTGTGAGGGCCCACTGCTTGTGCGGCCCGATTCTGACTGAGGCCGCAGCCCGGTACTAAGCTGCGGCCCAGGGGTTGGAGACTCCTGGTATAGTGTCATCAATGTCTTCCTGACATTGGCCTCAAAATTTCTTTTATATCAGATCAAAGAATTGCAGTACCATTGGAGCCCAATATCTGAAGCCCTTAACTTGGTTATGAGCTAAAGCAGGGGTGTCAAACTCGCGGTCTGCGGACCGGATGTGTCATGTGCTGGCCATGCCCAGCCCGCATTTAGCGAAGGGGGGAAAATTGTGAGACGTCACGTGACGACAACGTGTCATCGCAAGTTTGATACCCCTGAGCTAAAGGGTAATATGTCAGATGGCTGGATCCATATCAGATTGAAGTGAGAGCAACTATCCTGCTTTTCCTTCCTTGCTGTTTCATTCTCAGTCCAGAAGTGTATTTTACTAGCTGCAATTGATACAAAAACTACTATCAGCCTGGATCAGTGTTTCTCAACTTTGACAGGTTTAAGATGTGTGGACTTCAACAATGCTGACTGGGAATTCTGAGAGTTGAAGTCCACACATCTGAAGCTTCTAGTCTGGACTGAAGTAGCCTGCTTTAGAATCAGTGTGGCTTCAAGCCTTCAGTGATGCTGAAGTCCAAGTTGACTATTCAGTTAGCACAAGCTACAGATATGTTACATTTAGAGAACAGTGAAGGCCTAAATAGCCAGACTCCTATGTAGCTGAAGGTGTTTTCCATTTTAGCCAAGGCTGATGGGAACTGAAGAGAAACGGTTGGTAATCATAGCAAACCTGTGAGAGTTTGGTAGCAGTCTTTCCAATTGCACCATTGTGTTCCTTCCATCACTTGCAATGTACTTTTAAAAGGCTTTTTGCTTAACATGACTTTCCCGGAAGCTGTTATGTTTTGTTACTAAAGGGGGAGGCTTTACATATTTTTAAAAAATAACCTTTTTTTAATAACACCGCTTTGAATGTGAAAATAAAAATAAAAGTACAGTGCATATTTTTATTTATTTATTTGCTTTAGCTTATTCTGTTCTATTATTTTTTAGTGCAAGTAATGAGCCTTCCTAACTAAAATTTGTCTCTCAGTACGGCTGATTGGCAACCACAGCCCCCTCACTATGTAATAAATATTACTTTCCTGAGGGCAGATGGATAGAGAGAAAAAAAGTGTGCTTTCTCGTTATACTAACGAGAATACTAATCACTGTACATTGTATGCACGTAAATAATGATTAGCAAAAAAGGAGCAGATCATTTTGTGTATACCACAAAATGTTGCTCAAGAATGAACCTTCCTAAAATAAATTCTGTTTGGGATAATTATAGATCAATTTTTACTTTCAAATCTGTTTCCTTTGCAGTTTGTTAAGTCAGAAGCATTCATGATTCCTAGCTGCAGAGAAAAATGGAGAGGATCAGAAATCTTGCTCAGCTAGACATGAATCATAGATAACATCACTGCCCCAGATGTTATTTCTCTTCCAAATTTTTCCTAATAACCACGTTATTCTCATGCCTTCAGCCACCTACTTACTTGTCAGTGATATCCTGCTTGGTGTACACATGAACTACTCCATTGACCATCCTGAGGCCAAAGCCAAGATCTCCAGGCATTGATTCAGGATCACATTTCTCATAAGGATGCTGGTTTGCAAATGGAGGGTGCACTGGAGCATCTGCAACAGAGGAAAATGCTGATGAGAAACCACCCATCTACCCAGTGATCTTGACTGTTGTAGTTAAGAGTTTAATGGAATGTTAAAAGAGAAATCAAATGCTAATTTACCTCTGGCCCATACCATAATCCCCCTCCCATTTCAGGGGTTGTGCATTCCCATTCTCTTCTACTAAGAGTGCATGAGCACAAACCAAGCAAATCAGTTAAGCAAAGGCTGAACAGGTACAGCTAGTCCTATGATGGCAATTAGGATTGGAATTTCCATTGCTAAGTGACGTGGTTACAAAGTGTGACTGCATCACTTAGGGATAACAATCTCTGCAGTCCCAGCCATTGTTGTTAATTAAATCCCATGGTTGTTAAGCAAGGCAACATCCTGCCAGTATCCACAACCAAAGTCAGTGGGGAAGCTGGCAGGAAGTCTCAGGCTGTCAGGGAGATTAGTGGCTGTTGCTGGGCAAACTGGATAAGGAAGGTTGCAAATGGTTAGCATGTAATCACGGGGTATTGCAACCAGTCATTAAGTGCAAACCAATCATAAGTGCTAAGCACCCCTATCACGACTGTGGGATTGGGTGGTGTTGTGATATCCAGAATTCCAAGGACCAGTTGTAACCATCATCCCCTACCACTGCTGTAACTTTGAGCGGTCACTGAATGAATGTTCATAGCTGAGGACTACCAATAACAGGTTAAGTTTATATTGCATATAGAATGTGATGGTGCCACTGCAAAAAAATTGTATCAAGTGTTCCCCAAATTTGATAGGGAATCTTCGCATACCGTATATTGGACATCTCCGCCCATCACTCACTTGGCAGCTTTCCATGATATCTGAGGATAAGGAGATTGGTAATCCAAAACGTCAAGAGCGCATAATGTTGAGGAAGCCTAATTATGTTAATCCTTCCCATTTACCTCAGAATCTGTTTAGATTGCATGTTTCTATGGAAACAGAGGACGTGCAGCTTTGGATGTAATCAAAAATTTAGTCTACATGTAAAATTCCTTTGTTATTCCTGAGAAATATGCTTTTTTCTTTTTCTCTTTTAATTTTAGAAATAAATTTCTAGTTGGCTTTAGACATAGCTTAAGGTGCATTGGAAACTCCTGGGAGAGCTAACAAAGATCCTATCCCTGTTCACTTCCTTGCCTTCTCCTTTATTAGCAAAATCCAAATAGAAAATACAGAACACAGTATATACCAAATAAATGAATGCAAGATTCAGCTTCTTTCAGCATAGAACTGGAATTTCCTTCATGCTTTTTAAAATCTCTCTCTTGGACCCCACATTAAAAAAATCTGTAGTTTACAGAAATCTTGCAGAATAAGCATGGAGAGATCACTGTGGATTTCCTGCAGCTATCCAGTCTAGTCTACCCCAGTAGCAGATAATGCAGGATTTGTTATTGCAACTCTCACTGATTGTGAAAGAAGTTGTGCCTCAAGGTCTTCTCCTTCTAGACTATTTGCCAGGCTTCAAATAGTTTAAACAATCAGTCTAAAATCCTGTTAAAGTATCTTTTTCTAACTATCATTTTAGCCATCTCTGTCACTAGAATTAGAGGAAATGCTTTTTTTCAATCCATGCCCAGTTCTGATCCTTACCTGCACCCACAGGAGTCTCAGGGATCTCTTCATACATCCTAGGGGCTAAGGGTTTTTCTGAAAGATCCTGCAGGAATCGTGATGTGGTTTTACAGAAGCTTTGCAGAGAAAACCCCATGTACTTCTCCCGAATGAATAATGCCTTGACCACACTTTTAGCAGCATCCAACAGGTCTGTGAAGGGCACCTGTATAGGGCAAAAGAAAAGCAGTTTATTCAACTGAGGGGGTTGTCAAGGCCTCATTGTGGGAAGTTTCACACGCTATAAAACAGAAGTCATCAAAGAAAGCATTTTGAATACTTGAAGATAGAAAGAAAAGGTTTTGTATTCTACCAGAGCGATTATCAAAAAAACCCACTGTTAAGGAACATTGCCAAAATGCTTTCCAATATTTTCTCTGTGATCTATTTTTTTCTTTACAGGAAGCAGCATTTGGAGATCACAGGATGCTTAATCCATGTTTATCTCATATGCATACTAGTTCAGTCAATTGAAGCTATTACAACATCTTAATAGTTTACAGACAAAGTTATGATGCAGCCAACCTTACATCTGGCAGGACTGCATAAAGCCAAGTCAAGTTGGTTGTTCAGCCAAACCCTCATTCACACATACATATTTCAACAGGGATTTACGGCAAGTTGACTTGAGTCTCCAAAGGGAGGGTTTAGGAATCTTTCTGTTTACCATTTTAGTGTTTAGTATGCTTTAATCACACTAGCACTGATGACGTTAGTTTCAGTTTTGGTGATGAAATGCCTAAAAGGAAATAAGCAAGCTCAGAGAGAGCACCAGGGACCTTTCATGGTTTAATAAGTTGTTATTATGGGCAGCTGAATGAATGGTCAACAGCTAATAGTTCCAATTCAGCCTTTACAAAGACTTATATAACTTATTATGCAAGTAGCAGTGACAACCCTATTTTCTTCCTTGTTGCATTGGTGTGGAAAGAGGAAAAACTGATCTCCATGCTCACAACATGGTTCCCTGTGGCAGGACCACCAAGATTCACCAAGATTCTGGCTCATATAGAAGTGGAGAGAAAAATTAGGCTCTGGACTACCAATAAATATTCTCTAGGTGTGGACACTGGCTCTTCACTAATAGCACCAATGTAACTGTGAGAGGGAAGGAAATGCATACTGCTCACCTTCCCAGCAAAGGAAATTACAACATTTGTGGCAGGGTTGAGGTTTCTCTCATTCACTAGATTCACTGGCTTTCCTCTCTTTTGCTTTACTTATTTATGTATTTGTTTGTTAATTTGAATTTCTCTCCTGTCTTTGCATCAACAAAACAATCCAAACTGGAGCACATTCATGAAAAATAAGGAACAATGAGCTAAAAAAAATAATGGTCTAAAATGACAATTCTGTCAAACTTTTATTCCACACACACCCCGAGCTCTGAAATGTTGGGCAACAATGCCAGAGCAGCATAGAGGAATCAGTTTAGCCCAAGCATAAATAAACAGCTACATCTTAAACTGATGCCGGGAAACTTCAAAAGTTTGGCCCCAGCCACAGCTCAACAGAGAGGGACTTGGCCAGCTGGAGTCCTGAGAATGCCCCCACTTGGCTCACTGCATCCCAGATCTCTGGCTGATGTAGCACCTCCGAGAACACATCCTGACTTGAACTTGGCTGAAGGGCAGCTCAGCTGGCTGAGTGGCTCTCTCAAGGCTCCTGGGGAACTTACTTCCCAGAACCCTGCAAGGCCTTGAGTTTTTGTAAAAACAAACAACATTCCTGATCTCAGCAACAGCAGTTTTCCTCCACTTTGCCCTGGAAGTCAACCTAAATCAGCATGGAAGAATATGCAAAACAAAAACCAAATGCTTTTGCGGCAGAAGCAATATGGGGATTTTTTTCCCTTTCTTTTTTTCTTCAAATTCATCCCTCAGCTTCTGAGACACCACTAGGAAAAACAATTAAAGAGCCAGTAGAATGTTCTTTTAAAAAAAGGGCGAACAAGCACTTTGAAGGAATTCACCCCCTTTAAAATGTGTGGGGTTTTTTAAATCACCAAGGTCTCTAAAATGAGAAAATTTGCAGCCCTTTGCTGAAATGGGGGAGCAGTTAAAAAAAAAAAGGTACTCAAAAATAACAGAGCTTAACTTTTCTATTTTACTGTCTGCCCAAAGGTGCTTTTCCAAAAAGCAAGTGGATTTTCTTGGGCTTTTTCCCTTGAAAATGTTTTGCTTCACATCCAAGAACCTTCTTCAGTTCCGAAGAAATTCAGACCTGTCACTGTTTGTCAATTTCTGACAATCAGAAATCCAGTGACAAAGAAAGTCCAGTTTGGAAAAGCACCTTTGGCATAACCATGACATGGATGATCGAGAATCTCTATAGATATTTTACTGCTTGTTTTCTTTTTTAAAAGCAGAAAATCATACTGAGGGGTAAGGTTTGTTCAGATTTCAGCAGGGCAGAGAGGCTGTTAAACAGAACCTGATCACATGCAGCCCACTGGCTACTCCACAACCCACATTTTAAAAACACCTCACAAAAAATTGGCTTCAAGCAGATGCCGTAGTAGGATCTCTGCCTGGGGCATTCAAGTAGTCCCAGCAACTGTCAAGGAAACTAAGTTGTAGGACTGAACTCAGTATCATCATACAGTCGCTAGCTAATGTGAAACCTGGATAGCTCAACAGACTAATGCATTGTAATTAACTCCAGCTGTCTGCAATTACTGTAAGTTCGAATCTCACCAGGCTCAAGGTTGACTCAGCCTTCCATCCTTTCTAAGGTAGGTAAATTGAGGACCCAGTTTGTGGGGGCAATAAATTGACTTTGTATAAAATATACAAAAGTATGAAGGCTATTGCTTAATGCATTGTAAGCCACCCTGAGTCTCCGGAGAAGGGCGGCATATAAATCAATTTAAAAAAAAAAAAAAAAAACCTCTTTGGATTCTGTGATTTTCAAAGAATGTATATAATATTTTGGATATACATACATACATACATACATATATAATTATATTATATATAATATATTATATATAATTATATAATATATAGAAAGCTTTCTGCAATGTGATTAGCGCATCTGTCCAACTAAATTACTACCTTACGCTATTAAACTCTCCATTATAGGAAACTTTAACCAAAGAAATCTGTTACTTGCAATCCACGTGCTTTATCTCCAACCTATGTTTTCTCCCTAACTCAGAGCAAGGATAGTAGTTCAGCTTCCCCCAATTTAGCATCCTCCAGATAATCTGGATTTTAATTCCCATCTGCCTTGACCAAAGTGGCTTAAGCTAATGGGAGTTGTTATTAATGAAACAGGCATCAAGTTGTAGATGGATGTCAGAGGCTAGTCATTCCCAGGGTAGCAATAGCAACAGCACTTAAGACTTATATACTGCTTCACAGTGCTTTACAGTCCTCTATAAGTGGTTTACATATTGCCGTCAACCATCTGGGTCTTCATTTTACCAACTCTTAGAAGGATGGAAGGATGGAAGACCCAATCAGGATCGAACTGTCGCACTGCTGGCAGCCAACAGCAGACGTAAACTGCAGTACTGCATTCTAACCACTGCGCCACTGCCACATTTCCAAATACAGCAGGCATTATGTTCTGTAGCAGAAACAGGCAGCTAAGTATCTTTCGGATGTTTTATCCACAACAATCAGATTATTGATTATGGTGACCAGAGCTTTGGGGTGCTTGTAGTCAAAGTCAGGTGGAGGATGTCAACTTGCCCATCTTTGTGTGTGAGGGTCTCTGAAAGAGAATCAATGCGTATGTGTTGGGGGAAATGAGAACAACCTAAATCAAACAGACTTACCCCACATGTCTCTTCTCCAGAGATGGTGACCCTCTGGAACTCTCTGTCCAAAAATATATCTCGATCTTTTGGAAGGTAATCTACTAGATCTTCACCCTGTTCTTTAAATAATCTGGGGGGAGAGGAAAGGGGAAAAGAGAGGGAATGAAGAAGCCATCATGAGGAATAGTCTCTGATAAATTCTGTCAGTCTACAGGAATCCCCTTTTCCAGCAGGCGTGTGAAGACACAAAATCGAACACATAAACACGGGCAACACAGGGACTTTCAGGCGTATCCTCCAATGGCAGCACTCTGAACTATGGAAAGGGGTGAGGAACAGCAGTGGGCAACAATACACACAGCAGAACTAGTAGGAAAATGTTCTTGAGCCCCAAATTTACCAGACGCTTGACTGCTCATTTCTACACTGAACAATCAAACATTTGGGTTAAACAGGGGTTTTCAAACTTTCAGGCTACAAAAATTCTTAGATTAAAAGAAAAATCCTGGAACCCACAATCAGGAGGCAAACCTCTAGTGATAAAAAATTGACTGTGCTTGAATAATTCTTTCTTTCTTCTTTTTCTTCCTTCCTTTTCTTTTTCTTCTCCATGATTCCACCAAACACAGTTTGAAAAAAACCTGTTGTAGAGTATCAGAAGAATAGATTTTTTGTCGTGGCAAAACTGAAGGAGCTGCTCATCTGCCTAAAACAGTGAGAAACATCCTACTTGGCTGAGCTTCTAGGTTCACTAGGATCCAAGCTGCTCAGTCAACCAATGCACAATGAAAGAGGGAAGGGGAAAAGGCAAATATAAAACAGAGACAAACAGCTCCATCCACTATGCCTGCCTTGAAAATAATCACTTTAAGAAGGACAGGAGGGAAACAGAGCTCAGAAAAGGAACAAGGGAAAGCAACCAATAGTATGATGTGAGGAATCCCCCACTCACTGGTGTTGAGATTTTTGGGACTGGAAGGTACAAAAAATAAAATGAGGTTTGGTTTAGTCCAATAATATTTGTCTGGTTCAAAATAAAATGGCTCCCCTATTTTTTCAACCTTAGATAAGCTTTTTTCTCAGAAGAGTTTGCTTAAGTGACACACACAGATAAGGCAGCTGACTTTAGTCTTTCCTTTCCAGAGGTACCTTTATTCTAACATACCAACTTTTCTCACTTCTGGGAGTAACTCCACTTCCATTCTGAACTCTGGTTCTATCTGACCATTCAGAATCCTCCCAACGTTGTTACTCAGTCTTTCCCGATCCTGGTCCCCGTTAGGTATTCCATCATCAACCCAAAACAATGGGAAAGCAACATGTTGGGGAAAAGTGCCCTAATTTAACGTGGATTAAGGTTTTCTTCGCAGTCTGTGGAATTCATTTTAATGGCAACACCCCCAGCGGTGGTACAATTGCATGTGGGATACAATGTATGGAGGGGGACAGAACTTTGCAAAAGAGAAGGTCACTCACTCTGAATCAGTCAAGGTGGGAATAAGGAGAAGAGTCAGCCTGCGGGAAAGTCCCGCGCCCACCCCTGAATCAAGGGCAGAGAGAATTAAGGCCAGGCACTCACTGTAGGTCGGCAGCACTGTCAATTTTCAGGAAGTCCTGTTTGGCTCTGAGTAAAATGTCAGGTTCTAGTCTGAGGACAAATGGGAAGTGGAGGCCAAGGCCAAGGAAAGGACAAACAGTCAGAGAGAGGAGAAAGAAAGAGGAAGAGGAAATGGTAAAGAAGATGAGGAGAAAAAGAAAAACACTAGCATTAATGCAGAAACCAATATCAGAAATGGCAGACACTATACAGCAATATACTAGCAATGGGATCCAAAAAAAGAATGAATGTAAGAGATCCGTGTAAGATACCGCGACTAAGCTATGGCTTGGCTATTACTGGAAAAGTACTGCTGGTTCCCACATCATCTTTTCCCTTTATTTGAATTTCCTTCCTTCCCTCCTCCCCACCTGCTTGACTACCAGCAGCCAGTTTGTTTTCCAAACCACTCCCAAACCCCCTACCCAAACCCCTTTCACAGGCTCTGCTTTTAAGAGATATAGGCAGATAAATAGCTCAACTATTTTCTCTTCACTGGAATCAATCTCCTTAGACATGCAGGACCAATATAATGCCTCTTTACAACTGAAGATCAAAGACTTGGGGGCTGTCGGAATATTTTCACTGGAAGAGAAGGAATCTGCTATCTCCAATATTGCTGTGGTAAAAGGAAATCCTATACCCGTGATGGCGAACCTATGGCACGTGTGCCACAGGTGGCATGCGGAGCCATAATGGTGGGCACGCGAGCGTTGCCCTAGCTCAGGCCCGGCACGCATGTGCACACTGGCCAGCTGATTTTCAGGCCTTCTGGGCCCACCAGAAGTCAGGAAACAGGCTGTTTCTAGCCTCTGGAAGGCCTCCAGGGGGGTGGGGAAAGCTGTTTTTGCCCTCCCCAGGCTGCTAGAAAAGCTCTGGAGCCTGGGGAGGGTGAAAAACTTGGGGGAGTCCCGGGGGATGGGGCACATTGAATTATGGGTGTGGGCACATGCATGCATGGCCCCCTGTGCTCCCCCCGCTTTCGGAATGCAATGGCAAAAAGGTTAGCCATCACTGTCCTATACTCTCCTTCAGAAGTTATTTTCCTGGATCTCTCTGTGTGCTTCTCCTCTAAAATCCTGCTTTGCCACAACATTCCAAGGGGCATTTTTGGGAGTTGAAAAACTGGGCTTTTAATCAGGGTAGAAATGAAGATCCCCCCCCCCCCCCCCCCACGAGTAGACTTGCCTCCTATCTGTTCAACAGAACTCCCATGCATGGATCTCTACAGCAAACCATGTTCTGCCTGTTGTATTCCTTCTCCCTAAGTTTTTCATTCCAATGGATCTTTCCTTCTGTCTCACTTCTGCCATCCCCTCTTCCTTCTTCAGAGCAGCATAAGTGCACTACTGGTTGCCAGGCATCAGGCAGGTAAATAGGCAACTGGTAGCTTCCATTTCTTCTGCCTAAGCACTGTCCTCCCCTCATACCGATGCCCTGGCTTGAACCACTGAAGAAATAACTCTGAGACTTTGCAGCCCTTCCCAAGTGAGGTTTCTGGTTAGAAGTAAACATTTGCAGAATCCTAATGACCAAATGTGCCATTATTCCACCATGCTGTTTCCTCTCCCTGTTCTGGTCTCTAAAGGACTATAGAGAAGAATAGCAAGATGGGGATAAATAAAACCCAGATATTTTCTACTGATGTGAGGTTGCTGATTGCTAAGGAATCTTGCCAGTGACAATCTAACAGTAAGAAAACTGTGTGCAGGACAAGCAAAGTGTAAAAATATCAGCCACACACATTTATGCACATAGACACGCAGTCATGCCACTGACAGATGACTGTATGAATGCTTCTCTTGACATGATGGTTATTATCACTGCAGAAGTTGAAGCAATGAAATGACATTCCCATATATTTCCAAAGTCTCTATCACACTTTTTCTAGACTGTAAGTAAAAGTTACCTCCATTTGATTTCTTCCCATCTTTCCCAGTTTCAAATACTCTTACTCATCTTGTTTTCTTTTTCCCCCAAGGCTCCAAGTGAAATGTTCCATACTGCTCTTGAAATATCGAAGGGAGTTAAGAGAAACTAGGAAAAGTTCAAAAAGCATTGGCAACTTACTTCACATCCTGGCTTATCTGCCGCTCCAACCGTTGGCGCCTCTCTTCTAACTGTTCGATGGGACTGTCTTCTGGGAATTCGTAGGGAGCACTGCGCATTTCATTCTCGGCCAATGAGTGACAAAACAACTCCTGCAAGCATAACAGCACAGTGCTACTGGAATATCCATACAAGCGTGCATGCAACTTCAATGAAGGTTCTTAATAATTCTATGAGGTTAGATAGGACGGGGATGCTCCCAGTCCTTTCCCTTAAACATTGCCACCTTATGAGAACCAAAAATCGTGCCTTTTCTGTGGCAGCCCCTGGCCTATGAAACACTCCTCCCCACCACCAAAGTTCAGTAGGCCTCTATCCTCCTAGCCTTCCAACGAGCACTGAAGTCCTGACTTTCCACCCCATGTGCTGGGATAGGATGGGGTGACAGCAAGTTAGAAGCTTGACTTGGCACCAAGTGTTTGTTTGTTCTTTTAGTATTTATGATTTTAATATGGTTTTTTATGTGGTTTTAATTCTTGATTTGGAGCTACTCAAGAGTTTGGTATGAGACGGACAGCCACAGGTAGTCCTTGAGTTATGACCATAATGGAACCTGTTCATTACAGTTGTTAAGTCAGGATGGTCATAGATCAGGCCACCCATGTGACTGACCTGATTTTATGATCTTTTTTGTGGTATTTGTTAAGCAAATGACGTGGTTATTAGATGAGGCAATTGTTTGCTATAGACCAGTTTACTTCCAAAACCAGAAGAAAATGCTGGCTTTTGGCAAAGCAGTTGTAAAATGCAGTCATGTGCCTATGGGAAGTTTAAACCATTTGCCCAAAGTGCAGTCACATGACTGAAGAGGGTGGTTGGAATTTCAAATCTGGGTCCTAAATAACTTTGTTGTAACTTCAAACAGTCATTAAGCAACCAGCCATAGGTCAAGGAGTACCTATATATAAATGTTTTAAACGAATAAGAGAAGCAAATCTCTGTTATCCATGAGAAACAACAACCCGAGGAGTCCGTTAAAAGCTATTCTGGGACAATCTGCCAGGACTACAATCTCATGCCAGCATCAATGAAAGTACCGCTGCTCAATGGATTAGAAAACTATAACATGATGTACTCTTGATTAGGATAGTAATTTGCATTGAGGTCATAACTGCAGTAATTTAAAACTGTTCCAGTGATGGCTGTTGAATCTTATAACTGCTACTTCTCATTGTCCAGGTCAACAAAGAACACATCAATGATTAATAAACTCAAGGCCACACCTAGGAGCATGCCTTCTCCAGTGTGTTTTATACACACTGATCTGTCAACAAAGATCTGCTATTGCCTAGTAAACAAGCTCTTACTTGCTTCCTATGAAAATAAGACAGAAACATATCCTAACACAGTGTTTCTCAGTCTTCACAATTTAAAAGATACGTGGACTTCAGCTTCAAGAATTCCCCAGCCAGCATAGGCTAACATTTCCCTTTCTCCACTACACTACACTGAAAAACACTACACTACAATGTAGTGTATGATGCCTCTACAACTTGTCAAAAAACCCCACATGACCAGACTGCTTAGTGATGGGCAGTTCCGGCAGTCCCAGTTGCTGTCTGTCCTAAGCGATGATGGCATGGCTCATTGAATAAGGCCATCATGTGACTTGCAACTTCTTGCCAGCTTTCCTTTGTCAGAAGCCAGCAGGAAAGTTCACAAATTGCAATCACGTGACCATGGGATACTGTGATTTTGTAATTGTGAGCCAGGTTCGTTCACAATTAGTGTGTTAGAGACGGGAGGTTTCCTTTCAGCGATCCCTGGTTTTTCTATGTTCTTGTGGTGGCAGGGCTTGGTTCTAAAGTGATGATAATGGACTGCCGTCTGTCAGAAGTGGTGTAGGGTCTCCTGCTTGAGTGGGGGGTTGGACGAGATGACCTACAAGGTCCCTTCCAACTCTGATCACAGGTAATAGCCATAACTACAAAGACCAGTCTTAATTACCATTCATTCAGCACCATTGTAAATTCATTTAATGAGTGGTTATTAAATGAGGACCACCTGTTTTAGATTACAATCCTACCACCTCCGGTGGCTGGCAACCAGTGCATACCTTGGAGAGTTCAGAGTAAAAGGTGACCGGGCAAAAATCACTGTTCTGCTTTTATTTCTGGGATCCAAAAATAAGTTGCTTCAAGAGCAATTCCTAGTAGAGACTTTAAATCTATTTTCTCCAGTCAACCCTTCTCTCCTAGAAATGCTAGAGATCACATGGATTCAAAACAATTTTCTCAAAATAGAATTTACAAATGGACTTTTTTTTAATATTAAGAAGAACAATCCAAGAAAAAATGCATGACTTTTACATGTTCATTTCACAGCCTTTGTTCTACAGTGAACAGTGCAGACACACACAAACAACTAGTGAGCCAATATGCAGATCTACCTCAGCAAGCTCTTTGTACTTGCCATCCATGGAGGTCCGTAGATCAACAGGAAAATGCTTCAGGCAGTGGGAAGGCCCTGGGAGAGAACGGGCAGGCTGCAACTGCCGGGACCTCGGCCCTCCGTGAATCTCTGTGGATACAAGGAAGACAGCAATCAGGCAGACAGGAAAAGCTACTAGGTCTGAGAAGCAGGGGAAACGAGAGAGATATTAATAACATCCTCTTTCTCCTTAGATCATACATAAATTTGAAGTACTAGACCTCAGTTTACTCAGACTCATCTGCAGATCTTGGAAGTCAGCAGATTTTCACTGAATTAATGTTATTGCAAGACAATTAGCTTTTTAATAATACCGCCCCAGTCCAGCTGGCATATTTAATGGAAAGTGGCTTTAGCTTTCAGAAGTTGTATCACACATATCACACATACCCCTCTGTTTACCAATTCAGTGTTCTCCAATATTTATTTATTTATTTATTGGTTCGATTTATATGCTACCCTTCTCTGGAGACTCAGGGCAGTTTACAATGCGTTAAGCAATAGCCTTCACACTTTTGAATATACCTGCTTAGTAGGGCTTTTGGCCTACCCTACGCGGTATTCTTTTTTTATACAAAGTCAGCTTATTGCCCTCTTATTATTATATTATAATAATGTTATATTATTATTATTATTATTATTATTATTATTATTATTATTATTATTATTATTGCCTTAGAAATCAGTTCAGAACTGCCAACTATGTCAACCAAGGTGTGAGAGCATTCCATAATGTATTTTAGAAATGTCCAGGATTAGTTCCTTCAACTCCTCCTCCTTAAAAGAGAAACAGGCTTGTTATTTGTGAATAGTTTCCAAAAACTATTTCTATCTTCATGTTTTGAAAAATATGCTGTTAGGACTCATGTGCCGGGTCTGATAGAGGTCTGATACTAAAGACAAATATTCAAAATGGTTAGGAGGTATCTGTGTCTAGTAACAGATAGATATTAAAATAAATATGAACATCTGTGTGAAGCATGCTTGGTTTTATTTTCATTTCTGGCTTCATATTGCTCAATGCAGGAACCCATGCCAAATTTGCTTGTTACAGATTGAGTCCACATTAAAAGTAAGAAATAGCTTCCTAAAAAAAGTAGAGTTCTTGATGTTCTCTGAGCTTGTTTGCTTGCAAATGTTTCATCACATGACTAAAGAACGTCATCAGTGCTACTCAGCGTGGAGTTTGCTCTCTGTTTATATAGATTAGTTTGCCCAGCCAGTGTTGGTAGGGGTATAGTTGTCTGTTTGGAAGTTCCTTGATTTGGGTATTGTTTTCTACTTGATCGTCTGATGTTAATCCTTGCTTATCTGGGCATATGCTTCTGGAGAGAATGTGTTCTGCTCTTTTTGTTTGCTTCTTATATTCTGGTTGGCTGTGTCTAGTGATGGTTGATTTGTCTGAATGCCAAGCTTGCAGGAATTCCTTAACATTTTGGATTGAGTTTGGTCTAGAATGCTCATAGTTTCCCAATTGAAGCTATGGTTGAGTCTGTCCATGTGTTGTATGATCAAGGAGTTTTCATTGTAACTTCTGATTGTGAGTGAGTTCTTACTCTGCATGTTGTAGATGACTTCTGTTTTTTTTCTTCTTGGGGTCTTTTGGTTTACTTAACTTGTTTTGAAGGGCTTTTACTGGTGTGTGTACTATGGTGATGATGCCATGTGTTATAATAATCTGTTGGTTGTTTCTGAGATGCTTTTGATATGTGGTAGTTTTGTCCTTTATATAACCTGTGTGGTGGTGCTTTAGTGAGTTAAGTGACCAGACACTTTTTGATAAAATTTGGCAGCCTGTTTTCTTTTTCTGGCATTCTGGGTTGCAACGATGCATTTACAGTATATTCATTTTTTAAAAAGTTCTGACAGCTTCTCTTGTAAAAGATTGAGTTGTTACTTATGTAAGGGAGCACTTGGTTAATGTGGGTTGTTTTCCAATAGACCTTTTTCTAATTTGCTGTCATTTTTTCTGATGATTAGGATAACCCAGAAGGGTAGTGTGTTATTAGTTTTTTCTTCCCTTGTGAATTTTATTCCTTTGAAGATACTGTTGATTGTTTTCATGTGTCTTTTTTAATTGTTCCATCTTTATCCTGATGTTAAACAGTCGTTTATATTCAGGATTTATACTTTTGGTTTTATGAATGGTGATGTTATAGTTTCTAGATGCTGCATTATACTCTTTGCTCATGAGAACCTACAGGTGTTCAAATTTGTTGAGATATTTGTCCATCAAACTGAAAGCACTGAGGCAGAGGTTGATAGAACCATGATTTTTGGTATTTGAATCTTAGTGTATTGGCTAGGTCGGGTACGGTGTGTAATACTGTTGCTATGGATTTTTCCACTAGTTTTGGATGTATGGACACAAAGAGTGCTGTGACTTCAAATGAAACCATAATTTCATCATCATCAATGGTTAGGTCTTTTTTTTCTGGATGTACTATATTTTCTGAAGGCATTTTGGTGCAGAGACAACATATTTTCTAAAGGCACTTGGATTTTTTTGAAGGCACAAAAACAAACAACCAAGTTCAGAGAGCACAAGGACTCCACAGTTCAACCCCGAGCTACTTATATTCTCTTCTATTGTTCCTAAAAGACGTGCTATCTGTATCCAGATCAGATCTGTCCATATTGTGGCCCGTCAGCGGCCTGTGCAGATTGTAGCTGATTCTGACAGCGAGGAGGCTGGTGTGGTGTTGCGCCAGCAGCCTATGCAGCTGGCACTCGAGTCAGACAATCAGGAGGCTGGAGAAGATGTGGTGCCAGAGGCAGGAATTCAGCCAGGGCCTTCAGAACCTCCAGAAGCTCCTTTTAAGTGAAGAGGACGAGCCTCTTCTCGATGCACAGGCGCACAGAGCGGCCAAAAGACAGGAGTGCCGCTTCAGGAGGAGGTCGCCTCAAGAGGAAGGCTTGGGGCTAATTAGCCACTCCCTTAGCCAATTTAAAGAGGAATGCCGACTGAAGCAATTTGTAGGGAACAACTTTAGTTCACTCTACTTCACGTCTGGATTCTCTGCAAATTGCTTCTGGGCTTTCTGCCAACCTTAGTAAGATTGTGATTACTTTATCTTTGGTTTCTTGTAGGCTGTTAAGAAAGTTTATTAACACCCTTTGTTTTGAAAAAGACTGAGTTATTTTAGTAAATTAAGTTTTGTACAAACTTTGTGTGTGCTGTGTTCTTTGGGATCTGTAGCTGGGGAAGAACAGTCCATCTGTCCCTAAGGACCCATCATTAGAAATAAAATGAGCTCCAGAATCAAATGACAGCTATCAATTAGTATATGTCTCCCTCTCCACAAGCCTGTCAACATTTGAAAACCATCTTAATAACCAACTTCCCCTGTTGGCTGCAGCAGTGCTCAGATACCAGAGAGAAAGCCCCGGATTTCTAACCTTTACATTTTATGTAAGCTGGAAATCCCCCTGCTATTGATGAGAAAAGCCTTCCGCATAGTTCTTCCATGTGAAAGAACCTCATTTCTTTCACCATATGATCATGCCCTATTTTTGTAGATAGCATAAAATGCATAAGGCTCACCTGTTCAATAGAACCTCTTTGAGTGTGAGGCAAGCCACCGCTATTTCTCCTGCCCAGGTAGGAAATGAAAAGAAATGAACTAGCCTCAGATAATCAAAGTCAAGAAGCCTCAGATCAAAGCCAAGAAGGGATTTCACAGTCTTCTCCCCAATGGAAACCCAGGCCATAGTTGTTTTGTTGCCATCTTATCCCAAATATAGAGTTACCAATACCAAGGCTGACTTCAAATGCAGAAAAAAATCATTAAACGGGTTTAGTGTTTATTGAAACATACACCAAAGTGGCACTTTGTATCTGAATTTCCCTTGGGTATGTGCTTGGGAAATGCCAACAGTGAAATAAAAAGATCTGCAATCAGATAGGGCAAGGCACTTTTCATAGGATTTGGCCATCCAAATTTTAATAGGGAAAACCATTACTGCTTCTCTCAAAGTAGAAAGTTCTAATTTCTGCCATGCTCTATTAAGACTTTAGCTTGGTATTTCTCAAATTTCAGAAACTTTTAAGTTGTCTGGATATCAACGCTCAGAATTTCCCAGTCAAGTCATTTTGAGAGTCCACATATCCTAAAGTTGCTTAGGATATGTGGAACACTGGGTTAGGAATAGAATTTCCTATCGGTCTTCCGGCAGCGATAAGGACAAGAGAATACTATTGAAGGTGCCAGGCAAGGGAAACAAGCATTTTTAAAAATTATTTTTCATCACTTTCGATATAGTACAGAACTGCCTCTTTTCAGCCAGGGGAAAGCCTTCACAATCAAGATCAAAAGGCCAAAGTCCTACTTTACCAGGTTTCACTAGTACAGAACTAACACTAGTCAGTCTGAAAATCAGTATCTTAGCTGTCTTCCAAAGACACTGAAAGAACAAACATCCTTTGTCCTGTTAAAAAGAACTTGGCAAAACCACCCTCCTTCCTATATAGACTGCAGAGACCAAGAGCAAACCCTCAGGAGAAATCAACCAGCGCCTATCCTGGGTTTCAGGGACAACATTGCAAGAAAGAACTGCTCCCGATATCCATTTTGTTGTGCTTTCAAACCTCAGGCCTTCTTCATTCTTTAATGAGAGCCGCTGCCTGCAGATCAGACCTTTCCTCTCTACTGCTTCAACAGAACAGCCACTCCTAGCTTGAGGAACAAGCAGGGAGTGGGGGTGCTGGAGAAATCTACTGAGAGATGGCCAAGAGTAATTCCTTTCTCTAACTCCCTCTGCACAACGAGGGGGCCAATAAGTAGTAAAAAACACAGAACCACAAGCATTGACTGCATCTCCTTTCGTTGTAGCTTTTCATGCTACAGAATGTGCTCCTAAAATAAAGCAAACTACATGGAGGCCAAAGGAAAGGGTTTGAATGGAAGGCAGGGGGGGCTCAGAACACATAAGAAACAAATTATAAGTCCCAACCACAACATTATGGGTCACACACCACAATATCACACCCATGTGGAGATGTGTATTTCTCTCTTTCAATAGCTTCCTCAGCACTATTTTTTTTTCCAAGCTACCAAAATATCCCAGCTGATGTTATCTACAGTCCTTCAAAGGAAAATAACTCTCTCCAACTGGAGCTCAGAATTGAACGTATCAACCTCGGCTCCCCAAATTCTCAGAAGGGGCACTATTAAGGCACCCAATAGAAAAAAAGGGGATACTTCTAAATATAGGTAAGATATCTTAAATCTCTGATGTTAACACTGAGCAGGAATAAAAGCACAGAAATTATCTCCATTCACCAGCTGCCTCCAGGCTCCATTTGAAAGTCTTCCTTGAAGCAAGCTGAAAATCCATGAGGTTAATGTTACTATTCAGTTCCTTCGTAAGTCCCTGCGTTTAAAGAAATTGCTTCTAGTTGCATTGCTCTTTTTAAAATGCTCTAAACCAGGGGTCCATAATCCTCTGGCTGCAGCCCACTACCAGGCTGCGGCCTGTTCGGAACTGGGTTGCAGAATTGGTTGGCGAGTGTGCCTTTGTGTGCACACAGCTCCACTTGGATAAGCAGCAGGCGAGCACGCGTGCGTGCAAAGCTCTAATTGTGCAAGCGGCAGGCGCACATGCTTGCCACTTGCACAAACGGAGCTGCACAGGCGCACTTGCCTGCAGCTCATGTGGAACCATTCCCCCCTCCCCGCCAGTCTGCAAAGTCAGAAAGGTTGGGGACCGCTGCTCTAAACGGTCCAGAAAATAATTTTGGTTCATGCTAAAATGGTACCCCAGCAGCATATACTGTAATTTATTTATTCGGTTGAATTGTTATTTTTTGTACAGGAGCTGAAAGCAGCATTCATAAGTGCTCCCTCTTCCTATCTGTTCTTATAATAGCAACGCTGTGAGGGAGTTGGGCTGAGAGAAAGTGACTGGCCCAAAGTCTTCCGTAACCTTTGGTGGTTGAAAGTAGGTTAGAAACTGGGTCTTTTTATCATTTGACTAACTCCTTAACTACCATGCCACACTGTCTTCACATATGTTCCCTTTACATATTAAAATGTTTACCATGGATAAACAGAGTGTCCAGTGGCAGCTCACAGTTCCATAGGAGTCAAGTGTTGATATAATATATTATTTCTCTCTTGTCTATTTTGTCCGTATCTTTGTGTATGTGTGTGTCAGGCAATGTTAACTGTGATACAGAGCTGAAACTATGGTTTTCAGTTAACTTCTAGCCTGGGTTCTAAAACCAACTCCAGTTAATTTTGTCATAGATGCAAAGACTGCTTTATAGGTAAATCTAAGAGGGGGGGGGCAGTAATTGCTGAAGAGGAAGAAAATGGACGGGCTCCACAAAACAGCAATTAGGACTCTAACCAGATCATGCTGGGGGAGGGTGAATATTCCAGCTCCATTAGCCTTACAGGCAAAGCAGTCCCAGAATGACTGTTTGGAGGAATTGAAGTGCTGGAGTTGGAAGTGACAACCTGAAGTTGTAAAAGGTAATAGCAAGAAAGGAAAAGGTGGGAGAAAAGGTTCAAAGACAGAGAAAATATATACTTGTGGAATTGGATAACTTCTGCCTGCTTCTTCACATGGAACTGAAACCCGCTGTCAAGAGGTAGGTAGTTTAAAGTTTTGTAACTATTCATAGGAGCCACATTTCTGAATCCCAATGAGCAACATTTTATTCAGATTCATTCATGCATTCATTTATGCTTGCATGCATACATGCATTCTTTTTTCTTTCTTTGATTTTTTAAAATTCTTTTCTTCTTTCTCTTTCTCTTTCTTATTTCATTTCATTTTGTTTCCCAATTTCTATAGCTGCCCATCCCACAAACCAGGACAGCACACAACAGAGTCAGCCATTGTCAAATAGTCACCTCATAAAAGGACTGCAATCTACCTTAAGGTTTTGTCCCCTTTGCCAAGCTATATATCTCGGCCTTTTCAGAGGCTGTCATAAGTGCAGGCATTCAAGAAACATTCAATTTGTGATAAATATGTACTGCCCATTCTGGCGCTCCTTGGTTGACTTTTGCCATCATCCATTTGCTCATGTGCTATACTTGTTACCTTCTCCCAAGCAATTACTCTCTGTCATGACCCACCTGAGCCAGGTATTCTCCAAATGTTCATTTCCTCTTCACGCCCTTTTTGGTCATCACTCAAATATATTATTCTAAACATGTATTAGTAATTAGTAATAATTGCATATGTAAAACATTCAAGGAAGTTCATTAGTGGCCTGGAAGGTTGGAAATTGCATCAAGTAGTTATGGTAGAAGGAGAAGTAAGGTTAAAGTCAAAAAAGAAGGGTGGGTACATGATTGTTGTAGCACAGGAACAATTTATCTCTTGAAATTACCTCTATAAATCTCTCAAAAATCAATACCAAATGCAGTTTACATAAACCATAGCGAAGCACTAATTAATGTACACAGAAATGAAGCTTTTAGTCAAAAGTAGTTTGACAGAGTTACCTTCAACGTAATTTACTACTGGCTTACTACTATGTATACCTAACGTGAATGATCAGCCGTGCCAGAGTTGTATGTGCCCTCTCCCCCCAAAGCCTTGGGTACAATTCCAAATCCCCATCAAATATTATGGTCAATTGTTATTTTTAATGTAGCAGAAAGGAAAATTATTAAGCATGTGTGCAGTGATTATATTCAACTTTATTGAAGTAATTTTAATAACATTTTTCAACACATTTATGTTTTTGTCCTAGCCCTGACACCTTTGGGAAAAGAATAATGTAAAAAATGTAATGCCTACCCACAGCCTGAAATGAATGTCCGTCCAGAATGTCTGTGCTCCGGGGATTTCGAACAAAGGCCTTTTCCCAGTTCTACCTGGAGATGCCAGATATTGGACCTGAGGATTTGGAGGCTCTCCCCTTTTTCAAAAGTCTCCATATCTCAACCCAGAGATCCTGCCTTTTTCTCCTTAGACATTCCAAGACATCAGGAAAAGCAAGCAGTCTCTGGAATTTCCCCTAGTCTGACTCTGCCCCTGTCTTAGGTAGGTAGCAATGGTGATGCAAGGTTTGGTAACGATGGTCAAGAGGAAACGGACCAGGAATATGATAACTTCACATGAAGCATTTTGTTGTAACCTCAAGAGCATTTAAAACTAGAAGAAGAATCTCTTAGATTGCCAATGCCTGTTTGTGTATAATATTCCTAGAAACATTGCTTTTGGAATGAGATATAGTTCTCACTTTTTGGCAACCGTAGCTGTGCTAACTAGAATTCTTACCTTGGTGTCTCAGCCGGCTGTGAAGTAATAGCTTGCCCTTTTCTTTCCCTCCCCCACCCCCACCCCCGGCAAATGAGGTCAGCTCCATCCCTCTCTACATTTCATATGTCCCTCAAGACCTCTTATCATGCCAGGGGGTCCCAGAGGACCAGGGAGATTTTGCAATGGCTCTCTTACGGTGGTTAATAACCCCTTCTCCTGTTTGGGTGTCTTTTTATAATTATGTTTTCATTGTGACTGTTCTTATGTATTGATTTTCTTTTTGATAAAGTGTGTTGTACATCACCCAGTCACTTTTATGAGAGATAGGTGGCTATACAAATATGACAGAATAAATAAACAAATAAATAAATAGGACTAGGAGGTTTTGACTGCACCCTGGAAAGAGCTGCAGAACAGTGGCTGATGAGGTAATTTTTGAGCGGGCAGATTTTCCATGTTTTCTGTATGAAAATGGTGTAAACCCTACTGCTATTAATAGCTTCAAGTAACCCCATTCCTAGTCTCTTACAAACCAGAGAACAGGTTTTGCTAGCACCACACTCAGCCAGAACAGTGGGGCAATGCAGGAAGAACTAGTTTGGCTCCTGAGCTCATTCATCTCCGAGTCCACTAAAGACACAGGAGAATTTGATGAGCCCACGCAAGCCTAACAACAGGTTAGGTCAAGGGTGGGCAACTGTGTCCCTTTTACAACCTGTGGACTTCAACTCCCAGAATTCCTGAGACAGCCAAGCTGTCTCAGGAATTCTGGGAGTTGAAGTCCACAGGTTGTAAAAGGGATACAGTTGCCCACCCCCGGGCTAGGTGATCACAGGAGAGCATCAGTCCAGGCAGCCATGACCATATCTGTCAAATTCCTTTTATAGCCCTTGCGTTCTTCCAGGTTCCTAAGTCCATCTTAAGCAGTAAGGTATATGGTAGTAGGAATATGGCAGGAAGAAATGTTTGCAGGGGCCAACCCTCCTCTCTCTAACTCTTGATCCAAGTGCAAGCTAAATTGAGATAAACTCCATTATGCTTTATTAATGACCATCACATGTCTCTCTAATGTGATCTCTGTGTACACTGCAAACAGCCAATTCATTAAGAGAAACCAGCAGGGCTGAGGAAGGGCTGTGCCAATTATCAGGATAAAGCTTGGCAGCTCTATCAAAGCCAGCATCTGTCTTGATCTCATGAGGGGCCCAGTCAAGTACAGCTGGTCCTGTGAGCTTCAAGGACAGCCTGAGCAACACAGATTTCCCACCACTCCCATTCTGCCCCCATTCACAGCAGCTTCAGGATAGGGCTTCACATTGACCGAGCAGTCTCTCAATTGAAAAGCACTGATTCTAAGCCCAGTCTGCCAACAGAGCTATACCCTTGTAATTTTGCAGCAAAAATGGGGGGGGGGGGGGGGGGGGGTTGGTTTAAACCTTGCTCTACATACTTGCCCTCAGACAGCTTAGAGAAATGAAGACAACGCATTCTTATTTTACTTCCTGTCCTATCCGCAGCATGATTAATTCCAGCCTTCCTAGTGCCCTCTAGATCAGTATTTCTCAACCTTGGCAACTTTTAGATGGATAGACTTCAACTTCCAGAATTTCTGGAATTCTACCCATTTCTATCCATTTTAAAGTTGCCAAGGTTAAGAAACACTGCTCTTGATAATTATGCTGACTGGGAATTCTGGAAGCTGCAGCCCCAATACTTGTAGAAGACACCAGTTTGGGGAAGAACCATCTCTTCTTAAATTCACATTAGCTAAAAATTCTGGGAGCTGTAGGCCAGGGGAAGGTTCTACCTACCTTTACTACCAGTTTGCAATAGGGCCGCGCGCACATGCTTCACTCGCGCAGAAGTGTTTTGATGACATCAGGGTCGGTGGGCGGAGCCTCCCACCGTTTTTTACTACCAGTTCTATAGAACCGGTCTGAACCAGGGGGAAACCCACCACTGCTGTAGTCCTAATACAGGGTATCAAATTCGTGGCCCACAGCCCAGATGCATCATATGCTGCCCCCCCCCCCACTCCCGGTTTAGTGAAGGGGAAAAAAGTTGTGATACATCACATGATGACATGTCATCACGAGTTTGACATCCCTGCCCTAATACATGTGGAAGGCACTAAACTGGAGAAAGCTGACCAAATTGTACCATGTCAACTTCCTGTTTTATGAAGAAATGCCTTTATCAAGTTTTAAACTACAGATACTAGGTCAATATTATATTCATCTTGCACTGCTTTTCCTGGCACTCCTTTGAAAATCCTGGTAGCACGCCTGGTAGCATACACGCCAAATGTGAGGTTTCTCAAGAGGTGTATTATGAAATTATTGTGACACCTTTTTGGCAACTGTCAGAGAGATACCACATCTGATTTAAATGTTATCATACATTTTTCTTTTTTGTGAAGTCAAAAAGCATGATATTCTCCCACTCTTTTGCTATAGAACACTATGTTGGCCTCTCGGTGAAAAAAGGGACAGTATCAGTTTAGAGAGCTATAATTTATTTGTCAAGAACTACCAGGTAAAAAGGTTTTCAGATTAATATTTTGATCTTACTTGAAATAGTCAGATTTTCTTAAAGACAGTAATTCTGAAAAAAAAATTAAAGTATTCTGCTATTTTAAAATTGTGTGCCTTAAGTATACAAATAAATGTGGATTTAAATGTGGTTGACAATTATTTCTGAACACATATAAAATTAAGGGAGTGTTCTGGTGGTGGTTATTTTTACATTTTTTCTTCTATTTAGAAACTGAACATGCTTTCTGTTAAACAGGAAGGAGCATCTCATTCATTATGAACTTTCATTTCTCTCCAGGGCCAGAAATCATTCTTGTAACCCAACTGATAATAAGTTAAGAAACGGGGTTGTTTCCAAAGAAAACCTTTCTTGACAGCTATGCTGTCTCATTCACAGAACACAAAATTCTCAAATACCTTTTGCAGATCACTGCTTTATGGTAGATTAAATTTTCCTACTATTGTAACTTTTTCATTTCTCTGAAAAATAATCCACTAAGAAGTGCAAGATAGCAATTTTTCCACTAGTATAAAAATGCTGAAAATACAAAATGATGTACCTGTTTGGAAGCTTCTTTTTCTGTGAGTTGACATTTATTTCAGGTTGCGGTGCCATTCTGTGCTGTATAGAGAAAGTCCATTCTATTTTATGTATTATCCATACAATGGATTTATTTGATTTATTGTAATCAAAATTATATCTATTCCAAAGATGATACATTCTTAAACTGTACAAGAACAAGCTATCTTTCTTTATTTTTTAAAAGACCAAACTGACAGATATCTTGCCATTAGTACCCTACTCTTCTTGCCTTTGGAACGATGGTTCAAAAAAAATTTTTTAAGAGTGGGGTGAAAAGTGGCTTAGGCTATAAAAGTTAAGTGGGGAAAAAGAACAGAGGACAAATTTGAAATTGACTAGAAAACAAACAGGCATTTTTTTCCCAGCTGTGTTGCAAAGGAAAAGTCAAGAAGTCATCATAAAGTTTACTCAGAATATTGCAATTAACTTGCAAGAAGAATCAACCCTAACAAAATTTAAGCACAAAACAAGGAACTGGTCTGGTTATCAACACATGTCCTTTTTGGAAGAGATGATGTCTAAGTCTTACTCAGAAACCAAAGAGGACCCTACTGGTTTCTCAGTTACAGAGAAAGAAAATGCATTTTGTACAAAAATGCATGGATAGTTATGGTCAACTCTAAGAGCCATGTCTTAAAGTTCCCCCACATATCTTCTCCAGAAGGAGATGAATAAATTTGCCCAAACTAGGTTGGTAATTGGAACCACCTTGAATGATGAATTTGTAGAACTGCTAACCTGGGTTCTTATTTACCAAAATCTATCCTTCCACTCCTTTGAAACACATTCCCCTTCTCAGCATAAACTTCAATGTACCTAAATAGCAGAGAGAGAATTTACCCGTCCTTCCAATAACTATCAGGCATTTACTTCCAGAAGCAATATGAGCAAGTTCTATTTTCCTATGTTGTCAAAAGCCTTACAAGGCATCTCCTCCCTCCCCCGCCAGCACAGATATTGTCACTTCAATTTTACAAGAGACTGACTTGTCAAGCATCTCTTTACTCCATACCAATAAAGACTCCATACCAACAAAGATTCACTGGCTCAAGTCAATTAGTTTCCCTAGGAAAAAAGAGAAGGGAAAAAAGGGTTGCAAGCATTTACAGACCTGGCAATATCAAGACCTCACTGGACAGCTCTTTCCATCTGGAAACCAAGAAGCTGACAAATTAAAGAAGGGCATCCCATGGTCTTCTATCCAATCATGGGCCAAGAGATCTCCAGGATATACCTGGGGCGATAGAGGAGGAAGCTACAGTCACTGAGGCCACCAGTATTTCATAGTTTCTCCGTCTGAGCTACAATCCCATAGGATTCCAGCTTTGGAGCCGGCTTGGGCTGTACCAATCACAGCTACATAGGGGGAGAGGGAGGAGACAGTCCCAAAATTGCAGCCACTGCCAAGAGACAGGCAGAGCAACAGACAACTGAAAGAAGCCACCAATGGTCAGCCAGCCAAGCTAATTCCTAATCTCAAAGTAAGGAAGAATTAACCCTTGAAGTACCAGAGAGGGTTATGGCGCTCTTTCAGGCACTCTCTCTTTCACCCTACAGTGGAATGCCAATGCACCGGGATTTCCAAAAGTAAAAGCACACAGCACCACATACCGGTCATTTGGGGGTAGTAAGAAAAAGGTGAGCCTCCAGAAACAAAAAGCTGTTCTGAGTTTAAGCATATGTTCACATGTCTGTGTGCACACATGTGCAACTAAAATAAACAAACAAATCTGCTCTCTTTTCCTTAAGAGTTTTTAAAAAGCAGTCTAATATATTCTTTTCCACATGGTTTTCACTTTTCACCCTATGTGATATTCAATCCTACCTCCTAAATCCATTCCACCTAAAATCCAAAGGCTTAAAGCAGTCACTAAAACATTCTAACAAGCCACTTCTAATCATCAGGCATTCTGAATTATCTAACTTACAAAGCTACCATAATCTTTACCAAATATGTTAAGCCAATTGGGAATTGAAATTCCCAATTAAGTTTGGTTTTATGATATGACAGGGAGAAAAAAGGCAAAAATCTGCAGAGAATAGAGGCAGATTGAGGGTGGAACCAGGGCAAGCATTATTTCCAAGGGCTGTAGTCACTGAATATTTATCAACAATGACCTCCAAGGAGCTGGTGTCTCTTTCCACTCCTCTGGATGTCATGGAAGTCTTTTTCCCAGATATAAAAGGCCTGGAGTGTCACAGTGACAAGCATCTCATCTCCCTCCCTGATCTTCAAAAGGCAGCCAGGCATCAGAGATGGAAACCCCTTCAAGCAAATTCTGTCTGGAAGCTTGCAGGAATTCCCTGTTGATGTTCACAAGGGCACACAAGGCTAGATTCACAGTTCATCATTCAGGACTGCTTAATGCAGGTGCTACAAAAATTAAGATAAACATAAGGCAACAAACAAGATACAGAACATTCCAATCTTTTGCTGCCACCTCATAATCATCTGGACATTTGCAGTGAACTCATAGCTGAGTTCGCACAATGCATTACCTTAGTGCAAGATGTAAAGCTGTCTACATGAGGAAGCTGAGCAATCTAAACAGGAATTAAATTCCTGTTGCTGAAAATAATAAGCCACGATCAAATTCCCAGTGGATTCTTTGCAACCACCTTCACCTTCTACCTGTAGTAAGGACCAATGTTTTATATTGACTTGCTAGAAAGTTATTTGAAATATATTACACTTTTCATCTGTTTTTATTTTTGTTTTCAAACATACTTCAGTTCTAGGATCTGTTTACAAGAGCAAGGGAATGATGTAAAAAATTAAAAAGTGATATTTTTATATGGATTTTGAAGAATCCAACTTTACTCCACATGGTGCCTTTCAGATATGCTGGATAACAACTGCCATAATTTTCATTTGCCTACTAAAGAGTTCTTGTCCCGGAATTGGGGAAATAACATCCAATCATCTGAACATTCTGAAGTTAGAGAAACTGTAATATATTTTGGGACCATGGAATGAACATAATATTACAAATAGTTCTGAACATCAGGATAGCATTCATCAAAAACTTGCCTATTTTCCAAGCTACATATACAACCATTTTGCGTCCTTAGTTTAGTTCACGTACTGTAAAAATTGGTCTTTTGCTTATACCATTTCCCTAAAAAAAATAAATATTGTTTCACAATTACTGGAAAATGGTCAACATTTTAGAGTGGACATGCTGAACATTTTCCAAACGTGTAATTGTAAAAGACACTAAGCAGCAAGCTAATTACCATAAGACTAAAAACCAAGTTTGAATAACACTTATAGTGTCTCTGGAGCAAATAATTATTGTTGATGTTGCAGCAACAAAAGAAATTGTTTCAATTAAGCTTCTGCATGCCTCACACAGAACAATCTAAGGAAATGGAAATGTAAGCCTCACATATCCTTAATGGAGCCCTGATTTAAATAAGATAGGGCACCACTGCAGAAATCTCAAGGTTGTTTTACAAATTCAGGAGTAAGTTTAACATAGCCAACCAGCAGCCGCTGCAAAATTATATGTCAAAGCCTTTTGGCTACAAGGTTGCTCTAAGTCAGTGTTTCTCAACCTTGGTAGCTTGAAGAGGGGTGGACTTCAACTCCCAGAATCCCCCAGCCAGTGGGGGTCTACCCCTCTTCAAGCTACCAAGGTTGAGAAACACTGCAAGCAGTTACCTGTTCTTGACAGTTTAAAAGAGAAACACTAAAAGAATATTTTTAGTGAACTGGCCTCGCAAAGACCAGGAGTAAAATCCAAACAAAACTAAAATATCCAGTTTTATAGGTCCTTTACTCAAACAAAACACTTCTGCATGCTTGGATTGTACAAGCTTATGTTCTCGGAAATATGCAGAAAGCTTATTTGCTAGATATGAATAAGACAGCTGAAAAGCAAGAATGAATGCTCATTGACTGAAGTTTGACCTGATTCCACAACAGATTTTTTTTTATTTGATTTTATTTATATGCCGCCCTTCTCCGAAGACTCAGGGTGGCTTAAGCAATAGCCTTCATACTTTTGTATATTATACAAAGTCAGCTTATTGCCCCACAAACTGGGTCCTCAATTTACCTACCTTAGAAAGGATGGAAGGCTGAGTCAACCTTGAGCCTGGCAAGATTCGAACTTACAGTAATTGCAGACAGCTGGATGTTTAATTAGGGTGCTTTGTCTGCAGAGTTATCCAGGCTCTGCAGAGGATAGATACAAGTCCTGTCTTCTATATTGCCTGTATGTTGCAGCATGTCATAAAGGAAGGCTGTACTGCCCAAAGAAATTTACCAGAGATGAAAATGAAAGATTAACAATAGGTTCACTGAGAAGTAAGACAACTGTTTCCAAATACAAGTCGTGCTCAACTTACAACTACCATTGAGCCCATAATTTTCACTGCTAAGCAAGACAGTTGTTAAGTGGGGTTTGCCCCGTTTTACCACCTTTCTTGCCACAGTTGTTAAGTGAACCACTGCAGCCGTTAAATTAGTAACATGGTAATTAAGTGAACCTGGCTTTGCTTATCAGATGGTCACAAAAGGTGATCACATGACCCCCAGGACACTGAAACCGTATAAATACATGCCAGTTGCCTTGAGTCTAAATTTTGATCATATGACTGTAGGGATGTTGCAACAGTGGTTAAGTGTGAAAATCAATTACAAGTCACTTTTGTTCAGTGCCTTTGCAACTTTGAATGCTCACTAAACCACTGGTTGTAAGTCAAGGACTGCTTATTGTTGTAGGAAGTTAGCACCCACCCCCTTTCCTGGCAGAATGAAATATTTTAGGAAATATTTAAAAAGGCAGAATGTTATGTTTCTCTGGATGAGAAATGGAGAAGCATGTTTTAAAGACAAAGCAGTTCCCAACTTCCTGCCCCCACCCTTTTGTTAATGGGCCAGAGGCAGAAACTCAATCTTTGTCAATGGACCTCATCTGCAAGACAATGGGGTCCATCTAGCAACAGAAACTGACCACATGGCACCTGGGAAGATTACATCAGCCAGCAGGGCTACCTAAGGCCCCCACCCCCTGGAAGTCTGACAACCAACCAGGATACTCTTTCTGGGCCCCAGGAAGTTCAAAGTCAGAGAGGGCATAAAACCCGGGGACTCGCTATATTTGCCCTTTTCTGTTCAGGTACTCAAGCCATATGATCCTGTCCACCATTAAACCATCTTTCCAAGCAGTCTCCATGTTTCCAGTGTCTTTTTCCCCACTTGAAGCTGAACCCAGAAGGATATTTCTTCCAACATTATAATATACAGAGTCTGAATCAACCCTTAATCACATGAATCCAGCAACCTTCCCACCCTCTTACGAGGTCGTGCTCTAGAGAAATTTTCTCAAATTACAGAACTGATGAAAGTATGCCCATTGTGGCAACTGCTCGTGTTTTTTCTGGGAAATCAATTCAGCAATTCTCTCTGAAAAGGTTGCTGGATTGTGCACAACTCAAGGACACCTTAGGACTGCCTGCCCTTCACTCTCTGTGTATACGGCATCTCTACTTACTACAACCACAAGGAGTACAAGTGGGGAAAGCCATAGCCAAGAAAAGCGGGGAAAGCCAACAGCCAAGAAAAGAGACCCATTTTACAGATATCCCAGTTTAGTCAAGCAAATGCATTTTGTTATTCTGTCAATTCCTGACTGAGCTTCTGCACATCACTTTTTTTTTCTTTCCAGGAATGAAGAAATTATGGGGAAGGCTTTGGTATAGGTATATTTACATTTGTTTTTCTTGGGGTGAAACAGAAAACAGCAAAATGTAATTGGTCTACCACACACGGTTAGTTATGCATCACTTCTTAAGCCTTACTCTAACAATTGAGAAAAGTCAGAAAATATTAAGTTATATATAGCAGCACCTCTTCCTGTTATGAACTCTTTTGTTCACAGAAATACTTTAGTTTTAAACCAGACACCACTGCAGTTATAATCTCCACTAATAACTGCTAATTGCTATACTACCTAGATTAACATAATGTTACGTCAACATGATGCTGTTAAAATCAGTTGTGTTCACAGAGGAAGTACCAACACCCAGAGGCTCTCAACCTTCTTTTGAAAATTCTCTGCAAATTATCCATTACCTAGCTTGGATAATGAAACATCTGTACAAAAGCAACCAAGTTCAGAGAGCACCAAGGATTCCATAACTGTCCATTTCTTCAGACCTCTGACAGTCGGCCACTTCCTCTGCAACTAGATGGAAGGCTGCAGATGAAGAAGGAAAGAAGCTAACAGAAAGAGAAGCAGTGAGCCCTCAGGCTAATTTCAGTCCTACCCCCCGCTCCCCCAGCAATTATCCAACTTTTTAAAAAAATCACACCCACATCTTCTGCATTGCACCAGATCTCTCTGCCTTCAATTCCAACCAATCTCAAGTTTCTGAGTGGCAGATGCCATCTCATTTTAGAAGAATTTTTACTTTTAAAGAAACACTATCAGGCATCAGAAGGAATCAAAGCTGAATTCAGAAGCACTGAGTAAGCTCCTCAGCCACGCTACTGGATCTAATAGAAACCAATGGCAAATGAAAAATCTATATTTTCCTACAACTTGAAATAAATTATGCAGAGGCCTTCTATCCAAGATGAGTATCAATGGCAAAGTTTGCTTCGTCAAACAGGTTCTTGTATTTCCACTGTGTGCTGAAAATTTTTAAGGGCTGTCCCATTTTTAATAGATGTTTGCTTACATGTATAAACAATATTTATTGTACATGTAAAAACTTTTTAAAAAGCCCAAAGAAGAACTAAGAAATACTGGCTCAACAATCACAGCAGAAATGTCAGACACTCACCCAAACAGATTGCTATAAAGGAAATAACAGGTGCGCGGAAGATACAGTACTGTATGGACCACCTCAAATTTTTTGGAGGGAAGACAGAACATAGGAAACTCATGAGAAAGCGTTTGATCCTCCCATTACACTGCATTTTCATGTGTGTCTGTCACAAGAAACAACAACTGCTACATTTAAACCAGGACTTTTGAGCCAGTTGCTGTAGGGCAGTGAAAGAATACCTCACCAGAGGTATTTCCTAATCTTCCTTCTGCTCATCAAAGAAGGTTTGTAAAAAAATACATTTTTGGACTTGCTTTACATTGGGTAATTAGAATTTGTTGTTGTTGTTGTTATCTGCAGGTGGCCAGCTGTTCTGTATTTCCTCATGGTTTTCCAATATGTTTTTCTTTATTATAAACTACCTGGAGCCATAAGAGTGACTAAGCAAAAAGTAAACAATGCTGTATGCAAATTAAGACAGTGGGAAAGGAAATATTACAAAATTCACTTTATTTCTGTCTGGAGCACACAAACACAACAAATCAGAAAAGGAATTGTTAGCATTGCTAACAAGAGACAGAACTTTCCATTAAACTGACAAAAGGAGAATAGTTGCCTAGATGTTACTCAAGCAGAATCCCCAACAGCCTCAACAAGTATGACCAGTTGTGAGATATCCTTATTCAAAGCAGAATTGGGCTTAATATTTCTAACGTCAACACCAATGGCCTAGCTAGTCATTCTTTTATAGCTCTGCAAATAGCTATAATCGTTTTTTATTTTAAGATTCCCATTCTATTCGACTCCAACTGTGGTAAACTGACAACATAGTTGGGAAACAGATAAAAATTGTGGTGTAAGTCCTAAATCAGGTCTACTGCATTAAAAAAAAATCATCCTGACAAAATGAATACATACTTCTCCCTCATGTGGGAGTCATGTGAGCCCAACCACTTTGCAAGTCAGAGCCACAAAATGTTAAATGTACCTCTAAAAAGCCGCCAACCACTGTCCTAATCCTAAACAACACCCTAATTCCAGGGCTCAGTTTATCTTTCTCAATCGGCACTTCTACCCTTCATAGCCTACAGAGATGTAACTCTCACCTCCACATTTCATCTCCAACATCTATCATCTGTCTAGCCCAGTGTTTCTTAAACTTTTTGCTCTTGGGGCCTCTTTCTACTTTTAAAAGATATAGAAGACCAAAAAAGGTTTTGTTTCTATTTATCAACTTGCTACCTTAAAAAATTAAAACTGAGGCATTCATAGAATATTTCTTTATTGAATCATGTAAAATAACAATATTAAACCAATTAGATACTAAGATAAAATGTTTTTCATGAAAAAAAACCTAATAAAAATAATAAAGATATTTTAACTTTTTGCAAATATCTTCTATATCTGCCAAATAATTTTGACTTCACAAACCCCTGAAAGAGTCTTGTGGAACCCCAGGGGTCCTCAGCCACATTTTTAAACAACAAGCAATTTCCTAACTGGTGGTGGTGATGCAGATCCAGCTGGGACTGAAAGGAACGCCCTGAAATTGTTGTGTTGCTATAAAACTCACAGATGAGAAATACTTTTTAGGTCACACAGAATGATCATTCTGAGCCTCAGGATTCTCTCTTCTGAGTTTAAAACCAGTAAATATGTTTGTGTTCCAGAAATGTTCTGAGAAAGCTAGTCAATATTGTTTTTAAGTTTTAAAAATAGGGAAGTTCTCAGCAAAAATATTCTGGCTGCCAGAGAAAGTTAACTCAAAGGATATGGCTGGAGATTACGGTTTGAACATTTGCTGTATTTTTCCCTAGTTTTTAATGTACCTCACAAATTACCATTTATGTATTCACGTAAATACATTCATGTATTTCACTTGTTATTCATGTTCCTCACTTGGAGGAAAAAGATTCTGGTTGCAACATTTTATCATTTTCTCTAATATCTCCTATTTATGTATTACTAAAACTCTATTTGTAACCTTCAGTTAGGTGGAACGGTGCAACATCAGTCCAAATTTTTTAAATTAGTTACCTCAAATAGACTAACTTAAAGAATGCATCCAAAGTTTGGGTCTTATTAATCCCATAGGATTGAAATTAGACAAAGTTGTGGCCACTGCAAAGCCCCATTGCCATGGTCAGCCCCAGTCACATGATTATCATTTTCAACACTTTCTGCGAGGTTTCCACAAGGAAAATCAATGGGGAAGCCAGCAGGAAGTCAGAAGTCACTTTCATTTCCACTGCTTTTTTGTCTACCCATGGCTATTCTGTTTCTCTAGCTAGGTAAGAAATATCTGTGAAATGATGATCCAACAGGTCAAGGGGCTGTCTAGTGCTTTTTAAAGACTTACTGTTGCTTTTGAAGTTCTTTTTTTATAGTCTTTTTATGCTAAGTTAAAATGGAACCTCTCCTCCTTGGATTGCAATAATATTATCTTTCTGGTAGGAAATTTCATTATACACTGAGGACTTTAGTGTAAACATGGGGAGTATGGCTTTTCCACTGGCTTAAAAATAAATCCATCTGACTTCACAAAGAAAAGGGAGAAAGCTGGGACACTTAACCAAGAGAAGAAAGCTGAATCAATGATTCACATGAAACTTCAGTGCAACTGCGTAAATTTTTGATTTTACTCAGTTCCCAACAATTATCAATGGGTAATTTAGTTATACTGACTAGAACTGTGAATTACTCGATTTTTCCATTAATGGATTTTATATGTCGGGTAGCAAAAAAGATGGACTCTGAGAATTACAAATGAAAAAGAGTGGTCTCTGATTCCCTGCTCAGTTCTGTGTTTGAGGTAGACCAGCATGGTTCTAGGAATCACTTGGAGTAACCTTCCGCAAGTACATGATTTCTAGATATTTTTGGCTCAATTTTTCATCACATGAAGCTCCTTCTTTGGACATTCTTACTGAAGACAGTCAGATTTGTAGTGTAATACATGCTGAAGATCTGGATAAATAGAGCTGCCTTAGAGTCTTCCTTCACAATCTGCAATAGTTTTTTCGATGAATTTTGTTGTTCCATAAAATAGTTTTAACCTCTTGTGATTTTGCATGGATCTTTTTTTTTTTTGTAACTTCATAAAAGTTTTATTTCAAAAATAAAATGTTTTAATATTATATATAGTGTTATGACTATTCTTTCAAATAGTGTCACTTTGGTACTCAATTGTTTTTAACACTCATCAAATTTGGTTACTCAACAGATTTTGACATGAAAATTTTGTCTCAGTACTCGTTTGTTATTCAACATGCATGCTAGAACTTGTTGGTGTCGCCTGCCTTGTGATTCACTACATTATTCCTTATGGAAAAAAACTGACTGGTACTCATTGTTTTTTGTACTCATCACGCCTCCCAGAACCAATTAATGAGTATTGAGGTACCACTGTACTGAAAGATACACACACACTTCTAATTTGTTGGTGAGGTTGTTAGAAAGCAGTATTGCAGGTCAACTCTGCCCACAACCTAGCCTGACAACCTGAAGAGTTCAATCCTGACCGGCTCAAGGTTGACTCAGCCTTATATCCTTCCAAGGACAGTAAAATGGGACTCAGATGGTTGAGGCCAATATGCTGACTCTGTAAACCACTTAGAATGGGGTGTAAAGCATTATGAAGTCGTATATAAGTCGAAGAGCTATTGCTATTTTGTTTTTGTTCCAGGATATTGTAATGAGCTCAATAATAAAAAGAGCACACTAAACTCTCTGTTTAGTGTTTAGTGTTGTTTATTACATGCAGAGGATTTTGAAGTCTTGACATTCTGTAATACTAGAAGGAACTGCTGCCTGTTCATCACAGGAATGACAATCCCTTTGAGCCATTTTGACCCATTATGTATATTTCTCATGGCTTTAATTCTACGTAGACCACCTGAACCCCACAATGAGAGTCAGACAGAGAAGTAGCCTCCCCAAATTAGACTGTAAGTAGAATCTTCAAATGCTGACTGATGAAAAACTGAGAGTCACACTGCTGGAGAAAACAGGATTTCAGGAACAAGGTGGATTAATTTCAGTATATGGCATTGAGACTGAAACCTCATTCAGGGCAAGCTTCTCCAGCCAAGATGAAAAGAAATGTCACAAGAAGTTACAATAAACCCACTGTCTAGTTTTCATTTATTTATGGCATGTAGCTCAAACCTGAAAGCAGACATTTTAAAATCATGAAATATTGAGAAAACAGAAAAAAGAACAGATTAAAAAAAAGAGTCTCATATTCATCAGCACACTGCACATACTTTCTGATATCTCTTACACTGAATTGATCAATTGCTACCTGATTCTTTTCAGAACAGACACATCTCCAAATATATAAGCCATCCAAAGTAGTTATAGGAACTTTAATCATCAACTTTATGGTGGAGACTCATTACTCCAAGGAAAGAAAAACTGGATCTTGTTAAGGCATCATAAAAAGAAGCCAGATGGAACAGCAGTTAGTAGGAGCAAATACAACATCTTGTGTTAACCAGAGATCCCCATGCTGAAGAAGTACTTGCACATGAAGATTGTGTATGTCATATGGCTTTTTTTAAATGTCCCTATTTGCTTTTCTTTTTTTAAAGGAAAGACAAAATATCCCAATTTCCAAGACTTGCATATTTGAAAATATCACTTCCATTCCTCTTGTCCAAAGCACTGCAGGTACTGTTTCTCCTACCGTATCTTGAATTAAGACAATGCAAAAACTCAATACAGAAAAAAAGCAAGTTTGATTTTTCAGCAAGGGTATTATTTATTCACCTACTCTAGGGACATAGGTGGCATACCCAAGTGTAACTCTTGCCACAATCATATTGGGGGATTGTTTACTTACATCCTGCTAACTTCTTTTTCCAAATGCTAAAGTGTAAGTCCTTCAAGATAGACCAGATCAAGGAATAAATATCAAAAGAATTATTAGAATTTTACTTTAGTGTTAAAAGGTATAACAGAATCTTGAAATCCTGTTGATATTCTCTCCCTCTGCCCTGCCCCTCACCCTCATATAGCAAAAAGAATCCAGGCATGGCAATTTTGAATTTCTTTCTCCCTCACTTCCCCTTTACTGGCTAAGCCAGTGTTTACTTAATAGTTGTGGAATATTTTCTCCTTCTCCTAGCTAGGAAATAGCTACTCGCTTTTTAAAAAATGTTTACTATGTTGCCTCTACTCAATGGTATTTCTAGGCAGTTTTCTTATGGAGCTGTTTTATGGTTACTACTAATAGGACAGCAATTCTGAAACAGTGATTTGTGGATCATCAGTGGCACATGAAGGCCCACCATGTAGTCTACCAGTCTTGCCACAGTGATTAGTCAACTGGTCACACAAGAAGCACATTTACTTCTTCCCATCTTCTGCATTCAGTGGCAGTAAGCTGCTTCATGAAAATGGATCAATAGTCAAAACCTGTTTCATTGAAGCAACAACACTGGCAGCATAGTGAGAATAAAATTCAGAACACTGGCAAAAGTAAACAAGTCTCAAGTATAGTTACTATGAATCTATATGTAATGTGACAAGTGGAACTATGTTCTCACATAAACAGCTAACAGAAAATACAATACAGTAATGGGGGGAAAAACCAACTTGACTGAGTGAAAGAACCCTTGACTCCTAGCTGTTTGGGTTTAATATAAACTTTCATGTCATTAAAGACAAAAACGTAAGATTTTTTTAAAAATCTAATTGGGTGGTTCCTGCATTTTCTGAGCATTTAGTGATCCATGACTGCCTAGAATTTAAGAAACACTGCAGTAAGAAGCACCCTGCAGATCCTCCAGTAAGCTTAAAACAAATTGTGAACCGTGCCTACTTAGTTACACAACCTGGGAAGAAGAAAACATGGGCTTATATATGATAGTCGTTCTCGACTCTAGGGGACAGTGCTCATTTCCATTTCAAAGCCGAAGAGTCAGCGTTGTCCGAAGACGTTTCCATGGTCATGTGGCTGGCATGACTAAACGCCAAAGGGGAAGGGAAGACTGTAACCTTCCCACCAAAGGTGGCCCCTATTTTTCTACTTGCATTTTTTATGTGCTTTCGAACTGCTAGGTTGGCAGAAGCAAGTAACGGGAGATCACCCCATTACGCGGCACTAGGGATTCGAACCGCTAAACTGCTGACCTTTTGATCGACAAGCTCAGCATCTTAGCCATTGAGCCACCATAGATAGATAGATAGACAGACAGACAGACAGATATAGGTCTTTGGTTATTCGGGTCTTCTCCCGCGTAAAATTGGAAGTGTCTTGGTGACGTTTCGACGAAGTCTCATTCATCATCTTCAGGCTGGTGTTCTCAGCTTCATGCTTCCAGGAGCAATTTCGAAGCCGAGAACACCAGCCTGAAGATGACGAATGAGACTTCGTCGAAACGTCGCCAAGACACTTCCAATTTTACGTGGGAGAAGACCCGAATAACCACAGACCTACATACAAACACCCGCGAAAACCTCAGAAAACAGATATATATATACATATACATATACATATACACACACACGCAAGTCTTGGCATATTTGGGTCTTTTCCCATGTAAGATCGAGAGTATCTTGGCAAGATACTCTCAATCTTACATGGGAAAAGACCTGAATACGCCAAGATTTGCATACACACACACACACACACATATATATACTGCAATTTCATATTATCTCAGTGAGCTTAACCTGTAATGTAAAACATTTTCTCACCATTTACTCTGGACAGATCTAACTTAACAAAAGCTCTGTATCTTAAAAAAAGAACTAGAAAAGGCTATTGAACAGATTTCTGCTCATCTTATTAAATTTAAATAAACAATTGTGAGTATCCTTCCTTCAACCAGCGCATCTAATGAAAAGCTTCCCCAGGGAGCAAGTCAACTGTGACAAGAGTGTATGAAGCAATTATGGCATCAAATGTTTTTGTCACCTCCTACAATTTTTGTGCAATTGGTCCAAGTACGCATAAAAGAAACTACAATGCAGAAGCTTTATCCTAATGTATTTTATGGAAGGTTCATAGTAATGGTTTCTACTCTGTATCACACAAACAGCTGCCATTATGATGAGGACTGCACAAAATTGCCAGGTCTCTCTCCCAAATTTAATGGCCCTTTTTGCATCTCTCCACTACACCCATTACAGTAAATTCCCAGAAATTCCAGGTAGTTTAAGAATACGTAGGAAAACCCAACAGATCTGGAGCTCTCCAGGTTCATCAAAGCTGCCGGTATGCACAAAGAGAATGGCGCATGTGTATTAAAGGGAGGACAGAACACACATTATTTACACCTCCAGCTGCAAACAAGCAATCCCTTTCTTTTCGTTCTTCCCAGGGCTGCCATCCCACACAAAGTTACCAGGGATACCAGAATGAACCCAGGAAAACTTATTCCTGAATTTTAAAAATTGAGAAGTGCTGTTAAGCATCCAACAAGGAAGCAACCATCTTTCCTGTATGAATAAGCACACCATTTAAAAAAAAAGCCAGAGGGATATGAATAAAAAGAATCCTGATTGCCAATTTCTCTATTTCTCTCCCCCCCCCCCCCATTCTATTTCTTAAAGAGAACATGAATACAGGAAAGAAGCCATCACAATTAATTTCGCCACGAGCGAGTTATCTTCACTTTCTCCAGCACATAATAGAAGCCAGCGTGAAGCTGGAGAAGCAATCCACAGATGCTCACCTCCAGGGCTGGGAGCCTGAAGGCTGGCCCGCTTCCTCAGTGGGGAGCCGCTCTTGGGGGGACCGACACCAGAGGACATTTTGCTCGCTCCCGATGCTCCGCAACCGGTGTTGCTGCAGCCGCCGTGCTCCAAAAGAAGGCGGAGACAGTGTCGGGCTCGCCCCCTGCTATTGATTGATGGAGGTGCGTGGAAAAGAGAGAAGGAACCTACGCAGAGCTGGGATGGATCAAGGGTTCTCCTCTTGACGATCGAGGGATCTCTCGCTCGCCCGCTCTCTCTCTACCCACCCCCTTCCCAATTTGCCGCTTGACGTTCCTTATACACTTAACAGGGCAATAGAGCTTTCCATGCATTGATGGCGTGGCTCGGCGGAGCTTTCGGTGGTAGGCTTTGTAAGACCCTCCCACCTTCCACTGCTCCCTGCAGCCGAACAAGAGCATGATACTGCATTCTCCTTAAAGTGGGGGGGGGGGGGGGGGACGGACGACAAATGCTTATAACATAACAGCCAGTCCCCTAATTGCTTTCATTAATATTCTCCCTCCCACTTTTGCTTAGACACCGCCGACAAGATGCTGTAAATTTGCCGGCTGAGAGGGCGCCAAAGGAGCCTCTCCCAAACCCAGGAATTCTGAATCCAGCGCCAAAACGGGAGGGGTGTCCTTGCGCCCTTTGGAGCATCAGGGTGGCAGCTTTTATCCTCCACGGTCGATGGAATGATGGCTCAACATGTGAAGAGCCCGACTTGTTTCACCTCATCCACACCGCAGACAGACCCATTAACAAGTGGCTGGGGTTCCCACAACCTCCGTTCACTAGTGGGCTACTTTAGTTGCCCTGTTGGGTGACACCCCACCTTCCCCAACCAATTTGGAGCAATTTCTTGCTCATAAGTCGCGCTACAACACTAAAGCCACGAATCGTGGCCATATAATTCGACCAAAATTAGGGCTAAGTAAACCGGTTTAAGGCGGCATCTCCTGCTTTAAAGAAAGCGGGAAAAACGGTTCAAATTACACTTTGGTTGTTTCCATGACGTTGAAAAAAGAGTGCATGGATTCTCCAACCCCACCCCTTCCGAAATAGCCGATGCCGTGATAATTTAAGAGGTAAAAAAAAAAAAGCAATGGTTTTTAAATGCAAAAGTTGCGCTTTGTCCCTCAATCAGCTTTTCGAAGCCTTCCTTTCAACCGGAAGCGGCCTACTTGGTGACGCGCTAGCAGCCTGGGAGTCAGAGCCAGCGCTTGTGGGTCGGGAATAAGGCAGAAGGGCTTCTCCGACCGAGGCCCCGTCGCCCTGCCGGGAAAGCGGCCGCGGGCACCCTAGGCCACCATCGGACATTGGAGCGGAATTCGAAAAGGCCGGTTCTTCCCGCTTGGCCCCGGTTTCCTGGCGCCTTGGTTGGAGATTCCCCGGCGCGCAGACGCTCCGCCTACGGCAAGGGAGGCGGAGCCTTTGCAAGCGGGGTGCGAATCCAAGCTGAGCCTCCTCCCGGGGACTCGTTGGCAGAGGGGCAGTGGCGAGGAGCTGCTGCACCCCCGGGGGAATAACGTGCCTTCTTAGGGAAGAAAGTTATCTCCCGGTGGGAGCGAGAAGCCGGGGCAGGGGGGAAGGGAAGGCAGCTGTATCTGGGAAATGGCGCCCGGAGAGGCTGCAGCTGTTATCGCTTGCCTGGACTTCCAAGTCAATATTTGTTTTCCCTCAAAACCGGGATCACAAGCGACGTTTAAAATAATGCCCGTCGCCTGCTCCTGACTCTTAAATAAATGATTTAACGCCGGGTCTCCCGGCCTTAGTTTCAAAGAAACTTGAGCTACCAATAAAGGAGAATATTTGTAGTTCAGGGTTGACATGAAGGCTCCTTGGCGTCTCTGAGCTTTGCTTGTTTTCTTGCAGACGTTTCATTACCAAACTAGATAACATCATCAGTGCTAGCTCAAAGTAAGCTACGCTAAAGAGGATGGGGAACAAAACGACCCAGAAATAAAGTCCTTTTTTGGCCGCTGGGTCCCATTTCTACCATCGGCCACTTTCCGTCTCGCGAAACGACTTCCCTAAACTTTCACCGGCTTAAAGCGACCTCCGGGTTGCTTCTAAAAGAGCACCTCGCCGGCGTTGTTTGCGCCTCGATAACTCCGAGGCCGGTAGACTCCTCCCCGCTGATGAGATAGCCAAGGGGACGAGCTGAGAACTTTCCAGCTAGGGATGCGTGCAGCGTGGCTCAAAAGAGAAGCAGTGCCTCCCGAAGGGTTTTAATCGTCGCCGCCTCTAATAGCCCGAGCGGCAATTAGGAGAGATGGAACGTGAAGAAACCAGATCGACGTAGTAGCTGCAGGAAGGCGATTATGCAAAGGAAAATAAGTGACGGGGAAGGAAAAGAGAAAGGAGCTAGTCCGGAACTTACTTTGTTTCAAAACAGCGAAGGGTCTTCCCTACCTGAAGCCATCCTATTGCTGGCTGAGAGGTCCAGTAAGTGAAGGCCCAGCTGCTTTCCTAGCTAGCAAGGAAATCGGGCGGAGGGCAGCCCCTCCGGCGCCAGGCGAGGCTGAGCGGGTGGGTTGCACAAGCACTTCCTGGTCCAAGGGTCCACAGCTGGTGGTTTTGGCTGGAAGATGTGATCCCAGCCTGGCTGCTGTGTTGCCAGCGCTGATGGGCCCTCCTCTCTCCTCCCTGGCCGGGTCCGAAATAGCCCGTGCTGACCGCTAGGCGGAAAAGAAAAAAAAACCCAGCTGTTCCTGGAGCAAAGAGGAAGCCGGTCTTCGGCGTGGGCAGCCGGGGCTGCCTCGCGAAATTAAATCGCGGCGGTCAGGTTGGACATTCAGGAACCTCCGCTCAGTGGTGGAAGCGAACCCGAGTTAGCCGTTAAGGTTGCCCGAAGCACAGCACCATCTTGCGGCAAAAATGGAAAACGAGCAATTACGAAGGGGAAAACGACCGGACATGCTGAACAATGAACAAATTCTTGAGAAGTTATTTGGTGTTGTTTGAGTGAGGACCTACCCTGATGATAGAGGTTTGTAATATTTAAGGTGTGGAGAATGAGGACTTGGGGTTTTACAGATCAGTCCTTTCTTTTCAATCCTAAATACAAATCAGTGGGATAGGAATGAGAACAAGATCACTGCAATGTATTTGAAGGCCCAGTATTTTAAAGAGACATTATAGGAGAATGACCTTTGAGCCTATAAACTACATCACACCAGAATAATGACAAAAGTGGTCATGCTTCCTCAAAGTAAGCAGCTGCAATGAAATGGCACTGCAAATAAATTAGTGAGAAAGAATAGTTGTTGGATCCTGATGGCAATACATTATTCATTTTATTTTTAATCATGAGGCAGCCCTATATAAATATTGTATCGGCAGTAATTCAGATTGGTTGTTTACTTTTAGCCACATCAGCAATTTCCCAAGTTACAGGATTGATAATCTTATCAGGATTAAACTTTGGTTTCTTTTTTCTTTTTCTTTTTCATTCTACAACTGCCCTGTGGAAATAGCTGTATAGTACTACATATGTAACCAAGCAAAGCTTGTGAAGACGAAGTTGGAGTAGATTGTACTTTGCAGTTATGCCTAGATCTCTTCTCATTTTAATATTAAAGAATTACAAAGCTCTTTCTTTCTGGACCAGCTGCAGTTTCTGGATAGTTTTCAAAGGCAGCCCCAAGTAGAGCACATTGCAGTAGTCCACTAAGAGGTGTGATGATTAACAAAGAGCAGTGGTTCCCAGGTTCAGGAACAGGAACTACTGGTGACCAGATGGAGTTTTGCAAAGGACTTCATGGCTGCAGCTGCCAAATGTTTTCAACAGGAACCACGAGGACCCAAAAAGAACTTCAAATCGCATGTCAAGTCTGTGGAGGCATTTTCCCAAACCAAAAATGGAAACTTCCACTTTCTGGGTAAATCCACCCCCACAAACCCACATTCACTGAGACTTGCTTAGATTAAGCTGTCTGAGGAACTCTGAGAGTTGAAGGCCACAGGTCTTAAAATTGCCAAGGTTGGAGACCCCTGGTCTAAATAAGGTTCTTTGAAGTTTTAGTCTTCTTACAAGAATTTTCACCTGGATTTTTAAAAGCATCCTGACATTTAAGAAGGAAAAAATTTCCTTGTCATATAGTTTAATATCACAGAAAACTTTACTTGATAATGTTCATTGACCAGCTTTACTATGTCATATGATTTGTTTGTTTTGACACATTAGCCCATTACACCATTCAGAAAGATGAATGCAGTTCATGATCATAAAAAGTTCTTTGACCCTGACTTAAAAATTATGATTTGAAAATCTATAGTTTATGAATCTATAAACTCAGCATCTATATCCAGTTGATATCAAATTCAGAGAAGCAGCACAACTCAAAAGTAGTAACTTTGACAAGCCAAAAGTTAGCCATGCTTTGGTACTGATTAGTCATGGACTCCTTCAGCTTGTGAATTCTGGAGGAGGAGTGCTCAGACTCTCTTCTTCCAGCATTGTGCTTGCTGATAAGTTCTTTAAATAGGAAGGCTTAGAAACGTCCAGGAGACCACATTAAGATCAGAGAGGATTGTGGGGGAAAAGAAGCTGAGTAATGCAGATGCTGGCTGACAGCTGAAGAGCTATCCTGGCAAAAATTAAATAGACAGTGCTAATAGCTATTGAAGATCAAATATTGAATTGTTGGTTTATATCCAAAATAAAGGCTGGCTTATAAACCTTAAATGGACCAAGCAATTTCCACCAATTAATAGAGTTCTGCTTTTATATTATATACGGGGACAAGATTCACTGAAGCAATTGAGGGCATGCCCTGGATAAAAGTGCTGAAGAGGACACCCAACTAAATGACCCTATAGCTGGGATAAGAAGATCAAAGGTTTACCTGCCAAAGAATTAAACAGCCTGTCACCTATTATCTCTTCAACCTGAGAGTGGATGGTACACTGCCAATGACTTATATAAGCTCTTTTCTTAGACCTAGAGTGGTAAATACGAGCAAAACCAAAAAAATGAGTACCCTAGAGACTCAGGATACAAATAACAGGCTCTGCCCATATATGTTAGGAATGCATTCAAATTAAAACATATGTACATATACATCATACTGTGTTAAAAATTGCTTAGAAAGTTTTTGAGACATTTAAAACATGTCCAGAAAAAATGTGATATTTTTACTTTAGATTGTGCTAGGCTATCAGTTGGGAGGTGGGAAATTCTTCTCTAGCAATTTTGAAGCAAAAGAAGCAAAATAGCTAGTAATGTTGAAGGTAAAAAGTAAACATGCTTGTTTACTTTGATAAAGTTTGGCTGGCACTCCAAATGCTTACTTTTGTCTTACAAGTTTGAATAAAAAGAGAAAACACTGTAGTCTTGTCCTATCAGATCCTGACCACCTGCTTATGTGTCCCTGATGACAATATTCATATATATCAGGATTTATTCTAATAGTAAGATTGGAAGGTTGTTCTGAAATGAGGAAAGTATAGAATGGTAATTATTTTTATTACATTTATATCTTAGGAGGTCACAATCAGGACATTTCCATGATTTCTGGAAAGTTTTCCTAGCAGCAGTATAGAAGGGGTTTATCTCAGCCTCCTGGATTTTTTATTTCCCAATTTTGCCTATGGTACTAATATTTACTAGTAATCTTTAAGCATTAACAGGATGTGACCTTGCTTAGCTTCCTAAGAGGCTGCCACCTGCTATAGGCATGCTAAAGATGCTTGTAGCTTATCAATAAATCTTCCATTGATCACCAATACTGTGCAGCAACTAAAATTCTTCAGCTGAAACTGAGCTGACTTTATAGTTTTGTTCAAACTCCCTGTTGCAATTCTGAAAATCCCTATTAATTTCCATCCAAGTACTAACCAGGCTTGAGCTATTTAGCTTCCAAGACCTCTACAAGGTGCTGCCACTCACTGAAGCAAAGAAATAATACTGACATAATTAAAGAAAGTGACAAAATAAGAGTTGCTATCAGCAAGGTGGAAGAGAAAGCTCCAACATTTGATTGGCCCAGTCCTGAGAAATACCAGAAGGAACAACATACTCTGAAAAGGGAGTTTCTTGCAAAAATGCATTACCCAGTCTATATGGATGCATCTCAGGAGTCCTAAGCAGGTATCTTCTCTCAACCACCTAAAATATATAAATTAGATGTAACAAGGAAAGGAAATCTTCTAAACAACATAACATTCAATGGGCAAACATTGTCAGTTGAATAGAGTATAATACAAATAAATAACTTTTCCACTCTCTGCTGTACATTTAATCAAGAGGAAAAAGTATTTGGAATGTGCTGGGTTGAAAAGAAGATTCACAACCCAATTCCAGACATTCCAAGACTAAAGTGACAGATAAGGAGGAGTAACATCTGCTGATGCATTCTTATCCTTCAATCTGCAAAAGAATTGCTCAAGTCGGGTGTGTTACTCTGGGTCCAATTAATGAGTCCAAATGATTCATGCACACTTGGGAAGGATAGCAGAAGTTGATCATGTTAGGGCATCAAAAATCATGTTCTGTGTTATAATCATTGCTTACAAGGTATGATTACCAGTTTTATACATGTAGATTCTGGGATGGCCACTCATTGTTGATTCTGGAAATAATAACAGCCTGGTCCTGGTCACTTCAGAACCAGCCATTTCTCCCCCAATGATAGGATTTAGATTGGCTTTCAAGTGAGCTTTCACTTACTTGATCAGGCCTAAACTGCCTGATCAAGATCACTACTGGATATTCCTGTCCAGAGAATTCCCACACACTGCATTAGAAAACTATGGATACCCTTTGTTTGGGCAATTATAGGGCACTTTTGCACCATTATTATTTTCATTACCCCAAACTTCAGAAGTAATTGAAATGTAATCAACATTGTTTAACATTGCTAACCTGTAATTCTGAGAACAAGGAAAGAAAATTACCGTCTTGCTTCAAGCTACTGCAGATTTGAAAATTCCATAAATCCACTGTGCGCAACAGAGAAAGAAAAAAAAATCTAGTAGTTGAGCATTATATTCCAGTCATTCAATTCCCTTAATTTCATCCCTACTTCTTTTGTCCCTGACAAGATTTGAAGTTGGGAAAGGAGGAAAAAGGGTGGAACTAGAGTCTTAACCAGCACAAGACAGAACAGCATCATGATTTTAAGCTTCGGTAGCTGCAACTGAGCCAGATATAATCCATCTCCAATATAGCTAATATTATGGTCATTTACTTTGAACTATGGTGCTGGAGAAGACTCCTGCGAGTCCCTTGGACTGCAAGGTGATCAAAGCGATCAGTCCTAGATGAGATCAACCCTGACTGCTCTTTAAAAGGCCAAATCCTGAAGATGAAACTCAAATACTTTGGCCACCTAATGAGAAGGAAGGACTCAATGGAGAAGAGCTTAATGCTGGGAAAGATGGAGGGCAAAAGAAGAAGGGGACGACAAGGAATGAAGCGGCTAGATGGAGTCATGGAAGCACTAGGCGTGAGCTTAAATGGACTCCAATGGTAGAGGACAGGAAGGCCTGGAGGAATGTTGTCGATGGGGTCACGATGGGCTGGACATGACTTCGCAACTAACAATAACAATGGTGATTTGGTCTGAAGCGTTCTTCAGAATTCTTCACCAGAATCCTTTTATAGAAGAACTGTCAAGTTGAAGCATTTGGTTACACTGACCTGTTTCTCAGACAAAATATATCAATATTCTGCATTTGGTATAGAATACTTTTGACTTCCAGAAGGAATTACGAAACACGACTACCATGGATGTTATGAAACTGAGGCATTGGATCCATATGGAAAATTTCTTCAAATTTTGGGAGAAATTATTTGGAAGTGCACTTATTTTTAAAAATGTGGCACTGTCACAGCTGCACAAAGGCATCATAATACCCAACATTAGTTTATTAGTGTCCAGCCCTAAAGTCTCTTGAGATACATTGATGATTACCTTTATGCTCTAGAGCTATGGACAAGGAGCCCTGGTGGCGCAGCAGACTAAAGCACTGTTATTAACAGTTATTAACATCAGCTGCCTGCAGTTACTGCAAGTTCAAAACTCACCAGGCTCAAGGTTGACTCAGCCTTCCATCCTTTCTAAGGTAGGTAAAATGAGGACCCAGATTGTGGGGGCAATGAGCTGACTTTGTATAAATATACAAAAGTATGAAGGCTATTGCTTAACGGATTGTAAGCCGCTCTGAGTCTCCAGAGAAGGGTGGCATATAAATCAGTTTTTTTAAAAAAAAACAGTTCAGTTTCCCCATCAGAATTTCAATCTTTCTAATCTGAGCCAAAATCAAGCTATACAAAATATTCAAATATTCAATCTATATAGTGATGTCTTTATGTTTCTCTCTCTTCCTCCAGAATTAACTACTAGCCAGAGCTGATGACCCCAAACTCCATGATATCAAGATATCCCATAAGAGGTAATCTTTCATAATGTTCTTTACTAAGATTTATATGAAACCAGATAGGCTGCAAACTGCTGAATTAATTACGTTTGGAAGAGTTAGCGATAAAAGGAAACCAGGCCACCAAAATAACATGGTGGCTGGATACCATCAAAGCTGACACTAGCCAGAGCATTAAAAAACCCCTCAAAAGTAGGGCTAGTTTGGAAAATGGGGAGTGACTTGTCCCATAAAATCACCAAGAGTCAGACATGACTGAATGGATAACATCATCACGAAGATAGTAAGAATATGCTATGTTTCAGCTTCCTTTAGCTAAGATAAGTAAGAATTTCTCACTCTGCCAGGAAAATATCCTCCAAAAATATTCTCACAGAGATAGAATGGCTAGGAAAATTATAGAATATGCAGTACTGTTATTAACCTATTAATGATTCAAATGAAAGAAAATACTAAATTTCCCTCAAGTTGAACTTAACTCCTGGTTAACAATAAGTAGATATGATTGCCCTTGTTTTGTTCCAGAATGTGTTTTCAACTTACTGGTCTGACATAAAGTCTGATATTTCCTGTTATTTTCCCACTTTACTACCAGTAGCTAGTTTGGCTCTGCTTGATCTTTTTTTTATAGACCAGCCAACCTTGAGTTACAGCATGGTTGACAAACCTTTCAAAAAAGGTTTGCACCAATGCCATGTCACAGGCAATTCAGTATGGAATTTGTGTTCAAAACATGTTTGCTCTTAAAAATGCTTGCGATTTTTACTGTGTAAGTTAAATATTTTTTATTTTTTACATTTATAGGCCACCCTTAACCAATTGCAACTTCCAATGAGTCTTCTGGGGGTTATTTTTCAAAGATAAAGTATTTATGGGATCTCTTATTTTTCACATCTTTCTGTTCTTTTATTTGTGATATTGTTGTTGCTCCAAATTGTTCCCCATTCACATCCCAGCTTCAATTCTGTCCTTAGTTCATGATGGGAGTGTTATCAAAATCAGAAGCTGCTACGGAAGCTCCGTAGGCTGTCAAGTTTCATTGTAAGGATTAAAAATATATTCTGGGCAATTGCTTTGCAAAATCGCTTTAATCCTTGGCCAGAGAATGGAGTATTTTTAGAAAGCTGAGCATAGGGAATGTCAGATACTCTTGTAGCCCTTTTGAAAACATGATGACATGATACCTCCATAGTGAAAGAAGAAGCCACAGAATCTCATATTGATTTATTTATAGTAACTGGGATATTCATCTATTATTTTTTTTTAAATAGGGAAACATTGGTTGCCCAGGAAGGGACTGGGCGGAAGAGAATTTTGGACACAACTCACAATGCTTGAAAATGTATCACAGAAGTAGCCTTATTTGGAAAGCCTTGTTCTGTAAGCCACCACACAGCTTTCCAAGCAGTGCTATTCTAGATCCCTCACCTGACAACATTACTCAATCTTTAATCCGGTGTTTTTGCATTTGTAGGTAGGGAAGAGTTTTGCAGAGATAAGTCACCTCTATTTTTTCCAAGAGAGAATACTATATTACTTACACAACAACACAAACAGTTCAGTTATGAATCTGACCATCACTCATTCTGCTTTCTGTTTGATTATTAGTTCATACCATGTATTTCATAGCTTAACACATACTTCCATTTTGAATCTTCCTCTCTTTAGCAACCTGATGAAGTAAATTGTTGTTTGCATTTTAAAGACTTTGATGCTAAAGTATTAATACTCACAAACCTATTTTGTGGTTTGTAGTTGAAACAGACTCTGAATCAAGTTATCTCAGATTGCCACAGTGGGATTAGAGCTGCCTTGAGTGCTGAGAAATTGAATCATTTATTAACTGGTTTGGCCTTTTATAGTAACAGCCGTGATCCTCTGATAAATTCTACATAGTTTATGTTTGCTTACATTAGGTAAATTAATCTGCATTACACAAAAAAACTTCTTCTGAATGCAGATCGTGTAAATAAGGCTGCCTTAATATCCCCCTGGATATCCCATTCCTCTCTCCATTATCCAGCAATGTAGAAATCTTGGCTGACAAGTGCCAGCTGCTCCATCCAACAACTGAGGACAAACTCAGCTCCTGCTTGTTTTGCCAAGTGTCAGGGCAGTGATCAGGTGCCCAGGCAATTGGTTCTTTTGGCTCCAGGGGCAATGAGCGCACCAGTGAATAAAGAAACTTTATTATTAATTCAAGCAAACAGATTTAAAAGCATCATGTCAAAGGCATACATACCAAGCAAGGTGATATCCAAATCTCTTAACAAGCTGCCAAGAGCTCCTTAATAAAGACAGCAGAGATACCTTAAGGGCAGCCAATTTCCATAGTACCCAGTGCTGGGTTTTGTGCAGAAGCTTCTGACAAACAACAACAACAAGTTTTTTTATCGAAACCTGGCACCATGACTTCATGGCCCTGCTATGGTCATGAGACTATATAACCTGATCTTGACCAGATGGCACACGACTCTGAGAATGGGAACCGAAAGTCTGAGATTTTTCATAGACTACAGCTATCTGACCCCCAATGTGAACCCCTTTCTCTTTTATTCAGTAAACAGTATATTTAAACAATTTAACTCTCCACATGGAAAGGCAACAATGCTGGAAGTGCTGCATTTTTCCATACAACTGCAGTATACACTCAGAATACAGTGGTGTAGCAAAAGTACAATTTGAGGGAAGCCATATTAAAGGACCATAAGAAAACCACAATTACTGTGCAAAATATTGTTTGTGCAAAAGAGCTTGAGAAACTTTTTCCTTTCTTGTTCCCATTGATTGGTTGATTGATTGATTAGGTGCCACGAAGAGGATGTCAACTCTTAGCAACCATATAGATTTTCTCCATGACACTCTATCCTTAACCGGTCATTCAGGTTTTCCAACAGTGCACTTAATCACCACTGTAATTGCGTCCATCCATCCTGCTGCTAGTCATCTACTTTCCCAGCATTAGAAACTTCTCCAGAGAACTCAGTCTTGATCTTGAAGAAGGCTTATCATATGGTTGCTAAGAGTTGACACAGAGTTAATGGAGCAAAATCTTCTTTCATTCGTCATCATTATGACCTACATATCAAAATTCGAATAACAAAAGTTGTGCACATCATTCCAGTTGCAAATCTGGAAACTGTGTGTGTGTGTGTGTGTGTGTTCATATACAAATTTGGATGGGAAGAATTTCTTATCCATTCCTGATCAGAATAACACTGCATGTACTAACCATTATCCCATGTAAAAGGAAGATTCTTCCTTTGGAAGATGTGAAGCAAAGCTGCAGGTGTGGTTGTTCTTATCCTTACAACAATCAGAGGCTCAGCAAAGCTTCAGACTTTATCTCCCAGTGCTTCACAAGCAAAAATATTTTTTCCTTCTCAGGAAAACCCTGATGGCTGTTGCCTCATCTGCTCTCACTCCGTGACCTTTCCGAGTGCCACGAGGCAACAATTCCCAACTTTGGTTGTGTTTACCCTGCACAATACCATAGTATGATAATCAGTAGTCCATTGAATAAATAGTAACTGGTGTGGTTCATACCATATGAAACAACACAAACAAACCACATTATTGCTTACTGTGTGGTATGAAATCAACTTTTGGCTATTTTTGTTGTCCTTTGAAAAAAGCTAAAATGATCATTTCCATTGTTTAGGAAGACTGCCTGGAACTAATTTTATCAAAGCTTAGTTATGGGAGAGGCTCAGCAGAGAGTAGTATTTGACTTAGTCAGACCTGGTTAGTGTCTGAATCAGAGACCACCAGGGAATTCCAAGGACTTTGGCTAACTGGAAAGTTTTAAAAGAATCTCAAAAAAACCTCAAAAAAACCAGGACCAACCAGTCCTCTGTTATTATTGCCTAAGGAACTGCAGATATATGCTGATATGATCACTGGGAATCAAGCTTGCCTTAAGGGCATCTTAATCATTTCTTTCGTCATGGAACAAAGAAGTTAAGAATAAAGTAGGAGCTATGGCTGTGTGTATTCTGCCCTATGTATTCTGTCCTATGTAGGACAGTAAAGAAATATCAGTCCAGTCAAACTTCCAGCACGTCAACAAATTGAACCAGAATTTCCATAGAGATGGAATTGAAGTCCACAAGCCTTAAAGTTGCCAAGGTTGGAGACCCCTGCTCTGATCCAGAGAACCACTGTTCCCTCTAGAACTGCACCTCCCCCTCCATTTAAGAATTTGTCGTGGCAAAATGTAAGGATTCGTTTGAGGGTGGGTGGATTTGCTGAACAAAGATAACACTTTAAAGAGCTTAAGTGGCAGGATGGAGAGAAACGCAATAAGCCAGTACAATTCTTCTTGCCAGCCTTTAAGGATTAAACTCACATATTACACATCTTTTGAATTATTTTGTTTCTCATAGGGAAGAATGTTGCAAGGTAGAAATCAGGGGAAATATGTTCCTTTGAGGAAGGGGGCAATTCCACCCTTTTTATCCCAGCCTACGCAGCCAGCACTGGAACTCTGAAATGCAAGACAGATTCATCCCAATTCAAAGTCCAATGTTCTAGGATTAATGGTCATATTCCATTCCTATGCAAAGGACAAAGCAAACAAAAACACAAAGCTCTCATCCTTATATCACTGTCTATCACTTCTATGTTCATCTCAGAATCTTTGAGTAAGGTCATTTTTTTCCACCCACATCAGGATGACAAAACTGGGACCTTGAGCCAGTCTGTTGAAAAGCTCCCGATGGCAAGCTTCCCTAAAGATGTTCCTGTTGCTATCCTTATTCCAACAGCAGGAGCAGGAGGAGGCAGAGGAGGAGGAGGAGGAGACTCTGTCTAGTGGAGAATAAGAGATGCTGTCAGAACCTGGTACACTTCCTGACTATGTGGGAGAGATCAGCAAGAGAATGCTGCATCCAATTACACATGCTTTGACTGATGTGGCCTACAGAATTCCCATGCAGCACCTGCTGGAGATAACTGCTGTTCAGTTCTATAGGATTGCATGGGGATATTGGTGTATAATTTTGCCACAAACTGATACCTTTAAGTATTAGAACATACGTTAATTGTCCTTTATTTAAGAGAACCAGGAGTACTTTTTGTCAGTAATGGTAGTGTCAGGTATGAACTGCTTCTGATCCCTTTGAATATTTATCACTCTTCAACTTGCCAATGAACTGGGGGGAGGGAAGGGGGAGGAAGAATGCAAACAATTCAAGAATAGACCATGTGAGCCCAGAACCCAACAAGGTCACTGCTGCAGGTGTCCGACAAAGCAATGAACTGTTCTCAAAACAAAAGACTGGTACTTAATTGGACAGTGTTGCCTCTATGGGAGAAAGGGGAAACTAATGTTTAAATACGTAGCACTGAGTGGGAAAATCTCAGAGCTGGTTCACTACCAACCATCTGACTAGCAAACCCCCAAAAAGTTGGCACATGAACACCCAAAAGTAATTTTTCAGTGTCAAAGTGGTGTATCCAATAAAGTTTTACAGTTGACAGGTAAGCCCCTGGTCTGCAGGAAGGGGGCTGCTAACAAATTTTTACGTTATATAACTCTCTATTCCATACTGCACAACTCCTCCATGTCTGTCTAAGTTCTTCTTTTTCCCCAGCATTAATCTTGGACATCTTAGCTTTTTATAATTGGATTTTGTAGGACATGTGATGAGATAAAAAGTCCTCAGAGCTATTGTAACAAAATTGGGTTACCCTTGAAGTGGGAGGGAGAAGGAGAGAAAAAACGCAGTGCAAGACAAATGCTTTGACTTGATGCTACCTTCTTAACAGTCTTGGACCAATAATCTGTCAGCCTACCGCTTCTAAGCACGGCACATGTAAGAAGCACTCTGGAGATAGAAATAGGGGGACCAACAATCTGACGACCTGGAAAAAAACAGAGGAATTGGAGGGGCCAAACAAAGTAGAAGAAGAAAGTGATATGGGTAGTGGAGCAAGTGCTGAAGACAAGGAACTTGCTAAGAGGTCAAAGGAGTTGGAAAAGAAGCTTCAAGAAGATGGAGATAAAGAGGCAAAGACAGTTAAGCTACTCCTGTTAGGTAAGTGTAATGTAACAGGTCATTTACCTCATTTTTTGTGGATACTAGCATCCTTACCTAGGATGGGATCAACAAGGAAAAACTAGCGTAGAACTACCCTTCCTGCACATTTTCTAAATACTGTCCATAAAGTGTTCTGCAGTAACGTACCAGTTGGTCAGTGTCAGCAACAGCAGATCAGATGAGAAAATATTTAATTGTGGCTAGATGACCATAGTAGAACTAAGTTTTGAGGTGATTCCAATATAAACAAGAAATTCGAAAATTAGAATAGATTTTCTGTTTCCTGAAGCAAATTTGAATCAGTGGCAGATGATAGAACAATGGGACAAATAAGTGTAGTCCATTGGTTATAATGAGAGGTCACACAAATCCTTCACATAGGTTAGTGGCACCGTGGCTGTTAGAAAAGATTTAAGTATTTCCAAGAAGGATAATGGAGTGCTAAGAAGTGAGGAATGATATAGCCTATGTTTCAGAATCAGTAAAATTCTCCCTTGTGCTGAAATATTTTCTATGATTAAAAATAATGGTAAATTTTAATCAACTTCCCAAAAATATTTAGGAAGGAAGGAAGGAAAGATTTCACCTGAAGTAGTCTCCTATTTGGCTCTTCTCAAATGTGTGTGAAGTTGCTATGTAGCATTGTTAAACTTAATTTTTGCCATATGAAGGAGGCCCTGAAAACCACTTCTCAAAAAACTTGCCAAGAAAACTGCAGGAACTTGACCAGGCAGTCATTAAGAGTCAAAAATTTACTAAAAGACACAGACACACACACAACACCCTCCCCTAATTTTACCAACAATCCACAGGCACAGGGCATTGAAAATGCATTGACGTTAAATATAATAATAAATGATTTACTATAAATTATAAATGATATATTAAATTTATAGGCTGCCCAACTGCTAGCAACTCTGGTTGATGGTTGATTTACTATTGTTGAAAATATTTAAGGATAAAAAAATATAGAAAAAAACAGAAAAAGTAGGACAAGACAGAAAAACAATAGTGGCAAAGAAAACAAGAAAGCGGCATCAAATCCTCACCAAATGCCTGAAGAAAGAGCCAGGTCCTTAGCACTCTTCAAAATACCAGTAGGGTGGGTCCTATTTCAATTTTGAGGAATCTTATTCCAGAAGGCAGACGTTGCTACAGAGAAGGCGTGCTTCTGAGTTCAGACAAATGGCTTTATATTTAATTGGTGGAATTCAGAATGCACACATCCTGCTAAATCAAATTGGCCAGATAGATACTATGGGAGGCAAAGAGATCCCCAGGTAACCAGGTAACCTTTGCCATAGAGGGCTTTTATAGGTGGCAACTGGCACCTTCAATTGCACATGGAAGTAAACTGGCAACTGGTGCAGTGAAGCAGAGGTCCTCCATAGGCATACCGAGGCACGCTATGGTGACCCGAGCATAAGTAACTGATAACCCATTAATCTTGGAAAGGAAACAACTGGCACACCAGATGAAGTTGGAGAAAAGCCTTTCTGGCCATAGCTGTCACCTGTTCACTGAGCAGGAGTTGGGAGTCCAGGAAGACTCCCAAAGTGTCTCACCCCTCCAAGGTCAAAGTTGGAATATCTCCAGATCTGGGCAGTCGAAACATGCAGTTACTTGGTCTGGGAAGGATTGAATTGGAGATGGTTTCTTCCGATCCAGATCTGCACAGCCTTCAGGTAATGGAAGAGAACCATGACAGCTTCACTAACTGGATGTCATCAGCATACTAATGATATTGATCCAGGGTGAAATCCAGCAGGTTCTGACAGGTTCTGGAGAACCGGTAGCAGAAAGTTTGAGTAGTTTGGAAAACCGGCAAATACCACCTCTAGGTGGCCCCAAAGTGGGGTGGGAATGGAGATTTTGCAATATCCTTCCCTCAGGAGTTTGGGAGGGAATGGGGATTTTGCAGTATCCTTCCCCTGGAGTGGGGTGGGAATGGAGATTTTGCAGCATCCTTCCACTGCCATGCCCACCAAGCTACACCCACAGAACCGGTAATAAAAAAAATGTGGATTTCACCACTGTACTGATCTCTAAATCAATGGATGACCTCACCCAGAAGTTTCATAAAAATGTTGAAAAGGAGGGGAGAGAAGCATACAGCACCCCACAAATGAAGGAACGGTTTCTCTATGTCCACCAACAGCAAATGCAACCAGCCCAGGAGAAAGGAAGAGAACTCAGTAAAACAGTGTCCCTAACTATAGAACCAGTTTAAAAGGATTCTATGTTTAATGGTATTGAAAACCATTGAGAGATCAAGGAGCACAAAGATGGATGCACCACAACCATCCCAATTCTGCCACTGTTCATCAACAAGTGCAACCAAAGCTGTCTCATTACTAAATCCCAGTCTGGAACCTGACTGAAATATTATCTGATTTGTCATCAACTGCAAGCTGACTATCTTCTCAATCATCTTCACCACATTTTAAGATTTGGCTGCCCAGGTAGCCAGCTTTTAATTGTGCCTTCCTGGCTGTGTGCATATCATTTGTCCTGTGAACCGTATCCAGCAACTTTGCATAATATAACATTATTGGAAGAGCTATGGCCATAACAGCAGATATAACCTCATTATCATCCATCTCTACTGGTGCTCAATGGAAGACATGTAACAAATGCTCACTCAACTTGACTGGAACGTATTTCAGAGATGAGGTGAGAATAACAACTGCAACTACAACTCTGACTACCAGCTATTCTGGGCAGTTTACTGCATATTGGATTTTACTTCCTCTATTATCAATACCCTAATCTATCTGCTGAAGAATGGATATGATAGTCTGGAGTAACCAGAAGAAGAAGCACCAGAATCCATCATCCTGAATGGCTATAATACATACTGTCTTTGGACCATCCTTTCCACCTGATGGCTGCTTCAACCAATGTGCAAGGATTTTGCTGGTCAGCAACCCGGGATTATAATGCTGCTGAGAGTGGAAAGGACAGCTAGATGATACCTAAACAGGTGCTTAAAGTGAAGAATGCTTGGTGCTCTTCCCTCTGCTGACCTGTGCCTTGCAATAGCTGAAGACAGTTTCACGTTCTCCTGTACCACATTACCTTCTAGCCCCAAATGTGCCTGTTTCAGTGTGGAGGTATGTGAGAAGCACCACTATTATTGGGTGCTATAGACTCAAATTCCAGTAGGGATAGCTCCCTTACTCTCTATAACTCCTGAACCTTGGGAAAATCAAGGCACACACATCTACATACAGAGAGAGAGAAAACTAAGTGAAAATATTGGTTTCCCCAATGAAATAGAGCAGGCTTTAACAGGAAACTACCATGTTTTCCCAAAAAATAAGACCCTGTCTTATATTTTTTGAACCCCGAAATAAGTGCTTGGCCTTACTTTTGGGGATGTCTTATTACTTTGGGGCGTGTGGAGCAAGATGGGGGTCCTCTTGCTGTCTTACCTGATTTCCAGCTCTGTGTTCCTAACCCTAACCAGAGGAAATGGTGGGGACCGGCTGCATATGCATTTAAATATTTTTGGGGAGGGCTTATTTTCGGGGATGGGCCTATTTTAGAGCATGCGTGCAAAAGCCCAATTGGTCTTATTATCAGGGGATGTTTTATTTTAGGGGAAATAGGGTAGAAATGGAAATATTCTTGAAAATTTTTAAAAAGATTTGATTTTAAAGTACCAGGTAGTCCTCACTTAGCAACCATAACTGGGATCCACAACTTGGTCACTAAGAGCCATTGTCCTAAGTGGAAAATCACATGACCACAAAGGGTTTATAATCTCACTTCCCCTTTGGTTGTTAAATTGCAGACGCTAAGCAAAAAAAAGTCTTTTGTATTAATTCTGCTTGTCACAAGACAGCTGTGATATACACAAATGGCAATCACGTGACTATGGAACACCATGACCATTGTAAATGCGAGGATTGATCACAAAAGGTTTTTTTTTTAGCACCATAGTAACTTGAAACGGTCACTGCATGAGGAAGTTAATAACAAGTTAGTGCAATGCAATGGATGGAAAGTAGTATTCCCTTCCCTTTTTTATCTACATAACACTCACCATGCACCCAACCATACTGAATCAAAACTAGTAGTAAAAGTAATAATAAACTAAAATGAGATTGGGGAATGTAGAACCAAGATACTATTAGATATAATTACTCATCACTACTGCAACAGAAGCAATCAGTATAGACTGACTCCGGTTTCTTCCTCTGTAGTTTGCTGTCCACTCTTTCACATGGGGATAGCCAGTTAGATCTAGAACTGTTCTATCTGTCCAATGGGATCCTTCACTCCTAAACTCGGATCACCTCTTTCCCTAACAAGTACAGGTAGTCCCCAGTTTATGACCAGTTTAAAGTTATGACAGACCTGGAGACTTATTCAGGAGCTGGATTTGAAATGCCAGTGGTTGGGCTCCGATCCATGGATATGGTGTTCAGTGACTGAACTCTGCGTGCTTGGCTACCAGGACATTTTAGAGCTTTTTGCAGCATCCCATAGTCATGTGACTGCATTTAAGAACGGTATTGCCAAAAACCAGCATTTACTTCTGATTTTGGCAAAACCATTGGTTCATTCAACTAGCACTTCGCTTAACAACAATGGCAGCTGCTATACAACTGCTGCAGCTTAACCACCACTGGAGGGCGGGGGGAAATCAGGCCAGTCACATGATTAACTGGTTTTACAACCATCATAATTTATGACCGTGATGGGCAGGCTCCATTACATTGATAAGTCGAGTGCTGCCTATGTAAGTCAGTAGCAACAAGTCTACCTTGTTTACTGACCCAGGGACAGGAGAATTCAAAAGATAATTCCTCATTGAAAGAGAGAAGACAATTCTGAATGATAACTAAACCATAATGAAACTCAAACACTTTTTTTTTCATGAAGTAATTGTATTTTTATCTATGTCAGGAACAAAACATCTGGGACACAGATGTTTCTGTTTTGTTTTGTGTGTGAACTGCCATGTCTTATTATTTTTTGTTCGTGTCTTATTCCTTTTGGCATTCCCTTTAATCCATTAATTGATGAGTTAAAACATGGAGGTTTCATGGTAACATGCCATTACCACTTCTCTGGAAAAAGATAAAAAAGTGGATGCAAATGCTTAGAATACTGTTACTATTATAGTCAGTGAAAGTTCAAGTTAGTAGTGACAGGATTTCAGGATTTTTCTGAATATTATGAAATCTGGACCCAACCCAAACTTTCATTTTTTAAATGTGATGCCAGAGGCTACTTTCTTATCTCCAGCCATATTTTTCTTCTTCCATGAAATTGACTTGTTTATGGAAACTATCTGAGTAATAGCTTTAATATGTAGTATTCTTTGCTATACATATTTCTGAGTTCTTTTTTTTCTCCAAGTTTTTTATTTTATTTTACAATATATCCATATCAATGTGTGAACAGTGTGGCATCTGGGTATCATATATTTTAGTACAAATAAAAATAGTGCTATTAATCATATTTGTTACATTCCTCAAGCTTATTCAAGTGTTAATACACATATTTGTATTAAATTATAGACTTTCATTATTTAATTATTCAATGTTTCAATACATTATTCTAATGCCAATCACAATATTGTTTAAACATACATAATACCATCATTCAATTTCTAATCTTCTCTCTTATTATTACTTTTGTCTTATTGTATAAAAATGTGTATACTAATATCCCCCCTCTCTTATTTCTATCCCTATTCTAATTTTTAATCATGCCATCCTTATATTTAAGAACAGATCCTTTCTATCCGTCATCTCTTGCCCATTTTAAAGCTTTAATTGTTCATTTTTTAACTTGCCTCCCATATTCCTCTTTTGGATCTTTATATTTCTGAGTTATTGATTGCCACATATATGAATCCAGTCAGATGTTATGCAATTACAGCTCATAATCAAGAGCTCAGGTTCCATAAATGCATCTAGAAAATGAATTTGTTGAAAGAAAACTGCCAGTAAATTAATTTATTTAAAATGTAGCAAAAAAGATACTTAAGACATGGAAACTGTTGACTAAGATGTGTCTTCCAATCAGTTGTGTGAGTTTTTAGCAGTTTAACATCCATATTAGTAGCAACTGAAAAACAAATGTGAACAGCAAGGGATATTTTTTATATCTAATGTTTTCTTTATGCATTGAACTACACTCCCCATTGTCTCTAGTCATCTTGCTTAGCAGCTGGTTGCAATTTAACTTCTAATTCAACATACCTGGAGGGCACTGGTTTGAGGAAGGCTATAGTACTAGTAGAGAATGGATGAACAGAGATGTCACCATGGCTGGGGTAAAAATTTGCGCTCTGCTTAATTCCTGGAAATTTGGAGGTCACAATGAAGGCAGGCCTGGCCTACTCTGTTGCTATTGTTACAGTATAGCTCAGCCCACCCTAAAACTTGAATTGGAAACCACAGTGATGATGATATGGGGATTGCATGAGGTGTCCTTCCGTATGTAGAATGAAAAATATTATAACCTGGCTTTGCTGCATGGCTTCGTGAGATAGCATTGCTGTAGAAACAAGTGTACTACAGTTCATGCGGTAGAAATCACATAGATCAGCAGTGCTGCTTGTGGAGGCAAGCAGGAGTAATCGGTTCTTATGTGCCTCCTGGCAACACGGATTCATCACAGTAACAGCAGGGAAACTGGAATTAAAGTGCTTAAGCTCTAATTCTAAGCAGCTTCCTGGTTTGAACTAAACAAGCAGCTTAATGTGATGAGATCAAGAAATGGTTCAATGGTTGCTTAAATTAGTGAAGAGCAACAGAAGAAACATTTTGTTAAGAAAGAAAAGGAATGTGTTTTTAGGAAGACACATTCTGGTGCTTCTGGAAAGCAAATATCTAATCATTTGGAGTAAAATTATGAGCCAGCGCTTGCGAAAATAGTTTATGAATTAGTCTTGCAGCTAGGAGTCACTGTATTTTAAGTAAATACATTTCTGAATAACTATCTGTCTGCATATGATTGCATTCTAGTAACTTGATAAAACGTTTAATAATCCAACCTAAAACAATGTTCTCTCAGTTTAGGGCTATTAGTTCTCACTAAAACTGAAACTGTAGTTGTAGGTATAGTCAAAGACAGAGAGAAAAACAACATTTACAGTGTAATCCTATATACTGTATCTCTATGTAGAAATAAAACACATTAAGTTTGGTATTATTTATACAAGTATGTATCAGGTTGAAGCCTAAAAATCTTATTTATTCTTGTATACAAAATGTCTTGGTCATCAAAAGGCAAGTATTGCCATATAATGAAAAAATTAGTACAGAAAACTCTAGCAGTGAATTCATATGAGTTTTTATCATCACCGGGTAGCCTTCTAGTTTATTTTTATGGAGACAGATATATGCAAATGTTTCATTCAGATACATTTCACATTTCATAGAAAAAACTTCTTTTGCATTGCATTATTTGTAAGCTGTGTGAATAATTGTTACAATTGAAGGTAGCACTAGAAATCATGTGAAAAGCTGTGGAAAACGATCAGATTTGATCTATAAATTATGAATCTACCTGAGCACTTCCAGGTACATGATTTTAAAAAAGACCTTTGACTGTTTATATCCCAACCATATTCATTCTAGCTTCCACACAAACCAGTCCCAATAGAAGAAGTCTGAATTGGCCTGAATTCCCTCTAATTCCAGCTGATGTCCATGTCTGGGAAGGCTGAAAAAGCACTTCCAAATTTTACCACAAAGAGTTACAGAGGAAAGGCAATGAGGTTGCGTAGGAAAATTGCTCACAGTGAGGTGTCCCATATCTGATTTGATTTCCATGGTAATTTCCTCCTTAATAATTAGTGTGACTGTTTTTTCTCTCTCTCTAAAGGACTGTGTGTCAAAGTAACTCCCACAACCATTTTGATTTTCCTTTCTGGCATTTCATGCTGTTAAAGTATAATCCTTCGTGTTTTGCAAGCACATTTAAAATATTCCATTCCAGAAGACCCCTTCTAGAACAGTGTTTTTGAAGCTTAAAAACTTTAAGATGTGTGGACTACTACATGTGTGGAATTCCCAAAATGTCCCAGCCAGTGCTGATGAGGAATTCTGGGAGTTATAATTCACACATCATATAGTTGTTTAGAATAATAACCAACCTCTATAAGAAGATTCATCACTTATTCATTGCCTTATTCCTAGAGATTTCAGGGTATCTGCAGATAGTTTATCTTTCCTCATGTTTACCATCCTAACCTCTGGACATAGCCATATGCTAGTATCATCATAGTTATTGGAAAAGGTGCCCAAATGCAGAATGTTGCCATAACCCCATTTCAAGTCTTGATCACAGACTTACTATACAGTAAAGTTCTCATTTTGGGTGTCTGGGAAGCTTTTGAGGGCTCATTGCTTTGTTTACCATTTTCTACAGTCGGTCTTTTCACACTTTGGAATTTTTGGCAAAACAAGGAATAAATGGACAGAAATAAATGTGGAATAATAATGGAGGACCTGTGTATGTTACTAGCCATTCTCTTTAATTCTGTGAAGAAAGGTCATAAATCGGGAGGAATCTGTGCAGGCATAATAAGATGCTTGATTCTTGCTCATCTTGGAAAAGAGCAACTGAACACTGATTGGCAGACACTTCTCTGGGCTGAAGCATTAGCCCATGAATGCTCTCTGCTAGCTCTAGGCTTGTAAACATACAGGTATGACTTGGCTCATGGCTTCATAAGGTCATCACAAATTTACAGAAAGTGAAGAACACATCAGTCATGCTTGGGTGGATCTGGAGGTCTTCCCAGAGAAAAACATTCCTAAAGTGCCTTCACTGTATCTTTAGCAGGCACTACAAGCTTCAGTGTTGACATAACTCTGGGTGGCATAGAAATAACTAATGCATATTTAATATCTATCTGTTATTTGTTCAGACTGGGCCTTGCCTAACAGAGAGCAGCTTTAAAAATATTTGGCCCAAGAAAGAGAGGCATTTCATGTATGGGAAAGGGAAAATGAAGGCTGCTCTTTCCATAGCCTGGGGAATTAAAGGGCAGGCTATCTTTTATTTCCCATTTAGACCAGTGAGGTTTTTTTAGGCTCTCGGGATACATCCTACTAAGTGATGGTTTGTTTTAATAAATTGCTGAGCAAGACCCATGTCAGAATTTACATTAAATCAAGAACAAACAAATCATATTATGGCATAGAACAGCATATTAAGCTGATTAATATAGTCCACAGACTATATTAATACATATTGTGGTTTAAGGTTAAATGTTGTGTGAAACATACTGGTTTATGTTAACAGTATATTGCAGAAGATTAGCCAACTGTAGGTCATTCTGATATAATACATTTGAGCTGAGTCATTGTTTCACATGTCATCTTTTTTTAGTTGGGTCAAACACTACAAAACTAGTCCTTGACTTACAACCACCATGGAGACTAAAACCAGAATTGATTGCCAAGCACTCAAATTTTGAACATGTGAATGCTGTGACTGATTCTGATTCACTTTTTTCGGTGTCATTGTAAATTTGAACAGTGGCTAAACAAATGGTTGAAAGTCGAAGACTATCAATAACTCTCCTGTAATAAGATTTAACGTATAAGCATGAACATCAGAGAAGTATCTTCTGAGATTATTGATCATTGACCTTCCTTCACAGAAAAATATCTATGTTCTCCATGATGTTGTCTTTATGGTAGTAGACTAGTCAGAATGGCTAATTTTTCAAGTTGCACTAAGCTATCATATGGTTAAATATGGTAAAATCATATGGTTTTATTTTACTTTTGCTTTGGTGCAAGGCATGAATCTAGAATGTCTTGCAAATCATGGTATATGGTCTAGTTATAATGCTTGTTGTCTGTGCATGGATGCTAGGAGTGTTGAGGCATATTTAGAACTTGAATGAGAGATCACAAGAAAATCTCCAAACTTTGGTAAGATTGGGAAGTTGAAAAATATTATTGAAAAAGCAATGGCAAGCCATTATAATATTGTTGTGAAAGAGACTACCTGAATGAGACCACTAAGTCATGCTTATTGAGACTTGTGTATGAACAAGGCCATTATGGCTGATTTAGCAAACCAACCAACCATGCCCTAATAGAATGACTGATCTACAGGAGCAAATTCATCAATATAGTAATTGAATATATTTCCAGTGCTGATCTCACAATAACTACTGTAGGAAAGCAATACATAGTTAACTCAGAGCATCCTCTGTTTGTCTGCAAAGCAGTTCTGACCTTAAGCTGTTTTTCATTCCAGGTGCTGGTGAGTCAGGGAAGAGTACAATTGTCAAACAGATGAAGTGAGTATCCCCTTCACAATCAGCGATCAGGAGCTCAAAAGTTAGCTGCATCATTTTTAATTAGATGTTTCATTAGATAGATATTTTTCAGGTTGTTGGCAGCAGGACTGGGCTGAGGCAAATGACTTAAACTGATTATGGAAGGCTTAGGACACATAAAAATAGCATGTGGTTAAACCAACCGAGGACAACAAGTGGCAACTGCTTGCTTCATAAATTGATTCTGAGCTGGATCAAGAGGAAATACCTTTTCATACAACAGCACATCATTGAGCCATCAATAACTGCCTGCCTGCCTGCTTGCCTGCATATATGGTTAAAAAAACTCCCATAAGTTTAGATGTCCTTTTTTTTAGGCTAGTTGATGGAAATGACCATTTAAGGTCATGCACATTTGGGTAGCTCTTCCTTTAGCATGGTTTATACTTGGTCTTTTTAAATGAACGTTGTAGGAACTAAATTAAGTTTAAGATTAGAGTGTAGGCAAGCGCAAGCTGCTCTGAAGAGGAAGATAAAGTGCACAATTATCCACAGCAAGCATTAATTATTGCTACAAGACTTATCAACTGAGTATCAAAATTAGGGTGGCATAGCACTTGGCATTTAAATTCCAAAAAGTGCTTCAGAGTGCATAGGGGCAAGAACATGGCCGTATCAATAACACCTTCTTGGGGAAAAGTGCATCTGCTCTTACTTGTTGCAGACAAGTAGTATGTTCCCATTCATGCAAGAACTCAGAAGTTCTGCTGAACCTTCTCCAGCAGAAAACTGATGTGCCAAGCTGATCTTTGCATTACCCAACTAAAAGTAGTACTCATAGCTTGGAACAAATTTAAGTACTCAAATTCCCTGCTAGATGAATTGCTATAAAAAGCAGAGGTGGGGAGAAGAGAGAGAGGAGTTGATAATGGAAGCTATGATGTTGAGAATGTTAAGGAGGAAAAGTTGAGGAGATCAGAGTTTAGACACAACAGGCTCCACCAGATGTTAACATTTCACTTAGTGAATGAGTAACAATAGTCAGATTTGTCTGCATTCCTTGTTGAAATGCACAGATTCCTTGGCAGGTGGAGAGTAAAATCAAAGAACAAACTAGTAATAAGCTTTGAAATATAATCTATGGTAGCATTTCATATTCAGGACCTGGATATTTTCTCTCTCTCTCTTTGTGCTACAGAATTATCCATCAAGATGGCTACACAGAAGAAGAATGTCTGGAGTTCAAAGCAATCATATATAGCAACATACTTCAATCCATCTTATCAATCATCAGGGCCATGAGTACTCTAGGCATAGATTTTGCTGATTCAGCCCGAGGGGTGAGTGTTACCAATAGCACATGTACTTGTAACATGTGTTCTCCAGAAAGCAATGACAATGGCTAAAAATCAGAATGCAATACAAGAAGGCTGGTTGCAGTGGTCGAAAAGGTGGCCACTATGGCATAATTGAAGTCTTGATTATTATTTTTTTAATATTGCCTCCCACTGCACATACATAGCGCAGAGCAATTATTTTTTCCTTTTACATAGGAAAAATGTTTTCAATTTGAACAGGCTGGGATCAGGGTTGATGTGTGGGTGTTTGCATATAGCTGAGACAAGGAGACTGATATAAACATTTTAAAATTTGAGTCCAAGATGTTAAACATGAGATGTTTAAATGATAATCCAGAATGCATATCATGCTGTTTCACTAAATTTTATTCTATGATTTATACACATTTTCCTTATGGGTTAAAAATGATAGAAAACCAAAGAATGTGGCTTTATTTTTTTTAAAAAAGCAACCAACATTGGAGGACATTCTAAGACAGGGGTGTCAAACTCGCATTGTCATGGCGTTGTCACATGACATATCGTGATTTTTATCCCCTTCGCTAAACCAAGCATGGGCATGGCCAGCACGAGATGCATCTGGCCCACAGGCCATGAGTTCGACAGCCCTGTTCTAGAAGCTTAAAAGATGTAATGTGTTCAGATGCAATATAGGGAATACACATACACACACACACAGAGTTCCAGAACAGGGATATCAAGTGTGAAAATAGTGATAACATGCATCAAATACAGATAGTTTGTGGAAAACAACCACACTCAAAACTGCTTTTTGGTACCAATACAACCAGTGCCCAACAGCTTCTGCCACACAAAATCTCTTAGCCAGGAACATACCATAAGCAAAATGAACACTGCCTTTTTATATAGTATAGTATGAACTATGTAGTCTAATATGAACTTAGACAATGTGGTTTGCTTATGGTTCAGTGTTCCAGACAACTCCAGACATTTGATGAACTGTTTAAACTATGATTCAGTAACCATGGGTAGGTGTGTTGTACAAACACAGCAGGTCACTTTTTTTTGCTACACAACCTAAATAGGTGTGCATAGCGCCACCTGGTGATTAAAGAAAAGCTTTGGAGAGCATTGTTTGTTTCCTATCCATCAATGTGCAAGAGTTGATTCATAGAACAATTACGCCAGCATTGACTTGAGTTATTTTCAAAATAGTCTTACCTCTTACATTTCATAACAGAACTAATGTGCTTTAGAAAAAGAAAAAAAGGGGAAGATACTGCTGAAAATGTATAAGACATCAACTAATCAACCACATGGTACTGAAAAAATGCCAGTTTGGAAGAAACCACTACAGTTGTGCCAGAATGGCAATACACAATAGCATTTCATTAGCGGAAATAGTTTTGGTGGAAAAGCCAGGACCAATCAAAGTTCCCCCATGATGAAAGAAGCTGATATATCGTCACTTGGAGTTATTGCTTTCTTCTATTTTTTTTTCTCCCAGTACAAACAGTAAATAGCACTTAAACTTATATACCATCCCATAGTGCTTTACAGCACTCTCTGGGTGATTTTAAATGTCAGCATATTGCTCCAACAATTTGGATCCTCATTTTACCAACCTTGCAAGGATGGAAGGTTGAGTCAACCTTGAGTCCTACCTGGATCAAATTCCAGGCGGTGGGCAGAGTTAGCAGCTTGCAATACTGCATTTTAACCACTGCACCACCAGAGCTCAGTGTTCTTCTTTCTACCTGCTTCTCTGCTTTGGTGTTTTCTAGTCTGATGCATCCAGTTACCTAGTATTTAGCCCTAGAAAAACCTGATACAGATACTGTAGCAAAGCACTGTAATTTGAGAATAGAATAGAATAGAATAGAATAGAATAGAATAGAATAGAATAGAATAGAATAGAATAGAATAGAATAGAATAGAATAGAACAGAACAGAACAGAACAGAACAGAACAGAACAGAATAGGAGTTGAAAGGGACCTTAGAAGTCTTCTAGTCCAACCCAATGCAAAGTTGCAATGGTCATGTAAAGCCTGTCTCTGCAAGCTAGAACTTCCTAACTGAAAACTATGGACATCTCATATAGGTGACCTCATAACAAGAAGAAGATGAATATTGAGCCTTGAATCCCATATGCAGCCCCCAAGGAAACAAGATTGTGCTTATGGACTCTGTGTTTTTAATAGGATGAACAACGGCAGCTGTACAGTTTGGCCGATTCGGTTGAAGAGGGTACCATGCCTCCAGAATTGGTGGCTTGTATAAAGAAACTATGGGTTGATGGAGGAGTTCAAGCCTGCTTTGAACGAGCAGCTGAATATCAGCTCAATGATTCTGCTGCATAGTAAGTCTGAGCCAACTATTGCATCTATGAAAGATTACTTTATTGGGAAGGCAATTAAGCTCCCTCAAAGGATTGAGATTGTACAAATAACGTATCAGCATATGGTATTGGTGCAATCACATTCTCACAACCCTTTGTGATAATGAGATTGCAACTCGATAATATGCAATTTGAGAATAGGAATTTCTCCTTGCATAGTTTGTTGTTTTTTGAAATAAAACCAGTTATCTTCTGCATGCTTAAAAAATGATTTGAAGAAGTGGTTCAGAACATGTGGAAAATTACCATAGATCAGTGTCTTTTTAAAGCAGCTCTATGGATATATATTTCTTAAATCCTGCCAAGAATACTGCAAAAACTTGTCCAGGCAGTAGCCAGGACTCCAAACTGACTCAAAGAACCTCCCCCCCCACCCAAAAAAACCTTTTCCGTCTAACCTGGTTTAGAAACAGAGACAGAACTCTGATGAACTTGCTTGATCTCTTAGCACTTTTCATGCTGTCAGTCCCAGTGGTGGGATTCAGCATTTTTTACTACTGGTTCTGTGGGTGTGGCTTGGTGGGTGTGGCTTGGTGGGCGTGGCAGGAGAAGGGTACTGTAAAATCTCCATTCCCTCCCCACTCCAGGGGAAGATTCCTGCAAAATCCTCATTTCCTCCCAATCAGCTGGGACTCCAGAGGCAGAGAATAGATGGGGGTGGCGCCAATCAGAGGTGGCATTTACCAGTTCTCTGAACTACTCAAAATTTCCACTACCGGTTCTCCAGAACTGATCAGAACCTGCTGAATACCACCTCTGGCCAGTCCCCATATCCTCTTGAGCCATTTTCCATAGGTTTGGCAGGGGGAGAGTTTGGGGGCAGAAACAATATACTGTGGTAAAGCAATTCCACTCCTATTTATAGTGATGGTCCTAGAGTGTGTCTCGGTTCCTGGATAGCTTTTTTTGTGGCATAATAGCAAGTTTTACATTAATCCCAATTAGCAGGTTTTGCTGATCATGTTAATGTTCTAGTGTTATGCCCGAATCAAGAGATGTGGTATTTATTCTGGAAATTAGGATGCTATGGATGAGGATCAAGAAGTTAAGGTTGAACCCTGAAGAATTAGGGAGTCTGTCAGTTGTGATTATAGCTGTACTTCCTCAGAAAGAATGGATACCTAGTTTTGGGTGTTCCTGGAATCATCATTGGCATGGGATCACAAATGATTGCTGTGGCCAAAAACATCTATTAGCAGATTGATTGATATAGCAACTTGTAAATAAGAAAAGTCCCTGCTCTATATGCCCAGACCTTCTGTGAATGTTTGGGTTTTTTTCCCCCTTTATTCTCTCATGTTTTTAAATGAGTGTCCTATTCTGTTTAATCTATTGTGTATGCTATAGTTTACTAATTGTTCAATTTACAATACTGTAGAAAGTGAAATATAAGTAGCAACTACAGATTACCTCAATAACATGGATAAGGCTGATCATATTTATTCCTACATCCTGTATCCTCATTAGTCAATTTATTATAGTCCTAAACTACTTTTGCACTAGTGGCAGATTTGTACTTTTGAAAGCATGTTGTGTGGGCTTTCAAGGCCTTCACAGTGAGCACAATCAAGTATTGGTTCCAGCAGGACCCCAATGCTGATCAGAACTTGCCTGGCTTTCTAAACGCTCTTCTGAAGATGCATTTGTGATAAGACTGGTTTCTAATCTTATCTGATTAAAATAAAGGAAAACATGTTTTCTTAGGTTTATTTTGAGCTTTCAATTATTGCTTTTCCAAACTCTTTAGGAAGGAATGAATAGGAATCTTATTGTTTTGAAGTCAGTGGTGTAATAATTTGGAAGATAGGAGAGAATTCAGGAAGAAGACATTCCAGTTAATAGTATCTTGAATAAGTACAATGGAAGTTAGTGAACATTTTGAATAAATTATCCCCACAGCCCAAGGACTTTGATTTAGGAAAAGAAAACAAGTATTGTAAGTAAGCTTGCTAGTTTCCCATTATCTTATAATTTTCTTTTAACAATCTCAGTTAATAGTTCACTTCTGAGACTGCAATTCCTGACTATATCAGCCACTGAATTTCATTGTGCACTTGGTTTTGGGTATACATATCTGCAATATTACACTTGATTGATCAAACAGGATTCAAACTATTTACTTGCATAATCCTGTTCTAATATTCAGTTCAATTTCAAATAGGAATTTAGCATTTTGGGAGCAAATATTACTACCATATATAGATATAATATGGGGAGCATACACCTCCAAATTCCTACTAGCCTTGCTAACTAAAAGTTGTGTCTCTTTACCCCAATTAACATTTTGCATCAGAAGTCTACTAAATCCTTTCAGACTTCATTCCTAAGCCAATACCTTTCATATGTAATGGACTATAGTTCCTATACAACAACAAGCTTTATCATCCAATATATTTAGAAGGCACTGAATTGGCAAAGGCTGCATTTACAAAATGTTTATGCAACTGTAAGGGTAAATAGATACAAATATATAAGATAATACAATACATTGGAAAATAAATGGTAAAAAAAATCTATTAGCATTAACAATAACTTGCAATTGCTGTGCAGTCCTAACAAAACCTCAAACAGCAGATGTTTGCCGTTTCTGCCCTAGCTACATTAACCAGGTGATAACCAATGCTTATGGCACATTTTCTTTAGTGGTATATAAAGGAAAGCAGAATATGTTGAGATTAAATCGTAGAAACTTCAGTTTGATATTTCTGGAAGATATGGGTTCAATCCTACTCAAGCCATTAAAGCTTTAGGAAACTTTGACACAGTTCTATCACATTAAAATATAGATGGGATATGGCACATGCTATTATATAATCCTACGCCATGCTAAGAAATGATATTGCATCTCATTCTTCTGTAGCTATCTTAATCAGCTGGACAGGATCACCGCTCCTGGCTATCTTCCCAATGAACAGGATGTATTGCGATCCCGAGTTAAGACCACAGGTATCATAGAGACAAAGTTCTCTGTCAAGGATCTTAATTTCAGGTGAGAAAACCTCTTGATATCTTTCTTGCTCTGAAATGGTAATTTTTTCTTTCCATTTTCTCCAGCCAATTTTCAGGATGTATAAATCCTATTTTAGTTCTATTTTGCCTTTCCTCCTCTTGTATACCGTTCAATGTTCAGAGCATTTCAGCATCTAGAAGGTTTTTTGCCGCACTTTTTTACCTAACATGTAAAGCTGGCCATTAGCAGCAGGGCATGCTTAGGAATAACTTTAATACTATGTCTCTTTGTGTCCCTAGCAAAAACTTAACTTTTCAAAGTGTTTCTATTTCTAATTTGGTATCTATTGTTTCAGGGTTTTTTGTTAAACATTTGACTGAAAAATGGGAAGTACTTTTTTGAATTATATTGTAATCTTCACATCTTTGTCTAAGTAGATTTCCCCAAATTTGTGTCTTCAGGATGATTTCCAGTTCAATCTCATAATCTCCAAAATCCAGGAATTTTGGAAACTATTGAGTTGAAAGCTTACACATGTGCAAACTGTGAGACGCTGAATAGTTGCTGCCACGTGCATCTTTAACCAGTGTAATCGACTGCAAATATACATTGTTCTAAAGTTCCAGGCATCTGTTCATTGAAACTACATTACTTTGGGAAGATTTTTTCCCTGGTTTCAAATGTTCCAATGTCATTGTCACATGCACGGTTCTTCTTTCTCCAGAATGTTTGATGTAGGTGGGCAGAGATCAGAGCGCAAAAAGTGGATCCACTGCTTTGAAGGGGTGACCTGCATCATCTTTTGTGGCGCTCTTAGTGCTTATGACATGGTCTTGGTAGAAGACGATGACATGGTATGTTTGATAGCTCAGACTGTGTATGATGACAGTTCCAAACATGGTTCTGCTTTGAAATTTATCAACCCCATAAAGACAAACTTAGTTCAGTCACCCTTTCTACTCCACGCTCATAAAAAATGCCAGAATTTTATAATTGCCTGATTACAACCAGAGAAGGAAAAATTAAAGGAACTTTAAAGGTAGCCAGTCAGGTGTTTTTTTCGAAATTGTAATGCTCTCATTCAAGCCCAAGTAACAATAAGAATTCCATTCCTAGTTTTGCTTAAGGAATTGCTGCAGGTCAGAGTGAGATCAATTTTTGTCCAGTTTCAAAAAGTATTTGTCATTTTAAAAAAATTATTGACAGATTAGATGATGATCTAGAGTCTAGACCAAGTATTCCCTTTGTTATATCCACTGGAACAAACATTTGTGAATGTGCCCCACGGGGCAACCAATTTAAGATAGCATGAGCTCATCATCTCAGTGTTTTCTAAACTTCTAAAAAGTTGCTTAGCCTTTGAGATTATTGAAGGATAGTGCATTTTCCTGCCTGCATCAGAATTAGGAGTGACAAAGCCACAAAAACAGCTCTCAACAGCTCATTTTTATCTTCCAGCTAGCATTATAAAATCTTTGATTAAATGCACCAGTTTGCTAAGAAGATATAAAATCAATTCTGTGATATCAGTATTATTTTGTAATCCAAAACCAAAGTGCACTGGGGTGGGGGGGAATACAGCATTTAGATCAGCAAAGGGAAAGGCAGGGGCTGCTCCCTTGAGAAATGTTTTGTCTGGATCCAACCCACTTCTTGCAAGTTGTCTGAAATGTTGTTTTAATGTTAGTAATTATATATGATGCTGTTTATTTCTTGGTAGTTTTTTGCGTTTTTCAATATGAAATGTTAATATTCTAGAAACAAACTATTTAACTCTTAGGAAACCATCTCTAGGAATTTGACTTTTAATCACTGCTTCCCATCATTGTTGATTGCATACCATTTATTTTAAATATTTATTGAAATGTTTATTTTTGCTTAAATTAACAGATTATTTAATAAAATATTAGGTAGCCTCGGGTACCACTGTTCCTTTTAAACGTAACTTTTTAAAGTTCTTCTCTTTAGAACCGCATGCATGAATCTTTGCATCTCTTCAACAGTATATGTAATCACAAGTTCTTTGCTGCCACTTCCATAATTCTTTTCTTGAACAAGAAGGACCTCTTTGAGGAAAAAATCAAGAAAGTACATCTCAGCATTTGCTTCCCTGACTATGATGGTGAGTTAGAACATTTCCCTCATTTTCATGAAAGCCAAAATAATTTCCTAAAAGAACTAAATGAGAAAAAAGCTTTCCTCTTACACCAGTATACTGGGGCAGTTTCCCCAACTAAGTAACTTCCACACATGAAATGGATTAATTATCAATATTCCCAAACAGCATGTCCAGCAGTTTCGCTGGCTTGAAGTTATAGCAGCTCAATACATTTGGTGAGGATTAGATTCAAGAAAACCTGTTAAGAACATAAATAATGCCCAGAGTTGTTGGCTATGAGATGGGCGGCAAATACATTTTGTAAGTAAATGATACTTTATACATTGATGACCAAAGTGCTAGGTTTGAATTTAATTTACTATTGAAATGGAAAAGTATCAATTCAATAAGAAATTCACGTACAGACAACTTATTCAATTGATTTAAAAATTGTTCTATAAAATAACACAATAAAGAAGGTATTACACTTAAGTGTTAAAAGTGACTGCAGTTACATTCTAAAGGCTTGTCAGGCTTACTGTTGAAAGAAAATTGGAACATGAGCATTCTTATTGCGTTCTTTCTGTTCAAGAACTGCTTATAATAGTTCTGATAATGAAATAAGTTGTGGGTCGACACACCAAAGTAATGGAACCCTAAATTATCACATTAAAAAATTATGTTCCAAGATGCAGATGGAAATGCATACTCCTGGACTGAAAGATGTGTGGGATATTTCCATTGGTCTAAGAAATCTGTTAGTGATTTTACCTGCCCCTTCAATATCTAATCAAGAGTTGGGAACGATGCAGGCAACAATATGGAGGAGTAAGCAAATTGTTACATTTACATTGCCTTTCCTTCAGGAACTCAAGGCAACATACCATTTCTTTTTCATTTCCACCAGGAGAAACTGCTGTTAGATCTAAGGCCCTTCTTGTAAATGAGTAACTTGGGATCCAAACAATAAGTGATACTTTTTAGCACTTGTTTAGTTTATGTTTTCCTGTTTCCTTTTCCCAACAGGCCCCAATACATTTGAAGATGCAGGCAATTACATCAAGCTTCAGTTTCTTGATTTAAACATGAGAAAAGATGCAAAAGAAATTTATTGTCACATGACTTGTGCCACAGATACACAGAATGTCAAATTTGTATTTGATGCAGTAACAGATGTAATCATCAAAGAGAACCTAAAGGACTGTGGTCTCTTCTAAGATTACAGCTTTTTAAAAGAAAAGGTAATTACATTCAATTATCTGTTCCTAAAGTAGAAATTAGGCAGTAAGTATACTTTAGCATTTCCTTACTTTATGCTTGTAACTATACTTACTTCTGAATAGTAGTACTTAATGTCAAATGTGCATAATAACTAAATGCAAACAGTAGCCAAATCAGCTGGGCTACATATGTAATAGGAAGCAGCAGTTAAAACTGCAACAGGATGCTTGCATTAAAACTATGCAAGTAGGCTGCTATTTCAGTTCTTTTGCCACAATAATTTGCAATAATTGCATCAGAAGAGTTAGCACAATTGCCAAATTCTTCGCTTAGCAATTATTTCCAAAACGGGTTTGAAGATACTAATGCAACAGAAGAGGAATTTTAAGGAAATCACAGGTAATGAGGCGATTACAAAACAACCTCATGAAATACTATAAGCAAAATCAAAGCTGGTGCTCAGTACAGGACTCAGGGAGTTTTTAAAGATCAATAGTCTCTCTTGAATAAACTCCTAGTGACTACATGGTCACATCCATGGGAGGAGGAAGCAGGATTGAAAATGACGTGGAAGTGGTTGACCCTTGTCTTCTTTCAGGATGTTTTTTTCAGCTTTTAGATATACCTGGGATTTCCTAGTAGCCACCCCAGCCAAGAACTAGCCATGCACAATTCTATTTAAGCTTTTTCAAGGTCACCCACAGTGCTTAAGGTAAAGGTAAAGGTTCCCCTCGCACATATGTGCTAGTTGTTCCTGACTCTAGGGAACAGTGCTTACATGGTACTAAATGTATAAAGATGCAATTATTTCCAAAACATCTTTAGATGTTACCAGACTTCACATGTCATGACCACTGAACACAATTAGCGGGATGTTAGGGTTGAAGCTGAAAAACATTTGAAGATATGCATGTGTGTATGTATATACATAAAACCTATCTCTACATCTTTGTCATTCTCTTGACAACTTCAAGTTCAAATGTAATTTAATTTCATTATTCAAAATATCTCATCTTCATCTATCAGGAACAAGGGCTTCCTGTGAGCTTCACCATTCTGCTGAGCAGAGGCAACAGTCATTCAGGAATCTATACTTCTCCACAGAAGATAAACAATTCTAACAAGATAACAGTTCTCACCCAAGACTAACAATTCTATCAAGAACATGCCATCAAAAAAGCTAAAGGAACAAAAAGTGAAGAGCCTCCAATTTCTGAATAATTTTCTTTGATAAGTTTCCTTTCTGAGGTACTCTACAATCTGTGAAAGTGGAAATTGAAACATGGGCAACAGTGAAGACAAACTGGTTTACAAAAAGTGAATTTATATCAAACACTGATTCTCCACATTTAACTATTTATAAATAAGCCATAATTCTTTCACAGGAAAAACACAATCAGTGCTTTGGGGTCTTATTTAACAGAACTGTATTTTAAAACCAATGGTCTAAATGTCCAAGTCCAAAAACTGTATATTGTATATAGAATTGAGGCATTTTCCAGTTTTAAATCTATTAAAAATAGACCAAACACACAATCTATTTGTAGTTGTTTGAAACTGGTGCAATTAGAACCCAGTGTCTTAAAAAAAAGTTTTCTAGTATCTAATTCAGTGAATCTAGAATAGGTCTCTTCCCCCATACTCATAGAATACAACAATGCTTTAATATCTGCTGTGGAGACAGCTTGTCTATTTGTCTTACTAATCCTGTGGTAATGAACATACACATATACAGCTTCAACCCACTGACATCACAGGAGCAGAGAACTTCTCCACACCCATGTAGGGAACAGATACAAAAATAAAACAATTGTATCAGGCATTTCATCCTATTTAGAGCTGTATTGTTTCTCAACATTTGTAAACAAGTTGTATTGTTAGACAAGATACCACTTGCATTAATATGCGCTGCAAGTAATTCTTCATGCAGCTTCAAATAAACGTAAGAGATAAAAATAAATTTGCATTAAAAAGTACGGGTGCATGGTTGAAAAGTAATTTCTTCCATTCCTCTTCACGTTTCTTTTCTCCATAGCCATTCCTCTTCATTTTCTTTTCAAAAATATCTGCTGTGATTCATATGCCGTTTATAGGAACTGAAGTGGTGGCTCAATACATTATTAATTTATACAATATATTTCCCTAATTTGAATACATGTTCATGCTTGTATGAAATCGGTCTTAAACTGATTAAGTAACCTACATGTTCCCATTTTTTAAAAAAAAATGTACATGTCACTTTAGATGGTTGATTTATTAGATTCATGCATTTATGAAGCGTGTTCTCCCACTTGTACACTCATAAACCTAGTAACGTATTTATTTATAACATCTTATTTATGAGTAGAACATTATCACGTCTTTTGTTAAAATACTTTTAATAGTATCAAGAGACTCGTTTTAGTGTAGGAGTTAAGGCATCAGGATGGGAGACTGAGAGACGGAATTCTAGTCATGCCTTAGGCATGAAAGCCGACAGGATGACTTTGGGCCAGGGTTGTTATTGTGGGGGAAATAGGAGGAGAAAGGATATTAGATATATTTGTTGCCTTGAGTTATTTACCAAAATAATAAAACAGGATATAAATAAATGGTCACAATGTATCATTTTAAAATAGCCATTGTAATACCTTGTTGATGTGACAAATGGTAAAAACTGACAATTGACTTGCCACCATTTTCAGATGTTATTATTACTCCTTGTAAAGGTTATTAGTACCAATAAAATGGTATTAAATTGGTTCTGTCCTATCAGCAATATCAATTTTACTAGTAGTTGGATTTGCCCCATTGTTTTGCAATACCTTAACTCTTAGGGAACACACAGACTGTGCAGTCAAAAAAAGGGAGGGAGGGAGGGAGGGGAGGGAAGAAAAAGAAAGAAAAGAAAGGAAAGGAAAGGGAAGGAAGGAAGGAAGGAAGGAAGGAAGGAAGGAAGGAAGGAAGGAAGGAAGGAAGGAAGAAAGAAAGAAAGAAAGAAAGAAAGAAAGAAAGAAAGAAAGAAAGAAAGAAAGAAAGAAAGAAAGAAAGAAAGAAAGAAAGAAAGAAAGAAAGAAAGGCCTGTTCAGTGAGGGAAAGTCTACCTGAGTATTTGGTGCAGTCCAATGAACTTTTGACAAAATATAACCCTACAATTATTTATATAAAAGTTTAGCAATAGCAAATAATTAATCAGACTAACTAACATTTTTATTTGCAAAAGTCAGAAATGCAAGTAAGAAACTAACAAGGATTTATAGAAATGGCACCAATAAAGTTAGGAACTTTTAAGTTTTTAACTCACCATTTTAATATTGCCAATAACTACATCAGGTTGAAACTGTACATGAAAATTGGGAAAGAGTCTCAGTGTAATGGTTAAGCAAAGAAATGCCCTTACTCTGCTTAATTTTCATTACAAGAAAAACAATGGCAAACAGGAACTTGGCACCACATTTACATGCTGTTGGTACATTTCCAAAATCTCGTAAGGATAAAAGGCCCTGGTAAATGCAGAACAAATTCCACTGTCTACAAAACTCCCCACTGCTTTAAGACCAAACACATACACAACAATTAAGTGGTTGATACAGTAGCCCTGTAGCAGCATATACTCTCCCCCCCCCCCCCAAGCTTGGAATTTTACAAATCACTTTGCTAACTGGTACTCACTTCCGAAATTTCTATAAAAGAATCAGATTTTTACTTGCTACACCAGCTGCATACTCAGCAAATTGGTACTCAGCATTAACCAGGCTAAATCCTCCCAACCTATAAGCCACACATAATTTGTTAAACCTGCTACAGGAACTCTACCTTTAAGGAAGGGGAAAGCCTTACAGTATATGTAGCAGAATGTTGATGTAGTATATATTAGAAGAAAGCCACAGCTTTAACCATAAGAATTCTAAGGCCCTTTTAAAGTAGTTGCAATACTAGCAAGTTCTGACCATACCAAGTTTTAAAAACAAAAAGGTTCCTGCTAAGAGGAAAACTTTCTGCATGATCTGGTCACATAATGTGCATAGTTAAGTGTTTTTTTTTTGTTTGCTTTTAAAATGTAAGATTCATTGCGAAGAAAATAAAATTTAATCAATATATAGTTTGATGGAAAAACTTTAAAAATAGAGCAATGATGACTTATTAAAGAAAGCTACATATTGAAATTCTGGGATGAAAACTTCATAACAGCTGTACATATTTCAAATTATGCAATCCAACTGATGCTTGGATGATAAAAAAAATCACACTTAACGATAGTTCCATTTTTGGAATCTAACTTCAGCATCCATATCAGTAAAATATCCCTAATATAGAAGATTGTGCTAAAGAATGCAAAGGTTTTGCATGCTGTTTTCATTCCCCAGTCCTGTTCATGCTTGCAGCTGTCTCACAAGGCAGCAAAGAAACAGTCCACATCCTGAAATCTAAAGAAGAAAATTCAAAAATTAGCACAAGTTCATATGACAGCCTGGCACATACTTGTGCAACACTACAGTTCACAATTTACCTTTCTCTGTTTCTTTCCTTTTAGTAAAGCCCACATTCCTTCAGATTGTTTTTAATTATAACATCTGTAACAGCATCAAACACAAACTGCACATTCTTGGTGTCGGTGGCACAGGTGAAATGAGTATAAATTTCCTTGGTGTCTTTTCTTCGGTTCAGATCTTCAAACTGGCACTGAATGTATGCAGCGGCTTCTTCATATGTATTAGAACCTAGAAAAATGGTACCGAACGTAAGAGCATTACGAATTACATCAAAATCTTACGTAGTCCATCTTCTTACTTTCTACAGTGTCCAGCCACTTTATTCTGGAAAGTAAGATGCACAAGGACTAACTCTGCTGCTGTTATTTCCCAAAGCTGATATTCAGAGGAATGTACCATCATGATTAATATAGTAGTCTTTCACCACTTTTAATGACTTTCCAAAAGTCCCCTCCCCCAAAATAATTTTTTTCAGTGCTGTTGCAACCCTGAAACATCATTAAATGAATGGTTGTAAGTCAAGAACTCTCTGTATTCTTACTTTTCTTTCTTCTTTCTTTTCCACATCTTTTACTCTTTCTATTCTTTCATCCTTTAATTTTTTTATTCTTATAATCTTTAATGAAATTACTATAACACACACACACACACACACACACACAGAGAGAGAGAGAGAGACACCTGTTGTGATCTTCTGTTTTGCCTTAAGAAAAATCTTACCTGGATACTCTGGATAGCAAATTGTTAGTGGACTCCTCCGTATCTTTTCCTCAAACAAATCCTTCTTGTTCAGGAAAAGAATAATCGATGTATCAGTGAACCACTTGTTGTTACAAATGCTGTCAAAGAGTTTCATGCTCTCATGCATTCGATTCTGAATAGAAAAAACACTAATGAAAGACAGCATTGACACTTCACATAATAACAACCTCAATCAGATTACCAATTTGATTTTGTTTACCAATTCAAATTTTGTCAAAAAATAATCCCAACATTAAAAGTACAACCATCTCTTCAAACATGCTAAATAATGTCTGTGTTTTTGCAAATGTTACAAAAAGCCGCTGAAATGTCACATTTTTTGCAGTTTTCTGTCAGAAACCATTTTCCCCATCTCAAATCATGTATGCAAATTTAAATATTCATACTCAGTTATGAAGAAGAGGCAATTTTACTCTCCATAATCCCCCAACTTCAAATACATTCACTGCACAAATTGTGAGAATGCAGACAAGAAAAGCTTGCCCCTAATCTCTATTGAAATATTACCATTTGTAATGTTCAAGGAATAACAATAGCAAAACATTTGATTAAATTATATTACGGAAAGTTTAAGGTGAATTTCTGTCGCAGTCCACATTTAGAATGTTAACTCTACAGCAACGTACCATTTCTTCATCCTCAGCAAGGACAAGGTCATAATCGCTGAGAGCTACACAGAATATAATTGCTGTTACTCCTTCAAAGCAGTGGATCCATTTCTTACGTTCTGAACGCTGACCACCAACATCAAACATCCTGGCAGAAAAATAAGAACTTGAAGATTCATTTTAGCAAAACAAAAACTATATCCATCTATTTAGTTATCACACAGATATACATGCACAACAGGGGGTTCTTTAATAAGCTGTAAATGACTTTGCCAGCCCTGAGGTCTAAATGCTAAAGTTCATTAAATTATCCACTGCTGTAATATTATTTTATCACAAAAATTATAAAAGGCTTTTAATAACTTCTGTCTGAATCTGTTTGTACACATTACTTTATGTAGCACTGGCTATTTTGATGCATTTTTGCTTTGTTTATACTTTGCGGCATACTATCCAGAGTTATATGCTTGGGGCAACTAGCAAAAAACAACAACAACCCCAAGGCTGAGATTAATCATCAAATGTTAAATTACTATTTTTCATTTAGTGCTATAAAGGAGAGGGGCAATGATATAAAAATAGGATGAGGGAAATAACATAATTATATCATTCTAAAAAGCTGATATAAACCATACCCCTTTAAGCCCTCTTTGCTCTGCGCTCAAACTTTTGAAACATTCTGAGGCCTTATCATAAACAGAGTATTCTACACAAATAAAATAGTTCAGCCTTTTGTTCCAAGTGCTCAGGGCAGAACCAGCAAACAGCTGGTAGTGAAGAAACAATACTGACTGGCGTTTCTTTACCACTTGACATTGCAGAGCTGGACACTGTGAAATATCTAGGCCTCCCATGAAAAAGCCGCATGGGGGCTTTCACCTGAGCTAGATTATGCCAAAAGAACTTGCCCCTCATTAAAAAGAGAGAAAGGAAAAATATAAAATAAAAACTAAGGGTAATGGAAGAAGAGCTTTGGTGTTTTTTTCAGTGGAACAGGCTGAAGAGATAATGCAGTACACAAATTATGCTGCATTTATGTTGTTTTCAATACATATATTACATAAACTCTGTCTCGTTCATCTTTGATGCAAGATTATTATCTCATTATACACAAGGGGTGCACAAGGATAGCAGAGGCTCAGCCAACAGTGATTTTTCCACAACTGATTTACGTACAGGGAGTCCTTGACTTACGATCACAGCTGGCGCCAGAACCTCCACTGTTAAGTGATGCAGTTGTTAACTGAGTCAAGCCCATTTTTACAACCTTTTTTTTTGCCATTGTTCTTAAGTGAATCACCATGGTTAAGTGACGCATGCAGTTATTAAGTGAATCCAGCTTCTCCCATTGACTTTGCTTATCAGAAGCCCCCTTGGAAGGAGGGGGAAATCATCAATGGAAATCAAAGGAACTGAGACACTGGAACCATTGTAAATAGTGCCAGTTGCCAAGCAACAAAATGTTGATCACATAACCGTTGGGATGTTGCAATGGTCATGTGGTGATAAGTCACTTTTTCAGTGCTGCCGTAATTCAAACAGTCATTAAATAAATGGTTATAAGTTGAGGACTTCCTATACAATTTCAAGCCCAAAGCCTATCTTTCCCAATCGCAATTTCTTTAGGTTTACTTTTAGACTTTATTATAGCTTTAAAATTATAATTAGTAAGATAAGTGTGGTGAATGATGGAGAACTCTTTGGCTTCAATAGAACCTTAAGCTGGCATGAAAAGATGACTGTGGGAAATTCAATCAAAGGAATACTACCTAGGTCTAACTAAATAACACTTGGAAGAGTGGCACCCTAACATGTGAGTATGCCCTACAGTTTCATTATTTGATTCGTAGACTATATAACACTTTGGAGCTCCATGAACTGTGAAAGCAAAGGTTTCTTATTCCACTATGAAGCATGATGGCATTGTGCACCAGGAATAATCTGAATTTCTTGTTGTTCTCATTCATTCTGCATTTTGCTGTATTTTACAAATCAGATACAGTAGTAGCAGAGCCAAGATGTTTGAAAGTATACGAAAAGAGAACGTCACAAGTCCTATAAGGATCAATCAGGAGACGAGGTGGCAAACTACATGGAGGTAAATGGTTAATATGTCATCCAGTCATGACATAATTAGGTGTATCACAGTGGAAAATAACACAGCCCCATTCTACATCAAGCACTATTAATGATAAGCATTTAAACAATTATGCATGCTCCTTGCCAATGTTCTGTACTATTGACTGGTTAATGCTATGTCTATTGTTTTGCTGAGAAAGCCATGCATTGTTCAGAGAGCCATGTTAATTTCAACTCCCACTGCAACACCAGAAAATAAATGCATGGCAAATTATAAAGTCTCTATGTGGGGCTTTTATATTTTACACTTCCAACCAACAATATAAAACAGAAGCCAGTATACCATTAGTATACATGCTCCTGTAAAGCAAGGATTCAGTACCTGTGTTTGTGATCCCAACATAAAAGCAGCTGAAAAGAATGAAACAATGAAAATAAAAAAGTGAACTGTATCAATAATCACTAGCAAAAGAATTGGAAAGATACTATATCATGTGAGCCAAAGTCAAAAACTGTACCACAAGTGCAGAAGAGCCATAAATTTTATACCAAGAAATGGTGGTTTAAGAGTATACACAACATGGCAGCCTGCAACTCTTAATGCCACTTACTTGAAGTACAAGTCCTTGAAGGTGAAATGTGTTTCTACAATGCCTGTTGTTTTCACTCTGGTTCGTAGAACATCTTGTTGGGTTGGAATGTAGCTCTGCTGGGATATTCTGTCCAAATCATTTAGGTAGCTAAAAAAGAATGGGAATGAGGACAAAAAAAGGGAAGAAAATATTCAGGAACAAACTGATCCTCTAATTGAGTACTGAAATTGAAACTGGTGCGATACAGAATATGCTCTTTAATTCTATATTAAGCTACGGCTAAGTTCAAATGGTCTAGAATCAATGGTTGTATTTTAGGTTCTTATTGAGAACTGCTTTAGAATATAATTTATAAATCGGGAGTCCAATGCTTCCAATATTTAATCCAAAACCCAGCTGACAAAGTTACCTAGTTTGATAATGAAATGTCTGGGAGCTAAACAGCAAGCTTGGAGAACAGATCGCTGCCAAAACCTACAACCTAAGCTACGAATATTCTCAACAATTTCTAGTCCAATATTTTCCAGAAGCCATACTATAGTTCTCTAGTTTTAAAGACATTAGGATCTAGTATTCCTTGTATCAATGTAGTTGTAATTTTATTATTATTTAGATCAGAGAAAATCAGTTAGCTGTAGCTGTTGTTGGATTCCAACTCTCATTACTCCAAGCAAAATGGGCAATGGGAGTTGTGGTATAACAAGATTTCTATGCCTGTCGGTTGCCTATTTGTAAGTTAAATACAAAAAAACAAACTTACCTTTGTATTCTTTAAAACAAGTACATCCATGGTGCCATACAAAAACAATTATAGTAGTATATTTTTTCCTGTGGTTTAATTGTCCCCATATTAACTTACAAGAGGAAGCCACTCCAATGTTCAGTGGGAAAGTCTTCGTCGTAACAGATATTAAGAATACGATTCTTTTCTATCTAAATGTCCAGTATCTTCCTCTATATTGTTGATATGCTTCCAGTTACCCTTTTTATGTTTTTCACTTTTTTCCTACTTTCTCTTCTGGCTCGTTGCTTTCCTATTTTTCTTATTTCCTTATATCTTAAACTCTTACATATGAGATGATAAATCTTATATTCAGTTATCCACAAATAGTTACAAGTTATGTAGGAAATGTAGCGCAGAATGAATGGACAGTTAGTTTTATCTGAGTGGACAAAGGGAAGAACAACATGCACAAACTGAAAATGCAATCCTGCCAATCTCCTATTATAAACACTATACACTGCCAGAATTACGTACCACTGCCTGAGTTGATGAAAGAAACTTCAGAGAAATCAAGAGTTGGATGCAATCAGTGTTTAAGAACACAAAAGATTAACAAAATCCTTTCTTAAAATCACACTAAGACACAATTTATCTAGGAAGCTTTAAGAAGTCTCAAATAGGACCCACATAATAGCCTATATTACAGTTATATTCCTAACTTTTCGGATTGCCAAATACATATATGAATTTCTTAGAAAATGTAGCATAAAAAGCAGTATAAATATCAGCTATATGAGCATTGGGTGTTAATATAAGGACCATTTATAATATAAGGACAAAGATTCTAAAATTTACAGATCATTTTAAAGATGCCTTAAAGAATGAACAGATCTCTGTCTGACAAAATATCGTAAAAATTCAATGGATTTGCTTAATGATCAAGTGATTCGCTTGATGATCACTGCACACAAATGTCATAAAACTGGGCCACTTGATAACCCACTTAATAAAATCTAAGTCAATAATGTATGAGGAAAGTTATACATTATTTACTGACATATTTAGTTCCCTAACACCAGTGAAATTACTGGTTTCATTCACGATGGAAGTTTCACATTATAATCAATCACTATGGTACTGTAAAGTTTGAGAATCTCTATATTAAACTTTTAATGTGCAATTCATAATGGAAATATTATTTAGCATTTTGACATCATAGCTTAGACATATTTCAACTTTCTTTTATTTTTTGTTTAAATAAGAATGAGAATAAGAATAAGAAATAAGAATCTTGCCAGGAAGCCTTGGAAAAATTCCGATTATTGTCAGAATAAAATAAAGGAGGGATATGATTGAAGAAAGGCTGGGAAAGTAGTAGGTTAAGTATACATAGGTTCAAGTATAACTTATTGGGATTCACCCAGTGATATGGATCATATATTCTTAACAGAAATAAATTTTGTCACTGTTAGATTGCAGTTTCAGAAACAACAAAGATCAAAATGTAATTGCATGCTGCATAATTTCAACTATATCTGAACACAACCCAAGTTTCTGAAATCTAACCCCAACTACCATTAGATCATCCCAGCTTACTTGTATGATTCTAGATTTCAGAAAAAAATGTAAATAACTTACAGCACTGCACTTTAATAATGAAATGTTTAACCTAAATCCTTTAATGTGCATTATAACCCCACCTGTTTCTTTAGTCTTTAAATCATTAGGAAATTTTAAACTAACTGAGTATAACTGTCTCACTGTTGAGGCATATTCTTAACTATAGATTTGATATTACCTAATTACATATAGAGTGGGCAGAGTATACTTACTTCCACTAAAAAACAATAATCTTGTGTTAAACAATACTAGAATAGTTACATCATTCACATTTAATACTCTGGCTTCTATTAGAAAGAATACACTGATTTGGCATTAAAAGGAATAAATAGCATATTGTCCTGCTTAAAGACTAAATAATAGACAAGCAAGCTAACAATTTAACCAAAGTTCAAGCTTCACAAGGTCTGAAACAAATTGCTGGCATAAAAACGCAAGAACTACTCCAAGTCCTAAGAACTGCTTAGAGCTGAAATTTAATCACAAGGGCCTGTGGATTATTTCAATATATGATATATTTCCTTTACTGTATATAGCAGAGCTATCAGTTTAGATCAGATTAAGTTTTCAGAAGCAAAACTGACATATCAACTTTTTTGCCCATCATGCTTCATATTCTGGAGAATTGCAGTACTAATAAAATCTTTTGTTGACTTCAATTTAGAGAAGTTATAGATCCTGAAACTCTACAAAAAATGTGGTAAAGTAACTGGAACCTGCATAAACCATTATTTCAAGAAAGATTAAAATCTCTGACAGCCTAGACCCCATTACAGCAACTTCAAAAAGGAGTACAGCAATGTGAAGCCCAAAACATTCCTAATGATCCTAGTCAGTTTCATACCGCTTCACAGGAGTTCTCTCTTCCAACTAAATGAATGTGAAGTCATAAAAGAGATAGAGATATTGCAGGACCATAGTTAGATACATACAGAAGAGCCTTTAGGCATGATGGACTCCTCCTTTCTTGCAGCCCTTTCCTTCAAAAGGCTCCCTTGGTAATTAAAGAGGGAAGGAGAATGTTTGCTCCCACTGGGGGAGGGAATTTGGAACAATTCACAATTATCTTTAACTGTCAGCTATGTTAGTTTGGTTCATTTTTTAACATAGCTCCTTATCCTTATTCTAGTTTTATGGATCTTAAACTGTTGCTTAGAAATGCTTCTCCAATGACAAAATAATTAAAATTGTCTCCCGGTATCTTAGCAATACAATTATTATGGCGTAAACACAAACACTTATCCTATGTAAACAAGGTACCTTACTGTGGATTTCCCCAATTTCAGTCAAGATAATAGGATGATGGACAATATGGAAGATGACAAGTTTAGCAAGAGGAAAAGGGAAGAATCAGTATCACTTTGTTCTATTGTGCACTTCAGGTCCAATAGGAAGATTCCAAAATTGCAATTAAAGAGCAGATTTCCTAATGTCCTCTATAGCAGATGATAAGAGTGAATGTTGTTAGCCTTGACAGTCAGCCCTTTCATGTGACCCACAGAATTTGCTTTGATCAACTAAACACAATCCTGGGAATCTTCAAAGCCAAGCCTCCATCAACTGTCCATTTATTAAACAATTTTCCTCAAATGAATTTTTATATCCTCACATAGAGAGATTTCTCATAGCCTGTTGAGAAATACCACAACAATTCTTTAGAGTTATTCCTTCATGTCATGGTAATTCTGCAAAATAAATAGTAGTTTTCAGATTATAAAAAATATTTATAAAATATTAATAGCATGGGGTGATCAATTCAGCTAGTTAAAATCTATTAGAAGGCTTTCTTACTAGGATGCAGAATCATTAAGCTGGTATTCTCTTGATCTGCTGAAACATGCTTGAACTCCAGGATCTCTCCATAGCCGTTTAATCACTCCTGCTAATTCAGGAGTCATTACTCCTTCCTCTGCACTTCCAGCCAGTACAAACAATTGGCGGGCATCATCCTGTAAAAGAAAACTGCTTAAATATTGATATTCAATGGCATAATACGCTGCTGCCATCAGCAGAAGTAGTTTTTAGGTAAAATATAAAATTATTGGAAACATTATCTACTATCTACCAAAAATGATTTTTATCTCTTTCACTGTATCACTTCCCCTGGGAATAACCAAGTAATACTGGAGAAATCACTATTCAAGGCATAAATTTTATATAACAGGATTAGAACTACCAAGAAAATGGTAGTTGTAATGAACTAGAGTTTCAGCAAACTCCTGGCAAGCAACGTAATTCAAGTTACTATTAAGTACAAAATTGTCACAGCCTATTCTTGTCGTAATACTTCAAAAAGAAACCCTCTCTTTTACGAAAAGTCATTCAATGTCTCTGGAGTGTGTTTTCTTGCCGATGTGCAGAAAGGCAGATTGCCAGAAATTATATAACTGACAAACATTATAGAAGCACTGTATATGGACTGCCCAGGAAATAAGCTAGTTTATATAATGTAGTAATATAAGGACAATTAAAACAATATTAACAGTAGATTAAGAAACACAGCAGAATACATTAAAAAGTTAATTTAAAATGTACAAATAAATTAAAAGTTTTTCCTAACACCTACAAAAAAGTAGGTATTAAGTTTCCAAGTGTACAACATTCATTACATGGGGCCAATAATGAAAAGGTCTTATTTCCTTTCAACACTTGTCAAAAATTTCTTGGTGCATGATCATATTCTATAATATCCTCATTTCTCCCAAGAAAATTATAATAACTGCAACTAAATTTTCAAAGCAGATTATCCTCAATTTTTGTGTGTTATATCAGATGCCTGCCAAAACTGTCTTGTATTTATTTATTTATTTTGCACTCTAATATTGTATACAAAACAATTATTTATACTCACAGCTCTGGCAACTTCTCCAAAGTCAATTTTTAGTCTTCCCATTGCTCTTATTATTGCAATGATTGACTGAATTGTATTGCTGTAGACAACTACTTTATACTGCTTGCATTCTTCCTCTGAGTAGCCATCCTCATGAATGATTCTGGAGAAAAACAGGGAAGTAAGCATGGAGTACAGATAGTCCCTGATTTATGATTTGTCACTTAATAATGAAAGTTATGATGTACTCAAAAAAAAATCTACTTATGACAATCCTCAAAGTAATGACCATCCCTGTGGTCATTTGATTTGCATTTTGGGTGCTTGACAATTGGATAAATTGGATTCAGACTTATGATCCTGTCATTCATTCATTCATTCATTCATTCATTCATTCATTCTATCATCTATCTATCTATCTATCTATCTATCTATCTATCTATCTATCTATCTATCTATCTTATATGCCACTCACCTCATGATGTGAGGTGGCACTGAGTGGCTTACAACATAATAAAGCATGTAAATAAGAACAATTATAAAATATAAAAACCAGATGAAACAGTGATTCACTTACCATCACTTGATTTGCTTAATTACTATGGTGACTTGCGGTGACCATCATAAAAATAGGCACTGAATTGAGTCCAATCATGAAGTGACTCGATTTATGACCACAATGGCTTACAACTAAAACTCAGATTCAATTGTGGTTCTAAGCTGAAGACTACCTCTAGGAAATTTCCATTTAGCCATGAATCCCAAAGTGATTATGACAGTCATTTTTTACAATCTTAATCTAGGATAACCATATGACATGTGTTTTGACCTTGCAGTTTCAACCATCCTTATTAGCATGCTGCCTAGGAATGACAACAAGAATACCAGGTTGGAGAAGATTGTTATATGGATATGTAAGAGGAAATAACCCTCTTGATCTCTCGTAGGATTCTTGGAGAATGGTCAAATAAAATAATGACTACGTTTAAACCTTTGCTGCTATATGGCAGAGAGTATGAGGGACTGTCTATCTCACATAGTATCTGCCCAGCCAATTTAATCAAGTAGGCTTGGTGCACTTCAGGTTCTTTTGGTTATACAATTTATCAAGACCCCTGAAATGTGTCTTCTCTATAGCATCTGACCTTTGGAATGAATCCCTTCCCCATCCCCCAATTATTCCACTCTGGTGTTTTGAAAGGTCTTGAAAATCTGATTTTTCATACCCTTTGGTGAGGATAAACCCACTTGGGTTGTGTGGATCTGTTTCTTTTTCATTTCTGTCCAGCTTTTGTTATATTTGCAATCTTTTCTCCTTTATTATTGTCTATTCTAATGTTTCATTTCCCTTCCTTCCTTCCTTCCTTCCTTCCTTCCTTCCTTCCTTCCTTCCTTCCTTCCTTCCTTCCTTCCTTCCTTCCTTCCACTTGTGAACTGCACAAAATTATTGGGAGTCAGATGTAACTCTTACGAATAAATGAAATACAATAGTTTGATTTCAGTTGTGGTAGGTTTTTACTGTCTTTTTTCTGATTCAATTCATATGACCTCTGAAAAGTTAAGGCTATGAGCCAACCAGAATTATTTGGTACATGCTATTCAATAGTGAAGATGCATCTGAAAAATAAAAAAGGGAAGGGGGCTTGCACAAACTGAAATACCGTTTGTTTACATAATAATCTCACCCAATCCAGTGAGATCACAATAGGCATGTTTTATACTGTATCCATTATAGTTTGGCTACTGTATAATAGAAAAAGGGGCTATTTCATATGTAGGTATTGTGCTTCAATTCAAACGAATTGTTTCAATATCATATATTGCTTACTTACTTCATCTGCTTCACTATGGTACTTTTACCAGATTCTCCAGCACCTAAAAAGAGAAAGAAAAACAGGGATTATTTTGATGTATTGTCTGAGCAAAAATGACTTTTGCCCTACTAGTCGATGGATCCAGAAGCATCAAAGCACTAGACATAATTTAAGCAACTATACCTCTTAAGAAACAATCATAAGTAAACTACCGAGAGTTTAAGCTGAAGAATTCTACTTATTCTTCCACTATATAGCCATTAGACGTATGTGAATGACTGGATACAGACAGGAAAATCTGAGAGGATATGATTTCAGTCAAAGGCAAAATCTATCTTTATTCGTATTTTGTGGAATGCAAAAATAATAATAATAATAATAATAACAACAACAACAACAACAACAACAACAACAAAACTGGCCTCCGTTGTAGCTACACAAGACAATGCCAGAACTCACAATGCCACTAAATTTTCAAATTATCACTGCTAATATATGGAAATGAAATTGCACCACCTAATATGGTCTGTACCAATGCAGAAGTAGAATAATACAGTAATAAAATTTGCAAAGCATTTTATAAGTACCTGATACAATTCATCACTAAAGTGGGTCTCCATTTTGATTTGTGAATCTGGAATGATATGATCAACTCTTCATGGAATGAAGCTCCATTTACGTTTTGCACAACCCTAATAAGTACTTAATTCATCACATACACACACAAAATATTACCAATCTCTACTGGAGTAATCATATTTCAAATCAAGTTGAAATAAAAAAACCTCCCAAACAGTTTGCATATCTCACTGCCAAAGCAAAAGAATTGGAGATCCAAATCCCTAAATAACTTTGTCAGATCTAACAAATATTTCTTGCATGAACACAAGTTCTTTATGTGTCAAATCAGCTGTGGGTTTTCAGACTCTCAAACTGTATAACTAACACACGTACGAAACACAAATAAGGGAAGATAATTTTCTGCTGGTCTGAATCAACAGGAAGGAGGAAAAATCACCTATTATACAACTGATGAACTGAAAATACTTCTTGATCCCTTTCTCTGCCTTCCCTTAGATTTACTCTGAATATTATATACTTATATAACTTATATGCTTAAACTGTACCACACATGTATACACACACAACAATATACATCTGTGTAACTAGTATTTATTTTAGTAAGGGATATCCATGGAACAAATTCACCTGAGATAAAATTAATCACAAAGATCTATTTAACTTTCTAACTACAGTCTATATATCTATATAAATTTCAAATACTAGAAATTTATTCAACCCTTTATCATTATTTGAATCTTGTCTGACATCTATCTTGATAATCAGTATGACCTCTAAACCCACCTCTTCCACTTCAACTTCTTCCATGAGTCCTAGGATTATGAATCAGGGCTGTCTGGGATGCTATTACTAACCAATGCAATCAAGTGACATTGTTCTACAACCAGATCACTTAGTGATAACAATCCCAGTTCAATTGCCATCATAATCTGAGGACTACCTGTAGCTAAATTAATTATTTACTGTATTTATTTAAAATATTTATTTAGCCACCCATTTTATAACCTATTCTGGGTGCCTCCCAATCAATTTATTCGGGTTATTAGACTATCAGATAAACCTTGGGTACTTTTTTTGGGGGGTGGGGGGTGGGATATCTGTTGTCTAATTCAAAGCATGTTAGCAAGCATTTTTGCTATCAGGGAATACTGTAAATCTGACTCATGGGTTTATGGCACTATTTTCAATCTCTCGGAAACTGCTCAATATTGACCAGGATTTTCCTTCATGCTGAGCCATGATTTAAAAATACTTATTAACCCTAATGGTTGGATTTATACAACAAATAAGCCACATTATGAGACTTAAGCCAGAATATGAACTCAATTAATGATTTATTGTATGGAATCTTTCTGCTTCCCTCTCAGAGCACATGTGAGAATACTTGCCCTGGAATAATGTAGAGATGAAAAAACACATCCTACCCACTGAACCCTTTTTTTTAAAAAAAAACAAAAAACCCAAATCTTTCTTATATGTGCTGGAACTCACCAGAAAAATAAGAGAATGTTTATTTTAACTAATCTATCTCAGATTACTTTAATTCTGCAGAATTATTCTGCAGGTTATTCAAGCTTAAGGGGGAAATGACATCTGCTCTAAGAGCTTTCTCTAATTCTGTAAAAAATACAGTCAAGAAAAAAAGTTTCACTACGGGGTAGGCAGTTAATAAGAATAGCTTTGCCTACTGGAGCCAAATATAATTTGTTGGTCATTGTGCACAATTTTTACAGTACTATCAGAATGCTTGGCAAATAAATTGCAATAAGCCTATTAGATTCTCAATTATTACAACACCTGAATTAAAGTAATTGAAGAATATTATGTATCAATAATAAATACTTTTTTGCTGCTAAGAATATGGCAAGGTAATGTGCTATGTAAACTTGGCATTATTCTAATTATTTCAGTGTTTTAGGTTTAAAAAAAAACCAGGAACCTTGTGAATTTTGTAAACTGAAAAAAGGTACGTAAGACCTCCCAGATTTCATGGAGCAGCTCTGATTTCCACTTCATAAGAGTCAGTAAATTAACAGAAAAGTCCAAGATTATTTAATCATCTGCCTGCATATACAGACTCATATCTTACTATTACTATTAAAAAACAATCTCTTCATCATCCATATTTGGGAAAAGGAAAGCTACAATTGGAAAATACAACCATTCAAAATTATATTTTTTCTATCAGGAAAACCTGGTCTACACAAATATGGGACGAGCATTTTGCTTCCGCTTGTCGATAAAAATAAATTCAACACTGAAAATTGTATTATTCCCTGTTCTATAATGGAAGATTCCATTCTTCGATCCTAGCTAGAGCAAAGAACCTCCCATTAGTAGAGACAAATATTACCTGGATACAGCTCCAAGTCCTTCAAGATTCTAAAATAAACATCAAAAGTTCACACAGCTTTTTTTAATCACTCCAATTTTTTGAAACTACCCCCTACTGAAATTTAGTCCACTTCATCCCTCCTATGCTTGAGGAAATGTATAAAAACCTTCTTCTTTTACAGGATGCAAGTGGAGTCTGTGATAGATATGTGTCTGTGGTGGTGGTGGGGGGGTTATTTCTGTCTATAGTTGGGTTTAGCAAGATCTTTAAAATTCATATTAATCACTTTCGCCTTTGGGGAATGGGACATACAAGTATAAATAATTATCTATCAGTAAGGTTTGAAATGGAGTTGTCAGCTGTTAACAGAAAACAATCTATTGCAACAAAATAACTATGAATTGGGCAGCCTATAATTTTATCAAACCAATAACTTAGTTCCTAGAATTAGATATTTTAACCAGAAATCTTATTGATTTCTGATATTATCTGAATGATAATTAGTTTTAATAAGGCAGTCCTCAACTTATGACCACAATTAAGCCCAAAATTTCTATTGCTAATTGAGACATTTGTTAAGTGAGTTTTGCCCAGTTTTTCTTGCCATAGATGTTAAGTGAATCACTGCAGTTGATAAATTAGTAATCCGGTTGATAAATGAATCTGTCTTACCCATTGACTTTGATTGTCAAATGGTTGCAAAAGGTCTTGGGACACAGCAATGGTAAGTATGAACCAGTTGGCAAGCATCTGAATTGTGATCATATGATCACGACGATGCTACAAAGGTTGAAACTGCGGGAAATGGTCATAAGTTAATTTTTCAGTGCCGTTGTAACTTTGAACAGTCACTAAATGAACTATCTTCTAAATCGACGACTACCTGTAATCTTATTTCTTTTTACCTAGTTTTTCCTAAGGCAAATTTCAAATAATGTTGCCTCAACATAATATTTAACGGTGTACTTATGTCATTGTAAGACAACAAAATGTGTGTGTGTGTGTATGATAGAGATAGATAGATAGATAGATAGATATAGATATATAGATATGTATGTATGTATGTGTATGTGTATATGTGTGTGTGTGTGTGTGTGTGTGTGTACACACATACATATCTTATTTTTCAGAGTATAAGACGTACCTTTTTCCCCCCAAAAAGAGGGTGAAAATCTGGGTGCATTTTATACTCCAAATGTAGCCCCACCCAGCTTCTCAAACGAAGATTTCAGAAGCTGAAAAAAGCCTCAGAAACAAAGTTTCAGAAAAAAGCTTCCAAACACAGTTTTAGAAAAAAAAAGTTTTCTCTGAAACAGAGTTTCAGAAGTTTCAGAGGCAGAAAAAAAAGCAAGGCTCACAACCAACTAATCTGTTGCTAAAATTCACCTCTGGGGACAGCTGATTGGGGATATTCCGGGAGATCGATCCACCTGCTTTTTTCCTATTTTTCTCCCCAAAAACTAAGGTGCGTCTCATACTCCAAAAAATACGGTATAAAATATTTAGTATACTAAATTATCAATGCACAGCTTTGCAAAGTAGGGTTCCCTCAAAATCCTCACAGGACAATCCTATACATATCTATTCAGAAGTAGTCCCCTCCCCCTTGAATTCCCAAGTAAGAAGATGAACAGCATCATGCAGCATACCAGTTTAAAAAGTTATTATTATTGCACAGGATTGCCTTTATTGCAGCTATGAACTAGAAGTGGAATGAAGCAGAAAGTATAGAGTAGCTTAGCTTTCTAGATCATTATCTTATTATGCAATTCTTCTACTGCAGCAGGATTCTTAACACGCTATTTGAGCAAAGGGACAGATCATTATAGTGTACATTTACCCACCCACCCAAATCTGTATATACTGATGTAAATTGTACATCTTTAACTGTAAGCTTAAATGTAAATTTTAAAGTTAATATACTGATGTAAAAGAAGGAATTATATGCAATATAAAACACATGAAGATATTAATTCTGAAAGAATACAATATTGAATGCATGCTATGTAGTATTTTAGAACCAAATATTGCTACTTGTTTATGAACATTAGAGTCTCCTGGGAATAATAATCTATCAATTTTTCTCAGGGAAAAAAAAGGTTGTCTCTAAGTATGTTATACAAACCAAGTAAAGCCAGTCCTGGATTGGGGGATGGCAAATAGCGTTTACCATGTATTTCATCATTATAATATTTCATTTTGGGATAAGATTCTCAGCTGTGATGCTTCTGAACCACTTCTAAGTGGGAATAATATACTGCTTAAAATAATAAGTAGCAGACTTAAATCACAAGCAAAACAGAATATATTTACCAGGAATTGTGTTACCAGATAATCAGCTAAGAACAATAAAAAACTATCCTGAACACTAAGCTATCAATATCACAATTAAATTCAAAAGCAATGGACAGCATAAGCCTCATATGTGAGGTCTTCAATTAATTATAAGAATCATAGAATCATAGAACTTTTTCTGGTCAGCTGTACTTGTGTTGGGAGTAGTACATCAAGAAATGGTGGATAAATTAAAATAAAAACTTTATTATCAGTGAATACATTACTGGAAAGTAAACATGTTAACAGTGTCATGTCAAAATATTATTATAGTTCATCACACAGTCAGGCAGCTATTCAGATTGGATTTGGCATTTTTATCCACCTATTGAGTCCTTCCCAATGACATGGGATATGCAGATGTTAAATTGTCATGGTGTTAGAGGTATCACTGCAGGATGCAAGCTGCTCCAAGTAACACTGCCTTTTGCAATTGTCTGATGGTGAAATTGTCAATGCCAATGGTGTTCAAGTGGTATTCTAGTTGTTTTGGGATGGCTCCCAAGGTGTCTGTGACTATTGGGATTACCTTTGCTTTCTTTTAATAGTCATTCTATTTCTATTTGTGGATCTTTATATTTTGTTATCTTCTCCAGTTTCTTCCTTCTATTCTGCTGTCTCCAGGTCCACTATCCAGAGTCTTTATAACTGACAACTGTTAAGCCTGTTGTGTTATGCAGCAGGTGCCTGTCTGTTTGAATTCTAAAATCCCAGACCACTTTAGCTTCTTCATATTCTATTAAACAGACAGAGCAAAGGAGTCACCTGCTGACCAGCTCACCTTTGCATGTGGAAGGGAATCCCTCTGAAGGGCTGCAGGAACAGAACTCAGATCTTCAGGATCTGACCATTTCTGCAGCCTACTGGAGGAGTTCTTATCTTCCAGTAGCCAGCCCTCTCACTCTCAAAGGACTGCCAGCAGGGAGAGGGGGAATCTCAGCTCCATGCCAAGTGGACACAAAGAGCTGCCTGACAGAAGAGAATCTCAGCTTCACAGCAGGTGGCAGCAGAAACGATTTCAAATGGTGATCACAGGATCACGGCAACTATTCATGTGAACAGACTGCCAAGCACCCAGATTGCTATTATGTGAATATGGGTTGGTGGTATAACAATTTGTGACAACCATTCCATGGCTGTTGTACTTCTGGACCATCATTAAATGAAGTGTCATTAAGTCAAGGACTATCTGTATGTAGAGGTAGTCCTGACTTACAGCCATTCGTTCAGTGTCTGTCTGAAGTTACAACAGCACTGAAAAAAATGATTTATGACTGTTTTCCATATTTACAACCACTGCAGCATCCCCATAATCACATGATCAAAATTCAGACACTTAGCAACTGGCATGTATTTATAACAGTTGCAGTATTTCGGGGTCAGGTAAATCATCTTTTGTGATCTTCTCACAAGCAAAGTCAATGGAGAAACAGATTCACTTAATAACTGTGTTACTAACTGGACTTCCGGTTGGCACCGCAGGACGTTGAGGACGGTCTTTGCAGACTGTCAGCCCTGTGTTTTCGTGAAGCCGTTTTGACAGTGCAAAACGGCTGCCTGACTGCTTCAAAATCTCTCCTTCGGGAAAAGAAGGAGAGGAGAACAGTTGGGGGGGGGGGTAGAGCTGTCCAAAAAGCCCCTTGGAGCGATTCCAGGGGCTTGAAGGGTAAGCTCCCCGTTCAGCCCAACAAAGCTCCGAAGCCGGGACGACTCTGCTTATGCAGAGCCAGACGTCGCAACCACCTCTGCAGTCAATAAGAAGCTTAAAAGAATCCAAGAGCAGATGGAGGAGAAGGAGGAGTGCAGGCAAGAAAGTATCTATGCTCAACTCCGAGCTACATTGTTTCTAACTGAAACCGATTGAGAGGAAGTTAGTACTTAATGGCGTCTTTGCTGTAATTACAAAAGTGAAAGTTAGTAACAAAAGTGTCTGAGACTTTTTGTGTTCTGAACTGACTTGAAGCTGCTGGAAACAGAGAATTAGGCGGAGGAAAGATAATTTTTTTCTTAAAAATCAACCAATTTAAACCCTTGAAAGCTGCTTTTGTGACTTTGTGCCTGTAAAGGGGGGTGGGGAGAGGAAAAAAGATCCTCTTTAAAAAAGAAAGGAATTAAGATGGCTTCCAAGCAAACTAAACCAGCAACTCCAAAAGTAGGAGGGGGTTCTTCTGTTGTGGCACAGAAAGCTCAACTTCCGGCTGACTCAAAAAATCAGGAGACTCCCATTAGAGATCTTAAAGAATTCATAAAAGAAGCTATGAATAACCAAACAACAATTATAGAAGGGAAACTGGAGAAATTTGAGGAAGAAATAAAGGAAGTTAAGGATGTTGTTGCAAAAAAACATGATGAAATAAGAGATGATATTCTGCTGGCAGTTTCAGAATTGTCTAAACATCTTATTCAGTTGAATGAGAGAGTGGAAGAAATTAATGAAGCTAATTTAAATTTGGAAGCCAAAATGGGAGATACTGTGACCAAAACAGAGAAGTTGGAAAATGAAGTGACCATGATGCAATATAGATCTATGGAGTTTGCTTTGAGACTGAGAGGATTGAAAGAGAATGGTCGGGAAAATCTAAGAGATAGATGTGCAGAAGCTATAGCAGCACTAATTGAAGCAAGAAAAGAGGACATGACAAATCATACACTCTAATCTAGATCACACTACTAGGATGGGATGGGAACTTAGAATGGAATAGACAGCAGTATTTGACATTGTTGCCAAATGCCTCTCCAATAAGGTGCACTGGGAAAATGGTGTTTCTATGCAGGCTCCTGCCCGATTAATTAAGTTCAAACTTTCTTTTGCTGGCTTCTCTTATCATACCAAATTTGGTTCTGTTCAGCTTTGTTTTTAAGTTATCTTGCTGATGAACAAACTGACAAACTAAGAACAACTGCAACTCTCTAACTCACATAGGCCTAATATATGTTGTCGCTTGCAAAATTCAGATAGAAAAATAGAAATGGGCAGATTTATTTTGACTGGAATTAAACAGACTTAAAAGTACTCTAGCTCAACTGGTCAATGGATTGCAGGGTTTCTCCAAATTATAGTCAATAAGAAAGAGAACTTAAATATAACAAACATTCAATGAAGGAGGTACCGGTAGATCAAAACAACTGATCTCAAATATCCAGGCACTTTATGTAATAGGAAAATCACAAAACACTGCACGTCAGCTAACTAGAATGGTTCTCCATAACAGCGTTTTTCCTGGAAGGCTTCAGTAATGGAACAAAAGAACAATAGGCATGTAGTCTAATGCAGAAAAAAACATACTGAGGAGAAGAATAGAGGAGGGGCAATCGCAGCATTCCTTGAAATCTTTTGTTTTCTCACTTTGTCAGGAAAATTGACAAGATTCCAAGGCCCTCATCAAAGGAGTGAACATTGACTTTCATTTTAGCATCTGAACGAAGTGCCACAGTCTTTCCAGCAGTTTTTAAAGCTATCTATTACATAGCATTATACCAAAAGGCAGCAACTCATTTAAATATACTCAAGGACAAAGTTAATTTTATATTTGGTAGTTCTCATTATAATATAGACAGGCTTATTGTTTGTGGGGAAACATGTAGCCTTTACATGAAGTAAAAGAAAGAGGAAAAAATATAACTGATTCAATACTTTATGTAACTGCTTCCAGAATAACCTTCACAAAAAAAGCACAAAGTGATCAAAGCTTGTACAGAGAAGTCCCACTATTTCTAAGGAGAACAATACTGCAACCATCATACAGAACAAGGACTGTGATAGAAGTATAATCATAAGTTATTCCCAAACACATTTCTCTAGTGAAGGGAGCATTGTATTTCTATTTGCTATATCACTTTTAATATTTTTCTTCGTTACCCCAGTAAGATTGATTTTTCAATTATATATTTCTTTAAAAAATCTGTCAAGTTAATTTCATAACATAGAAAGCAGCAGTGATCATTATCCAGCAAACGAAGTTATCAACCAAATAATAAAAGCTGTATTGGGAATTACATAAATCAGCCGTTTTATATTGTTTGAAATTTAAAACTATAAATTAAGCTATATTTGGTGTTGTGTAACAACACAAAAAGATAGCATCAAAACTGTAACATACATTGAAATAATGTATGCTTTATTTTTGTTAATCTTAAATCCAATACCTTGAATAGGATAAAAAACCTGATGCCCTCAAATTGTTTGGACCCCATTTTCCATAAGATACTTACAAGACTGCCTCCTCCAACAGAAATAACCTGTCCTGGGAGATAGGTATTGATTCTGAAACAGGGCAAGCCAAGGCCAGGAAGCATTGTTTGATTGTAGCCCTGGTTTTATAAACATTACCCTCTACCCCAAAATTAGAATTGCAGCTTCTTTAACAGCATTCTGATAGATGTAAGGACTGAATCCTTCTGGAGGACAATTGGTAGCTACTTAACTTACCAAAGATTGCTGCTGCTATTATTATCATCTGCTGTGATTATTCTTATTGGATTAAATTTTGATGATGGCTCCAACAGATCATTACTATTGTTTCTGAGGATTATGTTTCAGTGGTTTAATGGGCTTACATTACTACTATTGATGTTTAATCAGTGGCTTCTTATAAAGCACTGGGAGTCCTTGACAGATTTAGTGGCATATTAGACAATGCATAACCCATTGGATCATCCTTTGAGAGCTAGTTCCTTACTAAACAGAGAAACAGAATAACTATGAGTAGATTGCTATTGTTTTGGTTTAAAATTTAAAAAGAAAACTTAACTTTATTAAAGAAGAAAGATGTATAGCAAGACAAATGCAGATGCTTTTCTTTTAACAACGGATGCTTTTGATTATAGCACTTGTGGTTGATCTGCCATTCTTTAAGAATGCTCTAACTTTACACTTCTTTCTTCTTGTCTTAAAGTGATATACAGCTGACCACACTGAAATACTGGTTTTTCCAAATAAATCAGCACATTCTCCGCAGTTTGTCCTCACATTTTATGTATAGTGAGAGCAAAGCATGTCTGAAGGATGGCATCCCCATCTTCTGATAAATTAAGTGTAATTCTTGGGATCGTGACAATATTGTTCTTGAATGCACTAATGTTTACCTTTGCTATAACATGATACTTGTGAAATTCTTCCATGATCATCCAGATTCCATTGCAAACCTTGGAAGAGCCAAGTTCCTTATTAAAATGAGGGGAGATCTTATCTCCAGTTCCAGTTTATATGGTGGCAATCCAGAGAGATCAATTGTATCAAGGAATTCTGCTGAAAAATGAGTAGCATTAACTCTTTCATTGACAGCCTTAAAGAAACAATATTTTTTTAACATTCTAGGGAAATATCTCATGCATATGGAATTGATTTTTCTTATCATTTCATTAAGAGGACACGGTTACAGTTCTTTGAGAACAGTTCTACGGGACTGTCAAAAGTTGAGTAGATAAAATTAATACAGTCTTCCATAGCGGAACCTTATCTTCAGATAATTCTACAGGTAGTCCTCAACTTGCAACGCAATTGAGCCTGAAATTGTGGCTGTAAGTCATAGAGGTCATAAGTTGAGACATTGTGAGTTTTTCAACATTTCCCCATTTTCCTCCTTTTTTGCAACAGTCATTAAGCAAATCCATTTCAACAATAGGCATTTTTTCTAGAAACTAGAAATAAATGCCCAAACTGGCCAAAAAAAAATGTTATAAATAATGGCCATATAACAGGAGGCTACAAACAAGTGAGCCAGTTGCCAATCACCCAAAATGCAATCACATGACCATAACGGAAGAATGGTTACTTACAAAACGGATTGTAAGTAACCCTGGGATCGTCCTTCATAAATTCAAAAGGTTGCTAAGCAACCAGGTTTAAGCCAAAGATTATCTCTATTTCATCATTTTGATTTTTGTCTTCTCCCGTATCCAATATAAATTTAGAATCTTTGCTCTCAATCACATATTTTTCTTCAATTGAAACTTGACAAGGTATGATTTTTTTTGATGCATGAATTCTCCACATCAGCATCATTTCCTCTTTTCACAACTGGTAGAAGCTGACTGAAATCATCATAGCAAATAGTTAAAAATTATTCCAAAGGCCTAATTCTTCCCACATATATTGTGAAGAACCCAGTCTATGGTTTCAAAGCTCTCCCTCCTAACCATGGGGCTCTCATCCCAGACAATAAGCCTCACATGTTAAAGCAAACCTGCAGTATTGGAGGTTTTTTTCAATGTTAAAAAGGGCAGCTTAATTCATTTTGAGGAGTATCATAAATGTGCTGTCCTACCACCAGGCATCAATGTTGCTGCAATAATAGATACTATTATGGGGAGGGGTGGGGCGGCGAAGCGAGACGCATGGAGCAAGACGGGGCTCGCTTCTCTGCCATGTCTTACCTGACTTCCAGCTCCTGCCATGCATGGAGGGGAGGGGGAAGAGACGGCAAGGGGAGCCCCGTCTCACTTCTCCACCGCCCCACCCCTTCCCACCTGCCACTCTCCCTCGCCAGCCAAGATTGGCAAGCCAGATTCAGGGAGCTGAATGTGCTGCCGCTGCCCGGAAGAAGAAGAACGTGAGGAGACAGCGCCTCCTCTCTCTCTTCTCCCAAGTGGCAGCGGTGTGTCCGGCTCACCGAATCTGGCCTGCTGATCTTGGGCAGCAGCAGCAGTGGCTCTGACCCAATCCTTGCCATCAATGCTGTGGGTAAGAGCTGGCCACGCCAATCCTACTTCTTGGCTGCGCAGACAGCCCGTACCGGCCATTGCTCAAAGGTCTGGCGCCAGTCCCCTCCCTCCAGTCTCAGGTTGACAGAGCTAGGGCTGGCAAGAGTTTTTTGTGGCCGCTGTTTGCAGCCGCCACTAAGAGAAGGGGTGTGTGAGCTACAGTTTGCGGGAGCAGCCTTTACGAGGCTGTTCTGTGTGGATGGCAAGTGTGTGGGGGGCATGTTCCCCCCTTCGCCCCCTTTCCTTGCCCCCCTGCCTTGTGCTGTTTGCACAGGAAGCAACAAAAAAGCTGCCATGATTCCTGGAGGCAGCGGCCTGAATGGCACCAGCGAAGCAGCTGGTCGGCACTCCAGCACCAGTTCCCCTGCCATGGGCCGAGATTTAGGGGTCGCCTGCACCTCAAAAATAATAAGACTCCCCGATAATAAGACCAAGGCCATATTTCGGGGATCAAAAGAAAATAAAGCCCAGTCTTATTTTCAGGGAAACATGGTAGGTTACAGTAAATTTCAAAATAGAAGCAGTCAAAAAAATGAAATAGGATGAACAAGAACCAAAGCATAATGGTTAATGTAGTTGACTGACACCAGAGAGATCCAGTTTATATTTCATTTGCTGCCACAGCAGTCAGTTGGTGATTTTTAGCTCAACCTACCTCATAGGTTGTTATAAAGAAATACAGGAGGATGCAGCACTATGTGTGTACCTTGAGTTCCTGAACAAAGACAGATGTATTTATTTATTTTATTTATTAATTAGATTTATATACCGCCCTTCTCCTTACGGACTCAGGGTGGTGAACAGCCGAATAAAAAATTCAGTACATAAAAGTTAAAAAATTTTAAAACACATATACGTTTGGCTGAGAATTAAAACAAAATAAATATTAAAATGCAGCAACTCTACAAACATTAAAATTTTTTAAAAATTTTAAAAATTCAACAGGGATCAGGCTAAACCGGCAAGTTGGAAAAGATGAGTTTTTAGGGCCCGACAAAACGTCCGGAGGTCGGAGATTATTCTCAGTTCTGGAGGAAGATCATTCCAGAGGGTAGGGGCTGCCACAGAGAAGGCTCTCCCCCTGGGGGTCGCCAGCCGGCATTGTCTGGCTGACGGCACCCTGAGGAGGCCCTCTCTGTGGGAGCGAACCGGCCGGTGGGAGGCAATTGGTGGCAGAAGGCGGTCCCGTAAGTACCCTGGTCCTAAGCCATGTAAACACATGTACATGTTTGTATGGCAGAGAAGGGGCCATAAAGCAATGAAAATATCCAGGCCTTTCATCATGCACCTTAAAGCTGTTGCTTCTTTAAGAACAAATACGATGAGTCAATTCCTTGTTGCTGGGTGGGGGAGGGAGCAAGGGACTGTGAGACTGGCTTAGAAACTGTCACAGAACATTGAAAAGGAAGATCACATGAGCACAGCTGCTGCTGTGCTGCAAGCTGCTGGAGATCAGTAGCACTGAAGCAGCCACAATTTCCCCAAATTTCATTCCCTTCTTAGTCATGGATCTCAGATTCTGGACAGATTCTGTAAATTAGTCCATTTGAGATAACTTATTTTAAAAATTGTTACCCTGTGATGCACCATTTCACCCAAGTAAAAGTCATGACAAGAATTTTAGAAATATATACATACAATACAAAACAGTACTATATATGACAATACAGAAATAAAGGCTGTTCCTTGACCATGCAAGCTATAGGAAATATCTGATGAGGGATTGCTAATCCTTAATTTGCAAAAGTCTATATTAATAAATTTGCTATACAATTTGGATAGTCTTTAAAAGTTCACTGAAAATGTCTCACCAGAAAAACCCTTTCCTTGAGAATGTGCCAACATTAAGTAAACATTAGGTTTGGATCCTCAAATAAAGGTTTTACCAATGATCAAATGCTGGGATATAAATAGCACAGCCACCTATGATAAGTTCTTCTCCTGATAATTTAAATGAAAACTTTCCCCAAACTGTTTTTTTAATTTAAAAAAATTAAAATTTTATTTTATTTAAATTAAATAATTTAAAATTAATTTAAATTATTTAAATTAACTTTAATTTTTAAAAAAGCATTATGTGTATGCAAACATACATATTTTGTTTTAAACAACTAAGTATAAGTAGACCTCGACTTACAACCATTTGTTCAGTGATTGTTCAAAGTTATGGTAGCACTGAACAAAGGACTGGCTCCTGAAGTTACAGCCATTTCAGCAACCCTACAATCAAGTGATCAAAACTGGGGTTCAAGGCAGCCCACCCCACTTACGACTGCAGGGAAACTTTGACTCCACTTAATTGTCCATCTACCCCCAGCCATGCATGCTCTTTCCACCTGGATACTCTGTGGCCCTCCAACCCTAGCTGCAGTCTTCTTGCTCTTGCTGATAACCAAGCATGTCCAACCTGACTCTACATGAGGCAGCTGCTGGCAGCATGAAGTTTTCTGTAATTTATACGAGGTTATACTCGGTGAGTTTCTCACAAGACCTGAGGAAGATGGCCTTACTTGGTCAGCAACTACATCTTGAATGAGTGGCCAAGCGCAGGCCAAGCCTTACCATGTGGGCCACTGTGGCTCATGTGGTAAGACACTGGGCCTGTGTGCCACTGAGGTTGACAGCTTGGCGGCTCGATTCCCATGCGCGAATAAACTGCGGAGGGACAAGAAAGGAGCCTCCCCTGTTTGCCTACTGGCATTCAGGTTTCCTACGGGTAAAGACAATTCCTTTCACAGAGACAGCCAGTCATCCCTGGCTAATACGTGCCATACACTGAATAAATAAATAAATCAGCAGGAAGAGCAAGAAAAGAGTGAAGACCAGCTAGAGCAGTGGAACACAGAGTGGAGAGGGCAACTGCGGCTGAGACTGGGCAGGGACAGCTGAGGCTTCCTAGCTGGGGGTGGCTGAGGTTTCTGGGGTGGCTGCAACTTCAAATCATGCCACACTGCTGGGCCGTGGCTTAGGAGCTTCTTGCAGCTCCAGAGCCCTGCTGTGCCAAGAAACCCCTGAACCACAATATGTCCCAATATGCCCCAGAGTCATGGGATGAGTTCTCAGCTAATAAATGACAGAATTCAGTTGACAGCAACAATTGCAACTGCCAGCAATAATATGATTGCTGTTGCTAAGCAATGCATTTACACTTTACGACTGCATTGCTTAGTGACAGAAAGTCTGTACTGTCAAAAACCAAAGTACAACTATACTTAGGAAGAAAATACCATAGCTAGTGCCTGGAAAAGATAACAGAGGTATGGGAATTTGTTTGCAAGTCAAATACAAACTTTTAAAAGTGTTAGCTCTTTCCTAAATTTTAATATTTTAATGAATTCTTACCAATCAAAACCATACATTAATGCATAATTTATCAGTCTGCACAACCTTTTTGTATTAAAGGCATGGCTGAACCTTTATATTAATAGTATATTAGGAATCCTTATAGAGATATTGAAGAATAATTAACAAAGAAATTATATCATTTATGAGCTCAGTTATTATGAGCTCAGATATCACATAATTTATACTTGGCTAGTTATATTTACCAAGAAGTAAATGAATTTAGCTGAATCTGTGAGTAAATAATTGCAAACAGGATTGCAAATTTGTGCCAGCTCCTGGAGGTAATCCAGACAGGCAACCCAAGCCATGAGTACTGATGCTACCTTCACTGCAGGGCTACAGTAACAGAATCTTACAAGTCTGAAAGTGCTTTTCCCCGCCCCTTTCCCTGACTTAGTTTCCAAAGAACTAAGGAAGGTCCCTTTTGAAGTGCTTTCTCCACCCCCATCCTTCCTTTGGACTAGGATTTCTCTTTATCAGACCAGGCTGCAGCTCTTCTTCTCTCCCAATGTATTCTCACAGCCCATTTCTGTTTTTCTTTTTCCAAAATGTTTAGATGTCCTCTTAACATTAAATAAAATATTATTTTTAAAATTATATCATGCTTTATAAGATTCTTTAACCAAACCTACCTTTTAATTGCTTTAATATACTAAAAAGTGGAGAAAAGGAGGGGAAAAAACACAAATGGGAAGAAAACATAGTAATATACTTACAGGAAAGTTGCTCCTAAGTTTTAATTCACAATTAAACCTTGATTACAGGCAGTAGTGGTATTCAGCCAGTTCTATCTGGTTCAGTAGAACCGGTACTGGCGGTTGTGGGAGGCTCCGCCCACCCGCCTGGATGTCATCACGTCCCGTTTTTTATGCTCTGCGCACGCGCAGAAGGCTCTGAGCGCTCTCACATTTGCGAACCGGTAGCGAAGATAAATGAATACCACCCTTGATTACAGGGAATAATTTTGTTCAGTCTTTCCACTATACTGACAGAGTCAGTTTATAAACAAGAAGCAAACATATATGGGTATCAAAGATTCAAAAGATGGAATTGCACTGCCTTTCTAAAATGAAAGAGAAATATTTTTCATTTTGGCTATTCCTTTTTTCCCCACTTAACAACATATAGCCTTTCAATTTGTTCAATTGTATTTTTAGTGACTTGGGTAACATATAAAGGTATGCTAAATGATATTAGCAGAAATAAATAAGGAAGCAGGGCTAATACAGCTGCTCTGAAATAAAAGGAGGTGATGTAAAATTCAAACAATGTATATGTGGATAAATATAGATTGCTATAATTTTTTATTCATAATGTGAAGCAAATAGAAATCAAGATAGATCATAAACTTAAATTAAAATTCATTAAAAAGAAAAAAACAATAAATCATAAACTTAATTAACTATGGCAATAATTCTTACTCCATAAAATTAAGAATACTTGATAGAAAGAAAGGAAATATTAAGACACAATACTATCAACAATTCCTAAGCCCCAGTATGTAAGAGCTTGCCTCAAACAGCAACCTTGAATCACAAAAATGCTTCATTTTTTATGTTTTACTAATTTAAAACAGTAATTCCAACCACTACATACAATGCATGAACTATATATGAACAATATCTAAACAAATTTCCCCTAATGAAATCTTCAAAGAACTATCTTTCTAAATGAACTGGAAGGCTTGCTTAGTCCATTGTTTTATTTCAACTGCAACTAGTTAAATATTCTTGGGGCATAATGTTGATAAGTATCACAGATACTTCTCATTTTTATCTACATCTGCTAATAATAATTGAGTTACATTCAGACTAACACAGTTAAGTTTTATTCAGTTGAATATAAATGAGACCAAAGCATTATCTGCATACAATCCAGGGTTAATAATTTTTAAGAGATGCACCTCCACTTTGGCTTCTTTGAGATAAGCCTTTTAATGTTGGAAAAACAAGGGTTGATAAAATCTGCCTAATTATTTTTCATGGCACTACAAGGATCATAGCACTACCCATCAAAGATGGTAGGTGAAGCCAAGGGAATGAATACAACTTTTCTGTTCTGAATCAATCAATCATTTTGACTGCCTGAGCGAAAGGTAATTTTGAATAACTGTATAAAGCCCCAGTATATTTAATTATGCTTAATGCTTCATTTGAAAGTGATTTTGTATCTGCATTATAATTTTCCTTTTTTCGGCTCTAGAATGTATTTTTTGAGATTGATATACCAAAATGAATTAGAAAACAGCAACACAGAATTCTTAAATTATAACTTTAAGAGGTATTTTTTAAAATCCCCCGAAGTAGGTTTTTCCCATTTTCATTGCTTCAGCACACTGGATTGATTCTACATTGTGAACTGAAAAGGTAATATACCTGTGTGCATAAACCCATAGTTTAGAAATTGATTTAGCAATAAAAGAAAAGCTTTAACAATTTCAAAGTTGTGCAAATGGTTCAAAACTGAAGCATTTTGAACCAATTTATTTTGAGCATAAAACAGCTGCAGAACTGGGATGCTTTAAACTTGAAATAATTACAGTGTTTGAAGTAGCCCATTTTTTTTTATCTGAGGTGGTTTTATAAGCATTTGACAAATTAAGAAACAGCAAACTTAAAAGAAAAAGATATGATATACAAAGCATAAGTTGCTGAACTGTTCTGCAATGCTTTTTTCACACCAACAAGAACTGTTTAGGGTTAATATTTCAGTGTTTGCCAATAACTTTGCATGTAGATGTTCCTCAATGTTAAATTAAATTTTATGTTACTTTTAAGAGTATCCCACTTTCTATTGATATTCCCAAGGAAATCTCTAAGTTTCTTATTCTCTGACTTGTTGACCTCCATCCACTAATTTATAATCCTCTACTTCATGGGTCCCCAACCCCTGATCTGCGGACTGTTACTTGTCCATGGCCCATTGGGAATGGGCAGCACAAGCAGTGGGTGAGCAAACAAAGCTCCATTTGTGCAAATGGCAAGTGCAAATGCAAAATCATCCCCCCCACCACTGCCAGTCTATGAAGCCATAAAGATTGGGGACCACTGCTCTACTTGATTTCAAGACTTTTACACTTTTGTATAACATAGTGATATGGGCAATAACTTCTGATTAAATGTGTATATCTATGGAAATTTTATTATTATTTCTGATTTTTATTTTGAAGTTTTTAAAAAATTGGACAGAATAGCAGCATTGCTAGTTTTACTAGGTACTTGCTTACCTTGCTTGTAAAAATAATTCCATTTCAACAAATACATTACAAATTCATACCATTTGTCCCTAGGATTTTTGTTTTAATTTGTCAGTGTTTTGCTTCAGTCACCATTCTCTAAAACTGACTTTAAAGGAACCACACACAAAAAAGAAAGAAAATGTAGTAGCAGTATTGGTAATGGTAACTCATTACCAATTTTCTTGTCATCTCTTTTATAACTAAGACCACAGAAACCTACTACAATCGGAATTTACCATTTCTAGAAGTTAGTCTTCTCTCATTATCCCAGACAGCGAAAAACAATTATGCTGTCACTTATATACACACATATCTTGACATAAACTTTTTCTTTAGTTCCTTTTCCATTTAAATAGTTGACAATTAAAGAATATACTGGTAATCCTTGAAGAAAGTACAGGTAGTCCTCAATTTATGACAGGTTGCTTAGTGACCATTAGAAGCTATGACTTCTAAAGGGGACTTATGATCCGAATTCGAAGTCCTGACAGTTGGTTTCCCTCTGTGGTCTCATGATCAAATTTTGAGTGCCTGGCAAAACAGGTGCATTTATGGCATTTACGGCAGACTCTATTTTCAGAGTCCCTTGGTAACAGTTTTGCCAGAAACCAGTTTGTTTCCATTTTTGGCATTGCCCATAGCAAACCTTTGGTTTGTATAATGACTGCCACAAAAAAGGTCATAAAATTGGTCACATGACGAATCCATTTTACAACTGTTATGACATATGACGGCTCCTTTATGGTCATATGTCAATAGGTTTTGGACATATCATTTTTGGACATGTGATGCGACTCACGGAAAATTATGGCATACATCACGTAATCCTCCAAGGAAAGATTGAAGGCAAATGAGGCCCAGGCAGAAAAACATCATCATGGCTTCAAAATCTAAGGGACTAGTTTGGACAAAACTCAACAGCACTTTTTTCATGCAGCTGTTGATAAAAATAGGATCGCCAACATCCGATGACAGATATGGCACAAGAAGAAGTCGAGGACTACCTGTAAATGGACTTTATTAGACTGTTACACAGGAAATAAAATGGCAACCCTCTGCTGTCCAGGGTGCTAGGGTCAGTATCTCTATTGAGTAATTGGAAAACTCATCCTGTCTCCTTTATCTTAGCTTTTTTTTTCTTTTAAAGATATACAGTTGCATAAATTAAATAATAAAGTGTCTTTAAAACATCCACGTAGAGAGGTGCCTACGCATTAACTGTTTATATAGTAACTCTTTTTACACATTAACTGTTTATGTAGTAACTCTTTTTTCAAAAGGAAATGTGAATAGAATAGAATAGAATAGAATAGAATAGAATAGAATAGAATTGAATTGAATTGAATTGAATTGAATTGAATTGAATTGAATTAGAATTCTTTATTGGCCAAGTGTGATTGGACACACAAGGAAATTGTCTTGGTGCCTATGCTCCCAGTTTACATAAAAGAAAAGATACCTTCACCAAGAATCATAAGGTACAACACTTAATGATAGTCATAGGGTACAAATTAGCAATCAGGAAACAATGTAGAGTAGAATAATAGAGTAGAATAGAATAATAGAATAGAATAGTATACTGTAGAGTACAGTAGAGTAGAATAGAATAGAATATAGAGTAGAATAGAATATAGAGAGGGGGAGAGGGAGAGAATAGAATAGAAAACAGAAGAGAACAGGAGATGGAAGGGACCTTGGAGGTCTTCTAGTCCCACCCCTGCTCAGGCAGGAAACCCTATACCATTTCAGGCAATTGATTATCCAATCTCTTCTTTGCTCATTGTCTCCTTATTCCATATACCCCATCAAGCCCAGATCCGACTTGTCTAACAAACCAAAGCGACCGCGTGTGTCCGTCTCTCCACTAACGCGAGTATTCGAAGAAGGCCCGGAGGAGACCTCTTCGCTTGGAGCTACCTTGAAGACTTTCCTAAAGCCGTCGGGCTAAGCGGTTCAGACAACGCCTTTCAAGCAACCTCCCTTCACTCGCACCCCACTCGCTTTGCTCCGCCAAAAGGAGGCAGCGCGGATCCCGAGGATACGCCTGGATCGGGTCGGGCTCACTTCCTCCGTGCCTGCCTGAGGGCAACGGAAGACCGTCAGCCACGAAACGCCCACCCGCCTGCCCGGGCCGCCGAGGAGCGCAACGAACAAAAGCCGCTGCAAGCAAACAGGCCGCGCGATGAGGAGAGCCCAGCCGGGCCCCTGACAGCCGCTGCCGCCGCCTTTCCCCTCACTCTGCCCGGGAGAGGCTGAGCGGGGCAGGCCCGGGCCCCACCCTCCGCCTCAGCCCTTCTTCCTCCTTACCGAGGAGAAGCAGTTTCACCTCCTTGGCCGCCTTTTCCCCGTCCTCGCGAAGGTTGCGGTCGATCATCCGACTTCGCTCGGCCGCCGCTTTATCTTCGGCGCTCAACGTGCAGCCCATCGCGGCGACAGGATGGGCGAGGCGGGCGACTGGCACCCCTGGCGCTCCTCAACGGCCGCAGAAGTCGGGAGGGGAGGAAACTGGAGAGGCGGGGGGGGGGGGAGGAGGAGGAGGGAGGAGGAAAGAGAAGCGCCACCGGAAACCTGCCTACTTCCTCCTTTCAAATCACAGAAGCGAATTGTCTTCTGGGAAGTGTAGTCAAAGCGCGGGTCTTGCTTCACCGCCAAGCACTGGAAAGGAGTGACTTCTGGACACCCGCCGCGTCGGGCGCAGGGCATAGTGGGAGCTGTAGCCCATGAACAGTAAACAAATCTTGAGTTTGAAGGCGGAACGTCTCGATTGAGCGGGGTGGAGAATGGACTAAATGACCTATAAGGTCCCTTCCAACTCTGTTGATCTGACTGGAACAAAACATTATATTTTGTTCCAAAATGTTTAGCAAAATATCTTTTGCGACTAATCAATGTCCCAAAGGTGCTTTTTCAAGAGGCAACTGAACTTTCTGGTTTTTCTTTGAAGGCGTTTCGCTTCTCATCCAAGAAGTTTCTTCAACTCTGAAGAAGCTTCTTGGATGAGAAGGTGAAACGTCTTCAAAGAAAAACCAGAAAGTCCAATTGCCTCCTGAAAAAGCGCCTTTGGGACAACCGTGATCTGGATGACTGAGAATCTCCATAGACCTCCGTCTATGTTAATAATCAAAGTTATTAAAAGGCATCAGTTTTCATGAATTGCAGTGCACTTTATAACAGGTATATACGATGGCTAAGTGAATCGGAGCTCACCAAAGTTTATGCTTTTTAAAAATGATTACTTGAAAAAGATGCTATTAGGCTTCTGATTTTTTTTGACACCATAGACTGAGATTCCTTTTCTACTACAAATCTTTTGTACCCCGATCCAAAGTCAGAGAAGCAAAGCAAGGATTTCGTTAAACGTTAGTTATTGTTAAGAATATGCAATTAATATACAAATGCAGTCCTAAACTCATGCACAATGAATATTATAAATTTCATCATCTTGAAATTTATTTTACAAAAACACATCTGGATTGCAAAAATCTAAATATCCACTAGAAGTTGTCAAAGAGGTTTAGAGATTTGGATATCTCTTGGTGATAATCTAGTGATTCTTTGGGTATTTTCAGCCTATATATGGCAGCTGTAAGCCCCCAGTCCTACTAAAGTTTTGATAGATTTCAATCCAATGTGGAAAAAATACAAAACCCAACACAACATACTAAGACATAATGGAATTCGTTTGGTTTTGGCTTAGACTTTATGGCAGGATGTCAAACTCGCGGCCCACAGCTCGGAAGCATCACGTGCTGGCCCCGGTTTAGCAAAGGGGGAAAAGTCCCGATACATCATGTGACAACACCGTGACAATGCAAGTTTGACACCCTTGCTTTATAGTCTTTGTCAAAAATCAGCTGTTAACATTTATAAAGCCAAAGAACCTATCCCCCAGGTGTTGGCACATTCCCCTCAAAGGTTGAGGACATTTTATAGAGTCGTAGGTAAGCTCTTCTGTTCTGAACACCTCAAGACATATTTTGAAGATTATATTATTATATATGCAACAGTGTGAAATCACACCTGTCAGTTCTTTAGCTGGAGTTGACCTTCATCCCTATCAGATTTCTTCCAAGAACCTAGAACAGAGCTATCAAGCTCCTGGCCTCGTGGGCTGGATGAGTGCTGGCCACGCCCCCACCTGGTTTAGCGAAGGAGGGAAAAGTCCCAATATGTCATGTAATGCCGCCTTGATGATGTGAGTTTGACACCCCTGACCTAGAATGTCATAATGTATCAGCATAGTATTTGTGTGGATTCAAGTAGTATGGCCTTTTGTAACTGACAAATAGAAATTTTGTTAATGCACAGATTTTTCTAAGCATCAGTCGTGATTTTTTGATACGGTAACCATAGGGGCCGCTATGGCCAGCTTATGTCCTAAACTTTGATTTTCAGATCTTGATACTTTGCAATCTTCTCCCATTCTTTATTTTCTATCCTACTGTAGCCTGCTATTGCCAATCATTTATCTGCATTTTTGTTCTTTTCAATTGTATGTTGAAATAATTTGCAAAATAATAATAATTATATTAAAATGTACAAGCCACCCAACAGCCAGTGATTCTGAAGTGTAAAGTTTAAGTTCTGCTCATCCATAATAGTTTGTGGTTTCTGCCTCCTGGCCTAATCACAAAAAAAATTAACATTTTTCAGAAAAAGAAACTATATACACAGTTTCTCTATTCTTTTAGCTTCCCAATCTGAAAAGTACAGTGCTAATTTTTGCAAAAAAGTCAACAACGTGAAGAGTGCTTGATCTTCTAAATTTTGGGATTAGAGATTCTAATGTCTGTTTATTATTTTCTAACACCTTTGAGCTTTTGCAACCTAAAACACAGGCGCTATTCATGGAAATTATTCCTTTTCTTTTTCAGAAGGATATTTATTAAATAGATTTCAAGAGCAATTCACGAAGGAAATAAAGTTTGTTGCTGCCATTTCACAATCTGGTTTCCAAATAAGGAAGTTATCTATGCAAGTGTTGCCCTCTAGCGTCCTTTATAAAGTATTTCTGAAGTATCGAACATAGGTGGACTTGATTGACAAGAAATAAGATGCAGAATATGTTCTCCTTCCTTTAATGACATATTTATTTCTGTAATATTGAAGTCAAGGAAAAGACCTCTGAAGAAATTATTTATTATCATATGATTTCTTTGTTAAAAGTGAACGCAAATATGTTGACATTAAGTTTGCTTAAAGGCGAAAAAAAAATTTCCAAGCATTTTAAGTGCTCAAGAGAGGTATAAAAAGGACTAAGTTTCCATCTCTGTGTATTAGATATGCAATGTGTGGAAGGGAAATTGTGAAACATCTACAGTATAAGGACACAAACTTACCTTTAGTAAATTGTATTTTATAAATGTGTACAGATAGTCCTTGATTTACAACTATTCATTAGTGACCATCCCAAGTTACAACAGCACTGAAAAAGGTGACATGACTGAGCCTAGCAATTACAACTGTTACAGCATCCCCACAGTCATGTGATCTGAACCTGATATATTCATGATGGTTGCAGCATTCTGGGGTCATGTGATCAGCACTAGTGACCTTCACAACCGGCATCCGTCAAGAAAAGTCAATGGGGGAAATCAGATTCACTTAACAACTACACAATTCACTTAATGACTGCAGTTATTCTCTTAGCAACTATGGCATAAAAGATCATAAAATCAGGCGCAACTCACTTAACAATTGCCTTCCTTAGCAATGAAAATTCTGGCCTCAATTGTGGTCATAGGTCAATGATTACCTATACTATAACCCTCTATCTATATGGTGTCTGTTGAAGAAAAAACATGATTTTTCTCGATTGTGTTCACAGCTTCTTTTTCAGTGCTACACAAAGAGGCTATTTATTTGTTGCTGTAATTTTTAGGAAGAGGGGCTGCCCTGAAATGGGAACTAATTTGAGAAAGAGACTTCCTTGGCACAAACATCACTAATTGCAGAAAATTCTTAGAGGCATTTGGAGTGTCAAAAAAGTAAAGAAGGCAGTGCCACTCATGTGATAGAAATCCTGCCCTTTTGTATATATGTTGAACCTATGATGCATGTAATTAAGGGCAAGCCTTTAATCACACATGTCCAGCTGCCATCTTTTTTCCTGCTGCTGCTGGATGGAAAGAACCTCCTGTAATTTGTGAATCAGCCTTTTGAATAGATGGATTTAAGGGGTACAGTAGATATTCATAAAGTTTATTCCCATTTCAGATTTAAACCTGGACGAAAGTAAAGCAGGGAAGTTGAAGAGTCCTGAAGCCATCTCTGGTTCAAATGCTTCAACAATGTCTTTTGTCTGAGATTCCCTACTAACAGTCAGTAAAGAAATTTGAAGAGAACTACAGATGGACATGGGATTTCCCATCCTGTTGATCTTTAAAAACTTGCACTTTGCAATATTAATCTTGCTAGGTTTTTACAAATCCTCTTACTTTTTGAGACAGTGTTTCTCCAGGTGAAGTGCTTTCAAAAAGCAGATGAATAAAATGGTGATGCCATTCGACTGAATAAAGAAAAAGGATAAAGGTTATGTATTTGTCAGCAGATTGTGTTTTGAAGAGGTGGCAGAACTAGTCATCCTCACAAACGTTTACTCTCAGACCTCATCAGTTTCCAATGTCCCTTAAGTAAAGGGGAAAATATCATTGTGTTACCAATTATAGAGAGAAGAATCAATAGTCAGTTTGGTATTTTGGCTGTTTTCAGTATGTGAAATGGTGATATCTCATTTTGAGAAAGAGAGAGACAGACAGACAGACAACATTCAGTGTTACCACTAATATCACAGGACAAGAAAGAGTTAGGTTTTATGTCAGTGTTTGCCATTTACCATCTTTGGAAAGGATTTAACAGAACATCTGAATTCTTCTATGAGATTCAGACTCATAGAATATATCCCAGTGTGTAGTGAATGTCAGTGTGGCTACAGAGTTTAGTTTGTATCTGAGTCCATATCCAGCCTGTAAATAGCTCATCAGACTAATGCATTGTAATTTAACTCCAGCTGTCTGCAATTAGTAAGTTCGAATCTCACCAGGCTCAAGGTTGACTCAGCCTTCCATCCTTTCTAAGGTAGGTAAATTGAGGACCCAGTTTGTGGGGGCAATAAGCTGACTTTGTAAAATATACAAAAGTATGAAGGCTATTGCTTAATGCATTGTAAACGGCTATGTTTTTCTTTAAGCCAGGTTTTTCCTACGTAACCAAGATCTTTCTGCAACCCTGGTTGAGTGAAATCACATTCACTACTTTCTGGGGAGTTTTTTTCCTTCTTTTCATTCTGGCAGCCAGCAGATTTTGTGCTTGCCCATTTGGAGACTTATGGAGAAGCCATACCTACATCTCATGTATCCTCCCTGTAAAGATACAATATCTATTTTCTTACTTTTCATAGGTTTTATGTGTGTTTTTCTTTAAGCCAGATTTTTCCTAGGTGCTGCAGAAACTAAGATCTTTCTGCAACCCTGGTTGAGTGAAATCACATTCACTACTTTCTGGGGTTTTTTTTCCTTCTTTTCGTTGAGCCAGAAATAGCTATATAAGTCTCCATAAGTCTCCAAATGGGCAAGCACAAAATCTGCTGGCTGCCAGAATGAAAAGAAGGGAAAAAACCCCCCAGAAAGTAGCAATCTGCAAATTTTAATATGGATTTTAATATCCTGTCTGAATATCTCAGGTCTGCCCTTTGTCAATGCCACTCCTGAACATCTGGATTTCATACTTATTCAGCAAAAACAGTTATATAATTTCAAAAGGTAAATGGGCAAGAAACCAAGATTCAAAGGAGTCTCCGGAAAAATTGTCAGGTGCTATATGCAAGCTGGAGCTCCTCTGAACCGCACTTCTTCTCTTAATCCCCAAGGCATTCATTAAAATGGATCCAAGAACCTGAAAAAGAATAAATAAACACTAGCAGAGAGAGAAAATACTATTCTCTGGAATAAAATTCCACTTTGTCACTCAAAAATGAAGCCAGCACATCTTTCCTATTTGAAGTTAGGCAGTGTTCAAACAGCATCTTGTCTGAACGTTATTGAGACAATCATTTTCTTAACTGAAGCGTTTTGTTCTCATTTGATCAGCAGAGAGCCCATCACACACAGGCACCAAATATTTGTCAAATAAATAACCATTTTATTTGTTGCTCTAGGCTTCAGTTGTCCTACATTAAAATAGCTTCCTTTTCTTGCAAAATGAAGCCATGAAAATGTTATATATGATCCAGAAAGATTTTGGAGAGAAAATATATTCTGAATATTGGGATATTTAGCACAATTTTGCATAATTTAGCAATTTTTGAACTGTGATATTTAATTTACTTTTCTTCTTCCTGGTTTTGTATGAAGGAGAAAATGTTAATGGTAGAAAACTGTGTTATTGGGAAATACACACCCACACACACCCATGGAAAGAATTGAGAAACATAGAGATTATATGGGTCTGTCTATTGTGCCAATTTCCACTGAACTTTTGGTTTAACTTTCTTTTGCTTCCTGAAACTTTAGTGTGGCACAACCTAACAAACAGTTCTGGTAAACATACGAAGAGTACAGTATATAAAAGGAAAAATAAACACTGAGAAACTGAAACAAACAGCTCCCGACACACATACGCATCATTGGAGAGCATTTTAAGGTCAGAAAAGGTTACTCCTGGTGGATGAGATCGCAGGGTTGCACAATTATATGGAAGTTAGGGAATACTCTTATGCACTGCAAATTCCTGGCACACTTGTCAATTTTCTGTACTCTCTGAATTGACCAGTTTTGCTTCCTTAAGATTGTTACATTTGGCAATATTTGGCACGTCATATAGTTTTAATATCACAATCTGGTACCTTCTCAATGTAGAGAGAAAGCAGTTCCCAAATTCTCAATAACCATGCCATTGCTGGCAGGGAATGCTGAGAGTTTATTTTCTTACATAGTAGACCTGGTTACGGAAGGCTCATTGTTTTGAAGTCTTTGGCTACAGTATCCCGAGGAACTGAACCAAAAGTAATTGCTATTGAAAATAAAATGTTTGCAGCTCAAACTATAGCAAAAATAGTATTTTGTATTCTCAAAGATCCTTCCATCAGGACTCATGTGAGATGAACAATAAACAACTTACAAAGAAAAAAAAGGCAATTGAACTAATGTCGTTTCAACCCACTACTTAAATTTGAAGAAGGAAGTAGGGAATGATGATTATTTCTGAAGTGCCAGCAATTCTTTATAGTAAAATTACTCCAGGTCAAAAGGAGGCACTAACTTGCACGAGGGATTCACCCAAATGTTTTTGAACTATAGCTTTCTATGGATGGGAATAATTTTCAGGGCACCTCACGGACAGCACAAATTAAAACAAGATGTTTGACAGCAGGAAGGATTTGTGGTAGGACTGAATACCCAGAAGGGATTAAGAAGTTTTCATTCATCCTGGAATCCTAAACTTCTAGGCCAAAATTGTGATATGCTATCAGAAGGCCATACAAGAAAGGAGAAATTGTGCTGGATAGGCAATAGAGAAGCATTGGTGCTATGACATAGCTCATGAGAAGCAGTGATTAGATGGGCATGAAATGAACTAGGGGAACATGAGTTCTTTCAGTTGTTGCTGAACAACATCTGTCAGGATTCTCACCCAAGATAGCCAATGGTAACACAGCTAAATGTGCTTTTGAGACACTTATTTAACAACTGTCTTGCTTAACAATGAAAATTTTGGGCTCGATTGTGGTTGCAAGTGGAGGACTACCTATATGCAGTGGTGGGATTCAGCCAATTCTCACCACTTTGGGAGAACCGGTTGTTAACTTTCTGAGCAGTTTGGTGAACTGGTTATTGGAAGAAATCATTAGGGCAGAGAACCGGTTGTTAACTTATTTAAATCCCACCACTGCCTATATGTAACAGCTTAAAGCAATGTGTGAACCAGATCATAGGCTTCATTTTACCAATGGACTGTAAACTCATTGCAATTAAAGTCATAGTTCTAATCTGACATTAGAACCATCTGAATTAGTTAATTCCATCTGAAATAAACCAACTGGTTTATTTTATTTTGGCTTAGTGTAACAAAAGAATCCAGCCACTGAGATCATCCATGGCTTGTTTACTTTTAACTACAGGAAAAGCTTCCTGTATCTTCCTTAGATTTGTTGACTTCTTTAATAGTAAGACAATTCAGAACAGGAGAATGTGGAGCTGTAAAATGTGTTCCTACAATATAAAGGTCAGTTGTTCACCCAGTTGCTGCTTCTACCTGTCCCTGGGCCTTTTTGTAGCTCAGTCATGCCTAGCCCAAATAACAGTGAGCCCTCTCATTTATAATCCTGCAAGTCAAAGACAGCCTTGATTAGAAGGTGGATGGAAAAAGTCCAGAGCAGAAGATAACAATTACTAGAGAAGGGAGGGAAGAAATGAAGGAACAAACAAACGAAAGAAAGAAAGAAGAAAATAAAATATTCAGGATAGTGATGTTTCCAACTGCAAAGGTTAAGAATGAGTTGATGGGGTAGGTGAGCAATCACCATCCTGTATTAGTCAAAATTAAACAAAATTAACTGGATACTAATAGCAGCTGATTTTGTGTGTGTGGGTTTACTTGAGCAGCATGTTGGAGAGCAAGGGTTCCAATTGCCATGGTGTATTTATTAAATACTCCCCCATATACAAACATACACATTCTTCCTCGGCTGCTATATTCTGCATTTCACACATCGATAAATCAAGATTGTCAAGTGCAAAAGAAAAGAAGAAGAAGAAACCTAGCTACAGGTCAGGCTTCGGTGAACATGCTGCTCTGATGTAGTTATCGGAGGCAGTGATATCACTCTTTATGTGCTGCTCCAAGAACTCTGAGGTCTCTTCTGCAATTTGTCCTGGGATCCGGAAATCAATGGTAGCTTGGTCCCTTTTGGGGCTAGGCTGGGTAAGAGCATTTCTGGCCTCAGCATGGCAACCTGTCCCTTGCAAGAACTGCAAGAAGTTCTCCTCAATGGAGCCTTCTCTGCTGGGTAACCTGAGATCCTCCTCTGGTGGTTGCTTGAAGAAACAGGTGAGGTGCTTGCTGAGCTCTCCTCTGATCTGTCGGTTGAGGCATCCATAGAAGAAAGGATTGGACGTGAAGCAAAAATAACCAATCCAAGTGACCACATTCTCCGTCTGCTGGCCAGGAAAATGCGAGCTCAGCACTGAGTAGAGATGGAAGGAGAAATAGGGCAACCAGCAGAAGAGAAATTGTCCCCCCACTGCTAGGAGGATGATGACAGCCTTTCCACCCCCAAACGTCCTCTGAGGGGTGGTTCGAGGGGCTCCTGAACTAGTCACCATTGTGGACCTACTACTAAGAGATTCTGATCTTTGCCGTGGGGTATCCATCCAAGTGGGGAGTGGACCATGGTGCATGGCAGCCACTCTAGCCACTTTAAACATATTACAGTAGACCACCAAAATAATGGAAACCGGCAGGAGGAAGTAGAAAACAGCAAAGAAAATCACAAAAAACTTGCAGTAGGCACTTCGGCTCCACTGCAAGGAGCAGGTCTGTCCATTGTAGGCTAAGGATTTATTGATATGGTCTTGGGAAAGCCATCCCAAGATGGGGATGATGGACATAACTACTGCCTTGATCCAGACACCAATCAAGACACAGACCACCAGGCTTACAGTCATTTTGACCTCATAGCGCATGGGGTGCACCACATAATAGTAGCGCTCTACGTTAATAGCTGAGATTGAAAGGATACACATGGTGATGAAACAAATACTCAGGAAAAGATAGGTATGACATATGGCATCCTCAAAGACAGTGCCATCAAAGAACGTTGAGCTGGACAGCATGGCTAGAGGCATTAGGGTAATAGCAGCCAAAAGATCCACCAAGCAGAGGTGGAACACAAAAACAAACTTCCTCAATGCTGGGGTTTTGATAATGACCGTCATAATTGCTACATTGCCCACAATGGCTGTCAAATCAATCAAAAGCATAAAGAAGAGACCCACAGACTCTGAGGCCACATCTCTGGGCTTGGTGTCTAGGCTAGAATTGAGAAGCATAGAACTCTGGGATGTCTGAAGCAGTCTTCTGATCCTGGCAGGATTTCGTACCCACGGGGTGGGAAGAGAAGGCTCCATGGAGATTAGCACCTCCCTTTACAAGTCCATCACCCATCCTATTCTGGGTCCCCAGAAAGTAATCAAAGAGAATCAAGAGAGATGGTGGTGTGCAAGCAGCCACGAGCCATATCATTTGCCAACATTCAAGTCCAGCAGGTCTTTGGGGTACTTATACTTTCCAGTACCGCACAGTTCTATGAGCCATTATAATCAGGGGCTCTGCTTAATTCACCAAATCTGTTTCATCTTGATTGTATGTCATAGGATATAATAGCATGGCAGTATAGAAAGTCCATGGGACCCGGCCTGAAGAACAGTCCCTTCCTTGCTAAGTGTATAAGGCTTTACTGCATTTTGCAACATGCTGTTTCCGGGGCAAATGTTTGCACCTGAAAGAAATACAGATATATTTAAAGATTAAACACTGTGTTAACCAAAACTGTTCCACTGACAACGTTACTAAAATGGGGCTGACTAAAATGGGCAGTTCTACCTTTAAAGCAGATTGTCCTTCAGGGGAGCCACTTGGACAGCTGCTGTGAAAGTCAGGCCCTTTGAACTTTCTGGAAAATAATGAGTATGGTCTCAGGGGACCATACTCATTATGGTTTCCGGGGACCTAGTAGTGGGTGCTCCCAAGAGAGGAGAGTAGGATTCTGAGTTCGGCCCCCAGCCTACTGAAAGTTGAGTCCTAAATGAGAATGTGCATCTAACCATACATTTATCCTGCATAAAATCAGGGGTTAAGTTGAATTGTTTCCGAACATACAATTTTTATTTTATTTTTATTGTATGCGTTACCGTCCCGTTTTCTTTCCAGGTTAATAATATGAAGCATGCAGGAGATATCTCGGCAGTGGAAAGATGGGGTAGAAGCGAGTAGAAATCCCAGTGTGGATGATCACACTGAGAGAGGAAGACATTTAAAAGACAGAAGAGATATACAGTAGACCAGCACTCTGTTTGGCTCCTTCCTCTTTTACTCAGCTCTGTGAGTGGAATGACCACATGTTATGATTGCAGATGAAAGCGCTAACCTTGTGTGCACTACTAGAAGATGGGTAACTACTCTGAATAAAGAGTACATACCTTTTTGAGTACAGCTTCAATCATCACTGCAAGAATTGTTGAGATCCATCAAATCTTATTGACCAAAAAAAAACCTTCTTCAAAGATGATGAAAGCCTTTTCCTGGGATTTGGTTAAGGATACACTATGTTTACTATTAGTATTCAGCCCACACAGCTGTCTAAACGAGGGCTGTGGTGGTCTCAACAGAAGGATTTTTAAAATGTATGTTGGGACTACCCTTATTCAAGAAGCTTTGAATTTCATGTGATAACCCTAGGTTTGTTTTGTCAAACAAAGAAATAAGGCAGGGCATATCCTTGACTTATTTATTTTTTATTTGCAGGTAGGGCAAATAGTTCAGATACTGCAAAGCAAGAGTTAGTAGTTGCTCACTATCTTAATGAGGCCATCATCGGGGGGGGGTGAATGTTAAGGGTCAGCTCTTAATATATTATTGTCTTTCTATAGAAAAGGAATCTTTACAAAGACAGCTGGTCTCCACAGACTTCGGAATGTCTTGAGTGATGGATCCTGTCAAGGCCTTTGTTGTTCTATGTAGCATTGAAATAAAATGGACCACTGAGAAGATTATTTTTAAGATCCCTCTCTAGTGTTCTGGAGCAAAGTTTTCTGGGATAGACTGGGTAATAATACTATCTGAGAGATAGCTAGAAAGTAAATGCTAACTTGCCATGAATTGATCAGATAGACATTCATGTACATAATTTTGCTTTCCATTGCATCCTCAAGTAGCCACCCAAGAGAATTGTTAGAGTGATTAAAGAGTTATATATCCTATAAAACTTGTTAGAGACCTCCAAAATCTGCTGTGACACATCTGCAAAGGCATTTTGATGGTAAAAGTGTCATTCATGTTCATGCCAATTTTAACATTGTTTTAATATTGAGGTATAAAATTCGTCACTTGGCTTAATCATAAGGAACCATTTTCAATATCTGAGGCAGAAGACATGGACAAAATGCTAATATGCATTGTCTTGAACAATGCCAGTCTTGATTTTTCCAAAAAACCCAAAGAAGGATGACTAAGTGGATCCATAGGGTGGTGAACATGCCTTTGTGTATAACAGCCGGTTGCCTATACTCTCCTAAATAACCCTCCTTAGGTCCAAGTCATAAGTGGGAGGAGATGGGTGATGGGATGCTGATACACACGTCCTTTGCTAAGGCAATATGCTTGAGAGGATGATATCTATGCTCCTTTTTTGTGTTCTTAAAAGCAATTGATTACATTGACTCTTTTAAACAAACTCAGTTTAAAAGAGTCAATGTAATAAATTGCTTACATTGATTACAGGCATGGTTGGGGACAGAATCAGCCTAAGTGACCTTGGCAGATGATTTCCTGCAAGAGAAAGACAGAGGGAATATGACTGATTGATCCTGCTTTGTTTTTTCAGTATGTAGTTTTGATCTCATAGATCAGGATTGTTGAGTTGGGCAATTGAGGAGGCAGAAGCAAGGTAGTGACAACAGCTCTTTAATATGTAGTGAGACTTCAGCAAATGTTACAGGCAAACAGGTCTCCTTAAATACCTGGCCAGTTGGGGAGCTGACCAATCACAAGTGACCTATTGTAGTTTAAATCTCTCGCCAAAACTATATACATAACACCCTTCCCCTCCCAGAAGGCACTTAGTCTATACATTTGCATATGAAATCACACAGGTGACCAGGGCGTGTCCGTGCCCTAGTTGACCTGCGCAGTTCAGTCTGAGGTGTGGCGTCGAGCCAGTCGGAGGGACCTTTTGTTTCTCCCGGCTCCGCCAATGGAACCTCCTGGATCTTGTTGGGGGTGTTGATGTCCTCGGCTGGGAGTGGCGTCTCGCTGGGGCGGCGCTGGATTCTGGATTCTGCAGCTAAGTCTTCCAATCTTCTCGGGCTTGAGCTAGCTGTTGTAGGAAAACTTGGGCAGTCAGGGCTTGGCATTTCTGAGTACATTCCTGGCTGTCCGACCAACCTCTTCCTAAGTTGATTGATGTGCCTATGCTAGATCCCTCCATCTCCCACATCTACAGTGTATGATTTTGGGCCCTTGATGTCAGAGATCACCCCAGCCACCCATAGGGGACCCTCTAAGTAGTTCCTTGCAAACACCGGTGTTCCTATCTGAAACCCCCGTAACTTCTGATCGGCCCCTCTAAAACCATCCGGGGAGTAGTTGGGGTGTAATCAGTCCAAAGTACACCTGAGCTTCCTATCCATGAGGAGTTTGGTTGGACTGCGCCCTATGGCTGTACAAGGGGTGGCATGTTGGGCTGCTAGGAATTTGTCTATTCGGGCCTGCCAGTCTCCCGCGTCCAGCCATGCCAGTGCCTCTTTGGCCATTCTCACAAACCTCTCAGCCAATCCATTACTGGCCGGATGAAACAGGGCCGAGAATGCGTGCTGGATGCCTAATTCTGCCAAGTACCCCTCGAATTGTGTTGTGATGAATTGGGGCCCGTTATCCGATACTAGGGTATCGGGCAATCCGTGGGTGGCAAAGAGTTTCCGGAGTGCTTTTATGACTGCTTCAGCAGTCGTGGATTGCATGAGAATGATCTCGAGCCACGTTGAAAGGGCATCAATGATCACCATAAAGGTTTGGCCGTGAAATGGCCCTGCAAAATCTACATGTATCTTTGACCAGGGGCCCTGGGGACACTCCCATTCCCTGACTGGTGCTGTGGGGGGATCTGGTCTGGATTCCTGTCAGGGGTTACACTTCCCCACCCACTCGGTGATGTCATTATCCATTTGGGGCCACCACACATAGCTCCTAGCTAGACCCTTCATACGTACAATTCCAGGGTACCCCTCATGCAACATTTTAAAAACTTTCTTCCTTAAGCATAAGGGCACAATGACGCGATCACCCCATAACAAACCCCCTTGAATAGACAGTTCATTTTTTTTGTAAAGAATGCTTTAAAATCCCTGCCCTCAGTCTTCGCTGGCCAACTCCTTATGACCCAACTCATGACAGTTCTCAGCACATGGTCTTTAGTTGAGGCTCTCACTACTTCCGTTGAAGTGAGAGGCCCTGAGTCCAAAACATCAATGAAGAGAACTGCTGCCTTCGGGGTTGGATCTTCTAAAAGGCCCGGTAGCGGGCAGCGGCTGAGGGCATCAGCATGTCCCAAACTCAGTCCCTGTCAGTGGACAAGTTGGTAGGAGTAAGCCACCAGGAAGATGGTCCACTGTGTCGTGCATGGAGACAAGGCAGTGAGGGTGGGCCGATCCCCAGCCAGGAGGCCCAAAAGGGGACAATGGTCCATGACCAATTTGAAATATCGACCAAACAGATATTCGTGAAATTTCTTGACACCCGACACTGCTGCGAGGGCTTCTCTATCCAGCTGGCTATAATTCCGTTCTGTGCTGGACAGGGTTCGTGAGTAGTAGGCAATGGGTGCCTCTAGGCCATTCGGCAGTCTATGGCTCAAGACGGCTCCCACACCAAAAGGGGATGCGTCACAGACAAGTACAAGTGGTAGTGTCGCATTATACTGGATCAAGAAACTGTCCATGGATAAGAGTTTTTTTACTGCATTGAATGCGGCAGCTTCAACCTTCCCCCAGACCCAAAGTGCATTTTTGACCAGTAACCGGGGTAGTGGTTCAGCGACTGTTGACTTGTCTCTCAGAAATATGGCATAAAAGTTGAGGAGACCCAGGAAAGCCTGTAGCTTCGATTTGTTTTTTGGTGTGGGCGCATTCTGGATAGCTCTTATTTTGCTCTCGGTGGAGTGTATTCCCGATCCATCCACTGGTACCCCAGAAATTCCACAGAGGGGACTGCAATCATGCACTTATTTCGTTTTATGCGAAGTCCAGCCTCCCTGAATTTGGCCAAAACTCACCTGAGTCTGTCCTCTAGCTGTTTCTTGTCTGTTGCGCTAATGAGTACATCAAAGTAGGGCACCACCCCTGGCAATCCCTGTAACAGATGCTCCATGGTACTTTGGAAAAGTCCGGGGGCTATGCTGTCTCCGAATTGGAATCTGGTGCATTTGAATGCACCTCTGTGGGTGACTATAGTCTGTGCTTCCACGGTAGTGCCATCTACTGGTAGTTGCTGATACACCTGTGCAAGATTGAGTTTTGCAAAGATCTTGCCAGGGCCAGCGAATGGAGCAAATGATGCACAATTGGAATGGGGTATGCGCTCTGCTGAAGAGTCTTATTTAATGTGCATTTGTAGTCCGCGCAGATGCACACAGACCCGTCTGATTTGACCAGGGTCACTATTGGGATCTCCCGCTTGGCGTGATCTACTGAGACTAACAACCCTTGCTTGATTAGCTTGTCCAATTCCAGGTCAATTTTGGGTTTGAGTGCAAATGGCACTTGTCTCGCCTTCAGTTTGATCAGAGCTACATTGGAGTCTAAGTTAAAAGAGATAGGGGTCCCCACGTACTTGCCCAGCCCATCATCGAAGATTTCCTGGAACTCCTGCATGAAGTCATTCTTCAAGGTGCTGCTGCTGGCACTGTGGACGCCGGTGAATCCCATTCCTAGGGCCTTGAACCAGTCCAACCCTAGGAGACTCGGTAGTGTTTCGCTGACCACGGTGAGGGGTAACTCCTTCTGGTGACCATAGGTGACCTGGAACATGCCGACTCCTACCACAGGAATTCTGTTCCCCTGGTAGTCCTGAAGTCGGATTCGTTGAATCTGGAGCCGGCTTTTCTTGATGTTGGGAAGGGCGGCCTTCAGGGTCGCCCAGGACATGATGGACAGGGATGACCTGGTGTCGATTTCCATCTCTCAGAGTTGTCCTTCGATCTCGACCATTGTGTGGACCTTCCTCTCGATGGTCGTGCTGGCCTGGCCGATCCTGGTGCTGGCTTTGAAATTCGCGCCGTTTTCTCTGGTCGCCATCTTTACTGGTCCGCTTGTGCCGTGCCGCCTCTGATTGGCTGAAGTTGTCCCGGGGCTTGTGATTGACTGGTAGGCTTGCCCTACCAGTCAATCTCGCCAAATGCCCCTTCTTCTTGCAATGCCTGCAGATGGCATCCCTGAATTTACAGGTTTGCCTCTGGTGTGCCCCTCCACAGCTCGAGCAGCTTCCACATCGCTCTTTCTGCTCCCGTGTCTGTCTTTCCGTTTGGAAGACATCCTCCTCTGACTCTTCCTCACTGCTGGTCTGGATGGCTTCTCGGTGTACCAGCGTTGATCTCAGGGTTTCCTTCAGGTTAGCTGGTTGTTGCAGTGTCTCCACAGCCTTGGTTGATGACTCGTGTGCTCTGGCCTCGTCAAGAGCACTGGGTAGAGTCAGATTCTGCCTCGCGAGCAACCTTTTCTGCAAGCATATATCTCTCACTCCACAGATTAGTTGCTCTAGGAGCGCATCATCGAGATCCCAGTACTCGCAGTGCTTCGCAGCCTTACGCAGAGCGGCCATGTACACGCTAATTGGCTCTCCTTCATGCTGTACTCGTTGCCGGAGCTTGTAGCGCTGTACAAACTTTGATGGTACCGGGGCGTAGTGTGCCTTGAGCGTGGCTTTTAGCACTTCCCACGAGACAGTCTGGACCGGGGTCGGTTCCAAGAGTGACTCTGCCATGTTGAAGACCTCTGGCCCGCAGTGGCTCAGGAACAGGGCCCTCTTTCGGTTCCCAGGGAGGCCCTGCATGCCGCTGGCTTTCAAGGCACACTTAAACCGGATCATGTACGACCCCCACTTCTCTCTGGCCGGGTCGAAAGGCTTTGGCGGTACGAATGCAGACATCGTGGTAGTTCTGCGGTGTACGGCTCGTCAGCCTGGCTGAATCCGCTGTAGGTAGCTCTTTTTCAGCTTGCTTCTCAGTCCCTCAATCCCACCTTCATTGCCAATGTTGAGTTGGGCGATTGAAGAGGCAGAAGCAAGGTAGTGACAACAGCTTTTTAATATATAGTGAGACTGCAGCAAAGGTTACAGGCAAACAGCTCTCCTTAAATACCCGGCCAGTCGGGGAGCTGACCAATCACAAGTGACCTATTGTAATTTAAATCTCCCACCAAAACTATATACATAACAAGGATTATGCCTGTGAGCTCAGAGTGGTTCATTTCCTGTTTTTAATGTTGATCTCAGAAACCAGCTACTATATGTGCTGCTGCCAAGAGGCTTTATCTTGTCCAAAATAGTAATTAACATTAACATATTTCGAGTCATTGAGTTATGAATATGCTGAGGCTACTCAATTCTATTTAGTTTCAAAAGTTATTCAATTGGGTGGGGGGGGGGTGTTCAACTTTGTACAAGCAAAGAACTTCATTAGCTTTCATTAAAGGAATCCCACTTTTTGTAGGTATCCATTTGAGCTTGAAAAACAGGTGGAGTTGCTATAAGAATAGGATTAACTTTAATGAGTAGATTCTTTAAAATAACAGTATCCTTTTATTTCAGGTTGAAAAAAGTCAGACTGCTTTAATACATAGCAAGGCAGTGATTCACTTATGCCAGATCCAAAATACTTCTTCCAAAATACATAGAGCCCTAATATAAACCATCTGAATAATAGACAGCATATTTTGAATTAGTATTGGGTTAGGGTTAGCGTGCGGTCCTCCCAAGCTCCATTTTTGCTGGCAGAGGGTTGCAGGAGGCTATCGCAGCCAGAAACGGAGTTTGGGAACCCCCTTTTCGCTGACAGAGCACTCGGGCCACCACAGGCATCCCCGACATGAGTGACAACGAGCAGGCCATGCCCACTCTGGCCACACCTACCCGACCCCCCTGAGGTCAAACACAACCCTGATGCGACCCGCAATGAAATCGAGTTTGATACCCCTACACTAGACCAACCTGGCTCTCAATTAACTCCCAATCCAGATTCAGCGTTTTAATTCTACATATAACATCCTAAGCAAAGCTTTTTCATGATAGATCGAAGTCAACCTACTTTACAATGTTCTACCTTGAACTGATCTCTGCATAATTTCCTCATTGAAATCCATAAGGCACCAGCAACTATATCACTGAGGAATCGGTCTTTTCTCCCAAACATTCACTGTGTCAATGTTACAGAAGAATTGGTCTGTTCCTTTTCCCCTTTTAATTAATGTGATTTATATTGTATTAATGCATGATTATATTTTTTTTCTTCACTTGGAAACCACTTTTGAATATAATTATGCAGAAAGCTAAATACTGTAAAAGTACACTAATAATAATGTGATTGCAAATATTTATATTTTAACAATCTGCTTGAGTTCAAATTACAGTAAATTAAGCACTATTGCATTAAAATATGCTAGCTATGTTTACACATAACATTAGGATATAAACCTTCGTGCATAAGCCACAATGGCTGTATTCACACATTGTCTTAAACCAAACAAAACACCCCCATTATGTTTTACCAATATGTGTAATTCCAGCAAAGGCCCTGGGGACATGGGTTTCTTTCAAATAACAATGTTTTCAATACCAGCTTCCCCAGAAAAATTTCCATAAAATTCCTTGTTTGGCAGTTTCCTGCTCTATTGCGGAAATTTTAGGGAAAGCTGGGGAGGGGGCAAGGGGGCGCAGTGGTTAGAGTGCTGTACTGCAGCTACTTCAACTGACTGCTACTTCAGCAGATCAGCAGATCAAATCTCACCGGCTCAAGGTTGACTTAGCCTTCCATCCTTCCGAGGTGGGTAAAATGAGGACCCAGATTGTTGGGGGCAATATGTTATTTATTATTAGTTTGATTTATATGCCGCCCTTCTCCCGAGACTCAGGGCGGCTTACAATGCATTAAGCATTGTATATTTAGTATACTGTTGATTGTTGTAAGCCGCCCAGAGTCCTCGGAGAGTGGGCGGCATAGAAATATGATTAATAAAAATAATAAAAACCTTTTTTAGTGTACTTCACAATTTGCCCAGTTCAGTTTCAGATGATAGTACCGGTAGTATTTGCTTAATAACCATTCATTCAGTTGCTGTTGCTGAACAAATGGTAGTTATGACTGGTTCTCAAAATTACAGTCATTGCAATGTGACCCTCCATGATCATATGACCAAAATTTGGGTGCTTGGCAGCCCAGCCACATTTATGACCATGGCGTCAACTCTCCACCCCCTCCCCACCTATCTACCCCACCATCTCTGCCATTTTGGCCACCCTGCACTCTAGTGCCCCTGCTGCCCTGTTGCCCTGCACTAGGCCATCCCTGCTGCCCCAGCTGACCTCTACTATCATCTTCCCACTACTACTGATGAGGTGAGCCCAGCCTAGGCATATGCTGGCCCTTCACAAGACCTTCATGAGGCCTTCATAGAGGCCACCTATCTTCTTACCCATCTGTGCTAAATGCATTGCATGAGGTGATAAGGGCCTGAGTGATTGTGTGAAGGGCTCGGACAATCTAGGAAAGGAAACAAGTGGGCAAAGGTCTTCCTGGTTATTGCTATCAACTGTTCATCAAGCAGAAACTGTATGTCCAGGAAGATCCCCAAATTGTGCATCATCCTTGGATGGGATATGCTACCACATCCAAGGACAAAGGCAGAATATGTCCAGACCTGGATAATCCAAACTTGGTCTTGGAAGGATTGTGTCAGAGACAATTCCTGACACATCCTAAATAAGGCTGCTAGACAGCTATCAGCATACACAGTAAGGGTGGAGAAATATTGATGTCTTACTGCCCTTGTCATTATAAAGTAGGCACTAATATTGGCTCTTATCTTTGTCCAGTTAGAGTCACTTCAAGTCTTCCCACAACAGTATTCTAGGAATCCCTTCAGGTGTTTCATCTTCTGGAGTCCATTGGGAAAGCAAGATGCACCCCATAATCATGTAAAGCAGAGGTGGGGAACTATGGCTGCTTTATGACTCCTAGGATTCCATAGCTGGCTCAGGAATTCTGGGAACTTAAGTCCATAAGTCATAAAGGACCATAGTTCCCCATCCCTGATGTATAGGAAGAGGTTGCATAGGAACAACATAAACTAAGGTCCCAGCCACCTGCCCATTCCAAGCAGTGCCTAGGGCTGTGATGGTGAACCTATGACATGCATGTCAGAGGTGGCATGCAGTATCCTTCTGATGGCATGCAAGCCATCACCCTGGTTCAGCTCCGCCATGCATGTGTGCGTGCCTCCCGCTGGTCTTTAGATCCCTGCTGCGCATGCGTTGGGGTGGGGCATGTGCAGGGAGGCTGCACGTGCATGCATGGGGGCGTGTGTAGGGAGGCCGTGGGCGCATGTGCAGGGGGCATAGCGTATGCATGAGGGGCGAGCACACATTGCATTTTGGCGGTTTGTGTACACTTTGGGCACTCAGTCCGGAAAAGGTTAGCCATCACTGGCCTAGGGGCTTAGCCAAAACACTCACCAGTTCCTCAGAAAACCCTAAACTCTCTCTGGAATCCCATTGGTCCATTGGCCCTTGGGATGAACCAATCAAATCAGCCCTGCCTTGCTGCAGAAAACAGTGACACCGAGTAAGTCAAAAACAAATCAGGAAGTGATTTGCCCATGGCAATGAACTGATGTTGATGACCACTGCCAGATCAAATCTCAATTACCCTGAGATAAAAAATAGTTCTAATATATGATCCCTGGGATATACCTGGGCATCGATAACTTGGGACAAGTCCACAATTGCCCTGTAGGCCACAAATTTCTGAGCTGCCCCAAAATCAGCGTCATCAAAGAGCAACAGCCTTGGGGACTCTATTGGCAACCAAGATATAGCTAACTCATTATCTATTGCCAAATGATCATGTAAGAATTTAGCCTTCAGAACTTAGTAAAATCTTCCCCTTGCATCTGTGTAAGTTGGTAGGCTGCTACAAGTGGCTGCTAAAATGGAATAGTTTCATGCTGTAAGTATTGATTTAGAAACTTCAAGCCTTTTTCAGAATTTCCTTCAGCAACTTTCTCCTTCTTTCAGACTGTTATTGAAGGATGAATGAATTTTTCTCTGTTGTAAAGATTTCCTTAATGTACCTTCACAATTCTGAGAAGGACAAACCAGTTAAAGGGTTTTGTGTATAATATTTCAGTAAAATGATCCCCTCACAGATACAATGGAGCCTGGCAGAAAATTGAAAAAGAGGAAATCCTCTAACTCTTTGCTCATTAGTGCCTTTATGTTCGTAGGAGAAATATCACATCTTTTTAAAGGGAAAAGGTTTGATTTTGTCTGTTCCAAATTATGGGACCTAACTACATATAAAGGCTATTTTTTTAACTTTGGTACATTATGGGATGTGGTAAGGGAAGATGACCAGCAGAATCCAAGAAAACCAAACAAATTAAGAGAGATGAGATTTCAGTCCAACTGAGGTGAAAGGTTTTCTAAAAAATCATTCTAGATAAACTCCTGCCAGGGATTTCTCATCTAAGACATTCATGTTCTACATTCACTCACAATGTCCACCTGGAACGTGACAAGATAAAAGCTGTCTTGTCCTCCTATTGATTCAGTATTGGCTAGGAGTGAGCCTGCTGGATTTCAGAAAGAAAGATTTCCCTGCTCTTTGGAACTGGAGGTCCCACTGACGGATATACAACAAGGCATGGAAGCTTTTTTTGAAATCCAGGTTCCAAAAGAAGAACAAGTTAATTATGGGGCACACATACAGCTTACTTACATTTATTGTTTGAAGCCAATTGAATGCCAGGAAATGAGAAGAAATGATTAAGTCACTGTGATGAAATTTATGGTCCCGCAGATATCCCCAGTGAGAATGATATCAATATTTATTTCTTTAAACATCTGCAATTAGAGGACCTAGTATGGATAGTGTAAGTTAGCTGATTAACAATAGCACTAACCTCTGTTATAGGTTTGTGAACTCTTATGGGCCTGAGGGCTTTGCACAATATACTGGAGGTTGCATTCTAAAAAGTGGTTGGGCCAGGAACCTAAACCAGTAGTGGGTTTCAAATCCTGTCATTACTGGTTTGCTCGTGGGCTTGCATGGGCTTGCGCACACAACACTTCTGCGCATCTGCAGAAGCGTCTGAATGGGTGGGCGGAGCCTCCTGTTGCCACCGCTACCTGTTCGCCTGATCCAGGACCAACAGGTAGCAACCCACCACTGACCTAGACTGTGTTTGAGGGGGTACCTAGAGATTTAAGATATAAAATAGGTAACTTAAATTCCAGTAAGGCTTAAAGTACTAATTCTGCTTCTTAATTATTTCCTTCTCCAATCCTCCAATAGAAAAATGGGCCAATTTTTCTGGCCTCACCTATTCTTGGCATTCCTGCTTTGTCATGTTAGTTCCCAAGCACAGTAGTGAGACTATGCAACTTAGCATGACTAGCAGGCAAAACAACACCTCTTACAAGAATAGAGAGCTTTAGTGCATGAGATAATGAGGATTTTCTTTTCTACTTGATCCTCCCATGCATCTGGCCATATCAAACCTGAAGGATCTGCGGAAGGCACTTACCCACTTGAGTTGCTCTGAAGCAGACAACTGCTGACTGGTCATCTTGCTTTCAAGAAGTCCATGCTGATGTCCTGGATATATCCCTTTCCACTCTAGTTCAACAAACAGGTTTGGAGCACAGCACTGATGGGGTGTAAAACAAAACAAAATAAAAGCAAAGTGTTTCTATCTATGACTTCAGCTTGGCCCTGGATAATATTAGCTTACTCAGACTTATTTGGCTCCACCCCATTTCTTCTGGCCCAATGGACAAAATCTGGTTAGGTTTAGCAGTATCCATGTATGGAGCAGAAATCCATTCTGACCTCTAGCTGGACTCTCTGGGACTTCCCAAAAGTCACTATTGGAGCACTTATTTAGGTGTTTTCCCTGTTTCTTCCTTTCTCCGTCTCTTTACCCAAAACTCTCAACCAAGCAGCTCTTTCCATAGACTGGGATGGAAGCAGGAACACCCTCTTTATCTCCCTGGCAGCACCAACTTCTCCTTCATCTTACTAGACAAAGATGACTTCTTTCAGTTAGTGTTTCTTCAAAAGAAACGAACACCCACAAAGTATTTATCTCTTCTATGAACAGGGGAGTTTCCCCTCATTCTCCATACTTTATAATTCCTCATGACCAAATATATGTTCCTTGATTATTTATTTACTTACAGATCAAAGCTATAGCCCATCCCACTCGTAACAAGGCATACCGTTAAAAACGATCCAAACGAGAAGAAGGTGTAACCAGGAACGAAAATACCACACATATAAATACAAATTCCCCACACTTCCTCCATAACCTGAGGAAAAACCCAAGTCTTCAAAGCCAGTTAAAGAAGAGCAAGATTGGGGCAACTCAATTGTCCAGGTGACGCTATTCCAGCGGACAGATGCCATGACAGAGAAGACATGCCACCCGTTTCTTTTCAGATGGCCTTGTTTTAAAGATGGGTTCCAGGACATGCCACTGTTGGACTTTACTGGATGGTTCAGATACTATGGTTTCCAAATGTTCCAACTGCTGAAATTCTTACTGGCAACTCTCCTCATCTATCAGCAGTAGTACACGTAAGGTAAATACGGTCTTCAAGAAACACCCACTCATGCATACAAGTTCAAATCCTGCTCACATGGATTTCCTCCACTGTCCTGGCTCCAGCCTTGTGAGACAAAGAATACCCCCCTCCCCAAAAAAAGCTGGACTTCCAATTCTTTTTCCTGCTCCTTTCCATCTGAAATGAATGACACCTACCCTGGCCGAAATGCCATCACTCCTGGCTGTTGTTCCTGTTCAAGAAACCTTACCCTAGGCTACTCCTACTGCCGGTGTAGTACTTGGAGACCAGCAGTAAAGAAGCAGGCCTCAGCTTATGCCAGAAAGGAGACGAATAAGAATCCTTAATGGAGAAAGGAATAGAAGAGGTTGATCTTGCTCATCTCTTTTCTCTTCTGCGGGAGAAATCTGTTCCCAGCATCGCATGCAAAAAGAATCCTCCCCAAATAGCTTATGCTCTCAATGCTCTCTCTATGGTCCTGTACTTATCTCTGTCTCAGCATCTTTGGGAGAATGGACTGGCTATTAATCTACACACAATCACCTGGATGATGGGAAAGGGCTAGCAATATACTACCCCAGATGCCTGCAAGTTGCTGCCTGGCCACAACTGACCCTCCTCTCTGCTCCCAGTTCCAGTTCATACCTTCCCTAGGTAGACTTCCAGCATACTGGATATCTCCTGCTTCTCTTCCACTGTAACTGATGCACAGATCCACTGCAGTGAAGGGTGAGAGGCAGCCAAGAGCTTGGGGAGAGTCTCAGCTTCTGGGTCCTAGATGCCTCCTGATTTCCATTTCAGTCTTCTAAATTTCTCCTGTGCACAACCTGGTATGCTACAAGTGGTAGGGCAAGAAAAATGTCAGCCCTTAAAACAAAGACATGTTCAGATGGCTAAACCAGACTGCTCCAGCCCTAAAACATCAGGAATTAAATGAAGAGAATGTAGATTCTGTGAAGTTCACCTTCTTTCAGGTTTCAGAATCATGCTTTGCCGGCTTCTTTGAAAAGACCAGCATAACAAAACAAAACAAAACAAAAAAGGTAAAAACTTGAAAATAGTGTGCTCTATAAAACTCAGGGTTTTCCAGATGTGGGAACTAGCTGGAGCTTTTTTTTTTAAGGCTCTGGGTTTTGTTTTTTACTGTTGCCTACCATAATGAGCAGGACTGGTTCCGACTTCCCTTTCTGTTCCACAGAGAGGCTCCAGCCTCCCATATCTCCGTATGAAATAAACATGCAATTGGTAGTCTCTTCTAGGTTACAGCTGCTATTTCCTGGCAGCAGTTCACCCAAGTACAGCCCTGCATCGAGCCAAACCAGGTCAATAGTTAACTGCCTTTAAGTGGCCACATTTCTTCCAGTCACGACTGGAACAGGCTGGCTGAACAAAGCAAGTATCTGAAAAGCTTCAGATCTCTCCCTCCCTCCCTCCCTCCCTCTCTCTCATTTTCCTTTTGTGTATTTCTTTCACAGTGAGATGTGGCAACATCTTCAATCATCTAGTGGACTGTATGATTGAGTCTCTGGACTGCAAAGCCCAGCTGATCCAGTTCATCTGGCTTCCATAATCTCTATCAATTCAAATGCCTTTTGGAAAAGCTACCCCCCCCCCAATGCCTCCCCCCATCCCACACAATGTCAAGCAATCTTTATAAACCTAAAGTTCTACCCCATGTCTTGGGTTAGGATATTTGGGTGGGCCCATGAAGTTGGGCGACGATGCAGAAAGATGGCCGTTGTTTTTATAGAATGCTTTTTAACTTTGGGAGGCTGCTCAGAGTTGTTTTGGATAATGTAGAAGGCTAATAAATAAATAAATCATAGAAATTGAAATCCTAAACATCTGAAGGGCCATCTTGAAGAAATCGGCTTCTTTTCAGGGCTGCACTCAGGCACAGTTGCATCTAAAATAAAAGGTAAATAAAAATGAAATGACAGTTGACTGCTTTTATTTCAGTTGAAAGCAGAGATATCGCTCAGATATGATACTAGAAATTACGGGGGCGGGTGGGTAGGTCATATTATGGTATCGTCAGATTAATTCAATCCAAATATGAATCATTAACTTATTGAAAGAGTAATGTTATTCTATCAATGACTGTTTTTTATCCAGTGCAGGTTAATAACATTGATTGCAGTAATTTGTAATCGTCTGCACAGAGCAGTTGGTTGTTCAGATATACAACTAACCAGATACTTTTAGAACAGGTTTGTTTTCTGACTCATACCAGAATCAATGCTCATGAAACTTTCAGCTTTGGAAATGTAAAGCAATATGGCCTCCTTCCATGACGTGAGCACAGCACAAGACACCAATCACCAATACAGAGTCTACCCTATCAGCTAAGAGACAAGATATTGGTGGGTCATGTTGAAACAAGTGCAGAGTGCAACATATATTATTATAGCAGACCTGGGAGCCTGTAGGGGAAGGCAAGTGATCTCATTTGCATTATTGCATCATGTGACTGACACAAATCACATCCTTCTCATCATTGCCCACACTTTGACATTCTTTCACAAAGCCCTGAAGCCCTGGTTTTGCCAACGGGCCTGGAGAACCTACAGTGGGATGGAACCAGAGGTGGGTTCTACTTACCTTTACTACTGGTTTGCAATGGGGCCGCACGCACTCTTCTACGCAAGTACAGAACATTTTGATGACATCGGGGTCAGTGGGTGGAGCCTCTCGCCAGTTTTACTACCGGTTGTATGGAACCGGTGCAACCGAAGGCAACCCACTACTGGATGGAGCCCATCAGGTGGCTTATTTAATTGACTAATTGTGGTCACCCAGGGGATGGGGTGGGGTTATTGCTTTTTATTGTCTTTATGTTGGGTTTTTAATCTTTGTAAGCCATCCAGAATCATTGAGAGCCAGTTGGGCAGCCATATGAATATTTCTTAAATAAATAAATTGTACTTATGTCATGTCATAACAAAAACTCACCCTGCATATGTTGAGAAGGATGTGATGTGTGGCTTCTAGAGGACCTCTGGATTAGCAGACTTTCACATAGACACTTAGAAGCAGAAGGTAGAAGGAACAGAAGTATCTCTCGGGTCATCAAGACTTAGTTTTTGACTGCAAGACTTGTACCTTAAAATACACAATGTAAGATGAGAGTAGCTCTGAATGCTTGAAAAATAATTGCACTTTTGTATCTTAAAAGCATCACTTGACCTAACATTCAAAGCAAGCGGTGCAATATATAGATAGATTTCAACCTCAGAAACACTAATTTTAGAATCAAATGTACAGCGGTATGATCTTAGCCTGTTTACCTACAGGTAAGGGCTTAATGGGATAAATGTTTAATAAGCATGTATAGGATTACAATGTAAAGCTTTAAGAGCAGGGCCATGTTTGTCTTTTGTCAGAAACACTTTACTTAGGATCAGGAGACTTTCCCAGACAATACTCACAACACTGTGTGATAAATATAGCTTTGTTTCTCACAGAAACCTCACGACTTCTTTGGAGGCTACAATTTGGATCTTAATATATATAGCAGAGGTACAGCTTGTTGGATTTCCTCAGAAGTGCTTATTCATATGATTAGTATTCCAGATATCGAGGCCTTGTTTCTCCAGGCTCTGCAGGAACTCACAATGAAGCTAAAACAAGGGGATTGAGTTTAAGTATGGAACGCAAGTCTCTTTTTTTCCTAAGGGCTTTCTCTCAGCATGCCATGCAAGCACAGACACTGTATTGCCTACTAATGGCAACATAAACAAGTCACATCAACAAGATGGGACGGAACTGATCAAACCTCACTCTGCCACACTCTCAAGAGATCAATCCTGGGCTGGCTTCCTCTCCATTACAGTGTATGGCTTTCTTATTTCCCAGATCCTGATTTGCTGATGGAGAAATAGGTCCCATCTGTTTTGACTTTAACCATTCTGGAGACTGGGAGAAAGACAGCGATAGTGGAATGTGATGGAGCTTTTCTTAGTGCTGAGTTGAATCGCTCTCAAGTTGGCAGAAAACAAGAATTTTATTTATTTTTTTACCCTGTCCTTATTGTCAGTCTCTATCTCGCACCTTACAACCACTGTTCCCAGTCACTGCAATCAATTTCCTTCTATTAATGTGGACTATCATATTTCAGATTTTATCCACCTTCTAGCTGCCTGTGTCAGAATACTGGGGGAAACACTGCATTTGACATCAGTATAGCTGAGAATATCACAAGCTGGGGGTAGTTGGCATTGCAGAAATGTAGATCTTTGCGCCATGGTTAACTATAGAAAGAGAGAGCAATTGATGCCTGAACTGATGTGGAATGACCCATTCTCCTCCTGATATCTTGATTCCTTACAACTAAGAAAGAAAGCGAGTGGGGTAAAGACTTATTACTATTGTTATTGATGGCCTGCAGGTGCAGCAAATCCCACTTTTTAAGACCCCATAGTTGCAAGTGCACAGCTTGCTGATCCAGCTTGCTTGTTGGTTAACAAACTTCCATAAATGTGTTGACTAGTGTCAGAAGAATAATTTGGGATTCCAACTCGAACTGGCGTTGTATAAGAATAAATTAAAAAAATGAAATCCAGACAGTTGTGAGGAAAGGAGAAATATTTATTCCCAAAAGCAAAGGGGCTTTTCTTTAGGGGCAGCTGCAGAGAAATGGAGTACAATGAGATTGTTTTATAAGGGAGCTTGTCCTAAATGTGGCAGTGCATACATGCTGATTCTAGAGTGACACTTGAGGGGTGTGTGTGTGTGTTTGTGTGTGTGTGTGTGTGTGTGTGTGTAGGTATATGTCATGTAAAAAAAAAAAGAGCCTTGATGGTGCAGCAGATTAAACTGCTGTTAAGTAGCATTTAGCTGCCAGCTGCCTGCAATTACTGCGAGTTCAAATCTCACGAGGCTCAAGGTTAACTAAGTCTTCAATCCTTCCGAGGTATGTAAAATGAGGACCCAGATTGTGGGGGCAATAAGCTGACTTTGTATAAAAAAGAACATCGCTTAGGGCGGGCCGAAAGCCCTACTAAGCAGGTATATACAAAAATATGAAGGCTATTGCTTAACAGATTGTTAGCCACTCTGAGTCTCCGGAGAGGGGCGGCATATAAATCGAACCAATAAATAAATATAAATATAAATATAAATAAATAAATAAATAAATGTATGATGTTTATTCTTGTGAACATGCAGTTCCCTTTAATTGACCCTATTTACTAATAGAGTTTATCCTTTGATACATGGATTAGTTCTGGATAACTTATTTAGGAGTTTGAGGAAGTTTGCGTAAAACATTTTTCCCCATTCCCGCCAGCCACAGTGGCACAGTGGTTAGGATGCAGTACTGCAGGCTACTTCTGCTGATCACCGGCTGCCAGCAGTTTGGCAGCTTAGGTCTCACCGGCTCAAGGTTGACTCAGACTTCCATCCTTCCGAGGTCAGTAAAATGAGGATCCAGATTGTTGGGGGCAATATGCTGACTCTGTAAACCACTTAGAGAGGGCTGTAAAGCACTTGAAGCGATATATAAGTCAAAGTGCTATTGCTATTGCTATTGCTATTGCTACTGCTATTGTTATTTTTACTTGATTAACTTAGTTTCAGCATGACTGTCAATTATCTAGTGGAAACGCTGATTCTCAGTCCATTGTAGATTCTGGTAATTTCTTAAGGGGAGATGAAAGCAGTTTAAAGAATAAAATATATTTTGATATAAAATTTCCCACATTAGGATATATGTTACTTTGTCCCTTAACATAATTATTTTATTTATTCACCTATTAAGATGTAGTTTGACTTTTAGCTTAGCCATTAGGATAATCCATGTTTTTTATTTTTGCATTTGAATGAATGGCAAATTGCATTTTAAACTACATTTCTCTTAATTAATTCGTAACAAAGTTATTTCTACTCCACAGAGAAGTCTGTTGTGGATTATTTTAGTTAGATTTATATAAATAAAGAAAAATATGATGGTAGTAAATCTGCCAATTCCTCTATTTATGACAACAGGTGAATCACCTTGTTTTCCTCACTCTATCCTTGTAAGAGTTTAGAAGACAGAAAACTCAAAATAGTCAAATTCTAAAGAATCTTGTTGTGATTGTAGCTGACTTTCAGGCTTGGATGCACAAACCATCTGCTGGGTACAGGTTAGCTCTGATCACCTGTAGACTTAGATTTCTTCCTCTGCTAAACATAGGAAAGCTTTCAACTTCAGGCAACGGTCAGGTGGGATTTTTTTTTCTTTAGAAACTTCTTTTGATATGTTATAATGAAGTTAAACTTTTCATAGCTTTTGAAAGAGTGCTTCATTTGTAGAGGACCAATACTTCGTAATATAATCAGGATTTTTCTATTAAGTAATTTGCAAGTAGTAATGTACTGTGATCTGAACAGTTCCCCAATTTATCTCCTCAAGCACTGAAGGTTGATATTTTTAAATTATTTATTTAAATAATTTTTAAATTATTTATTTAAATAATAAAGATATTTTTTTAATCTTTTAAAATAAAACTTGATGTTATTTGCCTTTTATAGAATTGGCATAATCCTCTAGTCACATGCTTTTAGCTATATAGCCAGGAAGTAGCATTATACAAATTACTAGATAACTTATGACCTGTTGGGTCATCCTTTGAGGCAGGGGTGAAATCCAGGAGGTTCTGACAGGTTCTGGAGAATCGGTAGCAGAAATTTTGAATAGTTCAGAGAACCGGGAAATAGCACCTCTGGCTGGCCCCAGAGTGGGGTGGGAATGGAGATTTTGCAATATCCTTCCCCCAGGAGTGGGGAGGGAATGGGGGTTTTGCAGTATCCTTCCCCCAGGAGTGGGGAGGGAATGGGGATTTTGCAGTATCCTTCCCCTGCCATGCCCACCAAGCCACGCCCACCATGCCATGCCCACAGAACCAGTAGTAAAAAAAATTGAATTCCACCACTGCTTTGAGGGAAAGGGAATTTGGATATCCCCCATTCTCTTTTCACACAGAATAATTAGGCTAATGATATATTTTTATTCCAGTGCAGAATGGTGCTCCTATCTCCTTAGAAAAGTGTCTTTTAACATATAGCTGCAGAGATGCTGCAATAGCCAGAACTTTGCGAATGAAACTGGTCTGAACATTGTGGATGTTTTAATGCATTCTTTAAGTTAGTAGATTTGAGGTACCTTGATTCAAAAATTGTTATAGTATAATGCACAGGGAGGGGGAATGAACTCTGACTTCATGCCAGCTTCCTCATTGACTTTTTTATAGGAAACGGACAGAGAAAATCACAAACACATGACCAGGAGACCTTGCATGAACTTCACAGAAATTTCAGTTCCACAGGAGTCCCCATTTTTTTCTACTTTCTTTCAGTTTTTAGGTACCTTGGAATGAATCAAACATTGTAGTGGTATAATGTACTAACTAATGGGCTAACTAAAGGGTACAAATGGACAGGAAAGTTATAGTAAATAGATTTCAACTTTTTATTCTTTTAGTGAGAGCCAATTTCGGGTTGTGATTTGGACTCTAATCTAGAAACTGGGAGACCGTGAGTTCTAGTCTCTCTAATGATCACTTGATTTTTGCAGCCCTGTTCTGGTTGCTTTATTTAAGACACTTAGTTTATTTGAAATTTGAAATAATAGTTTGTAATTTATATTTCAAATTAAACTCCCACAAAAAAAAGTAATGGATATATCCCTATCCAGCTAAGGCTCATCTTATATTATCACTCCAACATCTTTAGCAATGCTCGGTCACAATTATGTACCATATTTCCCTGGAATTTTAACTATCTCTGCTGTAACAGATTAACTGAACAGAAATTATAAATTATTCTTTAAAAATTTGTGGGGGGGGCGGGCAGTGTTTTTATAGGGATTTTTTTTCCTGAAACAGCTCTTTAAGGCAGCTTTCAATCCAAAATTAATTCAACCTTCCAGTTTCAGCAAAAGACATAAATAGCCAGTTTGGTGCAGCAGTTAAAGCATCAGCCTAAAAACCAGAAGACCATGAGGTTTTGTCTTGCCTTAGGCACAAAGTTAGTTCTGTGACCTTGGGCCAGTTATTCTCTCTCAGCCCTAAGAAGCAGACAATGGCAAATCACTTCTGAAACCTTGCTAAGAAAATTACAAGAACTTGTCCAAGTAGTCACCAGGAGTCAACACTGATCTAAAGGCACCGCAAATAAATAAATAAATGTTTCATACTTTAAGGGTTAACGCATTAAAGAAGAGTCCTATTGTGGAGATTAAGGGGTAGCTAATGAAGCTGAAATTACATCTGACCGAATATGATTCCAATTGCATCATTTTAATAATGACTGGTCGCTCCAAACCGAATCCACCAAAGTTTCCAATGCTTTCAAAGGAAAATTCATGTTAAGCACCTTCCAGTTATCATTTATGGCCAGATAATGTATCATCTTGCAGTGTGATACTTTCATATTACGGTCCCTGTCTCTGCAGACTCATGACATTTCATCCAGAAGCTGCAGTCCTATTCGCCATTTGTATTGCTTTAAGGAATCAGCCCCATGGCATTATTTAAAAGGCCATGGATAGCGGGTTGGTAACAGACTCTTGGCTTCAGCCACCTGTCTAGCAGCAACTGAGATTTAGGTCACCTGTCTAGTAGCTCTGAGCTCCAGATGGCTGTGCAGGCTGCAGCTATTGCCCCATCGTCTGTGGCTTTGGCAAGACTAATTATTTCAAAGTATTTCACTCCGGTCTAACATCTACATAAGATTACCATATTCGTGCTGTTAAAAAACAATGCTGTTAGTTAGTTTTCTATATTTCTTTGCTACTTTGTTGGCTGGACTTTTACAGATAGCCCTAAACTTCTGTCAGGTTTAATATATAGGGACAACTTGCTGGCCAGCCTACCAGCGCATAGTTCCTAAAGAGATTAGACCCTAGTAAGACAATTCTTCAATGTTCATAAAACGCAATTTTCATCAGAAACAAATATGAAACTAAGAAAGCAAACCAAATAAAACAATGTAATGCAAGAATCGAATTACTGATTGGAACTCTTCATTAAAAATCTCCCTGCTTCTATGTTGAACATGCTAACTTCATCACTCTCTTATATAAGTAGTCTTCCTCTCCCACCAGGAGCCAAAACTATCACTCTCTTCCTGCAGAGAAAGGCAAAAAAACAAACAAACAAAAATAATTTTATTATGGCTGTAAAAGCGTCAGTTCTTGCCACTTCCTTGAAGATACAACCTCTGTTAACCAAAGTATGTAATGCAGAGATGGGTTTCTTTCAGCAGGTTCTGACCAGTTCTGGAGAAGCAGTAGCAGAAATTTTGCGTAGTTCGGAGAACCATTAAATATCACGCCCAACTGGCCCCACCCCCATCTATTCTCTGCTTCCCAAGTCCCAGCTGATCGGGAGGAAATGGGGATTTTACAGTATCCTTCCCTTGCCATGCCCACCAAATCATGCCCACCAAGGCATGCCATGTCCACCAAGCCACACCCACAGAACTGGTAGTAAAAAATTTTGAAATCCACCACTGATGTAATGTAAACTCCACACATGGGCAACTGTGAAGGAGTTTGTTAAGCTTTGTCTTTGGTATGTTTCCCAAAGACAGCCATCTATAATTCAACAATTCATCTGGTTTAATACAGATTATGTAAATCCACAAAATATCTTGGAAGCTCCTGAATGCAGTGATTGTGATTTCTAATACCTTGGTAGGCTGAAAATGAGGACCAAAATATCTGTTAAATATGAAAGACACCCCCAACTGCAGTCTGAAAAATAGTTGAGGAAGCAAAAAATTAAAAGTTAGAACACTTCTTTCTACTATAGATAGCAGTAGCACTTAGATTTATATACCACTTCACAGTGCTTTGTAGCCCTCTCTAAGCGGTTTACAGAGTAGGCATATTGCCCCCAACAATCAATTTCACTAATCTCGGGAGGATAGAAAGCTAAGTCAACCTTGTGCCGGTCAGAATCAAACTGTTGGCAGTCGGCAGAGTTAGTTGGCAATACTAGGTTCTAACTATTGCGCCACCACAGATCCACTGGCTTCATCTCTCCACAGGCTATGAAGCAGCTGATAAATCACTTGTTTTCCCTCAACTTACTTTGCAACCATCCTCAGCATTAGAGAATATCTTTCTCATTGCTTCTAGTATAGGAAAATCTGGAGAACACAGGATTTAATTGTTTAAGTACAGCAATGGATTCAAGTGGATTAAGATATGGAAGTTTAGGAATAGTTCTACTCAAGAACTAGGCAACAATCATCTAATTCTCTGGGAAAATTTAACTTGTATTTTGCTTTTTATTGTTGTTTTTTTTATCTTGTAAGCTGCCCTAAATCCTTCGGGAGAAGGGCGGCATATAAATCGCAATAAAATAAAAATAAAATAAATAAATCCACAATGTTGCCAGTAACATTAGTTTTTATTTAAAATAATATGGCTTCATGGAGTTTCAGGGTGGTTCACTTTACTATTTGTAAAAGCTACTGCCTTAGCTTTTCTCACCTTTCTTCTTTTTTAATAATTTTTTATTAAAAGACTTAAAAACAGTAATAAAAATTATAACAAATTAGAACAGAAAAGGGGAAAAAAGGAAATAACGGAGAAGAGTAAAAGTGCAGCCAGAAAAGGAAATAATAAAATAGAGAGGTATAGAATAGAAAGAAAAAGAAAGGTATAAAGAAAGATATAGAGACAAAGAAATGTAATATTCTTCACAGCGGTTATAAGTACAATTATATTTTGACCTTTTTCTCTAAGGTTACATCATGACCATCTTCTTTCTAATATCCTATCCTCGTGATGGCGAACCTATGGCACATGTGCTGGAAGTGGCACGCAGAGGCATCTCTCTGGGCACACCAGCCATTGCCCATTGCTCTTCTGGGTTCTGGCGTGCACATGCGCGCCGACCAGCTGGTGTTCGCACACGTGGGAGTGCCAGAAATCAGAAGACCAGGTGTACCGGGGAACTGTTCTTCCGGTTTCCGGTACTCACACACACACACACACACACACTCCTGTTTCAGCACTTGTTGCTGAAAAGGTTTGCCAACACTGTCCAATCATGTGTAATCATCACAACCCTAAATCATGTTCATTTTTTAAAAATTTTACACAAAAAACCATAAAGGTTTTCCAGTCACAATCAAAGTAGATATTGCCTTTATTTTTAAATCAAAAAAGTCAGTTTATCCATCTGAGCAAGATCTGTTAGTCTCACCAATCATTCCTCCTTCCTACTGGGAAGTGCCAAATCCTCCCAACTTTGTGCATATCATAATTTTGTCATAGTAATCATGTACTGAAATAATATTCCATGACTGTTTTCCATCAATCCTAAAAGGAAAAGGCCTGGCTTCAATATATTTTTTTAAAAAAATCCTATGTATCATTCTATTTGAATCCACATTGTTTTAGCTTTTTTTTTTTTATATCTTCACCAAGCATGATAGAATGTTGTACACATTTCCACCATATATTTGAAGTGCTTCTGTACATTATAGATAATTTATTTGGCATGATGTCCCAACAATACATTATTTTATAAAAATGATCCTTAAGATCATAATGTAATGTATATTTTAACCCTTTTAACCAAATATTTTCCCATTGATTCATCTGTTTGTTATCACCAAAATTCTTAGCCCCACTTTATCATAAATTCTTTGACCTGTACTTCCTCTGTTTCAAAATACCTTTCATCAGATTTTTAATAGATTTTTAATAGAGTTGGAGAAGTTAGCTTAGCAGCTTTCACTTCTCCCTAATAGGTAGTCCTGTGAACTAAAATATGATGATGATTATCATCTTATAAATATACAACATTAATAAGGAAATGATTAGGGGAGGACAAAAAGGGTATACTTCCGTTTGTATAAACCAAGGGTAGCTTTGGGAGGCTAATTAAATTATATTAATTAATCTATCACCATTTGTATGAAGGCTGATCTTGAATAAAAATCAAACCCATTAGCTCTTCTCATGTTACCTGTGTCATATGCAGTTCCCATTAATGGGACAGGAAAAAATGATCTAAAATTGTACTTGCATTCTAACAGTGAAATCTTTGATTTTGCATTACAATGTGCATCAAAATAAAGATTCATGTGTGAAATGTTCTTATTTATGTTACTTTCAGTTTAAAAGCCCCAAAGCTTCTAATCTGAAAGCATTAGGCTTTCAGGAGGGCTAGATTACATAAAAAATACAAGAATGAAAGTTTATGATGGAACATTTGCTTCTGTCCGCTAGCAATCCTGTCCAATCACTGCCATATTCTAAACCATTCTCATATACTGCCTGTACTCTTACAAATCTAGTTTTTACAGCCACACAAAGGCTAATGACTTGTTTTTTTGTTTGGGTTTTAGTGCAAATCATGTTTCTCTGGAGGATAAATTCTGTGCCCAATATAACACTTTTTCTGCCCATCTCTGGTATTTGTTTTATGCTCTTGGAAGAACTGTCCATCTGGGTTCAGTTCCAAGTGGGAAGAAAGACCCCGGAAACATTGAGACTGCTTGGAAATATGGTTTAATGGTGGACAGGACCATATGGGTTTGAGGTCCTGGGAAAAAAAGAGCACAAGGATGAGAGAGGGAGAGAGATTTATACCCTCTCTTCAGCCCCCCATTGGGGCTTCCTGTTCCTGTGTAAGAAATGTACTCTGATTGGTTGTCAGACTCCCATGGGGCCACGCAGGGGTAACTTTGTAGACTGTCTTGAGTCCCAGGCCTGGTTGAATCTTGCTGGGTGATGATGTAATGAAGGGGCTTTGGATAATTCCTATTTTAGCTTAATGGCTTTATCCTGGTTTGGATTTTGAGTGAAGGCTAATCCTATCATGTCCTGAGGGCCATATCTTTTGTTTTGTAGATAAACTGGTTCAGCCTTTGTCTTGTAGATAGGTTGGCATCAAAATATCTTGGGGGAGAGGGAGCAGAGGCTCTGAGTTTATGTCTTTAGAAACATGTTTTTCCTTTAGAGAAAATACAATATTCTGCCTTTTTAATATTTCCTAGAATATTTCATTTTTCTAGAAGAGGGGTGGGTGCTAACTACTTACAATGTATTTTGGCTGTAAGATGCTTTCCTGTCCAAAGTGCTGGCAAGAAATATGCATTTTCCCCATGCAAAATATGCTTCTGCCACTAAGCTATTAGCCCCTCCTTTAGGCATATATGCTGCTATTTAGGGAAGCGAGCGGCTGTTTATTTTTATCTGTCCCTTCTTTTCTCCTGCATCATCTACTTTCATTGCGGGGCTGACAAAAATAGTACCAGGCAGGAGATGCTGCCAGTTTCCCACAGCACGCCTGTCCCTGAAAGCTGCATTTTCAGCCTCTCGTCCGCCATACATTTGCACTGTTAGACATTTAGCAGCTGCTGACTCTGTTGAAGACGGGCTGACTGCCTTCCGATCTTTTATAACTCTCAAGAGAGCCTTGGTTAACTGAAGATCTCAGCCTGGAGAAGACAATGCATATTCATGGCGCAGCCCCTATTGGTCACGTGTACCTATTGCTAGGTTACAAGGACCCAAAAATAAATCCTTCAATTTAGATTAGACCTCAGATGAACTGTTTCCACCGCTGTGGAAAAGACCAGAAAGCTAGTTATAGCATGGATATTAATGAGGGGGAAAAAAGAAAAGACAGCGCAATAATGAGGAAAACCTCTGATGGGTAAAGAGAGGGTTCTCCCTGATTTGGGAATCCTCCTTTGGGGGCACATATTTCCCTAGGCAGACATTGTTCACAGAGTTGCTCCCAATTTGCTCTCATCATCACTGCAGAGGGCAGCAGAGCTCAGCACTGTCCCACCATCTTGAAAGTAGGACAGATTTGCACCGTAAGGTTGACTTACTCGTTTTTAGTGCCTTGTTAATTGCCCAGTTGGATAGCATCTTTTGAATCAGACTGTTTCTACCATCAAGGATTTTGACATTAGATCCGATCCAAAAAGCATTTGGCAGGGGTTGTAATCCATGAGAAGTGTTCCAACAAAGGGAACACAGCAGTTAACACAGGAAACTCGTTGTGCATCCCATGCTGATCTCTATCTCTGTGTCTTCATGTGTAGTCCATAAGAAAAATATGTGAAACCAGGTGCTTCCACAAGCTATTTCTTTTGTTCAAAATTAGAGGGCATAGCCCATATAAGTGAGCTATTTTCCACAGTGCTCATTCTTTTCATATCACGGACCAAAAATGTTTAACCTTTGAAAGGAAAGCCAGGCTAAACCTTACTTAATGATTGATGAAAACAAGATAGCTGTTCTTGCTTTCAAAGAAGTTGTGGCCATCTCCCCAAATGTTTGTTCTAGAATTCCAAGGGTGTTGTAACAACTATAAGATGCCTTTAGGCTGGAAGACCCAGGATATTCAAATTCTTCTTCTGCTGGCTTTCTTCAATACTTTGGTTTTTTTTTTAAAAAAAAAGTTTGGTAAAAAAAAATGGTTAGGGACTTGGGAGCCAACCAATCTCTCATTTTGCTATCGTCTGGAAATAGTCTAGATAAATTTAATTCTAGAAGACAACCATGCTTTTTAATTAAGCTCTACCACCATCATATCCTTGTAAGAAGTTAGCACCCAGCCCTCTCCTAGAAGAATGAAACATTCTAGGAAATATTAAAAAGGCAGAATATTATACCTCCCTGGATGAGAAAAGGAGAAACATGTTCTTGGAAAACAGACCCCACCTTTGTTAATAGCCCCATAAAGGCTGGGCCATTTTATTTACAACACAAAAGACCTTCACCCACAGGACATAATAGGATTAGCCATCTCACCACATGAGATTACATCACCCAGCAAGATTCAATCAAGCCTGGGACTCAAGACAACCAACAAAGTTACCCCTGCACGGCCCCATGGGAGTCTGACAACCAATCAGGATACAGTTCTTGCCACAGGAACAGGAAGCAAGTTCAAAGCCCAACAGAGGGTATAAATTTCTCTTCCTCTCTCACTCATGTGCTCTTTTTGCCCAGGACCTCAAACCATATGGTCCTGTCCACCATTAAACCATCTTTCCAAGTAGTCTCAGTGTTTCCAGTGTCTTTCTTCCCACTTGGAACTGAACCCAGGTGATCATTTCTTCCAACACGCTCCAAAAAAACCTCTATAAAATCTACCAGAATGATTATTTAAAATATTAGTTTGTTGACACATTAGTTAAAATTAGACAATAAATTGTACCCTTAACATTGTTTGAATGGATCAAAAGCTACACATACACACCTTTTTGTCTTAAATAAAAAATATTAAAAACCAAAAGGTAGCATAGTTCCAGATTTCCATCTTTTTCCCATTATAGAATCACAGAAATTTCCAGATTACTACATCCAAAAGCAGCATCCTGGGCTTTGGAAATGACCGAGATCCCAAATTAAAAGCTATAGCAAAAGCAATGTATTTCCCAAAACCCACAACTCTGGAATGCATGGTCACAGAATATATTTATTTAATGTACGGAAAGAAACAATATTACTGTATTGTTGTCTGTAAACAGATGAAATACTTGATCCAAGCAGTATAAGAAATATTTATCCGGAATATTTGTGTTTGCTCAATCTGTTGATCATCATCTGGCTTTCTACACACTGGTTTAGAATTGATTCAAAAATAATGTTTTATTTTAAATTCTGTCTGTGGATCTAATTCTTCTGAACTAGTGGTTCCATTGTAAAAGCTGAGTGCGTCAACCCTGGAGCCATCTTTGAGCGTCTTCAGGGTTGCCAAAGTGAGGTTGGCTGGAGCTGTGGGAAAGGGAGGGGGAGTAGTGATGGTTGTGTGTGATGTGGGGAAGAACTTTGGATTTTGAACTGGGAGGGGAAACCCCTGGGGACATATGACATGCCTAAGAAATCTATATTTTAAGGAACCCTGCCTTGGAGTTTTGATATCCTAAGGGCTGTTGCTTGGATCCCCGGCATTGTGTATGCAAATACAGGTAGACTTATGACCACAATTGAGTCCAAAATTTCTGTGTTAAATGAGAGATTTGTTAAGTAAGTTTTACCTGATTTTACTACATTTCTTGTCACAGTTCAGTGAATCAAAGCATTTGTTAACTGAATCATATAAATTGTTAAGTGAGTCCCTGCAGTTGTTAAGTTAGTTAACAATACTGTGAATCTGACTTCCCCATTGACTTTGTTTGTCAGAAGTTCACAAAAGGTGATTATATGACCCTGGGATACAGCAACAGTCATAACTATGAACCAGTTGCCAAATACCTGAATTTTAATCAGGTGTGACAATGAGGATGCTACAATCGACATAACTATGAAAAACAGTCATAAGTCACTTTTTTCAGTGCCATTGTAACTTTGAATGGTCACTAAATGAATTGTTGTAAGTCCAGGACTACCTGTACACATGTAGAAGAGTGTGTACAATCACCACACGCACACACATGGTTGTATTGTATCTTCCAGAATACTCTGGTTGAGGATGTCTTTGAGACAGAGGTAGCCAATTTGATGATGTCATTCCTTCTACTTCAAGCTTTGCACTTGTTTATATGTATGGCAATTCATATTGTTGACTAAATTTATCCAGGTAACTACTTGAAATGATATGAAAAACTGAATAAACTGAATAAAATTGAATCATTCATTGCTATTACTGGAGATCAGGTTTTTGAGAGAAACTCAAAATGGAGAGATAGCCTTTGGACAGCGATTATATAGTTTTATTGTCAAATGTGTATTGTCTTTTTTTGCCTTGTAGCCACTTCATGCAGAGTTGCACTTAGCTATTGAAAATGTGTTTCTACACCAAACAGAGTCAAACAAAAGCTGACAGCTTTTTCATGCAACTAGGAACCAATTTATTCAAAGGCAGCTGGACAAAAGCATAGGAAAGGCTGACACTGGGGAACTAACAAGGACATGGAAAGTAAGTTCCAAGGGAAGGGAAAATATACAAATTCAGAGTAGTTGCAGGGCACATGGAGAATCTTCACCTCCATTGAAAGACTCACTGATGCTTTCAAAGCCTTTTAATAAAACCCATTACCAGGCAGTTTCATTTCAGAGAATGAACACAGGGCTACAACCATGTAGAAATATTTTTCAGTCTGGCACAGTGGCTGAACTTGAACACAGAGAAATACCTGGAAGAGCTGGGGACCTCACACGGGTCATGTTTTCAGTTCACAAACACGAAGTTATGTGATTTGCATTGTGTGTGATCTTGAGACTGGCTGCATGTGGTCATGCTACTGGCAAAGATAATGGTGGAGATGGCAGAATCACAGCCTCATGGGACTTTAACCTGCTTCTTGGTGAGCCCAAGGCAGTTCAGGGGCTCCTAGTCCCAATGGCAACTACGGACCTGTCCCAGGTAATATAGACCTCAGTGCGTAATGGGCACTAGGTTTGTGTTTTGCCTTGGGGCAGTTACAGTGACATCTACTATGTGAGGTTATTAGTATCACTTCATTACATGGAAAAATCATTCTTTGGATGCCCTCTGATTTGCTAATAGTTCACCCAAGCAAGGAGACCCATGCTGTTGGATTAGCCTATCACAGTCGACTGATGGACCCTTGGGTTTTCCATGAGGATCTGTTGGTGATTCAGCTGAGTCCTTGGTAGGCAGGTGATTGAAGCCCTGGACTAAAACGCTGCTCTGCAGCTCTGTGCACCGATCCCAGGGTATAACTTGTTTTTCTGGGCGTTCCAGTGAAGTGCCATTCGGAAGTTTACTCGGTGAAATTTATTTAAAAAATAGTAAAAATAAGGGTATTTAAGATTGTGATTCTGATTCACAGGCTAGAGAAGTTAACACTTGTTCTCTATGCCTTAATAATAATTCCCTCAGTTTCCAAATTGTTATTTGAGAAAGCTGTTCATACCTTCCATAAAGCTACATTACAGATAAACTCTCTGTTTAAAACCGAGAGTTACTCCCAAGAAACTCCAGACACTGCAACTAGGAAGAGAATAGATGGACTCCTAACAAAATTGTATTTTTTAAGCTTGTTCAGGGAAAGCCATCAATAGGCTAACCAAGCCTATTGATAGGCTAACCAAGTTATAGTTCACTTAAAATTCTTTCAAAGCTGTGTGTAGTACAGCTTTCTCCAAATCTCTTGGCAGGACCTGCAGACAAGTTAAAGATATACAGAGTTATACACAGTGGTGGGATTCAGCCAGTTCGTGCCACTTCGGGAGAACCGGTTGTTAACTTTCTGAGCAGTTTGGCAAACTGGTTATTGGAAGAAATCATTAGGGCAGAGAACCAGTTGTTAAATTACTTGAATCCCACCACTGGTTATACACAAACTTTATTTTTAAGAAAACAAAAAAAGAGGTTTGGCATAATCATTCTCAAAGAAATCATCCTATAACTGAGACAGTTTGTCCCTAAAAAATGCAGTCCTTTACAATTTATCTTGGAGCGGGGAAATAAGAGAGAATAATGAAGAAGAAACCCCTGTGGCTACTATATAGATTTGTTCTTTAAAATTCAGCAGCCACGTCATTTCAGTGTTTTTGTACCATTGGAAATATTCATCATCCAAGACTTTATTGACATCATAAGGTCCAGTACTTTGCCCCAGTCTAAGAAAAGAAGGATCTGCTTAATGATAGAATCAGCAACTCCAGAGAGAATGGTCAATAATTTTGCACTCGCTGAGGTGCAAAACCTTTGTCTAGACCAGGGGTCAGCAACCTGCTGCTCCAGAGCCACATGAGGCTCTTTGGGCCCTCTGCTGTGGCTCTCTGTCAGATGAACCGACCACTGGCTAGCCCTGCCCCTTGCCCTCCCTTCCCAGTCACTCCTTGCCTGGCCTGAGAAGGTAAGAGCGACGGTGGGGGATGGAGAAGCGGCCAGGGCAGGGATAGAGATGGGGAGAGAGAGAGAGAGACATAGAGAGATACAGAGAGGGAGGGGAGGGAAGAAGGGGGGGGAGAGAGAGATATGTCAAAAGGATTTTGTTTTTTAGGTTCTGTGCCCTAATGACTGGCTGGGTAGGCGTGGCTAGAGGGGTCATGTGACTGGCAGAAGTGAATGACATCGAGTTGGCCACGCCCACCCAGGTTTTGTGGCTCCCGGTGTTTTCTTTTCTGTGGGAAACGGGTCCAAATGGCTCTTTGAGTATTTAAGCTTGCAGACCCCTGGTCTAGACTAGGCTTCTCCAAGTTGGTGTCCTCTACTGTAGATCTGTTAAGACTTCAAAAAGTTAAAATCCCAACCCATCTGAAGGTTATAGAAGCCTACCCAAGGCTGTAGGGTGTCAAAATGCAGAGGAAGAGAAGAAAACTGAGAAATTACACAGAAGTTCAACACAGAAATTTGAATGAGCCAGAGCTATCTTTGGATCACAATGGGCAGATTGGAGATAAGGACTAGAGCCACGATGGCGAACCTATGGCACTTATGCCATAGGTGGCACGCAGAGCCCTCTCTGTGGGCACGCAAGCTATCGCCCCAGCTCAGCTCCGCCACACATGCACATATACCTCCCTCTGGCCAGCTGGTTTTCGGGTCTCTGCCATGCATGTATGGGGGGGCAGGGCACATGCAGAAGATGCTCATGCATGAACAAGGGTAGGGAGCATGTGGGGGGTCGTGTGCACATGCTTAGGGGGAGGGGTGGGGGGGCTCACACATGCATGCGCAGGGGGATGGGTGTATGCAGGACTTGTGCATGTATGCACAGGGGAGGGATGCGTGTGATGCTCGCACATGCATGCGCTGGGGATGGGTCATACATGGGGGGCGTGTGCATTGCATTACACATGCTTTCAGCACTTGGTGCCAAAAAGGTTAGACATCACTGGACTGGAGCTTGCCCGCTGCCAACCTGCATGTTTAGTTCATATGATGAGATGTTCATCTTATAACTATTGGAAGATATAAGAAAAGTAATACCTGTAGAAGGGGAGTAGAACATCTGACTAGGAAGACGCAAGCTAAGATTTCCAGGCAAGCTAAGATTTTGAGTTGGAGGGAGTTTCAGTAATATGAACCCTGATGAGTAGAATACATCCAAGGTTGGGGCAGCTTGGGCTCAGGGTTATGGTCTTTGTGGGAATTCCCAAAGCTATCTCTCTCACTGGAGGAGTCATTTGCAGCATTCTATAGGAGCAAATGAACGATGGATCTTTTTACTTGTGGAGGGTCTCCTAGCACTTAACATCTGTTGTTTCCAAGGCAACTGCCAAATGCATCTCATGGCAATAAGGCCGGTTCTGGCCATTAATAGCACTACTTGGCAACATGCCCCACGCCTCTTATTTGCTGCTTTGATATGCATGCTATCTTTGATCTCTGCTGGGGGAAGAGGGAGGGAACAGCAGGGAAAGGGGGATTCATTTTCTAACACAGCAGACGTTTACCCCCAACAGAATCTGCAAGCTCAGGCCATTGGAAGCAAGGCAGAAGCAGCTGAAAAATGGGGCTGTTAATTGGCAGATCCAGTGTAGCAGGAATGACACTGCATCCTATTTCTCACTACCACATGCTCTCTTTGTAAAAGGGATTGACTGGAGTACTAGGAGCACACCATGGAAGCTGGATCTGTTTTTTCACTGTTTTCATTCTCCCTCCTCTGTCTGTCTGTACATCCACCCACCCACCCGCCAGTGGTGGGTTCTATCTATCTATCTATCTATCTATCTATCTATCTATCTATCTATCTATCTATCTATCTATCTATCTCTCAGTCCACTGACTTCCTTCCCTTTCTTCTTCTGCCCATCAGTAGTGGGGGGGGGGGGAACAGACCTGTCAGTTAGTATATGGCAGCAGCAATGAATGGAGTGAATCTCTTTTAAAACTTTTCACTATTTCCAGGCTCCTTCCAGACTCCCATCTCCTAGATCCCATTCTGCTGTAACCTAAGCTTGATCAAGTTTAAAAAAACAAAATCAGAATCATGAAGGGAAATCATAAGCAAACTTTTATGTAAAATTTCCCTTCCTTCCTTCCTTCCTTTCTATAGGCGATACATGCCTACTTTGAGATTCTTCTGTAAGCAGTCAGTTTTGTTATCTTATTGTTATGTTTTTTTGGCTTTCACATTATTTCATTGCTACATTATTTTGCAATTACATCAGTCGTCTGCAATATCTTCCCACTACTTCACTCTTCTTGGAAAAGAAGTAGAAATAACTCCAGAGAGGAGAGAAGCAGGTCTGTCCTTACTGAGAAACTAGTTAGTCCTGCAGGGCAGTTCAGCTGAAACTCTCCAGTGGATGGGCATCATAGGAGGGAGAGAGTGATTGAAACGGACAAATGCAGGGAAAAAATGGCCAATCACCAACATATCCATTATTTTGAGGTCAATGCAATCAGAAAAAGCAGGGCAGCTGAATCTCAATAAGCATTTCAAAGTGCTTATTCATTTTAAAATTACAGAGTGAAGAATTACCCATTTTCTCCTCCAAATGCAATAGTGGAAGCTTCCTTTTCTCCTCTCTACCTTGTTAGGAGTTTGGAAAGAAGTTGGCATCAGAAACAAAAGTGCCAGCTGAAAGATTTAGAGAAAAATTAGGAAACAAAGTTCCAAGAGAGCAAATGCTATGAGACAAATAGTAAGTGTAATTTTGGAGTGGTGCCTCCAAAAAATACACCTCTTATCCAGGGGTGAAATCCTCCTGTTTCGGACCGGATTGGGTGATCTCATAGCAATTGTGGTTGGTGGTTCGGAGAACCGGGAGCAATGTGGTGCAAGGCTCCACCCACCCACCCGGGTGTCGTTACTTCCTGGTGTTTTTTACTCTCTGTGCATGCACAGGTTTTTTGCATGCACAGAGGGTCTGCGTGTGCACCGCATGCACTTCTGAACCAGTAAGGAAGGTAAATAGATTTCACCCCTGCTCTTATCATACCCACTATTGGTTTCATGACTAGGGCAACGAGTGATAGGGCATAGCAAGCTTTACATCTCTTGCAGGCATCATCAGTCTTAGTGTCCAAATGAAAAGGAAAATACTACTTTGATACCAATGCAGCTAATGAAGTCTTAAAGTTGTCAGATCCATTGGACGCAATATTGTGTGACCAAGGAAGGAATATGGTGCTTTGTGATACAATAGCTGAAGTGCAAATGACAGCAGAACCATTATTTGGATTTGGATTCAAAGTAGAAAAGATTATAGTGGCCTGTCCCTTATGTCAGTGACCCTCCTCTCCTGAAGAAGGATGAGAATTTGATATATTATGACCTAGGCTGCAAGGGGGAGTAAGTGGTATGGGGGAGAAGTGGGGCATAGCTTTCCAAAGACTTGCACGAAGGTTTTTGAAATTTCTTGACTTGCAGTTGATTCAGCAAGCCACATGGGGGTAGCATTGCTGTAGTTTCCAAAGCCTGCACCTACAGCCTGTCAGTGGAATTTATTTATAGGAAAGCAAATGTTAAGTAAATTGTTCCTATATATTATCTGCCATTTAGTCCTTCTGGAAAACAATAGGATAAATGAGGTCTATATCAGTTTCCCCTTATCAACACATTGTTCCTCCTGCTATCTATATGTATCCTTGCAACCGACTGAAGCCTAGTTAGATCTTGGCTACTTAAAAAAAATAAAATATAATTCAAGCACTATTGAGTCAAAGCCAAGTTGATATTAGTATATAAATACCAAAACTGAGCTATGAAACTCATTTTGGAAAGCCCTGGCTGATTTCAATGTAAAGCCATAATGAGGAAGCTTTGATTTATCAGAAGTCTGACTGGGGTGTAATTCAAATTACTAGTGAGATGATATGAATAAACATCATTTACTCCTAAACTTTGCTCATCAGGCTGAAACTGTGTATCTCTTGGGATTAAAGCCCACGAAACTCAGCAGGAATTATTTCTGAGAAAGCAAGTGTAGGATGGCATTGTTATTGTGGTTCCTCCTTTGAACAGGCTTGCATATGTAATTATTTACCCTAGGAACAGCACCAAGTACCCATATATACACACCCTTCGCACTTCAGGGTAAGCAATATTATATAGAAAAGGAGTAAAGGCATCAGATAATAAAAGGAAACATAGCTAAATCTAATTTACACTAACATCATTCACTATACCTCTCCATAGCTATTTATCTTTGTAACCCATTCTTGTTTTTATTATATCCGTGCCTTCCTTTTTTGAGACTCATTAAATCCACATCTTCTCCTTCTGTTCTGTGGGTGTGGCTTGGTGGGTGTAGCATGGGATGGCTTGGTGGGCACGGCTTGGTGGAAGGATACTGTAAAATCTCCATTTCCTCCCCAATCCAGGGGAAAGTTACTGCAAAATCCCCATTTCATCCCAATCAGATGGGACTTGGGAGGCAGAGAATAGATGGGGTTAGAATTTTTACTACCGGTTCTCTGAACTACTCAATATTTCCGCTACCAGTTCTCCAGAACTGGTCAGAAACCCACCTCTGCTTCCATCCTTCCGAAGTGGATAAAATGAGGACCCAGATTGTTGGGAGCAATATGCTGACTCTGTAAACCACTTAGAGAGGGCTGTAAAGCACTGTAAAGTGTTATATAAGTGCTATTGCTATTGCAATCTGCTTATCAAATCAACCAGCAACAGGAATTGAATAACTGCCTTGGCACCTGAACCTGATGTTTTGGGCTGAGTGAGAGAGTGTGACGGGCCCAAAGTCATCCAGCCAGCTTTCATGGCTAAGGACAAGCCTAGGTGAATTCCACATAATCACAATGTCCTGCAATCATGCGATCTCCATTTGCAATCTCCTGCTGATTTCCCAATTGACTTGCTTGTGGGAAGTCAGCAGGGAAAATCGCAAATGATGAAGATATGACCGCAGGACACCTTGATGTCATAAGTGCAAGCTGGTTGCTGAGTGCCCAAATCAGGATCACATGACCATAGGGATGCTGCATCATCTGCCACTACCAGGTCATAAGTACCCCCCATTCAGAACTGTAGTAACTTCGAACAGTTATTGAATAAGTGGATGTTAAAGAAGGACTAAGTGTATATTGTCGTTATGCCATTCAACAATGAACACTCAAGGTCATCTTCATTTAAAACTTTTAACAAACCAATCTTATTTACTTGTTTATGTTTTCTCTAAATCAATACATTTACAATAAACTTTCTTCCATTCATATATTTCTCAGTGACCCACCAAAGAGCAAAAATCTACTCTCCACCCACTCAAGATTAAACTGAACAGCATGTCCCATATTTTGCTCACAGTCATCTCTAAACCTTTGCAGTCAAGATCCCAATAAATACCTTCCCACGCAAATTTATCAAATTAATCCACTCATACTACATTTATTCTGGCTACTCTCCCTTGAATGTAGGGAAATAACAATAGGATTCTTTATTAGATACAGATACAGTCTTGATAATGTAGAAAAGAGTAAGGAATATGACCTTGACAGAGATATGTAAGGGTTGTTGCCAAAAGACACCAAAACATTTTTAGGTCCAAAATAGCAGATAACATTCAAAAGTGGATCTGACAGATGCCTCCCAGTTCATTGAACTATAAAAAGGAAGAGAAAGTACTGTACAATACAAGCAGATTTTCAAGATACTGTTATTATAGCCAACCTCAATTTTTTAAAAAACAGATTTTGCAGTTTATTTCCTGATCTGATCTATCTAGTGGAGTTGACATATACACACATTTAAGTTGCATAGTTTTATTTTTTATTTTATTTATTTATTTAATGAGATTTATATGCCGCCCTATCTCCAGCCAGACTCAGAGCGGCTCACAACAGTAAAAATCATCTAATGAAAAAGTTAAAAAGAAATTAAAACCAAATCTCATAATTTAACAGTTAAAAGTGCAATTAAGACTAACAAGTTAAAAATTAAAACCTCATCAATCCAGGCCAGCCAAACGAAACAGCCACATTTTCAGGTCGCAACGGAAAGAGCGGAGGTCGGGGGCCACCTGGAGCTCCAGGGGCAGTTGATTTCCAAAGAGGAAAGCTCTCCCCCTGGAGGTCGCCAGCCGACACTCTCTGGCCGACGGCATCCTGAGGAGGCCCTCTCTGTGGGAACGCACCAGGCGATGGGCAGCTGGCTGCAGATGACCCCCCAAATATCCTGGGCCTAAGCCATATAGGGCCTTATAGATAATCACCAGCACCTTGAATCTCACTTGGAAGACAACCGGCAACCAATGCAAGTCGCGTAGGAGAGGTGTAACATGGGACTGTCAAGATACTCCCATCACAACCAATGTGGCTGCATTCTGCACCAGCTGAAGCCTCCGAGTGGTCTTCAAGGGCTGCTCCATGTAAAGGGCATTGCAGTAGTCAATAAGGGAGGTGACAAGTGCAAGAGTAACTGTGCGTAGGGCATCTAGGTCCAAATAGGGGTGCAACTGGTGTACCAGGCGAACCTGGGCGAATGCCCCCCTGGTTACGGCCATTACATGATCTTCCAAGTTTATTTCATAACAGTTAACCCATAACAGTGGTGGGTTGTCCCTGGTTTGCACCGGTTCTGTAGAACCGGTAGTAAAACCAGCGGGAGGCTCTGCCCACCAACCCTGACGTCATGAACCCTGATGTCATTCTGTGTATGCTGCCCCGTTGTGAACCAGTAGTAAAGGTAAGTAGAACTCACTCCTGCTCCATAAGAAAACTACAATTTTATTTTGACATTTCTCCAGGTACACCATCTGCAGTTACAGCTTCACATAATTTATTTCTGGATATCAGGATTTAGAAGCAGTTTAGCCTAGTGGTTAAGGCATTAAGCTAGAAAACCAGGAGAATGTGAGTTCTAGTCCTATCTTATGCATGAAGAATCAGCTGAGTGAATTTTCACTCAGTCTTTTTCAGCCTAACCCACCTCACAGAGCTGTTGTGGGGAAAACAGAAAGAAGAAGGAATATTACTGGTAAGTATATTAGTCATCTTGAGTTATTTAAAAAACAATAATAAAGGTGGGGTAAAAATTGAATAAATACATAAATAAATTGCATAGCATTAATTTCAATTCAACATATCGTCACGCCTATACAAATCTCAAAAATGCTCCTCCTCCTATAAACAATTATAGTGAGGCATTTCCTCACTATAATTTCATTCTCTATTTTTAGTTTTATTCAAATTCTTACAGGCTTCTTGTTTAGTCTTTTTCAGCCATATCCAAAAATATTTTTATTTTAATTTTTCTCTATGTTTGGTGAATATATCATCTTTTTCTTGTTCTTTTTTTATAAGTAGGGACTTGTTTAGTTTATCATTCGATCAAACAGTGTTTCTTTCATACTCCCCTATAGATTAGCTCCACACGCTTCTATGGCACTCTTTAGCATTATTCTTGTCAAGCCTCAGGGAAATCAGAAAAATCCAGGTACTTCAAATATAAAGATTTATTGCAAGCTTAAGCTCTCTACAAGAATCTGAACTACTAACAGTCAAAATAAATTGGCAGTAGATAAGAGTCAAAGGAATTCAAGGTGGGCTAGGCTTAGATCTCTGGTCTAAATTTGACCCTTCCCTCCAGATTAACTTGGTCATTTCCACAGTTTTTTTTTTTTACTGTGTTCCAAGCATATACAGCACTCTATTCTTGCATCTGTTTTCCATTCATTCTGTCAGGAGAGTAATCTATATTCTACTACTTTTTCATAGAGGACTTGTATCTTCTCTTATGATCACCCTAATTTTATTTTTGTTTCTTTAATTTCCTTTCTTTTCTCTCAGCCCATTTCTCCCCAACATCCACTACCAAAAAATGGTCTGTCCCATATTCAAAATCTCTCATTGCCCTTCACTCAGAAGAGCGGATTAGAAATCAAAAAACAAAATTCCTGTTTATATTATTACTAACAATTTAAGACAATAACATGCATGCTCAAGTATGTAAGGAAGTGCCATAACATGAAGCAAATGATATAGAAAGTATTTTACATAGGTATAGAGAAATATGGAAGTAAGCTTGAAGAAAATAGAGAGCATCCATTAGGAAAATATAAACTTAACCAAGGAAACCAGGTAGATATGAGAAAGAAACTCAAGATTGCCCCATCTCTTGACTCCCTTTGGAATAAGTGGGAGGGATAGAGAAATGCTGTCAGATTTTCAGGGTTCTATTATTATAATTTACACCAATAAAGTAGAGTTTAGGTATTTCTTCTGCTGTCTGTTTTCTAACTTCATCTGCCTTGAAGATCTGACATCAAGCCTTAGTAACATCACAGCATATAATTTAAACATGTTAACATATCTTGATGTTGTTGGCAATTCTTCTGTATACCTCACCATAGAAAACATTTTTCTATTTTTTTTCCAAGTCTTTTCAGTATTGTAATAGTGAAGATCTGTTTTCTCCCCCCTCCCGTCCTCTATAAAGCTGTAAATAAAGGAGTAAAAAGGCATTGCCATGGCAGCTTCATATATGGGCAAGGCAGTCAGACGGAATGATCTCAGATTGATCCACTAGATTAAAAAAAATTGTCTACAAGACAGAAAAAAGCAAATACAAAATTAATAGTTGGGTGATATTTTGATTAGAATGCCATACACGAATGCAAGCTTCCAAGTGCTGCAGACCACTTCATTAGTTTAGCTGAAGGGAAAAAAAAGGAGAGTGATGGACAGAAAATCCTTCCAAATTAGCTCAGAATTATGACTGAGATCAACAGCTCAAGGTCATTTTCAAGATGGAATATGCAGACTGGATGCATTATAATAAATTATGAATTCTGACATTTTAACTAGTGACTGTGACCCCTTTAACTTTGTTACTGATTATACCATCCCTGATTTTTCATTTAAATATCAGAACTTAAAGTATCGGTATGGCTTACTTATATTGATGAAACATGGATATATGAAAATGGAGTAGATTTTTCTTCCTCACTGTATTTTCCATGGGGTGTGTGTGTGTGTGTGTGATGAATTGGAGAAGACAAATCTCTCTAAAGACAAGGGCCAAATCTATTCAAAATTGGTTACAACTGAATTTAAAATTTGAGTAATTGTGTTTGACAGTCTACTTTCTGTAGCTCACAGATAAAATCCAGCATTTAAGCCAATATTGGTAAACATCCTATTCTTCTAGAATCCAAAGATACATATGAGATCTGCAGATAGGCTTGGGTTAAGCGTTGGTCTTTTCTTCTCTCAGGCTTCTTGGGAAATCATTTTGTTTGATGAACTTACAATATCCCATTATGACATTGAGCCCTGAAGAAGAAATCTGGGTTTTGCTACGCATGTCGCCTAGTTGCAATCTGTTACAATGGACTGCCTGCCCTAGCAACATCTTGTTTCTGCTGTGTCCTCTTGACTTCATCTCTTTCCAGTTGAAGAGCAGTATATCCTTATGTCACACTTAGCTGGGCCAGGATTAAAAGTAGCATGCTGTATTCTCTCTTATTCAAATACTGTCAGGGACCAGCTCAATGTCTATAAAATCTGCTAGGCTTTGTCATCAATTACCTTGGAAGGCAGGTAAGTAATTACAGTGATTTGAAACAAAGGCAATAGAACCAGAATGGAATCAGCACACCTGAAGCTTGTACAGTTTTTATGTCAGTCAAGAATGGATCAGCACTAAGACTCAGAAAAGGAGAAAAGTCCATAGAAAGCACAAGAAAATATTAGTTTTTATATGGTTTATACTTTAGCACAATGTACAAACTAAGTAAACTAACCATAGTTTGTTTAAGAAGCAACAATTAAAACCTATGAGTTTGGGGTATGTTTGTGGGGATTTGTTTTGGTGTGCTTTTTTTTTGTTGTATCTTGACTCCTGGCAACAGTGTAGACTAGTCCCTGCAGTTTTCTTGGTAGCATTCAAAAGTGGTTTGTCTTTGCTTCTTCCTAAGGCTGAGAGAATTACCCAGCTGGTTACGGCTCTAAGGCAGGATTAGAACCTACAAACTCCTGGTTTCTAGCCTGGCATCTTTAATCACTACACAAAACTGACTCTTGGCCATGTGTTATTCCTCAATTTATGACCACAATTGGAACCAGAAAATTCATTCTTAAATGCTGCAATGAAGCAACCCGCACAGAATTTTGCAAAGTTTTGGCACTATTGTTAAGCAAATCACAATGGCAGTTAAACAAGACATCACATGATTGTGATTTGTGATCTTCCCTTCTGGCTTCCTTATTGACTTTGTTTGTTGGAAGCCAGTTGGGAAAGTCACAAATGGTGATCATTTGACCCTAAGGTGCTGCCACTATTGTAAATGCAAGCTGGTTGCCGAGCACTTGGATTATGACCATATGACCACAGGGACACAACAAAGATTGTAAGTAACTTTTTTTAATGCCACCATAACTTTGATTGGTTGTTAAATGTATTGATTTATCCTGTGAAGATTATACATTCTTTTGTTACATGTTGCACATTAAATACTAGCGATTATGGATCGTCTCTAACTGCACAACCAGCTAAAAAACCCATCAGAAGCAGCTTTGCTCCTGAAATGTTTTGCCCTGTTTTATTTCTCTGAAGAAGAGAGGCACGCGCTGTCCTTTCCTCTCTGTTTCTCTCTTGTCTTGATCCCTAATCATGGCTGATCCTCAGCATGCCTGCCAGCATCAGTCTGTGCCATGAGCAGACTTACTGCATGCCAGGGCTGCAATTTGCTGGAGCAGCTGGTGTTTGATTAACACTCAGCAGAGCCAGAGAGACTGAGCTGGCAGCGCTACGGTGGAAAAGCAGCTCCCCTCCTGAACCAGATATCCCCCCCCCCCCGCCTACCGCTGCCTCTCTTCAGCTACTGTTGAAGCCCTGGAGCTAGTCTATCTCTCAGCTACAGAGCTGCCTTGCAAAGGCCAAAGATTCTCCATTTTCCAGGTGCCAAGGGTGTACACGGTGCTTTATTTGTGCACAGCCAAATACCATGAGACAACCAGTGAACAAACATCTATCTCTTCATTTTAAACATTGCAACGAACAGATATGAATCACAAAAAGCCAGCATTGCCATTAGAACCACAAGAGTGTTTCAGTATACAGTTCTACGGTTCTAAAATAATAAAATATTTTTTTTCCTTATTCACAGTCTATCCAATACTTGAACCAAAAGAAAAAGGGGAAAATAATGAGAAAATCAGAACAAGGGATGTATAATTTAGAAACAAGAATGCCCATTGAACTTAATCTATGAAGCTCTGCATTGAAATTACTTTGGGAATTATAATTTCTCTCTCCCTCTCCCTCTCCCTCTCTCTCTCTCTCTCTCTCTCTGTGTGTAACTTGACTGAATTCAAAAAGAAAAAAGAATCAAAAATAAGCAAAAAAAAAGGAAAGTCAGGAAGAAAGCAAGATAAAAATGCAAAAAATAAAAATGCAAAAAATAAAGAATGGCTTTTTTGATACAGATATAGATTTTAAAAATCACTCTTATTTTACAGTTAACAATAGTCTACATTATTTCTATAATCCAATATTATCATCAAATCCCAAAATAAACACTTCATTTTCTTCAGTTTCTTACAAGAAATCCAAGAATGGTTACCAAGTGAAAATAAAATTGGTCCAAGTCTTTTCTTTAATCAAAGCTGTCAATTTCACCATCTCCACCAATTCTACCAGCTTCACCATCTATTCTTCCACGGTAGATAGTTGTCAGTTCTTCCACCTTTTCCATATAGAACTCTTGCCATTCTTTCACCTATGAAACAAAATTCTATGAGATCTTTCAATCTGTTCAAAAGAGAATTCCAAAAGAGAAATCTCTGATTTCAGTTGTACATTCACTTTTAAAATCTTCTGAATTGAGCACATATTTAATTAATCCCAATATTTCTAGCTTTCTTACCTGTCTACCACAGATGAAAAGATATACCCTCAGCTTGATTACATTTCCACCAGAATTTGAAATTCCATTATACATTCTTGATAATATATCTTGTGATACATTATTTTATGAAAAGTTTTCCTTAAGATTACAATTTAGAATAAATTTCAACCTTTTATTTCATATATTCTCCCAACTGTGTATTATATCCATTTTTGTCCATTTTATCACAGCATCTTAATTTGTTCAATCTACTTCCATTTTCAATAAAGGTTTGTACATCTTAGCAATAATATGACCATTAATAGTGCACAATTTTACATCAAATTCAATCTTTCCAAAGTCATAATTCTTCTTATAATATTTAAATCTTTCCATTAGCTTAGCATAGGAGAAGAAATGACATATATACTGTAACCTTCTAACTGCAGGTCTTTTCTTGTTTTTAACTTAAATTCTCCTTGAGAAAAAATCAGTGCATCAGAATAACTTAATCATTTTTGTTTGACTATCATTTCTCTTTTTAAAAAATAGTTTTTTGAGAGACATCCATAAAGGGATTTTAGGATACAATCTTGCCTTAAACGTATTCCAAATTTTCAATATGGCACATATAATTATTTTTAAAAATCTACATTAGCCCTAACTCTACTGCACCACAAATAGCCATACCAGCCAAATCTTGAATCATCTCCTTCCAAATCCAATGAAATTCTATTCCCAAAAGTCCCCATTCTTTCATCCATACTAAATAACAAGCTATGAAATACAATTTCAAATCTGGTAGTTCTGTAACTTAGTATATTATATGAATGCATCCAGCTGTGATTTATTCAATTAACCATGGTTAAGTAACCTTTGATTTAGTATAATCTGTGAGCAAGTTTTTAACTGAATCTGAAACATGAACTGTAGAATGCTTCTTGAAAAACCAGATTGAATCCTGGATCAGCTGAATACACATATTGCTTTATTTTTGTTTGTTTTAAGCATAGTTTGTTAAATACATCATTATGCTTCACACATTGTGCTAAGCCAGTTTTTTTCAAACTTGCCAACTTTAAGATGTGTGGACTTCAACTCTCAGAATTCCCCAAGCCAGAATGCAAGTCAATGAATAGGTACTACATATAAAATGTGGGAAGATTACAGTGTTTCATGTTTTGCAATATGCTCTGTGATGCAGAATGATATCATGGTAGCCACATGATTACAGAAATTAAAGTCAGTCACAATTAGCAGGGTACAACCCATAGAGACATCTATACCTTATCTTTATAGCCTTCCATCTAAAGCTATTCCTTAATCTGGATGGCCAATAGAGAATGCATGCTTCAGAAAAAATCAAAATTACTCCATAAAATTCTTTGCTCTTATTTCTTCCAGACTTCCTTCTTTAAAGCCAGTGTTGGGCTACACTCATCTAATAGGCTCTGTCTGCACCCATCGTTTCATTGTTTCAACATTTTGTCTGAAAAGGCAATTAAACTATCAGAGAGAATGAACTGTTCACTCTGTATCTTCCAGAAGGGAATGATGAAATATGGAGTCATAGCCATCTTTCTGCAATAGCATGAAGATTATTGTTCAAACCAGAAATTATCTGCCTTCATTTTTTTTTAAATTAGATTTATATGCCGCCCTTCTCCGGAGACTCGGGGCAGCTTACAAGGCGTTAAGCAATAGCCTTCATACTTTTGTATATTTTTTTTTATACAAAGTCAGCTTATTGCCCCCACAAACTGGGTCCTCAATTTACCTACCTTAGAAAGGATGGAAGGCTGAGTCAACTTTGAGCCTCGAACTGGTGTAATTGCAGACAGCTGGATATTAATAACAGGTTATTCAGCTGGTTGAGCTATCTGAGGCTCAATAGAAGGCTGGAAGTATTTTCTGAAAGTCTTCTTAATGTAAAATCAATGACAAACTAAAGTTCCCAACACATCCTCCATTAATTAATTTTTATCTTATTCTAGATTCTAGCCAAGTTATGTGTCTATGGAGATTCTTAGTCATCCAGGTCATGGAGAGGACCGCTGGTTTGAAACAAGGTTAAAAGAGGCCATCTATGTTAAAACTGAACAGCCCTCTCTCAACAGAGGGGGAGGAATATGACATCATCTGTCTCCATTCTCCAGTGTAGTCCTTTCAACAGTTCCAAGAAGGCTCCACACCAATAGTGGGTTCCACTTACCTTCGCTAACGGTTTGGAACTGTGAGGGCGCGTGGTGCTTCTGCACATGCCCATTTCCTCCCGATCAGCTGGGACTCGGGAGGCATGCACAGAGCATCTGTGACGACGTCCGGGTGGGTGGGCGGAGCCTCCCTACACCAATGGTAAGATTCAAAAATTTTGTAAAATCTGTAGAAAATTTAAATACTGTAAAATCTCCATTCTCACCCCACTCCAGGGGAAGGTTACTGCAAAATCCCCATTTCCTCCTGATCAGCTGGGACTCGGGAGGCAGAGAATAGATGTGGGCGGGGCCAGAGGTGGTATTTACCGGTTCTCCGAAGTACTCAAAATTTCTGCTACTGGTTCTCCAGAACTGCTCAGATCCTGCAGAATACCACCTCCTCTCCATGCCCATTTGCATTACTCAGGTGACCCTGACGACATAGATAAACCTCCAGGTGGCCTCAACAACTCTCTAAAAGAATGCGAATAACCAGCTGTCTGCAAGCAGTATAAAGCCTTCCATTCCCCACCATCCAGTCAGAGCTGAAGAAGCTTCTTGGATGAGAAGCGAAAGGTCTTCAAAGAAAAACAAGAAAGTCCAGTTGCCTCTTGAAAAAGCACATTTGGGATAGCCAAGTTATGCATCCTTCTGACCATGTAGCCACTAGAGGTCAGTAATGCATCTCAATCACAGAATCTGGTTATTTTTCTGCTTACTTCATATGTGATCCTTAATTCTAAAATCAAAGTTTGAGTTTTAATGAAATGCAGCTGATGAATTACCTAGAAATAACTATAGTTTGAATCAAGAAGTCACCAAGATGAATGATACTGGAAATCAATTAGATGGGATTCAGGAACACCATGATTTATTTTCACATCTATTGGATTTGTTGGTTTATGAATAAGTGCCTGTATGAAACCAGCCACTGTGCACTCTAGTAATTTCCCTATATTAGCATATTCATAAAAGTTTTAGGATATTTATCTGTAAGTTTCGTATCTGTTACAGTTTATCTGTAGCCGGTCTGGTATTTATTAAACTACCAAAAGAAAAATGGTAGGCAGAGTTTCCAAAAATTTGGACTTTTTAAATATTTTATTGGATTGGGGTTTAAGGCCACAACTCCCAACCACTTTTAGAATGTAACCCTCAACATTCCATATAAATCTGATATTGGTCTGGAAACCAGGCAAATTGCCCATTCATAACAAGAGCCAATTCACCTGTTCTTTTCTTATGAAGCAACCTAAGGAATAACTTGCACTGCCAAAAGGGCATCCTGAATATAGAAACCAGAGGTGAGTTTCACCGGTTCTGGAGAACCGGTAGTGGAAATTTTGAGTAGTTTGGAGAACTGGTAGTAAAAATTCTGACTGGCCCCACCCTCATCTATTCTCTGCCTCCCAAATCCCAGCTGATCAGGAGAAAATGGGATTTTGCAGTATCCTTCCCCTGGAGTGTGGAAGGAATGGAGATTTTACAGTATCCTTCCCCTGCCACGCCTGCCAAGCCACGCTCACCAAGCCATGCCACACCCACCAAGCCACACCCACAGAACCGGTAGTAAAAAATTTTGAAACCCACCACTGATAGAAACATTAGGTTATATTTTCTTTTTCTTATCATTTCTAAGTAATTCTGTTATATTCTGTTCCTTCCATAAGAAAAATACAACAATAAGTGATAAGAGAGAAGCAGAATCCTGGTGCTATTCTATTATACAGTGGCAGTCCCTATTTGCTGCCTCTTGCTAGAACTCTTTTTCATATCTCCTACTGAAACAGCAGGTGGGAGCCATGGCTAGGATAGCCATTGGTTAGCTTAGGAAGGTCCTCCAGTTGTGCCCTTTCCTGGATGAGGAGCCAATGAAGACAGTGACATTTGCCTTTGTTATCTGCGCTAAATTACTATAATTTGCTTTGCATGGCGTTGCCCTTGAAGATGAGTCAGAAGTTGCAGCTGGTACTGAATGTAGCTACTGCCTGTTGACCAACATTTAATGGAATAATATCTATTTTACCAGTTCTACATTGGTTATCAATAGGTTTGAGATCAAAATCAAGTGCCATAAGGACCTATACATCTTGGGCTGTTGCTAAGAGACTGTTTCTTTCAAACCAAGGCTACCTGCCCCACAAGCTCTCACAGAGGTTGCTTTGGGTGTCCATCCTGCAAGGATCAAGACGATTGGGACTCAGAATATAACCTTCTCAACAGTAGTCCCCTCTCTCTCAGCATGCATATTGAAGTCAGGTCATCCCTACCTCTTTTGACATTTTGGAAATGGGAGAAGACAGTTTTCAGAGGGGAGGGTTGTAATCAGATAGGGGTTTTAAAATATTTTTATTTTATGTTAGATTAGTGCAGGGAAAGCGCCCGGGGGAGACCACAGCTACGATATAAGGATATCTGTAAGAGGGACCTAAAGGCCCTGGGAATGGACATTAACACACAGGGAAACCTTGACCTCCAATTCTTCAGATTGGAGGCTTAAGACACAGCATGGCCGTCTCCAATTTGAAGAGACACTTGTTCAGCAGGCTAAGGCAAAGAGGCAGTCCCGGAACCAGCGAAATCTGAGGGCTGGGCAGGGGACAGAATGTGTCTGCTCTCAGTGTGGAAGGGATTGCCACTCTCAAATTGGCCTTTTTAGTCACACCAGATGCTGTTTTAGGACCTCTTTCCAGAGCACGATACCATAGTCTTTTGAGACTGAAAGTTGCCAGTGATGATGACAATGAATTTATGTATTTTAATGTATATTTTTAACTTTTTAAAAGCCACCTAGAGTTCCTCAGTGAAAAGTATAGCTATATCAACCATATATAAATAAAAAAGGGATTCATTCATTTCTATTTAAAAGCATTTTTCCATAAGCATGGCCTCTCAACATCAGCAGTATGGGGAGAGAGATTAAATCTACTGGCAGCTCTCCAAGAGATCTTAGAGCTCCACAGAATGAACTGTGAGGCAGGCTTCCTTCTTCATCTTTTTGGGTGACAGTTTCTGCTGACCCTTGAGGCTTGCAGTTTCGGCTGTTTAACCAACAAGGTAGTATTCTGAGTTGCTTATAAACAGTTGGCAAATTTATTCCAGATACTGAATGATACCCACAGCAATATCGAGAAGAGTGACAATAATTTGTTCCTTGATGTACTTAGCTTTTCAGTACATTGAATATTAATATTTAAAAATCTCCAAAGAAGGTGCAGAATTATGTACAGCAGAGTGATTTTGTACCACATCACAAATCAAAGGCGGGGAGGAGAGGCATGTATATCATTTTTGGAAATTGATGTGTAAGAACCCATGCAAAATTCAGTGCATGTCACAAAATCCACACTGCAGTTCCATCTATATTTTTACATTTTACATCAATGACACAGCATAAGAGCTAATCTAAGAAAAATGCTCAGCTTGTACAGTATGTGAGCAATTTACAAAAATATATTTTATGAAGTTGGAAAATCCTTATTAGATCTTGTATTACTTAATCCCTGCAGGCCAGGAACCATGTGGAGTGATGATACAGCATCACAGATAAAATACACTCAGCTGATTCTGTTCTTTCAAGCAGAAGCCACCATGGGGCTGGCTCTGTCATCAAAGTCTTGGTTTCAAGAACCCAAAATCTTATAGAAGTAACTACTAGCTTAGCACTTCTGATTTTTCCTCAAGATTTTCCTCTTTTCTCCAGGGATTATACTAACTGGCTTTCATACCAGCTTTGAAATTCAGATGCTCAGCAGGATGGAAATATTCCACAGAGAAAATATTGCTGTATGTGGCTGCATTGAGGATTGTGCCTAGCTGCTGATGGTGATAGTTGGTAAAGGTCATATTGGGAACACTCTCCTTTGACAGTGGACCAAGGAAGTTAAGGGCAACAGTGGAAGGATGGAATTTACATACTCTTGCTATAAAGTGGTTTCAGAGGCTTTCAGAATGGGAATTTTTCCAGCTCTAAGTTCAATTAGCAGGGTAACAAGAGGAAGAGAAAGTGTTACAACCTAACAGCAAAGCCCAAACCTGCAGATATTTACACTGAATACACAATTAATTAGATCTTTCCTGGAATCCAATTTGCTTTCGCAACAAATTTCTTCATGGTTGAGATAATGGAGAGGGAAAGGAGGAATAGAGATCTATGCAGAAAAATATTTTATGCTGGTTGTAGTATTCTGTAAAATATTTTAGATTTACTGTAAAGAGACAAACAAGATAGATTTAAAGAGTCTATCAGTTATAAACTAACCAAATAAGAAAGCTTTTGATTAGCACAAATGTTTTCATTGTACTGGGGTTTTTTTGTTTTTGTTTTTTAATTTGATTTATATGCCACCCTTCTCTGGAGACTCAGGGCGGCTTACAATGCGTTAAGCAATAGCCTTCATACTTTGGTATATTTTTATACAAAGTCAGGTTATTGCCCCCACAAACTGGATCCTCAATTTACCTACCTTAGAAAGGATGGAAGACTGAGTCAACCTTGAGCCTGGTGAGATTCAAACTTACAGTAATTGCAGACAGCTGGAGTTAATTACAATGCACAATGCATTAGTCTGCTGAGCTATCCAGGTCTGGGTATATATTTTATATTGTATAATCATGTGTTGCATTTTGTGATCACTAGATAAAGAATGGTACAATTGTTAAAAACAACAAAGAAGGAAAGTGGAAGAAGGGAAGAGAAAAAGCAGCAAATTTAAATGCCAATGTTTTAAAAGTTTTTGCTGAAGTTATAACTGATTGTAGTTCTAGGAGACATAGAACCTAAACTTGAATATGTTTCAACTGATTGAGTATGGACTTTACTGTTTTCTCACAAATGAATATAATTGGGATGAAATCTATACTGCAGAAATGGCCATCCAACCCAAGTTTCATTCAAATAGGTAGGAGTGAAAATGGACATTGTGCAAATGGGAAGCCTCAAGATATTTAAGTTTACCTGTCTTTTCTTTGGATGCTTCTGAAAATTAGGGTGGGTGTAGAGCTCAGTTACTAGAGAAAAATGTGGAGGCACTTAGATAGCCATAGTAGTCACCCCATAGTATAATCAGCTGCATTCTAGTTGTAAAGGGCAAAATATGGTTTATGCTTTTATTTTTTATCAGTGCTATGTAATATTTGGATAGTATTACAATCTGTAACTTTTCTTTGGAGCTACTTTGCATTCTTTTGTCTAGGAGCCCAATGATTACTGCAATTGTGGATGCAAATAAAAGATATTTTGTCTCATTTATCTCCAAACGTTTTGGTTCTTTAAGTGGGCATTTTTGGGAGGGTTGGAGAGAAGGAAACAAATCTCCTTGGAGTCAGACTTTACTACTGGGGATTTATGAAAAATGTGGCTTCTTGCCAACACTATGAAAATGCTTTTCCATGTGTTCTTCCAAGATGTGTTTCTGTATCAGACTTCTGTTACCCAATGATCCAGAAAAAATACAGTCACTAAAAGAATAAAGGTGCAATACCTTGTTATTGGGTGGGTTTTGTATGTGTGATTGTGTATCTGTCTATCTGCCTGTGCCTTAGAATCATTGTTGGAATCACTGGAAATCCATGGATTCTTCCCTTCAGTTTTCTTGGCAAGATCTATTGCTATTGCCTTAGCAATGAGCTGTATGCAATGGAATTTCATGTTAATGTTTGCCAATTAGTGTACATTCAAAGTGACAATAAAGTTATTCTAAGTCTATTCTAAGTCTTCTTCCTAGAGCTGAGACGGTGTGACTAATCCAAAGTCATCTAGCTGGCTTTGTGCCTAAGGCGGGACTAAAACTTACAATCTCCTGGTTTCTATCCAGTGTTTTACCAAACTGGCTCTCTAAAATTGACTGAATTCTGAAAAGGCATGATTTGGCTAATATGAAAGTTAAGAACCTAGCATGCTAAGCAGTGGTGAAATTTAATTTTTTTTACTACTGGTTCTGTGGGCGTGGCTTGGTGACCGTGACAGGGGAAGGATACTGCAAAATCTCCATTCCCTCCCCACTCCTGGGGGAAGGATATTGCAAAATATCCATTCCCACCCCACTCTGGGGCCAGCCAGAGGTGGCATTTTCCGGTTCTCTGAACTACTCAAAATTTCCACTACTGGTTCTCCGAACTGCTCAAAATTTGTGCTACTGGTTCTCCAGAACCTGTCAGAACCTGCTGGATTTCACCCCTGATGCTAAGTCATAATACAGTTTCTGGCTTAGTGCAGTTTCTATTTCACCCACTTTGTATTGTATGCCACACATTATGGCATAATTGTCGTTGTAACCAGTGTGATTAACAAGCCATCATTAACATTTTAGCATCTCAAATGCATGGATCCTGCTTCTGCAGACAGGGAAGAATGGATGAGGTAGAGGGATATATTTTTTTCAGACTTCAGGCAAGTGGTTAGCAAACCAGAATATCCAGGGAATAAAAATGGAAACTATAATGGGAAAGATGCACCTTTCAAGTTAAGGAAAGATGGAAGGTGACTCTTCTTCCTCAACTTAGCAACTCTAAAATGCATGGACTTCAACTCCCAAAATTCCCCGGCCAGCCCTGAAATCCACAGATGGTAGAATTGCTAAGATTGAGAAAGACTGCTTTATGCCGTTTTTTGACTACAAGCAGAAAGAACAAAGAATAATTGACAGGGTATTTTTTTTTCTTATTTTCAATTGCATGACTGCATTATATCCTTGAGAAGGCAGCCAAATATTTATGAGAGAGAAAACACTTTAAGGTAATGTTTCCCAACCTGGGCACTTTTAAATTTAAGTTGTTGGTTGTTGTTGTTTTTAAAATTGAAATTCCAGAATGTTCTGGAAGGGATGTGTCTGCTCCTTCTCCAAAGCATGTCTCGATGGGGTCCGGCTCAAATCTACTGAGCCTTCTATCAAATTCGGCGGAACAAAGAACACTCGCAAAGAACAGACCATGCCTGTCCACCAGATCAATAGCTGTCAAAGCTCTGATAAATATCCCAGAGCTGCTGCTGCTGTCGCTGCCTCTCGCTGCTTCTGCAACGACATTGGAAATGGAAATGAACGGCACGAGCTTCCACGGGGAAGGCGGGGAGGGGGCGGGGGTCCAGGGCGGGTAAATCAGTCTGGGCTCTGCATTCGCAGCTGCCTATTCCACCCCAAGCAGAGCTCTCCCCTTCACGCCGAATTTCACCTCCTGGCTCTCCTCTCCACCAGTCCGTTAGTCTCCCTCAGTCCTGAGAGGAGTGGGTGGGGGGAAGAGAAATCCCAGAGAAGAGAAAGCGGCTCTTCGCCCTCACCGCCTCCCCCTCCTCGGCCGCTCCGCGCAGCTGCCGGGAAATCCGTGTCAGAGGAGATGATGCCGTCCTTCCCACAGCGGGGAGGCAGCCACGGAGCTGTGAGGAAAGCTGTCAAAGAGAGCGCCGAGAAGCAGCTGGGGGATGGGGGGGGGAGAGGGAGAGGCGGGGAAGCACGGCAGCCAGGCTCGGCGGAGGGGAGGACGATCGTTTTCTGCAGCTGCCGAGTCTCCAACCAGCAATTACGCCCCGTCACTCCGGTCTCAGAAATTAAATTTAAATAAATAAATAAATAAATAAATAAATAAATAAATAAATAAATAAATAAATAAATAAATAAATAAATAAATAAAAATAAAAATAAAAATAAAAATAAAAATAAAAATAAAAATAAAAATAAAATAAAATAAAATAAAATAAAATAAAATAAAATAAGCATGCAAAAAACCAGTCTAAATGGGGTGGGGCGGGGTGGGGTTGGGGAGCTTTGGGAAAAAGCTGTCAAGATAGCCAAAAGGGCGAGGGCGAAGTGAGCTGAGAATTCCTGGTGTCGCCTTTCAAAGAGGCACCAGCGAGAAAGGTCACAAGTTCTGTGGGGAAGGACTGAGGCAAAGGCAATCCTTCTCCAAGGTTCGCATCAGGAGAGGCAAAAGTGGTCCCCTTCCTCCCTGATGGGACCAAAACACTAGAACATTGGTTTTTTGGTGGGGGGGGAGAGATTGGGTGGCTTGTCTCGTACCCACTGAAGCCACTTATTTAAATCTAAGGACACATCCACGTATTTTTTTTGCCCGGTAAAAAAGTACCCCCACTCAGGGACTAAAGACCTGATTGTAGGGTGAGTGCAATCCACCCCCACCTCTGCCCATCCTTTAGGGCCTCTTTCCACTGTCATAAGCTGGACTGAGCAGTCACTTTGCTGGATCAAACCACCAACCTGCTGCTCGTCCTTCTAAAGCAGTCTTTCTCAAGCTCAACAACCTTAAGATGGGTGGACTCAACACCAGGGGTGAAATCCAAAATTTTTCCCTATCGGTTCTGTGGGCGTGGCTTGGTGGGCATGGCAGGAGAAGGATACTGCAAAATCTCCATTTCCTCCCCTCCTGGGGGAAGGATATTGCAAAATCTCCATTCCCACTCCACTCTGGGGTCAGCCAGAGGTGGTATTTGCCGGTTCTCAAAACTACTCAAAATTTCTGCTACCAGTTCTCCAGAACCTGTTAGGAGCTGCTGGATTTCACCCCTGCTCAACACCCAGAATTCCCCAGCCAGCATGAGAGTCCACCCATCTTAAATTTGCTGAGTATGTGATATATTGTTCTAAAGTAAATTCAGGAGTGAGGTCTGCTTTGATGCTGTTGGCCACTTGAGGCTGTCTCAGGAATGCCCTCTGACCACTGGATTTCAGGGCTGTTCATTTTTTACTGGTAGGGGAGTCATGCTCTCCTGCCATACTCAAACCATCCTTCTCACTTCTGTTCCCCCAAAAAGAAGAGCAGGAAGTATTATTGGTAGCCAAAAAAAATAGGCAAAGTTTAAAAGATGAGGGAGATGTTGATCTTCTCTTGACAGTTCTCTGATCATCATGGGATCAGAGAACCAGCAGCTGTTCTCTCCCACTTCTCTCCCCATCTCTTCTAGGAGAAGCATGGGGAAGGAGGGAGAGGGGAGCTTTGGAGCACCAGAAGGGCTAACTTCCATCATGGAAGGTCTACTGTGCCACTTCTGCCTCCCTGGCTGATGCGATGCAGCACCAATAATAGTTAAATTGGGAGGTTTTTTAAACATCAACAAGTATTGTAACAGGAAAGGGGCAGAGGGATCATACACCATAAGGAAAATAGTTTTACAGGAAATAAGAGCAATCATGTGTGATTTATAAGTTAGATAATATGCAGTGGGAGGTGGACCAATTCCAGTTTGAAAGCAAAAAAATAAATAAATCATAGGCTTGTCAGCCATTTGGAGATGGATAACAGAGTTCTGCCAGATTAATTAGAATTACAGGAGTTTTTTTTTTAAATTTGATTTATATGCCGCCCTTCTCCGGAGACTCAGGGCGGCTTACAATGCATTAAGCAATAGCCTTCATACTTTTGTATATTTATACGAAGTCAGTTTATTGCCCCCACAAACCTCAATTTACCTACCTTAGAAAGGATGGAAGGCTGAGTCAACCTTGAGCCTGGCGAGATTCGAACACAGTAATTGCAGACAGCTGGTGTTTAATTACAATGCTTTTAGTCTGCAGAGCCATCAGAGTTGAAGTTCTAGAGGAGAGGACACCAGGTTTAAGAGGAGTGGAAAAAGGTCTTGTGTCCATGCCATCATATTCAAACGTTGAGTGTTTTACCTTTAAAGATTAATTTCAAGAAAGCTCAAAAAGAGCATTCACATATACTTTTTTATCTGCATCTGAAATGCTTGTTTTGTTTAGTCTCATTGAGAAAATCATAGCCCTTAGACCAGGGGTGAAATCCAGCAGGTTCTGACAGGTTCTGGAGAACTGGTAGCGGAAATTTTGAGTAGTTTGGAGAACGGGCAAATACCACCTCTGGCTGGCCTCAGAGTGGGGTGGGAATGGAGATTTTGCCGTATTCTTCCCCTGGAGTGGGGTGGGAATGGAGATTTTGCAGTATTCTTCCCCTGCCACGCCCACCAAGCCATGCCCACAGAACCTGTAGGGAAAAATTTTGGATTTCACCCCTGATTTAGACTAACTATGATAGATGTTTTTGTGCCATTTATCTCTGGCTAATTCAATCTTATAGGCATGAAGTAAGGCAGCATTTCCAAACTACAGATGTATTAGAGTACAACTTCTGTTGTCCCCAGTCAGCATAATGAGTGTGGTTTTATAAGAAAAAGAAAACAATTTTAATCTGCTATCAGTGAAACAAAGTACTTCATTAAGTTTTAAATGATTAATGTAACTAATTAATTAAACTTTGTAGCCTTCATTATTGTGTAGGTTCTTCCTTTCTCATAAATTGGTTCAGCTTGGTATTTTTGTCACTGTGTGTTGAGTTATGATGGCACAGTGGTTAGAATGCAGTATTGCAGGCTAATTCTGGCGACTGCCAGCAGTTTGTTTCTGATGGGCTCATGGTTGATTCTGCCTTCCATCCTTCCGAGGTTGGTAAAATGTGGACCCAGATTGCTGGGGCAATATCCTGACTGTAAATCACTTAGAAAGGTCTGTAAAGCACTATGAAGCGTTCTAAGTGTTCTTGCTATTTTCTATCTAATGTAGTAACTGAATTTCTATATACAAAAAGTAATTCTTGACCTGGTCTTTCTTATGGATAGCAGTAGGGAAACAACGCTCTTTATGTCCAGTTGGGAGTAAGACGAGAGCCATTATGCCCCTTTCTTTCCAGTAATTTGGGGCCCAGTTATTGTTTCTGTGCTCGTATTTTGTAGTCTTCAAATCAAGCTTGTAGACTCATCAGACAGATAGTAACAACAATGAAGCAGTTTTTTCTGGGATGTTCTTTGATTTTCATAATCAATTTTTCTGGGACATGAATCCCTTGATAGGATCTTATTAAAAATTCCAAATCTTTAGCCCATATTTTGTATTGGTTTTATTACATTTTCTGTCTATTGCATTTCTCTGTTGCCTGACTTCCAACTTTGGGCAACCTACACATAAATGCATTTAAAACAGGAAAAAATAATACAATGAGAGACAAAAATTAAAGAATACAAGATGGCATGGATAACAAAACCGAGATATGTCAAAACACAAAATGCACACAATCGAAAGGCAGTTTTATCATGCTCATCAAGACCTGGGTGAACAGCCCAGTCTTCAAGCCACCTTCACCACAAGCAAGAAGGGGGTCCTCTAGATCTTGGGAGAACCTCATTCCAGAGGGAAGCCATTGCCACAGAGAAGGTCCCAATAGATGATATTGTTTAATTGAAGGAATCCAGAGCACGCCAACCTTCCTGGGTCAAATTGGTCAGACAGATAATATGAAAGATTGCCAGTCCTTCAAGTAACCAGGCCCTATGCCATGGTCAGCTTTATCAATAATGACCAGCACTCTGAATCACACTCAAAAACAAATAGGAGATCGGTGCAACTCATAAAAGTATAGCATTACATGGGCATACTGAGACTGGCCCATCACTGCCTGTGCTGCTGCATTATGGAACAGTTGAAACTTCCAAGTGAATTTTGAGGGCAGCCCCATGTAGAGTGCATTATAGAGATACCCTGGGTACGGCATCTCAATCTAGAATCTCTCAAATTACAGTTAGGGAAGAGAAATACTTGTTTTACTTTGTGGTGATAAAATTTTTTATTTTATCACATCAAGCTGCCATAGCAGCAGCAAGCGAAAGAATCTAAACATCCAGTTATCAATCCTTAGGGCTTTGCCCCATTATTGTAGGGCAAAGTTTTAAGAACAATATGAAATCCGGAGGTTCCCTAGGTAGTAATCACTTTTGTGAAAGCAGTTTCAGGAACCTTTAGAAGCACTCAAGGCTCTAGTATTTTCCCACTTTGTCAGCTAGACAGCAGCAATTAATATTACTTTCTTTGAAGAGCATTTGATAGAAGGCCTCAATTGCTCTCTCACATCTTGTCTTTTTAGGTTGCCCTCATTTCCTTGATCTCTATCTCACTTTCAGCATCTTCACTTCTTTGCTAAAAGAATAAAGCTGCGTAGTGAATGCTCCTTGAAAAACAAAAAAATGTGCCCTTTTTATCAACACTGTTTTACCCAGCAGGATTCTGGAGCAACTGACAGGCAACCAAATAAGGATGCAGTACTGCCATGGCAACCGACTTCATAGAAGAATGGTGTCACAAAATTGTTGCTTAAGATGGGATTGAAAGCCAATTAAAAAAAAAGCGGCTGAGGCACTGACTGTTTTATTAAAGGGATAGTAAACTATTAAGTGTTGAGTTTATATTTACCGACAAAAAAAATAAAGGTATGGATCTAGTATGGATCTATTTCAAGCTATTTAGTTCTCATCAGCTAGCCATACCCTTCTGGAATTCAAACCTGGGCTACTTGCATATTAGGTAGATGTATTAACCTCTAAGCTATGGCTCTCCTTGCTTCGTTCTACACCAGGGGAGAGAACCGTGGCTTAGACTCAGAGATTTAAAATCTATTTAATATGCAGGTTGCTCTGATAGACCGGTTTCATCAGAAAAAACATCTATTAAGTGATTTGTTTAAAAAGCATTTTCCTTTATGTTCTGCACAGAGAGCTTATCGAGATCTATTTCCCCAAAACAGGTAGATGATGATGAGGTCATCCCAGCCCTGGCATAGCTAGTGGACCTATTACTTGAAAACAAGGCAAATAAAGACACCTCATACAAACTGCACTGCTGCAAGAGGTTCCAATGTTCTTCTAGTGGGATCATATGGAGGAACAACCACAAAAAACATTCCTCTTGAGACAGAAATACTGAGATAGGTATAAGGTGGAATAGACTGATTTGAGCCTACAATATAATGTTCTATGAAGGACTTTTCTGATCTGGCATCCTAATATACGTTAGGTGATAACAAGTTCAAGCTCATCTTTATTACAACCAAAAGGTAATCATATTAATAAATGAGATTAATACACTCCTGTTAATTAAAGTATAGAGCAATCTCCTCTATAAGAAGTCAACATGTTCCATCAGTCATTAGAAATTTGGACAAACTGAGCCCAACACATCTGGAGAGTACAAGGTTGGAGGTGACTGCTCTGACACATGCCCGATTCTAGGCAGTCAGGATTGGAGTTAAAAAGTAGCGGGCCGGGTGGCATTGTTCTCTATAGTTTTTCCCTTCCATGATTTATTTTATTTATGCAAACCTTAAAAATTTGTCAAGCTTGTGAATACCTTCCTCATGTTTCTCAGTAGTCAGATTTTGTCTACATAATCACAATATTCAGCAATTAAATTTAGTATTAGTATGGATTTCAAAATTAATATTTCAATTATATCCAGCAACTTAAAATATGTACAGATACATATGGGGCATTCCTTTCTTTTTGTGGGAAAATTGCAGTCTAACCTACTGTTTCAAGAGTGAAGTGGGTATGGTGAGCAGCTTATACAACTATTAGAATTCAATACAGTTTAACAGGCATGTAAGTCTTAGAAATAAATCAGTAGTGCTTCAATATGTTTTATGTCCCTGCTGTTTCCTTAGCTCTGAAAGCTGCAGCCAGGGTAGCTCTGGTTTTTCTAACCTCAGGACAACTGTAGGATGTGTTTACTGGGCCAGTAAGATTATAAGAAGCTATTGCTCAGCATTAGAAGGAGAAATGTAAAACAGAAGATAGAAGTGAGATGCACAGACACAACTGAGAGACAAAAAGGACATCTAATCAGAGATATCAAGAAGCAGAAAGACAACAAGTAGCAAGAGGTCTGAGCGGCCTCTGTCCTTAGCCCAAGAGGGGAGCCAGAGCCGGGGGGGAGGTCCAACAAGCTTCCCCAAAGGCCAGCAGCAGAGCAGGGAGCCTCACCGCCCCGCAGAGTGAAGATTGCTTTGGCCCCAGATGCACCAACAGCTGGAAGGGTCGAAGCCAACCTGTGTCCCAAGTCATGTGATCATCTTTTGCGATCTCCTGACAAGCAATGGGGAAGCCAGATTCATTTACAGCTGGGTTACTAACTTATCAACTGCAGTGATTCACTTAACACAGTGATTCACTGTGGCAAGAAAGGTTGTAAAATCGGACAAAATTCACTTAACAAATGTTTCACTTAATGACAGAAATTTTGGGGTCAATGGTCATCATAAGTCAAGGATTACCTGTAACTGCTGATTACATCAGGACTCTGCCAATGGAAATAGCAGCAGAACCAGCAGGAACAAAAATGAAAGAGATTTCGTATAATGGAGGCAGTTGAAACACGGATACCTTGATTCATAATTGAACTGAACCTGGTACACCCAACTACACAACAGAGCTTCCTGGATATGAAAAACTGCCTTGCCAGGATATGATTGACAATGAAGAAGCAGCAGTGCACATATCTACAGTTCCTCTGATCAGGGATGGGTTCTACTTACCTTTACTACCGGTTCACAACGGGATCATGTGCATGTGCTCGCTTCGCTGGCATGCGCGCCGTGCATCTGTGCATGCGTAGAAGCTTCTGCACATGTGCAGATTGCTGATGACAACATCCGGGGCAGTGGGCGGAGCCTCCCGCCAGTTTTACTACCGGTTCTTACGAACCGGTCTGTACTGGGGGCAACCCACCACTGCCTCTGATCCACAACATTCTTTCGCAGCGACCATTTTACCTGTTTGGTTTTAAATTAATGCTAGGACGCATACTAACCCTCACTTACAACTGGAGTAAGATTTAAAGTGGAAGACTCCCTTCTTTGTACATGTTTACTTTATCATCTATCTATGTCCTCCCAAAGCAACTCATAAAATGTATCAAGGGACTCCGATTTTCTCTTGGATCTTAAAAATAATGCAAGCCTTGCTTTTAGATATTGGAGTAGGGAGAGCCATATCAATTCTCCTTGACGAATGCTATACTTTCACTAAGTTATTCACAGTAGACTTTTTAAGAGCTGGACATTCACAACAGTCACAAGGGATACTGATCACCTTATATTCTAAAAGTTCACTGCACAGCCAGAAACTCAGGGAACCATAAAGATATATGGAGAAATTTGCACTGCTACCTTACTTCTTCCCCATCTGAATTTCTGAATTTATTAATTTTATATAATCTATCTTTTCAATTCTGTCTGCTCAGCAGTACTTTCTTTTTGTTTGTCATCCATTGCAGTGAACATCACCACACACCAGGGGTGAAATCCAGCAGGTTCTGGAGAACCAGTAGCGGAAATTTTGACTAGTTCAGAGAAGCAGAAAATACCACCTCTGGCTGGTCCCAGAGTGGGGTGGGAATGGAGATTTTGCAATATCCTTTCCCCCAGAAGTGGGGAGGAAATGGGGATTTTGCAGTATCCTTCCCCTGGTGTGGGCTGGGAATGGAGATTTTGCAATATCTGTCCCTTGCCACACTCATCAAGCCATGCCCACTAAGCCATACCACGCCCACCAAGCCACGCCCACAGAACCGATAGTAAAAAAATTTGGATTTCACCACTGCCACACACACTATACAGGACAGTTATTTTCTTGTCAGAAAAGAATGGATTCCAGAGTTCAGAAGCTGAACCATAACTGAAAACAGCCTTCTCTTAATATGTCCCAAAAGTGTTGCATTATAACATCAATAAGCAATTTGTATCCCTAATATTATATACAACCTTCCTTTATGAGAGATGGGGTGGTGGTTGGAGGAATGGAATGGAATAGAATAGCCCTGCACCTCCACATGATGATCCAAAGGCAATAGCCCTTCAAACAAAAACATCAGCCTAATACCCAACCAATATAATTGATAGCCAGGGGAAAAAAGCAGATTTTTAAAAGTCATCAGAAGGATAAGGGGTATACAGAATGTGTTCTGTGTTAGATGCTTTCAACACATTTATGGAAACTAATAACAGAGTAGTTTTACCAGGTTGGGGGAGAAGACTGATTTAAACAGTTATGTCTGCCTTTCTTTAGGCATCTTTTTCTTTTATTTCTTGAATACTTCATGCAGCCATATATTTCCAAAATGCAACATGTGGTTATATAATCCTTTGGCTTCACACATTCCAGACACTACGTAATTAAAACATCTGTAGAGCCAAAGGGAAAGCAACTTGTTAGAATGCTGAAAATTATGCATGTGGAAATGTTTTCTAAAATGACAGGCAAGAGGCACATCATTTCCACCTATTTACCCACCATGCCTGTAAAAAGATGCCTCTTCTGTATAAGGATGCAGAGTATGAAGAGACCGACTATGGGGCAAGTACAGCAGCAGCAATCAAAGCCACATCTCTACTTTGTCCCTGAGACTTTAGCACAGCCTTCTGCATAAACTGGTTCCTCTAGATCCCTTGATTTATAACTCTCATAATTTACAACACGGGAGTGGGCTTGTTAAATGAAGCTTATAGAAACTGTGGTCCAACATAGTTGGAAAGAACTAGGTTACAAAAATTGCTTTAGCATGTCAAAAATGACAGTGCACCCATCTTTAGAGATGCACAGCACTCCACCACATAGTATCCCAGCTCTGTGGCAGATCTTCTTTCTCCAGCTGAGTGGTGATCAGGGAGATAATTATCTCACTGTTGTTTATTTTGTACTCTAATCAGAAGCCTGCTGATAATATAACAGAATGAACAACACACCAAGTTAGAATCCCAAGAGATTTCTTCAGTACCCAAACAGTTTAGAAAGCAAAAAAAGACCTAAGGAGCTGGAACTGAACCCCAAAACTGGTGAAGAAGATAATAGAGAACTCAGTCTTTGAAGCTCATATGACATACCAGTCCTAAGCTTCCCAAATGATACCCCCATGCACTACAGTCATTCTCAGAGGTGAATTTAGTCCATATAGATGAATGGCTTCTTTCATCTCAGTTTGTTCTGCTTCACTGGAAGCAAATTGTCTCATTCAGGCAAGCTTTAAGGGGGGGGGGGCGGAATGACACATTGAATTGTAGAAAGGATGACCTTGAGAAAGGAGAGGTGGGAGAATGAGAAAGAATGGCAGAATTTAGATAAAAAGAAAAGGGAAATAGAAATAAGCATGCCCAGAAAATTAGAGATCCGAATGAAAGGAAAAGAAATCAAAATGATGAAGGCACGCAAAATGCATTGGATGGGGGGAGAGAGACACAATCCGGTTGGAGGAGAGAGAGGGAATGATGAAAAAGAAAACACGAAATTCTTTGAAAAGATGAAAACAACAATAAGGAGAAGGTATTCAAAAGGAGTTGGAAAAAATCTGGGACAAGAACTGATGACCAAATAACAGAAAGAGGAAAGTATCTGCAAGAGAGAAAAGATTATGAGACTTCAGAGATTAGATCAAAACTTCTCCACACAGCAAGTTTTTGAACAAAAGCATTTCTCAAATCCAAAAATCATTATCATCTCCCTACATTCCATGCATACCAACAACTATAACTTTGTTGAATTCACCTCTGGGGGAAAAAACATAATTTGGGGCTTATTGAGGACAATGGGAGGTTTCATGTGCCCCCTGCCTTAAAAGGACATTCTGCCTAACAGCTTTGACTAAATCCATTTGAAACACTGTATACACAAATTACATTTTGCTGAGATTCTTGTGAGTTTTCTCAAACTCAAGAACTCCATAAGGACTTGCAGGTCTCAAGTCATTGACTGGATTCCATAGATAAAAAGAAAAATATATTCAAATTTGGAATTCACTTTTATTTATGCTGGCTGGGGACTTTGGCTGGCTAATGTGACATTAAAAACAGTAGTCAACAGTGGCAACAACAACAGTCAAAATATTTGTTCAACCAATATCTCCTCAAGCTTTAAGGGGAAAAGAAATCTTGACTTGAGATACTGGGAATTATGTGACTGAACAAGATATCAACATGCACTGGAAACATATTTTTTTCTGTCAAGTCCTTATGACATGATCTTCAACTTACCTTCAGCTCATGTGTGAAACTAGCTTAAAATCCCTTTTTGATAAGTAAGTTTCCAGCCCTCCTCCTTGTTTTAACACAATGCATGGACAAACTGAAGACTATAATATTTATTAGGCTTTGTCATCCATTACTTTGCTAGGAATTCAGGAAACTGGCAAAGGCTTGCAACAGGCACAAGAGAGACAAGAAAGGGATTGACAACGGAGACAATATATTTCATGCTTGGTATAGATTTCCGTCAGTTCAAAAGTTAGTGAAGAGCCCACCAGTGTGGAAAGGTGAGAGATATATGACTCAGCCCACGAGCAATTATTCTTAGCTTTTCAGCTAAAGGTTTATTTCAAAATATTCATTTCAATTTTCACTGCTGCTTATTTGTCAAATATATCTGCCTTTACATATGTTGGAGTCTAACTCCCATTCTTACCAGTAGGTTGGCTGTTCTAGCTCAGTGTATCTGGAAGACATCAAGTTGGAGAAAGCTAGCCTAATATTATCCTCCTTCTAATGTCATATTTACAGCTAAAAATAGGGGAAAGAGTCAAGGATAAAAGTTACATATAAGGGAAGCAGAAAGAGAGAGAGAAGAGCAAAGCGGTGAAAGAAAAACACTACTGATATTTAGCAGCAAAAGCACTTAAAGAAATCAATCCTTCAGCAGATTGGCAGCTAATGAAAAAAATCACATGAATCCAAATTAGCAGCTTTGCTCTTTATTCTCTTCAAATTGCTGCCTTTTCTTTTTTCCCCAGCATCTTAGTTTGCATGGGTCATTCATAGTTGCATGTTAATTTTATATACTTTTGGTCAGAGAAATAGTACTTCTGTTGTGAAAGCTCATAGCCAATTAGCATGATTTAGTTATGCACACTGCTCACTCCCTTGGTCAAAACGACGGTGCTGGGACCATTATAGCATTAAAAACTGAGTAATGTTAAACGTTGTTCTTCTGATTGCAAGAAAACTTCTAAAAATCTCATCCCTGTAACTTTATAAACAAAAAATGTCCTTGATTTGATACCCAGTCTATGCAATCAATTAAGCAATTTGAGTTTTCCTGGTGCTGTTCATTTCAAAATGCAAATTTTGTGTTTGGATATTCCTCATATTTAAAAAAAATCTCTGTGCACAAAGATGACTGGAATTTCAGGGGGAAAGCGAATTAGAATCCTCTTAACATGCTATTTTAGCAAGGACAATGTGTTTAACATGCAGTCATAAGATTATAATTATTGTGAGAAAGCATCTGAATTTCCTACCTATGATTTCTTGAAATAAATATAGGTAATCGTTAATTTACAACCACAACTGAGATCAAAAGTTATTTTGTTAAGTGAAACACTTGTTAAGTGAGTTTTGCCCATTTTATGACTTTTCTTGCCACAGCTGTTAAGTGAATCACTGCAATTAAGTTAGTAACATGGTTGTTAAGTGAATCTGGCTTCCCCATTGACTTTGTTTGTCAGAAGGTCGCAAAACAGTGTCACGTGACCCCGGAGCCACAGCAATGGTCATAAATATGAACCAGTTGCCATGCATCTGGATTTTGATCACATGATCATGGGGAGAGTGCAAAGGTCATAAGTTTGAAAAACAGTCATAAGTCACATTTTTCAGTGCCGTTGTAACTTTGAACAGTCACTAAATAAACTGTAGTAAGTTGAGGACTACCTGTAGATGGCACTTGTTTTGAGAGCCAGCCCAAGCTGCCTCAGGATTTCTAAATTCATATTTCGGATGTGCATAATGCTTTCCTCTTTTCTTTGTTACTTATTCTGGAAACACACCTTTTCTCCTGTACCACCTCCAGCCTGTGCTTTTGCCAAGGCTTTTCTTTGGACATTTCCCAAAGGATTATATTTATCTGTTGTTCTACAGTGCCCCATTAAGATTATGGTTCAATTTTCTGCCTGTAACATTATCTTGTTGTTATTTAATAGTACCTCATTAATTTTTAATCCGTGGCTTTCAAAATGGCTTAGAAAAACATCAACAACTAAAAAGAAAATCAGATAAAACATATCATAGCAGACCTACAGCTTCATTTAATACAGGCAGACTATTGTCTTCTTGGCCAAATTAAATAATCCATCAACAGCACCTTCATTTTATGTGGATGGAGTTTTAGTTTTTTATTGCTTGTCCATTCCAGTCTTTAGTTTAGCATGTCAACATCTCATCTGTATTAGAAGAAAATAACAGCTATATCAGCAAAATGGTTACACCTCATGCCAAATGTGCTTAAAACCTAAACCAGTATACTAAAGGTAACAGGGTTTTGGGAGTGACAGTTGCATTCAATCTTGAAACTAGGTTCTTGTGAACATATTCACAAATATATGGAAGCAGCATACAAAAAATTAAATTTAAATCCATTTAAATTAACAATACATTAAATGACTCTTCAGTTAAACTGATTTAATACAAGAAATATATTTAATAAATTATTCTTTCTGTCACATTACATTTTGTAACTCATTGGTAACCTTCAACAGCAGCAACATTTAAACCTCCAGTTGTCAATCTCCAATGTATATGTTAAATATACATGTGGGCAAAAGAATGTCCTGAAGAATGCCACAGACAATGCAAATGTAATAGGCATTTAGGTGAATCAGCACACAATCGAATAAAAATAAAACAGTTTCACCAAAAATTTCTATTATGGACAGTTAAGCATATGCCAAAATTGGGTAATTTCACTGAATTCAAACAAACTGTTTCCTTCTTTCATAGGACAGTATCTGATCAAGATTTTGTTTTAGGGAATGCTGGACATCAGAGCAAAAAGTCCAGTGAAGTTCATGTCAGAGTGAATGTGGGATTCATCGTGCAGAACTCATTTCTTCCATTTGCTCAACTGATGATGAATACAGAGTTTCCAAGAAACATTTTGGGCTTTCCAATTATAATTCTCAAAAGATAGCAAGCTTGCATAGGGCAGGACTTACCCGTTATTCTTAATGGGACTCAATTTTCAGCCCTCCACTGTAATGTAGCTTCTTCAACCATCCTTCCACTGGGTATTTGTTTCACTTAAGAATATTTCATGGTCTCCATCAGGAGTTGAGGTCAATTTAAGGATGTCTTTATGTTTCATGCACAGCAGTGTCAGTAAATAGCACTTGCAAACACACACAGAGTTATCCATCCAGTAGGTTAACCTAGCACTTGTTCAGCAGAGCTCCCCACCCCCCATCTGTCATACATTTAACTCTACAGGCGATTTTGATTTTTCAGACATTTGACTGTGAACATCTGCAAGGAAAGTAGAGATTAAAGGATTTTGTAGAGAGAACAGTCTTTGCCTCCTTGCTAAATAATACTTTGGAGATCACCGGGCGATTAAAATAATCACCATCTAGCATGAACCCAGAATACTAAAATAACAATTTAATATCTATATTTTAAGAACCCGGAAGACAACCGTTCTTAACCTTTTATATTGTTCAATTTCCCCAGAGAGAACCTTAGATCAAATTGTGCTTAGAAATTTGGAGAAAAGATCACAAAGAAGCCTGATTCATTCTCCTGTTTAAAAAAAGAATTTCTGCAGATACTAAAGCAATACTTAGTTTTACAATGCTCATTGAGGAAATTGTAAATCCTCAGCAGAATGTCCCAGGAGGAACTGTTATATTTATTATGCATTAGTCAGGATCATGACATCAAACACTGTAGTAAAAATGGCAATGAGATGAGCTTTCTAAAAGGTTTGGAAAGAAAAAACTGGAAGCAGGAAAACCTAAGAAATGCTTTTACCTTTACAGTCTCTGGGATTCTCTCAGCCATGCTGATGCCACCTCCTTATTTCTCACTGGAATTCTATAGCTAGAATTTTAACGGTATGCTTTATATGGATTTTTTTTTGTAGGAAGATGATGAAACTTCAAGCAAGCTACACACAGCAGGTAAATCTCCATCATAATTATATTTTTGACAAATAAAAAAAATAAATACACAAAATAGATCTTGAAAAAGAAAGGCAAGAGCAAGTGATAAATCAGATATGAGAAACACTGGGTGGAATGCAAAGCTTCCTTCTATCCAATGTATCTGAAGTCCCTTCCAGCTGTGTTCGAGCAAATTCAAGCTGTATTCTGCCATACAATGCCAAGATGCTTGCAATGTTTTTTTGCAATCTGAATCGATTAACTTCAAGCTCAACTGCAAAATGGATCATTTTCTATTGGAAGAAACCTATCTCTTTCTGCTTCCCATTTCATTTCCTGAAAGTCAAAGTGTCATTGTGCCTTGCCCCACACCCCGACTTTGCTGCTCCTCTACACAGTGGCCAGATTTGTTTTTCTTGCTTTTTTCCTTTGATACAAAATAAACACAATGATGCAACATCAATGGTGCACGAGTGAGGGGCTACCTAGAGCACCAAATTTGATATTCTCCTGTTGGCCAGCTGGAAGGACAGCCAGTCTGTTCAGGAAAATAATTCAGCAACATGGTATGGACTCTTGTAGGATGGTACTGTAATACTGTGTATGATTTGCAGGTTTTGGAGAGATGAAAATTGGAATTGTGTGGCATTGCCTCGAAAATCAATAAAATGGAATTTATGCCCTAGGAAGTATGAGGCCCAACACCATTAACTTTGCTTAGTGAAGTCTTGAATGAACACTTATGTTATGATTTAACCACAACAAGATGACTCTGCATATGAACAGGGAACTTAGTTAGAATGAGCTATACCTATATCTAAATCCTTAATTGACTCCACTATATACCAAAAGTGGATGATAATTTTCCATCGAATAATAAAATAAGAACATTAATTGACAGGTTGAATCCAATAAATTACAAGGTAGTGACAACATTTTAAAAACTCTGGGGACTGCATCCAAGGGCAGCTTATGGCCCTGGGACTTAATCTGTGCACTTGTGATATGGATGGTTAGTGATAGCAAGCAGGCTGTTTGTTAATACAGTGTTATTCACATGACTGGAGAGCATAAGCAAAAAAATCTGCTTCCTGTTCCAAGGATCTGACTGTAGGAAATATTGATGCAACAAATAGGGATTGGAAAGCCCAAGAGACCAATTAATGGCCACCTCAGATAAACCTTGAATGGGGTTGGAGATAAGCCTTCATCTCACCAATGCAAACTTACAGGTCAATTAAAAATGGAAAATCCAGTTTTAGCATCATTTGTGAAATACTGTGTATCCTCAATCCTTCTCTGTATCTAATCCTCATGCAAATCTTTTTCCCAACATAGTAAAGCCAAAAAGCTCTGTTTGACTGAGAAACCTGTTCTAAAACAGCTTTTTTCATAACCTATTTCCCCTGTGTTGACTCAGAATTGTGGGAATAAAATCCAAATATATCTGAAGGGAACCAAGTTGATGAATATTGACCTAGAAGCAGTTGATCAATAATCTTGTTTTACAGAGTTTTATTCCTCCCTAAAAAGCAAACTGCTTTTGAATCCTGCCTCGCTCCCAAAAGGCTAGTGATAATGAGGAATACCTTTCAGGATCTTCAGCTTGAACCTGAACTGGAGAAAACCTATATGACACTGGTCCAGTTTTCCTCAATCCCCTCCAGAAGACCTGGGATTACAATTCCCAAAATGCAGATTCTTCGGCTAAATCAAATAAGATCCCTAAACGATATGTAGGAATGGAAACAGCAGAACTTCAATTACTTCAAAATACAGTGGCTGAAAATCTGATTTGGATATGTAGGTGGGAGCATATTATCTGTATGCCACATCAGCTATATAATTTGCCTTTCAGTTGGATTACATCTCATTTCAGACGTTTAAAACAGTATAGCATCAGAACATGGGAGTCATATTTTTCTACTTGGACTTGCCAGAATAACTCTAAATCAGGATCCCCTCTAGTGACTTATAACGTTTTCTAGAGTCATCTAACCAGCATTGCGCTGACAGAACAGTAATGAGAGACCTTTTATCCACTTTCCGGGATGGCTGCGTGATGATAAAAGATACCAAAAGAAAAGATCAGCAGGGAAGCCATCTGAGTCTCTGCTTCATAGTATTTTGCTATTGGAGGTACAATAGATATGAAGCATCCTCCATCAGATGGATGTATTTGCCAAGGCAGACAACATGATTTCATTACTAGTGTTTTATAACACCTATCATTATTAACTGTCACTGTGACAATATAAAGCACATTATCATTATAGTTGGTGGCACAGTGGTTAGAATGCAGTACTGCAGGCTACTTCTGCTGACTGCAGGCTCACTGCAGTTCCATAGTTCAATTCTCATCGGCTCAAGGTTGACTCAACCTTCCATCCTTCTGAGGTAGGTAAAATGAGGACCCAGATTGTTGGGGGCCATATGCTGACTTTGTAAACCGCTTAGAGAGGGCTGGAAAGCACTGTGAAGCCGTATATAAGTCTAAGTGCTATTGCTATTGCTGGGCAGAAGACTTGACTGCATTTCAGAAGTGGGATTCGCTTACCTTCCCTATGGGTTCGCAAATGTTTTTAAGTCTTTGTATTTTGCATTAAGTTTATGTATTTATGCAATCGTCCCTTTTTCAACTCATGGCTAAAAAGGCAAGACTTTAAATGGCTTCATTTAGTGGAGCAAAAGTTAGAATGAACGTTATTAGAGGTCAAACAAATGCCCCCAAGCATCGATCCCAAACATCTTTTGAATGGCGCCACCTGTTCGACCTTCTGGATCCATCCTTTCGATTTTCTCGATTCCCTCCCCCAAGTTTCCTACCCGGAGTTTTGCCCGATTAAGAGCCCCACATGAAGGAACTGCTTCAGAAGCACCAAGGACTTTCTATTTCCCCTCCCCAGCGACGCAGCGAGACCAGCCGATCGCAGGGAGCCCGGGAAAGGACTAGTTAAAGAGTTGCCTCCCTTCATTGGCTCGAGGGCGCCCATCGAACCCTACGAAACCCGAACGTTTCTCGGAGGCAGCGCGTGTTGACTGGTCGGCCCGCTCGCCGGTCCCGCCCTCAAGCCCCCGCCTCACCAATATCATTTTTTATCAAAACAATAACAAGAGGCAATTGGCGCGAATGCAGCCAGGCTCTCTTTTTCCGAAGGAGGCTCTTTCTCGCAGAGCGAGCCAGCCGAAGACCGCCCGCGGACACGCTCCCTTCCTTTGGCCCTGACGAGAACAGCCTTCAGATCGGAGGTCGGGACTTGGCGCCACTTGCCGATTTCTAGCAGGGAGGAGAAGGGAGGGTCCAACAACGCAGCCAGGGCTCCGTTTCGGCAGCCTTTGCCATTCCACGGGGAAGCCTCCCTTTAGGACCGGACTCCCTGGGCTGCAGTTTGGAGTAGCTTCCAGGTTGGCGGTGCGTCTACGCGTGTGTGAGAGAGTGTGAGTGAGTGTGAGCGTGTGTTGGGGCTCGCTCTCTAGGACTGCTTTGGCCAGCCTCCTCCTCCTCCTCCCTTGACAGGCTGTGGGTGGGTGTGAGCGTGAGCGTGCTAGAAGCTAGTGTGCAAGACCATCGCATTCCCAGGACGCGCGCACATGCGCGCGCAGCCCTCGCAGCCCTCCTGCCCGCCTTTCCTGCTTCCAGTCAACCAGCCTGGATTAACCTTTCCGGCTCCCGCCGTGTTTTTGCTCTGCTGACCGCTCCGCACCACCGGAAGCCTGTTCGGCACTGCCGAGCCTCTGTGCCCACCAGCCATCCCTCCGAAGCCCCGCCAGCCCTCAGGTCGCGCGGGACAGCTCTGGGCAGCCTCCCGCTCCCAACCCTGCCGGAAAGAACTGGCAGCGGCTCCGGACTCCTCCTTCAGAATCAGGGGCTGCCCTCTTCGGCTTCCTCGGCAGCCCGGCCCGCTTTTTCCTTTCTGCGACGGCAGGAGGCCGCATGAGAAGCCAGCGCTGCGGGAACCGACCCGCCGGGATGGGCTGAGCGGCGGAGGCAGAGGAGCCTCGTTCGGCGGTGAGTGAGCGAGCGGTTGGCGCTGCCGCTTGGGGGACTCTTGGTGCAATGCAACACCGCGTGGCAGGCTGCAGGGCTTGGCCGACCACAGGCTGAGGAGGGGAGGAGGAGCGGACATCAAAGCGGGAGCCGGACTTGACTTGTCCATGAGAGGCATCTTTTCCCCAGCGGGGCTGGAGGAAGCGGGCGACGAGGGCTTGCTCTTCGCTGTCCTCCGGATCGCGCTTGGCAGCAGGTGGATCCTGCCGGTCCTGCTCGGGGGATGAGCACAGCGGGTCCTCTGTCCCCTCGGCCTCGTTCCCGCCCTCTGCTTAGTGTTCTGGCAAACGCCGGACTTTGCAAGCGCCGGGAGGACCCTGTCCCAGTGCCCTCACTGCTACCTCCATGGTTCCTGCCCCTCCATCTTCTCCTCTCCAGAAAAGGGACCCTGACTCTTCCTCGCTGAGTCTTACAATGTGGTTTCAGGATGCTCCGGTGTCCCGTCGATGTCTTGCTCTGAGTTTTAAAGCATCTTGGCTGCTTGTGCTATTGAGTTTGGGCACTGGCCGGCAAGGGGGATTGGCGCTGAATTGCCCCAAGAACTGTGTCTGTGCCAGCAACATCATCAGCTGCTCCAAAGCGGACCTGAAAGTCTTCCCTCATCACCTTCCTCATTATGCTGTTGTCCTGGACTTTAGCCACAATCAGCTGACCCACCTGCGAGCGGAGTGGACACCTTTCCAGCTCTCTCATCTCCATTCCTTGTTCCTCAGCCACAATGGCCTTCACTTCATCTCCACCGAGGCCTTCAGCAACGTCCCCCACCTGAAATACTTGGACCTCTCCTCCAACGCCATTGATTCACTAGGAGAGAACATCTTCAGTAAACTGACTGAACTGGAGGTGCTCCTCCTATTTAGCAACAAGATCTCCAAGATTGACCGCTCAGCTTTTGATGATATGGCCAAGCTCCAGAAACTCTACCTTAGCCATAATGAGATCTCCCGCTTTCCCCTGGAGCTGGTAAAAAATGGAGAGGCCAAACTTCCCGAATTGGCACTGCTGGACCTTTCTTCCAACAAGATCAAGAACCTGCAGGTGAACGAGGTCGATCTGCTCCCAGCCTGGATGAAGAACGGCCTCTATGTTCACAGCAACCCTCTCAGCTGCCAATGTGACCTTTACAATCTCTTCACTCACTGGCAGAAACGGCAACTAAGCTCAGCTGTAGACTTTAAGGAAGAGCTCCAATGCTTGGATCAGACCAAGAATAAAAACATCACAATTTCCAGCCTGTATGATCCAGAGGGCATGAACTGCAGTGCCTTCAAGGAGCAAGTCCTAGAGTTCCACCGTGGGGACAAGGCAACCATCAATTGTGATACCAGGCAACGAGGAGTAACAGTTAAGGAATGGGTGACACCCCGATATGAGCATGTTCAACAGGAGGATGATAATAACACCATTACTCTGCTGCCAAATGGAAGCCTTCTGATAAGTAATATCACCACAGAGGATATGGGTCTGTATACCTGTTATGCAGTAAGCCAAGTGTTCAATGAGACCCTTTATGTACAAGTCACAGTCCATAACTATACCCTTCATGGAGTCCCGGACATGCTCAACACAGCCTACACCACACTAGTGGGCTGTATCCTGAGTGTCATTCTTGTGCTCATCTATCTTTATCTGACTCCATGCCGTTGCTGGTGCCGCAGCAATGAGAAGCAGGCTAACCAACAAGAGGACAGTATCAACTCTTCAGTGCTCAGCACCACTCCGAATCACAATGCTGAAGTGACTGGGGACAAGGAAGGATTAAATCGGAACACAGTGCCAAGCAGAGCCCAAGGCCAGAATGGCAAATGCAAACCCACCAACACCCCCAAACATGCACCCAAAGGAGTCCAGAAGGTAGAGAGAAAATTGTCAGATCCAGATTCAGTCAGCTCAGTCTTCTCTGACACTCCCATTGTGGGACCCTCACCAAATGAAGGCGGGAGAGGAAGTAGTAGGGACAAGGCAGGGACTGAATTAGTTGGATTGCTGTGATCATTCAGGCTGTGAAAGGAAAGAACAGGAACAGATCCACATCCTTATCATCAAGCCAGGCACTATTCTATAATCTGCCACAGTCTGTAACAGCATTCCTGTTTGGTCCCCTTCTTGTTGTGTCCAGTGTTGAAAACCTGATGTCTCAACTTACTCTCCGGCAGTTTCTGAGCCTTCTGGTTTTTTGTTTTATTTTTGGAATGTGATCTTTCAGTTCCCTTGCATTAGAAGTTTGCAAACATCCCACTGAGAAAAAAGAGACAAAACATGAATAGTCAAGAGTACTAACTAGGTTTTCTGAATCCTGCTACTGCATTTATATTTCCTCTTCTTAAGGGATTTTACTCCCAAATATCCATGCAAGTATGAAATTCAGATCAGGTCTGTTCACCCATTGCAGCCAGAATATTATGTGTCATTTTATAATAGGGCCATAAGCCTTCAGAAGTATCTGCTCTTTCCTCAGAAGGATAAAATGAGCTTAGAAATCATACTTTAGCTATCTCTCATGCAAATTAAATTAAATCATATTATCCACCATAGCTCCAGCTATAGTGATAGTCCCAAGTAGCCAAGACATTGCGAAAAATAACCTTTAAAAATGCCTAAGTAGTTTTATTTTTGTTTGTTAATTATTGCTAAATCATTTTTTAAGCAGCAAATGAACATTTACACTATACCAGATTTCTCAGGACATAACTCAAAATATTTTCTAGCAAGCAAGCAAGCCTATTTTGCGTGTTGTGCAAGTGAAAAAAGATGGGGGGAAATGGATATATAACTGTGAAAGTGGATATGATGCTCTCTCTTCCTTTCTCCCACCAAGAGCTTAGTAAAAGGGAGTTAAATCCAAAGTTTTTAAACTTCAGAGCATCAAACTGCAAGAAAGAACCAACAGCCTTGGGAACTGGTAAGCTGGAATTCTGCACCCCTATCTTGCTTTCTCTAAAATGCAGCAACAACAGGAACACAATATGGCTGGATGCAGAACTACTGCCTTTCCCTTTCAGCTCTGGCAGCTTAATAGTCAGATTCCAATTACAGATTATGGTCGAATGTTAGCACATCTCCACATCCTTTCAGAATTTTCAGCAAGACAGGAGCAAGCTATATAGCTCCAGAACTATTTGATGCTTCACCATCTTCAACCAAGTTTTTCTCATGTTTATTTAGGAGGCCAAGCATGTTCCAGATGTTTGGGGTAAAGGGAAATTTTATGAGCCATTCTATTTTAGCAGGAGCCATGCAACACAGCTTTGTAATGTGTAGGTAGGATAAATTCTAGTTAGAGAGATTTTGCTTATATGGACTTTGAACATCCTCCTAAAACAAACAGCATTGAGCCTGACACTTATCTAATTGTTTGATTATTTTTAAAAAAATTATTCCTCCATATGTTTAAATTGGCTTTTCCTCCCACAGGGGGTATATAGAAACAACAAAGATATAACAAGATTGTTTTTACAATATTGTGATGCTTCAGTCCACATTCTCTTTATGGGGTGAAATCATCCAAACTAAGGATGAATCTTACTCCTAATACCATTTCTCAGGTTCCCCCCCCCCCAAAAAAACCCTGAATGTTGCCTATCATGGCCAGTTTAGAGTTCTCTCTTTACTATAGGTGGACTTGAGAAGCATATGGGGTCTTAAGAAGGAATTCATTAAAGGAACATTCCTTAACATACTGCAAAGCTTTTCATTTGCTCTGGATTCATAATCCATTGCTAGTTACAAATTATTGGTTGTTTCTGGATAGAGAAGGACAGAAGAATAGAATAGGTGTATATGACACAATAAGCCATAGAGTGTTTTGCACAAAGCTGTGAATGGCTCCGGGTACCGCTCTTAATGACCAAATAGCCATACAAATGTGATCATATCACCAAGGCTCTGCCATCAGTTTATATGAGAACTAATCTAAACTAATCTATTGGAACTCAAAGTCATCCTTAAACCAGAGAAGCTAATCCTCTCACCTTATCTAGTTAGAAATATCTATTAAGTCACACTTAGCTCCTGGTGATACCATGGATATTTCCGTTCATTCTGTTTGGCAACAGTATAAAAACAGTTTAGTTTTCATTGCTTTTGCCACAATGTTTTTTTTTTAAACTTCCTATCTTAATTTAAAAGCTCTAGGAGTTCCTAGTAATCTCCCATCCAAGCACTAACTAGGTCCAGTTGTATTTTCAAGATAAATCAAGGTTCACTAAGTGCTGACATCTGCTATAAACTTTAGTTCTGGGACTGTCCAATGTATCTTAGTATATTAGGAGGAATGAAACCTCAAAATAGATAGGCCCTCAAAAAAAACATCTGCAAGCCACAAAAGAGTTGGGTTAGGAAAGGATGAAAAATAGAGCATGTGAATGAAAATAATTACATGGGTGATAGCGAGCACAGAGAGAATTTAGCAATAATGCACTAGAAACGACCGATTTTTGTAAATCTGTTCATGTGGAATCTTGGCAATTTTCATGTTCAGGACTTCCTCTCCTCTGGACCTTGCAGTAGGCTAATTTCCTAGAAGATTAGAAGTTACTTAAAAGCAAGATAAGAACAGATTAAAGACTAGGTTTTGGAAGGAAGGAAGAAGAACCTTGCATTAGAATGTTATAGGTTACATTGTTTTTTCATGTTATGACTTAATTTGTTGTAATACATCTCATTCAGAAGAAATTCAGGAGTAGGAGAACTTCCTGGATACCTAATTGTCATGGAAAACATTTTATAGCCTAAATGCCATAGATATAAATTAAGATAAAATTAAAATACAGAAATGCATAATACAGGAGGACAGCTTAATCTCAGTGTAATAACCCTTGCAAAAATATTTACACTGGATGCATCAGTACCAATTCAATCACATTCAGAATATGTGTTATCCTATTTGATGGAAGCTACCTGTCTGAAATTAGGCCCACTTGGCTATTAAGTATTCTCATTTTGCCTGGCCTCTGGGTTTTTTTTTAAATCATAAGACAAAAGATTTTCCCTGCCTGGTATCTCAGCTCCATAAACTAGACATACCAGGGATTGAACTAGGGGCTTTATGTTCCTAAACAGCAGTTTACCCTTCAATTCTGGTTGAATATTACTGAATGAAGGCAGAATGAAAGCTTGAACTAAAGCGAGAATGTAAACAGCCTATAGATGTTTCATGATGCATATGTGTGCAAGTATGAATTTGCAGGTGTGGGTGTCCACATTTTTAATCCCAGCTCTAGCTTTCAATATTTGCTAGAAAAACTTAGTATTTAGGCAGGACTGTCATTTCTAACTATTTTTTAAGGAAAATATACGTAAGGTTTCCTTGCATGAAAATTCTGATTTAGCAAAATTTAAATAGCCATATACACCCTTACTATTGTTGGAGTACACCCTCTTCATGTCTTCCCGGTAAACTCGATCCACCAAAGAGATCACAAAAACTACTTTAAGAAACAAAACATTCCTTTACTCCTTAAGATGAGCATGATCCTCCCAGTAGTGAATTTTATCCTGCACAGAAAAATTTGTCAGGCTGTGTGGCAGAAAGTTTTAGACAGCAACATATATAATGTGGAAAGTATTTAAGTAAAATGACCCAGTAGAACAGCATCTGATCTTAAAAAATGGAGCTCATTACTGTTCTCTCCTAGAGCCTCTTGGTTCAAGCATCACTTGTTATCACTAGCAGTCAATAAACAAAAGGAAGTAGGTCATTTTTCCATCTCATAACCTTGGTTATGATATCAGAATGTAGAAAACAATACTTCCTCCTATCTCCCATGTGATTAATCTTGTTCTGATGTTCATTCCTGTACTATTAACTCTAACCTGGAGGTAATACTTAGTCATCCCTACCTAGTATTTGTAATCGTAATGTATCAAGAATACTGACTCCAAATAAAACTAGTTCTACATTATTTAAATTTTCTCACACTAACCAGAAAATGATTCGGAACCAAAGAATGGAAACAGCTTTCCTCTTATTATGTCCAACTCCTATTTTCCCTGCTTGGTTAAGACAGTGAACATAGCTGATTTAGAAGAGAAAGCTGGCCCACTGACAATTACCAGTACTAAGTAGCTTTTTATAGTACTCTGCCTGTATCGGTAGGAAAAGAAATCACATATAAGATTTTCCTGTGTAAACTATTGGGCTAAAGGAAGGATCCACCCACATTTCAACTAGTGTCAGGAGTTTTTGTCTCACCAACTCTCCTGCTAGTACCTGTTGTCTGTGTGCAGTCTAAATGCAATTTGTCTCTATATTACAGTGGCAGAAAAGGATACTCCCCTTCAGCACTTTGTTTGGTACCCAAAGGACCATATATATTTATTGGAATTACAGAGCTGTTATGGCTGAGGGCATCAGGGGTTACTTTTTAATAGCAGTAAATGTTTGGTGCTAACTGCAAAGATCCATGTCTCTCTTGGCTGAACTTTCTAGTCTGCTGAAGAAGAGAGTAGCTAGATTTGTACATCACGCTAAGCCAGTAATGTAGTTGCCCTTGTTTTGGTTTAGCATATTGTATAAATCCAGCCACTGCTTTATAAACCATGGGTTTTGGCTCAGAAAGCCAACTGCTATGGTTTATTTAGTAAGTGATGGTTAAACAAACCAAGATGTGTAGCATGATCTGTGAACTTATGTTAGCACACTATCTCCAATTCCATAATCTGTCATATGCTCCTACAAGCAAGCAAAAAATAAACAGTCTTTACCCACTTAGTTTGACCTTCTTGCTTACTCAATAGTGGTTACTGTCTTTAAGAGTCTGCTAAATCATAGCAATGTTAAGCCTTTCCAGATTTTTTTGTTATTTATACCCGCACTTCAAAAGCCCTTGTTTTATTTGCTACTTGCTCTTTCATTTGTGTCATCAGAAAACAATATTCCATAAAAATTGAAGAATGAACTTCAATGTCTTTTTCTGACGTCAATTGTGCATACAGTCTGCTCTGAATTGTTGATGAGGTCAAAGCAGGGATAACAAGTCAATTGATCTAATAGGCTGCACAGATCTACTTAATTTTCATTTTAGAAGAAAACCAGTGGATTAACTTTCCATTTTTGACACTTAAGTCAAGACTTTTGCCTCACAAATGTTGAAGAGAGCTACAAGCTTGACTTAGCAAAATGAACGGTGTGTCTGGGGCTCAGAATTTAGAAGCAAACCATTCCAAATGCAAATCTCTTAAAAATTGCACATCCTGAAACAAGTCTTAAGGCAGAGATTCCCAATCTTGCCAAATTTAAGACATGTAGACTTCAACTTCCAGAATTTCCCAGCCAGCCAGGCTGACTGGAGAATTCTGGGATTTAAAGTTTCCACTAATTTGGGGAAACCCTGATTTAAGAGAAAGTGCAGATTAAATTTGTGCAAGTATCTGATAAAAGGGTATTGCCTCTTCTGAGCAATAGGATGACATCACAGATAGCTCAACAAAGCAAAATTACTAGTTGCTTATAGTCCAGCATGATCTTATCTCCTATTTTGTGGCTGGCAGGTCAAGCAAAAGTGTTCTAAGTTTGCTGGAATGCTTACCTATGTCCGGCAATAATAAAAATCCCATAAAGAAGATGGATTGGATTCATATTCATTCAATGTGCATGCTAATGGTTGAGATCACAACTTCTTTAGATAGGAATTTCTGAACTTGGAATGATTTCTGCTTCAGGTCTGTGAGAACTACTACCAATAGACCAGAAACTTAATTGGTAAGGCAACTCTATTACACTAACACTCCCCACATAAAGAAGCATGTGTTTAACCAGTGCTGATTACATGATTGGTATTGTGTTCTGCCATCTCATTTTTCTGGTATAGATTCTATCATACATAGCTGTAATATGAACCTAGCAACCACTAGATGTCAGGAGAAAGATATGACAAAGCTCTTTGCTGCCATCTTGTGGTCTTCTGGAATTGTCAGGCCCAGAGATGAAATAACCTATACATAATTTATGGTTGTTAAAGCAAACAGACTTATTTTCAATAGCAGTTTACTTCTCCCAACCTCCCTCCAGTGTTCCCCTTTAGAGCATTCATTGAATTTTCTTCTTGTCTTAGGTAGCCATTCGCTGTACCAAACTGTACACAAACATGGGAAGGTAATAGGTAGGCTTAAAGAAACAATGGTATGGGCTAAATAGAACATGGCAATTTGGGCTTAAATGTACATAAAATTGAATTGCAAAGCAATTTGTTTCATATAGAGCATATGATGCTGTAAGAGCAAAAAATGCTCATGCAATGAACTGAACCTTCCCAGACCAAAAGCACTGTTTACCCAAGAGATAGATGCCTTTACTCATTCATGAAAGAAGATCTTACAGAAGAATCATTGTGTCCATTTGTGCTTTGCACTGATAAGGAAGGAACAAAGACTAAGGAAGTCTACCTAGCCAAAGCATCCTCTTGGCCACTAGGCAAACAGCAACAATAGACCTCAGCAAACAATATCAAACTGTTGAATAATGTGCTCATATACTGCATTCACATCATAGGCTAAAGAGTCAGCACATGGGGAGGAGAAGGTAAAACTGTACCTTCTAGTGTAGAAAGTAGTGCAGAACATACTAAAACTAAAACTAGACTAAAACTAGCTAAAACTAGGCTAGGAATTTCGTTGAGAGTTTCCTCTGAATCTTAGTGCTTCCCAAACTAATACACTTGCTTCACTAAATTATTCCTAGTGAGCTGGGTAATTGCTATATTCCTTGGGGCCATTTTTTACTTCTGCACTATGGAGCCATTGCTTATTGATTGCTTAGTATATCACTGATGAAATCTGTCTATGATTTTGCCTGCCAGCCAGACGTCAATAGATCAATGCTGAAGTTTTCAGGATTTAGCATGCACTTTGACCCAAATTTGCGTCTAGGAACTTACAGTTGTGTAGACACAGTCACACTAAGTGTCTTCAATAAATCTGCAGTTTAACAAAGGGTTTCAGAAACATGTTCCAACAAAAGTTCACGTGTTCATACATCATTACATAAACTTGGTGATGATGATAACAGTGATTTGGAACTTTTACAATTATTTTTTGCTAGCTTGTAACATTTTTTATTTCAGCATTTGGTTTAGGAGGTGACTGAGGTACCCTTAGCAACCAAGTAGATAGATGTTCCTCCAGGATGGCCTGTCTCCAACCTGATCTTTCAGTGGTGCACCAATTGCTGCTGTACTTGAGTCCATCCTTGCCTGCTGGTAATCCTTTTCTTCTCTTCCACCTTTCTCAGCATTGTGGACTTTTCATGAGAGCAAACTCTTTGCACAATATATCCATAGTATGAACTTTTGAGATTACTTATTTGTGGTTTAAGTGAGAACTCTGGGTTGATTATCAGTTATCTTCTCCAATACCACAGTTCAAAAACATTAATACCCACTATATCCTGCTTCTTCAAAGTCCAACTTTGGCTTCTGTACAGCGTCACAAGGAAAACCGTTGCCTAAGTGATTTTAGTCTTTATAGATCAAGAAGCATTGTGGCATCTGAATGTCTTTTCCAAAGCCTTCAGTGCTACTCTACCAACCACTACTCTAGGGCAAATTTCTTGATTGTGAGTTTCTTTACTTCTGAGAGTAATCCTAAAAAGTAGAATTGATTTTTTAAAAGCTTCAATTAAAGTATTGTTTAAAAGTATTACAAGATGGCCAGTAATGTGATTCCATTAAATTCCATTAAATTCTCAACAATTGAAGATACTTAGTATGCAGCATCATAGTTTGTATTTGCCTTATTCAGTCTGATTTCACAACCACCACCTCACCACCCAAATCCCTAAATGACAAGAATGCCTCTATGTTTGGGAGAAAGAGCTTCTGCCCTCTTATTACTCAGAGGTTGACAATAGTAGCTTCCAGCCAGCAAAAGCATTCCAAAGGTCAAACCGGCTCTCTTACTGAGTCCACATGGAAATCCTCTGAGCACAGATGCAGGCATTAAAAAAGCTTTAGAGCCATCTCTAAATGAATGGAATAACATATTTCAATTAACACATTAAAAACTCATTTATCCATTCTGCCTGAAGGCTGAATAGTAAAGCCTCACAAAGATTAATACCCAAACCTTTTACCTCAACAATAAAATAAGAGCTTGCCTTTGGAGAGTACACATCAGGATAATGTTGCTTCTAAAAACCTGCTAGGGAAAATGGCTAACGGTAGGTTTATAATCTTATAATTCAGAGAGATCCAGCTCAGTTGTCACAAAGCTATTACATTAGCAATAATCCTTTACATTAGTAATAATTTTTTTAATCCCATCAGTGGCTTTTTAATAATATGGACAGTCTTAACACCTCCAAGGTCAGACTAATCCCTGAAATTCTAAAATGTGGGGGTGGGTGGGTGGGAGGAAATATTTGGGCAAAATAGAAGAGATCTGCATCTGTACATCTTTTAGTTTTAACTTTGGTTGTTATTCCTCCAGAATACAATTACTACATAGGTTGTCCAGGGTATGAGTTGGGTTCACACTAGTGTTGGGTTAACAAAACATAATTCTTTGTTCATATGGCATATGCCCAAATAAATTAACTGTATCATGGGTTAACTATAATGACTAGTTCCCACAGCTAAGAATTCTAAGCTACCCACCATGTTTCAGCCCATAATGTATGAATCCAGCCTATGTACTACATATACCTTATTTCAGGGAGGCAGTACAAATGCAGGATTAGATTTTTTTTGAAAGGAGCCCATTGGAGCATTATTGGCAGTTCATATACTAATTGCATTTATTTACAGGTATATAGGCTGAATGTAAAAGAAGAAACAACTTTAACCATTGGGCAGTTTACCAATATCCAATGCCTCCAGAAGGACATTGTCTTTTCAATCCACACCCAAGGAATATGTCAACCTGAGGTGGTTGCAGCCTATCTGTGCTTATGGTACCATAACATTTTCTTCCATTCTGGAAAGCCAAACCAAGTATCTCTGCAAATTGAATGAACCAAAACCCAGTGGCAATGCTTTTGCAGTGATTCCTTTGACAATCTGGGGTGGAGTAGCATTCAGTTGGCAGGAACTCCTGTTTCACCTAGGTTTTGTTTCTGGGATCTCCCTACTTCCAGGAAATCAAAGTGTGTGACATTTTAGCTTCTTCCCTCCATCCTTTCTATCCATGATAGCTTATGCAATAAAAAAATATAGTAATTTAGGTATCGCAGATATCTGCTCTTTTTACTGCAAAAGACTAATATAGATAATCCATGAGAAATAAATTTGTTTTGTCATGATGTTGCCTGATAAGAAGTTCTGGAGACCTCAAAAATTCAAAAGGTCTTTTTGTGCATTTCTCGTGATCCTAATAAAAGTATTGTCCAAATACAATGTTGAATTTAGTTAACATCTCACTCAGAATCACAAAAACTACACATCACAAGCAAAAGTCTGCCTGGTAACATTGCAGAGATAAACTGAGATGATAAAGTGTAATAAAATAAGACAAATGAATTTATCTCTTCCAGTCAGGGCAAAATGGGTTAACTCATATATGGTGGATATATTGCTTTTAGTACTGTTTCAGAGCTGGACACTAATTCTGTCTCCCCTTGGGTGGCACTAGTGCTCCAAAATCCCCACCTATATCAATGTGGCTGTTGATCAGCTGGCCAAAAATGCTGAACAAGAAGTTCCTATATGCCATGGTCTGTCAACCAAAACAACAACGGCAAAGCCTTAACTCCATTGAATTCTTTCAAATGAAGCACCTCAAGATGCAGATGATTAAAAAACAAGTTCAAATAGAACTGCTTAGCATTTTCATCACATTTGTCCCCAGAGGAGCAGTAAGAAACAGTTACTTTGAAAGATTGCATGTGGGGAATCTAGAAAAATGCCACTTTAAAAAGCAAAAACAAGTGAAGATTTTACAACATTTATCTGAAATTTATAATTATACACTTCACTTTTTTTTTTGAATAAACTGCCTTGAGGAAGCTTTGTCTTAAAAATATCATCATCATCATTATCATCATCATCTTTATGCCAGAAAACAATTTCTTTAGTAATCCATAGAATACCACTTCTATCATTTCAGTAATGCTTTTGGGGGGGAAATCAACTTTTCGCCTTTGAGTTTGTTATCAAATATCCAAGCAAAGTACTGCAGTGGACAAGACCCAATTATTTTTTTTTTCCTCAAAGAAGAGGCACTGATGAAGTACATATTAGGACATATTATTCATTTTCATGCATATTCTGCCTAGCCTATGCTTAAGATAGCGTGCATTAATATTGTAAATAGTAAATTATAAGACAAAGAACAAAAGCTTTTTGCTATTCCTCATAAAATCCCTTTGAGCAGAGGATGACTTATTTAGGAGAAATATTCTCTATTAGTAGACACAGTATTCTGACTTTTTAAAGATAACTGGTCATTTGCTTCCAAAGAACAGAAATTTATGTTGCATACATAAGTTTATTCATTTGACATATCAAGCATAAATGTTTGGCACATGAGTGTGCATATGTCAACACTTTACTCCTATTTTAGTTAGACTATAGACTCTAGACCTAAAATGGGGTTTGGGGGGAATTCAATAAAATGGTAACCCTCGAAACATAAATGCAGAGCAGAACAGTTATGTGCAGAATCAAACTTTTCTGTTAAACGCACGGTGTAAATTAGGGCATGTGCACACTTAAAACACCCTGCTTAGTTCCTCTCACAGTTTCAGAGAGGACCATTGCTTTTCATTGGTGAAACAGATGGCATTCAGGAGAAGCCTTGTACAACTTAAGTTCAGAAACTATGGCAATTTTTTTAATAAGACGTCTTCACCTTGACTTTTAAATACAGCTAAAATATCTCCTTCATCCTTCCAAGGCATTAAAGATGACATGACAACAGTATTCCAGTATTTGAGAGGCTGCCACAAAGAAGAAGGGGTCAAATTATTTTCCAAAGCACCAGAAGGCAAGACAAGAAACAATGGATGGAAATTAATCAAGGAGAGAAGCAACCTGGAATTAAGGAGAAACTTCCTAATAGTGAGAACAATTAACTAGTGGAATACCTTGCCTTCAGATGTTGTAAATGCTTTGTCACTGGAGGTATTTAAGAAAAAACTGGACAATCACCTGTCTGAAATGGGATAGGGTCTCCCCCTTGAGCAGGAGGTTGGATTAGAAGACCTCCAAGGTCCCTTTCAGCTCTATTCTGATTGATTGATTGCATTACCATTTAAAATGTGCTTTATTTTGTATTACACTGTACAGGTAATTTATTCCTACTAAAGTCGTGATGACGAACCTATGGCACGCATGCCGGAAGTGGCATGCAGAGCCATTTTTCTGGGCACGCAAGCAGTTAGCCAACGCACCTGCAGCTGCACATGCCTTGTGCCCGAGCTGGTGTTCAGGCCTCCGGTGTGCATGCGTGCAATTCAGGGAACCCAGCTGGCCTTTGGAGCTTTCCTGCGCAAGAGTACTGGTGCGCAGCATGTGCGTGCACAGATGGTGTTCGTGTGTATGTGCTGCGTGTTGAAAAAACAATATGCATGCAGAGATGATGTGATTGCATGCACAGCACACAGTGGGGCTCACCTGCAAAAGATGTGCGCGTGTGCAGATGGTGTGGTTGGGCTTGCAGCGCATGGGGAGGACTGCACGTTAGCACGGATGGCACACACACGTGTGAAGCGCCCGAAGCATGTACCTATTCGGCACTCAGTGAGTAAAAGGTTCGCCACCGCTCTACTAAAGGAACAATTGGCCAGAGGTCAAACTAATCCTAGGCATGAGTGGGACCTGAACAGAGGTATTCCAAAGGTGTGGCGATTGTTTCTCTGAAATGCGATCCTGTGTTTGATCCCTCTGAAAGGTATGAGCCAAACATTGGAAGGCAGCACCAGAAAAAAAAAGCCACCTCTTGAAGCTTTACGCAAGATACTGTCTTTCCCTGAAAATAAGACCCTGTTTTATATTTTTTTGGAACCCTAAAATAAGCGCTTGGCCTTATTGCCATGCACTTTAATGCCTCATTGGGCTTATTATCAGGGGATGTCTTATTTAGGGGGGAACAGGGTAGAATAATGTAACCCTGCAGAAAGAAGTATGATCTGATTGGGACAGAAGGCAAGCCGAAAGGTCCCATCAGGAAACAGGGTGGCTGTGTCTGCAGCTCTCTTTGAAAGAAGGGCAAAGTGACCCACAGAGCGAGTGCTGCTTTGCTGTCTGCCCCCTCCTCCCACTTGTTTCCATCTGTGAAGGAATGAAAGCAAAACAAGACTTCTCTGCCATGAAAAAAAAAAACCCAAATTCCTGCAAGTACTATTCAGGAGTCTCCCAGGCTGATGAAAGGCAGCCAGCTCAGACAAGCGGGAGTGAAAGATCAGAATCACGGAGGCCTCCCGGTCTCACAGCTTTAATACAAAGCTAAAGGGCTGAAAGGAAGCTAATGGGAAAGCCCCACTCATTGATGGGAAAGGCCCTTTTTACTGCCATTGTCTAGCCATCTGTCACTGCATCCACTCCGGATAACTTGCCAGCCGGCTCAGTTGAATTCCCAGCTGATATCTCACTATGCAAGGCAGATGCAAGGCAGTCTGATTCCATGGATACTGAGAGAGGGGGAAATAGCAGCTTGTTCATTGTTTGGGAAGAGGAGTGGCAGTAGGGATGCAGAGGAAGAGACCATTCTGGATGCTTGCAAAAGACGATTGTATAATAAACCTTACAGCTGCAGCCTTATACATACAAATCCAGGAATAAGAGCGACTGAATTCAACTGGAGCATCTAGAAGCATCATCCCTTTAACAACTAGTACCCAACTTCTAAGTCTGTGAAAAACAAAGAGCTTCTGTTATTTAGAATAAATAACTTGAGGAAGAAATATTAAATAAGTCACAGAACCGAGTCCATAGACCATTTTCACATCAGACTATTTGGTGGCTCTGCAGTGGGTTCTCTCTATAAGGCCATTCTCATAGGGGAATATATTTAGTTCCACACAAAGACCAGCCTTGCTTCTTTGCTGGATTTTCACACTATTGAATCAATATCTTCTTAGATGTTCTCTGGTCCTTCAATGGTGGACTAGGAAGATTGAGGAAGAATGGCCATCAAACTGGCTGGGGGAGAAACTGATGCTGTAACATCAGTGTCCTGCTCCTGTCTTCCTTGCAGCTTTTCTTTTGCAATGAAGAAAACAGTGATCCAAACCGGAAAAGTTTCAAAGCCATCCCAAGCAGTTCTGAAGACTAAATGGGAAGAAGAAAGTAAATCAGGTGTGAGATATGAGATAAGCCCGGAATTCCCACCAATAAAAAGCCATCCATTCTTTTCTCTGCAGAAAACTCTTTAAAATAATATTGTGGGAGCATTTTCTTTGGAGGGTCTGAACCAGTGGTAAAATCCAGCTGGTTCTATCTGGCTCGCACGAACCGGTAGCGCCGGTGGCAGGAGGCCCCGCCCACCCACCAGGATGTCATTACATCCTGTTTTTTACCCTCTGTGCATGCTTAGAAGAGACGCGTGTGCACATAGCGTGCTCATGCTCCCATGCTCTCCCATTCCTGAACTGGTAGTGAAGGTAAGTGGATTTCACAGCTGGCCTGAACCTAATGGTAGCATGACTGTTTCTCAAGGCCTATATAGAAAGGCTGAAGATAGGGAAGGGGCCTGGAAAAGTGATTTCCTTTGCAATAAAGTCTGACTTCTGGCAGGCCTAACAGCATCTGGAATATGTCATGAAAGTGCGTTTTAATTGCACTTAAGGGACAGAGAAAGGGGAATAGGACTCACCTTCTGTTGACCTTATTAACCACTAAAAAAAAAAGTCTAAAGTATGTTTGGAAATTCTCTGCATTTTGTCTGTGGTTGGTAAAACTTTAGTGGATTGTTAGATAATGGATCCAGTCATTACAATGACCTAATCTTTATTAGAGAAGTGTGGATTTGACTTAGTGATACTAAATGGATTTTGTGATCAACATTTCATGTAGCATTTCCTCCTCATAAGATCTCCTCTGGGTCATCTACATCAATGCAAGATCTTTAACCAACAAACAAAATGCTGTTTTAATAGACTTAAAACAGTGAATGAGAGGAAATTCAAAGCAACCTTTTAAATGAATACATAGTAAGAGAAAAGTACATGGAATTTTCTTTCCAGTTTTCAACTGATTAAATTGATGTAGCTTTATTATATACTTTTAATATGCAAAAAAGGATCCAATTGAATAATTACTACCTCCACAGTTGGTTGGTCTGTTAGTGAGTGTAGGTTTCTAGCTGTATATTTAATATGAAATATATGAAAATGATTTTTATATTTATATTGGTTTGTTTTAGTTATTTTAATAAATGAATATTTCTTTTAGTGAATCTCAGCTACTAACCTTTCTGCTAAGCATAAACTTTATAGAAAAATATTGAAAAAAATACACTACTCTTTATTAAATATTACCCAAGAATTACTGCTACTGCTTCCTTGACTAGCAGCATTCCTGTTAATTGTGGGGTAATAAAAATAGTATTCTTGTACCTTGAGTTTTTAAAATATATTTATTCAATATATTTGCATACCACTTCTGAAAGGAAAGGGGGAGATGAGAAACAAGATCAAAGTCATAATACAACATTTACTGAGGAAAGATCTCAATCATTTCTTGTAAGTGCCAAACAGATTTTTGAAAATATAGTATTCCAGAGTGGAGGACGAGATTGGTTTTCTGTGGATTTTGGCACCAGCAGGAAGGCTTCCCCAGAAGATCTTACCAATCAACTTGATCAGGGATGAAATTCACTTACCTTCCCTTCCGGTTCGCAAATATGCATGCACCATTGTCTGTGCATACGCAGAGGCTGAAAATCATTGCAAAAAAGGGATGTCATGACGTCCATGCAGGTGGGTGGGACTTTGCACAGTCGGCCCTACTAGATCACACGATCTGGATAGAACCAGCTGAATTTCACCCCTGAACTCAATTTATAACAGCAAAGGCAATATGTTGCACCTGCCCATCCAGTGACAAGGAAATTGGATCCATTTATCATGTATCATTACAGTGTAAATTCTACAGAGATATTAGGTTAACTTACATTGTTCCCCTAATATGTAAATCCCCATGAAGGCCAGCCACTTTCTATGTGAATCAGATCCTAGAAGATTTGAAACCCTTCATTACTTCTTTAGCCAAATTCTGTGTTGCCACAATGAAAATACAGTAAGGCATAATTAAGCTCAGGAATAACCTTTTCTGTTTTACTGACACTTCAGTTTTAATATATCTTCTTTAATTGTGTTACCTAATTTTAGATGATGTGCATTTTTTTTTCCTCCACAGATTTTTTAGATAAGATATTTTAGACTTATCCTTCCACTGTTTATTAACATAGAACATTACAGTAGCTTATGTACATTTTTATTATAGCACCTCCTTGTTATGTTAGTCTCATCCACTTGATGTGACTTTCCTGTGTACATTTTGTAAACATTGCCGGTCATTGACTGAATAAACATTTCTGGTACTTACTGGTAATATGTCAACTGTAAAGATTTCTTAGTTGGCCATAAAAAAGAACTTTATATATTTTATTTTTACGTCATTTCATATTTCATCTCCATGTTTTATTATCTAACCATTGATAGAACAAATCCCATATCAAATAATATTGTTTATCTTCCTGTTCTCTAATTTCAAAAGTCAATTTACTCATTCAGCACAGTCCAACATTTTCTTAATAACTTCATCATCAGTAGGTATCTTCTCTCCTTTCCAGTTTTTAGCAAATACAATTCTAGCTGCTGTTAAAACATTCACAATTAAATTGTTGTGGCTCCGTTGCCTGAGCCTGCGTCATCAGCAGGGGAGGACTCTGAGAGTGAGGGAGAGGAGTTGGCAAGGCCTCCTTCTCCAGGACTCTCCTCTCTGGCAATGCCTCCGGAGGACACCGAAGGGCAGGAGATAGGCCCAGAGCCAAGCTCGTCCCCACAGCCACAGGAGGACATTGACGAGGGGAGTAAGTTTTGGTTGGATCCTCGCCAGCATCGGAGAGACAGGAGAGCCCAGCAGAGGAAAAGGCGTGGTCGTGATTAGCTGGTGGACCACGCCTCCCAGACTATATAAGAGAGGGATTGTAGCCATATCTTTGTGACGAACAAAACAAAGATTCATGGATCCCGGTTTTGAATCGGCCCTGCGTCTCAGCTTTGGTGGTGTGTATGTGACGGACCTATTAATAAAGACGTTGGCAAGCAGCTGCGGATTGCTGCCGACCTTTGTTATCAGCTTACTAGGTTGCCTGCCAGTTCATTAGACTCTGATTGTCTGAGGGGAGGTTATTTCTGAGCACGGGGCCAGAACATCAATATTGCAATTTTCTACTGTATGTCTCTGGTAAAATCCCTAATAAAAATATCTCTGGTTTAAAGTCAGTATGTTTCTTTATCATTTTTTCCAACCATGTGTGTATCTTAGTCCAATATCTCTTAGCTTCTATACACGTCTACCACATATGGTAATATTCTCCAATTTATCCTTGAACATTCTGGCTATCCTCGTTGGGCGTAGATGCCATCTGTAAAACATCTTATACAAATTCTCCTTATATGCCGAAGACATTGTCATTTTATAATTATGGGACCACAATTTTTGCCATTTATCTAAATCTGTGATGGCGAACCTATGGCATGTGTGCCACAGGTGGCACGCGGAGCCATCTTGGTAGGCACGCAAGTGTTGTCCTAGCTCAGCTCCAGCATGCATGCATGCACTGGCCAGCTGATTTTTGGGCCTTCTGGGCCCACCAGAAATCGGCAAACAGGCTGTTTCCAGTCTCTTGGGGGGGAGGCTGTTTTCGCCCTCCCCAGGCTCCTAGAAAACCTCTGGAGCCTGGGGAAGGCAAAAAACGGGCCTACTGGGTCAACTGTGCCATCACATGTGAAAAGCAGGAGGAGCACAGGGGGGTCACACATGCATGCAGGGGGGGAGGGTGCATGGAATTAGGGAGATGGGCATGCACATGTGCGACCACCCCGCATTCCCCCCGCTTTTGGCACGCGATGGCAAAAAGATTAGCCATCACTGCTCTAAATCAATACCATGACCAAAATTTTTCCCCCATGCTATCATTAATTCTTTAACTTGTTCTTCTTCCAATTTTACCTCTAACAAATATCCATATAATTTTTTAATTACATAATCATCAGAACCCTATCATATCATATATTGATATTTTGAAGATGGATTGAGCACAAAAGAATGTTAACTGTTCGACACACTGTCTGTAATTGTTTGGAATGATGATGATTTTTATGTTATGTTTTTTGTTTTAAAATTAAAAAAATATTATTAAAAAAAGATTTCTTAGTTGTCAAAGAGTCACTGTATCTGTTTCAAGTATGTATATGTATATAACTTGAATCAGGTACAGTAACTCCTTGCCCACCAAGAAATCATATCATATCCTCTTCAAATGGCAGTCCCTAACTGATTTTGAATAGGCAAAATGAAGTCAGACCTAGTGGATATCTGAATGGCTGATTCCTAAAAATAAAATCTCAGGACTGTAGATTACTCTGGGAAACAAAGGAGAAAACCATATTCATGTTGTTTCCAAAAAATCAACAAGGTTATGTCGTGTAGACCCCAGGAATTGTGCTGTGTTCAGAAGGAATTTGTGCCTTATCACCAGAAGAAAAAAACCCCACCACCCTAGAGAATAATTCTTCCATCCACCGCATAGTAATAAAATAATTATCTGCCGTGGTCCTTCTTTCTCCTATTCACATACTTCACTACTTCCCTGCTGCTTTGGGCAATCTTTGCAACTGAATTTTACTCTGCATAAATTATTATTTAAAATGTGTTTGATTCACTATTCACCAAATTACATTGCTATCAAAGATTTCTGCTTAACAGCTTTGACAGCTCAAACTTTTCCTTGTGTAAGCCAAATTAAAGATACAACAATCAATTCCTGACGTCTTAATGTTTGTAGAAACAGACATTGATGGAAATTTTAACAAGCCCTAGCATTCTGGAATCTAAATTACCTTTCACAATATTATGGGGATTGGAAATTTGTAATTTATAAACATTATCCTTTGCAACTGGGATCTATCTAGAATTTTAAGGAGTCCTACCAGAGAACACCATAACAAAATCATTTTACATACACAGGTCTTCCTGGAAACTGAATAGATTGGTGAAAAAACATTGGCTTGGAGAAATGAATCTATCTTGGATTCCTGTTGCATTCTTTGTTAAAAGATCTGTAGATCAATGGAGCATGAAGCTTCTCCATGCAATTAAATGCTTAATTGGGTTTTGGAGGATATCTGAGAAGACATTTTAAAGAGCCTACTTCTGGCTTGTAAGTATAAACAGTGGTGTACATTGCTGTGTACGGTAACTATTCTTTTCCATTCATCTGGAGTAAAGGGTCTGTAACAGTGAACTATAGTGCAGAGTTGGTGTATAAACCTATGTTAGTCCAAGCTGCAATGTAGGGATAACATGGCAAGATTTCTGTAAGCTACTTTCGTACTTTCAATACAACTTGAAGGAAGGGTCTAAAGTTTCTAGATTGTGTATAATTTTCTTGGAACTAGCTCTGAACATGTATTACTGAATATGAGTTAGGCTGAAAGATTCTTCTAAGTTACTTTTCTAAACATTAGATCTCCAACTATCTCCAAGTAAAGAAATGGAAGACAGGAATCAACACAGAAAGGAGTTGCTCCAACAGCAGCATTTTCACCAGTATCAAGTTTTTTTCTTAACCCTATTGAGTACATGGAGGTTAGGGTGAAATAATTGGAACAAGACTTAATCTTCCCCAACTGTGTACAGTTGCCTTGAGCCTGATTGGGCCACCATTTAAAACAGGGCTGTCAAACTCCTGGCCCATGGCCAGATGTGTCACACACTGGCCACGCCCACAACCAGTTTAGCAAAGGGGGAAAAAGTCTCGATATGCCACGTGACACCAACATGATGAGAATTTGACACCCCTGATTTAAAACGTATAATTAAAGGTAGGTAGGGGTGGTGTATGTGTGTATCTGATATTTATTCGTTAATGATAACATCAACCATTATCCCAGCCAACCACCTTAAATTGACTTGCTGGGATAACAAGCCTAAATGGAACCAGCCACAGTTCATCTTGTTCTCTGCTGACGCATTCATAAGACTCACTTAGTGTATTATAATGAACATGCTGATAGTGAGCACTGTGGAGGCTGATAGTGAGCACTGCGGAGGCAAGTTCATTAGTCAAAATAAAAATCATTTACTTGGAATACAAACAATAACAGTGATTGGAACTAGCAGTTGTGAATTTATCATCAGCTACTTTTTTCAAACTTGAACCTTTTAGATATGTTACAACAAGTCTTCCACTCCTGTTGCAATGAGAATTGTATTCCAAGGTATCTGAACAATTCTAGGTTCAGGAAGTTTCATGTAAATTATAAATTAAACAGAATACACTGTTTGTAATATCAACACATCTGATATGCTCAAGACAAAAGGAGATTTAACACAAGTTAAGCAGTATCTCACTGTAACTGCATCAGGATGTGTAGTGCAAACAGAATAGCTACTTTCTGTACCCTAAATTATTTTTACCTGGTCCTCCCCAGTAGTAAAGAATATTACTGTCTTTAGAGGAAGATTTGCAAATGGCTCCCCCTTGTAGATTACCAATCCACAGATAAAACACTAGTTGGTACTTCTGATCTCTTTTATTGAGAAATTAAAAAGACTAATCCATTTAATAACATGAGTATCCCTTATGCAAACATTCGTATTAAAGAATCAGTGCTTTTATTTTTGGTTAATGATCTTAATGAAGTGGACAAACTGCTCTATACTCTGGATCAGTGGTGAAATTCTACCAGTTCATACTGGTTTGGGCGAAACGGTAGTGATAAAAACTACCGGTTCGGGCAAACTGGTAGTAAAAAAAAGCTACCAGTTCCCCCAAACCAGTATTTCCAATGATCAGCTGTACTGTGTGATTTAAAATTGATAGAAAGCAGGAAATCCTGCTTTCTAGTGAATCTAAATCACGCGGCACAGCTGATGCACCCCCCTCGTTGTTCTACTTACCTTCCCAAGCCTCTTCCTTTTGGCCCGTACTGTGTATGCACATGAAGTGTGTGTTTGGTGTGCACTGTGCATGCAGTATGCATTTAGTGTGTGCTTGGCACACAGAGCGCATGCACAGCCAGCAAACCAATAGCAAACCAGTTCAGATTTCACCACTGCTCTGGATCCCTTGGGTACATTCCTGTCATTGGTGGGAGAAAATGCTGTTTCCTCAAAAGCTGCATCTGTAAAACTGATTGGCGAACATTTCACATGCAGGCAGCTTTTACTACCAATTTTTAAAGCATGAGCCTTCCATGTTAGGAACCCAGTGGTGGGATCCAGCCAGTTCGCACCACTTCAGGAGAACCGGTTATTAACTTTCTTAGCAATTTGGTGAACTGGTTGTTGGAAGAAATCATTAGGGCAGAGAACCAGTTGTTCAATTTTTTGAATCCTACCACTGTAGGAATCACAGCATAACTTCATGCAAAGGGCAACACTCACAGAGTCTCTCAGTCAAAAAAAGCAATTTGGTGCTTTCTAGATAGTTTGATTTTGTTCTCCATAATTGCCAGTTAAGTGTCATTGTGAGAGCTGAATCCCAACACAGCTGGAAGGAAATAGATAGCAGAGACTGGATTTGGGTATTGCCAAAACTCCCACATTTTGTAAACTGGTCGTTCCTAATTGATAGACTAATGATACAAATGGTTTTTCTGTTCATCTTGTTCCACAGTTAACATCAAATAATCAGCCAAAAATACAGGCTTTTGTGATATTTATTTCTATATTGGAATAACACATCTAAGTTTCAAAGTAAACAGTTTACAAGAGTATATTTATGAGGCAAACCATCATCAATTTACGGTAGTATGTTTTACGCTAGCATGTCAAATAAACATTACTTAAATCATTCAGACTCAAACAATAATTTTTTATGCTTTAAGCAGGCTGTTCTGACAGGCTGCTACTAGATAAGAGGGGTTTTTTTATTACAGTATATAACTGCTTTTCTAGTATTTATTCCAATATTGCAAAAAAGCGTACATTATTCTTATTTTTTGTAATATGTTTTAATAAGCTATTGTACATTAGTGCATTAATGGCAGCTATACCGATCTACTAACCTCAAACTGTTTTTACTTTCAGTTCTCTTACTCATTTTTAAGATTGGTATTCTTGTGTCCTGTAACAATGAAGTAAACAATCATTTGCAAGGAAGTAATCAATAATGCATTTCATGAGGTCAGTTCAGGAAGAATAATGTAGAAAGAAACTGAATCATTGCTTTCTAGGGGAAAAACCTTATCCATTAAAGATTCATAACTGCTTTATCAAGCTGATTCCTCTACTCAAAATCAGCATTGTTATATGATTTTTAAATGAGAAAATATGCAGGTAGATTATATAAGAAAATAAAATCTAATGGCAAAATCATACAACTGTAAGGAACCATATAGTGCCAAATGCAACACTTAATCCATATTGGGATTCAGATTAAAGTGCTGTCTAGTCTCTACTGAAACCCATCGAATGAGCAGGAGGCTACCTCTGCTCCAAGGTGTAGGTTCCATTGTTGAATTGCTCCTTCTGCAAGGAAGCTTTCCCTATCATTCAATGGTTGCTTATTGTTTTCCTATAACGTAAACCCATTATGTCTCAGCCATCACTCTGTGATCTTGGCCTTTTCATCTTTTTAGGAACTTGAAGAACTTTAGCTACATACAAAAGTGGGAAACAAACTAACAAATAATAGATGGATAAAAATGCCAAATCCAGTCTAAACATCTGGCTGACTGTGCGACTGACCACTACAAAAGAAAGCAGAGATAATACCAATAGTAATAGACCCCTTGGATACGATCCCAAAGCAGTGGTGAAATTCAATTTTTTTTTACTATGGTTCTGTGGGCGTGACTTGGTGAGTGTGGCAGAAGGATACTGCAAAATCCCCATTCTCTCCCTACTCCTGGGGGAAGCATATTGCAAAATCTCCATTCCTACCCGACTCTGGGGCCAGCCAGAGGTGGTATTTGCCAGTTCTCCAAACTACTCAAAATTTCCACTACACTTCTCTGAACTACTGAAAATTTCCGCTACTGGTTCTCCAGAACCTGTTAGAATCTGCTGGATTTCACCCCTGTCCCAAAGTATCTAGAGCACCACTTGAACACCATCAGACTGACAAAAATCACCATCAGTCAATTGCAAATATAGTTTTATTTGGAATAGCTTACATCCTGCGACAATACCTTTTATACAATCAAACAAACTCTGCCTAGTTCAGGTCAGAAAGGACTCTCATGTATCATATGGTTAGGCTCAGAGGGGGGTGTCCCTCTGACTGAACTGTGCCCACCAGGCTTCCAGGTGCTGCACCAGCCAAGGGCCCAGGGGAGGGGAGGGGTGGCGGCGATGGTTATTAGGGAGGTCCTTAGTCTGCAGGAGGTCACTACTCCCAAGACAGACGGATGTGAGGCCCCCCTCATGAGGTGGGGCCCGTATGGGCAGTTGGGCTTGTTGATTGTGTACCTGTCTCCCAGCTGCATATCAACATCCCTGCCTGGGCTACTCGACGCCCTCTCGGGGCTGGTGGTGGAGTTTCCCAAACTTATTGTTCTGGGGGACTTTAATTTGCCGTCCCTGGGTGGGGCGTTGGAGGTGGTTCGGGAGTTCATGGCTTCCATGGCAGCTATGGACCTGACTCAGATTATTCAGGGCCCGGCTCATGAGGGGTGGGCACACGGCCGATCTTGTTTTTGTCTCAGAGCAGTGGCGAGTGGAGTTCGGTGGGGGATTGTCTTCCATTTATCCCGTCATGGACCGACCACTATCTCCTTTGGCTAGGCTTCCATTACACCCCCCCCCTCGCTGAGATGCGGAACCGACCACCTGGTTCTGCCTCAGGTGCCTGATGGACTGGAGAGGTTTCAGATGGAGCTTGGGATGATCCTTCTCTCTCTCTCCCATGCCCTGGGATGAGGCTGCTGCCAGGGCTCTTGACCGAGTCATTCCTTTGCAGCCTCTGACACATCGCAGACCCCGGTTGGCACCCGGTTGGCACCGGTTGGCACCTGGTTGGCACCGAGGCGTTCCAGGGGATGAAGTGGTGTAGACGAGGCCTAGAGAGTCGTTGGAGAGCCAGTCGTTCCAAATCTGACCGATCTCAGTTAAGGTCGGCCACACGGGTCTACCTGGTGGAGTTGGCGGCGGCAAAGCGCCGCTACTTCACCAATGTCATCGGCCGGCTGCCCTACTTGGACCGAGATGCCCTATGCAGAGTTACTCATGCGCTAGTCACCTCACGTATTGACTACTGTAACACTCTTTACATGTGGCTGCCCTTGATGGCTGCTCGGAGGCTTCAGCTGGTGCAAAATGCAGCCGTGCAGGTTGTGATGGGAGAGTCCCGATACTCCCATGTTACACCCCTCCTGCGCGACTTGCATTGGTTACCGGTTGCCCTCCGGGTGAGATTCAAGGTGCTGGTGATGACCTATAAAGCCCTATATGGCTTAGGCTCAGCATATTTGGCAGACCACCTGCAGCCAGCAACGACATCCCATCACCCGGTCCGCGCCCATAGAGAGGGCCTGCTCAGGGTGCCGTCAACTAGACAGTGTCGGAGCCTTCTCTGTGGGTGTGCCTACCCTCTGGAATCAACTCCCCTTGGAGCTCCAGTTGGCTCCTGACCTTCGCATTTTCCGCCGTGAATTAGAAACCTAATTATTCAAGTTCCCTGACCTGGACTGATGGGGTTTTAAGGGTTTTAAATTTTATTAGGTTTCAGATTTTAACTTTGTATTGTGGCTTTGTGCATTTTATTATTGTGAGCCGCTCTGAGTCCATTGGGAGATAGGGTGGCATATAAGCCAAATAAAATAAAATAAATAAATAAATATACAACAGAGGTATCCTCTGTTATGAAAATGTGTACTCCCTTCCACATACTATTCATTAATAGCATGAATCAACAGTTTTATAGCATAATCAAGCTGAATCTATACAGGGTATATAGTTTTGTTTTCTGGGAAAGTTGAACATAGGCAGATGGGAAGTGCAGATAAACAGATCAAGAGATCTGTTACTGTAAATGCAAAACTGCTAATTCTGAAAAGTTATAGGGGGACTTGCAATTCTGATGCTGGTCTTTTGGAGTACCACCCAGTATCAATAAGAAAAAAATGGGACTGGTGATTAAAGGGAACTTCTTCACCAAACAAAATTATGAAGTTAATGTCAGTGCATTATTAGCAATTCTAAAGATGATAATTTATTAATTTATTGCAGAAAAAAAATGCTGCCAAGCCACGGTTGGGTGAAAGGGGGTGCATATTAAAAGGCTTGTGTGAAAATCCCCAAAAATAAAAAAGAAAGAAAGAAAGAAAGAAAGAAAGAAAGAAAGAAAGAAAGAAAGAAAGAAAGAAAGAAAGAAAGAATCTATAAAATCAAATCTTCTTTCTATAAAATGGCAGTACAATTACAGGTTCAGGCAAACTTGAATTTTAGCCTTTGGTAAGATGAACGTATCTAAAACTAGCATACATTTTCATTTTTATATAAAGCTTTTGCTGTTGGAGTCTGTTGTAGAGAAGGGATCCAGGCAGTGTCTTCCTGCTGAAGTCTTAAGTTTTCCTAATGTTATTTTTGTCATTTTTCCAATCACCAAAAATTAATCAAGAAGGAAATTATAGAGTGTTTATTTAATCTATTTATATAGCCACCCAATCACATGCAACCCAGAAGGGTGTATCAGAATAGTTCTAGAGTATTTGGTGATAAATAGCAGTGGGGACTCTGCATTCCAGACCAATGGGCTTGACATACTCAGAAGGAAGATTTATTGTGCATAGGTTTAGCACATCAAATTCTAAGCTTCCTTCCTACAGAGAAAGTCACTGAATTACACTTGTCTACACTCGTCTACACACATGCACACCTGTTGTGGCCCCGTCCTCTGAGCCTATCCCATTGGAGGAAAGAAGCTCTGAGCAGGAGGAAGAGGAGCCAGCCAGATCTCCCAGCCCCCCCCCCCCCCGGCACCGTCTCAGGTGCCAGCTGAAAGAGAGCCAAGTAGTGGGGAAACAGGTGTCTCAGATGAGAGTGAGGGAGAGATGTCATTCCTGGACGCACGCCAAAGAAGGCGAGATAAACTTACTGCTTACTGCAGCTGCGGCGACGCATGAGGGAATAGACCTGAGTCACTGGACTGGAGTCACAGGATCAATGAGTCACTGGACCACACCCAGAGCCTATATAAGACAGGACAACAAAGCATTCTTGTAGTCTTGGGAGCTAAAAGAACGGATTTTGGCAAAGCTACGTAGGTGATTTTCTTTTTGTGTGAACTAATAAAGCCCTTGGCAGATGGTGTGCATATCGCTGCCAAGTTTGAGATAAGAACTGTGGAGTGTGCCAAGTGCTTCTTAACCCTCGGCTGGCTGTGTTTTTGTGGGTCTCTGAAGGGGGGGACAGATCACACACCCACCCACATACCACCTGTGTGCCCAGCAAATAAACAGGACAACAGAGTTGGTGCTATATAGGTTTACATTGTCAGTATATGAAGACTTAGTTTCAGAGATGTTTCATTAAGAATAATCAGAAATCTAAGCGAGTGAATGCATGAAACAAGAAAATTACAGTAGTCCCGCCTGGACTACTGTAATGCTCTCTACATGGGGCTCCCCTTGAGGAGCACCCGGAGGCTCCAGCTGGTCCAGAATGCGGTCGCGCGGGTGGTTGTGGGAGCGACGTGGCACTCCCATGTGACTCCCCTCCTGTCTGAGCTATACTGGCTCCCGGTGGTCTTCCGGGTGCGCTTCAAGGTTTTGATTACCACCTTTGAGCACTCCATGGCTTAGGACCAGGGTACTTACGAGACCGCCTTCTGCCACCAGTAGCCTCTCACCGCCAGTACACTCCCATAGAGAGGGGCTCCTCAGGGTGCCATTGGTCAAACAGTGTCGACTAGCGACCCCCAGGGGGAGAGCCTTCTCGTTCCACATGGCACCTGTCATGTGGAACAAGCTTCCCCTGGAGATACGGAGGATCCCAGATTTGCACACTTTTCCGCCGCGCCCTCAAAACATTCCTATTCCAGCAGGCTCATCTGGCCTAACTTTCCCTTTTAAATTGTCATTTTAAATTTTGTCTTACAAATTGGGGTGTTTTAAATTTGTCTCAGGCCAAAATATTTAATGTGTTTTAAATGGTTTTAAACGTTTGCAATATGTATTTTTATCTTGTGGCTGTTCACCGCCCAGAGTCCTTTGGGAGTAGGGCGGTATATAAATTTAATAAAATAAATAAAATAAATTAAAAAAAGCAAAGATTCAGAAGATTAACACACCTCAATATCTAAGTATTAAATACTGTGATTTATTCCAGGAGAATAAGCACCTAGAAAGTAAGCTCTCCCTAGTCCAGTTCATTTGTATTTTTCACTTATAATGGTTTTAAAATACAGGTAATCTTTGACTTACAACTCAATTGAACCCAACATTTCTGTTGCTAAGCAAGATAATTTGCCCCATCTTATGACTTTTCTTTTCTGGTTGTTAAGTGAATCACTGCAGTTGTTAAGTGAGTAACACTGTGAAAGTGAATTTGGCTTCCTCATTGACTTTGCTTGTCAGAAGGATCATATGACCATGGCACCATCATAAATACAACTATGATGGCACCATCATAAATATGAGCCAGCTGCCAAGTATCTAAATGTTGATGACCATGGGGATGCTTCAGTGATTGCAAGTATGAAAAACAGTTGTAAGTCAGGTCAGGTGCTGTTGTAACTTTGAACGGTCACTGAACAAACTGTTGTAAGTCAAGGACTACCTGTACCATAACCTACACTTTCAGCCTTTTTCCCAGCTACTTTCCATTTTCCATTCCAGAGTCCTGCCAGGCCAATATTATAGCAAATCAGAAATGTGCTGCTGCAATTTCACTAGCTAACTCAGAACATCAAACTATGTTGTCAGATACAAGCAAGGACAATAAAAGACATTTCCTCTAATAGTCTAATTAGTGCCTTCCAGATATTCCTATCATACTATAATTATATAATATACTATAATTCTGAGTGTTACAGTCCTAGCATATCTACCATAGAAGACAAGCAGTTTGGGAAGGCTGCAGTAGAGATACACATCATGCCATACATACAATAAGAACAAAACGTAAAATTAGGTGATTCCCTCAGTCATAAAATAACCTGAGAAGATAGAAGACATGGAACGTCAAAATCTGAATGACATTCAACAAAATTTTACTCGCTGTCAAAATATTGCTATATTGCATGAAAAATATGAGAAAACAAAAAACATCTTCTGTATGACTTTGAATTTTCTTCAGATCTTCTGTTTCTGATTCATCGCTCTAGAATAAACTGCTTTAAAAAATTTGCATGACAATCAGAACTGTAAGTAGTGAGGAGAGGATACAAGATGCAAGACCACAGTTGCAAAATTTACTCCTTAAGTAAACCTATAAGCATTGTAGGCACCTATTTAATAGAGACATGTTCGGAGAAATGTGGGACTCTGTTAGGATCACACTTTACATTCTAACAGGTGGAAAGGTGATCACTTATCTTAGCCTGATACTGTAATGAAATCAAATGACAAGGAAAGTAAGGTAGTTGGGGCAGAGAATAAGTGTAAAAATCCGGCAATATAAAGCAATGGAAAAAGTACAGAAGCCATAGTACTGAGGCAACACCAGTCCCATGACAGTTGTATAATTAGTTCAGGGATGCACACCGATCACACTTGTGGATGACTTGTGGCAGAGCTGAGATGGGGAGCACAACAAGAATGGTTCTTCTCAACCTCTTAGCAGTTTTTGATACTACAGGTCTTAGTATCCTTCTGGACTATGGGGAGCAGGAGAGGAAGACATGGTATTAGAGTGCAATAATTCTCCTTGAAAACCATTCAAAAGCTAGAGTTTTTACAGAAGCAGCAGTGATTAGTGAGCGATCCTATATGTCATCCAGGTTCTAAGAACCTCATTGGCTACTAGATGACTTCTGGCTACAATTCAGGGTGCTATTTTTTATCTTTAAAGCCCTGTATGACATAGGACTTTGTTATTTAAGGAAGCATCTGTCCTTTGTTTATGCCTGTCCTGCAAAGCTTGGGTCTCTTCCTGTTCCTGTTGATTAAGTAATGCCATCTAAGCCCAGGAGATGAGCCTTCTCGGTGTAGCACATACCTCTGAAATACTATTTCCCCATTTCCAAGATTCACACGGAAAGGGTCTTGGGTTAGGTGATTGTGTTTTTATCTCTATAGATGGGAGAGTGAATTTGCTGTTGTTCTCCAGATGATGCAATCTTTTGCTTTGGGTTTTTGTTTTGTTTTTTACTGTTTTAAATTCTAAGCCATATAGTTGCTGGACTGAGCACCTTAGAAATGTAAAATATAAGTATATTAAAAACATTTCCAGTTTGAGGGTGGATACTGAGTACATTGCATATTGCAGCCCTCTTTGCTTCTGAGGCAATGCTGTGCTGGAATTCCCCCCTCCCCCAAACATGAAATCATTGCCCTGCAGTTACTTATTAATATTGTAATTGCCAAATGAGTTTAAAAGGCCATAAACACTTCGTGTGTGTCACAGGAGAAACTGGTACAAGCACAATTTTTATAACTGAACAGGCAAGAAGGTTATGAGCCACTTCAGTTTTTCTTTTATTTTTAAATGAACCATATGTGGTTCATGCTTTTTTAAAAAAGAAAAAAAACCCCCAAAAGTATCGGTTTGTGGGGCTCCACAGTTGGAAATCGGGCTAAAATGTATATTCCCAAACTTCTAATAAACATTATTAGAACTATTTCTTGCTCAAATATTTTAACTTTTATATGGAAAGACATAGTTGGTGGTGAAAAATGTTGCACAATATATTCTGAAGCCACTTCGAAACCACTCCCAGTAATATAATTTCACCAGATCGGAAGTATTAAATTTAAGTGGGTAGAAGCCTTACTTTACAATTATAGAGTCCTAGAAGAAGTTTGGAAAAAACAGCATACAGTACTTTCAAGATAATAGACTGGGGTTTGTCATTTGATATGTAAATAAGCCTACAGAGTGGGCTGAAGGGAATAATAACTACTGCAGTTTGGTTCCCTGATTCACTTACTGAAGGGCCTGTAGGACTGAGAGTAATAGATGTAAGCTCCAATAATTCTTTACTACTTATTCAAGAAGAAAGCAAATGGGCACTGTGCTCACCCTGCGCTTCTCAGCAGAACAGCATTGTGGATTCAAGCTTGAGCACCAGTTAAACATCCATGTTGACTTGGTCAGTGAGCTAGAAAGAAAATTGGCACGATGCGATTGACAGAAATGACAAAATTGTGTTATTTAGAAAAGAACCTATCTAGATTTGTTTCTATTTGGAAACCACTTCTGGACCTTTTGCTCAAAATCAGAAAAAAAACCTTTGATTTTAGGTTTTGATCATTAGAATGACTTTGTTATACAAATGGCTTGAGCCGTTTAGAAACGCAAAGCAAAAAATTGAGGTAATTTGTTTTTGGTTTTTTTGTATTCTACACTGAACAAATCCTGGAGTCACTTTTTTTTTCTTTGTACCTTTGTTCTTCCTCCTTTTACCTTTCTAACTTTTGTTTCTTTTTGTATTTTTATCTTGCAATAAACTTTAATAAAGCATTTTTTAAAAAGAAAGAATGTTAACATTTCCAGTATAATTGGATACACACATTGTTGTGTGTTAGGAAGATAACCCCTTGCTGGGGTGCTCTGTACACTTGCTTTAATTCTAACTTGTAATTCCCTCTAGTATGTCCATACCCAACCAACCTATGGAACAAAAGAAGCAGAATGCATAAAAAATCAAGTGGGAATGTAATAAAGATCATGATAAAAAAGAGAACACACAAATAATAGTGTTGAAATGTTGATTCCTGGGCATCCTAGTGAGATCAGTTCTCAAACATACTGTCTCTTCTTCGACAAACAAGTTCTAGAAGTCTGGTTCACAATTACCAGGGCTGGACAGAAGACCAATCCCAGGCATAAATACCAAGCCACGCCTTTGATCTGGGCCTGAAACCAGTCAGAGCAAACGCCCAGTACTACAGTAGAAGTGGCCAACAAGTAAACTATCAGTCCATACATGGTGTGGCATCTCCGGAGCTGAGCCGCTAATGAAATCTTTATTAGCTGTGGAAACAGCAGGCCCAATCCACACAGAACTTGCCCATAGGTGGCCAATATGGTCAGAAGACCCAGGATGCTGTGCCAAGAGATGAAGTGTGGGAGTTCACTCCGGTTCTTGCTGGAGATAATGAAGACCAATCCCAAGGTAGCAGCCCCGAGAGCCAACATCTGTGCAATCCAATGCAGCTGCACTTTTACATTGTGGGAGCAGGAGAAAAGGGAGCCCTCTGGAGAGAAGATCAGGATGGCTTCCGTCAGGCAGAGGCAGAACTGAGTAGGACATAGGAACCCATTAATGACAAGGCTACTTTTACTTAACAGTAACAACTGAGGTAAAAAAAATATTTATTTTGCCTTTAAGTGATTTTTTTTTAATACCCAACACCTTTATTTCATTTGCAATCTTTGGGACAGGTAATAGTTGTCCCTAATGGTTCAGCTCCTAGTACACGCCCCTCCCCCGCAGATAATGGACATGTCAGGTTCAGCCTAACCTTTTGTGGTGCAGGTTTTCAAGATGCACCAAGATGTGATGGCGAACCTATAGCAGGCGTGCCCAAAGAGGCACCCAAAGCCATTTCACCCGGCACGCACCACCTTGTCTGTTTGTCTTCCAGGTTTCTGGCACACATGCGCATGTGATAATCAGCTGTCCTTCGTGCATGCAGCAGTGCCAAAAACCAGTGCACACCCGCGCTCAGTTTTTCCAGAGTGCAGCCATGACGAGAGCATGCGTGCGCACATGACATTTTCGAGCGACCTTTTCGGCACTCAGTGCTGAAAAGGTTCGCCGTCACTGCAATATGCAGTAAACGATTAAAGTGGTCTATAATAGAAAAGCAGTTAAAAAGCAGTTAACTGATCTGGAGTGACATGAGAAGAAAAAACAATACTTTTCACACAAAGAATAAGAGGTGAGTTTCCTTCAAGTCAAGCTCAACTCTTGGTAATTCCATAGACATGCCTATTCAGTTTTTTGGCCACTTATATCCAACGGTTTGCTTTTTCAAAGACTTTTTTTAAAAAAATCTTGCTTTTATTGACTTTATAAATAATTCAAAGTGGCAAACATACTAATACTCCTCCCTCTTCCTATTTTCTTTTACAACCAGTGAGGTGAATTAGGCCAAGAGACAGTGAGTGGCCCAAAGTCACCCAGATTAGAACTCAGCATCCCGGTTTCCAGCCCGGTACTATCAGACCAAACATTTTTCCTAATTTTTTAATGAAAAAAAATCCTAACCTAATTTACAGTGCTGGGATTTCCTAGTCATCTCCTATCCAAGCATTAATCAGGTCTGTCCTTGCTTGTTGTGAGACAAGCACTGGGCACTGACTATTTAGACTGGGGATGGTACTCAGTAAACTCACTTAGGTTTTGTTAATGAGCATCTGCAAAAACTGGAGAGGATGGAATAAAGGCTGATCTTGAAATCTTCCTTCTCTGTTGTTCTATGCTGTCACTGCCACTCTGGCAGCCCTCCTAGCACGCAAGCAGAAACAAGAGAAAGAAGAACATCACCCTTCCCCTTCTCCCCCCTCCCCACCCCAGGTGATCTGCAGTTTACACCTTAACCAGACATACACTGTACAGGTAGTCCTCGAATCACAACAGTTTGTTTAGTGACCGTTAGAAGATACAACAGCACTGAAAAAAGTGACTTATTACTGTTTTTCACACTTAAGACCACAGCAGCATCCCCATGGTCACATGATCAAAATTTGGATACTTGGCAAGACTCATATTTATGACAGTTGCAGTGTCTCGGGGTCATGTGATCACTTTTTGAGACCTTCTGACAAATAAAATCAATGGAGAAGCCAGATTCATTTAACAGCCGTGTTACTAACACAACAACTACAGTGATTCACTTAACAACTGTGGAAAGAAAGGTCATAAAAGGGGGCAAAACTCACTTAACAGATGTCTCATTTAGCAATAGAAATGTTGGGCTCAACTGTGGTGGTAATTAAAGGACTACCTGTATTTTGGACTTCAAAGGTAACATTTGGGCTTTGAAAAGTGTGCTGGGCAAAAGCCAGGCAGAGCCAGAAGCACTGCCAACTATTTGATTTAATTTTAACTACTAATATTCTCCATATGTTTAACCAGGAATGGGGGGAGGTCTAATCTAGGGGGAGGACATACATAATTTAAAATGTTAAATTTTAAAGAGAAAGGATCTGAAGTGATAAAAAGAAACTGCAAAGCTTTCTTTTTTAAAAAATCACTATTCTGCTTCAGCAGAATAGTTTTTATAGGACAGAAAATGTTTTAAGATTCAGGCAAACCACACCCGTTATGACTGTTCTGTTCCTGTTGGATGGCTCAAGTATTATTCAACAGGTGCCTAGGATACAGTACTTGCCTGAATAAAAACACACATATCTACAGTAGAGAGATATACGTGTTAAATGAGTACTGTCATATACTGAATAAAAAGAGAACAACTTACTGCAATTGACATGAACACCGGGTGCCAGGAAAATAAACCTGGAAGGGAGAGAAAAGAAGGAAGACTATTCAGCTTTGGCAAAGCAATCTAAAAATAAACCTGACTTCACCAGCCATTTTGATGTCAGGAAACCTGAGGAAGTCTGATCTTATGCGTTTCTATGTTGCTGTTTCTGATGTTTTTATATTTCGTTTTGTTATCTGGTTTTTTTACGATTTATTGATGTTTGCTTCTCTCAATCGTGTGCTAAGTGGGAGAGATATAAAATCAAATATATAAACAAATGTATTATAAAGTTGTGCTTGCAGTCAAACAAGTGAGGGACATCTTTGTATCTTAGCTATGGAAGGTTCTGGATAACAGCCTATGCATATGCAGCCAACAGTTGCCAAGTGCTAAAATGATGCAAGGAAAATATGCTATAGTTTAGTTACAATTCTCAGTCTGACTTCTCTGGCTTTCTCAAAATGTTCTATATGTAAACTATCTGTATGTGAATTCTGATTTCAGGAAGTGTGATTTGTTCCAATTATAACATTTACAACATTGTCTTTCAGTGTTTCAAACATTTTAGCAAGGACAGAGAGGATGGTAGGTTACCTTGCAGGATCGAAGACAGTTTGGGAAGAATCAAAGAATCCAAGCATAATGCAGTATTTCCACTCTCTAACAAGATAATCCATTCCCTCTAAATACTCCTTTTTTAGCCTTTTAGCAAAGCCTGTCTTTAACATTTTCAAGATTTGCTCCACAAATATTTTATATATTTATTTTTAACAAAGAGAATAGAATTTGGAGCACTAGAGAGCTGAAAAATGAAACCGTACTTCACATAGCATGGAACTGTTAGCTCTCAAATCCTTATGTTTTTCTTTCATACAAATCTCTTTAGATTCAGCAGCCTTTTAATATATACATGCTCATATTCAACATCTGCACCTGAGTATTTGACACTGTTCCTCTAAAACAAGAGAAAAAAGATGATTCCTTTATCTAGAGAAGTGACTGTTTTTAGGTTTTAACCTTATTGCAGTTTTAATGTTTTCCCACAATTTCTTCAAGTTCTCTAAATTTATTAAGTCTTCACCCAGACCCTTTTCCTACTGCTAAATTAAAGTACTATTCACCCATTCTTTAGGCAACAGAAAACCAGCAAGAAATGTTCCACCCTCATTGCCAATCCCTATTCCTGCCTCTATTATGTCTCCCAAATGGGTTCTCCTGATTTTGCATGCATAGTGCACAGTATGCAAAGCATTTACTTCAATCTTCCAGTTTTGCTATCCTCCCTCTTTTGCCTATCAATAGCAAAAACATCTGCCAATCAAGTCACAGCATCAGTAATAGGACATATAGAGCAGTAGGATTATGTATGTCAACTTTATATTGCTTCTTGACCACAACATCTTATCCTCATTTACATTCAATTATTTACGGGACCGCCTACTACCACCAATAGCCTCCCACCGGCCTGTACGCTCCCATAGAGAGGGGCTCCTCCGGGTGCCATCAGCCAAACAATGTCGACTGGCGGCCCCCAGGGGGACAGCCTTCTCTGTGGGAGCACCTACCATCTGGAACGAGCTCCCCCTGGATATACGGAGGATCCTGGACCTGCGCACCTTCCGTTGCGCGCTCAAGACTCATTTATTTCAACAAGCCGTCCTGACCTAAGTTATTTTCCCCTTTTAATTGTCAATTTTAATTTGTTTTAAATTACTGGGGTTTTAAATTGTCAGTCAAATTATTTAATTCATTTTATTCTATTTTAAATTTTTGTATTTATATGTTTTATTTATGGCTGTACACCGCCCTGAGTCCCTCGGGAGTAGGGCGGTTTATAAATCTAATAAAATAAATAAATAAAATAAATTCTGTCGTAGCCAGGAGAGTTATCTAATTTAGGCAACAATTGATTGTGACAATAATTTGCAAATCCAACCCTTATTTTGTGCATGCTGATGTACAAGTGGCACACCTGGTACATTTTTCCAAATATACATGACTGCAAGTACTATTGGCTATTACAATTCCCAGGCCTTGTATTTTGCTAAAGCAGTAAGCAGCTTTAAGGTGCAGGGCCATTTTATATGTCTACCACTAGTTACATGTTATGCTATGTTTATTGAGGGAGAAAGTACTGAATGTACTTGGGATCCCCCTTTCCTGAATTTCCACCACTGCCTCTGATTATGTGGCCAGCCAATTATTCTAAAACTTTACTTTTATGTTTTTTATTTGACCAAGTGTGGTTAGTCACTCAAGGAATTTATGTCCAGTACAGAAGCCCTCAGTGTACTTGCAACACAACAGAATATAATAATAGTAAAGCGTACAACTAATAAAAGAAGTAAATAAAAATAATAAAAGGGATAAATAATAATTCTGCAGCCACATCCTAAGGGTTAATATACATACACATCAGACAAAAAAACTTAGTGCACTAAATTAAACTATACATCAGATATGTGAATCCAAGCAGGTGCTGTCCAGTTGCCTGTCATCATCCTTTTGCTGTTGGGCCAACCAGGCCAAAAGTGCTACACATTGTTGTCTATAACTAAGAAATATGAAGGAATATGGACAAAGCACAAGATAAAGAGTCCAAGGCATTTTCCATTAAACAGGGGTCCATCTTTATCCCAATATTTCAGCCTTGTGCTAAACTAGTAACAGCCGGAATCAAACCATTTACAGTATCATTGATTGAGCTTTCTAGGGTTACTGCATGGCTCTGACAGCTCTCTAGCACTGCTTTTTAGGGTGGTAACAGTAAAATAGCTATCTTTGGTGAAGCACAGTATTTCTCAAGCTTGGCAACTTAAAGACATGTGGACTTCACTTCCCAGAATTCCACAGCCAGCATAATACAGAAGAAAGGCCCTGCCCCTCTCAAAAGCCACTAACCCTACTTCTACTGACATGGCTTTGTCTCCAATGTAACAGGTAGCAAAGCCTTCTGATTCTGTGGCCTGCTTGATGCTGTCAGCTTCTGAGGGAAAACCTGTTGTCTCACTCAAGGATTAGGGATGAGATGAAGACAATGGCACGGAATCAGGACAATTTCTCTCCCCACCCCTCCCAAATCTTACCGTGGTATTTTGTACCATGCTTAGATACAAGAGAGGAAAAGCCCTCACCACACAAGAAATTTACCTCACACATGTGCTTTCTTCTTCTATTCGTCACATATAAGACTTCACACCCTCTCTTTATCATTTATAAGCCTTGATTATAGCTTGAATCATAGCAAGCAGAATTGTAAAGTAGTCTTGTTATCCCAATCAACCTGGGATATTCATAATCGGGGAAAGGGAGAGGAGCAGGAGGAGGATCAAAAAGTCAAGATAGCAACTGTGACTATATGATCAAAGCCCCGCTCCTCTTTTACATGTGAGACAGCCTCCCTGTGCTTGGGTGCTATGGGAGGGGTGATTTATCGTCCATCTTTCAAAGTGGACCACGCTAAGAAACCCAAGCTATGAATCTTAATACTTCTTTTATAAAGTTATACTAACAGAATCTTTAAGTCAGAACGTGCCTCCCTCTCCTTCCCCTTATCTGCAAAAGAACTAGGGAAGGTCAAGCCTGAGATGCTTTCTCAAATTGCATTTCTGCTTCAGATTCAGGTTTATTTTGTCTGACTGATGTCTTGATCGTGTCTCTTCTTCCAGGTCTTCAAGTTTACTCTTCCAGCCCATTACATTTATGCATATTTCTACTGTTTCCTGAAGCCCTCTGGAAACATGGTTGTCCCAGCTTCTGAAGCTGTGTTGCATAGGTCTTATGTGCCTCCCGTGGTACACCTGCCATATGAAGCTTTAGTCTTGAACACTACTGGACATATTTGATACTCTTGAGCCAAAGCTCAGAGCACGAAGCTCTTGACACCTGTTCAGCAGGCTTCACCTGGAGAGTAGAGAAAGTAGCATTTCAGACAGCCTCCAAATTTGCTTCCCCTTCTTCTTTTTATTCCCATCATGCACAGGTGGGCAACTGAAGCATGAGAGAACTTTGGGCAGAGTTGAATAGCACTGATTCCTTGCTACCAGTGAATGACTTTTAAAATGAGTGGTCTGGGATGATAGGACATGTATTCCTTCATTCAGCTCTAGTAGCCAACTGTAGCAGGGCAGGTCCCAAACACTGCTTCAAGAATGATTCACTGCTTATCTCAATTAGTCTGGCAAGGATCAATAACCATGGCTTTTGATATAGAACAAGAAAGCGGGGGGTGTAGATTGCTTTCACAATAGCCAGGGACAATTTAATGTCAGGCATTCAACATTCTTTAATATTGCTTATTCTTCACGCCAGGGAAATCAGAGTATGGGAATAAGCGAACAAAAATGTGCAGACCTCAGAGTCCCCTCTCCTTGTTAAGTTTGTTTTAGTCATCTTCATCCATCATTTGGGCATGTGAACACAATCTCAGTTCAGTACTGACTCCTGACTACTGCCTGAACAAGTCCCTGCAGGTTTCTTGACAAGATTTCAGAAGGAGTTAGCCATTGCCTACTTCCTAGGGCTGAGAAAGAATGACTAGTCCAAGGTCATCAAGCTGGCATTGTGCCTAAGATGAGCCTAGAACTGACAGTCTCCAGGTTTCTAGCCTGCTGCCTTAATCACTTCACCAAACTCGCTTTTAGTCTTTTTAAGTCAATCTACCTCTCATCATCTAGGATCCACTATCTTGGATTAGATCACAAAGGATAGTATCTCACAGCAGCTACAGGGTTTGGGGATTTTTCTTTTAGTAGGGCTAAGAATTTCAGAAATTGAAGAGATCTTCTAGTGTTACCTTTACCAAAATGCCCCTTTCATAACAACAGAATATATTTTCAATTTGTGCAGGCAATTGCAGGGTGGGGGAGGGGAGGAGGGAGGGAGGGAAGGGAAGGAACTACAGCTCTGTGCCAAATCTTCTACCAAATGAAAAGGCAGTACTTTTCAGACAAAACACAAAACTGCAAGGCAAATAGAATGCCTAGGTTCAAGACTGGAGACATTTCACTGAACACCTGTCCTGGTGTCCCAACTTTCAATGAGTACATTCCAGAGACACTGGGTACATTTAAACTTAATCGGTTTTCTCTGAAGAAGTGATTCTTCAAGTTTTGTTTTTTCTAAGTAATAGACTTCTAAGTCTACTAAAATTTCTAGGCTATACAACAAAGCAATTTTTTATTCCAATGGCTGAAGGAGGGATTAAAAGATTTTAAGAGGTGGAACAATGAATCAAAGGAATCTGTCTGGTTATTTCACATATCTCATTTGGTCCCAGATTTTCTTTCTTCTTTTGTAGTGGCGAGAGAGAAACCTGTGTGAGCCTTGAATTGTACTTAATGCAGTACATTTCTATTTGATAAAGTATAAATGTACTGCATTAAATACATTACAAAGCTCATGCCACTGTGTTTCCACTCTTAAAATGGTAGGGTAGTGCCATATCCATTTTTGGCAGTTAAATTGTAGACATTAATTTACAACAACCATTGCAGGGGGCCATGAATCTGTCAACTGGAAAAAGAGATGTTGGACTACATAGCATTGTCATATGAATCTCTCCATAACAACAACAACCTCTATAATGATCAATTTAACAAAAATCAGATTTAGGAGAACTGAATCTGTCTAAAAGGAAGATACAGGAATTCAGAAGTATAGGGGAGAATTCTGCATTTTGAAATACTGTATCATTTGCTCCTCAACAAATACATTGTACTAACTCAACTGTTAGCCAAATCTCTGGAGCAAGTTTTAGTTCTTTTGTACCGGTATATTGAAATACACGGAGGAATACTTCACACAAAACTTAGAAATTAAACGTAGTAGAAATTCATAGACTTGCATGATAGAGCTATGTACAGAGACATGGAAACAACTGAGGTTTGCCATAATATGGTTCAGTATTTGAGATAATCAAATGAATTAGTATTTTTCATTCAACAAAATTAGAATTGCAAAATCCTATGGTAGTATTCTGAGATTTCCCATGCCTTTTCCTTTACTGCGCTGTTGACTTTAATGGGATTTCACAAAAAGATACACTCCCCTGTGTTATTTCTCTATTGCCTCTCCCCCCCCCCTCCGCCCTCCCAAATTTTAAACAGGCTCTGAAAAGATACAGAGCATATCAACAGCAGCTCTGTTGATTTCAGTAGAAATACATTAAGCAGGTTAAACCTAATGGAAATCTGTTCCACTTAAAAGTGCTCAACTTTGGTTGAGTCATGCCTACCGGTAGTTATTGCAAATATAAGAAAGCTTTCATACACAAGTGGCTTTACACATTAAAAAAAAACCCAGAAACAATCCAACAACCATAGAACCATAGTGTCTATTGTATGAAATTCACTGATGCTGTTGGATTCCAAACAACATAAGAAACATCTGTTATATAGCAGGGAGCTGTCAAGTTTTAAAATAAAACTTTTTTTCCAGCAGTTGTTTCAACACCATTCTAAACTGAAAGAACCTAAGTATACTTCATAAAAAGCAATTCTAATTTCTAAGGATCTGCAAATAGAATAGAATAGAATAGAACAGAACGGAACGGAATGGAATTCTTTATTGGCCAAGTGTGATTGGACACACAAGGAATTTGTCTTGGTGCATATGCTCTCAGAGTACATAAAAGAAAAGATCATGAAACAGATTTAAAATGCATATTATACAAAATTATGAGCACAGCCTGTACCTGGCGCACTTGAAAACAAATATAAACCTGTTTCTTGGTTATCTGATTTTAGACAGAAACAAAATAGAATTGATAGGTAGCTTTATTAGGTTTCAAAGTTCAATTTTATAATGGCATAAACACACTCTAAATAGAATTCAAGAGCTGCTCATCTCCTGTATAAAACCTATCCTAGTTTGCTCTTGAAAATAAGAATAGCCATAAAAAAGATGCCACCATGTTGTTGTGATGGATTTGGGCAACTAATAACTTATATGAATAAGTCCATATTTATTTTCTTAGCAATAGTATATATAGTTTATGACTGTCACCTTTAAGAATTGTCATCCCTTTGCAGTCTTACCTATGGTTCTAACTTATTATCCTGGCAGTCTTTTTTACCTCCTCTGCAGATGTCCAAGATTGTTTTATTACCATTTTTCTTACCTTTATATTAAAATAGCAACATCCTTCAAATGTTCTCCATCTCCATGTACAATGGGGCAAGAGGAGCCAAATTTCATAAGCTAAACTATATGGAGAATTCTCTTTCTCTGCTCATCAGCTATTTTTATACTGCAGTTTAATAGAGTCTACTCTTTCCCACCAAAGCGTAAAGCAAAAATAGATGAACTAAAACCCAAAAGCCAGCACCTGAGAAGAAAAGAAGAAGAAAAAACCACGAACATGCAGTGATGTTCACAAAAAAGCTTATTGCTTCGGTGATGGTGTAGACAGATTTTCACAGGTTTTCTCCGTCGTTAAAAGCTTCCCAGTTTACCCACCATCCTTTGTAACTTTCTCGCTTGCCGTGTGTAATTCTTCCCCCACTGTTTTGGGAATATTTTTCCCCCCTCTTATTTCTGGCTCGTCCCGCCTGTGACGCTATCGGCCAGCCTGATATTTATTGCTGAACTCTTCAACTCATATGTGAATAAATAAAAGTTGAGGACAAGTCATTCGGCCCAGATTATTAGGCGGGCTCCCCGCTGCCCTATCGTTTAAGGTTCTGAACCGATTGCCCCGGGAGCGACCCAAGCACGGAGAAGCTACCCGAGGACAACCCAGAATCGTAGAAAGGGGCGATCTGCCGCTTTCAAGGAGTCCCTAGCGGGATCAGCCTGTGCTGGGAGTAACCGGAAGCCGAGGTGTCACTCACTAGTGCCAGGCCTGGAGAGCAGCAGCAGAAAAACAGTCATTCCCCAAGCCGCTAGGTGGGCCAGGGCCCCGCAGCCGCGCCGCAGCCAAACAAACACGCGGCAGTCGGCGGGGGCGTCCGACATGACGAAGCCTTCCGCTCCCCCCCCCCCTCCACTCCCGCTTCTCCTCCGGCGTTTTATCCTAAGGAAGTGAAGGGCTGGGTGTGGTTTGATGCAGGCTGCGACGCACAAGCACCTGTTGGGCGGGACGTCGCCCGAGAGAAAAGGCTAGGAGGCAACGTGAGAGGCGCTGCTTGGGCAGCTTTCGCTCCATTCCGCTTCCAAGTCTCTACTTGCAGGACGGCCCACAAGGCTTCTTGCCGCCTTTTTAAGGATTCGCGTGGTTTGTTTGGAAATCACCAGGCCCGAATAATCTTTCCGCCAGTGGTGAAATCCAGATTTTTTTACTACCGGTTCTGTGGGCGTGGTGTAGCTTGGTGGGCGTGGCAGGGGAAGGATATTGCAAAATCTCCATTCCCATTCCTCTCCAGGGGAAGGATATTGCAAAATCCCCATTCCCTCCCCACTCCTGGGGGAAGGATATTGCAAAATCTCCATTCCCACCCCACTCTGGGGCCAGCCAGAGGTGGTATTTGCCGGTTCTCCGAACTACTCAAAATTTCCGCTACTGTTTCTCCAGAACCTGCTGTATTTTATCCCTGCTTTCAGCCCTAACGTGTGGAGAAATGATTGAGAAGGAGGGCGGGAGTTGGACTGCAATGCCTGCTACCATCTCAACCAGGCTAGGTTCTCAGAACCCACTTGCCAATAGTTAAGCCTACTTACTGAGATCAGTGTTCTCACATTGTGTGTCATGTCGAGCTAAAATGAGTTGGTTGGGCTGCACCCAGTGTTTAAAATACATTGAAGAGGGCAATGTGTCAATCTGATGACTTGTAAACCTATTTGTAGTCTTCAATTTACAACTGTTCGTTTAAGGGATTGCCTCAAGTCGCAATGGCACGGAAAAAGACTTATGACCATTTTTCACACTTAGGACCATTGCAGCATTCCTGTGGTCAGGTGAACCGACTCATCTTTACGATGGTTGCAGTGTCCTGGGGTCATGTGATCATCTTGTGCAACCTTCTGACAAATAATGTCAATGGGGAAACCAGATTTACTTCACAACCATGTTGCTAACTTAACAACTGCATTGATTCACTTAACTGTAGCAAGAAAGCTCGTAAAATGGGGCATTAACAAATGTCTCACTTAGCCACAGAAATTTTCGGCTCAATTGCAGTTGTAAGTCAAGGATTACCTGTATAGCACAATGACATTCCATGAACCCAACCTACTCTGGCTTGGAGTTAGAGTGAGCATCACTCCCTCTTTAATGGCATTCTAACATCTCTCTTCAATCTATACTTTTTAAGGAAGATGTTGCAGATTCCAAGAATTGGGATTATTCTGGAGTTTCTTACCCAATACTTCTAAATGTCAGTTTCATAATTTTCCAGGGTATGAGGTCAAACTACCCAAAACACCTCCAGGTCTGTATATCTATATTTTTACACACCAGCAGGGAGCATATGTATCTTTTTTTTCTTCTCTTCCCTCAACTTCATGATATGGGTAAAGCTACATGGAAAGCATCCATCTGTATTCTTCCTGCTGTTTTGAAAACACTAGGTCACTTCTCTGTGCCTGAGAAAGTGAAGCAGTGGGGTGTAGATTTGTCTGAAAAGATCAGTTCTGCCATTACATATGACCAAGTGAGACTTATCTAACTTTTTACTCCAAAATTCAGTGAAACAAGGCAGAAGCCACATTACCAGTTAAATGGCCATTTGTATGTACTGCTGCATTGTAAGTATGTATACTCAGCGTTTCTGGGTTCTACTCCTTCAAGTCACACTTCCAACACTGTCTGGTACCTTCCACAACTTCTGAAAACTCAGGTATTTCTTGCTCCTGGAATTTAGCATCTCTGTTCACCCATCTTTCTCTATTAATGCCAGTTACCTCATCTCTTAATCAGGTCTTTGCTGACATTTAAGATGTCTTCAGTATCTAGAACTTAAAGCAGTAAAGGAGTGCTTCTCTACCCTGGGTTTCTCGGACGCAAACCCCAGTTAAGGCTCAATAAGATATTCCTCAAATTTTTATGTTTTCTGCAGCTCAAGAATTGGATATAGAGTGAAAAATCTCTCGTTGCTGGGTTAAGCCATTGTCACTCTAATGTTTTGGCCCAGCCCTCTTGTTGTTAAGCTAAAGGTATGCATAAAAAAGTAGTATTGATTTTCCTTTGGCAAATAATGTACATTATTCTAGAGCAGTGGCACCAGGAAGTGGTTCTGTGGAGAGAGGTTTTTCTGCGAACTAGAGAGGTCATGGTTTCGTGTGCTGCCTGCATCCCACAGGTGGGCTTTGCTTGTTTGTGCAGCCCAGTTTCTGTCATGCCATGGTCCAGTGCCAGTCCACGAACCGCGGGTTGGGGACCCTTACTCTAGAGACATCCGGAGCCACTGAATCCTCTATATTTTTCAATCCAGCCTCCTTCCAGATGTGCTGAACCACATCTTCTATGGTGCTGGTTAAATGTATTGCTAAAGTTCAATAAGGTGACCTAGATGGGGAAATCTGGAGTACAAAGGTGGACTGATTAGCAGAATTGTAAATTAAGTGCCATAGAAAAACACTAAAGCAAGCATTGGGTTTAATTTGCATGCAAACAATTCTTGTGTGTTTACGTACTGTACTTGGTGGGGAATAAACAATTTCTATGGCTATTGCCTGAAGTGTGCATGCTCATCCCTATCCTCCAGCTCCCTTTTTCGTTTTCATCTTCAACTTGAGCCAATAGCCTTTTTTAACATTAGAGAAGGAGCAGAGGCAATCCTGCCTTCTTCTCATCTGAAATACATTTGTTTTCAAACCAAGAATAGAGATGGAAATGGTGCTTTCAGCTGTCATTGCACTGATACAGCAATTGTGTATACTCTATACTAGAAACATGGTTTTTGTTTTCTCTTTGAAAGCAAGTAGTACTTAGAAGCAAAGAGAGAGGAAAGCTGGGTCAAGATACAATTAGAGGGAGAAAAGGATGATCAAAATACAGCAAGAAAATGGGCATTTGCCAATATAATTATTATTTGCCAAGTTGTAGTAATAACCACTTTGCACATGCAGGAAGATGGCAAAATATTAATATCTCCTGTAATCCGAATTATTGTATAAGAGCCCAGCTTCTGTACCCCTCTGGTCATTATATAGTTGGGAAGGGGATTCTGCATTTTTGTCAGTGTCCTTTGATTCAGTTTTTGTCTTTCTTTTCCTTCTCCTTTCATTTATTTGTTTGTTTGTTTGTTTTATTTCTCTAGGCAAAACCACCACAACACCAAAAAAGAACAATCACAGTCTTCAGGTATTTTAGAGCATTTTTTTCTTTAAAAAAATACTATAAAGTTATAAAAAGCAAAGAGGCTTCGAATTGGATCCATGGACAGAGTTCTCAGACTGCTGGCTTCTGCAGAACGCAGGCACTTGCTGTTAATGTGCTTTTGACTGTCAAGAGAAGAAAGAAGAGAGTGTCAATGCAGAATATGGCAGTTCATGTCATCCCAACCACAGAAAATGTATCTTATTGTGGGTAGTGTTGTAGCCAGTCCTTTTTTGAAATGACCAAAGGACATGTAGCTATACTTATTAATAACCTTTCATGAAACTTAAATGGACTTGATATATATTGTCATAGCACCATGTAAACAAGGATATTTAGCTGAAAAAAAGTTGGATCAGGTTTCAAATAAACATGCTCCCCATTCTACTCTCTGCAGCAAGTGCATCAATTGGACTATAGTATAGTAAGGAATTGCTCCCTTACTGTCCATAATTAGAGGTTCATAGTAATCCAGAGTGACACAAAAACCTCACATTGTACTCCAGCAAGCAATCAGTTATTTCCACATAGTTCCTCCATGTGATTGCAAAAACATTTGAAAGATTTTTCCAGCCCACTTTACTTAACCAAGGAGAGTTAAATTGAATGGGAAGAACATGTTGAACATACAGCATAGGAAATTCTGAGTGTAGGGAGATGTGTTCAATTGAAATATAGTAAGGAGTGAGCCTCGGGAGCTTGGCAGATGTTCTTCTGATTTATATATACTGAACCTCCAAGTCACTAGTGGCTGGAATCCCACTCAGAGAATATCAGGAGCTATCACAGCAACTGCAGTTTAATTTTTCAGGAACAAAATTTTAAAATGAAATCTCTGCTGGATTTAGTTTATATTTCCATGACAAATGAAATAAACTAACTCAAAGCAGAAAGAAACCTTCTCTGGGTTTTAGCATAACACAATATACCTACAGTTAGTGGCATAATATATTTAATAAATATATAATTCAGCTTTTGGGAACTCTGGCTGGGTGGTACCAAACAAAGGGACGGATTATATCCTCAAATCGGCAATAAGGAATATGCAGATTCTTTTTACTTTTAAACTGAAAACTGGCCTTTCATAAAAAGTTTTAGAAACTGATTTTTTTTCTTTCGTAGTGGGAGAACACAGCATAATTTTGCTCACATCCTGCCATAAAACTACCAATATTATCTGAACTCGGATGCCTTAAATGCTTAGATGTCTTTCTCCCAAAAGGAAACTTACAGCTCTTTGAGTTGCAGAAAACAGAGGTGTGCCTGGCAGAAACAGAAACATCAAAAGGGCTGCTGATCATTAGCTGAGGTTTCATTCCCCATTCCACTCGGCTCATTTTAAGATAAATTTAACTGATTTGCAACATTGCACTAACATCTATCAGGGTGTCCGGAGGCTTGATTTCAGCAAGTTGTTATGAGATATTAATTATAATGGAGTCAAAAAATGTAGTCTTTAAATTAAAGGTTCATTTATAAATGTTTCGTGCGGTCTCTTCAGTTATGTTTCCAGGAAAATGTATAATCTGATCTTGATCAAAACCTGACTATTCCAATATATTTGACTAATTATATTCCTGTCCCTTCCAAGGACTCTTAGCTGCCATTTTGCTGCCACCCGTTTCTCTGCTTTTTTATTTCATATGAAAAAACTGCATTTGTGAAGCGCTGCTGCTTGTATAGTTCTTATGGTCAAGCAATCCTGTTAGGAAACAGAACTGGATCTATAGCACATGCTAAAGTCTGCATAAAACTGAAGAGCAGAATAAGAAAGACAGGAGTGCTTGTTTTACACGCATCACAGCCCAGGTTTGTTTTAACCATGGTTATTGACCACACAATGCCAAGCCATAAACTGTTCTAGAAATAACTCGGGATGAACCAGAACTAAAGCACACTAAAACTTGGTATGATTTGTGTTTTCAGCCATTATGTCTCTGTGTTCTGTTCTACAAAGTTGTACAGAAGTAAAACACAGTTTCATGTGGCTTGAAAGCTAGTATTCCAGATATTAGTCACAGATTTCCTCTGTATTTATTATTTAAAATAAATAACCCTCCTGAGAATTTAATAAGAAATATTTTCCCCAGCAATAAAATTAGTTTCCATGATCATTTGACTTTTCAGTAATTGTAAACTGACTTAATCTAACATTGTTGCTGAATTTCTTTTTAAATTTTAAAAAAGCACAACTATTCAAAATACTTGCTATTGAGTGATACAGAAATTTTAAAAATACCTCAACTATAACCAAAAATAATAACATTGCTTAAAAATCCTATTCTTACTTTGAAAAAATAAAAATACACACTTATCTGCTCCGTGTCCTTATTTCTCAAAAATATTGATCATTTCATGGTTCATTTGGCTAATTTACTAAAGGAAGTTTACCATACTAATAAAAAAAATCAGACTTGAAATGGTGGCCATTCATTGGTGTTCAGTATTGGTGCATTATTTTTCAAATATGTAACAATGCAGGGATCTTTCTATCAAGCAGCATTTAAATTAATAAATATATGCAAACCTAAGAAAATACCACATCGGAATACTTTAAATAGTGCTACAGCAGAAACTAAATGGTATGTGATGCTATCCACTTCAATATTGATTTTGTTTTGTAGTGTTATACCTGTTTACCTGTTTATGAGGAAGTCAGCCTTGTAATGGCAGAATGCAGACTTTGCAAACAAAGCTATGAAGACAAAGAATGCCAGTACAGCTCTTCCAAGGTGGAAGTAAATTCAGCCATACACTTACAATGTCCAAGACAGGAGTTTACCTTCATTGTGTTCTGCTTTTCCTCAAAGGAGACAACAGGCTTCTTCCTTCTGATTGAGCCACCCAAATCAGATGAGGAACAAGAAGGCATGGATGAGGGCAAATGCTTGGTCTTCACTGGCCTACAGTAGGTGGCTGAATTCTTGCGTCTCTTGGCTTCTTCATCTGAGATGCAATTGGTCAGGAGTGTTTTTGGACCATTCAATGAGCAGCCCTGGTTCTCCAGTGATGAGGCTTTGACTGGCATGTGGCTAGGTGCCCTGCAATCCAGGTGGTTGACTCTCTTGACCCTGGACCCTGAAGAGACTGTTCCATTCAGGGAAAGGTTGGAAGAAGCCACCGCAGATGTCTTGGCCTTGGCAGATGGATGGGACACTTGGCAGCCAACTGCTTTGTTCTTGCCCAGATCAAGGAAACAAGTTTGTTTATAAGGTGGGCTAGCAGGAACACTGGGAGATTGTTTGCGCTTCCGAGCTAAGGCTTCTGGCTCCACATTACCAGCCATCTCCTTGGCTTTGGAGGACTTGCTGGCCTTGTTCGAAGGCAACTTGCTGAATGATGGTGATGGGGTATTGGCTGGGAGTGGGGAGGTGATGGATTGGCTTCCACCCATGCAGTCTGACTGGCTACAGGCAGCTGCGGCATGGGGCGAACCAACTGCATAGTTCACACTATGGTGGTTACGGCTGTCCTTGGATGCCATGGTCACTGAAGTTGCCCAGGATACAGAGGTCCTGCTTGGGGTACTGTGGGGAAGGCTGCATATCAGGGAGGAATTGTAATTTGGGGATGTATTGGATGTAGAGAAGCCCAAAAGCATTGGAGATGATGTGGAAATTGGATGATCAGAAGCTGGAGGAATCCTTCTGGGTGGGTCGAAGCAAGAAAACAAGAATTAAGAAACAAATCTTGTTTAACATACCAGCTTTCAATTACTCTTCCTAAATATCAGTACTGAATCATACCGTTTCCTTGAAAATAAAACATCCCGATAATAAGCCCAATCGGACTTTTGAGTGCATGCGCTAAAATAAGCCTCCTCCCAAAAATAAGCCCTCCCCAAAAATATTTAAACACAGAGCTGGAAATCAGGTAAGATAGCAAGAAGAGCCCCATGTTGCTCCACGCTCCCCAAAATAAGTCCTCCCCGAAAATAAGGCCAAGCGCTTATTTTGGGGTTCAAAAAAATATAAGACAGGGTCTTATTTTTGGGGAAACATGATAGAATCTTAGGGCTGGAAGGGACCTTGCTGGTCTTCTAGTCCAATCCCATGCTGAGGGAACATTGTCTTTATTCTATTCTGGAGAAACAAGACGTCTTTATTATTTTCTTTGTTGCCTTTTTCTTTCTACTTTTTTCTTTCTCATTACGCTTGGTTTTTGTTTTTTTAATACAGTATTTCCAAATTATAAAGGATCTCTGTTCTCCTTCAGATTCAAAACTTATTCTTTCTTTTCTTTTGCCTCTATTTGCTTCAAATTCTTTACAAGAACAGATGCCTGGAAATACATGTATCTTCTCCATCATCTCGCAACCTCTTCCCCTGCTAGGCTCGCTCATTGTTCAGATAGGTTTTCTGTCTGTGAAGGATATACCATCAAACTTGGTAATCCAGTGCCATCTACTGGAGAATCCCCCCCCCCCCCAACAGCAGAGACTCAACAAATATTTCTACAGGCACTGTGTTAAAGAGACTGATGACGAAGCAGAGGAAAAACAGCTAAAAATACATGACCACCTCCTATCAAACACATGTATGACGTGTAAATGTGAGCCTACCTATTGGAATACAAGAAATATTTAACTGATCCCTATTTGTTTCCAAGGATCTAGATATCCTTTTATATTCTCAGATGCCATTTCTGTCAGAGATACAAAACTGTACAGCACAACAATTCCAGTCTTGCTTAGGATGAAAATGAAAAACTCTCTTAAAAAATCACTCAAGTTTTCAGAATGATGACAAGAGTGTAAAACTATTGTTCTGTATGAATGATGAATGGCTTGTGGAACAATATTCTATATGAAAATCCACCAAGCTTCTGTTGTTGCTTAGGCTTTTTTAATAGCACTAGGTAAAGACAATTTCTCAGTTTTTGAACACTTGTTTTGGGTGCCTTTTAATCTTTGCACCATTTTACCATTGCTATTATTTTAAATTTATTTTTCCATTGTTACATATTGTTAGTGGTTTTATTCTGGTTTTTTTTTTTACCAAACTGTTTCATTGTAACTATTATATGTCTTTAAGCCATAACTAGGCAGAAAAAAATAGTAGGTTTAAAAAGAAATGAACAAATACATATAATTGAATTTTCAGGAATAAGGAGGGTCTGCACTGTTTTTGCAATTTTCCCTTTTTTGTTCTTGCGCATTACAGGCCCAACCACTAAACATTTCTAATGTATGATAGATGCTGCTAAATCTTGTTTAAGAGTACAAATTTAGTAATACAATTTTATGTCAGCCCTCAGCATTTGTTAGGTGAGATACAAACTGTGTAAATAAATAAATCAGGACTGGTTTTAAGAAATATGCAAGATTATATTGTGACATAGAACTGACTTCTTATATCTGAAGACATCATAATTTTCTTTCACTGTATGCCATGCCCAAATTCATGTATACAACTGTGCAAAGGCAGAAGCACATTCCAATTATTTCCCCAATTTGCTTGGCATTGTCCTAAGGTAACTTACTTCCACATGTGTGAGCTAAGATGTCTCTCCAGCATGGAACTGAGTGCAGAGCAAAACCGATCCAGCCGTCGACTGAACACATAACAACCTGGGCTCATCAATCTGCTTCCAAAAGTGCAGAACTGTTGTAGAGAGGGAAGATTAATGAAATGATCCAAGTGTTATGATCCAATCATGTAAAGAGCACACTTTCAAATTCTACAGTGACAAATAGGAGACACAGTTTATTATCAAGGAAGTTATTCATTCTATTCTCCATTTCTTCAGCTAGTGAGAAAGAGAGACTAAGTCACCTCTATCATCTTAATTTCTAAGAACAATTAATTTTGTGTGGATTCAACCCACATTTCATTAGTACAGGTAGTCCTTGACTTATGACCACAACTGAGCTCAACAGTGACACAGCAATGGTCTGGCTGTCTAAAAATTTGGACAGGGTATTTTAAATTATGGGTTTTAACTAAGAAGGCCAAAATTTGTTTAATTTTGTTTTAAATGGGTTTTAAATGTTGTAAATTGTCTTTTTATCATGGCTGTACACCTCCCTGAGTCCCTCGGGAGAAGGGCGGTATATAAATCTAATAAATCTAAATCTAAATCTAAATCAATGATCGTAAGTGTGAACCAGTTGACAAGAATCTGAGTTTTTATCACATGACCATGGGGATGCTGAAAAGGTCGTAAGTGTGAAAAACGGTCATAAGTCACTTTTTTCTGTACTGTTGTAACTTTGAACAGTCACTAAACCAACTGTTCTAAGTTGAGGACTACCTGTATAGCAGAGAAGCTTTGCATTTGTTAACCCAATATTCAAGATCTGGTTGACTGAATTAAAGAAACTGTTAATTTCAAAGCCAAGAGGAGTTCCTTTTCTTTGGAGAGTTACTTCCTGCCCTTCAAAACACCAGCCTAGGTCTATTAAGGGCTTGACATATTGATTTAATTTACACATTGGGTTAAGCATTATTGAACAAGCATAATGTCTGGATTTAGAGATCATTTTAAGCCAAAAACAAACACATCACATGATGATTTAGAGTGACGTGAAGCCAGGCATCAGAAGACCATCTCACAGCTTCACAAGTACAACACTCCATTGTCCTATAGCCGCGATGGAGAACCTATGGCACGCATGCCACAGGTGGCATGCGGAGCCATATTGATGGGCACACGAGCATTGCCCTAGCTCAGCTCCAGCACGCATGCACGCGCTGGCCAGCTGATTTTTGGGCCTTCTGGGCCCAATGGAAGTCAGCAAACGGGCTGTTTCCGACCTCCAGAGGGTCTCTGGGAGGTGGGAAAGGCTGTTTTTGCCCTCCACAGGCTCCTAGAAAGCCTCTTGAGCCTGGGGAGGGCAAAAAAATGGGCCTATCGGGCCCACCGTGCCATCACATGCCAAAAGTGGGGGAGTCGCACATGCATGCATGGGGGGGCAGGGCACATAGAATTATGGTTGTGGGCACGCACGTGCGCAACCACCCCACACTCCCCCAGCTTTTGGCACGTGATGGCAAAAAGGTTAGCCACCACTGTCCTATAGCTCCACTTTTAACATCTGCCAAGCATCTTCCATCAAAGCCCCATAGCAACAAAGAAAAAGAGCAGGGCAGGTCTCATTCTGCCACTTACTGCCTGAGGATGGGGTCGTCGTGTTGCATAAAGGCAATCTAACTTGCGGGAATCATCTGTGGCATCCTCTTCACTCTCCTCGCTTGTCACCCGGCCCATGCTCTTCGATGCTGGGAAACGGTAGAGACGGTTGTCAATTTCGCTAGAAGATATAGGCACGTCATCAGGGTCACTCTCGGAGGAAACCCCAGACCTGAAAGCAGCAGAAAGAGGATAAGAGCTCAGCTTTCCGAGAATTGAATTTCCAGAAGGTAGGGTGGATGCCACCATATCTGCTCCCTCATCTCAAATATGTGTTACCTGGAAAGTGCACAGTGGGAATATGGTTGTTTCGTGTGACAAGAAGAAGCAGAAACATTGGTCAGAGCCAAGGAAGCCTGCGACACGGAAGAGAAGTCCTGCATCAGCCGTTCACTAGCTATATCTTTCCTCACTGGACTCTTGTCTTTGGGAGACTCGCCTTTCTTGGTGCTGGCCTTCAGTTCGGCCACTAACACATCAAAGTCCTTTGTGCGGCCTTGCACCTCTCGACGCTGATGTACAGAATGGATCTGGAGCAGAGGCAAGATAGGTAGGGTTAGATTTATCAGCTGGCGGGTAGAAAAGCAAGCTTAGAGAGAGGATGTGATGACAGGCCATTTTAAAATAAAGAACATCCCACATAAAACCCCATGAGTGGTACGATCTTATGAAAAGAGTGTGTGACATTTCTCTGGTGAACATTTTAACAAGTCTCTGAGAGACTGGCACTAAAGCAGAGGTTATGGTTAGACAAGCATTATTGTTATGGGAGTAGACAATCTTTTCTTGGGGTGAGGACCACATCTGATCCTTTAATGGGCTCCCAGGAGGTCATACTCCAGGGATTGCTTGAAACTGGAATCAAAACGAAGACAAAGCCAAATTTAATGTCATTCAATTTAAACGTTAACCACAGCCTACGTTTAATAATTTTCCATTTCTGTCACATTAGACATGACAGTTCAGTAGCATATTTTGGAAGAGTTCTTAACCTGAATCCAAGACTTGCTGGGAATACACATGGCTTCTGACAGATGCTAAATTAAATAAGATTTGTTAAAGATTTGGCTGGAAAAAAACCCCTCTGGTTTATTGTTACAAAGCAGAGAAAAACTGATTACATACAGTTGCATATACTGTAATATTATTCACAAAGAGAACTTATCTAAAGCTATGTTAAGGAGATATAGTCATTGCACCTGTAACATGTTTACGTTATGTTATGTTGTGCTTTTTTATGTTGTGTTAGGAATAAACAACAATAAGACAAAGACAAAGAAGGTATGAACTAAGAAAAATATAACTGAATATACACATATCTAATAAAGGAGAATATTTGTAGTTCGGGGTTGACAGGAGAGGTCCTTGGTGCTCTCTGAGCTGGCTTGTTTCATTACCCAAACTAGGTAACTTCATCAGTGGTAGTAAGGAGTGCAGTTTGCTGTCAGTTTATATTCTGTTGGCTTGTCCTGTCAGTGTTGGTGGAGGTGGTCTTATGAAATTCTTTGGTTGGGCTATTGGCTGTTCGCTCTTTGGCAGTTTCTTGATTGGGGAATTATTTACTTGATTGTTGGTCTGATGTTAACCTTTAAGTTGATCTATGTGATCTGGTGCTGATTGCTGGTGGAGAGGGGTTTGGGCCTTTTTGTTTCTTTTTGGGCTGGTTGATTGTCTCTTTTGCATAGTCTAGAGATGTTGTTAATGTCTATGTGTCTATTGATGGCTGATTTGTCAGAGTGCCAGGCTTCTAGAAATTCTCTGGCGTTTTTGGACTTGACTTGGTCTAGGATGGCTACATTATCCCAGTTGAAACTATGGTTAAATCTGTCTGTTGTGAATTAAAGAATTTTCCTCATATCTTCTGACTGCTAGTTGTTATTCATGGATATTTTCTGACCTGTTGGTCCTTCTGCCTGTTGGTCTTACACAGTGGTTGCTGCAGTGCTTACACTATATGTTGTAGATGACTGCTGTTTTTTCTTCTGGGGTTGTTGGGTCTTTGGTTTGCTTTGGATGTTTTGAAGGGCTTTAGTTGGCTTGTGGACTATGCTGATTCCATGTGGTTGTAGTAGTCTGTTGGTGGTTTCTGAGATATTCTTGATGCATGGCAGTGTAATTCTTTTTAGGGTTTGTGTTGGTTGTGCTGTATTGGGTTGAGTGGTCAGAGGCTTTTTGATAAAGTTGCGTGGATATCCATTTCGTTGGAATAGGTTGTATAGAGATGTTCTGTTTTCTTTTTCTGCTGTTCCAGGTTGCTGCAGTGTGTTTGGGCTCATCTAAATAAAGTCTTTACGCAGCTTCTCTGGTGAGAGATTGCATCATTGCTTTGGTACTGGAGCACATGGTTAGTACGGGTGTTTTTTCTGTAAACTTACATTTCTAATTTACCATTGTGGCCTCTGCTGATCAGGATGTCCAGGAAGAGTAGCAAGTTGTTGTTTTGTTCTCTAGTAAACTATATTCTTTTAAAAATGTTATTGATGGTTCTATGGGTGTTCACTAATTGGTCCTTTTTTATTATAGTAAAGTGTTGTCTACCTATCTGATCCATATTTTCAGATGTATTTGTGGTATTCCTACAGCAACCACTATGTAGGACAAATAGGCAGAAGACTGGCAGAATGAATCCATGAATACCAACTAGCAGTCAGAAGACATGATGGAAATTCAATATTATGGGGGTGACACATTGCACCAATGTAACACCTCTCTTGCACAAGCTGCACTGGCTTCCGGTGGTTTTCCGGGTGCGTTTCAAAGTGTTAGTCACCACCTTTAAAGCACTCCATGGCTTAGGACCTGGATATCTACAAGAACCACCTTCTGCCTCCCATCGGCCAGTATGCTCCCACAGAGAGGGCCTCCTCAGAGTGCCATCGGTCAAACTATGTCGACTGGCGACCCTCAGGGGGAGAGCCTTCTGTGTGGGGGGCCCTGCCCTATGGAACGAACTGCCCCCGGAGATACGAAGGATCCTCGATCTCTGTGCCTTCCGTCATGCCCTTAAGACCCTGCTATTTCATCAAGCTGGTCTGATGGAAGGATGAGTTTTAACAGGTATTTTAGCTTTGGGGGTTTAATAATATGGCCTAATTATTGAATTGTTTTAATTGTTTTTAACTTTTGTGTCTCTATTGTTTTTACTATGGGCTGTACACCGCCCTGAGTCCTTTGGGAGAAGGGCGGTATAAAAGTACAATTAATAAAATAAATAAAAAATAAATATATAGATAGATTTAATCATAGTTAATTGGGAAAAAGTGAACATCCTAGTCCAAGTCCAAAAATGCCAGGGAATTTCTAGAAACCTGGCACTCTGACAAAATCAGACGTCAATAGACACACAGACATTAACAACATCTATAAACTAGTGGTGAAATTCAATTTTTTTTACTACTGGTCTGTGGGCGTGGCTTGGTGGGTGTGGTGTGGCTTGGTACACATGGCAGGGGAAGGATACTGCAAAATCTTCATTCCCACCCCACTCCAGGGAAAGGATACTGCAAAATCCCCATTCCCTCCCACTCCTGGGGGAAGGATATTGCAAAATCTCCATTCCCACCCCACTCTGGGGCCAGCCACAGGTGGCATTTACCGGTTTTCCGAACTACTCAAAATCTCCGCTACCGGTTCTCCAAATTACTCAAAATTTCAGAATACTCAAAATTTCAGAACCTTTCAGAACCCGCTGGATTTCATGCAAAAGAGACAATCACCCAACCCAAAAAAGAACAAAAAGACCCAAGCACCTTTCCACCAGGATTCAGCACCCAGGTCAGCATAGATTAACTTAAAGGTTAACATCAGACCAACAATCAAGTGAAGTAATAAGCCAATGAAGAAACTGCCAAAGAAGCCAACTGCAAACAGTTCAACCGAAGAATCTCTAAGACCACCTCCACGAAGCCACTAGAATATAAACTGGCTGCAAACTGCACTGCTTACTAGCACTGATAGATAATGTTACGTAGTGTGGGTAATGAAACATCTGCAAAAAGACAAACAAGCTCAGAGAGCACTAAGGACCCCTCATACACATATCTAGTTTATACCAATAATATTGATGATGCATCTCCCTGTCTTTCTATCTTTGCAAACATTCTTCCTTCCACCATATCCATATACCATTTATACACTGTTTTGGTCTTTTAACTTTCTCACCTTTTCCTTTTTGAGGCTCTTTTCTGGACAGAACTTCTTTAATTTTCCCCTTTGTCTTAATCTATTTGCTCTTCCTTCATGTATGATTTGCAATTCAATCCTCCTTCATTCTGTCTAAGTCAATGATTCTCAACCTCGGCCACTTGAAAATGTGAGGACTTCAAGTCCCAGAATTCTCCAGGCAGCAATGTTGTCTGGAGAATTCTGGGAGTTGAAGTCCTCACATCTTCAAGTGGCCAAGGTTGGTCTAAGTGATCAAGCCACCACAGTGCATATGTTTTGGACCGGTTACTGACTTTCCTATTTATTTCAAACTCAGCATGCATTCATTTTCAACTCTGTTGTGTTCTTGTTTCACCCTATGCCCTTCTTAAACACCCCATTCAACTTTCTTATATCTTTCTCCTGAAATATCTAACACTCATTTTCATATAACCAATCAAGTAGAAGCATGCTTTTATTCCTAGCAATCTTCATTCTTTCAACAAGATTTCATTCCTTGCACAGAATAAACAGTACCCACCATGTTTCTATCAGAATTTAAACATCTTAAAATTTCTCAATCCATTTCCCCATCTTTAATAATCATCCTACCAAGATCAGAAATCCATCTACTTCTTCTAGTTTCCCCCCACCCCCCATTTATGTAGAACTTAAAATCATTCACTCCATTTCCTTGTCAAACATAATTGCCACATTCACACTGCTCCCTGCATCATACACTCTAACATTCACTGCAAATTATTCTGTTCTCAGTTAACATAGCATCATCTGCATACAAAAGTACATGTATATTCATGTGCCCAAACCAACACTCCTCTAATGTCATTGCAAGCATTCCTTATACATTTATCCATAAATACATTAAGCAACCTAGAGAAGTCCTGTATCCTTGTCTTACCTCCAGTTATTGTTGAATCATTCTCCAAGCATAATGTTTATTTTAACACGTTTTGTTTCCATCGTATACCTCTCTTATCACCATCAGTAAATAATCTTCTACTCCATATTTTCACAAAAAAATATTGAATGAATATCCACATTCATTCAAGCCGATTCACTTGATCATATATTTTGTCTAAATCAGTAATTGCAGTCTGAATACCAAGACTACCACACAGAATCGAAACATGTCTGCATCAACACTGCCTACACATGCAGAGTGGAAGGGCTTTGATCCCACGGCTGAGACCATAATTTTGATTTTTTTGATTTCCCATATGAACATCCCTGCTGGCACTCCAATAAGATATCCCGAGGAAGACACAATAGCACCTATACAAAGACACCTCTCCACCGTTCCAATGTGCAGACAGAGCAATTATTTGCATGGAGATACAAGATCACCTGCGAAAGATCCCCAGGCCATTAATTAATTTACTATATATTTATTGAATTTATATTGCCGTCTATTCGCCCATGGTGACTCAAGGTGGCTTAAAAACAAAGGAGGACAGCCTCTTGAAAAGAAGAAAGTATGAGATCGGCAGTCATAAAGGCAACTCGCTGCACTGCACTTCTCATCTCTCCAATCACTGCAGAAAGCAGGCTTACATTGCACAGGGTCTTACCTTGCAGGTCAGTAACCGAGTGCAAACTTTCTTAGTTTCAGGGTTCACCACGCCACATTGGCGGTTTAAGTCGCATTCTTTCCCTGTGGGAACAAATACAGAATCAGATGTCAAAGAGTCACATTTCTGCAGGTTCAATGACGTGTCTCCCCACCCAATAGCCCATTTCCCTTTGATTTATGAAGGCAGCCCCCTTATTGAAAATGCAGTGCAGGTAGTCCTCCACTTACGACCACAACTGAGCCCAACATTTCAACTGCTAAGTGAGAAAGTTGTTAACTGGGTTTTGTCCCATTTTGCCACAGTTGTTAAATGAATCCCTTGTTACTATGGAGAATTTGGCTTCTCCATTGACTTTGCTTGGCAGAAGGTTGCAAAAGGCGACTCTGGAACACTACAACCATCACACATATGAGTCAAGTTGCCAAGTATCTGAATTTTGATCACGTGACATGGAGACGCTGCAATAGTTGTAAGTGTGAAAAACAGTCATAAGTCGCTTTTTTGGTGCCATTGCAATTGTGAATTGTAACTAAATGAACTGTTGTAAGTCGAGGACTACCTGTATTTAAAAAACAAAACAAAACAATCATTATTCGCTTTTTGCTGTCAGAAGTGCATTAAATACAATTCTTTATGTAAATGACTGGCATGTCTCATTTTGTATTTGTGTATTTATTTTCTTGCTGATCTTTGTTTTATTTTATAAATAAAATGTAGGGTCAGCCTACATGGAATCATATCTTTTGAGTAGACATTCTTGAGGTGACATCCTTTTTGTCTTGGCCCAGAATTATGATCATATGGCATTAACGGAAAAGAGAAATCCTTTGGGGCTTGGAAAAGACCATATTCTTTCCCCTAAAACTTACTTCTTATAGCTGTTAAGTAGCTCACATCACATATTCTCCATGTAATCCTATAATCCCAAATGCCTAAAAGTGAGCCAATACATGCAGTATTTCCCTCCCTTTCCATCCACTCAGGTGCCTTTGGGACAAATGCTCAACCTCATGGAATTAAACTTGACAAACTGGTTTTGCACAGGAGATACACTGGTTTTGCAAAAATTCCAGAGTGGTTATGACACACACACTTTTTCTTTTGACAAAGGATGAAGTGAGAAAAGTGATAAATATACATGGAAAGAGACATCTGAACTGGCATCTTAGAAGCCCGGTTCTCTCCCTTCAGGATTACTAAGGAAGCAAAAAGTTGCCAAGAACTTTCTTTCAACTTTGCCCTATGACTTAGGTAGCAACTCATTCTTCCTTACAGATGAAATGAGGGATGGATTTATGGGAAATGTTTTGCTTAAGAAATACGGCTACCAAACCAAGTTTCATTTTTACAATACCACCCATTAAAAAGACACTATTATGCAATTATTCCTGATGGGTTAACTATTTATTACATTGCCTCCAGCCAGAAGATTACACAATTAGAAAGGCAAGACTCACGAGATATTTTCTTCAGAGATTTTACAACACCCAATTCTTTCTCACTCAGGCTAGAAGCATTTTCCAGTTTCCTGTTCAAAGTGTCAGCCGTTATTACGGAGGTGCTGCCAGCTTTGGCTGATGTCAGAAGTTCTTTTGGTGATGCCAGTAAGGAAGGTTTGCCTAGAATCTCTTTTGAGTTAACTGAAGACTGTTTGGGAATGGCAGTGTCAGAAAGCAGAGCAGGAGCTTTGATTCCATCTCCATCGGACTTTGGAAGGCTGGAGATCTTCTCTAGGTTCACTACAGGCACAAACAAGCTGGAGGACAAAACAGCACACGTGTTTTTGTGTTGACGTCACATGCAATCTTCTGAAATTGTGTTTCATCTAAATTCCCAAACTTAGAGGCCTTGTAAAGACCTTCATGATGGTTGGAGTTCTATACTGGCAAACTCTTACAGCAGCTTCATTCACAAAGCCGCCTTCCTCATTTATGAGCATTATATTTATGGATTTTAAAAAAGAAGAAGCATGTAATCATTGCATGAGAAGGTGCCCAAATAGAAGGGATGCAGGAGAAAGTAGAAGAAGTAAAGACACGAAAATAAAGCTCAGCTTCCAACAGATGGTAAAACAAGAGTCTGTGAAAAGTGGGGAATACCAACATTGATAACTTCACACATAATCCCAGCACCTAGCAACACAGGCTTCTAGATCACTTTCAGCCATCAAAAGACCAAGCCAAGAAAAACCACTTTAGAACATTTGCCATCACACCTCACCTTTTAGTAAATACACTCTGTTTTAAACGCACCAGATAAACATTTGCCATCACAGCTCACCTTGTTAGTAAATATGCTCCATTTCAGTAAATACACTCTGAAACCAAAAATGGGGTCATCTGAAACCCAAGGGAGCAATTGTATTTTCTCACTAGACCTCAAAAAATTCCAAACACTATTATCTCGCTAATGGAATTCAACCTTAATCATTAAATAAATGAACAAGCTTCCATCTATAATGCAGAAAATGGATTATTGTTTTGACTGTACGTTTTTAACTGCTGTGTGCTAATTTTTCCATGCTATGTTTCCATTAGCATTAGTAATTAAATAAAGAAAATTAATTAGTTAATAGAAAGAAGCCACAGAAGTATCAAAAGGGCATGAAGGGAGTACATAGTATTCCTTTTTTGCATCATTAATACAGTATATGGGTTTATTTATTGCTCTGATTTCTGTTGGAGTTGCAATCCACTAAAAAAGAAGAAAGTTAAAAAGTTAAAAAATAAAGTTCATGTTTCAAAAATCATCTTTCCCAGAACTATCTGTAGCGAATGGGAACATAAATATGAATCAAACTAAGAGTGTGCAAAACCTTTTTAATCTGACCATTTCAAACTCAGAACATCCTAATCAGGTGTGAAACAGCTGTTTCAAGTGCAAAATGAGCTGTTTTGAGCACTTCAAAAGAGTTTCACACTCAAAGCAGTGTTGTTCTAAGCATCAAGAGTTCACAATCACTAGAATAGAAACCTTCAAAGAAAAAAATCTTCTCTTATACTTGCATGAAATATAAACCTTAGAGAACAAGAATATAATGAAGTGCTTGCAGATTCCCTGGGTCACCTTAGAATATATTATAACTTCATATTCATATTCTATATTCATTTGTTCATTCATTCATTTTCTATAGCTGTGTGGCTCAATTTTTATAGCTATCCTGAAAGAGATTATTTTTCAGGATTATTTTCTTACCACATTTCAAACAACCAACAAATAGCTAGGATTGCTTCCTCTAAAGTTTGCCTGAGCTGAGATCTTCTCAAAGAGAATGGTTGGACTCACAAAGAACCCCAGAGCCTCTTACCATAGGTTGTCCTTCGGCATCTTGTCTGTCTTCTCTGGCACATGCTGGGTTTGATTAAAGAAGCTCTGGGATTTTTCCCTCCATGATTTGGTGGATCCATGACTGCCACCGACAATGGGTCGCCCATTGACTGGATGACACTTTTGCAAATTGGATGAAGGCTGCACCCGACCACAGAGTTTGCCGAGAGGTCCATGACGTCTCTCTATGTGGGAATAACAATGCTGTTAACCAGAAAGCTTGGCTAGGCACGGAAGGAGCCAGTGAGGCAGCAATCAGACTGCAAATTGTAGGTCTGCCTTGGGTATGAAGTGGGATAGGTACAACAGTAAGCCAGGGCCTTTTAAAAGCATATTTTCCATAATTCTACTACAAATATGTTATGATTCCCAATCTCTTTCATCAGCCATTAACAAAATATTGTTCTCCTCCCAAAGCTACTCAGGGATAAAAATAATGCAATGTAAAATGATTATAATAGGTACGTTAGCCTGATCGCTCACCTCCCAGTCAAAATTGAATTGGTGGATCACAACAGGCCAACAGGCTAACTAAGTCAGAGAGAGCTTATGCAATTCTGTATTTCATTCTAGTCAAAAATCATTTAGATAGTTTTCACTGCAAAATTCTGGATCTTTCCTTTTCTTATCTACTCACCGCCCCACCTGCAAACTTGATTTTATATACACAATACTGCCCTAAGAAAGACCTGTTATTATTAAATTTGAACTTTTACCCAGAACCTTAGAGCCAAAGTACATGACAGCATCTAGAACTGAGTCTAGAGCTCCCAAAATTCAGAATCACATTGGTACAGCTCTCCAGTTTACCAAATCACGTTTAAAATCTCTTCCTGTTCCTCAGCATAACTCTTTGCTGCTACTACAAGTCACTTCTAATCTTGATTTCTGATTATTACATAGTTAAATCCACATCGTTTTCCTGACATTTTTTTCAGAAGACAGTTATCATTGCTTCTTTCTCCAGGGCTGAAAGAGAATGATAGCCCCAAGGATACCCATCTGGCTTCATCCTAAACCAGGAGGGCTAGAATTAATTATCTTCCAGTTTTTAGTCTGGTGCTTTTAACCACTGCACCGAGTTGCCTCTTTTTGCTGGCAACCCTCAAAGTGCACCTTTTCAAATTTGTCCCGGATAATTTTGACAGAGCTGTGAGATAGAAGAGAGGTTACTCTTTCTCTTTCCTGTTTGTTAGGGAAGAATACTCATTAACTGTACATAGCCAATCACCAAGACACAACCATGGGGCTCAGAGAAACCTCATACAGGTTTTTTTGTGTGTGTGGCTGCCACTAGCAACATATATAGGATTATTCTGTCCCTCTATGCATGATTCATAAAGCCTAGGGTATAAATACATAACAGAAATAAAAATGGCATTTCTTCCATTATATAATTTGAAGTGATATATGTGGTTGTCCATTGAAACACTGCGCAGATCAAATCTATCTTGCTTCAGCAAGGATACTGCATCATGTGACCTTTGCTCACATTCTGGATACTTCTGTCATTCTATTCACCCATTTGCCTCTTATTTGCCAACAGGCTAAATTACAACTTGCCAAGTCACCAAAGGGCTTTAAATGTAGACCCTTCGCTTGGTTTGCTCCAACTCAGAACAGATTTTGGTAGCGAGCAGAAAGATTTTGATAATCCTCATGAAATGACTACTTCCCCTCATCTCCCTCCAGGCAACAGTCCAGCTCTGGATAAAGGTAGAAATTTGAGATGGAGGTAAATAATTAACAGATGTTTGCTAAAGGAAATTTCTTACATTTAATTTCCTTAGCTGAATTTTGACTTCACAAAAGGAAAAACAGCTAAAAAATGGCCAAACATAATTTTATCTCTGAAAGTTGGAATTTGGTAGGAGGCAGCTATACTGGCTGGGAAGGAGAGGAGCTGTAATGCCACTTGCAAAGTATTAGATGGGAAAGGGTCAGTCAGATGTACAATTCAAACAAAGCATTATTCTAGCAAATAGTGCCTTTTACCATTAAAAGGATGGCTCGGTTAGATGCACATAATTATTCATATGTCTTTCATACATATGTTGCAGAAGTTATGCAGACATGCAGTTTTGGCCATGTTCTAGCTGCCTCACAATCTTGGGGTATAAGTAGCAAAATATCATCTTGTGAATGACCCTATCTGACTACTATTTTACCTTGCTCACTTAGAAGCAATCCTAGGGAAGAGGAGCTTCCCTAGTTTTCAGGAAGGAAACCAAAAAGAGGGCCTTTTTGGCACCGCCATCATCACCTCCAACCCCCAGGCAGAAGCACTACTCCCAAGTAAACTTCCTGAGAGACTACAGACATTCAACTGGCATGTTGACTGCCTAGCTTACCGCAGTGCTTCTGAAAGGCTTGAGGTTTGACCACTTGGCCACAGTGGTTACACACGACCAGGTAGAACTCATCATGAGCCGGGCAATGACCAAAGATAGACATGTCTGAAAGGACAAGAGATGTGAGCGATGAGAGCACACTCAGGGAAGAGGCCCATGTCATCTTGTTAATTTTGCAGTCTAAGAAACACGTAAGCAAACCTAAGAGCAAAATGGGATGCCCAGCCTATCTTGAAAGCACAGATTAAGTCAGGAGAACTTCTGTGTGCAGCTGAGCTACTATTGACATCCCACACCACTGAGCTTGCTGACAGAAACTGTAAGAAGGGCAATTCAGCAACACCTGGAGAACCACAGAATCTCTCTCTCTCTCTCTTGACTTAAAAGAATAGAGAGAGAGACACAGAGCTCAGAAGAAAAAGCATTTTGTATTTTTGTCACAATTATTTCATACACTAGCATTTCTTGGATTCTTTGTATGGGTGCAAGGTACATTATTCGGTTATAATCAGTGGTTGTTTATATCAAGTCAGGCCATTGGTCCAGCTAGCCAAATGCTCTTTGCTGTAACTGGCTAGTTGTCTCACAACGGCAGGAGTTGTAAGAGCTGAATAGCAGAGTCTATACTCTGTTACTTAGCAAAAGAAGTGCCTAGTTCTTAGGTGAAAGGCTACATGATCAGTACTTTAAAGCAACATTCCCCAACTCATTCCCCCTCAGTTTTGACTACAATTCTTATACTATCCTGATAATACCAGCCAATGATAACAGGATTTGAAAGCAAATGTAGGTAGAGGGCAACTGAGTTGAAAAAAGGCAGATCTAATGCTGGACCACCAAACTAGGCATTCCAATCTTTATGCAATTATTTTATATGTTACTAACATTTAGGTTGATATTTTCACAAGCAGCTATTAGATTTAGAAAACTGCCACTGAGTGACGTGGCCTCCAGATCTACTCTGGATATTGCCTCTCCCTGCTAATATGGGCACACATGTTAAAAACAAAAACAAAAAGGTGACAGAACAAATGGCTATCATCTGGCAAAGGGGGTTCTCACATGCCGTCCTATGCTCTGTAACGTTGGCAGCAAGCAGCCCCACCTCCTAGCACAGCTGGGGTAGCAGAAATGGAAAACAAAGAGTCACAGACAGGCTAGAAAGCAATGAAAAGACCCAGGGCAGCAGGGCAGGAAAGAGAGGAAAGCTGCCAAAGAGGAGGGAGGGACAAGGCCCAACTAATTGCAGACTATCCAAGGGCTTGGCTGGTTCAAAGTGACTGCAAAAGTCAGACAAAAGCACAGCAGAGGTTCATCTGAACATTCTGGTTTGGGTGTCCAGTGTAATTCATATTTCCAAAGTTCTGCTAAAGAAGCAGAAGGGGCTATAGGAAGAGTTTGGGGTATGAACAATCTGATCTGGAAAAATAATTTCAGGTCCTGATGTCATTGCTGATGTCAACATTCTTACCTTCTAGTAGGACTTTAATCTGCATCTGTAGCCTTCTCTAATAAAGAACAGGACTTTTTTAGAAATGCATATGTACACACACAGAGAGACACACAAAACAGAGGAAGCTGTCTGTTTTCTTGGCAGAGAGTATAGGCGACTCAGGGCATATTTTTCTAACTATTGGTATTTCAGAGACTGGACTCGGATGAGTTGGATTTGATTTTATCTTTTCTATCATGGGTTCTAGCATAGTTTTCATTTAATAACATTTCTTTGGTTAAAATACTGAACTGATGGACAGAGTATGATTGATATTTGAGGTCAGAAAAGAACAGTCTGAGAACATATTGGGCCCCTCCCTGCAGCCTTGACTCATTTGCATGAGTCATCTGGAGCCTCTATGAAAGTCTATTTAACTTCGTTTTAAGAAATGCTTGAGATCGTATAATATGAATATAAGGGAAACTATGAACAAATGATCTTTAGGCAAAATATGGTGGGAAGTCAATGGCTTTTGCTTGGGGTTCATGCAACTTCATCTAATTAGAAATCATAGAGATGAAACCATAACAAAAGAGACTTTGAAACTAGTTTATCTCAAATCTCTGGAAAGGTCATATTAACTGTTTGGTCAATAAAAGGGCTACAGAGGCAAGATGGGAAGATTCAAGACAAAAATCTACAAACTGATTCAGATATCAAGGAAGATATACTGTATCTTCAAGACTATATTGATTTCCTAATAAATTGTAGGAGCATTCCCCCTTTTTATCATAAGATATGGCAAGCTTCATGCCATAATTAGGAAAAATCCATTACTTTTTAAATGGGCAAAACATCAACCCTCCCTGAAATACAAGGTAATCATGGAATAGGACACTTTTACCACCACTACCATCCATTGAGGTAGCAAAGCAGAAAATGCCAGTATCAAAACATTTGCCCAGGATTTGTTCTATGAATTCCAACTCTTCCCTTCCCCACAAATCTTGTGTCATGGAGAAATTAGAGTTGGTTGTCATAATGCAGCAAACCCTATTGTGGCTGTCACTCAAAGTTATGGACATGTTACTGCTCCATGGGTAAGCAAAATCACAGTCTTCTGTTTGCAGAATTGAGAAGTCTGTAGAGGCTAAGTTAAGGATCACCTGCTGTGTGAAAATGCAATAATTATCATTCCAGACAGTGGAATATGCAATACGTATAGCAATATTCATCCTTTTTTCTTTCTTTTTTTTGGCAAAGCATTTACAAATCCAGAAGATTTGATTTTGATCTTTGTAGAGCAAAGGTTTCTAAAGTGCCTGTTTTACCAGAGAGTTTGATGTTTCCTTACCTTCTTTAATGAGGGTCATTGCATCAATCTTCTTTCTCCCATTTCTACTGTTTTCTTCCAGATCGGACACTAGGCAAATTTTTTTTAAAAAAATGTTTCCATCAGCCAAAATTAAAGCTACTTAAGATACATTATCTCTCAATGCTAACAAGAATGGCATCCAGATACATTGGATACTTTATACCCCTTAAAGTTCAACTCAAAAGCATGTTCCATTAGAATTAGTTCATACTATATAGTAAGGCTTACTAGAGTATGTATGGTTATGCCGGTAGGTTGAATAGGCTTACAACATATTTCAAGACAAATAAGTAGCAAGAGGAACTTCCATCTCATTTACACATCACACCTTTTCAAACTTGCCATGTAGCACTCTGCAATTACATTATGTCCTAGTACTGTACTGAAGAGATCCATCTGCAAGCAGATAGCACAATGTCTCTAGGGTTTTTTTAATCCTCTCTCCCTTCAAAAGTACAGTATTCGAAATTGATTTATTGATGAAAATTATTACATTTGTATGCCACCTTGCCTCCAAATGAGCTTGAGCAAAGGACTGTGCAAGGGTTGTCTTATTTTTTACCTTTGTAACCACCTTTTGCAAAAGGTAAAGCTGGTTTGCCCAAGGTCACCCTGAGCTTTACCGAAGATAAGGAGTTAATTTAATAACAGCAATAATCATAGCAGTTCTTAAAGTTGCCAAGAGAATAAGGATCCCTAAGAATCACCTCTGCTAATGCAGCAGATGTTCTTCAGCTTCTGCGAGCTTATAGTAGTGGACTTGCTGAATCTCAGACTTCACTGCCTGCTGTTTCAGCAGAATTGCTCTGCCAATCTATATAAATCAAGAGGTGTGTGGAAGACAGTGACAAGCATACAGCTCCACCCATGGAGGCTTTGCAAATTATAACAATGTGGCCATAGGATAAGAACATGATTTGATCAACTCCCGGGGTAAGGCTTCATTCGAAATTTTTTTTCTTTTTCATTTAGCTTTCAAAAAGCCATCATCCACCAGTATTCAACAAGCAGATATGTAAAATGAATAGGAATATGAAAGAGGTATGCTTGTATCACATGAAACAATAATATGTGTACCTGATCTATGCACTTTTTAGGATCAGTATCTCTATTCTCCTAGCAGTTTCAAAAAATAGATGCCATAAGTTTCAAAAAATAGATGCATTAAGATGGACTTCAAAATGGAATCCTCAAATTTCAAGGTAAATAAGTGCTGCTGGATTTTAGCTCATGGAATCAAAATTTTGCTGATGCTAAATTACAGTGGTGTCATGTTGTAAACCATAATATTCTTGTCTCATTACAGGGGACATTTTCTTACACCACTGTGCATATAGGTTGCCCTAATATTGTGGTCTTATATCTGGTCTCCACATGTACATGAGGAATCAAATAAATGAATTTAGAACAAATGTTTCTGCTACTACTTTCCACCTGGGAATCTCTTTGCACTATAGGGACATTTATGAAATGCCCACAAGTGTCTAGCAATGAGGTCAAAATCAAAGATTTGACTTCAAATTAGCAATGTGAATGTGTCACAGAGATGGTCATCAGGACCAGACTCCTGACTTTAACCAACATCTAATGCTCTGTATCTAATAGATTTCCCTCTACCTGATGCATTCACAAAGACAAAATGTACCTGTTAAAATGCATCAATTGCTTCAGCATCAAAACAGAAGAAGAACGTTCAAAATAGTTAATTTTATTTATTTTTTTAAATCACAGGATTAGGGCAAAAGGTAGATGCTAAATAAGTATTAACACTTCGATAGAGAGCTGTGAGCAAGGGAAATTTATAACTTGCTTCTAAATCTCTGAAAATACAGGAGCCATTATACCAACTCTTTGCTGGCTCTGGAAGTAGATCAGGAATTATACGAAGGCACTAACTCTATCAAGATAATGGTGGGGGAAGGGAGAAGCTCAACAATATAAAAAGCATCACCAGGGACAGCTCCGCAGACTCTCACCGCCCCTTCTGGAGTCTGCTGTCAGATTGCACTTGAGAAAGTCAAAGAGACTAAAGGCAATGCTCCCAAATGATTCCAAGGACAAAAATCACCAGAGGCCAAGACATCCACCCACCATGTTAATCTACTTTCAACCTGCCCCTCTAATAAGGGAGGGCAAGCAGAGCAAAGGACACAACAGAATGAAGGAGGAGGAGCATGGAGACGTCAGGGATCAGGTTGGTAAGAGAGGAAAGGCAGAGGCAAGGAAATTCTAGTGGGTGATAATTTAGTGGCCAAGTCAACAGAGCAAAAGAAGCTTGCTATAGAAGATAGAAGGAAGGTGCAAGGAATGTGAAACAGATGGATGGGCGGGGACCAGTTTCAGTGGCCAAGGCAAAGATCTGAATAAAATGGAATAACTTGAAGAGGAGGAAATCCAGAGACACAGCACAGCTGGAGGTAAAGCCAACACAGATTTCTGAAAACACTTTAAAAGAACTGGTTGAGGAGCAGCTATACAGGGATTTAAAAGAATAAAATCAATGCAAAATATTAGCTGGCTGAATTTAAAGGGCAAATGTGAACATTTAGAGAAAGAAAACAAACAGCAAGTCTAGAGTGACCCAGGTGAGAATTCAAGAACAGCAAGGTATTTTGTGGCTTGTAAGCGCCTATCAAAGCATGGGATGCTATTCTGGAGAAAGTAGAAAAAGTGATTGTAAAAGAATCCCAGGAAAGAATTCTCAAACGAACCGGAGAAAAATGAAAGGAGGGCTCAAAGATCCTAGTGGGAATTTACATAGACTGTTTCATAGGTAACCGTGGACTCAAAAAACAGTAAAGATCAAAAGTCGGGGAGAATCCTGTGAATAGAGCATAACTAACTACAGAACCCGCATGTCAGGCGGGATCAAAGCAAAGGACAGAACCACCTAACACTGTGGTGCGTGTGGAAACTACGGGGAACAAAGATTCTGATCGACACCAAGATGATCGCAGTATGTCCTCCAATTACATCAGGCTCGACAGAGGAATCCATTCTAGGAATTCGGGAGATCTCGGGAAACCTGGTTTTGCAAAAAGAAGCATTCATCAAGCAAGAAGTTCCACGGCGCTAGGACCCGGCGGCTCCTTTGTTTAGGGCGGGCGAAGGGAGGGAGGGAGGAGGGAGGGAGGAAGCTCGTCGACGACGACGGCGGCGGCGGCGGCGGCGGCAGCAGCAGAAACGGCGACTGAGAAGTGTCCCCCTGCTTCCCCCCGCCGCTCTTCGCTGCCTAAAGGTTAATGAGCGGGATAGGCGCGCTCACCTGTCTCGGTAGTAGGCGGCCCAACTCTCTCCACCCAAGCACTCCAGCTCTGCCCCGCGAAGTCATCGAGATTCGGCAGCCGCCGATCCACAGCAGCCATTGCTACTGCTGCTACTACCGCCGCGCGTCCACGCACCGCCATCACCGCACGAGAACGCGCAGCCCTCCCCGCCGCCGGCGGCATCTTGCGCATGTGCGCCCTGCTCCTTGCACCACGGGAAATGTAGTTCACGAGCTCATGGTGCCTTTTCTCTGCGCATGCCAAGGAAAGCGATAAAAAAACGAGAGGGACATGTTCGTTCATCCTTTCCACAGTTGTTCGTCCACCTCACCACCTCACACCCCGGCCTATAATTTAAGCAATTCCCATCTTTGGGGAAGAAAAGATCCTAAGTTTATGACTTTCCCATCAGTGCAGTAGGAATCTTATTCTAAGAAATAAGCACATGACTAGGCTCGATCTATGACAGCTAGGTTCTCGAGATAGTAACCTCATTTCCAGGGTGAAAAGAAACACGTTTCGCCCATTCGTCTGTCCTGACCGGAGCTGCTGCAAACCAAATTGCAGCAATATGAACGAGAGAGAGAAAACTCCTCTCCATTCTCTTTCCCCACCTTTCGTATAATTTTTTATTAATGCAATCTTTTTCCATCGATGTGATACATTTTTTCCCTCTCCTGATACAACATGACAACCTACAGGTCATTTTTATTGTTCTGTGTGACATCTTTTCTAGCACAAATGAATCCTTTTTGAGATGAATGTTTCCCCTCATTCCAAAAATAGGATCTAATAGATACCGTACTGTCAAGAATCCGTTCTGTAATACCAATATAGACGCGATCTTGTTTTGTCCTTGCATTCAGCATTCTAGCACAACCCCAATATTTCATTCAGATTAAGTCACTATAATTTCAACTTCATCAATATACATATACATATACATATACATATACATATACACACATATCTATATCTATCTATCTATACCAAGTTTTTTGCTGTTCATTTCTGTTCTGGATCCTTTAGGAACAAATTAAAACATACAGGTAGTCCTCGATTTACAACAGTTCATTTAGTGACTGAAGCACTGAAAAAAGTGACTCAAGGTTGACTCAGCCTTCCATCCTTTCAAGGTAGGTAAAATGAGGACCCAGATTGTGGGGGCAATAAGATGACTTTGTATAAAAAAGAACACCGCTTGGGGGGGGGGCGAAAGCCCTACTAAGCAGGTATATACAAAAGTATGAAGGCTATTGCTTAATGCATTGTAAGCCTCCCTGAGTCTCCAGAGAAGGGCGGCATATAAATTAAATTTTTTTTAAAAAGTGACGTGACTGTTTTTCACACTTATAACTGTTGTAGCATCCCCCATGATCATGTCATCAAAATTCAGACTTCGGCAACTGATTCATATTTATGATGGATGCAGTGTCCTGGGATCATGTGATCCCCTTTTGCAACCTTCTGACAAGAAAGTCAATGGGGAAGCCAGATTCACTTAAAAACTGTTACTAACTTAACAACTGCAGTGATTCACTTAACAACTACGGCAAGAAAGGTTGTAAAATGGGGCAAAAATAATTTAACCACTGTCTCGCTTAGCAACAGAAATTTTGGGCTCAATTGTGGTCATAAGTTGAGAGCTACCTGAAGTAGTCTTCTGGTAAGAACCAGTTGAGCGTGGTGGTTAAAACACCAGCTAGAAACTGAGACCCTGAGTTCTAGTCCTGTCTTAGGCACAAATGCAGCTGGATGGCTTTGAGCCAGTCACTCTTTCTCAGCCTAGGAAGCAGGCAATGGTAAGCTACTTCCAAAATCTTGCCAAGAAAACTGCAGAGATTTTTCCAGGCAGCCACCGGGAATCAAAACTAAGCTGACTTGAAGTCACCAAAAAAAGAAAAAAAAAGTTTGACAGAGAGGTAGATATAATTGCTATATGTAAAGAAAGAAGACACATTCCATTAAAACATAATACTTTATGTGCTAAACTAGCCAATCCTAAATTCATGTAACAAAATATATTCATAATATTTGCCATACTATATAGTAATATTAACAGTTAAATGCAGTACAGATTTCTAAATAGTCCTACAAATAAAAGTCTTTGCAGTAGAATAGTTGTTCAAATATAGAAGCACTTAAGATTTATGCAACTAAGTAATCTCTTAAAATAAAATAAATATGTGAAAACCTCCTACCCAAAAGAGAACTGCTATAGTACATGGAGACAACTTAAGGAATAAATTGAATTTTGAAGATAACAATAGAATTATTACCTGACCTTCTCCTTTTTTAAAATAATTGCTTCCTTTCTGCCACTATGAGAAAGTTACATTCAATGGTATCTAGAACATATTCTTGAATATAGCTTTCCAAAGCGATAATTCTATGCCCATTCATTTTGCAACAAGGATAATGAATAATATAATAGGACGTTGAACAAGCAAGCATAAACTAAGCTGCAAGAAAGGTTTATTCATATAAGAAGTCCATGAATTTCTTTATGCTTGGAGACTGCAGGTATCTACAGGATGTATGTACAGTAATTTAGCACACATGCAATATTTCCATTGGGGTGCGGTGGCTCAGTGGCTAAGATGCTGAGCTTGTTGATCAAAAGGTCGGCAGTTCAGGGGTTCAAAACTCTAGTGCCACGTAACAGGGTGAGCTCCCGTTACTTGTCCCAGCTTTTGTCAACCTAGCAGTTCGAAAGCATGTAAAAAATACAAGTAGAAAAATAGGGACCACCTTTGGTGGGAAGGTAACAGTGTTCCATGCTCCTTTGGCATTTAGTCATACCGGCCACATGACCACGGAGACATCTTTGGGCAGTGCTGGCTCTTCGGCTTTGAAACGGAGATGAGCACCACCTGCTAGATTCGGGAATGACTAGCACATACGTGCGAGGGAAACCTTTACCTTTTAATGTTTCCATTGCAGCAAGTCACTCACTGCACCCAGCAAGCTAAATCAGAATAGGACAGCCATTATGTTGCAAGAACTCGAGAGAGGTGGGGAGGACTGAGAAGCAGTGAAGATGACCTCAGATCAAGGCCCTCATTAGCACTTCCAACCCTAATACATTTGCTTTGAAGTAGGTAAGAGTTGGGCATTTAAATGGAACTTATTTTCGTCTCAATTACGTGGGATTGCAGCCTGAGTGTCTGCCAAGTAAGGCTTGCAAGTGCCAAAATCACAGTTCTCCTTCATCCTGTGCGTGGAAGAGTCTGCTCTTCAGAGAAACAGCCCAACTAGTCTATTCTTGAGAGCGCTAGAGCTCAGCTGGTCTGCATCTTCTGTCACGGTGACAGAAGGCTCCCTTGGGCTTGAGAAGAATTGCAAGCTAGGAAGCCCTTGAATCCCTAGAAGCTTTTCTGTTGCTATACAAATGCCCTCGCTCCATTTGTGGATCAATATCCTGTGTGCCAGCCAGCATCCTCCTGTCCAGCCTGTACAGTAAATTCATCCATCACTTTGCTCTTTTCCTAATGAATATTTTCTCCCTTTAAGAGCTGTTGCTAAAGTCTCCAAACAGCAATATTTCTCCTTCAGGATGTCACTCTGCTTGTGGTGAGTTTTAATAACTGGGTTTGTTTCTACCTTTGCTCAAAAGAAATCTCCCTTTCTGAAACCCATTCTGCACAACCTTTATTGCAATTGTTGGAGACATATTAACACCAACACATTTCTGATACATTTCTCCTCGGCTATTTTGTACTGTTATGAAACTACAGTCTGAAATAGCAACAATACTTTATGAAGAAGGCTTTCTGGCTTCCTTGAGAAAGGGACCATTTTGGAGCTTCACCATCTTGTCGAATTGTTAAAAAACGATAGTTTTATATTTTGTGTTATTCTGTTAAATTAGAATTAGAATTCTATTCTGTTAACAGAATCTGTTAAAGATACTGGAATTGCTACAAACTTTCATTTCGTTTACCTGCAGTGATGGCTGCACTAAAGTTGCAGGCAGTCCTGGGAATGTCATCCCTTGAGCGAGCGGTCCGCAATCTTTCTGGTACCAGGGACCAGTTTTGGAAGAAAAATTGTCCACCATGGACTAGGGTGGGGGTGGGGGTTTTGCGTACAACCTAGATCTCACACATGTGCAGATGAAGCTTTGCTGCTTGCGTGGCTTGGTTACTAACAGGCCATGCATGGACCAGTACCAGTACCAGGTACATGCCCAGAGATTGGGGATCCCTGCCTTAAGAGATACTTTCCATGTGTTCATCAAAAATTAGGAAATAACCAACTGCTAAAAGCCAGATTTATAAACAAAATTACATTAGCATCTGTAAGCTGACATACAATGTCCGTTACTGACGATAAATATTCAGAAAGATAAAACATTGGCGTTTGTTAATTCAGGAAGAAAAATATCATTCAGGAATTTGATAGCAGTTTATAAAATGATGATAAGTAAATAAAGTATGTGGGTATAAGTGATTACTCGTCCTCCTTAATATTAAAATTAATGGTTAGTGAAATTGGGAACTCATTTTGGACTATGCAAAGTACTTTTTCAGACAGAACATAGCAAATCTCTAAGATTTTTTTCCTAGAAAAGGTGCAATTAACAGATTTAAAGGGGGATTAAGTAAAAGAATGAAATATATTGAGCAGTAACAGAATCTGTTACCGGGAATGAACTGTCATTTTATGCACTGATCATAAGGTTCACTGAAGCCTCTAAACAACCACTTTAAGAAAGGAGAAATTGGAACAATTAGATCTCTAGCATTATCTAGCACACCCTTCTGTTTTGATAGGATAGAATGGGATGGGAGAGGGGAGGAGAGGAGAGGAGATTTTATTTGGCCAAGTGTGATTAGATACACAAGGAATTTGTCTCCAGTGCAGAAGGTCTCACTGTACACGCAATGCAACAGAATAACAATAATGTCCCAAAGGTGCTTTTTCAAGAGGCAACTGGACTTTCTGATTTTTTTAAAAAGACATTTCGCTTCTCATCCAAGAAGCTGCTTCAACTCTGAAAGTTTTGCTTCTTGAATGAGAAGCAGAGTGTCTTCAAAGAAAAACCAGAAAGTCTAGTTACCTCTTCAAAAAGCACCTTTGGGGCAACTATGACTGAGAATCTCCATAGACAATCATAATAATAATACCAATAAGAGGGGTTAGTAGAAGATGAGAAGGATAATAATACTACAGCCACATAACATGGATGAATATACTTAGAAATAAGACAATACTGAGGATTAAGTGTTCAGTAGAGTGATGGCATGAGGAGAAAGAACTGTCCCTGTGTGTAGCTGTTTTGGCATGCAGTGCCCTCTAGCAGCATCCTGAGGACAGAAGTTGAAACAGTTTATGTCAGGATGTGAAGTGTCTAGATATTTTCTGTTTTTATGTAATTCCCAGTGACCCAAGCAGGCTCCCCAGCACATTGGAGGCAGTGGTGGGTTGCCCCCGGTTCGCACCGGTTCACAAGAACCAGTAGTAAATACAGTGGGAGGCCCTGTCCACCTCCCCGGATGTCGTCATTGACCGCTCTGCGCATGTGCATGCACGATCCCGTTGCAAACTGGTAGTAGAGTTAAGTAGAACTCATCCATGATTGGAGGGTAGCCAAAAAAGTTCCTGATTAGACTATTCACATCTGCACTCTGAAAGAAATTCTCTTTGGAGAAAACTCTGGAAACCTCTGTGCAGAATTTAAGTGCCAGGCTTTAACTGGAGCCTGCAAGTTGGCATATATTACCCAGTGTAACTTGAATTTTATCTCAGTAGGTGACAGTACTTTGCAAACCTCCAGGACTCAAAAGTCAAGCAGGGTTGTACCCTATTGCTGTCTGAATGTCAAAAAATCAGGAATGAGAGGGCTGTAGACTAAACAGGAAAACATCCTGAAAGATTATGGCAAATTCTTTTGTACTTTCCCAAGAAAATGACATGGGCAAGTTCATGTAATCACAGGAATCAAGCGAGACCTAAGGTGTTTTTCTTCTTTTTAACTTTTCACTTCTTACAGATTTTACCCATTTGTTATAAGGTTAAATTCAAATCAATAGGTTTGATCTTTAAAGGCCAACTCGAATGGCCTTAGGGGAAAAAAAATCAAAAGTATTGTTGCTATTTGGATGATAGATCACCCAGGAAATCCTAGGGCTTATTGGAAAGCTTTTATAAAAATCCAGGAAAAAAAGCAATGCTCAACTATTCACATGTTGTGGCTAATAAACTACATGGATAGTAGTTGAGTTTAAACTGGGATCCAAGTTGTTTCACAATAAACTTTCTTACTTGTCATATAAACTGACCCAGGAACTAGGATTGTCTTCTTGGAGTTTTCTGATCTAGTGCTGCTAAATGATGGATAGTTTTTCTGGAATAGCATCCCTGGAAGTGTTTGCCTGCTTCTTTTGGCCTGCTTATTATTTTATTTTGCTAGTTGTCATGACTCTATATTTATTTAATAAATATTAGAAATAACATAGCATAAATATAATAACATAAATCCAGTTAGTTATGTTAAAAATTCAGGACAATTAGAGAGTTTTATAGCTAGACAATAGGCATATATGTCTGGATAATTAGGACAGTAAATTGGTCATGAAGAAAAGTATAATGTTCAAATACTTTTTCAAAAATCCAGCTTGAATCTGCCTTTGAAAAACAATAGTTTTGCATATCCATTCTACAAAAATACATCTTTCCTACCTTTTTGCAACGTTAAAGAAGTGTCATAAATTACAACCAAAATTACATTCAGAATACATTGTTTAGTGTTATTTAGAAAAAAAATGGTAAGAGCGTAGTTCTAATTCCTTGTTTCTGATTATAGAGGATCTAGGATTTAGCTGTTTTCAGGATAGAAATCAGAGGAGCTCCCTGCATTGGAGGGCCCTCTTGTGCCTAGGTGCTTGAAATACACAGAACAAGGAATGTTATGGGCAATCAGTGCACTGTAGTGAGTTTGGCTCTCCTCTTCTCCCACCTGCTTACTGTGACTGAATGTGACTCAGCTAAGATAGTGAATCCTTTGCTTGTCTTCCCCAACCCAGTACTCTCCAGATATGATGTGAATACATTCCCAATATTTTAAATACCATATGAGGGTAAAGCATATGGTCTGCCAAAACGAAAAATTTGAGAAACATAAATGTTCTCCGTATTTTGTGCATATCTTTGTAAGCTTCATTTTATACGATACCTTAATAAGAAACTTGGTGGAAACAAAAGCCCCACTTGTACAAACTTTGTATAGTGCTTTGAATTATTATTAATGTAGATTACATGATTGTATTGTATATGATATGTTTTGAAACTGCCATGTGTATTTCTAAATTTTACTAAAGAGAGTACTCAGCATAGTACTTTTATCAGCATAGTTATTTTTCATGACCAAAGATATTAGTATGCAATGATGAAAAGCAAAAACCCAAATGCATTGGGCAATTCTTATTGGACCAAGTTGATTTGAAAGACAAGAGTTGCTATTGTCGATAACTTGTAATGACAGTGGATTTCCACCCCACCCCCCCATTAATTTGGTAGGCTTTACAGTATGCTGTTACAGTGTGCCTAGAAATCTTTACTTCATAATGATTAGCTAATTCAGCTATCTAACCAGTTGTCTTTTGTGTGAGCTATTTTGAAGCAATATAGTTTATCAAACTGAATGTGGACATTTGATCAGGGAAGCCAAACTTAAGATCCAGTTCAATTATGAATGCAACTGAGTGGACTGTGACGTCAATACAATCTTAGTTTTGGCTCTTAAATGGGAATAGAGCTGACTTAATACACTAAGTATCAGAACACCTCTCTCATCACAGTGCCAGCAGTGGCTTTTGTGTCCTCACTTGATCCAACAGTTGTTTCCCCTGACATCTCGATTTCACCAAATCAGAATCAGTCTGTGTGGGGAAGTTTTTCAGACTTCCATGAAAACAGCAGGAAGTAGATAACTCATCGGATGGTAGCGAGTCTGACCATATGCACAACGTGCCTTGTTACAAATAATGGAAAGTGGTATCTTCAACAGCATCTATGCATATTTCAACTTTAAATAAATAAAGAGGAAATTGGTATTTTTTTAAAATGCAAAATAGAACTTTTCTTCACTTACCTGAATATGTTTGGGGTTATTAATCTCCAACTCTCCACATCTCCCTTTTTCCACATTGTTTTCAAGGGATTTATGTCTATGTTTTAAAAAAATCAATACAATTTTTTGCTTTCCAATATTTTATGTTATTTTATTTTGTTACAAATCATTGAGGTATCTTGCAGAATGAAAGTTCAAACCCCCCAACACCCATGAAATTCCATGGATGGCCTTCTTTTTCTCTCTATTTCCTCACAAAACATTACTTTAAGATCAGAATGGAAAAGTCTCCCATGTAATCTCAATACTCTTCCTTTTTCAATGCCTTATATATGCTTTAGATTATACTAATATAGTGAGTAATGGTAAAGAGAGCAAGAAAAGGCTTCATTATAAACTAGAGACGAGGGCAGACTGCAATCAATTGTTAGCCTATTCAATCAGTGGTTTATTATTATTATGGTTGCCACAAGGTCAGCCAGTTACTTAGACTGAATTTGTCATTTTTATCCATCTATGTTAGAATAATTCTATCTTTCAGATAAAACAGACAGCCACGTTTTAAATTCCTCAAATGTTCTGGACATGGTGAAATATGCTTAATTTGAAGAGAAGAATATAACAAGAATTTGATAGCACTTTTCTAATATTTTAAAGATTTAGAAGACAGCCAATTTTTGACTTGGTTGCCATAAAGAGAATATATTTTTAGTTGCACATTAGAAACAAATTGTTCTATTAAGAATAGGTAAAAATGAAATGAATGATTTAGAAAATTGATGGTCAGAGATTGAGCAACCTAAAAAGTGCTCGTGTTCTGAATATTTTGGCATTATGCCAAAATTTTGACTATATACTTTATAGGTATTTGTCTATTTATGGTGCATGCATGTATTCTACATAGAATAATTACTAATCAGTTAGGCTTCTCAACCAATCACACTAAATGCACATAACGAATACAGATCACATTGGGAATCTTTTTCATCCTTTCCACTATGTAACCACAACCTAACAGAGAAAATATATAACATAGACAATAGTTTGGCTAGAAAATTACTTGCAAATTTTTGACAAAACCATTTTTTGTTGTTTGCCCACCATATTATAATATGGTGGGCAATACCATACGTATACAAGTCTGTGTATGTGAATATATGTAAAGTTTGGCATACACTACACCAGATACAAAAGTTCTAAAACAGTCAATTAATCCCTGGAAAATAGACACTTCAGTAATGTAGTGTTTAAGGCCATTATACTTAGGAACTAGATTGGACATAGATCAAAGCAGAACTATAAGTGTACATAAAGGCTATAGTCCTTCAAAGTGAACTCTCAAAATATTTTATTAGAACAATACTAACAATCACTAGGAGAGTAAAAATATGCAATATCCTGTCACTAGAAAAGTAAAATGCCTGAGAAAGTAAGCAGAATTGGTAAGCATGGATGCCCAGAATTCAATAATAAACTATTGGTTGCTCCACTTTCAATAGAAATGTTTATTTTTCCAGGACAGGGAAGATAGACATCGTGAGCATCTTAGTTACACATCATTAACCACCATTTGCTACACTGAATTTGTAAGAAATGCTATGCTTCAACTTTCAAAAACCCAAAGGCAGCAAAAGCAATGCCCTTTCATTCTTTCTAGCTTGTGTCATGCCCAAGATACAGCCTCAGGACAGTGAGTCAGTCAGTAGGATAGCTTTGGATTCAGTGTAATGGGTGTATCTGCACCTGCTCCCTGGTCAGCTGTTATACAGCTCTCTTCTATGTTGGGTATAGAAGTAATGCCAAATGTAGCACAACTGTATTTATTTCAAATACAGAAGCAAGCATATTTTAAGTCAGAAAGTGGCTTGCAGAATTTGCATGACCAATAGCATGCAACAATCATATACTTTTTAAAGAATATTTACTGCCAAAGGGACAGCACAGCATGTGCCAGATACTTGTTTCTGTTTACAGCATCAATTTACAAAATATTGTTCAATATTTGCACAAATATCAGATCTTCAATTGGTACTATCAAACGATAACACTTAGTATCGTGACATTGATTTTTATTAATTGAGGACCTTGGACAAATCTTTGCAAAGGTAGCAAGTAATCTGTAAGATTCAGAAGAAAGAATCAAAGATATAAACAAGGTGAAAGACACACATATCTAACTACATTTGTAGGTTCATTGTTTCAGAAAAAAATATAGAACTCCTTGAAATGAATGATTATGTAAACACACTATTAGCTAAAAGCTATTAGTCTAGGTATGGACTAATTTGTTGATAGAAGCGCACATAATGATTGACTACCAGAGAAACTCATTCTAAAAAGATAGTCAAACAGTTTTCTTTTTGGTTTATAGTAATCTTTTTTTTCTTTAAAAAAAAAAGGACACTGCAGGGCCAATAGGAGACTATATATATAGTTTCAATGCCAAAATGCCACAGGATTTCCTAAAAACTTATCACTGTGGTGAAGAAGTACCAGTAATAAAAATTCAGGAAGAAAATGAAGTTTACAAAAAATACAAAGGACACCTGCTTAATATGAAGGTCCCACACCTAACAAAGCACCAGTATTAGTAGTATTAAGATTTTTTCTCCCTTTTCTGATAAAAGAAGATGTGGAAATAAGAGAAAGTCCAAGAACAAGGTCTGATATAATAGATTAAATTCAACAGAAAAAATAATCATCCTTCCATACTCTGGCATCTCCCACTTTCCTAAAAGCTATCCCCTACCCCCATTTAAGTTTAGGTCTATGGAAACAGAGATTTAAGTGGGAATAGCTGAAGAATAGCTGATATTCTCAAGAGCAAGTTGTTTCTAATGAAAAAGATGGAGGAAAGAAAAATGTAGATTTATTACACTACACTTAATTTCTGGCAGTCTTGTCCTCTACCTAAGAGACATCCAGAGATGCTAAAAGCTTCCTTAAGAATTCCCATAGCAACTTGGGTGATTAGGGTGGCTCATGTCACCATCAAATGATGTTGCTAATTGCAGCCAAATGGGAGTTAAATTTGAGATATGAACAAGTATACATTAGTTGACTGATAGTCAATTCCAAAAATGAAGAATTAGCAATTTCCATTACATAGGATTTAAAGGCCATTACAAGACACAAATATTCTGAATGATATCATAAGTTATATATTAAAAAAATCCATCTGTGCTCGCCATGTTTCTTAGCCAAGTTTGGGCTGTCTTAACTTCAGGTGAATTGAATTAGTCCGCATACTCAAAGAAGTTCATATTGTGAAATGTTTTAAAATAAAACAAAATTTCAAGAAGTTTTGAAACAGATGTCAAAATCTAGAATACTGGAAGTATTCCACTAAAGCTACTTCTAGATGGTCAATATTTGTGTGCAATCTAGAGATAGCAAAACCAGCTCACATTGGCAAGGATTATCCTTTGTGGCTCAAAATGACCAATGAGGACTTTCTCTTATTTCAATTAAAAAAAAAAACTTTCCCATATTAGCCATGCAAGGCTGAACAAGACACCTGAATCTTAAGTTGTAATCAATTATATGTTTAGAATATGTATACTCTGTAGTACAAAATGAGAAATGTAACACACTCCTTTCTGCCGTCAAATGTATTAAAGGTTAAAAAAAATGTTTTAATTTTATTTATTAAATTTGTTTTAATTTGATTTTAATTTGATTTAAATTTGTTTTAATTTTATGTTTTATTTTGTTTTAATTTTATTTTATTTTAAAATTAAAAATGGCAAGTTACTGTTTCTACAACTATTATAGTTACAAAGTAGACATATTTTCTCTTTAAGGCACTTAGTTGTCCCAAGTTCTGTGGTTCAAATTATTTGGTTTTCTCTAGGTTCTTATTCAACTCTACTGGCTTCATTTAAAAAAAATGATAAAAGTCATCAGTAAAGACATATTGCCACACATCCTAAGATAGGTGACTAATGTGAAAATGTACAGTAGCGTATGCTTATAAAAAATCCAAATAAAGAAGAGTTTTGTTGTAACTATGAACAGTCTGTGTATCTACGACCACAGGAAGACCAAATGATTGCAGCTGGAGAAAGGCATCCCATTTCAGTCACAAAGGGAAGCCAATATGACTGCTGAGCAGTAGCAAAAATGGCAGAGAAGACACATTTCCTGTACGGGATGAGCAAAGGGACTGCATGTTCTTGATTTGGGTTGGGGGGGGAAGAACGCTTCAGTGGGAGTGGGGTTTCCTTATTGCTTATCAACAGCCCCTTGTTCAGCAGAACTTTCCTTGTTGGTGGTCTGTGCATGCCAAGGGGTTTCTTTAAAAACAAACCAGCAATTTCCAGCCCAGAGTATAAAGTTGACAAAACCAAACAGCTGAGGAAGAAAATGAGAAGTGCCTAGTTAATACAAAGCAGTTATAGGTGAATGCTGAGCACTTACATAAAGTCAGTTCAGTACTTTTTAATGCCCTCTTGTTCAGATTTTCACAATGATTAAAGAACAGAAAAACAATGAACTTCTGTTGGTTTACACATGTTCATATGCAATAGCAATACTGTCTCATATTATCTTTGTGAGAGGAACATAATTTTGAAATCGGCCTGTCCATTACAAAATTATTCTGCCTTGACTGGATAGTCTGTCTATTTGTCTGCTCTTTATCCACTGAACAATCAAGTGCTCATACTCCTCATATGTGAATTTTAAGAATAATGATTGTATTCAGTAGAACATAAACTCCACCCAGTTTGGGGTGAGGGTATGCTTACAATAAGCAGGGAAAGTCCTCTAATTTTCTCCTGCCTCGGAAGATAGTACTGTATTTTAAATCCTTCCCAAGGAATATACGTACTCAGAAGTGTTAAAAACTTACTTCTTCCAAGTAACCTTTTTATTGTTGTTTTTATTAGGCATGTTCGTGTTGATGACTAAGGTTCTACAAATAATTTCTATTGCCTAGCTTTTAATTTAAACACACTACTGTTTTTCAATATTTCCTTTTAAATGTTAAAAGACCATGTTTTAAACTGTAATCTTTTAGATACACATTTTTATAAAGTTCTTAGAAAGTTCAAAATATTCTTAAAGATCCATCTTATTCTGGGCACCCTGTTTTTGAACTATTACCACCTGGCAGACAGTACTGGTTAATAAAATCAAGGAGAAATAGGCCGAAAAACAGCTTCTATCCCAGGGCAATAACCATATTGAATTCTATGGTATAGTGCAAATTCAGGTTTTCAATTCCAATTATATAGAATGTAAAGGAAGTATGTTTGTGTTTTTATTTTTATAGTTATAATGTACACTGAAGACGGCATTTAATTTTGTTGTACCATGTGCAATGACAATAAAGTAAACTAAACTAAACTAACCTTATGTTTGTATACTTACGCTGTTCTTCATTCTTCTTTAATCACTATGACCGTGATGGCGAACCTATGGCACGCGTGCCACAGATGGCACGCACAGCCATATCAGTGGGCACACCAGCTCAGCTCTGGCGTGCATGTGCATGCCGGCCAGCTGATTTTCAGGCCTTTTTGGCCCATCAGAAGTAGGGAAACAGGCTATTTCCTGCCTCCTGGGGGAGGTGGGAAAGGTCTGTTTTTCTTTCTCACCTGGCTCCTGATCTTCTCTATGCATCTGGGGAGGGCGAAAACAGCCTTCCCCACCCCCTTGGAGGCCTTCCAGAGGCCTGAAATGGCCCATTTCCCAACTCCTCTCTAGGAGTCTCTGCAGGCTGGGGAACAGCAAAAAAGTCACTTCCTGTCCAACCGGGAGTTGGGAAATGGGCTGTTTCAGGCCTCCGGAGTGCCTCCGAGGGGGTGGGGAAGGCTGTTTTCACCCTCCCCAGATGCATAGATAGGATCTGGAGCCAGGTGAGAAAGAAAAACGGGCCTACCGGGCCAGCGCGTGCCAGGAGCAGGGGGGAAGTGGGGTTGCGTGTGCATGCGCAGGGCAGGATACATAGAATTATGGGTGTGGGCACGCGCGCAAGAGAACCTCCCCCGCTGCCCCTCCCTCCTGGCACGCGATGGCAAAAAGGTTAGCCATCACTGCACTATGATTTGCCTTTCCCTTGATTAGCAGCTGCTTGTTGAGCAAATTTAAACAGAAGTTTCTGTTTATAAAAACGATGGTGTTTGCTAACCCTCTTTCAATGCATAATTTCAGAGTTACTGCAGAATAAGAGTTAATAGACTACTCCATTGGTTGTCAGAATGCCTTTGATTTAGTTAAAAAAATGGAATACTATATTGACCATAGTGCAGCTAAGGTCCCCATCCTCTCCCTCCCAATCATGACATTATTTCCAGGCAACTCTTACCACAGAGATGTTGGCCAAACCCATAGAAGGAGTGGCCCCAGCATTGCACACTGCATTTTTGAATTGACATACTGACATGGCTGCAATAAGGCTGGAAGGCCGTGTAGCTCCTTTCACGTCTGATAGACCTTTGCCCCAAGCTGAAAATGCCACTAGCCAAAAGAAGGTAAATGAGACAGACACACAGAAGTCCTGAATGAAGGGGGGAAAGAGAGAGAGAGTCATGGTTAGTATACTCCATGACAGTAGCTCCATTCTGCTATAATACTCATGCCCAAATGAGGGGGCAGACCATTTATTTTAATCAGACATGCTTGTTATTTCATACTATTTGTAGGCTAACAATGATCACTCCACTCCATAGTAAGTAAGGTACACACCAGTGATGAAATCCAAACTTTTTTACTACCGGTTCTGTGGGTGTGGCTTGGTGGGTGTGGCAGGGGAAGGATACTGCAAAATCCCCATTCCCTCCCCACTCCTGGGGGAAGGATATTGCAAAATCCCCATTCCCTCCCCATTCTGGGGCCAGCCAGGGGTGGTATTTCCGGTACCGGTTCTCCAGAACCTGTCAGAACCTGCTGGATTTCACCCATGGTACACAAATATCGCACTAGTCATAATATAGTTTGTTTGCTGCTGCTTCAGCTATTATTGGTTTATAAGCCAATTGTAGCTTATTCAACAAATCACGGATAAGCAAATCCAGGCTAAGCACATCACATGAATCAGGTGATAATACTGTTGCACAGGTTGATTCTTCTTGAGCTAGTACTCCAAGGTCAAGAAAAATACAAAACAAAAAGGGCAGGACTTCCAAACTGGATGCAAGTAGTCCTCACTTAACAACCACAATTGGGACTGAAATCTCAGACATTGAGTGAAGCAGCTATTAAGCAAGTCATCACATGACATGAAGACCTGGTTTTGTCTGGGGACCAAATGGGGGAGTTCCACACTGGAAGGGACTGCTCGATTGATGGCAGACTCCATATCACCCCATCTCCCTTGCTCTCTGTTTTCCACCCATTCACCTTTTTGGTTATCATATTAATATTTTATTCTTGTTGTGTTCCTTTGCCATTGTTTATTTCATTGTTCTATTATTTTACTTCTATTCCGTCTACACTCCTTTCCTTTTCTCCCTTTTTATTATTGTAAGCCGCCTTGAGTAACCCCGTGGTGAGATAGGCAGCAAATAATTTAACAAATAAATGATATGACTGCTTCATTCAACAATTTTGGCACTTCCATTTGTGGTAATGAAGCAATCTTATGATTATTCAGTGGTCAAAGTCCTAGCTAAGGAGCATGGGGTATCTTGGGGCTGGGGGAGACCCTGGGAGATCCATTGTAGGTTCTGCACAAGTGTCTCTCCATTCAGGAGCTGAAGATCCTCCCTATTGAAACCTAAACAGAATTTTCAGCCTCTGAGCAGAGAGATATTCATATGCAACCTGCACCAAACCTCCTGGGCCCTTTCCCCTACCTTCCTGAGGCATCCACACCCCTTGCCTTACTGTGCTTCCTCTCCAATCGGCATCTGAAAATCCTGCTTGGATTTTGGCTCCCCTCTTGTCTTTGCAGGCTGGGTGAAAGAGCTCCCCCGCTAAAGGATTTCAGTTCCATGCAAGCAGACATGAAGGATTTCAGCTAAGTGCAAGCAGACATGAAGGATTTCAGCTCCATGCAAGCAGGCTCTTTCAGCTAGCCCTGCGAGGGGAGAGGGAATTTTGGCAGGCAGCAGCAGCTTGAAACCTTTCCTGCTGTCTTTCCCATTGAAGACTGCAAATGGTGAACACATTACTGCATAGCACTTGGCAACTGTGAATGTAAATGTAAACAGGTTGCCGAACAACCAGACTGCAATTATGTGACCGTGTGTGTGTGTGTGTGATGTTTTGCAATGAGACCAATGTTAATGTGATCCCTGGTTAAACAAGGACTACCTGTAAACGTACATAGTGGAGTTTCCTACCCTTTTTCTTGGATTTCATATTCGGAAACAATCATGTTTTCATGGAGTTTGCTTTAAATTAATTGCATTTGTATAGAACTGGTTCTGTGATGCAGTACTTGAAATCTAAAGAGCTTGAAAACCAAACTTGAGATCTTACCGCAAAAGGTAGCTTCTTATTCTCCTTATAGAGGGAGTGAAATCGCAGATATACTGCAAGAGCTGCCATAGTATATAGAAAACTAAAAACCCCCAAGGTCACGAAGAATTCAGCTGGTGCAGAAAAGTCTCCCATGAGATGCAGCACTCTTTTAGCAGTTGATCCTTCGATACAATCTGGCATATCAAATGGGATTTTATACAACCTGGTCAAATTGAAAACGAAAGCAAGAGAAACGGCTTAAATGTAATTTGAGTACCTAGTACAGAAGAATTAGGTTACAGGATATCTCTAACATCTAGAGATCTACATGGGGGAAATATATATTTGCCTCATTCCCACCTTTGTTAAAATATATTTTGCAGGTTTTAAACATTTTTCTTAGAGACAAAAATGAAAAGTCCTGAGCAGCAAATTTTTTAAAACATGAAAAAAATTCTGAACAACACAGCTTCGCTCCAGATTTTATGAGACTGCCACATGTTCTATCTGGTCCTGTTTAGTGTACATCCATTTAAGACTTTATGATAAATCAAGTTTTCTTGCCGATAACTACACTAATAAAATTTTTTGGCAAATTCTCTCAAACCCTATTACCAATTTTAATAAATGAGAATTAAAAAGTAGTTAAACCTTCTTTGAAAAAGATTATCAGAATTACTGAGTTAAAGAGATAGGAGCCTGGATAGCTCAGCAGACTAATGCATTGTAATTAACTCCAGCTGTCTGCAATTACTGTAAGTTCGAATCTCACCAGGCTCAGGGTTCGATTCAGCCTTCCATCCTTTCTAAGGTAGGTAAAATGAGGACCCAGTTTGTGGAGACAATAAGTTGACTTTGTATAAAATATACAGAAGTATGAAGGCTATTGCTTAACGCATTGTAAGTCGCCCTGAGTCTTCGGAGAAGGGCGGCTTATAAATCAAATTTAAAAAAAAAGAGAGAGAGATGATGCTCTAAAATTTTCAATTTATATATGAAGAAACCCTTTTGGAGTAAGTAATGTTATGTAAACATATGTTTAAAAATATTTTTAGAAAGTCAAAAAAATAAAAGCATGAATTAAATCTAATTTCCCAGTGCATCTTTATAACTTTCTGTATTTGCAAGCTCTCCTTGCTTCCAACACATCCATGTATCACATCACAGATTGCCTTATTCTACTTCCGTATTATTTTTAGCATGATTCCTATTGAACACACATCTTAGAAAAAATATAAAGGAGAAGAATTTATTTGAGATTTCCTTGTTGCAAACCATAATTTATGGGTTTATTTTAATGATAGTTTAACAATTGACAATGCATATACAGAATTTCTTGCAATGAAGATACATCTATGAGAAAAGAGGTTTATATCCTTGGCAACCATGCCTAACATAATTCTGAATTCAAGAGACAAAGGGGCCTCAAAGGATGGGGAGCGAGGAATCTATTCCACCTAAAATGTTTTTCAACCCATATACAATTCATTAAGATACTGTATTTTGTTTTGAACTGTCACTGCCAGTACCACAACAACCCTTCCAATTTGTTCCCCTTCTTGTCAAAGGCATTTTAAAATACTTCACAGACATGCCTCTATTTATAGCTATCAGATGTTGGCAGGGAGGGAAAGATGCACACAGATATAACCATGTTAGATCTTTCATGCACTGATTTCATTCCAGCTTAGATCTTGTTTCTGTTTATCCAAAAGCCTTATGGTAGCATCTACATGTAATGTAGAAAGTTTTTGTAGTGCTGATTTGTGCTCCAGAAAAATATAAGCTTTTATCTGATCTGGCATACCAAAAATAAATAAATAAATAAATAAATTAAGGATATTATGCATACTCCAATGATGCCTCTTGTTTTTGGCAGTGGCACTGATAACCAAGGCCACAAATCTTAGATCACTAAGATTTAGGTAAAGAACTGCTGATATTTTTTTTCTGGTTTATATGCCCCTCAATAAATGACAGCTGTATCAGGTAAGCTGCTGCTTTTAAGTTTGTAACAAAAAAAATCCTTTTCCTCTCAAAGCAAATCAGAGTTTTCAAAATGCTTTATTGTATTTCTGGTTACACAGCAGTTTCCTACACAGCTAGTAACCTGCTATAGCAACGCTCATCTGGAAGTGAAGGGAAAGGAGAAAGAGAAACAACCATTCAGGACTGCTGTACTATAATAGTTATTTTAATGTAATTCAGATGATACAACTTTGCTACACTCTGATTTGCCCGTGTTAATCCACAGAGTACAGCCATATGCATAAAGTGCATAAATTCAATTGACATCTGCTTAAACTCCTCAATAAAAATTGCTCGCGGGAAGTGGTGCTCTCAAAGTTTTAGATGATATTATTTTTATCCAGTTCTCCCCCTCATATCATTTGAAATACAATTTAATGCATTTGAAACCACAGTGGGGGTGTGACAGAAAGGAATTAAACTACTCCTAAGCAACATGCTGAAATACAAGTGCAAGGCAGCTGGGCTTTCCACCTGCCATTCTGGGTGATAATGCCGATATGGAAGCAAGGTACCCAGCTGGAAACAGAATTCTCATCCCCTCTGGTTGTCTCTAACCAAGATATTTCAGATATGAGCCCTTTTTACATAGATGCAGTCCTGTAAAGTGGTGGTAACGCTGCCTTGTCTTAATAGGTCTCTAGTGAGGATAAACTCCTATTGGAGATTCTGAAGTTTTGGGAGAAGGAAAGATTCATTTCTAGCTGTCAGAACTGAGCAAACATATCCCCAAACAAAATAACAGATGGCATACTTCTAGATATAATGGCGCAGAAAATAATACATTTGGCTTAACTTCTTCACCTACAAACTTTTCTGGGAATCACAGCATCTCCTCTTCTGCAGGTCAATGCATTTTCTAATTCACTCGTAGTGTTAAGTAACAAGAATTTGCTCATGTGAGAATATTCCAATATATGGGATGTAGTTTATTTATACTATGTAAGTCATTGAATCTTTTTTTCAACCATCAAAGATCCAATAGCCACTTAGCTGACCACTGTGTCTGAACAGTGGATCAGAAGTGGTTCCTATTGTGGCATGCATACACTAGTTTCTTGGATGAATTATATTTTCCTTCACAAACAGTCTCCAAATCTCTGGAAAAAAGAAAAGGGATACAGAGCTCTATAAAATCTGCTATGTGCAATCAAGGCACAGTTGGCCTTGGTTCCCGAGTAGTAATACTCTATATGCTGCATGACATATCACTTTGAAAACTAAAAAAATTCTCAAAAGTGATCTGACAATTTAGAGGCATTTAAAAAAACAAACCCAAAAGGGGGGGGGGGGAATAGCACATCCAAGCTAACATGCTTAAGTGAGATTTCTGAATGTAACATCATGCAGAACAATGTCCGGCCATTGTTGTAATAATGATACAATTCATTCACTGCTTACTTCAATTTATTTTGAATCAGTAGTTAAGAGATTGAAGGCAATTCCAGAGGAATGGTTTGAAAAATAGCCTACGATATTGAGCAATTCTAGTTAAAGAATTACTTGTCACTGAAAAAGGTTTAAGGATATCTTCATAAAAAGAACTCTAAGAAATATAAATTAACCATTTCCCCTTTATCAGAAGCTATAAACAACAGTGTTTAGTTTCACATTATATCTTCTATACCTGTACTCAGTCAGCTTTTCATTTACCTGAAAGGATATCCAAACTGCACAGTAATAGCAGTTGTCTCCTTGGGAAGCTTGGTGCATTTCACAGTAGCCCCTGTTTCTGCACTAAAAGAACCACAGGTTCCAAAGGCAAAAATGGCAAAGAGCTGAAGAAAAAGGGGAGAAGAGTTTAGGATTAAATCTGTTAACAATCAATAGGGAAAAAAAACTTATCTAAAGAAGACAACACATTTACCAACTCCTGTGAACAACCCCAAGGCTGCAGAAATTGCCTACAACTACCAAGGTTTATAAAAAGGGTTTTAAGAAAACCACATCAATCATCAATGCAGATCAACCATTGAAAAAACTATTTGTAAGTAATACACACATCTGACCAATTTTTTTAAAGCTGCATGTTTTCTTGGATAGATTAAAAAAAATATTGAAAGAAAGAAAAGTAATAGCTTGTAGGAGCCAACACTGCAGAAAAAATATCCAGTTTTATACTCAACTTCTGTAAGAGAAAAAGCATCAAATTTTTTAAAAAGGCAAGATGTCTTGCTTTTTTGCAGGATAGTAAGCAGTATTAGAATCCTTAGATATAACAATAGCTTTAAAAAAAACCATCTTTCAGAAAAGTAAGTGAAATAATTCCATCAGCTTCAACAGAAAGCTAAATGGTTTGACTGAAGTCTGCCCCTAATTATGGGACAAAGAACAATTATGCCACATATATCAAAAATATTTTGTTTCAATATAAATTGCCCGGAGCTACATAAAATCAATCCCCACCCAAAAAGTGAAATCTATAGTATAAGAATATGCTTGAAGCTGATAGAGTTATTCATATTTAACACACCATTCTATTCAGAGATACACATGACTTTTGTAATCAGCAAAGCTCAGCCGGGGTGTCAAACTCATGTCGTCATGTGATGTATCGTGACTTTTTTCTCCTTCGCTAAACCGGGCATGGGCGTGGCCAGCACATGATGCATCCAACCTGCGGGTCGCGAGTTTGACACCCCGCTGTAGGAAGGTATATAATAAGTATGTAAAAGCAGGATGTTAGTGTTGGAAGAGACCAACATTAAATTTCAGTCTGCTCTTGCTACGTATAGACTTCACTTATGATCATATCAGTATTGCCTAGCTTATCTCCCTTTGCATAGGTTAGAGATTACATGAAGTTTCTATTACTGAAAATTGTCGGTTTTGATTTAGACCATACATAACCATAATGGCAAATCTATGGCACACGTGCCCGAAGTGGCGCATGGAGCCATGTTGCCTGGTATGTGCGATGTTGCCCGTTCCTCTTCTGGGTTTCTGGCACGGATGCGTGCGCGAGGATCAGCTGGCCTTTGTGCGTGTGGCAGTGCCGGAAACTAGAAAGCTGGTTTTCTGTTTTCCTGCGTGAGCAGGCGCACTGGCCAGCTGATCGTTGCGTGCACATGTGCACCAGAAACTGGAAGACTAGCTGGCCGGCACGTATGTATGGACTGGAAATTGGAAGTTCATTTTCGGGTGCGCGCATGTGTCCTGGGCAGCTCCTCTTCGGATTGTGGGCCAGATGAGCACTTACTCATGCACGCTTCCTTTTTAGCACTTGGTGTCCAAAATGTTCGCCGTCACTGATATATAATGATGTCAAGAAAAGCTAAATCAAGAGGATTTTTCAAGCACTGTAGTAGATCAGATAAAAGTGAATGAGGGGGAAAAAAGGGATTTGACAGTTGAAGAAAAAAATTCTTTCATTTACCCATTAGGCTCAACTCTCTCACACATATGCACATATTCCAATATGGGTCATGCAAGACCTCATAAGACATCCCTGGTGGGTTCAACTTCGTAACTACAAAGCAACAATACAAGAGCTAAATCAGACACTGGTCCCTGGTTTGGAAGACCTCTTGGCTGAGACTAACAACCAGCCCAAACAAGCCTAGCCAAAATCCAACCATTCAGCTATTATAATGAATGGCTGCACTGTACTCCCTATGGGTTTCCATAAACTCAGCTAGGAAAGCCAACGAAAGCCAGCAAATGTGCTGCTTAAATGCCATTATGACTGAAGAACTTCAGAATTAGTTGTGCAGGGAAATGTGAGTGATACAAGAAAGATGGTAAAAGAAAGGAGTAAAAGAAAGGATTTGTCATGATGTTTAGCATCCACTAAAAGTAACAGTTGCAACAAAATTATAATATAATATAAAAAGCTCAGAAAAAAAGCTACTATATCTGCCAGGCTCTCATTTTTTCCTATCCTAATAAACCAGGTAGAGATAGTCCTTGATTTACAACCACAGTGGAGTTCAAAGTTTCTGTGGCTAAGTGGGGCAGTTGTTTAAGTGAGTGTTGGGTCATTTTACAATCTTTCTTGCCACAGTTGTTAAGTGAATCACTGCAGTTATTAAGTTAGTAACCCAATTAGTAAGCAAATCTGGCTTCCCCGTTGATTTTGCTTGGCAGGAGGTTGAAAAGGGGATCACAGAACCCCCAGGATACTGCAACCATCATAAATATGAATCAATTGCCCAGCGTCTGAATGGTGATCACATGGGGATGCTGCAATGATCGTGAGTTGTAACTCCCAACGGTCACTAAATGAACTGTTGTAAGTGGAGGACTACCTGTGTCTTGATTTAATAAAGCTTATCTAGAAATGTTTACAGGCAGCCAATGCTGACTTTGCTTTCATGAGCTCCAGTACTCCATGAAATCTGTAATTACTATCTGTAATTCCAGATTTCATGTAACAGCTAATGGCAGCACTCAACACTACTTCTGCACCAAGGGAAAAATCAGGCTCAAACTCTCAGCAGTACTGACTTATCCCAAAGCAACTGTTTAAGTGCTGGCTTCAAAGAATTTAGAGCCAACTCTATGCTTTCTATCTATATAGAAAAAAGAGAACTAGCGTGATTCTCAAATATTTTGCTAGATGTGAAACATAATTGAGAAAAAGCTTCTATATAGAAAAGAAAATGCTGTATTCAGAAAATACTATCCGTACCCCTGCAAGCAGTGTGTACAGCCACCTATCATGAAAAATACCTCTGTGTACTCAATAAAACATGAAAAATCTGGTTTTGGCTCTTCAGTAGTTAACATTTCCCAAGCTAAGACATTATCATTGAATAAAATGAACAGATCTGGTAGGACAAAGGAATCCTTTCAAGATACAGTCACTATGAGCTTTGTCCTTAGAACTTTCTTGCTTTTTAAAACATATGCTAATTTTAGCCTATGTTCTGAAATGGAAGCTTCTTGAGATGATTGATATAATGTCTTATCACAATGCAAAAAAGTGTAAAAAGAGATCTGAAAATGCTTAGTGAATCTACAGACCTTGTCAGGCAGCAACACAGCATAATAAAAAATTGCAGACTGTGAAAGAACCCTATGCACACATTTGAAACAATGAAAGAAGACCCAAACAGCTACTTATATTGCATATCTAAGAAGAATAATGTCTTGATGTATAATGGAAGGCCACTTGCGCCATTCGTCATTAGGTTTTAGAGCTACTTTATTCTCACGATCCAGTGCTTTAACCAGTCACTCAATGCACAAAATTGCCATGACCAGAATCTTCATATAGCAATGCAAATATTGCTGTCCTCAAGCCATGCATCATGCAAAGACAAGTCCTTGCCATTTACCAGGGGACCCACTTGCATTATCTTTAAAGTACTTCAGATGTGTTTTCACAGAAGTTTAAACTCATCCAAATCTGCTGCACACTTAGATAGAATGCTGTTAGCTCAAGGTTTTTTTTCCTTATCACTCAGTTCCTCCCTGATTCTTTTCAGATTCTGAACCTGTATTGAACACGCTTTGTGCAATTATACAAATTGGAATCATTAACAATACGGTTTTGTCAAAACGTATTCTTCACGTTTAAGTAATACCACTATTGTCTAAAGATAGAACAAATGGTGGTACAGCATGTTACTCAATAACAGTGCTATATTTGGATGTTTATAATATAAAACAGAATTTTGTAAAAAAAAGGAAGTGGGTTTTCTTTTTTCTTTTCTTTTTTTAAGAAATAGAAAGTCGATTTGGGTCCTTTAAGGCTTGTTGAGTTTTTCCCCCTAACTTTTTTATTATTTATTTAATAAATAACTTATTTATTTTATTTTATTTAAAAGGGGTAGAAATCTGAAAGTGTTCCTAGCGATCACACTGAAATTGAAATGCTCCTCTCCCGTGAAAAGAGACACACAAAAATACAGCCTTGGAGTGGAGTCTTCTGGCGCTGGGTCTGTGCTATGGACTAAATAAATCCAGAGTTTCTAATCTCCTCTTGGGAAGGCTGAGAAGAGAGAGAATTTGTGAGCTCAGGGACAAGTTAAGGCGTGGTATGTGCAGAATCAGAGCTCCAAAAAGGTTAAACCCGCCTGAGTGAAATGTGAGCGCAGCTCGCCACTGTTCCCATACATACCCCAAGTCCATAAGACTCCTTTGCACATAGAAGGACTGCCGGAGAAGGCATCCCTTTCAGCTCAAGCGGCTCCTGCATACAACCCAGGTCCAATTTCCCTGCCTCCTGTGGCCCCTTCCCTTGATGAAACTTCACCAAGGCAACAGTTTTAGCACATTGTCATCCTTCCCTTCCAGGTTGGGGACCAGGTTGGGGAGGGGGGAGAGGTGGGGGGGGGGGGAAGAGGAGAAGGCAAAAGCAGAAAAGTTGCACACCGAAAGAGCAAACTTACCCACTCCAGCACCTTAATGAATCCCAGGGGCTCCTCCAGGCGGCCCCAACGCAGCCCCCCAAACAGCTGGGCCTGGCAAGGAAAGCAAAAAAGAGGAGAAGGGGGCGGGGGGCGGGGGAAGAAACAAGGGCAGGGATTTCAGGTCAGCCAGGAGGGAAAGCAAAGGCGGGGTGGGGGAGAAGAGGGAGAATTAGGAAAGGGCGTCAGAAAGTGAGGGACAGTCAGAGACAGAAAGAAAGAAAGACCAAAGAGGCGGGAGGAAACGGCCAGCAAAAGGAGCCCTACCACCAGGTTGGAAGACTCCTCGTCCGCCGCTATCCTCTGGGATCTGGATTCCGACATGCTCCGAGGAGAGCTGGTCGCCGGGTCGAGATCGGCTTCCTTGCCTCTCTGGCGAGTGGGCGGGGGAGTGATCTAGGCGAGGGGAGCCCCGGCTGGAGTTGGCGGCGTGAGCGGCTGCTCCCTCCTCTACGGACCTGCGGCGAAAAAAGCCCCGTCGGAACTCCTGTCAAACTCGGCAAAAGAAGAGGGAGGCGCGTCAAGGCGACGGCGGGCGGACAGGCAGACGGGCTCGCCTCCTGCGCGCGCTTCGGCTCCTAGGCTGAAGCCGCTGTGAGGGCGGTGCTCGGCTGCCGCCGGCTCCGCCTTCCTTCGAAGGGGCGGCCACGGACTGCCCAGGCGCCCGGCGTCTTTTCGCTCTCCGGAGGAAGGCAGGACGCGCCTCGCTCTCTCCCTCTCTGCGGCGGCGGCGGCGGCGGCGGCTAAGGATGTAAGTGAAGGGGCTGCGAAGGGAACGCCGGTCTCAAGCATTTTAGTGCTGGGGGTGGGGTGGGGGGCGCAGAACTTGGCCAATGCAGGAAGCGAGGTGGGGTGGGGGGCGCAAAGGGCGTTGTTTTCTTTCCTTTCATGCAAGCCAATGCATATTAAGTTTGAAGGAATGCGGGCTTCTAAGCGAGCGTTTGGCACATTTCGACGCTGTTTGAAAAATGAAAGTAATCCTTGCAAATACAGATGGGTTGATGCCTTTCTTCTATTTAATATAAAATAGGACTGCTTGTGCTGTCTGCTAGGGGTTGAGGAACCCGTATTTAATTTTATTTTATCCTTGTGTCCCACCTCAGAAAGAGGGTGAGAGAGTTGTAAATGATTGAGCTTGGATGAATGTCATTGTCTTGCTAAGGTCTCTAGTAGCATCGATGTACGATTGTAATTTTTTCCACGCCTAGGAAGACAATTATTTCTGGCATTCTTAAATTCTTCCTGTCAAACTTAGGCATGTCATTTACATAAGGATCGTTGACAGTTAGATCTTGCTTCAAATAGCTTATTACTTAATGTCTAATATTTATTGTTTTCCTATTTCAATCCCTTAATTAATTGGTGTATGCTCTCCACAATGAATAGGCATATTGTCCTGTAAATTATTTCCATTGGAAATTCAGCTACTAGGTGAAGGGTTTACTGTAGTCTGCTAAGTTTTATTGACTCCTATTTTAGTATTTCATATTGTTCCTTCCTCTCAAATTTGGCATGATGAACAATATAAAAGTGTTTTAAATAAATTTGAACTGCCTTCACACTTAATAATTCATAAAAGTTTTATTCTTACAGATTTCCATCACTTCATCACATGAAGTCACTGAGAGTACAATCCAAAGCTAAATACTCGAAAAGCTTCTGTTGCGTCCAGTAGGCCTTATTCCCAAGTATTTTGCATTGGATTGCAGTTCATTTCTATTGAAGACAGTGAAGCATGAACAATACAGGAAGTCCTAATTTAGCGACTGCTTTGTTTAGTGACTGTTCGCAGATTTGATGGTGATGAAAAAGTAGTTTTATGACCAATCCTCGCAATAACAACTTTTGCACTTCTGTAAAGCAAAGGAAAGGGTTAGGTTAGGTAAGATCATAAGAACATTTTATTTTCATTTAGTGACTGCTTTGCTTAATGACCAAGTTGCCAGTCACAATTGTAGTTGCTAAACGAGAACTACTTGAATTCTGAAACTGGGGGACATGTCTTGGAGAGAAGATGCTTTGTTGGTTCTCATCAACAGAATTTCACTTTGAGAACAGTAAAGGCATGTGAGAGGCCGGAGCTTGGTGCCCCATACCTTATCTCTGTTAGGATATACAGTATGTATAGCTAAAATGAATCAGGAGATGTGAACATAGAGAAAACCATTAGACCTTTACAGAACATAATTTAGTCTGCAATAGAGCTCTCTAAACTTTTACAATCACAAACTGAGCACCCCTTAAGAATATTACAGATTCATTCTGACTATGCAAAACAATTTATCAAGGCAAATGTCTGCAAAGGAATAATGTTTGAGGCTCAGATATGGATAGTGATGTTTTGGTATTTGATAAAATTTATTTTACATTCAGCCAAGGCAATATTATTAATGTGGATATTATTACTTTTTTAGCTCCAAATCCTGTTGAAGTTAATAGCAATATCACTTTTTTTGCTCCCGATCAAGAGCTGATGTAGATAATGCCTTAGAAGAATACAGGATATAGGACAGTGATGGCTAACCTTTTCTGGATCGAATGCCAAAAGCGCACACACACAAGTGCGAATGTACATGCGTGTCCCCAAACCTCCAAAAATGTGCATGGCCCCCTGCATGCGTGCATGGTCCCCACATGCCCCCCGCCCCCTCTCGTGCATGCATGCATGGCTCCCGCATGCCCCCTGCCCCTGCACATGCATAGCAGAGACCCAAAGACCAGCTGGCATGTGCAGTGGAGCTGAACTAGGGCAATGGCTCATGTGCCATCAGAGAGGGACAGCGTGCCACCTGTGGCACTCATACCATAGGTTCGCCATCACGGGTATAGGATAAGCATGCTTCTTCCCTTTGTTATCCCCACTCCCATCCTATTCACTGTTCCTTCACTTTGAAACCCTTTTACTGATACTGGAATGTTTTTCTGGCATATCAGAGATATTCTGTGGGCTCCATAATAATTTATGTTTTGCCTGATAGTGATGTTTCTACCCAATCTATACGATTTTTCAGCTGGCTCTTGAGCATAAGACTGCACTTCAGACCTTTTGGCAATTAACTTCATAATATCATGAAATCCAACACTTAACAAAGATTTAAAAACTGTTCCCCAAAACAAAACAATTTCCTAAAGGTCAGTGGTGGCTCCAAATTATAATCTTCTATCAAGGAGAAGGTTTCCATTAGGAATGCCTTTGTTAAAGTTAGTCCACAGGAAATTAATATTCAAAGGATAATCCTGTCTCAATAAGCAAGATAAATTCGGAGCTCATAAAATACTGGACCTTGTCCATTCAAGCTTTAAACATTAAAACTAGACATTTGAATTATGTCTGGAAGCTTATTTTTAGCTCATAAGATTTACTCATGTTATATGCTAAGAATGTCCTATGCCAGTTAAAAGTCACTTGCTATGTTTTAAACAAGATATATTTCCTAACACATTAGATACAATGTCATATGCAGGTCTGATATACAATGATATATTTGTGCAATTATTAAGTCCAGAAGGAATATTTCCTTTTTTAAAAAAAAAAAAGTCTTTAATTTTGTGCTTAATGTAATGTACGAGCAAAGCTAGTGTAGAGTTCTTGGTGCTCTCAGAGCTTGGTTGTTCATTTGCAGGTGTTTCATTACCCAAATGCTTGCACTGATGATGTTATCTAGTTGGGTAATGAAATATTTGCAAACGAGCAGCCAAGCTCTGAGAGCACCAAGAACCTCACAGTTCAGTCCTGAGCTATACATATTTTCTTCTATTAAAATCATTAAAACTATTAAAACCAATATATCTTATGTCTACTAAGTCGTGACTGGCTATTATTTTTATTTTTCCAGATACCTTGAAACTGGCTGTCATAGTAGTGTACTTTTTTGGGTCTGTTTTCTTCTCATCTGCTGCTTTAAATTATTTATTTTACAATACTGACACTAGCGGTAGTATTTTAGTTTGGTCCTCAAAAGTTATTATTAGCTATTCTGGGGATGTACTCTAAGTGTAAAATATAAATGCTGTAATCACAATACACAAAATAGCATGTGGGCCCCACATATCAGAGGTTATGTTCACACATATTAATCACAGTCGTTAAACTACAATATAAATAGTATGAGATTAAAATATTAAGATGGATGGGAATTAGCTCCACCCATTTTCACATCTGGAAGGACACTTGCATGCTTTCTCTAGTTATCCGTACATGGGTACGTCATATGGGTATGTCATACATCACACATATGGTTTCAAATGCAGTTCCAGAAATCATGCATATGGTCCTCATTTCTAGAAGTTAGCATTCAGCTGGGGGATTCAGAGACATCTAAGTTTATTCCTTACGTAGTTCCTTAGCCAAGAAAGGTATCGGTACTTCTATGATAGTTCTCCTTTGCTTGATTTTTTTCTTTAGCTTTTAATAGCCATACAGCTAGATAAGAGATTATGAAGTACTGCTTCTATCCCAAGTGATAGAATGATGGTTATTAATGTGATACAATTTTCTGGGTAAAATAATTTAAATGAAAATAGAATACATAATTATATATTATTCCAATGTGAATTTGATCTGCTGTTTGGCTGATGCAATGTCATCTGTCTATTAAGAACAGCATTTTTTTCTCCAGCAAGTCCAATGAGTATTCACAGTTTGTTTATTTTATCTAAAAACTAATCTTTGGTAATAAATTGATATTCAAAAAGTATTTGGGGAGAATAAAATTGCATTTTAGTACAAAACTTAAATTATAATGTTTAGCTATGCAAGTATACATTTCAAGCAGTTAATGTTTACATTCCCATAATATCTTTCCAAATTTATTCACAGTAATGTTTTGAATCCATTCATTAAAAGAAAAAAAATGTATTTAATTGTCTGACCAAAACATTTGTCTAAGAAGAAAACAATGAATAGAATGCTTTCTAAAAGTCCATATTTTAGTAACATTATTCATGTTTGTAGAACTTGGTAGATTTTGCAAACTATACTACAATATAGCAATTAAAAAAATACTGGCAGATAAAATTACTAGTTCTGTTTTCTCATTTATTAGAATACTCATCAGGCCTGTTTCCAAAGGATGTTATTTCTTCTATATTGCTAGCTCATGTCATCCTTTAAAAGAAGAGCAATTTCAAAGCAGAATTTTTATCTTGATCACTTTCAGGGATTCCTTGTAGCAACAATTATAGATTGTCTTCCATATTTTTAAGAATCCTGCTTTTTAAAGTTGTGCTAATAAAAAAATAAAGTGTTCAGTCGATGATTTTTTCATGTTACTATTTAGAATATATTTTATCCAAACTTTATTCACTAAACAATAAGAATTAATAAGTATTCATTTATAAAACCATAGAAAGTTGTGATATTTTACCTTTTTAAGTTAAATGATATTAGAAATAGAAAAGGCAGATTGAATGTTTGCAGGGATGAGGCTGAATTTAGTCATTGCTATAACTTGCTTTAACTAAGAGTGGAAACAGGAAGTTGCTATTGGAACCTTTGAAGATAAGATGTGAACTACTACTAATAAACAAAGCAGGTTTCTCATCATATGTAAAAATGTATCTTATCTATCTTCATGTACATTAAAATGTATCTTATGTAGCAACACTTTTGGTTTGTGCTAAAGCTATTTTACTCTTTAAATTAGATGCTTTGAAAAATTACATAAAATAATGCGGATTTATAGTAACCCTGTTAGTTAGATAACACCCTATAAACATCACACCACACTGAAATGGGGCAGTTTTGTGACTCTCCACCCATGTACTTAGGTTTGTCTCAGTGCAGATATTAATTCTCTATAGCAGGCGTGTCCAACCGTGGCCGGGCCGCATTCAGGCTCTGGACAGCTAGCAATGCAGCCCCACAAGATCATAAACTTTTAACACTATGTGATTTAGATACATTAACTACCTTATATATTTTATTTGTGGCCCAAGACAATTCACCCCAGACAAGCTGAGGTGGCACAGTGGTTAGAGTGCTGTACTGCAGCTACTTCAGATGACTGCTAGTTCAGCAGATCAGTGGATCAAATCTCATCGGCTCAAGGTTGACTCAGCCTTCCATCCTTCTGAGGTGAGTAAAACGAGGACCCAGATTGTTGGGGGCAATATGCTATTTAGTATACTGTCGATTGTTGTAAGCCCTCAGAGAGTGGGCAGCATAGAAATATGATTAATAATAATAAAAAAAGACAAAAGGTTGGACACCCATGCTCTATAGCAGGGGTGTCAAACTCAAGGCCCCGGGGCTGGATCTGGCCCACAGGGTGCTTAGATCTGGCCCGTGGGCCACCCTGGAAACAGTGAAGGACCAGCCTACAGTTCCTCTGCCAGCGAAAACGGAGCTCAGGAGGGCTGCATGTGTCCCAAACTCCATTTTCACTGGCAGAGGGTTGCAGGAGGTCGTTTCAGCCAAAAACAGAGCCTGGGAGCATGTTTTCGCTGGAAGAGCACTCGGGCCACCACAGGCGACCCCGACACGAGTGACGTCGAGCTGGCCATGCCTACCCTAGCTCTGCCTGCCCCACCCGCCCAAGGTCAAACACAACCCTGATGTGGCCCTCAATGAAATCAAGTTTGACACCCCTGCTTTTACTGAATATTCATGTGCAGATTTAACCATACACATACTTATTCTGACTCAATGGGCCTTGTTTAATAATAGATGAATATAGGTTAATGTTTCAGACATGAATCAAAATTTATTAGCAATTGTCCATTAAATATGGAGCTGGTTTTGATATACACAGTGTCAAACCACCAGCAGCTCCATGTTTATCAAAGGAGAATTGTTTTGTTAAGTTAGTAGTTGAATAAAAGTAGTGACATAGTTAAATTCTCCATCATTCTTTTAACAGAATACAGAATTTTATGAAGACATTAACAATTTTAACACAGTATGTAATACAATGAAGAATGCAAATGATCAAGTGGTAATAATCACACTTGAAATGGTAGTCTGAAACTATTCCAGGGTCACTCCTCCTGGCCATATATCCTGCTTTGACCAGGATTGCCTGGCTGTGTGCTTTATCGCAGGCATTAAAAAAAATACTTCCTGGCAAATAGGACTGTACAGCTTGTCAGTGGGCATGACAGATTTATCCCATCTGTCATAACTTGCTTCCCCTTTGCCGGTGCAATTTAGCAGCAGGCTCAGTCAAAGGGTGAGGGAGTTTAAATGTATGTGTCCCCCTTTTAAAAGAAGCATGGGATTAATGGTCTACTCAAACATGCCTCCTCTTTATCTGCACACAGTGAGGTAAGCTTTGAAACAGTACTAAGATCCACATTCCCTGGCTGCTGAGCATGACCTTTATCCTGGTTCATCTGCTTGAAAATATGATAAGCCTAACTGTTACAAAAATTGAATAGTATTTTTACCTATCACACAAGCTCAGGCCTTGTTTGCTTTATTCCCAGACTTTCCTTGCACCCATTCTTATCAACTCACATTTACTTTATTTCAGGCATTATGAAGTTTTTCCTATCTTCTTGTGGGGATCTGTAGGTTCTCCTTGTGGGGATCTGTAGGTTCTCCTTCATCCAGAAGGATCATCTGCCCTCACCAAAAGGCCAAAGCCACCCTGTATCTTAAGAGGTCTTCCTGAGTTAGGACCAATACTTTTGTGAAGTGAAAAAGTAGGCCAAAACCAAGCCTCGAATCTTTCAGACACAATTCTGCACTCTACACTGAGCCCCAAATAGGACTTTCCCAAAGGAAATTCTTCCCCCTTAAGGAAGTCTTCTTGCCCCATATTGTTTGGTAATACTGGAGGAATGCCAGATGTGGTCATTATGAATATTAAGTATGGGTATCCAGAAGAGGAGACAAGGCAGGGCAAACAACGTACCCTGATGTTATAATAATATCTGTGACATGACTATGTTTTTTACCAAATACTGTACCTGTGATTGGGGACATCATTTTCATCAGCCAGCTGGACAGAGGGGTTTTTACCACTAGATGGTAGCAAAGAGATACTCCAACTATTTGCTACCATCTAATTGTCATTCAGATTTTTACAATCTATTCTAGATCTATTTTGCACTACTTATTATCTTACTGGAAAAATTCATTCATTGCTCCTGACCCGAAGCAACTGAAATAGCCAAGATAATAAGAGTTAGATATTGTGTTTCCCTGAAAATAAGACCTTGTCTTATATTTTTTTGAACCCTGAAATAAGCACTTGGCCTTATTGCCATGCGCTCAAAAGCTCAGTTGGGCTTATTATCAGGGGATGTCTTATTTTGGGGGAAACAGGGTATTTCATTTCTTTATATTTTTAATCTACCATATAATAAATGTACTCTGTGCAGTTAATGCTTTTAAACAATAACTGGAAGTTGAGAACAACAGGCCAAGCATGTTTATGCCAGTTTATTTCAGCTGTAGAGGTTGCTGTAGAGACAAGACAAATAAATGACTTTCAGATTGTATATTGATTACAGCACTTGTCTACTGTGCTCTCATGATTAAAATACAGTACATTCTAGCAGAATAGTGACATACTGCTAAAGTCAGAATGTTGTGTCCTGTTTTGATGGATAAAGAACATTAATAGGATAATGGGTAGGGTGGCTCAAAGATTGTTATTATATTCTTTGATTTTAATCTATGGAAGTTAAATAAGAATTTGAAAGCCATTCAGGGTCTCTTTTCTCCTCCTTCATCTGTTATTGTTTATTTTCTAAATCATGTGTAAAGTATCACTAAATAATCCAAAAACATGAAATAAAATTAAATTTTGCTTTCTTGATGTAGATTCTTAAATACAGCAAATTTACATATGTTAATGAGAAAATTGTAATTTGAATATTCAAGTGTACACTATCATAATGTTTATTTTTCTAATGAAAAAGAAATATGTGACACTGTTCCACAAAATATGTTTTTATTTGAAAAAGCTTAGTTAAGAGTTCCTTTTTTTCCTCATTGTACAGTACTCCTGTTCACATAAGCATCTGAGGCACAAGAACAATTGCTTGCCTCATTGCATTCTTCTCTATCTAGTGACTTCTATGCATTTAACTAGAACTTGTATTATCTGCCAGCTAGAATGGCTGATCTGTATGCTGGATAGAAATCATGTGAATTGTTGTGCAGATCAACGGATGATGATGATTAAAAGATGCTTGCTTGGATGTTAAGCATGCTAATAATAAAATCAAAGCCAAAATCCTATCTTTTATTCCTTGCTGATATATTTCTTTGGAGAGTTATTTGTAACCTGAGGAAAGAGCAACTTTGAAAAGTAAGGAAATGTGAGTAAGATTGCATCTGTCTATGCCAGGGGTGTCAAAATCACGTCGTCATGGTGGTGTCATGTGATGTATCAGGACTTCCCCCCCCTTCACTAAACTGGGCGTGGGCATGGCCAGCATATGATGAATCGGCCCGTGGGCCAGGAGTTTGACAGCTGTGGTCTATGCTAAACAATTCTGGGTATTTAAAGCCGAAATGTGTGTATTACAATTTCTTGGAAAATTACTATATATTTCAAAATAAGATGATACTGTTTAAATTTTACATATTTTCCAGGGCATTCTTATTTTCCAAGAAAAAATAAGGACATATAGCATGGGACTTTCTGAAAAGTGTTTGGCTTTTTCTTAATGCAGAAAATTAAATGTTTGGTAGATGCAATCAGCAGTGTAAGATTTTATTATAGACGTCTATGTGATGTAACCTGAAACTCACTTGTGAATCGCCTTCTTTTAAATCACCATTTAAGCCTTGAGCTTTACACCTCCAATATATTTCCTTATGTGATAGAACAGAGTCCCGTAGATCTACTCTACTTATGGCTGGCTCAGCATTCCTCCTATATTTAGGGAACTAGAGCCATGAAATTAATGCCTGCGTAAAAATAGTTTGTTTTAAGTTTTGCAAAATGGCCTCAATGTAGTCCTTGTAGAAAGATAACCTACGCAAAACATTGATCAAATAGTTCAATGTGTCTCTTGCAGGGACCATACAAATGACACAAACATGTCTGTACTACAAGAAAGATCTGAAAGCATTATGAACCTGAACTTGAAGTTGTTTGGATTTCAAAATAGTAGAAATGAGACTAGTAGAAAATATACTATCCTCTGGCCAGCACAATTCCAAAATGTTCAAGGAAGAGTCTATGATTATGGTTATGTACTTCCTTGGTAGTAAGTCATGCTGAATGTAAGTTTTGATACTCAAAAAAGATCCTGGAAAAAAAATCAGATTTGTACAATTTGCTAAACCAAAGTAGTTTTTTTATTTGAAAACTAACCTAAATTCTTCCAGGGGTGGCTTGTCAACTAACCATTATTATTATGTGAATCTAATCTCTAATCCTTGGCCTTTTATCATCACCTGGACCAATCATTCTCTTTCTGCCACCCTATCTTGTATCATTGTTATATGGAAAATAGGAATATGGCACTCTGGGCTTCTGAGTGAATAGCAGTATATACATTTAATTAATAAACATTCACAGAAATATGGATATGTGGATTCTGCAAAAAGATGTCCCTAGACAACCAAATCAAAATACCTACAATTTCAAATAATACCTCTCCAATTCAAGCCTTGGATATCTTCAGCTAGTCTTTTTAAGCAAGCAGTAGTGAATATTTTACCTAGTTATTTTTTGACCCATCCAATGCACTATTGTGAAATGTAGGACCCTTATTAGTGAGACCTCAATATTGTCCATAATACCCTAGCATCCGGGGTCAGTAGTTTTCTGCTGCTGAGGTCTATTTTGTATTAGTATTCTTGGCAGCCAAGCACAGCTGTCAGCAAAGCCGTGATGTAATACCATTACAGAAGGCAGAGGGTGGAGGTTTTAGTCAATTTCCTGCCATCTGGAGAGATTTGTGGGACTTATACTTTCACTGATGTATTAAGCTTATGAAAACACCTTTTCTCTTCCTGCTTCCTGCTGATTTTTGACATTTTCTCAACAAATTTGAGTGCTGCAAATGGGCTCCAAGGACTGCAAAAGAGAACAAGAGAGCATGCATAGTCAACAAGCAGGGTAGCTTGTTTCTGGCTACCTATCGGTATGTAAGGGTTATACAGTGTTCAGCAGCTTCTGCATAAAGCTTTTATTTGGCTTCTATGTCCCTTCTCAGATACAAGGTAAAGTATACATCTTGGGTTTTATGAATGAATGCAGGAAAGGTAAAAAAAACCCCACCTTTTAAGTGAGATTTAAGAAAAATACATTTGCTATAAAAATGTATAAAAATGTCTAATTTCAATTTTGCCCCCCCCACCCCCAGCTCCATCTACCTTGCCCATGAGTACTTCCCAACACATTGCATAATTCCACCTCTCCCATCGCTATTAATCTAAAAAAACCAAAAAACACCCTGCATTAAAGGTCTACACAAATGTTTGAAGCCTTCAACTAGAATTTGTAGACAGTAGAGCATAGGAGTGATTATCAGGCAGTGGTGGGATTCAATTTTTTTACTACTGGTTCTGTGGGCGTGGCTTGGTGGGTATGACAGGGGAAGGATACTGCAAAATCTCCATTCCCACCCCACTCCAGGGGAAGGATACTGCAAAATCTCCATTCCCTCCCCACTCCAGGGGAAGGATACTGCAAAACCCCCATTCCCTCCCCACTCCATGGGGAGGATACTGCAAAATCCCCATTCCTGGGGGAAGGGTATTGCAAAATCTCCATTCCCACCCTACACTGGGCCAGCCAGAGGTGGTATTTGCCGGTTCTCCGAACTACTCAAAATTTCCGCTACCGGTTCTCCAGAACTTGTCAGAACCTGCTGAATTTCACCCGTTACAACTTACCAGGGACCACTTTGCTGTATATTTCAACACCAGCCTCTTTCCCTTTCTTTTTTTAAAACAAGATATTTTAAAGAGGGAGTTAATAATTTTAACGCTTCTAAGAAAATAAGAGGAGTGTTTGGTGCATGGGATTTTGGAAGGTAAGTAGTGAGATTCAGGAAAGGGCTTATCTGATTGAAAACAAGAGCTTTCCCACTGCATACTCAACTTGGTGTCCTTTGACAGGCACTAGTGGGCAGATTTATGCAGCCAAAATATATGGAAACATGCAAAATTTGGTCAGTAATATTTTGGGATGACAACTGTTTATTTTACTATTCCTTTTCTCATTGGGATGTCACCTTTCAGACTTTTATTTTGGAGGTAGCTTCTGCACAGGTTGTCTTTATTAGCAACTGCCTTGTTTAGCAATTGTTTGCAGTCACATTGGTCTGTAAAGCAAAGGAAAGATGAAATAAGATCAAAAGAGCAGTCATGGTTTCACTTAACAACCGCTTCATTTAGTGGCCAAACTGCCAATCCCAACTATGGTCATGAAGAAAGATTACATGTAGTTCTTTCTGCTTTACAGCACCCACAGTCCCTTTTCCAGTCAGTTGCTTTGACACACCAGAACACCAAGTACTGCTTGTCTCATTATCTTGATTTAAGCCACTGTTTAACTACCATTTAATAAATCACAATAGTGCCTTCATATAACATGTATTGAAACCACACAAACCATATTTTTGTTTTGAACGGATGAAACACGACATTGCCCTTTAACCACAATATATAGGCTGCTTCAGTCCTGGGGCATAGCTCATTAATACTTTGAACGTATTGATCTTTTCCCCCACCTATAAATGATGCTGGGTATTTTCAGAATCCTCCCGATAAGCGGATCGCTGCCCTTTGCCCAAAGATCTCACTTGAATATTGAATCTCAAAACAGGGTGAATTGGTAACAGCGCGATGCCAGGCGAGAGCAGATAGTATAGGTCTGATTGGTACCTAAATACTAAAAATCATGAGCTGGTCCAGGTTTCATGCTTGGGTATCGCTATCGTTTATGGGCAATTTTAGGTAAAAAAATCACCGCACGTTTGCCCGTTTAACTATTAAATTATTTATTTACCAAAATAATGGAGTACCGTGTCATAACACAAAGAGACACGAGGATGGGAAAAAACGCTACGATCGACTCCCGGAGAAACAGAACGAGCACATCGTATATCCCCCCCTGTAATCTCTTAGTTCAGTGTTTCTAACCTTGGTAGCTTGAAGATGGGTGGACTTCAACCCCCAGAATCCCCCAGCCAGCGCTGCTGGCTGGGGGATTCTGGGAGTTGAAGTCCACCCATCTTCAAGCTACCAAGGTTGAGAAACAGCGTCTTAGTTGGTTCTCAAACCTGAAGGGCGGGACTGATATTCCCCTCGTAGACCATGGCAACCGTTAGCCAATCCCGGCTTGGTACGAACCTTCCCAGGGCCAATTGCACGATGGCATTGTAAGCTCCCGCTTCGGAGCTCTATTGGCTGCTAAGCACGCGAGGCGTACGCCGTCGACATTTACGCATGCGCGTTTTGGAGCGGTGGCTGAAACCGGGTGGCTTGTGTGCTGACAGGGCCATAGCCGTCTCCGGACTTAAAAGTAGTCGAGGCTCGACCGCCAAAGCTCCGCGTCCGGCGCGCGCATCCTTTCTTTCCTGGTGCTGCCGCGGCTGCTGTTGCCAAGCATGTTCCTCACTCGCTCCGAGTACGACAGGTAAGCGCAAGCCAGGACATAGCGGAAACGCGGCCTGCTTTTGGCCGGGGCTGAGTCACTGCAGCGGCCTGGCTTTCCGACCGACTCGTCCAAAGGCTTTCGGAAGGGAGTGGAAGTGGCCTCCCTCCTTCAGCTTGCCGGCCTCTCCTTGAGGATCTCTTTAAGAGGGGTAGCATGGGCGCTTTTTGCTTCTTTCTTCGGGAAGGAAGCGCTTCGGTCGGACTTAATGCCTCAGTGCCTGGAAACGGAGAGCGGTTTTGGCTTCGTGAGGGGAAAAAAAAAAAAAGAAAATTAAGGACTTACACTTTTAAAGCTCTCCTCACATTCGAAACTTCGAAGTTTCCCGGCACTGAGTGTCCCGCAAAAGCTTTTCGTCGGCCGAAAAAGAAGCTTGAGGTAAATCGAACTGCAAGATCTAAGCACTCTGGCGGTAAAGAGATTTTATGTGTATTTGAAACCATACTTCAAAAAAAAAAAAGAGTTTACATTTAGTCTGAATTTTTAGTTTCAGTTCGTTCGTTCTTTTGTAGGGTGCTTTAAAAAAAATTCGATTTTCCTTAACTATGCCTGGGTAAAAGAAAATAGAAGGGATTGTGACATTTTTCAACTTTATTAGTCAGAAATCAGGCTATCCTGATCCCTTTGAATACTTTTCTCTAGAGTATCAAAGTATTCTTTTTCTGGCAGCAAACTGGGCCTAATTTGTGTTGTGAAATTACAATGTATTTTGGAGTAGTGTGTACTCAAGGCCAGTACATTTCCTTAGTCATAATGATGATCCTCAAACTTTTGCTTTCGGTTGTGCTTATCAGGGATTGGACAAGCTCACTGAAATCAAGTACTGTAATACTTCATTGTTGAATAAAGCACATCTACTAGACAGAGATATATTTTTAGAATGTTACTTGTACAAACCAATACACGGATAGCCAAATAAACTTTGCAAAGTATTTTTGGCAATATGTTGTGATATTTATCAAGAAGAAAAAGTTTAATTTGGTGATGATTTTCATAAATCATTTCAAACAGTTTTTTTCTCACATTTTGCCACATCATAAACACTCAATCTCTACTGCCACTGTTTTGTTTCAAGGGATTTGTTGAATTAACAAACTTGTTAAACTTGTAAAAATCTTCACTTTGTTGGGAAAATGAGAAATTTCTGAGAACTTTGGAGTTTAAAACTACACCGCTAAATAGAATGCTGTCTTTGGGGAAAAAGATTTTTCCCTATATTGATATAAATCTTTTTGCTAGAAAATTTAAGATATTAAAGATATGAAGATTGAATATTTGCTATTATAGATAAGATTGTATCTTTCATGAATTTGTCCAGTTTCTTTGTAAAACACCCTTCTTGGTTATTTGCAACAAGTCGAGTTCAGCTAGAAAAATACTTTGTCTTTCTGAATTATTTGAAATTAAACTTTATTGCATAAGTGATTGAAAATCTAAACTCTAGTAAATGTTCAATGTTACTCTTGATTATTTCTTTTGCAGAGGCGTGAACACTTTTTCACCAGAAGGAAGATTATTCCAAGTGGAATATGCTATTGAAGCTATCAAGGTACATTTGAAACTATTGTGCAAAAAGTACCTTAAGCTACTTCATAGAACTGGATGGACTGGAATGGGGGAATCTCAGAACAGTGAATGGAAAGTACAGTTTGAGAGTAGTTGTTTGAGCAATCCTATCCAATTCTTCTGCACTTTCTTTGAAGTAATGCTGATATAGCTTTTGCACAGTTACAATAATTGGTTGAGACTGGCAGTGTGTTGCATGCTATATTCTTTCACTTACCCAGTTGCATCAGATAGAATTTCTGTAAAATGTTAATGTAAATAACTGGGATAATGTGATGGGTCTTGTTGAAAAATGCTCAGGAATCAGTTGTGTAACGTTTTGTACACATTTTGAATTCAGCTTTATAAGAATAAGCTACTCTTTATATCTGAACATGGTATGCTTACTGAAAGAAAGAGAAAATCCATTTCCTAATTCGATTATGTAGCATGATTTTAGTAAGCAATTTAGTATGCAGCAACTGGAACATTGTTATATTGCATTGAGAACTGTTGTAGTAATTACAGTGCAGACTAGGATTAGTGTGATATAGGTTCATGTTGTTACTAAACCATGGAGGTTCACTGTGTGACTTTGGACCAAAAAGTGCAGCCTACCTTATGGTTGTAAGGGGAAATATTAAGAGGATTGCTGTATACATAACCCAAGCTTCATAATTCAAAAGAAACTTTTTTAAAGATGGCATAATAGTACCAGTAGTAGTACCATTTTAAAGATGGGATAATAGTAACTATAGCTTTGAAATTCCTGCAAGGGTTCCTGAGGCCAGAGGAAATGTTATATTTTTAGTGTATTTCATATTACCTTTCTTTGGATGCTTCTGTCATAGCATCCCCATGGTCACATGATAAAAGTTTAGGCGCTTGATAACTGGCATGTATTTAGAACAGTTGCAGTATCCTGGAGTCATGTGAGAATCATTTGTGATCTTCCCAGGTGGTTTCTGACAAGCAGAGATGGGGAAGCCAGACTTGCTTAATGAATATATGATTCACTTAACACTGGAAAAAAGTCATAAAATCAGGCTTGGCTCACTTAACAACTGATTTACCTAGCAATGGAAATTCTGGTCCGAATTGTGGTTGTAAATTGACTACAATCACAATGGACTATCAGTGGTTATTATTTTTGGCATGGTGACAGTGCTGTTATTTTGCACTAAATAAAATTAAATTCAACTTTTCTTATTCTGAACCTTCATAATGGCACACTATGAAGTGAACGATTAGTAGACTTAATCTATAAGCATTCCATTGCACTTTCCAGAAAGCTTCTCCTAACAGGCCAGATGTAGCAGATTGAAGAGTGAGGATGTTTTAAACCCCTTGAAAAATTCCTGTGGATTAGCAAGAAAGTTATCATGTCCTGATCTACTTTTATTGCCAGAAAGCTTGGGTTGGAGTAGAATCTGGTCATGCACCATGTTTTGAGTTGGCTAGTCTGTTACAATTGTAGACCACTATATATATGTAAAAAAAAAAGAGGAAAAAAAGCAAGTATTATGCTGTTTTTATGCAGCTCAGTATACTAAGCATTGACTCATCAGTGCCTACAAGTTTCATTAATAAAGATATGTAGTTAGAGCTGCATCTCTCTCTGAAAAATTGATGGCAAACCTGCTTGACATATAGACTATTCATAGCTGGTATTATGATTATCTTATCTGTTGTTTCAGAGTCATAATTATCTAAACTAATGTATGCTATTCATTAATATTAAAAATATGTTTATTTTAAAATAGTTTGTATCTGTGCTATAGGGCCTTTCTCGGAGCCAAGCCAGATCCTTATTGTTTTGAAGATAATTGAGTTTAACATTAAAAAATAACAGTTTTTTAATGCAAATATCTTCAAGCAAATTACACTGCTATGAGGAGATGCATGATCTATTTTGTACAAAATGATCTTGGGTATTTCTTGAATGGGGTGGAGCTGACCTAATCATATAAGGGCTTGACAGGACGTATTGTACATATTAAATAAGGAATTGATATACCAGATCACGGAATGGGACAACTCAGTGGTGCAGCCAGTTTACCACTGTCAGATCACCTCTGCCAACTCACTGCCACCAAGTCGCTGCAGAACAACTCCACACAGTCAACTTGCTGCAGGGACAACTTGCCGCAGAAGGCTGGAGGGAGAGTTGGGTGGTTGGGCGAGTGAGCAGGTATGCAGAGTGGCAACAGCGGCTGAGGGCATCCCATTTTCACACACTCCACCACTGTTGGCAGTGCTGCTGCCAAGCTCCAGACTGAAGAGGCTCAAGACAGACGTTGGCGGCAGTGGATTGGGTGGGGGCATCTCATTTTCACATCCCCTACCATTGCTGCAGCAACCTCCTGGAGCTCGGCTTGGAGACACACCCAGATGCTACCCACCCAGCACACCACCAAACAACCTGAACTCTGCCACCATTGCTGAACAGGCTGAATTCTGAACAGCCCAGAGCTCAGTATGGTGGCAGCGGTGTGTGTGAAAATTGGATGTGCCAGTTGCTGACACTGCTCTGCACTCTCCCCATTCCCTTGCTTGCCCACCCGGCTGTCTCTCCAGTAAGAAGTCACCACTCTACCCGCCTGTCTGCCCGCTCACCTGACTCTTCCTCCTGTCACCATAGCAAATTATCCCTGCGGCGAGTTAGCTGTGTGAAGTTATCTTGCAGTGAGTTGGCGGCAATGAGTTGGCAGAGGTGACTTGGCGAGTTGGCTGTTCCGAGCTGGCTGCACTGAGTTGTCCTAGACCTGTGATGGCGAACCTATGGCACACGTGCCAGAGGTGGCACACAGCGCCCTCTCTGATGGCATATGAGCTGTTGCCACAGTTCACTTCTGTTGCGCATGTGTGCGTGCCTCCCACTGGCTAGCTGGTCTTCAGGTCTCTGCCACACATGTGCAGGGGGCGGAATGTGTGTGTGTGTGGGCACACACATGCATGGGGGCAGGGCACATGCAGGATCTATGTGCACGTGTGTCGGGGGCATGCCGCATGCACGGGTCCGCACATGCATTGCATTTTGGGGGTTCAGGCGCACGCACGTGCATTTGTGTGCACGCACGAGCACTTTGGGCACTTGGTTCAGAAAAGGTTAGCCATCACTGTCCTAGACCCACCAGATCAATAGATGTAGTTAGTGCAGTTTGTCAAATGTCACATATTGACTTAAGATGAGAGGGAGAGAGAGAGACTAATAACAGTGAATGAATGGTAAAAAGGTGTTCTCCCTCATCCTCAGTCCATAATAAGGTTAATCAATGATGGTCAATTATTAGAACACCTGCAGTTTAAGGACAAAACATTGACCATTGATTTAAATGTTTCCTCTCCAAAGCTGCCCTTTCTCTTTATTTCGCAGTGCCTTAGTGACTAAGATGCTGAGCTTGTCGATCAGAAGGCAGTTCAGCGGTTAGAATCCCTAGCGCCGCCTAACAGGGTGAGCTCCAATTACTTGTCCCAGCTTCTGCCAACCTAGCAGTTTGAAAGCACGTAAAAATGCAAGTAGAAAAATAGGGACCACTTCGTTGGGAAGATAACAGCGCTCCATGCACCTTCGGCATTGAGTCATGTCTGTCACATGACCACGGAGACCATGCTAGCTCTTCGGCTTTTAAACAGAGATGAGCACCGCCCCTAGAGCTGGAAAACGACTAGCACGCATGTGCCGGGGGACCTTTACCTTTAATGTTTGGGGGGGGGGGGTTGAGAGGGTTTGCCATTATTTGCCATGACATATCTGTTATTGCACAAGATGTCCCTATAGAAACAGGTTTAAGAACTTCTATGAAGGTCAAGAATCAAAATACAGCAAGTTCAGACATGACATCTGTTTAAATGAAAATATAATCTAAATTTTCCCTTTCATGTTTGTATTCTGGGTTTTGGTTGCACCCAGCATACATCCTATTGTTTAATACTCTTCTGAAATTCTGTATCTGACTATCATAGACTCTGTGCTGAGTATTTCTTAGATTGTTTAAAGCAAATTAACAGTTCTTTAAAAAGGTGAAGGTTCCCCCACACGTGTGTGCTAGTTGTTTCCGGCTCTAGGGACGATGCTCATCTCCGTCTCTAAGCTGAGGATCCTGTGCTGTCTGAAGACGTCTCCTTGGTCATGTGGCTGGCTGAAGGCACACAGAGCATTTTTACTTTCCCACCGAAGTGGTCCCTATTTTTTTACTTGCATTTTTTACATGCTTTCGATTTTTACACGCTACATGCTACATTTTTTACATGCTACATGCTAGGTTGGCAGAAGCTGGGACAGTCCATTATGCAGCACTAGGGATTTGGACCGCTGAACTGCCGACCTTCTGATTGACAAGCTCAGCATCTTAGCCACTGAGCCACTGTGTCCCCTTTAAAATTAAAAATGGTTAAAAATGGTTTATTATTATTTTTGTTAGCTTGGTTCCACAGCAATTGGAATCCAGACATCAGAAGGAGTTTGCCTGGCTGTGGAGAAGAGGATTACTTCCCCACTTATGGAGCCAAGCAGTATCGAGAAAATTGTAGAAATTGATTCTCATATAGGTAAGAATGAAAGCTAATTCTTAATAAAATTCTGTGGTGTAATTGCAATATGATTAAAATCCTTTTTTTGATGGTCTTCTAATTCCTATAATATAAGCTTATATGTAGACTTCCTTTGGTGTGAAATTAATATTTACTAGTAATGATCATTGGGTTTCTGTGTTCAAAATCAGCACGATATAGAATCAGATGTAGAAATCAGAAGCAACTTGCTACTATATGACCTCTCTAATAAAAGTTTGCCTCCAAATATAGAAATTGGAGAGCAATGTGCGCTCTTGATCTCCAGCCAATTCCTCTGTTGGAAGCTCATTGATTGACCTCTAATGTTAGCCTGTCCTCTGTACATGAGGCCATTTTTTTTAATATAGTCACATACACATCTCTGATGAGAACTGGAGCTAGAGTTCATTTATATCTACCTTTCTCTGTGTTTAACATTAATGTTGACTATTTTAATATAGCCGTAAACAATGATATTGTCTAACCAAGTTAATTAACAAATAAGTATAATTGTAAGGTATCAATACCTTATGTCACTTGACCTGATTTCTTTCACATGCACATGCATGAACTTTGTTTATGGCACATTTGACTTCTACAATTTTTTAAGAGTAGCAATATGCACGTGGATTGATGATTTAAAACGCATTTATTTGAATGTTCATAAATCAATCTTTGGTGTCTCATAGGAATCAGTGTTGAGGCTGGTACTTTTTAATTTGTATCTCTCTTTTTTCAGGTTGTGCAATGAGTGGCTTGATAGCTGATGCAAAGACATTAATTGACAAAGCAAGAGTTGAGACACAGGTAAAAATCAAATACTGATCTTTGTGTGTCTTGCTTTTTTTCCTCCCACTTTTTTTTTTTTTTAGAAAATCAGTTATTCACTCAGACTTAAAACAAACATGGCAGCAGAACTGCAGAAAATAATTACAAATTAAATTTATTGTGAAAAGAATATGGAAAATTCAAGATGGATATGAAAAGGTGTTTCATTACTGGACTTTTATGTCACTAATTATTTACAATTACATGAATGTTAGAAAAACTGTGATGGCAGAATATGCTCTATTATGGCTTTAGGATTGTTGTTTTTGAACTGAGTTTGACAACATTTTAATAGTCTTATTTCTCTCTTTAAATTCTCTATCCAATAAAGAAAAAGAACATGTAAAACTTGGGGAATAGATACATTTTAGGGCACAGGTAAAACTGTTTTCCAAATAATCAATCTTTAACTTCATAATTGTCAGGACTCTGCTTGCTATGGATGTGTTGTTAAATCGAAAATGTGTTTCAGTGAATGATTTTCATAATCTTTGCAAGTTAATGTTCTTGGATCAAGGAGCTGCTTCAAATCATGCTTAAGAGCACATAAATCATTTTTCTGTGAGTGGTTTCTGCACAGATGGCAAAATATTTAAGCTACTCAACTATGGAATATTGATTCTGTGATTGTGAGATTAGCTTCCTTTCATGTAATACATTACAGTTTGCATAGGAACTGCTCATGGTAGAATGCTTCCCATATGGTTGGAAGCCTTTAAAAGAACTTCAACTAAGCTTGAATAGAAAATATGGACAGTGTTCTTCATAGCACATAACTATTCTAAAAGGAATAACAAATTAGGCTTGAATTATTAAAATCTTGCCTCTTATTGTGCGTTCTTCATACTAGATTGCAGTTGGTTTGCATGGTAGGTAATTTTTGTGCATTTCTTCTTATGGTTATAATTTTGGCTTAAGTTTATTTGGATGCAGATTGTATATGTATTGAAGAAGAAATGTATCTTTTATGAAAAGAGATATAGATGTCTCTTTTTATCATCTCAGAATCACTGGTTTACATACAATGAAATCATGACTGTGGAGAGTGTGACACAAGCTGTATCCAACTTAGCGTTACAGTTTGGAGAAGAAGATGCTGATCCAGGCGCAATGGTATGTATGTCAATTATTTGTTAAATGTCCATCATTGACAATTGTACTCTTCAGTTACTAAGTCATTAAATGCCTGATTCTTCTATGATTTAATTCTAGTCAAGGCCATTTGGTGTGGCATTACTCTTCGGAGGAGTCGATGAAAAAGGACCTCAACTGTAAGTTGGGTTTTGTTTCTTCACTCTCATTATTTGTTTAAATCCAGGCTACTTATCACTGCTGAGTTAGAAGATAGAGTATCATAGAGTTCTACATAATCAGCCTGACAGTGACAACAATCAACCAATGGAACAGCTTGCCTTCAGAAGTTGTAGGTGTTTCACTACTGGAAGCAAGAAGAGACTGGACAGCTATCTGTCACAAATGGCATAGGGTCTCCTGTTTGAGCAGGGGGTTGCACTAGATGACCTACAAGGTCCCTTCCGTTATTCTGTTCTGTTCTGTTCTGTTCTGTTCTGTTCTGTTCTGTTCTACCCTACCCTACCCTACCCTACCCTACCCTACCCTACCCTACCCTACCCTACCCTACCCTACCCTAAACTAGAAATGAAGGAGAATATCAGTAGTTAAAGACTGGATTGAGTGTATGAATTGTATGAATTAACATACAATCTTTTAGGAGCTGCCAAACTCTCCTACGCTAGTATCTGTCTCCATTATTAAAGGTACAAAGATACTGGCCAAAAAGCAAAGCTGTTTTGAGGTGTATACATTTTCATAGTGAAAGCTGTATATATAATTATAATCCAAAGATTTTTCAGTGTTTGCAAGGACACATAGGTGTAAAAATATGATAAATTTGATTTTGATATGAAAGCACAAATACCTTATATCTACCATTAAGGTTGAAAAAAAGGAATTCAATTACTTTTCTAATAGATACATATGCAAAAACCATTTGAATGGCACTTTGTACAGTATATGACTTCTGTATATGTATAAAACCTCTGATAAAATGCAAAATTCAATGAAAATAAAGAGTAAGTTTCCTTTATTGTTGTTGCGTGTTTTCAGAAGAACTTGCAGACTCCCTTAGGTGGTGTTTAAGACAGTCTAGTCTTTGTAACTAGAAGCACTTCAAAGTTCTAAGTACATTTTAAAGGAGAAAGTTGTCCTAAATTTCATAGTGGAAGCACTCAATTAAGAGTGCAGGAAGGCTTGAGAATGATGGGAAAGGAAAGCTTCCACTATTGCCATTTCCAAAAGGAGGTGGGAGAAACATAATTTACTTATTACAATCAAAATACATTTGACAGAATGCACACTCTAAATGGTATACATTGCATTTTAATAAACTCAGATTTCTTTCATTTTTAGGCTGTCTTTTTTCCCTCTCATCTTCAATTTCTTCTTCAGTAATTAAATACAGTCATGATAAGAAGAAAATATAGTTGACACCAACTATTTAACAACAAAATGTTCTTTATTAAAACAAGTATATAAGAAATGTTATTCTAAATATGTACTTTAAAGAACATGAACTGTTATAGTTTGTAAAATATTTTATCAGTTGCTGAGATTTATTAAATTGCTGCAAGAAAATAAGGTAATTTATTTCAATTCTGAACCATCTCTAAACGTTTTTTTACCATCATATTTTTATAATCAACTCAGTTATGCCTATAGAGATTTTGGTTCACCCAATTACAATATATTACTGCCTTCTGGGCTTTCATATTTATTTACTTAGTTTAATGTGCTTGTGGACGAATCATTGAGCTGCTAGATAAATATCCAGCAACCTGTTTTTCAATAGATAGCTTTGATAAAATCATAGTTTGTAGAATTATGAGTGTACAAGCAATTGCATGAGCTATAGGAACTTAAATCCTAAAGAAAGGTTCAAAAATTTGAAAACCACAAAATATAGCAAGGAGATTAAATTCATAGGACTCTTCTAGAAGAAGAAGGAAAGGGCAGTGATATTCACTTATTCACACTATATGCTTAGTCAAGGGGGTGCGCGGAATTTGCTATAGAAAAGTGTAAAACTAATTTCTGAAGCACAATCTTGGCCATTTTAATAAATGAAAGGACAAATCTGACTTCAATCTTATGTTTTTTAGAAAACAAATAAGTAGAAATCGATTTGATTTGATTGTGAGGGAGAGAGCTGGAAAGAGAGAGAAGGAGAATTTAATACAGGTGATATTTTTGTGGCTATTAAAAGAAAAAAAAACATCCTAAAGTTTATTTGAATCCCAAATGTCCTCTTTTTTTGTATTGAATGTGTTTCTTCTCATCTGGCTGTGTATATGATGCTTTCTTGGCAGGTTCTCCTTTAAAACAAAGCCAAGCCATATTCACCATGCAATATTTTCTGGCTCTAAGCCAGGTAGTAAAACTGTGGCTATCCCTACTAGTCTCCCAGATTTGTTGGATGTAAGCGTTTGATTATGATACGCATATGTTCATGCGTATCACAATTTGTTCCTAATCAAATCTGTTCCTAATCAAATATAACTCACAGAATAAAACTGCAGACTTTATAAATGATCTGCATGGCACTTGATGTTTGTTCATTTTCATATCTTTTATTTATGCATGTAGATTTCATATGGATCCTTCTGGGACTTTTGTACAGTGTGATGCAAGAGCAATTGGATCAGCTTCAGAAGGTGCACAAAGCTCACTGCAGGAGGTTTATCATAAGGTGAAAGCCCATTTTATTTGGCCTTACTCTTTATTGCAGCTCCTTGATGAAAGCAGAGAGATGAAGAAAATAAGTGTGACTTTTATTGTAGCAGTATCCACAAAATCCTGTTGGTTGGTTCTCTTTTAAAATAGCTGTAACTTTAATACCATGTTCTAGAATCACCTGGGTTATCTTTGTTTCTCATCAATGTATTTTGAGCAATTTAAAAAGTGTCATTATCTATGGCATTTTGAATATTTTCTCAACATATTTATAACCTCCAGATGGTTTTGGATCTGAAAAGTTCACAAGAGTAGAACCTTTTATAGAAATATCATGAAAAGAAATTTTGAGATATTTTAAATTAAATCTGCTTTCTTGACTAACAAATTAGTAATTTAATCTCATGCCTAAATAAGATCTTGTATTGTCTTTAAATAAAAATGAGATGTTAATTATGATATGTCAATGACTGAAACCTGAAGTTCTCAGCCATAAAAATATTTTCACAATGGTGAACTGCATCCAACTGTAGCAACAGATTTCTATGAATAATTTTTTCCATCGAAGAATTGAGATTTACTGTATGTAAATTCAGTTTAGACTAGCATGTGGAGTAAGAACACTGTCCAGTCAGTTTTAGACATGTAATTATATATAATGGCTTACTTAAGCATTTGTTTAATTTAAGAAAATTATCCAATTAATGTGATAACTACAGCCACTTGGTGCCTATTATATCAGCCTTAAATTTCATGATTTCCCCTTATAGTCAATGACACTGAAAGAGGCAATTAAGTCATCCCTTATAATTCTAAAACAAGTTATGGAAGAAAAGCTGAATGCAACTAACATTGAGGTATGTCAATCCATTTATTAAAGGTTTTCCATCAATGTCCATGTTATGTCAATTTCAGCACAGATATTGAAGTAGCTTAGATTTATTGTGGATTGTATATTATTATTTATTTATTTTATTTTGTTGCATTTCTATGCTGCCCCACTCCCAAGGGACTCTGGGCAGCTTACAACAGAATAAAACAATGCAACAATATCCCATACAAAAGTTAAAAGAAGACATTAAAACGTTAAAATGTTAAAACACATAGACTCCAATTTGTGGCCGGGTCTCTCAAGATCACTATAACGAGATCAATGGCCCCAGGCCTATCGGAAGAGCCAGGTCTTCACCGCTTTGCAGAAGGCCAATAGGGTGGGGGCGGTCCGGACTTCAGGAGGTAATTGGTTCCAGAGAGCCGGGGCAGCCATAGAGAAGGCCCTCCCCTGTGGGCCTGTCAGCCAACATTGTTTAGCTGACGGGACCCGGAGACAGACTCTGCGGGATCTTACCGGTCGCTGGGAGATATGTGGTAGAAGGCGGTCTCGAAGATAGCCTGGCCCTGAGCCATGTAGGGCTTTAAAGGTAATAACCAACACCTTGAATTGCGCCTGGAGACCGATAGAGGTCCCAATTATCCCAATTATTTTGGGGTAGAATTGTAGGAGTTAAGTTGCACATTTGGCTTTGCTGCTTCAGTGTTGATATTCCTGAGATTAGTGTGTTGAGATCTTTGTAATAAAATAGTGACCCATATACTTCTTAACATCTACATGACATTGGGAAAGGTTCTTTACTGCCATAGTAGCAAAAATTTAATGTGATGTGAATAAATCAAGTACTTAAAATCTTAAAAACTAACACTAGTGACTCAAGTTCCATCTAAATCAATGTTCTACTAACTAGACAATTAGATAGGAATATGGACATCTACTTAACTTAAAAACAGAAAACTTTCTGTTCTCCAGCAGCTGGAATTGACAAATGTATTGCTTTGATATCAGAAATGCCATATAATTGTTTTTGATGAATTAAGGTTGAGGTTATCCAGACATGGCGAGGATGAGAAACTCAGGAACTAGAACATATTGAAGGCTTGGAACAAGACTGTGGCAGAATCTAGTGACTTTATGTGATCTTTAAATAAAGCATATCAGATTTTATTCAGACTTGGATAGTAGATCAGTAGGAAATGCCAAGGCTGACAGTTAAATTGGGAAATCAAAGAATCTTCCCAAAGGATATATTAGAAAACCACTTCAATAAAGCTGCCAAGTAGCTTTATTGCAATGGTTTTTAGGAAATTGAATGAATGCAATGTTGAATGCAGCCACTGAGGGTAGCCTTAAGACCAACAGAAATTGTTAAGTGAATTGCATAAAGGTGTCAGGAAATCACTAAAGTTGAGGGAGTTGGAACTAAAATGCTGTGCTTACACTGTACAGCATAAACTTAACATAGTGGCCCCTCTCCAAAACAGAAATGTGTGTTTTGACATAACACAACAGATGGAATATTTGGGCTATAGGGATTCTTACTGATGGATTCTTGATAGGCACCCAAATCTTCTCAGTACTATACCTTCTACCCCCACCCCCACCCCCGATTATCTGTATATTGGCTTGCCACGATGATCCTTAAACATTAGATTACCAATGCATCTCCATCAACCTGCCATCCAGTGCCAGGTCTTCTGTTACTTTCCCTGTCTTCCATCCCTCACCTTCCCTCAGTCAGTAATGCTGACATTGCTGCGTGGTATTTTTGCAAAAGATAAATGAAAACACACACACTGTGCTGACATCTCGACACACTCCCAATCTTCCCAGTATATTTTCTTTCCTCCCTCTTTTGCCTTTTCTCAGTCAGTGCACTATTACAGTGTTGGGGCCTTTTCCACACCAAGATGGTCTCAGCAGTAAAGAACAGTCCGCCAGTGCAATTTATTTCACTAGCCTGCTGCTTCCCAATCTTCCCAGTGCCTTCCCTCCCTTGTCTTATCTCAGCTGCTGATGAAGGAGACCCTTTGGGTCCCACTCTTAACTCACCACTCAATTCTGCCCAGAGGAATTGTATTTTGATTACTTTCCACAACAGACTTATTCCATATATGGACCATATATCTGAGACATGCATATTTTGGTTTAGGCACAGACTATCACAAATCAGCTTGTTTGGGGCAGCAAGAGCTTGTGCCGTGAATATACTGCACAGCCCTACTTTTCCTCTGTGTTTTATGGAGCAAAGAGGAATTTGTATGTACCAGACTCAAACTTTGATGGAGCAGTGTGGATAAAAATACTTGTTCACCCTAATGAAGCTAAACTTAAGCAAAGGTAGTAAAGCTTTTTTAATTTCTTCTTTTCTCCAAAAAACTAGAGCATGTTAGAAATGACTTTGTTTTTAGAAATATATTAGAGTGGAAAGATCTACAAGCAAAAATTGTTCAGACAGTCGAATAGTAGTATCTGTTTCATATGCAGTAATCAATCTTCTGTAGGTCAAGGGCTGCTACTTTCTAATGTGAATAGGTATTTATAGCTTGCCTTTGCTGTCCTTGCAGCTTGCAACAGTGCAACCTGGAAAGAAGTTCCACATGTACACAAAAGAAGAACTTGAAGACGTCATCAAAGATATTTGATGAGAGGAGGAACTCTCCCAACTGCCTCATTCCCTGACCACAGCAAACTGAATCTTCAGTTGTTTTCCAGTGCCCGTAACTTTATTTCAGCAGCACGTATGCCTGCTCTTAAAGGCGCAAAGATTTTTTTACAGTTTCTGTACATAAAGATCTTCAACAAGAGGAAACTAGAATAAATCATTTTGTTATTCTTATGTCACTAATTCTTTAATAAAGTTCGGTGGGAGGTATGCTTAAAATTAGTGTTAGGGTAGATGCATCTTCAAATGTTTTCTTCCTCATACATTAAATTTGGCTTTCTCAGGAATGCATACAAGAGAATGGGAATACAGGTAATCCTCAACTTACAACAGTTCACTTAGTGACCGTTCAAAGTTACAACGACTGAAAAAAGTGACTTATGACCGTTTTTCAGTTACAGCTTTTGTAGTATCCCCATGATCATGTGATCAAAATTCAGAAGCTTGGCAATTGATTCATACTTACGACCATTGCTGCGTCCCAAGGTCACGTGATCCCCTTTTGCGACCACCTGACAAAAGTCAATGGGAAAGCCAGATTCACTTAACAACCAGGTTACTAACTTATTAGCTGCACTGATTCACTTAACAAGAAAGCAAGAAAGATTGCAAAATGAGGCAAAACTCAATGTCTCACTTAACAACAAAAATTTTGGGCTCAGTTGTGGTCATACATCGAGGATTACCTGTAATTGCACCTCTCTCCCACACACAAATATATTTCAGCACATTATTATTTGGTAGTTCTCGACTTACAACAGTTCATTTAGTGACCGAGGTTACAACGTTATAATAGCACTGAAAAAAAAAGTCCTGTAATGACTGTTTTTCACATTTATGACCATTGCAGCACCCCATGGTCAGGTGATCAAAATTCAGACGCTTGGCCATTGATTCATGTTTATGATAGTTGTAGTGTCATGCAATCACCTTTTGTAACCTAACAAGCAAAGTCAGTGGGGAAGAGCCAGATTCATTTAATAACTGTGTTACTAACTTAACAATTGGAGTGATTCGCTTAACAACTGTGGCAAGAAAGGTGGTAAAATGGAGCAAAACTTAACAAAATGTCTCACTTAGCAATAGAAATTTTGGGCTCAATTGTGATAAGAACTAATGGTATCAGATGTTTTAATAGGATAAATGAACATCTTAAAGCTCCAACTGGTTACAGGCTTTACTGTATTTTGATCCTAGTCACAGAGACCACATTGCTGATTGGGGAAGGCTGAATAGAAATACAGTCATGGGGATTAAAGCAGCAGTTGAGTAGATCGATAAATCATTATAAAAGAGAAAAAGGATCCCTTGGGACAATATTTGAAAAGTCTCCTTTTCAAACTGAAAGGTTCTCTCCTAAAATTCAGTACAGCTTAAATCACTGTACATACAGTTATAATTACTGTATATTACTTCCCTTACGTTTTCTAACTGCTGGTATCTGATGTCTTTCTAATATTACCAGTAGGCTAAACTTTCTTCCTTTTCTGGATGGCATGATAGTAACCAAACTCCCAGACATGTGGCCTTCAAAAGTCATTCCTGGAGCTCCCATTTTTAGCCTTTTAAATTACCTAGCTCCCTCATGTGGAACATGAGATAAATCAGGCAGTATATTTAAGCAAATGAATCAGTTCTGATTATCTCCTTTATATGTAATGATTTGTAAATCAGTTATTTACAACAAAGGTAAAATTCTAAAATAAAACTTAGAGGGAAAAATATGTAAAAAAAAAAAAAAGACTGAATTTCTTAATAATGTTAGAGATAATGTGCAGACATTAGATGGGGTTTTGAAGTGATCGGCTTCCAGAAGTGACTTGGGGTGAAGTGCAGGCCAGCAGAAAAAATGGAGAGGAGTCAGTGGCATGAGCAGCAGGAGAAGAAAGTTCCATTTGCATCTCTCCAGGCAATGGACAAAAGGTATAGTATAGTCCAGCGATGGCGAACCTTTTTGGCACCAAGTGCCGAAAAGGGAGCGCATGCTCATTTGGGCTGGAAGAGGAGCTGCCCAGAGCGCATGTGTGCGCCTGAAAATGAACTTTCAGTTTACGGCACGCACATGCGTACCGGCCAGCTACTCTCTGGGTTTCTGGCATGCATGCACACGTGACAATCAGCTGGCCAGCACACATGCTCATGCAGGAAAACGGAAGAGCAGCTCTTCCAGTTTATGGCACTACTGCACGCAAAAAGGCCAGCTGATCATTGCGCACGTATGCGCACCAGAAACCCAAAAGAGGAACGGGCAACGCCGGATGTGCCAGGCAACATGGCTTTGCATGCCACTTAAGGCACGTGTGCCATAGGTTCGCCATCATGGATATAGGCAGTGGATTTGCACTGGGTTTCCAATCAGGGCTGTACTTAAACCGAAGACGCAGCAGGTGGCAAGCAAAGAATCTGGCAGCATTGCAGATCAGTTGTGCTTGGCTCAGCTGCTTGGCAGGGCGAGATGGAATCAAGGAGGTCACACCCATCACAGAAGTAGTGGCTATAGAGGAACAGCTCTCTTCTCATCCTGGGCTGAAGTGGAGACGAGTCAGCTCTGCATAAAGAGATGGCAGTGGCTATGGTATCCAGGCAGCAGGAGTCCTTGATGTAATAAAGAACCTGGATATTCAATGGGTGACAACAATGAGAGTGGGAATAAGTTGGTAGTCTTACAAGAGTCCTGTGGCTGCATCCTGACTGTTGCATTGGCCATTTTGATAACCCCCCGCCTCCCCCCCCCAAACTCGAGTGAAATTTGCCCTGTAGACCAGAGCAGATTTCAAATGATTTATTGGGAGGAGGGGGGTTAGATTGTGGATGTTGGCACTATGAGAGGAGAGATCTGGACTGGTTGGGGGTTGAGTGGGGGGAGAGTCTGTTTGGTGACCATAGGCAAGGTGAGGCTGGATTTAGTCACCAGCCTCAAGTGAGAGACACAAGAAGGAAAACACTGACTGCCAGTCCTGCCACTTTTTTCCTCCTGGTTGAAAATTGGGGGCAGGAGGAGTATAGGACTGCCTGTCGTATACTTTCTTCCTCCTGGTTGAAAATTGGGGGCAGGAGGAGTGAGATTAGTGGATAGGAGGAGTGATCAAGTGAATGATGAGCATCAGATGTGTTGTCTGGGGTTTAGTTATTGAATATTAAATAAAAGTGTCAGTATCTGGGCAACTTATGCTGTATTATTTGAACATACAGCATAAGTATGGCTTTGAACATACAGCATAAGTATGGCTCCGGCTTTGAACAAGAGGTCAAAGCCGGAATGTCTGGATGGAGGAGAATAGAATGAGTATTGAAATTTTTTAAACTTTGTGTTGGAAAAGACTCTTGAGAATACAAATAGGATAATTGAACAAAAATCCCCAAATATTTACTTGAGGAACAAATGACCAGATTTAAAGTATCCTACTTCATATACTGTATTTTTCGGAGTATAAAACACACCAGAATATAAAACGCACCTACCTTTTTTGTTTTTGTTTTTATAAAAAGGTTTTTTTTATTTTTTAGACAAACACACATACAAACACACAATGTATTTTCTTTGAAGTATTTGGCCGGTTCACAAATTTAAACAGTGTTTAGTCATTTCAATTAAATTTACAATTTCTATATTTCCTTTTTGCCATATTTATTCCTCATCTATTTTTTAAAAAAACCAATATTACTCTTCATCCTCATCTCTCTAATCTTAATCAAATTCAATTTTTCCCTTCTATTCTATATTATACCCCTTCCCATTGTCTCTATTTTTATATCCATCTTCACATTGGTTAATTATATAATATTACAATTGTTTAATACAAATTCAACATTTTAATATAAATTCGTTATATAACTATCTTTTTTGTATATTAATCAATATGAATATGAATATTCCAATTATTTCCATGCAATCCAATTTCTTACAAATCAATTAATTATATTTACCAATAATAAACCAAATAATTTTCCCCATATATTCCTCCAAACCACAACTTAACCATTTCTGCTTCCAACACAATATACAATTAATAGTATCTCAATTATTACAATTCCCTAGTTAAATAGAGCTTTTCCTTTATGTTACCCATTTTCACATCTTAAACTCTCCCAATATCCCAAATAGTTTTGCCCATATAATCCTCCAAATCACAACTTAATCATTTCTACTTTCATCGCAATATAGAATTAAAAATATTTCAATTGTTACAATTTCCCTAATTAAATTTAAAAATGTTCTAGCTGTTATCCAAGCTACAACTTAATCCTTTTTACTTTCACCACCGTATACCATTAAAGGTATTTAAATTGTTACGGTTTATACTTATTCATATTTCTAAAAAAATAAAAAAAACTTATCATTGTCTAGATTTCAAAAATACAAAGACAAATATTCCAATTATTATTCATTTCAATTTTACAATCATGATTTCCCATTTATTTCTTACTACTATTCATATTTCAATTCTAAATATGTACAACATCTTTCTCTTTCATTTATTTTTCTTTTTATCTCTTCCCATTTTTATTTTTGCCTTTTTCTTTCTCCTTTTTTTCTTTTGTGTTTTAAAATCTTTAACTCTCCTCTTTTGCCCTAAATTTCCCATTGTTTCCACCTACCTTTTTTGGTGAGGAAAAAGAAGAAAAAGAAATCTCCCTCTGCCTCTGCCTAATTTTGCCATGTTGCAGCAAACAGCAAATAGCCTGCTTTACTTTCAGTTTCGTTTTCAACATAGCTTGATTAGCATAAGGGAAAAAAAATCTGCTCCAGCAAATTACCTCTTTACAGCAATCAGCAGAGTTCTGCACAAAACAGCTGAGAGCAAATCAGCTTAGAGTTGGAAGGCTGATCCAATCAACTTGTGCTAATTAGGCTGAGTTGAAGCTTAAAAGATGCTGTTTTTTCTTGCTGTTTGCTTTCAAGGAGGTAACTGCTGTGAGGCACAGGCCAAAGGGTGGGGGCCAGTGGATGGGCGGGTCTACATTCAGGGGCTATTTTCCCCCCTTTTAGGGGGGAAAAAGGTGCATCTTATACTCCGAAAAATACGATACATTGTGCAAAGATTTAGTTCTTTTGAGAAGGCTCTAACCCTGGAAAGGATGGAAGGAAAGAGAAGAAGAGGTTGACAGGGGCTAAGTAGATGAATTCAGTTACAGTGGCAATGGGTACACTGTTGGAAGACTTAAAAGGCAGGCATGGGGAAAATAATTATGGAGAATATTTATGTGCTCACTTAAAAGAGTTGACATTTGTTTGATGGCACAGAATCAAATATGCACAAAAATTATTCCTTTATTATTTCAGTTGTATTTACTTGGGAAGCACCTGGGAAGCATCCAAAGATCATATGGCTCTTATTTTGATTTATGTTATACCTGCCTATTTTTTTATTATTAAACTGAGCCTCCCTTCCTGGTCATTTTTTATGTTCTTGAGATTATTTAGAGACGAAACATGATTACATCTATAGACTGCTTAAGCTCCTTAAGGAGGCTTTGTTTTTCATGTTTTGTGAACAAAATCTCTGAACTCATATCCTTACTTTGAATGCAAGGTATAAGGCCAAGAAAGGTAAGAATCGAGCATAGGTGCATACTTTGAACTGCGCAAGTCAAGGAGAAAGTAAGGTATTGTGGGGTTTCATGTATCATACCCGTTGCTAGAACTCCGATTTAGTTTTTAGGATAATGATCTAAATTCAGAAGATGAAAAAGTGATTCAGAGGATACAGAGACACATAGCATATATTGGCAACTCCTTTAAAGAATGCCCAGTAAAATTCAAGTTTAACTTAAGAAATGTTGACAGGTCCGGTGTGGGTGCCCACATTGTACAGGACAAACCTGCTTTTATTTTGCAGTGAAAAACAGGAATGAAATAATAAACCAGAGAGTGGGCTTATGTTGCCATATGTTGCCAATACAAAGGAAACATTTTCCATTTCTTAAAAAGGTGTGAACTCATGAAGTGGCAACAGCTACTGAATATTTACAACTGTATAGATTTGGATATCTTATATACCAAACAGAAGGAACAATTAATATTCTGTTCTCTGATGTGGAAAGTATCCGGTGTGGAATGTGTCAAGGTTATATAAGATTCTGGATGGACATGAAAGGTGCTTTTACTGAAAGCAGAATTTTCCTCACTGGCTGAGAATCACAGAGAGCTTCAAGGCTGAGGTGTCCAGTGAACATGCTAGTAAATGACAGCTGGTTACCCAGTTCTGTAATCTATAATTCTCCACTGAATATGAGGTGACTGCTACTTTGATATTGAATAAGGATTTTTATGAAGAGATACTGTATATAATTATATATTAAGCAGATTAATATTGATTAATATTTATTATGTTCCAATGATATTCTATTAGTTGATGCATGCCACCTAGATTATTGTCCCACTTTCTCCTTAAATAAAAGAGGCAAAAGGAGAGGAAGACACTATTCTTTTTTATGAAGTAGATAGTTATCCAACAGATGGTCAATGTCAAAAGTTGGTTAATTTTCACTGGCCTGCCTTTCAAATTAATTTTAATTTAATGCTTTGAACTTCTTAAAAATCAAACACTCCAAGAAAAGTAGAAGTTGCAGCATGAAACACAAACCTTTAGGCAGGATAAGAGATTCCCAAAAGACTCCAAAATGTGGTTTGTTTAATTTTTTCCCCCAGCCTTTTGAAAGCGTAAGGGCTGCCTCAATTGCTGTTTGCTACCATCTGGTGGCATGTTGGTAAAATAGTCATTGTGGTTATGCTGTATGCCCTCATCTAGAAATACTCAAACCTTCTAAGTATTGTGTTTGGGAATTACTTAAGGCCAGCTGTTCACAAAGTGAGAATAGATATACCTGAAGCACAGGCCACAAGAAGGAGATCTTATGCTACCGTGTTTCCCCCAAAATAAGATCCTGTCTTATATTTTTTTGAATCCTGAAATAAGTGCTTGGCCTTATTGCCATGCGCTCAAAAGCCCGATTGGGCTTATTATCAGGGGATGTCCTATTTTGGGAAACAGGGTAGGGGAAAAATATATATATTATTAAAATACATCTGAACCAGTTTGGTCTAGTGTCTAAGGCATCAGGCTAGAACCTAGAGGGCTGTGAGTTCTAATCCTGCCTTAGGCATGAAGCCCACTGGGTGACCTTGGGCCAGTCTCTTTCACAGGTCTAGGAAGGAGGCAATGACAAGCTACTTCCAAAATCTTGCCACGAAAACTGCAGTGATTAGTCTAGACATCACCAGGAATAAACACTAATTTCAAGGCATTAAAAAAATAAAAAAGTAAATTTGTCTTGTAGTCTCTTAACTCCTTCAGACATTTTCCAGCCATTTGCCTCAATTCTAGGTACAGTATTAGAAGCAAGGAGATTCTGATGACCAACTGGAACATTATTGAAACTGTTTTAGGTATACAGTTATGCTTTAGAAAGTGCTCTTAAACTCTGAATAAAAGTGGGCAACTTTTTGCCAGTCAAACATTATACTACAAGGAGGATGAGACAATGATCTAATGCCACCCAAGTGATAATAATTTTAGAGAGTTGGGGAGTGGGGAGAAAGAGAAGATACTCTTGAATTATGCATAGAAGGAACTAGGATGCTTATATATTTTTACATAAAATTTGTAGGCTATTTAATGCCACTTCTTAATATAGTGAAAAATCCAAAATCCATGACAGATGTTATTATTGCTGATCTTTGGGAGCGTGTTCCAAAATCTGGTGCTCTGGGATTACTTCCAGAAGTTAGTAGCTTTAATGAACAATAAATAGAAAAGTTGCTTGAGCATTGAACATTCTTGGAATTCTGGGAGTTGAAGTTCATATCTACCAAAAAGCATCCTATTGGGGAATATTAAAATAAAGCATAAGTTAAATAAAGAACCTGGATAAAAAGGGACCTACTCTCCATTCCACAATGGGACTGTGTGTTTGGAAAAGGCAATCAAAGGAAGGGACTGGTTCTTCCAGAACACAAAATGTTTCCTTTTTTGGTAACTAGTTTCCTCCTCACCCCCCCCCCCCCTTCTTAGTCTGCACAAAAAGAATCCTCCTGGCACTTAAGACAAAGGCTTTTTTATATTTTGCTTTAAGCACAGTTGTTTGTACCAGCTACAGTGTGACTGTCTCATGATTTCTCTAAAGGCCTTCTTCCATAGTTTAATCTATGAAGAAGTCGCACATAACTTTCGTTGATAGAAGCCACCCAAAAAGTAAGATCTTTAGTCTTAGTCCAGGAGATACAAGAAATTAAATAAATATCTCTGTTATCTTAGCTTTAGGACTCAGTCTTCTTTATTTCAAATACATTTTGTGTGAGCTTACGGTACTTCTTATGGTCTTACACCTGTTCACCATTTCAGGAAGATTGGACTTGATGATATCGGACTTGATGTGGATCGGATTATGTATCCCGTCATAATGCTTCGCGATTCAATGAAATTGTTCTTTGTTTTTCTAACCCAATTACTGATTACTTAGCTATTTCATTTATTATTCAGTAATAGGTATATTACTTCCTCTACCTGCTGGATCCATATTGTGCTAATATGTCCTAATAGAATAGAGCTGTTCTTTTTTAAAAAGGATATGTGGCTTCTTTTTCACAATTTATTTAATGAGCTGAATATTGGTCGTCAAAGTAGATGCTGAGATAATAGTTAGGATTTTACATTGCATGTAGCCATTGACCATTTAACTTTGTGCATTGAACAATTTCCTGGCTTTGCGCATAAACATAAACTATGGCTTATGAGCCTCAGATCATGGTTTAATCGAGGTTTATAAATTTAGCATAACATATAATATGCTAAGGCCAAAATAAATGAACGAAGTTCAAATATATAATTATCTGTCCATTTTTTCAATGATTTATTAGCTGTAAAAATTAAAGAATGTTTAATTATGTAAAAACAAATTAATATCTCTTATTTCTATTTGGACATGCACATTTCATGATTCAAAAGTTTGTTTTTTCTTCTGATTTCTGTTTTGTACAAATAATTTCAATTTCAATCTAGCAGATGATCACTGCTTTAGCCAATGTTCGGCTGGAACATGGCATGGAAAAATTAAGAGTTTTGTTTACAAATTAATAGCCAGTATTGCTGCATATGGGACACAGTGGCTCAGTGGATAAGACACTGAGTTTGTCAATTGAAAGGTTGGCAGTTCAGCAATTCGAATCCCTAGTGTTGCGTAACAGAGTGAGTTTCTGTTACTTGTCCCAGCTTCTGCCAACCTAGCAGTTTGAAAGCATGTAAAAAGTGTAAGTAGAAAAATAGGGACCACCTTTGATGGGACGGTAACAGCGTTCCATGCACCTTTGGCTTTTAGTCATGATGGCCACATGACCATGGAGACGTCTTCGGATAGCGCTAGCTCTTTGGCTTTGAAACGGAGATGAGCACCGTTCCCTAGAGTCGGGAATGACTAGCACATATATGCAAAGGGAACCTTTACCTTTACCTTTTATTGCTGCATATATTATGAAATGCATGAGCAAGGTTTGTTATATCAAATTATCCTGATTAATTGGTTTTGTCTTAAATCAAATATACAATTTGCAGTTACGATACAAGAATCCAACCTAATGTGCCTGGTGCAGCATTCTTTCAAAATGCCCACCCAATAGTCAAATAATAATCCCAACACCTCTACAGAATGCCAACTGGGAAAAAATGCTTAAGGTTTATCGACTGCTGCAAATCTGAATATTTGTAGGTTCACCATTTGCAAAGCTGATTTTTTAGGTATCTGGTGGCTTAAAGTTCATTTGGCTTGATGGCCCAACTGGAACTCTACAGTGATTGGAGTTATGGAAGTTGAAGTGCAAACTATTTAGAGGGCACTAAGTTGCAGCCATTTGCAACAAAACAATCAAGCTCAAAGAGCACAAGTACCACACAGGTCAAACCTGAGCTACAATATTCTCTTCTATTAGTAACACTAAGTTGTGTTTTTATTTAGTATTCTTGTTTATTAGAAAAAAAAATTCCTCGCTCTTTAACCTGTTTGAATATGTTGCTTTTCCCTCCGCATGATTACTACGGTAAACACGATTGCAAAAACTTGTGGTTCTTATTGCATGACATTGTCTTTTTTCCCCATGCTTCCCTGCCAAATTTCATGTTGCAATTTCTCTATATGACCGTTTAGTTTCCTGTTAACTTTTTTATACATGTGCACATTACAGCATTGTTCAAAGTATAAATAATCATACTCATACATTCATTTCTAACATGCTAAACTGGCTATGTAATCATGTTATAATTAAAGACCTTGGCCACTTATGATTTGTAGGCTGTCCTTATTTCCATTTTTGTCTGTTTGATTTTCTATCTTGCCAGGATCCTCAAGTTTGGTCTGAAAAAATACACTAACATTTCGGCTGTATCTACGTTTCGCACATATAGTATTGATATAGGATGCAATATTCCCTTTTCCTTAAGAATGTCAATAAAGAAAGATAGGCCCAATACTCTTCAATAACTTCATAAACTATTTAGATGATAGTTTAGAGAAACTCATCAAATTTTCAGATGACATCAAGCTGGCAAGAATAGCCAACACTTCAGATCAGTGGTCCCTACCTTTCTGGCACCAGGGACCAGTTTCATGGAAGTCCATTTTTTCACAGACGTGGGGAGGGGGGAAGATTTTGCATGCAACCTAGATCCTGCACAGGCGCAGATGAAGCTTTACTTGCTTGCCTGCTGCTTGCATGGTCCGATTCGTAACAGGCCATGGACTGGTACTGATCCATGGCCCAGGGTTCGGGGATCCCTGCTCCAGGAAGCACGAAGCCGAGAACACCAGCCTGAAGATGACGAATGAGACTTCGTCGAAACGTCGCCAAGATACTTCCAATTCTACGCGGGAGAAGACCCAAATAACCAAAGACCTACATATATATATAAAAGTGGCTAATGATTTAACCCCTCCAATCCATACATGAATCAGACCAACACCCTCCATGAAAAGCTCTCACGACCACAAACACGAAGCCAAACAACAACGCAGCTCACCAGCTCAAATCCCCCTGCAACTCAGACTAAGCCGAGCACAACCAAGCCCCCATCCAATCAGAGCACAGCCAAGCCCCTAACCAATCAGAACACACCTCCACCCAATCAGAACACAGCCAAGCTCCCACCCAATCAGCTCCCACCCCCACTAGCAGTTAAAAGGAAGGGTCAGCTGCAATCTCACATTGCTCCTGGAAGCACGAAGCCGAGAACACCAGCCTGAAGATGACGAATGAGACTTCGTCGAAACGTCGCCAAGATACTTCCAATTCTACGCGGGAGAAGACCCGAATAACCAAAGACCTACATACAAACACCCGCGTAAACCTCAGAAAAGATAGATAGATAGATAGATAGATAGATAGATAGATATAGATATATATAGATATATAGATATATATGATATATATGATATATGCAATATGTGTCCTTAAAAGACACAGGAAGTAATATGTCCCAGACTGAATTTTGAATTTCATATTCAAAATTAATGGAAACCTTTTGAGTTCTCTGCAATTGATGCGAGATCAAGCGAAGAAGGAAGTGAGACAGGAAGAGAAAGAAAGGTGGCAACATTTGAAACTACATGTAAATTGTTTGTAGAAACAAATTACAGAGGTCTTTGCATTAATCTGTAACAATTGCTGCACATTTTAGGTCACTCCCAACAAGGGCCTAACCCTTTTTCTTGGTTAAAAAAAACCACCTGGAATTAATCATTTTGTTAATCTGAACTGAACAGGGACATGTACCAATCAAACTGAATTTTGAAGTACTCCAAACAGCTTTATATAAAACAGTATAAATCAACTGTGTTGATGTAAACTAGATTGTGTTTTAGCTTATTTTTCAATTATTTTTATATATTAGTATTCATTTTCTCTTATTTCCATAACTGGTTTTCTCTTATTTCTCTTATTTTCATAAGAGCCAGGTTTAGCTCTGCAGACTAAAGCACCGTAATTAACATCCAGCTGTCTGCAATTACACCAGTTTGAATCTCCCCAGGCTCAAGGTTGACTCAGCCTTCCATCCTTTCTAAGGTAGGTAAATTGAGGACCCAGTTTGTGGGGGCAATAAGCTGACTTTGTATAAATATACAAAAGTATGAAGGCTATTGCTTAACGCATTGTAAGCCGCCCTAAGTCTTCGAAGAAGGGCAGCATATAAATCAAATTTTTTAAAAAACAAAAAAAACCCTATTCATTACTCCCAAAGTGTATGATATGATGTGTGCATGATGAGTTGATCTAACGTGAGTTGAATATAACTCCTGGTGAATTCATGGGCATGCCCACATACAAAAGTGGTTTATCACTGCCTTTTTCAGCGTTCCACCCAAACACCCTAATTATTTGCATAGTTTACAGTAAATGTTTCTCAACCTCAGCAATTTTAAACTGCATGGATTTCAATACTCAGCATGCTGGATGGAGAATGATATAGGGCAGTGGTGAAATCTAAAATTTGTTACTACCGGTGGCGTGGCTTGGTGGGGGGAGGGGTAATGTGACTGGGTGGGCATGGCCAATTTTTTTTTTAACTTTTAAAACCATTTTTTCTACAACCTCTTCGGCGAAGAGGTTGTAAAAAAATGCTTTCAAAAGGCTCTGACGATCTCAGCTGAGTTGCCTGATCAGCAGAGGCTTTTTTTTTTTACTTTTAAAAGCATTTTTTGGCCAAAGAGGTTGTAGAAATAAATGCTTTTAAAAGTAAAAAAAAACCTCTGATGATTGTGCGACTCAGCTGGGCATGAGGGGGGTAGGGGCAGGGATTTTTGCTACTGGTTTTCTGAATCACCAGCCTCCATCATTACTGCATTGGGCGATCTAGTCCGAACCGGGAGCATTTCACCCCTGATATAGGGTCTTCTGCTTTTGAGCCAGGGGTTGGACTAGAAGATTGAAAGTCCCTTCCAATTCTATTATTCTGTTATTCTTATTCTGAATTATGGAAGTGGAAGTCCACAAACTTAAAGTTGCTGAGGTTGAGAAACACTAGTTTAGAGATTCTTGGAGGTGTCCCATCCATTACTTATCAGGACTACCCTGCTTAATTTCTGCATGTACCATAGCTACCCTTTAATACAAGACTTACGACCACAATTGAGCCCAAAATATTTGTTGTTAAGTGAGACATTTGTTAAGTGAGATTCGCCCCACTTTACAACCTTCCTTGCCAGTTGTTAAGTGAATCACTGCAGTTGTTAAGTTAGTAACACAGTTGTTAAATGAATCCAGCTTCCCTATTGACATAGTTTGTCAGAAGGTCGCAAAAGGTGATCGCACGATCCCAGTACACTGCAACAGTCATAAATAGGAGTCGATTGCCAAGATCTGAATTTTTATCACATGACCATAGGTATGCTGCAATGGTCATAAATGTGAAAAATGGTCATAAGTCACTTTTTCAATGCTGTTGTAGCTTCGAAGAGTCACTAAATGAACTGTTGTAAATCGAGGATTATCTGTAAACTTGTCATGTTTTAAATATTTCTCTAAATTTATATTGATTTATATTGATATTGTTTCCTGATTGCTTATTTGTACCCTCTTTATTGGTTCAATTTATATGCCGCCCTTTTCCGGAGAGTCAGGGTGGCTTACAAGGCGTTAAGCAATAGCCTTCATACTTTTGTATATACCTGCTTAGTAGGTCTTTCGCCACCCCCCCCTCAGTGGTGTTCTTTTTTATACAAAGTCAGCTTATTGCCCCCACAATCCGGGTCCTCATTTTACCTACCTCGGAAGGATGGAAGTCTGAGTCAACCTTGAGCCTGGTGAGATTCGAACTTGCAGTAATTGCAGGCAGCTGGTGTCACTTAACACCACTTTAATCTGCTGCGCCGCCAAGGCTCTTAGTGACTTAGTGATAATCACTTAATGACTATCATTAAGTTTTGTACCTTATGATTCTTGATGAACGTATCTTTTCTTTTATGTACACTGAGAGCATATGCACCAAGATAAATTCCTTGTGTGTCCCATCACACTTGGCCAATGTTCCAGTCCAGTCCAGTCCAGTCCAGTCCAGTCTACTCTACTCTACTCTACTCTACTCTACTCTACTCTACTCTACTCTACTCTACTCTACTCTACTCTACTCTACTCTATTTCTTTTCATCTGCAGAAAAGACTGAGGAACATTGGGCTGGACTAGAAGACCTCCAAGGTCCCTTCCAGCTTTATTCTGATTCTGATTCCTATCTTGGCCAGCTTTAAACCTCTACTTCGCCAATGAGAAAAAAACGCTTGATAGGAGAGAGCGCCCTGTCCTACCATTCGTTCCGACCGCACACAATGGATGAAAGCCGGCTCTACCCTTTATATATTAAAAAAAGGGACAAAAACAAAACTTGTCGGCTTCGCCTCCTAGCAACAGGAGTAAAGCCTTCCCGTGAAGCCTTAAATTACACGAAAAATGTGAAAGAAAGAAACACTTGCAGGAAATCAACCAATGAGCAAAGCGCTCTTCAAAGTGGGGTGATATTGACCAGCCGGATCATTTAAAGGGAGGAGGCTGGTAATAGGAGTAGCCAATGGACTCTGGCCGGTGGAATGAAGTGTCCACTGTGCCGAGATTGGCAGTTCAGCGAGCCGCTTACAAAACAGAAGCGGGGATAGCTGAGCGAATGGGAAAAAAGCTCCAGGAGAGGTTGGCCGGCGGTTGAAAGTCGGGCAGATTGACGTGCGTGGCAGCCAATGGCTTTCGCATACCTGTATTGGCGCAGCCCAATGAGGCGTTCGTGGCTCGGGCGGCAGGTGAGCCAGTTCCCCGAGCGCGGAGCGGAGTTTGGTGGTTGGGACCGCGGAGAGAGATGTTGTTGTCACCGTCCTTGGTGCGCGCAGGGCTGCTGCCGCTGCTGCTCCTGGCGGCTCCGCTCTACGGCCGAGAGATCCGATTCGGGGCGAAGGCTCTACGGGTCCGGCGGGGGTTACGCGGCGGGGCTGAGCTGGAGACGGGATGCGGCCCGCAAGACGAGGGTTTTGGCAAGGAGGTGCTTGGCAACAACACTCACAAGGTGAGAGCAGGGAGTGGCCTTCCTGGCCGGGGCGAGAGGCCAGGTTTGGGGCAGTGATGGGCACCGCTAGCGCCGCTGCCTCCGCCAAGGCTCGTGATGCAGAGCGGAGGGCTTTGACTTTGGAAAACCGAACTTCCCGCTGGAGCGAGCGAGCGAGCGAGAGAATCGAGGCAGGGTCCGGCGCGATCTCTCTGCAACACGCGAGGGTCGCTTTGGTGCCTTTGAAGTGGGTCCTCTGAACATGGGCAGAGTGCTTTTTTTTTTTTGTGAGAACCAACACAACAGCTGTATAAGCTTCCTTGGTTTTCGCCCAGTTTATCTTGGACTGTAACATGACACTCGAGCAGATTGTTTTCTTTTGTCATTGGGCAACATGACACCTAGTGTGTGTTTAGGTGTAGAGGTGGATTGTGGTGCATATGTGGTAAGACAGCCACACCTATTAGATGACAAGAGAGCTGAAAGATCCGGTAGGTTAGTTAGAGGGAGTTAGGCATAAAGTGCTTTTATCTCCTTTTCCCCTTTCTCCTGAGCTGAAGGCTAGGCTGGTATTCGCTGCTGTGATTAGAGAAATAGTGTGAGAAAGATGCACTTGACAGAATGAGACCTGTTTGGAGCTTTTGAAAATAGGGAACAATTTAGCTGGTATGCAAACATTGATGACATTCATAAAATGTAAAGGTTACCATTAGAACATACTAAATTCTTAACCAGTCTCTGCTTTGGGTGTTAAAAAGTAATGCATATTGATTCTGAGATTAGCATTTGTATAATCGGGGCATCCTACAATAGCAGAAATTACTAGCTTGATTAAAATAAAAAGTCAATTCCTATGGAGCGAGGAGTCATCAGTTATGCGATTAAATCTTAAATTATTGTATTCAGGTCCTTAATCCTATCACTACACCAGTCTTCCTCAATGCCCTATTGTCCTGACGCTATCTGGAAATGTGAAGGTTCAATGCATTTGGTGGGTACCCTCTTAGGGGGGAAAATGTTCTATCAAGATAATATGGCAGTTGGACATGAGAATGGCCCTTGACAGAAAGTAAACTGTTGAAAGCCTGAGAATAGGGTTTGGTTATCCTGTTCCTGAATGCAAAAGGTCTAAGACTATTCTATTCTTTATGTATGTCAAGCAGCGCTGCTAGACATTTGTAACATATGATTGAAATGGAATGAAATAGTCACGTGTATCAAATACTGAACACTCAAATGTGCAAACACTGGTCTCAAGTAAGGAAAATCCGAAAACCTCAAGGGAATTTTCTAGTTATGTTTTTCTCATTTTTCAAACCCCATCCAGTTAAATATACTCAGTTTTCATTATTTTTATTTAGTATGGTTTTTTTACATGTTTCCTCTTTTTAAAAACAATTTCTAGATGCATTTCATTTTTTAAAAAACTTACAGTAAATATTTGCTTCCTATTTTTTTTTTTACTTTTCTTTAGTAGGCCTATTTTTCTTCCTTTCAAGCAGATTGTTAATTCAATTTGTCATTTATTCCCAGTATTTTTTTTTTTACTTTGATACTTGTGATATGTATAATATGATCTAACTTGATGACTTTCTTGGTGTATTTTGATGTTAGGTAACTTGAATCTATGCATTCACATGTCTGCATTGCCTCTTTCCATTTCCTTGTTTGTGTTTGTTTTGCTTAAAGCAGAAAATCCCAAAGTACGCCTACATTTTATTTCTAATTTATGGAAGGCACTTAGTGATAATAAGCTTATATTATTTCTAAATGTACATAACAAAGTCCAAAAATAGCTCTTAAGAAAAGAAAGAAAACCAGTTTGCATGCTAAACTTCTTCTCCATCTGTCAGTATTCTTCAAAAGCTCTTTCCTGTGGTAATAGTTTTAATTTCTGTTGTGTTATTTTTGGAATTACATTGTTGCTCGCTTTTAAAATAAAATTCTGAAATGAAAAGAATAAGTATATATCTACCTTTAACAAATTACTGTTCCCATTCCTGATTACATTTATTCTTTACTGTCCATATGGCTGGTGCTGGGTTTTTTTTATTACTGTTACGGTGTATATGACAAAATAGAAAGAGCAGTTGTTTTTTCTGTCAGAGACTACTACAAGTTCTCAGCTGGTATTTTACTAAATTCAAGACTTTATCAGTTTTGTGAACATGTAAGACTGAAAGCTCTGTTAAATACAGATTGGATATCTGGTTCTAAAATGACAGTTCAACATGAAAATATATTCAGAACTAAGTTAGAAAACAGAAAAGACTGAAACAGGCACATATAATAACCTCATCAATGCTGGTTCACTAATGGGGGCTCAGATGATCCACAGTTATTTATTAGGAGTTTTAGACTGTCACACATATGCAATATTCAGATTTACCAGGAAAAAAACCCTTCAAAGTACAATTCAATAATCAATACCATTGACTATGGATACAGAGATGATTATGTTGACTAGAATCATACTCACTTGCATAAGATAATTTTCAACCCTCCCCCCCCCACATTTCTGCTTCTTATAATAATTATTTTTCCTATAAAAGTGTTTAAATATTAATATGTACATCACTTTCAAAATCTGCTAAGGTACAATATTGGCCGTAAAGCAGTATGACAAAGCACATTGAGGCAAATTATAGTCAGATAAATCAATACCAATACTATGTATCATATATTTAATGGTAGTAATATACCAGATATTACACAAAATACAAAAGCAGCACAATTTCTACTGAGAAAGAACACAATAAACAGCACGTCAGAAGAACATTATTTTCTCTCCACGATCTGCAGCTGTGTTTAATATGTATGACGATCATATCAAGTGGAAAGTTTATCATAGTTTACTATGATAAACCTTTGTATTTTCTTCTTGCTGTGGTCCGTTCATTTTAATTAAACTAGTTTACAGTATGTATTTCTAGCTTAGTTTCTCAATTGAAATCCTGAGAGGAAAAGTTGTGATCTTAAGCTCATACTCTTTTTAGTTAGGACAAGAATCAACTGTGTTAGGTCACAGTTGGTATGCATTTGTATATGTACTTCTAATAACACTATTGTACATGGCTGAGTTAAAGAAACAATATATTGCAACAGAAATAATGAGTTAATGAAATATTTTAAAAATATTAAGAAAATGCTATATTTAGTAAACCTAAAATCTTACCTGTCTTAATTATCCTCTGCAATGTTTAAATTTAAAATTAAATTTTGCAGTTTATGTATTGCAGAACTTTCAGTTATTAATCCATCTGCAGCTAAACTCTTATCTGAAAAAAAATATTTACAATTCAGAAAAATCATATAATTATGTCCACGGGATAAAAAATATATATATTTTGGGATATGTGAAAAAAGAGTATCTAGTATCAGGGAATCTGTGACCTTATGTATAATTTGATGACAATTTACTTTTTCACTTTTCCTCCCCCTCTTGTCCATGAATTGTATTTTTTTTAAAAATTTGTGTTTTGTAACAAATCAATGTTTATATATCTATTAAGAGTATCATCTCAGTTTGTATCTTTACATATTCATTTGCATGAATCATAAAGGGGTTGCCTCCCTTCCCCCAAGGTCTGACTTTTTCTAGTTATTTTTTTAGAGAGCTCAAAGTAGGAAGTCAGGTGAAATATTCATTTCATACTTTTGCTGGCCAAGGCGGAGATCTGGCCTTAATATAAAGGGAAAACCTGACCAACTGGTAAGACAATGGGCTGCAGTTAGTATGTTTTCTTAGGCTATTTGTGGCATAGGTTTCATAGTATGGGAATTATGTTAAGGTTAATTTGCCAACTTGTTTAAAGTTTCTTTCCCCATTTTTCCTGTTTTAGAGGGCTTTATTCAAAATATCTAACTATCCATTAAAATGTGTGCCATTGGTACTATAGATATTTTTCTTAATATGAAGGTAATTTAAAGCAAGATTTGGCTGATCTTAGAAAAACTTAGCTGGATCAGACCTGGTCAATATTTAACAAGAGTCTATTAAGAAATCTTAAGAGTTATAAGCCTTGTCTGAGAAGTTGAATAACATTCTGAAAGAAAACAGCTGCAAACCACATCCATATTATTGCCAAGAAAGCTTTGTTGAGTGGTCACCAGTAGTAGGGATTGAGTTGAAGTAGTCTCTATCCGATTTGCCTGTATTAGATTGCAATTCCCATTGTCTTTTACCATTATCCATACTGATGGGAAATCTGAGTTTGATATTTGGAGACCTGCTTCTGCCCTCTTTTTATTTTCTCCTTTCATCTATTCCTGCTTTTCCTGTTTGCCCTAAAATTTCATTGTTATTAAAGTGTTTGCTTTCAGTAGAGCTTTGGAAGTTGGAAATCATTTCTTGTTATGTGTTGTATCTCAGATATTCAGCTTACAGTTATGATTAGCTTCTAAAAGCTATTTATTTATTTTTGCTGGAATGGAAAGGAATTGAGATCTGGTTTAATTCCATCTGCTGCTGAACTGTGAAATAATTGGATACTTCGCTCGCCAGCCCTTTGCCTTCAGCTTACACAAGGTTATTTTTCATCTGTTTCAATGCAAAGCTTATATGATAAAAGAACCTCACAAGAGCTTGGACGTCTCAGCACGTGAAAGAATGTGGAATTGTTTGCTTGTAGTGTCTGTTCGGTTGTTGTCATCTGTAATAGAATAGGCAGTGCCTGTTGGAGACTAGAAAACTAACAATGGCTTTCACAACGTTCTTACAGACTTTTTGCACATTTAAAAAGTAATAGTTAAAATTATATCTGAACCTCATGCTGCTGTTTCACACCCATTGTATCAGCTAACTAGGACTCTTCTTCCAAATATAAACAGTTATTTAAAGGTGCAGCCAAGTAAAAAGATAAAAAAAAATAAAAAATAGAAAAAAATTACAAGCTGTGTAAAATTAAATAAGAATTTTTTATTCACTACAGTACTATATTTAAAGGTGATCTTATATCAATATACTACTTTAAAACTATTGTTATCAATAATTAGGAAAGGCAACCAATATGATATGAATAATCAGAGTAAACAAGAGCAATTTTGGTTCAATTTCATAGCGTTAGTAGTTATTATAACAAGTAAGCAAAATCTTTTTTATAGTCGTATGCTAAAAGAAACTCGAACTTCAAATGTAGTTTAAGTCTATGTCCGGAATTACAATATAGTCAATAAATAGTTTCTATTTTCTGAATTAAATTTAAACTCAGCATCAGATTTATTTGATTTGTTTTAATACAAGATTATATATGGCACTAAGTCATGCTCTGTATCTTGGGAACCTTCACATATGCAAGGGTATTGGAGGTATCCTTCTTACTGGGGTATGAAACTTTCAGTTTCCGAATAAGAGCTAAACAAATCTAGGAAGACACTAAAATAATTTGGCATTATGTACATAGAGCTATTAGTACATAATATTCATGTATTCAAATAATGTTGTCACATATTTTTTGTATAGTTGTGTTACTTTAAATAATGATAAATGTATGAAGGCCATACATGTTTCTTCATGAATAAGTGAACTTAATTGCATACAAGATTACGATTTTAGTTTCAAGAAATTATAAAGCATCATCTCAACACAGTTCAAAATTATTTACATTTTCTGGAAAATATTCCAGTGTTTAAATTTATGATCAATTTAAGTATGATTATATTGCTTAAATTCAGTTTAAGTTGTATTAATACCTATTAATCCTCTTACTAATTAACTTTATAAATCATCATATTGATTTAATTTATATTCTGTCTTTCTCAAAGTGATAAAATATCTCGATACAAGGAAAGCATTGCTACCACCCAGGGTAGCAGTGAAGATCTAGTGAAAACAACATGACTGCAGTAGAAGATGTTCACAGGAGTGCTGTGTGCCTAAAATCAAAAGAGTGTGAAGGATGGTCTCTGCCCATTAGCACTGTATGGCACTGAATGCTGGCCAACCATCAAAAGTGCTGAGTGCCCTTTCCATGCCATGGGGATAAGCATGCTCTCTTGGTCATTAGGCATTTTCCTTCTTGATCAGCTCAGCAGTGATATAGTCTGGCAGCAGTGGGTGTTGCACCAATAACAAAAAATATGGGTAAACTGCCTATTGGGCATGGGATGGCTATGTTCTACAAGTTAGCATTCCACATTGTTGCCTGCACCACCTACCTCTTTAACAATGATGGCAGGACACAGTTAACCTGGATATGAAAATCATCCAACTGGACCTGGTTGCTGGGCTTGATTGCATGAAATGGCATTCTTTGGTTCATATTGTTATAGACATTGTTCTATTTGTTGGACATCTATATTTGGCAGTGCTACACTAAATCATAATTTATCATCAAAATTTCCCTTCCTGATTTGGCCAATGCCTTCTAAAATCCATCACAATAGAGGAAATAAGAACCACATCGTTGACCTAATTAAAATTTTTCTATTTGCTTAGTGGAATAAGGAGTTAATTTCTTTTCATCTGAATATTTTTCTAGCATTTTCTAGCTGTCTTTCATTAACCAGCTATGGTAGACTGCTTTAAAAGAATATTTTCTAATGGTGAAATGGTAGAGATCTTATGGTGATTTCTACCCTATTTAGGTATCCCTAATTTGTCTTTATATTTTTATGGGAAAAAAACCCTTGGGAAATGGGCATGGTGATACAAAGTGCCAGAGTCCAGTATCATTGTTATAAGAATCTCTCTCCACAGTTCCCAAGACAATAAATAAAAAAATAAAAGCAGAATAAATAACCAAATGTCATTGTTTTATTTAAACAATAAGTAATTTATTATTTAGCTAACTTGGAAACTACAGAAGTAAGTAAATGTGGTATGCAATGTGTTCGTTTTTGTTTTACAAAAAAAAAAGTCTTTTAAAAATATGTATTTTGTGAGTGTTGTGGCTTCTGGAACTCTCTCTCAGGAGACGCCATTCTTTGTTTCTCATTAATTATCCTCTAAAAATTGAGGATTCTTTTTAGCAGTGCCGCCTTTACTATTATATTATTTTACATATTTTTATTACTGCTGTTGTGTTTTATGTTTTTGTTATGGCTTGTTGTGAGATGTCAGAGGGTAGTTAGGAATCATTTCTGCACCAATGATTTATAACATTTCATTTGGTGATATTGTTTGCAATAAATATACTGTTGAGAAGAATGAATTACAATGCTAATACTGTAGTTATATGTAGGAGTTCTTTATATTTAGACATGTAGGCAACCCTGAAAAAAAATCAAAGCTGTTTTGTGTGTCCATCTCAAGCTGTACTTTAATCTTAGGTCATCATGATATCACTTTTAGTAAGGAGGGCAGTGTATAATTTCTGGCTCACTAAACTGGTGAGACCAGTTTTTCAGGGTTTGAATAAGTTTCTAAAAGTGCTAAACTTTCCCTGCCTTTTTTCTTGGACAAGAAAGGTTTGAATGGTTAGATACTGTGTTCTTATTTAGCTACTTTGCTATGGAAGATGGTAAGAAGAACTACATATTTCAGAAAGTACATATTACACTGAAAAATGTGCGTTGCACATTTTGGTAGTTAGTATCATTGGTTCTTGAGGCTTCAGAAATATTCCTTGAATAAGTGATGCTGAAGAGGTTGTTTCCCTATTTTTCTGTTAGGTTATTTCTTGAGTATCACAGTGTTGGAATTAAATTACTAATAATTTCTCCTCTTATATGTGTTATTATTTATTATTATTATTTTATTATTAATTTGATTTATATGCCGCCCTTCTCTGGAGACTCAGGGCGGCTTACAATGCATTAAGCAATAGCCTTCATTCTTTTGTATATATTTATACAAAGTCAGCTTAGTGCCCCCACAAACTGGGTCCTCAATTTACCCTCCTTAGAAAGGATGGAAGGCTGAGTCGACCTTGAGCCTGGCTAGGAACTCGCAGAACTCGCAGAATTACAGGCAGCTGGATGTTAATTGCTGCCTTTAGTAGGAGGCATTAGCCCCCTACACTACTCAGTGTTCCTTGCTGTTTCCATTCTGGCCCTAATGAGAAGCGATCTTGGAAGAATTCTGGTAAGTCATCAATAGTGAGTCTTACTTATAGCAAAGTCAGTGTTTATTGCACTGAGTTGTGTAAAGGCAGAATATCTTTCTCTTGTAGTCAGAGCACCCATGTTCTAGATTTCTCTTGTTTTGGCAATAGATTAGATACCTAGTTGCTTTTCTTACACCAGGAGAGAACTAATTCTCACAATTATTTTCAGTCTTCCTGAAGTGAAACTGCAGAAAGCATAATTAATGCTGATATGCCCAATTTCTCATCCTCTTCAGGTTCTGTATTATAAATTGCGAATACTGCTCGCTATTACTAGTGTTAGGACCACATTCAGTATACGCCTTTTGAGATGAGTCACCTCACTTGAGATGTTGGCAGTTCTACCAGTATCATTTGTTAGGGTGGAAGACTTGAGGAAAAGGTGGGTCTAGCAATCTTGCAGATTTATTATAATGCTTTGGGCACTGGGGAAACTATATCCTGCCTCACAGTAATCTCACATATGTGGTTAAGTAGGTGGTTATGACATTGCCATAAGTGCATTCCTTTCACTTTGCACTATCCCCCCCTGCATAATTGTGGATATTAAACATCATCAGAATTTATAAATTACAGTTCTCCAGATGACAAATATGCTCTGGTAGTGCCATCTGAATGATTCAATGGTAATTGAACTGCCTTAAGTCAAGACCTAGGCAAATGCTGTGATCCTGCTATTTACTGTAGTTTTCCAGAAAGATTGTGACACTGAAGTGTTAATGACACTAATTTGTGAACTTTATAGTAATTCTGGCAAAATAAAGTGCTAAGCTATGCTTTTCGCTCTTGTTGAATGCTAAATGAGTTATTAATAGTGAGGAATCTCAAGTAAACAATCTGGATTTTGAATGTCTGTTTTATTGAAGATCTGAATTTTCCCAGCTGTTCCCCAGCTAACATATCATTACTGCTACATTTCAGCTTGGCAGCCCCTCATGTAACCCTTCATATTATTGCTAAAGTAGCAGTGATGCAGGTGCCGTGTTTTCATAGCTATAAGATGTAGATGTAGATGATATGTGCAGTTTGATGTTAGTATTTGTGCTGCTGTGTACCATATTGCATAATTTATTTTAATGTTGAGTTGATTATTGTTTGATTAATTTTGGGCATTCGTGGAAGAAATGAGAAACTGGGGCATTAAACTATGACCTCTATGTAGTGGTAGAGAATCTTTCAGAGTTGCATAAGGAAGGATTGCTATCCTTGCAGCTGTATGATGATAACATGATTAAAAAGCAATTTAATTCCAAGCAAATATGAACCTCTTAAATCAGCTTTGGCTAGATATTATTGGATCTGCTATGCATTAGATCTGCTATGCATATAACTATGTCAAGGCATGTATGGTCAAATAACACAAATGCAGTACCAAATTTAGGTCCAGAAGAAGATCTCATCCTACATGTTGTGCTTAGAAGCAGTGAAGAAATTAATTCAAGAAGACTTAAGCATAAAGAGTAAACATTATTAATGTTCCACATATATTTATAGAAAGAAAAAATGACTAATACATCTTTTAACTTGAGCAGTGAACTGATGGTATAATCAAATGATTATTAATACTAATGATAGAATAAAACAAAACGGCGATGCAAAGTTGAATTTGTTGAATAAGATGTGGAAAAATGGCTAGACTAAAGATAGGGCATTGATTGAAGACCTAACTGTACTAGTTAGATGACTAGTCAGCTTCTGTTCAAATACTTCTGGAGAAGAAGAATCTACCCACCTCCCAAGCTAGTAGTTTCTATTGTTGAACAGCTCTTATCATTATGGTGTTCAATCAGGGGGGGGTTCTAACCAGCTTTACTACCAGTTCTCTTTGTGCGCACGCTTTGCGCGTGATCGTCGTGCACATGCTTGCTTTGCTTGCCTGCGTAAGCGCTTTGCGCAAGCGCATTGTGAATCTGCCCAGCTGAGGTGCGGCAATCCACTCTGCTGCACCTCTCAGCTGGGAGAAAAAAGAAGAAATATAAGGTCGGTATAACACCGGGGCGAGCGGGAAGGCCCAGCTCCCGAAAACAGAGAACCGGTTCGATGATGTCATATCGTCACCGCTACCAGCTCTCGCGAACCGGTACGAACTGCAAGCAACCCACCACTGTGTTCAATTGAACTCTATATTCTTCAGTGTAAACTAACTGCCATATGTTCTAGACTACAGCAATGCTGCTCAAATCTATCTTGTTTTCTACATGAGGATTCTTCACATGTTTCAGAGACTCCCCACATTCTATTTTTGCCAGGCTAAACAAACCCAACACTTCCAACTGTTCCTCCTGGGTTTTCATTTTTTTTATTTTTGTTTTTGAAAACGCACAAAACCAAATATTGACAAAGCGCTCAAGTACACTTACAAAAATTTAAACAAATATCTTGTTTTCATTCCATGAATATATTTGTCAATGTCCTTCCTAAACTGCAGTGCCAAGAACTTGGCAATGTATTCTAGATGTAATCTGAACAATGCAAAATAGAGAGGAGGAAAGTGGGGATGGTTCTGTTGAATTTAACCCATTCCTTTTGGGGAATGCAGTTTTGAGTTTTTCTGTGTATGCATCATATTCTTGGCTCATCCTCAGCTTGTGCTTCATCAAGCTATCCCAATAATTTTCTCATGTACTGCTGTGTGGTATCCCCCATTCTGTATACATATCTTTAATTTTTCCTACCCAAATTATTAGGTTTGTTCTACTGAAATTGATTTGGCTATCTTATGCCTCTTGCCGCAATATTGTTCTACAAGATGTTTACTATCCTTCCTTATCTTTGTGCTGCCAAGAAGTTTGATAAACCCAATTTTAACCCCTTCTCTAATTTAGAAATATATTGAATAGCACAGGCTTGAGGAGAGCTCTGCAATACACAGCTCAAGACCTCTTTCAACTTTGATGAAGGGCTATTCACATAAACTTGTTGGATATGATTATTTAACTACTTTATAGATGAAGCCATCTGTTTTTCATTTTGTATTTGTGTTCCTTTTAACTCTTCCTGTTCCTTGTGCATTTATAGAGGACCCAGATTGTTGGGGGCAATATGCTGACTCTGTAAACTGCTTAGAAAGGGCTGAAAAATACTTTGAAGCAGTATATAAAACTTAAGTGCTAGTGCTAGTGCCATAATGACTTTGCAAACTGCCTTCCTTTTTCTTCCTCCAGAGAATGGTATGCAATCGTACTTCCACCATCTTAATTTTGAGAACTCATCAATCCTCTAACTTAAAGCACCTTTATGGATATTAAAAGGTGCTTTAAAAGTTATCTGCAGCACCTTCAATAAGATACCACAAGAACCAGCAAAACTAAATCCACAACCATCATCAATTCTAGCATGGCAGAAATGTTAAATCTCAGTGCAAGTCTGTAACACATATCCATTTCTAATAAATGAATATAAACTTAGAATACTCTTGCGTCTGCAAACTAACAAGGCAGGGGGATTTCCCTAATAGATTCAGTTAAAATCAGTATTTTTATTGGATTGTGAAATACATCAGCAAACTGCAGTTGTTGCAGTATGGGAACCAAATATCTGAAGAAATTTGAAGAACTAAGCACTTGAGATTCAAATGATTAGGAATTTTCCAACTTTCTCTAAAAAGTATTTGTCATGTAATTCTACTTATTCTGCAATTCATAACTGTTGGTATGCAAATGTTTTATAGCAACCATCAATTGATGTAAAATTGCTGAGAACTTAAGCAGCAAACTCCATGTATTTATGAATGTGGAGTTTATAAATGTTACTTAGTACCTTAATGTGGGATACAGTCTACCTACATAGATATAGGTAGACTGTACATGAGCGTAAATGGACTCCAGAGGATGGTAGAGAACAGGAAGGCCTGGAGGAATGTTGTCCATGAGGTCGCGATGGGTCGGACACGATTTTGCCACTAAGAATAACAACAAGAAGAAGAAGAAGACTGTACATAAATATACTTTTTATAAATATAATTTATAAGAAGGTCCTGAGAAATAAAGAAATCAAGAAAATTGATGGGAGCAATATCCATAATAATTATGTCAAGGAATGCTTGTGACCAACAGAAAAAAATCCTTCCTTATTAAAAACCAACTAATATATTAGGAAATGCATGCACTATTAATATTGTACAAGAAAGGCAGTAAAAGCTATTAACAAAATAACTTCAGATGCCTAGTATACAGCTTAGTCTTGGAGTAAGAAGTCTCACAATTAATAACGTGATGCTGCAATCTCTAACAAAAGATTACGGTGCTCTGAAAATGAGGGCTAATGCAGAAGAAATTGCAAAGTGATTCAGAGCGCAGGAGAAAGTAGGAGGAATCAAATTAATTGTCCCACAGGATTCCAGTGTACTTCTTGGACTGCTGTATCAAGAACTGACCAATGCTGATTAAAATTTCTGAATTTTATGAAGAGAATACTGTCAAAGTGAAATGATCATTGTGAGGCCAAAAAGGAACCATGGTCTTTTTATTAATAAAGTACAAGGAAATAACTTTCTGATCCTGTTGACATAAAAGAGTTGAGTGTTAACCATGGAAAAAAGGAATAGGTGGCTATAGAATTAGAACCATAGTATAAAAATTGGGAGAAAAACATATAACCAAATTATTCAGTACTTATCGGTAGTTTTTTATATTCAAAGGCAAAAAAGGTATTTTGGAGCATTTTGTGAAGCCAAAATGGCTTTAAAGACAAAATGTTACCCAGTTCTGTGGAGAATTCAGATTAGTCAGCAATTTTTAAAGGGGAAAGTCTGTGGAGATTCTCAGTCATCCAGATCATGGTTGTCCCAAAGGTGCTTTTTCGGAAGGCAACTGGACTTTCTGGTTTGTTTTTTTTCTTTGAAGATGTTTCGCTTCTCCTCCAAAAAGCTTCTTCAGCTCTGACTGGATGGTGAGAAACATAAGGATTTATATTCCTTGCAGACAGCTGGTCATTTGCATTCTTTTAGGGGGTTTATCTGTAACCTCAGGGTCAACTGAGTGGTGCAAATGGGCATGGAGACTTCTTGGCTGCGTGATGTTTTCTGCCCTGCGTCCCTTCACTCTTGAAGACAGACCCAGGCTGTTGGGGATGAGTCTATGTTTATAATGAGTCTTCTTGCAGGGGAGTTGGCTATCACAAGGGTTCCTTATGGGAACCCAGATTCAAATCTATCCTCAGCCATGGAAACTTTGTTAGGTGACTTTGGGTCTATCAATTTCAGCTCAGTACAGGTAGTCAGTCCTTGACTTACAACAGTTCATTTAGTGACTGTTCAAAGTTACAATGGCACTGAAAAAAGTGACTCATGACCAGTTTTCACACTTACAACTGTTGTAGCATCTCCATGAACAAAATTTGCACGCTTGGCAACTGGTATGTATTTATGATAGTTGCAGTGTCTCTGGGTCATGTGATCTCCTTTTGCAACCTTTTTTGCCAGCGAAGTGAGTGGGGAAGCCAGGTTTACTTAACAACAGTTCGACTAATTCAGCAATTACCATGATTCACTTAACAACGATGGCAAGCAAGTTCGAAAAACAGACAAACTGGCTTAATAAGTGTTTCACTTAGCAACAGAAATTTGGGGCTCAATTATGGTCATAAGTCAAGGACTATCTGTATATATCATAGGGTTGGGTGATTTTTTTTTTTTAAAGTAAATTGCTTTGAGCTCCTGGAGGAAATGTAGAATTAAATGGTTGGGATTCTTTTAAATATATTGTTAAGTAATATGGACAGTACAGTTCATTGGGTCTCCATTGGAGCCAGGCAGCAGTTTAAGATTTTTTAAAACGCTCTATTTCAAGTCAGAAGTAATAACTCTTGGTTTTCTCTTCATTTTTCTGTCTTCCTTGCTCCTGTTTTACTTGTTCTTCCACCAAACGCTTTCATGCCGTTTTACTGCTGCTTCTAAATTTTAACTGGCTGATATTTAGCAACAAAGCTAAGGATATATTTGAATCAGATACCAGCTTTTAGAATAGTTCAGGAGAAACATTCATATTACCCCTTCTGTGCCTTTATTGAAGAAGCTGTCTGTTACACAAATAGCTCTTAGCAACCTCTTCCTCCTTCAGACTGGTTGCTAATAACAGTTATGTTTCCATAGCCAAGGGTAATTTAACCCCCATAATATCAGTTTTCTCTATTTCATATAGCTGTATAGCTATATATATTTGCTTCTTCTTTAAACTGTTATTCATATGAAACAAAATGCTAGTTGCAATTATAATATGATCCTTATTTGTGCTGTGTTAAATATATGGTGTTCAGGAAAGCGATAATCAAAATGAGACTGTTTTGCAGCCTTTCTTGTGCCATCTCCTTTCCTCTGGGAACCAACAATTGCACCTGGATTCCTGAGGATGAAGTGCTTTGTTTGGCTTTCTGAACTGTAATTGTTATGCCAATGTCGCCTTGTTTAGTGTGCTTTTATTTTTCTTATTTTGAAGCACTATATATGCCTTGGAAGCTTTCATCTCATCTACTTGGTGACTCAGAGGTTATGTATTTCATATTGATTCTTACACTGATCTTGGTTGATCAGTAGTCTGTTTTCTACTTTACAACAGTGTTTTGAATTGTGATATTTCTGGGCTCAGGTGCTTACAGAGCTGTTAAAGGAAGCTTTACAGCCTTTGTAGAAGAATTAGTGATTTGAATTTTGCATGTATATTTGTTTTGCTTTCTGAAGTAACATTAACATATATCTTTAGGCAAACAACAATAATGTTGGCTTGTATCTTTGGAACATTAAGAGTGCCATGCCTTATGCAACACACAAGTTTATTGTGATGGCTGTGATCCTATTGAGCAGGTGTTGGCACAGACATCAGGACATATAAATAAGAGAAATTTGGACCATTATTCTATATTGCACAGAGTTCTCTAATGCGGTATTCTGATTATGTATTGGAGTGGTTTTTAAAGACCAGATGCATACTGGAACGATGGATGGTTGGCCTATTTAATTTATTTTTAGCTTACAGTTTCTCTGCCCAAATCATTTTTTAAACCATCTTAGAAGAGAATGGGAAATGTGAAGAGCCTTTTTTTATTTTATTTCCACTTGGGTTAAAAAAAAGTTTGAGCAATCTGATCTTGTACTTGTGTCATTGAAGGAGACTACCTTAATTCTAATAAAAAAAGAAGAAGAAAAGAATACATGTTAATTCTGGGGATTCTATTAGTCTCAATACTCTTTTCCCAATTTAGGGTAATTTTGAATTATTTGTAGAGCTGGATTTTGTACCAAGAATATTTAACTAATTCTGCAAAATAAACCAGAAGGAAGTATGAGAGGAAGTACTGTAGTAATATTCTGTTTTGCAACTGTGTTTTGCCATTACCGCCACCTGTGTATAGCTAACTAAAATGCTGACTAACAACAGAGTGATATGCTAGAACAGTGATGATGAACCTTTTAGAAACCAAGCGCCCAGACTGTGCAGATGCGCATGCCCAAACTGAAAGTGTGTGTGCACAAACGTGCATATGTGGACATGCGCGAACGTGTGTGAACATGCACATGCACAGACATGCACATGCGCAGACATGCACACAAATATGCGGTGACATGCACGAACATGCACGCGGACACCCGAAGACCCGAAGACCAGCTGGCCAGCGGGAAGCGGGGCATCCCAACACCAGCAGCGCAGCAAGAGTTAAGATCTTTTTCTTTCATGAGCTTCTGTTTCCTGCAAACGACGAAACAGAAGCTCACAAAAGAAACGCCATGGATTTCTGACTTGTGGTGACAGTGCGCGTGCCAGCAGAGAGGGCTCTGCAAGCCACTCTTGAATGCGTGCCATAGGTTCGCCATCATGGTGCTAGAATGTTATTTTAGCATTTAAATAAACATAGAAACTTATCTAAGAGAACCTATGACATTTAACCTTGTTAACTTCAAGACTTTTTTCCGCTATGTATTCTAAATGGTCTGTGATTAATGTGTGTGTGTGTGTGTGTGTGTGTGTGTGTAGTTTAGACAGTGGGCATCAGAATTTCATTTTTTAATGAGTGCCAGTGTATTCACAGAAAAAAGTGTCAATAAAGATTATTTTATCCTTAACTTGCTCAGACATCACTTGTAAGAAAGATGTATTTATTTGCTTCAATGAAATGAGATACTTAGAAGAAGGCTTTTGAGGTTTTACATCAGCAGATTCTTATCTAAGAGAGATGTGGTATTTGATTCTGGTCAAACTTCATTTGCAGGGAGAATACATTGATAGTGCCTTAGGGGATGATTATACTGTTATCAAACCAGCTTATAGATGAAGGTAAACAGAGTTAATTCTGGTGAGTATATAGAAATAGAACTGCCTAGGAATTCCAGAAAAGTTTCCTTGAACAATAAAGTCACTAAGAATCAAACTCACCTCAATGGCAACTTAATTTTTATACTAAAAAAAGAGAATTGTTGGTCATACTAGATGCATTTCCTGCAACGTACCTCCTTTGCATAGCTTGACAGACTTTAGTAGTTCTAGTTGTAAATAAATTTATAATTTACTTATATAATATAATGTAAGTAAATAAAAAGAGTCTCAGATAGCTCAATAGACTATGTAGCCTGTTATTAACATTCAGCTGTCTGCAATTATTGCAAGTTCGAGGCTCAAGGTTGACTCAGCCTTCCATCCTTTCTAAGGTAGGTAAATTGAGGACGCAGTTGTGGGGGCAATAAACTGACTTTGTATAAAAAATATACAAAAGTATGAAGGCTATTGCTTAACACATTGTAAGCTGCCCTGAGTCTCCGGAGAAGGGCGGCATATAAATCTAATTTTTTAAAAAAAATTACATGAAATCTCTCCTAATTTTCCTACTTCTGTTAGTCAATAAAAATGTAATATTTCAAGATTAAAAAGGGAGATGAAAATAAGCGTGTTATAATATTAAGTGACAAACTTCTTTAAGCATCCAAAATAATCTTATCTCTGCTTTTCTGTTAAGTGTGATGCAGTCCCTCCTTCAAATCCAAACCAAAGTGTCTAGATCAGGGGTGTCAAACTCAATCCGGCCTGTGGGTGCTTAAATCCGGCTTACTCTGCTGGCCGAAAATGGCTGGCAAAGTGCTGCAGGAGGCCATGGAGGGTGAAAATGAGACACAGGGGGGGGGGGGAGGGGGCAGCGCACGGACTCCCGCCCCATTTTGGCCGGCAGGGTGCTACAGGAGACATCCATCCTGCCACCCCCAACCCGCAGAGGAGAACTACAATGCTGATCTGGCCCTCAAAGATATCCAGTTTGACACCCCTGGTCTAGAGCATGGGTGCCCAAGCTCTTGGCTTGCCTGGGCCACATTGAGTGAAGAGGAATTATCCTGAGCCACATTTAAAATATATAATATAGTTAGTGTATATAAATCACACAATAATATTAAATGATTACAATCTTGTGGGGTTGCATTGCTAGCTGTCCAGGGCCGCATGTGACAGCTGGCTGGGCACGCATGCTCTAGAGCAGGGGTGTCAAACTCAATTTCATTGAGGGCCGCATCAGGGTTGTGTTTGACCTTGGGGGGGCTGAGGGGGGCCTGGCCACACTCGGCGTCTCCGAGCTTCGTTTTAGCTGGCAGAGGGCTGCAGGAGCCCGTCATGGCCAAAAACAGAGCCCGGGTGAGCCCGGGTTGCACGGCCCTCTCAAGCTCCGTTTTTGCTGGCAGAGACTCCTTGGCCAGGTCCTTTGCTGTTTCTAGGGCAGCCCTGTGGGCCAGATCAAAGCATCCTGTGGGCCGGATCCAGCCAGCTGGCCTTGAGTTTGATGCCCCTGCTCTAGAGAATCAATCCATAAGGGTTATATTATCTGTTATCTTATATACTTTATTGGGAAATTATAACTATTAAATTTAACGGGCAATAAGATTGTGAGGAATATGGTGTCCAGAAATAAGTTTCTAGGAAGAAAATTGCTTGGAAGAAAGGGAAGGGGTATTTGCTGAATAATGTCAGCTACAAGAGCAGAGACTAAAATGTATTTGCAATTGTCTTTACAGCGTGTCTTCAATGACCTCAGTGGCTCAGTGTCCCTTTCCTGGATTGGAGACAGCACTGGAGTAAGTAATAAAATTGGTTGAGCAGATGTTTTAAATATTCAGAAGGAGCAAAAGTATAATATATGAAATAGTTCCATACAGTGCTGGTTTCGTGCTTTCAAATAAAGATGATTTTGCCTTAACCTTCCCACATAAAAAAGAATTACAGTATTTTTGTCTGGTGGTGATAAGAAGTTATTCTCTACAGCTGCAAGCTATTCTGGTTCTTCTTTTAAATATTGCCATCTTACTCATGAACAAAGAACCATTGTGGGCGTTTTGTTGTGTAAATGAAGTGACACACAGGTTTGGTAAGTAACATCTATCTATTTATTCAAGGGTGATGAAGCCTTATTGGTATGGAGAAAAAAATCCCTCATATTTCTTAATATCCTCCACAGAGCTGTTGCTTGTTTACCTCACGCTGAAAGAGAATTTTGCAATTCAAGAGCATTTTTTATTTGCATAATTTTGACAATCCTTAGACACAATTAAGATTACCCACTGTACAGTGAAGGGCAGCAGGAAGGGCCGTATAAATTGTCAGCTGATTTCATGGAGAGTTGGGTTTAATCAAGTATATTGGGAGAAGAATTAGGAAGAATCATATATGTTTTTCTGGTTCTTCCTTTTAAACAGAAGGAACAAAAAGAGGCAGCTGCTCAGTAGCATCTGATGTAGTTTTGCCAACTTCCTTTTCTTTCTTTCAAAGATAATGGAATCTTAATCTAGTTATTTCTGTCTGCTTCTTATACTCCTTTATTTAAACTACCAGCAATATCAATAACTAGGCCAACTTTTATGTCAAAAAAGGTGGGTAGAGTCAGACCTGATCAATATTTAGATGAGAGACTTCTCATCCCCCTTCAGTCAATAATTCTGGAAGAATACAGTGGCAAATGAGCTCTGTGCCAATAAAATGTATGATCATGTTCATGTAGTCACTGGGAGCTGAACTCAGTCCATTGGAGATGACTAATAAACAAACAAATACTAACCTGATGGAATCTTTCTTTTAACTTTCAATGAATCCAATCTAATGCTCATTCAGAAATTTTACTGATGCTCGGCATAAGAGCACCATTTCTGGTACTACTAAAAAGCAGACACTTTCAATTCATGATGTGTTTTTTTGGGAGGGGGAGGGGACAAAGTACCAAATTCTAAACATATTTTTTAATGTTTTGATCTCATCAGTATACAATCCAGGTATTTTCACAGTTTCAATAATCAAAAGGCAAGTGGACATTCCAGAAAAAAACTACACATTTAAAAAAAGATTGCAATTCAAATCTTTTATACTTAGCCAAGTGAATTCTCATATATTAGCTCTATCATGCATCTCTCTATCAAAGCTATATAAATATTTTTTAACTAACAGTCTACTGACAGTTTAAGTTCCTCTTTTGATTAAAGACTTGTATTTCTAGTGAATAGCTAGAAATAAGAGAGAAAATTGGTTCCTATTGTGATATTGTACACTGAATAACTTAATATACTATAGCACAATTTGGAATCTAATGATAGCTACATTTGATACTATTCTGTAAAGTTCTTTCCAGAGAATTAATTTAGGTGACATCTTATCAGGTCTTAAATAAATTACCATTCCTTCAGCAAAGAAAAGGAGACAAATAGGGCGATGGTTTAGGATAGGAATTTAAGCATTAGATAACTGAAATAACCAGGAGAGGATATTTTTTCATAAGATGATCTAATTCTAATATAATAGAAAATTGTAATATGTAACACCTACTTTTTGAAATGAAAATGAAATTATTTCTAGGGAATTATTCAGCTGGCTGTATAACTTTTTTTTGTTTGATCTGCCTTTTGAAGAGTCATACTGTATGAGTATGCTGAAACCATACTCATACAGTATGAGTGGTTGAAACCAGTTCAGCCTGATAGAAACCAATTGTTAGCCAGAATCCTTTTGTTATCTTTGCTATGTAGCGTCTATTATAATAATTAAACTCTATTAAAATAGTTAAATAACATTAAGACAAGGTTGTTTTCTTGGACTATCTGATCTAAATAACTTTTCCACTTTCTGTTTCCAGGTTATTCTTGTGTTAACTACTTTTCAGCTTCCCCTAGTGATCATGAGCTTTGGGCAGTCTAAATTATACCGAAGGTAAAGATGTTATAGTTGTCTATAGTTCTATGTAAATAGATATTTATTATATTTTTCTTTTTTAAAAAAGTCAGTATTGCTTCTATGCCCAATTACTACAACAGCCTTCTCTGGTTCCATCCATAAAATGTTGGGTGACCTGTTTCTTTCAAAAGCTGTTTTCCTGTAAATATGTATAGTTTTCCATGATTAACTTTTAAACAATGGCAGTATAAACCTGTTTTCGTTGAAATAGGAGCACGTTGACCCAGGATAATTTTTATCTTAATAGCTTGTCAAATATAATCCATCTCCTTCCTCTGCCTGTTGGAAATCCTTCAGAAGCAGCCCCCCTTTTGACTACTAGTATAAGTAATAAAACTTTGAGATAAGGTGAAGGCTTCACCTGCCTATTAACATTCCATATGTTTCATGCTAGGATTACAGCCATATTTTCTTGGGTGGAAACCAGAAATATTGCTTTAGACTTTTTCCTCCAATATTTGCTTTGATGTGGCTGACTGTTCCTGCTTTTCCATTTTTCAGTTGTTATGTAGAGCAAGTTGCACCAGAGAGGTGAAGGTAGTCCTTTTAGAAAAGAGTTGCTTCTGCCAAGGGTAGGCATACTGTACAGTGGTAGTTTGCTCCCAACTTCAAGGGTCCAAGAGGCAGAAGAGGGATTTACTGGCATGTGGTCATAGGTTAATTAAGCTTCGCTGTAGAATGGGAAAAGAAAGAACCAAGAAAGGCCTGTTGCTCCAGAGCAGTGTTTCTCAGTCTCTGCTATTTTAAGGTATTTATTTATTTATTGGTTCAATTTGTATGCCGCCCTTTTCCGGAGACTCAGGGCGGCTTACAATGCGTTAAGCAATAGCCTTCATACTTTTGTATATACCTGCTTAGTAGGGCTTTCGGCCCCCTAAGCGTGTTCTTTTTTTATACAAAGTCAGTTTATTGCCCCCACAATCCGGGGGAGCTGTATGTATGTATGTATGTATGTATGTATGTATATATATATATATGTTTTCTGAGGTTTTCGTGGGTGTTTGTATGTAGATCTTTGGTTATTCGGATCTTCTCCCACGTAAAATTGGAAGTGTCTTGGCGACGTTTCGACGAAGTCTCATTTGTCATCTTCAGGCTGGTGTTCTCGGCTTCGTGCTTCCAGGAGCAATGTAAGATCACAGCTGTCTCTTCCTTTTAACTGCTAGTGGGGGTGTGAGCTGATTGGGAGGGAGCTTGGCTGTGTTCTGATTGGGTGGAGGTGTGTTCTGATTGGTTAGGGGCTTGGTTGTGCTCTGATTGGATGGGGGGGTTGGTTGTGCTCTGATTGGATGGGGGTTTGTTCTGTTTGGGTGGGGGCTTGGTTGTGCTCGGCTTATTGACAAACGAGTCCCTAACACGACGAATGACACCAGACCCACACTCACGAGAGCCACACAGGATGTCACCACCACACATCCACGCAGAAAGCAGACTCAAACCCACACTGATAATGAAGCACGACCAAGGACCAGAAGCCAGACCGCAGCTGCATCATTAGCCACTTTAAACCCCTCCATTCCATACATGAAGCAGATTGACACCCACCATGAAGAGCTCTCACGGCCACAAACACGAAGCCAGACAACAACAACGCAGCTCACCAGCTCAAATCCCCCTGCAACTCAGACTAAGCCGAGCACAACCAAGCCCCCACCCAAATAGAACACACCTCCACCCAATCAGAACACAGCCAAGCTCCCACCCAATCAGCTCACAACTCCACTAGCAGTTAAAAGGAAGAGACAGCTGCAATCTCACATTGCTCCTGGAAGCACGAAGCCGAGAACACCAGCCTGAAGATGACGAATGAGACTTCGTCGAAACGTCGCCAAGACACTTCCAATTTTACGTGGAAGACCCGAATAACCAACACATTCTATTATTGTGTAAATATTTCATCATTGAACTAAATCATGCCATAGAAAAATCTTAAGTGATTTTTACATTGTTAACTTTTATATTTTTTCGGTTCTTTTTTATATTTATTTTACTGCATCAATAAGACAAATGATTATTTCAAGGTGTTTGGGTAATTCTTGTCCTTACTTTGTCTTTTTTCCCCCTTTTATTTTAGTGAAGATTATGGGAAAACTTTCACAGACATTACAGACCTCATTAACAACACTTTCATCAGAACAGAGTTTGGAATGGCTATTGGGCCAGAGAATTCAGGGAAGGTAGGAATAATTGGTTATTGCAGTACAATCTAGCCTGTTTGTTAGCCCTATTCTTTGTGATAAAAATGGAAGTCTTGAGATGAAGGGTTTAAAATGGCTGCATTTTAATAATTTAGCTTAGTATTGGAGAATAGATTTAAGATGGTACTTGAGCTGTTAACATGGCTGGAATCTAGGTGGATTTAAGTTTATTACTAGTTTTCCAGTACTACTTGCCAAGGCATTCTAGAGCAGTAGTGCAAAAAACTGACCGGCCCATCCCTGGCCTAGCATCATCTACTGAATAGCAATAGCAGTAGCACTTAGATTTATATACAGCATCACATGTTTTACAGCAGTTTACAGAGTCAGCATATTTTCCCCAACAATCTGGCTCCTCATTTTACCGATCACGGAAGGATGGAAGGCTGAGTCAATCTTGAGCAAGTCAGGATCAAAGGAACCAAACTCCTGGCAGTGAGCAGAGTTAACCTGCAATATTGCATTCTAACCACTGTGCCACCACGTCTTCATGAACCTAATAAATAGGCCCAAAAATATTGACTTTTCCTTGGATTTTAAAAGGTCAAGGGAAGGTTTGAGCAAACTGTGTTTCTTAAGCTTTTTTGGATTCCTAACTATTACTTTCCACATTTGGATTGTGTTTCTTGATGTGCTGTTCAAAATCTGGGCAGCCCTTGACCTGAAGAAAATTGGACAGCTCTGCAATGCAACCTCAGAACCTTACTTGTTAGAGCAGGCTAGTATTGTCTAATTCTTCTTTCCTCTTCTTGCTGCACATTGTGTTAAATAAACTGTATAGGATTTGACGGTCATTAGTGGGGAGATAGAGTTATGGTTGTGGTTTCTTTAACTTGTACTGAATTTTAAATTACTGTCATTAGTTTGCTACAAGAACTAAATAAACATTTTTGCTTCCAACGCAGTTTCATCCTACATTATTGTAGGATGTTATTATTGTTGTCCATGGATATATTATGGATAAGATGTTTCTTTCCATGACATTTCTATTAGAGGGATAAGTAGGAATAGTTTAATTCTTTAGAGATTTCCTGAAATGGTTTCATAAAATCCTTTTGTGGCATAGCAAATCAGTTCCTTTTGTCATTACAAAAGCCATAAACCCAGTGTCTTGCATTACCTTAGAATTTCTAACACTACTAATACTAATACTGATACACTGAGTGGTGGCTCAGTGGCTAAGATGCTGAGCTTGTCGATCGAAAGGTCGGTGGTTCAGTGGTTTGAATCCCTAGTGCCGCAAAACGGGGTGAGCTTTCATTACTTGTCCCAGCTTCTGCTGAACCTAGCAGTTTGAAAGCACGTAAAAAATGCAAGTAGAAAATTAGGGACCACCTTTGGTGGGAAGGTAACAGCGTACCATGCACCTTTGGCATTTAGTCATGCCAGCCACATGACCACGGAGACGTCTTTGGACAGCGTTGGCTCTTCAGCTTTGAAACGGAGATGAGCACCACCCCCTAAAGTCGGGAACGACTAGCACATATGTGTTACCTTTACCTTTACCTTTACCTTTACCTTTACCTTTACCTTACTTATGCTTATTTTTGTTTTTTTTAGGGACTTATTTTGTCTTTTTAAACCTATTCCAAATATGGATTCAGACATACTAGTTTCAACACATGATAAATTGGCAGTGTGGATGAGTTCCTATGTGAATGTTTGGAAGACGATTCTCATCTTTACTTTTCCATCCGTCTAGGTGATACTGACTGGGGACAGATCTGGACCATACCATAGTGGAAGAATCTTCCGATCGTCTGATTTTGCAAAGAATTTTGTACTAACAGATCTTCCTTTCCATCCTTTAACTCAAATAATTTATCACCCTCAGAATTCTGATTTGTTATTGACCCTCAGTACTGAGGTAAGATTTGAAGAAAGGGGATGGAGGTATCTTCATTGGTGTGGCAATTGAAATTGTGATCTTGGGATCTAAAATGAAGTATTTGGTGGGGGGGATGATTTTGAATGACTACTTATAGTCACAATTTTTATCTAGAAAAATATGTGTTTTCTAGATTTACTGATAATTATTCAGATATTAGGACAGCACAATATTAGGACACTAAATAGATTGTGGTTATGGCATATTCTCAGAGTTCTGGCCATCTTTGCAGTCATACGATTGCAATCTGGCCATTTGCTAACTGGCTTGCACTTAGGACTGGTTGCAGTACCCCATGATCACATGATCGCAATTTGCAACCATTCCGGATGATTTCTTCTGAAGGGCAGTGGGGAAATCAGCAGGGGAAGTTACAAATCACTGGGTAAATCTGCAGGGATTGCTGTCACTAAGTGATGTGGTCATATTTTATATCTGAAATTGAAATTCAGGTACCAACTGCTGTTGTAAGTCAAGGGCTATTACCTCTTATTTATATTCTGCTTATGGAACTCAAGGAAGGTTTTTCTTCATTTTACCTTTATAATAATAATTCCACGAGGAAGGTGGGGCTAAGAAATAGGGATTGGTCTAAATCAATCTTGGACATTTTGTGGTCCTTGGTTCACATCTGGCCCATGGCCAGTCTCAGTCCAGTTTGTGTTATCAGCAGTGTTGGTGGCAGGGTCTGGGGTTTCGTCAGAATCGACATCAATGTGTTGATGGTGGGAGGGCGGGCATAGTGTCAGTGCAGTGTTGGCAGTGGGAGATTGGATGTCTGCAGCTTAGAAATTGGGATGTTAGCAATGAGGGGTGGGGCAGCGATGTCAGGGGCCTTCCACAGCAAATCAAGATTTTCATGTGGCTCCTTTGGAAAATTAATTGCCCACCTCTGGCCTAGATGAACAAGTCCTTTTCTTTGAGGATTATAAAACATTATACATTTGATTAAAGTATGGTTAAGCTTCTTTGGCCAATTTAAATTGATAGACTTGTATTACATAAGCTTCAGTTGGTCTAGAATGATAGGACCTTATCTGGGAAGGGCTGATTTTCAGGAGTATGCAAATTCTTTTCTAGAGTTTAACTAGTTTCTGCTCTGTTTCTGGGCACATGTCAAAGTGCTGGTTCTGGACTTCAGTGATTTAAGCATTTAGGTCCAGGATGTTAAAAGAACATTTTTAAAAGATCCATCAAGCTATTTTTTATGTTCAACAAATTTGACCTTTACTGAGGCCATGTTCTTTGGAATGCCTGCTAAGAGAGATCTGTCTCTCCCCTTCTCCTACTGAAATTCAGTTGCTATTGCAGATATGGTTCTTCTTCTCAATCTTACTAGTGACTTAATATATTTTTCTTATTATAAACTGATTTTTAAGTGTTTTCTTTTTTTGCTTTCTGTTAATCTTCATTTACTTCATTGATTTTTTTACCTCAACAATTTTTAATAAATTGCTCAGATTAGGTTATAGATTAATCCATACACTATAAACATAAAAATGCAACTTTAGTATGAACTTTTTGTTTTGTTAAGTGCCAGTCACTTGAATATGATGAATCAATAATAAGCAACTCTTTCTAAATGTTCCAGGGTAGCTTGTGGATATCAAAGACATTTGGTGAGAAATGGAAAGAAATCCACAAAGATGTTTGCTTGGCCAAATGGTAAATTTCTTAATGCTATGCTATGCTTATGCTATCCAGAGAGAACTGATGGTTTAATATATGTTAAAGTAACTTAAATGTATATTGAAGGTTTAATGTATATTAACATAATTTAAGTGTCTATTAAAGGTGCTATATCTGGTAGTTGTAAAAATATGAAGAAAGCTATTCAGAAAATGTTTAATATTATTTTCTCAGTTGTAAAAAAGTAATTAAAGATTTCATTTAGGATCACAGTTGTAGCATATTGGTTCAGAAAAATAACTCTTGTCTGTATGAGTATTTTACATTATTTCCACATTTTGTGTACATAGCAAGTACTCTATATAAAGAGCCGATTTTGTAACTGTTAAATTCAAATGCATTGCTTTTGCTAATTTTCATCTTGAGTATACCAGGGTAATTTAACAACTAGATATAAAACAGCTGGGAACATGACCACAAGCCAACATAGGAGAGCTAGATTTGGAAAGAGCATTTCCAAATAAAAGTATATTACATAAATGAGAAAAAAAAACTTTTGCACAAGACCTTGGGAAGTTGTTGCTTATTAGCATAATGGTAAACCAATGGTCTAACTTATATAGAAGTGAACTTATTAGAGTGTGACTGTTACTTTCAGTGAGGCTTATTGATAAATTTCATACAATCCTAATGCTTCTTCTGCCACTTGATGCATTTTTAACTTTCAAAAATCTTAGCTTGGCTTACTAACTCTGTAGACATGAAGTTGCCCAAACAGATACCCTCCAGATATGTTGAACTAAATCCCTCATAATTCTCCAACCAATTAGTTGAAAATTCAGAGAACTGAAATGTCCATGGTTTGGGGTTACATTACAGCATTCTTGAAATTGAATTTCAAAACAACTGGAAAACCTGCTCTGTACTGAAATTAAGATAATATTTTCATACCATTCTGGTCTGATTTTGATTTAGTGGTTTCTATGTATTTAACTACACAAAGTATTATCTCCTAGCCCAGTGTACTAACAGAATCTGGTTTATTGTAGGTTATTTAAAAAATCATAGTGAAGCCATAATTTAACATAATATATGAAGTCATTCCACAAATTGAGGTCCCAATTGTTTAGTTAGCCTACATGCTTCTACCATTACACTAATTATATTCTCTTGGCCTTTCCTAGGGGTTCTGGTGGAACCATCTTCTTTACTACCTACCTGAATGGCTCTTGCAGTAAGTAATCCTTAGTATAATAAACAGAGCTACTTCAGTTTAGAGCATTTTTTGCAGATTTTTTTGGATTCTTTTCTTCGAGTCCACAACCTCAAGAAGTCTTGACCATAGTTTATTCACCAGCAGTTATTTTAATAAGGGAAAATCATATTCTGACTATATCTACAGTATATATTTATTTAACAATGTTTGGAATCTTTTTCCTGGGATCCGCCTACAGAAAGTTGTAGTTATAAAAAGTCACTCTTGTGAAACAGGAGTTTGTCATTTAAAAAAGGTCTCACTAAATATTGTGGGAAGTGTCAAAACTTTAGCTGGTTTGCTAGTGCTTAGGAGTTACAGGAGTTCTGTTTTTTTCCTCCTTTCTCTCTTTTTAAATTAACCTTTTCTGCTGCTGATGCAGTTCCATTTTATAGAACTTTTGCCTAGTAAATAGGTATTTATGCCTTTAAATGGCATAAAATTAACTTCTGATTATGATATTGAAGGAAGTTTTTACAGGAGAGGCATTTGACATATGACCCTGGGTTTTCACGTTTCTACTTTTCCAAACTACTTAAGAATAAATAAAGTTTATAAATATGAAGATAAGAACAAATATAAATCTAACTAGTCATATTGAAAAAACACACACCACTATTGTGTCACTGAAACCACAATCAAGACAGCAATAACTAATTTTTCCTACTTTCCCATGGCATATTGCAATGATTATTGCATGAAATGTAACAGAGGAAATTTAAGTAGCTAATTCTTTTTGAACTAAAAAATGTAGAATTGAACCTGATCATGTGAGCAATAAAAGAACCTTATTATTACTATTAGATATAAAATGCTGTCTTATGTGAATGAACAGTATAATCATACATATGAATCAACTGCATTTTTGATGTAAAGAGATCTTCAAGTATTGACACCCCCCCCCCCCCCGGTAGCAGTCTGTTTTCGAGTTAGTTTGGTTTTCCATCCTAATGTTTACATGTGGACATCTGCAAAATGGAAGTCTATGTATATAAATTCTTTCTTCAGATGCTCTTGTTCAGTATGCAGGCTGGGTTCCTACACAAAATTAGGATGAGGTTAACTGTTTCTTTAGCATGTCATGGAGGGAATTATCTGTTTTCTGAATGGAGTGATCTTAATACATCTATTCTCTTCTGAAGAAACTGATATCGGATTATTGGAATTAAAGAAAACTAAAGACTTTGGAAAGACATTCAAGACCATAGGAAACAACATCTACTCCTTTGGCCTAGGTGGTCGTTTTCTTTTTGCATCTGTGATGATAGAAAAAGTAAGAAAATTATTTTTGGGCTTCTTTTGTTTTTCTATAAACTTGGTGCCTTTGTTCGCATTGTGCTCTTTTTTTTCTTTCCTCTAACGCAATGTCCCTAAACTGTGAGCTGTTGAGGTATTGTGAGAAGTCCACAACAAACATAGTAAACAACAGACAAAAAAACCAGTCATAGTTTTTCCACTGGTGCAAATGCTGATGGAAAAATACTGCACTGGTTGATGTGAGTGGAAAGGAGACAAATACTTGACTAGCCTAGGAGAAAGATTGGAGAAATAGCAACCTGGCCTGCAACAGTATTTTTGTTCCTTCCAAGATACACAACATCATATGCATGAGGTTTCTCACTACAGCCCAAGTAACATGCTTGGCTATGAAATCCATAGATGTTGCCAGATACTGCCTTATAACCAGTATCACTGTTCTTTACTGTTTGTAGCCTGCTTTCCCTCACACCGCCAGCCTGTTATCTACTAGATCTTCCTACCAGGTATCCCATCTGTTGCAGGTTCTTTTATATACCGTATTTTTCAGAGTATAAGACGCACCTTTCCCCCCAAAAAAGAAGGTGAAAATCTGGGTGCATCTTATACTCCGAATGTAGCCCCGCCCAGCCTGTCAAACGGAGGTTTCAGAGGTTGAAAAAAGCCTCAGAAATGAAGCTTCAGAAAGAAGCCTCCAAACAGAGCTTCAGAAAAAAAGCCTCAGAAACGACACTTCAGGAAAAAAAAGCCTCCAAAGAAAGTTTCAGAGACTTTTTTTTCTGAAGCTCTGTTTCAGAGGCTTTCAGAGGCAGAAAAAAAAGTTTTTTTCTGAAACAGAGTTTCAAAGGCTGAAAAAAAAAGCAAGGCACAAAGCTCACAACCAACGAACCTGTTGCTAAAATTTACCTCTGGGAACAGCTGATTGGGGGTATTCTGGGAGGCCAATCCACCCACCAATCAGCTTTTTTCTTATTTTCCTCCCCAAAAACTATTGTGCGTCTTATACTCCAGTGCATCTTATACTCCGAAAAATACGGTATATATTTTGGCACCCTTCAGGCTCAAGGTCCAAGGCCCTACTAATGGCTGCTCCCACCCTTTCAAATTCAGGAAGCAAAGTCTATTCTACAGAAATTGAAAAGATACTCTCAGTGCATACGGATCATTTCCATCACCATAAATCCAGCATCCCTATTGCCAAAAGTTCATTTGTTCATCTAGTGGCCACCATCAAGCACACATTGGTGTTTACTTGTCTGAATTGACCAGACCTGAGGCCCAACTTAGCCCCAGAGGATTTTAGCTTCACTTTGCATGCTCCACCCTTATTTACTATATTTTCTCAAAGGCAAGCCTGCTCTAATTTGCAAGTTCTTTGAAATTTTGTCATTGCTTAATAAACAGGTATATTTTTTTTAAAAAAATATGTTATAAAACCAATATATCATCATAAATGTTTTCTAGTTGTTTCATATTATGAACAGCTTCCTCAAAAACGAATATGGATGTTTTTAGAGAAAAGAAATATTTTTGCTTTATCTAGACCAATACAAGGAGAATCCATGTGTCACTAGATGAAGGTGAAACATGGAACATGGCTCAACTTCCTTCAGTTGGACAAGAACAATTTTACTCTATTTTGGCAGCGAATGATGACATGGTGTTCATGCATGTAGATGAACCTGGAGGTGAGAGGGAATACAAAGTGGGTGGTGTATCATTCAGTATATCCAAATTTTGTTTGATTATGGTTATAGAATTGCATTTTAAAAGAAAAATGGTTCTCTAAGTTGTTATTATTATATAGGCACAAAGATTTTACCTAAGATAAAAATGTTTGAATTGCATATTTAGTAAACAGATTTTCAGCAGATTTACAAATTGTTGTTTTGAGAATCTGTTCCCAGTATCAGTGTAGTATATATAAACATGTGGGCTTCCTAACAACTTTCTTTTCCACGCCAGTTTAAACAAATACATTGTATGAACATGTGTTTTTACTTAGGTAGACTTCACGTCATTCTTCATTTAGTGTACTATTACTGCAATAGGTTTTAGTGTGATCTAAAATAAAATACAGATTGTGTGCAGGAGCTTTCTACCGTAGTAACTTACAGTTTGTTGGTGAATTATGTTACAACTTAAAATCACCATCTGTAAAATGCTGTTTCTCTCCTTTCAATTTGCTATTTCTTTCCCAGATACTGGACATGGAACAATTTATACCTCTGATGATCAAGGCATCATATACTCCAAGTCCCTGGAAAGGCATCTCTATACTACCACTGGGGGAGAGACAGATTTCACCAATATAACCTCCCTACGAGGCACCTATATTACCAGTGTGCTTTCAGAGGGTGGGTTTTCATTTTTAAATTTCTTTGATTGTCACTGAAAGTTTATAGAATTGCTAAACTCTGCTAAGAAAATGGTTAAAATATTTGGATATAATTTCATTTAGAATGAAAGAAATTACTTAAAGTGATAGGAGTATTTCTTTCTTTCGTCGTCTAGATACACTTTAAGTAATGTTCTTGTGAAGCACTTTTATAAAACTCTTAACCATAATTAATTAGCTCTTTGGCTGTTTTACGCGATATTGACTAGAACTATTTAGTTTCTGCTCGAAGTTAGAACTTTTTACATTACTTGTGTAAAGTAAGAAGATAAATGAATGTGTCCCAAACTGTGATGTAAGGCAAGCAATTTCTGTAGACGGTGATCAGAAGTTTTATTCAGAGTAGAAATGTCAAGCTGCAATGTAAAACTTTGAAATTCTATATGGAAATTATGTTTTATTCATACCAATTGAATTCCTATTCCTGCATAGGAACTGGTGTTTGAAATTTTGAGATCAAACTACATATATTGGTCAAATTGCTTCTAAGCATAAGGGTGATTATTATATCATAAGTAACACAGACAGGACAAGCTATGTTCCTATCTTGTTTCCTTTCCCATTTGTTGAAAAATTAATGATTAGGTGCCAATTTAAATCAGTGTATATAAAGTGCTTTTTCATACAGCGTAATCAGTCCCTGATTACCTACTCTAGAATCTACAGTGTGTTGACATTATAAACTTGTAAAAAAAAATACTGAAGGAAGATGGATGGATTGCCTGTTGATTATTTTCCCTATCTACTTATTTTCTTGAATACATTTCAGATATTTTTTGCTTTTAGTTTAATTACAGTGTAATCTGTCTTTGAAAAATAAAACCTGACTGGTTGCTAGAGAAAAAGCTTTTTAGTATTTTTTGCAAAAGTTCATGGTTCTTTGATGCTTGGGATGATAGTTTGGAAACAAACAAACAAATAAAAAACCCCATCAAATTTTAGGTTTTCTGAGAATATTGTAAGGATTATAGAGTATTAGACAAAGTTATGGATTTTTCTTTTTCTTCCTTCAATCAGATAATTCCATTCAGTCTGTGATTACCTTTGATGAAGGAGGGGAATGGGTACACTTGAGAAAACCAGAAAATGCTAAGTGTGACTCAACAGCCAAAAATAAAGAAAAGGTTTGTTTTTTAATGTGTTAGCAAAAATGAGATGTAAACCTAATAAATGTTGAGAAGCAAAAGAAGTAGGTAGGTCCAGACTAACCTTTACTGCAATCAAGGCATCGTGTTAAGATGTTACACAAAGAAAATGGATATATTAAGCAGCCTTTGGAATTGCTCAGTTGGATGTTGACTTGTGTAGTTGTTTTAATTCATATGCAAGACAGATTAATGCCTAGAATTTGGGATAACATTAAAGTTAAAAATATTATTAAGAATATTTTGCAAAGAAAATACAATGCTGAAAAAATGTATACTGAGTTGAGTTTAATTTAGCCAAAAGAAGAAAATAGAAGACTGTTGATCCTATAAAATTAGAAAGTTGCTTGGATTATTAAAGGTTCTGAATGAATTGCCTCACTTTTGAGATTTTGATTCTTAAATTTAGTTTGCTTTGGATTTGCATTAATAAAGGTTTTCTATATTGGCAGATGTATTGAGACGAGTAATGATGCTAGCTTTGCGTTTAATGAAATTGGATCCATGATGCACTTGTATTTTGTCTCTCATTCTTGTTTGGATTATTTTATATTTACAGTGCAACCTTCATATTCATGCCTCCTATAGCATCTCCCAGAAGCTGAATGTACCTATGGCACCTCTGACTGAACCAAATGCTGTTGGAATTATTATTTCTCATGGTAATGAATTAATCTTATGCACACATAATATGTAATGAAATAATGTGCAAGAGCAGAGACTTTTCTTGTGATCCTTCACTATCTTCAGATTGCTTTTTCTCCCTGCTTGATTAGGAGAGATACACTGTCACTATAGGATGTGAGAGACTAAAAGGATGTGTGGGTTTGTCAAAGAAATACATGTGGCAGGTCTTCGTGAGAAAATTGGTATAATTGCCATTTATGATGCTTTATGTTGCAGGGAGTGTTGGAGATGCTATCTCAATAACAAACCCAGATGTTTACATTTCGGATGATGGTGGCTACACCTGGTCACGGACACTTGAAGGTCCCCATCACTATGCAATCTTGGACTCTGGGGGCATCATTGTGGCTGTTGAACAAACTCATTTTGTCAACGAGATTAAGTATGCAAGAGTTTTGCTAATATTCATTTACTGGGAGGATATAAGTTCTCTCTTTGCGTCTCACCTCCACATTACTGGTTACAGTAGTTCAAAGAAATTGTTTTCCTGGTATAATGTCAAATTGGATCGCTCTGAGATTAGAACATATGAAATATATGAAAATGAATAAGAGCCAGTTTTAGATAAAAAGGATTGCAAGATAATTTATAATCTTATTTCAAAACAAAACTCTCCAGAAAAATGGGCTTAATTTGAAGTTAATATACATGGAATTATATCCAAGAAAAAAGCTTAGGAAAAAGGGTGCAAAGAAGAAAGGAAGTGGCAGTGAGCATATAATTTGGGGTAATACAGGTAATCCTCGATTTACGACTGTGGTTGAGTTCAGAATTGCAGCCGTAAATCATGCTGATCATTAATTGGGATTACTGACCCGATTTTATGACATTTTTTGCAGCAGTCGTTAAGCAAATGTGGCAGTTGTTAAGTGAACATCGCTATCACTACGCAACCACTGTGGTCATTAGATAAACTCATTGTTTGCAATGACCACTTTTGTTGGAAACCCAAAGTAAACGTTGGTTTATGGCATAAACCGTAAATTGCAGTTATGTGACCTTGGGATGCTGCAAACTGCTGTAAATGCAGAATGGTGGCCGAGCACTCCAAATGTGATCACATGACAGTAGGAAGGGAGGATAGTGTTGGAACTTTGACTCAGTATCATAAGAAACTTTTTACAACTTCGACCAGTTGCTCAGTGACTGATCACCTGTAATCTCTTATGAAGATTCTTGAGGAAAAAAGGAGCTTTGTTTCCTGAGAGGAAATCTACTTTTTTACCATCTCCTTTCCCCCCAAAAAAGAAGTGGGGAGAAGGTTGTTTTATGTATATGCTTGTGTTTCTTTTTCCTGAATGATTCCAAATTTGAGGGGCCTAATAAGATGAGACATCTTGTAAGGGACAGTTGTTAAATTAGCTGCCTGATTACTTTAAATAGACGGGGGCCAGAATTTGAAACCAAATTTCTAATCATTGTTTATTTTAGGTTCTCAACAGATGAAGGACAGTGCTGGCACAGCTATGTTTTCAGTAAGGAACCCATCTTTTTCACTGGTTTGGCATCAGAACCTGGAGCAAAATCGATGAATGTTAGCATCTGGGGATTTCAAGAGAGCTTCTTATCTCGCCAGTGGATCTCATATACCATTGATTTCCAAGATCTCCTCAGCAGAGACTGTGAGTGATCTTATTACTTACAGAAATATCAGCAGCCACACACTATTATGGCTTTACAGATCAGAAGAGCAGTTGAGGCAGAACATCTTGCATAAACTGTGATGTTATTCAGAGGTGATGCCGTACTTTTCAAAATTAGAATACAGCGTAGTCCTTGCTTACCAACCAGTTGTTTAGTGAGTGTTTGGAGTTGCGACATGAGTGGTACCTACAACTGGTCCTCAAAATTCCGGCCCTTCCAGTACCCCTATAGTTATGTAATCATGATTTGGGCACTTGGCAATCAGCTTGAATTTAATGACAGTTGTAACGTCTCACTGTCACATATTCACCATCTGGAACCTTCCCTTTTGGCTTGCCACATGCAAAGTCAATGAGGAAGCTGGGAAGGAAAACCACATGTTGCTCTGATAAGTCTCTCTCTCCGCCTTCCTGACTATTGGGCCAGATACTTCCCTGAGCCTCCCTGAGCTCCCACCCACACCATGCCTTCCTCCACTCAGCCTCCATGCACTCCTACCATGCTCTCTTTTTCTCAGCTTCCCTACACTTGCACTATGTCTCCATCCCTCAGCCTTCATGCCACAGTAGCCGCATCACCCATCTTGCATGTGATCCGCACCTCCCCCTCTTCGCTGGCAAAGGACTGCAGGAGGCAGTCACAGCCGAAAACAGAGCTTGGGAGCCCGTTTTCACTTGCAGAGCACTCAGGCTACCCGACACGAGTGACATCGAGCTGCCTACACCCACCCCAGCCCCTCAAAGTCAAAAACAATCCTGATTTGGCCCTCAATGAAATTGATTTTGACACCCTTGTTCTAGACTATTTATGTAATTCTACAAAAGATTTCCTCCACCTTTGTTCACTTAAATTGATTGTACAGGGGAGCAAGGATTTCTCCCTTCATTCCTTCTTGTTGGTTGGTGTGTATTGCAAATGCAGGGCCCATGAGATATAGGTTTGCAAACTCTCAACTGGAAAAACTACACAATTCCTTTAGGGTCCAGTAATATCTGATTGTAACACTTTGTGTAGAATTGAGAATTGTCAGGAAAAACACTTACTGCTCTTTTTAGTTTCTTTTGGCAATCTTAGAAATCTGGCCATTATTCTTTCCTCAGGTGAAGAAAAGGATTATACAAAGTGGTTGGCTCATTCCAATAATCCCAGTAACCCCACAGATGGATGCATACTGGGCTACAAGGAGGAATATAGACGCCTTCGCAAATCTTCTGTCTGTAAAAATGGCCGGGACTACATTGTGACCAAGCAGCCATCTGTCTGTATTTGCACATTAGATGACTTTCTTTGGTACGCTAAAAATCAAGAGTCTGGTAGCACCTTTTCCAGTTAACAAATTTTACTACAAGGCATAAGCTTTCAGGAGTTGCTTTTGGAAACTTCATTAGATGCTTAGAGTGGCATTTTCCTTTCTTGGTCTTTTTTAAATGTTATGAAATGGTCAGAGCCATTGCTGTTTCTCTCTTTAGTTTTCCACTAGAACTTACCTTTAGTCAGTAATAATGGCACAGTAGCTGCTCAAGATTTGCAGTTATATCTTGGGGTTGAACTGTATCAGAGATACCGCCTGGCTTCTTAGTCCGTCCGTCCCCCTAAGATCAGGCCCCATTTTTCTGCTTCCTCCACTGACAAAACTGTCTGTTTTCTTACTGCCATCTTCAAGTATCTTCTATTTTCTCAGACTGTGACAGCAGAATCCAGCCCAATTGTCAGCAGGGAAGTTGATTTGTGTCATTGGTGACCTATTAAACATCAGACAATGTCTTGATTCACACATAGCAGTAAAGTATGCTTTGTTTTAAGCACCGAACAAGTCAGAGTGGCCTAGTTCTGATCTAATTGCGAAGTTATACATGTTTTATCCAGTGGCTGGATTTTTAATCCAGTGGCTGGATTAAAAAACCATAGTACTTTAGAACCACACTAACCACGTTAATAACCACATTCAAATAAAATAATGAAGCGTGAACACTACCACCTTCTGTGTATGACATGGCATACATAACATGGTTATAGTCCAAACTGCAAAACCTGTTGCAATGAGTCACCACTAGTGAACAAGACAAAGCAATGTGACTTAGTATGTCACAAAGATTACTAGCGATTATTACAACAAGCAGTAAGAGCTGTGCTAGAAGCTGGTTATGATTACCAGGTTTTATTAATAGGTTTCTTTGAGATGGCACTATTTTGTGCTTCTGCACAAAATACCTGATCTTATGCTCTCAGTTATGGCTGCACTTGCCAGTATTTCTTTAAAAAGCCATTTTTCACTGCAATAGGATTCAGCAAACAGTAATATAATTGGTCTAAAATTCTTATGTATATCATGCCTTTAATTTTGGCACACAACCTATTTTTCCATGTATTTTTCATTCATGCAATACGTGAATGAATATAATACATTCAATTATATAAATGCCTGCTTAAATATTTAACGTATTACAAATTAGATGCTTATTCTGGAAAATGAGTAGGCAGTTGGAATCTCAATGCAAAAAAAAGTGTCCTCTGGAAATATGGGAATCTTCACTAACCAGCTCATCAGCTGGATGTTTGCAAACAGGTTATACAACGCAAGTGGTAGTGAGAAATTGGCAGGCTGTTAAGCACTAACTAATTGGCTGGTTGTTTCATACAGCGTCCCATTTTTCTTTCTTGAAGATTAGTGGATCAGTAAACTGGTAGGACCAGATTTCTTACTGATAGTACTAATGAAAGTAGAAACCAGTGATCTTAGGTAAGTTTGTTGTGGGAGGACCAAGATAAGGCTTCCTCTCAACAAACTTACTGTTTACCAGTTAACATTAAGGGAATCTTGAAGATGATTCAAGAACTAAGATACTATACAGTACTGTAGTTGAATATTGTACCCCAAAACAACAACAAGTATATGGCCTGAATATGTGCTTTAACCTAGATTAAACAGAATTTGTTCAGGCTTTCTTCTAACACTGAACTTCCTGGAAAATTAGCAAACTTGCTTGACAGTATTTTTATCATTGCATTGCATGAACTCTCTGTGTTACTTCCTTTTTCAAGCAGTTGACTGGAACTTCAGTAGACTCATGAGCTGTTAAAACAGGAACATGCTTCTCTCAAGGCAAACAGGAAACCATTCAGAGCCATCTCTGTACATTTCTTAGTAAATCTTTCATCCCTTCAAATTTTATAGCAGGGGTGTAATGCTCCTGGTTCGGACTGGATCGCCCGATCTGGGAGCGATGGAGGCGGGTGGTTTGGAGAACCGGTAGCAAAAAACCCTGCCCTCCCCTCCCCCCCACAATGCCCAGCTGAGCCGCACAATCATCAGAGGCTTTTTTTTTTTACTTTTAAAAGCATTTTTTCTACAAAATGCTTTTAAAAGTAAAAAAAAAAGCCTCTGATGATTGCGTGGCTCAGCTGGGATCATCAAAGGCTTTTAAAAGAAAAAAAACCCTTTTTTTTCTTTTGAATGCCTCTGACGATCCAAGCTGAGTTGCCTGATCGTCAGAGGCATTTAAAAGAAAAAAATGCTGATCAGGCAACTCAGCTGGGATTGTCAGAGCCTTTTGAAAGCATTTTTAACAACTTCTTTGGTGAAGAGGTTGTTAAAAAATGCTTTTAAAAGTAAAAAAAAAAATGGCCACACCCACCCAGTCACATTACCCCCCCACACCAAGCCACACCTACAGAACCGGTAGTAACAAATTTTAGATTTCACCACTGTTTTATAGGCTCATATTTGTCTAAAGTAGGACTAGACAACCTAATGCCCCAAGTCAGCATGACTAACAGTAAGACACTTTGAGAGTTGTAATCCAAAATATAGAAGGCAACAAGTAATCTACACCAAACTAAAACTTGCCACCACCTAATGATCTATCCATGAAAAAATGGAACCCAATGATGTCTAGAACAATACCATTCAGAGCATGTCCTGCTACATGACCAAATACAGGTAGTTCTTGACTTATGACCACAATTGAGCCCAAAGTTTGCTAAGTGAAACATTTGTTAAGTGAGTTTTGCCTCATTTTATGACCCTTCTTGCCAGAGTTGTTAAGTGAATCATAGCAGTTGTTCAGTTAGTAACACAGTTGTTAGGTGAATCTGGCTACCCCATTGACGTTGCTTGCCAGAAAATTATCAAAGGTGATCACATGACCCTAGGACACTGCAACCATCATAAATATGAGTCAGTTGCCAAATGTCTGAATTTTGATCACGTGACCATGGGGATGCTGCAGTGGTCGTACGTCACTTTTTTCAGTGCTGTTGTAACTTTGACTAAATCGCTAAAAAAGAGCTGTGGTGAAGCAGTGGTTAAAATGCAATATTGCAGGCTAACTGACTGCTCACTGGTAGGAGTTCAATTCTGACTGGCTTGAGATTTACTCAGCCTTCCATCCTTCCCTGGTCAGTAAAATGAGGACCTAGATTGTTGGGGGCAATATGCCGACTGTAAATCGCTTAAGACTTACAGCACTATGAAGTGGTATGTAAGTCTAAATGCTAAAGGCTAAATGAGCTTTTGTAAGTTGAGGACTACCTGTATAATTCAGAAAGGTAAGATATGGAGGTTTCTAGACTGGTGATATTATCCATTACTAATGAAGTGGGATGATAGTGGGATGATATCACCAGTCTGGTAACCTCCAATACAGTCAGCTCAAGTAGAAAAACTGTCTGTGGAGTTAACAATACGAGTAGTTACTGTATTCTTGTGAGCCACTCGTGCACTTTTTCCCTGCCCGTCGACAGCCATCACTGGCCCTGCAGCACTCATGCCATCCTTATCTGCTTACTAGCCTGTTTGCAAAACTCCTGGGAGTCGCTTAATGAACAATTCTCATTTAATGGCAGCATTGGAGAGTGCTGGGATTGCTGTTGCTCAGTAATGTGATCACATGACATTGTCCTTTACAACCACATTGCTTAGTGCTGAAAATTCCAGTCCCAATTACCAATGTTAACCAAGGACTCTCTGTAGTTCAGGTGAATCTTCCTTTTGTTCTGGTCATTTCTGCTCAAAGAAAAACATTCAAAACCCCCAGGTTATTAAGCAGGGCACTTTGTTGGGAATGAAGTCATTATAAACTGAAGCAACTATGACTTTTTGTCCCCAGACCAGTATGGCAAAGGGAACAGGGACAATTTCACCTCATCTTTTCCACCAACCTGATCTCTGTAATACGCGTTAGGTAAGGTCAATAGTGCACAGCCAGATCCTGAATGTTACCATAATTTTCTTGTTTTCTAATCTGGCATTCAGGAATACCATCTTCATACTGAATTGGGAAGGCACCATCAAATAGAAGACTATATAGCTGAGAGACTAACAGAAATCAGGAACACCTGTCATTTCTGTATCATCCTCTGCTTGCTATGCTTGCAATGCCTGCCACAGAAAAACCTTTCAGTACTTATTTTGAAAGGGTGTGCATGCACGTGTGTGTATATGTGCGTGTGTATGTATGCATTACATTCATGATAAAGCATCTTAATAATCACCTTTCCTCTCTGCAGATATATATATATATAACCACAAGTATCATGATAACAGTCAAAATCTTTACGGTCTTCTTTCCACATAAGCTAAATATCAGTAAATATTTGTGTAAACGTGCATATATGTTTCAGATGAAGTCAGTGGCTTTTCTTTCTATGTATTTGTTTGTTTATTTGTCCTCCAGTGATTTTGGCTATTTCCGCCCAGAAAACCAGTCTGAATGTGTGGAGCAGCCAGAGCTGAAGGGACATGACTTGGAGTTTTGCTTGTATGGGAAGCAAGAGCTGTTAAAGACCAGCGGGTAATTTCTTGTAAGATCCTAATGCATTAGCAGTAGCATGCAAATTGATGTCCTTAACCAGCAAGAGAAATTGGAAGATGGCCTTAGGGTTGTGGATCCTTTTGTAAAATAAATATGTTTAAACTGTTGGGTCTTTTAGGGTCCCAGAGTGCTCTGTTAAACACCATTCCCCTCTACAAAGTATAACCTGGCCCAATAAGAAAATCTCATGGGATCAGGGGATGCCTGTGGTAGGAAACAGTTTGACCAAAGCCTGGAAAGGAATGCCTTGCAGATCTTTTTTCCGCTCCAACCTGTTTTGGAGATAAAGTTTGTATATGAATGAAGGCAAATATAAGTGTCCCAGGATAATATTGTAAGATCCAATCTGGGTCGATCACCGGGACTAGAGGTTTAGTCTTCTGAGCTTTCTGACTCATGCTAGAGCCCATCCTCAAGGAACTTTTCTCTCACCAGAATGTGTCTCACTCTGGTAAGAGAGAAGATCTCTGAGAATGGGTTCCAGCTCTAGTTCAAAAGCTTGGAAGACGAAACTTCTGGTCCCGGTGACCAACCTAGATGCCACATTATCCTGGGACACTCATATTTGCCTTCATTTGTATACAAGTTTTACCTCCAAAAACATTAAACCTCTGGTCCTGGTGACAGACCCAGATTGGATCCTGCAAAGTTTGTATAGCTAAAAGAGAGAAAGTACAGCCTAATTCTCTGAGGGTCTGAGAAAAGGTAGAAATGTGAGTGAGAGATGAAGGAGTTTCAGTTGCCATTTGAAGTTCACTGAACTGAGAAAGTAAAAGGGACATCGGTTTTTAGCACATGAGTTGGAAAAGATGGGAGTTAAGCAGATTGAAGCCAGGAGGAAGCAACAGACAGCTAGGTGTGCCGATGTTCCAACAATTGGAGAAGATGCAGCTAAGACAGCTCAAAACCAGGAAGACCTAGTGTGAGATAACCTGTGCTAACCAGGCTAGTTCAGCAGATGGTCCAGAGGGTAGGTCCAGGGGGACCTACCTGGACCTATCCCCTGGACCAGTTCAGGAGATGGTCCAGGGGGTAGGTCTAATAAGAGACCCTGGTGCTCTACAGGGTAGTGATTCAGGCCACTGAGAAAGTCAGTGAGACTCAGGCCACTGAGAGAGATAGACTGGATGACCGAGTAAGACACCCCTGATGAAAGGCCTTCCAGAGAAACCATAGCCACAGAGGACACAAAACAGGTCCAGCAGTGGGAAAAATGACTGCCAGTTGGAGACAGGCTGACTTCACTGGGGAGGCTTCCTGAGGCAGAGTGACAATAAAGATTTTTAATCCTAGCGCATTTGTAGGATATGAGGATTCTTTTTTGTGAGTGAAACTCTCCTGACTTATATGTTATATTGACCGAAAAGTTCTATTGCCAAAATGTTTTGAGAGCAAAAAGCTTGATCAAATATTCATTGATTATATGCCATCTTATTAATTGTTTAAATACCATTTTGAAGGGCCAGTCCTAAAATAATGTTGACTGTAGGGGAGTTTTGTAGAACTTGAGATAATTCAAGGTTAATCAGGCAAATAAATACTGTTCAACTTCCCTGTTCTGAACTGGCACTGACATAGGTAACTAATCTTTGCTGGCTTGGGATGCTGTCACTCATTAAGAGAAAATCACCTATTGAAGAAAATTATCTATTGAAACTGGTTTTTCTTTTCAGATATCGGAAGATTCCAGGGGACAAATGTGTAGGTGGGAAGAATCCCAAACGTAAAGAGACAGATCTGAAACAAAAATGTACAAGCAACTACTTGAGGTCAAGTCCATTGGTATGTTACACAAAAAAGAAAAGAAAAAAAATCTGCTGAAATAATCGTGGTGGATAAGAGAAAACATTCTAACATAGTCTAAAAAGAGGGAGGGGGAATTATTAACCCTGCCAGTTAATAATTAATGCATAAGAAGTATTTTTCATAAACTTTTCTGTTATTGTTAAACTCAGTTTTCTGCAGTCACTGTGATAAATGAGCTTTAGAGATCAGCTGCTGAGACCAGCTGTTTTGCAGTCTAGCTGCTGATTAGCATTTTGAGTGAGAGAAATCTAATTGCAAAGGGCTTCACCTTTTCCCAATTTCTTTTTGCTTTTCCAAATCTGTGCTGCATTCAAGACAGGAGTTCAGGCCCTTTTGGTAAGGAGCAATTGAGAAATGCTAGAAAGATCATTATAGAAGCATTTTGTAACTACCGTGGTCCTGTGTCTAATAATGTGTTACTTAAAGCTTTAGACCGCTTTCTGCTTTCTTTCTACAGAATACCCCTTCTAACTCTACTCCAGTCATCCTGGCTGTAATTGCCTTGATGCTCATCACTGCTGTCGCTGGAGTAGTCATCATTAAGAAATATGTCTGTGGGGGAAGGTGAGCCTCAGAGTGAAGAATGACAAAAATAGAGCTTGGGGTGGGGGGGGGGGAGAGGATGGAACAGAGATATTATGCTGTCTTTGTTACATAGATGTAGAAGCAAAAGAACTAGACTGAAACACATTGGTAGCAATGTCATCCTTATATGAGGAGAAATAAGTCACATGTTCCTATAAACTGAGTATTAGTGATGCTGCTAAACTCTTTCTTTCTTTCTTTCTTTTTTGGTCTCCAAAGCAAGTCATTGATTTTTTGTTTGTTTCCAGAATTGGGTTTTGCGATTGAATGAAAGCAGTGGGGAAAAGGTGGCCTCTGGGCTCTTTGAACCACAGCAATGCTGCTGTGAATAATCTAGAAAAATCTGCTTTTAGATTTAGATCAATGAGAGACATGAAAGGGGGAGAGGGGAATTGAGTATCATGAACATCTGGGGGTGGGTGGGGAAGATATTTTTTTTAAGCTGACAGGTTTGCATAGGAAAAATCAGAGCAGTGACAACATTCACTTCTGCTTACCTGAGCACAAATGGTTCATTCAGAGCAAGAATAAAGCTCAGATCAGATTTGGCCATTTGTTGAATCATCCACCAATCACTGAAATGTTTGATTTGTTGTCTAGTTGTATATGGGGTGGGATTCTCTCTATCATTTAGAGAGAACTTGGTATCAGAGAGTTGGAGAACCACTGATATAATAAGAATCACTGATTACTTCTAGGCTTAGTAATTTCTCTGACAACTGTTCCTGTTCCTATCATTTTGAAGGCTTTATTCCTTCCACTTTTTATAGCTTATTGTTACTGTAAAGTAGTTTTCTGAAGAAATTGAGATCAGTAATAGCAGCCAATATATTAAGACCTTCAAAAGTTCTCTGCTTTAACTTCTTAAGGGAGTCTGAATTGATATAACCGAATGTACAACAGTTCTTTCATCAGTGTTTTTCACATTCCTAGATTTCTGGTTCACCGATATTCTGTCCTGCAGCAACATGCAGAAGCGAATGGCTTTGAAGGACTTGACATACCTGGTGCCAATAAAACTGGTTACCATGATGATTCTGATGAGGCAAGTGACATGCATCTTTCTAGGTAGTATTGCTTAGCTGAGAACCTGACAACTGTGAATTGTCTTTCCATATTGTTTAGCATATGTCAGTTTAAAAAGACGATCTGTTTTCTGAGATACTGGGGATAAGAACTGTTTTAAGAAACTGGCTGGCTTCATATTTACCACAGCCAGATTTGAGAAGAACTCTTAATTCAAAATACTAATTAATGTATAATATTTTTTTTCTTTCCATTCAGGATTTGTTGGAGTAGTGATGTTCTCACTAGGATTGCACACTTCATGGGTTTGGCTGCTGCTATAGAAGGGCAAGAATGCCAACAGTCCATTTTACTTCTGATATGGATGCCTTTCCCGTATCTGAGAGAGTCTATATTCCTTTTGCTTCTATCAAATGTCTAAAACCAACAGAACTGCAAGAACTGCATTAGATTTTTTTAAGGGTGAGGGCAAGGTTCTCTAACTCTGAGGCATGAAGAAGGAAAGCTGTTTAATTTAAATATGATTTTATTTTAATCAGATTTTTCCAGCTCTTAAAAGGAGAACTAATAGGACTGTGAAATAAGGATTTCACTAAATATTAGCATTACTAGGTACGATGTACTATGCTGCTGGAAGAAACTCCCAAATCCCCAAATGGGAAACCCATACTGCGCTCCAGCACTGTGATTAAATTGCATTGAAGCTCTTTAGCACGGCAACACTCCTAGCAAACAGAGCAATGAGATGCTGGTCAGAGATTGAGGGTATTAACCAGCATCACAATGGGCTGTGTGCCAAAATGCATTTTGTTTTTGTTTCATCTAAAATGTAATCAAATGGGTAGATGTGTACCGTGTAACATAAGGATGACTCCAACGCTTGAAATAAGTTTGCGGCCCAACATCCTATAATTCCAAGGAACTGAACTGTGAAATTAGCATGGGTACTGCCATAAATTCAAAAACAAACCACACAGCTCTGGATGGGAAAGAGATTTTTTTTTTTTAAATTTAAAAATAAGTGGTACAGATCTGTTAGAAGTAAGAGTTATTTAAATTGTTATCTCTTTAGGTATTCCATTAGATACATTAGATCAGTTTCTTGAAGGAAAACTTGGCAGCACTACGAAGGTTTCAGTATTTTCCTTTTCACATGTTCTCTTGAAAGGAATAGATTGGTGCTTGCCACTTCATTACCATTTTACTATTGTAGATTTATGAGCCCCTTTCTATCAATACAGTTAAACTGCTGTAATACCCTTGTGAAATCATATGCTTCATTTTCCTAAAGTAATAGAAATCGAATCTTCACAATATTTGATTCAAATTGTCTTGAAATCTAGTTAGAAACTGATCTACTAGAAAACTAGTTGACCAGTTGAAAGCACTCCAAACCCCAGTAGACAATTTTGAATTTTATGCGGGTAGACTTTTGCTTTCCCAATGGGGCGACTCCAGTGCTTCCCTCCTGCCGTTTCCATCTGTGCTCCAGGAGGTCATTTGATCCTCCAAAATATATTTGGGGTGCAGGTTGGGATGGAAGGAGAGAAATGTTTTCCAATACATTCAGCAACTGAGTGAATGTTTCAGTAAGTTGCTGAAGCGCAATTGGGTAAATCCAACTGTAACAATGGTGAGGTTTTTCCACTGATGGTGGAGAGAAGAACTGTTAATATATGGTTATTGAAGTTGAAATTTGAGGTGTCCCCCCCCCCTTAAATTTGGGGAAAACACTGAGGGAGGATTCTTCATTTAAAAAATATTTTAAGACTATTTTAGGAGATTCCATTACAGATACCATGTGCTTGCTATAGAATATTAGAAACCCATTTCCAAGTTCAACTGTTGCATCCACAGTGTTAATTAAGCTGCAAAACACTGAGCAATGTTGCACCATCTCATTTATAAAACAAACGGAATCCTTTTATTTGCACTCCAAAGGAATGTTCATAAACATTAATCTTGGTTTTTGATGGTTTTTATTCATCCTTTCATTAAAGGATTACACCCACAAGAAGATACACGTGTTTCAGATATATAAATTTGGTCTCTTTCAAAATAAAGAATTGTGACTGACTTTTCCTCATTTGTGAGTTGGGCTTGGCAAATAGAACTTTTTTTTTAAAAAAATGGAAGAGAACCTTTTTTTTTAGGTCAGTTCTAAATCTGGATCTCAGGGTGTTTTGCGTGATGATGTTCATCCATCTATTCCCTTCTTTCATTCTTACCTGGAAAAGGATCAAACCAGCAAAAAATACTCATTCAAGGTCTCTGCAGGAGACTTCTCATCTTCTCTACTGCCATGCTACTAATCTGGCACTTGAGATATACTTCCAAAGGTTATGATGACACTTGAGATGCTGCTATCATAGCATTGGAAATCATAGCTATTGGGTGGGGGAGTATGCAAAGACTCTGGGCTGACTAAAAATGGAGGAAGTTGAGCTTATATTGCACTAAATTGGATAATTACAAATATCACCAATTTTATATGTTACACAATCTCATCCTGATCTAGCATACACATTCCTATTTGCAAATGACCACCTTCTGCATTATTTGGTGATTAATTGTTTAATATTTGTCTCATCATTCATCTTCATTTTCCTTTCCTTTCAACTTGATGCAGTCCCTAAAAATAAGCTTGATCTGTTGGAGAGGCAGTTAGCGTGTCACTGATGATTTGCATCAGATCAATTAGGATTTGTTAGCTGTTCAAAAGCTACCTGGAACTTCAAGAAAGAGCAGGCTACTAAAGTTATGATGCTTTCCAACTCTCCTTCGATAGCAATAAAATGAGAGTGAGAAGCCTATTGCAAGCGGTTGTCTTGAATTTGTCCTCCATCCCTCTCAATTCTTGTGTCCTTACTGTGGTTTCTGATCCTTTTTCTTCTTTTGTACCATTGCATAATATAATTGAGTCCAGGATACGGCAGTAATCTTTCCAGATTGTTAATCCCTGATGAAAAACAGATAAATGCACCAACAGGAATACTCATAAGACAAAAGAAATGGCAGGAAGAAATGTCTGTTCCTGGAAGAACTGTTCCACATAACAATCCCACAAGTTATTTTTTGTGTATAGTATTGGATAATACACAAGCACACCTGATATATCAGTAACATGTACCGTGCAGTGATGTTGCTTAAAGCTCATGGTTATCAATTCTTGAACTAAAAGAGATAGTTAGTCCTTTATTACACTCTCAAACTATTTAAACATACTTGTGCAGAACCTCCCCTGTGTAGAATCAAATTGCTCCACTAAATTGGATGTGACGACTGAAATCTGGTATTGGAAATGTAGAAAATCTGTCATAGATCTTCCCCAGCACAATGTGTATGTAATAAGTGATTACTTCTTCTTTCTAGTATATCTCAACTTTCCCTACGTATTAAGGCATCTCGGAGAGGCTTAGAAATCTTGTTATTGGGTATTTATCTCTCTCAGGCCTGGGACCTCTTCCTTTGCCTCATTTCTGTTGGCCTTTTCTTCTCAAGGTAGAGTACATTGACTGACGTGGTGAGAACATTCCAATAAACTGAAAACTGCCCAGTAAATCAGGGGCTTATGACAGCTACACATCTGCGCTGGGCAGTGGTAGTCTTCCTCCCATAGTGTTGAATATGTAGATAATGTGACATATTTCTCACTGTTTTGTAACTGTTGCCCAAGCAACATAGCAACCATGGCAGTGTTGCCATTGCATGCGCTTTGAAGCATAACTGTCTTCCTAATGTGCCTGCAAGGCAGACCATTCTTGTTCCATACCACAGATGGTATGCTGTGTAGCCAAAAGCCATTGTTAATAGCACTCCTCTATACAGAAATTTCCTAAGATGTACAGTCTGAGGCAACATGCAAAAGATAACACAAAGGAGCCATGTATAGAGTTTTGTAAATATGCCTGGCTATATTATAAATTTGTACTGGTATTTTTCTGTATATTTGCAATATTTGGGTTAGAATTAATAAATTGGCTTTTATTTGGAGTTTATGTTGTCTACCTTTACTCATTGAGTATCAAATCTCTTACAGGATTATGTTTACAATTAAGCATTACTTAGCTCATGTTTTCAGGCTTCCTGCACAATATTCTGGTTTTGTATAAATGATCTAGTTTCTATCCCTGGTTTGCCTTCACAATTGACTGCTTCTTACTCTCTCAACCATTGTGCTCTTCTATACAATAACTTGACCAATTCTTTGATTTCCCCTGTGAATAGTTTGCAAGACCTCTCTATTAGAAAGGTTAGGTTTCTTTCTTTTGTTTCATGGAAGAAGCTCAAGGCCTCAAGACATTTTTCTTTTTGAAAAACTATGCTTCAAGTTAAACAGGTCATGAATAAGAATGAATGGAAGAGCACCAGGGCATTTGTCCTGATGCTCTTGAGTTCCACAAAGTTTGTATTGTTATCAATCAAGAAATTGCCAATTCTTTAATGCAGTATTTTTCAACCTCAGCAATGTTAAGATGTATGGACTTCAGTTTCCCAGCCTGGAAAGGAACAACTTGCTGTGGGAGAACTCGCCCCAGGAGAATTCAACAAATACAAAAGTTAAATTAATTTTGATGGAACTGTGGCCAGTAATAATAAAGTCAGCCCAGAAATACAAGAGTTACAATACTTTCAACGGAAATGTGGTCACCGGTAATAAAAGTACCTAAATGAAATGATTATTACAGCATTGAATTGTCCTGCTGTGAGTTGTCCTGTGGCGAGTTGGGACAATGAGTTGTCCCTTTCCAGGTTTCCATTCTGGGAGCGGAAAGTTGAAGTTGAGCAACAGTTTCACTTTTCATGCTGTTCAGCAGAGATGGGTTTCAGCAGGTTCTGACCAGTTCTGAAGAACTGGTAGCGAAAATTTTGAGTAGTTCGGAGAACCAATAGTAAAAATTCGGACTGACCCCACCCCCATCTATTCTCTGCCTCCCAAGTCCCAGCTGATCGAGAAGATATGGGATTTTTGCAGTAACCTTCCCCTGGATTGGGGACAGAATGGTGATTTTACAGTATCTTTCCCCTGCCACGCCTACCAAGCCACTTCCACCAAGTCATGCCATGCCCACCAAGCCACACCCACAGAACCGGTAGTAAAAAAATTTGAAACCCACCACTGCCGTTCAGATCTTAATACCGTAGGCCTAAAGCTAATTCCAAGTCGATTAAATGCAGAATCATTTTAAGAGCAAGTGACCTGGTTTCAGACTCTTAGAGATAAGAGAGTAGAGTGATATTTTCAGACTTTCCTGCCCCGCCAAATGGTTTTTCAGAATGTATGTATATAGGTATATGTAACTCAGGCAAGTAATGGAAACATTCTTATAACACTGATTAACAGGCTAGAAATGGAGTAAGCAAGCATTAAAATCTGATGGTTTGTTTGGAACAGTAAATTTTAATTTTCTTTGAATATTTTAAAGCATAATGGTCCCGTCCAGCATCTTTGGATTGAAATTTCTCTTCTTCCCAATAAAAAGCTGCAGTTTTATCAGAGCTTCCCTTTCACATCCTTGTTTGCTCATCTTGTTCACATGGCAGATAGGACTTTTATTTCAAATACATTTCATATCTAGATTTATCCTTTATTTTGCCCCTCTAGATTGAACTGGGGACACCACAAAAGGCCTGGAGTTTGTAAGTGCCTTCTAGTTCAAATACATTCAGATTAAAACCCTGCAAAATGGTATTACTGTTAGTTGGCGATGGTTCTGGCTCTATTTTATCTCTGATCTTAGCTCTTGAGAATATTGCATCCTTACAGATTTGGGAGTTGTCTTGGATTCATGGGTTCTGCTAGAGCAGCAGGTGGAGATCACAAAAATTGTGCCAATTATGGGCCACTATGGACCAAAATGTCAGGACAACAATGATTCCTATTCACATACACACTGCTGTAACATCCTCTGCAAATCCTCTGTTTTGAAGATGACTTGGAAACTTCAATGGGTCCAAAATACATGTGGTGGTTTCGGTTACTTATGGGTAACTGATTTAACAAACATTGCATTGGTTATTGGTTTTCATCTGGATCTAAATAATGTCAGCATTATGTGGCTTGCATCCAGATATGCAGAAGTCCATATCTGCTGCACATTCAGATGTCCCTCTGCAACCTTTAAGAAAAAAAATGCCCACCCCATAGGTGATAAAGGTAGTGGCTTTGGCAACATACCTCTGTGACTTCCCTTGCCCTTTAAAACACATGGGTATTCAAGTAAAAGCACTTTTGGACTTTTTAGGAAGCCTTGAAACATTCCATCAAGAGTACTTGGGCTTCTTAATTATTTCTGATTACTATGTTGTTTTATTGATTATTCTTGTAGCAAGTCATGTATGTGAGATGGGCAGCTATATGAATGAAATAAGAATGAATCAAAGCCACCTCAAATCCTTGTGAAGTTGGCCGTCTATACATTACTGTACCAATAAACTATTTCCGCTTTAGTGTACAAATAAATCATCAATGCTTGGGAACCCAAGTACAAATATGTTCAATATTTGCTTTTGGGTGGTATATAGTCACAGATTTTTTTAGGTTACAAAATCACTATATTGATTGATTGGACTATGTTGATCCAAGTGACTAACTGAACCGAACAAAGCAGTGGAATTTTGGAACAAATGGCAGCATTTGGTATTTCATCTTTTCTTGACATAAGCTGTCTGCCTTAGATCTGATCTAAGTGGAATAAAGGAATAGCTCTTTCTCAGTGAAATTGTGCAATTATCTTCCCCCACTCCTCTAAAAAGCTTTGCAGTAGTTGCCATTTCAGTCAAAACAAATTCAAGCAGTTCCAACGCATTTATTCAACTCTCCTTCAAATGTGATGTCTTTTATCATCACCACTAAAGCTGAAATTATTTCTACTACTCTCAGTAAAATGGTACTAGCCTTTGGGAAGTGCTGTAATGAGTTTTTGGGGCCTACTGAGGAAGACTTGAGGATATATTTCCAGGATGCCTTTTTTTGTTGTTAAAATGTCAAAACTCAAAAAAAACAAAACAAAAAAACCCAAGTCCTCATCAGTACTTCTCATTAGCATAAAGTGACAATTCTGTAAAATGTTTGTGGAAAAATCTGAAGCCTGGAGTCATTAGAAACAGAATGGAGGAGATGGATCTTTTGAATTTAGGAGCATTATTTTCCCCCCTCTAAATACCAGCATCTTTGGCTGTTTCCTAATCAGCACAAATATTCCTGATTTTGTTTACAGGATTCTAAGTTGCACGGTAGACAATTATATTGGTACCTCAAGTCTTTTTGCCATTCTTAACAGAAAACCTACAGCAATAGCGCTCCCATAGGTACACCTTAAAAATCAATATTAATGCTCAGAGCTCAGCCCCTTACCCAGTGAGAGTACTACCGAGGCTTTGTTTCATGTTTTTTTTCTGAACAGCTTTAAGGCCCTAGGAAAGATCTCTAAATTTCATACCTTCTCCTCAGTGCTTATAGTCCATAAAGATACAACTTTTTTCGTCCCACCATTGCCTTTCTGCAGTTATTTTCCACCTGACAGTTTTAATTGCAGCACTTAGCTTGTCCTGAATGCTGCTTCCTTTGTCCTTCTCTGCAACCCTTTTGTTCAGCAGTGCATTTGTGAAAGAGACTATTCCATTTTTTCCCCCTGAAACTGGTGCACGAATCTTATCTCTCTCATACACAATGGGAATCAAGCAGGAAAGCAGGCTGGATCAGGAAAGATCTGCTTAATGTGTTTAGATTTGTGCAGAACATGCAATCTGCACACACAAAAAATACAAAGCAGTAACAACAATATGAGAGAAAAATTGGAGATTCAGTGTCATATACATTATTGATAACATGAATTGTTTAAGAAGATATGGGGGGAAATGGAGTGAACTATGAAGATCAGATACTAAGGTACCCTACATCTATATTTTGTTATAAGTAACATGCCTGGAATTAGAAGGAAAGCAAGATAAATAGCAAGAATAGCTTCTTATTTCTCAGCATAATTCAACAATATGACAAAAGGCATGGAATATTCAAGGATGTAACATTCATGAGATAAATATTTCAATCCGACAATGGCTGTCCATATTAAAGGAAAATGGCTAAGTTTTTATTTAGAGTTCAGATTATATGTCTACATCTGTATTCTCCAATTACATCCCTTTTGGTTGCCAGACATCTGCTTCTAGTTTTTCGAGAAGAAATGCATTTTCCTGATTTCATTTTAAAAATCAGAATTAGACAAAAGGAAGAATGTACAGAGCTTGATGTGGATTTCGGTGAAGATCATTTATTTCACCTATGCTAAGGCAATTTTTGATACAAGCAAAATAAAGAAGCAGGTCCCAAAGTGATATCCTACATAATTAGAGTTATATCTAATAACAGTTGAAAACAGCAGATTATTAAATGTCAGATACAAATTTGTCAAATGATTCTTATTGCCTATACAGGACTTTTACAGTATTGATGAGATATGTGATTTTACAAGCTAAAATCTACACTCAGGTGGAAATTGCATTTTAATGGAATACACAATTGTTAAAATTTTTATATTAACCTTTGGGTCATGAAATAACAAATATGAGAGAGAATATATACCACGAGACTACTTACACAGAGGTGAGCTAAGTACCTCATCCCTTTCCTGAAAGTCATTAAATAGCACCAAGTTGTCTTTGGAGTCTTTGTCAAGCAAGATCCTTTGAAGTAGGACCCACACTATTATCGGAGGCAGTGATGCCAATAGCAAACTAACACAACTCTTTTGAAGTTTCGAACAATCAAGGACTATCTGCTTTGAAAAATGACAAACCATTACAAACCAATTCCAATTTCCAGATGATGAACTGCATGGGTGAATCTATAAATGAGCTGCCTGCTTGGGCAAATGATGGGTGGTACTGATAGGCAAGATTTCCTTGGTAACAACTGTCAGCAGCAACAAGTCAGCATTCCCATCTGGCAGTGTGCATGTGGGTGTACACCTTTTGTGGTTTGAAAATAATATAAATAGAGGTACTGAAAAGTGAAGGCCACTCGTGAAGAAATTGCTTCTGAACAATGCAGCATAACTTGCCCATCACTTGACTTTCTTCTAGTGGTACCTAGTCCAGGCACCAGCAGTGAGGTAGGAGCTCTTGCTTGAAAAGACCAGGAAACAGAGTTACTCATTTTCAGGTTAATACCAATGGGATGGGTAAACAAGGTTCTTTAGCACAGCATAGTTTTTGCTAAAAATGTGATGCGTTAGAACTAAAAGGTGGTAGAAGTTGTAGAAACAAGTTTAGGATAGATGTCATGTTGTCCATACTGGACTACCTCATATTAAAAACAATACATTTCTCAATTAAAAAAAAAAGTAGAGATACCACACATGATGGTCTATTGTGTGCTATAATTAAATACATTTTATACTCCACATACATTTGCTGGACTCAGGGCTCTGAATATAGTATGGCGGTATTTACTTTTTGTTCCATGATGGCAGATATAAAAACGACACAAGATGCAATTTAAGAATGATACAAGAATACAATTTAAGTTTCATTAATTCTATGTGTATCTAATTTTGTACTTATGTTTGACTAAAATCTAATTCTTTAGGGATATAATTACACATAGGCTCCTATGGATGCTTGAAGTTTGATTTGATGCAAACCATGAATTGAGAACCCTATTTCTAGGCCCCAGAGCACATTCCCAATTCTGTTTTGTTGCATGAGCTGTCAAAGCTTATTTTTACTGGAGCCAAACAGGTGGGTGAAATTAACATTAACAGTAACAGAGTTGGAGGGGACCTTGGAGGTCATCTATTCCAACCCCCTGCTTATGCAGGAGACCTATACTAGGGATTCAAACCACTGAACTGCTGACCTTTCTGATTGATAAGCTCAGCACCTTAGCCATTGAGCCACCTAGCCAGGCTATTATGACACCCACCTGATAGTTTGATTGGAGGCACTGAAGTGACAGTTATTTTTCCATGTTGCATTTACCACAGAGTTGGAATGGCTCTCTGTAAAGCCACATGACTTCAAAACACCCGAGCTGTAGTTACAGAAGGAAGGAAAAACCAAGGAATGGTTGGACCCACTGGATAGGTTTTCGCATGAAGTATTTGAAGAGCTATCATGTAGAAGACAGAACAGAATTGTTCAATGTTGTTTCAGTACAAGAATGTGGGTTTAAATAACATAGAAATATATTTTGGTTGGACATTGGAAAAAGAATCCTAACGGTAAGAGCTTTTCAATAGAAGAACAGATTGCCTTGTGAGGTTATAGAATCTGATTCTTTAGAGATGTTTTAACAAAAGCTGGAGTGCCACTGGTCAGATATGCTGTAGTGATAGATTCCTGCACTAAGCAAGGAATTGGATTATATTTCTAAGACCAATCCAATCCATTTTATGATGCTACACTGTATTTATGAAATTAGATTTTTCTTCTTTAAGTTCTTTATTAAGTTTTCATTGACCAATAAACACAAAATGTTCAGGGAGTGCATGCAAGCCAAATTGGAATATACAACAGATCTTAAAATGAAAAATAGCCTATATATCATAATTAAAAATAGCTGAACAAGTATTGTAGAGTAGAGCAAGAGACAAAAATGAAACAGATAAAAGAACTCTTGGAAAATTCGGTACGTTGAAGTACAGTTTCACTACTGAAATTATCCCAAATTTTGCTGTTCTGAGTTCAGTTCATTGTCACATGTTTTGTTTTCAGGAAAAGAAGGAAAGCTAAATTATTGCTAAGCCGTGTAGCAGATCAGGCCTCCTGTAACTATGGCTTCAAATTCAAGTTCAAGGAACCACACCAGCTCTAGTTTGAGTGAACATTTCCTGTCCCACAGCAAGACAGTGTTCATTGTTTTTTATACTGTCTTCCTCCTCTTGGGCATTCCAGGGAACATCTTGTTGCTCTCTGTACTCATCAGAGGTCTCCAAAGAAAAAGTGGCAGCCACATCTCACGCTTGACTGATCTTCTCTACATCAACATAGTAGCTCTTGATCTCTTCTTCTTCTTCTACAGCCTGCTGGTGATGTTTGGCAATTCCATTTTCAAGAACTGGCACTTGAATCACCTGTTGTGTGTCATTAATCACAGCTTGTCTTTATGGATCTCTTTTGCCAGCTTCTATAGCATGTTGGCTATTTCTCTCCTCCGCTATACTGCTATAATCCATCCAATGCGAGTAGTACCTGTTTCCCTAAAGCAAGTAGTTGGTGTTTGTGTGTTAATTTGTATTGTTGGCCTTTTGTTCACCACTCCTGTTTGGATTCATTATAAAATTATCCCGCTGGAAGGGGAAATATTTTGTGTGAACCAAGTGGAAAACAAAGAAATGACCCTTTATTTAAGACTCCTGGGAGGAATAGGATTCTTACCTCCCATGTTGTTGATGATGATCTGCTACTTCAGGATCATATTCACCCTAAGGATGAGAAGAGTAATATCCATTCAGACAGCTGCTACCTTGCATATTAATTGGCGAGCTACAGTGATGATTTTGGTCAACTTGGTAGTACTTGTGATCATGTGGCTTCCATACTGGCTAGTGATTTTCTTCATCAGGTATGAAGAATTGTTAAACACAGCTTGTAAGTATATAGCGTATCATCTGACATTCTTCCTCGCCTTTGCAAATCGCTGCATTAATCCATTTATTTGTTTTTGTCTCTCCTTCCAATTCCGAGCTAGATTGAAGAATCTCTTTCAGAGGACAAGGAAGAGACAGAATCAGCTAAGCACCATCCACCTGGGTAGAATAGATATTTTGGGCAGCTCATCATAAGACTTACGTTATATAGGCTGCGATTCCCAAAGACGTCACATGGGGTTACAATATTATTGCCAAGCTGAAGGATTCCTACAAAACATTCACAAGAGCGAACATAATTTGTACCAATTTTAAAATACCCAGTTTTTCCCAAAATAAGACTTCCCCTGATAATAAGCCCAATCAGGTTTTTGAGCACATGGCAATAAGGCCAAGCACTTATTTCAGGGTTCAAAAAAATATAAGACAGGGTCTTATTTTTGGGGAAACATGGTAGTTAACTTGAGTTCTTCATCTGGGAAAAGACGGTAGTTCTGGGGTATTTTTAGTTTGTTGCAGTTCTGGTTGCTTCATTCCCTAAAAGTTCTGAAGGAACAATTAATTTTTAATTTCATTATTGATCCTAAATATGGCTTCTTTTTGAGCTGTGTTATTCAACCAATGACATATTTTACTGCATCTGGAGAGAGCTGCTCAGTTTGAATGTCTCTAGATAGTTTTCTTCCTGCCTCAGCTACAGATTGCTGCTTTTGCTTTGTTTATTCCTGAGTTGTTTGTGTACCTTTAATTGGACACTGATTCATTCCCAAGGAATATTACATGTTTGTTCACTTCAAATGGTTCTAGTTGCAACAACAGAAGGAGGTCTTTAGAGGCAACGTTAATTGCACTGAAGCTTTTGCACTGGGAATTAAAAGTCCCTGGAATAACCTTTAATATTTGAGCTAAGAAATCCAATGCCTTGCCAAATAGGCTAATGAGATATCAGGAAGAAAGCTTCTCTGCAGTCATCCTTTAAGAGCCATAATTTCAGCCACTATTGTGAAGATGAGGAACCAGCATCCCCTCTAACAAATAAAACCTACAGTTATTCAGGTTACCCCAAGACTATTCAGCCTTACCTCCACATCTCCATTTTGCATTATTCAAATTGCCAAGCTCCTGATGAAAAAGATTGCCTAGGTATACTTCTCTTTTGTTGTTACTGCCTCACACTGACACACGTACTATTCATAGAAAAGCCATCTTTAAATCCGTCCACTTTGATTCTGGCTGTAACCAGTAATGGAATGAAAATCTAAGAAGAAAGAGTTTCTTCACTCCTGAGAAATATAGCTGCCACCTCTGCCTAAAGCTTATTAATGTGAGCTATGATGCTTTAAAAATATCTGTATCCTTCATAGGATTATATGACTTCTTCCATCTATCTTGATGACAAAAAAGCAGTAGGCCTCTGCCTAGTTCGAGGAGAATGGAAAATGGCAATAGCTTGTACAGTGATCAAGATAGAAGGGGCTCTAACCTGAAGAAGGCTGGAGTGATTCAATTGGAGTTTTTAAAAACAGTAATCTTATTGAAAATTACAGTATGGCAATAAAAACTGTTACAAATTTTAAAAAGAAAAAAATAGAAAATGCAGAAAAGAAAAAAGAAATATAAAAAAATCAGAATATAGTAAAGAAAAAGAAATATATTAGAAGTGACTTCCCTCTTTATCACAACAACTATAAATAGTTTTAGTAACTTATCACTGTAAGGTTAAAGTGAGGATTGGGTAGGATGTGTTGGGGGGGTGCATGAGAGGCTTTACAGGGGGCAGGGAGGGTGAGTGGGAGTAAAGTACTGATCAGGAACTGCATGTGACTGTGCGCAGAGTATGTGAGAGGTGGGGAGTGGGTCGGGGAAGGATACGTAAGAGTGAGACAAGGAACAGAAGCAAGCCCCAGAGTGTGTGGGGACACAAGAGGTGCCATGTGGGATAGGATGGGCATGGAGCAGGTCAGGAAAGGTACACGGGTTATAGGAGTGACCAGCACATTGTGAATGCAAAGGGGCTGGGGGAGGTTGTGTAGGTGAGGGAGATTTCACAGAGCAACTTGTGATCTTCCCTGCTGCCTATGCTCCCTGCTGACATCTTAGGGGAAGCTGGCAGGTAGCATAGGTAATTATAATGGAATTTACACTCCCTGCTAATGCCCCCCTCCCCAAGAAGAGCCAGGTCTCTAGACATTTCCAAAGGTCCATGAGAGTGGAGACCTGCCTCTCTTCTCTGCAGGTGCAACAGCAGGGAAGGCTCTCTTCCTGAACCCCGCAGTCCATATTCTTTAACTGACATGGTCTACAACATACCTTTCCTGCAGGGGTGAGATCTAAAATTTGTTACTACCAGTTCTGTGGGCGTGGCTTGGTGGGAGGGGTAATGTGACTGGGTGGGCGTGGCCATTTTTTTTATTTTTAAAACCATTTTTTACATGTAAAACCATGTAAAATATGCTTTCAAAAGGCTCTGACGATCCCAGCTGAGTTGCCTGCTAATCAGGCAACTCAGCTGGGATTGCCAGAGCTTGGATCGTCAGAGCCATTTAAAAGAAAAAAAAGGCTCTGATGATCGTGCGGCTCAGCTGGGCGGGGGGGGGGGGTTTGGGGCAGGTTCTCAAACTGCCCACCGCCATCGCTACCTACTCGCCTGAGCCGGTCTGAACCGGGAGCATTTCACCCCTGCTTTCCTGCCTGACTGGATAGAATGGACTGATGTAATGGGGCAAACTCAGTTTTGCAGATAATCTGGCCCCATGCCACATGAGCTTTAAAGATCATGACTGAAACTTTGACCTGGATCCAGAAACAAAATGGCACCAAATGTTGTGGCCTGTCAGCAGCCTGTGCAGATTGTAGCTGACTCTGACAACGAGGAGGCTGGTGTGGTGCTGCGCCAGTAGCCTGTGCAGCTGGCACTCGAGTTGGACAATGAGGCTGGAGAAGATGTGGTGCCAGAGGCGGGGATTCAGCCAGGGCCTTCAGAATCTCCAGAAGCTCCTTCAAGTGAAGAGGACGAAGAGGAGGACCCTCTTCCTGATGCACAGGCGCGCAGAGCGGCCAAAAGGCAGGAGTGGCTCCTCAGGAGGAGGTCTCCTCGAGAGTATGGCTTGGGGCTAATTGGCCACTCCCTTAGCCTATTTAAGGAGGTATGCAGTCTGAAACAATTTGTAGGGAACAACTTCAGTTCACTCTACTTCGCATCTGGATTCTCTGCAATTTGTTTCTGGGCTTTCTGCCAACTTTAGTAAGATTGTGATGACTTTATCTTTGGTTTCTTGTAGGCTGTTAAGAAAGTTTATTAACAGCCTTTATTTTGATAAAGACTGAGTTATTTTAGTAAATTAAGTTTTGTACAAACTTTGTGTGTGCTGTATTCTTTGGGGTCCGTAGCTGGGGCAGAACACCAATGCAGGTTGTGTAGCAGAGGTTACTTGGGGTGCCCAAAATTGCTCAGGTGACCACATTCTGTACTAGCTGAAGCTTCTGGATGTTTCAAAAGTAGTCCCATGAAAAGCACATTAAAAAGTCCAATGACTGGGAAATGACCAGGGCATGAGTGACCAAGTGGAGAGACTCCCTATCCAAGGAAAGGTGGTAACTGGTACACCATACAAAATTGAGCAAAGGTGGGGTGGGCTGCTGGGTGTTTCGCAGGGGTTCGGGAGAACGTCTAGCTAAGATTTTGTGCAGTTCGGAGAACCCCCAAATCTCACTTCTGGCTGGACCCACCCACTCCTCCCCTCCCCTCCCACGAGTCCCCACATGGCCTGTTTTGGATGCATGTAAGTGCTGGGCGTGTGTGTAGGCTTGGGGAGGGTGAAAAACGGGCCTATCGGAAGTTCAGGAAGGCCGGAAATGGACCCTCAAGAGCTTGAGGAAGCTGTTTTCACTCTCCTGAAGGCTCAAGGAAAGCCTCCGGAGCACAGGGTGGGGAAAAACACCCCCCCCCCTATGGTGCAGGAGGCTGACTAGGCCATGCCCACCATGGCCACACCCTTCCAGCAACCGGGCAAAGAACTCCTTGCTAAAATTTTTGAAGCCCACCCCTGAGCAAAGGCCCTCCTAAATATCTGCCTCCTGGTCTTCAAGTAAGAGCTGGGAGAACTCCCAGATTGTTCACTGGATCTGTCTGGGGTAGTTCAATCCCAATCAAAACAATATATTCCCAGATGCAAAGGGTCCTCCATGTAATGTGAAAGAACACCCACAGCATTACTCACTTCGCTGAGCCTGAGCTCAGAAATGGTTTCCCATTACTTCCTTCCTAGGTCTGAAAGAGAGAGAATAGCCCAAGGCAGGGGTGGGTTCTGTGGGCGTGGCTTATTTTGTGGGTGTGGCTTAATGGTCATGTGACAATTCTTTAGGATTTAGCAGGCTTTTAACCGCTTGCAGAGCTGTACCGGTCTACCCATTTATTTTTGCAGGCTCTGGTCTAACCATTTATTTTTGCAGACACCGGTCTACTCATGTATTTTTGTAGGCACTGGTGTACACATTTGTTTTTGGAGGCACTGGTCTACCACCAAACTGCCTTTTACTACTGATCAGCTGTAGGGCAGCCCTTTGAAGCCCTGCGGCAAGAGTTTAAACAGTTTTTTTCCTTATAGCCCATCAGCTGGGACTCAGGAGGCAGCGATAGATTGGAGTGGAGCCAAATAAAAGGTAAGAATAACGCGGGGGGTGGGTTGGGGGGGTGGAGGTGGGGGCAGAATGGGTTTGGTGACATCATATCGTCACCGCTACTGGCTTGGCGGAACTGTGCTGAATTGGGAGGAACCCACCACTGGCCCAAGGTCACCTGACTGGCTTTGTGCCTAAGGCGGGACTAGAAGTCACACTGTCCTGGTTTGTAACCTGATACTTTAACCAATACACCAAGCTGTCCCAAAGATCTTTGCTATTTCTGAATTAATCCAGTTACTGTAATTGAGGAGGAGGCCATTTAGAAATAAACATCCAGATGAACCTTATGTTGCATCCTGGTTGTGTTCATAGTTTCCATCCCACAGATACAGTGATTTCCCTCTCTGCCACCTCCAGCTTTCCACAAACTCCTATGTGTTTTGTGATTTCCCATTTATCAGCTCTGTTTCTGCAATTTTTTTCCACATAAAGCGATAGCCTTTTTAGGGGGAAAAAAACCCAAAACTTTAAGCCACATGATGAAAGAAAAAGCTGAGACTTGGTTTTGTACTCAATGCACGATGTGATCATGATGCAACATTTTAATATTACCCATTAATTTGTTATAAATCTAGACGTATACATGTCCACATATTATGTCCACATTGTGAAAAATACAAGGCAGACCATATATTTAGGAAAACAGAATCAGAAGTATGATCCCTGGGAACAAGCAAGGAAACCAATTGTCAGATAACATTGTTTGCAACATAGTTTATAAAGCTTGCCCACTGGGCAGAGTGGCCTATAATTAATTTATTCTGTTGATGATGTTCTGCCAATATATTGATAGACATTCTGCCCTGCTGCTCATAATTGGAACTGTGCTTCAGCTCAGCTGTGATTGTGCAGTTGAAGCCCTGCCCCTTATTTACATGCATTGCATGGCTGACACACATAGAAAGGTAGTGAGACTTAAATGATATGATTGCGACTGCCATCTTGACTTTTTAAAGCACTCTCCTCCTCTTTCACATTTCCTTGCAAGAAAGGCTATTGAAGAGAAGAATTGGAGGGACAAGTCTTCCGGCATTTGTGGAGCTGTCATAAAAAAGACGGGATTGATTTATTTTCTAGGGCAGGACAAGAAGTGATGAATGGAGAAAGAAGTAAGAAGAAATTTTCTATAGTAAGCACAATTAATCAATGGAATAGCTTGCCTCCTGGATTGTGGGTGCTCCATCACTGGAGGTTTTCAAAAACAGACTGGACAATCATTTGACTGGGATTGGGCAGAGGTTGGATTAGAAGATCTCTGATGTCCCTTCCAATGCTATGATTCTATGATTCTAAGGCTAATCTACTAACCAAGCTATCAGGGGTTTCGGGTGCAAAAAGAAAAGAAAATTGTTTGTTGAGCTGGCCCCTAGATGTCGCTGCTGCATTTTAGAAAAGTTTCTTAATAAAATAGGAATGCAAGCTGGAGTTCTGAGCAGAAAGGAGCACTTTAATCTTCATGTTAAATTATTGTTCTCTGAACATAAAATAGCCAATGCTTGAAAGTAATAACAGTGACCTCTCTGCAAGGAGTTCTGATGGCATGAGCTTTCAGTGGTTATCTCAACAGCCAAAGAATGAAAAAAAATTAATCAAATGCAAATATAAACCAATTTCTTCAGCAAGATGGAAGTTTCTGATAAATGAATAATACATCTGAATATTACCAAACTGGTACAAAAGTTGGACATCACGATTTTTTTAAAAAACCTGCTTAGTCGAAGAGATGGCAACATGATTGATTGCCTTCTCCATTGTTTATCTCCTCCTTCCAAAAGAAGTGGGATACAGAGACAAGCCTATTGAGCATAAAAAGATTATTCCTATACAAACTCCCTACCTCATAGATATTGGTTGTACTCCCTTGATATATTGAGACATAGTTTGTCGAATAAACTACAATTAGAGCCTGGTTTAGCTCTGCAGACTAAAGCACCGTAATTAACATCCAGCTGTCTGCAATTACAACAGTTGGAATCTCCCCAGGCTCAAGGTTGACTCAGCCTTCCATCCTCTCTAAGGTAGGTAAATTGAGGACCCAGTTTGTGGGGGCAATAAGCTGACTTTGTATAAATATACAAAAGTATGAAGGTTATTGCTTAACGCATTGTATGCCACCCTGAGTCTTTGCAGAAGGGCGGTATATAAATCAAATTTAAAAAAAATTATCTGGGTTCACACAACACATTAAGCTAAAAAAAAAAAAGAAAAGAAAAGAAAAACTCTTCAAGCTACAGACCTTGCTTTAGAAAACATTCTTTTGGGTTCATGCAACATACTAAGCTACAAGCAAATCTCCTTTGAATAGAAACCTGGCTTGTGTCACTCATTTATTTGCTACAAGATTGGAGGATTGGAATAACGCGAGTGTTACAACCACCTCTGAACTCTGAGCTGGCTAAGAGTTGTGCCTTTCCTGGTAACTGTGGTTCTCCTTTTCCTATAGAGCAGAGCCCTCTTTATTGTATGAACCTCTGAATGGATTCCAAGAACGTATACATGACCCTCTGTAGCTGCAGTATGAATATCCTTACCATTAATTTCTCACTGTTTGTGAAGCTGGGTATGTTCTTTCTTATCTGAGACAATGACTGGAAGAGTTGCCTTGTCCCTTCATTCCATCCAAGACCCCTGAGGAGGGTTGAAATCTACCTAAAAGATTCTGACCAGAAAGGTGACTCCCTAGATCTAGACATATAGTATGACCAAGTTTCTCCATCTGCCTCCCTTCAAAAAAGATCAGTCTGTGGTTCTCCCAAATTGAGTTGGACACTTTGGGAGGAGAACTAATGGTTTTAGTTTAATAGCTATAACCTGAGTAATCAATATTGCCATTTAAGAGCCAGACCACAGCCATAATTCTACAGATTCCAGCTCAATCAGCTCAGAAATGTTTTTCTCCCCTCTATGAAGAGCATGGATGCTGCAGAGATGCACAACCAAGGACAGCTGGAGGCGCTTACTGTTTTCCTCAGATTAGTGAGGCCATTGTTGTGGCATCGCACCACAAGCCTCATCCATTCCATACCTGGGTGCAATGTCTTGAGGCAGGGCTTGTGACACTGCTATTGCTCTCAACTCCCTTGTGTCCTATCAGGTGAATCCTGCCTGCATCTGCTGTATTTACATCAGTAGTCTATGGAGAAATCTTTTTTTCCCAAAAGTTCAGACAGGAAAGAGCTAAAGGAAACACTGAAAGTGACAATCTGACAATCAAACATAAAAAGTCCATCTAGGTAGCAGTCAGAGACCATCAAAGTCTAGAAAAATCAAATTCTCAGCCTCTCACCAGGCATGGGAAAATTCTCCTCTCTCAGTCAGTTTTTAAGAAAAGAGAGGAGTAGGCTCCATTTTATCTTTGTTGTGGCTTTTCTCTCTTGGAAGGAGTGAAACATCTTTTCTCAGGCTGTCTCCAAGCCATAACCAATTTGGGATTGAAAAGCCTGGAAATATATATATACAGCAATATGGAAAATAATAGAAGCTAGATGTAAATTAGAATTTTTATTTTATTTTCTGGAAAAGGATCTGTGAGGTAGTGCTTTTGCTATCCTAAGACCTAGAGTGATTTCCCTTATTCTTTCTATGGGTACTAGAGATCATACAATGCCAGAAAAACCCTTCAGAGTCAGGGTTACTTGTTACTTTTGTTGCTTCCTGCTTTGGCCTTCAAATCTTGTTGTTTCACCTAGATATTTTATTTATTAATGTGATTTATATGCCGCCATTCTCCCTGAGGACTCAGGGCGGCTTACATACAACAATCATCAATACAAATCACACTAAAACAAATTAAAATAATTAAAATCCCCAATTAAAACCTTCTAAAAATTATAAAACGATATAAAGAACAAAGGGCTCCATTCTCACTGACTCTTTCTGCCCAGCTAAATTAACATACTTCCGAGAAGGCAGATGTGTCACCTTCTTTCTCTTGACTAAGCCAGTACAGACCAGGCTTTTCTCAGGAATAAAGTAGCTGGTGGAAACCTAGCAAAGAGTGTGGGAGAGAGGGCACTGAGGATGGTGGGAGAAGGGCTTAGAAATACCTCTGGAGGGAACTGGATGGCCCCTTCTGTCACATCCCAGGCACGCACTGTTACATCTCTCATATAAACAATGGCTTACTATTCTGTAAGCCATGATGTACCATTCATTTGTTTAAGGAATCTTTGCTTAAAATAGCTTAGCATGTAATCAGTCCATCCATCAATCCATTAAAAAATATTTATGTAAATAAATAAGTTTACCTCCAAGTAAGCAACTTCTCGAGTGAATCTATTATTACCAGACCTTGAGATGACTACAAGATGGCAGCAGAGAGAGAGAGAGAAAAAATGCTACTATAATTCTTTATTGCCCCCTGCATTCACTGACCATAACCCATTGGCAGCCTCTTCCCTCATCTCAAGTGGTCAATCAAATGTATATCAAATTGAGTTTTAAAAAGCTATTTTGAAATGGAGACAACGCACATGCACCTAAAATCTTCTTCACGAAACATTGCCTTCTCCTACTTTACAAATGAAAGTATAGGCAGCAATGTTTATTTAAGCAGAGCATCCCTTCTGATTGCTGATTTAGTGGCCCACACTGGCAGACAGTATGAGAAAAACTTCACTGGGTGAACCTATTATTTATTTTTCTTCATTCCTCCTCCCCTTGAGTGTTTGGAAGGGCTTTGGTTTTGATACTTCCTGCTGTTTTTAATTCAACAAATCCCCTCATGTGTTTTATTGACTCTCACCCTCATACACAAAAACTGCTTTCATAATTTCAAAAGCTCCTTTGGAATTGCAAGCAGCCAGATAGTTGCCCTCTTGTTTGCACCCTGCCCACAACAACTTTGCCATTTATGAAATATTCATACAAACACATTTCACCAGTAAAATGCTCATCAATTAATTCTTTGACATTGCTCCCTCTTAAGAGATAGTTTCCACTTAAATGTGAGATTTCTGCTTGGGAGTATGCTTAATGTTTCAAATTGATTCAGGTCTGCAGTGCAGATTAACATCATGTGTTTTAATTAAAAGTACACTCTTACAAATTGTGTTGGGAGTGGTTACACTTCGTCTTCTCACAGAACCTTTTGTTTCAATTCCCTTGCTTTGCAAGGGTGTTCATAGGATGTAGTAAAAAAAGTCAAGATGGCAGCCATGATCAAGTGATTAAAGTTCTGTCAGCTTATTCTGTGCATCATTGCCTAGTATTTTGGAGGGTGGGGGTGAAAAGTGGTTTCTTATCCAAGTGCTAATCCAATCTGACTTTGCTTAATTTTCAGAGATCAGCCAAGGCCAGCTGGGAACTGCACAAGCTGTAGGTGTTGCATAATAGTCTCATATTGATGCATTTTCCTAGAAATGTTTAATATTGCTTAATTATTTTCCCACAATATTTAATATGTTCAGTTTTATGTGTGGTTCAAATTCTCCTTATTCTGTTTTGGTTAACAGCTCTTTATTTCTAAGGGCCTTAATTATGATATTTTGCCTTTTCTTTCACAGATTCTGAATCAGAGCTTTCAGCGTGTGTGTAATAAGCATCAGTATGTATAAATGTCTAAACCACAATTTTTAATAGTTTTTATGCGACGATAAATATTGCCTAGTTTATGTAATTGAATTTGGCAGGCTGAAAACCTGCATGTTTATGTGCATTAGAATTCATACTTCGAGTGAATCCCTTTGAACTCATGGAGTTATTTTGGGGCTGTTCATCTCATATGACCAGTTGAAATCCTGTCTGAGGTTGGAAATGTGCTAACAGATTAAGAGCAACACGTAGAATCCTTTGGATTCTGATCTCCTTTCCCAAATCCCATCCAAGACATGGACTCTCTGGGAGCTTTCCAAGCTAAGAATTCTCATTCAAAGTCTGGAAAACTGTAGATCAGAACACTCTTCCTGACCTGCAAGATCCAAAATTAGAGAAATCTTAAATCTTAAAATTTAATACATTTTGTTCTGGACCATTCATTGAGTATAAATGTAATCATCCAAAAGTCTGGAAAATAAAAAAATGTACCCAATCATCTAGTCAAAAGTATCTCAGCTACCCAGGCAGCTGATTTGTTCCAAACTCAATGCAAAGGACTGTTTGCATAATGATGCTTCTTGTTTATGTACCTATTTTTGCCTTAAAAACATGGTCTTTGCATGATCTTGCTCATAGGACCTCTCTTTGTTGAGTTCTAAGGATGATAACTTGAGAGAGGGATTTTTAGGGGTAACCCTACTTTCTTGAGAGACAGTTTGGCACAATGATTAAGGCAACCAGGAGACTGTGAGTTCTAGTCCCACCTTAGGCACTAAATCAGCTGAGTGACCTTGAGCCAGACACTCCCTCTCAGCTCTAGGAAGCAGGCAACTTCTAAAATCTTGCCAAGAAAGCAGTTGCCAGAAACCAACACAGACAAAGACACAAAACAAATACTTCTCACTGTAGCAGAAGCTCATCTGGCACCAAAATTGATTTTTTTTTTGAGTTCCAGGCTCAAGTTCTTTTTTTCTTCTTCTTTAAATTTTGTAAGGTTCTGTTTTGATCCCAATGTCATTTGGAGGATATGATTTTAGTTTCTGTACTGAATGATTTTAATTCTTAAGTCTGTATTGCATTAGTATTAAGTCTGTATTGCATTAGTATTAGTATTGTTTTACTTAAGTTACTAGTTAGTGCACTGTTCTTCACGTTGTTCTACTGCTAGGTTTAGAGCAGGGGTCTAAATATTGGCAATTTTAAGACTTGTGGACCTCAACTCTCAGAATTCCTCAGCCCACCTGGTTGCTGAATTCTGGGGGTTGAAGTCCACAGGTCTTAAAATTGCCAACTTTAAGGACCCCTGGTATAGAAAATTACCATTTTCTAGATTTTTGCTACACTGCATTACATTATCATTCTAGAATGAGTGTCTGAAAATTAGGAATTAGGCAATATGTCAAAATGCTGCTTTAAAAATGAAGGGGGGAACTGGTTCTGTGGACTCTCCTCATAGGATCAAGGTTTTCCTTTATGTTCTACAACAGGTGTACAACATGGTGATCTCTCTCTTTGATTCTGTTTTCTCAACCACAGAGAGACTGTACAATCTAAAATATCAAATTGGGAGGCCATTACTCTATAAGTATAAATGTCCAGCACTCTAGAGGGAAAGAATATAGATCTTTTAAAATGTAAGTTCTCTTGCTGCATTTCAAATCTTTCATGTTTGTCTTATTCTTTCATGTTCTTTATTTCAATACCAGTCTTCTATGGTGCCTACTTTTCATCCCAATGCTAGCAGAATGTATGTGTGTGCTTCTTACAGTCAGTTAGCATGTTGTGAAGCCATAATAACAAGTTAAGTTTTTCATGAACATAAACACAGCAATCTGCAGGCAGCCACAGTCCTTTTGAATACTATTGCACACTGACCTGTGTGAATTCAGTAGTGTCAGTTGTCCAAGGCATACCATATTGATCTCAATGCTTTAAAGCTTAAACCTCTCAATGATTTAAAGTTTACACTGAACAACCTCAAAAGTGTTCAACAATTTTGTTATACAACATGAATTTTCAAGCCCTAAGATTTTAATTTACCTGGGGATAAAGCAAAGGTAAAGATTTCCCCTGTCCAGTCATGTCCAACTCTAGGGGTGATACTCATCACCTTCTTACTGAGGAAGCCAGCAGTATTTGAATGCATTTTTATGGTCATGTGGCCACCATGACTAAATGTCAAGGTACATGGAATGCTGTTACCTTCCTACCGAAGTGGTACCTATTTATCTACTCACATTTGCATGCTTCTGAACCACTAGGTTGGCAGATGCTGGGGCAAGTAATGAGAGCTCACCCCATTGCACAGTGCTTGGGTCTCAAACCTAGGCTGTCAGCTTTACAACTGGCAAGCTCAGGCTCTTTAACTGCTGAGCCATTGTGCCCCCTTATCCAGAGGATAAGAAGCTTTAAAGTCAAACTGTCTTGCATCAGGATCTCTCATCACTACTGTCTAGGACCTTGTCTTTATCATTTTAAGAAAAAATAGAAATACTGGCCTTTGTTAAGAATACATTACAAGTCATACCTGATATTACCCAGTAAATAGCTATAGTTAAGACTTAAAATTAAATTCTGGACTTATGCAAAACCTTTCCAATTTGAACAATTTCTATTTCAAAATGCTCCATTTTGAGTTGAAAACAGCAGCTTTCTTCTTCAATCACTCGTTTTGCATTTAAAAGAGTCTATTTGGGTAATTTTGAGGTATTTCAAGCTTGAGACTGATGTTTTCCAGTTTTGGAAAACTTTCAAGTCCACACCATCTCATTTGAAATTCAAAATTGTTGTTTCTGCTTTCAAATACTACTAACTGCTGTATCTTATTTTTGTCCTGTTTCAAGCACATTCAAATTCTACGTGTCAACACAAATTGTGTCAAAAGGGCCTTTCTCTAAATGTATTTCCTTTAAAGATAGAAAGCGTTACAAACTGAGCTTCTCCGTCCTGATTTCGTATCAATTAAATTCTGCCTCCATGTTTAGTCTAATTATAATAATTGAACAGTTGTTAATTGACATCTGCTCTTAGTAACCATCACTGTACCTAGGTTAAAGCTATTGAACTGTATTGTATGTTCTGGTAGCCACCTATTGAATTATGTTATAAAGCATATTTTAATTACTGTTTGGATGAATGTGCAAATGTTTATTCTTTCAGGATTTGTCCAAAGTTTCTGTAATATCCCAGAAACAAGGAGGAAAAAGTATCAGTAATAATTATGTCTCCAAAAGGTTTCTTCCATAATCTGCTTCTTTTCAGTGTATGCAATATAACACCATTGTCTCTCCTGAAATGATTTTTCCAACTTGTCCTCTCCAATTTTGTAATCGGCATCTACTGTAATAACCTTCACAAATTATGCTCGCTTCCATGCTATTTAAATAAAAGGAATCATTTATTTCAATTTAAGGCAATCCAATAGAAACCATATTACATCAAACATTCAACATAGAATATCGTAGCATAAAAGAGATAAAAGTCATTGCCATGCAAATAAAAAGAGCTATGAATGGAAAAAGAAAATGAGATAGGTGAAAACATGCCGGGTGACTGTAAGAAAGTTAGGTAAGTAGATGATATTTTGATCTGGGCAATAGACTGCATTGTTCAACAGCCTTACTTCATGTCTTCAAAAGATTGCCTTAAAAAAATGTCATTGTTTCCATTACAACTCAGAGCTATTCTATGGGGCTGAGATTCAGTACTTTCGCCCACCTAAAAAGCTGACTTTTATGTCAGATATCTTTCTCTTGCTAGCATTGCATCTTTACTCAATGGAGCACCAGTTTGCATGATGTAGGTTTTCTTGCTCTTCCACTCACACAAGTGAGGACAAGACTGTTCTGACATGCTTCACCATGCTTTTACAGAGTAAATAATATCCACCAGTTGCACTTTTACTGATGTCAACAATGCACAGATAGAAGACGGGGTACAACCAGCATGCACAGACATTCTGCTCATTCAGTATTTGGGCCACAATATTTCCCACTGTCTCCTTTGGAAGCTTTTCATTCTGAAAAAGGACAGGGAGGGCAAGAGAAATGTCTGTATAGTGCTAAGACAAAGAAATTAATTTCTTTTGAGGATTGGAAGACCATATAGCTGTGCAAGTTATATTTCTGGGATATAATTCACAGCCAAAAGCAAAGTGAAAAATAGAACTCTCATTCACTGTAAATAGTTCAGGATTTCTCCCTGAGTTTATGTCATTCGGCATATGGGCTGGGTAGTTTTACATAACAATTCCAGCCTCGGTCCAAAAATTTCTAGCTGAAGTTAATTTCACCAACTAGCTGGAGGTCAACAGAGGATCAGGACTGAGCAGACTGTCAGTCATTATCAGCTGCCTAAATCCAGCAATTTTCAGTAAGCACCAAAAGAACCCCGCTACTGAACTCTGAAAAAAATTTTTTTAAAAAAATGTTGACTAGTTTATGGGTAAGACAACCGCTAGCACATAATGGGTTTTATAAAGATATGTGGCCAAGTAAAACCACTTAGACAGCCATAAACCGGATCCAACATAGGCGAAATGGCAAGAAAGGACACTGCATGTCTTTTCTCCTAATTCTGTATCACATCTCTGTTGGGGCAATAGCGTAATCAATAAAGGCATCTTTGATCCACAGATAGGGATTTCTTCTTTCATTCCAATCCCTGGGTTAATATGCTTTGTGCCAATTTACTTGATGGTTATATTACCTGAAAGACATCATGTCTAGTAATAATTAGGACACCAGGCTTCTACAGAAATTTGCAATATCCTGTTGTTATTCCTATTTTTTTTTTTTAAATTTGATTTATATGCCGCCCTTCTCCGGAGACTCAGGGCGGCTTACAATGCGTTAAGCAATAGCCTTCATACTTTTGTATATTTATACAAAGTCAGCTTATTGCCCCCACAAACTGGGTCCTCAATTTACCCACCTTAGAAAGGATGGAAGGCTGAGTCGACCTTGAGCCTGGCTAGGATTGAACTCAGAGAAATTACAGGCAGCTGGTGTTAATTGCTGCCTTTAGTAGGAGGCATTAGCCCCCTACGCTACACAGGCTCCTTATTTATAGTGGAGCTTGTCTTATTTCAGGCACATGAGATATTTTAAACAGAGGAACTTCTGGACCACAACTGTCATAGACCAACTGGTTCATATGATCTCACATGTTGTTAAGTGTTTAAACTCCTTTGTCCCTCACGTCAGCGAAGCAAAAAGAAAAAAAATTACAGCTTCCACCATTCTTTCTGTGGCCCTCAAGACCCAGTAGAGTAAGAGGGCCCAAATCCTTGAATTTTCATTTACCTTGGGGCCAAAATAGATGCCTTAAACTTTGATGATTATAGCACCCATGGCATTATTCCTTATGTTCCCTGAATCTTCTCCCAAAATAGGTCCTGGATCTACCCATTATGGAAGTATGTGCTGTGCAAACACTAACATGGCTGATGGGCTAATGGAAGATGCACACTCTTGCTGTACAAATTGGAGGAACTGAATGATGTTCCAGTATATAGAATCTGAGAATCTCTAAGATGTTAACAGTACCTTTTGATCAACCCTAAACAAATTAATTGTAGGACAAGAAAGTGCCTTGCAACTTGTATCATGTTTTTTTTTACCACTCTAAAGGAGACAGCTGGGCATAATTGCTCAGCTCCTGCTTAATACTTCTTTCACTCTCCCTACAATTGAGCAAAAATACCAGCCAGCTGCAATGCAAATCTTATTAACAGATCAGAAAAATTCAAACAGTGAATTCTCTGAAGTGGACCTTCTTTGAACTTCTACAAAGCAGTCAGTTAAAAGGGGGTGGTGGTGGAATATTTGAGATGCTCCAAATAATTAAGCAAAGTAGTACATCCTTTGCGAAGTGAGAATCAACATTTACTTCAGCATAATTTTTCTTTTAATTGGCCTATATAATCAATATATTCAAATCCTCAGAAACTTCCATTCTTGTATTTAACCCTGAGAAGGAACATCGCATAATCTTTGATCTCATTTCTGACCTCTGCTGTTCTCCTTCCTACTTTCTGAGAACAATTTAGATACCATCATTGGAGAGGGAACTATTCCCTAGCTAGTTCTGCTATGGAAAGAGAACACCAACTACCAGAGTGGTTGTATAATTGGATCATAATAGCAATGCAAAAATTGGGTCTGGAAAGCTGGAAGGAGTCTTAAGATGGGCAAGCAATTATGAGTAAGAGGAAGTTTACCTGCTACCACTGAGGGACATTATTCATGAGCAGGATAGGCTTTCCATCTGGTCTTAATGAAAGGATTGGGCTAAGCATATTGGGGCTCATGGGGTCTCCATCAATGCAGGTTTTCAAGCAAAGATTGGACAGCCATTTATCAGGGATGATGAGAGGATTTCTGCCCTAAGGCAGGTGGTTGAAGATCTTCATGATCCTTTCAAACTCTATGATTTTAGTTTTCTCCAGAAAAGAATGAACTGCTGAGAAATTGCTGGGAAATTATGAAATTTGGACAGTTTCATGTTTTCATGTGGCAGCTCTACATTTGCTTTGAATGAGTAGACTGTTATTAATGTTTTATATTGCTAACCTGATAGGCAAAACTGCAATTAGGTAATTAAACAAATCAGGCTCAGTTTTAATTTTCTTTTCTGATGTTCCAAATACATCATTAATGCCCCACACAGAAATGTCAGATATCAAAGTCAAGAGAGAAATTGGTTTCCAGGTAGATACTGGAAACCGCAGCTTTAGAAAAATTAAAAAAAGAGACTTAAGGGAGGCATTAAGACATACTAATAAACAATCCAAGCTTGCACAAATATTGCCAAAGCAGATTTACAAACAAGAAAGGGAATTGGGCAAGCTAGGGATGGGGTTCAGTACAAGAAATAGTAGCAGCACCAACATGACATCAAACAGATATTCAATCACAATATTTAGCCTGCCAAGTCAATCCAGAAGTTGAGCTGTTACAAAGGAAAGACAGAAGGCCTAATGTGGCAGGCAGATGATACACAGGCTATAAAAAATTCCAATAATTTAAAACTTCTTGAAGCTGGAAGGAGGAAGGGAAATGGGTGCTTGTAAGATTTATGGAAATCCATCACACATACCATAAGCAAAATGAATCATGTAACTTCCAGAAGACACACTAGACTCCATCTTGGTTATTTTGCTGAAAGGAAATGAGGACATTTACCTATGTTTGTGTGTGTCCTTTTTAAAAAATACCCCTCCCATTTTTGCTGTTTCCCAAATGGAAATGTCTGTGAGTTAAACACATTTTTGTGCTAACATTTCAGCATAAACAGTTCTCAATATGAACTTTTTGGAAAGAGAACACACTGTGGATTTTCGCACTCTGGTGTGGATACTGCCTGGATCTCTGGCCCCAGAAAACAGATAAACAGACCCCGAAGAGTGACTGGGCGTTTCGATGCCTCTCTCGCTCTAACATCGCTCTTTTCTTTGCCTGATCTTCAGATTTCGGTCTGAAGGGTGTGGCTTGAGGGAGAGTAAGGAGGTGGAGCTGGATTAGGCTTGATGCCACGCCCCTTCATGTAGGAGATGAACTGATCTGGAATCTCAGCCAGCACATCCTTAGCCAGCCGTGCCATACTCAAGACGTGGTTTCCCGTGCGGTCAATGTAATCACGGAATGGTACAAACTGAGAGAGAGAGAGAATTCAACATATATATACATATTTATAATAATTTATTTTCCAATTTAGACAGCATCACAAAGTAATGTAAAAGGTATTTAAATATTCCAGCTACTTATTGTGCTCAAACTTCCCAGTTGAAATACTTCAATAGAGACAGAAATTCGTTGCGAGAATTCACTAATCTCAGATAAATTAAAAAAAGTGGCCAGGCTATGCTACATAATGGCCAAGGCCTTAATAACCCCGTAATTATTAAATTATCTTTAAAATACAAGACTAGGAAATAACATTTTAGGGGGCTAGTCAGGAATGGGGAATTATTTATACTAGTTTGATAAGGGTATTTTTTACTACTGGCCATGTCTATAACAATAATCCTTGAGTGAGCATCCCCCATGTCATGCTTGCAAATTCAAAATCTGCTACAGTTTCAAAAGGTTATCTCTGTTTAATTCCTCTTCGAGTGTAAATAAAAATTAGGAGTACAAGAACTACTTTATACCACAACAAATCTTTGTCTATTAACTCTCCACTGTTCCATGTAGACCACTTTTATATCATGTATTAAGTTTGGAGATTTCTCGGTGTAAACACATACTGAGTTGTTTCCTTTCCATAGTGATCCAAAACTAGAATGTTTCCATGTCCATTAGACTGAGTAGGCTGTGGAAAAGAAAACTATTTACCCAGGGCTTGACACATTTTGTTCAGGGAACTTGCAAGGTGGCTATTGTTGCTCACACATAATCTGAGATTTGAATATTCTAAAAATGTTAGGAAAAAACCTCACTGAGAAATGACCTGGCTTTCAAGATCAGAGATGCATCTTTGCAGCAAGCCTTACAATTCCATATTGGCTAGTGAATGTGCACAATAAAGCTTCATTGCTCTCTTCTAAATACCTGGACAATATCACGCTCAGCAGTCCTTCCACGAGATGTGATCCGAACGTCATCTCCATCCAATTCCACCATTGCTGTTCATTGGAAGAAGGGGGAAATGAATGTTTATCAAATATTAAACATCCAAGGGGAACAAGACTGTGAAGAGCCAGAAGCTCCAAAAATTTGCTTATGCCACAAATAACTAATTGATTAATTATGGGTTTTTTTAAAAAAAAAAAATAAAAAATAGAATTACTCTTTTCTTTCAAAGAGTTGAACTGGAATCATATACTGAATATTCTCTTTGCATGTTGCAACTTGCTTTCTTAATGAACCAATCAAAGTGAGGCCCCATTCTTCTCCACAAAGTATAATTAAGTCATTACACTTTTACTTGTTGAATTGTGTTATTCAGATTTTCAGCAAATAATAGTTCTTGCACAGAAGACTATCAATAGGAGGCTTAAAAGTTGTTAATTGGAAGCTCAAGCAAATACATGACAGATTTTAACAGCTGCTCTGCAGAGCCTTAAATGCTGTATATACTTTATTTCACAAATCATGTTTCATTAAAAGAAGCTAATCTTTAATCACAGAAATGTATATCTGCTAAATGTTCTAATTTCTTTAGATACTTTTATTTTCAATATCCGTATCCAAAGTATTCGGTGACAAGAATTTAAGATACATGTTGTTGCACACTACATACATTACAGAGGTAATATATTTCTAGATCCCAAAATATCTTCCCAAAAGATCTGATCATGAAATAAACTGCTTAAAGAGATGGCAATATAATCCATTGCTCTAATCTACGTATTAGTTTATTTAAGTAAGGTTTGTCTTAATATAGTGTTTATATTCCACCTTTTCTCTGGGAGCTAAAGATTATACATGGGAAACTCTCCTAGCCGGATTCTCACAGTGGCTTAAAAAAAAAAAATTAAGGGGTGAATTTTAAGGGTAAGGGGTTTTAAATTGGTGAAACCAAATTGATTTAATTATGTTTTAAACTGTTTTAATTTTTATATTGTATGTATTTTAATTTTGGCTGTTCACCGCCCTGAGTCCTTCGGGAGAAGGGCGCAATACAAATTTAATAAAACTAAACTAAAAACTAAACTAAACTAAACTAAACTAAACTAAACTAAACTAAACTAAACTAAACTGTAATAGTCCTGTAAAATAGTTAGGCTGACCAAGAAAGAAACTGGCCTAAAGACATTCTGTGCTCACATGAAGATATGAAGTTTAATCAAGTCTAATGTTGTATGAAACCAATTTCTGTCTTGCTATGTTTATGGGCATTGCAATGTTGATTGCCACTGCTACAGATATCTGCAGAGAGTCATGATGACATCCTGTATGCCACAATGGCATCACGTAAGTGATGGAAAAGGCATTGTTCATTTGTGTAATGACATCATGATGCACATGACATCCCTTCCTCCCTAATGAACACCCATGGCTGTTGATTAAATGCAGAACTGAATTTATATCGGACTAGTATAGCCCTACTAGCTCTCAACAAAATAATATATATATTCTCATATATCATATATCATATCTGGAGACAAGGTAACACAACATAGATTCTTACCATCGAATTCAGCCTGTCCAACACCCACAATTATTATAGACATTGGAAGTTTGGCAGCCTGAGGACCATCAGGAAACAAGCAAGAATAGAGCAGGAAATGCAAAATGGAGACGGGAAGAAGAAACAAAGAAAGAGCCTGAATTTAGAACAGATAACTATAAAATAATACGGAGAAAGCTGAATTAAATAAATCCAGAAGTCCACTCCCCCCTTCATGCAGACAAAATAGCAGTCAACTTGCTGGCTATACTCAATTCATCATAAGGTCTTCACTGCTTGGCTTCACAGCCCTCTGTGCACGGAGGGCTGAACATATATATATATATATATATATATATATATATATATATATATATATATATATATATATATCTATATCTATATCTATATATCTATATCTATATATAAATAATTCATCTGGGTAGCTTACAGCAGGATAAAAAGATAATTTAAAATGACTAAAAATTAAGAAAAATAAAAGACTAGAGGCGGAAGTTATTGCAAGAGTACAAAAAAAATAAATCATAGTGATACTTTGTGTTTTCCAGTCAGCCCGAGCTTGTCCTTAACACACTGTCCTATTATCCAATTATCTAACTCCTTTCTCTTCCCCTTCAGCAATCAGTGACTGTTTCTGCTGTTAAGTGCAGAAGTGGCAATAATCAGGGCTCTTTGCTATAACAAATCTCTGGCAATGTTGAACAATGGACTGCAGCAACAATTTAATCAGGAGCACACTCATCACTCATCACCACTGGAATCAAAAGCAGAGCACATGGCAGCGTCCTAATGGCTGGAAACAGAAGGGCAATGTTGGGGAGGGGGGAGAGGGGAGGAGATTGCGCACAGAAGCAAATACTTGTATAACAAGAAGCTTTGTTTATTCATATAGCCCAGCTGATCTTCAAATCCCTTCTGGGAAACCTGAGTTCCAGGTTCACTGGAGCCCTGGGAAGAGTACCATAGCTTCGGGCAAATGATTTTTCTTATTCCTTCCCATTATTTCTGGGAAAAGCCTGTAGTGACCTCTTTCAGTTTCTAAATGTGGGCAGGGCCAGGATACATTTGGGGTGAGCTGGTTTGAAAAGAGTGCTTTACACTTTTGCTTACACTCCCCACTTGGCACAGCCTTCTAAAACTGATCCAATCCCCAACCAAAATAAAAAGAGGGGCTGTGAATGTAGACCTTCTCCATGATGCAGTCCTCAGAAGGAATACTAGCAAGCCTTTCCATTTTTTCCCCTCTTGCTATAAGAGCCTGGTGGCGCAGGGGACGAAGTGCTGTTAAAGTAGCACTTAGTTGCCAGCTGCCTGCAATTACTGCACGTTCGAATCTCACCAGGCTCAAGGTTGACTCAGCCTTCCATCCTTTCAAAATGAGGACCCGGATTGTGGGGGCAATAAGATGACTTTGTATAAAAAAGAACACCGCTCAGGGCCCCCCAAAAGCCCTACTAAGCAGGTATATACAAAAGTATGAAGGCTATTGCTTAATGCATTGTAAGCCGCCCTGAGTCTCTGGAGAAGGGCGGCATATAAATTGGACTAATAAATAAATAAATATACGATTTGAGGCTGACTGCTCTTTATCTGCTTTGGCACCCCATGGATTAGATGAGGCTAAATATCTGGTAGAATAAAGGCTGTGGACTTCCAGCCTTTGTTGAACAGCAGCCTCAGCTAGCCTGGCCATAGAGGTGGATGTTGTAGCTGAGCATCATCTGAAGGGCTACAGATTTTCCCCTCCTGGTGAAAGGATTACCAAGACAATCATGTAATGCACTGAGCACTTTATGGCACAATGAACACATTAGTTAAAAGCTAATGCATTGAGTATGGACTTCGTTTGATGTCCATCCATTTTGGCTTGTAAACCGTGGCTTTGTTCTTGTAGGCTGGCATTATGTACGAATGAAGCATATGAATTCTAAGCGGGGGCCTAAGAAGGATCTCGTTGCTTTTGTTAGAACAAGGAAAGGGACAAGCTTGATCTCTTTGGGGCATGTGTGCAAAATGATACCCCATATAAGAAAGGGGAAAGGCTAGTTTTGTCAGAGTGACCCATTTTTCTCCTTCCTGTGGAAGCCACTGATTCCAAGTCTGATTGTAAATGCTGTATTAATAATGGGATGGAACCAAAAACCAGTTGCCTAGAGAAAAGAATATATACACAAAATCACAAAATTGGAAAGGGCCATTTAGTACACTGAGTCCAAAACTTGTTCAATACAGGAATTCCAAGGAAAGCATTCCCAACAAATGCCTTTCCTGCCTCAGGGATTCCCATATTTAGCAAAAGAGGCAGCGTCTATGATTCCAGTTAGGGAACATTCAATAGATTTACAATAGGGAAAACAGGAATATGCGGTGGCTGCAAGATTATACCTCTTACTGTGGCTAGCAGTAAATTCCAGGTGCTCATCTTATTAATGTGCTATGCTGCTGAACTGATGCCATTTTTTCCCCACCAGGCATATATAAGAATATGTCTGTTATTTGACCAAGCTGAAATCAGGCTGCTCCATTCCCCACGTGAGCTACTCACATTGACAATTGCTTCTTTTGTCTGAGCCATATCTGATATCACGCCATCTGTGATGATGAGCAAAACGAAATACTGGGAGCCATCCTGCACAGCCGAGGCATATCTGATTTGGGAGGAAATAATATTGAATGCAGGAAGATATAGGTTCCTAATGGACTTCTGAATCCTGAACTGAACACAAACAGCGCAGTTAACTGCATCAAATTGTAATCTTACAAGCATTAGTAGAAATAATTTGTTTCTCAAGAAAGTGTCCATTGCACTTTTTCCTGTAACTATACAAGTCAGGAGGGTCTGCAGGATTCTAGGTATATTATGAGAGGGATTTGCTTATGTTAAGTGTGATGGGTAGTGCGTATTCATTGGATGCTCATGATAGTTGAAGTTAAGGGATGGATATAAGGAACAGAATGTTGTTTGCTTCCAGAATGATACAGTGGGAAATAGACTAGGACTTTGATAGGCAGCGGAAGAGTGGGGTGCAGATGGGATAGTATGTGAAATATTCACATCGATGAGGAGTACCTGGATATAGTCAGATTGCAAGTGCCTTTGTGTGGAATTAAGTAGCAAAGACAAGCTTGGGCTGTTATTGTATACAGACCATCTAAACACCTACCCTCTATTAATTCCTGGACGTTGTCTTGGGATTGGTGTTGGAGTTCCCCAGATTCCATGGGTGATTTCAATCCTACATGCCCTGGGGTACAGTCCATCTTGCTTGTGTGTACCATGATAATAATGGGCTTATCACACAAAAATGGGGCCACAACAGGTATGGGTGGACATGTTTGCCTTGGTCTTTATTTAGGAGCAGATGAGATGTCATCTGAAAAGGAAGGACAATGATACCTGTCCTGGTCATAGTCCATTTTCTTGCCTAACAGACTGTATATCATGACATTGTGGATCTCCACATGGCCCAATTGATTTTTTGACTATAGGATGATTTCTGATAAATGTATATGTGCATCTGTGACCACCTCCAATTCAGAGTTGTTGTGAATATGTTCTATCACTTGGCTAAGTTCCCTTCTACATTGCAATCCTAATAAATACAACATGCAAATCAGTCAGTTTATGTGGTTTCTGGCTTGTAAAAATGAATGGTATGAATTTGTATGCCTGCTTTATGGCAAGAAGCTTTCAATGTCATGTTTTATAAAGTACTTTATATTTGTATGGACCTACCCAGCCACATGGTTGACCACTGGTGCAAAGTTAGTTGGGCCGTAGAGCTGCACAGTCTTGAGGCTCTGGTGATACGCTTCAAGGATTCCTTCTATTCCACTACAGTGAGGATTGTCACAGTTGCCATTCTGAAAACAGAAATGGGGACACAATTAAAGGCAATCTCCAGGCAGATGCTGCATCTTAACCATCTTCCTTTGGCTGCTTTAATCCTTCCACTTGCCCTTAAACATCCCTTTCATCTAACAATGTGCCACAACAAAGATAAAAATGCTAGGCAGCAAGATGAATAACAGTTTTCATTAAAGACCTAGTTATAAAACGTATGCTAAAAGACAGTCGAGCAGCTTGGCTTCCTTCTTAAAAGAAAGAGCATGTGACTGCTCAGGATTTTATTGAGACAGATTAGGAGCCTTATCTTTGTGGCTCTCTCCTGCAGATCTATTGACACGGTGTATTTGATCTATGACTGGGTGTATTTCTTGCAATACATATCTTATCTCTCTCCCTGCATGTTAAATCTCACCACATGCATGCATATTTGCGCATGGAATTTGAAGAGGCAGAACTATTGCTAGCTATGTCTAAGTAATGCATGCATCCTTAGATTTATCTTGAAGGACTCCCTCCCTGTTGGAAGCAAAGATTAAGCAGATGCAATTGAAGCTGCCTCTCAGGGGTTTGAAGGGATAGCAACAGTAGTGAAGACATTTTTCTTGGATTAAGGGTTCATCAGATTTTACAGATACATCAACATTTAAAAAGGTGCCAGTTAACATTGCTTCTTTTCTTATTATAACCCTCAAAGCTTTAACTCAGGAGTGGGCAATCTTTGATTTCCAGATGCTGAACTGCAGTACTTAGCTGGGCCTGCTAAAAGATGTAGCGGGGAAGATCTGGAGGCCCATAGGCATTTTTGTAAGTGAATTCCAAGCTCCTTGAAAAGTCAGGCCATGGGCAAGGAAAGCAAGACTACCCAGCACCAGCCAGCCTATTCATTTTATTCAGGAACAAGGAGAAATAAATCATGTAGAAAACGGGGCTTATTCCCTAGTCAGTGTGTTTAGGATTGCAGCTTAAAAAATTCCTTGATTCTGCTGGCAATGAGACCAAGTCTCTGTCAACAGGATCATATGGCATTTTTGCTCTCTCCAGAAAAGGCATCTCAGAATGTGACACATTGGACTCCGCTGTCTGGCACTTGATCTGATCTGAAACAAAGCGTCCCTCGGGAGCTGTTTTTTAAATACTGGTGTGACTCAAAGGGAAGCGTCAATACCAAGGGGAACTCATGAGACACACGCCCGTCGGGGGGAATCTTGGCTCCAAACCCAAGCGCTGGGAACATTTTATCACTGTCATAGTCCTGGATGATCTCCCCAACAGCCTTCAGTGCCATGGCATATGCATTGAGCTGGTATGGATTCATGTAATGAAGGGAGGTAGATTGAGAAGGATTGCCTGCAGAACAAGAGAGAGAGAGAGAAAGAGGAAGAATCCAAAGGAGGAAGAAGGAGAAGGAACAGCAGTGAATTTATTGTCTGGGAGCCAGCTGCACTGATGAAGTTTGCTTAACGTCAACAAAAAAAAAACCCTTATCTGGAGTGCTGTAACTGGGAGCCTCTCCCTGAGGAGCTTCACCTGATGCTACTACATTATCTTTCAGAGCTGGCAATCATGACATTTTCATCCTCTCAAGCATTTCAGTGGTTGGTATTTTAAGTACTGGAAGGATGTTATATTTTAAATACAGAAAATGGAATTTGCATTGCTGTTTGAATTAGTATTGAATCTGTTGTTAAAGTGGGGCAAAAAAGTATTTAGTCAGCCACCAATTGTGCAAGTTCTCCCACTTAAAAAGATGAGAGAGGCCTGTAATTGACATCATAGGTAGATCTCAACTATGAGAGACAAAATGAGAAAACAAATCCAGACAATCACATTGTTTGATTTGGAAAGAACTTATTTGCAAATTATGGTGGAAAATAAGTATTTGGTCAATATCAAAAGTTCATCTCAATACTTTGTTATATATTCTTTGTTGGCAATGACAGAGGTCAAACGTTTTCTGTAAGTCTTCACAAGGTTGGCGCACACTGTTGCTGGTATGTTGGCCCATTCCTCCATGCAGATCTCCTCTAGAGCAGTGATGATTTGGGGTTGTCGCTGGGCAACATGGACTTTCAACTCCCTCCAAAGGTTTTCTATGGGTTTGAGATCTGGAGACTGGCTAGGCCACTCCAGGATCTTGAAATACTTCTTATGAAGCCACTCCTTCGTTGCCTGGGCAGTGTGTTTGGGATCATTGTCAAGCTGAAAGACCCAGCCACGTTTCATCTTCAATGCCCTTGCTGATGGAAGGAGGTTTGAACTCATAATACATGGCCCCATTCATTCTTTCCTGTACACGGATCAATCGTCCTGGTCCCTTTGCAGAGAAACAGCCCCAAAGCATGATGTTGCCACCCACATGCTTCACAGTAGCTATGGTGTTCTTTGGATGCAACTCAACATTCTCTCTCCTCCAAACACGACGAGTTGTGTTTCTACCAAACAGTTCTACTTTGGTTTCATCTGACCATATGACATTCTCCCAATCCTCTTCTGGATCATCCAAATGCTCTCTAGCAAACTTCAGACAGGCCTGGACACGTACTGGCTTAAGCAGGGAGAACGTCTGGCACTGCAGGATCTGAGTCCCTGGCGGCGTAGTGTGTTACTGATGGTAGCCTTTGTTACGTTGGTCCCAGCTCTCTGCAGGTCATTCACTAGGTCCCCCCATGTGGTTCTGGGATTTTTGCTCACCATTCTTGTGATCATTTTGACCCCATGGGGTGAGATCTTGCATGGAGCCCCAGATCGAGGGAGATTATCAGTGGTCTTTTATGTCTTCCATTTTCTAATTATTGCTCCCACAGTTGATTTCTTCACACCAAGCTGCTTGCCTATTGCAAATTCAGTCTTCCCAGCCTGGTGCAGGTCTACAATTTTGTTTCTGGTGTCCTTCGACAGATCTTTGGTCTTCACCATAGTGGAGTTTGGAGTGTGACTGTTTGAGGTTGTGGACAGGTGTCTTTTATACTGATAACAAGTTCAAACAGGTGCCATTAATACAGGTAATGAGTGGAGGGCAGAGGAGTCTCTTAAAGAAGAAGTTACAGGCCTGCAAGAGCCAGAAATCTTGCTTGTTTGTACATGACCAAATACTTATTTTCCACCATAATTTGCAAATAAATTCTTTCCAAATTAGACAATGTGATTGTCTGGATTTGTTTTCTCATTGCGTCTCTTATAGTTGAGGTCTACCTATGATGTTAATTACGGGCCTCTCTCATCTTTTTAAGTGGGAGAACTTGCACAATTGGTGGCTGACTAAATACTTTTTTGCCCCACTGTAAGTTGTATTGCTCTACCCTGCCTGTCCTACTGATTTCAACATTATGCAAAGCCAAATGCTCTAAATAATTAAAACACATCAGGCAAATCACACACCTTATATACTTGAATTGTCCTACACTCTCTACAATAATCTGTAATTATTTTCAGAGTTGCCTTAGGACACTACCAAATAAAATCTATATAGCACAGTCAATCATTTTTATATTGCTAATTGTCTTTCTTTTTTTTTTCAAAAATTTTATTTTTTAAAACAAATATGTAAAAAACAAATAAAAAACCATCTTCAATGTGAATACAAACAGTGTGTCGGTTGGTTACAAGGCTTTTGTGCATCGTCACTCTATTCATATATATCCATATATTATTATCCTCATTAATCTTATGTTTAACTATGGCTATTTCTTCCCTCAATTCATAGAGAATAATCTAAGATTTAAGTTAATTTATATTATGCCTTTCATTCTCCTAAATCATTCCAATAACAATACATCTTTATATGGTATTTTATAATATTCTACATTTCTTGCATTGAAAAAAATCTCTACCATATTTTATTTCCATGACTTTTTACCTAACCATTGGTAAAATAGATCCCATAACTCATAATATTGTTTATCTTCTTGTTCTCTAATTTCAAATGTCAATTTACTCATTTCTGCACATTCCATTATTTTCTTAATAACTTTGTCTTGCTTTGGCATTTTCTCATTTTTCCAGTTTTTAGCAAACACAATTCTAGCCGCTGTTAATACATTCACAATCAAATATCTCAATTCTCTATTGTATATTTCAGGTACAATCCCCAATAAAAAAATCTCTGGTTTAAAGTCTATATGTTTTTGTGTCATTTTTTCCACCCATGTGTGGATTTTAGTCCAGTATTTTTAGCTTCTGCACACGTCCACCACATATGGTAGTATGAGCCCAGTATCTGATGACATTTCCAACTTTTTTCCAATTTATTCTTGAACATTCTAGCAATTCTTGTCTGGGGTAAGTATATTGCTAACTTTCTATGGCAAGGAGAAAAAAAATAGTAGAAGCACAGGAAGATATATAAGGCCTAGAAGTTAGAAAAGGTAGAAATTGTCATTACTGTACAGGCAGTCCTCGCCTTCCAACAGTTCATTTAGTGACTGTTCAGAGTTATATCACTGAAAAAAGTGACTTATGACCATTTTTCACAAAATCATTGCAGCATCCCCATTGTCACTTGATCAAAATTCAGACCGTTGGTAACTGGCTCATATTTACGACGGTTGTAGTGTCGTAAGAAGGTCATGTGATCCCCTTCTGCAACCTTCTGACAAAGTCAGTGGGGAAGCCAGATTCACTTAACAACCGTGTTACTAACCTGTCCACTGCAGTGATTCACTTAACAACTGTGGCAAGAAAGGGTAGTAAAACTCACTTAACAAATGTCTCACTTAGCAACATAAATTTGGGGGTAGTTGTAGTTGTAAGTCGAGGACTACCCTATATCTAATGAACATCTAATGAAAGTTCATGAAAGAGACAGCAGGTGGCATAATAAGTCTTATCTTGCTATATTGAAATATTCTTGAATCTGCTTAAGAATTCAGCGATCTTATCTACAAGTATAAGCAGACGTGCGTTGTGTGCATGTACAAAAGAGAGCATTAGCTTGTTTATGCAGCTAAAATAAGGAAAGTTCTTGGCAATGATTTTGCAAGGCACATACTCACATCTTTTACATTCGTATATGAATCACTAGTCTTGCTCACCTCTTCTAGTTTTGTCGCTGAACCCAGTTCATAAAAATCAGCACAACAGGAGAGACCACATTCCTGTCAAAAATGAACTGAGCCTGATTTTTAAAATGTAAAGTGATGAGAGTAGCTGATTTTGCCCTTCTCTTTATTATCTCACCACACTTTTCCAGGGTTCCTAACTGAAGCTCGCTTCCAGCATGAAATATTTTGCTTTCTCATTTGATACTTAATTTGGTGCCTTTACAGGGCAGGCAAAGCAATCTGACCTTATGTTACAAAGCTCAGAATTAAAGAAGAATCGGCTTCAGAAGTTTCCATGGGTTTAGAAGAGGTATGCAAGATTGGATCACTCCCTCGAGAGGAGAGAGCCAGCATCAATATATTCTATAACCCCTTAGATAGCTTTTCTGAGGTCACCTTAGGTTATGATCTAATGAATGGTAGCTTCCTGGGGAAAGCTACCATTGAACATAATAGGCACTTTTATGCAATATGCTTAGGCTTAAGATTTAATGACTTTAATAAAAGTATAATGAGCCAATTTTATTTTTAAACACTAGTAAATTGTATAAGCAAATAACACACTAAATACATAACCCACTAACAGCAATGAATAAATCAAAACTTACCATTGGAAGCTGTGAAATCAATGGCTACTGTGAAATTGATCTGTGTCCTGGAGGAAAAAAAAATCACAATGTCATCATTTAGACTGTAATTGTACAAGCTACAATTGTAAATTATTTGGTAAATTATTTAGCCTTTGAGAAAAATGAAATCCAGAGTTGTTGGAAACTACATCCTCAACTTTCCTTCTAGGTAAAGGTAAAGATTCCCCTCGCACATATGTGCTAGTCATTCCTGACTCTAGGGGGTGGTACTCATCTCTGCTTCAAAGCCGAAGAGCCAGCGCTGTCTGAAGAGGTCTCCGTGGTCATGTGGCTGGCATGACTAAATGCCAAAGGTGCACAGAATGCTGTTACCTTCCCACCAAAGGTGGTCCCTATTTTTCGACTTGCATTTTTTTTGTGCATTTGAACTGCTAGGTTGGCAGAAGCTGGGACAAGTAACAGGAGCTCACCCCGTTACGTGACACTAAGGATTCAAACCGCTGAACTGCCGACCTTTTGATCAACAAGCTCAACGTCTTAGCCACTGAGCCACCGCATCCCATACTTTCCTTCTATTATTATCTTTATTCCAATAATTGTGTAAACTAAGTAAACTAAGATACAAAAAGGACAAGCATAAAAATGGACAGAGGGACGCAAAACTAAAACAGAATACCAGCAAATAGCCCTAATCTGCAAGGACGAAGTCAGGAAAGATAAAGCTCAGTATCAACTAAGACTTGAAACAAATGCCAATAATAATAATAATAATAATAATTTCTTTCAACATGTGAAAGACAAGAACAAAGTCAAGGAAATAATCGGTCCACCAATGAGAGAAAATGGCAAGGAGGTGAGGGAGAAAACAGAACTGCTTAATTAATTCTCTGCATCTGTTTTTACACAAAAGGAAAAAACAGACCAACCTATGAAAAGCAGGACAGTAGAAGATAGACTAGGAATACAAGTCCAAATAGGCAAGAAAAAATTATAAGAGAACACTAGCCATTCTAGCTGAATTCAAATCACCAGGATCAGATGGATTGCATTCCAGAGTTCTGAAGGAGCTGACAGATGTGATCTTAGAACTACTGGACCAAATCATGCAACGCTCCTGGAATGCTTGGAAAAAGTCAGAGGATTGGAAAACAGCTAATGTGGTTCCAATCTTCAAAAGGGAAAAAATGGATCCAAGAAACTACAGACCAATCAGCACTGATACCTGGGAAAATCCTGGAAAAGTTAATAAGCAGTGGGTCTGTGAACACCTAGAAATGAGCAAAGCTATTACTAAAAGCCAACATAGGTTTGTTAAAAACAGATCATGTCAGACAATCTTAATTGCCTTCTTGGATAATGCATCTAAATTAGTGGATAAGGGAAGTTTAGCAGACATTGTTTATTTAGACTTCAGTAAAGCATTTGACAAAGTAGACCACAGTCTAAGATCGAACAATGCGGGATAGATAGTACAATCACCAAAAGGATTTGCAATTGGCTGGCCACCCACATTCAGCAGTTAGTCCTCAATGAAATTATATGTAAATGGAGGGAAATATATAATGGGATACCATAGAGTTCTGTCTTAGGCCCAGTTCTCTTCAACATATTCATAAATGATTTAGCTGAGGAGATAAAAGGGGAATTCATCAAATTTGCAGACAATACCAAGCTGGGAGGAATAGTCAACACTTTAGAAGATAGATTCAAGATACAGAAGGATCTGACAGCCTGGAACACTGGGCCCCCTCCAAGAAAATGAAGATCAGTAGTGAGAAAAGTAAGGCAAGTAAGGCAAGAAAAACTAAGTGCAGAGGTGTAGGATAGGTGGTATCTGGCTCAACAGCAGTAACTCTAAGTGTCCTAGATGACAACCATTTATGTATGAGCTAGCAGTGTACCATAGCTGCCTTAAAGCCAATGCAGTCTTAAGCTGCATCAACAGAGGGATAGTATCAAGAGCATGTGAAGTGATAGTTCACTTTATACTGCACTAGTAAGATCACACTTGGAATACTGCATCTAGTTCTGGTCACTCTGATACAAAAAAATGTTGAGGCTCTAGAAAAAAACGCAGAAAAGAGCAATAAGAATGATTAGGGGTCTAGAGGCTAAGCTTTACTGTGAACGGTTGTGGAATCTAAATACAGTATGTCTAGTCTAGCAAAGAGAAGGACTATGGGTGACATGATAGCAGTCTTCCAATATTTGAGGGGATGTCATAGAGAAGAGGAGGTCGCCATATTCTCCAAAGCACCTGAGAATAGGACAAGAAGTAGCAGATGGAGACTTATAAATGAAGATCCAACCTAGAATTGAGAATTTTTCTGACAGTAAGAATAATTAATCAGTAGAATGGCTTGCCACCAGAAGTTGTGGGAGCTCCATCACCTGAGAGTTTCAAGAAGAGACTGGACAACCATCGTCTGGAATGCTATAGGTTTCCTGCTTGAGCAGGAGATTAGACTAGAAGACCTCCAAAGTCCCTTCCAACTTGGTTATTTTTATTTTATTGTATTTTAATCTATGACCTTCTCAGAGTTTTGCCCCAAAGAGAAGAAAGAAGGGAGGCTTTCTCAATGGTTGCCCTCATTCTGTGAAATAAGCAACCTCCTGAGGTGGGCTTGACCCTATTCTTCTAGGAATAGGAAGACTTTGAAAGACATCTCTAAAAGACATTTAACATCTACCTATGTTTGTTTGGTGGCCTTCAGTACATTTAAAATGATTTCATGATTTAAATGGAAATGTTGACAGGTTTCTATGGCAGTTTTCCGTATAATAAATATTTAAATCCCACAAACTAGTGGTCTAAAATGCTATGAAATGAAATAAAGCGAAGATGTGTTTCATTGCTTCTAGTACCAGATACTAATAACTACCGGTATATAACAACTATGTAATAATAACTCTTTGTCATCGTCCCCCCCATGGGTTCCTATGAATCAGCACGATTCTTAGTTCCAGAGCCTATCTAGATGGGCAAGGAATATGGGTTTAAAGGACAGTGAACATTAGTGCTATTAAAATGGATGATTGAACAAAGCTGTCTGCAGACATTTCTCTGGCAGCTTTCTCAGATGAGATTCCAAATCTCTCATCTCCCACCCTCCACCAAAAGCAATTGCTCCCATGACAGGTCTTTCCTTCAAATGTCATACAAGCCTTCAATGAAAGAATGCAGCTGTCAGTGGGAGATAACAATTTAAAATGCCGGGTGAAAAGGCAGAGACCAGGTTGAAGGGAAAGGCTTCTTTGTTTTGCTGCTCTGGAAATACATCTGAATTAGATATAGCACTGGCTAGGGACATACTTTTAACTCTAGAAAAGAGCACTAAGATGTAACTATCTGTGGCTATGCAAAACTGAGGTGCCCATAGTTCCATTTCTTCGATTGGTAGCATTTGAATTTTCCTAAAGCCACGTGGGAAGGCCTAAGGACACTCCCCATTTGTGTTTATTTTCATATTACCTCTGAGCCTAGAGTATGAGGCAAATCCAATAACTAATAAAAGAAATCTGTAAAACGTGAAATCAAAACTCCTGCATACACAGCAAATTGGTCTCCAGGCCTAAGCACTAGCCTTTCACCCAGCTTGCTGAGTTCAAAACAAATATCATAATAATGAATTATGGTTGATCACACAGTCAAATGATTAGACTGAATTTGGCATTTTTATTCATCTATTGAGTCCTTCAGATCCTGGGATAAGCAGACGTTGTTGTCTGATGGTGTTAAATGTATCATTGCAAGAAGTAAACTGTTCTAATTACAGCTGTCTTCTGCAATTGACTGATGATGATTTTGTCAATGCTGATGATGTTTATGTTGTGCTCCAGACATTTTGGGATTGCATCCAGAAACCTATCATTATTGGTACTATTTTTACAATGACACTGGAACTGCTGGCCAGAAATGGTCTGCATTCCGGTGATTCAAATCCGGCTCCGTGAGACGGAATGAGTGCCTGTCACTCGATCCCTAGCTCTTGCCCACTCAGCAGTTCAAAAGCATGCAATACTACAAGTAGATACCACTTTGGTGGAGAAAAAAAACCTAGCTGTGGTTGTGTGTGTGGAGAGTGAAAGCTGGTGCTGGACCTAGCTGGATGTGAGACATCACAACATGAGTTGAGTTGAGTTGAGTTGAGTTGAGTTGAGTTGAGCGAGTCGAGTCGAGTCGAGACCAGCGAAGAAGCCCAGAAGAGCCAGCAACCTGAACACTGCTAGTTAACTAGTATAAAGTAAACTGATATGACCCTGCAGTACACCAAGGATAGATGCACAAGCGTTGAACAGAATGAGCTAGCAATTTAGGCTGTCAGGACTGCATTGTGTCTAGCATGTGTAGATTTCCCTGACACTGTATGTCATATACTAAATAAATTTATTCTTTTGTCACAGTCATTCTACTTCTATTTGCAGGACTATGTATTTTGTGATTCCCCCTCCCAATTATTATTTAATTATTAATAACTATTCAGGATAATGCTTGAAGCAGGATAGTAAGAAATCATCAGACAAGCTTGGCAGAGGAACTCTGCTGGGAAGCTGACTTGACTTTTACAGAGAAAGAAAACAGATGGTCAAGGAAAGGAAGGAATAATTAGTAAGATGTTAAACTAAGTAGCTTTCTCCTGAGTTGAGAGGCTCTTAAGGAATAATTGGTCAATGAGAGGACTGAATGAGAGGAAACACACTGAATTACTAAAGTGAAAAAGGTAACAGGATAATGTGTTTCAAGAAAAAGAAGAATATAAGAACTTACCAATATATTTCAGAGAATGTATGCTAGTTACCATAAATCATTCAAGGTCCTCTTTAATATTGAATAATTCTAAGAAATCTCTTTACCTTTCAATGAATCTACATCTTTCAGGATTCCTTTTGAGAAATTAATGGGTTAACAACCCATTAATTGGGTAGCTGAATGTGCTTGGATTGATTTCTAGACTCTAGTGCCTCTCAAAACCCACAAACTGAGCTGTGATGGATTCTTCAGTGATTGGATATTTGCATATGGAGAATGCCGGATTTTTATGGGCCAAGAATGACTGGTAGATCCATCAGCTAAAATACTCTTGGCTGCAAATAATGAGCCCGCTGCCCAACATCTAAACAAAAGCCAGCTCTCAGCAATATATAGAAAATAACAACAACAAAGCAAAGGGTGGAAATATCCTTCAGACTTAGGGAACTGTAAGGGTGGCAGAAATTCAGAACACCTTTGCACACACCACTTGAAAAGTAGAGGATTGCAGAACAGCCCGATCAAGACTTTGCTTCCAGGTGATCATGAAATCATGACTGTTGTTATTTAGGGAAGGGAGCATTTTTAATATGAACCCCCACAATGCAACTTTATCCTTCACATTGCCAGATGCATTACTAATCCAGGTGCATTACGATAAAATAAAATAAGATTAGCATTTTAACTAAACTACCTATTTGTACAGGTAGTCCTCGACTTACAATAGTTCATATAGTGACCTTTCAAAGTTACAACAGCATTGAAAAAAGTGACTGATGACCGTTTTTCACACAATCGTTGCAACATCCCCATGGTCGTACAATCAAAAGTCAGATGCTTGGCAACTGGTTCATATTTGTGACAGTTGCGGTGTCCTGGGGTCACCTAATTTAATTTTGTGACCTTTTGACAAGTAAAGTCCATGGGGAATCTGGATTCACTTAACAACCATCTTACTAACTTAACAAATGCAATGATTCACTTAATAACTGTGGCAAGAAAAGCTGTAAAAGGAGGTTAAGCTCCCTTAATGAATGTTTCATGTAGCAACATTAATTTTGGGTTCAATTGTGGTTGTATCTCAAGGACTACCTGTACTTTTAAGTGTGACTAAATAAGTTAGTGATCCTTCAGGCATAGCACATCTCCAAGTTTTGCAAACCCAGTTCTCAACACCAAAATGTGCACCCTAGGGAAGACCATCTATTAAATGCATTGGTTAGGAAGAGTCGCAGTGTTGTAAATGGATGGAAAAACTGATGCCTGGGAAACTTGAACAAAAGAGACATTTGATTAACTATATGATAAATTACATGGACTGAATATAAAGAGATTTTTCTTGCGAGAACTGGCTGTGATGACTCAGTATTTGGCAGACAAAAGGGATTCTGCCTGAGGCAAAAGTGTATCAGCAAAACAAAATCTCTCCAAGGTGTTTGAGCTTCTTTCTTCAAAATGACTTTGGACTTTTAAGAGGCTTTTCTTCATTTTTTCCCCCTGTTGCAGCTTGCAAGAGAAATAGGACGTAATAAAGCTATATTATGTAAGATGAACACAGAAAATGGTAATAACTAAGCCTCTCCTAATTTACCTTATTCCTTTTTTTTAACCTGTCTTCAATCTTTTATTAGCTTATGCTTTAAGATTCTCCCCCAAATGTTTATCTAAGGTAAGTTGTTATTCTTAGGTCTAATAAATTAGGCACTGGACCAAAAGCTCTGTATTACACCCTCTTACATTGTCCCAAATATAAAGAGATTCTCTTGCTTTTGTTTGCATATTTTGACATTAATTTCATATCTGGAAGCCAGTAACACCAGACTAAGAAGCCCTTTTAGCAGGCATTCTCTACACATGGCAAAAAATTAGATCCAACTCTGTGTATTTTCAGCAGCTTTTTCTTTTTAATGTTCTTGTGTAACAGTTCCACTTTCTAAAACATAGATAATTTGCTCACCACAGTTGGGCATGGATTTCAGATCTTCTGTACCCAACAATTTTCTTTGCAGTGTTCATTTGAATAATTTATCAGTAATTCTACGTCTGATGGTGCAAATAAGCACAATTTCAAATCAGGAGGCAGAGCCATTTGTTACACTGACATAATCAGGGGAATCTTATCTGTTTCTCTTTCCATTTTATTATCATAAAATCCCATGCACTAAGCTTTTTGAAAAGAGGGTGGACAAAACGCGATAACAAATATGACATTATAGAGATGTATCTGATACATGAGCTTGTTCAGGTGTTTAATTGTATGAGTGGCAGGCATATGTGAAGTTTTAAATCCTAAATAGCTCAATGGCTGTGCTTCTGTGGCATTTCAGGGTTGTTTATTTGGCAAGAAAACATCAAATAGCTAGCTTATGTCAGAGAGCTGTAGCATCTTTCTTGATCAGTTCTAGTCATTCTGATACCAGCTATTGAAACAAAATGGAAAATATTTTCCAGAAAGTGTAACATTCCACCAGGAGGTTTACAAGAACTCCTTAACTTACAATTGTAATGGAGCCTAACCCAATTTTATGACTTTTTTGGTGGCAGTCTTTAAGTGAACACCATGGTTCTTAAGTAAACTTAATGTTCTTTCTTTCTTTCTTTCTTTCTTTCTTTCTTTCTTTCTTTCTTTCTTTCTTTATTGGTTCAATTTACATGCCGCCCTTCTCCGGAGACTCAGGGCGGCTTACAATGCATTAAGCAATAGCCTTCATACTTTTGTATATACCAGCTTAGTAGGGCTTTTGGGGCCCCCTAAGCGGTATTCTTTTTTTATACAAAGTCAGTTTATTGCCTCCACAATCCAGGTCCTCATTTTATCTACCTCCAAAGGATGGATGGCTGAGTCAGCCTTGAGCCTGGTGAGCTTTGAACTTGCAGTAATTCAGGCAACTGGCAAGTAAGTGCTACTTTAACAGCACTTAGTCCACTGCGACACCAGGATCTTATAGGGAGCGCTTTTGCTAAAAACCAGAAAAAAACCTGGGGTTTTTTTGGCAAAAACATTGTAAATTGTGGTCACAGGACTGTGGGATGCTGCAAATGGCCATAAATGCAGGCTAATTGCTAAGCAACCAAAATGTGGTCATGTGACCACAAGGGGGCACAGCCACCAGAACTTTGAAATCAAGTTGTGAATACTTTTGTGGGGGGAGGGACTCTGTTGTAACTTCAAACAGTCACCAAAGTAACCCAAAGTAAGTCAAGGACTGCCTATATACTATTTGAGCATTTTGCCACCACCAATCCTTATTATCCATCTCTAATCCTACAACATAATTTTACAATGAAATGCAAGAATCACCTATTGCATTCCCATGTCACATCAAACTAGGATAATAAACCATTACTGGAACAAGCATCATGTTGGTGCAACAGCTGGATCCCTTCTATTTGTTTCTTCTCTTTGGAGGAATAAAGGAAGCAAAGAGAAGTTTCTATGGGAGCCATTGTTTGATTTTGGGACCACAACTGCAGTGATGCCAACAATGTGATCAGAGGGATCTGGGATAAATAATCTTGGCCTGTTTTGTTTTATTTTGTGTGTGTGAAAATGGTTGGAAATGGGAGCACTTCACAAAACTACAACTTTATCCTTGCTTTCCCATATCTATTTCTGTTTTCGCAGCTGAAAATCTTTGGCCATTTCATACCAACTTTTGGCAGCATGATTTGGATCTATCTTCTGAGGATTTTGGAGAATTTTAACAGGACATGTTTTGCTTCCTGGAGACTTGAGGAACATTCTCACTGCTTCTTTAGATATTTTCATACCTAAAATCATAAACATTATCATTTTGACACTCTGTTTTGGCAGGATAAATTTTTGGACATTGTAGAGGCTATAAATGAGGTGCCAGACTTACTAAATATGTAGCTGGCTGTAGCTTGCCGCTGAGGAACATTTGAACCTAGAATTAAAATTATGCATTCTCAAACAAATCAAAATTCATAAACTAAAAATGAACCTTGCTTTATAGCTTTAAGAGTAAGCCAGCATTATCTGGACATTTAAAACCTAATTCTAATGTTGGGGTTAATCATACAAAGCTATGCCTTCTTCAAGATGTTGAAAAGGGAACAGCAGACTAAAAGCAGTAAATTGCATAATTTATTTCATTTATTTGTTTTGGCTGAAGTACAATTCCCTCCTAATTAGGCTATAGCACACATAGGTTGGTAGGAATATGTATACCTACCAACAGTCTTTCCCATGATGTCTGGGTTAAATTTCAGTGTTTTAGCAGGAGAGATAACTTACCCTCCTTTGATGTAATCTAGAAATGTATGTTCTGATTCTGTGGCAAATGACAGCAATGTTACCTTGAAAAGGAAGAAACAGGATGTATGTCACATAAGGAACAATGAAATAATTGCAGGAGCATCTGATGCTAATGATGATTTGCAGTCATGTCCAAGGCCATCCCATCATCAGTCTACTCCCAGTCCAATAGGTTACCACAACTCTGTTTTTTTAAGATTATCAGATTTGGGTTGCAAAAATCCAGAAAAAACATTTTCATAAATGCAGGAATTAACATTAATTCAAAACACTTTCTACATTTAGTCTGTGTTGAAATATTTATCAGCTCTGTCTGCCTTTGATTCAAATCATATTGCACTATTTTCTACTACGGTATTTTAATTGTGGCATCCTGGATACAGGACTGAAAGCCACCTGTTTTTATTGGCCATTCCTCCGGCTGGTATTTGTATAATACAACTGCTGGGGGAAACAACACTGATAGTCATGCATTATTTGCTGCTCACTTTACATCAAGACATGTAATTTTCTGCCTATTTCCTATTGTTGAGGCTCAAATAAAAAAGAAATCCCAACTTCAAAATTACTCAGATGGCATGTTGGGAAAATATTTTAATACATCAAGTACATTTATAATAATGTTACTCACTGTTCCTGAATTAGAGTATTTCTTTTTCTTCATTTTCTTTTTGGGATTTACCACCTGAGAGAAAGAAGAAAAATGATGCTAATATAAACATCTCTGTGAGACATCTGGTCTGGCCAAGCCTGTAATGTACACTAGAAGCAGTTTATGCACTCCTGGTATTTACTTATACTAATCCCATCTCTATACATGACACTTTGTAGAGGGATATTGGAAAACAAAATAAAAGATGTGATGCTGCCCCAAGGAATTTACAAATTCTATTTAAACAAAAAGGAAGTCTAAGGCTGAAGAGGCAAGTGGGAAAAGGAGGCTCAGAGAACAAAATATGGGTATGCTGTAAACAACTTCATTTGCAAATCATCTGGCTTCTGCTTTGGTTTTATTTCAGCAGCGCAGAGAGCAAGGACTTAAACCAAAGCCTCCCCTCTCACTTTTGAGAAGGGCTATGAAGAATTCAGCCTTTCTTGTTCTTATCCTTGCAACTATCCCACAAGATGCTCATTATTATTCATCACGTACCAATGAGAATGAAAACTGAAGCATCAATTAAACTTCTACAGACAAGGAGATGGTGAAGCTGTGCCTCCTGAGCTCCCAAACAGATCAACACATCTGTTACAATCAACAGATCTTTCTAAAAAGGCAAATGGTCTATCTTAATCCAGGTTAACCTTAATTAATACACATTTCTTTTCCATGACACAGGCAAAAATAAGATTTTCTTTTAATATGACACCAAAACCAACTTATACTGTTCTTGCCCTGTGAAGCAGGCATTTTTCAAAGGGTTGGAGTGGGGGAGTTGTATTAAACTGGAGGTATTTTACCGTAATAACAATGGAATTTAAACTTGTTTCTCATCTTGAATAAAAGCTTCTTTGTACAAATAAAAATAAAATAAAATAAAATAATAAAGAATGGTAGCAGGCATAATTCCTAGCATGCCAAATATGAAACAGGAAATAAATCAATTGTAATATCAGAATCAAGATCACGTGAAGTGTTAATAACACTTTATAATGCCTTGGTAAGGCCGCACTTGGAATACTGCATCCAGTTTCGGTCACCACAATGTAAAAAAGATGTGGAGACTCTAGAAAGAGTGCAGAGAAGAGCAACAAAGATGATTAGGGGACTGGAGGCTAAAACATATGAAGAATGGCTGCTGGAACTGGGTATATCTAGTCTGATGAAAAGAAGGCCTAGGGGTGACATGATAGCAGTGTTCCAATATCTCAGGGGCTGCCACAAAGAAGAGGGAGCCAAGCTATTCTCCAAAGCACCTGATGGCAGGACAAGAAGCAATGGGTGGAAACTAATCTAGAAAAGAAGCAACTTAGAACTAAGGAGAAATTTCCTGACAGTTAGAACAATTAATCAGTGGAACAACTTGCCTCTAGAAGTTGTGAATGCTCCAACACTGGACATTTTTAAGAAGATATTGGAGAACCATTTGTCTGAAGTGGTATAGGGTGTCCTGCTAAGCAGGGGGTTGGAGTAGAAGACCTCCAAAGTTCCTACCAACTCTTATTCTATCATGAAACATGAAATAAATCAGTTGTAATATTGTAGGCATATGTGCTATTCCACTGCATTACAATGAATTGGAACATACGACTATCCAGTCCTTTATCCTATTCGCACTGCCTATATTTTCTCAATGTTTTTATTCCATGACCAACACCAACTCCTGATTTTAGTCTTATCAAATATTTTTAATATCTGACAATGCACTCTGCGTCATGACTGCCATCATATGCTTCAGTATCAGTCCATTCTGACACCCTTTCCTCCATTGTAGGCTGCCATAAATCAAGTTACAGGTGTGCTGCACTGCCTTACAAAAATATTAAAATTCTTCTTCTTCTATGTTCATTTCTTTTTGTCTTAATCAAAGGCATATGTACAGAGCAGGTGTCCTGCTAATTTTTAGCCTACACTTATTAAATCATAGCAGCTAGTAATGCAGCTGCGTAAGTCTTCCAGTGGTTGGGAATGAAGTTAAAGTGCCCTGCTTAACCTCTTCTCAAAGCCAGAATAAATTCTTCAATGCAGTGCAGTAATTCTTCAAAGTAAAGAAAAAAAAAGAAGTGTAAAATTTATTCATATTAGGAAACTCAGATTTCCTTGCTAAAAGATTTGGGCTGTTCTGGAGCAAAAGGTTCATTTTTAGTAAATCCAGTTCTGATGGATCTTTAGAAAGAAATTTGAAAATAAAGTTGTCACCATAATTTTTTATACCAATTTATGACACAGCTGTATTTGAAATGTGTATGTGTTAGACAATTCACTGCATATTCAGGCTGTGCAAATCATCTGAAAGGGGTGGTTTTGCAAACCACTTTGGTGCCAGCTAAATATCCCTCTTCAGAGCATTAAAATGGATGCAAGCTTTAAAAGGTTTATGTGGCTACTTTGAAGGCTCACTGCTGCACAGATACATCCATGTGCAGCCACCCCGCTTCAGTGAAAATCCCAGTAGGTCACAGTCTGCATACAAATGCATACAGACAGACAACTGGGAAAAGACCTAAAGCTTTTAAATGAAACTTTTAAATAATGTGACTTTTCCAAAACTTCAGCGAAGAATACTTTATTCATATCTGTGAATTTTTTTGAAGCGCTCATTTCCAAAGTTTTATACAGGCCTATTGGACATCAGAAAAAATATAGCAGACTGGTGCGAGTGTCAAGGCTATTCAATGGAAGTACCCTTCATAATCCATAGACTTCTCTTTAGAATTCACTAATCCACATACAACAGTGGCTGGGTAATTTTAAATGAGGATAGGGAAATAATGGAACTATTGTGAACGGGCAGGCTAAAATATAGGATTCACAGGTGATCAGCCTCATGGCAGATAGTTAATCCACATCCACAAGTGAGGCATGATTCTTGGCCACATTCAAAATTAGACTGAGTCCCTCTCTCTTCTAAAGACAAAAGGGATTCTTTTCAAGCACAGTGTGTAGTTGAACAAGGGAGAAGGGACTAAAAAGATTGAGAGTTCATTACAAACTAAGCAATTTTTCTAAAAATAAGAACTTAAAATTGGATGTGTCTCATATGGGTTGGATTACAACTGCAGAATCAGTAAACATCTAACCTCCTAGAAGCTCTTGCTAAATTTTAACAACCAGTAATCTCAGCCAGCATAGCCAGTGGTGAGGGCTATAAGGACTTACAGTTAAGCAATATTTGGAGAATCATAAGTTCTCCTATTAATGGTTTAAGAATAATCTTACATATGGGTTCCTTCATTCCTTTGAAAGGGAATAAGACAAATATCAGAATTGTTTTTTATGGCCCATTGCCAAAGAGAATGTCTTTTCATTATTATGAAAAACAGAAATTTAGATTCCTTCTCCCGTTTAATGGCATTCTGTTCTCTAGAAGAGCAGAGTTTGTGAGTTATACAAACTATGCAAATTTCTCATCTCTATTTTCTTCTCCTCCCCATTTCCCCTTATTGAGGAGAGAAACTAGGTTCTTTGAGAGGAGCAGCTGGGATCTCCCTATGCCTAGTCAGGCCAGTCATATGAAAAATTGCCCCAGAACTGTCACAATAGATACTATTATTGCAAAACTACCGAGCATAAGACATTAATATGCAAAAAAATGATTGGTAATAACAAGAACCCCAGGGTCTGAAGTAACTGGCCACATATGTGGGCAACTGGGCATGCACACCGTTGCAACTTTTTTTTCCCCAGCTTCAGATGGGCTTTGTCATCTGTTGGTGAAGACAGATCTTCAACTTAGGCACCATCAATGCATATTACAACTAGAACTAGTGAACAGGCCCCAAACTCTATTGGTTAAGATCACATGCCATGACAAGATGTGATTTCTAAATCATGTTTTATTAAAAAACATTAATGGGTTGGATTTACATTTAATATTAAACTGTTCATCATCGTTTAAAAGGTAATATGGCAGGATTCAATAGTGCAAAAGGGGCTGAAACATTTTTAAGTCTAGAATATCCAGATAGCATTCAGAAGTAGCTATACTATAGCTCTTGGTACTATACCTCTTGAATTCACTGAACTGTAAGAAGGGTTGCAAGTTTGTTATAGCAATCACTTTCAATAAAAGCAGTTTTTGTCATCTTACAAAATTGATTTCATAGTCTGATCTGTTTAAGTGGGTCTGGCATTATGTGAATTCAGTCAAATCTAGTTCCAGCCTCTTGGCACTTGTTCAGTGCTATTTAAAGCCCAATATTAACATTACATGTTAGTAGTCTCAAGAGGTATGTAGATATGCATGAGCATCTGTGCATATCATGACGCTATCACACAAATTATGCCAATTATGTAACATCATCAGAGCTTTTACCAAATGCTGTACACAGATAAGGGAAATATATATTCTTCAACTTGGAAACAGTGGAAAGATTTTTCCATGGACTCCTATGATAACCTACAGTATACGTTATCTTTGAGGATCCAGATTATTGGGGGAAGTATGCTAATTCTGTAAACTGCTTAGAGAGGGCTATAAAGCACTGTGAAGTGGTATATAAGTGTAAGTGCTATTGCTATCTCATAAGAAAAAGAACTTTTGTGCATGACATGGAATTGAAGGGAGAATTAAATATAGTTTTCACAATGGAACAATTGGTTACCCCCCCTCCCCTGACTTCTGTCCTACATACCACTCCCTTCGTGTTTTGCATTTTATTCATCAATGATTTGGGGTCAGGAAACAAGCCCTAAGGATGCCAAGTTTATAGAGGACACTAAATTATTCAAGATGGTGAAAACACAATTTGATAAATGTTGAAGCAACCTCTTCAAACTGGATTAGGAAAACAAGAGTTCTTTGCCACATGTACAGGTAGCCTAAGCTCTAATGATTCAACAGGGAAGAGATATTTTGGTTGTGGTGGGTAGGTTTTTTAAAAAAACCCACATCATCTCAGCATGCAGTTGCAGAAATGAAAAAGGCGAACGCTGTGTTTGGGAAGATCAGGAAATAGGTTAAAAATAGAACAGTCAGCGTTATAATGCTTTTATATAACTCAGTGGGGAGAGTGCAACTGAACTGTTGCATAAAGCTCAGGTAGTCCCATTCCAAACAATGGGATGTTCAGGCTGAAAGTTTTTAGTTTGAAAAAGAACTGTAAATGGGGAAACATCACTTTACAATATCTGACAAAAAATGTATAAAAGTCATAAAAGAGAAAAGAATCCACATTAATTGCTTGAGCTCCTGGACAAATTGGGACAGAAAATTAGTAAATGCTATAGGTATATTTCAAGGCACAGAGTTAACATCTTTCAAATGCCTTTCCCTAAAGGAGGAATAGGGCAGAAAAACTGGTAATCATATAGCTGGAGTGAATAATAGTCAAGCTACTGATTCACTCTAATTATGATACTGCACATAATCCGGGTGAAATTACTTCTCTCCACGCTCATTCTGGCAATCCCTTATTTATGTTTTTATTGAGATCTGAAATTAGCATGGTACTGTGGTTGCCAATGCCCTATTAATGGTTTTGTACTACAATTGGGCTTACTAAATCAGTGTACACCATGACCTGCTTAGCTATAGAGCAGATACACCTCTTGGTATTTTAGCAGCAGAAGAACTTTAGTGTAAAGATATAAGTCATGTTCAAAAGTTATTATTCATTTTTAGTCTAACATATTGTCATCTAAAATGACAGATATATACTTCAGAGAATACTCTCCATGTGAATACCTGATTGTAAATATTGTATTTGCTCCTGCCTATAGGACTGTGAAAGCTGCTAATGTAGTATATGGAAGCAATGGTCTGAAACGGGTCTAAATAGGAAGATTTAAATAGGAGAATTTGAAGGGTTTGTTTCTCCCAACTGAAAAATGGGAAAAAATATTGCTTCTATAAAATACAAGGAATGTGTGCATATATTTTTAGGAGCCTAGTGCAATTTATAGGGCAGAAAATTCCTTTTGTTTTAGACCAACAATTCTGAAGGCACCAAATTTATAAAATCTGGTTAATATACCAGATGAACATTTCATTCCTTGCTGAATGTTGCCTGTCTTATGGGGACTAGAATTTGGCCAATAGCCTTTAGAAAATACTGAAGCATATAGCAATATGAAATATATATATACAGCATTACTCCATTGGCTTAGAGCCTCAATATTTCAGGAGTATAGATGGTTTTTGAAAGATTTATATTTAGAAAAAAAAGTTCCCTAGCAGAGGAGAAAATTACATTGATACATGATGCATTGAAAAGGAAATGATGGTTGTGATCTAAAACTAGTCTTAAAATAGACTGATTGTGAGAGGTAAGACAGTATTTCTACCTGTGTTGGGATTAGAATCTTATTCAGTAAGAGAGAAGAATTCCTGCTACTGTTCCAGGAATCCAGAGGAATCAACAGTAACTATAAAAACTGTTCTACAATATTAATAAAAGCCAGTTTGGTGTAGTAGTTAAGGCATCAGGCTAGAAACAGGGAGAGTGTGAATTCTAGTTCCACCTTAAGCACAAAACTGGCTGTGTGATCTTGGACCAGTTTCTTTCAGCCCTAGAAAGGAGGTACAGGCAAATCACTTCAGAAAAACCTTGCCAGAAAAACGGCAGGAACTTGTTCAGCCAGTCTCAGAGAATTGGCACGATTGAACAGAATAGGAAAAAAAGAGGAAAGAATGTTAATAGATCATCCTTCCACAGTCTGATTCTTCCCTTGCAATTGCCATCATTTCCAGCCTGCATAATTCCCAGTCAGGAATCAAACTGGTAGGATTAATGGGTGTTGAAGTTCAAATGTTTTGGAGGGTTTGAACTGAGAAAGGATGAAATGAAACCTCAATGGGATAATATTTCCTGATTGGGGCAGCAATACTATTATGAACTTCGAAGCAACTGCCTTCGGCTGAATGTCATGAAAGTGTTGGAAATTACTCTTATTCGCTTTGTATTTTATCTGCTTGGCAGAAAGATGATCTTTGATCTTTCCTCCCCTTACAGTAATAAAATATTTTACCAGCCTTTGGGTTCAGCTTCCTATAATTTGGATAGCTAAAGGGTACCATTTGCTGCTCGATTATTTTTTAAAAGATATTTCAGATCACAGTCTACAGAAACCTTATTAAATTAATAGTGGTCTTATGTAACTCCCACTTATTTTAATTAAACTTAAGCTGGAATTTCCTAACACAACCTTCCCCAACCAGCTGCCCAACATATTCTTAGAGGGACTTGTGCTAAAGTCCCTCTAAGAATATGGAGTGTGGGACTAATCCAATGTATGTTGAGAGTACTAAACTGAGGAAACTGATGCTCCAATAGAACACCCCCCCCCCCCCCCCACCGATCTATGCTTTGGAAAAGCCCTAGGGAGAATGCCACAAAACCCAGGAAAAAGTAATATAATTCATCATGAAGATGAGCAAAGTTGATAAATGAAGTCTTGAATTCGAGGAAGGAGGATTTTTGCTTTGCCTTTCTAAAAAATTAAGTTAAGCCTATTTTAAGACTTACGCTACCATTTTCTACAATTTCACACCTTAAATGACAAGAAACCATCCAGCTCAATTTAGTTATTTTGATGGGAAAGGTCATAATAAGTACAGAAATATGGTTTAAGAAGAGCATGTAACTATTGGGAATGGAATGGAATGGAATGGAATGGAATGGAATGGGATGGGATGGGATGGGATGGGATGGGATAGGATAGGATAGGATAGGATAGGATAGGATAGGATAGGATAGGATAGAATAGAATAGAATAGAATAGAATAGAATAGAATAGAATAGAATAGAATACTTTTTATTGGGCAAGTGTGATTGGACACACAAGGAATTTGTCTCTGGTGCATAAACTCATAGAGTACATACAGTATAAATAGCAAGGAATAGGTTATAGATCATAAACCATAGTCACGATCATTAGTCATAAGTTACAAAACAACAATTGATAAATCATAAGAAACCAATAGGAGAAGATAGTATGAAAGATGAGAAGATGAGAAAAGATGAGAAGTGAGACAGTGCTGTGGGAATTAAGTGTTCAGCAGAGTGATGGCACGTGGTGAAAAAAAAACATGGTTTTAATCAAATCACCCGGAATGCAGGGATCTTAATAGAATGGACCAGATGGGTCATAGTCTGGCTGCTTGCTCAAGGCAAGAATTTGTTAAACCATTTCAACCATTTTTTTTCAATCATCCATCAATATCAATTCACTTTGGATGCTGATATTAAGGGGCACCTCGAGAAGCTACTCACCTCATAGACATTAAACTGGCTTTGTCCTCGTGCCAGTTCTCTATAGCTGGTTGTAAACTCTCCAATGAAATCATGGCTGTTAACAGAAAATAAGATTGTCAGAGATGATGTACAACAAAGAATCCTATTTCTTTATACCTTGATGGTTCAAGATGAGGAATAATAAAATGTTATAGCCAATCAATGGTAATTCTGCCTATTCCTCACTTCCTTAATTTGTATATTTTTGGCCCAGCTACCAGTATATGGAGTTCTAGTCGTGTCTTCTCCTACATTCTTCTCCTGTCATTTACTTAGACAATGGACTATTTATTAAATAAAGTGATTCATAAGGCAAAGCCAGCCTTTCCAAATCTAGGGGCTGTGAGATGTGTTTGGATTTATAATTCTCATCATTTTCAACATCACAGCTGGAATTCTAGTCTCAATACATACGGAAGACTGGGATAGCAAGTCTTTCCTCTTTTGTGGGGGACATGGGCTTTTTTGCCTCAAGCTCCATAAATTCAAGTACGTACATGCTCTTGCTGCATTTTCTTTTCATTTAATTTTTATCAATGTAGTTTTCTTTTTTTAAAAAAATGACTAAATGCAAGGAACTAAATGTTACTTACCTGCCATCTCGATCCCAGTCATACACCTCTACTTTTATGGTTCTGCAAAAGATGACATTAGTGGTCAAGTTGCAATTCCTATTACAGTTTTTTTTTTGTTGAGAAAACCACTGGCATGAAAAAAAAGTCAAGCTGTGCATTAGAGATAACATTCTTTCTTTTAAGAAAGCTGAGCAAATAAACCCGGTGGGATTTAGGGGATATTAAGACTATTCCAGCTACCCTACATAGACCAAAATCTCCTAAGTAGGCCTACAACTGCCCTGCTAGCCTTTTCTGGATAAACATCTTGGAACCAATGTATTAAATAAGCATGGGTTTACATCAATGTCTCTTGTCACATAGGGAAAATGGAATTGCCAGGAGGTGAACAACTCCCTATCTTTCTTCTGACTCAACACAGAACATGATATGATTGGGCAAAGAAGTCTCTAGCCATGTAATAAATAGGTTGTAAGGGTGCAAGATTTTAAGGTGAGCTTTTTTCGCTGCCTCTGGACCGTTAATCTTTAATCTTTATTTATTGATTAGCCCTTGGGCCATATCAAAGTGCAGAGTTCCAGAAACAATTATTACAGAAAATTGGTAGAAACAATTTAAAATAAAATTGGAATAGGAATAAAACACGATGTAAAATGTGTTCATTTTAAATTTCATTTAAAATGAAATTAGAGTAAAATACAATCTAGAATGAAATCAGAATAGAATACAATAATTTGAGATACAAATTAAATATGATTAAGATTATATTACAATGTCATCCCTGCATCTACCCAATCAGTTCTAAAATTACTATTAGAATTACATTATTAAGTCAAATGCTCTTTTCTGCAATCTACCTCATTCTGCTGCACCAACTTTGTCCTGTTTTCCATCAATTTTATAGCAAATTTGACAATCCATTTCACCAGCTGCAGGTTAGAACCTAACAAACAATGTTGCAAGTAGCGCTCTTTAGACTTAGGGATGCTGGTGTAAAAGTTCCTGCCCAGCTGATGTTCCCTCTGATCTGAGTAAAGGGGGCAGTCAAAAATTACATGGGGCATTGTTTCAACTTCCCCCTTTCCACATAAACAGACTCTTTCACTTGCAGGGATACCTCTATACCTACCCCAAAGCATGTTTGTTTGAAGTTGGTCTAATCTCAATTTGTTAAAAAATCTCCTTATGACGGGAAACAAAACCACAGTTAAGTATTTTTCTATTTTAAAAAATTGTTTATTGGCCAATAACTAGGGGCAAACTTTTACTGCTGTCACCTGTGCAATATCCAATTGTGCACTTATGTCCTTAAATCTCTGTGCAATCCAATTTTGGATCTGCATTCTACATGGCCAATTAAAGTATTTATCACACAGTTCTATTGGGAAAATGGCTGTCCACAATGTGCTTGAAGGCAATCATTAAAAGCTTAATTTAGACAAGGCAGAGGATTCCTTCCTTCCTTCCTTCCTTCCTTTTTTTCTTTCTTTCCTCCTCCCTTCCTTTCCTTCCTTCTTTTCTTCCTTCCTTCCTGGGTGGTGGGTTAGTTTTTTTAATGAGGGGGTTTACTGCATTCTTCGATAGGGTCTCCCCTACTTGAAATTAAACACAGTTTGGGAGTTCTCTTGGTTACTACCGTAATTAATGTTCAGATCTGTGGCCAAAAGGTTTCAGATGTGGAAATGCAACAAAGTAGGTATATTACCCCCATTTCAAAAGAGGAAATGAAAATAAAAAAGCACTGTTAGCAATATGCATCTAGGAAGAAATCAAAATAATTTTCTTTTAAACCCAGGCTCTATCCAGTTTGTATCCTAGTGCCTTTGGACTACTTTCCTGCCAATACATAAAACTGGAAAGTTATTTTTCTGTGTTCCAAGATGAATAGATACAAATTAATCAGCACACATGAGGTATCATTTTTTTGTATCATTGCCCCAAAATACTCCAAGGTGTATTGCCCCAAAATACTCCAAGGAAGCATTTTCTCTCTCTCTCTCTGAAGATCTGATTTCCTATTTTTTAAGCTTTTTCTGGCAACTGAAGACAACTTCAGACAGAATTTTGATCAGCTCTGGTATTTTGCACTGCACCCCAATTCTCAACTTTTAGTTACATGTGATTCTTTTTGTATCTATTATCAGCTTTTTTGTTTTGTTTTTTTTTTCCTGTGTTTTTGTAATATTTTAGTTACTTACGTTTCTCTGTGAAGTTGAAGGATGAGATACACATTATTCTAATAAATGCATACAAACTGTGGTTTGTCTTTAAAGTATGAGGAAGAAAGGAAGGTGCCACACATGTATTTCATCTATTTTGCCTGGGTTACATTGGAAAGATGTGAACCACTTAAATGTTGATAAATGGACAGTCTTCTGAGACAAAATTTGCCAATGTCTGGTAGATATTATTTAACCCCAACAGTTTAATATTTGTCTTACAAGGATGCCAGAGATATTTGTTGTTCCCAAGTAGACAGTGGGGACACTAGCACTTTTACCCTTAACTCCAATGCAGTTTTCAATGTCAGGCACTGATTATTCTCAGTAAATACTCCAGGCTAGTGGCTTCTTAAATTCTTGTTAGCAAAATGACAGTGATTAAATTGCCTGTGGCTGTATGTATGCTGACAGGTGACATTTGAATTCTCAGAGGCACAGGAATGAGTGGAGATGTCACAGCAGACTTGAGTTCCATTTGGAGCTAATTTACAGAGACTCTGCCACATCTCCTCACCCATTTCTGTGACTTGAGAATTGCTTTCTCAATATTTTCAGTGCTTCTTAAAGTCAACCAAACTTCCAAACTATTGCACACACCAGCAATTTAAGAAAAGGCTCATGTTATAAAAGCAAAGCAAAACAGAAGAATGGTAAACAATCCCAATATTTCAACTACGTTATAATAGATGAGGAGGGATGGGCAACAATGGGGGAAAAAAGCATTCATGTAGAAGGTAAAACTTTAACAAGTATTCACTGAAATAAATAAACCCAACTGATGATAAGTATTCTATCAATCATAGGAGCAGATCTCACACACATACGCTCTAAAAATGGCAAGTCACACTCTGGTGGAAATCAACATTCAAGAAGAGTGTCTTTTTATTTAGAGCATTGAGTGCCTGGTGACTGATTCCAAGGTTTTTCATACAATTATTGCAATCTACAAAATGTGCTCAGATAGTTTAAATTTTACTCCCTTTCCAAAAACAGAGAATAATCCTTAAAAAAAAACCCAAGCTGGAGGTGATTTTGCTGGTAAACAGCAATTCAGAGAGATCAAGTGAAGAATTTGCTGAGCTCCACTAAAGGCTGTTTTCTAAGCAGTCAAGATGGGGTTGGCAACTTTTTCTTGGGTTGCTTATTAAATGCATGCATGTGTATTTTTGAAATACACTGTACAGTGTACAGTGAAAATCTGGGGAGATTTTGAAGAAAACAATTTATTGTGAATAGTGAAGAATGTACAGATTTGAACTATGTTCAGTACATTTGATACTGGTCAGAAAAAATAAAACCTTCAGAAAGTCGGGAATTCAGATCTACCTTTGTTTATTCTTCATTGTCTTGATATATTTTGCTGGCAAATTTCACAACCAAATCTTAGATAAACCAAACTCTTTTATACTCATTTCCCCCTCAATTTCTTGATTGAAAACCTGTCATTTGATTTTTACTGCTGGCATAAACAGTATGCACCATTCCCTTAGTAGCATTCTATAAGTAAAATACTGGAAAACGAAGTGTCCTTGGCAAATACAAAACTTGGACTGCCCCAAAACCTGAAATAAACCCAATCCAAGGATACAGATTTTTGAGGGAAAATAATATGAAAGTCCCTGGGAATTGGACAGCATATATATTTAATAAACTATTATGAGGATGGAACATGTCTTGTGTAAGTAAGGCACATGAGTAAGGCAATTCTCACATGGATGGGACATAAAAACCATCCAGGTTTCACTTATATCCAAGCTTTTTGTACAGGATCTTAAGATGATTTCCATTGCGATTGGTCCTCACACTAATTTATGAAGTAGATTGGGTTGAGAATAATTTTCAATGAGCTTTCACGGCTGAGGGGGAACTAGAATTTAAATCTCCCAGCTCCTGGTTCAGTACCTTAACCACTACAAAGTATTCACTGGTTCTCTGGATTTACCTCTGGAAACTCTTCAATTTCTTTCTCCCAGTTTTAGATCTACAGGTGGTCCTTGAAGTCCCATGATGATGATGGGAAAAGTGGCTTATAACCAGTCCTTGCACATACAACTGTGGCAGCATCCTTACAGTCACATGACCATTATCCAGATACTTGGCATCTGGCTTGTTCTTAAGTAAAAAAGCTTGCAGCATCCTATAGCCATGTGACTGTCATTTGTGACCTTCCTAGTTGGCTTCCAACAAGCACAATCAAGGGGAAGCTGGCAGGAGGCTGATAGTTGTAGTTGTATGAGGTGTTGCTTAACAAGCATGTGATTCACTTAATGGTTAAAGAATGAAAAGTAAATGAGAATAAAAGGCTTTCAGATTAGATAAATATGCAAAATAGGACCTATCAAGAAACTGCATTAGGACTGCAGTTTTGTTTTATTTCAAATGTTGATAAGTTTCCAAGTTTTTTGATGATATCAATTTACTCAGGTTGGTAACATAAAAAAAGGATTAGTGAGAGCTTTCAAAAAATCCCGCCCCCCTGCAGTGAATGGGGTTTAAATTGAAAATCCAGTTCAGTGTAAACAAGTGCAAAGCAATGGCATCCTGTTGCAACACTTCCTGCCCTCAGATTTCATACTTACAGAAGGGGGGGCTGAGTTGGCAGTAACTGATCGGAAAAGATCAAGAAAGGGAATTTGGAATCAACAGTTCCATGAAAATGTCAACCCACATTAATCCTTGAAATCATTAGGAAGAAAACAGAAAATAAAACTGCCAATATAATAACCAAGTGCTCTCAAAAAGCCTTGGGCTGAGACAGCACTTAAAATAAGCATCCTGTTCTGTTCATTGCACCTCAAAAAGGATGTTGTAAATCTGGAAAAAATATAAGAAAAGCAACCAATATTATAAAGAACCCAAGGAGCAATTGTTGAACCTCCTAACAAGTCCAATGAATGAAACCACAAACATGGGAAACAGCAAATATAATTTTGATTTTACACAGATGGGAATGATCTGGAAAAACCAGTCATAAAGATGTTTGGGTTGAACCAGACTATAATTTTTATAACAATATTAGACATGGAAAATATGAAGGCGATATATACCATTTTATACTATGCAAAAAATGTGGTAGTTTCTCTAATATTAGATCCTCAAATGATCCAATTAATATTACCACTGGAGGAATTCAAGATTTTCCTCAATAAAAGGAAGTAACAATTTACCCAACAACTAGTTTTCTGTTATGAGATATGCCTACTGGCATTGAATTAACTGGTTTTCAAAGGAAAGAAATCCTTTCATGGAGGATTGTGCAATGAATAGCTACACATGTTAATGCATCCACAGATTGTTTCCTTGAACAACAGGGAGTATTCTTTTAGTACAGTATCAGCTAAGGAACAATAGTGGAAGAGGGCATCATCCCCATATTTTGCTTGTGAGCTTTTAGGATACCTTGGTTGTAACACAGAATGCTAGGATAGGCCTTTAGCCCCAAGCCTGGTGGTGTGATTGTGTTGCTCTGGTTACAGAGGGACTGGGGCTCAGATGATAAGGAACAGATTTCAGAGCAATATACCAAATAAAGGTATCATAATTCCTCCTACTTTTATAAACATCGACTCTTCAGATAGCAAGGATGTGTAGCAGCTTTATAATTCATCCACTGGACTAGGAAAAGGTTAATATTTTAAAGCATACTTTCAATCAGGAAACAGAATGAGACTATTGCGTCTGTTGTCTTGATCTGTGACTAGCTTGGTCCCAATGTCATACGTTTCCATAGCAACAAAAGCTAAAAATATACCATCTAAAATGGGGGAAAGGCCCACGCAGCAGTCAAAACAAACTAAATAAAGATCAAATTGCAATCATAATGAGGAAAAAAGTAATTTTAATAATTTCTCTGGACTTGTTCAGGAGGTGATGAAACAAGATGGAAGAAAACAACAGATTCTGAAGAGAGAAAGCTCGTAGTTCCATCAACCAATGTGGAAAGGAGGCTCAGCTGTGTTGGAAAATGGGATTCCTCAGGCCGCTTTCCATATGAGTGTGATCAAGTGAAAAAGCTTTTACTTCCCCAGTAGTGATTTTTGATTTAAGATATCTGGCATTGTGCAGCAGACAGTGGTCTAGATTAGGAGCCTCATATGTTCCAAATTCAATGACTGAACAGATTACAAAGTATAATTATAAATAGATCCATACTTATATATCGAGAGGGGCACATACACACACTTTATTTTAGCAAATAGTTAAAAATGATCCCTCTTGTATTTTTTATATTTCCAGGGTAATGTATCAAACACCAAGAGGCAGAAAAATGTAAATTTAAGATGAAAAAGTATTGGGTGTTAAATGTAAACTTTGGCAATAATATTACAATATTTAAGGATAATATGATATTGGTATCACAATAGGCTACCCAAAAGCTAACTTGATATTTGTTATCTTAATAATTGATAAGAGCAGTATGAAAAAACCTGAGAATTTGTTTCATGGTCAAAAGAACAAAGAAAACATTGAGCTTTACATTCAAATGTAAATATTTCTTGCTTGAAAAAAATCATATTATTCCACTGTCATATATGTTTTGCAGGAACAATGAAGAGGTTTTTTTGCAGCATTGTTATAAAGATTACAAAAGTACAACAAACCTGTGGAATTTTTTCAACTTCCTAAATTATTCCATGCAACCACATATTTTGACTATTTATGGTAAACCCAGTTAAGTGTCAGTTTTAATGTATCAATTTACAAAGACTCACATTCAAGTCTCATGTTGGACCATTGTTCTCTTACTCCAATTTACCTAAGATGATCTTTGTTATAAAATAAAGAAAATTAGAGGATCTAGATATAAATGTGCTGGACATACCAGAGAAATTGTGAATTATAAATGCAAACAATAACAATTGTACCATATAGGAAACTGATAGCTCAAGTTAATATCCTTATGACAAAATATAGAAAAAGTATACTGGGAAATACAAAAACAGAAGCTGTTGTTCTTAAACTCCCCGCAATGAGGTAAGATCAAGGAATGTCCACTAGTTTCTAAATTTTTCCAGACTTTATTTTGGAATTAAACTGGAAGCCTAAGATGAAGCAACTTTTTTTTTTAATCAAATCATTGTCCCAAAACAGATCACTTTAGCTGAGGCAACATTACCCAAAATCATTCTTTCATTCAGACCTTAGAGGCATGTTCACATATGTATATATTTGCGTCTTTCTATACACACATACAGTATGTATCAGGGGTGGGTTCCACTTACCTTTACTACTGGTTTGCAATGAGGATTGCTTCGCTCGCGCAAAAGCTTCTGCACATGCGCAGAAGCATTCTGATGACATCGGGGTTGGTGGGAGGACCCTCCTGCCAGTTTTACTACCATTTCTATAGAACCGGTAGGAACCGGGGGCAACCCACGATTGGTATGTATGTATATACAATATACACTAAAATATAAGTACAGTAATCAGGTAAACAGCTTTTCAATCTCTGTTCTCACTTCATGGATGTAACCACTGACATGAATTAGTAAGCCACAACAGATTCTGAATTTCTCCAAGAGATGGGAATGAAGAGGGATGGAACTGCTGAGCTGGTGACAATAATTAAAGGTGATCAAGACTTTTGAAGCCATCAAAGAGTCTCTCATTTCTACTCTAAGCAGAATAGGATAGGGATCAGGCAGCATCAAAAATAAGCTTAATAAAATAGGCTGCTACATTTATAGTACCATTATTCTAGCCTATCATTTGGGAATTACCTTTTATCTCATGAAGGAATAATATTAGTGATGCCAGTTTCATCTTTCATAAATTTGTAGCTAGAAAATTAGTGGCAGGATTTCTATACGTGCAGGAAGATTGCAGAGGCTTTGCGCTGACTTTGATCTGCATCTTATCAGAGCACAGGATCAGGCTCTTTTATTTCTATTCTTGGAGGATACACCCTTAATTAGCAAATAAAATAAGGAAATACAAATAAAAGCCTTGGGAAACTTCCATGACCTCCATTATATTTGGACTAACAGGATTTTCTTTTAATTCATTATTTTTATATAGCTAAGAAATTTCCACTGTTTTATTTATATTTATTCAACATACATTTATCTAAGAAAATTAGGAGGCACACCTTTATTCAGCATTATGGTAAAGAGCAAGACGAAGTTATCATGAACTTGGTTTAATACGCTCCTTTATTCAATCAGTACAACCCTGCCAGTGAGTAGTGACACTTTCCATTAAAAATTATCTATTGTTTTGTGTGCAGTAGAAGTCATAGATTAAAATCTGTCAGTTATGAAAATAGCCTTCAAGCCATGGGTTATAAGTTTGTTTGTTTTAACTAACTGAAGTTTATTTTACACTAGAGAGCTGTATGACAGCCTGAAGCTCACATATACTGCTTCCCAGTCATACACATAGCTCTAAATTATGGTTTAATATAATGTCCTAACTAAGCCAATTAGTATTACTTCCCAGTTTTTACATTCCAGAGCAAACTTTCTCCAACCTTGTACAAACCAGCAATATTATGGAAGAAAAAGCAGCTTTTTGCATAAACAATATTATTTCCCTTCCCAGACTCCCAGAAAAAACCATTATATCAGCATTCTATTATTAACTTAAAGGCAGCTAAATATCAATTATCTAGTTTTATATGGAATTTCTTTTAATGTTCTCAAACATGAGAACATGAGAACATTACCATTATACGACCAACTACCAGTATTCAATAGCTGAGTCCCTGAAATCATTATAAAATGAATAATTTTCAAACTTGTAAAAAATGGATCCAATCTAACAGAGATTATTATCAGCACATTATGCATGTTTACTCAGAATAAATTCCATTAAGCTGGACAGGTCTTAATCATAGTGTATATACAGTATTCATGCATATACTTCTCTAGGAGTAAATTCCACTGAACTCAGAGAACAGTCAACTTCACTATTTCAGTTTTATTCAGACATATTCAGATTGCAGCTACATATCTTGTTGCCTTCAGTAAAAAAGAATACTAAATATAGGAATCTCACATGGATTTTACAAAAGAGAACTTTAACAATGTAGTCTTTTGGTAAGGCTGCTGTTATGTATATGAATTTTGGCAGGAGATTCAAACTACAATGGGTCACTTGTGATTGGTCAGCTCCCTGGCCAGCAGAGTATTTAAGGAGAGCTGTTTGCCTGTAACCTTTGCTGAAGTCTCACTATACATTAAAGAGCTGTTGTCACTACCTTGCTTCTGCCTCCTCAATCGCCCAACTTAACACTGGCGATGAGGGTGGGATTAAGGCACTGAGATGCAAGCCAAAGAAGAGCTACCTACAGTGGATTCAGCCAGGCTGATGAGCCATACACAGCAGAACTACCATGATGTCTGTGTTTGTACCACCAAAGCCTTTTGACCCGGCCAGAGAGAAGTGGGGGTTGTACATGATCCGGTTCGAGTGCGCCTTGGAAGCCAGCGACATACAGGGCCTCCCCGGGAACTGAAAGAGGGCCCTGTTCCTGAGCCACTGACGACTGGAGGTCTTCAACATGGCAGAGTCACTTTTGGAACTGACCCTGGTCCAGACTGTCTCGTGGGAAGTGCTAAAAGCCATGCTCGAGGCACACTATGCCCTGGTACCATCGAAGTTTGTGCAGCGCTACGAGCTCTGGCAACGAGTGCAGCATGAAGGAGAGCCAATCAGCACATACATGGCCACCCTGCATAAGGCTGCGATGCACTGCGAATGCTGGGACCTTGATGATGCACTCCTAGAACAACTAATCTGTGGCTTAAGAGATATACGCTTACAGAGAAGGTTGCTCGTGAGGCAGAATCTGATGCTACCCATCGCTCTCGACGAGGCCAGAGTGCATGAGTCATCGACCAAGGCTGCGGAGACACTGCAATGACCAGTCAGCCTGAAAGGAGTCCCGAGGTCAACGCCGGTACACCGAGAAGCCACCCAGACCAGCAGCGAGGAAGAGTCAGAGGAGGATGTCTTCCAAATGGAGAGACAGACATGGGAGCAGAAAGAGCGACGCAGAAGCTGTGCAAGCTGCGGTGAGGCACACCAGAGACAAACCTGTAAGTTCAAGTATGCCATCTGCAGGCGTTGCGAGAAGAAGGGGCATTTGGTGAGAGTCTGCAGGGCAAGCCTACCAGTCAACCACAAGTCCTGGGACAACTTCAGCCAGTCAGAACTGGCATGGCACAAGCGGACCAGTAAAGATGGCGACCAGAGGAAAAGACGCGAATTTCAAAGCCACGAAACCTGCAGCACCAGGATTGGCCAGGCCAGTGTAACCACCGAAAAGAAGGTCCACACAATGGTTGAGATTAAAGGACAACCCTGCGAGATGGAGAGCGACACCAGGTTGTCGTTGTCCATCATGTCCTGGGCCACCCTGAAGACCGCCCTCCCCAGCATCAAGAAGAGCCAGCTCCAGATTCAGCAAATTTGGCTTCGAGACTACAAGGGGAATGGCATCCCTGTGGTAGGAGTGGGCACATTCTAGGTCACATATGGCAAATACAGGAAGGAGCTACCCCTCACTGTGGTCAACGAAACCCTACCAAGCCTCCTCGAGCTGGACTGGTTCAAGGCCCTAGGAATGGGATTTACCAGCGTCCAAGTGCCAGCGGCAGCACCCTGAAGGATGACCTCATGCAGGAGTTCCAGGATGTGTTCAACGACTGGCTGTGCAAGTACATGGGGACCCCTCTTTCCTTTAACCTAAACCCCAATGTAGCTCCGATCAGACTGAAGGCTAGACGAGTGCCCTTTGTGCTGAAGTCCAAAATTGACCTGGAGTTGGATAAACTAATCAAGCAAGGGGTGTTAGTCCCAGGAGATCATGCTAAGTGGGAGACCCCAATAGTGACTCCAGTCAAATCACATGGGTCTGTGCACATCTGCGCGGACTACAAATGCACATTAAATAAGGCTCTTCCGCAGAGCGCATACCCCGTCCCAATTGTGCATCATTTGCTCCATTCACTGGGCCCTGGTAAGATCTTTGCTAAACTCGACCTTGTGCAGGCATATCAGCAACTACTGGTAGATGGCGCTACCACAGAAGCACAGACTATAGTCACCCACAGAGGTGCATTCAAATGCACCAGACTTCAATTCGGAGTACCATTGAGTGTCTGTTACAGGGTCTGCCAGGGGTAGTGCCCTACTTTGATGATGTACTTATTAGTGCAACAGACAAGAAATAGCTAGGGGACAGACTCAGGCAGGTTTGGGCCAAATTCGGGGAGGCTGGACTTCACGTAAAATAAAATAAGTGCATGATTACAGTCCCCTCTGTCGAGTTTCTGGGATACCAGGTGGATGGATTGGGAATACACCCCACCAAGACCAAATAAGGGCCATCCAAAATGCACTCACACCAAAAAACAAATCGGAACTATAGGCTTTCTTGGGTCTCCTCAACTTTTACGCCATATTCCTGAGAGACAAGGCAATGGTCCCTGAACTGCTACACCGGTTACTGGCCAAAAATGCACCTTGGGTCTGGGGGAAGGCTGCCGCTGCCGCATTCAACACAGTGAAAAACTCTTATCCACGGACAGTTTCCTGATTCAGTATAATGCGACGCTATTGCTGATCTTAGTTTGCAACACATCCTCCTTTGGCGTGGGAGCCATCTTGAGCCATAGACTACCGAACAGGCTAGAGGCACCCATCGTCTATTACTCACTAACCCTGTCCAGCACGGAACAGAATTATAGCCAGGTGGACAGAGAAGCCCTCGCAGCCATCTCGGGGGTAAAAAATTTCATGAATTCAGGCAACACTTTGAACTGGTCACAGACCATCGACCTCTTTTAGGCCTCCTGGCTGGTGATTGGCCCACACTCGCTGCCTTGTCTCCACGCATGACACGGTGGACCATCTTCCTAGCAGCTTACTCCTATCAACTTATCCACCAACTGGGACTGAGTTTGGGAAATGTTGATGCCCGCAGCCACTGCCCGCTACCGGACCTCTTAGAAGATCCAACTCTGGAAGCACCAGTACTCCTGATTGATGTTTTGGACTCGGGGCCACTCACTTCCACAGAAGTGGCGAGAACCTCCACTAAAGATCACGTGTTAAGGACTGTAATGGGTTGGGTCACAAGGGGTTGGCTGGCAAAGACTGAGGGTGCGGAATTCAAAGTGTTTGCTAACAAAAAGAACGAACTGTCTATGCAAGGGGAGTGTTTGTTATGGGGCAACTGCGTCATTGTGCCCTTATGCTTAAGGGAAATTTTTTTTAAAATGTTACATGAAGAGAATCCCAGAAATGTACGAATGAAGGGTCTGGCTAGAAGCTATGTATGGTGGCCCCAAATGGATAATGACATCACCGAGTGGGTGGGGAAGTGTAACCCCCGACAAGAATCCAGACCAGATCCCCAACAGTGCCAGTCAGGAAATGGGAGTGTCCCCAGGGGCCCTGGTCAAGGATATACATAGATTTTGCAGGGCCATTTCATGGCCAAACCTTTATGGTGATCATTGATGCCTTTTCAAAATGGCTCAAGATCATTCTCATGCAATCCATGACTGCCGAAGCAGTCATAAAGGCACTCTGGAAACTCTTTGCAACCCATGGATTGCCCGATACCCCCATGTCGGATAACGGCCCCCAATTCACCGCCACCCAATTCAAGGGGTACTTGACAGAATCAGGCATCTGGCATGCACTCTCAGCCCTGTTTCATCCGGCCAGTAATGGATTGGCTGAGAGATTTGTGAGAACGGCCAAAGTGGCACTGGCATGGCTGGATACGGGAGACTGGCAGGCCCGAATAGACAAATTTTTAGCAGCTCAACACGCCACCCCTTGTACGGCCACAGGACGCAGTCCAGCCGAACTCCTCATGGGTAGGAAGCTCAGGTGTACCTTGGATTGATTACACCCAACTACTCCCCAGACGGTTTTAGAGGGGCCGATCAGAAGTTAAGGGGGTTCCAGATAGAAACACCGGTGTTCACAAGGAACTACTCAGAGGGACCCCTATGGGTGGCCGGGGTGATTTCTGACATCAATGACCCAAAATCATATACAGTAGACATGGGAGATGGAAGGATCTGGCGGAGGCACATCGATCAACTCAGAAAAAGGTTGGCCGGACACCCAGACATATACTCAGAAATGCCAAGCCCTGACTACCCAAGTTATCCTACAACAGCTAGCTCAAGCCCAAGAAGGTCAGAAGACTTAGCTGCTAATTCCGGGATCCAGCACCGCTCCAGCGAGACGCTACTCCCAGCCGAGGACATCAACGCCCCTGACGAGATCCAGGAGGTTCCATTGGCGGAGCCGGGAGAATTAAAATGTTCCTTCGACTGGCTTGATGCCACGCCTCAGACTGAACTGCGCAGGTCAACTAGGGCCCGGACACGCCCTGGTCACCTGCGCGATTTTGTATGTAAATGTATAGACTAAGTGCCTTCTGGGAAGGGAAGGTATATGTATATGAGTTTTGGCGGGAAATTCAAACTACAATAGGTCACTTGTGATTGGTCAGCTCCCTGGCCAGCAGAGTATTTAAGGAGAGCTGTTTGCCTGTAACTTTTGCTGAAGTCTCACTCTACATTAAAGACATGTTTTCACTACCTTGCTTCTGCCTCCTCAATCGCCCAACTTAACAGCTGCATGTATTCAGATGTTTAGAAGCTAAAAAGGAAGTATCAGATGAAATAAAATGAACACTTTCCAAATCATTCTCTGATATCAAGCATTTGAAAAGATAATTTAAGGTTAAAATAATGGACTAACACACATTCTTATTTGTTTCTTAATCTAACAACATAAAAAGAGATAAATCATAAGATCAGTAAATACTTCAAAATCTGAGATCCAACTGGCTTTAAATTAAGCAGTTACCACTTTTCACAAAAAATAAAAAAATGTTGGATTAACATTGGGAAATGTCTGTCACCTTGCTGGATGACTAACAATTACTTCAGAATTTGAGTTTGAAGAAAGTCAAGATTACAGATGAAACTTTTTTCCTTTGCGTGTACTATAAAGGCTTCAACTGAATTCACACATCCTATTTTTTCAGTGAGGCTTATTTCCAATAAAAATATAGAGAGCTGCAACTTTCAAGAGTTTACTATGGAATCATATGCATATATAGCAATGAAGAACTGTAAGAAGAATTGGGGTCTGAAACCAACCTGCTGCATAGACTTCTGCAGCCAATAGGTAGGTTAAAGGTTTTTCTGTGCCATCCCTCCTCCACATTTCTGTGCCTAGCACTTAAAAGATTTACAAAACATAAATATGGTTGCTAATTACTTCATTAGTGTAATGTGTAGTTTTGTTTTCTGTGTGGGCTCATATTTCTGAAGGCTGTGTACCTCCTGGGAAATACTACCACAAAGATCTAATTCAGATAGCTTTTGTGAAAAGATTGTGGTTAAATATTTTGCAGTTAAACAGGCTCCATAGTATCTTAGAAAAATGCTGGCACTACTGGATGAATGTTCTGAAAGCTACAGTTTTGGATGGAAGCCTTGGCATGAACCCCGAAACCTTCCCTGGCAAATATTCTGATTTATTTTCTTTCAGTAAGTATTTTGGGATTCCATGTTTGTTTAGAACTTGATGGCTGTATTCACACAGCACATTTACCCAATGATACCTGAGCCATGGTTTATTCAATTCACTCAATGTTCTGATTCTTATAAATCACTGAAATAGAACCATGTAGGGTGGATTGACCCAACATGCGCCTGATTAATCTGTGATCTTTTGAGTCTCATTTTCTGAGTCATGAGAACCCAACTTAAGGGTGAAATGCTGGCTAAAAAAATTCAAGACAGATATTCCCAGTCTGACTCTCACCTTTATCATGAATACACCAGGTAGATTTAGCAAGCCACTTTTGGTTACCATGCACCTATCTGAATAGCAGTAGATAATATTATTAATGCACTAATTTAATGACTTTAGCCGTAGTGGTGCAGTGGTTAGAATGCAGTAGTGCAGGCTACTTCTGCTGATTGCCGGCTACCTGCAATTTGGCAATTCAAATCTCACCAGGCTCAAAGTGCCTTCCTTCTTTCCGAGGTGGGTAAAATGAGGACCCAGATTGTTGGGGGCAATAGGCTGACTCTGTAAACCACTTAGACAGGGCTGTAAAGCACTGTAAAGCAATATATAGGTTTAAGTGCTTTTGCTATTGCTATTGTTGCTAAAATCACAACTAGATAATGTAGTTTATGTACTAGAGATGTTTGAAACTTCATAAAAATATTCATAATCATTTCCAATAGTTTAACAATAGTGTTAAGGGAGGGAGATGCGCAGTTAAGAAATATAAAAATATAAAATAAAGTGGGCTATGCTGTTATCAATAAATGGAATCCACAAAGGGTGGAAGCAGAACATACTGTATTCTTCTCCTGGCTCCCTATGCTTCACTGGTTTAATTTGCCCCTCATATCAGCTCTGCTAATAGGCAAAGTGTCTCTACGACAGCGTAAAAAAGCCAAGATGGTGTCCACAATCAAGTTCAAAGTTTTACCCCTTTTTAATGTATTATGCATGAAAGAGGGATGAAACATCAATCTTGAAGTTGTGGTTGCCATCTTGAATATTTACCGCATGTGCATGTGCACATGTGTGCATGCACACACACACACACACACACACACACACACACACACACACTGTAGATGGCCCTGTACAGGAAGATGAATGATCAGAGAAAAACAATCATCAAGCAATGAAGGAAAGAAAGAAAAAGCAGATTTAGTCCCCATTCTTCTAAGTTCCACTTTGTAAATAAGGCAGATTCTTGATCACTTTATAGCTAAATTAATGACTGCAACTTTATACTCTTTCTGTCCCTTAAAACCCCCACAGGCACCCCAAATAGTTATAAATGTCAACAACATTTAGCAATTGATCTGCTAAATTTTAATAACAATTTTTCAGGACACTTAGGGAGGTATGGAAGGGGGAAGGGGAAATTTATTTATTTATTAATTAAATGTTTATACACCCTTCTCCTGAAGGACTCAGGGCGGTGCACCGCCACAGTAAAACAACATATATCACAAAATTTAAAAACAGTTTAAAACATATTAAATAATTTGGCCCTATATTAAAACTCAAAACCTAAAACACCCATTAAAATTCATTATTTTAATGAATTTGCTTCCCAAAGATCTTCTATTCCCCTTTCCAAGGTTAAATCTCCACCAACCCCCAGGAAAAGGCTGGGAAAGTCCATGGATACCAACTGCAGCCCTCTATCAGCCATCTCACGCAAAGTTGTCTATCAACAGGGCTTAGTCCAATATGTGAACCAGCCTTATTCAAATGAGTTACAAACAAAGCTTCATGCTCTGCATGACACATTTGCCAGGATAAACACAGCTGGTGTGAAGATAAGAGCATGGAACCCAATTTTCCCAAGCCACTGGATTACTTAATAAGGTATTCTAATTAATTACGGAAGGAAGTCTTAGGGACAGAAGGTTTAAATTCTTAACACTTCTAACTTTTGCCAATTCAAAATGCTATCCTGAATACACACAGAGTTGGCAGATAAATTAAATCCTCACTGTTCAAGTTTAGTTCCATTAGGTGAACATAGCAGTAGAAGCCAGCAAAAATGTCAGACCCCACGTAACTAAAGGTCTACTTTAAGCCAGTCTCTGCAACAGATGAGAATCATTTAAAAGTGCATCCAGGACATTTTAGGAAAAGAAAACCTATTAGGAGTAAATAGATTTTCTATTCATTTTATTTATTTACATATTTGTTAGATCTACATTTGCCTTTCCTCAGGAGCTAAAGATAGTCTACCTAGCATTTCATCCTCTTATTTTTCCCTGTAACCATGCATCATGACAAAGTGACTGGCCCCAAATCATCCAGTCAATTTCCAAGCTAGAGAGTGGACTTGAACCACAGACTCATCAACCCCAGCTCAACACCTTCATCAAAACACAATCCTGACATTTGTACGAAATTAATTAAGAGAGGAATTTTATTTGCTTTCATCTCTTCAAAATCTCTGAAGTCTTTTAAGAAAAATTTACAGGGACTAAAAAAAGATGCTTTTTAAAAAACAAAACAAAATGAATTTAAATTAAAGCCAGTGTAGCTTTTAAAATGTCAGAGGGCATTTCTTGCTTTTGATTCATACAGAGCTTTCTCAGAACTAAATTGTATTCTATTAACAGAAAGCACTGATGTGAAAACAGTGTAGCAGGGCTGAGCTGCTAATCAACAGAAAATATGCTGATAAAAGCTACAATTAATGCACAGCTCTCAAACGAACACAGATGCAGAGAATCAATTGTGATATAGGAAATCATCAAGCTGAATGAAGGGTATATTGCCCTGATAATGGAGCCAATCATCCTTAGGTGCTCTTGAAGACGTCCCTCATCAGCAAGACTCTCATTCCTGAATTGGAACAGACTTTTGCTGTGGACTGACAGCAATGGCAGTTTTTATCAATGTAGTTGTAATCTATTGCCGGTGCTTCTCCCAACAAACCTTTTCTACTTTCTGGGTTCATTCCCATCCATTCATCACTCCCTAAGTACATTTCTGTTCCATCTGTGAAGCGGGCAAACAGCCTTCCCAAGGGAGCCCTCCCAGCTGCTCCCCCCTTTTGTCTTTTCACTAATGCTGACAGGATAACAGCTCCCTAATTTAGAACAGCTCTGAGGACTGTCAGTGTTTTTTTTTAAGCCCCCTTAAAATTCTTAAGGGAGGAAAAGTCTTTCGTATCACTAAATTCCTGGATGTGACAGCTTCTGCCACGTTCGGTGCAAATTCATGGAACCATGGAAGTTGCTGAATTTAATATTTAAAAAACTGCGATATTAATGTATAATATTAAACATGTATCTTTTGCCCTTCTATACCTATAATAAAGTGAACCTCAGTCGGGACAATTCTTATCTATCCAAGGTATCTTTGTAGGAGTCTCTTTACCTCCCATTAATTCTTTCTACAACCAGGTTTAATAAACTCATCCTTGGCTGAAATCACATTTCCCTTTCTTTGTGGATTTCAAGGTCCAAGTTTGCTAATGAATGCTTATAGGTGACTGTAGTACATTTTGGGCATGTATGACAGACTTGAATTTTCCTCTAAAAACAGATGGAAATACATAGCCGACTGGCTGATCTAGAAAGCTAAGCATGGCTGGCTCTAATTTGTTCCAGATGTCTGAGGAACATCTGGAAAATCTAGGGATATAGGCTAAACTGAAGGAGGGGGGGGGGGTTGTAATTCATTTCTTCTAACTTGATCTTTTCCAAACTGGTCCTACTAGGTATATTGGATTACAACTCTTAAACCTCCAGCTATTCTAGGAACTAAGAACTGTGATTGTAATTTGGTGGACATCAGTTCTAACCACTTTTAATGAACAAATCATGCCAGATGTTAACACTAATTCTGTGAAACTTGTACCTGTCATAATCTCCATTGCACAAGGCTCGCACAGGGATAGCGAACGACTGCCATACTGGATTCAGAGTGTTCTTCACCACTTCAGTTTTATGACAAATGGTAAATCTAGCAAGATACAGAACGTCTGTTTAATTATCAGAAACTGAAGAATGCCTTGGGTTAAACAACAATAAAGAAGAAAGAAAAATCTCATTGTTTTTGTTTTTGAAATATGCTTCTCCAAATCACCATGGATGATGAAAATTGGCACTGGGTTGGATCAAGAGAAAAATGGATTACTTTAATAGCTGTAAACACTGGCATTCTCCAAGCACTTGCAGCAGAAATAAGCACCAACTTCATGCAATATTAGCTAACATTTTTCACACAGGATATAAATATTTTCTATTAAAATTATACTTTTATTAGCACAAGTAGTGCAACATCCATTCCCACAGAGAGAAAATTTGCTGAAAGCAGAACAAACTATATTGGAAACCAATTTAAAGCAATAAACAGCAAGATCTGTAGAAAGGAGAGGGAGAATTTTTTTCCAGGCACGGCCAGTGTTTTTAAGAAATAATCTGCTGGGAGCCATGTTCCAATAATGACTGGAGCCAAAATTGGGCAGATCACTCTTTTCTTCTCTTTTTCTATTAGCTCAACTTTCCATGATGTCTGTCCTTGCTCCCACCCAACCTACTGCTGGAAGAAGGATGGATCACTCTTGCTACAAATCTAAAGTAACTCTTTTGCAAAGATCCTCTAATGTTTAAGGCTACATGACTCATAGACATGAATTACCCAAATCTAGCATTCTGTTCAACCTTGCTGTAATTTGGTTGGGACATCTCAATGAGAGAGAGTTTGCCTAGCACAGTGGTAGCCTGTCTTAGCTTCAGACTACCTAACCTATCAGATTTTGATTTTGGGAATATGGATCTCCACCCTGCTCACATAAAAAAATCTCTGAGCATGTTGTGGCCCATATGCGGCCTGTGCAGCTAGTAGCTGATTCAGACAGCGAGGAGGCTGGTGTGGTGCTCATTGTCGAGTCGGACAATGAGGAGGCTGGAAAAGATGTGGTGCCAGAGGCAGGGATTCAGCCGGGGCCTTTAGTACCTCCAGAAGCTCCTTTAAATGAAGAGGACAAAGAGGAGGAGCCTCTTCTCAATGCACAGGCATGCAGAGCTGCCAAAAGGCAGGAGTGGCTCCTCAGGAGAAGGCCTCCTAGAGAGTAAGGCTTGGGGCTAATTGGCCACTCCCTTAGCCTATTTAAGGAAGAACGCTGACTGAAGCAATTTGCAGGGAACAACTTAGTTCACATACCTTCGTGCCTTGATCTTAGTTCTTTGCAAATTGCTTCTGGGCTTTCTGCCAACCATAGTAAGATTAAGATTATTTATTCTTTGGATTCTTGCAGGCTGTTAAGAAAGTTAATTAACAGCCTTTGTTTGAAGAAAAAACTGATTTTATTTTAGTAAACTAAGGTTTGTACAGACTTTGTATGTGCTGCATTCTTTGGGGTCCGTAGCTGGGACAGAACAGTGCAGAGGTGAAATCTGAACCGGTTTGTTACCAGTTTGCTGGCCGTGCTGTGTGCTCATTGTGCAGTGTGCACCAAATGTGCACTGCAGATGCATGTGCGCATGCATGCACAGTACGCACCAAAAGGAGGCTTGGGGAAAGTAAGTAAAAGCAGGGGGGGATCAGCTGTTGTGCGCAATTTAGCTTCGCTTGAAAGCAGGATTTCCTGCTTTCTAGCAAATCTAAACCCCGCTGCCCAGCTGATCCTCCCCTGCTTCTACTTACCTTCCCAAGCCTCCTTTTGGTGCATGCTATGCATGCGGGTATGCGCAGTACGTGCCAGAAGGAGGCTTGGGAAGGTAAGTAGAACAGCAAGGGAAAGGATTAGCTGTGGCGTGTGATTTAGCAGGAAATCCTACTTTCTAGCAAAGCTAAACCCCACGCCACAGCTGATCATCAGAAATACTAGTTCAGAGGAACCGGTAGCCTTTTTTAACTACCTGTTTGCCCGAACGGGTAGCTAACTACCGGTTTGCTCAAACCTGTAGCTTTTTTTTTTTACTACCAGTTCACCTGAACCGGTAGTTTTTATCACTACCAGTTTGCCCAAACCGGAGTGAACTAGTAGCATTTCACCCCTGGGTCTGAGTCTGGGAATTAAGATGCAAACCAATATTTTATTTCTGCACCAGCCTTGTATGTTGAAAATTGAGGAAAATGTTCTCAATTTCAAGGAGATCTGAGTTTCATTTACTTATTTAATTATTCAGAATGGTCAGCTAGGGAGTTGTCTTGTTGTTAGTTAACTTTCTCCCAGACCCTTTTCTATTAAACACAACATCTCATTTAATTCACATCTTGCTTGTTTAGGAATATTCATAAATCGTCTTTTTAAAACTTAGCATACCTGAGTCTTTTTACTTTCTCCTGTGTCAGGTAAAACATTAATCAAAGCAGTTTCTAACTTGAACTGGTCAAAAAAATCTTTCCAACTCACAATAAAGGTTTGTCCAATTGACATGGTGGCCATCATAGTATGATCACTCATAAGAACATGTAAAGCTTAAATCACACAATCACAGCCATCATCTTGATTTTTTAAAACCACATCCTATAGATACCCTAATTGTTAAGATTGCAAAACTGAAAGAATACTAAAAAAACCCCACTTATCCACCCTGAGTTTAATAGTCCATGCCTTGCCTACTCAAGCTTTTCTTTTTGATGTTCTCTGACGATCTTTTCAATTAACCAAAATGACTGTATCTTTGGAATGTGAGGTGAAGAACATTTAAGAAGCAAGGACCCATTGTTTTGGTGTCAAGGCAGATTATATATGGCTACAATAGTCTTGTCCATGATAGGCTTAGACTGGACAAGTTCTTTATAAGAAGCTTTTAAAAGTTTGTTTACTAAGGAAAGCCTGAGCACCAGCTACACTGATTGACTTAAATAAAACCTGTTGGATCTGACTGGTATTTGAAAGAATGATGATCAGACAATGCAAATTTATAGGCTAGATTGGGAAATCACAAACAAAATTCCAGAATGACCAGCAAGATATCAATGGAAAATTTCACTGTGTGCTAGTGAAGAGCCAGTTAAAACTGGAGCAAATCTGTTCCCAGAAAAAAAACCATTTGTACTCACGTTCCATCTTCATTACTTCTGAAGAATACCATGAAAGGGTCTGATTTCCCAAAGAAGTCTTTCTTGTCCAGCTTGTTGGCACAGAACTGCATTGTGGCAACATCCTTGGAATTGGAAGAAGAAAATATATTGTCTAACAGCATTGCTGCTGAGCTAACAGCAATTTTAAAAAGTTGTATGGCAAAGTGGTAAAATACTAAACATAAACAATAGAGTTTGCACTTGGCCCAATAGGAAATGGAAAAAGAAAGACTGAGGCTTACCACTGAAATAAATTCTAATCCAGTGTGTAACTGAAAGGACTATAATAGCATGAGCAAAGCTTGAAAAATCTGGGAAAGCTATCAGTTTGGCATCAAAAAAGGATACTACAACTAAGACTTTTTATTCATAGACTTTGGTACTCAGGTATTTTCTTTCCCCATCGGTCTCTGGAACATGCACTGAAGCATGTTAAACTGAACTCCTTATAGAAGAGTTACAGCTTGCCAATGATTTTCATAGTAGATAAATCATCCACTACACTTTTCCACTTCCTGGCATTTAAATCAATCCAGGCTCTGAGGCTTATAATGGAACTAGCTACTTTCGTGAGTTAGAAAAATATAAACAACTTCATATATTTATCAAAACGTCACTTCTGCTCTGTGAACACACACACAAAAATCTTGTTAGGATTGGCATTTCATAAATACAACAATCTTATTTCACTTGCTAAAACACCTCCCATGATATAAGTTGCATTTTGACTTGCAAGAATGTGTGGATTTTATGTAAAATTTCCCCTGCTCTGCATTTTATGCATATTTTTTCCTAATGGTAGACAAATCACTTCTAAAGCACTCCTAGATCCTTCATACATTGCTGCTACATCAGGTCTCCTTAATCTCTTACCTATTTGCCACAGTTCAACATCATCCAATGGGTAAGGTCCAATGCCCAATCTTATCAAAGTAGATGTGATTTTGTGCTCTGAGGTATTTCTCAATTAGCTCTGTATCTACAGATTTGATAAGCATGCCTTCCACTGCATTTCTAGGCTATTTATCTAGATACTGAATAGCAGGAGGCCAAGGATAGAGTCCTGGGGAATTTCATTTAATCCTTCCCACTGGGATAATACAGAACTACTCACAAGCTTCCTTTGGATGTGATTCTTCAACCAGTTACAAATCTAACAGTATCATCTGGCCCACATTTATCCTTTCTGTCCATAAAAAATATCATGAACACCCTTAACAAATGCGTTTCCAAGATCAAAGTATATTACATCTACATTTCATCCTCAGTCTTTTAAACTATTCGTGTTTCATGAATAGAGGAAAGACCAGACCAGTATTTCTCTACCGTGGCAAATTGATGATACGTGGACTTCAGCTCCCAGAGTTGAATTGAATACATCTTCAAGTTGGAATAGAAAGACAACATACAACTAACAATCACAGTTAGCTCCTGGCAACGGTAACGTTCTTTTTTAAATGCCCATGGCCATACATGCCTGACAATTTATTCAGCAGAGATGCTAAATAATAGGTGCATATTTTCTCAGGTGCTCCCACTACCCTTTTGGATATTGGTTGCTCTTATCCAGTCTTCCAGCACCACCAGGAGTTTTCAAATATCACAATTAGTCAGCAGGAGTTCATGTTTAATACATTTTTTTTTATTTCATGCTCGCCAGGACCAACCATTTGGCTTGAACTATCTGCAGATACACTATAAGATATTCCTGTATTAAGGAATAATAGCCTTGCTGTTGTAAGCCAAATGTTTCAAGCTATAAAGCACTGAAGATCACACTGTGTCTTGAAGTGTCATGTTAACAGATGAAAAGTCAGTTTGATGAGACTTTTTCTACCAGTAGAGAAGCATGAAAGGAAGCCAGAAGAGATTAGTACCCCACTTATCAATCCTTTTTGATTTCAACTCAAGGCATTTTTGTTCTGCAAAATTCTCTGCCAGTGCTGCTGGAGGCAGTCAGCAGTGATTATTTTCCAGGAGAAAATGAGTGAATTGCTATGTGTGTATGAACACTGAATTTTTCCAAAGGTACATTTTAACTGGGGGAAAAAAATGGAATAGAGCATGCACGGTAAAATAATAAGAGGACAGTCAGGATGTCTTTGCTTCTTTGAAGAGTAAGTTATTTCTAATTTTCTGGGTTTTGTAAAAAAAAAATATTTACTAATCTGGACTTCATAGTTTATAAACAAATATCTAGGGTTGCTTGAAGCTTAAGGTGCAGAAAAAGAAAAAACACAGATCAGAAATGTAGATTGCAGAGTTCAAAAGAAGCAAAAATCCAGACAGGTTGCCTTATAAGAACATGAGCAAGCTTCCTTATCTCTGCTTGTGGTATATGTTTTCATGATTCCTAAGGGAGTTTGGAAAGCATTAAGAGATGCAATATCACTGCTATTTCTGGTTAATGTACCTTGCAAATCATACAGGAAAACGCGTAAGGAATGAAGCATTGAACTTGCAGAACAGGGTGACAAATAACATTAATGTAAGATATATCTCAGGAGTTCAAATCTCAGGAACAATGATATATGAATAAGCACCCAGGATGCAAGAATACACAAAATGCCCTTTTCCATTTAAGAAAGCTGTACTTCAACCTAAAAACATCCTTGGGATTTAGATATGGAAGAAATCTTGATCAATTTGCATTTGGAGATAAATGTAATAAATTTAATCTTCCTAAATCAATATGGAACTGGGATCCAATTATCCTATGATATTAACACTTCTCAGAATCTTGCAGTACAATCTCCCACATAAAAAAATAATATGAAAAATGTGTATTTTCGGGGGGATATGCATATGTAAAATAACTTTAAGGGGAAAACCTTACATAAATTAGCAAATAATCAGACCATATCCCATGGAAATACCCTTGCCTTGTGGATGTGCTCATTGAAAAAAAAAAGGTGTCCTGGGGAAGGGCCTTAAAGTAACCCCTTAAGGCTGCTGGCTCTCCAGTGCAATGGTTTCTTTACTGACATTGTTTGAGATCAATGAATATTGATGAATCACATGGGCTTCAGTGGAAGAAGCATCTTGCAACATTATCTAGTCTCCTTAGCAGGTGCAACACAGCAGTTTCTTGCCCATTTCGCTGACCTCCTTTTCCAAGCTATAGTCATGAATAGACATTTTAAGTTACGGTGAAATTAGTAAGCCATGGGTAGGAAGATATGGCCCTGGGTGAAGAAATAGAGCCCCCTTCCACTTCCAATGATCTTCTTTGCACAAGGAAAAGAGTTAAGCCAACTTCTAGCACAGGCTGCAGGACTGTTCATGTAAAGCTAATTGCTTAGGTCTGGGTTTGTTGTGATGGAAAAGGGAGTTAAATTCCCTTTACAGCACAACAGATGGGCTGCTTTGAATGCATTCAAGCATACCCCTGAAATTCTGAGTGGATCTTATGTCTAAAGTAGCACGCAATAGCAAAGGCTGTTCATTTTGTGAATTGAAAGATTAAATACAGACATGCAAACTTTTCCACATACTTTAGATAATAAACAGGGTGTGTATATAAGCATTCAAGCACAAAAAAGCAAGAAATAAAATACACCAAGCTATAATTCACCTAAACTTTCACCATGTACTTGTACCATGGTATATGCATCCATTTCCACAGATATACACACACAAAACACTTGTACATGGACACATGGTGAGACAGTGCTGATCTGCATGCATTTTTTTAAGGCAAGGGAATTTAACACAAGTATGTCTGAGGACAAAGAATTGCACAAGCAATTTTTTTTATCCCTCTTGTAGACGTCAGACTTGTGGGCGAGATGAGGTGAGATAGTGATATTGTTTGTGTTAACTTCTGTACGTGGGAGAAAAGGAGATTGAAAATGTCTGGCTTTGCTGCAGTTTAGACAGGCTGATCCTTTTCTAGAAAAACAGCCACAGGTTTATTTTGGTCTCTTCGGTGTTGACAGCAAATTGGCTGTGGTTGTAAAGAGATAGTAAACTTCTACTGGCCCACCAATACTTGACTGTTGGGATCACCCAAGCACTGTCTCTTTCTCTTCTTTGTTACCAACACAACTCAGTCATAACTCTTAAAGCTCCAGATGTTCTGAACCTTTTCCTTGGAAGAAAGCATGTTTTTTGCCTCTCTATGGCAAAAACAAGTTTGAGGGCATCTTTTAGGTCAATTTACTGTAATGCAAACAGGCTGTGGGAAAAAAAAATCTATGGCAGCTTTTCCCAGATGGGATAAACTACAACTAAATATTCAGCTTGACCAGCTCTCAGAAAAGAGTGAAACTCTGCCTTTTATGATGTGGGTCCACTGAGAATAATGGTTCCAGGTTGATCTTGTGAGCTTCCTAGCTAAGTAGAGAAGGAAACTATGGCCTTTCTATACTTAGTGCAGCACTCCAATACAATCTGTTCGTGTGTGCCTTTGAGTCAATACTGAATCCTGCCAATGACTTGGACTAGTAGTTTTTGTGACAAGATTGCAAAGTAGTTTGACTTTGCATACTTCCTAGGGCTGAAAGAAAATGACTGGCCCCAAATCACCCAGCTGTCTTTGTGCTGATGGTGGCTTATGGTCTGCTGGTTTCTAGTGCCTTAACTGTTACACCAAATGGGTTCTCTATTGCCTGTCTGTAGCGCAGCTCACTGTATGCCCGCTACATCTTTCAGATATTATTTCATCCAGATGAAGAATGGCTTCACATGAAATATTTGTTCAATATTGGAAATACTGCAGCACACCCATTTAACATCGCTCTAATATGAGATCTGCTAGTTCCCAGGGGACTTCTAGCTGTAATCTAAGGTGCCAACAATTAGCTTTGAAGCCCTATATGGCATGAATCCCATGCCATGTAGGATTGTCTATTGCTTTTCGTGTCTGTCTGTTCCACCGGATGTGACAAAGTGGATATGGTTGGGTATACCATACTTGGTGAAGTAGTGTCATTTTTTGGGACCTAGGAGTATGCCTTCTCTGTCATGGGGAAAGCTATATGAAATAATCCCTCCCTCCCATTTAGATGCCTAACCACGTGGTCTTCCAGAAGAATTAAAGACTTGACTTTTCTGCCCTAGGCATTGGGGCTAGGATGTTAGTGAAGTCTCTGTGGGTATGCTTATTGTGTGATGAGGATAATTTTCGTGGAACTTCAATTAGATTCTTTTAAGTGATTTTATTGGTTTATTGTGTGGGTTTGCTGTGTGTGTATGTGTGTGTTTGCCACTCAGGCATCTATATAAAGTTGTCAAAAAATAGCCTAACTAAATAAACACACACACACACAAAAGAAAGCAGGACTTCAATATTCATGCTGTAATTTCCACTGCCATGATAATTTGGGATATGAAGTTACACAACTCTATCCCAGACTTATATCTGTTTCTCCTCAAATATCCTGTTAGGTCTCGAGCCCAATAATCTTTCTTTCTCCATTTTTTAAGATATTCATAAATTTTTGGTAATCATCTACTATTATCTTTTAAACAACACAAATCTGAGTTATTAGCTTCCTATGATAAGTATTCTTTAGGTACTAATGTTGACTGTAAGCTTGGTTCATGTTTCCAGAATTATTATGGGGAATTTTCAGCTAACAATTACAGTAGATTTCCCTCTTGGAGAAGCAGGGTGAAATATCTTGGTGCAGCCTCATGACTCCCTGGAGCTGCCCAGCTTATTTTTCTGCATATTTACTTCTGCTGATCTACTAGTGAGGGTTCATCTGATTTACTTCAGCATGGGATATCCTTCTGAGAGTTCTACCAAGGTCATGTTGCTGGCCATTCTCAAAGTATTTAGCTAGGAAAGTATGTTGTATTTTAGAACTTTAGAACTAGAAGATGACCTTTTTCTGCTATAGCCCTGCCTTGTAGAATATTCTCTACTTGAAGATTAGAATAGCCCCAACGCTGCTGGCTTCTTGCAAAGCTTCAAAAACTTGGCTATGTATCCAGGCCTGGGGCTTGGAATAAGTTAAGGGTACTGTTACTTGGCTTTAGTATGATTGGTTGATTCACCATCATAGCTGATGTTTATACTTAATTATTTTTTAGATGTTGTAAAGTTTTTAAAATTGTTTTAAGTGTTTTATAATTTTAGAATTGTAAACCATCCAGAATCACTTGCTTGAATTGAGTGGCTATGGAAATTGAATAAATAAATAAGTAAATTTCAATGGTTTTACTAAATATTCGCAGGTCTGTATGTATACATACAGCTAGCATTTTCCCCCAGAAGGGGAAGAGATCTCCAGTATAGTAGTACTGCAGTTGTCAGGACCAGTGGTGGGATTCTGCCAGTTCTAGGCGGTTCGGCTGAACTGTTTATTAAATTGCTGGCTTGCCCCGCCCCTTGCCCCGCCCCTCTGCACCAATATTTATTGCCAATAAATAGTGGTGGGCGGGGTGGGGCGAGGGGCGGGTGAGCCAGCAATTTAACAAATGGTTCTGTGTTTTTTTATAGTTTATTGGCCTCGCAGCACACCGAACTGTTTGTTAAATTGCTGGCTCGCCCATCCCTCACTCCGCCCCGCTTCCCACCTGCGCGGCGGCAGCCCATCGTAGCCCATCCAGTCGCTGGGGGAGACATGTGATTTTTCTCCGCCCCGGAACCCTGGCTGCCCAGGCTGCAGCTGAAGCTCTGCATCGTAATGGGCTCCAGGAGGAGGAAGGGCACCGTCTGCCTCATTGCAAAGCTCAGTAAGAGCAACCAGAGCCGGTTGCAAATGCAGCCAGGCGGGCGCAAGCACAGTGGGGCACAGGCTTAAGGTGTCTCCTCTAAGCCAAGGGATGACCTGATGGTGCGGTAGGTGTGCTGCCGCTGCCACCCAAATGGGGGAGAAGAAAGAGAGATGGAGAGAAAGAGATGAAGGAGAGAAAGGGGGTGGGGGAGAAAGAGATGAAGGAGAGAAAGTGGGGGGGAAGAGAGCTGGGAGAAAGAGAGATGAAGGGGAGAAAGGGGGGAGAAAGAGAGATGGAGAGAAAGATGAAAGAAAGAAAGAGAGAGACAGAAAGAGAGGGAGGAGAAAGGGGGGGGAGAAAGAGATGGAGAGAAAGAGATGAAGGAGAGAAAGGGGGGAGAAAGAGGGAGAGAAAGAGATGAAGGAGAGAAAGAGGGGAGAAAGAGGGGAGAAAGAGAGATGAAGGAGGAAAAAGGGGGGAGAAAGAGAGATGGAGAGGAAGATGAAGGAGAGAAAGTTGGAGAGAAAGAGAGGGAGGAGAAAGAGATGGAGAGAAAGAAATGAAGGAGAGAAAGGGGGGAAAGAAAGAGATGAGAGAGATGAAAGAGACACACAGGGATACCTGTTTAAAAGAAAATACTGGGAGCCACAAAACCTGGGTAGGAGTAAATGATATGGAGTTGGCAATGCCCACCCAGGTTTAAGGTTGTTGTTTTTTGTTGTTGTTGTTGTTTTTATTAATCATATTTCTATGCCATCTACTCTCCGAGGACTCTGGGCAGCTTACAACAATTGACAATATACTAAATAGCATATTGCCCCCAACAATCTGGGTCCTCATTTTACCCACCTTGGAAGGATGGAAGGCTGAGTCAACCTGAGCCGGTGACATTTAATCCACTGATCTGCTGAACTAGCAGTCAGATGAAGTAGCTGCAGTACAGCACTCTAACCACTGCACCACCTCGGCTCTTTTTTAAGTATTTAAGTGTTTACATGTGTTTAAGTTTGAGTGTTTAAAGTTGCAGACCCCTGACCTATCCCATCCAATCGCTTCACCTGCAGCCAGCCCTGTAGGCCTGCGCCCGCCTCCCACCTGGGCAGCAGGGGCCTACCTACTCTGATTGTATCATTTTGCCCTGCAGCCAGCCCAAACGCCTGCCTCGGACTGCTCCAGTAGGTCATTTTTATTTAATTAATTTAATTGGTCATTAATTGGCATTGGTCGCATTGGTGGATGATCTCTGGAGGGCGCGGGATAGGGGTTGTTCCTCTATCCTGGTCCTGTTAGATCTCTCAGCGGCTTTTGATATCATCGACCATGGTATCATGTTGCGCCGATTGGAGAGGTTGGGGATGGGGGGCACCGTTTTGTGATGGTTCTCCTCCTATCTCTCTGACCGGTCGCAATCTGTGTTGGCAGTGGGGCAGCGGTCGACTCCGAGGTGCCTTGTTTGTGGGGTGCCACAGGGGTCGATCCTCTCAACCCTTCTGTTCAACATTTATGTAAAGCCGCTGGGTGAGATCATCCATGGCTTTGGGGTGGAGTTCCATCACTATGCTGATGACACCCAGCTATACATCTCCACCCCTGGCTACCCCAACGATGCCCTTGAAGTGATGTCCCGGTGCTTGGAGGCCATGCGGGCCTGGATGGGGAGAAACAGGCTCCGACTCAACCCCTCCAAGACCGAGTGGCTGTGGCTTCCGGCGTCCTGATATAGCCAGCTGGTGCCATCGCTGACTATTGGGGGCGAGATATTGGCCCCCACAGAGAGGGCTCGCAACTTGGGCATCCTCCTGGATGCACGGCTGTCTTTAGAAGAGCATATGACGGCCGTGGCTAGGGGGACTTTTTATCAGGTTTTTCACCTGATACTCCAGTTATGTCCCTTTCTGGATCGGGACTCCTTATGCACGGTCACTAACACTCTCGTCACTTCCCGCCTGGACTACTGTAATGCTCTCTACATGGGGCTCCCCTTGGGGTGCACCTGGAGGCTCCAACTGGTCCAGATTGTGGCCGCGCGGGGGATTATGGGAGCGAAGGGATGCTCCCACATGACACCTCTCCTGTGGGAGCTGCACTGGCTCCCGGTGGTTGTCCGGGTGCGCTTCAAGGTGTTGGTGACCACCTTTAAAACGCTCCATGGCTTAGGGCCTGGGTATTTGCGAGACTGCCTTCTGCCACCAATAGCCTCCCACCAGCCAGTACGTTCGCACAGAGAGGGCCTCCTTAGGGTGTTGTCGGCCAGACAATGTTGGCTGGTGACCCCCAGGGGGAGAGCCTTCTCTGTGGTGGCACCTGCCCTTTGGAATGACCTACCCCCGGAGATATGCAGGATACCAGATCTCCGGACTTTTCGTCAGGCCCTTAAAACCCACTTATTTCACCTAGCCGGGATGGCTTGATCCCATCCTCTGTTTTTAATTGGAATTGATTTTAAATTGGATTGTTTTAATTTGTCGGCTGAAATCATTTAATATTTTTTAAAATTGTTTTAATTTTTGTATATCATGTTTTACCCTGGCTGTTCACCGCCCTGAGTCCGGTTGGAGAAGGGCAGTTTATAAATCGAAACAAACAAACAAACAAACAAACAAATAAATAAAATTAAGAATGCTGCAATGGGCATAAAGGATGACCGGTCAAAAGTGCGAGGACCTGTCAGAAATCACTTTTTTCAGCCCTCTGGGTAATCCCTATGTGCATATGGACTACTCAGAGGGCTGAAAAAGTTATTTTTGACTGGTCCTCGCACTTTTGACTGGTCCTCGAACTTACAACTGTTCACACACTTTACATTTTGTGCCCTATCTTTTCACTGTGGTGAAGAAAAGTAGTTGTGAAATGAGTGACACAGTTGTTAAGAATGCTGCAAAGAGGATAAATGTGAAGATGGTCATAAGTGTGAGGACCAGTCAAAAGTGCGAGGACCAGTCAGAAATGACTTTTTTCAGCCCTCTGAGTAGTCCCTATGCACATAGCCACGCCCACCCTTTCACATGACCAGCTAGCCACGCCCATCTGGTCAAATGACTGGCTAGCCATGCCCACCCGGTCACATGACCACCAAGCCACACCCCCAACTAAGCCACGCCCACAGAACCAGTTGTTTAAAAAATTGAATCCTACCACTGGTCAGGACAGATAATAAAAGCATTTAAAAATAGTTTTAGATGGAACTTGTTTAAATATATATCTTATGTGTGGTCCTGCATCACAAAAAATAATATCAGAGTCTCTCATTATCTTCCGCAACACGATATCTCTGACTCGGATGCAGCATGGCATGTCTGTGTAACTTTAACAAAATAGCTTTTTAAACCATCAGGGACTCCCTGGCACTGGGGCTTTTGAATTCAAAGGCATCCTTTTTTCTTTTGACAAGTTTTTTTGAAAGCAAAGACATGAACAGAAATTCAAAGAGAAAAGAATGACTCACCCTACAGTTGCCCAGTTCTTCAGCTGACAGAACGATGGTGCCGCACTTTTTCCCTGGAATTCCTCTATAATAAGAGAGAAAATAGTTTATGAAGTGGGTAGAAAAGGGAGAAAAGAGACATCCATCTTTCTCCCGATGCAGAATAATGTCAATTTTATTTTTTCTGTTCCATTTGCAGTGTCTCCTCTTATGAAATTCCAAAATGTCAGCAACTTTGAATTTTCCAAACCTGTAACTCCTTTTCTACGTCCTGCAGTGGAGTAGAAGGAAGAAGGGATAGCTTTGAGGGACAGGCTAAATAGCCATTACCAAGGCAAAGGCCAGCTAGAGGATGAGTCAAGGACTGGAATGTAATAGGAATAAACAAACCCATAGTTCACATGAAGACACGGGAGGGTGGGGGGGTGGGGAAGTGTGTTCAGACTTGCACAAATCTTGTCATTAGGGCTGACAATACTGTGTTTTGATTAAGGCTTTGATAAATCACACTTTCAACAAAGCTCCATGAAGCATAAAGGTGCCCTATGTTTGGTGCTGTGTGAAAACAACCTGTAAAATCAGCCCCAGCCAATCTCTGATGAATGTGCGGGTATGCATAGAAGATATATTTGCCAAAGCAAAGCAGCTGGGCTAAGCAAGATGGCCCAACATAGGGGTAAAATGTTTGACTTTTCCCTGTCACGACACTTGGCCTTAAAGCCCAAAGCTCTATTTCCATAAAGTGAAGCAGGGCCACATAACTCAATTTTAGTTTGACTACTGAGTGCCTATGTTAGATGAGGATAGTAGTTTTATACATAGTGATAAGCGTGGTTCTTTTGTATTCTATTTATTAATTATTTTACTATTGTATTGTTTAGATTCTCTTATAAAATGTCTCAGTAACCCTGTACTTCTTTCAGGGAACTGGTAGGTGGATTAAATAAACTAAGACGTCCAAAGTGTTTAGCTTTTTCAAGCGTTGGACCTATTCTTAGTCCCTTTGAAATATTGGAGGCATTTCTAGGGCTTTTAATTACTCTACTATTGATAGTTGACTTTATGTATGTTTCTATGTGGAATTGATTGTTGGCTTGCTACAAGCTTCACGGACCTTATGCCCAGAGTTGACATTGTAAAAGTATCTTAAATATTACAAATTAAAATGAGTTCTTTCAAACATTAAATATGTTCAAAGAGAGTATAAAAATTGAGAACCAATAATTTTTTTTTCAGGTTATAACCATATGAGAGTTTGGGGCTAATTAAACCACTGCCTGAATGTTTAGCAACAAAACTGAAATATTTATTTGAATGCTCATAATCAAGTTGATTATTGAGAGATATAACTCAAGATAGAACAAAGCTAAGAAGAAAAGCAGTTTACCTGAAACCCTCTTTTTTCTTTTTTTAAAAAAGTGTCAATTTTATGATTTTGTCCATTTAATTCCACACAGACAGATGATGTCTTGGATAATGATGGCTGAAAATGGATTTAATCTTCAAAGCTGATGACAAGTCTATTTGTTCATGGAGTTTGGAAATTAGAAGTATGACAGTGAATAACTAATATGATCTTTCTCAGGCCAGAAATATAAATCACATAAAGCCCTAAATTATATCAAAAAGATTACCTTACTTATGACTCCTATTATTTTCATTCACCAGTAGATGAAATAAGGATTGGGTTTAGAAAAATGATATACATTCGGATTCAATTAATAATGAATGGAAATATGAAAATATTTTACTTCTTGTTCTATGTAGCAATTGATGCCTAATAATCACAGCTCCAAACTCAAACTCTCTTCATAGTCAAAGTTAGAACTAAAATGGTCAATGTAAACCATTTGCATTACTTTCATAGGCAAGGTTTGGTTTTATTTTTTATTTAATTTTTTATTATGACACATTAAAACAATATAAAACATATAACATTTATATACATAAACTCTTTTTACAGCTCACTCATAGTGATCCTTACTTATTATTTACTATTTATACAAATTTTAATATTATCTTATTCCATTTTACTATCTGTCCCCTTCATTTCATCTACATTTCGATTCCCCTTTACATTTCAATCACTATGTTGTAATTTACCAATTTCCCCATTAGTTTTAACATTTCTTTTTCTGCCCTTTATTCTTCTTCCTCATTTTTCCTTTCCTCCAACCACTCATACCATCTATGCCAAATTTTATAGTATTCTGTATCTTCTTTTTCCTTAAGTTCTTTGTCAGTCTGTCCATCTTCTAAGATTTTTTTTTAATTAACTCCTCTTCTGTTGGTGCGTTTTCCTTTTTCCAATTTTGTGCATAGACTATGCGGGCAGCTGTTAATATGTGTGGTATTAAATGTTTTATTTCCTTTGTATAATTTTCCATGATGATCCCTAGCAAGAATGTCTCTGGTTCTCCCTTTATTGATTGTTGCATTATTTTCTCTAGCCACTTTTTGACTTTGGCCCAGAACTTCTTTGCCACCGGACAAGTCCACCAGAGATAATAATATGTTCCATAGTTGCTTTTTCATTTCCAGCATGTTGGTGAGATGCTTGAGAACATCTTAGTTATTCTAGCTGGTGGTAAATGCCATCTATGGAACATCTTCAACTGGTTTTCCTTGTATGCCGTAGATAATGTTAATTTCATATTTATTCACATCTTTTCCCATGCAACGTTTGGTTTTAAATATCATCCCTCATTGATGGCAAATGGAGTGGTGGACTCAAAATCCTGGTTTGTGGTAATGGCCACCAACTGTGATGAGTGTTTCCCAAGTATCAATTTGAATGTGGCCCAGCAGGTGGCAGCACATAGCCAGATTTGGTTGATCTCAAACCACTAAGAAGAACTGGGTGCAATTAATTCTTGGATGGGAGACCATTAGAATGTTTTGAGATCCCAGGCAAAATTGGAAAGTTAAAACATTCCTCAAAGGAAACAATAGCCAGGGACAGAAACTATCAGGAGTTGTCAATGTGGTAATATGATCTTAACCAAATCAAGGCAACTCTAATATTATTCCATGGGGATATTCCACCGTTGGTTATAGGGGGTGAGGTGTTGCCCCCTGTTGACAGGGCACACAACTTAGGTGTCCTCTTGGACTCATGGTTGTCTCTGGAAGATCATGTTACAACCGTGACCAGGGGGGCATTTGTCCAGATTCATATTATTCCATGGGGATATTCCACCGTTGGTTATAGGGGGTGAGGTGTTGCCCCCTGTTGACAGGGCGCACAACTTAGGTGTCCCCTTGGACTCATGGTTGTCTCTGGAAGATCATGTTACAGCAGTGACCAGGGGGGCATTTGTCCAGATTCGTCTGGTGCACCAGTTGCGCCCCTACCTGGAGATGTCACTCATGCGCTGGTCACCTCCCAGATTGACTATTGCAACACTCTCTACATGGGGCTGCCCCTGAAGACCACCCGGAGGCTTCAGCTGGTGCAGAATGCGGCCACGTGGGTAGAGATGGGAGTGTCCCAATGCTCTCATGTTACACCCCTCCTGCGTGACCTGCATTGGTTACCGGTTGCCCTCCGTGTGAGATTCAAGGTGCTTGTGATTACTTATAAAGCCCTACATGGCTTAGGACTGGGGTATTTGGCGGACCTTCTGAGGCCAGCAACAACTCCCCATCACCTGGTGCATTCCCACAGAGAGGGCCTACTTGGGGTGCTGTCAGCCAGACGGTGTTGGCCAGAGTACCCTAGGGAGCAGGCCTTGTCTGTGGGCGCGCCTACCCTCTGGAGTCAGCTCCCCCTGGAGCTCTGGATGGCCCCCGACTTCAGGTCTTTCCGCCGCGAACTAAAAACGTCGCTATTTTGCCTGGCCAGCCTGGACTGATGGGGGTTTTAGAATGGATTTTAATTGATTTTAGGGATTTTATGTGTAACCTTTTAACCCGGAGATGTTGTTTTATTTTTCTGTTTAACTGTTGTGAGCCGCCCTGAGTCCTCTTGGAGAAAGGGCGGCATATAAGTCTAAACAAACAAACAAACAAATAAATAAATAATATGCTGGTTTATCACAGTAAACTTTGCTACAATTTTGGATATCATCCCTTATTGTTTACTTTCTGCCTTGTATTTCATCTTTATTCCCTTTCACCATCACTTTTCTTTAAAGGGCATCTTTTGATCTGGAGCCGCCCAAGTCAAAGTTTCTCAGAATGATGGAAAGAGCCTTTTTGCTCATTCATTCATATTATAGGGCTGCCATTTGCCTGATGACTCTAAACTTGTGTTATATTTCTGTATCATAGAAAGCACTGTCATACAATCATAGGGTTGTAGTTGTAATATTATGTATTTGAAGGGAAGGCAGTATCAACCAGCCTGTCCACACATATCAGCAGCGGTGACTTCCAGTCAGAATGGGATAACTTGCCGCAGCCAACATGCCACAGCCAACTCACCACGGTCAACTGACCATGGCCAATTCACCACAGCCAACTCACTGCAGGACAACTCATTGCATGACAGTTAAACAATTCAATTTAATTATTTAAAATAATAAAATAATAAAACATTATTTTAATTTTCATCATTCACATTTTATTTTGTCCCTCCCTTGCCATCCTTTCTTTAATGATTCTATTCCACTATTTCTTCAACATTAGTGTAACTCTTGTTTACGGTGAGTTTATCTATGATAAGTTGGCCATGGCAAGTTGTCCCAGGGGGAGTTGGACCCAATGAGTTGTTGTAGACCTTTCAGTAGCCGATACCTTGCTTTTTCCTTAGAAGTACGATTCAAGAGTTATCCATGTTTGTTTACTATATTTCATCTTTCTGTTGCATATTTAACAAAAGAAGAACAATTCAAGACCACAAGGAATTCTAAATCAACCTTAGAAGATATTTTGTTAATGTTATTGTCTGGCAAAATCGCTCACCTCTGATGTTTTTTTTTAGACAACATATATCTAGAATTGACCACAGGTATAACAATCCACCTATTTGCCAAATGTGTGATTATCCAGACAATTTTGTGAACATACATATTTAAATACTGATGATTCAATATTCAAGATCCAAGCTCAATCAAGACCTGAATACATGTTATGTATTCAGGAAGGGGAAGAAGCCTAACAGATTTGACATTACCTGCTTTGAATATTAAATAGGAATGGTGAGATGTGCCTTTCCCTCCCCCTTCTCGCCACGGTTTATCAATTGAGTTATGAGAACAAATGAGACAAGAGTTGTTGAGTTCTCACTAAAAATGAAAAGAATGATAGAAAGAGCCAATAATAATAGGCTGAGCCTGACAAGATCATATCTGAGCTGTTGTGGACTTGAGTTATATTACTTTATGTTGTGTGTAAATTCTCCATTAAAGCATAAATGAAGCACTCCATCAGCAAAATTAGATTACTTCATTTTTTACTAATATTAATGCTAGGCTCAGGATAACACTATAGGAATTTTTTAAAAAACAAAAATTAAGTGGACATCTCATAATTCGGTAAGAAAGACTTCAATTTCTCATGCAGTTTATATTGATAATTTGAAGGGGTAGAATGCACCAATTCTCCTCTGTTTTCTAATCTGCAGGAGACCTTAAATATGACTTACCCATTAGAGACAGATGGCATAGGCTTCCCTGTTTTGGAATGTAATGTAAATGCTCCCATCCTGAAAAAAAAGAATAAAACAGACTTAAAATTATAATTTATTTATGTTATTCAATATATATGGCTGCAGATCTCACATAAGTCACTCTGGGGGTAAACACAGTTAAATATGTTAATATACTAATGCAAAATGAACATAAAAACAGTATATGAGAATAAAACAAACAAGTAGTGTTAATTTCCACAAATACCACTTTTGCTCTTTTTACTCCATAACACCTTGCATGGTTTCCCCCCACCCCCACCCCATTCTCCACAAATGCATTATCATAACCCAGGGCTGGTTTGTTTTCTCATTTTGCACCAAGCACTGAAGCAATAAACATTCAGCAATAAGATCACATGTAATTCAAAACTATAAATCAGAGATTGTCAACTTCTTTTGAACCAATAGGCATTTCTAACATCTGAAGAGCCCGTCATGGGTGCTCGCCTAAAATGACAGTTGCAAAATGGTGAATAATCAAATGTGAATTATAGGTAGTCCTCAACTGACAACCAACTGAGCCCAAAATTTATGTTGCTAAGTGAGAAAGTTGTTAAGTGAGTTTTGCCCCATTTTATGACTATTGTTGCCACATTTGTTAAGTGAATTAGTTAAATCAAGAACTCATCACCTGCAACAGTAATCCAGAAGTGAAGTTCCCTTATTGGATCTGTAACATCTCCCAGTATGCAGTTATATGAATAGAATAAGAATAAGAATAATTTTATTTATATACCGCCCTTCTCCCGAAGGACTCAGGGCCGTGTACAGCCAGTTTAAAAACATAAATACATAAATATCATAATTAAAATTAATTAAAATCATTAAATAGTTTGGCCAAATTTTAAAACCCCAAAATTTAAAACCCCAATTTATAATAATTCAATTAGACAGCCCCGCCTGTCGGAACAGTAGGGTCTTAGGACACAGTGGAAGACCCGAAGGTCAGAGATTGTAAGTATGTCCGGGGGCAGTTCGTTCCAAAGGGCAGGAGCTCTGACAGAGAAGGCTCTCCTCCTGGGTGTCGCCAGCCGACATAACTTGGCCGACGGCGCCCTGAGGAGTCCCTCTCTGTGGGAGCGGACTGGTCGGTGGAGGCTATCGGTGGCAGAAGGCAGTCCCGTAGATACCCTGGTCCTATGCATGAGGAACGAGGAAGGAGACTCTTCTAGCCATGGTGCCCTGAGACCTGTTTTTGTTCATGAGCATTCACCCTTCCAGATTCCCCTTCTTTACAAAGATCCCCTGAGATCACATGTAGCACAGAGATATGATAATTGTAGAATCTGCATGCTTGCCAATGCTTAATACACAACCTTGTATTACATGTCCTTGACAAAAGGTCTCAGTCCTAGAATGTAAGTTAGCAATGCTGGGCATTTTGCTCACAGCAGGAAATTAATGTTGCCAGTCGCTTTACACCATTCAGCTATTCTGTATTCCCCTTTTTGATGAATTTCTAATAGAAGAGAAAGTAGATTAGATACTGCAATGGCACTTCCATCTCCCCAATAAAATTTGGCAAGGCATGACAACTGCATCGTAAAAACCCTTGCAAGAAGCACCCCAAATCCTTATGTACAGGGGGAAAAGATAATCACTACAATACGGCCTGAATTTTCCACTCCAGCATCTCCCCTGAGAGCAACAATGATACCTTCTAAATTTCCTTGGCATGGGGCCATGGCTACAGAGACAGTGACTAATTCTCTTCTTTCATTGATATAGATTCCTTGACAATATTTATAGAACTTGACTGAAGTTTCCTCCTCCTCTCCTGGAATGTTCAACAGTTAAAGAGCTTCTCTCTTGCTGCCTCTGCTCATATATTCAGTTGAATGGGAGGCAACTGGAAAAAAGTAGTTTCTACAGTCAGTGGGAGTGTCTTCTATCCCTTTTATTCATTTGCAGGATTGGTTCAGTAAACAGCATTGCACTGGAACTAATTGAACCATTGTTTTTTTCTAATGGTCAATTTAATCAATAGGTATGAGATATTAGTTCAGGAGTGAGAAACTCAAGGCCTACAGGCCAGATCTGGCCCATGGGGTGCTCAGATCTGGCCCACGGGGTCACCCTGGAAACAATGAGGGCCCAGCCTGCGGTGCCTCTGCCAGCAAAAAGAGGCTCCTGAGTTCCATTTCCAGCTGCGACAGCCTCCTACAACCCTCTGCCAGTGAAAATGGAGCTTGGGAAGGCTGTTTTCGCTGGCAGAGGGTTGCAGGAGGTTGTCGCAGCCAGAAACGGAGCTCAGGAGCCCGTTTTTGCTGGCCCAGCGTTCAGGCTGCCACAGGCGCCCCCAACATGACTGACATTGAGCAGGCCACGCCCACTCTGGCCCCATTCACCCCAACCCCCTGAGGTCAATCCTGATGTGTCCCTCAATGAAAGTCTTTGCAGCTAGCTACTAATAAACCTTCAGGTTTATTACATTCATAAGCTCTGCTTTCTCCCGGAGCTCAAGACAGACATAGTATTTCTCCTTCCCCAACTTTACACTCACAATAGCAACCCTTTAAGGTAGGCTAAGCTGAGCTAATACCTGCCTCAAAGTCACTTAATGAACTTCCATAGCTAAGGGCAGACTTGAATTTGGATCTCCCTTGTCTCAAGGTTATTTCATGCAATCTGCAAAACTATCCGGTTCCTCTTTTGTTCTGCTCCTTCAGTGGTGTAACCTAGTACTCAATGTTTCCTTTTCTTTCTCTCTCTCTCTCTGCAGTTTGAAAGTTTTGGGGCTATGCAGGGATGGTACCATCAAGCATCACTACTGTTTATTTTACACATAATATCAAGTGGTCCTTGCCAGCTGAAGTCCTTGCCCTTCACATATTTATTGCTTCGATTTATATGCTGCCCTTCTCCAGAGACTCAGGGCGGCTTACAATGCATTAAGAAATAGCCTTTATACTTTTTGTATATACCTGCTTAGTAGGGCTTTCGGCCCCCACTAAGTGGTGTTCTTTTTTATGCAAAGTCATCTTATTGCCCTCACAATCTAGGTCCTCATTTTACCTACCTCGGAAGGATGGAAGGCTGAGTCAACCTTGAGCCTGGTGAGATTTGAACTCGCAGTAATTGCAGGCAGCTGGCAGTGAAGTACTATTTAACAACGCTTTAGTTCGCTGCTCCACCAAGGCTCTATATGCTGAATTGTAATTCACAGCCCACCTGACCAGTGGAAGTATTGATTTCCAACACATCTGGATAACACCAAATTGTAGACATGCTCTGAATCAAAGCTTTGTAAGCTTTAAGTCCACATGTTCTTCCCATCCTATTGCTGGTGGGACAATGAGATGGAGAACAGTAGAAGCAATCCTTTCTGTATAAATGCTCTTAGAAGGTTTACTGAGCAGAAACTGGTTTGTTCAGACATAACATTAACTTTTGCCTAAATAAACAAATATTCTCCAACTTGGGCAGCTTTCAAATGGGGGACTTCAATTCCAGGAATTTATTCCAATGGCAATGCTGTCTATAGAAAATTTCAGAAGTGTAAGTCCACAAATCAGAGTTCAGTCAGTGTTGTTACCAGATTCTGAGCCCAGCAATGAGATACATGCAATCCAGGTTAGATGTATCTAACCCGCGTTAGATATATCTCAGATACCACAATGATTGGTTGGCAGCCTCTGCAAAATAAGCCTCTGCAAAATAAATTAGCAACCATCTAATGCTAATCCCTTATTTAGCAATATGGGAGCAAATTCACCGAGGTTAGTTCCCGTTATTGAGCCTCAGAGAGGCTTTCTGGACCTCTTATTAAGATAGTGATCACCATGCTGCCTGAATAACGACAGTGGCAAACGAGCAGAGATGACAGATTGCCCTAGCTGCAGTTACTTGACAGTGAAGCGTGGCAACCTTTCTCCTACCAGCTGGAGAGCACTGACTAACAAATTGCAGAGACAAAGGACATGGCTTTGCCAGCTGCCATTTCTCTAGCAAAAACTGAAAATTTATCCAGACTTTGCCATTAACTCATAAGGCTCAAACCAATTAGTCTTCAGTAGCACTGAAGGAACTGCTGAGAAAATCACTGGTCTACTGAACATCTCCCCAATTACCCACATCAGCTTTCTTCAAAGAGATGCCCTCCAAGAGGGTTGAACTTCAACCCCCCGTAATCACCCAGCCAGACTACAGAAAGTTGTCCTACAGTGGGATAAATGAGTCTATTTGGGAAAGCAAATTCTGCCTGTCTTGTTGCAAATGTGTACATATTAAGGATCTGGTGAAATGCAGGAGGAAGGCCAAAAAAGCTCATCTTAAGTACAGACAGACTTCCTGCAGAACTGGGCTCAGGAAAGAAGAAAGGAACAGGTTCTGAAACACTAAAGCAGGGAAATGGCTAACTCTAGAAGAAGGGAAAGAAAGAAACGGATTTGCAGAAAATATAAAAAAACTATTTCAGGTGCAATCAAGATAAGCTATGTGAAAATGGTTGAGCAGATTCTTCCTAGGATTCCTTTTTCACAGAGTGTAAGGACAAGTTGAATTTAATAAGTCAAGACAGAGGAAATCAGTCACAGCTTGCCTTTTTTTGCAGATCAGCAAACTGGAACAAAGATTCCTGATAATGCACTAAATGCTTTCAAATTTCCAATGGTCACCATACAAAGGGTCACTTAAAATCAGCGCCCCAACACTATGGAAGTAAACTGGCAGGGACAGCAAACAATAATGATTCCTTATTATAAATGGAATTTTCCCTGCTTACTCCACATTTTTATTGAGTCAGCGGAGCACTAGATATTATCCTTAGTGCTGACAGGTTGCTTCCTTCAGCTCTTTCACTCTCATACATAAACAGATTGTTTAAGAAATCATTCTCTGAATTTCATGCCCTTTCCTCATTTTGGCCACAGTGATAGACTGGATTCTGTCTTGGCCATTGTTAAAAGAACCCTCATCACTGGATTTCCCTGCTTCATTCTCCTACCAATCCCAGGAAAGCATGAGCAAATTGCTTTTATGGCTCTTCCAGTCGCTTGGGCTAAAATGAGAAACTTGGCAAAATCTTGTCAATTTTATTTGGGAGGAAGAGAAAGAAGGAAGGACAGACTTCACCAATCAACCTTTGAATCTGTCAAAAAATGAAAGAAATCCCCACCCCCACATTTCAGCTTTTCAAGGGAGGCATCCCTACATAGGGATGTAGGGATGCCTACATCCCTAAAATAGGCATTGAAATCCTAGTGGTTCAGTGGTCAGATTGCAGTATTGCAGGCTAACTCTGCCCACAGTCTGGAGTTCAATCCTGATTGGCTCAGCCTTTCATCCTTCCACGTTTGGTAAAATGAAGACCCAGATTGTTGGGATCATGATATTGACATTATAAACACTCAGAGAGTGCTGTAAAGAGGGCAGTATATCAGTCTAAGTGCTATTGCTACTATGGAGCAGGCTCATGGGAAAATATTTTCCAAAGCACCCACAGTCAATTGGAACAGAGACAACTGTACACAGTAAAATGAAGTATAGCAGGTAAATCAGATAGGTCAACTTGCACCAGCAGCAGTCTATGAACATCTCTAGTGGTGGCTTATTGTCCAGTAACCTAGGGCAGGTTAAGGACATCATCCATTTATACCATTTGACACAATAGGTAGATCTTCATGCTGGAGCAAGCATAAATTGTGAATCAGCCCTATGCAGCCATTATTGTATGAAATAAATATGAAGTGCAGAGAGATTTCAAGAAGGTCACTAGTATGTTAAGATCTGGCTTGCATATGAAGAAGAAAATATAAAGAATCTAAACATCTGCACAAGAAAAAGCTAATGAAGGAGATCCCACATCATCATATTTCATATGGGAACCAGCTACAGAAGCAACTAGAATTATCTCCCTTTTTCTGATTGCCTAAAGAGGAACTGACAGATCAATTCCATGTCTACCTTCATCCTCAAAGCATCCTGAAAAATTAAGCCCTGAGGCTGAACGGTGCTCCCATCCCACATCGCTCTTTTGTAGCCTTCATGAATACGGCTTCTTTCCCTCTGAATGATGGGAGGCAGCGTTCTTTCACTACTACACCTGAATTCAATGGACATGAACATTGCACAGGGCAGCAATCAGCTAATAATCAAGGATAGCTGTGAAGAATTATCTGCATAATGAAAATGAGGTTCCAATAACAAATAACTATTCTGCAGAGAAGTTGTGTTTTGTATGTATATGTTGTGTGTGAAAGAGAGGGGAAAGAAAGAAATGAACAGTTGGATGGATGAATTTAAGGGATAGCTGAAGGAGATTGGACCATTTGCCCCAAGCTTTCAAAAGATTGCTTAAAAAAAAGGAAACTGAAAAAATAATAATCTTATGAGAAAATAATCTTGAATTACTTCAGAAATGTTGCCTTCAGGGCATCATTTTATTAGTAAAGCCTGTTAGAATTATATGAAGAGACATAATTTGGGGAGGGGGAGTGGGGGAAATGCCATTTGCATTACCAGCATGTCTTCTGTTGTTATCAGAGGGAGGGACAAATGAAAAAATAAAATCCACTGAGAACCAGTGAACACCCACAATAAGTAAAATACCTCCAGATCATCCAGTTTCTTTTACTGAGATGTTCTGAGCTTCTGATTTAATATCAAACATCCTGTTCAGCCAGGAGCTGAACAGCCTCCTAATTCTTAAATGATAATAATTAACTGCAACCCAGAAAAATGCACATGACTGTTTTTCCTCTAAGGAGGATGAAACTTAAGCGTTCTGCTTGATCTTCCCAAGTCTATGGGACTTCTGTGATGGAGTTGTAAATTAGCACACTGGTGTCCTTGCCTTTGATGCCCTCTCACTTTTACTGAAGCAAGCAGCAGAAAGATATTTGGAACCAGAGGTCCAAGCAGGTCTTCACAGGCTATCCAGGTCTTCCAAATTGTCCAATTTTATTATGCCAGACTCTTGAAATGAAACATGAGGGAACAGGAGCACTGACAGGAGAAAATGTTGGGTGCAGCTGTGTTTGAAAGGCCAATTCACACCTCCAAGAAATCAAACAGAACATAAATTGTGACGATATAGAGTCAGCTCTTTCACTCCCATCTATGCTTCTTATTAAATCAATGCTGTTTTGATTTTGCTTTGAGAAACCTATGGCTCTTGTGGAGCAATCAAACAGTCCATGCTGAGATCAGACTGATTGGGTCCTATGAACTGGGAAGTAAAAGACATTGGTCTACACTGGTCCCTTGGAAGGCTGCTTCTAATGTCACCTATTCATTAGGATCCACAAGTGAATGAGAAATTTCAGGCTACAGCAACAAGTTCCAGATGATACTACATTCTGCAAGTGACTCATCTGACACTATTTTTTGTTTATTAGATTTGTAGCGGGGTATCCCTATGCCCTTTAGATAGACACTCAAGCCCTGGTCACCTCATGATTGGATAACAGTAATGTTCAGTACATGGGGCTGTATTGAATACCATCCAGAAGTTACAGCTGGTTCAGAATTTGGCAGTGTGGACGGCAATGGGAATATTGCATTATGCTCATGTGAGCTCAGTTGTCCATCAGCTGCAGTGATTACCAATTGGCTTCTGGGTAATTATCATGGCAGAACTCCTGTCTTTCTGAGGGATCACTTATTTCTGATTAATTCGGGCTATTCAGTGAGATAGCAAATGCGCTCCAGGTCCCATTGATTAAACAGTGTCATCTTACAGAACTCAGGAGGAATGCTTTCTTTGTTGCAAAACCTGCAAACTCCCCCACCTCCAGAGATCCATACATTTCTCACCTTTTGAAAATCATTAAAAACTTGGCTGTTCTCCCAGACCTTTGGAAACTATAATTGTGGAGTCTCTACAAGTTGGATTTTTTTCCCTTTTCTGTTATAAAATTAGCCTTTTGGTCAACTACACCTTTTTTCCTATATGAATTGTTTTCTTTCTTTTTTATTGTAAGCCACCCAAAGTTGCTAAAGTGCCTGGCTTCAAGCTGAATTGATTAAACTGTTATTTAATTAAATTTATTTTTCTCTCATAATAGCAACTCAGTGAACTAGCTTGGTCTGATAGAGAATAACGGGCAGATGTGTGTTTTTTTTTAATGTAACAAATGAATATTGTCTGCAGTTGCCACAGTATGACATCTAGGCTGAGATCAGTGTATAACATTGACTGGCATAATTATTTTCATCTTATAGCAGGCGTAAAATGTACTTACCTTTCCTACCGGCTAGCTGTGCACGCGCTGAGTCTGCACACACGCCATCATCTGCACATGTGCAAAGCCTTCTGTGCATGCACAGATGGTCAAAAACAGGACGTGACGATGTCCCAGTTTGGGGGGAGCGGAGCCTCCCACCATCGGCGCTACCGGTTCTCCGAACTACCCACCGCCAGTGCTACCAGCTCTCGTGGGCCAGATAGAGCCAGCAGCATTTCATCCCTGGCTTACAGCCAGGATGACGTGAACATATCTATATTTGATATATATTCATTTGCACATTTGATTAAAATATATGTCAAGCTTCAAATGGCATTTTTGCTGCTGCAACTATTATCTCTTCTCAGCTTGCCAACGAACTATAGGGGGAGGGAAGGGGGAGATAGAACTAAACTCCAGATATCAAGATGCCAGCCATGGGAATCAAGGACATTTCAGCAGGTGTTTTCCAGAGCCAAAAAGACTTTCTTGCAAAAACACCAGAAGTCTCCACTGGACAATGTGACCTGGTCTAATTGTGGGGGTGGGGGGTGGAGGCAAGACCTGAACTTTACCTATATGGGTTTGTGCGGGAAATAGTTAGATCTGGTTTTGCCCTCATCTTTGCCAATATCATATATTCAATAAAGTTTTGCATTAATGGATTGGATTATCTCAGCTATGAATGCTTTGGTTGGGTTCGTCAGTCGGAACACTGACAATATAGTTATTAAAATTACTCTTCTGATATATTGCTGTAGAAATATGCATGCATAGATGTATTATCTTTGGCCATATAAAAATCTTTATGGATTCTGTGTGGGCTACAGCCAAAATGTTTGGAAGATGCAGGTAGCTTGATCACCTCAAGTTGAGGATCTCTGGTTTTAAAGTCATTGCTAATGAAAGCTGAAAAGGGAGAGGGGACAAAAGTCTACAACAGATTTTATGGTCATTGTTACCAAGATTTCCAATATATAACTGAGTGACTCAAGGCATATAAATCTTTCCTAACATACAGACCTCAGGAACACTATCAGGAATTTTAATGGAAAGGTGGAGAAAAGAAACAAAAATATTGTTTCTTTTGAAACAATTTTCTATTTTACTCATTAATTTAGAACTGTTAAAAAGAAAGTTTTAGGTTACAGAAAAAGCACCAGTGCTTCAGAAGATCAACTTCAATGAGCTATCAAAGCAACTCTATTTCTGAACTGAACTATTTTAATAACAATGCCAAAAATTGTTGTATGTGTAATTACTGGTATTATTTTGCAAACTGTGCCTCTACCAGAACACTGTTTGCAAAATAATAGAATGGACAGTTTAGTCCCCAGCTTTGGTCCTTAAGAGAATTTGGATTATGAGAATGATCTACAAAGAGGAATCATCTGGTGACGGTCCATTTCCAAAATATAACTGTGCATCCATCCTATACATGTGCCATATTGCTCACCAAATGTATTCCTCCTTCCCGTAACTTTCATTTGTATTAGTCATTTCTACCTGGCAGCCAGTTCATTGTGTTGGAACTAAAACTCAAGAATAACTTGAGGCCACTGTAGAGTCCAGAACATTTGGAATTTCTTCCCAAAGAAGTGTGGGACGTGCTTAGGCACTACTGGAAAGAAAACTCTACCTTGCATTGATGAGGGTGTGAAATAGTCAGGAGATCTGAACTAATTATTACATTCTGAAGGACTTCAGGAAAATCAATTCTTGATAAAAGGACCTCTGTGCTTTAGAATAAACTGCTTGTAACCCCATGTCTTGCAGCTCACCTGCACATCTTAGGTGAGCAGTAAGACAATATATTTTGAGCAGGCTTCCAAAAAGTTCTGAAACAAATCCCTTAATAAAAAAATATGTTCTTAACACCCATCAGGACTTAATGCTCATACAGCTCATTTTCACAACTGATCTTTCGTGTTTAAATGTTTTTGATACTTGTACGTAGCAAAGCCCTTTTTTGTGAACTTCTTTCTACAGTATTTATTGTGTTCAGAATCCTGAGCTCTCTGCCTCTCTTTATGTTTTTTTTTCTATCTGCTGCTTCTCTAGGGAGAAGCCTCGGGCTTTGGCTTGTTTCCAACAGCAATGATAATTAATTCCACAGTGGGCTTCTGTAACGCCCCCACCACTTGTACATGCTGCTTTGCACCTTGCATTTACCCTCCCATGGTGCATCTGAATTAATAAGCTACTTCTCAAAAGACAGTAGAGAGCTTCTCTTTTTCACTATACGTAACCCTCCTTTCCAATTATGGCTGGCAATTGCAAGAGGAGCATTGGCACCTGCTTCCTTCCGGAGACTCTGGAGCTGTTTTCAGACAATGAGGAAAAAGGTGTTATTTGCTGGGCCTGGAAGCTGCATGCATACTGCTGTATTAGTGACATTCTGCACTCTTAACATCATCTTCTCAGCAAGGATTTGATGAGATTTGACTCAGCCCAGTACAAGAAGTTGGGCTCTTCCTCAGTAATCTCTGCTGAGGAGTGAACAGCAGAGCAGCAAACGATAATGTGTCCATAACAAAATCATTATACAAATGCTGTAAACTGAGTATTTGCATCAAACATCAGGATACCATTACATAATAGAAGCATTTGTATGATGATGTCATATTGCATATGTAATTTTGGCATTGTTATGGTGTCAGGGTTCAAAGTAATACACCCATAGCTGGCCTGACTGAGACCAACTTGGAGGCTTCAGCATTGCCATGTGGTTTGCCTTGGATGTCACTGATCCCACTTTGCTTCTCCTAAAAATACTAGGGGTTTTGACCCAACATATTGGTATTATGAAGGACTCATAATGATAAATCTGATCTGGCAACAGACTGTTCCCTAGATGTTGTCAACCTCAGAAAACATGGTCAATTGTGGAAGATGTAGCCTAAAATCTCTGCAGGCTTTGCTGTGTCCTGTTTTCCTAAGGGATTCCGAGTTCAATTTTTTAAAGACACTCTACAGACTACTGTACAACAGGAAAAATTCCATCCAGTGAACTGGTCTTTAACTACTACAGCACATTGACATGATGCATGGTAGCAATACGCAGCAAGGACAGAATGCTATGTGTTCAAAATATTGTATTATGTTTATTTGTTAAGCAGAGTCTTGACTGTCCTTCAAATCTAACAGCTCCCAATTTGCAAAACAAATTAAAAAGGGTCCACAGTAAAACCAATCAAACCTAAAAATAAATCCAAAACTCCAGCAAGCAATGAAACCAAAGAAAAGCATCAGGAGTGCAATCAAAACAGAACATCAGAATAAGCAAAACAAGCAGCAAAAGTAAATTGCTTAAGGATACACTAAATAGGACTTCAGGCTTGTTTCAGAATACTGCCTGTATCTTAAAGATGTGGTCCACAATCCAGATTACATGTAGCAGGAGAACTGACTTTTCTTGACATTTTCTCCCAGAAAATGGCTCCATCTTACTTCTGCCTCACATTTAAAATAATCTACTACAAATAGTTCTCAATTTACAGTCATTTGTGTAGCAATGCTTCAAAGTTACAATGGCACTGAAAGAAGTGACTTACACTTATGACCATCGCACATCCCCATGGTAACTTGGGATTCGTAACTTGAGCATCCTCCTGGATGCACGGCTGTCTTTAGAAGAGCATATGACGGCCGTGGCCAGGGGGGCTTTTTATCAGGTTCGCCTAATACGCCAGTTGCGTCCCTTTCTGGATTGGGACTCCTTATGCACAGTCACTCATGCCCTGGTCATTTCTCGCCTGGACTACTGTAATGCTCTCTACATGGGGCTCCAACTGGTCCAGAATGCGGCCGCGTGGGTGATTATGGGGGCGACTTGGCGCTCCCATGTGACATCTCTCCTGCACGAGTTGCACTGGCTCCCAGTGGTCTTCCAGGTGCGCTTCAAGGTCTTGGTTCTCATCTTTAAAGCACTCCATGGCTTAGGACCTGGGTACTTACGAGACCACCTTCTGTCACCAATAACCTCCCATCAGCCAATACGCTCTCATAGAGAGGGTCTCCTCAGGCAATGTTGACTGGCGACCCCCAGGGGGAGAGCCTTCTCTGTGGGGGCCACCGCCCTCTGGAACGAGTTACCCCCGGGGATTCGATTAATCCCAGACCTCCCCGCTTTCCGCAAGACATTAAAGACTTTTCTATTCCAGCAAGCCGGGTTGGCTTAACATAGATTTTAAATGGGTGAATTTTATGAGGGGTTTTAAATTTGGGAAAGCCAAAATTGATTTAATTATGTTTTAGATTATTTTAACTTTTATATTGCTTGTATTTTAATGTTTGGCTGTTCACCACCCTGAGTCCGTCAGGAGAAGGGCGGTATACAAATTTAATAAATTCAATTCAATTCAATTCAATTCAATTCAACAATGTTCAAAATCCAAGCGCTTAGCAATTGGCATGTATTTATGATGGTTGCAGCAGTCCAGGGACATTTAATCACCATTTTTGACCTTCCCAGCCAGCTTCCAAAAAGGAAAGTCAATGAGGGAAACCAGAGTCATTCACTATATGATTTGCTTAACATTTGCAGTTGATTCACGTAACAATTGCTTAACAACATTGGCAAAAAAAGGTTGTAAAATTGGGTGCAACTTACTTAACAACCACCTTGGGTTAGCAATGGAAATTCTAGCTCCAATTCTGGTCCTAAGACAAGGATTAACTTTATTTTAAGAAACCATGTATTCTATAAAACCACTGTTCAACATATTTGGATGCCACTGTAAAGAGCAATTTGTTATAAACCACACAGCCATCGTTTTCATGCTTCTGTTCCTTTTCTTTGGGAGATCATAAGCCCAAGCTTCCTGTTAATGTTCTGGTTACAGAAGGAGGCAGTATACAGTTTAAAACGTGCCAAAAATTGAAGCTGGAATTAGCTGTGATTCCATTTGACCTATAGAATCAGCACTAAAAATAATTTTTCAAAAGTGGAGTGCTGTACTGTATTAAAAAAACAACAACCGTGTTTCTCTACTAAATGAAGAAAAAGTAGCTAACAGAGCTAGTTCTAAAACAAGCTAATGCAGATGGTAAATTCAGTAAAAGGCAGATGTCCTTGAAATGAATATTAATACATCTGAGAGGGAATATAAAAAGTTATAAAGTATGCCAATTACACGTATGAGAAATAGGAGAAACGATTCAAGATATAGATCTTCTCTGAAGTTCATATATGTGAACTCAAATCCACTAGAGATAAAAATAGACTTTTGTATTTACTATTTTTAAACATGTTTATATGACTAAATTGTTTTGGTGACTTTATTTGCAGTGTGTTTAGGTTTAGAACAAAATATTACACACTGACTCCCACAAACTTGAGAAGAATTTATGACATGTGGGCTTGATATTTTGCTTTTCTCCATGCATCAGTGACCCATGCTCATCTAGGGAGAGCATCAGGTTGGGGAAAGCTGACATAGGCATAATAGCAGGAACCGGAAAGAAGCTAATATCTGGTTGCTGGTTTTGCCCAAACTAATTAGTCTTTAGTTTACATCTTTGTGAAATGAAGACTCCCCTTTGATAGAATTTATCTAAACATGTATGCTTTATACATCGCTAGGTGTAGTAGAATGAACCCACTGCAGAAGAAGAAGAAGAGAAGCTTGAAGTCCCACTAATGACATCCCAAATGACATTGATTAGTGACTCACATCAAAGGCTTCTCCAAGCGACTTCCTGGTGATCCAACAATCTCCCCCAGAGTGCAGAATGTTTGACCAAGGAAATCCTGATGAAAGAAATTGACATGAATGTTATGAAACTTCTCCTCCTAGTAGGGTTTCCCCCCTCTTTCTAAAGCTTCTAGAGAGTGAAGGCAAGACGTTATCAAAAACTTAACTTCTGCTCTAGTAAATTTATGGAGAAGAACAGTCCTTCAGTCAACTCATGTAGCTCAGTGGTGAAATGTAAAATTTGTTACTACCGGTTCTGTGGGGTGTGGCTTGGTGGTGGAGGGTAATGTGACTGGGTGGGTGTGGCCAATTTTTTTTTTTTTACTTTTAAAAGCATTTTTTCTACAACCTCTTCGGCCGATGCTTTTAAAGGCTCTGACGATCCCAGCTGAGTTGCCTGATGGTCAGAGGCTTTTATTTTCTTTAAAAAAAAATTTTTTTTTTTTTTGCTTTCAAAAGAAGAAAAAGCCTCTGACAATTCAGATCCTCAGGCAACTCAGCTGGGATCATCAGAGCCTTTTAAAAGCATTTTTTCTACAATTCTTTCAGCTGAAGAAAAAATGCTTTTAAAAGTAAAAAAAAAAGCCTCTGATGATTGCGTGGGTCAGCTGGGCATTGGGGGGGGCAGGGATTTTTGCTACCGGTTCTCTGAACCATCCACCGCCATTACTACCGGATCCTTGATCTTGTTCTGTAGATCCAGAATGCATATTCTATCATATTCTCAAAAATTAAATCTGCCAGTAATGTTAGTAAAACAGAAGATTAAAAAAATAGACTGGTATTTTTTCTCCAGCATAACCTGACTATATCTGTTTCCTCAAATCATGCCAATTTATTATAATTTATGCTGTCACCCCATAAACCTACACTTTGCAATGAGTACCTACCAAAATTACTTATGCATGCTTTAAGTAGTTAGCAAAAATAAAAACTGAGATTCACTGTATACTTCTTCGCAGTTTTTTACTTACTTGAAATGTAAAACATTATAATAATTATGAGCCAAAATGAATGAGCCAAAGTATGTGTAGAAAGGGCAGAAATAAAATGCAGTTTTAACAATATTTCACAACTTAGAAAAACCTTTATTCAATAGATTACCCTACATAGACTGCATTCTGAAAGCCCTAGATTCAGTTCCGCATAAGCATCAATGCCCCAGCAGTACATATATATGGCACTACATATATCTGTATAGCATCTATCATATGGGTGATCAATCACAGTTGGGTTTTTTTTTTTTTTACAATTCTGGCTTATTGCATTACATGAACATGATGTACTGAAATATAGGCAACAAAAATTGGATCAAAGAGAAAGTATCTCAAAAACACCATGTAAATGAAGAAGAAAATGTGTACTTAACTTACATGTTTGGACAGGTCAGGACTCTTGGAATCTACATCATAACTGCAGGGAAGAAGAAGCAGAGATCACACACTGGCATTTGAATCATGTAGAATCTTGGTATTTCTCTTTTGCAAAACCTACACAACAGGGACATTGTACAATATCTATGAAGAAGGAAACAGAGTCAGGGTTGGAGATCAAGATTTTGACTTCTGCATGGGTTTCTGAGATTAGCTTTTTGATGTTAAAGCAGAATCCTTTTCCTCGTCCATTATTTAAAATAGTATTCTCCAATCATTTGTAGACCTCATCTTCCATATCCACATCCAAATGCTGGATTATTATGCCAGTTGAAGTCTAATGCATCTAGAAGAAGTAGATTAGGGAAAAATGGCAAAACAAACCAATGGAAACAGGAATACAGCTGATGGAATATGACAAAGATTGTAGTCCTGGATTTACTACCACAACTGAGCCAAACATTTTGTTGCTAAACAAGACAGTTGTTGTAAATTTTGCTTCACTCTACAACTTTTCTTGCCACAATTGTTAAGTGAATCCCTGAAGTTATTAAGTTAGTAACATGAACATTAAGTAAATCTGATTTCCCTATTGATAAGTCACTGTTTTCAGTGTTGTTGTAACTTTGAACAGTCATTAAACAAATGGTTATAAGTTGAGGATTACCTGTATTCACGTTAAGGAAGTTTCATTTTTCTAGTAATATTTAGTGGGGAGGAAATTTGGAGTATTATTTTATATTCAAATACACTACATCCTAAAGCTGAAACAAATAATTTTCAAACAAATGTATTTTTTTCTGAATGTCTTAACATCAAAATTCATAGTTGAATTTTGAAGAGTTAAACTGAAAAGTTGAATGCTGTAAGAACTACTAATATCCCTTGATTGATGTCAATGAAGATTCTCAATCATGGCAAAACTTGTCTAAAATTTGAATCGTGGCAACTGGACTTCTTTTCTTGTTGGTTTGAAATGTTTAGCTTATCCAAGTAGCTTCTTCAATCTGAGCATGTTGGTTAAGAGGATCCCAGATATGTCCTCCAGGCAGCTTTCATTTCTCACCTAATCTGGATATGCTCTTGAGCAGTAGTGAAATCTGAACCAGTTTGCTACTAGTTTGCTGGCTGCGCATATGTACTGTGAATGTGCATGTGCAGTTCACACCAAAAGGAGGCTTGGGAAAGTAAGTAGAACAGCAGGGATGGTGGGGTGGTGGTAGAATCAGCTGTAGTGCGTGATCTTGGGAACCTTTTAAAAAACTTTTTTAAAGCATTTTTTACTACTTATTCGCCAGAACTGGTAGTAAAAAATGCTTTAAAAAAGTAAAAAAAAAAAAAAAAGGTTCCGATGATCGGGTGGCACAGCCGTGATTGTCGGAACCTTTTAAAAACTTTTTAAAAGCATTTTTTACTACCAGTTCCAGTGAATAGGTAGTAAAAAAATGCTTTAAAAATGTCAAATAAAAGGCTCAGACAATCACAGCTGTGCCACACGATTGTCTGAGACTCTTTTTTTTACTTTTTTTTACTATCGGTTTGGGCGAACCAGCCCAAACCAGTAGCATTTCACCCCTGTTCTTAAAATATAAATGCTCCAACTCCTAAATCCTTTATTCTATGTGGGTTGTTAAGTGTGGACTACAGTGGTGGATTTCAAAATTTTTTACTACCAGTTCTGTGGGCGTGGCATGGCTAGGTGGGCGTGGCTTGGTGGGTGTGACAGGGGAAGGATATTATAAAATCTCCATTCCCACTCCACTCCAGGGGAAAGTTACTGCAAAATCTCCATTTCATCCCGATCAGCTGAGACTTGGGAGGCAGAGAATAGATGGGGGCAGGGCCAGTCAGAATTTTTATTACCAGTTCTCTGAGCTACTCAAAATTTCCGCTACTGGTTCTCCAGAAGTGGTCAGAACCTGCTGAAACCCACCACTGGTGGATTTCCTTGTGAACCTGTGAAATTGTCTTGATCTTCTTGGGGACTGATGAAATAAAAAATGGGAAACAGGTTGTTTTCTGAGACCTCCACTCCTATCTCCTGATTGATGTTGAGAAATTCTGAGCTATCATTCTATATTAACGACAAATTACCTAGACTCTTAATACTTTTCATGTAATTCCATTATCTTTTTAATTATCAAATGTTATTTATTACAATACTATTATATGTGACTTATTTAACAAATATAGTATGCCTATAGACTTCCAAATATTCTCTGGAGGACTCTGAGTTTGGGAAACTTTCAGAAGCTGAGCATTGGGTGTGTTTTGGGATGAATCTTTCTTTGTTTAGACTGAGTAATATGGCCAGCATTGTTCTATATGAAGTAGCTAGAACTGGGAATTTCCCTGAAGACTCAGAGCTCTTATGGTCACTAAGATAGAAAACAGAATATTGAGAAATGTACTTTATAGAAACATTACTACAAATAATGATGAATGTGGTTATATTTTTCAATATTATTACATGATAAATATTATCAATCTTCTAGTATTGTTCACTAACAGATACTGAAATAAAATATCACTGGGTAATAAAATAAAGAATAGTTATTTGGATGTTCATTCCAAACATATAAGGAGAACAGTTTGCCATAAAATTACAAAGGGAATTTCTTTCAGCAATAATTCACATATATTTACTAAGACTTAAACAATGCCAAGGCATTTTTGCACAAATTAGGAAGGCATCATTTGAAACAACCCAAATCTGAGAACTTAGCTTTAAGGTATTTATTGTTTTTCCCCCCCTCTCCTAAGTTGCTGAATACATGAATACAAAAATCCATTTTCACAGTTTTCTCCTCTTCTATTGATAACTAATTTTTTTAAGTAAAGTTCAGTACTACAGAACGTATAGATTACTTCCTTTGTTAACAGTGGATGTTACAATATTGACAAATCTTTGGCCTATAGACTTTGGGACCTCATCTGGAACAATCTGATTTCATTAAAGGATGCCAAGCAACAGACAATATTCCATAATTGGTGGAGGCAATTGATATACAATATTGGATTTGATGACATTTGTTTCATTGATTGCCAAGAAAGTTTTTGATATGATATGGTCCTTGACTTACAACCATTTAGTGACTGTTCAAAGTTAAAACTGCACTGAAAAAAAGTGTCTTATGGCAGTTTTTCTCACTTATGACCATTGCAGCATCCTCATAGTCACATGATCAAAATTTGGATGCTTGGTAACTGGTTCATATTTATGATAGTTACAGTGTCCTTGGGTTAATCGATCATCGTTTGTGACCCTCTGACAAGTAAAGTCAATGGGGAAGCGAGATTCACTTAACAAATATGTTACTAATTTAACCACTTCAGTTATTCACTTAACAACTGTGGCAAGAAAGGTCACAAAATGGGGCAAAGCTCACTTAACAACTATCTTGCTTAGCAACAGAAATTTTGGGCTCGATTGTAGCAGTAAATTGAGATCTACCTGTATTTGGTTTTTCCTTCAAATTTTAAAAATTGGAGTAATGTGTGATCCTCTTGCTCATTACAAGGATTATCACAACTGGGATTATTTCTTCATCTATTAGAATGCTATGAGGAATTCGAGTGTTAATACATCAAGAGTACTTTAATACTTTTACTTTACTTTTACTTTTATTTAATGTGATGTTGGCACTATTGACCTCTACATAAATATCTAAAAATATTTCAGGTATCAAATTAGTGGTAATGGAACATTGTGAAAGAAAGATCTGCATTGGGAATGAATAACAAACTCTTAAGGGAGGAGAGAAAAAAATCACTTAGAACCAAGAAAGAGGAAAAGCATGAGAAAGAAACTCAAAAGAACTCTGTCTTGATTTTGTTTGGTATAAAATGAGGTAGGAAAAAAGAATCTTTGGAAGGTTTTCAATATTTTATTATGCCACCCTACAACAATAAAGAGCGCTCCTGGAATCCCTTGTGCCCCTTGTTTTTTCATCTTGCCAACCCTGAAGGGATGACAGATACGAATTATTATTACATGCTGATGATACTGTATTCTTTACTGATAATTACCAGTGTTCTTAACCAATATTTATGGACCCCATTTATAGTACAATACTTCGGTAAACATTTTCAAGTTGCTTCATTAATTAGGAGCTATCTAATACATCGTTTACTGGTTCTAAGGTTTCAATGAATATTTGAAAAAAATACAGCTTCATATTTTCTATGAATTCATTTACATATTTTGGAATAATTATTTCTAGATTCCTTTGTTGAACTAGGTTAATAGTTCCTAGTTGCTTATCTCAGATATAAACAAATAGTGTAAAATCTCCAGAAGTCTATGGGGAAGAATAAATGTCAATATAAAAGTAAGTCCAAAGTTGATGTATATTATTACAGGGAATCTTATGTTAATATTTGTAACAGGTTTTAACTAGATTGATAGGATACTGAAAAACTTTCATGGTATTCTCAAACTTGTAGATTTTCTATATTAGAATTACTTTTCTCTGAATATGGGAATTTTAATTTGTCAATTTTCAATTATACCATTGGACATATATTGTGACTTACATTGCTTTTTGAATTCAACTGATTATCTCAAAAATTATTTTGGGAACAATTAGAAAGCTACTACGGTGCCTTTTTATATTTGGCCAATATTTTGATTTCTGTTTTAATTGGTTTTCTCACATTAAAAGTTTCAAGATATGTGTATTGGGAAGGAAATTCAAATTTAATCCAACTCTCATGAGAAATTGACATTATGGGAAGATCTAAACTGAAGATTGCTAGTAAATAGTTATTATGGAAATTATGAACCAAAAGGTTACTGTTAAAAATTTCTTCAAAATGTTTGGCAAAAAATACATTCCATTTTGGAATATCTAAGACTTTTTGATGGCTGTTTATTTAATTAAAATATATTTTAAAGGTATACTGGATCTGGAGAAATAGTTGTTTCTGAAGTTCCTAAACTACTGATATTATTACAAATATTCTCAAAGTTGCTAAACCTATAGTTAATTTATTTATAACTAACATGGTGTAATAAGATAAATATGGGGTCATTTGGAGATAATTTAGACAAATGAGTTGGAATATTCTGTTTTAAGAAATCAGTGGGCTAATATTTTATTGATTGTTAAATCAGTATGCAATTATTTGTTAATAAAACAGCAGAATATTTCTTATGTCTAGTAAAGGACCCAAAGGATGTCTGGTATGATGCAAAGGGACACCTATATCTGGCTCTATTTTACACTGACATTATATAAATTTAATGTCAGCATAAAACAGATCCAAATGTACGTGTCTTAACTTTTGTCTGACACGTTCCCCTTGCATCATGCAGATGTTGAAACCCTACACTAATGGTATTAGTACGATATTGGGAAAAAATTAAAGATAAACATTTTGAATGTAAAGTATTATATTCACAAGTTTTGGAACCTATTGAAAAGTGAAAACTCTGCCTTTAATGTGCATAGAATTATTGCTGCCTTTGGAGCTCAGAATAAAGAGACCCCTTTTGGATCTCATCTCACATCACTATTTTTTTTTCCAGTGCATCCCATTAAGACAAAGCACTTGCATATTCTTCACAGAATCTCACCAGTTACAGGGTACAGCCAAACTGAGAAGTCTTATGGGTGCACACTGGAATTCCCTTCACACGCTCACCACTTTAGAAGACCAAGAAATATGCCACTCACAGATCAAAGCGCAAATTCTGCTTCTCTTCAAAAAAGTAATCGAGGATGAACTTCCGCACAAAGTCAGGGTTCAAGGTGTTGTCAATGACTTCAGTCCTACCAAACTGAAAAGGGAAAGGGAACCAAATGAGTGCGACAAGTGCAGTAGCATTATAACCATTAGCAAGAAGACTTGAAAAGAAACAGTATTTTTAGCACACTCCAAACTGATTCTGGGATGAAGGCTAGGCTAGATACATTTAAATAAGTGGTAACATTAAATATCTTTGTTTTATGTTTCTTACAAGCGTCTTCCAGGCTTACGAGCAGGAAATCATTCTTTCATCTCTTAGTCTCCAGAGTGAGTAACTTTCAGATGTGCTGACTTCAACTTCTAGCATGCTGAGAAATAGCCACACTGGCTGGGGAGAGGCTTCTTTCAGAGATCTGATAACTTACAGACAGTTCAGAAATTGGGCTGAGTGCCACGGTTTGCCTAGTTCTGCTTCAGGACAAAGATTTTAGTCTTGGCAGGTGAAAAGAAACAACATCAACAGAAGAGAAGAAAAGGGGTGCATGGAGGATTCATTAAGCTTCCCTCCCTCCTTATCAAAAACTGTTTCCTTGAATGGCATATGGTTCTTTTGCACTTTACATGCGATGGTCAAGATTTAGTTATTAAAGCTGGATGCTCTAGTACTACTGTTTCTAGTTATGTAGCACTGCAGAAAATACACATGAAGGCAGAAAGAGGTAAAATATGCATCAATTAGCTCAGGAAAGAAACAAAACACAACAAAGCAAAACAAGAAACAGTATTTAATTGATTGAGTTTCAGCCACATTATTGTTTTTATAATATTTCAATTATAAAAAATCTGTGCCACCTCCAGCATGTCAGAATTTCCAAGCTCGGCAGCCAAAGTTGTTTGATTTTGTTTCGAAAAAGCAAAAACTCTGCCAAGCCAGCAGGCACATTTGGAAGAAATGCTCCACATTTAGGTGCAAGCTAGAGACATTACAGCAAGTGACGCACACAGAAAGCAGCACACAGTTACATAGGCACAGCTGGGGGCACAGGGCAAAATATAACAGTGAAATCAGCAAAGGGGAGGAGAACAAAATTACTTGCGAAGACAGAAGCTTGTTGCATCAAGAACTGCTAATTTCCTCTTTGCATCACAACAACTAGTAGTCGCCTTGAGACAAAGCTAGCCTAGTGAGAATATCTGAAGGCTACATGACTACGTCTCCAAGTGCTTCAATTAGTTAGATATTAATTAGAACCATCATTCCTCAGGGGGTCATACAACAAAGGGGTGAATTGTCAGAAGCTCCATCTAACATGTTCTGGAAGTAGAGGAATTTTGAGCATGTATACCAAATGGCAGCAGAGATTTTCAAGACCAAGACAGAATGGAACAATTCCAGATACCTAAGCTGACATGATATGAAATTGCCTTCCCATAAAAGGGGAATTTCTAGATTTCTTTAAAAAGCAAAGAAAATTTAGGTAAAAATACTGAAACAGGAACTTTAAAATATCTGTTGTCTATATAAACTTCATGCTAAATTGCCAGCTTTCCTCTTGCTTTCTGTGATGAATTGTGATACCAGAAGCAAAAGAAAAATAAAGAGTTTGATTAAGCTGTTGATGAGTATTTGCCATACAGAGGAGCCTCAGGATTTTGAATCCTCAAGCCAGTCACCCAAAGGGAAAAAAATCCATAAATGGGAGCAAGAAAATGGGGATACCAGCTTTAAACTGATGACATCTATAAAGCCATAAAAGAAAGTACTGCAGATGAAGAGCAAAGAGCAAATAATTCAAAAACATTCAGGACAGAACTTAAGCTATAATGACAGTATGTGAATGAAAAGACAGCTTCTAATTCTTCTATTAAGCCCAATATGTCCATCAGGTTGCAGTGCAGTCACTTGAATATGTTTAAAGATGAACCAAATGCTTATACAGAAAGGAAGAGAATATTCACTCACAAATGAAGGCAAATATACGTGTCCCAGGATAAGGTTGCAGGATCCAATTTGGATCACCAGGACCAGAGGCTTAGTCTTCTGAGTTTTTGGACTCATGCTGGAACCCATTCTCTGGGAATTTCTCTCTCACTGGAATGTGAGAGGAACACATTCTGATGAGAGAGACGCTCCCTGAGGATGGGTTCCAGCACAAGTCCAAAAGCTCAGAAGACTAACCCTCTGGTCCTGGTGATCTAAATTAGATCTGCAGAATATTTACTGTTAAAGAACACAAAATAAAAACCTGATGCTGTCTAACACTGCTTATATGTAGTAATTTTATAAACGATGTTGGTGAAGAATGAGAAGTCTTGGGTTTAAATCACTTTTAGCTGTGGTTACTGAGTGATGTTGGATTGTATATGTATTAGCCCAGCCTTTCAGTTTTAATGTAGTGGGGAGAAACTAGAGGCAGGACTTGTTATATTGATTGCTTTAAGTAGGCTATAAAATGTAGCAAAATAAAAATAAACTGAGTATAGACTTTATGCCCCCTCTGGATTCCAGTAGTTCTGATAATGCCAGCAAGGGAAAGAATTGGGGATTGGCATTTAAGATAATTTGCAGCTGGAGGGCAAACAGTGTTTCCAAGAACAGCTGGTTCATGAACCAAGGTGCCCTGGGACAATGAATTAGTCAGATAAAGCCAGAATGTCAAAAACAATCATATAGTCCTACAACATTGCACTAAATACTAAACTAGAGCAGATTTTAGCATTCCTGGCCAACACAAGTAGGAACTTCTTCAGGTTTAAGCAAGACAATGTATGTGTGTGTGTGTGTGTGTGTGTGTGTGTGTGTGTGTGTAAGTTTATTTACGAAAACAAATATAACTTGCATATAATCTCGCACTTAATCTTTCCCCTGGCTCAAGCTGATAAAGGGAGGAAAACTTGTGGCTCAGTGGTTCATACAACTGCCTAACATGCAGGCAGCCCAAGTTCAAATCCAAGTAAGGGTATCAACTGGCTGATGAGAGCCAAAAAGCTTGAAATAAATCTATACTAGTCTCTCTTTATTTCTTTATCAGCAAAAATATATATTTGGTATAAAAATGGTTTGACGTGAATGTGACTACTTGAGGGCTCCTGGATTGGAGCTGAAAGGCAAAAGGGAGCAGAATGCCCCCTCCCACATGTTGGGGTAGACCAGGTGTATTAAGACCACTTAATATATCTGCAAATCTAGCTTTTCCTTACTCCTGTGTGCAATACTGTGGAATAAGAGGCAGACAAAATTAACTGTGCTAGCAAAGCATTTTGGTCCTTAGACCATCAGATTCCAGCACAGGCTAGAATCCTCTCTACTTTACTTGTATAATTTATGCTGGCAGATGCCCCAGTAATAGGAGTATAGCAGCACTTATCTTTTATGACCATTTAAAGAGCAAAGGAGAAGAAGTGAAATCAATGGGAACAAGGGCAAGATATAAATTTGTGTTAAGAAAATATACCAGGCATGCTATTTACACATGTGGGCTGGGTTATTTATTATGTGCTATAGAAAATGTCATCCTGTCAGTTTCTTTCCAAAAAAAAAAAAAAAAAAAAAATTGCCTGAGTGCTGTAGAATGAATTTTCCTGCTATGCCCAGACACAGTTTGCAATACAAGGGTTATTAGAGCTGAAAATATAACATGGTGCCAAAATGATCACCAACAACTTCTTTAATTCTCCTTCACCTGATTTGTGCTTTTTAAAAAAGTTCGCGGATATGTTTGTCCTTTATATTAAGACTTCTGCTTAACTTCACCTTCAAGAACGCATATGGGCCCCAACTTTGTTCCATTACTATTTTTTTTTTTAGAAAATAAATATTAGACATGGTTGTTTCTTTCAAATTTGTGTTCACTTGCTCACAAAATAGGATGGAGGTAAAACAGAGATAAAAGTTTGTATGATGGCAAACAAGAAGGAATGGCAGGTGGAATTCTGATACCATTTTGAAATTGGGCAAACCCTGCCCTGCCCAGTTCTTAAAAATTCCAAATGTGCCCACTAGCTTCAAATAGTTAGGGTACTTGTCCTAGGGAAACAAGAGCTACAAGTCAGGAGTTACCGGTAGCAACTGGTAGGTAGTGAAAAAATTTCCTTTAGAATGATATTCCTTAAGCTGGTATTTCTCAGACTTGTTAACTTTTAAGATGTGATTTCAACTTCTACAATTCCCCAGGGAGTTGAAGAGTTGAAGTCCATCCATTTTAAAATTGCCATGTCTGAGAATAGCTCAAAAATATCTGAATAGCATTTTGTTGGGCAAGGTGGGTCAAAAACAACTTTCTGACATTATTATAAATTTAACCCTAACCTAAGAAGGCTGAAAGAGAGGTTGATATTCCAATATGTGAATATGAGACAGCTAATAATAGGGAGAGAGCCCCTTTTCTTGCAGTGTTTGGAACGATTTTTCCAGATAGGTATAAGTTCTTTTTTGCAATTTAGGCAATTTAAGCATTCATATTTTAAAAGGTATATATTTAATGTGATTGTTACGAGCTTTGATTTTTATTGTATTTCATATAGTATTTCAAATTGTATTTTTATTTTCTAAAATAGTTTTTATTAAAAAGATTTTACATATATAATAAGCACTTTAAAAAAAAAGATGTAAATGTGAAAGAGAAAAAGAAAATAAAGGTTAAAAAAAAGAGGGTCTTGAATATGCTGTAATAAAGTAGTTGAACACTGATACATATTGAGACTCCTGAGATGGGAGAGTGGCTCCAATAGATTCCAATAGATCCCAAGAACAATATCAGAGCACTCTGTCTTTCTCGCATTCCCCTTCACCATTTTGTTTATCAAAGAATCCATGTTTATTTATTCAAAATATTTACACTTTGTTGATTGAAGAAGTAGCTAAACACAATATATAATTAAAACTAATTTCCATAGAGTTGGTGTGCTTGCCACGCAGAGATGCTGAACTTCATTACAGTAACTGAGTCACTTTCAGTATGCATCTGTTAGCAGGAAAACACAGAGCTTAAAATAATAGTAATAATATGGGATGTTTTTAGCAAATCCCCCAAAGGATCATGTTGCTATGGGCTGAACATCTGTTATTTTTGGGAAGGCAGAGGCACCGTATGTTGGTCTGAGGCTGGTTTCTGCAGTTTTAAGCTCAATGCTAGTGGGCATCCTACTTGGGACAGGTGACCGGTCTAATCTTGAAATGCCACATGGTTCACTACCCAGTTACAATTTCTATGACTGCAGTGAAAATAAAAACACCCTTGAGTCAAGTTTAATTCCTGATGACTTCACAGATTTAACCATGCATTTTTCTTAGCAACAATGGCTTTCTACTACTAATGCTTTTTCCACAGATTTGTGGGGGAAGGGTGTCTCCTCTATTTTGTCTACGGATCGATTTTGCTTAGGGTTCCCAGGTGGTCTCCTTTCTGAGCCCTAATAGGCTTGACCCTCTTTAGTTCCTGAACAGAGACTAAGTTGGCCAAGTGCTGCTATCCGTGGAGGAAAATAAAGTAAATGGATTCCCATCAGAGGGTTAATATTTGAAGCTTCTTACTTCTTCAAAAAAAAGGTTAAATCTGTCAGTTTGGCATTCAGTTTCCACCAAACATCCTATTCTATTAAGATGAGAAGAGATGAATTGAGATTATCTGTGACTTCTATAAATGCCACTGATAGAGCCTCAGAATTGTCCTCAGAGCGAACTTTTTCATATCCACAAGCTGCCATGTATCTAGTTACTCATATTATAATGTATAAGCTAGTCTTGCCCAACATAAACTCTCCAGATGATTAGAAGCAGAAGTTTCTGCCAATCTGGTCAATAAATTCAGGAATTGTGGGAACTGTAGAGATAACCAGATCTCAGAAGACTTTGACAAATTTTTACCTCACTGGCATTGTAGCCTCAGCTTAGTAAGAGTAAAGTACCAAGCACTAAATGAAAATTTAAGGAAGTAGTAAAACATGATCCCTTAAACACAAATCTCCCCCTCTCTTCACCAAAGTATTTTCCAGAATCTTTCCAGGGAAGGAAAGGCTTAAATTTCCCCCATCACAATTGCTTTGACAGTCCCTCCTACCCACCAACTGCTATTTGCAATTTTAAAAATATCCACCTTCAATACAGACACATTTAGTTTAACTCATATTAAGAGGTAACAAATGATCAGCTGGGTTCAGTTCATATGAGGGAAGGACTCTTCCCCCTCTCTGACTTTATATGAAAAACAAGTACAAATATTCTTCACTCTTCTAACAATGGAGATATTTATGTTTAGCCATCTGGTTAGGCTAAGAGCAAAATTTGCTGCCGACAATCATGCCTACCATCTAAGGCAGTTTTCTATTACTTCTATGCCACATGCCCACAATTCCAAGAATTGCCTTTGATTTGAGGCATTCCCCCATCATTGTACTAAACATGTTAGCTTCATAACTCCAATCTCATAGACATTAATATCATTACAACCACCATCTCTCTCCCTCTCTCCATGTATGTGTATATGTATGTACACACACACACGCGCGTGTGCACACACACACACCGATGTTTCATCTAGCCCAAATCCTACCATTAGTTTGGAAACCAAGGCCAATGAAGGATATCCTTCCACCCAGATGTTCCAGATATCAAACTGGTATAACATCTCAGGCATCTCCTGTCACCTTAAATGGCTTCTTTCTATGATTCAGGACAGTGTTTCTCAAGCTTAGCATCTTTTGTTGTGGAATTCTGCGGGCTGAAATCCACACACCTTAAAAGTTGATAAGGCTGAGAAACACTGATCTATAGTAGGAGCACTTCTGAACTACTGCAGTGGCAAATAAATTGTTCTGAATGTCTGCTTATAACTGGGCTGTAATTAATCCAGCGGCATTTGTTCAGATACTGAGCAAACTCAGTTTCTTAGTTCATTCTCCTTGTCCATGGTGGCTACTGCCTTTTCATTTTTTTCCCCAGGCTTTTTTAATGCCTCTGTTGGGAAGTGAGTTGTTGGGGACTAACAAAGAATAGCAATATACACAGATTAGCTATACGGCAGTTGGGAAGGGAAAAATAAGGACAAAATAAGCCTCAAATGTTATCTTCAAATATGAAGCAATACTTTAGGGAACTATGTCTGTGATGAGTTACAATATTAATAACCATTTCATTTTAGTAATCTATGTCTGCAGCAGAAAAATGCAAAAAGCCATAAAACATTCAGACAAGCAGCAGATGAGTTGTTCGGTGTTGTGTGGGGTAAGGCTGTATTTAATAATTAAAGTTAACTTTATACCAATGGAAGTTTGTATTGCAACAGCAGTGTAAAATGGACTAAATTCTCAACTTAGGAAAATGATAGCAATTCACCTTTATAGTATATGAATCAAAGGGAATAAATTTTAATCTAAGAGAAATAACAAGAGAGGATGCCTAATAGATGATGCCTATTTTTCAGCTATTTTTGCCCGTGTACATGTTGGAGAATCAAATGATAAACACTTTTCAGGATCAGGTCATTTCAGAGAACAAGCTTGAATATTTCATTTCTAATTTCGTCTCATTCACTAAATGAAAAAATGGGTATGTTGGAGGAAAAAGTTAACTTCTCTCTCTCTCTCTCTCATTCACACTATTTTCTATTTAAATAGGGGACTCGACTCTTACAGTTTTCCAGTGGGACAGTCCAGGAGAAGTCCCAGGACAAGAAAGGGCTGTATTAATGAGAGAAAAAGGGTAAGGGGTGGAAAGGAAAGGAAAGGAAACATATCTATGCAAATATGTTTCAAGTCATGATTTTATTAGTACAGAATCAAATCACATATAACTCAGGATATCCAAAACATATTTCAGATACAGGGCAGTGCATATTGAATTTTTTTAAATCTATGACTAATATGGGAAAAAGTACAGCACTTGATTTTGGTTGTCCAAAGCCCAGCAATAAAAGAACAAACACAGAGCAACTGGAGAAAGACAGCACCTTGGCTCTAGGAAAGAGAAAGGAACCCAGAAGGCAGTTTCCACTGGGAAATTGCCCACCTTAATATTCCAGAGGAAATGTAGCAAACTGATCTTGAGCCAACAGTTCATTAGTTCAGCTGCTCAATCAGCAGTGTTGAGGAGATACCTGATTTCAGCTACCGAGATTTTATATCTTTGTATCTTATCTCAATCCCCTTATATTTCTATTTCAAAAAAAGGGAGGGGAGGCCTTGCTGAACTCACCCAAGTTCACATTTACAGTGAGATCTGAACCAGGGACTTCTGGTTAACCGCCATGTATTTTTGCTCTCCGTTACTACTTTAAATCTCAGTAAAATAGTAGCCAGTGATATGGTCCAATGATTACACAGATTGTGACATCTATTTTGAGAGACAATCGTCAGTTGGGGAAAAATGCTGGATGACTAACATACTGCCAACAGCCATAAAGATTCTTTTGGGACTTGGGAATTTGATAATGATAAGGAAATATACACATGCTCATTCTTTGATTACAACTGTTGGCTCCGAAGTCTCTAAAGAAGCCTTTTCTAACCAGATGCACTTCATATTAGTTCCAACCACTCCTAGTCAATAATGACTAAGGATGGTGCCAGCTATAGTCCAAAACGTATTTACAATACATCAAGCCTGGAAAAGCCATAGCAATTGATCTGAAACATTCACCATAAGGCCCATCCAACAGTGAGATATCTGTTCCACTTTTGAAGTTTAGCTTAGTAAAATGAGAGAATCCCAAGATAAAATGGGACACATAGCCTCCATACTGCTTATTGTCCAGATGCAAAAGGAACATATGAGTGAAAATTGCCCTTAAAAGTTCTAAAGGAATGGCAAATTCTTTCAAAGTGGATAAATGACAGACTAGACTAGAGATACATCCATATTCTAAGAAGCAAGCTTTGCCCAAAATGAGGGCCTCCAGATGCAATGCCTTTACTGGTTGAGAATTCTGGGATCCAAAATATTTAGAAAGCGACATTACAAAGCCTGACCTGATGGGTTGCTTTGCCAATTGTGATGTAGTTGCTAAGCCAGCTTTAAGTGCTTATAGAAAAATCATGGGGCCCTTTTCTTCTGCAGAAAGAACGGAATTGCTCCTGAGAAACAAATAACAAAACCTCAGTGGTGCTGTTCCCAAACAGTTAATTTCATAGAACAGAGAGATTCTCTCCTTACTGGAAGTCTTTATGGAAAGCACTCAGGGGAAGTGCAACAGTCACGTAACAGAGCGAAACAGAGATAGACTTCAACATTATTGGAATGGGATGATGGGGTAGGAGAGTACCATCTGCTCGTTTTCATATTGTGGCAACATCACACAAATTCTACAAATTTTCTGTTCTACAAAAAGTAACTACATTGGCAATCAGTAAAATTATTGAGCCCTCTCCCATCCCGTTGTAAAATGGGGTAGGAAATCCACTGCTTATAAGAGCCATTACATAGAACTAGATGCTTCATGAATGCATGATTCATAAACTTGTGTTGAATAAAACATACTCATCAGGAAAAGAGTATTGTATGAATCTAAAAGTAGGTTAATTTACTAATCAAATAAGTCTATGTGAACCCAGATTTTAAGTGCAGATCAGCCACTCAATGTCGAGCGATGTCACTTCCCTTTCTCTACCTTGAATGGAGAAGCAGTTTATCGTTTATTCTATTCTGTTTATTCTTTTTACCCCGGCTTGCCCACAGAGCTTGCAGGTTAGGTCAGTTCAGGATATCAATTTCATAACAAAGTACAAAACAATAAAATAACCACAATATTCACTAAAGTAAGTTAAGTCCTTAGATAAAGAGGAAAAGTAGTGGAAAACTAGTTAGGCTCTTCCCCCAATGCAACATGGCAGGTGTATCCCATCTTGCTAAACTGCCCTAAGGCCTCCTGCAAGGGCACCAAGTCACTTGGGCAGCTCAGCTGCTTATGACCCGGGGGAGAGGAAAGACCTCAGGGACCAGATATGCTCTCATCAGGAAGATTGTCTTCCACAACTTCCACAACCCTCCAGGATCTGCAAACTGCTAAACTGCGCAACAGTTCATGTGTAAGTGTCCGCCTCTTGTGATGATGCCTTTGATAAGTGCCAAGAACAATTTACAGATCCAAAACTAAAATATCTACAGGTTTCTTCTTGATGATTTGAGGGGGGGGGAGGAGACAAAAAAACCTGTGAGGAAAATCAGGAGGTTTGTAAACAGAAGGGACCCTTCAGTACAATTTGCATTTAAGGGCAAGTACCTTCATCATCCACGTCTTTCCCACTCTAATGTTACATCACCGAGCCAAAGAAATAAGGCATAGGATTCCCCCCAGCACCCACACAGCAGCAGTTGTGTGTGAAAATATGTAAAAGTAGGAAGAGAGGAGTAGGAGGTCTTATTTTTAAAAGCAACAAGTTTGTGTTTCAGGGAGAAGACAGGAATGGAAATCTGCCCACCCATCTACAGCTTCTATCCCTTCTGTTTCTCATTTCAGGTTCCTTTTTCTCCTCTGATGTTTCAATCCCAGAAATGATCCAGCAGGAAGGAAAGTTGAGAGTCTGCAGAACAACAACCCACAAAAGTTTTGCTTTATTTTTTTCCTTTTATGTCTTAAATCCAGCCCCTTAATTTGTCTTCCCATGTGGCTGCTATGTGCTAGTCTTCAACATCGAGAGTCACTGTTCTCATGTCTTACTCTAGCCTTAACTTCTGTCTTTTCTGCATCGTATTTTCAATTCTAGCCATATTCTCTTTTACATCAGTTGGATGAATTTCCACCAACCTATGCAGCTTTATGCCAGCTACACCAATGCCATATGGCAATGTTTCTCAATCTTGATCATTTGAAGACATCTGAACTTCAATTCCCAGAGTTGAAGTCCAGACATCTTCAAATAGCCAAGATTGAGAAAAACTGCCATATTGTGCTATGCTAGCACAAGGGAATGTAAAAGCAATCCAATGGACACATACTGAGTCTGAGTGAAGCTTTCTGAGTGAAGCTTTCACACCCTTCAGTGGTGCCACAACAGATAAACAAGACATCTCAGCCATTTTTAACCAACAAATTTTCATCAAATGCCTTTAACCTAGTCTGATTTTCAGATAAAGAAGCATGCACACACACACACACACACACACACACACACACACACACACACACACCAAGGCACAAGGTAAGAATGTGATTTGCAAGAATTGTAATAAGAGGCAGTAAAGCAGAATGAAATCCAGGAGATATGATCTGCTGGAGAGTTACTACTTTTCTGAGACACAAAATTTTCCATTAACACACAAGTTACATACCTCTCTCCACTGCTTGGTCTCTATGCCCTGAGTATACAGCACACATACTGTAAAGGGGGAAAAAATCACAAGTTAACTAAGCCAGCACAGAGAAAAGAATTTCGCTCTAGTGCTACACAACACAGACTGTATTAGGCAAATGTCACAAGCTTCTGCAAGATCAAAAGCTAAACAAAATTACTGAACCTTGATCCCCCACTGATAAGGTTGAGGGCAGGATGGGAGGACTGGATTCCTGAAAATTGTAAAGCTATGGTGCATTATTTCTTTTTCTGGACCCTTTTTTTTCCTTTTAAAATATTGTTTATTGCTATGTACACAAAAATAGTGTCTAAACTTTTTCCATGTTGCTATTAATGAAAAGGCAAGAATGGGGAGGATTTGAAGTTTAGGTTATAATGGAAAACTGAAATGGAAACTAGCTGCAACAAATGCTAGAACTTGTGATTTGATCAGGTCTTAGATGCAAATCACATTTAAGCACATTTTGAACTGTGTGACATCTTAAACATCCATCATATTTTTTTGTGTATTTGTGTTTGATCTTCACAATAGTCTTATGAGGTAAACTGACTGACAGAAACTGGCTAAGCAAGTATTTCAACTCAGCATCCTAACCATTCTGCCCCATCAGCTCAAAAGAGTGGATCGGTTACTTTTACATCTCATCTCCAATAATCTGAATAACATCAATTTCATGAGTATGACTTATTGCTATTGTCTTCCCAAATAATGGAGTAGCAGAAGAGTTATTTGCCTTAGTTTAACATGAGGAAAAAGAGAGGTTGTTTTGGAATCAGAAGTTATACCACATTCAACTGGGAACTACTGCATGCCAAGCCTAGTCCTATATGAAAATTAATGTTACTAGAATTCTTGTCAGAAAGAACACAAAACACTGCAGTTTAATTCCATCCAGATTCATTACATTCACTGGGTTTACTCTGTTAAATTAAACTAGACTTGACAAGATGGGTAGCACAGAAGTTTAATAAATAAACAAACATGGGAAATTCAGATTTAATCCCCAGTTCCTCAAAAAAAAAAAGTCAGTAGATGATTTAGAATTCACTATTTTCTCTCAGTTTAAACTAGATATTTTTGTGAAGACTTCTCAGCTTAACCTATTTTTTTGTGCAGATAATACAAGTAGCGGGGAGAAGACTCATGTTTATTATATTGAGTTCCTAGAATAAAAATAGAATATAAATAAAAGGAATAACTAAACCAATAGCCTCTGGATTCTGGCCTTATTTTACTGTCCAAATCCATAAAGAGAAACCTTAGCCATGCTTCTTGGACTACTAGGTACTATGCTAAATGCAGAATCAGAGAACTGTAGCTCCTTTATGATTTAGCACAGAAAACCAAACAAGACTTTTAAATTACCAATAATGTATTTCAATAATGTATTTGGCTCACTTTCAATTGCTCCCCATTACTAAAGCATAGGAAAAAAGTACAAATGATTAATGAGATTTTAATGAAGGGAAGCTGCCAGAGAGCAAATGATGCCCCACTAAGCTTTTTTCCCCCCAGGTTCTGTGATCATGTTTTATCTGCCTAAAGATACACATACTTACTAGAAAACATACTAGTTGTAAACATACTAGTTGTAACCTCAGTGCCAATCAAAGGAACTAGAACTTCACAAGTTGAATCTGCAATGACATGCTACAGTGTGAAGTGCTACTGTTCAGAAATCTAGACATCTTCCACATTTTTTCTAAGATACTCCATATTATCCCACTATGCTAATTACTGTACATTCTAAGACCACAAAATTCGGCTAATCTTTACGGCAGAGGTGGGGAACCATGGCCCCATTGAAGACTTGTAGACTTCAACTCCCAGAATTTCCCAGCATGGCTGGGTCAGGAATTCTGGGTGTTGAAGTCCACAAGCCATAAAAGGCAGTGGTGAAATTCAAATTTTTTACTACCGGTTCTGTGGGCATGGCTTGGTGGCCATGGTGTGGCTTGGTGAGCGTGGCAGGGGAAGGAAACTACAAAATCTCCATTCCCACCCCACTCCAGGGGAAGGATATTGCAAAACCTCCATTCCCACCCCACTCTGGAACCAGCCAGAGGTGGTATTTGCCAGTTCTATGAAGTACTCAAAATTTCCGCTACCGGTTCTCCAGAACCTGTCAGAACCTGCTGGATTCCACCCCAATAAAAGAGTCATCATTCCCCACCCCTGCTTTACTGGGTTCTGTGAGTTGTCTGCCTTCCCACCATTAGGAGATACAATTTTTAAAAAAATCTAATTTATTTTGGCATTTCTGCCAACTACTCTCATATACCTAATATTATTCGTTGGCTTTCTGTTTATTCTGGCACTCAAGGTGGTTTAGGTTGAGCTTCTTCAAAGCCAGTTATTTCCCTGTGTCATGCATACAGGTGGTGCTGTTTTGCATATATAAGAATCAGTCTAGGAGAGTCAGTTAACATATATTTGCAATCAATGCACCATTATCTCCATTCTACTGGTAGAAAGGGCTATAGAGAAATAAAATAAAATAAAATAAAATAAAATAAAATAAAATAAAATAAAATAAAATAAAAAAATAAAATAAAATAAAATAAAATAAAATAAAATAAAATAAAATAAAATAAAATAAAATACACTGGACAGCACATATTAGAAGTGTATAGGCAATGTAATTGTTCAAGCTAAAGAAATGAGGGTCAGAGATAATAAACTATTAATTCAGGTTTTCAAATGTATTAGAAATATATACTAGGAGAAGAATTTTATCTATACAGTATAACCTATGCTGGGCTTAATAATTGCTATGTAGGCATGAATATCTACCTTTCAGAGGTGTTTATGTTTAATACAAAGGAGAAACTCACTCTGTCTGTGCTCATTTTATACATTCAAAGTGAGTCACCTGACTAGTGAAAACTGAAAACATCCACACACTTAATACATTTCTCTGTGTTTACTAACTTGGATTTCTTGACCAGTATGATTATTTTGTATAAATATGTGAGAGCATGAGGTCATTCAGATTATAAAGATGCAAGAATGAAAGTTCAAAGCCAATAAGACATTTTAAAGTAATAAATATTGTTTATTTTACACCAGGAATTATTAATTCTGTGTACAATCTGAGATTAGCAAATCCCAGTAATTATAATTATGCATTATGCTCCCCAGATTTAAATTAATTTAATTTAAATTAAACTAAAAATATTTAATTTGGATTTTATTTTGCCCTAAGATTGTAATTTGCACACATTTGCAATAGACAACTTGACACATCCATAAATTGGGGACAAGAAATTTCATGAACAAAGCCCAAATATTGTAACCAAAACTCATCTTGAAGAAAAGTGAAAGTTCATGCAACACTTACGTACATGGGTCAGACTTGGAGAATGTATCTTTATCCAAAAGATTCCTGGGGAGGGGGGGAGGAAAAAATAAAAAGGATTATGTAGGATCAGGATAGATGTGTTTTCAGTTCAGAAATGGAACTGACAAAAAAACGCCCTATTTTTTTTTGCACCAATACTGTTTGCTTTCTAAATAATTATATACAGCCAGAAATTATTGAACTCTGCTGAAATTATCAAGGCAGCTATCAGAAGTAACCTAGGGAATTAGAGCTGAAGAATCAGACAAAAAAAAATGCAATAAACAAGTACACCAAAGCCAAGAAAAATGGGTTTTTTCTTACAATGACGTTGTCAGACCATGCTGACTCAGCAGGAAAGTCTACAGATTGAGAACATTTGATCGCCCAAGGAGATACTCCACATCATAGTTATCGTGCTTGGCATACAGAAGTACTGTATTTGTAACAGAATTTCCAGGTTATATGCTTCCTAACATTAGTCAAGCATTTTATAATTCACTATTACTTATGAACAAGTTTTTTCTCTTCAGAAAAACACTTCCTTGCAATCTATTCAGTGCTTCATATTATCTCCCAGGGCCAATTTAATCAGCTTCCCTTAATTTGCACTTTTCAGATAAGATGGAATACAGTTCTAATAATTTCAATTAGTATTGCCTTTGCCCATTATGGCCAGGGAAGATAGAAGTTAAAATCTAACACATCTGCAGAACACCAATTCAAATGATGGCCAAAGTGTAGGTATCAATACCAAAGTACATGCAAATGAACACAACTGGAGGAAATGTCATTAACACAATATTAAAGTAGTTGCTTTGCAAAATGAGCCAGCACTGAAAGCATATTACTTAAGATGTTTGATTTCCTTTGTGCTTTAGCTATTATTCTCTAAAAGAAATTGTCAAGGAATTATTCAAAATTTCACTATAATTTAGAAACCATTAATTCATCCTTAATGGAAATTCACATGTCTTCAGTCTTCAAAATGTTTACTTCTGACCCTCTGGAACCCACACAAAACTTAATCAGCCTGAACCAATATGCTTAGTAATCGCTCAAGAATAGTTTAAGCAATAGCTTCATATTGTGTTCCCTTTAATCATTCTGTAAGTAGTAGGAAAAGAAAGAATTATCTAGCCATAAGAAATTATGTTGCTTTGGTACTTTGCACCAATATCACTACTGTCCAATTCAGATTGTCCTTTACACAGCAAATAAATTCATAACTGATTCACAAATTCTTGATGGCTAAAAATAGACTATAATGGTCTATATTTTCACAAGTTATATCTTCATAACTGATGATGAAAAAAATGTAAAAGCTGTTTCTTTCTTTAAACTTAGGGGGCATTTTTATTCTCTGCCAGGTGATGTAATCTTTCTTAAAGTTGGCATAAATCTCACAATACTAAGATTTTGTCTCAGGAAAGTTCCTAACTTTATTTCCTTCAAGAATTTGCCTGTTACAAAGTATTGTAACTTTTCTAAGAGCTGTCCAGCCTTTGATCGAGTGAGTTGGAGATTTTTAGTGGGTTTACTACAACATATGCAATTTGGGGAAAGGTTTATCCGGGCAATCCGTACAATTTACTCGAAGCAGTCTGCCAAAATTTTAATTAATGGAGATGTTTCTGAACAAATTTGTATTGAGAAAGGAACTAGACGGGGTGCCCGCTCTCTCCGTTGTTATTCATTCTAACATTAGAAACTCTATTGAGGGAAATTAGGCACAACCCGGGGATAAAAGGACTGCATATCAAAAATCAACAATATAAGGTACAAGCATATGCCGATGACCTAGTATTTATATTAGAAGATCCCATTTTATTGGGACCGAATTTGATTTATGAGTTAGAAAAATATGGAAAGGTGGCGGGTTTAAAAGTAAACAAGGAAAAAACTAAGGTCATTATTAAAAATTTGATAATAAAGCCGGGGAAGGAATTAGAAGTGAACTTGGGATTTCAAATTGTCAAAAAATTACAATATCTAGGTATTATATTAACAGCCAAATGCTTAACAATCAAAGAAGACAATTACATGAATTTACTCCACCGAACAGAACAGGATTTAGAGAAGTGGAAGAACCTTCAGACGTCCCTATTAGGTAGGATAGCGATTATAAAAACTTACATCCTCCCAAAATGGATATATTTATTTTATACAGCACCAGCTAGATTAGATAACAACTTCTTTAAAAAGTTAAACCAATGTGTTCTTAAATTTATCTGGCAAAATAAAAAGCCTAGAATCAAACTTAAAATGCTTCAAGAGCTGAAAGAAAGAGGGGGATTTGGCCTACCAAAATGAGAATATTATTATCAGGCTGCAAATTTAGTTTGGGTAAGGGAATGGATACTGTTGAGAAGAAGGAGGTTGTTGATCTTGGAAGGCTCGGGGTTACAATAGGGTTGGCACCACTTTCTTTGGCAAGATAAGGTTAAAAAGTATAGGAGTTTTGCAGGACATTATGTAAGGAATATTCTAATTGAATCTTGGAGAAAAATTAAGGGTAAATTCTATCCCTCGACCCCTTCTTGGTTGGTCCCATTAGAATCTACAACATATAGTTCACTTTATAATAAAGAAAAGCACCTTTCCTACAGGAAGCTGTTGGATGCCCAAGGCTGCTTGAAAACAAGAACTGAGTTAGAGCTTCAGGGAATGAAATTGGACTGGTGGGCTTATGCCCAGATCAGTTCCAAATATAAAAAAGACAAAGACCAAGGCAGTATAAATATGACCCTGCAAGAAATGGATAATATTATATTAGGAAAGGAGGAAAGAATGCTATCCAAGATTTATAAACTTCTAATAAACTATTGGATTGGGGATGAGACTGTTAAAGATTCAAAGACTGCCTGGGGGAGAAATATTGGTTACCCAATTGAGCTGATAAAATGGGAAGAAATATGGATGAAACAATTGAAACTCTTGATGGCAACTACCTACAAAGAAAACTTGTATAAAATGGCATCTCCCTCCTGCCTATCTAAAATGTATCCAGGACTTTCTCCAAACAGTTGGAAGTGCGGGGAAATGGGTACTTATTTTCATGTATGGTGGACTTGCCCTAAGACAATTGAATTTTGGAAATCTATACAGAGGTGGACATTAGAAACTACGGGATATAAACTACAATTGAAACCAGAATATTATCTATTAAATATTGGGCCAGATAAGATAGGCACGAATATATGGTGTTTGAGTATATATATATCACAACCACAGCAAGAATATGTTTTGCTCAACATTGGAAGGGGAAAGACTTGCCGGCTTTGATTTTGGGGGAAATCATTGAATATGCGGAAGCTAACAGGTTAACAAAAATTTTGAGAGATCAAAAGGACTCCTTATACTTCCAATGCTGGGACCAATGGTATACCTGGTTGAATAATAAAATTTAAAAAGGACAAGGTTAATGTTATTTTTTATTTGTAAATTTGTAAATTTTGATTGAAGTTAATATACTGTGTAAAGTTCCTGTCGTGATCTGTATGTGAATAATTATTTTGTTGTAATGAAATAAATAAATAAAAAAAAATAAAAATAATCTCACAATACTAAAATTTTGTCTCAGGAAACTTCCTAACTTTATTTCCTTCAAGAATGTGCCTGTTATAAAGTATTGTAACTTTTCTAAGAGCTGTCCAGCACTTGTAGTGCTGAATACAGTCTGAAAACATTACAATAAGACATGATAGTGTCTTATTGAAATGTTTCCAGACTATATTCAGCACTGTAAGTACTGGATAGCTCTTAGAAAAGTTACAGTACTTGTTATTGGGATTTTTACTTGAAAATAGGCAAATTCTTGAAGGATGTAAAGTTCACAAAAGTGTATAGGATTCTTTGCTGATGTGGTTAAATTTTAGATTCTGCACTAATGGCATATTGTGCCATCAATGAATAGCAGAAATAATGAAGGATTAGAAAGAGCTTAATAGCATTCCAATTTCAGAGCCAGGCCTTTCAATAGCTTATTTTTGAAGCACGCAAGAGCACCAATTAAATGTAAGAAGATACACAGACTGAATGCAGAGGGAGCTTGTTTCAACTCCTTGGCACACTTCTTTCTAGAAGTAATCTTTCACTACTTTAAAGACAAAAAAACTTCAGGGATCACAGCAGGTCTTCCTCGGTGTGGTGTTCTCTAAGAGTTTTGGGAATACAATTCCCAGGATTTATAGCCAGCATGGCTGAAATCCTGGGAGTTGTAATTTCAGCTTTTCTAGAAGACACTGTGGTGATGAAATCCAAGGCAAAGTGGGAATGCAGAAGGCAGTAGAAGATACATCAGTCATATTGGGGAGATGAATATTCAGTGTCAGGTACAAGAAACTACTGGAAATAACTACCAAGTGAGTCACCCATTATTATTCATTCTTAAGACTCAAATATTTAGCATCCAGAGAATAATTATTTTCTCCTCTTCTTCTAGGATGCGATACTCAGCTATTAACCAAGAAAACCTTCCTCCTCTCTTTAATTTTTTTTAAAAAATCATAATGGGGGGGGAGCCCTGTCCAGTAAAATGAGATAAAAGCCAACAACTTATTGTAGAGAATAGGTCTCATCTTTGAGCTTTCCTGCTTAAGCTACACATTTGATCTCACAGAAACCTGCCAGCAAAGAACATAGACAGTATAAAGAAGAAGCATGATTTCTAAGTAATGCCCCAGATATCCTCTTCCACATGACCCCTGGCTTTCTCTGGAGTGATTGAAGATAGGGGACTTTGTGGGTCAGACACTTAAAACAGCTCTGCTTTCCCCCCAGAGAATCCCAGGACTTTCAATTATAATTCACTTTCATTGAACAGGATGCCCTATCCTATACCGACAAGCTGCACTCACTGCTTGGCTATTATGTACAGAAACATAAGAATGTGTGTAGGCGGCTGCTATGTATTACTCGAATGACCCATAAATCAAGAGAAAGGCAGAAATCAAGAGGAAAAAATATATAAGCCACACTGCTTCCCTTTTGCATTAAGAATATGACTACTTTACAAACAGATTTTTAAATACCAGAAAGTGTGGGGAAAAGAAAGGCATCAGAAGAAGAAATCCAAACAAATAGAAATCACGGAAATTTAGACATATAACAATTTCAGTATTTGGGGATCCATTTGTTCTACTGTTACTAATGTTGGCTTAATGATCTCAGCACTGCTAGCCCTACTACTGAACAGAATGAGGCACTGCATTTGTCAGACTTAACACTCGGGTTTGGCAGGAAATCACAGATTTCTAGACCCTTAGCTCTTAATTCAGATCTTGGCTAGACTTGATAGAAGCCTCCAAGACACACACAACCAGTTTAGAATTTTTACCATAGACAAAAAAAAGAAGAAGCCTTAACACAGGGCTAAACTCCCAGCCCATGAGCTGGATGCGTCACACGCTGGCCATGCCCATGCCCGGTTTAGCGAAGTGGGGTAAAGTCCTGATATGTCACATGATGCCACCATGATGTGAATTTGACACCCCTGTCTTAACACAAGAGTTGATTGCTTATAGTACATCAAGAATTCAGAGCCTTTATAAATGTATGCTAGCACATTTAAAATTTCTTCTTTCTAGCTTTCCAGGATAATGGACAGTTGGCAGGTCCCTGAATGGCCTTTGGCATCTGATTTGAGGGTCATAAACATAATAGAAAGTGGTCATGCAATGTTTTATGCTATCAAGGAAGAGATTTTCTGCTGAGCTTACAAAGTTACCTGACAGGCCTTAAGCACTTTGAGCAATCATTTTCTCCTCTGTCTCTGCAGTAAAATATTCTAGGATAGTGCCGCGGTCTAGAGATCTTTTTTATCCTGATGATTCTTGGAAAGTTCAGAATTCTACTATGAAGTTCCCCACCCCATTTCTCAGCAGTTTGGCCACATTATACCAAGATGTGCCTTAAACCAGGCTACCAGATCTGGGCAGTAAAATTTCAGAAGACCACCATATCGTAGCAAAGAGATATAGAAAGCTTTGTTGCCACCTACTGGTTACCCAGACTTTGTAGCCCTGGTATGCAACCCTATCTAAGTCTTAACCTCAATGGAAAACCAGTCAACTAGATTTTCCAATTCTACCCCCATGAATATTCATATATTTTAAAAACATGCTACTGCTCCCTTGTCATTTTTATTCTTTAGAAGCATGTTTGGTGTATTCCTTCCAACTTTACCATTTATTACAAAAAAGGTGACAATCTGATGAAGTTAAAATCTTACAAAAAGTTCATTCCACCCCGATGCTATTTCATTTTCTCTTCTTTGCTTCCTCCACTCTCATCCTCCTTAAAGCACCCTGTGTTTTTTAATCCTAATGTCTGTAGTGACCCACATATCTTTGTTTACATACAACCATTATTAAGATCATGCATATGATCTGAAGACATTATTAATAACATTACAAGCTCTGTATAATGAATCTCATTAGATGGTATTTTAAATTTAAAAACCTGAGAAGAGAAAGAGAGTGATGGGAAATGACATCAAGAAGGGCAGCATTTCAGCAATCATGTAATAAATGCAACGAAGTAACCAACCAACACAGCAAAGAAACTTTTTCTCAAAGCTGGAAAAAATTGAACACAAAATTGGGTAAGTCATTTTGGCTCAGATTTAATTATCTTTAGTGTCAACTTTAAATGAATGTTTAATTTAAAAATGCGCTTATATGTTTATAAAATTGTCTGAGATTTTATAGCTTATGTTTTTCCAAGTAAATTACACATATGCAGTTTTGGACACTAAGAAACTAGCTGGAAGAATCTGTTTCCTATGAACCTCCAGTGCCATCCCTGGTGGAAATTGCTTGGGAATCCTAGGAGTTGTAACCTCAACACTGCAGGCAAGCATCAAGCAAGACATGTAGAAAGGAGCAGGGCGCTAGTTACACAGTTATGGTTGCCAGTGTCACTTTTTAAAATTCTCCCCTGAAGACATACCCTTGTGGGGAAGGCCACAGCTCTACAGGTTTCTTATAGCACTATAATAGTGTTGCATAAATACTCTCCTGAAAAGCAGTGAGCTCTGAATACATTTTGTATTTATCACACTATTCAAGAACATCACAGCCTATAATTAGCATCTTAAATTTCTCAGTCTTCTAACTCTATTTGCAGACCATAACAGTGGGATACTCTTTTAACCAGCAATACTTGGTTTCCAACTCAGTTTCACATCTCTTGTTTTCTGCTTAACTTTGCATTCTGAGAAAGTGGAGGCCGGTGCCCTGATAAAACTATCTTCCCAAGATAATCAGTTTTTGCTCTGCATGCAATATTGCTTAAATCTCAGTATAATTGCTTATTTTTCGTTGGTTAACTCAGGGCCCTTCAATCCATCAAATACCTTCTGTTTTGTTATAAACAAAATACCTCATCCAACTTTTCAATTTTCTGACACCAAGTGCAGGAGAAAGTGTTGTTTTATTCTCTCCTATTGCTTTGCACGTTTCTAAGGGGAGTCAGTGTTGCTTTGCTAATTGCTTTATTATTCATTCTGGCTGTTTACTCCTTGTCATTTTTAAAACTCTTGCTTTTATGTTCATGTTAATGAATAAGCAAAGACAGAACTAGTAGGATATGCTTCCTTCACAAATGGCTCTAGAATATTTGTTTCTCGACATAACAAGCCCTCCACTTGGGCAACCTAATTATGTTCCTTTTCCAACATAGTGCAAACTCAGGACTGGATTGGGGAGGGTGGGCTTTGAACTGATCTAGCAAGCCTTCCCTTTTGTTCTTAAATTTATTCAAATAATATTTAAAATGGCAAACAATAATCATGTTGTACATGAGAAAAACAATTCAAAATCCACAAAAGCGGTACATTTATTATTTCTAAATCACTGCAGCCTTTTGACTGTCAGGAATTTTTTATCTAGTCAAATAGTTGGTGGAAGGGAGGAATGTGTCCAATCAATAAAGCACATTACATTAGTCAATGGAGACACTGTAGAAGGAGAGCTGTGTTGGATTATGGTAGCAATAAATAAATAAATCAGAAGGAGTCTGATTATTCAGTGGTATATGATGAATACTCTCCAACCATGCAACTTCGTTTTATCAGTCAGAGAGCAGTGCTAGGTTCTATTAGCAGTTTTCTTAAAGCTTGCTGAGAAGAAGAAAAAGGAAATGTTTGTAAGCTTTCCATTTTTGGAAATAGAAAATGTAGCTGTTAAAATCAGAATTACAGGACCATCTTTTCCCAGTATCCTAATAATACTGGCTTGCCTCAAGTAAAGTAGACTTCCTGTGTAGGAAGCTCAGAAATCTTCCTTTTCAACTGTGCTCCTCTGGAATAATTGCTTCCAGACATCAGAATAGTTCCTTCCTGGCAGGCTTTTGAAAAATCTGTAAAATTGTGACTGTTTCATCAAGCCATAGAAACTGAATGCTACTGCTCCTTACTCTGGTGAAGAGTAGGGTTTTTGTTTTTTGGTCCATTCCCATTCTTTTCCTTTCTTCTTTTTCTTTTCCTATTGATGTGTTCTATCAATATTATTTATATGTTTAATTGTTTGTTTTTAATCTGAATATGGAAATTTTATGACATTCCAAGTTGGCTTTAAGTCTGTAAACAAATAAAATTGGTTCCGTTAGCTTTGAAACTTGACCCAGAAAATCTGATTCTGCCAATTGTTTAAAAAAAATTACACTAGCTAAATAGTTTAGAGGTACATCGTGAATACAGAGTTTGTATTGGTGCCACACAGATATCATCATTCCAAAAGTAGATTTGCCAACAAAAGAGAGAGCATATGGAAAGACTAATAGAGCTGAGCGACTGAGCAGACAAGCCATTCAAGCAAGACTTAACCATTTGTTTTCTTGTTTGTAGCCAATAAATATTAACTAAAAGCATGATATTCCCCCCACAAACTGTACAGATATCATAAAGAATCAACACTAAAAATTCCATGCACATTTTTGTGACCAGTCATTTCTGTAAGTAAAAAAAAAAAAGAACTTCAACAAGACTGTACAGTTCTTTCCTCCTTGTCATAAATATTATTGTTTACTTCACTTATTACACGTAATTGCTATTATATGCAATTGTAGCTTCGTACAATGAGTAACTATAATTACATAATAACTTTATCCCTGCACATAATTTTATCCCTGATTTGTTTCCAATCTTTTCCTATCTTTAAATCAACAGAAGATCAAAATCGGGAAGTTAAAAAGGAGGAAAAACTGAAATTTGACTAGAAAGAAAAACAAACCATGAAATTTTTTCCCCTATATGACTGCTTTTGGCTTGGTTTTGGCTTAGTCAATAAAACATGCTAAATTAGGTTAGGCCTATGGTGATATATGAATGAGCGTCACTTCAAACATTAAAAAATTCAGATACGATAGTGAATTTTATGTTGAAATGTTCAACAAATGTACATATTTTATAAATATAAAATATAAAGCTTGCCTGCCCTGAGACTCTATAATCATAATCCACTCATACTTTTTTTAATACCATCATTTGTTAGTCTCTCTATATAAAATTCCTCTATATGAAACAGCTCCTGATCCTCATTCATCAATCTGCAATTGGATTTTATAATTTAATCCAATGGGAAATTAAAAAAAAAACAGTTCAGAAGGTGGCCGTTTTAAGTGGGAGCACTCTAGTTTTTCCTGCAACGTTGTCTCTCTTTTAAGAGGAAAATTGGTAGCTAAAAGCTTCAACAGATCCTTTCCTTGCTATATAAGATGAAGCTGCTAAAACCTCTCTGTGTAAATTGCCAAAAGTTCCACAGAAACATTACATTTAATTGCAGACAAATCACAGTCCTGATTTGCAACTTTATCATCCATGTTCAGTCAATGGCATCTCCACTTAGATCTGAAAAGACTGACTGCTCTGAAACCTTGGATAAGTTGTTGTAAATAATACTCTAATGGAACTATTCAACTAACACCATAAAGGCAGCCCCTTTGTAATTGACTACAGTCAAAAACAGCCTTAGCCTGTTCAGAGAACATACTTACTAGATTAAAATTAATTGGAACTTCATCTAACACCCAGCTAGGAAGCAGACCTAGATAATGTTAGCTAAGCAAGATTGGATCTTGGTGTTTGGATGAGAGACCCCAGAAGATCCCAGTGATGTAAGCAAGACTCTTACATGAGGAAAATCTAGAAGAAAGAACTGAATACTCTTTCTCTCCTACTTTCACAAAAACTGCCTTGATAAGTGTCAGGAGTTCGGCTTGACTCAAATGACATAACAATTTTAATAAAAGCATCTATCTATCTAGATTTGGAAAAGAAATGAAGAACAATATTTGATTCAGGAGGAATGATCACAAGAATAATAAAGTATAAGCAAGGGATATTCTTCAGTCACAGGATTTATTTTCACTTTGACAAACTGAGAATGATGACTGAGTCCAGGAAAGTTTCCATTTCATCTCATCCTGTAAAAGCCACAGAAGAAAAATGTAACATTAATTCATCTCCAACTTTCTATGAGAAAGAGGCCACCATCAAGAGCCATGAATTCTGAAGGACTCACCAGAGAAGCAATATTATGCGATTGTTATGGGTAATGAGGATATTTTTAATGAAGAAACAGAATAAATAGGAGCAGAAAATACCATTATGATGCAACTGTAATGTGGCTGAATGTTAATATAGCATCTAAATAAAGAAAAGCATTGGTTTTGCCATGCCAGCACACTACCTAATTGACCCTCTGTCCCTGAAAACATTGAACTGTTACTTGCTACAATCTAAATCTTGGAAAGATATGAAATAATATTAAAAAAATAACATTCAGTAAACAAAGATATAAAGTTATTGTTTTCAGACCAAACAAACAAAAATGACATTTGCTCTTAGAACTGGAATCTATGGTCATCCAGAAGCTCTGGACTAGAGTTCCCAGTAGCCATAAGCAGCAGGACCAGTAAGGAGACATGCTGGAAATTATAGTTCAGGAACATCTAGAAGACCACAGACTCTTCAAGCCTATTTAATTACATCAACCTGTCCTTCTTCCAAGAAATCCATAAGGCTCTGTACATGTAGGTGGCCTGTAGAAGCCATTATTTAATTTAATTAATTTAGGTATTGCCTAACTACAGAATTGCCTCTATGTGGCTCACAACATAATAAATAAAATAAAATAAAATGTAATCGAACCAAATAGAATAAAGATGAGAGAAAACAATTGCTTTCACTGCTGTCTTCTAGACCAGTTGAAACCTCCAACTGAACTTCAAGAGTAGTCCCATATATATAGCACAATGTAGTAATTGACCCTTGAGGTGATTAGGGCATGAACCACCATCTGAAGGGCTTCCCAATCCAAGAAAGGATGCAACTAGTGCACTAATGGAGCTGGGCAAAGGCCTTCTTGGAGACAGCACAAGCAAAAGCTCAAGCTAAACAGTGAGTCCAAGAAGACCCCTAGATTGTGCACCACCCTTGAATAAAGAAATTCAACCCCACTCAATGTTAAATTTGGAACTTCCCCAGAACTAGGTGACATTAATATCTACAGCTACCCAGTCTTAGTAAGACTTAGATGATTCCTCTCCATTCAGGTTTGTATGCATTGGGACAGTCTTTGACAGCTGCACTTTGCTGGTCTGGGGTCAAAAGATATAACTGATTATCATCACCATGATACTGAACCAATAGGTAATCTCACCTAGTGTTTCATGTAGATGTTGAAGAGGAATAGAGAGAGCATTAAGCCCTGTGGAATACCACAAAAGAGGGACCTGGAGAGTGACCTCTCCATCCCCAACAATCACTGATTCAAACTGAACCTGAAGAAACATTGCAAGATGTTGCCCTCAATTTCCAACTGCCCAGAGCCTAGAAGGTTACTGTGGTTGATGGTACTGAAAGCAGCTGAGAAATCAAGAAGCACATGGATAGATACATCATCTCCATCCCAGCTTTGGCAAAGGTCATCAACAAGCAAAACCAAGATTATAATTATCCTGAATCCAGTGCTAAAACTTGATTGAAACCAGTTGAGATAATTTGCTCCCTCCAGGATCCTAAACATGGCGATCCAACCAACTTCTCAACAAGGAGAAGGGACATTGTTCAAGACCACTGGTTCTAAGGGAAATGCTAGAAATATATTGGCTATTTTGAAGTATTTAAAACAACATAATGAAAAGCAAGCAGCACCAATTTTTCCTGATGTAGAAAAGGCCTTTGAAAATTTGAACAGGACTTTTTTGTTTAAAACTTTGGAAGATGCAGGCTTTGGTGAGAATTTTATCAAATAGGTAAAATGGATTTTACACCGCACAAAAGGCACAGATAGTTGCGAATGGGGAATTAACAAAACCCTGGAGGTACAGAAAGGGACTAGGCAAGGATGGATGTCCTTTGTTACCATTGCCATTTATTTTAGCTGTGGAAGAGTTGAACATAGATATAAGGCAAGATGAGAGTATTGCTGGAGGTGAAGTTTAAAAAAGAAACTTATACTTTAAAGGCTTTTGCTAACGACCTTGTGATTATTTTGGAAGATCTTCTGGAAGGAATAGAAATATTAATGAAAAAAATTATGGACTTGTGGGTATTAGCTGGCTTTAACATTAATAACCAAAAGTATTAGTAAAGAATATGAATATCAAAAAGTAAATGGAATTTATGGAAAAATGGTTTTAAGATTGAGAAAAGGTTAAATACTTTGGTATTAATATGCTTAACATGAACTGTATATTATACCAGAATAATTACGTTAAAACATGGAATGAAATCAAGAAGAATATGTTAAGATAGGAGAAATTGTCATTGTTCTATGATAAAAATGAATGTTTTGCTAAGAAAGAATTTTTATTTCAAAATAATGACAACCTATAATGACAACTGATGTACATTTAAACAATAGCAGCAAGATATATATAATTTTTAATGACAAGGGGTGGAAAACTAAGAGTTAAATATAAAACACTTCAATATGCAAAAGAAAAAGGAAGACACACTGAAAGGAAGGGCACAATCTGAGGTTCAGAGGTTATATAATAAAATTAAGGTTAATGTAGATTTTAAGATTCATAATATTAGAAGTACTAGTATATTAAGAATATGGAACAGATATAAGTCCAGACTGTGCCTGAAAATACTTTTATGGTTTTCAGCATTTTACAAGAGAGAAACAATAGGTAAAGAAAAATGTTTATTCTCTTGAGAGTTGCTAAAACAAGAAAAGATGAAAAAAGAAAAAAATGAACTTATGATTTATGGTCTTGAATATTAGAAAAGATAACTCATGGAAAGAAGGAAACTTTGATGTAACCTTAGAGAAAGAGAGTTGGTAAAAATTTAAATGCATTTATATCAGCTGTCAAAAAGATCAGTTGCTTCTTTATTTCTTTTCCTATTTTCTTTCTTATTCAAATTCTTTATTTTTTGCTTTTCCAATATTTGTATTGTTTTTAACCTTGTTAAAAAATTCTCCAGTAAAAATTATATTTGAAAAAGACTACTTGGTCCAAGGTTGGCCTCTTGAGAAAGGGATGTACCATTGCCTCTTTCAAGGCTAGAGGCATTACTCCTCCCTCAAAGATGCTGACACCACCACAGCAGGGACTCACCTACAGGTCCTCTTCCTGGCTTCTTTCATGATTCAGTAGAGACCTGTATCCAACAAACAGGCGGCCAAGCTCACAGCACAGAGAATTCTGTCCCATGTTCAAATTCCTCAGACCATAAAACTGGGTCTCGGGCACCTCACCTGGAACTGCCCAATCTGAATCCAGCTTGCAGCAGACCAGAGCGACATTATCCATTAAATATCCAAAATAATCTTCATAACAGCCCTGCAGATGGTTCTAGGCCTAGTCACTGTCTAGTAGGGATGGGATCACCTTAAATAAGGTCATTGTACTGCTATCAGTAAACCACAGTTAAGGGAAGAGAAATACTGATTTTCTAAAGATTTGTTTAAATCCCACCTTTATTACTTTTATATATAACTACAGGCAGTGAACATACTCTTCCTTCTTCCTATTTTCTCCAGAACAACTCTGTGAGATGGCTTGAGCTGAGAGAAAGTGATTGATCCAAGGTTACCCGTCAAGCTTTCATACCTAAAGTAGGACTAGAACTGAGTTTCCTGGTTTCTAGCCTGGTGCCTTAACCACTATATCAAACTGGTTTTGCTGCCCTTATTGCAACGAGGCAATTTCTAATATCATATATCAGTGATGGTTAACCTTTTGGCCATCGTTTGCCAAAAGCAGGAAGGGGTCATGCGCATGTGTGCCCATATCCATAATTCAATGTGCCCCCCACATGTGTGCGTGACTCCCTCTGTGCTCTCCCCTCTTTTGACACATGATGGCATGTCCGTTTTTCGCTTTTCCCAGGCTCTAGAGGCTTTCTAGGAACCTGGGGAGGGTGAAAACAGCCTTCTCCACCCCCCCAGAGGGCCTCTGGAGGCCAGAAACAGCCTGTTTCCTGACTTCTGAGGGACCTGGAAGGCCTGAAAATCAGCTGGCCGGCTCACGCATGCGCGCTGCAGCTGAGGTAAAGCAATGCTCATGTGCCTACTTATATGGCTCCCCATGCCATCTGTGGCATGCGTGCCATAGGTTCGCCATCACAGTCGTATATAATGACACATAACATGTTTCATGACATCTCTTGTCCTTCCTACTCTTCCACAGCCGTTTATGGCTTCCTAGTATCATCCTCCATACTATCTTTACAAAGTCCACAAAATGGATTAAATTGGGTGGTCTCTGACCACCCAAGGTTTCATGTCAAAGCAAGACTACCAAAATTCAAGTCTCCTAAATGTGACACTTACATTCTACTTTATTTCCTGTTTATTCAGAATGCTTTTCAAGAAGCTTAAGCCCAAGAAAGCCAGGATCTGTGATTAATCAGGATCACCAAATTTATTCAGAAAACTAAAAATATTCTGGGATGCAATTTCTTCTATGCAGCAAGGTATTCTTATTTTTGCATTTATTAATGCTAAGCAACAAGAACCTTCCCCCTCCTACTGGTTTTACAACTGAAATACTCTTCATTCTGGAATAGCAGCTACACTAATAAAAACCAAGAAAGCACATTTCAAGTTATATGTTTTGCCTTGACAGCACATGCGGTCCTATGCAATGGATGGAAGGGATTGGTATCTCTTGAAAAATGCAGAGGGAAACCTGAGTATCCTTGGGGAATTCTGTTTAAAGGCTTCTGATGCCAAAAACTGACACAGAAATTAGCCCCTTCCTTTTAATATTTCTTTGTGTTAGAAAAAAAAAATCAATCAGACTTCTGGTGTCTGTTTTTCGATTGTAAAGAAACAGTAATTCCAAAGGCAGAGCCCTCATAACATGCTTGGCATTCTAAGTTGCCCCAGGAAAACACAATCTGGGACATCCTCATAGGATAAATCACCCTGCTTTCATCCAGATTCCTCTGTACTAAAGAGAAAGAAATTTAGCTGGATAATTTGTCAGGCATCCCATAGGCATGCTAGGATCTCAACCTTTTGCTTCTATTCAGAAACCAAACAACTTGTAAGAAGACCGAAGCTGTGCTTATTACTCCCTCAAGGACTTCTCATTAATGAGACTCTCCCTTTAGCCAAACACTTTCTCCTGTAACAGTGCCTATCTGCATCTGTGCCATGCAACCCAGTATATGCTATGGCCTGACTTAATATATCACATGGAAATGAAGACTGGAAGTCTTGGGAACAAAGGAAAACTTTTAATGAGTTTTCCTTTGTTCCCAAGACTTAACAGCAGCAGCAAAGCATTGCAGGGACTTTCAGAATAGGGTAAGCTTATGGAAAAACTGGACACTCTTTTAACTTTCCAGGATAACCCCCAACTAGTCCTCCATCAATCTTGTCAATGATCTGTAGAGAAGCAGGAAAGCACAATAAGCTGAAGCTCAAGACATATGTTGTATGAGCAATTTATATATAAAGTACCACCCACTACCTGTCCTTTCTTAAGATAAAGTTCAGGAAATCTTTCCTCTATTATTAATCATTATGGATTGCTAAGATCTAGTACAGTCTTCTTTTTCCTCACCAGGCTAACCAATCTACTAAGATCATTTCTTTGCTCTACTACTAATTCCTTTGTGCTTTCCCTCTCCCCATGTGGCCAGTGTATCTGTAATAATAAGAGATAAAACTTGTCAACTGGTAAGAACAGTTGGTGAAAAAATCAGATGCCCCTCTATATTTAATCCAAGTCTGACCCATGAAGATTACAAATACAAGAAATATCAAGTTCCAAGAGAAGTATATACTTTGCTTGTTTCATAGAAATACTACTTCACTGATTTCTATGGTTCTCTTTCAAATGTCCAAAAATGAAACTCAGGTAACTTCTCTAAATAGCGTCAGCCCTAAAATAGACCAGATCAGAAAACAGACTTCACAAGAAATACTGAAACTTTGTGTTATTGATATAGGTTATAATAACAGAATCTTGAAAGGAAGTATTTTTCTTTTCTTCCTCTCTCTTATACCAAAGAAAGCTAAGGCGGAAACAGCTTACAGGGTTGCTGCAAAGATTAGAACTAGATAATGCATCTAAAGTGCTTTGAAATAAATATATCAGAGGACTTATGAATGTTAAACATCAAAATACTCCAATACCCCCCTTGAGGAAAAGAAAAGGAAATCAGAAAAACTGAACCATGCAAACAGCCTTTTCTAAACTTCTAAATGATCTATATGGCCATTAATACATCTTATTATAACAAATCTATATGACCTGTGAAACATCTCATCTCATTCCATAGCCTATAATATTTAATTTGTTCTTTCAAATTGTGGAATGTATTGTTTTTAGAACTACAATTTGATTTTTAGAAAGGGGATTCAGAAAGATTTGATGTGTCCCATTATTTATATTTAAAAATGCAATTTTGTTTGCCCTTTTCTGTACTTTTTCAATTATAACTATTTATTTTCAGTAAAGATGATCCAAACAAAGGTACAAAACATACTAAATGTACAAAATATTCTAATAGATTCATTCTATTTTCACTAGAAAATGGTTCCCAAAACTGCCTGCTACTTAGATTCTGACCAACTTGGAGAATCAGAGATACTAAATACCCCCCATAAGACTAAATATATGTAAGTATATCTCATCCCTGGGACACTTTCAACTACACCTTCAGAAAATCAGTGCCCTGACCCTACGAGGTGGGCATTTACATCTGCACATCCTAAAAGCTAAAAGAGCTGGGAGTCCCCATATAATCAATACAAAACTAGAAGCAGCAATATAATCACAATATAATCAAGTTCTAAGCAGAACACAGAGGGCATGACAAAACAAATGGACTTCGGCTTTTATGTATGTTAAAAAGCCAAGCACTGAGTTTATTTGCCACTACAGGGCTCCTATATCAAATGTAATTCATCATTGCCGTCTATTATGGCTGTGGATTATACATTATAGACTGGAATTTACATTCATAGCCTCTTTCTGTTGAATTTTGCACTTTTATTATATTGTGATCTTGAATAGATGAGCTACACATTCTCACCTTGGCTCCTCCTGCAACCTGTTCTCCTCTTTTACTCTCACGGACGTAGGACCAACTACAGAATACATGCTGGTAGAATTGTTTAGGTATTCTTAGGAATTTTAGGCATCCTCAGGAATAGGAGAAAAGTCTTCTGGGCCACTTAATAGCTAATCACATGCAGCTAGAAGGACATCCATATTTAATTTCAGTGGATGGTAACCAATTACTTTATAGTAAACAAGCCCATGGGTCATTCTATGTCGATGTCAGCATTCCAGAAAAAAAACCCCAACTCCAAGTAAAAACTCTGGTTACCAGTGTTCATTGGGGACATGTGTGCAACCAAATTTCATTGAAATCCATGATGGTGGAGCTGGGAGCCCCAGACCACTTGACATGGAATGACCCTCATGCGTATACTTTTATTTTAGCTAATAATTTAGCAGTTCATAGCAGAGCTTGGGGATTTTTTTTTTGAACTATATTGCTACACTTCTTTTGAGATGAATCTCTTGAGGATTTACATGCACAGCATTTATGTCTACAATATTTCATTCTCTGAGGCAAAATGTGTCCTCCTTTCCTTTTCTTAGAACACAAATCTGTTACAGTTAAAAAAAGCAAAATTTATATCAAAAGACTACCAAGTTGATTTAGCACTACTAGACAGCATTCAAACAATCAAATTACTAATACATTTCTACATCAAGGCTTGTAAAGCCTATCTGAACTAGATGCGAGTAAGAAGAATGTGAGAATAGTTCACCATTTGGAGTTCTTCCTGCTCTACTATTTTCGTAACTAGTTCCAGGTATCTATGAAGAGATAAACTGAAAGTCACTTTCTCATTAAAGCTATTATATATTCTTCTTTCAATCATATAGTATTTATCCATTTTTATTTTCCTGATAGTGATTTACATAAAATTTTAGTCCGCAATAGCTGAAATCTATGTTCAGAGACTTGTTTAAGGGTATTTCTGTCATTTTGCAGACATCTTTCTTTTTAAGTATCAGACATGATGATTCTAACACTGTTCCTTTTGAGGCATGTCCCGAGTTCCACTCAGAATTAGGCTAAGAAATGAAGGTGTTTCATCTTTTCTTCCCCAAATCCTTTTGTTTCATTGGTCTGTGATCAAACGTTCTTTCTTGGAGACTTTCTAAATTTGATTCACTAATATTCTCATCCAAATCATACATATGGTTTCCTCTTGCTGTAATATTGGGGAGACGTGGGAAAAAAACATCCACCCTTCACAGTCTCCAAACTGGGCACCTTCCAGAAGACCTCAGCTCTCAGAATTGTCAGTAATAACCAGATTAGCTGAGGAGTTATAAGAAATGAAGTCCATAAATCTGGGAATCTGCCCTGACTAGGAAAGAATTTTCTTCCAACTTTTTTTTTAAAAAAAAAACATTATCATGATTCCTTTTTCTTTAACTGAAAAGCTCCCAACATTGTAGTCTTCTCTCATAGGAAAGCTGCCCTCGCTTCCTAATCACTTTAGTTGTCCTTGCCTGAATCTTTAACAGCTTTGCAATAAGATTATTGACACTGTACAATGACTAGAACTACACACAATATTCCAAGTACAACTGTATCATAAATTTATATATGGAATTGTGTAACCCTCCTGGACTGTATTGGTGGAGCTGTAGATAAACTAGAATACTTTGCCATCTTTAATTATAGGACCCAATGAGACAATTGTTTTGGCTAAAAGTATTTAAAGAAACTGGAAAAATCATAGGACTGCTACAGGTTTATTGTATATATCTCCTAAGACATATACATAAAATCAATGCAAATACCTGCTTCAGCTATTAGCTGCCAGGAATATGGCAGCTAAATATTGAAAACTTAAAATAAATCTTTCACTGAATTCGTGATATTTAAATTATATGAAAGTGTTTTGCCTCTCTTTTCCTAGTGATTAATTTTTAATGTGTCAATAATGTCTATAGATTTATTTTCTGCCCTCTCCATTTGCCTCAATTCTTCATAATCTCCCCTTGAAAAAGGACACTTAGGCATGGATCTGTTTTAAAACAGTAAAGACAAAGAACTGAAGTACATGGAAGAGAAAATTATTTAAAAGGATACCTTGGAGCAAATACTCTCTTGCAGAATCAGTAGGACCATGGGGACCACAAAATTCCATCAGGTACTCACTGATGACAGATAAATGAATGGAAGTTTTTAAATTTGCCTTTAGGACAGGGGTTACTAAGGAGATACTCACTCCAACTTATTTTGTTTTTCAGGTAATAAAGGGGAATGGGGACAATCACAAATTGCAAAGCAATGGAAGTTTTCAGGATGAAGTGATAAGTTAAACAAGATATTAGTCTCTGATAGTATTGGCCTGGGATTCTGAAACTGTTTGAATATGAAATTCGTCAATTGCTCATATCTACTCTGTAATACCGCACAGCTTCAATCCTCATATCAAAGAATCAACAAGGATAAAATGCCACACAAATATTTTTAATAAGGTTCTGGTGCAAATGCTGGGGTAGGGAAAAGACAATCAAAACCAAATAGATGAATGATTAAAAAGTAAAGGCATATTATTGGAGAAACTCACAGTACTGTGCATTGGCAGAGCACATCCATCCAAAGACAGGTATCTGTCCATAATATAAACTCCGGGGCAGATGTGGAAAAATATCTTCCTATGCCTCTGGGAGCTGTCAGAAGCTAAAACAATCAATAACGGACTAGATCTCAGCAGTATAACTCAGCACAGAGGTTTTCCATAATATAACTGAATTATGGGAAAAGATTATTAGGCTTTCAATATCTGGCCCCTTTTAACAGGGCTGAAAACCTTTGGCAGAAAGCTTCTTCATGCACTTAAATGAGCTGGAGGATGCAGAAGAAGACTCCAAAGGGTAGGGTGGTTATACAAAGTGAATGGGCCATGACATGCAACAGATGGAACTGAAACTACCTGAGTTTGGGGCTGAGGTGGAGGTTGGAGTGTACCAAAGAAAGAAAGAAAGAAAGAAAGAAAGAAAGAAAGAAAGAAAGAAAGAAAGAAAGAAAGAAAGAAAGAAAGAAAGAAAGAAAGAAAGAAAGAAAGAAAGAAAGAGAAAATCAATGTTAGCCTAGTTTTATTTTTATAGTACTGTTTTCAAGGGCTTCCTGTCTCAAAATGATGGGAATGTTAAAATTCAGCAGTGCAATCAGGAGGATTTTAAAGAATACATAAACACAGAGAGAAAAGAGTCTGGAAATGTTGTGTGACTGTGAGACCACAAAAAGCTTAACCCTGCTTTAACAATTGCACAGAAGGAATGATTATCAGTGCTTTTCCCCAACTCAGATTGATGCAGGTTTGAATGAAACACCTCTCCTTCATAACCATGGAAGCTGAGAGGTCCTCAGTACTAAAGAATTAACCATCTTTGTACTCAAGCTTTTCAGAACTGTGAACCTCTGGCTGGCTTTGTGCCCTACACTGAGCCATAAACTTGTTAAACCACAAAGCTTGATATGCTGTCCAAACTCAGTCCTTCCAAGTTTGTGGTGTACTGTGTCAGCAAGCCAGGTGAACTAAGAAAATGTAGGGGAAATGCATGTTGTGTGAATCAGGCAACTGGGGTTCTTTGGTTTAAATGCTTAAAATCAGGAGTGTCAAACTGGTGGCCCTCAGGCAGGATGCGTCACACTCAGGCCATACCTACCCCAACTCCGCAAAGGGAAAAACCATTGCAATACATCACATGACAGGAATGTGATGCGGCGAGTTTGACACCCATGATCTAGCTCATCAATTCTTTTATGTTATTTCAGCCGGTATATCAATTGTTCCCTATAGCTTTCTAAATCAAGAGCTCTATTTGGACCATATAAAATAAATTCTCCCAAGCTCCCTTGAAATTGCCATTTACCTTTTTTAAAGTGCAGGTTAAATACATTCACACAATTAACTGCCACTTCTAATTTCTCCCAGAAACAGGCACAAAAATCTCAACAGGTGTGGAAATCCTGCTAAGTTGAAGAGTGAACTTCAAGCATAATAGGCTTGTCTGTAGCTAACAATATCTGAGCTAGTTCTTAGTTATAGAACAGGTGAACAATGTCTTCTTGCTTATGTTTGGGCTGCATGAATCCAGATGACCACTGTGTAGCAGCGAAGTGTTAAGCAATACAGACTTAGGCATGTTAATCTTATTTTTAGGTGGAAGCATCCTAAAAGAAGAAAAACTTTTTAAATGAAGTTTAGGAATCCTGCCTTAAAGGATATAGCTTGGATTCAGGACAATTAAAGAATTCTTGAAAATCTGAATTACAGAAAATTACATCTCAACAGAATTGAATTACATCTCAACAAAAAATCCATCTGTTCAAGTTTGCAGAGGAAAGAATGTTTCCCTGTTTGGGAGTTCTGTACATGTATTTGGCACTTCCAAGGGGTATATTACTCTCTTTAAATCTGGCTGAAGACAATAACCAAAGTGATTAAGTAGCAAAATACAAGACTTCTGTTCAACTTCATTGTCTATGTATGAAATCCTGGACTTGGCCACTTGTTGAAAAGACCCTGGGTATTAACTGGATTTTTCACCTAATACCTCATAGCTACACATGAACTGTAGTACAATGTAAATGCCATCAGTTTACCCAAACATGGATGAATTCTCATTACTGTAACCAAGCTGCTCCCAACTTTTTGGGCACCAGGGATTGGTTCTGGGGACAGAGGTTTTTCTGCGGACTGGAGGGGGCGTGGTTTCACATGCTGTCTGCATCCTGTGGATGGGGTTTTGCTTGTTTGCATGGCTCAGTTTCTGGCATGCCACAGCCCAGTGCCGGTCTATGGACCAGGGGTTGGGGAATCCTGCTGTAATCTTCATTTAAGCTCTGAAACTGAATGCAAATTCATGTAAAATGGCAGATTGTATATTTGCAGTTCCACTGTGTGCATAAGTGCTGGAGGATGTTTGTAACAGAATAGCTTCACGCTATGATGCAATTCTTTAGGGAAGGCAATTTGGAAGTTGCCAACTTGCTCTTACAATAATTTAGAATTTATGGCCGTAGGGCTACAGCTGAGGTCAACATATAGTTAAGCAGCCAAAGGGATTTTACTAGTGACATTAAAGCTACACTGCCTGAGCTGTTCTGTGATATGTGATGATAGTCCAGAGAATTTTATCTTTAAGCAGCATAGAAAGGTTCTATTTCTATGCTTCTATAAGATTCTGCAAATCACTGTGGGTACAGGGAACATAGATGCACGTTTGTATGGATCCTACTCTGAAATGTATCACATATTGATCATTAGTCTTCTAGAGGAAAGGACAACAATATATTCATTTAGATAGCCATATAACTTGAACAAATGGACAACTAAATATTCTTTATTATTGATACACTGCTGTTCCATTCATAGGCCATCTAAATTGACTAAAGGTAAAAATAAAACATGAAAATGTTGTAACTACCGTATTTTCCGGCGTATAAGATGACTGGGCGTATAAGACGATCCCCGACTTTTGAGAAGATTTTTGTGTGTTAGAAAGTCGTCTTAAACGCCGGAAAATACGGTATATTTAGAATCACAACTTCAACTGAAAAAGTTTATCTTAACAAAAAGAAGTTCCTTTTCTAAAGTAGGAAAAGTAGAGAATGGACCTGGTCCCATTTAAAGTTAGTGGGGAAAAAGGAGACACCCAAACTGTTTCAGAAGTTGTGTTTTAAACCATAGCAAAAACTGTAAGGATCTACTCATGATCACTAATGTTGCTTTGTATTGATTTTTTTAATATATATATATATATATTTATACTTTTGATTTGATTGTTAGCTACCCAGAATTATGTGTCAAGGTGGTGGCCATATAAATTTAATAAATAAAACGACTGTGTTCACATAGCATAATAAATCAAAACAACCCAAACCTAAACTAATACTTACGGAAATGTAACACAAGTATTTGAAAATATGTGCTATGTTTTAAAGTGATAGATGAAGTTGGTCAACTGTGCTGATTCAACAAACTACCAGAAACTTATCTTAATTCAGCCCCCAGATAGGCACTGAAGCATGAGGCACCAATCAACTCATGGTACTAATTGTGTTGAATATAGTCTCACTGCCCTATTCAGAAGAGTTTTCTCCATTTGAAAGCAGGGCAAGGATGGTTTTAATGAAGGTTGGTGACTCAGGATGGAAAGCATTCATTCAAATTGTTAAAAATCACGATTGCATATGATTCAATCCACTGCTTACTTCATAATGACCCTACTAATTATACCCAATTAGCCAACACCTAGAAAAGCAATACTTCAGACTGAATGTCAGATCTAAGATGTCATACTCTTTAAAGAATTTCAATGCAAGGGGGAAAAGTGTTCTTGACAAATTAGAACTACTTGCAACACAAGTTCCTACACTATTTGGAATGTTTTCATTACCGAACTAACAGACTGAGGTCCTGAATCACAAAAGCATAGCACAAACACTGTGTTTGCTTGTGTCAGTGCAAACAGAGGTACTGAAATTGTCAAATGGATTAGGCAGACAATTTCTGATTGTCTAAAGAAATTTTTCGGCCTGCTGCTTTAAAAATACTCTGAATCCAATCTGTCTGCAAAAGTCCTCTTCCACTTCGGTCTGTGGAAAAAAGAATTACAAAAAACTGCATGTACTGAATGTATTTGGGTCAAGATAAAAATTGTTGAATATTAGCATTGAAATGGGATTTCTCTTTCCAAATTAATTAACTAGCATGGAGTGAAAAAAGGATGTTTCTTCTACGGTATGCAGATGTAGTTTCACATGGAATATATCACATATACAAGCTTATATTTGAATGCATGTACAATGACTTTTCCCATGCAACATGATTAGTCTGGTTGTATAAAGCATCAATTTACTCCTTCACCTGAAATCCAGCCAAAATATCATAAAAACAGTATGCAAGCTTTTCGTTTATTTAGGGCTCTTCATCAGCTGAGATAACAAAGCAAGCAGGCTGAGTTTCTTCATTGTTTCATGGGTTTTTTGAATAGTGCCGGAGTGAAGACTTTGCTTATGGTTGGTGACAATTTCCTTTCCTTTGTAAATTTCATGTTAAATCAATAGATTTCTACCCATGTTGCTAGGAAAGTGTCCTGTGGAACTCAACAAGAGTTAAATGTCTATGGAGATTTTCAGTCATTCAAGATCATAGTTGTTCCAAAGGAGCTTTTTCAAGAGGCAACTGGACTTTCTGGTTTTTCTTTGAAGACATTCCACTTCTCGTCCAAGAAGCTTCTTCAGCTCTGACTGGATGGTGGGGAATGGAAGGATTTATACTCCTTGCAAACAGCTGGTCATTTGCATTCTTTTAGCAGGTCATTAAGATCACCTGGAGGTTTAAAATCACCTGTATTTAAAAAACACAGGCCAATCTTTTGAAGGCAGCAAAGTCCACATTTTGGACAGAGAGGACCGCTGGTTTGAAAGAAGGGTTAAAGAGACCATCTATTTCAAAATTGAACAGCCCACTCTCAACAGAGGGGGAAGGATACAACATCATCTCCAATCTACAACACAGTCCCTTCAACAATTCCAAGAAGGCTCCACACCCATTTGCATCACTCAAGTGACCTTGATGACACAGATAAAACTCCAGGTGACCTTAACAACACAGTAAAATAATGCAAATGACCAGCTGTCTACAAGGAGTATAAATCCTTCCATTTCCCCACCATACAGTCAGAGCTTTTTGGAGGTGTGTAATAAACTGACCATCCCATAAGATACCTTATACAGCAGGGCTGTCAAATTCCTGCTGGCCATGCCCACACCTGGTTCAGCAAAGGGGGAAAAAGTCCCGATATGTCACGTGACGCTACCATGACGCCATGAGTTTGACACCCCTGTTATATACAGCATAGGTACTGAGAGGGATGTAAAACCCTGGAAGATTATAACAACCCAGCTCCCTTCTTGCCTCAGAGCCAGCAGAAACCCCTCTGCTCTAGGCTTTGCTGTTTTTATAGCAAGCCCTTACTATGCACCCAGAAGATTCTGTGCTGTGCTCTTCTCTGCACAGATTGAATGCACAACACTCAAAGGGAGATGCTCGTTGTTCTCTCAGCTGAAGTTCCAGCCCTGTCAAACAATGTGAAAATCTTCCTCTAATTGACATGCACAATCATTACTAACACACATACACACACGTTTTCTTTCCCATTGTAATGGCAACTGGGTTTTTAAAAAATCTTTCAATATATGAATCAGCTGCTTGCTTATTTATTATATTGACCAATAGATGGCAGCAAGCACTTGAGATTTTATATCTCTTGGCTGCTCTCTAGTGATTGTCTGGATTTGGACAGTCATTGGATAAGTACCACTGAATAACTGGAGTTTCAGTAAAGGGGAGGTTATGGGCATCCATACAAGTGATGTAAATGAACCAAAGAATATTATGTGAAAAGAAGAAATAAGGAACTGGGGATCCTGGGGGAACCAGCTATTGGGAAGGACATTCCCAGTCAGGTAAGCTTTAGATGAGTTATTTCTGTAAGACTTCCAGTTATATGCATTAAGCCAAGGGCATCCTAATCAATTTCAGGGCTTCCTAGTCCATTTCAGCTGGAAAGCTTCAAATTCTCTTGGGTAACCAGACAACCAAGTAGTTTAAAAAGGGGGGAAGAGGCCAAGTGGCTGTGGTAGCCAGGGTTCTGATCTCCCTTACAGCTGAGAGATAGAAATACAGGTCAGGAACCAGATGGAAGGGATGGTCTCACAGAAAACCAGAAGAATCAATTGCCAACACAGATCATGTCACTTCAGCACATTCTACAATGCCAGCATACAGCTTCTGAAGCATGAGAACAGAGAGAGAGAGAGAAAAAAAACACTTCCCAAGACATTCCCAGGTTGCCTCAGCTATGGCTAGAAAATGCTGCAGCGGTGATAGTGCACAGAAATGTTTTCTGCAAACAGATAGTGGTCTTCTTCACCCCAAGGTAAGGTTGCTGTGTGGATCTGTCCAAAGCATGGGAATTTGTGACATGGATTCTTTTGGATTTATCACTATGAAATACAATTGTGAGAACCTGTTATCTATCCTATGATGCAATTAATAAGATGATCTTGGATCATATATGCAAAAACATCAATCCTGGTTATACTGCAAACCACATACCATATTCAGCATTTGCATATATGTAACAATCTGGGGTTCTTAATTGCTCCAAAGAGAGAGATTTAGATTGCAAAATATCTTATTGTTTATATTTTGTTCTCAGACTCTTATCCCAACACTGAGATCAAAGGTGCTTTTTCAAGAGGCAACTGGGCTTTCTGGTTTTTCTTTGAAGGTGTTTCACTTCTCATTCAAGAAACTTCTTGGATGAGAAGCAAAACGCCTTCAAACAAAAATCAGAAAGTCCAGTTGCCTCTTGAAAAAGCACCTTTGGGACAACCATGATCTGGATGACTGAGAATCTCCATAGACACTCAGCACTAATGATGTTACCTAATTTGGGTAATGAACCATCTGCAAGAAACAAGCAAGTTCAGAGACCACCAAGGACCCTTCATTCCAATCCTGAAGTTCAAATATTCTCCTTTATTCTTTATCCCATCTTTCTTCTAAGTTGGTGTTTCTCAATAGCATAAACTTTAAACTACCTGGACCTCAACTCCAGAATTCACCAGCTTAGCATTCTAACAGGGAAATTCTGGGAGTTGATTTCACACATCTTAAAGTTGCTGAGGTTGAGAGCTTCACTCAGAACATTTGAAGCCCATTCCTCCATATATTTTTTTAACAGCAACAGTCCTGTGACGTAGGTTGAGTCAAAGGTCTAAAGTCGCTTAGTGAGCTTCCATAAATGGAGGGAGGGAGGCTAAAACCCAGGTTTTTCCAGTCCTCAGCAACTTCCATCCTCACCTCAAAACTCTGTCAAAGAGTTCAGTATTAGCTCTCCATGCAGAAATACTTCATATGTTTTCCATAAGCCCTAAATCTATGTCACTTAGTGAATTTGTAATACTTACTGGAATTTTAAAGTGAATTTGTATAACAGTAGACTTCCGGTATTACAAAAGCCTCTTTAATTCAGCATACTGTAATAAACAGTGTATTAATGCAGGTTTAATAGCCCAGGAGTTTTTATTCTTTCCCAAATAGATGCTTATTTCGTTATTTGAGAATAGGTCATCTCTCACAGTTCATTACACAGAACAATCTATGTAAAATATTCCCTCGAATTAAGTTTGTTGGAGCCACACCAAGCAGGCAATCTTTGTTAACACATGAAACAGTTGTAAACCCATTCATGTAACTTAGAACTCCTTCATCCCACTGGAGGCAACTTTCCAGATCTTTCCTGGCCGAGACACAAGGATTAAAGCAGACCCTTCTTGAGACCAGGAGAATCCATTTTTATTTGAAGATAACAGGCTTCCTCTTTTTTCACATGCAGCTGTTCCACCAGAATGCATGCAAGGCTGAAAATAATGGGATACTCAGACAAAGCAGCTCTTGAGGATCTAGCTCTTACCTTGAAAGCCTATCCCCCAAAGTTGATTGACAAAGTTGATCCCCAAAAGTTGATTGATTGTTCCCTATCCCCCCACCCCCCAATCGCATGATTACGATATGGGAGCCTAGCTTCACTTTTATTTGGAGCGGAATACCGTAGTCACTCCAGGAAATCTTTAAACCAGTCACACCAAGTTGCACATCCAGGGGATGGGGGGTGGGGGGCTAATGAAGGCCCTTCTTCCGTTCCGCGCTTCTACAGGTGAGATGTTCCCGAACCTACGAGCCCCGCCCCCTACCTGTCAGCTCCCCGAGACCACGCCCACGGGCTCGCCCCGCAACTTGTGCACGTGCGTGCGTGCGATCTCCTCGTTCTTATTTGTGAAACGCGCGGGGGGGGGGGGCGGGGGAGGGAAGGAGGATCGACCGCTACGAGCTTTCGAGCCTGACCCCTCCGCAAAACGGAGCGCGATATCCGAGCTCGCCGCTAGCTCGAGACGGGCTCCCCCAATCTCGTTTCGTTGCGGGTTTTTTTTCCTCCCTCTTCCTCCCACAAGTTCCCAAGCCGCTTCCCAAGCAGCCGACCGCGCGAGCCCAAGGTTTGCCGGGGCAGAAACTTCGAACCGGCGGCAAAGCAGCCGCCGCCCCCTGGCGCGCCACCTTCGCGGCAGCTAACGCGCCGAGAAACTTGCCGCCGTCTTACTTCCAACTGAGACCCCTCTCCACTTCCCGCCCATCCTCCTCATCCTCGTCACCCGCAAACCCCACCCATTCCTCGACGACCGCGCCGGCCTCCCCTCCCCCCCCGCTTTTTTTTTTTTTTTTTTTACCTGCAGGAGACCGTGATCTCCACTTTAGTGGCCGGGATGCTTCCCGTGAGGGGGTCGAAGTCCTGCACCGACGCCATGTCCTCGAGTTTGTCCAGAACGTCCTCCTCCATGGGAGAGAGCGAGAGCGAGAGCACGGGAGACCGGCGCCTCTCAACAAGTCGCCGAGCGCGCCGGCTAGCCGGAGAAACCAATCCGCCACCGAACCCTAATCGTAGCCCCGGCCCAGCGGGCGGGCCAGCAGGCGCGCTCTCTCCCTGGCTCCCTTGGACGGTACGTGTTTCTTCGCTCAAACGCCGCGGTGACCCACGCACCAGCCGGGCGTGAAGCGCTGGCCGCGGCGACGAGAAGCCGAGCTTAGAGAGCTAGTCTGAGGTGGCGCTCGCTCTCTCGCTCGCTCTCTCTCTCTCTCTCTCTCTCTCGCCACGCACGCCGCGATTTGAGAAGGGGGAAAAAAGGGGGGGCTTTCTTTCCCCTCAAGTCCACGGAGGGAGATTTCGGTGAAGCTCCACCTCCTTCAGAATCAAAACGGCCGGCGGGGCGCCTCAGCCCAGCGCTGCTCCTACGGCAAACAGGGGAAACCCAACCCCCCCCACCCCCACTCCCGCCAGCCCGATCTCTCCCCCCACCCCACCCCCCGGGGAACCTGTTTCCCCGCCGCACACCCTTCCTGCGCCGGTGCCCGGGGGAGCGTCAGCCTCGGAGGGCTAGGAAGGAGCCTTCGCAACTGCAGGGCGGCCGCTGAAGCGCGCGGGGATTTGGACCCGCGCTTCTCCAGAGGGCGGAGAGCGAAGGCTCTTTTGTCTCTGGTGCAGGTGCCTGTGGCGTGGCGTCTGGCTTCGGAGTTGCAACCTTCTCCCAAGCGGGGGGCCCCGAGTCCTATGGTCCGAGGCAGCTGGAGGGCACCGGGTCGGAGAAAGCGGTTTTCCTAGCATTTGAAAGTATGCGAACTGGCTATAAGTGCCGTAGCTTTGTGGGATGCGATTTGAAGGAGACCTGGAATCGGAGACTGGGCTGAGGCCAGGGAAGAACAGAGGAATGAATGTGGCGAGTGTGAGAAGGAATGCATTCCGTACATGTATGTTCTTAGGACAGCCACGCGCGCGCACACACACAACTCACATATGAGTGGGCCTAAGCAGACCAGGGCAAGGCACAAAGGTTCATATATAGGACATAATCAGCTTTCTCCTGTGTGAAGGTTTTGGGAAGATATGCGGGTAAAATCATAAAACAAGGCCGTTGGGAGAAGCTCATGCCCTCCATATGCAGGGCAGGAGTCATATATGCTAAACTCCACTAGAGTGGTTATACATTTATGTGCCTCCAGGGTATGTGGATGTTTTGTTTTCCTTTTTCTTGTTAAACACCTTAAAACAAGTAATTATAGTTTCCAACTGCCTGACTACACAATGCAAGGAAGGTAATAAACTGTCACAGAGCTGCCCAGCACCATCCAGACTAAATGTCTGTCAAAAAGCAAGAAATAGATGTAATATGCACAATAAACATCAAGAAAGTGAGTCAAGACACAGACCATAAAAGGTAAAGGTTTCCCTCGCACATATGTGCTAGTTGTTCCCGACTCTAGGGGGTGGTACTCTTCTCCGTTTCAAAGCCGAAGAGCCAGCGCTGTCCGAAGACTTCTCTGTGGTCATGTGGCCAGCATGACTAAATGCCAAAGACGCACAGAATGCTGTTACCTTCCCACCAAAGGTGGTCCCTATTTTTCTACTTGCATTTTTTACGCGTGTTCGAACTGCTAGGTTGGCAGAAGCTGGGTCAAGTAACGGGAGCTCACTCCGTTACACGGCACTAGGGATCTGAATTGCTGAACTGCCAACCTTTCAATTGACAAGCTCAGCATCTTAGCCACTAAGCCATTGTGTCAATTACACATTTTATGATGAATATGCAAAATTGTTTAGAAGCATTTGCCCATTTTGGAGAAGCTAAAACACAGAGAGAAAGATGCCCAAGCCAGGGGTGGAGTCCACGATCTCAGCCACAAAACCTAGCAACCTTCAAATCAGTGTGTGAAGCTCAATCCCACTTCACTTCTACTGTACATACCCCCTGGTCTATATGGGACTGAGTTGGTAGATCCTAGCTGTGTCTAGCAAAAGCCACAAGGGGCAGATTTTCCCAACACATGGGCCAGTGATTATATGTATGCCTGGAATACCGAGGAGCATGAATTCAGGTGTATATATAAGTGTGAGCTGGAGAAATTAGGAATGTATATTAGAGAGTGACAACATCCCCCAAGTGTCTAATGTGGGGTTGTTGTTGTTTTTTTTAATGGATTGAAAAGAGTTGTTTAAAAGTTGTTTTGCTTTCCTTGGGCAGGGGAATGTTGGTTTTTATTATTATGTTCTTATCACTGCTGTGAGCCACCCAGAGTTATGGCCCATAAAATAGGCAGCCATATAAATCCCATAAATAAATAATATTACTCATATTTGTTGCCCAGGAATAAGATAATAATATAAATGGCAAGCATGCAAGCAGAATTTTACAAGATAGGAAGAGAAGGGGGCTTTGTATCAAGAAGTGCTCGGATTTAAAGCATGGAGAGAAATATTCTGTTATTATTCTTGCTCTGCATAAGCAAGTAGTCATATTAGAAAAAAGCAACAGGATAAAGATTTAGCATATTCCAATTCTCTGACTGCGCCTTCTTTTTATTATCATATTAGGTCATATTTTTCACGTTCTGTTCACATTAGCCTAATGTAACCAAACAGCAGCCTGTGGAAAAAGAAAGTTTGTGAGTGATATAAGCAATATTCATCTGTCCAACCCACAATCACAAAGAAAATGCCTTGAGCATATATTTGACCTAAATAATTGAAAACAATTTCATGCAAGACAGGGTTTTTTATAAAGGGCTGGTGAGTAAAGAAGAGTATTCTCAACATTTTGCAGGTAAATTGTCATTTATTATTTTTAAAAGATTATTTGAGAATTTGTTTAGTTTTCCTTCCTTTGCTTTACATACTGCTTAGATTTTTAATATTGCCGAATCACAGAAGTCAGAAATGCCGATGTGTAACTTTTTTCTATTAGAAATGATCTACCACATGTTTATATAATTGAATCATATTTTGTTAAATTTCCATGTAAAATAAAACTAACAGTTTTAGGAGACAAACTGGCTATCAAGGATTTTTTTATTATACTGGCAACAAAAGTAAAACCCGCTATCATGACTGTAATAATACATTTTCAACCTTTTGCCAAAAATTTCAAGTGTGGGGAAAAATTTTCAAGGTTTCATCTGTATCAAATTTTTTCAAAAGGCAACTGGACTCCCCGCCCCCTTTGAAAACATTCGCTTCTCATCCAAGAAGCTTCTTCAGTTGAACTGAACTGAACTGAACTGAACTGAACAAGCTTCTTGGATGAAAAGTGAAATATCTTCAAGGAAAAACAAGGAAAACCCAGTTGCCTTCTGAAAAAGCACCTTTGGGAGAACCATGACCTGAGTGACTGAAAATCTCCATAGGCATTCTCCCATTATATAACATGTCTCTTAGGACCAGCTTTCTTTAACTGAGGCAACTTGTTGTTTAAACATAATCCCAGAGCAAATGAATGAATTCACAACTTTTGAATACAGCATTTGCCTCATTCAGTAGCATATGAATCAACTGGTGTAGTGAGACATTGGACAGTTATCTTCTGTCCATCTAAGCTATTTTAGTATTTGCTCATTACACGTTTATGTCTCAACCATTTAACTCTAAGCAGTCTAAGCAAATCATAATTAAGAAGATTATAGAATATACAAATAATATTGCCAACATATGTTCAATATCTTAATAAAATTGCAATAAAAATCCTCACATAATAGCAAGGAACTGGTTTCATTCCAAAGATGGTACACCCCTCCTTCTCACATTGGTGTCTTCCTCCAGTTTTAAAACCACACTCTTCTTCCAGTCCAGCTTCCCTCAATATATATTCTACATATAGATTAAATAAATAAAGGAAGAGTATCTTAACTCACTCCTTTGCCAACCTGAAGTCAAGTCTGTTTCACCACGTTCTATCTGTATTGCTTCTTACTGTCTGTACAGGCTTTGCATGAGAATAATACAATGCTCCAGGATTTCCATTTTTCCAAGTGCCTTCCACAGCTAGATATGATTGACACAATCAAAGACATTTCTGTAATCAGTGAAACCCATACTGACTTATTTTTGGTATTCTTTGATGTTCTCAATTATTCAGTGTGCCTCAGCAATAATATCTTGTGTTTTTCATTTTCAAAAGCTACTTTGAACATCTACAATTTCCCTCTTCATGAAGGGTTCTAATCTGCACTGGATGCAGATTCTAATCTGCATTGGATGATCCTAAGTATTTTGCTTGCATGTGAAATTAAAGATATTGTACAAGTAGTCCTTGCTTAGCAATGGTAATTGGGACCAGAATTTCCATCACTAAATGGTCATAAAAAGCAACATCACATGACTGCATTCCTTAGCAATGGCAACCTCAGCAGTCCCTGTTGCTGATGTTAAATGATGTTAAGCAAGAACTTCTTTGTAATTTCCTGCCAGCTTCCAACAACCAAAGACAATGGGAAGCTGGCAAGAAGTTACAAGTCCCAGATGGCTCGCAAGCAGGCTAGCAGATAGGTAAGTAGATGCTACAGGTGAGGGAGAGGCATAGGTGGCTGAAGCAATATACACAAATGATTTCAGATCTAGGGATGGTTGCTGCCAGCAGGGGAGGGTGCACAGGTAGCCAGCAAGGTGTGGTACTAGGATAGCAGGGCTGAGGGAGGCTTACTGGAGCAACTTGTGACCTTCCTGTCAGCTTTCCCATTGACATTGCTTGCAGAAATCCAGCAGACAAGATCCCAAATGGCAATCAACTGACTGTGGGACATTGCAATAGTCATAAGTACAAACCAGTTGACAGGTGCCCAGATCATGATCCCACGGCTGTAGGGATGGTGGAACAGCCAGAATTTTTGAGGACCAGCTGTAAGTACCACTTGTTTAGTACTGTTGCAATTACAGTCACTGAATGAGTGGTCACTTAATGAGGACTACCGATAACAGTAGTTTGTATCCTCTGTTGTAGGATGTAAACTACTTCAGTCTGTTTGCCACTCATTCTCCGAATTTGCTGGCATAGCTTGATTAGAACTTGATTTCTTTCTCTTGCTCCTATAACTACTCCATCAATTCCTGTAGCCTTCTGACTTGATAATGACCAGAGTATTAATCTAGCTTCATTTTCTAGTACTAGGGGTTCTTGTGAAATTTACCTTCTTAGTTATCTTGGATTTGACATCTCTACTGAATTTCAGTTTGTTTGATCTTCTTTGAATCAAGTTATAGTACTCTCTGTCAATTGACATCCTTTACTATAACAATTTAAACAATTCAATGCTGAAACTTCTTTCTAAGTTCAGAGATCTTTTGAAAGACTTTCTTTTTTTTCTAAATCTATTTCCATCTTTGATGTCTTATGGATGTCATTGCAATACTGCTTCTTGTGTCTTCTAATAGTTCTCTGAAAATCTTTATTAAACTCTTTCCTGAGATCTTTGTCTTTCTTGGCTTTGGCTTCTCTTCTTGGCAATCTCCATCGTTTTTTCCGATATTGAGTTTGCCATCTTCTGTTTCTCCATTTTTGGCAGTCTCCTTTCACATTCACAACTTCTTTAAATAAATTGCACATTTCCTCTGCTTCTCTATCAGTGAGTTCAGGACTTCAAAACAATTTTTGATGTTGCCCTTGAGAATGGTAGGTATATGCTCAAGAACGTATTGTGGAAACTGATTGACTTACTTTTTTCCTTCTTTAGTTTAACTTAGAACCTGCATATGAGCACTTTGTGATCTGTTCCTGTCAGCCCCTTCTCCCCCACCCAAGAAAGATATGTGATGATTCTTCCACACAACTTGCCACAAAAGTGCCAAGTTGAAACACTCTTCTCTCCGAATCAAACCATACACTCTGATAATTATTATGGATAGACTGTCTTCTCTCTTTCTCTCGCAAATATCTAAATTGAGCTGTCTCTTATTCCTCTGAAATTTTACTCATGGGAATCCAGACTACTACATTCCATTTCCACAGTCAAGACTGGGCCATGTCTTTGATGCTGTAATTGAGCACCTCCAACTCTTTTTTGCAATAATATAGTCACTTTAATTTCTATGTATTGAAGATGTCTACATTTACAGACATTATTTCGATTGTTTGAAGATAGCGTTAGCAATGAAGAATCATTGGGTGGTAGGAATTGATAAATTGTTCTCCTGCTTCATTTTAGTTTCCTAAGTTATATGATACAATTACATTTGTCTTCTTAATATTTCCAACTTTGAAATATTTCCGATTCTGGTTTCCAAATGATAATCAGCACACCTCCTTTCTGTGTTCTATTAGTTTCAAACTGAACTTGGTCATAAAACTCATCAACCTCTTCTTCTCCTATGGATGGAGCATAAACTTGGACAATCATCCTGCTAAATAGTTGTCCACAAAAGCCAATTAATATTACACATTTATTGACTGCACTGTAGAAGTACAGTTCTTGCTATTCATTCCCTGACTGTAAGAGAAACACCATTCCTTCTTTATTGTTCATGTCCTAAGTAATAATCAATGTGATCTTCTGACTGAAAGTGTTCAATCCCAGTCCATCTCAATCAACTGATGCCTAAATTTCAACGTGTAATTGATTCAGTTTACCTTTTGTTGTGTTGGCCTTTCCCATGATCATGTTACATTCCCACTGTAATTCTGTCTTTATAGTTTTGGATTTTCTTTTTCTGCATGGCAAACATCAGCAAGGTATACTAAAAGGTTTAAACTAGGCATGTCATAAACACTATTAGTACCACTATTTTACCGACCTCGGAAGGATGGAAGGTTGAGTCAACCCTGAATCTGGTAGGATTCGATCTGCCAAACTGCTGGCAGCTGGTGATCAGCAGAAGTAGCCTGCAGTACTGCATTCTAACCACTGCACCACCTGGCTCATCTCTCCCATCAGAGTGAGGCAATACAGCTTTCTTGGATAAGGGACTAAAGATAGAACTTTTATGAAATTGTCTGTGGAGCGAGCCAAAATGTCTTGGAAATAAAAAATAATTTACAGGTAATCCTTGATTAATGACTGTAACTGGAAACGGATTTCCAGTGATAAATCATGATGATCATAAGTTGAGGCACTCACAACCTGATATTTTTTGCAGCAGTCATTAAGTGAATCATGATGGTTAAGTGAATCTAAAGTTATTAAAGCATTCTTCCAAATGGACAGTTTTTGCTGGAAACTGGTAAAAAATAACACATGATTGTGGGACTCTGCAACAGGCCATAAAGACAAGTTAGCAGTAGCAGTTAGTCTTTTTCTAAGCAGTTTACAGAGTCAACATATTGCCCTCCAACAATCTGGGTCCTCATTTTACTGACCTTGGAAGGATGGAAGGCTGAGCCAACCTTGAGCCAGTCAGAATCGAACTGCTGGCAGTAGGCAGAATTAGCTTGGCTGCCAAGTGCCTAAAATGCAGTCATGTGACCATGTGGGTGGGTGGGTGGGTGGGGGCATGACATTTTACAAAGGCCAGAAGTGCTTTACTTCTGGCCTTTGTAAAATAAAAGGCTTCTTCCTGTGCCATTTGTAATTTCATTAAGCAGCTGGTTGTAAGTTGAGGACTACTATATAAAAATTACACTTGTAAAGCATTTATAAACTTACTCTTAAGGTAACACAAATGCTTCATTTAAAGCTGAGTAATGACATTGTTACTGATTAATTAATTGCAATTGCTAATCTACCTAAAAAATGTGGCTGTCATGCGTTGCATTACTAAAATTAGTAAAATAATTAATTAGAAATTGGTACTCTACTGAGAATTTTGGAGGGTGGATGATATATTACAAAAGTGTATAAAATCTCTCATTAAACTCTATAATCATTCCTCTAAGATTACAGTACTGAAAACATTGATAAAAACATAAGAAAAAGAATACTTTTCCTTTAGTCCTGGCATGTCTCCTCCTCTTATTTTACAACAATCATTCAGTGTGTTGGATATGAGTTACATTAGAGAAATAAGTACTCTCAAAGCATAGTTTGTGAACTTCAGGGTGCTATTTTAAAAAAGAGAGATTGTCTTCTGAATAGACTGTCTTCTATCCCTCTTTAAAAACAGCTTGGATATACATGAGGCTGATTTTCCATATGTGTTCAGCCTGGTTAGAAGTGTTTCACTGCCATATATCCTTAGAATATAGTTATAGATAAAGATTTTGCTTACTTTTCTAATGTATTCCTTCCATGTAGCAAATAGAAAACACTGTTGCAATCCCAATATAGATAGTAGCAAACAAAAGTTAATTCATATGCCTCCTATATGCAGACTGATCTTTCATAATCCAGGAAGTAAAAAAAGAGTACATATTGTATAGTTTTTGCATTATGGTAAAATGGGTAAATGATTCTTTTATGTGGGATTTACGCTCACATTTGTTGCATTATTCCAACATGAAATGAGGATAATGATGACAGCAGTGACACTACGCATAACAAAATGATAAGACTTCTATCCAACCAGTGCTATCTTTTGTTAACATGAATAATTTTATTATTCACATTACAAATAGCAAGTATCAGTAAAATGTAAGCAAGACAACAAAAAGTTCTTTGCTGATTAACAACAGGTCTTGATTGAACCTGAAAAGCTTTATCTTGGAAGATTCCAGTAAGTAAAATAAAACGTTCCTCTTGCAAGCATTTAAGAAGACAGAAAACCATACAATGCATGAATTCTGAGGTCATATCAGCATGATCAAGACAACATTTGTCCACCATACTTAGATCATTCTTTTTGATTACATATTTTTGAAGACCAAGTCAAGGGAACTGGGAGTGACTAATCATTCTTTTTTTCTTTTTTTTTTTATTGAAAAGGTTTTACAATACAGAAATTTTTCCATTTTCACCCCCCCTGCCCAATCCCCCTACCCAACCCCTCCCATCCTCCCTCAGCCCCAGCCCCTTCCCTCCCTATCCCCCCCCCTGACTTCCGCTACAAGTTAAAAAGAACAAAATTTAGAACAAGGGAAAAAGAAAAAGATTATTAAATATTCAAATTCTAAATTAAACAAATTTCGAAAGAGGCAGAGAAAGAGAAAGAAGGAAAGAGGGAAAAAAAGTAAAAAAAAAAGAAACAAAAAACCAGACATTAATATATTTAAACAATATTATAATAATAATAAAAAACCATTAATAGTCATTATAATTAAGAACACCATTATAATTCTATCCTAACTACACCCCTTAACTAAAGAAAAACCCCCAAAAACATAAAACATAAGAAATATATATGCATATATAATTATAATCATACAGTTATATCATAAAGAAAATTATCTTTTATTCAATTCATTTCTCAGTCTCTATAATCCAAATTTCAATCTTCTCCTCAACTTGATTGATGTCAAACATATTTCCTCACATAAATCCTGCTTCAATAATCTTCATCTTGCCTCTGCCCCCATCAGCAAAATAAAACATTTCTCCACACAACCCCCCGAGTGACTTTATATGGATAAAATCCAACCACGAAGATATTCACACCTCTAGGAAAGTTCATTCAAGCTAACTTATACTATACCTAAAAATAGGCTTTTGCAGCCTTAACGTTCAAGTCTTGAAAAAAAAAAGGAGAAGAAAAAAACCAACCAAGAGCTGCATTCCCAGATGTTCCTTTAAAATTATTTCAAATCCTGCCACCCTTTGCAATTCAGTCCTTCGGGTTATAAGATATTTTCAATTTCATAGTCTTCTCCTAGAAGATAAATTCCACAAAAAATATATAATTGGGTAACCAGTGATCGCTGCTAATTTTGCAGCAATCTATCAGAACTCAGGATATCATGTCCAATCCAAGATAAACTTCATAGTAAAAATTTTTATAATCCATTTTAGTATATGAATTTAAAGTTAGTCCAACTCAGAATGAACTTTTAACAAATTGTTGTACTTCTTAAAAAAAAATTTATAATCCATTTTTCCCAAATCTTTCAATGCTTTCTGATTCAGTATCAAACAATTCACGATGCTCTTTAAATTTATCACCTGTGGTTTCCAGTCGGATTTCTTCATTGAAATCTAGTTCCTGTTGATTAGCATCACCCCGCATGTCTTGAAGAGTATTGGACCTCTGCTGCTGGTCATCTCGAAGTGAAACTTTGTTTTTTAAATCTTCCTCCAGCAGTTCAAGATTCTGTAATCCCCCAAGGACACTGAGGTGTTCAGTTTTCTCATCAGAAAAATCCGTAATAGAATCCTGTGGACAACCACCAAATTCTCCTTTTACTTTTAACACACTTTGATTTTCTTCTTTCTGTTCAGATTTTGTAAACTCTGTCTTTGACTTTTTAGTCTTGAGATATTTCGGTGCTCCCTTAAAGATATTTTGATAAAAATATTCTGCTTTTTCAATAGTATTCAAACAATGTCTCACACCTTGATATCTAAAAATTATACCAACTGGAAAATCCCATCTGAATGGGATATTACTTCTCTTCAGTTCCTTGACCAAAAAATCAAAATCTTTCCTGTCCTTTACGACCTTCGATGGTAGCTCTTTGAAGATCCTGATTTGTGTACCTGCTACCTTCACTCTATCAGAATAAGACTTTTGTAAAATATCATCTCTCAGTCTTTTGTCAGTAAAGTAAACTACAACATCTCTAGGCAGATTCCTTTGCTTAGCCAAACGTGAATTGACTCTGTAAACTTTCACTATAGAACCCAAGATTAATTCATCTTGTAGCTTTAATAATTCTGCAAAGGCCTTTGCACAAGTTGTTTTTAAGTTTTCTCTGTTGTTTTCTTTTATCCCTCTTAGTCTAATTGCAGATTCCATAGCCTTAATTTGAAGCATAATAACATCATTCTGAATATTATAGTTTTTGGCCTCTGCTTCCAGAAGTTTCGCTTGTAACTCTTGTATCTGAGATTCAAATTTACTACTCATCTCAATCACTTTCTTCCCCATTGCAGCCACCGCAGTTGAAAAATCTGAAGCTACTTGAGCAATAATTTGATTTAGTTGGTCATATTTCCCAGAGACCAGTTCCTCGAGATCCTTCTGTGAACCTTTTATCTTATCTACCACACTCTCTAAGGACCTTGTAATTAACTCTTTTAACTCCTGTTCTGTGAGTCTCTGCAAATGAGACATTTCAACTTTATTCATCTGATGCAAAGGGGAGCCCCCCCTTCCTTTAAGTTTAGGCATCTTTACTTTTAAAAAGGACCAAAAAGAAAAAAAATCCTTCTTACTTCAATAGAAAAAAGAAAAGAAAAAAAAAACAGAAGAAATCTATTTAAATCAGCCTCTGTTCCTTTAAGTTCTTTGTCTGTGACAAAACATTCTTTTCAAAGTCTTTCAAGACTAAACTCTGCGCTCCATTTCCGCTATCACTTCCCTTTCAAGCAGAGCCAGTCGCCATCTTAAAAACTTTCATTTTTCTTTCTCTCCTTCCCCCTTCCCCCCCTCCTCTTCCAAAAAAAACCCATTGAAAAAAAAATCCATACTTGCTTAAATCTTTCTTCTCTCTTTTCCAGCTTGCTCCAATTATCATTTCAGTTGTGGTGTTGCTCCCTGCGTCTGGCTCCGCTAATTAAATAATTAGCGGAGGATCCTCTTGGCGCGGAGCGTACCCTGGGGGTATGGAGGGAGCCATCCCTCTGAGCCCTCCCCAGGACAAGAAAAATTTCCTGGAGGGCTCAGGGAGGTTCAACCTCACCCCCAGAAGCTCTCCCTGCTCCTTCCGTCGAGGAGCAGGATTTTCGAGCCGCCTGCCAGCTGTAAGGCGGCTCTAACGCGCCAAGAGACCGGCGGGCATGGAAAGCCCGCCGCCAACGAGGAAGGCGCCACCGGAAGTCTCCGACTAATCATTCTTTATGCATAGAGCAAGATTATGGATTCTCGAAAGGAAAGGCCACAAACTGTACATGCAAACAGGATCATTGACTGAACTTGCTGTTGGCTTGACAAAGAAGAGTAAAGAGTAAATTCAGGATGGGTCCTGAACGTATAAATACACAAAGCTGGATCACTGGCAGGACACATGTTTATTCTGCCTAGGCCAGGGGGGTCAAACTCAAGGCCTACAGGCCGCATCCAGCCCGTGGGCCACCCTGGAAACAGCAAAGGACCGGCCTGTGGTGCCTCTGCCAGTGAAAATGGAGCTTGGAAGGACTGCGCACAGCCCTCCTGAGCTCCATTTTCACTGGCAAGAGGGTTGCAGGAGGCCGTCCCGGCTGAAAACGGAGCTCATGAGCCCGTTTTTGCCGGCAGAGCTCTCAGGCATCACAAGCACCTCCAAAATGAGTGATGTCAAGCTGGCCACACCCACCCTGGGTCAAACACAACCTTGATGCGGCCCTCAATGAAATCGAGTTTGACACATCTGGCCTAGACCAACTGGCAGCCAAAGTATCCAAGTAAAGTGGATTCTAATGGGTACCAACTTTGTCTCCTCAAGAGTTAGAGCGTGTGTATCTGGCATGGCTGTCAGAACTGCTTCCATTTTTCTTAGCGAAACCAAGGTTGGAGCAAGGCTTGAAAACCTATACACAAAAAACTGGATCACAGGCAGAACCTCTGCCTGGATAAGCTGGCAGCAAAGTCAAGATTGTCCTCAGCTCTGTTACAAAGACCAAACATTGATCCCCAAACAAACCACAAAACTAGAAATGAGAGTTAACTCAACAATAAAGCCCAGTTGTTGTTATAGAAATTGCTAGTTTATACTATTATGTAAAAGTAAAAAGTTGAGGTTTGATGTTATTATCTTATTCTACTGCACCAAAGGGAGTCGGAAGTCAATGCATTTTGTTTCTTTCCCCCCTTTTTCATATACTTTCCCCTTCCCTTTTCCCTTTGCTATTTTTCCTATGATTTTCTTTTGTACTTTTATATTTTAGATTATAAAGTAATAAAAAAATAAACCCCAGTTTTCTAGAACTATGGAAAAGTAAGGAAACTCACTTTTAAATGTGTTTTATTGTTCACTTTCAATGAAAAAGTTTTATTTATATAGTTGCAATCTTCTTTGTTTATTTGTTGTATAAATTAAAAATTATTACAATAATTATTCTTAGCCAATTCAATGAAACCATTAGTTTTATTAGCTATCACACAAATTGATTTATCATTTTAGCACAGCACAATATCACAAAGAATGAAAAGCCCTATTTTAGGGGTATAGTTTGATGATCTATTTGTAATCCACGTTATGTCAACATTTTTCAAATTAATTACTTCAACTTTTCTAATAAAAGCTATTCTTTTCTATTATAAATTCATCAGTGTATTACTTTCTCTTGGATCTTCATTAAATATGTATACTGATGAATATTTCTTGTTCGTATTTAATAAAAAAGTTTAATTTTGATAAACAAAACATTATCATGCATTATCATTTTATTGGTATATGTCAGCTTGATTTAGAATTGATCAGCAGGAAATTCTTTGTTAAATTGACAACTTCAGTGTAAGACAATGTAATAGACAACTTCAATGTAAGATGAATCCTGGATAATTTGGTTAACCAATATTTTGTAAAGTGCTGAACCATTCAATACAAATTGACACAGGTGAGGCTAAATTACAGTAACTTTTTGGATTGTCTATGGAGATTCTCAGTCATCAAGGTCATGGTTGTCCCAAAGGTGCTTTTTCAAAAGGCAACTGAATTTATGTATGTTTGTCCATGAAGACGTTTCACTTCTCATCAAAGAAGAAAAAAACTTTGGGACATTTTTTAAAAAAATTATATTTGATATAGATGAAGATTGTATTGTAGAAAACCTTGCTATTTTCCCCTATTTACAGCGTCTTTGCTTAGGGAGGGTCTCTCCTGAGCCTTTTGCTTTTCCCATCATGCAGCTGTGAGTTATATTCCCTCATATCTGACTGTTCCCTAGGCAGTGTCTCTTCACCTGGTCTCCTTAGGCTATTACAGGGTTCCAAGAATCTGGGACAAGTAGACCTTCAGCATTCATCCAAAGCAGTGTGTGTGATAACATAAAACGACATGTCATATTTCAACACGAGAAGCCATTTTTGAACAGACAGCATATATATGCTGATATGAATCTCCTTGAAATACATTGATGCCTTGAGGATGGATGCTGTATCTTATTTCCTACTATTACTCTATCTTGACTTCAAGATTTTACGGTTTGTAAAAACCCATTTCTTAACATCTAACTAAGAAACTGTGATGGAACATTGCTTGGAAAGAGAATAACACAGTCTTTCTCAACCTTGGTAGCTTGAAAATGGGTGGACTTCAACTCCCAGAATCCCCCAGCCAGCACCGCTGGCTGGGGGATTCTGGGAGTTGAAGTCCACCCATTTTCAAGCTACCAAGGTTGAGAAACACTAGAATAGCAGATGTTTATCTGTCTAAATTCCTCTTGGATTACAAGTAGGCCTTGCTTATAATCATTCATTTAATGACTGAAGTGACTTATGATGGGTTTTCACACTTAACAACCATTGTTCATCCCCATGGCCGTGTGATTAAAATTTGAGCGCTTGGCAACTGGCATGTATTTATGACAGTTGCACTCTCCCGGGTCATGTGACCACTATTTGAAACCTTCCCATCCGGCTTCCAACAAGCAAAGTCAATGGGAGAAGTGAAATTGGCTTAACAACCACAGTGATTCACTTAATAAAGGTTACAACTCAGTTAACAACTGCCTTGCTTAGCAATGGAAATTTGGGGCTCCATTGTGGTCTTAACTTGAGGATTATCTGCTTTACCCCTAGCTATATAAACAGGAGGCCAATGAAAATGTAAATCCTGTATAAAAGATATTTAGGAAATCCGCAGACAAGTGGCATTTTGAAATAATCACTTTTTTAAAAAATTGCAAAATACATTTGCATGGTAAGATTTAAAACTGAAAATATAAAGTACAAAATTCTACTGAATAAAAACATTTAAAGAATCCATTTAGTACATATAGACACTTTAAAAGAAGTGGTTTTTTTCAATGTTTTTTACCAACTTTTCTATATTGTGAGGAAATGCGTTGTATTTCCATTTCACATCACCAGTTGTTCTGGAAATAAGTGTATTCACTCTGATTAGGTGTTTTTCCACAAAACCTGTTTAACAAAAGAACAGTAATTAAAATTCTCAGTTCAAATACAGATTATAAAGGTTTTTTTTTTTAAATCACTTCCTAAAATAGTCTACTGAGTCACATTCAGATGAACTACTCTTTTTTTTTTCCTTTTCATATTCAGTCAGAATACATAACTTCATGCTCGATGACATTGATGCTTTGGGATTATTACCTCAGAGAGATTTTTATTATCATATCAAGTACTATGCTAACAAGTCAGAAGGTCCTGCAATAATTTAATATTCATGCCTTCATGGCATGGGAGCAGGCTATTTGAGGGAATTGCCTCTTTCCCATCACATTTGATTAGATCTAATGATTAGATCTGGCAGAAAAGGCATGCTGTGGATACCATCAGCTGGGACCAATAATTGGTGATTCCCAGAAGAAGTTCTTTCTCTGCTGTGGTGTCTACCTTATGGCATACCCTTCACCCTGAAATTAAATCTGCTCCATCCCTTTTGACATTCCAGAAGGCCCTTCAAACCTGATTATTTAATTAGGCCTGGAGTTCCCAAGGAATCAAAGATGTACTCAGATGGTTCCATCACTAGATGCCAATTCTTTGCCAAGGGTTTGTGTATTTTTTTTAATATATATTTTATGTATGGTTTTTTTATAATATTTATTTTTAATTGGGATTTTATATCTTTGTAATATATATATTTTTATTTCTTGTTTTTATACAGGTAGCCCTCAACTTAGTTCAGTTCATTTAGTGATCTTTCAAAGCTTCAACAGCTTTGAAGAAAGTGACTTATGACAGTTTTTCTCACTTACATCCATTGTAGCATCACCATGGTCATGTGATCAAAATTTGGACGCTTGGCAACAGATTCAAATTTATGATGGGTGCAGTCTCCCGGGGTCATGTGAGCTTCTTACAAGCAAAGTCAATGGGGAATCTAGATTCACTTAACAACCATGAAGTTGTTCACTTAACAAGTGTGGTAAGAAAGGTTGTAAAAATGGAGCAAAATTCACATAACAAATATTTCACTTAGCAACAGAAATGTTGGGCTCAGTTGTGGTCGTAAGTCACAGACCAGCTGTACTTGTTGTTTCATTGTTGTATGCCACCCAGAATTGCATTCTGTAAGATGAGTAGCTATAACGATTTGGCTAAATAAAGAAATAAGCATTTAGGTGTTTATTGTACTACATGTCCTACTTGTTATTCTTCCTTTTTGTTCTAACCAGTCATGCTTGCTCCATCACAAAAGGGTCATGGCTCTCTCCAGACTAGCATATTTTACTTTTAGTTCAGCAAAAGGTAGGTTGTTTTGGATGCTAGAATGTATAATTGTCAGAGGTTTGCAGTTAAACCAGTCTGGTTAATCTAGACTACCTATATTTAGTGGAATGTGGGAAGAAGCATCATATTCACATTCTCTGTTGAATGTTGAATGTTAAATGTTTATGTTGGCCTGTTTATGTACAGTATTGTTAAGCCTAGATTATTAATCAGAATCTGCTGAAGAAGTCATAGGTTGCCTGGTCACAAATAATACTAAAATGTGTACGTTGTACTAAACAAAAGATGAGAAACCATTATATGGTATATTTATGAACCAAGCCAATAGGTATAACCATACCTGGAAGATCTCTGTGGCTGACCTCAAAAAGAATGAATGGCTTTTCAAATGGAAGATGCCCAGACCAAGTCATATATTATGGTGTGCATTCTCCTATTTGAGAAAAACTAGTAAGGAAGACCTGTGTGAAATGGATTGGTTCAACAGCACAGCTCTAAGCAATTATAGGTTCCATCCGTTATGGAAGAAACAGATAAGCCCATCTTGGTTGGATCACAAAGGTAAAATTGCACTGGATGCTTCAAGAAAAGAACTGGGAGAAAAGGTTGCCTTGAGCTATTTCAATGGCTTTTGAAAGAGAACAAAAAGAATACAAAGATCTTAGGAGTAAAATTGTTGGAGTGGGGAAATCCTTAGAAACCTTTTGAAAACAAAAGATTTAATAACAGGAGCATAATCACCCAGGCCAGGAGTAAACAAGAAAGCCACAACAGTGGAATCATAGCAGCTTTTTCATCCTATTTGTTCCTTCGCTCACTTGTCTATACAATCTTTCTAGCTGTAGAAACTATAGAAACACATGCCTGCATAAGGTTAAGGACTCTGAAAACAATGTAGTCTCAATGAACTGCCTGGAATATCTGCTACAAATAAGCTTCTTATGCTTCATTAGTTAGAGTGAGGATCCTCTGCACCTATTTTTACTGCAGAGAAATAAGAGTTTATTATAGAAAACAAAGAGTCCATAAGAAGAGCACCATAACATTGGGGCTCCAGCAATCCCAACAACCACAAAATGACATTGGAGGAGCATAAATGACATAAGAAGCTTATTCTTCTAGTACATCCCCCAGCTTAAAGTAGAAGAACCTATACCAGTGATGGCTAACCTTTTTGCCATCGCGTGCCAAAAGCGGGGGGAGTGCGATGGGGTCACACGCACGCGTGCCCACATCCATAATTCTATGTGCCCCACCCCCCGTGCTCCTCCTGATTTTGGCACGTGATGGCATGGTGGGCCCAGTAGGCCCATTTTTTGCTCTCCTCAGGCTCCAGAGCCTTTCTAGGAGTCTGGGGAGGGCAAAAATGGCCTTCCTCACCCCCTCCGGAGGCTGGAAATAGTGTGTTTCCAGACTTCTGGTGGACCCAGAAGGCCTGAAAATCAGCTGGCTGGTGCACCCATGCATGCTGGAGCTGAGCTCACATGCCCACCTGTGGCACCCGTGCCATAGGTTCACCATCACGGACCTATACCATCCCAGACAAATAGTTGTCAAGTCTATTCTTGAAAATCTCCAGCGATAAGAGTACCCAGAAATCTGGGAAGCAAGATGTTCCCTTGATTGTTCTCGCTGTCAGGCAATTTCTCCTAAATTTGGGTTGGATTTCTCTTTGACAAGTTACTTTTCCCACCCTCAGGTCCTTTGGAGAATAAGTCAATCCCCTCTTCTCTGTGACAGCCCCTCAAATACTGGAAGACAGCGATCATATCACCTCTAATCTTTCTCTTCATTAGGCTAGACAAACCTATGATAGCTCCTTCAACTGTTCATCATATAATTTAGACCCCAGGTCCCTTATCATCTTTGTTGCTCTTTGCACAACTTCTAGGGCTCTCAGCATCTTTGTTGTATTGTGATGATCAAAACTGGATGTCATATTTCAAGGGTGGCCACACTAATGCAGTACTATAATTTCTGCCATACAGACTTTTCTCTCTGCTGCCACCTAAGCATCAGGGGCATCCCATTCAAACCAGCTAAAGTAGTCGGTGCCATTCTTTGCTTACCCAATAAAAGCATTTTCACAACAAGTGTCTTATTCTTTTCCTCCTTGAACACTTATTGGATCATGTTCATGGTGAAGATAACTGAACAGTGGCTTAAATAGCAATAGACTTTTACATTCATTTTAAAATATTGCTAAATATTATTTTAATGTTAAAAATTTAATATATTACATAAGGTAGTGATGTATAACATGATTATTAATTATTATCTCCCAGGACAAAGATACTAAAAAGAGGGCATCTAATTCTGCAGTAACTCTGTACTTTCAAAACTATTTAGTTAGAGGTTTCAGTGGAAATCTTGAAAAAGTCAAGGTCAGAGCAGAAAAAAATATTTCTGATGATTTCTGTCAAGAATTCAAGAGCAAGTACGAAGTTTGAAACTCAGATGAATTATTCTAGCATAAAACTAAGAATTTCAATGGCTTTTACTTCAAATCTGTCAACGGGTCAAGCAATTTCCAATATTTGTAAAGAATCATTGAGGAGGTTACTCGTAAAATACTCGTATTTTATTTAGTGAGATGCAGATCCAGATTCTTTTTACTGTAACAGTCTGCTTCTAAACACTTGGCCCAGTGCTCCTATTTTGTGAATGCATATTAATTCAGGATTGTCTTTGGCAATGGAGAGATAGGTACCCATTGTGTGCCAGCTGCTGAATGAGAATCATTTGTATGGAAGGATGACATCCATGTGTCCAAAACCCCTGGTAATTTTCAGCTGGATAAATATTGCTGGTGGGTCTACAGCGTGCATTTCTTGTGGGATATGAGATTAACATGCTGCCCGCAACAAAGCTCACAAAGCCTGAGCAACATGCAAGGGTTGTATCTCAAAGAGTGCGATGCAGAGAGATCAGTGTGTTTGCAAAGCCAGGAAAAGCAAAGGTCAGGTGATGATGATGATCATAATTATTTCTTGTTTTCCACCGACCTGTGCTGAATTTCAAGCAACTTGAAAATGATTGATGGACGTCCAATGCATCTGCAGCTTTTCAAGCCAAACGACGGGCATTTCCAGCATCTGGAAGGAGACATGGTGGGAATTTTTAAATAATTTCTTTTGTTTTAGTGCAAACAATTCTAAGAACTAAACTATATGACACATTAACTGCACAGATGCAATTAGTGGGCTTTATTTTTGAAGTGTAGAAAGTGGGAGCTTGCTTAGCATTCGGAAAGATAAGAGCTCTTTTTCCTCTCGGGAAAGATCTGACAAAAATCGCTTTTTCCTCAACCCTGCTCACAGGTCTCCAAGCCAGACCCTTTCATTAACACCAGGGGTCCCCAAACTTGGCCGCTTTAAGACTTGTGGACTTCAGCTTTCAGAATTCTCCAGCCAGCTATATATGGGAGTTGAAGTCCACAAGTCTTAAAGCAGCCAAGTTTGAAGACCTCTGATTAACACCATATATGCCCCTTCCTTGCAAATAGCTTATAAGAATTATCCTTTGATTAAGAGGTTTTTTCCTTTTCCTTTCTTTTAGAAGAGACTTCCTCTGATCCCCCCACCCCCAGAAAAACAAACACAGCAGTATTCTTCAGTGGTGCATTGCTTTCTTATGACCATTTCAAAGCTTTCCAATGGTTCTGAATGCCCCACATTACAAGTGAGAATATTCTTCTAACGTTCCTAAGTAATTCTTTCATGCAGATGGACATTTTTTTCACTTTTTTCTCCCCTGCATATCTTTTTACCTTGAGTCCTCCAGTCTCTTTCTAACCCTTAACTCCTCACCACTGTCTTTTAATATGCTTCATAATGAGATAGGAGTGTGTTCCGAGCAAGCCAAAGAGGGCTGCTGAGTAACTAAATTTGATTCATTTCTATGCAAGGTGTATCTCCTTGTCACTCTCTCTGCCAATTGTGGTTGACATTTTCTGCCAGAAAAAGAAGATTAACTTCAGAGGAGGCAGGAACCAGCTTTTTGTGCAGTTGCCCCTGTATTATGCATGATTAAATGCTGGGGCAACAATATTTTAAAATAGAGGGCTAACGTTTCAAGATGTTTCTCATTTATTATATTCCTCCTGCCATCCAGACCTGTTCACAGCATATACTTTGTAGTAATTCCCTTATCATAGCCGAGCCAAAATACAGACACTCATTGATAATTCTGATGATATATTATTCTTAGTCAAGCCTTGGGCAATTGCAGATTAAGTGAGTGACAATTTGACAGTCTTGCCAAATACGCCCAACATTCTCAAAGAGCCAGAATGCCCTGTGCAGCAGATGGAAAATTTAATAATTCTAGCCTTCTGAAACAGCAAAATCTACAAATTAGGGCATTTCACGTATATTGCGGTTGCATTACCTGTACTACTGACTTGGGTAAAGATAAGATTTAGCTTTTCCTGCTTGAAAGATTGCGGTGTCGAACATCTGTAACCCAAGGTTCAGGGTCCATAAGGAAGCTGTACTTTAAACCTAATGCCAGAGCTCCTATCAGCATAGCAGAACTAAACTGATTTTATTTCTAATTTAACATAATTGCATTTGTATAGGAGGATTTAGGCACAGGGAAATTATAGGTCACACCTGTGTCAGCTGTTTACCTGTGGTGTTGATTTGAAGCACCTGTAAGATGCACCTGGCTTGAAAAATCTGTGCCAGCCTTCCAGACTTGTATTGCCGTGTTATTGTAATGCCATACTAAACTAAGGAAAATAATTTTTTCTCAATAACTACCTGCCAAGGTGCAATATTTCTGTAAAAATTAACCATTCTGACTATTCTTTTTATTTTCATCGTGTTTTCAACAGGTGATCTGCCATCCTTTGCTTGTCACTCTGCCATTCTGAGTGGAACTTTGGCAGCATTTACTGTTTTGGTGTACAGAGGAGGGTGAAATCTGTTTTTTAGCTCTTGGATTCATTTAGAGTTTTCCACTACCTCAGAATACTGGAGATTTGCCAAATTTTAGAAATCCACATCTGAAGCATGTATATCTGTGTCACTCTTGATTTTTTAAATCTAAATTTACTACCAAATAACATGTGGAAAATTTGGAGGGACACGGAATGCTGCAGAGGGAGTTTGACTCCGACCATAATCATGGCTAACAAGGTAATATCCATAATATGAGTAAGATCATGTGCAAGTTCTTATCCCAGCGTTTGCCTCTTTGCAATTCTTCAGGGCACAGCTGTAAAAGGCAGGATGCCTGCATTCATTTTAAGACCGTTAGCTCTTCTTCATTTCTGTCAGCACCCACTAGGTAAACCAGAGCAAGAAATACTCAGGAGGGCTAAAAGTGATATTGGCTGTAAAAACAGAATCTCACAAATCTGATTATGCTCTGCCTCCTTCTGCTGTTTACAGTTCATTGAATTAGGCAGGTTTCTGTCTAAGCCTCTTCCAAATTTTATCCTGCTACTGTAACTTGAAATATATTTTATCCCCCTCATTGCTCTGAGAAGGGAGCCTGCATATCTCCATCAAGTTCATCTTCCTAACACTATACAATTTCCATCTATAGCAATTTAGGCATAGTGATGTTCTGTTCCCTAATTTGGAAAATGATCTTCTTTTATGTACCCTTATTTGTTCAGGAGGGTCCATTGAACCTTTGGAAAGATTTTTAGATAGGAGGCTGAAAGAAAGAGGAGAATAACAAGAAAACTTTCTCCAAAAATGGGTCTCTCTCTCTCTCTCTCTCTCTCTCTCTCTCTCTCTCTCTCTCTCTCTCTCTCTCTCTCTCTCTCTAGTGCTGGATCCCACTCTTTGCTTCTTCCTGTATGTATCCATTTCCTTCTGTTTTTAATTTTCAGTAATGAACAGTTCTAAATTTTATTCCTAATGTGGCTTGCTAATGCATTCCTTTTTCCTTCTTGTCCAATAAGTCAGCACAGATACATCCTTTCCCTTAATTTCATACTCCTTTCTCACTTTTTTTTTTTTACAATCCTCCTTTCAGACTATCTAAACAGCATCTTAATTTGTTGTCACCATGCATGCCACTTCATTAGCTATCTCTGGACAAGCTGATACCTGTCAGGAAATATCTTCCAAATGGTGGCACATCTCTTCCTGTTGATGTCATTCAGTGACAAATCTGACCATACTTGCTCAACAGCAGAACTCTATTTTTTGTGTGTGTGCACAAAGTAGCCAGAAACATTTCGGCAAACTGCCATAAGATAAATGATCTATTAATAGTCTTGAAAAAGGAATATAAGTACTGCAGTTATTCATTCCATCAAAAAGTCCCTGTTCTAGATGTGAAAATGCCTTGAAAAACTGGACCAAGGATGTTTGCTGGGCTGAAAACTCTGCTTTTCTGTGTGAATTGGCAATTAAGTGTTGGCAATGAAACAACTGCATTTCCTGTAAGACATTGTCACTATGAAGCTAACAAGAGGCAATTATAATTATAGGATAATTTGCACTCAGTTAAAAACCTAGTGGTAAGCCACAGGGCTCTATTATAAAGAAATTGATTATATAATATCAGTGCACAAATAAAATAGATTTCTTTTAAAAGATTAACAGTATAAGTAATCTTTAACTGGGCTTATCCTCAGGTGCATTTACTGTAAAAATGCATTTTTACTTTATTTTTTTATTTTTCCAGAAATAAAATACAAATTCAAAATTTGTAAATTAAAAAAAGAACAAAAAAAATTACAGCCAAAAAAAAAAAAGAAAGAAAGAAAAAGCAAATATAAAATTAATAATAAACATATGGCCTCCATCCTAGTTGGATGCTGTGTCTCACATAATCTAACAGGTTCGCTCCTTTGCATCGCGGGTCTACAAATAGTTATACATAAGCACAGAATCTGAGATGCAAAAACAGTATTTCTTAAAGACAGATTTGAAAGGTGGAACATTAGAATTGGAAATAAGATACTGATTGGGAATTTTAAAAAAAACCACCACATTCCTCTAATATCATTGTTTGATCCAAATTTCTTCCTAGAAATATCTCTTGCTTTGGGAAACATACTATACATCAGCAATAAGTAACCTGTGACTATTCAGAGGCTGTTGAACTACAAGTCCCTGATTGGAGATATTGGAAGCTGCACCTTATCAATAACTGGAGGGTATAGATTTCCATTCCCACTGTAACCATTACACAAATGTAATGATTACATTTTGGGAGGAAGAAGCACATTCAAGGTTAGCAAATGGTTTTCAGGACAAAAAATCTGCACAGGTGGCCATTTTTGTAAAAAGTGCCTTATGAACTGAATGAGTCTAAAGGAGGAGAAAGACAGAAATTGTTGGCGAAAACAGGCAGTTTCAGATGATGTTTAGGCTTGGGAAAGTTGCTAAGGCATCACTAATCCCAGAAAACAGTTCATTACAGATTTTCCAGTCTCCCTGTCTTAGGGCGGGCTCCTGTGCCCAAATACTTCATATCTGTCTTAAATATTACAGCCTTCGCTGTAATATTTGTATTACAGCAAAGGCTGTAAATTATTAGTACCTCTGCACTAATTAAAGAAGAAAAACAGACAAATCACCACCACCATCACTCCCAAAAAAGCCCTTCGGTTTCCCAAATTTCATTTTTTCTGGTTCAGTCCAGTTGAATTGGACTGGGTTATTTTCTAAACACTGAATTGTGCCTCTAATCTGGCTGTTGTTTTGTTATATATTGTATCATTCTTTGTCTTCCTGATCTCTCTAATCAAATCAACAAATTAAAGTTCGGGCTGAACTTACTTTCTTAACATTCCTTAGCTTTGAATTAATATAACCCATTGAATCAAGATTACCTACAGTGTTTGGCAGATGGTTTTTTTAATTGTGCATTTTCTTGGTTCATCAGGGATTTTCCAATCCACTTTAAGTGTCAGTTTATGCAGGGATGTACAACATAATTGTAGAACTAAAGCAAGATGAGAATGAAGGAAAATGCAAAGGTGCAATCAAAATAGAAGCGACAGGCAAGAAATGAAAGCAATCTTGAAAATAGTGCAGATGCAGGAGTATCAATCTGGAACAATTGACAGAATGTAACAGGACAGGATGATCTGGCTTGCAATAATAGGCTCATGTCCTTTTCCAGTAAGTATTGATCTGTCTTGGTTAGTGAGAGTTTTCTGTCTGTTGAAGGGCAGCAGGTAGAAAGCTTAGGCAATTCTCCCAGTAGTTTGTTTATATGAGATCTTCTCCTCATAATGAATAGCACCAAATCTGGCTTCCAAGGTAGAGGAATCCTATCTCAGAATTAGATCAGTTACTAGAGCCATGATGGTGAACCTATGGCACGGGTGCCACAGGTGGCACACGGAGCCATATCAATTGGCATGCGAGCGTTGCCATAATTCAGCTCCAGCGCACATGTGTGTGCTGGCCAGCTGATTTTTGGCCCTTTTGGCCCTACCAGAAGTTGGGAAATGGGCTGTTTCCGGCCTCTGGAGGGCCTCCGGGAGAGTGGGGAAGGCTGTTTTTGCCCTCTCCAGGCTCCTAGAAAGCCAGTGGGCCCACTGTGCCATCATGTGCTAAAGGGGGGGGAGCACATGTGCAGGAGTGGGACGCATTGAATTATGGGTGTGGGCACACATATGGGTGACCTCGCCATGCTCTCCCCACTTTTGGCACGCGACGGCAAAAAGGTTAGCCATCACTAAACTAGAGGCTCTTCAGTAGTTACTCGAGGTTTCACTTTCCCAATGGAGTGGACCCTAAGTGAAGATATAGATGTGTGTTGACAAAAACATCTGTCCTCTTCATATTCCTTACTAGATGCTCTGTAGCAATGTTTCTCAACCTTCTCAACAAATGCATGATGTGTGAACTTCAACTCCCAGAATTCCCCAACTAGTATGCCAGAGTTCCTGGAGTTGAAATCCACACATCTTAAAGTGCCCTGTCTGCTGCACGAGTCCACTCATGCCAAGATGGAACGATCTTCCTCCAGAACTGAGAACAATTGCTGACCTCCGGACTTTTCGTCGGGCTCTGAAGACTCGTCTCTTTCAACCTGCCGGACTTGCCTGATCCCTTCTATTTTTAATTTTTTTTTAGAGTTTTATTCGGTTTTATACTCTCAGCCTAATTTATATTGGTTTTAGTATGTTTTTAACTTTTTTGTATTGGTTTTTAATTGGCTGTTCACCGCCCTGAGTCCGGTAGGAGAAGGGCGGTATAGAAATCTAATAAATAAATAAATAAATAATTAAATAATTAAATAAATAAATATTGACAAACTCTACTCTGAACTAAGGACATATCTACATTCTTTATTCAGTGTGGAAACTTAGTATGTCTCATTGATTAGTTTTGCCTACCTTAGTTTTGGCTTTTTTACCTTTTCTTATTTCTTACTCAGTATTGATTAATACTGTTCTGTGGATTTTAGCCTTGCACTGATTAAGCTAATCCAAGTGGATCACCACTTAAAACTGAGCCATCAATGTGCTGCAGCTGTCAAAAAAAAAAAAAAAGCCAATGCAATCCTAGGCTGCATCAACAGTGGAACAGCATCAAGAATATGAAAAGTGATACCTCTTTATACTGCAATAGTGAGGCCACACTTGGAATACTACATACAGTGCTACTCACCATGATACAAACATATGCTGAGACCCCACAAAATGCAAGAGCAACAAAGATGATAAGGTGTCTGGAGGCTAAACCATATCATGAATGGTTGAGAGAACTAGGCACCAGGCTGGAAAGGAGAGAGAAACTATTAAACTATCTGCTCCTAGAGCAATAGTGGGGCTGGCTGAGGAATTCTAGGAGTTGGAAATCCACAAGTGTTAAAGTTGCCAAGTTTGGATCCCTCTTCTCTAGACCATGTTTATCCTGTTTTGGATGTAGACTCCCAAGAGGTGGTTCACAGATGGTAGAAGGACATCTCAGAATATGGTACAGAGTATTTTTATTGTTTAAATTGGACTCTGCTCTAAAAAGCTGCTTTTTTTGTGAGGAATACATTGTGGAATGTATATGTATGAGATAGATACATACACAATAACAGTTTCTCTATTAAGAACCATATTTGAATGCATTAATTATATAAGTAGGCAGTAGAAAATTAATAACAGTATCAGTGCAGATGTTGGGAGAAACCAGAGTTTCGAATTTCTTTCTTCTATTAATTGCAGTCTGTGTGATAAAACCAGGACATGGCGATTTTAGGACTAAGATTTATTCATGAAAATAAATACATAATTGCTTCTGAAACATGTTTTCTTCCCCAGGGCAAAGGATGACATCAAACATTTAAAAGCTCACAGATTTAGAAAACAAGGGAGGCATAATTTTAGGGATAATTATTTACAAGCACGTTCCATGCCAATGCAATGGTAAAAAAAATAAGTTTTATTTGCAAGAAATGCAATGCAATATTTTGTGAAAATATGATTTAGATTTTAAAGCAGAAAAAAAGCACCCAGTCCAACAATGTAATGGGCTCAGCCCATCACCTAGCTTCCCAGATTTTCCATTATGCAGTTTGACTCTTTGTTTAGATCTCCTGCTTGCTCTGTTTAATCTCAACCCTCTAACAATTCAGAAGATTGCAGATCTTGAGAACCACACAGTATATATACATGGTTTCATGTATTTTCCCTTAATCTAAAGCAGGGTCCCTTCTCATCTCTTGCAAGCTGAGATGAAAAATGGGCAAGAGAAACTAGACAGAATGCATTCTCCTATCAGTTGTATAGCAATGGATTAAAAAGGGGTCTCTCTCTCATTGTGCCAGGAAACTGTTGGACCAATGATAGCTGACATTGCAGAGAAGCGCTTGTCTAAATGAACTAGAAGTCTGATGCAGTATAAATAGAGGTTCTCTAAGCATTCTTAAATCACATCACATCTTTTATATTAAAAATCTGAGACCAATGCCCTCTCGGTTACTAGGCAGCAGCTTTTTCCATAATCAACCCAAGATGTTTTCAGGTGTGCTTGTCTTCCTTTTCACAAACCACTACAGATTAATCATTAGAAGGTATTAATGCAGCCGCCTGGAACTTTGTTCTTATTGAAGTTAATGGCATTTCCTGTCTTGCCAATTAATCATAGCAAAAAATGTAACCGCCAGAAGAATGCAAGGCTAAGAGAAAAATAAAACACAGATTTCCAAATAAAATAATTCCCAGATTATGCATGTACACATCTCATTATCAAAGCCAAGAGTTTTTCCAATTAGATTGTGATGGTGGCAAAATTAGGGCATTATGTTTAATCTAAGTATATGTACTATACTAGTAAGCCTTTTACATGATAGCATAATTGCTTAAATTGAGTGAGAACTGTGTTTACTCAGATGCATTTCTGCTAAATCCTACCGGCACTGTATCTTTCATCTTTCAAAACTGGTTGAAAAACTACTGAATATTTTAGAAAAGTGAGAAATATTGTATGTTTATGCAAGTAAGTAATCCAAACAAATACAGAAAACAGCCAGCCAACATTAGGTAAAATCTGTATACTATGAATATATTTGAAAGGCATTTCATTATGTGACACTTTGCTTAGCAGGTCTTTTTTTTAAAATATAGAGTAGAGTAGAGTATAATGTGGAAATCTTGCATATGCTTTTAAAAATACCAAGTCTCATTTCACCATTTAACTGTTTCAATCTTGAATAATTCAAGAATGATTCCATTACTTGCAATTTTTTCTTTCAGTGCCATATTTCTGCAAGGTGGCTCTATCTCCACCTTATGGCTATTAGTAACCTCTTCAATCATTTCACTAGTCAGTTTAGAATACTTGTAGAACAGGACTGCCCCCTTTAGTCTAAGATGGTGCAGTATCAACATATGTACAATACAAAGCAGGAAAAGAGCAAAGGCTTTGTTTTTCAGATGTGTTTACCAGTCCAAAAATGTTCATTTCATGCAAACAACTATTTTTTGAACAATCGTCATCAAGGTACATCCTGCATTTTATTTTCCCCTAACTTTACTTACATTTTTCTTAATTCTTCATGACCATTCAATTTAGAGTTGGATTTGTATGTGTGTGTCTGCCATTAGCATATTCCATCTGTTCAATGAATTTTATGGAGACTACAAAGGTCTTTGCTGTCTATATTTAAGTCTACATGAAGATGAAATATAAATGCAAACTGATGGCATTATAGGTGAATTGCTAACTTCTGACATCAAAAAGTGCCTTTAGAGATTGACTGAATAAACTACACTTAGCTGGACTTTAAAAAAGTAACAACCAAATATGTAATTTACTAAGTCACTAATAAACTGAGTTTTAGGCTGTGTTAAACCAATCAGTCAAAAAAATGCAGTGTTTTCTCAGCATTTTTCAGATTCCTACTATTATTTGTTTTGTATTGAAGTATAAATTTGTACAGAAATACTATTATGTATTTTTTTTAGATGTTAAAACTATGGAAATCTGAAAGAAATAAGAGCTGAACGATATTATACGGAATGGATATGTACAAATATGTATTTTATTTGCAGCGCTGAACTATTAATCATAGTAAAAACAAGAAGGGAATGTATTTGGTAAAACACACTTTATTCAAACAATGTATCATAAGTTTTCATGTCCTTGACTTTGAGGGATATAAAATGAGACCAAGAGTTAAATTACCATCAGTATAAATGATTTGGTCCTAAATTTTATATTTTATAAATGATATTTTATATCATTACATAATAAACAAATGGTAACAAATCAACTATCTTACTTCTAGGCATGTGGACCCTGCACTAGGTTAACAGGCATTTATGATGACTTGTAAAATACTACATATTGCCTGATTACTTCTGGGCATTTAAAATTTTATGTTTATTATGCATGTGATTTGCTACATTCCAAATGACGCATAAATGGAAGACAAAATTATGCTATCAACAACACTTATCACACCTTGATGGCATTTACCCATTACAAATAGTTCAGGAAGCTCTTAATTATTTAGCTTTAATAAAAAGATTAACGGTGAATCCTGAAGGTAATTTTAGTAGAGATTTCTTTGCAAGTAGCTGGTAGGTATGTCTTGGCACACAGCAGTTTGGTTTATTTTTTATTTTTTGAAGAGTCTACATGTAACAATTTTGTGGTTTCAGTCTAGCCAGATGGAAAAACTTTCAAAAGCTTTACATCATCCACTGGACGATCTTGCGCATTTGTTTCCACCATACCCACTCTATTGACTATCCCAATTCCCTGGCAAATACGACCAAAGATAGTGTGCTTGCCATCAAGCCACTGGGTTGGTGCTAGTGTAATAAAGAACTGGCTTCCGTTTGTATCTGGACCTGCGTTTGCCATAGCAAGGATTCCTGCACCTTAAGGAAGAAAAAAATATTACTAGTTTATAATTTTTAAGTTATCTGTATCAAACATCCAAACAAAGCAAATGGTAGCACCCTGCTGGGTCTTTATGGCGCATCACTCCTTCACTGGTATCAAAATTCATAGTCAAATCAATAGAATTTTTTTTACTGAGATTATAGGGCTGCTCATGCATTCCAGATGGCTTTTACACTTATACCAACCATTAACATACAGATTTAAGCTCAGGAGATGTTAAGGAGATATTAGTATCTAAATGGATATCTTTCTGTGAGCAACTGTGACCAGGAAAAGGCACAATTTCATTAAGATGCCACTGAAAGGTACAACACATATGTCTATCCTGAATCTGAAGTACATTTCCCACTTCTTACTTAGATACCTGCGCATCTCCATTGACTAATACCTGACATCCACAAGCCTTTGTAATACTAGATGTCTTTCATAGCACTTTCTGTGTCATTTCCACCACTGTTAGGGTATCTCTGTAACTAAAAAAATTCTGGTGTCATCCCCTAAAAACCTAGACTTAACAGATGAAAAGATTTTTATCAGTCATCTGGTCCATGAACCATTGAGACTAAGTTTTTCACAATACTGAATGATGCTTAAAGGGATGCAACTTCTTCCCTTGCTTGCAATGATGAAGAGGTAGGAGGAGGGCACTGCATTTCTACAGTGGCAGGGAAAAGCTGAGCTGGTCATTACCCACAGCAAATGACAACTGTTCGCCCTTGGTCAGACTTAACAGGACCAAATTAGTATTTAGATGAATTGGACCTTATTTCATTTGATGAAAACTCTTGGCTGTGATCTAGACTGGGAAATTGAAAAAAAAAACCTAGAAGACATTCATAAACTACTTGTGTAATTTACAAAAAATATGTTCATACAGTCACTAGCAGTTGAATGCATCTCAAAACAGTTTTTATCTTTTCATCCCTTCCAGGCAGATAATTATTCTGGAGCACTGCATTTCCCTCCCTGGCTCAGGCAGCCTTCCAGTTATTCATGCCTTTGTCACTTCATGGCTCAATTATGGCAATGAAATCTACAAGGGGTTGTCCTTGAAGACCATTTAGGAACTTCAATTGGTACAGAACGTAGAGGTGCAAATAATGATGGACTTGTCTTGATATGCCCATACAATCTCCATCCTACACACACTGAACTAATGGCCAGGTGTGATTCAAAGTGAAATAAAGCAACATGGCATATGGCTGGGTTATCTGAAGGACCGCTTATCTACAAATGTTTCTTCCTAGCCTGCATAATTCAACAGATTAAACAGTATCAAGATTCCAGGAAATGTAAATTCTCTTAGTGGTGCCTATCTTTTGGAATGAGATTTTCTCAAGAAAGACATTCTGAAAGGCTTTGAAACCTGGCTATTTTCCCAGGCCTTGGGTAGGTTGGCTGGACTTGTGCATTATCTGGATTGCCATCTGTAACTATTTTGTAATATTTTAACATTTATTCTTTACTGTATCATTTTTTTTAATTTTGTGAGCTATCCAGAGTTAAAGTCAAGCAAAATAAAAACAACTTTAATAAATAAATAATTTTAAGAGAAATTATAATAAAAATCTATTAATTTGATTTGAGCACAATCACTATAAATTCGGCCACCAATAACTAATTGGGGGGAATAATAATGTCAGATATGCCTTTAAAGTACAATCTTACCAAACTGATTTGACCAAACTGAAGCATTTATCTAGAGCAGGGGTGTCAAACTCACGTCGTCACGGCAGCGTCACATGATGTATCAGGACTTTCTCCCCCTTCGTTAAACCTGTCGGGGCCATGGCCAGCACATGATTCATCCGGCCTCTGGGCCGGGAGTTTCACATCCCTGATCTAGAGCATATAAATCAGTGGTGAAATTTTTAAAAATTCCTTACCGGTTCTGTGGGCCTGGCTTGGTGGAGAGGTATCCTGTGACTGAGTGGGCATGGCTAACACAACGTCACTCACAGCCACGCCCACTCAGTCACATTGACACTATCACCCTGCCCCCCCACCAAGCCATGCCCACAGAACCCGGTAGGATTTTTTTAAAAACTTCTATTCTGCCTTTTCCCTTGTCTTAAGATGCCTGCAACCGCAGCCTCTTTTTTTCGATGTGCCTGGAGGCGCTTCTTGTGCCAAAAGATGCAGCGGTTGCAGGCTTCTTGCAAACGAAAGTTACTGCGGAGCCATTCCCCTTCTTGAATGCGCCACCATCACTGTCCTGCTCCATGCGCTGGCCATGCACGCGCACATCCAACCTGCCAGATGAAGAATGAATAAACGGTGTGCGTGTGCACGATCGGCACATGGAACAGGTCGGAGATGGCAGCAGCAAGTTCAAGAAGAGGAGTGGCTCCACTCCTCTTCTTGAACTTTCATTTGCAAGGAGCCTGCAGCCGCTGCATCTTTCGGTGCAAGAAGCGCCTCCAGGTACACCAAAAAAAAGAGGCTGCGGCTGCAGGCATTTCGAGACAAGGGGGACAAGATGCAGGCTGGCAGGAAGCCAAGCGGTAATGGCTCAGTCCTGGCTTGTCTTCCCTGGCAGCTAGTCATGGGAGGAAGGTAAGGATATGCCGCATGGCAAAGGGAGAGTGGACAGCAACTCCGGGATAAGACCGGAGTTGGGAAATGGTGCATTCCCTGACCCGGGTGAGGCAGGTGGCAAGCGGGCGAGGGGGCAGCAGCAAGAGGGCCTTGGGGAATGGTGCACCCCTGGGCCCCAGTCCCCAACCCAATGCGAAGGGTGAGCAGGCGGCATACATTGCTTACCTTTGGTGAGCTGAACGGGCAAGGCGAGTGGTGAGGCAAGTAGCTGGGAACTTATATAGGGCGAGGATGAGTGGGTGAGCCTAACAGCCAGAAGTGCTGAGCAAGCTGGAAGGGATGAGCGAGCTGGAAGAAGTGAGTGGCAACCGGGTAATCGGGTGGGTGTGAGCAACTAGGGGTGATTGCTACCGGTTTTGTGAACCAATGCCAATCGTCCGATCCAGTCCAAACCAGTTGGATTTCACCACGATATAAATCCTTTTAAACAATTACCTACCTGTAAACTTCAGTTCTGGGTGGAGTTCATCTTCAAACTGCTTGCCATAGATAGATGCTCCTCCTCTTCCTATCACAATAATAAAACTAAATTAATTTGGAAAGCCAACGTAGAAAATGCTTCTTGAAAATTAGTTTTTCTAGGATACCTAGATTTAATGAGCCTGGAGGAATTTAGGAAAAAGCTGAAATGGACAAACTGTGGCCATCGTAATATCACATTTATCTTATACATTAGATTTTATCAGCATTTATTAACACCATATCTAATAAATGTATTTTGAATGTGTTCTTACCAGTTCCTGTTGGATCACCTCCCTGGATCATGAAATCTTTGATTATCCTATGAAACTTGGTGCCATTGTAATAGCCTCGTCTGGAGAGCTCAGCAAAATTTTTGCAAGTTTTGGGTGCATGCTTCCAGTATAGCTCCAAAACCATGAGACCCATGCTGTGAAATAAAATTCTCATTCTTATTTAATAAAATATTAAGATGAAAAAGTACAACATGATATAATATGGCACCTTCATATTTCAGATTTGAAGCAGCAGAATAGAAAAGCTTCTGATGCTTTTGAACTTTGGTATTGAAGAGTCCTGAGAATCCCATGAATAGCCAAGAAAACAAATAAATGCATGACCCAGAGTTCTTACTCAGGGTGCTCATTATCCTATTCAGACCAGTGGTGGGTTTCAAAATTTTTTACTACCGGATCTGTGGGTGTGGCCTGGTGAGCGTGGCATGACTTGGTGGGCGTGCCAGGGGAAGGATACTGTAAAATCTCATTTCCCTCCCCAATCCAGGGGAAGGCTACTGCAAAATCCCCATTTCCTCCCGATCAGCTGGGATTTGGGAGGCAGAGAATAGATGGGGGTGAGGCCAGTCAGAATTTTTACTATCGGTTCTCCAAACTACTCAAAATTTCCGCTACTGGTTCCCCAGAACTGGTCAGAACCTGCTGAAACCCACCTCTGATTCAGACATATTATGCGAAGACTTAACTCACTGGTTGTAATAATAAGAAAGATAGCAAGTAAACAGTAGGATAACCAGCAGTAAGGAGGATGGGCTCAATTACAGTGGTGATGAGTGCACCTCTGGAAGCCCATTGGGGACAGATCGTCGTGGGCAAAAATTATCTTTTAAGATATGTGGACCTCAATTCCCAGAATTCCTCAGTCAGAAATTCTGGGATATCAGCACCTCTCGACTCTTTCCTCTTTAAGCTTTTGGGAAACTTAACCGGAATTGGTCTATCAGACTGCAATGGTTCCCCGCAGAAGTTTTCCACGAGCTTTTCTTTAGTTCGTGCTAAAACCCAACCTGGCACCTTTCCTCTACCATGCTACCCAACCCTTCCTCACACTTACGTGGTTTCCATTGAAACAGTCGGCGGCTGCCAAGTGTCCGGAGGCACCGCAGCCATGCTTCCTTCGTCTGCCGCTGGGGGAGTCAAATTCCCGCGCCACACTTCCGGTGTCACCTACTAAGTCGTCCCCTCGCAAGAGAAAGCCGAAAAGGGGGGCGTCGCCGATGGGAGTTCCGCGTGCCTCGGGCCAATCGCCATAAAGGAAGCCTGGACTCTATTGTGACGGAGTCAAAAGGGGGAAAATTCGAATTTGCTTTTGCCTCTCTTTTCTTTTCTTTTTTTTTGGCTGTTTGTAGCAGCGGAGGAGCTTTGCGGTGAGAGCGTGGGGGAGATGGTAACGCTGGAGGCGGGGATGGCTTGCATGTTGCATGGATGGGTAGGGTTTTCGCACGAAGGGGCCAAAATGAAGCCGAATTTAGGATTTAGGTGAGGTTAAGAACGAAACGAGAGCGTGCAAAACATTGAATGGAGACTCGATTTGCACCTTGCTTTTGTTTGCAAATTAAACACCCGTCTTTAGCTCCTTTACTCAGGAGCTAAAACTTGCAATGTTGAACATATCGGGGAATCGACCCCCTCGCTTCCCTGAGCAGAGTGAGATTTTCCTCCAAGCAAAGTAAAACTGCTTCCTGCCTGCCTGCCTTCCTCCTCGTTAGGGTTGCCCTTGATTCTTGTAAGCTGTTTTGTTTTCTTTTTAACGAGTAAGGCGAAGGAGGTCTTCGTTTCTTCTAAGAAACATATCGCTCAAGAAGACGGCAATTTAGTTACTATAGTCAAAGGATGGTCAGACTCGAAGGACTTCACTCCCAATCTTGGGATACAGCGTAACAAGTCAAACGGACATGGATATAGATTATAGATGGCTTCATTCTTGCCTGAAATAAACTGTGGCCAGGGCTACAGCGGTTTGGAAGCTCACTGGTTCTACCGAGTTCAATCCTGGTGATACAAAAGCTGCTCCAAGGTGGCCTTATACTCAACATCCTTATTGTCAGTGTCCTTTTGAATAATCAGAGTAAAGAACGTTGATTCTTATCCCTAAATTGAGGAGAAAACCTGCATAATTTTCATTTGGATTGGATTGTTGAATTGGATTGCTTGTTGAAGTTGAAACACTGAAAGCACAGCATTCCAGAGTCTTTTGATTCAAAGTTCTTGGCTCCCACTTTCTGACTGCATTTGTTAGATATTGTTTTAATAATGTAATGAAACTACTCTGCAATTTGTAACAATTTTAAGAGCAGGAAGTTTCTAACAGATTTAATGTAACCACACCCATCTATAAATACCCATTCAAAGTGCAGAATAAGAACTAGTAAGCCAAAAAAAGGGCGAGAAAGTAAAAGATACTGTAACTAAATTAGTTATATCAACACCATTTTATTCTCCACAGTTTTCTATCCCTGCAAAGTGTTCTTGCCTATGCAGTGCTTTTTGTTCTTAAATTTCATCCCTCTCTTTTTGAGGATTTCATCTATTCCATCCAACCTCTTGGTCTTCTCTTCCATTTAACCCACTTGCTTTTCCCTTACTGCATATATTTTCTCTGTAGTTCGGTCTTCATTATATCACAGAATCACTCCAGTATATTTCATACAATTCATTTAATATTTGCTGAAATTCATTGGTGTTTTCAGTCAATAATACACAGGAGATACATACAAAAATACACCGCCATTTCTATTCATAATCAATCTGCTTGTAATATTGCCACAAGTATTATTTATACATATATTCAAGTACATTAAATAACCAAAAGGAACTTATTCCCTGCTCATTAGGGAACAGTTTGCTAAGCATTCTGTTCATTCTCACGTACATTTTATTTCCACGTCACTCTTCAGCAACCATCTTTCAATTCCAATTCCACAAAAAATGATCCAGTGTCAGGCAATTTACTTCATTGTGTATTTACACATATTAACAACTACAATAAATAATCTTCCTCACATTCATACATTTCTCAGTGAATTGCTGAAAAGTAAGATCTAATCTGTGCAACCCCTGCCTTGCGTAAAGCTGCCCTGTACTTCTCAGATTCTGCATCCTGACATAACTTCTATCCTTTCAAGGAGAATTCTACCAAGCATTTTCGCAGGCATACTTAATAAATTAAACTCCCTGTAGTTATGCATTCACTCTTATTACCTTTCACTTTCTTCTTTCAAAGGTAGGCACAAATGCAGGTCTTTTGCATACAAATGAACAAGTAGCACAGTCACTTCATAAACAAACCACACCCATAGTTTAACTTTTATACATTTTTCAACATTCTCATAGTATTTATTTTTATTTATTTTTTCTGGAGTACTAACATTTACAGCATTTATTTTATGTGTCTCTGTCATGCCCATACAGATCTCTAAAATATACCTTTCAGGATTCCTTCTGTTCAGTTTCATCCCAGAGCATTTCATACCCAATTCCAAAACTTTTTCATTCAAATATTTCTGCATTTGCTAATCTGAATTGGTTCTTGCTATCTGATTACATGCCTAGTCATTGTGTTTTTTATATACAAATTACTGAGTATTTTTAATTCTAATTTCTTGAAACACTCTTGTATTTTTTTCCCTCATCCACAGTTTTTTTCACCATATTTCACCAAGCAGCCTTTTTCAATCTGCCATTAGTGAAATTTCTGTAACTTCTGTAGCATTTGTTGAGTTGGCTTTTTCCAAATTCCACCTTTGCAGAATGCAGAATATAATATTATCAATAACAACTATTGTATAATTAAGACACATACATTATTTTATGGATTTCAAATTTTTAAAATAATAATAGATGTCAGGTTTAAAGTTGCTATTAAATTAGTAAACAAGATGGTTTTGTATGATCAAACCAGGATTAAACTTTCAAATAAAAACTGTTTACCTGAAAACCTGGAACGTCAATGCCAGTAATCTGAAGATAACAGCTTTCTATGTTCTAATCGAGTTATTTTTCTAATATGTAAAAATAGCAGAACACATCTCCCTTAACATTCAAGATGTATTTAACTGTTATCTTCCCACTTCAATTGTTTAGTAGTATCCTGAGATGATTGCTAGAAAGCATGGAATCATCAAAGGGTGAGTACAGAAAGTCAGTGTCTATGCATTTAAATATATGCATGAAATTGTTCCACACCATATCCAAAGTCATTTGGACTACAAACATTACAATTTGTGGCAAAAAAATTTATAACATCAGTCTTCTTTGTAAAAGTTCCCTTTCAGGATGGTGTAGAAACTTTTTAACACTGTGTAATATTTGATGTGAAGCTTTCTGTACGATATTATGAAGAATTATAAATTTATTCAGGTAGATTTCATTTGGTATAAATATGCCTAACTATTCATAATTGTCTAGGTCAGTTTACCCCATGACATGTATAATTTCATATTAAAGTTATTAATAGCAGAATAATGAATAGACAGATGACTTTAATTCTCTGTTTTGCCACTAATTTTCTGTGTGATTCAGGGCACAAGAATTAACAACTTTTGTTTCCATAGAGTTTATAAGGGCTTTAAGTAACTTTTTGTTGGGAATATTCTTCACTACAAAGTACAAATAATAGTGTGCTCTCTCTCTTTCTTCCTCCCTCTCCAAACCCCCCCCCCCTTCTTGCTTAGAATTGTTAAGATGCCTAGGTAATATTTGTAGTGATGGTAAAGGTTAAATAGGTTAATACTTCTAATGATTATGATTTCTTATTTTTCAGATATAAAATTTATTACTGATGAGACACTGGATTTTGAACTATTTTCTCCATTGGATGGGTAAGACTTATAAATAATTACTGACAATTCATAGAAGCGATCACGAGTAAATAGCAAATGTGTGAAGTTGGTAAGCAAGTACCTTCACAACCACTAACAGTGTTTTTTTTTTTAAATTAAACATGGAATTAGTGACTTTAGTGGCCATGAACTCATGTCCAGTCCCTCCTTGCTATCTTGACCAGGATCAACTGATAGTCCTTCTAAGGATATTCTAATAATTTCCTTGATCCTGCTCATTCAATTTTTCCATTATCTTTCCATTCTTCTACTTCCATCAATCAGGCTATGCACAATAATTTTTTCTAGTTCATCATCCATTTGCATTTCATATTCAAATTTTGTCTATGTAATGTATGAGTTTCTACTTAGGGATCAGAATTTTAAAGGAATCTTTACTTTGTCCAGGACCAACTGACAGTTGTTTTCTTGTAGGTGGCACTACTCTATCAAATCCTTTCCCTTAATCTATTACAATATCTAGTTTCCATATCTATATGTTATCATTTAGGGAGGGGATTGTCTTAACTCTTTTGTCATAGAAAATATCCTTAATCTTCACATCTTATATAAATTTGTCATTGTTTTCATTGCTAGGATTACTGTACTTGCTTTAACTCATGTGAAACACTCTCCATGCCTGTCAGTTCTTGAGTCCAAAAAGGCAAAACTATCAATCACCTTCATTTCTTTGATTCTACCTGTGAATTCAGTAATTGTGGTTGATATGTTTGTCATCTTAATATTTTTCACTTTTTTTTATGAGATCTTTTTTTCACTAAATTAAATATACTAAATTTAGTCCTCAATTGTCTTATATTCTTACTGTATATTCTCTAGGTCAAATCAGTGGGTTTTACAAACTGTACCTGAAAATGTCCTGATGAATTAGAGTATATGTCTCCATTTTCTATATTTTATTATGAAAGATTTGATTTGGACGTTGTCCATTCAGTGATGTCCAGATGTGATCTGCCTTTACATTGCTTGATTGAAGTGGTGGCAGTGAAGACAGATGTTTCTTCATAAAACTCTTAACATCTCCTGCATTGTTGCATTTACTTAGCCTAAATCTTCTTGTAATTCCAGTTTTCTCCATTTTTCCAAATTTTGCATTTCAATCATCCTTTTGCAATTAGCCATAGAAGTTGTCAATGGCTTCCATCAATGTGTCTATAATTGGTGTATACCTTTCTTGATATTGATGTTCACTATATGCCCTCCTAATTCTGAAATATATTATCTTGTCATTTATCATGTTATAGGTAAGCACACTATATCTTTTCTAAGTATCAGTGATGCTTCATTCCTTAGTATGGCCTCATGTCCTTCATATATAATATATTGTAATTAAAGTGACCAATTCTGATTCACTTAGTATATCTACTGAGTTATTCCTAAAACATGCAGTATAGTACATTTCATTGCTACTTTGAAAATGTCAGATTTCCTTTGGATCATCGTACTTTATATTCCGTGTTTCAACTTAGTCTGTCCTTATAAAATGATGTTACAGCCATGTCTATAAAGCTTCCTTGACAACAATAAAGAAGTGGCTTGACATCTTCTGGCATTCATTTTGGAGTTCCTTTCCTAGATTACAAGCTCCACTTGCCTTCATTCCTACTGAGTCATTCTTACTTTATTTCTCATCCTTCTGATCTTATCAGCAAGATAAAGTTCTTGCTGAAGTTCATGATCATGCTGTCAGGATCACTGAAGCTACTAAACTCCCTTGGAGAATAAAAATGAAAAGCCCAGTGCAAAGCTTTTGCCCAAGGGTGCACAAATGAAGATCTTAGCGGATCAATTAAATTTCTGGGGAGAAAAGTGAAAATATACACAAACGATTCTAATTTGTTGTCCATTCCTTAAATTAAAAGATTATGTATCTAATCCCTAATATATTTCCAATGTATTTTTAAATAAAAACAGTTGAAAATGCTAGTACTGAGAAGCTTTATTCTGGTTTTGTACAAAAGCCAAATACTTTAAAATCAGGCCAGGTAGGAGCAGCTTTCTTAGGTGACCTTCTTATATTCTTTTTTTTTTTACAATATTTACATGGCTCTCATAACAAGTCTACAATAATAAAAATATGAAACTTTATTTTGAGTTACATGGCTGTTTCCTTGAATGTGTAAATGTGTTACATTTTCGCTCTCTCTCTCTCTCAGCACTTATTGCTGCTATAGACAAGAAGAGGAAGAGTCTATAACTTGTCCCCTTGAACTCAGTGACAAGAGTGTGGCACAAGCAGTTGATCTGAACATCTTATTGAAAGAGAATGATGGAAGGGCCAAAGAGCCAAGTCTCCAGTGGACTCCACTGACTCCACTGAAGCTGGAGGAGGTCATGAAAGAAGCTAACCTGCTGGCTAGGCAGCTTGAGAAATGTCAGCTTCTGGAAAAGAAGAATATCAGTTCTGAAACAAAGCTTGAGACAGTTCTAGAACATGAGCTTTTACCCCCAATCAGGTTCGTGTGTGAAGAGACTAAGAGCCCCCAGAACTCCCGGAGAAAGACTTTCAATGTGAAGGACAGTCCTCTGAAAGCTCTGCTCCCAACAGTGGAACCAGTTACCTGCTTGGCTCAAGGTTCCCCCAAAACTCTGTTTTCTGAAGGTAGAAGTCCTTCTTCCCGCCTGGTGGACTTGCCTAGTCCCAGAAGACTCCAAAATACATCTTATGTTTGCAGCACTGTGGTTCCCCAAGCTAAACTCTCTGAACCTAAGGCCTTGATGACAATGACATCCATCAATAAAAAGGTATGGTGGCAGGACAGAAGCTCATCAATAAGGCATGTAGATTGCGAAGATTGTGCTTAGGTTGTGCCATTGGTTTTGATTCTGATTTCTTCCTAAGCTTGTGCTTATTATACTTAGTCAGCCTTTCAACTCTGTAAAGAGTTACAGCTCACAAAACCTCAGCAATTGGACCTCCTAGATTTTTTAGAATTGTAAAGATTGCAGTGTCAGGTTCGCTAACTGAAAATGTTTGTAGACATTTCATCCACACATATTGCACACATAATGGCTTCCTTTTTAATCTAATTGCTGGGTTAAACCCCCATCCCCAAATCTCTGGACTGCTAGACCTAAAGAATTTGTTTCTTTTTAATATTTTAAACTGAGATAGTACGGTTGCAGAATTTTTCCATATTGCAGTAGTTACACAAAGATCATTTTAAGTAGCTCTGCATGGTGCTTATTAGCATTATCTTCCTATCACTATATAATAAAGATGATGCAATAGTTCATTACATGGATTGTGACAATGTGTAGCATTTCTTTACCAATTTCTCCAAGTACTTTTTGTGGTAATCTATTTACTAGCCCTGTAAAAGATAATTTAGCTTTAATCGTTTTCATTTTGTGAAACTGAATCTGCAAATTCAGTATTATGAAAGAAAATTCCCATCCTAGTATCTTCTTTCTCTATCCAGCACCTTCTTATTTGAATAGCAGAATAACAGAGTTAGATCTTGGGGGTTTCTAGTCCACATGCCTGCCCAAGCAGGACACTATACCATTTCAGACAAATGGTTGTCCAACTCTTTAAAACCTCCAGTAATGGAGCATCCACAATTTCTAAGGGCAAGACATTCCACTCATTAATTGTTCTGTCAGGAAATTTCTCCTTATTTTTAGGATGCTTCTCTCCTTGACTAGTTTCCGTCCAAGAACATGGGTGAAACATCCAGAATAAGCTTCTTGTTTTGCCTTTAGATGCTTTGGAGAATAGATTGACCCATCTTTGAGGCCGCCCCACACATATTAGAACACTGCTATCATATCACCCCTAGTCTTTCTTTTCATTAAACTAGACATACCCAATTCCTATAACCGTTCTTCATGTTTCACTTCCAGTCCCCTAATCATCTTTGTTGCTCTTCTCTGCACTCTTTCCAGAGTCTACGTATTTTAATATTGTGGCGACCAAATGCAATATTCCAAGTGTGGCCTTACCAAATTATACATTATATCCTCTGCTTTGAGTTTACATTCCCATAGTTGCCTTATGCTTCAGAAATCACAAGGAAGCCGTACTATTTTAGAAGCATCTTCTGGAGCAGATCAAAATGCATAGAGTGTAGTAGTTAATACTATTAAACAAGAATGTATCTCTGTAAAATCTAGTATAGTATATACAATCATGATCATGGATTCTGGAAATGCAGTCAAAGTCCTTTGATTTTTGAGAGAGAGTTATATACATTTAGGAAAGATAGTTGTTTCACTTTGCACTAAATGTATAGTAAAAGGAGAGAGGGACAGAAATGCCTACTGTGCTCTTTCAAAACCTTAGGTTTTTGCCCAGAATCTATGCCAGTCAATTTTAGATTTGTAGGAAAGTTGTTAGGAATTGAAGATTGCTAAAGCAGGAGTAGCTGCATTCCCTAAGTAGTTAATTTTATGGCTCTTGTAGTCCCTTTTATTTTATCAAACAGCTTGCTAAGATTTTCACCATCTCAAGGCAGAACACAAACAGAACATTCAATGTCCTAAAATAGGTGTACTATGTTAAACAAATAAACAAACAAAAAACAATCTGCCTGCAACCTTGGGAATGGTAGGAATCCAAAACCTGGCTCTACTAGTATATAGCCCTGCCTACAGCATATCATTGCATCACCTATGTACATCTCAGCTTCCCTCTTCTAAATGGGAAATACAGCTCTTGGCCATCAAATGTTTCTCAGTCTTTTTATATCCACCTTGTACATTACAGCACAGCCGTGGAAATAAGTTCTGTGTGTAGTCCATTTGGAAAAAAATATGTTCTGATAAGCATGTTCAGACAACCACTTAAAACTTTGTTCACCCAAGTTTATGTACTTTTCGGTTCTGTAGAATCTGCCTGTTTGTTTTTAACTTAGTCATATGTTTACTGATTTTTTGCCTTTTAAAAACTGCTGCTCGGACCATACTTCTTCGAATGGAATATGCATGTTCTGGTTTTTTTTTTCCCCCACAGAAAATCTGTGCAAAAAGCTTTAGCTAATTTTCTACAGAATAGCAGTTCCGTTCAAAAGCTGCAACTGTTTTTTTTTCTGCCTTAAGCTTCAGGCAACCATCACAAACGAAAGAACAGATAAACTACTGGTCCTCCCCACTACCACAAAAGGCCAGCAGCCATTGCTGCATTTGAAACCTCTCCCTCAAACCAGCATAAGGAAAATGCAGAGGAAAACAGAAGCTTCTGCTAAAAACAGTCCTGATCAAGGCCCACAGGTATTTCCAACAGAAATGCTGCTGGAGGGGTTGGGAGGGGGGAGGGAAGAGAGAAAACTGGGCAGATAGTTAAGAATGTACACCACTGCGTAAAAGCTGTATGTATAGTGACTAACGTTTGCATGGTTCTCCAGGCTGAAAGGGTGCTTAGCATATCTTTGTTTGTAGCAATGCAAGCTAAGGCTATAAACACGTCAAAAAGCATGCGTGTAAGTTGTACAATTTAGCCCTCATATATATTCATCCATGGAAGGGTGTATATGCATGTAGGACCATATGTTTGTTTTTCATGCACAACAGAGAAGCTTCTGAATCTTAATGGAGCACCAGCCATCTTTGTGATAGCGTAACACAATCCTATAAAATGTAATTTCCTCTGGAATCTTGCTGTGAATATATTTGCAGGTTTCCTCTATCCAAGGGACAGTGCTTGCTGCACAACCGAAAGGAAAGCCAAATCCTCAGATGCGTCTCTGGCAGACCAGCCCTGTGAAAAAAATTCCAGTTGCTCCAGAAAAGATGGCACCTCTCCAAAAGAAAAATGCAAGTAAGTTAAAATAAATGACCGGTACTTGTATTTTGCCTTATCCCTTGATCAGGTTTCATGAAAATCTTGGCAAGATTTCACAAGTGGTTTGCTATTGTCTGCTTCCTAGGATTGAGTGACTGGCCCAAGGTCACTCAGCTGGCTTTATGCCTAAAGTGGACCAGAATCCACAATCTGCTATGTGGCAACAAGAGATAAACTAGTTTATAAACAGTTTTTTTAGCTGTTCAGTCTGGGTCTTCACTAGGTCAGGTGAAAACTATGAACAACTGAAGTCTTATCTACATATCACATATTACTGACCCAACATTAATGCCTGATTCTCTAGCTGATAAGCGAACTGGTATCAGCATTAATTCAAATCTTTAGAGCCCACACACTTTCCCCTTTCACTATGAGTTGCCTTTGTTTCTTACTCCATTCCTTGCTGTGAGACTGCTGAATGGCTGTAGGACAGGGACTTAAATAAAGTACTCTTGAAAATCCATATAAACAATGTATCTTGGCCCCTATAATCCTTTTACATTTAAAGAATTAAGTAGGATCCAGTCACTATGTCTGGAAACATTTTGCTGGTTTGCCATTAAATCAATTTATTTTTCTTTCATCCCAGGTCAGGTGAAAACTATGGGAGGCAATGACCTCAAAAGACAAGCCATCTCCAAGCCTCGTGGTGGTTCTGGTCAAACAAGACACACTGCCACATCTCCACTGGCAAGCCAGCTCCCAAAGCCAACCAATCATACTGCTGCTGTTTCAGGCAGATACACAGTTCCTGGGAAATCCAGCCAGTTTAAACCAGTAAGTTCAGAAACATCTGGTGGGCAGAGATCCACTAAACCAACTCCTGGGATTGGGAAGAAAGGTGAGTGAACACACAGGGACATGCTAAAGAGATTTTGCAATTCTGTTGAAATGTAGTTAGAAAAACTATACACAGGGATAAGATTGTCCTCAGTGCCATTTCATCTGTTAAAATGGTAGGCGTGTGTGACCTCAGATTGCCTTCTTAGGTGAGAAACAAGTTCTTAATCTACACATAATATGAAATAAGCCCATCTGGGTCTTGTTTAGATAGTACAGGTAGTCCTCAGTTTACAACCATTTGTCAGCTTTGGAAGCCATATTAGGCCGGAAGCTTCCATGCTGCCACCTTCTCTCCTATTCGGAAAGGTGGTTGGAGACCATTCACTTAATGACAGAAGTTACAATGGCATTGAAAACAGTGACTTGTGCCTGGTTTTCATACTTATGACCATTACAGCATCCTCATGGTCATGTGATCAAAATTTGGATGCTTGACAAACTGGCATGTATTTATTATAATTGCACTGTCCCAGGATTATGTGAATATCATTCGTAACCTTCCCAGACAGCTTCCGACAAGCAAAGTCATTGGGGTTCAGTTAGGGTCGTAAGTTGAGGACTACCTGTAAAACCAAAATACCGTAATAGGAGCAATGAGGTGTAATCATTACATCATTCCTCATTCTCACAATTCTTTATCATCTTGAAATGCCATGAAGTACATCTGTAACCATGCCGGATAATGGACTACATAACCTGGTTTATAGGTTATTCACTTTGTGTTTCCTTTAGCAGCACATACACTAAAATAGGAACAATAGAGAGAAAATTAGCATGATCTAGGTACAAGGAAGATATAGAATTTCTATACTCTGGATGCCAGGACAGTCGTGTGTTAAACAGACACACACAAAAAAAGTGTTTGCAATTCCAACCTAGAAAGGTCCTTGAATTTGGGAGAAGATAATTTACAGCATGCCACATACCTGCCCTTGTTTTGACTTGTGGACGAAATGGACTTGATCATAAATCTTGAATGTAACCTGTTCATAAGTAGAGCACTGTCTGTATAAGAGAAATCCTCTGGTGAAAAACAGGATGACCTGTTTCTTGCACACTTTTACACTTACATTTTTGTACTGAATACGGTATACTGTTTTCCTTCCCTACTCTGCATGTTGTCTAATGTGGGGACTTCAGCTCCCAGAATTCTCAGCAATGGACACAACTGGTAGCACTCAGGTTGCCATATTGAATCTAAGTGAGCTGCCAGATTTTTTGTTTTGCTCAATATGTAGAGAGGGAGGTTAAGCCTATTTCAAGCAATGGATTTCCCATATAAGAATAACACAAGATTAGAGTTCTGGTTGATTTGGTTTTCTCTGCTCAGTTTCCGGTCAAGAATTGTCTGACCTTTTGGAGAACATAAGTTTCCTCCATGATGGAATTATAAAGTAAATAATGAATTAAATACATTTACTTCTCTTTTCTCACTCTCCACCTCCCTCTACAGCTGCATGTCAGAAGCCAATCCCACCGGGCACTTTTCAGAACAGCAGGCTGAGACTGCCAAAGACTTCTAGCAAGTCAAAATGAGGGGATGGATCCCTGGGTTTTGAAGCCATGTAAGTGTCCTACCTTACCAGTGTCAATGGAAAAACACTGGGTCTCTAAGACAGTCTATGGAGAGAAAGTCAACCCATGTATTAGTGGGAGATTATCTGCAGTGATCATCTATTGATTGATCTGGATGCTGAACACGTGTGGATCCAATGATTAGCAGCTGAAAATCTATCCACATTGATTACAAAAACAAAATCCCAACCCTCAGATTTAAAAAAGTACACTATTGATTGGTTTAAATAATGGAATAGATTTACGGTGTATGTAAAAAGTACAACACAGGTAGTCCTTGGCTTACAGTTGTTCCTTTAGTGACCTTTTGCAATCTTCTGACAAGCAAACTCAGTGGGGAAGCTAGATTCACTTAACAGCCATATCACTAACTCAGTAACTTCAGTCATTGAGTCAACTTCAGTCAACTGTGGCAAGGAAGGTCATAAAATGGGGCAAAATTCACTTAACAAATGTCTCGGCAACAGAAATGTTGGACTCAATTGTGGTCACAAGTTGAGGACTACCTGTACAAATTAATATTAAGTGCATACTGATTTCAAGCATTTGTAAACCTGTCCTAACTACCTACTCCATCTGTCCTTTAAGATAAAACTACCAGCCATTACTATAATCTTGGGAACAAGCCAGAAAAAACTGATAATCTCGGGTGGTGCCTTCCTTTTGAAGATAAAGCTGCTTTGGTCTCACAGAAACTCCTGGAATCACTTCTTTCAAGAGAACTTTCAAAGCTTGCATTGTGCATCTCCTCTAATGTTATCACACTCTGGGTTTGTGGTTTGAGGATCCTGGAGTAAGGAAGCAAGGACTACCAGTCCTTGTCCTATCATTACATTCCTTAGATTTACAAGTGAAACTTGTGTGGGCTAGAAGTCTTGAGTTGCGTCCTATGACAGTTTGCTGAGCCATTGCTGAAAGGGAGAACTTCAGCTCAGCAGCAGAGACTCCCCTGACTTTTTGACAGTTGGTTTAGCTTAAAACTTTATTAGGTTAAAAAAGCCTTACTCGAGCCCAGTGGAATATTTAGTCTTTTATAAGATACGCCAACCACTATACAGCATTGAGCTGTAAAGAAACATTATGTAATACTGAATAATGTATGCATTTTTGATCATTTTGATATTACTTTAAAAGTAAACACTAACGTACACTTTCAGTTGTTATATGTGAAGGACTTGTTTCTTTCGGTTAAACTTATTCAAAAGTAAGAAAGCTTTTGATTCTTATTATGTGAAAGACTACACAACTCTCATGTCAAACCTCTTTATCTTTTCATTCTTATTCCATACCTCCTCTTTATATTAAACTGAGGATGGCCAGTGATAATGTTGGTAATCCACAGATTTCCTGTGCTATTAATAGTTGCATAAGAGACAGAAACCTAAACAGGTTAAGAAAAAATAACTTACTCTGTTATGGAGTTGATAAAGATTTACCCCAAAACACGAATCACACTCATAAAATAGCATTTGTATACTATTCTTGCTTATTCTTAGGGCATTTGTGGCTTAGATGATGGAAAAGCAGTACACAGTACTGAAAATACTTGTGCTTGTGAGCCAGTTTTATACCATTTAGACCTATATAAAGATGAAATAATACTTCTAAGCTGGTGCAGTGGAATTCTTAGAATCTGAGTTTTGAACAAAGCTACCTGTCTGCCTTCATCATCCATCTACTTAAGTAAATTTGCAACAATCTAACCCAGAGAAAAATGCCTTGATCAAAAAAATCTTCAGCTCCTTCTAAATTAAATGGTGCTTCCCTGTTGTACAATAACGCTTTAAGTGAAGGAAGTTGAGACTATTTAAACAATCTCTGCAGAAGGGGTGTAATAATGTGTTAAGCACAGCAATACTCTTGATTTCAAGACAATATAGCGACAGGACACTATTCAACGACTGTGGAGTGACTCCTGGAGATATATGGAAATTCTTCCTCCAGCAGATCCTAAGGGATGGAAGATGAATTATTTGCAGCTTAAGGAGTTGCCATAGTGAAGTTAATCCTTATGTCTTGCACAAGATTGAAGGAACAAATGCTGTGACAAAATGCAGTATCAATTCTGCCATATTCATGTACCTTGTATTGATATTTTCTAATTTCTGAAAAAATATATGCCTTTCTAATAAAACGCACATCTGTATAATGACTTGTAGCAAAACCAACTCCTCGAGTAATTCTATTATTACCTCTTGCTGATCAGTGCTCATTCAGGGATAAGAGAACCAGTACTGCAATTCCTTTTCAGTAACAGAAGCTTGACTTGTGTCCCATTTTGATACTGTTAATGTAATGTCTCCTGATAGATAGACCATGTACATTTGTTCAGCACAGCAGACAAAAACTGAATGAATTACAAAACCTGCAGTGAACCATCATGTTTCTGCAAAGACTAAGGGTTTCTCATAATGGATAAATCATTATCAGAAGAACTGGGGGTCATTTCTCTATATATTTGGAAGAGCAGAAATCTAGACACTCCTTCACACTGCCTCTGCCCAGTAGCAAGGAAACTTGATAGCTTCAAGACTTTCTATTGAATTCAGGTTCTTGGTCTTCCCTTTCCCTACTCAATTTTCTAGAAAAGGTAGACAAAGCACTGAAATGGAGCCACCTACACGGAACTATGGTTTTATTATTTAGGAAAAGGTGTGAACTCTGTTATATTTACATTAAGAACCCTCCCTATACGCTTGAGATAACTAAATCAAAGGAAAAGCCTGTAACCCACCAAGTATTAAGAAATACTTTTGGGAGGTTTGTTCCTCCCAAAAAATTAACTCATCAGAACTCTTCCTGTGCTTTCCTCTCTCACCAAACTGGGTTTTTTAAGGAAAAGTAAGGTTTGTTTCCTTGGCCCTATTCCACCAACTTCAACAGCTGCTTGTCAAGCAGAAATTCAAAGACTACCATTTCCAATTCAGTAGATGAGGCTGTGACACGAAAGCATTTATTTCTTGAACTTCTGCATGCATCACAGCTACTCAAGACTATGGAAACAGCTGTACATGGCTGCAGCTGAGTTCTGCTGGAAATGACTTTACTAGCTAGCAAAGAGGAAAAGAATGGATTGGATCAATGGGAATTTGTACTAGAAGACAAGAACTTTGAACCTACAATGGCATATGTTTAGATCTGGACAATGGCTGTGGCGATTTATTGCCTAGGAAATGAAAGGTGTGCTCAGTTGTAAATATATGCATATACATCTTTAAAAAATAATAAATTAAAAAGCAGACATGTCAAATACATCCTTTCCACAGTTAAAACAGCTAATTAGCTCTTTATAGACAGCAGAGGGACACTAAAAATTAATTGGCTGCAGTGATGAAGCAGAAGCTGAACTCTTCACATCAAGCTCCCCATACAAGACAGTTTCTCAGTCTTTAATACAGTTAAGGTTTAACACTTCCTTGGTCATGAATGGAGTGACACATCTTTCCCCTCCAATTCCGTCCCACCTGGCACAGGAACAGGTGGATCAGCTCTTTTCCCTGGAAGTCACTGCTGCTGTAGAGAGCTTAGTTTGAATCCTTTAGTACCACTGCTTTCAAGTTTGTTTCAATTAATGGAGTTGCCATATAAGAAAGATTTTGCATAGGAAGTTATTGTAGGCTAGTTTGTGCATTTGACGTACAGTCTAAAAACTCAGCATTTAGAGGTACTTGGGACTGGGGTGATGGAGCAGGTAACCAGTGCTTTTGTCTGGTAGAAATCTAATACTTTGAATGGTTTCAGAGAAGCCAAAATGTAGGTAAGTGAAGATGTTTCCAACAAGGAAAAATTCCCAAGGCTTCATTTGTTTGATAGCTGCCTTAATGGAGCCCTGACATAAAATATAATGCAATGTTGCTTGGAGAAGAATATAATTGCCATGTTTTTATGAAGGAATGGGGCTTTATGGAAGACACCGTAGAGCAGCCATTGATCTTTCCTTCCAACCTTTGTTCAGCATACCAAAACAAAATAAAGATATTCATGAATAAACTAGCCTCTACCTTAATAGGTGGCAATTTAAAAGGGAGCCTTTTTGGTTTGCCTCTCCTTGTCCAGGAGTAAGACATGTTTAGTCCTACAAATACAGCTAATAATCCACAGCTTTTAACATCTGGGTCAGGGATACCTAGAACTGTAACTAGGCCTCCTGTCCTAGTGACTTTTTCGTCTGATCTGCTTACTTTAATACCTTTGCATTTCAAGTTGGTCTTCCCCAGGCAATGCCTTTCAGAGACATTGGACTACATTCAACAAACCCTAATTTGCATGACTAATGGATTATACTGGTTCTGGATAAAGGGACTTGTAGCTCAGACACATCTGAACTGCAGAGGGCTGAGGAAAGCCATTATAGATACGGGATAGCCAAATGTGTGTCCCATTGCCTGAATTTGGAAGTATCACTTACCATTTTGCATTCACCTATGAGTTAAGTCATGAGGGAAAATGCTTCCAGAGCAACATGGGAAGTCCTCTGGGTTTAAATACTCCTTCTTGCTGCAGTAACTGCAACAAGCCATATATTAGGAAGCCAAAGGGGTTCCTGCCTAGCTGTATCTCCAGTTTGCTTCAGTATGAGCAGCAGGAATTGACCAAAAATGGTGTTGAAGACAACAGCAATACAGGCTCCAGGTGGAGCTTGGGCAAATGGCTCTTCTTTTGTACAGACTTTTTTTGGATGGGGGGGTGGGGGTTGTGTCTCCTTTCACTTAACCAGCTAAAGTCAAATGGTTCAGAAGGAACACTCAATGGAAATAACACAGTAGTAGATCATACGCTGAAGAGGCTGGTCTTCATCCCCTGCGCCCTACTGGGACAACTCACTACGGCCAACTTGCCATGGCCAACTCGCCATGGCCAACTCACTGCAGGACAATTCAACAATTCAATTTAATTATTTAAAATAATTAAAAAAATATTTTAAATTTCGTCATTCACATTTCATTTTGTCCCTCCTTTGGCATCCTTTCTTTAATGATACTATTCCGCCATTTCTTCGATATTAGTGTAACTCTTGTCCCGCGGTGAATTGTCCCTTGGCGAGTTGGTCATGGCAAATTATCCCACGGTGATTTGGTCATGGCGAGTTGATCGTGGCGAGTTGTCGTAGATCTACTTAGCGATGTAGATGCCACTGCCATGCCAAGTTGACCTTATACAGATTTCAGAGAATCACATTCTATGTGTCAAAACATTCCAAGAAAGGTTTTGGAATTGGCAAGTACAGAGGCCACAAAAGGCTAAACAGTAATGGACAATATTACTGGAGGTGTTGAAAAGAAAAGCCTCATTTTCAGAACTCCTTTCTTTGACAAGCCAGGCCATGACAACAGTGAAGTCCCAATTAACCTCTTATTGTGCAAACCTTGGCTAAGTCAATAAAGCGCATCAGATTCTGCACCCAGCTATCAAGATTTAACATTGCTATAAAGCATGACCCCCAAGGGCTTTTCAGCTATTTAAATTAGAACATCCTTCAGCAATGGTCAAATGAAAAATAAAAATCAAAACACGTCAAAGTAACAGTGCCTTCACCCTCCCCAAGCTGTCCCCCTCTTCCCACTCTCCCTTAGCAGAAAAGTCTCTTTCCCGGTGAACGTCGTTATAAAAAAAGTACTTTCCAAAAGGACCAACATGAAAATCCCCATTATGAGCAGGCATCAGGACTTGGCTGAGTGTAGAAAAAAATGAAGGCTTCTGAGGCAGAAAGGCAGCAACCTATTGGCATGAGAGCCAGGCGCTTTTGGGAGACATCAAGGCAGCGTTCCTGCTCCAGCCACAGTAGCAACAGGGGGACACGTGCTGATTGGCTGGGAGGAGCGGGAGGTGGGACTTTTTTCTTTTTGTCATTTTCTACGAAAATAATTGCAGCATGGACTGATGGCTCAGCAAGCCACACCCGTGGTGCTCTACACCTTATGGGCTGCCTCTTGGAGCATTCTGATGGGGCCAAGTTACTGGAATGGTGAGCTGAGCTTGGAGAAGTGGCTGTCAAACAAAGCAGTTTGAAAGTAACTGTGATCCAAGGAGGAACATTTCCATTGTTGCCAGTGGATATGCTGGTCCTGTGTCCCTGATCCCACTGTGATTTGAAGCACCAAGGCTGGAATAAGCAACTTGCCAGAGAAGAACAAGATCCACAGCTGACGCTAATCTGTACAGTCCATGAATGTAGGCAGCGTGATGGCGATGAACATCCTGGGGAAATGGCTAGTAGGTCTGGAACAAGCCTACTCTTTCAACATTTTTTTAAAAAACTTTCCTTAGGCCAGAAAAGTGCAGGTGGAACTAGTGCTGCCCTGCAGAACAGCAATGTACTTATACAGCATTCTGGAAAAGCTATTTGGATGATGAATTTCTTTCCTATTCTATAATTGCTTAGTATGGCAAAACCAAGATGTCAGATTCCCATTTTCTGTGCGTGCCAGAGAGCCCGAGATTGAAGTGCACCCTGGATTAAATATGCTTCAATTGCACCTTGGAAGGTGTGTTTAGATGCACGCTGCTGGATCAGGAAAAAAGCATGACCACGGCTGGTGGACACACATATACTGCAGGAGGCTCTGGGTTGTGCCCTCCAGATTCAACGCAAGGCCAGCTGCAGTTCTTAAGGAATGTCGAGCATACAGTAGGTCTCACATGCACAGCCAGGTCTGCATTCACCCTCCAGCTTCCATTTAAAAGGTGCTATTTCCCTCCATCCTAGGAGAAGCCCAGGATGGTGTCCTCCAAAACTGGGCCAATCCTGGTTTGTTACTCGAGTCAAAATGTACAGTTCTTGGCGGCTCCTAATTGCAGCCATCTTCAAGCACACTGGCCCCTAGCTCCACCCCATTGTCAAATATTCAATGAAAACATCTGCACAGTAATACATGTCCACATGGTGGCTGCTGAGGCTCCCCCAGACCAATTTTGACAAAGAAAAAAATATATATATTCCAGACACGCAGCACTTCCAGACTGGGCAACAAAGCATGAAAATCCCTGAAGACGTGGAGGTGGTTAAGTTTATGTTCTTTCAGTCCATTTTAGAATGATCCAAAGTGCATCTGTTCGACAAGGTCCGCCTCCTGGAACCTGCTGTTCCCCCCGGGGGGTGGGGGGGCAGGTCGCTTTTCATTTGGCACTACATACAGTGGGTCCAGCTCCCTGGGCCAGGCCGGGCTGACGGAGACAACATTCCTCGCTGTGGTTTGAGAGCAATCCTGGCTCCCAGACTGGCCAAACGTGTGTGAGAGACAGAGAGAGCCTGGTGCATGCGACATCAGATTGAGGTTTCATCGCTCCTGCTCAGTGATCAAACACAAAGCGAGACAGGACAGGGGGAACACAAACACATGAGTGTGGTCATGAGCAGGTTTGAGCAAAGCACCCCCCCTGGGGCTCGTGTGTTAATGGAGGAAATTAAAAAACAGAAATCTGGGCGATTGAAGCGAGAGGTGAGAGAACAAGAAACAGAGAAGGGAGGAGAGGAGGAGGAGAAGGGGGTTAGTGCAAGAGAGCTCAGGAAGAAGTTAGAACAGGATAGCATCCCCCAATTCCCCCGTCACATTGCTAAAGAGGATAGGTGGGCAGAGTCCCACAGCATCTCACAGGAGCAGCTCAGTACTTCTCAGGGACTTTAATTCTGACATGCTCCTCTGCCCCTTGGGCAAGCTACAGGGTTACCCTGGGCTTTAAAAATCCCCATTCCCATCTAAGAAGGAGATGGCTGCATCCTGCCTTTTAAATTCTGAGCTACATCCAGATGGAGCTAAGGGGTTATAGTCTGGGCCCAAAGTCAGAGGAATATATTCTCCAAGAATGGGAACCCTCCCGCCACAAGGTCAGTGAAATATTAAAGGATTTTTATAACACAAACATCAGGAAGAATCTAGGGAATTGTAACTAGATCATTCCTAAAGGCACAGCCTGGGAATAAAGGTGGGGGCAACTATGAAATATAACAAAATATCAGCCTGAAAGATCAGAAGCACCAGATCTGGCGTGTGGACAAGAGGCTTTCACAGAGGCAGCAGGTTGTCACACGCAAACCAAGGACAGGCGAGCAAGGAGAAGGCTCAGCCATACTCACTCGGAGCCTGAAGAGTCCTCATCCACTGTGCCAGTCTTTATGCTCATGGTGATAGGTGTAAGGCCATTGAGCTGCTCCTGTAGGGTCTGTCGGGGTCGTGGTACCCCACCCCCACGGCTGCCATCGCTCCCCGAAGAACCATGCAATGATACCATCCCTGAGCGGCAGCTGGAGAGCTTGTTATGGATGCGCTGGATGCTGCTCTTCTCACTGATGGGTGGCAGGTATTTTTTCTTTAAAATGCCTGAGGGCAGAAGACTGAGAGTCAAAGAAAAAACACACCATTCCTTGCTACAGTCAGGAAACCAAGGCCAAAGGATATGACTACTTGTCTTTATGGATAGAGGTGTGGGCTCCATGATGTTCTACTTCAGAGTGTCAAACTCAATTCCATTGAGGGCCCCCTCAGGGGGTCGGGATGGGTGTGGTGGAATGGGCGTGGCCTGCTCAATATTATTCATCAGAGGCGCCTGTGGCGGCCCGAGTGCTCTATCAGCGAAAACTGGCTCCCAAGCTCCGTTTCTGGCTGTGATGGCCTTCTGCAACCCTCTGCCAGCAAAAACGGAGCTTGGGAGGGCCACATGTGGTTCTCCCGAGCTCCATTTTCACTGGCAGAGGGTTGCAGAAGGCCATCACAGCTGGAAACACAGCTTGGGAACCTGTTTTCACTGGCAGAGGGATTGTGGGCTAGCCCCTCACTGTTTCCAGGTGCGGCCAGAACTAAGCACCCCATTCTACTTGTAAAAAACAAAAAGCGGAGCTGTGTCCCATTTTCATCTCCAAACCTTAAAGGCACCAGGATCCAATCCTCTCGGTAAATTAAAATGGTCTTGAAATTAATGACTTAAAGCTATCTGGTTTTATGTATTTTCTTCATCATATTATCACATCCCATGGTCTTAGGCCCATCTGGTAGCAAGATTTTAAAAGAAATCAGATTTTTTTTTGGTCTCATTTCTAAGATGGTAATTTGGAGAATGTTTATTCCAGTTCAGTCTTTAACTTTACAAGAATTGCCATTGCCAGCTTATCTATATAATTTATATAAACTCTTATAAATTAGTATTGTGGAGCTTTCTCACCAAAGGCTGCAATGACACATTATTTCTGCCCAAAGAGAGCTAGTTTTATTAACAGAAAAAAGTAATCATAACCAATATTGTATCCCTTAATATGTATCAATAGGCACTGCAGCTTACGCTCTATAAATGAATTACTGTGATGCTTAAATTTAATATATTTATATTAAACAATATTGGTAATTGAGCTCTTTTCTTTCATTATTAACTGCTTATGCTGTCTGTACAGGATTCCAAGAGGCATTTAAATGATGGAGGAACAGCCTGTTCCCAGTGCTTTCTATAGGCCCAATCTTATTTCTTGTTCATCCAGGATGAATATCAAAGAATGACACACAATTAGATTCGTTGATTAAAAGGTTATTAAAAAGTCATGTTCTATAAAGCTAAATTCTGTACTACTGTATCACACCAGAGAAAATGCTTATTTGCAAAACATTTTTACATTTTTTTTGTTTGCTTCTTCCAGTCATACAGAGAGGCAAGAAATTATTTCTATTAATTCCCACAATTTACATACACCTAATCCATATTTATCTGGTCTGAGACACTTAAGATGCTGAATTCACTCCTGAATAATAAGAGCAATTGCAAAATGCAACTTGGTATTTAGTGCAATTCAAGAGAAAATTGCTAGGGTAAAACAGACCAGTCGGTGTTACAGTTCCCAGAATCTAATTTTTTACCTTTCTGGGGCTGAGCAGTGGGGTGAGGCAGTGAGCCCAAGATGCCCTCTCCATTCTCTCTGGCCAACTCCTCTGTCAGTCCCAGCCGGTCATTCTTACCCATTGGTTCTACCCGCAGCGACTCTGAGCCAGGGTGGCCATCGCTCTCACTGGCAGTGGTTACAAAGTCACCCGGCCAATAAGGTTTTCCAGGTCCAGAGATGTTATCTACTGAGAAAGGAGATGATGATTGTGGATTTCAATATTTGATAAAGTCTGATCTAATGTTGGCTCCATCCCTTCCTCCAGTTTTAGTGAGATATTAAATGCCCATGTCTAGCATTACCCTTTGGAGTGCTGAGTGCTGGCAGCTTCTCATTGTTAGGACACAGCAAGTTCTCCCAGCAGGGTTCCTTGGGAAATTCTTCATCCTCTTCACTGTCAGAGGAATGGGTGGAAGCAAAGGAACCACTCTGGTCATCCTCCATGGAAAGGTCACTGTCTGAATCAGTATCACGTTCTGTGCCCAAAAAGTGCAGGGAGAGAGACAAATAGTAATCAGATTGCATTAATAGTGCATCCATTCTTCACTCACCTGTTCTCCGGTCTCAACTCATACCAGATTCTCATGCCAGGTACTTAATGGTCTGAATCGGTTATTTAAGAACCATCTACACAGATCACGGAATTATAGCATGCAATTAAATTGTTCTCTTGCACATGCATTTTTGTGCAAGCTTAATCTATAATATTCCATCTGTGTAGTGGCTACAGTGTCCAATTAGAACTGGGAAAAACCAGGTTCAAATCTAAACCCAGAAAGTCATCAGAATGTGTCAGTTTGGAGTAAACCAGAGTGAAGATAATAAAGTGTTCAAGCAGCATCAAATCTAACAATGTTGAGTTTTTTTCTTAAGAGTTTTTGTTTCTTTTTCAACTCTTGCAAAACACATTTTAAGATATGAGGTCTGTAGCATTATCATCCAATCTGAGATGGTTTCAAGATGGGACAAAAATGTTACCTGAAGCTTATTCCCATGTCTACTATTAGAACTTCCTCCATTCAATTAAGGATACAATACACATCATTACCATTAAAAAAACCTGGGTCCTAACTTTTGAGTTGTGGTGACACAGTGATTAGAATGCAACATTGCAGGCTGACTGTACTCACTGCCAGGAGTTTGATTCTGACCAGCTCAAGTTAACTCAGACTTCCATCTTCTGAAGTCAGTAAAATGAGGACCCAGATTGTTGGGGGCAATATGCTGACCCTGTAAACCTCTTAGTGTGCTGTAAGCACTATGAAGAGGTATATACAGACTGTATAGTAATGTATGTCTAAGTGTATTGCTATTGCTACTGCTTTCCCCACTTCTACCTAACCATAACAAATGTATTCCTGGGGAGGAAAAGGTGAAGATTGTCATGTCTACATGATGTTATCATCACCATGTTTCCAACCCATGAGTGAAACAGACTTAGTTGTACAAGTATAAATGCAGTATTTCAGCAATTCAGTTCTGGAGTATGTTTTATCCTTCTGTCCTGTGTTTTACTCATTGGTGGAAGAGACAGCACATTATCTCTTTCAATTTCCAGTGTTCACGTATCTGCTACATGAAGATGTTCCTGTATCCCAACAGTTCACCAGAAATCAAGTGGACTGAAGGTAGCTTTACTTCTTACCCCTTTATTTATTTGTACCCTGCCTTTATTATTTTTTTTACAAATAACTCAAGATGGCTAACATATACCTTTCTCTTCTTATTTTCCCCTCAACAATAACTCTGTGAGATCAGCTGGGCTGAGAGAGAGTGACTGGCCCAAGGTCACCAGCTGGCTTTCATGCATAAAGCAGGTCTAGAACTCACAAACTCTTGCTTTCTAGCCTGGTGCCTTAACCACTAGACCAAACTGGTTATACAAGAGTGGTCTTATTGGTTGTGGCAGCTTTTTGTCCTATCAATTTCTAAAATCCAGGCTAATTTTTTAGTCTCTCGACGATTTAACAAATAAATCAGAATTATAGGTATTAGGAATGCATCTCATACAATGAATTTGTCTCCTTTCTAACCTGTAGTATCCACCTCAAACCCTTCTTTATATTTTAACTGACTAAGTTTACTGAATGGCAATGGGCTATCTGCCCGCCTTATCTATTCCACAAGATGACTATGTAGATAAAATACAGATTCTTTAACTATGAAGGGCTAAAAGCAATTTCATAAGGAATGAGATAGTGTCTATGAAAAAGGCAAGTATCCATCTATAAAAAGTCCCACAGACACATATCATAATGGCCTGGCTTGTCATTTCTGTATGCAAACAAAGACAATGCTCATTTTAATCTGCCTTTCTCTTTTAGAATAAAACAGTTTTAGCACAGCAAAGCAAATTAAAAAAATGCTGTGCAATTCTTTGAAGATATCATTGAGTTTTATGGGATCTATAGATATAATATGTATATCTATAGATCCCTATGTATATCTTAAGATATACATAGGGATCCTAAGATATACATAGACTGAGGATCTACTACATCCTCAGTCCTAGCACAGGTTTAACTTTGACTGGACTCTGAGAAACATGAGGAGGAAGAATTGTGGATTTTTTTGTTCACATGTAATCACCATAGGTGTCCAATACCATACAGTATTTACAGAAGGCGATCAGGAAGTAGAGGGAAAAAAACAAGAGAAGGACTACATGGAAATGAGAAACATTATACTGTAGCTTCAAGAAACAAATTATAAGGCATGCTATCAATTGAAGGCAATGCATAAGCCCAGAGAGGTAGACAATTCTGTCCAGAACTTGTCCAATTCTCTTCCTCTCACCATTGTTCTGATCCTTATCTTCCAAGAACAAAGAACTGGGATCTGCAGGCCCAATGTGTACCTGGCTGTTGTTCAAGCCAGACTCCTCCCTGTGAACAGAAAATAGAGAATTTGATAGCTGCCAAGGTTCCACTTTGATCGAAAGGTTGGCAGTTCAGCAGTTCGAATCCCCGGTGCCGCTTAACGAGGTGAGCTCCTGTTATTTGTCCCAGCTTCTTCCAACCTAGCAGTTCGAAAGCATGTAAAAAATGCAAGTACAAAAATAGGGACCACCCTTGGTGGGAAGGTAACAGTGTTCCGTGTACCTTTGGCATTTAGTCATGCCGGCCACATGACCACAGAGACGTCTTCAGACAGTGCTGGCTCTTCAGCTTTGAAACGGAGATGAGCACCACCCCCTAGAGCCGGGAACGACTAGCACATATGTGCGAGGGGAACCTTTACATTTACCTTAAGATTCCACAATACAGACAGCAAGATCTATACATGAGGTAAGGAAAAGAGTTATACATTCTTTACATTAGCATTACCTGAGCACAAAAGGGATGTAGCTGTGCTGACTCTTGCCTGAGCGGACAGTGCTATGCAAGGAACCAGTGGAGTCCCCAAATGGTGTATGGTACAATTGCCCATCCACGTAGGTATTGTTGCAAATATAAGCCTGTTGAGATCAGAATAATATGGGGGAGAGAGCATTAATAGCAGCAGAGAGGCAAGGGGAAACTTAATGAGTCACTTCAATTTTTTTTTTTTTTTTTTGGTGTTCACTAATTAGACTAAAGATCTGAGTGTTTTTTGTTAGCACAGTTCTCAGTTCTGGACTTGTATCTTCCACTGTCCCAACATTGCTCATCTACTTGACCATTCCTCTCTTTTATATTAGGTCTCTTTTCTCAATGCTAGCAGTGTGTTTCTTTTCACAGGCATTCGTTCTAGATGTTCCTTGGAATCTGTTGCCAAAACTCATCTTTGCTATAAGAAACCAGACCATCTTTTTTCCTGTTATATCCTGGATATAAAAGTTCAGAAGATGACCTGAAAGCAGGATATAGAATATTGTGCATGCCATCTGATCTAAGAAATACAAAATTCAGAGATGAATCTCAGTTTTCATGAAATGACTCTGCTTTAAGTAAGACAGTAGTTGGTTGTGAAAATCTCCAGGCGATCAAACCTGGAGATTGTAGATAATTTGGCTTCAGTGTACCTTCCATAATACTATTAGAAGGAGAATCAGTTAGGCAAAACACGAAAATATATGCACATCTGCTTCATTGCCAGTGGCTTCATCGTCATCTCTTGATGCAGAATATGACTTAAAATTCATATTCTGCATCATGCAAAATGCCAACTCCAGGTCAAAGTTTTGTTTATTTTGCCTTTTAAGATTAGTGTCAAATTCTGCAACAAAACACCCATTGTTTTCTACTCAAAGGTATTATTGGCCCTCAGAGAGCCTAGGAAAGAAAGTGCCTTGAAATACTCACTGCTGTCAAGGTAGATTTGGTAGTGAGTGTAGGGTCAGTGCTGTGCTTCTTTCCACAAATAGACCTGAGAGCCTTCCTCACTTCTTTAGATAAGATGACACAGAGGAGAAAGATTAAGGGTCCCTATGAAACAATGAGAGAATAAGCAATGAATGACAACCTCATGGCTTCCAAGCTTCATAATGCTTATTTGTTTCTTAGACTTATATCTTGCTCTTCCTTCAAGAGCTCAAAGCAGCCAAGATCTCTATGGAGATCTCTTCACTGTATTTTTACCATAGCAACGCTATGAGACAGGTTGTGCTGAGAGAGAGAATGACTAGTCCAAAGTCATCATGGCATTTCCATTCTAAGGGGTTCTTAGACCCATAGTACTAGTCCAGCAATTTAATCATTGTATCATGCTAGGTTTCCAAAGTATTATAATAAGGGAAAGCCAGTAGCCTAATCTTGTTTTCTATTTTCAAACCTACATGGTCTTTGCTATTTTTGTTTCATATATTTCTTCCTACTCATGAGCAGTAATTTTTTTCTTCTTAAAAATTACAAAAGGTTGTATTAAATCCTTTAAGATTTGACTGGGCTTCACCAATTTCTACACCAAGAATAATTGCTGCTTTTATTAATAAGACTTGCTCTAGTAGATGTTACCTTGGGAAAATAACAGTAATTGTAAAAAAGAAAAATGTTTTGCATGTTTCTATTATGACTTAGAGAGCAATAGTTTTGGTAAAAATCCTATTTTAAATCATCATTTCCTAATTATTTAGTGAAACTGATCTCTGACACAGCAGTAAAGTACAGATCTATATGAAATCCATACACATCCAAGTATTTGGAGCAACAAAGAGAAGTTTTAAAAAAAACACTCCTATTTCTATATATATTAATGGAAATTAAAATCCTGTTATTCCATAGGATTTAATCAATTTGAGAGCCAAAGAGCTCAAGAATATAAGGACTGATTTATTTCAAAGGTCTAAAACATGTGGTCCAAATGCTGTGTAAATTCTGTTTATGTTTCCCAGTACACTTACGTTTCCAGAACTTTTCCATCTTTTAAAAGATCCCAACCCACTGAAATAACTATGATACAGCCTCATGATCAATAAAATCTGCATGCTCCCTGCTCCAATTGCCAAACAGAGATCAATCGTACTCAAAAAGCCACATGAAATTATAAAAAAATCAGTTTTGGCCTGATTATTCAATTTCTATTACTGTATGAAATTGAGATAAATGAGTTCTTGGAGAAAAGGGAAAATGGTGAAAACAAAATTGAATTGGGGGACTTGATAACAGCTTAATATTATTGAGCAAATGTTGACTGACCTGGGGAGATTCCATACCAATGTGTGCTATTGTGCTATGTCCTGATACCCAAATTACCTGGAAGCAGTTGAAGCCCACAAAGAGATAGTGGAAGAGGATGGCATCACTGTTGATGGACAGCAGAGCCAGCAACCAAGTGACACTCATGATCAGCAGACAGATGAAGCCCGACCGTAGACCAGAGCTGTAGTAGAGAAAGAGCACAGTCAGTGGGGGCTTTCCCACACAACAACCCCCAAGTCTCATGGGTAGAATATGAATAAGCTGCTGATTCTCTAGGCTGACCCTGGCGCATGGCCTCCATTGACTTTGCAATACAACCTAGTTTTGGACCTATTTAGGACTGATCCCACAATTCCAACAAAAATATTGGAAGCATTGACTATTGGGATACATCAATGCAAAGTCAGAAAATGGAAAGCAGGAGACAGAACGACTTAGTAGGGTGAGATAAGGTGGAGACAATAGCAAGGGTGAGAAATAAATAAATAAATAACAGAGGAAAGGCACATAGGACGAAAAAAAGCAGAAATCACAATGCAGGGACATGGAAGAATAGTTAAATGCTCATAATCGGCGAAAAGAGTAGTTGTGCATGAACAATGCCAGACTCACACTGTCCCCTTCTTCTCAAAACCTTGCTGTTGAGCCGCGCAAGTGGCCTTGGTAGCCAGGACATAGAGGAAGACACTCATCTATAGAATGAAAGAGGGAAAGCTTTAATACTAAATTTCTCTCTAGCTAATAGTGCATCCTCCCAAACCTGGAATATTTTAAATACTGTATCAATCTCTCTTCCTTGGCAGTGCCCTTTCCTGGTTCTTGCAAAGATCAATTCTTTTTCATAAGAGTCTTATAACTAGCACTTGCACTGATGATGTTGCCTAGTTAAGGTAATGAAATGTCTCCAAGAAAACAAGCAAGCTCAGAGAGCCCTCAGTTTTATAACTATTGTATGACTGATTGGGAAACTCATGTAACCCATCATCTGAGGTTCCTGTTGGAGCAAGAGAAGATCTGCAATTCTGGGCAATGCTTCTCAGCCTTCCATTGCGTCTTCAGTCAGTTGACCAAGAAGATTTTTTTCCAAGTTATTCAGAGTGTTTCAGATGGAAAAATAAAACAGCAGAACTAGGCAGTCCTTGACACGCTGGATAAATAAAACTAAACCTTTATGTGAAAGTAATAGTTGCTATGCCCATCCTAAAAAAAAAAACACTCTCTTTTTTTTATCATGTATGTATAATTTACACTTCAGGTAAACCAGGAGTAGTCGTATGGAACCAGACAGCTGTCCTGATAATGTGAAATGTGGGTCTTTTGCCTTTCCTCCCTGTATTCCTTTGCTTCTCTACTCACTGCAACAGCAAAAGCAATGGGACCAGCAAAGCTCCAAATCAGGGTATCATAGATGGAGAGCCAACAAAAGTCTGGGTTCCCATATCCTTCAGGATCCAGGCCCACAGCAAGTCCTAAGGAGAATACCACACAAAACAATCAATAAAGAGGAAACATAAGTCCTTAATCATTTCATCTACTCTATAGCTAGAAGATTGTCACTTAGACAGCCAGTTTGAATTGAATGAACTGTGACATAACAGTATTAAGGTTTTGGTTGTCATTATTAAAGCCCTGCATGGCATGGGTCCAGACTACTTGAGGAACAGTCTCACCCGTATGGGACTGGCCCACCCCACCCATGCCAGCAGAGGGGGCATACTGCAGATCCCCTCAGCCAAGGAATTTTGGGATCCAGAAGAGCCTTCCTGCCCTCTCAGACATCCTCCTCCCTGAGGTGAGATTGGCTCCCATCCTCCTCGTTTTTTGTAAGAGCCTTAAGACCTGATCCTGCCAGATGGCTCTCCCAATGGGAGACACTCACTTTGGATGTGGTGGACCAATTAAAACCTAATCCTACCTCCCGCTTCCCCATGTATCTGGCTTTCTCCTTTGTCATCTTGGGTTCATGATTTTATCTGCTTTATTATTTTATAATTGGTTATTTTTATGTTTTTATGTTGTAAGCTGCCCAGAGTCACTGGGCATGACAGGGCCAGCAAATACATACACATATACATACATACATATATACATACACACACATACATACATAAACAGCTCAATACACTCCAACCCTATCTTTAGGCTTGACCAGTTATATCCTGTTTAAATTGATTCAGTTACCTGATTCAGTTACCTAAGGCTATCAGAGGAAGGAACCATTTTATTTTAATAAAATAAGCTAATTTCTTTTTATTAAAATAAGGTTCACAAAGAGTATAATGGCCTCAGAATGGCCATGACTGTATGCCAGATTATCTGAGGCCTCACCTGTGATGAATGCTGGCACACCCCATCCGACCATATAATAGAAGCGCATCGGGCCATAGTTGATGTCTCGCACTTCACTCAGCATGCGGTAAATATGCAATGCTTCTAGCAATGCCCAGGCAAAAGCACACATGTAGAGAAAGTGCAACAGGATGGCAATGACGGTACAGGCAAACTATCATGGAAAGAGACAAAAGAGCAGGATTAGAAACCTGTTCCAAAGGTACACAAAACCCGAAATGTAATGAACCATTTCACTGCATATTCGGAATTCAGATAGGATATTTTCCTATCTTTGATTCACATTTCCAGGAGCTCCTGCTATTAATGTAAGGCAGTTTTCTTGGCTTTCAAGGGCACCCAAACAAAGAAGGATGTGCGGATCAGGGGTGAAATCTACTTACCTTCCTTACTGGTTCGGAAGTGCACGTACCGCGTGCACATCACATGCCGTTGCAGACCCTCTGCGCATGCGCAAAATCTTCTGTGCATGCGCAGAGGGTAAAAACACATTACTTCCTGGTTAAAACCAGGAAGTAACAACACCTGGGCACGTGGGCGGAGCCTTGCGCTGCCATCACTAGGGGTTCTTTGAACCACCGGCCACAATCGCTACCGGATCGCCCAATCCGGTCTGAACCGGAAGCATTTCATCCCTGGTGCGGATGCCAGATAACCCTGTGTGGTTTGTTGGGGAGGAGTGGGGTGTGTGACTGTTCATTAGCAATAGATAGTAATTATTGTATTGATACTTAGTAGATGTGACCATGACTATGAACTTTTTAGCAGGGTTTTTTTTCTCTCCCACCCATACAGATGCTTACAGGCAGATCAGCCTGGTTGATGCCCAGTAGGAAGACGAGTTCAGAAAAAAATAACGCAATCACTAGGTTCTTGCGGATGCTTTGTTGATTGGATCGCAGAGTTCGCAATCCAGCCAGGAAGAGGAAAGTAAGCAGGAGACTGCCCAGTGTCACAGCAATGGAGATATATGTGATCGTCTTCAGGGGTAGGATCTCACCATTCTGGGAGGAACAGAGAATTTATTAATGGATACCCATGCATCTTATTATTTGGTCTGCCTAAAAGCAAGAGCAATTTGACAGTGGAATCCATTATTTCCCTTTAAACAGAGGCTAGATAGCTATTTGTTTTGAGTTCCAACAGTGAGTAGGAGGCATACTTGATGGCCCAAATAGCTGTCCTCAGCCCTATGAGTCTATTATTCTTAAGGAGCCAAAACCTAACTTCTGCTACTATGTTATGCTCCCTTCAGAATTCCCCCTTGCCCTATTCTCCTTATTCTCCTTAAAGTAGTGTCCTTATTTTTCTCACCTCTCTGCGGGAAATGTCCATCAGCACAGCAAAGCTTGTCATATGATTACACTGGCAGCTGACATGAGTTTCATTCCTGAAGACAACCTCACAGCCTTTAGCTGACCAGCCACCAGTCCCACTGACCCTGAAAAACAGCAGAGTCAAGATGGCGCTCTCAGCCTGAGGAACCCTGCCCCCGTCTCTCAATATCTATTGTTCCCTCCCTGTTCATTATATGGCAGTCCCAGCCATTTTGTCTGGGAAATAGATCTCACAGGATAGAGTGGTTCCAGAAGACACAAATAGGCTTGGTCCGCTCCTCAGTTTCCAACATCCGAAATTGCACAGTGATGGGTTTCTCAAGGGCGCGTTGCATCAATGCGTCGTTGTCATGGATGCTGATGCTCACCACTGGAGTGTTGATGATGGGACGCTTGGGGACTCTGTGGTGACACCAGTGCATTTATTTAATCCTACATTCATCCATTTATTCAATTTCTATAGCTGCTCAACTCAGCCAAGTGGCTTACAATTCTAAAATTATCAAACAATTAAAAAGCATTAAAACAATAAAAACATCCACAAAGTAAGTACAAACAGCAGCCATGATGATTAATCAACTTATAGTACAGCCAAATGGCAGGACCCTAAACACATAAATCAGGGGTGGGTTCTGCTTACCTTTACTACTGGTTCGCAGACAGAATTGTGTGCGCGTGTGCGCACCCTGCTTCTGTGTATGCGCAGAAGCTATTGCACACGCACAGATCGCTGATGACAACATCTGGGGTGGTGGGTGGAGCCTCGTGCTGGTTTTACTACTGGTTCTTGCAAACCGGTCCGAACCAGGGGCAACCCACCACTGATATAAATCAATAAAATGTATTTACTTAAATCACTGTTTCCCTTCTGTAAAGTTGAATTCTGCTTACCATCACACAGACCCTCCCCATTTAGTGCTTTCAAACATTTGCTAAGTCTTCAAAAATAAAATAAAATCTCTTTCAAATCAAGCTTGGATCTTGGAGGTTTAATGATTACATCAATATCCTTCTTTTTTTACCAACACGGCAGACGGAGCTTTGCAATTGCTTCAAGGGATATTTTTTCAGCTTCCCAGTCTTGGGATTCTCTAGTGGTCCCTCATCCAAGTAAGTACTAGCCAGAATATGCCCTGCTTAGTTTCTAAATCGAGACAAAGTCAGCCAAGTAAATAACAACAACCATTTTGTGGATCAGACGGTCATGAAGCTGTTGGAGTTTCAACAACCCTTTCAATAAACAACATGGAGAACCCCAAAGAAGAATTGGAATAATATACAAGCACTGAGTATCTAAACATTTCTACCCCCTCTACTAATACATCCATGCATTGAGCTGCAATGCAGACATTACCTTAGACTCCTTTTATCTGTGTCATATTGCTCTGGAAGCAGACTTGCCAGGTTGCGGTAGATGATCACACTGGCAATGGCCTGGCCCTCACTGAGATCTGGATGTCTCTTCTGTCTTGTCATAAGGGCATGTTCTTCTTCCTCGTTGGTGCCTGGCAAATGCTTGGCACTGGCCACAGAAGATTCTGAAAAGTGAACATGAAACATGGAACCACATTTTATTTTGCTAGAGCAAAAGGATAAACAAGGTTTCACTAATATTTATTTCCAATATTTGTAGTCTGCTTGTCTGGGGAAACAAAAAAGAAGCTAACATTTTTCAGGAGATGTGGAGACTTTTCACGAAAAGATTGGACAACAATTTGTTCAAGATGGTATAAGGTCTCCTGCCCTGGGATTGGACTCTATGTCTATGCCTATGTTTTATGAACTTATTTCAGTAAATAATTAGATCACCATTAAACCATCATGACATATCCCTATTTCTATAAGACCACCATTTCCCTTCTAACAAGTGATTAGAAGCTTTCTGCATTCTAGAGCCATCTCAATTCTTCCGGTTTACCTGTTAATTGAAACTACAACTTAATTGCTCTTGTCTTGCCCCTTTCTTGACTGGCCCAACAAAGACAGTATTAAATTACTTCTTACATCATTCTGATCTACCGGGCTAGTCCTACTATTTTTCTTTTTAGACTGATTATTTTGATAACATCCATATTCCTATTTGTCAGGGCCCGAAGTTGTCCTTCATGGCAAAGATATCCTCTTCCCATTCCCTCACACATAGCAAATAAAATTCTTTGGAACTGACATGCTGTAATAAGAGGAAAGGAAATATTAACAAGACTTCTTTATTTTGATCTCTGTTTTCCATTTCAGCTTCCTATTGGTAGCTTTTTATGAAGATAATAGATAATAGGTGTTAGATATTGACAGGATAGTTTTCCCTCTGGTCCACTGTTTAAGCAGGAAGAATGCTTGAATGTGATTGGCTGGCTTCCCTGACAGCTCCCTATAAAAGGGCTGTCTGTCTGAGAGGCTGTCTATTGGATTGTAAATAGTTACTGAATAAAGAGCTGTTGTCTGAAGCCTGTCTCCAGTCTCTTCAATCCATCTATCTAACAATAGGAATTCCTCTTCATGTGCATTTTAGTCTTGATCATGGCATTCAGTACTGATTTGCACTGATCATCCAATGCATTCCAGGAAACCACGAAGCCTCAAAATAAATCCATGTCCGTTACAGAACACACACAGTTAATTTGTCAGAGAACAAGGTAATAAGGATAGAATGGATGAGTTTCCATGTTGTACTAAGCCATAATGTACCGTATTTTCCGGCGTATAAGACGACTGGGCGTATAAGACGACCCCTGACTTTTCCTGTAAAAATATAGGGTTTGGGCTATACTTGCTGTATAAGACGACCTCTCTTCTAACGCACACCAAATAAAAATTAAAAAACATCAACTGGCTCACCCACAATGTAAAAGCAGCTATGCTAGACCCAAAATGGCCCCTGCAACAAGCAGGGACCTCACACAGCCACAAAAAGCCCAAAAAAACAACTTTCACACTTTACACACACAAAATTCCACATACAGCTTTGTGATATTTTGTGCGTTTGTGTAGTTAGAGTGAAATACTACAGAAACACACTAAATTTCAGAAAGCTGCACAAATATTATTTTATTTTTATTTTTATTTTTATACGAAAGCTAAATTTAAAACTTCCTAGCCTAAAACTTAGATCTAGCCTTTAAATGGCTAGGTTTAAAAAAGAACAACTAACCCCCCCCCCCCCAATTAACTATTTTTTTTAAAGCTCCCAAAGGGGAAAAAACCTTACCCAATAGAACAGGGGTCTGCAACTTTGGCAACTTTAAGACTTGTAGACTTCAACTCCCAGAATTCCTCAGCCAGCTTTGCTTTGCTGGCTGAGGAATTCTGGGAGTTGAAGTCCACAACTCCCTGCCTGCTTGATTGCAGGCAGGGAGATTTAATTGCTTGCTGATGCAATGGATTGCAGGCAAGGCAAGCCAAGCGTTGCTGCTAGCAGCTAAGGTAAGCAAGCTGGAGGGGGGGGGGGGGGGATTTTTGCTACGTACCAATTAGCAGGCAAAAATTAGCAGCTGGGATGGCCAGCGTGGTGTAAAAGGGATGTTTTTCCCTTTTAAACAGGGCTTGGCCATCCAAGCTCTGGCGATCCCAGCTGCACCAGCGTTGTGTAAAAGGGAAGTTTTTTCCTTTTACACAGGGCTTGCGTGTAACTCAGCTGATTAGCGGCAACTCAGCAGGCAATTCAGCTTGGCTCCTTAGAGCCATTTAAGGCTCATCAAAGCCTTTCGGGCTGGTCTGCCTGGTTACAGGAGACCGACACCCGGCGTATAAGACGACCCCCAACTTTTGAGAAGATTTTTGCATGTTAGAAAGTCGTTTTACACCCCGGAAAATACGGTAATTTATTTTAGCGTATTGCCAGTTCTGCTGTATTCAGTGAAATTTGGTAAGTACTCTACAGCTTAGCTTACTGAATAAAACCCAGTCACTTAAGAGTTTAGGAAATGTCATATAATAAGATTTCAGGAAAAGGCCAATTGGTTAAAGAAAAGATCTAATCAGCCCAACCTTGTGCATTCTGACATAGTCAAGGTATTATAAATGATATGTATATGCGACAATGCTGCTTCTACTGCTCATGCCCCAGATAAAAGACCCTGGGCAGAAAAAAAACCCCGCTGGTTGTATTGCCAAAGAGGGATTGTATCAATTGATTGCTCTTCCTCGTCTCTTTTACAATACCAGGAATTTTCACCCCCATGCCCAAAACTCACGTTTGCCTTCTGGAGCCTTGAATACACTTTCAGGCAGGATGACGGTAGTTTCTATGTCGGCTGGTTTCTCACCACGGAGTGTCTCATAGTGGGGCAGTTTGGCACCAGCAAAGTTCATTTTCTCTAGCCTCACCACCGAAATAACTGCCAATGTAAGACACAGATAGATAAAGACACAAGCATAAAGCATCAAGCCAACTGAATGGTAGTGTCCAGTTAGATTTTTTTACTTATAACTCTTTCACTTAGACTGGATGTTCTTGAGTGGGCATTTATGTCCCTTTCTTTTATCTCCACATACTGTCATAAATCCTAACTATATGTCCAGACCAAAGCAACAGACAAACACATTGAGTTTCAAATCATCTCATAATGGCAAAAATAAAGCATTATTTCCAGAATATGCCCACTCATCATCAATTGGTATAATGAAATATTTTTGCATAAAGCAGGGAAGGACACTCATAATAACTAATAATTTTGTTGTTGTTGCTGCTGCTTAATTACTATGTTAAATAAATTTGTGGAGGAATCACAAAGTTACATTATGCAATGCCACCACACTAGTATACCCTAGTAATATGCCTGGAGGTGCTGTGTTTGACAGTAAAGCTAACATGGACTTACAACCCACTTATGCTCATTTAGCCATGCTAATATCATTCTGAATGAGGGGAATCACTATCCCATATTCTAGACCAGGACTGTCAAACTCAAGGCCTGGGGACCGGATGCAACCCGTGGGTGCTTAGATCTGGCCCACAGGGCCACCATGGAAATAGCAAAAGACCGGCCCGCAGTGCCTCTGCCAGTGAAAATGGAGCTTGGGAGCCCCTTTTTGCTGGCAGAGCGCTCGGGCCTCCACAGGTCCCCCTGACAGGAGTGACGTTGAGCTGGCCACACCCACCCCGGCCACATCCACCCCGGCCCCTCAAAGTCAAACACATGATAGTTCATTGAGGGCCTTATGTGGCCCTCAATGAATTGAGTTTGACATCCCTGTTCTAGACAGTAATGAACTAAATAAAATTAAGAAACCTCATTTCAGCTCCCTATCATTAATTTGCAGGTAATATTCTAGGCATATTTATTGGACATTTATGGGGATACTATAAGAAAAGAGCTGTTATGCCTGTTTTAAAAACATAGTAGTTCAATATCATGTTTGATATTTAGTTAAATAATTAATTTAAATCCTTTTGATAAATAAATTTGTATTTCTACCACAATTTCTTAATCAAGGTAACATTTAGAGCAAATTATTGTTGATTATTCAAATTTAAGGACTTATAGAAACTGGTAGCAAGCATCATTTTAAAAGAAATAGCCTCTTACTCCCAAATTTACAAGAGAATATCTTTTCCAAGATGGAGCCTGCCACAAAACACACAAGGGTGCTTCAGCTGTATATAACCACAAAATATCTCTTTCATTGAACTGATTGGAATCCCACTGTCCAGCTTGGAAAACAACCAATCACTTAACATCTTTCCAGTTTAACCCCAAGACTTCCTGAGGAGAGGAATGGTCCAAGGTACCTACTTGTGGCTTCACCATTAGTGATCCCTCTACCAAAGCACCTGGTTGTAATTCTGAAAGAAGTGCCTCTGCCCTGTATTAATGGGGATGGAAAGATTCCCCTTGTTGGGATTGAGGTGCTGATATGTGACGTGATATGCATATTGTGCAAGATTGTCCACGACCTGCATTATTTGGTTTCTTAGAAGATCTAAATGAAGCGACGTCAGGAGAGATTGACTGGATAGCTAAATTGGACATTCAGTTTTGAGGTCACTGCCCTAACCTCATAGAAGTGTTACTATAATTATGGAATATATGAAGTAAGCATACGTGTATATATGCTTACTTCTCTTCTGTCATGTTTTCATCAAACACTAAATAATAATAATAATCAAGTCTTTCATTTATCATTGTTTTTATTCACATGCAGATTAATCTACTGTAAGTACAGTGGTACCTTGGTATCCTTAAATTGGTCCTGGGAGGAGTGATGAGTACCAAAAATGACGAGTACCAAACAAATTTTTCCCATTAGAAATACTGTAATTAGTCATAAGGCAGCTGAGACCAACAAATTCTAGCTTGTGCATTGAGTACCAAATGAACGATGAGTACCGGAGGAAAAAAATTCATGTCAAAATGCATTGAGTATCAAATTTGATGAGTTTCAAAGCAGTTGAGCACCGAGTACCAAGGTACTCAACTGCTTTGAAACTCATAAAATTTGGTACTCAACATATTTTGACATGACTTTTAAAAACCAACATACCGTATAATTATCTAAAATGCACAGAGTTGAGCAACTACTATTTTGCTAATTAGGAGACCTTATTATTCTCTCACCAATGTTGGGTGTGATGATGGTAAATGGGTTCAAGTACGTCTTGCGCATGTTCTGGGCCAGAGTGCTTGCATAGTCCTCAAAGTGCCTGAGCAGCTGTGCTGTGCCACCTTCTGTCTGTTGGATCAGTTCCCAATGATGCTTGTTGCTGTTGTCCAGTAAAGCACTGCCTACCTTAAGCAAATTCTGTAGGACACAAAAAAGAATATGAGACAGCTAGGAGTAGTTTCTGATAATAAATCTAAAGTAACAGCTTGCTTCAAAGGGCAAGACTGGTATCCAGGAAGGCCAAAAAAGTTAACAGAAATCAATGGCAAAAGAATATTCATTGCTGGTATTTCTTGCAGGAAACATTTGTTTACAATATGTGTGTGCCTTTTAACAAACCACATTTATTAAGAAAAGAATCTTCACTGAAGAACTAACTTGGGCTTTGGATTTATATAAATTATGCTGCAGCATTTATTTTTATTGATTTTATTTCTATTTAAAACACCTGTAGATAAAATTTTAATCATTTAGGATGAAGCCTAATTTGCCAGTTGTCATTCCTTTCACAATGCTCAGCTGAGCTAAACAGATCTGTTCCTCCCTTAAGCTATCAGTGAAAGCACCAAATAATTTCCTGCTCTTAAAACAGGGGTGTCAAACTCGTGGCCCTCAGGCCAGATGCGACATGCGCTGGCCACATCCATTCCCGGTTTAGCAAAGAGGGAAAAAGTCATGATACGTCACATGACGACAATATGATGACGCAAATTTGACACTCCTTTCTTAAGAGGTGCAACAGAATATCTGCCACTTCTCTTCCACTAAGCCATGTAGTGCTCCACATACTCCCATGCTATAAAGAGTAGATCAAATGACCAACCTAGTATCATCATATCAAATCAATGTCTGGTATCATCAAAGAAACCCAAACTTGCTTGCCTGCTTAAAAAAGTGTGTGCTGCTCGCAAGAGTTTTTATTTCATATAAACCTAAGCCGATGGGTTTACCTCAGTGAAGTGAACATCCTGGGTAGCAGCCAAGCCAAAGCCTTCTTGGTTGCTTTCATGCTTCAGAAGTTGAGCTAAGAGCTGAAAAGCCACTTTGACATCACTGCCAAAGAAATTCTCTGTGTTTTGTGTAGCGTTGCGAAGCTGGAGAGCTACCCGCTGAGACTGCTCTGTATCCAAAAATGATTCATTCCGCAGCAATTTTTCTGCCTGTTCCACAGGAAAGATTACGATATTTTGCAAAGGCACTTCAACAAAACAAGGTAAATTAACCAAACATAGATTCTACTGGATAATTTTTTTCAGAAGCGTTGCTTTCTGAAATTTTTTTGGTGATAATGACAGACCCCTTCAAACTGAACATGAATATAACTTCAGAACAACTGTATCATGTAGGAATCTTGAGAAATATATTTAATTTCTCTTTTAATTATTATGTTTTTAATTGCATAATGTTTCCGACATGCTGCATGAGTTCAACAGGGCTAAAAAAAATGCTGCTGATTTTCATTAGTAATCAGTGTCTGATACAACTTGTGCAATGTCCAAGAGTTGTCAGTCAGCATTGATGGATTCCAGTTGCCCTGGTACCATTTTTCCATTGTGGCAATATCTTGTGAAACCTTTTGCTACATTCATTATTGATATATGTTCAGGATAGAAGCGCAAGTGTGAATGCAGAAAATGAATCTTCAATGACATGTTTCACTTCATAATCTTATATGTTGTAAGAAATTTGTCAACTAACTGAATGTAGTTTGATGCTCTATAGTTGCCAAGAAAATTCTCAACTACATCATTGAATGCTTTCCAGGTGATTTTCTCTGGCTCTATTAACGGGTCCCTGAACTGTTTGTCATTGGTGATGTATCTTATCTTTAGACCAACAAAAATGTCTTCCTTAATCCATCAGTTATTCTTGAAAACATCTTTTGAAATAACAAAAACCCTCACCTTCCTTGTTCATTGCTTTCACATACACCTTCATTAGTTTGGATTTTATGTGAAGTGGAGAAAAAAAATATATCTGTCAGGACTACAAGTAGTTTGGGTGCTATGCATTGCTGTCCTGGAACCAAATTCTTTTGGAAAGCCATTTCTTTTTAATGTAATGTGACTATCTTCCACAGCTGTCCCATTCACATATGTAACAACAGTACTTGGTATATCTAAGCTGCATTCCAAGCAGCAAAGCCAATACTTTTAGATTTCCACAGATATTCCAGTGCTTTAACAACAGTTCCATGTTTTTGTATGTTTCTTTCATCTGTGCAGCATAGCCAAAAGGTACTGAAGGATGTACATTGCCATTGTTTAACAAAATATTTCTATATGGTACATGATAGATTAAATTACAGGTTGTTTTCATTATCAGCAGGCCAAAAATCTATATTCCAAATGTTCAGGAAGCAAAATCTTTGTTGTTCAGGATCTTGATAGCTCAATTGCAGCTTTTGTCTTATCACAGCTTTGCTAAGATATAGTCAGAAACTGAACCAAAGTTTACCCTAAGCTACTTCAATCAAAATGCTCTAGTACTGAATTTAATTCTCATCACAGAATTTAATACTCTGAAAATCTCTTCCTTCAAGTTATAGTCCCAGAGCTAAAAAATAACCTGAAAATGTGAGAATTATACCAGAAATGGTATATACCAGAAATATATATCTGAAAGAGCCAGAAATAAAAATGATGGAATTCTTATCAGTTACAGGCAGCAGCTGACAGCACTTAAAGAAAAGCAACTTGTGAAGAGATAGCTTGCTTAAGCAATCTCCCCACTCTGTGAGGAGAAAAGAAAGTGGTGGTGGGGGGGAAGAAAATGGGCCAGGCACAGGAGAAGGTATACTAACTAATTATAATGGTAAACATGTGACTGACAGAAAAAGAGAGAGAAACACTGTGAAAGTTGTAAAAGTGTGCCTGGCCACAAAGTTGTTTTTTTTTTTAGCACCAATGTAACTTCAAATGTTCAAATGGTAGAGAGATGAGTGGCATACAAATCTAATGAATAAAAAATGGTTAATCCATGAGGCAGTTGATAAACTATGTCTCCTTGTACTTCTTTGTTAAAAGACCATTCATATTGCCATCCCATTTATCAGTCAATAAGAGGAAGTGGTCCTGAGAAAGCTGCTGTCATTCTATTTTTACAATAATAGAGGCCTAGTCTCCACAAATTCCTTGTGAAATATCTTACAAAGAGAGTCAACATCTCCTCCCTGGCTTATAGTCAAGAGATGATAATCGGCAGGACTGGGGATTCTATGAATGAAACCAACTTGAGTGAAGACAAAGAGCTGTATCGAACAGTCATTGCTTTTGAGAACGTTGGTGAAATAAAAATAAACTGTTTGCATTCATTCATACATAAAGAAAAGAGAAAATCCATAGATTCCTGGCTTTGTTCAGAACCAGGAAAAATGAAAGAAAAATACTTACGAAATCCTTGAGAACAGCAAAAGTCAGTGAGGTACAGTTGAAAAGATTGGGTGCCAGCCAGCCCTTGTGTTCATCACAGTGGCGTACAGCAGTCCCTGTGGAGCAAAAGAAGAGGAGAGGGGATCATTTGTGTGACAATGTGAAAGTCAGCTCACAAAGTGCCACAAAATATTAGCTTGCTCAGTTTCCTTCCTTCCTTCCTTCCTTCCTTCCTTCCTTCCTTCCTTCCTTCCTTCCTTCCTTCCTTCCTTCCTTCCTTCTTAATTGAAACATTTGTCTTTTAAACACCTCTCACAAAGAGAAGAATGGGATTGTGCTTGCATTTTCCTTTTAATAATGTGGAATATTCTTTTCCGGACACAAATCAGATTGCCATGATGCTAAGAGGAGAGTATGGCTGACACAAAATGTGGTCCAAGCAAAGAGAAAAACTCTGCAACATACATTGTAATGTTTACTCCATATCAGAGGTTTTTTTTAAAAAAATGATGAAGGTTAGAAAACCATAGGATGCTATTTGAGGAAGACTATTTCTTTGGCCATCTATAACATGTCATAAACGAAGTACGGTAACTAAAGAAGCCTTCATCTGGAAGCATTCAAGGACTATTTAATAATTCAGTTGGTTACTATATGTACACGACGGCATCCTTAAAGATATTTCATTACCTACAGATCCCCGAGGGCAAGGTGCAGCTGCAGGTAAACCAAAGCGGGTGCGTGGCCACCAAATATCAGCTTCAATGGCACGTGGGCAACTATCATAATTCACTGCAAGAAAAAACGTTAAAGAGTCTGTGTGTAGTAATTTGCTCTATGCAAACTCAGTGCGCTCTTTTCAGTAAGCATGTTTAAAAGGGAAGGGAATCAAGGTTTGATATTTTTACAAATACTTGCTTTGGAAATAAACTGCATACAGAAAACAAAGGGCAAGAATGCACTCTGGTCATATAGAAAACAACACTCCACCCCCCAAGTAATCCAATGTGTATGAATCAATGCAATAGTTGTATTGTATTACCCCTTTAATTGCTGGGAGCTGTTTAGTTCAGAAAATTGGTGAGCAAAAGAAAAAGGTCATGATAAAGCACTTTCCGTCGAATCAAGCTTGACTTTGTTTTCACTTCACTTCATAGATATGTCCATGTAGACCAGAGGTGTGAAACTCAATTTCATTGAAGGCTGCATCAGGATTGTGTTTGATCTCAGGGGGCCGGGGTGAGTGTGGCCAGAGTGGGTGTGGCCTGCTTAATGTCACTCATGTCGGGGGGTGTGGCGATCTGAGCACTCTGCCAGCAGAAACGGACTCCCGAGCGGACTCCACACGCAGCCCTCCCAGTCCATTTTCACTGGCAGATGATTGCAGGAGGCCATCGCAGCCAGACATGGAGCTTGGGAGCCCATTTTCAGTGGCAGAGGCACCGCAGGCCAGTCCTTCATTGTTTCCAGGGTGGCCCCGCAGACCAGATCTAAGCACCCCATGGGCCGGATGCAGCTCACAGGCCTTGAGTTTGACACCCTTGATGTAGACTTTTTCAGAACTAGCACAAAGGTGGTCTGCGATTGCTTTCTTCCAAGATTTCTTTACCCTCCCCCCCTCAATTTTGCCTATTGCTAGGGTTTCCTGGTGGCCTACCATTCAAATTCCAGTCAACTTTAACCCTACACTATTCTTTGAGATCAGCTAAGGTTGTAGTCCCAGTACACAAATTGGACCCAATACAAAGTGATTCAGCTGTGCTTCCTGCCTAAGGAATATTTCTAACCTTCACAGCCACTGATGGTAACTTCTGCAAAAGGATTGTCACAGCGGTCACAGCGGCGTCCAATGACACCTGGCTTGCAGGAGCACTGCCCAGTCTCAGCTTCACAGGTGCGAGATAATGAGCCGGTATGGTAGCAGTCACAGAGGAAACATGTGGCACTATCTGCTGGACGGTAGTGATTGTCCTGTAGAATAGCAGAGAGACTTCTGTCTATTTTATTTGTCATAAGAATCATATATATATATATACAACTCTTGGCCAATCCAAGACCTTTACCAGATACGTTGTTTCTCATTAAATTTTCAATCGTTCGCTGTTGCCCACTCAAAAAAGACAGGACTTCCCAAGATACTGTCATGATTTCTATCAAATATGTCAAATCCAATTCTGTATTACTCTGAGTGATCATATGCACATGTCAAAGCAAGTAATGGTTAAGCATGATGCTTATGAGAACCAACAAGCACCAGCACACTCTCTGCCTTTACCCCCCTCTGCATTACTGGATGTGAGTCAGAAGTTTTTGATTTCCACTAATAGCACCATCTGGAGGGAAACAGCAAATCAATAGTTGGAAAAAAGCAAAATACTTTGTATACACAAAGATACCCAAATTTTTGTCTGGTGCGTCATAACTTTCTTTATTAGGCAAATTCATTTGTTAAAACCCACGCCAAATGTTTAATAGCTAAGCTATTAAAACAATGAGTAGCAATAAATTATTAGTACAGAAACTGAAACAGTTTGATCAATCATTCTGCATCCACTTTGATGATTCCACACCAGATTGTACGTTTCTACCCTTAACTAGATAAATAATCCAAAACTCACCTTACAGTGGCATTCTCCATTAGTTTTGTTGCAGTCGGGGTCAAATCCTTTATCAACATCACAGTTGCAGGGACCACATATAGGATGTCCCCACCATCCCCGTGGACAAGGCTGGGCTAACCTAACAATGAAAACATGAGGCCTGTTGTAAGCATCTTTCAAATACAGTAGAAGAGTATAGTAACTTCTTCATTACAAATTATGGTTTTGCCTTTTCTAAGATCTTTATTCCTTTGCACTTGAAGATTGTCATAATTTACAAGCTTTCAGTAAAGAGACAATATCTAAAGAGATGTTGGGATGTTTTATTTCGGATTTCCAAAAGTTTGCTATATTGATGTGTATGGTAAATCACATTATTTGAAGTAATCTTCTTGGTTGGCATGCACATATACATCAATCATGGTATGTTAATTATGTACAGCATGCACATTGTATATGCAAGACAATGTCACTGCATTCATGCCTCTCTTATACATGAATGAATGTTACACATTTTTAGGATGACCTTTTATTTGCACATATATACTCAGATGCAAATGCCTAAGATCTCTATTAATAGCTGCAATATGCATCCAGCACTTCCACATTTCAGTTCTACAAATATTGAAAAGTACCAACACACACTTACAGGCACAGCACAACATATGTAAGTGAACTTTCCCAGACTCACTTGTTCTCGCAGTATGGCCCGAAGTAGCTGTCAGGACACTCACAGGTGTAGCCATGGGATGAGCTGGGTTTGCGGACGCAAATGGCTTGATGCTCACAGGGATTAAAGGAACAGACATTGGAACAGCTGTCTCCATAGTAACCTGGGCATCACAGGAAGAATTCTGGGTATATCTCTGGCAATAATCTCCAGCCTTAGACTAAATGATCGCCCGGCCAAGCAAGAGATTCTGGGATAATCATTCTCCAATCACAACTGAGCTAAAGGCTGCATGTAGGAGGGATAGCTTGAAAGATAGAAATGACCATGGCACCTATCCTGTCTGGTGCTCTGTTATAGAGAACTCTGTGCTTACTCAACCACCTACTTGTATCTTAACTTTTTAATAAAACAATGAAAATCTGAAACAGGCTAATATTAGATATATGCATGTATATGTACATATATGTATGTACATATACGTATACATATATGTACGTATATGTATACTGTATCTACACAATCCCTAGCAAGAATATTGGCTTCTGGCCCAACCTCAGTCTTAAGTATTAAATAATGAAATAAAAATTGTTTATTTCTGGTAGTTGTTATGTTTTATATAGTATCCTAATCAGGTGTAATGTCTAAGTATTACCACTGTGAATTATGTAAATATAGTTCATTTTATTTCAATAATTATGCTAAGATAACAATCTTCATTTTGCTGTATATTAGTTATTTAATTAAGGAAACTGTCAAAAACAAACTACATAGGATTAAAGCAAACAGCACAGAAAGTCCATATATGTTGTACAAATGAACTACCGTAAGAAAGAACAGTCAAAGCACAGTAAATTTATAACGTATCTTTTCATCAAATCAGGATGAACCAGAATAAATTATTGAAGCTTTGTATCAGAGTTTTAATAGTACTATTTCAATAGTACTCTGACTCAGCTATTACACAACTACAAATAAAGCTTTGAGTAAAATGCAAATATTATTTACAACAGTTAAGCCCATTACATATCATACATGGCAAATACTTGGTGCCCTCCAGATATGTTGGACTATAGCCACCTAAACCTTAGACAACATTAGAACTGTTTCAGAGGATTTTTTAAAAAAATATATGCATACATTGAATTTATATGGCAGCCCATCTTGCGGTATGCAATTCTAGGCCGCCTAAGAACCATATTATAGAGTCTTCTTCATCATTATCATCACACTGTCCCTTTCACTGACCTGGATCACAACTGCATGAATAACTATCCCAGTCATCATTGCAGTAGCTATTCAGAGGACAAGGATTGGAGTCACAAGGATCTGGGATACTGCAGCCATGCTCCACATTCACTTTGTCAGCCTGGTTTACATTCAAGGTGACAGCATTGCCTGATGTGTCTCCCATCCTTACACCCTGGAGGATCCAAGCAAAAAATAATAATAAAAAAAACCTCACAAAACATAAAGAAGGAGAAGATCAGCTCTTAGATAACACAGATTATTCTTCTGCACATTCATTTTTTGCTTCTGGTTCTCAGTGAACCTATGAACTCAGTGAGGTATGAACTGAGAAACTTAGGGAACACAATTTACAGTCTATTTATACCAACCGCCTTTTAGGAACCCAAAAAGCAAAATATAAATATCTTTTTAAAAAATAAGCCAACTATGAGATCTGCAGCCCCTAGATGGTGCTGTATTGCTTCAAAATAAGCACGGTTGATAATTTCACAGATTGGCACAAATACAGTTTGTTCCAGCATTCATTGAATTTAAGATGCTCAGTCCCCATTCATAAACGGGAAATACGGAGCCAGCATGACTATTAAGTGGGGGAAAAATGCTGTTATAGACTTGTGAATTATATGCTACAGGTAGTCCTTGATTTACAACAGTTTGTTTAGTGAGCGTTCAAAACTGAAAAAGGTGAGTTTTGATCTTCACATTTACAACCATTGCAGCATCCCCTAGTCACATGATCAGAGTTCAGACGCTTGGCAACTGACTCGTTTTTATGACAGTTGCAGTCTCTTGGGGGTCATGTGATAACCTTTTGTGACCTTCTGACAAGCAAAGTCAATGGGGAAACCATATTCACTTACCACCATGTTATTAGCTTAACACCTGCAGTAATTCACTTAACAACTGTGGCAAGAAAGGTCATAAAGTGGGGCAAAACTCATTTAACAAATCTCTTTCTTAACAACAGAAATATTGGGCTCGACTGTGGTTGTAAGTCGAGGACTACCTGTATGTGTTGTTGTTCTTGTTTAAGATTTGCATAATGTAGACATGACTTAAGACCTAGAAGCATTCCTGCTTCATTCAATTTTCAGCAAAATCAGGCTGGAGGATGAGACTCATCAGTACACAGCTCTGGTTCCTGGAGATTTCCAGACATAACAGCTTCTAATTTATTTATATGTATAGTTATACTGACACAGACACATACTCCACCACAATCTCTCCCAGTTATGTAATTTCTTAAGGATGTTGGTTACGTTATTTGCTTAAGAGTGATGTGGTCTAATCAATTGGGCCTTCCTTTCCCAAAACATATGTCTATATAAAAAGCACCGAAGAAAGAAGAGTTGAAAGACGTGGTAGAGCCTGCACCTGATGGGTCAATCATGATATGGCCCATTGGCCCAATAACATCCAGAAAAGGGCATTAATAGTAGTGGGTTCCACTTATCTTTGCTACCGATTCGGAACTGTGACCATGCGTGCAGCGCTTCTGCGCATGCATGGAACGTTCTCCGCATGCACAGAGCATCCATGATGATGTCCGGGCGGGTGGGTGGAGCCTCCCGCTGCCGTCACTACCGGTTCACCCGAACCAGGGCGAACCGGTAGAAACCCACCACTGGCCATCAAAGCTTGTTCTTCATCCACTCACCTGCATGCAGCCACGGAATCCATGCTGCAGGTTTCCCTTCTCCCCCAGTATAGCACCGATACTCAAATTCCGCATTTTTAGTCCACGAAGTTCACTACTAATATTGGCCATCACCTGGAGGATAGACAGGCAAAGTGAACATCATTTTTCCTTAATTTGTTGACGAGCCCACAGGACTTATTTGTATAATACAGATCAGATGTTACAAACCATTAGGACAGTGGTGAAAACCAAGAAGAAGTGGGCGGGAATAAATTATTAAGAGAGCTGTAGATTAATACTGAAGAATTTTACACAATTAACTAACTATAAATCAAAATTTATAGAAAAAGAGCCTAAGTGTAAGGATAGTCAAAGGGATTAGTAATAAAGTGTATTAGACTACTAGGAATCAATTTTATATCCATCCCATTTATATCCATCCCATAGATAGCTTTAGTTCCCCTGGACTAAATTATGCTACAAGTGTTACATTCAAACTTTAGGAAATATACAGAATGATGCTCCATAAATGCCAAATGATTCAGCCATTAGTTGACCATTGAAATTGAGTTCTAGTGCTCACTGTACCTGGTGCAAACCATAATCAAAAGCCATTATGGCTAACCACTGGGCTTCTGGATTGTCCCAGCTGCTATGCAGCTCCAATTGTAGGTGATGCCAGTCACCATCATTCACTTTCACCTGGTGTAGCCTCAATGCTGAAATTTGGCTGTTGGCTCGGTACACAGTCATCAGCACTGTACCTTCATTTAACTGAGCAAAGAAATAAGAACAAAATGAGTTTAGCTTTGAACCATGTTTTCACTGCAGAAGGCACTACCCGTTTCTGTCCGTCAAATCCCCCCACCTAGAGTCCAGAAAGTACACAGTTCCATTCCTGCCCTTAAGTGGTACATGGAGATGATAACTCCCTTTGTGGTTTGCTGCCACTGCAACTGGGATGGGAGGCCTCTGGAAGAAAACTAGACCCTTCTCCATGTTTTAAAATCCCCCCACCAATCCTCTGATAAATAAACGTTGGTGAGATATTTTTCAGAATGCTAGGAGGCTGCACCCAGCCCATGGGCTGCAAGGTGCCCTGTTGTGTTGTAACACAAAGTGGTTTTCTCTAGGCCACTAATCTGCAAGACAATAGTAAAGTGTTGCCCACTCACCCAAAGAGTTATGGTAGAATGCTGCCCCGCTGCAGCACGGAGGAGGACACCGTTGCTCTGCCTGGTACGAAACATAAGTCCAATGTGCCATGGAAGCGTGATGATCAATGCCAAATTACTCCAAATCACCATACTGTTCCCCAAGAAACGCTGAGGACTTGCCATTTCTTCACAGAGGAAAAAAAAGGAGTTCAACAAGTGTATAAAATTGTGTGTGTGTGTGTGTTTGTGTTGGACTATCTTATATACTCATAATATTTTTTAAAACAGTGTTCCTTCAGCATTTTGGGCTTAAAGTGTTCAACAATTCCACCTAAGTTCTAATCAATGATCTGATGATTTAAAAAAAAAATCCTTAAAAAGTAAATACCATATGGAGAAGAAGGAGAGAATTTTGTATTGTGTACTCCTGTATTAGACTGGGGAGTTTGTGGGGGTCCATTCTTTCTCTCTCTTTTCTTGCTGTATAAATGAATATAGAAGGGGCCATACCCACCCCTTGCATAGGCTGGAGATACAAAATGAATGTGTTTGAACCCATTCCAATAGAAGGGCCTTCTGGTAACTACAATTTCATGTTCACATTATAATCTCTGACAACTATACAGAATTGGCTTGCCATTGCCTTCTACAGTGTTACATATTTGTACACATGTCACAAAAAGAGAGGGAAAATGTTTTTTATGTCCTTTTTGTAGTTTTGTTATATAAGATTCCAGAAGAGGTAAGATGGTTTACTCAATTTCTGCTGGATTGCCAGAGACTACTATATTGGTTTCTTGATTGAAAATGTGAGAACCAATAAACGCACTTTATAATTATCAACATTTCTAGTCATTAACATGTGGAAGGATGTTGACAAAGAGGTGAGGACCCAATTACAAAAAAATTCCTAGGGGAAATGGATTATGCAGATCCCTTCTAGTCAGGATTCAGGCTCAGGCATGGAAAAGAAATGACACTTCTTCCTTAAAAGATAAGCTATTTTGGAAATCTGGATGGGTGGAGTGTACGCTTCTTGGCTCTATTAAATCTTTTAGTGGCATTCAACAATATAAAGCATAGCACTCTTTTGGAAAAGAAGGAGGGGATGGCAGAGAATGAGATGGCTGGATGGGGTCACTGAAGCAGTCAGCGTGAGCTTAAATGGACTCCAGGGGATGGTAGAGGACAGGAAGGCCTGGAGGAACATTGTGCATGGGGTCGCAATCGGTTGGACATGACTTTGCGACTAACAACACTCTTTTGGACTGTTTGCAAGGCCTATAGTTTCACTCCTATCTAAGCAAATTGTTTTAGTGGACTATTATAAAGGCATAGTATTCAAACCCTTGGTTGATCTAATGTGTGGTACCCCTGAGCTTTGTGCTCTCCCTGCATTATTTAACATTTATATGAAAACTTTTGAGAGGTCATCCATTGGCTTAAGTGGTGTGTCACCCACATGTGTTCAACAATCAGTTATATGTCACTCTACATATTCCATGGAAGTCTTGAACCTGGGCTACTAAACCCTGGATGGAGCAAGACACACTAAGATTAAGCATTAGCTGATGGAATTGTTTTATGTTAATAAATACCTAGACAGTATAGAAACATTGATTCCAAGGTTTCCTTTTAATGGGGTTTAGCTCCCTCCCAAAGAAATGGTTTGTGATTAGGGATCCTTCTGAATTTGTGGTTCCTGTTCAAATAAGAGGCAGAAGCCATGGTCAAAGATTTGAGCTTTGCCTAGCTCTGTCTAGTATCCTAGTTATGATCCTACCTGGATCAGGATATCCTTACAATGGAACCACGGCCCCTGATCACCACTTGCATTCTATGCAGAATTGCCTTTAGAGGTGGCTCAGAAGCTGCAACTTCTGAAGTTGCAGAAGATACAGAATGAAGTGGCCAGATTGGTGTCAAGATTACCCAATGCTGCAGAATAATAATAATGCATTGACTGTTATTAAGCTTATAGGTCCAATTTACAACTGTTAATTATCCCCTGTAAATCTCTACATGGTGTAGCATCGAGACACATTAGGCACTTTCTTGTCAGAATTGATTCTGCCCATCCTGTCCAAATATCAAGGAAGGCTTCTATTAAGAGTACTCTTAATTTCCCTTGTAAAGTGCAGCAATATATATGAGACAACAGCTTTCTTTGTGGTTGCCTCCAGAGTTTGGATCACGTTTTATGTGGAGGTATACTTGGCATTTTCCTTTTTTTTCCCCCATTCCACAAGGCACTTAAAAGACCATTTCATTCCATTGCGGTGCTGTTCTGATTGAATCTGGGCAAACATGTTTTTTTCTTCTTCTTCTTTTTTCACTCCTTGTTATAACCAACCAGACATATGGGAGCTACCGTGCTAAATAAGGGCTTGAACCACTGCTTCTCTACCCCTGCCATTTTTGCTAATTTATATTGGATGATATAACCACTTTAGAAGAAAGAATATTTAAGAGAATCGTATTCTGCAGCTAAGTAAATAACACCTGTTTTGTTAACATAAATCCCCAGGCATTTGCAAGAATGGATCAGCACATCCTCTCTCTATATATTTTATTGGACTGGAAAGAGAGAGAGGGAGGGAGGGAGGGAGGGAAGGAGAAGGAGGGAGAGACAGAGAGAGAGGGGGAGAGAAAGAAGAGTTTCTAGGACATTAGCATTCCCACCTTTTCTTCTATTTCTTCTAATAATTAGAATAGTATATTTTCTATGAAGCTAGGAAAGGTGTGACTTCCTGATATAGTTCCTGGCAATTAGCACATATGTCATTCCTAAAAAGCACCTTCTTTAGTAGCTTCCATCTTTTACCTTGTTTGCAGTCCTTGCCTCCAAAACCCAGGGGGCATTCACAGGTGAAAGTATTCCACTGGTTGACACAAGTTCCACCATTATGGCATGTGTTGCTATCACAAAAATTCTTCTTGGCAGAGCAGCCTGAAAGGAGAACGTAACAATGCACTGGGAAGGATAGTAATAGAAGATTCCCCAGGGATTAGGAAAGTGTTTGCTGAATTTGCTACTGAGTAATGAGGAGCTAAGTCATGAATGAAAGTCATTCCTATGGATGTGTTATACTGCAGACAATGGCTAGGGCCTGCTGTGGTGTTCCCAATAGGTGGTTGTCAGTTTACCAATTTCCACCCACAGAAACTCCACCATTTGCGTAAACTTTCAATTTCCCCCTGAATTCATCATACCAGGCAAAGTTCCATTATTTGCAATGAAGTCAGCCAGGTCTATATCTTGATTATCGATCAGGAAGTCTCTCATGCAACCTATAAAATGCCGGTTCCGTACTGGGAAACTCTCAGGAAGGTCAGGGATGCCACCCAGTAACAAGGGACCTGTCAAATCCAAGGATCTGTAAAGTCAAATTAGAGTTAAGAGAAAAACATGATCAAGGGGAAAAAATCTGCTTGAGAAAGTTGTTCTGACCTAACAGATACTAAGTTGTTCTGACCTAACAGATACTAAGCTGTCATCAATCACACATTATACTAAAAGAGTAGACATGTGATCTCAGAGTCACTATGAATCCAATTTATAGTTAGAGGTTTATAGTAGAAGTTTGAGATTTTAGCAAATCACTATGTATATAAACGTGCAGCAGCAGAAGATAGCAGGAAAGACTAAGGAATATATCATCACCATCTCAAATAATGTCCTGCCCTGACTGTAGTCTTCACTTCGCAGAATTTTCAGCAATAGCCTAATTGACTGGTATTTTGGAGCTGAGGTCTGTTCATTCATCCAGAAGGCACTCGGGTTAAGGGAGGCTAACATAACAGCCAAATAGTATTTATAAAATAGAAATAATATATTTTGGAACATACAGTAGTGTTAGTTCTCAATATGGTTACAGGTTTACGTACTGTATAGGCATCCATGCAACATGTCAAATTACTAGCTTCCTATCTCCATGAATACTAGCACATTAAAGCAGATGACCAATAAAATCTATAGTACTTCACATTCTCATATAGGGTGAAGTTGAGCCAGGGAAATTAATAAAGTTAATTATAGCCCCACGGCTTATCTTTCTCACAGCCATTTCCCCACTGAATAACTTCTGTAAAGTCAATCTGCTTTCACCCATCTCTATTCCATACTTATGATTACAAGCTCATCAGGTGAACTTAATAGTGCTTGTAAAATTCTCACTTCTTTGTGCCTGATTGTGTCCCTTGAGCTGAACAGGAATAGTTTCCTAGAATAGAGCCAAACTTCAAGGCCACTGAAGTGTCACAGTCATCTACTGTCACCACAGCTACTTTCTCATCTGAAGGCCCCTGTGGAATTCCAGACGTCCCCACGACAGGCTGCGAAAAGAAAGCAGAATTCTGTTATAAAACTTCAGGGCAGCCAATTAATGGTTACGACAAAAAATATTGATAGGGAGGCGCAGGATACTGACCAAAACCTACTGAACAATGCAAATGCTCTCATACAGCTGCTCCCAAATTAGGATGAATCTAGTAAAAAGGCCCATTTCTAATTTGCACTTTGCATACTCTCTTTGCACCCATCTACAGTTGACTCCAGATGCACCATCCCCATGATAAATTGGCTTATTTCAAGGTGTTTTTTTTAATTCCACACTTGTTTGTCTGAACCTAGAACAAAGTTAACCTTTTTCCTGCAAAATTATAGGGCCTGTGAACAATTTGGTTTTCTACTGACTTTGCTCTTCTTTAACAACACCTGTCAGCTCCTGGCCATAATTAAGTATTTCTCAGCATCCATTTCCTTAACTATTCTAAGAAAGGAATTTAAACAACCCTATCAGGCAACTCAATCTAAATCCTTCTGTTCACTTCCTAGTCAATGTCACAATATGAGAAAAAGAAAGCAGCTTTCCTCTGCTTGTATAATTTCTAAAGGAGTTCTTAACACTTGTAGTCAGTTTCACAATCACTGCAAAAATATCCTGACTAGGTTTTCTGTTTAAATAAACAACATGAATGGAACTGAAGTGAGCCCTCAGTCTCTCTCCCATCAAATACATGAAAACCGACAAACATACCTGTAGAAGGTGTAAATCACAAATCACAATTAGGGTTGGCTCTATTGTGACAAATATCAAGTTGCAAAGGTGCCACCATGCCACCAGTAGCTATGTGTTTAATGAAGAGTCTATTTTTCCCCAAAATAGCTGGAAGATACTCTCTCACAAAATGCAATTACAGAAATAGGCAAAGCACCACTGAGTGGATTACACAGGCGCATTCAAGAGAGAGAAGAGGGAGAAATGGAAAATTTAAGGGAAAAACACAATGTACCCTAACAGACCACTCGGTTTTGTGTATATCAACTTTTAACAGCATAGCTAGAAGGACAGTGTCCTGACAGGAGTCTAATTTCATTCCCTCCAAAGCAGCTAAGTTTATTGTAAATGGTCAAATGCACCCCAAACATGTACCCCCCCCCAAAAAAAGTGGGGTGTGAGCACTTTCTTTCCATTTTCTTTTACGTTGCATAAGGATGAGATTTTTATTCTGCCAAGGGACAGGATGCTATTTAATCCCAGTTTTCATACCGGAAGCAGAACTGAATGCCTCATGATGTTCCCTGGCTGTTTGCTGCATTTCAAGGCCAGCGGAAGTGAACATGGTTGTGGTTGGCTTCAAACTGGATTGTCAGAGATTTGGGAGTGGAAACAGATTGAAATTTATGCCATGTGAAAGAGTCCTTCGTATACCTCAGAAATACTTGCAGGTTCAGTTAGATGGCACAGTTGTGCTTCTCAGGGAAAAAAAATGCAGCATGCCTCTGCTAGCTGTGATGCTAGAAATCATGGGAAAACAGCTATGTTGGGAGCTTAATGTCAATGGCCAGACACTTTTAGAACACTTGCCCGAGTTTTGATACTTAAAACTCAATGACGTGGTAAATGGGTGGAATTTTTCCCCTGTTGCTTCACCACAGGTATTTATTTATGAAGCAGTGATTCTAATATGCAGTAGTAATGCTAAAGACAGAACCAGAAGCTGAAACTTGTTCTGATAAATGAGTTTATGATCCAAGATGAATGCATTCTATATGTTTGCCTGGAGAGAATTTAATGATCTAATCTTTAGAAATAGATCCGACTGACTAATATGTCTTACTCTTGGTAGGTACTGTTTCACCTAGTTCCATCTATCTATCAGAATCAGTAAGACCTAAGTTTTTACACTCTCTCTCTCTCTCTCTCTCTCTCTTTTCTCAAAAATGAAAGCAGCCATTTTCATGATGACAAATACTGCCCAACCATCTGGAGATGCATGGAACTCAAACTTATGACTTATGTAAGTAAAGCATCAAGCAGGCATCACAAAAAAAGGTGGGTTTTTTTTTTCAGATTATAGGGCTATGATGGATTTTTTAAAAAGAACGTACGTTGGGACAAAACTGATTTAGAAAAATACCAAGGTTATTACTAATTATTATTATTAATAATAATCTTAGTATTTTTCTAGATCAGTTTTATCCCAACGTATGTTGTCCCTTGCTATTCACAAGTTTATTACTAATATACGTTGGATAATTGAGAAAGCCAAATACCAAAAATGAAGTTATGCAGGTTGTCCTCACTTAATGATCACTTGTTCAGCAACTGCTTGAATTTATGATGATGATGAATTAGTGGTGGTTATACCCAATCCTCAAAGTTTCAGCCATCCAGACATGTCCCTGAGAAACCATGAATGCAATCTAGGCATTCAATGACTGTCTTACAGTTATGACATTTCAGTGTCCCAGGGTCATGTGCCATCTTTACTGTCGCCATTTGTGATCTTCATTATTGGATTCTGAAAGCAAAGCCAATGGGGATGCTGGCAGGAGGTTGCAAATGGCAACACATCACATCCTGTCTAACAACAAGTCAGGATTCACTGAACGACATCAACCACACTGCTGTTGCTAAGCAATTATGTGACATCGTGTTTTATGACTGTATAACTTAATAATGGAAATTTCAGTTCCAACTGTTGTCATTAACTGCGGACTACCTATATGTGCTCCATTGACTATAGGCCTGTCATTGTGTTGATCACATCAAGCTGTAAAAGACACTTACAAAAATGGGAATTCCAAAATATCTCATTTCTTCACGAGAAACCTCTATACAGGCCAAGAAATCATAGTATGGACAGAACATGGCAAAACACACCGGGTCCAGGTTGTCAAATGAGTATGACAAAATCGTATACTCTCCTCTATTAATTTAATCTAAGTGTTGAATATAAATTAAGGGAACAAAAGTTATACCCAGATGATACATGGATTGAATATTAGAAGAGGAATATTCTTCTAATATTCGAATATTAGAAGAGGAATAATTGTAAAGTAAAAAAGAAATTTGAAATGAAGATGTATGTAAATAGAAATCAGGTCTGCTCAAATACCATCTTAGATTGAATTAAAAAAGGAAACAATGGAATGGGAAAGAGGGGCGGAGTAGAGAGGGGAAAGTAGGAGAGTTGGGAGGTGAGAAGAGAAGAGAAGAAAAGAAGAATGGGAAAAGGAGAGGAAGAAGGAAGGGGAAAAAAGAGTAGGAGAGAGGGTAAGAAGGGGAGGAAGAAGAGAGGAGAGGGGAAAGAGGAAAGGAAGTAGAACAGGAAAGGAGAGGAGGAATGAGGAAAGTAGAAAGAAAAGAGGAGAAAGAAGGGAAGAGAAAAAGGAAAGGTTGTGTAAAACAAAGGAAGAAATGGTAAAAGAGCAGACCCAAACATTTTATTAATTAGCTAATAGAAGTTAAAGAATAAGGTGAACAAACAATGTATAAGGATGGATAAAAGACTGTACATTTAAATATGTTGATGAAAAATTAAATTAAATTTAATTTAAAAAAAGAATATATATTAAGGGAGGCTGGACTGGAAGAAAATGAGCTTGGTTGTAAAATTGGAGAGAGAAGCATCAAAAACCTGCATTGTGCCAATTACTCTACTCTCTAATATAGCTACAGTACAGGAACAAGTCAAGAAATATGCCACAGATTAGTATTTTGTAGAACAGCAATGGCGATCTTAGAAAACATATTTAGATGCTGCAATGTTAGTCCAAAGTTCTCACTAGAGAATGCCTACGCTCAGACACATGATGTGAAGATATAGCTCTCTGAAGGAAGGATCTAATGCTGGGGAAGGTAAAAGGGAAGAGAAGAGGATGGCCAGCAGCAAGCTGGTTGGTCTCAGTTACAGCAGCAATGGCTGCATCACTGGACCTGAAAGACCAGGTAAGGGACAGATCATCTTGAAGACAATCTATCTATGTGGTCACTAAGAAACAACACCAACTTGATGGCAAATAATCAATTCACAAGCAGCATCCTTTGTGACATTAGATTTTTTTTCCCAGCAGCAGTGGGCAGATGTTGATTTTGTAAAATCTATACTGTTTGCTGGTAATCAGTAATCAAAGCCATGGATAGATACATGTCTGGGTGCAATGGAATATATTGCTAATGAAGACCATAAGCAGCCTTGGTGCACTATTAGTCTGCTGCGCCAGTAACACCAGTTGCCTGCAATTACTGTGAGTTCGAATCTCACCAGGCTCAAGGTTGACTCAGCCTTCCATCCTTCCGAGGTAGGTAAAATGAGGACCTGCGTTGTGGGGGCAATAAACTGACTTTGTATAAAAAAGAACACCGCTTAGGGGGAGCCAAAAGCCCTACTAAGCAGGTATTTACAGAAGTATGAAGGCTATTGCTTAACGCATTGTAAGCCGCCCTGAGTCTCCGGAAAAGGGCGGCATATAAATCGAACCAATAAAATAAATAAATAAATAAATAAATAAATAAATAAATAAATAAATCTTTATTTCTATTTTTAATTTATTTTAGGTTCTTGTTATGCACTTGTCTTTTTTGTTCATGAAAATTGCAGAAAAGGGAGGAGGAGAACCAGGTAATAACTTCCTTTAAGTAACCTTATCACCATAGTTTGCATTATTTTTTCCATTTTTTTCCTTACCAAAACCAAATTCAGAAACAAGGAACATACCCAACTGCTGCCTAATGTTAAAATAGGTTGTGCTAGATTTCACTTTAGAAACATCTCCAGTTACATTAAGAGCCCTCAAAGCAATTCGCACCATTGTTTTGCAAAATGCCTATTGAACTGTCAGACTGTATAGAACTTAAAGGTGTGCATTTTGTCTTATTAAATAAAAATAAAATCTTGTTATCTAGCATTCGCCCCATTTAAACTTTTCATTTTATACACTGCTGGAGGGACAGAATATCTCACAAAGAGACTCTTGACAAGGTGCCTGTTTAGGAAAATGTGAACAGATAAGCATCTACGAAATCAGGAAAAGAGTAATCATGACTTAACCAGAGATATCTGTTTTGGAAAACCGGTGAACAAATGAACGTGTCAGATTAAAAATCTATTCGTATTTTTTTTTCTTTTTCCTTTCTGGAGACAGTTACTAAAGCATATAGAAAAATTCAAATTAACTCCATTTGCGGCCGTCATTTCAAGGGTTGGAAGGCACTCTTTGTTCTTGCTGTGGATTTTTTTTACTGCTGCTTTTGATCTTTTTTTTTTCTTTCAGGTATAAAATGTTGATCCTGCTCATGAGAATGCAATCTACATTTCAGATGGTAATTTAATTATATATCTCTTTAAAATATGCTACAAATTCTCAGGCTTCTTTTCAGAAATGTATTTTTTAAAAAAAACCCTCCACGAGGCATCCGTTTGCCATTTAACTAACACAGTGTGAGCTTTACTTCTGGACTCTCTCTGTCTCCCCCTTTTGTGTTCATCCATCATGGGGCTGGACTATCCCCCACATTCCTTATCCCTTGCATGGGAAACCCATGGGTCACCAGTGGCAGCGTTGTTGTGTGAAGGCCTTGACTACAGTAGCTGAAGAACGATTCAAAGGCCTGGCTCAGGAAACAGGCCAGTTCCAGACAAAGGGAGTGAAGACAGCTACGGGGGTGGGGGTGGGGGGGTGCCCATAGCAGCAGGTCACAGCACAGCACCAAGGGACTGGCAGGCAGCCCAAATCTTCTCTCTGCCTTTGAGTCACTCCTTCTCTCCAAACATGCAAAGCAAAATGGGAGAGCAGAGAGGGAGGAACTGAGCTTAAGCTTCAGAGCACAGCCCCCACACTTCAGCCCCAGGCAGATCCAAGCAAACTCCTCAGAGTTGGAGCTAAGTCTAAATTTGCCTCAGATCAAGTACAATCTATGTGGTGGCTTTTGCAAATGGCAGGTACATGGCAAAACAGAGACTTCGGCCAGAAAAATCTACAGGAGCAGGATTAGAAGAAGACTGCAGCTGCCGATCTCCCTTTTGTGCAAGCAATAGAAGCAACAGACACCCATGCTTTCAAACTCCAGGTACACATACCTATTTTTGGATAGCTGACACTCAGAGACAAGTTCCACAATACAAAAGGCAGCATATGTTTTCCCCTCTGTTTTGCCCAGAGGTAGTTCTTGTTTGCCACAGGTTATTAAACACGAGGCTTTTACTTCTCTGGGATAAGATTACAGTATTTTGGAATTACTGTAGCCTGAAAGATTTGTGTGTCTGGTAAACCGAACTTCTCCATTCTGTCATTCAAACATTTTAATTGTATAGTGAGGGGTTCTCAGTTAACCCACTATGACAAATGACAAAGGAGGTCTCTCTTTTTTGCTACAAATCATTATTCCCAACCTCCTCCATATCTGGAGCTTGATATCTGACCACAGAGAAAAAGAACTCATGGAAAGTAAAAGCAATCAGAGGATTGCTTTGATTACAGAGGACTCCAGGAAATCCATTTTAAAAAAACCCCAAAACCAGGAGGTATAAGTATGAACTTCAGTTTCATACAAACTTTTATTGGGTTGCAGAAATACCAAGTAAACCATGAAAACAAGCAATGGCTACACCATGGCCTTTTAGATTCCTCTTGTTGAGGAATGCAGTTTAACAAATGATAAATGAAAATGTGGGCATTTAAAAAAAACACAGTTACTGCCACAAATGAGGATCTAAATCAAGGATGGGCAACTAGAGCACCTTTATGATCTATGGACTTCCTGATCCAGGAATTTTGGGAGTTGAAATCTATAGGTCTTAAAGGTGCTATACTGTAGTTGCCTATCCCTGTAGGTAGAGGAGGAAAAATTTCTCAGCATAGGGTTCCTGATGGCTCTATAGGAAGAAAGTTCCCATTATCATCAAAATAAACTTTCTTGTTCATACATATAGCAGCACTAAGACCGCACACACACACACACACAAGAGTTATCATCGTTAGAATTGTAAGGGGAAATGGCGTATTGGGAGTTCCTTTTTAACCTGCCAAAAAAACAGCCAACTGAAAGTTACTAGAGATGTTTCTTTTTCAGGAGATCTCCAGTCTCAATGAAGCCAAAGTCTTCACATAATATGTCCAAAGTATGATCATTTGAGCCTGGTCATCTGTGCCTTGAGTTAGAATTCTAGGTTTTGTTTAATTGTTTAGTTTAATTATTATTGTTCATTTTCTTGGCTAGCCAGGGCATTCTCAGGAATCTTATCCAATACTGAAGTTAAAAAGCTATTTTTTCTATTTTGCTTTTTCAAAGTCCAACTTTTGCTTCCCTAGAGCACCATAGGGAGACCATTGCCTGCACAATTCTAGTATTTATAAGTATACAAACATCATGGCATTTGAAAATATTTATTGAATATTGGTTCCTTTACTGTTGATAGATGAACTCCAAAGGCAGAAACTAACCAATATCTTCATTGTCAGGTTGATTACATGAACCTGCTGTCATGAGTTTGGTCTTCTGTATTTTTAATCTTGGTCCCATTTTTGTCCACCATGCACCTTCACTTTCATTATGAGAGCTTGCTGATTCTTTGCCACTTCACTTAACCAGAGTAGCATCACCAGCAGAGCATAGGTCATTAATGTTTCTTCCTCGCATTTTAAAACCCTGCTCATCTTCATCCAATCCACCTATCCCCAATATATATTCTTCACATAAATTGAATAAGGGGAGAGGATACAGCCTTGTCTCAGTCCTTTGCTAACTGGAGCCAGTGTGTTTTGCCATCTTCTGTCCATACTGTGGTTTTCTGACCTGTGTATAGATTTTATACGAATGTAACTATGTATTCAAGGATTCCAATTTTTCAGAAAGGTATTCCAGATACATTTAGAAAATAAATGTAACTAACGCTTATTAACTAAAACCAAAACCAATACTTGGATATACTGTATCTTTCAGCAACAAGCCACAACAAAAACAACAGGGACTGGCATATGGACAGCAATATGTTTTCTGCAGATTTGCAAACGGGAGGGGAGCACTTTAACCGAGCTATAGGGAAGACCCCATAATCTCCTTTAATTGTATCCTAGTAGGATCATACTTTACTGTTTTTTATCCTTCCATAATGTAGTGTTAGTATGTCTTATCTGTCTGTCAGTTCATGGATATTCTGCATTTTAGGTTTATAAGGGGGTGATTTTGTTTTCTAGCAAAAGTCCCCAAATCCTTCAATTCTTTTCACTGGCTAGAGGAAAACAGGAGTGAATTTTTCTACAGCTCTAGTATTTTTTGTTCCCATAAGTGCGTACATATGCACAGAAACACACACAATCTCTCATTAAACTTATTAGATGTACCAATAAGCCTCACGGCAATGCCTAGGAGGACACAGAGCAAATGTATCAAGAGCTGTTCTTTGGATCCACTTACTGACACAAGAGAATGGAGAAACTGAAAGCCAAGGTTAGTCACAAGTACGCAATGAGCTATCGCACTTTCGTTATAGGAATAGTTGGTGGAAATAGCACATTTTGTCCTAATTGGAAAGCCTTCTGCTCATTACAAAGAAAGGGGAAAAAGAGCCTCACTTCCTGTGTGTCCTAGCTTCCAAAGCTATGATAAAGAGACAAGGCACCTTCAACAATTAAGCAAGCTCTCACATGTTTGGACAGAGATTCACAGTGGTTTTTAATAAGCTGTATTTATTGCTCTGAAAGAAACAGCAGGGCTACCTTATTACCACTTGACAGGCATGGCACTGAAACCCAGAGCTTGCTCACTTTATCAAGCACTCCAAATACTGGAAGCTTAGCCACTCTTACAAACACTTAAAAGAGCACTTTTGTCAAACCTCTCCCCAGCTTCACCTCTGCTTGCCACAGTGTGCAGGGGGAAAAAATCCAAAACAGTAACTATCCAAGGAACCAACAGTAAAAGCTAATACATCTTGGTTTCTAGCCAGGATAAGCTAAGGATAACATATTTTTAGTTTGTGGGAAGGAGGTCAGGGATAGAGTATCCCTCTATCTCCCATGTAATTTACACCAAGACAAATCACACTTGGCCAACAAAAAAATTCTAATTCTAATTTGTATGAAAGCATTTTTAAAGAAAGTAATATTCTGACAATAGAGTCAGAACTCACAGGGCACCTTTAGTTCTTACAATGCAAGGTAGGAGGGAGAGTCACAGAATTAGTTCTAAAAAAAATCGGGAGCTTATGCAGGTTTGACTTGGTGTAATGAAATATTCTAATGCTTCAGCTCAAGTTATGGAACTTTAGGTCAACGCAACATGCTGTTAAGAACTTGTCATTGACAAGCTACCTACAACAACCTATGAAAGCACCTTTGATTCCAGTTTGATTTTTACATTGTAACTTGTCAGGCACCTATTCTTTTAAAACAAAGGTGAAAATTTGGGAGGGGGGAGAAGGAAACTGCTCTATGGCACTAGCTGGAGGCTCTGGTAGCAACTGCCCTCCCACATTAGTTAGCAAGAGCTGTCTGCTGGCGCACAAGCTCTGTGCTTGGGTGAAGTACCCACAGGCAATCCAGCTCATCGGTGCTGACACCTGTACAATATTCAGAAATATTCCCAGGAATGGGAGGAACACCACCCATCCCAAATAAAGTGCTCTCAAATTAGAACATGGAGCCAAGCCAGACTCCTCTAAAACTCTATTTCATCACAAAAACGTGGTTCTGTTTTACTGCCACCTTTGACTTCTGCATTTGATAGGGGAATGAAATAAGCACCGGCCAAACAAGAACAAATGCAGCTCACAACAACAGATGGCTAATTGTGCTGTCTAACATGGTATTTATCTAACACGATGTCAATGCTAAATAAGTGTCAAACAGTTGTAGGGATTGTCTGATCCCTTTTTTGTGTGTGTAGCAAAAGTCCTTGCCTAACAGGTACTGTATTGATGCAATAGCATAACATTAAGCAAATGAGAGGAATGCCTGTTAACTAGGCTGGATCTTGGCATCAGAATTTTTATTCAAGCTCTGAAAGACTGGAGTCCTGTTATAGCACCATCGTGAAACCATTTAGGAGTCTCAGTTCAACATAACATGTATAGCTGAATTAGTTTCTCTGTCCAAACACCACAAAAGCATAATTATTAAAGCTCAATGTTATAAAGTAAGTCAGTGTGATGAAAATCATTCAATAGGATGCTCCGGATCTGTTTTTTCAAGATGCAACCGTTCAACATTATCTTCTCTAAATGGATTCTGCCTGTCTGACGTGATCATCTAGGAAGTAGATGTTTAAAATCCCAATTTCTCGAGAGGTGCCTGAGACATGGACCTGGAGAACCACCTTATCTGTTTTTCTCCCAACGCAATGGAACAACTTGGCCTTAGAGGTATCCCTGCCCTCTAGCTCTCAGCTTAGACAATGAAAGAAAAGGAAGACCGTTCTCTTAAGGGACTTTTAATTCGGAATTTTAATGATGAAATGGGGTGCCAGGTTTAGTACAACCTTATTTTGATTTGGTTTTATTGTGAAAGGTTTGTGGATTTTGTGATATTTTATGGAATTTGATACAGCATAACTCCTCAGAATTTTGGGAGATGGGAGTATATAAATAATTGCAACAAGCAAATACACAAGGTTGCTTCAAAGCTTTTCCTGAAGTTCTTTCGGCAGTTGCCAGGATAACCGATGAGCTGAAATGCCTGCTGCTTCCCTCCAGTAGTGAACTCAGGAGAAATGTCTCCTGGACATGTAAATGCATATTTATAATGCTTTGAATGCTAAGAGCCTTGAAGCAACCATGCTGAGCATTTGGGTATCTATGGCACCTTTGTGGTTTCAATATGTAGTTCTACTTCAAACAATTTGCTCAGGGCTTCTCTAAACTGATCTTTCTGGATGCTTTCTCACATCAAGTGGGCTAGTCTGTGATCAAGGTTTTTATATCCTTCAAATGATCTTTAGATTCAGCTCATCACATTCAAGCTGAGGATGAATTGGATCAGCATGATGACTTTTGGACAAGTGAATGAAAAATGTACAGAAGCAATGGTAATTCCCTAGGTCCGTGATGCAAACCTATCGCACATGTGCCACAGGTCTCTGCCAGCACATGAACCCTCGCTCCAGCTGAGCTGTATATACATCCAACAGGAGCAGGAAGTGCCTCATTGGAGCAGATAGAGGTAAATCCTAGAGAGGCAGAAAATGCATCACTGAAAAATGGAGATGAATGCTAGAGAGGAATAAAGCTTCATACAAGGCAGACATAACAGCGTAACAGACATAACCTGTAACAGCGTAGGCATGCAGGGGGGCCAGGGGGGAGCGCAACGGGTATGGCGCGCTCCCCCTGCACTCCTTTTTTGGTCCCAGGAGGCTTCAGGGAGGTCAGCTAGGCCCAAAATGGGGCACGGGGGGAGGGAGGATCACACGTACATTTGCGGGGGAGCTTACGTGCAGGGGGTTGTCATGCGCGCATTGTATTATGGGTGTAGGCACGCACACATGCATTGTCTTGCGCACGCCCACACTTTCGACACTCAAGGACAAAAAGTTTAGCCATCACTGCCCTAGGTCAACAAGGAGACAGCACACAGGAATCTGGCTCAAAAACAGTAACTGTGAGAGGGACCTTGGAGTCCTAGTGGATGATGACTTAAACATGAGCCAGCAGTGTGTGGCAGTAGCCAAAAAAGCTAATACAATCCTTGGATGTATAAACTGAGGCATAGACTCAAAATCACGTGAAGTATTAGTACCGCTTTATAAATCCTTAGTAAGATCACACCTGGAATACTGCTTCCTGTTTTGGATACCAGATTAGAAAAAAGATGTTGAGACTTTGGAAAAAATGCAAGGAAGAGCAACTAAGATGTTTAAAAGCCTGGAGACAAAAACGTATGAAGAACGGTTACAGGATTTGGGTATGGCTAATCTAGAGAAAAGAAAGACAAGGGGTGACATGATAGCAGTATTCCAGTATTTGAGGGGCTGCCACAAAGGAGAGGGTCAAATTATTTTCCAAAGCACCAGAAGGCAATACAAGAAACAATGGATGGAAACTAATCAAGAAGAGAAGCAACCTGGAATTAAGGAGACACTTCTTAACAGTGAGGACAATTAACTCCTGGAACAGCTTGCCTCCAGGCATTGTGGGTGCTGCATCACTGGAGGTTTTTAAGAAAAGCTTGGACAGCCACCTATCGGAAATGGTATAGGGTCTCCTGCATGAGAAGGCGGTCGGACTAGAAGACCTCCAAGATCCCTTCCAGCTTTATTCTGATTGATTCTGATTGAACTATAGAGCACAGGAGGACTTCTCTATTGCTCCTTTTCCTCCCCCAGATTAGTATCATTCCCTCCATTACGCTCCCACCCACCAGCCATCAATGCCATTCCATTCCCCTGGGCAGCCTTTTCAGGCCCGTGCTTATTAACTGAAGCAGGCTGTGACAATTGCACCAGCTGTTCACCTCTTCTTGCCCCCTGTCAGCATCCTCCTATTTAGCGATTGGCTTCTTGGACTCAATCATGCTGGGACCACCACAGTTTTCTCTCCACTCCCCCCTCCCCGCCATGCTTCTGTGTTTAGAGCACTATGAATACTAATAGCTGGGGATATCCGGCAGTTTATAGGAGATGAACGTTTCGAGGCAGCCATCCTGACAATGACTCCACAATCAAAAGCGTCTTTTAGTTCTTGAATGTTTCATGGCCATGGAAAATATCCTCCTCTTCCCCTATAAGCCACATCTCCAACTACAGATAATGACATGGTACCCGGGGGGATACCAGTGGGAAAATTGGCATAAAATGAGCAGAATACTTCAGAGATCCCAAGGCAATTGCTATGCTGGGTACTTCAACACTAGGCCTGTTGCAGTTCAGCACAAAATAATCTTACCTTGTTATAATAGTGCAGGTGGACAGTGTGCCACTGTCCATCGCTCACACCTCCTGGGATGAATGGGGCAACCGTGCTTGTGGTTTCTCCTGAAGGAAAGATGAAACACCACTCAGATTTTAAAAATAAAGTCTGAGGAGAAAAAGAATAATTTCCCCATCATTTTACAAAGATTCTGAGAAGTGGTGAGGGCACCAGAGTTATAGCATGCTGAGTGAAGGAGTTAAAGAATATTGCTAAAGATTTAGAAAAATAAAGTACAGAAAGTAAAACTTAAGGTGGAATGTTTGTAAGCTAAAACAAATTGACAGATATATTGGAGAACAATCATACCTGCTGAGAAAGTAAGCTGAACTTGCTCTTGAACGATTTCCAATGCAACAAAATCATGCCGTTCATTGAAACGCCCATTGTAGAGGAGAAGGCCATCCCGTTCCTTAGTGGCAAACCTGCCCCAAAAGAAGAGAAAGCCGAGCCTCATTCCAAGCATCCCAATGCCCATTGCAAGATGCTCATAAGAACTAAAGTGATTTGTAGGATGTGAATTATTAGAATTTTTGTCTGGTCAGAAATTTTGCAATAGCTTCTAATGCCTTATGAAATGAAAAGATGAAAAAGGAGTTTAGAAAACCCCCAGAATGGATTCCCACACAATGCAACGTAAATTGTATCCCGAACTGTTATCACTGGAGCCCATATGCTTACACACAATTTTCCTCTGAAAACGTTCGCACAAAGAGAGAGATCACATATACAACATTCACAAATACAGACCCATCGCATGTGGAATTCACAAAATTTATTACGTAGAAATTTTGGAGATATCCTGCCTCAGAGGAACTGCTGGTTGCTAAGTGCCATGGTTTACCTAAGGAAGCACGCTAGATCTAACAAAGGCATTCCTTTCTGATTAGACATGTAGTTCCTTCATACAAAGGAGTGCCCAAAAGGCTGGCTCAGCTGTGACTCATCCTGGAACTCCCTCCCCCACACTCCTCCCCTCCAACCTCCATCCATTCATATTGGTTGCATTGTGACTGTATATAAATAATGAGTAAGTGTAAGGAAAAGGATGATAAGTATGAAATAACAATTTCTCCAATGCCATTGGGAAGGTCTTCAAGTTCTAAAAGCAATCAGCAAGAAGCCAGAGTGGTCATTTCAAATGGCTAATGATGTACTGGGAATATTATGAGAACTTAGTTACTACTCCCAAAATCAAGACTGTGGAGTCACATGTTGTTACTGGGCACATAATGACAAGTCTTAGTCATAGTCCTTAAATGAAATTACGGGATAGCTCAAGATATATTTATAGTCTTGAGGAAGAGGCAAGAAAGCACGGAGTCCAGGTCAAGTTCAAGAAATGGGACAAGAAGAATAAGATTTCTTTTTTTTTTCCTGTATATTTTTTATTTTATTTTTAAATATTCATCAACATCAATACATGAACAGTGTGGCATCTGGGTATAGTTCATTTTGATACAAATAACAATAACGTTAATAATATTTATTACATTACTCAAACTTTTGTAATCTTAGTGTTAATACACATTTATATTAAAATATAATCCTTCATTATTTAGTTATTCAGAATTTCAATGTGCCATTCTAATGCCAATATTATTAGTAATACCTTCTTTCAACCTCTAGTCTTTCCATCTGGTTATTGCTTTTATTCTATTATATAAAAATATGTATTCTTATTTCTACCTCTATTCTAGCTTTTAGTCAAGCCACCATTATATTAAAAGGCATTTTCTTTCTATTCATCATCTCTTGCCCATTTTAATACTTCAATTCTTATTTGTTTTTGGGCTTGCCTCCCATATTCTTCTCTTGGATCTTTGTCTCTATCTACATCCACCTCTTTACGATTTAGTCTGAATATTTCTCCTGTCTCTATCATCTTATGCTGCCAGACTTCCATAGTGTCTGCCCAATCCCAATCTCCCTTTCAAAAGTATCTTCCTGCTTTTCCAATTCCATTTTTAAATCTCTTAAAATACTTTTTCCTTGATTTGTTTCATCAGTCATTATTGTCTTTATTGTCTTCTCCTTCTTGTCTTCTTGCCTTATTTGCTGATTTGTCTGTTCTATCTTTTCCTCCATTTTTTCTGTTGTCTCCTCCCTTTCCTGGACATTTTGATTTTTATTCATTGTCCCTTGTAGAATATTTTCCATTTTCCCATCTATGCTATGCATTAGAGTCTTTATCTTCCTGAAGTTTTTTGTCACAGTGTCATTGATACTTTGGAACATCAATGCCATTTCTTTTAAAATTCCACTCATTTCCCCCTGGAGTATCTCGTCTTATTTTAATAAGTCTCACTCTTGCTCAATGGTCCAAAAACCACATATTCAGGCCTAACGTTGCTCCTCAGTTCTTTATATCCCAGGATTATTCAACCAGTTCCATTTAGATAGTCCAGGAAACTTTCCAAATATCTCCTTATATTCACTCTATAGATTTAGTCATATATCTTAACATTCAAAAGTCACTTTACTTAGGTATCTTCCTTGTTCTCACAGTTGAACCTCCAGTAGTAATAAAGTTGAAAAATATAGAACAGTAGATATCACCTTCAGATAAATGTTGTTTATCTCTCTTATCAAAAATTTTCCCAGATTTGTAGGGGCAAGGTATATTGTCCATTCATCAGTAGGCACCGCCCTCATCTTAGGTTTCACAAGTATTTAATCCAATTTCAATTCGATTTATGGAAGCAAAGTTAGTTATTAAGTAAATAGTTCCAGCACTTTAAAATGCCTTTTCCAAAAACAACTCCTATTCAGTTTAAAAGTCCAATTTTCTGTTTTAAAAGTTTTTTACTTTTATCCTCTTAGTTCCTTTCTTTCATGTCTGTTTCTCTCAGTAGTCATTTGCTGCTTTAACAGATAGTTCTGAGAGTATCTCTTTTTTTGAATTTTTTTTTCCTTTTAGGGTTAGGTTCTAGGTAAAAAAGGAATCATCTCACCCAGTTCCAATAACTGTTCATCTACACCGCTCCTGCACTTTCTTTGTTGCCTTGACTATCCCAGCTTCACGGCAGCCATGATGACTGCCTCTTCTCCTTGTCATGGATGAGAGGGAAAAAGAGCCCAGGGTCAAGTGGGAGAGATGCGACTCTCCACGACCTACAGGGCGCCTCTCTTTTCTTCACCACTCTCCAGGGTGGTTTTAGCTCCTTTTGGAGCCCTCCAATGGGGAAAACTTGGCATGGGAGCACCAAGACCTGCTTCTCTCGTCTGATCTCTGCAACGTCAGCCAGAATCCCAGAAGAGTAAGATTTCTGTTAAATCAAGCTAGAAACCAAGATAACAGAAAAAGGTGGGCAATTTGATCCAAACATATCCAGAAAATTATATAGTTGTTTTGGAAGAAAATCACACCTTCACAGCTTGGGGAAAAGTGCTCTGTATAAATTAAAAGGTTTTTTCTAGCTACTGATTAAAGCTCTGGCCAAACAATCTAAAAACTGGATTCTGCTTCATACATCACAACTTAACTTGTAGCCTCATACATGGCTAGGAGGAGAAAATGCATTGATGGGTTACTTTGGAAAATACAGTGGGATGTTCAACTGATTTACAGTATACTACTACTTCTAGGTGATTTGTAATGAAACTTCCACTTTCTTAATGTAATGGTCAGTTTTTCTGACATCAGCAAACGCAAAATTCCAAAATGTACATTTAGATGAAAGATTCAGATACTCATTAACTTCCATATAATTATGAAATCAACCCCCACCAATCTGTTTCAACTTTAAGATTGCTGGCATGTCATTTTTAGGTGTCCTCTTTACTGCATTACTGGTGGTGGAAGATTTTAATTTAAAAAAAAAAATTGCAAAAGATTCTCCCTTCCACATTCATGGTCATGTCCGCTTTAACATAATTTCTGGGTCTCCAGAGCAAATTCAGTTGATCATCAGGCACTCAAATGTTGCTTACTATGATTTAGTTTAAAAAGAAATGGAAATAAATCATCCGAAAACCACTATAATTAGGATGATGTTTTCTTTAATTAACTGTGCACATTGACATATTAATTGTCTATATAGTCAGATCACTGGGTGTCTTTTTTCTTTGCTTTCCACAATCTTCTGGTAGAACAAAGAACATCCATTTACTAGTTTCAATCCTTATAGCTTCCTGGCACCAGATCAAAAATGAAATCCGGTTGAAAAAGGAACTCAAAAGATCCCAACAAATAAGCTTAGAGGTGTCAAATTATTCCATTTTTTCTCTTTTGATAAATATAACAAGAATTATATCACCTTCTTATCTTCTCTTACATTTCAGGGACATCAATATGCCCACCTATCAACTGTAGTTGAACTGAACTAAATCCATGAAAAATGGATAATTTATAAATTTAGTTGATTATTTCATATAGGCTTTTATCAGAGCATTATTACTTACTGTTACTCATTCCTAACATGTACCATTTCTAATTGCAAATGGGAAAATAAGACATGAATGCTTCTTGGTATAACAACCAGAATTACCTATGTATAAGGTGGGCCTACTATTCTCATTCTCATCATCTGTATTTATTATGTAGGCTGATTTATATAAAAAAGAAGACTAAAACAGCATTCATATATGTCAGTTAATATGTTTTGCATTTTAGTTATCAATGATACACTTTCACACTTGTAAAATACACACTATTTCTGAGCATGGTTGCCTTTAAAGTCTCCCAATGATTTTAAAAACATGCTTGTTAAGTAATAATGAATGTTTAAATAAGCACCAGCTCAGAAAAGTCAGAAAGCACAAACTATACAAATTATATATCTTCATTAATTTCTACCACCTTTGAATTCTACTGTACCCATTTTATATATTTCATGATCGGTACTCAGACATTGAAAAAGATATACCATGTTCTCTGTATAAAACTTCTCATCCACACGTTCATTTAAGATATGAGCTCTTTACTACTGGTTCTGAATGTTTCATTTGCCCTGCACAAATCAACCTTGTGAAATAGGAAAGGTGTACCTACTAATGAAACATAGAACCCTACTCCTAAATTGCCATTCAGAAAGTTGAAGGGGGGTCAGTTAATATTTGGACTGGCATAGGAAATCTAGAGTTGCTGCCGGTTACCTAAAGCAATTTTTCTTAGTATTTAAAAAAAACAACATTATAATTGGACGCAGCCAACTGCCAACTACCGACTTCTGCATGGCTGCAAGTTTTTCTTTTATTGTTGCTATTTCAAATACACACTTCTCTATTCTTTAAAAACAACATGCTTCTTTCCCAACATACATGCTTAGAATCAAATGAGCAGAAGCCCATTCTGTTCTTATACCTGCAGATATACTTGGGCTCTTAAGTACCTCAGTGGAATATATGAAATTACACCTGCTCAGCATATTCTATTTTATTAAGGTTGCTAAAGGGTATTTTGTTCTGATCTAACATGTGAAGAATAGAGAGACATTTGTAACACATATAAGGTTGGTTAAAAAAAAGAGAAAAAATATGTGCTTCATAACTGATTATCCAATATTAAAATCATATATGTATATGATGTATATGTATATGTATATGTATATGTATATGTATATGTATATGTATATGTATATGTATATGTATATGTATATATGTATATGCATATGGACATCCCTAGATGAATTACTATACAGGTAGTCCTCAACGTATGACCACAATTAATCCCCAACTTTATGTTATTGAGACATTTGTTAAGTGAGTTTTGCCCCATTTGTGAATTTTCCTGCCATAGTTATTCAGTGAATCACTGCGGTTGTTAAGTTAGTAACACGGTTGTTAAGTGAATCTGGCTTCCCCATTGACCTTGCTTGTCAGAATGTCACAAAAGGCAGATCACATGATCCCGGGACACTGCAACCATCATAAATATGAGTCAGTTGCCAAGCATCTGGATTTTGATCACCTGATCATGGGCAGGGGTGAAATCTACTTACCTTCCCTACCAATTCGGAAGTCACATGTGTGCGAGAACCCTCTGTGCATGCACAAACTCTTCTGCGCATGCACAGAGGGTAAAGAAAAGATTACATCCTGGTTAAAACCAGGAAGTAACGACGACTGGGTGGGTGGGTTGCTACCGGTTCTCCGAACCACCCGCTGCCATCACTACCGATTCAGCCAAACTGGTTCGAACTGGTAGCATTTCACCCTGATCATGGGGATGCTTCAGCAATTTTAAGTGTGTGCAAAATTGCCATAGATCACTTTTTTCAGTGCCACTGTATCTTTGAACGGTCAAATAAATGAACTGTTGAAAGTCGAGGACTACCTGTATTCAAGAATAGAATGTTTCTCAAATCAGGCATCAGCCATTTTCGTTTTTGTCTCTTCCCTAAACCAAAGTGTGCTCCAAGATTACCAAGGGGCTGGGTTATTAGAGCAACCCCTTCTGCAGCAGGTGGGGAGTGATAACACACACACACACACACACGCGCACACACACACACACACCCCATAGAAACAGTGAATGGTAAGCCTGTCAGGGCTGAAAAATATGGTTCCCATCTGAGCAAACCAGATCTTCCTTTCCCTTGTGACCACACACAGAATTGCTCTCCTAGGTAGATTCGTTTTAGTCTGTCAGCACTTGGCAGTTTCCCCCCATCCGCCCTCACACACATACACAGTCCCAGAGGAAAAAGTGTGTGACAAGTATACAGAGCAGAACTGGAGATCACTGACCCTTCGCCGGGGACAAAAAGGCTTTGGCTGGCTGGCTTCTTTGTGCTAGGCTAACAAAAAGGATGGAATTGGAATAATTATGGGTGGTAAGACCAGGAAATGGGGAAGGCTCCATAATCTCATCAGAGGAGCTCAAGCAAATAACATCCTTACGACAAATACAGTACTTATATGCCCATTTAGACTGAAAGAACAGAATGAGAAGTGAGATACACAAATCCCAAAAATTTTGCTATGCTTGCTTCTAGTAAAAGTTCCTTTCTAGTTTAACAGTATTGCTAAAACAGAAAGATTATTCAACAGGTAGCACAATGCGTCTGAAAACAGAACAAAACAGATCCAAGAAATTAAGCAGTCTATATGGTCCAGATGCCTGTGGTAGCTCTCAGCCTCCATATACATAAACACAGACAAATCTAATACAGACAACGATTGTTGGGAGTGGGGAGATATACAAGCGCAACACCATCAGTGTTTACCTATACAACTTCCTGCTGTGGGTAAGAGTTTGGATCAAGGTGATTCCCCTGACACATAATGTCCATATTCAAGTCTTTTTACATTGTCCAAAATAACAGCATGAAAAAAACACGCTGAAGATGAAGCAGAATTTTGTATCAAAACTTTTAAGACAACGATTTTAAACACATTTAGTAGAAGATGGTTCATCTAGACACAATGGGACATTTTTTAAACTTATAGAACTTATTTTCAATGACAGTGAATATATTATCCAAGGAATTATAGTCCATCTAGTTTGGCTTCAAAAAAAGGGGGGAGATTTCCCCACCCCCCAAAACTTTACTATTTGCAAACATTTAATTCTGTAACATTATATTTGGAAAATTGGTTAAACATTTATACGCTTCTAATTATATTTTATGTTTAAAATATTTTTTTCTCAGGACTTCATATTCTAGCTATTTTTTTTAATTGAAAATGAAATAGTTTTTTTTTAAAAAAAGGGATAGTTACAAGGGTTACCCTGCTGGCTCATAGTACAGAATGTCAGCAAAATTTAAGGAAGGACAAAATAATGTACATATAGGTGCAAAACTATATTGGACTTTTTTTCCCCTAATCCAAGTACTTACGTGAGAACAATGGTGAAATGGAAGCGTTGGCGCAGTCCCTTAAAAGTAAGGAAGGAGTGGCCCGGGAAACTACGGGTATTCATCTGACAGTACGGCTTCTCATAGTCTCCAGAAAGGCAGTCACACTTGAAACCACCCACCAGCAGGTTGACACAGGTGCCACCATTCTTGCAGACACCAGGGGTACAGCGGCCCAACCGGGCATTCACTTCACAGTTCTCTCCTGTAGCAGAAGCAAAGAGTATCAATCAACAAACATATACTGTATATTCTCCACCTACCCTCTCCATAATTCTCAAAATTAGTTAACAGTCAAAGCTACTCCAAACCCAATTGAATTTCTTCCCACAAATGCATCTGAAGCAAAGCACTTGGATTTGGTGGTATAACTATGTATACTACTAGTAGTATTTATACCATTTATAGGCTATATAACTCCTAACTGTGAATGGATTACAAATTAAAAGAAAAAAAAATACAAAACACAAAAGGAAATCATGAGAGGCTTTCAAAATGACATACAGTATAACCACACACATATCATCCAGCAGGGGCTCAACCTTCACTCTATCCACATCCTGGAAGAATAGCCCATCTTCCTGAATGTCATCAGACTGGAAGCCATCTGGATGTCTGAATGAGTATCATTCCAAAAAGCCACCCACATTTTCTGATTCCGACATGATGATATTGCTTAATTAATAGGACATGGAGCAGACCCACTCTCCCTGATCACACTGGGTAGGCAAAAACCACCAAAGATAAATGGTCCCTCGAAGAAAAAAAAGGCTCTATGCTATGAAAAATTTTATAGATGATAACTAGCACTTTGAGTTGCTCCCAGAAGCCAACTGATAACCAGTGCAGTTCAGAGAACAGTGTGATCATGCAAAAATAATGAAGCATGCCCAACACTGTCCAGATTGTTGCATTCTGGACCTGCAAGTGTTCTTCAAGGACAGTCCCAAGTAGAGCACACTATAGTAATCTATTGTGAAGTGACTAGTGTGTGAGTAGCTGCCTGAAAGCTTTCAGGTTCAGGAAAAGTTGCCAGTGGCACATTGGGTACACCTGTGCAAAGATCCACTTGGCCACAGCTACCACCTGCTCTTTGAACAGAACCTGTCAATTGCAGTATAAACAAGTTATCCCACCCAAGATCAATAATGGAACATCCTCAGACCTAGATGATCCAAATATTTGCAGTTACTCGGTCTTGTCAAGACTGAGCCTGAATCTGTTCCTCCTCATCTAGACATGCAGAGGTTCTAGACACTGGGACGTGACTTCAACAGCATCATTTAGTCAATCTGGGACTGAGATGTATTATTGGATGTCATCATTGCTATGATAATACGTGACCCAAAGGTCCTCCATGTTAAATAGAAAGAGTAAGAATTTTGACCCTTGTGGTACCCCATAAGTAGAAGGCTGTAGGCTTCATCTCTCCTCCATGTTAACATCTGGAATCAGCCACAAAGAAAGAAGAAACACTGAAAAATGGTGCCCCCTCCAAAAAATTTTTGCAGCTAGTGCAGAAGGATATGATGATTAAAATTATTAAAGACATCAAGGAGCACAAAGAAAAATACAGTAGCCTCATCCTGGCTCCACCACAGGTCATCAAAAAGAACACCCAATTGATCTAGCCTGAAAACCAATTGAAATGGGTTCAGATAAACCATCTTCTCAAAGATTATTGCTAAAGCCTAATCACCTTCTCCACAACCTTTCCTTAAAAGGGATGGTTGGAGGCTGGATGAAATTTGTCTAGAATCTTTGGAATCGTAAGTAGCATACTGAGAATACCCCACAATCTCCTTTAAGGCTAAGAGCTCAAAGAAGCAGATATCACCATATAGACTCAATAACTACCATCTCCCCACTTTTCAAAGCCAAGGGAAAATATTTTATTTTCCCAAGACTCTTAAAACCTAGTTTTATGCTAGTTCAGCTGTTCTTTTCTATTTCCTGTTTTGATACTGTTGCAGGACTGATCTTTCTCATTTGTGAGACTACAGAAATTAATTTAATTTAAGGTGCCTGATATATGAAATATATGAACACTCAAACACTCCTATGATATTAAGCAATGGCCCTTTTTAAAATGATGTCCAAGTTCTTAAGATCTATAACATAACCCTGAAAATTAGCAGTGCAATATCAGTTTCCACTTTGTTCTCAGATACCAGTTGTAGGTAAATAGTGGCTAGGATTTCCCACCAATTAAAGCAGAAAATAAAGCAGAAGATAAATAATCAAATAATCCAAGTTATCATTTTAGCACTAAAACACAAGAGCAATCTCAGAAAGCCTCTGGTCATATCGTATAAACCATTTGCATGTTTGTGCAAGCTGAATTAAAACTTGATTAGAAAGCCTAGTCCTAACAGCTCTGATTCTCCAGAGTTTACTCTTCAATTTGCTTTAGTGAAAAATCTGCCTAATCAAAAGGTTTAATGTCAAATGTCTTTGATATATTCTATCAATATGCATGCAGCTGCTTTTGTTAATAATGGAAACTGCTTAACAATGGGATGTCTTCAACAAAATGATGTTCACTTGCAAAGCATGTGTGATAAACAAGCAAATCTGTTCCCTGTATTATTAGCAATCTGAAGGAGTGATTCCAGGCAGATTTGTGTGAATATTTTTATTACTTTAACTCTATCCGTTGTTCATTTCTCAATTTGCAAAGCAAATGGGTAGCTTATAGAGTTAAAAAAGGAGGATCTGATAATATAGAAAAGCTGCATTTGCCAGGAATAGCTTCTGATGGATACAAATAAACTAAGATGATAATTTGATACCACTTTTTCTCAAAAGTTTGTAGACTGAATGCTCTTGTATTGGAAACAAAGAAGACCCAAGTTCTGATTTTAAAACTTTTGCATTCATTTGTTGTATATTTCAAGTAACCAAAACTGAGATTTGTCTAAAATAAATAGTTGAAACCCAAACATGTTTTCTCCCCACCAGCTTCTTCTTTTACACCCTTCCTTTCAGCCTTGTTTTCATATTTCCTTGTTTATTTTTCATTATCTTCAAAGACTTCTCTGAATCCTAAACCAGATTGCCAACATTAGCTTCCCTCTTCTCTCATTTTTGTTTTAATTACTGGGTTCAGACAACAGTTTCATTAATATAGATTGGAAGCTAACTAGCTTAGCCACATGACCTATTTTACACAAACATCCTTCTATTTGAATGCTCCAGAATCCAGACTTTTAACTATCATTATTCCAAATCAAAGGAGCCTGGCATGTTATGGTCCCTGGGATTGAAAGAGTTGGACACAACTTGGTGACACAACAACAACAACAACAACAACAACAACAACAAATTCCCAACCAATAATCAATAGCTGGAGCTACATCTCCTGATACATCTTGAACATGTCAAAATCTGTCCCTAATCTGTTCTTTCATATTTTTTAAAATATAAATAGGTCTATCTATCTTGCAACTGGTTATCTTTTTCTTCTCTTTCTTTTTATCTTCTACCTTGGAGCTTTTTCCTGGAATCTAGATGTTCACATAACATGTCTCATAGGATAGGAAATTAGGATAATTTGAGCCTAATCATTTGTGCTTCAATGTTTCTCTTTAGCAATATAAAATTGGATATATGAATTAAGTATGTCTTGCAGTTGCTTAGGACAAAGCATCTTGAAAATCTTTATGAGGTTTTCTTGGATCACAATTTTAACACAATTCTTTTGATAATCCCTCTTGAAATGGCACCAAGACTTCAGACCTTTGCATACTTGCTTGCAAATACAGAATAACAGAGTTGCAAGGGACCTTGGAGGTCTTCTAGTCCAACCCTCTGTTCAAGCAGGAAATCCTATACCATTTCAAACAAATGGTTGTCCAATATCTTCTTAAAATCTCAAGTTTGGACCACTCACCACTACTGCCAAGTGTAAATATGTAGATTCAGTCTAAATCTACACTAAATATAACTCTGCTGGATTCTATGCAAATATGTCCCTGAGATCAAAATAGCCAATTCTCTGCCAATACCTCAAAAACTAAGATTGTAAATTTTCAACAGTTCAGCTTTCAAGAGGAAAAGCAAGTCGATCCAGTCAGAATAATAATATAATGTATTAGGGGAGACTTAGTCCTAATCATCTGAGCAACATTATGGGTTCAATCCCAACAATATAATTTTGATTTTTAATAACTACCATTTTTAAAAATAATAATACAAATATAATTTTTTGCAAGTTGAAATTTTTTTCATTAGAACAAATTCTAAGTAAACGAGTTTCCTTTTTTTGTAACTGATCTTCCTTTCTCTTCTTTCTCTTATTAAAATCCAGCTCCATGATTGTGGCAAAACATGTTAAAAACCTTACAGTAGATTCACATTGATGTAAATCTCCAACTACTCAAAGATTAAGGTTACTTTTTTAAAAAAATCAACCTGGACAACTAAAATGGTATGAATGCAGCACTAATCATTATAAATAGCACGATTTGGTGCCAGACAGAAAAGGGCCCAGCTTTATTACATATCAAAGCTCTGAAAGTTAAGAGACAAATTCTTTTTGAAGAAGCTCTATACTTCAAAGTGGATGAAACAAAAACCAAATGTTTTACTGCATCTGAATGTATAAAAAGATATGTTACGTTTTTAAAAATTGACTAGTTAGCTCTCATAACATGACTATGGGTGTAGTAAGACCAATAGGGCTGTGTAATGCTTCAGATCTTATCTGGAAAAAGTGCTTTGGGATGTATGAAAGTACTAATGTAGAATAACTACCTGATGTATTAGAGCCATTGGAGGGAGTCTTTTACAGGAGCCATTTGACCTTAGAAACAGTTGTGGGTGCTTTAATCATTCACAGACAGCTTGTTTACACTCCTGTACATTCTGAAATGGTTTTTCCTGAATGATTCTCAAGTAACTGCATAACACTAATAATCATAGACCTGAAATTTGAACATCTTTTGTTATTGAATTGAATTGAATAAAATGTTTTATTTGGCCAAGTGTGATTAGATACACAAGGAATTTGTCTGTGGTACAGAAGCACTCAGTGTACTTGCAAGGCAACAGAGAAAATAACAACAACAACAACAACAACAACAACAACAATAATAAACCATTTGCCTGCAAGCAAGAACTGGTGGGATCAAAAAACAGAGAAAGTAATAGAAAATGAAGAAGCTAAAGTGATCTGGGACTTTAGAATTCCAACAGAAAGGCATCTGCCGCATAACACACCAGATTTAACAACTGCCAATAAGAAAGACCAAAAAAAGTCTGGATAATGGATGTGGCAGTACCTGGAGACAGCAAAATAGAAGAGAAGGAACCCGAGAAGAAAACAAAATACAAATAGAGGTAGAATGACTTTGGCAAAACAAAGCAAAGGTAGTCCTATTAGTTACAGGTCCCTTGGGAACAATCCCAAAACAACTGGAGCACCACTTGAACATCACCGGCATTGTCAAATTCTCATCAGTCAATTGCAAAAGGCAGCTTTAGTCAGAATAATTTACATCCTGCAACAATACTTCTAACACCATAAAACATCAACATCTGCCTATCCCAGGTCTTTGGGAAGGACTTGATAGGTGGATAAAAATGCTAAATCCAGACTGAACATCTGGCTGACAGTGCAATGAATAATAATAATAATAATAATAATAATAATAATAATAATAATAATAATAATAATACCACCAATAAAAGGAGGAAGTAAAGAAGATAGATAGATAGATAGATAGATAGATAGATAGATAGATAGATAGATGATAGATAGATAGATAGATAGATAGATAGATAGATAGATAGATAGATAGATAGATACTAAGCCACACTTTATAGATTGATGTACATGCACATTAGACAGAACTGTGAGAATTGGGTGCTTAGCAGGGTGATGTTATGATTCTAGATGTAGAATATATTTACCATCACTTGGCCTGTGAAAATTAGTGGAATTTGATCATATAGAAATGTCCTTGGGCCTCCAGACAAAATTATGAAACTTCCTTGAAGTATAATTTGAACTGGAAAGAAGCCTTAAAGGGAGTTTCAAGAAGCTGTTCTAAAGATTTTTGGATACAGGAAGAAATAATTTGATAGGCTGCAGACACACCATTTTGCTGCTGGACTATATACATCCCCATCTGGCTTGTGAGGTAATTTAATAGAAACTTATTTCTATGTTATCCTCAAGTCACTTAGGAAACTGCAGGACAGGTTCAAATTTCTCCCTAGGGAAAAATCGGGCTGCTATAAATATACATAATAACAGGAATTTATGCTGAGGCCATATTACAAAGTGCAATGATTCCTCTGGCCATATTCTGTTTCTGACATATGCAGAAATAGGACAGGAAAGGAAGGGATTGGATAGTTGTTATAAAATGAATTTGTAGCTAAACCTGGCCTACTTTCTTGGCCTTTCTCCTCAATATAACCTTCACATAAGTCTCTTGACCATAATAAATATGAAAAGTACTTTATCAAAAATATATAGAATTTTTCCTACAATGTTTTTTTTATTGAAAAAGTTTTACAATACAATTTTAACCCCATGTTTCCACCCTCTCCCCCCCGCTTTCCCCCATCCCTCCCCCCCCTGACTTCTGTTACATGCAAAACATAAGTTTTATATATCAATTTTTCCTACAATGTTGATCCCATTTTACACACCCAAGCTAGAAATGTTAGTAATGCATAGTGAAACACATCACAAATTAATGTTGAAAAGTTCACCTTCACATATGGCCCAATTCTGATTTAGGATTACAGTAGTTTCTGAAGCACCAAGTAAAATAAATTGTAAATAAATGTATTACATTTAATAAATGTAAGTTACCTAACTCTGAAAAATTTCTGAGCTATTTTCTTAAGTTGCATTCAGCAAACCAGAGCATTTATGAGGCTTTGGACATAGGGTTAAATGATACCTCATTATCTGTACACATGCCATAATTATGCTCTTAAGTGAGAAGCAGGTGTTTGCTTTAATAACATAATGTTAGCTAGCAGGCTTATGCCAAAAGCATGCTTGTTACTCTGTAATAAGAGCTAAAGTAGATGAGACACATGAAATGCATTTTTGCATGTCTCGTATATAATAATGCAAATAATTTGATATATGTGAAAACTGTGTTACAAAACAGAAGATAGAAAAGAAGGAGACAGAGACAAAAGAAGTGGCAGAGGGATCCAGTCTAGAGCAAAATTCCAGTGAGTAATATATTACGATAGTAAAATTACTCTACTAGACTACCGTAGGATCGAGAGAGCCAGATTCAAATTCAGACACCTTTGGTTATTTTTTTAAGCCCAAATTATATCACAGGGTAGTTGTGGAGGGAGAAATGGAGAAGAAGGTAATGTATGCTTCTTCCAGCTCTTGAAGGAAAGACAAGATCAAAATCTGTCCAATTAAAAAAAAATCCTACTCCCCGTCAAAGTTGGAACTTTGGTCTCCATGGAATTCCAAGTTACCACAGAACATACGTTCCTATCTCTCTTCTCTTTCAGAGTAAGCAACATTATGCAGAACAGAACACAGCAAAGGAGTAAGGAGAGAACTAGTGTGGTGGCACAGAAACTTCAGGGGTTGGGCCATTTCGGTCCACCCTTAGCCGAGTGTGTGACTTTAGGCCAGTCAGTACCTCACAGAGTTGTAGTGGTGGTAAAGAGATGATATAAACTCATACCAAATAAAAATACTAAAAAGTACTATACTGAGAAATAGTAAACCAAAGAAATTAAAGGCATGTTGAGAAAAGGAAACTTTGCTAAAACAAGTTTATACCAACATTACTCACTATACTTCTCCATGCCTTTCTGCATCGTGTTCATTTGCCATATCATACATATATTACCTTTTATTCTTTAAACCTTTAAACTACTTACCTCTCCATTTTTCAGGATTTCGCCCATCTAACTTCATTCTCAGTCGTTCCCTTCTTTTCAATTCATTCACAGTGCATTCCTATATTTGTTTTCATATTCAGTTTTCTTTCATTCACTATATACAAGTAAAACACCCCAACATACTTTTCCCTACCAGCCATTCTTTTTGTATTCAGTCTACAAGTCTTGACCCTATCACTTTTTGTTTACCATACACACTTCTTAAGTTCCCCTTCCCTTCAGTTCTAATATAAAAGCACTCTTTCCCGTTTTCCCTGACATACCCAAAACTCATTTACATGTAACAAATTGGGCAAAAGGACTCTTTTACAGCTCTTTTCACCCCTTTGACAAACATTCATTACTCACAACAAACTACACATGACCTCCATACTGTTGCAACAGCATTTACCCATATTGAATTTTCCCCATCCATTTCTTCCTTCTTTAGTAAACACAACACCAAGATTCAATTTGTCTACTTGCTCTAATTTTTACCATTTATGTTTAACACGTACAGTAATTGTTCACTCCTTTTCCTTGCCAGACACAACTGCATTGTTCTTTGATACATTAATTTTCAGATCTAATATTCACCACAAATCATTCTGGTTCTCAGTCAACAGAAAAGCATCATTTTGATTTAAAAAAATACATACAAATCCCAACCAATAATTCACTAATGTAACTATAAACATACATTGAACTTTGCATTTAGATGTATATTAGTTCCTTTGCCACATGCATGGATTAAAGATATTAATACTTAATAATTATAAATAATTCATTATATTAATAAGTTCCAATTAAAAAAAGGACTCAAGATAGCATGCAAAATTATAAAATATTATAAGAACATAAAAGCAAACAGAGTTTGGGAAGGGGATAAACAAAATAATTCAACCACCCGTCATTAATTACATTAATTATCATCAAAATATATTTCATTGTACATTTCATTCATAATCAAAACTTCACTATCATTAATATTTCCTACAGATATCAACCAACTCCTTTCCATTAAATCAGACAATCTTCATTCGAGTCTGTTCTACTCGTCCTGTTTCCCCTCGTTTTAGATACATTTGGACCCATATCTATTTTTCTTTCATTTCATTTATAAACATATACTTTTTATCATTTATGCCCCTTATAATCCAAATCTCAATATTCTACACACTGTGATCACTTCCAGATGGGCCCATAGATGTTGACCTGTGCTACTGATCATTGCTCTGCTTAAGCAAGACTTTCACATAATATTTTAGTAAGGTGGAGAAAGGGCAGGCTAAGTTATTAGCCCTAACTATTCTTACCATATAACACATGCAACATTTCCTCTTAATAGTATGAACAGTACAGGTCAGTTTTGCACATTCTGGCCAATATGCCACATGTGGTTTTACTCCAAATATTTTCATGCAAGCTAGAGTCTCTAACCTAGAGAGCATTTTATAAGCCAACGTAGTGTTGCCCAAATCCAACCAACTTAGAAGTATATTCAATATATTAACAGACTCAGATGATATGGAATCATCTTCTAAGATGATGAATCACCTAAAAGATGTTTTTTCACAGTAGGTTTCATGGGAGCCTAGCGTGTTTCATGAACACAGTTCCATTCTGGGAGTGGGGGGGATATCATTTGAAGACAGCCAATTTTCCATCGTTAGAGTTTGCTTCTTGATCGGGGGCTCCAGGATTTATTTATTTATTTATTTACTCTTTGGTTTTACTCTAAAATGTTGTAACCTAGAAACTAGGTTTTGTAACCTGTTTAAGAGCCTCTGACCTAAGGGATGCTCCCAAGAAGTTTGTAAGATGGTGCATGGCAGTCATGCCAATGTGACACAATTTTGATTGCTGTACATTCTGGAGACAAACTCTGCAGAATGTGGAACAAGAAATATGGCTACAGAAAATGTGGGGATTTTTAAAGATTCAGCTCCCCATGGCATTTTAATAGCTATATGTCCACTAAACTCATGATTAAAAATACGTCTGTGTCTTCACATTTCTGCTTCACTCTGTTCCTCTCCATTAATCCAGTTTATTCCACATTCCTTTATATGTATCACATACCCCTGCCATGCATACACATCTGTGTTTGTGCACACACATACACACACATTTTCATCAAGATTTTTTTTTTAAATAGAAGATTTATTCCCAGCCTCTTTTTGATTCTTTACCCTAGTGACCAGCTTTGGTTGCCAAGGAAACAAATATTCTCCCAGAGTGCCCCTCCCCAATCTTGAGCAGACAAAGCCCCTATTCCACCTCCCCACCATGCTGTCTGCCTCCCCCTTCCTCCTCTACCTGCACAGGGAGAGCCAATATTGCAGCCAAAAAAGAAAAGAACAGAAATAGATTTACACAGGGCAACCAACTCTCATTGCTCCCCTTCCCCAACCTCCTCCTCTACCTGCACAGGGAGAGCCAATATTGCAGCCAAAAAAGAAAAGAACAGAAATAGATTTACACAGGGCAACCAACTCTCATTGCTCCCCTTCCCCAACCTCTATCCTCAGCATTCACCATAAGCACTGAACACAGAAACAGCTTTCCTCCTAGGCATTTGGCTACAGGGACCTGGAACATTTTCCTGGAACATACCTCCACAAGAGTTTCTTTTTCTAGGGAGTCTGCCTATGAAAAACACACAACCTTCAGGTATGCTCCTGCTGACACAAGGCTGTGTCATCTATACAGACTGCTATAAAACCAGTTCCTCTAAAACAGAAGACATTTTAAGATAAAATGTGGACTGCAGAAGGTGTGGATTGTTTCACCGGTGGTCACTCTAAGCAACGTGAATTATCAGTCAACATGCTGCTAACATTAACATTCTTGTAATATAATTTTCAGTATTAAGTATAGTGATGGTACCTGGATAGGATTAAAAATTTTGAAGCCCATGTGAGTTTTGATTAACTTTAGCTGTAGTGATATGGATGCAATGGTATCCACTGTAATGGCATTTAGGAAATTGCATTAGTGAAATGAATATTACCTAAAACTCACTAATATCCACACTGATATCACGTATAGTTTTTAATACTTCTGGATTTTAGTTCGCTGTTATTTAATAAATAGCTTTCCGTGCTTTCCAAAGAGAAAATAATACAATAAAAAAGCATGTTTTATTAGTAGTAAAATAATTAAGGGACAGGAAGGAAGGGTTTGAGTAGGAAAATGGCCATAGTTAAATGAATTAACTAGTCCATCAAAATACCTTTGCTGCTGAATTCTGCAATGTCTACAATTTAATTTTAGTTTAGTTTACTTTTTAATTTTTTTTTAACCCAGGGTAAAGCTATACATTACAATTTACAATATCCTAGTTCATGTTTCCCGAGAAACTAACAAAAACTGTGTTAAAGCCATAGTAGTTGATTAAAGGAACAATTGGGAAATTGGCAGTGAAAAACAAAGAATGCCAAGATGTCTTAGGACAGGAGATGCCAGGCATTATCTTTTCCCTAAAAAGAAAGGGCACCACTTCTATAGCCTAGTCTGTTCTACCCTACTGTATAATCAGGAGGGAAACAAGCACAATCCTGTGATGTTTTTGTTGTAATTCTCCCTGATTCAACTAGAGTCCAGACTGAGCATCTTCTTGGTCTTCCTTTGCCTCACTCTCCTATTCAACAAACAATCAAAACAATCAAATGGATTATACACATAACCCGCTACACTTTTCTAATTTGCATTTCTACATTGCCAAATATTCTTTAGTAAGAATGAACTTATGGAAAGTTTTAGAAGAAATGAAATATCTTGAGGCTACTAAATAGAAAGTAGAATCCAACCTAATTCAGGAAAAACTACAGTGTGGAATTTAGGGGTCTGGTATCCTGCAGTTATTCAGAGCAGACAATTCTAGGAAAATTCCACTGGTCATCAGATGGTTTGATGGAGCTTTGGTTAAGAGTCCTGAAAAGCACTTGGGGAAGGTCATTACTGAATGAGTGAACCCATGAGGGTGGTGAAGATTGCAATCCAGATGATTAGCATGGAAGAGGGGATTTTTTGAAACATTCTTGATGGAGGGAATTAACACCAGGGTAAGAAACTGCTATATGTACCATGTTTCCCCGAAAATAAGACCCTGTCTTATATTTTTTGAACCCTGAAATAAGTGCTTGGCCTTATTGCCATGCGCTCAAAAGCCCAATTGGGCTTATTATCAGGGGATGTCTTATTTTGGGGGAAAGAGGGTACATGCTGGGGGATGGGTGAGTTAACAACAGATGCCCTTATATTCCTTCTAGAAAAAGATACTTCTGCAATTTATAAATTACAGACAGTCCTCAACTTACGATTGTAATTGAACCCAAAATTTATGCTGCTAAGTATATACTTCCTTGTTAAGTGAGTTTTGCCCCATTTTATAACTTTTCTTGCCATAGTGTTTAAGTGAATTATTGCAGTTGTTAAGTTAGTAAGCCAGTTGTTAAGTGAATCTGGCTTCCCCATTGACTTTGCTTGTCAGAAGGTTATAAAAGGGAATCATGTGACACCAGGACACAGCAACTGTCATAAATATGGACCAGTTGCCAAGTGTCCTAATTTTCATCACGTGATCATGCAACTGTTGTAAGTGTGAACATTGGTCATACGTAATTATTTTCAGTGCCGTAATAACTTTGAATGGTTACTAAATGAAATGTTTGCAAGTCAAGTCAAGTCCTGTATATATTTCCCACTAGACTTGTAAAACAGAAGTAGTACCCATGGAACCTATACCCAGGAAATGTCTTGCAGGATCATTTTTTCATATTTCTCAGATTCTAATCTATACTGAATCCTAAAACAAACTTGATTAGCAGCATAGGATAAAAGCAGAGGTGGCTTTCTGGAGAACTGGTAGCAGAAATTTTGAGTAGTTTGGAGAACCGGTAGTAAAAATTCTGACTGGCTCTGCCCCCATCTATTCTCTGCCTCCCAAGTCCCAGCTGATTGGGAGAAAATGGGGATTTTGCAGTAATCTTCCCCTGGAGTGGGGTGGGAATGGAGATTTTACAGTATCCTTCCTCTGCCACCCCCACCAAGCCATGCCACACCCTCCAAGCCACACCCACAGAATTGGTAGTAAAAAATTTTGAAACCCACTACTGGATAAAAGTCCAAACAAGGCCATCTTTCAGGCTTTTGTGGACTACAGCTGACTTCCTAGCACAAGATGTTCTGAGCTTTACTCTTAGCCCCTAGAACCTTCTGCTGTAAGAAATCATGTATAGCAATAACAGGTGATTTTGTGCCTTCTAGAAGTTTTGGGTGAGAACCTCAACAAGTCTTTGGCACTAGCCACCCTGCGTAAAACCTAGGTCAATTAGTCTTACATCTGAACAGCACCCAGCTGCCTTTTCTTAGTGTTGGATACTGTCTAAAGATGATGGGAATTGTGGTTACCTAGGCCGTGTTGCTGGGAAAGGCTGAGATAGGCTGTTGGGTCAATAGAAATAACTCTTCTATTTTCTCTTTCCAAGTTTGAATTGAAACCTCTATCTTTCAGCATTCTAATCCCTTTTACTTAACAAGCATAAATTAATTACAAAAGTCATTTTGAGCAATAAAAACCCCCTTGGAGAAAATGATTGCAATGGTTCCAGATAGAATGTTGGCACTGGGATTTATCAAAGAAAAAGATAACAGTTTCCAATGATTACTAAGCAACTCCCTTTTGAGGGATCTGCCTTGGCTGATTTCCCCCCCAAATCAATACTTACCAGTATAGCCCTCTTGGCACTCACAAGTATATCCTCCTTCCCGGCTTTGGCAATGACCATTATTTCCACATGGATTGGAGTAGCAAAGATCAATCTCAGTTTCACAATAATCACCAGTAAAACCCAGTGGGCAACGGCAGCGCAGACCATTGACAGGGTGGATAGGACGGAAAAGTATAGTGTCGGAGGAAATGAAGGGTGCTGAGCTGTCAAACTTCAACACTGAGACACAGCGCATATAATTCTCACAAGGTTCCCGCAAACAAATGTTATCATCAAAAGGTAAGACCCTCTGCTCCGTAATAGCAGCCAAGAGTGTCCGGTTGAGGTACAATCGTTCTTGGAGGTCTTCTGAAGGAATATAATGGCTGCCATGGACTCTATCAGGCAATTGTACTGACAGACTAACATTCAGGATTTGGGCAGCCTGAACATCCGTGTCATTCTGGATGTTGAAAAGGACAACATGATCACGGGGAGCGGATAGCACAGTTGCTACCCCTTCAAGAAAGAGAGCCAGCAGTGGTGAAAGGAAGCGTTCTTGGGACATGTTCTCCAGCCGCAAAGTGATACTGTTGGTCAGCATCTCATCTGTGATAATGGTCACCTGAAGCATGCATTGGGCAGCAACACTGTGGATCCCATCTATAGAAAACAGGAGAGAATAATTAGTTTCAATGTGCACTGAAGGGTGAAGAAGAGAATGTAGAGATCACCTTGTAATATTCATATTATTTTTTGGGCAACAATGTTTCTCTTTTATACAACAAGCACATGGGTGAATGGGACTGACATCTACCTTAGTTTTAAAAAGGCAGGCTGCGCAACTGTACAATATTGTACAATACAGTGAGGCACAATGGAATGTGCACAATGGAAAGTATTTCACTATTCTCTTTAATGTACAGTTTAGTGTCTAAACCAAAACAGTATAGTTAATATGACATAGGGCAATCTGGATGAAGTCTATCTTCAACCATGGAAGCTCATTGTGGAACTCTGAGCTACTCACACTCTCTCACTCCAACTCATTTCACAGGGTTGTTGTTGGGATAGGGAATGCTACCTCCTTGAGCACCAGGACAAAAGATGTGATATAAAACTAATTAATAAATAATCTGTATTATAGATATAGTACTATATTATTGTTGTTGTTGTTGTTATTATTATTGTTAATTGGATTTATATGCCGCCGTCTCTCCAAAGGACTCAGAGCAGCTCACATCAAACGAAACAAACCCAATAAATACAGATTAAAACATACTAAAACAGACTAAAACCAATTTAAAACTATAGACCCCATCAGTCCTGGCTATGGCGTTCAAACAGCCAGGTCTTAAGCTCATGGTGGAAAATACGAAGGTTGGGGGCCAGCCAAAGACCCACGGGAAGTTGGTTCCACAGAGCGGGCACGGCCACAGAGAAGGCTCTACCCCTGGGGATTCCCAGCCGACATTGTCTAGCCGACAGCACCCTGAGTAGGCCCTCTCTGTGGGAACGCACCGGGCGATGGGAAGTTAATACTGGTTGCAGGTGGTCCAACAGATATCCTGGACCTAAGCCATGAAGGGCTTTATAGGTTAACACCAGCATTTAGAATCTCACCCGGAGGGCAACCAGCAACCAATGCAAGTCGCGCAGGAGAGGTGTAACATGGGAGTATTGGGATCCTCCCATTACAACCCGCGCGGCCGCATTCTGTACCAGCTGAAGCCTCTGAGTGGTCTTCAAGGGCAGCCCCAGGTAGAGAGCATTGCAGTAGTCAATCCAGGAGGTAACTAACACATGGGTGACTGTGCATAGGGCAATATAGATTAAACTCTCTGAGTTCATCAAATATTTTATTTTACTTCTAATTACATGGATCACAGATTAGCAACGTGTCACCCTTTATCACTGACCATGGTGATTGCCACAGATCGGAGTTCAACAACTTCTACAATCCCATATGTTGTACATGCTTGATTTAGGTGATAATTTGAAATTAAAACCAACCCAAAACAATGTTCATCTTCCCCACTATAGGTGGGGCATGCCTGAACTCTAGATGACCTATTAATCATTGACTGGGACTGTAATCATTCCCATCCTTATCTCCAGGTTTTACTGTCTAGCTATAGTTGTACTGATTGCCACTTTCATCTATTTTGGTGAAACTAGATGAGGTACTATCAAATAGGCTTGCTCACATCCAGTTTGGATTAGTGTAATATACTCTGTGTCAAGCTCTCACACAGCTTAGTAGGCAGTCTTTATAATTCCTCCTGTGCTATTTCTTTGTTATGCAGAGATTCAAGGCACATAGAAACAAATACTAATTAAAAGTTTTATTATTCTCTTTATGAATGAAAAGCTTTAGTTCATTCATACCAGTGTGCGCATACACACTTATGCATACATACCTACCCAACTCAAACTCTAGCTAGTTTAGAATTCCAGCAGAATCAAGATGGGATACCTATCATGGGCAATATTTTATTTATGTGATGGAGTAATGTTTCTGAGCTTGGAACTCTTACCATGCCTCCTCATCTATGCGGCATTGCCTCATCCAGTTCACATGTGGAAAACCATCTTTTGTTTCAAAACAATTCCTTCCTAAGTCTTCTTAAAGATCTGAACCCTGGCATTTGTCCAATGCAGAAGTAGTATTTTTCCAGAACAAATGCTTCCGTTCTGCCTCTAAGGCTTGCACTGAGTGGATCTCTTATACATTCCATCTTTCATATATAAACATTCATACCTTCAAATAAATACATGGCATGAGAGATATATCTTTGTGTTGCTGCATATCAATATATGCAGTCACAACACAGAAACATTGGAAACACTTTTAATCTACAGCATTCTTGTCCTCTACTTGTTATTCAGTTCATCATTTTATTGAATTTTAACTATTCAATTTTCCAATTAAACTACTGATTCAGAAACACAAACAAGTTGAACATTTTTATAATGTTATTAGGTAGGTAATTCATTATATCAAGTAATGACTAAGTAGCTTTCAATCTTAACACTTGAAGCTGGAGTAGTTGCAAATGAGGATATCTACTTAGAAATGACAATGGTGAAAATCCATAGTTTCGTGAAGACAAGAGACAGAAGACAAGCTTATTGGTCAAATTGAAATTCCTTCACATTAAAGATTTGAGGCATAATCATTTTTCATTCTTATGGCAGAAGCAGATTTTCTACAAAATACGGAGCTAACGCAACTGATATCTCCTCCTGTTGTCTTTTTTGTAACACATTTAAAACTTGTAATACATTTAAAACAAGAACAAAATCAAGATGGCAGATTATTAAAGCAAAAAGAACCAATTACACCACTTCACCCCTAGGTGTGGGATTCTATCTGTACTGTTTCCTTATTTGCATTTCCTTATATGCAAGTTATTTCCATATTTTTTTTAAAAAAAATCAAGACGCCTGTTCCATCCTAACCTGGTCCCTGTCAGGTGTTTACTTGACTGCTACAGCCCCAGCTAACAAAGCTGAAAGGATACAGTCTCTTCAAGGACTGTAATTCAATTATTTCCAGTTCAATTATCACCTCATTCTACTGCCAGTGTACAGACAAGGCATGGGCATGATGTGCAATGAGATAGCAACACTCTTCATGTTTCTTGATTAGCTGCTAGAAATGAAAGATAAGAAAACAGAAAAAGCAATGGCAGGATGTCACACGTTTTGTTGATTTGATATCAAGATAGAGACTTATATTCCTTGCAGTGTCACCCTATGGGATGCAACTTTTGATTGAACGTCTAAAAATCCTTTTTAAAAAGTTCCAAGAAATATTGCATTAATGCACCCAAGGACTAACTTCACCTCATATTTTCATATAGTATGTACAAATGATTTTCCATATACCACAGTGAAGAGCTGTGGTGGCACAGAAGTTAGAATGCAGTACTGCAGGCCACATCTGCTGATTGCTGGCTGCCAGTAGTTCGACCATTCAATCCTCACTGGTTCAAGGTTGACTCAGCCTTTCCTCCTTCCAAGATCAGTAAAATGAGGGCCCAGATTGTTGGGGGCAATATGCTGACTCTGTAAATCGCTTAGAGAGAGCTGTAAAGCACTGTGAAGTGGTGTATAAGTCTAATGCTATTGCTATACCCCAAATGTCTCAAATTGAAGGTCTGCATAAAGTTCCAAAACCCACCATGAATGCTTGTGCCTTTAAGATATTGTTGACTCCTGGCAATTACCTAGACAAGTCCCTGCAATTTTCTTGGCAAGATTTCAAAAGTAGCTTGCCACTCTCTCTTTGTAGGACTTAAAGCTAGTGTAATAGTATTATGAGAGTGTACTGTTACTGTATGTGGAAATAATCTTGGGAGACAGGGAAAAGACCGACAGCCAGGGAAATGGTTGGAAAACAGGCAGCTTAGATGCAGAAGGAATGTGGACATAGCAAATGTCACAGGAGGGACCATCCCTAGTTTCTTGGGCTATAAAGATAAGGGGAGAGAAAAGGATTTCCAGACTTGCAAGATTAAAGTAAATTTACAATAAAATACACCTAATACTTCTGGGTATGCTTCTTATTTGGACTACTTTACAAGGCTGACCAAGAATGACAGGCCCAAAGCCACCCAGCTGGCTTCAAATTGGAGGCAGAACTAGAATTCATGGTCTCACAGTTTCTATCCTGGTGCCTTAGCCTTACACAAAACTGACTCTGTATGCACTGTATCCATCTCTTTAAAAAAAAGAATCCTTTGGGTCAGTTTTCTCCAGAGAATACTCTCTCTGCTGTTACTTTGGGCTTTAGCAATCCATTCCTATTATCCTAGTGCAGTGATGGCTAACCTTTTTGCCGTTGCATGCCAAAAGTGGGGGTCACACAGAGGGATCGCACATGTGCATGCCCACAACCATAATTCAATGCCCCCCAGGCCACGCACCCCAGCACATGTATATGCAACTCCCCCGCACTCCCCCCATTTTTGGCATGTGACAGCAAAAAGGTTACCGGTGGGCCCAGTAGGCCCGTTTTTCACCCTCCCCAGGCTCCAGAGGTTTTCTTGGACCCTCCAGAGGCTGGAAACGGCACGTTTCCTGACTTCCGGTGGGACTGGAAGGCCTGTTTTTCACTCTCCCCAGGCTCCAGAGGCTTTGTTGGAGCCTGGGGAGGATGAAAATGGCCTTCCCCACGATCCGTTTCCTAACCTCCAGTGGGCCTGGAGGCCCGAAAATCAGCTGGCTGGCACGCACATGCGCGCTGGAGCTGAGCTAGGGCAACGCTTGTGTGCCCACAGATATGGCTCCGTGTGCCAACTGTGGCACACATACCAAAGGTTCGCCATCTTGGTTCTAGTGCCTTGTCATTAGTGGGGTTCTTTTTGCTGAAGGAACTAAAAGAGCCCACCCAATGATTGTGATCAGAATTATTAACATAATCCTAGAGAATAGACCTTTCTGAGGTTTCAAGATCTAGTTTCCACCTTCATAGCCAAACTTGTCTTAACCTGTTCTGAAAATTTAATTTTTACACCAGTCTTGCACTTTAGTTTGATATAGTTCCAAAACAGTCTCGATAGTACAATCTTCTTCAGATTGTTCATTTATCCTTATGGTTTCATTTGACAACATTAATCACTCCTCTGAGTGATGGACACGGTTTGAAAATGGTTTCAGTCCTGCCAATGGATGATCTGCCACCAGATAGATAAAAGTCTATTAGAAGTTTTAATTTGACGACTTCTTAATTTACACCTTCTATTTGTTTTAAGATTTTAGGATTAAGCTAATCCAGCAGGATATGAAAAAATACATACATACAAAGGAATGCACTAAGATCTAAAGAGATAATAAAGGATAATCACTACAACTTCTCCCTCCAAAGGAAAAATTATTTTTTTAAATGGTAAAAATTCTCTTATTGTTGCCTACTTTGGTCATGATGATATAACACTTTCCGACTATCATTTTGCCCCTCCCTGTTTCAACTGCTGTTAATAGGTAATTTACTTATTCTGGATGATATTCAGATTCATCTAGTACTGTGATGGCGGACCTGTGGCACACGTAGACATATCAGTAGGCACGCCAGCTCAGCTCCGGCATGTATGCGTGTACCGGCCACCTGATTTTCAGGCCTTCTGGGCCCACCAGAAGTAGGGAAACGGGGGTGGGTGGGGAAGGCCCGTTTTTCTTTCTTACCTGGCTCCAGATCCTCTCTATGCATCTAGGAAGGGCGAAAACAGCCTTTCCCACTTCCTCGGAGGCCCTCCGGAGGCCTGAAAGGGCCCATTTCCGAACTCCCAGTGGGACAGGAAGTGACTTTTTTACTGTCCCCAGCCTCTAGAGACTCCTAGAGAGCTGGGGGGGAGGGGGGTTGTGTGCGCATGCGCAGCGCAGGGCGTGTAGAATTATGGGTGTGGGCACACACGCACACAAACCTCCCCCGCCCCCCCTCCTGGCACGCAATGGCAAAAAGGTTAGCCGTCACTGATCTAGTATGCCCAAACAGAAGTGGAAAAATGAAAAGCGCCCGGGGGGGGGGGAGTTTATATGTTTACAAAAGTATCCAGAAATTATGATCAAATCAAATGAAAAGAGAAGCACCGAAAATGATGCTATAGTAAAAATTACAAGAGGTTGTTCAAAGCAAACAAAAGCAGGAAGGAAACTGGCCCTTCCTGGTTTCTGCCAGTAGTTTGGCTCAAGCAAAGGGAAAGAGGAGAAAGGAAACAAATGAGCTGCATGGTCAGGAAGCAGCAGTAGAAACTTATATCATCCTCTTGTTAGTCACAAGGGCAGATGGACACCTAGGGAAGATAGACAGGACAACAACAAACATGCAGGAATAATAGTTCCATAGGCAGAGACACACAGACACACAGAGGTGGGGAGGGAGGAGGAGGGAGAGAGAAAGATACTGTTTGGCCAAGTCCAAAATGTTTCTGCGATATATGTGTGCAGTGCAATCTATACATGATTTGTGGCATTCACTTTTAAAATAATAAACATCTACAATTTACAATGTCTACGAAATGTCACCACAATATAGAAAAGGATGTTGAGACTCTAGAAAGAGTACAGAGAAGAGCAACAAAGATGCTTAGGGGACTGAAGGCTAAAACATATGAAGAACGGGTGCAGGAATTGGGTATGTCTAGTTTAATGAAAAAGAGTAGGGCTAACATGATAAAAGTGTTCCAATATTTAAGGAGCTGCCAAAATGAAGAGGAAGTCAACCTACTCTCCAAAGCACCTAAAGGCAGGATAAGAAGCAACAGACAAGGAGAGAAGCAACCTAGAACTAAAGAGAAATTAATGAGTGGAACAACTTGCCTCCAGAAGTTGTAGGTGCTCCAATACTGGAAGTTTTTAAGAAGATATTGGATAATCATTTGTCTGAAATGGTATAGGGTTTCCTGCTTGAGCAGGGATTGGACTAGAAAACCTCCAACTTGCAACTCTGTTATTCTGTTATTCCACCATGCTCTTCCCCACAAATACAACCTCTATAAATTGTAAAGAAAAATAAACTGTGTTCCTGGCAGTCACATGTGTTTTTTTTACTCCCAATTCACGTAATTTGTGTCTTTCTCCTTCTTCAGCGTTTACCTTCTTCATAGTTGGGTCTTTTCTATTTGCTTCCATGATCATACTATACCCCACATAATAAAGTCAATGCAATATAATTAAAATAAAAACAGGTACAAAAAATGAGTCAAAGGTTTGATGGAATCATGTTAATTCTGTCTTCAAGCAAACAACCAAGCTTAGAGAGCACCAAGGATTCCACATTTCTAAACCATTCACTACCTGCATTTCTAAGAAATTATTCCCATACCCTATTAAACCATAATGAATGCAAAGTCATTTGCTCTCCCCTCTCACATGCACAGGATCTTTCAACTCCAACTCACTGCTGAGTGGGGGATGTTTCCAGTCTGGTTTTGTTTGATTCATTTTGTTTTCTAGTATATGGAGCCACAAGAACAAAGAGCTGAACCAAGTGCCATCTTTGTACTTACAAAAAACAAGGAGAGGAAGCTATCCAAAATAGCTATTGTCTTGTCTTCCCTATGGCTGATTTTTAAAAATGGACATAGTGCCCTAAACCTTACATTTCTTCCACCCACCCCCAGTCATGAAAGAGGCTACAGCTGGTCCGTTCAGTCTTCCAGTTCAGACAAATGCTATCAATAATTAACTTTCTTAATCTGAGCAATGGTAGGAATCTACCGGTTGAGTAGCTTCCAAAAGTCAAGAGTGGTAACATTCTCTGGCACCTGCACTTGGAAATTCCCTTAGGAAAGTGCCTTAGCCCCTGCTTCACTTTCAGTCAGAGATACTTAAGGCATATTTCAGATCTAGTGCATGTGTCCTATGCCCAGCATACAAAGTAGAAGCCCTCAGTGCTCAAATTAGAAGCAGTATGGCAAAGGTGGATTGTAATCACAATGCATGAAATGGAAGTTCCTTGCAAAGACTCCCCAAGTTATCTCTTTAGGATTAGCAACCATATCGGTTTTCAGACCTATATGAAAAATACCCCATACTATATTTACTGAAGTACCCTTGCATTATAATTCTATACATGTCTAAAGGTAAAGGTAAAGGTTCCCCTTGCACATATGTGTTAGTTGTTCCCGACTCTAGGGGGTGGTGCTCATCTCCGTTTCAAAGCTGAAAAGCCAGCGCTGTCTGACAATGTCTCCGTGGTCATGTGGCTGGCATGACTAAATGGCAAAGGCACACGGAACACTGTTACCATCACATCAAAGGTGGTCCCTATTTTTCTACTTGCATTTTTTACTTGCTTTCAAACTGCTAGGTTGGTAGAAGCTGGGACAAATAACAGGAGCTCACCCTGTTATGCGGCAGTAGGGATTCGAATCGCTTAACTGCCGACCTTTCGATTGACAAGCTCAGCGTCTTAGCCACTGAGCCATCGCATCCCTTACATGTCTACTCAGAAGTAAATGCTGTTAAATTTATAAAAGCCAAGTGACAGGTATACATATCTAACTAAAAAACAATCCAAAATCTAAACCTCCTAGTGCGTGAATTAACTGTGTGTTCTATTCAATAGAAGATAGTCCTCTAATTTAACAACAGGACCTATATGTCAGAGGCTTTCCACTTGTCCAGCCCAATAAGTATCTGAAGAGCAAACAGACCACTAACTGCAATCTTCTCAATCATGTTAAGATTAATAATATTTCTGTTTAAATTATAGTGTACTTATAAATCTGTTTACCTCTTTATCATTATATCCACACCGTAAATAGACATAGAATTGCAACCATAGTTCAAGATTAAACAGATTCAGATTTGCATTTACTAAACATTTCATCCAAATGTGAAAGATAATGCTGCATTCATTTCAGTGAGAATAGGAATCCAGAGGCCTTGTAGAACTTCAGGAAAAAAATGGCCACAGCCCCAATTCTACAATTAGGAGTGTGAGAATCCAAAAAAAATTAAAGAATCCCACTATTCAGTCAAAGAAAGGAATACAAAAATTTATCTAGGCTCCTACCTGATAATTACATGATGCTGTCCGTGAAATCAGTGTTTGGGTTCTGACAAGGGGGTCAAAGCACATTCCACTGCCATGGGAGAAACACTCCAAGCAGAATATGAATGCAGTTAGCTAAAAGCTGCTAGCAAAAATTCAAGAAGCAATGAAATTAAAGGGCAGAAGATATATGACAAAGGCAGATCATTATGTATAAGCCTGGTTTTGCTACAATCATATAGAAAAAATTATATGGAATTATTTTTTGTTTATTTAAACAATATGGAATGCTGCCAAGCAAAATAATAGCCCCCAGAATTGTCTTCATTTTATAGAATACTTCTGAAATTTACCTGGGCCCTTAGAAAATAAAAATGCAATGTAACTGGCCACTCAGTGCTTTCTTTGGAATTGTTCCCGTCTATGCAGAAAGAAGGCAAATAAATGGAATGTGGTAGGAGGTATCCTGAGGCTAAAAGCTATGGCAGGGAACATCCTCATCAACCTGCCTTCTAATAAAACAGAAATTTAATTTTAGATACATCAACCACCATGCTCAAAAACTGTAAGAATGCCATCTTGACTAAAAAGTTGAGGCACATCCAAATTAAGCAGTCCACCTTAATGTATTTGTTCATTTTGAAGGTGGCACCATACTTCACGTAGTATTTTTAGCTTTAATAACAGTATTTTTGTTTCTGGATAGTTCAAACATGATTCAATTTCCACTTTAATAATTACATTCCAGATGGTTGCTGTATAGATGTCCGTTTCTAACCACTGTTTCCTTTTGTGACATGGATGACTGGAGGTTAAACAGCTCAACTGTAGAACAAATGTAGAAACCTCACAACTTTACTGTACTATATTGCTGCCTTCTCACAATGATCCCAAACGGACGAAAATGTCAAATGCTGAAGAACCCTAACATGGGCATTCCTTCGAAACATAAGATAAAGTCTCCAGACCTACGTTTCTCAGCAACTGTAAGATGTTGCGACTTCAACTCTCAGAATTCTAGGATTTGAAGTCCATACAAATTATAAGATTTGAAATTCATTCATTCATTCATTTATTCATTCATGTGTTAAATTTATGTTCCACCAATCTCACCATGGGGCTACGCTGGACAATCTATAACAATAAAATGGGGGGGGGGGGGATTTGATAAAAAAATGTAAAGTAACAATAGTAAAGGAATGAAACAATAAAAATAAACAGTGGAAGTGCAATAATACGAAATTAAAAAGATGAGCAGAGGGAGAGCAGGAAATGGAGGGGGAACGGGTTCCCATCAAGTTAAACTTCAATTTTAATTTTTGAATTTGCTAAGGTTGAGAAACTCTGGTCTAGACCTATATTACTTCTGAATTAGCTGTACCATATCCAAACATTTTTCCTTTCTTTGCATCATTTCCAATTATTACAAAGGTAAAACAATCGAAACAAAATACTTTCCCTTTGTCAATGTTGATATACAGAAGGTAGAAGGTTAAGGCACGGAAAGGAAATACTGGGATTTTGGAATCCCAGTATTTCCTGGGATTAAGGCATGGAAAGGGTTAAGGCATGGAAAGGAAATACTGGGATTAACCAGCCAAAGACTAAGCATTGCCTGCAATATAAGAACCTTGTTCAGATTCAGCTGTGTGCTAAAACATACCTGAGAGATGCCTGAGGCTATGCTTTATAACTTGCAGGGGTGTCAAACTGGTGGCCCATGGGCCAGATGCATCACACACAGGCCACATCCACCACAGCTCCGCGAATGGGAAAAACTGTTTTTCATACTTACAGGATCCCCATGGTCTTGTTATCAAATTTCAAATTCTTGGCAACTGATTCATATTTATGACCGTTGCAATGTCCCAGGGTTACATGATCCCCTTTTGTGACCTTCTGACAAGCAATGTCAATGGGGAAGCCAGATTCACTTAACAACCGTGTTACTAGCTTAACAACTGCAGTGATTCACTTAACAACTGTGGCAAGAAAGGCCATGAAATGGGGCAAAATTTACTTAACAAATGTTTCACTTAGCATCAGAAATTTTGGGCTCAATTATGGTCATAAATTGAGGACTACCTGTAACTCAGGGGTGAAATCTACTTACCTTCCCTACCGGTTCAGAAGTGCATGTGTGCGCTTGGACCATCTGCGCATGTGCAAACCTTTCTACGCATGCACAGAGGGTAAAAAACAGCTTACTTCTTGGTTAAAACCAGGAAGTAACGACAACTGGGCAGGTGGACAGAGCCTCGTGTCACCATTGCTACCGGTTCTTCAAACCACCTGCCGCCATCACTACCAGTTTGGCCGAACCGGTCCGAACTGGTAGCATTTCACCCCTACTGTAACTACAGTATTGTAAAAGTAATTTCAAAGATCCGGGGTTTCATAAGACACTAAGTGTCTTTGGCCTTCAGGATTCTTACTTAAAATTACTGAAATTGAAATCCATCATATTTGGAATAGAAAATCAAACAACATAAGCCTTTGCTATTCCATATGACAATTTCACTTGCTCTGTATCTAAAGGATTCCTTTGTTTGTGGAAGCACACCCCTTGTTTTACAATTGTAAACACATGACCAACACTGCCTTTTAATAAGCAAATGCCACCAGTGAATTCTGTGGTGTGTAAACACTTCAACAATGTAATAACTATTCTGAGCAAAGGAGAATTAATTATAATGATCACACCTCCACCAATTGTAATTAAGCTCTATTGCTGCCTAAAATTAGTCTTCCTGAATTATTTGATAAATATTTCTGAATAGTTTAATGAACTTTTGTTTTATGAGGGAGAAGAAACTGAAACATCTTTCCCAATATAGAACCTGGCTCACTGTTTGCTTTACAGTTTTCTATTATGCCCCAGAAAGTGAACTAACATCCTTTCTGTTGAATATATAATGTTCTTGGCCACACGGGCCACACAAGAGGGGGATGGTCACATGGGAAAAGCAAGGAATAATTAATGTTATCGCTGGTGACTGCTAACTATACACAGAAGTATTACTGCCTAAAGCCTTTGAATAAGGCAATTGTTTTTCACCTTCCTGACTGCATGGGGGACATCATGGACAGATCCACAATCAAAGTTAAGTAATATGTTTTATAGTAATAGGTAAAGGTAAAGACTCCCCTTGCACATATGTGCTAATTGTTCCCGACTCTAGGGGGTGGTGCTCATCTCCGTTTCAAACCCGAAGAGCCAGCGCTGTCCAAAGACGTCTCTGTGTTCAAGTGGCCAGCATGATTAAACACCAAAGGTATACGGAGCGCTGTTACCTTCCCACCAAAGATGTTCCCTTATTTTTCTACTTGAAATTTTTACGTGCTTTCGAACTGCTAAGTTGGCAGAGGTTTTATAGTAATAACAACTGCCAAATATCAATTCGTGTTTCATATGCATCAGACTTTGAAAGTTGAGCAAAAAAAAAAAAAACAGCTAATATAACCCTACTTTGGGTCTGCATGCTCATTCTGCAGAGACACTATTCATTGCACTCAAATAACTTCCTCACAGACGCTTTGTCCTATTATGCTCATTCCTGAGACTATAATATCTGGTCTGATACTCAATCCCTAAAATATGTGAACATGGACTTCTTATCTTGCAACAAACCCTAAGCATTTATCTCATCAAAGACCCTCATGGTGCTATAGTTAGTTTGTCTGCAAAAGTTACTTGGTTGCCTGCCTATGGGTCTGGTGTTCTGCTTAAAAAAAACCCACAAGATTGCTCTCTGCTGAACTCTCTGCAGATGGAGACCCCGCTGCTGGGGAACAAAGGTGAATTTGAATTCTTCCCCACTACTATGTTACTCCTCCTTTCAGGGAAAGATTGCTGCTTCACTATCGCCTCAGCATCTCCATGGCAACAACTACTAACAAAGCATCTAGCAGAGCTGCACTTTTTCTCAGAGCCACAGAAAGCAAAAAAAAAAAAAAAAAAGACATCATGGCAGTGTTGTACTCCAACACATCCCATGTCCCTGACAAAGAGAAGGCGCTCAGCTCAGAAACAGCAGGGGAACGGGAGGTCATTTGTCAACTGACACGGGAGCTCCATATGGGCCTGCATGTTTAAGAAAAACATAGCCCTCTAGAGCTCTCTCGTTTTCAAATTGGAAATCTTTGGAGAACCATGGGGAGACTGGTCAATCACACACTTCATCCCTAAATAGAATAGTGAATGATTTAACAGCTATGTCCCATTTGCACTTTTTGTCCCATAAAAGAAATAATATGAGGATTGTAGAGAGATCCATGGCATATGAAACAGCTCAGGAGATCCAGGACCGTGCTTGCTGGAATTAGCAACAGCAATAGCACTTAGACTTATATACCGCTTCGTAGTGCTTTACAGCCCTCTCTAAGCGGTTTACAAAGTCAGCATATTTCCCCCAACAATCTGGATCCTCATTTTACCAACTCTCAGAAGGATGGAAGGTTGAGACAACCTTGAACCAGTAAGAATCGAACTGTGGCAATCAGCAGAAGTAGCCTGGAGTACTGCATTCTAACCACTGTGCCACCATGGCTCTTATTAGCCCAACATGCCCCCTCCCCCCAAGATTGCGGGAACTTGGTCTAAGTCTCTGATACAAGACCGTGCCTGAACAAATCCCTCTGCAGACACAAGCCTGTCTAGATGAGGAAATGGTGGGATTGCTAGTGCTAGACTGCCAGATCTGTTAACAAGGGGCGAGGAGAAGGAAAAAGGGCTTAATCTCCTATTTGCTCAGACCCTCCTATTGAATAACGGCCATAATGAACTATATTGCCTTTGGAAGAACAAGGAAGGAACAAACAAAAAGAAACACCTTTGGGTAGCTAGACCAACTTCTCTTTGTACTGAAAAAAAATGCAGGTTAATGCAGTTGAATTTTGCTGTCAGGCAGGTTAGGTAAACTGCAGGTTCTTAGCTACCTGAAGAATAAAATACCATATCAAACGTTTTAGCTATCTTAAGAAGACAAATCCCACTCAGAATAAATTCAGAATACAAACATGATGTGCTGCAATGCTTTTCCTGATAATATGATTATCTTTGACCTCAAAACAAAACAGGTATCAAGGCATCAAACTAGAAATTTCCAGTCCTGTCAGGCAAGAAAACCAACTAGATTTTCTTTCTTTCAGATTTAGGAAGGAGGCAGTAGCAAATAGATGAGAAGCGATACGTCTTCAAAGAAAAGCCAGAAAGCTCAGTTGCCTCTTGAAAAAGTACCTTTGGGTTGACATAAATGGCATATAAAGTTTGGATACTCTTTCACTTTATAGGAAAGACAATGCTGATAAGATATTTCTTCCAAATAACAAATTTTATGAAGTCTACGGTGTTTTGGCAATAGCAAACCAAACTGCAGGGATTTATCCAGGAAATCTCCAAGAATCAGACACAATTTAATGGAAGGGGAAAACTCTCAAAATGGGATGTCATGGAGATGATGCACACAACTAATTTGCTCCACACAAGAATAAGCCATTGAAATTTTTTCAGGAATAAGAATGCACAATACCATCTCTACTTATCTCCTGCCCTCTGTGAAGGCAACTCATCGTTTTCCTGCTATGCATCAAATATAGTGCTTTGCAAGCAGCACCGGCTCAAGGGGTGCTGTCCAGTTTGTCTCCTGCACCTCAACTCATTGTAGACAAAGAGAACATCAAGCCATCACTGTGGCTAATGTGAAGGAAAGGGATGAAATCCAGGAACATTTATTTAAGCCACCTTTGTATCTTGACAGTTTTCACACAGGAGCTAATGGCTACCATGTTGAAGAGCCATTCAGAAGTTAAAGGGTTTTCCTGAGTTAAAATGAGATTTCTTTAAAAAAAACAGATTGGATAATTACCAACCAAGGATGCTGTAGAACCAGATTTCCCACATGGATAGATGAATCATCCTTCTGTCTTTTAGAGTCTCTTAACATTAAGACTCAAACAGAAAGTATGCACCTTTACTTAGATCCCTCCATCTTCACCAGGATTGTTCAAATGATTTCAATCTATCAGGTCACTGATGTTTCTTACTTCAACTGCACCTACAGAAATGTCACAGAAACTTCCGTATGGCATCCTCTAATTTTATCAGTTGACTGCAAGATTCCTTGATAGCAAGACATCTGCTAATTTTATTCTTTACTGTCTTCTATTTTGTGCCTTTTGTGATTTGGGCTCAGCACTCAAGTTGCAATGGTTGTGCTCCTTTCTCTATGACAAGCAGCAAAAAGGACAAGTGAAGGTCATTTATCAAATGTTATTTCTCAGCAAGTATCCAAACATTGGGCAAATGTGGGTCAGAGCAACCTAGCTAAATTCTAACCTACATAAGAATGAAAAATGAATGATAACTTTTTTCTATGTCTAAGTGTTTCATTTCAAATTACAGGTAGTCCTCGAGTTGTTAAATAACTTAATGTTAAGTCATTAAGATAGTAGCTGGTTGTTAAGTCAATCTGGCTTCCCCATTGACTTTGCGTATCAGGTCGCAAAAGGAGATCACATACCTTAAGGACGCTGTGAACATCATAAATATGAATCAATTGCCAAGTGTCTGAATTTTAATTATGTGACCACGGGGATACTGCAATGGTCATAAGTATGAAAAACGGTCATAAATCACTTTTTTCAGTGCCATTGTAACTTTGAACAGACTACTTGTACTTTAAAAGCCCAAGTAGTAGTTTATGGGCATTGAAGCTCTTCAGATAAATATGATACTTTTGAAATATGTTTTTCATGCTTCCAGACTAGGGGTGTCAAACTGGATTTCTTTGAGGGCCAGATCAGTATTGTAATTCTCCTTCATGGGCCAGCAGGGGAGTGGGGGGAGGCGGGATGGACGCCTCCAGCAGCACTCTGTCGGCCAAAAACAGGCTGTGCAGGGACCTTGCTTTTGGCCAGCAGAGTGCTGTTGGAGGCTGGGGAGGCTGAAAATGGGCCCCCTGTGGCCCATTTTGGCGGGCAGAAGCACTGTGGACTGGTCCTTTGATATTTCTAGGCCGGCCCCATGGGCCAGATTTAAGCACCCCGTAGGCTGGAACTGGCCCGCAGGCCTTGAGTTTGACATCCCTGTTCTAGACTAACCATTATTTTTTCGCTATCAGAAAAATAGCGAAGAAAATTTGCAAATGTCAGCCAAACGTTTGCATGCAGTATTTAAATATGCATCTAGAACAGATAACTCCCTTCCTTTAATTAAACCAAGAGCATTAGATTCTTTTTGTATAGAAAAGTGAACAGAAGTTGACACCAGAAACATCTCTTTAAGCAGTGAAGTATTCTCAGACTCTAGACAAGCTGGTGACTGGGCTCTTCTGAACAGAAAGGGCTATGAAAAGCTTCTTATTTGGACTGGGATCCATCATGAGCGCAAATCTCTTCTGGACTACAGAAGAGCCCGGAAGAGAGAGTATTTCTGAGCATTTTTCAGCTCTGAGTTTTGGCTCTCACTCTGCTTCTGACTGAACTCTAACAGCTGCCAATACTTAGTCGTGATGCAGTATACTATTGCTTCCCTCATATGGATACAGATACAGATGATACAGAGAGGGAGAGGGAGGGAGGGAGGGAGGGAGGGAGAGAGAGAGAGAGGGAGTGAGTGAGTGAGTTTAGGCTTTATGAATCCTTTCCTTGTTCTCCATTAAGATCAGCAAACACTGTCCTCAGGAGTGCTATTCAAACAGCTAAAGGGCTCTCCAATCTGAAGATTGCATGCCTCAGATATTCCAGGTAGGAGGGTCTGATAATCTCTTCTCTCCAGGTGGGCACTTTTATGCACAGTATATTCTTGGCTGATTTGTTTATGCCAGGTGAATAAATTACTGGAAAAAAAAATAAGGATTTTGAGTGGCAGGTGGTAGATGATTTAACACATGAGACATCTTGTATAGGTGAGGATATGTGGGAAATTCAAGGCTGAGGAACAGAACAGCTGCAACGTGAATTTGGGTGGCATCAGCACAGAATTATAAAGGGACACAATCATCTGCATGCCTGAAGCCAAACCTCCAACAGAAAAATCTGCATGTGGTTTTCTAACCGTTATTCATTGTTTGGTGAAGGGCAATAGCTGCTATGGCAACGGCTGGAGCCCAGATTCCCTTATCAGGCAGTGAAGGAAAAACCACGCTTTTAATCTGGACTGAAATCCAGATTAAAGCTTTGATTTGGAGGGAGATCCATCTCCCATCACAAACTGTAAATCATCTCACACCTCATAAAGAACTAAGTTCCTCTAGGTTGCCTCTTTGGGCTTCCAATATCTCTTTTTGCCGGTTGAATTTCCACTGACAACCTACAGAAAACGTTATCTCCCTCAAATTTATGGACAGAAGGTTCCTGCAAAGTGATCACAATGGGCAGAATAGTGAGTTACCAGCAAAATTAAGACATCCTAACGTTTATAAATACCTATTCTCTATTTTCTTCCTAGCATTTTTTCTGCAAGTGTAGCATTCACTTTTTTTTTTTGATCAACCAAGTTTTGATCCATTTGGTTGTGACAAAAATTGACTGACTAACATGTCACCCAAGCCTGAATTCATGGCTGAGAGAAAAATAACTGGCCCAAAGTCACCCCACCAGCTATATCAGGACTAAAGCTCACAGTTTGCTGGTGCTTTAACCACTAGAACTAACTGGCTCTCTGCCTCTATCACCTTTCTATGAATATGCTGCAGGCAGCATACATCATCTTTAATCCCAGAGTTTTAGTAACTTCATGGTAAACTTAGATCTTTCAATCAAATTCTATTTTGCAGTTAGGATCTAATTTCCTAAATTGTAATTGACTTTACTGATGAAATGCATTATATCGCCTAAATAATCCCTTTTCCTTCTCTTTAAATTATGAAGGTTGACGTTATTCAGAAATAATAGCTTGATGTAAAAAGTTTGGCAGATTTGCTCTACAACTGGGGGATCATTGAATTTTGAAGTCTTCATTTTTTTTCCATTGTGCACCTTTAGAGTGCTGGTCTTCTACAGTACCATACTACTAAGAAAATTATATATTATTAGCATTGGGCTGATAAATCAAATTGCAGGTACTTTTTTGTAACTGTCTTAAGAAACTACAGTATGGGAATAGGGGTGACAACCTTTTGATTAAAAAAACCCACTAGAAAAGTAAAACATGATGTTCAGCAAGAAAGAGGGTTGCATAATTTTGCCCAGACAACCAGGAATTAGGAATCCAAGTTTAAAAGCAGTCAGCAGAATCAATTAAGGTTGGTCCATAAATGTTTGATTTGGGACTCTGCAAGCATGAATGGCAACAGCAGCACTCATATGCAAGAAAACAAATTCTCTAAGTTATCCTTCTGAGTATCCTGTTTCCCCCAAAATGAGACATCCCCTGATAATAAGCCCAATCGGGCTTTTGAGTACGTGGCAATCAGGCCAAGCGCTTATTTCAGGGTTCAAAAAAATATAAGAAAGGGTCTTATTTTCGGGGAACCATGGTAAAATAATAGTTATTATACTAAGTCCAGTCAGGTAGGATTGGAAGCCAAACAGGGTAAGTTAAATATTAAATATTGTTGGTTAAATATTGTTGACATAAATCTCTCTGGAGATTCTCAGTCATCCAGGTCCCAAAGGTGCTTTTTCAAGAGGCAGCTGAACTTTCTGGTTTTTCTTTGAAGATGTTTTTTTTCTCTCATCCGAGAAGCGAAACGTCTTCAAAGAAAAACTAGATGGTTCAGTTGCCTCTCGAAAAAGCACCTCTGGGTTGACATAAATGGCATATAAGAATTTGGATTCTCTTTTATTTTGTAGGAAAGACAATAGAAAACAATAGAAGTGGCAGAAACAGACTGACAAGTGGAATAGGAAGGAATGTCGATAGGCGTACTTCCTCCCAATTACCAAATTTTATGAAGTTTGGAATGTTTTATTTACTCAACTATACTTTTACAACAGAAGAAACCAAGCCTCAAATTCTGTTTGGTGGCAATAACCCCCCAACCAAGATGAGACAGATGGAAACCTATTTTTCTGAACTCCATGAAACTTCAGCTGGGATAGCCTGTCTGAATATGAGCTATCCCTGTCTCAGACTAAAGCACACTAATTCACTCTGATGCATAAAGCATAAAGTTGCAGAGTAAAGGAAAAGCAGTTCCTATCTGAAGGACTGAACTTGTGAGGCTATAGAGCAGACCAATGGAACAGACATCTCCAACTCTCAAGGCAAGGAAAAGAATGGCCAAAATTCTATTTATTCCAAAGGAAGAATAAAATGGGATTGAGTGTAAGAAGTCACTTGATCTGAAGCAGGGTCTTGAACCTTTTTTCTTGTGCAATGACATGGGCATAAAATTTAGAAACAAATAGCATTAACACATCACAACCATCCCTCAAAGCCCAGTAACAAAAAGTTTTAAGGGGAAAATGTAATTTGGAGACTGAGGAATAAAGGGAACAAGTTGGGAATACTGCTTAACCAAAGCCCTTCCAAATATATGCTCTACACATGCTCAGGATAGAACAAAAACGATTATATGTATCCTTATTATAATGGAGGCCAATGCCAAAGAAGTAAAGCCAGACCATCTGGGTCAACATAACAATATTGAAAGTCAGAACTACTTTGCTAAAAATGGAAATGCTGTTGACATGGTACCAAATCAGCATACCGATTCACAACCTTACCACAATGATCCTGCCACTGTAGAAGTGGCAGAAACAGACTGACAAGTGGAATAGGAAGGAGAGAACAATGCAAAAGAACTGCAGGAATCTTTAAACAGATGCTAAACTCAGAATATATGTAATTGATGTAACCCCTTCTAAAGATTCAATATTGTTTGTTTGGTAAATTGGCCCAAAACAACGGATTAAACACGTATCTCCATGGGATGAAGGGAACTAGACTACCCCATGTATGCGGAAATTATTAGTGCTGTGTTATGTCTATCCTAAGGGACGTGGTGGCTCAGTGGCTAAGATGCTGAACTTGTCAACTGAAAGGTCAGCAGTTCAGCAGTTCGAATCCCTAGTGCCACATAATGGGGTGAGCTCATATTACTTGTCCCAGTTTCTGCCAACCTAGCAGTTCGAAAGCATGTAAAAAATGCAAGTAGAAAAATAGGGACCACCTTTGGTGGGAAAGCAACAGCGCCTTTGGTGTTTAGCCATGCCAGCCACATGACCATGGAGACATCTTTGGATAGCCCTGGCTCTCTGGCTTCGAAACGGAGATGAGTACTGCCCCCTAGAGTCAGGAACGACTAGCACATATGTGCGAGGGGAACCTTTACCTTTACCTATGTCTATTCCTACAAAGATCAGAATCATGCAAGCACATCCTATAACATTCTTTGGAAGCAAAAGTTGGACTTTAAGCAAGACAGGAAAAGTATTGATGCCTTTGAATTTTAGTGTTGGCCAAGATTGTGGGCAGCCAAGAAATCAAACCAATGGATCATCAAATAGATCAACTCAAGAGTTCTTACTAAAGGCAAAAATGACCAGTTCAAATTATCCTACTTTGGATATATTAGCTCTCTGAAAAGGCTCTAATGCTGGGAAAGGTGAAAGGAAAGAGGAAAAGAAAATAGCCAGCAGTGAGGTGGAATGGATTCAGTTGCAATGGCAATAGCCATTGGGAGACCTGAAATAACAGGTTAGGCATAGAGTGTTATGGGGGGGTGAGAATCTATCTATATAGTCACTAGGAGTCAAAAACAACCTGATGATACATAATCAAGCAATCACCCAATCAGATCTTACTCTTATTTAGAGGAAAAGGGAAACATTTGCTATGGGAACAAGACTGTTGAAAAAAGCTCCTTTATGTTCCTCATTTAACATTAGCCAAGTAAACTGCTCCACAGTAAGTGATGACTGAAATGTTCTTCTGCATGTGAATTATGTTCGAATGAGACCCATGAGAATGTCAATCTGGTAAGCACAATGCAAAAACAGTACACTACACCACCAGGAGTGGGCTTCAAAAATTTTATCAAGGGGTTCTCTGCCTGGTTGTTGGGTGGGTGTGGCCATGGTGGGCATGGCCTAGTCGGCCTCCTGCACCACGGCTTTCCTCAAGCCTCCAGGAGGGCGAAAACGGCCTCCCCAGGCTCCATAGGCCCTTTGAGGCCTCCCAAATTTCCGGTAGACCCATTTTTTGCCCTCCCCGAGCCTCTGTGCATTACCTACATCCAAAACGGGCTGCGTGGGGACTCCTGGGAGGGAGGGGTGAGATGGGAGGGGCCAGCCATGAATGGGATTTGGGGGTTCTCCGAACTGCACAGAATCTTAGCTAGAGGTTCTCCCAAACCCGTCCAAACCCCCAGCAGCCCATCCCTGTACACCACCTCTTGAGCATACTCATGAACTTTGATTCAAAACTCTCCACTTCAGAGACGCAAACTATTGCTCAGATATTGACTAATGGTAATTTCGTTTCATTCTTGTCACATTACAGTGCCGTACTCATATTCAAGGAAATTACAGATCGATTTAGGGCACAATCTTATTTACAACCAGTGCAACTTAGAAACATTTTGAACACTGCTATCAGAATGTAGGGATTTAAAAGCCCTACATGGCATGGGCTCGAGGTACTTGCAGGACCACCTCCTACCGGCCTCCCACCGCCCAGTGCGTTCTCATAGAACTGCCCTCCTCCGGGTGCCGGCGGCCAGACAATGTCGGCGGGCGGCCCCCAGGATGAGGGCGTTCTCTGTGGCCGCACCGACCCACTGGAATGGGTTAGCCACCGAGCTCCGGAAGGCTCCCGATCTCCGCACTTTCCGCACTGGCCTGAAGACATGGCTTTTTCAGCAAATTCCCTGACCGACTATGAGGCTTTTAACTTTGGGGATTTTATATTGGATTGGTTTTTATTGTTGTGTTTTTTTTTACTGTGTGAGCCGCCCCGAGTCCTACGGGAGAAACGTGGCATATAAATCTTAAAAATAAATAAATACATACATACATACATACATACATACATACAGTCCTCGACTTACAATCACAATTGAGCCCAACATTTCTGTTGCTAAATGAGACAGTTGTTAAGTGAGTTTTGGCCCATTTTATGACTTTTCGTTCCACAGTTGTTAAGTGAACCAAGGCAGTTGTTAAACTAGTAACTGATTCTTAAGTGAATCTGACTTCCGCATTGACTCTGCTTGTCAGGTCACAAAAGCATGACTTTGGGACACAGCAGTAGTCATAAGTATGAACCAGCTGCTGAGCAGTCAAATTTTGATCAAATGACCATAGAGATGCTAACAGTCATAAGTGTGAAAAATGGTCATAAGTAACTTTTTCAGTGCCATTGTAACTTCAAATGGTCACTAAATGAATTTTAGTGTAACTGTAATTCGAGGACTACCTGTAATGAAGTTATTTTCACAAGACATTCCAATACACTTGCATAGAAATATATTGTTCAATTATAAAAGGAATTCCATTTTCGATACTCCAATTTTTGATGGTTTATATTTCTTCAGCAGATATTGCTGGCAGAGATCTGCTCCTTTTAATTTTTATTATCTGCTATCTCACTACTAGAATCTATGAAATAGGAACTGGGTAATTTATTTGCTTTGCATCCTACAATCTTCCACATCATAAATCAGTTCATTCCCAATACTAAAATTACATTATAGCCAGAAGATCCTTGAAAGGATAACTGATTAGCCATTCCTCCATAGTCATTCCTCCAATTTAGAGGTGGTATTATAGTTATAAAGGTGGAACAGATGGTTTAAGTAAATTATCTAGGCCAACTCCCAATCACTATAGTAAGTTGTCTTGGACTGAAGGATTCTAGCAGTTGCCAAGCCTGCTCTAATATTTTCACATGCTAATCTCAATCCTAACACCCCTTAATTTATAGAAAATCTTATTTCATGGTTCAAAATACCTGAACAGACTGTAAACTAATTCAATCTAAGAAAGCAGAAAGTCATTGGGCCAAGATTATAGGGACTGGCAAAAAAATGACATGGAAAAAAATCTAATAGGATAGCATATAAAGAAAGTGACTGTCCAGGATTAGTAAAAAGCAAAATGTGGGAGAAAAAAAAACCCTATTACTGACACAAAAAATAAACCTCTACTGAATGGTCTACAACAGATCTACATCAACCCTAACTCTGGCCTGTGGGACTGGCCTGGAAATATCAAAGGACTAGCCTGCAGCGCCTCTGCTGGCCAAAATGAGCCATGTGCGGCCCATGCATGGCCCGTTTTCGGCTTCCCTGACCTTCTGCAGCACTCTGCCAGCCAAAAATGGGCCTTGTGGAGGCCTTGTTTTTGGCTGGCAGAGTGCTGCTGGAGGCCAGGGAGGCCAAAATGCGGTGCGGGGGGGGGGGACCTCACGCATAAATGAGGTGCGGAGAGGCCGTTCAGGCCGAATACAGGGCAGAGGGGGCTGTGTGCCCCCCCTCACCCCATTTTGGCCGACAGGATGCTGTAGGAGGCATCCGTCCCGTCTCCTCCCCCTACTCCCCGCTCCCCCCCACTGCCAACCAGCGGAGAACTACAATGTTGATCCATTCCTTAAAGAAATACAGTTTGACACCCCTGGTCTACATCATATTCAGGCTAGATACATTCTAGCAATCTGAAACATGTTTTTCTTTCCCTAGTTATATCAACAATAATTCATGAAGAGTTTCTACCTAGCCTTTCATCCAGAATATCTTTTAATTATTTTTATTGCTATTATATTTAAATAATGGGGAGGGGAGAAAAAAAGAACAAAATTGTTATGCAAATAATACATTCTCCCATGTATTATTAGGATTGCAGGCAGCAATCCTAATAATGTAGAGAGTGCTAAAATGAAGAAACCTGACAGCAGAATGGTAAAACCAGCTACTGGAATATAACAAATAAGCCATAGGTTAATATGCAAGTCAAAACTGCAACAAACCTCTAGTACATATGCTGCCTTCATTCTCTTTTATAGTAACTGAAGTCTCTACAAACAAAAAATGTGACTGATTTTATCTATAATATGCTGAAACACGGCAATTTCAGAATACAGTTTATGAGTCTAGTTGATACTCTGTCACTATCAAAATTCAGATTGACCATGTTTGTTTCCGATCACATGGTATATTGCAGTTAATATATACTGTAAACTTCTGATTTTTGAAGTATAGAATGAACAGTGAGTGTGTGAATCCACGGTTCACTGCAGCAAGCTAAATTATGGTCCAAACAGACACAGTTGTAATCTACTGTATATGATAAAACTGTTCTAATAGAGAAAAGATCCCCTTGTATTCTCAGTGTTACCTTAATAACAGCAGTACGATTTTAAAAGAATTATTTTGTTATACAGGTGAGTCATTTTGCACTATAGTATCCAATTTAGTGTGTTATACTAACTTGCCCATCATTTTCTGAGCAAAAATCATTAACATTGGCTCCATGTGCCTTTGGAGGAAAAAAATAGGATTGTTCATGCTGGTTTTATGAAAGCTAACTTTTATGTCATAATGTTCAGCTAAAATACTATTTTAAAAATTCTTTTATGTACTTGGAACATTCTTGATCTCTTATGTTTACTTAGATCTTAAAAATTTTAACTCTGATCTTATGGCAAGGTATTTTCAAATGGTCACCAACTCAATACTGTATACTCAAACATTTTCAACTAATTAATTTCATTCCTTTCTGAATTATGGATATGGCTTTGATATATTTTCTCCCTTCAGCTTATTTTTCCATTATATGCCTTCCTATCAGCCAAGCATGGTCAGTGGCAGCAAGTTTTGAGACATGGAAGCCAAACTCTCTGGAAACCACTGAGATGCCCACATCCCTCTATTCCAATGTTGGCAAACCTTTTCAGCACTGAGTGCCGAAATGGGAGAGTGTGCACGTGTGCACACATGCATGTGCCGGAAACCGGAAGAGCACCCACCCAGTGCGTGCATGCACGTGCCGGGAAGATGATCTTCCGGTTTCTGGCATGCTTGCACATGCGAAGATCAGCTGGCCGGTGTGCCGCAACCCGGAAGAGCAAGGGGGGATGGCTCCCCGTGCCCGGAGAGATGTCTCTGAGTGCTACTTCTGGCACACTTGCCATAGGTTCACCGTCATGGCACTATTGCCACAAGATCCAAGTACATGAAGCCAACACTCATCAAATTTACATCTCTTTCTCTTTCTTCTTCTTCCTCCTCCTCTATTATCTTTGTATTTTTTAGCATCTTTTTTATCTGCCATATGAAGATACTGCAGTCGGGCTCAACATCATCATATCGGTGCAACAAACCATAATTAGAAAATGGTACATATTATATGTACATATTTATATTAAATAATTTATAATTTATATTAAGTTATAAATTATTTATATTAAAACGGAATATTATATAGTGTGGGAGAAATGGTACGAATGGATAGATGAGAGAGATAAAAGGCAAAGAAAGATCAAATAAGAAAGATATAGGAGGAGAAATGTAACAACAATAAGAGGAAACAGAAAAAATGCAGTTTGTAGAAATGAAAATGTGTACACTGTTATTTATATGTATATATGTAAATAAATCAATGTTAGACTTGTATTTATAAAGGATACACTGAAATAAGGGAGAAAAAATGGATAAGTAAGAAATGTTTAACCGTTGCAAAACTGTTGGAAAGAAACCTTTTAAGGAGTCCTTTTGTTTTTTTGAAAAAATGTTTAATAAAAATTATTTTAAAAAAAGAAAGAAAAGAAAATGGTACAATGGAAAACTTATTACAGGGACTTCTCAACTTATGCAATTGAGTCCCAGAGTTCTGTTGCTAAGCGAGATCTTTGTTAAGGGAATTTTGCCCCATTTTACGACCTTTCTTGCCACCATTGTTAAGTGAATCACTGCACTTGTTAAGTCACATGGTTGTTAAATGAATCTGGCTTCCCCATTGACTTTGCTGGTCAGAAAGTTGCAAAAGGGAACCATGTGACCCCGGGATACTGCAACCGTCATAAATATGAATCAGTTGCCAAGCATCCAAACGTAAATCACATGACCATGGGGACCATGAGTCACTTGTTTCAGTGCCATTGTAACTTCAAACGGTCACTAAATGAACTGTTATAAATAAAGGACTACCTGCATTTAGCTGCTTCTTTAGGAATTACCAATCTATTATCTGGCAATATAGCTGGGTATTCTTGATTTATTGCTATGGCAGAAGAATCAAAGAAAATCCATTCTCTGCTGCAAGTAACCAGCCCCAGAGTGCCAGCTGCATTAATTTCTAATAATGCCAGGGGCTTCCATCAGAGGCAGCAATATCATTCAGCAAGGCTCTGAAGGCAGCCAGGAGCCATGGATATTATCAGTCCTCTAATCTAGCCACTGTGCAGTATTCCCCAATCCCTGTTCGCCTATCCCCACCAAGCAGGTGCGATCTTTAGCTACCATGCTGAGAGTTTAATTGCTGAAACCCAGGGACAGCTGCTCTTACGCATCTCCAAATTTGTTTCCAGCAAGCAGGTCTATCATCATCTATGCTATGGACGGTGATATTAATGGGGATTGAGGGGTGGATATGCAATGATACTCCTGGGACAAAGAATTTCATTCCTCCCAACATATATTTAAATCCCTCTCCTTTGTTCTTCTGCAACATTTGGGATAATCTGGAAAGCCTGACTGTTATTCTTGCAAACAGACAGGAAGAAAAAATATAGCTTTCCTTTTAGGAAGGTATAGGCTGAAACCACTGTCTTCTGCATATTCTAGCCTTGCTTGCACTTATTTGGTGTGAACACTCCTTTAAGAGCCAAAAAAAAAAAAAAAAAAAAAAAGCAACAATAATTTATCGACATCAATGTTCCTGAAAAGAGGTTGATAATCCAACAGATCTCAAGGATATCACATTGAAAAAATTTGGTCTATATCTGGAGATGTAGTACTATGCTCGCTTGAAATTGGATTTTTTTTTAAAAAAAAAACTGTTTGGGATTTTATATAAAAAAATACGCTGTATGTTGGAGCTAAAGGAGGAGATACATACTGCAAAATTTATTATAAACTAGGAACATGAAAATAGGATGCAAGATTAATAATCCTTTAATTATAAAGCTTGCAGAAAATTTAGTTATGTAAGAAAAATTTGATAGACACAAATTAAATTGAAAGCATGTAATTTCTTTTATCAAACAAAAGCAGAGCAAATGTCAATATATAGAACCTGCAGGAAAACATATTCTCCAATGTAGAATGATGTTGGCGTTAATAATAATTAAGCAGCAAAGTTTTTTTTATTATTAAAAAGAAGTATACAATGGCTCAATAACAGCCTTCAGATGGTAAGGTAAAACAGGTCAATTGAAACTACAATTCTTGACACATCTGCAATCAATCCACACACATGAACATATATTTCAGTGGCAAAGCCTGTCAAATTTGCCATTGGCATTTGGTTCACTTCAAACTGAGTTTGCTCCAACTATCCATCAATATTGCTCCCTGAAGGTAGATACCAGCAGCATCGCATGCAAAATTTGGACCATAAATGTGGCTCCATAATTCCTACCAGAAACCTGGTAGAACAGGTGTGACTACAACGACCCACGAAAGAAATAGACAAGTAATGACTAGTAAAAATTATTGCTGAAGGAAAATAATTTTGAGTGCTGGCCTGGGTAGACACTCTCTAAGACCATAGGGAAAATAAATATTGCCAAATTCACAGCCCTAACCAGAACTAACTCAGTAATGGATCATATGCAGTTAAAACATCATACAATAACCCATCTGACTTTGTACAGAGGTAATTGCCACCTGGAGATGCTATAGAAGTAGAGACTTAAATGTTTTGTAGTTGTAACCTATTATCTTCTGAAGAACCTGTGGCAGAGCCTTTTCCTCCAGATAAGTCTAATAATGTAGGCCACCAAGCTGCTTCTAGAGAAAGGTGAATTATGTCTTGCGCCAAATGGGAGATGCTACATAAGTGAGTTGTAAGATTTGAGGATAATCATTTCAGTAGTGGAGATGGAATAAGCAACAGACACCAATGTAGGCTTTATCCAGTCTAACCAAATGTGCTGTCTCCTTGCACTTGCACCATCAATACTAGTTTTTCACTCATATTCCAATCATTTGGAATGGGCACAATTGGTACATCTTAGCAAGGGCTATTCTAGTATAAGCTCTGTCTACTTCCAGATCTGATTTTACAGTTCAAGGACTTGCAAGAAACTAACTATTTCCTACACATCCAGAATTCTAAGTCAGGGACAATTAAATGGGAAGAAGCCCCAATTGCCAGAGCCACCTGAAGTACACAGAGTTCACTGATGCCGGAAAGAGCTTGCCAACAATGATGGTTGTAGGGAGATTTTTGAGCAAAAAGCCTTAGCAAAATAAAGTATTAGCAAACTGTAGCACACAGAAACTAATCAGAAGACCTGAAATGCCATGTCTCTAATCATCTAAACCCTGGCCAAAACTGTTCTTAAAGAATTAATCCAGCCATATTTATTCCCACTAGATCCAACTATACATAGAGGACATAACACCAGAAGAGCCTATTTTAGCTAAACTATTTTATAGACAACATCTATCCTACTCTATTAATAGGATTAGGAACTCCAGCTCTTTGGCAGCAAAGACATCTAGAAAGCTCTAAAACTTTCCTGACCTCTAATGGTTATCTGGATCTTCATAGCCCAGATCTGGTAGCCCTCAATAAGGTGACTTGGTTGGCCAAACTGACTGAACATGACCTTTCTCTTTTTGACAAGCTACACGGTGTTACATTTTTGTCGTGCATAATCAAACATATAAATATTCCTGTCATTGAAGAACTTTGTCATTTGAACATTTACTATTTTAAGATTTAATCACTGTCCCTTTTTGCACGCTCTTGACACCATCAGCAGCTTCCCTTACTTTTAGCTATATGTTACTTATAAGTATCTATCTGTTGATGCTTGCAGCCCTGCAGCCCTTGGAAAGCTCTGAATTGGGATAGTGACATTTAATTTAAGTTAATTGCTAGGCATTAGGCACCCTAATAAAGAGGCAATGTAAGAAAAGAAGAGCATGTGGCTAATTAAAGGGGTTGTATCTTCAGCTCCCCTGACACATTTCTTCCACAGTATGCCAACCTGTGGCACAAATTTAGCAGAAGAGCAGCTTATTTGTCTGCTCAAGTAAAAATAGTCTCGAGGCAGTGTAAAGACTAACAAACTTTCAATGGCATAAATTTACCTCGTCAAGATTTTTATGGGAACCCCAAGTGGCAAATACAGACAAACTATCCAAATTGCTTCATATGATAACCAAATCTCTTCGTGACAACTGCACCAAATTCCTTTCTTCCCCTGGTTTCTAGCGCTGACAGAAGAACATCAATTCCTACTTATAATATTCACAAAATTCATTCTCCTGGCATCTCATGCAATCTGTCCTGGCCCCTAAAAAGCCATTTTGATGCCTTCACATCATCATTCAGTCTAGTCCTATATGAGACAAGTCAATCTTATTTGGGATTAATTTTGAGTGACTGACTGATTTCAACAGAAAAGGGAAGAGGAGGAGATATTTTTCTGGAAAATTGGCAACATAGAGAGAAGGAACTGTTTTAGAATGAAGACTATGACAGTCAACCGGGGTAATGCAACAAGATTAATTGTTTGCATATTTTTCAATCTCCACCAATTCTACAATGTCTCTATCAAAAGAACCAAAAATGAGAGACTGGCAGCTGAATTTTTAAAAAGTATCATCCATTCATTTGCACACTACCTATAAACTTAATCAAAGATTAGGGATCAGACTCAGTAATTTGTTTTTCATATGTGATTTCGTTTCCTTTCTTAATTGCTATAATAATTTTAGCTATAGCTTCTCAATTTGGCAATGAGGAAAACTTGAAGAAATAGAAATTGGATAAAATAGCTTCATTACTTCCTTCTGGTCTCTACAATTATGTTCACATTGCTAAACCACAATTTTTTAAAAATCTGTTATTTTGTTAGCCAAGACACACTTAGCTGGATTCACACATCACATAAGCTATAAACTATCACTACAGCTGATATACCAGAATGGATATAACCATGACTTATAGTGATATAAACCAAATTTTATTATAGCCTAGTAGTATATGTGATCCCAGTCCATTAGCTGATACAAATTCAGACTAATACCTCCCACACCAAAACACATCTTACCTGTTACAGAAATTCTCATGGTTGCCTCCAAAGGTCTGTTGTTATCCAGGGCCCTGCTCAAACGTAGTTCTCCAGTACTGTGGTTCAAGAGAACAAGTTTCAATTCATTGCCTTGCTCAAAACTGTATGTAAGACTATCAGAAACATCAGGATCATAAGCTGGGATCCTGCCAATCACTCCAGTGGGGAAACTGCTGGACTTGTTGGTGATGTAGTTATTGAATATGATCTCAAAGTTCTTCAAGACTGGAACATTGTCATTCCTATCCAGTAAACGAACATGCACAGTAGCCCGGCTTACCAGTGGAGCTGAAGTAGCTTGGACTACTATGACATATTCAGACTTGGTCTCATAATCCAAATCCATCAATGCTGTCAACTCTCCTGAGAAGATGTCAAGTTGGAAGACCTCTGGAATATTACCTTCCACTATCTGATACATAATTTGAGCATTGGTACCCTCATCTGGATCACTGGCAGTGATTCGGGACACCACTAACCCTATTGGACTATTTTCTTCCACAAAGATGTCAAACTCATCATGCTCAAAGACAGGGGGGTTGTCATTGACATCAAGAATAGTGATATGGACATCAATTGGAGTCCTCATGGCCGGTACTCCTTTATCGACTGCATATGCTCTAAGCTCATAGAGTGGAACATTTTCCCTGTCCAGTCTACGCAACGTCCTAACAATTCCAGAGGTGGTTTCAATTATGAAGTCCCCATCACCATCATCTCCACCTTGAAAGGTATAGAACACTCTCCCATTCATCCCAGAATCTCTATCTGTAGCAGAAACCTGTAGGACACTTGTGAAACCAGGTACATCCTCATAGACAGATCCTTGGTAATTATCCCTTAAAAACTGAGGTGCATTGTCATTTACATCATTAACTAGTATTTCTAGATAGGTGGTATCTGATTTCTGTGGGATGCCATTGTCACGAGCTGTAATTGCCAAAGTATAGGATACTTGGTCTTCATAATCCAATTCCATCTGAGTTGTCACAGCACCAGTATCTATATCAATTTTGAACTGAGGAATACTGTCTTCCATGAAGTAAGTGATGCGAGCATTCTCCCCTGTATCTTCATCCGTAGCACTGATAATAACTACGGTGGTACCCACTGGACTGTCCTCGTTGATGTTAACAGTGTAATGGGAGCTCTGGAACACCGGCCGATGTGTATTAGCATCAGTTACATTAACAAAGACCTGAGCTGTGTCAAATCGAGTGCCATCAGAAGCTGTGATTGTAAGAAGGTACTGCCGCTCTAATTTATAATCCAAGGGTAGGGCCAGAGTGATGAGACCACCACCACTCTGGCTGGTAATGGAGAAGCGATTGCGAGTATTCCCATTCGTGATCTGGTAGGTGATGACGCTGTTGACATCCCGATCAATGGCTGAGACAATAAGAACACTGGTGCCCACCGCTGCATCTTCATTGAGACGCATGGTATATTCTCTTTGCGTGAATTCAGGATTGTTATCGTTGACATCCAGAACAGTAATACTAACACTTGCTGAAGAAGTCATTGGAGGGTTACCATGATCTCTGGCCTCAACCCCAAATTTATAGAAGTCCACAGCTTCACGATCCAAACCAGAAGCCACCACAATCCAGCCTGTGTTGTTATTGATAGTAAAAGGGAAACCGGGACTCATATCAACCAGAGCGTATTCAAGTCGGGCATTCTCCCCAGAATCTGCATCAATGGCTTGGATGTGAATAACAGAATAGCCCACAGGTACATTTTCCAACACTGTGGACTGGAAAGGGGTGCTAACAAAGATAGGGGCATTGTCATTCACATCCAGTACCTGGATGGTCACCAGCCCACTGATGTTGGAAAGGGGCGGCCTTCCTCCATCTTGGGCCCTAATGCGAAGAGTGTATTCCTTATTCATCTCATAATCAAGCTGGCTGACTACATCAATATTACCTATTTGGGCATCTATGTAAAATTGTCCCCGAGTATTGCCACTCATTATGCTATAATGCACCATAGCATTGCTGCCTTTGTCCCTGTCTGTGGCATTTACCTGCAGGATGTGGGTGTTTGAAGCAACATTCTCAGGTACCTGTACAACATAACGTTTCTCACTGAACTGAGGTGAGTTGTCATTGTCATCCTCCACTGTAATATGAATTGTGGCCGTACTGCTGCGTGCTCCTGGGTCTCGGCCCTGGTCATTGGCCTCCACTATCAGCTGATAGGATTCCACAGCTTCTCTGTCCACAAGGCCATTGGTGCGGATTACTCCAGACTTGGGGTCAATCTCAAAGATCCTGTTGACCCCATTCCCGTTCAAGATGTGGTACAGGATGTTGGCATTGGGGCTTGCATCGCCATCGGTTGCTCTCACTGTCAACACTTCATAGCCCACCTCAAGGTTCTCCCGCATGCTCTCCTTATACTCCTGCTGCTCAAACACAGGATCGTGATCGTTAGTGTCACTGACAGTGATTGTGAGTGTGGCCAGAGCTGTGCGACGCGGTATGCCGTGGTCTGTCGCTGTTACCCGGAACACATGGGTGCTTTTGGTTTCTCGATCCAGCTCTTCAGCTGTGGTCACGGCTCCTGTCTGGGGATCAATGGCAAAGAAGCTGTTGGAGCGGCTGTCAAAGAGGGCATCCATGGAGTAATCCAATCGGCCTGCGTCCCCCTCATCAGGGTCCATGGCTCTCAGCAAGATCACAGGTGTGCCTGCTGGTCTGTTCTCCGGCACTGATACTTGGTAGGTGGGCATCTGGAACTGGGGGCCAGTATTCACATCCCGCTTCCTTCTGCTGCCCCCCTCACCTTGGCAGCCGCACCCCTCCAAGTGCCACAGCTTCTCCATCTCCTGCCGTGAAGAATCCACAGCCAGGAGCCAATGGACCAAGATCTCCGTCTTCTCATCGCAGAGTTGGCACGACAGCCCCAACTGTAATGGGCGTCCCGGCCGGAGACACAGGGCTCGCGGGGGCAGTATCAGTTCTCCCTGGGGATGCAACGGCCCACGCTTGTCTCTAACGTCGCCTTCGCCGCCGCCTTGCACCGTGCACCTTAGCTGGCAGCCGCCCCGCGAGCTAGCGGGCGGCAAAGGAATGTGGGTGCCCGGTTTCAAGCACAGAGTCCGGCTTCGCCCTCTGCGGAATCGGCCGGCCGGAACCGGGGCCAAGAGAAGGTGGCTTAACAGCAACAGCTCTCCATCCTCGCCCGCCGCCGCCGCCGCCGCCGAAGCACCATCGCACCGCGGCCCCAGCAGGTGCGCCCAGAGGCCGCGGGCCGGACGCGAAACCCGGCAAAGCCACAGCGGCGGCGGCTCGGCGCAAGCGGCCGGTTCGCTCGGTGGTGACAGCGGCCGCTCAGGCAGCCGAGGGTCCCTGAAGGGGGCGCAGAGAGGGGGCGGTTCGGGGCCGTCGGCGCGGGAACGGGGGATCCCCAGCGCCAGCAGTAGCAGCACAGCCCGGCCGGGGGCGCCGCCGCCGCCGCCGCCGCCGCCCATCTCCCACCGCCCGCAGTCCGGTTTTCGTTTTGTCCGTCCAGCGATCAGCAATTGCGCTTCATGCCAAATGGGAGATCCGGGCCGACGGGCTCCCCCCGCCGGGTTCTCCCGATGAGCCCGAGCAGGTCCACCGCCGCTGCCGCCGCCGCCGCCGCCGCCGCCTGCTCTCTCCCGCCGCAGCCAGCTAAGGTCTAGCCGCCTGCCAAGCAAGCCCGGCTCGCCTCCGCTGCGGCAGCAGCTCTGCGAGGCTCATTTCCATAGACCTGCGGCTCTTAAAGGAGCCGCGTCAGCCTCGCTGCTGAAAAAAAAAAAAACAAAAAAACTGTGCGCGGTGGGGCCTCCCTTCTGCACGGCCAGGTTCTCCTCTTGTGGGCAGCAGCCACCTCAGGGGAAGAGGACTTCTCGGCCGCCTCGCACCTCTGCTCCAATGGCTACGATCCACCGCAAAAACGCAGAGCGTGCACAGAGAGGAATCCGGTGCTTCCCTAAGTACCTTCGACCAATCAAGGACTGTGGAAGCGCGGCGGGGGAGGCCTCCCCGCGCGGCGCGTTTCCAAGTTCCTCACTTGAGACCAAGGTTGAAAGGCAGCCTTGAGTGCTCGGCCCTCGAATCCCGAAGCAGTCAGAACGAGGCTGCCTGGGAATGGGCTTTTCCTTCACCTGTTGGAGGATGAAAGGAGAGCGCTTCCAGGCAGGCAGCTCTTGAGACTTGTGAATCCAAAGAGCAGTGTTTCTCAACCTTGGTAGCTTGAAGATGGGTGGACTTCAACTCCCAGAATCCCCCAGCCAGCAGCGCTGGCTGGGGGATTCTGGGAGTTGAAGTCCACCCATCTTCAAGCTTCCAAAGTTGAGAAACACTGCCAAAAGAGGTTGCCCCAAAATTATCTCTGAAACAATGCGAGGGAGGTCAAAAAAACATTTATTTATTTATTTATTGTTTATTTATTAGTTCGATTTATATGCCGCCCTTCTCCCGAGACTCGGGGCGGCTTACAATGCATTAAGCAGTAGCCTTCATACTTTTGTATATACCTGCTTAGTAGGGCTTTTGCCCCCCCCCCCAAACGGTGTTCTTTTTTTATACAAAGTCAACTTATTGCTCCCACAATCCAGGTCCTCATTTTACCTACCTCGGAAGGATGGAAGGCTGAGTCAACCTTGAGCCTGGTGAGATTTGAACTCGCAGTAATTGCAGGCAGCTGGCAGCTAAGTGCTACTTAACAGCACTTTAATCCGCTGCACCACCAAGGCGCCTGCTGCACATGGTGGGGTTGAGAAATGGAAGACAAATGGCCCTCCCCAATGTTCCGCCTTGTGAAAGTGGAGTAATTCCACAAGAAAAGCCATCTTTTTTTTTAAAAAAAAAAAAACCCAAGGGGAGAGGACTCCATTCCAAGAAGATGGCGTTTATGTTGACTATTTCTAAAACCTATAATATTTGATCATTTTATTTATTGTCATAGACATCAGTTATTAGCAAATATAGTCTTCTCAGATGGGCTCATGTTGGTCAACTTGTAGAAGGAGAAGGAAAAGAAGGAGAAGGAAAAGGAGAAGAAGGCAACACTACTCCAAACCAGCAGATAAATTGTTCTTTATCTGTACAAGGTAGGTACAAATATGCATAAAGATCAGCAGACAAAAAACAGTTCATGTTTGGATCAGCAAAGGAAACATCCCCAGAGTCCTGCTGAGATAGGATGTTCCTGGTTGTCCAAAATAACTTCTTCACAAAAGGATCCCATATTGTGGGTCTCACAGAAAGAAAGGTTGTGTCTGTCCTATAGTAATGGGGAGAACTTGGCAGAAAGCCCCAGAAAAAAAAAGCTCAGGTAGGTTCACACAAGACAAGGCAGGAAGAATTCAGCGAGATCCAACCCAAAGCCCCTCTGGCCCAACATTGGGGCCCTACTTAAATGGTCCTTCAAGTATCCATGGAACAATCACCAACATGACATGAGAATTCATATATCTTTTTTATTTTTGAGCAAAGGCGGCTGCAGTTAACATGTGGAATTTTCATATTCCATCAAGCCACAGATTCTTAGAACCATGAAGAAGCCATAATGAACAGATCCATATTTATTTTTTTATTTTATTTTATTTTATTGAATTTCTATACCACCTTTCTGCTGAAGGACTCAGGGCGGTGCACAGCCACATTAAAATATACAATACAAAAGTATAAATAACTTTTACAAATATGCAAATTAAGCCATAACTTGTTCACTGATTTTTAATTCTTGAATTAAGAGTATCAGAAAAATTCAAACATTTGAAAATACTGAATGAAAGTGTTGTTTTTTTTTAAATTATAGTCTGATTCTCCATTATGTTTTGTTAAAACTTCTGAGCTCACAGCATTAGCAAATCCAATAGTTTACATTATGTGAGATACTTTGTTTTGTCTTTCTTCTCCTATTGTCAGCTTACTTGGATGATTTACCATTCTGAAAGGGAGAAAAAAATATGCATTCACATCACGATATAATATAATACATCACTATCAATGTCCCCATTCACCTTTTCCCCTTAAACTATACTCCCCAAACTTAATACAATGAAAATCCCTTAATCATTCTGCTATTTTCTACATCTTTCCCATCCCAAAACAATCTTTTTGGGAGTACAGTAATAAAAATGTGCACATTATAGGAGGAGAGACATGTTAGTTGGTGGCAGAAATCAGGAAGAGCTTGATAGCATCTCATGAAAACTTATGCCATTTAATATCATTTGCTAGTTGGGAAAGGTGCTATCAGACTCCTGAAAATTCTACACAGTATCTCAAGGCTACAACATCATAATTGTCTATGTGGGAACTACAGTATTGGCAATTTTTTTTTATTCTTTTCATGTGCATCCTCGTGTAAATTTGAAAGGATTTCATTGTTGCCTATTGATTATTGTATACATTAAAGATTATACTAAAGGGAAGTGTAATGGCAAAAAAAAAAAGGAACCCCTAATCTAATATAACACAAGCATGAACAGTCTGTTCTGCAGACAAGCAGAATTAATTTCCACTGAAGACATAAAGCAAATAGATTATGTGTGAGATTTCAGCCATTAAGGTTCATTGAAAACTGCCCTTCCGGTCCGTATATCTGAGTTTGATTCTTACAGATGTTGTGATGAGTTACAAACATAACTCTTCCCCAGCAGTCTTGGAGAGGCAGATGCTCAGCTAGTCTATATTGTAAAGCTTTCTTCATCTGCTACCCTACTGATGTATTGGATTTGAATTTCTGTAATTCACAGCAGTATGAATTGATTGCTAGGATTCCCAGAGTCGAGGTAGCTAGTAGAAGTCTGCAGATCATCAACAGCTAGAAACGCAACATTTCAGCATCTGAAGGAGGGCCCAGGAACCCACCTTGTAGTAATATTCCTTATACTTCTCAAAACAATTTTGTCAGCTGCTCCTTTGAAATCTTCTGCCTGCATTCAGCACACAATTTATGTTTAGCAAATGTAGGATGCTGTATGTGTGAAATTTACCTCAAGCCATTCAAGATATGGCAGGGAATCCACATGCCACAAAGTTTCTTGCATGTAATCATTTGTCATCTCTCCTTCTTAGATATGTTGGTTAAGACATAGCTACCTGTGCACACCTGTTGTTTAGGCAAACTGAATTGCTTGGCATAGTCATGAATGTAGAGCCAGTCAGTCCCTCATGTTTTATATCAGACTGAAGGCATTCATAGCCATATCCTAGTCCCAGGATCAAGCCATAGTCCCAGGCTTGATCCTGGGACTATGGATCATTGGGGAGGCCTTGGGGAGAGAGATGACTCCTGGATGGGGGTGGGGCGAACAGCAGAAAACGTGTGTGATGAAGCACTGGAGCATGTTCAGAAGGAGCCAAAGACTATGCAGCAAATAACACTGGACTAATGCACAAATTTGGAGACATGGAAGTGAAAAGAAAGTCTGGATAAAAAAGTGAATGGGGCCTGAAAAAACATTTTCTTTTTTTTTTTAATTTTAAATTTTTATTGTAAACACATTAAAACAAACACAAACATGCAACATTTATATACATAAACTCTTTTTACAGCTCTTGTGTAGTGATCCTTTCTTAATATTTACTATTTATACAGATTTTAGCTTTATCTTGTTCCATATTGCTATCTATCTTCTTTATCATCTACATGACCTTTACATTTCAGTTATTTATGTTGTAATTTACCAATTTCCCCCTTGATTTTAACATTTCTGAAAAAATATTTTCATTACATTAATATTACATTAAATTAATTACATATAATTAGTTGGTGATTTTGCTTTTCTAACATATTAAAAAGTAAAACATGACATCTTTTGGAAGGGGTCTGAGGACCACACCTGAGGCTTTCTGGGGATGTTCATGGCCTTGGGTCTTGAATTGTGTACTTCTGCATTTGATGGACCATGTGCCTGGGCTGTTCCAAATCAGCATCTGATCATTCTAAAATCTAAGATTCTCTTTCTAATCTGTAAGGCTATTGATTAGGTCAACTCTCAGTCTGTTCTTGGAATCAAGACAATTTTTCCAGAGAAGGTCTCATTCAGCCCACTGTTGTGTCACACGGCTGGCCTAAATTAAAGAAGCCTGAGCTCATGAATCTGTCTGAATGATAAATACAGATAAGTATAAACAGTAAAACTATGCTGGACAGCAGCCTTAACTAGTACCCACATGGTCCCCTATTTCTCCAGTCTCTATCAGCTGGTCCAGCCCCAGTGATTGACTGTCTGGATCCAAAGTCAGAGCTAAGGGCTGGATTCTATACTTTCCTTCTATCTCATTCATCTTTTTTCCTTTTCACACCAACTTTTGCAGCACATCTTGCTTGTGTACATTTTTGTATCCATAAGAAACCACAAGGGCTGCTTGTAGAATAGTCTTTCTTAAAAGGGCAATGCCTCTAGTTTTCCCACAGCAACACTCATTGCAGATGCATGTATCTATGAAAAGTTTCAACTAGTGAGGTAGACAAATGCCATAATACCAGCACTACGTCATATACATAATGGCAATGTGCAATCAATGTTCCTATTACAGTTGTTAAACATGTTTAAATCTACATTCCAAAAATCCCTTTAGAAAGATAGATAGATATAGATAGATGATAGATAGATAGATAGATAGATAGATAGATAGATAGATAGATGATAGATAGATAGATAAGAGAGAGAGAGAAATGATAGATCGAATTTTTAGAAAATGAATGCTGAAAGCCAATTCTTTCTACAATATAATATGAAGACATACAGTAGTTAAATCCTCCATAGGTCAGAAAAAATTTGCAGCAAAAAATTTCTCTTCTCTTGCTTTTAAACATTTGCATTTATATATTTGTGCAATGGTTATTTGCTATATTATTTCCCACTTTTTATACAAACGTATAAAATAAGTAACTATACCAAAATCCCCCAGGGAGTTTCCTCCATATAAGCTGGACTTGAAGCTGGATTTCCTGGGTCCTAATCCAAGGCTTTAACTATTACATGCCATTGGTTTATGACCAATGCAGTGCATTATGGAAAGAGGAGGAGGAGGATGAAGGGGGAGGAGGAGGAATTTGAAACACCCAACTATTCATATGGTACTTGAGAAAAGCATTAAAAACAGAATGTATCAGATAGTATATAAGGGTTTCGCGTTTGCCAATCTGATGTCTTCCAGTTATTGACATAAAGTCTCCCCAAATAGAGCTTGATTCCATAGATATGCCTGTGCAGTCATCTTCACAACAGTGTGTAAGTGGTTTACCACTGTCTTTCTTACGGAATGTCTCTTTTTACTTCTCAGTCTAGTAGTCTATAGTCGTGGAGTTCCATCCAGTTGCTAACCAAACTACACCCTACTTAGTTTTTCCAAACTTGGCAGTTTAGCCATATGGTACCGCATTCTGTGATTGCACCTCAACTCCGATAAATTCCATCCAGCACTGTCAAAGACCATATTCAAAAACAAAAAGAAACATATCATCAGGTATTGCAGCCATATGCTCTATTCCCATGAAGCCCGAGTGGAAATGTCAGCTGATTTTCTTTATCAGCAGAGAAAAATTTTAAAATTGCCTTTCTGAATGATAAATTGGTAAGATGGTAATGTTCAGTTTTGATCTTATACTATATGCCAATAAAAACACAGAGATCACTTAGGAGTCAGTCCTGGTACATTTTAGGGACAAGGAATAAAATGCATTATTGTATATTTAGATTTAAATATTTTAAAGAAATAAACAATAATAATAAGGCGATGGCAGCAATACACACACAATTTGCCACTTGTTTAGGCATTGTACAAGCATACTCCACAGGTGTTTCTTCACAACAGTAACAATATGTTGGAAATGTGAATTCCTTGGCATTTTTCCATGACAGCAAAGGAGATGAAGTATATTGTACCTCCCTCTACTCCTTTTATCTTCAGAGCAGAGCAAACATTTAAAAATATTTTGTTGGGTACATGATGGATCTAGCATGCTGGCAAGCTTGCAAAAAGTGTCTCAAAAATGTTTGGACAAATAAAACGTAACAGATTGTCTTTTCATCTGTGTTATTTATGGTGCAACCCCTTTAGATATAGGTTGTTAGAACTGTAGATCTGTGATTTGTTTTGCTTATGTACATGTTTGTGTATCTATATGGAGGCTTTTAAAATGTGTGAACCCATGCCTGCCCACTCTTTGTTACATGTCACTTCAACAGGGCTTACTTTCAGATAACTTCAATGTATTCAATTTCCACCATGCTTAGAGATCAACAATTACTGTACCAGCAACCTAGCAAACAAAAACAAAATGAAGGAGTCCAGTGTTTGCAACAAAATCAAACAATTTAAAATGAACCAGTTTCACAATATGGGGTGGGTGGGTGGGAAATGGAGTTCTGCCAAGTTCTATATGCTGGCTGAGGAATTTTGGGAGTTGAAGTAGACACATCTTAAAATTGCCAAGTATGAAAACACTGTGCTAAGGAGAACTGCCTTGCTATAAATACCTTAGTTTGCAATGGAACATTGACATCCAACTATTATAGAACAAAACAACTGCAAAAACAAAACAAAACAAAACCTGGCATTGATTTGGGTGTCTTGGCCACATGGCTCTCTGCATTTTCACAGCAAAGCTGAAAGCAAATAATGGAAGGTCTCCCTTAAATACTTTTAAACTCCTGTCTCAACCATTAATGGCCAGGCCAAGTCATTTTCTTGCCAAACCCCAATGAAACAGGCAAGCAAGCCAGCCAGCAAGCAGGAACTATCAATGGATCCCAAGGATACAGTGAGGAATTTACCCACTCCTCCTAGTCTAAGGAGTGAAAACAAACAAGTTAGATATCGCCATTCAGAAGAAGAATGGCCATCAATTAATTATACCCTGGATTTAGGACCCATCCTGGAAGGGTGTTGAAAGAACCTAGTACCATCAGGGAGACCAAGAAAGGGGGAATTGCCCTAAGACAACTTTGTTAAATTTCTAAAGGCATCTTGGGATCTGAGCTAAGGATGTGAGGGGGTTAAGATTAGACAAAGAATACAGGAAAATGGGAGGCAGGGATATCAGCAACTGCTGCCATCAGGTTGCATCACAGGTGAAAAAAAATTCCAAAGCAATATTTCTAGGTAGAAATAAATAAATCCACCTTCTCTAAGCAGACTCTAAGTTCCCTTAGGTCAGGAGGTCAAAGGCCTCACACGGATTTTGAATGGCATGTCAGGGGTTGCATCCCCCAAAGTAGAGAGATGTGGCCAGGGGGAAAAAAAACCAATGGGATTTCATTTCATTTAGTTTTAATGAAACTGCTTCTAAGATTTGGCCTAGTGGCTACTCGTGATTTCAGATTGTTCACTACTTCAGATAACTCATTATGGGAAAATCTGGAAGTCTCTGATCTCCAACTACATCTGGCAAGAGTGTCAGATGTAGTTGACACTCAACTAAACTGTATATGCCCCCTCCCACATGCGACTCCCTTCCTCTTTCATGTGGAACTCTACAACACAGAAACATACTTATTCATGTGTATTACTTCTTCCTTTAAACAAGTATGTGATCTAATTTCTCTATATACTGTTTAAAGTAGAATTTGGAAGAGACTGCCATCAGGACAGGACTATGGGACAAAACCCTACAGCTTTACATGTTAGAATGATTCCCCCACCCCTGCAAATGCAGCAGGACTGTTCTACCACATATTAATGTCCTACTCATTACCTTATAAAATGAGATTGGGGTGAGCTATAAATGCAGGGGTGCTATTCAGCAGGTTCTGACAGGTTCTGGAGAAGCGGTAGTGGAAATTTTGAGTAGTTCAGAGAACCAGCAAATACCATCTCTGGCTAGCCCCAGAGTGGGGTGGGAATGGAGATTTTGCAATATCCTTACCCTGGAATGGGGTGGGAATGGAGATTTTACAGTATCCTTCCCCTGCCACGCCCACCAAGCCACACCCGGTAGTAAAAAAAAATTGAATTCCACCACTGTATAAATCCATTACACTTGGAATCAAAATTTGGTGATAGTCCTCACAGTAACACAACCAAATGGGTTATAGAACTCCACAAAAAAGGAGCAAGAATTAGGAGATTTAATCTGTTCAAAATATACTTTAAATAATTTGCATTCCAGGTGAGACCCTCCTTGGTGTACTCTCACTATTGTCAAACAGCTTTCCCATTATGGTAAACCCACTTTAAAACATTTAGACACAATTCATTTTAAACCATTAAAAAGTTATTTAAGCTTCTTGTACTACTCCAAGAATATTCATAAAGGAAAGGCAAACTTTGCTGCTATTCAAAAAACTGTTTCATGGTATTAATTCTAATACTTAATCTACAGATTACATGAGCCAGAAAAATTATTAGTCAGGAAAATATCCAAGCTCCAGCATCTGTTAGAAGATGTAGGGGGGATTTTCTCCTTGAAATGATCAAAGACAATATTTTAATATTACAATAAAAATGTCAATTTTTCATGAATCCCAAAGAATTGTGTAATAATCTTTTTCAACTTTGTCACTAAATCAAGATTGGATTCTTAAAAATGGAAACTAGAAATCCACCCAATGGAGTCTGGTATGAAATACAAATTAGAATAAATAAATGCTGTACTCAGACAGTTGTCTTCAGCATCAAAATCAAATGGTGCTTGCAACCCTTCCCCATAAAAATCCATCCTGTTAATTCCACATGTAAAATGAGAGGGGGAATTTTTCTCTCTGTTTCCTGCTGTTGTTAAACAATTGGAAATCAAAAGTCTTTGTCAATCTGTTGCAAATCACCCAGAATCTATGGAGGTTACCTCCTTCTTACCACTGCTTCCAAAGGCTTATGTCAATAGATTGGTAAATGATACTTTGAAAGTTGGCAATTCTGGTCCTGGAGCATGATAAGGACACTGGATCATCCAGCATTAGGGAGAGGAAACTGTTCCGTTACTGCTATTACTTGTGGGGCAGGTCATACTGTTGCGCTCAGAACATATATCCAGTGGAAAAGCTAAATTCTCTCCTGGAAGCACCAAATAACTGCTAATGCAATCACATAGCATTGGCAATCAGATGGAGATAATGGCAGTGGGGGGACACACTGCAGGAGATGATTCCAGACTTTCAAATCACTTGCCTGGTTTGGAAATATAAGGCAAGAAGCGACCAACAGAGTTTTAATAAATAGGCAAAAGATCGCTTCAAAGCAAAAGTGCTCAGTTAAACTAAGTCCTTTTTCTGCTTTAAAGAAGTTGTCTCTCTAACAGACCCCATCTCTGGAGGAAAGATTTCTTGGCAGGAAGGCTTGCAGGTTTCTACACCAAGGCCAAGACCGGAATGATTGGTACAAATAGACCAAGAGCAAGACAGACGAATTGTGGAGATGAGGCAATCTCAAGGTGACTGAGCCTGGCTGCTAAATCATCACGTGATCAATTCTGGTCCTCCTTATGTACTGTTGGCCCTTCAGTGAAAACAAAGAACAGGAAATGTCACCCCTAGTGAGAGAACCAGCCAAAAGAGCATTACTGTAGCATCTCTTGTGATAGAAGGACAGGAAGGATGCTTTCAAACTTACTTCTTTTGGAGAAGCCAACTGGCATGATTTTTCTCCTCCCCAATCTTATTTCTAGGCTCGATTGGCAATGAGAGGAAGGTGGCAGAGGACAGAGCAACTTTTAAGGCACCAAGGATAGTAGCCCGTGTAAGCTTCCCACAAATTATAGGCAACCTCTGTGGGGCTCTTGCATCATGCAAGCAATCCTCCTTTAGTGACTGTTCACAGTTTCGATGGTAATGAAAAAAAGTAACTTTACAAGTAGTCCTAACATTCACAAACTTTGCAGGCCTGTAAAGCAAGAGGAAAGCTGAAGTAAGATGCAATTTCACTTTGCAAGCACTTTACTTAATGACTCAGTTGCCAGTCCCAGTTGTGGTTGCTTAACAAGGACTACCTGTGTTTATTTTGACCATACTTTGCTAATAAAACAACAACACAGCAGCTTTGTTCATAGGTCACACTACACCCTAATCCATGATAAATAAACCTTGCGGGTTAGGCTGAGATTTATTAGTAAACAAACTTATATAATTGCTCATCTACCAGAAGCAATTCTGAATAGCAAACAAGAATCAAAATCACAAAATAGTTAAATTAACTGAGCAAAGAAGAAAAAAACCATTAAAAAAATATTGAAATCGCAATATTCATCAACCATACCATGCTGACTTAATCAACATCCTGGGCCCATCTTCACTGATTTCATGAAGGCCAACAAAGTCAAGTCTATTCATATCTGTTCCATAAGGCAGGTGCTTATGGAGAAGGCACATTTCTGAGGCTCCACCAGACAAGACTATTTCACTGAGGGGATTATGCTCCCTGTCATATCTAGTGTGGTAGGCAGAAACCATTAGAGAGAGATATTTCCACAAGTAACCTGGCCCCATGCTATCAAGGCTTAAAGGTGATGATCAGCACCCGGAATTGCACCTGAAAGCCCACTGGGAACCCATATATAGCAGTAGTGTACTGTGATACATTCACTACTGCCACTGCATGTGGACCAGCTGTAGCCTCCAAAGGATTTTCAAGGGCAGCTCCATGTACACCAAGTTGCAATAGTTCAATTGGGAGGTGACTGAGGCATGAAGAAATGGGAGCAGTGCCTGTCAATCTAAAAAAAAGGTACAACTAAAAAATGCATTTGCAAAGCCATGGCTGCCACTTGCTCTTTAGACAGGAGCCCAGACTCCAGGAAAACACCCAGATTGTGCACCAACTCTGACTGCAGGGATATAATGTCAGCCAGAGTTAAATATGGCAAACCATGAGATACAGGTGGCCCAAAACCTCACAGCTACTTGGTCTTGTCAGAATTGAGTTGAAGCTGGTTCTTCCTATCCAGACCTGTATCACTTCCAGGCATTGGGAAAGTACCTCCACAGCATCACTTGGATGGCCCAGGGCAGAGACATACAACTGAGTATCATCAGCATACTGATTCTTGACCCTGTGCCAACATATCACCTCATCCAGTGGTTTAATGTAGATGTTAAATAGGAGTGGAGAGAGAAAGGAACTCCGTGGCTCCTCATAAAAGCAGAGCCTAGAGTCAAACATTATCTGCCCCACCCAAAGCCCCCTGCCAACACGCTTAAACTGGTCTTGGAGGAAGGAGAATCACTTCCTACCTGGGCAGAAAGATGCCATGATCAATGGTATAGAAAGTCCGAGATCAATTAGGGCCAAAAAGGAAAGTTGCAGACTGGATGAAAAATGTTCAATATTTCCATGTTGAGGAATGATCTCTTGAGGAAGGAACAGATTACCACCTCCATCAGAGCACACATAACTGCTCCCTACTGCAAAGAAGCATTTACCACTACGTGGACCCAGCTACATGTTACCTCCTAGGAGGCTTTGACTAAGCAGGAAGGGAATAGATTGGCCACTGAGAGCAGAAATCAACCAAGGATCCTGTCCACCTCATTAGGAGTAGCCAAGTCAAACTCAGCCCAGATAACTGGACAAGATGCAGTTCCATTCATTTGCACAAGACCAGCACCGACAATCTAAATGGATCCAAGTGACTTTAATCAACAGGTGTGCTTCACAATCCTCACAGTGGCCCCATAAGGGCTCTCTAAATCCATCCTTCCCAAGGAAGGACTGAATCACCCAGAAAGTATGATCCTGCTCCAAAAGCAAAGGAACCACAGTCAATTTGTCCCCCCACAGGGTTGTTCTAGTTATTCCTAGGTGCCTAAACAAAACCTGTAACATGGATTGAGCAATTACAGTCATGGCCAAGCAATGATTCTAGTGATTGCAGTAATTTGGAAAGAAAATCTTTGCATGCATTTGGCAAAGTGCCTACCAGGGAAGGATTGGATCTGCTAGTATGGGAGTAGAAGCAATTAGCTGAGTCGACCCCTAGATCTATAGGATTAAGGTGGCCGCCTCCTTAGCTAGAAGCCAACAGAGATATTAAGGCAGCACTTTGTTCTTTGAACCTAATGAATAGTTTTATATTACTGATGAATGAAGCTGAACAGGTAATGTTGGAACTGAGCACATTGTGTGGGGAGAGAAATCCAAAAAGAATGCAGGATAATGTATGAATGGACTGAATGTAATCAGTTAATGTCCTAAGAGTTTCCATGGCAAGAAAACAAAAATTGACACCTAAAAATGATTCTTAAATTCTAATTTTGCTGTTAGAAGAGCTCATTTATAAATCCTAATAGAGTTAGTGTCATAGTGAGCCTTACGCAAGAGCAATTTACCCATGTGGGATCTTACACATACAATAATACATTGTGAAACCTATATATGAAAAGTCATCCAAATGTGTATATGTGGCTGGGTGTGCTAAAATATTAAAATTAAATTAAAATTAAAATAATAAAAACAATAAAACAATAGAATAGAGTAGAATAGAATAGAATAGAATAGAATAGAATAGAATAGAATAGAATAGAATAGAATACAATACAATACAATACAATACAATACAATACAATACAATACAATACAATACAATACAATCATGCTGCCTTGTTTAGAAAAAATGCAGCAGTGAGGTGGGAGAATGGATTCTGAAACACTATGAGACAGAAACTTAATGTTTCAGAACCCGTCCCAATATTATGCCAATCCAGGGGAATTGAAAAGCATCATGGATATTTCACACTTCAAGACAGCTTTTAGACACATAGGAATAAGTTTAGCAGAAACCTGTTCTGCTGCTAAAAGCTCTCAACATAAAAATACTGTCTGTTATGTTATGGCTTGGACCATCTTGTCCATCCAAAACATCCACGGATAAAAATCAAGCCACCACGTGGCAACTACAATATGAACACACTCTCCACTCCCCACCCCATATGTGTATGAGAGAGAAAAAGAGAGAGAGAGAGAGATTGTATGCTTTTAGAGCATGGATCAGTTTTCATTCCCTTTGCAAGTCCTAGCTTAGGCTGGTGCTTTACAAGCAGGTTCATGTCACTGGGATAAGAACGATGAAATTGCCTTCAGGGTTGTTCTTTTAAAATTGGCAGAAAAGCAACTCAGTTGGGGGCAAGAGGACTGCCTCTGTCTATGCCTTGTAAGTCACCTACCACTGAACAGCCTCAATGCGAGACTCTATGATTTTTCTTACTTTTTCGAAACAAGATGATTGCCAAACTTGGATTCAGTGGGACCCCACAGTGGAGGATAGATTAATCTACTTCCTACTGCCACTAACTACCATGCTTAGTTCTGTTCATTTAGACAGTTTCAGAAATCAGCTCCCACTTTCTCAAAACAAGAAGCTTCTGTTGATTTAGTATTTGAGGAGTGAGCAGTGAATGTGTGCAATAATTTCTTGCTAGCCACTCTCCTTATGTTTGTGGATTCGGCCATCATTAGAGATGGTGAAATCCTGTTCACGTCCTTTTCTAACCCCCTTCCCTCCCCGCCCAACAGGGTTGGAAGAACCAGGAATGCGAATTTCCAAGCCCGCTTTTTGAATTACAAATGGGAGCCTCTCCAAGCTGCTCCTTTTGTTCTCCTTTCTATTTAGCATTATTCCTCAGCGTAGCTGATCAAAGAAAGCCAGGGACAAGTGCTCTCAGTCAGAGGGATGGAAAGCCAGTGGCCAATGAATGGCTACCCCTAGCTCTCTGGATACCAGCTGCTCTTTCATGTGCAAAATAACTGGGCAAAACTTTTTTTAAAAAAAAAAAAACCCAGCTACACAATTAATAAGATCAATCCCTCAAAGTGCACAAGCATTTAATGGGCCTTACAATGTAGTCTGAAAGAAACCCTCTTTCTCAAGCCAGCCTGCATATTCTCCTTCTCCATTAAATGTATCATAGCCTGCCTACTTTCCCAGCTAGATACCATTTACGAAGACAAGCCAGAAATATTTTCATCAAAAGAAAAATGAGAAGCAATTGATACTGATTACCATTTTCTCCTACTTTTTTGCTTGTGGCACAAGGGCAAAAGCAGGACTGTAATCACTCATAGGCTGGAAGCTGTGGCAAAACTTGTAATTGTGGAAAAGCGAGATCCAGATTACCATAATAACTGGCATTAAAGAAAAACTCTGTTCATCTCGCCACAGGATGAATCACACGAGGCAACCTGCTCGAAAATATCTGCCTGTGATGAAAAAAATCTCTTGAAGTGTGAAAGGGACTCTCCATATGACCAGTTGTTGCTTGTGCGAAGATTGTCTATCCAAATGTGGGAGGCCTCCACACTGAGAAAGCTGGTTTTGTTGCTGTTTTTCTTGTTTCAGATTTTCAGTTAGTCACCACATAATTGAAAAATAGGTTGGCATCAGAAATCCTGTGTTGGTTATCATTCAGGAAACTATCCCCAAGGTCTGATTCTGAAGAACAGAATTCTGTGCTCCAAAAGGACCTCTCTAAGAAAATGGTCAGTAGATTTCACTGAGGAGAAAGATTAAGGAGTATAAGTTTACTGTAATCAAGTTGTCTCTAGAACAGAGCTATGCTGGCTGGAGAATTCTGGGAGCTGAAGTCCACAAGTCTTAAAGCTGCCAAGTTTGGGGATCTCTGCTCTGGAAGGTGAAGCTCTCCACACAGGCTCAGCATGGAGTCCTGACTGACAAGCAAGCATAATACTGTAGCTTAATGTTTCTCAAACTCGGCAACTTTAAGATGTGTGGACTTCAACTCCCACAAGTTCCCCAGCCAGCACAATGGAGATGAGATCAGTGCTAGGCTTTTTTCAAAAAATATCTAAGACCTGGCTTTTCTTCTGTGAGTGGAGGAATGCTTGTATGGAAGTAGATATTAATGCACCTGGTGTGTTCTGATTCATGCATCTTTTACATCCGTTGTATGGATCCGTATTATATCTGTTTTCCCCAAAATAAGACGTCCCCTGATAATAAGCCCAATTGGGCTTTTGAGTGCATGGCAATAAGGCCAAGCACTTATTTCAGGGTTCAAAAAAATATATGACAGGGTCTTATTTTCGGGGAAACACAGTATTCATATCTGTATCAGGTACATACAAAGCTTATTACAGTGATTGGAGTTTGCAGTTTTCAGAGAGTGCTATTATTATTTTTTTGTTCTATACCTACAGAGCTTGTCCCAGACAGAATGTATATATACTTCAAGTGCCCCATAATTCAGGCTGATATCCATTGGAAATAGAATAGGGCAGAAGACAGACCTTCTACTCCCCTTAGCTCTTTTTCAAGAGGCTTCTATGTTTTTTTAGACATAGTAGGAGAATTGTGTTTGGCTATAGCAATGTTTCTCAATACTGGCAACTCCCAGATGTGCGGATTTCAACTTCCCCCAGCTTGCTGGCTAGAAATGGAAGTCCACACTTCTTTAAAGTTGCTAAGGTTGACAAACACAGTACTAGCCAAAACCACCATGCATCTAATGAAGTGCTCTAGCTCATAAACGCTTAGTCCATTAATAAAATTGGTTGGTCCAAACAGGTGCAACGAAAATCCTCCTAGCGTTTTTAGTGGCATGTGTGGGTGTGGGTGTGCATGCACTTGTGTGATGTGTGGATTTTATTACATGCTTCCTTTCTAGATAGAAGCTAAAGTTGCTTTTAAATAGTAAAAAACATATGCATAGACTGAAGTGTTCAGAAGTGACCAGCAATGTCAAACATAATCCTTGAAACAGTTTAAAAGCAACTATAGCAAAAAGCAAAAGATTAAAAGCCAGGAAGAAAAATTGTAAGGAATTATTACAATGGCCAGACACTCCATCATTTTACTCTAAGGCATTATTGCGTCTCTTTAGCTTGTGTGCCACAGTCATTATGTTCACAAACTTAAGTTAAACAAGACTGTACTTTACCACTATTCCCATTCTGTCACATAGTATTTATTTCTCTTTTTAGGCAACAGTCTTCTTCTTACAAACTCAGCTTTGCACAATGTTCAAATAAAGCTGCTATGTAGCTAATGAAGTACCTGTGCACGAAGCTCTCATCCATTCTTTTTAATAATAAAAAGCATGAGACAAAGCAGGTTTCCCTAAAGCAGGCATGGAAAAATAATAGCAAAATATTGGTATTTTTCCTAATATTTAGAACTCACATAATAGATCCTCAGAGTAGGAAAAAACATCCAGTTTTTCTTGCTATATTGCACTAATGTTATCCCATGCAACTTTCTTCGCTAAGCAGCTAAGAGAGAGAGAGAGAAATCAACAAACTGAAGAAAAATTTCCCCCCATTAAAAAAATAGAGGAGATGCTGTGATGGAGAGAACAATACTTGGCTATCACCATAAATGGCAACAGAGGGAGATTTTTATGGTTAGCAATAAGAGTGAGGCATTAGCAGATACAAGTTAGCAGCTGCTAACTGGGCAGGTGCAATTTCCTGATGTTCCAATCAATTATTCGTAAATTGTGTTGATGCTACTCATCAATCCATCACAACTGCCAGAAAGAATAATTATTGAAAATACAAGGTTTTTTCCCCTTTTTGTCTCAATATTCAGAACCTACTGTAGAACTGCTGCTAACTCTTGGGCACAAAAGACATGACTAAAAGATGCTGCCTGTTATTGATCCACTTATTCTATCTCTAGATCAGGGGTGTCAAACTCGCGTCATCACGGCGTAATTATGTATCGGGACTTCCCCGCCCCCCCCTTCGCTAAACCAGGCATGGCCAGCGTGAGACACAACTGGCCCTCGGGCCGCAAGTTTGACGGCCCTGCTCTAGATAATAAAAATGTGATGCTTAAAGAATATTCTGCTAATGGCTTGACTGTGTTTATTAGCCATTGAGACCATCAAGGACATTTGCCAGTAATATAATTCTATTGCTTGAATAAGCTCAACTCCTGATGACTACATGGAGATGTCTAAATGATTTTGAAGTTTGATATTGCCTTCTTCCAATAGAGAGAATCACACAGCCTTATTTACTTGCTGGTCCAGCTCAGTCCTGGGATTTCTAAATTGCTGCCCATCAGAATCACTCTGTGAGATTGGCAGTGTCCAAATTCGATATATAAATAAAATGTAACTTTGATCCGATCCTGCTTAACTTTTCTGAGATCACTCAAGATTGGTCAGATGCTGCCACCTGCTGAGAATCCTGCATGAGATAATGTCACAAATAACATTTTTGGCTCCCAAGTGAGGTTCTATGGTGGACTACATGTTTCTGAAGGTGCAGCGGCAGCATTGCGGTGGAGATTATGGTAAATTCTAACCAGTTCACTCTCTCCAGACAAGTAGAGAATATGAGATCACCCATTTGCACTCTGAATAGCCGCTCCCTGCGAGGAATCTGTAGGAACTGAAGTTTTGCAGTCAATTCATAAGTTGAGTGGCTGGAGGGATTTCAATCAAACTCACAGTCAAAATGCAGCCTATAAGTACACAAGATTGGCAAAACCCTCACTTTCTTAATCACTATTGGATATAATCAATTTATAACTAAAGAGGGATTTTCTGAACAGGAGAATAAAAGAAATATACTTGGTGAACCAACTGTCTTTCTGGATTAAAGGAGAAGAAAAAGGCTTTAAGAGGTTTAAATATTCAACAAACAGCTTAATAAGAATTAGTTATAAGGAAGTTTAAGAGATAAAGGGGACAGTAATTTCGAAAGGTTAAATTTTTGTGACGGTGCTTTGGAAAATATCGGAATGGAATTAAACAAATAGGTCTGACAATTACCAGAAAAGTAGGCCAAAACAGGACAAGGGAGGAGGGGATCATTAGAACAACCTGCAGAAAGAATTACACCAGATTTTTCTTCAGAAAATGTTGAGGGAATTAGACAAATAGTTGTACTAAGGTACAGATGTAAGAATGGTTTGAAATGCAAGGACAGTTTTCATATATTATTTTATACAACATAATAGTGAACTCAAAAGGACAAGCTTCAAATAAATCTATTTACAACCTGGTCTTGAAGTTGTATGAATTTTGGAGAGAATTTATTTATACTCCATATTTCTTAACTGCCCTTTTCTCTCAGATTAAGACTGATTTACACTTCACAAAAAGCATAAACTGTCAATAAAGATCTAACTAACAAAAACCTGTGAGATACAAAAATGGACAAGACAAGGATGTTTCCTCTCTTGTTTATCTTAATTCTTGAAATATTGACTAGACATATAAGACGAAAGAACTGTGGAAAAAGATTAAGAAACATAAATTAAAGACATTTGCTGATGACTTCATGATGCTTTTTTAAAAAAAAGAAATGATAGTTAAACAAAAATGGTTAATTTATGCTAGCGTAGTCTTTCTCTCAAGGAGATCTTAAATTAAAAACAAGAGATTTGGGGTTAGGTTATACAGTATATATAATTGGTTTTCTTATGCCCAGCTAATGGAAAGATTTAAATTTGACAATTATGATTTTGAAAATGGTTGAACTGAATCTGACGTGGAAGTGGATACAAATAATCACATTATTGCAAAGATGTCCTAATTTACTGAAGATGGAAATTGAAGATGAACATATCAGACTTTGGCAGAGACCGTGAAATTGACACTCTGATTAAAGAAAAACTTTTGACTAATTTTATCTCTGCTTGGAAATGAATATTGGAACTGAGAGAAATGAAATTCTGACTGGAATTTTATGACTAAAATTATATGGAATTATAAAAATAAGGTAGGCTATTATCTTTAGAATTTGATGTATTTTTTATCTATGTCTATGCTAAAGAAAGCCGGAAGTCATTTTCTTTTTATTTTGCTTTCTTTCAATTTTTTTTCTTTTTGGCTTATTTCTTATCTATAGGCTTTTTTCCACCAAAATTCAAGAAACTTTTTTTAAATTAGAAAGATTATGGTTTCACTTGTGGAGAATCTCACCTGTTATCCCACTTACAATAACGATGAAAGAAATTCTGAGGGTTCTGTACACCAAAAAGTTCCTAGAATGCTGTGCAATGTTGTCATATGGACTTGAATTTATTTAAAGTGATTAGTGTTTTTGATACTGAATTGTTTTATATATTTACAAATTTTCACTTTCAGGAGAAATTAATGGCAAAATCTGCATTTAGTCACCAATTAAACTTGCAATATCATTTGTACCATTACCTTCCTCCAAATTGAAACGTCTATTGAAAGTTTATTGAAAAATAAACTTTCTCGAAAGCCTAAGTATAGTTAAATGAATCAGAACTTTACAGAAAACTCATTGTTTATATAATCACACATGCCCATTTTTTTACCCTGTGATATGATTTTATAAACAATGAGTTTTCCATAAAGTTCCCATTCCTTTAATTTCATAATTAATGAGAAGTGCCGGACATCTTCCCTCTTGTACCTCTCTTAAGATTTCAAGAGTAAGCTCTTCGTCAGACCATCAAATATCAATCAACCTCAGTAATAGCATGAATGAAACCACAAGTTGGGATTTAAAAAACAGAAGGTTGTTGAAGTGTTTTGTAAAAAACAAAAACAAAAACAAAAAAACCCAGATCAGACTTTCTGTCTGAAGTAAATTTACTATATTGCAATATAATCCATTTAGTAGTTAATTTAGTTCTATACTCAGCATAACTGAACTAATAAAATCTACTGTTGTGTATAATTCTTTTTTATGAAGTATAAATAATGACAAGAAGGAGGAGAACAAACTTTCTATCAAATCACGTTTTATAACTAAGGACTCCTGAAGCTTGGCAACTTGCACCAATTAAGTAGTTGATTTGAATGTTAGATGACCTTAATGTTTATGAAAAATTATAATCAATTAAAGATGCATGTTAAGATACATCAAGAAATGTTATAGCTGCTATTTTTGCTGTTTTAATTCTGCCTTTTTTTAAAAGTCTGTTTTGCTAGCCACCAAGAGCTAGGTATATAAGATGGGTGGCCTATAAATTTATTAAATAAACAGAAATGTAATGCATGATATAAGAAAGTGCACTGACAATAGGAAAATACTAAAAATTCTTAATCTTGTAAACTGCTGTAAGGCCATGTAAATTTCTGCAAGTGCGAGAATTAAAAAGGGCTCCAAGAAATATGGAAGAATAATTAACTAAAAAAAAAGCCAATTTCTTAAATCTTTGCTTTATTGACCAAGTCCCTGTAAGTCAGGGAAAATTCTATGACATCTCAAAAATCATGATGATAAAATAACACAAGTGCCTACATTTATTTCCCCTTTTGATATTTGCCTTTACCTCTTATTTCAATATGCAGATTTTTTTTTAAGTAAATGAACATTATACAGCGTTTTGTTTCCTCCGCTTGAATTTGCAATTCTGGGCTTGGACAGAATTTTTTTCTCACATATAATTAACATAATTTAAAATGGGTTGGGGGCTGGGAAATCAACAGCTTTTGTACTGCTTTTCACTTTCACAGTGTAAGGAAATGCACATATAATCACTATGAGAAGCTTCATCTTCCTCTACTGGAGGCTGAAAACCGAGACAGTAAAAGTAACATGTTCCTGACATAGGAAAGAGGAGACAAAAAGCAGCAACTAATCCCAGGGACCCCCACACCCACACTTGCCCCCCTCAGCTTTAAGAACTCCACAGTGCCCCTCAGTGAGACTAGCTGAGTTTTTGTCAGGGGCTGTTCACATCCATGCTTTGCATCTTCCCTTCTAGAGCACAGTCTCCACCAGCTGATTTCTTTTTGCCTCCTTCATGCTGTTTCTTTTGCTTCTTAGAAAGTTCTTGATCTATAGGTGCAGGTTTCACAAATTTTATCATTTCCTTTAGACCTAGAGAGAATAAAGAGTACGTTAAATATAGATGGATGCCAAAATGGGTATCACCAAGCATCTTTCTTTCAGATTAGTATTTTCCCTTTCACACAACCCAAACCACTATATATAAAACTATTTCAAGTGGTTACTTTACTACATAACACTAGCTGCTGAATATTATAAGGTCAGGGGCAGCATCCAAGGTTACCCTTCTCTCTCCAAGCAAGTGTCATAAGTAGCTGAAAGGCAGAAAACCCTTAAGTGAAGCCTTCCTTCTCAGGCTTTCTTGGGCACCTTCTATTTTGTCACAGATTTCCTTGACTGCAAAATTAATACTAACTAACAACTACAGTATAACTTCTAAAATATTCTGGTTCAGGAAAACTAGGATTAAAAATGGACTTTCTTAGTTTAATATAGTAAAGAAACACCGTTCAAATCAGCCTCACATAATTTACCGGCATCAGACATATTCGGATTACTACTCTCAAGGATCACTCTTAAACAAGTAGTTCTCGACTTACGACCACAATTGAGTCCAAAATTTCTGTTGCTAAATCATACATTTGTTAAGTGAGTTTTGCCCCATTTTACGACCTTTCTTGCCACAGTTGTTAAATGAATCGCTGCAGTTGATCAGTTATTAACCCTAGTTGCTATGTGAATCTGGCTTCCCCACTGACTCTGCTTGTCAGAAAGATCACAAAAGGTGATCACATGACTTTAGGATACTGCAACTCTCATAAATTTGAGTCAGTTGCCAAGCATCTGGATTTTGATCACATGATTATGGGGATGCCGCCACAGTCATAAATGTGGAAAACAGTCATAAATCACTTTTTCAGTGCCATTGTAAGTTTCAACGGTCATTAAACGAACTGTTGTTAAGTCGAGGACTACCTGTAGTACCAATGTAGCAGATGATCAGCACACAGGTTTCATGGAATATAATTCTATGCTTTAAGGTCAGAGTTATGAGTTTTCAAAGGGGGACTCTAATCTTCAAGGACATTAGGCATTCAGACACCAGCAGCAAAATTACAGAGCTAAAAGAGGTAAGAAGGGGAAATGAGCATTATTACCTGGTGGCATGAAATCCTTTAATTTATCTGGTATAATGATTCCTTCCTCTGTCTGGTAATTCTCCAGAATAGCACATATAGTTCGTGTTGTAGCACACATGGTGGCATTAAGCATATGTACAAATTCCACCTATGAAAATAAAACATGCTGTTTCATACATTTCCCAAAAAGCAATCATATTTTTCCAGAGATCTTACTAAATCCCCAAGTTTAGTAAACTTACTAAATCCCCAACTAAAAGTAGTTGCTGTGATTTATATAACTGCCCATTGTTTTTAAAATAAATTTAAAAATAAATTTAATTGAATCTTTTTATTTTTCCAAGTTAGCAATTCTACAGTTTATATATAACTTGCCATTATTTTAGTAAGCTAAATGACATAACTGGCAAGTAATCAATATTCAAATTGGATATGCATCTATAAATTTATTTCAGCCTTCCTATAACATTTCTACTACAACAATTCCAAATTATTATATTTGGAGCATCTGCCTCAAATGCTGAATGAAAAAAAAAACATCATGCTACGGCAAAAATGCATATTTTCTATAAAAAAATAAAATATGTAAGCTGCTCCAAGAAAACCTTATTGGCTATAACACTAAAAAAGTTATTGACAACTGTGTAATGCTTCCAGAATGCTTGAATGATAACACAACATACTTTATCCATCATCTTTTTGGTTTGGCCATAGCGTATCCGTAACCGACGTGCTTGGTAATCAGTACAGTTTGAACAAGAAACAAGCTCACGAAAAGCGCCAGAACCTGGGAACCATGCTTCCAGATCCAGTTTCTTACTGGCAGCATGATTTAAGGAACCTGTAATAGCAGGAGGCAGCATTTAGTGTAGTATTAGGAGAAGTAATACTAGGAAAGAATCTCTCAATCCTCTAAAAGTGAAAGTGTTAGGATGGCCTAGGATTTTCTTAATCACTTTGAGAAATGAATACTTGTACACAACTACATATTTGAGAAGTCATAAAGCTTCTACTTTTATTAGAAGTTAATGGTGAAATACTGTACATATATACTAGGGAATCATCCCCCACAACCAGAAATTATTCTGAGAGAGAAGTACCTGAGACAATATTCACAATGTGATAAGGGATGCCCAGTGACTGGTAGAACTCTTCAGCAATGGAAATCATCTCATCAAACATTTCCCAAGATTTATTATCATGCGGTGATGCATAGACAAACTGCTCAATCTAAAAAAAAAAAAAAGAAGGGGAGGAATTAGAAATCAAACTATAAAATATAAGACTCAGATTTTGAGAGAACAATTGTGAAACTAGTGTTGTATTAAGAATATGAGAACTTAAGAAAGTTAATTCATTTCAATGTTATGGAATTTCAAACTGCTCTTAGTGTTAATGAACTGAGATTTAATATTATATATAAGCAAAACTAAATCAGCAATTTCTGTACCAAGGAGTATGCTGCCCAATATTGAAAATATACCTTAGTAAACCACTCTAATTCTATTAAAAAGCTTTGGGTTACATATTCATCCCTCATACATTTTCCAAAGACAAGCTCCTACCTGCCATTGATTTAAAGAAACATGTTCATTTCTTATTATAACATCGAATCCTGTGCAGACTGAATAAGGAAATTGTATGAAGACAGAAATCTCTGAGCATAGCTACAATTAAGAGGAACTGGTGGAATTTTTTAATTATACTTCTGCTCCACTCTGTAAGTATAGGTCTCTAGGCAAGATTGTCAAGTTAACTATGAAATATTCTAACAATACGGAAAATAAAATCCAAAAATGTGTGTCATAAAAACAGAATGCAATCAATCAATCAATCAATCTGAATTAAAGGTGGTAACTATTGTTCTGGGGAGTTAGCAGCCAGTGCAGCTTGTGAAGCAGAGGTATTACACGGGCATACTGAGGCATATCCATTACTGCCCATTCCGCTGCATTCTAGACCATTTGAAAATTCTGATTGGTCTTTAAGGATAGCTCTGTGTAGACCGCATTGCAGTAGTCAAACTGTGAGGAGACCAAAGCATGATTAACAGTCTGAAGGCATCCCAATCTAGGAAAGAGTACAACTGAGCACCAGATTAAGTTGCACCAGATTAAGTTGGCCAAAAGCCTTCCTGGCCAGAGTTGCCACCTGCCTCTTGAGCAAGTGTGAGTCCAGGAAGATTCCCGAATTATGCACCATCCTTGAATGGGGAAGAGTAATCCCATCCAAGGTCAAATCCTCAGACCTGGGTGATCCAAACAACCACATGAACATATAGAAAATAATTTGCAAATAGATTAAGAAATATAACTGAACCAAGATCTTTATTGTAAGCACATGATATACTTGAACATATAGCATAATAGGGAACTACTGTATATATTCGAATATAAACTGACCCGAATATAAGCCGAGGCACCTAATTTTACCACATAAACCTGGGGAAACTTATTGACTCGAGTATAAGCCTAGGGTGGGAAATGCAGCAGCTACTGATAAATTTCAAAATAAAAATAGATACCAATAAAATTACATTAATTGAGGCATCAGTAGGTTAAATGTTTTTGAATATTTATTTCAAAGAAAAACAGTAAACTAGCTCTGTAAGTGCATAGCGTAAACTGCATTATAACTAAATGAGAATGTAGTATATATCGGTATACCAAAAAGAATTCAATAACAATTTAATCTGATACATTGGATTAAGTGATGTAGGGCCTGATCTAATTTCAGTCAAGTTCAAGCCTCTGTTAAGAGATACCTGCATTCTCTCTTTTGCTTTCAGGGGGCTGCAGGGAGTCTTGCTAGACACCACCACCCCCCCACGCCCCATTTTGGCCTTAGCAAGCCTCCCTGCAGCCCCTGGAAGCCAAAACGGGTTGCAGGAAAAAAGGCATTTCCCCCCCTCACTCGAGTATAAGCCAAGGGAGGTTTCCTCCCCCCCCCCCCCAGCATAAAAATTGTGCTGAAAAACTCGGCTTATACTCGAGTATATATGGTAAGTATTCTGAGGAAACAGGACATCGAAGTCAAAGGAAATATGCAAGGCTATCTGTTAAGTGGTCCCTCAGAACTCAACATGCAATCCTTTTCCACTATTAGTCTTAAATAAAGGAGAAGAGAAACAAGTTTCTGGTCTGTTCCATAAAGTCCAAGCTCTGATGATAATGAGCATAGCTTAGAAAAGCACAGAATTGGGGGTTGGTTAAATAACTGTTCTTAGGTTGGGTGAAGATCAATAGCATAATCCATCTTGACATTTAACACTGATTGAATTCTATATGTACAGAAATATTCAGCTGTGTTACTTCTATCCAATGATTAGGAATGACTCTTTTACCAAACCTTTCTTTTCAAAATAAATTGTTAAAATACAATTTTGACTTTGCCTTGTTGGGACTTGGAAACAATACTGAATGCATAAAGAGCAACCTGTGCATTCTGTGCTTTCAAATGTTACTATCTTTTATATAGTGAGGGTAGGTGCAAGGAAAAGCTGCATAATTTTTTTCAACACACTTCCCCAAGAAACTAGATAGCATTACCTTTTCAAACTGATGTACTCGGAAAATGCCTCTGGTATCACGACCGTGAGAGCCTACTTCCTGGCGGAAGCAAGTGGACAGCCCAGCATATTTGATGGGTAAATCTTCCGGCTTCAGCCATTCATCCCTGTGCAATGCTGCAATTGGCTGCTCAGAGGTAGCAATTAGGTATTTTTCATCAACGGTATTATCATCACTCTTCTCACTGCCTTTTCCCAGGACCTGGAAAGAAGTTTGGCAATCAGACAACTGCAATAGCACACTGTTTTATATCCACAAAGTTTCTACTTCAGATGAATGCTAGTTTAAAATTAACTCAAGTATATGCATTACAAATATATTTACACATTTTAAATATTACAAGACTACTAGTATTTAGACATGGGCCATCTCTTTTTTGTTACCTTTGAACATACTTCTATTTATAGTAAGTAGGAATATTTATTTTCCAACAGAAAAGTAAACATTTGAAATAAAGTATACAGGTAATTACCCTATTGAAATTTTTACCAGAATATGTGAAAAATTCCCATGACTCCATGGATAGTCTAATTACCCACTGAGATAGCTACAAAAATAGTCTAGAAGCTCACAGCCAGTGTTACTGAAATAGTATCATTCTTCTCACATCTTACCTTGTAGAGCTCTTCATCAAACTGACTTAGCTGGGCCACTTCCTGCATCACTTCTTTTCTCATGAAGAAGGGTGTATAAACTGGGGTGTATCCCTGCCTAAGCAGTGTCTGCAGGGCATATTGAATGAGGGCTTGTTCTAGAAAAACCAACGGTCCCTACAATCAAATAGAAACAGATTAACACCATGCTTTAAAAAGGCCTCAGGACCCTATAATCAGATTGTCTTCTACAATTAAGTAAAAGACCTATTTAGAGAAGCTTCATTCATCTAAGTTTACTTTAAATGCATGTGGGGATCATATTCACCCCACCCCACTCCCCAGATACTATAGCTGAAGTATAACTCCTCAAAGTCACCGCCAGATGAGAGCTTCTAAGAGTTATATTTAGCAAAAGCTGGAAAAAATTAGGTCCCCCACCTTTTCATGAAGATGATAATCATTACCTTAAGGAAGTATCCTCTGCTTCCAGCTACAACAGCTCCTTTTTCTCCCTCATAGCCATCCACCATGACAACCAGATCCACATGAGAATACTTCTTCCTCTCAGTGCAGTCTCCCCAAACTCTCTCTTCTTTATTATCTACATCCTACCGATTTCAAAAAAAGGATACTTTGTGTGTCTGAACTAACCAAGAAAACAAAAACCTATTGGACATTTTGTTTAGTCACAACACAACTTTGACTTCCATTTAGTTACACACTAGCATTTAATAAACTGGCCAGAACAGTATAACGCAGAAGCTTTTCTGCATTACACTGTTCTCTGCCTATGTGTATTGTGGTAAATGCTTCAAGGACTTTCAAGAGATGACAGAATTTGATCTAATATGAAAAGATGATGGGTTCTCTGGGAAGTAAAGATTACATTCAGTGATTTCCCTGTACTGGAGAATTCCTTAAGAAGGAATTCCTTATTGCAAATTTTGCCTCATAAAAAGTACTATTTTGCAATCCAAGTGATTACTTACAATCTGGCAATAACTACTAAAAATTTTAACCATGACTGATCCAACAGTATTATTATATTAAAACTGATCTTGCTAGACACTGGTTCTGCTGGTCATTCAACTACCTTCTGCTCATCCTTAAATTTACTTACCAGCTGCTATTGGACTACAAAGCATAGGAAGAGAAAGAGGGACCAGTCTATCAGCTCCTTTGGCTGCTAATAAGAACTCTATCACTTTCAACAGCAGATGCCAGTGTGAATTTCATTCCATCTTTCTTATTCTTTCTGAATCACAAGTTTTAGATTGTGTCAATGGACAGTACTGCCTTACCTTTACTTGACCTGTGAACTACCCTGGGTGCTTATTTTTGCCTGAAGAGCAAAATAAAATGCTCTAAATGAACAAAATGGAGCTGATCTTAGCCAGCCACACAGTTTGTTTCACATTTATATTTCAAAGAAGAATGTGATTTAGGACATAGTTGGTTCTTTTATATTTGTGGTTTCTTTCTTTGAAGGATAATTGCATTATAATGCAAACCATATTAAATTCACATTCTTCTCACCAGGGATTCATCATGCCCACACTACAGCTGTGTAAAAGAACACCTGAAATTAGATTCTCAAGATTGTTTCAAATTGACCATAATCAATGGTCCATCATACATTTCACATTGTACATTTATATGCAGGGCATGAAAATCGTTCCTACCTCATCATTGCTGATTGGCACAGAGGGATGAAGCAAATTTCCAATTTCTCGGAGATTTTCAAAGCGCTCTGCTTCCAGTTTCAAACGTTCTTCATCACATTTCAGGATTGCTTCATCAATCAGGAGACGGACTTTCTTGATTTGGCTAACTTGAAGACTCTGAAGCACAAGAGAATAGCTGGGTGTGTCAGCATGTCATAATGAGAGAAGATTTAAAAAGACTTCTTATAAAAAGAGGATTTTATGGGGGCAGGACTGTAACTGAATGCTCATCATATTTTAGCTGAAAGTTTATCATACTAAATACGAGGTCAAGAAAGGTGTTTGACTTTCATGAGTAATATGTCACTAAAGGCTAACTTTGACATACTTTGACTGAATAGTAATAATAACATGACCATACAAAGGCTAATTGGTAAAATTACTAATCCAAGAATGAAAAAGAATCAGTAGTAAGATGCAGTAGCATGGATGTGTTCAGGATTATAGGCTTCATCCTCATTTTATTTTCCACCTTCCCTGACTTAATATGTCTTATGAATATAACCATTTTGGTGTATAAGCCATGATAGATGGCTTAGCTTAACATTCAAACACAGTAAATTATTTATTTACTATCAAAAATAAGCATAATATGTGAACTAAAATAATAGTTCAGCTCACAGTGCAAGAGAATTGGAAGAATATACCTAAAAAACCCACTGAACTGTACCTTAAAGACAAACAAATAGCACAATAATGGAAATAAATTCAAGAACACATGAAGAAGAGAAATCCATCAAGTAGAAGCATCCCTCTCCCAAATCTAAATAATATAATCTATCACTTTCTCAAATACAACAGATGCATTGAAAGTCAATGAATAATAAAGTAAGAAATGAACTTACTGTTAAAATGTCTACTGTGAGTTCGTCAAGATTTTGTGCAAAATCTGGTATATCATCACTGTTACCCACAGGTTCTTTCTTCTGTAAATAGAAATGTTAATAAAAAGGAAAACAGGTCAGCAAAGAAAAAAAAATAATGGAAAAGATTAAATAGCTTCCAGGACATTCTGAATTCCATTTCTAGATTTCCAGAAAAAAATAGTTACAAAGTATTAGTAAGCTGAACAATTATAAACTAGGCATTATCTTTGATGGGGAAAAAGGAGTATATCTTTTGTCTAAATATATAAAACCTCAACGAGAGAAAAATCGAAAGACTTTAAAAGAAAGTCTACCCCTCTCCCATTTTTTCACCTGGTTTTCACATTTCTCAGGAAAATATAGATGGATTTATTTCAAAATTTTCAGACCTATGTATCTCCATTCTTACTAAATTATTTTACTTTTGTAAATTCAACAGATTTGACAACTCTGAATGTTGTAATGAAAGCATATCATCTAGCATTATTTGTTGTAAACACAATGGCTCTCATCTCTGTATTTTATCAATGAAGAAGAAGAGAAGATGACTAATTCTTTTTAAACAGGCATTTCCAACAATTTAATTAAAAATTTGTCAGTGCTAAGCATTGTTCCCACTCATCTTTCTTTGTAAAACTGACTTCAAATGGTACTCAAATCATTCATACAAGACAAAATGAAGCAGCTCATCTGGTGGCTTCTTTTTAATTTGGGGAGAGGGTTTTAGTTTAGTTTGAGAGAATCACTGTCTTTACTATTCCAAAAATCACACTAAATTCCACTCAGCTACTTTGGGAGGTTCATGTTCAAATATTTAGTGTATGTCATGTTCACAATTCAAGTGTGCCACTTTCCTCCACTGTTAGTTCATATACCACCTGCTTACCTTAAATGTTTCTGGTGTTGTTTTTAACACTGCTAATCGAACAGTAGGGAATCTTTATTGGATTACCTAAGATTCTAACATGATTTGATTTGATTTGATTTATTAGATTTATATACCGCCCTTCTCCTTGCGGACTCAGGGCGGTGAACAGCCAGATAAAAAACAGTACATAAAAGTTAAAAAATTTTAAAAATCCATATAAACTTTGGCTAAGATTAAAACAATTAAATATTTAAAATACTACAACCCTACAATACAACAAGATCTTAAAAATTCAACAGGGGTCAGGCTAGACCGGCAAGCTGAAAGAGATAAGTTTTTAGGGCCCGACGAAAAGTCCGGAGGTCAGCAATTGTTCTCAGTTCTGGAGGAAGATCGTTCCAGAGGGTACGGGCTGCCACAGAGAAAGCCCTCCCCCTGGGGGTCACCAGCCGGCATTGTCTGGCTGACGGCACCCTGAGGAGGCCCTCTCTGTGGGAGCGCACCGGCCGGTGGGAGGCTATTGGCAGCAGAAGGCGGTCCCGTAAGTACCCTGGTCCTAGGCCATGGAGCGCTTTAAAGGTGATCACCAACACCTTGAAACGCACCCGGAAGTCCACCGGCAACCAATGCAGCTCGTGCAGGAGAGGAGTCACGTGGGAGCGTCCCGTCGCTCCCATAATCCCCCGCACGGCCGCATTCTGCACCAGTTGGAGCCTCCGGGTGCACCCCAAGGGGAGCCCCATGTAGAGAGCATTGCAGTAGTCCAGGCGAGAGGTGACGAGTGCCTGAGTGACTGTGCGTAGGGAATCCCGATCTAGAAAGGGCCGCAACTGGCGTATCAGGCAAACCTGATAGAAAGCTCCCCTGGCCACAGCTGTCGTGTGATTCTCTAAAGACAGCCGTGGGTCCAGGAGGACGCCCAAGCTGAGCACCCTTTCCGTGGGGGCCAATGATTCGCCCCCAATAACCAGCGATGGTGTCAGCTGGCTATATCGGGACGCCGGCAGCCACAGCCACTCGGTCTTGGAGGGGTTGAGTCGAAGCCTGTTTCTCCCCATCCAGGCCCGCACGGCTTCAAGGCACTGGGACATCACTTCCACGGCATCGTTGGGGTGGTCTGGGGTGGAAATGTACAGCTGCGTATCATCAGCGTACTGATGGAACTCCACCCCAAAGCCACGGATGATCTCACCCAGCGGCTTTACATAAATGTTGAACAGGAGGGGCGAGAGGACCGATCCCTGCGGCACCCCACACACTAGGCGCCTCGGGGTCGACCGCTGCCCCCGTCAACACAGATTGCGACTGGTCGGAGAGGTAGGAGGAGAACCACCGTAAAACGGTGCCTCCCACCCCCAGTCCCTCCAACCGGCACAACATGATACCATGGTCGATGGTATCAAAAGCCGCTGAGAGGTCTAATAACACCAGGATAGAGGAGTAACCCCTACCCCGGGCCCGCCAGAGATCATCCACCAACGTGACCAATGCCGTTTCGGTGCTGTATCCAGACCTGAAGCCGGACTGGAGCGGGTCTAAATAGACAGCTTCATCCAGGTACCGAGGGAGCTGCCATGCAACCACACTCTCAACAACCTTCGCTAAAAAGGGAAGGTTGGAGACTGGACAGTAATTAGCCAAAATAGCCGGGTCCAGGGAGGGCTTCTTGAGGAGGGGCCTCACCACCGCCTCCTTCAAGGCGGCCGGTAGGGCACCCTCACTCAAAGAAGCATTTATAATCTCCTGGAGCCAGCCTCGTGTAACCTCCCGGGAGGCCAGCACAAACCAGGAGGGACACGGGTCCAATAAACATGTGAGAGCATATTATATCACTGCAAAGAGTCAGAGTCTTCTCACCACACAAACACCGTTCTTTTCAGGGCCCTGTCCCTATGTATCAAGAGAGAAGGAACAACTGTTCCAGATAACTCCTTCCTCCTAGGACAGTGATGGCTAACCTTTTTGCTGTCGCATGCCAAAAGCAATGGGCCGTTTCCAGCCTCTGGAGGATGTCCGGGGGTGGGGTGTGTGTGTGTGTGTGTGTGTGGAGAGGCCATTTTCACCCTCCCTAAGCTTCTAGAAAGCCTCTGGAGCCTGGAGAGAGTGAAAAAAGGCCTTACCCACCCACCCACCCACAGGCCCCCCAGAGGCCGGAAACAGCCTGTTTCCCGACTTCCAGTGCACCTGGAAGGCCCGAAAATCAGCTGAACTAGGACAATGGTCAAATGCCCACCGATATGGCTCTATGTGCCACAGGTGCTATAGGTTTGCCATCACGGTCCTAGAACATGGAGAAAGGGATCCAGTCAGGGGAAGACCTCTAGTCACCAACAGGTAAAATGGAAAACTTCATAGACTGCATTCATCTGATGGGGGTTTCCAATCCATCCTTTACATCTGCTTAGCAAGTTAATCATATAATAATGTATAAAAGGTAAACAAAACCAGAGCATGTACTGTATTTTTCGGACTATAAGATGCACCAAGATTTCGAAGAGGTAAATAAGAAAAAAAAAGGGGGGGGTTGCCCTCCCTGGCCCCCAGGAGCACTCTGCAGGGCTCCCAAACACTCTGTGTGCCCTGTTTTTGCGAAAAATGGGCCCATTTTTCGCAAAAATGGGACGAGTGGGGCAGGGCTTTGGGAGGCCAAAAATGGCTGTATTCGGTGAATACACTAACATTTCCACCCTCTTTTAGGGGGGGGGAAAGTGCGTCTTATACTCTGAAAAATACGGTAACTTCAATTTACTATGATTCTGTTCAAAGAAGTAATAACATTTTTGCTTTTAATACAATGTACTCCACCTTCATTTTTTCTCCTATGGTTTTGCTGCACAAGTTCTTCAGTTTGTTCAGGTTGTCTGCCCGGAATCTGCCTAGAAGAAATGCACCGAAAAGTTTACAAAAACTGATGTTTAAAGGACAAACTTTCCAATACAATGTTAAGTCTACCTTTTGTATTACTATTACTGGCAATTAAGTACATTAATCAAATAGATGGAAAAAAGTACTGAAGAAATATTAGGAAATTATATTTTTGATAGAAGTGAAAAACTCCTTTTGCACATAAAGTAAACAATAGTCCATAGTTACAACTGTTCATTTAATGGCCATTCAATGTTACAACGACACTGAAAAAACTGACGTGACCATTTTTCAAACTTATGACAGTTGCAGCATCCCATAGCCACATGATTTACATCTGGATGTTTGACAACTGTCTCATATTTATGATGGTTGCAGTGTCCCAGGGTCATCTTTTGCAACCTTCTGACAAGCAAAGTCAATGGGGAAGCCAGATTCATTTGACAACTGAAGGAAATGAATAATAAGTTGCTCTTTTATAAACGTGTTTAATGTATTAAAAAGCTACGATGTTTTTACTATTGCAAACTGAGCACAAATTGTAATTAGTAGAGACAAAGTGTTATGACTTGCTAAAAGCTCTCTTGGAGACAGGAACCTACGCCTTGGGCAAGACCACTATCAGTAAGAATGGAAAATCCGTTCAAGGTGAAAATTAAAAGTAAACATGATAAGATAGTTGTTGTTAGGCCCTTTAAAGTGTAAAACAACAATGACTTAGGAGAATAAAGGGGAGTTGGGAGGGTTTCTTAGGCATGGCATGCAGTGCGTAGGAATATAAAAAGTGTAGCTTGAAAACTGCTTTTTGTGTTCAATCCATTTGGGAAGGGTCTAAGAGGCCACGCTTGCAACCGCTTTTTATTTTTCTTCATTTTATCTCCCATAAACCTTTGATTTTGTGAACCAGACTTGTTTATGAATTGTGAGGATTAAAATATTTGGGTCTTATATTTCACACAACTGTGTTACTAATTTCTCAACTGCAGTGATTCACTTAACAAATGTGGTGAGAAAAGTTGTAAAATGGAGCAAAACTCAGTGAACAAATTTCTCACTTAGCAACATAAATTCTGGGCTCATGACTTATGTAGTCATAAGTCGAGGACTACCTGTACTAATAACTGAAAAAACTGAAAAGTATATAAATGCATTGTTGTTTTGCTGCCTAACGAAGTTTACCTACCACCAAAAGCAGCAGTTTCCTTATGCCAAAAAGTAGGACCAACCTACAAATACAGAGGATTACTCCTACTAAAAGAAACGACTTCCATTTTTGAATGGAGTTCATTTTCAATTGAATGGTATTTTGCCTGGCTTGGAAAAATGAACAAAATAACCTGAAGATCTCATTCTACTATTGTATTACAATGGAATTTTAATTGATTTGAAGTGAAGGCCTTCTATCCCCTTCAAAGCTTAGTGGCTCATGCCGCCAAGGTTAAGAAAAAGATGGAGTTGCTTTTCCTGATTCAATAGATCCAAACATAATTCTGTCCTACTCCTTAGAATATTTTACATTAGAGCCTTTTACTTATCTTTAAAAAAAATATTAAAACATTTCTACATTATGCATTCTTAGAATCCTGAGATAGCTGAGAGATGGATATAAAATGATGATTTTTCAAAGGACATCACATCCCAAAATACAGCAGCACCGCCAAAAAGAAAATGAAACTGCAACATGTGTATTTGCAGCATCCAGAAGTCATTTTCCAGAGTGATGACAAACACAGCAGGATTGCATCAGACTCAGATGCACCAGTACTTGAACTGTGCACACAACTGACAAATAGGGTAAATTTGCCAATTTAAAGAGCACCGCAATGCTGAAAAATAAGGCAAGATCTACCCTGCGGGGGAGGGGGATCACTGCACTATACATTTCTCATGACAAAACGAAAAAAAAAATGTCTACAACTGTATTTGTGGGATGTTCTTCCTTAGGATGGCCTAGAAAATAGGGAATTCCAAGGAGAAACTGAACTCCCCTTCCCAACCTTTCTGGATTACTGTACTCTTTTGTTCACAAAGTTTCCCTTTAAATCTGTTTTCCCGATTCGACATTTACAACAATATGGGGACACGCTCTATTGCAGGATACCAGCTAAGCCAGGGACGCCTGCCCCAATAAGACTAAGAAAGGAAGGAGAGACTCTCTTATTAGGACGCGTCCACATGCAAGCAAAGCAAGGGTTAAGGGCGTCCCACGTGGATAAAATCAAGGCTCCTAACCAAATGTCGGGGAGAGGGGGAAAAAAATCACAAGCAAGGACAGGAACACGTGAGACCCTCCACTTCAACGCGATCCTTGTCACTGACATGACCATTAGGCAAATAATACGCGGGCTCCTCCGGAAAATCGGAAAATCTGATTTTGCTAACAGATTCCGCCTTTCCACCCACAGCACAAGCCAGATGGGTGTCAAGACGCTGAAGGCGGAAGAGAGGAGCAGACACGCGTATGAATGGGGCGCTCAAGCAGACCGGCCAGCGCGCAGGAAGAAAGGCACGCCAGACCCAAAACAAAGCTGACGGACCCGGGTCGGACCGTGGCTCGCTTTCCCCAGCAGAAATGGGTCTCGACAGACACACATACACACCCAACATACACACACACACACACATCCGCAACTGCTCACTCACTCACATCTCCTCCAGGCCCCGTCGGCGGCCACCAGCGCGTCCACGAGAGCCGGGTCCTTGAAGCGCTTCAACTGCATCTCTCGCACCAGCTCCGGGTCGCCGCCTTTGTCAGCGCGGAAGAGGTCCAAGTCGAGCACCATGGCGGCGAAGGAGAGCCGCCGAAGCGGAGAGGGACGAAAAGAGGAGCCCGACACGCGTCTCTCGCTTCGGCAAGCGAAAGGCGAGGAGGCAAGGAAGGGGAGCCGAAGGGCGCCTGCGCAGTAAAGACGCAGAGGAAGGGAACTGCGCGCGCGCCTGAAAGAATTTCCCTGCCTGGAAAGGGTGGAGGAGGGAGGTGGGGCGATCCCTGGCGCTTTCCCGGGGAGCTTCACGCCACGGGAGCATCTGTCTGTATGAATGCAACGAGAGGCGCTTTTCTAGGCGGCTTCACGCCTTACCTAAGCGGAAGTTTAGGTAAAGTTTGGGAACGGACAAACTTAGGGATGGTTTCTTGAAAGCTCATGCATTCTCCCCGACTTCAAAGCTCACACCATCCGCGTTAATTGCCTCTAGTGGCGATTATGGCCGGGCAAGTTGAGTGGGGTGGCGCGCTGGTCAAACCCTTCGCATTTTAAAGCACTTATTTTTCCTTTTTTCTTGGGAGGATGTTTTATTGACTATAAAAGAACGTAATTGAGAAACCTTGGACTTTTATACATTTAAGACGAACTGTAAGCATCTTATACTTGTACCCTATGACTATCGTTAAGTGTATCTTTTCTTTTATGTACACTGGGAGCATATGCACCAAGACAATTTCCTTGTGTGTCCAATCACGCTTGGGCAATAAAAAATTCTATTCTATTCTATAGTCTGTCACTATACAAATGTGTAAACTGTACAATATAATGCTATGCGATAAATGTGTAAACTGAATCTGGGTTACCAGTCTTTTTAATCGTGCATCATCTTCTGAAAGCCACAGAAAGGACTAGGAAGGGCGATCTGCAGCCCTTGGGTCCGATGTTGCTGAGTTGTAACTTCCAGCTCTTCTCTGTCTGCCGGCCAGGACTGCAGCAAGTAGTTGTGCGTTTGGGCAGCTACAGGATGACTACCTCTGCCAGCCATCAGTTTGGTCTAACCTGCCTTTGGTTTCATTGTACTTGAAAACCAAATAGAGCATTGTTGTAGGTTTGGATGGAACCTGTTGTGAAGATGGTGCATCATTGTTTCATCAGAGGTACTGCCACCATGAAAATTAATGGTATACCCATTCCAGTATCATTTATCATGCAATTGATCCAAAAATGTATTAGAAAATAGGTTTCTAGCATATGTATAATGTTAAATATTATATAGAAGGGATTATTTCTGATGTATTCTATAGAATGGAGATTCAGTGGCTATTTCTCAGCTTTCTGTAGGGTCTCAGTCTTCCTGCCAGATAGAGATGACAGTGCAACACATCATTGGAGAAATATCTATGGAGATTCTCAATTATCCTGGTCATGTTTCTTTCTAACAAAGTCCAGTTGGCTTTTTCTTTTTCCAAAAAGCACCTTTGGGCTAAAAAAAATGGAGAATGGTGGAGTTTGTCTTTTTGCTCCTAGTTCTCAAGTTATCTTCAGGTTGGGTTGATCAGAGCTGTGTAATAACAGATACACTTTGCAAATAAAAGGCCCTAGCCATGGCATCTTCATTACACAGGCCCAGAGAAACCTGAGATCATACAGCATTGTTTGATAAAGTATTAGGTACAGGGCAGCTCCTATTTTATTTTTTATATCTTGAATATTAAACAACATTATTATAAAAGTTGATTAAATAGAGATCAGAAGCTTTTCTTGGTCTCTCTTTTTCAGTTCATCTAAAATGAACAAAAAAAGGTGACAGCTCACATCAAAAGGCATAACAGTACATTAATCCTTAATCAAAAATCCACATGCAATGTTGTCTCCATTAATTATAAAATTGTATTGACCTTATAAATAGAATCCAGCCCATTATGCACATAGAACAAAAATAAGCTGCAGTTTATCATCACAAGGCGGAAAAGCTCCCCCACAGGTTTGTAAGTATAATTAAATCAATTTTATACAGCATTGCAAAAATTCATTGTCATATTTTTAAGAAATGTATTATATTGCAGTCCCTGAATAGCATTTTTATGATTCATCCATGCTTTGAAAAGTCCTTAAAGATTACTACTGGAATAATAAAATATCTGACATATTATTAATCATATATTAAAAAGATTACACTTTCTTTCAAAACCCCCAAACATGTACAAAAATGTTGTGGAAGCAAAAATCCCTCAGCATAATAAATCACAACAATACAAAACAGTAATGCTGTTATGCTATTAAATAGACAAAAGTATTTTTCCTGTCTTACATGAATGAAATTTACAAACATGAATTACAGTTGGGCCACATTCTCACAGATGACATATCAGAAAATCTAGATGCTATACAATAGTGTGTTCCCCAGCTTCTACATTAGGTAACATTAAGTAAGAATAAATATACTTAACCAGTGGACAGTATTAATAATAATCTTTTGAGAAAATATTAGAAAAATCTAAGAAAAGGGCATTTCTGAATCTTAAGAAGTATGGCTGCTGTTCAAGGTCCATTTCCATACTTCTGAAAAAGAATATTCCTATTGCTCACTGCTCTATTATGGAATAATATAATGTGTGGTTGCATCCAGTATGGCTTAGCATTTAATATACACCAGACAATTATGGCTTGTTCAACAAACCACAATGTTTACAAATTATGATTTGGTATTATATTTATTATATATGAGCCATTCATATATTTAATGGCTACTGATATCATTAAATGGACCAAGTCTTTTTTCCCTCCTTGTGTTAAACACATATTCAGCAACATACTGTCACTGAATGTGATCAGTTATGTTAAGCTGCATACACAAATTGAAAGGAAAGCTTCAAGTATGCTATTTTGTTTGGACTGCTGCTATCACTAAGCTTCCTACAAAGTTAGTATTTGGTTTTTTTAAAAAAAGATTACTTTCACAACACATCTAATTTTCCAAACTGAGAAGAAAATGACACATCATTTAGAAATGTAATAAATACATAATTTTTGAGAATAGCTTTGCAGCCCTGCCCCCATTATTAGTGGTGCAGCTGCAGCCTCTTTCCCCTCTTGATCCTTTACAGTTAAGTTACTGAAACATGTTTTGATGTTGATAATATGAATGTTAAATTTAAGATCCTGAAATTATTTAGAAGTGATGCTCTGAAATGTGCAGGTATACAGATTCACCTCCTCTCTATATTTATTAAAGCAGTTACCCAAAAGCTTCTCCCGCAGCCACACAATGTAAGAAATTCTGCTTTAAGGAGTCCTACACTAGTGATGTATCTATGTTCCCTTATGCTCCAGAGCCTCTCTTTTGAATTGATTAGGGACACTGCACAATTCTGTTATTGTATGTTTTAATACAAGTGATGGTTTTGCTTCTTTTGAATATGGTTTGAATTTAAGTGGTCTCCTTTTTTAGAAAAAGAGGTTGAAACTATAGGCCTTTTCAAGTTGGATAGGAGACACTTCATTGGGACATATAGGCCCAAATCTTTTTTTATTACAAACTATACTGTATTCTATCTAGCCTAATATCAGCCCTGCCTTTCTTTATGCCTGTGAGCTTCATTTGAAACTAAAAAAGAAATCTTCCTGCCCTGAGCAATAAGAAACTCTCCTAAATTACCCTCATGACAACTGATACATTTGTCCATAATATCTTACTGTATTACATGAATGTAACCTTCCTATCCTCAGGCAAGCACTTTCGTACGGAAAAGATCGGAGGTTTTTAAAAGAAAAGACTGCTGCTTTTCTCAGCACTAGAATTTTCCAGACTACTTTGATGTTATACAGTGCTAGAGTAGTAGTTTAATTTTTGCAAATGGCAGTACCAAAGGGTAATTTTTCTTTAGTATCTCAAGTCCCAATGAGTCCCAATTTCTCATCCTTCCAATATTAGGTTACCCCTGGCCTCCTTCCTATGTACATTTTTCAGCAAAATAAGTTGGAACATCTTCTGACATAAACAGTTAGAAAAGAATCAGGAACTTGATGCCAAATTGATTTGGTAATCCTAGACAAGACTTGCTTTTATCTACTGTTTAAATAACTAAAGTCCAGTTGGGGAAAACCAGTCCAGGTACTATGACAGCCTTCCATTACAAGACATGTTCTAGTCCAGGGGTCTCTAACTCATAACCCATGGCCCAGATACGTCATGTACTGGCCCTCTCCCCGCCCAGATTAGCAAAAGGGAAAAAAGCCCAATACGCCACGTGACGCCACTGTGATGATGCAAGTTTGACACCCCTGTTCTAGTCAGTGTTGTTATGCTGACAATCACTCTGATTTGCAACTACCTCATAAAATGAATTTGCCCTATCATATGTGTCCCTTGGGTGTTCCAAAATATGGCTGTTACTATAGACATTGTCAAATAACTGGCAAGCCATAATAGAAACCACATTTAACTTTACATATTGTGAATTGTATAGAAGGTCTCAAATTATTGCAACTAGCAACAACTGATTCATTCAGATCTGGTTGTACAGTTTCCTACTGGGTAAGAAAGCACAACTGATAACTATACTCAGCAATTTCTGCCTTTTCATCTCTATCATTTTTAAGAGGCTGTCACAGTCTCAATTTTTTTCAATTACTGTCACAGCAACAGCTATTAGGCCTTTTAACTGCAAAGTATTCTGATCTTTAGGATTACAGTATTCTTCAATTTTATCATGCATTAGTACTTAAAAGCTATTTATAGAGTAAAAGCATTTAGCTTGTCTCGTTTGAAAACAATATTGGTTATCTCTCTTGAACTAGTATAGCTGTATCCCAATAAATATAATCCATTTCAAACAATATAATAGTCTTATAGGCTAACTGATTTGACAAAGATGGATTAAACCAAGTTTCCCCAAAATTGTGGTGGAATGCAACTTCCATTACTGTCAGCGGCAGCATCCTGCTATATAGGCTAGGAGTGATAGTGGCTGTGGTTCCAATACATTTAAAAAATATTTGATTGGGAAGGCTTGATTAAACATTTTTTAAAACAAAAATAAAAAATAAAAATGGACTGTTAAAATCATGTAGTGGCTAGTTACCATTTTTTCAAACACTACATTATACGGTATAAGAATGGATTTACTACTTTCAAGATACTATGTTTAAAATGGAACGTGGATAGCAATCTATACTAGGGGGTACTTTAAGTACATATTTGAAACAGTACTGCATTTCTTTTGCAGTGTATTTGGACGTTCAAAGGAATCTAAGGGAGATCTTTTAATTGGAGGAAGGCCCTACTGAATTCAGTGGGAATTATTTCTGAGGTAGAGAAGTATACTGTCAGAAAATGAACTTGGTTTTTGTATATTCCTCTGTTTAACTGCAAACAGAACCCTAAAGTTTATTCTAACCTGCCAAAACAAACAAAGCAACAAAATCAGTCAATTTTAACTTGGCAATTGTCAGTTATTAGATGGTGCCTGAATCCCAAAGCCCAAATTGTTAGTCCTTTCCAAGTGTAATGGAGGACTTAATCTCTAGCTAGTTGTTCTGAAAAATTCTGAAAGACAATAATATCAAGATAAAATCACAACAGAACATCTGAACTCAAAATAATAATGTTATTTTGGGCCATTTTCTCTGTGTTAACATAAGTCATTTAACAAACACTGAAACTCATATCAGGCGGCCTTGTTTTCAGGTCTCCTGCATTGTCCTTTGTGGTCCTTAAGTATTCATTCAAAGTAATTCATATAGTACTTAGTTTAAGGCAGCTTCTATGATCCAATGACTTCTAGGTATGTCAAACTACAACCCCATTATCCCCAGTAAGCCAATATCTTTGAAGCGTGCCAAATTGGAGAAGCTCTTTAAAATTTAGAAGGCACTGAAAACAGCAAGAAAATCAGAAAAGTCTTATGTGATAGGAACTTGTCCTATAGAATAAGCTTTTCTGGGTGGAATCAGGGCAGGAAAATTGCCTAAAATATTAAACAGACTCAATAGTTTCCTACAAACAGTGAAAATGGGTTTAAAATGGACATCTGAATTTGGAGTTGGAAACATGTTTCTAAAAGCTATTAAACTAACCTTGGATGTGATGCAGAACTTTTCAAATATATAATACCCTGATTCTAGTTTGCTATGCTAAAGGTTTTTCTTTATCATTGCAGTCATGGTTATAACATTTACAACTCCCTGAGTTTAGGAATGCGATCTGAAATCCTAATCTGATTGAGTTGCATGATGTGGCAGAAAACCTATTAGGCCATGGAGCTTCACATATGCTACTGTCATGATAGGTGACCCGCAGCACAAGTCCTTGACCACAATGCATTTTCCTGAAGGGTCATTAGCAAAGCAAATAACAGTGTTTTCAAGTCTTGAAAAAAGTTAATGCAGATATTTTTTCCTTGTTGTTTTAAAATAAAAGAACTGAAAATAGAGACAACTACAGAATAGCCAGGTATCCAGACAGGGAAAGATAGGCCTGCTTTGTTAAGGAGTCCTCGACAGTACAGTAAAGTCTTTAGAGAGGCAAATTGTTTGATGTAACTGTTGTTATACTAGCTTCCTTAGGAGGGACATTTGTAGCAAGCTACAAAAAGCAGATGGAAAGTTTTACAGCACAATTCTACACATTATTCTTAACACTAAGACCTTTTGGTGCAATAGGTGTTACTGAGAGAAGCAGTTTGTCTTAGCAGAGTGACATGACTTGAAATCAATTTTACAGTGTATTAGCTATTAAAGAGAAAATGTGTATAATGTCACTAGCTTTACTGCGGAAAACAACTTTTTGTGGGATTTTTTTCTTTTATCACAAAAGAGGGCACAATATATGCAATAAACATACAAATATACATCTACACATAATTTTAAAACCACAATTATATTTGGCACAGTTTGTTTTTGGAGGAATGTTAAAATGTTTGACTTAAAAAAGTACAGTAAGAAGCTGAAGTTAAAAGATATTCCAATAAGGCCACATGGCAAGTTCATCAAAGTGCCAGTATTAATCAAGGAGAACTCCCAAAGCATCCTCCACGAAAGGTATGGGAGAGGCAAACGACTTCTAAAGATCCATGTCGGTGGTGCCAGAGGAGGTCTTCAAGGGCACAGAATCAAAACCATCAGATGTTCTCTAAAGATAATACAAAAAGGAGATGTGAATAAAATTAGAATACATGAAGATTTTGTATACTTTGTCATTCAGAGTCCTATTTTTATAGGAATCAGGTCAAATCCTTTATTTAGTGACCTGGAAAGGGCAAACAATGCAATCCTGCTCCTTATATTCACAGAACATGAGAATGGCTCCCATAAGAACTTATGGTGAAACAAGTGTTTCCAGTGTATAGGAACTGTACACCTGTTTCAGATGTACAGGGACTATATCTTCCAGAGTTCCCAGGCAGCATACCAAAGCTCAAGCAAGCTCGGAATTCAATAAATGCAATTCCAACTCATTAGTAGTGAGTCTAATATTTCTCTACCAGTTGTTTCCATGTTCTTCTGAACATATTCCAACATGGGAGGAGCATTCAATAGCAACTGAAGACTCTCTGATTCTTACCAGAAACTTGCTTTTGATGTTTCTTCCCCAGATGTCCGCACATGATTTTGCTTCTACTGGGAAGTATCAGTGCACTGGGGGCCAAAGAAGGGTCCATTTGAGGATACTTGCAATTAAGGTACAGTTTAGCTGCTTGTGAATAGCACTGGATACTTCTCACAATCCCTTTTCTTGAGAGTGACATTTTTAAAAAAATTTTTTTTACAAATTTTGAAAACTAAGCTGTTGTCAGCCCCAGATTTTGGAATGTTTTGTTTTTTAAATACTCAGTTTTTAGTTCCTAGTTCTGCTGTTTTAAATGATCCCTATTGCATTTTTAAAATAAAAAATAAAGGAGCAAGCAACTGCTTTAAATATAAAAAGCAATGGGAGCTAATTAAGAATCAGTTTAGAACTGCCGAAGAGAGAAATGAATGAGAAACACATAAGCAAGGGACTGTTTAACAGAAGTTGCTTTTGAAAGAAAAAAGAAGGTATTTGCAGACTGAGGGCTTCAATTCTAGGTGGTGTTGTGAATGCAGAATGATAATATTTCTGAATAACCAAGATTTAGATATGGCCCATGAATAAGAATGGAGAACCCTACACTTGGATTGCAGAGGAACAATCCTCAGCAGTGCTAAAGGTCCCTTGTGTGGAAGCAAACTCTGATGGATCTCAGTGCATTCAAATGAAGCACCTGGAATGGGAAGAATGTAAGAGCTTCTAAATATCTTTGCACACAGATAGGACCAATGCCACTCTTTGCCAAGCCCCCCTTTATTATTCATCTCACTAGGGGCTTTACACCCACAGTTATGTGTGCCATGAAATAACCATGAGTAGAGTCATTACTTCAGAATGGATGAGAAGAAAAATTGAGGTGAGGAGCAGTTAACATTTGCCTGTGCACACAAATGGCTTGCTAAATACTTAAGTGCATATTTTTGCTGAATCATCATTGGGGGCAAACCCAAAATATTCAAGTTTCCCTCTAGTCTCAAGAATTGGGGAAGAGGATTTTTCATCTGCAGAATTAAATTCTCATGTCTTTATTGCATTCATGGAATTTAAGCATCTAGAGCCAGGTTCCATGCTCTGCTTTGGTTGTCCAGCTTCACAGAAAGTTAGTGTAGAGCCCGGGCTCTAATTCCCAAATGAGGTATCTGAGCAAAAGACCAGTAGGTAACATAAAATACTCATTGGTCTTATTCTGAAGAATGTTTAACAAGCAGTCACTTCTTCCAGAGATAGGCCAAGGTTCCACATCTTTTTCTGGGTTAGATATACAATCCTGTACTTGCAATATGAATTTGAAATCTCCTGTGCAGCCTTCCCTATCATGCCCCTTCCATCTACACTGTATTAAAAGTCCAATAATTCCACGTTAACAGTCATGCTTATTGGGAGCTATTCAAGGTTGTAGTTCAACACTTTTTGAGCATAAGTTTGAAAAGGTTGTACTACTAGATGTCTTCAAGTACACTATTTCCTCAAATGGAAATAGAGATTGTGATATTCATCTCTAAGAACAGAGAGTCTGTGATTTTAGGCACAGACTAGCCTTCCCCACAATATAGGCCTTCTATGTCCCAGCCAGAGACCACAGACCGTGCTGTCAAGCTGTCTAGTAATATTTGATTGTGGCACACCCTCCATCAGCTGGCATGTTTTTACATGTATCTACATTTGACTCCATCTACCTGGAAGAGTCTTCCTCTTAGTTTATTGAGAACAGCCCTACACACAGAGTCCTGCCATGCCTGACTGTACCTAAGAGAAGCCTATAGGAAAACAAATAGCCACATTAGAAAATAAGCATTAAACGACAATGCACCATTAATTAGAATGTAAGTTAGAACAATAGGAAGCATAGCAGTAAATGTGGAGAGGCTTTGAGGTTTTATGGTACACACAGATTTATCCCAGAATAATAGGGATGCCAGTGCAGTATTTTGCCAGATCTACAGTATATGAGCTATTATTGGTGATGATCTGTTGCATCTTAGAAAATTTAATGTATTTATTATTGGGATGGATGGGGAAAGGTCCTTTTAACTTTTGCTACTCATTTCTGCCAGAAATACTAGCATGGGAGAAAAGAAACACTCAAGACAATTTTATTGGCTTGACTCATGAGGCTTGTACAGTATGCAGCCTATGGTAGCCAAGATCATTAATTACAAACAGCCACAAGTTTTTTTTTTTTAAATAGCTTCTACAATGCACATCCTGGGAATATTTCATACATTAGCTGAATTTAGAAAATGGTAACTCAGGGTGGACTCAAACATTAAGTATGACAGATGAAACATCTGTCAGGTTTAGATAAACTCGGGAACTAACCAAAGGTCTGAACTTTCACTCTGGACACTTATAAAAGCTATTTTCCCACCCCTTCCCCTTTCCCTCCCAGCTTACTTTAGAAGTGAATGCCTTTATTTTTCCAAAGAAAGAATTCTTGCTTGTGAATAACAGGTCGTCCTCTACGTCTTCCCCCTCCATGATGGCACAACTGTCAGCTGCAGGCAGTTCACTGTCCTTGGCACTGGCATTCATAACCAGCTTTGAGTATTTATACTCTAACCTAAAAAGATATAGACATGTGAGAATCAGATGGAAGGATTATATTTGTAAAGCCGGCTTTGGATTCTTTTGCATCCTTGAGTTATTCTGTCAATGTCTTTTCCGTTTCTCTTTTTTAACATGTTTTCTTTTTAAACTAGACTAATCTAGCCTTCCTCAAACCAGGTGATTCTCCTAATGTCTGAACTTTAACTCCCAGAAGTCTCAGCAATGACTAAGATAGATGGAACATGAAGGCCACTCATCTGCAAAGCACTAAGACTGGAGAAGACAATGCTGGCTTCTCTATTTCAAAGCAACCTGTGTAGCGTAGGAGCCTGTGTAGCGTAGAGGGCTAATGCCTCCTACTAAAGGCAGCAATTAACACCAGCTGCCTGTAATTTCTCTGAGTTCAATCCTAGCCAGGCTCAAGGTCGACTCAACCTTCCATCCTTTCTAAGGTAGGTAAATTGAGGACCCAGTTTGTGGGGGCAATAAGCTGACTTTGTATAAATATACAAAAGTATGAAGGCTATTGCTTAACGCATTGTAAGCCGCCCTGAGTCTCTGGAGAAGGGCGGCATATAAATCAAATTTAAAAAAAAAACAAAAACCACAAGCATCAATTGGTATTACAGATGCTAAACAGGAACTTTACTACAATATAAAGTCATCTCTCTCACACGCTTTCTTTTTTTGAGAAACCAAGGAATATTTATTTGTTACAAATTTTCTAGGTTGCTTCAAATAAATAACTAAGCAATTTATAGCCTAATATAATTCATATAATACATTATATTAAATACAAGTGTATAATGGCTGAAATTCAAAAAAAGCAAATAGAAAATAAAAACAAATTATTAACATGCATGTAACTTTACATACTTTTACATGGCCATTATTCAAAATATTAACATTTGAAAAGTGACTTGCAGCTTTTGTTATTGCCTGTTGTGTTGTTCAAAATTGTTTTAAAAAGTTAACTAGGATGGGAGCTTTGTATGAACTACATAATATAGAAAACCCTACATTTGAGAGACTAGGTTCAATGGATTTCATATAAAATGAACATTTTTTTTCAAGGCAAAGTACAATTCATTATTAAATCTGAATGTTAATTACATCTGTAAATGATGTCCACATATCTATTTCCATCAGTTTATATCATTTGCATACTCTATGCAAATAATATAAAGTCACCATTGCATAAATACGACATTACATAAATAAGGGAAATGAATAAAAGACATCTTTTACTGTTTTAATGAAATTTCAGCTTGCTGACCCAAAGAGTCTATTAAACTGAAGATTTCTAGCCACAGTCAGAATTGATGATAAGTGGAATGAAACAACTTACTTTTGATTTTTCTTCCAGAAGTAGCAAGTCATGACGGTCAGCAGGACAGCAGTACAAGTCCCAGCTGAGATGCCCACCTTAAGCCAGAAGTCCATGGACTTGCAGATGCTGACTTTTTCTTCTGGAAGCAGGACGCCTCCAGCACATAGCTTTGGCTTCCGCCATACATAGGTGGTTCGCTATAGTGAGGAAAGCATAGTCTGTCACAATTTCAGTCTGATAAACAGTAACACAGTCAAGGTCAACCATGACAGCTGCATCACTTTTGCACACTACAGGGATCTCGAAGGACACAAGCATGTTTAGGAACAAACATCAGAGTTTTATTACTGAAATGGTTGCTGAAATAGAATATCACAAACCTTCCCTACCTGGCAGCATCCAGGTATGCCAGAATGTTTCAGTCTAGCACTGGCTATCCCAGGTGTCTTATAATTTGAACTCCTATGCATTTCTGTGAAATTCACTTGCCCTCTAAGTAAACATAGTTTGGATTTCCAGCAGATTTTTTTTCCCTTTCCTTTTTCAATTTGGGGTCTTTACTTGTTTTTACATGTATGTTTACTGAATGATTAGTAGAGCACAATAATCAATTAGTTGCATATTTAAACATTGTATAACATTCCTCATTAAACATGAGGAAAGCAGATGTGTCATAGCTTCAGTCTGATAAACAGTTATTTATGAAACAAAAGTAAAAGTATGAATAACTATTTGGTGCTAAATACAGTTTAGAACACCTGGACCCAAACAACGCAGAAAATTTCATGGTATTAGCAGAAAGTTCCTATCTTGGGGGTGGGGGAAAGATTAATTCAAATGTAGTAAAAGAAATTGTTTCCTTATCCTGTCATGTCTGACTCTAGGGCATGGTGCTCATGTCTGATAACATTTATTTATAAAATTTATTGGCCGCCCATCTTGCTTCAGGGTACCAAATCAGATAAAGATATATCTTCCAGTGTTATATATTTACGTTTTTTGGCTATCCCTCCTGTGGAAAGGATCTACAATTCTTCATGTCTTCAGAAATTTGGAATTTTAGGAGTTTAATAATTAATAATTAATATGCAGCATTTGCTCTAAAGTCATACTGACAATCCTATGAGTTTCAGCCCCAGATGTAGCAATAGTAGCACAAGTGCAGAAAACTGAATATTCCAATTCCTGAATTGAGTTTGTTAAAAATGCATCAATTTTCAAAAACAGGAAATTAAAAGATACACAGACAAGAAAGAAAAGGTTTGAGAAAATTAAAAAAAAATCAAGAAAGAAAAAAGAAGTACAAAAAGAAAAAAAGTAAATAAAATAGGAAAAAAGATTTTCGAATTTCTTGGGTGCTGGTGTCGAGATATATATATGTATATATATATGTATGTGTGTGTGTGTGTGTGTGTGTGTGTGTGTGTATTTTCTGAGGTTTTCGCGGGTGTTTGTATGTAGGTCTTTGGTTATTCGGGTCTTCTCCCGCGTAAAATTGGAAGTGTCTTGGCGATGTTTCGACAAAGTCTCATTCGTCATCTTCAGGCTGGTATCTTCAGCTTTGTGCTTCCTGGAAACGTCGCCAAGACACTTCCAATTTTACGCGGGAGAAGACCCGAATAACCAAAGACCTACACACACACACACACACACACACACTCGTAGGTTAATTATTTGTCTACATTATTTCTATAACCCCTTGTAGTTTTAATCTACCTGTAGGCCTCCAACGCAGGCACTGATAATGGCATGGTAATCTTCTGCAGAACAGAGAGGACAGGCTTCAACCGACTCCCACAGGAAATGGAAAGTGCATCCATCACAGGTTCCATCAGGACACTTGCTATTTTGAAATTTTAAGAAACATCTTAAACAGAACCAAATAAAGACACACTTGTGCAGGGAGATCAACAGATCAAGCCCTAGCTGTTGAAGGTTTCAGCAAAGATAATTTTCCAGCAGGTATCCCTTCAACTACTCCCTTCAACCTAATGCTGCCCAGAAATGTTGGGAATTCTGAAAGTTGCAGCTCCTTTCAGTCAGATTAAGGAAGTTTCCCTTAACCAATGATCAACATCACACCTCATGTACAGATTATGTAGGAGCTGCTGAATTTCAAAGCAGTTTAATCTGACCATTCTAATATATTTTATTGTCAAAGCATTTGTAAAAGCTCTTTTAAAAAATATAGCTACTGTGAAGAATATAGCATACCTTCTAGAGATAGGGTTGGAAATAGTTTGAGATGTGAATAATATGAATAAAAAAACTTGATCCAAGAATGTATACTGCTAAACTAGATAGACAACTTCAACTTCAGAAACAGGAAACACTTCTGTTTGTGTTCCTGGAAAGCTACTAGCACTCAATGTTGACAGTATGAAGTTACATTAATGAACTAATGGTCTGAAACTTTCTCAAGGCTATACAGATACTCCTCAACTTACAACAGTTCACTTAATGACCCTTTGAAGTTACAATGGCACTTTAAAAACTGACTTACGACCATTTTTCACACTTATCACCATTCCAGCATTCCCATGGTTACGTGATTTATATCTGGATGCTTGACAACTGACTCACATTTATGATGGATGCAGCATCCCTGTGTCATATGATCACTTTTGCCACCTTCTGACAAGCAAAGGCAATGGGGAAACCAGATTCACTTAACAACTGAGTTAGTAATTTAACAACTGCAGTGATTCATTTAACAAGAAAGGTTGTAAAATGGAGCAAAACTCATTTTAAAATTTTCTCACTTAGCAACATAAATTTTGGGCTCAATTGTGGTTGTAAGTTGAGGACTACCTGTAGTCTGCTTATAACTGTAGAAATTCCCTTAGTAGTATAATACGTTTTGAGGCTCATTCTCAAGGAATAAATTCAGAAGCTAGCTGAGCACTGTAATATTAAGAAATCTCACACTGCCAAGCAATCTTTTAAGAACAGGGAGGTTCCTTAAATTTTATAAAAGCATGTGCACTTGGCACTTCAGACAGTATTTTATCTGCCTGAAGCAGAGGAAGGAGAGAAAAAAAATAACAACTCAATATCTTGATATTACCTTGGTAAAGAGAGAGCTCCAAACTCAAATTTTAGAGGATTACATCTCAGCCTAATGGTAGTTACTCTTCCTTCATGGCATGTCTGGGTTACATCGTTGGATCTGCAGTTCAGAAAAGTTATTATTTTAAGAAAAACTAAACCAGGGTTTGGCAAAATGGTCAATATTGTCCCCTGCCCAGTGGTAAAATCGAATTTTTTTTACTACTGGTTCTGTGGGCGTGGCTTGGTGGGCATGGCAGGGGAAGGATACTGCAAAATCTCCATTTCCACCCCACTCCAGGGGAAGGATACTGCAAAATCCCCATTCTCTCCCCTCTCCAGGGGAAGGATACTGTAAAATCTCCATTCCTTCCCCACTCTGGGGCCAGCCAGAGGTAGTATTTGCCTGTTCTCCAAACTACTCAAACTTTCCGCAACCGGTTCTCTGAGCTGCTCAAAATTTCCGCTCCAGAAACTATCCGAACCTGCTGGATTTCACCCCTGCCTCTACCCCAAAATCCAAGGGGTCAATGATCAGCTTCTCCTCCTCCTCAACCCCCTCCCTCTCCTCCTCTGACAGAAACAGAATGGGCATGGCTTATACAACTGTACAAACTTTAGGCCCATAGCATAGTTTGTGGCAGTCAGTGCCCTCTCGTTGTTAATAAAAATGCAAAGAATACATACAAAATAACATTGCCAGTTCGTGAATCACAAATCAGCTACCAGCCTTGGCTATCTCACTTTGTCAAATGCAGATAATTCAACACTAGAGCAACAACAGCATTTTCTGATATATTATTTCTAACTACCGGTATGTTCTAGTTTGGAAAGTAAGATTTCACAAGCTATAAATTTTCCAAACTTCTCCAAAATCCTGAAATATTGCCAGGAAAGTTTTGTCAGATATATACCATTTTTTCATTTAAAAAGTTAGGGTTAAAACTTTACCATACCCTTGTTTGATAGTTCTTTAGCTTACCTATAAAAGAATATGACATCAGGTAAGTCCCCATTTTTAGCAGGGAAATAATCAGCAGGAGAAGTTATGTTGTCCAAAGTAGATTTTGTTGTTACTCCTAGAGATTAAATGACAATCAATAAAAATTCCGCCGCATAGGAAAGATAGATTTTAAGGATAAATCTAATTTGTTCCCCAAAATATATTAAAGATTTTCTGCATAGAAGGTAAATCCCATGTTGTATTAATTATTATGTTTGATAAATACATTTGTTTTGTCCATAGTTGTTCTCAGGAATTGAAATTGGAACTAGAGCATCTAGCAAGCCTTGATTTATTTTGCACATGTCACTTTTTTTTTTTTGATATTTATTTGCCAGTTCCAAGATTTGTAGTATATTTCACCTTTACATTAGTCTAAAAAAGGAAGAAGTGTTGGTGTGTGTGTGTGTGTAAAGCATGATGAGTGGTATGAACCATAACCTTGTTTTTCTAAGTATGAGAAGAACTAAAGTGAAAAAGGGCCAAGAGGTACAGGCACAGCGGTCAAGGTGGGAATGATTCTACTATGAGTGTGTATGTGTGGTCAAAATATTCTGGGTCCTGTCCCCCCCGCCCCCCCCCCTCTAAATTGGGAGGAGGTTTCCTTTGTTATTAAAAACAAAAACCATTAAGCAGGGGTGAAATGCTCCGGTTCGGACTGGATCGCCCAATCCGGTAGCGATGGCAGGTGGTGGTTTAGAGAACCAGTAGCAAAAATCCCTGTGCCCCCCCACCACACCACCATGCCCAGCTGAGCTGCAGGATCATCAGAGGATTTTTTTTTTTTTTTTGCTTTTAAAAGCATTTTTTCTACAACCTCTTCTGACGAAAAAATGCTTTTAAAAGTTTTTTTAAAAAAGCCTCTGATGATTGCGGGGCTCAGCTGGAATAGTCAGAGGCTTTTCAAAGCATTTTTTTCTGCAACCTCTTGGCCAAAGTGGTGGTTAAAAAAATGCTTTGAAAAGTCTCTGACGATCCCAGCTGAGTTGCCTGATCGGCAGAGGCTTTTCAAAGCATTAGAAAAAATGTTTTGAAAAGTTTTTTTTTTAAAGTTAGCCACACCCACCCAGTCACATTAACCCCACCACCACCAAGCCATGCCCATAGAACCAGTAGTAACAAATTTTACATTTCGCCCCTGCCATTAAACCATTAATAGTCAGAGACTGTGACACAATTTTAACTTACGGTATTTGGAGAGAAGTCTGGGCAGTGGTAAAAAGGGAATTGGTGAGCCTCAAGAAATTGTGGAGGAAGAATTCTGTGAATTGTGGAGAGGTGATGGAAAATAGAACAGAGAATGGACACCTGGTGCTTTTTTTAAAGAGAAAAAGGATCCCCCTGCCTAATATTTTCTATAGAATGGTTTTGTTTTTCTGTGTCAGTGATTAAACGGTGATTCTGCCAATACTGGGTCCAGATTTGGCTCAGTACTATTAAAGATCACCTGTACAGTACCTCCATTTGACAACTGCTTTTGACTTCTGTTCAGTAAAGAGGCTAGTTTTTTTTCAATGGCTCTCACCCACAAAGGTGTCTGCCAGGCTCACAGGCTGAGTAGAGACCATGGTTTTGTAACCCATCACTTCGGAAGGAATCATGACGGACTGGCATACATAGGATGAAGTTGACTTGGAGTACTCAGTGTCTTTGTCCAAAAGATGACTATCTGTGACGTTATCTATACAGAGAGCAGTCTTCTTTCCCTTGAAGAAAAAACAAAATGGGAGACTTGATAGCAACAAATGTTACCACCATTTGTTTAGTGACCGTTTGAAGTTACAACACCACTGAAAAAAGTGGCTTATGACTTTATGTTTTTATGACTTTCAACCATTGCAGCATTCCCATAGTCATGTGATAAAAATTCAGTTGTGTGACATGTACTTATGACAGTTACAATGTCCTCGGGTCATGTGATCAACTTTTGCAAACTTCTGATGAGCAAAGTCATTAGGGAAACAAGATTCACTTAACAACCACAATACTCTTAACAATTGCAGTGATTCATTTAACAACTGTGGGAAGAAAGGTTGTAAAATGGGGCAAAACTCACTTAACTGTCTTGCTTAATGATGCAAATTTTGGGCTCAATTATGGTTTGCAAGTTGAGGACTACCTGTAATCATAAAAAATATATGGGCATTGTGCTGCAGAATTGGGGTTCAAAAGTTGTACGGGGAGCAACATATTTCTCTGTCCAAGAATGTGTGACTCTCCCTGCATTAAATAGAGCTGTCCAAAGGAGTGTCAGGTTTGCATTTGCTTAAATGCAATAAAAATTAATAGTTTTCAAAAAAAGACCTATCTTCCAACTTAGGCGCTATCTAACATTGGGCATTGGGCGCTATCTAACAAAATGAAACTTAGGCAAGAAAAACAAAATGCACAGGTACAGTATATGTGGTACCTTGCTCAATAGTAGTAACTGTGAGAGGGATCTTGGTGTCCTAGTGGACAACCATTTAATTATGAGCCAGCAGTTTCAAAAAAGTCAACACAATCCTAGGCTGCATAAACAGAGGGATAGAATCAAGATCACATGAAGTGTTAATACCACTTTATAATTCCACACTTGGAATACTGCATTCAGTTTTGGTTGCCATGGTGTAAAAAAGATGTTGAGACTCTAGAAAGAGTGCAGAGAAGAGCAACAAAGATGATTAGGGGACTGGAGGCTAAAACATATGAAGAGCGGTTGCAAGAACTGGGTATGTCTAGTTTAATGAAGAGAAGGGCTAGGGGAGACATGATAGCTGTATTCCAATATCTCAGGGGCTGCCACAAAGAAGAGGGAGTCAAGCTATTCTCCAAAGCACCTGAGGGTAGGACAAGAAGCAATGGGTGGAAACATATCAAGGAGAGAAGCAACTTAGAACTAAGGAGAAATTTCCTGACAGTTAGAACAATTAATCAGTGGAACAACTTGCCTCCAAAAGTTGTGACTGCTCCAACACTGGAAGTTTTAAAGAAGATGTTGGATAACCAACTGAAGTGGTGTAGGGTTGAACTAGAAGACCTCCAAGGTCCCTTCCAACTCTGTTATTCTATTCTATGCTATGCTGCACTGTGCTGCGCTGTGCTGTGCTGCGCTGTGCTATGCTATGTTATGCTATGCTATTCTAACTTTTCAAAGTTTTGTTTTCTCTGCAAAAGAGGCTTTTTTTGCCATTAGCAGTTTAGAATTTATTTTCAATTTATTATTATGAAACAGTCAAAAATGCTGGTATAATTTTTTCTGCTATTATCATCTTTCTGACCTTCTCTGTGGCCAAATATTTTGTCTATGCAGGGGGGCAGAGGCCGACCCCGAGGCCCCTTATATGTGGGGTGCCACAGGGATCGGTCCTCTCGCCCCTCCTGTTCAACATTTATGTGAAGCTGCTGGGTGAGTTCATCTGTGGTTTCAGGGTGAAGTACCACAAGAATGCTGACGACACCCAGCTGTACATCTCCACCCCAGACCACCCCAACGATGCCCTTGAAGTGATGTCCCGGTGCCTGGAGGCCGTGCGGATCTGGATGGGGAAGAACAGGCTCAGGCTCAACCCATCCAAGACCGAGTGGCTGTGGTTTCTGACGTCCCGATATAGTCAGTTGGCGTTGACTATATCACTGACTATTGGGGGCAAATCATTGGCCCCCATGGAGAGGGTTCGGAACTTGGGCGTCCTCCTGGACTCACAGCTGTCCTTAGAAGGGCACCTGACGGCCGTGGCCGGGAGGATTTTTTATCAGGTTCACCTGATTCGCCAGTTACGTCCCTTTCTGGATCGGGACTCCTTACTCACGGTCATTCACACCCTCGTCTCTTCCCGTCTGGACTACTGTAACACTCTCTACATGGGGCTCCCCTTGAGGAGCACCCGGAGGCTCCAACTGGCGCAGAGTGCGGCTGCGCGGGTGGTGATGGGAGCGACATGGCGTTCCCATGTGACACCTCTCCTGCGCGAGCTGCACTGGTTCCCAGTGGTCTTCCGGGTGCGCTTCAAGGTTTTGGTTGCCACCTTCAAAGCGCTCCATGGCTTAGGACCTGGGTACTTGCAGGACCGCCTACTACCACCAATAGCCTCCCACCGGCCGGTACGCTCTCATAGAGAGGGGCTCCTCCGGGTGCCGTCAGCCAAACAGTGTCGACTGGCGGCCCCCAGGGGGAGAGCTTTCTCTGTGGGGACACCTACTATCTGGAACGAGCTTCCCCTGGAGATAAGGAGGATCCCAGATCTGCGCACCTTCTGCTGCGCTCTTAAGACCTTTTTATTTCACCAGGCAGGCCTGGCCTAACCTCTCTTCTTCATTTAGCGTTAAATTTTAATCTGTTTTAAATTGTGTGGGGTGTTTTAATTCTGTCTGGGCCAAATTTATTTAATTTGATTTTATTTGGGCTTTTAAATTTTGTATACATGTATTTTATTGTTGGCTGTACACCGCCCTGAGTCCTTCGGGAGTAGGGCGGTATATAAATCCAATAAATCTAATCTAAATCTAATCTAATCTAATAAATCTAATCTAATCTAATCTAATCTAATCTAATCTAATCTAATCTAATCTAATCTAATCTTATCTTATCTTATCTGACACCCTCACCTACACTCTTGCCTTGGGAGGCATTCCATTGTAGATTAAACTGAAGTATGGAAGGTCAATGAGGATGCAGATATGATCATATAATAAAATACAAAACTCTTGTACCTCGTTTCACTTCAACTTTGGCACCTTTAAGATGTCTGGACTTCAACTCCCAGAATTAGCTGGGTAAATCTGGGAATTGAGAAGTTGCCAAGGTTGAGAAACACCACTCTAAATGGACAAACTATACCATCTTCGATGCTTCCACTGATACTTGCCTCATGAAAATACACATATACTTACATAATTTCCGCATAGACTGATGTTGAAGTGATGAAAGTACTTCAGGCCTTTTGAAGTAAAGCTTGGCTCTCCTAAAAAGGAGGTGCTATAAGCCAGTCTGGAGAAGTCATACTCCAGAGTCCTATCCTTCTTGCTGATTGAGAAGTGACAGTCATTGTAACACAGAGAATGCATCTAAAGAGAGAAAGAAAACATACCCCAGCAGAAGAATTTAGAAACTATTGACTTTGTCAGCAACAGTAGAAGGACACTCAAGTGTTACTGAGATGTCTAAAACCAGCTCCTGAATCCCTTAGGGTTCTGTTCAGACAAGCCTTGCTTGCCCAAATAACCTGGATGATTATAGAAAACAGAACATTGGAGAGGAAGAATTTAGCAGCTCTTGTGCTATTTCAGTTTTGGCAGGAAGTAACTACTGTTTCTAAAAGAATATAATTTTATTTGTGTTTAAGAGAAATCTACACTGATTCAATAAAACAAAAATCCATACAAATTATTTGATGATTTGAGGAACATGAAATTAAATCTAATCAAATATGCTAATTTAGCATATTTTATTATTGCTATCCCTACAGCTACAGTCATTGCTTATCTAGGCCCACAAAAGCTATATGAGTTTTTTTAAAAAAAGATCACAATGATTTAATAACAAAATCAACATTTCAGATTCAGAATATTCTGTACATTTATTGCCAGCTGAGAGATTGTCCCATGCTCAGCACTGTATGCTGGAAGGAAGGAAAGATTACATTTTCAAAGAACATTCTGCTCTTTGTGGATGCACAGTGTATAACTGAAAATGTAGCTCCAAAAGAAATCCTGAAGCTCCTACTGTTGAGCAAACGGAAAGTTAGTTTTGCTGAAGGCCAAGTTTTGTTTGCTATTTTATGCACTGAACTTTGGACTTGGCATTCCAGCACCCACAGGGTCTTCTCTCTCACAAATACCATCTTATGTCATGAGGAGGATACAAAAAAGAAATGGCAAAAATCTTGCTTGAGCCTCAAAATTTCACAAGACCTGGAGTGAGAAAGCTAAAATCTCCAATGAGTTTGGACTTTTCAAGTTAATTTTTATTAGATATTGAGCTTCTGTGCGCTCTTGCAAAATCATGCAATTAAACATGTATCTCTCTCTCTCTCTCTCTCTCTCTAATATATATCCTTCCCACCAAAGGTGAATTTGGTCGATGCACAAAGATTGCTATCCTTGGCTTGGCTCTTTGGGTGATTAATGTCGGCTGCCAAGCTACACATGCAGGTAGTCTGCCACTTACAACAGTTCATTTAGTGACTATTTGAAGTTACAGAGGCACTTAAAGTGACTTGTGACCATTTTTCATACTTACCATTGCAGCATCTCCATGGTTATGTAATCAAAATCCAAGTCATGTGATCATCTTTTGTGACCTTCTGACAAGTAAGGTCTCTTTCCAACTGTGTTACTAACATAACTACAGTGATTCACTTAACAGATGTGGCCAAAAAAGTCATACAATTGGGCAAAACTCACTTAAGAAATGTCTTATTTACCAACAGACATTTTGGGCTCAATTATGGTCATAAGTCGAGGACTAGATGGACAATATTTCATAAAAATTTATATTTTATGTAATAAGATAATAGATAGCTAATTTGACCATCTGGAAAATTGTCAAAAGCACAGGATAATATTTTTTCTAATGTTATGTTAGCTGCCTGTTGCAAGCTCCTTCATTGTAACTGAAAAGAGCCATCATTTCCTGATTCAAAGGATGGCAATTAGAAAGAAAGTAAAGAAGTTTCCAGTTGAATGTGGTTTGGGACATATTGATTGGAGACAGAATGTAGTTGCTGACATTCTTAAAACTCAGCTCTTCTCAGTGAATTCTGCTAAACAGACTTTCCGAGAGTTGTGTTAGGAGAAGGATCATGCTTGGCTTTGAGCAGAGGTCAAGAATCTGACAAATTGCCACTTTCTGGCAATGTATCTGTCTGAACCTAATATTGTACTGGAATTTATTGCCCTGATATTGCTTTCATTATTTTAAGTGATAATCCTTTGTCAACTCCAATATTTACACCCCTCATGTTGCACTTTTGCTCAAATAATGATGTAGCTCCAGTTGTCACTATACAGAAATTACGACCATTAAAGAGGACAATTTAGTACCTTGTTATTTTTTGTGCCAGGGCCACAAGGGATACAAGCTTGAGCACCATAAGGTTGGTGAGCTTTCAGGTAAGTGTTTGATGGACATGGAGAACAACCACCAGATGTTTTGTCAATGTAGTGCCCATGAGGGCAGGAAGTACAGGATGAGCCAGAGGTTTCCAAAGCGCACTGCCGGCAATAAGAAGCTACACCATCTATGACATTGGTCACATTGATGGAGTACAATCTGGCAACATCATTTGTGTATTTTCTTCCCTGGAAGAAAACAAAGTGTCATAAATGCCTTTGTGTTTATGAAAAGTATTCAGTTATAGAGAAGGCAGGACAATTGCAGGAAATGGTGGGCATAGTCCTAACTTTAATGGCCTCTATTTTTAAGAATAAACCTAATTCTTGTTGAGAATTCCCTAAAAGGATATTTGAAGAACTAGTAAAAAACAAATTTCTCAGTCTTTACCGCTTCGTTGTATGCTGTCCTCTGGAAGGCCCACGTGAAACTCGTGGTAGCATTCTTCTCAACAACGTACGTATAGGATTGTTTTCCCTTGGAGCCAAACCAGGTTTCTACAGGGGAATTGGTTCTAGAATTCATACCCTACCAAAGATGAAATGATATAAATCTATGAATAAACAATACACCTAAATAATTCTTGGTTTTAGATGTTGGATAAAAACTTACCACCATAAAATAAAGTTCACAATTCATACTGCAGATGGTTTCAAAGACAAAAGTGATTTCTGCTACCTTCTTACTTTCAGAGTCTTCCATAACTGATTGTGGTGGACTGCAAAAGAATAAGCAGGACTCATAAATTGTAGAAATAGCTATAAATGAAACATCTCAATTACCGCTGTTTACTTCAGTAACTAGGTAAACAGAATATCTACATTCCACTTCAAATATATTCAGAACAAGATATTCCAATGGAATCACACTTCAATCATATAGATGCATTGTGTGATTCAGTGTACCACATGTCAGTACACTCTATGCACATTTATTTGGTTGTGACAAAACAATAAAATCTGTGCCCGGTTTTAAAGATCACATTTTAAAATCATGTTAAGAATCAGCTCAATCTTTCCTTCATTGTTTCCTTCTGCCATTTGTTATTAATCATTGTGAAGTAATGCAAGCAGAACACTGACTAGGAGAAATTAAATTTGTTTATGCAGCTTTCTTAATAACAGTACAACAGGGGTTTGCCACTGCATTCTTTTGGACCCTTTCTATTGATTTTTCAGTGTAACATACGGTGACCAGATTCATCCCTGCTTAGTTTTCAAGGCCAGGCAAAGTTAGCTAGAAGCTACTGTTGACTGTAGAAATTATCTAGAAATTAAGCACACAGCATAAATTAATTCTTTATCTGTATTTTCCACTTACTTATTGTATCTGCTCACATTGCTTTACCTAATGCATTTCCAATATTTAGCTTAATTTGGACTAGTGACCTCACCTGAAGCCAGGGATCACCAATGTTAAAATCATGAAATCATTGTCAGAAGCTCCTGCAGCTGTGTAGATGTAGTCACCTGCCACTTCCCACCCTGAAAATAAAAATCAAGAGTTAACCACTTAACCAAAATTTGAAGAAAGGTTATTCTTTCCATTAAATAATATCATATTTAATGTGAAATTTTGTACATTCTCTTCACAGAAAAATTTATTCCCATCCATTCCCTAACATTTTCAAACTAGTTTCTCTAGAAGAACTTGGATCACAATTTGAGAAGTTTTCCAGGGATCAGGGCTGCTACCGTACTAGCTGGGGAATTCTGGAAGTTGGAATCTCAACAAATCTGGAAGGAAGAACTCAGATCATAGAAAGTTATGATAACATATCGCAATGCAGTAGAGGTCAGTTGAGAATTGCATATTAAAGAAGTTTCCAGGAGAGGAATGGAGAACTGAAGACGTCTCCATGAAAGTGCAGCTGACAACTGCAGTGAAAAACAAAGAGCCCATGAATAGACCCGCTCTTTGGAACCTCTCCGAACAAGGGGAAGACAGGAGGTTGCCGTATGATCCAGATGTCTGCTCTTTGCAAGGAGATTGAAGAACAGCTATCACCAATTGCACATTAACTACTTTTAAATGATTAGAAACCTTTGGAACAACAATTTTGAAAACACTGGGTGAGTCTGCCTTCAATTCTGAACAAAAGAAAACTTTAATCATAAACTTTAGAATTCAAAGTACCGGTATGTGAAATAAACAGCAAAAATCTAAATAAAGTTTTGAGCTTAGAAAGCTATAAATGGATTAAGAATCCAGATAAAATTGGAATATAGTAACTTTTACAATAAAATTTTGGAATTAATTATAAAGAACACACCGCTTCTCATGAGAAATAGATTCTGTTTTGGTTTTCGCAAGACATAACAAAGTTATAACAAATTTCATAATTTCAAAAAGTGAACACTAGAGGGACTAAAGTTTTTAAATAAAGATTTACTAGCCTGTAAAATGTAAAATGATGCAAAATATAATAATGAAAATATAGGAGACTTTTGAATAATGCAATCAGAAGAGAGTAGCCACAATATCAACAATGTTGATAATGATGTCTTCTTCTATGGACAGACTATGTCCAAAAATTGTTTTCTACAGATGTGGAACAAATTTATCTGACAAGATAGAGATGGTATCAAAAGTGAATTTACAACTGACAGACCAAGACAATGACTTAGAAAAGGAAGTTTTCAAACTGGAAGAGGTTTTCTAAATAAGAGATGGGATCTAAGATGAAGAGACAATGGTTTGTAACCTGAAAGTTGATGAAGAGTCACTAAATCTGTTTATACTTGTAGTGATGAAGATTGAAAGTCATTTATATATTTCTTTTTCCTTATTGTATTCTTCCTTTTTTTTCTTTTTCTTTTTCCTTGAAATAAAACTAAAAACAGAAAAATCAGATTTAGAGATGCTGATGTCTGAGGGAGTCATTCAACTCCTGTAATATTTGATTTTCATCATAGAATCAAATTCTATGTTAGAAGGGACTTCAAACAATTTCTTCTCTAAACCAAGGGGCAAGGCAGGAATCCTCAGAGCATTGCAAACTCTGCATAATACAAGGTGGTTTGAAATAAAAACTCTCTTAATAAGAATCTATTCTTATTGAGACAAGCTTTGAAAATGCCACATAAACTATCCCCAAAGCAAGTCCGCTGGGCTCAACACTCCAAACAATTCTAGAATAGAATTCTAGAAAGTCATATTTTTGAGTTTTTTTTACTACATATAGTCCTTGAGTTATGACCAATTTGTTCAATGATTATTCAAAGTTACAAAGGCACTGTATGAAGGTACTTATGACCAGTTCTTGAAATTCCAGGTGCTGCAGCACCTCCATAGTCACATGAACAAAATTTGGGCGTTTGGCAACCAGGTTGGCAACCAGACCTTTTCTGTCAGCTTCCTGCAAACCAAGTCAATGGGGACATTGGTATGGAAAGTCAAAAGTGACTCAAGAAAGAATATGAAGTTGATTTTTTTGATCAAGATTAAAATAGAAATTTAGTTATCTTCGATAATCCTTAATGGACTTTGATGACATCGGGAATGATGAAGCTGTATGGATTTGTTTATAGACAAGAGATAGGACAGGGGAAGAATAGATCATTTGTTGTATTTTAAGAGAAGTTACTAAAATTGTCTACAGTTGTGATGAAGTGAAAGTCATTTGAAATTTCTTTTCTTTTTCTTTACCATATTCTTATTGTTTTTTTTTCTATTTCTTTATTTTTTTTCCTTTCTGGTTCCTTTTTTAGTTTGTATTAGTTTTTGTTGTTGTAATTGTAATCTTTAATAAAATTACTATAAAAAAATAAACCATCCATTCCCATAAGAGTAAAATAACAAGTCTAGGGTTGGTTCGTAAACTGTCTGATGGTGCAACCTAATAAAAACACATAGCACAACTAGGGACCCTTGCATTATCCAAATGCATTAGGTAAAAATACACATTTTGGGAGGATACCTGCCATTCTCTTATATTCGAAACTGATTCCACTGAGGACTGTAGTCTCCATATTAGCTGGCAGTGTGTTCCACCATTTGTATTCAAAGCCTAGCGCAGGCTCGGTGCCAACTGGGCAATTGGTACAACCTGAGAACCAAATTTTTTTAAAAAAACAAACACATACACAGTCAAGAAAAGAATCACTACTGCTAATGACAGTCTTTAATTGGTGCTGCAGTTAATGATACTTTCTAAAACAATGGTAAAATATAGTACAGTTATGATAGTAGCAGCCTTTAAGAGTCCTTTTAAGAACACCCACTAAACCGATATTTGTCAAACTTGGCAACTTGAAGACATGCAGACTTTTAACTTCCAGAATTTGAGAAATGCCGGCTATGGAATTCTGGTAGCTGAAGGCCACATGTCCTAAAGTTGCCAAGTTTGAGAATCACTGCATTAAACGTTTTACTCTGGCTTAGTTTTCTTTTGTAATGTCTTAAAATTTTTCATAAAAGCAGGCAGCATTTTTTCAGACATATAACTTCTAGAGCAGTCACAATGACCTTTTAATGGTTTGGTTTTTTCATTTGTTTTAATGGAACGAATTGTTATACAGGTAGTAACTCTTCAAGTTCCAAATTAGCCAGGTATATCAAGGTCAAGAATAAATCAGTCTTAGCTTTGTTCATTTGGCTTTTTCTTCTTTTCCTGCTTTGTGGATGGTTCATCAAAGAAAAATCTGCATTATACTGTACTGGAAGGCACACAATTTGGAGCATCGTACTGGGGAAGGTTAATCTAAATAAACCAAGGAATTACCTCTCCACCAGTATTATTTATCGTCCCATAGCCCTGTTGTCTTTAGAAAGAACAATGAATAAGGGGAAGAAAGAGAAGAAAAACTCCCATAATAAAAGACTGAATTTTCTTTTATGCCATTAGTGAATCCAGGAAGTGTCAAGTTCATGCTTTTTAGAGGTGGTTCCCAGTGATCAGAGCCGGTATCAGTTTAAACCATTTAGAGAACCTCATTTATGTGAGTTTTACGTAATTCAGAAGGAAAAAAACAGAATAGCATTACCAGACCCATTTGAGTATTTTCCATATGGGCAAGGCTCACAGGTGCTGGCATTTGTCTTAAAAAAACCAGGATTACAAGGGGGACACATCATCTTTACACCCGATGGAGGTAATTGCACTGCGTTGGGGAGGTCCTCATTGCAGATTTTAGGCTCAGCCCATTTATACATTAGCTGTGTCTGTGAAGATAAAAGTATCACTCGTTTATTCATTCAGTCAATCAATCATTCATTCATTCATTCATTCAGAGATAAAACATTTTACAGCATCTTTATAGGCCAAAGGATTTATAATTGTCACTTTTCATAGAGTAGTATAAACAATTTCATGGTATCCAGATATATTGGTTCACAATTCCAGGACTTCCTTGTTACTGGTCATATTAACTGTGACTAATGGGAGTTGAGGTCCAAATTATCCAAAAAACAAGGTATCATACATCTACAGTATGCAATGCATACAGTTTACAGTACTCTAGAAGTTTTTGAACTATAACTTCTAGTGTTGCTAAGATAAGAACAATTTTCACAGGTATACTATGGTATACTCTTTTTTTCCCAAATATACACAAAAATACAAATGTGTATGAAGAAGAAAAAAAGGACCATACACTGAACATAGCTTTAACTGGGATTTTTCTGCCAAAACTTAGAAGCAAAATCAAAAAAGGGGGCACAGCCATGATCAAAATGGTATTTGGTTCTATTTGAGTTAATAAATTAAATTTTAAAAAATATATCATTCATTAGGATTACTGTTCACACAAGTAATAATCCTTTCTTCCTATCACATACATTTAATAATTTCCCCCTTTTCTCAGATAATATAATTCAACCCAGCTGGACAGAGAGAAAGGATTTTGTTTGCTACCTCCAAGAATTTTAGGTGGCCCGCACAGCCGTTTGAAGTCCCAGATTCAATACTCATGGAACAGATAACAAATATTTTGACTCTCCTTAAATAAATATTGGCTATGTGGGATGTGTGAATCAATCCTTATCTATTTTAGGTCTTGGTAATCATTCTAATTATTGTATCCACAAGGAAGTGCTTGCTATTCCCTACCTTATTTATACGCATATGACACTTTGCAACAAAAATATTTTGAATAATGCTGACCATCAAGGCTGTGCTTCAAAAGCCCCCCAAACAGCATCCCACTACTGTATGGAATTCTAGAGGTTGCATACCTCCCCATTTGTATCACAGGTCGTGTGGGTATAAAAATAATCCTTATCTGTACAGGCTGGGCGAGTCTTGCAGGAAGAAGAACCTGGTTCTTTATTGCAAAAGAAACAGCAGTTAAATCCATGCAGACATGAGAGACTGAGGAACATTTTCAGCAATAAGCTACAAAAATTATAAATATATATATATAGTGTGTATGTGTATATATAAGAATTAGAATTAGAATTCCTTATTGGCCAAGTGTGATTGGACACACAAGGAATTTGTCTTTGGTGTATATACTCTCAGTGTACATAAGGAGATATATATATAAAGATAACATTGATGATAGTTATCTCAAGTCACTGGTGGATTAATGTGGTATCATCATCAACAACAATATGTTTGAGAATAAGGCAGATTTTCTCAGTCTTCACATGTTCTTTTATTACAATTATTATACCCAGTCAGCTTAGCTACTGCTCAGGAAAAAATTAAAGGGATGAGGTTGAGGCTACAAATCTTGAATTTGAGACAAATTATTTGCCTCATGGGTTAAATTATTCCGTACGGGTACAAGTTAGCTCACACTGAATCTGCTATCCTTTTCCAAGAATCCACCACATCTAAAAAAACACCCAGCATGCTTCCATATAGAGGTCTCCCAGGGCTACCATGCCACATTTCAGAACCAGTTATATAAAACAGCAGAATTTTGAATGGGATTATAATCTCACTAAATTATGGGAATGGTGTGGAGTGATCGTACAATACAAGCCTTTTTAAAAAGCACTCCCAAATTTAGAGGGTCCACCTTCTATTTTCTTTCTCCTCGTCTCTTTTCTCCAACTTTCAAAATTGCCAGTGAAAAGGATAAGTACAAATAAACAAGCTTTAAAAATTGTGGATTCTTCTTAAATTTCTAATTCTCTGTCATCAAAGTTTCAAAGAGGGCTGAACCAATTCATTGTAAAGGAGACTCTGATTTGAACAAAGTTTCTACTGACTTTTAATCAACATGGCAGGAAGAATTCAAACAATACAGTACTGTATATCCTAGTGTTTGTATTAGCAGAAGCACAGAGTAAATATTTCAAAGTTTGTTGTTTTTTCTGAACTTTGGAATTTTGAAAAGTGCCAGAGGAAGCTGAAAGGAACTAGTAAATCAGGTATACTAAATTATCGCCTGCAGCCTCTTTGTTCCTTTTCTGTAGTCTCCCAAGACCACATTATCAAACTTCAGCAGCAAGATTTTCTACAATATTTCAAACACAAGGCTATAATTTATAGGCTAAGGCTATAATTTCTTTTTGCTCTTGTTGTTAAACCCAAGAACACGCCCCCCACTCAAATTATTTAAAGAGGCCTCAAATACTAGGCATAGTCCTTCCAGTAACATCACTGCCATGATCTCTGTGACCCTTGATTGTTAGAAACCTTATTAGAAAAAAAGGCAGTCCCCTGACTACCTTTGTGGCTGCTGCTGCTGAATAATACAGTGCCAACAAAGTGAAGCTGAAACAAATCTAGCATGCAATATTGTAGGATTTAGGGCAAGATATGGCAAACACAGACAAAAATTGGATTAGAAATATAAGAGAGAATGATACCCAATTTTCAGTTTGTACAGAGCATGTGCAGTGAAGTTAAAAAGCAAAGGGGGGCCAATGTAAGACGACAATTTATACATCTAAACCTATCATGGCTGGAAATGTGGGATAACTTGCCTAACAAGTACAAAAAATCAACCACACATCAAAGAAATGGCTGAGGCATGGAACGTATTACCTGAGTAATTTGCTGGCTCACACTGCTGGCAGGAAGTAGCTCCTTTGGGAGAAAAAGAATTTGCTGGGCACTGCTGACAGAAGGAAGAACCAGATTTGGCAGTGTAGGTGCCTGCTTTACAAGGAAAGCATTCAGAAGTATAAGCCACACCTAGGGAACATGGGAAAAAAGAAAAGAAATATGTTTGCAGCAAGCAAAATAATCCTCTGAACGCCACCAGCAGCAACTTTCACTAGAGATAGGCAATACTTTCTGACTCATGAGACTAATTTCACACAGATAACCAACCAATCAATCTATCTCAAATGAGGCCCCTCTCATAAAGTTCCACCTCCTATTTCCAAGTCCCCTCACCAATCTGCCACAAACTGTAGCAAAAACTGTACACCTGCAATTGTGATTCTGCCCTGACCACAAAACTCTCTAAGGAGAGAAAATATGGAATATAGACATGATTGATTGGAGAAGTCTTCAAAGTACTTGTGTCTCTCTGAATCATCTTCTTCTAGAATAGAAGATGGGGAGTTTTGCTCTGTTCAAGGGGAGCAGAGAAGCTATCTGAGTCTGTCATAATTCTGGTCACCACCATTTCATTAGATTCAGTGCATGCACTGACAAAACACATACCTGTAATCCCAATGTTTTTCACCAACACAGGCTTGGGGGTTTTGGACCAAACAGAGAAAGCCGTTGTCTTCCAGTACAAGACATTGTTGCCACGACTTAGCTCCACCTATAGATATTAAAAATCTAGTTAAAATGCTCAGATTATACGTATATTGAAATGCAGTGCTAGTTCCCAGTAATTCATACATTTTTCCTTCCTCAAGTTACTACTAGCTGCAGTTTTAAGTTTAAAAACATTGTATACTTACACTGTGTTTCTCCCAACCTTTCTCTGTAGTTCTCATCCACCTAGAATCTTCCACAGTTGGTTGACATTGGTCATTCTGAACCTACAATAAATGAAGATGCAGATAAGGATGCCATTTCTGTTCACAGGAATAGAGATTTATTGGATTCTCCATAGCACCTATTTAAGATGACACAGTTAAATACAATTTGAACATATGCTCTACTTTTGATGCTAGATGGAAACTTCTTTTTACAAGTTTGTATAATGAATGATATTCTAACTTTTTAGAATTGTGATACCTATCAAAGAATCCTGAAAATCCTATGGAATATGTATAATTCCCCAAGATCTTGTGTAAGAACATTAAGAAATAATATAACATTTGACATACTTTAATATTAAATTAATATTGGTTACCATTTTGGCACTTATAGCTCAGTCTCTAAAAATGTATATATTTAAGGCTGCACATTGAAATACAGTATGTTTTTCTTGATTACTAAAAAAAATACAGGCTACTAAAAATATTCAGGCTGATTCTAGCACACTTTGACTATTTTATTTAGATTGTAACATGTGAGTTGGAACCTTTTAATGCCCATTTTATTGATCTATGGGAATCTTTTCTATTACTATTCCTTTCAATATAAAATAATAGAGCCACTAATATTAATTAAAACAACATTTAAATGCATTTCAATATACTTTAGATTTTAGTCATCAAAAGTGCATTTTGAAGAACATGCCAGCAACAAATTCTGGACTAGAAATAAATATTGGAAAAGTCTTCTTGGTTATAACATTATTATAGTTATGAAAAGAAGTGCCAAAATAACAAAGTTGTTTCTCCAAGGAGCACAAAAAGCTATCACTTTGTTTTGAAAGCTCACCAGAACATTACCAAAATTCATGAGCAAATGCAATTCAAGAAAGAAAGAATATCTGGAAGGTGTTAACAGATTACTGCAAACAGATTACTGGATATGAATTTTAGTGGTGTCTGATTTAAATAAAATAGAAACAGTTTTATTCAACCTAGGAGGAGATACCAGATCACATGGAATGCAAATTCTTAAAAACATTGATTAGTTTCTGAAAGGCAACACATAATTGAAAATTTCTCTTATATAACATAAAATAATCAAAACCTAGATAGAATCTTTTAATTGAATTGCAAGAAACATACAAAGAATTCAAAGACAATGTTGCTGTCTGGGTAGATGTAGTCAAAGGAGACGGTCCCAGATTGCTTGAGGTTAACAGCGTACATCAGAGTAGCTATGCACTCATCCGTGTTGGAGGCAATATAATCTCCCTTAGGAATCCATGTTGATCTGGAACAGAAGAAAGAGCCCAGCAGTTGTGAGAGTACTACTGCACATCACCAGCAAACAGGTATTCCCAAAATATTACAATTGACCAAAGAAGTTACACAGTCAAATGCCAGATCTTGTATTTCCACAGAAAACAGAATAATATTTATGAATGATTAATTGTAATTTGTTTGTATCAGTTTAATTTGGTCTTGAAAACAAGGTTATGTAACAAAAAAGCTGCATACCTAGAGGAGCTGAGCCATATTGATATTATACTAATTTCATAATGAACACCATATAATCTATACACTCATTTTTACTACTGTATATGCATATATGGATAAAGCCACCTGAAGGCCAAAGCATATCGATTCAAGATTGTGTGTGTACAATGTAATACAATCATGAAAAAGGGATATAGATACCTTACTTTTTGCTTAACTGATTATATTGGAAAAGCTTTGTCCACTCTGAAGTATGGCAGATGCAGATGTCTGCATGCTTAGAAGGCACAAAGTTGAAAACAACTGCTTTAAAGCATTTCCTGGACTAGTTTCTCCCCCCCTCCCGATAATTTTATTAATTACATTAAACAGATATAACAACCTAATTCAGAAATATATCAAAAAGAATGAAAAAGAAATATTTAAAAAGTGTAGAAAAAATCCTTTCCACCACCACCCCTCCACTGCCACCAATGAAGTAGGAAGAAAAAGAAATTTCTACCAGACCAGTTTTTAATCTAAACAGCATAAAGGTAAATCACTACTGAGAGATAATTTGGTGTAGTGATTACCAGGTTAGAAACCAAGAGACCTTGAGTTTCAGTCTCATTCTAGGCATGAAGCTAGCTGTGTGACCTTGGGCCAGTCACTGTCTTTCTTTGAACTGGCAGGTGCTCACCTTGCTTCAGTTTTCAGTTTCAAGTAAAGAAGGCATTAATGTATGAACAAAATCTAGAGCAGAAGACTCAAAGCACTGGTGGTAATGTACAAAGGAGATAATGTTATTCTGAGCTCCCACACTTAGAGATAAATTAGCTGCAATGTTTCATAAACACTCCTACTCAAAATGCTGTCAAGCTTTAGAATTTGCAGCCTTAAGGTCACTCGCTGGCATATAGGTTGACTTTCAAAATAGATATTCCCAGCATTAATAACAACAGGTTCACTCACTTGGTGCAGTTTCCCAAGGACTCCAAGAGATTGTAATCAATTTCAAAATTGGTTGCCATGCTGGCAAATCCATGAGGCAACTCATCCCATTCATCAAATCTGACACCAGTCCCAAGAGAATATCTGCCCGCTGCACATGCCTTGCAAGACTGATCTTTCATATCCAAGAATTCACCTGCTTTGCAAGAAAATGCTGAAATACAGAAAAATCACCAAAACAAAATCAGGGCAAAAGATGAACCAGACCAACACAGGTAGCTTCAGTAAATCTGTTACAGATGACTTTATAGAACAATACTTTCTAATATCTTTCATATGTTAAACATATGACAAGGCTAATTTTTTGTTAGATAAAATGAAAGACATTTTCGTTAACTCCATTTTATATTTTCATTGCATACAAGTTTTCATTAGATACCTGGTACCAAAACATAACTGAAATAAAGCGCACACAGAGAGAATTAAAGACACTAAGGGCTGTTCCACATGACCAATCAGCCCACCCAAATGTTTCCATACTTGAAAATAAGTTCCTTTAAGTCAATGGAACTTTTTAAAAAGTGGATATCAAACTGTATTGTAAGACTTTGTTTTATATAAATACAAGCTATTTTTCCCATGTACATGAATAAACTATAATGAATCTCATGTTCACACAGTTCAACCCTTCTTTTTCTCTGTTTCCCCTATTATAGGTTTAAGCATCACACCAAGACGTTTTACCCACAATTTGCTAGATAAGCCAAAAAGGCTAGATTCATATGTAATTGTACAAAACATATGATATTCTTTTAAGAAGAAGAGAGTGTAAACCATGTCAATGGAAGTATGGATGGGGGATTTTTTTAATGTCCACCATGAGCTCCAGACATATTGTCCAGACACACACACACAGACTCCACACACACTTTGCACAAATGGATAGGTGAAAACAAAACAATTCTGCACCATGCATACAGCTCTTGTCTTTTGTAAGAAAGGTTACAAATATTAAATTTCCAATCAAGTTTTTCTTTGTTGTTCAACACGAGTAAAGGGTATTTCTGTGATTAGAATAGATCTACAATATTTCAGATGTCAAGGCCCTGTGCATACAAATGCAAGTACATAATATAGGTAGTCCTTGACTTACAACCATAATTAAGCCCAAAATTTCTGTTAATTGAGAAATTTAAGTGAGTTTTGCCCCATTTTACTATCTTTCTTACCATAGTTGTTAAATGAATTGCTGTAGTTGATAAATCAGTAACCTAGTTGTCATGTGAATCTGGCTTCCCCATTGACTTTGCTTGTCAGAAGGTCACAAAAGGGGATCATATGACCTTGGGACATAGCAACGGCCATAAATATGAACCAGTTGCCAAGTCTCTGAATTTTGTTCATGTGATTATAGGAATGCTGCAGAGGTCGTTAACTGTGAAAAATGATCGTCAGTCACTTTTTTCAGTGCCATTGTAACTTTGAACGGTCGCTAAATGAACTGTTGTAAGTTGAGGGCTACCTGTAACTTACTGAAATTATGGGAAAAACAACAGAAAACAGTATGGGGAGGATTCCTTTATCTAAATGGAGATGGAAATTTGGACATCCTAATTCCTTTTATATCATTTCTCTATGAACTTTAAAAAGAACGCAAGTGAATGATCTAAAAATGGGCAGAAAGGTCTATCTGATATTTAGTGTTATTTAAATATTCATGTCCTATCCTTTATAAAATTCAGAGTTAACAATGCCAGAGTAGGCTATTGCTCATTAATATGCTAGCTCCAGAAACCCTTTAGGCATGTGATTGATAGAATGATAGACTATAAAAAATAACGATGCATGACAAGATTGAGGGAAGTAGAAGAAGGGGAAGACAGGGAAAGATAAAACAGATGAAAAGGATCAAACAGATGACTGGAATATTGTTGGCAGATCTATGTTACTACTACATAGATAGTTCAAGATGGAAACCAGTTGAAGCAACTTGATGGCACCTTGTGAAATAATTATCTTTTAGAAGTGGGATGTATGTTTCTAAAGATACTATTACTTTATTTCTAACCAGTGGTGGGTTGCTCCCGGTTCGCCCTCCTGCCCAGACATCATCAAAAACATTCTGCGCATGTGCAGAAGCGCTGCACGCTCTCGAAGTGAGTGCGTGTGCCTGCGCGCTACCGACAGCGAACCAGTAACACCTGGATTTGAAACCCACTACTGCTTCTAACTAGTAACACTGGGAATAACTGTATGTATTGAATGTAATAGAAAGAACAAAAAGAGCTATGTACAAATACACTGGCTTTAATTTTTAGGTCCCATTTGCTATCATTGTGCTATCGGTAATTCTGTACTACTGGAATAAGAATGAACAATTTTATAGTTAAATTTAAATCAAAATTATACTTCTAAGTAAAAGTTGTATTTTCTTGTGTGGATGGATATAGAACAGTGATGGCTAACCTTTTTGCCGTTTCGTGCCAAAAGTGGGGGTCGCACAGGGGGACTGCACATGTGTGTGCCCACACCCTAATTCAATGCCCCCCAGGCCATGCACCCCAGCACATGCATATGCAACTCCTCCGCACTCCCCCCACTTTTGGCATATGACAGCAAAAAGGTTACCGGTGGGGCCAGAAGGCCCATTTTCACCCTCCCCAGGCTCAAGAGGTTTTCATGGAGCCTCCAGAGGCCGGAAACGGCCCATTTCTCAACTTCCAGTGGGACTGGAAGGCCTGTTTTTCACTCTGCCCAGGCTCCAGAGGCTTTGTTGGGGAGGATGAAAACGGCCTTCCCCATGATCCGTTACCCAACCTCCAGTGGGCCTGGAACACCCAAAAATCAGCTGGCTGGCACGCACATGTGTGCTGGAGCTGAGCTAGGGCAACGCTTATATGCCCACTGATATGGCTCCATGTGCCAACTATGGCACACATGCCATAGGTTCGCCATCATGGATATAGAATGTCTCTTTTAATATATTTGCCTTTATCGATTTTTAGAAGCACATGCAAAAGAAGTTTCTTTAAACTTATGAGACCGTCTTTTGCCACCAATAGCCTCCCATCGACCAGTTCGTTCTCACAGGGAGGGACTACTCAGGATACCGTCAGTCAAATTGTGCCGACTGGCGACTCCCAGGGGGAGGGCCTTCTCTGTAAGGGCTCCAACCCTTTGGAATGAACTGCCCCCTGATATACGAAACATCCCTAATCTCCGTGTTTTCCATTGTGCCCTCAAGACCCTGATGTTCAATTAGGCAGGGCTAAGCACGTTAACTGGGAATGATTAAAATATTATATAATTCTGGGTTTTATTTATTTGGGCTAAACTATGCTATAATTTTAATTATCAATTTTATGATGTTTATGTATCTTTTATTTTTTCTTGACTGTACACAACCTTGAGTCCTGTGGGAGAAAGGCAGTATAGATATATAATAAATAAATAAATAAACGTATTTGTGGTTCACTTGATTATGGACAAATTAATATCTAACATGGTAGTCTAATTATAGTTTAGTCACAATTTAAGGATTCTTTACTGATTTTTTTAAAAATTAGATTTATATGCCGCCCTTCTCCGGAGACTCAGACGGCTTACAATGCGTTAAGCAATAGCCTTCATACTTTTGTATATTTTATACAAAGTCAGCTTATTGCCCCCACAAACTGGGTCCTCAATTTACCTACCTTAGAAAGGATGGAAGGCTGAGTCAACCTTGAGCCTGGTGAGATTCGAACTTACAATAATTGCAGGCAGCTGAATGTTAATAACAGGCTTTAGTCTGCTGAGCTATCCAGGCTCTTTTGATGAGCTGCCTTCTATACAACATAACATTTTAAATCTCTGAAATGCTTTTTCTTCAGATATATCCTTGGTCAGGAGAAAAATATGACAGAGAGATAGTCTAGGTCAGTTGCAAATTTAAATTTCTCCCTTTTGAATCTTCACATATTATTGGAATTGGGGAATAAGACTACTTCGAAACAAAGAAATGGTTACATACTGTAATTCTATTGAAATGACAGTGTTGCCCCTGCTCTTAAACAAAGTATCTTGTAGCGTAGAGTAACCTTTGTCTCTGCTTCTGATAATGTTTGAAATGTCAAAAGAAAGAAATCAGTGGCGAATAAGAATGATGGGTGGCAGCAATCATGACTTACAGCATTCTGTGCCCTTGACGGGATCTGGCAGGCCAGTGCAGAGTCCTGAGGTGTGGGGCACAGCAACTCTCCATCTGGAGCCCATGTTACATGCTGTGTATTCATAATGGTATTCAGACTGGAAGAGAAAAAAAAGAGAGAGAGAGAGACCAAATAACAGGGTGTGCATTTAGTCCAATGACAGACAATTTTTTTCTTATTTTACAAAATTGTTTCTCTGCAGGATATAAGATAACTTTATTATTTTAAAATCTATAAACTACAGCAAGGTGGAAAAAAAAGAATCCAACTCTCCTAGAGATCTGCAGTTTTGTCGCATCTTAAAGACTAAACCACAATCACTCTCTGAGAATGCATCAGGCATTTTCTTGCAAAATATAGCTACAAAATGTGGATTTTTTTGAGTGGGTGGGAGACGACCGCTATACATAGTCAAGAGATATAGAAAACTAACTTGTGGTTGCCATCTAGTGGTTTTCTGGATGTTGAAGACCAGACCTCTAGCCCTATTACACACAACTACCTATCCTAATACGCCTACTAATCAATAACAACAGACGGTGCTGTTGACCATACTTCAAAACTCTGAAATCCAGATTCCAAAGCTATCTTCATATCTCCTCATGTAGCAGTAGAATAGGACATAATACAATCAGCCCAACTTCAGACCTTTGCTCCAGTTCTAATCTTATATATGCCTATTGTCTACCAGTAATGCTGGATTTTACAGCAAGCAAACTAGCCAATCCCTATGTCAAAAATAATTTTGAAATAAGCAAAATGTGACATCTAAAGAGTAAGCATAGTACTGTAAATATTTGTCAACATGTGTGGGTAAAAGAATCAACATAAATTCAAAAGTTAATTGCTACCAATCATGCAAGGGTTTCTCTGAATTTGGGCATAACTGGCAAATTTAAAACAAATATATTAACTGCATATTATCACCCAACTTGCTTTCCGTTTCTCCCATACACATTCAGGAAGTTATGTAGTTTCTGATTCAAGATGATCAGGAAAACTTTCTAACCTATCAAAACCCAACTTGAAAAAGAGAACACCAAGGATCTAGGACCAAAATGTTTGTTTTAATATCATGTGTGCTTGTAAATGCCTCTCTTTAATACCATTTTAATTTGAATTGATCCTTTTAAGACCTAAATATTTCACCAAACAAAATTATATTTATTCTAGCACAATAGAGGTTAACATAACAATGCAAGTTTTTCATGAAACACTTCCCTGAGAACCCAGATGGGGAGTTTTCCTGAGAAAGAAAAATAACTACATTTCTTTAGTATTCTAAATGGATGAACACTCAAAGTATATCTGTGTTTTACAGTACAGTATTCTAATCTAAACTTCAATTAAGCATAAAAGGCAATGCAAGTGCATAGATGCATTATACACTATAAATGCAGAGGTTAGAATGCCGTATTTCAGGCTAATTCTGTCCACAGTCTGGAGTTTGATTCTGACAGTGCTCAAGGTTGACTCAGCCTTCCATCCTTTCTAGATTGGTAAAATGAGGACCCAGATTCTTGGGGGCAATATGCTGACTCCATAAACCACCCAGAGACCACTATAAAGCACTATGGGATGATATATAAGTCTGCTATTGCTATATAAAAATGTCTTCCAGTTCCTTGCCAACATACTGCAAATTGTTAACTGGGGGCAGAGAAGGACTAGGAAATGAGCCGATTCCTTTTAAGTACTATATTTCTATGTTTTTACTGTCTAAATAAATCTATCACTGAATTTCTGCAACAGAGATTTTACAGATTGTTCTGCATATGTATTATGATATTTCTTCTGACTATAAAATGTGGGCAAGTTACGCTAAGCTTGGCTAACCAAGCTACAAATAGCCTGAAAGCTTTATTGCATCCATGAGTGGAATCAGAGGAAAAGTACAAATGGGTTTGATGGTGAGCACTTTGGGGTTTAATTACTGTAACTGCAGATGGGATGTAGTTAAGTTACCTAGCTATTTTTATATTCTATGTTTTAATATAATCCTAACATTGGACTGAAACCTTTCCTATCCAGGAAGTTTTAATAATTACCTTGCTCAAATACAATAATGGTTATAAGGTCAAGTTGTCTAAGTTCTGATTCAACAGAAAGCAAACATACAGCTGTGCCAATGAATGACTTCAGGCATAACAACCATCACCATCTGAATGCACGATTGCCTCCACATGGGAAACATGCTAAGACTGCATCTGTCACCTGTGCAGCTGCCCTTACTTCAGACTGATCTTAATTCTGTGTAAAAAAAAAAAAACTATAGGCAACACACTGTAAGGCAGGAATAGCCAGTCTATGTGAACTGAACTACAATGCATAGCATCCCTTAGTACTGATCTATCTCCAGCCTCCTTTGAGCTCTTTGAGAAATTTTGAGATGACTGGCCAAAATAAGATTTTTTCCCCCAACCGTAATTAAAATCATCCCAAGATGCCTCTCTCTTTCCAATAGTCCACACAGTTCTTAGAAGTTAAAAATCAAGCTTTAAATTTCTTGTTAAATAACAGCAATAAAAAATTATATTGTCTGGAGAACACTTGGTTCTAAGCTAGCAGAATGGGGGGCTCTGGCTTCCCAATTTAAAGATTAATTTGTTTGTTTGGAACACACACAGCAGTTTTAAGTGAAGGAGAAAAAATAACAAAAGATAGTTCTAGGTAAATATTATTTTCCCCAAGATGTGAATTTTATGAGGATCGATCAAGCCCACACCTTTGGTCTCCCAATACATTTTCTAACCTGGTTTAATCTTATTTCTTGGACCTTGCTGTGTACATCCATATGGAAGAACAGCTGTTACATGGGCAAAGTGTTCTCTGCAGCTAATCACCTTGAAAACCAATATCTTCCCAACAGAGGCCAGGAAGGGATGTTTATGTAGGAGTTCAAGCTAACACTGAAGGCAAATATAGTCAGCTGGAAAATTGATCATAACTGTATAACAAAACACAACGGGAATATAAGGCAATTGTTAAGTATTCTATATCACCACCACCCTTATCTTAAGAGGAAGAAAATGGCTTGGACCTTAAAGTGCAGGAACCTAAATACGTTATTTTGGAATCATTTTATCAATAACAAATCCATACATACATATACAGTATATTCAAGACATATTTTATCTGCATAGGACATGCTAGAGCTTTATAAAAACAACCAGTAACAATGAAAAAGGACCACATTTGTTTATTTTTTATGTCCCCTTTATTATTATTTATAAATAACTGAAGGTGGCGAACACACCTAATACTGCTTCTGCCTCCTATTTTTCATATAACAACCTTGTGAGGTCATAGTCTGTGTTGTATTGAGCTACAGACCTCACTAAATACTTGGTATAGGTTCTGTTCCTGTTTGTCACTCACACTGTAACTTAATATGTGCACAAGGAGGCTAACCTGTGCAGAATCAAATGTACAAAGACCTTATCTGTGCAATCTGTAAATACACAACCACTGTACTTTTGGAATCTAAGAAATCTCGACCTGCAAGCTCTTAAGAAAATGAAAAGAGGTAAGAGATCAGAGCACTTAAATATCCCAGTAAGGCAGTAAAAGCAACTGAAGATTGGAAGAGAGGCCAACATTGTCCCAATAGGCAGAGCACAATGACCTTCTGTATATTTCTATAAACTCTCTTCGCTATTAGATCATCAGATAACATATTATACCAGATTACCAGAAGCAACTTAGTTGCAGAATTGGGAACCATTTAAGAACTAGAAGCAATACTTAACTTTTTTTTTTAGGAATGCATGGGTTATAGTAGTGTGACCCATGAAAAATGGGGTGAGCTAAAAAAATTTTCTTTGTTTTTGTGAGGAATTTTAAAGTGTTGGCGTTTAACATTAAAGTTTAATTTAACACTAACAAATTAGATTTTTTAAATTGTTGTTTATTTAAGTTAAACCTATTGCTTTAGATTAGGTTTGAGTGTTTTGTCTTAAAATGAAAGGAAAACACACTACAATTTTCAGTAATTATGGGAGCTGAGACAGTTTTAAAAATGAGATTTGGTTAGGTCTTCAGTTGATTTACATGTTGGAGCACAGGGGCAGTTTTTCAGTGTAGGGCCCTAATTAATTTATTTGTTCAATTTATTACCCTCTCAATCACCAAAGCAACTCTAGGCAGTTTACAGTTTTAAAAAACAAGTTTAAAACATACAGTAAGAAAATATTGCTCACCTCCTTGGGAAACTAATATTGCAGAGGTGGTATTCAGCAGGTTCTGACCAGTTCTGGAGCACCATAGTGGAAATTTTGAGTAGTTTGGAGAAATGGTAAATACCACCTGTGACTGGCCCCACTCCCATCTATTCTCTGCCTCCCAAGTCCCAGCTGATTGAGAGGAAATGTGGACTTTGCAGTAACCTTCCCCTGGAGTGGGGAGGGAATGAAGATTTTACAGTATCCTTCCCCTACCACGCCCACCAAGCCACGCTCACAGAACCTGTAGTAAAAAAAGTTGAATCCTACCACTGCAATATTATAATACAAAACAAGATACACCATGCATAGTTACAAAAAGCTCTGTCTCAGATTTGAAAAAATCAGGTCTTAATGGTTTTTTTTTTTGAAGGACAACAGGATTGAAGCTCTGCAGAATTCAGGGGAGAGAATGCTAGACCATAGATCTGAGAGGGTAGAGAAGGAAGGTCCTAAAATATGACATTTCTTTACTGGCCTGGAACACACCAGCCAAACAGGGTGTCTGGAATAACCCAATAATTTTCCTTCTAACAATAACTATTCATAGAGTTAATAATGGTAGCCTTAGTTTTTTTAGAAAAATCAAATGTGTCATTTTGGATTGAAAGAATACTTTATGCAGATAGTTTTAAAAAAGAATAATTAACAAGAAATTGTGTTGAGCATCCCAGAACTGATTATGGAAAATTCTTAGTTTTTGCAAGCCCAAAAGTTTCAAAACATTAAGAAAAGATCAATGCAGAAAGTAGAGAACAGAATGTTAGTTGCTGAAAATTGCTGCAGTATGAACTATTCTAAGCATAATCAAGAAAGTAGGACTACTTTACAATTTCTGAAATATCAGGCTAATTTCCTTAAAGAGTAATGAAAATCTACTTTCTGAGGAGTATAAAAAAAAGGCAGCCTCCCCTGCAAAAAAAAACAAAAACAAACGAACAACCCCCCCCCCAAAACTCCAAGCTTACTTAGACTTACAGAAAGATACCGTAGGTGTTCAGTTCTAATAGCAATAGCACTTATATACCACTCTACGCTGCTTTACAGTATGCCCTAGTTTTATTCATACTGAATTACAAAAATGTATTTTAAATACTGTAGAACTGCCTTTGAAGACAATTGTGCTGTCAAAGTTACCATGGGTTCTGAATAACTAGGTCATTCTTCCTTTACCATTATCATATTACACCGGTCCTTTATCAGATACACTAATTGCCAGGGCATTTCTCAGAATACCGGTTTTGATCATTTGGGTCCCAGTTATTTGAAGCATCAAAAAGATCTCAACAAGCTCATCAAATGTTAAGGGAGACTCCTCGGCCCACCACAAACATCAGAGGGCTGGCAAACACTAAATCAGAAAGCCTCAGTTCTTTCGGAGAAGTATGAATTTTGAAACTATCATGGATATCTTCACAAAATGGCACTCACATGGGCACAGAATGTCAAAAAGCCTTCATTTTGTAAAGCAACCCCAAGGCAGACATGAATCTGCCAGTGCTTCCAGGAGATGTTAAATACTTTTTGGGCTCCAAGTGGATTCAATTATCTAGCACTATATTGTGGAAAAAAGTGATCCTGTATTATATTTTTGATATGCATTCTTTTTGTACTTGTAAGCAGCCTTCAAAAGTCTATGATCACGAAAAATATTTCTGTACATAGACAGAAAACTACTGCCTTCCATGAACACTTATTCCATAGTGTCATCTCTTTAAAGTGTCATGGAATTCTATTTTTTTAAATAAAAAGAAATGTCAAATAAGGAGGGAAAATGTAATATGTTCTATTTGGTGCTTTGATTCTGCTTTTGGTTAATATGTCAGTCTTAGTTCTTGTTTTTAAAAGAGAATGACATTACAATTAATTCTTGGTTACCTTCTATGACACTTTTCTTCACATGTCATTTTATCAGCATCACATTTCACTGGATGTTTTTATACTTTGTTTCAATGCTTTGTCAACCCTCCCAATACTTTTTAAAATAGCTTTTGAGGTATGTTTCAGCTTTCTTCCTCATCTGACATTTCCTTTTATGAAAAAAACACAATATGGTAACCTTAAAGAATCATTATTGTAGTGTATGTTTTCTCAGGAAACAATCGTTCCTAATTCTTGTTCTCTTGAGGTCTCTAAAGTTGGGAAAGATGGAAGGAAAAATGGGAGAATAATTGGAGGACTCAAAGAGTCAAGCTAGGAACAGATCATCCTGGAGAAGATCCATTTATATGATTGTATAGAGTTTACACTCTTATGGCACCTAAGCATCAAATCAATATTTGTTCACTGTTTTTAAGTTTCCTGTGTGGGGAAGTCAGGCTACAGCTCCAGGGCTAGGGTGGCCAAACCTAGCCAAAGTTTTGCAGTCCAAAGTTTTGTGATAATGATAATGACCACTGAAAACTGACAGTGCATTTTCCCATTTTCAGATTGGCAAAACATACACAAACACAAATAGCAAGATAAATTTTGAAATAGGCACTTAACAATTACACTATATCTATTCTCAGTCGCTCCCCCCCACCACCCAATTTGTGTGGTTCACAGCCATACTTGCCCCTATTTAAAGGTATCCATGGAAGAGAGACACACCAACATTACTTTCTCATACAGCTGGCTACTTCTTCACATCATGAAATGGCAGAGACTCAATAGCCCAGCTCCTATTTAGAGTTCTACAAAGTACAGGTGGTCCTTGATTTACAATAGTTTACTTAGAGACCATTCAAAGTTACAACAGCACTGAAAAAAGTGACTTACAAACTTTTTCACACTTATGACTGTTGCAGCATCCCCATGGTCATGTGATCAAAATTAAGACACTCGGCAATGGACTCACATTTATGACAGTTGCAGTGTTCAGAGTCATATATCACCTTTTGCAATCTTCTTATAAGCAAAGTCAATGGGGAAACCAGATTAGTTAACTGTGTTATTAACTTAATGACTGCAGTGATTCATTTACCAACTGTTGCAAGGAAGGTCGTAAAATGGGGCAAATTAATTTAACAAGTATTTACTTAGCAACAGAAATGTTGGGTTGAATTATGGTCATAAGTTGAGGACTACCTGTGGGCAAGTGTATTCAGCACTGCCATTCCATGACAGCTGTTAGCACCTCTGAAATTATTGTCTTGTGTAGTTGTATGTAGCAAGTATGCCAGCCTTCAAAAGCAGCTCTTTGGGGGTACTATACTTTTTTAGCACCAAATTTTATTATTTGCCTAACAAGCACAGTAGTGAACAGTTGTGAGTTTATCGTGTATCTGTGGCAAAACAACAACACTCCAGAAAGAATTTTAACATTCTTTAAATGTCAGATCTTTTTTAAAAAATAATCTTCAAGGCATACAGTAGTCATTTAAAGTTAAACCATCATATTTAAATGAAGAAACACATGCACAAATATCTTAGGGCTATGATGGTGAACCTATGGCACGCGTGTCACAGGTGGGCACACGAGGGTTGCCCTAGCTCAGCTCCAGCACGCATGTGTGCACTGGCCAGCTGAATTTCAGGCCTTCTGGCCCCACCAGAAATTGGGAAATGGGCTGTTTCTGGCCTCCGGAGGGCCTCCCAGGGGGTGGGGGAGGCTGTTTTCGCCCTCCCGAGGCTCCAAGAAAGCCTCTGGGCTTAGGGTGAAAAATGGGCCTACTGGGCCCACCATGCCATCACGTGCCAAAAGCGGGGGGAGCGCATGCCTGAGGGGGATGGAGGGCATTGAATTATAGGTGTGGGCACACGCACGTGTGACCTCCCCATCCTCCCTCAGCTTTTGGCACATGACGGCAAAAAGGTTCGCCATCACTGTCTTAGGAGGTGAAATATATATTTCTTGACCACACTCTGCAAACACCCCTGCATTTAGCTTTCTTACAGATCCAAATTTCTGGAACTGCATTCACATTTTCTTAAACAAATGAGAGACCTTTTTAAGTCATTCCCCAAAACTAGTTGTCAAACTAGTGTGCAGAAATACTTTTGCTTTTAGGCTGATGAAAAATTATATGTAAAACACTAGCTCTTCAAAATAGCAGTTTAAAATAAAACCCTTTGAAGTTTTACTGTTACATGCATTTAAATAGGCAGAAAAGGAAATGGGTGTCAGCAGTTATTTTATACTGTCTATTTGATAGGGATGATTTTTGAAATCCTTGATCTTTCTCAGCATATTTAGATCTCCATACTAGAGAAAGATGCAGCTATATGCAATTTCTTTTGGTACATTTTATTTCAGTTGAGCAACTTTCAGTCTTCAAAAGCAAATTCATTTTCAAGTGACAGAACACTCTAGATATCATGCTTTGAAAAAATATACAAGCATTCTCTGTATTTCTCCAGAGAATATAAATATTCCTTCAGATAAACACCTTGAAAGGTGGAAAAACTGTTCCTCAGTATCTAGACTTCCCTAAACCTCCATGATTCACTTTCTCCAGCTATGATGCTGCTGTCTAGAAGGCAATTTAGTGTTTGAAATTATGGCTACAAATGCAAAGGTGAGGCCTGAATAAAACATTTATGTCATATGTAAACAACATAGGAAACTAGGATTCTCAAGTCAAATTCTCTGATAGTTTATGCACAATTTTAATCTGTGATTTTAGTCCTCAAAGTTTTCTAAAGCTGTTGTTTTAGTCAGATACTAAGGGAAATAATGTAATACATGAGGAGTAACAAGGTCAATTGTATTTAATGTGTTTATTATTAATTCAATTCAATTAAATCAAATTTACCCTGGCTCCACCAATTTCATGTCTGTTCCTGGCAGCTAGTCTTTGCCTGAAAGAAGACATGCAGGCCAAGCAATATTCAAATATTCCAAGCAATTCAATTCAATCTTTATTATGGTCACAGACCAGCACAATTCCAAGCAATTTTCTTGGCACACATGTTTGAATATACTAGAAAAATCAAATCAATCTTCACTACAGTCATGGGAACAAAGGCACAAAGTTCCCACACCTGTTAAAGAATAAGGAGTTTCTCAGTTCTCTTACAAATGACATTCCAAACTATTCCAGTTGAAGCCCAAAGGGTTACAAGCATTTTTCCAATCAGAAAATCAAGCAATACATCTCAAATTACTCATCTAGCTAGAAGTTGAGTGAAAGATCAACATGACATTCACAATCATGCAGCAGAACTAATCTACGGTACTTGGAGGAGAAGCCAGTACCCAGAATAGCCTCCTTATCATTCACTTGGCATGTCAGCAGTACCAAGATTTTAAAAGGTCTAATTCTCAGTCATACTTAATAATGAGGAATGAAATACCTCATTGCACCCTCATAAAGTGTACTTGTTTAATGGATGCAGAGCTTTTCTTGTTTCACTGTGTACCTAATTATTATTATGGCTGGTAGTTTGGGAAACAGTGTTCCTAATAAGATGCCAATTTTGTTTAATTCTTTTGTTTAATCCTGGAGCAAAATTCAATATTTTCTATCAGATGCAGGGTAGTTTGTATATGACATGTTGAGCCGTAATTTGTTGGTGGTAAAAAAAATGGGGCTTGGCATCACACAACCCAACACTCTGAATCAGGACAATGGTCCAGTTTTATGCATATCTCTTAAAATTAGGTTATAGAGAATATTTAAAATGTACAATTCCATGCAAAAAAAAAAATCATTTGAATTTTTCTGCCAGTTTCCTTCAATTTAATGAGAAAGTTTTTGAAATTTATTTCAAGTGAGATGAAAGTATTGATGAACTGTGATAACTTGTATTTAAATAATTGCAGGCTGATCAGGGTTTCTGCATGAAAACTCCTCTATTTCATTCCCTCATCATTCGCCCAGCAGTTGGCAGCTCCTCTGCCTTCCTATGCCTCCTTTCAATCCCAAAAGAATTTTCTCATTGGACTTTCAGATAGGGAAGTCTAAACACCTAGAAAAGTTTTAGAATGATGGTGAGTTGTATAACAGAAAATACATACCAACAAACAAAATAAAAGATTGTGTGGCCACTCATAACAATAAAACCAAGGTATAATAAAAAAAAACGCATAAAAAGAAAAACAAAATTTCACTCTTATGCTTTTCATTTGTATTTTCAATTATTATAAGACATTTTAAAATGTTTAACACATTAGGATATAAATTTAATAAAATGAATACATTTTAAATCATCTCAGACATTTTTACTTCAATTCAAGCAATCACGGAAATCTGTGCCTCTTTTAAGAAGCAAGATCTGTGATAATCATGGGAATCCTGTATATAAATTGCTGTTCTTAGCAAGAGATTCATACAGTATTTGTTGCTGGCACTTGTCAGAATTGAACTTTATCTGGCACATATGTACATACATACACCAGCAAAATGATCACTAAAGCAAACTATATTACTGAGACAATGAGAGAGACAGGGAAGATTGTTGGTTGCTGCTGTCTTGTTTAGATAAACTTATCTCCTATAGCAATGCCAGCTTTACTCAAGTCACTCCAGTGTGAATTGTTCTCAAGTGCAGAAATTTGGGCATAAGTATGTGCATTGGTCAGAAAATGATTTTTTAAAACTGCTGTTTACTACAATTACTGTTGCATATACAAATACTCACTAACTAAGGTAGTCGCTAAATGTAAGGTAGCTATATTAGAATAGAATAACACAGTTGGAAGGGTCCTTGGAGGTCTTATAGTCCAACCCCATGCTTAGGCAGGAAACGCTTCACCACTTCAGACAAATGGTTATCCAACATCTTCTTAAAAACTTTCAGTGTTGGAGCATTCACAACTTCTGAAGGCAAGTTGTTCCACTGATTAATTGTTCTAACTGTCAGGAAATTTCTCCTTAGTTCTAAATTGCTTCTCTCCAGGGTGAAATGTAAAATCTGTTACTACTGGGTGGGTGTGGCTTGGTGGGGAGGGGGTAATGTGACTGGGTGGGTGTGGCCAACTTTTTTTTTTTAACTTTTCAAAGCATTTTTTCTAATGCTTTGAAAAGCCTCTGGCAATCAGGCAACTCAGCTGGGATCGTCAGAGAGGTTTTTTAAAAAATGCCTCTCTGCCAATCAGGCAACTCAGCTGGGATCGTCAGAGACTTTTCAAAGCATTTTTTTTACCACCTCTTCCGCCAAGAGGTTTCAGAAAAAAATGCTTTGAAAAGCCTCTGAAGATCCCAGCTGAGCCGCGCAATCATCAGAGGCTTTTTTTTTTTACTTTTAAAAGTATTTATTCGGCGGAAGAGGTTGTACAAAAAATGCTTTTAAAAGTTTTTTCAAAAAAGGCCTCTGATGATCGTGCGACTCAACTGAGCATGGTGGGGGGGGGGGCGCAGGGATTTTTGCTACCAGTTCTCCGAACCACCTGCCACCATCGCTACCAGATCGCGTGATCCGGTCCGAACCAGGAGCATTTCACCCCTGCTTCTCTCCTTGATTAGTTTCCACCCATTGCTTCTTGTACTACCCTCAGGTGCTTTGGAGAATAGTTTGACACCCTTTTCTTTGTGGCAACCCCTGAGATACTGGAACACAGCTCTCATGTCTCCCCTAGTCCTTCTTTTCATTAAACTAGACATACCCAGTTCCTGCAACCATTCTTCATATGTTTTAGCCTCCAGTCCCCTAATCATCTTTGTTGCTCTTCTCTGCACTCTTTCTAAAGTCTCAACATCTTTTTTACATCGTGGCGACCAATATCACCAATATATTCTTCTAGAGTATGATTAATGCAAGGCAGAAAAAACAGAGAAGAATAAATTTTGTATTTATGAGATCTCTTTCCAAACACAAATATGATTTTTAAAAACTCTTTTAGGAACTTATTGCTGGAGACAAATGGTCAAGCCATTTGTCTCCAGCCATCATCTATAGAAAATAGATAGTAGGCATTTTTTTAAAAAAGATCCTTGAATTTGATTCAGCATGTGGTTTTAGATCATCTGTAGCTCAGTCATATAGCATACATCCTGCATATAAAAACCAGCAGAAATTCCATCTCTGGCATCTCTCCAACAAAGCAAGGAAAGACTCTTCTCAGACAAGTGTTGCTGTTACTAGTCAGAACCCCTTGAAGACTATCAGAAAACTGAGTAGTTATGAGAATGCCAAGCTTTGATTATGCTGCATGTCTCCTAAGGAAACTGTACTGGAGGCGGATGAGCTTTTGGGTTCAACTTAAAAACCTGTATGGTTTGTAGCCTAAATTTCCCAGAGATTGCCTGCTTTCAGTAGAATCTGTCATCCATTCAGATCAAGGAGAAAAGGAATGCTAATGAATTCTGCGAAACATCCTTCTTGGGATGCCTTGGTAATGCCCCCCACCCCCTTGGAATAAGCTTCTGGATACAAGGACTACCTCTTCCCTGCTAGGTTTTGAAGGGTCCACCTCTTCCAGAGGACCTTTGGGGACAGAATGGAGTATAGAACTACCCTCTATTGTGGGTACATTTTTACGGTACAATATGCTGTGTTTCTCTGTGATTTTATATTTTTTTAACCCTGTTACTGAAAGTCATTTATACTGCTCAAAGTCTATACTGATAGAAGTAGCCTAGAAAATTAAGTATGTAAATAAATAAATAAATTTACTTCCTTAAGCTGATGATGAAGCTAATTAGGCATTTTGGGAGTTGTGCTCCTAACACAACTATAGGGTACTAGGTTGGAGAAGGCTGAGATGGGCCACTGTTCATAATATAAATACTGTTTCTTATGTTAATACTTGGCTTCTATCTACCTTAAACAATCATTTGTCAAGGTAGCATAATTTTCATATCACTTAACCTATACATCTTGGCAGTAAAATCCCTTAAAATCCATAGGGCTAACTTCTGAGTAGATGCATCTGTAGTATATACTATTCTATATACTGCAAATGATTAACCTATCGCAAACATGCACATGGAAGTAAAAACCTAGAATACCCTTCTGAAATAATTCATTCTCCTCTAAACTGGACTAAGCTTTGTTAATGGTACTGCTAATTTGTCCAAACTGATAGATAAGAATTCACTCATCTCATAGTCCGTGATATTTATCTGTGAGGAACAGATTGTAAAAAAACAACAGAGTAGGAACAAGTAGTTCTTATCTGTACCAATCACATACTTCTGTAGGCACTTTGAGTCTGCTATCCTGCCAAGGTTTGGAATCAAGTGCTGGGGCCAGCCCAGAGTCTTACTTCTGCCTCTGCTATTTTTAGCAGATTTCATATCCAATACTAATATCAAAGGAGGTGCAATTGCTCAGCAGCTAAAGAAGCTGGATTTGGGAGCTGGAAAGCTGACAGTCCGGGTTTGAGACTTGCAGGTGTGCAATGGGGTGAGTGCCAATTCCTGCCCCAGCTCCTGTCCACCTAGCAGTTCAAAAGCATGCAAATCCAAGTAGATTAATAGGTACCACTTCAGTGGGAAGGTAAACAGCATCTTGTATGCCTTTGTTGTATAGCCATGCTGGCTACATGACTCCAAAAAAGTCTTCGGACAACAATGACTCCCTTGGCTAAGAAATAAGAGATGAGCACCACACCCTAGAGTTAGACACAACTGGACAGGGAAACCTTTACCTTTTACTAATACAAAAGCGAGTTTGTCATTAATGACAATGCATATGGTTTCAGTTTCCCAAATTATTTCAAACCAGTACTTAATAGTCTATCATACCTTAATTATTCAACCTAATAAGGTAGACAACCTCTTTATAAAAAAAAGACTGGAAACACTTCTCTTATACAGCAGAATAGGAACTTCTGAAACCAAATTGGAATGTTGTGTTAAAAGCATTGATACTATCCATTCATTCATTCAGCTTGACAATATTCGGCTTCACCACATACCATAGTTGCCGCAACTTTCATTATCGCTGAAAATCAGATTTCTGCAACAAATGTCAATCTCAGCTAGCATGATAGCAAATTTATAATCGGAACTGGTTCTACTTGCCCAAGTTCTCAGAATTGGTATTCCAACTCCCATAAACAACTTGAGGTACTAAATTCTTGCTCAGTCTATATGCCTTTCATTTTTAATGATTCAAATGCCAAAGGCAGAGTATGAAACCAAGTGTACCCAGAACATTATATTTTATTGATGAACTAAATATCTGCTAAAGGTTCACCTCTCCCTTCTGAACTTTATCATTGGACAATATCCTGATGAAATGATAAGTCCTATTAAGGCAACATTTGTCATTTATCACAAATATCTGGAAAAGTTCTTTATATAAAAGTAACTTCAGACTCCAGTACCCAATTTTTAAATTTCCTAGAAAATATTTATGGATTACAAAGGGTTTTTGTATCTTTACTAAGCTTAGTGATAGTTTGGAAACAAGTAGGTCTCTTTGTAAGTCACAGACCGATGCTTCTGGTTTTTCCAGTTTTGCTTCGAAATTGCATTCAGCTTTTTTTCAACCAGTCATTTAAAGAATTTTTAAAAATAGAGCCTTCCCTGTCATTAGCTATATCTCCTTTGTCACTTCTTGTCCTGTTGCTTTTTCATGGGTATCATTGTGGACATGGCATGCTTTGTTCACTAATTTTTTAGAGGGAATTCACATGGTGCTATCATCAATTCATCTTCCACAGGAACTTTCATAAATAATAGTTATTTTATATTTTCATGAAAATGGAAAAGAAGCATGATTTCAATAAGAATAATTTTAGCACTATTTGTTTGACTTCTTTTAAAGGAGAGTTTGAAGGTTTTGAAATTTCAAAAAAATAAATCTAAAACAGGTTGTCCTCAAGGTACACCCACAACTGGGACCAGAATTCCTGTTGCTAAGCAAGGCAGTATTAATCTTGATAATGTAGCAAGATTAGTAATAAGATAATAAAAAGGAGATATATATTCTCCTTTTTATGTTATTACTAATCTTGATACATTGATTATATGTGTGTGTACACACACACACACACACACACACAGAGAGAGAGAGAGAGAGAGAGAGAGAGAGAGAATAATCTAGATATTGTTGGACTATAGCTTCCAGCAATTCCCTAAAAGAATAATGAGGTCTGATGGGAGTTACATTCCTTGATATAAAGCACAGTATTAATTTAACAAAAAGGTATTAAAACCCAAGATGACAGTATGGTTTTTATTATATGGTTTTTAATATTTCATTATTGTTATGATATCATCTATACATATAAAAGCTAAAACCATTAACGCCGTAATCACGAAATCTCTAGAACCGTGAAGCCTATAAACTTACCACATATGTTCCTCTTGGCTTCTAGGTGCTCACTAAGAAAGGATTTCTTGAAATGCGCATCAGAGCATTAGTATTTCCTATATTATGATTAACACACTCTGATGCTAAGGAGTTCTACTCCCCCTCCCCACCTGAAAAGAAATCTGTTCCAAATGCAAAACACAAGCAGAGGAGAGGAGTTCCACTTTCAGCTTTATTTTCACAGCAGGAAGCAGCTTTAAAACAGAACACTTGAGCTAAGCCATGCCCACCCTCCTTCCTGTCTCCTTCTTGCTCACACAGCAGATACTGTTTCACTTTCCAAACAGCCCTCTGATGTTAAGGAGTTCTACTCCCCCTCTCCACCTGAAAAGAAATCTGTTCCAAATGCAAAACACAAAGCAGAGGAGAGGAGATTCACTTTCAGTTTTACTTTCACAGCAGCAACCAGGGAATAGATAGGAGGCTTTTGTAGGGCAAGGCTGAGGGAGAGAAGGGGATAGGATAGGAGTACAAAGCACGGGTATCCAGCTAGTAATACTATAACTCTACAGTTTACAAACTCTTACAACATTATTTCCAATATGTCAGTTTGACTACATTCAGTATATCTCATGAAGTATGCAATGAAAGAACACACTTATATAAGTAACCATATTGACCAAATACTTATTTTCCACCATAATTTGCAAATAAATTCTTTCCAAATCAGACAATGTGATTATCTGGATTTGTTTTCTCATTTTATCTCTCATAGTTGAGGTCTACCTATGATGTCAATTACAGGCCTCTCTCATCTTTTTAAGTGGGAGAACTTGCACAATTGGTGGCTGACTAAATACTTTTTTGCCCCACTGTAAGATGTGATATAAGAACTTTTCTCTCTTCCTGGCATATAGACGAAGCTAGTTGCCCAATGATAATTTATAAAAGATTGTGGTTAATAACTCTCTTTTCTTTCACAATCAGGACTACTATCTTTCCCAAACTGAGAATAAGAAATTGCCATTGTTGAGGGGAAAAATACTTCTGATCTCTTCTTTATGAAAATGCCAGAGAAGCAGAGGGCAACATACAAATTCAATACAAAAGCATGGCTTTTAGTGTTCTGCAAATTACATCATTCAGTTTCGTGGTTAAAAGTGATACATTAAGGAAGTTTGCCTTCCCTGATTTTAAATCTATGTATTTTAATCTTGGTAAAGCAAACCAGTTGTGCTGGGAAGCTACATATCAAAACTGAGATATAGAAATATTCCTAGATAACGTGTTTATCAACATTAAATGATTCAGATAAGCATCCGTTATCACAAAAAAATGACAATAGTGAAATTATATGAAGGCAGAAAAATATACTCACTTTCAAATTTATGCTAGATTAGACTTGAAGAGGAAACAAATGACCTTGAAGATAAATTGCCCTCATTTATCTCCCAGTGCTTCTAATTCAATAACAAATTATACAAGGGAAGTAAAATGACAATTTCCTCAGAAAACACCTTATAGAAGGCAGAAGGCTGCTGGAAGAGAAAGAGCCAAGAACTCATAGGATAAGCAGCCAATAAAAAATAGTCAGAGAAAATATGTTTCTAAAAAAAAAACGTATTAATGAAGCAAGAGGAAGTAGGTGGATACAGAATGAATGGAACAGGATTAATAAACCCCATTATGGCTGCAGATCCCTGAATGTGCTACAATCTTGCAAATGATGATTTATGAATCAATAATTTGAAGTAATATTGATAAGATCAATAATTGATAACAGCATTCACACATAATGACAAAGTGTTATTTTTTCTAATCATGATGCTTTGAACAAATCATAATGGCCTGGTTTGAATATACTTCTAAGTCATAGAATTATATTCTATGTTTCACTCAATACTCTAAGCCAAAGCTCAACAAAGCATATTAAGATTTAGCATTACATGCTTATAATCAATTTAAAAAGAGAAGGTGTTTGTGTATAATTTAATTATTTATAAAAAGGAAGGCTAGAATACCAAAAAGCAAAAAAATATCATAAAAGGTAAATGTTTCCCTTTCATTCATGTCTGGCTCTTGAGGTGATACTCATCTCTGTTTCTTAGCTGAGGGAGCCAGCGTGGTCCAAAGATATTTCCATGGTCATGTGGCCATATGACTATATGCTGAGGTGCACAGAATGCTGTAACTTTCCCTCCCAAAGTGGGAAGGTTATTGACTTCCATTTCCATGCTTTCAAACTGCTAGGTGAGCAGGAGCTGGGACAAGTAACCCCATCATGCAGTGCTCAGGTCTCGAGCTATCAGCTTTTGAGCTGACAAGCTCAGTATCTTTAACCACTGAGCCATCACACCCCCATCATACATCATGCAACCATCATATATATATTTTTTTCAAAAGATACTTTTTAGTCCTTCGTAAACCATGGAGATATTCTTAGAAAAAAATAGAGGTGCTGTCATTCAATACTTTGCTTTAAAAAAGGGAAAGCTGAAAAAGACAGTTTATTGACTAGAGAAAGTTGTGGGAACAATTTCATACCACCATCTAGCAAACAAGGTGTGTGTATATGTGTGGCAGCCATTTTGCAAAAAGGCCTCGGAGTTCGATTTGTGATGGGTACATTAATTGGAACCTGACAGGCATTGTTTCAACATTCCAAAGATGTCCACAGTCCTAAAACATTAAGTTTTTCTTAAAAGTGAGAGAAAATTAACCCCCTCAAATCAACCATTTGTTGGGAATGGATGTATATTGCAACTATTAATGCCAAATAACACACTTAGTTTATTTAATCAAGATTATAATATATTCCATAAAAATAAAAGGAAAAATGTATCAACATATATCAATAATAAAAACAATGATCATGAGACTTATTAGGATACTAAATATATCCTAATGCCTTACTATCACTATACATTTATCTTAAGTGTATCTGTTAGGGATTGCAAAGTCATTTCTAAAGGGAATCTACTGAAACAAACAATATTTTTTAAAAATATTTTTAATTCAGAAAAAGGGAAATTAGTCCTTGAACGCTTTGGAAAGTAAGTTTTGTAGTTGCTCTGCTTTATCTATGGACATTTTGAAGAACCCAAACATGTCCATTTCTATTTGTTAATTTACTATTATTTCTCATGACTTCTAATTTTTTCCTAGAAAAGCTGAAGGGGACAGAAAACAGCAAAGAAGTGACATCTCCACTTGCTGAGATTGCTACCAGCTCCATTGGGGCATCCTCTCTCTCTGGCTTGTCAGCAAGAACAACAGCATCATCTATTCTGAACCTTGCCTGAGGGCCTCAGTTCCTTCACAATTATTAGAAGAGCCATTAAACATTAATAACTGTTGACTGAGATCCTTATTTTCCTTGGTCCAGCCCATCAACTTTTCTTTCTGTGTCTTATCTTTGTAGGTTGTAAATCTGACTATGGGGATTGCCTTACTCTGGAAACTTTTAACAGTAAAGAGCAGGATAGAAATTAATGCAACCAAGATTCTCTAAATGTTTGATAAACTGCCTTAACTTTCACTTGTCTAGGCTATAAATACAAAGGTGTTAATATAAGTAATTTATTTATTTATTTAAAATACTAACATAATCCCTTTCTAATTTTTACTTATATTTGGTTTATTTATTAATTATTTATTAATTAAATTTTTATACCGTCCTTCTCCCGAGGGACTCAGGGCGGTGTACAGCCACAATAAAACAACATATATTACGAAATTTAAAACAATTTAAGAGCATATTAAATAATTTGGTCCCCAGATTAAAACTCAAGACTAAAACCCCATTCAAATTAATTTTTTAGCCAGCCCAGCCTGTTAGAACAATAAAGTCTTAAGGGCACGGCGAAAGGTATGTAGGTTGGGAATCATACGTATCACCGGGGGCAGTTCATTCCAGAGGGCAGGTGCCCCCACAGAGAAGGTTGTGGCATATCACATACCTTCCCATCCCCATGCCATCTACTGATTGTATTATAACCCACAAATCCAAATAATCTATTGTGATAGATTAGTTGCACAATCAGCCAGATATTTAGACTGGATTTGGCATTTTTATCCTATATGTCCTTCCCAAGGATCTTGAATAGGCAGATATTGATGTTTGATGATGTTAAAGATACTATTATAGGCTGTAAGCTATTCCAAGTGAAGCTTCCTTTTGCAATTGATTGCAAGTGATTTTGTCAAGGAGGATAGTCTTCAAGCGGTGCTCCAGATGTTTTGGGATTGAATCCAAGGCACCTATTACTAGTGGTACTATTTTTGTTTTCTTTTGCGTAGTTGTTCTATTTCTATTTGCAGGTTTGTTTTTTGTTAATTTTTTCCAGTTCTTGCTGTTGGAATTCTAAAGCAAAAGCACTTTAGCTTTCTCATTGTCTATTACTTTGTCTATTTTGCATTCCTATTATTATTTATACAAAATGTGAAATCACAGCTGTCACTTCTTTAATTAGTTTTGGCCTTCATCCACATCAAGTTTTTCCCATGAACCTAGGATGTCATAATCTATCAGTATAGTATATGTGTGGATCCAAGCAGTGTTACCTTTTCTAATCGATTGATGGAATTTTGTCATATGTTGAGGATGATCTGCACTTTATGATCTTCTCCAAAGCATTATCTTCTATTCTACTGTATATCCCCTGGTATTTTCACATCAATTATCCACACTTTCTTCCTTTCAACCACAATTAAAACTGGTATGCTATCAGCCAAGACCTTTATCAATTTGTGCTTGGAAATTCCACAATATTTTAACCTGCTCATTTTTGATAGTTTTTCAACTCTATGTTCCCTTCAATTTTTTTATTACTAGCACATGATAACTTTTATAGATGTTCCAGTGAATCATTCGGGCGACTGTGTTATGTTGTTTATTATCAGTATGTGCTATCTTCTTGCATGAGCTCCATATATGAACTGCTATTTCTTCTGCCTCTTTGCACAATCTGCACTTGGAATCATTTAATGATTTTTCAATTCTGGCCTTGATTGCAGTAGTTTGAACAATTTGCTCTTATGATTTTGGCTCTTTTTTCTTGATTTTTCTTATATTTTTATCCTGCTTTTTATATATTGTGGTCAACAAAAGATGGGGAACATACTTAGTACTCCTGCTTTCTATTTTCCCCACAACAATAACTCTGAAAAACAATTTAGGCTGAGAGAGAATGACTGGCTCTAAGTCCCCCAACTTAGTTTCATGCCTAAAGGAAGACTGGAACTCAGAGTCTCATGGTTTCTAGGCCAGCATGAAATTCCATATATACCAGATGTTGGAAGCACAGGAACAGACCATTGTTTTTGTCTGTTTCGTTCTTAAAACTTTCTAATCTGCTATATTCCAAATGTCATGGTCAACATTTCCAGCGAATATTGCCCAAATCCTTATTTTTTTCAAACAGCAACCACAGGATTAGAAGCTTACTTTCTCTATCCCTACCTCTTTTTTTTTTCTCTTATCTAAAGATAACTGAGCAGTTATGATAGGATTTGGAACAATGCTTGACTCTCCCATGGCTACAATCCTAAATAGGGAATTAGCTGAAAAAAAATCAATGTTGCCCTTCATTTTCCTCATCACTTTCTTTCTACCACCTTAAGTGAGGCTTTCAAGAAGGGTTCTTTCAAGTCCTGCTATTCTGAACTGAACCTCCAAGACAAAACATCTTCTTTACTCTTGGCCCATGATGCTCAGCATGGCTGGGGTGGCACATAAGTCTATCTGCTGAAATGTGGTGGCAATCCTCCACTGGCCGGAAATCAGGGCCTTTGCAAAATGCATCTAGCTGCTCCCATGGCTCCAGGACATCTGCAGGCAGAACTAATCTTGCCAATAACTTGAAATCCTTAAATGACATACGTTGTCCTTAAATGCATTTATTATTACTTTCCTTTTTTCAGTACACTAAAAGCAACTATATCGTTTCCATTTCAGGCTTGAAGTTGATGAGATTTTTATATACCATTCATATGATATCATTAATAATAAAAGCTAAGCACAGGTAAGTAATGAGAACCAATTCTCTTCATCTAGGTTTGCTGCAGAAGGCAGACTTGCAGAGTAGTGCTCCCATCTAGGCTTTAAGAAACCTTTTTTTTTATCCTAAACTCCAAAACTGTGAAAGTTATTAAGTTACTGGAACTCCTAGTACCTACCATAATGGTAGCATTACCTGGGCGGGTCAAAAGCTGTGCAGATCTTGCAAGTAAAAAAAAACAACAACCTGAGCAGCGTAGGGGGCTAGTGCCTCCTACTAAAGGCAGCAATTAACATCCAGCTGCCTGTAATTCTGTGAGTTCAATCCTAGCCAGGCTCAAGGTCGACTCAGCCTTCCATCCTTTCTAAGGTGGGTAAATTGAGGAGCCAGTTTGTTGGGGGCAATAAGCTGACTTTGTATAAATATAAATATACAAAAAGTATGAAGGCTATTGCTTAACACACTGTAAGCCGCCCTGAATCTCCAGAGAAGGGCGGCATATAAATCAAATTTAAAAAAAAGAAACCCGCAGTGCACTGCTTGCTATTTAATTTTAATCATCTTATTTGACCAGTTAAAAAGGAAGTAATTAATAAAAGTCTTTTTATCAAATGAAAACCAAAGTACATAATGTAATTTCCAAGTTGATCGTAGAGCCATCTGGCCATTAGCCAAAGCACATTCTCTTTGAAAAAAGTTCCACTGATCTTCCAAGGGACTCACCTTCAACAGGAGTCACATTATATTTTTGTATGTAAATCTGAAATGATTTGGAATAACTCTCTAACATTTAATCGGAACTTGTTTCTGTGGAAATTAAATTTCTTCAGTAAGCAGCACTTTTAATGAAATAAACTTTTGGACTATTGAAATGGTAAGAATTTTTGATGCCATAGTTAAACCAAATATTTATTTTTATGTAATCGTGACTGAGTGCCCAAAGCTCACGTGCATGCCTGAATCCCCAAACTGCAATATGCGTGCACCCCTGCGCATGCACCCTGCCCCCTGGCATGCACGCGCGGCCCCTTGCACATGCCACACATCCCCACGCATGTGCGGCGGAGACCCGAAGACCAGCTGGCTGGTGGGAGGCACGTGCGCATACGTGGCAGAACTATACTGGGGTGACAGCTCACATGCCCACAGAGAGAGCACTGTGTGCCACCTGTGGCACGCGTGCCATAGGTTCGCCATTATGGGTATCGACCCACATCAAAGTAATCTTTTTGTTGTGCTCACCACTACCAACTAACAAATGAACATCTTCAACCAGAAGAGTCTTTGGTGGTCAGAAAGTCAAAATGGTGACCATAACACAACAAAAGACCTTCCCTTTTATATATTGTAACACTCATAAACGAGGAACAGGTCTTCAGTCAAGTGGTCCCAGCTACCATCTTGATTTTTTTACCCCTGATCTTCTGCCTATGGATACTCCTTTACCTTCAGCTTACAGTATTGTAAAAGATTGAAAGTTTATTTTGAACTACTATATTGCCAATAAATAAAGAAAACAAAGAAATGATTACTGCATAAGCAGTAATAAAATAAAAAGCAATCTGTATATTTTATAGATACATATATGCATAATATATATATAATGTTTCACTGTAAGCTTTCCTCAACTAGCTACCCTTTAGCTATGATAAGACTACATTTCTCAACTGGCATAGCTCTTAGCATGTTGGCTGGGAATTATGGAAATTGAAGTTCCAAAAGAGCAGGGCACTAAGTTGACAAAGGTTAGCAAATTCAGCTTCAGAAAGTCCTTTCTGGCAATTGCAATAACTTTTGAAGTGGTACAATTTTCACACATAATAACGAGTTGAAAAAAATCTAAGAAGCTACTCATAAAGCAGCAATAGGAAAAAAATACTCTCTTCAATAAATTCAGAAAAGTGGCATTTCCAAAGCAATTTTAAAAAGCGAACCATATGGCAAGAGGTGTCACTTGCCTCACCCATTTCAGCCTCTGGAATGCAACAATCGTCTGTATAACAAAAGCAAATACAAGGGTATTAACTCTCATGTGCCTGGCTGCTCTTTTACTATAATTATTTTACCCCATTTTATTTCATTGTATTTAGTTTCATTCCCATACTTTATATCCTTCAAAAAGAAACAAAAACAAGACATCAGAAGACATTAAGGTAATGCTATATTAATCTACTAGGAAGTTAGTACTGTCTGACTCAATGACAACCTGCCACGTAACCTGAAAGGAAAAAATAGGCAAACATTTGGTCAATTTCCCAAGGTAAATTGCAGACAGCACCTAGTGGGTGTGGGATCCAGCCAAACAAATATTCATGCGCTAGAAAGTTAACCAGCAGTTGAAAGACAGACACTCTTTTCTGCTTAGCAAATTGTATTCTAGCAATTTCCTTTGCTTTAAGCCAAGGCAGGTATCACTGTTGCTTTTAGAACATTTGCTTAGGCCAACGAGACTGTTAAATGACAGGGAACACAGCTGCATCTTAAAGGCTAACACATCTTTAAGCAAAAGCCCATAAATATGCAATAAATGGCTACATTTGAGGTAGAATGGGTAGGTCTTTAGAGAGCATCAACGCCTGTCCATTTCTATGGGGATTACAAAGAGGTCTCACAGGCAGCATGTACAAAATTCAGAGGGCAATGATTTAAGGAATCTCAGCCCCACTGCTGATTCATTGCTGTCCAAAATTTTGCTCATTCTGAAGTCTCCTCCTTTAAGGGAGGCAATGGTATGAAGTTAGTTTACTTCCACGCTTAAAACACACACACACACACACAGAGTTAGCCCATTAAATAGAAATTGATCCTAAATGGTGTTAGTTGTCCAAAATACTTGGGGAGGGGAGCCAGATGTTTATAATGTTTGCCCAATGCCCATCTCAATCAAAATCTGCCAAAGCTTTTGCTTTTCCTCATTCAGACCTAAGTGAAAGAAACGGGGCGCAGCTAGAGTGGCTTTTCCTCTACTTTGATGGGAGAGTGCTTTTTTTTCGGAGGGGGGTGGGTGGGAACACCCAGGACGTACACAAGGATATTTCGCCAATGGTTTTAAGGTAGAATCTCCTGATTCCACTCTTGCGACCTGATCAGAGATGCGCCCCCCCCACTCCGACGCGCTTCCCCCCTCCCCACGCAGAAAGAGTAAGATGTCACCCTGTCCCTCCGCGGGTACCTCTTTGCAGGCGTGGAGATTCTCCCCCTGGGTAGCGGCGCCCGCCCAAAGCAGCAACAACAGGCAGAGCAGAAGGAGCGGCAGGCGCCTCCAGCCGATCCCAACAGGGTGGACGCAGCGGCATCTGGTTATCCCCTCAGCGGGATGAAGCCTGCCAGCCCCAGCCATCGTGGCGCAGCAGAAACAGCGAGGAGCCGGTAGTCGCGCTGCGCCTCGGGCAGGCAGTCACCGACTCAGGTGCGACGGTAGCCGCGCTCTGGGGCAGAAAGGGATGCAGGAGCCGGCCCCGCCCCCTTGGACCGCCCACACCTCGCTGCCTAGCAACCGCAGCTGCCTCCGCCGCGCGGCCCTCCCGAGGCCAAGGAGCACCTGAGGAAAAGCCGTTTGCTTTCGAAGCGCTCCTTCAGCGGCCCCCAGCAAGGCCTCGCCGGAGTCGCTCAAGCCACGCGCGCTGCACTAACGATCCAATCCTGAGCCGGGTAGCGGGTGGCGCTTTGGGGGCAGCAGTCCTCGACTCAGGAGCGGCCAACAACCAGACTCTTCGCCGGTTCCTGGGAGCGCGCTCCTTTTACCCCAAGTTATTCCCGGGTTCTGAGACTATTAAACGGGGTGCCTCGCTTCTCATTTTGTTTTTGACTAGCGTTGCCTTAATGTTTCGGTACACTTGGGACTAACTCTTCGGAGTAATCCCGCTGGGGTGTAGGAGAGGAGAAAATTGTTAAAAAGTCTTTCAGAGCTATTCAATGCTTTTGAACCTGATGGGCCGTAAACATGAAGGAAAGGGGGGTTGGGCTTTATAAGTATCCTTATGAAAGCGAATTTTTCTTTATTTCATTTGGAGCATAAAGCGCATGCTGGATTGTCCTTCAGCCCCGCGCCGTTTTTGTGGTTTCTTTCCGCCTCCCAAGAGCTCCGCTTTTCTTTCCAGCCATTAGAGGGCGCTTTGATACGTAGTGACCGGAAAACTCTAAAAGACCCCGTCGCCTAGCAACCGCCATCATATCCTAAACAAAACTGACACGCGGGGAGAGAAATCGGCATCCGCAATTGACAGCTGGCAACCCTGCGTGCTGAGAAAGGCTGGAGTATGTCACCCGCTAGGAACTCTTTTCCATTCCCTCATTACGAAAATGAAAATACATACAGTGGTAACAGGAATGCACAGGTAAGAGAGATCCCTTTATTTTTTTCTTTAAAATATATAAAGCATTTGCATTGTGATGCAGTTAGTTTATCCTAATGAAATTTAGAAGCCAGATGCTGTGATCTCAGTGATAGGGCAGCCTCCCTTTAACTTCTTAATAATGTTTTACAGATGATGCTGGAAATTTTGAACTTGAGATACACATTTTATAATGTTTATTAATACAGGATAAAATGTGGAGGTCTGGCTTTAAAAACAGCCCTAAATATATCTAGTGTGTGCGAAATGCACATCTGGAAAATGTATCCTATTTTTCTTGCTTTTCAAATAATTACTGCCCCTTAATGACTCATATTAATTATAGAGAGAGAAATAGGCCTTCCACCCAGACTAATAAATCAAGATGAACAAGAAAAAGAGACTCGGAGGCAAAGGATAAAAGAGATCCAAATTGTCAAAATTACGTGACTTCACTTGCTATAATGTTCTTTATAAAAATACAAAACATGAAAAGAGCACAATGCAATTATTATAGGTATGTTTATATTTCATTGTGGTAATGAGAACTTCCTTAAACAAGGGGATTAGGAAAAAATGGAAAGACGAGAAAACACTGAACTACTGTAAAACATAACAATAGAACCTCTGTCAGAATGTATACCAAAGATTTAATTGGTCAAATCTGAGTTAAGACAAGCAATCAGTTTTCTCCAAGTCAAGCAATCAGTTTTGGGATGTTACCAAGTAGGTAAGTTAACATCAGTCTTCCCCAATGTGATTCCCTTCAGAGGTGTTAGACTGCAATACTCAAGACTTCTATGCTAACAGTTTCACAAGATGTTTATGCATTTTATTCCAGCTTCTCTGGAGGGTAACAGGTTGAAGAAGACTGACTAAAATCCTTTGTAACATGCAATCTTAAAAACACAAAGACAGTTCTATATAATATTTTAGATTTCCTTTTAAAGCAAGAATGGTTTGATATTAACCATCTGCTCAAATTTGTTGCTATGTTGACTTTTTCACTGATTAGAAAAACCTGTGTATAGGTAGTCTCAATTTACAACCATTCATTTAGTGACCAAAGTTACAACAGCACTGAAAAAACTGATTTATGACCCATGGCCATGTAATGAAAATTTAGGCATTTGGCAACTGGCATGTATTGGATGATTCTAATGTCCTGGGGTCCTTGGATAGTCCAATAGACAATATTGGAAGTTATTATAAATAGTAAGCAGTTCAGTTAAGTTTTATCTTTTTATGGAGTCAGTATAAGTTTAGTATCATTCTTATTGATCCAGAAAACCTCCTATGGCATGCCCTCCCATCTTTCTCAGCAACAAGACACCTGGAATCGGCTACATGGAACAGCAACTTTGGCAAGCATTAGAAGAGAAGTCTGGTACTCAGAACCTGAGGTAAAAAAGAAATGATATTGCTGTCTTTGTTGTTTTTCAAGGTCCCTTTTCTTTATTATTTAGCCCCTTACTATCCCTTCTTTAAAATGCCTTAGAAATGTTATGTGTATTAAATAGACCTTGGGAACTTCAAAGGACACTTCATTTTGATAAAATGTTTGTTTGGAATGAAAATTTACTATCTGCTTGGGATTTATTTAAAGAGTCATTGACTCTTTTGAAATTTTGGTAAGTCCTTGGGTCAATTTTTATCAAGATGTACACCTTTCTAGTTTTGAAAGCTTCTAGATGCATTAATAGGGAAGCTGTAAAAAATTTGAACTCAATTTACATGAAAAACAGATGATGTGGAGTAATCTTAATTTGAAAATGGGTGATACGTTTCATTAGAAATTCTAAGCTGAGTAAGGAATCAATGCCTTAAATAGGTTAATTATTAATAGTACTTTAAGGATTTGCAGTTACATTTTGAATATAATTACTTGTCAGTATATTAGTTTAAATATGTATGATTGGAACATGGCCTAGATGTGTTCAGCAGCTTCAGAGAAACAGAAATTCTTTAATGTTCAAGAATGTTCAATAGAAGCTGTTTGAATTTGAAATGCAACCTAACAATTCAATTCTATACAAATTAAAGTTAGGACAGTAATATTTTATTTGTGGAATAAGAAATTCTTGGAAAACCAATGAGCCCAAGTTTTAAAAAATGCTAAATAACTTGTGACATATGGATGAAGTTACTTGATTAGAAATGCTTGGTTCATGTTTACTGAACTTTCCAAATAAACTTTCATTCTTAAACATTTTTTGTCATGGCATTTGTCATAATGGGATTGTAAGTTATTTCTGGACTCTTATATAATTTGGTTGTATTCTATCATAGTTTCATTTGATTTCAAATCATTAATATAATTTTAGAGAATATAGTTATATATATATTAAACTGCATTCCAAAATTACAGAATTTTACATTGTATTAAGAACTCTTCTGAAGAGTTATTTACTCTCTGAGATTGGTTGTTTTCTTGAAGATGTTTTATTACCAAACTAGATAATATCATCAGTGTTAGTAGGGAGTAGGGTTTGCTCACATTTTACTAATTGGCACAAACGGGGATCAGTTAAGAGAATCAGCCGATACAGGGAAAAACAACACTCCATGTGTCAAGAGTGAATTCTAGAGATTTTTTGATTTCTGAAATGTATTTATACTATTTTAGTATGCTTCTATATGATCTAGATCTATATGACTAAGGTAGATAGCTATTACTACTATATAGATTTTTTAAAAATCCATTATTATTGATATACTTTTAATTCTATTATTTCCATTAATTTCACTATAAAAGAAACCACAGTTGAATGAAGCAACTTATATTGATATATAAATTACAGATGGGTAGGGCATCTTGCTTTTCTATGTTGTGGTATAGATACATTCTACCAATCTGGATAGATATATATAAAACAGTGCCACTTTGTACAACCTTAATTCTGAGAACATTTATTACAAGGTTCTTACCCTAATACATATTTTAATTTTTGCTTTCTCAGTTTTGCTGTTACACAGGCAATTCTTAAAATATTTGCATAAACTGTTTCACCTTTAAAACATTTCTACTACGCTATTCCTAATTTATGCTTCTAAATTAACATGCTCCCCATTTACCAATCTCATTTGCAGATTTCTAAAGACAGTTTGGATTTTAACCTCAGTTCTCTATACAATCACCATGAAGACCTGCTTAAAAACAAGAGTCAAGTAGTCCTCCATAAAGAGACCCTCCTGGATGACCATGGGTAAACATAAGTTTTTATTCTTCTAAATTTAAAAAACGAGCATCAGACTCCAGTGAATGCATACTCTTAATAGTGCTGCAATTCTTGTAGCCATGAAACCAATAGTAGGATATACACTGTGTAATCAATAAGCCCATAGTCATAATCCTATCAATCATATTTATTAATTATATTTTATATTAAACAAATGTTGTCCACATAAGCCACATTTCCTTTTCTTCAGAGTAAATTTCAACTGGTATCAGGCATATAAAATACATATTTAATATTTTCAATTTGGAACAAAGACAAATGCATATGTGAAAATATAACATAGATGTTTCCAAGCTCTAGAATGCAGTCTCTTGACTACTGTATATAGACATATACTCAACAATACCAGGAATAGTTTAATTTATTTTCCATACTGAGCAGATGATTAGACTCCATAGCCTAAATGGCCCTTTTTAACTCTATGAGTCAATAATTCCTGTTAGAATTCTAAGTGTTTTCAGACATTTGAACAGTGCACTACTGTTTCCTTAGCTAAATAGCCCTATCCTATGACTTTTACTTAAAGATTTACAAAATATGTTAATTCACTTTAATGTTTATATTTCAACAATTATCTCTGCCCAAAAGGCAACACTTTCTTGCTAATGCATGTCCTTTGTTTTTGAGCACGGCAGAACACTGAAAGGTTTAGAGCCTGTGAAGAAATACACTTCAGTTCAGCATCCTACCTCCAAGGGTATTACTGTGAAACACTGGGTTAATCCTGTAAAAGAATCTATCCACCACATTGAGGGAGCCATTGGTAAGCATGACCATTAAATGCCTCTTTTGGTTGAAGAGGAGCTAGGATAAGAACAGAAACCTTTTCAGTAGATCAATTTTCTACCTTCCCTTCAAGTTAGTTTAGATTGTTTTATCCAGCTTTCTTTTAAGACAATATATTATATTCTTAATCAAGCTGTTAAAAGCTTCTTCATTCAAAGTAGATAATAATAGTGTTTAAACTTTATATTATATATATTTAAATTCCAATAGTGAAGTAGAAACTAAAATACAATAAAAATGTTAGTTCTTTAAAAAATGTTTCCGGCTATATAACTTACAGTATTTTAAAGATAGAATCATTAAAAAGTCAGGAGAGTTCTGTAGCTTTGTTCCATTGCAAGATACCAGTTATTTACATGTGTGTGTGTGTAGGTGTTGGGGGGGTGTCAATTCTCAGAACAGTGAATGACAGCTGACAAAATGATTTGTCTTTGTTTGCAGAATCTCCACATACTGCTGCCACAAACAGTGGATATTCCCGTAAAGAGAATGGTGGGATCTTCTATCATTAATGATTTTTGCAGGGTCATGTTGCAACTTTATTCCCTTCGGCCTGTAATTGCTGCCCATATGCTAACTCTTGGCTCACTGTATGCTTAGTTTTCAGATCATCCATTAAACCAGCCAGCTTCACTGAATTTTAGTAAAAGCTCAACTGTGCTGTATTTGAAAAAGGCAGCTTGTTTTTGCCAATAGACTGATCCCAAACGTATCAGCCCTAATAAATTCAGATATTTGGTTAGGAGGACTCAACTAACAGAATCTAATCTACTTCGGGCTCATCTCCAAAGAAGCTACTTATACTGAACCATAAACAGTATTAATTTACACAATCTTAGATAAAAGTATCTTAGTTAACATCTCCAAAGCAAAATATGAACAGTGATTAAATTTTCAAAAAAAATTGTTTTTCAAACACAAAATGCAAATATAACTTTTCTTAAATTATTCCTAATACACTTATAGAGTACTTCAGAACACAAGTCCCCACAAGAACAGAATGATCCAACTTCTGAAGATTAAAACGATTATATCAAGATCAAAAAGAATGCCAACCAGGAACAAAGGACGAATACCAAAATACACAATTCTATAACCTTTTTAAAAAGTTCTGCAAGTACAAAAACTGCCACAGATAAAGGCGACTAAGCACCTGATGTCATTTATAAACGCCATGGCTGGGTGCAGACAAGTTTAACAAAAGCAAGCTGAAGCCAAAGTTTGCCAATACAACTGAATCTCAAATCCAGCCCATTATTGAACTGATATTTTCCCTTGGAGTTTTAAACCTGGTACTTTTGAAACATGTTAGATTATTAACTATGCTAAGTATGGGTTGTGAGAATTTTGCTTTAAGAAAAAGGTTAAGAAACCCAAAAAAGACAAGTTTCTATACCTCTCAGACTTCCTGTCTCCTGCATTGATTTACGGTAATTTTTGATCCTTTATCTTCACATATAAAGCCATACTTTTAAAGATGTTATCTTTTGTCCATTTTTTTCATTATTTAGTATTAACTCCCTCCTATTGCAGTTTTTTGAACTAATCCATGCTGCAGTAACATTCCCTTAGAATCAACTCATTCTCCTCTGCTGATCTTTTTTTGCCACTCAATATGCATTTTAATTCATCTTTTCATCTATCTTCTTTCACATTATTGCCTTCTGGTTCCTGTGCTGCAATTTTTCTGTTTTTCTACAAAAATATTTTTTTTGGTAGATTCTAGATAATTGTTTCACATTTTGGTTTCAAACCAACTATATTCTTTCTTGTATATGAATATTAAATCATGCAATTTCATGAATAAACATTCTAAGCATTATATCATCTGTTACAGTAATTAGCATTGAAGGTTTCATTATATATTTGTATCTTAAGGACATCTGGAATATAATCACTTCCCAAGCCAGTTCTGGCTGATTTGAATTGAAAATTCATTCATCTGAAGTCAAACCAGTTTCTTCTGGTTTAACATATTACAGTGCTTATTTAATGGCTTACAGAAATGGAGATAAGCACTGCCTCTAAAGTTTCCTATGACTAGCAGAGTAAAAAAACCCTAATATATTATGTTTTTAATTTTTTAAATATTAAAACTTCAGATAAACAAATGCGAAATTTCCACTCTAAATTGCTTGGGGAGAATTTCAGTCAAGACAAAAGTATATTGCTAAACATATTTTAAGCATTTTTTCCAACCAACTGCAAAAATCTACAATTAAGCACTATCTAAAATTAGCTTGTTTGTCCTGCTAGATCAGGAGTTCCCAATGGGATGTGGGATATGCCAGGTGAGAAACTTGGGTTTTAGAAGTTTCCAAATTATAGTGTATGTGCATAATTATATGCATATAATTATTTACTTTTGTAAGGGGTGAGTGAATATATTGGAAGTATTCTAGGGGTGCAGGGTATAGAAAAGGTTGGAAATCCTTGTGCTAAATGATAAAGTTTACAATAAGGTTTTTTTTTAAAAAAAATGACCACTGTTTCTCCCCGAAAATAAGACATGTCCGGATAAAAAGCCCAATCAGGCTTTTCAGTGCATGCGATAAGCCATCCCCGCAAAATAACACCCCCCCCCCCGCACTACTTACAAGCATGCGCAGCCGGTGCCGCTATTTCCTCTGGTTGCTTGCTGCGCAACCAAAATGAGGTTAGGCTGGAGGGGGGTGGAAGGGGTAGACATGCCCTCCCCTCCCTGTTCTTCGAGCCGGCTGAGTGGCCCAACATGTCCCACCTCACCCAATGGCAACAGCAGCCAGGCTGCTTCCCTTCCCCACCATCTCTTTATCAAGAGGGGGCAGGGGAGAGGCAAGTCGCGTGGAGCAAGACGTGGCTCCCCTTGCCAGGCATGGCAGGGCTCCTGCCCCTTCCTTAGCCACCTGCCATTTAGGGTTGCAATTTGGGGGTGGCAGGTGGGGCAGCTGAGAAGCGGGATGCAGGTTTTACCTTTTAAGCTCTGTCGCTTTCCTCGCCGTTGTGTCCAGGGAAACCGTGTAAAAGAAAGCCTTCTCGCGAGTTCAAACTTCTCAAACTCGCGATACGGTTTTCTTTTACAGCGTGTTTCCCCGGACACAATGTCGAGGAAAGCGACAGAGCTTGAAAGGTAAGGAACATGTCTTGCAGCCCAACACCCCCATCCCAATGGCAATAGCAGCCTGACTGCTTCCCTTCCCCGGCATCTCTAAAGAGGGGTGGCAGGTGGGGCAGAGAGATGCAAGACGTGTGGAGCGAGATGCGGCTCCCCGGCCGGCCGTCTCTTCTCCCCCCCTCCCCGCCGGGCATGACAGGGCTCCTGCCCCTCACTTAGCCACCTTCCCCCTTTAGGGATGCAATTTGAGGGTGGCAAGTAGAGCGGGTGAGAAGCGGGACACGTTTTACCTTTCAAGCTCCATCGCTTTTTTTTTTTGACTTATATGCCGCCCTTCTCCGGAGACTCAGGGCGGCTTACAATGCGTTAAACAATAACCTTCATACTTTTGTATATTTATAGTCAGCTTATTGCCCCCACAACTGGGTCCTCATTTTACCTACCTTAGAAAGGATAGAAGGCCGAGTCAACCTTGAGCCTGGTGAGATTCGAACTTACAGTAATTGCAGACAGCTGATGTTAATCACAATGCTTTAGTCTGCTGAGCTACCAGGCTCTTATATTCTTGCCATTGTAAAAGAAAGCCTTCTCGTGAGCTCAAGAAGTTTGATGGGACTTGTGAGGCTTTCTTTTACAGCATGTTTCCCTGGACACAACGGTGAGGGACGCGACAGAGCTGAAAAGGTAAGATGTGCATCCCGCTTCTCACCCGCCCTACCTGCCACCCACAAACTGCATCCCTAAAGGGGATGGTGGCTAAGGGAGGGGCAGGAGCCCCATCATGCCCGGTGGGGGGGGGAGAAGAGAAGGCAAGGGGAGCCACGTCTCGCTTTTTCCCCCGCCGTACCTGCCACCCCTCTTGATAAAGAGATGGCAGGGAAGGGTAGCAGCTGTTGCCATTGGAGTGGGGTGTGACGTGTTGGGTCGCTCGCCCAGCGCAAAGAACAGGGAGGGGAGGCAACGGCAGCAATGGGACATCCATTCCCATGCTTGCCATCTCCTGCACCCCCAAAATCATAAGACCCCCCAATAATAAGGCCAAGCCCTTATTTGGGGGGGGGGGTCAAAAGAAAATAAGACCCTGCCTTATTTTTGGGGAAACACAGTACTACATTCTTGTAAAAGTTGGATTCAAACTGGTTACTCCCTGAACATTATCTCCTTATATTCTCAAAAAAGCACAAACTCTTTGCAAGGCCAAGACTTCTGTGTATATTATTTCTCATGCTAGTTTAAGCCTTCCAACATAGAAAACAGACTTTCCAGGGGGCTTTGGATTTACTTATAATCTTAATCTCTCCATCACAGCAAACAAAATTTTGCTGTATATTCTCTGCATTTACTATTATGGAAAGATTACATCCCCCAAAACATTGAACCCAAATATTTATTTCTAGCATTATTTTAGCAAAATATATGACTATCTCATGCACCTTAAATAACATTAAAAATTAGATATTTATAAGTTCAATAAGCTAGATAATACATTGTGTTACATTTTAGAAGTATATTGCCAGATCCCACACTTTAAATTTGAAATTTTTTAACAAACCAGAATATAGGCTTTCCACTTAAGTTTTCTGTCCAGTCGTGATCAATTCTAGGGGGTGGTGCTCATCTCTCTTTCTTAGCTAAGGGAGCCTGCGTTGTTGCTTCCGTGGCCATGTGGCTAGCATGAGTATACGCTGAGATACACAGAACGCTGTTGTTACCTTCCCATTGAAGTGGTACCTATTTATGTATTTGCATGCTTTCAAACTGCTAAGCAAGCAGGATCTGGGGCAAATAACGGGAGGTCACCTTGTCATGCAGCACTCAGGTTTTGATCCCAGCCTGCTGGCTAAACAAGCTGAGTCTTTTAACTGCTATCATGTCCAAAAATGTATTCCATACACGTATAATTCTTATTTTCCAGGAATGCACACCAAGTCTTCATCTTGGTCTAATCTCATTTACAAATGGCTTCTTGTCCCAACAAATAAAAATAAGAAACATGCTAAGGTTATTAGCGATAGGATTTGTCCCATTTCAGTAACTTAACAAAGGTTTCACGTGAGGTCACATTTTGATATTTCAGAGGTATGCTGGAACTTTTTTTAACTCCCTTGATTCCTCACTATTGAACATCATAGCTGGGAGTTTCTCATTCTCTTTAATGTTGGAATTTTAATTTGGATACTAGAAATAGCATTTTTTTAAAGCGACTTCTCAAACCTGTATGCACACATTAGTTCCTGAAGAGGAAGCTAGTTTGGAGTTGTAAGAGGCAGCACCTTACCCACCATGCGCCGGTGTGCTTTGATAAAATCCATTTTATCGTTTTTTTCAAAGGCGCATACCGTACTCAGGTCGATCTTTACAGCACCGCCAGCCTCTTGGGCACATTAACTTTTGTTAAATTTTAAAGAAAACACACTCAACCGCCAGCACAGGGCTGCTGATTAAGGAAAATCGAATCCTGACTTTACTGGACGTCGGTGCTTCTAGCCCGAAGAATAAAAGGCCCATCAGAACAAAGAAGTTCCTCGGCTGAAGCCGGATCAGAATCGCTTCGATACGCATTGGCTAGGAAGAGGAACTTTCCAACCTCCAGCCTCATCTATCTGATCAATTCATCATCTCCGACAATACTGCCGCACGCTCATTAAACCGAAGCTTCTCTGTACAGCGCCAAGGGCTTCACAGAAGCGGGTCTTTTCATTTCAGGCCGAGAAAGCGGCGACATCTCGGCCCGATCAAATAAGATCAACGTGTAAAAAGGAATGTAACTGTTGGCTAGCAGAGACAGACACACACACACACACCTCACGAAGCCTCACATAAGACACACGCGGTTGAAGCATATTCTCCAAACCACACTCGCTCTCACTCACAAGCACGCCACGATCACTCCCCCTGACTGCCAACACAAGGATGGCCGGCGGGGCCTCGGCGGTTTATCTACTCCGCGTTGCATTCTGGGCATCGCACAGATCTCTGGGCGGGGTTCGCGCGAGCTGCGGCTTTCCGTGAGATCCTACGAGCCAAGAAAGCCGGCGCCTGATTGGCCGTAGTAGTTACTCGGTGTTCAAATGGCCGGAATTTCGAAAAGAGTGTAAGGCTGCTGGGTAAGTAGTAGTTTCAGAATAATATATGGGGGTGGGGTGGGGGGGGGAGAGTAGTTGAAGTACTTGAAGTAGTTGCCTTTTCGCTTAAATTGCCTTTTCAATTGAATTTACTCTTCTTCCACCACGCATCCGTGATGATTTGCGTGCTGCATTTCCACGTTACTTTCCAAAGGCTCACCGGAACCAAACAGATCCGTCAGTCAGCACAGTAAACCAGTATGTTCTATTCGTTTCCTTTCTAGATGTACAGAAAACGTATGATTTTCTTATTGGCATTTTATAGTGTGCCTAAACGTTTTAACTATGGTGTTCATCAAAAAGTCACCAACAATGAAAACTGATATAAAAGTGCATTCATTAATTATATGTGCACAGTATTTCATAATAAATACCATCTGCGTTAGACTAACGAGAACAATCGCAGCTAAAATTTCCTTGAAAGTGACATGGCTATAATTTGAAACTTTGGGGTTACCACCTGGCAAGGCAAGTATCTATAAAGCAGCTTTTCTCAACCTCAAGAAATTTTACCTACGAACCTCAACTCTGGGTAATTCTGGGAGTTGAAGTCCACACACCTTAAAAGTTCCTGCAGCTGAGAGATGCTGGCCTAAGGAATAAAAATAAAACTGTACTGTTAATGTTCTATGGATATTCTCAATCATCCAGCTAATGGTTGTCCCAAAGGTGCTTTTTTCAAGAGACAACTGGATTTTCTAGACATTTAGCTATGCAATTTGGGATGAACACCCTTCGAATGGTGCGGGAGCATGAACAAATTTCCAAAAAAATTGCAGACTACAGGAACTATTTGCACTTCAGGTTGAGATGCAGACAACACAGACTCATCCTCAACAGCCTTCACCTGTGTTCAACGGTGAAGGACACAGGGCAGAAAATATTCTGCAGATGTCAAAATTGAACAGCCCTCTCTCAACAGAGTGGGAGGGATATGACATAATTTATCTCCAATCTACAACACAGTCCTTTCAACAGTTCCAAGAAGGATGGATTGATTGATTGATTCAATTTGTATGCCGCCCCTCTCCGAAGACTCAGGGCGGCTCACAATGCATTTAAAATCATAAAAAACATTTAAGAATTAAAAACATTAAAACTCATTCACACCATTCATGGCTGGATCTCGCCAGATCGCCCATTTGCACTATTCGGGTGACCCTGAGGTCACAGATAATCCTCCAAATGGCCTCAACAACTCTAAAAGAATGCAAATGACCAGCTGTCTGCAAGGAGTATAAATCCTTCCATTCCCCACCATCCAGTCAGAGCTGAAGAAGCTTCTTGAATGAGAAGCGAAATATCTTCAAAGAAAAACAAAGTCCAGTTGCCTCGTGAAAAAAAAAAAGCATATACTGTTAATCTTGTGAGAACACAAGCATTTGTACTGATTTTCATAGATCCTGAAAAATCTGGGAAATGAGCCTGGTTGATGATAATGCAATCCCATGAATATGGACTTTCTATCTGTCATAAAAACTGAGTATTTCACTATCTTTCTTAGAATACCAGAGTTCCTATATCTTATATGTAATGCATCCAGACAGTTAGAACTAAAGTATTTAGCTTCAACACCAAGATAACTAATTATTCAAGTGCAGGTTTTAAAACATGAACTACCTTTTTTAAAGGTAGGAAGGTGTAAATGAAAAATATGTAATTAGAATTGATACTGATAGCAATGCTGTAAAAATGGAAATGTGATTTTAAAACTAAGAAAGCTGAATAAAGATTATTTTAAAAAAACATTAACTACTTTGTTATAGGTACAGTATTATACATGTTTCTAAGAATATATTTACATTCTTTTATAAATGGATTTTTCCCTCATTTACTTCCAGATAAAAGGATAAAATTGCCAGATTATATTACTGCTAGTGAATCGCCAATATCGATGTTGGCTTCTTCAATGAGACAGTGAAAATGTTATAAGATTTTCAAAAACTTAGTCTCATCATATACAATTTGATGAAAATTATAGATTAGCCATACATAGGAAGGGCAACTACTTTAAAATGGAAGCAAATTTAAATTTTCAAGTGTGAATATATTGGTTATAAAGAACATAAAACCCCATCTTTATTTCTGTTTTGGGAGTGTAGAAATTACTATAAATAGTCATTTTAATTTATTAATGAATTATGTGGAAGACTTCAACAGAAGCAAGCAAAAAGTAATCCCGACTGTTTAGTAAAATGTTAGAATTGCAATTAAAGCTTCACATTTTGCTTGACAATATCATACCAGTTACATTTTTATTCCTTTTGTGCAGTCTCATATTCACAACAGGTATGGAAAGAAGTTGCAGATACAGTAAGTGAAGCAAGAATTGAAGAATTATAAACAGAAAGTTCATTTGCAGCTAAATAAACTAATTACAGAGCAATTCTCATTAAATGACTAAATTAATTAAACTCCATTGGAATTGCGTGTTATCAGTATTAGGTGTTCTAGAATCTAGAGATGCTTCACTGCATTTCCAGATGGCTTCCATATGTGTATGAATTAATACAAATATAACTAAGCTATTTATTAAATTTCTAGGCTGCCCATATCACTATCCAATTTAAAAGAGACCCTACAATAATAAGTATAGGCATTAAATATTTGGGATAAATACAGAGAAAAAGTCCAGGTATTTCTTTGCTTCATTTTTTTTAATACAAAGAAAGCCAAAATATTTGTCCAGTGGAAAGGTAACGATTTGCTCAGGTTGCAAGACTTAAAATCTTTTCAGATTCTTACAAGGGTCTAGTTTACCTGATTAGTCCTTTCAGATAAATAACACAAAAATAACTTCAGGAACAAGAGGGAATACAAGTATTCAACTTGCTTGGTGGCAGTTTGAAGTTACAACAGCAATGAAAAAAGTGGCTTATGGCTTTTTCATATAGCTATTGCAGCATCCCCATAGTCACATGATCAAAATTTGGATGCTTTGCAACTGGTAATATATTTTCTGAAATGTTTTTGAAATGTAATGAAACAGTTTGATCATTTTTCTTATATGATCAACCTTTTGGGAAAATAATTTATATTAGAATGAAACGTGTTTAAAGTTTAATCCCTTTTGTAACCTGCAATATTTTTATTGAATTTTACCAAGTTGCATATTCCATCTAAAGATACAGAACTAGCTGTATATATGTTACCTGCAGAAAAAGTATATGTTTTTTATTGAAAAGGATGTTTGAGTCCTTCCTTGGAAGAATGGCTGTCAAGTTATAGGAATATGCCTTGATGTCCAAAGTAATTTTATTTTTAAAGAGTAAATCTTGATGCAGAATGCAATTTCTAACTGGAAACCATTTTTCATAGATCTGTGCTACACCTCAATTTTTTCTACACTGGAGTCTACATTTCAATTTTATGAGAAATTTGATCTCTAATGTTGATCTAATTATATCCTATTTTTCCAAGGAGTGTTTTATTTTGTTAACCAATAATAGCAATTTTAGTTTTTCCTTTAAAAATGATATATTTCATAGCTTTATGGGCAACTAATATATTTAAAAATAATATATTTCAGATAGTTTATTAAATATCTTTTTATTCTCTTCATATGTCTTTTATTAATTGTTCATATTCTTTTAAAATGTTTAATACAAAGATGAAAAAACCTAAATACCACTACAAAACTTGGTCATCAGCTTTAGGTGAAGAAAGGAAATGAAGAGAAGATTTAGTGGCTCAAGCAAGTTCACTTCCAATGGTTAAAAGAAATTTAAATAAGAGCATTTTGAATAATAGAGCTAAAACAAAGCCATTTCTTATGCACGGCACAGATTTTCATATAATCCCATCAGGGAAAATGGATATATATCATTACATTGTATTGAAATGCTTGTTAGCATTCCTTCATGTTCTCTTAAAAGTTTGACAAAAGCAGTGAAGAATAAATTGTATCTTTTACGAGTCTGATATTTATCTTCATTAATGGAATAATCCTAGCATTGATCTTTGACAGCATTATGGTTTCCCAGAATTATTTATTGGTAAAGTATCTGTAGAAAGGTTTCCTAAATTATCAATAATCAAAAACAGAATATCTCTAATAGATTTTTTTTCAGAAAACCATTAAGATTATAATATTTCCTTCCAATCACTGTCTAGATAATTAGCTTTCATAGCAAACATGAAAATATATCTTCAAATAGACAAGAAGCTTTTTAAAAAGTTGCTTTACTGATTGCTAACTTCTATCATTAATGTGGTCAACCATTTATGCAATTTGTTAAAAGAAATCTAACATTTCCATTGGAGACATGCCTTGAAGTAAAATCCTCGAAATGCTGAAAGTAATAACCCGCTACTCGAAGTAGCACCTTATTTTTGTCTTCCATTTCTACATCAAACTGACAAAATGTTTATTTCTATAGTTTCTAACAGCAAGAAATCACACAGGAAAAAAAAGAGAAAGGTTCAATTATATATCAGATAGGAAGTACAGAGAAGATCAAAAAAGGCAGATTTATTCAAGCACATATTGCTGGAATACCAAAGGCCAAATTATGGCTTTAGTGTTCTTGCTGATTTATAAATATGTAATTAGTACTGTGACAAAATGTACAATGTTGAAAAAGTAACTTGGCTTTCTCAGGTTGAACTGATATACAAAACAATGGATTAAAATTGTTTAGGGCCAATGTTGAAACTATTTGTGAATCAGCCAGATGCTTACAACATTATAAACTTTAAACAGACAAGTCAAACATGCTTTTTTACAGTAATGCTCCTATTTTAGAAGAGAATCTCCTACACTTCAAGCACATGGTGATAGGAGGTTACTATCAAGAGGAGGAGTAGAATGAGGAAAATTTAAAAGTATAATAAAAATAAAGACTAGAACAAATCTCTAAGTATGTACACGCCTCAAAATATACATGTTATCTTTATATGTAATTTAAACATGTTAGCGACTCACGTCTTATGTAACAGTATATGCCCCCACTGTTTTCTCCAATACCATATCATATTTTAAGTTCTTTTAATTCTTAACTTGCAAACTGGGTTCTACAAAATAACATGACATTTTAACCATACTCAGCAATTTATGAGGTGGCAAGATTAATTATAGCAAAGGATAAGTGAACACCACCAAATTGTATTTTGTTTCCTTTATGTTTCAATTCTTCAAGAATTCCACAATGCATAAATGTTTTGTTCTATCATTGGCTAGTTTCTCATCTTCAGTTATTCCTGTTATAATGAATTTGGATTAACTGTAGTAATCAAAGAAGAAAAATTACAGCCTTTCAATGCTACTACATTTTGGGGACAAAAGAAACACTAGAGTAACCTTTCCACTTTCATGTTATATCAAACTCTGGAAAAAGCATCACTCATTTCTACTTCACTTCTTCTTAACCTGTGATATTTCTCTTGTATAGACTAATATAAATTTTAATAATCTGCACATAAAGCATTATTTTGATTTTTGTTGAAACTCTCTTAGACGTTCTAGCTAAACAACATTCCCTTGGTCTCAAGCAAGACGTGGCCACAGAAGACTTTCTTCTTGCCATCTGTATAGGTTCTTGTGAATTCTGCTAGGAGGTACAGTCCTCTGAAGCAAAAGAGCATAATGTCTTCATTTAAACAGTTGTCCATCTGAAGCAGTGGGATTCATTTTACAAAGAGGACATAAAAAGCCATGACAATACAGGATATTGCCACTGCTGAATGAAGTCTGGTACCAATGACTGCCGCTGAAAAACATCAAAGACCATTTATTATTCAAACAATAATAAGTACATGTTATTTCATATAATTCTTCAACAATAAAGAAAAATAAAAATGCTTTCTTGCAATGCACACTAAGAGTGCACTGCCAGCCTCACTAACTTCAAATCTTTTGACCTAACATTTCAAGCCAGTTTTCTGCATACTGCTCACAGAATCCTTTTAAGGTTTCTTAATTTGTTATCACTGGCATAAAATCCTTCTATAACACTGCCAGCACTTTTGGGCCACAGCAGAGACCACTACAATAGAAGTCTATCTCTACCCAACTTGCTGATCTCCAGTCAACCAATGAAAAATGATATTCACCAGCACATTGTCCTTCCACCTTTGTGAGTAACATAAGATTAAACATGATTAAACCCTCCGGTCTCAATATCTATATGCTATGCCAAGGCTAAAGGTGAATGAAACGTTTGCTTTATATAAGCAACACCCACCATTTCCAATCATCTCAAAATGTCAGCACCCTTACTTTATCAAATAAATATAAAGTGATTTAAAGCTAAATCACAGGGGGAACATATAGTAGATGCTTAATTAACTTCTATCCACCCAAGTCCAATTTGCACACCAAGCTACCTTCCATCTAACCCAAGGTTTCCCAAATTTCCTTGAGGTAGTTCAGAAAGAGTCTCAGGGAAAGTGAGGGCGGGGAAGAACCTTTGAGTTGTGTTCATTGTCACAATAAAATCCACCTATTCCAGGGGTGGGCAACTGTGGCCCTTTTACAACCTGTGGACTTCAACTCCCAGAATTCCTGAGACAGCCAAGCTGTTTCAGGAATTCTGGGAGTTGAAGTCCGCAGGTTGTAAAAAGGGCCACAGTTGCCCACCCCTGACCTATTCCAAAGTTTTATTGTACTGTTTTGATTGCTCATTTGTATTTGGATTTTTTTAAAAACGGAAATTTATATGCTAAGATTATATACTAAAGGGAAGTACGAAGGCAACAACAACAACAACAAAAAAAAAACAGTTTAGAAATCCTTAAACTGTCTTTCCTGCCAAAGATGCAACCAACTTGCTCTGCTCTGCTACTACTCGACGCTTCTCCGACAGGTCTTACTCCCGCTTGCCTGAAGTTTTCCCCTCCGCTTTTACCGTATCGGTCCTTGGCGCTCGGTGCGAGATGCCTACCTTTGTAAAATACACCCCAGACGCCCCTCTTCTCCGACAGAAGCCAGGTTTTCAGGCGAGGCACCTTCCGGAAATAGGCGCAGGTGCAAACGAAGAGCAAGCCGAAGACCAAGAGCCCGTCCAGGGAATACACTGCGAAGAACAGGGAAAAGAAAGTCGGTGCCAGTGGCGGGGATCGTTCCTGCTTTCGGGGGTTGTGATAGGGGTGGGTGAGTGGGAAGGGAAGCATGAAAGGGGGACTGACCCACGGAGGTCTGGGGACCCTGACACCGGAGAACCGCCCCACTCCCGGGACCATAAGTATTCGGGTGGGCCGGCGAGCGGGGAATGCCCAACATTGACCCGAGAGAACGGCCAGGAGAGGGTTTCGAGGGGAGAGAACTATTAGCTGCTCACCATTAGCCATGACGGCCGCCCCACGAGCCAAAGCCGAACTCGTCACCGCATCTCCAGGAGGAACGAACGGCCAGCGCGGCACCGGAACCGCCAAGTGAGGCTAATCGAGCTCAGATAGATAGGCCAAGCGTTCTTGATCGCCGAAGAGTCCTAGAACGTCGTTTCAGGCAGCAACAAACGAAGGCCGATAGAACTGATCGGGCGGGCGGGCGGGCGAGTTGCCCGCAAGTTTTTTTCTTTTCTTTTGTTTTTGTTTTTTAAATCTGGGGATCGGGTTTTTCGTTCGTTTTGGAAGTAGTGTTTTGTCCTTTATTAAGATAAAAGTGGTAACTTCGGCTCGTAGACCGGGGATACATATTAAAGACTGTTAATGACTATTCTCAGTCAATGGTTGTAATGATTTGGGAGCGACATATCCACTGCCAAATCAAATTTGAAAGTTGAAACAGCGTCCTCATTTCCTTGAAGCAACTCATAGGAACTAAAGTTTGTTTACTTATCTATTTATTATTGTATTAATAGCCAGGTTTTTCTCTTCTGCCTGCTTGCAGTCTGACTAGCCTAGAATTGCATAGTGAACTCCCTAGATATAGACTTGCAGTGCGTGATCCTATAAAGCAAGATGAACAAAAGATAAACCATTGTTTTCAAATAATTGAAGATGTGGAGACTTTAAAAAGAATGTGAATTCGGAGGAGCTAGTTGGGCTGTGTACTATAGAGTTCAATGGCTTCCTCCATGCACAAATTCAAACTTCCATAACAGCTGTCTGTCCATTCTTTCTTGGAACACATCCAATGAAGAGGAGCTCATCACTTCTTCATGCAATCTTTTCTACATTGGATTAGGAATTACAACCGTATGTATTGGGATTGCTCCATGTTAGAAATGATTTGATATGCCTTGTAATAACTGCTGTGAATGGCAACCAAGACATCTAGGGTGGCCAGAGTGAACAAGGAGTCCATCTTGGGAACATCCAGTGTTAAAAACCTGTGAATATAAGGTTGCTCAGCACTCATGAGCAAATTGGTGGCTCTCAGTCTCTTCTAAGACACTGCAGTAATAAAACCAAAATGAAGTTAATACTCTTAAGACAAGGGAAGTGCTAGGTTTAGATAAGATGATGTGCTCAAGCAACTGTGAGGCAATTCACACTAAAGGTGAGAAAAAGCAGAAGTTGAAAATGCTACAAAAATAGACTTGCTAACAAAGCCAAGCTGGGTTTTGAGCCGTACAGAGAATCCTGGAGCGTGGCAGATTCCTAGAGAAGAAAGATCCAAAACTGAGGATACCCAAAAATAGCAAATGTTTTGAAAGGTGAAAGAGAATAGATAGTACCTCACAATCACTTAAAGCACTCGAGAGAACAGATTAGGGCTAAATTGCTATGGAGAAAATCTATGTGGTTGGAAGGAGCTAAAACAACTTGATGGCACATACTAAATCGATCTGAATCCTAATTAGTCTGAAAACCAAGCCATATACCAGGGGTTTTTCTGGATGGGCTACTAACCACAGACAATTTACACAGTCAAACTGAGAAGGTTTCAACTGACAACATTACACCTGGCTAATTTTTTTTTTAATTGAAAAAGTTTTACAAATACAAATTTTTCCCCTTCCCCCCCCTTCCCCTCCCTAACCCTTCCCTCCCCTCCCTACACCTGGCTAACTTTTATCATGGAGCAGAGGCAGATTGCAATCATGCTTTCCAGTTGTGCTTTAACAGTGCCTTTAAAAAAAACCTAACTTATGCTGGCAAGAGCCCGACTTGTGAAGTTCTCTGCTGTGGCAAAGTGGTTGCTGTATGAAACTGCCAGCATACCTCTTCCCCTCTAGTTACGAGGTCATTCATGGCCATTTTCAGGAAAACTGCCTCCAAGGAAAGGAACATGACCATCTCAAGCCTGCCCTCTGCTTTTGTGAGGCAGACCCTGGGTGTTACATGAGTTTCTTCCATATCTCTGGCAACCAGTAGTCAATTTGATGGGCACAATGGTAAAAATAGAGTTTTGACTAATTTTCTGAGTTCTGTTTTCTTAAGAATTTGTGTATTGTCATTGGCAGTAAAAACGTATTCTTCAGAAAAGGGTGGCTATTATCTGTACAAGAATTGCTGCTTAGAAAAGCATGTAGCTATTTTGCATTCATATCAAACAGCCTTTAAACATTTTTGTGTGATTTATATAAGTATATAAAAATTGCATTGTATTTAGCTACGATACTGTGATGCTCTACTCCAGCACTATCTTATGCCTCTGAGATGGATGAGAAGACATCACCTTATTGTAGAGTGGTGACACAGTCCATCATTGTCAAAGAATATGGCTGAAAGTAACCAAGGAAAAAGAATGAGAAGAAGAGAAGAGTATACAAAAATTCCAATAATCAAAGAAAAACAACAGCAAAACATTTACAGAACAGAAGAACTTTGCTGTTCTTTTTTATTTTTATTTTTAAAAAACAATGAAGTATTATGCTCTAATTCTAAATTGAAGAGTACATTTTTACAGTGCTATAAGTAAAACTGATCCAGGCCCTCATTGACCTCCCTGACTAACCTAAATTATCCTTATCTATATTCTTCTAAGTATTTTGATGAAGTTTAGAATTTTAATGTATCTATAAATGTGTTGCTGGGTAATAAAATATGTATTTATTTTTATTTACATCAAAATGTGCATGCATGTACATACATGCAAACACACACACACACACACAAATTTCAAAACGACTCCTATATGTCACAAAAAAATACATAAAACAAAATTTAAAAACCATTAACTGAACTCTACAAGTCTTCAAATTCTTACAAATGAAATGTTCTGTGGCAGGGGTCTCCAAACTGGGCAACTTTTTAAGACCTGTGGTCCGAATTCAGCTCCCAAAATTCCTCAGCCAGCCATGCGTGTTGAAGTCTGCGGGTTTTAAAGTTCCCTTTTCACTGTTTATTTTATAGGCTCTATTATTTTACTTCTGTTTAGGCTCCTTCATTTTCTTCCTTTTTATTATTGTAAGATGCCTAGAGTAGCCCTACGGCAAGATAGATGACAAATCAATAGTAAAAAAAATATTTCATCTGGTTGAGTATAATAGTAAAAGCAATTGTACCATCAGATGGCAGTCTTGAGCCTCCATTTCTGACTTAGAAAATATTAAAATACAAGGCAACAATTTGTAGAGAAAGAAGAAAGTTTTGGTTTCAATACACATCTGGAGGATGCCCTATTGAGAAAAATCAGATTAAAGAATGAAAGAATATGGTGCTTTAATGACAGAAAGAGCAAACTAGATTACTTCTTGGAGTTTTCATGATATAAATGAAAATTGCTGCTTTATGTCCTAGGACTTGTTCCCATTTTCCTCTTAACATGGCACAGTAATAACCCGATTACACCAATTTCCTACTTTGTTCCTACAACCTTATCTTTACTCATCCTCCCATCCATGAGAGAGCCAGGTTGGTCATTAACAGTACTGTAAAAATGTGACACTTCCTCACCCCACCCCCATATCCCAACACTACCCAAGACCTATCTCAGGATATTTAGTGTTATTATTTTAAAAACCAAGTCTGATATATGTTGCAGGTGTAGGCATACCCCTTCTCCTTTGATCACTATGCATTTTCCACCCAGATATTTCTCTCCCAGCCTTTGACTTCAGCATTTGTCAGTCCCACTGGGTAAAACAGATCAGGAAATAAACTCCGCAGGAAGGCTAAAACTACTTTTACTGAGGTTGGCTATTATTACAAAATCTTGCAACTCTGTGCTATCCCTCCTTCTCCTTATATTCCAATGAAATAAGAAGGCATCTACCTGTGTTACTTCCAAATGTTATCCTATTATTTCGGACTTAAAAAATGCTTCAGCCCCTTTTGCCGAGGAAACAGTTCCTGCGTATCTCCATCAAGGTTATCTTCCTTAGTCTGTACACCATTAGAGCTTTGCTTCCTTTATCCCTTTATATAGAATTAGCGTCAGCCCAGTAAGGTAGACCAGACTAAGGGAACCAAATGCCAAATAGGTCAGGATTACCTTTATTGTAACAGCTATAGTAACAGAATCTTGCAGGTCTGGGTGTGCGTCCTTCTCCCTCACTTTATCTTAGTGTGAACTAAGGAGGTGCTTGTTTGGGATGTTTTATCATGTTATTTTCTTGGCCCAGGCTGAAGCCCTCCTTATCTGACAATTGCTTTGGTAGGAGCTCTGACCTTGGGATAGCCATTTGTCTCTATGCCCAGGGAAGTGCAATGGCAAACCATTTCTGAAAATCTTGCCAAGAAAACTGCATGGATTTGTTCAGGCAGACTCCGAGAGTTGAACATGATTGAATGTAAGAAAAACAAACTGATTTAAATACTGATTTACAGAGTGGTTCTTGGAATTCTACACTGGAGAAGAAAAAGATTTTTTTTAAAAAAAAAATCTCCCAGGAAAAGACCAACATTTAGACAAGGGTTCAGAAGGTCATGATTAATGTGAGTTCAAATAAAGTATTATTTGATTTAGTGCAAATTATAAATTGATGACATCACATATTTGAGTAATTTGGGACTTCCTTATTAGGAAGCAGGCTGCTTCCTTATTAGAGCAGGCTACTCATACATTCTCTCTGCTCAACCGGCAATAAATGGCATTATGGTTTAGGGAGTGGTCTATGCCCTTGAGGTTAACTGGAGCTAATCTAGCTTCACAGGATGGGTGTAATCAAAGCATATATTTAATACAGTATATCCTTAGGCTTTTGGCAATATTTAAGCAAAGTTTTTAATAGCTTTACCTAAATATAGCTATTAAAAGACTAAGAATAAATATTATTAAAAAATAAAGAACTAAACTTCTCCCCCAGATTAGAGAAAGTTCACTAAGGCAATTACCTAAGGGTATTTAATAACACCTAGAAAACACCTAGAGTTTAATAATGCCAGGGACTAGCCTCAAGTGATACTGAGAATTTAATCAAATTGGAACATATGTAGATATATGATGATTTTTTAAAAAAAAAATTCATAGTTTTCATTCAAAGGAGAAAATACTGATCAAGATATTGCACTAGAGGTTTCTTTAGCTTTATTATTAGCATTCGAGGAAACAAAAAAACTGTAAAGAATTGATAATTTTTGTTAGTTGCTGCAAAACAACTCATAATTATCCCAAACTGTGTTTGGGAGACCATAATTTCTGGTATCTTTTTGATATGACTTTATTATGTATGCACAAGGTGGAACCAATTTTATGGTCCTCTAACTCACAATTAGCCAGGTAAAGTATTTCTTAGCTTAAAAGAACTATCAAGCATTGTATTATTCTATAGCATTATTTAATACGGCAATGTCTTTAACATTTGGAAGCTTTATTGTGAAATAATGAATTATCTCATTGTAGTTACCTTTTCCTTAAGGACAATAAAAATTATTCAAATTATTATCCGGCACTTTCTCTACACCCTATGATAAACTATTGATAAAAAAATAACATGGTTCTAGCCCCCACAGTTGTGAGTGCTAGAATGAGAATTAGATATACTGTATGCATTGCTGGTTTTGGACAAAGTATGTTTTGTGTTGGAATTCCTTGATATTGATAGCTATAGTTATGTAACGGCCAGAAGTGGAAGTTACTTTTTTGCATAACAAGTGGTGCTTGATTTATTATATGGAGATGGAGAACTGAGTTTCAGGTTAAATAAGTATTTCTATATTTATTAGACAGTATGAAGAGTCATGTTTAATCTTCCTTGAAACTGATGCTTAGTTGTAGTGTTTTTATGCTTAATTATAGCGTTCAGTTTATCATAAGGGGTATTTTGAGTGCACTAAAGTTAGGATTAGGTTAGGACAAAAATTGTCTTGCTGTGATGTTATCTTTAGGGTTAGCATATTCAAAGTTAATGGTTACATTTAAATCCCAATTCGGATTTACTTGCAGAATCTACCAAGAAGCCACTTAAATAAGCCACTTATGTCAGCCTGTCTTCCACTTATTTTATTTCCCCAAACTTTTTCCCTTATATTTTTCCTCCTCTGGCTATGTCCACCCTTTGAAATAGATCAGATTAAGAAACCAAAGTCTTGCAGACCAATATTACTTTTATTATATAGCTATATCAACAGAATCTTGAAACTCTGAATATGCTTCTCCCCTGCCTCCATTCATCTTTGTGAGAACTAGGAAAAGTCTTGACTGAGACACTTTCTCTGCCCTGTTCAGATGTGTCCAGCTCTGCCTTGGACTCACCTGTTTGCTATCTTGATAGTGGCTCTTCCTCCTGTCCCTCAAGGTCATTTCTACTTCTCAGGACAAGGTAATTGCAAATACTGGATACCCATATTTCTAGTGCCTAGGTTACTTCTTTGCTTTTTTTTTTTGTAAAAAGTTTTTTTTTATTTTTTTGAAACATAAACATAAAATACATATTTTTAGAATGAAGCATTGATCCGGTCATAAATTAGCACAATCACAAATTCATCTTTAACAATGACTCATCTCCACTAATCATCATCTTATAAAAATAAATCTTAGAAGATTATGCTGGGATTGACAGCAAAAACAAAAATGATTATACTGAGTTTAACAGTAAAATTCAGATGATTATGTTGGGATTGACAAGAAAAACAAAAATGATTATATTGGGTTTAACTGTAAAAATAAGGATGATTCTGCTGGGAAGAATAGTAAAAATAAATGATTATGCTGGGTTCAACAGTAAAAATAAAAATGATTACGTGGGGTTTAAAAGTAAAAGATGAGGATTAAGATGAAGATGATGTGCTGTGATAAACAATTAAAGATGATTATTTTGTGATTATTAGTAAATTAGGTTATTTTTTTGTTTTCCATGACGACCAGTTTGCACCAGTTTCCTTATTTCCTAGGTTTACTGCAATCTTTTGGAGTACGAGGCTGTTTACAGCTTCAGTGGGTTTTTAAAAAATACTTATCAGAAGTACATCTTTGTAACTATTCTTCTCAGAGTTTAGTCTCCACTTAGTGTACTGTTTCAATGCCCTAAAAAGAACAACATAACAAGTAATGTTACCTTGAGTTTTAGGTTTTCCTTTGAGCCAAAACCATTTCCTTTGTTCTGCAAAAAATAGCCTTTTCAGGGGCCATTAATCAACAATGTATTTTGAAGGCTTTGGGTGTTACAAGTGAAACAAGCAAGGGCAGTTTGAAAAGGAGGAGATGCAAGAAATTTTAAGGGTGCCTTTCTTTCTTCAAATCTAATGCCTTTTATTGTTTGATTTGTTGCTGATGCATTACATATATCAAATCTATGCATCATTTATTTCTGCACTCTATATAAAGACTTGATTTCTCCCCTTCATAAAATGCCTTTTGCTTTGCATGAATTAATTGTAGTTTCTTTGGGAGGGGGTAAACAAACCCACTTGCAATGGTATTGGTTGTTTCTCAAATTTAAGAACTAGGTTCTTTCCAACTCCAGGCATCTGGGTTTTATGGACCACAATTTGGGAACTCATCTGGGATTGCTCTCTCCTCTCTCCGTTTTTAGCGTTAAATTTTAATTTGTTTTAAATTATGTGGGGTGTTTTAATTTTGTCTGGGCCAAATTTATTTAATTTGTTTTTAGTTGGTTTTAAATTTTGTATTCATGTATTTTTATTGTTGGCTGTACACCGCCCTGAGTCCTTCGGGAGTAGGGCGGTATATAAATCCAATCCAATCCAATCCAATCAAATCAAATCAAAATTGCAGGTTATCATCTCTTTGCACTTGGATTGGCCTGCTGCCTCAGTCACTGAACTCACAACAACTGGCAGGGTGAGTTCAGTCCTGTATCTTCAGAGGAGACAGACAACCAAGGAGCCAGAAGGAGTGGTAGTTCCTTGGGAGAAAACACAAATATAAAGAAATGGAATAAAGGAAGAGCACACTGCTGGGGAGCCCATTGGGGTTCATAGGCTACTGTGCTACCAAGGAACCCTGTCAATCTTGCAGGGATGGCCAAAAAGGGAATGATCACAGCCTACACAGGGAAGTGGACAAAGTAGACTGGACATGTTTCATGAAAGGAGAGATGGCAAAGTGGGTTTCATTTGACTCACAACTACTACTCACGTGCAATTTGAGCAGAACTATCTCCACCAAATGGACATTTTGGTCCTATGGGCTATAATTAATTAAATGTAAATAATTTAATAACCTACTTACTTTGTATGTCTCAGCAGCCAAAATGAATCTATTGGATCAGACTGCCCATTTCTTAAGGATTTCATTTTGTGCGCAGTAATGTTAAATTAAAATGCTACAGAAGTCCCTTTGAAAACATTTACAATAATGTTTTGTCATCTCAATAGCATTTGAACAGCAAACAAAATGCCCAGTGAGAACATTTATAGCTATTGCAGTTCCTGCAATTTCTCAGAAAGGAAATGAGAACATAGTCCCTTGATAGAGCAAAGGTAGACTTATCCTGATATGCCAATGGACCATATCCTAAGACAGTGTTTCTCGATCTCAGTGACATTAAGATGTATGGACTTTAACTCCCAAATCTCTAGCTATCATGGCTGGCTGGGGAATTCTGAGAGCTGATGTACATACATCTTAGTTGTTGAAATTGAGAAACACTGTCCTAAGGCAGCTCTTCCTAACCATGACACTCTCCTTATGTGTGAACTTCAGCTTCAATGTCCATGCTGGTTGGGAATTCTGGTAGGTGTCCCCAAACATTGGTAGATTGCATGGAAGATTGCCCTAATTTTAAGAGATTCTTATGCTCTCATTTCCTTTCTTCCTATTTGTGGAATAAAACAATAAGGATTTGGTTTTTGTCAGTTTACCAGATCTGGGTCTAGACTAGATGTTAATGCAAACTATAATTAGTAGATTAAAATTTAAGCATGAGATTTTCTAATCTGTGAATAAAAAACTGCCTCTGTTAGAATCTACATCTCTATATACATCTTATTAGAGGTATAGCTGTCTATCTTATCTCCATATATTTCTATATTTCCCTATATATTTTACAGAGACTTAAAACTTTTTAGTATTTATGAACTATTGTATCTTTACTTTTTAAACTTGTTTTGTATTTCCTATAAATGTATGTTATAATTATTCACCTTTCCTGTTTGTATGAATGAATTTTAAGTTTTAATTATTTATCCAAATGTGAATAGATTTTAGAAAACTGCAAAAGTTTCCTTAGCTGTTCTAAAAACTGGCAACATCTACCATTTCTGCTGCCAGCAAGGATAGAGCTGTGTGATCTTCAAATTCTCCTATACCATCATTCTGGAGCACTGAAGATTCTGGAGTGTAACATTATATCAGAATAGCTATCTTAAGGAACTGGCAAAGGAGCAGACAACAGCTAGGCAACAGCTAGAGATTTCAGTATCTCTAAGAAGATAGTTTGTTGTTGCTTTCAGTTAATCATTGTTAGAAGAACCAAGAATGAACTCTGGAGTTACTTAAGAGTAGTTTCCTATTGTTCTTCATCTATAGACAGATTCATGCCAGATTAAAGCAACTATTAGCATAACTACAAATAGGCAATATAGTCATACCCTGGTACTCAATTGCTTTGAAACTTGTCAGATTTGGTTCTTGACACATTTTGACAAGAAAATTGTCAAAAGTACTGGGACAAAAGTATTGTCCCAGTACTTGTCATTTGTCTGGTTCTCAATGTGCAAGCTAGAACTTTTCAATGCCGGTTACCTCATGACTTGCTATCTTTTTCCAGCTGAAACACAGGGTCACTCTTGCCCTGTGCATATCTCCTTGCCATCTTATCTTAGCTTCTGTGGTCATTTTTTGTATTTTGTGTGCTCCCCCCCCCCCCCAAATCAGGAAGGTAAAGTAAAGTATTTACAAAACTGATAAGTTATTAGTGATAATATCTTGCCACCTTATCTTTTATCCACCACTTTTTTATTTGACTTTTACTTTTTTTAAGCATCAGCATTCTCCAATGACTCCTGTCTTGACGCAATGTGCCTAAAATAACAACTGCAAATTCATGATCAGTGTTTCTTAGTTCAGTCTTTCTGATTGTCTAGTGTTCACAATTTATAAAACTGATGATTTGGCCACATCTTATTCTATGCATGCCCTGAGAATTACCTCAGCGGAAGACAACTTGTTTTCTGATGTTAGGCAAAGAAAAAGATGCTAGCCTGGTTAAAAGTTTGTATTCAATTTGGGCTGGAACTGAGAGAAAGGAGGAAAATAGCCATCTTTTATTAAGTGCTTTTATTCAGTTTCTGAATCAAGTGCTTTCTGTGTCATACTTTATATTATATATTTAAATGTCCTCTGCTGTCTTGATGTGCATTTCTTTTTTCATTCATAAAATGCATAATCTGGCTTCTGCTGCCATTGTTTTCTTGCATAATTTGCTAGAAAATATTTATGCACATATACCTCAATGGAATTTTTAAACATAAACTACTTTGGATTGGTGGGGAAGGAACCACTGCTTGGTAATTGTAACAATATTTGCCGTTTAATGGTCTGAAGACTTAAAGTGTGAAAGACAAGGAAGTCTCAAGGCATTCAGTAGCTGAGATGAAGAACAAAATGGCATTTCTCCTATTCTTACAAAAGTAGATGGGACTGCAATTTTAACTTAAATTGACATGATGAAAGGATAGCATATTTTATCTCATTTGAATGCAACAAATTAGCTTAAGGAATGTGGAATTGGCCATTGTGGACCTAACAACTTTGTCATGCAAGATGAGGATGCTACCAGTCTCTCTACATTCCCTGAAAGCAACGACTTAATTTTGCCCATTGAGAAAAAACAACTTTGGAAAAAAGAGAAAACATTCCTTAATAATTTATCATTAAATCATCAGCAATAATTTATCATTAAATAATTTATCGATAAATCATCAGCAATAATTTTATGAGTATTCCCATGTTGGCTGAAACTTTAAAGCTTGTAATTCCAATTTGAGAAAAGCCTTCTGAGAAAGAGCTTAAACTATCCAATGAGAAAAGCAGCTTGCAAATAACTACCTGCTCTAACTTTTACAATAGACTCTACCAAGAATGTAGCTACTCAGCCATACCAAATTGTATTACTAAGTGGTTTTTTTATTGTTATAGAGTTTCAGGACTTCTATCTAGTGCTTGGCATCAATTTTTTCATAAAAACAAGAGGAAGTTACCACAGGTGCTTAAAAACAAGCAAACCACTGCTTTATTTAAATACCGCCCAGCCAAATATAGAGCATATGTGCTTTGGCTAGCTCTTGCAACTGTAGGTGAAAAACTCTTTGCTGAATCTTTTTGCTGAAAATGAAGTTTGCTGAGATGGTAACTGACTTGGCCGTGACCAAAAATTGGAGCAGAGACTTGGAATCATCCACTGTAGACATTTTTGGTTTAGAATTTACCAATGACGACTTCTGCTTTATGGAAAAGTTGCCATTTGCCTCTATCTTTATCTCTGTCATCTACTTCATGATTTTCTTCATTGGCTTCTTTGGGAACCTGTTTGTGATCCTGGTGATGGTGCAGAAACGAGGCAACCAGAGGCTTGTGGACAAGTTTGTCCTTAACCTGGCCATCGCAGACCTTGTTTTTGTATGTACTTTGCCTTTCTGGGCTTTGACAGAAGCATTTGATTCCTGGTGGTTTGGTGAAGAGCTTTGCAAATTTAGCAGCTATGCTATTTCTGTGAACCGTTGCTCAAGCATCTTGTTCCTGATGGGCATGAGTGTGGAACGCTTCCTTGTGATGAATAAGCACTGGGATTCCAGATCTCTTGGGACCAAGAGAAATACCAACATTACCTGCAGTTGCATCTGGGTGTTTTCCTTTCTCTTAGGAATACCATCTTTGCTCTACAGAAAGCTGATCCCTGTGGGAGACAGGTTTGCATGCCAGGATGAAGACCCTTCTGCCATCTATATTTTCATGGTACTTTGTTTGACTTTCTTGCTACCCTTGGGTGTAATCTTATTCTGCTACTGCTCTATCTTCTCCATGCTCCAGAGTCATGTCAACCTAGGCAGGAAAAGAAACCATGCCCTTAAAATCATCTTTGTCATCATTGGGGCATTCATCTGCTGCTGGTTACCCTTCAATACCTTCACAGCTGTCATCACCTATTATGGTGTGATACAGAACATCGACTTCTCTTGTGATGCATTGAAAGCTCTCAGGAGGGGAGTTATTATCAGTGCTTGTCTGGCTTTCACCAATAGCTGCATTAATCCTATCATCTACGCCTTTATGGACCAGCAATTCCGGCAGAAGGTATTGAAGAATTTCCTAGGTCTTTGTCACCCAAAGGAAAATGCCCAAAGCTCAACATTGTTCTTTTCATCTACAGAATCAAGCCTTCTGTTTGGCAGCAAAAAGAGATTCATACCAGCTACAACTGTTCCAGTTAGCAGTGGGGCTGATTTATATGCCTCTAAAAGACAGATATAGTTGCTATTGTTGAGACCATACAGTAAAATTGTTGAGCTAGGTTAGTTATGGAAGAGAGAGGAGAGAGATGACTTAGAGGATTGGTTTTCTTAATAAGAAAAAAAAATGTTTTTTAAAATTTCTGATCAGTGGTTTTTTTTTAAACTTTGTGGTTTTTAGTACAATATCAAATGATTTTTTTTATGATGCATTACATATATTCTATAAATTTATAAAATAAAATTCTGTTTATATAAATTTTCCCTTGGTTTGTAGGAAAAAAATTGCAGATTTAATACTTGCACAGATTTATAAGAGCTGTTTCAACTACCAAGAGGTATTTCACATATGAATAGAAGTGACTTGTAATAGTACTTATAATATCCTTTGCTAGAAAGTAGATGATTTGACTGTATGTTTAGTCATAAGCTTACCTGCTTGCCTTAGTTTTTTATTTAGATATTTTGGTAGCTTTTGCAATTTGACTATTGATTGATGATTGAAAATGTGTTTAAATGGCTATAAAAAGAAATGATGGGTGAGTATATTTTGATAACGAGTATTCTTTAACACAATAAGCCATGCAAACAAAACTACCACAATCCATAATAAAATCAAGTTTTGTATATTTAATTACGGATGAATATATAATTGAAACTGTTGTCTTCCTGTCTCAAGCTGTTGAAGACATGTATTTCTGGGGGGGAAAGTGGTTCCAATGTTTAAATTACTGTAAGTTTTCTTGATTTTGATTAAATTTTTAATTAAAAAACTCTGGTCTGATTTTTATTCATTAAAACAATGGAAATTGTTTGGAAAGTTTTGAATGCAAAACTTTCAATAAATGTGTCAACTTTAATTATTGCTATCAATATTCACATCAGCTTTTGAAACTATTGGTTTCTTTTTCTTTATTTGCGTTGTTTGTCTGGTATTGAGAAATAACATGAATTGTGAGTCATGAGTTCCAAATGTACCTAGTTAAAATCTTACTCTACTAAGAACCCTTATGCCAAATTACCTGTGTTTAGTGCACCAAAGGAAGAGACATCACAGAGATTTCCCCACTCATGCCCTTAACTCTTTCACTGTCACACTCATCTTTAGTTTTCAGGCCTTATTGTGTCTACATATCTTGTCAGTTAAGTAATGGAAAGGCCAAGTGGCATCATTGCTGGGTTGTACCTAGGATATCAGTTGGCTTTAATCCATCCCTGTTCCTTAGGAAACATTATATCATCCTTTTTTCCAGTCACACTTTGATTTTTTACAAAGAAATAATAGGCAATCTGTTGCTCTGTACATATTCCTAAATGGGATTATCAAATGTTTTTACCAATATAGTGAAATGGTTTGAGGTTATGAATTTTATAACCCAAAATAAAATTTTGGGTAATAAAATAAATCCAAAACATCTGGAATACACCGCTTTGCTACATTTAAATCACATTCTTTCTCCAAGAAACTCAGCACACCCTTATATTTTCACAACTGAAAATATGAAAAAGATGAAAGAATGAAAAAGATTATGTGATTGCCTCAAGTCACTCAATGAGGCTCATGACTCAGTGGAAATCTTCCCAATCCTAATCGAATATCAGTCACTAGCATCATAACACTAGATCTATTTCAAGATACAAGAAAAACTGAAATAATGGGGAGTAGCCCTTTAAAAAATAAATGGAAATTGTTATAGAAATCTTTCCCAATTCTTTTGGAAGGATTTTTCCTGTTCTCTTTTTTCCCTTTGTCTATCCCAAAATTTGAGAGACATGCTGCATTATTAGCAGATTATTAGACTTTATTTATTTATTATTTATTAGACATTAGCACGTTTCTAAATCTTGACAACTTTCAGATGTAGACATAACTATCTGGGGAATTCTGTGAGTTGAATACATAGATACCTCCATACATTTGAAAAATTGCCAGAGTTGAGAAACACTGCATTAGTTTGAGCTGCCTACACGAACGGAGTGTTTTGTTCCAGTCATTTGAATCCTCAATATCCAATCCTAACTGAAATGATTTACCATCTCTTAATTTGTGCAATCCATATTACTCTGAGAAAAAAAGAAAAAATATATTGTAATTGTGATGCCATCATTAAGAAAGCTTTCTACTGAAACAGATGAGATTGTATCTTAGTTAAAACTCCCATAGATAACACTGTACATAACATTTAAATAATTAGTACTGTAGATGGTCTTCGCTAAAATGTACTACTCCCTGACACAGTTTCCTCTAAATGTGAAATAGAGAATGCCTAAATTTAAGAGTTGATATGAGAGATTATAGAGTCAAGACTTTCACAAGCATGTCTGAAATTACTACATTATTTTCAGCAGCAGCAGAAACTTCAGCAGCACCACCTTTATCTTGACATCAAGGTACAGAAAGATATCTGTAAATGTGGAGGTGAAAGAAAATCACATGCCAACATGGGAAAGATGTGAATAAATTTGGAGTGAGGGCTATACTGTAGAGACTATATAGAAAGTATTGTATCTCATCTAATTGTTTGGTAACAAATTTCCAAACCAATATTGTATGAAGGAACCTTTGGAATTAATATTGCGAAAGGAGAAGACCCATTTTATTCTGGGAAAGGAGATGACCTATTGACATTTAATCAAAATTCTAGGGTTTCCCCCCCTCCATTTTCATTACTGACTAGTAATGATCTAAAGCAGGGGTGTCAAACTCGATTTCATTGAGGGCCGCATCAGGGTTGTGTTTGACTTTGGGGAACTGGGGTGGGTGTGGCCCAGGGGTGGGTTCTAATTTTTTTTACTACCGGTTCTGTGGGCGTGGCTTATTTTGTGGGCATGGCTTGATGGTCATATGACAATTCTTTAGGATTTAGGAGAGGTCTACCAGGCTTTTAACTGCTTGCAGAGCTGTACATATCATATCGTCACCACTACTGGCTTGGCGGAACTGGGAGGAACCCATCACTGGCGTGGTCATAGTGGGCATGGCCAGCTCAACATAACTCATGTTGGGGGCAGCTGCAGTGGCCTGAGTGCTCTGCCAGAGAAAATGGGCTCCTGACCTCTATTTTCAGCTGTGACCGCCTCCTGCAACCCTCTGCCAGCAAAAATGGAGTTCAGGGGGGCCGCATGCTGCCCTCTTGAATTGTGTTTTCGCTGGCAGAGGCACCGCAAGCTGGTCCTTCACTGTTTTCAGGGCAGCCCCAGAAGCCAATGTGTGCCGGATCTGGCACCCGGACATTGACACCCCTGATCTAAAGAAACCATAATTTGAGAGGACACAGTAAGATTATTTGTTAAGTCCTATGTGACTCACTGTGGCCCTGACATCTGCCTTTCTATGGTACCAGCCAGCTTGCTGATTAGTGGAATATGTGGGATATTTTGTGAGCAGGAAAGATTAATGGAGGAATTCATAACAGCTGTTCCCTTTACACTTATAGTGAAAACATAGCAGTTTCAACTTTTTATCGAGAAAAAAGGAGAATCATCAACTTTTCTTTTCCTCACAGGGATCATAAATGCCATACACACACAATGATTTCTAGTTTGATTTTTCTGGATTTCATAGAACACTGCAAACAACTAAAAAACCCTTTATCATATTCTGTTTAACACTCTTAGGTTGCAGAAAGATGATATTACAACAATGCAGATTATTATTTGTGTCCTATAATTATGCAGAAATAAGACATAATTGATCCAAATTAATTTTCTTCGGCAAGTTATGAGGAGATATGGGTTTCCATTCAGTGTTATTAAATGCATGGGCATTTATTAACATCCCTGTGCATGAGTTATGACAACCTGATTAATTTCAAAAGCATAGTATCCTCCATTTTTGAATTTTATTTGTATCCCGTCTTTATTATTTTTATAAGTAACTCAACATGGTAAACATCCCACGCATCTTCCTCCTCTTATTTTCTTCACAACAGCCCAGTGAGGTGAGTTGGGCTGAGAGAGATTGGCCCAAAGTCACCCAGCTGGTCTTCATAGCCAAGGCATGACTAGAATTCACAGTCTCCTGGTTTTTAGTCTGATGCTTTAACCACTGGACCAAACTAGCTCTCATTTTCTCTACTGCCTTTTGGTATTATTTTTTTTTATTCCTGTGTCTTGGAACCCTTAGCAATTTTATTAGGCAATCTAATGATAGTCCCATTATTACTCTGGACGGTTTTGATTATAAATGATTTTTATATCTTAGTGATATTTTAACAAATTTAGATGCTTATGCTTATTGTTACTTAATAATATTAAGTATTCCAGGACTTTATATAGGGAAGAAATACACTACAAGTTTTAGAGAACGTGTACTGAGATATTCAATAGAATTAATTAGAATAGAATACTACTGATAAATGATTAGGGGAACTTCAAACTATTAATGCTGCAAGTATAAAAGAAAATATGATGCAAGGGAGCAGGAGTTTTTTCTTAAAGTAATTCTGCTATTTATTGAATAATATTTGCAGATTATTTGATGAAAGTTTCAGAAAAGTATATACTTGGAATCAATTTTCAGTGTTATTTTAAAGGAAATTGGGTAACAGGGAGGCTAAAAATATTTAATTTGTCGTTTCTAGATACTCTGAAATTATAGCAGTCAAAAAGTCAGTAAGAGATTATTCTTGTACCATGATCAATACAGTAGTCAATATTTATATAATTTAACTAATTCAGAGAATTGCTCTGAACCTAAATAAATCTGAAGTTCTAGTAGGAGTTGCTTGACAGAACCGTTTCTTAGAAAGAAGAAAGCCTGAACTTTGCTTAAGATGTATTAATTTATTTAAAATATATACAGGCTGCTTTAAAAAAAATTCCACCACCTCCAAAGCAGCACGCATTTAGTATCCACGATATTTTAATTTGTTCTTCAGAAGATTAAACCGTGGTGAGACGAAATTCCCAACTTCATAAATGCACTTTAGATTCGAGGGTTCGTTTTTCCTAACGGGATACCCTCCCGACGTCTTGAAACAATGATTCCCAGGACGCCCAGCCAGCAGGAAGGAAAGCCTAGAGCCTAGAGATCTGGAAAGGGGGCGACACATTCAAATCGAAGAAAACCAGTTTTACTATAAAGATGAATCGAAGGGGGAAAAACACTTCTGAATCTAAGAAGCCGCAGCCCTTTCATCACGGCGGTCCGATAACTGCTTCGCGTAACCAGAAAGAGCTAGCAAAGCATTGGCGTTCGCCAACTATTTCCGTCGTCCGCAAGGTATTTTCATATGGGCTTGATATAAAGGTTGGATTCTACTCCAGCAGAGGCGTCTCCCCGCCATCCCTCACTCCAGTCTCTGGCACCAGATTGGTCCCGGCTCCGGCAGGTCCGCATCTCAACCCGGAAAGTTTTGCGAAAGTTGCGCAAAAAATGGAGTAGCTAGCGCGTCCGTGAGTGAGACACATGCAGCTCTAGGGCGGGAGGATATCGGCGGACCCAATAAGGAAAGTAGCGGGCTGAAGAGAGGGAAACGGGGTCCAGTATCCCCCGTCTATCGAGGCGCCTGAGGCATTGGCGCCAAAATTGCTCCTGTCTCAAAGTTCAGAGTCCGAACAACGTTTATTCCGAAGCAAAGAGCACTGATTTTAATTTACTTTACTTGCGAGCTTGAAGTGCAACCTTGTGGGTTTCCCCACTCTCCCACCCGTAAAGTTGCGTTTCAAAAAAGGTAAAAATAGTAAAGAACAAAGAAAGGAAATACTCCAAAATGAAAATATGGCATTAAGTCATATATTCGGGGAGAGAGAGAGAGAGAGAGGAATGAATGAAAAACTATATTCTTGAGGAATAAGAAATAATTTTATTTATTTATTTATTTATTTTATTGTATTTTTATACCGCCCTTCTCCCGAAGGACTCAGGGTGGTGTACAGCCATGATGAAATAATGACAACACAAAAATTAAGAAAATCATTAAAATAATTAAATCATTTGGCCGTAATTAAAGCCCCAACTAAAACCTTATTAAAAACTGTTGTCTAAAACCTCGTTAAAAATTAGTGTCTCCATTCTGGTATGTGTATCTGTATGATGGCTATCCCCCCCACCCCCACTATAAACTGAAACATTAATCTTAAAACAGTAAATTCCCTACAATCTCAGGTTCAGTCACCCAATAGATATGTATCACTCAGATTTATTTATCTATGTATTCCAGAACCTTAACTAAGCTAATCATATTAATCTGTTGCAGCAAATTCCAGGGGTTTAACATAGAAAATATTTTTGGAGATACCTCTCATATAAGCAGGCTACATACAGTCAGCTGAGTTTCTGTGTAAATTTGTTCATTTTGGAGATTCTATGTGGCTTTACTGCAAATAATTTCCAAATTTAAAGTGCAAAATCTGGGTCAAAAGAAGTGCCATTTGTTAAGGATGGTCCAAGTAGTAAAATGTCAGAATTCCAAAAGGAATATAGCTAAGAAATTATATAATGCAGTGACAAAAAAACTTGTCAAAATTATGCTGTGCATTCTTCTGCAGAATGTTCCTGAAGGGTCCCCCCCCCCCCAATAAAGGGTTATTTGTCATCAATCTGATCTAGTGGTTAAATCAGGAGAATGTAAGGTCTTAGGCATGAAAGCCTGTTTGATGACTTTGGGCCTGTCACTGTGTCTTAGCCCACAATATCAGGGTCACGCTCCAAGCTGGTCAGTCAGTTCCTGTCACAATCAATAGATCCAACACTTGGTTAATCTGAAAAAAGTGAACATTGCATTTGTAGGTAAAACGCTAGGAAGAAAAAAAAATGTTGTTTGCTATCAGAGACAAAGTTCTCTACCTTAAATGACTGCCAGGGTGGATGGCAGTCCAAGAGATGCCAAGGTTGAACTGATCTGAAGTGTATTAAATCTGAGAACAACCAAAAGACTGAGAACTTGAAACAGAGAACTAGCAGCGACAATTTCTGAAATGAATAACCCTGAACACCTGAAAAACTAACTTTGCAGTTATTAGGCAAATATTAGGTTTGCTGTTTCAAATTCATAATGGATTTCCCTAGAGTGGCCGTATTCAACTAATGCCAGCATGGACTCTTTATTAAATAGAAAATTCCCTTGCTTGTAGTAATGTAATATCTAATTCTAAGAGTTCTTTCCAGTTCCCATTACCCTGTTTTCCCCCAAATAAGACATCCCCTGATCGGGCTTTTGAGTGCATGGCAATAAGGCCAAGCACTTATTTCAGGGTTCAAAAAAATATAAGGGTCTTATTTTCAGGGAAACACGCAGGGGTGAAATGCTCCCGGTTTGGACCGGATTGCCTGATCCGGTAGCGATGGAGGCAGGTGGGTCAGAGAACCCGTAGCAAAAATCCCTGCCCCCCCACCCATGCCCAGCTGAGCCACACAATCATCAGAGGCTTTTTTTTTTTACTTTTAAAAACATTTTTTGTACAACCTCTTTGGCCAAAAAATGCTTTTAAAAGTAAAAAAAAAGCCTCTGATGATCGCACGGCTCAGCTGGGATTATCAAAGGCTTTTAAAAGAAAAAAACCCTTTTTTTCTTTTAAATGCCTCTAATGATTCAAGCTGAGTTGCCTGATTAGCAGAGGCTTTTTTTAAAAAAACCTTTTTCTCTTTTAAATGCCTCTGACGATCCCGGCTGAGTTGCCTGATCGGCAGAGGCTTTTTTAAAAAAGCCTCTGCCAAGCAGGCAACTCAGCTGGGATCATCAGAGCCTTTGAAAGCATTTTTTTACAATCTCTTCACCGAAGAGGTTGTAGAAAAAATGGTTTTAAAAGAGAAAAAAAATTGGCCACGCCCACCCAGTCACATTACCACCACCCCCACCTTCAGCAAGCCACGTCCACTTAACCGGTAGTAACAAATTTTAGATTTCACCACTGGAAACATGGTATATATTGTGAAAACTGTTGTAATCCAGGAAGCAATGATATCTTCCTGTCTATGCAAATTGAGAAAGAATGCTGAGATATCTAACCCTAGACAGATCAAGAATCTGGCTTCTTGAGAATGAGATCTCTGTAGTAACCCCCCTCACTCTGGAATAGCCCTGAGATCAGAGTAGCCCCCTACTCTTTGCTCTTTTGAAGGTGGTCAACCAGTCTTTGCCACCCCAGAGGATGTTCAGAAAGAGAAATTTTAACTGAGGACAGTCATAGAGATTATCGTAAGATTTTAATGCTGGACTGATGTATTAATAATTTAAAACTGTTTCTTAATAAAGTCACTTCACAAACCACATGCAAATATTTATAAATTAGAGACAAATAAATAGCCTTACAAAGAAGAATTTAAAAAGTTAACATGGCAGCTGCAATCACACAAACAAAGCTTCACGCTTTTTGCCAAGGTTTTTGTTGTATAGTTATGCAATATCATGACTTGTTTGATCTTCCTCCCACTGCAGATGCCCTGAAGCTGCCACCAGACTGTTATCTTTGATTTAATGTGTGTGTGTGTATGAAATAAAATGTATGTGGGTCAATATAATATATATTTCTTAGAAATGAAATGGTCTTTAGTTTTAGATCTGGTAAAACCCAATGTTGACAATTATTCTGGCTGGTTCCCTAAATATATGCGTGTTACTTTTTTAAAATAAATGCCATGTTAAAATATATGCAACAACACCCAGAGTATTAGCATTGAGTGCCACCTAGTGACAGTATAAAGTAGACCAAATGCTGATCCCTCTTACAAATTGTGAGTAACAGGAGGGGATGTAATCCTTTAGGACAGGGCTGTCAAAGTCGATTTCACTGAGGGCTGCATCAGGGTTGTGTTTGACCTTGGAGGTGTGACCAGGTTGGGTGTGACCAGCTCGCTGTCCCTCATGTTGGCAGCACCTGTGGTGGCTCGAGTGCTGTGCCAGGGAAAACAGAGCTCGGTGGGGCCATGTGTAGCCCTTCTGAGCTCTATTTTTGCTGGCAGAGGGTTGCAGGAGGCCATTGCAGCTGGGCCCTCCCAAGCTCCATTTTCCCCGGCAGAGGCACCGTGGGCTAGTCCTTTGTTGTTACCAGGGCGGCCCACAAGCCAAATCTAAGCACCCTCTGGGCTGGATTTGGCCTTCGGGCCTTGAGTTTGACAACTCTGCTTTAGGACAAAACTCTCCAAACAGCTGGAGTACCACACAGAAGGCCAAGAAATGTTCTCTATTGTCCCAAAATACTGAAAAAGAACTTTATGTTTCAGGAAGGTAGAAGCTACTATACAAGGTAGAAGCTAATACAGAATGGAAAATGGAAAAAATTCCTAATGTAAGAGCAGGGAACCCAATTACTGAGAGAGATACTGTGCTACCCATCACTGGATGACATAGGGCTCTAATCAAAGTCACAAAATATGACATAAATGGCATTCATTAGATAATGTGTCAGTTGCATCATGACATAAATGACTTACATATAATTTGTGCAATGATATCATGATATACATGACATAATTCCCCTCTTCTGTCTTCTTGTGAGCACCTTGATATCATTCTGTTTAAGGGGAATTCTGTCTTGGAGAGGTTCAGCGATAATCCACAGATAAGTAGTAGCGTTGCCTACAGACTCCCAGCCAGGTGTATATACCAAATGGGAAGTAGAATCAATTCTCCATGAGATTTTGATCTCTATTTTTTTAATATGGTATGGCTTTTTGAGTTGACTAATAAATTCTCCTAACTCACAGTTAAGGTTGTCCAGATGAAGAAAAGTTCTTCTTTTAGCTAAATATCCTCTTAGATCTCTAGAAGAGCCACTGGATTCTACTCCGTCACCATACTAATTGAGGCTTAGTAGCCTAGTAACTTTGTTAATTTGAGTAATATATTTATATTTTAATATTTATTTATTTATTTTTTATTTTATTTTATTTTATTTCTCCCCGAGGGGACTCAGGGCGGTGAGCAGCCGAAAATTAAAATAACACACAATATAAAAATTAAGATTACTAAAAATAGATTAAATTAATCGGCCTCCCAAATTTAAAACCCCAAGCTATACAATTAAAAAACTAACCCATAAAACCTATTCAGGCCAGGCCGGCTTGGTAAAATAAAAACGTCTTCAGGGCCTTGTGGAAAGTGCGGAGATCCGGGATCAATCTTATTCTGGGAGGGAGTTCGTTCCAGAGGGCGGGTGCTCCCACAGAGAAGGCTCTCCCCCTGGGGGTCGCCAGTCGACATTGCTTGACTGGCGGCACCCTGAGGAGGCCCTCTCTGTGAGAGCATATTGAGTGGTGGGAGGTTATCGGTAGCAGAAGGCGGTCTCGTAAATACCCTGGCCCTAAGCCATGGAGCGCTTTAAAGGTGAGAACCAACAACTTGAAGCACACCCGGAAGACCACCGGGAGCCAGTGTAGCTCGCACAGGAGAGGTGTTATATGGGAGCGCCAGGTCGCTCCCATAATCACCCGCGCGGCCGCATTCTGGACCAGTTGGAGCCTCCAGGTGCTCCTCAAGGGGAGCCCCATGTAGAGAGAGTTACAGTAGTCCAGGCGAGAAGTGACGAGAGCATGAGTGACTGTGCATAAGGAATCCTGACTCAGAAAGGGGCGCAACTGGCGTATCAGGCGAACCTGATAAAAAGCCCCCCTGGCCACGGCGGTCATATGCTCTTCTAAAGACAGCCGTGTGTCCAGGAGGATGCCCAAGTTGCGAGCCCCCTCTGTGGGGGTCAATGACTCACCCCCAATAGCCAGCGATGGCACCAGCTGGCTATATCGGGATGCTGGCATCCACAGCCACTCGGTCTTGGAAAGGTTGAGTCGAAGCCTGTTCCTCCCCATCCAGACCCGCACGGTCTCCAGACACTGGGACATCACTTCAAGGGCATTGTTGGGGTGGTTTGGGGTGGAGATGTATAGCTGGGTGTCATCAGCGTAAGATGGCACTGCACCCCAAAACCACGGATGATCTCACCCAGCGGCTTCACATAAATGTTGAACAAGAGTGGCGAGAGGACCGACCCTTGTGGCACCCCACAAACAAGGCGCCTCGAGGTCGACCTCTGTCCCCCTGCCAACACAGACTACGACCGGTCGGAGAGATAGGAGGAGAACCACCGCAACACGATGTCTCCCACCCCCAATCCCTCCAGCCGGTGCAGCATGATACCATGGTCAATGGTATCAAAAGCCGCTGAGAGATCTAATAGGACCAGAACAGAGGAGCATTAATATATTCTGTTAATGCTTAATTGTAACATTTTTTATAATTTTGTTGGTCTGGACTGATTTTTCTTGTGAATCAAGAAAAAAAATAATGTAATGGCTTTCTTGAAACTTGTGTCTAGAATTGTTGGAAAAAGCTAGATATTGAGCTAGATCAGATTTCAGACCATCTAATTTAAAGTAAATTCCTGAATAAATACCAGTTAATTGATGTCTAGCAAAAAGATTCTTTTAGTTTGTTGCAGTACTGTATGGTGCCCATTTTGAACATATAGTTCTAAAGACCTATACATTGTGATTAAACATTTTCAGAGAGAGCTTTACTGGACTAATCAAATATTTTTAATACTACAGGTGAGTTTTCAAGCTATTATTTCCCAAAAGCACAGATTATATGTTCAGAGCTGAGATAAAGAAAATTAGATATAATTTTTGGCAAGATAATAGGGATTGGAGAACATTAAACATCTCAAGAATTGTATCTCTTACAGGTGATGGAATTGCCTGTAAGCAGTTCCTTATATAGGTGTCCGTTCTTAACTATGACTTCAAAATGACAACATGTGTCATTTTTCAAGCTGCACCCCTGTTGTATTTGAATTATGTCATACAGAGAAGGCAAAATCACGAAACTATCCCTCACTCATTTTGGCCATGTCATATGCGAGAATTCATTGGAGAAAGAAATTATGTTTGAAAGAGTTAGTGGTAAAAGGAAACCAGCATATCAAAGAACATGGTGGCTGGACACCATCAAAGAAGACACCAGCCAGACCACTGAAAAACTCAAAGAAGTAGTTCAAGATCGGAAGATGTAGAGAGACCTGGCCCATAGAATCACCAAGACTTCAACATGACAAAATGGATAGCATCATCAATACTATGTCATAACAGGAGTACACAAGAGTGGAGCTTGTGTTGTTGCCCAAGTTCAATCACTTATCCCCTCTCACTCCTCCATAGACACCCATAGCGTTTCAGATCATATAGCAACAATTATTTTAAAAAATAATAATAGGAAAGGCTTTGCAAATTATAAAGACATTTCTTCCTCCTTAAATAGCTTCTCTCAATATGCTGCCTCTTTTATGTACATTGAGAGCATATGCACCAAGACAAATTCCTTGTGTGTCCAATCACACCTGGCCAATAAAAAATTCTATTCTATTCTATTCTATTTCAAATATATAGGGAACTGAATCCCCCACACACCAGGAAAACACCAGGTAAGGAAGGAGTGCCCCAAAGATAGCAGGTTTGGTATTTAACCTTTTTTTAGATATGCAGGTTGAGTTTTCATTATGTTGATGCAGAAACAATTATATATCTGGACACAACTTAAGTCTAATCCATGACTTTAAATCTACTTTTTCTCTTTAAATATGGACTTCTCCCAAAATCATTATTTGTGAACAATTATACAGAATTCACTGCTCAACATACTGGCTTTAATTGTACTGACTTCTTGGAACGATGATGGATGGAACTAATTTTAAGAATGAGTTTTAAATGATATAATAATTCTAACTGGAACATATAACCAGGAGAATCTTTTAAAAAGTAATAAAAAACTCACCATCTCCAAGTTAAGACAGGTGATCCTTTTTTCTCTGGTTCTCCATCATTAGCATGGAGAAGTTACAGAATGTTATGAACAGACAGATTGGGGAGTTACAGAATGTTATAAATAAACAGATTCTTCTCAGCCTATAAATTTTTGAGCAGATTCATTAATGCAAGTATTACTTGGATGACCCAAGAGCCATCCTGCCAACTGCATCGTCTTACAACCGTTCACAGAGGATGTGGTCAGCTTAGCACAAGTTAACATTCAGTCTCTGATTCATATCATGCACAATGTGGGCACTACCAGAGTATTTTCTCATGGGGTACACAGACAGGGCAAACTAGATATATATCCTGATTCTTAATCACTAACTATAATTATTGCTGTAAGGGAAAAGAGCTGCTGCATGACAGGAAACATGGCCAATGATTCTCAAAGGGCAATTCAGTTGCAAATTTACACTTTTGCTGATGAAACTAAACCAAACTTTTAGACTTACTGGAGCTGGCTGGTACAAATCTCTAAAAAGTGTTTAGAAACATACAGCAGATACTTGCTAGAATTCACACATTTCAGTAGTAAAACTAAGACATAGCTACTAATGTATGGTATGGAATTTCTAAAGTTCTGCCAGGTCTTTTTTTACAGTTAGCTAAGTTCTACTCATCATTATGCTCTATTTCCATCATCATCATCATCATCATCATCATCAAACTGCCGACTTTGCAACAACAAAGTTGAAACTGTTTCACATTTAATATGTGAATGCAGCAAAATCGCACAAACTGATTACAAAGCTAGACACGACCAAGTTGCTAAATTAATCCACTGGTCATTATGTAAAAAATACAACTTTCCTGTATCCAAAAAGTCATGGAAACATAAAGTGGAAAAAGTTATAGAAAATGAGAAGGTGAAGATCTTGTGGGACTTTCGAATACAGACAGATCGTCAGTTGGAACACAATACGCCAGATATCACAGTTGTCGAAAACCGAAACATACAATTTATTGACATCGCGGTACCAGGAGACGTCAGAGTTGAAGAAAAAGAACTGGAAAAAATCATGAAATATCACGACCTGGCCATAGAAACTACATGGCTATGGATGAAACATGTCACAGTGATACCCATTGTCATCGGGGCACTTGGTACCATGTCCAAGAATTTCACAAAACACTTCAAGAAATTGCAGCCTCCTGCAATAACACCAGCACAACTGCAAAAATCTGCACTACTTGGAACATCATATATTTTAAGAAGGTACTTGGTTGATACCTAGGATGCTGGCAGCAACCCGTATCAACCATTAACACCAGTCAATGGTATTTGTGACACATTTTTAAATGTCTAGTTGACTGAATTTCATTTTTAATGAATAAAAGAGAATAACAACAACAACAACAACAACAACAACAACAGCAGCAGGTAATATCTGAAAAAATGGTCCATGGATGTTGGAATAAATTGCATTTAATTTTGTCTTGTGTCCTTGACTCTGCAGGATAGGAGAAAATTTGAGAATTTTCCTGTTCTTTCTCTGGAAATATTGCCTGCATGCAGACAGTGGTTTTGCTGACTTAATCTAGCTACAAATATTTCCAGTATCTCTCTTTCCTTCTCTGATGCTCTTCTTCAAATCTCCAGAGACTGAGATCCCAATACTTTTGAATTAACAAATAGAGTAGACAGCTCTCTGGATCTCAGATGTAATGTGATTTGTTCATGGGCAATCCATGATTTTGAGTTAAGTACTGCTTGTGAACCCAGGCAAATGTGGTTTATATTATAAACTATTGTTTGAAATTGCTTCACGTGAACTTAATCGAAATGAATCATTGCAGAACAGGTTAAATAACTATGTGAAACCATTATCTGGTTTCGGATAATGAAACCAGATAAGGGAAGGGAAGGGAAGGGAAGGGAAGGGAAGGGAAGCACACTCTGCCCACATAGAAGGTGGTGATACAAAGTACAAAGATGTAAATGTGGGTCCACTGTGAATTGGGAGTCTGCTCTCAAATGGAAAGATGGGGAAGGGAAGCCCAGAGAAATTTCAGAACTTCTGGGCATGGTACAGATTTCACAGCAAGTTGCACTGCATATTGATGTACACGTTGGTGTCCTCTGGTTACTTTTCCAAAGCAATGAGGTGTGGTTCTGCAGTTATGACCGCTATAGACTTATCTTGGGCTCAATACTCTCAATTGTGGGGTTAACAATCAACTTGCCAGTTGTGGCATTTGAAGTCTTTGTGGTTATGGATTCTCTATGTTTGAGAAGTACTACAGGGGATTTTCATATACTGTGTAATGAGAGCAGGGGTGAAATCCAAATTTTTCCCCCTACCTTTTCTGTGGGTGTGGCAGGGAAAGGATATTGCAAAATCTCCATTCCCACCCCACTCCAGGGGAAGGATACTGCAAAATCTCCATTCCCTCCCTCCTGGGGGAAGGGTATTGCAAAATCTCCATTCCCACCCCACTATGGGGCCAGCCAAAGGTGGTATTTGCCGGTTCTCCAAACTACTCAAAATTTCTGCTACCTGTTCTCCAGAACCTGTTAGAACCTCCTGGATTTCACCCCTGAATGAGAGGCTACATGTCCTTTTCTGGTTTAATATTCTGCGATGTGTATCTTTTGCCTCCCTTACCACGAGTGCCATCTCTGTGTTGATACCCTTTCAATAATTTGTGGTGTTATGGACATGCAAGATCACCCCAACCATACACTGCATTGCAAGCATAGTATCATGAAGGAACTCTATAGAATTGTAGAATCTGTATCTATTACGCAGAATTGTGATATGCCCTGGCTGTTATGTGGTCACTCCTTGACACATTATCAAGAACACAAATGAATCTGCAAGCACACCCTCAACCATCTTTTGCAAGCACACTCTCAACTGTTTTTCAGTCCTTTTCGATTTCTCTAGTCATTCCATGTGTTTTGAAGTATGTGCATGTACTTTGAAGATAAAACATAAGGCTGAGGAGTTCAACAAATTAGATTATAGTAGGATATGCAAAGTGACAGAACTTAGTTTGACCAGTTAGCCTGAGTGTAGGCAAAGCCTACCTGCATTTCATTCTGTCAGCAGCCAACAATCTTCTTCTTCTTAAAGGAAATCATTCTTATGTAATGTGTGCGTGTTGCACACTGCTTCCTATACTTTTAATATCAGAGAATTGGAAAGCAGGAAATCTGAACTGTTGCATGCACTGGATACAGGCATCTTTCACTGTGCCATTCTTTTCCTGCTAATAATTACTCTTTAGGAGCTCGTTTGCTTCAGATAGTATACAAGGGAAACCTCTCAGTACCTAGTGGTCCCCTTCTCAAGCCTAGATTCTCACATGCAAAATGAATTATCTGCTGGAAGGTGCCCATGAGCCCACATTGGAGAGTACATGGAAGCTCACTGGGAAGGCAAACCAAAGAACATGCCAGAGAAGATACTTTTATAGTTTTCAAGAACCAGACTAACTATGGCACAGACAATAGGAAACTTACTATTTTTGTGCAGGTGTACAAGAATACTACCCCCCACCCACCCACAAATGTCCATTGTGGCACCTAAATGTCCTGGAATGCAGCCACAGAATTACACATCTCTTATGGTCTGAGAAGTTTCCAACCTAGATGGAAACTGGACTGAATAGCACACACATAAATAGAAGGTGACATTTTCATATTGTGGTGCAAAAATGGAAAATGCAGTTTAGAAAAGTGTCTATAATATACCATAACAATATGGTCCTGTACTACTGCATAGCAAATCCAGAATGATACTTCAGAGGACCCTCAAGCAGTGCTGAAATGTAAAATTTGTTACTACCGGTTCTGTGGGCGTGGCTTCGTGGTGGTGGGGTAATGTGATTTGGTGGGCATGGACAACTTTTTTTTAAAAAAAATCTTTTTAAAAGCATTTTTCTGGCCAAAGAGCCTCTGATGATCGCGTGGCTCAGCTGGGCATGGGGGGGAAGGGATTTTTGCTACCGGTTCTCCGAACCACCCACCGCCATCGCTACTGGATCGGGCGATCTGGTCCGAACCGGGAACATTTCACCCCTGCCCTCAAGGTTTGGAAAGGGAACATGACATGTCCATACCATCCTGTAAGTAGAAGCAGGGCTGACTCAAGCCACATGACCAAGTCTCAATGAAACAGCCTGTGAAACAGCCAATTGTTTCCATCTGTAACCTCATGCAGATCTAAACTGGCCTAATGGGAAAATACTACAAAAACTCCCTTTTTATCAATCCTGCAGTGCCTCAATGTGACTAGATGAAGCTGAGTGTCTACTGACACCATGGGGAGTTTGCAGCGGATATTTTTTCTTTGTGCCCTAGGGAAGAAATATCTGCTTCCTAGGATTGAACTCTAAACTTTCCGAGTGGGAGGCCAGCATCTTCACCACTAGACCGCTATGCAGTAATATTTGAAAATTTTTGAGCAACTTCAGAACATGGGGCAGATATGTGATAAAGACATAGCAGCTAGAAAGGGTTTCTGCTTTCTGGGATACAACCATAGGTTGGGGCAATTAGGAAAAACTTTTTACATTTGCTAAAATGGATGTATCATAAAAATGTTGTAAAAATTCAAGCAACCACTAGATGGCGCAAACGAGTTAAGGTTTTCTGTAGTCTCTTTGTGGCCATATGGCTCCTGTCTGTATTTTTGCTAGGATTGCTAACAACCATCAGTCTATTACACTATTTGATCTCTTGTTAAGTAACCAGGTGTTTTACATCTGCTTCACAGACATATTGGATTATAACTTCTATTATTCCAAGCCACCCAATCTTCTGAATTAAATTTATAAGTGTCATTTTTCAACACCTACCAAACATAGAACTAAGTAGGTCAGTAGGCAAAAAATGCAGTTCTGCAGAATCTACACTATTGTAATGAATTTATTAGAACGGAATCTAACTGTCTCAGGACTTTTTTATAGTAAACAGCTCTCAACTCATAGGGTTGCAAATAACATAGCACTGCTTGCAAATTTGTTATGAGAATAGTCTGTTTTTAAAAAGGAAGGAGAATAAAATAGATACATGGACTTGCTCACAGATAATTTCATCTCATAGCAATCAGCATCTCTCAGCCTGCCCCCCTCCAGCAGAAATGGTGTTCATCTTTAAAACAATAGTGACAAAACTGTTTGCCCTCTAGCTGTTTTGCTCTTCCTATCGCCATTCCAGACTGCAATTTATAAAGAAGAGAACATACACATTTTAATAGCTCACCCCCAACAAATAAGCTATTTGAACAAAACAATGGAAAATGTGACCTTTAGCCAACTGGCTTTGTAGAGAGGATTTTTGTGGAAGAGGAAAGCATTATTTGATTGATAGTCAGGTGGAATCTGTCTTTTAGTGGAATCATCCAATTGCTTTGGCTTTTCACACGGGAACAATATTTAGTATTGAAAGAATTTGAGTTTTTGAAAGCCAGTTCATGAAACAGTGGGTGCATTTGGAATTCTGTCTCATGCAATATCTTAATCCATTCATTCCAAGTGCAAAAAATAAATCCAGATTGGGAAGTCTAGTTACTTGGTCTGTAAATAAGGCTTCACAAAGCACACCAAACTAAAAATGGGAGCTACTAGCTTGCCAACAACTTTCCAGAAGTGTCTTTTACCTGTTTCTACAATTGCCTACTTCTGTACTGTCTCCTTTCACATTAGAATTACAGGAAGAAAATTGTTTTGAATAGTTTGTCGGGGAGATTTAAAAACAAACCAGTGTTTTGTAAAAATAGGAGGCAGCTGCCTTGGGGCTCAGAGGTATAGAGAACACTGCTGGGCTTCCTTTTCTGCGCTCACATCTTGCCTCATGCCTACCATGGTCATGAATGTGTGCAAAAGGGCTAACAGAGCTGAGCTATAGAGATCAGAAGGACACTATGCCTTCAAGGAATTACGTCTTTTGTGCAGTTCTTCCTGGACAATCTGAATCCTCATCCTCAATTTGCAGCTTTGCATAGTAGACCAAGCACACAGGGCCCCAATATGAAGAGCAACAATAAAGGAAGGAGGGAGAGAGTAAAGGAAGAGCTGACACAGCTGCTGGCTTGAGTCACTTGTCGCTAGCTAGATGGCAGAATTTACTGGTTGGGGACAAGAGACATGTTGGGTAACTGAGGAGGGGAGGGGATACCTTGCAGACCTGAGCAAGAAGGATTAGCTGGGTGAGCCTCTGGACTGTTGCAGTGGAGGGGAAGAGGGGAGATGGGGCGGGGAGGGGGGGGGGAGATCTGAGAAGTTAGTCCCAAAACAGCTCTATTTCAATAGAAGGGAATATATGTACAGGGTTGAATTCTTGGTGTTCTCTGAGTTTGGTTGGTTGCAGACATTTCATTACCTGACTAGGGAATATCATCCATTCTAGTAAGTGTGAAGTTTGCTCCCTATTTATATATAGTGGCCTGCCCTGCTAATATTGGCTGGGTTGTGGTTTCCTCCTTGATAATTCCTTGATTAGGGTATTGTTTTCAGCTTGATCATTTGTCTGGTAGTAATCCCTCCTTATCTGGATATATGTTGCTGGAAAGGTCTTTTTGTCTGCCTCTTGGCTTTTTTATTGTCTCTTTTGGATGGTCTATAAATGTGGTTTATTATATGCCTATTGGTGGCTGATTTGTCTGAATGCCAAGCTTCCAGGAATTTCCTAAAGTTTTTGGATTTAGCTTGGTTTGCAATGCTAAGTTTTCCAGTTGAAACTGTGGTTGAGTCTGTTGTGAGATTAAGGAGGTTTTGTTGTGTCTTCTAACTACTAATTGATGTTCATGGCTGTGTTCTGCTAATCTTCTGTCTATTACAGGTAGCTGTTACAATTCTTACCTTATATGTTGTAGATGACTCCTCTTTTTTCTTCTTGGTGTACAAAGTTAGCATCCACCACTCTCCTAGAAGAATGAAATATTTTGAGAAATATCAAAGAGGCAGAATATTATATTTCCCTGGATGAGAAATGGAGAAACATGTTTTTTTAGAGGAAGGAAGCAGACTCATTCTTAATAGCCCCCATCTTTCTTAATAGCCTTCAGCAGATGTCAGCAGTTAAGAGATAAAGAGATAGCTAGCTCTATTCATAAGCAAATTCCCTGCAGCAAGGTCTGAACAAAGGTAGGCTTAACCCTCAGCCACAATAGGAATTGCCCAACAAGCCCCTTCATTGCATCAGCCAAACTTCAACCAAACCTAGCTCAGACAAACTCTTGGGATTTGTACATGGAATCATGGGAGTCTGACAACAGCCAGTAGATTGCACAGGAACAGGAAGTTCAAGGGCAAAGCCCAAAAGAAGGTATAAATACCCCCCCCCCCACTCTCAACTCCATGTAGTCAGCTGAATCAGGCCCATTTTCCTTATCTATTCCCCCCTCTGCTGGGATTGTCAATAGCGCAACCTTAGGTCGTGGAGTTGGCTTAGGTCTAAAGTAATGACTTCACCTACTGATGATACCTCGTTGGCGGGAGCGGACATGACCTACAATGTCTCTACTTAGGGAACTAATGTTCATGATATGGTCACGTGAGAGTCCTGTTGCGAACAATGTCCAAATCCATAAACAAATCATAATCACCTATGGTGTAAAACTCACCACATCAGGAATAGGGTCAGTGGTGATTGGGAAATAGCAGTTGCAATAAAAATCCTAGGTTTACCACAAAACCGTTCCTTATAAAACAAGAATAAAAGTAGGGCTATGATAGCAACTACCCACAGAACCCACACCCACACCCAACCTTCCTCTAACGTTAGTATGTGTAAGAATGTATTATATTACAGTGAATAAGATATATCTACAGTGTGAAGGCTGTCTTCCTCCTTACTGATCTTCGGCCGTGCGCAGGGAACCAGCTTCCGGAGTGGTTCAGTAGGGCGGACGTTCACCACCGTGTGTTGAGAGACCGTTGCCGGTAGAACTCAGCAAGGTGTATTCTTCTTGAACTTCAGCACCAATGGCTTGTCAGTGTTTGTTACCTGGTATGTGACTGGATCACTCTGGTCTGCGGGCTCTTCAGCATGGGGAAACAGCATAGGCAACCACTCAGTCCTAAGAAAGAAAAATACAAAAATAGACCAGGTGATGAAGAACGCTATTCCCACTGGTTACTGCCCGCCAGTCGACTGGGTTCTTTGGATGTCAACTTTAATGGATTTCCTTGGTGAGATTCCACCTTCCACTCCTTTGGAGCTGGGACGGGCCCTTTCACTTGGGGTTTAACTTCCTTCCAGCTCCAGATCAACACTTAATCATCGTGGTGGAATTTGTGGACTGGAAACTCCAAAAGTGGCGTCTGGGCTAATAGTCCTTGTTTCCTAAGAACTTCAAAATATCTGGACAGTTTATACACATATTGTTTCAATACTTTGTCTCTGGTTTCCAGGGAATCAATGCATATGCTTCCTGGCATGAAAGCTACACCAAACTACAATTCATATGATGATATTCCAATATTCTTTCTAGGCTGGGTCTAACTAAACTCTTGACACTTCTGTTGCTGTAGCATTACTGCAGGGAAGGTGTCAACCCACCCTGTGAGGTGGTCCACTATGACCAATAAATATTGTACTCTCTCCACTTTTGGTAATTCTGTAAAATCCACTTGAATACATTGAAATGATCTTAAAGCTGGTGATCTCCCACCCATCTGATGTTTCCTGATAGCTTGTTTATTCGCCTTTTTACAAATTAAACATTTGTCTATAATTTGCTAAAGGATATATTCCAATACCACCATAGCATTTTAAAAGTTCATTTACAATAGCTTGAATTCCCCAATGATTCCACCCATATTTTGCCAAATGTATGCATTATCCCAAATGCATGCTTGGAATCTGTCTATTTTTCCTTCCAAGATGCATAGAGCTTGATTTAGTGCATACAATTCACAGGTTTGAGCAGACCAATTTTGAGGCAAACCATCTGCTTCCAGAATCTCTTTAGTGTGGCCATTTATAATAGCATATTGTTTTTCTGTACTCCCTCCTCTAGGAACTATCTATAAAAAATTGCTTCTCCTTTTTCCAGGGGGTGTTCCTCCAAATCAGGTCTTATTTTCATTTGTAAATCAATTACTTCAGCACAATAATGTTTTAATCCAAACTGATCCATTGATCTGGTGTTGGCTAAGAACTGTGCTGGATTCAAATTGTGATCTGTAGTTAAAATTAAGTATGTCTGCTGCATTAGAATTGCTTCATATTTTAGATGGGGTGCTCACAATAAGGGCTTCCCCAAAGGTCAATTTCCTACTTTCTTGGACCAGTATTGGATAGCAGCAATTGCTTGAATACATACTGGCCATCCTCTTATTACTGGGTCCATTATTTTTGACAGGAATGCCAGGGGTTTCTTTTGTCCTGTCTAACACCCCTTGTGCAATTCCATTTTCTGTGTTTTCAAAGAGATGGAATGGCTTTTCCAAATTTGGTAAACTTAATACAGAAGCCTTGGTTAAAGCTTGTTTCAAATTTTCAAAGCTTCCTCTTTTGTGCTCCTCCCATTTCAAACTCCAAGGTTCAGATTCAATTAATTTTGCATCCTTAGTTCTTGCTTGATTTTAGGTAGAGGTTGAGATGCCACCCCTTTTATTCTATCAGGAGTGATTTTCCTAATCCCTTCACTTAATTAAGTGTATTCTAATGCTTTGTTCACTTAATCTGATCTCTGTCAATTAAAAAACACCACTTTCTCTTCTTTAGGTCCTACTACTAAATTTATCAAGAGCTCTCTGTGTAACCCAAAAAGGAATCATCCAACACCACTAATACTGTACACTTTCATCTTCTGCCATCATATTGTACACTTATGCCTCCCTTCTTTGGATCGGGCACCCTTTAATTCTGTCTTCCCTGCCTGTATCCCCACCACTGCTACCCATTATCACTTGGTTCCACCCTCGCATTCCCTTCTTCCTTCACCATCCGAAGCTTCCCTATGATCCAGAAACAAATCACATATCTTTCTCCCTTCCATCAGTTCTACTTTCTCTAACTCCTTCTTCTTTTAACACTAAACATTCAATTCCGGGCTTCCAAGTCAGCACAAGTCGGTGCAAACCAACTTAAAGGCAACTTTCTGGATTCCACTAAAACTTCCTCTCTCCCTTCTACTATTGTAAGAAAAACAGCTTCAAAAATAAAACAATTTAAATGAAGCATTTTGGATCAATGCTCTGAAATATATTTGGATCAAACTTTAGTGTCAATCTCTGCTTTTAGTAAAATGCAAGTCAGATTCAGAAAATCTTTCAAAATCATTTCTTTTATATAGGTTTAATTAAATATTTTAAACCTCAAAAATTTCCAGAAAAAATAAAATCAAAATTGTATTCAGAGCAGAAAAGAAAAGCTTTTATATGCAGATGAAAGAGACTGAAACAGCGAGAGAGAGAGAGAGAGAGAGAGAGAGAGAGAGAGAGAGAGAGAGAGAGGAGAGAGAGGGGCTGCAGCCGATCCCCATTTGCCCCCTCCTTTCTCAGACAGATTAAGAGAAAGGGAAAAAAAATATTAAAGCAAGCACACAAGCCTCACTCCCACTCTTCTTCACTCAGCATTTTTTTTTCAACCAAACGCCACTCTCTGCATTTCTCTAGCCTCCACTACTCACAGACATTTTCCATAACAACAAAACCTTGCCACTTACTGTGTCTTTATATGAAAGGGAATCGAAGTACATTCACACCAACTTTTACCCTCAACACACTCACATTTGCGCTGCACTCAAACTGTTCACTTAATTTGCAGGCTGATCAGACATATCACCATCAATTAAATCCCATTCAATTCTACACACTATCATTATAGATGCATATCAACAAAATAATTTTCAACAGGAATCACATCAAATTAATCAATTCAAATTGTCTTCCCATTTAGACAGGCTTTACTTTTTTATTATTACCTGCTAAACCCCGGGTGGGAAGAACAGTAAACAATTTCCTCTCCATTCCTAGTTCTTCTAGAGCTTCCCAGCCCCTTAAGAATGGCAATCCATCAGAATGCCTACAACACTGCAGCAGTTCCCCTCTCTTACCACACATAAGATCACACACATTTTTTTTTAACTTCTCACTTTTTATTCTGTCTTCTTTGACTTTCATCAGGTTCTCTGCTCACACAATCCTAACATGAGACTTGAACTCATTACTGGAGACTTTAGGACACCACCTTGTCTTCTAGGGGGGTGATCAGGCCCCCTCTTCTGCCTCAAAATAGGCAGGTTTCCCCTGTTTACATTTATACTCGCCTTCAGGCATTTTTCCTGGCCATCCACGGAGATTTCTGACTCTGGTCTGCCCTTTTGTGGGTCCTTGGCTGAACTGCGTCTCCAGCGAGCATATGGCAATCTTCTCAGTGAAAAAATTCTTTAGACCTCAATGGAGTCTGGATTGCCGGCTGGTGAACTTTTGTTGAGAAGATGTTGCCTCTCGCCGGGGCAGTACACCTAGGTAGACAATAATCTCTGCCTCTCATAGTCCCATCTGCCAGGTGCCAAAATTGTTATGGAAGAAAGGATATAAGAGACATCCCATGGGGTCAGACAGAGTCAGGTTTATTGTGCAATAGGTTCAGAAGGTATGAGTACCTAAAAATCTGAACAATCCCATAATTCTGAGACCACAGTTTTATACGGTTTCAAACAAAGGATTCTGCTAGCACAGCAACTTTCCATATATGGTTAACATACATTTGTTATATTTAATTGACGTTTCCTAATTACTAAAGTTTTACATTATCCTTGCCAAACAATCATAATTCTTCTGTAAATTACTGGAGCATAGATTCAGATTATCTCCTGTTGATAACCAACTTCTAGCCCAGGTGGATACCCTTGATCTTACTAACCTTTACGCTGTTTGTCATTAGAATGTTCCTAACTTCTGACAACTTAGAGGCCTCCTAAAGGTATCAAAAGGATTTGGCTGAGTTTGTACTTTTTCCAGCCGGATGCATTTCCTGCTTTTAGAATAGAGTTGCTTTTAGAATAGAGTGAATAGAAAGTTATCCAGTGGTCATCTATCAGATCCCGCTTCAGCTACATTACTCCCATAAATGCAAGTGTTTTTTTTTCTCTTTTGAGATAGAAGCACATAAACACTTAGGGTATAAAGCATGGGCACAGCGGCTTTTGGGCTTGTTTTGGATTTTACAGCTGTTTCTTCAATTATTTCATAAAATAAATATATGCAGATGCATATTCACCCAAAAGGAAAGCCAGCTCCTACTAAAGTAGGAGAAACACAACATTAAAGGAATTGTGCAATATCCTGCTTTCCCACTTTATCAAGTTAGGGTTAATCAGTCTAGTGTGGAAATTTCCCCTTCTCCATGGATATGATAGCAGTTGTATGTATTTGCATCTACTTGTGAATGTACTTTGTCATAGATCAGGGCCAAGATGGATTTTATCTATTCACCTGTCTGTATAGTATGACTGTGTGTGTGTGAGAGAGAGATGTCCAGCTATTTAATTTGGAAAATGATTTTAGACAAAATATTTGGGGGTATAATAATTTAGGAAAGGGGATAAATGAATGACAGGAGAGAAAATCTTTACTTACTGCCAGCATAGACAGTGTAGTAGAACTACACCGTGGACCCTTAAAATATAGTTTCTACCTGAAGTTTTGTACAATACAAGCTTTATGTTGCTAATCCCCAATAGCTGGACTGGACAGCCACCTGTTTGAAATGGTATATGGCAGGGATACTCAACCCCTGGTCCATGGACCAGACCTGTGTTGCGGCATGCCAGAAAATGGGCCGAGCAAACAAGTGAAGCCCCATTCATGGGATGCAGGCAGCATAAGGTCGGTTAGAATGCCCAATAAATAAAAAAATGCAAAAAACATCAAACCTCAATGAAGAAAAAAGAAGACCTATCACCAGATCCTTAAAAAAAACAATAACAGCTCAATTAACTCCAATAGAAATAAATACTACTGAAGAAAACAAAAAAGATGAGCAAATGCAAAATACAGATTTTGAAGACCAAAAGGCTGAATTCGAACACAAAACCACTGACTCCTCCTTACCTTTTAAGCTCCGCCTCCTGTGTATGTATACCGATGTTTTGCATTTCTGTTCTTTGTCTGGTGAAATCTTCTGTAAGAGTGAGAAATCAAATAAACATGTTTTAGCCTTCATATAAACTGTGTTTTAATCATTGGGCATATACCATGGAAAATCAGCAACAGATTATAATTATAATTATGGGAGCAACATGGTGCTCGCATGTAACACCTCTTCTACGCGAGCTGCACTGGCTTCCGGTGGCCTTCCGAGTGCACTTCAAGGTGTTGGTTCTTACCTTTAAAGTGCTCCATGGTTTAGGACCTGAGTACTTACGAGACCACCTGCTGCAACCGATAACCTCCCATCAACCAATATGCTATCACAGAGTAGGCCTACTCATGGTACCATCATTTAAACAATGTCGTCTGGTGGTTCCAAGGGAGAGGGCCTTCTCTGTGGGGGCACCTACGCTTTGGAACAAAATACCACCTGGAATACGAATAATCCCAGATCTTCGCACTTTCCAATGTGCCCTGAAGACCTTTCTATTTCAACAAGCAGGGCTAGCATAAACATCAAAATTCTATGCCAAGGTCCTAGTAGATACACCAAGTTGACTTAATTTATTATTTACTGTTTATAAAATATATTTATATGTATATGAAATCTTAATCTGTTCACCGCCCTGAGTCCTTTGGGAGAAGGGCGGTATAGAAATTCAATCAATCAATCAATCAATCAATCAATAAATAAATTACCACCCCGTTCGGTTCACAGAAAACTTCTCTCCACAGAATAGGCCACTGGTGCCCAAAAGGTGGTATTTAGCAGGTTCTGACCAGTTCTGGAGAACCGGTAGCGGAAATTTTGAGTAGTTCAGAGAACCGGTAAATACCACCTCTGACTGGCTCCACCCCCATCTATTCTCTGCCTCCCGAGTCCCAGCTGATTGGGAGGAAATGGGGATTTTGCAGTAACCTTCCCTTGGAGAGGAGAGGGGAATGGAGATTTTACAGTATCCTTCCCCTGGAGTGGGGTGGGAATGGAGATTTTACAGTATCCTTCCCCTGCCACACCCACCAAGCCATGCCCACTAAACCATGCCATGTCCACCAAGCCACACCCCCAGAACGGGCAGTAAAAATTTTTGAATCCCACCACTGGAACCATTGGAGGCTGGTAGAGAGTCTCCCGCCTGAGCAGGGAGTTGGACTAGAAGACCGCTAAGGTCCCCTCCAGCTCTATTCTGATTGAACAAATAATTCTCTTGACAAAGGTATTATCCACAGAATTGGATCCTAGTTCTATTATGCAAGACATTGTGCAACAATTCTGGTGTTTTTTTTCCCCCTTAAATGTTTTTTGTCAATGAAAAACCTGAAAGAAGTGATGAGCAATCTGGCCAAGTTCAACAAATTGCTTGGGGCATTTTTTTTAAACCCACCCTGCTGCTGGAGTAAACTAAAGCCTGTTATTAACATTCAGCTGTCTGCAATTACTGTAAGTTCGAATCTCACCAGGCTCAAGGTTGACTCAGCCTTTCATCCTTTCTAAGGTAGGTAAATTGAGGACCCAGTTTGTGGGGGCAATAAACTGACTTTGTATAAATATACAAAAGTATGAAGGCTATTGCTTAACGCATTGTAAACCGCCCTGAGTCTCCGGAGAAGGGCGGCATATAAATCTAATTTTAAAAAAGAAAAAGACACCTGATAAAATGAAAGCATTGTTTCTTCCGCATGCTTTTCACTGGATGATTAGTTTGGCATTGTGCATGTGACTTAATTGACAGAGAATTCAGCTTAATCCATCACTAATACGGCAGTAATAGCCACCTGCCAGGCTCACTTTTCTGCGGACTGATCTGGGAGGGGAGGGGAGGGGGGGGGGAATCCATTCTTTTGCCCGATACCTTTGGGTCTCGCAGCCAAAAAGCAAGAGGAGCCGGAGACATTGTGTGTCTTGGAAGTTCTTTTATTCAGCAAATGACTCCTACCACTAGGGCTGAAGCAATCTAACCTTCAAAACAGGGACCCCCAGAAAATACTATTCCTACATAGTTAGGAATTAGTTTAAAACAACAGCATAACGAGAGGAAAAGAAGCTTTGAGTGTGAACATTTTAATGGCCTCTTTTTATGTGTTCTCCTAAGTGATTTCATGCACATGTTTGAAATAATTTGGCTAAGATATTCCACCCCTCCTTTCTGTGAGGGATTGGTATGCCCCAGGGACAGATGTCTTCAGATCTTTTAACGTTTGGGATGTCGCTAATGCCCAAGTTAAATGAAATACCTAGTGGGGGAGTGGAGGGAAATTTAGCAAAAGCACCAAGAACATGGAAGCTGCAGCAGCAGCAGCAGCACAACTCTCATGCCTTCCAGGAAGTTAATGGAGAAGCTCAAAGAGAACCACTTCCTCCTTAAAAGGTAAGTGAAAACAAAGTAGAACTCTCTCTGGGTGTAAAGTATGGTCCTTCCACTAATAGTTCAACACTTTTGCATGGAGGAAACATTTTTTCCCTTGCAGTTAAGAGCAAATAATTCTTCTCAGTTAACTGATTCCTGGAAGTAATTTATAACTTTTGTTTTTCCCCTCTGAAATCTTGGAATAACCACTTAAAGGAAAGAATGTGGGAAAGCTGACTTTATAGCAATTCTGTTACTGAAAAAGCAAGTTAATGCCATTTCCAGAGGTTTTAGACCTGAATATCACTAGCCGAAGATCCCCACTTATGCACCCATAGACACACACAGAAGCCAAATTCTCTGAATTAAAGCATGCAAGTACAGGATTGGTGAGCATTAGCAACTCTTTTTTTAGAAACTGCCTTTCTTTTCTTTCTTTCTTTCTTTCTTTCTTTTTTTTATCAGCTGCTGTGCCTTAGGGAGTTACTGAAGAGAAATGCTTCTGAATGCACGAACAAGACATGGACCAGTGATTGCTTTTTTGAATCCTTTGTTAAGGAAGAAAGGTTTTTGGACAGAAGAGCCATAGAAGCATCAATCTTTTTTTAAAAAATTAGCTGTAGGTTTCTCTTTTCCAAGTGAACCAAGTCTTTGAGGACCAGATTTTTAACTGATTACCATGAAAGCTTTAGCACCTGGAAAGAAATGCAGGGTTTAAGAACCAATTACAGGAAACATTTCCAAAGCTGAAACTAATCTAGCCCTGAGTGTCACAAACAGGTTGGTGCTCAGCCTAGGAGTGTGTGGATTAAGTGATTGTGTATAAAGTGTTACTTTCTTACAACAGAGTCCCTTGGAAAGTCTTAATAAATTTAGTAGGAAATAAGAAAGGATTTCTAGGTTGATTCGGTTTATCAGACTTACAGAATCACATATTGTTAAAATTGTTTTTATTAAGCCACCCTTATGTTCACCTGTTGATTGATTGAATTGCACAGAGTGTTATATCTGATTATGACATGTGAATACTCCGTGAGAAAAGGCCAGTACCTTTTTCTATCATTTCACAAAACTCATACAATTTAATGTTGGATTAGAGTTGTAGCATTTGGTTTCTGATTTTGGATACTCTCCAGTACTTGTTAGTGCTACACAGGAATGAGTTGCTTCTGTATAAAAATATATAACAAAAAATGTATGTTTATAAATTAGTATATTAATATGTTAATATGTATAAAGGATAATGGAACCACATGTATAGGTATATAGATGTAAGGGAAAAAATGGATATATAGCGGATGTATACCGATACGGAAATGTTGCAAAGAGGAAAACTGTTAAAAACTTTTTAAAACTGTTTAATAAAAATTTATTAAAAGAAAAAAAAGAAAAGAAAAAGGCCTTTAAGAAGAGAAAAAAAGGAACAAGTTGCTTCAAGGTAATTTAATATTTTGTACCAATTTATCATAAGATGATCCCTTGTATCGAATGGTTATGTCTCATTCAGTGGAGGCACTTGCCAATTGTAGTTAATGATTCAAATATAAGTTTTGTTTAAAATGGGTTGAGCCTTTTGTATCTTCCACTACAAATCTCATGTGTGTGAAAAGTACTCTTTTGTCTTTGATTATTCTGCAAGAATTAGAGTTTGACCTCCTTGTGAATTCCTGCTTATCTGTCTACACAGTGAAATTAATCTAATTTTTTGTTTGAGGCAACTATAACACATGTAGGGTTCCTAGAGTGTTGATGTCATAATAATACAATTGCATTTGTAATGGGCTAAATTCCATTGATCTTGGATGGAGAAATTGATGCTGAGGACTAGCCTAGAAAGAAATCCTATGCCAGAAATAAAATTTAAGCCACTCTAGCCCATTTGTTCATCTTTTTCATATCCCATCCTGGCTTTGCCATCTAATTTCAGGCATGTGAAAGCTTTTGCTTGGGGAAGTGTGCACTATTACTTTTAAGGGTGAGCTTTGTGGTAACCTGTCATAACCCTAGTACAACATTCCATTCATTTATTGAATTGAATCCTAAATTCCTCTGTTCATACTCCCAGCATCGCTGGAAGATCCTGGCATAGACCTTTCCGTTTCCCACAGACAGGGAACAGTAACTCATCAAAGACCCTGCTGGGATGATGGGTGAAATGCTTCAGGTTCCATGCCAGAATGAAGAGGGACTGAAACACAGCTGTGACATGCTTTATCATTCTGGAGCAAAGGAATTGGCCTCTCCTCTTGGTCTTGATGGGATGATGGATGGCCTGCATGTAGGGGGCACTAAAAGGGCACTTGTCCTTCACTGTTCTTTATTCTTGAAGAGCACATCTGGCAGCTAATTGAGAGAATGAGATGAATTCCTTCAGTGTTATGAAGTCTGCTCCTGTATGGCTGCCTAAGTAGACAGAGCCTGGGAGAAGGGAGATAGGGCATAGCTTTTTAGGAATAAAGCCAAATGGAATGATTGGACCATTTATGTTGAAATTCTTTCTTACACTGTAGCTGGGGAAGCTCCCCGGAACACCCAATGTATAACACAGGTTATTTTGTACCCTGCTTCCTTTGGAAAGGGAACAGTTGAAAGAAGAGGAATAGTTGGCTTAAAAATCAGTCTGATTCTCAGGGATGAGCATATAAAGCTCAAAAGAAAAGACTGCTGTTTGCAGATCAACAGATTCTTTATTTCATAGCCGCTCCATGCTGCATTCAAACAGGAATAATCCATAGACATCTTCCCATTCCAATTCCCATTGGTCTTTGCCTCACTGCAACAAAGAGCCAGGAGATCAGTTTACTATATCATACATTATTTCTACAGAACCTATACTCCAAGTGTGACAGTGATACTTTTTTTATGAATGGACAAAAGTACGGTTTTCAGATAATAGTTCTGCAGTGGTAGAAGGAATTGTAGGAAAAGCTGTATAAAATAGAGCTCTATTATGTGCTAGAGGTTATCAGGTGCTAGTGTCAACTAGGAGAATATCAAGAGTGGATGATGAATCTCAGATACAGATAGTTGATGAGCACAGAATATGCTGATAAGTAATATTTCCGCATTAAATAAAACAGATAGTTCCAAATTCTAGACAGAAACATTAATTTTTCATTTAATTTATCTTGTCTTAAGACAGCAATTGTGGAAATGTTCAGTAGTGCTGCAACAGAAAAAAGGGAGTTTATTACTTTTTCCCCCTCCCATGCAAAATGAAAGCCGTTCTTTGTTAAAGAAGGAAAGCCCCATGAAGAAGATCTCTCTGTGGGATGAAACAATTTTCCCTTCCTTGGAAAATGCATGCACGATCCAAGTTGAGAACCCCTATAGTCAATATACCTCCAAGGCACCAGGGTATGGAAGATTGATGTAAACTATTTTCAAAAGTCCTTGACATCATTTCATTCCAGTTGGCCCAATCCCAGGCATTGTTCTGTAATACTCCTTAAAGTACCTGGGAAGTGGCAATTATATTGTAGAGGTGGATATTCTTATCAGTAGGTATTGAACAAATATTTACTTCTGGGGCTCTGTTTTCCAGGTAAGGCCTCTTTGTCTTTAACAGCTCATTATTAGCAGATGTATTAACAAAGCTTTTGTTTCATTTTATCCTGAAACAGCTTGCTTGCTTGGTAGACTTTTTCTCTCTAGTACAGGGTTTCTCAACCTTAGCGACTTTAAGTTGGGTGGACTTCCAATTCCGAGAATTCTGCCCTAGTATCTACAGTAGACCAATTTGGCAACAACAAAAAATGCTTCTTGTTTTCCCCCACCCTATTGATATTGTGTTGGCCTTAAAAATCAAATTGAAAGAAACAGATTATTCTATGTTTACTATTCTGTTACATAGGCAGTTTCCTGTGATGCTCTTAACTCATATGAGTTAACTTTGCTCCTTCTAAACAGTTTACTGTGATGACAGTGTTTATAAAATAGCCCAACGTGCAGCTGCAGCAATTATTTAAACAACCTGTATGTGCTGGATCCATTGCATACAGGGCTTTTCTGTATAGCAGCCTCAAGCTGTGTTGGAAATGAAGACAATTTAAGAAATCCCTTTCTGGATTTCCGATCCTTCCTCTGCTTTTGCCTTGGAGACGGCAAAAAGTGCAAAGAAGAGCAACTAAATTGATTGAAATTGACTGGAGACTAAAACGTATGAAGAAAGGTTGCAGGATTTGGGTTTGGCTAGTTAGAGAAAAGAAGGACTAGGGAGGATATGATAGCAGTATTCCAGTATTTGAGAGGTTGCCATAAAGATGAGGTGGTCAACTTATTTTCCAAAGCACCAGAGTGCAAGACAAGAAACGATGGAAACTAATCAAGGAAAGAAGCAACCTGGAATTAAGGAGAAACTTCCTAACAGTGATGACAATTAACCAGTGGAACAGCTTTCACATGTTGTGGGTGCTTCATCACTGGAGGTTTTTAAGAAGAGACTGGACAGTCACTTGTCTGAAATGATATAGGTCGGATCTCCTGCTTGAGCAGTGGGCTGGATTAGAAGCCCTCCAAAGTGCCTTCCAGCTCTCTTCTGATTCTGAAATTATGTTATACTACAATTACTGTGGTGGATTCCAATGCTACTGTAATCCTTTCACTTTTGCTGGGAAAGCAAGCACTAATCATTTTCCTTTCCATGGATGGATTTTTGAAGACATATGGTTGATAAATCTTTTGTATGAGGGTCCCTTTCCTGACTCATATTTGACACAGCCCATCTGGTGTCTTCCGTGGTAAAGCAGAAGACCAAACCAGACCAACCTCCATTTTACATTTTATTATTGGGGCTAGAGGGGAAATGGAGAACTCTATAGTCACCTGGCTTTTTTAAAAATAAAGGCCCAGGTGTTTCACTTTTTCTTTAATGGAGGGGGTAGTGGAGAAAAGAAAGTGACCATTCTTCCTGTTGATTCAGAAGAAAACTGGCAGAACTTTTGTCAATGTTTCCTTTAATTTTTCAATCCTCCTCATCAGCGAACTTGTAAAACAGTGCAAGACACAGATCATCCTTGTGGCATTCCATCATTATTTATGTATTTTTTTTAAAAAAAATATTTCAACATTTCACAGGCCCACAGAAGTTCTCCTGACAAGGTTATGTCAGAAGGTGACAAGCTATGGCCAAAATGGCGGGAAGTGATTGGTGACTGGAGGGAATTGGGCCTACCTGCCACATCACAAGGACCCAGCTGGAGGGTAGATGGGGTGCTTACAATGAAATGAGATATGACAGGTGAACCAGACAGCACTGCTTGTGCTGGCATAGGAAAATGCAACTTTTGATGTTTAGCAAGAAAAGAAACATGGGTGTGTGTGGGGGGTGGTGGTGGTGATGGTGTTGTGCCTTCTTGGTGGGCTGGGTGTGGGTAAAAGACAGTATCATGCATTCCTTGAGAAACCGCAGCTTGTGTTTCCACTGGGGAAGTCTGGATGTGCACATCAGTTCACAATCCATTGCCACAAGATTCTCCCTTCAGGGTTCTTTAAAGTGTACGAACATGCACACAGCCAGGCAGCGAAAATACCATGTTTGGTTAAAAGCAGTTCAGTGTAAAGATCCCCCACCCCCACCCCTGTGTATTTTAGCACTTTAACTCATTTATGACAATTTCATGTTTTATATAGAGAGAAACATGGCTTGGAGAATTGACTCCATTGCCAGGTGGGAAAATACCATAGAGGACTAAAGAAAAGTAAGCGTTTAAAAAACATTCTGAAGGGAGGACTAAATGATTATCATTAAAAGCCTGGGTTCTTAAAGATTTGGAAGAAAGTAAAAGTGATGTGTTGTGATGTCTAGACCCTTAATTTGGGATGGAATATTTGGTGTATAATGATTTTGAAAAGTGGAAAGAATGGCAGAAAAAAAGAATGACAGAGACAAAAGGGTAATTTGGCTACCTACCATGTTAGGCTTTGGTTAGAATTATATTATGAACTCCAAAATAAACAATGCCAAAGTTTTGCACCAGCTTTGTACTGTTTTGTTTTATTAAGCATAAGTAGCTTGCAGTACTCTTGACAAATTATCTTGAGAGAACATGACCTTTGATGGAAAAAAATTCCCAAACTTTCACATTCTCCATAGTTTTTAGAACTTTAGACTATATGATAATACACATTGGATGTGTGTCTCTCCCTCAGCGCTTTTAGCAAAGCTATTTCCATTATCCTTGCAGCAAGGCTTAAATGATTCCCCAATTCTGATTAGGTCAACACTTAAACATACATGTCACATTATTGGGGTACCAGTTTTAATCGTTATCTCTTTCTTCATGCTAATTTAAAATAGGTGAATTCTGCCTGGTTTTGGTGCTCCGAACAAAATGTTATCCATAAAAAATGAGATTTCTTTTTCTCCTGTCTCTTTACTTCTTGACCCAGAAAACCTTCATATCCTTGCTAGAAAAAAAACATTCATTACTTGTCACTCACTATTTCTAAAGAGAAAGGCAACAGGTAATTAGTTGCTGGCTGTTTATTGAATGGATATTTAGGTTTTGACCTACATTTTCAAAGTGAGGTGTGGCTACGCATTTGGAAATCTTCAATGGAAAATAAAACGCTTTAGATGTTGTGTCAAATTGTGACATTAAAAAGAAAGAAATATAATAGAAGGTAATAGTTAATAATTTGCTGGCCTTCAATCTTTCAAACATAAAGGTGTAACTATCTACAGAAATCAGAGGAAATGACATTCAAAGATGAGGATTCATAGAAAGTTCTAAAAGAGCACAGGTGACATTATAGAAAATATTTATTGTTTACATGATGTGGACAATAACTCAGTTGCCTCAGCTTACAGTTTCTGAGCCTTTTGCTATTAAAGCGGATTAGTAAATGGCTTAATATTTCTTTTGAACCCAGGTTAAATATTTGAATAATCTTTCTGGCTGGCATCTAATGTGATACACAGAGTTCCTAGTCTAGTTTCTATATTCAAAGTGGATCTATTTCAAATACTTAATGTAATATACTACTTTTATACTTAAGTACTGTGCTAACAATTTAAAGAACAGGGTACAGGGACGCTCAAACAGATATAGCAATACATGTTTAATGGGCTTTGGCATCTTTCAGTAATATTGGATGAAAAAAAGGAAAGAATTCAGAATTACTTTTGGTAGACAGAAACATCAAGACAAAACTTGTTTGCGTGAAATAGAACAGGAAAGTTGCTTTGGAATGAGGAAACTAGGATGTATTAGATTTTTGTTCTTGGATTTCAGTAGCAGTATTTTAGATAACAATGTTCCAAACTAGGTGGGGTTTTGAATTATGATTGGAAGAAAATAGGAAGTTTGTAGAGATGGTATAATAATGTAATTAGAAACGCATGATGTATTTACTGGTATAGCTTTTGTATTTTGAGCTGTAGAAATTTTGGACAGTTTTCAAAGACAAACCCATGCCAAATACATTCTACTACTTACATTTGGACCTGTCTTTTCCTGGAAAGAATGCAGCTGGCCTGTTTGCTGTATCACTGAAACAGCAAAGCTGTTGATCCAGATCCAGACACTCTTCCAAGCAAAACACCTGCTCATTTAGAAGATAATACAGGTAGTCCTTGTTTAGCGACTGCCTCATCAAATGACTACTCACAGTTCCAATGGTGATGAAAAAGTAATTTTGTCTGGCAAGATCCAGGAAGAGAGCCTTGCCCCTACCCTTTGAAACACCTTACCTCAGAGGTGAGGTGAGTTCCCATTCTTCCGGCCTTCAGGAAGAGCGTCAAGACAATCAAAAGGTTTTAGGCAATCCTGGGAATGGATGGGTGAGGGTGTTCTCTCCATTTTTTTAAAGCTTTTTAACTGTTAATACTGTAACCCTATATTTTAATTGCGGTTTTTAACCTTATTTTTATTTTATGCTTTTATATTTTGTGAAATGTTTTTATTGTAAACCGCCCAAGTGACTTCAGTGAGCTGGGCAGTATAGAAATAAAATAAAATAATTTTTTTACAACCAATCCTTGTATTTACTACCACAGGTCTGTAAAGCAAAGGAAAGCTGAAGATCATAAGCACTGTTGTGGTTTCACTTAGCAACCACTTCATTTAACGACCAAGGTGCTAGTCTCAATTGTGATCACTAAACAAGGATTACTATACAGTCCCATTCAAGAGACACAGAATACCGAATAAGTGTCTATGGAGATTCTCAGTCATCCAGGTCACGATTGTCCCAGAGGTGCTTTTTCAATAGTTGAAGAAGCTTCTTGGATGAGAAGCGAAACACCTTCAAAGGAAAACCAGACAGTCCAGTTGCCTCCTGAAAAAGCACCTTTGGGAATATTGAATAAGCCATTCCACCAAGAAACAGTACTTCTGCCTTCCTTGTGTTAAATCTGTTGCTTTGTCCACATCACATTTCTCATGGGGTAGATTCTTTGTGTCTATGATGATTTCTCAGACATCAGTGATGTTACCCTGAGAAAGCCAGCTACCTCAATGATATGGCTGCTCTTACAGCTGTAGTATAGTTGCTGATAAGCTTGATCAATGGTCAAATTCTATGGAGGTCAAAGTTGAAGGAAAAATTGCAACAGATCTGCTTGGCACTTTATCTTGATCTATGGTAAATAGGCCCCGAGGGCTTGTTTATTTCAATAAACATCACATTTAAATTTTCTTTGGCTACATGAAACACAGAACGAAACCAGAGGAGTAAAGTTCCCAGGCTTAAGATTTGCGGTGCTGTGCATGTGTGGAGCTGTACTCGCTTGATGTACAAATTATTTGATCAAAGTAGACCAATCGGGACAGGAGCCTTTATGATTGATACTCACGCTAAAATTTATATAATGTATTCATTTTGCAATCCCTGTTTCATTTATCCCTTGGATAACATCATTAGATAACCTTTTCTACTCTGTGAAACAAGGCTGAGAGTCACAATTTGCCCAATAAAACCCAAAGGGTCCATAGATTTGGGCAATGGTTGCAGTCAGGCCTTTAGATGCAGCACATTCCAGAATTCACTGGAAGTCCTACTAGAGCTCTGTTATTGTTTATTATTTATTTATTAGTTCAATTTATATGCCGCCCTTCTCCGGAGACTCAGGGCAGCTTACAATGCGTTAAGCAATAGCCTTCATACTTTTGTATATACCTGGTTAGTAGGGCTTTTGCCCCCCCCCCCCAGCGGTGTTCTTTTTTATACAAAGTCAGTTTATTGCCCCCACAATCCGGGTCCTCATTTTACCTACCTTGGAAGGATGGAAGGCTGAGTCAACCTTGAGCCTGGTGAGATTTGAACTTGCAGTAATTGCAGGCAGCTGGCAGCAAGTGCTACTTTAACAGCACTTTAGTCCACTGCACCACCAAGGCTCTAGTCTCAGGCAATCTGGAACTCACTTTATGGGTAAGAATAATTGTAGAGTGAAAACTGAATAGACAAATGAGGCAAGCCAGAAATTAAACCCAAAATCAAACCGGGATTGAAGCACAAGCCAAAAAGTAGGGCTAATGAGCGAGTCAAATATTAGAACTGAAAAAAAAGAAAAAAAAACGCAGAAACACTGCAGGTTTCTTAGTCCAAGTAGGTTCTGCTTTTATTTTTTTTTCCTTTTATATTCCTTCCAGGGACCAGCTTGGGTGGGCAGAACTTTACCTGAGGATATTTCACTAAGAAATCTCAGTTATCAGTTTAGTGATTTCCCATACAGGATAGCTGCTGGCAATCCCATCACCTCCTAATTGGTTTGCATCCGTGACTGAAATGTAGGATACTAAAGAACTTGAACTGCAGTATTTCTTAGTTCTTTTTTGTTGTTATTGTTGTTGAAAGGATAAAATAGCAAACACATGCTGATGTAATTGTTTCTAATATTTATTATTTGACTTGATTTCTATCCCTCCTTTATTACTTTATAAGTAACTCAAGGTGGCAAACATACATAACACTCCTTCCTTCTCCTATTTTCCCCACAATAGCAACCCTGTGAGGTTGGGCTGAGAAAGAGTGACTGGATCAAAGTCGCCTGGCTGGCTTTTATGCCCAAGGCAGAACTAGAACACATGGTCTCCAGACTACACTTGAATCACTACAACAAGCTGGCTCTTTATTTATATTGTTAATATTCTTATCTGTACTGTTTTCAGTGGAAATAGAATAAGGAAACAATAAAAAGGGAAATTTATTTTATCTGTACCATAAAGGGGAACCTCCCCTCCCTGATTTTCTAAGTTTCTATAATGATTACTTACTGGAACAAGTAAAACTATCAACATAGTATTTCTGTTGTGTACCCATAACCTTTGGTTAAAAATCTGACGGACTACTTGTCTACAACTGGGCCTATACACAAGGGCCTATTGCAGTGATTGCAAACCTTTTAGAGACCGAGTGCCCCAAAACCACTTATTTATCGCAAAGTGCCAACACAACAATTTAACCTGGATAATGTTTTACTGCTTAAAATAACGATAAGCAACACAGAGTTCAGAGTTCCAAGAGAAACGTGATAAATGCACTTTTATGCCCCTTCACTTTTTTTCAGCTTTTGAAATATTACGTTTAGCAACAATATCATTTTTCTTTCCCTCCCTCTCTTTCTCTCTCTCTCCCTCTCCCCTCTCTTTCCCTCCCTTCCTCCCTCTCTGCCCGCTGCGGGAGAAACACGATGGAGCTGGGCTGGGGCAAATGGTGCACGTGCCCATAGAGAGGGCTCTGAGTGCCACCTCTGGCACTCGTGCCATAGGTTTGCCACCACTGGCCTATTGAAAATGTGGGTATTTTAAAAAAGTATCACTATATGCAGGTAGTCCTTGATTTACGATCACAATTGGACCTGGAATTTTGGATATAAATTGGGGTGGCTTTTAAGTGGGTCGCCATGTGACCCTACGTGACTTTGTGGTCAATTTTACGATGGTTATTAAATGAGGCACATAGTCATTAAGTGAATCCAGTAAATCCAATGGGTGTCTTTTATTGTTTTCTGTGGAAAAGAGCAAAAACTGTCACAAATTGTGGTAACAATGACAGTGCAACTGGTTATAAATGCAAGCCAGTTGCCACCAAGTGCTTGAAATGCGGTCATGTGATGGGGGCAGTATGATGCTTTTATGGTGGTTGAAAGTGCTTTAGAGGCTGTAAAGCACCCTTTCTGAGGCCATCATAGTCATTAAGAAGATGGTCATTAAGTGAGGACTGTCTGTACACTCTCAATTAAGCCAATCTATGGCTAAGCCAAACCTGATTTTTAAAATGCATTTTGGTACCCAAAATTCCCGGCTTATCTGCGAGTATATATAGTAAATACATACATATACCAGTATATATATATATATATATATACTATATATATGTTTTCTGAAGTTTTTGCGGGTGTTTGTATGTAGGTCTTTAGTTATTCGGGTTTTCTCCCGCATAAAATTGGAAGTGTCTTGGCAACTTTCCGATGAAGTCTCATTTGTCATCTTCAGGCTGGTGTTCTCAGCTTCGTGCTTCTAGGAGCACAATCACACATTACTCCTAGAAGTATGAAGCCAAAAACACCAGCCTGAAGATGACGAACGAGACTTTGTCAAAACATCGCCAAGACACTTCCAATTTTATGCGGGAGAAAACCCGAATAACCAAAGACCTACATACTATATATATATATTATGATTGACTGGAATGCAATCATATATATTTACTTTTAATTAAAGGGAAATAAATGTCGGGTTTGTTTATCCCTAACAGCTACTTTCTAAAATGTAGTCAAATGTTTTGGCCCTCAGCCTGGATGAAGCTACTGTGTTGTTTAATGGTCATGCTTGGAGGCAGTTTTTCTATCCTGTGACACAAGTGCTGATAGTGACAGACTCGAGGGATGCCAAATGGATGGGCCTTACCTTTGTGTGACAGGATTTGTCCCTCTTTTTTTCCCCAGCCTGGTGCCTTCTAGGTGAGTTGGGCCTTCTGTAAGTTTTATCTTCAAACAGTTGAAGCAAAGGCAGTATTACTTTGAGTCATCACAATCTGCAAGGTCGTAGAGCTTAGATAACAGTAGCCACCCACATGAAACCTAGTTCACAGTGTATGTTTATTGCAGGGCCTGCATTAAAGGTGATTATATGCCTGACTTTAGTTCCACACCTTTATCTCGGTAATGGCAAATATTTTGAATGCAGGAAATGGCTAACCTGCTTTTGAATTAATGTTTTTCTTTCATTCCCAACTGGACCTGTGTACATTACTTTAGGTTTCTATATCATCCCTTATAAGTAAATATTTTAAGTGCTGCTTTTCTTCCACTGCAGTATATAGAGAAGTGATAGTTGAAAGGCGCCCATCTCTGTTTTTCTCTTTGAGAAAAATGGTGACTTTAAACTTTAATAACAGATACACTTTGCACTTTAATATCATAGTTTTAAAAATACTATTAATTGCACATTTTTGTTTACAAACCACTCTGGATAAACTTCTGATTTCATGAGTGGTTTATAAAAGTTAAAACACTACAGTACTTAATAAATAAAGGGGCCCTTCAATTTATTTGCTGACTGCTATTTTTATAGAAAAAGCAGCTTTGAAATGCAATGCTCCTTGATTCTTCCACTATCCAGTGCTTTTTAAGTTTTAAGTTCTTTTTAGAACTTTAAGTTCTTTAGAACTCATCTGGAATTCCGTGTGGCTAAAAATTACTTGTGAGCAAAGGGTTAAACACTCACCCAGCTATGTTTTTATAGTACAGTACCGCAGTCGACCTCTTAAAGCTGTTTTTTTTTAATTTAATATATATTAGTTGTCCCACTGTATTAAGTGTTTTTGAGCATAACACGTATTCTATTGAAAACAGCATTAGGAAAAACAGCCTTCACATTGACTGGATTACAGAACTATAGGAATAGTCTGGTAGTATTTTCATGCTAATGAAGTCTCTTGCTGATCATCAGAGAAAGTGCTCAAAGCACGTTTCTCTGGCAGTAAGTTACAAAGGCAGAAAATACATTTTCATGAGTGTGGACTTAGAGGTGACTGCAGTGGGTTATTTCAGCTTTCCCTGCTTATCCAGGACTAGGGGATTCCTTGCTAACTTTTGCAAGAGATGTTTAATAAAGTCCCTCCCTTCTGGTGTTATGTGTCAGCTTGTCTTTTGTGCCTGGAAGGATTTAGCTCCACTGATTATCTTGCGCTGAAAAGGTATTGCTCACCTGCCCTGCTTCTCTGACTCAAGTCAAAACAAGTAACACAGTTTCTTTGGCACAACCAGAGTGAGGCAGTGCTGGGAAGAGAGAAGGAAGGGACTGGAAACGTGAACAAAAACTGCATGCAGTTGCAGTAATTTGGATATTAGGAACAAACCTCCCCGATCTTCCTTTCAGTAGCAAGTACTTGGAAGCAAAGCCCCCTAAAGGTAAGACTCCTTTTTCATTCCAGAAGGGTGGCAGGACAGCTGGTAACTGAGAGCACATATTAGAAAACAACATTTTGATTTTGTTTAATATATGACTTTCCAGGTTTTTTTTAAAATCTTCAAATGATAAGTGGAAATCCATTGAAACCTGTTAATTGTGATGATGAGTCAATATTTGAGTTTTAAATGTAAAAGAACGGGAATTCTGTTTAAATCAATTATAGAAGTCTTCTGTATATGGATATTTTAATATAGTATTGAGATTCTACATGGAAATTAGCAGCAATTAAAAGAAAAGTCTTCATACAGATTGCTATGTAAGCTTCACAAGTCTTTTTGCTCTGGTCAGTGACAGCTAAAAGAGCTGTGTTCTTGTATTTAATTGTGTAAGTTACTTGTAATTTTTTACACAGCTTACTTTTTCTTGGCGAATCTGTAACAAGTAACGTGGACTCTAGACCCAGAAAGATATTCTGTAGTTCCTTCAATTCATTTTCAGTGTCTGGAGGACAGGACAAAAAGAGAAGGCTATGAGATGGACAAAGATCTGAATGGAACCAAGACAGAAAAAAGAAAATTCAAAATTGCTTTTTATATTTAATGCAAATATCTCGGATTTTTGGATCAGAGGGAACATTCTAGGCAGAATTGCTTGATGTAGCAAGATGAACAAGAATCTTTGCCTTTATACAGCCAGCCACGGTGATTAAGAAGTATATTGGGAATTGAGTCTGCATTGCTGAGTGGCAGAAAAAGGTTAGGGACCTCTGATGACCTTATCAATAGGACACTGCCATAGCACAGGTATTGGAATTGATAAGTCTGTACTGTTTCATCATGCAGCTTCCGATTAGCTAGGTTTCCTCATCATAGACTTGGGCTGCGTTATCTAAGTTCTGTAATGCATGCTGTTTGGCACCTGCATATAGCTAACTCAGCAACGTCCATATTTTTTTAAGCTAATTTGTGACTTCTGCCAGTGAAGAAATAACTGTTTCTGTTCCTTGGTCATGTTTTAGTGGTGCTTTCTGATTCCTCTATACTGGCTTATTAGCTGTGGCTGTATCCAGTCTCCAGGTTGTGACAGACTGGTTCCTAAATCTGTCTTTAAATCAAACTTGTAGGTAGGTCAGGATTGTTGTTTAGTATTAATCAAATGTTTGTCTTAGTAGATATTATATATTATAGTTTTCATAAGTATGTTATAAATTATAGATTGAGATGCTCTATTATTCTCACTTTATCTTTTAAATTTGTTCCAACTGTTGACCCACCATAGCCTAATACTTTTCCAATGGTATGGTGTTTCACATCTTTCTGATTATTATTTTCACTTTATTTTCAATCATGATTCGTTTTCCTTTTCTTTGATGCATCATCAGTGCTTGTATTGGATTTACCCCTTGGAGGCATGGTTACCAGGGTAAATAAGAGAAAAATGTAAGCCAGATATGAAGTTGCATACTCAATGCTGTGTTAACGACAGTGACTTAATCTGGCAAAAATCCTTTCTCCAGCCAATGAACCACTGATACTGTGCAGTGTTTTCATGAGCATCACAAAGTAGTTTGTCATTATAAGCCATTGTATTTAACTCAAATGTTTGATAGGGTAGGCTTTATGACAATCTGTTCAAAAATACAAGTTGCCCATAAATCAGATGTTCTTATCCTAAGGATTGCCTGTACCACTTTAGTGCCATATCATGCAGTGAGATCTGACCGGTCACCCTGCATTATAGAACAGGGCAAATTGGAAATAGGGTTTTACTGTAATTATGGGACTTGTAATTGTGGAACTTGAAGGATGGGTACTGTGCCTTCAAAGGAAGAAAGAGGAATCAGCAAGACATCATTAAGATAATAGGAGGGTTTATCCATCTACAGGGAGGGACCTAGTTGCTATCACCATCCACTTGATTTCTATGGCAACAAATGCGACCCTCCCGATCCTAGTTCAAAAGCAGTGTAAACTATATTTGTTAGGGCATGAATTTCCACAGGTAATTTCAGAAAGATTTGTGCATTGCCCTGGTTATATCAAAGTTTATATTCTGCCAGCTAAATACACTTTTTCGTCCTACATATACATCCTATTAATGCTATTACTCTATGTTAAACACAGAATACCATAGGGAAGTTATTTGTTGGGAGAATATAACATGGAAGGAGCTTCCAGGGTGTGCACCCTTTGTTTCATGAAGCAGAAACAGATGACCAAGCTTCACAGGGTGTGAGAGAGCTACAAGGCTGCTGGGGGAAATCTGGGATAATAACTGCAAGATTTTAATCTCTTAATTGTTCAATTAGTCAATTAAAGTAGGACAGCTAATTAAAAAAATAATTCAACCAGTAGGCAGCCCTGTTTTGACTTTGGTGGTTAGCTGACAAAAGAAAGGAGCTCACTCAGCACACTTTTTTTTAGAACTGTTTGGAGGGGGTGTTCAAATATCCATTGAGTTTGGTGGGGCAAGAGTGGGGCACTGAGTCACAGTCTGGGATCTGGTGCCCAGAGGACACTTCCAAATGATTATTTAATTACTGTGCAATAAATATGCAGTTGCTAATCTGGTGGGGGAGTAGGGAAGGGAAGAGATGAGGAAGAGACCTACACATTTTTTGAAACAGGACTCTTCCCACTCCCCAGAAATATTGTTTTCTGGGCATAGTAGCAGGTGGACCATCTGCTTGAACTTGTATTTAGGGATTTTTTTCCCACCTAGTATTTCTATTTCTGTGTTCTATTGGCCAGTTTTGTGATGTTCTTACAGTCACTTCCACATTATAATTATAGATTATTTTATATGTACTTTGTTTATTTTCTTTAAAAAATTACTTGTCTAAATTTTTTACTTAGAATTTCTCCCTACTGTCCAGTCTAGATATATTGCACTGTTAAATTTCTATTCTGTTTGCCACCACAAGTTCTTATGCTTAGTTTTAGGTTATACTTTGTTTTCCTTCAACCCCGAAATACATGGATAGTGAACAGGCTGCCTCCTTCAAACTACTCCAAGCTTTTCCTCACAAGACTGTGCTTACTTTTTGGAGGGAAATACAGTATTTTAGTTCCCTATTAGTTCCCCTTCTCATTTTTTCTCCTTAGTAGTTGAACAGAACACTTCTGTAATCTTTCAATAGGTAACTGATCTGAATGACTCTTTAGATAAGGTTGTTGCTATCAACCTGGAATTTATGCATTTAGTAAATTTATGTGGCTGCCCAACTCACATATAGTGACTCAGGGTGGCTTATGGCATTAAAAATCCACAATCGAAATTTTTGTTTAATCCTGATTTGTTTGCCTGTTTGTTTACATATTTTCTGCAGTGTTGAGCCTGAAAACCTCTTGAGTTCTCAGTCAGAGAACTGTATGGCTTGAGATACAACCTGAAGCAAGATTTGGCTTTGTCAGTCTTGAGGGCTAGAAATATAAAGTGAAGATAGTTTTTAATGCAGTTTGGTTTCGATTTATGTACAGGAAATTTGGCTCCATTTCTTGGTTATTAATTAGGTGGTTTTGCACAATCATAGCCCACGAAAGTGCAGAAATACAATGCAGGGGTTTAAAGGCTGATTCAGACAACCACTAACTGTTAACTGGCTGAAATTTTGGCATGCCCTAAACCAGTTGGATGCATGTATATATGGGTGGGAGGGCATGCCTCATAGGATTATCTACATAATTCTGATATTCATATCCATATTCTGTTTGCCTAAGAATACTGTAAGTGAAGGGGATAATTCCTACTATACTATTTATGTTTGCACATGAAAGCTGGCATTAGAACTTTAATAGCCTTCCTCCTATTTTTTTAAAAGTATTTCAAAGGGGTATCAGTTTAAAGTAAGTAGAAAAGTAGTGTTAAAGGAGGTATTTGTTTTTTCCTCTCCCCATCATTTCTCTACTCCAGATCAGCCTTCGTAAATAGCCCCCTATGAAGGCTGGTCCCTATAAATATAATGTGGAAATCCTTGGAGGAGACCCACTTCAGAAAATTGGGGACAGAGAAAAGTTTAAGAATTGCTTCCCACTATTTTGTTTTCACTATCTGTATCTCAACTAGCTTTAAAAATAAATAAATAATCAGAGTGCATTGGAATTGGGCAGCTAATAAATTCAAATAAACAGAATAAAATCATAACAATCTTTTAGACCTCTAATAGATGCATTGATAGGTATGGGCTGGTTTCATACAACATCCAAATGGGATTAACCCATTTGTAAATTTGTATATTACTTTAAGGTACTAAAATTGCTGTGCAAATGCAGCCATGAAGACTTTCACTAATTTGATTATGCTATGCTACTCCAGCTGTTGTATTTGCAGTGTTGGTAATGTTTTGATATCTATCTATGAAGCATATATTTTTTTTATTTATTATCTCAATGAGCACTGAATCCTAGCTATTTATGGACGTTTGAGAATATAGTTAAGGATTATAACCTCTATGATCAGAAGTTAAATAAAAACTGGGCCCAGGGAAACTAGTAATTCTGTGTAGAAAGCCTTTATCTTATTCTGATTGGCTACCTGTAGCAAATTTCCTTTCCCTAACAAACGGGCAGCGTGATTTGAAGTAATTGAGAAATACTTTGTTTCCTGCACAACACCTTTTGACCATCACATAGGTAAACTGGGAGGAGGTTGCTCTTTGTTTACAGCCTTGTAAAAACAGGGTTAAAAATGAAAGTTGAATATATCTCAGAATTCCAACAAGATTTGTTAAAATTGATTCGAGTACTTATCATACAGCACATATTCCCCACCTCTTCCGTAATCATGAGAGATGATTGTACAATTAGACCAAAGCCAATCAGCAGGGAATAGATTGCACAAAGTATAGGAGGAGAACTAAAAATAAACTGAAGGCGAGGAATATTTGAGTAAGAGTGGGGCAATGAGGCAGGGCAAGAGTGGGGCAGGAGGGCAAGGAAGGATAGTGATAGAAATGTATTTACATAAGCTTCATAGCATCTCTGCTTAGTTTTGTAATCAGACTGAATAACTTCCCTAAGGACTTGGTGAAACTCTAGTTGTTTAATGTTTTAAATCAGGCAGATTTTGCTGTTTTGTATATAGTGTCTGTATATATGTTTTAACATGAATATTATCAGGGAGAAATAATCCAAGTGTGGCTACAACGTTTGTAAATAAATGGCAAACAATATAGGCACACAGAGATAAAAGAAGTAGATTGGGTTTAGTACAGTTCCTAGGGTTGTATTTATTTGAAGTCTTTGTTTGATTACATATTTAGAAGATTAGAGTGGGCTGGTTGACTTTTTTTAGCCAGGATGGATGCTATGGCCATCTTCTGTTATTAGGTTATTTTCATTGATCTACCAAAGTTGCATCTATACAGTATCTTAATGTAGAGACAGGTTTTGTTTCTCTACCTGCTGCTTCAGGTTGCAATTCCTTGAAGGTGGAAAAACACAGCTTTCTCAACCAGAAAGTAAAATTCATAATCCAATAGTAGCTTTGAAGGGTCTATTGCAATTTGTGGTTTTGACTAGCTAGCCCAACTAATTATTAAAATTTTCAATTAATTAAGTTAGCAATGTTTAGCTTTCTTTCTTTCCTGCCACATGGGGCAAAGTGTGTATCTTTTATATCTATTGCCAAGCAACAGGTTTAGAGAAGGGGAGTGGCAAGTAGTAGATAGAAACCATTCTTCCTCGTCTGGTATGGTGAAGTAGCCTAGCTCTGCCTTTCACTGTTTTGAAAAAGGCTATTTTAAAACGGCAGTTTGAATGGAAAGATTTATATTGTTCTGTTTGAGCATGTATGGGTTCTACTTGTGTTTTTATTTTAAATTATTGAAAGCTTGTAGCTGTATGGCCCAAGTATGTCTTAAAAGCACACATGCACCCATTTCTTAGCTTCATAATCAAATTGAAAAACATGCCTTCGTCTCATTTAATATCTTTACCCCTAAAAAGCTAAAATTGACTATAGATTCAGTCTTTTCTAAAATGCTTCTTAGTTTTGTTACACTTCAAAATGGGTGTTGTATGTGCCTTGAAGGCACAAAATGACATAGCTTGTTCATCCCATCCCATAAAATGTACTGAGATTGTCCCTCTCCTGATGACCTTACAATCTATGTTGCCTCTCTTTAATATCAGACCCACATTTTGTCCATCATTCAAGTTTGCTTTTCATCCACTATATTTGGTAGAATGCCTCTTTTGCTTTTAAAAAAGTCCTGGTTTAGTTTTTGGCATCTCCAGAAAGGCCAAAAATCTGGAGCGTCGTTGCTAGCACATTAAAATCTCTCTTCAGCTTGGGCTCCCTCCAAAACTGTAGATCTCCATGCTCAGAATTCCCAGATATCATATTTATTACTGAGAAATTTACCGTTACAACTTTTAGAGGGTGCCCAGACTGGGAGAGAGAAGTTTGTATTATTAATAATATTGTCCAACGGGGTTAAAGGTCTGATCTAAGGGATTTTCTTACATATCTAGTTCTTGCAATATGTGCTTTATTATGGAATTTTCTGAAAAACCAAAAATACACTTTTTACTAAGTAGGGCTGAGGGTCTGGGTGTTCATATTTGAAAACTGGAAAGACAGACATGGGATATCCTATAGTTTTGAGGGAAACACTAATACTTAAACTTGTATATTTTCTCATTGGGAAGAGATTCCAAAGCTACAATGGCTTTTGTAATTTGTAAGATAGATATCAGGTAAAAGGGCAAACTGGAGTTTTACAGCCTACAGCAGATAGGATGAAACTGAACTACTAGTAGATGGATTGCGGGCTGGCAGTTTGGAAACAATTGAGACATTTTTACTTGTGACAAGTTATCAGATCCAGGAAGCCAACACTCTTGAAAGTACCATTCATTGAACCATTGAGCCGATTCTTTTATTTACTGACCGTAAAAGCAGGAGCATTATGAGTTTGTACTTTAATTTCCTGGCTGGAGAATTAACTCTTACTCATATAAAAGTTATTAGCATCTGATCCAAAACAGAAAGCCTGATATATGTTATAATTGTGGGAATTATATTGTTTTGAGGCAAGTATACAGCACTATGACTGTGTGGTTGCCTATTTCAATTTATGAATGGGATTGTTTGTCATGGGAGGCAGAGGAACAGGCTCCTACCCACACAGCCTCCTATGCCAGTTTGGAGTGGAGTGAGCAATAATCTGTACAGGTCTAAGCAACATCACCTTAGGTCATACAGCTCAGTAACAGCTGTGAACCTTGTCCGTCCACCTCCTGTTATTTTTTTTTCCCCCAGGAGACTGGCAGTCCTGTGATAAGCTCCAGACAGAAACTCAGAGTGACTTTCAGATTGACTCACCCAATAGGGGTGGGGAAGTGCTGTGCAAACAAGTGTGGTTGCAAAGAGGAAGACTTGGAGTCACCCTGGCTGCTGGGAAAGCAATAAAAAGTGATCCCTACCATATAGTGCCCCAGTTTTGAATGGCCCATCTGGGCATCTGTGATGAGGTCTCATGGTCACTTCTTCCAATGCTGGAGTTTGTTTGCTTAGTACTTCCTGCCAGCCTTATGGCATAGTTTCTATAGATTTACTTTTTGCTGGGGGTGGGGGGAAGCAGCAGTGAAACAATTGGGCACATGGTGTCATCAAAAATTAGAGATAACATGTAAGGGAGATAGAATTATTTCTCTCCAGCAAGTTTCTCTCTCTCTCTCTCCCTCTCTCTCTCTCTCTCTCTCTCTCTCTCTCTCTTTTTTTTTTCCTTCCCTTCCTCCCTCTCTTTGTTTCTCTATCTCTTCCCCTCTCATTGTCTTTTCCCCCCAGTTTTCTCCAGACTGGAAATGTGTTTTCTGGTTTGATTGAGTTACTAACAATGAGTAGAACCTAATGGCCTGGAGGCTTGGGTTATATATCAGCATGTCCTGATTTGATTCTTACTCTGTTCTGAATTAACATAGAGGCACTTCTCCTTCCTACAGTTTTTGGATAATAATACTGAATTATTGTATGTACAGTATCACTATAAAATGCTAAAGTATTACTGTTAATTCTAGTTAAGATTCTATGCAATCTTAGTGACAAGGTAATTTAAATTTGTATTCCATGTGAATTGGAATATTAAAATTTACATCTGAAATTATCCCTTTTCATATCCTTCATTAGCTACTGCATGTTTAACAGATTTACAGAAAGCAACTTCTGTTAAGACTGTAGCCCTCCAGATGTTTTTAAATATAAACTGCGAGCAGCCTCATTCATTGTATTAAGTTCTAATGGTCTGGTGGAGTTCGGTAATAATTAGAAGTCCAAAGGTCTTTTTATTTTGTTTTGTTGTGAGGTTATGTGCTAGATCAGGCAGTGAGACACAATTCACAAGGCAAGATACAACATTCATGCAAAAAGAATCCACATAGTTCATGTTTAGGTTTCTAATGAAAACCAAGAAAGTCCAGGTGTCTTTTGGAGATGCACCTATGAGACATCCACAATCTGGATGATTGAGAATCTCCATAGACAATGTCACAGTCAAATGATTTCTCCTGACTGAATAGAAAATTTGGAAGGTGGGAATAGAATAGAATAACAGTTGGAGGGGACATTGGAGGTCTTCTAGTCCAACCCCCTGCTCAGGCAGGAAATCCTATACCATGTCAGACAAATTGTTGTCCAGTCTCTTCTTAAAAACCTCCAGTGTTAGAACATTTACAATTTCTGGAGGCAAGTCGTTTCACTGATTAATTGTTCTAACTGTCAGGAAGCAGGAATGAAATGTGAGACTTGGGCAGTAGTATGCTGAAGCTGACTCATATTGGCTTATGAGAATCAATTGTTGATTTTTTGGGAAACTTTGTGAGCCAGTTGAAAGCAGAGTTTAGCCCTGACGCCTAGTGTGCAATGAGCTGTTGGCGTCTAGTAGTACAGTATGGCAGCAGCAATGGATCCAGACATTAAATATTTATCTATTGGTCTTGGGTATGTCGGTCTGGTCTACACTGGAGCCCTAAGTAGAACCTTTGCAAGATATAGGCAGTGGTGGGATTCAGCCCATTCACACCACTTCGTGAGAACCGGTTGTTAACTTTCTGAGCAGTTTGGCAAACTGGTTGTTGGAAGAAATCATTAGGGCAGAGAACTGGTTGTTAAATTACTTGAATCCCACCACTGGATATAGGCCTTTAGATAACCAAGTTCTGACAGCAGATTCTGCAGTCAGTTGAAGGCCCCCATCCAGCTCTTTCTTTTAGCGTTGTTCTTGCTTACTTTGTGTTTGTATCAAGCATACCTCAGTCGTGCCTTTTTTGTATTAGCAGAAGACATTACAGCATTTTCCAGGTGTGATCATACTGTCTTTCTCCACATCCTGGGTTTGACCATGAAGAGTAAGAATAAAGATGAGACCAGCGATACAGACAGTGGCATCATAATCCAGTCCGGTAAGTGACTAATGGGGAAATTTCTTCTGGGAAAAATGCAGACATCTCTTGGATGCTTTCTTGTGTCAACAAGTTTAAGCAACAATATATACTCCGCTGGGGTCTTTCTTCGGTGGCTTGCTGTAGACTGAGGTTTGCTTAGGCTAGACTGTATTGCTGTTGCTAACAGTCATTTGCTGCAATTGACACAAAATACAGATGTGCCCAGAAACCCACATCTTGTTAGTCATGGCTGGCTCAACAGTCAGAGTTTATCAGTGTGGCTTTATCTCAGATGGGTTATGATGTTGCGCAAGATTTAGTCTTTACATTGAAGTGACGAAGGGCAATCTTGCAAAATAGGAATTGATCTTGGACAGGAACTAGAGCCAGGAGCTGGTGACAACAACAGTTGTATCAGATTTGAGGAATGATAGGGCAGGGTGGAGTCCTCTCTTTGGCCTGATGCTTGCCACTCATCTTGCAGTATAACATATTACCCACTGCAAAGCTTTTCAGTTGCCCTGAAATACAGGCTGTTATATTGAAGAATTAATCCTTTCTTTTTCTGAGTAAGCAGACTCTTGAGAAGCTATTTCATTAGAAACCTAAGCATGAAATATGTGGCATTCTTTTTGCATGACTGTTGTCTGATGCCTTGTACGTCTTTAGTTATTTCTAAACTTTAAAAATTGTTGAATTTCTAAAAAGCGCTGTGCCACATACTTTTGTAGCAAAATAATAATAATCTAGCCACAAATCAGCTAAGGTAATGCATATACAGTTAAATGCTTCCTTGTATAGGAAAGTGGTACATGTCCAGTGCTGTGTGCTGATTCATAATTTATTTTAATCACAGTTTATTGAATAAATTACAGGAGCTGAATGTACATATTTCAGTAAGTCAAAACAGAGCAGGCTATTTTACAACCTGGCAAGATTCATAAACCCAGCCTTTGATGTGACTCTGGTTTAGAGTCTTTCTTCATACAGGCAAGAATAAGTGTAAGTGTCAGATTCGGATTAATGTCATCTTCTGACTGCAGAACTGTGTTACTTGGAAGCCTAACAAAAAGAATTTAGAGAGAGAGAGAGTCAGGCCCACTGATTCTTCTTTTTTTCAGGATGGTTTGGTTACTCTTGCAAATTACCATAGCATCCTTAATATCACAAGGAAATGCTAAGAAAGAGCTGATGTGGATTATTCCAATGATGATGTAGTCTAATTGCCAACAAGACATGTTCTGTTGTGGTCTGGTCAGGGTGCAAACTTGGATTATCCTTTTAGCCTCTTGGATAAAAGCAGCATTAAGAAGTACAAGCAGAATGAAAAAGTATTTTCTTTACTCTGGAAATTTTTGGGACTACAAAATGCTCAGTTGTGGCACACCTAGCTGGATTTCTTAGTTTGGAAAGAAAGAAAAGCTAGTTCCATGGGCACTTGGAAAATTGATTTTGAAGTAAATAAATTAGGGAATTCATCATCCAGCCTCTGCTTCCTCAGCAAATTCCTTTGTGTCCCAGGAGTTTATCACCCTGTATAGTTTGCACATCTGAATAAGGACCACTCTTTCTTCAGTGCCATCAAATTTAGAGCCTGCTGACAGAATCTTGCCCTGCCCTACATTATGAATCATGTTTATGGAACTGATTGTCAGTGCCCTGTTGGATTCAAACCTGTATGGGCTGATATCGTATGCTTGAAAGGAGTCATAAAGCTGACCAAGCACCTCTGATCCCATAGGAAGAAATCTTGTGTAGAATTCTCTTAAGTTAGAACTCTACCTTTATTTTTTCTTTGCTAATAACATAACACTTAGGGACATTGGCCTTAGGCCTTGTCTTTATCTTTTCTGTAACAAATTAGACCTGCCTATTGTCTATGAAGTGGAGCTACTTAGTCCTTGCTGTTGGACACATTCCATGCCTCATCCTATGAGCTTCAGAAGAGCTCTTTTGAAGTTAAACACAGTTGTGATAATAGTATTATTGGTCTTTGAAGATACTTTTACAATCCCTGCCTGTGCTCAAAGAAGCTGCCAAAGGCCATCTCTATCTGACTGATCAAATATTATCAAAATCTACCCCATCAAGTTTTTTTTTCTCTATTGGCTGACAAATCAAGCTGTACTTTTTAAAAAAATTATTCTTTCAGGTCCTGATAGCCCCATGGCTGCAATGAAGGATTTGACGCAAGCCATGAGGAAGCAGCAAAAGGCCCTTGAGGAACGTCTGGAAGCCTGTTTACAGGAACTACGAAGATTGTGTTTGCGCGAAGCAGTAAGGAGCCGAGAGAACTGTAGAATTGTTAACCTTATTAGGGATTTGTAAAGCTGCATTCCTACAGGAAAAAATGCATGTCTGGAAGGATTGGGATTCCAGTGTCCAAGGAAATGAGAAGGGCTTTCTTTCTACAGAGATCAAGTGATACCTAGGCTAAGTGTGAGGATAGTGAAAGAGTAAAATGGATCTCACACTTGGTCTGTGATAGAAAAAGCTCATGCATCATTTAAGAAATAGCTTGGTAAAGCAAGTCAAGTCTTTTAATTAAAACTACAATTAAGAGTCTCCCTTCAAGTTCCTTAATAAACCTGATGATTTTTTTCCCCTTTGCCATAGAGTGCAGCAGTTAGTTGATATGTGAATATAGGGCAATTTCTACCAAATAAAATGACCCATCAAGCCATTGTTCTCTTCTATAACAATGTATAAGCACAACTACAAAAAAGTTACTAAGTTAATATTAAACTTGTCTCCAATTGGTTTCCTATTGGGAGTTTCCTCTTGAATATTCTATTGTCTCTAGAGTCAATTTGTTCCCTTGGATCAGTTCATTGACTGTCTTCCTGTTTCTCTTTGACTGATCACCAACTTATAAAAAGCCTCTTAAAAATAATCAGTTTAGAAATTAGCTTGCAATGAATTCAATCCTGGATATTTTCCCTAGCATCAGTTTTTGGTCATTCTCTCTGCCTGAAATTAACTGAAGGCTATTTAGGAAATAAGAAAAAAGCCAAAAGCTAACTGCACACTAAGCCCATTAAAATTAATGTGAACTTATTTGTCTTCTTTTATTGGTGTGTGTGTGTGTGTGTATGTGTTGTGTGGATTTGTAGTGAAGCTCATTTTCAGGCCCGTGACTAAATGCAAATTCAAAAAAGTTAAATAAAATACACAGTGGTGCTGTGCTAAATAAATAGATTAGATATTGCCTGTGCCCTTTTGGCAATCAGCTCCAGTAGCAATCTTGGTTAAATTGCTACTTCAGGCAGCAGAGCAAATAGCATCCCATTTCCAGGTCAAAGTATGCAATGCCAAAGGCCTATTCAATCATTATGGCAGCAGAAACAGAAAAAAAAATCACATAAATATCTCCCCTCCTATCTGGCAGGAGAAATATATTAATAAATCAATTAATAACAAATATGCTGCTCTTTCATGATACTCAGTTCAGCTGCTTTACATTGCCTAACATTAATATCTCCTTGACTTACACTGCTTCTACATTTTTTTTTTTTTTGGGCAGGAATTGACAGGAATGCTGTCTTCAGAGTATCCCCTGAAGCCAGGAGAGAAACCCCCGAAGGTCCGCCGTCGAATTGGTGCTGCTTTCAAATTGGACCAAAAGGCTATTCTTTCAGGAGCAGTAAGACATCTTGCTCACAATTGGGGGGTTTAGAGAATGTGGATGAGCACAGACATTTGAGTTATCGAGGAGGTTATGCTCCCCACCCCAGGAGGGAAACAAAAACAATTGAATTGCAATTCAGTCATGGACACAATTAGTTTGATTAGGAAAGAGATTCTGGGAATCCCCGTTTGATATTCTGACCTCCAAAGCAGGATTACCAGGTCAGCATCTAATTTTGCTTGCTCCAGTAGTTAATAGCAGTAGTCATGGGAACTTCTGCTGCTAAGGCTTTTTGGAATAGGGTGGAAGAAGAGCAGCTTTGCAATGCTGGTGATCTTGGCTGAGTACAAGTCTGGCATCTCTATTACCTTAACTTGCTCGGTAAGGATTCCTTGTTCTTTCTTAATCTTTATAAGGCCATCTCAACAAAGATTGGGCCAGTGTTCTGAAAAGTAAACATTTCTATAGGTTCAGCCATAAAGCCACAGAACATTCTTTGAGAAGCTCTGAGGCTGAGAAAAGATATTCCTTCCTCCCAGTTAGCTGGTTTATACACCTTGATCATTTTGTACCTGTTGTTCTTTTCATATAGAGTTAGATGCTTCAGGTAGAAGGATCCCAACACTTCCAGTCAAAAGCCAATATATAGCATTTCCAATTTTCCTGCTCCAGTAAAAGGAGCAGGGAAGTAAAAAAGACAGGAATAACTTCAGTTCCAAATGAAAGATACCCAGGCCGGATAGTTTCATAATTAAAGCCCTATCTAGTAACACACACACACACACACACACACACACAAAACCCTAGGAAGTTGATCTTTATAGAAGCGTGGTTTGTTTTATACATAAAGCTCGGTCTCCCTTTGAAAGCTGGTTCAGCTAATCTAGAAAACCTTTTTCTCTGTAGATCTTTACAAGTTGGGGATTCCCAGTTAAAGAAGAAGTGTCTGAAAGTGATTTTCAATAGGAAGTGAAGGTAGATAAATCATCCCAAAGGGACATGGAAACCTCGGGTTTCCTTCCAATCAGAGATGGGAGATGCAGCATCTCTTTTGCAAATAGTCTCTGTCCTGCCTATGTCCTGTTCTCAGTTTTACTGATCTCATAGTAAGGGCGGCATGTGGTGTGCTGTTTATTCTCTCATTTGCCTCAATGGGAGGCAAAGAGTTTGGTGCTAAATAAACCTGCTCTTTTGGAAGCATTGCTTCTCTTTGTCTCACACACAGAGGCTTATAGGCATTCTCATGTACATTCACACGCTATTCTAATCTTGGGAAGGTTTTGTTTTTCCTCTTAACCTCCAAGCTCACTGAAATATTGCTTACTAGTCTGTGTTTCCTCCTCAACTATTAGGAACCTGTTGTACTGGAAACAGAAGATATCTGCTTAGTCTGTAGATAGTTTTTTCTCATCCAGTTTGCTAGGTTCAGCAGGCAGCTGGGAATTTTGCCTTAGACATCAGTCCAGTAGAATATACAAAAGAGCACACCCTTTTAACTGCAGATTACTTAAATCTAAAATAATCACCACCTAAATCTTTAAATTGGATTAGCATCCCTACACTGTTTATAAGCATGCCTTGAAAGAACTGAAAACCATTCTTTGTGATTGCTGTTTAATTATTCTAGCTGCAAATGTGACAGGAGAATTATATTTAGTGAGGGAAGTGCTGGTGCCTTGTGCAATATTATCTTGGCCCATCTTTTCCCATAACTCTAGAAACATAATATACACCTTTGCTTGTATTTTATGCTAAGCATGACCTTGCCCTGCTTGTTTCTCCTTGTTTATTGAATGTTCAATATACATAAAAAAAAGAACTATTAGGAAAATTGATTTGAGACATAGTGTATTTTGCACATTAAGTCTCAGCATAATTATATGAATCATGAAAAACTTTCAAGGGCAAAAAGTCCTGAGGCCATAGTTGGACCATGAAAGGAGATGTTATTTCCAGAAGAATTAACTTATCTTCAGCCTAAATCCAATAAATTACCTTTCGTTATGCACTCCTATGCCTGAAGGAACTTCATTTTGTTGTCTCCATCAACCTGTAGCTTTTCTCATACTAGAATGCTCACGGTATATGTATGTATACACATGTATGTGTATGCTCTTCTGTACACACAGGCATATGGTATGTGCAAGGGAACTCTGGAATCTCTTCTACAACTGAGGATAAGGAAGATGCTGTTTTTCAACAGACCATATTTGCCTAGCAGATCCAACAGGGATATAAGTGATAGTTCTTTTATTAGTTTGTGAGCCATTTGGATTGTTATTACTTATGTTCCACAGATTTTTATGACATGTTGCCTGGAACATCAGTCATTCATTGAGCAAATCAAACAAACAATCCTTTTGTGCCAGAGACTTTTTTTTTGGTGGAACAATACACTATGCTCAGGGATGAAATCCAGCAGGTTCTGACAGGTTTTGGAGAAGCGGTAGCGGAAATTTTGAGTAGTTTGGAGAACTGGCAAATACCACCTCTGGCTGGTCCCAGAGTAGGGTGAGAATGGGGATTTTGCAGTATCCTTCCCCTGGAGTGGGGTGGAAATGGAGATTTTGCAGTATTCCCCTGCCACGCCCACCAAGCCACTCCATGCCCACCAAGCCACGCCCACAGAAGCAGTAGTAAAAAAAATTGAATTTCACCACTGACTATGCTTTAAAACAGTGTTTCTCAACACTGGTATTTTTCAAATGTGTGGACTTCAACTCCCAGAATTTCAAAGATGGTATGCTGAACATGGTCGTCTGAAAGTTGTTAAAAACATTGATCCCCCCTTTTCTTCTTTTTATCCGTTTTTCTCTTCCCAGACAAAAGCATCTAGCCCGAAATAATCATTGAAACAAACGAACAAACAAACAAAAATGTTATTTCTCTTACGCAGCAAAGATTTCCTTGCATGACCAGTGTCAACCCTAATTCACACAGATTGTATTAGCCTTACAAAACATGGCTGGCATTTGCTTCTTTGGAAGCCCCCAGATCAGATTACAATGACTAAGTGTATTGCTAGAAAGCATTCGAAACATAACTAGGTAAAAAGGATGTATCATATTTAATTACCAAGATGTCCACAAAAGGAGTCTTCGGAGCAGTGAATGGGGTGATGATGTCAGACCTGTGCTGACTTCTTCAAGGAGTGACAAGTTCTGACGCTTTAGATCCCCCTTCCATTCTCTTTAAAAAGCCAGTCACACCACCCCTTGCTAAGGACCACTTAGGAAAGGCAGGTTTTTGGAATATACTCTCCCTCTTTTTTCCTCCAGGATCCGCTGAGCACATTAGAGAGAGATCTGGCTCTGCAGCTGCAGATTGCTGAAGCTGCTCGGTGTCTTTCCAAAGAAGAAAATCTTGCCAAGCAGGTTCGAAAACGGCGGAAAAGTGCTGTTTTGAAAGAGGAAAAGAAACTGAAGGAGTTGGAGCAAGCACTCAGTGACTATCACCTGGCATCCAAACAGCCGTCCCAGCTAAAGACCATTGCTCCAGCCTTACTAGAAGGTAAGTGGAATCAATCTGGAGCATGGTTATCTAATTCAGTACAGTCTCTGAAATTCATTTTTGTAACATCCAGCCGCACCACTGAATTTTTATTTCCTGCTATTTTGAAGCATGAAGTATGTAAAAGCCAAACATAAACTTAACACAGTCTTTCAAGGAAGTAAAACAACAACAGTAACCCCACCATCAAATCCAGCCCTGGCCATGATGGGTTAGAGCTGTGCTCATTTTTCATCATTTTTCCTAGGGACCATTGGGGCAGCCTACAGGCGGGCCATCCTTCTGTAATTCATACAAATGCTGCACTGAATGACTTTAAAATACCTCTTCGATGGCTTGGAAAGCAAAGCTCTAAGTACATACTTTGGGGAGCAAGCCTGATACCAAAAAGAAAAAAAAAGGCCTGAAAACTGAAAGTGGTGATGGTAATAATAATAAATTCTATCAAGGACAGGCTAATTGGTTTATTCTGTATAGCCACTACAGAGAATAAAATTAAAACCCTTTTTGACTGAAGACCTAAAAACCAGGAGGGTAGAGGCAGACACAACAAAAACTTTAAGGACTAATAGTTTTTGTTAAAATAGATTTGTTTCTCTTTAGGCTGCCACAAGGCTCTTTGTTATTATGAGGAAGTGGGTTTTGAAATTAGAAAGGCTGTCGGGAAATGAGACAGAGGTTAGGATTAAGTACATGTCCCTGTAAATCATAAGGAACAGGTTAAATGAACTTTTGACAGGAACGGCTTGGGTGGAATTCATCCCAGTTCAAAGCAGGAAGCTGACCTTTTATGGCTTCTTCCTGCTGTGATAAGCTACCAAGGGAAATTTTCTGTAAGTGGTTGCCAAAGAGAACTCAAGGAAAAAAAAAAAGCAGGGAGAGGCAGCTGGAGGAGGAAACATGTAGAAGCTTGCTGTGAATGATTGACGCAAAGCTCCGTGGCATCAGATTTAACCCTTAAAAAGTCAGTCACCTAGTTTAGCTTCCCAAGTTGCTCCCTGCAGCTGTGTTGGGACTACAAAATTCCCAGAAACATGTCTAATAGACACTCCCTAGGAATTCTGAAAACTCTAGTGGAAACATGGTGCAAGGCCCTGTCTGGCAGAAGGTTCATTTAGATTCTTCTTTGGTCTCTGTCACTTGCTTGACAGTGAGAACAATTAATCAGTGGATCAGTCCATCACTGGAGGTTTTCAAAAAGAGATTGGACAAGTCATTTGTCTGAAATGATATAGGGTCCCCGGCTTGAGCAGGGGGTTGGACGAGAAGACCTCCAAGATCCCTTTCAATCCCGCTATTCTGTTATTTTTGCAAACAAAAATTCAATCTTGTGAAAGGAGAAGTAAGCTGTACGGAACTCAGAGTTACCTGCATAAAGAATAAATGTATTTTGGACTTCAGTATTAGACTCTATCCTTGCTCATTCTTCTCTCCCAGTAGCTGTCTTTAGTATTATACTAGTTCAGATATTCTACTATGAAAACAGCTGTATTGAAACTATATTTGCATTCACTGGGGTAACTGGATGGCTTCTTACATACCCACTTCATTGCTTTTTGCCCAAGAATTCCATATGGTAAATATTTGCAGATGAGAACTTAGTGTTTTCTTTTATATCTTGTAGTATTTGTTTGTGGTATCTGGAATAAAAAAAGGCAGCTTATTTTAAACTAGACCATTGAGTACTATCTATGCAACTGCTTCTCAGGTAACAGGGGTCTTTCCCAGCTGTATCTAGAGTTGATCGGATATGAACCTACACACAGAGACTCTTTGTTGAATGGAAGCACAATAGTTTGCGTAGATTGTGCAACAGGTCTTATTGACTGAATGAGATCATCTCTTCCCCCCCCCCCCCCCCCAACCTCAGAGTCCACCTTGGCTGGCCCATAAAAGGAAACTAGTGGTTCTTAACATCTACCTGTTGTTTCAGAGTGAACCCTATGTAAGCTCTTTGAAATGAATCAGCTTAAGGGCATTTCTCTCTGAATTGCCCTCATGTCTCATCCACACTACATCTAAAGAGTAAAAGGAATTTTGAGCTATTAATCGACAATTTGATATTTTGACTGTAGGGAAAAAATGCTGCCTGAAATGCAAATGCAAATCCTTTAGATTAGTATTAATTTGCTTTATCATGGACTGTTTCTTTGAGGAGGGTAGGTTTGTATACATGAATGCTTTGCCTTCAATGATGTGGTTTGGGTTATTGGAGTTAGCCCAGTACTAATAAGATAAAAGCTTTTGTTGTCCCTTCTGTGGTTCTTCGAAGGATTTATGACTGCATATTTCTAGTGAGTGTCAGAGATTCTAATAGCTGCTTGGAAATCTATAGCTCAAAGGAGGCCTAATTTTTGATGTTTTCTCTGATGGCATAAATAACTCAAAGAGCACGGCTCTTTGATAGAATCTTTAGGAAGATACCCCCCCACCCCCAAACTTCTCAACTTCTCACTTTTAATTACACAGTGGGGGTGTTTATGCTCAGTGATCACAGAATGCTGGCCTGGCCGGGGACATGGCAAATAAGTGGGAAGAATGAATGAAATCCAATATTTAGAATCCTGAAAAGCAAACGGCTTTGCAGATCCCATTTACAGTGCCTTTCCCCATTTCTTCTTAAGGGTTCAGTGCCCCTGATGAACCTTCCTTGTTGGATGTGACTGTGAGAGGAGAAGGTAAGTTAATTAAGTATGACCCTATTGGCTTTACTTGGGATGTTCTCCCCATTGCATGCAGACCTGAAAAAGGTCTTAGGGCATTCTGTTTTTTTTATGATAGAATGGTCTTGAAAATGCAGTTTCTTTCTCTACTGATTTTCTGTACTTTGGTATCTTTGAACACATTTTGTTACATCATTTTTGCATGGTAATGTAATAACATTCATACCTATCCTTCATTAGTGTATCTTTTTCACTCTGGGGATGGTGAAGTTGCCGTTTTTTAAATAATATTTTTTCATGCTAGAGTTATGATGCCCAGGGGTTTTAAGAATAGTTTTGCCTGGCAGAAGCTTAGTAAGTAAACATTCAGACAGCTATTTTAGTCATTTTTAAAATATTTATTTAAATATTCTGCTGCTGCTGTTTTTATTTAATGACATCATAGTCAGCTAAAGAGATTAGCTATTTAATCACAACTCTCAGCATCATATCCAGACCATGTGCCTAAAAATTTGCCTGCAACAGTTTACCAAGCTTGAAGGCAAGGAAGGATGTTTATTATGGATTAGTGAAATGGTCCCAAGTGTGCTAAATGTAATGTCCCCCTTCGTTTTGATTAAGGGCTGGTAAGAAAGTGCAGATGTACAAGGTAGTTTAGTGGATGTTTAAAGGACATTCAAGTTTGTAGTGATGAGCTATCATCCTTTCTTTTTAAAGAAGCCCCTGTGGTGAATCCTCACCTTCCAACAAAAATTACACCTTGGACACAAATCCAGTCTCACCACAGTCCTTCATCGCAGCTTTCCCCTCTTGGCTTTCTAGAAGATTCAACTCATTATCCAGCTGCTGAAGTGGAGTCTTCTCCCATCCAGAATAGCCCTTGGAAAGAAACTAGTTTGGACAAGCCCTATGAGAAGCCCAAGAAGTCGATGGGGTCCAACAGCACACTGAGGTTAAACTTCTTCACTAGATGTTTCTACTGTGCTTTTCTCTTGGTTAAGTTGTCTCCATTTGTCTTCAAAGAGCTGAGGTGAATTCGTGCAAATCATAACTTATAGAAAAGCAATACAATAACTTGCAAAGTGTACTTGCAACTGTTGAAGACAAGCAGGTTGAATTAAACTTTCTGGTTCAAATCTCAATTTATTCATTGATTCTTAACATTAACCTTCTTTCCCCACTATATTAAAATTGCACTAATCTACCTTATTGCATCCTTTATAAGAAAAGATAAGAAAAGTGTCATCAGAATATTTTGTATCCTGGGTGTATCATTCATAATACTTTACCTTGACTAATAATCACTGATAACAGTGATAGACATCAAATGTTTAATGACGACTATTTTTCTTGCAAGTATCACTTACTGGTGCGCCTACAGATGAAATTATGAATTAGCATAGTAAAGCGGTAGATTATTTTGATTTGCAATAGGAAATGGATTTAGGGAAAGTTGTGGTTCATTTTTAACACTCTGATTTTAGTATAGCGATTAAAAATAAGAACCAATTCATATTTTGTGGAGATGCCATGTTAAGACCATTTCCTGAAAATCTTTTTCTCTGCTCCTGCAGTTCAGGTAGATGGGAAATTGGAGACAACATCTACAGGATTTACTGGTTGTATCCTGTCTTTTTAGTGCCCATCTTTCATGACAAGACAAATTCATTACAAAAATCCATTACCAGACAAAATATTAGGGAAGTTAATGGCCAATTTAAAATTATAATTTTGAAAAAGGCAATTAAAAGATGCTAGCATGATTTGGCATATTGCAGAGAAGAGATTGTTCCACAAGACAGGTGCTATCATGGACACTGCCCTCTTCAATATCAATTTCAGAGAGCAAATTCCTGTCTTCCCCCAACATTGTAGATGCCTGAAAAGGTAATGCATTTGAAACCTTGTTTTGGGTAATCTGGAGCTTTCTGTACTCATACTAGCACCTTGAATCTAGCTAGATGGTGGACTGGCAGCACTGGCCTGGTACTCATGGAAGCACCTCATCTCTGCCCAAAGGCAACCCCATGTCTATAAGTAGTCCTTGACTTATGACTATATTTGGGATCAAAATGTTCTTTGAAGAGCATTGACCCAGACTATCAGAGTTAGCTAAACCTGAATGTTTGTTGACATCCTTGAATCTTGAGTCTTTTCTTTTGCTTCCATTCTGTTTCAGAAATAATGGGAAAGAACCATGGCACTTTTATAGCCCTTAACCAGTGGCCCTGTGATTTGCTTGTAGAAAAATAATGATAACTGGAAAGTAGACAGAAAAACTGTGTCTTACTTTTTATCTCATTGTGTTCTGCTATAGCACAGCAAGCATAATGCCCCCACCGGCACCCAGCCCTTCCATTCACAGGGCAGTTGAGACACATCTGTGTCACTTAGATCCTCCTAGGAAGCTGGAAGTAAGAAGACAGGCTGGTTCCAGTGCTCCTCCAACCCCAGAATTCCCGGGAAGGAGAGGACAGTCTCAGCTGATAAGGTATTATATTACAAAGCTTTAGCTACAGTATATTGAAGTATTCCTATAGTTAAACATGCTTTAAACATGGAGTTTAAACTTGCTTGTGATAAACACATCCATCATCTGACAACAATTAAAATTTAAAATATAAAAATAATAATTAAAAATAAATAAACTCAAAGGGAAGGCCCAATAGACCACTAGGTCTTTTTCTGTTGTCAGAGTTCAATATTTCTATGATTACCTTCCCTAATCCAACAGTGGATTTTGACAACAAGCAGACACTTTAAAAGTATATTAGCAAGAATAAATTAAGTTCATGCAGACCTTTATGTATGTCCCAAAATACAGAGCCTTTAGAATCTTAGCTTTCATTTTTTAAAAAAGTTTCTAGTCTTTAATGCGTCGGAAGGTAGCTTTGCATGAGAAAATAGTGTTTAGTGAATACCGTCAGCTAGAAGGAGGCCAACAGAATAAATATTATAAGCAAAATAAATAATAAAATAAACAAATAGATGGACATGGGGGGGGGGGATTTAAAATTGCAAAATTTTGATTGGAATGGGGAGAACTATACATGGCATAGTGCCCTGAAATGAGAGATGTGAAAGAAAGGTGAAATTTTGAATATAAATATGTCTCTACTTGACTCTATTCCTAGTTCCATATAAATGTATACAAAATAAAAAAGTTAAGTTACCCACTAAAGAAGTCAGAAATATACCCTTAAACATTTCCTTAAAACAGGGGTATCCAGTCATGGCAACTTTAAAACCTGTGGAATTCAAGTCCCACAACTCCTGACAGGGGAATTCTGGGAGATGCAATCCATGTATCTTAAAGTTGCCACGTTTGGGCACCCATGGTTTAAATGGACATTTATGGCTTAGGTATAAAATGAGATAGGAAAGGCCAGTCATAAGCAGAATGCATAACAGACAGAATTTAATGTATGGAAGTTCCGAACTCCGTGTGTCATGAGTGTTTGTATTAAGCTACTCAAGGTTTTGAGAAGATAGTGTCATGTTCCCACTTTTTCCCAGAATCAAACAATTGCTCCTGACATTTGCAGTCTTAACTAGTTTATTCTGGCCCCACAGGGTATGTTCCACTCGGGAAAGTTTGGAATCCCGTGGAAGAAGTGCACTACCCAGGCGACGCCCCACCTACTATACCGTGACTGTCCCTGAGTTCTGTTTCTCTGCATCCAACCCCAACCCTGCTCCGAAAGCCAATTTTCACTCTGCTTCAGAAGATAGCAGTTCAGATGTCTCCAGCATCTCTTACACAACATCTGCCGGCAGCAGCAGCCCAGACATTTCCTTTATGAAGCCGGCATCTATAATGTCCAAGGAGGAGCCCACGCAGCTGTTCCATAGCCAGGTCTGCAAGGGACAAGAAGCAGAATACCACCGTCTGTGTCCTCAAAACCTGCGTTCAGGGCCAGGCTTTTTTCCTGCCACAGAACATGTGCCCAGTAGCCACCTGACTGCTGGGAGAGAACTCTGCCGTGGTCGGCCATGTTTTCTCTCTGGCAACTCAGCTCATTTTGCCTACAAGGAAGAAACGGTGCCAGTTAAATTCCACAGGTCAGGTGTATCCCACAGCAGGGTAGTTCGTACACCATCCCTGAAGGATTTTGTCCCAATGGGTCCACGGGTTCTCTCCAAGGCGGCAGTGACAGAAGAGTTAAAATCCTGGCACGAACGAACCCGGCTGCGCAATGCACGTCCACATTCATTGGATAGGCAAGGAGCTTTCCGTGTGCGCAGTATGCCAGGCAGAGAATTGCATTCTCCGTGTTCCTTGGGACATACAATTCAGGTAAGAATAAAGAGCAGCTCTCTAGGGAAATGAGAACCAGCATCTTCTTAATTCTCTCTGCCTTGCCCCAACCTGGCAGCTTTCCTACAGCAAGGACAGTAAACTAAGTAATGGGTTAGGTTAGCCAGTGTTGTTGAACTTTTAAAAATCCACAGAGCCAAGTTAGTGCGGGTTCTCCACTCCTGGCTTATACCATCTGGATACACAAGAAAAACCAACTAGACTTAAGTAAATGGAAAAAATGGTGGAGGAGTGCTTTCTACTGAATTTGATGAGCGCCAAAAAAAATGGAGAAATGATGCTACCTACCACCAATGCATCTTCCTTTTGGATATAAATATGCAGGCCGGGAAATTATCAAGGGAAAAAAATGCTTTTTATTCCTTTTGGAAATCTTCTCCAACTGCCTCCCCAAATTTGGGATACATGAGAAAAAGAGCTTATGAAAATTTCCAATTATTTTTGTTTTAAATGATATGTGAAATTTATAAAATAATCAAAATCAAGGGTCAAAAGAAGTAAATCACTATAATCACCACCAACAGTGAGGATATTACTTTAGGTTCACTTTTGATTGTGTAAACCATACTTTTTAACTACATACTGTAACAAAGCATACTTTTATAAGCAAGCTAATTTATTTATGTAGAATAGGCTTTATGATAGGACAGCTTCATATTTGTAAAATCTGTTAGAATCTGCATATATTTCTATCTACTCCCTTCCCTTTTCTGTTTTTCTCTCCATTCACGATTTTCAGGTTATTTTAACATTTATTTGATATGTGCTGCCTGACACTATAATCACCATGTGGCAATTTTTTTTAAAAAAAAATTATAGATTAAAAGACTCAAATTAAAAAAAAGAAGGTAAATAAAAAAGAGGAGCAAAGAGCAAAGTCTGCCAACAACTCAAAAACATACACAAGCACACCACAAAAGGCTTCATCCACCTTAGCCCAGGGCCTGAGAAAACAGCCAGTTCTTTAATATTAGAACTGTGCCTTCTAATATTGTGCTTCAGAGTTGTTGATATTCTGTGAGCTTGGTTGTTTTCTTGCAGATGTGTCATTAGCAGACAAGATAAACATCATCAACACAGATGATGTTACCTAGTTGACTAATGAAATGTCTGCAAGACAACAAGCAAGCTCACAGAACGTCTATGCAAGGACCACACAGTTCAACCCTGAGCTACAAATATCAGTATTGTGCTTGTGATACCACCTTTCCTAAAACAATATTTTAAAATGTCCTTTTCCAAGTAAGAGATATATACAGTAGGAGGAATTCAGGACACTTATGGGTCATCAATGTCAATGGGCGTTACTTAAGCCTATGACAAAGACTGAAATTATCAGATGATAATCACTAAATTTTGCCCACTGTACTTTTACTGAGCTCATCCCTGATCTGATATTGTTCAGATATCAGTTTATCTGAAACTGGTGGGAAATGGTTAAATTGCACACAAGCTCCTTTGTTTTGAGCAATCTTTCTGAACCTAGTGTCCTCTGGAGACTTGGTCTTCCACTCCCACAATTCCATGCTAATTCATCTGGAGAGCATCTGATGGAAAAAGCTGCTTTTGAGGATTATGGCAAAAGCCTTGCCAGATAATTTGGTAGTCTCAAATGGCTACACAAAATCAGACCTGGTTATTAGTCAGGTTCCAGATCACCGAGCAATGCTGTAAGATAGAATGAAAAGTTGAAAAAGTTGTCCTGAAAGGCAGGGACAAATTTTGTGTGATTGACAAAAATGATCCCAATTTCTGACCATTGCCGTGTAATCACCAGTTGTCAAGTTGGACTTGAGGGAGTATTTATCTTTTATCTTTGCCATGGCAAAGGATTCTGGGAATGCTTCCACTACCTACTTTCAGAAAAGTAGTCATTGAAAGGAATCTGTGCGGTATGGATCGTTTTTTGTTTGTTCTAGATTTTTTCCCCCTTCAGATGTGTGAATGTTTCATAAGGAGTAAAACTTTCATCTCCTTGGACATCTCCCTTGCCTGCAGCGCAGGCCCACACCATGCAAGTGTGAGCTTGCCTTGGTTTCCTCCTCTCATAATCCCTAATGCTTACCTTCCACTCCTTTGAAACAGAGCTGCAAAATTATTATCCTAGGAAGTGGTTGCATGAGCTAGAAAGGCAGGTTCTTGAACAACTCATTGCATTTTTTTCTAATCTGTTTTAAGTAGAACACTGAAGCCATGCCGTGATGTCATGGGAGAGTAACCCTTCACAATGCTCTACCACCAGTCCTGAAAGTCCACTATTAAAATCTTGTACTTAACTGGATGGGTTGGTTTGTGAGCTTTGGAGTTAAGAATTCTAGGCACAAATTTAGAATCCAACTGCATGAAATCTGCTTCATGTTTATCAGCCTGAGAAACACTACTTACACAGGGTGAGCATCACATTAAACGGGCTTTTGTCTATTAGTCTTTAAGATTCTCCCAGTGCTTCTTGAATTTGCCGCAACAGGCTAATGTAGCTGACATTTGCCTGATATTCAGGCCATTGACTGAACGAATAGAAACCTGATGGGTTTCACTTCAGTTGTGAAGTATTTTAGATATTAACAGATTAGCAGAGGCATTTCCAATTCTTGATGTTTCCTGAGCTCTCATATCCATAGTTGTTTGACTGCATAGCACTGCAAGTAGAATGGGAAATTCTAAAACATAAACTAGTGATCTGTAAGACCCATGCAGCCAGCTAGAGTAGCTACTCTATTGCCGTGTCCCTGAATTTTCTCCTAAGAGGTGCTACTGATTTTAGCAGTGGAGTACATAGGAATGGTCCATCTGTTATGCCATCTTCTCTAAATTAGTCTTGATGTTAACATGCAGGCTGTTGGGCACACAGTTTAAGGCAGAAGGTAATGTAATTATCTCTATTTGTCGCATACTTTCCCCCTCTCTTAATAAATTAATTTCTTAATAGAAACAGATGGTTAGCTTCCTTAGATAGTGAATTATAACATTTATCCCATTGCAATTCTATGGCTCCATGTTATGATGATTTTATTATGGTTTTATCTTAATATTTTATCTCCTATATTGTAGTGTGTGTGTTTGTGTGCGTGTGTACGCACACACACACACACACTGATGCTTTATTTAAACCAAATTTGTATATCAGTGATTGCATGTTGTCTGCAGATAAAGTAAAGGTAAAGGTTCCCCTTGCACATATGTGCTAGTCGTTCCCGACTCTCTGCAGATGCCTTAAGCTAAATAAAAATAAAATAGATGAATTGTAGTGATAATAGAGTAAATAGGTAATGGGAAGCCCTTCTAAAAACAACAGTTTTATTAAAGGTTTTCTTTTGAACTTTCAGGTACCTCGTGTCCATATCCTCAAACGCTCTCCTGAAGGAGCCCCTGTGCAGGTCTACGTCCCGGAAAATGGAGAAATCATTACTCAGGTTTAGACCCTGGAAGCATGAGCAGGATGATTACCTCTTAGGCCCTTGTCTGGGAGGGGAAGAAGAGGCCTTAATTCAAGTCTTGACACGTTCTTGCACCTTGCGCTCCTTCTATTTGGAAGAGAAACTTTGGGACTTGTTCTGCAAGTTACGTGAGACCGTGTTCCTATGATGAATTGAAACAATGTACTGATGACAAAAGAATTTATGTTTCTTGTATTATGTGAAATATAGATCAAAGTAACTAGGGTTTGTCTGCCTATTTATTCTCTTAGGTCTGTGCTGGAAACAACTTTAGAGTGTCTTTAGATTATGGAAATGAAATTAGTGTAGGAGTTTTGTAGTCAGAGCTATTTCTGACTACAACTTACTTTCTGGTGGAAATAGAATGTATGTGTACCTGCCCAGGTTCCTTCCCAATTACTGGATTTGCCTTTTTTGTTCCTAAAGAAAGCTACCCAATGCAGCCAATGGTCTGCCTGAGTGTACTTCATGCTCTGTTCTGTTATTCTGCCTTTCTTTAGACTAATGTAATTCACAAATCTGTGGACCTGTGTATGAATCCTTATTTTCAGTTTTAATGGAATTTTGTATTAAAAAGATGTCCATTTGATGGATGAACTAAAACATATCGCTCAACTTTTGTATGCAATCCTCATTAAATTGTAGAACCGGGTTGCCTGTATTGAACAAATTGCATGTCACAGAGCTGATAAGCATCTAGCACTGAGCCAGACAACCAGCTTTAATTTTATTGCAGAAGAGATTAATGACTGGTTTGTCGGCTGTAGGAAAACAAGTCGCTATTTACTGACCTCTTTTGCAAGAAACAAGATGGTTTACACAGACATATGCAGAGCATTACACTTACGGCCAGAAACTAGTCTCATAGGTTCATACGGTAATTCAACAATAAACTTGGCAATCTTAGAGTTGAGCAACATATGTGTGGAGTAGCTAACCTGTAGCGATCTGTGCCTAATTGGAAACACTTGTTGGGCTGTTTTGTTCCAAAGATGGACTAAAACATGGTTCCTCTGGGTAGAAGTGGGTCAGGGATAAGAGGAGCAGGAAAAAGCCATGTTTGAAGGCATGTGCAAACTTGTGGTGGCAGTAACAATGTAAGAATACAGAGAAGGCACTGTAAAGATCAGAAGCAGGTAGGCCAGTGCCACATTGGAACTTCGTGATGGTAGCTGAGCGAAGGCAAGAGAAGAGGACAAAGTATCCCACTGTATAAAAATTACTCCACAATCCCTCTGAATGCTGTTTTAGCAGAAACTTTGGCCAATGGAAATGTGGGTTTTGTTCCTACCAAGCCGCAACCAATCCAAAACACTTGAACATTTTCCCTCCCGCAGTATTTTCTGTATAACCTTACAGCAAACTTTAACCTATAGGGTAGAGATAATATTCAGTCCTTCTCAAGGGTATATACTACAGTTCTAAGTTTTGGTAAATTATTAGTACTGCCAACTATTTTCCTGTGTTCTATGCCTTTTGGCTTCATTAAAAGCAGAAATCAAGTTAAGGAAATGTTCAACCTATTTACATTATTTTAAAAAATTGTCGGCAATGTTCTGATGACATGTTATCCAGATATGAAGGGGAAAGAGAACCAGAAGACAGCCTTTTACTAGTAATTGTAATTTTATCTAAGTATTAGAATTCAGCTTCTTCAAATGACATTTTTCTTACCCCGATTACTCTGTATGTCAGAATTCAAACTTGTCCATTTTTCAAACTTTTTTTTTTCTTCCACAAAGTGAAAACTAATACCTATGGAAAAAATCGATTTCACTTGAACTTTATATTAAAAGTTGCATTGAGTTTGATTCAGCCCAGCCTAGAACCTTTATTGCCCAGATCTCCGAAAAGAAGTCTTTGTGAACACTGAATGATTTACAAAAGGCAATTTGTATAACAACAGTGGTGTCAGGTTCCAAACGAAAAGAAAAAGAAAGGAACACAGTCAAACACAAACCTGGTTTGTTACTGCCTGCTTTACTTCTCTTCTGGCATGCACTGACAATTGCAAAAGGAAAATCTTTTTAGGGCTACTTGCCCATGCTCCCTACCACCTTTTAAACTATAAGCACCACTCACACGCACAGCTCCCTCCCACATGACCCGGAAATGAGAAGGCACGCTGGAGCTGACAAGTGGTTTTGAGTGTCATGGGGCTGCTTCATTCCTAATCACTAGAAATGTTTTTGTATCATTCATCTCACTTTTCACACTTCTGGTTTTGTGCACTCAAGGAATAGTTTAATAGTCTAGAAAACATTAAAAGAGTAATAAGCCGGCTCTCTTAGAATAAGTGTAAACTTTCTGTTGTATTCTTCATTTGAAAATTGGGGGAGGCGATAATTTTGCCTGATCACATAGATGTTATAAGGCAATAAGCATTTGGGAAAGAGAAATGTCTTTTTAAAGTTAATTTCTCTCCCTTCAAGGCCATTCCCTATGCAGAAAACTTTCTATGCAAGGAACAAATGGTAAGAGATACTGGAGGATTGTGAGCTACTTTATCAGATTAGGCCTCTCCATGTCTGCTCAGGGCTATTTCCAAGTTCTTCACTATTTTTAACCCTTGCATTTGTTCTGTAATAGCTCAGGGATCCAACTTCTCAAACCCGCAAGCTTCTGATTTAATTTTTTTTAAAGACTTTGCATTAAGACTTTTAATGTAAAAACCAGACTTGGGATTTCATTTGAATAAATTTATTACCAGGAGGAACAAAAACATTCATTGGAAAACCATGTACATCAGAAACTTTAAATAACTTACATTATTTACACAGAGGTATAAAATATTACATACACTGTATCCTTACATGCACACGCACACACACAGACACACACACATTCACACTTAATACCATTTTGCCAGATGACACAGCCCTCACAGAAGCCCCAGACAAGCACCAGTGTTTTCTATGGGTAAAAAACCCGATCTTTCAGGATAAGGAAAGGCACCTGTTGTTTGAAACAAAATTTCAACCTGGCCACATCCAGGTAATGCTGGGACTGCAATTAAAACAATCGTCCCAACCCTAGACTGAGGTGGCTGGTGTACATTAGTACACAATCAGTAGGCTTCTTAAACTGAGAGTTTAGCTTTAGGGACACCATGATAACATGTTCTAAAACATCCTTGCAGAGGATGTTATTAGTCTCATTAGTTTTATTACTGTAACCTGTTGTTCAGTTCTTGAAAATTATGAGAGAGATGAAATGTCCATTGTTGCTTATTTTGCATCCTCTCAATTATGTGCTTCAAGTACAATCAACAATAGGGTAAATTATACTTACTAAACCCAATAAATCAGCCTAATTCCCCTTCTACTACATCCATAGGATCAGAAGTATTAAAAGAGGCAAGGTTCACCCTCCCCTCCCCAAAAAGTGGAGAATAACCCGGTGCCAAAGGATCAAAAAGAAACAGCCACCCAGAACTCTGGCAAATGTGGGCAGTAATTTAAGAAGGAATGTGTGGCTTCCACTAGCTTTCCTTGAATCTGAGCTGGCCAAGTGAGGAAAGATGGAAGCTGAACTTCTGGAGGACCACAAATCACACAATCCTTTATTTAACCTATAAAAAGTATCCCCTGGCAGATAGATTTACACAAATACTGAATATTATCTTTTGTATGCTTCCTATTCTTCATTCTAAACAAATAACGTAAGTCGATGGAGAATGCTAATTCACAATCTATTCAAAGGTTTCTGCAGGCAAAAACATTCAAAGGGGATCACAAACTTTAGTAAATAGCAAAAAATAAAAATAAAAAAATAAAAAATTTGGGTTCCATGTGCAGAAATAAAGATTGTGCTGTTTTTCTGGAAGATTATCTTCTTCCAATCTTGGAATCGTATGACCCACCTCCCCACTCAGTTTAGAGTGCTGAGTTAAGATAAGACTGCAAAAGACACCAAGATGTAGTAAACACAGTGCAGCCTTAATATATAAAAGCTCCCTCTGAGATTACACAAAGGCCAGTTTTCTTTCATCATACTCTCCTCTTGAGCTTAAAAATTGGGACCAGTGAAACTGTGTGTTTCCCAGATCAATTCAAGTTCTATTAACAACAACAACAACAAAAAAAAAACCACAACAAAATGAGAAAACACCTTGGACCATGAGGTAGGTTAACTCAAAACAAGCTCTCACCCTCTTAAAATTGCAGTCACACACCTCTCTCTGCTCCCCTCCCCCTACCCCCAATTGCACAAGACAAAACACAGAATCATTTGAACACCTATTTAGAATTACAATGCAACTTTCCACATGGATGGAAGAATCAGCAGCTTAAGTATAGAGAAAGGGATTTTCATAACACAAATGAATGGACAGAATCCCAACCTAATCTGGGGCAGTAGAGCAAAGACTCCTACAAACTAAAAGCAGAGCTGTAGAATGTTCCAAAGCATTCAGAAAGCAAATTGCTTTAACCTGCTGGTCCATATTTCCCTACTAGCGAATGGCTTTCCCAAGTCAGCTGCTGAGCGATCAGTTTAAATCCTCGGTCCTCTGATGGAAGAGTACAACGCAAGTTAAAAGTTTTAAGGATGAATCCTGTAACACTGTGAAGAGTGCTTGATCAATCCTTCAGAGAGGCTTGGAAAGCCCTGCTACATTGCACACAGACGAAAGCTTCTACGCAGTGATGGATCTTTGAGGGCTTAAGCCAATGTTTGCTGCTAAAAATCAAGTGCAGTGAACAATATCCTGTGAAAAATTCAAGTTTCTAAACACAGAGCATCAACTTTTATCCGTTTGCTCCTTATTGTGACATGGAAATGTGAATGTTTGAAAAAGATGTAAACAACAACAACAAAAAAGATGCTGGGGGTGAGATTAAGAGGGGCAGGCTCATTATCTCCCCAGTAATACAGGAATGCATTGCAACACTCTTGTGCTTAGCATTTCAAATCTTCCTTACCCTGTTTGAAAGTTGGAAGGGAAGGTTCCACACTTTTTTTGTTCCCAGACAAAGGAGGAGGAAAAATGTCCTTATTCCAGTGATAGGGGACAGTTGATTTCTGCAGTCGCTGCCATTTTGTTACCGAAATATAATAATTTGAGAACGGGAAAAGAAAGTGGCATGTCCAGGTTACTTCTTTGCTGGAATTGCCAAATGATGGCATGAAGGAGAATCCTAACTGTATTTAATCAGTTTAGGTCTCTCTTTCTTGTTGCTTACCTAACATTTAGAAAAAAAGCATCCAGATTTATAACTGGTATTCAGGAAACAACAACTCTTCTGAAGTTATCAAAGTTCATCAAATCAGTTACTAAATATATCGCTCTGTATAATACAATTGTTAGTTGTCTTTTTTCTTTTAATACTGTCATTCCAGGAATCTGGGAAAATCAACCTCAAGACTATTTGGCAAATGAAATAGAAAACCTCTGGCCAATTCTGAATCTATAGTGACCACTGAGAATCACTACATTATGTGCTCAAATTAAAGTGGCTCATTTTCTTGCATTCTCCTCCAATCCTTCCCCCTTTCAAAAAGAAAACAAATAGCAATTCACAGATAAAAGTAAGAAATAAAAGTCAGTACTTCATAAATCCTCTTGAAAGACCAACTAGAACAAGGAATACCCCCTAAAACAGGGGTCTCCAACCTTGGCAATTTTAAGCCTGGTGGACAGTTGTCAAGGTTGGAGACCCCTGCCCGAAAACATAACAATCAACTATCCAGGAAGGAACTGGCAACCCTTGATTTTCTCTCTAATTATTTTCACTGTAACGTCTTATGGGCATAATCAGGATATAGGCAGTTCCTGGAGAACTGGAAACCAAGGGAAAACTTCGTTTAATTATACAAGGATGAAAAATCTAATTTGATTTATAAAATATTTTGACTCCTTTTTTTCAAAACACCCTATTTTGTAGACTTGTCAGATGGATTCTGGCTGAAAGAACCTCGGCACCAAATTTTGTCTTCTTTTTTGGCTCTATTTTACAATGGCTGTCACCATAGACATCTGACAAAGAAGGAGATTTGAACATGTAAACGGAAAAGGAGATTTCCTTTGCCCTCTCCAACCCATGTACTTGTCAGAAAACCAGGCACCCATTTCATCCTGAAGCCCTGGGTGTGAGAGATTAAATGCTACTTCCTAGCCAAGCTCCATCTTAGTCTTCTTAAGATCATAGCTGTTTTTTCTCAACTTCTAGATTGTGCTGTTCAGTAGCTTCCTCGCACTCCAGAGCTTCACTGTGCAGTCACTGGGAATAAAGGTAAAAGGATAAGAATGTGAGGAATATCAGTAAAAAAACAAAGCTTGTACATTTGAAAGCAAAGCATTACATGAAGTGAGAAACAGAAAAAAACTAAAAGCCAAATTATCTATTACATTAAATGTACTTTAAAATGGTATACTTTAAAATGGCATACCAGCACATTTTCATTTTCAAGGAAAAGAACTACAGGGGTCCCTGATCTGAGTCCTTTGGTGCTTTCCTGATATAAGCCATCATTCTGCTTATCCGCAATACTTTCTATTTCTCCCTGAAGATGCCATTTTATTGCAAATTGCGACTCAGGAAATAAATGAGATTTGGCAGATCTGGAGGTAATTTAACCTCGCCCCCATATAACTGCTTTTCCTTCAACATAAAATTGACTAACTTAAGCATAGTTTTATAAAGCAGGTTCACTAAAACACATTTTACATTAGTTTGGATACTATTATATTAAACTGCCTATAGAGAAGTTTTTGGTCTCTCCCATCTTTCATTCTCCTGTGACACCCAAAGGCCTAGAAACTACTCTTGAGCTCATTATTCTATTCTGATACATGTGGAGGGGAGGCCCAGAGATATTAATTTTTTAAACTAGATTTCTATTCCATATTTCCTCTGGAAGATCCAGATGGTTTACTGATGGCTTTCCATTCATTTTATCCTCTTAGCAACAGCTTGGGCTGAGAGAGAGAAAGTCACTCAGGGAATGTACAAACCTGAGGGTGGTTTGTATCTGTATCTCCGCATCTGTAATCCAACATTTTCATTATTATATCACACTGACTGGTTCTCATACTGCAAAAACCAGGCAGTGACTTGGAAGAACCTTACTGGAACCCAATTGTCCCTCAACACACTGATCCTGAACTGATTTTACTAGGAGCAACTTTGAACTTATTTCGATATGACAGGTTTCCAAGTAAAGCACAGACCACTTGACATTGGAACCAAATTGGCAAAGTTAGGGAAGAATAGGAGGTGCATTTAGGATGCCCATTTAGGAGGTAAAATAGGGAATGAATTCTCTCTTAGAAGACACCTTCACTTACTGTCCCTTCAAAGGAAAGAAAAGCAAGTAAGCATTGCATACCGTCAAGAAGCAGCTGAAATCAGCTCCCAGAGAGAAGGACAGGGAAGACAAAGAGAGGCAGGGAGGGAGAACACAGCAAGAAAAAGTAAGCAGGAGAGTAGAGAAGAAGGAGGAAGATCAAGGCAGACTGGTGGCACGGCCCTTGATGGCAAGGACGCGTCGTGGAAGGCAGGGGGTGAGCCCAGGCACGTAATTCCATAACTTTACCCGACAGTCACTGTGGCACCGAGAAAGAGAAACAGAAAGAGAAGAAGAAGAAGAAGAGAAAAAGGAAAACAGAAAAGGAAAAAAAGAAACATGGTCGGAAAAGTGAAGATCAGAGATTGCCTTAGGGAAGAAAGTGAATGATGTATTCTTAGTTGTCCCCCACCCCCACCCCCACCCCCAGGAGATGTACTTCTGCCAAGCATTGAGCGCTTGCTTGTTTTCCAATCCCAGCTTTGCCAGAATCATGTCTTATAATGGCAGGCTACCAAGAATCCCCACTGCTATGCTCCTGGTTTCTGAATATATAGAAAAAACATTTAAAACTGCCTTAATCGAGTATGCATTGACTGATTCAGTAAGCTTTTCAGATAGCAATACTACGTTCTTTCAGGATTTCTTTTTGGGATCATTGAAGGTAGCTATTCACTCATGTGGCACATATGAAGAAGCTATAAACAAAACAACTCTCATAAAAATTCTTCTTTGGCTTAAAGATGAACAGTCAATGGCTGCAGCACTATAGAAAGTGACATTCGATGAACAGTCAGTCACTCACCCGTGGCTCCTTTGGCTCCCTCCCTCAGTCTTTAGGCTCTAATGAAGCAATATTATCTTGAACATATCAATTATACATCATGGGATCAAGAAGGCAAAACCTTTTGGAACCCCTCCCTAGATATAATAGGACTCTACTTAAACACTCACCTGGAAGCTGTGAAAATGTGCTTTGAATTTGTGCAGATGGCATTGATAGGACTATCGTGCCCCTTGATGTCCCCAACAGGTGTGAAGTTGTCAACATTCCAGACCTTCACTGTCCCACCACGGCAGGCACTCAGCAGCATCGGCCGGCTGGGCACAAAGGCCAAAGCACAAACCCAATCTTTATGTGCAGGGATTTGCTGGAAACAGAAATACAGTAAATCAGAAAGGGCCCAAGTCTTGTCATAATAGCTAATTAAAGGAAGGAAATTATCGGATTAAGTAACTCAGTTGACTTCATTGAACTAAGAGGTACTTGTTTCCCTTTTCATAATTCTTGAAACTTTTCAAGATTTTCACGATCAGTGATACAGAGAAGATGTGCTAAGGCTATGGAGGCAAAAATTATAGCCTGAAAATACACTAACTATTAATGTACTAATGCTATGGAACAGATGACAGTGGGATGAATCAAATGGTCCCTGAAATCGTATAGCATCCTTTAGTAGAAAGGACTACTTTCTCTATTACAATTACATAAACATTCTTCAAATATGTTCTGGAAAACCGGGTAACTCTACAACTGACCCTACCGCACAACTGTATGTGGAGGGAAAAAGTGTGTCAGAAAGTGCCACTAGACATAAGGTAGTTCATGTCTACGATGCTGGATATAGTTCTGTAACATTAGTACAAATCAAATTCCACTAATACACTTAGCACAGAGGGACACTTTGCCATGATATCTTCAACATTAGCCTAAACATCTGATTTCTCTCACTGCCTTTCCAAGCTTAATTCTCCTCCTCTTTTATTCTCCAATGATTCATAGTATTTTGATACCTGGATGAGTTCTTGTTGATCCAAGTCCCATTTCTTGATCCCATTGTCACGGGAACCACTGAAGAGTATGTCTCCCTGAATAGCTAGGCACTCAATCCCATCATAATGTGGAGGCTCAAAGTTATGGGAAGGTCCAATGTTCCCACCGATACCTTCAGCAATCTCAAACATCTGCAAAATAGAACTTCTTAGGAAAAAGAGTAGCCAATTAAGGACCACTGTTCAAATTCAAGCCTTGGACTCAATAAGACACTTTGCTGTTAAAGACGAAGGAACAATGTTAGAGAAAGAGGACCATCTTCCTCTTTCTCAATATTAAATTTTAAACAGGAAGATTATATGCAATAATTTTGGAACTGGAGATATGAGTTAGCTGGTATGGGCTTAGTTTGCATCTTTTGTAAGAAATGCAGTGGGGAACTAAATGCAGATATTCACAAGAACTTATTGTTATAATCACAGTTGTTGGATAGCTCCTATTTTGGTTTTCAATTAATCCCTTTCCCAGAAATTTATATAAAGCTAAGTTGCAAGCAAATGCTAACTGTGAGACCAAGCAGAGCTTAATGGAATGGTTTCATTTGCTCTTTAGTAATTTTTCATTTCTATTGCCTGAATGTGAACAGCCTCATGTTTCTCCTGGATCAGAAATTCTCTTCTCTTCTACATGATACATAGAAACATAGACAGACAGACAGATAGACAGACAGACAGACAAGGTATTTGAAAGGAGAGGAACCAGACTGTCAATAATATAGAATGTTCCTGAATATGCTAATTTGCAGGGTAGGGCTGAGGACTTTGTCCAATATCTGCATGATAGAATCGCTCAGATTCGGGAAGGCTTGGACTCCGATTGGGTAAATTCATGGGATGATGGAGGTAGATCTTGAGAGTGTTATCTGGGAGGAGTCTGATCCTGTGAGAACGTGGACAGGATTCTGGTAGGCTTAATGCTGCCACATGTTTATTGGACCCATGTCCCTCCTGGTTGGTGCTGGCCTCCCGGGAGGTTACACGAGGCTGGCTTCAGGGGATTATTAATGCTTTTCTGAGTGATGCTTCTTCCCAGCCGACCTGAAAGAGGTGGTGGTGGGGCCCCTCCTCAAGAAACCTTCCCTGGACCCGGCTATATTAGCGAATTATCATCCGGTCTCCAACCTCCGCTTTTTGGCAAAGGTTGTTGAGAGTGTGGTGGTGCAACAACTTCCCCAGTACCTGGATGAAGCTGTCTATCTAGATCCATACCGGTCGGGCTTCAGGACGGAATACAGCACGGAAACGGCATTGGTTGCATTGGTTGATGATCTCTGGAGGGCTCGGGACAGGGGATGTTCCTTGTCCTGGTCCTTTTAGATCTCTCAGCAGCTTTTGATACCATCGACCATGGTATCATGCTGTGTCGGCTGGGGGGGCTAGGAGTGGGGGGCACCGTGATGCGGTGGTTCTCCTCCTTCCTCTCCAACCGTACACAATCTGTGTTGGCAGGAGGGCAGAGGTCGACCTCGAGATGCCTCAGTTGTGGGGTACTGCAAGGGTCAGTCCTCTTGCCCCTCCTGTTCAACATTTATGTGAAGCCGCTGGGTGAGATCATCCATGGTTTTGGGGTGAAGCGTCACTAGTACGCTGATGATACGCAGCTGTACATTTCCACCCCGGACCACCCCAATGATGCCCTTGACGTGATGTCCCGATGCCTGGAGGCCGTGCGGATCTGGATGGGGAGAAACAGGCTCAGACTCAAACCCTCCAAGACTGACTGGCTATGGTTCCCGGCGCCCTGGTATAGCCAGCTGGCTCCATCGCTGGCTATTGGGGGTGAGATCTTGGCCCCCTCAAAGAGGGCTTGCAACTTGGGTGTCCTCCTGGATACATGGCTGTCTTTAGAAGACCATATGATGGCTGTGGCCAGGGGGGCCTTTGATCAGGTTCGCCTGATCTACCAGTTGTGTCCCTTTCTGGACCAGGATGCCTGCGCATGGTAATTCACGCCCTCGTCACTTCCAGTCTGGACTACTGTAATGCTCTCTACATGGGGCTCCCCTTGAAGAGCACTCGGAGGCTCCAACTGGTCCAGAATGTGGCTGTGCAGGTGATTATAGGGGCGACACGTTGCACCCATGTAACACCTCTCCTGCGTGAGCTGCACTGGCTTCTGGTGATCTTCCGGGTGCGATTCAAGGTGTTGGTGACCACCTTTAAAGTGCTCCATGGCTTAGGACCTGGTTATTTACAAGACCGCCTGCTGCCACCGATAGCCTCCCATCATCCAGTACGCTCCCATAGAGAGGGCCTCCTCAGGGTGCCATTGGTCAAATTATGTCGACTGGCAACCCCCAGGGGGAGACCCTTCTCTGTGGGGGCCCCCGCCCTTTGGAACAAATTGCCCCCAGATATACGTAGGATCCCTGACCTTTGTGCCTTTCGCCGAACCCTGAAGACCCTATTATTTCAGCAAGCTGGTCTGACAAATTTTAATGGTTTTTTTTTTAGTTTTGGGGTTTTTAATATTTGGCCAAACTATTGAATCAGTTTTAAATTGTTTTAACTTTTGTATCAATGTTTTCTATTATTGGTTGTACACCGCCCTGTGTCCCTCGGGAGAAGGGCGGTATAAAAGTTTTATTAATAAATTATAATACACTCAACAAAACTTAAATAATACCTTAATGTAGTGATCCTTAGATCCTGTGACTACTAAGTCATGATTGCTTGCAGTCCTATTCACTGTGAGACACATCACAGGGCCAATGTGACCTGTCAGCTTTCCAATAGGCTGAAACCTATTTAACATATAAATAAGCCAATAAATAGCCAAACACTACAATAGTGATCAAAACATTCTCATACATTTGTAACCACTTGTATACTGTGGGCAGTGTCAGGAGTTGCTGATTGCTTACCCTGCTGTACAATTTGTAGGCCTCTCATATTATCCCATATTACCTCTCTCACTGTCCCCATTAACTGGGGATGATATGTATAGAAAATCATAGAACTGGAAGGGACCTTGGAGATCTTCTAGTCCAGCCCCTTGCTCAAGGCAGGAGCATTATACCATCCTAGTCAAGTGGTTGTCCAGTCTATTCTTGAAAACCTCCAGGGATGGAGCCTCCACTGGGAAGCAAGGTATAATAGTCCAATGCACTACAGGACATAGGTTAAAGAAATGATTTTTGTTTTCTTTCTGACCTGTTCAACTCCCAAATGCGGACAAAATTGCCAGTGGCTGCATAAAGCATGGTGCCTGTGGGATTAAGTGCAATCTGATTGATCTGGTGTTCGCCTTGCACGCTGGTGATAGTCCGGGTAGTAGTCCCAGCACAGGCATCTCCAGTGATCACCTGGCCTGAGGAGCTAATGGACAGAGAGAGAGGGAGGGTCTGAAACATAAAATATATCTGACAAAAGTATGAATGGAGTTCAGTGAGAAAACAGTAGATGTTTGCCCTTACAAGAGACTATAAAATCCCCATTGATTTATATGCTGCAAACTCACATAACTAGAATAAATTATTTCTCAATCTTACTTGTTTTACTCACAATCTTATTCAATCTTAAAATTATAGCTAACTGCAGTTATAATTGTCCAGGGCAAAAATAAAAAGTAACTCATGGCTTAAACTTGCTTGCTTTCTGATATCTTTCTCTGCAATAAGGATTAATTAACCCAAGTGATTAGAGCCAACAACGGGTTTAAACAAGATAAAACTAACTCTTTTCTTCTTAGTTGGCTTAAGAAAGCCAAATTTCATGTGATGTTAGCCAGATAGTTATCCACCTGGTTTGTTAGACTCCAGCTTCCACAATATGAAGCGCATTCATGGGATATTCTAGCTGAGAAATCTGGAATTTGTATTCCTACTACATCCTAAGGGCATAGGGGATCTTGGGAAAGATGATTGTAAAGCATGCAATGCAGTGATTACTTACGTGAGAGTACGGATGCACTTTGCAGAATCACGGATATCCCATACTTTGATGTAAGAGGTAGAGACTGTGAACACCAGGCCAGAGTCACTGCAGTACTTTATGGAGACTACGTTATTTGGATGACCTTTCAAAGATGCAATTTCCTGTCCTGTCACTAAGTTCCACATTTTGCAACTCCGATCTTTGGAAAGGAAAAAAAGCTGAATCAGAATGGCTTTTTCTTCTCTGTTGAGAAAAGAAACCACTAGTCTCCAGTAAATTATAAGAGGCATGCACAAACAACATAGAAACCATCACAACTGATTGATCTAGGAGACACATGTTATTCTTAACCTGGATTCTGAAACTGTCTTAATAGGGGTGAGTTACAGATTGCCACCCACTTATTTTTAGGAGTATACGTGACTCTGAAAATGCATCCTCAAAAAAGGTGGATTATGATATGAATCAATAGCTATCATAATAGACATATAGTTCCCACAAATAATCCATTCAAATGTAACTTCCTTTAGAACATGTGTGTAGCACTATTCAATCCTTCCAGCATCTAGGTCATCAAAACCAGACAAACGTACCTTTGGATCCAGAAAATAACAATTCATCAGTAGCATCTAAGCACAATACTGGCTTGGTGTGTCCTTCAGCCACAGAAATGCATTGTAGTGGTGCTGTCCGGGCACTCCTGGAACCTCCCACAGGGTTAATGATCCCCCTTGCATGGGAGAAAACAAAACAATTAAAAGAGTGCAAATACATTGTCTAAGTAGAAAAAAATGGAACTTCTGATTTATGAAAGTGTGAACGACATCAGCAAGTATTGCAGGCCCAATTCGCAAAAGAAAGCTCAGGATTGTATTGGTTGGAAACATGTGGAAGAGGCCTTTAACCTGCAGTGGATAGGCAATGGCAAAAATGATGGTGATGAATCTGATTCTACTCTGGAGTAGCCACTTCATCAGTGAATATTGACATGCCAGAGAAGAATAGCCTAAGATTGGCACTTTAGATCATGTAACGTGATAACAACTACCATGTGGTCTTGCAATAAAGAAGCTAAAGTATTTAGATTGTGTTTAGGTGGTTAGAATGTAAAGATATTCATTTTGCTTTTTTTTTTTTATTATATACTGATGGAAGCAAAAGAAGTAAAAATATGTGATGCTATTCCATTGATTATTTCTGACAGAAAGTTTTTTACTGCTTTGAAAAGACTGAACTAAACATTACAGACCCAGAATGGCAACCTGCAACTGATGTAGATTTATATCCTCAATCTCTCTTTTTCTCAAAAGCTCCCAGAAAGCACTGGCTAATTTTGAAATTCCAACACCAAGAAATGACAGCCCATTTTCCTAAGATTTTTGGTGGAAAACAACAAAAATGGGTTCAAAAGCAAATACGTGTGGTTGAATTTTCATTTAAACTTTTCAATTTAAATCTCATATCCGCCCCTCCTCCCCAAAATCCATCACTGCCCAGTGCCCACTCTGATTAAACACAATAATAGCATTGCTATTTTACCCATTGCTCTCCTCAGATACTCAAAACGGGAAAAAAATGTGTATCTTTAATTGCCTTAAACTTGCCCTTCTCTGTTCTCTTCTTTTGCATCCCTTTTTCCATTCTGTACTGGGACTGAGAAACTGGCCAAAATTGGCTTCAACCCTGTGCTATAGATGAATGAACTATATCACGCTCTGGTGATGCTGTACATAGTGCAAAAAGTGCATACAATTTTGTGATCAGAATAGAATATTCACAATAGGAGACTGGAATATCATATGCAAATAAAAAAAGTTTTTTTTGTAACAACAATTTTGGCTTTGAAAGATACAATTTGACTTTGGGGTTAAAGTGGGAAAAAGAAAGTCCTGGACGCTGGCCCAGAAAAACAGATTTTTCTGGAATCCCTAGAATGGGAATGGGAATTGAAACTCATAGAAAATATACTCTCAGTTTCAAATAAAAACAAGCATCATATTTTAATGTTTTTCACCTAATGTTTTGTGTGTGTGTGTGTGTGTGTCTATGAGTATGTTTTGAGATATGTTGCTGATATAGTTCACATGCAAATGGACAGCTTCAAGATCTTCAGGCCTATTATCACTTATACCTAACCACAACAATTACATTGACAGGTTCATGTATCCAGACAAATTTTCTTTGGTTACATATTTCAGAAGTAGCTTGACATTGTCTTCTTCCCAGAAATGAGATTGTCTAGCCCAAAGTCACCCAGTTAACTTCATGCCTGAATCAGGGCTAGGACTCATAGTCTCTCAGTTTCTAAGCTGATTAATTTAACCACTACAACAAACTAGCTCTTAAGTCATCCTTAGGTGTATTAATATTTATTAAAATAGTATCCCCTCTTTTTTGTGTGATGTAATTCAAAGGCATCTATTATGGCTTTGCCATGCTTCCCTCCTGTTCTAGACTTGAGAGAAAATTTTGGTGCCCCTGCAGTGTGCCTTTCCCATATACTTGGAAAAGATATGTGTTGCACGGTTATCTGTACAATTTTAATATGTAACATTCTGAGGGCAGTGATTGGTATCTTTATTCGCTGAAATTCTAAACTCACTCCCAAAGGATGCATCGTGTGAAAAATGCTTCCAATTGGCATGTATAAATGCATTTATTCAATTCACTGCAATTTTTCTTTTTTCTGCTGCATCATCAACTGAGTGAACTTTCTTGTTTAAATTCCTTAAAACTGTCAATTGACTGCTGGCAGAAAAAAATGAGAGTTCTATGTCTTTTGGCTGCCACCTAGGGGTAATCCTGATATGAGTAGCAGAGACTGAGATGCAGTTACTAGATAAATCCTAAAGGTGCTTTTTCAACAGGCAACTGGACTTTCTGGTTTTTCTTCGAATATGTTTCGCTTCTCATCCAAGAAGCTCAGAAAGTCCAGTTGTCTCTTGAAAAAGCACCTTAGGGACAACCGTGACCTGGATGACTCAGAATCTCCATAGACATTTACTGGGTAAATGTTGCAGAGCTGGAGTTTGAGAATCACATTTTTCATGTGGGAAATGTAAATTATTACATCAGAAAAAGAAAGGAGGAACCAGGACTTCCACTGGCTGCGGAAATATTTGAGCTGTCCTTTCCATTACAATTTCAATTATCTGTGTTAAGCCAAGGATGAGCTAGACAGTTTTAAGGCTCCATGTCTCTTTAGTTGACCTAAACAAATGGCCACAGAAGCCCAAACCCCAGTAAGCCTCACACCCAATTGCTGTAGAGATGCAGAGCCCAAGTACTGACAGAAGGGGAGGTCCCACAGCAAATCTGCAGAAGAAGTTGGAGCCAAGCAGATTGCTGACTCCAATGGTCACTCATCCTCCATAGATCATCCAGATGGAAGGCTTAGAGCTGGACAAAAGGGGAAAAATCATTTCAACAACAGGGCACCTAAAGCTGCCTTCAGAATGCCACAGATGGGGGTTGATGATAAGGTATTGATGCTGGCATAAGGTCAGATCCTCTGCAAATTGCTAGTACTATAGGATATTGTCATGCTAAGATAAGGAGACCGTGTGAATGAGGCTAAAGAGTACAAAATCTTATATTTTTAGTGAATGTACAGGCTAGAAACTACCACTTAAGTTTCAATCAACAGTTTAAGGATGGAGAGATGTCCTTTGGCAAGTAGGAAGGCATATATCACATGGGCAGAGAAAAAAAAAGACTCAACAACAATCTCCTGGATAGGAAAAAGCTTTGTTCTTTTAAAAAGTAGGGTATAACTTGGGTAAGACAGGGCCAGAAGCTGTGTGGAGAAAAGCAAAAACATATCATTGTTCTTCTCAATTTTTTGATAAAAGTGGAATTTTTAGCAAAAAGAAATTTCCAAGTAAGGAGGCAGAAGGAGCATTTGCTGACAAGGACAACTATTTCCTATAGGAATAGAAAAAATGGTATAGCTAGAAATATTTCATTTTTCTAGACAACTATAAGGAATTGAATCCAATTGTTCATGCATAGTTCAGACTAGGCTGAAAGATGCTAACATTTATTTAGAAATTTACTCTAATCTGTATTATTAAATTGCACCATCTTCCGTTTTATAAAAGAGCTCACACTATTTGTAGCAGACCATTGCCATCTAGTGGTCTTTTGGATTTTTCCATTTAACTAGTTTGTCAGCTGCTGTATATTGTAAATTTGGGCAGCTGAATAATCTGTCTCCTATAACATGAAATGTTTACAATCTAATATTTTAAAATTGACAAGTGATCTTTACATTTTCTCTCTTTTTAAAACAGTTTCTCTTCCAAAAGGGGACTGGAATAGTTGAAACCTCTAGTCAAAAGGTCTTCAAACTTGGCTGCTTTAAGACTTGTGGACTTCAACTCCCAGAATTCTCCAGCCAGCTATGCTATGCTGGCTGGAGAATTCTGGGAGCTGAATCCACAAGTCTTAAAGCTTCCAAGTTTGAAGACCTCTGCTCTAGTCATGCACCTCTACGCAACAAGGCCTAGAGGTTTTACTATAGAAATCTTTTCATTTGCCCCCCAATATGCCATGAAGGTAGTAAATGTTCCGAAGCCCTATCTAGGCTTGGGTTAATGAGAGGATTCCAAATGAAGTATCTTGTGGAAGTAGGTGGAAGCAGCAACAGTTACTAAGGCAGGAGAAAAGGCCAGAAAGCGTATTCTTAGAAAGGATATTTGAAACTTTTAGTCTTTCACCCAAAGTGCTATGGAGTTCGTTACCCATTGTTTTGGAGGGAAGTTTGGTGACCCCAGTGATTTCTGTTCTGCAGAACAGAAACAAACGGAGGTTGGATAAGGATCAACAAAGGAGAGAGAGTAACTTTTATATGGATATTGTCAGCCGATTCAACAATAGAGGGAGAGCCTGTCGACTCAGCAGAACAAAAAGGCTTTTTGGGCAAAAAAGACTGAAAGCTTCAGACATGTGCTGCTGGTTTAACTAGGACTTGCAGACAGGATGGAATTTTAACCCACTACTGGCTGGTGATTTTCAACACATATAAGAAGGATAATTTGGAAGAAATCATGTTACAGGTAGTCCTCGAATTACAACAGTTCATTTAGTGACTGTTTGAAGTTACAATGGCACTGAAAAAAATAATTTAGGACCGTTTTTCACACATTATGACCACTGAAGCTTCCTGATGGCCCTATGATCAAAATTCAGACAGTTGGCAACTGACTCATATTTATGACGGTCGCAATGTCCCAGAGTCCTGTAAACACCTTTTGCAACCTTCTGATAAGCAAAGTCAATGGGGAAATCAGATTCATTTAACAACTGTGTTACTAACCTAACACCTCCAGTGATTCACTTAACAACTGTGGCAAGAAAGGTCATAAAATGGGGCAACACTCTCTTAACAAAGTCTCACTTAGCCACAGAAATTTTGGGCTCAATTGTCATAAGTCAAGGACTACCTGTGTATTCCAAGTCACAGGAAATGGGCCTGAAACATTCTTTAGTCAGCTGGAGGTATATTTAGCAGTCAGAAAGTAGAAACGGAGGAAGGTAAGAAATACTACATCAGGGTCTGGTGACATGCAGGTTTTAAATGCAGGAAGAGAAAATAGAATGGGAGGGGAAGAAAGAGGCCACAGGAGTTATATAATAAACAGTAAGTTTTATACCTCAACACCTCCGAGATAGAGGAATCACTGTCATCAGACCTAGGGATAGAAAATTAGCAGGATTATGGGTAATTAAAACCAGGAGAAAGAAAAGCAGCAGCATAAAGTCAGAAGGGGGGAAGTTTGTTATTGCATCCAAGCTAGCAGGGCAGATAAAAAAGATAGCAGGCTGCAGACAGAAAGGGCTCAGGAGCAGAAGAAACATGAGCAGAAACCACCTGCAGTTTGAATAGATATTTTCTCACTCACTAATATCACTTGATATTATACACAAAGTCTTGAAACTTGCTTTAGGAAAAAGGAAATGAAAACTCTAATGATGTTAAACCAGAGGCCTTCAAACTTGGCAACTTTAAGACTTGTGGACTTCAACTCCCAGAATTCTCCAGCCAGCATAGCTGGCCCACAAGTCTTAAAGCTGCCAAGTTTGGGGACCCCTGTGTTAAACTATTGCACATATGTGGCTCTTCTGAGGAGAAAGACACCACACATACAATGCAGTCTACCAAGGTTGGTAGGTAACACCTAGTGGTCAACCTGTGAGCAAAGTCTATTATGACTTTCACAATACTTCCTCATGAGGATATGATCACTGTGGTGTCAAATTCCCTCTACAAATGGCTGTCAGTTATGTTTCTTGTACTGCTTTTATTTTTATTTTAGCCACTTAGGCTGAAGTTGATCTATACTGGACAAATTAGCTTACAGCACTAAATGGAGCATCACCAGTTTTTCGGTGCTACAATTCCCCTCTCTCATATCCTGATCTCCAAAGTACCCAGGCCTGTTATTTGGAAAGCAGAAAGCATATGCAACTCTTGCCCCATTAATAGAGCAAATTAACAGCTATTTGGAAGATGCGTGCAACTCAAACCTATCTTGAAAAAATAAACTTGCATCCTCTCAACATTCATGTGCAGAGTTTTGAAAATGAGACCCCTGGCTGTGGGAGGCTGCAGACAGGATTGGAAAGAGATTTCATGCTTCCTAGCAACCATCTAAATACACTGAAGAGAGGCAGCAATCATTTAGCAATGGAGACATCATGGAATGTATAAAATTAGTTGCTGGTCCTGGATGGGGAAATGGTATAACTGTTATTTAGGTTTCTTACATATTTGGGGAAGTTCCAGGGAAATCTTGTCTGGTTGCTGCTAAATGTCCTCACTGCTGAAGCAGAGAGCTAACTCCAGTGCAATTGGGATGAACTTTTGGGTTCCCCCCCCAAAACAAACCAAAACAACAACTCAAAACCAACAAAACTAAAGGTTTTCAGTATTGGGTAAAATGGAAAATTAGGAGAAACTTTTTTTTAGAGCCAGCAGCTATAACCATAAATTCTTCTCTTTATCCTTGGGAAATGAACCTCCTCCAAATCTCATAGTTAATCTTACTTGTCTAATGCAGAGCCCTGGCTCTGGTTGCTAGTGAGCCGAGAGAAGACATTGCGGTCATTGCGTGGTCTGCTGGGAGGGGATGAGGGAGGAGTGAATCCAACATCTGGATTTCTAGGCAAGAAAGAAAGATGCGATGGTTTACTCTGATTGGAGGCTGGTTTGCTCCTTGCAAATCATCTCTCACCACTCTCAGATCCTGTTCCACCAAGCAAGTCAACTGGATGACAAGGAAAACAAAAGATATTGAGGGGCCCCTTCTTATGCACTTACCTGATAGACTGGCCCCTGTCATATGACTTCCTCCTTGTAAGGGGTGAAGTGTCTGTGACTCGGGACTGTCGAGGGCTAGAGAGGAAAAAAACGACAGAAAATATTCTTTGCAAAATTATCTTATTGGAATGAATGAAGTGCTAAATGCCTGGGGAATCATTTGCTTCAAAACATTCCTAGTGTCAGGGAGGATAGATAGGATGTATATAATCTTCTTGCAGATGCAAAGATTTTGATGAGGGAGCACATGGGAGTATATGATTTCTTAAAACAAATGTCAAGGAACTGAAATAGACTGGGAATATTAATTCAGTTTCCAGTACCTTCCATGTTTGCAATATCCCTCATATGCGCAGAAACATTTATATTTATTTCAGTAGCTATACTTATCTTTGCCAATTCATAACTGATGGAGACGAATATAGGTTACGTCATTTGTATAAACTAAGTTTTCTAAATGTTCAGCAGCCACATCCTGCAGGAAATGGTTCCTGCTCAGACTGCACAATGCTTCAGTTTTGACTCTAAAGTGGGGTTTCAGAGCATATGGACATGAACAGAGTATCTGTCTGCAACTCTTTTAAAGCAGCTGTACCTTTTCCCAACATCCTGTGACTGCTACTTGAAAGGAAAACTGTGGCTGCTTTGAAGGCTTACAGGTAGAGATTGTGAGATGCTCTCTGGAGCACCTTTTTGTAATCAAAGCCAATGCAAAGCTCCTACTTTCTCATTAGGGCACTCTATATTTTGAACCAGTATCAGGTGAAACTGCTAGCTGGCTGAGTTGAAAAGAGTTTTGAGATGATTTCATAAAAATGATGGAATCCTAATGAATTGAAGACTTCTATGTTATCGTTAAAATTTCTGTAAAGTTTGTGGTCAATAAAAAGCTGGTTCTGGCCTGAACTCAATATACAGATCGTTGTTTTCTCCTTGCCTGATTATTTCTCTGGCTCACTAACTACTACCATCAAGAAAACCAAATTTTGGGTTGCTAAAAGGATGAATCATATATTGGTTTACACAAAATAACGTTGAAGTACTGGGCTCCAAATTTTCAAGCCAGTAGCATCTCTACTTCTCAACATGCAAGAGAACTTACTCAGAGGTCATTGCCTCTGTAAGAGCCAGGGTGGTGCAGTGGTTAGAATGAAGTATTTCAGGCTCTGGCATTCCACTGCCAGGAGTTTGATTCTGACCAGCTCAAGGTTGTCTCAGCCTTCCATCCTTCTGGGGTTGGTAAAATGAGGTCCCAGATTGTTGTGGGCACAATGCTAACTCTGTAAACCACTTAGAGAGGACTGTAAAGCATTACAAAGCAGTATATAAGTCTAAGTGCTATTACTATTGCTATTGCTACAACCAGGACTTACAATGTGCTCCCACGGATAGGCAGGCTGATGGTACGGGAGACTTTCTCCTTATAATAAGGATCATGGATAGAGAATCCAACACTGTCCTCTTTGATTTCCATGAGAGATGCTAATGACTTAGTGATGTTCTTAGTGGAGATGTCCAGTGTGGGCCCTAGGCACTCTGCAGATACAGCTTTCATCTGACCAGACAGTTTAGGCTCTCCCTAAAACAAAGTCCCAAAAGAATCAAATCAGAAAAGGAGCATTAATCAGCTACTCAGGCATAATTCCCTGGTTGAATTTAACTATCCTTATTGGTTGGTAAAATGTCGCACAAGATTTAGATTTGAATTCAGGTAAGAGATATCCATAGTGATCATCCTAAATTTTAGGATGAAATAAGTCTCAAGAGTCATTAAGTCACTGAAGAAATTTTGGTCTAAAGACAATGAAGGAAAGGGACATACAAATAGATAAGGATGAATATTTAGTACTAATTATGAATTATTTACCATCCCAGTTTAATGACTCTGAGTGGTTCACAATTAAAAAGCAGTAACATTTCAAAACACAAAAAATCCACCAACTAAACATAAATGAACAGTATGCTTATCAACTAATTTCTAATTTAAAAAGAAAGCATATACCTGGCTATTAGGCCTTGAATGCTTGGTGGGACAGTTACATTCTAATACTTCATGCAAACTACTCTCACTGTTTAACTGAAGAGCAGTCAGATGTTTACAAAGACACAAAACACCTATAGCCAAATGCAGCTTTCAACTTACCCTGCACTTGAAGTCATCTTGACTAGCAGAACCTTTCATGAAGAAAGACTGGGAAAAGCTGCAGGACACAGAAGGAGATTTTTGGTACATGTAATTTTTATAGGAACCTATACAGAATCCAAGTGAGACCAACCCCGAAGAGATTCCCCTAAGTGCAATACTCAGACTCTGATTTATTCCTCTCACAAGCACTCCATGATGAATTGGATTTTTTGTATAAAAATAGAGCCTTGGGATTCCTTTATGTCTGTAGCTGGTTCACTGGTCAACAAAAATCATTTCCATTTCTCCCTTTTTTTAAACACACACACACACACACACACACACACACACACACACACACACAACTTGCCTCTTGCTTTCTCCGAGGATACTCACCTTCCCTCTGAAGCCAAACTGAATTCTGAGACTTCCTCATCAGTGCTGGCATAGCCATTTTCTATGCAGAAAAGAAACCAACATTTGGATCGTATTTGCCAGCACTGCTTCTGTATCAGAAACATAACTAGGAAAATGTCTCTAGAGTACATCCAAAGGACACAAGAAGGTTGGTCTTAATTTTTTTAAAGTGGGCAACTTGGCAAAAGATGACTAATCTCCAATTTACAGAAACAGAAGGACCACAAGAATAAACCCAGAACAAACACACTTTCAAATTAAAAAAGAGCCTTGCCACATGAACTGACTAATTCAGAGATAAGTTTAAATGTTCAGTTCATGGTTCTACTCATCACATAGCAGCCTGGCTATTTGAAGTCTTTGTTATGCAGTGATTGTCCTCAAACTAGCCCTTTTGTCACACAGCAAGAAAATTTTATAGGAGTGTTGCTATAGAAGAGCACTGTAAATAGGTGAATAACAAAACTAGGAGCCTCAGGAGCCTGAGTAGCGTAGGGGGCTAATGCCTCCTACTAAAAGGCAGCAATTAACATCCAGCTGCCTGTAATTCTGTGAGTTCAATCCTAGCCAGGCTCAAGGTCGACTCAGCCTTCCATCCTTTCTAAGGTGGGTAAATTGAGGACCCAGTTTGTGGAGGCAATAAGCTGACTTTGTATAAATATATACAAAAGTATGAAGGCTATTGCTTAATGCATTGTAAGCCACCCTGAGTCTCCGGAGAAGGGCGGCATATAAATCAAATTAAAAAAAAAAAACCAGACCTTGCTGCACATTGTGAATGAGTGCCTGCAATTCAGGGTGGGATTCTGCTTTTTCTCGTAGGGCATCCAGAATATGATGGTTCTGAGAGGAGCCAGTCACATCTGTTTGTCTGAGACGTCCCTCCAGTAAGCGGATCTGAGCTTCCTTCTGGGCTACCTGCAGGCTCTATTTTCAGAGATTGGAAAATTAGGTAAGAACTTGATTTTTCCACAAGCTCTATTCTCAGCCATAAAGAAGGCTATACCCAATGGGATTCTGTGCCTTGCATTGAGTTCTGAGACAAAACCAGAAGACTGCAATCATAATATTCAGTCAGAGCTTTATTCTACTTCTTAGTAAAGTGTTTGGATATTGCAAAAGGACTAAAAAGAGTTTCATTGCAAATATATTTCATTATATTAAAAATCTTACTCCATTCTAAATGCATTTCTCCAAGAGTTCCATAGATTGATTCAGATTAATATTGTAACCAATTACATTTGTTAATGGCTTAGCTACACCTATCAATTGCTAGCAACCTTGACTTACCTTGTCTATGGATGCTTTGAGAAAATTGTCCAATAAAAGTCGTGCTTCAGCCAAAGAGCAGGAGCTGATAACCACAGAGGTATCTGTAGAATCCAATTCTTCCTAGTAAGAAGAGACCCGTAGAGAGAAGAAATAGAATGAGAAAGTCTGGGGATAGAACGTTGTTTCACTGTCCAAATAGAGTTGTGCATGAGTAGCTAATTTATATTATTCATTTATCAAGTGAACCCACTGTGGACTACTAGAGCCTTCTCCCTGTTTTTTCTACAATAGTTTTTCTAGAGTACTAATGCCTTAATGTAAATAACAAATTATTATGTAATTTGTAATTAGATGTAATTCCAGACTGAAAAAGAGAAAAATTCTAGGACTTTTCCAATTCTCTCATGGATCTCATAAGGATTGTAACTCCTTATGAGGAGTTATGTAACTCCACAGTAACTCCTTAGTCTCTACTGTTCCTAAGAGCAAGGAGTCCAGCTTTCAGCCTCAATTAATCTCTGGCTCATATATAAACTGTGGAATCCCCCCTTCATAGGGGGGAAATGGGACATACCTTGGTCTCTTCAATCTGCATAATGGTGGCCTGGCAGTCAGAAATACCGTCATTTATATAGTCAAGATTGGCAGCCAACACTTCAATCTCCTCGTTCAATTCCTGCAATCCCTTCTGTTCTTCTGGGTTCTCAGCCTGTAGTTTCCCCCTCTTTCCTAGTAGTCCTTCCTGCATCAGTGACAACTCCTCACGTTTCTGAAAACAAAAGGGAAGAATTGAGTAATTCTGCTAGGCCAGGGATCTCCAACCTTGGCAACTTTAAGATCTGTGGACTTCAACTCCCAGAATTCCTCAGCCAGCAAAGCAAAGGAATTCTGGGAGTTGAAGTCCACAAGACTTAAAGTTGCCAAGGTTGGAGACCCCTGTGCTAGGCCACTGTTCTGCAATAAACTCTGCCCCCAAGCCTTGCCTTCTATCCCAATGAAGACATCTACTCTTATGAGCCACCCCCCTTGTCACCTTGATAAGACGCTCCATATCTGATTCCAGATTGATGACAGTCATTCTTTGCATGACGATATCAAAGACACGGCGTTCCAGTGACTGCCACTTCAGGCGGGCTGCCTTGCTAAAAGTCTGATTTGCACCTTTCTTTGGGAATCTTTTCCTACAGAGGGAGATCACAAGCAAGAGATGAGCAGCACAATCCTACCATTATGCTAATTCTTAGTCATACTACTCCAAGTAGTTCTGAAGCAAAGGGCGGGAAACCATTCTGAATGCTACCAAGATGGAAGCTATCAGGAAAAGCGAAAGCTTCAGGAGGCAAGATTGGACTTGAAAAGTATCAATATGTTAACAGATACTCACATATAATACACACATGTTATGTACTCTCTGACAGATCCCTTGAATAGCTTGAAATATAACCAAAGAATTAACACGGTATCTGACCTGATTGTCCGAGTTCCATTTGAGGAGGAAGGAGAATCTCCCAGCAAAGCATTGGTTTTTTTATTCCACTGGCGTACAATGCTAGAGACAGAACGAGAACCAGATTCTGACTCTAAGGAGGTGGTAGTGCTAGCGGAGACTTCAGCACTGGGTTCTCCCATGGTTTGTTTCTGGTTAATTCTCCCAGCAACCCTATCAGTCATAGGTTTGGCTAGACGACGCAAAGCAGAGACCTAGAAAGCCAGAAGAAAAAGAAGAGTCGTGACAAATAGAAATATGAAAATAGGTTCAGGCATCAGTTTCAGGGGAAGAATCAAAAGTGATTCCAGTTATCTCCAATAACAGCCCCAAACTGGAAGGGCAACGGCAACTAAATTTGGGGAAGAATTTTCTGCCAAGTAACAAGGTTTTTGAGATACATGTCAAAATGATACAAAATGCCAGACATTATCTATAATCAAGCTCAAATGATCTATGCTAAGACCAAATTTAGCAACTTCACTAATCAAGTGATGTGCTCAGTCTCTTGGTAAGAAATTATAGATTTGTCTAGATAAACAAAAATTATAACTCTGTTTAAATGCTCAAAAGATACATTTGGGGTCTCCCTCTCCCACTCTATGCACAGCTCCTATGATTCATAAGCACAAGAGGCATTTTTCTTGGTTTGTTACCTGAGATTTCAGTTTCAATGGCTATATGTGATTGGTCCAACAAACCACACTCAAGAAACCCACATGATGTTTCCAAAGTTGCAGACTGGCAAAGACTTTTTTTTTAAAAGCAGAGATTTATCACTTGCTATCCTTGTGCACCCTAAGCCTGCACCTCACCTCTTGGGTTTTCCTGCGTAAGACGATCTCCTGCTGTCGCTTCTGAGATTCCAGAGTTCGGATCTGATACTGCAGGAACAATGGGAAAAATATTGACAATATCCCAAAATGGAGCATCCAGGAAATAAACTTCCTTAGGATGCTCCACTGATTGCTCTGATAAAGCTCTTAATAATATCTTGAGGCTTAATATATATGTCAGTTTGTCAAAATGCTTCCTGTTGCAGTCCGATGGGATTTATGGTTGAAAAGTAACAACATGATTATTGATCAAGAGTTAATAGATAAAATTTGTATACAACCTGCAGAAACTGTGGATTATATGAGATGGGAAAACTCTGGTTTCAGACTTTCATTGCATTTTTTCCTTAAGATCTAATCTTACTCTTGTAGCACTATTGGGAATATCAGTTCTTCTTCTAGCAATTATTTTCTAAGGCTGTCAAGAGTTTCTCTAATTGAAACCCCAGCTCAAAAAAAAAAAAAATCCCTGAAGTTTAACTCCCTGTTCTTATTCAGCTGTCTTATGGTAGACCATCTGGAGAGGGGAAAGCTATCCAAGACAGTATGGATTTTTTAAATAGAGTATTTGGAATTGCTTTATTTTCTTTCTTGTTTTTAAAAGTGGTTAAAATATTTAAACATCCTTAAAATGTTACACTGTCAATTATATCGGGTCCTTCAGCAGAAAGTACCAAAATCAAAAGTTCAGAATTCTCATTAGATAAATTCCATATTGGATGTTAAACCAATATTTTAGTTTATAATATTGTATATTTTTAAGTTTACACATCTATTGTTCTATTGTATCTTGTGTTAATTATGATATATGTAATATAAAATTATATATTTCATAAAGTTAAAATATAATCATAATTTGTTTAGGCTTCATCTTCTACAATGGCCCCTTTCCTGAATAACTACATATAGTATAGAGATATATTTCTATGGAATAATTTACTGATATATTGTGAAAACAAAGTCTTATATATGCACATAACTTAAACCACTTATGGAATATATAAAGGAGGAGAAAAAGCACTATGTTAATTCTATACAAGCCTCCAATACTTATGGATCTTCTGGCTATATCTCCAATATCCACACCGATGTAGCATGGTCAAAGTTGCAAGGTATAATAAATTCAGACAGACATCAAATCAGAACTTCCCTTTCAACTCATCCTCCTCTCTTTCTTCCACCCCATACTACATCTTTGGCCAAAGGACCGAAAAAGGACCCAAAGCTGGAAACATTGGCGAATAGGGAAAAAAATGTTCTTGTTCACCTCCTGCCTACGTTGCTCTTTCTTCAACTGGGCAATCTCACGGTTCCTCTTGGTCTCCACCATTCGCCGTCTCTGTTGCTCTTCACGCATTTGTTTCATCAGTGCTACCTGTAAGTAACAGTCATACCTCAAATCAATAGTACTGGTAATGAAGAAGACAGTCTTGCCAAAACAGCAAATTTAACTAACAAGAGAATACAAATAGTTTGAACTGGTATCGATATAGGGCAGTGGTGTGTTGCTCCTGGTTCGCACCGGTTCACAAAAACCGGTAGTAAAAATTACTAGTAGTTCGGAGAACCAGTAATAACATTGGCTGGTCACACCCCTGAATCGGTCCCTGGCCCAGTCGCTGCTTGCTTACCCCGCCCACCTCATCAGAGGCTTTTTTTTTTACTTTTAAAAGCATTTTTTCTACAACTTCTTCAGCCGAAGAGGTTGTAGGGGGAAAAAATGCCTTTAATCGATCCCAGTTGGCAATCCCAGCTGAGTTGCCTGATCGTCAGAGGCTTCTAAAAGCACATTTTCTACAACCTCTTTAAGATTGTAGAAAAAATGCTTTTAAAAGTAAAAAAAAAAAAAGTTTGCCACGCCCACCCAGACACATTACCCCACCACCAAGCCACACCCACAAAATAAACCACACCCAGAGAACTGGTAGTAAAAAAATTTAAAACCCACCCCTGATATAGGGCCAAGATATTCTTAATGCAAGGGTATGGTTTGTATAGAGATGACCCTAATACAAATGTCTGCTGGAATAACAAGATAAACTCACAGCTGATAATAAGTTACTAACTTTTGGCCTGATTGAACCTCACTGAGCCTTTCAGAAAATAAAAATGGTACAAGATTCTCCCTATAAAAGCGTGGATTAAAAAGAGACAGAGAGATCATGTTTTGCCTTTTACATTGTTCAACAAATGTTCCTCTTTATACTCTTTGACTGTGGCCTACGTCGACTATAGTCATGAGGAGAACACACAAACAGACTCTCTGTCACACACACACAAAGGCACAACTGAATTACCTTTGCTTTCTTCATCTCTGCTACTTCTGCCTGCAGCTTCTTTAGCTCCCGCTCATATCGAGACTGGTTCTTGAGAAGGCGAGCGTGTTCTTTCTGGGCAGCCTGCAACTTCTGCAGGTCACGATTCATCTCCCTTAAACGTTTCTCATAATCTGCTTTAATTTTGTTAGCCTTCTCTTCTGTATAGCATTCCATACTACCTGAGAAGAGGAAAACAAAACAAAGCAAAAAAAAAAAAAAACCCCATATAAATCTCTACCAAGGCACTGTGCTTGGAGCAGTTCCTGAGAAGGCAGTAACGGAATCGAAATATAAGACAAATTAAGACAAACCAAGGAAGATTTTGCAAACAGATCTAACCTATTGTAACCATATTTGAAAACCTAAAAATCATTACATTTCTGACACTCTTCTTACATAACAAAAGTATATAACTACATAACTAAATTAAGTCCTACATTCTCCCAAAATCACAGGAATCAGAATTCAGAGTTCAGGAAGAATGCAAACCTTCCCAGCAACATACCTGTTCAGAGAGCAACGTCATGACTAACTTTTTCTCCCAAATCACTAAAGCTGTAATTATCATGCTAATACAAGGAATTGAAGTTGTCTGCCAAGCCTTACTTGGGGAAAGCATTTAATTATGCAACCTTCATCATATTCTGAAATGGTACATTCCTGGGAATGTATAGTAGTGCAGTAGTTATAATACTTTTTTCTGAATATATAGATCAGTTTTCAAACATTAAGGTAAAGGTAAAGGTTTCCCTCGCATATACATGCTAGTCGTTGCTCATTTTCATTACTAAGCCGAAGAGCCAGTGTCTGATGCTGATGACAATTCTGTGGTCATGCGGCCAGCATGATTAAATGCTGAAGGCACACAGGACGCTGTTACCTTCCCACCAAGGTGGTCCCTAGTTTTCTACTTGCATTTTTACATGCTTTCAAACTGCTAGATTAGCAGAAGCTGGGACAAGTAACTGGAGCTCACTCCATTATGCAGCGCTAGGGATTCGAACCACTTAACTGCTGACCTTTCTGAACAACAAGTCTTAGCCATCGAGCCACCGCATCCCCTACGTTATTATTAGGAGCTAATAATAGATAGGAAGCAAAAAGCATATATTTTGAAGGAAACGGGATTTATACACATATACAGCTTAAACTGATCTTTCTCATCTGACAATTTAAACTCATCACTCATCTGACTACACAACATTTGACCATTTTGAGAGTAAGCTTTGAGTCATACGTTGCAAATTATGAGTTAGCATGTTGTTTATACCTAGTTATACTGATTTCTCAGCAACAATTTACAGAGTTAAGATTATGGACAGACCCACACCACTGCACTTAAAACAAATCATGGTTTGACATAAAGTGCAAATCTAATTAAAGATTTACTTACTAATTCAGGTTTGAGATTCAGATAGTTCTTGTGCATTAAAATCATAGCTTTGACTGTGCATTCAGATAAAAAGCCTTTTAATACCAGAACAATGCAAGCAGACTTTCTGATCCACCTGTAAAAATCCAATTTTTCCCAACCAGTAAGCCCTTACTGAGATTCTGCAGCACCCTGTCTCTCTCCAGCTGAGTGTCACGGATCTTGTTCTGCAGCAAAATTAACTTTTCCTCATATTGGTGCTTCAAGGTTTGTAGGCGCCGTTGGCTGTTCTCCAGTTCATCAATTAATTTCTGTTTGATCTCAATCTCACAGGTCAAGTCAGCCAGATCAGCTTGGAAATTTGCTGCTAAATAATTGAAAAAAAGGATATAAATAAATATTACCATACAACCTGCCATGACCTTGCACCCCAGGCAATCTTCTGATTGTCATATTTTCTCCATCAATATGCATCTTTGCTTGCCTGCCTGCCTGCCTGCCTATCTATCATCTATCTATCTATCTATCTATCTATCTATCTATCTATCTATCTATCTATCTATCTATCTATCTAACTATCAGCTATTAATCAGTCAATCATATTTAGTCTTGAGGAAAATTGCTGGTATTTTGAACCTGTTTTGCTTGGAAAATTTCTCATGACTTTTTTTTTTTCAATCATGTGGGGCTGCCCATTTATTTATTTAAATTATGCCACCCACCTTATTCTGAAAAGTGATTCTTTTCAGAAAAATGGAGTGCCATCCAAGGAATTGTGTCTTGTGCTGTCTACAAACTAGGTGTTGTACTATATTTTGAAGATGATGAGAACTCAATTCACAACAGCCTTTTTTAAAGACAGGAATGCATCTGGCCTCTTATTAAACTGAACACGGCCTTTTCCACCCAATGTCTTAGATAACAGCTTCCATCATTCTACTAACATGTTCAAGGTTGTATGATGCATTCCCGAAGTAATTGGGAAACACTACAACAATACTTAAAATGACAGCATATGGCCTATGCACTGATCAATCCTCAGATGTACCTGAAACTAGTATGCTGCTATGCATTCAGCTGGAATCAGGAAATATTTATTTATTTGTTGTTGAGAAATATGAATGGGAAAATTATTTAGCTATAGAAGTTAATGCATTTACTTCTAAGATATTCATTGGCCCAGTGATTGGCCAATGTGGAAACAGTTTCTGGAGAAAATTGAATTTTTAATCTGTTCTGATATGATGGTTCTTGTATTTTAATCATTACAGTGATGGTGTTAGACACTATGAAATCTTTCAACATATATTGAAAGATATATGCAATATATTTACCCTTTTCTTCAACATCTGAATCAGAATCCACCAGACTTTCTTCACTCCCTGAATCTTCTTCATCTTCTTCATCCTGGCCGCCTTCTTCCTCACAGCCACTTTCATCCCTTTCCTCCTTAAATAGGAGGAAAACCATGATTAAAAAAAAAGAGTCGCAATACTACTCCTTACAAGGTATCAAAAATATTAATACCTCCCAATGTCTATTTGGACTGGAAATATGCCAGCAGTGTGGGTAGTGGCGTCAAGCTGGCCATGCCTACTGGGTTGGCCACATCCACTCAGTCAGCTGCTCCCGCCTGGCCCCCTGAGGTCAGGTCAACCACAGCCCTGATGCGGCCCTCAGTGAAATTGAGTTTGACACCCCTGGTTTAGATCTAGGCTTTTTGAGAGGCAGCTTCTTTCTGTTTGTACCTGCAGCCTTACTGAGATTTGCCTATAGTGATTGTGAACTCATTTAGTACAGCTCGGTTTTTTAAAATTCCGATTATGTATGAGCTTTTAACTGCTGACTCAAATGTTAATTTTAATCATTCATTCTAGCTGTTTTCACTTTTTGTTTTCTTATTTTAAGAATTGTGATATTTCAACTGTAACTCATTCTTAGGATAAACTGCATTATATTAAAAACTTTTGTTTGATTTGCTAAATGAGGACAGAATTCTTAATTCACAATTCCTTATTTTGTTTTGTATTGATTTATAGCTATTGATTTATAGCAAGTCTCCTGCTTCTTGGCTGGGCCTATCATCATAGTATATGCCTTCAAATGGGCTTTAAATAGGACCTTGTCAGATTTGGATCAGGCCTTGCTCTAGCTGTGTATCTATCTAAGTTTACACTGCTGCCTGACTTCTCTACTTCACATGCTGATGGGCATTTTTTTAAAAAAGTATCCAGTTCTTGGAGATGAGACATGATATATTCCATTGAGGACCTGTATACTGCACGAGTCAAAAAGAGGGCTGTGAAAATATTTACAGGCCCCTCACATCCTGGAAAACTCCTACCCTCAAAAACGACGCTATAGAGCACCACACACCAGAACAACTAGAACAGTTGTTTTCCAAATGCCATCACTCTCCTAAACAAATAATTCCCTCAACACTGTCAAACTATGTCTGCACTACTATTAATCTTCTCATCGTTCCCACCACCCATCTCCTTCCACTTATGACTGTATGACTGTAATTTTGTTGCTTGTATCCTTACGATTTATATTGATATTGTTTCCTGATTACTTCTTTGTACCCTATGACTATCATTAAGTGTTGTACCTTATGATTCTTGATGAACATATCTTTTCTTTTATGTACACTGAGAGCATAGGCACCAAGACAAATTCCTTGTGTGTCCACACTTGGCCAATAAAGAATTCTATTCTATTCTATTCTATTTCTACTGCATTCTTAAGCTTAAAGAATTAGCTGTGAATTGTTTACATCAGGAGATTCTGAAAGCAGAGATTAAATTTAATAGGAAAAATGACTTGGAAGCCCTTTCAGTCCAACCTGAAGTTGCACTCTATTCTTGGGAAAGTGCTCTTATCCTCTTTATCAAGCCTCTGCAGTAAATGGAGCCCTATGGATGGGTGAGTAAAAGACCACAGAAGTTACACACACATGAGAAGAAAGCCTCTTACCTCTTCTGCCTCATTCTCATCATTCTCATCTGCCTCGTTTCCCTGCTGCAACCTCAACCGCTTTTTAAACCCTTCTTTCTCTGGGCTATCAAAGAAAAGTGAATTTTATGTCAACATTTGTTTTATTTTTAGGCTATTTCTTTGGTTCTAAGATTTCAGTCTAAAAGGTAGAAGATCCACCATCAGAGTTGATATCATTACTATCAAAAGAACATTGCTTCCATTTATATCAATAATGAAAAACACCAACAGGACAGTCAGTCTAAATATTAATCTTTCTATAGATCTTGGCCAAGTCCCTTTACTTGACAATACCTTCACAACAGTGGTGAGTTTCTACCAGTTCTCCTCGGTTCAGGAGAACCGGTAGTGGAAATCTGCATAGGAGAGCGAACCGGTTCTCTCTGAATGTCATTTGGGCCTTCCCCCCTGACCCCGCGCTATACCTACTTTTATTTCATTTGTTTTTTGGTCAGCTGTAAGGCGCAGCAGAGGGGATTGCCATGCCTCAGCTGTTTTTTTCCTCAATGCGCGTGGTGATCACGTGCAAAGCACGTGCACAATGCGAACCGGTGGTAAAACTGATTAAAATCCACCACTGCTTCCCAAGTCCTCAGCAAGACAGACCCATCCATATTTACTATCTTTACACTATGTATACCAGTCTAGCAATAACAGTAGAAGCTCATCACAAGAATGAGCATAGAGACAAGCAAAATGACAAGATACGCAATACCTAATACTCTATGGAGTGATGCCATAGGGCACAGTGGTGTTTATTTCTTGCTGCAGAACACACTGAACTTTAGTCAAAAGTTCTTCAGCCAGCTGAAACACAACCTATAATGTTTTAATTAGAGATTCAAATCTATTTGATTAATAAATTAGCATTTAAATTGCTACTCTAGGGATCCAAGAAACAGAAAAAATGTGGTATCAAAATACTCTGTTTGATTTCTTTTTTTCCGCCACTACTTTCATATACTAAGGAGGAACAAATAATAACTCAAACCCTTATAAATGCACAATTCAGGAGCCAGAATAAGGAATCTTGCCAGTCACCTACGTTTTATCATTCTAATTGAAATAAGTCCCAAAGCAGGGATCTCAAGCAATTTTCTTTGCTGCATCACTGATTTGTGTGTCTGTATGTCCATGCCCAAGTTAGTCTTAACTTCTGGCGATTGCCTGGCAAAGCTTTCTTGGCAAGATTTTCTGAAGTAGTTTGCTGTTGTCTTATTTCTAGGGCTTAGAGTGACAGACCTAAAGTTACCCTGTTTAGTCATGCCCAAGGAGGTATTATAGTTCACAGACTCTATCCCAGTCCCTTTAACCGTTACACCACCACACTCATACCTTTGATTACATATTTATTTAATAAATTTATATAGCCACCCAACTCACATAGGTGACTCTGGGTAGATGCAGTCTTCAATAATGGTTGCTGAGACCCAAGAATTGGTACAGAGTAAGAAGGACGGAGAGAAAGGGGATGAATCATCCCTAGGCATCGTTATGAAGAGTGTGCCATTTGGGAAATGTGGTTTACCTTTTTCTTCGCAGTTTTGTCTCCTTCTTCAGCCTCTCAACATCTTGCTTGGCCCACTGTAGAACATCAGTGGCTTCAGCTTCCACCGAGGTGGCAGGGGAACGTGTATCTCCCAATCCAATTGCTGGTGATAAGCCCAGGGAATAGGGCAGCCTGGTTGAAACCCGGTTCAGATTGCGGCGTAGTGATTCATTCATAGCTTCACTCTCTAAGAGTTTTGTCCTACAAAGGAGACACACATAGACACACAAACACAAAATCACATCATCCACCTAATTAGATACAAACTTCTTTGAAGTTTTGTAGGGATAATTTATTTGCCCAAAAAGAATGAAACAACACAATTAATACCTTATTTTAATGATACAATTTCCTGATATTCTAAATTCAAAAGATTACTATATTACAAGAACAGGAACCAATAAGCAAAATACATTCCAAAATATGCCCCTCCATAAACTCATTTATATAGAAGAAAACTCAAAAATAAAAAAAAATAAAAGCTAAAGCAAATTTTCATAAGAATTCAGCAGTGATCAAAATGTATCATTAAAGTTAGACATAATTCTTTTTTTTTCTGTACGATGTTTTCAAGTTTCAAATACAAGTTTCAAGATGTCCTACAACATAACTTCAGGCACCCGAAAATTTTTTGGAGTTCTGCAAATAAGGAAGATTTAATCTTATCCAGCATTTAAAAAACTGGCAATTGTGCCTTTGTGCCCAGATGTATATTTATAGGAACTGTCAATGTTAAACATTTATTTTGTATTGTCTTACTCCATCTATGTCTTTCTATATACAAATGCAGTAGTTCTGCCTTTCTTGCACCTGAATGCCTGGATGACGCTGAAATTTGGTTATTGTGAGTTTATGAAATTATGGCTGTTCCAATTGTAGTTCCTGCATTTATGCCTGCTGTGCTTGCTGCATCTTTTGGGCACATACAGCCTGCTGCTATGTTGTACTGGTACCACTTTGGATACCATCAATACAAATGTAAAAATAAAGCAAGTCAGAGTATAAACTTTGTGTAGTGTGAAAAAATTCTTAGGCGCTTTAATCTATACTTTCTGTAACTTCTGAGAAATTACAAAGTTCTATGTGCTTTAACTTTTCTGGTAGCTTCCCCAGTCCAAAAAAACCTGAACATAAATTTTAAAAAGTTTCTATTTACCTGAGATCTTCAATTTCCCTGATGTAGTTCTGGATCAGAGCACCAATAGCCTCATTACCATCACCTGGAAAAAAGTACAAATAAGAAACAAATCATCAACTACAATAACAAAAACAGCTTTTAAAACTGAAGCAATTCAGTTAAGAGAAAAAACTAAGTAAAACTATCCCAAGAAAATTTAAGAAATCTTGATTACTAGAAATGCGATAGGCAACAATCCTAAAACCAAACAATATATAACAATAGTCATTTAGTTAACTTATTTTAATATGGAGGGAAAATATCCACATCAGGTTTTTGTAAATAAAATTTGGTAGATTCTCTAACAAACATGTTCCACAGTTTTGGTTAGTTTTGAGGTAACAGTATTTGGGAGAAGCAAAGAAAATAAAAGAGGGGGATCTCTTTGTCAGACCACTTATCTCTACTGTAGGTGAACAACAAGAAAAGGAACTATTCAGAAGTAACTCTACATATTGTTCTTGTCCCTTTGGGCTATCAGTCTTCCTTCTAACCCTAAATACCCAGATGATGGAGATGATGATGATGGAGAAGGAGGAGATTTTATGAGTCTTTTTATTGTTTATGTTGTCTGAGCTGCCTCTAGTATGCTTTATTATATTTTATTCTTTTAAGACTGTTATTTGTTGTTTTTCATTGTGTACTCTGCCCTGAGTTTCAGGTTGTGTATGTAGCTCTATAAACTGAATAAATAACTGCTTCTGAAGTAGCTGTTTCTCCAAAAGCAATATACCCAGATTAGCATATTTGTCTCAATATATACATAATGTCACATGTAATCTGTTCCTTAGTGAAGGAACTCTGTCAATTCAATGATTCCACTGTTACTGAAGAAGCCTACAGAGTTCACTCTATGCTGGGCTTTGAGCTGGCTCTCACAGTCTCACCTGCCTTGGCAAGAATCAGGTTGGCTTCCTGGCTCATCAAATGTGTGACACGGATGTTGATTGCATCAATGGCCTCCTGCATGGCTTTCACCCGCAGACGTAAAGTGGTGTTCTCCTTCTGCAACATGGCATTCTCCTGGTAGAGGTCACTGTAGCCTTCAGAGCCATCTTCTCCAATAACACGCTTACCCTTTGAGATGGGTAGAAAACAGTGGGGAAGGTTGAAATTAACAAAAAGCTATTCTGTGTTGTGGCCGGTATGCGGCTTGTGTAGGAGGAGCCTCTTCTCGATGCACAGACGCGCAGAGCTGCCAAAAGGCAGGAGTGGCTCCTCAGGAGGAGGTCTCCTCGAGAGTAAGGCTTCGGGCTAATTGGCCACTCCCTTAGCCTATTTAAGGAGGAACGCCGACTGAAGCAATTTGCAGGGAACAACTTCGTTCACTCTCCTTCGTGCCTTGATCTTAGTTCTCTGCAAATTGCTTCTGGGCTTTCTGCCAACCATAGTAAGATTAAGATTATTTATTCTTTGGATTCTTGTCGGCTGTTAAGAAAGTTAATTAACAGCCTTTGTTTGAAAAAAAACCTGTTTAATTTAGTAAACTAAGGTTTGTACAGACTTTGTGTGTGCTGTGTTCTTTGGGGTCCATAGCTGCGCAGAACATTCTGTGAGAGTAGAAGTTATAGAGCAAAATCATATCATATTCTGGTACTGAGGTATTTATATGTTGAAGTAGGGTGCCTTTCATATATATCCTTTTGAACAAGCAATAGAAGTAGTAGACAAGATATATTTTTCTGTTTGTATTTTTAGTTTTTGATTATGAAGTCTTCACAGGGGGTTATGGACATGATACAAGATAACATTAAAACAAACTACAACATAAATAAATAAATCTGAATATAAGCATCATAAGTGTGTGCCAGAACTTAAAAACAGGATAACTCTAGATTGTAACTCAGAATAGATTTGCTTTTACAAGTAGTCCTCAAATTACAATAATACATTTAGTGACCATTTGTTCTACCCCAGCTACAGACCCCAAAGAACGCAGCATACACAAACTCTATATAAAGGTTATTTTACTGAAATAACTTCGTCTTTATCAACCAAAGGCTGTTAATAAACTTCTTAACAGCCTACCAGAATTCTAAGATAAGGTAATCACAGTCTTACTAGAGTTGGCAGAAAGCCTAGAAGCAATTTTGCAGAGAACCCAGATGCGAAGGAGAGTGAACTAAAGTTGTTCCCTACAGCTTGCTGCAAGTGGCGTTCCTCCTTAAATAGGCTAAGGGAGTGGCCAATTAGCCCCAAGCCTTACTTTCGAGGAGACCTCCTCCTGAGGAGCCACTCCTGCCTTTTGGCAGCTCTGCGCACCTGTGCATTGAGAAGAGGCTCCTCCTCTTCGTCCTCTTCACTTAAAGGAGCTTCTGGAAGTTCTGAAGGCCCTGGCTGAATTCCTGCCTCTGGCAACACATATTCTCCAACCTCCTCACTGTCCGACTCGAGCGCCAGCTGCACAGGCTGCTGGCACAGCACCACATCAGTCTCCTCATTGTTGGAATCAGCTATAAACTGCACAGGCTGCTGACGGGCCACAACACCATTCAAAGTTACAATGATATTGAAAAAAGTATTTTGGCACTTACGACCATTGCAATATCCACACGGTCATGTGATCAAAATTCAGATGCTTGGCAACTGTTTTATATTTATGATAGTTGCTGTATCCCAGGGTCATGTGATCAGCTTTTGTAACCTTCTGATAAGTCAACGGGAAACCAGATTCACACAACAACGGTGTTACTAATTTAACAACTGTTGTAATTCACTTAGCAACTGTGGTAAGAAATATTGTAAAATAGGGCAAAACTCACTTAACAAATGTCTCACTTAGCAACAGGAATTTTGGGATCAGTTGTGGTCATAAGTTGAGGACTACCTGTATTGTCTTTCTAAATAGCTAGATCTGGCAAATTGCCCTAAGAAGAACAGCCATCGTGAAGCTGCCTCAGCTCAAAAACATTTCTGCTTTGAAGTGTTATCTTGATGTGAAAAGTTAGTTAAACCTCCAATCAACAGCTTTGGGCTGTTCTGCTTTGGTGCATGCAAGCGTGCAGAAAAGATGTAAAGGCCAGTGAAGTAGCTAAGGTAATACAACTTAGCAGCAATGTGCAGAGTCTACAAGTGGGGCTTCATTTCACTTCTTGGAGCTACATCAAAAGGCTTTATTATTTGAACCTCAATCAAAGCAAAGCTCTCCTCTGACACTTCATAAAGCCCACTTCTTAGTTACATGGCAGAGCAGAGCTGATACAATTCCTTCATTGTTACAGTTAGCAATTCACTGGGAACACTGGAAAGGATATTCGGTGACCTAGTTCACAAATAACACAATGGCTTAATACAATCTGGTTTGGATTTAGCAATAATTCATTGGCAAAAAAGACTTGATCAACATGGTTAAAAAAATCTTAGTTAAGTATTATGTGCAAACACAGTCAATGAGTTCAAGGTAATAAATTAGTACACTTCTGAATGTTCACATATTTAGTGAAAATACAGAAGTAGCTTTTTAAGTCCCACCTTTCTTGTAAATTCACAATTCCATGAAAGTATTTGGAAAGAGCGGAGAGATTGTTTAGCAGCTGAGAAAATTTGGAATGTATTTTCAGTTCTGCTCTTATTGCTGAGGGGATATTCTAATCCTGAACTTCAAATATTATCTTCCTTCACGAACCATGCCCTTGACTTATCTCTTTACACCAGTGGTGGAATTCAATTTTTTTTACTACCGGTTCTGTGGGCGTGGCTTGGTGGGAGTGATGTGGCTTGGTGGGAGTCGCTTGGTAGGCGTGGCAGGGGAAGGATACTGCAAAATCCCCATTCCCTCCCCACTTCTGGGGGAAGGATATTGCAAAATCTCCATAACTACCCCACTCTGGGACCAGCCAGAGGTGGTGTTTGCCAGTTCTCCGAACCACTCAAAATTTCCACTACCAGTTCTCCAGAACCTGTCAGAACCTGCTGAATAGCACGCCTGATTTACACCAAGAGAGAAATGTACTCCATTAGACCACACGTAGTTTCACTCCTCACAAATGCCAATATTTCACCCTGGGACCTCTTAAAAAGAGGCGGGGGGGGGGGAAGGGGAGAGAAATGAAGTCAACTCCTTCTATTTTCTGGGTTCACTAGTTGCATTATAGGTCATCAATATATCCATTTTGAAGAGAGAAGGTCAGAAACACTTCTGACTGTTCACATATGATGATTCCATTGCAGAAGGGAAAATGCTAAAGAAAAGAAAGAGCTCATATAAAAATTGGCTTGAAGTTTTTTAAAGCGGTATTTAAGTAGGATTATATAAAACATCAAAGACTCAAAAACTGAAATCACTAGATATTTCTAATGCTAGAAGTCTGTATTTGATTTAGGAACAAACACTCATTTCCCAGTAACAAGCGGCTGCTCATGGCTTCTACCTACCGCCTTATATTCCATAAGTTCCATCTGGAGACGAGCAATTTCAGCTCTTAGGGCACTGATCTGCTGACTAGTCTTGTCCTGATTCACCACCACTTTGTTCTTGATGTTGCGAGCACGATTGGCATATTTAAGGGTATTCAGAGTCTCCATAAAATCCCGATCTGAAGGACTCACACAGGCAATCATCACAGTTTGGCTATAAAAGAGGAGAACAGACGGACTCAAAAAAACTTCACTGTAGTGTCAGCAGGGCCCAAATAGGAATAACAAAGCAGTTTGTCAAGGCATTTTTAATATTGACTTCTTCCAAATGTTTACCTGGGAATGCAGCTCAACAAGCATGTGCTCCAAACTACATATATAGGATAAAGATCTACGTATAGTACATTTAAGGACCCCACTCATAATTCTGAAAAACTGGATTATCAGTGAATTATTAAACTATCTGGATTATCAGTGGATTATTAAACTATCTGCTCAATCATGAATAGGAAGCAGGGGATTTCAGATCCAAAATGTACAGGTAGTCTTTGACTTACGATTAAGCTCAAAATTTCTGTTGCTAAGTGAGACAGTTGTTAAGTGAGTTTTACCACATTTTATGACATTTCTTGCCACAGTTGTTAAGTGAATCACTGCAGTTGTTAACTTAGTAATATGGTTGTTAAGTGAATCTGGCTTCCCCATTGACTTTGCTTGTTAGAAGGTGATCACATGACCTCAGGAAACTGCAGCTGTCATAAATATGAGTCAGTTACCAAACATCTGAATTTTGATTACTTGACCATGGGGATGCTGCAACGGTTGTAAGTGTGAAAACTATCATAAGTCAGTTTTTTCAGTGCCACATGAGCTCTGAACAGTCACTAAACAAACTGTTGTGAGTCAAGGAGTACATGTAGATTACAAAAATTTGTCATGAAAAGCTTCTGTTGCCAAAATTAGCATGAAAACTATCTTAGGCATATAATATAACTATCTACACTACAGAAGCTAATAATGACATCTGAAAAAAATAAGCCAGTGATGTGTTTCAAAATTCATTCTTTCAAACACCTCTGGTGGCCTTGTCCTGACTTCTGATTAAGCACATCTATGGCCATACATGAGCAGTCGTTTTATCTGAGATTTTCAATGTCAGCAACCCCATATCAATGCTCATATGGATTTCCTGTTGAGCATAAGGAGCTCTATTAATGTTTCTTTCCAGTTACCTATTTCCACCAAGTGAATCTTGGAGAAGCCGGGTCAATTTTGAATCTCGGTAGGGCACGTGCAATGCTTTCTTGCTCTGATCCCCAAGGGCACTGATGACGTTTCCTAATGCTAGCTGTCAGAGAAATAGAACAGTCAGTAATTAAATTGCCTTATTTTCCTATTGCCTTTATTATATTACTCCATAAATTCTTCTCAGATAACCATCAGAGCTCCAGACTATTCTCCTCCTTCCATTCCCTGCTTATTAGATTATAACACACATCGGCTGGGAAGTGGATTCTCCTCGCTTAAAGGAAGATCAGACTGAAGAAATGACATAATTCTTTCATTACAGGAATGTAGTATATAAATTTGTTTTTTTAAAAAAGTCAGCTAGACTAATAAACCACCTTCATTGAACTACATAAAACCGCCTATTTATTTATGAAACACACATCAATTCAAAGATTCTCTTCTCATTAAAAATTCCTAATCCTCATAATTATGGGGAAAATGTTATTTGGTAAAAACCATGGCTCAAAAAAATTGGTCAAATATTTATGTTTTATATATGACTTCTAGTTTTCTTCTTCATTGATTATTTTACTTCCAGAAGGATCCTGAGAAGTACTGCTTTGGCTACTGATCTTTTATGTGCCATTTCCCTTTTGTTATTTAATTCTTTCATTGTTTTGTAAGATAACATCTAACTTACAAGGTCTGAAACGATCATGGTCAGATAATACTGCTTGATGCTACTTATACACTACAAAAAATTTGCAACAAGTGTATTATATGATGCATGTTTCAAAAAGTCAATGTCATATTCATATTTTATATTTTCAAATATACCCTGCAGTTCTGTTAGGATTTGACATGAAAAAGAAATCCATGATGCAGCCCTTTAACTAAATGTCAAAGCTACTGATTGATAACATACATTAGTCTAACTTTCATATTTTTGTAAAGACCAAATTACTCTTTTGCAGCTATTCCAGTAAATGGAATTCTGACCTCCAGAGGCAATACATAATACATTTCATAAGCAATCCCTTTTTATGAAACCTGCATTCTATCAACAGCTCGATTCTTAATCAATATGTCCAAACTCATTTTTGAGGAGACCTTAAATTATTGAGGGCACTTCCATATGAAAACTTTACACTGCCTCTTGAATAGTTTCAATGCCTGCACAACCATGCTCCAGACTCTTGTTTGAGCAGCACAGCTGATTGGTTTCTTGCTCTTCTAGAGCAGGGTTCTCCAACCTTGGCAACTTTAAGCCTGGCGGACTTCAACTCCCAGAATTCCCCAGCCAGCAAAGCTGTCCGCCAGGCTTAAAGTTGCCAAGGTTGGAGAACCCTGCTCTAGAGGGTAAAAGGGGTTACTATAATATTAGCTTTATGCCTTAGACTTCAGAGTTTAGGAGTGGGCAACCTCATCCTACCTCCCAGCTCCTTGACTCTTCCCTCCATATAGCCAATATCTCAAAATGATTCCTCAGTATTTCAGGGATTAAGAAAATGGGCCACTTTGCTTTTTGTCCTCCTTCCTGGTTGTTTTTGAAATAACTCAGAATGAAGTAAGACTGAGGGGGCAGGGTGCTGGCTGAACACTTTTGCACTAATTTTTTGCCTGCTGGATAGAGCATTAGTGAGCATTTCTGAGTATTTCTTTATATTCTGAGATGACTGCAAAGAGGGCTCTTTTCAAAATGACTGTGAGAGTCTATGAAATCCTGAATCACAAGACGCTGGACTCTTAAGGGGCCTATCTTCCTCACCACCCGTTTATTGTTTATATCCCACCATTCTATCCAAGCAAAAATGCTCAAGGCAGCAAACACAATTCACCCATAGAGATTCATCAAAAGAAAATAATAAAATAAAAACTATATACTTAAAACATTAATTAAACTACAACCAAAAATACCATATTCAGTCTTAGAAGCAATCCACCATACCAAACCACAATTGATAGAGATGCCTTCTTTAGCTCTCTCGCCTGTGGCCCCAGTTCGTTTCAACCTCTCTGAGCCAGCCAGATCAACAAAGTGGAATTTGGCTGTTCGGGTCTCATATTCACTAGTAGGCTGGGATCCATCCAGGAGACTATTTGTGTCTCCATTCACCTGTAGGAAGAACAAGTCCCAGCATTAGGTTACATGGTATAATTTGCTAAAATATCAACTATGGTTATATTGTCATAAAACCAAAAATACACCCACAAAATTAATGTGCTGCTGGCACAAGAAGCCATGCTTCCTCTTCTGAGGTAACGGGACTGATTCAAGCTCCCAAGTTCTCATTCACTACATCCACTCAAAGTTCTTGTTGTGTCTCTAATTCCTACACTACATCTCTGTCGCCAAAAATTCCACCCTTTCCATTTGATAGCAGTGGGGCAAGAGACATGTTCCCTTCTGATGTCTGCTTCCCTGCCTTATAGCCTTACCAAGTGCACAGGAGAGCAGACACGCATTTGGCAAAGGTAGATTGTAAAGATAGCGTGGGAGCGGGAACTTTGGACGTTCATCTGGGTGCTGGCTGTGGTTCGGGAGAGAGCTCCCTGTTTCAGGCACTGGATCAGCTGCAGTGAGAGAAAGAATATACTTTCGGACCAGGTGCAAAGTCTCCCACCCCACATACACGCACAAAAAGGAAAAGTACTACTCCATCTTGCTTCAATAAGCTACTATACTATCTTATTAAGCATGGCAAAAATCTTCCCCGACACGCCGCAAGACAGTAATAATACAAGCTGAACTAGATGCTACATGCAATTAAATCTTTCTCTGAGCTAAAATGGGTTTCCAAGTGAAGAGTGGTTAAGAAGAAAGCATTTAATCCTTTCCCCTCTTGCTGTTTCTTACCTCAAAAGCATTTCCCCAATCCAAACGTAATTTAGGTTGCACTTCCTTCTGAATAGAAGGGTTATGCATTTTTCACAGGAAAATGTGTTTGTTAATTTCCTAAATGACTGGATTATTTATTTCAGCACAATAACGTAGCAATACAAATCTGGTGAAACAAGGTTAATGAAGATACTTGACTTGAAAGGTATCTTGAAGAAGTTGTCTTCTGTTAGTACATAATCTTGGCAGGAGGACTCGCATGATTTATGCAGATATTTCAAATGTTTATTTCTCTTAAATATTGAAATGAGTGGAATGGTGCAATACAATTTAAAATTAGGACAAATTATTGTTAATAAATATATAGTAAACAAATGTGTTAATTCCAAATCTTATTACATAAAATTAGTCATTTAATCAAAATTCTTAAGACAGAGATCTGAATTGCAAATAATAATAAACTATACAATGAAGCCTGATATATTCAGAGGATGGGTTTTCAAATGTGGGACATTTATGCATACAACTGAGCTGCTTTAAAATTGCTGCTTTCTATTATTCAATATTAAATGGTTATTTATTATATCCAATAATTAAATAATGATATTCTTTTGATTGGAAATATTAGGAAATGCCATGCAAGGATCTAAAACAAATCCAACATTCCTTGTAATTCAGTATGCTGAAAAAGATCCTACACTGGGAGAACGATCATTATTTGAATGAAAGGAAGGATCTGTATGTATAAATTCAGTGCCAGTTTTTCTCATCCTAATGCTTTGCAGGTATGTTGAATTTCTCCAGCAACGGGGGAACGGAAATCCAATAAAGCAATAGTGCATCAGGTTGAAAAAATTACAGTTGATCATGACAATTGTTCAGTGTGTTTTAGAAGAACAACACTCAAGAATAGGAATTTGGTGTTGTTAATATGGTTTTGGCTTTGGAAAGAATATTTGGCACGATTTGATTCATTTTATGCTTAATAAGCATTTTGTAAGTTAAGAGGCTTTGAATAATGGTGGAATTTTTAGTCTTAATATTGAGAAGCCAATTCTTTGTTTGTTTTATATTTACCACAAAAATAATATAGCTGATTCTTCACATAAATTCCCAGGATAGGAATGTATGTTAAACTAATGAAATAAAAATAAAACAATTTCCCAGCTGCTGCACTGTCTGTGTAAGAGGAAAGATTTATGGGGCCTCTATCATTTAACTACATATGGGGAATAATCAAAAGGACAAAGTGTAAGCAGACCCCTTCCAATCCCACCCTCTTCAGTCTCTATTGTAGCTTCCAAGGCTTGTTATCTGTTAAAACTAAGAAATATTTCCAACCAATCAAAACATACACAGTATCAGCTAGATTCTAGTTGCTAGAACATAATAAGAGTAACAATTTGAGCAGAAAAAATTAAAAATGGAAATATGATAATGATGTTTCACATTATGAGAAACAAAATGAAGAGAAATTGTTCATAGTTGAAAAAAATGGGTTCAGTTATGGACACTATCCAAATAATGAATGATAATTAGAATCTGGATAGAATGTTGGAATGTTAACAACTCTAGTGAACTCAGAATGCAACTAAACTAAAGTTTGAAACATAGTTGAAGAATTCTAATCTCAAAATCCCACACATACACAAAATCAGTTACTGCAGTTCAATTAAAGCTTAACTTTCATCATCTAACCATTTTGTTGCAAAGCTGGGAAAGTGGAATTTGCTATCTCAGCCTTTAGATATATTTTATAGGTGAAACTGAGTAAATAATAACATCTTCTCTGACTTAGAAGATAAGCTTAACTGGACGGATGAGAAACTATTAGATAATACCAGGATTGTAGGCTGGATGGGGAAGTTGAAAAACATATGGGAAGAAAGTTAATGGCAAATCATTTCCATACAGTACTGTTCTTCAGAAAACTATCCATCTATCCAACTTTACTTGAGTTCACCTTTATCTACTTTATTTGCTAGGTAAAGTGAAGAGAATATAACCTCTTTTAGCGTCTGTGAACATGGAATCAGAAACTGATAACTGCTCCAGGTTCAGTAAGAGTTTACGTGTAAAAAAATTAAATCACTTACCTCATCTTGTGAGCTAATGAGACGTGATGTAACACCTGTGGTATAGATACCACCACTGGCATCTTCATGGATTTTGATGTTTGATTTTCGGTGGCGATTCTCAGGGTCTCTTGTGCTATCAAAAAGATCCAGGATCTCCTCATTATATAGCTGAACAATGAAACAGAGAAACAAATTACTAGTGAACACATTGTTTTGCTTTTTAAACTGCTCCACAATAAACAAAAATGGATAAATTTTTACATATACAAATGTTTGAAGATCAAAGCTTAGTGTTTTATTTTGATAAAAAGTGATGCTGACTACAGTGTCAAAAAGCCTATAAAAGAATTTGCAAGTTTAAAATTCTGTAATTATTACAGATAGTGTGAAATTATTTATCTCCTTTGGTTTTAAGATTTGGTGCTCTTTATAATAAGACAATTTTATTATTGGGGGGTAAAACTAAAGGAGAAGTTATAGCAGTAAAAATATGGAGAAGTACAGCACTAAATGAAATACATAATTCCCCTAAAAGCCTATTTAAAATCTGAACACTGAGACAAATGTTCTATTATATTTGCAGCAGCCAGAAGCAAGTAAGTACAATTTATTCATGTGGCAATCCCCACATCTCAACAATGTTTCAACAGTAATGAGATTGGAGGGCTATGAGAGAGTTGCTTGCATTTTGTATTTTCTTTATTGTTAAGAATTTCTCTTCTGTTCACAGGTTATTTATTGTATACTCTCTATATATAAGAATGATAAATATAAGGCCTCCTTCAAGTCAAGATTGAAGATTCTGGTGGCTTCCTGAACACCATATAGTTTTATTGGCAACAATACAGAAATAGTTTACTGTGGGATTTAACTTTTTAACTTTCCCAGTCTTGCATGCAGACAACATATTCCTTGGAAGTCTCCTACCCAAATATCAGCCATGTTAATATTTGATTAAGCCAATTATTTAAAAGCTGCCATCTGTTAAGACTATACAGGAATACCCAATACTTTAACTTGTATCTGAACTGAAATAATATCACTGTTCACTATTTATCTTCAAACACTGAAATAGAGAAAGTTGCCTTATCAGTGAGTTTCTAAACAATCTTATCTCAAGACTCACTCTCTTCAACACTAATATACTTACCTCCAAAAACTGTGCACTGACTTTGAACTCTGGGATGGGGACCCCCTGGTCTTCTGCAGCCTGCTTATGTGCGTGTATGCCATTGAAGAGATGGGCAATGGCCCGTGGAATTATGCCCTGCTCCTCTTCAGAAGTGTTCATGTCAAAACCAGTACCCATGGTATAAGTCTTGCCTGCACCAGTCTAAAAGATAGTAGAAGTATTTCATGGAACTGTCTCAGGACAAAATAGGTAAGAAAGCAGGTATCTTTGGTCTATTCTGTTGGTCTCTCAAGCAAACACAGAATATCCCTATCAAATTTACTCCTTGCCTTATTTTTTAAAACTCCAGTTCATGCCACATCCTTTTGCATATTTGTCATAGTTTTTTCATTAGCTAAAGTGAGTCCACATTATCCTGCATCTCTTGTGTAACATAAAAACATAACATTGCCCTGGAGAGAAGGGAAATACGAATTTCTAAAATGAAAAGTCATTTAATGTCACAAGCTAATTTGCAAGCTTGTCAACTGCTGCCATTTTTATCAACATTAATTTACCATGTATTATTCTGGCACCTAATTAATTCATTTCAAATTCTCTCCCATCCTTTCCCAAGGGCTGGTGAGAACCAGTGTGAAATCATGGCTTGAAATGTGAGAAAACTAATTTCAAACCCTCATATGCTCATTAGATTGCTTTTAGACGCTATTACTGCACACAGCCTCATTTGGCTTATAACGTTCTATGAAAACTGAAGCATTGGTCCTAAAGAAGTACAAGTCCCTTGGGAAAAATATGATTAAAAACAAGGCTCAGCCAACAGAATATCCACAACAGGATATGAAATTAGTATTAGAAACAATGGGAAATGAAGGAAGAATACAAATAGATAAAAACAGAATGTTAGTCCCAAATGTATGCTTCATTCTAGGCCTGTGATGGCGAACCTATGGCATACGTGCCACAAGTGGCACGCAGAGCCATATTGGTGGACACGCGAGCGTGCCACTGGAAGTTGGTAAACGGGCTGTTTACAGCCTCTGGAGGGCCTCCAGTGGGTGGGGAAGGCTGTTTCCATCCTCCCCAGGCTCCTAGAAAGCCTCTGGAGCCTGGGGAGGGCAAAAAAAATGGGCTTATTGTGCCCACCATGCTGTCACATGCCAAAAGGGGGGGGAGCATGGGGCGATCGCACGCACATGCATGGGGGGGCAGGCTGCCTAGAATTATGGGTGTGGGCACATGCACACGTGACTACCCCTCACTCACCCAGCTTTTGGCACGCGATGGCAAAAAGGTTAGCCATCACTGTTCTAGTCATTAAAAAAAGATGAGCTAAGCAAATGTTATGATATATCCAGAAAGAATTGGATGAACTATGATGTTGTTTTGATGAACATCAATGTATGTCTGCGTACTAACTGTATATTAACAGATGGATGATGCCATCAAAATACTTTTTTGATCAAAAAATGTATTCTTTTATTGGCTTGAGGACTGGATATGTATCTGAAGAGATCTTTTCGATATAGAGCTAAACATCTCATCCTTAAATCTATTCGCCCCGTGAAATTTGACAGTTCCTCATTCGAAAGAGCTAACTGCTAGTCCAGTGCAGCATGTTTTTTGTAAGTTTTGAATCTGGTATTTACTCTGTATCTTTTCCCTAATTCCAAAGCCCAATTTTTATCATTATTTCCAAGGCCTTGAAGAATTTCTCCATATAATTATTGGTACAGTAATATTTAGTTCCACTATTTATACCAATCAGCGGATAGCTTTAATGATCTTTAAAAATTTCATTTCTTAAAGCTGCCACTTCAAAATAAGCAGTCTCAGTCCCTCCTTATTTTACTTTGTGACAAGCCACTTCATACTTAAGTAAGAGTTATTGTTATCTTCCCCCAGAAGAAATGCTAAACAGGAAGATAAAAGGTTCCATTTTGTATAAAAAGTGCATATTTTGTTCCACGCATATAATTAAATACTAAATTTCAAATAAAGGTATAGTATCTCTCCCTCTAGTGGAAAAGCCGAAGATTTAAGGGGCTGTCGTACCCTTTTCTGATGGGTTTTATTATCTTTAAACTTAACTTAATTGGACAAGCCCTCAAACTGAGAATGATTTCTCATAAAATATAGTACTCTACATAAAGTAGGAAACATGGTCACTTTAACCAAGTCAACCGCATTCAGATAAGCTCATAACAGAAACTGTGAGGAGAGTGAAAAAGGCACACACCTGGCCATATGCCAACACAGTTGCATTGTAGCCTTCAAAGCAGCCCTCAATCAGCTTGCCTACACAAGTTGTATAGATCTGTTCCTGCCAAGTGTCCAGGTCAAAGACAAAGTCATAGGTAAATGCTTTGTCCTTTCCCAGGAGTACTTGGGGTTCCCCAGGTGTCACTGATGTGCAGATGTGGCATCCTTCAATCTTTTCCTTTGGCATCTGAGGACGAATCCTGAGGGGAAAAAAGGGGGGGAAGGAAGAGCATATCTTTTAAGGAATTATAGTAGTTAAGTACTGGAGAATATGAAGAGATAATACATCAGACAGCTTTTGTAGGGCGCAAACAGTACAACCACAGAAATCTTCATGAAGTTGCAAATCTGTATGTTTAAATAAATATAAGAGCTCTCATATTATCTGTATATAATAGAATTATGAACTTGGAAAAAATTCAACATCACTGCAGTGCTACAAGTACTTACAGATGCATGGTAGCATTAGATTCCATAGACTGGAAATATGTAGATTTACCTACAAGTGACAGATTAAATATAATTGGACAGATATGGGATGGAAGGAGGTACAAGAAATACAGAAGGATTTTTGTCTTTCTATTATTAAGTTGTACTCAGCAAGCAATGTGTCACTGCAGTTAACTGGGGTGAGAAAAAGCAGAATAAGCTATTTCTGCATCAAGATGCCTTGAGGAAAAAAGAGAAAAGTATAATTAAGACAAATCACCCATTAGTGGAACTATGCAGATAATGTAAATGATATACCAGAGAATCCACAATTAGCATTTTATATCCATTCAGGTAGGGGCAAACCTCCCCTCCAGCAGAAAAGGTTCTTCTAGATCCCACTAGCCATAGCTCCTTCTGTTGGATCAAATGGAGTAGGCTAATCCCATTGTGGTGACATAATTCCCCATAAAACCTGTCTCCATGCTTCAAAGGGCTTTAAAGTGATAAGCAATACCTTGAATTAAGGAAGCAAACCAACAACTAGTGCAGCTCGCACAACACATGCCATTTTAGGAGCAGTCAGAACTGTCCGCACCATAGAACTCACTCAGGTTTAATATTAGAAACAAAGCATTTGAAACTCAGATGCGCTTCTACCGTAGATTTCAAAACTCATATTGGAATTCGGAGGAACATAAGAACAGGCCAGAAATTATACAAATATTTATCTATATAGTTGACTTAAAATAACGAGTCCTTGCAATCTGTTGCTTTTTATTTTTTCACTGCCTAATCTCCAAGAAATGTATCACTGCTTAAAGCTCCTGATGTTATCAATTCATTTCCTCTGTTTAGATTAGCATTTTCTTTCTTTATAATTTTTATAATTTTGCCAATGGACGAAAAACCTTAGTGACTTAGTGGGCAAAATTAGATTTTGTTTTTTTTCACCAACACAGTCGGTCTTTACAGACAAAAGCATGACATCTTTCTGCAGTTAGATGTACCTGCCCGTATTTATTTATTTGTTCTTTTCAAAGTCAGGCTCACACAGGACTAAAGCCAACCAAGTTGATACTTTAGACTTGTTTTGCATCTGGAAGTGGTACAGTCAGAGCAAACGTGATAACGTAAGTATACGCAGCATTCAAAATACTAAAAAAATCTCCTGCAAAAAAACCCAAAACCCTAGTTTCGATGAGTTGGCATCCTGTTTGCAAAAGTTCTTCAGAATTCTAATAGGAAAAATATCATATGTTTGGGTTTGCTCCTAAATTCATAACTACTGTACCATAGGCACTACAAGGCTAAGACAATAAGACTAAAAAAAAAAAAAAAAAAAGCAAGCCCTCCCCCCCCCTCCATTGCTACTCTATCAACATGGGAAAAAGTTAACACCCTTTCAACTCTCCATGTAACTTAATAGTCCCAAGTCAGAGCAGGGTTTATACTCAATGCAATGCTCATTTTTCTCCCTTTTTGCCAGGGAGATATTTTCAGAGTCCATATTGTTAAAGTGGATTTCTCCTGGAGGATCAGAGAAGGTGAAAATAATAGCACGTGTAAACCCATTTATTTTGTAACTTCTATAAAATTCTCCTCTTTTACTTAAGTTTCCAGTTAGCCCTGATGAGTTTTTACCTATTTTTTCTTCTTCTTAGTAGATCGGTATCTAGCAGGAAAACAAATCTAGTAAGATTCTGCATGGCCTATTCACCCCTTGTGGTCAGCATACATTATTCCTGCTTCTCTTTGAGTTAGTTGTAGCTCCAATCCCTATTTTATCTCAGTAATAGGGATATTTTTATTTTAACTATTATACAATCTACAATTATTGCAATGTGCCATTTAGCTCACAAAAGATAGGCAGAACACTATTCAAAAATTGGGAGGTTTCTCCATTCTGTGCCAACAGGATGGAAGAGCAGCAGTTCCCATGACAACCTAGTCTCTGCAAGGAGGAGAAGGAGGGAAAAAATGCAACCCTAAAAGAGAGCACACTGACAACACTATATAAAACACCACTCAGGCATTTTCTCCAGTGGTCTTGACATATACAATGGCCTAGCTGTTCAGTTCTATCAGCAAAAGCCAACATTTATAGAGAGGGGAACCAACTGGGCTGGCATCCAAGGCACAAATGGCCTCTGGTCTTAAAGGGAAAGCTTTAGACCAGAGGCCAAAAAGGAGCTTTCTCTTTTCTCGCCCCCAATAGAGTTTCTCATTCAGGAAGATCCCACAGAAGGGATTTCATCCTAGAATTTTTCAGTCAACCTAGTCTTTGCTCTAAATTTGCTTGCAAAAGAAGGATGCATTCTAAAATTATTCCTGAATAAATAGAAACTAAAGTAAAAGCTTTCTCACAAGGAATAGTATCATGCCTAACAAATCTCAACCAGAAACAAAAGCAGTCTAAAAGAAAAGGTTGAACGGTTTTTCTTAAGAGCATTACTTTCTTTTTCAAAGGCTGAATTGCTTCCCTTCCCTTGTCAATCTGATTGTAAGGTCCCCTTACTTTGGCCAGGACAGACAGATCGGCAGGATAGAGACAAAAAGGCCAATGCATGACTTGTACTGCTCCTACTTTATTCTGCCACTGAATCCCAATATTCAAAAGACTTAAGACTTGTACTTGACGGCAGTCATACAATCAGGAGAAAGAAAACTAATCAGTTACATGCATATTATGATAAATTCCAGTCAGTCAATGACTAGTACAAGACTAAATAAACGCAAATAATTGGCAAAAAGCCTGAGCCTGACATGATCCATCAGCAAATACTTTTTTCTTGCCATACAGCTAAAGAATACCATATTTTCAGGAAGAACATTAGTGCTGCCCCCATATGGTCTGTATTAATCCATGTTTGATCTGGAAAAAAATGAGTAAATGAGAGGATTTGCACCTTGGCATTTTTGCTAAGATCATACAAGATAAGCAAAGCATAAAACTATGGGGTGTAGCTTGAGAGTCCCTGTGCTTCCCTTTTTCTCCCACTGTAAAATATACTTTTCAATGGCAGACAATACTGTTTGCAAATCAAAATACATTTTAAAATCTTCTCTCTCTTATTTTTCCATCTTACTTTAATTACTTTATGTGTTTCTTTACCACCTCAGTTTTACATCACCTCAGTCCCAAAATTCTTAGAGGCTATCAATTCCTACTTCCAAGAATTAAGTTTAAAAACACACACAAAATCAGGAAATAATAACAAAGTATCTTGTTATTTCCACTTGGAGCCTTTTTTTTAATCAAATCAGGAACAACCAAATTCATACCCCTAATCCATCCTCAAATGCCCTATGGAACAGCCATCTCTTAATCATCTCCCAAAAGGGATGGGGTTATCTTTGTCTCCAAGAATATGCTATTTTAGGGGGGCAGACACTGTAAAAACAGAAAGCTAGCTCCTGAATTCCATTTCATTCACATTCTATAGCTTTTGCCAAATATTAGATTCCACATGGAAGAATCTCAAACATAATCAGGTCCCAAACATATATAGCTCAATAGATGGAAACCAGCACTTTGGATTGTATCAGGCATATCACCAGCCAATGCAACTTTTGTAGTAATGGTCTGACATGAGTACAGTAGTCTGGTGTAGATTGAATTACAATCTAGACAAGGGATAACCAAAGTCATGAGTGGCTGTCACTATACCTCTGAGTTCAGAAAAAGCTGCAACTGGCACACAAGCAGAACTCTACAAAATGTGACCTGGCCATGGCTTCCACTTGCTTTTTCAGAAGGATCCATGGTTCCAGGGAAATCCCTAATTGTGATTCTGCCCTCTATGAGGAGCATAACCCCATTTATTTTTTTATTTTATTTTATTTTTTTTAATTAGATTTATATGCCGCCCTTCTCCGGAGACTCAGGGCGGCTTACAATGCGTTAAGCAATAGCCTTCATACTTTTGTATATTTTATACAAAGTCAGCTTATTGCCCCCACAAACTGGGTCCTCAATTTACCTACCTTAGAAAGGATGGAAGGCTGAGTCGACCTTGAGCTGGTGAGACCCGAACTGGTGCAATTGCAGACAGCTGGATGTTAATAACAGGCTTTAGTCCACTTATTAGCCTGTTGAGCTATCCAAGGAGCCCAAAATTTATAGTAAAAATGCTTTTTGATCAACAGTCATGCTCTTGTTTGCATTAAGCCTGTTTTTAACATTAAGCCCCAGCCAGATCCCAACACTCCTCAGACACTAAGGTAGAACTTTTATGTTAATAATTTTATAACACTAAAATAGAACTTTGACCAAGATGCAGATAAACAACCAAGCATCATAAGCACACCAATGATGGTGCTCACAGATGACTTCTCCCAATGGGTTTAGACAGTGGTAGGATTCAAGTAATTTAACAACCGGTTCTGTGCCCTAATGATTTCTTCCAACAACCAGTTTGCCAAACTGCTCAGAAAATTAACAACCGGTTCTCCCAAAGTGGTGCGAACTGGCTGAATCCCACCACTGGGGTTAGATAACTATTAAAGAGTAAAAGGGAGGTGGAGCCCTGTGATACACAACATCAGTGGGTCTAAGGACACAATCTCTTTCCTCCACCAAATGGAATTACTCAGTCATGCAAAATCAAGCCATGACACGAACAAACAGCTGGCAATATACAATATGACAAGCTGAAATAGTGAGTGACGTTTTTAATATAAACTTGAACCCATTTAAACCAACTGATCAAAGAGGGCCCTAAAATCACCATACTGCAAGAATAAGATACATGCAGAAAATCCTCTCCACTTATTGCTATTGCTATTGTCTTACCATATGGTAAGGAGGTTAATATATTGGGGGGATGTTTTTGAAAGTCAAACAAAAGGTAACTGAAGTCTATCAACTGCTAGAGTACCAAATTCTCACTTAATTTTCAGAATATTTCCATCAGCTAAACTAAAAAAAGAAAGACAAAACAGACTAAATGTTGTATCCTAATTTGCATTAGTATAATACTTTTAATTAACATAGGTTGCAAAAGATGAAGCTATCATTCAGGACAAGAGCTTTAGATATTAATGGTTTACTAAAAGCCTTCTATAGTACACCAGAGCTCTCTCTTTTATCAACTGCATCAGTCATGTTCAAAAATCACATGAACATCATGCTTCAGGCATTATTTCAAATTCTGATGGCAGCACAGTTCCTTTCAAATCCAGAGAGTACTAACTCTCCATGTTCAATTTTATTTTGCAATGAATGAATGAATGGAAATAACATTTCCCTGAAGAAAAAAAAACTATTCCATGCTATTATCTTGGTTTCAGATTTTACAGGGAGTGTTCAGATTAAATGTAAGGTGAAAAAGGAGATAATAATAAAAGGAGATAAGATAATGGTGGGCAAAAATAAATCTAGATTTGCAATAAATTGGTAACGATGACTTGCTTCCAATTGTTAAATGGCTCTTCTTACTATTTCAATATATACTACTGAAATCAAGAAAGCTTTCAATAATCAAAAAGATTTAAATACAGGTGATTTATAACCACAATTGAGCCCAAAATTTCTGTTGTTAAGTGACACATTTGTAAAGTGAGTTTTGCCCCACTTTATGATCTTTCTTGCCATAGTTGTTAAGTGAATCACTGCAGTTGATAAACTAGTAATATGGTTATTAAGTGAATCTGGCTTCCCCATTAATTTTGTCAAAAAGTAACAAAATATGATCACATGACCTTGGGACACAGCAACAGTCATAAGTATGATCCAGTTGTCAAACATCTGAATTTTGATCACATGATCATTGGGATGCTGCAAACGTTGTGTGAAAAATGATCATAAGTCCTTTTTTTCAATGTCATGGTAAATTTGAGCGGTCACTACATGAACTGTTGTAAGTCAAGGATTACGTATACCAGAGCTGAATGGCAGTCAAATACATTTTGATTCCAAATTATTGAACTGAGAGAATATTTTCTCCACCAGATGGAATTTGTAGTTCTAATTTTAAAAAAATGATTTGCCCTTCCCAGAGATAGAAGATAATCAGAGTTAATTCATTCAGTTTCTAAAGTCTCAGGTTCATACTGTTTATTAGGTATTGCACAAGATATTTTAACCGTGATTGAACCAACTTAGATGAAAAGTTTTGCATGGAGGGCATGTCCAAACTTATCTTATTCTTCCTTTATCAACAAAATTCTAAATACCAGGAGAAGGAAAGAATTGAAAGGACTAATTTCTTTAGCAAGGTTAATTACTGCAAATTCTCCAAGTTAGTCTTCTCAGATATTAAAATCTAAATCAGTGGCTATTTCCAAATTCTTGCCTGGATTGGATTATAGAGCAGAACTTTCTCTGCACTTTATGAGAGAATCAGCAATTCACCTTGAGAACCAGCCAATTTCTTTAAACAAGTGCTCCAACATATTTCAACGTATACAGATACGGAGGAAGAAACTATTTAAGTACATGACCAAGGGACTATTACCATGAAATATAGATTAGACAAGGAACATATGATGAGGCTTTAGGGCCCCATTTATCATGAGAAAATCTATTATCTTCCCAAAAACTGACTGGACACATAAGAATACCAGCATAATCTGCATTGGCAAACAGAAAGCTGTAGCTTTTTTCTCATCTCTCCAGCAATAACCATAGCAGTTCAAGCACTGTTCTACCAATATAAATAGATCTGGCTATATTACACATTTCCAAACATCAGTACCTGCAGATTGAGAGTCAATCAGTGACTGAACCTAATTTTTTGATATTAACAACATTCAGATATCACTGTTGCAACTCCATAAATTATTATATCTTCTTACTTGGGTTTAAATACTGATATACTATTATGCCGGTATTGCTATCTCTATTTAAATGACTTCTAGTTTCTTTTCCTCTCACTGTCTTTAATCTGCCTTGAGGCTTGTTAAATTATGTCAAGAAAGTTTATTTTAATCTTCTGCTTTGTATTAAGATATCTGAATATGTATGATAATTGTTTTTATTTATACATGTGATACAACTATAGAAACATATCTGCAAATGTCAGAAACAAGTATATTCCTATTCTTGTTCACACCAAATGTGCATCCAACTTATGGTAAACAAGAGCTCACTATGATCTTCTAAAATTAATAGAACGTTTTCTTTCATATAACAGGATCATCTACCACAAAAGCGAAGAGTAATCATTCTAGAGACTAGTTGTATCATTAGGCAAGACAAGAGACATAGCCTCTCAAGAGGTATGTAACCAAGATATACAACCTCTTCTTCCCTAGTGTATGTAGAGAACAGTGTATGCCCTAAATACCCTAAGAGGGGTACCAGAAAAAGCATACAAATCCAAAAGCTCTATTATATCTTACATGTTTATTTCTGGTTCTAATTAAATTCTTTGTGTCCTGGGACATCCACATTATTGACATTTCAGGAGGTATACTATGCAAACAGGCAGTGTGAGATAGTACATTATGGATTATATTTCTTTATCTACTGTTCTCAATGTAAAACGTTCTTTTATGAAGAGCCAATTCATACTCAGAAGTATCATCCATATTACTTGGAGGTGGGGGGTACCTGTTGATCCAATGCAGGCAACAAAATAATTTACACCAGCCTTACTAGGGCCTGGATATCTACAGGACCGCCTTCTGCCACCGACTGCCTCCCACCGACCAATATGCTCCCACAGAAAGGGCCTCCTCAGGGTGCCGCCGGCCAAACAATGTTGACTGGCGACCCCCGGAGGGAAAGCTTTCTCAGAGGGGGCTCCTGCCCTATAGAACGAATTGCCCCCAGATATACGAAGGATTCCCGACCTCCATGCCTTCCGTCGTGCTCTGAAGACCCTATTATTTCAGCAAGCCAGTCTGATGGGGCAATGATTTTAATATGGGTTTAATTGGTTTTAAAATGGTTTTTAGCTGGGAGTTTTAAATTCGGCCAAAAATGATTGAATGTTTAAATGATTTTTAAATTTTGTCTTGTTATTGTTTTAATATGGCTGTACACCGCCCTGAGTCCTTCGGGAGAAGGGCGGAATAAAAGTATAATAAAATAAATAAATAAATAAATACTTCAAGCTTCCACTATTCATAACACATTTTGAGGATTGAAAGAAGCCTGATAAAAATACCTTCACCCTAGGTTTTTTAAAATATTTAAATAATATTTAAATGCAAGTTGTTTAACAACAGAAATTATTCTGCCTTCACAGTACTGTTGCCAGGTTCAAGGCTACCAGATGACTGTATTTGGGTTAGAATTGCATCTAACCCAAATACTAATACTAAAGCTCCTCTTTAGTATGCAACATCACAACCCTACCCTCCATGTCATGTAATATTCCAGAATATTTTGACAGGACTTGGTATAGGATATTCCCTCAGAGCCCAACAATCAGAACAACTATGCAGAGAGAGCTAGGCAATAAACAGTTACATTTGTTGGCTTTGCAAAAACCCAAAGTGCTTTTCTTTTCTACAGATCAGAAGAAAGGATACTTTTTTAAAAAAAGAAAATCTTATCAGTATGCATTTTGATATGTCAATAATCCTTAATACATTATATAATACTCTCTTCTTGCTTCAATATATCATTAGATGAAATTTCTTGGCTGATGTAGCTAAATTAAAGTATCTTCATAATTAATGTAAGTAAAATATTAATTGGAGTTTTATGCCAATGACATTTTTAGACAAACTAATCTTATTATATAATTACAATTATAAGGTTACAAACTTAGATGACCGATTATTCTTATCCTTGAGTCTTATATGTTATCCGAAAATACTTATATAGGTACTGTACTGTATACTGTAATACACTCATTCTTAAGGGAATAGAAAAATTAAAATATGGCAATAGATAGGTAGGCAGGCAGGCAGATAGGGTTTGTATAGATCGACATTAAAAACAATGTGGATAAGGTGTTGTGGTCATTGCATCTACTCGAAACAATGCTCTGCAGAAAAATATATCTAAAACATTTATACTCTCCAGCAAAAATAAGCCAGAAACCAGAATTTAAGAATGTCAATACTTCACGCCTGTTATTTGTCTCACATGTTTGAAACCCACAAGGCAAGAGATAGCACAAAGAAAAGCAGAACTGTCTCAAACTCATTGCAGGGAATGACTTCATAACACAAAATATTGCAGCTAATGTTCTTCAAAACCATGACTCACTATCCTTCTGTTATTACAGTCTTTAACCCTGGCCTGCTCTCCTGCCCTGGACTTCTTCCTAGAAAAGATGCTGACAGACTCATTTGCAAAGTTCCCTGGAAATCAGTTTACACAGGGCAGAGAGGCTTTCTGAATGTGATACCTGTCAACGCTATTGATTAAAACAAGTCACAGTGCATAAAAGTCTGGAACCTGTGCAGATTCTCAGGCAGAAATCCTCCCATGAGACAGAATGAGCTGGAGGATCTTTTGTGCACTATAGGACTAATTAATTATATTTTATACATCTATATCTATCTGTAATTTAAACTGGCAGCATAAGAGCCTTCTTTCAATAAAACACCTATATTTATCCAAAGTCTACACTCATCAAACTGCATCACTGTTTACTAGTAATACAATGGACGAGGCTAACAGGTTTATCTTAAACAGAGATTTTCAATAACTCTTTGTCTTAACAAGTCAAGACAAATGTCAAGATGTAAACTCCACAATTGGTTTCCTTTTTCTACTATATGCCTTCTACCCTTGCCATGCCAAGCAACCTTTGCAAAGCTATAACCATGGCTGCCACAAATTTGCCAGAATTCTTATATGTAATACAACTAACAGAGATAAAAATAGTGATTAGGTGAAGTAGCAATACTTGCATTACTTGAGGATTGTAAAATTTGACTGTTAACGCTACTTCATATAGGAAGAAAGTTGTCCAATTTGAGAGTAAGGGGAAATGTGAGTTTAAACACATTATAGATAGTCAGACGCTAGATAGGAAAGAAGAAGAGGTCATGGAATTTCAATTTATCCATTCTAGTTGATCTAACATCAGCTGTACACAAAGACCAATTGTTAGGAGAGAAATACGCTTGCTTCAATTGTACTGTGTTAAAAATAAAACAAAAAATCTTACTTCAGAAAGAGAAATAACAAGTAGTCCTCAATTTATGACTATTCGTTTAACGACCAATGTTCGAAAGTACAATGATGCTGAAAAAGGTGACATGATCAGTCCTCGGACTTACAACCATTGCAATGTCCCCATAATCATATGATCAAAACTCAGGCACTTGACAACCAACATGTATTTTACAACAGTTGCAGTATCCTGGGTCATGTGCATTTGCAACTTTCCCAGGAAGCCAGATTTGCTTAACAACAGTGTGATTTGCTTAATGACCACTGTGATTTGTTTAACAACTGTGGCAAAAAAATCATAAAATAAGGCTTACTTAATAAATATACTGCTCAAAAAAATAAAGGGAACACAAGCAGAAAACATCTGAGATCTGAATGAATGAAATAGCCTTATTAAATACTTTGTTCTTTACATACAGTAGTTTATACACTGCTCAAACAACTAAAGGGAACACAAAGCTACTGTATGTAACAAACAAGGTACTTAATAAGGCTATTTCATTCATTCAGATCTCAGATGTCTTCTGCTTGTGTTTCCTTTATTTTTTTGAGCAGTGTATATTGACTAGTAAGTGAAATTCCAGTCCCAATTGTGGTTGTAAGTTAAGGACTACCTTTAGTTAAAAAAACTTAATACATGTGAACAAAGGACCCTAAGGGCAGACGCTACATGGCAGCATTTGGGGCAATACTGCAATCTCCACTTCAAAACAAATAGAATAGTAAAGCAGTAATAGGAAAGAATGAAAAAGTGAACCAACATACAGCGTAGAATAAGAGAGTTGGAAGAGACATTGGAGGTCTTCTAGTCCAACCCCCTAATCAAGTCAGAGACCCTATACCCGTGATGGTGAATCTATGGCACATGTGCCCAAAGTGGCATGCGGAGCCATGTCGCCTGGCATGTGCGTCATCGCCCGATTCTCTTCTGGGTTTCTGGCGTGGATGCATGCCTAATGATCAGCTGGCCTTTTTGCATGAGGCAGTGCCAAAAATTAGAAGAGCTGGTCTTCCGGTTTCCTGTGTGAGCATGCGCACCAGCCAACTGATCATCGCATGCGCATGCATGCCAGAAACCTGGAAGAGTTGTTGGCTGAAACCGAAAGTTCGTTTTCGGGCACGTGCACATGCCTGGGCAGCTCCTTTTCTGGGTTCGTGCGTGCGCTCCCTTTTCAGCACTCAGTGCCGAAAAGGTTTGCCATCAATGTCGTATACCATTTCAGAAAAATGGTTGTCCAATCTATTATTAAAAAATCTTCAGTGTTGGAGCACCCACAACTTTTGGACACAAGTCGTTCCACTGATTAATAGTTTGAACTGTCAGGAAATGTATCCTTAGATCTCCACTTCTTTGTGACAGCCTCTTAGATACTGATATGCTGCTATCATGGCAGTTCTTTTCATTAAACTAGACATACCCAATTCCTGTAATCGTTCTTCATATTTTTAGCCTCTAGCCTCCTAATCATCTTTGTTGCTCATCTCTGTACTCTTTTTAGAGTCTCAATATCTTTTTTTTTATATCGTGGCGACCAAAACTAGGTGCAATATTCCAAATGAGGTCTTACCAAGGCATTATAACCAGGTGCATTCATATGATTTACGTAGTTAATTTTCTTGAACTAATGTATATCTTTATATTTTTGTCAATCCAAGTTTTCTAGACAAGTCATGAAATTAAAAACAAAATATAAAAGCAAAAGCAACAAATTAAAAAACAATTAAATATCAGTGCCTGTTTCAATTTGTTCTGAAATGAAGGGGTACATTTTTATTGCTTCTCTTAGTATTCAATTCTGTTTTAAGAACTGGCTTTAGCTTTCTTTAAGAGTATCTATCATTTTCTTTCCCTAGAATAGGTCAGATTATATATTTTATGGCACTCTGTCAAGGGGAAACTAAGTAGTAGTAATCATAATGGAGATCCGCCACTGTTATACCAGAAGATGCTAAAACTGAGGTAACCTCTATGGCACTTAGGACAAGAAAGTGGCAGTCTTTAACAGAGAGCTGCAGTTGACAAAACAGTGAAACACATACCCAAACAAAGTAACACAATTGAATAAATGAGATATTTGATAGCCAAAACAAATGCATTTAAAAATAAACAAAATATCTCCATCCTTTTTAAAGCCCTAGTGCCAATAAGACTAGCTGATGTACAAGAATGGTAGAACTTATGTATTTTCTCTCAACATCTGAAATAAAAAACAACAAAAATGGGACTGTTCAACTAGTCTATTTTATATTTAATCTTTAGAATAAATTGACATAGTTTCTACCTCATGAAATCTTAAATCCCTGAAAAAAATGTTAATGTTCATCAGTAATGAAACCTCTTTCTGTCAGAATGTCGAACATAATATCATTTTGATATTGTTTTATACAAGAAAGAATGACAGAGATTTAGTCTAGTAGTTAAGGCACTAGACAAGGAGTGGAAAAACCTGAGATCTGGATCTGACTTGGGCATGAAAGCAAATTGGGTGATTTTGAGTCAAACTTTTTCTCTCAGTTTTAGAAAGATGGTTATGACAAACCAGTTCTAAAAATGTTTTCAAGAAAATTGTATGGACCTGTTAATGTAGTCATCTGGAGTAAAGACTGATTCAAAGACTGTGTGTGTGTGTCTGTCTGTCTGTCTGTCTGTGAGAATGCGTGCACACCTGCACACCCACACTCACAGACACCCACTATTCTTTCCACAATATTTGAATTAAGATCTGAACTCAGTGAAATACACAATTTAAAATATGTACAAAAAGTTTTTTGATTTGCGACTCCAAGAAATGAAAATTAAATCAGGTTGGTTTAATGTTCAGGGCAAATGAAATTCTTTAACATCACAGTTTATTACCAAACAACTGATTTCTTAATAAGGCAGTGAGGAATAGAATTTTTTTTCTTACCATCATTACATCTGTGAAAAGTGATTTATAAGATGATGGCATTCCTACTTAGAAATCAACATTTAAGCTCTCCTTCTCTTTCTAAATAGATCTGCCAATGTCCTGCAACTTTTCTGTTACTCAGATGGCATCAGAGTCAATCATAAAGGATGTATAAAAAAAGGGAGCTATCTTAAATAAACTTTTTTTTCTGAAGATCATCAGTTGGTATCTAATCAGGAAGTTACAGTTGGTCAGTTAGCATCTAAGGCCAATCACTCTATGCTACCATAGCTATTTTTTATCTTTAAGGAGCTTGAGTCCAAAATATTTGACATTTTTTTCTGTCCATTCTTCTTTCAAAAGGGACAAAAGCTGCCAGAGTAAAATGGCTGATTACTGTAAGCAGAAGATCTAACCTATCTCTTGGGGAGATCAAGGATATGGCATGTTTCAACAAGAATATTTTTAAAAGTGGCTGAGGTCTAAAGGCTGCAAGAGTTTAAATAAACTTGAAATGTACTTCCTTCCATCCCCCCACCCCCCATTTCACAAGCTCCATTTCCTGATTCTTCTCAGCACTGAGAACTCTGAGATATTACAGGAAATGCTCAATGAAAGACATTTTTTTCAGTACACATCTTTTTTGCAATCTGATATAAATTCTCACATTTAATAAAAAAACCTTTAGGCAGACAATTCTAAATTAGATTCATGCAGCTATATGTTTATATAAATGCAAAACATTGTTCTATACTACTGTCACTGGAGAACAATTCTGGAATCACTCTACTTTCTTTGAATTGTGAATGCTAAGGGGCCAAATCTTGCAAGTTTTCATCAGTGCCCCTGCCTATTAAGGGTAACTGAACTGGAATCTTTTAGTCCAAGATATTAGAAACACTTATACGTAAAGCATGTAAAAGAGGATGTGAATAATTTCTGTCTTGAAGAAGGCAAAATCTACTAGATTACAGCACAGGAAAACAAAAACCCACAAAGGTATTTGACATCTGCACTAATCTGAATTTTTGCCCTTAGACATTATTCCTATCTTGAAAATGAGACTGAATCAACTTAATGCCAGATGGGCATACTTAATTTAAAACTATATGCAATACAGATAGACAGCATCCTATATATATCTGATGTTTGCAACCCTGCAGACAAATGTAACTAGTTGAGGATAATCCATAGATTTAATAACGTAGTTTTTATTTAGTGTTTCATTGTGAATTTGTGGCCAATCTTTCAATCCAAAAATAGCAGCAAAGAAATGTTTTGAGAATTATCACAGTGAATTTTCCTATTGACTGTATGTCAGGGCCATATGATTTTATTTATATTGATTAGCACTAAGCCAGGATTGTGTTAAACAAGGCTCATAAGTAAGCTATTACAGCTCTACAGTTTACAAATTATAATGGCTAAGTTCACATAAGACTTCTAAAACTAAAATCCCTTCTGGTATATGGCTTCTTGGTATAATTCTTGCTGCTCATTGTCATATTTTAAATCCTTCCTGGCATAGGACAACCTTCTCCAATTGTTTCTGCCCATCCAATATGAAGAAGCGAAAGATCCCTTCCTTCAGATTGCTATCATCATGGGATTCAGAGTTGGCCTTTTCTTTCATCCCTCTCTGCACTTAGAGCACTAAATTCTACTCTTGTTCCTAAATTGATGATCTTACATCATCATCCCATTCCAAGCTCATGAGCTATACAATCTGTTCATTTTAAGTATCAGAGTTAAACTAATATTCCCCTCTCCCCTTATTTCAGTACCATCCAGCAGCAGCTTTCAAGGCTGAAAAGCTGTTATATTTCATCATCTATTGTGTTTGGAGACATTGTGGGATGACTGAAGCAGAATTTCAGACTTTGGGAGGTACAGTCTCATCCTCTTCTCTTACCAGCCAGGGCCTCCATAGCCATTTTTCTACAGCATTTGCTCCCTGCATTTGCATTTTATTTCTTGAGTTTGTCCCTTTCACATTTGTCCCTTTCCCCCTCCTGCTTTTGACACCAATTTCTTTCCCAGCTTTCAATAAGGTAGATGATCGCTGAGCTTCCCCACTCTATCCGGGGAAGATGAAGCAGCATTTGCCAGAGTTCGTTTTAACAGTATGCTGAAAAGCCTCTTTAATTTCAGATGCAGCAATCTTACTTTTTCCTCCAGAAATTGCCTTTTTTTAAGCACTTGTTCCATAGTTGTCAGGTTCAATCACTATCCTTGGTGGATTTCCCAAAGCATGGATCTGCCCTTTGGAACAGTGATGACCCAAGATCCATACAGTCAGACCCCGTCATCCTTGACAAACCTCAGACCTAATCTTTTTCAAAGACACAGGGCCAGGATGTATGTGAACCCACCACTGAGATTATCCAGTTTGTTTAATGGTCATGACCCTCCTTCCTCTTGCCTTTTCTATTACTCTCTTTTGACATATTGAATTGCTTTTTATTAACCCAGCTGGCCAAGAGTCATTTGTAAGTGGGCAGACTTAAAAATTGAAATTATAAATCAATGTATGATTTTCTGTCTCACCTTGGCTAATGACAGGTCAAATGCCATAGATAAAATCACTGCAGATTATGAGTCGCAGTCAATAATCAAGGCCACACCTTTCAGCAGAGTGGCAGTAAAGGTGTACTGGAAGCAGGGTAAGAGACAGTTGGGAAAAGAACAGCTAATATTTTTTGCCAATTAGGTCATTTCAAGGATTGTTCTGTGTTTGTGTCTGTGTGTGTAACTATTTCGCTAGTGGGAAAAAGTCTCCAATCATTTTGATCAGGTTCTTTTTTAAACAAAAAAAAATTCTCCTACAGATTGTTCTTCAGATCTACTTGTGTTCTTTTCTTTTAAAAAAATGCTTGTAAGAGGATTAACAAGTAGCAATTATGTTTTAGAAAGGAAACGGCATCCTATAGCAAATAATGCAGAGACATAATCTTCATAATTGATAGCAGCAAATTGGTATTTTACACTTTCTAACAGAATGTGAGAAAAACCTGCTTCGGTTGATCAAATTATGCAACTATAAAAAATGATTGGAACATCTGCTCTGCATGACAATTGGGATCCTAAATGCAGCTTGTTAGCTTAATGGTTTTATAAGTGTAAGCAGGCCTCTATAGAGAAGCAGTTGTCAGAAAAGGTGCAACATCATAACAATCTCCTACCTCTTGTGTGTATCTTGATTGTCCGGAAAAAAAAGCACCAAGATAGATTCCTCTGTATCAGCAGTTATTTTACCTCTTTCAGTACAAGTAGTCCTCAACTTTTGATCAACTTTTGGATACGTTGGCCTCCAAAAGTTATTTAGGACTTAAATTTGCACTTGTGTCTATCACAAATTGTCATGCTACCCCCAGTGGTTACATGATGGCAATTCAGGCACTTGGCAAACTTACTCACATTTACAAATGGTTATGGCTATCCTTTGGTCATGTAATTGCAATTGGCAATATTTTTTGCCAAAAAAGAATGACCATTGAGGAAGCTGAGTTCACTTAACCAATGAGTGAGTTCCTTAATGACTATGATGACTCAACTTATGACCACATTAATAAAGCTGCTTACCTCACAAACAGGGTACCAGGATTAAAGCAACTACAACAGAATGCAAACAAAATCCATGATGCCCAAGGATAAAACCCACATCAACAGTAGCACTCATCCAATTGTGTGGCATAAATGTGTGGGACAACATACTGGAAACAATTCTAGGTATCTTAGCAATTAGCATCCCATATGGATTTTGTTGCATTATTGAAAGTGACAAGTTGTGCTATTTTAGGAACTGGGATTTATCTTTATTTACATTAATATAATAAAGCAATGTTTTACATTCCATGAAGTTTAAAATAGATGTTAAATATTCTGCATACTTGCCAAACAGAAGTAGTAAAACAACCCTCCACAAACAGTATCTTATAAGTAAATTAAGCCAATTCCTTGCCACCCTGGAAAGTATCCAATTTAGGAAGGCTTCACAGGACAAAGATGATTTTATATATAGAGAGAGAGACAACCACCAAAGTAGGAGAGAATCAGAACAGGATAAAGTGAGCCCTACAATAACTTCACCTATCTCCAAATTCAAGCTACAAGAAATTATATGTCTCAGTCATGTGACATGTCATAAAACATGAATGAATTGATGCGGAGAGCTGGGGGAAGTATATTATACAGGCTTCTACCAGACTAATCTTATTTCCATTGCATAACAGTGTTGATCATCAAAGGCAGAATAATCATGTTTCTTTTTGCTTTTACTATGTCACCTGCTTATCACTGGCATTTTGCACTTTGAACACTGTTCAGATTATTAAGCATTTTTGTAATGTATCTCAGAATTATCAGCATACATGCAGATATGTACAATGTCCATGTAGGTGACTTAACAAATCATTCTGGTTTCTAGATATATTTTCCAAAGCAAAGTGATTTATACAGACTGGGGTTACCTATCCATCGAACTAACATGTGGCTGTTGATTATGATCTAGTACTACAAATACAGTTATTGAGATCAATCCTGGTTGATGGCTTAGAATGTGCTATGAACTCAGGAAGCTATGGTTTAATAAATCATGACTTAGCTCAAGATATATACCAGTTTATTCAATCCTGAACTCTATATGGGAGTGATTGCTGAGAAATACCAGAGTTAACCAATGGATTCCATGCATAGCTTGAGTCTGTATGCACCATAGCTTAATTCTTAACTACTATAGCATATATTTCCATATGTATCAGGCCAGACTAAAAGGGAAAGGAACAGATCCTATGGCAGTTAGTTCTTTAATTTGTTTTGCCCATGCAGAAAGGGGAAAAAAGGGTGCTGGCTCTGAAGAACGGTTGAAATGCTTTAGTTGTGCCCTTAACAAAGGAAATTCCAAAACACTTTGGATGTTTTAAGAAAGGCAAGAACCCAAGACATCCCTGAAAACTCAAAGAATCATCTGAAACAGAGGCCAAATTGCAAAATTCCAAAATATGAAGCCATTCTGTCTTTTCACACTTTAGCTATAACTAAAAGGATGAATTCAGAGCAGCGTTTCTCAACTTTAAGATGTGTAGACTTCCACTCCCAGAATTCTAATGAAGATGAAATCCATGCTGACTGAGGAATTCTAGAAGTCTACAATACACATCTTCAAGTTGTTAAAGTTAAGGAGCACCGATTCAGCGCAAGAAGGATTTCTGATGTCCGTTCTATTGATAATTTCTACTTATAGAAAACTACTCCTCTTAAGTGCACTGTTAGAAAAATATGACCAATTCCTATGATCAACTCCAATGGAGGGCAGAGAAGAAAGTAGCAATGGTTTGCTTTTGACATTGTTTTGGCAGGATGCAAGTTTGCATTATAGTCTTAAATTGCTCTTAAAATCAACCCCTTCCCATTACTCTCTGCCACTCACTTCAGGTTCTAATATTGCTAATACTGCAAAAGGAAAAAATAGCCCTCTTAGATTCAGTCAATGTAGAGGGGACATAGACCACTCTGACAAAAGATATGTTTATAGCAGAAGAATTGCACAAGCAGCAGTGTGTGTGTGTGTGTGTGTGTGTGTGTGTGTGTGTGTGTGTGTGTGTTAGGATAAGATAGTTCACTCCTCCCCTCATTTCCTGCTTATTGCTGAAGGCCGCAATAGTTTGCTCATATACTTTCATTTGATTGGTCTTTCCCCCCCACCCCAGTTCCCCCTCTTAATTGTATAGTGATTGCAGCATTCAAAACACTTCAGTGATGTTTTTGACATTTCCACCACCCACATACCTTCATGTCCTGCAGTAAGAAAGTTTAAAGAAACTGCAGCTGAAATAACACGTATACGTCCTCTGACTCCTCTTTTCCTGTTGCTTCCCCCTGTGCAACATTACAGACTATGATGAAAACCTGTCTATGTTATGCAAATCAAGATAGCTGGCATCTATATGCAAAACTGACCGCACTTCTAAAACTGAAAGAAAACTCTGCACCACATAGCCTCCCTGAAGTCTGAAACTCAAGTCCATACTAACTGACTGGAAAATACATTAAGAAAATATTTTAAATTTCCTTTTGAACCATAAATGTATAAACCTGGATATTTCAAAGAAAATAATAAAATCCTGAATTTCTTAGGAAAAGAAATGTCATTTGCAAAATAACATGTTGTTTGCTTATTTGCTCTAACTACAAAGCACGTGCTTTATTTTTTTCTCTATAGGGCACATGTAGTAGCTGCAGCAATAACTTTGGGAAAACATCCAAGAAGACCTTCTCACCATCTTGTATCTTCCTTATGATAACTTCTGGACTACCCTAGCTTTATGAACCCCATAAAATTGGTTCCAACTTCTGGTAAAAGCTGTCTGTTCTCTGGACAGGACATAAAGAAAACAGATGACAAAAAACAAGGGACAGGTGGGGAAGAATGACTTATAGAAACTTAGTCTTTCCTGCACTCACTCACTCCTGAGAAAGTATTTTTTACAAAAGAATGTCATTCAGATCAGGGGAAGCCCCAACCCCAGAGTGGGAGGATTAATTTTTAGCTTGCGATCTGCACATTTGCTCAACTTTGTTACATTTCCTATATAGGTAGTCTTCATTTAGCGACTATCTCGTTTAGCGACTGCTTGCAGTTGCAATGCTGATGAGACAGTACTACCTGTAATCCCGCTTTCCATGTAGTTTTCAACAGATCAATTTCTACTGAAGACAATCTCTGGCACAGAATCTCCTACTGAACATACATTTGGAAGGAAGGGGATTGTTTTATGAACAACAGTTCTCTCCTTTTGCCTTTTGTCTCAGCTTTTTATTTCTGATTTTTGAGCCAGCGTATATATTAAAGATAGAAAAAACATTAGAAAAGAAAGTGAGGTCAAGCAAGTACTTGTTTTCACAATTCTCAAATCTAGATTGTTCTTTATTTAGAATGCCTTTCCAACTGTACATCTTCCAGAATTTTTGGCCCCAATTTCTGATAATTCTAATAATTCCCAACCAGAACAGACAATAGGCTCTTGCTGAGGATAATGCCAGCTGGGAATTTTGCTACAGTCCAACATTTCTAGAAGAACACATTTAGAATAAGATGACTTGATGGGAAGCATGGACCACTAAAAAGCAAATATTGGCTTTTGCCTTGCAACCAATATTTAAAAACGTTCTGTGGAATATTCAGAATAGCAAAGAATACAATTTTACACTTCCAGGTTTTAAAAAAATTGGTCCAGCACTTCAGGTACAAAGCACTAACAGACAGAAGATATGCACCACCTAGTGAAGAGTATCTGTAGTGCTGCCCTCCTGTGAACTGGGCATTTTGTACGAAGTGTGCTTCCCTTTCAGCAGAGGAACAAACTGTTGCCAAAATGGCAACCCTAATATGTCTGCTCAGTCTACTATTTTTTGGACAAAGCCTCTTTCTCAACCCATCTCCACCAACTCAGCGAATGACCATTTCCCCCCACAGAATGGCAGACAGTATCATTTCAAAACACTGTCTGAGAAACAGACTATCTCTCCTCTTCATAAAGCACTGCTCCTTGTTCAAATGAAATAGAAATTATATTAGATGCAGTTTCTTGATTGTTTTAAATCAAAGCTCAAGTGTGCATGAACACACAAAGGAGATTGTATCCTCCGTGGCTAGAGTAACACAAAAAGGAAAGCACCATGGGAAATATGCCTCTGCATTAACACCACCCTTTCCCTGCAACTGGAAAAAAACTGCCAGGCTTCAGGTGAAGAGAGAAAAAGCACTTATGCTGACTTTACCTGCACAAACAAAATGCAGGGAGTTGCAAAATTAGGCAAGAGAAAGGGAGAGGGGGATGAACATGAAACAACGTTGCTGATGCTATTTATCCAGGGCACTGCATAAGCAGATAGGCCCCCAACCCCACCCTAATGGAGAAGCTATCAGTCACCACATATGATGGATGAAAGCACAAAAACTGAAATAGGAAAAATTAATTGCCAGCCAAAGGAAACAGAAGCTAACAAGGGAAAGGAATCAATTGTTGGCCTACATGGAAATCTGACAGCAAGGGATTTATCAGAAACAATAATAATGAAGAGAAACGGAATGAACAGTCACACACCACAGAAAGGAAAGGCAGAAAAACAGAGCAAATGTGCGAAATACAGGATTTCCTTGTTTCTCTTGCTTTAGCTGCTGTCTGATGTGGAGAGGGAGAGGGGAAGAGAGAGAAAGAGAAAGAGAGAGAGAGGGAGGGAGGGAGGGAGAGAGAGATTCGCTATTCTTCCAAAAGAATACTAAAGAAATACTAAAGCCCCACTCTTTGTATCTACTTAACAGAAACAGCACAAAATCTGTTTCTGCAGAGTAGGGAAGAAGCAGAGGGCCAAAGAGATGGATCTGACTAATGACCAACATTTTTGTGTGCATGGGATTATTAGCCGCCTCAGCACCCAGACAGGTCCAGCAATTGGACAGGGGAGTTTCGCTCTGGATCACCCCTCTCTGCAGCGCTAACAAAGAGCAACAATGCCCATCGGCGTACATTAGACACGCAGAGATAAAGGGGAACGCGAGGCAACTTCTCCGCCGTGGCAGCGACAGGAGCCTGGAGGGGTCGCGCAAACCCTTCTTTCTCAATCAGGGGCCGTGTCAGCCACACTCCTGACGGTCAGCAAAACCCGGAGTCCTCAACTCCAAGCGCAGAATAGCGGCAGCGGCCAAGGCAGCCTTCTCTTCCCCGCCCTCCACCCCAGCGAAAACGCACAAGTCGCCCTGCAAGAGCCGCGCATCTTTGGCAATGGGAGGGGGAAAAAAAACAAACCCCGATTTGAATGAACGGGGCGACCTGGAACGGGAGGACAAGCAGCAGCAGCAGCTGGAGGGGACTCCTTTTGTTCGCTCTTTCCATTCACCTGCAGTGGAAAGTTACCCACTGAAAACCCCTCCTGTCCCCATCTCACCTCACGGCCACCTTGACGCTGCAGCTGTCACCCTGGGCGGCCATTCCCGTCTTCTTCTTCTTCTCCTCTTCCTTCCCTCGCCGCCGCCGTCGCCGCCCCGCACCGCAGGAGAGCGCTGCCCCTCAACCACCATGGAGCTCGGTGGGGCCAGGGCCGAGGCGAGGTTGCGACTCGGCTAGGAGCAAGAGGCGCGGAGGCTGAAGGATTCGAAGGAGGAGGAGGAGAGCATGCTGAGCTCCTGTCGGGTAGCGCGGGCGCTCGTCCTCTTCAGGAGAGAAAGAGAAGGCAGCCCCGAGCGGGAGAAAGCTTAGGCGGCGTACCCGCTTCCCATCCCGCCCGCCGCGGCAGCGGGACTGCGGAGGGAAAATGAGCGGCGACCGAGCCAGAAGTCGAGCGGGCGGAGAGGCTTGGTGGGGAAGAGGAGGGAGGCGGAAGGAGGGGCGCCAGGACGCGGAGGCGGTCACGCCCACCCACCCCCCGTCAACTCAAAAGGTGGGGGAGGGACTTGCGCCGAGTTGGGGCGGTGGGCCGCGTGCGAAGAGGCACGAGGGAAAGAGGGAGAGGGGCTCGCGGATGGAAGGGCTTCAGAAGTTGTAGGTCCAGAGGCTTGCAGAGTTTTTTTTTTTTTTAAGAGCGCCGCCCGCTTTGGTGCACGATCTCGGTGAAATCGCTTCCGTTCCTTCTAGCCGACCAGCTCTTGAAAAGAGACATATATATATATATATTCCCGGAAGAGAGTAAAGAGCTTGCAAACGAAATTGCCACAGAGCTCGCACGTGAGCATGAATTTTGTAGCGTTTTTCACATAGGTGGAAGGTGGGCTTTTTGCGGTGGTCGGGGTAGTAGCAGAACCAAGGGGTTGCTTCATTAACCCGTGGTTCTCTATTTGAATGACACCATACATTTCAGAAGCTGGTTTTCTCATATTAGGCAGAGTTGGCTAACTGGGTTTGGTGCATGGTGTGAATATCGCAGGCCTTGGCTTGCCTTTGGTGGGAATTTTCATCGAATGTTGTGGATATTAGGGTTTGTGCAACAGATTAGACTAAAATATGGCCTGTATCAGTAAACTGTATTGTGTAATTATAGTCAATATCACACACCTGCATGCATATGCATGGATGTAAAGATTCTGTTGCTACAGTACCTCCTTGCTTATAGCTGAAAACCAAAATGTGGCCTATGTTAGCCTCCATTAGTTGAAGATTGAGATTCTCCTAGGTCAAGGGTCTCCAAACTTGGCAACTCTTAAAGACTTGTGAACTTCAGTTAAGCCTGACTAGGTGGCTCAAGTGGCTAAGACACTGAGCTTGTCCGATCAGAAAAGTCGGGAGTTCAGTGGTTCAAATCCCTAGGACAGGTCTCGTATGAACAGGGGGTTGGACTAGATGACCTCCAAGGTCCCTTCCAACTCTTGTTACTGTTAGCCAATTCCCAGAATTCTCCAGCCAGCATGGCCATTACGAAGAGTTCTGGGAACTTAAAATTGCTTCTCAAAGTTGTCCAACTGAAAAATGCTGACCTAGTCCAATCCTTTGCGATGTGCAAAAAAGTCAGTGAGGTGAGGCTGTTCGGACATTTACAACAAAAACCTCCAAATATGAGACACTGCAACCTGCATCAGTCAGCTATTGAACAGGTCTTATAATCAGGACGCTTTGCCTGATATGTTTTTTTTTGTAGATGCCAGTGGAAATAACATTCTAAATCATAAAGTGGAGAGGACATCTTAAAATGCTAACATCTTCCTGTAGCTTCAGTTATATAAAATCACTGACATGGTTCTCTGCCATTTTGAAGCAGGAAACTAAAAAGTTTTAGGTTCTGTGTCCTATTTCATAAATGGATTGCAGAAATCTAGATGAACGTTAGATGGCAGCAAAGAGTTGGCATTCTTTGTTGTGATTTTAAGGAGTTTTGCAGTCTAGTTTTGGAAATCAAAAATACCTTTAAAAAACAAAGACCTGGTTCACACAACACACTGAGCCATAAAATTGATATGGTTCTGCTGGAATGTTCTTAGTATACATGTTAAACTTCATTTTGTTTCTAATCATTAAATAAGCTATACCTGGCTGCATTTATACAACATACAAGGTCATCATTAAAAAAACACACAATATGACAAGGTGTTGTGTAAACCAGCCCTTTATAGTGTAGTCACTTAATATTTATTTATTTATTATTTATTTATTGGTTCAATTTATATGCTGCACTTCTCCGGAGACTCAGGGCAGTTTACAATGCGTTAAACAATAGTCTTCATACTTTTGTATATACCTGCTTAGTAAGGCTTTCGGCCCCCTCTAAGCGGTGTTCTTTTTTATACAAAGTCAGTTTATTGCCCCCACAATCCAGGCCCTCATTTTACCTACCTCGAAAGGATGGAAGGCTGAGTCAATCTTGAGTCTGGTGAGATTCGAACTTGCAGTAATTGCAGGCAGCTGGTGCTAGTTAACAGCACTTTAGTCTGCTGCGCCATCAAGCTCTTTGTGTAATAAGGTCAAAGAAACATTGCAAGATTCTCTCTCCCTCACATCCTGCCCAGTTTTCATGTCACCTTACCTACTGTGACTTTCACTTTCCCATAAAATATAAAGTGCAGGCCTCCACAAACACCTTATCATAAAATAAAATGCAGTTTACATATCGCAATAGCTGAGTTTTCAAAAAAAAACCCTCCCACTTATGCTGTGGTTTAGCATGTGGTATGAACTTTGTCCATTCATTCAAAGCCATGATTTTAAGAATCTTCCTTTACTCTCAGTGACTGGGAAAGGAGCATTCTTTTCACAGCTGTGATAGGTGTACTGAATGTTATATTGGTCAGATAAGTCACACAAAGATGTAAAGCGAAACAAGACAATCCCCATTTCCACAGAGAGTAGACTGTATAGCCTAATGAAGTTAACCAACTTTTCTGGGTTCACATAACCATAAACTAATTGTATACGTTGGATTTATGCAAGCTTCAAGTTTGTGTTGCTTAGTTTATGATTCGGGATGCTGGGTGAACAGGGTCCCTAGACAGAAAAGGATTTGGAATAGGGTTCCGAGTTCAGCATTATTGTAATAACAGAGGCACACATCGCAATAGCAGGGAGGTGAACAGAGTGCTAAATTATGAAAATAAGGGGGACCAACTTAGGCTGCTTCATCACAGTTCCGTCAGAAATGCATTTATGTTTTCCAGTTTAAGTTTTGGCAACCGTGCTAAAGTCTACATGCCATTTATCTCCTTCAATTCATTATGGGGAAAAGGGTATGGGGAAAAAAGGGTGTGATTAAATGTTAAAGACTGGAGGATGGATTTCTATTTTAGAAGATGCTATAAATAATTTGTTCCAAGTAGCTGTATTGATTGAATTAAAATAAATCTGGATGTGTTTCTGTAAGCAACAGCACAGTTGCTTAATCAGTGAACTACATTTCTTTTCTACAAATACTTAAATCATTTTTATATTAACATAACGAACCTGGTCCTCCTATTTAATTGTATTAGAAAAATCTCTGGGCATTCTCTGAGATGTCCATGGATGTCTTGCAAAGCATGATGAAAAATAAGTAAAGAGCTCAGCTCATTTTTTAAGGAATGCACATAAAATCTGGCAGAGCTTTAATTTAACAAGATGTAACTTCCATCTTGACTTTCTTTGACCACACCCTGCATATACTCCTGGTATTGCCAACTAATGTCTATTCTTCTGACAAACATTTTTCTAGCAATTTATCTCTGGAGATATGTCTCATGTTTGAGTTAATGACCTTGCCTATACTTGGTTTAATATGTAATCAGAGTGTTTAGGGTGAGGGTAAATTATTATGTAAAATAATACCATTTGTAATGGGCTGTTAAATAGCGAGTTTGAGGTAGTGATCATGATATCAGATTAGAAACTGGGAGACTGAGAGTTCTAGTTCTGCCTTAGGCATAAAACCAATTGGGTGACTTTGGACCAATCACTCACTCTGTTCCAGAAAGAAGACAATGGCAAACTATTTCCTGTTCAGGTAATTGCCAGGAATCAACACTGACTCAAAGGCATTAAAATACACACACACAGAAACACACACACACACACACACACACACACACATACAAAGGGGCACTGTTCGCTGTTATTAGTGAATGACATAGACTGTAACATCAGTTCTGGATCAGCTTATGGATTTTGCTCATCAGCTCATGGATTTTGTGCTGATCATTATGCAAATGATTTTTTTCTTACATTTTTTAATTCTTGTATGTGGTCTGTAGCACTGCAAATTACTTATGTTATCTTCTTGGACCAGTGTTCAATTTAATAGAGGGAGATCGTGTGGAAAAAGAAAATTTTCATATTCAAGTTAATTGCCAATAACTGCCCATCATATTTGGTTCAATGAATTATAAGATTCTTCAGAAACATTTCATTAATATAAAGGTAAAGGTTCCCCTCGCACATATGTGCTAGTTGTTCCTGACTCTAGGGGGGCAGTGCTCATCTCCATTTCAAAGCCAAAGAGCCAGCAGTGTCTGAAGACATCTCAGTGGTCATGTGGCCAGCATGACTAAACACCAAAGGCGCATGGAATGCTGTTATCTTCCCACCAAAGGTGGTCCCTATTTTTTTACTTGCATTTTTTATGTGCTTTCAAACTGTTAGGTTGGCAGAAACTCAGACAAGTAATGGGAGTTCACCCTGTTATGCACCACTAGGGATTCAAACTGCTGAACTGCTGACCTTTTGATCACCAAGCTCAGCATCTTAACCACTGAGCCACCACGTCCCTCTTTATTAGTATAAGACCATACTTATACAATGAGTTTTCTAGTGTACTGCAAGCACAAATAGTAAAAATGTGTGCAGCTTGGTAGATTTATATTTTTTGTGTAGACTGATAGAAGCCAGTTGGTTGGGTTTTTTTGAGGATACTAGTCTTGAATGCAGAATTACTTAGCATTATGGAGCAATAGGACACTTTCTTTTTGGTTGTGTTCATATTACATACACAACAAGAAATCTCAGTGAATTCATACAAATAATCCAAAATTGTCCTCATGAGACAACTTTTTGAATGAGAGTTCAGGCTTAACATGTTGTTTTCACTCTAAAGTGCTACCATCTCAAACAAAAAGTATAACCTTTAGTTAAAAAGAACCCCAAAGCAGAGGCTAACTGAAATTCAAACAACATATTAAATATGAAAACTTAGTTTCATAATTGTACATGGAAGCTAAAAGAGGTGCCAATTCATGCTTACTGAGGTTTCTTCTTCATGCACACACCTCTGAGATTATCCCAAAGGTGCTTTTTCAAGATGCATGGGGACATGTTTCAAGATGTTTCGTTTTTCATCCAAGAAGCTTTCTTCAGTTGAAGAAACTTCTTGGATGCAAAGCAAAATATCTTCAAAGAAAAACCAGAAAGTCCAGTTGCTTCTTGAAAAAGCACCTTTGGGACAGCCATGACTTGGATGACTGAGAATCTCTACAGACACACCTGAGATTATTAATTGCATGTCAGCAAGTATCTTCTCAATAAAGAAATTAATTACAAAATACAGCGTGGCTTGATATTAATCCTGCTGAAGTATTCTCCATTGTGTCATTAAAAAATTGGAAGCAACTGAATGGCTAAACAATCAACATTAATCGAGGGTAAATTATCCAAGGCACATCAGACGACAAAGCAATTAATGATTAGCTATTGTTTCTGTTTATTCCCCTTTTTGACTGGTCTCTGAATTGTCTTTGTGAAAGCCATCTGGCACTTCCTTTTTTAAAAAGGGGCATATAATAATTGGGGATGAAGACTGAATCTTGCCTTGCAGGCTTTATGTCTACAGCTCATGCATGCACACCAGTGGTGGGATTCAAAATGTTTTACTATCAGTTCTGTGGGCATGGCAGGGGAAGGATACTGTAAAATCTCCATTCCCACCTCACTTCAGGGGAAGGTTACTGCAAAATTCCTATTTCCTCCTGATCAGCTGGGACTCGGGAGGCAGAGAATAGATGGGGGCCGGGCCAGTCACAGGTGGTATTTACTGGTTCTCTGAACTACTCAAAATTTCCACTACCGGTTCTCCAGAACTGGTCAGAACCTGCTGAATACCACCTCTGATGCACACCCTTCTGAGAAATAAAAGCAAAGACGGATTAGAAGTGATTGGTCAGTTGTATATATGAAAGCAAAAGGAGAACTACTGTTCTGGGGCCTGAAAATATGCTAGACTTAATCTTAACGTAAATCAAATTGAGTTCTGGCTACAGATTGATTATTGGGATTACAACATAATGAATTCCCAACTCAGGCTGGGCATATCTGCAGGACACCAGGCTTGGAAAGACTCTTCGAAGTCAACTACACATTGGCTTGTCTTTCAGTGTGTTACAATGATGTGTCTGTTCAAATACATCAAAAACCTGCTTATCTAAATTGCTGTCTATAAAAATCATCTCAAAGGAAAATGCCTGGCGGCCTCGGGAGAGAAAATTATTTTAAGAAGTCATACATGGAAATTTCATTGTCATTTACCTTGACATAAGAGTGTGACTGTTTATTCAGTGAATTTACAAAGGAATCCATTTCCAATCTTTCCCTCGACTCAAAAGACATAGCTCTTTATTTGATAGTAATTATTAAAAGCTTCTTGAGAAATTAGAGTTGAGAAATTGATTCTTACTCTGGCATGCACATCCACCTCTGTATTGTATTGATTTTTTAAAGTGTTTTTCTTAATGCATCCAAAATAGTACAACCAGTGACCAAGGCATTAGTAGATTCAGGGGATTCTATGATGGAACAGGAGCATTTGAAAGAAAACCATACAAAAAAATTTGCTTAAAATGTGGTAATTGTAATGGCCCCGCAGTCACAGTGGAGTTTTGAGTGATTTGTCATAAAAGGATATTACAGTACTTTGCATGGAATGAAGTGGTTGGACAACCATTCTTCATACCACATAGTTTTATCTTATACGGTAGTGTAGAAAATCAAAAGTCAGTCCAAGGAAAAGTAAGACCGACTTTTAGAAATGTATCAAATGTAAGGAGTCATGATGATACAGAGCAATTTGGATTGAGCCTCACCAAGGACCACTCCCTCTAGAAACAAAAGAAAATATGAATGTTTACATATTGTACTTAAGTCATAGAAATCTATCAGTGACTGTATTGCTGTTAATGCACAATTGATATAAGAGAATATTTGTAGCCCAGGGCTGAGCTGTAACAAGCCATGATGAACTCAATACGACAACATATACATCATGATACCATAATGCAAATGGCATGATTATGTATTGATGCCACAACTGACAGAAATCCATAAACCATGTCATTTGCATATTGGTAATTTGCCCCAACATTGAACATCTGTGCCAAGATACAGAACCTCTCCTCCCTATCAGACTGAAATAATCTCTCCCATCTGTCTTGAAGAGTCCCTATTTCTGCTAGTATGTTAACCCAGATATTGTCATGGACCAAATTTAATTCTTTACTGACAAATAAAAAGTGGCATAAATTAGATGGGTATGAATATAGCGATGAACATTTTTAATTTCAGGCCTTCTTGCTTATCCCCATCTGACCCCAGTCTGTAATGAGCCTTTAAAAAAACAACCTTGAAATTGCTATTAGAAAAAGCAAGCAGAAATACATTTGCCTGAAAACAAGCAGACTTATGAGCAAGTCCTGCAATTATTTGTAAGGTGCCTGGAGTCACTGAGAGTGAGCTGGGCAACGATATAAATTGACTTAAATAAATATTTGGTCGTCTTTACATTATTTATTCTTAGATTATTCCTGTGTTCTTCCTTACCCTTTTGCCTGGTGAAAAACAATGATATAAAAGAAGAACAGAACTACAATAAGACAAAAGGGCAATAATGGTACAAGCCCAGCAATGAGGCCTCTGCATGCATTTTAGAAACTGGCCTGTGGCAATAAAACAGCAAAGCAACTCCTGTTACTGAGGTCCCTTCTAGCCAAGTTCTTCCCTTTGTAACTAATTTATAATTAAATGCTTTGACATGGAAATGATTCCTTGGACAGCTGGAGAGATGGTTGCTTATTGCTCCAGGGTTTCCAGTAGCTCAAGCAGACTGTAATCAGAGTTTGGCCTCCAGAGAGAAAAGGATTTGCTTTAACAGCCCAACCCCCTTTTTCATAAGCATCCCTTTATTCATTCTTCTTTTACGAGTTAACAAATAAAAACCCAGAGAGCAGCTAGGCTCTGTTGATTCAATACCTCTCCTGGGATGCATAATTTCTCATTTGAATATCTATTAACCTTGAGAGGAAACCTGTTCTGGAAGACACTGGCTGCAGGGTTTAGATTCTTAATATATAAAGGAGGTGAAGATGACATGGCAGGTGCACTGGACAGAAAGCTACAGCTAAGCAATAGCTTTGCCTGCCTTGTAAAAGGATTTAGCTATTTCTGGCTGCTTTTATAGCAGAGGTGCTAACTGATGAGAAAAAAAGGATATTGACTTTCATAGCCATTCCATTTATGTATAGCAATCAGAAGATTTTAAAAGTTTTAAATTTATCATTGATATCCCATCTTTCATATGCTAAAATTAGCAGATTAAGCTTCTACTATTAAAGCAGAATACGATTTTTAAAAAGTTTATAAAAACTGGATAAGCCTAATATAACACAATCTGAAACAACAACAAAATATAAACCAAGAATATGCGGTTCTTTAAAGATCAGAATTCTATAATTTAAAGAGTTGGAATTTCTTAACTCACTATAGTTGGAACTTGAACAACTTTCTAAATATAGATTTGGAAATTACAGCTAACCTTTTAAAGTGTGAATGTTTTAATTTAAAGATCTTTAACTCCTTAAATTTCAATGGAGTCCCAAAATTGCAAACTATTATGAACCCTAGGAATAAAATGAGATAAAAGTCCAAATTCATACATAATCTAAAATGTATAAAGCGTAATTTAAATTTTAAAACATATGCTTCAATATTGAAGTAGGTTGTACTGGGGAAAATACTGTACGTATATTTTGTTAATGGCTTTATAACAGCTTGGAGATTTAATATAAATAAGCAGTAAAAATCTTCTTCCCTATGTTGGATTGTATGAATGAATGTCTATATACACCATTTTTCTAAACAAACAAACAAACTGATCAGTATCTCACTGTTTGTAACAGCCGTGTATAATTTTTATGTGTAAACTGCATTTAAATCTTTTGCAGTTTAAAATATATCAATGAAAATTCAAATGTATAAAGAAAACCATTGGGGGACTTTCTGTTTATTAAAAGTGTTAGTTTTTAATCATTTCTGTGTTTTTTTCTCCAGATTCTTCAATATAATTTAAAGGCATTTTTCAGAATGCTTACCAAACTGCCAACGGGAAGAAATGTTACAATACTTTGGAACTATGTAATGATCCATCTAAATTACAGGCTATAGATGTTATGAGACCTGGATGAGCAAGAGATTCTCTTTTCACCTGTGCAAATCTCTCTAGGAATCCATTCCTAAAATCTCTTCTAAGGCAGCCAAAAAAACCCGCCCCCTTTTCCATCTGTCATCTCTTCTGCTTGCCTATCAGGCTGGAAATCAATCAGGCCACCATGAGCAGATTGTGTAGCGCTTTCATGGTAATCATCCAAAAACACAAAAGTGGCTACCACTATAGAGCAATACTGCCAAGAAAACAACGGAACGGCCATGTTATAGGCCCTTTACAGAGATGAAGCTGAGCTTTTCCGTCTCTCCAACAGCATGGCAGCCGTGTCTTCCACATCTGTCAGTTCTGCTTGGAAGGCTGCAACCATCTCATCTCTTGTCAGTTTCAGAAAAGAATCATCTTTAGCTAGGAAACAAAGTCCCTCAGAGGCCAGTGCCTGCATTGAAGAGGGGGAAAAAGATTAGCTGGGTATTGGGAAAAATAAAATTTGCTTTAAGGATTAAATCAAATACCTAACTCAATTTTGTACCTCAGTACAAAACTTAAAGTTCTGAATTAATCGCTTAGACTTATACTATAACGCTTTACAGTGCTTTACAGCCCTCTCTAAGCGGTTTACAGGGTCAGCATATTGCCCCCAACAATATGGATCCTCATTTTACTGATCTGAAAGGTGGAAGGCTGAGTCAATCTTGAGCCTGGTGAGATTTGAACTGCCAAATTGCAGGCAGCCGGCAGTCAGCAGACGTAGCCTGCAGTACTGTACTCTAACCACTCTGCCACCATGGCTCATCAATGAGAATGGCCTGTATTTTCTCAGGTATTTCAAAGTATCCTACCGCTGGAAGGTATCTTTGAGATCATCTAAAGGTAGTCCTCACTTAACAAAAGCAGTTAGTATCAGTAACTCAATGGCTAAGCAATACAGTTGTAAAGCATATCATGTGACATGCCTACTTACAACAGCGGTGGTGGCAGTTTCGGTTGCCATTGTTAAGCGAATCCCATGCAATCAATAGGCCCGGTCATGACTTCCTGCCCATTGATTTTGCTTTTTGGAAGCTAGCACTGAAGATCGCCAATGACGATCACTTGACTGGAAAGCTGTGGCTGTCAAAATTGCAAGCCAATTAACAAGAGTTTGAATCACAATCATGACTGCAGGGATACTATGACAGCCATAACTACAAAGAATGGTTGGAAATACATTCAACGCTGTTGTAACCTGCAACGTGATGTAAACATCACTGAAAAAGTGGTTGTTAAATGACTATCTACAAATCAAATGTTCCCCCATGCAGGGATCTGCAACTTCAGCATTTACTAATAAGATAACTTTTATTGTCATTTTTTTTCTGGGGGAACTCTGGCACACATGAAAAATGAAATTCTGTTGCCTCCTCTCAAAAGTGTACACACACATAACACACATATAGATATGCTATATACCAGTGGTGGGTTGCCCCAGGTTCGGACTGGTTCACAAGAACCGGTAGTAAAACTGGCGGGAGACTCCGCCCACTGACCCGGACGTCATCATAGGTGATCTGTGTATGCGCAGAAGAGTGTGCGTGCGAGCGAAGCAAGCGTGAGCGTGGCATGATGCTGCTATATACATACATATGTATATACAGTCTGACATATAAATACATATAAAATTAATCACTGTCCATTTTGAATACATAGCAGAAAGGGGTAGTCTGAGAGTTCACATGGTTGACACTATGTTATTAATACTGTAATATTATTCTAAGTCTTAATTTGATTTCTTGAGTTCACTACACTGCCTGTGTTAAAAATGTTAACCCCCCTCCCCCCCAAAGGCATACTATTATGTATTAATATGATGTGTAAATCCAATTTGCATCTCTACTAGCAAAATTGAGTGTTTGGGAAGTGAACGAAAAAGAGACAACCAATACTGGCTTACAAAAAGGGCAAATTTTACATTAAACCAGTGTTTTTCAAACCTGGCAACTTAAAAATGTGTGGACTTCAACCCCCAAAATTCCCCAGGCAGCATGCCCCTTCAATGTTCAGAATTCACAATAACCATGAAAGGCTGAATGTTTTTCTGTGATCAGGAAGAATTCTCCTTTGTTATGGATTAGAAAAAAATCGAGAGCAATGGCAGACTACAACAGTCCTTTTATATCGATTTTAAAAATATAGAAAAGCCTTATGGGACAGAAATATTTCAAAATCCAACTTCTTCTTTTTTTTTTTTACAATCTGAGGCATCTGTACCTCCATTCCCTAAAGGAAGATTTTTTTTGTCATATATTTCAGAAATCAATTAAATGCCACCACAGTAACTCATGAGATTTATAACTAAAGCAGCATATACCCCAGCAGCCATTTTATGGATAAGACCACTCCCCAGGCCAGGCAGAAGGATAAATCAACTCCCAACCCGGTTTTGTTCATTTATTAAAGAATTCAGCAGCACTAAATCAGAAACGGTCAGTTTCAGTTCAAAATAAAACATAGATTTCATTTACTAAAATATATCAGGTATCTTATCCTTTAAGGATCATTTCAGGGTGGTTCCCTGGGACTCATAGTGGAGTCCAACCTTGACTTTTAATCAACCTTTTGAAACCAAATTCATACAACGTAAGTGTTTCCTTAGGTGTTTGGAAAGCTTCCAGGAACTTTCAACCAATATCTTGGCTAGGTTGATCTGGTGTCCTCCAGGTAATTCCTATAATACCTATTAAGGAGGCTGTGCAATATTTCAGATTCAGTTCAAGGTGGATGGTTCAGAATACATGACTGCAGCACCACATCACAGAAGTGCAGCAGAGTCTCTTTTACAGTGGCCACACAATCCAGGGGGAAAAGTTGTTATGCTTTTAATGAGTCCTAGACAAGTGCTGTATACATGCTTACATTCTGAAACACTGCTTCCAATCCAAAGCAGCTCTGAAACCCTGCACAGTACTACTGTTTAGCATAAGACTGAGTCATAGAAAAACCCATCTGGAATATGGTCATTTTGATATGGACATGCCTATTCATGCCTGCTCATAGTCTTTGTTTAGATTAATGTTTCTCAACCTCAGAATAGCATAGCATAGCACATAGCACAGAATACTTTATTTAATTCAGCAACTTTAAGATGTGTGTAATGTCTGGGGAATTCTGGGAGTTGAAGTCCATTCAAGTTAAGAAACACTAGTCTAAAGACTGGTCAAGCAAATGGGGAAGAAAAGTCTGGCTCTCAAGTTATGTTCTTGAAAAAAGAAAAAAAACACCAGTTTCCCCTGCCAACAGTTTATGCTTAATGAAGGAACTTTTGCATATTAAAATTCCATAATTTTAACAGATTATTTCATAAATCCTATGCAATTTCCCCACTCAATGCCTTTGAATATAAGCATGAGCCTAGGTTTTTTAATCCAACTCTGTCTGCTCTTGAATAAAACGTATCTGAGGTTTTGTAAGACATAACATAGTTACTTTTAAAAAAATAATCAAGGTAGAGCTGCTTTAAAATTATTGACCTTTTAAGTCAATCCTACCTCATTTATCATTTCATTCACCCTAAACTAGATCCCAGCTACTGTGATTCATACATAATAGTTTATATCTTAGTCGTTATTCAGAGTCAGGCACTGCAGTATGTCAGTGTTTAAAGTCTAGGTCAGTGATGGCTAACCTTTTTGCCATCGTGTGCCAAAAGTGGGGGGAGTGGGGGGGGCTGGGCATGCACGTGCCCACACACATAATTCTATGTGCTCCACCCCATGCATGTGTACATGATCCCCCCCCCCGTGCTTCCCCCACTTTTGGCATGTGATGGCACAGTGGGCCCAATAGGTCCATTTTTTGCCCTCCCCAGGCTCCAGAGCCTTTCTAGGAGCCTGGGGAGGGTGAAAACTGCCTTCCCCACCCCCCCACCCCCAGAGGCCCTCCGGAGGCCGGAAATGGACTGTTTACCAACTTCCAGTGGGCCCAGAAGGCCCAAAAATCAGTTGACCAGTGTGCATATGTGTACCAGAGCTGAGCTCGCATGCCCACCAATACGGCTCTGCGTGCCACCTGTGGCACGCGTGCCATAGGTTCGCCATCACGGGTCTAGGTGAACATAACTAGTTATGGTTTATTTAATAAGCAATAGATAAGCAACGTGTGACTTACTGTCATGCACAAACCCATCATTATATTCTTATTCCCTGTATATCCTGGACATTATACAGATCCCAACACTAGTATTTGCCCACTGATGTACCTCTTGAAGAAATTGAAGAGTGGCTGGGGTATGGGCTTCTGGGTTCTTTGAAGTGCATTCTTCACTGTTGCTAGTAGATGGTGAAGCTTCACCATGATCTGTATCTTGAGTGACAATGTTCTTAAGAAATTGTAGATTTTAAAAAATGAATGGAAATCCTTCGACTTTACTGCCAAAATTTAAGAAAAACCCTGAAAAATGCAAGGTGTAACTATTCCTCCACCCTTTTAAATGTGACATTGCGGTTCAACTTGCTGCATTAGAAACATATGCAAAATATATATGGGGAAAAATATTTTGTATTTTTGCATATACTTTCCAGATATATACATAAATGCTCTGAGCTTATGCTTCTTTTACTATTCAATGCAACAGAAAAATATCTTGTTATAACAGTCTAAATTCTTATTTTTAGCTACTCCATCAATATTTTTATTCGTTTTCTCCCATTATCTTTCATAGTTTCATTTTTATATGGTGAAACATTGCTTTTTTGCTACTCAGAAATGAAATTTCCCTAAGTCGGATGAAAAACTGAAAACAGAATGTCTGTTTAAGGGGTAATATTATATTACTCTTTACTTAACAGTAAGCAATGAAGTGAACTAAATCTGCAAATAGGAATCTTTAATAGGAAGATATATAAGGATATAAGGAACATTTTGCTATAAAGAAGCTTTATAGCACCTAAGTTATAGAGAAATCAATAGTAGGTAATACAATACTATATAAATTGTATTACTTTCTCCTAATTGTGAAAAAGCTACACCTGAGCAAAGTAAACATTTCTAGCGAAGTAACTACTCACATATCCATTATGGTCAATTGCTGATAGAATTGTAAGTCTCTTTTCTAGTCAAATGTGGATAAATTAATCAAGTGTGAATAAACTTAATCTGAGTTTACATTTACCTGCTGAGTGGAAAATTGTCGTTCTGAAGAGCATCTGACATTGTTTGCTGATAATTTGCTCATTTTGTCTTGCTGCTTTTCATTTTGAATAGAACATTGCTTGACTGGGGGAAAATGGGAAACAAAAAAATAAAAATGATGTAATGATAATAGGGATGCATAGCTGAACTACAAGTAAATGACATAATATTTTTACTAGGCTAATAGCTCTTGATCTAACGTATGTAATGTATGTATTACACAGATCCTTTTGTTAGAGCAACAATTATCTCCCGGCCCCAAAGACAAGAGAATTTGAGACTAATCCTGTAGTGGAAATCTCCTGGTTTGGGGCAGTCTTGCATCATTTGGACAAGAAAGAGTGTATCAGACATAAGGAAGGTTGGCAGAACTCACTGAGGTGAGATGAATGAGGAGATGGTGGTACCATCTTCTGGTCGTTCAATTCATTCTCATATGTCATCCTGTGAAGCAAAACACTGATGATTAAATCCTAGTACCCTATCCAAATCAACTAATTAGTGTTCATTTGATAATGCTTTTAAGTACATGTAATACAAGCATTTTAAGTAATGCTTTTAAATGTTACAAACTATCCTTGTACACTGGAAAACTATTCTGGGATACTGATCAAATCAGTGGTGAGTTTCAAATTTTTTTACTACTGGATCTATGGGTGTGGCTTGGTGGCATAGGAAGGTTACTGCAAAATCCCCATTTCCTCCTGATCAGCTGGAATTTAGGAGGCAGAGAATAGATGGTGGTGGGGCAAGAATTTTTACTACTGGTTCTCTGAACTACTCAAAATTTCCGCTACCGGTTCTCCAAAACTGGTCAGAACCTGCTGAAACCCACCTCTGGATCAGATACTGATGGTCTTTTCCATTTTATCATTTGTTTTCCTGTATATCTGTGTATATTTAACATAACTGATGCAATACTGTAAGTTGCCCATTTGTGATTTACCAGTTTACATAATATGATGGTGACTTAAAATCTGATTACCAAAAACTGACTATGAATGGTTGAATTCAGGTGAAACTATGGTAAGAACTGCACAGTCATATGACATCAGTTTACATCTATGTATACTGAACTCAAATAGTTGTTATAATTCTACAATAATTTCTACAGTCTGAAAAAGTAATTTTGGAATGCTTTTGTTGTTTCTTTTGGCTTTAATAATACAATAATAATTTGAAATCATTAGCAGTTTTGGCTACTTCATTGCTAATCCCAATTTCAAATAATAAATAAAGCAATAGTGTCAGAAGAGATCTTTCTGTTCCACTGTTTATAATCCTTTTGTTTCCAGAACTATCTATTTTTCCTACTTCGTGTTCTTTAATTAATTACTGGTCTTTAATAGGAATTGTCCTAATTGTGTTTGGCCATAAATCTTTGGTGAAGAACTTTAGTCCTTGTAACCAGCTATTGGGACATATGCAGACTCTAAAAACAGGCAGAGAGAGCATTAAGCTAATCGACCTATAATGCCTGGAAATGATTTCTGGGAATATTGGTTAAGGCAGCCTGATTTATATCTTTTGTAGTAAATGCAGAATCCTTTTCATAATTTTTTTTTTCTTTTACACAATATGTTGGGCTGCTGTATGGTTTGGAAAAGGACTCTTTTAAAATTCCAGGTCCCACCTAATTATTTATACCAGAGTCATATTCTGAAATGAATGTTACTATCCAATCCTGATCCTAACTGTTCCCATTTTTTATCCCAACTTTAGTTCTTACCGTATTGTTGCATTGTTGTTAGCATTACTGTTGCTGTTGTTCACATTTGTGCTTCTTGCAGGTGGAAAGTCCTCAATGAATACTGGGGAATCTAATTCTTCACTACCCATCTCGGTGAACTGCAGAGGTCTTTGGTTTGCCATGTGTGGTGGAAGTGGGCTGCTGGGTTCGATGAAGTTCTCAACCTGGCCAAACAAGCCCCCTGTTCTCTGAATTCAATGAAGAAAGAGAAAATTTGGCCACCTTTTTTTTCTAAAGCCATTTTGTGTTTCAGCAGCAGAAAACTGAAGAAGCTGAAACTGAAGAAGCTCAAGAAGCTCAAGAAATCACACTTCTGGTGAGCTAAGGATCAAGTTACATGTTATAATAAAGGTGTTTAATATACTATATATATATATATAAGAGTTAAACAAGTTTAACAGGTTTAACTCTTTCCCATCACACCATTTTACTGCCTGAAAGTTTAATTTATCAATTTAAAATTATTATTTGTGGAGAATAATTTTCATAAATAGTAACGGAGAACGATTTTGAGCAAAAGTGTAGAATAAAGCCAAGGGTTTTCAGGTGTACTTTCCCCCTTGCTGAACTTTTGAAGAGTCATGGCCACTTTTAAATTTGTTTCTTGGAATTTTTTTTAGCATAGTACAAAATTCGTTGAGATTCACAAATTATGTGTAATTTTTTTTCTATTACTTTGTATGCATCTGTTACTGGGCTCAACAAGAAACAACTTCCATGGTATATTTAAAATGATTAAAAGAAAAGTTGCTTGTTCATACCTGTTTCACAATTGTTTGATCAAGAATGAATTTCACAGAACACAGTTTGGGATGGATTAAATATTATATTTACTACTTGAAGTATTTTCTTTTTGCCTATTTCTGAAAAATGATGCAATGCTGTGAGAGATGAGTAGCCTTACATGGAGACACAGATTTAAATTTTACACTCTGAAGCTTCTTGGAATTTTCACTTAGCCAATATAGAAAAACTATATTTAGAGCAAAGAGACCAAATGAGTATGAAAAGTGCAAATAAAGAATTTAGCAGCAATAGTTAACTTCACACTAAGATCCCTGTCAACTTTTTTAAGAAAATGAAAAATTCTCCAACTTTAATATGAATGATTGAGCAAAGTGAGTTTCAGAATTTGCAGAATCACCCTTACCCTCCTTTAAATCTGTATCAGATCTTTCAAGATATAGGATTGGATGATGACGACTTTAAATTATGCAATTGCATCCACAGCGGAAGAAGATATGTTATCTTAGGAGATAAAATTGAAGTAAACAATTCGTTAAATTTCTTTATGAGTTTGTGTGGCTTTTTTATGGTCTCATCAGCTAAGTCTTCTAGGTGATCTACAAAGCTTATGAATCAATAAAAATAGAACTATATAATCAAAACTTCAATATCAATATGACCAGTCCAGTAGGGGCTTATGAAGAATTTATTCAGGTATCTCTGATGGTCCTCCTGAATTGCAAATTGTGCTGCTAATAAAATATAATGGCAGTACTTTAATATTCATTTAAATTTATGTCAGGATTTTCTTTCTTAATCATATTTTAGTGTAACCAAAAATGAAGTTGGCACAGAAAAATGGTGTTTTTTAAATTAGCTTCAAAGAAGGATGTGCATGTATACATCCATACCTAAGAGGTGTGCACATTAGGTAGGTTTACTAAATTTCTGTTGTGTACTGATAAGTATGCATGCATCTGATCATTTTGCAAAAAGATATCCATTTAGCTCAGAAGAAATGCTTACAACATGAAACCCTTTCTTCTCTATTCTTCAGAATGATGAATGCATTTTTTAACAGGAATTTTAAAAACCACCAACAGTAATTTAGAAATAAAGAGGAGAGCAAAGGCTCTTCTGTCCTTTATAATTCTGATACTTATAACGAAGGAAGCTGTATATGTTCTGGGCAATGAATGATTTTAATGTTGGGAGGAAGGCAAAAGTGAAAGAGGGAATGATCTGTAAGAAAGCATAGGTCACAGCAGCAAATTTGTGGATAGAAGGGACCTTTTAAATTAAAGAATAGAGCTGTTTTTATATCTGCCATACACTTAATACCTTCTGTACTTATACTCACCCTATAGATGCCTTCTTCCATTGCTGCCTCCACCATGGCTCTTTCAAGTTCCTCCTCTGCAGTCAGATCCCCAGAGATTGCTCTTTTGATCTCAGGAGCAGTTTCTTCTTCAATGGTCCTTAAGCCAGCCTTGTGAGAAGTGAGGTGGAATCCTTTAGCATTGAAAGGGGCCATTCATACCAAAATGGGAAAGGGATGGAGCAGATACTGTATGTCTTCCAAGAATTATTAACTTTCTCCTCTCAACCTTATTCTTCATATCACCTCTCAGTTGGACAAATGTAATGCAACCAGTGTGTTGCTGCTGGTTTTGAACATAACTCGACAAGATAGAAAGCAATTGGAGTAGAAAGCAGTAATTCAACTGCTGACAGGACAATCACACCACTGCAAAATAACACCAATTCTTGGCTCTAAACCCAATGTGTTGGTCATTATTTTTAAGGCTCTTTACAATGTAGCATGCTGTCTGAAATACTATTTCTTGGCTGCTGTCTGTTTTTTTTTTTTTTTCCTTTTCTGGTTTTCTGGATTCCCAATAGCTATACACAGTCCCATTGCATTATTTATATCAGTTAAGGGATAATATGAGTTGATATCTAAGCATCTAGGTTGCTTAATCCTGCTCTAAATCAATTGTTAAGCATGCCAAAAACAAATTCTAGAACTTCTTTAAAGACAGATTGGCTTTATACATAACCATCAATCAAAACTTTGGAATAAAGTGAAATTGTTTTATAGCTTATTCCTTCTTCATGTAGTGATAGGGAATGAAGGATAGACACTTTGCTCAGGTTTGCATAGACTCACATATACTGTACAGTACATGTTGCATAAAGGAGGGTCAATTTCAGACCAGGGCAAACAGTGTTGAAGAAAGACTTGATTATAAGCAATTAGAGGAAATAAGATTCTTTGATAAGAAATCATAATACATTTCTCAAATATATTAGTACACAGCTCTTAAAAGATCCCCAAAACATATATACTAAGAATGCACATAATTCATGCACATATCCTAGGATACAAATTTAAGCCCAGTGCCAGAACAGAGATACTTTCACTGGCCCTCACTCCACTGTAGGTCGAAATATTTCTGCTTCTTAAGAAGTTATGAAAATATGGAGCATTTCTCATATCAGTTTCCCATTTACCTGGATTTCAACAGCATTTTTCTTAGGTCGATATCCATAATATTCTTCCTGACGCTTAATGAATTTTCTGAAGTGCTCTTGGATGAGGAAAGTAGCATAAAACTTTCCCACAGTAACTTCATCCTCTAGAAGAATATATACAAATTAAGGCATTGTAATTATGCAAGAGATGCACAGTATGTATGAATTCATGTGCCAAGCTACTTTCTAAATATTAAACTTGATGAGAATTTGTAAGTAGATCAGTCAAAAGCTTCTTCACAAGCACTAGAAATGGAAATGAAGATCCAAAGTCTCTCAATAGTCTGAGGACTCACCTCCAATTGCTGGAATGACTTGATCTAAAAGCTTCATGCTGGTTCTCTTCCAGATTTTTTTAATAATCATCCTCAGCTCTTCATTGGCTTTCTCAAAGTTGCCTACAAAGCACCCATCATACAAAATGATTTATACCAGTACATAACTTAATATTCAGAGTTCAACTGTAGCTTAACCAAATCAAAAGAGAATAACAGAATAACAGAGTTGGAAGGGATCTTGTAGGTCAGCTAGTCCAACCCCGCACCCAAGCAGAAGACCCTACCTACACCATGATAAATAGAGCTTGAAAAACCTTGAACAAAAATTCTATTATTCTGTATGTATATGTGCTAGATATGCTCTAAAAGTCGTCTTTCAAACTTTACATGACTCAAAATACAGATAAAGTCTCAAAGTCCTTTATCATGGCTAACTCTGGTTTGTATTTACCAATAATGAATATCCAAACCTCGGTTTATGGAAGCATTGGAAACAAAGTGCCCCTGTATCTTCTTTACCACTAGCGTATGGCTCTTTCATGATTGATTTTGTATCAAATGTCTTCATTTATCTAAATTTAGAGGCCACCCAACTTCCAATGGCATTGGGTGTCTTATTTTACTTAAATAAGGCTGCAACTAAAGATCAACTTAAATATTAGGGTGGTTCAAATCTTCTATAATCCCAGTCATGGGTGAACTTGCTAGTGTTTGTTTTTTGCTCAGGTTCTTTAAAGCCCTAGAGCTCTAGGAGCAGTGTGTTGGCACAGATCCCTACTGAAACTACTTATTGTAATTTACGACAGATGAAGTCTTGACTCGTTGGGGGTTTTGTGATTAAATGCACTAGAAAGGTATTAATTATTATTGATTTATAGCATCTACTGTTGGCCTTATGTAATTGTGCAGTAATGGATTTTAGTGTCAACTATTTTTCTATTGGTATATAAGGTGATTAATGTTCTTTCCCGTTCATGAAATAATAACTAGAGAATGCAGTGAAATTATTCATGACATAACATTGGCAGTTTCCACTCTTACCTTCTGTCTTGATCTTGAGAGCAGTTCTCACCAGAGCAAAGAGTGTGGCATTGAAAGTAACTGTGCCATCACTGTTCAGTGGCATATTCATTCCCACTAGGCGCTGTAAACACACAAAAATATATGCCAGAAAGACAAAACATGATGGTTGGATATATATATACTGTAGTACTATTTCACAATCTGATTTGTTTTTAATTCACTCAACAAAACATGATTTAAAAAAATCCTAGTTTTGTATGATATGTGATTTCAATCTTTACAAACACATTTTAATAATCTGGGTCAGTCATCAGGACCAAAGGTTCTGTCTTCCAAGCTTTGGGACTGGTGCTGGAGCCCATCTTCATTTTAATATTCATTACTTATTTGACACTAAGAAACAGGATGGAGCAACACTCTTTCCATTTTGGGTAACAGAATAGAAATGAGATGGGGGGTCTACATAGCATCAATAATGAAACATTGTCTGTTAGCCAATTACCTTGCAAGCCACACGGTGTGGACAAAATTTCCCAAATCCCAGTGGAGGCTGGATTCGTCTCAACAGAGTTACCACATCTAGATGCTTAATTCGGCCCCTGAGGTAATACAAAACATAGTCATATTTTATACATCTGATGCAAGAATAGAACTTTGATCCCTAATTCAGAAGGCAGAGGCCACAATTTAATGTCCCTTTGGCATTTTTTTTTAAATCAAAGTGAATCAGCACACATTTTGATCAGCTAGCGTTGTCCATGACCTGCAGCATGTGTCATAAAGCATTCCTGGAAGAAGCTGGTAATTTTCCCTGTGGAGCAAATCAAAACTGGGAAATTAGCTATACAAACTCCAAGAATCTCTCAATTCCTTTCAAGTCTTGTAGATTGACATTCATTACAAATCTGATTGTGACATGCAAATAAAACAATATAAGGAGATTGAGAAAGGTCATTATTTGGTTCACACATCCCACAAAGCCATAACATGGTTTGTTTGGATCAGTATTTAATGCAGGCCCAGTTATTACAACCAGAGTTTATGGCTTGCATATGGTACAAATCAATCCAATAGTGATTTGGCCAGTAAATCATGGCTAAACAAGGCATACTTTAGCATAATATGTTGCCCCACTCAGTGTCTTCATATTACTGACAAAATAAGAGTTTGAAATCTTAATTTTCAATGAAAGATGATGACTAACCCCAGTTTCCTTACAAGACTGACTAACATAAAGAAAAGTCAGACAATCCCACTAAGGGATGAGTATTGGAAGTAGTAGTAACAGCCTTCTGTTTGTTCCTCTACAGAGGACAGATTTATACAGTCGGGCTTTTACACTAGCTTGTTGTATTAGTTATAATGGAAGTCACTATCCCATGTTGAAATAATTAAGCTATTTAAGATACAGATTTGGGAAGGACAATCTCTTGTGTGCCTTAAGCAGCAAAATGTTTTCAGCACTCTGAGCACTGTATCATAAACACATGTTTTTTTGGTGATATAAAAATATAATTTATGAAAGATAACTCTTAAGAAGAACTATTTATTAAAGGATATTGAACACCTATAATTCTTTGAATGGTCCTTGATGATACTTATTATTGGAAAATCCATTTTTACACCTAATGCAGCAAAGTAATAATCGGAACTTCCTCTGTCTCCAGAACAGCTAGTCATTCTAAATTTATTGTTCAATATCTTTAAAATATTGATTAGCGAAGTTGTTGGTGAACAAATAGATGCTCCATTCATTTTTAACAGGAAAACAACAGAAGAGAATATATGTAGCTCATGATTGAACTGTGGAGTCCTTGGTGTACTTTAAGCTTTTTTTATTAAAAATATCAAGAAAGAAACAAAAAGTCCAGAGCACATTCTTTCCGGCGGCCTAAATCCAGAGAAGCAGGGATTAACTGCAGAGAAACAATCAAGCAGAAAACAATAACCTAATCAAGGAACAATCAAGGAGAAAAGCCTATTCCCATCATCAGTGCCAAGGCAAATAAACAGGTATCAAATCTCACACTCGTTAACACTGATGATGTTACCTAATTGGGTAATAAAATGTCTACAAGCAAACAACCAAGCTCAGAGAGCACCAAGGACTCCACAATAGGAAACTTTAGAGCATGGGTGTCAAACTCGCGACATCACATAGTTATGTAATGTATCATGACTTTTCCCCTCTTCGCTAAACTGGGGGAAATTCAGCAGATTCTCACAGGTTCTGGAAAACTGGTAGTGGAGATTTTGAGTAGTCCAGAGAACTGGACCTGGCCCTCCATACTATCGAGGGCCTACCTTAATGACGGGTCTTGGGACCCCGAGAGGTGGCATGTGGCAAAAAGGGGGTTGAGGGGTTTTTTAAATTCATTTTTAAGAATTTTAAGGGGCTCCGGGGTGGGGTGGGAGAGGGTTTGGGGGGGAACCCAAATGGGAGAAGGACAGGCTTGGCAGTGGGTGTTATGGGGGGTATAGACTCTGGAGGTAAGAGGGCTCCTAGAGAGCCCCCTGTTGAGGGTTGGGCTATAGAAACATTGTGTGGGAGGGGCAGATATGGCGTGAGCGGGGGACCATATCATGTGATGGGGGCACGCACTCGCTGTCTTCGAGCGATCCCGTGCCCCGGTCCCCGGAGCTATTCCCGTTCCCCAGGTTGTTCGGAGTCTCAGGACCCAAGGCTCCGGTTGCTGTTATGCAATGCCAGGTCCATTGTAAATAAGGCCCCCCTCATCTGTGACCTTCTTCAAGAGGGGGTGCGGACCTGGCCGGTATTACTGAGACCTGGTTGGGCCACGAGGGTGGGGTTCCCCTCGTTGAGATGTGCCCACCAGGTTTCCTTGCATTTCACCAGCCGAGAGCTCAGGGCAGGGGTGGGGGAGTAGCGGTCATTATTAAGGAAAGTCTGGATCCGAGGGAGGCCACTGTACCTCAGATAGCCGGGTGTGAGTCCATCTTTGTGAGGTGGGGTCCTGGTGGGCAGATGGGTTTGTTAGTCACGTACCTGGCTCCCTGCCGCGTGGCAACGACCCTGCCCGAGCTTCTCAATGTTGTAGCCGAGGGGGTGATTGGCACCCCCAGGCTTATGGTCATGGGGGATTTCAATCTGCCATCCATCGGCGAAACATCTGAGATAGCTCGGGAGTTCATGGCTTCCATGACGGCCATGGACCTGACCCAGGTAATTCAGGGCCCAACTCACATTGGTGGACACACCCTGGATCTAGTTTTTGTCTCTGGGCAGTGGTTGAGTGGTTTTGATATTGGGGATATAGGCTTAGAACCCTTGTCATGGACTGACCACTCGCTCCTCCGGCTCGACTTTCTGACCGCTGCACCCCACCGCAGGGAGGCGGAACCGACCAGGTGGTTCCGCCCCAGGCGCCTGATGGATCCTGATAGGTTCCAGACGGAGCTTGGGCCATTTCCTGAGACACTGACACGCGACTCGGCCGAGGACCTGGTGGCTGCCTGGGATAGGGTGGCCAGTGGGGCCTTGGACCGTGTCGTGCCTTTGCGGCCTCTGACCTGGCGCCGAACCCACTTAGCCCCTTGGTTTACCGAGGAGCTGAGGGAGATGAAGCGCCGGAAAAGACGCCTAGAGAGTGGTTGGAGGGCCAGCCGCTCCGAATCTGACTTGACACTAGTAAGAGCTCATATTAAGACTTACATAGTGGCGATAAAAGCGGCTAAGTCTAATTACTTTGCCGCTCTTATCGCGTCATCAGATAATCGCCCAGCTGCCCTGTTTAGGGTGACCCGCTCCCTCCTTCATTCGGGAGCGCGGGAGGATCCCTTACAGGGACGTGCTGAGGATTTTGTTCAATATCTGGATGATAAAATAACTCAGATTCGGGACGACCTGGCCGCTGACTGGGTTGGTTCAGGCGGGGTGACTGAGCCTGGTCTTGAGAGTTGTTATCTGGGCTGAGTTCGATCCTGTGGCTCCCGAGGACGTGGACAGGATTCTGGGAAGACTGAACGCAACCACATGTTTACTGGACCCGTGTCCCTCCTGGTTGGTGCTGGCCTCCCGGGAGGTTACACGAGGCTGGCTCCAGGAGATTATAAACGCTTCTTTGAGCGAGGGTGTCCTTCCGCCTGCCTTGAAGGAGGCGGTGGTGAGGCCCCTCCTCAAGAAGCCCTCCCTGGACCCAGCTGTTTTAGCTAATTACCGTCCTGTCTCCAACCTTCCCTTCCTGGCGAAGGTTGTTGAGAGTGTGGTTGCGTGGCAGCTCCCCCGGTACCTGGATGAAGCTGTCTATTTAGACCCGCTCCAGTCCGGCTTCAGGTCTGGGTACAGCACCGAAACGGCATTGGTCGCGTTGGTGGATGATCTCTGGAGGGCCCGGGGTAGGGGGTACTCCTCTATCCTGGTGCTGTTAGACCTATCAGCGGCTTTTGATACCATCGACCATGGTATCATATTGCGCCGGTTGGAGGGACTGGTGGTGGGGGGCACCGTCTTACAGTGGTTCTCCTCCTACCTCTCCGACCGGTCGCAATCTGTGTTGACGGGGGCAGCGGTCGACCCCGAGGCGCCTGGTATGTGGGGTGCCACAAGGGTCGGTCCTCTCGCCCCTCCTGTTCAACATTTATGTAAAGCCGCTGGGTGAGATCATCCGTGGTTTTGGGGTGGAGTTCCATCAGTACGCTGATGATACTCAGCTGTACATCTCCACCCCAGACCACCCCAACGATGCCGTGGAAGTGATGTCCCAGTGCCTTGAAGCTGTGCGGGTCTGGATGGGGAGAAACAGGCTTCGACTCAACCCCTCCAAGACCGAGTGGCTGTGGCTGCCGGTGTCCCGATATAGCCAGCTGACTCCATCGCTGGTTATTGGGGGCGAGTCATTGGCCCCCACGGAAAGGGTCCGCAACTTGGGCGTCCTCCTGGACTCACGGCTGTCTTTAGAGGATCATATGACGGCCGTGGCCAGGGGGGCTTTTTATCAGGTCCGCCTGATTCGCCAGCTGCGACCCTTTCTAGATCGGGACTCCCTACCACGGTCACTCACGCTCTTGTCACTTCCCGTCTGGACTACTGTAATGCTCTCTACATGGGGCTCCCCTTGGGGTGCACCCGGAGGCTCCAACTGGTGCAGAATGCGGCCACATGGGGGATTATGGGAGCGACGGGACGCTCCCACGTGACACCTCTCCTGCGCGAGCTGCATTGGCTGCCGGTGGACTTTCGGGTGCGTTTCAAGGTGTTGGTAACCACCTTTAAAGCGCTCCATGGCTTAGGGCCAGGGTACTTACGGGACCGCCTTCTGCCGCCAATTGCCTCCCACCGGCCGGTTCGCTCCCACAGAGAGGGCCTCCTCAGGGTGCCGTCAGCCAGACAATGCCAGCTTGCTACCCCCAGGGGGAGAGCCTTCTCTGTGGCAGCACCCACCCTCTGGAATGATCTGCCTCCAGAGTTAAGAACAATCTCTGACCTCCCGACCTTCCGGCGGGCTTTAAAAACCCATCTTTTTCAGCTCGCCGGCTTAGCCTGATTCCTATAGTATTTTATCATTTTAGAGTTTTATTTTAATATGAAGTTAGTTTTAATTCTATGGCCATTTGTATTGTTATTTTATGAAATTTTAACTTTTGTATGTTTGTTTTTTAATTGGCTGTGCACCGCCCTGAGTCCGTAAGGAGAAGGGCGGTATATAAATCCAAATAAAGTAAAGTAAAAGTAAAGAACTGGCAAATACCACTTCTGGCTGGCCCCCGAGCGGGGTGGGAATGGAGATTTTGCAATATTCTTTCCCCAGGGGTGGGGAGGGAATGGAGATTTTGGCAGTATCCTTCCCTTGCCACGCCCACCCAGCCATGCCCATTAAGCCACACCACACCCACCAAGCCACACCCACAGATCCGGTAGTAAAAAAAATTGAATTCCACCACTGGGTGGGCAGGCTAGTGTGTGAAGCATCTGGCCCACGGGCTGTGACACCCCTGCTTTAGAGATATAGACTGCAGTGAATGCTCAAAACAAAAACAGGAAATTTAGCCCAGTAATATCTATATTAGAGTATAAGGTTGCATCATAATTTCCCTTTTAGATTATGTTACTATATTTTATTATATCCCTGTAATATTCCTGTTATAAACACACTTGCAAATAAATGAACATGTATTGATTAGTGTTCTCCATTTAGGCTGAAATAGACTGAAAGCAAAGCAAAAGTATCAGCTTTCTCATTCTGTAGATGCATAAGTGAATATGCTAATTTTAGATAACATTAAAAAAAAATCAAATCACTGAGCTTGCTTTTAATTTTCAGTGAAGCTATTCATGGCAATCTATCAATAGAGAGATTCTCACGTGGCTTCAGGATCATATTCTGCCCAGATTTTTTTGAATTCATCCAGGTGGTGGGGACCTAAGATGGACCAATCCCGTGTGAGGTAGTCAAAATTATCCATGATGACAGCAACAAAGAGATTGATAATCTAAAGAGAAATAAATTGGCACATTTTAGATGAAAGATGACAGCAGACAATGGAGCTTCATCAAGCATCATCAAGAGATTTTCTTTGGCATCAGAAGAATTCATAGTATTAAGCTCTTGACCGTGTTATAAAAACTAACTGGCTGATTTTCTCAGGCCATTAAACAATATTTCCATAAATTCTGCCTTTCATGTATCTGGATGGTTTCACAAAATAGACACCAACTAAGATAGTAATTAGGACATAAGCAGAAAAATGATAATCATAAAAAGGTGTTCTTATGAGTACAAATCATAATTTAATACAATGATCCTCAACTTTTCATTTCTTAAATGAAATTTCCAAGACAGACATGCATCCTGTTGGATTTATCAGTTGAAATGAGCTTTAAGAACATATATTGCAAGCTTCTTTCTCTTTCTAATAGTAGCTTTCCTCTAATTGTTGCAAAAGGAGGTTGTGAGAAAAGCATCTTTCTCTTTTTTAAAAAATAATCTTTATTTACATTTATAGTTAAAAAAGAAGACACCACGCCATACAAATAACAAAACAAAACAACAAAACAGAGAACATAAATGCATATAAATAATGCCTTAGTAACCTAATATTTAGTACAAACCTATACAATAAATTCATCCTACATTCCGGGGGAGACAGAAAAACCTATTTTAAATTTATAAATCAATCAGGTCTATCCAACCTTACTTTATATGTGTAATATAATATTTTCAATAAATACAAAGCCTATTTATATTATTCTGATTTTGATTTTGGTGCTGCAGGGGTGGGTTCTACTTACCTCTACTACCGGTTTGCAGTGGGGTCGCGTGCGCGCTCTTCTGCGCATGCGCAGAAGCATTAGTGACGTTGGGGTCGGTGGGCGGAGCCTCCCACCAGTTTTACTATCGGTTCTATAGAACCGGTGCAAACCGGGGGCAACCTACTACTGAAGTGCTGCCCCACTTGGTTACTCGACACACTCATAATATGCCACAAGAGAGAATACTATCATGATATCTTTGATAGATTCACATACTGCACCAAGCCATAACTACGTACTTTGTATCAGGAAAAGTTCTGAAGAAGTATCATTTAAATGGGGGAAGAAAAGGAATATTCCAAAGTGCCATTTTATTGCAGTATAATGTTGCTACAGGAATTATCTGTCTGGACATTTGAGAAAATTCAAACAAATGTGAAATTTGATATGGGGGCAACATTAAGAATTGTGTTGGCACAATGAATAGAATGCAGTACTGCAGGCTAACTCTGTTTGCTACCAGGAGTTCAATCCTGACCTGCTTAAGGTTGACTCTGCCTTCCATCATTCCAAGATCAGTAAAATGAGGACCCAGAATGCTGGGGGCAATATGCTGACTCTATAAACTGCTTAGAGTGGGATGTAAAGCATTATGAAGCAGTATATAAGTCTAACTGCTATTGCTATTTAACATTATTTGAACTAATAAAATAGACAGAAGCAAGGCTTTGCTAATCTCCTTAAGCCTTATAAAAAGCAAACTTCAGTCCTTTTTTTACTCTAGAGTTGGCCTCTAATCGCCCTTCACAACCAAAGGAAGTCAATTAATCTTGATATCGGTGGTCTAATATTCCCTGGTTCCATGGTCAGTTTAGTCAAGTTTACATTTCAGTGGAGGATCATAGACCATGAACAGCTCTAGAGACTAGTGGTCAGCAGTTCCTAACACTAATTTATGGAAGCATCTTAACAGCCTGCCATCATTTTTAATGAAATGAGCTACATGCAGTAGCTGGGGCAGTCTGGGGGGGTGAAAATAGCCTGTTTTTCACATCTCAGAAATAGTTTAAGAAAGACACTACGGTAGCAATAGCTGCCATGATCTACAAATATATTATTCTATCTCTGGTCAAAGTTTTTGCAGATGTTGAAACAAAATGAAATCAAGAAAAAAATCTGTCCAGAAATGATGAACAATGCCTATATCACATACACCACTTTCACTGTTCTGGGGGGACAGGATGCCACACAGTCCGTTTCTGGTCTTGTTTTCACCCTTAAGACTTGATTTGGCCCAAACCTTATAACCGCTGCATTCTGGCATTGAAAGGTGTAGCCAACTCACCTGCCCCCACATGGCAGACACAAAAGGACCCTTGAAATTAAAGTAATGAACATTTCTAATAAAGGAGAATATTTGTAGCTCAGGATTGACATGAGGGGTTCTTGGTGCTCTCTGAGCTTTCTTGTTTTCTTGCAGGCATTTTATTACCCAAACTAGGTAACCTCATTGGTGCTAGTCTAGAATACATCTCACAGACGTGCTGGGAAATGAAAAAACAAACTGCAAAGCAAACTAGACCCAGCACTGATGATGTTACCTAGTTTGGGTAATGAAATGTCTTCAAGAAAACAAGCAAGCTCAGAGAGCACCAAGGACCCGTAATGTACATTTCATTAACATATTACAGTGTAATCCCCAGAAATGTGAATTGTAGGCCAAAAGGTCTCCACTTCATATCATGTTAGCCCTAATGTACTGGAATCTAGTCAGCCTGATCTCATCTGCATCATGGTGCAGGCAAGGTAGAAGTGGGTAGAAACCTATACACTAAATGTGAATTTAGGAATTAGGAATTCTGGTGGCTAAGTAACCAACATGGTTACAGGGAGGTATTGTGTTCTGGAAGGAACCCCCAGCTTTGCAATAGTAGTGGGAAAACTGTAAAAAATAAATCTAAACAACAAACCTAAACAGCCCAATAAGAATGAGAATGCTCAGAAATAAGAGGGTGTGGGATTGTCTGTTTGGGAAAGGCATGTGGCATAGAAATCTGGACAGCAAAAGGGAGAATGGGTTGAATATTGAACTGAACGTTGGTTGGATTGATCAGGGGCATTAAATGCTGTACCATTCATTGCATATCACAATTAAATTATTAATCTTCCTATGTAAGATTATTATAAAGATTATTGATGCACTGTCTTCCTTTCAATCTATTGTTCATATCCAAATATTTTTCTTCCTCAATTGTGAATAACTCAATAACCGGATGAACTCCACCTGTTTACATTTAGTTCCTGTTCTGAAGACATCTCATTTATCTATATATTGCAAATATATGTTGGATGCACACAATATAAGAACTTGATATGAGAAAGAAGGAAGGGGAAAAAAACATACCAGGAATGCACACATCGCGTAAAAGCTTACGAAGTAGAAATAAGCAAAGCCTGAGCCACAGGTGTATTCTTCTCCAGGAGCATAATCAGACTCTGGGTCGCATAACTTGCCATAGCTGGCACCTAATAAGATCTCCTGCCAGGCCTCACCTGTGGCACACCTAGAGAAAAAGGGAAATTAAGGCAAGGCATAATATGATATATGAACCTAATCCAGAAGGATTATAAAAACAGTTCATGAATGTAATTAACCTTCTTTCAAAGTCCATAGTATCAGATTTTTTTCTAGATTGAGCTGCAGGAATTATAATCACATTCATACATACTACCCTTTCCAACAACAGTTCTCATTTACTTATTCATTGGTCAAATGTTTTAGAAGAAATTGAAAAAAGAATAACTCAAGGATAGGTGGGATAATTGTAGCTATCATCTATCATCTACCATCTATCTATATTTATATCATCTATATCTGTATCTGTCGGTCTCCTTCCTTTATTATTTTTATAGATAATTCAAAATGGCAAACAAACACAATATGCCTTCCTCCTTCTATTTTCCCCACAATCACAACTCTGTGGAGTTGGGCTAAGAGATGGTGACAGGCCCAAAGTCACACAACTGGCTTTCAAACCTAAGGCAGAACTAGTACTCACAGTCTCCTGGTTCTAGCCTCGTGCTTTAACTACTGTTGAGTTTACTCCCCATTCCTCTCAATATATTGGGAGCAGTTGTTATTTAAATCATTACATTTTCCCCCCACCAACTAGCAGATTCACTACCACAGAACACTGGAAAACCAAAGTATGCATTTGGCTGGGTCAGTGGCATTGAAAAGTGTAGGAAATAGTACTGTTGAAAATTAATCCATTAAACAGGAATTGCTTTATTCAAACATGGTATTTAAACCACACATTTATGCTAACTTTAACATCAACCTTGATATCTATAGAAAATGTACACAGGATTATGTTTTTGAAGATGATGGGTGTACTTTCTGGATCTTAAAGGATCTTCTGTCAAGAGAGGAAATGCCACCAATAAGAAGGGAGGAAAGGTTATTCAAAATAATGTGGGCCCTCAGCTATAAACCAAATAAGTTTAAATGATACAAACCTGAATAGCATCAACACTGCTTGTGGGAACGTCTGAAAGTTGTTGTTCCGGTTTATTTGAGTTCCATCTACCAGTGCAATTTTCCCAAACATCTATAAATGAACATGCTGTTGTCAGAGACATATCTGCAAAGCCTTGCAGCTTGTGACCATCCCCTTATGCTTTGCTCATACTGGATTCTACTTGAGCTACCTAAAGTAGGCGGAGGGCTTTTTTTGCCATCTTCCTGGCTTAAACACCTGGTCCACCTTTTCCAGCTTGAACAATATTTTTTGTAGTAAGGGGAAAAGAGAAAGAAAAAGCAGTAAAAACCAAGGGAATGCTGTGAGTAGAATATAATGACACCTGTGCCCCTTGAGAGGTTCGATTTATGGTAAAAACCATGCCTAGAAGTATCCGTTTTCTTTGAATTTTTCAGGGAAGTAAAATTGTGTTCGCAATCTTCCATTAAGAAACAATAAATGCTTCCAGATGGCATTTCTATCATACATTTTTCACATTTTCTGAAATAAAGGGATTATTTTTCCTTTGTAACTCTCCTATATTTTTCTGTTTCTTTTACCTTTTTACTTTCCACAAAATACCATTAAGAGGGAAAAAAAGGATAGAAATAAATACCGAAGGATTATGCTAGGAGTCCTTGTTTGAAAGTATTCTAAATCCTATTGAAGAATATTGTAAGTGATATTAAACTCACAAGTGGAAGCAGAATTTCTCTCTGAATCTCTGGCTTTCCGTCCACATTGCAGGTTAATCTCTATATAGGCAGTCCTCAATTTACAACCATAATTGGAACTGGAACTTCCATTGCTACGTGATGCAACCATAATTGGAACTGGAACTTCCATTGCTACGTGATGCAACTATTAAGTGAGTCATGCCCAATTGTCATGGGCATGGCCCACATTAATTACTTCAGTCATTAAATAAATTATGTGATCATTAAATAGAAATTAAATAAATAAAATAAAACGAATCCAGGTTTTTCCATTCACTTTGCTTGTTGGAAGTTCCCTGAGAAGACTTTAAATTTTGATCACATGACCATGGGGATGCTGTGATGGTCATAAGCATGATGACAGGTTGTAAGTCACTTTTTTTCCAGCACCATTGTAACTTCAAACTGCCATTAAACAAATGGTTGTAAGTGAAGGACTATCAATAGTCACATAATGAAAGAAGTATCAAGGAATCAGTAGGGGGCTTCATTGCTGAAGATGAAGGAGGTGGATGTCTGGGCAGGAATGACATGCAGCCTTCATAATACTTTTCAGCTTATGTAGTTGGGGGAATAGAGTTTGAGAGTAAGAAAGACATCCAAGTAAGGTAATTACATTAAGGTATGTCTCTGTTCATTTAGATCAGCTCTGTCAAACTCTCGGCCACAGGGGGAAAAGGTCCTGATACCCATGGGCCAGATGCGTCATGCGCTGGCCACACCCACACCTGGTTTAGTGAAGGGGGGAAGTCCCAATATGTTGCGTGACACCGCCATGACAACATGAGTTTGACACCCTGATTCAGATGATTTATAACTGGGATTTAGGGAGGGATTGTCCAATGAGGTAATACGAGCATTTTTTTGCATTGCTTACCTGCATCCCAATCACAGCATAGATGAAGAACAACATTACAATCAGCAAGGCCACGTGAGGTAGTGCCTGGGGATAAAGTAGAGAAGAATCTGAGGGTCATCCACAACTGCAGATCAGCTATGGGTTGGAAGGTTTTGAAGTGCTATATTTGTTTCCACTTCACCCAGCCCATTCCTATTTTTTAGGATTCTTCCTTCACTTACGGTAGATATGAGCTTGCACATCCAGTAAGATGAACTTACCTGGAAGGATTTGATAAATGTCCAGAGTAAATTTCTAATGCCTTCTCCTCGGCTCAGCAATTTTACCAGTCTTAGGACCCTGAAAAGCCGGAAAAAAGTGATGGAGATACGACCGCTGTCATCAGGATCTATGGCGGGAAGCTGTGGAAAGAACACATCCCTTGCAATGGAAGAAGCAGACAGAAGGAAGTAAACTTTATTCACCAGAGGACTCTCTTGTATTCACTAGGGTTCCCTAAAATAAAAGAGCTACAATCTACTGTTTAATTGTAGAAAAGCAGTTGACATGATAGTTCTAAGAGAGGAGAGACGTTAACCTTCTCAGTTTTGCTCTTCTAGACCTACCTACCACCTATTTTGGCCCCATGTGCTTCTTGACTTCAGGCACAAAGAATGTTTCCCAAGCCTGCTTTAAAGCTTTATATAGCTAAGGATGTAGCATGACTTTCAGCCTTTGAATTAACACCCCGTAAAAACAACAACAAGGGGAGTCCATGGGAATATCAGTTAGTTCATCTTCAAAGTCCTATGACTCTTTGAAGGACACTGACTTGTATTCATCTTTTAGATTATGAGTTTTTGGCACATTTTCCAACTCCCTGTCCTTGCAGAAATCCAAGGCCACAAAATTAAATTAGAGGATCTAGAAAAATTCAGACACCTCTTTCAAAAAAGGACGTACAGTGACAGTGTGTGTGTGTTGTGTGAACCCAGCCACTGTCATTTGTAAACCAAGGCTTATAGCTTAGCAGTATGTACTAAAAATATGTATTCAGTAAAGTGCATAACTGGGCCAACATTTGTTTGTTATATATTTAAATATACAAGAAACTCAACCAACCAGACTCACTGGAGCTATCAAGGATCCATTGCCTACTGATATTTTTACTGAGAATATCTCACCTTGTTTCATCTAGCTTGGTCATGCCTGTTGCACTTGAATTTTTGCATGAATTCAACAAACTACAAAACAGAATAGGACCCCAGTATCTGAAGGAATACCTCCTATATACTAATTTATCCAGGTAGTGAAGTCATATTTGAAAGCTATTCTCTAGATGCCCTTAGCCTTAGAGGTACAACAAGTTGAACTAAGGCAGTAATTCTCAGTTTTTTTAATTTTAAGCCCCATAGGTTTTTACTTGAAAGAATCTAGAGAGATATAAAAAGTCATTTTTCCCTAAGGGACCCTGTAATGTTTACAGAAATCCTATTATTGTATTTATCAATTAAGGAAGGTTTTCAAAGTCTGAATGACTTACGTGTGTTCCACCTATACAATTTTGTGTCTCAACTATGGTATACCACTTATTTGGAACAATTGCACTAAAAAAATCTCTTTCCAGAAAAGATATGAGAGCTGGATCTTACATGATCAAAGATTAAGAGCTTGCTCTTGGATCATTTCAGTACCAAAAGCCAGTTGGACATCATCCCTTCTGTCCAAAGAAAGTAGACCATTGCATCACAATGTCACAAGAGGCACAACAATTTGAACCTTAGTTTCATGCTAAATGGGATGTGTATTTGATACATAGGAATCCCTGGAATTCTTTCATAATGGCTTCGTTTGCTTTTCTAGTGTAAGCCACTTATCAGAGCTCCAGTATTCTAATATACTAATTTATCTGTTTCCAGTGCAGCTTGCTAGAAGTAGTCCGACAAATACTATTGTGAAACTATCATTATTATCTATTCAGTGCCAAGCAAAAACCATTTTATTCTTCCATCATTATTTTTATTTACTTCATGCAGCTTTTCATAAAATCACATAATTCTATGATATTATTCTTTTACTTGCTCTTCATCTGTATCTCATTTTTGTAAAGCACATTGGAAACAGACAATATGAGACAGTATGTAAATATTTAAAATAGCCAATAAAACAGCATTTACCTGTGACGTGTCTCCATTGTTGTAGGCTCCTTGGACTGCCAGTGGCTTGGTCTGTGAATATATTCCATGGTAATGAACACAGCAATGGTTGCAACACAAGTAGAAGTAGGGGTTCAGGACTAACAACATGCTAAACTAAGGGACTGGATAAAACTAGATGGTTGATTTCATGCTGACACAGAAGGGCTGGAATACAGGATGAAGATTCATGCCACTGTTATTATATTTAGTGCTAAGCCTAGCAATTCCACCATGGATTAATACTGATGGACTGCTGGCTTTTACTGAAACAAAGAAAGTCATTGACGTCTAGAAGGTGTAGATTCAATTTGTCAGAAAGAAAACATACATATGACAGGAAACACCAGATGATATGATTATTGGAAAATCTGATACTATCATAAACTTAACCAGTGCATACACAGTTGTAAATGTAATGATTTTTTTCCAAGGAACATTAGGATCCATATATTGAACTGATATGGCTTCCCTATCAAAAACAACTTTCCAACTACTGAATTACCTATATATACAAAGATAATTCAGTAGTTGGGAAGTTCTTTTTGGTGGGGAACTCATAACAGTTCAACTGTTTTTTTCTGTATATTCATCCTAATATTGGGCATACATTGGTATAATGATTGTAGCAACAAGGATATCACATATTCAAAGCAGAGTAAAACTCAGAACTGCAAAGTAGTTTACATGGGTTACTTCTAAGTAGCATACATTTGCTACAAAACTGATTCATAGATTTATGCTTCTGCAGAGAAGCAAAAAACATAGTTCATAAATCAGTTTCAGTCCTCAGTTCTTAAGTAGACTAATCAGATTTAATGTAAAAATTCCATTGCACCTGACTTTTTTTACATTAAAAATACAGCAGCTATTTTTATGAATTTTAGCAGCTCTATTTAAATGTCCATTTCAGCAGTTTTAAGTATATTTTATTTTTTTCAGTAAAATTACATTGATCCTGACCAATAAGCACAGATATTACACTATTTAATATCATTGCTTTGGTAGCAGTCCATACCAAAATGGACTGAAGCTGCACTGGCTTCTGGTGGTCTTCTGGGTGCGCTTCAAGGTGTTAGTTTTGACCTTTAAAGCGCTCCATGGCATAGGACCGGGGTATTTGCGGGACCGCCTGCTGCTACCGATAACCTCCCACCGACCAGTACGCTCACACAGAGAGGGCCTTCTCAGGGTGCCATCAGCCAAGCAATGTCAGCTGGCGGCCCCCAGGGGGAGAGCCTTCTCTGTGGGGGCACCCGCCCTATGGAACGAGCTGCCTCCTGAAATTCGTTTGATCCCGGACCTCTGCGCTTTCCGAAAGGCCCTTAAGACTTATTTATTCCAACAAGCCGGCCTTGCTTGATTGATTTTAATGGGGTTTTAAAATTTTTGGTAGTATTAATTTCTGGGGTTTTAAATTGGGTATTTTAACGGGGTTTGAGACTTTTATTTTGGAACGCCAACGATTTAATCTAATTTTAAATTTTTTAATATTTGTATTATATGTGTTTTAATTTGGCTGTTCACCGCCCTGAGTCCCCTTCCCGGGGAGAAGGGCGGTATATAAATTTAAATAAATAAATAAATAAATAAATAAATAAATAAAAGGAAATAGGTTTATACGAGCTAGATAATGAAATATATTTTCTTATTCTTTATATTTTTCCTATCTTTTCTTTCTATATCAAGACTAAACTTTTATTTGTATTACTTTTGTACCTTGTTTATTTGTAACCTAGGGACAGAAGTTTATAGATGATGGTGATAGCACTGGATATTGCTGCAATACCATCACTGCTCTATGGCAACAGAACTGCCAGTGTTGACCAGGTTTTTTGTTTTGTTTTTTGCATGTTGTCATTTTCATGTACACCCACTGTACCTCTGTACCTTCACTATTTGCACAATAGTGGAAAGTGAACAAAAAAGGGAAAGCCCCTATGGATTGAATGAATTATGGACGGTCATCAGGTGAGTTTGATTAAATAAGGTAATCAAGGTCACATTATGATAGGAAGGATGTAGCAGGCTGCACGCAGATGCAGCTAATATTATCTATTGTTCTAAAGGGCTATCCAAGCCTAATGCTGAACTGGCATTGCCATGGACTAAATTGCCTCTAGAAAGGACTTTCTTATTAAATGAAATTCTTCTGCATCATCCTCCAAAGTTTGAACACCGCAGACTCAAAACCAAAAGTGTCACAAGAAGGAACTATGATCAGGGAAGGATGCGATGAATAGCCAGTTCTCTGATTTATACCTTTGTTATTTTGCCCTGAAACAAGGTATATACCCTTAACTAAAGAGCTGAAACCATGCAGAAGCTGGAAAAAAAAAGTAGGCAGGGATAAATTTGATACAGTATATTTCATAGTAGTGTCAACCCTTCAAGGTGATCCAGGTCAGGAAACCATGAATACCAATACTACTTTATTATAAGGTTACGGTGACAGAATCTTGCAAATCTGAAAGTTTTTCCTCAGTCCCCGGATTTTGCTGTTCTCCCCTTGCTAAGAACAAAGAAGAACTAGGGAGAGTGAATAACTGAGGTGTTTTCTCCATGCCCATTCCTGCTTTGGACTCAAGATTTCTCTTAGCAGACTTTTGTCTAGGCTGTGGTTCTTACTCCTGTCTCTCAAGGTTATTCTCATAGCCCTTTACAGGGAGAGAATTAAACAGATTGCACCATTGCACCAATCCATTCATATGGAAAGGTGTCAATCATCAAGAAGTAGAATATCCCTTTGGAATATCATCCTTTCCAAAATTAGACTGCCCCCTCCCTCCCACTTCAACACTCTTTCGTAAGATCCTGAAGACTTTTGCTAGCGGGCCTGGGGAATCCAGAGTGGGGTGGAGCCCATCAAATGGCTTATCTGACTGTGTGTTGTGCAGGGTGGTGGTGGAGGGTGAGCGGGGGGAGGGTACTGTTTTTTATTTTATTATTTTATTTTTGTTCTATACTATGTTTTCATTGTTTGTAGGCCGCCTAGACTAGCTGTGAGCGAGTAGATGACTATATACATTTTCTAAATAAATAAATACTTACATCACAGAAAGTAAACTAGGAAAAAAGAGCCTCACCCAAAGAAACTGTAGTGTGCTTAAGCGATTCTTCAATAACTGCTCCATAAACAAGTTCCCTTTATCGGCACTATCAGCATTTTTTCTAAAGGATCACAGTTTGTTTTCCTACAGACACGCTTTGAGCATTAGTTGCATGCAACTCACACTTTTACACAGCAGCACACAGCAAGAAGAAATAATCTAGAAAAGGAGGAAAGGGAAATGTGGAACAAAATGGCGTCCACAACAACGTCATGCAGCTGATATTTACAACGCCATCACAGCCACCGCTTAGGCAGTACAATCCACCACTGGAAACAAGAATTGTCTGTCAAGAAAATAATAGAGTCAGCCAAGTACAGTATTTGAAAAAATAGAGAAGTTGGAAACAATGATTTGGAGAGAGAAAGGGATAGAAAATGAGAGGGGAGGGGTGGACTGGTGTTTCACAGAGAAATCATGAAAGAATCACATTAGAATTACAATGAGATGTACAGGTAGAAAGGAGGAAGGAGGAATGGAGAATAATGAATAAAAAGCAATGACATGAAGTGCATTAAGCTAGTAGTGTTTTTAGCAGAATGTAGAAATCTCCTAAGAGAATTGGATAAAACTAAGAGAAATCAAGCAATCTCTTTGAATATTTATATAAGATATATTTCTTCCAAGATTAGATGTCTATAACTGTCTATGACATATTATCAGCTACAGCCAAACTGCTAAGAGACCACAAGTGAATTAAATTTCAAATATAGTCATGTGTTGGGTACTTCCAGAAGAAATCAGGCACTATGTTCCATCCTATTATGGCTTATTGTAGTCAGGTTTTCAGAAAGACTCGATTCTCAGAATGTCTCCCTTCTTATTGATTTCTGAAAATAATAGTTCTAATCCATAAAAACAATACAACAATTGAACAGATAAAGGACAGAACTGTTTTTGTACAAAAATTAGCAAGACAAGTTTCTTTTCATGACTGTATGTTCATTCCAAATGCACTGATCAGTATCCACATGCAGATATTTTAATATTTTCTTGTCAGGCTGGCTTCCTGCTAGAAGCCATTATGCATCTCTTTATATAGCTGGCACTTTACAAGGTCAAACCCCTACAGTTCTCAGGCTTTAAAAAATGCTATGTCAGCATAGATCAGGTGCCTTCCAAGACCACCAACAGAACTACTAGAATCCATTAACATGGAATTGTGGAAGGAAAAATTCTAGAATGTAAAACTTGGAATATAAATTTATATAGACCTTGATTATTATGTATTGATAAGATAGATATTCTCTGTGTAAGATTCGTCCTTGTCTGCAATAAAGAAACTAATTTTGCTGAATGGTACCTGTAAATTTTCTATGGTTGAGCCAAATTTTGAAAAGTATTTAAGCTGAAGTTTATAGCTGTGCTTGGTGTAACATCTGAAACTCCTGGCTTTAGTCTAATATTTGTGCTTTAAGGCTGTTATATATGGTCACATTTGATGGAGCAATATTCTAACTTGTTCTTTCTCTTTTACTGAGAATAAATCTTATTTGAACAACGAAGTTATGATTCCTAGGTCCATAGAGATGAACCTTAATGTATTCATCATTTGTTTCTGAACATAATACATGATTTCTATTAGACCATGTAAAAAATTTATGAAACACAGAATGTATTCAACATCAACATACAACTAAATGAGACAAAGGGACTACTCTATGAAGAAGGATAAAAGAAAAGAATATTAATTTGGTTTGAAAACCAAAGATACAATGTTTTGGGAAGACAAACAGAAGTTCCAAAAATAATTTTGCTTTTTTATGAACCATGAAAATATACAAAACAATCAGCATGGAAGTATATCAAGATGATATTTTATGAGAATGATGGTCCTTTTGCAATGTACAATTTACAAATCACAACAGTTCAGTAAAAAGTATTCCAGTGTAACATAAGAAGGATGAAATTAGGACAAGAAGAATTTCCATCTCTGATTGTGAAGAAAACTACAGATTCCTAAAGCAAGACAATACTCACCAGGCAGCTGCCAGATTCCCCGTCTAAATTTCACTGAATTTGATTCTTCTTTATGTTAACTTTCTATGTCTATTTCTCAAATGTTTTAATGAATCAAGTCATGTGTTTGGTAGATAAAAACTTGGGAGTCTCCAGGTAGATTAAGAAATGTACCCCATGATAGGGGAAAAAGAGAAAATTTCGGTGGGGACTTTTGATGCATAATCTTTCCCTTAGCTGTTCATGTTTAGATTTGAGAAGAAAAATCCTAAAACAGGTTGAACTTTGTGTTGGTGATTTATAAAACTTTGGAACCAGTCATAAAGCAAATTTGGACTATAAAGAAACATAACAAATTTTTATAGGGACTGGTATATATGAAAGAAAACAAGTTACAGTGTAAGTTTGTAATGATTTGAGTAATCCTGAATAAAATGCAAATACTACTGATGAGTAATATTGTAGATTTTCATACTTCTAATCTTGTTTCTAAAGTGATAGCTAACCATAGCTGTTAATGATAGCAATGGAGCCAAAGGCACATGAAGACATTTTTCATCCAAAGCTATGCACTTTCTCTCCTTTATACGCATATTCAGTGTTGGAAAATGCATATGCAATTCCACTTATGGCATATATTTTAATATGCTTGTGTATATATCATAGCAACCATGCACATGTATGCAAGAAGCCCAAATTATGCGAGTACATCTTGCCATAAAGAGAGACGCAGTAGAAGCACATATAATAAGCAGATGACATATGGTTGCCATGGACCACAGGGTAGAAATTCTCTGCCGGTACCATGAGGCAAGCCATTTCAAGAGGAATTTCATATCACAATTGCCATGTATGTATGATTTATTGAAGCTGAAGGTTTAGAGAACACACAGATGCTATAGGAGAAGTGGTGTCCCTTGGCTATGATATATCAGTCCTTGATCAGTAAAAAAATCAAGAACAAATTACCTTAAGATGATTCTTGAAAGATGTCTGAGGTTCGCAGTACATGACCTACTCAGACTCTAACTAAGGGATCTGCAACCCATCAACTAGCAAATGGCAATGATTACTATCTCCCACCAGAAGAAACTGAAAATGATTGACGACTGCTATGATTTAGAAGCTGTATTCAACATGCAGCACTCACGACATCTTTGGGGAGCTGGGAAACTATAGCTGCTTAGTAGTGACGGTAATTGTTCCCCTTCCCTTCAGTTTAAGAAGTCGTTCTGACTCCTTGTTTCCCTCCAATACAATTATCCTCATGGCACTTACATCAATCTGACTCAGGATGACATCAATGATGCTGCCGACAACTATGAGAAAATCAAAGACATTCCAAGGGTCCCCAAAGTATCCCTAGAAAAGAAAGAAGAATGTAAACTCCAAATAAATAGATTAAGATTAAGTGTTGAACTTTTTGGCTCATTGTTGAACCTTGTGACCTTATTAAAACAAGTAACAGATCTATAGCCTACACAAGTGGTTTTATTAAAACAAAGTAACAGATCTATAGCCCACACAAGTGGTCTTTTAGGACCATCCTCACTGAAGATGGCCTGTGTTACTCTAAACCAAGGTCAGGCTGGCTTTCTAATAGAAGTTGTGATGCATCGATTCTCACTCACCTTAGCCTTGAAAGCTATCAGTTTAAGAATCATCTCAATAGTAAAGAGGATGGTGAAGACCACATTGAGGACATCTGAGAGCTGGTTCATAAACTCTGATTGCTTATAATGCTGTAGAGATAGTTGAAAAACAGATTGTTTAGAAAACATGGACTTTTTTTTAAAGAATAAAGTTTTTCATTAAGGACAGAGTCACTTTGCTTGCTTTCTCTTTGTGTTTTTGCTTGCTCTCTCTGTCTGAAAATAGTTAGAATGGTACTAGATAATGGATTCTCCTCTTGTCCTCTTAACTTCTCCTTGCCCTATATCTTACTGTCTGCTATTCCTATTGCCAGAATGGCAGTGAAAAACTACTGCTCTGGTCACTTTGTAGAAAGCAACAAATAGATGAAGAGTTTGTGTGTGTGATAGCCTATACATAATGATGATTTTGATGGACACGTTTAACAAATGCGAACAGTGAAATTTTGTCCACAGACTTTCTCTTGGAAAATTAAACCTCACGGATTAGGAATGAAAAATATGGAAAGTGACCAAGAGGACACTGGGCAAATAACTGTCTTTTATCACATCATCAGTGTCACAGTTTCAGCTGAAGTGCCTTGCAATGTAAGGGAAAGATGGAAAATACATCACTTTAACTTCAAAGCCGATAAATAAGTTAGGTGCTCTTAGCTGGGATGAGATAAAGGTTGCATCATGTGGACAGGTCTTTAAAGCATGGCTAGCAAGGCATCTTCAAGGTAAAATTAGTGGGCATGTGGATGAATCCTGTGTTTCAGCTTTCCTTCAGCAGGCAGGTTTGTCCCAAAATTTCATAGTTCCCACTACTGCTACCACCATTCCCCAGCTGCAGAGGAGTTCTTTGCATCCATACCTGCATGCCCAAGCAGATGGTGTTCAATGTGATCAGGAAAAACATGAGGTACTCAAAGTAGGAGGAGGTGACCAAATACCAGATCTGGTATTGGTAAGGGTTCTTGGGAATGTAGCATCGCAGAGGCCGTGCTTTCAGGGCATATTGGACACACTGGCGCTGGAATGAGAGGCAAGGCAAGATGTGAAGAGGATAAAAAGGAACAGGCTTATTATACTTGCCTTGATTTTCTGAGATTGATCAGCAATGCCAAGTGTTTATTAAAATTTTTTACTACTGGTTCTATGGGCGTGGCTTATTCTGTGGGTGTGGTCAGGTGACAATTATTTAAGATTTAGCAGAGGTACTGGTCTACCAGGCTTTTAACTGCTTGCAGAGCTGTACCGGTCTACCCATTTATTTTTGCAGGCACTGATCTACTCATTTGTTTTCTTTTAACACTGATCAGCTGTAAGGCGGCCCTTTGAAGCCCCGTGGCAAGAGTTTTTTAGATCTATTTAGAAACTAGTGGATTGTGATTTCACTGAACTAGGGCAGCATAAAAATTTTGGTTTACGTAGGAAGAACCTGGCTAAAGAGAAATATACACATAAAGCCTACAAAAAGAAAAGAAAAGAAATACTGTACCTTTACAGGGAGGATACATGGGATGAGGGTGTGGCTAACTGATGAGGACTAATAAGTCCGAAATAGATCTATCTTAGTCTCTTTAGTCTCCCAATGGGCAGCAGAGAGCTTGCTGGCTGCCTGAAAAAAAGTCTAGAAACTAGTGGATTGTGATTTAACTGAACTAGGGCTGCATAAAAATCTTGGTTTACGTAGGAAGAACCTGGCTAAAGAGAAATACACATAAAGCCTACGAAAAGAAAAGAAAACATATATATAAGCAGCATTTTGCTGTCTGTTTAGAGATTTGGGAGAGACTGAGATAGATCTATTTCTGGCTTATGTGCTATGGCTGTGAAACATCTTGATTTATGTAGGAAAAGCCTGACATAAAAAATGATGCACATAAAAATCTACGAAAATAAAATAAAATAAATATTTGACCGTTACAGGGCGGAGTCATGAAAAGGGGGTGTGGCTGACTGATGAAGGCAAATAAGCCAGAAATAGATCTATCTCGGTCTCTCCCAAATCTCCAAACAGACAGCAAAATGCTGCTTTGATGTCTGAGAAAGCCTAGAAAATAGTGAATGAGATTTCACTGAACTATGGCTGTGAAATATCTTGATTTATGTAGGAAAAGCCTGGCATAAAGAACATGGGAATCACCCTTTACAGGTAGTCCTTGACTTATGACCACAATTGATGTTGTTAAGTGAAACATTTGTTAAGTAAGTTTTGCCCCAATTTATAACCTTTCGGATCTTGGTTAAGTGAATCGCTTCAGTTCATAAGTTAGTAATCCGGTTGTTCAGTGAATCTGGCTTTCCCATTGACTTTGCTCATCAAAAAGTCCCAAAAAGTGATCACATGACTCTGCGACACTGCAACTGTCATAAAGATGAATCAATTATCAATCATCTGAATTTTGATCATATGATTATGGGGATGCTACAAAGGTTGTAACTGTGAAAAATGATCATAAGTCCCTTTTTTCAGTGCTATTATAACTTTGAACGGTCACTAAATGAATTGTTGTAAATCGAGGATTATCTGTATTTTATCCCCACAATATCAAACATGTGAGGTAAGTTGGACTGAGAGAAAGAATGACTAGCCCAAAGTCACCCAATGAGTTTCCATGACTGAGGGGGCATCTGAACCTGGATCCCTCTGATCCCAGTCTAAGTTCTTGATCACTGCATCACAGTGGTGGCTTCTCATATGGAGACTCTCACACTAGCTGCCTTGAGCTTCCAAAACATGGGCAATATGCTCCATGTTTATTCTTTCCTTCTTCTTTTCTTGAAAAAGACCCACCCCGATAATAAGCCCAACCCTAATTTTCGGAGGGTGGGTCTAATATTACCCCTACCCCGAAAATAAGCCCGGGGAATGGGCGTGGCCAGCATGAGTGGCAGCACAGGGGATGGGCAACTGTCCAGATTCAGCCCACTGGCCCCTTGGGGCAACACAAATACCGCTTTTGCCCTTCTCTTTCTGGGTACAGTGCTTCTTCCCCAAAGCTGCTTCCCCAAAGCCGGCAGCTCTGTGGCCAGCTGCTTTGCTTTTTCCCTGTTTTGGGGAGGCTTTTTGGCGAACGGGAGGAAAATGGAGAGGGGGATTTTGCTGCCTGTCATCCATTCCTCAAGCACAGAGTGAGGGAAGGATGACCGCAGCAGAATCCCCTCCCCATTTTCCTCCCGTTAGCCAAAAAGTCTCCATTCCTAATGCTGAAGGTTCAGAATGGAGGTGATGGCGCACCAAGCTCACCGAGTCTGGCCTGCTGCACCTCAAAAAAAGTAAGACCACCTCAAAAATAAACCCAAGTGCTTATTTTCAAGTCTAAAAGAACTGAGAAACATGGTATGCAAATAGACATTAGCTCATTAATGAACTCATGATGTTACCTAGTTTGGTAATGGAACACCCACAAGGAAATAACCAAGCTCAGAGAGCACCAAGAACCCCACAGTTCAATCCTGAGCTACAAGTACCCTCTTCTATCTAGACTTTAGTTCACTTATAAATGGAATGCCTTATTTTAAAGGCAATTAATTTAATCAACAAATATCCATTCAATTAATATTAATGTATTTTTCTTCCCCCTACCCCATTGAAGTATACACATCAGAGGTTGGTTTCAGCAGGTTCTGACCAGTTCTGGAGAACCAGTAGCAGAAATTTTGAGTAGTTTGGAGAACCGGTAGTAAAAATTCTGACTGGCCCCACCCCATCTATTCTCTGTCTCCCAAGTCCCAGCTGATTGGGAAGAAATAGGGATTTTGCAGAAACCTTCCCCTGGAGTGGGGTAGGAATGGAAATTTTACAGTATCCTTCTCCTGCCACGCCCACCAAGCCACACTCACCAAGACATGCCATGCCCACCAAGCCGCACCCACAGAACCGGTAGTAAAAAAAATTGAAACCCACCACTGATGCACACCTTCAAATGTGTCACACGTAATTTGGGGGGGGGGATTTTTAGGACTCATTTCAGCTAGAGTTAGCATTATAAGGACATTTACAAAATAAGGAAACTAAGTAATGCACAGGATTAACATGTATGTGGTATAAGCATATACATTGCCATCACATGGACAGTTCTATTTTAAAATTAGGATTGCCTTCTTTTCACATACGTTCAGTAAACTGAATAAATAAATGAATGAGCCAGAAACCATGAAAATATTTTATGCAGCACTGTTAGTAGTCCAACAGAAGAAAAAAAAAGCAAATATTCAGGGCAAGAAGATGAACTGGCCACACATTTTAGAGTTTACTTAATCATAACCAACCAAATTATCCTTCCTGCTCGAATAAGAAAAGTTGCAGACTGCAAAGAGCTCCTGTGCTCCGATCCTTTTATAATTCCCCTATTCACATCAGATACAGGAGAAATTTTCATTGTGTAATTCGAAAGTTTGCAAAACCCAAAATTTCTGACTGAATGATGTAACGCTACTATATTCAGAATGCAAACACCTGCAGCTAATTTTGAACTATGCCAAACTAATACTTTTCTAACTGTTGATGTCACATGACACCACAAGGCAAACATCACCTGTATGTGATGTTACAAGGAAATGGGGATTTTGCAGTAACCTTCCCCTGGAGTGGGGAGGAAATGGGGATTTTGCAGTAACCTTCTCCTGGAGTTGGGGTGGGAATGGAGATTTTACAGTATCCTTCCCCTGCCACACTCACCAAGCCATGGCCACCAAGCCATGCTATGGCCACCAAGCCAAACCCACAGTAGTAAAAATTTTTGAAACCTAGCACTGACACAACGTAACATCTAGGACTTGCCACATCAGTTCTGCCCAATAGATAAACTTGCCATACCTGGTTTTTGTTCAGCTCACAGTCTTTGTACTCAGTTTCACCTTGCTCCTGGAAAGTTACAATGATGAAACCTACGAAGATGTTCATCATAAAAAAGGCAATGAGAATGAGATAGATTATGAAGAAGATAGCAATGCCCATACGATAGTTGTATATAGGGCCCATGTCTTCAGTGTGCGTATCAATGGCTTTATACAATAGTCTGGAAAAGAAAGGATAGAGATTCCAAATTAATCGACATAAATAATTGAGCTTTCAAAAAGTTCAATCTTAACGGGTTTGTAAACAATTAATTTAATGGTGAATATATGTACACTGCTGACACATAATTTTCCAAAACGGTATTGTGAGGAAAATAGCACATTCTGTTCAATGATCACACCACAATATAATAATCTTTATTCCAATTTTCTCATTGGTTATGATAATAACAAATAATATAATTTCTATGCTTAAATAAATGCCCCGAACAGCAATTTGTACACACTGCTGATAAGATTGTTAGTGATGTGCCCAAAGCTTCCCTTTTCTGTGCCATTTTGCTTATACAATAATAGCTTGGACAAAAGGAAAAGGTGGCGTTCCATAGGATTCCACCAAATCAGTTTTCTAGAGCTGATGGGGCTATATCATGGCACTGGCCACATTGATTAGGAATTCACAGAGCTGGAGTCTAGTACATTTTGAGGATACCATGATGGAGATGACTAGTCTACATATTCCCAGCAACACCGTCCCCCCACCCCAATATGCACACATATAAACACTCTTTCTCCATAGCGGATTCTGTACTCACTGAGGCCATCCTTCAAAGGTGGATACGGTGAAGAGAGACATCATAGCTGATAAGACATTGTCAAAGTGGAATTCATTGTGCAGCCACCTTCTTTCTTTTTCCACAACCTGTGTTGGATCAGCATCAACATACAAAATGAAGTGTCCCCTGGGATGAGAATCCATATATTAGCTACAAAGAGCTTAAATCATTAAGTCAGCATATAGAATATAACAGTGATGCCTACTTAGAAATACTGTAAGCAATTTTGTTCGAGGGATATATATTTCCAATTAAATAGATACAACATTGCAGCCTTAATTTCAATTGTTGAACAAGCTACTTATTTTTGGCCTTCAATATAGTAAGGATTTTTTTTTCTTTCAGTCAATCATTTATGACTAATTGATTCATGGTTCAATTAATATTTTATATTTTCTTAATATCACAATGCAAGAAACAGTATAAAGATGCCTTCTGCCACCTACAAGTTAATAAACCTTTCAGAAACAAATACACTGTACAGTAAAAATTAGTTACTGAACATCCATTATGGAAGATTAAGAAAATATATGTTATTAGTTTAGAGAAAATTCAGGTGGTTATTAGCCTACATTGTATTTGTTTAGTTGTATAAGAACAATTCCAAATTATTTTTATTATAATGTAACTATTATAATAATAATATTTGGGTTTCTCTTTAGATGTATTCTAAGAGCTTAAGGCATAGGAGGAATTTATCAAATTTTAAAATCCAAATCTCACAGAAAAATAAGATGTGAATCTTTCTAACTTTATCTCTCAAAAGTGCTTAAATGTTAAACTGCCTTGTGCCAAGAAATGAAAGGGAAGCTATAGGAAAACAGCAGGTAGAGGTGGGGAGTTGGGGGGGGGAGGGCAGAGCTAAATGCATCATTAGCTTAGAGTCCTTAAGTTCCCACAAATGGTCCAAATCCAACCCCTCCTGAATTCCGTTGACTCTTATTTGGCACCAGTTTAGTGTTGAACTTTAGTTGGCTAGATACTTGTATATAGACATGAAAGAATCTTCTGTGCTGCAACTTAATGACTGGTTCTGATCCTTTGCACCTGACAATCTCCTTGAATCTGACCTTCAGGAAAGAATCATGCTGTAATGATACGTTTCTGAAGAGAAGAAAAGAATGATATACAACCAAAGGGAGGCATACCGGCATTCTGATTCGGTCATCTTAGTTGAATCTGTACAGCTGTAGAACTTCCCCTATATTTAAAACAGAAACCAAAATAATTATTAATTGTGTTGGTCTTACATTATAGAGTTATAGTGTTTCCCAGATTATGCTAGATTTGATTTGTTTTAAAAACGAGCATCTCCTGTTACAAATGGATCAAAGATGGGTCTCTGTTCTTGAAGAGGAAGTGGAAAGAATTCCTGTTTCCTAAAAGAGTTTACTGCCATATCAAATAGTGGTATGGCAGTGAAAGAGACTAGTATGTTCCCAGTCTTATCTTCAACTGGATGGTGGTGGTGGGGGGGGACTATTTAATGTGCTGATATTATTGTAGTATACCTCCAAGCATTATTTGGCATTTGCAGGCCAAATATTAGCATGTGGATCGTTATGTGTGCCCCTAAAACAGCCCATATTATACCTTTGCTCTTTGAGCTTCGTTGGCCGCCAGTTTGTTTCACATCCAATTCAATTGCTGGTTTTAACCTTTAAAGTCTTCCTGACTTAGGATCAGGTTATCTGTGGGACTACTGCCTCTCCCCAATTATATCAGCCCAGCCCAGCAGAGAGAGCATACTATGGATACCACCTGCCAGAGACCTACATTTTGTGGGTCTCAGGTGACAGGTTATCTCTGCCATGGTCCCTGCCTTCTAGAACATTCTTCTCCACACCAGTATTAGATCAGCTCCATGTTATGATGTTCCAGAAGTCTCTCAAGGCCTATTTTTGCCATTAGTCTGGGACTCCCAGCAAGCGGAGATCTGTTTAGATAGCTCTAGTATTGAGGTGGATGTATTCATTCTTTCTCTTCTTAGGATCTGTATATATTTTTAATTGATTTTTAATTTTGATTTTTATATGTTTAGATGCCCATTTTTTAAAAATGTATTTTTATTTATTATTGTACACTGCCCAGAATCTGTTTTTGTGAGTTGGGTGGCTATATAAATTTGATTAATAAACATCAGCTGCTCTTTCACGTCTTCAGCTGCATCGTCCTGTCTAGTTATATGAGCTTCAGATCAAAGTTATCCCTTGTATTCTGTTCCTAGCTCAGTATGGCTGGGAAAGTTGTAATCCCAGTATTTCTGGAAGGCATCACACTGTGACAAGTCGAACAAACTCAGAAAAACAGGATTATTGAGTCAGCAGCCTGAATCGGTGATGTCCATGAAAGTTAAAAAAAAAAACCCACCACCCCACTGCCCCCCACAAAAAAACCCCAGCTACCCAGTTATTGCCAACAGGTCTGCAATACATGCCTATGGAACACGACAAAATGAGAATTAATTCTTAGAAATGCTTTCACCTTGAAGAGCTGCACTGCAATGCAAGCAAACATGAACTGTAGCAAGATGGTGACAAGAACAATGTTGCCGATGGTCTTAATAGCCACAAAAACACACTGGACCACATGCTAGAGAGAAAAAAAGGGGGGGGGGAGAGAGAGAGTGAGTGGGGGGAGAGAGGAGTTGTTTTAGTTTATCTGTTTGATCATCCAATGTTCCAGCATCCATTAAGAGATTTATAAATCTGATATTCACAGTTCCAGATATCTGAAGTTTAGTATGCTACAGTTTTACATCAAGCATTCTTTTTTTTTTTTTTTTGAGCTAAGACATTTATTGTTTATACAGGGCATTATGTGGCAACTGCTCGTTGAGGATAAAATGAAGCTGTTGTGCACTTTCATGGAAGGTGACATCAGAGACTCAGACCAGGAACATCAGAGAAGCAGCTTCCCCAAGTCAAGTTAGCCTGGCCTAATAGTACACGTTTTGCTCACTCACTCATCGTTCTTAAACTTGCCATTGATCCACGGGATATAACCAAAGATCACCTTCCAGTCTGTGAGCCACACACCTCCTATGGTGACACTGGTGGCCCAGAGCGAATATACACTCTTCTGCTTGCTCAGATGCTCCAACAAGCCGGGCTTCAGCCCAAAGAGCACCATGATACCGGCCATGAAGTTTGCCTGTTTGGCTTGCCCACACCCAACGGCTCTCCCTACATCAAGCATTCTAATAGCTTATAAATGGCATTCAAGAGTTAGAAATATGGACATATAACACTTTCTCCTTGTTCATGTCAGGGTGGTGCTTACCTTCAGTCCCTTTGCTCTGTTAATAGCTCTCAGTGGTCTCAATACTCTGAGCACCCTCAAGATTTTCACAACTGAGATGGTACTGGACCTGTTGCAGGAAATGGGAAAGATTCTTTACTATGCTTTTGCAACCTTTGTGGTTACATTCATAGTCCTGCTGTCAAAGTTATTGTGTGCCTAGGAAGATATGACCTTGATGTTATTTTTAGGAAGGGCTTGGGGCACTCCCAGAATAGGACGGGAGGTCAGAGAATTCTATGTGGCTGCATAATTGCCAGCATGACTTGTGAAAACTCGTCAGAAAAGAACTCCATGAAAGACATGCTTCAGGGGGACTTCCGGTGGCGCCTTCCTCGTTGGCGGCGGGCTTTCCATGCCCGCCGGTCTCCCGGCGCGTTAGAGCCGCCTCACAGCTGGCAGGCGGCTCGAAAAACCTGTTCCTCGGCGGGAGGAACAGGCAGAGCTTCTGGGGGTGAGGTAGAACCTCTTTGAGCCCCCCAGGAATTTTCCATGTCCTGGGGAGGGCTCAGAGGGATGGTTCCCTCCATACCTCCAGGGTATGCTCCGCGCCGAGAGGATCCTCCGCTAATTACTTAATTAGCGGAGCCAGACGTGGGAGCAACACCACGATTGAAATCACATTTGGAGCAAGCTGGAAAAGAGGAAAGAAAATTTCAAGCAAGTATGGATTTTTGCTTTAACGGAGTTTTTTTTTTCGGAAGAGGAGGGCGGGGAAGGGGGAAGGAGAGGAAGAAACTTGAAAGTCTTTAAGATGGCGACAGGCTCTGCCTAAAACGAAAGTGTCAGTGGAAATGGAGTGCAGAGCTTAGTCTTGAAAGGAATATCCTGTTACAGACAAAGAACCCAAATAAATAGAGGCTGATTTAAATAGATTTTTTTTCTTTTCTCTATTGAAGTAAGGAAGATTCTTTTTCTTGGGTTTTTTTTAAAAAAAAAAAGTAAAGATGCCTAAACCTAAAGGAAGGGGGGGCTCCCCTTTGAATCAGATGAATAAAGTTGAAATGTCTCATGTGCAGGGACTTACAGAACAGGAGTTAAAAGAGTTAATTACAAGGTCCTTAGAGAGTGTGGTAGATAAAAGGTTCACAGAAGGATCTTGAGGAACTGGTCTCTGGGAAATATGACCAACTAAATCAAATCATTGCCCAAGTAGCTTCAGATTTTTCAACAGCGCTGGCTGCAATGGGGAAGAAAATGATTGAGATGAGTAGTAAATTTGAATTCCAAATACAAGAGTTACAAATGAAACTCCTGGAAGCAGAGGCCAATAATCATAATATTCAGAATGATGTTATTATGCTTCAAATTAAGTCTAAGGAATCTGCAATCAGATTGAGAGGGATAAAAGAAGATAACAGAGAAAACCTAAGGACAACTTGTGCAAAGGCCTTTGCAGAATTATTAAAGTTACAAGATGAACTAATTTTGGGCTCTATTGTGAAAGTTTACAGAGTTAATTCACGTTTGGCTAAACAAAGGAATTTGCCTAGAGATGTTGTTGTTTACTTCACTGATAAAAGACTGAGAGATGATATTCTACAAAAGTCTTATTCTGATAGATTGCAGGTAGCTGGCACACGAATCAGGGTCTTCAAAGAGCTACCTTGGAAGGTTTTAAAAGACAGGAAAGAATTTGATTTTTTGGTCAAGGAATTGAAGAGAAGTAATATCCTATTTAGATGGGACTTTCCAACTGGTATAATTTTTAGATATCAAGGTGTGAGACATTGTTTGAATACTATTGAAAAAGCAGAATATTTTTATCAAAATATTTTTAAGGGAGCACCGAAACATCTCAAGAATAAAAAGTCAAAAACAGAGTTTGCAAAATGTGAAAAGAGAGAAGAAAATCAAAGTGTGTTAAAAGTAAAAGGAGATCTTGGTGGTTGTCCAGAGGATTCTATTATGGATTTTTCGGATGAGAAAACTGAACACCCCAGTGTTTCGGGGGGATTACAAGACCTTGAATTGCTGGAGGAAGATTCAAAAAACAAAGTGTTACATCGAGATGACCAGCAGCAGAGGTCTAATACTTCTCAAGACATGGGGGTTGATGCTAATCGACAGGAATTAGAATTCAACGAAGAAATCCGACTGGAAACCACAGGTGATAAATTCAAAAAGCATCGTGAATTGCTTGATACTGAATCTGAAAGCATTGAAAGATTTGGAAAAAATGGATTAAGCACAATAACTGGTTAAAAGTTCATTCTAAACTGGATTAATTTCAAACTCACATATTAAAATGGATTATAAAAACTTTTATTATGAAGTTTATCCTGGATTGGACATGATATCCTGAGTTTTGATAGATTGCTGCAAAGCTAGCAGCGATCATTGGTTACCCAGTTATATATTTTGGTGGAACATATATCATCTAGAAGAAGACTAAGAACTTGAAAACATTTTATAACCCGAAGGGTTGAATTGCAAAGGGTGGCAGGATTTGAACTAATTTCAAAGGAACATCTGGGAATGCAGCTTTTGTTTGAAAGGCTGCAAAAGCCTATTTTTAGGTATAGTATAAGCTAGTTGGAATGATTTTTTCCTAGAGGAGTGAATATCTTCGTGGTTGGATTTTACTTATATAAAGTCACTCGGGGGGTTGTGTGGAGAAATGTTTTACTTTGCTGATGGGGGCAGCGGCAAGATGAAGATTATTGAAGTGGATTTATGAGAGGAAATATATTTGACATCAATCAAGTTGAAGAGAAGATCGAAATTTGGATTATATAGACTGAGAAATGAATTATATAAAAGATAATTTTTCTTATGATATAACTGTATGATTATGACTACATATGCATATATATTTTTTGTGTTTTATGTTTTTGGGGTTTTTTTTTTCTCTCTCTTTAGTTAAGGGTGTAGTTAGGATAGAACTATAATGGTGTTTTTAATTATAACTTTTTTTTTTATTATAATATTGTTTAGATATATTAATGTTTGTTCTTGTTAGTTTGTTTTTTACTTTTTTGCCCTCTTTCCTTCCTTCTCTTTCTTTTCCTCTTTCGAAATTTGTTTAATTTAGAATTTGAATATTTAATAATCTTCTTCTTTTTCCCTTGTTCTAAATTTTGTTTTTTTTAAACTTGTAGCGGAAGTCAGGGGGGGGATAGGGAGGGAAAGGGTTGGGGAGGGATGATGGGAGGGGTAGGGGAGGGGGATGGGGGGGGGAGAAAATGGAAAAATGTTTGTATTGTAAAACTTTTTCAATAAAAAAAAAAAAAAAAGAAAGACATGCTTCAGGCCAGGCATAACTATACACCCGTAACATTTCCTCCCAGCCCACCTCAAAACTCAGCTCTGCTTTTAGGAACTAGATAACAGCGAAAGCCTTCAGGGACTGATGTGGCAAATAATAAGTAACTTTATTGTAGAAAAGAAAGAAGTACATGCGCAAGATCTACCTACTTTAGAACATAGAAATAAATTTTCATATAGAAGGATCCAATCCAGGTTGGTCACCCAGTGATCAACCCAGATTGGATCCTGCAACATTATCCTGGGACCCGTATACTGTATTTGCCTTCATTCGTCTCATGTGGAAGTTGGAAATCAAGTTGTTCTTAAGCCTCTTTCTCCCACACTTTTGCATCAACTTCTGGCCATTCATTTCTCAGCCTTGGAGATTGGAGTACACCTGCTCTATGTTTACACAACAGAACTGCTGGTCTGAGCAAGACTGGTTCCTGCCTTGCCAGTTTTATATCTGATTTCAGATGAAAACAGAATGGCTATCAACTTTAAGTAGGAAAACAGGGACAACATAGGAATTGTAACCTGTAACATTCAAATGCCATCTCAGCCTAGACTACTGAGGAACAGAAGAATTGTTCAAACTGTAATATGTTATCTATCCACCAGCTACTGCAATCAGCCACTGTAACTAAAAGAAACCTTTGAAGGAAATTTGTGTAAATAAGCAGGAAAAAAAAGACAAAAAGTACATCTGTTAAGTTTTCAAAATCTTTGCATAACCAGCAGTCAATTGGATTAACTGTCAGTGCTAAATATTTCTCTAGTTTTCCTTTTGATTTCTTTTTTCTGACTGAAAGAAAGGATAAAAATAGCTTTTTTACTGTCAATATTTTGATCGACAGTGGCTGTGAATAGCAATAGCAACAGCACTTAGACTTATATACCACTTCATAATGCTTTACGGCCCTCGCTAAATGGTTTACAGAGTCAGCATATTACCCCCAATAATCTGGGTCCTTAATACTGCTATTACGGAACGTCAGTCTTCCAAATCATGAAGATCTCAGCTAATGAATTGTGATTAACATGTTTGTATAAAATAATAAATACATTTTGCATTTTCAGAAATACATTTTAATATTCCTACATTTTATATTCAAAGTAGTCCTTCTAGCAGTAAGTAGCTTGGTGCCCTTCAGGTGTGCTCGACTAAATCTCTCACAATCTCTTGCCATTTGCCATGCTATCTACTAGTGGTAGAAGTTGCTCCAAAATATTGGGAAGATACCATCTTGTCAAACCCTCCGGTAACCAAACAAATGTACTTGACAAATATTTATATAACCAATCCCATGCTACTCTCCTGAGTTATTGGATTACTATATATGGCGCGTGGTCTACAAGAAATCCCTGAGTGACCTATTGGAAGCCTTGCCTGTCTATGATCTACTTACTCAAGTCTCATGGAGATGAGTGAGACAACAACTACAAGCAAGTCTAGCATGTTGAAAGAATTACGACAGAAGGATCCTTTGTGAAGAAATGCACCATAAGTAGTCATCTGTAGGAAACAAGAAGATTCAATTAGTTTTGATAAATCTAGCATTGTGTTTCTTTTCTCTCTCTGAAATTAAGATGACCTTTTGGAAGACTATCTACTGTTACACAAAATGAAGCAGAAATCAGAGGATGAAATAAACTCAAGAGAGTAATTAAGACTAGAAGGTAACTGTATTTGTAATTAATAACAAACAAAGTGTTGATGGCAGTGAAAAGTCCAGCCTTCCATTTGTGGGGTACCACAGTGCTTGGTCTTTTCTTCCATTTAATATCTACATGAGGCCACTAAGCAAGGAGTTCCAGTGCTTTGAAATGAGGCAGCATCAATATGCTGATGATACCCAACTTTATGTCATCACCCCATGCCACCTCAGTGATGCTGTTGATGTCCTGTCCCAGTGCCTGAAGGCTGTAAGGGCCTGGATGGGGAACAATGGGTGTCCCAATGCTCAACCCAAGCAAGGCTTTTGATACTTGGGCCTTCTGGTGCAAGGGTTTTCCATCTTTGGTCTTAGATGGGTGGTATTTCCTCAGATGGACCCACTGCACAATCCGATCCTCTTGGACTGACAGCTCCTACTAGAAAAGCAGGTGGCAGCCATGGCTAGGAGGGTCTTTGCACACCTTTAGATTGTGTGACAGTTATGCACATTCCTGGACCAAGAGACTCTGCTCACATTCATTCATGTTCTCATGACCTCCCATCTGAATTATTGCAATGTGCTCTACATGGAAGAGCATTCAGAAGCTTCCATTCATGGAGAATGCAATTGCATAGGTAAAAAAATCAGATATTCAACACGTGTAACATGTTACATTGTGAGCTTCATTCACTTCCAATGTGTTTTTGGGTGCTATTCAGGATGCTGGTTGTCATCTTAAACTTCTTATGGCTTGGGACTAGGTTACCTAAGGTACTATCTTCTCCCAGTTGTTTTTACCCATCCAATTCAGTCCAGCAGGATGGCATACTCTGGGTTCTTTCAGCCAAGGAATGTTGGCTGGCAGTGACTAGGAGCTATGCTTTCTTTGCCCCCTAACCCTAACCCATCTTTGAAACATTCTTGACCCTATTGGTCTTTTGTAAGGCCTTGTAGACCTGGTTATAAGCCCAGAGTGTTAAGGACTCTGTTTCATGTTTATATTAATAAGTTATGATTTTTCTTAGCTGCTACACATATTTATTTTTTAGTATTGTATTTATATTGTGCTTCATTGTTCACTGCCCAGAGGGACTTATTTGAGATGGGCAGCCATAGAAACTGAATAAGAAATATCCAATCCTTGCAATATTATTTTGAAAGAGAACAAGTCAACTCACCTTTAGAATAATTTCCACTGTAAATACAGAGGTGAAGCCAATGTCAAAATATGATAGAATCTGGAGAGGATCCCCACAAAGAAACAAAAAGTTATTTTTGTCAATAAATGCAGTTGCAATTCTGCCAACACTCACACTCAACTCTAGTAAAAATGTGTGAAATGAATTGGCAACAGATAAAAATATCAACATTTCTATTTACTTACGGTAAACCAAATTTGTTAAATCTTGAATGAGGTATAAAACAAAGCTTAATTATGATGCTGTTTCTATAAAGCCTGCAATGCAGCAACAAGGAACAGAGAGGGCTGTCTCATTAACTGTATAATGACTACTACTGGACACTTTTCCATCAGTAAAGTCAAACTTTGCTGCCTAAACATTTTTTTTAATGTTCAGACATTTTAAACTAAAGTTTATTTATAAAGGTGAATATTTTTATTTTACACGTATTATTTTCTCTCTCTCTCTCTCTTTTGCAATGATAGGTGCTTATTGGTATGTTGAGTACCTCTCTAATTTTTTTCTTTTTAAACAATTAGATAATTAATATATTTTATAACTCAGTTTATCTTGGCAACAAAATGATTTTAAACATGCTTTACATTAATGAAAATATGTTTCTAGTAGATAACACAGAATTTAAAATGTCTATGTTTGATAGCAGAAATTGTAATCATTACCTATATAAAGAGCCTCAGATAGCTCAACAGGCTAGATAGCCTGTTATTAACATTCAGCTGTCTGCAATTATTGCAAGTTCGAGGCTCAAGGTTGACTCAGCCTTCCATCCTTTCTAAGGTAGGTAAATTGAGGACCCCGTTTGTGGGGGCAATAAGCTGACTTTGTATAAAAATATACAAAAGTATGAAGGCTATTGCTTAACGCATTGTAAGCCTCCCTCAGTCTCCGGAGAAGGGCGGCATATAAATCTAATTTATATATATAGTGGCAGTTCATACATGCAAACCTGTCTCTTATGTTGATCTATTTTGCCTACTTATTCTCTTTGACATATGGCTTTTGTTGCTACCAATCCACATAGTGCCATTCACTGCTTGCAGATAATTACAGCATAAATGTACAAGTTTTTAGTGCTATGTTCCCATATTCTTGTCTTTGTCTCATCCCTAGGCCATACATATCTTTAGCTGTACAATTGTGAAAGTAGTATTTTCTCCCTTATTCCAATATTATCCAAGGTGCCTTAAGGTATATACAATTTGCTCTGTTTTGTTTCCAGTAACTTGGAGGGAAGTCAAGTGATGCAGTGACCTGAAGCAGTGGCAGGATAGCTACTGGCAATGGGGACAACACATTTCACAAAAAACCATTCTTCTTCAGGTGAAGGATGGTAGAATACCAGTTCAGTTCAGCATCATGGAGGGGACTCAAGCGGAAGCTACAATGCATGCATGTATTTCAGAGCTTTCGTGGCACAGCAGACTGAAGTGCTGTTAAGTAGCACCAGCTGCTTGCAATTACTGCAAATTCAAATCTCACCAGGCTCAAGGTTGACTCAGCCTTCCATCCTTTCGAGGTAGGTAAAATGAGGACCCGGTTTGTGGGGGCAATAAGCTGACTTTGTATTTAAAAAAACACCGCTTGGGTGGTGGTGGGAGGGAAAGCCCTACTAAGCAGGTATATACAAAAGTATGAAGGCTATTGTTTAACACATTGTAAGCCGCCCTGAGTCTCCGGAGAAGGGCGGCATATAAATCGAACCAAATAAATAAATAAATAAATGGCTCTGTCTGAATCAATCTTGCCCAACCTGATGTTCTCCAAGTTGTTGTCTGATAAGATTACAACTTCTCTAAGACAGCATTCTTAGGATTGCTATCACAAACCACTGAAGAGTACCAGGCTGGGTAAAGATGGTCTGTAATCAGCCACATTTACCATGCTACCGGTAGTAGTAAAAAAAATGTTATATCTTTTTACCTGATTCCTAAATGAGTCCGCTCGAATTGGGTCTTCTGCTGCCAATGAGATGCTGCTGAGCAGGATGAAGAGGAGGATAAAGTTGGTGAACCAGGTGGCATTGACACATCTATGGCACAACACCCGGATCCTGGAAAGAGTAAGACATGGGGAGAAAGAGAATGAAGTATATATTGCTTAAGCTGGTATTCTGATCAGAAGACCCCTGAATGAAAGTTCATATATAAACAGAGGAAGAGGAACATGAAGAACAGACCATTTACTTAATAGGAAATGGTGGGCTCCGTGTCACTAATGGGTAGGGCCACATCCATGCATATGGGTAGATCTTGGATTTTATGCTTCTTTCTGGCTTACTGTTCTTTGAATTCTCTTAAAGCTTGCACTATAATTTTGGTGTTTCCTGGGAGTTCAGTCAGAGGCAGCCCTGGAGCCTTCAAAAGAGGATCTGAGAGGCTGGAAGTTGCCTCCCTGCCTCCCTTATATTACTAGATAAGATTTAATTTCTGAATATTAAGCAGGGAGGAATGTTTACCAGATTGCAATTTATTTCATTTGTATTTGTTATTTGGCCAAAAATTAAATGATGGCCTTGGGGCAGCCACCTTATATTATACTTGTATTTTAATCTAGTTCAGAAATGGAATTACAAAGGGAGCTGTTCTGACTTACATTTTTCTTAAACAGGAACCAGAGTTGTACAACATTACAATTCTGTGTCTGATAACTACACCACCAATAGGTGGCTGCTCCTCTTCCTATGATCACCATAAGATTATGACTCTTGTAAGAGTGACTAAAGTTTTCCCTAAAACCCAGTTATCCCCACCCTGCTGTTATTTCATTGAGCCCTGAAGACCAGGCTCTTCACCCAGGCCTTTGGGGCCAGGGGTGGGTTCTAAATTTTTTTACTACCAGTTCTGTGGGCATGGCTTATTTTGTGGGCATAGCTTGATGGTCATGTGACAATTCTTTAGGATTTAGCAGAGGTACTGGTTTTCCAGGCTTTTAACTGCTTGCAGTGCTGTACCGCTCTATCCATTTATTTTTGCAGGCACTGGTCTACTCATTTATTTTTGCAGGCACCAGTCTACTCATGTATTTTTGCAGGCACTGATCTACCCATTTATTTCTGCAGGCACCGGTCTACTTACGTATTTGTTTTTGGAAGCACTGGTTATCACCAAACTGCCTTTTACCATTGATCAGTGTACGACGGCCCTTTGAAGCCCCGTGGCAAGAGTTTAAACAGTTTTTCCTTATAGCCCATCAGCTGGGACTCAGGAGGCAGCAATAGATTGGGCATGGGGCCAAATAAAAGGTAAGAATAATGCGGGGGAGGGTGGGGAGGCAGGGGGTCAGAACCGGTTTGGTGACGTCATATCGTCACCACTACCAGCTCGGCGGAACCGGGTGGAACCAGAAGGAACCAACCACTGCCTTGGGATGACTGAGGCCTCCTTCTTCAGGTAATATTGATTTGTTTGTTTGTTTGTTACCTGATTTGTGCCATCTTTTATTGTTTTTTATTACTGTATTATTTTATTATTCTGTTTTTTTCCTGTGAAGTGCTCAGAATTTTTAGGAGTGTAAAAATTTAATTAATTAAATAAATAAAATGATAAAATATAAAGCAGAATCCATGCTTTGATTGTGTATTAAAAAATCATAACACTCTTCAATCCATTTTACATTGTTGTGACTGAGAATTTATTATCCTGATTCACTAAAAGTTCAGGGTTCACTGTTACATATGTTAAATTGTATTCTTCTACTCTGAGCCAATGGTATGAAGGATATTAGACAGGAATTCACTCAGAGGCCAACCTTTGATGCTAGAGATTGGGAAGGCTGAAAGGTGATTGGTCATACCAGCAAAGAAGCACTTTCACACAAATAGGCCAAAATTAATCACCATAAACTCCTGAACTGTTTCAGATGTTAGCTCTGACTGGCTAAGTTGCCATGTTGTATAAGAAGCAGAGAAACTGTCATGCTAAGAGCTCCAAGCTGTTCAGTAATATATAGCATATTTTTAACATAATTCTTCCCATCTGTGTAATACTGAGATGAGAAATATTGCACCATTGTTATTTCTGTCTCCAAAACTTACCATTTTTGACAGAAAAACATCAAAAATGTGAAAATCAAAATATCATTTGAGAAGTAAACATCTTATAAGACATTCAGTTTTCTCCCACTTCAGTACTTTTAATGGTTGCAGTAATAGCTTTAATTATTGCTTAACGCATTGTAAGCCGCCCTGAGTCTCCGGAGAAGGGCGGCATATAAATCAAATTAAAAATAAAAAAAAAATTATTATTCACAGAGAGTTGGAAGACCAATATGCTTGTTGAGAGGAAGGAAGGAAGGAAGGAAGGAAGGAAGGAAGGAAGGAAGGAAGGAAGGAAGGAAGGAAGGAAGGAAGGTGGGAGGGAAGGACGGAAGGAAGGAAGGAAGGAGGGTGGGAGGGAGGGAGGGAAGGAAGGAAGGAAGGAAGGAAGGAAGGAAGCATACTTGTTGGTTGGGCTAAAGATGAAGAATGAACTTGCTTCAGGCATGGGCACTGCTTTTTCTTTTAACTGCAGCTCAGCTAGGGGACGTGGCCTAGGGCTCAGGGGGATTTCAGGTTCATCTTCCTCATCATCACCTGTAGAGAAATAGTTACAGAAAAACTTAATGCTCACCTTTTTTCTGCCAGTAATTAATTGTAGATTTTAAAAAAAGCTCCTGAAAGTTTTCAACATTATTTTTGTACTACTCCAACAACCATGTACTTTCCAATCTTAGGTCCTATTAAGACTCAAGAACACTAATTGTTATGTTAGATAATATACTTAATACAAATACTTTCCTTCTCTTTTATTCAACCTGTGACAGAATTGGCAAGAATAAATGGCACTGAAATCTTCTTACCTGGGAAGTCTGCAGAAGGGTATGGGTCCTTGATTTCATTGACATTTGATTCAAACTCATCCACTTTTAACTAAGCAGGGGAAAAAAATTAAAAAGAAAATTAAGTGCTGCAACTCTATTACCATATTGCTGAACAGCGCTACTTGGCTGAGACGAAGAGCAGAGCAAAAAAAGAGGATTGATTGACAAGCAACCATATATCTAAATGGATGCAATTGAAATGGCATCCAGGACTATTGTATACACATATGGACTTATTTGTGAAATCACCATATGGCTTGGTTTATATATGTCTTTGTTATATAACATTGGATGGTTGGTTTATTGAATAACATTCTATTATATAAAGCAGGGATTCCTAATTTTTTTTTGTAGTTGCACGCCCCTTTACTGAAATCTTAATGATACACCGCTCTTAAAAATCCAAACACTAAAATAAACACAAGTGAACAATGAAAACAATAGAAGGAAAGGTTGGGAAAGGTGGTTTTATGGTAACAATGGGAGGGAGGTACATCTCAAATTTTGGGAAATCCTGCAATAAAATCTGCATGCTTTTTAATAAAAAGTAAAGGGACTGCTGGATGTGAATGTGCCCTCCAGAATATTGTCACTAGAATGAAATAGCAAATGCATATCACACCTATGTATCTTTTATTAATGACATTTTGTCACCCTTGACATAAATAATCACTTTCATTGAGGAAAAAGTGAATGAGGACTTCAGGCACCATATAAATACCACACACAGAACAGCGCAAAGCCCATACTCTGCTAGAGAGAAATTCTCTGAAGATGTGTTCCAGTATGAGTCCAAAAGCTCAGAAGACAAAACTGCTGGTCCTGGTGACCAGATAAGATCCTTTTGTCCTTAAGACCAGCATACTCTCATTTACTGTTCTCAGTCACAGCACGATTCAAATGATTAGTATCAAAAACAAGAGGGTAATTCAATCCCCGGGGAATTATTTTCCCAGGAAAATTCATCTGATGGGAGTGGTAACTTGTAAATAAATCTTGCAAGTTTTCTCAGTGTTATACTTTGTTAAGATGGGTAACTACAGTAATGGCGTTCACAAGCTGCCTTTAACATTCCCAACATCAGATACGCCTTGTTTTTCTTCCCTGCACTGGGGATAATGCCTCCTACTGGGAAAAAGTCTGGGACAGACTGGGAAAAAAAATATGTAGAGCTGAGTAGGGGAAAAAAATCTAGGGTGGTGCTTACTATTTCTGTAGAAGCCTGATAGAAGATGAAATAAACTTCAGAATATGTGTGAGAATGTTTAATACTACACACACACATACACACTAGATCTGTGATGGCGAACCTATGGGACGTGTGCCACAGGTGGCATGCGAAGCCATATCTGTGGGCACACAAGCATTGCCCTAGCTCAGCTCCAGCTCCATGCATGCGCCAGCCAGTTGATTTTTGGGCCTTCTGGGTCCACCAGAAGTCGGGAAACGGTCCATTTCCGGCCTTTGGAGGGCCTCCAGGGTGGGGGAAGGCTGTTTTTGCCCTCCCTGTGGCTCTAAGAAAGTCTCTGGAGCCTGGGGAGGGCGAAAAACAGGCCTACCGGGCCCACCGGGCCATCACATGCCAAAAGCGGGGGTTGCATGGGTGGTGGTGGTGTCTGTGTGCATGCACGGCGGGTGGGGCGCATTGAATTATGGGTGTGGGCAAGTGCATGCACGACCCCCCTCCACTCCCCCTGCTTTTGGCACATGACGGCAAAAAGGTTAGCTATCACTGCACTAAGATAGATAGATAGATAGATAGATAGATAGATAGATAGATAGATAGATAGATAGATAGATAGATAGATAGAAGGAAGGATGGAGAGAGGGAGAGGGAGAGGGAGAGGGAGAGAGGGAGAGGGAGAGAGAGAGATTTGTGCAGCCTCAGTATTATTAAACAAACTATAATCAAATGGCAATGGATTTAACTTAAAAGGAATGAAAACTAGGTAAATGTTTGTGATCTTAGAAATTTTCATCATTAGGAGAAGTGAGTTGCATATAACAATATTGTCTGTTCTTACAAAAATTTTTCTTTTTTTAAAAAGAACATTTGTCTTCAAAAGCTGAATGCAAATACTTAAACAAACAAAGACATTGGTAAAGAGATGAAGTGCAGCACTGGCAGCTGCCATCCTTGTCTGACCTTAGCTGTGGTGGGAATTCCTTCTCCCTTTGCTTTCTGTTCCAGCTTCTTGGCCAACAATAGCTTTTCTTCTTCAGATTTCTCAGGATAACCTCTACAGAAAAGAACCGAAACAGCAAGGGGAAAGGGAAGAGAAGCCAGGTAGAATGGAGTAGGGGAGGCACATTAAAGAAACTTAGAGTTACAACAGTTCACATAGAGCAATCTAGAACCCCAAAGGTATGAATGTCAGGAACAGCAGCAGAAGGAAGAACTGACCTGGTCATTTTCTTCCACATCTTCTCTTCAGCTTTGGCTTTCTGAGCAGATGTTAATGTTTCTGCCTCAGCCAGGTTGTCCACAGCAATAGCCAGAAATACATTGAGCAAGATATCTAACGTAGGAAGGGGAGAAAAGCTAAGGAATTTTACTGTGTGGATTTACATCATACAGAAATGATGGATCAAGACTTCTATGATTCTCTGAAAGTTTCAGTTAATTTAATTTAATTTATTGCATTTCTATGCTGCCCAACTCCCAAGGGACTCCCAACCTTGATAGCAGGTTATGCCTAGCCAATTTTCTAATATCATCAAATCTGAAAGATTGGAAGAAAATCAGGGCTTAGGAAATGAACATATTGTCATTATTGCAAAATGTGGGATATTGTTCTTTTTGTCAAAACTGTGAATAGACAAGGCCATCCTTTGGGTGAGGCCTTCGCAGGTGAGAAAAGGCATTGGCTGCTCATCTGAATTCAACTCAGACTTACTGGGCAGAAAGAGACACTAAGTGTTCATTAATGGCCAAATAAATTCTTCTCTATCTATTGATTTTAAGCATTTTAAATTTCTCCTATATTCATAGAAGACAAGATGACCCTCACCTTTTTTTATCTAACCCCTAACCTTATTTTACCATAACAGAGACAGTTGGAAGTCAATACTTCTTTTTCTTTTTCTTTTCCCTGTCTTTCCTCACTTCTATTCCCCCTTTTCTCCCCCACTGCTTATCTATTTACTTTTGTATTTTGTATTTTAACTCAATAAAAATGTTAAACTCAAGAAGACAAGTTGGGATATGGTCAATTTTAAAAATAATCACAATACCACAAAGCGTCAAGCAAAACAAGCTATGGTGTATTAAGTAACATTTAAAGATGTAGACCAGGAGTGTCAAACTTGATTTTATTGAGGGCAGCATCAGGGTTGAGTTTGACCTGGAGGGCTGTGGGAGGGGGGCGGGGGGGGCCAGTGGGGGTGGCCAGCTCCCGAGTTCCACTTTTGCTGGTACAAGATTGCAGGAGGCCATCACGGCCGAAAACCTAGCCCGGGAGCTCCGTTTTCGCTGTCAGAGTGGGCTGGTCCTTCACTGTTTCCAGGGTGACCCCGTGGGCCAGATGTAAGCAATGCCACAGGCCGGATCCAGCCCGCAGACCTTGAGTTTGACACCCTTGATGTAGATGAATAGCAGGGCCAGCGTAATATAGTGATTAAGGCACTGCACTCGGACCAGAGAGACCAGACTTCAAGTATACAACCTGACCATGGAGTTTCCTGGGTGACTTTGGAACAATCACACTCTCCCAGTCCAACATGCTTCACAGAGCTGTTGTAATAAGGATAACATAAACCGAGATCCCATTGTACGCCACTTTGAACTCCCAAAGGAAAGAAGGGAGGGGATAAAATGTAGTACATAAAGAAATAAAAATATTGGGACTAAGTCCTTTATCTGTCTCCATAGTGGGGATATGATTTCACATGACTATAAAGATAACATACATTTTAGAATATTTTTTTAACATTTGCTTTTGATATCAGCATAGTAGAACAGACTTGATAATGAAAGGAAATTAATAAATCCAAAAATATTATTCATATACACCCCCTGATGTGACGCGCAACATCATGCATGGTTATGGACAAAACAATAAACAATAAACAAAGCAAAATCCATTCCCCATTTAGCAACTGTATATAAGGGTGAAGGAAAGAGACAGCTGACATTCAATCAGCCAGTGTGCAGAACAAACCAGATAATGAAACTGAAATCATGATCATATGTAATATGGACCTGCCTTCCTCCAATGATCAAACTCCGATCAGTATTTGAAACTATTGAATATGTTAAACCATTATTTTTCAACTTTGGCAATTTTAAGATGGGTGGACTTCAACTCCTAGAATTCCCCAGCCAGCTCCTATCCATGATACAATTATACGTTCTTTGCAACTTTTTCAGGCACATCCTGCTTCCTTATAGAATCACTAACTTGCATAAAATAGAAGACAGTAATCTATCTTTCCAAGTAACTGAGGATCTCCTATTTATGTTCATGGTCGCTATATTTTGAGAAAGGCATTACTGCATTGCATTTTATGGCAATATTTTGTAAGAATACCTTACAGTCCATCACTAGTCAAGTATTTAAATATATGAAAACTGTTTAAAGAAAGGATACAATTTCCACATACAAATAGAACAATAAAATAAATGCAGACGAGCACACCAGGATAGACAGGCCCTCCATAAGCCATAATCCCATTGTACATGATAGAGGTCCAGTCTTCCCCAGTCAGGACCTAGGAAGAGACAAAATATTTTGAAAGTACTGGAAATCATGTAGAAATATTTGGCTTTCAAACAAGAGTGAATGTCTAACTCTCCTTCAGCGTGTTGGAGCCTGGGTAATTGAACCGATTAATTATGAGTTCAGCCACATTTCCTTTGGGGTTTAGGACAGATGATTTCTCATTGTTGGGAACTCTCATCTTTCCCACCTCCCAGCTGCTGAATTTCCTCACTTTATAGACAAAGCACTGTTTGTTACTAGTCCTTTGCTCCTTCCTGCAGTGGCCAGTTGAGTTCCCACTTTTTCTTTCTTCACCAAGAAAAACAAAGGAAAGCAGAGAGGAATGAGGGGAGAAATATCAATTGAGGCTTATGGTTCTCCAGAAATGCCGTATGTATTGTAGTCACATTTTGCTCTCTGTCTCTCTCTCTCTCCCTTCCAACTTTTCTCTTGCTCCCTCACTCCCTCCCACCTTCTATCTCTCTCCCTCTTTCCCACCTTCTCTCTCTCCCTACCTCCCACTTCTCTCTCTCACACACACACACACACAAACACACTGCCAAATGCCCTACTTATTTCAGAAATTATCCCACAACCTACTTTCCTGATGATTTACCCATTTAGACATCAAATTTATTTCAGAAATTGATTCTTTATCTAAACAACCTTGACTTTAGCTGTACCTGGAAGACACTGATCAGAGCCTGGGGGAAGTTATCAAAGGTGCTGCGTCGTATTTCCGTATCATCAAAATCAAATCGCCCTCCAAAAAGCTGCATCCCTAAGAGGGCAAAGATGACCATGAAAAGGAAGAGGAGGGTGAGGAGAGAGGCTATGGAGCGCACAGAGTTCAACAGAGAAGCTACTAGGTTGTTCAGCGAGGTCCAATACCTAGAGAAAAAGAGAAAGATTGTAAGATTCATTATCATATCAGAGAAAGTGTGGAGTGTATGCAAATCAGCCAAGTTATCTAGCAGAGTAAGATAGGAATCTAGAAGAGTAAGATCTAAATCACTGTTCTGATCAACTACAGGTAGTCCTCGACTTACGATCACAACTGAGCCCAAAATTTCTACTACTAAGAAAGACAAGCTCCATTTTACAGACTTTCCTGCCACAGTTGTTAAGTGAATCACTGCAGTCATTAAATTAGTAACACAGTTGTTAAGTGAGTCTAGCTTTCCCCTTTGACTTTTCTTGTCGGAAGATTGCAAAAGGTGATGACATGACCATGGGACACTGCAACCATCACAAATACATGCCAGTTGCCAAGCACCTGAACTTCAAGCACGTGACCACGAGGATGCTGCAGCAGTCGTAAGTGTGAAAAACGGACAAGAGTCACTTTTTTCAATGTCGTAACTTCGAACAATCACTAAATGAATAGTTGTAAGTCGAAGACTACCTGTATTATTACACCTGCCACTAACAGTTTATTTGTTCATAAAAGAAAGAATCGCAAGTTCTCTCAATTGGTGCCTTCACAGCTGAGGATGGTCATCCAAGATTGTAGCTATTTTAACAGATAGAATGGAATATATTCAGTGTAGCTCCTTAGCATAGCACAGTATGTACGGACTATTTTTGTCTGAGTCCTCCTATCACCTCCCTTCCTTGGAACCCAGTAGAGAAGGAGGGGTATCTGAGGCTACCTGTCATGAGGGGAAGGGGCAAATACTATCATCCGATATCAGTTCAGCCATAACAATAAGCCCCACGTTTTGATAGGTTGGAATGGCAGAATTAATCATTGTTTTCACACTAGGGATCTTTTAAATTCTGCGTCTGGCCCAGATAATAAACATTCTTTATCATAAAACAACAAGCATAAAAATAAAATAAACAATTTAATGACAAATTACATTCTAACAATGTGTTTCAATAACAACAGTAATAATAAAGCAGCAAGTGAAAAAATTAAGACACTTCTCTCAATATTTATTTTATTAATTTAATTTCAAATGAGGTATGAAGATGCTGTAATCATCTTCCGTGGTCAGGGAGCCATGAAGAATAAATGCAGCAACTGAGATATCGGTGTTCTGACTCTCAGTAATCTCAGCTGTAAGGAAAATCAGGAAGATACTATTTGTTCTTTTTTAAAAAAAGTAATATAATCTTTCTTTTAAAAAAACAATCCAATTTAGCAGCCACCACATCTTGTGGTGCATTGCATCTTGTGGCAATGAATTCTCCAAAATCATTTTTTATTGTGTGAAGAACTATTTTCCTTTCACTCTATTAGATGGACCAACATGAATCAATTTCTTGGAGTACACAAGTTCTAAAATATAGATATCCATAGGCAAGGACTTAGGCATCTCTCTCTCTCTCTCCTTCCCTCTCCTCCTCCTCCTCCCCCTCCCCCTCTCTCTAGCATTCAGGCATGCTGAGCACTTTTGACTACAAAAATGCACATTTAACCACCTTAGTTGTCATATATAATTTCATCACTGTCATGTTGGATCTGACTATACTGTTGAATTTTATATGGCCAGACAAATCAGAGGTCAGCATATATTTAAGTTGACTTGAGAAGAGAGGAGTAACACGGACAAATTTCAATGTTAAGGATATTGAAGCACAATATTAAGGTTATTTCTTAGAAAGTTTATGCTGCTGTTTCTAATTAAAAATCCAGGGTATGTTTGCATGTATGTATGTATGTATGTATGTATACCAGGGGTGAAAGCTACTTACCTTCCTTTGCAGTTCGGAAACACATGTCATGTGTGTGCACAGACCTTCTGCACATGTGCAAAACCTTCTGTGCATGCGCAGAAGGTAAAAACACATTACTTCCTAGTTAAAACCAGGAAGTAATGACACCTGGGTGGGTGGACGGAGCTTTGTTCCACCATTGGTACCAGATCACTGAACCACCGGCCAAGATTGCTACCGGACCAGGCGATCCGGTCCAATCCGAGAGCATTTCACCCCAATGTATACACACACGCACACATATTTCTGCAGTAATATCTATATATTATAACAAGGAAAACTGTATCTGTCTGTCTATCTATCTACTTTTCCTTGCTATAATTATTGATCTATTTACTTCAGAAATGTCACTCTCAGCATTGACTGAGGGATCACAATATAATGTACAAACTGAAAGTGCCCTCTAAATGGAAAATCCTGTGTCCTTGTACATTCTGACTTTATATTAAAAAAAAAGACTTATGGGAATAGCCCAAGGAAATACTTTTAAAAAATAACTATAATATATGAATGGGATGTTTTTCAACAGTGCTCTTTCTCCTAGAGAGGAAACTCACTTAGTTATCTTGAAGAGTCTCAGCAGTCGAATGCATCGCAAGACAGAGATGCCCAGGGGGGTCATGGAAGTGATCTCTACCAGGATGAGCTCCAAGATCCCGGTGCACACCACAAGGCAATCAAAGCGGTTGAAGAGAGACATGAAGTACTGACGGAGGCCCAGGGCATACATCTTCAGAATCATCTCCACCGCAAAGAGGGACAGAAGTACTCGGTTAGCCACATCTGTAAGCAGAAAAGCTTCACTAGTGATGAATGGACAGGATATGTTCTGGCCATCAGGTGTTCCTCAAATGCTCAAGTCCACAGAGCCAAAACAAAGTCACAATGCCACTGATGGTGATGTGATTGATGCTCTGCTTGTTGTCATTTTAAAAGTTCTTTGCAGACACCCCCCCCCCCCCAGTACTTTTGGGGATTGAGGAGAAGAGCTAGAGTTCATTGAAGAGTAACCCCATGCTTCTCATCATGGGAAGACAAACATGAAACTGCAAGTATTACTTTTTGGCCAAAAGCACAAGAGGATGGAGAAGTAGAGACAAGAAGATTTATTTTAAGATAAAACTGAATGTATTGCAACTGGTGACGGAACAGCAAATAAATCAAAAGTGCTATGAGAATATGGTTGTTAATAGATATGAGGGGGGGAAAGAATTTGATGAGAAGTTAAAGTTTGAACAGACAATGTCACACTTCCCTGCTTTTAATCAGAATCTGAAAAGTACTGAGAAACTAAATGCCCAGCTCACCTTGGGCATGGGTCAGCCAATCAGGTTGATCATGATGCTCGGTAGCTATGGAGATAGTATTCAAACCAACAATCAAGATCACTGCCCAATAGAAAAAATTTGACTTAACAATTTCACGGCATTTTCTGCGAAAAAGACGGTTCCATCGTCGCCAGTGCCGACTAGAAGAGATTTAAAATGAGGATTAAGGGCAGTTAGATCTATTTCCCCAAACCAATCTCTACAATGGAGCCCTGTAAAGAAAAGACATCTGAATCCCAGATCTTTGCAGTGTTTCTCAACCTTGGCAATTTTTAAGGTGTGTGGATTTCAGTTTCCAGAATTCCTCAGTCAGCCAATGCTGGCTAGGGAATTCTGGGAGTTGAAGTCCACATGACTTAAACCAGAGGTCTTCTGGGAATTCTGGGAGTTGAAGTCTACAAGTCTTAAATTCTGGGAGTTTTAAGTCTACAAGTCTTAAAGCTGCCAAGTCTGAAGACCTCTGACTTAAACACACCAAGTTTGAGAAACATTGTCAAGAGAATCAATTTTGTAAGCAGGTGTGCTATGGCACCAAGTTTCAAATATGCCCCCATTATAAGTAGGAAACTTTTAAACCATACTTCCCTACAATGCTATTATCCAAGCATGTTGGATGTATCATTTACTTCTTCACCAAAAATATGCAAATTTTCCATAGGTAATGGTTTTCCAGAGATTAAGTTAAAGAGTCCTTCAAAATGATTTGATTTATATAACACCAAACTACAGAACATGAATTTACTTATAATTTAATGTCTCTACTTACAAGAAGAGAATCCATTTATTCATGCCTTCAATCTCATACAGGCTGTCTGTCTCTGACCCACCTTCATCAGATGACCTCATTCCTATGAAGTTTAAACACAGGTAAGACACTTGGAAATTAATTAATGGAGCTATAGATTATGTTACCACAAAGTTTAGTTACAGAAGTAGAAATTTATGTTAACAAATGTTGCAGAGTTCAGGAACAATACACAAGCACATAATAGATACAAACTTAAAGTGAACGTTCCAAACTTGATTGCAGAAAATATGACTTCAGCAACAGAGTGTTCCAATGCCTGGAACTCTGTGGTTTCACCCCAACCCTCCCAAAATTTTAACCTTAGACTGGCTACTGTTGACCTCACCCCATTCCTAAGAGTAGGGGCGTGCATAAGAGCACCAGCGTGCCTACCATCCCTGTCCTAATGTTTCCTTTAATTGTATTCATTTTATGTATTCAATTCATGCTTATACTTATATGTATTATTTAATATGTACTCAACAAATAAATAAATAAAATAAATAAAACTCTGTTGAATCTATCTATCTATCTATCTATCTATCTATCTATCTATCTATCTATCTATCTATCTATCTATCATTTATCATCTATCTATCATAATAATGATCAGTCTCATGATGACAGCAATGGTTCACCTAAAAGGCAAGTGTGGATATTTGCAAACACCATAGTTTAAGCCATGTTTTTGTAATTCATTTTCATATCCTTTTCCAATGTCACCATTGTTGCTGCATTTCAGAATGGTTATGTTGCTTAGTTAGGCCTTTTAAGCAAGCAGCTTTTCTGGAAGCTCCTGTAATTAGAAGCTTCATTGCAGAATGTTCTGGTCCATAAAATATATACTAGAAAGCTAGTTGGGCAATCCTGCTGAAGGAACACAGTACCTTCACCGTGTATCCGATCACTATCCATCACTTCTGCATGAGTGATCCAGTCCATGTAGCCTTTCATATCCTCTTCCAATTGCTGCTTCTCCCTAAGTTTCTGGAAGGTACCTCTTGATTTAGCTTTCTCACGCTCCTTGGTGAACTCCCTGGAATAAACTCAGATGAGCACTAGCAATGCATAGCATAGCAGTTAAGTCCGTGAGAAAGGGACAAGTCATTGTATTTTAGATTCAAAACACATAATGAAAATGCCCCATTTTTACTTGTGTGGAAAATATCCCACAATCAAATCAGAACTTTCAGATTTCCCATCATAATAATTAGATAACCTTTGGGCCTACATTTTCATTTCAAGAGCTTTCCCTTCATTTGAACTATTCAATCTGATTTTCATGTCAGTACTTGTAAATTACAAATAAAGAAGTAAATGGAGACAAGTCTCTTCAGAAAGTTAGAGAAATCTTGGCCATTTACATTCTTTCAGACAATAATTTTCTAAAAAAAATCATAAAAAATGAGAACTTAATAAAGCATCCTTCCCTGTCATGAGGCCAACTCTGAATATTAAAAAAACAAGAAGTGTCTTTTTGGGCCATTCATTTAAGCACAAGGCCTCCTGCCTCATCTATTGACTCAGACTGAAAGAACACAGGGGTATTTTAACATTTTACAAGTAGAATTTAAATGATTTTTTTTTCTTCTGAGAATGGATTTGCTGAGATATGTAGAAACAGCTGTGTCCATCTATTTCTGGTCAAAAATCATTAAGAACAAAAGCAACTTGTGAGAAATGTGTCAGAAAAGATTGCTTCTGAAAATTGCTCGTTTCTGAAAATTGCTTACCCACTGAGCACACCCAGGATCAGGTTAAGTATGAAAAAGGACCCAAGTAAGATGAGGCTGACAAAGTAGATCCAAGGCCACGCATTCCCAATGGCATCATTCACCTAAAACAAAACAGAATAGTAGATGCCGTTTTACTAAAATCATCATTATTCCCACCTTTGAAAAATCTCCACTAGCTTTCAAGGAAAAGTATGGGGAGACAAATCAAACAAAACTGACATTTTTTAAAATCCCGCCTTTATTATTTTTTATAAATAACTCCTTCTTTCTCCTACTTTTACCACAACATTAGTGTTGTCACTTCAGACAAATGGTTAACCAATCTTTTATTAAAAACCTCCAGTGTTGGACCATTTACAACTTCTGGAGGCCATCTGCAACATGATCAATCTGACCAATCTGACAAATATTATTCATGCTCAGCCTACCCAGTAAAGGACTTCAGTCCACCCCTCCATGGAGATACATTGGTAGACAGTCAGCATAGCAAACCCAAAGTTATCAAAGTGAGTGATGCCATGGTTGGGCCCTGCCCATGGGCCCCTGCACTCAGAGCCAGGAATAGTGCAGGGGCGTCCATGGCCTGAGGTAGAACATGGAGCTGGCTTTTCCCGTTCCACAGTGGCCAAGATATCTGAGGAAGGAAACAGAGAGGCAAATAGGAGACTCTATGAAGAATGGCTCATACTCTTTGTATCCATACATCTCAATATGTGTTTAGTCTCTAGTTCTAACTGAAACAGAGTTTCAAAGGTAGTCATTTCACACTTATCTTCATGCAGAGATACCAGAATCAGAGGGGTCAATCCACATATTTCCTATGTTTAATTCATTATGATTACATTATGCAGCACATTCCATACCTGTCCCATTGTAATAGCAGGTCTTGTGCATTTTGCCCTTGAAGAGCTCCTGGCCCACTATGGCATAGATAATAAGCATGAAGACAACAAGTACAGCAATATGGAATAGTGGCAACATGGCCTTGATAATGGAGTTCAGTACTACTTGCAGACCTAAAACAGAAAGGAAGAGAAATAGGTTGTTCAGCATATCTTCAGAATTTACAGTTACTATCATATATTATTATTTGACCCCACTGACAACTTTAAAATGCCCTGTAACATTCTCTGTGGTAACTAATACAAGATGATATGCTAAATCTCATAGCAACAGACACAACAGATCTATTGCTATGAGACCTGAACTTATTCTTGTCAGAAAGCATCTTAACCCAGTTTCATTTCTATATCATAAGATTTCAGTTTTGATTCCCTATATGTTTCTGGAGTAGAGCTCCCATCTTTCACACTCATTGAAACAAATTGAAATAGAACATCTTGAAGTCAATATGTTCTCCATAATTTAACATATTTTAATTCTAGTGTAAGGCAATATTGTCTGCTCTTGGCCACCATTATCCAATCTTATGTGATGAATAAGATGCCACTTGTTTATTGGTTTCTTCCTCTGCTTGCCAATGCCAACTCTTAAAACTCCTATACACAGCCTTCCAGAGATGGGTGGCAAATAAATTAAATCAATCAATCAATCAATATTTCAGAGTCTCATAAGAACTTGTCAACAGGGCTAATTCTTAGTTTAGGCTGCAAGGCTGGACTTTTGTTGAATTTAGCAGTACATGAATACAATAAGAAAATGGCACAGTTTTAACACTATCTCCTTTGGGCTATATCTATACATATTTATATTAATATATTTTTTCTCAGTTGACCTATGGGTGAAATGACTCACAGGAATTGTATCCTTTCATCACCGCTTTGGCTTCCTACAGCCACCCATTTATCAAAGACCAAGGACATTTTACTCACTTGGTATCCCTGACACCAGACGTAATGGCCGCAGGACTCGAAATGCCCTCAGAGCTTTGACGTCAAAACCACCTTGCCCACTAAGAAGTGCACTCTCCATCACACTGATTCTCTCCAAGATCACTGTGAAGACCCTTCAGAAGAAATGGAGAGTGAAAAGGTACAAGATGGAAATAATGTAGAAGTCACCAGAGGAAACTAAAATATTAAAAGTTGGGCTATATGGATGAAAGATTTTCCTCCAGTAGAAGCAATAGAATTTTCCTTTTATCTTTTCCTTTGAAAAATTGTAGCTGGTTAATGAGATTATTCTACATCATGTCACACAGGTTAGCAGATCTTGTTCAACCAAAGGTCATTTTGATGAAGTGGCAGAAATGGCTTTCATTTACACAGTAGAAAGCTGCACGGCAAAAATATATAGTTTGCTCTCTGTTCCTCTGTGGGTACTTTAATATGTTTTCCATTTGATAGTGGCTTTATAGGAAAAAAGATAGCAGAGTCAGCTTTTTATTGTTTGCATCCTGTGGTAAGCTAAATGACTCATGCAGAAAATGACCACCTGTATCCATCTTTATAGTGTACCGATAAGAGACTGAATACAGAATGTATATACTGGATAAAAGTTCTTTTTTGCTTTGAGTCAGAGAAAATGTTGGTTTGGGATGATTTTGTACTGCAGCAGCTCCCATCATCAATGGATGGGGAGGGTGGCTGTTCTCCAGTGATGGCCAGAATCCCCAGATTAGGAATCATTGAGTGGGGGGAGGGGAAAGTTCCCATAGGATTCATCTGACCCACCAAGGCTACAAATTTCTGCTACGTGATTCACTTGGGGCTAGACTGCTCCCTTGCTCAGATTCAACGTTATCTATTAAAACAGGAGAATAAGCAACTTGCTATTCCTGTTTTTATGAATGCATTTGTAGATAGGTAGATCAATCTTTATTATGATCTTTGATATACATACACACACACATATATACACATGCACACACAAATATAAAATGTACATTAAAGAATGGATGTGGGTGTGCCTTTGAGTCAATGTTGATCCCTGGCAAGTGCCTAGATAAGTCCTGCAATTTTCTTGGCAAGATATCAGAAGGAGGCTATCCTAGAGTTGAAAGAACATGACTGACCCAATATCATCTCTGTGTCTAAGGTGGAACTAGAATTCCCTGTCTCTCAGTTTCTGACGCTCACCAAACTGGCTCTGGTTGACAACAATAAGCTATAAAGAAGCAAATACTAAAGAATCAAACTACAGAGAACAGAAAAAAAATAATAATATTGGAACACAGTTCAGTAGAGGTATATAACAATTAAATTGTTTGTTAAAAACTTACAGAGTAAACTTCATTCGAATAATTTTACTTTACTTGGTTTTCCCTCCACCACAGAGAGGCTTGAATAAAATGACTTTGTTTACCCCAAAAAGACTATCGTAAAATCCAGCACATTCCAGCCATTTCGGAGGTAAGCATCTGCATGGAACAGAAACCCATAGGCAATTATCTTTAGCATTGCCTCAATGGCAAATACTATCAGGAAGAAGTATTCTAGCTTCTCCTGCAAGATACAGAAAAAAAGAGGGGAAAGTTGTACAATATTAGTAATATACATTATAGTTTTACTTAGGTTGCTTGTATACTATGCTGCTTGAAAAACATTTCTTTATTTCTCTACAAGTAACATCAGTCATTGTTTTGATCTTTAAAAGACATAAGCTTCTGAGGCCTTACAAATAGAAACACAGAAAACTGACAGTAGAAAAAGACCTAGTGGTCCATGGAATCTGCCCTTTGAGAGGTTTTTTTGGTGGTTTTATTTATTTGTTTGTTTGTTTAGGGTTCATCACACAGTTAGCCAGATGTTCAGACTGGATTTGGCACTTTGTCTGCCTATCAAGTCCTTCCCAAGAACCTAGGAGAGGCTAGATTATGCCCCGTGTTCTTGATTTTTGCTTAATATTGAAAATATTGCCTTCTAGAACCTTATTTACACCCTTAGTATATTTAAAGGATTCAATCATGTCACCCTTTCCCTTCTATTCTTCAGGTTGTACATATTCAATTCCTCCAATCTCTCCTAATAGGGTTTGTCCCTCAGAACTTGCACTATTTCTGTTGTCTGTTTCTGGACTCACTCAATCTTATCAGTAGCTTTTTTAAGTGAGCTCTCCAGAACTGGACACAATATTCCAAATGTCCAAGTTTGTTGCCTGGGCCAGTTTACACATTATTTTCTGTCTCCCTCATAAGAAATATATATGTGTGTTTGTGTGTGTGTGTGTTTTCTATCGATGCAACCTGGTCTACCAAAATATGGGAAGGAACATACTGCTTCCTTTTTGCCTTTCAGTCCCAATCCAGGAGCCCTCAGGCAGTCACTTTCATGACAAACTATTTTATTTATGTTATTTATTAAATTTTTATACCGCCCTTCTCCCGAAGGACTCAGGGCAGTGTACAGCCTCAATAAAAGAACATATAGTACAAAATTTAAAAACACTTTAAAAATGTTTTAAACCATTTGGCCCCAGATTAAAACTCAGCAATTAAAACATCCATCACAAATTCTTATTAAGCCAGGCCAGCTTGTTGGAATAGTAGGGTTTTAAGGGCACGGCGGAAGGTACGTAAATCGGGAATCATACGTATCCCCGGGGGCAGTTCATTCCAGAGGGCGGGTGCCCCCACAGAGAAGGCTCTTCCTCTGGGGGTCACCAGTCGACATTGTTTGACCGGTGGCACCCTGAGGATCCCTTTCTGTGGGAGCGTATATTTTGTATTAATATATATAAAGTATTAAAATTCTGCTGCTGAAATCCTAATTCCTTGTATATATTTTTTTATTATAGCACGTGAGAACTGTTAAGATTGAATGCAATATACTGAATATAGCTCCAGACCCTTCTTCGGTTTCATCTGTGGATCTGCCCTTTTATAGATGCATGGTTAAGTATTGTTCCATTGCTATTACATAATGACAAATATTTCTTTTTTAATGCACTGGAAAATACATTGCCGATTTAGCTTTCTCCCATGGAAAACAATTGCAAATGCTCTTGTTTATTATTAGCAGTTATTTGCAAATCCACAAAGACCATGTTTGGAAGTCACATTTAAATAAGCTTCAATGTCAAGGTTTTGTATTCCTCTAATGTAGTTGCAAACAGAAGTCTTTGCTTCCCTTTTCTGTCACCCACACTGACAAATTTTGTTTAGTATAGTTAAGATAACACAATATAAGGATGAAACAGTGAACAGAAATTAACAGAAAATGGAAGGTTTTAATAACCATATTGGAGAATGCTGGTTTAATATGACATGAGAATATAGCCAAGGCATCTTGTATTACTTTACAGATAGCAGATCATATAATGTGACATTAATTTACATTTACTCATACTAATATGCTCTGGTTGCATATATGTATGACAATCATAAATATACAATAGCAATAGTACTTAAGACTGATATACTGCTTCATAGTGTTTTACAGCCCTCTCTAAGTAGTTTATAGAGTCGACATATTGCTACCAACAATCTGGGTCCTCGTTTTATCAACCTTGGAAGGATGGAAGGCTGAGTCAACCTTGAGCCGATCAGGATCAAACTGCCAGCAGTCAGCAGAATTAGCCTGCAATACTGCATTCTAACCACTGCACCACTACAGTCTATAGCAGCGGTCACCAGTTGGTGGTCCGTGGACCAGTGGTGGTCCACAAGAAAATTTGGTGGTCTGCAGAAAAATTATTTGCATTTTTTATATTGCACTAAATCAGGGATCCTCAAACTACCACCCTTGGGACAGATACGTGTAAGAACGTTTGTGTTGCTGCAGAGAGTTTCTTTGGGGTCTTTTTGTGTTGGTCGAGGGCGATCAGAAATTCAGACTTGGGGTCTGCTTCGGCCTCGCTTTGGGCGAAGGCTGGAGGGAAGTGCTACTGGTGGTGAAGAACCGGAGGATCTTGTTCCAGTGGGACTGCATCATGGCTTGGGACTTTGCTGATTCATCTCAGCCCACTGAGCCTCCAGGCACCTGTACCTGGCCTTGCACTTCCACAACCCTCTGCTTGGAAAGCCTATGCTCATAGTCCTCAGTGAGGTGCTTCTACTGAACCTTTTTCTCGGTCAGATCCAATTAGAGTTGGCAAAGAGTTGTTTTGCCAACTCTTTCTCATGGTGGCTGCTTAGCACCAACTGCTTCCTATTGGGGCCCTAAGGAGGCCGGGCAGGAAGGCAAGGAGTGGCTGGGAGGGGACTGGCAAGGCAGCCCTCTCTGTGAGTGACATCGAGTTGGCCATGCCTACCCAGTCACATGACCACCGAGCCACGCCCACCAAGCCAGTCATTAGGCAGATCATATTAGTGGTCCACGGGATTTAAAATTATGAATTTAGTGGTCCCCAAAGTCCAAAAGGTTGGTGACCCCTGGTCTATAGTATGTTCTTACAGTTTAAATCATGACATTATGATTTTATATCAACCTTAAAGTACACAGCTAAATAAAAAACACTATCTTACTGTAAAACACTTTCTGATCCAAATTAACAGTGAATCCAGTTATGAAAAATAGGAATAGAAAATAGTAAATACAAAACTCAGTTGACATACTGTACTAAAATTGAGTTTTTAATCAAACTCTGAGATATAAATGCTATATAACTCACAAAACTTATTTCTGGGACAGAAGAAAACCCCCAGGAGTAGCAAAATGACAATTTTGGTGGCACAAACAATGTTCTGTATTTCTAAATGATTAAGTCCTAAAAAGGTGCATTTATTTGAGCTTTTTAAGGCTAGGAGACTTGGGCTGCAGGAGTCAACTCTAGACAACCATTAGATAAAACACTGAGACAGAAAAACTCTACTCCCCCAAAGCGGTGATCTAATATCACATACCTATTATGATAAACTTCCCCTAAAACATTTCTACCAATTGATCCTGCCCAATCTGATCACTTTAATATCCCCTACATATTTGGAGCTGAGAATATTGATTTAAAAAAGGATCTTCTAGATTCCCCCAAACCTTACTAATCCCACATTAAGCATTCCAAAACTGTGTTCCATAATCAACTCTCAGAAAGTGTGTCTCCCCACCCACTCCAAAAAAGTTGTAGAAAACCAGGCCTTTGTAGGGAAACCAATGGACTCTTGTGCCTATTCAATCATAGAGTAAGAAGGGACCTTGGAGGTCTTTTAGTCCAACCCCTGACCAAGACAGGGGTCCTCAGAGCATCTTGGACAAATGATCATCCAATCTATCCTAGAAAACGCCAGCAATGGTTCCCCTGATTAATTGTTGTCACTGTCAAGAAATTCCTCCTTACTTCCAAGTTGGATCTCCCTCTGACAAACTTCCATCCATTGGTTCTTGTCCTGCCCTCAGGTGATATGGAGAATAAATGGATGCCCTCTTCCCTGTGGCAACCCTTCAAATATTGGAAGGCTGCTATCACATCTCCTCTCAATCTTCTCTTCCTTAACCTAAGCATATCTAGTTCCTTTAGCTGTTCTTCATAGAATTTAGTGTCCAGATTTCTTGTCATTTTTGTTGCTCTTCTCTGCAGGGTCTCAACATCTTTTTTTTTTTAAAGTGTTGAGTCAGTGTGGATTTCTGGCAGAAATGAAAGAAGTTGCGATATGGAAGCTGTCACCCAGGGAAAGAGTAGCTGGCTAAACTGAAACCAAGTCCATTTTCAACTGCTGAAGAGTGCTGCAGGTGACTCTTTCAGCTTCTTACACTTGCAATTCCCAATCAATCTACAACCCACCCACCCACCCCACACACACTTAGGATATTCAGGACCATTTTCAGGGTTAGACAAGTTTTAGCTCGATAGTTAAGTTGACACTGTTGAGCAACATGAAGGCGACAGAGTTATGTGAAAGATTACTCTTCCTCGATTACATCTACCTGTCGCACTAGATCAGAGGTGGATTTCAAATTTTTTTACCACCGGTTCTGTGGATGTGGCTTGGTGGTGTGGCTTGGTGGGTGTGGCAGGGGAAGGATACTGTAAAATCTTCATTTTCTCCCCACTCCAGGGGAAGGTTACTGCAAATCCTCATTTCCTCCTGATCAGCTGGGACTCGGAAGGCAGAGAATAGATGTGGGTGGGGCCAGAGGTGGGTTTCAGCAGGTTCTGACCAGTTCTGGAGAACCAGTAGTAGAAATTTTGAGTAGATCAGAGAATCGGTAGTAAAAATTCTGACTGGCCCCACCCCCATCTATTCTCTGCCTTCCAAGTACCAGCTGACTGGGAGGAAATGGGGATTTTGCAGTAACCTTTCCCTGGATTGGGGAGGGAATGGAGATTTTACAATATACTTCCCCTGGGGTGGGGTGGGAATGGAGATTTTATAGTATCCTTTCCCTGCCACGCCCACCAAGCCATGCCACGTCCCACCAAGCCACACCCACAGAACCAGTAGTAAAATAATTTGAAACCCGGTTCTCCGAACTATTCAAAATTTCCTCTACCAGTTCTCCAGAACTGGTCAGAACCTGCTGAAACCCACCTCTGCACTAGATCCAGAAGAAATGGCATGGGTTCCATCAGCTAGGGAGAGACATTTGGTGGGCCCTAGGCAGCAGGCCTTTTCTGCTCTTCCCCCCTTGAAGTGAGCTTTTGACAATCTGAAGTCCCTCAAGATCTGGTTGTGCCATCGGCCCTGAGGACTTCAGGGGACCGGTGAATTATTGACATGGCTTTGTTATTATTAATAATCCTTTGCCCAATAATTCCTCTTTTTAGATTCATTTTTATAGTTAGCAATGTTTTTAATGATAATAATAAAAATAGTGGTTGCTGTTTAGCATTCACTAACTATTTTCTAGCCTTGTTGTACTCTGTCTGAAGTCACTTGTTTTGTATAAATTTGACAATAAATATAAACAAATAAAAAGGTTACTGAACTAATTCCTAGGGGGAAAATATCTGCTAAAACAGTCAATTATACAGTAGTTTTGACTACTCAACAGTCTGAATTAACAGAAGGGCAGAGAAGATGCTTGTCATATCTAATCATCTCCTGAGTGACTGTTACCAGAATTGTAACAAAGAAGAAAGCAGACACAATCTGGCAATAATTAGGGAGAGTTAAGGATGAGACGGTGGGTTCCCACCCCCATCCCTCTGCTATTTCCTCTTCCAAGTAAGGAGGGCTTTTTTCTAGTTTGTGATGGCTTCTTAGCTGCTAGACCCTCTGAGTCAGCATTTCCAGGAATTCCATGCAACCTAGTTTGGCTTTCTCAGCTGAGTTAGTGGACAGATCTTAAATAGGTCCCCTATGCCTTTAAATAGCTTGCATAGCATCACTGGTTAGTGGTGCATACTCAGCTCATCTCTTTCCTATTCCAATGTTTCTAAAAAAAATCAAGAGGGTGCCACCAGATGCAAATATCTTTTCTTCCTAAAAGTGCTAAATCCTCATAGCGCTAAGTTATAAGCAATGGATTAACAGACCACAAACCAGGCAATTATGGTAGCGAGTTACAGTTCTTGGTTGAGTATGAGTTATGTCACTATGTTTACTTTCTTTTCTTTTTTCTTTGAGATGAAGGTGATGATGGAACATCATCAATTGTTCCCGTCTAATGTTCTATTGCAATAAATCTAAATGATCTTTCCATTTCAATGTGTCAATATAACAGCCTGAATTTGGATCCTTACATACTTTCGACCCTACTGTTTTTTCATTGCATCCTTCCTGATACCCATTCCAAATATTTTGGCTGCTCTATTATAACATTGTATTCCAGAGTTCTGTTGCAATATATATGCTGATATCTGAAGCAAAACCTATAATAGCCAGCCGTGTGAACACACCTTGTACAGATTAGTGCATGGGGAGGAGGGTGCTCCAAGGAGAAGCATTTGGAGATAATCTCTAGACATGCTCTGTGCATCTTTTCCCTATCTCAAAATCACGACTGCCATATGAGCAAGAGTCCACCTCAAATATATGAAGGCATCATCCTTCCATACAAAGACAGTATTTGGTACGGCACAGAAAATTAGGCCCCACTACTCAATTTTAACAAAAGGCTTATTTTAATGCTAAGGACAGTGAAGCAATAAGTTGACATGTAGTTTTCAACATGACAAGCCATATACAAGACTCCCCTTCATTAAATCTCCCAAATTAAATCTCTCGATCTGGTAGAATTCAACCAGGTTTCTCTTTTTCAATCTACATTCACAGGTAACTTCCCCCTCTCTGTATATACCTAGGAAAAATGTTCTTTCGATACTGAATAGGAAAGATGAAAAAATAAGTGGGGAAAAATAAACCACATAACACATTTCCAAATGAAAAACATTAGCCTATTTTGCAATTCAAAAAAAAAAAAAGTATGCAAGCAGTTATATAAAGCGTCTGCACACCTGCTCCCAAATGCTAGTGAACAAAGGAAGGATGGAATGAAGGGACAATGAATACTACTGCAGATAGTAAAACCACCAATGCTCTCCCACCTCCAAAGCTATACAAGAATAAATGGATCTTTGGACAAGTCATTTTGTTCCTAAGATGGTTTACTCCTATCCTAAGAGGAGGGAGGGGAAGAGGGGGGGGGGAATAAAAAAAATGTCCCTCTCTGTCCCAAATTTGCACATAACTACACAAAACCATACATCCTCTGAAACCAATATCCCTAGTTATTATGAAATATTAAAAAATTAACACAAAAATTCTTTAGAAAGCCTCCAAGCTTTCCTTCAGTTTTTACTGATGCACAGTTCAAACATCAACATTTAAACCTGTTTCCTTCTCTGCTAGTGAAAAGAAAATACCATTCTATTTTGCCCTGCTCCAAAGAAATAATCTGTTCTCCAGCACATTTTAAGTAGGGGTTTTCAACCTTAGCAATTTTAACATGTGTGGACTTCAACTCCCAGAATTCATCAGCTAGCATGCTCTATATAGTTTAACAGTGGCAAAAAAAAAAAAAAAGTGAGTAAAAGAAACTGGAGTGACTTACGAGTCTGGAATTCATTTTGTTGGTATCATCTTCAGGCATGGGCAGATAGATGGCCAGTGCAATACAGTTGGCAAAGATGGTTAATAGGATGATGGTCTCAAAGGGCCTAAAGATGCTTGTTAAGGAACATTGGGTTAGATTGTATAGCTTGTGGCAAAGACTGTAATAATAGGAACAACAATAAATAATAGAAACAATAATGATATGTTAGTCCATCTTTTCACATCCTAGTTCTTACCACTTAGGTCAGCTGTTCTTGCTGAGGTTCTGGGAACTGTACTTCAAATATTTGGATGAAAGAATGGGTACAAAAGTTTACTTTGGCATGCATGTTAGACTATAACTATGTTGGTTGATAACAAACACTAATTAATGAGGATTTGTAGACTGAGCAAAAGGACACATGCAGAAGACAGTAAGTACAGGTAGTTCACTTAGTGACCGTTAAAAGTTACAACGGCACTGAAAAAAATAACTTATGACCATTTTTCACACTTATGACCTTTGCAGGATCCCCATGGTCATGTGATTACATACATTCAGAGGCTTGGCAACTGACTCACATTGATAACGGTTGCAATGTCCCTGAGTTATGTGATCTCCTTTGCGACCTTCTGACAAGCAAAGTCAGTGAGGAAGCCAGATTCACTTAACAACCATGGGACTAATTGAAGAACTGCAGGGATTCACTTAACAAATGAGGCGAGAAAAGTTGTAAAATGGAGCAAACTTACTTAACAAATTTTTCACTTAACAACATAAATTTTGGGCTCAATTGTGGACGTACATTGAGGACTAGCTGTATAGCAGTATTCTCTATTGAATGCTATTGCGTAAAACTCTTCTCTTTTTCCATATTTAGGTGAAAAAATAAAGACTAACTTGAATTGAACTCAACTGCTGGTGATTTCACAGACACAACCATATAGTTTACTTGGCAACCATACATAAGACAGTTGCCATTGATTTTTCCCAGGATGTTTTGGGAACTTCCCAGTCTGATATGCAGCTGGAAGATTTTTAGTGGTTCCCCCATCCAAATTATAATCCTGTTTTACCCTGCTTAGCTTTGCAAGGGATTATTCAATTAAGAGCTAAGGCACTTAATTGGCTTTTGTTTTAAACTATCTTTAAATTAAATTATACATAATATATTGTGAAAATGATACTGTGGAAAGAGTGCCCTAGTTAGCACTCGGAGGCATGATGAGCCTTGGCTACACTGGAACCCAACACACTTTATGCTGGCAACACTCTGAAAGGTTACTTTCCTGGCTGGAGCATAAGCAATATCTAATCTATGATAAAACATTTTCTGAGTGTGACATGGTTTATTAGCTGCAGGCATGTGAGGGTCTTTGAGATGCATATAATGTAATTTGATGCAAAAGGCTTCCTCTAATTCTCTCTTACTCTCACACACATTTCACTGTCCCCTTTTGTGTTTGTCATGAGAAAACTCTTGGCTTTAGGGGTGATAAATGTGCTTTCTATCCACATCAAAGAGCTTAAAAACTCATTCCTAGCCCAGAGACTCAACATGGTGCACAGACTGGGTATATAATAAGGACACAAGGTAAATAGTGAGGCGAATCAAACAATAAATGAAATGGTGACTGATAGGGCTTCAGTGCATTCTCAAATGTGAGTCTAAATTTGCTTAATACCGTAGCTGTTGTCACATTTATAATACGTGGTAGTTGCTTTCCACAAATGTTCTGATTTGACTCCAAACAATCTCAGCCAGCAAGGTTATGACTGATAGATTCATACTTAAGCATCAGATTGCGACTATATAAAAATGATGTTAAAAACATTAAATGACATGGTTAAATAAGCATTTTTCCTCTCACAACTCTTCCATTTAAAATGACTCTACATAGTTGCTTTTTGATATGCAAGAAAAGATAGCACTATTTAATCTTAGGCAGCTCTCGGTGTCATTTAGCTTTCTATGAAGAAAGAAAAGAGAAATTCTGAGAAATTAAAATATAGCAGCTTGTGGTGTTGCCATGTGGGCTATTAATATATGTTAAAAATCACTCAGAAACAGAAACTATGACCAACTAATTTGGCTTCAGAATGCCAGGTGGCTATTATTTAAAAGTTAAACTCTCCTTTTTTTCTACAACTGAGAAATAATAAAACAAAAGAACTTCAATGTGTGTGTATGTGTATAGAGATAGAGATATACTTTAGTCCTTGACTTACAACCACAATGGAGCCCAAAATTTCTGCTGTTATGTGAGATATTTATTAAGTGAGTTTTGCCCCATTTTACAACCTTTCTTGCCACAGCTGTTAAGTGAATCACTGCAGTTGATAAGTTACTAATCCAGTTGTTAGGTGGATCAGGTTTCCCCATTAACTTTGCTTACAAACAGGTGATCACATGACCTTGGGAGACAGCAATGGTCATAAATATGAACCAGGTGACAAACATCTAAATCTTGATCACATGATTATGGGGATCTGCAAAGGTCATAACTCTGAAAATCAGTCATAAGTCACTTACTTCAGTGCGTTGTAACTTTGAATGGTCACTAAATGGACTGCTGTAAATTAAAGACTATCTGTGGACACACATACATATATATCTATATATATCTGTATGTGTGTGTGTGTACACATAGACATATAGACATAGACATAGACATAGACATAGACATAGACATAGACATAGACATAGATGACATAAACATAGACATAGACACAGACATACATATACGCATACGCATACGCATAGCATACACATACACATATATGAATTAAGGGAGACCACAAGGAAATCCCAGGCCCATTAGCATTGGCTAGAAATCTTGCCAGTCTACGATAGGAAATCACTGTTGTAGGGTTTTCATGAAATTACATGGATGGATTCATGTAGGCATTGGGAACTTAATTCAAGGAACTTTTTACTTTAAGTAATATGAAATGTTATATTTTCCTCAATAAGAAATATTATCCTTCAATAACAAAAGAGCCTGAGAAAGAATAAGCAACTGACCTTTCAAGGATAAGAAAATAATTTATGTCCTAGCGAATCCTGAAAATGCTGATTAAATAAAACACAAACAATGCAAGGAAAGGAATTGATTGACGAAAAAAATAAGAAAGGAAGAAGAATGGAATAAGCATTAGAAGGACATTGCCTCAAATGGATGGATAGATCAACATATAGAACATAAATTATAGTTCTCATCTCAGATTTTTTGATTTATTCTTACCAAGTTCAATGCCATAAACTGGACCTTAGAGAAACAAGGAAAGTCAAACAGAAATTGAAAATACAAAGATAAGAAATAGCATTTGTATTAGCCTGGGGAAGAAGCAATTGTTCAATTATATAAGAAATAAATAGTCTGTAAGAAGCAACCATATGAACTGTGAACACTATAATTATTGCCATGTTGTATGTAATATATATTTTCAGTTTAAAACTACCCAGTTTATAAATTGGAGTCCCTCTCCAAAAATTCATACCGTCAGTGACCAAAACCAAAGGAAACGGGGTGTACCTCCCTTTAAAAGAGGCAACACTGTATCCACAGAATGAGCTCTAAGATTAGATTCTTCATTCAGTGCAAACTGATTGCTTGCATGAAGAATGAAGACTAGGCACTATATCCATATGACTAAATTAGGAGAAGAGATGTGTTAGAGTTAATTAGTAAAATGATGGACAGTGAAAGCACCAAGCAGCTGTGATAAAGAGAGAAACGGAGGCATATACAGCTGGTGTGTGTGTGAGATGCACAAATACTTTGAGACAGGACTCCAGACAAGGCATTTATCAGGCTATTGTCTTGCCTTTTCAAGCTTTATGGTATTTGCATCTGCTCTTCTGGTTGATCCTAAAGACAAACATCACTGCCTTCCATTTAGAATTCCCTGGATAATATTTGTTTAATCTTTTATATTTCCACAGAAATATAATCCTTACAGGCAAAAAGAGTATTTGCTGAGCTGTTGAATTATTTCAAAGATCGTGCATTAGTACTGCTACTTTCTTTTGGTTAAGTCCCAAAATTTCTGCTCACAGTTTCAGGCATGTGATATGGCTGAATTCAAATCAAGATATGCAGCAGGATTAGTTGATCAATATTACAGGTAGTCCTCGACTTACAACAGCTCATTTAGTGATCAAAGTTAAAACACTACTGCAAAAAAATGACTTACAACCATTTTTCACTCTTATGACCATTGCAGCATCCTCATGTTCATGTCAGCTTGGCAATTGTTTCATATTTATGGTGGTTGCAGTGTCCCAGGATCATTTAATCATCTTTTGAGACCCTCTGACAAGTGAAGTCAATGGGCAAGCCAGATTCACTTAACAAATGAAAGAGCAAAACTCACTTAACAAGTGTCTCACTTAGGAAGAGAAGTTTTGGGCTCAGTTACGGTCATAAATTGAGGACTACTTGTACTTTTAACATACTTATATAGCCCTCCTGAACTACTTGAAGCATTTCAAATTAGTCTAGCAGAGATAGGCAACCTCATGCCCCAGTGTATACTGGCTCTGTATACTTCATTTAGGAATAGCTACATTCTCTCCCTCACTTTTCAGTAAATTGTAGAACAAAGCACCACTTTGCTTTCAGCATCATCTTTATTTCCCAGGTTGCTTTAGAGCTCCATATTGGCTCTTAGAGGCATTATTAGAAAAAAGGGACATAAACTGGGAAATAACATTTCTTGGAAGACTAGAGTTAAGAACACAAATATGATCAAAATGTCTTCCAATAAATAGATGGTATTTTATAACTGACTGTTGCTACCATGACAGCCATTTTGTGAAGGCCTAAGAGTTTCTCCTCTAAAGTCACAGATGCTCTCAAAATTCCAGATGTATCCAGCAAGCCCCAAATCCAAAAAAGTTCTATACCAGTGAAAAATATAATTATAGACCTTGGCCTTTTTATTTTACCAATGCCTGGCAAGAAGTAAACTTTAGATAACCATATGCATGTCTCTAGCTGTGAAGGGTCTCGTTTCATGTTTTCCTTATGTATTCCGATCTGTAAACATTATTTTAGAAAGAAGAAAGAATACCATGGTGACCAGCATTAGCGCCAATGATCTTGGCATGTTCAAACTTGCTCAGATGCTGTTATCAAAACTGTTTATCATGGCATCAATCTGTTGTCACTCTCTAGCCATTAGCAGAGTCACTATTTGAAATACGGTGGATTTGCACATTACACTAAGTCAAGGATGGGCAACATTAGGCCACTATGGTGCTAGGATGGGGCTATGATTTTTTGGGGGGGTTCCACTTGGTTCAAGGGATTGGGGAACTAGGGTGGAAATCAAGAAGGAAAGAAGAAATGTGTAATAAGAACAAGGACTAACCTAGTTTATTTATTTCCTGCTTTTATTATTTTGATAAATAACTCAAATGAGTTATTAACACGTCTAATACTCCTTTCTCCTTCTATTTTCCCCATGACAGTAACCCTATGAAGTTATTGGGTTGAAAGAGAGTGACTGACCCAAAGTCACTCAGCTGGCTTCATGCCCAAAGGTGTAGTACTATAACTCACAATCTCCTGCTTTTTAGACTGGTGCCTTAACCACTTCATCAAACTGGCTCTATATATTCATATTCCCAGTTGCTGTCTAAGACCTGCAGCTAATTTGCCAATAATTTGCCAATATCTCTTTCCTTACAGACACATTTGCGGCAGTTTTCCAGGTGATGAAATTTTTGCTGTTGGTTATCCATAGCTGGGCCAAGCTTTACATATTTCTTTCAGAGAAGAACTGAACAATTCTCCACTTTCCCACATCACATGCCTGAAACATGGCATCACTTAGAATTAGTTGCTTCAGTGTTCAGATTACAAGACAGTGTAAAGTCTGCTTGTTTTGCCACATGTTTTTATCCAAATATAGACTGGGAAAGGATAAAAATTCATTTTCTTTCGTCTATCCCCAGGATGGCGAACCTATGGCACACGTGCCCAAAGTGGCACGCAAAGCCATGTTGCCTGGCATGCGCGACCTTGCCTGTTTGTCTTCTGGGTTTCTGACACACGTACGTGGGCGATGATCAGCTGTCTTTTGCGCATGTGGCAGTATCAAAAACCGGTGCGCATGCGTGCCAGAACCTGGAAGTTTGCCTTTCCAGAGCGTGATCCCTTCACGCGCATGGCAGTGCTGAAAACCAGCCTGCGCATGCACGATGGCCAACTGATCATCGGGCGCACATGCGCGTTAGAACCCAGAAATTCATCTTTTCCGTAGTGTGGCCCTGACAAGCACACCCGCGTGCAACGTTTCCGCGCCACTTTATCAGCACTTGGTGCTAAAACGTTTTGCCATCGCTGGTCTATCCATTAACTAATACAGGTAGTTCTTGACTTACAACCACAACTGAGCTCAAAATTTCTATTGCTAAAGGGAAAGATTTATTAAGTGAGTTTTGTCTCATTTTATGACCTTTCTTGCCACAGTTTTGAATCACTGCACTTATTAAAAGTAACATGATTGTTGTCAATGGCTTTCCCACTGACTTTGCTTGTCAGCTTACAAAAGATGATCACATGACCCTGGGATACTGCAACCATCATAAATATGAGTCAGTTGCCAAGTATCTGAATTTTGATCACATGACCATGAGGATTCTGCAATGGTCATAAATTTGAAAAATGGTCATAACTCTATTTTTTCAGTGCTGTTTTAATTTCGAATGGTCATTAAATGAACTGTTGTAAGTTGAGAATTACCTGCATTAATATTTGCCTTATTTCATTTGTTTCATTAAAATAGCTTACTGGATGTACACTAAATTCTGTGGTTCATGCCAATATGATTATTTTTCTGATTGATAATCTGTTTTTTACATTCAGATTACAACTATGATCTTCAACAGGAGTCTCGAAAGATCACCTCATCTAAGCCTCTGTCCATATACCTTATTCTTTTAACTTTAGTCTAGATACATTTCATACAATATGTGCACAAAAGACAGCTGATTATTTTATCATTTTATCCAGATTATAATCCAACATAAAGAATAGGAGAAAATAAGAAACCGTATCACCGAATGCTTTGCCCATTCAACAAACGCGATGTGATGCAAGCAAATGAATCGAATTGAACATAAATTTTAAAAAAGACATTTTATGATGATCAATTAGATTTTGAATCAGAACAAAACTATCCTGTAGCCTTAGAGGGAAAAAATGTTAGTGCTTTTGTAAAGAACCTTCCTGCTTAAGATTCTCTGACCCCGGCTATTATATCCTCTCAGTTATAAAATCCGTTGAGGAGAGACAGGGAGCTATTTCTGAACTCAGTGTAATTCAGTAGAGGAGCCAGACAAATTAACCATCTCGACTGCATTCAGGTCTTCTATTTCAAAATCGGCATTTATGACCGCTTTAGAGAAATGAGAAATTACAACATCAGTAAATACATGTTATTATAATAATTCCTGAGTTACGGATCATTTGAAGGCAGGATCAACATAAATGCTCGAGTTCTTCCCTGTTTGTTGGTGCCTGTCTTAAAACAGACAAAGACCAATACCTAATCTGACTCCATCCCTGCATTTCTAGAGAACATAAACAGAATTTGCCCTATAGATCGTGGTCACATAAGAGTTGCATTGTTAAGCAATATTTCTCAGCCTTTCCTCTTTGCCTTTGCTTCCTCCAAGTTTCAGTTGTTTACACCTGGTTGCTGGGCCCCCAGGCCAAGCACAAATCATTCCAGAAGCTACCCCCATATTCTCCCCCCCACCAAAGGATACTTCCATTCCACAATGGCAATGCAGGCCTTCCGCACTGGGTTCTTGAGGGTGAGGCACAGCAAGGAGCGGGCTGGCCTGGGGGGAAGTTCCAGATCAATTTTCTTAGCCTTCTCCTTCTGTTGCTTTTTCTTCAGGCTATCTTCTTGGGCAGATGTGGGCTCCATACTAACTCTTCTCCTTGCCTCCGTGAACCAGACTTCTCTTGTCCCGTCTGCCTCTTCTTTGCCCCACAACTAGGACGCCAGGCCCAGGGAAGCTCAAGCCCCCTCTGAATCTCTTGCTTCAGTTAACTCAATCTTCTCAGTGTAGTATAGGGCTGCGGGGCTGGCAGTTGCCCTCCCCCAGACACAAGTACACCAAGCATGAGTTTATAATTAGCCATTAGCCTGGCTCCCAGGGCTGTCAGATTTCCTGAGACAGCAAAAGGGCCTCAGCAGCTGTTCCTTCTTCATACTCGGTGCATTGGCATTTTTGAGCTACCAATCCAGGTCAGAGGAAAGGAGGTGGGCTTCTCCCATCAATCTTAAAGTCAAATGGTTTTAATTCATATTAATTCATAAACGTGGCCCTTCCCACCATGTTTTATTTTTAAAAACATGCTAAACAAATACCCTGAAATGGCCTCTGCCTAAAAAGCCATACCCATAGGGCAGATTCATAATGCATTTTTTTTTATTAAAGTTTTTTTCCATTTTATATCACAATTTTCATTTTTGCAACACTTCAGTATCAGTAAACATCCAATATAAATACATGTGTGTGTGTGTGTGTGTTTGTGTGTGTATGCAAGTTTTGGTGTATTCGGGTCTTTTCCCGTGTAAGATTGAGAGTATCTTGGTGACGTTTCGACAAGGTCCCACTCGTCATCTTCAGGCTTCATCTTCAGGTCATTAAAACACAAAAGACGAATGGACACACATCAAGGATCTCACCCACACAGGATGTTACGAAACAGCTGACTAATCTGCAAACATCAACTCCATCAACTAATCAAGATGTAACAATACAGGCAACCAACCCGCTTACAGCAACAAAGCCAGCACCCCACACCTCCCCACCAGTATTTATAGAGAGACGGCAGCTCTGATCATGCTTTCCTCACACAAGAACGAAGCCGAAGACACCAGCCTGAAGATGACAAGTGGACCTCATCGAAACGTCGCGTCGCCAAGATACTCTCAATCTTACACAGGAAAAGACCCAAATACACCAAAACTTGCATACCTCTACCCATGAAAATCTACAAAAACAAATATATATATATATATGTATGTATGTATGTAGGTAGGTAGGTAGGTAGGTAGGTAGGTAGGTAGGTAGGTCTTTGGTTATTCGGGTCTTCTCCTGCATAAAATTGGAAGTGTCTTGGCAACGTTTCGACGAAGTCTCATTCGTCATCTTCAGGCTGGTGTTCTCGGCTTCGTGACGAAGCCGAGAACACCAGCCTGAACATGACGAATGAGACTTCGTCAAAACGTCGCCAAGATACTTCCAATTTTACGCAGGAGAAGACCCGAATAACCAAAGCCCTACATATATATATATATATATATATATATATATATATATATATATATATATATATTTGTCTGTGTAAGTTTTCACGGATATATATGTGTGTACAGGTGATATCTTGGGTTACAATTATACGGGAAGAAACCCGAGATATCACCTGTACACACACACACATATATATATTCTTACTTTTCGTAGGTTTTATATGTGTTTTTCTTTTAGCCAGGTTTTTCTTACGTAACTAAGATTTTTCTGCAGCCCTGGCTTAGTGAAGTCACATCCACTAGATTCTGGGCTTTTTTTCCTTCTGGCAGCCAGCAGGCCCTATGCTGCCTAGTGAGAATCAACCTAGTGAGAAAAAAGCCCAGAATCTAGTGGATGTGACTTCACTGAGCTAGGGCTGCAGAAAAATCTTAATTACGTAGGAAAAAAGCTAAAAGAAAAACACATACACACACACACACACACACACACACACACACACACACACATCTTTCAGGGGTGGGTTCTATTTACCTTTACTACCGGTTCACAACGGAATCTGCACATGCACAGGTTGCCGATGATGACATCTGGGGTGATGGGCAGGGCCTTCCGCCGGTCCAAACCGGGGACAATCCACCACTGATTCCTTTATATATACTAGTATGCTAATATGTACACAATTTGTAGTTATTACTCTAAGTATTTTTTACATTTTACATTTTATAATGTATATTTTACAATTTGTCATGACTTATCATACTATAATACTACATATTCATCTATCTTTATATTTATATTTATTCCTATTTTCTAATTCCTTGATCATTTTTCCTTATTGATTTCCTAATCTTTACATCTATTATCTAATCAGTTGTACTATACATTCCAAATCAAATAATATTCGGTTTCTCCTCTGTCTTTTATTTCCATTGTCAACCTATCCATCTCAGCGCACTCTAACACTTTTTCACAATTTCCCCTGATGATATATTTCCATTTTTCCAATTTTGCACATAAACAATTCTGGCTGCTGTTATTACATGTAGCATTAGATTCATAATGAATAGAACTTTCCCCAGAAACATAACTTGTGGTTATTATCATAGATTTTGAGGGTTGGGATATAAAATCCAAGACAGGAACCTCTTTATTCTGGAAACAAGGCTATCCAGTCTCTGAACTGGGAACCCACTACCATTTCAGAACTGAAGAAGCTTCTTGGATGAGAAGAGAAACATGTTCAAAGAAAAACCAGAAAGTCCACTTGTATCTTGAAAAACCACCTTTGGGACAACTATCATCTGCATGACTGAGAATCTCCATAGACATCTACCACTTTGGATAAATTGGATTTCACCACTGGTCCAGAGTTAGATTTCTCCTCTGCTACTAACACTAACTGAAACAGATTCTGAAGACCTTGCCCCTCCACCCCACTTCTCAATTCTCTAAACTGGCCCAGAAGGAGACAATGATTGATGATACTTAAAACCACTGAGAGATCAAGGTGAACCACTATTCCCATCTGAGTCCTGCCCAATATTACAGTTGGTGCAGAATGCTTCAGTGTGAGCAGTTTATGTGCAGATCTCCTATGCCCATAAAACATTTCTGCTTCATAAGCTGCACTGGTTACCAATAGCTTCCAGGTACAATTCATGGTGTTAGTTATTGCTTATCAAGTGCAACATTGCATGGGGTTTGGTTATATGAGGGATTTCTGTTCATCCTATATAATTGGCATGATCTGGTTCCTTTTGGATAAACAGTACCATTAATGGGATCCAAGAAATGTTCTTTCTCTGTTGCATCACCCCCTCTTTAGAACAGCATCCCCCCAAAATCTGAACTGCCTCTATCCTAGTTGTTCTTTAACAAGTCCTGAAAACCAGACACTTTTCCCAGGCCTTGGGGTAGGATGGTTGTCAGGTAGGTTCCTTTAAGCTAAAAGTTGTATGGGAAGACAGTTTTTATTGTTCTCTCTGGGTTGCTATCATTTTTTCCTGATATTGTGAGGCATCTTACCGTTTTTTGTTTTTTTTTGTAAACTGTCCAGAATAATTCTGAACCTGGCAGCCTTAGAAATATGTTTTATATACAAGCAAGCAAATGTTATGCATTAATAGGAATTTATTTATTTATTTATTTATTTATTTATTTATTTTTTAATTTATTTATTTATTTATTTATTTATTTATTTATTTATTTATTTATTTATTTATTTATTTATTTTAGTTGTATTTCTATGCTGCCCAATTCCCAAGTGATGCATACTTTCAAGACAAATCCCATCATTTTCTGGTTCCCAGAAACATGAGATATGATTGCTGCTTTTAAATTACTTAATGTAATCTGGAATGAAACTTCTACTACAAAATTTTGAAGTAGTTTGATGCATATTGGGCATGTGACATATATCATGTGGTTCTTATTTCCCATCAAATTTACTGAAACTTCAATATAAAAAGGAACAAAGAGGCTGAGTCTGTTTGCTTTTTGGTGCTAAGAAGAGTAAAAAGAAGAAAACAAATAATATTCAGTCCCAGAAATGTGGCCTTCTGAAGTCTGGAGGAAGTTATTTATTGAGGGTTGAAAAGGACGTGACCTTCCATGCCAGCTTCTAATTTGTGGATTTATTCCCAACAGAAATTTAAAACCTTTATTGTGTGCCTAAGTCTGAATGGACACATGTGTTCCTCACTTGCTAGTGATATCTAAAGAGAACTCCCATGTTCTAAATAGATTAATCACCCAATGTTTGCTATGATTGAGCTTTGCCCAAAGTGATGTCTTCTGTGATGGGATTACAAGTATAATATTCCTGGATGGTGTAGTCTGGAAAGACACATTCACTCTCATTTCAAATATCTCAAATACTTTTCGATAGAGGCTGTTCTTTGATTATTTTGTGACTCATTTAGTCACAGAATGTCAAATGACAAATGGGTGTGTGTGTGTATATGTATACCCTATGGTAAATAAGATGGCTTGTTTGCTATAAAAGTAAATTACTGGTCCTATATCAACTCTACTAGGGAGACTGACATTTGATACAAATATAAACCAGTCTCTTACTTTCTAATGAAATTTAACACATACTGACTGATTCACTGACATGTTGATGCTGATGATCATATTAGTGATAGAAATAATTATATATAGCTCTCTCAGTGCTCAATACACTTTGCAAGAATTAATTCATCGTGAGAATAATGATTTAAAATACCGTATTTTCCGGCGTATAAGACGACTGGGCGTATAAGACGACCCCTGACTTTTCCTGTAAAAATATAGGGTTTGGGCTATACTTGCTGTATAAGACGACCTCTCTTCCAACGCACACCAAATAAAAATTAAAAAACATCAACTGGCTCACCCACAATGTAAAAGCAGCTGTGCTAGACCCAAAATGGCCCCTGCAACAAGCAGGAACCTCACACAGCCACAAAAAGCCCAAAAAAACAATTTTCACACTTTACACACACAAAATTCCACATATAGCTTTGTGAGATTTTGTGCACAAATTTTTTTATTTTATTTATTTTATTTTATTATTTTATTTTTATTTTTATTTTTATTTATTTTTATTTTTATTTTTATTTTTATTTTTATTTTTATTTTTTTTATTTTTATTTTTATTTTTATTTTTATTTTTATTATTTTTATTTTTATTTTTATTTTTATATGAAAGTTAAATTTAAAACTTCCTAGCCTAAAACTTAGACCTAGCCTTTAAATGGCTAGGTCTAAAAAAGAACAACTAAAAAACTCCCCAATTAACTATTTTTTTAAAGCTCCCAAAGGGGGAAAAAACCTTACCCAATAGAACAGGGGTCTCCAACCTTGGCAACTTTAAGACTTGTAGACTTCAACTCCCAGAATTCCTCAGCTAGCTTTGCTTTGCTGGCTGAGTAATTCTGGGAGTTGAAGTCCACAACTCCCTGCCTGCTTGATTGCAGGCAGGGAGATTTAGTTGCTTACTGATGCAATGGATTGCAGGCAAGGCAAGGCAAGCGTTGTGGCTAGCAGCTAAGGTAAGCAAGCTGGAGGGGGGGGATTTTTGCTACGTATCAATTAGCAGCTGGGGTGGCCAGTTGTATAAAAGGAAAGTTTTTCCCTTTTAAACGGGGCTTGGCCATCCAAGCTCTGGCGATCAGGCAACTCAGCTGGGATGGCCAGCCTTGTGTAAAAGGAAAGTTTTTCCCTTTTACAGGGGGCTTGTGTGTAACTCAGCTGATTAGCGGCAACTCAGCAAGCAATTCAGCTTGGCTCCTTAGAGCCATTTAAGGCTCGTGAAAGCCTTTCTGACTGGTCTGACTGGTTACAGGAGACTGACACCCAGCGTATAAGACGACCCCCGACTTTTGAGAAGATTTTTGTGTGTTAGAAAGTCGTCTTAAACGCCCGAAAATACGGTAGGTCAATATTTGTATTACAAGGAAGAGGGCTGAGATACTGATAGCTTGTCAAAGGCAGATTAGTGAGCTTGTAACAAAGATAAAATCTGAGGAAACAGAGAGGGCTTTTTCAGCAACTGTTTGTGTCAAATGTCAAAGCAAGAGTATCTGCAAGGGGTGATGAAGTCAAGATGGCATCTATAACAGTGTGACCAAAGTGCTACCTATTTTTTTGTGTGTGCCTGTGGTTGCCATCTTGACTTCTTTTTTAACCTCACTCCATGGACACTTTTGTGTTCCAATAAAGAGAAGAGCCACAAGCATAATAAGGCTAGTTAAGGTAGTTTGCAATAACTGAATTATCTAAAACAGAGGGGTCTCAAAGGTCCAATTGATAACAGGTTGGTTCAACATTGATGGATCTGGTTTTGGGTCATGAATGGAGTGGGAGTGATAGGATCAAAAGGTACATTTGGAACCCTGAGAAACAATTTTTCCCCAAAAGAATTCTTCCATTTTAAAAAAAAAAGTCACCTCAACTTGGAGAGTAAGGTGTTTAAGGTTTTTGGAATGTCACAAGTACTTTAAGCCCTCGAATAACTTTATGTACATGTTTCATCTCTTAAAACTGCCTGCCTCCTCTGAAAATAAATTTTCAGGCTTTCTCACTTTAGGAAACTAGTCAGAAAGCTGAAGGAACTTGGGGACTTATAAACTAGGTGCTGGGACCACATGAAATGAGCATGAAACATAAGAACATTAATTCTAGACTCTAAATTCACTAGCTGTACTATTGCTTTCTATTTCACACCCACAGACTAAAACAAATGAAATGTTCAGGCCAGGGGTGGGTTCTACTTACCTTTACTACCGGTTCGCAACAGGATCATGTGCGCGCACTCGCTTTGCTCATGCATGCGCTTTGCTTCTGCGCATGCGCAGATTGCTTCTGATGACTTCAGGGTAGGTGGGCAGAGCCTCCCGCCAGTTTTACTACCGATTCGATAGAACCGGTCCGAACCAAGGACAACCCACCATTGGTTCAGGCACTATATGCTTGCAAATTAGTTGATGCAAGACACTCTTACAGCTGAATTTGCTTCTGAGCAGTACTGCTTCAGAATATTTCAAATGATTTTGTGTTCCCTTCCTCTGGCTTTTTGCCCCCTCTCTCTTGCCAAATCTATGAGGATATGTCATGTTTGCTCCCTCTGCCAAAAAAAAACCTAGGAACAGAACCAAGAAAAACTACTCTTTCCCACATTGAATTACAGTGTACTACACAACACATTATGCTTCAGGGCACAACATAGTGTGGTCATTTCATCACCACTGAATGGATTGTGTGGGCAGTTTCCCTGCAAAAGTGCCAGTAGCCTCAGACCAACAGTCCTAAGAGTGGAACAACCATGGCCATTTTGATTGGCAGCCAGATGCATGAGATGCTGAGTGGAGGAACTTACAGCTGTTCGAGTCTATCACCTTGTAGCAAGAGGGGAATCTCTATTCTAAAAGGGTAAAAATTCTGTCCTTGATCTGCATGTTGTGCAGTACAGCAATCATTGTCTCTAGAATCTCCAAAATCAGGAGCAAATGTGAAAATGGGGTAACTTTGCAGAGTGTTTCCTCAATTCATTTGCCAGGTAAATACTCTTAAATCATTCAATCCCTGTGGGTACACCCAGTGTGATGTCAACCCAAACACTTCTATCCTGATAAATTTGCTTGCAAGGTCTCTGTTATTTATAAAGAGCTCTTCCCCACTGCATGTTATTGTGGGCAATTTTTAGCCCTAAGGGAGATTATCAGGATGGATTGGTCTGTGGTTTTCATTAATGAACAGATCTCACAATCAATCAGAAGAATATGGACTATAATTTGGAGCATCTGTTCAGATCAAGATGTTATTTTACCGGCTACAAGTAACAAAACGAGATTGGAGTGAATCTCTGTTCAGAAAATAAATGTTTATGTCTACATCTATCTAACTCTGTCTCTGACTATGTGTCATCGGAACCATCTAAACTCTTATTGACCATATAAGCAGAGGTTTTTCAGAGTGATCTGTCCCCAGTCTGGTTCTTCAGGTCTTCCAATGACGCACCTACATTTATATTTATTATTTTTCTAGCATCTTCTTCTCTTTCCTTTCACCATTTCTAGCTTTATGGACCTCTCAAGAAAGTTACATCTTTGCATGTGTCTAAGGTATGACAATTTGAGCCTGGTCATTTGTGCCTCAAGTGAGCACTCTGGGTTGATTTGTTTAATGACATATTTGTGTGTGGGGGGGGGGGTTCTTAACTATTCATGGTATTCTAGATAGCTTTGTAAGAACCATTACTGATTCTCTGTCTCTTGTTTGCTGTATTATCTGAATTCCTTTGTACAGTGGTAAATTCATGTAGTCTTTCCAACTTGGCAACAATCAGAATGCTGATTTAATTTCATCTTTCAGTACTAGAATTTCTTGTAAATTAGGAATATCTGCTATCCAAGGCGATTTGGATGTTGACATCATTGCTGTTCAGAATTTCAGTATACCCTCCCATCTTTGATCTTTTTGAATCACTTGCCATCATCCCATTGGCATCTTTCAGTATACCAATTTAAGGTTGGAACCACCTTCTGAGTTTAGAGAATTTTTGGAAGACTTTCCTTGCTTTTACATGTCTGTTTCCATTTTCAGTGACTTTATTATAGCTGTTGTAACCCTGCTTCTTGTCTCTTTTAACAGTTCTCTTAAATTCCTGGTTAAGTTCCTTCCTGAGATCATTGTCTTTCTTGGCTTTGGCTTCTCTTCTTGGCAATCTCCATGGTTTGTTCTGACATCCAATTTGCTTTCTTCTTTTTCTTGATCTTTGGCAGACTCATTTCACATTTATCATTGACAACTTCTTTAATTTAAATTCTAAAGTTACTCTGGCTTTCTATCAGTGAAATTCAGGATTCACAGCACTTCCTGAAGTTGCCCTTGAAGTGTAGGGATATGCGCAATATCATATGGAAACTGCTTGGCTTTCTTTTTCCACTTTAGCTTAAAGTGAAACTTACCCACAAGTAATTTGTGACCTGTTCCATAGCCAGCCTGCAGCCACAGCTTTGCCTTTATACCTGAGCTCTTCTACCTCCTTCTAACAATATTATTGAATAATGTTAAGTAATACAAAAAGAAATAGGATGACATAACTTCTGTGTGCGCCAAGTTAATTTTGCCCCACTTTATAACCTTTTTTGCCACCGTTAACTGAATCGCTGCACTTGTTAAGTGAATTATGCAGACATTAAGTAAATCTGGCTTCCCCTACTAACTTTGCTTGTCAAAAGCCAGTTGGAAATGGTGATCCTATGAGCCTGGGAGAATGCGACCATCATAAATACATACCAGTTGCCAAGCACCCAAATTTTGATCACATGACCATGGGGATGCTACTATAGTTGTGGGAAAACTGGTTATAAGTCACTTTTTTCAGTGTTGTTGTAACTTTAAATAATTAGAAAAGAATGATTGTAAGTCAAAGACCACCTATACATTTTTCAAATTCATTCCCTTTTAAAACAAAGCATTGATAGAAATACCTTATTCTCTACATATCCCCCTTCTACATTTTTATCCTCACCATTGCTATCTTTGGGTATTCCAGTAGATGTCTCCATAGACTATGATTTAAATGTTGAGTTACCACCCCTCCCCTCTTTCCAACTGATAATTCAGTAGCAGGCATTTGATTGCTTTGGCATCCTGAGGGAAAATTTTAATTCTGCGGAAACTCTCATAAACAGCATGCCATATTGTGTTTGCTGTCCATGTTTCAGAATGTGTGTACACATGCACTTTGGAGTCAGTCTCGATTCATGAAAACTATGTGGACGAATCCATGGATCTCATTCATTTAGTTAGTTAGCTCACTTAGAGGGCAAGGTATTGTGTGAGGGTATCCTATACAATAACATCTCTAGTAATATGCAACCCATCTAGTTGCAAGATAAGGTACAACATAAGGAACTCATCTTGTGAGGTTTTTCCCAATTAAGAGTGACAGAAGTTTCAGAGTGATGGGAAGATGTGTAACAGAAAATAGCAATACCACTCTCCACCGCTCTGAGCAACAAAATAAGCTCAAAAATATCATCAAGACAAATTTAAAAGAAATTCTCAAGTATCTCAAGTGTAGGGTTAAAAAGGGACCCTTTTTCTTCGCAAGATAGATTTTGGCACTATTTTACGTAGGTTCAGTACAGTACAGAGAAAGGAAGGTGGGTCACTAGTTCTTCCTTTTATTATCTTGCTGGCTGCCATTGAATTAAGGAACATGATGACAGGGAAGATAGATTTATTTGCATAAAGATGTTAGATTTTTAAGTTTGCATAGAGATCCTAGATTTCTAAGTCAAACCTATTATTAGAATGACTTCGCTTATCCAGGAATATATGATCAGGCATGAATCATAGAGACTTGGTTGAAGGAAGGAAGAAACTTCACTCAGGACTATCCATAATTTTTCCCTCATTGTTCAGCCTAAAACTTGGGTGGTGGTCTAGAGACACCATGTAGTGTCCTCAGGTTGTGTTGGGTCAGCTCCCAAAATTCAAGCTAGATCAGACTGTAAGTTCCATCCAGCACCCTAATAATTGCTGTGATTGGGTTACTAGGCCATTGTAGAAATTCATTCCTGATGCTGTCATTAGCCAATTCAATATTCTTAGTATAGTAGCTAAAGATGTACAGCTTCACCTATTTCAAATACAAGGCTATATTCTTGACTGGTCATTCTCATTTCTTGCCCTTCCCATTCATGAAGAGAAGACAAGTCTCACCATCTGGCTCCTGTCCAGACCCCTCTATCAATACCTGCCTTTTCCTCTGAGGCACTGTTCCTTCCTCACTAATCCCTACTCTGCTGCTTTAATAACCAAACCAACTGAGGGTCAGGCTGTTCTTTGGTTCTCTGTAGTTACAAAAGTTGTAACAAGAAAAAAACTAATCATTCAACCTCATAGGAACAAATTAGCAATTTTCCTAGTTGCGATGTAAAGAAAGAGAAGGAAATCTTTGCACTACTGCAAAGGCAGGAGCTAGGAAAACAAGGGGAGACTGAACAGAATCCAAAAGGGTGCCCAGCTGAAGACAGAAGGGTTGAATGGATAAGTTTTTCAGGTTGAGGATAGTTCATTTATCAGGTCAATGGTTAGATCAACTGCAAGTTTATGATAAACTTGGAGAACATAGCAGTCTGGCAGTCCAGGATGAAACACCTGTCCTGGGCAATGATCAATTGCTGCAAAGAAGAATATGATCCAGGCACTCCAGCTAATCAGAGCTGGGTCAAAAAACAGCAGCATTGAATCAAAGCTAGAAAACATGGACATAATGTGCATTTGTAAACTGTTGCACTCAGGAAGTAGAGAGTGATGGTATTTCAGGAATGAAGTTTTACGATTCTACTGAGTCAATTATTATTCAAGCAGATGCCTCTAGGGACGGATTAGAATCATGTATTCCAGGAACATGGTCATGTTTCATATGTATTGCAAGTTCCAAGTAAGGCAGAATAGAATTATGTCCATATAGAAAAAAAGCATATGGCTTATTGCTGGGAAAAAATAATTATCAGTACAATTATGGAGTTTAAGAATACAAACAGATTACAAACTGCCCGAGGCAAAAGTGTTTTGAATTCCTGGAGTGAACAAAAAAAAAATGCAACGAAATGACAACAAAAAAATGCTTTGTTGCCGAAGTATGATATGAGCCTTCAGGATTTTTCTAGAAAGCAAATGTTTACTGCAGATATATTACCTAAAGTAGAACTACCAAATATTGAGGAGGTAAAAATGGTATTGTCACAGATTACAATGTGATTTATTTAGTTAATTCTGTATTTAACGTGCAAGCAGATATGTTGTTTCAGTTGAGATATCAGACAAATCAAGATGCTGAGTTGCAAGTCTTTTTAGAATGGTACACTTTAGGGTGGCCTCAATGGGGAAAGCAGTAAGTCCTGCCCTTTGCTGATACTGCCAATGAAAAACATATAGGAAGGTTTCTTGTTGAGAGAAGATAAAGTCATTATCTCTAATAATATGTGGACAGAAATGCATAGTTGTCTTTGCAAGTTGCTTCCGGGTATTCAGAAAGTAAAAGGCCACAAGAGATTATGTATTTACTTACACACAGATTTTGCAAGGACATCTAAGCATTTTAGGAATGCTTAGGTTGCAGGAATTGGAGATGTCTGGTTTAAATGAAAAGGAGTAGGAGTGACAGGATAGTAGTGTTCCAATATTTAAGGGACTGGCTGCCACAAAGAAGAGAGGGGTCAAGTTATTCTCTAGAGTATCTGAAGGCAGGACAAGAAGCAATGGATGGGAACTAATCAAGGAGAGAAACAACCTGCAATTAAGGAGAAACTTTCGGACAGTGAGAACAATTAACCAGTGCAACAGCTTGTCTTCAGAAGTTGAGGGAGCTCTGTTATTCTGTTACCTTGAACAATTAATTGAGTAAGGAAGAATAGTCAGGAACAGAGGCTAAGCTATCAAAAAGAGTCATCAATATCCTGTGAAATTCCAAATTATAAAATATCTGCTAATATTTTTAATTTGGTAGCCTTTGGAATTTACTTTGTGGGAAGAATTTTAACGGATAAATAGTAAAACCAAATACCTGGGCAACAGTTAATTAACCAGCAAAGAACCCGTACATTCACTCTTCCCCAAACCCACAAATCAGCTGCTCAGACACCCATCCACACAACGAAGACAAACTGACAGATACAAGGAAAGAAAATTAAGATTGACCTTTTGACAGTCACACGCTAGAACCAACATGTAGACATGCCTGCACCCCTCAAGCCCACACCAAGGACTAGCCCACCCACCCACTCCCCATAAAGCAATCTCTCTGTACCTCATTTTATCTGTTGCTACTCACACAAGCAAACCTTTTTACTTTTATGAATAAATAAATCTTCTTTCCTCATAGTGTGTCTGGATTTCATTCCAATTCGTTCTTCTGCAACCCCACCTCAAATTAGGACCCCAAATTATTCTTCTGACAAATTCTAGAAGATTATAGTTCAAAATATTCAGAACTTCCTCCTTTAATCAACTTAATCTTTTATTTATCTTTTTTTTAAATGAAAATTTCTATTTCCTAGATCACACGACAGCTGTGGCCAGGGGAGCTTTCTATCAGGTTCGCCTGATACGCCAGTTGCGGCCCTTTCTAGATCGGGACTCCCTACGCACAGTCACTCAGGCACTCGTCACCTCTCGCCTGGACTACTGCAATGCTCTCTACATGGGGCTCCCCTTGGGATGCACCCGGAGGCTCCAACTAGTGCAGAATGCGGCCGCGCGGGGGATTATGGGAGCGACGGGATGCTCCCATGTGACACCTCTCCTGCGCGAGCTGCATTGGCTACCTGTGGACTTCCGGGTGCGTTTCAAGGTGTTGGTGACCACCTTTAAAGCGCTCCATGGCTTAGGACCAGGGTACTTACGGGACCGCCTTCTGCCGCCAATAGCCTCCCACCGGCCGGTGCGTTCCCACAGAGAGGGTCTCCTCAGGGTGCCGTCAGCCAGACAATGCCGGCTGGCGACCCCCAGGGGGAGGGCCTTCTCTGTGGCAGCCCCTACCCTCTGGAACGATCTTCCTCCAAAACTGAGAACAATTGCTGACCTCCGGACTTTTCGTCGGGCCCTGAAAACTCATCTCTTTCAGCTTGCTGGTCTAGCCTGACCCCGCTGAATTTTTAAGATCTGTATTATAGGGTTGGGTATTTTAAATATTTAATGGTTAATGGTTTTAATTTTTAGCCAAAGTTATATGCTTTTTTAAAGAAATTGTTTAACTTTTGGGTACTATTTTATTTGGCTGTTCACCGCCCTGAGTCCGCAAGGAGAAGGGCGGTATACAAATCTAAACAAATAAATAAATAAATAAATAAATAAATACGGCATTCTGCAACATGCCATTAAATGTCTCACTGGCCAGTAAAGAAAATGTACAATTTGGAAGAGTTTGGAATTAAAATTAATACACTGTAGTCCAGACTATCCCCAATCAAGTGGAATGGCAGAGCAAAAATGCAAACTATTAAATAAACACTTTAAGTAGTCACTGCAGCAGATTAAGAACTCCATTTAGTTTCACTGGAATTTCAAAATATACCTTTGACTGGTCATGAATAAACTCCAGGTATAAAATTGCTCTCTACCCAGTTTTATAGCCCAAATTTCTCTCACGATTGTGTTAGGGATTACAACTGCAGTGGAGCAAGCAAAATAAGGATTATGATCAGTCAGCAAAATTACCAGCAGTATTTTAGGCACAAGATGTAATGTTCCTGAAAACAGAAGAGGGCTGGCAACTGGTGAGAATAGCATCATGCCCAGAACCACAATTATTCTACACTGAGATATCATTGAGAAGTAGATATTGATGTAATAGAAGACACCTGACAGAGAATCAAGCCATTGTAATTGCAATAGAAAGCCAGATAGGACTAGAAGCTTAAAACCAATACAGCTAGTCCTTGACTTACAGTGGGGCAAAAAAGTATTTAGTCAGCCACCAATTGTGCAAGGACACCAGAAATGAAATTGTAGACCTGCACCAGGCTGGGAAGATTGAATCTGCAATAGGCAAGCAGCTTGGTGTGAAGAAATCAACTGTGGGAGCAATAATTAGAAAATGGAAGACATACAAGACCACTGATAATCTCCCTCGATCTGGGGCTCCATGCAAGATTTCACCCCATTGGGTCAAAATGATCACAAGAACGGTGAGCAAAAATCCCAGAACCACACGGGGGGACCTAGTGAATGACCTGCAGAGAGCTGGGACCAACGTAACGAAGACTACCATCAGTAACACACTACACCACCAGGGACTCAGATCCTGCAGTGCCAGACGTGTCCCCCTGCTTAAGCCAGTAAATGTCTGGGCCCGTCTGAAGTTTGCTAGAGAGCATTTGGATGATCCAGAAGAGGATTGGGAGAATGTTATATGGTCAGATGAAACCAAAGTAGAACTGTTTGGTAGAAACACAACTTGTATGTTTGGAGGAGAGAGAATGCTGAGTTGCATCCAAAGAACACCATACCTACTGTGAAGCATGGGGGTGGCAACATCATGCTTTGGAGCTGTTTCTCTGCAAAGGGACCAGGATGACTGATCTGTGTACAGGAAAGAATGAATGGGGCCATGTATCATGAGATTTTGAGTGCAAACCTCCTTCCATCAGCAAAGGCATTGAAGATGAAACGTGGCTGGGTCTTTCAGCATGACAATGATCCCAAACACACCACCCGGGCAACAAAGGAGTAAGAAGCATTTCAAGGTCCTGGAGTGGTCTAGCCAGTCTCCAGATCTCAAACCCATAGAAAACCTTTGGAGGGAGTTGAAAGTCCATGTTGCCCAGCGACAGCCCCAAATCATAACTGCTCTAGAGAAGATCTGCATGGAGGAATGGGCCAACTTACCAGCAACAGTGTGCGCCAACCTTGTGAAGACTTACAGACAACGTTTGACCTCTGTCATTGCCAACAAAGGATATATAACAAAGTATTGAGATGAACTTTTGATATTGACCAAATACTTATTTTCCACCATAATTTGCAAATAAATTCTTTCCAAATCAGACAGTGTGATTGTCTGGATTTGTTTTCTCATTTTGTGTCTCATAGTTGAGATCTACCTATGATGTCAATTACAGGCCTCTCTCATCTTTTTAAGTGGGAGAACTTGCACAATTGGTGGCTGACTAAATACTTTTTTGCCCCACTGTACAAGAATTGAGCCCAAAAATGTTGTTGTTAAGTGAGACATTTAAGTGAATCTTGCCCCATTTTACGATCTTTCTTGCCACAGTTGTTAAGTGTATCACTGCCACTGATAAATTAGTAAGCCAGTTGTTAAGTGAATCTGGCTTCCCCGTTGACTTTGCTTCACAAAAGGTAACAAAAGGTGATCACCTGATCCTGAAGGTCACAAAAGGTGATCACCTGATTCTGGGACAGGGCAAGTCGTAAGTATGAACCAGTTGTCAAGTGTTTGAATTTTGATCACATGATCGTGATTTTTTAAAAGTTGTGTGAAAAATGGTCATGTCACTTTTTTCAGTGCTGTTGTAACTTTGGAACAGTCACTAAATGAACTGTTGTAAGTCAAGGACTATCTGTAAACCAAAACAAGTGGATTAATTAAATGTTTTCCATTTCACCAATGGTACAATCTGAAAAGATGCAGATCGAAGATCGCTTATGTCATCTTAAACTCGGAAGTCATAAGCAATTGTGGCAGAATTGTGGCAGTCTTCCAGAAGCTCGTTTATAAGAAGTGATCATCGATGGTCGATGGATGTGATGAGCTGCTGTTCCGGGGACTGAACTCCAGGATCTACTCCAGAATCCATTCAAGGGATAACACAAACTCTCCAGTTAAAGGCATTTAGAAAAGAACAATTTCTTAATTCACTGAGAGCCTTCGCCACACTTTGAGGTCAACAATCCAAAACTATCCTCCAAAGCAGGGGTCTTCAACCTTGGCAACTTTAAGACTTCTGGACTTCAACTTCCAGAATTTTGATGCTATAGAGCACTGCACACCAGAACAACTAGACACAAGAACAGTTTTTTCCCGAATGCCATTACTCTGCTAAAAAATAATTCCCTCAACACTGTCCAAAACTATTTACTAAGTTTGCACTACTATTAATCTTCTCATCGTTCCCAACATTCATCTTCTCCTATTGATGACTGTATGACTGTAACCTTGTTGCTTGTATCCTTACGATTTATATTGATATTATTTCCTGATTGCTTATTTGTACCCTATGACTATCATTAAGTGTTGCACCTTATGATTCTTGATGAACGTATCTCTTCTTTTATGTACACTGAGAGCATATGCACCAAGACAAATTCCTTGTGTCCAATCATGGCCAGGGGTCTCCAACCTTTAAGACTTGTGGACTTCAACTCCCAGAATTCCTCAGCCAGCAAAGCTGGCTTTTTCTGCTATTTTTCTGCTTTGCTGGCTGAGGAATTCTGGGAGTTGAAGTCCACAAGTCTTAAAGTTGCCAAGGTTGGAGACCCCTGCTCCAAAGCACCGAAAGCTCCGAACTCGGTCTCGAGCCTATTTAGCTACAAACCCATTTTCAATCGGGGTTGGGGTGGGAGTGGGGTTAAGACGTCATTCCATAAGCGCCGCCTCCTGACGTCCTCGATTAGAAGAAAATCCACCCCAAACCTGAAGCGGCTAATTCACGTGACTCGCCTGATCTCTCATCCCGCGAGACTGGGCTCTGTCATACCAGCGGAAGTGAGAGTCTAGTCCTTTTTCCGGTGAAGAGAGACGCCAAGATGAGGTAGGTGTGAATCTGTTCTGGAATCCGCCGCCATCCTTGCTCTCGGGATCCAGTTGAGTGGCGTTGAATAGGGGTCGCGGATGGTGAGCCAATGGGGCAGGCCTGGGGCAAGGAGCCTGGCACGGAAAGGGATCGTCGTTCTACTGGATGCCCGGTCATAACCGTCGGTCTTGCGGATTAAGTAGGCCGCGAGGGCCATGTTGGCATGGCGTGATTGCGATTCAAAGCCGTTTCTGCAGATCCTGCCTTCCATTGAAGCGGGCTGTTTCGGTATGCGATTAATTCAGCAATCAAAGAGCAGCTTTAAGCGGTCCCTTCTTTGCAATGGAGTCGAATCCAAGTAGGCTCCATATTAAAGTTGCATAAGCTTCCCTTGGGTGACATTGTTCTTCTCCATAGCGAATTGCGCAGTAGTGGTTGTTACTAGACCTTGATGCATAACAGCATACTTTGTCTTCATTCATTTACTCTCTTCCAACATAATTGAACTTCAAGAGCGATATCAAGGGAAGCTCCTGTCTAAATAGCATATTGGGTGGGTGGGGTTGCTTCTCTTTGGTCTCCAGAAACACATTGACACGAATAGGAAAATTTGTATAGGTTTAAATTAATATATGTTTTTCCACAGCAGCAAAGTCTCCCGTGATACACTGTATGAAGCTGTGAAGGAAGTCCTTCAGGGGAGTCAGACAAAGCCCCGCAAGTAAGAACTACAGAATAAAGTTAATTTGAGTAAACCAAACACCTGCTGTAGCTTCAGTGAGCAGGTCACTGCCTTCATGTATAACAGTGAGATTAGCATTTGACAGAATTTCTCTGCAATTGGAAGGGATTGGAGTGGACTATATTAATGAAGATAGATTAGCAGGAGCTGGAATCAGCATGGCCACTGAAATCCTGAATCTTTTGGAAAAACAATAGATCTTATTTAGTTCTCCAAGAAGCTCATTGTCAGCTCATTTTGGAAAGTTCTCTGTAACAATATAAGGCAGTAGTTCAATTACATCTCTCTTGGATAGTATTAAAATCAATTGCAGTTGTAAATTATTGTAAACATCACAAATATTCCACTTGGTTTCCCTATAGGAGAACAAAATAGTGTCTACACTAAACAGAAAGCTGGTTTTTTATTAGTTTTTAGTAAAAAGTTTTCATAAGCTTGCACGATAAAAAAGGTTGTTTGGAGTAATTAGTAGCCAATTTGGTCTAGTGGTTAAGGCATTAGGCTAGAAATCAAGAGACTGAGTTCTTAGTCCCATATTAGGTATGAAAAAACAGCTGAGTGACTGGGCCAGTCATTCTCTGTCAGTTCTACCACCTCACAGGGATGTTGTGGAACATATAGGAGGAAGAATACGTAGGTGTTTGCCATCTTGAGCTATTTATAAAAAGTATATAAATAAAATTCATAGAAGGGGTAATTTACTCAGTAGTGATACGTTTGTGCCGAATCCTTTCCTGTAGAAAGTAAAGTTCATCTTAAATGAAATTACCATTTCATGTATTCAGTGGCCTCTAGATGTTTCAAAGTCCCAATTAAATACAATCATAAGTATGTAATCTGAGTAGAGGCTGTAATCCAAAACTACTGAAGGCCATGTGATTGCTTTCTCCTACTGCAGTGATGGCTAACCTTTTTGCCATCGTGGGGGGAGCGGGGAGGGGTCACACGTATATGTGCCCACATCCATAATTCTATGCGCCCTGCCCCCCATTCTCCCCCTGCTTTTGGCATGTGATGGCACGTGGGCCCCATAGGCCCATTTTTCGCTCTCCCCAGGCTCCAGAGCCTTTCTAGGAGCCTGGGAAGGGCAAACACAGGCTTCCCGACCCCGCAGCGGAGGCTGGAAACAGTGTGTTTCCTGACTTCTGGTGGGCCCAAAAGGCCCAAAAATTAACTGGCTGGCGCACACATGTGTGCCGGAGCTGAGCTTGCATGCCCACCAATATGGCTCCACCTGCCACCTGTGGCACCTGTGCCATAGGTTCGCCATCATGGTCCTACTGTATTCAGTTGTCCTCAATTTTTACTCAAATATGTATTCTGTTTTCTTTACCTAGGTTCTTGGAGACTGTGGAGTTGCAGATCAGTCTGAAAAACTATGACCCACAGAAGGACAAGCGTTTTTCTGGCACTGTCAGGTTTGGCACTCTTCTTGTACAACCCAGCCTTCTGCTTGCACTCTTCTCCCTGTTAGAAGTCTTTGAATTTGGTTTACATTCAGACAGCCTGTTGGCTTGTAAAATCTGTGGTAGCTGGGTGCAATGCTGAATTGCCAGGGTAGTTCAGTTCACCTCACTGTATGCAGCAGGTGTGGCTGGACGGACCCCTACCCTGGGTCTTAAAACATCAGGGGAGGTATGGTGATGCTCTTATGCTGATCCTGCCGATCATTTTTAAGAAGCCAGAGGTAGATCTTGGTGCACTGTCCGGTAAGATTTGTCAGCAACAGTTTTGAATGTTCTTTTGCCATTTTGTATAACTTTTATTGATAGGAAGTGACTATTGTGATGATCTCTTTGCTCTCTCAGGCTCAAGTCGGCTCCGAGACCTAAGTTCTCTGTCTGTGTCCTGGGGGATCAGCAGCATTGTGATGAAGCCAAAGCCGTTGACATCCCACACATGGATATAGAGGCTCTTAAAAAACTGAATAAGAACAAAAAGCTAGTGAAGAAACTAGGTGAGCAAAATAAAAAAGAATATCCAAGATATTCTCTCTTTTCTGTACCATGTTAGATTCACTTTGATTTAACATTCTTATGGCTAATAGTGAAAAACAATACGGTGTATTCCTTACGACCCATCCCCCTCCAACAACTGCAAATAAAGAATGTGAAGCAGAGGCATATAATTTGAATTCTTGGCACTGAAAAGGGATGGAGCCAGAGGTCTCCATATTGTAACGTGGCAAAAGGAAAAACATATTAACATTGTGGTTATTGTTGCAGCCCTGATCTCAAAGAACTTTGTACCCTAATAATTGTGCTGTTAATAGTTTTCCAAATATGTTATGCTGTAAGGAAGTTTTTCTACAAATATGTGTTAACTATTTTCAGCAGTCTAGCGTCTGGTCCTTATTTTAGTAGCCTCAATAAATAGTTTGATACTGGCTTTACAGAAGCTATTTAAAACCAAATTATACTAGAGAATATTTTTCTGATTTCGACAACCCTAATCTATTAAGGTATTTTTATTAATGTATTTTATTTGTTTGCATTTACGTTGATAAGCCATAAAAAGATTTAAATCGTTTTGTTCATCTTGAGCCATTAAGAGATGCTTGATTGCTGTGGGATATGAACCCAATAAATATTAATTGGCTTTTAAAATATTTTATTGGAATACAGTTTGAATTGGTACATGAACAACATCCGTATCTACTCCTCTGAAATATAAAAGCACCCCTTAGTATAAATGTATGCCTTCCAGCATAGTGCAACTTGTATCCACTAATCAAATTTCTTTTGTCCTATATGTTGATGGGTTTGGAACTGTTTACATGCCTGTTTCTGCAACAGTTGTTGTGGAATATCTACTATGGCGGGCTCCTGTCCGATAGCCAAGGTTCTGTACAAACTAAAGAGAGTTACTCCTAAAGGAGTATTTGGCATATCCTGAGGGTAATTTGTAATTGTATAGTTGTGCTCAGCCAAGGATCCAGTTTGGAACTACTGCTAAGCTAAAACAACTGAGTCTCTATGTGAGGGGAGAGGGTAATGATATTATCAAGAGCAGAAAAAGGAGTACATTAGTCAAACAGTGTAAGAACCACTGCTCTAGATCATGTAAGAACATACCTGAACTTGTAAGCAAACACTGGAATGTTTATGTTGGTCCCCAACTAAACAAAATTTGGTGATTCTGAGGCAGATTGAATCTCTCCTTATGCCTGAGAAAAGCACATCTGAAATGTTGCTGGGCATATGCAGAACACATTTCTGTTTCTATTTTTCAAAGAAGTGTATAGTTAAGAGACCATACACACACAAGCACTCAGATGAGTCTAGATTGTTGCATTCCATATTTGTTAACATGTATACCTGTTTGCAAATATTTGAGATGAGTCTTGAGTAGTTTCAGTATTGTGTATTTTTATTTTATACAGCCAAGAAATATGATGCTTTCCTGGCCTCTGAATCCTTAATTAAGCAAATTCCTCGAATCCTGGGGCCAGGACTAAACAAGGCTGGCAAGTTCCCTTCTCTTCTCACTCACAATGAGAACATGGTGGGCAAAGTAGATGAAGTGAAATCCACAATCAAGTTTCAAATGAAAAAGGTATTTTTTTTAACTCCTTACATTTGGCAATATGTATTTTTATTGGGGGGGGGGAGTAATTCCTAGTATTCTCTAAAGTAAAGCAGGCCCACAGAAAATTATCTAGCTGAAGAAGGAAAGAATGTTTCAACAAATATCTAGAGAAAGAGTCACTTTCAGAGTGAGATGGCACCATATAAATTTAATGAATAAAAAAAATCTGCATCTACTGAATTGGGTTTTCTCTTCAGTATCAGTGAAGTGTAAGAAGAATGTAAAAGCACCTAAAATTGATTTATCCCTTCTAATTTGCACAATGGTACCATATTTTGTATTAGAAGAACAATGCTGTATTCTTCATTACAAATAGTTACAAGATTCCCAGAAACAATGCAGTTGTTTTCCTGAAGGCTTCAGCTATTTGCATCTATCCAGTTTTGTGGAAAATTGAACATCCTAGCTATACCAACTTGAGACTGATTTGTTCTAAGAAATTTCTGTTCCTATTCAATTGTAACACATTTGAGTATTTTCTTGTGTTCTTCTAGGTACTGTGTCTTGCTGTGGCAGTTGGTCATGTGAAGATGACTGAGGATGAGTTGGTCTACAACATTCATTTGGCAGTCAACTTCCTTGTATCCCTGCTGAAGAAAAATTGGCAAAATGTGCGTGCCTTGTACATCAAGAGCACCATGGGGAAACCCCAGCGCCTGTACTGATGGCAATATTGATACATATATTTCAGCTAACAATACAGTTCTTTTGAGTAACTTACTAGTGTATGAGTTTTGATTTTTATAAAATTACATGGAATCACTGAATATTTAACTACTCTTTATCTGAGAAATGTTCATATTCAAAATGATAAATTAGACTTCAGAAAATCCTGGCATATCATGAACTGGTATTCAGTATTTATGAAAGCATGCAGGTCCTTGACTTAAAACCATTTGTCTAGTGACCATTTGAAGTTAAAGCAGCACTGAAAAAGTGCCCTTTTTCACTTTGAATGGTTACTAGACAAATGGCTTTAAGTGCGGTTTTTCACAAATAAGGCCATTGTAGATCCTTGCGATCACATGATCAAAATTAAGATGCCTGGCAACTGGCAGGTATTTATGACAGTTGCAGTGTTCCAGGTCATGTGATTATCTTTGCGACTTGGCAAGCAAAGTCAATGGGGAAGCCTAATTCACTTAACCTGTTGCTAACTTAACTGCAGAGATTCACTTAACAACTGGCGAAAAAGGGTAAAATGGGGCAACTGTGTTGCTTAACATTGGGAATTTTGGACTCAATTGTGGTCATAAGTAAAAAAAACTACTAGTATTTTGCTTTCCCCTAGTGAAAATGTATGCATTCACATGTCCAAACTAGAAATCGTGAAAAAACTAGGCTGTGAGCAGAAAAAACATAACTGGATTAGAACAAGTATAGCTCCTTTATTGGAACAATTATGGTAAAAAATATCATGACTTATTTAATATTTTGTTATCAGAGATTCACTCTCGGTCCAACACACCTCACAGGGTTGTGGGGAAAATGGGAGGAAAAAGGTGTGTTGGAGATATTCACTGCCTTCGATTATTTGTAAAAACAAATGCAGGGTACAAATAAGTGACAATATGAGTTGTGTAAACCTAAAGCCTGCACAATGTGATAGTGAGCAATTTCCCCAAACCTGAAGTGCCAGAATAGTGGACTGTTTTATTGTAAGCAGTCTTGTTTTTAGGGGATAGATAGGAAATCTTTTGATGGCCATAATCAATTCTTAACAATGTTGGAAGGGACAAAATGAACAGGTTGGAAAGTAGCTGGAAGTAAACATTGGATGGAGGAAGAGTTAATCCTTGTTCATATTTCACCACTTCTCATTCCAAAGGAATGGAAAACTGATCTTGACAGTAAACCACAGAAAGGGATTTGGGAGGCTCCTACAGTCCTGGTCTTAAAGTTGCCTACCTTTTGTTTAGCATGATACACAAAGCAAATCACAGCTAATGGAAAGCTTTTATGAGGTGTGAGCACAAATAGAATCAGTCCTGAAATACAGTTTTTGATCTCCAAAGGTAGTTTTACATACAAACCATATGCTGATTTACTAAATTACTACCATTATTATTTTTTCTATTATAGCTGGAGATGATGCTTCAGGACCAGTTTGCTTTTACTGTCTCAGTAAAGAGTAATATAGTTTTTTGGCTCTGCCTACTGCAGGAGGCAGTTTGCTGGAAAAGGAGATACACTTGATATTTACATTAGCAGGAATAAAATTTCAAGAGATTGGCATCACTTTGCAGTATTAGACCATTTTTTAATTTGGAAGCTTTGCATATAAAGAATATGCAATGGGCAAATGTGTGAAAAAAGTATTGATTACTACATTATACGTGACAGTTTCCTATATGCAGAGATGGTGTTGCAGGGCTACTGAAATGCACCAGGCTACAATTTATCATATTTTATTGAATGAAGTTGCCTGTCTCCTTGCTAAGAAGGAAAGAATCCTGCCCTTTATGTGGGTGAAGTTGGGGAGGACAAGGGATTATGATTATGAAACAGCTCTGTTTTGAGCTAATTGTACATCAGCCATTTCAAATTTGTTTGGAATATTGTGGGTTTTGCAAGGACTTGAATGTCCTAAAAAGGAAATGGTATGTTTTCAGTGAAACCCTTAGATATTGTAAGTAATTTGGGAGAGCAACTTTAGTAAAACTGATCGCAAATTTCCTAAACGCCTCATAAGTCTCCTATCCATATTATGATTATGGATGTATTGGTAGTAGAGAGCCCAGCCCAGATAGTCTGGATTGCTTGTTCTTACAATGCAGGGCCTACTAATTCTAACAATAACTCAGTCAAAACTTTTACTTTCTGCATATATCTTGAGATTTGAATTGGTACAACAAAATGGGTCTCTACAATGTTCATAGTTGTTACATTGAAAACATCTCTTAAAATCTTTTTTATAAATGGAACTGGCGTTTACAGATAGAATCATTAGAAAAGAAACATTCCAAAAAGCACTGAATCATAAATACAAAGAAATCTTTATGAGAGAAACATAGTTTTCAGAATTCAGGTGTGTCATTTAAAATTGCAAATCATACTGCTAGGGCACAGAATGTACTGAGAAATTAACAAGTTACAAGTCCTACTTTTGCTTATTTTGGGCCTGCTGTATTCTGCTAATTGTAAAAAGCTGCACTTTAATTTGCGGGTTCAACCATAATTTAGTGACAGCAGATGGCAACATCTAGCTGATCTCAGATGATAGTGAAGAAACAAGTTCAAATCAGGTTAGAAGTTGGATGAAAAGCCATAAGGAAGCTCACCAATGTAGGTTAGATTGGGGAGCTGAAGAAATAACTTGGATGAGGGGGTGAAAGATAGTAAGAAAATTACATGCACAGGTTGACAAAGTCATCGAGTAAAGCTTAATCCTAGTATTTCATAACTTAGCAAAAATCAAGTTAGTTAATTTGAAAGTTCCCTTATTTTGTGATGATAGAACAAAATGTCTTATAGCCTTTGAAAATGAATAGGCACGGCAGCTCCTGAGTATTCATGCCCACTAATTCTTATTGCCAAAGCCATTGTGAGAGTTCATTTCAAAATCATGATAAGAGATATAATTTTCCTGCAGTCATCTGTATCTCAGAAAAAAGGGAAAGGAAAATAAGTTGTGAAAGGAAAAAGAGAGCAAACACTAGAAAGATACATTGATGTTTAAATCTTTGTGAACCCTTTTGGATTTTCAACATTTTTGCTTAGATGTGACTTAAAATGTCATCTATTCTACATACAAGTCCTAAAACCAGATAAAGAGAGCCAACTTTGAATCATTTTCCTCAGTAACAGTTTAACAACAAATATATAATCTTTTTAACTCATTGGTTTAAATTTGGTTCTTGCTTCCCCAGAGATAATTCCTGAGGTAATGCTTAAATTTACATGGCTGCTCATCTCACAAAAAATTATGGGTGGAATGCATCGATCAATAATACAGCAAATATATTTAAAAAATCATTAAAAAATATAAGGTCATTAACAGTTTTAAAAAACATCAATAAAACCAATATATAACCACACAGAGTAAAAAAGATCAACCACAGTGGAGCCCTCTAAGACTCCCTGAGCCTCCAGGCCTCATGACAACCAGGCCTCGAGGGACTTGCAGAATAACCAATAGAGCTAGCCTAGGAATGTGTGCTTGGTTAAAAAGCGTGAGATAAATTTTTGCACTGTGCACAGTTCTTAAAGTCCCAGTAGATTTTATGAGCATTTCAAGTGTGATAAATTTAAATCAAACTACTGTGCATGATTACAAAGAACTACAGAAAGCTTCCAATTGTTATCCTCATGGTGCACTAGAGGTCATTGTATAATGGAGTTCATGTCACATTGTGATGATCAATGCATACAGTTTAAGGTTCATGCTGTGCTTCCAACCTAAGCAAAGTGGAAAGCTTCATTCCTGTGACAGAAATGACAGCAGCATGAGTAAATTTCAGGATTCTGTAAGAAAGCTCGATTACTCATCCCAAACTGCTGAGATGATTCTGCAAGGCTTCAACTCATTGAAATTGAAATATAAATGAATAAATAAATAAATAAATAAATAAATAATAAACTCTTCACCTGAAGAGCCTAAAATGTTAAGTGTGTGACATCTGGGAACCAGTGAAGGTATTTGTGCCCAGATATCACTGCAGCTTAAGTCTGATTAAAAGTAGCAAAGCTGCTTTAAGGGAAGATTGAAATAGTACAGGGAAGTTTGTTGAAAGCAATATAGATGCTTTGTGGCTATAGCTCAGGGCCAGTGAAATTAGGTCAGAAAGTGGGCATTTGATATTCGGTTCCTGATGTTAACATATCATAAAGACTATATAATTTCCTTTCTATTGGAACTGCCTGTGGATTGTCACAATAAAAGAGGAAAGCTGCCTGTCTATATGTTGTAATGTTTTGGAAATATCTCCAATTATTCTTAGCTACTATACCTGGGAGTTATATTCCAACCAATTTTGAGAGGACTGGTCGGGAGAGGCCATCTGCATAAATGTGCATATCATTGGCAACAATACTACTGATTTTAAAAGTTCCAGCAATGTATTTTTTTTGTTCGGATTCTGCACACATACATCACAAAAGCATTAGAAGAAGCATTCTCATCTATGTGAATGATAAAAAGAAAAGAAATGAGTTTTGCCATCTCAGTCTTTGCTAGTTCTACTTTTGATTTTTTTTTTTTAAATTGATGCCCATTTAATCTAGATCACATTATTATTCATCAACTAAACTTTGCAGTCTCATTCAATGAGTGCTCAGAGGTATACTTATATATTTTGGGAATAAGCTGTGGCCTTTTAGCAGGTTTGCAATGAGTGTTGAGCATGATTAAATTGGAGCTCTATCAAGCCCTGGCTGGGGGTAAACAGCAGCAGTTGCGATGTCTCAAATATGTTGATGTGATTCCAAAAATGATAAGCTTTGAGGAATAACAGTAATGTTCTTTACAGGTCTCCTTTCATGGTATTCCCAGCCTTGGCAAAATATTCTCTTGTTCCTTTAGCAGCCAAGGGAAATTTCCTTCCTGCAGCACGAGAGAGGGTTAATTCTTCGTTCCAGGTTAACCTCTGTTAGCATACAACCAGAAAGAGCTAAACCATCACAAGCAGGCAGTGTTTACGAGACAGCCGTCATCCCTCCTATAAACAAGGGGCTTCTCCAGCAGCAGAAAAAGTGCATTCCAGAGAAGCGGAGCCTGGTTTGTAGAGCATCTGCCTTAGAGCAGGAGGGGCAGCCCAGGAACCTGATCTTCAGAAGTCGGCAGCTTTGCTTAGGGGCAGAGCAGGGACCGGTGTTGCTGTGGCTTCTCACCTAAACCTTCAGATTAAGAGGAAGACCCTTTCTGAGAGCATTCATTCCTCTTGGCTCGTCATACTTTAGACTCTTTGCTTGATGACACTCAAAATCCTGTTTAGGGTAAGTCAGTTATTTAAATATTTGATATACAAATGGGGAAAGTAATGCACAAAGGAAGATCAACAAACTCTGCCTCTTTTGCTCTCTCGTGGTTCATTTAAAGGAGTTTTGAAATAAAGAATATCTTTCTCCAAGCAATGCCGTGTTATGCCAAATAAAAGTTGTCCTTAATATCATTAAAGAATACTTTTAAATACGCTAGCTAACTCTGTACATGATGGGGCCTGAGGGGAAAGAGCAACCGTGAGTAGATACCGTATTTAACCGTTCCTGTTCTGCTTTCCTTCCTTTCTTGTGATTTATTTGCTTTTATTGGTGAGTGTATTTTATGCACCATGGATTTAAAATGGCACATTGTATGTCACTTTCTGAACCGTACGGTAGAATTATTTTCAATAGCAAATGTCTCTTTGAGACTCTGTAGAAATCTCTGTGCGTAACTTTGAAAAAAAAAACAGATTGACGTCGTTCAATCCATTCGAATCACTTTTTGCCACTTTGTTGAACTTGTACGATGATATACAAATGCAGATTGTGTTCTGAAGTCAGAAGGGAGTCATTATTCTTCCAGATTTGGGTTGATGTGGGAGAATCTTGAGTGAGTCTAGACTCTAGAACAGCGTTGCCAGAATCCCCCAGCGCTGGCTGGGGGATTCTGGGAGTTGAAGTCCCCCCATCTTCAAGCTTCCAAGGTTGAGAAACGCTGCTCTAGAGGAAGAGATCTTCTTTGGGGACTGAAAACTATAATTTGACAGTGGTCATAACGATTCCTTGAATTATCCTATTCCTTACTTTAAGGGGTTAGCACTTGGGAGCCTGGCATGACTAACAGATAGCAAGCGTGAGATAAAAGAGAGGTTCACAGTGTTTAGAGGCCCCGCCTTTCCTTGTGCTTCTGGTTTGCCTCATGCAGACTGGATTATAACTGGTCTGGATTACAACTGCTTTTTATGGGACAGGTTTAAAAGGAACAACGGAGCCAGGAGCTTCTTCATTATGGTGATAATAAACAGGCTGTGAAGGAGCAAGCTTTAACAGGTACTTCGTACTCTCAGCAAACAAGAATGCATTGGTGGTGGTAATGCAACTCAGAAATACCACCACGCCCCCTCGCCTTTCTTTTTCCCATTCTTTCAAGCCCTCCTAGGACCCTGAAAAATAGACTGCCCAAAGGTAAGTCAATGACAGGTCAGCCACTCTTAAAAGAGTAAATGGTACTTTCAGGGATTCTGAAAATTGTTTTGAGAAACAAGTGAAAATGCTGAATGAAATGCAGAGATGCTGCATCGATCCTATGGGTATGTTGATACTAGCGTTACAGTATTCACAGCACACAGTCGCTCATACATGGCTTCTGTTTTTGTGAATGCATGGCTGAGGTTGGATTTTATTAACTCCGTTCCACCACTGCAGCACTGGTAAAAGGCTCCTATTGGCTTTCAGGAACATATTAACCAATCCTGGGGAAAAAAACATGCCTGAATTTGCATATTATTAAATAGATGCACTGAATAGATGTGGCTAGAAATGGAGTATTGCAGTCTAATTCTGCTGACTGCCAGCAGTTCGATTCTGACCGGCTCAATGTTGACTCAGCCTTCCATCCTTCCGAGGGTCGGTAAAATGAAGATCCAGATTGTTGGGGGTGATATCCTGACTATGTAAACTGCTTAAAGAGGGCTGTAAAGCACTGTGAAGCAGTCTGTAAGTCTAAGTGCTATTGCTTTATCTATTCCAATATCTTTAGTTTTCGGTTATGTGTGACTTTTAGAAGGCATTAAAGAGCTGGGTTTTCTCCTCGTGTCTGAGAATGTACAACCCATTGCATGATTTTTTTCCCCCTCCAGCACTTTGGATTTGGCTTTTAATGTTTGAATTATTCTTTATATTTTGCTCCATTATGTGTTTTCTATTGATTTTACTGACACAGATAGTCCTCCACCTGTGTTCATTGATTTGGCAACCATTCTAACTCGCAACAGTGCTAAATGAGGGGCACTTACAATAAGTCCTCAGAGTTCCAGCCATTTCAGTGCCTCTGCGGTCATGTAATTGTGGTTTCTAATGTTCCCTGCCAGCTTCCCACAAGGAAGATTAACGGGGAAGCCAGCAGCAACTCGGAAGTCACAGTCACATGAGGTTCTTGCTCATCCTTAACAACGGCAATTTTGGATTGCTAAATCTGCCATCGCTAAAATGGTGCAGACATGTGACATTGCACTTTATAAAGTCTCTTAGCAATGGCAATTCCCATCCCAATTGCCATTGTAACCAGTGGTGAAATCCAAAATTTTTTACTACCAGTTCTGTGGACATGTCTTGGTGGGTGTGGTGTGGCTTGGTGGGCATGGCTTGGTGGGCATGACAGGGGAAGGATACTGCAAAATGTCCATTCCTACCCAACTCCAGGGGAAGGATATTGCAAAATCCCCATTTCCCCCCCCCCCACTCCTGGGGAAAGGATATTGCAAAATCTCAATTCCCACCCCACTCTGGGACCAGCTAGATGTAGTATTTGCTGGTTTTCTGAACTGCTCAAAATTTCCGCTACCGGTTCTCCAGAACCTGTCAGAACCTGCTGGATTTCACCCCTGATTGTAACCCAAGGACTACCTGTACTGATTATGTATAACTCCCTGAATTATGTGCTGAGTAGGACAACAATATAAATGGATGAGAGAGAGAGTCTTCTTGCAGTTGAGCTTAACTATGTGACTCCATGGATGCCTCTGACTTGCAACAACAATATGGAAATAATTTACCATTGCCTTTTTCCAGAATATTTTTTTTACTTCTCAATTTAATCTGAAGCCAAAGGTCTGTTGGTCTCTCCTCCATGCTGCATCGGATACTAGGGCTATTTGGCCCCAAAATAGGGGCACAAATTAAGATGGTGACAGTTGTTTCTGTTACGTCTTGTAGTTTATGAGTTGTTAAACTATGCAACACATGGGAAGAATGGAATGAAAATATTTTCCTATTATGAAATAAACATGATTTTTCATTGCATACCAACCTTACTGGCTTTTTTTTTATGTATTTGCTCCTGACTCCTATTTGCTCCCAGTCATTTCATTTTGTCTTAAAGCATTTTTCCCACTTCCATGTAGCCCTTTCTGCCTCTGCATTCTTATATTTCAACTCTTGTTTCATCTGTCTTCTGTGTTTATCTAGTGGTTTAAGCCCTACAGCGTTTCTTCTGCATTTTCAAAGCTCCAAAATTGTCTGCGCATGATGACCTGATTTGCATGTCAAGCTGCTGCCTTGTAATAAATTGCCATGTAGGGAAGCTCTGATGTTGAGGCAGTTTTGGACAGCTTCCAGGTGATGGCAGTTTTCTGTTGGGAGGCCCTGAATACTGCTCTTTTTTCCGTGGATCAGCGCTGAACTGAATGTAGCCTGCAGAGCTGTTTGTCAATGTAGTTCACTGAACTCATCTCACCATCAGTATCTGTAAAATGATGTTAAGCTTGCTGATATTCCTCCACCTGGAAGTATTTAACAAAAAATACTTAAATACATAAAGAAATAATGTCTCCACATACATTCCTGTCCTCTGTCTAGTTCTTTTGCCTATTCTTCTCCTAAACAAAACAAGTTTATTATATAATCTTTTTGCACTTGTAATAAGTGCAAAATTACTGCCGATTAGGAAACTACATTCTGGGTAGACTATTTATTTCATTTCGTCTATAATTTGTCTTATTTACTTACATACATTGACCTCAACTTATAATCACAACACAGCCCAAAATTTCTGTTCCTATTGCAATTATAATACATATTGCAATATAATAAGCTAGACAGTTAAGTCAGTTTTGTCCCATTTTATGTCCTTTCTTGCCATACTGGCAGTTTTTAAGTGAATCATTGTTGTTAAAGGAAGTTGTTGTTAAGGGAAGGGGAATGCTGCAGCTGTCGTAAGTGTGAAAAATGGTCATAAGTCACTTTTTTCCAATGCTGTTGTAACTTCAAACAGTAACTTCAAACAGTCACTAAATGAAATGTAAGTTGAGAACTACCTGTTCTTATTGGCAACCCTGCCTGGAGATGCCAGCCTAGGAGCGTCCACAGATAAAGTGGAAGGACCTTCCACTACTAAGATAAAGTTGCCCCTTTGAAAAGAATAACATCTTTTCAAATAATGGCTAGATAAAAAGTAATCCTAAGTAATGTCTTTTCAAATAATGAGCAGATATAAAAAGTAATCCTAACTTCTCTGGCCTTCTGGTGGAGGTGGATTTTGTAGAGGACCCGTGTCAATGGAGTTGCGGGAAGTGGGGGGATATAACCACTCGAGGGATATCCATTGTTCTCCCAGAAATTGTGCTGAGGTGGAGCAGCTTTAGCCCCAATGGCCCCAATGACTCTGTGTTAATAAGCTGAGCGGTATCAGACCCTTTTACTATACTCCATTTTTGTCTGGATTTCGAGAGCTATTTGGAGTGAAAATCTTGTAATGGCATAAGCTGTGTAGACTGTAGAAGTGCTAGACAGAGGATTACTCTTTTCCACAGTTCTTCCCCCAATTTAGTTAGGGAAGTTTGATTTAGATTCCGTCCCCTGTTTGTTTTATTACCAAATATAAATATTAAATTTTATAGTTTTGCAAGGGCAGCGGGGGTGGGGGGAACGATGCAGAATGACAAAAGAGTCTGCTGATAAAAGGAGAAACAAAATCTGCACAACTTGTGGTAGCCAACTAGCTGTGGCCAACTCGCTATGGACCAACTTGTCATGGCCAACTCACTATGGGACAACTTGCTGTGAGACAAGAGTTACACTAATATTGAAGAAATAGTAGAATAGAATAGCAATAGCACTTAGACTTATAAACCACTTCATAGTACTTTAAAGGCCTCTCTAAGCAGTTTACAGAGTCAGCATATTGCCACCAACAATCTGGCTTCTCATTTTACCAACCTCAGAAAGATGGGAAACTGCATCAACCTTGAGTCAGTGAGAATCAAAACTGCTTAGCCTGCAATACAGCATTCTAACCATTATGCCACCACAGCTCCTTAAATCACTAAAGAAAAGATGCCAAAGAAGGGACAAAATGAAATGTGAATAACAAAAATTGTTGAATTGTCCTGCAGCAAATTATCAAATGGTGAGTTGGCCATGGTGCGTTGGTTGTGGCAAATTGGCTGTGGTGAGTTGGTTGCAGCAAGTTGTCCTATTCTGTTCTGGAATACTCTCTTAGATAACAACAAACACCAGTTTCTTTTTTTTCCTGAAAAAATGGCTTCAAGATTAATCTGGAGATGCAACCTCAGAAATTCTAGTCATATAATGACTTTATTGATCATTTACTCATGGTGAATTAATTCTATTCTGAGTTTGCATGGCACATTATACTGTGAGTTGCTTGGATAGTTATATGAAAAAGAGAATTGAAGAATCTTGTGGCATTTCCACGATGCAAACTTGTAATACTTTTCTTTCTCAGGTGGGTAGCCTCTGGATATGTTTGAACTACAATTCTTAGCATGTTGGGATTTGTAGTCCCCCTGCAACTGAACCAAGAATAGCATCAAAAACATTTGATTTCCAGATCATAGGTAACTGTACTGAGCAATAAACATGTTAAATGGCATGTTTTGTTGTAATTGCTAAATTTTACCATTGCTGGCAAAATTAGTATTCCACTGCACTCAATTCTTTGCTTATTCTTTTCACTCAGTTCTGAGCCTTCCCCAGCAGATGGCCTTGTAGATTTTTTAAAAATTCTTTTTCCTACTTCCTGTATTAGACAACAGAGTCAGTTTGGGAATCTGGAAGCTGCTAGTAAGGTTAAAACGTGATTATTTTCTGTGATTCTGTAACTCACAGATTTTGTGGAAATATATTTACAGGGAGTTCCCTTCAGTTTATTTACCAGGGAGGCAAAAGGCACAGCAGACTGCAGCATTGGCTGTCAGCCTGATCCAGCAAAGAGAATGGCAGGCTACTGCAGAGGTAAGATAGCTGATTCCATGCCAAGGGGTGCCTGTGGAGATGGTGAGGCTTAGGCGGGAAAGAAAGATTGAAGGATGCCTACTGCACTCCGTATGATTAGATCACACTGCAGAAGAGGGTTCAGCCTGAAGCAGCCCCTCTGACCGCATACCCTGCCAGATATTCCAAGGTTACCTCTCCTGGAATGAAAAATCTCATACAATTTTCACTTCCACAGTCAACTGGAGGAGTGGTTGCCCACTTCATTAAGGAGCTTGTCTTATTGCCGGTGGAGCTTCGTAGTAATTAATCAAGCCTAATTATCCTTTCAGCAAAGAAATGCAGATACAGCATCTGGGAGATCTGGATGGACCTATGCTGCCTTTGGATGCCGGTAAGCAGCTTGGGCATGGATTCGATGAAGTAAAGACCAGCCTTGGGGTAGAGAGGGAGGCTGTCTACTAATTTTATGGGGTGCTAGCCTTATGTGATCTATTAAGATTAATCAGAGCTTGGTATCGTTAGTGGCAAGTGGGTCTTCACTGCGCAAAGTTAGCAATTTTCAACAGATATAACTGTATCTCAAAGAGAGCAAATGCCCCTGCATCTAATGGAACAATCACAAGTCACATTTGGTGAACCCTTCTGGCTCCTATTAAAAGGGAGATAGAACACAACCCACTCTGGCTCCCATATTTTCTTTTCATTCTTATTTTTTTCTATTCTGGCCTACCACTGGAATATTTCTCAATTGCAACAGATCCAGTATCCTGCCACAATTTATTTTGGATGTAGTGGCTGCTTTCTCTCTGCCACTTTAACATCAGCACCACTCCTTGTTTATTCCTCTGCCCTGCATACAACATATTCACACCAAAAGGCCTTGCTCTGATCACTTGGTTAATGCTGATTTGGACATTCTCCATGCTAGATGGAAGGTTATGTCATCCCTTTGAGGTAGTCTAAGTCAGGAAACAGACACCAAAAGGATTCCAAGAATGTTACTTTATCACGATAGGATATAATAACAGAACCTTGAAAACTTGTCAGAGTTTCTCTCTGCCCCATCTTATACCAAATAAAACTAAGAGAGGGTTATTGTGAGTTTCTTTCTCATGCTTTCCACTTTATCAGGATTAAATTGTAATTTGTCTCCCCTTCAAATCTGTTCCTTCACCAAAATCATCTCTGTATTCCTCTACAGTAGGATTGTTCAATCACACCAACTTTAAGACTTGTAGACCTCAACTCCCAGAATTCCCCAGTTTTAAAATTGCCAAGGTTGGTCACACCTGCAAATAGAGTTTCACAAGTGGTGCTAAAAAGTTACTGCTATTTCAATATGTCTTTGCTTAAATAAAAATATTTTGTGGATTCAGTATATTTATCTGTCAGTTGTGTGACCACTCTTCTGTGATCAAGTCTCAAGAACACTGTGCTGCCATCCCTACACCAGGTGGAATTTCTGGGAGCTCAGACCCCATCTTCAAAAAATGTTTGAAGAACATTAGATTGGAGATAGCTGACCTAAGATTTTCTACTTGCTTTAGAATGCATGTACTGTCCACCCATTCTCCCATCCTCATTGTCAATTCTCTGAATAAAGGCCTAAGTTACTCTGATAACTCACGTTTGACCTGCATATTAGAACTTATATTGTTCCTTCTGGAAGGAACCTACTTAGCAAGGAGAAATGTGAGGACCTGCTAGTTCTCTCATTTTCTATTCTGAGTCCTCTAGCATTCTGCTTTTGTTCCTAAGATGCCCAAAATATATGGATGATGCCAATCCTATTGTCAGATTTTAGGTTTAGGTTGAATGAGAAATTTTCTCATGAACACAATCGATGCAAGAAGAGAAGAGTATGTTTCTGTATTTGTTCCTTCAGAAACAACGGCCACGTCAGAAGGAGAATCAGAAAGAATGGTGAATGAAAGAAGCCAAAGCTCTGATGGTAAAGCCAAAGTAAGTAAGACTGGAATGGTTTTACAATTGCTGCCTTATTTTCAAGAGGAGATTCCCAGCTTTTAGTGCTGGGTATTGGTCAGGCTCCAAATGGCTTAGTTTTGGCTTTAGAAATGTATGTCCTATCCTCAGAGTATTTTCCAAAACATATTCCTTCACCTCAGTATCTTGGAGATGGGCTGACTGGGCATTCTGAGAGTTGTAATCCAAGATGTATAGAGAATACCAGATTGGAGAAAACTTTATTGGAGCATATTATTCAACTGGAATCTCTTTTACTTTATTGTAACATGATGTGGGGCTTGAAACAAATATACCAATGTTCCAAATGAAAAAAATATGAAGGAAGGTTTTCTCTTCAGCTGGTGTTATTCATAACAGGCCACTCTGCTGTGTATAGTTGGGGTGGTATCATGGTCCTTCTTTCCAAGTTAACTCCATTTCCCTAAGAGGATCTAATCCATGTTGAGGAACGAATGTGCGTGTATATTTCTGTTGCTTGGTTGTAACTACACTTGTTCCTTTGCAGCTTTCTGTGGTGGGATCCCAAGAGCCAGCAAAGAAGAGCAGAGTCCAAGCAGTGTGCTTCAAAGACAGTGGTGACAGCGACGAAGGTTGGTGAATGAGTGCTGGATTTATCTTGTGTTCTCCTTTCTTTGCATTGTTGCCCTTCCATGTTCCAATTTTTCTCCCCCCTCCTTATTTTTATTTTATATCAAATGTCTTTCAGAATTCCACCCTCCATTTGTTTTCTATAGTCCCCTACCTTTCATTTCATTTCTTCCTATTTTGTTTGCTCTTTTATATATTTAATTTAAGCTCCTAACATTCCAGGAATGACTAGTTTACTTCTTTTTTTTCCAATTCCAATTTTTCCATCTCCAAAAGTTTACCATCTTCTCCATTTGTATATTCATCAGGAATTTTCTTCAAGCGTGGTCCTCTAGAATTATGAGTGCTGCAAGTTAACCAAATATTGAAATTTCTATTGAAATAATCAAACCCCATAGTCATGTTCTTAGACTGTGTAGAATGGTTATTTAGTCTAGAAAAAAGGATCCAGATTAATGTCCTATCTGAATGGTTTCTACTGTAGTTTGTGTAAAAACAAATGCCCAGGAACTGTTAGGGCAAATTGTTTTATCAGGAACGTAACTCACATTTCAAGTGCAACTTTTCTTGTCTAGAATCAGGTTCTTCTGAAGATGAATTGAACACTTCACAGGTGGAGGTTTCTGTGCTTCAGAGGCTGGGCCTGCATAGGTAAGAGCCATCCACATGTCTGACAGGATTCTTTCATAGGCCTTCTTGCTTGTCTATTTTTTTGTGAGTGGGAAAGGCTCTCTAAAATAAGGCATCTATCTATTCCTAGATGTTGACTTTAAAATGGCCTTAAAATTCAAACTAACACAATTGAACTCCAATAATGGCTTCTACCAACCTTAGCAACAGCATTTCTGAAATCATATCAATTATTATAAATAATATTTCCATATTATTTACAAGATATTTCCCCTTGTAAATTTGAGTTACTTCTTGCACTTAATATTCCTCTGAACTGTACCAATTTGAATATGTTTGCTCACAAGTTCTGCAAATCGGAGAGCAAGGTTGCAATAGTGGGGGATGTTTTTCCTGCATTCTTTCCAGCTTCATGGGTGAAGTTATTCAGGTTGGAAGCTACAGAACCTCTTCTCTGCTAAGTTGTTTGAGCTTTGCCAGATCACTAATATCAGATATTAGTAATATCTACTCTGTATGATTTTGTATTTTCCTTGCAGGGCATCTCTGACAGAGCAAGATGTGGAGGTAAGTGTTGTTGTCCATGCAGCTGCATTCTTTCTAATTCATAGCATTTCAGCTTTTTCAGAAGATATTCTGAGGCTTATTGAGATAGACGTTCTAAAATAATTGGTTTCTTGGCTAGCTTGGAGACCTCTTTCTCTGACCTGCCGAATATTATTTGTTCTGAGGCCCAACTATATCTCTATACTACAGTATTGCCCTTAGTGGAAAACATCTCCCTTCATCAAAGATATTTGCAAAATATTAGCATTAAGTTCAGCTCATAATAATGTTGGCTAGGTTGGCAAATTTTCTAGGTACCAGAGGACTCAAATGATTTAAATTCCTTTCTCATTGCATTACAGTGTCACTAGAAAGCATACAATGGATAAATGCATGTAATTTGCTATTACACCAGACATTTTTCAGCAGGGAAACAAAACATTTGTATTTCAATTGTATTCCAACAATGAAACAATAATATGTTTTTACTTGGGAGGCACCACTGTTTTCTTAGTTAAAGGGTATGAGTCCTGGGAAACTGTCTGAAACAATTAATAATTTAAGATGACCAGGTCATCGTGAAAGGTGACATTTCATATCAGTGTCTTTTAGTCAGTCAAAGCTCCTGGCAAACCACCCAGACAGGTCCATGCAGTTTTCTGGGCAACATCTATGGAGATTCAGGTCATGGTTGTCCCAAAGGTTCTTTTTTCCCCCTCAAAAGGTAACTGTACTTTCTTGGTTCTTTTCCTTTGAAACATTTCATTTCTCAACCAAGAGCTGAAGAATCTTCTTGGATGAGAAGCTAAACATTTTCAAAGGAGAAAAACCAAGGAAGTCCAGTTGTCGTATGGGGAAAAAAAGCACTTTGGGTTTTGGGGCAACATTTTCAGGAGTGATTTGCATTGCCTTCTTCCTAAGATTGAGAAGGAATAACTGGCCTACAACTGGATTTTTTGCCCAAGACAGAACTGGACCTCCCATCTCGAAGCTAAGAGCCTTTGACCATTATAGCAATTGGTTTTCTGTCTTTTTGTTACAGCATGGATGAATTTCATGCTAGTTTAACATGGAAATACAAATACATAGATACATATGCACAACATCTTGACTTTCTCTTGAAATTTGATTGCAGATAAGATACTGATAAAAGTCCGAAAAATGTACACTATCTTTTCTGTTTCCTAGAGAAAATTAGAACATTTGACTTAGGGTCTGTTCATTAACAGTTTTCCTCAAATGTTTTGGTTTTGAAAAATGTAGAATATGATTGAGTTCCATCAGTAATACAGTTTGGATGATTTTCCTTTTTTGGCAGGCAGCTTTTGCGCACTTAGCCTTGGCTTTACGCTGCGATATGTTTACCCTGAGACAGCGAGTACAGATAGAAGAACGAGCCCGGAACACAGCAGAAGAGAATATTCAAGAGGAGTTGGCAGAATGTCAGGCAGTGTTGCAGGCAAGTGAAGTAATTTTCTTGAGTCTTTTGACCATTTCTTTTGCATTCCAAAGGATGGTAGTCTAGAGCCATCAATAGCATTGAGCTTCCAAAATCTCAAAAGGGAGAGGACCAGCAGAGATTGGGATGGATTCACACTTTGCATTTTTCCTATCCTTTTCATTCATTCATTAACCATAAATACATTGTCTTTCTGATTTTATCATGACCCATGTGGAGTTAAGACAGTTTGGCTAAAACAATGTGTGTACTACCATTGAGCAGGTTTCATATAAAGATTTCTGAAGGAAACTGGGCCAATTTTTCTTGCATTGCATTGATAATGAATTGATTCAATCCTGAGGATTGTGTGAAGGCTAGTAAAGAAGTCCTAGTAGTCATTATTTCAGATCATTTAAGAATTTCTGTTTTATTCCTCCAGAAATTAGATCAGACCTGTCTGGACCCCAGGCATAAGGAACTGGTTGAACATTTACAGAACAGCCTAGCAATCCTGACAAAAACAATTGAAAGAGCAACAGGTGCAGCAGAGAAATTAGGAGCTGTCCATCAGGTGAGACTGTAAGTTTATTATTTCTGTCATTTAAACTCTGAATTATTGGAAAGGTGAGTAGATTGCTACTGATCTCAACAACTGCCATCTTATGGGATCATTGGAAGGGCAGTTACTAAACTTGGGCTAGTCTGACAACTTAACATACGGTCCTGAGCCTTTGTGTCTGACACCAGGTTAGGGATACATTTAGTCCTTGACTCATGACCACAATTTTCATTCCTGAACAAGGCAGTTATTAAATGAATCGTGCCCAATTTTGACCTTTTTTTGCCATGGTCTTAAGCAAATCACTAGTTTTATTGTTAAGTAAATTATGCGGTTGTTGAGTGAATCAAGATCCTCCCCATTTCTTTGCCTGTTGGAAACTGGATGAGAAAGTCACTGATGGCTATCACATGATCTTGGGTCACTGAAAGCATTGTAAATTTATGCTGGTTGCCAAGTACCTGAATTTTGATTACTTGACCTTGGGTATGCTGCAATGGTCATAAGTACAAGGACCAGCTGTAGTTCACTTTTTTGAATTTTGTAATTAAAAATGGTTGTAAGTCAAGGACTATCTGTAATTAATCATGGAGAAATTCTGTTTAGATGGTTACTAGGAGTTGTAAATAACTTGATGGCATATAATCAAACAAAAGAATGCCCCTGGTACAAAATTGGAAATATTAGGATGATCTTGAGATTAAACATGTTTAAAAATGCTGTTAGTTGGCAAACTCTATACATTTCACCAGGATTTCCTGAGGGTAGTTTATAAATGCTCTTATACTTTGTAAAAAATAAGATAAAGTCACATGCAAAATTCATTGGCATTTAGCTACCAAAAGATAACTCAAGTGAAAGCCTGCTTGCAAGTTGTATTGCTAGGGATTACTTATAAACAATGTCCTTCCTGCAGGAGGCTCGCATGAGTCGAGCTGCAGAACTGATGGTGCAACATGTGGAGAATCTGAAACGGCATCACCTGAGGGAGCATGCAGAGTTGGAGGATATGAAGAGACTGATCCAGCAGAATTCCCGAAACTGGCAGTTAACTGAGAACAAAGGTAAGATTGGGTCTCTGGGCAGCCTGAGGCACCCAGGCCCACATGAGGCCTCCAATCTCTTTCTTGGAGCCCTAGGGTTCCCCCTGTTTTGAAGCATGAAACGGTTTAATACAAAACCTACTATCTTTCATTATTAAGCATCCACTGTGTCTATCTTCAGTCGCTGCAAAGTTGCCCACTTTGGACTAGGAATTGTTCTCCTGGCTCCTTAGAAAAAAGCCTGGGATGGAAATATAAGAAAATGAATCAGCTGGTGTGCATAGAGGAAGAAACTTTGGGTTTAAGAGTAACACTTGCTTGAATTCCCAGGAGAAATGTGGAAAAGATTTGTTTTTATCTGTTTGAGGCTTCATATCTTTAAAAAATACCAAATGAGTTAGAACAGTGATGGCTAACCTTTTTTCCATTGTGTGCCAAAAGTGGGAGGAGCACACACCCATAATTCAATGCGCCTTGCCCCCTCCCACGCATGCGCGCGCACGCCCCCCCACACTCATCCTACTTTTGGCAAAGACGGCCCCAAAGGCCCGTTTTTTGCCCTCCACAGAGTCCAGAGGCTTTCTAGGAGCCTGGGGAAGGCAAAAACGGCCTTCCCCACCCCCCGGAGGCCCTCCGGAGGCCGGAAACAGCCCATTTCCCAACTTCCGGTGGGACCAGAAGGCCTGCAAATCAGTTGGCCAGTGCAGGCATGCGCGCTGGAGCTGAGCTAGGGCAATGCTCATGTGCCCACAGATCTGACTCTGAATGCCACCTGTGGCACGCGTGCCATAGGTTCGCCATCACGGAGTTAGAAGGACCCTTGTTTCTTGATCATATATCAACAGGTTCCACAATGGTGAAAAACTTTGTATTGAACCAGCTGTACTTTAAATACGTGGGAGGTTTTTTTTTTAAAGTCCCTCCCTTTTCTAGTTCTGCTCTCACAACTGAAAATCAGAGGTGTCAATGAGAGAAGTGTGTCCAGTAGGTCAAAACGTCACTGAAAATTGTTCAGTAGAAGTTCTGCCTCTTTGCTAATTCATGGCTTGTATGGTCATGGTTGCCATCTTGACTTCATGGAAACTCCCCACTTCACAGAGATCTGTGCAGAAAATCTATGCATTATCTGCAGAAGCAAAGCTGTTTCTTAATTGATTTGAAGCTCTCTTTAACCTGGTGGTCCATCTGATAGGGAAAATATTAAGAAGGTTTGTTTAGCTCTGACCTGTTTTCTCTTGGAAAGAAGCTTTCCTACCTCTTAAGGTTAAGCAAGCTGATTAAAGGATTTTGAAACCAAGCCCTGACATATGCCCATATTTCACCTTGTAGGGGAAATGGGCCGCATAGAAATTTAATAAATGAAAATAAATATGTGTCTTCCATCAATGAAACATATAAAGGATCAAAACTTAAGCACCAAGAAAGAGCTCTAGCAATTAGAACAGCATGATGGAGTTTCACTTTTTGGTGTGTGCTACAAAATAAAATGAATACAGTATTTGCTTTGGCAATAATTTCTCCTTTTGGTTGATTGATAATTTCCCCTTTAACTTAACTACAAAAAAGCAGGTTTTCTACAGGAATGCAGCAAGAGAGGAGAGGGCTAAATAAATCCTAACCATTTTATTTTTCTCTCCCTCTTTCCCCAGATGATGCAATTACATTTTTTGAATGTGTTGCATGTAATTTTACATCTAGAATTGTTGCTATATAGATCTCAATAAGGAGCAAGAAAAGACAAGAAACATGCAACTTTGGTGTAATTAAGTAATCCCCAGTATAATTAACATTTCTCTCTCACACACAAAAAAAATCATACAAAAGTTAGTTTTCAAATAATTTTACTGGCAAACTAGTGTGGCAAGCTACCCTGGGAGAGATTCCCAAACCAATCTTTTAAAGATTCTTGTCTTGGGCCTTAGTTTCGCTAATGAGGACTCTAGATACTGATATTCCTTCCATGTTTTCCATAAAATCCATTCTTGACATTAACAAATAACAGTCTGTTTAACATACAAAACCTCCCTTCATCTCACACTATAAAATAAACATTTTTTAATTATCCAGATTCAGTAATCACAATTATCCATTTCAGAAAAAGCCAGTTTTTAAAGTTGCCTTAAGATACTATCGGTAGCTTGCTATGAATCAGTTGTGTGGCATATTATATGCCCCTTAATGACCCAACCGGAATATAATCTACTGAGGAAAATTGAATGTCAAATCATATTCAATCTACCTTTTCTAGGATTTGATACACTGAACTTTCCCAACTCTTTCTGGAGATACCACAGGTGGAATCCTGCTCATGTCTGAATTGAAAAACATGTAGTTGAGCTCTGAGTTATGGTTCTTCCCATTAAAAAAATATTTTTGTCTCATAGATGATGGTGAGCAGAGACTGAAATATCCCTTAGCACGATTTTTTCAGCAGGTAAGGAAGATTAGGATTGTGGGGAGTAGTTCTAAGGTGTTTCAATGGAGAATCATTACTTTAGATGGTGGCAGGATTACAGAAGGTAGCTAGTCCAGTCATTGAGCTTCATTGCCTCCGGAGAAGGAAAGGTGAAATTATTGTTTTATCCTGTAATTGGGCAGGGCCAATCTTGTTGGTCTTTCAACTCTTGCTCAGCTCAAAGATCTCATTTTATTTCATCTCCACATTGATTGCTTCGTTTTGATTACAAGTATTGGGTAAAACCATTCACTGTGATTTGTAAACTAGAGTTTAGAGTGATTCAGATACATGCATGTTTGTACTAAATTGTGATTAAGCAGTATATAGCTAGTCTAGCATGATATGTGAACTCTATCATGTTGTCACTGGAAAATGAACTGTTGCGGATTGAGGAAATGAGACAGGTATAGCCTTAAGGGAAATATGATCCCCATTCAGCCAATCCCAAACTTTGGGCATGCTAATCAAACTTCTTTGCACTCCAGGGTTCAGCTCGGCGTAGAGTCAGCATTGCAGTCCTACCCAGGCAGCTAACAGTAAGGAATCCTTTCTATTACTATAGCTCTTTTGCAAGAATATAACTTGCTGCGTGCACTATATTTCCATTACCATTTGACTGTAATTCTTCTCTTTTTAGGCCAGTTCTGAATTCATTTACAGTCTAGCCTAAAGTTAGAAAATTTGCTAGTAACATCTCATTGTCTCCAGAATGTTGTAGTTTCCAGAGTAATGTTAAACTAAGTACATCAGATTTCTCCAATTTGGCATCCCTAAACATTAGGCATTTCAATTTTGAAAACTGCCATACTGGTGAAATCAAGTCCAGCACACTTGGAGGCATCAGGTTGGGAAAATTTGATAGGTGGTATTATCTGTGGACTGAATGCTTTCTTCAGGTATCGTGCCTCCTACTGGATGCCCCCATCCCTAATCAAGATGAGCTTAATAAAAGTTCCAAAGTGGTTTTCTAGAATCAGGGGTGTCAAACTGGTGGCCAATGGGCTGGATGAGTCATGTGCAGGCCACGCCACCCCAGTTCCACGAAGAGAAAAAATATCGCAATATGTCACGTGACGGCAACATGACACATCGAGTTTGACACCTGTGTTCTAGATTAGCGGTCACCACCTGGTGGTCCGTGAACCACTGGTGGTCCGTGAGAAAATTTTGGTGGTCCCCAGAAAAACTTATTTGCATTTTTTATATTGCACTAAATCAGGGGTCCTCAAATTATGGCCCCTGGGCCAGAAAGGTGCAATGAACGTTTGTGTTGCTGCAGAGAGTCTCCCCATTTGGGGTCTTTTTGTGTGGGTCGGAGGGGGGCAGAAATTCTGACTTGGGGTCAGCTTTGGCCTCCTGGTGCGGGGCTTTGGGCGAAGTCTGGAGGGAAGTTCTGCTGGTGGTGAAGAGCTAGAGGGCCTTGTTCCAGTGGGACTGCATCATGGCCTGGAACTGGCTGACTATCTCAGCCCACTGAGCCGCCAGGCGCCGGTACCTGGCCTTGCACTCTCACAGATCTTTCCTCTGTTTGGAAAGCCTATGCTCGTCGTCCTCAGTGAGGTGCTTCTGCTAAGCCTCCTTCTTGGTCAGATCCAATTTGGACTGAGTCAGCTGTTTTGCCAACTCTTTTTCAGGGTGGTTGCTTAGCTCCAGCAACTGCTTCCCGTTGGGGCCCTAAAGAGCCCGGGCAGGCAGGCGATTAGTAGCGAGTAGAGGCTGAAAAGGTGCCCCTCAATGTGAGTGACATTGAGTTGGCCACGCCCACTCAGTCACATGACCACCTTGCCATGCCCACCCAGCCGGGCCTTAGGCAGATCATATTAGTGGTCCATGGGATTTAAAATTACGAATTTAGTGGTTGCTGAGGTCTGAAAGGTTGGTGACCCCTGTTTTAGATGATAAGCATGCTTTTCATTATTCCAAGGGATCAGTGATGCACTGTTCAAGAATGGTTTCCTATATTGGAACTGCAGCTATCAAGTTTTTTCTCTTCCCAACCTTATTAAACTTCAGATAACATCAGTTTTTGTTTTAGTTAAGTAACTCAAAGATAAAGGCCTCAGCGTCTGCAAAAGTAATACAAATCAGTGAAAAAAGAAACTACAAGAAGCACCTTTCTATTTCCTTTCATGGGTTTTTTTTCCATTCCCCCACCCCTAGGATCTATATTTATGTGATTAATTGCTTTCATCTGTGCAACTTGTGTATTTCTGTTAAAGTTTACCATTACTGAAAAAAACGTGTGTTTGCAAAGTTCTTACTTTTGCCTTCCGGCTACCAAGAATCACAGTTGACACTCAACAGCTGCATGCACCTTATGGCTTATTATTCATTCTAGATATGGCAGGTTCATCCTTCTTTAGATCTCAAGCCCAGATATATTAAAATATCTATTAGCAGCCAGAAATGTTCAAACTTTGGGCAACTTGGGTAGCTTATGCAACCATAGCCATCTTTGGTATCCTAGTATCCCATGGAAGCCAGGGAATGCCTACGTAAAGTTAGTATAATATGATGCCGGAAGCCTCTGTTCCCTTTCTGTAGCCTTACCACTCTATTTAGTTATTAGTTTTGTCCCTGTCATGTCATGCTGTCCATGTGACTGTGAAATCATCTTCAGATATCATTGGCTCAATGGCTTACAGAAACGGAGATGAACACGGCTACAACTAGCAGAGTAAAACCTGCAGGGACACCTTTACCATTTTTTGGTCCTGTCATCTCATTGACAATGGAGAAGTAGTTTCCTCCTCTGTAACAAAAGGATCTTCAGCCAAGAATCATCCATGCTGGCAACCTTTTGAAGTAAGCTAGGTCAGGAAATAAACTCCACAAAAACAACTGAAAGTCTACTTGTTACAGGGTGTAATAAAGGAGACTTGAAAGCCAGGTAGAGATTCTTTCTTCCACCCCTTGAATCTTGAGTTTCATTCTTACTTCTTCCTCCCTTTCAAGACTAGGGGTCATGTTTATATAACAGCTGTTGCATAGCTTTTTAAAGGCCAGCTCCATACTCCTCTGCTCCACCTTGAGGATTGATTTAGCACAGTGTTTCTCAACCTTGGTAGCTTAAAGATGGGTGGACTTCAACTCCCAGAATCCCCCAGCCAGCGCTGCTGGCTGGGGGATTGTGGGAGTTGAAGTCCACCCATCTTCAAGCTATCAAGGTTGAGAAACACTGATAGCAGGTTGTCTTGGGCAGTGGTTATCAAGGTCTGGACTAGAGAAGTCCAGGAGCCCCTGAGAATTTTTCAGGGGAGGGCATGAAGTAAAACAAATATTCTAAATTTTCTCAGTTTTAATTTCGAATACAGCGAATATCAGTAGATATTTTACACATAAACCAAAGATCTTGGGGCTCTCAATCATTTTTAATAATGTAAAGTGGTCCCGAGACAAATATATTTGAGAACCACTGGCATAAGGAACGGGGATAGCTTTTAGCTGCTCATATTTTCCAGCTTTACCCCACAAGGACAAGAAACTTACATTAAAATGCTCATTCTTGAAATTGCTTTAAATCATACAAGAGATGATACTCTGATGGGAGTACTACAGAATGGCAAGCCAGTCACAACTTCTTTCCAGGGCTGGATTTTCCTATAGGCTAACTAGGCTTCAGCCTAGGGCCTCAAGATCAAGAGGGGCCTACATTCAAATTGTATGTATTTTATTATCTCTCATGTAATTTACAAACTTAAAAATGGGAGGTGAAAGGGCCTCATAAATGGAATAGCCTAGGGCCTCTTTTCATTTAAATCCGGCCCTGCTTCTTTCCCACACTTCTGCTTGTATTCAGAAGCAATAGATGGAAAGTAATCAAGGAGAGAAGCAATCTAGAACGAAGGAGAAATTTCAGTGAGAACAATTAAGCAGTGGACCGGCTTGCCTCCAGAGATTGTAGGTAGTCCCATGCTGAAGGTTTTAAAGAAGAGATTAGATAATCATTTGTCTGAAATGATATAGGGCAGTGACGGTTAACTTTTTTGCCGTTGCATGCCAAAAGCAGGGGGGGGGTCGCGCGCATGCATGCCCACACCCATAATTCAATGCACCCCGCCCCCCACGCGCCCCCCCCTGCGCTGGCGTGGTGGCCCCAGTAGGCCCATTTTTTGCCCTCCCCAGGCTCCAGAGGCTTTCTTGGAAGCTGGGGAGGATGAAAACAGCCTTCCCCCCTCCCCCCACGGAGGCCCTCTGAAGGCCGGAAACGGCATGTTTCCCAACTTCCAGTGGGACCGCAAGGCCTGAAAATCAGGTGACTGGTGCGGTCTTGCGTGCTGGAGCTAAGATAGGGCAATGCTCGTGTGCCCACAGATATGGCTCCATGTGCCACCTGTGGCACACATGCCATAGGTTCGCCATCATGGGTATAGGGTTTCCTACTTGAGCAGGGGGTTGGACTAGAAGACCTCCAAGGTCCTTTCTAACTCTGTTATTCTGTTATCTAATTATCTCTGCATCAGTTCCATAGCTCTGAAAATGAGGAAGGCCTGGAGGGAGAAGTGGTTAAGTCATCAATAGACAAAGATGTAAGTCCACAAAGGTAAGGGTCATCTAACACAAGAACCTTTGCTCACTGAGAACTGTTTTGGCTTGGCTTAGCCTTCAGTGTGATGGTTTCTCTTTGTTTTCCCATCCCAGACAGTCCCATTTCTCCCAAGAAGACTCTGCAGAAAATCACCTGATCCTGCATCCAAGCCTTTCCAGCTTCTCACAGCAAAGCCTGCAAAGAGCAAATAGCAGCCATTGTATCACAGAAAGAAGCCATTGTGCAGAAGGGTAAGGCATCATCCAGGCATCCTTTCTGTTAGAAATGGGCTGCATTTGGCCTATGAGTGCTGGGGTGGGTGGACGTGCTCCCGAAGGAAGCAGCTCAGGGCCAAGAAGTAAATGAAGGCAGAAAGCTAAATATGCATGAATTTTTTAATATAAAAATGTTATACATAATGATTTTTCCTTTTCTGAAATTTAAACTATCTGATTTCTTTGCAACTCTTGTAGATCTCCAAGGTTGTATTTAAGGCTTCAAAGCTAGGAAATGTAGCTCAAGGACCTCACACTGAGCCAGTTGTTGTTTTTTTGTTGTTGTTGTTTTGGAGGGATAGTCGGCCCTTTTAAAATATATCTTTTTGTTTACCAGCTGTAGCTATAAAAATTATTTCCATCTTAAGTTTGTTAAATTACAGTCCTGTTATCTCAAGCACTTAAGAAGGCCCAGAAGCTCTCTCTTTTTAATTTGGCCCTCACCTGGTATAGGTTGGACTGAAAGACTGGGAGCCAAGTCAGCTTGTGAACTCCCATATCTTGTCCAGTACTTTTCCCACTATAATGTACGAGCTCGCTGTAAGTAAATAGAGATGCGGGTTTGTTGCATGCTTATTTTTTTGCCATGGGTAAAATAGTTTCAGTATGAAGGCCTTTAATTAGGCCTTCAAAGATTAACCAAAAGAGATTTTGGAAGTGAAAGTAAAGCTTTTTTAAAAGCATACATCTTTTTTTAAAATTTTCTGCATAAACCTGAAAAATGATGTAGATACTTCCCCCCCCCCCTTTCATTCCATTGAGTCTGTTTTTTGGAAACTGCCTGTACAAGTCCCTGCAGTTTCATTGTCAAGATTTTTCAGAAGTGGGTTTATCATTGCTTCCTTCCTAGGGTTGAGGGAGAATGACTGGCCTAAAGTCATCCAGTTGACTTTGTGCTTAAGACAGGACTAGAACTCACCGTCTTCCAGTTTCTAGCCTGATGCTTTAGCCGCTACATCAACTTAGCTATATGTAGAGTCTCATAAAAGACATTATTTATTAAGGCAATTGAAAAAGGATGCAGCTACTTTAAAGCTACTGCACGATTCCTTACATTCTGAAGCACCTCCAATTATTGTCTATTAGATTAATCATTTTAAGGAGAAATAGAGGAGCAAACAGGAAATGGAGAGGCAAAAAGGAAGAATAAAACATTAACGACTAAATATTTTGTTAATTTCTTCAAGTAACTGAATATACTGTATCATTTTTAAAACTACTTCTTCTTCTTCCTAGTGTATTCCCACAAGTGCAGAGTCCGCTTTCATTTTCAAACCTACCAACCATAAAAATTGAAATCATATGTCAATAGCAATCCTCGACACAACATAAAGCCTAAAATATTAAGAATTTCAATTTGAGAAAAAAGACTTTATGTTAAAGAAACTCACATTTCAGATGCGGCAGACGCCTATGTAATTTATCATTCTGGTTCAAAATCATTTCCCTATTGAGTTGATTTCTGTGACAGATTCTCTGTCAGAAAAATGTTAATCTAGCAATTAAGGTGTGCCAAATTATTTTCAAAGCATAGATATCCTGTCCTGTGTACATCTTAGAGTAGGAGTTTCCAACCTTGGCAACTTTATGACTTGTGGACTTCAACTCCCAGAATTTCTCAGCCAACATGCGCTGGCTGAGGAATTCTGAAATCCACAAGTCGTAAAGTTGCCAAGGTTGGTGACACCTCTCTTAGAGCTCTGATTGGTCTCCAGCTCTAAGTGTTTACACAAAGTTGTTTTTTATACCATTGGTCATTGGCATATTACTTTTCTGAGATGCGAAACAAAGAATTCCTTCCCCTGCATTGAGCTGGGATGTAGTGCTGGATCAGCAAGTGATGGGGACACTGGCAACCTAGCCCTGGATTAGCAAAGGCCAATATTACCTCTTTATTGTTAAAAAACATTCTTCAGTCAGGTTCAGAGACAAGTCGTGGAAGTTACAGATATTTATTTTATTACTCCTAAAATCATGATGCTGCTCCAATTGTTTTAAAATGTGAGAAAGATATTTTCATTTCAGCATAGACATTTTATTTAAAAAGCATTTCTTGATCTATTGAAAAGCAGGGGAGCTGAAGCCCATTCAGACATATATGCAGCTTCATCTATAATGATTGCTGTGTAAAGCAAAGGCAGCTGTTTGAGACCGTAAAAGAAAATTAAATTAATCACTGTCTGTCTCTTGATTGACTCCACAGTATTCAGAAGTCAGGCTCAACAAAACTGCTGGTTTGAGCATTTCCTTTTGGCTTCCTTGGCCTTTTTAGTGACGTTGTCAGTACCCAACTGTGCTATAAATTTCTTGGAGCTGACAATAAAGGATGCCTGCTCTTGTCTTTCTCAGGAGAGATTCAGAATTTAGGAATAGAATCCACACTAGCAAAAGTCTAGAAAATCTCAATGAAGGATTGGGTATTGAAGAGACAAATAAGGAATGTGAAGAATTGGAAGAAAATGCTCTGCTGTGAGTGAATATTGTCTTTTATTCTTATCACCTGTGGTGGCCTCTTAGCAAGGATTTTGAGGGTTTGCCATGGTGAGAATAGATACTAGCTCAGATGGGTTTAAAGTAGGAATGAAGGAAAGAAGATGGGTGAAGTTATAAACAGTAGGTCCATCAATGTTTATTGTAGTAGTCATGATGGCGACACATGGCCAATGAGTGCCAGGAAGCAAGTGTTGTCCATCTCCTACTTGTAACCTTCTCTGAGACATCTGAGTGGCTCCTGTAGGATGCTGAACTAAAGTACTCATCTGATTCAGCAGAATCCACTTATTCTTCTATGTAACAAGGAAATTGGGATCAGGTATAGGGTTTTACTTGCTGAGAATATCCTTATTTTATATTTTAAAACCACAGTTCTTGCCCTTATGGTTACAAAATAAAAAGTAAATAGAAAAAGTACAAATATGGAATTAAGCAATGTATGGATTGTTGTGTAATTTTTTATTTCTTCTAAGAGATACAGAACTTGAGTTTCGTAGGCATTATATTTTGCTTTGTATTCATGTTCAATAATAATGGAACTAGAGTCTATATATCTGGGAAGTGCATATGAGTATCCAATAGAAGAGAATATATGTACCTCAGGCTTGCATTGTGGAGTCCTTGGTGTTCCCTGAGCTTTTGATGTTTGCTTGCAGACATTTCATCTATCCAACTAAATACATAATCAGTAGTAGTGAGTGTGGGTTTTGTTTCCTGTTTGTATACAATAGCTTGCCCTACCAGTGATGGACAGCATGTGGTTTTCTTCTTCATAGTTCTTTCATTAGAGTATCATTTTATGCTTGTTTGTCTGGTGTTAATCCCTGCTTATTTGAGTTTTGGTTACTGGAGGGGATGTGTTCTGGTCTCTTTTTTAACCTTCTTAGCTTTTCGTTGTGTTTTGATATGCAAATATAGATTATTTCTATGCGTCTATTGACTGCTGATTTGTCTGAATGTTGAGCTTCCAAGAATTCCTAAAATTTATAGATTTTTTTTTTTATAATTTAACATAGAATATAGGACTCTAACAGCCACTCTGTATGACAGATGGGCAGAAGACTAACAGAATTCATCCATGAACACCAACTAACATTTGAAAGACATCATGAAAACTCCTTAATGTCACAAAAATGGTCAACCATATACTCAACTATAGCTTCAACTGGGAAATTGTGAGCATCCTAGACCAAGTTAAATCCAAAAATGGTAAGGAATTCCTGCAAGCTTGGCATTCAGACAAATCAACTACCAATTGACATATAAAACGAAACTATATTTGCATTCCATTCAAAATGGAAGAAAAGGAAGGAAGGAAGGAAGGAAGGAAGGAAGGAAGGAAGGAAGGAAGGAAGGAAGGTCCTTTTTAGAGCTATCATCCATATAATCAGGGATGGACATCAAACACAAACCAATACCCTAATCAAGGAACTACCAAGGAGAAAACCAAACCTGCCCCCCACCCCCATCAACATTGGCAGGGCAAGCTACTATATATAAAAAGGAAGCAAACCCCAAACTCAGTAGCACTGATAATATTAGCTAGTTGGGTAATGAAATATCTGCAAGCAAACAGCCAAACTCAGAGATCACCAAGAACTCCACATATGAATATATTTTGGGGTTTGAGCTACAGATCTGAACTTTCATTTTGAGATAAGATAGCAGCTTTAATATTTAGTTGCACTAAATGACTGTTTTAAAATGTATTCTTGGCAGGGTCAAAAAATCTAAATTGGAGATTTGCAGAACCTGGTTTTCTATACCCATATACTACTGGGTTTCATTATGGATGTTTGTCTTGGGGATTGCTTGCCTTGTTCTGATCTGGATCTTGGAGCTGCAGAAGCAATGTTCATTTATAGCCTCTGATTGTTAGACACAGAAGGCACATAACTTTGCATCATCAGATTTATGGAAAAATAAAAAAGGAAAACAATATGAATGTCTGTTTGTGATCACTGTGCCCTAAGGGCCTGAGGCATAGTCCTACTCAGTCCGACCAGGCCCCAAGATATGGTCCCATCCCTGATGAAATGTCCTGGAAAGCCTCACAAATAGTTACGTATTTGAATGAATTCAAGTATGAACTCTTCTGAAGGTGATATGGTTTTAGCTTGGTAAGCATAATATCTTTGCTAAGCATTAGCAATAGCACTTAGACTTATATACCACTTCACAGTGCTTTGCAGCCCCCTCTAAGTGGTTTTACTGAGTCAGCATATTGCCCCCAACCATCTGGTGCCTCATTTTACTGACCTCAGAAGGATGGAAGGCTGAGTCAACCTTGAGCCAGTGAGAATCGAACTGCCAAGTTGCAGGCAGCTGGCAATCAGCAGAAGTAGCCTGCAGTACTGCATTTTAACCACTGCGCCACCACGGCTCAAGAGATACCATAATAATGGGGTAATGCTTACAGCTCTTTATTAATATATTCATATATAATGTGAATAATTGTCATTGCCTAAAAAGGCAATGTTCTTAGGTTTTTTATAGGGAGTGTTTTCTTGTTCAAGATGGTAGAAATATGTAATTGCATACATTACAGTCCTCGGATTAAAACAATCTTTGAAATGCAACCTCAATATGAGAGTGATACTTATCAAAGTCACAGATGAGGAAATGTGCTGAGCAACATTCCTTCCCACTAATGGGTGGCAATGAGGCTCGCCCAGCACATAATTGCAGTAACAATATTTGAGAAGAAGAAAAATAAACTGAATAGAATAGAATAACAGAGTTGGAAGGGACCTTGGAGATCTTCTAGTCCAATCCCCTGCTTAGGCAGGAAACCCTACACCACTTCAGACAAATGGTTATCCAACATCATCTTAAAAACTTCTTGTGTTGGAGCATTCACAACTTCTGGAGGCAAGTTGTTCCATTGATTAATTGTTCTAACTGTCAGGAAATTTCTTAGTTCTATGTTGCTTCTCTCCTTGATTAGTTTCCACCAACTGCTTCTTATCCTACCCTCAGGTGCTTTGGAGAATAGCTTGACTCCTCTTCTTTGTGGCAACCCCTGAGATATTGGAACACTGCTATCATGTCATCCCTAGTCCTTCTGTTTCATTATTTGCAAACCAAAGGTTATAACCCTTTCATATTTGGAAAACTGCATGAGACTGAAGCAAAGATACATGCGAAGGATTGGATTTCAAGAATGGCAGAGAGTTTCTCACCTGAGAAAACCCTAAATATAACAGGGTGGGACTGAGAATGGATGCCCTTCCCATTTGACTAATGCCATTACATTTATGCTGTTAAGAATTTGGAATTATGTCTTATTTACCTGAGGAATGGATGCAAATAAAAGATGATGAAAAATCGCTGAGAGTCAACAAAGCTAATCAGAGGTACTGACTGATATATCACCTGTAAACCAAACACATTTTCTGGAACTGGAACTAAGCACTGGGTTTGGAGGTGCTCTGTCTTCTATAGGTTATGTTGAAAATATTAATGTTAATAGCAGCTATTTCTAAGCCTGGTTGGAATCCAGATTGACCATTTTTATTTTTATTACAAAACAAAAAGTCAAGGCAGTTAGAATAAACTATGTTGTATTTTGTTCTAATTGTGTCTGAACCTGCCTCCAGATGTGTTGAGATATAAACAATTTATATGGTCTCTGCAAATTTTGGGAATTTTCCCAGCATGACTAGAGAGTATCAGGCTTAGAAAACCTGACTTCTGCTGATTGCTGCTAAGAAAATGGTGGTTTTCATCCTTGTTACAGGTGTGATGTGTTATTAAAAAAAAAAGAGAGAAGCAAAAATATACAACCCTCAAACCCCTTCCTCTCCTGTAATATCAAAACTACTAAATCAGATGTGATAAATGCTGTTGTTTAAATGTGGTCTCCAAGAATTAGGAGAATATAAGAATGGAAGACTATAATCTTTTGTTACATGCAAATATGAGATGGAAACATATATAACTGAAGTCCTATTCCAATCTGTAGAAGCCATTTCGGCTGGAAGAAACTTCTTGAAGCTAAACTCAAGACAGAACTGCTATCTGCCCATTGAGGTTCTTGGTCGATTCCACTAACGTCTCTCAAAATGGTAGCTGGGGAAGCAGATTCATAACTTGGAATATGGCTGCAGATGTGCTAGTTGAAACCCTACCTGGAGCAAAAGACCCCATCAACAATCAGCTTTGCTTTTAGGACTATTTGATTGAACTACTGTAATGCACTCTAAAAGGTTCTGATTTTAAAGACCACTCTGGAAGTACAGTTGGTACATCATTTTGGTTTGCTAACGAGAACTAGACACTGCAAACATATTACATCTCTATTTTTGTTCCTGTGCTGATTGCCATTTGGATCTTGGGACTTGGGTGCAATTTAAAGGGCTGGCTATAATCTATAAAGCCTTATATGCCTAGGAAGCAAGGCATCTTCAGATCATTTTCTTAAACCAAAATCAATTTATCTGATATGCACTACATGAGGGAAATTGTTGGTAAAGCCATGTCATGCAATTGGGGTGTGTGGGTGAGCGTGCTGAGGTTAGGAAGAGGTGTTTCCTTTTTGGCTTATTTAATGGAAGAGTCCTCCAAAGAGGATAAGCCATGTCCCAAACTTGTTGTGTTTCCAGAAATGAGTCAAAACAGAGCTCTTCTGGAGGACTGTTTAACTGATTTAAGAAACTACATAGAAACTATTACATTTCTCCAAAATTAAATTATTGTTAATTTAATTTATTTTGTGGTGTTATATTGCTTACCATCATATTACAAAATTTGTCAGTGTCAGAAAGGACACTGAAAATTATGGACACACACACAAAAAAAGGACACAAAAATCATGCTACACCCTAACACAGAGGTAATATTGAACCTTCAACACTGATATCATTTCATTTATCAAGTCCTCTTCTAAAGCCATTGAACATAGTGGTGATCACCTCTGCCTTGAAATAGAGAATTCCAAAGATTAATTGTGTTGGATGAAATATTTTTGCTTTTTCTGAAAGTGCTCGAGGCTAAAAAAGAGGAATGTTGTTTCTTAATGATTGTAAAGATGCGAACAAATTCAGCTTTCCTCTCTTTTTCTCTTTGTTATATTGATTTTGAATTTCCTGTATTGTATTGCAGCTCCTCACAATGACCACATGCATTCTAAGATTAAGATGAACTATTTCTGGCTAGTGCCTTAATTCTTTTTGAGGAAAAAATTATGTCAATGCCTTGCATCAAAATGAGACCTAAATTCTAACAGTGACTAGCACTGATGATATTACCTAACTCGAGTAATGAAGCGTCTGCAAGAAAAACAAACAAACCCAGAGAGCACCAAGGATCTATTAAGTTCTAACAGTGCCTGCAGAAGGTTTCACATGTACAGGAAATAAGTTTGTAATATCTATTGCTCCCTTCTCAGTATTGGGCAACGAAGAGGAAAGCGTGGTTGCATTTTGTCACTCTGCACGAGCAGGAAGTGCAACTGTTTATTATTTGTTCCACACGTGATCAGTTCTTTAAAACCACTTCTCTTTTTCCCCGTTTATACTTCATCTTTTTCCCTTACAGATCTCCAGATGGAGCCCGGTAAAACTAAACTATAAACCGGTTAAACGGATTAATCTTACTCAAAAGAGGAAGATCTCATTTCTTTTTCTCAGGTCAGAAATGCAATCCCGAGAGTTTTCTAAGAAATTTGAGAAACTGGAGAGGAGGGAGGCGAATGTTCATTTGAGTATCCCCCTCCCCACTTCAATATGTAGAATAGAACAAAATAACAGAGTTGGAAAGGACCTTGTAGGTCATGTAGTCCAACCCCCCCATCCCACCCGTCGCCCAAGTGGGAGACCCCTACACCATTTCTGACAGATGGCAGCCCAGTCTCTTCTTGAAAGCTTCCAGCGTTGAAGCTCCCACAACTTCTGAAGTTAAAATATCTTTTCTGTCCGTGCATTTCCCCCCCTCTCCTTTTCGTTTTCAATATACTGTATTGAAGAAAGGAGGAAACCTGAAATATTCTCTTAAATCTTGGAATTATTCTTTAATCGAGTAGTTAAAATGAATAGTGTAGTAGCTATTTCTCGGTCTCTCTCTCTCTCTCTCTCTCTCTCTTTTGCCGTTATTTTCATATGCACTTTTTATTACTTTTCTACTATAATTTCACCTAACACATGCAATTTTCTGCACAATGTTTTTTCAAGCGCTGTTTTTGAGTCAAGGACTGAGCCACCTCCTTCAATGAAATTTGAAGAATGTCTGTGTCCAAACGGAAACATTAATCTTACATCCTGACAGTCTCTCTTCTCACAATCCCTCTTCTCGGTCTCTTTTAAGCACCGAACCACGTTTTTCTGGGAGGGATAACACAGGCAAATCCCTCTCCTCCCTTCTCTCCCCCCCCCCCAACTTCCAATGACTCTATCGTCGTTAAAAGCGGGGCAACTCCCCAAAAAAGGGTTCTTGAGAATCGGACGCCTTTCAGGCTCCGTCCGCTCCGCGAGAGCGCGCGATAAACCCACTCCGACCCACGACACTAATAAGCTCTCAGAGATGTCCAGCCCACGTCGCTCAGGGACTTTTGAAACGCCCGGCCGGTCGGGAAGCCCCGCCTTCGCGGCGATGTGGCTCCCGTCCTCTCTCAGTCGGTGCCCGATGCTCTCCTTCCGTCTGTTTCTTGCGGAGCTCGGGAGGGAACCGCTACTTCCCCCCTCCCTTTCCCTGCCCCAGAAGGGCAAGGGGCACCTCGGCTGCGCGGGGGCTCCCCGAACAGCCTCCCGCCCAGCAGCTCCTCTCAGCCGAGAGCGGAGTCCCCGCGGCGGAAGAAGCGGCGCCCGGCTCTACTCCCAGCCCCCAAAGGAGAACCGGCGGGAAGAAGAGGGACTTTTCCATTGTTTCCCCACCCGCACCCCGTCTGGCGAGGAAGGGCCGCGTCTTTGTTGCGCTTCTGCCTCGCCGGAACGACTGCGGGTAGGTCTGGGCGTGGAGTGGGGGGGCGGGGGGGTAGCCTGGAGTATGAATTGGCAATAAAAACAGGGTATCGCTAAGCATATGCAGAGTGCTTGGCTCTTCTCTCTCTCCCTCTCTCCCCTTTCGCCTTCCCATACCCAAAAAAAAAAAAAAAGGCAGGGCAACCTTCCAGGGCAAGGGAGGTTGGCCACGAGGAGGGGAATCTAAAGGACTTGGAAGGGTTCTAAGAGTTAAAATTAAAGTTGAGGGTCTTTGTGGGCATAGAGGACTCCCCCTGCCTCTTCTTATTAAATTCGTGGGTGGGGCCAGATCGCTGGTTGATAAAGCACAGACTTGGGACTTGTGATCGCACCCGGGCGTTTTCTGTTATAGCGATATTTTTGATTCAGCAGAAGCTGAAAAACGACTTGATGTTCTGTTTTATTAGCAGGTTAGGAGCCCTCCTGTCTAGTATGGATGGGAAGAGTTGGCCAACACTGGTTTTAAACAGAAGTTAGATCTGTGGTCTGACTCCTCATGTATTTCCCCCTTTGTCAGTACTCCCTTGTCATTACTACTGTAATTGACTGTAGAATCGTTTACTCTCTGGACAGCTATAAACATCCTTCTCTTCAAGCTTTTTATTATCTAGAATAATACAACCTGGCTTCAACCTTGGCAGATCTTCACTTTGCCAATGTATGCTTGCCTTCGACCATTGGCCAATTCTTGTAAGCATTTGAATCTGGCACAAAAATTCTGGTAGAGTCTTTGACACTGCTGCTGAATCTCTATGCTTGGAGAAATGTGACTTTCTGTCCTCAATGTACAGAGATAATCAAGACACTAAATGTTGTTGACAGTTTTCAATAGAGAGCCTTCTTTTTAAAATTAATTTCATTTTTACATTTTATTTTATTTTATTTTAAAGATTTGGCTGCCTGTCTTATAACACAAACAATTGGCTCACAATGCTCAATTTTCAGTAAAGCTAGACAATGAGAGAGGAAAGATGTATTTCCAGATTTATTCATTTGTTGGTCCTTCCTTCTTTGCACTATGGGTAGTTCTCGACTTACAACAGTTCAGTTTAGTGACAGTTCGAAGTTACCACAACACTGAAAAAAGTAACTTATGACCATTTTCCATACTTATGACCGTTGCCGTGTCATATGATCCCTTTTTGCAAGTTTCTGCAAAAGTCACTGGGGAAACCAGAGTTACTTAACAACTGTGTGACTAATTTAAGAACTGCAGTGATTCACTTAACAAATGTGGTGAGAAAAGTCATAAAATGGGGCAAAACTCACTTAACAAATTTCTCACCTAGCAATATAAATTTTGGGCTCAATTGTAGTCATAAGTTAAGGACAGCCTATATATCATTTGTTTCTGAATTTACGTTAGCGGGGGTTAGGCTAATCTATGTAAATTATGGTGTTTTTAACCATGATTTAGTGAATACACTAAGTGTACTGATTGACATGATATACTAAGGCAAAAGCCAGTATTTGCAAATCCCTGACTGGTTTTATTTGATATGCCAAGCTGAGAAAATACACTTTGCCTTGTAATGAACCCTATCAGTGAGCAGCAACACCTTCTGCACTCTTTGGCAGCAAAAGCTTAAGAAAGTTGGCACATACGCTTCCTTCCTCTAAGCTCAGTTCAGTATCTAAGCTCTGGAAACTTAGATACTGAACTGAGATGAAGCTTATCTTTCATCTGCTGCTTTTTAGCTCTTGTAAATAACCCCAGAAGGAAAGAGACTTGGTCGTAAGGACATAATCCCTATTGTCACCTTCCTGAAGCAAGTTGGATTTAAAGTTATCATCCCCCATCTAGTATGGGCATTTCTGCTTCCTCATAAACTGGTGTGTCTGTGTGTGTGTGACTCTAGCTCCCACTTAACCACCTTGGCAAGTGCACACTTTTTAATACTGCAGCTAAAGGGTGGTGTTAAAAGGCAAGGCTGCAAGGTTTACAACAGGTCTTGCTTCACAGTCTGAACCTACTAACTGGTGTTAGATTTTCCCGGAAGTGTTATGGAAAAACAATTAAGTTCAATTAAAGGACTCTGCTGAGTCCTTGATATGGCCAGTTGCAATGCAAAGGGTAAAGCTCAGATCCCTTGAACTCACTTGAAACCACACTTGGCCAAATTGATAGCATTAATTTGGGGAAGCCAAAATTTGATTTAATCATGTTTTAGATTATTTTTAACTTTTATATTGCTTGTATTTTAATGTTTGGCTGTTCACTGTCCTGAGTCCGTCAGGAGAAGGGCGGTATATAAATCTAATAAACTAACTAACTAACTAACTATTAGGACCAAGTGAATGATCGTTTGAATTCTTTTGTGTATTGCCCTTTGGGATCTTCTACAGAAAAACAGTGGTTATGGGAAGCATTGCCTTCTCTTTTATAAGCTGTGATAAGACAACAGATTTCTAAAACTGCATTGGGTTGTATTGAGATTGTAACTTCTGTGCTAACTTGAAATTTTGTATACCTGGATATCAATGTATTGGGAAGGTGTTAAGGTGAGCCAGCTGTTGTAAAAGTTGCATTCTAGATTAACTTGATTTTTTTTTGTATCCTAGGGTTTCAACAGTCTGATTAATGTATCTGTGCTGCAGTTTAAGTTTATTTCTAAACCTAACTTACTCCAAGTAAACTAGAAATGTTGGCTGTGCCTTGATCTCTCTCTCCTTTCTTGTTTGTACTCTGAAAGAGTGTAGGAAGGAAAAACTGGTGATCTTGTATCTGTGCCATCATCACTTGATAAATGAAGAGGAAACTCAGTGAAGGCTCAGTATCAATGATCTAATGATGACAAGGAATAATTACTTGAAGAAAATATGAGGAAAAAGATCAGAAACTTGAATTTCTGCCCTGAAGTTCTCCTGGATAGAATTTGGGATAAATGGAAGCGTTTTTGTTTCCTTCGATGGTTATCCATAATTTATTTTGTGAGCACAGGTAGTCCTCGACTTGTGACCACAGTTGACCTCAAAATTTCTGTTGCTAAGCAAGACCGTTGTTCAGTAAGTTTTGCCCCATTTTACAACCTTTATTAACACAGTTGTTAACTGAATTTGACTTTCTCATTGACTTGGCTTGTCAGAAGCTCGCAAAAGGCGACCATGTCCTTTTTTTCAGCGCCATTGTAACTTCAAATGGTCACTAAATGAATAGTTGTAAGTCAAGGACTACCTGTAAAAAGGTTTACAGATAAAGGGTTCTGAGGTCGGTTCGTTCGACTCCAAGGAGTCACTCTTAACTCCTGATAACTATATAGAGTTGTTCTGGCAATCAGTGAAGAGACTGCAATATTGGTACAGGGTGTTCCTATGTCTATCAGCAGATGGGCTGATCACTGCTGGATGATCTTCAAAGGCTTTTTCAATGCTAGTGCTATCTGGTAAAGAAACACCACTGGACTGGAAATTCCAGTGAATAAACAGTAATTCCCCCTTAAAGGTAAAACTCTTTACACACAGTCACTCACGCCCTCGTCACCTCCCATCTGGACTATTGTAAGGCTCTCTACATGGGGCTCCCCTTGAGGAGCACTCGGAGGCTCCAGCTGGCGCAGAATGCGGCCGCGCGGGTGGTTATGGGAGCGACGTGGCGCTCCCATGTAACATCTCTCCTGCCCAAGCTGCACTGGCTCCCGGTGGTCTTCTGAGTGCGCTTCAAGGTTTTGGTTATCACCTTTAAAGCGCTCCATGGCTTAGGACCTGGTTATTTACGGGACCACCTACTACCACCAATAGCCTCCCACCGGCCAGTATGCTCCCATAGAGAGGGGCTCCTCCAGGTGCCGTCGGCCAAACAATGTCAGCTGGCGGCCCCCAGGGGAAGAGCCTTCTCTGTGGGAGCACCTACCATTTGGAACGAGCTCTTCCCGGAGATACGGAGGATCCCGGGCCTGCGCACCTTCCATCGCACGCTCAAGACTCACTTATTCCATCAAGCCGGCCTGACCTAAGTCTTTTCCCCCTTTTAAATGGGAATTTTAATTTGTTTTAAATTATTGGGATTTTAAATTTTTCAACCAAATCATTTAATTTCGTTTTAGTCTATTTTAAATTTTGTATTTATATGTTTTATTTTATGGCTGTACACCACCCTGAGTCCTTCGGGAGTAGGGCGGTATATAAATTCAATAAAATCTAAATCTAAAAATTTAAAAGTAAAGGTTCCCCTCGCACATATGTGCTAGTTGTTCCCAACTCTAGGGGGTGGTGCTCATCTCTGTTTCAAAGCCAAAGAGCGCTGTCCGAAGACATCTCCGTGGACATGTGGCCAGGATGACCACACTGTCCCCTTCCCACCAAAGATGGTCCCTATTTTTCTACTTGCATTTTTTTACGTGTTTTTGAACTGCTAGGTTGGCAGAAGCTGGGACAGGTAACGGGAACTCATCCCATTACGCGGCACTAGAGATTTGAACTGCTGAACTGCCGACCTTTTGACCAACAAGCTTAGTGTCTTAGCCACTGAGCCACCGCATCCCTTAATTCCCCCTTACTAAGATTCAATTTAAGCCTCTTCTCATCCATCTAAATTCTTACAGCCTCCAGGCACTCAAGCAGGACTTCAGTGACATTACCAGTGTGGTCTGGGGGAGTGATATAAAGCTGGGTATCATTAGCATGGAGAAGATCTATATATGTGATGACTAGGAGTTGAAAATAACTTGATGGCACATAATCAATCAGTAGCATGTTGATTATACCAAATCTCCAGAGACCTCATCCAGTGCCTTTCTGTAAATTTGGATAGAAAGAACCAACCCTTGGGCACCATACAAGGAAATAGCCATTGGGCCCATCTTCACACACACACACACACACACACACACACACACAGAGGAACCAACCACAAGGAATGGAGTGGAACCTCTGCAACACGGTACTTCCAATCCCCTCCTCCTACAGGGGGTCCAGAATGATGCTGTGATTAATAGTATCAAATGCAGAGATCAGAACAAGAGTAGAGACCCCATTTCCTAATAAAAGTAATCTACTAGTGCAACCAATGCCATTTCTTCTACATCCAGTCCTGAATCTTGATTCTAGACAATCATAGTTACCCTTTTCTTCTAAGGTACTCCATAGCTGATTCCCCATCACTGCCTCACCTTCCCCAAAATGGAAATTTGGAGACCAGATGATAATTGTTTAGTATCTCCAAATCCAAAGAAGGCTTAAAGAAGGGGATTCACCAGAGCCTCTCTCAAGACCACTAGTAGCATGTCCTTCCACAATGAAGTGTCAATATGTTTACCAGATCCAGAGAATTGCCTCCCCCTTAGAAGCAAGAGGGGCAGGGATTCAGTCTGCAGGTGGCAGCGAATACCTGAGAGAGTACCCTAGCCAGTTAACTGATGATCAGAGGGCAAAAGGAATCCCAGGTAACCAAGCAAGATGTTATCATCATCCTGGATCTTGCCTATGTGGAGTCAAGAGTTAAACCAACCTGAAAGACTCTCAGCAAAGTCTTGCAATTGATTACATCATTTGGGCTAGAGCGCTTGACGTTGGTTCTTTCCAAACAGGAAATCAACCTCCTGAAGCAAGGCCATAACATGTTGAGGCAATAAGAGAGAAGAAACAGTGGTGTTTCACCTCTGTTATCACACACAGGGGCATGTACTTATGCTCAAGTTAAATTCACTTCTTGACTTTCTGCATCGGTGTTTTGGATGTCACCTCTATCACTCCTGCAGGCTCTTTGTAATCCAGGTCGCAGAGCTGTACCCAGGCATTTTCTGCCAGAAGAAGTGGGAAAAAATAACTTGATGTCAAGATTACCGGTAATCAGCTTCTATGATGGGTTACCAGCTCTCATGTACAGGAAAAAGTTGATCTCACTCAACTAATAAGTTTTTTTTTAATGATGGTAACTTGCTATTTCATCTAACTTGCTATTTCACTTTTCCAATATGGGAAGGCCATTCCTGTATTGCATATATCCAGTAATTTTGTAATGCCGGCACATCCTCTTTCTTTATTTTCTCTCCTCCACTCCTTAGATAGCTAGATTATTTCCATAAAACACCCTTTCATCGATGGGACTTGTAACCCGCCTCTCCCAACGGGACAGGTAAATATAACCTGGGAGATGCAGTTCCTCAACCATTTTTATCGGGTTTATAATAATCAAGAAAGTAAATTTTGGAGGCTCTAGATAACTACTGCAGTTTAACTGTTGCTTTTTTTTTCTTTCGGAAAATTCTAACATTTGGAATTGGGTAGAAGTGAAAAATATTCCCTTCATCTGATCATGTCTGGTTTCCATATGAATGTTCAATCTGATCTTTAGAATCCAAGATTCATATCTGAAGGAATTTAAATACTTTGCAGTACAGTTCAAAAACTAGTTTATAACCCGTGGATGAGACTCTTAGAAACTTGGACAACCTGGTAAACAAGTTTGGATGCTACATTTCTAAGTGAGAATAGGGAGGAGTATTGGATTTGTTTTGCAATATGGAACTGATCTCCCATCAAGAACTAGATAAGGATTTTAATGCAAAAATGATAGTTTGAGTTACCTCAACCACCAGCTTTTTATATATTCTTAGCAAAAATCTTTTACTTCAGATTTTTCTGGCAATTTTCCAGATGTAAAACAGAGTTGCCTACACCTTTGTGAGATGGGGCAGTGGCAGCTAATGTTTGAAACACAGCACAGCCATTTTACCACGGCCAAGTTGCCACAGGACAATTTGCTGCAGTTAATTTGCTGTGGGACAACTTGCCTCAGGACAATTCCACGTGGGATAACTCAACACATTAAATATTATCTACCGTTCTTTCTTTGACATTATTTTTTTTTGTCCATTTCCACAAAAATAGAAATAATGTTGAAAAAAAAGTGGCGGATAACATTTATCATGTAAAATTGTCCCGCATAGAATTGTCCCATGGCAAATTGGCTGTGGTGAGTTGTCCTATTCCAACTTAAAAGATCTCAATAACAATTCTGAATTTCAAGAAAAATTGGCTGCAACGAGATGGCTGTGATTAGTTGGCCATGGCGAGTTGTCTCATTCCAACTTAAAAGATCTCAATAACAATTCTGAATTTCAAGAAAAATTGAAATTCAGTGGTCACATTCTTTACAAAATGTGGAAGGTGCATTTAATGGACAGAAAGTTAAGGCAATGAAAGAAGAGCTGAGTGGATACAACAATAGTTTAAATAATACAGTTCTTGTTTATGAATGGTTCGTCCAGTTCAATTAATGGTTTTCAACTTGCTCTGGAAGGATTGCTTGATAATCTTCATATTCTGTGTTGCTATGTATAGTAGCCACCATAGCCCAATTTGATTGATCTGCCATTTAATCCCATTCTTCTACTTTCCAAATGAGACATAAAGTTTGTAAAATATCATTTTCAGTTGGGCTACATTGTTTTTTTTTTCCATTTTAAAAGGTTTAATTAAGCCTCTTGCCAAAGTGATAAAATAACTTTATTTTAATTAAAATAAATTAAATTTTAATTTATTTCAATATTTATGTTTTATATCTTTTGATTTCTTTTTAGATATTTAGCATTTTGTATACCAGCCAAGGACTTTGGTGGCAAGTCATCTTTAGATCAAGTGGATTACATAATTAATTCAGGGTGCTGTTTCTTTAAAAACCTGTATTGTTTGGGAAAATCTGCATGTATATGTCTCTGGATCGGGTGATCTTGTTTACAAGCTCTCTGAGTTGTACTCAGTGAGAAATTGCAAGCACTGTCTCTGCTATCTGGGGTTGGTAGATCTTCCAGAATCACTTATGAAAAAAATATAGACAAAAAATAAGAATGCATATGGTGAGGATATGATGACAGTTTCTCAATAATTGGAATGACCAAATCATAGAGATGTTGTTTTCACAGATGTTAAGTACCTATAAGTCCAAAACAAAGACAGATAAAGGAGCCAATGGAAATATAAGTGGTCTAGAGTAGTAGAGAATTTAATTAATAATTATTAGAGAAAGACGACATCATGGTAGCATGGATTCTCTCTTCAATGCAGTATTGAGCAGGAGGTTTTCTCAAGTCAACTTGCTTCCCACAGCTACTCCTAGAGTCCCTACTTCCAACTGGACCTTTGATTAATGAATCAGTTGAATAGATAGAATACAATAAATGTAAATGATAGCTATATAAAGCCCTCCAGTGCTATGGAGCTTTAATATCTATTAAACAAATATATAGCTAGTCAGAAACATCCTTTCCTTGACTCAGGAGGGTGACTGATTGTTTAGGATATTACATAAATAATTTCATGGTGGAATTGGTTAATCATAAATGTCTCATCTGATTTTTTAATTTTTCCATTTGGAAACAGATTTCTTTCCCAGGGAGAAAAATTCTCATCACTGCCAAAGGATTTTGCTTCAAGCTCAGGTCACATGTTATGTTGACCACGTCATGCTATATCTCAGTAGAATGCTTATACTAATAACTCTCTCCTGCTGAAAAGCTTTGTAAACAGAGTATATGTAGTAAAAGTCAACCTAGCTGCAACAGAGGATACTTTAAAAAAAAAAACTTCAAGAAGTGCAAGAACACTGGATCCTCACATCTTTTTGACTCCTAGTTTGGATCCAGCAGTTAATCAGTTTTGTAGTCTTGGTTCTTTTTGTTACATGTTTGTATAATTTATGCATCAGATGCACCCAAATAGTTTTCTGCCTCACATGACTCCTGCGTGGAAGACGGAAGAGATCTTAACTGTACCTTTGATTACAGGATATTGTCTGGAGTAGTAGGTAGGGAGAAAAAAATTACTCATTCTAGTTGATAACAGTGTAGACTGGTTTATCCTAGACAGAAATTTTGAATATCAATTTTAAATAAAATAAACCACTGTTATTTTATATCAAAATTATAAAGAAGCCTATCACTTTAAGAATCACTATAAAAACTTTTGTAATGCGCCATAGATTTTTGTGAGCAGTTTCATAAAATCACCGATGCGTTAAACTGAGTTGAGGCTGCATAAACACATATGTGGAGGAATGAAATTGTAAACAAGTCAAGGCAATGAAAGGAAATGCAAAAAATACTGTGTTAATTTTCTGGGTCAGCCACAGCCGTACAGAAGCAGCTAATGGGTGACAGCAGAAACTTTCCATGAACCAACGAGCTAATTTATGCATGCAATGTGGTTTTTTTAAAAAAAGAAAAACCTTTATCTCTGCTCAAGTGACAGCAGTTAAACACTGAATTTCTTGAAGAAAAGTGGTTAAGCATTTTCCCGTCAAAACCTGCCTTTCAGTACAGATGACTTTAGTTGAGAAATACCATAGACCATCTAAGGTCTATGATGTTCTAAAAAGTTAAAGTGTTCCTTTAATAGTGTATTTTTCTTGCAGAATTATAACACTTTGCTATCAAGTGATCAAGTGATCGGGTTGGAAAACAAAGCAGAATGTATGAATTTCCAACATAGTGTATGGCAGTACTGAGTCTGTGAAAATGGTCTGGGAATAGAAGTGGGATGAATGGCACTTGGTTTTGTCAAATCTAGGAGCTAGCTCCTATATCTGTTTTTTTTAAAGCAGTCTCTAGTATTATACAATACTAAGATTTGCACAAAAACTTAAGTTTTGCCAAAAGAAAATATCTAAGACAGACTTAGATGTCAGAACCTTCTAAGTGGGGTGGGGAGGAGAAATGTTTTGTGGCTATTCACTTCAGAATTGTGTAGGAAGAAAGAGAATGAAGAAGTGGGACGGAAGTCACAAATGTGTTCATTGGTAATTCCAATTCAGAATCAGAACTGTATGAGTAGTTTTAACCGTAAGCAGCAAGTCTGACAAATTATGCAAATTATTGCAGTCATTAACCAAGACTGAAAAAGGAAGAAGCATGACTGAAACGTACACCCTTTGTACACGATTCCTAGATAATGTGTGGGAAGGAATATCTCACACTATTCCTGTTTGGAGAAAGCCTCCTTCTAAGTTACTTGCCCTGCTGTAAAAAAGATGATTGCTAATTTGATCAGAGAAATATTGTAAACTGAGAGGTGGGTTTGGTTTAATTTCTATCTTACCTGTATTTTTCTCCCATGTGAAACAAACTTCAGCTATGAAATAGACAACTTGGATTTGTGAAACAATAAAAGGATAAAAAGTTAACTTTTTACCTCTGTACATTTTAACTAAAATCAGCCGCCCCTTCTTCATGGTTCTAATTAGGAAAAATAAAGCACAGAAACATTAGTTATTGAGGATATGGTATGGTTCTGTGTTTTTGTTTAGATGATGATAATTCATCATCTTGCGCCATGTTTAACTCCCTCCATATTATAATATATTAAAACATATTATCATTTATTTGAGCTTGACATTGATGTCAATAACCTAGTAGTTAAGACACTAAGCCTATACCAGAAGTTCTATGGTTAGAATTTGCTTCACTAGATGGCATTAAACAGATAGTTTGAATCTGAACACTTTTAGACTAGAAAAACTTTGCTTTGAGCTCCAAAGCCTCCTAAACTAGGGGTGGAACATTTTGGGAAGTATTTCAAGCTCAAAACATTTTCAAAATGGCTTGTTTTGCGCTTAAACATCTGTTTCACACACAGAAAGAGGACATTTGGAACTTGAAATAATTCAAAGATGAAATGTTTCACACATCTCTTAGATTGTCATATCTTTTAGATTCAGTTGATAATGTGCAACTAACAGTAATAAAAATTGTTCTAAATTGCACTAACATATTAGTGTGTGGAGCCAAAAAAACCCCACCCCACCCCACCCCAACTAGGAATGATTCTTAGCAGAAAAAAGCAAAGGGCCTTCATTTGAATCAATTTTGACAGTCATGGTTGGTTTTTCTCTCATGAAAATAATTGGCATGTGCTGTAGAACAGCTGTGAATAATATGTGTTTTTCTGGGTTTGGTTTATTATGTCTCTTCTTTTGGCTACTGAGAAACTCTAAAGAGTCTTAAACATGTATAATGGCAAAATACTCCAGTATCCTCAACACCTTATGCTAAGGTTGAGTACATCTAGAGCTCAAATAGAGGCATTGCCTGAAAAAGACCTGCTTTTAAAAGAAAAGGAGTGGTGGGACTCCATATTCTTCTTCCTAAGTGTCAGCCACAAATGGAGGCACAGAGTTGTACTTTGCCTTTAGTTTTTCCATCATTTCTGGGCACAGGAACGTTGATATGCATCTGAAATCTGCTTTCCAGGCTTCATTCTTGCCCCTGAAGTCCCAGGAGAATGAATCAGCAAGATGGAGAGCAACCAAATCAGTCTCATTCTCTCTTTGACGCCTTTCTGCATGCCAAGCAGTGCAAAGAGGTCTTGAGCAGATTTGAAGAGCTGTGCAGTTATCTGAATCTGGAACACACTGGCCAGATCCATTTCTATCACAAGCTCAAGTCGTCTCTCAATTATTGGAGTGCTAAAGCTTTGTGGACCAAATTGGACAAGAAGGCTGGACACAGAGACTATGACCAGGGAACAGCATGTTCAAACACCAAGGTAAGAAGCCACATCATAGTTGCAAAATGACAAACTAAGAAAATTATTTTTGATAGGTTTCCATATGAGATGCTAAGACACTAGGATCTAGACATTGTAATAACTGGCTTCATGACGTGTCTGATTACTAGTACTAACTTTCCTTTGGCTAAATTATGAAGATACTTTATAGTTTAGTAGTTTAGTATTTAGTTCTTCTACATGCAAAGGTATATGTCTATATGTGTCATAATTATAAGTCTAGACATTATAATAGCTAGTTTCATACTTGATGCCTGATTAGTGTTACTACTTTTCTTGCTGTTTTGTATGAAGAGATTAGTTTAGGTCTGCCTTTCAGTGTTATAAGTTTCTGATTCCTTATTTACAGATGGTTTTCTTCATTCCTATACTCTTGTCAAGACCCCACCTCCATAATGATTGCACTTTTTAAGTCTATATTTTCAAAGAAAAAAAGTATTTCCTTTAAAACTATGCACAATTCTGTAAAATGAAAAAAACTGAACTCCCTCAAAAGTGTGTTTCTACATTTAAAAATAATCAAAATAGAATTGCACTAATATAACTGCTGATTCTTTTTTACACGGTACATGAATAAGCATTATTTTTAGCAACAAAATTATAGTTTCTCAGGAGACCAAAAGCAAACACGAGACATAACAAAAATAAAAAGAAACAGGCATCTCAAGAAAACTGCAAGCATTTTACATTTTTAAAAGAAACAAATATCCCAGGAAAATTGCAAATATTTTAATCTTTAAAACTATGAACATTAATCAAAATTACAAAATTAGAACAAAGGATTAATTAGCTACTTCATCCACTTTGTGACATAAAGGAATACTAGCCACAAAACAAGTGGAGTCAATCTGAGGTCAAGCTATCCTGGCCTTTACATTTTTTAAAAAAATAATGTTTGTTTATATTTCAGAAATATTGTCTTTTTGTTTTGTTACTGGGAAGATACTTTGGAACTTTCCAAGTATTTGATAGTGTAGAAAGTTGAAATTGTATTTCAACAAAGTAAGTCGGAAATACTGTTTGAATTCTGGCTATCCTCATTACTGATAAGAACTTGCAAGTTTATTCCCATCAGTTGCATCATGGATTCTTTGAACCTGGGTCAGCAGGCTTGTGTCTCTAATGGTCAAGATAAGCCTTATATATATATTCTGGCCTTGGGAGCAGTTTGTAGCAATCTCATCTGGATCTGCAGTGATTTGGCAAGAGACATTTGGCAAGAGACACTTGGATATTTGATTGCCTGGAGGCTGGAAATATCATTTAATTTTTAAAAAAACGGTGGCCCAATTTTTCAAGCAACCAAGCATTTTTCAATGCTTGCACATTAAAAATATTACCTTTCAATTACTTCTAATGTTGCTATATTCCAACTTGCACTAAGATTAAAGTAGGACTTTTCTCTTCTTTGAGTAGAAGAGGATACCTGACTGAATGGGAGAAACCAATGCTTCCTTTAACTGTTAGCAGAATTCCTACAACTAGTGAGCAATTATTATAAAGTGTAATTTATTAACAGGGAAGTTCCACTATAACACATTAGCTAACATTACTTTGTCCGTAGCAAAGGAAAGGAAAATGTGGAAACGAGAGAGGACTCTGTAATGTCTCTTTCTATCCCACAGGCTATATTGTGGCTCCTATTTTGATGTAATAGCACTCAGTCTTGTGTAAAATTCCTGTCTAGCTTTAGTGCCGTCGAGTATGCCTTGTCTTGCCAAATTCTTTATGTCTGTTGGTTCATTGTGACAATGTTTTTCAGTGCCTAATCATCGGGGCAGGACCCTGTGGTCTCCGCTCGGCTATTGAACTGGCTTTCCTTGGAGCACACGTTGTGGTGGTAGAGAAGAGAGAGATCTTTTCCCGAAACAATGTGCTGCACCTTTGGCCTTTCACTATCCAGGACCTCCGGGCACTTGGAGCCAAGAAATTCTATGGCCGTTTCTGCACTGGCTCCTTGGATCATATCAGTAAGTATGTTAGGAAGAATTGTCAAGGACAGAGGAGTGCCTTAATATCACAGGATCGTTGTTAAGCAAGAGCCAGCAATATCAGCACAAAGGATTTGCAGAGGTCTTGGGGACAGGATAGGTTTCAATAGGGGCAGGAAAAGGTACTTGAAAGTTTGTTTAGCTATCTTATGCTGATATTACCAGTCTAACAACTGAACATGCAAATGAGCTGAAAGTTTTAATAAAGAAAGTTGAGCACAAAGTGGAAAAAATGGAATTAAGAATAAATATAAAAAAGATAAAACTAGTGCTAGCTGGTACAGCTACCCACCTTAGAATACCCAATACAGATGTTGAAGTGATGGGTATTTCTGCATGTTAGCATCAGCTCTCAACAGAAAATGAAACTGCAGTCAAGAAATACATTATAGACTAATGAGCCATAGCAATGAAGGCGTTGGAAAACTTATTTTGATGCCATGACATATCTATATCTTCAAAGATCAGAATCTTGCTGGTAATTGTTTTCCCTGTGACACACAATGAAAGCAAAAGTTGAATTTTGAAGAAGCAGGATAGAAAGACTATTGAAACGTTCAAACTTTGGGATTGGCGAAGGCTCCTGAGAATACTCTAAGAAACAAACAAATGGAAAAACAAACTATAATCAAATCCCGAGTGTTCATTTGTGGCCAGATGACCAGATTCAAATCACATTTTGAGCATGTTTTGTGAAAATCTAGCTTTTTGGCGATGTCTGTAATGTGGGAAGAAATGGAAGGAAAGAGAAAGGGGTGAGCAACAGCAAAGTTGATGGACTCAGTTACATCAGTAACAGTGCGCTATTGCAGAATGTGAAGGGCCAGGTTAGGACAGGTAAAAAAGTATGTCTATGCGATTGCTAAGAGTTGACACTAACTTGATGGCATGTAATCAATCAAGAGATGTGGTCTTGCATAGAGTCTAAATCACTTTTTCTGAATTACTTTTGAACAATTTTGAAAAATAATAATTTATTTTCCTGAAATAAAAAAGGAGGTGGCTAAAGCCTCCTGCTCCATTTGTAGCTCCATTTGTAATGAGAACTTACACATCAGTATATATAGGTCATCTTATTTTGTTTTGTATGCTCCTATTGTATCTGTAGGTATCCGTCAACTGCAATTGATCCTCCTGAAAGTAGCCTTGTTGTTAGGTGTTCATGTTCACATCGGTGTACAATTTAAGGGGCTCATTCTACCAGTAGTGAACTCTCGTGGACAGGGTAAGATTATCAATAATACACAATTTTTCCGAGTATTTGAAGGGAGTGTATCTTACCTAACCATACGTATCTGCCCCCGGAGATACGTCAGATTCCCGACCTACTTACCTTTCTCCGTGCCCTTAAGACTTTACTGTTCCAACAGGCTGGGCTGGCTAAATAAGGAATTTGAAGTTTTGAAGTTTAGTTTTTGAGTTTTAATATAAGGCCAAATTATTTAATATGTTTTAAATTGTTTTTAAATTTTGTGATATATGTGGTTTTACTATGGCTGTGCACTGCCCTGAGTCCCTTGGGAGAAGGGCGGTATAAAAATTGAAATAATAATAGATTTTCCTGCTGTCTTGTTAAAACTGAATTGCTTTTCTGCTGTATTAAGATAAAATGCAGAGAAGCAATGCAATTGGAACACTTGGGGTTTAAAAGTGTTCAGTTGCACTTGGGCCCAGATGTAATTTTAACCAGTGGTGGCTTGCCCCCGGTTCGCACCGGTTCTATAGAACCAGTAGTAAACCCGGCGGGAGGCTCCACCCACTGACCCCGATGTCACCAAAATGCTTCTGCGCATGAGCAGAAGAGCGTGCGAGCAAAGCAAGCATGCACACACGGCCCCGCTGCGAACCAGTAGTAAAGGTATGTAGAATCCACCCATGATTTTAACATTTATCAGACACTGATAGTACTGTGAAAGGACAAAATGAACTCAGGTTTACAAATGTATACTTGGGATGGTCTCTTGTCGTGGAAAACTTCCATTATTATATTCTGTTTGGTTTAAAGATGTTCAGAATTTGCATATAAATAAAACCAGAAAGAAATCAGCACTTTTCACCAATAATTTCCGATCTTTTTGATTACTCATGGCTCTAAAGTGTTAGCCTGTAAAACAGTTCTAGTTTCATGATTCCCCCCCCCCCCCGATATTTTAAACTATAGCTAAAAGTCCCTCTGCAAGTAAAATTACATCTTTCTAAGCAAATGTGTAGCAATAGCAATAGCACTCAGACTTATATATTGCTTCACAGTGCCTTACAGCCCTCTCTAAGTGGTTTACAGAGTCAGCATATTGCCCCCAACAATCTGGGTCCTCATTTTACCCACTTCGGAAGGATGGAAGGCTGTGTCAACCTCGAGCCTGATGAGATTCGAACTGGCAAATTGCAGTCAGCTGGCAGTCAGTAGAAGTAGCCTGCAGTACTGCATTCTATCCACTGCGCCACCACAGCTCTGTAAATTAATTTTAATTTGGGACATTAATTCTTAGCAAGGGCCAAGACAGGTTGGACTGTTACTTACTTTACAGCCAGCCACTGGTCTTCGAGGCAGTAAAATGTGCCTCTGATTTTTTCTATATAATAGAAAAAAATGTCTGTGAAAAGGAGTTAATTTGCTGCCGTCATGGCCAGAGTCTTGATTTCATCTTTATATTGCAGTCAGTGGATGGAGAGCTGACCTGCAGCCTGGCTCATCTCCCTTGAGCCAGTATGAGTTTGATGTTCTCATCTCTGCTGGTGGTGGAAGGTTTGTGCCAGAAGGTAAGGTAAGCAGTCATATATGGCCTATCTCTCTTTGCATCCTCTTTTCATAAGTGTTGTGTGAACATTCACAAGTCGATAGAACATTATTGAAACAGCTCCAGATTTAGAGTCTTCTTAGAGATATTATAATTTTATTATTTGGAAAAACTAGTGCTCCAGCTGAATCAGAACCTGCAACTCTAGCTTGTAAAACATAGGTTCAAGTTGAATGCTTATTGGTGCCAAAAACTGAAGGTGAATGATGTAATTTAACTGAGATTAGACAGGAAAATTCGGGGTATAAAAAAGCCATAGATACCCGAGATTGTGGAGATTTCCCCAAATCTCATTTTTTGTCATTGCAAATATTGTTCCAGCCTTTCAGATGACAAAAGAAACTCCAATATTTGTATTAAATTTTGCATTGGAATATAAAAGTTTATGAAATAGTGACAGTAAATTGAAATTGCCTATTTAAGAGTATCATTTTTTAAAAATTAAATATAAGTCATGGGGAGTATTGTAAACAAACAGTGCCTAAGGAGTAAAACATTAGGCAGCGCATGATTTTAGAGAAAAACTTCAGTTTCTTTTTTTCAGCATCTCTTCTAAATTTTGCTCAGTTACCCCAGCAGATTCTGTAAAATTTTAAGTAGGAAAATAAAAGGGGTTGTCCAGCTTTGCTTGGTTGTTTTTTTTTCCTTTCTAATATCTGTGCTGTACTCACTCTCGATAGTAGATATCATTTCAAAAGATTCCAAAAGGTATCTTGCCTTCAGCTGGAGAGTAAATTAAAAATGAAATAAAAAGGAAGATTCTTTGTCGATGCTTCAGTACATATGAGCTAGTTTTGTTCCCATCCATAGAAACATAGAAAACTGACAGCAGAAGAAGACCTGGTGGGGGTCTATCAATTCTGCCCTTTGAATTTATTTATTTATTTATTTTTAATTCATTAACATTGAGCATTTCCAGTAATGGCCCAAATTTATAATAATTCCTTGCCTGGAATTGTTCATTTTCCACACTTATTTTTTTCAATAGTAAATTGTTCTCTTCTTCCAGATTCTTTTGTTGAATGCTAGCCATAAGAAGCAAAAATGAGTCCTTCATACCAGGATGCTTCATCTTCTCCAAAGGCTTCCTCATAATTATATAATTCTTCTATGATGAATCCAATTTTTAACATCAGTGTATTTTATTGTTATCTATCTTTTGACACTACTTTGGGGGGGGGGGGGCACGAAGACAGTTAATGCATACATTAAGAAAAGGAAGCAATAACTACAAGGCTTATAAACTGAGGTTGCAATACCTGAATAACCACTATCTAACATTAAAGGGATGCAGTGGCTCAGTGGCTAAGATTGAAAAGTCGGCAGTTCAGCAGTTCGAATCCCTACTGCTGCATAACGGAGTGAGCTCCTGTTACTTGTCGCAGCTTCTGCCAACCTAGCAGTTCGAAAGCATGTAAGAATGCAAGTAGAAAAATAGGGACCACTTTGGTGGGAAGGTAACAGCATTCCGTGCGTCTTTGGCATTTAGTCATGCCGGCCACATGTCCACGGAGACGTCTTCAGACAGCGCTGGCTCCTCGGCTTTGAAACGGAGATGAACACCGCCCCCTAGAGTCGGGAACGACTAGCACATATGTTCGAGGGGAACCTTTACCTTTACTAACATCAAAGCAAAGAAACTTGTAACTCTTACTCATTGAACTTTTTGTAGCCCAGATCTGCTAATTCTAAACAAAATTCTCAGTTACTAGTATTGTATTAAATACTTGCATTAATATTACAGGTAGTCTTCAACCAGTCAAAACATGATGGTGCTAAAAAAAAAAGTGACCTACAATCAGTCTTCACAATTATGACTGTTGCAGCATCCCATGGTCCCATGTTAGTAATTCTAGCCGTTGGCAACCAGCATGGGTTTACGGCAGTTACAATGTCCTGGGTTACCTGATCATCATTGGCAATTTTCCCAGGGGGCTTCCAGTAAATGGGGAAGCTGGATTCGCTTAATGATTTACAGCACAAAATATCAAAAAATCAGGCAGGGCTCACTTAACAACCACACTGCTTAGCACGGGGTCTGATCCCAGTTGTGGTCGTAAGTCAAGAACTACCTGTTATAGTAAATAAAGAAAATGTTTGCTAAAACGGAGCTGCATGTAGTTAATTAAATGGTGCCCATTTTAAAACCAAAAGGAATTAAGAGAGATTATTTGGGAGATGCAGGGTCACCAAAAACATTGTACTGTCCGCTGGGTGTCCTTTCACTACCGAAAATACAGTAACAAAGAAACCTGGATTTATTATATTTTGGATGAATTTGAATACATATTGAGCATGGTTTGCTCTATACGATTTATGTTGCTCTTTTTGATTCTTAACCTTGACCATTTCCTGCATGGTTGACTCCTCTTTCACAGTTGATGGAAGGCCTCTTTTATGTTTTCTCACAGGCTTTAAGAGGAAGGAGACACGAGGCAAATTGGCTATTGGCATTACCACCAATTTTATAAATAACCATAGCAGAACTGAGGTGGAGGTGGCTGAGATAAGTGGAGTGGCTCGCATATACAACCAGAAGTTCTTCCAAAATCTCTGTAACAAAACAGGTGAGAGTTTACGTTTAACTTTTAGCCTGCATGGTTTTTCATCGTGCATTGAAATCTGTGGCGTTCCATTGTTTTTAACAAGCAGAAACCAAGAAGGTGGGTCATCAAATAGATGAAACTGTTTCTTGTATCTTTTGGAACAGTATTTAGGATCCCTCCATTTTTCCATGAATTTCAATGATGTAAAATAACATATATAACAATATATGTACTTATGTTGTTTGGGAAAATAAGTCAGGTTGTTTTTTTTTAAATCCTATAATTTATGTTGCTCTATATCACATTACAGTGCAATATAGATAGTCCTTGATTTATGACCACAATTGAGCCCAACATTTCTGTGTTAAGCAAGACAGTTGTTAAATGAGTTTTGCCCCATTCTATTACCTTTCTTGCTGCAGTTGTTAACTGAATCACTGCAATTGTTAAGTTAGTAACATGTAACATGGTTATTAAGTGAATATGGCTTCCCCATTAACTTTGCTTATCAGAAGATTGCAAAAGGTGATCACATAACCCCAGAACAGTGCAACTGACATGAATACAAGTCAGTTGCCAAGCAGCTGAATTTTGATCACATGACCGTGGGAATGCTGCAACAATCGTAAGTGTGAAAAATGGTCATAAATCACTTTTTTCAGTGCTGCTGTAACTTTAAACATTCACTAAATAAACTGTTGTAAGTCGAGGACTACCTGTGTTTTTAAGGCCAGTTACAAAAGGAAGACACAAATACATATGATCCCACAGAGATTTCCTTATCTTGTTAAGCAACCTGTTTCCTGCAATAGATAGCCAAAAATACAAGGAATTCTGCAATCAGGTTATGAGGACAATAGCCACTCACTATTGTTTACCAGCAATTATACTGAGCTGTAGACTGTGTGGCTGTTGTCCAGTGGCAGCCTTCTCTTTATGAATGTGACTATCTTCCTTTAAACATGTCTATCTATAACTTTCTCCTTGTGTTTGAACAATATCAGGTATTGATTTGGAAAACATTGTCTACTATAAAGATGACACTCACTACTTCGTCATGACAGCCAAGAAGCATAGCTTGCTAAAGAAAGGAGTAATCTTAAATGTATGTATGACAGGGCTTGGAAACCTTTTCAGGGGCCCATTGCATCATTCTGAGTGATGGTGCAGATGCTATGATTGAATTAATATTTTAATAAGTACTCATTTTAAAATTGCCAAAGTCCTGTAGTATCTTTGTCATTTTGAAACTTACTTTTAATCATTGGGAGCGGTGGATTCAACGATAAATCATGCCTTAAATTGAACTTGATGACTTTTGAAAGCACATATGAACTGAGCTTTTAGCTAAGAGGTATGTCATATAATATTTCACTTAATGCAGAAGAAAAATGTCTTCATAAATCTGAAATCTAAATTCAACATATTTAAGATTTATAGTCCTTGAGATATAAAAGTGACATGTAGATGTACAACAAAGGCTTCTCCATGTTAGTTCCATGCTAAATTCCCAATCTGCAGATGAATTTATCCAGAAATCTTTAGCTATGTCGAAGTGTAGCCATGCTCATAGTGCAATGTAATTAAAACTTCACTGTTGGTATAAGTTGGTTCCTTAGATTGCCTTTACTAAATTGCCTTAAGAAATGCTTTTGACAATCAGTTGAGATTAAAATTAAATTAAAATTTCTAAATTTTGACAAGGACACAAAAATAAATATTTAATGTATCACGGTAATTGTATTAAATTCATGATGAAACTTGATATCTTAGGAGTTCTAAACATTATGCCTCCTGCTTTTCCCAATTTTGGTTTAACCAATTTTTCTTTCATCTTGCCATTTTTAAAATAGCCCGTTTTTCTATGACTGCAGCAGAGAGAGGTGCTGGAGTAATCAGACTGTACAGTATGAGACTAAGAGCCACATCTCACTCCAGAGAGTGTAGATTGCTCATCTGAGGCTCTCCAGCAAGTAGGGGCCGTATATAGTAGATCCATTGTCTTATAGCTGCTTTGTGAATTAAAGCGAGAGAACTCATGACTCATTAATTATTATGCTATATTATCATTATAGAATAAAAAAAAAATCTATATATTTCTAGGATAAGCTTGACATAGAGAGCTTACTCTCTCCAGAAAATGTGAACCAGCAAGCCCTTCTCGCTTATGCCAAAGAGGCTGCCAACTTCTCCACCAACTACCAATTGCCCACTTTGCAATTTGCCCTAAACCATCGCCACCATCCTGACGTTGACATGTTTGACTTCACCTGCATGAGCCGTGCAGAAAATGCAGCTTTGGTGCGTGACTGCAATGGCGCTAAGCTGCTCATTGGGTTGGTGGGAGACTGCTTGGTGGAGGTAAGTGTGGCCTTAGTATGATCAGAACTAACATCTGGAAGGGCCTCTCCACAATTGGAGAAATGTATATTTCAAACTTATCTGACTAGAACTCCCATTCAGTTGGAGACAATCTTTCCCAACCTCGTATTAGTTTACAACTTCAGCCCTAATTTGGGAGTTGAAATCCAACACATCTGGAAAGCAGCTGGTTACGAACAATCAACGTGTATTATTTCAGAATATATAGGCAGAGGAAGTTTGCATTACTGAATGCTCATCTGCTAAGAATTTTCTAGGTTAATTGACAAACCAAGGCTACAGCCAGTTTTCCATTACAAGTTTGCTGTCCCCATTGTTTTACGTAGGGGAGATTTTGCATACTTTTTAATGCAACGATTTCCCGGGAAGGCTTTTTACTGTTTATCAATGGTTGTTCTCCCATTTCTATTATTACTGAAAGTTACTCAAAGGTCATCATATGGAAATATGTAAATAAAGCTGAGCTGCTTGGAAAAAAATCTGCTGAATGTCAGCTGTGTTATAATGGGAACTATTATAAAAAGCTTCTAGCAAGCAAAATGGTTGTTTTTGAAAGGATTATGAAAATTCAGACCAAGCAGAATGCAGGGATTCCCCCCCCCCCCCGGTGCACTTTTCTCTGACATTTCTTCATGAGTGCTTGACACAAGCCATATCATTTGGTGGTTTGTATATAAATATAGTTTTGCTTTTGGACTTTTGAGGCCAGAGTGTCTCCTTTTCCTGGACAGAATGCAGATGATTTTCAATTTTGCATATTGGTTTGTTTGTCTTTACTAGGTAGGTTTAAGCCCCAGAGCTTGACTTGCCAGCTAACAAGCTCAATGGGAAGCGGTCCCATGGAAAGTAAGCAGTTCCCAAACTCATACACTGCACAGTGAGACAGTTGTCTACTAATTGCAGGATCAAGATTCACACCCAGATCTGATTCTTCCTGCATTTGTCCAGTTTCAAAGTCTTTGAGTCATTGTGAGATATCCCGTGTTGCTGAGCAGCCAGACTGCTTGAACTCTTGTTTGATAGTTTGTTCTGTTTTGTTTTGTTTTGTTTTGTTCTCCAGCCATTCTGGCCCTTGGGCACTGGTGTGGGCAGAGGTTTCTTGGCAGCTTTCGATGCTGCTTGGATGGTAAAAAGATGGGCCTCAGAAATATCCCCACTGGATGTGTTGGCTGAGAGGTGAGCATATTGAGAATGGGTACCTTATTTTCCAGAGTTAGGATTTGAGACGGGAGGGTGGGAAGAAGGAAAGGAGAGAGGAAGAGAGAGCAGGAGAGAGAGAGAAAAGGAGGGAGGGAGGGAGAGAGTGTGTTTCTCATCCTTGGCAACGTTAAAATGCATGGACTTCAACTCCCAGAATTCCCCAGCTATCCATAAAAGGAAGTTTAACGGTGGAGTTATTTTGTAATCTCATTAGAGGTCACAGTTATTCTGTGCAATTGGGTAGGGGATATTCATTGCCTTCTGTGGCTGTATTATCCATAGCTAAACCATTTTCCAAAATATTTTTTTTTAAAGAGCATCTTTGAATGCTGCAAATTTTAACAGGCAGAAAGAATCGAAGAAGAAAGGAAGGAGGATTTTTTTTTAAAAAAAGAAAATCCTGCTTATCAACTTTTACTTGTTTGATACAATCCCCAGTCAACTGTTTTTTGGCCTGGTTTGAGGAAAAAGCTCTTATTTTTTTAAACCTGTGAAAGGAAAATAGCTGCTTGGAGACAGTGAACATTCTCAGTAGAAAAGTGAATGAAAAGAATCAAAATGGTTAAACAGTAGCTGTGTTTCTCTCTCCAGACATAACTATTTGAAAGCTTGCCGTCCTTTGAAGGAAATCATGAGTGTGTTGCTTAGGGGCCTGTGGGATAGACTGAAGGGCAGGCAAGGTTAAGGGGACATTAAGGGGACGTTAAGAGGACATTTAAAATTACATGGGGAAAGTTTAAGATTACATGAGGAAAACAAATGAATGTTCCCCAAAACAGGATAACGTACTGATATTCATAATGGCTGCAAGAGCATGCAAAATGAGTTAGGAATGACTCTTGTGAAAAGAAGCAAAGGACAAGGAATATTGCTTGTATAGTTATGCTTGAGTTGCCTCCAGGCTGATTCTGATTTCCAAGTATAAAATATGCCTCTTCATTCATGAACTCAAATGGAATATTTTTCTGCTCTATCCCCATCTAGAGAAAGCATATATCAGCAGCTGTCACAGACTTCACCTGACAACATGAACAAGAATGTTAATCAGTACAGCATTGATCCCACCACACGATACCGAAACATCAACCTTCAGGCAATCAAGACCTCTCAGGTACTTTTGCCACAAGCAGGGATGGAGGAGAAGGTGCAGTTGCTTTGTCTTCCTGATCATTGGCTTTGTAAAGCCCAACTTTCCCTTTGCAACCTGGCACAATATAGCAGTTTTGATCACTTTGGCGCTGGTTGCAGCCAGAAACATAAGAGAAAGTATAAAGTGATGTTATTTATGGTGGCAGGACTTCCGCAATAGTCTTCCCTGCAAGATGTTTTTGCTAACTGTTCTGACATTTAAGGTTTGGTCAGTTGGATAATGGGTTTTGGTGCATTTTCTGAATAGGGAAGATGAAGGTTTCAGGAGTTGAGTGGATTTAGGAAGTATAGAGATTAGTTGGAGTTCTGTTCAGGGTCTAAGTCATGTTGATGATAGCAAATAATAGGTGCTTTTGTTTTCAGGTTCATAAACTATACATTAAGGGAGATATAGAAATGGAGCAGAACAAGAGAAGAAGTCGTGCCAGCCCAGAGTTAGTCTGCAAAGGCAAGTTTGGTAGCTTTCTTCCTAGCTTCCAGCTGCAAGGATCCCATTGTTCCTGCTCATTTTTTTCTTGCTTTAACAAAATGGCATCTGCAGCCATGCAGATTCTTGCATATAAATGTTTGAACTGTAGAATTGGAAATAACCTTGAGATTCATTGGTTCCAGTCTTCCAATTTCCACTTAGTGCAGATTCTGCAATGTAGGATACAGTAACGAATCTGCTAGGTGGCTGTCCAGACTTCCAAATAGATGTGTTTCATCATCAAATATCTGAATCTACTGATATTTGCTACTGCTATCTCTAGTACTTTTTAATCTGCCTTATCATCCTGCTTGCAGTTTCTTCTTAGAACTTGCAACTAGGTAGAATAGTTTTGGGTGTATGTTGCTTTAGGGGAATATCATGTGAATGTAGATAATTTTTGTATATACTTTTGTTGGCTTTCCTATAGGCAATGAAGTTGCACAGATCTTCACCTGACTAGTTGAACCACTGTTCTATACATTACAGTAACAATACAATCATACAGTAACCTACTCAGGGGTATCAATTACATAAACATTTTATGATTTCTGCTAGTAACTATAGTGGTTGCTTTTCAACAGCCATTGACAAAAGAAGAAAAATGTTGGTATGCTGAGAAGCTTTTCCTTTATAAATTGGATGAATAAAAGAATGAATAAAATTTGTATCTGAAGACATACTGGGAATTGGGACACTCTTATAAGTAAATATCAATTCTCTTTTCTCTCTGCAATACCATACTCCTACTCCAGATACCAGTAGAGCCTATGAGGAGCTTCTTAATTGGTGTCAATCAAACACTGCCAGTTACCATGGCATCAAGGTGGAAGACTTCACACACTCCTGGAAAAGTGGATTGGCTCTTTGTGCCCTCATACATCACTTTCGCCCAGATCTTCTGTGAGTTTCTTTGTGGGAAAGCTGAAGGGACAGAATATCTACTAATATTGGGGAAGGCTAAAATGGGCTGGAATAAAGCTTTCTTTTAAATATATTCAAACATTGGAGTTAGATCACTTTTTACATTTAAGTTTTCACATGTACATTCATTTTCGCTACCATCTCTCTTTAATTACCTGCCAGAAGCATTTTTAGGGATCCTCCCCACACACAAATAGACATTGGACTAAATGATCTATAAGGATCCTTCATAGATTCTATGATTCTAAAACTTTAGTTCTCCAAGCATTAATCTAGTTGTTTAAGCATTTGGCCATTACTGTAGATACTGTATGTATGAGGTGATGGGGTTATGAATGTGACCTCTTGTGGGGTTTCATCTATGATAGTTTATTCATTTATACAACTCTATACTGCAGTCAGCAACTGCTGAATGTGTATGTAAGAATCAGGCTCAGACGCTCTGTACATGATCCAATGAACTAGTTGCCTTAAATAATCTCCATTCCCTACTGTTTTTTTCTCAGATCTGGGAAGTTCAATATGGATCTGTACCAATTTTTTGTTTTTCTTTTCCATTGGATTTTTAGGTTCACAATTTCCTATTGCTGCTATTCCAATCCAGATTTAGTTATTTTTAGAATGTAGAATCATAGGACTAAAAGGAGTCTTGGTGGTCTTGAGCAAGACCCCTGCTCAAGGTCCTGGTCAAATGGTTATCCAGTCCATTTTTGAAAACCTGCAGCAATGGAGTACCCACAACTCTAGGAGGCAAGCTATTCCACCGATTAATTGTTTTCACCATCAGGAAATTTTTCCTTAGTTCTAGGTGGGATCTCTCTTGGAAAAGCTTCCACCGTTTACTTCTTTTTAATTTGTAAAAGGTTTTCTCCTAAAAGACTTTACAGAACCAAATGCCTTGGGCAATCTTTTTTTAGCCAGAGATTTAGAACTTACAAAATTTATCATACATGAGGGATAACTAGGCCATGTACGGACAAATTTAGACTGTGAGTAACTTTTGCTTTGATAACTAAAAGCTACTATGTCCGAGCTTCTTCCTGAGAATAAAATTTATTTCATAAAATACTGCTTATTAAAGTCAAAGTAGATACAAAAGTGATCTTAAGTACAAAATGTGGACATAAACTTTAATATAGGCAATTATTTATTTGTATCGCAAAGATGTTTTTTTTTCTCTCCAAATGTTTCTCTGTTGCAGGGAGATGATGGGATTAATAACTGCAGAGCCTGAGACTTCAAAGGAAACAGTCCCTTCTCAACCTGTCTGCCAGATCTTGATAGGATGACTACAGCATTTCTATCACCATATTTGGTACTCAAATGACTGTAGCCATCAACTTTTCCTTTTCATCTGGCCATAATTCTGTTACAGGAAGGAGGGCTGGTTGGTGTTCAGTTACTGAAGCCTATCCTACATAGCTAAGGAGAAAGAAAAAGAAAAGCAGTTTCCAAGATTCCTTGCTGGTGTGTGGCCCACTCATCACATAGGTTGTTAGGAGCTAGCAATAACTGTAGAAGCACTTTTAAAGAAACCTTTACAGGTTTACAAAATTTGCAGACGTCTTTTTCTAGTTAAAATCATCGGTTGACTTTATTTAGAGCAGTATCTTGTGTGGTTAAAACAAAGGTTCACAGAAAGGCACATCTGTTTAAAACAAAGCACTTTTTTCCACCCAGGTTTATGATATAGGAGGCAATGGGGAATGAATTATGCTTCCTTTTTCTCTCTTCAACGAGTCCGCAGAAATGGAATATTGATGGAGAAAACATCCTGATTATGAAAACATAATCTTTTACAGCTGGGCTGAGATTAGTCATTGTAATTTGTTTCTTCCAACTGTAGGGACTTCGATTCATTGGACCCAAATGACCCTATTGGGAACAACCAACTGGCTTTAGATGTGGCTGAGCAGGAGCTAGGCATTTCTCCTGTCCTCTCCAGCACTGAGATGGCTTCGCTGTCTGATGATGAACAGCTTGGCTTGATCACTTATTTGAGCCAATTTTATGATGCCTTCAGGACTGCTCCAGGTAGAATGCCCCCAAAGAATCCGGTTCTGAGTGCAGCCAATGAATATTTAGCATAGGCAATTTGGTAAACCTTTGCAGAGAACTGACCCTTCTCTTAGATAACGGCTTGCAATGCGCACTAAATCAGAATGGCCAGGGCTAGATCAAAATAGAAACCTACATAATCCAGCATCTTTCCCCTTCCTCAATGATCAATCAGATTTTTATGGGGGCATCACATGTTAGACATGTCATTTTCCCCCCCACTGTGCTATTATAACAACTATCATTGAAAATTGCATATCCTGATCTTGGAAATAACACCCAACTATCCTAACTGGTAGCCATTGGTGGCCTCATCCTCCATGAATCTGTCTAGTACCTTTTTAAGTCCTAATTGGTGGCTATTACCATACTGTGTTGTTGTGAATTCCACAGTAGTTGAGGGACCAGTATTATTGGAAGGTCAGATAAAATAACAATGGAAGTTTACAACGGTTCATTCATTGAATCTCTGATCCTAGGCCTGTTATGTTCATGTTGCCCCTACAGTAGAAATAGAGACATTCTCATTTAGAGTACTCTCCACTTTAATAGGTTTAATAATGAAAGTATATCCCTCAAGCTTGATTCAGTACCAAAAAGTACCATATTCTCTCTTGTAGAATGGAAGGAGAAAACAGAGAAACCTATTGTCCCACCTGGCACCAAAAGCGCTATCCTGTTTCTTAGCAAGCTCCAGAAGACTTTATCTCTCTCACGTAAACGGAACTTGGTGAGTCTTTCACAGCAGAGATTGCGAGATTGTTACCAAACTTTCCCATTCCTGCCATTTTATTAGCGATTAGGAGCATGGGGGTTTAAGTATGTTCTGGAAGAGTCCTGAACTTTCTCTCTTTATTGACATTTCAAAGATACAACTTTTGATTGTAGGAAAAGTCTACCTGGGATACAGAATCCAAGAAGTTAAAGCAAGAGGCTGGGGTAAGTTCTCCCATCATTGTGTTTGTTTCATATTTTAGTATCATCCTTCTTCTTGAAAAGAGATAAGAGTAGTAGAACAGTAAATATTTAGAGTCATTATGTAAACTATTTATGTGTATATTTATATACTGCCATTCATGGGGCTATGCATAGGAGTCCCTCTTCCCCACAGAAATGTTTTTCCTCACAACAGGAAACTTATGAGAAAATAATTATGTCTGGTCACACAGCCAGATATTAGCATTTAGCATTTTTAGCCACCTTCCCTAGGACCTGTATTTATATCATATCTTTGTTTGTACAACTCAAGGAGGTATACATAATGCTCCTGACTATTATCCCCACCACAATGCTTCTGTGAGGTGAATTGGGCTGAGAAAGAAGGATTGGTCCCAAATAAGTGAGCCATGCAGTGAGTCTCCATGGTTGAGGGATGGCCTGAACTTTGGTTTCTCTGGTCCTAGTTTAGAGCCTTAACCATTATGTCATGCTGATTTTTCCCTAAAATCAGTCAGCTAGAATAGGGATAGAGAATCTATGGCCCTGTCATGTCAATTCACATTATTTCTAGTTGGAATAATCTAGGTTCATGGAATTGACATCCAACATATTGAACTAAGTTTATTTCATTTGTGGTTATTTCTGTGTGAAAGGGGTTATGCTGTCAGTTGTTCAATCACCTTTAAACAATCCTTCATAATCAGCTGCAGAATTTATCATAGGGAAGGATATTGTGATTGCATGTAAATTTTGTTACAATATATCCTGAAAATCCTTCTGATGTTTGGTTTTAAGTAATATATCAGATCTAGAATAGAGAAGGAAGGAAGGCAGGCAGGCAGGCAGGCAGGCAGGCAGGCAGGCAGGCAGGCAGGCAGGCAGGCAGGCTGGCTTCTGTTATAAGCCAATGATGGAATAAGTATTCCTAGCAGATCATTTATGGAAAACATGATTCCTTATTGTATAAATCATTGTAGTAAATGGTATGAATTTTCTGACTTTGGAACACAAAGATGGAAACTCCAGTGCAAATAATTTATGAACTACAGCTTGTGTGTGACTAATATGTTGAACCCTGCATTCAAATTCTAATCCCAGTGGTTGAGCTCCACCTGTAAAAATTGGAATTCAAATGTCATTTGACAAATTCCATCCTCCAGCTTGCTGGTCACTCAGCTCCAAATGAATTTGGCAGGAGCAATAAGAGATTCATTTTCAAAACTCAGCTGAGACTTGTTCAATTCATTTCCCTACACAAAACTATTACAAGCCAACTATTTTGGCTTGTGGGAAATTCTTCTGGATGAGATGAGTTTATGTGATTGCACAGAACAGCTGCCAAAAGTTTGGATGGTGCCCAAACTATTAGTTTTTCCACCAGAGGTCAAGACACTTGTTTCCCTGTTTAGTAAGAGGCTCTCTGAAACAGCTGTTGAACCAGGTGATGAGGAAGAAGCTGGATTAATCAAACAATGAATGGAGTTGCTATTACATCCCACTAGTACAGTTACATGCTGTTAGGAAGCTCAACAGCATTGTTCAGGTTCAGACATTCCCAGGAAAGAATTACCTTGATGGAAGTTTCAGGGGTTCTCTAATGGATCTGTCTCCCTAAGGATTTTGTTGCCTTATTTTGAGCTAAATTACTGGAGTTTAACATATAGGGCTGTTTGAAATATGTCTCTACCCCATAAATCTGACCATAGGTTCATCTAATCTGGAATTGCTATAGTGACTGGGAGCAGCCTTTTAAGATTTTCAGACATTGTTATTTTTTCAGTCCTTTCCATAAATGCTGGGAACTAAACGTGGGACTTCCTTCAGATTTCACTCTTCCTTATCACATTCAAAATGAGAAAGTTTATGGTTAACTGTCAGATTAAAAAATCCAAAGGACATTTCTCTCTCATACACACCTCTATCAGATAATTGGCATCCTTTACTAAGTATTTACTTGGAGAACAGTTGAACTATGACCTCTGTCCTCTGGATAACAGCACTGGGATTTCTGGGTGGTAGACAGAGCAACTATTGTACTTTTCATATTGTTAGCACTCGAGTTGTTCTCTTTGCAACTCATCGCAACTACCCATTTTGCACATTGCTCTGGCTTCTACCATCTTTTACACCCAATTGATTGCCACACCCTCATTCTTTGTTGGTTTTCTGACCTGGGTGATCCATGAATCCTGATAGCACAGATCAGCACTGACCTGATCTGAGCAGGGAGTCTGCTTGAGGTTTAAGATTGCTCAGAATTCATGGCCCTAAGGGAAACTATTGATCTTCTGATAGACTTCGCCTGTTTCTCCGATGAGGAGCAGTGATGCCTGCTATTTCTGTGGAGATCACGTCTACATCCTGGAACGAGTCAGTGCTGAAGGGCGCTTCTTCCATCGAGGTTGCTTCAAATGCCATTACTGCAAAATAACATTGCGACTAGGAGATTTTGTCTTCAATGAAGATGATGGTAAGTAGAGAGAACAGCTTAGAGCCAATAATTGGCAAGCCTGACAGACACAGCCATATAGGGGAAGCAGAAATGGTTTGAGATGTCTGGATTCTGACTGGTTATATGGTTTCCTGTTTTGTTTTGTCTCCAGAGAGAGTTTGAGCAGAGCTGTACAACCAAAAGTTCAGGGTATTATGCCCAGCAGCCTTAGAAGTGGCACCCTGTAATGGGAATGACCTTAGGAGAAAGAAGAGATGCTACTTAGGGAACAATACAATTCGAGAGGTTAAGTCTGCAATTCAAAAAGGAATTTCTCTTCCTTCTCAGTCTGTGAAAAAGACCACAGCAAATTTATACTATGTATAAGATTTGCAAGATTATATTAATCTAGCCTTACAATATTGTAGAATTAGTTTAACTGGTTGTATTTCCTGTCTGGTCCACCTGGGCAGGTTGACATCAATTTTGCAAGCCAATTGCATTTTATTCTAAGGCCACATTAACATAATCTTGTAAAAATGATAGTACAAATCTCCCGCCATCTTTTTTACAGCCTGAGAAATAAGGGAGGTTCCTTTTTGAATTTTTCTGCCCATTATGCAACTATGGGCTGTACCTTTTATCTGATTGTTCCCTAGGCAGTATCTCTTTCATCTGCTAAGGTTATTCCCACATACCATTACATCCCCAGAGACTCCCAATATTGATGGGGTATGTGTCAGTGGTGGGTTGCTACTGGTTCGCACCGGTTCAGGAGGTCCGGTAGCGATAAATTGGCGAGGGTCGCAGAACTGGTATTAATTGCTGGCTGGCCACACCCCTGAACCGGTTCCCACCCCACCCAGTCACTTCCTTTTCCTCCTTACCACCCGGGCGGCTTGCCTGCCTAAGCTGCCTTCCCACATGGTACCTGCCCTGCGCCCCAACTGAACTGCCGCCTCCTGCCTATAGGTAAGTCGCACTATCCCCCCCCCCCCCACAAGCATGCTGTGCCACCTCCACTGGGCTCACGACCTTACCTTCCCCGACCCTTACAGGAGTCCCCCCCCACGCCCCGTTTGCCTCCCAGGGGCTGCAGGGAGGCTTGCTAAGGCCAAAATGGGGTGTGTGTGTGGGTGCCTAGCAAGACTCCCTGCAGCCTCCTGGAAGCAAAAATGGGCTGCGGGGGAGGGGGGCTTCAGGGGAGAAATAAATAAAGAAATCCTCACTGTTTAGGGAGATCCCCAGGGGCACTGAGCTTGAGTTGAGAGCTTATTCTAAATCCTGCACTAGCTATCTTTGCTCAAGCTAAGCTACAAAACGTTTCAAAACATCTGGCTTTTCTTCCTCCTACCAAAGACCTTCTGGGGTTCTTCACAGGAAGGGAGAAAGGTGAAAGGGAGGGAGGGAGGGAGGGAGGGAAGGAGAGAGAAAGAAAGAAAGGAAGGAAGGAAGGAAGGAAGGAAGGAAGGAAGGAAGGAAAGAAAGAAAGAAAGAAAGAAAGAAAGAAAGAAAGAAAGAAAGAAAGAAAGAAAGAAAGAAAGAAAGAAAGAAAGAAAGAAAGAAAGAAAGAAAGAAAGAAAGAAAGGGTAAATACTTTTACTCACACTTCATCCTCACTGATATAGAAAAAAAGGATTTCTGGGTTCGAGTGGACCGTGGCCTAAAACGCACACAAATGCACTAGCATGAAATTGACTGAGAAGTCTTGATAAACTATTTTAATAAAACATTTAAAAACAAAACCTACAAGAAACGCATCAACAGCCTACAAGATTCTCCTTTCAGCAAAGTCCATCAGCTCTAGTCTTCCCAAAATTCGCCAAAATTCTATTATAAATAATATTAACACACATTACAGCTCTAATTTTGTGTATTTGCGCCAGTAATTTTCAGAAAAAGATTTATTCCTCTCTTACATAGTTATTTAGAAGTAGCTTCATATGTCAGTTTACTTTTACCATTAAAAAATGTTTTGTTGCATTATATGACTGCAAAAGCCTTTTAGCAGTTTCATGTAACAGGAAATATCCAGTAACAATTTTGAAAGTAGTTATCATAGCCACAAACACTCTCCCCACAAAAAGACAAAGAGAGAGAAAGAGAGAAAGAAAGAGGAAGGGGGAGAGAGAGAGAGAGAGAGAGAGAGAGAAACCTCTGTGCTATTATTTTTAATTGTTCCATAATTTATCACGTGTTAATATTTTACACCGTCCCTTCACCTAGAATGATTTTACTGCCTTTCTTTTGCCCAGGGCTACCACATATTTTTCAGGGATTTACATGCATTCAATGTCTATAGTCCAGAGCATTAATATGTGTGTGTTTATTTTGTTCATCAGGTTGCATTAGTCCATCTTAATATGCTATTCCTGGTATGTGATGTTTTGCATACATACAGAGAAAGTAGCACTCTTGTGACCTTTGACTTTTACGCTTGCTATCAAACATCAGCCATAATACTAATTACTGTTTTGAACAATATGCACGAATGGCTATTTTACATGTGAAATTATGACTGAAATATTTCTACACCTATATTGGTTCTCACTGTCAGGAAGTTTCTCCTTAGTTTTAGGAGAAAAATTAACTTCTCTTTTTGTTCAGTTTCCATCCATTGCTTCTTGTTTTGCCTTCTGGTGCTTTGGAAAATACTTGCCTATACATTCTTTCTGGCAGCCCCTTAAAAACCTGTTGCCTATCACACTCTTGGGCAAAGCATGTGAGCCATTTCTTCCTTTCAATGGTCTATGAAAGTACATCTATAGTATGTAGATAATAAAGTTGAAAAAAGGTGAACAACATTTTTATAGAACTATAGATATGTTGAGGCTGTGTGTGACAAGGAATGGCTGGGAGGAGAGGGGCCAGGCGAGGGACTCCTTGACGTAAGTGGCATTGAGTTGGTCACGCCCACCCAGTCACATGACCATGAAGCCACTCCCACCATCACATGACCAAGCCACGCCCACAAAATAAGCCACTCTCACAGAACTGGTAGTAAAAAAAATTAGAACCCATCCTTGGTGTGTGTGTGTGTGTATTAAATAATTGATTGAAAAGGGATAATGTTGATTATTTTTCATGAATGATATATGTAATCAAATCAAAATTAGTCCTTTGGCGTGTTATCCCTGCTTCCCTTCTCAAAGGCCAAGTGTGGCCCTCAGGCTGGATAATACACACCCTTGTTTCAGATTCTGCCATTGCCACATCCTCCTTTTATTTAATCCTGAAAATTAAATCTGCACTCCAATAGCATTTCTGGTTGGGCCAAATGAATTACGGTCACATACTAACCTGATTGTTTTTTCCTAGGCAACTTCTATTGCACGTTGCATTCCTCGGTCTCATCAGACATGACTATCCCCAGCAAAGCTTCCTTCAAAGAAGCATATGAGGTAGGTAGGATGGCTGCCTTTTCAGAATCTGGCTGAGTGTTAGAGCAGAGCAGGAATAAGTGGATAATCTTGAAAGGATTGGAGTATGTGAGAAGGATCTTTTATGTGGTTTTGTCCAGATTGCTGACAGTGCTGAGGCATGTGGGTTGACAAAGCAAAGTGCTTTAGAACAATATCTTTAGACATGCAATGGAAAATATGATATCATATAAGCAACACAAGAAAATATATATTATATAAGCAATATATAATATAAGTATACATCATTTCCATCTTGGGCAACACAAGCCTAATTGAACAGAATCTCAGTTGGGAGTCATTGACCAGGAAATTGATTGTGTGTGTGGATAGCAAAGTAAAACTGATGATTTGGGGGTGTGGCTATCAACAACAACAACAAAAAAGGAATCCTGTAAGGAAAAAAATCAAAACCAAATTAGCCTGCATCATAATCCCTTTACAAAAATCTACTATACTTCTGAACATTGTGTCTCTCCCTCCCACCTGCCAAAAGAAATGATTGTGTTTGAACACCACAGTAAGAGTTGAATGTTAATTTATTGTGACAAGCAGTCTGCGGCTGATACTGTTTGTTTGCTAATGCTTGGTTCCACTTTCTTGTGGGTGTGATTAAACAAACTTGAACAGCAAACATAACATTATATAAGAACTGTGAACGGTGGCTTCGTTTACTAAGCTGGAATCAATGCAAGAACAAAATGTAGCATATGATTCTCATCTATAAAAAAAACATACTTCTTTATTGCATGCAGAGTTGAATCCTGTTTCGCAAGACGCTGCTCCTACTTTCATTCAGAGTTGAGAAGGAATAATTATAACACTGCTTTCTCTTTCTCTGTAAAAGGTGCAAGAAAGAACAATCAGAATGATAGGAAACTGGCTTCAAATTCAGAGTTTTTACATTTTAAAATAATTTTTATTTATTTTATTGAATAATTTTTAAAAAAGTAAATAGCCTAAAAGAAAATAAAGATAATAAAGAAAAATAATAAATAGTGTGTGCATGGGGGGAGGGGAGACTAGAATTGGGAATGAAATAGATTAGTAAAGAAGCAGCTTCTGATCTTGGTAGCAGTTATAAATATATTTATATTTTGCCTTCTCTCTCTCTAATGTTACATCATAATACTCTTTTTTTTATAAGCCCCCCTTTCTAACCTACAAACCGATAAATCACAAATTATTTTTTTCTCTTTTTTCAGCAAAAAAAAGTCTATGAGGAGTTCCCAGTACTGATAAATCTAATTGTTAATGTTTCTCTAATCAAAACAAATTAATTTAGCTATGTTAGTTCTGCAATGTTCACAAACCCCATTTCTCCATTGTGGGTGTTTCAGAGTCTTTCCATTTTTTGCATATAATAGTCTCACAGCAATAATCATTTATCAAAATAATTTTCCATGGCTATTTTTTAATTGGCTATCCATTAATCTCAGCCAGAAAAGTTCCAGTTTCAATTAAATGTTGATCTTTAAATTTCTTTGTATCATTATATGTATCTGAACCCAGAAATTTAGGACTTGAGGTTTAAGAGGTTGAGGTTTGAGGTTTTATCATTCCGATCAGGGATGATAAAAATGATACTTCATGATGTCCATATTTCCAACATAAATTTGAAGTAACTTTATACATTCAGATAATTTTTCTGGAGTCATATACCAATGGATATATCATTTTATAAAACAGTCACTTTTAGATTATAACATAATGTAAATTTCAATCCTTTTAAGCATGTAACTTCCTACTGTTCCATCAGTATGTTATGTCCAATTTTATCAGGCATCCTTAGTCTATTTTTTCATTTGTTCTTTTTGTGTTACAAATGTCAGTAAAAATTTATACTATACATTTTGGGAGTTACATATTCATCATTTGCAGATAGTTCAATTTCAAATTCCTTCATCTGCTGTTCAATTCCAAATGTTCTATTATCTGCCATAAATCTTTCTCTTAATTGTGCATACAAAAGCCATTGAAAACTCAATTCCTCTGCAGTCACTTTCTCTCTTGATTTCATTTTATATTCTCCATGTTCCTGTTCTAACAACTCTCGATAGGTTAACCTTTTTTCTTTATGTACTGTTTTTTTCCTATAAAATGTTTCTTGTGCTGAGACTCATAAAGGAATTTTCAGGCACAATCTGAATTTATATCCGTTTCATATTCTCAGTATGGTACTTCTAATATAATTAATATCCTTATTAAGTTTTATTGTACCGTAGAAAACCATAACATCTGAGCATCAGATTGTGCACTTCTTACTCTAAAATTTATTTCTCAACAAAACCTACACTTTTATCCAAATTAAGCAGCAAGCTGTGAAATACAATTTTAGATCCGGTAGTTCCAATCCTCGTTTCTTTTCATCTTGGAAGTATTTTATGTTTAATTTTTGTTGGGTGGGGGAGGTGTTTCTTGCTATACAAACTTAGATATATCTTTCTGCCATTGTTGCTAGCACCTGTAAATTTTCAATAAATCTGATCACTGTCTGATTCTGGTCATGTAAGAAGGGAAATGCTTTGTGTAGGATATGATCAAGTCTTTGAGTGCTGTACCACAGTGGTTATAACAAAAAGTGATTAACAGATGCCTGGAAATTAATGTTCTTGGTGGTTTTATTTATCATGATATATGTTGTTTATCATATTATTTATTTCTATTTATTTATTAGTGATAGTTTTGGAAGTAGTGTGTCTCTCCATATTATTTCTTTGAGTTATACCTCCCCTTTAATTCAGGAGCCTCAAACAGCATCAATAACACTCCTTCCTTCTATTTTTCCATATGGCATTAACTCTGGATCAAGAAGAATGACCAGGTTCTCCTCAGGCCTAGGTCAACGTCTAAATCACAACCCCACAGTTACTTTAGTTGTTGGATACATGCAGATACTGTTGCATTAATGGGCAGTGGTATCTTATAGGCTTTCTATTCAGAGCCTGCTTGACTACGTTGAGAACAGAGTATCAATTTGATAGTTTCTTCAGATGTTTTTATATACTTGCAACTCGTTTGCAAACTTGTTGTGGTTTGTTTCTGCAGGATTCATCCTATCTGGACAGTCCACCAGACGAAAACATTTTAGACTTGGCTACTGAAGAAGAGAGGGTGGTAAAAAATCCACACTGGCAAAGCCTGGATGAGAATATGCCTCCCTTTGTAGATCAGCTGCCAGAACAGCAGCCTGAACAACTTCAGAAACAAGGTAGTGAAGGCCCCAGCCTATTCCCATCAGAAAAGGAAGATGCCAATAAAATAAACTCCTCACGGCGTCCACATCAACTGTCCTCTCTTGTGGGAGATAAGAAGGCGAGTGACTCTGTTCCCAAGGCTGATTCAGCTTTTCAGATTGATGGAAGTAGAAGATCACCTGAAAATATGGCACAGGACCGAACAATTCGGAGTGGTCACTCTAAGGGAGAGCCTTGTCTAAATCTCCTTTCACGAAGTCTTACTAGTCCTGGAGAAGGTTCAAACCCCACACTAGAACAAATGGAATGTGAAATCATCCAGAAGAAGAAGATTTGTTTGTCAGACTTGGAAAAGCTTGAATTATCCAGGCTGAGTCCAATTTCAAACCCGCTTGATGTTTCAGCTACAGGGCTGGAAGAATCCAGCTTCAGCAGAGAATCAGGTTATTTTCCTTGCTTATTTTTTTTTATTATTATATCTCATAATGTTCCAAACAGATGATAAAAGGGAGAAGGAATAAAGACTCAACAAAAGAGAGTGAATGAAAATCAGATGTCTGTGATTTACATACTTCCCCCTCACTGCCCCCCCCCCCCCATTTTGTGTGGAATTTTCCATAATGCAAGGGAAATTTTGTCATGGTATTCAACCTATGGAACATTTCTTTTCTTTGCTGCCATTTAAAAAGATTATGAACTCTGTGTTCCTTGCAAACAAAAAGTTCCCTCATCATTAACCACAGAAAGTTGTTCTCTAGCTCTTTTCCATGACATTGGATCTCTTTGAAAATTATAATAGGCATTGATGTTTGAGGCAGTTTCCAGTTTGTCCATATCAGTTCAAGCAGCTTGCCACGCTTTTTTCTTCACTCTTTGATCTATTTATTTTTTACTATGCAATTTTCCCATTTCCTGCATCCTGCAGGAGATCTTTACCAACTTCATTTCTTGGCGCTCCTCAGAAAACCAAGGTGCCAGTTGAGAGGAGGCTGTTCAGGATCAATCCTGGCCAGTGATGTGATTGTCTCTGCATTCCAGACTGGTGAAATCCTCTAGCATTGACTAGAAATTTTCCAGATCCATCAGGTGCCTGAATGAGCCATGTTAATTGGTCTTTCATCCCTGTGAAAGCTATGGGTATAGTTAACCCTATGATCAGCAGGAACAGACTTGTCCAGAACTAGATGGGCTTTCATCAGCTCTGAGATACAATCCAGTTCTAATGTATGACTAACAGGGGTTAGTCATACATTAAGGGTTATAGGCCAGGAATGACCTGGGACAAATCCAGGATGCTCATGTACTCCTAAACTGCCTCCAAGATTAAAATCACTTGGCACCACAGTCTGGCTGAATCCACAACCACAGCAAATGGAATCAAGCTGTCACACAATGGAAATGGGAAGAGGTGCAGTCATGCGGCTGGGAAGACAGTACAACTGCAGTATCTCCCGCTGTTCTTTTTAGCCCAGCCTTTCAAACATAGCCTCATGGATGGATTTCAATGGGGAGGATATGTGTTTCCCCCCTCACCCAGGTGGGTCTTGATGGCACATCTTAGTCTACCTTCTCATTCTAAAAGAAGCTATGAATGAGGATAGGCCTGGGATTCCAAAGCAGCAGTCAAAATATGATATATTCAGCAATCGAGCTACCTGGCTCAAGAGAGAGACTGGGACTATAGTTCCAATTTCTCTTTCCCTAGAATGACTTTTCCTCATCTCCAGTCATGTTTTTCTGCTTTTTACTGTCATTGTCTGGATATGCCTCCTTCATATCCCACTTCACATAATCTTTGCATTGTTCATAAACACAAGCTATGCATTATTCTTATTATGTAGCACTTGGCTGCAATATTGATTTTTGTTAGATGAAGTACAGATGTCTATGCATGTATTTCTATATGTGATTTATTGAATACAGCCTATGTTGAAGATAGACATCTCTTTATCTGCAACTAAAAATCCCCCCCTCTCCTGCTCTACTTCAACTTTAGAAAGCAGAAACGATCACTTCAGTCAATGAATCATTAATCCTTCATTAAAGTTTGATGGATTTTATCCTTTGAATCTAAAGTTTGCCCCCAAAAATTTACTTTTGAAGAGTTTTCCCCTTTGTAGAATTAGGTTCTGATTTTGAATGGTGCAGAAATGCCAAAGCATTTGCCTCATTTAACTTTATAAAAGCAAACCTTTCAAATTGTGACAGAGAAATTAGCACCATCCTAGGTTAAAGCTTGCAAGTTTAACATAAAGAGACCCTGTGGCTCTGTTACATGCAAAGTGAATACAGTATTTTTTGTCATCATAGCTGTTTTTCTTTAGCAGATTTTCTGGAGGTTGCCAGTGACAGTGAGGAGGAGGAGGAGGAGGAGGAGGAGGAGGAGGAGGAGGAGGAGGAGGAGGAGGAAGGGAATTTAGATCCTGGGACAAACATGGTGAGTCAAGACAGCTGAATTCTAACAAAACAATGTTTGGATGCATAGTTCAAATATTTCTCAGAGTTACTTTTATGTATTATTAATCCAGGAGAATCATAGTGTCATTATATTAGTATGTAAAAAGCATTTGTCATATTTTCTTAGTGTTATTTTTCACTTTTATAAAAAAAATCTGCATGCTCTTTCTTCTGTATGCCATCAAAGATTTTAAGCTGCTTCTTTTTCTAATTATTTTGTTTTTCTGATTTTTCTATCTACAAGTTTCTTCGTTGCCTTCCTTTTCTCTTTATCACGTACATCTTTTCTCAACCTGAGCATTTTCCATGTGAGTGGATTCTGGCTTGCAGAATTCTCAGCTCCAGCAGTACTGAATTCTGGGGAACATCTGCATTGGGAGAACACATCCCTTCACTACTTTTTCTACTAAATGTCTGCATCATTTTTCCCTGTATACATCACCTACTCTTTTTCTTCTTCCTTACACACAAGGTTCTTAGAAGACCCATTTCTATTCCCTGTATCTTTTTACATATGATTGCTATTTTGTTGTGGTCACCCTGGCATTCTTTTACTGTCTTCTCTTTACAACTGTTATCAAGGGTTTGAAACGCCCAGCAACTCCTTTCAATAAAAGAGCATAAATACAGGCTGGCACAAGTCTCAACACACTTCTTTGAATCCACTGGGGGATAGGAGGAGTGTGAGGAGCAGTTACTCAGCAGTTGCTATCCCATTAGCTGGTGATACCAATCTTTAATTTTTCCTAACAGGGAAGTAAGGGTTAGAAAATGGCCATAGGTAATTTAGAATCGGTTTGTAGGTCTCTGAAACAAAAGCAAATGTTTCTGTACTAAAATATTGATTCATAAGATTTTTACAAAGTTCATCAGGCTATCTACAGTGAAAACAGGGAATGCCTCCATGCACTTTACAAGTTAAGACTGTAGTTAACAGACTCTTTAAAAGGTGTAACTTAAAAAGGTGTAGAATGGAACTTTGTTGGTTATTCTTGAAACTTTGACAGGCCTTTCATCTTTTGCCCTATGATCCAGACCAAGAAATCTCAAATCATGGTTTACAATTTGGGTTGTGAGCAACTTTTTGAAAAGCGGATTCTTGTGCAAGCAAAGCAAGTGGCATTGTTCCTATTACCTAGTAATTTCTGGCTTGCTATGTTTTATATCTGTAGTTTTTGGAATATTAGTGAAGTTCACTATATTTATTCATTGTTTTCAATTTTTGGCCTTTCAAAATGGGAAAAATTTTGTGAGGAGGTAAGAATTAAAATAAGCTTAAATCATAAAAGCATGATGAGTTGTATCATCATATCAGTACATTTATTTCTTGTTCAAGTCTTATTTGTGGGACTAACAGGCATTGTATCTATTCGTTCAACACTGGGAGGGAGGTTGTATTGCAGAGGTTGGGAATTCTACTTTAGCTTGTTCACCAGGCATCTTGATTTTGGGGGAAATTTTGAGCATGTCCCATAAAGAGTATTTTATATTTGGGATGCAGGAGTCATTGATTTTAGCAGCCATGTAAGAGGCAATGGGTAGTCTGAGTCAATCACTACAGATAGACAGTAGCTTTTAAGTCTTCCCTCATGACCTTCTCTTGTTTTTACCTGTGGATATTGTGATTTGCAGCATTTCCTCACCTTAACTGAAGACACTCAGTATCCAACTTGGAAGAAGACGCTGTTGCGACGAGCCAAAGAGGCCGAAATGAAGAGGTTTTGTAAAGCTCAGGTGATTTTTTGTCAAGAAATTATTCAAATAAGGAAATAGATTATTAAAAAATAGAGAAGCCCAGGCACCCTGTGATCTGCAGGTTCACTTCCTGATCTCTGCAGCTATCAAGAATACAATGTGCAATAGTGCAAAATTGTGTAGCAGCATCTTCCACAAATGAGATACTCATTTCCTTGGACAGCAACCTTGTTTGGCTGCTTTGTTTCCATGTCATTAGAACTGTGCATGGGGAGGTGGAGAAGGAAGAAGGGGCATGGCTGGCATGTAAAACCTTCTCTCTTACAAGTATAGCAATAGCACTTAAGTTTTATATACTACTTCATAATGCTCTCTGGGTGGCTTACAGAGTCAGCATTTTGCCTCCAATAATCTGGGTTCTCATTTTACCCACCTCAGAAGGATGGAAGGCGGAGTCCACCTTGAGCTGGTGAGGACTGAATTTCTGGCAGTCAGCAGAATTAGCCTGCAATATTGCTTTCTAACCACTGCGCCACCATGGCTCTTGTAATAAGGAAGATATAACTTCTGAATGTGATATTTCCAGAGACGTATACCTGTGTTTGAAAATGTATAGGGATGTTTCTTTATTATTCCTGCTTTCTGTGTTGATTTTGCAAAAATTCTTCTGTGACGTTATTAATGCCTTAACCTTGAAGCTACCTGGATCCTAGTAAAGACTTAAATGTGATGTCATCACTGACCTGTCTTAAAAGGGTTCCTTTTCCTGAAATTCCCGCCCCTGCTATAGAATCTGGTTGCAGTTTCCTTTTCTTGCATTTCAAAACTTTTGTTTTAATCAATGTTTATTTTGACCAACATTTTTGCAGGCCATCCAGAGGCGGTTAGAAGAGATTGAAGTGACTTTTCGGGAGCTTGAGAAGCAGGGCATAAAGGTGGAACAGTTTTTGCGAGAAGAGGCAGGTAAGAATCTGAAACTTCCTTGAATAGGAATGGTGTTTGGAGATGGCCACGTATAAAGAACTGGTGCCACAAACTGTCAGATTTAACTTCTGACACCCCCCCCCCCATCATATTCTTTAGGAACAGAGTCTGAACTGAAGAAACAGTGGATGAACCAGTTGCTCACGTTGATCCAAAAGAAGAACAGCCTGATGTCGGAAGAGTCTGACCTCATGATTGAGTAAGGAACTCTGCAAATTATGTTAGTTAGGATCTATAACTCATTTTGACCATAGCAAATTGATCCAGCGCTGCTCTTTATTGTGCCATAGGAATTATAAGGGAGACCACAAGCCATTTGTGGTTTCTCCTCCCACTAACATAACCTTCAATCAAACAAGTGGACTAGCTTCTCTGTTTATATAAAAAACGGTCAGAATGACCCCTAGATAGCATGAACAGTATTATCACCCCAGCTGTGTCCCAGAAAAGTGTTAGAAATGTAATTTCACACTCCAAAGAAGGTAATCTGTTTGACATGGAGTATGAATAAAAGCATTCTGCCCTAAAGAGAAAAAATATAATTGACACCAACTCATTGTCCTTTATTATTTCTGTTACCTTTTACCTAGTTTCAAACAGCCTTCGTAATGTTTTGGATTAATAGCTCCTACAATTTTTTATAATACTGTTTCTTCTAACATTGTGAAGCCATCCAGTATCGTTTTGGAGTTGGGTGACCCACAAATGTGATAAATAATAAATAGTAGAATCAACGCAACCTACGTATGATTAGAAATTATGACAATCAGAATCAAAAACAGGAGATAAGTACCAGCTTTTCATTCTATTAACTCAAAGCAAAATCAAAAAAGAAAGAAAAGCTGCACTATAATAGCACTCAGAGGCTACCACCCAGTGGTGCTATTCAGCCAGTTCTATCCGGTTCGGGCAAACTGGTAGCGGCCCACCCTCCCAGGCGTCATCACGTCCCATTTTTTTGATGCTCTGCACATGTGCAGAAGGTCCTGCATATGCACAGAGGTGGTGCGTGCGAGCGAAACGCATGCGCTCTCTCTCATTTGCAAACCGGTAGTGAAGGTAAGTGAATACCACCCCTGCTACCACCTGTAAGTCGAAGAATGAATTCAAGTAAGTTCTGCCATTTGTAATGGTGATGAGATTTGCATACCATGCTAAATCATAAATGATAACTTCCAAACCACAGTGGCTGAATATTAAGCCCAGATTTATCAACTATATTTTGCACAAGATGTAACAACTACTATTGCAACATGACTCAATCACAGAATGTGACTTAAGACTAAAATGAAAATTCTGAGCGTGAATCCCTGGAAACCCATGGATAGGCAATCTATACTAGAGGATCCTTTAGGGTGAACGCACTGCAAGAAGAATATAAAATAAATATTCTACTAGTAAAGTGGCCAGTAGTTGGAAAAATAACTTGAAAATACTGACAATCTTGCTAGGATACTTCTGTTAGCAAGGCAAATATGCCTCAGCTATACTGATGTCATCTACTGTATGCTCTTCCTCATTTAGTATGGAGTTTTTGAGATGAGTGTGTGTGTGTATATGTGTATATGTATGAATACACAGACCACAGACACATACACAAACACACACAGAAGGCAGCACTTTGCAATGAGAGAATCAGTACAAAAGCTCCAGGGAAGGGAATTCCTTATGTTGTCAGGAACTTTTTCTTAATTGTGGATAGTAACAATGACGATTTTTTTTTAGTGTGCAAGAGCTGAAGCTGGAGGAGCAGCAGTGCCAGCTGGATCAAGAGCTACGGCGCTACTATAATCTGGATGGTAAGAAAGAACACAATAGATTGTTGTGGGGTAAGAGGAGGAGCAGGAGGAAGGTGTGTTGGATATGTTCTCCACCTTGAGTTATTTGTAAAATAATAAAAGTAGGATGCAAATAAATAAATAAAGAGCTGCCCAAGCTCATGATGAAATGAACAATAATAATTTTTGCCCTGAAAATAGCTGCTATTTCATCAGCTCAATTAATTTATACTCAGAATTGTTTTTGAATGGTTTTAGATAGCCAAGAAATTTACTAATGTAGTAGCCCTGCTGTGATTGTGAAAAGCCAGGAACCTGGGGGTCATAAGTCACACAGCCCTGAAAGACCCAACGTTGTGAAAGTTCTAAACAATGGGCATGTCCATTGGGTAACAAATATGCTCTCAAAGTTGAAAGAAAAGGTTTGTCTGCCAAGAGGAGTTTCCCATTTGCCCTCTGTGGACAAATATGCATGTTTTGTCAAAGTTTGGCTTTGACAGCATATTTATTATGGTCATTTCCAGTCTGATATTCTCAGGATAGCAAATGTAAATAAAAGACAGGTAGTATATGCTTACCTTCTGGTCTTAAATTTTTCTTTTTAAATAATAAAAGAATTTGGTTGAGAATAGTCAATAGCCCATTCAGCAAGAGGTTCTGTACAGCTAAAAACAACATGCATTCATTCCATGAATGAAAAAAAAAAGCATTTAGTTATGTTTGCTCTGCGTGCATTGAGTGATGTCACATTGGGGCTGAAAAACTAGGAAAGTTTATGTTCATTTATTCATTCATCTGGGTTACGAAAGTATAATGAAGTTTTTAATTCCCGAGTTTCCACGTGATATATTTTCACTTTGACAAAATAGTAAAGGATAGAGAATTTGCAGCTCTTCAGATGTTGTCTGTTTCCAAAAACGATCAGCCTCAGCATAACCAAAGAGGTTTGGAGGTGTAATCCAGATATTTGCAGTTCCACCAGTTCTTTTTCTTCTTTATTATGTAATTGAATATTATGATGGTTCCTTATTCTGAGCATGTGACTTTTATTTTAAAGATTCTTTGAAAACGTCCGAGGACCATGAGTCAGAGAAGATGATCCTGTCCCAACTGGTTGCAATAGTGAATCAGCGCAGTGCTCTCATCGAGATGCAAGAGAGGAAGCGACTCAGTGAGCTTTCTGAGCATGCTCCAGTGATGGAAAATTCCTAGAATACTTGAGTTCAGGTTTATCTGGTGGATAAATTTGCTGAATGCCTTTCATATTTGGCATGCCGTCCCATTCTAGATTCTGATGAACAAGCCTGAGCTTTTGCAACTGATGCAACTTGCTGCATTTGATGCAACTACAGCTACAGTTTTTTAAGTATTTTAAGAAATAATAAGGAAACTATGTAGAACTGCTTTTCATTGTTTGCAGATACAACTGTTGAAGGCTTTAAGAAAGCAGTCTATTTGCAGCATTTGGAGGGAAAATAATATTCAAAAGATGTACCTATTATTTAGCTATTGTTGTATATATTTGCAATTAGCATGCTCCACTTGACACAGGGACTCATCCAACAAAAAAGATTTATTTCACCCTACTGTTACAGGCGACCCATGTTTGTGATCTAGATGTGATAAATTAGGAGGGACTATATTGTTTAAGTAGAGAAGTATTCTAAAAGCAAAAAAGCATTATCCCTTCATGAAGTTCGGAGGAGCCTACAAACTGTCCAGAGTTGTATTCTAGAGGAGGACGATTAGTTAAAATCTCTTGAAGGATAACAGAATCAACCGAGTATTTCAGAGGAAAGAAATAGATGCCCTATAATAAAAATTAAAAATGCCATCAACACAGGCCTTCTGTTATAATAAATGTACATTTCTCTCACATTTTTTCATGTGCCTACAAGCATAACCTTGTAGGACAAGATGTTGAAGCTGGACCAGTATAGCTGGAAAATGTATGCTCTTCCTGCAAAATAAACAATGAATGTGGATGCAGATCACAATACACTGCTCCTGAAGAAAAACTTCAAGTGAACAAATGTTATTTGGTAACTAAAGTCAATTTACAATCTGAAAGCTGCTACTTTTGTATGGATATAAGCCAACTGGTTTTTTCACAGACTTGCTCCATTAAACATAATGGAGTGAAAAGAAAACGCTCTTTTGTCTTTTGTCATCCAAGCTAATTTCACAATAGAGGAAATATCCATGAAACCTTTTCAAAATTTTCTTGGTCTTGGCCCAATTTCCTCCCAAGAAGTGGCCAGGATTATGTTATTTGGTGTTAAGTAAGATTGCAAATGGCTGCAAAGGCAGACAATACAGTTCTCAGCTAGAGGTAATTAAGCCAAGCCTGATCGTGAATTTGAACTAAAACCAGTTAAAAATAATTTTCACTTCAAGTATTTTTGAATAAAAGAGAAATTTAGTAGATGAAAGAAAGAGCCTCAAGAGCCACAAATAGCTCAACAGGCTAGATAGCCTGTTATTAACATCCAGCTGTCTGCAATTATTGCAAGTTCGAGGCTCAAGGTCGACTCAGCCTTCCATCCTTTCTAAGGTAGGTAAATTGAGGACCCAGTTTATGGGGGCAATAAGTTGACTTTGTATAAAAATATACAAAAGTATGAAGGCTATTGCTTAACGCATTGTAAGCCGCCCTGAGTCTCCGGAGAAGGGCGGCATATAAATCTAATTAAAAAAAAATACATGTTCCAAAGATGCCATTTTAGGTAGAGGTGTGTGCCTCCTTCTTTACAGACCCTGGATGATTTATAACTAATTTCTATTATATTTTTAGTAGTATAATCTAGGTTTGGGTATTGCAGCTTTTAAATCATCTTTCAAAAATCACTTTTTGACTCAGCCGATCAAGTTCCTCTCTTGTCTTGGTTGGTTCTGATTAACCCCACCCTAACATAAGTATAATAGAGATTTGCAAATGTTTCAGTCATTGATTGTTCTGTGCACCAGATCCAGGTCTGACTGGTCTGTGCCCAGTACAAAATATGCATATATCATCTGGGCAAAAATAGGGAGGGCAGCAATGACTAAAGGGAGGTAAAAGAGAGGAAAAAACAGAAAGATCAGAGGAAGACTATGTGCATGTGCCATAAGGAGGAGATAGGAGGGAGGGATGGGGTATATCATCTTTATCCTACACATCAAACAAGACTCCACCAAATTGGCCTTGGCCAAAACCCAAATGTTTCATATTTTGGTTACACTGGACTTTGACACTCTTGAGAGAAAAGTAGTTAAGACCTAAGATAACATATATTGCTCTTCTCTGTGAATTTAGGGAAAGGTGGACTATATATGATATTCTGAAGATATCCCTTCCTACAACAATTAAGAACCAGGAACTGGACAGCTCCTAAAGCTAATGCACTTTACACAGTCATCTAAAGCGTAAAGACTTGTGTGTTCAATTCCAGTAAAATGCTTGAATCACATAGAATAACATCTGACTACCTGTAACAGGAAGAGTTGTGGTAAAGCCAAAACTGTCATGCAATGCCTCAGTGTTGTAAAATGAAGCAAAATAGCCAAACACATCTCTCTTGGATATAGCAGCTCTTCTTTCTCACAAGGGCAGGTGGAGCAATTTACGGCTCCTAGAGTTCTGACTTGAAATTTCTCAGGCAAGGTGACACCATGAAAAACAGAGTCAAAGAATTTCTCCCTACCACAAAAGAAAAAGAAAACTAGACCCACCTATTGCATTCCTTAAATTCTCCCCAAATTTTAAAGATAGCACCTAATCCCTGAAGCATGCCCCCAATCTATTCATAAGGATTACTAGTTGCAGTTTTATAAAAGATTAATATCCCAGTTGCAGTGGCATTCATACATGAACTTAAGAGACTGAGAAAGACAGAAAAAAACTTCATGTGTAAGGTGAGATAGAATCCCGTACATCTCTTATTAAAGTAACTCAGTTAATAGTGCTAGAGAACAGCCATCTGCTCTAGAATCTGGACAGTGTGAACAAACATTAACAGAAATAGACTGGTTTGGTTTACAACAAATTTATAAACATGTAGTCCTTGAATTACCATTAGCTTAATGATGGTTGGAAATTACAACCCTGAAAAAAGTTGTTTACAATTGGTCCTCACACTTATGACTCTCATAGCATCCCCACCACCACATGATCATAATTCAGGCACTAGGCAGCCGGTACATATTCATGCAATTGCCACTTCTAACCTTCCCAGACAACTTCCAATAAGCAAATCCAAGGAAGCCAGGTCTGCTTAATCACCATGGCAAAAGTAAAATTGGTTGGCCACATAGTGACTCACTTAATGACCACATTGCTTAGGGATGGAAGTCCCAATCCCAGTTGTGACTGTAATTCAAGGACGACTTGTAAAACTTATTCAGTTGACAATTCAGCTTTAGTTTTGCTAGCCCAGTTCTTCAATTTCTGTTTCCCCGTCAATGAATGGGAGCTACAGTGGTGGTGTGGCCCGCCAGCGGCCTGCGTGGATTGTGACTGATCCCGTTGACAAGGAGGCTGGTGTGGGGTCGCACCAGCAGCCTGCTCAGTCGGCGCTTGCGTCGGACAGCGAGGAGGCTGAAGTGGCTGTGGTGCCAGAGGCAGAGACTCAGCCTGGGTCTTCAGAACCTCCAGAGGCTCCTTCAAGTGGAGAGAACAAAGTGGAGGAGCCTCTTCACAATGCTCAAGCACATAGGGCTGCCAAAAGGCAGGACTGGCTACTCAGGAGGAGGAGGTCTCCTCGAGAGTAAGGCTTGAGGATAATTGGCCACTCCCTTAGCCTATTAAGTCGCACACAGTTAGCAATTGTTGCTGGAAACAACGTTTAATTATTATGCAGCGCATTTTGGACAGTGAGTTTCTTATCACATCTTGGTTTCTGGGCTGGTTGCCTTGGTCACACTTTGTTTACTCTTTGTACTTTATAGCAGGCCAATAAGGACATTTGCACTGAAAGCCTGCATTTTGAAAGGGGTCTGTTTGTAATAAACGGAGTTTTTGAAGCTTGGTGTGTGTCACACTTCTTGGGATCTGGAGCTGGGGCAGAACAAATGGTCAAAGATAATTGTATGCTAAAGTGTTAACACAGCAAGGTACGAATGAAAAACAGATTTCCATCAAGAACATTATTGTAGGAAAAGCAGCTGTGTACAATTAGTAATATTTTATTTTACGCATCTGATCTTACCTGCTTTTTCAGTACAAATTTAACAGACCAGTATGTGTTTAATTCTATTAAAACAGTATTTTATGATAAAACTTGTTTTTTTAAATAGCCAGGTTAGTTTCAAAATTCACCCATCAAAATCAACACAAAAAAGATCTAAAAAAAGTTACTGCTCAAAAATTCAGCCTATTAACACCGCCCCCCCCCCTTTACAGTATCAAAGGTTAATTACCATTCCTTATTTTAAAAACAGGGAACTGTTATTGCTGAGAATCAGACGGACTTGCTATTCCCACCTCTGCCCAGCCTTTTGGTCCATAACATCCATCCAACCATCCAATGTTTCACCTGCTATTGAATTTCTCCTGGAGCGTCTGCAGCCCCACCCGCATCTGTTCCTCTGTTCCCCGCAGCACCTTCACTTCAATGATGTGGAAGAGATACAGCACAGCTGAGATAAGCAGGATTGACACTGAGAGTAGACTGAGCAAAGAGAAGGAGAGCCTGGGGAAGGGCTGCTGGAGAGTTCCACCAAATATGGAACTCATTGCCATGGCTCCTTGTATGACCAGCAGGAGAAGAGACAGGACAGCCATGCGGCCACAGAAGTACTGCTGTCGTTTTGCCGAGTGTAACCCCACTTGCACCTCCAGACGGGCTTCGTTCAAGACATCCACCAGACCTGGCTCTAAAAGCAAAGAGAATAGGAAATTAGCTTCATATAAGTGCCTGGGTAGAAAAGTATAGATCAGTGTTTCTCAACCTTGGTAGCTTGAAGATGGGTGGACTTCAACTCCCAGAATCCCCCAGCCAGCGCTGCTGGCTGGGGGATTCTGGGAGTTGAAGTCCACCCATCTTCAAGCTTCCAAGGTTGAGAAACACTGGTATAGATGAATGATGATATAGGCTGTGACAAAGTAGAGAAGGTAGTAAATAGCATCGGCTATCCTGCTACATGATCTCCTAGATTTAGGGGTCCCCAACCCCTGGTTGGTGGCCCAGTGCCGGAATGCAGCTCGTTCGCAACCAGAACCAAAAAACGTGGTGGGCATGGATGTGCAAAACAGTATTTGTGAAAGTGGTGCCCGTGCACACATGCAAACCATCCCCCCTCCCCATCCTGCCGCCGCCGCCTCCACCGGTTTGCCAAGCCAGAAAGGTTGGAGACCCCTGTCTTAGATACACAAACTGTATATGAGAGGGATCACTTCAAACTAAACACAGGATATGGTAGGAGGCTTTTCATACACAAACTTGCACAGAGTTGAATGAGGTAAAAAGGCTGGCAGAGACTAATAGTGCTCTGGTCGGATTCCGAGCAAGAGAAGAAGAGAATCAGCAAGCAAGCAAAGATTTAACAGCCCCAGGCATTCTCCGGGCTAATAGATGATCACCGAAAAAGAGAATTATGCAGCCTAGCACTGGTATACTCAGCAGAGACATCCAGAGGAAGAAGAAACCAGAGAGAAAACCAAGTCTGTGTTCATTGCAAGAGATCGCCAGCTAAAGTTTTAATTAAAGTCCTTGATTAACTCTCTGGGGAACTTAGTAACAATTACATTTTAAAGGAGGTATAGTCAATTTTAGCAGAAGCACTGCTGCGGCAGGCAGGGAGCTAGTTAATCCCAGAATGTTAAAGCAATTAGGCCATAAAGCAATTCACTATATTCCCCTGAAGACAGAAACCAAAAGAAGGAGAGGAGATGAAGCTGCTGAAGATAAATGTGGATATTTGTTATACTGCAAATAAAAAAAAAAGTGAATTAGCTCGCAAGAAAGTCATTGTATGCTGTCTTTTGTCTGACTGATCCTAAGAACCCTCTCACAGAAGCAGAAGGAATCTAGAGATTCCAGATGTTGCTTAATGTTACAGCTCCAAGAATCTCTCAATAATAGCCTCCCTCTCTAGGAACGATGGTTATTGTGGTTCATATTCTCTGTTCCTGCTGCTTTTGCTGTTTGTGGGAAACCAATGAAATCTGAGCACTCACCACCTGGAAGATTGTTTTCACTTTTATTTGATCGGACTGCAGAGAGTGTCACTTTGACAGCTTCATGGTCAGAGTAAGGGAAATCCTTGCCAGGAGCGGTTCCTATAGTAGTTTCATGAATATTGCATCTAATATCGTATTGAGATGAGCCCTGTAAGAAAGGACAGACAAGATGGCAAACTCTTTGTTATCTACAGACAGCATGACTAAAGAAACACGCCCCCCCCCAAATGTTATAGCTAGATTATGAGCTACAAATAATGCAGAAAAAAAATGGAATGTTATTTTCTTAGAAAAACAGAAGCAGTTTGAAATGTCCAAAAAAGAACTAGATTTACCCTAGGAGAAATTTCTAGCTTGTTGTCATATAATCTGTTCACAAAAGTAAGTATCACCAAGGAACATGATTCTACAGCATCTCCTGGTAGTTTGTTCCTTTGGCTAATTTTTTTATCTACTGTAATTAATCTTAAATGTCAACAATTGCCATTTAAAATCCCCTACCATATATTCAGATTTAGGCAATGCTTAGCTTCTTGCCTCTGAAAGGAAGACAGCTCTGATTTAAGGTAATCCTATCTTGCCCCAAAAAGATTAGATAGTAAACAGTTGAGATTTTTCTCAACAAATCTAAGTTGACCCTCCATTTTAATGATAAAGGTCAGTTAAGTTAGAGAACAGCAAATTAAAGGAGAATTTAAAAAGGATTTTCAGTCTTTCTGTTCTGATACTTTAGTCTCCTGAATGGGTTTCAAGAGGCTACTTAGAAGTGTTCAGATTCAGTCTAAGAAAGCAGCTGTAATTGTATTTCCCTGCCCACTGGAAAAACAGGTTAACAAGTTAAAGATGATCTTTCCATAGAAGCGAATTGGATTGAAATGGGAAGAAACAATAGCTGTGGGCCAAGTATTGTTGTTCTGGGTTCAATCAGGTTATTTCAATGCTCCAGGATAGCAATGCTATCCTACATTTTAAGAGTGCACAATGCTTCAGAACAGACATGGGTGCTCAGGTAGCATTTCTCTGCAACTTCTAAGTCAGTTTTTCTTAGAATCAGGGAGCTGCTCCCCCCATACACACACAACCATCACATGCCCTGGTAAAAAATAAAAAAGGGAGGGGGGTGCATTCAATTTAAGCAATTCAGTCAGGTGCCTTTGATTCTGGCCTTGATGCTGAAGTGCCACACAACCCTTCTGCTCTTAGCTTTGCACATACTAGCACTGCCTGGACCTTCCTCGCCTGAAAAGCCACTCTCCTGAGAGCAACTGTCAAATGAACACATCAGTAAACAACAAGTAGCTGAACCAAAGGATAACGATGAAAACATGGAGCAGCTGCCTTGTTCAGTGGGAAGTGTTTTTCAAATGAGAGCTTTCATTCTCACCTGCTTCCCAAGCTCTCTCTACAACACTTTGCTCAGACTCTGTTTTCTAGAATATTAACTTGCACATACTTTATAAAGAATGTAGTCAATACGAATCCCCTGGGGATAACACTGCAGTTCTTTCTTGTTGATGTAGCAGTTGGCTGGCACAAGGGTATAGCCATCTTCACAGCCCTGAGAAGAAGATCAGAGACAGCAGAGACTCTTAACACAACATTTAGAGAAGTTGCAAGAACTCTAGGGGAACTGGATTTCCATCGCAGAAATTTAAATTTGGGGAAACAAAAAGGGAGACAGTGAAATGGATAAAACAGGTCACTTGTACATCAAGCTTTTGAATGAGTGAAAATTATTTCTGAGTCTCCATGACAGTATCAGACATGGACATATTCATGTACTTAATGTGCATGCAAAGAGGCTCACTTTAATTTTCTCTGCGGCTATGAAGGAATCTTGCAGCCCTGTCCATCCTTTCAATAGCCGAATGCCAACATCTTCTGGCTGCATATTCAGATCCCCTCCAAGCAGTACCACATCAGCTCCTTTGGAGGTATGCCTGGAAAGGTGGGAGAGCATCACAAAACAAGAGAAAAGAGTTTTTTGAAATGAGAGATATGAACGGTGCTGTATGAAATGTATTTCTAATGAATAAACATCCTTCTCAATCTCTCTCCCACTGGAGAGACTGGCATGAAATAAACTGAGTTTCCCCTCAGCTAAAGCTTTTAACTAAAGTTAACTTTAAGGGGACACAGGGGGCACAACAAGTGGCACAGCACCTGTCATTGGATTCCAATACAGCACAAACATTTTTTGAACCTTACAGCTATAGTTCTTACTGTATGAACTGGCCAAGTTCCCAGGCTTGAACCACTCGATGGGGCAGGTATGTATCCTTCTCTCGGGAATATTCAGCATGGAGCTGGATAGGGGGAATGAATATATAATTATACATGTGCATTATCTATGAAAGTACACAATCATTATTCCCACATTCATTTTCGTTGCTAAATATAAAATAAAAAGAAAAAAACTTGGTTCGTGGTTAGGAGAGAAAGGTGGAAAGAATTTAAGTTATATCATGAGCTTCTTCTAGAAAGTCTCATGATGAAAATGGACTTTTTGATAGGTATTGCATAGAATTGCCTGATTAATCTTAGATCACAGGTGGATAATCTTAGTTAGCAGATTATTAATCTTAGCAGTTCAGGAGACTGCTTTGTCTCCTGAATCAGAAATAATGTAAATTTGAATATTTATACACACCAGAAACAAATACTTGATATCTTGGGTTGTTGTTTTTTTTTGGGGGGGGGGGGGGGGAGGGAGCCTTTGAGTCAGTGTTGATTCCTGGTAACCACTAGACTAGTCCCAGCATTGCCAAGATTTTTCAGAAGTGGTTGGCTACTACCTTCTTTATAGAACGAGAGACAATGGCTGGCCCAAACCTGGCTTCATGCCTAAGGCAGGAATAGAACTCAGTCTCCCAGTTTTTAGCCTGGTACCTTAACCACGATACCAAACTGGTTCCATTCATATATACCCAACTCAGTAAACAGTATATATTTGTTCAATCTTCCTCCTTTTCAGTCCAATTTTCCAATTTTGTAATGGCAGTACAAAACCATTGATCTGCAGCACTAAAGACTAACCACACTTTGTCTAGGCACACAGAAAAGCCCTGATTTTGTCCGCCCAGATGTCAAGATGCAAAAGAGCCACTTGTGCAGAAAGATGTGGAACCAACCGCAAGGTATTACTGAGGGTGTGAATTCATAAAGAGGACTAACTCAAGACAAAAGATGGAAAGTGTAGACTCTTCACTCCTCTCCAAATGATTTAGTTATTTTGATAGCCTGCTCTAAGTACTCAAGGAGGAATTTGAGAGAAGCTTTCATAATTTTAAAGTGCAACAAAATAAAATAAATAAAAATGCTCACATGAGTTACATAGACGTTGAAAATAATGCCCTGGATCTTTACCACTACGAGACCCACAGATTTGCCACCGAACCAGTCTCCATGCTGGAACTGTGAAAGAATACAGCGCATATAAAACATATAAAACACTGGGGCAAAACTGAAACAATGAGTTCACCAGTAGAAACAGTTGTGCCTTGGACTCTTTCCTAAGCATGTTACTCACCATGTATGGGTAACCATTCACAGAATATTGGTACAAGAAGGTGTCCAGGATCTGATGTTTGGAGAAGATGCAGAGCCCGCTGCCGATCACCCCACTGCAGAAGAATCGACGCCAAATTATTATTTTCCCTATGGTGGGCAGTCTTTGAGAGCTTGGGACCAGACTTTTTGTCAGTTGCCAAAGTTCTGGGAGTGATAGTGTCATTTGAAGAGGTGAGGCAAGAATCCCCTCTTCTTTCTCTCGTTTCTTGGATTTTTCAAAATTAACTAGGAGCATTAAGACCACTGGAAGCTGTATGCTTTTAATTTATCTGGCTTTTGCAAACAATTGTACCATTATCTGTCAGTTTGCCATCAAATTTTGGCAGGTGGAGTTGATTCTCAGGATTGAGAGTAAAAAGGGGTTTTCATATCTCTGATTGAGAACAAGACTCCATTCCCACCCACCATGTGAACCTAAAGCTGAGCTTTCTGGAATATAACTCTGTGACAAACACAGGTAAAGTTTTCCAGAGAAAAAACAGCATCTAGACCAGTGTTTCTCAACCTTGGTAGCTTGAAGATGGGTGGACTTCAACTCCCAGAATCCCCCAGCCAGCGCTGCTGGCTGAGGGATTCTGGGAGTTGAAGTCCACCCATCTTCAAGCTTCCAAGGTTGAGAAACACTGATCTAGACCATGGTCACATGATAGTTGCAGCGTCCCAGGATCATATGATCACCATTTGTAACATCCTGACAAAGTTAATGGGGAAGTCAAATTCACTTAACAATTGTGTTACTAACTTAACTGCATTGACTAGCAAGAAAAATATAAAATGGGGCAAATCTCACTTAACAAGTGCCTCACTTAGCAACAGAAATTATGGTCTTAATTAAGGACTTCCTGTACTGTACATTACAATTTTTTGATCAGCATCTGCAATCTCAGGATAATTTATCTGATCTATGTGCAAAAAATTTGTACAAAAACACTAAGTGGCTCCATGATCAATTGCATTTAAGTTATACAATATATATGATATATATGATATATATGTGTATATATATATATAAAATAATTCCTTTTATTCCTATCCATAGCTGATCTGGGGGTTTAGTTACTCAAGAGTGAATAGGGCTCAAAGTAGTACAGGAAATACAACCGGTCTCCCAGTGTGATGCGAGTATGACTCAACATCCTGCTGCATTTGCATGCAAGCTATCTAAACATCCTTAGTAACCAGTAATAACTCCAAGTTCATTTGTGTCATTTTCAAGAGCAAGGAGAATAACAGGTCCCAAATGAGACACATCCCATTAAAACAAAATTTCAGGCTGTTCAATTAAACTGCCACACCTGGTAGACAGGGACTACTAAACTCAGTTGATAAGCAAAGGAGAATCATTGTTAGAAGGTAAGTCCAACAAAGTTTAGGTTTAGGTATGTGTTTAAGAACACATATTTTTGCAGAAAACGTCTGGAAATGCCTGTGGGAACCCAACACACCTCCTCCCAACTGGCATCTTCCAGCTTAGAGACAGCGACTGGCCCAAGGTCAACCAGCTGGCTTCACGCCTAAGGTGGGGCTAGAACTCAAGTTTCCTGGTTTGTAGGCTTGTACCTCACCCATTACACCCAATTGACTCCATTTATATATCTTTAGTAAAGATGAATATTTCTAATAGTAGCACAAAACCATTGATCTGTAGCATGATTACTGGAAATCGGAAAGAAGTCTGAACTGCCCAGTGGGGGAAACAGTGCAAAAATGCAATAGGTGTACTTTTCCCTGTCCTTGATTGGGAGAAGCAGAATTGGATCAGTTTTTTAAAAACTGTGTCAAGCTCATTTTAAGATTTAGACTACAGTTGTGTATGATTGCCATAAAATCATACCCGTGTAGTTGAGTGCCATGATCAATGGAAGCTCTATGATCCTCAAGACCCAGTGTGCCAACTCTTGTCTTTACCTACTTTTAAGTCTAATCATACTTTGTCTAGTCAGACAAAAAAAATCCAGCTAACTGTAAAATGGAACAACAACAACAACAAAAAAGCTTGTGTTATTCTTCAGCCATGGACACAAATTGAAGCTAATTCTCAAAATTAAAATCTTGCAAAAGCTTTAGTGTTACACCCCAAACAGAATAATGACTGTAAACTGGTGGAAGGCAACTGAACATACTTTGAACACCAGATTGGACAATGCTACCTGGTCAAAGTGATATCATTGTAGCAATAGAAATACCACTTAGAGTTACATATTGTTTCATAGAGCTTTACAGCACTCTCTAAGCAGTTTACAAAGTTAGCATATTGCCCCCAACAATCTGGATGGAAGGGTAGAACCAGGATGGAAGGCTGGAAGGCTGAGTCAATCTTGAGCCGGTCAGGATCGAATTCCTGGCAGTGGGCAGAGTTTGCCTGCAATACTGCATTCTAACCAATGTACCACCAGGGCTCTTGATTCAGAACTAGGAAGGCTTTTTCTGCCTTATTAAATAGTATCAACTGGATATCTATGCCATTCCGAAGTTAAACAAAAGAAAACTTATTATCTGAACCTCATTTTTACCTTTTGAAGTAGTGGGAAGAAGGGTAGTGAATACACAGTTTCTTTTGCAGCATGAGGTAATCTTTTTCACTCCACACCTGAAAAGCAAAATGCTATCATCACAGTGACTGTGAAAAAAGTAACAAAATGGCATGTTCATCTGAGGACCAAGGTCCCTAAGCTTATCTTCAATTAATTGCCAGTCCCAAAATAACTCTTTCATTTGTTATGTTTTTCTATGCATAATCCTTTAAGATTTCTCCAGAGCACAGCAAGGAGGCCTCTGCTGAATTGTGTCACAAAAATTGGCACACCTTTCCAGTGACTGAATTTACCCATTACACTAAGCCATAATATCATTTGCTGCATTTGGGCTTGTGACTAGATACTGTATGAAACAGGTCATGATGGTTTCTTCAACAAAACAAACCATGCCTTTAACATCATGTATGAAAATGTAATATGTCATCAGTTGATGTAGGATTAAAACCCCACTTTTTGTTCCAACCAGATCCATTCTAGCATGTGAAATCTTCACCTCCTGTAAGAGTGCCAGGTCAAATCCCTCCTGGTTAAGGACATCCCCAATCAATGCAACACGCTCTCGTCGCAACTTGCTCAGGTAACGAATAGCCCTAGACAAAGTGAAAAGGAAAGGGAAAGCAGTGAGGGTCGTCACTATGGTGGATTGGAATACGAATTCGCATTGAATCAATTTGTATGTTTACTTATATAAGATTAGTATTACTGTGTGTTCCTTTAACTTGTTTGTTGTTTGTTTGTTTGTTACATTTATATACCGCCCCTCTCCCGAAGGACTCAGGGTGGTGGACAGCCAGCGAATAAAATACAGAAATACAAAATTTAAAACAGTATTAAAATCCAATTAAATCAATTTGACCCATAGTTAAAAACCCTATATTAAACCCCCTAATTTTAATAATTGAATTAAAACAGTTTTTAAAAAAAGAGTAGGTCAGGCCAGCCCGGCTCGCTGAAACAAAAATGTCTTTAAGGCAGTTTGGAAAGCGCAGAGATCAGGGATCCGCCGTATCTCTGGGGGCAACTTGTTCCAGAGGATAGGTGCCCCCACAAAGAATGCTCTCCCCCTGGGGGCCACCAACCGGCATTGTCTGGCCGACGACACCCTAAGGAGGCCCTCTCTGTGGGAGTATACTGGTCGGTGTGTCATATTTGTCATATGTGTCTCCCTCTGTTCAACTCATGCAACATCCTTGATAATCTATATCTGTCAGGGACTACCTGGTCACAGAATGTGTGCCTGTGGGGACACAGGACTCAAGAGACATGGGCTACCCAAGATACTTATTCCTTCCTGCTGTAAAATGCAGGTTGGCTTGTTATTAAGGCCTTGACTGAACATATCAAAGCTATTATTCTGCATTTTTAGAAATCTGCCTGTAATGTATTCACAACCAAGGATTGTATGCTTGTGGTTATCTTCTACTAGTATGTGTACATACTCAAATTATTTTTAGTCATCTTACTAAATAAGATCTGGCTCTTGTTCTTGGCACTTCTGGGTACAATGGACAAGTGACTCACTATAACCCCCAACCTAATACTAATATCACTAATGTGTGAGTCTTCTCCAGTTTGTTGGGTTTTAAGCGATTTTTACCACGACACAGCTTATTCCAAATACTTCATTCTTTACAAATGGTGAAGAAAGAAGTATCATATTAAGGGCCAATCTTAGCCCCAAAGAATTTTGTTTATTTATTTATGGTATTTGTTACCAGAACATTTTTGTGAGCGTCTATGAAGTTATAACTACTTTTATCCCTCCAATGAGGTAAATTGAACTGAAACTAGCAGATGACTCAAAGCCATCTCAGTTCACTCCCAACACCTCAACCATCAGATGGAGTTATTTTTGCCTGGACCATAGTAAAGGAGTTAATTAAAGCCATTATCCATTGTAATCCCTTTAAATATAAATATACGTCTATATACCATCAGTGTCACCAATTTATGTACATAAAACTTAAGACCAATTCTTCTTAAGATACATTAAAATGTCTAGAAGCATTGAATAAAAAAAAGCCCAGTAAGTCTTACTTCAGGAGTAAGTCCACCACTAAAACAGAGAAAATTTGGGTCCTTTCAGAAAATAAAGGATAGCTCCTAGAAATAGATAATTAAAACCTGAAACATGAACACTCAATTAGGCTGACAATGTAGACAATGTAGAATGATATCTAATTCCTTTGGGGCAACTGTACTTTCTTGTTTTGCTAGAAGACGTCTCACTCCATGCAGAAGTATAAAAAGATTTCCAGAAAAAAAATTTCAGACAGACTACAGGGATCAGGTGACCCTGAGGGCACAGATAAACCTCCAAGTGACTTCAATGATTTTCAGAAAGAGGGCTAATGACCAGTGACTGCAAGAATATAAATCCTTCCATTGTCCACCATCCAGTCAGGACTGAAGAAGCTTCTTGGATGAGAAGTGAAATTTCTTCTAGCAAAACCAGTTGCCTTTTGAAAGAAAAAACCTTTCTGACAACCATGATTTAGATGACTGAGAATCTCCATAGAGATTCTCTATGTGTCTTCTCACAGATTCAGAGTGTCTTCTCAGAATTATGAAACACAGAGTCATACCTAAAAATGGGAGCTGTTTTGTCAAATATACAGTCTCGCTAAACTCAAGTTCAAGGGATTAATCTTGGTATGGCCAAAACTTTGGCTCACCTAAATCACTTTGACAAATCACTTTGACAAAGCAGCAAAATTTTAGCATACAATATATATTGGGCTCCCAGAAAATCCACGACACTTAGCTAAGCAGTTATGATCAAAGGAGAGCCATCACTTATATACCCTTGGCCTACAACATTGCACAGGCAAGATAAACAAATAAAGACAGACATAATGGAAATTACAGCAGGATGTTAGAACATTTTTCATAAAACTCATTCATGTGACCTTATCTATCTATCTATTCCTATTAGAGAACGCTAGCTATACAATCTTTGAGAGACGACCAGTGACTATAAACGGTTTGGTTTATTGGGCCACAGGTTCCTGACTGGCTCTTTCCCTTTTTGCCATTCAGGGTCAATTCAGGTTGATGTACATGCAGTTGAAGCAGTTAACAAGTGTGTGGGAGGAAGGGGCATCCTATAGGTTTGATAGTGAATGCAGCTCAAATTGTGTGTGGGAGAGTGGAACTATCTTTTATCACAACAATCTACAGATGTGCTGTATGTGCTAAAGATGCGCTGATGCTTGTGCATTTTCTAAAAGCACACTTCTATCCTTGCCTCCAAATGCTACATGTTTAAATGCATAATAGCAAATAAAATCTCCTAAATATTAGAAAGCCAGCATGTTGAGCCAGCTTGGTGTAATGGTTAAGGTGCTGGCTTAAAACCAGGAGACTGTGAGTTCTAGTGCCACTTTAGGCATGGAAAGCTAACTGGGTGACTTTGGACCAGTCCTTCTCTCTCAGGCCAACTCACCGCCCAGGGTTATTGTGGGAAAAATGGAAGGAGGAAGGCATATTATGTATGTTCTCCTTCTTGAGTTACTTATAAAGTAACAATGGTAGGATTAAAAAAAAATATAGAAAAAAGCAAACCATAGGGTTAAAATGGAACAACAATCTGAAGAATGAGACCTGGTCGATACTTGCACTAGAAGGAAGATCAAGAATCCTGCTACGGTAAATGAGATTTTGAATTTTTAATGCAGAGCTAGGAAACTGATAACTTTTCAAAACACAGTTTTATGAAAAAATACTTTAGAAGTCAGAGAACTAACACTGAAAATAATTGATTGGAATAAGAACTGTTCTCTGTAATACACGAGCGTATTTTTGTACTTGCAAGTATTACAGAGGACAGGAACAAAAACAGAATCCTGCCCCAACCCCATGATGAGCAATTAAATTTTTACCACTCAGCTATATTTGCAAGCTAGACCTAGATCAGCACTGGAATTTGAACTTTCCCCAACAGAGGGAATTCTTTAAAAAAAGCCTCTCTGAATATTATTTTTGTTTTGTAAATAACAGAAATGGGATTCAGAGGCTGGAGCTACTAATACAACATGCATCAGTTACCCCATCTCATTTTGGAAGGTGTAATAATTATTTTCCAAGCAAGTGACTTCTGCACCTAGAACAGAAATGATGTCGGCTGATAGAATGTACACTACTTAAAACGTAAAGAAGAATAAAACTAGGAAAAGCTTATGAGAATTATATTATTTAAAGCAGTTTAGCTGCTTAATGGAGAAATAAAGTTGAACTATTGCAACTACAGGTAATAATCAATTATCAGATTTGTGTTTGAAGACCTTTTCAGATATGCATTATCGTAGCTAAATTTTAATCCACACCATCATTTTGGCAATGCTGCCTGTACAACCAAAACTCTGTTGTAACTATTGTAAAATTGTAACTAAGAACTTGTGGTCCAGAGAGCAGGAGAGGAAGAAAAGAGAAACTGACAGCATTCAAGGAATAATTAATACCAACATCACACACTAAAATTCCAAAGCACAAACACAGGGCAACTATAAACCCCAAAGTGGAAAAAAAATAAAAACCACAGTTTTTAAAGTAATGAGTACAATTTGGAACTCTTGATAATATCTTAGAAATAAGTCACAATGAAAAAAAACTGTTCTGATCAAAGCTGCCCCAAACAAATGAAAAAGATAAACTCACCAGCAATTGAGGTCAAAGATACGAAGCTGGACTACAGAATCCTCCATTGCTGTGGATGCAAGACAATGTACAGGTGAATTCTAATCAACACTTAACACAATGAGAAGTTCTGTTTCAACTTTCTGAGCCAGCCGGGATTTAAGCTTGACCTTCTCCCACCCCCTCTGCCAGAAGAACAGGAATTGTAATTAAGAACTATGGTTTTGAGACTTGTGAGCTAAAGTTGGGGTAGGGCAGTTGGAGGAACTGATTCAGCCAGGAACCTAAGATTTGGTGTACAAGGGCAGAGGAAGCCTCTGTGATAAACCTCTTCTCATCCATTGAATAGTTCTGTCTCTTTAGTTAGTAATAGCAATCAGAAAAGCTTTTGAAATCCATAGCTGCGCAATACAGTTTAATCATCAATGGAAATATGCAAGATTTCAAGTTCTCCAGGACTATTCATTATGGAAGAGAACTCGAAAGCTTGCACACTGTTGTGACATTTTAGTGGGTCCAGATAAAGGAAATGCCCAACGATGGTACAACTATCAAAGTGAAGGAGATCAAAGTCATCCTCCCTTTTACTTGATGCCCCTTAGATACGGTAGATATAAATGCCCATAATTCCTAGATAAATGGCCAGTAGCAGTCAACAGATTATGGAAAGTTGTTCTAGATATTACATCTGCTCACTGTGCTCAGCATTTTTTCTGACTTTTGGGGTTAGCATTTTTGAGTTCACTGTCAGAGCCACACAAAATGGTAGTGGTAAATGTTACACTGTATGAGTTTCAAACAGAAAATAGCAACTACATTTTGAATATGCGCAGATCTTCATTTTTGTATAATTTGTGATAGTTCTGCAGTTTTGGCCATCGTATGTTTCCTACTACTAGACTTGTTTTTTTTTTTTAATTGGCATTTTGCTTCCTAGTTGTTTTGTGTCAGAAATTTCTGAACTTTATCCTAAATTTGCTATAATGACCATTTCTATGTTTGGAAGGCTTTCTCCCATTGATTGATAGTGAGACATTTATTCGAATTTTCTTAGAAAGCACACAAATGTTGTTATGTAGACATGTGCATCAGTTTGGGTGACAAATGTTCTCAGCCTTGGGTTGGGTTTATATAGTGCACAAACCTATAACAGGATGTGCTCATTTATGGCAAATACAGTGCACAATACTAAAAACATCTGAGTTGACTCTCATATTAAAACATTATGATTTGACAGTTTCCTATACAACTAATGAACAAATCTGTCAGTAACTGTCTTGTCTCTTTCCAAACAAAGACTTACAATTTAATTTTAACATTACTCTTTATTTCGTGACCTTAAAAAATTACATATTTTATGGAGCTCAGCTTTGCTATCTGGATACATTTTATTATCGTGATCTCTTCATTATATAGCAACAAGATTGAAATTTACTACATAGTGATATTAATATACCATTGAATGATTATGATATCGCTAAAATACAATTTGACATATTTAGTGAATATTGAATAGGAAATCAGAAAGTGATCAAACACATTCTACAACATGTGTTGGAAGCTAGGAAGCTAGTTTAGTTGCTGTCTAGCATACTCCATTTTTCACACATAAATTACTGTGGCATGCTTGCTATATAGGTTATTTATGCAATCTCCTACATGGTTTACAGGAAATTAGCCTTGCAGCACAAACCATAAAAAAATAAATGGAACATTAAGAAAATAAATTACAAAATAATCAAATGCTTATTATAAAATTACCACTGCTTTTATAGCAATTGCTTTATCTGAAAGTGGGAGAGTCTTTGAGCACCATTGTGTTTATAGATTCAGTATTAGCTTTTCTTAAATTTGCCCTCAGGTAAAAAAGCAACATGAGAGGGAATTGACAACTCTTCCTTCCTTCCAGTTTGGTATTATGGTGTGATGACAATGCCAGCAAAATACAAGAATTCAGATCTATGACTGCCAATCTGAAAAAATAGACTTGGGCTCAAATTCTACAGACACAACAAAGAACTATATAGCAATAATACATTCATAAAATACAGGAAGTAACTGTTATTCCTTTTCACAGTATTGGGCGGAGACAGTAAACATTCTATTATATAAAAGAAACTTCTTGAGGCAGAGGGAATACCCTCTTATCCTAAATCAAATTCCAAAGAATATTATAGAACAATTAAGAGTCTTATACACCCCAAATTATTACAAATGTGTCATAATGCAGATTTTCACAGAATTTAACAATGTCACCTAATTTCATGAGTTCCCAACATTTTTATCCTCACATGTTAGATATCTCATCAATGCCAGAAATCAAATATCAGAAGAGGCAACATTCCAAAATCACTGGGGTGGGGAGGGGGGGAGGGGGAGGATATTTTAGCCAGCCAAGACAATTTTGCCATTGATCCTTAAGTGGCTACTCTTTAGCAAAACTTTTAAAACAGATTGCCAAATGAAGTCCCCTAATTACAATTCAAGAATAGAACTATACAGCTGTACTTTAGTAAATGCTGAACAATTTACTTCCAGCATCAACCATTCTGGATAATGCTTTTAGTTCAACATTTAGAATTTATCTTCCCCATCCTTGACCAAGACATTTAGCCTGTTTTGACTTGAAGGGAGATCATAGATTTAAAAATGCACTCTATAAGCTCACCAAGGATTGCACCTCTGTTTAGTAAACCTATGCACACACAGAACAAGAATGAAGTTTACTGTGGTTGTTTTGCTTTTTGCTGTCCAAATCTAATGGACCTTTATCTTCTGCATCATGATGGCATTTTGTGCACCAGTTAAACTATTGGCTCAAATAACTTTTTGGAACTCTTGAGGCAAAAACTAAGTCCTTTGTTCTGCATTGCGTGGGAAGCTTTAACATCTATTCTGAGCAAATTTGGGAAGGGGGTTGGGGACAGTGCAGAACAGGACAGTTCATTTCGCACCCCACTCGAGTCACTGAACATTTCCAAAGACATTAACAAAAGAGTTACCAGGAAGGGAGCCGTGTGTGTCCTCTTTTTGCTGGAAGAGAATGCTTAGTCGCTAAATCAGATTAAACAAATTCGGCCACACTGAATTCACCTTAAGCCTCTTTTTTTCCATCTGACGCTCAAGGCACGACAATATTAGCACGCTCACCATTCCCAGCACTGTATTTTGCCCAAGAGACGTTTTAAAGAGACCTATAGCAGTCGGAGCTCAGAGTGTCTTCGACTTCAGTCCTGATCGATTTTAAAGCAGAAAGGATGCCAAGCATGCTATCTGAACAGGTATCAACCTCCTATTTCAACGTATTGAGGGGAGGGAAATCAGCCAGAGGGCAAAAGCAAGAAGTATCCCAGCTTCGGAGCAGCTTTCAAGCCAATACTACAATTGCCGCTTGTGACAGCAAGAGAAAGAAGAAGGAACAAGAGAAAAGCTACCGTAGAACAAACGATTTAGGGTGCAAGGGATATAGGGCTCCGAAAGAGCTTGCAGAGCCGATGCATACCTGGGAGTTTCTATCACCAGCCAGCCGAGCCCACCTCCAACTTTCACTCCCTGCCCTCCATTATTCGCGCGAATATTCGCGTCCGGCCACCAGCAAAGCAGCAACAACTAAACCGGGGAAGGAGCGCCTAACCGTGCGGCGCGCAGTGCATCTCGGGTCTTGTAGGCCTTCGTCCATGTCACCGTAACGTGTGTTTAAACCCACTTCCCTCCCCTCGTGGGCTGGAAGAGGCGCGAGGCGACGCCGTTGGGTGGAGAAGTGGGAAACGGAACTAGGGAGGGGGAGATGGGTGGCAAAGTTACCTTTCGAGCTTGTATCCGCTTTCCTGCGAGTAAGTTGAATTTAATGCAACAGGCTTTTGTTTTCCCCTTTCAAGAAAAGGACGGTGCTTGCAGTGCGAATTGGAAGTGCTGAAGGGGTTTTGGCATAGTTAATGATTTAAGGACTGTTGCAGCATAGAAAGATAAAACTTTGAAAAGCTGGTTTTTGCCTTTCTCATGAACACAAACCCTGAGTGAACCCAACTTAAAATCTAACACATCATTTAGATTTTTGCTTTTGTTTTTGACCTTAGAAAAAATACACTGGACAACAATTTATTTCAAAAGTGTTGCTTCCTGAAAAACTCCTGATGATTATAATAGACTCTTTTAAACTGAACACAAATATATTTTCAGAATGACTATTTTCAGTTTTGCAGTGCCCAGCAATATATTAGCCAGCATTGTTGGATCCCATTTGCCCTGGTACCATTTTTCCATAGTGTCAATGTCCTCGTGAAACTTTTCACCATGTATGTGTTGGAAAAAATATCCTCTGGGTTCTGCTCCAAGTGGGGAAAAAGACCCTGGAAATATGGAGACTGCTTGGAAAGATGGTTTAATGGTGGACAGGATCACATGGCTTGAGTTCCTGAACAGAAAAAAGGGACGAGACGCAGCAAGTCCCCAAGTTTTATGTCCTCTCTGGCTTTGAACTTCCTGGGGCCCAGAAAGAGTATCCTGATTGGTTGTCAGACTCCCAGGGGGTGGGGGTCTTAGCTAGCCTTGCTGGCTGATGTAATCTTCCCAGGTGCCATGTGAGTTTCTGTTGCTAGATGGGTCCTATTGTGTTGCAGATGATGGTCCATTGACAAAGATTTGAGTTTCTGCCTCTGGCCCTTGACAAAGAATGGGGGCAGGAAGATGGGAGCTGCTTGTTTCTTAAAACATGCTTCTCCATTTCTCATCAAGGGAAACATAATATTCTGCCTTTTTAATATTTCCCGAAACATTTCATTCCTCTAGGAAAGGGGTGGGTGCTAACCCAGGGGGTGAATCTTCGCCCCCCCCCAGAGAGGGCTCGCAATCTGGGCATTCTCCTGGACACACGGCTGTCTTTAGAAGAGCATATGACAGCCATGGCCAGGGGGGCTTTTTATCAGGTTCACCTGATTTGCCAGTTGCAGCCCTTTCTAGATCGGGATGCCTTGTGCACAGTCACTCACACTCTTGTCACCTCCGGGCTGGACTATTGTAATGCTCTCTACATGGGGCTCCCCTTGAAGAGCACCCGGAGGCTCCAACTGGTCCAGAATGTGCCCGTGCGGGTGGTTATGGGCGCAACTCGTTGTGCCCATGTGACACCCCTCCTGCGCGAACTGCACTGGTTCCCAGTGGTCTTCCGGGTGTGATTCAAGGTGTTGGTTACCACCTTCAAAGTGATCCATCGCATTGGACCTGGGTATCTTCGAGACTGTCTTCTGCCACCAGTAGCCTCCCACCGACCAGTTCGCTCCCACAGAGAGGGTCTCCTCAGGGTGTCATCAGCCAGGTTATGTCGGCTGGCGACACCCAGGGGGAGGGCCTTCTCTGTGGGAGCCCCTGCCCTTTGGAATGAACTGCCCCTGGAAATCCGTAAGATCTCTGACCTCCATGTATTTCACTGTGCCCTCAAGACCCTATTGTTCTGCCAGGCTGGGCTATCAATGTGATGGTTTTTTAAATTGGGTGTTTTAAATGTTGGGTTTTAAATCTGAGCCTAAATTATTTATTAATTTTAATTATTTTTAACTGATGTTTGTTTTTGTGCTTTTAATAGGCTGTGCACCACCCTGAGTCCTTTGGGAGAAGGGTGGTATAGAAATATAAATAATAATAATAATAATAATAATAATAATAATAATAATAATAATAATAATAATAATAATAATAATTACAAAGTCATTTGTGATTGTCCCAGTCTTCCAGTCTCTTCATACTAAAAAGGACTTTTGGTGTCTAGGAAGGTATGCAGGGTGGGTTAAAAACTGTTTAGAATGATCACAAGCCCACAACTGAAGCCTGTTTCTTTTTCCATATGTTGTACAAGTAATTCAAGTAAAAAGGAGTAGGTCTTCAAGGAGTAGGTCACAAAGTTGTGGCTGTCTTCTTGACTTAGTTCTGATGCTCATTGCAGATGCACCTCCTGGGAGAGAAATGGAGTCAGGAGCAATGGTGAAATTCTTTTTTTTTTTTTTTTTACTATCAGTTCTGTGGGCATGGCAGGGGAAGGATACTGCAAAAATCTCCATTTTCACCCCACTCTGGGATCAGCCAGAAGTGGTATCTGCTGGTTCTCCAAACTACTTAAAATTTCCGCTACTGGTTCTCCAGAACCTGTCAGGATCTGCTGGATTTCACCCCTGGTCAGGAGAATCCATGGATTGTTTTGATTAACTTGGCTTTCATTAAAATAGAAAGGACAACATCATTCATTAGCTTGTAGCTGGGACAGAGGAGGACTCAGTAGTGGGGTTATGCCAACATACATTTCTGTTAGTATAAAGACTGCTAGGTAGCACTTTAACAGGACTGCTTAGCTATTCCTATTCTAATTTCATGGTAGAGAAGTAACAAGGATCCATTTATGTCATTGCTGTATTTATCATAAATCAGACATATTTTTCTTACCACACTTCAGAAACAATCCTACATATTCTTATCACTATTTTTTCTCTTCTTTCTCTTTCTCTTACAAGTACTATATATACAGTGCACTTACTGTATACAGTTTCTTTCACTGAAATTGTATTACTTACATTTATCTCATTCCCCAAATGTACAACTTTCAACAGTGGTCTGTTATTTCACAATAAAATTATAATACTGTACTTACATAATAATACTTATGAAATGTATGTAATATTTCATAACTGGATCAAAGTGAATAAAACTTTAAGTTAAACATCTTTAAGAGCCATTTTATTGCATTGATTTTACTGCTTTATTAATTCCATTTATGATCCTGGCATCATAAAATAAAAACAAAAACCAAGAACATAACATGAAAATAGCTGGGAATCAAAAGTTACTTGGGTAAGCCCTACCACTTACAGCTTCCCTGGGTGTGCCATGAATTGCAATGAGTGATGAATTAATCAATCCAAATATTACTCAGTCGTATTTCATGATTGTTTTTCTATCAGGGTTATCTTGAGATTTAAGTGTTATCTTCCCACCGTATAGAAAAAAGAATACCTTAATTTATCTGGAGATACCTTGAGAAATGGATGAAAGCCAGGATTTCCAAATAACCATTGACTGTAGGCTTTTCATGCTATCTTCTTTTATCAAAAATACAGTTGTACCAAATTGCTATTTTGCTTATCTGAGATCTAGAACACCAAAAAAGCAGAGCTTTTATTAGGAACAATGCAATCAAGTGTTGCAAACTATTGCTAAATTGTTATTTGCCTAAAATGTCTGTTGGAGGCTTTATCACTATACTATATATATCATTTTACATCATTATTTTTTAATTACCCACTTTATTTATTTACTTACTTATATACTTTATGATGAGATGATTAAAGAGCAGAATCTACTGGAATTATTGTAAGAATGTGATTGAAGTAGGGTTAATTTCTTTTTTATCATTAATATTTTTATTGAGTTATAACATATTATAAAATACAAAATACAAAGTAAATAGAAAAGCAGTGGGAGAGGAAGGGGAAAGAGAACTGAAGAAAGATAAGAAAGATAAAGAAAAAGAAGCATTGACTTCCGACTCTCTGTTATAATAAAATAAGGCATTAACATTAAATCACAGCTTTTTGCTTTTTCATAATAATATAAACAAGCTATTTCTATAAAGAACTATCAATCTAATCAGTAAGTCAGAGTTTCATTCTTCTCCACATCAAGCACGAAGTTCAGAAATGGTCTCCATGTGGAAACAAAAGTACTTATATTCTTTTCTTTAATCAAAGTGGTCAGTTTTGCCATTTCAGCCAACTTCATCAACTTCTGCAACCATTCCAGTGGTGGGTTTCTACCACCATCGATGAACCGGTAGCGGTGGCAGTGGGAGGCTCCACCCACCCGCCCAGACGTCATCGAAAACGCTATTGCACGTCTAACAAAATGGTTATTGAAGTCAACATTAACTTTGCATTTCTCATACCATAAGTAGCCATGCCATCCATTCATGGCCCACTAATTCAAGTAACCTCTTATTCTGGAGGCTCACCCATTCTTTCACCCAGGTCAAACAACATGCATCAAAATACCATTTTATATCTGGCAGACCCAAACCCCCTCTTTCCTTAGAATTTTGCAGCAGCTTATATCTAATTCTTGTTTTTTACCTTGCCATATGAATTTAGAAATATCATTCTGCCATTGTTTAAATGGATTATCAATTGTTAAGTATTGGTAATGTCTGAAATTTAAAGAAAGCATCTTTAGTAAGATATTCATTTTGATTACAGAAATTCTACCCAATAGTGATAAATGTAATTAATCCCATCTTTATAAATCCTGTTTAATATCCCTCCAAAGAGGGACATAGTTATTCTGAAACAGTTTTATATTTGTATTTGTTGACATAACCCCTAAATATTTCACCTTTTTCTCAACCCTAAACCTGATGTTTTATTCAATATATCCTAAGAAGACATACTCTTGGTCAGCATTATTGTTTTCTGCTTATTTATCTTGAAACCTGCCAGAGCCCCAAACTCATTCAATTTCCTCATCAAATATCCTATATTATAGAATATACTATATCCTGTAAAAATATAACCAAATCATCAGTGAATTTCCCCAATTTATAAGTTTTTTTCTTAATATTTATACCCTTTATTTTATTATCTTGTCTAATTCTTGTCTAGTTCTATTCAGGACTTCCAAAACCAAGATAAACAGAGGGGACAAAGGACACCCTTGACTTGTACCCTTTTGAATTTCACATGAGTTAGTTAAGTCACCATTTACAACAATTTTGGCATTCTGGAACGTATAGATCACTTTAATTCTTTGATAAAATTCAACTCTAAGTCCATGAAGTAAGGATAATTTCAAAGGGGGAGGCACAGTGAATGATGTTGGTCTAAAGCAGATTAAGTTAGATTTCATTTTTCTTTCATCTCTGGTCTTTACTTTCTTTGACTTTCTACTTATTTTGCTTTCCTGTGTTTTGCACATTGCTTATCCCAAAGTTGATTTACAGGTTGGGATACATATGTCAAATTGAGGGCATAGACAAAACTGTGGCTTGGAACGTGTTGCATTTCCTGAACCAATGTCAGCAATGATAATTCAAAATATGAAGAGAGTCCCGCTAGGGAGGATTTATTTTGCTCATCATTTAGAAAAGAATATGTGGTATGGTGAATAATAATTTTTAACAACAGGCGCATTTCACTTTGTGATGCTGCATGTAAGAGAGGTTTTATTAAAGCCCCATCAAAGTGGAGCATTTTTTGCAAAGCTTTGCATAGACCATGTTTTCTACAATCCTAGTAGAAAGGAATCCATTGTTATCGTCAGCCATTCAGTCATGACCATCATATCTCCACCTCTCTTGCCCTTTCCTCCTCATCCCAGTTTAAATTCTACATCAGTCCAACTATTCTATGATGCATATGATGAATCTTAAATCTAGCCTATCAAGGCCAAGGGAGTTGTGCTTGACAGAAGAGCACAGTGAATGAATAAAGGGTATAGATATTAAAAAAAGAATAAGCAGATTAAATTTGTCTACCCGTGGAATAATTTACTGAAGATAGGGAAATTAATGGAGAGCTATTAAGGTATGTGCTGTGCTGGTAGAAAGGTTTGGGTAGTGTGCTGTTTGTTGTCAGAAATGAATGCTTATCAAAGGAAGCTAGAATAGCTGTGTGTAAGAATGCTATATGGAAGATAGATTACAATTACGTTCCTATTTAATAATTGCAATATGTGAAAAACCCTTCTTGTCTGTTGAGACCTTTGAGATAACATGAAAACCTTTTGATCTACTGCAGATGAGTCCAACTTTCATTCCCTGGTGCAGTTAAAAGTTTCCCATTTTATTGAGATCTACAATAGATTGTCTCAGAAGACTAAAATACCCTAATATTATTTTGACCTTGTTTCAAGTCCTTGACTTTTGTTGATTAATTCTTTTGGGTAAAGCTTGTCTCATTTATCTTAGGCGGAATCCAGAGGGGTATTACTTGCAAAGAAGGGCATATATCACAGTATGGGAAGAACTTGTGAAGGCACCTTGAATCTTGTATGAATACTTGTTGGGGCCTGCAGTGAGAACTAAAAGTAGGATTACTTGTATTCTTATATAACATTTTGAATTTATCAGAACGAATACATTCAGGATTTATCCACTTGTTTCATTTTAAATCAGATTTTTATCTTTAATTCCATTCACTCTGCTTTGGGAACCTAGTTAAGCTGTTTTCACTTAAATCAATAATATATTTATTTGTTCATTTGAAATTTCCATCAAAATTTCTCTGCATTATCTTTTAACTATATTTTTGCAATTATTTTTCGCTATGATGCAGTATCTTTTTCTAAAATTTGAACATTCTTTTAAATGTATTTCTCCTCATGTAGATCTTCATCAATCCACCAAACATTTTTCATATTTCCAATTAGCAAATTTCCACATTTCTGTGACACTATGATATAATTACTATTCCTATGTTCAAGTAGCTTCCATATTATCTTTTTCCTAGACCTATATGCTGTTCATTTCAAGGGAAGATAAATTTTTGAGTATTTTTTCAGTCAGAACTTGCACTTTCTTTCCTCAATTATTCAGTCACTCTATTTTCATTTCATTCCTTCCAACTGTTTCTATCATCTATAGATAGTCCTTGACTCACAATCACAAAAGGAACTGGAATTTTGCTCACTAAGTGGTGCAGTCATTAAGTACCGTATTTTTCGGCGTATAAGACGACTGGGCTTATAAAACGACTCTCCTCAGAGCCATTTAAGGCTCGTCAGAGCCTTTTGGGCTGGTCTGCCTGGTTACAGGAGAATGAGACCCGGCGTATAAGACGACCCCCGACTTTTGAGAAGATTTTTGTGTGTTAGAAAGTAGTCTTATACGCAGGAAAATACAGTAAATTATATGATTGTTAACCAAATAACATAGTTGTTAAGCAAAGCCAGCTTCTCGAATTGACTTTTGTCAGAAGCCAGCTGGAAAGTCACAAATCACAACCATGTGACTGCAGAAGGCTTCAATCTTTGTAAATGCAAGCTGGTTATCACCTACCCAAATTGCGATCATGTGACTGTCTTTTATTCTGTATAAAAGCGGGATTCAACCTGTATTAAAATTTTATTGGATAGCTTGTCCAAACCATGATTTGTGAATTCACAAGGTTAAATTATTAGACCACGAAACAATTTAGTTGCAGATGCCATGAGCAGAATGAACTGTGAGAGCATTTGAACACAGTCTTTCGTATTTATCAACTTTGAATACATAATGCAGAAATAGATGCATTTATTTTACACCATAATTTACACAATGGGCTGCAGCATGCCTATATGCGTTGCCCATTACCATTTCAAACAAACAAAAAAAATGTGTCATACAGAACTTGACACATTATGGCATACACTTTTATGGGCTATCCCAAAAGTGCTTTTCCAAAAGACAACTGGACTGAAGAACTGAAGCAGCTTTCTTCAAGGAAAAAAACCAAGAAAGTCCAATTGCCTTTTGGAAAAGCACCTTTTGGACGACGATGACTTGGATGATTTGACAATCTCCGTATACTTTTACGGGCTCATTTATTAGTTTTATCTTCTGCATGCTACACACAGTGTAGATTGTATAAGGACAAAATCTGAGATCAGAAATGACCACACTAAAATTGACAAGTATTCCCATATGTAATGGTGATTTTGTTACTATTTTGATATAAATCAATTTAAAAAGGGATCTTCAGTGTGCAATTATTGAAGTAGTTTATGAATTAGCACAATTTTGATTGGGCCAGAACTGGATTCACTATTTGGCTTTAATACAATTACCACTGTATTCCTCTTACAGCTAATAATTCCGTCATATACAAATGTGTATATGTGTGTGTATGTGTGAAATTTCTTGTAACTGATGAAGTGATGCCATAATTAACACATTTATTGTAAAAACTTAAAATGTTAAAATAGTTAGTTTTGCTGCAACAGATTAATGTAGCTACCCGTATGGAATATGTCAAAAATTCATAAGTGATTCAGTATTGTATGTGTTCTTCTGTGCTCTGCTTTCTCTACTTGTCAGTTAAATTTTAAAGTAAAGAACATTTATTCAGTAATTGCCATATTAATAAAACAAGATTCAGAAACTTTAATAAAGTAAATTGCATTTGGTTTGAGAATCTGGGGATGGGAGGGAAATGAAACAATTCGATGCTTGTCAGCCAGTATTTTACTTCTGCAGCAAACTTCACAGACAATTTTGTCACAGCCTGATGCTGTTGTAAGGCTGCTTCCAAACAGAGTTAAACAACTCTATGGCCAGAAAACGAAACCTTCACTTGAATATTCTGGCGATAATCTCTTCACACATTTCATATACATTTTTTGTTACAAGTAAATATTTACAAGAACTGTATTCTGAATGCAGTGCATTTTTCCCTTGTGCAGGAAATTGAAGCCTAAACGGGATACACACAGAATTTTACAGAATGTGCCTGATAGAACATTATGGATAAAATAGTACGGTAGCTTGAGACTTACTTATATATAAAAGCAAACCCATTGAAATCAATGGAACATATAAAACACAAAGTTAAATTATGTTATGGCTAAATGTGGATCAAATCAAGAGTCAGACTAAAGCTGCTTTTTGAAAATATGCTGTGAACAAACAAGAAAGCAAAAATACAAATGCAAAAAGGTTTTTGAGCCAACCCATGAACAATAAGTTTAATAGTTTTCAGCAGACCATAGCTTTCTAGAAGCTCCACTGTCTCATCTAGTTGAAGATGGACATACAGTAAACACAATAATATATGATACAACCCATCACAACTGGATTAAAAAAAATACACAAAATATAATACATAAAAATGGTTTTACATTGTGGACTGACAGAGCTCTAAAAAAAGGTGACCATAACCCTGGTAGGTTTTACAAAGTCTTTAAAAAAATAAAACAGTACTTCATGTGAAATTCATAAATACATAGGATGTGGGGGAGAGTTGGTTGTTGAGATTTGTGGTATATCCAACTAAGAAACATTCATGAAGCATTCTTGACATTCTTTCCTTAAGCTTGCTGTCACTATCTGAGGATACCAAATAGGCACTTATAAGTATAAATCTACCTGAAAGTTGAGGCTAGGGGTGGAGGGGAATCTGAAGAGGAAAGCTGAGGATAGAAAATCTAATATTATGGCACGGGAGGATTAAAAAGGAAGAGAAATGTAACAGTCCGGTTTAAGAGGAGGCCTGTTTGAAAGGCTTTAGCTGATGATTGTCAGTGTAATACAAGAACCTGCATTTACATAAAGACCTTTGTTCTCCCCACATCTTTTTAACAGAAGATTATTTTATTATACATGAGCTAATGAGAATAGGGAAAGTTTAATCTTAATTCCTAGAATTTTTCATTTAGGAATGAAAAATGCTACATAAAAATCAGCCAGCAATCCTGTCCTTATAGATGCTGAGGGCTGAAACAAAAAGGAATTCAACATCCCAGGCTCTATTGATTTTACTTTCTCCCATATTAGCTGTAATAGCTATTATTTGATACCAAGGATGCTGTACCTCTCTCCCCAAATGCTTGAGGAATCTCAAAACGTACCTGAATGTCAAAGCTGGCATTTATTGTCCAGTCAATTCTTCCTAAGGGTATCATTTAGGACTGAAGGTTGTGGCATCACAGTGACCAGTTTGCCCAAACAACACATGAGGAACATTCAATTTACCAAGGACAGTGGAGCAGAATTAACATGAGGTGAGGAGGAAAGGAGAAACATGATTTCCACTTGGCGTTGCTTGATATAATTTTCAGCACGTTATATTGCTCATCTCTCCAGAATGCAGCACGTTGCAAAATAAGGCACAGTTCTGAGCAAATTGTGACTTGATTTTCTACAAATTCCATTTCTGTGTACCATTCCATTAGTGTGACCACCTTGGGAACTCCTTAATACAGAAAGGAGTGTTTGTTCTAACATTATAATGGAGTTATCCAGAAGTTCTTGGGTGGAATCAATTACAATCAATTTATGGGGGTGGGGTGGGGGGTACCCCACAATCTTACTTGAATTTAAAACATCCTTCAAAGGGTTGGGAAACGACTCTGTCAGTTTTTCTTTCGTTGCTACCTTGGAGTTGCATGTGTCACTCAAACAACAGTCCAAAGGCTCTTAGGAACATTCTTACTCCTCTGATCAAACACTGAATTAGCCAGTGCCTTTGTACTGGTCCTTCCAGCAAAAGCTGACCATTCAGGTAGTGAAAACGGTACTAGATTAGTAATGTAGTGGTCATACAGGCCAATAGTGAAAACAAGGCCCACGTCAGTTATGAATAAGAGATCATGATTTTATGAAAACAAATCTACTATCTACCCTCTCAGACAGACAGACAGACAGACAGTGGCAAAAACGACACCTCCCCCCACAAGCACAAAACCCCTTGAAAAAGAAGGAATAACCAATGTTAAGGCAGAAGTTTAACCTGAATATTATGTGACCCAGTGCCATGAACTAAATTCACAACTCATCTGTTTTAACATATTTTTATTCTGAAATTTCCCGTCTACTTTTCACAGTCTCTTTGGGGGCTGCCCTCCATACATGCTAATAATACTATGGTGAAAATAACATTTCATCGTGATGAAATGTCTCCTTACAGCACCTTAAAAAAACCCCAACCCTCCATTTAAAGTGGGACAGATACCCAAGCATGAAAATATAATAGCGGCAGGCTTTGACCTGTGCACTCCAAATCGTTCTAGAAAGGAGTAACCTCCTGTGCTCCCTCTTCCAACAGTCACACCCTTGCCTTGCCTTGTAGTGTGCCCCTTTCCCAAGTACCTGCTTGGGAGTTCCTCCATCAGAATTCAACTGGCTTTGGGAAAGGTCAATGTTCTAGGGGGTTAGTCTTCCTGGGTTGATCAGAAGGAATTGGAGAAGAAGAGGTGCTTTTTGTTTAAGTAAAGAAAACCCGTAGGACAAGTTAGGAAAAGCTCAGTGATAGAGACTCAATAGTAGGGACAGGCAAAAATCATACATTCTGTTAAATCCTCTACTACTCAAAACTACATGCTAATAGTTAGACAGGGTATAGTTGAAAGTTATGGGCCTCAGTCCAGGAGATGCCATGCATGATGATCTTGACGCTATTTCTGTAACAGAATTCCTAAAAGCACCAATCGAAATTAGAAGGCAACTATATTAAACTCTATGTTTAAAATCAGAGGCCTGTGTTTAGACTTAAACGTAAGCGTTTTCAGCAAGAAACAATACAGCTTTCAAGTGACGTGGGACTGCATTTCGTCTTTCAGTATCTCCTTAATTATTTTGGTACTAGCAAACCGTGCAAGGATTTGCCAGAGAAAGATATGTGATACAGAATGGGGAAAATGTACCAGGATAATTAGATTCTGCCCCTTTTTCTGTGACTAGCACAGAAGCAGAAAAGAAATTAATACCTCACCAGAATAATGCTTTGGTCTATGCTTTTCCCATAATGTTTTTGGCAAGACAAATGTAAAAACAAAGAGAAAAGAGAAATAGCTTCTTATGAGAGTTGTTAAATTCCCACAGACGTATCAAAATATGTCCAAATTACTCAGCCTTAGCCAGCCCAAACATTTCCCTAGACCATATACCAATGTTTCTCAACCTTGGCAACTTAAGATGTGTGGACTTCAGCTCCCAGATTTCCCCAGCTAGTTGTTCCACAAAATCTTAAAAGTTGCTAAGGTTGAAAGACACTGCCTTAAGACAGCTATCTCACAATCCCCCTAGCCTAGTCAGACTGTTAATTTCATGATTACCTGATCTGCTTTCCTCCCAGTGCCCTCCTTCTAATACATACTCTATCTTATAATATCCCACAAATACTTTTAAGACCTTCTTTTGCTTGCTGGGGTTCTCGTTCTTTTTTCCCAAGTCAGTCAGTCAGTCAGTCAGTCAGTCAGTCTCTCTCTCTTGCAAATTCATACCCTTGCCTTCTTCCCCTCCCCCAATCTCATACCACTATTACTCATCTCTTCTATTCAAGCATCTGGGACAAAATTGTCACACTTTTTGTCATAATCATCGGCAGAAGCCTTCCACCAGCTTCTCAGCTTGGGTTGGGAGGTGGGACAATGCAGTGATCCTGCATTTCAAATGCCCAGGGTATTGAGGGAATAAAGTTATTTCCTTATAATTAACCAACAACTCCCCATGTTGTCCCAACTCCCTACGTTGGCACTGCACACAGACTGAATCAAGAGATTTTTTTTTAAAAATTCATTATCTTCCTCAGGGACTAGATCGGTTCAAAGGCAGCATCAGATTTCCCTCCTTTCTTAGAACAAGCATCTTCTGCCTGCCCATGTTAATTGTTCTCGGCAGATCAAAGCCACTAGGACAGAATCTGGAATTTGGCATGGAAAACATAGGCACATATGGATATTAACAAGAGTCTCATTTCACCAGATGCTGTTAGCATTCTGTTGCTGGGAAGGCATCAAGAGGTACCAGACCTTGGCACCAACATCTCCTGAAATACTGATGACCTAGCCCCCAAGATCAGCTCTTCCTGCTGTCTCCAGATACAATTCTCCTTTCGCTTTATGCTTTCTTGTAATGCTTTTTTTCTGTTTGTTTGTTCAAATGTTCCTAAGCAGAAAACAACTGTGATTGTGAAAGTCATTTTTTTGGCATTTTTTTTCTTTGTTCATTTTCAAAGGATGTGTGTCAAGGCATCCTATAGAGGTGGCTTCTCTGACAAGACTTCTCTTTCCTCCCTCTTCTTTAAATTGTCCAGTCAACCCAGAGGGGCCTTTAGTCTTTGACCAACTTGTACACATGATGCTGAGCTCCATGCTCACTGGTTGATACCTCGAAAACAAACGCTATGCATAGTAATGTTTCCTGGGTATCTCTGTTTGTAACAACCTAGTTGAAAAAGAAACACATACAGGGAGATCAGAGAAAGTCTAAACTGAATGGAAAGTCAAGTTATAAATCCAGAGAAAAGGTAACATATTTTGCTTAAAAAAACAACCACTGAAATTTATGCAGGAATTCCTCTATCCAACTCAATAAATTTAGATTAAGTTAGAGAACTCAATTTAAATGATGGCATTAGGATGATGTTTTCCACAATTTTACTAGACACTTATTTCTTATTTCTAGGATTTCATGTCACTAAAGTGCTATTTTATGTGGACAGGAACTTTTATTTGGGTTTCATGTTTTCTTGTGAGTAGCTTAAGACTTAATGTATATGGAAAATGCTAGAGCATAATGGAACTATAATTATCCCTACTAACTAGTCTATTTCCTGAACTGTTATCCATTTAGGACTGAGTATGAGGAGCTGTTTTATTTTAGGAATTGTTGCCCGAGTTTACTTTTTTACTTTTTTCTGCCTGTCTTTGTCTCTTTTGAATGAAGTTTTTAGATTGTAAACTCACAGGCAGAGGCTGATTGGTATGAGTGGTTGAGAAGTAATATAATTTACAGAACAATCATGTGTGTTTCTAAAAAACCATAGCTAGTTATAAGAGTTGCAGAGCTAGTGACTTTCATTAGATTAGCTATCACATAACAGCTGCACACCTGCACTTTAAATGAGGAAAAAAAAAACTTAAAGAACTTGTTACCAATAAATTCATAATATCCTGTTTCAAACAGGGAAAAGTGTTTCAGAACATGTTAGGAGGTGCTGTCAGAGGTCATGGGACTCCTCCATCATGTTCTGAATCTCAATGGCTACATAGTCCTAGGAAGTAATCATGTAACTTGCCAATCATTAAGCCATCCTTTTTTTTTAAAACAAAAAATAAATAATGAGCACTACAAGAGAAAAACTCTTGAGAGGAAAGGAATGAAACTATTATTTATACTGGTAGTCCTTGACTTATAACTGCAATGGAGCTTGCCTGTTACAGTCGTAAACTGTGACAGTCATAAAATGGGTCATCCACATGGCTGACCTGATTTTACAATCTTTTTTGTGATGGCTATTAAAGCAAACATGATGGTTGTACAGTGAATGCTATGGCCATTAAACAAACCCAATGTACACTATAGACTAGTTTTGCTGAAAACTGGAAGTAAACACCAGTTTTCAGCAAAAACATAGTAAACTGGGGTCATGTAAAACAGAGTCAAGGACTACCTGTAAACCAAGAACAAACCACTCTGATTCCCTAGAGAATTTAATTAATCTTGATGTGCTTCTTGTCCTTTTATAAAGATTAGTGTTAGTATCTGGGCAGCAATAACACTGAAATGATTGAGAAGTGCTTTATTGAGTGTCAGTGAGAAATGAAGAGGCCAGCTAGGAAACAAAACAGAAGAAGGAAGAGATTCTTTACCTGTAGGATGGTGAAATTCTCCAGGACACTATTCATCATGTATTTTTCTGGAAGATGTTTCAGTTTATGGATGAAGTTGATCATATACTCGCACATGGGAGACCGATGGATTCGATACACACATCTTCCATTCTCCATCCGAGCAAATTCAGTCTGCAGAAAGACATGTAGAGATCATGTAAAGCTATCAATGCTGAATCTGAGAATACCTATTCAGAAATCAAATGGATTATCTGTTTGTTCCTCATAGAGAAAGCATAGGACTCACCTCCACCTTTTCAACAACTTGTTTTCCAAAGGAGCACACTTTAGTGGAGACTGTGATGGTCATGTTTTCAGCACTGCTATATTGACTGCTTACACCATAAAAAGCACCAGGACCATCCTGTATAGTGCTGTTCAGATCCGCCTAGAATAGAGCAAGAGGTTCATGCAAATTAAACATGGATTAGAATGACTTATTGGCTCAGAATAGTGATCTAATTCATGCTAGTTAAAAGAGCATGTTGATCAGTTGGACAGGGGAAAAGGTGGCTGGGGTCCACTTTTCACCCAAATATAGATGTCAAATCTACCTAGAATGCAAAAGAATAAAACCATAGCCAAATTAAGATTGAGAGGTCCTTGATGCTCTCTGAGCTTGCTAGAGCACTGATAATGTTACCTAGTTTGTGAAATAGCTGCATGAAAACAAGCAAGCTCAGAGAGCACCAAGGACCCCTCATGTCAATCCTGAGCTACAAATATTCTCCTTTATTGGTACCAAATTAAAATTATTTAATACTCCGTGGATACTGCATTTGATACTGCTTTAATAAGGTATCTTCTCCTATCTAACTATATATTACACCCCCAATTATATCAGCCTTCTTCAATGTTGGATGCCAGTTATGGGAATTGGTCCAACTTTCTGGAAGATTGAGGCTATAAAAACTTATTACAGGAATAGGCTAAGAAGAATAGCAAGATCATCTGCCATATTCTCATGTAAAGAAATACTTAACAATCACAGACACTACTTAACTTCAACCTGCATGAAGTTCTTACCCAAAACTTGACAAGGAAAAAGGAGTTTTGGGGTCCTCTCTCATAGAGTTCTTTCAGGCCACCTTTTTTCTCAGGAAATTTGTCATAAATCTGGCGTATGTCCACTGCTTCCAGAAGTGGGTCACTGTATGAGGGGTTCGTCTGTCCGATATGCACAAAGAGGTGTTTGCTATACTGTAATGGGAAAGAGAACAGAGGGCATCGTTACTCACTATGTAGGTTGAAACATTACCAAAAAAAAAAAGGGGGGGGGGAAATACCCTTGATGAATTTGCCCTGGATGACTCAAGACTTTTTTTTGCCAATTGCTACCATCTGAGCAAAAGCAGATCAAAAGGAGCCATAGTAACATTTATAATTCACAAACCATTAAAAAGAATTCAGAACTCAAGTTCTGGGCATCACTTTTTCAAAAGTGACGAATGGAAGCTCAGACACTATGTAAGCGTGAAAATATGATACAAATCTCTCAGGATACTGCTAAAGTGAAAACTCAGTTCTCTGGATCTTGATGCAATAGACCAAATTAATTTGTGCATTATGCCATTTGCGTCATAAAGCCACCACAGAAATTGGGATGGGAATAACAGTCTTTAAAATGACACATCATTGCATTCGGTAGAATAAAGCAAGATCTATCGTTCTCTCCTCTCTCTTGTATGAATTTCCACTCTGAAGAATTACCGTTTCAGGGTCACGCTGTACTTCCATGAATGCTGAATACTCAAGGAGCCGCAACTTGGCAGAGGCAATCGTTCGGTCCTGCCAGACTGGCACAGCTGAGGCAGAAGGTGGAAGAGGAGCCAAGGGCTCATAGCCTAGAAGAATGGACAGATAAAACATTCTTGAACATTTTAGAACCGAATTTTAGTTGCAGGAGAAAAGTATGGAAAAAACAATCTTTAACCACTGAGAAGAACAGGCAACTGGGCCAGTTTAGTTCAGTTTGGTTCCTTTGTCAATCTTTCCAGGCTCATTGTTATTCTGATTACAATAATATTGCCTTACATTATATTCTCTTAAATCAAGAGGTTTGGAGTGTTTTTTTTCTTCCATTTCTAGGCTGTCTATAGACTTAGAAGATAGCAACATGAAACACGTTATCTCTTAAACAATGAAGAGGCCATCATTAGACGTTTCCATTCTGGACAATTAGCATTCAGTTTGTTCGGGAAAGTTATAGAGAAGGTTCTCTCTATTATCTGCTGCCACCTTGTGGGTCGGAGGAAGCATGCCTTCTTTTTGCTGCCCTTTCCCTCTAGAACAGCAGTCCCCAAAGGATATGAATGGCCCCATGTTCTTGGGGTTCCAGAAAGTCCTTAAAATCTGCCTTAATCCCAAACCTGGGGTTAACGGGTTTACTGATGTATTTGTGAGAGCTCTCTTGTATCTATACATTTTATTGTTTTGGTTGTTTTAGTTTAAGCGGCCTGTTTATGTGTCTGCAATTGTTAATTGTTTTTTATTATTCATCAATTGTATAAGCCACCAGAATGCAACAGAGTGAGCAGCCCCAACAAATTTAATAAATTAAATTAAGGGAAGGTTATTCATGAACAAAATAGAGGTATTGATTAGAAATCTCAGATTTAAGGACAAACATGAAGAGTGCTATAACTTCCATGTATAAAACACAACTTAAATTCTCACTTACTGCTAATATAATAAAAAGTCAATGTTCTGCTTTTACTGAGTCCTTGGAGAAACATAGAACACAGAATAAAAAGGTTGGAAGGGACCTTGGAAGTCTTCTAGTCCAACCCCCTGCTTGAGTGGGAGACTTTATGCCCTTCCGGACAAATCTCTTCTTGAAAGCCTCCAGCAATGGAGCACGCACAATTTTTGGAGGCAAGCCATTCTGTTGAATGATTGTTCTCACAGTCAGGAAATTTCTCCTTACTTCTAGATTGAATCTTCCTTTAATAATCTTCCTTTAATGATCTTCCACCCATTATTTCTTCTCCTGCCCTCAGGTGCTTTGGAAAGTAGATCAAACCTCTTCTCTGTGACAACACCTCAAGTACTGGAAGACTGGTATCATGTCACCCCTAGCTCCTCTTCATAAAGCTAGAGATACCTAGTTCTTTCAACCATTCATTATATGGTATAGCCTCCAGACCTCTTATCTTTATTGCTCTTCTTTATACTCTTCCTAGGGTCTCAGCATTATTTTTTATCAGAACTGGATGCAATATTCCAAGTATGGTCTCACCAGTGAAGTATAAAGCAGCACTATTACATTACATAAACTTCATATTATCCCTCTTTTGATGTAGATTCTGTTATGGATTGTACCAGAGAGGCTAAACCAATTCATTGTTTATATGATGTACAATGACAATAAGCAGGAGCCTTGGTGGAGCAGCGGACTAAAGCGCTGTTAAATAGCACTTAGCTGCCAGCTGCCTGCAATTACTGTGAGTTGAAATCTCACCAGGCTCAAGGTTGACTCAGCCTTCCATTCTTTTGAGGTAGGTAAAATGAGGACCCGGATTGTGGGGGCAATAAGCTTACTTTGTATAAAAAAGAATACCGCTGGGGGGGGGGGAGCCCTACTAAGCAGGTATATACAAAAGTATGAAGGCTATTGCTTAATGCATTGTAAGCCACCTTGAGTCTCCGGAGAACGGAGGCATATAAATTAAACCAATAAATAAATGCAATAAATAAATAAATAAAGGCTATACTATTACTACTAGCCTAGGACTTATTGACTTTTTTGGCAGCTGTAGTACATTGCTGGCTCATACTTAAGTTCTAGTCCATTAGGATACCAAATCCCCCTCAGGTATACTGTAACCTATTGAGCCAGGTATAACCTATTCTATACCTGTGCATTTGGGTTTTCTCGCCTAAGTGTAGGAACTTACTGTTCTCATCATTGAAGTGCATTTTATTGGAGAGGACCCAGTGTTCAAGTCTGTCAAGATCCTTCTGAAACTTCAGTTTATCTTCCAAAGTGTTAGCTACTCCTCCTAGCTTAGTGTCATCTGAAAATTTAATGAGCTCCCCTTCTATTTCCACATCTTGATCATTTATGAAAGTGTTGAAGAGTACTGGGCCTAAAGCAGAACCTTGAGGTACTCCCTGTATGGAATGTTTTAAGAATCTAATATCTGAATAAGTACTAAATAATATAAATTATTTTTTCTGTTGAATGGCATCACTTCCTTCTCTCAACCAGTTCATTTTACAGAAGAGTATCTATAGAACAAAACCAAGGCATCAAAGTGCAACCTAGAAAAGTAATATAAAGACATACAAAATAGGAAGCTTTTGTTCCAGCTGTCAGAACACAATTCTAGTCAAAGCTTGAGTATAACTGTGGCCCTAAAGCATAATTCTGTAATTTCTTGACTTACTGGCTCAGCATTCCTTCAACATCTATTTGATTTTAGTGCAAAAAGTCCTGTTTCCATATGTATAAGTGTATTATGAATGTCACTGTGAACATATTGTCTTACATGCTGATTCTGCTTTTATTTTGCCTACAGGTAAAGTGAACTGAGGACAAGCAAAAATTCATTTTAGAGAACATGTAACTTGGATGAGCAGTCTGCATTCATATGCTGCATATAAATTACAAAATACACAGCCAAGTGGCACTATCACTTTCATTAAGATGATAATTATGCCAATTAAATTCATTATTGCAGTTGGTTAAAAAAAAGTTCTTGAGCACAGCAATAGAAGAGAGCTATACCGTATAAACAAATATTTGAATCACATGCAAATGGTGGTAAAGGAGACAGGAAACAAAAATATTTTTTTAGGTTGAGCATCCAGAAGGTAAATTGGAGAAATCAAGTGAGACAGACTACTTACTGGCTAGTGATGGAGGCATGGGTGGCTGAATGGGGTAGGCTGGTTGTGCAAAAGGTTTAATGCTGAAAAACAAAATAACATCGAATAGATTAAATTATTTTGACAAACCTTCCTCTAATCTGCATATCTCAGGTACAAGCTTTACTTTGAATACCAGATGCCGGGCAATACGAGCAATAGCAGAAGGTGCAAGGATGAGGGAAACGATGAAATGTGTGATTGTACCGTAATATAAATATTATGTATTATATATTTACATCAGATGTTGGGATACAGGTATAAAATTGCAGCATTTGTGTGACAATGTCTTTGGCTGCATGTCATTATTTTGCAACATTGGGATTTGCTGCATATGTGACCAGGCAGAAAGGTGCTAGTTCATTCATATCGTTGGGCGTCTCATAATCATTGGTCAGTCAATGTAGAAGCACAGTGCTGGACCTTATAGGTCTTTTGATGTGATCCAATATAACTCTGGGTTTCTGGGATTATATGTCTAAAATTACTGACTCTTCAGTACTTCTATATCTATCGTAAATTTAATACAGTTGATAAGGAAATATTGGTAGACTTTGCTAGGGCAGGTTTTCTTAAGTGGAACATTATCTAAACAATGGAAGAGTTCACACAATGTCTTTCACATTTGAGTTGGAGCAATCTCTGTGTGCAACTCATAACCAGGATTCAATTATTTTGTTTTAGAAAAATAGTAACAAGTTGTTTGAAAAACATAATCTTGCATCAGCATGAAAAATGTACCATTAATATACAGCTCAAGCACCTACTTTACAAAAGTCATGTTCAAGACTGTCCTATCCTATCCTATCCTATCCTATCCTATCCTATCCTATCCTATCCTATCCTATCCCATCCCATCCCATCCCATCCCATCCCATCCCATCCCATCCCTCCCTACTTACTCCTGAGAAGATCCAGACTGTCCTGGGATAGGCCCACTCCAAAACTGAGAAAGCAAAAAGAACAGAAAACATGAAGTTAAAGATATTCTCAATGGCTGATGTCATCACTCAATGGTTCACAGCATGTTAAGGGTGAATATTTAATACATTTTCTACAAAATAGTTTGAAAGTTCTGCCACCAGCAGTTAAAAACTGGGACTACATCAGTGGGGAACTCTACACAAAGCCAGAGGATTTTCTTAATTTTAGTAAAGTAACTGTTAGATAGAGGTAGACCAACTGTGAAGGAATTAATGGTTGTAACTGAGCTTCCTGATCGTGCTAAACCAAACACCTGTTGGTTTAGCACTATCACTGAAGAAAATGAGACTGGAAACTTATATCCATTTGGGGGGTGGGGGGGTGGGAGAAGGGATGAGAATGGAGGGGAGGCTTTTGAGGGGCAAACCAGTACTATTTACACCCTTAAAATTCACAATCTCAAAATTGCCATAGGTTTCAGTCCTTGGTTAATGACCACTTGTTCAGCAACTGTCAGAAGTTATGACTTCCACAGTCATATGATCATGATCCTATGATGGTTGCAGTGTCATGTGGTCACATGATGACCATTTGCAACCTTCCTTGCCAGCTTCCCACGAGCAAAGTGAATGGGGAAGCCAGAAGGGAAGATCACAAGTCACTCCAGTAAGTAACTCCCATTCCTGCTGCTTTTTCTCCTGGGGAATCTGGCTATGGAGTATAAGACCCCAGGGACCCCATACCACTCTATAGCATGTGCCCACCTGCAGTCTGAAGTGCATGCCCAATCACCTGGCCATACGTGTAGTGTCTACTGACAAACCCTCCTGCACCGGTAGCAGCTACCCCCGGCCCACCATCATGCTTGTAAGCCATCCAGAACTTATTGTTTATTGTTTACTTATTGGTTCAATTTATATGCTGCCCTTCTCCCGAGACTCAGGGCGGTTTACAATGCGTTAAGCAATAGCTTTCATACTTTTGTATATACCTGCTTAATAGGGCTTTCGGCCCCCCCAGGCAGTGTTCTTTTTTATACAAAGTCAGCTTATTGTCCCCACAATCCGGGTCCTCATTTTACCTACCTTGAAAGGATGGAAGGCTGAGTCAACCTTGAGCCTGGTGAGATTTGAATTTGCAGTAATTGCAGGCAGCTGGTGCTATTTAACAGCACTTTAGTCTGCTGTGCCACCAAGGCTCTTCTTTGCTTAGTAATTAAACATGGCACTTGAGTTAAAAAGGCAGAGATGGGATGGCTGATGCAGGTTGGTATAAAATACCTAACGTGTTTCAAATAAGCCAAGAGCATCTCTCCTAGGAATCGTTTCTGCTTATGTCACTTCATCTATATGTGGGGTATTTCTTACCCTGGGAGCAGCAGAGAAGACAGCCTGAGGGAGTGGAGGAGGAGGACTCAGCTTGTTCTGCAGGACACTGGCAGATACAATCTGTGCCGAAGACATGGAAGCCATACTCTGCAAAGCCTTGTCCTTTGAGACTTGATCCTTCAAAATAGGATAAAAATGAAACAGAAGGAGGGCTTGCTAATCCATACCTTGAGAGCACACAAAAATAACAAGCCACCAGAAATTAAGGGATAGTTTTTATAGTCTTTGTTAGTTACACTAAAACCATTTTCTGTCTGAGTTTAACCTACTGTCGCCACTACTTTTAGAAAGGAACTGTGTTAATCAGAGACAGTCAAACTCTTTGTACAACTTAAGCAGAGTCAGAGAAGCAAACCACAGGCAGCTTCTTAGCATAATGTTCAAATTCTCCAAACAGCAGCTTCCAATTTTCTCTTTCTAGCAGTATCAGAAATCTTTTGGGCTTTACTGAGGTTAAGGATTTTTAAAATCTTGTTGGAATCTATACGGTATCTAAAACTCATGGAATAAAGACAGGTTTGGGTGGTACTTACCAGGTTCATAGCCTGCATGAAGGGAAAAAGAAAAAGAGAAATATGATTAGAACTCAGGTATGGGTGAAGGCTGAGGAAAATCTTCATAATATCGATAATCATAACGGGATTTCAAGGTATTGCAATAATCTACCTTTACTTTGTCCCAAACGTGCTATTTCAAAAGGCAACTGGATTTTGTTTTTCCTTAAGCTTCCTATCCAAGAAGCTTCTTCAGTTCTCAAAGTTCTTCAGTTTCTTGGATGAGAAGCAAAATATCTTCAAAGAAAAACAAAGTCCAATTGCCTTTTGAAAATCCTTTGGGACAACCATGACCTGGATGACTGAGAATCTCAATAGACATCTACCTTTACTTTGTAAATAAATTACACCTGAGCAAGGCCAATTTCCAATGTATCCTGCTTCACAGAATCCTGGGAACTTTGGCTAAAAAGGGAATGGGTGGAAAATCCCACCTGGCAGGATGCTGATCTCAGGGATATCTTCTTCATGTTCACAAATGAAGTGAACAAGCAAGGTTTTTTTAAAGTCAAAAATTGAGCAGGGTCTCCAGTTTTGCTCTTCTGCAAATAAATCTAGGTCTATGGATGGGTGATAACACTCTTTGGCACACTAGACAGATACAAATGAAAAACAATGCTCAAGGATCTCTTCTATCATGTCCTTGCACAATTATACAGAAAAGGTAAATTAGGACTATCATATCTAGACTGCAATAGTCTGGATGATCACTAGATGGCAGCATAAACATACGGAAAACTTATCCAGGATTTTTGCAGGTCATAAATTTAACCTTAGGTAAGTACTGCACTGAAGTATAGATATAATTTTTATGCTATAAAAGAATAGCAATGTATTCTAGAATTAATATTTGGTATTTTTAAGAATACACTGCTCGCATGCAGACAATTATGCAAATCATTAGATTTTCTGCACTGTTTTTATATTTTCTTTGTCTCCCTCCTTAAAGTTTAAAGACTAACTGGCTGTGAAGCCATTTCTCCTTTCAGTCTCTCTTTTAAAGATGCTATGAAACATCTTTAGCCATCCAGAACTGAAGCTGAGAGAAGTTTATCAATACTGGACCAATCTCAAAATCTCAATCCTGAACTTGCAGGGATAGAATTAAAGATCATCTCAAGTAGATTCCAACATCACAATTTGGCTACAAAAGGAGGATTTATTTTCCTGAGTATTCTCCCTCATCCCAAGGCACAAGTTGCTAGCAGTGGTGCCTAATGAGTTGGCTAATTCCAGAGTCTGAAAAAGGTCATTTTGTCATGAAGTAGAATATATATAGGGCTTCATTGTTAATCGCTTTGTAAGTCTGTTGCAAGTCTGTTCAATATACTTTTGTTCATCATATAACATTTCAAAACAAATCAGAAATGCAGGATTGTGGACAACTATCTATTAAAGCAGGCTACAAAAGCCATGTTTCGGTATAAGAATGCACACACAGCCCCAGTTACGGGCATACAGAGGCACATGCAGGAACAACATGGCTTAGCAATGTGACTGCACTGCTGCACACTCAAGGTCCAGCATTTTCTTCCAAGTATCCTCCTTATATAAAACTTAAAGTACCAGCAACAACAGGATTAATTTGGGCATGCATCCTCTAAAAAAGCTTTCAAGTATATCTCAAACCTAAAGGTTACAATAGCAACTTTAAAAAAACTAATGAAGATACCAAATCTATTGTTCGATACGTATTCCAAAGATTAAATAATTATTATTATTATGAAGTAATGACATTAACTTCAAAAGAATGTTGATAAGAGATTTCATTGCCAGTCCCTCTTTATTCTCACTTATCTTTTATTCAAGAAACTTCAATTTGCCTCCAGAAGTTGTGAATGCTCCAACACTGGAAGTTTTTAATAAGATATTGGATAACCATTTGTCTGAAGTGGTGTCGGGTTTTCTGGCTAAGCAGGGGGTTGGACTAGAAGACCTCCAAGGTCCCTTCCAACTCTGTTATTCTATTCTATTCTATTCTATTCTATTCTATTCTATTCTATTCTATTCTATTCTATTCTATTCTATTCTATTCTATTCTACTCTACTCTACTCTACTCTACTCTACTCTACTCTACTCTATTCTATTCTAGGTATGAATAAACTTCCTATTTTATTCTTACAATAACATGGGAGGCAGGCCACATTCACTGTGTATACCCAATTTGTCTTCTAATGAGCCACCTAGCATATTCACTCAGAAGCCAGTTGCACTGAGTTCAGTATAACCTACTCCCACAGATGCCAGTATAACAACATGGAAGTATAACATGTAAGAGGTTTTGCTTCTGGCAACAACATTCACAGCAAGTAGCTAAGGTTTACTCTGAATACGGAACTTAGAGGGAAATTTGCCCTTTTCTTGCTTACAAATAAGAAAAAGTTAGATGTGCTGCACATAGTGGTATTTCTAGAGTAGTTGACAAAAATGTTCCTTGACATCAACTGACTAGCATGTCAACCTCATTTCTGTAGTAATGTATTTTCTAACTTTTGTGGAACATTTCCTACAGGGTCAGAATGAATGAAGATAAAGATGCTCTAAAGCAGGGATCTCCAACCTTGGCAACTTTAAGACTTGTGGACTTCAACTCCCAGAGTTCCTCAGCCATCAACGCTGAAGTTGAACTCCACAAGTCTAAAAGTTGCCAAAGTTGGAGACCCCTGCCCTAGAATTATATCCAATTACTGCATGCAATGCACTTCTATATCTTTTTTACTGTTCTATGCCACTCTTCAACTAGAAATATTTACTGAATTCTATGGAAACCAGGGATTTGACAATAAATGTAGGCAATGTAGTCTGTTTGTAAATAGTCAAGATTTTCTTTCTTTTTGGGTCAAAAGATGGGGAGACAACCATTGACAACTTTCCCAATCCTATTTAAATATATATATTCTACCTTGGGGAATCTAGAAAGGGAAGAGAGAGGCAATTTTGTAATTTTTTTGTTTCTTTTCAGGGCATATATTCACCAACAAAAATAAAAAGTTAATCCAGATCAGTTTAGAATAGTTTCTGGCTTCCTTTAGAACCACCCCACTCTCCGTGCTCCATCTTCAGACATTTTATTCAGCAAATAACAAACACAGAACACACAGAAGGGAAAGGGATCAAGTTAGTCAATCTCCAGTTACAGTATAAGGAGAAAAAAGCCAACCACAGAAGAAAAGGAAAGGCAATCACAAGATAAAGCTCTCCAGTTGCATCCTTGCCCGGTTTCCATAGTTCCTGGTTTCATGAACTTGTTCTACTTATCCTGATTCAACCACAGACATCTTATGGCTCTTTCTGGTTCTGTGCATCTCGGTTGCAACCACTGCATAGGCCTCCTTGCCAAATAACTTATTCAGTTCTTAAACACATCACACAATAGCTTCAGTAAGAGAGGCTAGGGTAACGACTGTTTCTTTCGTTTCTTTCTGTATCTGCTATGGTAACAAGTAAATTAACTCAAGCCTAATCCACTTGCACTAATAATTTAATAATTGCATATTGCCATTGTAGATAATTGTTATATAATTAATAATAATAGTAGAGCTCAATGCTTCCTCCTATTTAACTTTTAATATGCAATAGCTCCGTAATGGCAAACCTATGGCAAGCGTGCCACAGGTGGCATGTGGAGCCATATCTGTGGGCACGCGAGCGTTGCCCTAGCTCAGTTCCAGTGTGCATGCCGGCGCCAGCCATCTGATTTTCAGGCCTTTCAGGCCCACCGGAAGTCAGGAAATGGGTTGTTTCCGGCCTCCAGGGGGGTGGGGAAGGCCATTTTCACCCTCCTCAGGCTCCTAGAAAGCCTGGAGAGGGCGAAAAATGGGCCTACCTGGCCCACCGTGCCATTGTGTGCCAAGAGGGGGGGGGGTCACACGCACATGCACGGGGGGGCGGGACGCATTAAATTATGGGTGTGGGCACGTGAGAGAGACCCTCACCACGTTCCCCCCACTTTTGGCATACGACAGCAAAAAGGTTAGCCATCACTGCAATAGCTGGTTAAGATAATCCACTGTTTGGAAATGGGCATCATCAATATGCAGATGATGCTCAATTCTACATCCTGAACAGAGTGGCTTATGCTCTTGGTCACTTCGTCACTGGATTACTGCAGTGCATTTTCTACTTGGAGATGTCCTCCCAGAAGCTACAGTTGGTCCAGAATAGAGATAGCCCTCAACTGAGGGACCACAACTGAGTCCAAAATTTCTATTGTTAAGTGACATATTTCTTGAGTTTTGGCCCCATTTTATCACCTATCTTGCCCCAGTTGTTAAGCGAATCACTGCAGTTGTTAAGTTAGTGACAGGGTTGTTAACTGAATCTGGCTTCCCCATTGACTTTGCTTGTCAGAAGGACCCAAAAGGGGATGACATGACCCCAGGCCACTGCAGCTGTTAAAAATATGAACCAGTTACCAAGTATCTGAATTCTGATCACATGACCCCAGGAATGCTACAATGGCCGTAAGCGTAAAACAACGGCCATAAGTCACTCTTTTTCAATGCCGCCGTAACCTTGAATGGTCACTAAATGAATGGTTGTAAGTCGAGGACTATCTGTATAGCAGTGTGGACAGTAAACTGTGTTATGCGTGCATGATCTTGCTGCTTTGTGAGCTGCATTGGTTATCATTTGACTTCCAAGTGCAATTCAATGTGCTGGTTATCACCTATAGACCCCTCTACAGGTAGTCCTTGACTTACAACTGTTCATTTAGTGACTGTCCAAAGCACTGAAAAAAGTGACTTATTACTGTTTTTCACACTTAACAATCGTTGCAGCATCTCCATGGCCACATGATCAAAAATCAGACCGTTGGCAACTGGAATGTATTTATGATGGTTGCAGTGTCTTGAGATCTTGTGATCCCCTCTTGCGAACCTTCTGACGAGCCAAGACGATGGAGAAGCCAGATACACTTAACAACTATGTTACTAACTAATTGCAGTGATTCACTTAACAACTATGGAAAGAAAGGCTGTAAAATGGGGCAAAACTCACTTAACAACTATCTTGCTTTAGCAACAGAAATTTTGGGCTCAGTTGTGGTTCTAAGTCGAGGACTACTTGTGTGCAATTGTCACATCAGTTCATAGCAGGGTGAAATGCTCCCGGTTCGGACCAGATCACCCGATCCAGTAGCAATGGAGGCGGGTGGCTCAGAGAACCGGTAGCAAAAATCCCTGCCCCACCTCCTATGCCCAGCTGAGCCCCACAATCATCAGAGGCATTTTTTTTATTTTTAAAAGCATTTTTTCTACAACCTCTTCAGCCAAAAAATGCTTTTAAAAGTAAAAAAAAAAGCCTCTGATGATCGCACGGCTCAGCTGGGATCCTCAAAGGCTTTTAAAAGAAAAAAACCCTTTTTTCTTTTAAATGCCTCTGACGATCCAAGCTGAGTTGCTTGATTGGCAGAGACTTTTTTTCTTTTAAATGCCTCTAACGATCAGGCAACTCAGCTGGGATCGTCAGAGCCTTTTGAAAGCATTTTTTTACAACCTCTTCACCAAAGAGGTTGTAGAAAAATTGGTTTTAAAAGAAAAAAAAATTGGCCATACCCACCCAGTCACATTAACCCCCCCCAAGCCACGCCCACAGAACCGGTAGTAACAAATTTTAGATTTCACCACTGATTCATAGGCCATTATTCATTCTATATAGCTAGCTTTGTTATAGGGTTATATAGTTAAGAGTTCAGGTGAAGGCGTATTAACAAATGACACCTGAAAGGATTAACAGTATCACTAAGTGTTTATGGAAAAACAACAGCCAGCTGTTGAAAGTCCGATCAGGAAAGTTCTTACTGGAAATTTTCTCTCCTGTTTTTCCACTCACCTGACACAAAATGAATTGTTTTAGACACACAGCCCTATTCAAATCCTGCCACCTAGAGATGCCCCATGACATCTACCAACCATCTCTCTCTCTCTCTCTTCCAAGATTTCTAGCTTTGATCTGATCCCAGGATCAAAGGGAAAGGGGCAAGGACATAAAAGGAACAGAGTGGCAATAACAGAATGCAGTATGTTAGCTGCAGCATGGCCATGGCTTAAAGGTGAGAAAGCTGGGGAAGCGCGTACCTTCAGCTTGGACTGAATCTCACGAGATTTCCGTCTTGCTAGAACCTGCAAGTGGCTAGAGACCTGCAGAGAGAAAAGCAGAAGGAGAGGGGGAAAAACAGCAGAGCCGTCAACCAGAGGAAAGGAAAGGAAGGAGAGGGGGCTGCCCATGCTCACATACCATGGATGCATGGGCAGGGTCTCCAACGTACCTTTATGCCAACCTGGTACTCTCGCACCTTCTTCCGAGCTAGAACCTGTATATGGCTGGACACCTAGGCCCCGCCAAGTCATTCAAAAAGGAAAACACAAAAAGAATGAAGGTATGACCCCATATCGACAACAGTGCTTCAAGCACCCATGTGAAACACACTGGCCTCCTAAGCCAGTTGAAGTTCTGACGGAATAATATCAGCTTGCAGGGTAAACCGCAGTTAATGCTTACTGAAAGAATCAGTTGAAGGAAGTTGCTGTAATCTTGCTGAATGAAACATTTGGAAATATTCCCAGAAAATACCATTTTTAGGTTTCTTGGCAGCAGCAAGTACTTTCAATTTCAAATTTATTATTTCTCATGGACTTCTATACATTATTAATCTTATTGGTTTCAGAAACTACTCAAATTCTGATTTATAGGTATTTTGCTGCTTCGGGACCATGCGCTCTCCTCAACTATGCAATCCCTTGTTTACTTATTTGATTTTTTCTTAATCAGGTATCTGAACTGCCTTTCACACAATCAAAACTATTTATGAGAAGGTTCTTCAAAATATTAGTTCTTGATACACATAAATATTGATACTTAGAAAATATTAAATATTTCTCAGCTGTTTGCAAAACTGCTTTTAGGGAGCAAAACAGTAGACATGAGGTTCTTCTTCAGAATAGAAATCAAAGATGAGTTTATGACTTTGAAAACTGGTTCAATATTTTGGATAAAAATTAAATTTATGGTTGATTATAACTGACTAATGAAATAATCTTTTCAGGAAGTCATAACGCATAGTTTTCCATTAACAAAATATTGATTATTATATACAAAGGGCAGGTGAAGGAATTCATTACCTAAAGAGCTACATTAACTTTAATCAGTGTTACAAACAGACAATGGAAATGGCCTTTTTCTCACTCTATATACATACATTCATTCATTTATTTTAATTTAAACTTTACATTTCTGTACAGACACAGCTCTATACAGAGCACATCTCCAATGATTGGCACATCTCCAATGATGAAATACAATAAGCCAGGCAATAGGGAAAAACCCCAAAATAAATCTGTTCTGTTTTATAGTGACATACTTTGCAATCCATTCCAATCTCTCGAGACAGTTTGCAGTCCCATTAAATATGCTTAGAATTGTCTTATAAACCATTTCCTGGCTATATATGATTTCAGTTTCAGCAGAAAGTTATAGACTGTTAGCTTCAGAGCCGAGAATCATATCCGTAAAGATAAACAGCTCAACATGAAAGATGTACTTTCAGACAGTCCAATAAAGATGCCTAGAGAAATCAGCACAGATGTAGGACTGGCATTTCCAATTTCACTGTACTGTGGAAGGACATAAACTACAGTTAAAATAAGAGGAATGGATTGGTGCTCTAGAAACAATCATTTTCCTAGACAGCTTTCATTAATATGTCACGCACTACAATCTAACATAGCTAACACTTCTTCCATTAAAGAATTCTACCGCTCTCCACTAATAAACCCTAATTATTCTAAAAGCTATATGTTTGAAGAGGAAGAAAATGGAAACAAAGGTTAAACTGAAGTTTCATTCATGACAACTTTTACAACACACGTGACATGTCTGCCCTTTCTCCATTCATAAAAAATTTACCTAGAAGACCATCGGATAGGTATACACATGGTACATTCCCCATCCCAATTGTTTTTTTTTTTGTACTGACTTCAATTTTATTGAGATTGACCAAAAGAATGAAAGTTTCTAATTCAATTAGGCAGACTTAGCAAGTAACAACAGTCAAGATTCAGTAGTAATCTCAAGACTGTGGTATGCAATCTCATGTGGAAGGAAGAAGTACAGTCCAAGATTTGTTATTGTTTGTTCAAAATTTTCTTACTGGCATAAATGGTCCCTTGCTAAAATAGAAAACCCTTTTAATCTTTCTCATTCTTGTAGTTGTTTTTTTTTATTTATGGCTGTGAATTTCAAAATTTCACAATCCAGAAATTGGCTAGTCAGAACCCTTCCCTCCGTCCCTGTTTTTAAAAATCTCCATCAAGCTAAATTGATGAGGAAGAGTGATACTATGGGCAAAGGAATTAAGAATGAAAAAGTGAAATGAAATTAGTTTGGTAGAAGTACTTACATAAAACTTTAGCCTTTACTGACTTAAAACTTAATAATTGTTAATTTTTAATAAAACCCCTTCATTGTTTCCACTAACGTTTGCATTCAATGGTATGCTAAACAGGTCTTCCGCTTGAGGATTCTTCCCAGCTTTGTTATAGGATCAAATGGTCCTTAAGTGGGCCTCCAAATCTGCCTAATCTAAAAGGAAGGTTTGCTAAAAGCCAGTGTCCTTTTTTATTGTGTGAAACAGTTTCCAAAGCTCAGCAACTTCCAGATGTGTAGACTCAGCAACTTCCAGATGTGTAGACAATAACTGGCTGCAGAATTTAGAAAGCTGAGGGCCACATATCAGGAATTCACCTATTTTGGGAAAATTCTGACAAGCAACTTAGTAACTAGAGTTGCCATTCTTAATTCCTAAACTTTAAGTTATACAATAAATAAAGTGTTTCTCAAACATAAATCCAGCAGTATGAAAACAAATGATTGAAGATATTCTATTTTTGTGAGTGAGATAAATAGCTGTCATTCATAGGAAACCTATGTTAAGAAAGATGAACCAGAAATCTCACAGGAGACCAGTAGCTGAGTCAAAATGAGAACTTAAAGATTACATATAGCAATAGCACTTAGACTTATATATCACTTCACAGTGCTTTACAGCCCCCTCTAAATGGTTTACAGAGTCAGCCTATTGCCCCCAACAATCTGGGTCCTCATTTTACCCACCTCGGAAAGATGGAAGGCTGAGTCAACCTTGAGCCTGATGAGATTCGAACTACCAAATTGCAGGCAGCCAGCAGTCAGCAGAAGTAGTACTGCATTCTAACTTTGGCACAACTTTTGTCAGTTAAGATATCCACCATGTAAGTTAACAGTACACCAGATCACAGCACTGGAGCATGCATATATCAAAATATATATACAGATTAGTCTTTTTTCATTCTTCACACCTTTTAAAGGGACAAGCATGAAGTGCATTTTTACCTGTTTTCTAGTCCTTGTCTTCCCTGTCCGTAGCTTGATGTATCTTGCTATCAGTTCATTGCGTCCTAAAGCAGAAAAGGAAAAGATGTAATGTGATGAATGCAGGCCCTCTCTTGTCCCACTTCTTAGAAATAAAAGGCTGCCCTCTGATCTACCTTCCTTACATCCTTCTAGCTGACAAACAGCTGAATTCCTGCTCCTAACTCAGTAATGACATTTTACCAGAAGATGGCACTAATGTAACTCTTCTGTAATTGACCAAGATGGCTTGAAAAAAGCTCTGCTTGAGGCCCTGGTTGTTTATGCATTGAACCAGATATCCACAGCAGTCCATAGTGTTGGAAAAAACAATAACAACCACCCTGGTGCTTAAGCTGGACACTCAGAAAACAATGCAAACATGGGACACACAGAGATTTAGCTAGGAAGTCATTGTTCTCTTTAAATAAGTTATGGGATTTCTGAGGACCAGGATTTGTAGCCCAATCTGGGAACCCAGAATATTTCTTGCCCTATTCTGCCATGTTTAATTCAGCTATCAGAGCATGCTTGGACCATCCCTCCCTCTTTCCTAGCTTCCATGCATGACTCCATGGAGTTTTCATAATACAGAAAAAAAAGAGGATGTTAAAAAAAAAAGCTGTAAAATACGATGGTATGGAAACTCAGAGTTTGAGGTCTGATATACGACAGTCAACAGGATGTGCAACCTAGTGGGATGTTTTAAGTGGCACTGGCTTCTGAAAGGAGCCCTTCCCAACCTCCTCTTTGTCCTAATTTGAAGCAGAAGAGCTTTTGCTCCACATTTTACAGGCCAGCTGTGGCCAATCTAAATTCAAACGTCAGAGCAGCTGGGAGCTTTCTTTTCCCTCATCTCTCTCCCTTCCCTCCCCCCACCAACATGGAAGAATAGTTTGGGGAAGCATGCCAGATTTATTTTGATGGACCAGATGGTATTGGCTAAAGCTGGCTAAAATGCCCTTGCAGCTAACTTAGAACAGAGAAGGACAGAGAAGTTTGAAGGCTGAAGCAAGCGTGGTTTTTCTCGCAAAGCCAGAGTTCTGTTTTCCTTTCAAGAAAAGCAATGGTTTTCAGCCTTGGGGACAGAAGTCTTAAATGAGGTCACATCACAGTCCCTCAACCATGCCTCTTCTCTTCTCTTCTCTCCCCTCCCCTCCCCACCACCATAGTTTTTTACAGACAAGACCAGGTGCTGCGCCCAGTCAAACAGCACCATGTGAGAGGGAGAAAAAGAAGAATGATACCGAATACTGGAGTAACAATACCATCATAAAAGCCACCTGGCTTAGCGCATATCCCTTGATATATGCAATTCCTGACATTGATAACAAATAAAATAACAGAAGACTAGCTCTATTTTATTTAGAGGCTGAGAAAGAAAGACAAAGTAGGACTACATGTTTTGTAAGAGTTGGTTCCCCCTTGGGAGCATGCATACACATTTCTGTTGGGACCTATTCAAAGTTTTACATAGCATTCTCCAGCCTGGTATTTCTACTGTACTACACATGTACAGTTCTGTGAAACAAATATTTGCCCCTTTTCCATTTTCTGATTTTTTTTGCCACTGAATATTATCATAGTTTAATGTTGATTCTCTTAATATATGAAGGGAATCTAGATGAACAAATAGTTTTTGATGATATAAATGAAATTAAGCACTAAAGCCATCAAACGTGCAAAATGACAGTGTGGGGGAAAAAAAGATTTGCCTTCTTGGATTTAATGACTGGTTGTACCACTTCAGCTGCAATAACTGCAATCAAACGCTTCCTGTAATTATCAGTCCCTCACATTGTTGTGTAGGAATTTGGACCCATTCATCCATGGTTACTTGTATCGATTCAATAATATTTGGATGTTTTCTAGGTTAACTTTTTATTTCAGGCCCTGACATTATACCCTCATGGGGTTTTAAACCTGGACTTGCCTCTGGCCATTCCAAAACTACAATTCCCCTCCACCCTCATAATGTTGCTTGTAAACCTGGAGTCTCTTTCTTGCTGCATGTCCAACTTAATAGAAGAAAGGGTTTAATTCTCTCCTGAAGAATTGCATTATTTAACAGAATTCATGCTTCCTTCAACTATGGCAAGTCATCAGGGTCTTAACAAACAAAGTTATGCTCATACACAAAATTGCTGGGCTTGGTATTAGCTCCTACAATAAATCACAGTGTTTTGTTTTTGCTAGATATAGAATCATCCACATAGCCACCAAAATCCACTTTTGATTCATCTCACCAAAGGTCCATTGGAACATCCACATACTTTTGGCAAACCTAAGATCAGCTTCACTGTTTTTCCTGGTTAGCCATGATTTCTACTTTGCTACTTTCCCATTTCTACTCAGTACTTTTCTGGCTGTGAGATCATGAAAGCTTAATTTTAACCAATACAAGAAATGATTGCAGATCCCTGGATTATTTTATGTTGAACTTTTTAAGTGATTTTGACAGGACAGTTACTTTTGGGAACATTCACTATTGTCCCAACATATTTTTCCATTTCAATATTGCATTTTATTATTATTGGAATCCCAAGCTTAAGAAATGACTTTGAAATAGTTTCCAGATTGATAGGCATTAATAATTTAGCATAAACTGCCTCGGAATCTGTGCAATGAAAACTCCACAATGATAAGGAGAACCACAGGTTGTGAAATTTATTTGGGCAGGGCTAACCCTGATAATTTTCAATTATGTACTCTTCCAACTAACTAGCAGGGCAATTACTTTTTCACACTATGTTAGATTACTTTGTTCATGAAGTAAGTAATGAAACAAATGCCTACCTTTAATTTTATTTGTTCTCTCAGAACTTCTTGATATTTTACTAGGTACATAAAAAATTCTGCTAATATTCAGTGATAACATCTGAAACACAGCTTTGCTATGAAATAAGCACCGCAATTGTGTATGGCTACCGCAATTCTGTAGCCATTTTTACAATCCAAAGTTATCATCTGAAAATTGCACTGATTCAAAAGGTTATGATATTTAAATGCTCGTGTGACCTATTTAAAAATAGCCTTTTACCATGACCCATCAGCTTCAGAAAACACAACTGTACTGTTTTTGCCCTTGAGTCTACCTGCAACTGGGCATCTTGTCTCATGAAATAATACAGGCAGCAGAACTGGATAAGGCTGAATAGTTTGGGTCAATCCTTCCACCTTAACTTCCAAGCCCTCCTGCTCTTTTTTGTGCCTTGTTGCTGAGGCCTTCCTAACAAACAGCTTCATAAAATAATCTCAAATTGCAACTTCTTTGTCTGAGTAACATTCAACTGGCATTTCCCCACCCCCCCCTTCGCTTATTTCCCTACACTACATACGCATGTTCACTAGCTGATCTTTAACCAGACATTTTCAAACAATCGCTTTCAACTGGCTGTCACCCACGTGGGATCTGACATCACAGTACATCAAATAAATGTTTCTTTTTCGGAGGGGAGGAGTGCTTTAATTGACTCAGGATGTCCAGTTCCTGTACTGACTGAATCATTGTTTCCATGAATGTGAGCTGCATGCCCACCACCTGGGATAAAGAACTTATGACTTTCTAATGCCCTAACTTCTTTGATTTAGGCAACTTAATACTTTGTTTATGGAAAATTTGCCTCCTGGTTTATAACATTCAACATCTGAAAAATGTGCCAAGTCAGTATATTAGATGAAATCCCATGTCTGTCTATTTCGGTATCTTTTAAATATTCTTTTAAAATATGCCTCCACTCTTTCTATTATTCTATAAAAGTCTTACATTTCATATAACATAGATGTGCCAAAATCTCAGTTTGCATTGACTTTTTGGTGAGGAGATGGTTTCTTTCCTTTCTCAATAGACCATCCATGCTGTACGAAAGGATTATTCATTCCCATTTCTAACTTTCAGAAGTTAAGAAAAAGGCATTTTTCCTTTCTGCAGAATTCATCCAGGACAGTTGTGGGATGAATTTCTTGGCTCAGAATTTATTTTTTGATATTGTCTATAAGAGCGCTGCCAGCACACACTGCCTTGTTCATCCTTTGAAACCTTTCTCAACGTGGAGCCTTCTAAACATGTTAGTCCATCTATTCCTTTCTCCTCAACCAACACAACTATGCTGGCTGAACATCATGGGCATTTTAATCCAACACATCCGAAAGGCAGGGGTGAAATCCCGGTAACAAAAATCCCTGCCCCCCCTACCCCCAATATCCAGCTGAGCCGCGCGATCATCAGAGGCTTTTTAAAAAAAATTTAAAAGCATTTTTTCTACAACCTCTTCGGCTGAAAAAAATGCTTTTAAAAGTTAAAAAAAAAGTCTCTGATGATCGCGCGGCTCAGCTGGATCTCCAGAGGCTTTTAAAAGAAAAAAAAGCCTCTGATTATCAGGCAACTCAGCTGAGATCGTCAGAGGCTTTTAAAAGCATTTTTTTACAACCTCTTCAGCCAAAGAGGTTGTAGAAAAAATGGTTTAAAAGTTTAAAAGAAAGTTGGCCACGCCCATTCAGTCACATTAACCCCCCCACCAAGCCACGCCCACAGAACCGGTAGTAACAAATTTTACAATTCACCACTGCTGAAAGGTGTTGGGTTAAAGAAGACTCGAATGTCATGGTCAAGATGTAACTCCTGAGTTAAAGATTGAAAGGAAGGAAATGAAGCTGTCATTGACAGTAAGACCAAGAACTGAACTGACGTTTAAATAGAAGGCTGTACTTCTCTGCTGTTGTGATTGATTTCCTAGTTTACTGCTGCTTCATTTCCTATTTCGTAGCTTCCTGACTTGCCAAAACAGCAGGAAAGTAAACTGAGATTTGCACTTGTACTTCTTGAAAAATAAAATATCTTTGTGTTCCTGGTATATAGCCAAATATACACAGACACACAAACACACCCGCCTTCAATCTTAATAAAGATCAAGACATGCAAAATGATTGACCATTTCACTAGCTATGAGGGTAGTGAGGGGCAAACAGATCTGATTATTATGAGACTTCTAGTTACAATTGTAGCATTATTCAGATACTGGAAAACTGGAATCAGCAAAAGATAATAAAATGCCTCAGTAGTTGTAATAAGATGTACTCTTAATACAAATGATGTTTCATTCTCATTCACTTACTGCACATAGATAAGCTTCAGAATTACAAGAGAAGTGACCCTTGGAATGCAGGAGCCAACTCACCAAAAAGAGACTAACAGAATAAAAGAGTTGGAAGGGACCTTGGAGGTCTTCTAAATCCAGTCCCCTTTTCAGGCAGGAAGCCCTATACCATTTCAGACAAATTGTTGTCAAATCTCTTCTTAAGAACCACCAGTGTTGGAGCACCCACAACTTCTGGAGGCAAGATGTTCCATTGATTAATTGTTCTAACTGTCAGGAAATTTGTTCTCTCCTTGATTAGTTTCCATCCATTGCTTCTTGTCTTGCCTTCAGGTGCTTTGGAGAATAGATTTGGCTCCCTGTATTTTGTAGCAATCCCTTAGATATTGGAACGCTGCTATCATGTCACTCATTCCTGGTCCTTCTTTTCATTAAACTATTTCAATTCCAGCAACCGTTCTTTATATAAGAGCCTGAGTAGCGTAGGGGAGTAATGCCTCCTACAAAGGCAGCATTTAAGATCCAGCTGCTGCAATTATTTGCGAGTTCAATCCCAGGCAGGCTCAAGGTCGACTCAGCCTTCCATCCTTTATAAGGTGGGTAAATTGAGGACCCAGTTTGTTGGGGGCAATAAGCTGACTTTGTATAAATATAAATATACAAAAGTATGAAGGCTATTGCTTAACGCACTGTAAGTCGCCCTGAGTCTCCGGAGAAGGGCGGCATATAAATCAAATTAATAATAATAATAATAATAATAATAATAATAATAATATGTTTTAGCCTCCAGTCCCCTAATCGGTTTTGTTGCTCTTCTACTGATCATCTACTGATGATCATTTACTACTGATCATATACACAGAAGTGGTCCTTCTATAGCAATAACAATAGCACTTAGAATTATATACTGCTTTATAGCCCTATCTAAGCGGTTTTGCCACCAACAATCTGGGACCTCATTTTACCGACCTCGGAAGGATGGAAGGATGAGTCAACCTTGAGCCTGTGAGAATCGAACTGCTGAATTGCTGGCAGTTGGCAGTCCACAGAATTAGCCCGCAATACTGCATTCTAATCACTGTGCCACCATGGTTATAGGTAACATACTTTGCTTGCCTCAGCTGATAGGTGCTGGAATATAGAATGATAGAAGCATCAGCATCTTCCAATTATTCCTTCAGAGCTCCCATATTATTCACCTTCTGTTAAAGGACTGAACTGCATACTCTGTACTGCATTTGGAACATGCAGGAGAACTGGCATAAGAGAGAACAATTCAAATGTAGAAGCAAACAACTATTTGAAAGGAAGAATAGATAGATATAATATTTATTACTTTCTGTACTTTTTAAAGGATTCACTGGGGTTTTAGAACAGGAAAAACCCTACAAAAATGTCACAGGATGAGATCTTCAGTATAGGAAATGTTAATCAAGAGGTAATAAGGAAAAAGACCTGGATAACTCCTGCATAAAGGAAACAAAATATTTTAAAGCAGAATGCCTGCTATCTCCTTTAGTTGAAGGGAATATGTGCTCTAAAATATGTAGTTAAGAACACTACAAGGATTATGCTGCATAAGAAAAACAATACACCGAGTCTCAAAGTCTCTCTTCTTGTCTGTTCTTTCACAACCATTAACTTCCTAATACCAAAAACGTCCATTTCTTTAGAACTCTTAATAACCCAAACCATGATATTTCTTGATAAATCTTGTCCCTGATCAAAGTTAACATCTTTGAATTAAAACTATGTTCCACACTGCTATGCAATGAATCCTAATTTCTTTAAATATGTGTGACTTAAGAAAGATTCAACCCATTTACTTCATGGTTCTATCTTTTCGTATTTGATTCCCTCTTCTGAACATCTTCAGATGAGACCACTAAGGGACCCATTGGAAATAGGATAGTTTAAGCTGCTACAGGATATCAGAAATGATGGAATGTAAATTATTGACTTCCAGCCTTTGTTATTCTGGCCTTTAAATAACTCAAGGTGCTGAACATATCCAACACACTTTTCTCCTCCTATTTTCCCCACAACCACCACACTGAGTTGGGCTGAGAGAGTGACTGGCCAAAGTCACCCAGGTTGCTTTCATGGCTATGTTAGGAAAGTTTGAAAGTGATAGTTTCCTTCAGTGAAAAAAAAATACTTTTATTTAACAAATAAAAGTAATGAACATGTGTCATTAATGCATGCCTCCAACCCACATGTAACTTTCTTACAAATCAAATCTGACCAGGTTTATTGAGAAAAGCTGCCCATGATTACATGATTTGATACAGGAAGTCCTGCAAAGAAAAGTTAACTCATCATGCCTGAGCCTTACGGACTTGTGAATATGAAACAAGATGGTTGTCACCTGGGAAACATTTGCAGCCACCCATTTAAAAAATGAAATATAGCTATAACAGACAGTAACTGAAAGAACAGAAACAGTTAAGAGCAAGGGAAGGGATAGCTTAAAGATCCAAGGGCTAGGATTCCCCCCTCAAATTGACAGAAGAAGAGAATAACTTGCTGGCCAGATTTGGACTGAAACTAAACATTTGGAGGGGATGGAATTAACTAGCTATTTTCCCTTTTTCTGCTGTTTTGATTAACTACTAGCCTTCACTGACTGCTTTTCATTAAAACAATCAAGCACTGTGATCCTCAGACAACTTTTAATGTTTTTTGGAATTGTTGTGGATCTACCACCATAATATACCTCACAGGAACTGTTGCAAAGTAAACAATTTAAAAATGTTCGGCATTCTGCAAATCTAAAGTAAAATATCAAGAGGATTTTTCGAAAGGAAGAGTATTAAGATAGGACTGCAAGCACAGAAATACACCCTTGTGGAAATCCTCTCCCTCTCTAGGCTATCCAATATCCATTGTGCTGATGATAGTAAAAAGTGTCGGAGCAGCTTTTCCCTTTCCTGGGCACCTGCCATGGCTAACTGTCTCTTCCAGTTACCAGCAGGCAGACACTGCAGCCCTGCCTCTGCTCAGCTGTCCCAGTCCCGTGATTCACCAGAGGCTGTGCCATTCCCTCTCGGAGGGCACGTCCTCCTCCAAATTACTACATTCCGCAAATTCCTCTTCCCTGACACCACCATGTGAACCAGTTGGACAGCTCTGTTAAAAATAACCTAGTGGGGCAGCCTTCCAGCCAATCAGCCTTTAGTAGCATACCAGCCTTGGTGGTGCACAACTCAAGTTACACCTGCTGTCTGGGGCAAGTCAAGTCCAGAGCCAGTTTCCTGTGAGCTGCCTAAGCTCTCTGCCCCACTAGAGAAGAAAGAAATGCCCCTTGCCATACACGGCCCAGACTCTCTCCCCACACTTGCACACTGGCCACCGTTCAAGGGCTCCAGGTTACCACAGGTCAGCAGCTCTCCCTCCTTCTCTGCGGTCACTCCTCACAGCAGCTGGGAGATCAGTTCCTGTGTCAATAGCTGGCCCACCCTTTAGCCAAGTATGAGCCATTTATCGTAGGTGTTTAGATAGTGGTCTGTGATTCCTGAGGCATCCTACTTCTAGCATCTGCCTTGAATAAAGCTGTCTATGATTCTGCAGAAGCCCACTCTCCAACTTGCCTTCGGACCCACCCATAGTTAGAAGTTATGGAAGGAAACGTCTCACCAAGTTCAATCTCTCTACAACTGAGAGTGGTTTTCCAAGAACAGCATCATATAAAGTTTTACCAGTCAATTGTTAGGTGTTCAGCGCACAGTTTTGTGTATTTACAACAAGCAACATGAGCTTGGTTGGAATTGCTGCAGGGTGGCTTTGCTGGGAACATCCAGATGCAAATGGGTGTTTTGTTTTGTTTTTTCGTAATGGACAAAATACTCAAGATTGGCATGCTGATATGCAAGGTTAGATATTCTATTTACAATTATTACAGAAGTACACCCAGCTTATTGTCTGCAGAGCCTAGTGTACACTTCCCACAGAAAGGAATTCATGCTACAGCACCACTAGAGGATATTCCAGAACAATCCATGGTTACTTAGCCAGAGATTACATACCTATGATGCATTGGCACACACTTTAAAAAATGATCACCTTCCCTACATGTTTCTTCATATGAAAATACAGTACTAGAAGGCACTGAATCATCTCTTGAAAAATGAAATATTATTTCTAGTTTCACATAACTTCTTTTCTTCATCTGATCAGTTACAATATTCCTTGCTACATGACATCTAGAAATATAACATGTGAACTAAGGCTCAGCAACAATTTACATGACTTAGGTCAGAGTTCCCCAACCTTTCTGGTTGGTGGCCTGGAGATGGGATGGTTTTGTGGGAGGGGTGGGCACCTGTGTGCATGTCCACAAGCACCTGTTCTTTGAGATGCTTGTGCGACTGAGGACCTGAGGACCTCATGCGAGTAGGTCAAGAATGTCTGTGATTCTCGCATAAATGGGGTCCCAAGTGCTTGTGACGCTCATGCGAATGGGGCTGTGCGCACGCATGCCTGCGCATACACCAGCCACCTCCTCAAACAGTCCACTGGTGAGTAGGCTGCAGCCTGGTAATAGGCAACAACAAGCAAGTTGGGGACCCCTGACTTAGCTGACACTTTTGCTATGCATTTATTTTATTTCAAGAAAGACTGCAATTGATTACTGGGCCACAGGTACTATATGAAATATCTTCATGTACTCTCATGCTCAGAAATTAAAATGTGAAATGAATTGTTTCTTGTGAAAGCATGTGAAATTGTGCATTGATTGTTTCATATTTATTATTACTTGCATGTGAATAAGCAGCACACAAAACATAATTAAAGACAATCTTCATAGCATAATGCCCAATAAGCCTATTTTATACACCTGATAAACTGATACTAAACGGAATGCTGTTTCCTTATCTTGAGGAAATTTTATCTGCATCTACCCCCCCCCTTTTTTTTAAAAAAAAGGAACTTCTGTTTCTTAAAATCCAAGTATTAATAAATTAGCTTGTGAAGCAGTTCAGAAAATGACAATATTGTGTACCAGGCCTGTGAAAATGATTTATGAGGCATTGTGCAAAGCATCCTTCTAAATCCTCTACACCAGGGGTGTCAAACTGAAGGCCCACGGGCCAAATGCATCATGCGCAGGCCACGCCCATCCCAGCTCCGCAAAGGGGGAAAATGTCAGAAAAGTCACATGACAGTGATATGATGCTGCGAGTTTAACACACGTGCTCTGCACAAAGTGAGAAGTAGCTGCAGCCTGTTTGCTTTGCATGGCTACTTCAAGCCATTCCCAAAATCTACTTCCCATTCATTTGTGTGTCAAGAAGCTACTTCTTGACTTCTTGCAGAGTAAAGCAGAAGTCTTTTCTGGTGAAGCCAAGATCTTCTAGATGTCTGTGTGTGTCCAGGACTCTATTCTGGTGGAATAGACCTCTGGACACACACACACAAACCCCTAGAAGATTTTGGATTGCCTCAAAGTAACCATTCTTTTGAGTGATTGGATCTGTTTCAAGAAATAGATCCAGAGAGGAGATCTCCTCATTGATGCCTGACCCAGGCCTACTGTGCCAAAGGTTTCTCTCACAACAATGGAAGAATAACGACAAAACTATAAGGCATTTATTTTTTAAAGAGCACTTTTAGTCCATTAGCCAATCTATCATTAAACTGGAAGGGTGCAAGAGATTCTGATGATTAATATGCAACTTTGTTATCCAAAAAGATTTGCAGAGTAAGCTATCAGCTTCTGACATGTTTAGTCTTCCTCAAACAGTCAGCCATGATCAGTGATCATTATGGACAACCACTGCTGCCATATAAATCAAAGCTAAGCATAAAATTTGATGGACAGAAATCGTCAAACCTATTTCAGTCAGTACCTCAGCAATTGGTGCTGCCACTGTTGTTATTACAACCCACACTGTTCATAACAGCACTGCAGTCTACTTGCTACAAAGGAGCAGCGCAGTACCCAAGGCCATATCTGGGAACCTTATCAGAATAATTAACAGAGTATCTATAGTGCAGGGGTATCCAACTGGCAGGCTGTGGGCTGGATACGTCACACGCAGGCCACAGCCACCCCAGTTCTGTGAATGGGGGAAACATCAAGAAACGTCATATGATGACAACGTGATGCTGCGAGTTTGATACCCATGATCTAGTGCTTCAAGCTTCCTTCTAATCCAAGAGATTAGGGACCCTCTTCCACGGCAGCCTCTGGCAAACAGAACAGGGCTTAAAGAAACAAGATGCCTACACTGGAGCCCATTAATCAGGCATCTTCTCCCATCTTACATAAAAAGATGAGCGTATTAATTGAGTAGTTCCTTCTTCCAAATATTCTCGGAGGGTATCTAACAAGAAAGCATGACTGCATTCTACTTATCGCAAGCAAAGTATGGACTAAAGTGCTACTCAGTAAAAAAAAAAAGGAGTTAGAGTTAATATGAAGCAAAATCTAAAATACCAGTTCTTAAGTTGTCAGGTTAGAAAAGCAAAGGCAGAGCAGAGTTGCTGTTTCTTTAAGTGACTGCCAGATGCCTCCAAGTGGCTGGAAAAACCAGTTTGTATGCTTGGGTTTGAAGAACAAAGGGCAAACTTCCCAGCAGTACTCCAGATATTTCTGGAGAAATCTTTTTTAAAATGTCTGTTCAGAAATCTTCCATTCCTTTCAAGAGCTCTCAGAGTGTGTGGCCCTGCTAAATTGTGTACAGAGGAGTTGGCTAAAGGAGGCTAAGGTGCAATGTGGCAGCTTCTTAAGTTTATCTTAATATGAAATAGAAAGGTCCAGTTTCTTTTCCAGTCTCTCTTCTTAATTACAGAATGATGCAAAGCAGGAGTACTTCAATCAGAAAAATAAGTCATTAAAAGAAATACCCAGGCCAGGTATCTAACCAATTTCTTTCGTTGGCCTTACAAGCAAATGAAATAAAACAAAGTATGTTTGCAAACTGATTAATTTCCACAACATGGAAATCTATAGCCCATTTAGGGACAGGCTTTTCATGTAATAGCATTTTTACTTTTAGAGAATTAACAGATCTGGATAGACAACTTCAAAGCAACAAATAGTTACAGTTACTATATAATGGTCATCTGTAGGGTAATCGCAGTATGGAAGCCCTCATCATGCTTACGAAATAACCATTAGAATAACAACCTACAGTGCAACTTAATATAAAGGGAGAGTTAAGTAAGCACTCGACTTTTGTCAATCATTTTCAGCAGCCAAATTTCATATCAGCATCCCAACCAACTACCTAGTTGAAGAGTGGCCTGGGATACTGACCCCATCTGGACGGTCCCATTAAATAAGCCAATCTGGGTGAGTCCTTCCCAAAAAATTGGCAATTGCCCTTCCAATCATAAAGGAAAGATTAATGTAACATGGCCTCATCTATGCTATAAAGGCAAGATAAAAGAGATATATCTTAGATTCTGGAAGTACCATAAAAATAAGGAAAAATATATGTACCCATTTTCATATGATCTTTTAACTCATAGCTGCTTATCTCCTATCCTCAAATTAAGGACTAAATAAGCTTGCATTATCAGAGAGAAAAAAAAACATTGTTATGCTTAAGGAAGCTCAGACCTTGACTTAAACAAGCTCAATTAAGCAGGCTTTGACGAAAACAATGTTGTGCTTAAAGCAACAGGCAGTTACCTCCCTATCCCTGATTCATTTGGCAAGATTATTAACTTGGTGTTTGCTAACAGAACAATCATTCCCATGGAAATATTTCTTTGAGGTCACAAGCGTAGGATTATGACATCACAAAAGGAACACGGTAGAACAGATAAGTGGGAAGGAGCAATGCAATGATTGTTTATACTTTATTGAATAGGATGCAGTTCAGATGTATCCAGGATTAAAGCCTTCCAGAGAAAGAAAAACCAGATACCAGTACAAAGGGAAATTAGTTCATTCAAAAACAGTTCCAATAAGTAAATTGGATATGAAAATATATAAGTAAATTGGATATGAAAATATATCAATTTTTTACATTCAAACCAAATCAAAATGAGGGAGCTTCATTTTCCCCTTCATCTTTTTTTAAGTTTTCAAAATTTTATAGATTACATATGAAGAACTAACCAATGACAATAAAAGATCTAGGCAAAATACTGTATTTTTTTCAACACCAGCTTTTAAAGAAAAACGAATGTAGGGAGTTTCAGATCCTGAGCGCTCTGTTTCATAGTATAAAAGATATGTTTGGCTGTCTTTCATGTTTCAAATGTCTCGTGTTAATGTCTTATGTGTTATGCCTCATACTATCATGTCACAAGAGTAATTGATAAAATATTATCATTCCCCAACTGTGGAAGCCAAATCACTCTGAAGTTAGTGTTGGTTCTAATAAGGTGCAGGGCCCAACATGAAGTCCTATCTTTAAGAGGCATACTATTTTGAGACATGGGAGTTTGTGATTTCCTGCATAATATGTTTGCATCAAAAGGAAAACATAACCACGTAAGTTTTTTATAGCATTTTGAATAGGTTTAAGATTTGCATGTTATTGCAGCAAACAAACATAGCTGCCTTATCTCAGGGCCTGGCCACAATCAATGAGTTAGCCTTTAAAGCAGCCTTTCTGAGTAGACTGAACTACAGACTTCCCCTTCCAGAATCCCATTCGTTAGCCTGGAGAACTCTGCTTTAAGATTTTAGAAAACACTTGGTTGTTTTAACTTAAGACATATTTATCTACGAGACCGCTTCCTGCCGCCAATAGCCTCCCACCGGCCAGTATGCTCGCACAGAGAGGTCCTCCTCAGGGTGGCGTCAGCCAGACAATGTCAGCTGGCAACCCCCAGGGAGAGAGCCTTCTCTGTGGCGGCACCCACCCTCTGGAACAACCTATCCCCAGAGATATGCACAATACCAGACCTCTGGACTTTTCATCAGGCCCTTAAAACTCACTTATTTCATCTAGCCGGGCTGGCTTGATCCCATCCTTTTGGTTTTAATTCGAAATTGATTTTAATTTGGCTGTTTTAAATTGTAGGCCAAAATTATTTAATACCTTTTAAACTGTTTTAAATTTTGTATGCTATGTTTTACCTTGGCTGTTCACCGCCCTGAGTCCTGTTGGAGAAGGGCGGTATAAAAATCAAATAAATAATAAATAACAGATCAATAAAAAAAAAATCAAGATGGAAGAGGCTATCCCCCTTGGGGAAAAAAATGCAGCCCATTCCTTATGGAGTTTAAAATGTTAAGCCAAATCTGCTCCATAGTTAGAAGCAAGAAAAACACAGATGTGGCAACAAAATAATTCAAATACAGGTACTGTAAATGGGTAGTGAGCAGACCTTGGAAAGAATGTGGTGTTTTGTTTGTGACCTGCATTAGAGGCCAGATATACCACCTTTCACACCCAAAGGCAGGTATGTGGGATCCTCAAGCAGACAAAAATCAATCTTCCTTTGACAGGAATGAACTTCCCAAACCAGTTCATCAAGTCAGGCAGAAAGAAGAGTGGGAAGGAGAAAAGAGGTGAGGCATAAGGGAGTGGGAGGGATATATAGTTTAAGGGAACTACAAAGGAAATATGAGTCACAGATCCAGGGAAGAAGAGTTCAGCACTCTGTTTATTCACTTCAATATGACCACCCCCACAAGCCGTAAGCCCTTCACAATATGGCTTCTGGAAGTCCATTGTCCTCACTACAACCCCCACTGACCAGGGAGATAAAATATATCAAGAGCCCAGTAATCCAGAAAGCAGCCAATTAAAGGGCCAGGAGCAAAATCCATTTTTCGTTTTCGAGGTCTGCATATTAGAAGTACATGCTTTAAACTTCAGAATGTTTATAAAAGACAAATCCCTATAACTCATTACACAATTGTGAACTTTTATGATGTTTTAACATAGACTCATGGTAAAAGGATGGTTATTGTGCCAGATTAAGGTGGCACTGAAGCTAATATCACAGATAAAACTATCAAATTCAAGGAGAATTTTACAATATCTGACAAATAGATTTTCTGCAAAGGTTATCCTTCTGCAGCCTGCAAGTTTCATTGCATAATAAAGACAAAGGTAGTCCTTGGCTTATGACTCTTCATTTAATGACAGTTCAGAATTACAACAGCCATGCAATGTATGCTTTAAGGCTCATAAAGCACTTCTGAACTTTGCAAAATCCCACTCACACAATTGCAATCTAGGTGCTTGGCAGCCTGTTTGTACTTATGACTGACCGGTAGCCAAGAACCTTGTGACCATGCAATTGCCATTGGTAAATTTCTCTGTTGCTTCCCTAGAAACTCAGCGCCACAGAGATGTAATTCCCCCCATCCCAGACAGGCCTTTGAGAGCAAAGGGCTGCCTGCCGAGTGGAAAGGAACTCCTTTGACAGGCTACCGAAATGGAGATCAGATCCCCAAAATCAGGAATTCTGTTTGCCTATATGTCAGTATCATTCAACGACCACAATCCCAGCACTTCCAATTGCGGTAGTTAAGCAGTCTTTTAGGTTGTTAAGCAGATGGAGCAAAAGAGCTGCCTGAAGAGTTCAGCTCCCTTCCGTGTGTGGAGGGGAACTCCTCTGAAGACCTGTTTGCTCCATCCGCTTAACAACCTAAAAGACTGCTTAACTACCACAATTGGGAGTGCTGGGATTGTGCTCATTGAATGATACTGTCACGTGGGCATTTTACTTAATGACAGCTTCACTCAGCGACTGAGATTCTGTTCCCAATTTGTAAGTCAAGAACTATCTATACCTAATCTTCTATTTTTTCAAGTTAATATTCAGATCCACCTTACTATGTACTGGATTATTAGACTACAATGGTTGGCTGTCCTATTTAATTAAATCAGTGTACTTCCTGGATAAATATAGCCCCTTCTTTCTTTCTAAACTTTAGCTACTGTGTTTCAGATTAAATTTAGAAAAATGCAAATCCTTGCTCAGGCATCAAGCTCCTCAGAAAATAGTTTCTCTTGGAGATGTGGGGCTAGAGTGATTATTGCTGCTTGTCTCTGTACTACATTTTTAATTTGTTGTGTATAATTTATTACCTATCACTATATTTTGTCACTGTACTTTTTAATCTACATGCTAGCTTTTGGAATTGCATTCCACAAAGAAGCATTTTGGAGCAGCATGCCAGCTTCTGAAAATAAATTCAAAAAAACCACTATTCAACTATGATGGTTGTGAGTATAGAAGGAGGGAGCGGCGCAGGTATACCTCGTTGACTTTTTTGAAGGAAGGTGGGAGATAAGTATGCTTCAGTGAATAGCAAATAAAATCTATCAAGCTATTTCCCTTGGGTCTTGTCTGAAATCCAGCTTTTATTACATAAATCATAAAACCAAATCTCACTCACCATACATTTTGCCTTCATCTGAGAGGATAATCTTCCGCCGACCACAGGGCGGATATATTGCCAGTGCCTCCTGGAAGCTCTGTTCAATGTCTGGACTCCACACTCCTTCGGCATCATTGTCCAGACTTTTGTCCATTCCTTCTTGTCCATCTTCTCGCCCCTCCCCAGGGCTGCCGCTGGTGTTCCAGCTGTTGGAAGCTATTGTGATGGCTGCTCTGGGCTCTGACCCTGAGCCCCAAAAGGCAATTCGTCAGCCTAAAACAAGCAAAGATGGTTGATTAATGAACGGCTATTGAGCATAGATGGAATCTTAACCTCCAGATTGAAGTTAAAAACAAATTTCAAATCACATAAACATCAATATGGGCGAAGACCCAAATTTAAACTTTTGTTTCATAGTAAGTATTTTTAAACATACACATTAAATACTTTTACAGCTGATGTCCTAACTATTATACATTTGTTGGCCATAACTATAGCAATGTTTCAATGCTTTTATATATCCCCTGCCTTCTTTAACACTTATCCAAAGAAACCAAAAGGTGTTTTCTCCTATATATTGAATATTTAAATAGTTCTGGCTCAAAAACCTATTTAAGTAATAGAACTTCTAACAAAATGGTATCAGAAATTTAATCCCTCCCGTATATATCATTGTGCCACTTCCACATAACATGTAGCAAAAAAGGGAATATGATCTTTAAGAAATAATTATTTAAATTATTTTCTAATTATCTTGGTTGTACTTTAGTTTACATTAAGAAACAAATATTCAAATCTAAATCCATTCCATCATGATAAACTATACTGTGACTATTGGAGAAAGCCACTAAACATTTTTTAACAGTGATGTGGTTTGGAAAGATTTTCATCAGCACAATATACTTTTGTTTAAGAAAAACACTGTATTATAAAATTAATTGATAACATAATGAATTAAGACAAATCAAACAATCTAATCAAGGATTTAATGTTCATCAAGTTGAACATCAAAACTACCATTTTTGTGTGTTGTAATAATCTGTAATGCATAGATTGTAATAAAAATAATAGTATATTAACAATTTTTAGTGCCTTCACTTCATTTTGATTTTTAATCTGTGTAATTTTAACTAGGCAGTGGAAGTATTTCATTGAAACTAGACTAAAGCATGTAAAATGTTTAAAAATCATGTAAGTAAAACTTTTAGATGGAACATAACATTACAAAAGATAAAATTAATACAGGATATTAAAGAATACACCTTTCTTAGAATTGAATCAGAAGCATCTATTAAATACTGACAAAAACACTAGAGACTATGTGGTTGGAAGGATATTTTCTTATATTTCCTTTAATGTAATCCTCTCAACCCCGAAACATCTCTTTAAAATTATGAAGCCTTCCTGAATGTGATTGAATTGGGAAGAGCGTATTTGTCAAAAATACATAGCTTTATTACAGAGGTATCTAAATTTAACTTTGGTCAATTTCCTCCTTCAGACAATTCGGATGAGTCTCAGACAAATGTTTTTCAGAAGATACAGAAAGGAATGAAGACATAAAAAATGACTTGTTACAATGAACAGCTCTTAAGAATCTTTTATATGTTATACCAAAAAAAAAAAAAATTGAGGAAAGAAAAAAGCCTTCTGAATTTAAAAATTATAAACAGCAATGTCATCTACTGCAGACTTCTAACAGAAGAGGATTAGAGCAATGGGAGTTTGTATCTCACAATTCTATATTTATTCCATGTCTATTATTTGATGCACATTTTTCAAATATTCAGCATTTACTTTTTACTTTTTCAGAGAAACACTATTTTGTTCAATAGCAGGCTGATAAATTTTACTTACAACCTGGTGTAAGGCGTGCTTTATTCAGAAGTAAATCCTCCTTTGTCCAATTGATAAATTCTTTGTGTGCCACTGAACATGTTGATGCACTTTTGAGAAAATGAAATTGCTCAGCCAGAGAGGAAAGCAGAGACCCACCTTGTTTCCATGCTGATAAAAACTATCCAAAACTACATGATTAAAAATATTGAATTCTACTCCTAAATTATATAGAGTAGTTTTTGTAACAAACTATATTGTCTCATTATAGTTTTAATGTTTAGAAGGAATATGTAAGTTTCTCAGTGATTTGAAATAATCTGTTGAGACAATGGTTGGACATTGATTTAGAGAGAAAACTGGATATACATTGGTCCTTATGATGAGAGAACTGAGAAATCACAAGATTCCCCCCCCCCCGCCGCACCTAGTTTTTAAAAATAATTTTCTGAAAGATTCTGCAGAACTCTGTTTGCAATTCAGCGGTATCTGTGAGCCTGGAAATTGTGCCGGTTTCTTCCTACACACAACTCCAAAGGCAGCTGGGTATTTTGCAATAACTTGTTTGGGGGCTGCAGCACCACCACCAGCTGCTCATGGGGTGATGAGAGCAGAGAGGTGTCTTCTCCGGCAGGAGGCTTCCGGGAGAGAACACACAACTAAGGTGTCCAATGCAGATATCTCCTTTTAAAGAAACTGTAGAGACAACGGGCTGGCTTAATGTTTCATGTTCTTTTTTTTTTTTAAAAGGAACCTCTTCTCTGCTGCTCTATGATGTCACCCAATCTCCCTCTTGCTTCCCCCTCCTCTTTCCCCCACCCCACCCCACCCCTTCTTTGGAAACAGCCTAGCCAAATAAGGAGATCAGAACTACAGCAACTAGCCAAAGAGAAGGGGGAGGGATGAAGGGGAGACTGCAGTCCACACAAGGCTCCAACACACGCTTATTCACTCTCAGTCTCTTTCCTACGCTTGTCCCCTCTCTCAGATACATATACACCATGCAACATGTACACAACTGTACAAAACAATCAGGGATCCTCAGACTCTCAGAGAACATTCTGACAGCATAGGATGCAACAAGAATGTCAAGAGCCGGATGTAAAAGTATGCTCACAGAACAATTTTCCAAGAGCCTATGAAGACATTAAGGAAGGGTGGGTCTGACTCTAATAATCTTGGATAAAAGCTATGTAGCAAAGTTGTTTTTTCTGAACATCAGCCTCTGTGTCTCTTTCACCCTCCCCCCTCAAATATACAAAAAATATTGATAAGACGGGCAACAAAAATGGTGCATGATCTGAGGGACAAAAACATATCTGGAAAGATTGGAGGAACTGAATATGTACACCTGGAGGACAGAAGGGAAAGGGATGACACGACTGACAACTCTGAACATATGAAGGGTGTGAATAAGATTCTAGAAGGCAATACATATTTTCAGCATTAAGCAAAGATCAAGAACACAGGAGCATAACCTCAAACTTATAAGATGGAAATTTAAAAGTAATGTTAGAAAGAATTACTGCACAGAAGCTTGGAATCAACTGCCGTAGCGAGTGGGTCAATCATCAGTAAATGAGTTTGAGCATGCTTGGGATAAACACGTGTTTACCATTTGACAAAAATTAAAAAATAATCCAAGTAAAAATAAATAAATAAAAATAATACATAATTTTTTTAAAAAAGCTCAATGGATAGACCCAATGGGCCCCTAGGTCTTTTTCTGCTGTCAGTTTTCTATGTTTCTAGATAGTCCCCACCTTATTTTCCATCTCTTTCTCCCATACAGATGGACATCACAGATCTTAGATAAGGAGCACAACAAGAAACTTCTATTGCTACTCAGGGGAGAAACCAGCCAAAAGGGTGGGCTCCATGTTTGGATCCTTTCAAAGGAAGACATTCTTTTCTGTTTCTGTTGCCCATTTGCTTGCTGTCTCTGAGCTCAATTCTTACTACTGCCCAGAGGAAGAAGGCAAGTTAGGGAAGGGCATTGGTAGTGACAGCTGCACTCCTGCCAGGCTCTTGCAACTGCCAGTTTACTCAGCTGTTCAGAAAAGGGAGAGACTGAGTGGATAAGCAATGGATGAAAAAGCAACAAGATCAGGGAATTTCAGTAAAGGGTCTTGAGCAGATGCCCAGCAACTCCAGCTGGCAGTATTGATTCTGCTGAAAAATCTTCTAACAGGGGCATTAAAATAGTAAGGAATTTTTCTCAAGCTGCGATCACTTCATGCAGTTCCCCACTTGAGATACATCCTTCATTGAGGAAGGACACTGGAACATCTTGCTCTTGCTCCAGAATCAAGAGTGTACCATGAAGAAAAATGATGTTACTTATTTTTACAAAAGACCATCTTCCCTGCCTTGCTTCAATTTTCCAGAAATTCAGGAATGCCAATGGCAGCCAGGAAAATCATCAATAATGAAGAGCTACGGAAGGAATCAAACATAAAAAGATGCTTTGCATGAGTGACCATGGCGAGGGCATCTCGGTCTAGAAAAGGGCGCAACTGGCGCACGAGACATACTTGTGCAAAGGCCCCCCTGGTTACAGCCATCAGATGCTCATTCAAGGATAGCCGAGAATCCAGGAGGACTCCCCAATTGCGAACTCTATTGGATGGGGTAAGAATCTCCCCACCAATCACTAGCAATGGTATCTCTAGATCCCGAGATGCCGGCACCCAGAGCCACTCAGTCTTGGAGGGGTTCAGTCTGAGCCTATTCTTACCCATCCAAATCTGCACTGCCTCCAGGCAGCGGGACATCATGGAAAGGGCATCCCCAGGGTGACCCGGGGTGGAGATGTAAAGCTGGGTATCATCCATGTATTGGTGATACTTCAACCCAAAGCCACGAATGATCTCACCCAGCGGCTTCATGTAGATGTTAAAGAGCAGGGGGGAGAGAACTGATCCCTGAGGCACCCCACAGGTGACAGGCCTCTGGGAGGATCTCTGACCCCCCGCCGATACAAACTGTGAGCGGCCCGAGAGATAGGAGGAGCACCACTGCAACACAGTGCCTCCTATCCCCAACCCCCTGAGTCGCTGCAGTAGGATAACATGGTCAATGATATCAAAAGCCACTGAGAGGTCAAGAAGGACTAGGATGGAGGAACAACCCCCATCACGGGCCCGCCAGAGATCATTCACTAGCGTGACCAATGCCGTTGCCGTGCTGTGACCACGCCTGAAGCCAGATTGGTAGGGATCCAGGAAGTCCGTTTCTCCAGGAAATGAGGGAATTGCTGTGCCACCACAGTCTCGACAACCTTCACTAAGAAGCGAAGGTTGGAGACAGGACGGTAGTTGTTAAGTGAGTCCGGATCCACGTTGGGCTTCTTATGGAAGAATTGTTGTTCTTCCAATAATTCATGTAAGAAAGCTCTTCCTTGGAATATTTTGTATTGCCCTGTTGAGATCAGAGATAGCAGAGAAATATTTCTAAGCACTATCGCTGATAATTAGCAAGATAAAATGTTAATCCAAAATGTTATATCCAATTGCTAGGAAATGACTCCTAAGAATCAGTCAGTCAGATGAGAGCTAAACCTGGCCTTAATATGGAGATTATGAGTGCTGAGGAATGATTTTAAATTTGCAATTCTCAACCCAGAACAAGGCATAGCTACACAAATTAGTACTAAAATAAAAAATGATGCAGATTATATTACTAAATATTTTGATGCTTTGCTAAGTCAAACCACAATTCAGCTTTACAATTTCATTTTAACGTATGCTGATTAGTGTACATTCAATGTGACAATGCAGTATCCTATCCTACCCTATCCTACCCTACCCTATCCTATTCTCTATTCAGTGTATCTTGCAAATACACTATTTGTAGTAAATATATTCAGTTAAGCATTGCCACTAAGCTTACTCCTATCTGCCAACTCAAATCCCATGACATAATTTTATTTTGGAATATGTATATTAAATATATATTCATATTCTCCTATTTCACAACAGTTATCAAAATGATAAACACTGAAACACAAAAATAATAGCAAAACAAAGCCCCGTTTCTTATTTTTTTTTAACCAGTGCTGAACTGAAATGCTCTCTGCCCATCCAGATCTAGGCAGAAAACTATTTGAAATGTGCTGTCCCCTTACTGATCCCTCTCCTCTATCACAGTGTTTTTCAAATACTGGCTGAGGAACTCTGGGAGCTGAAGTCCACATGTTTTAAAATTGCCAAGTTTGAAAAACACTGCTCAATTGCATATGCAACCAATCACTGTAATAACATGGCTTCTCTCCAACATAATAGGTAACAAGGCCTAACAAACTTGAGGCTGCCCTTGGAGAGTGTCAGAATAAGGCGGTGGGGGAGGGATACTACTTTAATGCCCGTATAGCCAAAGACAATTTAAGCCTTTCTTATTCACGGGGTTAGGAGAACAATATCAGGGAATATTGTAGAGCTAAAAAAAAAAAGGCAATTATATATGTCCACATATATGGATCTCTTTCTGTAAGTTATTCCACATGAGCAAATAGTATCCCAGCTTTGCTCTGGCTAATTAATGGAATCAAAGCAACCAAATAAGCCACAGTCAGCTAACTCGGAGTGACACAATGGTATGAGGCCAAGTATGTCTGTGGAATGAGCTCTGAATAAATGTTATTAATATAAAACAGTTTTGTTGCCCTTGAATTGTTTGTACTTTACAAAACTATATATCCTACTGCAATGACACCTATTAGGAAAAAAGACTTCTAATGCTGAATGCTCAGTAAATAGACAAGTTAACCAAACCTTCAAAGCAATTCCAATTAGGCTCCTAACAGCTTTCCAACAGTTCCTAGCACAAAAGATTAGTCTAATTAGCATCATATTATCATTATGTTAGATGCAGATACTACATATCCTCTATTTTTCTATAAGTTGAAAAAAAATCAGGACCTCAACCTTCAAACTTCCACAGAAGGGAAGATCTTAATGCTAAACCAAAAGTGCAAGCTTCCTTTTAATGAGATGCCACCAAATAAACCATCATTCTTGCAAAGCATGTGCTCTGAATAGTGAGCAATGGTTGAGCTCCTCCTATAATTAAGGGGTACATGTAGAAAAATCACAGAGCAGTTTGGAACTTGTTGCAATTTCTTTACCATAGTCTTTCCCAATGTTAGAACCTTCCAGGTATACAGGATTCAAATTCCACCTAATTATGATAGCTATGGATGATTGGATTTGTAGCAACATTATTGCCGACAGATACTTTTGGACCAATTTTGGACCAACATTATTCCCCAACACATACTGTATGTCAGGCAATATACATACAGTATCTGTCGGGCAATAATGTTGATCCAAAATTTCTGGTTTTTGTAGGGAGAGTACTAGCAAGCAGACAAATCAGGAATTTGACTAAAATTCTAATAGAGATTAACCCACAGCTACTCCACCCAACTTTTATAAAGCAACAACAGAAACCAAGATGGAAGCTAATAATGCTGGGCGGGTTTTGTTTCAACAGTAGAATGCTGACTATTTTTAAATCAATACAGAGCAAAACTCAGAAAAAATTCCTGAGGAATTTTTCAGCATTCAATATTCTGACATGCTAGATTTTATTCCACTGGGAATTGCAGCCAGGGAAACTGACCACTTAATACAACATTCATATTCCATTCTCTTATGTATATCTATTTAATTTGTATGTGCAGTAAAATGTACATTCCACACATTTCTTTTCAGAGATTTCCAAACTATTAATAAAAAATATAGCATACAGCAAGATGTCAGGTTAAGAATGCACCAATTTAAGGACGATCCAACCTATTGCAGCAAATTTTGAGTTAAATACATAATGATTCAAATACACAATGGTGATTGTTCATTATACAATGCTAGTTATACAACAATACTGTTCCAATTTACATACAAATTCAATTTAAGGACAGATCTTGGGTTCAGAACTTGTTCTTAAATGGCGGACTAAATGTAGCTTGTGTTGGGGAAAAGATAGACGAGAAGATGCAACTGTGAACTCATTAGGGTGAGTTTTTGTTACATGAAGCAAACCAGTGTTTTTCAAACTTGTCAACTTTTAAGATGTGTGAATTTAAACTCCCATAATGCGGCTGGGAATTCTGGGTGATGAAGTCCACACATCTTAAAAGTTCCAGGTTTGAAAAAACACTGTAGTACAGAGGTGTCAAACTTGCGTCGTCACAGCGTTGTCACATGACATATCGGGACTTTTTACCCCTTTGTTAAACTGGTGATGGGTATGGCCAACGCATGACGCATCCGGCCCACGGGCCAGGAGTTTGACAGCCCTACTGTAGTAAACAAAAGTTACATAAATGGAGATTATAGTCCTACATTTCTCTTAATGAAGGTCTCTGAAAAAAAATTCATTTGGTTTGAATCTCTTAATTCAATTAAGTACAACCCGTAGTGGGTTCCATTTACCTTAGGTACCGGTTCGGAACTGTGAGCTCATGTGCAGCGCTTCTGTGGGTGGAGTCTCCTGCTGCTGCCACTACCAGTTCACCTGAACTGGAGCAAACCAGTAGAAACCCACCACTCTTCCATAACCAAACCCTTGCAGCAGGGTCCTCTACACAGTTGTCTTTTCTAAGCTTCACAAAACTTGACTGGTTTTCTGTTCATTCTCATTCACCTTGCTTGTTGTTCCACTTTCATCACTGTTACAACACATAGCATTTCTCTGTTAATATACCATCCTTTAGACCAGGGGTGTCAAACTCATGTCATCATGGCAATGTGATGTGATGTATTGTGACTTTTTTCTCCTTTCACCAAACCACGCATGTGTGTGGCCAGCACGTGACACATCCGGCCCGTGGGCCAGGAGTTTGGCAGACCTGCTTTAGACCTTAATAGAGAGATTAGTTAATAGGATGAACTTTGCCTGTTGTATTTCAGTGAGCTAACTATGTAGGAAGCTGGAGGAATGTTCCTCCCCACCCAACAAACTCTTTTCATTTAAGTTAAGGCATCATGAAACTCTATCCGCCAGTCTGTCCACTTTCCAAAACAAACTATTTCCAAGGATGAAAGACCCAAATATACAAAGCAGTGCCATTATCAGCTCAGTTTTACATCTAGACAAAAAATAAATTAAAGGGATTTTTCTCATATCTTCCAAATTATGTTATTGTATTCCTGCAGTGTATAAACCAGTTAATAACAGCTATAAACAGTTCAGACTTGAAAGCATACCACTAAGAATTTTTCTAAGTACCTTAAAATAAGAATGCCAATGACAGCCACTTTAGTATAAGTTTTTTCTTGATGTTGATCCTGACTAGTCTTTGAGAGCATACTAGAATGTTCCAAAAAGTAATGAAGATTAGAAAAACAAGAAAATGTGACTTTAGATAATACCCATGTATTTAATAATATTCTTATTTTGTCATTTAAAAAGTTACAGGTCAGAGACATATTTTGATATGTTTATCTGGCCAGCTATCCACAGGACTCTAGGAAGTGCAAGCTGTCCTCATGCTATGCACTATTGGCATAGACAGGAAAACCAATATAAAGGGAATATTCCCTTACTCTTTCACATTGTATTAGGGTTTGTTTGTTTTTTTTGGAGTTTCTCATTTGGTACCTGGAATAGCAAAAGTTGTAATGTTTGGAAATTTAAGTAGTACGCTCATCAGATAGCTGCAAGAAAACCTCTTTCAATAGAACTATGTTCATATGTTTGAAGACATGTCATTTATCCCAGTTCTTTTTATTTTGCTTTGCACCCACTGATGCAGAACGAAAAATCAAGGAAATGCTACATCATCTGACATCAACACCCAATGTTGCATCACTGTCTGCATCACTTCTGCATACCAGAAAGGTTTATTTACTTATGGTTTGTTTTAAGAGAAATATCTTCTTGTGGTTATCCTTTCTGACCATGTTCTGAAGTATTTTCCATATACACAAAAAGATGTATCTACTCATTCTGCACACCCCATGGATACATGTGTTGCATGATCTGGTTAATTACTTGACCAGAAACGGCTGCTTAATTTCATATTTCACAATGTTCTAAATCAGTGTTGAAAAATAGTGCCCAGTATGTGTTCAAAGACATTTTTTAATTATGTTTCAATATTGAACCCCAACTTTCATTAAAACTGTACAGACACCCCAGATTTGTACTTGAGTGAACACTTGTTAGACATAAAAACCAATTCTGTGGAATAAAGTCAGTGTTTTGCAACATGCAGAATTAGTTGAGAAAGGAAGGAAGTAACATTTTTAATGTCCATTTAAACTTATCTTCTAGTTTAGTACTGTCTGCGTTAGAATACTAAACCCATTTTGGCCTAAGCAATTAACTCCTGTTAGGGGATAAAAAGGGAGATGTGGCAATTCATGCAGAACATCTGAAGAAGTATCAGCAGCAAATTCTCTATAGCTGGTCTGAATTGATTTGCTTTCCAGGACTATAAAAAGAAATATTTTCTAATCCTATCTGGAACTTCCAAGGACAGAACCTGGGAATGTGTTGAATGGAACGTATGAGGTGATCATGTACATATATGTGTTAAGTATGGTTTTCATTTGCCTGAGAGACTTATATATGAACTGTGAGTTATCAATCAAATTAGTTCATGCTTCAGTAAACCTGTTGGCAGCTTTATTCAGCTTCAATTATTCAGGAGGTAAAACTCATTGATCTTTCAACTTGTAACCTAGTGCAAACTTCCTTAACGTAGGTAAAGGCTTAGGACTACACAAGATGGAATCTAAATCACTAAAATGTGAATTAAAAGTCATACAATTCAGAGAGAATAAAATTATCATTAAGTCTATCATTATTTCTGAAGAAGTCATTTCATATGGCCTTAGACTAGGGGTGTCAACCTGGATTTCTTAAAGGGGCAAAACAGTTCTCCTCTGCGGGCCAGCCAGTGGTCGGAGGGGAGAAGACAGGACTGACTCCTCCTGCAACACCCTGCTGGCCAAAACAGAATGCAGGGGCCTTCACGCGGCCCCCCTGTGCCTCGTTTTGGCCAGCAAAGTGCTGCAAGAGGCTGTCCAGGCTGAAAACGAGGCATAGGGGGTCTCACATCCTCACCAATGCTCCATTTTGGCTGGCAGGGTGCTGGAAGCCATCCAGGCCAAAAACAGGGCACAGGGAGGCACACACGCCCCCCCCCGTGCCCCATTTTGCCTGCCAGAGGCACCATGGGCTAATAATCCTTTGTTATTTCCAGGCCAGCCCCGCGGGCCAGATTCAAACACCCCGCCGACCACATCTGGCCCATGAGCCTTGAGTTTGACACCCCTGCCTTAGATCATTCCAAAAGAAAAGAAAAAATAATATCAAAAGGCCTTATGTCCTTCATAGGTTACAACAAGGAAAAGCTGTAAGACGAAAAGCATCTGAATCACATGATCACCAGGTGGATTTGACATATAAAGAAGTTTTCTTCAACAAACTATCCTCCAGACATGGGTTATCACTGCAATTCCTAAAACTGCAGCTTCTTTTGTAGATTCAAACAGCAAACAATAGGATATCCAACAGGTATCAGCAAGGGCTTGACATTTTCTGTACAGTACTCTTTGGTGGTTGTCCAGACTTTTGCAGTTCAGATATGTTAAGCCTGTTCTTTTTAGCATCATAATCATGAGCGTCTGCCCATTATTTAAAAAAGATCTTTATTCTCATACTGCCTGGTAATTGTCAAATGCTCCACCCACAAATATGCATACACAAACCTCCTTCAAGGAAAAAGACACAGAGGGAAAACATTTCTAGAATCACATTCTTGTGATTTTATTCATCCCAGTTTTACAAAGTCTTGGTTTTGCAGCATCTAACAATAACTAAGTGGAGCATAACTATTCTGAATTTTTTCCCCCTTCTGCTCGATTGCGTCCAATTCTTAGACTAGAATTTGCCTAGACTAGTCCCTGCACTTTTCTTGGCAAGGTTTTTCAGACCTAGTTTGCCATTGCCTCCTTCCTAGGGTTGAGGAAAAAATGACTAAGCCAAGGCCACCCAGCTGGCTTTGTGCCCAAAGCAGAACTAGAATTCATGGTTTCGTGATTTCTGGATTGGTACCTTAACCACTACATCAAACTGCCTCTCATCCTGAAAGTAAGGGAAACAAATAAATCTTGCCAAGACTTTAAAAGAGGATGCAATCACTTATTAGTGGATTCCTTTTTAAAATCTTCAGCATGAAGGAAAAGGAATAACAGGATGAAGACCATCAAAAATGAAAAACTAGCAACATTTTTCAATATGGTTTCAATAATTTAGCAGATGGTAGTGATTTATAATAAGCTTGGGGAAAGCAACAGGGGAAACTAGTAGAGGATTGGTCTATGACTTAGGCAGGTAAATTAAAAAAAATATATCAAAGGCATCATTTTTTTAATACGTGTGAAAAATCAGTTTTAGTTCTAATGCCCTCAAACTCTCAAGAGAAACTCGATTCATGACTTGGCTCAAACTTGATTACTGTATTATTTTAAGGAGACAGCTTCTTTAGGAGTGTTACATCACGGATTATTTGGTAGTGAAAGGGAGTACTCCAAACCAGAGTTAAGTAGCATGAACAAGCATTACTTTTAATAAGTCACCCAACATTCATTCTGAAATATTTCTCTTACTCAAAAATTGTGTACTATTTTGTGTGGCAAGACTGAAGGAAAAGGAGGGGAGAGAAACATTCTGTGTTTTATTACCACGTAAGATATTTGTCCAGAAGTCTGTCAAAAATATATGCACATGTTGAGCTAGCCTGTTTTCTAATTTTGAATCCAATTTTGAAATGAAAAGGCCATTTGAAGGTGTGTCTCAAATCTGTACTCTTACGTTACCTGTGATATACCTTGCTAATTTCACACTAAAATATGTTTATTACTTCTTGTGAAGATGCCCATTATGAATTCATCAGGATTTTTAAGCTTGAACATATGTGCTAAAATGTACAACCATATTTAAGTTTCTTATTGTGTGCATACTGACTGCCATGGTTGAACACTATGGGAGAGTTAGAGAATATTATCTATCCAATCTATCATTCAGACAAATATTGTCTCCCCAAATGGCTTAATTTAATTAAAACAATACATATAGTACTATCAAGCACAGAAACCATCCAACAAAAAGACAATATATATTTGAGAAGAGGAGAAAAGTAAAGACATCAGTTCTTCAAAGACAGATTGATGATTGAGCTAGAAGCAGATTTTCTACCTAATTATGGCCAGGATTATTTTTCCATTATGATTTTACTGGTTTAACATCTGTTCCTTTTATCGATGGATGGAGCCAAAGTCATATTTCCTTCTCCTTTAAGAGTCTTACAGCAAATTATCATTTTAAGCCAATTGTTTGTTGTGACTTAAAGGAACAGGGAACAGATTCAAATGAATAGGGAAATGGTTCTTTTTTAGCCTTAAAGTTTAAAAACTACTCAACTTTAAAAAAAATATTTGGTTAAAATGTAATTACAAAAATCCAGTCTTTCATTTCTTCCTCTCTTGCTTCATGGTTTTAGAAAAAATTATGCAATTACATCTAAGATACAATACTAAACATATTAAGAATTAACTATTCTAATCCCAAGAAAAAGACAATAGTAATCAGGTTGACCATTTCTATTCATAGACTTTTGGAATAACTGCTACTTTATAAAATAATTACAATTTAATACATTTTGATTTTTTAAAAATAAAGGTTAGCTATAGCCATTATTTTTGTCTATGATTTATTGGATCTGTTCATACAAAATGGGTAAATTCACATACACATTATCATATTATGACTTAGTTTTAAAATGAGAATTAAATTAATATAAGTGCTATGCAAGACATTTTTCCTTGGGCTGAGAAAAATGAATGATACTTGTACTAATATTGCTACAGGGAAATAGCTACAGGTCAAATATTATTTACAAGTTTAAGAGAAAAAAATAAACCAGTTAACGTCTTACCCACACCCAGGTTCACCATGGCATTTTATAACTTGACTGTACGTGTATCACCTTGTTGGAAGTTAAAACCCACCCACCCCCTCCTAGAAAAATGAAATATTTTAGGATATACTACAAAGAAGAATATTTTCGCTAAAAGAGAGGCAGAAACTCATTTCTCCCCACCTTTGCCATTAACGCCTCAGCATCCCATCTGCAACACAAAGGACCCATGTAGCAACAGAAACTCCCCACATGGCACCTGGGAAAATTACATCAGCCAGCAAGGCTAGCTAAGACCCCCACGCCATGGGAGCCTGGCAACCAATCAGGATACTTTTCCTGTGCCCCAGGAAGTTCAGAGCCCAGAGAGGGCATAAAACCCAGGAACTCTTAGCATCTCTTCCCTTTTCTGTTCAGGTACTCAAGCCATGTGATCCTGTCCACCATTAAACCATCTTTCCAAGCAGTCTCCATGTTTCCAGTGTCTTTTTCCCCACTTGGAACTGAACCCAGAAGGACATTTCTTCCAACAACTTATTTCCACAGATACTGATGGGACATATTCTTCAAAAATAATACAATGATCATTTCTAGTCTACAAATTTAAGAAATTACTTTTCAAAGCCAAGCGTTTACTTTTTAAAATGTAATTATTGGGTATCTTGTAAACTGTGCTTTGAATTGTTTAAGTAGTACAACTTGACAAAGATCAATGTGCAGAATAGCTATGATGTTTGCAAAATGACAACTGAAAGACATTTTTAGTCTGAATTCAGATGACTTTAAGGGATACTCTGTTGTTTGCTGTTTGATACTGGAAGTAAATTAATAACAGGTGCTACCTTATCATCCCTTCAAAGGTTGGAGTATAGGCAATATCGGATTACTGGAACTCTATTGTTATAAGGAATAACAACAGAATCTGGAAAGCCTGCCAGAGTTTCCTTCTGTCATTTCTTAAACCAAACAGAAACAAGCCAGAGTTATCCTGCGTTTCTTTCTCATTCCCTCTTCCTTCTGAGGACTGAATTAATATTTGCTTAATGATTCTTGCAATCTTTCAAAGCTTTCTCTGCACTCCTCTATATTCCTGTCTGACAACCACCCCTAATCTTTGTCAATTGATAATGCAAAATGATTTAATCTGGATCGTCTTCCTACTCAAATTTTCTCTACAAAATTTATATTTGTTAGAGAAAAATGACAAAGAAAAAAGCAAAGAGAGGACAGAAATAACCAGTAGTCATCCAACAGAGTAGTTAATGGTTGTCTTAAAGGATTCTTTGAGAGTGGAATTTGAGTCAATGAATGGCTGTGCTAATTCTTTCTTCAGTGTCTCAGTGGCGGATCTACCAGACTGGATCAATTATTGCGAGCCCTACAGAGGCACTGGTCTTTCTCTTCCATCTCTTATTCCTGAAGCCTTTATCTGAAAAAGGATAAAGGTTCACCAACAAGCCTGAACAAGAGGTTGCTGCTTGGAGCTAAAGTAGCAAGCTAAGCCTCTCACCTGCAAAGTTGAAAAGTTTCAGTTTACAAATGGGTGTGATCTTCCCCCAGCACAGATTTTTCTGCTCCAGACATCACTCACTGAGTGGGAGGAAGGAACAAAAGGAAAACCAAGGCGTAAATCCATGTTTACAGAAGTGTTTCAGTTCAGGGATTCTTGATTTTCCTAAGCATCACCCTAAAATTCAAAGGTCCCACAGGAGAAAATTCTAGACCAAGTCAGAGTTCTGGTTCCAGGATACAACCTTTAGAACTGCATTCAAGTCTTATGTGTAGAGTGCGGCCGCGCGGGTGGTTATGGGAGCGACGTGGCGCTCCCATGTAACACACCTCCTGCGCGAGCTTCACTGGCTCTCGGTGGTCTTCCGAGTGCGCTTCAAGGTTCTGATTATCACCTTTAAAGCGCTCCATGGATTAGGACCTGGTTATTTACGGGACCGCCTACTACCACCAATAGCCTCCCACCGGCCTGTACGCTCCCATAGAGAGGGGCTCCTCTGGGTGCCATTGGCCAAACAATGCTGGCTGGCGGCCCCCAGGGGGAGAGCCTTCTCTGTGGGAGCAACTAACATCTGGAACGAGCTCCCCCCGGATATACGGAGGATCCTGGACCTGCGCACCTTCTGTCGTGCGCCCAAGACCTATTTATTGCAACAAGCCGGCCTGACCTAAGTTATTTTCCCCTTTTAATTATGAATTTTAATTTGTTTTAAATTATTGGGGTTTTAATTGTCAGCCAAATTATTTAATTCATTTTATTCTATTTTAAACTTCTGTATTTATATGTTTTATTTATGGCTGTACACCGCCCTGAGTCCCCCAGGAGTAGGGCGGTTTATAAATCTAATAAAATAAATAAAATAAATAAATAAAAATAAATTATCAAGTTAATAATTGATAGTTATCCTTCCTGCTAATTTATGTGGAGACAAATGATACTGCCAAAAACAGCTTAGAACCATATCACTGAAGACTTTCAAGACATTGGAAGACAGCTCAAAAATCTGGATATTTCTTCCATTCTTATGACTCTTGTAAATTAGGAAGAAATAAAAATTTAATACAATATGGAAATAAAAGCCTTAAAAAATCCAAAAGGATAAAAGAATAAAATAGAACGGTTAATAAAAAATATCAACAGCATCAGCATTTCTGATTGAGATAGCAGGTTATAAAACTTTAGCTGCTCTATTTGCATCAACTAAATTCTGATTCTGCAAGTGGAGGCAAGTGGCATTGATCTCAAGATACAAAAAGGTAGAATTGGATTCAATTGATCAATAAAGAGACAGTGGATGAAAATATAGGTAAGGCCTTCAGGTTTGCTTGAACCACAAGGACAGACTTTACAAAAGGGATTTTTTTGGTATCTACCCTTCTTTTTGGGTATATATTTATGCTCTGTAAGGGATGTATTGCCAGGACTGCCAGGAGAAGTATCAATATCAACAACCTCAGATATGCAGATGATACCATTCTAATGGCAGAAAGTGAAGAGGAACTAAAGCGCCTCTTGATGCGGCTGAAGGAGAGTGCAAAAGTTGGCTTGAAACTCAACATTAAGAAAACTAAGATCATGGCATCCGGCCCTCTCAATTCCTGGCAAATATATGGGGAAGAAATGGAGGTAGTAACAGATTTTATTTTCCTGGGCTCCAAGATCACCGCAGATGGGGACTGCAGCCAAGAAATTAAAAGGCGCTTGCCTTTATTATATTATATTGCATATTCTAACAGCGGCCAGAATTACTCTAGCGCAAAGGAAGTTGGAAGAAACAATAATAAAGAAAATCCTCGAATATGCCGAAATGGATATATTAATGATGGAGATCAAAGAAAGAGAAGACTCGAATTATTATAAAGTGTGGAATAGGTTTTATACATGGTTGGAAAATAGAAATCAAATTAAGAAATAAGAATCTAAAGTGAAATTTGATATTAACATACTGGATATAAATGTAAATAATGATCCTGCTAACAAAACAGTTAATTATGAATATTTAAAAATAAAGAGAAGGAGCGGGAGGATAAAAGCTAAGAGTAAAGACAAAAGTCAATGCAGAAAGTTGTAAAATTGTATGTATTTGTTGTTAGTATTGTCTGATGTGTGTGATTTTTTTTTTGTCTTGACTTCTTTTGCTATTATGTGTTTGCTTTTAAAATGTAAAATACTCAATAAAATTATTTTTTTAAAAAAATAATAGGCGCTTGCTTCTGGAGAAGAAAGCTATGGCAAATCTAGACAGCATACTAAAAAGCAGAGACATCACCCTGCCAACAAAAGGGCGTATAGTCAAGGCTATGATTTTCTCAGTTGCAATGTATGGCTGTGAAAGCTGGCCCATAAGAAAGGCTGAAGAATTGAGGCCTTTGAACTATGGTGCTGGAGAAGATTCCTGCGAGTCTCTTGGATTGCAAGGCGATCAAACTGGTCAATCCTAGAGGAGATCAACCCGGACTGCTCTTTAGAAGGCCAGATCCTGAAGATGAAACTCAAATACTTTGGCCACCTAATGAGAAGGAAGGACTTACTGGAAAAAAGCTTAATGCTGGGAAAGATTGAGGGCAAAAGAAGAACGGAACAACAGAGAATGAGGTGGCTGAACGGAGTCACTGAAGCAGTAGGTGTGAGTTTAAATGGACTCCAGAGGATGGTAGAGGACAGGAAGGCCTGGAAGAATGTTGTCCATGGGGTCATGATGGGTTGGACACAATTTCGCAACTAACAATAAGGGATGAAACAAGATTAGATTGAACACTTGATGCAGGAAGGAAAAGATGGTATAAGATAGCATTCACCAACCTTTCTGCCTCTATAGTCCAGTGGCAATTGCAGCGAGGGGGGGAGGGCATGGCTTTGCACGTGTACACGCCACTTGCACAAATGCAGCTCCTCATGCATGCATGCTCACCCGCTGCTTGTACAGCCTGGTTCCCAATGAGCTGTGTCATGGCACCGGGCCATGGCCCGGGGGTTGAAAACCCCTGGTATAAGGCACAGTGAAATGACTCTTGTGATCAGAATATTCAACACCTACACTATGTTCAAAAGAAACATAAGTAATAGGAAAAGGGGAAGAAGCTGCGTAAAATATTGAAGCATCCACACCTACTCAGAAATCCAAGCAAATGAACTTGGTGAAATAGTACTGTACAGTAGAGAGCTTCTGGGTTAAAGTACAGTAACTGTTTAATTCATTAGTTAATTGCACTGAATTGGTCTGACCTCAGGTGACAAAGGCCTATTGACCAACCCAGCAAAAATTTAACAGCTTTCAGCTTAGACATCCACATATCTAGAAACCCCAACGGGACTTGCTTCTCAAGGACATGACCACTAAACATAGCCTCTATGCTGATCTATGGCTCTGGTGTGAAAGAAGTCTATTCCCAGCTATTGTGGCAAAAGATCTCCTGTACAGACATTCTAGGGTGTATGCAGGAGGATTCTTTGGAGGTCAGTGATCTGCTGAGCTCCAACTAGCCAGAAAGGTCTGCTGTGGGGCTGCTTGTTTATTTTTTTCATTTCCATTTTAGCTCCTGTTGCAAGAGAGATGGACGCTTCACTTGTGCAGCATTTGCAGGGTTGGGGTTCACAGAAGGGAGTATCAATCTCAGGGAAGAACAAAAGCAGCTCTAGTAAAATGTCAACATTCCTACCAGGGTAGAATTGATTTAAATCATGATTTAAATCACTAGTAAAAAAGGCTTGATTTAAATCAACTCAATTTAAATCATTTTTTAAAAATTTATTTATGGCTGTTGACTCACCAACATTCCTAATATTGCAGAATATACAGCCTCACACTACATAACTAGGCTCCATTTCATGCTGAATAAACTAAATTACTAATGTATCTTAAATAGAAAACTAGCTAGATTTTTACTCCAAAAGCATTTTATTAAAATAAATTTGATAAAAATCAAACAATCTGATTTAAATTTAAAAAATCAGATTTTTTATATATTTTTAAAAGAAACAATCGATTTTTTATCCACCCTGATTCCTACCAGTAACAACAAAAATAATGTTTCACAACAAGAGTTTGCTTTCTTCTGAATACAAGGTACAAACTGCAGTTGCCATTTGCGGAAGAACTTCCTTTATGAGCTTCATAAGTATGCTAATTGTATTCATGAAATATGAAATGAGTACATATTAACATAATGTGACATCATTCAAAACAGGAGGCAATCAGCACTCCGAAAAAGATCTGCTTAAAAAACGTCACTAGCTCAAAATTTTGGAGCAGCTCTTCAAAAAAAGTCTTTTGGACCTTATTTCTCTGGATTTTTTATTTCTCTCTTTTTTTTCTTTGAGCTAGAGGGGCTGCTGCCAGTGATATGGTCCAACAAATCCATTTGGCTGCACTTTTTCACTTGCTAAATAGATAGTAATATTTAGCTAAGAAAAACTGCAGGAAGGTGTTCATCTTAGAAAGCAGGGTAGACAGCCTGTTGTGTTGTGTTGTGTTGTGTTGTGTTGTATTCAGGGATGAGGCTAATGGTGATGCAGACTGAATAGAGAACAAACCACAGAGAATCGTGTTCTCATTTATTTTCATCTAGCCTCTTATCACATACAGGCATACCTTGTTTTATTGCATTTAGTTTTATTATGCTTTGCAGATATTGTATATTTTTTTTACACATTGAAGGTTAGTGGCAACTTGCATCGACCAACTCTATTGGTACCAATTTTCCAACATATCAGCATTTTCAATAATAAAGTGCTTTTAAATTAAGATATGTTCACATAATGCTATTACTTAATAGACCACAGTATAGTGTAAACATTACTTTTATATGCACTGCAAAACTAAAAAAAACATGTTTGACTCTTGTGATATTTACTTTATTGCAATATTCTAGAACCGAACTCGTAATATCTCCAAGGTATGCCTCTATTTGCAATGCATGTTAAACAGATGCTAGAATAAGTTGCATCTTTCTCTCTCTGCCTTCTCTATTCAGAACCATTCTGTTTCTCCAAACTGAGATCTTGTCCACCATAAAGACTCCACAGAAGAATAGTCAGGTGTTTTGGCATTTCTGTGATCAATATGTTCCAAATTCTAGCATTATGCACAATTAGAAATTAACTCCACTTCTTGAATTCTCGTGATCATTGTCCTATCTGAGTTAGCTATCAGATCTCATATCATTTATCTTGCTTGTATATTTGGCATTTCTCTCGACATGTATGATGAAGAGGTATATAAGTCTAAGTGCTACTGCTATTGTTCCATTCATCAAAATAGTTGGTGGGAGGGGCAGATATGGCGGGCGCAGGGGGCCGTATCATGTTCGGGGAGTACGCACTCGCTCTTTGCGAGCAGTGGTGTGCTCCGGCCCCCAAGGCACCTCTTGTACTCCAGGTGGTGCAGAGTCTCAGGACCCGAGCCTTCGGCTGTTATTGTGCAAGGTCAGGTCTGCGATAAATAAAACCCTCATCATTCATGACTTAGTTCAGGAGAGGAGTGCGGACCTAGGAGGGATTACGGAAACCTTGCTGGGCCACGAGGGGGGGATTCCCCTCGTGGAGATGAGCCCACCAGGCTTCCACGCATTTCATCAGCTGAGGGCCCAGGGGAGGGGCAGGGGGGTAGCGGTGATTATAAAGGAAAGTCTTGGTCCGAAGGAGGCCACTGTTCCTCAGATAGGTTGTGAGTCCCTCCCTGTGAAGTGGGGTCATGGGGTGCAGATGGTCTGCTGACTGCATACCAGACTCCCTGCCATGTAGCAGCAGCCTGCCTGAGCTGCTCGACGTAATAGCCGGGGTGACAGTAGACACCCCCAGCTTATGGTCATGGGGGATTTCAATCTGCCATCCGTCGGTGAAACATCAGAAGCGGTTCGGGAGTTCATGGCTTCCATGACAGCCATGGATCTGACCCAGTTAGTTCATGACCTCACCCACATCGGGGGACACACACTGGACTTGAATTTTGTCTCTGGTCAGTGGTTGAATGATCTTACAATAGGGGACCTAATTATCATGGACAGATCATTTGCTCCTTCAGCTAAACTTTCGGGCCACTTCCCCTCATTGCAGAGATGGAACCGACCAGTGGTTCCGTCCCAGGTGCCTGATGGACCCAGAGAGGTTCCTGATGGAGCCTGGGCCATTCCCAGAGGCTCTGGCTCATGACTCAGCCGAGGAACTGATGGCCACCTGGGATAGGGCGGCCGCTGGAGCTTTTGACTGCATTGTGCCTTTGCGGCCTCTGACTTGGTACCGATCTCAATTGGCTCCTTGGTTCTCCGAGGAGCTGAGAGAGATGAAGTGCTGGAAAAGACGTCTAGAGAGTGATTGGAGGGCCAGCCGAGCCAAATCTGACTGAACGCTGGTGAGGTCTTATATCAACACCTATCTAGTGGTGAAATCTAATTATATTTCCACTCTTATTGCATCTGCAGAGAACCGCCCAGCGGTCCTGTTTAGAGTAACCTGATCTCTACTTCAGGTGGGAGCGAGGGAGGATCCCTTGCAGGGTAGAGCTGAGGATTTCGTGCAATATCTGCATGATAACAATTGCTCAGATTCGGGGTGGCCTGGACTACAATTGGGTAGCTTCGGATGGGATGACTGGGGGGAGCCTTGAGAGTTTGATCCTGTGACTCCTGAGGGCATGGACAGGATTTTGGGGAGGCTTAATGCTAACACATGTTTATTGGACCCGTGTCCCTCCTGGTTGGTACTGGCTTCCCGGGAGGTCACACGAGGTTGGTTTCGGGAGATTATTAACGCTTCGTTGGGTGAGGGTGTTTTTCCATCTGCTTTGAAAGAGGCGGTGGTGAGGTCCCTCCTCAAGAAGCCTTTCCTGGACCCAGCTGTATTAGCTAATTATTGTCTGGTCTCCAACCTCCGCTTCGCGGTGAAGGTTGTTGAGAATGTGGTGGCGCAACAACTTCCTCAAGTCCTGGATGAAGCTGTCTATCTGGATCCCTGCCAGTCAGGCTTCAGAGCGGGATACAGCATAGAAACGGCACTGATTGCATTGGGTGATGATCTCTGGAGGGCTCGGGACAGGGGTTGCTCCTCTGTCCTGGTCCTCCTAGATCTCTCAGGGCTTTTGATACCATCAATCATGGTATCATGCTGCATTGGCTGGAGGGTGTGGGAGTGGGGGGCACCATGTTACGGTGGTTCTCCTCCTTCCTCTCTCACCGTATGCAGTCTGTGTTGACAAGGGACAGAGGTCAACCTCGAGATACCTCACTTGTGGGGTGCCGCAAGGGTCAGTCCTCTCACCCCTCCTGTTCAACATTTATGTGAAGCCACTGGGTAAGATCATCCGTGACTTTGGGTGAAGTGTCAACTGTATGCTGACGACACACAGTTGTACATTTCAATCCCAGGCCACCCCAATGATGCCCTTGACATGATGTCCCATTGCCTGAAGACCGTGCGGATCTGGATGGGGAGGAACAGGCTCAGACTCAACTCCTCCAAGATTGAGTGGCTGTGGTTTCTGACGTCCCGATATAGCCAGCTAGTACCATCGCTGACTATTGGGGATGAGATTTTACCACCCTCAGAAAAAGCTCACAACTTGGGCATCCTCCTGGATTGATGGCTGTCCTTGGATGATTATATGACGGCCATAGCCAGGGGAGCTTTTTATCTGGTTCGCCTGATTTGCCAGTTGCGCCCCTTTCTGGATTGGGACGCTTTGCACACGGTCACTCACGCCCTTGTCACTTCCCGTCTGGACTATTGTAATGCTCCCTACATGGGGCTCCCCTTGAGGAGCACCCGGAGGCTCCAACTGGTCCAGAATGCGGCCGCGCGAGTGATAATGGGGGCGACTTATTGCTCCCATGTAACACTTCTCTTGCGCGAGCTGCACTGGCTCCCAGGTGTGTTTCAAGATGCTGGTTACCACCTTTAAAGCGCTCAATGGCTTAGGGCCTGGATATCTACAGGACCGCCTTCTGCCACCGATTGCCTCCCACCGACCGATACGCTCCCAGAGAGGGCCTCCTCAGGGTGCCGTCGATCAAACAATGTCGACTGGCGACCCACAGGGGGAGACTCTTCTCTGTGAGTGCCCCTGCCCTATGGAACGAATTGCCCCTGGATATACGAAGGATCCCCAACCTCCATGCCTTCCGTCATGCTCTGAAGACCCTATTATTTTAGTAAGCTGGTCTGATGGGACAGTGATTTTAATTGGGTTTTTAAAAAAGGTTTTAAAATGGTTTTTAGTTGAGAGTTTTAAATTCGGCCAAAATTGATTCAATTATTTTAAATGATTTTTAAATTTTGTCTTGTTATTGTTTTTAACATGGCTGTGCACCGCCCTGAGTCCTTCGGGAGAAGGGCAGTATAAAAATATAATATAATAAAATAAATAAATTCTTCTGGTAAGATTTTAAGCATTTTTTTTGTGTGAGAAATTAGTACAATGGTTCAATAATCTATATATCATCTTACACTTTCTTTTATATAATAGAAAATATATACTGATCTTTTTCAATATTGTTGTGACCCCAACTCCCGAGCCTGAGGAAGGGGACTCAGAAGATGATGGGGAGGAACTGACAAGGCCTCCCTCTCCAGGACCTTCCTTTCTGGCAGTGCCTCAGGTTCCATCTGAAGGCCAGGAGGAACAGCCTGGGATGTGCCAGGAGGAAGGCATATCAGAGCACCAATTAATAGGGAGCGAGGATGATGAATCCTGGCTTGATCCCAGGCAGCATCGGAGGGAGAAGCATGCGAAGCAACGGAAGAGGCGTGGGAGGGCCAGAGATTGAGCTAAATCACAGAGCCACGCCCCACCAGGAATAAAAGTGGGTGGGATTGCTCTTCAGACTTTATGACGGACAAAGTTAAACCCTGAAAGTCACATCGTGATCTCTGAAATTCGGCTTGGATATATTTTGGACTGAACATTGACTAAACTCTTGTCTCATGTATAATTTGTTGCTCCTGGAAGATAAGTCCTCTTCCGCTTTATGGGAGTGTAAACAGCTTTGGCAGGCATTTGGCAGATTGCTGCCAAAACCTTGGTCTGTCAAGAATTCTAATCTGTTTAGCTAATAAAATATTGGCAGACGTGCTTGGTATTACGTTTGCCTGTGTGAAGAAGGGGGACAGAACAAATATCTGTAACACTAACTTATTTCATATTTGCTGACAGAGTTATTACTGTTTAACTGCTTCTTCTCTTTCAATTTGCCCCCTTATCTTCTCCTGCAGCTTTAAACAATTCAGTGCATACTTCACTTATTTCTAATAATTTTTTATATAAGAATTCAACTATTGCCTCTCATGACTCATTTTCCAGTGGAATCAATTTGTTAAGGTATTCTATGTACCAATATTTCTCTAATTTTATAATCCTACCATATTTGTAAAATGTTTCATTATAGTCCTCCCATCAATAATTTGCTTTTATAAGATTTTCCTTTACAGCTACTCCCATTAGCTGTAAAATTTTCAGTGAAATTTCACCTCTGAAAAACATCTATCTTTCTCTATTGAGATTTTATATTCAGACATCTGTTCTTTCTTGCTTATATCTACTTGCTTATGTCTACTTTCAACTATCTTACAAACCTTTGTGTTCTCCAATTTTTATTTCTCTGTCTTTTTCTGGCTTATCAATGATATCTTATTCTGAAAAACCACTTGGATCTCTTCTTTGAAATTTTGAGGGGAGGGGCTACTGCTTCACTTTTAATGTCTCTTATCACTTCCAATAGCTCTTCATGATTCCCTTTTGCATAGCCGAAGTATACTGAATCTATCTATAAACATGACAGCAAGAATTTCATTTATTTGATCGCCTGCACATATCCATTTTCAGTTTCCTTAATCAATTTGATTCCAGTCTTATTCATCTAGTGATACCAGATATAGAATCTGTGTTCATGCGGCTCAAAGTGGAGGTACCAATAAAAACTAGGGTTTTGTTGGTATCCTGTTCACCAAAAAGAAGATAAGATTTTCTTTTCAAAAGCAAACTGTCTATCTTTTGAAGTAGCAATGATGGTGGTTTTCATTATTTTGAGGAACTCAGGGGCCTTTTTCAAGGAGGATAAATTTGGCATCCTTTTGAAGAATCTAAAGAGATACTATGTGAAATTAGAAATTAAAACTCAGCAAGAGGTAGGTAGAATTATTCATTTGAAATTCATCTCCTTGTGCTTCTTGATTAACATTTTTCCAAAGGCCAAAGAAATAGCCCTGAACTGACCGTCAATGAAAAATAATAATAATATTCCTTTCTTTCTTTGTTTGATCCAATCTTTTTTCTCTGAATTCTGGGCGTAAAGAAATATGACAAAAAAGAATGTCTAGAGAACCCATTCTAGAAGATGCAATTAGACCCTAATAATGATTCCAGCAACCCTCTTCTCAAGGATCCTGTATTGCAGATATTTATAGCACAAGGGGACACAGTATGTGAAGATAAACTGCCAAGTCCAGTTCTCTAATATAACTGCAATGGCCAGCATGCCTGGCAGCACTCATAATCACCCTGAGAAGACGGTGAATGTTGTCTACATCATGGACATAGTCCATACTGGAAGACACTCTAAGAAGCCCCAAATAAAACTTCATCTGAAGCCTTCTTTCACCAAAAGGCCTACTAATTATTAGACCACAGAGCAACCAAACTCAAATTAAAATTGAGTTATTCATTGCCGAGAAGGTAGAAGCAGAGATTTAACAAGTAACTACTTCTATTATTTTTCAAAGGCAGTTAAGAGAGTAAGGTTTCAGTTCCCTTGTTGCACAAAAGTTTAGAAAGATTTCAAGTTTGGAATAGCCAGCTGTACATTAAGGTCAGATATTTCATATTGTTGAAAAGGTTTTATTTTCAGAGCCACCTCCATTCCATCTGTGCAGCAGGCTATGTAACAGACTGCTGGACACTAATGTTCTTTTACAAGTGAAGACCACCAATGAGAGAGGTTCAAAAATAGCATGTGGAAAGATGAGCTGGGTAAGTAAGCCAGCCAGCCCATTTGTCAAACTTGTATTGAAATAAAGAGCATACTTCTATCAGAGCTTTTGAAAATGCTACTGAAAATTGCTGTGAAAAGGAAACGTGGATGTGGAACCAGCAATTAAGCAGCATCCAGCAGTCAGTGCAAAAGGTTATTATCTTGTTATTTTTCTCATAAAGCTACTGAAAACGTAGTTCCTTTGCTGTAGTGTATCTGCATTTATACAAAATTTGTGAGACATTCCCCAGATTTTTTCCATTTATATATAATAAGTTGAAGTGAATGACAGAATGATCAAGGCCACTTAAAGGGTACAATTTAAAATATATGAAGACAAACTCTTAGTCCAGTGATTTAGTATTTCTTAAAGTATGGTACAAAAATCCCTGGGGTTCCTCAAGACTTTTTTAGGGTCTGTAAAATCAAAATTATTTGCCAGATATTGAAAGTATTTGAAAAAAAAAATCATTCCTCTTATATATATATATGCCTTTGTCATGAAAAATATTTTATTCATGTTAATATTTAATGGATTTCAGTTATTTTTACATGATTCAATAAATATTCTACTAATACAACAACTTTAATTTTGGGATTCTCCAGAATTTTTAAAAGCAGGAAGGGATCCTGACAGCAAAAAATTAAAAAATCTTAATTTTGCCCAGAGTTTCTCAACCACAACAACTTTTAAGATGTGTGGACTTCAACTCCCAGCTTAAAGTTGATGAAGTTGAGAAATGCTGAACTAACCAATGTATGATAACCAAATTCCAGTCTGCATCCATCATACAGTTCTATAAAGTATTCAGCAATGGATCCATTTTAAAGACATGCAAATCTTCTGTCTTTTCCCCTCTGTACGAAGTTCTGCACTACCAGTTGAAAACCACATTTCTCATACAGACAAAACTACTACTCAGCAACCATTGTCTCAGATGTTTATAGATTTAACAGTACTGAATTTCATATATTGCATAGAGAGGAACACATACATTTGCGTGAAAAACATACTTTTCTTCTCCAAGAGAATCTATGGCATAATGGCTGCAAGGATTTTTTTAAAAGAGCTCTTTTTTCCTCTCAGCACTGATTTAGGCAAGAAAAATACAGTCTTGAAAGTAGGTTATAGACTTTAACACAAGGAATCAATTTGCAGGCATGCAAAGACCTTCAACAAAATGTGCTTCTAATTTTGGGAAGGAGTGTGTTTGCCCAGGGCATTCTCCATGATGCTACATCCAACAGAGCATGACTTCTTTATGCTTACCCGCTCTTGCTCCTAGCTCATGCATGCTTGTTTTGTCTGTGTGCTAATATGTTTTCCATCTATGTTCATGGAAGCACTGCAGCATTGGTAAGGGAGCTCAGGAGGTCAAAAAGAAATGGTTGGGAAAGCATCTGTAAAAAATAGCACATTTTCTGGGCACAGAATCAAGCACAGCTAGTCCAGCACACCAATTTCAGGGCAAACTGATGTTAAGGTTTCATATAATGTGTGAATGGGATCAATGAATAAGTCATGATTTGCTTTAGGGCAATAAAACAGTTTGAAATTATGGTTTGTTCGTGGTGATTGCAGAGTTGGGTGTGAAAGGGAGCACATGGCTTGTTTGTAACTTTATAGTTTGTTTTTGTGTTCTGCCAAAATGTTTAACTAATAAATGGAAAGCAAGAGTTGTTAAAATGTAAGAAAAACAAACCAAGATTTACAAAACAAACCGTAATTAATATGTGTCTATAAAGCCAAGGCTGCTTATAAGCCATCATTAAAATAAGCGATTACTTGGATCCCTTTCCCTACAAAGCAAACAGACTGATTTATTTCCACTCTGAAATTCATGGGCTGTTTAATATTCCCACAATGCCATATAGTTAAAACAGAAAATGTAAGGAACATCCCAGTTTGAGGAGCTGTCAGCAGCATAGATGGAACAGCTGCCCTGTTAGGAAGTGAGCTGATCATTTCATGCAAAATACAGCCTGGGAAACCTCCTTATAATGACTCTCTTTAGCCATATAAAGTTGAATTCCAGCACTGGTGAAAAGTATAACTCCAAAAGGACATTCTTTGGATATCAAACGGTGCTGATCTTTGCATTATTTTGATTGCTAACTTCTCAAATATTAAAATGTTACCTACTATCCTTGAGTTAGGAATACAAACTAACAAGAAATAATGAAAATGATTGTACATTTAAAAATTCACTTTTAAGCTATTTGAATTAGAGACAAGACAGGTTCAAATAGCTTAAAATTCACTTAAGCTATTTGAATTAGAGACAAGACAGGTTCAAAATGTCTTATATAACCAATTCTTGAACTTGTGTTTACTTACAAATTCCAGATGTGAGAAACCGTGATTAGGCGTAATGACGAAGTCTGTAATCAGACTCAGCATTAAGGGGAACATTCTCTATCCTAACAACATCTTGATTGATAAAAAATCTTACTGAATGTAACTTATTCCTACAAGTGGAAAGAAAAAGATATTTAATTTTTAGAATTAATACCAAGCCTATCAATGATTGCTATCTGCTGTATTTTGCAATTACCGGAATGTGAGAAGACAAAGGCAAACGATTAATAACAATATGGACAACTTCATTTCCCTTAAGAGCTTGTTCCCTTGTTAGGTGTGAATACTGGCAATAGGCAAAATTCAAGCTACTCCATAATCATTGTTGCTTAAGTCATCATTTATTCAGGATGCAACTACAATAACCTCTGAGAAATGGCTGCCTGGCCTCTGCTTACGGCACCTCTCAAGGCAGTCTTTTCCAGTGCCAAACAGGTCTTTCTGGCCATTTCCACTCATTGGCCTTAAACATGTTCTTTGAAATAATAGGAGAACAAGAATGCTCATTTTCTGAGTGATCGTTCCCCCCCCCCCTTACAGGTACTTAAAAATTGTCATGTCATTCTTTCTTCTTTAGATTAAACAAACACACAGAGCTATAACTGTTCTTGGCATGATTTCTTTTCCAAATACCTCAATCATCCTGGCTGATTTCTTTTGGACATGCCTCAGTTTGTCGGGATCTTTCTTAAAATGAGATGTTCAAAAACAATGCACAGTAGTCCAAAAATATGGAACCCTAAATTAAAAAACAAGAACTCAACTCTGGATATAGATAGAATGCTTAAAAGTTCTGTCACTGACACTAATGATGAATAATTAGGGATGAAATCTTATATTTGTATTAATTGCCTATATTATTTTCCACCCACATCCTTAGCTTATTAAGACTAACGAACTGTCAATTTCACCTCTAAATTTGTCTCACCACCCAAAACTGATTAAAAACTATACTTATCTTAATAAAGAATATCAAGTGAATGAAGGGCATTCAGACATTTATAGAGTATTCAATGAAGTCTCTTTTCTGGTACAAAAAAACATCAAATATAGAATGATCCCAGGGACTGCCCCCCTGCTCCTCTCAGCTGTTGAAAGCACACAAGAACCTGGCAATTAGATTTTATAACCTCTTGTGCAAGAGACCAGAAAGCACACTATCTCAGCTGAGCAAGCATGCAATTTCACACTTACTCAGGGAGAGATATATGGCGTATTGCATGAGATTTCCTGAAAGCAGCTGGGGCTGGAAATGATGGCCAATCCCAAACTTTTTGCTATGTATAAGTGTTATAATATTCAGCACTTTAAGAATTAGAAAGCAGGTAAGTAACTGCAACTTCAAATAAGGGAGGAAGGATGAGCTTCCATGTCTAACTTACAACTGAGTAGCAAAGGCTTTCTTGAGCATTGGCTAATTGGAACCACATCTCCAATATATAAAACATATTTTCTATTGTATATGTATGAACAATTTATCTGAAGAATTTCATTTTGGATTTAGTTTTTCAATTCTTTATCTGTTCAGAAAGAACTGTTCACAGTGAACTCAAGAATTCTGGGTTACATTTATCTAAATTTTCCTCTTAGACATCCTGAAAGCACTGTCCCTTCAATTAATCCTCTGAGTTGCTATTACTTTAGGGCTGGCATCATGAAAAAATGCTAATATTAGTTTTCCACTTGATACTAAAAAAAACCCAGAATGCTGTGCTCGAGATTACAATGACGAACTTCATCCTTTTTTAACTGACTTATTGGCAAGTGATTTGGGAGCCCATTTATAATATACCCAAAATAGTTAAAGTCATTTTTGCTCCCTTGGGTTAGATTCCAGAGGATTAGCTTTTGTCAGCTTCTTTCCAGCCAGCTATTATTTGGTTGCACACTAGAAAGTGTCAACATTTTTACGTCTATCCTAAAACTTTTAATCTTGGGAGATAATTAACAAAGTGTGCACTGAACCTTAAAGTGAATGGGGATAACCAAAGTTAACAGAAAATCAGAAAAAAAATTTCTGTTCCCCAAATCCAATTACTGTCGTGCTTGGCAGAGGAAGAAATATAGCCTTTTAGAATTTCCAGGTGCATCCAGATAATTAGGCAATTGCAAAATCACAACAGCTAAATAAACACCTTGTTTACTACAGAAATAAAATATCTCAGAAGAAACACAGTCCTTTTATCAAGCATTACTTGCAATTCACTGGGTCCGGAATGCATGATGTCCCTCACTATTCCTGTTCAAGTATAGATGGAAGAAATCCTGTTCTGAAGGAATGATGGAATCTGTAGCATCCTTCAGTTTGCCCAACCCTATGCTCCCCTGTGTGTAGCCCTCTTTTAATTTCTCTTTCCTTTATCACTTCCTGTTGTTTCCGGCCTGGCGCAAAGCTCAGGAAGCAATCCAAATAAGAAAACCGCAAGAGGCCATGTGGCAGGAAAGCCACAAGAGACACTATAATACCAGATGATAGTCTTACAAGAATTGTTAACCAACATCCACCTAGAGAAAAGAGACCTAGCCTGAAAAAAGCTTTCTGACACAAGGGAAACTGAGTAATTTCTACCTGTATTAGCTGTAGACAAACTTTTAAAATGGCAATGGCTGTCTTTGGGCGTCAGCCCTTTGAGGTAGGCCAGATCAGGAAATAGGCTCCAAAAGTCTGGTTGGAACAATTCTTTATTAACAATAGCATCTTGACAGCATGATTGAATTTTCCTTATTCATTAGTGAATTAGGAAGGTGCCAGTCTTAAAAGAAAATTTCCTGGGCTTAAAGTATGTTTCTGTGATTGTCATCCTTGTTTTGTTTCTCCAAGGTTATGTCCTTGGGTCTCTGTACAATTCAACTGCTTTATTTGGGTAAATAATTACTATATAAGTTTAGGTATTCTGCTTTAAATTGAAATCAAGAGTGAATTTGAAGCAAGGACAATGGGAATGCTGTCCTTCATTTATCCTACCCTTTAAACAATCTAATGTCTTGAAATGTATAGTATAAGAGACGGTAACTTCTATAAGATACAGCCATAATGATTAATGGCTGGAGTTATGGAAAATCTAATTGCAAACATTCAGCAGGTATTAGGTTACATACCTCTGTTTTACCCAAAGCGTAGGGGCCAATTCTATTTGCCATCAGTAAACAGAATAATAATTTATCCCTCTTAGGTACTTTGGCAATTGTAACTTCTGCTTCTTTTTACAGGGTATTTCTTTTCACAACAGCTGACTAGGTGATGGCCAGTGGTGGGTGGAAATTTGAACTTACTGAAATGTTTGGCATCTAACCAAGTGTTTCCTCCAAGTTGTTAGGACATTTCTTCTCACTTTGCCCATTCAAAAGGGAAGGGCACATTCTTTCTGCTGAAGTGGGATCTGCAAAGGGCTCACCGTATCTTCCTCCTACCTCTCTTTACAAGTTATTTGGGAAAATAAAATTGCTTGATGTATAAAACACATACTCCTGTAAAGCATATCTGATCCCTGAATTAGGAGGGGAAAATATACTGCTCTACTCCAATACAGAACCACATGGTTTCAAAAAGTTATTTTTTAATTAAAAAAAAAGAATGGCTAAAATCATAATCTTCTCATCTATATGTTGCATTTTACTATTTAACAAGCATTCTTATTTTTCTGCAAGATGGTATTAATGTCATATACTATAGCTATGGCCAAGTATAATTTTCTTTTTTACTTATCACAAATAATGATAAAAATTATTTTGTAATGGGCTAAGAAATTATATATAACCACTAAGGTTGGCATAATACACCCCATATTTTTAACGAAATTAGTTTTATAATAGGCTTTCACCTAATAAATACCATAGCTTTTCTTGTCAGTAAATTATAAACAACTGAATTATAATCTATTATTTCTAGTGACTAAAATTATTATAACTTAAAAAAGATTAAATATCAAAATCATGATCAACAAAATATAAATCACTACATAAAATTGAAAGCCACAATAACTGATAATCTTATGATTATTTAAATATATCATTAAATTGAAGAATGAACTCTATCCATTTTTAAAAAACTCTTTATTAGCAATTGTTTTTAAGCTTCCAGCTATTTTAACATTCAATGCTACCTCACCAAGTATGAGTTGAAAAAATAGTATAAGGTCTCCTGCTTGAGCAGAGTCCCTTCCAATTCTGTTATACTATTACTGTTACTGGAAACAGTAAAATTCTTAGTTTGTTCTCCACCAAAATCATAAAAAGCTAATAAAAGAGGCTTTCTCCTAAATAAAGTAGGAGACTAAAGAAGGGAAGGGAATAAAGTTCCATCTCTCTCATATTTCTATAGGTTTAAATTTATTGTTAATTCAACGTAAAGTATTGTATACTGAATATCTACATATCTTTTCATGAAGAAATTGAGACTTTCAGCTGATTTTTGGAGACGTGATGCTCAAAACATACCAGTGATCTAAAACAGGGGTGTCAAACTTGCGGCCTGTGGGCTGGATGCATCACGTGCTGGCCCCGCCCCCGACCTGTTTAGCGAAGGGGAAAAAAGTCCCAATACATCACGTGACGCCACCATGATGCCGTGAGTTTGACACCTCTCTTCTAGAAGACCTTGGCTGCCTTCCAAATCCTAACTAGAGTGAAACCAGGGGAATACTTGTACAGAAGTTCATCTGGGAATATCCAAGCTATAGTTAGATGCAGAAACTGAATAAACTATGCTGGAAAAAGACACTGACAAGCCACTTCTGTACTGTTTCCAAGAAAATATATGGATGTAATTATGAAGTCACAAGGAACAGGACTTGACTCAAAAAGCTTTATTTTTATTTCGTGCCACAAGGGCTCCCTTTTGCCTAGAAATTATCACACAAATTAACTTTGTTTTGGAAAGATTCATTGGCTTTTTGTAGATTCTTGTGTTGTTTTGAATTAAATACTAATGCTGTGGAAACTAACGAATTCAAAGGAAATGGACACTGTACATTCATGACTTCAGAAAAATAGAACTATAAAGGGTGGAAGGATAGCCATTGTTCATCATTTATACAACAGTCTGAAGAACTTTTCTTTCTTTCTATATTTAAACGATCATTTTATTGCAGAGATGTTTCACCTAGAGGGCTCTTTAGAGATTTAATCTGCTCTACCACTTTTTATTTTTACTCTTACCTTTCTTTTTTCAGCTTTTAAAGCTATATGAATTGACATCATAGTCAATGATATTATATATAGAGAGAGAGGAGCTACTGTTTAAATTAGAGACAGCAATGAACATGGTTTCCAATTATTGGAAGTGGAATTCCAGTGCCCAATATAGGTTTATGCCACTCTCCATTTAAGCAGCGATTATGAATATATGTTGGTATGTTCATGTCCTGTTTATGGACATCAGCATATCAGAACAGAACAATGTACTAGATTAGGCTTTGGTTTGAACCAGTATGGCTATTTCTGTTTTTATGAGCAGCTTCCCATTTACCATCCCTCCTTCACACCTAGCAGGCTAAACAGATGCCAGAAAAGACAGATTACTTATACAGTGGTAGCTCAGTACTCATCATTAATTGGTTCTAGGAGGTGCGATGAGTATCAAAAAAGATGAATGAACAAATTTTTCCCATAAGGTCCCAAGGCAGCTGACACTAAAGAGTTCTAACTTGTGCATTGAGTACCAAATAAATGAATACTGGGACAAGATTTTTGTGTCAAAACACGTTGAGTACAAAATTCAATGAGTTTCAAAGCAATTGAGTAGCAAGGTACCACTGGATAAACCAGATACTTGATCATTTGCAGAGTACTTTTGAAGGTAGGCCAAAGCCTGCATGAAATGGGCGTTGTCTTGCCTGAACGCTCCTTCTGGTTGTCCTGGAGACAGCGGTCAGGCATGGGATAGTCCAGCGCCGATATGCATGATTGAGTCATCAAACTGAGAAGCTCCGACTCCTCTCTGCTTCCCAGTTTTCTGATGAAATATGATAGTGCTGACTGACACGTAGAGCTGACAAGAAAGAAAGTTAAAGCCGGAGGAACCACCGAACCAGCCCGGGCATTGACAGGGTGGGGCTGACCGCTATCTCCAGGACAACCAGAAGGAGCGTTCAGGTAAGACAACGCCCATTCTCGTTGTTTCTGGAGACAGCTGTCAGGCATGGGACATGCCAAAGCAGAACCTATAGGGAGGGACCCGCCTGAGCTGGGGAAGGTGGAATATGGATCACCCGTTGAAGAACCCTGCGACCGAATGCAGCCTCCGCTGAGACGAAACGGTCCAGCCTGTAGTGACGGATGAAAGGAGTGGGAGACCGCCAGGCGGCAGCCCTGCACACCTCCTCTAAGGAAGCTTGAGTAGCTCAGGCCACTGATGTAGCAGCGCTATACGTAGAGTGGGCTGTGATGTGTCTGAGAACTGGTAGAGACTGACTCTCATATGCTCTAATCCACCGCCCCAGAGTAGCAGCAGAAACCTTCCGGCCGAGAGAAACCGGCTGGAAGGATACCAGGAGTGATTGATTGCCTAAAGGAAGAGGTCCTGCGCAAATAAATATGAAGAGCTCACCAAACATCTAAGGAGTGCCAAAGACGTTCCCTAGGGTGGGAAGGGTGAGGGCAGAAATCTGGGAGGACCAATTCCAGTGAACGATGGTAAGGGGAATTGACTTTGGGCAGAAAGGTGGGGTCTAGTCTAAGGACCACCCTGTCTGGATGGAAAATACAGAGGTCATCCCTCATAGACAGAGCAGCCAACTCCGAAACCCTCCTAGCAGAGGTGATGGCTAAGAGGAATGCCACCTTATAGGTTAAGAATCTCAGCCCTGCCTCCTGAAGTGGTTCGAAGGGAGCCCATGTAAGAGAGTCTAAAACCCGGGGAAGGTCCCACGCGGGATACCGGTGGATAAGGGCTGGTTGAAGGTTAGAAGCCCCCCGGAGAAACTGCCTAATGAGGGGTCTGGAAGAGAGGGATCCTTTTGCCCCACAACAAAGGATGGATGACAGAGCGGCTATTGCCTGCGGAGGGTGTTAGGGGCCAAGCCCGCCTCCAGACAATTCTGGAGGAGTATCAGCACATGCTCTGTGGAGGCAGAGGCGGGGGAGATGGAATTCTTGCTGCACCAGGAAGAAAACGTTCGCCATGTGGAGTCGTAAATTCGTGTTGTCGAAGATCTGCGGGCCGCCTGAATGGTGTTGATCACCGAAAGAGGAAGCCAACGATTGGTCAGCAGGCGCTGCTCAACCTCCAGGCAGTTAATTGAAGCCATGCTGCGTCTGGATGCAGAACGGACCCCTGACGAAGAACCACCCTGGCTACTGGGAGATGCCATGGAGGAAGCATGGACAGGGATATCAGGTCCGTGAACCAGGGACGTCGGGGCCAGTGAGGAGCGATGAGGATCAATTCTGCTATCTCCAGGAGCAACTTTTGAATGACCTTGGCTATCAAGGGAAGGGGAGGGAAAGCGTACAGCAGACCGGGAGGCGAGTTGCTGTGAAGAGCGTCTACAGCCTCCGCCCCTTGTTCCGGAAATCTGGAGAAAAACCTCTGTACCTGCCAATTGACCCTGGTTGCAAATAGATCTACTACGGGGACTCCCAGGTGAACTGTTATCTCCCTGAAAAGACCTGCATTGAGGGCCCACTCTCCGGGATCTAAGGTCGATCGACTCAACCAATCCTCTTGAGAGTTGTTCACCCCGGATATGTGGGATGCTTGGATGGATCTCACATGGGACTCTGCCCAAGTCGCCAGACTCTCCGCTTCCCGCAGAAGTGACTGGAGCGGGTTCCCCCCTAGGTGATTTACATGTGCCTTGGCCACCACATTGTCTGTCCTGATGTGGATGTGTCTGTCCTGAACCTTGCCCTTGAAAGCCCGGAGAGCTAAGTGAATGGCCCGGAGTTCTAACCAGTTTATGTTGTGTTTGAGATCAGATCTGGACCACCGACCCTGTGCTAGGGAGAAGGACAGGAGGGCCCCCCCAGCCGTAAAGGCTGGTGTCCGTGGTTATGATCACCCAACAGGGAATGTGGAACTCCCTCCCTTGAAGGATGGCCAGAGAGGTCCACCACTTGAGAGACTGAAGAATCCCGTGGGGAAGCAGAACCTTCCGGGGAGAGGACCCTAGTCGCTGTCTCTGGAATGGGAGGAGGAACCACTGCAGGTGTCTGCAGTGAAGATGAGCCCAAGGTACAATGCCTATACAAGAAACCATCTTTCCCAGGAGATGGGACAGCGAGGCTAAGGAACAGCTCCTCCCAGACCTCAATGACCTGAACAGGGACTGCAGACTGGCCAGGCGGTCCTGAGAAAGGTAGACCATGCAATCCACTGTGTCTATGATGGAACCCAGATGATGAATGCGAGTAGTTGGAACCAGATGGCTCTTGGCCCGATTGACAGAAAAACCGTGACTCTTCAGGACCTGGACGGTGGAGGCCAGGTCCTGATGCGCTAGCTGCTCCGAGACAGACTGGATGAGGAGGTCGTCTAGGTAGAACTGCATCCTCACCAGCAGTATCCGGAAATGGGCCGCTAGCGCGGCCATCAATTTTGTAAACACTCGTGGAGCCGAAGAGAGGCTGAATGGAAGAGCCCGGTATTGGTAATGACTGTTCGCAAAACAAAATCTGAGGAAACGACGGTTTTCTGGGAGGATGGGAACATGGAGGTATGTTAGGTAATCTCCCCTCCTGATACCCTCCAGGATAGTCTGGAGGGATTGCATCTTGAACCGACGGTAAATTATCCAGCGGTTCAAGGCCTTGAGGTCGAGAATTGCTCTCCATCCCCCCGAAGACTTCTAGATGACAAACAATCGAGAATAAAAGCCGAGTCCTGAGGGACAGGCTCGATAGCTTGAATCTTGAGGAGGTGGCTGATGGCAGAATCCATGAGAAGTTCTGAGGTTTTGCTTCGGGAGCTTGGGCAGCGAAGGAACCTGTCTGGGGGAATGGAGGTAAATTTGAGAGAGAGGCCAAATCTGATAGTCTCTCTCACCCAAGCGTCTGATGAGATAGCCTCCCATTGGCTGGCGAAGTACGCCAGATGGCCACCAATGGGAAGCGAAACCCGACCGTCAGCGGGACTTATGGAACCCCCTCCCCCTGTTGCCTCAAAAGGGCCGATGGGAGAAGCCTCTGGACGAGGAAGGACCCGGACAGTCTTGAGGCCAGAACTGTCTGGAAGGGGGAAAATGTTGCCTACAATTCCCTGAATAAGAAGTATCTGGGCTCCTGAAGGGACGAAATGAGGAATGGGATCTGGAGTCAGATTGCCGGGACAAGGCCGGAAGCACCCGTTGCTTGTCCTTAGACTCCACTAAGAGTGGTTCTAAAGAGGTTCCAAAAAGCTTGGGACCTGTGAAGGGGGAAGATGCTAAGTGCCACTTAGATTTAGCATCAGCCTGCCACTGACAAAGCCAAAGCAGTCTGAGAGCTGCTATAGAAGAGCCAATGGCCTTGGCAGCGAAGCATGAGGAATTTAATGTAGCATCCGCTGAAAATTCTAAGGCTACAATGATCTTATTTATATCCTGTTGAACCCGTAAATCCGAGACTGGAAGCCTAGCTTGCAACTGTCTCAGCCATAAAATGGAAGCCCTATTAAAGAACGAGGCTGCCAAGGACACCTTGACCGACCAGGCAGTAGCTGGTGAGATCTTACCAAGGAATGCTCCATGCGCCTATCTTCAGGGCGAAGGCTCTCTTCCGGAGGCCCCGTAAGGTTGGCAGAGGTTGACAATTCTGGCTGATCTATGGCAGGAATCTGTAAGAGAGAAGAAAGCTCGGGGGCCAAATTATAAATCCTCTTATCTACCAAATTTGGGCAAGGCCCTGAAGCAGGGAGAGACCACTGACATTGTAAAACCTCCCTAAAAAGCTTAGGACCAGGAACCTCCTCCGTCTCAATTGTAGGCACCTCAAAGAGAGGGACCGAAGATGAGGAAGAAGGGGCCCCTTCCTCCTGAACCGCTACAATAGGACGGGAAACCCCCAGGCCTGTGGTGGTCTTGGCCTTATGTAACAAAGAACGGAACAATTGTGGCTTAAAGAGGCCCACAAATGTAGGCTGGTCTGGATCCAAGTCATTATCCTCAGACATTTCTTGGTCCAGAGGATCCGGCATAGTAGTGGAATCCCCTACAGAGTGATCTGGGGAACAGGCCCAGTCAAAACCTGCATCATGGCGATCCTGATCCCGTATCTCTCCTTCAGAGAGAATGGAGCCCTCTACATCCACCAGGGACTGAGACTGACTAGAAACCCATGAAGATGTTCTCTGACGGAGTTCCTGTCTTATTCCCATCTGTATAGCCTCTTGGATATAAGACGCCAGATCTGCAGAAACCTGAGCCTCCGCTTGCAAAGGGGGAGGAGGAGGAGGGGCCAAGGAAGAGACAACTTGGGCCGGGGGATCCTGAACAGGGTCCCTATCTGGATTGGGGGGGGAATCAGATTGAGCCCCAAACAGGGCTTCATCAACCTTCTCAGTATCTTTGGAGGGGGGGGGATTCTCTATCTGGAGAAAGGGCAGGTGAAAGAGCCTTGGTGTTATCAGGAAGCTCTGCAGGAGCAACTACAGACTCAGAAGGTGCAGAGGTTGGAGAAGGCTGGGGGCTGAGAATCACCCCTTCCTGGAAAGAAACCACTTTGAGCGCTTTTTGAATGGCCTTTTCCATGGCTTGCTGCCTTTTTTGTTCCTCCTTAGTCAGGGCTTTAGGGCGAGAGGCCTCGGAGGCCTTAGAAGTGTGGTGAGTTTTTTTGCTTCTCTTTGCTGGAACAGGATCAGCGTCTTTAGATGATTCCCCGTGGGGCTGGTGGGAAGAAGCCTTGGGAGTCTTCCTGGATGCCATCCTGAGATCTTAATTCGGGATGGAGTGGCCTGCAATCAGACTGAAAGGAAGGAATTCCTATAAGATTTAGATTTACCCACAGACTTAAAAGCTGGTGTGAATTCACCAAAGGTACAGCTTAGGAATTGTCCAGTGCTAGGCTTTTCCAGCACCCCTGCCTTGAAAGGCCTACAGAGGCCTATTAAATGGCTGCCTGTAATGGATGGGCCTAAATGGCCACGAGGCTAAAACAAAATGGCCACCGGAACTTCTAAAATGGACGCCAGGAGGATTCAAACCTTGTACCCGGGGGAAAAGGGGGACTCCCGACCCCCCGAATCAAGCCTGGGGGGTGTGTGGGGAAAAGGGCTGTAGCTGAATGCCCACAAGAACGCTCTGTATCCAGAAAAGCCCCTGATACCGACCTGAAGATGAACGCTGCAGCGTGTTCCGGGCCAGAATCAAGCTGAAAAACCACCCGCTGAAGTCCTGAGTGTCTCAAACAGCAGCGGCGGCTACCGGTGGCAGCGACGAGAGGCTCTGGCTGGCGGGGCTCCGTCCAGCACACTCCTCCAATTTCTAGCCGTTCCAGGCAATCAGGAAGCCAATCCTGGCTATAAGGGAAAGGGAAAAACCCTTTCTAAAGAGAGTGAGGCCAGGCTCAACCAGCCGGGAATCTGGAGCCTCACAAACAGCGGTTTCGGGAGCAAACCCCTTCTCGCTGTTAAATCAACAAGCCAAGCTGGGAAAAGACAAAGAATAAGGCAAGAAAGGAAACATTGCCGGAGCTCAGCTCTAACGTGTTCTGCTCGATCGGACTGAGTCAGGAAACTGGGAAGCAGAGAGGAGGCGGAGCTTCTCAGTTTGCTAACTCAATCATGCATATCGGCGCTGGACTATCCCATGCCTGACCGCTGGCTCCAGGAACAACGAGAATTACTCCAAAAGATTATTAATAATAATATCCCAGTACCTTAATAATACTAGGATATCTTAGTTTCTCCTTCCCCACAATCCTGCTCACTCAGTAGCAGGATTGTGCTAAAGAAGCACTCTTGTTTTCAATTATGTATCAAGGTGAGCAGGAACACCAGAAGGAGTATCTCAGATACAGTCCCAATCTTTGGATTTCCTGTTTTTCCTGGGCAGAGAATTAGGGGAAAATTGTCAGGTAACAATTACGTAGAACTCTGTCCTACCCATATTTAAAAACTGTCCCACTAAAGCCAATGGAAGGAACCCATGCTCAGTTTCTTAAAAGTTATTTATTAATAATAATGCATAGGATGAGACTATATGGCAGCGCCTTTATCTACAAAGCAAAGTGAAATATCAGTCATTGTCCAGCCTATTCTTGGTAGCCTTCTTGAACATTTCCTGGTTTAAGCTAATTTCTAAGCAGTATAACCACAAAGGTGGCTATATTATATATATTTCCAGTCTGAGACAGGTTTCTTTAACCGTATGTCCTCCAGATGTATTGGACTTCAATCTCATAATTTTCCAAACAACATAGCCTTCAGTCATGCTGGCTGGAATTAAGTCCTACATATCTGGAAAGTGGCTGTTTGGAGAACACTAATTTAGGTAAATCTCTCATAAGCAAAGTTACATTAATTAATATAACACATCAAATAGTAAAACAATTAAAACAAACCCTGTAAACTAACAATTAAAATGGCACCAAAAAAATCAAATTGACATCAATACAAGTAAAAACTAGGATTAAAACTATAATGTTATCTGTGAAGGAATTGACTTTCCTAATTTACTTTAAAAATGTATAGACCATCCACTATTCATAGAATATCACACTTTCATTCTATACTAGCTATAATTTTCAAATCACCTTAGGATAGATACCAACAGAACACCTTGCACTAATCAATTTGGGAGGAATCAGAGGACAGAATATTATGCAGGCCATTCTTGTTCAGGAACAGTTATGTATAATGCCACAAGATTATACATAGCTAGCTAAATAAACTTCATGCCATGTGAATGCTCCCCTGCTCTTTGAATAACAGAGATGAATTGAACAGTACATCAAGGCTTCATACCTGCTCTTTTAGCAGAAGTGCAACTCCTTCCATGCTCTGAAATCTATACAATTCATAGTATCTCTGTCCTGTTGGGATTCAGTTCAGTTTATTGGCTCTCATCCAGCCTACTTCAAAGTCCAGGCATAGATCCAGTTACTCAAAAAGTCCCTGAGCTCTAGGAGATCAATGTGGTGGTACTTCCAAATTTTTGCTTGGAACAAGACATTAGTCAGGTGATCAAAGCAATGTTGGTGCCAAAACAATTCTGGACTGCGATGGTTCTCCATACCCTTCAGGAAGGTATGAAGCTGAATGGCTACCATTCTCTCAAACACCTTGCCTAAGAATGGGATATTTGCAAATAAGCAACAGTTCAGATATAAGGATGCTCTCTTTAGGACCAGCCAACAATGTTGTCTCTTTTAAATAGGGGAAAACACATCATGATGACATAAGAGATTTACCGCACCCTGGATGTAAGCTATCGTTGGATCATGAGATCTTAATAGCCAATACAGGCAAGGATTGTGATTACATATGATGGGCCAAGCAGATGCAAGTATTTCACCCACATCCTCAGGCTTTAGAAACTGAAATTATTCCTAAAACAAAACATGACCAGTTTGGACATTTTCCCAGATTCCCACAGCATACCATCCCACAGACAGATGCAAGCAACATTCTCCGCAAAGCACTTAGCAGACAACCAAAGATTAAAGAGTTACTGCTCAGAAACTGTACCTGAAACAGTTCTTCTGGGGGTGCAGGGCAGAAAAATGAATAAGAGTTTTGTGCATTTCTCATTGCCATATAGCAAACTCAGTATATCATTTCCCATTGTACTCTGCTGTATTCATCTTTAGAATTGTACTTCTGCAAGCTCTTGCTGTTTTATATCCTGTTTAGTACCCAAACATGCTCCGATGAGCAAGGTTCATTACAGCTTCCACAATACCATAAAGGGCATTTAGGGCAATCATGTCAGTATCCATTTTCATTTCATAATTTCAAGAAATGAAAGCAAAAAACGAAGCAATTCCATACTGCATTCAGAAATGAAACAATTCCATACTGCATAATTCTAAAATGGGCCCTGCACTCATGGGAAATACTAGGATGAAGAACAAAGAAAATTCTCTTCCTGGCTTGACCAGTCAGGAAACCTCATAAGTATCAGGGGCAAACTATTTGAAGAGATCCCTTTCTGTATGGGAATGGTTAAAGGTAAAGGTAAAGGTACCCCTCGCATATATGTGCTAGTCGTTCCTGACTCTAAGGGGTGGTGCTCATCTCAGTTTCAAAGCCGAAGAGCCAGCGCTGCCTGAATACATCTCCAGGGTCATGTGGCCAGCATGACTAAATGCCAAAGGCACATAGAACCTCTCAGGACAAAGGTGGTCCCTATTTTTCTGGCCCCTTACTAAATTACATGCCCTCAAAATTGGTGCTACAATAGAAAAGTTATCTCTTGAAGACAATGGATTCTCTATAAATAATAGAACATACCCACTTGGTCCTCCAAGCTCTAGTCAATTTATCCAAACTTCAATTTGGACCTTTCATCTATTATCAAATAATGGATGGAAATTCTTTTATTGTGAAATTGGTATTGCAAGATCAGAAAGATACTGATCTTGCAGCCTCCATCTTTAAAGATGGAGAAGGAAGAAACTTTCAATTTTTTACAACTAATTATTTTACTTACCTTTCTTCCAATGCTGTACCTCCCCTTCTGAAATCATTTCAAAAGGGACACCCAATTCTATCTATGCTTCCCTTAAATCGTAACAGGTGATATCTACTGCAATGTCTTTAGTAATAACACACTCTGATATGACAAGCAAACAATAATATACGCAAACAAAAAGGGACAACCCCATTTTGTGGCTATCTTGCGGTAGCATCCTGGAAGAAGGTATCTCAGAGATGAACTACCACTGAATTTACAACTGCATGACAATTTTGCTACCACTCAGTTTATAATCATACAACAAAAACATTATTTAAAATTTTATTAAGTAGCTTTTGCATTGTGTTTGAACTAAGTTGAAGGCAAACTTGATATACAAACAGTGGGCTGGCTGGCGTAATTAAAATTGGACGGGAAAATAAAAAGACACAAATTGCTGCTAGGTCCAGAGGTTTTATTACTTGGAAGAGTCAATGGGCTAGAACAGGCTAAAAAGTATTTTTAATTCAAATTTAGATACGAATAAATCTAGGAGTACCATCTGAAAGAGAACAGAAAAATAATTGGCAGAATATTAGACATTAATATTTAAATTTATATGCTACCTGAATCCCATCAACTCTGGTCTAATATATAAAGATTTCATTTTGAAAGTAAGTCAAGGTGGACTGCTACAAATAGTATTTTTAGATTGGTAGGATAAACAATATTGGGAGAAAAAATATTTACAGAGCTATAATTGGAACATTGTAGGCACTAAAAACGAATAATAGCGGAGTAAAACAAAAAACCAGCAAATAGTTACGACTTAGTCAAGACTTCTTCTCTTCTTAATTTATTACATTAAAATTTATTTTAATCTCCCTAAAATGATATATCAACAATGAAATTACATTTCCAGAGTGAAGATACTTGGGATTAGCAGGAGAGACTTTATTACATTGGGACTGCAAATTCCCTTTCATTCTGGGACTCAGAAATAAAATCCAGGTTTCAAGAGTTCTGTAAATGAACACCTATGTAGGAGGTTCCTTTTAAATAGTGGATCCTTGAAGGAGAGAAGAAAACTAAAGGGAACTTGAAATGCCACAGCTGTAGCACCTGTCAGAACAAAGTTGCCCATTCAGGAAGGGAAAGAAACATGACTCTTAAGAGTTACATTAACTCTGAGAAATCTCTATAGATCATTCATATTACCTCATATTACCAGTGTTAATATTGGGATCACTGGTTTTCAGGAAATTAATTCAAAATAAATTCCAGGTCTCTGATTTTGATTTAGCCTGGATTAAAACTCATACTCCATCTTTTAAAAGCTTTTATTCCACACCTTATTCTGTGAATAAATGCAGCCACATGCTCAAAACCACAGCATACCATTGTTCATTCTGAATAAATTCGTTTAAACTGGCTTTACAATCCCCAGCACAGATTACACCATCCTTTCCAAGAAGGGAAAAGTCCAGTTTTTAACTATTCGTTCATCAACTAAATGAAAGAGGGGCTAAAACATGTAAAAAAACCAAAACCTTTTAGTTTATTACAGTTGTCTTTCAACTGCTTTCCCATGATGCTTCACCCCAATTTCTTAGGAGGCTGGAAATAATTTCTGAGTAAAAGTGGGAACATTAACTCCTGATTACGTGCTATGTTTATGTTGTGCAGTCAGTTTAAAAAGCAATTATCAAAATATTTTCTCTTTGCCTGCACACTTCCCCTATGAGGTGAAGATCTTTTGTTTTGGGCTCTGTGCTTCTTTCTCCCTCCATTTTACACAAAACAACTGGATAATACATATCTAAGGAACTGGGTTTTGGGGGGGGGGTTTTTTGCAAATCTTATTAAGGCTTGACAAGTAGGGCCGGTGAAAATCTAAAACTAACCAGGATACTTTGTACTAGAATCTATAAAAGCCTATCTTAGATGAAGCATAAACAAACAAGACACATGCTAGTAGAATACTATTGGAAAACTAACTGCAGCTATTGCTCTCCAAACAAACTTTCTCAATCACACAGCCTCAGCTACATTAGGACAGTTATCTATCCAGATTATATGGCATTTCCACCTCATTTTGCAATACCAGGACTCCTCTTCATATGACTCAGTTATGTGAATGCAAGCCCAAATCCAAATTCCAAAATTTCTTACTATATGTACAGAAATAACTCACGTTTTAATTGGTATACTAAGTAATTGCATATATGGTAACCTTTCACATACAATTCATACAAAACACTTTGCAGACTTAAAAAAAACACCCATCACCGTATATAAAGTTTGATGTATCCATGTAGTGATATATCTAGTGAAAACTCTTGTGATATGGAAATCCCAAAAAGGGCACATCTTTTTTTCACATCTGAACTAAGTTCCAATAGAGCGACTAATGTGAATATGTACTTCCATAAGACATAATTACATAATACATAATTTATGTTCCAGCTTTCTAAAGAGGAATATTTTAAACAACATCCTTCATAACAAAGGTTCTAAAACAAGAAAGACAAGCGTAATCTTGTTCAACGGTCCACGCTTTACCAACTGTGTATCGTGTCGGATATGCTTAAAGAGTCTTGGTGAGACTGGCATTTGTACTCCCACATATTCTAAAATACACCTTCCAAATCATCTTCAAAGCATGCACAGTCCTAATACATCTGGATCCAATTTAATACATTCAGAATAGACTAAATGATAGGTGAGAGGACTAGTGGTCTAAAGAAGACAGTATGTATTACCCAACCATATTGTTATTATTATTTATTATTTATTTAATTTCTGTCATCTCGCCCCTCCTGTTCAACATTTATGTGAAGCCACTGAGTGAGATCATCCGTGGTTTCGGGGTGAAGTGTCAACTGTATGCCGATGACACGCAGTTGTACATTTCTACCCCGGACCACCTAACGATGCCCTTGCCGTGATGTCCCGCTGCCTGGAAGCCGTACGGATCTGGATGGGGAGGAACAGGCTCAGACTCAACCCCTCCAAGACAGAATGACTGTGGCTTCCGGCGCCCCGATATAGCCAGTTGGTGCCATCACTGACTATTGGGGAAGAGATCTTGCCCCCCTCAGAGAGGGCTCGCAACTTGGGCATCCTCCTGGATGCACGGCTGTCTTTAGATGATCATATGATGGCCGTGGCCAGCGGGGCTTATCAGGTTCGCCTGATCGCCCAGTTGCGTCCCTTTCTGGATTGGGACGCCCTATGCACAGTCACTCATGTTCTCGTCACTTCCTGTTTGGACTACTGTAATGCTCTCTACATGGGGCTCCCCTTGAGGAGCACCCGGAGACTCCAGCTGGTCCAGAATGTGGCCACGCGAGTGGTTATGGGAGCTACTCGTCGCTCCTGGGTAACTCCCCTCTTGCGTAAACTGCACTGGATCACGGTGGTCTTCCGGGTGCATTTCAAGGTGCTAGTCACCATCTTCAAAGCGCTCCATGGCTTAGGACCGGGATATTTACAGGACCGCCTTCTGCCAATGAATATCTCCCACCGCCCGATACGCTCTCAGAGAGGGCCTCCTCAGGGTGCCGTCGGCCAGACAATGCCGGCGGGCGGCCCCCAGGGAGAGAGCATTCACTGTGGGAGCTCCAGCCCTATGGAATGAACTACCCCGGGATATAAGAAAGATTCCTGACCTCCGTGCCTTCCGACGAGCCCTGAAGACTCTACTATTTCATCAAGCCGGTCTGACTTAAATTTGTGTTAAATTTTTAAAAGGGTTTTTAGTAGGGTTTTTAAATTTTATGGCCAAATCGTTTAATTATTCTATTAGTTTTAATTTTTATATGTGATTATTTTAATATGGCTGTAAACTGCCCTGAGTCCCATTTGGGAGAAGGGCGGTATATAAATGCAATAAACCTAAACCTAAACCTATACCACCCTTCTCCTGAAGGACTCAGGATGGTGCACATCCAACAATAAAACAAACCCAATACAAAATTTAAAAGCAATTTTAAAAACATATTAAACAATTTGTCCTAATCGTTAAAAAATAAACCCCAATTAAAAATCATGTTTAGGCCAGCCCAACTTGTTGGAACAATAGCGACTTGAGGGCACGGCGAAAAGTGCGTAGGTAAGGGATCATCCGTATCTCCAGGGGCAATTTGTTCCAGAGGACAGGTGCCCCCACAGAGAAGGCTCTCCCCCTGGGGGTCACCAGTCAACACTGTTTGACCGATAGCACCCTGAGGAGTCCCTCTCTGTGGGAGCATATTGGCCAGTGGGAGGCTATCGGCACCGGCCAATACCTGGGTTCTAAGCCATGGAGCGTTTTGAAGATGGTCACCACCACCCTGAATCACACCTGGAAGATCACCGGAAGCCAGTGCAGCTCTCACAGGAAGGGTGTTACATGGGTGCACCGAGTCGCTCCCATAATCGGCCGCACAGCCGCATTCTGGACCACTTGGAGCCTCCAAGTGCTCTTCAAGGGGAGCCCCATATAGAGAGCATTACAGTAGTCCAGATGGGAAGTGACGAGGGCATGAATGACCATGCACAAGGAGTCCCGGTCCAGAAAGGGGCGCAACTGGTGAATCAAGCGAACCTGATAAAAAGCCCCCCTGGCCACAACCATCACATGCTCTTCTAGCGACAGCCGCACATCCAGGAGGATACCCAAGTTGCGTCCCCTCTCTGTGGGGGCCAAGGTCTCACCCCCAATAGTCAGCGTTGGAGCCAGCTGGCTATACCGGGATGCTGGAAACCACAGCCACTCAGTCTTGGAGGGGTTGAGTCTGAGCCTGTTTCTCCCCATCCAGATCCACGCGGCCTCCAGACACCAGGACATCATGTCAAGTGCATCATTGGGATGGTCCAGGGGGAGATGTACAGCTGAGTATCATCAGTGTACTAATGAAACTGCAACCCGAAACCACGGATGATCTCACCCAGTGGCTTCACATAAATGTTGAACGAAAGGGGTGAGAGGACAGACCCTTGCGGCACCCCACAAACAAGGCACCTCGAGGTCAACCTCTGACCCCCTGCCAACACAGACTGCATATGGTCAGAGAGGGAGAACCACTGCAACACGGTGCCCCCTACACCTAACCCCTCCAACCGGCGCAGCATGATACCATGGTCGATGGTATCAAAAGCTGCTGAGTGGTCTAATAAGACCAGGACAGAGGAACAACCCCTGTCCCGGGCCCTCCACAGATCATCCACCAATGCGAAAAATGCTGTTTCTCTGCTGTACCCCGGTCTGAAGCCTGACTGGAACAGATCCAGATAGACAGCTTCATCCAGGTACTGGGGAAGTTGTCACGCCACCACACTCTCAACAACCTTTGCCACAAAGCGAAGGTTGGAGACTGGATGATAGTTCGTTAATACAGCTGGGTCCAAGGAAGGCTTCTTGAGGAGGGGTCTCACCACCACCTCTTTCAAGGCGGAGGGGAAGAAGCCCTCACTCAAAGAATAATCCCCTGAAGCCAGCCTCGTGTAACCACCCGGGAGGCCAGCACCAACCAGAAGGGACATGGGTCCAATAAACATGTGGTAGCGCTAAGTCTACCTAGAATCCTGGCCATGTCCTCGAGAGCCACAGGGTCAAATTCCTCCCAGATAACACTCTCAAGATCTACCTCCATCACCCCGTCTGATCCTACCCAATCGGAGTAGGCCTTCCCTAATCTGAGCGATTTTGTCATGCAGATATTGCACAAAATCCTCAGCCCTACCCTCAGAAACCTATCAGGATCCATCAAGCACCTGGGACAGAAGCACCTGATCAGTTCCATCTCCCTGCGGTGGAGGGTAGCAGCTCAAAAGTCTAGTCGAAGGAGTGAGTGATCTGACAAGGGCTTGATGGCTATATCCCCTATTACTAGATCATTCAGCCACTGACCAGAGACAAAAATCAAGTCCAGAGTGTGACACCCCCCCCCCCATGTGAGTAGGGCCTTGAACTAACTGGGTCAGGTCCATGGCCATCATGGAAGCCATGAACTCCCGGGCTGCCTCTGACGTTTCGCCAACAGATGGCAAGTTGAAATCTCCCATGACCATAAGTCTAGGGGTCTCAACTGCCACCCCAGCTATTACGTTGAGCAGCTTGGGCAGGGCCGCCGCTACGTGGCAGGGAGCCAGGTACACAGTCAGCAAGCCCATCTGGACCCCCGACGCCACTTCACAAAGAGGGACTCACATCCGGCTATCTGAGGGACAGTGGCCTCCCTTGGAGAAAGATCTTCCTTAATAATAGCTGCCACCCCCCCCGCCCCTAACCTGGACCCTCGGCTGATTGAATGCACTGTAGTCTGGTGGGCATATTTCAACAAGGTGAACCCCCCCTCGCAGCCCAACCAAGTCTCCGTAATACCCACCAGGTCAACTCCCCATTCTTGAATAAGATCACAATCAAGTCTCTTACTCACAAAATATTACAAATGTGGCACAGTAGATTAAAGTGATGATCAGAACAGCTTTTTGTTATTTTTACCTCCTGCAAACAGATTCTATCTAATGAAAGTTGGGGGAAAATATTATGCAGCATGCACACTACTGGACTGCCCAATGATTTTTCAGCAATTTCAGAATAGAACAATTTACAAGATGGTGGAAGAACAGTGTGCCAGTATTCCAAAATCCTGCTGACTCCCTATTGTCCTTAAGTGCTGGATTTAATTAGCTCCAGGAGTAATTATTCAAAAAATGCTCAGTCTCCTCCTGCTGCTGATTCCATATTCAATCTATTATGATTCAGAGCAAGGGCATTCTTCCTTATAGCTGGGATGTGCCAAATTCTGCAGTTCCAGACGGAAAACTAGCACAATGGCAGTTCTTATCTGATCAAGAGCTGAGCAAGGCTGATTTCCCTGCCACCAATTTTCATTTACATTACTATGCTGTGTGAATTCATTTTCTTTCTTTAGCTTCCCAGCATTCAGCTTTACTGGGTTGCATTAATAGATCAGAAGAAGAAAACATTCTTGATGTAGCTTTTGCTACATCATTCATATGCTATATTCTCTATCAGTCTCATTCTAACTTGTTTTCCGAAATAACAAATGTATTTCAATCATTTCAAAATGCTCACAGTTGGACATTTTCTTTATTAGGAGCAACCCAATGAGACAAAACAGCCATTTCTCAGAGTTTCTTCATTCAGCAAGTGAATTAAACAAAAATCAGATCAGATCAGATCAGATCAATAAAACAATTATGAGAAACAGTTGCAGCAGCAAGCATCTCAATTTTAAATTTTAATATGGTAAAAATTAATAAATATAAACCATACAAACAAAAGCTATTTTGAGATCCTCCATAATTTTTAAAAGTAGAAAGTCCCAAGAGTAAAAAAGTTTGAGAAACACTGCTTTAAGTTATTTAAAGGAAAACATAGGCACAATTAAAACCCTCGGTGATCTTATTGCTTACATCACTCCTTTTAAAAGCTGCTTCCTCTCCCATTTCTGTCCTTTAACCAGTTACTGATTCATCGGAAGACATTTTATCTTGTGATTAAGTCAACTTACAGCTTTTGTATTAGGGTTAGGTTTGTGTTTCTTTGTCCTTATCACTGAAGCAATTTTCTGAAGGCAAATTCTTTGATTTCCAAGGACCCTTCTTGACTCTTCTCAGTAACCACGATCTCATCTCTAGGGTTTGCGGTGCCTTGCAGTAGGCATTCTAATGAATGCTGTAATGGTCACTTAGAATAACCACAAAGCCTCATGACTTCCCTTTTCTGTTTTCTTTTTATTTATTCAGTGTTTTCTCGGTTAAATTTGTGACATTATCTTGGACTTTTTGGCAATGTTAGCAGTGCTAAAATAGCAGTGTTGCATCCACAGTCCTCATCTCTTTGGTCACTTCTATGATTGACGATTTCATCATTTATAGAAATCCGCTTGCAGGCAGATCCCAAGTGTTTCTTTTGCAGGAAATGGCACAATATGGCAAAACATCATTTTCAGACAGTCTTTCAAGGAAGTTGTGTGTTGGGTGCGATGGATAAAATGGGTGCCTTATAGAAGCTTTAAGCCGTTCATTTCACCTCTTAAAACCTACCCAATCAGATACCCACTCTCTTCTGCAAAAAGCTTATTATTTTCCTTTGCATGGCTTTAAGGGAAAAATTTCAGACAGCATTTTTAAAAATTAAATTTCTACAAATTTTACTTCCTTGACATAAGTACAACACATTTAGCCTGCTTTGTATGAGAGCAGATGAAAATCTCCCTCATCTGATCTCTCGAGGTGCCCTGGTAGGAAGATGATCTGTACTGTGTTTTCATAACTCAGTTGTTTCAGAACCTGGAACTGCTACCCAGATGCAGGAAAAGAGTCCGCCTTGTCTGAGATTTCTAGTTTATTCAGCTCTATGCTTTTCCTGCTTCTGGGAGGGGAGGGGGGAAAGTGGTTAGATGAGCTGGCACGCAAGTACGAGCCCATCCTCCACTAACTGGAAGTCATTCTAAGCCTGTGAACTTGGAGCATCTTTTCTGGAAATTAGTAACTATTGTGAACAGCTGGAACTAATTTGGAAAGAGGGGGGAGGAGACAGTCATCAAGAAACAATAATATATCTCTTTGTAAACTTCTAGAATTTGCAATGCTCCCCCTGAAAGACTGATGCTGGCACTGTTGCCTTCAAAAGGAAACTGAACCAGAGAAAGTTGATAGTCTCAACTCAGATTATATAAGGAAGAATGGAGACATTTTTGTACCTTGAAAAATATAATCATTTATTTTATGTTATCTCACCTGCCCATTCTATCACAGACTTGGTCACAGACTTATAACAAATAATGATGTCCAGGTAAAACTTACATCAGGAAAAATATGGATTGAAAATACTATGTTCTCAGTATATTTTGGCTAAAAATCCCAAAAGAGAGAGAGAGATAAGTCCCTCTACACCAGTGTTTCCCAAACTTGGCTATTTTAAGATGCATGGACTTCAACTCCCAGAATTCCCCAGACAGTATGGCTGGTTGAGGAATGCTGGGAGTTGAAGTCCATACATCTTCAAAGGGTCAAGTTTGGGAAACACTGCTCTACACAGACCAATAATGCTGTTAAGTCAGTTAAGTTACAATGAAGTGGAACAAGCCTAGATTAAATCACCTCTGTCTAAGCAATGCATATGAAGAACAATTAGTTGATAAAAAAGTAGCTTACAAAAGCAAACCAACCACAGAATTTACTGTTTGTTTAGCTTTCTAAACAGATTAGATTATCAATGTGGCTCAAAAATATTATGAAATACTACATATGAATACAATATGTGAAACTTAACTGAAACCTTTTTTTCACATATTATTATTATTTTTTACTTTTAGATATTCTTGTGTTAAAACCCTGTTGCCTTGAAATCCTATAGAAATTTTAGAATACAGTACAGATAAGCTTGTCAAAAAAAAAACTAAGCACAATTGTTCCTGGCACAATAACCCATAATTTGACTTCTGGCATGTTATTAATACATAAGGATATTTACATTTTGCAAAGTGACCTCTTTCACTCCGCTACAAACTGTTTGGCCAGGAAGAAATTTGTGAATGGCCAAGGAAAATGTAGAATGTTGTTACATGTGCTAATTTGTTTCATTCAATAAAAAGTAAATATAATCTATACTGATAATTGTGATATGCTATATTAAATAAATAATTCAACTGAGAAAAATCTGCCCTTCAACACAGTTTGCGAAAGCCTGATCAACAGGGCAATGCATAATAAGCTATCCTTTGGAAATTTTTCCTTGCAGTTTCTGTAGTGTAAGTTTAAGCCTCAAGAATTGATCAAGCAAAACATGCTGGAAATATATATATATATTTTAAACTGTATGAACCTAAGAAGATATCACTGGTTTTTCCTGTGTAGCTAATCTTCCTAGTACTTGACACAATAGTAACATCCCACTGTTAGTACCCATGAATGCAATCTGAACAGGGAATGGTAGGGGAAAAAAGAGTGTAAGATTAAGTGAAATCTGTAACTGTTTCACACTCATGGGAATGGAGAAATACTGTAATACTGAAGAACATGTTACATAGTCGCATTTTAGTCATAAAAGATGTCTGGGTAACTTTGGGCCAATCACTCATTCTCAGCCCAATTCACCTCATGGTGTTGTTGTTATGGGGGAAAAGAGGAGGAGAAAGGAGTACTATGAATTTTTAGTGCCTTAAAGTACTTAAAAAGTAATAAGGGGGGAGGGATAAAAATAAACATACATACATACATAATTACATAGGACATTTCTAGCATCTGATGAGGTTCATAATTTTACCAAAATCATAGATACGAGGAGGACCATACTGCAAGAAGGGCTAATGTGTTAATATCCTGAAACTGAAGTTTATTATAACGGTTTTATCTAAATCTGTGATACAGGCTAGAATTGAGAGATAGTGGCTCACAGCAACTTTTAATAAAGATTTTGAGAACTGTCATCTGCTTTATGTGACAAGGCCTTGCAAATAGTTTTCACTGTATGTCAAAATACAACTCACATAGGTTAATTAACAAGATAAGGGTCAACCTTTGTAAAGGTTGTGATCTCAGATTTATTGAATACTAGCTGGATACCGATGCTTTGCTACAAACTATGTGTTGGGGCTTGATAAATCGACACTTACAGCTTGAAAATTAATTAGTTACCATTGGCCTCTCCTCTCCTCTTCTCTCCCTCAGCCTTGCCCCACAGAAACATCTCCTATCCTATCTTCCCTCCCTCAGCCTTGCTCGACAGAAGCCTCCCCTATCCTATTCCCTTCTCTCCCTCAGGCTTGCCACACAGAAGCCCCTCCTATCCTATCCCCTGGTTGTTGCTATGAAAGTAAAACTGAAACGCCTCTCCTCTGCTTGTGTTTTGCATTTGGGACAGATTTCTTTTGAGGTGGGGAGGGGAGTAAAACTCCTTAGCATCAGAGGGATGTTTGGAAAGTGAAACAGTATTTGCTGTGTGAGCAAGGAGACAGGAAGGAGCCTGGCCATGGCTTAGCTCAAGTGTTCTGTATTAAAGCTGCTTCCTGCTGTGAAAGTAAAACTGAAAGTGAAACTCCTCTCCTCTGCTTGTGTTTTGCATTTGGAACAGATGTCTTTTCAGGTGGGGAGGGGGAGTAGAACTCCTTAGCATCATAGCATGTTAATAATATAGGAAATACTAATATAGGAAATACTAATGCTCTGATGATCATTTCAAAAAATCCTTTCTTAATGAGCACCTAGAAGCCAAGTAGAACATATATGTGGCAAATTTCATGTTTGTAGCTTTACAGTACTGGAGATTTCATGATTATGGCGTAAGTGGTTTTCGCTTTTATTTATATCGGTAGCTTTTGTTATCCTAAATACCCAGGATGATTGGGGATAATATTTCAACACTCCTAGAAAATGCTGGGTTTGAGAAGTCTGATATAAACTGACAACATAACTATTTTATTATTTACACAGCAGGCAAGTTTTTTAAAAAATGATGATCTAATTGTTCAGTTCAATATAAATGCTTGTGATTATATATCTAACTCACCTAAAATCAGTGCATGTGATACAACACTAATAAAACATTCTAAAACTTGCCTTGATGGAAAAGAAATCTAATCAAATACTGTACTTAGTTTTATAATTATCCAAGTCATCCCTGAACTTTCTGGATAAATTTTCCTCTGAAGAAGAAAAGGAAACCCAGTAACTCAAACGTAAGGGATGGGACACACTGGGACTGCCTTCAAGAGAACCTGGAGGAGGATACCTGACATCCAACATTATCAAACCTCCTGAAGCCTAGATGTCTGGAATGCAAAATCAAAGAATTGGCATATGAGGAAGTACTTAGTATGTCTCAAAAGGAATACTTGAAAAGTCTGCAGTCTGGGTGGAATTCTGCTGGTTAAATCATAGTGCTAACTGGCCTGGGGTGCATCATTCCAGAGGTAGTTGACAGACTAGGTAAGACCCCCTCCCCCCTCATGTGCATTTTGCTCCCTTCCCTTCCCATCTTGTTAATTTTGAACTAATTTAATATTATTTAATGTTTTTATTGGTTTTAGTGTTTAAAAGCTAGTTAAGAGTTGCCTCTAGGCAAGATGTGCAGTGTATAAGTTGAATAATAAATAAAATAAAAAATAAATAACATCTTTGGTTTGCAGCAGACTCAAACTAGACAATGTTGTAGTGGGTCAATTGTTCTAATCCTTTTATCTTGATCATGGATTGCAGGTGACTGAATCTTGGACTTTGATTTCCTGTTGCTTGGACTCCTTTAGTCCATTAGCTTGGCTCTTGACCTGCTGTTTTATAAGTCATCTTGCTACGGTATCTCTCAAGATATGTTATAAATATATTTTGTAAATATTTCTTTCAACATATATTATAAACAGAGATATAAACAGAGGCTGTAATTAAAACAAAGCAACAAAACCTTAGTACTCTAATTGCTAACTATGGTTAGGGGGATTATAAGAATTGAAATCCATTTAGAAGCACTTGGAAAAGAATGATTTGTAGGATAGTTGCACCTCAATTAGAACAGGCACACAAATGCATTTTTAACTGATGGTAACTGGATGTTTAAAATCATATAATAGGTTTATTAGGTCTCTTTGGGACAGAAGAAGTAGTCACGCTATAATTGACATTAATTTCAATGCAACCCATCAAATCTTTGGTGTCAGAATTATAAGGAAAGAGCCATGCCAATTTTACACCTTGGACTGCTTATTTTAGAAATAAGGTATGAATCACCTTTACAATGAGAAGCAAAGGCTAAAAGTCATCTGGCATCTCACCATGATTGATACGCACTAGTTTAACTTTTATTTTCAAAAGAACAGCCACACTTCTAAAAAAATACATGCCAGATTCCAAGAAATAAAACCTTTCAAAACAAAAGAGAGTGATATCTGTTTCTTGCTCTGGCATATTTGCACTTTGCTAATACCTTGCCCACATATGATGGTGAATGAAAACACTTCTCTTAAATTTGGTTGTCTATGGGGAAATCTTTTTTGGGGGTGGTGGTATCGAAGGTGGGTTTGCCGCTATCCGTTGGTAAAACAAGAGCCAAAAAGTGAGTAGTGATTCACTCTCTTTGACATCCCTTTTTGTCTTTCTTACAGCTCTCTTTCTTTTTTTCTTTCACTTTTCTGGCACTTCCTAACTTTCCCAAGCAGAGACTCAGGAAACAAACAGATAACTCTTACTGGAGGTCTGACCTGATTAGTTGCAGACAGCATATCTGAGATTAAGCTAAAACTACTTAAATATTATAGATGTCAGGCTTCATTTTTGATTAAGAGTTATCCTAGTACTCTTGCCCACCAAGAGAAGCATTTGAAATGTCACTAACTAATGTGTAACATTACAAAATAATAGTAATTATTTTTCTTTTTTCGGTTAGTCATAAAAAGGTAAAAGTTCCCCTTGCACATATGTGTTAGCCATTCCCAATTCTAGGGGGCGATACTCATCTCAGTTTTAAAGCTGAAGAGCCAACGCTGCCCGAAGATGTCTCCGTGGTCATGTGGCCAGCATGACTAACTGCCAAAGGCACACAGAATGCTGTTACCTTCCCACCAAAGGTGGTCCCTATTTTTCTACTTGCATTTTTACGTGCTTTCAAACTGCTAGGTTGGCAGAAGCTGGGACAAGTAACAGAAACTCACCCCGTTATGTGGCACTAGGGATTCGAACCGCTGAACTGCCGACCTTTCGATCGACAAGCTCAGCGTGTTAGCCACTGAGCCACCCCGTCTCTATTGTTAGTCATAAATGAATGCAAAAAGCAGTTACATTACAGTTATGTTTTACCAAATGTATAGAAATTCGTTGAAAAAAATGTGATTAAATTCTTAAGTGCGGTTCTGGAAAAAAAATAGTAATTTGAGAAAAAGGTTTTAGTAAACTTGAATTTTTGAGAGAAGAGAAAACAATAGTAAAATTCACAATTTAGAGGGAAATTAAATGCTTGCTCTCTATTGGAATCACATTACTTTCATATTCTGTCATTCAATAAATGGTTTGGGAAGAAAAAATAATAAAAATAAAGTGACAACATATTCTATTTTAAGGAGGCATTAAAGCTTTGTAGATGCCTTTGGAACTTTACTGAAAAACCCATCAACACTAGCTCTGCACAGGAAACATACAGCTAACAGTCAGAAAAGTGTATGTTAGAGCACCACTTGGAGATACCCAAAACTAGCCAGGGGCAGTGTGAATACAAATGAATTAACGAACTCTTGAATATTTTGTCTTTCCTTGAATTTTCTCTTATGAAGTGACACAGAAGCTGCAATGCTGAGAAGGGCAAATAACTCTCTGGAAATAACAGCATCAAACAATCAACATGCTATGTGGTCAGAACTTCACTTAAATCTAAGTTGACGCTACAGGTTTTCAGTAAGTGGAAAGGGGGGAAAAAACCACATTGGTAGAGGTGGAGAAGAATCAGCTGCTTTAGTATTAGAGGACTTTGAAAGGAAGCAGCAGGTAAGTGTCGATGGAGGAAATGAATAAAATTGGGACAACTATCGTTTCAGTAGAAGGATTTGAACTGAGAAGATGTAAAAGGGTAACATGCTAAAGTTACTATGCTAAAAGAAAGCAAGGAATATTTTTATACAAACTACTCATTCTCCAGCTGGCGTCCTTCCCTCCTATCAAAATTCTGGAAGCAAATTTAAATAATAGAGTTTGTCCTTCTAATCAATTTGGTATGACATTATTACCTTCAGTTGTAATAAAGGCTCCAATATTTGCCTCTCCCCCAAATGGCAGAGATCTATCAAATAAATTATGAAGATCTATTTTTTAACATCCCTAAAATGTTATATCTGGATATTCGCCAATATTATACTACCATTTTATGATCTTACTTCAGGTTTCCTTTGATTTGCAGACCTGTGAAAGTCATAATGCAAAGTTGCAGGGGTACTTTTTCATCACCATCCTAATTGCAAAAGGTCTCTAAATGAGGTGGTCACTAAATAAGGACCACCTGTAGAGAAGAATTATTATAAGGCAAGATGTAGATCTCTCCATCTAACAGTCAGTATGTGATATTAAGCATTTGGCCATAACTAGTGATGGAATGTTTATAAACTTGACTTAGGTTATATGCATCTCATAATGCAACTATTTTGTTTTGCCCTATCTAGTACTGCGAAGAATTTGCCATATATCTTTAAAAAGTAGATTGTGTGTTGTCTGAAAATAATTAAGTTTCACTTAGCAGCTATTTTACTTACCAGCCAAGGTGCCAGTCCCAAACGGGGACGCTAAATGAGGACTTCCTATAACTAATAACATGCCACATTTCTTATCCAACAAAAGGCATCATTACTAATTAGTTGATGAAACTTACACAACTTTATATGCAAGCCAAATAACATAGTTAAAAATTATTTTTAATTATGTACATATAAATTTCTACAGAATCATCCTCTCTTTTGTAAGATATGAACAATGTTTCTCCTAAAATTGATCTGTGCAATTATCTGAATTATGCATAATTATACAAATACTGTAGGTGGAAGCTTGGTTAAAACAATCCACTGCAATTGTTTGATGGATTCAAATTCAGTTGGGGATTTTCCAGTTTCCATGTTAGTAATGCTGAAACCTGGCCAATTTGTAGGATTAAACAATTGCCTGGACAGTAGATATCATCATCCTTCATCATTATTCTGTTCATTGCAGACTAAAACCAGTCATCTAGTTAAATAGGGAAATGAAAGACTGAAGCAAATTGAGCAGTATCTTATGGCTAAATGGATAAAATATCACGGCAAATCACAGCATGGCTTAAAGCCTATCTGGACTACTCTTCTATGAGCGGAGCCATAAATTAATCAGACTTGGCCTCCAAAGTAAGGGAATGATGATGCAATACTCATCCAATTTAGATTCTTTGTAACTTGTAAATATTGGGGATACAGATAGGATAAAGATAAAGAAGCAAGAGCTTCCCTCTTGTTTGATTAGTTTGGAAAGAGCAAGACTGGCCCAATCAAAGGAGATCGTCCATAGCTGTGGGTTGCGTAACATGCTTAATTCTACAGGACAATACTGTAAGTGTCCAGTGACTTAAATTGTTGCTGGGCTACTAAATCTGGCATCATAATATGAACATATTATGCTTAGTGAATGATTTGCATAAGTCTCCAATTATTGTTTAGGTATAATTAAAGGTGTTGGTTTTCACCTTCAAAGCTTTAACATCCTATAGCTTGACTAATTTTATTCTATTCTTCAATGATTTTACTGTTTTATTTCTGAAATTATCTACCATATCTTGAAAAGTTAAATTTTAGAACAAACAATTGGAAATCATAGATGACTAAATTGAATGTTAAGTCTGATTTTTTTTTCTTGACTACATGTAAACCCTAGATGTAGACATTGACAAAAACTGTCCCACATTTAAAAATCCAAAACAAAAAATATTTTCCTTAAAACAGTCAGCCCTGGAAATCCAGGGAATTATAGTCCAGAATAATCCAGATACCACTATTGTATATACTTGCAACATTTGTGAAATGATACAGTACCACTTGTCCCTTCCACCCACTGTGGACATTATGGCTACAGTCCTTTCGAAAGGGTTCTTCTATATTAACCAACAGTTTCCAGAAACGTAGCTTTGCTGGGTCTTTTACACCAAAACTAATAGTCTTGGAGCACCTTGAATACTAATTTGTTACAAGAAACAAACAGAAATCTGTCTTACATAGCTTGAATGGCATAAGTATATAGTTGCTGATATTTGAAAAAATTGTTAGCTATTTTAATGATCCTGCTCTTATGTCTTTAAACCTAGTATGTAGACAAAGTGATAAGTCAGTAATGTCCATCTCCATGACATGAAAGGTTTTACCTGTTACTTCTACAGAACAAGCTGATTTTACAGATTCAGGTTAGCTCACTCCAGTTTGTTCCTGTTTCCAATCTCTTCCTTTATGTGGAAACTACACTGTAATTGAAGGATTTTGCAGACTGCTGCATAAGCCAGCAGTTTTAAATATTTTTAACATAACATGAGGCTGACAAGTGTCAAACTTATACATCGAGTATTTTAAAAGTGCAGCTAATACTTACATTCACTAATTACACTCCTCAAAGAACAATTACTTGCAGTAAATTAACAATAGAAAAGACATAACACCTAATGAGGACAATAAATAATATTAAATACAATATATAAATAGTAACTATGTTCCATCAAGTTGGTACTGACTCTCATAACCTTCTATTTTCTCTATATAAAAATTAGACTAGATTATATTATAATGTAGTCTCTCATTCTCCCTCAATAATTTGTGATACCTTTGTATATCCCAGACGTGAACAGTAGTTTCTAGCCCTTTGTCAATAATACTCTTTTGTCCAATAGGTAAACCTGTCATTGCTCATCAATCCTCTGAAACAAGGTAAGAGGCCAAAATGTTGTAAAGCATATATCACAACCTGAGAAGAGGCCAAAATGTTGTAAAGCATATATCACAACCTGAGAAGCCACATTTGATAAATCGTGGTTAAGCTTTTGAATAGACTCAATGAATTGAAGAGCAGATGGCAGCTGCAGCTAGGAGAGCCTTTGGGTAGTGATCCAGTTATGCCCATTCCTGGAATGGGAGGCCCTACTCACTGTAATCCATTCCCTTGTAACCCCCCACTTAGATTACTGTAATATTCTTTACATGAAGATTGAATCGCTCCCTTGCGGCCTCTCCTCCGACAGGGATCCCGCACAGCTCCATGGTTCTCAGGGAAATGAAGCATCGGAAGAGACGCCTAGAGGGCCGTTGGAGGTCTTCCCATTCTGAATCTGACTGAACACAGCTAAGAACCCATATTAGGTCTTATCTTGTGGCGATGGAAGCGGCGAAACGGGATTATTTCGCTGCTCTCATTGCATCTACAGAAAATCACCCAGCAGCCTTGTTCTGAGTGACCCACTCCCTTCTTCATCAGGGAGCGAGGGAGGACCCCTTGCAAGGCAGTGCTGAGGATTTTGCTCAGTTTCTGCAAGACAGAATCGCTCAGTTCCAGACGGGTTTAGACACTGACTGGGCAGGATCCGCTGAGGAGATGGGAGCAGATCTTGGAGGTAACATCTGGGTTGACTTTGACCCTGTTTCTATGGAGGAAGTGGACAGGCTTGTGAGTAGATTGGGGCCTCCACATGTTTACTGGACCCGTGTCCCTCCTGGCTTGTTGCAGCAACCAGAGAGGGAACTGGAGACTGGATCCAGGCGATTATCAATCCTTCATTGAGAGATGGGGTCTTCCCCGCTCTACTTAAGGAGGCAGTGGTTCGTCCCCTCCTCAAGAAGCCTGCCCTAGATCTGGCCTCCCTGAACAACTTTCATTCTGTCTCCAATCTTCTCTTTACAGTGAAGGTTGTTGAGTCTATGGTAGTGTACAAACTCCTGCAATTCCTGGAGAAAACTGATTATCTATACCCATAACAATCAGGCTTCAGGTGCGGACACAGCATGGAAACGGCATTGGTCACCCTGGTGAATGATCTCTGGTGGGCCCGGAATGGGGGTTATTCCTCCATCCTGGTGCTACTTGACCTCTCAGCCGCTTTTGATACCATCAACCATGGTATCTTACTGCGATGACTCCAGGGGTTGGGGTGGGGGGCACTGTTTTACAGTGGTTCTCATCCTACCTCTTGGGCCGTACGCAGTTTGTTTGGGGGGTCAGAGATCCTCCCCGAGGCCCCACACATGTGGGGTGCCGCAGGGGTCAGTTCTCTCCTCCTTGCTCTTTAACATCTACACGAAGCCGCTGGGTGAAATCATTTGTAGTTTCGGGGTTAGATATCAGTACGCATCTCCACCCCGGATCAACCCAGGGATGCCCTTTCCGTGATGTCTAAGTGCCTAGAGGCGGTGCAGGTCTGGATGGGTAGGAACAGGCTCAGACTCAACCCCTCCAAGACAGAGTGGCTGTGGATGCTGGCATCCCATGATCTAGCTTCCCCATTGCTTCTGATGGGAGGGGAGTGCCTGGCTCCCTCGGAAAGGGTTCCTAACCTTGGCGTCCTCCTTAACTCACAGTTGTCCTTGGTGGACCATCTGACAACTGTGACAAGGGGGGCTTTTGCACAGGTTCACCTGGTGTGCCAGTTGCACCCTTTCCTAGACAGGGATACCCTTCATATGGTCACTCATGCTCTCATTATTTCTCGACTGGATTACTGCAATGCCCTCTACATGGGGCTGCTCTTGGGGTGCACCCGGAGGCTCCAACTGGTCTAGAATGTAGCCGCATGGGTAGTTATGGGTTCTTCCCATTACTACCATATAACACCATTGTTGCGCGAGCTGCACTGGTTACTGGTGGTCCTCCGGATCCGCTTCAAGGTGCTTGTGTTCACCTATAAAGCCCTTCATGGCTTTACTGTATCTTGAAAAGTGACCCTATTGGCTTTTCGCAAATCTCTAAAACTTGGCTATATATCCAGGCCTGGGGTTTGAAATTTGTTAATGATTTTGTTACTTGGCTTTACCATTAGTTACCATTAATAATCTTCAGCTTTGAATCGGAGATGAGCACCGCCCCCTAGAGTCGGGAACACCTAACACATATGTGCAAGGGGAACCTTTACCTTTACCTATTAATAATCATGGCTGCTGTTTATTTATTTTGTGGATGTTTTTATTGTTTTAAAGTTTTTAAATTGTTTTAATTGTTTTATAATTTTAGAATTGTAAGCCGCCCCGAGTCACTTGGTTGAGTCGCACAGCTATAGAAATTGAAATTAATGTTCATATTACTTCAACCATCCACAGATAATCCACACCGAGCTCAACAAAACAATTTCAATGAAATAAATTCCATTATTCAGATAAAACAGGAACTTTTGTTTTGCCAATATGGGAAACAGAATCTAAGCAACAACTCTGAATGCACTCTATATAACTACAGCCCATATACACTTCAACAACCCAATGGAATGCATTCTTTACCAATTCAATAATTAGTAAATTTCTCTCACACAGAAATATGCATACACACATATATCCCAGAACAAATAAATTACAAAATCAATCACCATATATAATTGATATAACTAGACCATCAAATGCATTTTCTATGGTAGATTTCAGCACACTACATCAAAGAAACTGACAAATATCTGTACTATACATATACTGTAAAAACATCGTAAGTACTTCAGTGCTCTTCTATATATATAAAGTGTGTACATCAAGCACACATTTGCAGGTTTTTTTTAAAGTATTTCATTTAAGATACAATGCGCAAATTTACAAGCATCTTTCAAACAAACATTTAAATTATTCATATCCAAATTTTAGTATATTTGTTCCAAGACAGATAATTCTTTAGCCAGAAAATAATAAATATATATTAAGAAATGTAGGAAAACTAGAAATTTCTTCATGATTGAACATTTAAATTGTGGACATTTATATTGCCTGCCTCTCTCTCTCTCTCTCTCTCTCTCTCTCTCTCTCTCTCTCTCTCTCTCTCTCTTACATATACAGGGGTCACATTTTGTATGTTTGCTGGGGGGAAAAAACACTACACAAAATGCGATCCTGAGTTTAGCAGCCACCCTTCTCGATAGCCTCACTAAGTAAAGAAGTTCATAATGCTAATTTGTAAATCCCTGCTTTCTGTCATCTTAATATAGCTTGTAGTGGTTACTCTACCAATATTCACAATCAAAGAATCACCTGGCAGTATATGAAGAAAGCAGCAATGAATCTTTTATCAACAGCACTACAACAATGACAACATTTCTTATGTCAAACTTATGACTGCAGATTTAGCAATAGCAGCAACACCAAGCAGGAGCAAATTACAATACATTTTGGTCTTATATGCACCCCTCTCTGAGAAGAGGACCTTCAAAATTTGTATTTAACTACTGTATTTGCTATCTCATTAGATACTAGAATTCTTATTAAATCTATTGACGAGTTTAAACATGAAAAACTATTATGTGAAGTTAGTGTATTTGAAATTAGCCACAGATAATATTAAATCAGTTGATCAGTTAGAGTAGACCAAAAACAGCACATGATCAGAAGTAGGTGAAAATTTGCAACCGCCGTCTTCAAATACAGCAGGAGGAAGATACAAGTTTGTGACTCACTTCAGCTCATTTACATTGCCACGCCAGCAGAATAGTCTGATATTTGTAAGCCCAACAGATCTGCTGCACCAAACTATGAATTAGTGCATAGGTGCAAACCCTGACTAGAGGCCAAAGCTTTCTAAATATTTCCACCAAAAACTGAGCCAAGTCGGGGTTTTTTCTAGCCCTTTCTAGTTATATCACTAATATGGCCCACAGCACAGAAATGGCTGCATAGTTTAGCATAGTTGTGCAAATTGCTTTTAGCAATTGCAACTCCAATGTACTAATGCTGGTGACCATGCTCAAACTGCAGAAATGGTCATAATGCTGGTTCCTTCTAGAAGCATCTACAACTAATAAACACAGATATTATACAGCATATTTTGTTTTGTTTTAAACTTGGGCAAACCAAACATTCTGGCTTACTCCTAGAAAGAAGCCATTAATTCATTAGGAAGCACGGAGAAAATGTTTCCACCTGATATTTCTGAATATGCAAACCCAACAAAATGGTACGTCTGATCACTATTCTATAATGAAACTGCAAATAAGAAAGTACTGTTACCGTCAGTAGGGCTGATGATTTCTGCAAGACAAGTGTAAATTCCATAAAGAAAATGAACCCAAAACTGTCAAACTTGTTTCACAAAAGCTATCTGATTGTAACAACTGCCATTATGTTTACCTCAGCTTCAAGACAGTTCAGACCACTAAAGAAGTACGCAGAAGTAAGAGATCAAGGTCTCTTAATATGGTCACTTCACATTTTAAATGTTTGCATATAGATTACACTTTTAAATTTGGAAAAAGTTAAGGCTAAATCCTTTGCAAAGTTTCCTGAAAATTATCCTTGCTGAATATAATTATTTTCAGTAAAATAGTACTGGATTCTGCATGAATAAATGGAGATTTGAAACTCAAATTTTAATTCATATTTTACACCACACTAAAAGAAGAAGAAAAAACAATGATAGCATGGGCGAAAAATTTTGGATATACAACAGAGTTAGATAAATGGCAGGAATTATGAGAAAGAAACTACAAATTAACAATGGTTACAGCATATAAAGAGAATTTGTATAAAATGTTTTATAGATAGCACATGTCACCAGAAAAACTGGCAAAAATGTTTAAAGATAAATCAACTAAATGTTGGAAATGCCACCAGACACTGGGATCATACTATCATGTGGTGGACAAGTCCAGAAATGAGAAATTATTGGGCAAGAATTTGAACATGGTTAGAGAAAATGACACTGCAACATACTAATTTAAAGCCAAAGCTGTTTCTATTGGGTATCTTATCGGAGAAATTTAGTAAAGAAAGTGTATATTTGATCATACATGTAATAACTAAAGTGAGAATTGTACTTCACAAAATTGGAAAGCAGAAAAATTTCCCACAAAGGGTGAGGTAATTAAGAAAATATTAGAATGTACAGAAGTAAATAGACTAACAATGGCAAGGGAAGGAAGAATCGGAATATTACAACATATGGGGGAAATTTTACCAATGGATAGAGATTGAATAAAGAAAATAAGCAGTATAAAATTTAAGAAATCTGGAAAGAACATGTTGTAATAAATTAAAATGTAAAAGCAAACATGTATACGTATTAAGAAAATGGTGGTAAGCGTTGAATATGACACAAAAATTTTGTACTCAGATGACACACTGATTGAATAACGATGTACCGTTTGTTTAAAAATAAAAATAAAAAACTTTATTAAAAAAGTAAAACAAAAAAGGATGTTTTTCTTTTGAAAATATAAAACTAAGTATTTGATATTATTTGATATTATTTTTGTAGCAGAATGGAAATGGAGATTAATTTTAGACAGTATGCTACATTGTGTTACAATTATCATCTAACAAAACATGATCCTTTTGATCCAATTGTATGTGTTAAATACAACTGAAGTGAAAGCATTCAAACAGAAAATATACTTGACTATGTAACATTTTGGATTTGAAGCTAAAAAGACACTTCAGAGCCCATGAGGGCATGAATGTAGAACCTATCTACAACTTTAAACCAAATATGTCATTCCTAGGAAGATATATTTAATTTAAAGTGTTGCAGTCTGTTGCTATGTGAGAGGACTTGTACTATCATGCACTCTGAAGTACCTTTTTGCTTCCAACTCCAAAGTCTTGCAAATCCTATGTGAAAAACCATATGCGTATTTCATGCCTGCAGATTTAATAACTGCACTAAAGTCATTTTCACAACATTAAACACTTCTATTCACTGAATGTAAAAAAGGTCCTGCATCCCAGAAAATCTGCAATCATCTGTTTGAAAATTGGACTTCAATGGAAATCTGACAGATTTTGAACCCAAGCAAGTTATTAACCTCCCATTTAGAGCAACTTGTCAGGAATGCAAATGCACGTGTATCCTTATTAAGAACGGACCTATTCTAACTAGATATTCAAGCATATAAAAATAGGATTGGTAAATGATCCAATAATAACTATTTATACTTACATATTCACATACAGATATCATTAAGCTGAAGACAAAGCTACAGACATAGCATACAGGAATGACTGGCATCACATTTAAATTATTAAACAGAAACAATAAGAAATGGATTACAAACTTATTCTTCTCAAATTAAGTTTGGTTTAGATGGTATCTAAGGAACACTTTCTTCCACAATACAATTCTTTTCTATAATACCGCCAAGCTTAATTGCTCTTTAGAGCAGTCTCATGAGAATTGTAAGCAATATGTGCGTATCACTGAAAATTTTTATTACTGGCCCACTTCAGTGCAATCTTAAATAGTGTATGTTTATATAAACATTGTGCACAATATGATTTACTCCCAAATGAATGTGTAAAGTCATTCTCAGAATTACAATCTAAGAATTTCTGGATTGATTTTGAAGAAAGTTAAGATCTATAGAATAATACTTAAATTTCTTGTTTCTAGCTTTTCACTGTGCTCTACTGGATCATCATTAAAACGTTGAAACTATATCCACCAATTTCCCCATGTGCAATTAACAAAATGTAAACCTGAAAATAAAGCTGCACTATTTTTACATTTGGCTGTGATTCAAATTTAACTTATTTAGACAGCATCTAAAACAATTTCTTCAAAGAAGGAGGTCTTCATTTGAAATGTCAGGTGTTCTTCAGCAATACAACATGCAATCCAGGTGTTATTTTCTAGACAGCTATTTCCTCAAACAGTGCATTTACATGTATGGGCATGTACAATCAACCATATATCCAACCCTGCAAACTGTGATCAAACAACAACCCTCCCGAGAGGGTCCCCTATGAGAAGATGGTCTTCAGGACAAAGTCAATTTCCCTAAGAATTCCATATCTGAAGTCTGTCAATACATCCGGTTGTAGTGGTAACATGGTACGTTATCTAGAAAAAGTATTTTCCTCTTTAACTATTCTCCAGCATATCTGTATGCAGCTTCCCATATAATAGATAAAAGCTAGGCTTCAAAACATTTCCTTTTGGAAAATCCATCAAGAGAAGGGAGAAGTTTGTCTCGATCCTATCCTAATGTAACTCTCAATGTATTGTGGGTCTTATTCTTGAAAAACAGTAGGACACCCTTCTGGAATCTCATTTTTAGATCTTTGCTCTTTAGTTTCATAGTCTTGTACTCTTTGTTGATTCATTAACACTGGAGGTCAACTGCCCAGAACTAATCAGTCTCAGCACCATACTCCTGCTTATGATTGGTACATGGTGAATTCATCATCTTGTTTCCTTAATTTTAAAAGATTAAAAAACTCTTGATCTTCTCCTTTCCCAAAGCAGCTAGTGCTTGTCCTCCCATTCACACAGAAACCTAACCACCTGAATGATACAATATCAATTATAACTTGGGTTAGAACTGTATAATTTACGTACACACTAGATTTACAAAAGCACTTATTTTTGTGCATGTGACCCAGGAGTGAGAGATATGGCATTATGCCAATAACACACAAAGGTAATTAATTGAGGAAATGTGTTTATGCAATTGGTGAGTTGTCAACACTGCCCCTATGGCCTACGTACAAGCAGCCAGCACACAGTCACGCAGGAAGCAAAACTGTTTTGATTTTTAAAAAATCTTCTCAAATCTGAATAATGATAAAAAAAATAATCTTAACGTTCACTTCCACCAAACTCTCTATAAGGCCAAACCTTCTATATAAACCATCAAACCCTCTGTATAAGGAGCAAAATAAGGCCACCTGAGAAATAAGGGGAAAAAATACAGTATTGTACCACAATACTTGTATACATAAAATATGCTTTACTGTAATCTCATGAATATACAATCTAGTTCACAAGAAAACCGTCTCAAGAAATGCATGGGCTACCACCACAGCTACAACCAACTGGGATGGACAAAAGGTAGGTAAAAAATTAATCTAAATCAGTTACACACTAAATTTTCAAAACTTAAAAACACAGAGAGGCGATCGGGGCAGAAAGTAAGGAATCTTAGCAGCACATCACTGGCCGCCTTCCAAGGGAAAACTGGAGGTTTTTGTTTTTGTTTTAAAATCCTTTAACTGCCCCCCCCCACCTCCCCGACGTTTGCTGAGCAGACCGAAACTTGACGAAGGAGTTGCCCAAAAGAGCCCGTGAATAAAGGCCGGAGAGTCCCCTTCTCCAAAAGAAAAACCACAACCCAGCAGCAACCGGGAGGGGGAGATGGCCCGGGGGGGTGGGGGTGAAAAAGGGGCTTCCCCTTAGCCTTCCCCTCTTTCTGTCTACCATTATGGGCGGGAGAAAGAAGGGCTGGGGTTTTAGTCGGGGGGGGGGAGGAAAAGAGGGGAAGGGACAGAAGGCGGAGAAACTGGGCCGTGCAGCCTCCCTCCGCACCGGCCGGGACAGCCAGGGGGGCGCAACAGAGACGAGCGAATCGTTTTCCTCTTCCGAAGGAAAGAGTTTCCAGGGCCGGAGCGGGAGCGCTCGCTGACCGCTTTACTTACTCAGTCCTCAGTCCGGGAAAGGGTGGGTGCCAGTCCCCCCCCCCGCCGCCGCTGCCGCCGCCGGTTTGAAGGTCCGGTTCGGTCCGCGGGGTGGATGTGACAAGAGCAGCAGGGCAGGGTCGAAGCGACGGGCTGGCAGGCTAAGCGAATCCGCCGCGTACCCGAGAGGAGCGAGCCGGGAGCCGAGCAAGAGCGACGGGAAAGTTTGTGAGAAGGAGGGAGGAGCAGAAACTTGGAAAGAGAGCAAGAGGAGGGAGGGAGGGAGGGAGGGAAGGAGAATAGGAGTCAGCCCCCGCCCTTGTCGCAGATGGACAGCCTCCGCCACCACAGTCGCTGGGGGAGGCCTCCCTCCTCCTTCGGTGGAGGAGTCTCGCTTGGAGACGAAGGGGGGTGTTGTTTCAGCCTCAGGCAGGACGGAAAGGGGGCTGGGAGGATACTGGATGGATTTACTGGAAAAGGCTGGGTCGTTAACAAACTAACTTCTAGTGAAGAGGAAGAGGGCAAGGGAGGGGGAGATCTGCTTGCAGGAGGGAAGGCTATGCATGGAGTACATGAAAAGTTTGATGGAGTCAAGAGTTTCATCCATCTTCTTTGAGGGGGATAGCAAGCCTGCAAAAGGCGCTGTACATAAAACAACGCGCCTTGTATCTTTTTGTTATTCTGGCGCAAAATCTAATCAGGGAAAGACAGACTTCAAATCCTTGATTAATCACTACAAAACCTCAAACCAGTTGCTTAACTCACTCCATAGGTTGATATTTTAAAAAACAACAATAACATTGTAGTCGGGGAAGCCCATGGAGCGAACCCCCCCCCCCAAATCTATAGTCGGGTATACCCATGTCTTTATTACCTTGTCTAACCAAGTTACTCAAAAGATTGCAAACTTTCCAGTATTCCGGAACCCTTCTACTTAGTCTTTAGGTAAAATGTTAGCAATAAATAAATAGATAAAATAAAAAAACCATGGGATTGGGAAGTAGCAAAGCGAATCATAAACACTAATCAGATTTGTAGGTAGGCAGGCGAAAGCCTGTTTTGCCAAAAGACGTTATGATGACTTCCTGGACAGCCCGCAGCCCTATGAAATGAATTCCGCCGCGTTTGCTTCATTATAAACTGAGATATCCATGGGAAGGCGGAATAAAATGAACATTTTTTGTACTTGAGGTCAATAAACGATGCAGTAAAGTTGTATTGCTACAGGTAATATTTCTAAAGCGATCAGGTTTAGATTGCGAAGATTGTGTTCTCTGGAGAGAGTTGATTCAGGACTTTGGGCACGGAGGTCCCACCTGGACAGGTAGATTAACCTGTCTGGAACAGGTCGGACGGGTGGCCATTTTCTTATGTCTCCAATCCAAGATATGTGAGAAAGAGGTGAAGGTTAAACAAACAAACAAAAAAAAACCCGCCGGTCTATGTTGGAGAAGAAACAGGACAAACTAGCAGGCCCTGAGCTCCATAGAAAGTGTATTGTCCACTCTCCGCTCAGTCGGCTCCAAAATCTCAGCTCCTTACTCTGAAGCTGACGTCACAGTCTAAGGAGCGGCCGCACTCGTTTCCTGTCTTACTACAAAGCCTTCCAGCCCTCGCGCTGAGCCTCCTGCTGCAGCGCCACCTGTAGATCTTTGTCGCGCAGCTTAGATTTTGTTCGAAACCACTTAATTGCAATCAAGCAAGCCACAGTCAACAATAGAGGAAGTCGGTCAGACATTTGAAATCTTATTTTCTTCCACCCTTCCTCCCAGGGTGGGCTGGAGGAAACGGATCCGACAACACCAAAAAGTTGCCTCTCGCTCTCTCGCCGCTTTCTCCGACTTCTCCTCTGCCAGAGTTTTTTTTTTAAAAAACGTAGAAGGGAAATCAAGTACAGTACCAAAAAGAAAAGAATCTGATTCTGCATCACACCCAGATTGTTAAAAGAAGCATCCCACAAAAATTCTTAATCTCTTAAAAGTCAGGCTAAACCCAGGTTTTATAAATAACTGGAACATACTTGAGTGAATCTCTGATCCTAATGCCATATAGAAATAGCTGTATATGAACATGAAAAGGAATTCCTGGGGTTTTGCTTTAATATGCATTCTCCCCATGACTTGATCTTCCTATATAATCCCCTTCAATTGCCATAAATAGTCCTTTTTTGTGTGTGCGTCTTCCTGCATCTCCTTTTCTCCTCTCACCAATGTTTGGAACCTTGTGTGAAGGTTTGGAACCTTCAGAGATGTGTGCATTAAGAGCATTTATTTCATTTTTGTGCAACTCTAGACAAAAACAGTTAATATATAATTAAATTCTAAAAACATTGGAAGAGTTATGTTGGAGAAGGCTAATATATACCTTTAGAAGTCCCATCATTTGGATCTGTTGATATTCTTTATCTACAGAACAAATGTAACAAAGTGCCAGTAAAGTATATGAAATAAATTAATATGTGGAGCAAATAGATCATTGATGATGTTTTCTTTTTTAAAAAAAAATCTCATAGATCTGTAATTTGTAGTCCTTGAATGACACTGATGGACTACAGATTCAGAGCAAAAGAATGTATTTGCCACATAACATAGAATTAACTTCCAGAATATGTAATGTATAACGAGTATTCACACAACCTTATCCCCCAAGGTCAAATCAAATCAAGTCTATTTAATTATGGTCATAACCAGCAAAATAAATAAAAATCTTAAGTGGTAATGAGCAAATATAAACAAGACAGCATAGCAAACTTATAAAATCTAAAAACTAAGTCTTAAAGATCAAAGAAAGGGAAAAATTGAATAAAAATACACTAAAGCAAAATAAAATAGAAATAATGTAGATCATTTCTCGGGGATGAATTGCATTTTTATTAGATATGGAATGATGACATAAATTATGCTAACAGTAATATATCTTCTCCGGATATATGTAATTGATGACTGAATGTTGAGACATATTGTTCAGGGTTGTTACTGTATATTCATGTTTTCTCTTGCCTTATACAATATTAAAAGTGAAAAATAAATCTTTAAAAAAACATACAGAATTGTTTCACTGTTTGAGAAAGGACTATGTTTTTCAATTACACATTACTGAGCTTTGAATTCTTAGCTTTCTCCAGTTTGTAATTTCCAGATGTGCCAGGAATGCAACTCCCAGACAAGGCATAATGTGGGACTGCAAGGAGTTGCAGATCATCAGACTAGGAAAGGCTGCTTCTCAGTACATCTCAGTGACAGTACTCCTGATCTCAACAATACAGAACAAATGAGAAACACTTGTACATTTGGTATGTTCAGAAGGGGGAACACCATCTGGCTGAAAAACCCTCACAGTCCCAAATGGGTGGGAGGAGATTCACCAGTCAGACTGACTGAAAATAAATCTTTATTTTGCTTGTTGGTCATCTGCAATAGTGCATCTGCATTAGCAATAGCATTTAGACTTATATACCACTTCACAGTGCTTTTCAGCCCTTTTTAAGTAGTGTAGTTTGCAGAGACAGCATATTGCCCCCAACAATCCATCCGGAAGGATGGAAGACTAAGTCAACCTTGAGCCATTAGGACTGAATTGGAAGTGAGCAGAGTCAGCCTGCAATACTCCATTCTAACGACTGTGCTATTGTGGCTCTTTTATGGTCAGGCAAATAGAAGTATTATACTTGTCTTTTCTTTTGAGAACCCAACCTTGCTTGATTTCATACAGCATATTAAACTCAAATCAAGTTATGGTTAATTTGAGTTTAGGTATAAAAGGCATGAACCCACCCATTCCGCTTAGTAAACCATAGTTTTGGAAATCCAAATGTGGAAATCTGGCTTATGGTTTAGGGAATCATGGTTTGCTACAGTGTATGAATCGTCAATGTGTTTAATATGATTTTAATATGCCATCTGAATGCAAAAGCAGTTGATAGCAGTTTTTGTCCTTGTGAAAAATTTAGCAAGAGCTTTGAAATTAGAAGCTTTGAGATTCTTGTAAAAACAGAAGTGGCATCAAAACTGCAATGAGTGAGTGAAAGAGAAGGTGTGGCTAGGTGAGGCATGAACACAACAAGGTGAGAGAAGAAACCAGGTCATCCCTATTGTCAGCTTGTAAGAATAAAGATATGCAAAGTAGATAGACTGAAACCTGCAATAGCATTGCCATCTCAACTAACTGAGTGCCTAAAACAACCTGTAAGGTTTAAAGCAACTAAAATCAAAGAAAAAAGTGAGGGTTTTTCAATACTTTTAACATCTAAAAACAATATAGTAAACGAGGCAGAAAAAATAATAACTGAGTTTCAAAGGGAACAGATAGATGTTCTATTTTTTTAATGGTTTTCAATTCCCCCTCCCCCCATAGAATAGGAAGTTAATATAGTTTAAAACAGGGGTCACCAACCTTTTGGACCTCAGGGACCACTAAATTCATAATTTTAAATCCTGTGGACCACTAATATGATCTGCCTAATGACCAGCTAAGTGGGCATGTGACCGGGAGGGCATGGCCAACTCGATGCTACTCATGTCAAGGGGCGCCTCGCCGCCTCTACTTGCCCCTCTCCTCCCAGCCACTCCTCTCCTCCCCATCCAGGCTCCTTAGGCCCCCAACAGGAAGCAGTTGTTGGAGCTAAGCAGCCACCACAAGAAAGAGTTGGCAAAACAGCTGGCTCAATTCAAATTGGATCTGGCCGAGAAGGAGGCTCAGCAGAAGCACATCACTGAGGACTACGAGCATAGGCTTTCCAAGCAGAGGGAAGACCTGTGAAAGTGCAAGGCCAGATACTGGTGCCTGCAGGCTCAGAGGGCTGAGATGGTCAGCCAGTTCCAGGTCATGATGCAGTCCCACTGTAATGAGGCCCTCCGGCTCTTCACCACCAGGAGCACTTCCCTCCAGCCTTCACCCAAAGCCCCATACCATGAGGCTGAAGCAGGCCCCGAGTCAGAATTTCTGCTCCCTATGCCCCACACAAAAAGACCCCGAAGGGGGAGACTCTCTGCAGCAACACAAACGTTCATTGCACGTATCTGGCCCAGGGGCCGTAGTTTAAGGACCCCTAATTTAGTGCAATATAAAAAATGCAAATAATTTTTCTGCAGACCACCAAAATTTTCATGTGGACCACCAGTGGTCCACGGACCACCAGTTGGTGACCACTGGTTTAAAAGGTCAAGCAATTACCTTATTGGAGTTTTGTTTGTTTGTTTTGCGCCTGACTTTATGTGAGCATCACTTCTAATTTAGATAGCTGTATGTGCTTATTCTACTATAGTTCAAGATTACTAACAGCAATTTAGGTCAAGCAACATTACAAAGGTCAGGAAATCTAAGAGAAATTAAGCTAATAATACCAGGTGATGTTCCAAGAAGGATTAGGTCTAGGAGATCAGGAACAAAGGAATCCAAACAGTAGAAGCTGAGCGACAGCAAAGTAGCTTGGCTGAAATCAGATACTGTTCCATGATTCATTGGATCAGTGGCATTTTAAAATGGATCATTGCTTTGACTAGAAAGTTAACAAAAAAATTAAAATGAAAGATTTTAAGTGTATATCATTGCTTATCAATTTCCTCTGAAATTATTTTTGTCTTAATTATTCAGAATGGATATTTAAAATACGAAAGTTTAAAAAGTGTGTATTTCTGCTTAAGATCACCTATGCAATACAAAAAGCAAAACAATTAAGAGTTAAAAAGAAAAACAAAACAGGAACAAAAACAAAAGAAAAAAAGGGGAGCTACTCAGGATATATATGTATGTACAGATACTGTATTTTAAGTCCAATAGATGGAGTGGGAGGAGATAGATAGATAGATAGATAGATAGATAGATAGATAGATAGATAGATAGATAGATAGATAGATAGATGATAGATAGATAGATAGATAGATAGATAGATAGATAGATAGATAGATAGATAGATAGATCTACCTATCTATAGATAGTAATGCTCTCGGTTTCAAGGCTGTATGCTCCAATTTCCTCTGTATTCATCAAGAATTAATCAGTCAGAAATGCTACTCAGAAATTATTTCTGAAGAGATCTATTACTTTCAATAAGGACTAAAAGAATACATCCATGAACACCAACTAGTAGTCATTAATCATGATGAAAACCCCTTAATTTCACAACACATGAACAGATTTAACCATAGTTTCAAATGGGAAAAGCATTGTAGACCAAGCCAAGTCCAAAAATGCTAGATAATTCCTGGAAGCCTGGCACTCAGACAAATTGGCCACATAGAGATAAACAACATCTACACACCATTCAAAAGTGACACTCAAAAAGCCAAAAAGGAAACAAAAAGACCAAAATACCTCCCCACCAGCAATCAACACCCAGATGAGCAGAGATTGACATTAGACCATCAATCAAAAAGCAAACAATACCACAATCAAGGAACGACCAACTCAGACAAACAAGCTAACAGTAAACCACAGCCCAAATCAAAGAACTACCAAAACCACTCCCACCAACACTGACAAGGCAAGCCACTAGTATATAAAATGAAAGCAAGCCTTACTTGCTTCTAGCATTGATGATGTTACATAATTTGGTAACTATATGTCTACAAACAACCAAGTTCAGGGAGCACCAAGGATCCCAGACTTTTAATAAAATTTTACTTGCAAACAATCACCCCCAATCCCCTGGTTCTAGATCTTCTTTATCTAATCTGTGATTAGATAATCCTTGGTTTTGATGAGATTATGACTGAGATCTGAAGTTAATGAGTACTTAAGGTTTGACTCCTTTCTCATCAAAAGACTCCCCAACAAGGAATTACAACAAGGAATTTCAGGTGAAAAAATTATCAGGCTGGCAAATGCAAATATATATTGACAATTAATATCAATGAGCCATGGTTGATAGTGAAAAAGCTATCAAGGTCAGACCTGGTTGATATTTGGATCAGAAACCAATATATCATATGGATGTCTCCCTGCAGTAGTGTCATGAAATTGAGTTTAATTTAAGGGGGACTTTGTTTTAAAGTTTTGTATAGAAGAAGGAAAAAGGATTGTGGGACCTACTTTTCTTTTTGATTTGTCTTTATTAAAACCTGAGATTCACCACCCAGACTAAAGTCTGCATAGAAAAATATTGTTTTCAGTGCTCAATTGACCAAAGCTCTCTCTTCTTTCACACCAAGACCATTTGGGATGACTGACTTGTCAAAAAAAATTTCTGATTGATTACAAATACATCCAGAAATCCAACAGAAAATATAGATTCTTCTTTTAGCCTAAACCCAGAAAAATAAATATAGTTTGTGGTGACTTGATATTAATACTAAAGAAAAGCCAAACATTTTTTTCTGTTGCAGATACTTTCTTCCAAAAACAATACACGAAGCCCTATTGTCAGGCTTGAAGATTACCACTAACATGAGCAAAATTATACATTTTGCATTTGTGGCAGAATCTTCATTACCATCTTAATCAGAAAATCGTGATTTAGTAACCACTTATCTAATTCAAATCTTTTTCTGAGGCAAAACATCCTGTACTTAAATATATCACAAATAGCGTTTTTCTAACCTTTCCAAAAGCCTTCAAGAAAGACAATTACCTTATATCTATAATGACCTATTGCAAGAGCTTGGCTTAGGACAGTGTTGGCGAACTTTTCCGGCAATGAGTGCAGAAATGAGTGTGAAGAGCAGCCACACAGTGCACACATCACGGCCTTAGGGTAATCACCAAAAACTCAGGGGACAAGAGTCATAACCCATAATGGTGCAATTCAGAAACCACTTGAACTCAAAACCGAAAGTTTGCCAAACAAAAGTTCTTAATTTCTGGCCCAGAGAAGCCAACAAACAGCTTGTGTAGGTGACATCAATTGCAATGCATAGAAGCCTTTCACTCTTCAGGTATGCTTATAAAATATTTTATGCTACAGCAGAGGTCTTCAACCTTTTTCGGGTCTGTGGACTGGCGGCAGCAGTTAAGTGGTTTTGGCGAAAGGGGAGAATAGTTTTGCTCACACAATCTAAAATCCTACCTTCACCTGCCGCTTCAGTAGCCTAGTTCCTAACAGGCCGCCACACAATAGTGGGCTATGGCCTGGAGTTTAGGGCCCCTTATGTTAAAACATAGATGGCTAGTTTATAGCTCAATACATTGTACAAACCCAGACAGTTATACTTGATTTAAATAACTGAGTTACCATACGCTAGGATAAATGTGAGCATAACCTTGTAGTGAACGGATCCGTGAGTTTCCAGTTTTACTTCTGTTAAGCAATAAAATAACTGCCATTACAATGAACTTGATACATTTGGTTTGACCGAATTTGGTTTTATCTTTATTTTTTTATGTTTTGCTATACACTCAGAGAGGCCTCAGAGACAGTCCAACATAAAGGGGTATTCTGTAAAATGCAGTCAGGAACAGCATACACTGAACACTACCACCAAGTAACTGGCACTATATATAGGAACATCTGCACAATGTATGGGCTAGATCTTCTCAAATCCAGATGAGAGAATCCACACGAGGCCATAGAGAATAACCGGGCTAAGATCTTATAGGACTTCCAGATCCAGATCTTCAGGCAGATATTGACCAATAAGCCAGACATTGTGGAAGTAGATAACGACCAGAAGACAGCAGTGATAATAGATGTAGTGATGCAGAAAGAAGGAATATGGGAAGCTGAAAAAGTGGAGGATCAAGAGAGGATGTGGAAAGAAAAGACTAAAATGGTGGTAGGAGCACTCAGGCCTATGACTTCTAAGCTGGGAGAGTGGCCCAACAGATCCCAGGAACCACATCAAAGCTCTTTGTCCAGAAAAGTTCAGTGTTAGGAATAACTAAGACACTGCACAGAACCTTCAAATTCCCAGGCCTCTAGTAGAGCACCAGAGATTGAGGAAGTCACATACCACCCACAGAGGTGAGAAGAGATTTTTTTAAACCATAAATTTAATTGAAGGGATCTGGAGAGTATTTGCTCAGTTTGAACATACTGGACAAGCAGAAACAACTGGAGACAGGCAGTGGTCAGGACTGAACTCCTGGCAGTCAGCAGAATTAGCCTGCAATACTGTATTCTAACCACTGCGCCACCATGGGTCCTAATTTATTTACCATATGCACATTTTTTCTGTCTAAAACAGCTGCAGATATAATTCTGCATCATTTAAATTATGTTCAGTTGAAACTTCAGCTTCAGTTAGGATTTCTGTCAGTATAACTGATGTTGATTTTATGTTTACTGTAGTTTTTGTACGGTACATTGTTAACATCACTTATATATTTTGGCAATTTCTTTAAAAAAATGTTTTTTGTATTGAAGTAGGCAAATTCCAGACTTTATTTTCTCTGATCATTACAGGAATGCTGTTGCTGTTTTTATTGGCAATTTTGGATGCTTACTTTTTATCTTGATTATCTAATGTTTCTAGTACATTTATTTAATAAGTAAATCAGAATTTGATTCCTAAATGTGCTTAGAATTACCATCAGCAAGCTCACTCACACATCCTCTCTGCCTTGGCTCAAGGATGGCCCACTTATGGATTCTGGAAGATATGAATGTACCATGCTATCTTTCGTCTTCCGCTCGCACATATGTGCTAGTCATTCCCGACTCTAGGGGGCAGTGCTCATCTCCATTTCAAAGCCGAAGAGCCAGCGCTGTCCAAAGACGTCTCCGTGGTCATGTGGCCGGCATGACTAAACACCAAAGGCGCATGGAACGCTGTTACTTTCCCACCAAAGGTGATCCCTATTTTTCTACTTGCATTTTTTATGTGCTTTCGAACTGCTAGGTTGGCAGAAGCTGGGACAAGTAACGGGAGCTCATCCCGTTACGTGGCACTAAGGATTCGAACCGCTGAACTGCTGACCTTTAGATCAACAAGCTCAACGTCTTAACCACTGAGCCACCGCGTCCCTATTCGTCTTCCCCTAGTCTGTCATAAAGGCAAATTTCTGCCTATTTTTTTTTCCCTGTGGAACATCTAAAGTCCAGCCTCTGGCACCATAAGCAATGCTGTACTTCATTTCACTGGAGATAGAGTCAGCACTTCTATTGACTAGTGTGTGGGGGGTGAGCATGCCCACTCTCCTCCAGTTATTGGTCACTGCCCTCTATAGAGCAGTGCTGGCCTGATGACCTTGAACCACTTTTTTCTTGCTTTAAAAAAAATAAGTAGTTTCTCTTCTCTTCTCTTCCCTCCCCTCCACTCCCCTTCTCTCTTTCTTTCCATTTTAAACTGGCCAGTGGAGAATTAAAACCAAGAACAGAGAGGAGGAACAGGAACAGTGGTGAATTGAGCCAATTCTATCCAGCTCGGGAGAACCTGTAGCGGTGACAGTTGGAGCTTTGCCCACCTGCCCAGACGTTATCACGTCCCATTTTTGACCCTCTGCACATGCGTGGAGGAGGCGCGTGGGCTCACATTTGTGAACCAGTAGTGAAGGTAAGTAAATTATACCCCTAGACAGGAAGCTGGGAGTGTCTGGTGGGGCAAGGAAGGCTGCAAGAAGAAAAGGTGAAAGAGGGAAGTGTGTGTGTGTGTGTGTGTGTGTGTGTGTGTGTTTGTTTGTACGCGCACACATTCAAACAGGTGAGAACAACAAAGAAGTGAGTAAACTGCTAATTTTTCCTGATAATTATAAAGAAATTGCAAATTTAAAAACTCACTTCCCTCTTCTCCTCCAATACAGCTATGCTTCCTAGTCCAAGGGCCACACCACCTGGACTCAGATTCAGTAATATGTCTGGCTTTTATTGAAACTGTCCTGGTGGAACTTGCAAACTCAACTGCTAGGGTGCATTTCTCAGAGAAGGATTTGCCGGTTTCCCCTTTTTTGTTCAAGGGAGAACAAGAATTACGACATTATGTGTGTGTGGGGGGGTGGGCAGTTAGAGGATGTTTTTTTCCCCAGTCCAACTGTAAACTGGTAAATTGCTCACTGTGAATGAGCAACACATGCATTGAAGAAGAGGTTGGATGAGATGAACTCTGCACGATCGTGTAATTGTGTCCTCAAAGGCCTCCTCACAGAAAGGAACTGGCAGAGGAGGGAGGAGTAAAGAAGCTGAAGGATCCACCAATCAGGAGCCATAGTAACCATCATCTGCATAGAATTACCTCGCCAGCACTGTTGCCAAAGCTTGAAATCTGGGCACCAGTGTCTTATGCCAACTTCATTTCCAGATTATATAAGAAGCTTAAGGGCTGCTATGAATAAATGCCCTAAGACTTCAATTCTAAATACTCTTAATAGAGGGTGATCCCTAATAGACAAAGCGGTGTTTATGTAAATATACACATTTTGCACTGTATTTTGTAATGAGTCATAATACATTGCTGTACTATGATGTTAGTGCTTAAGGACAGAAGGGAAATTACTAACTGAAGTAAACATAGGCTTTATATTAGTATAGGAAGAGGGATTCAAAGGTACCACATTAGAAACATTTGAATGGCTTGTGAATCAACAAAGACTATCTTGTTCCCTACTGTCAATGGCAACACACCTGGACCAACATCTTTGTTGGCCTTTTTTGCATATCAAACCTCTTATACTCCAGCACTCACCCACATAAAATTCTTCTTGCTTTGGCAAATGATGTTAATGAATGGAATACGGAGGAAGAGGGTTCACTATCTTGTAAATGGATTCATATGTACCCTCTTAAGCCACTTTAAGGGAACACACTTAATCACCTTAATTTTGCTTAAGATGCAGGTTGTATTTGGGTTATACATTTTTCTGCGCATCAGCATAAATGTGATGTACAAAAATTTAGTTCAGCTTGTATCAACCTAGAGCTCTTTGGATGGACTGGACTATTTCTAGTTTAACACCTTGCACTGCATCCAGAAATCATCACCTAAATCTTAGGTTGAGCCACTTAACTGAGTGGGCTGGAGGTGTCATAATAACAGGTTTCTGGTGACTGTTCTCATAGTCATCAATTTGTTACTAGTCCAAAAACACATAGGCATCCTTTTGCCCCTTTGATAGAGACACTAAAAAAAAAAAAAATCTCATCATTTATTTTTAACCTTTTTCTTAAGGTCTGTTTTACCTAGATTGATTTTCTATACCAACGGCATTTCCGTCTAATTATCCAGTTGAATGTCTGTTAGTTTCCAATGCAGTTAGGGTTTCTATTATTTACCATAATACTTTACTGAGTTTGTTTATTTAATTTGTATCCCACATTTATTATTTTTACAACTAACTCAAAGTGGAGAACATATCCAATATATCTTCCTTCTATTTTTCCCACAACAACAACCCTGTGAGATGGGTTGGGTTGTGAGAGACTGAGTGACTGGCCCAAAGTCACCCAACTGGCTTTCATGGCTAAGGTGGGACTTGAACTCATGGTGTCCTGCTTTCCAGCTTGGTACTTTAACCACTAGATCAAACTGGTTCTACGTATGTCTATGTCATCAATGGAATCTTTTTGCTATAAGTACACAAAATGAAATCATTAAACATGGTTTCTTGCGATATACAGTATGGCAAAACAAAATTTTCAAATTTTGTTGATTCTTCTGGACTGCTTGTGCTTCCAGTACCATTGACCATGACATCCTTCTGAGGAGATTTCTAATTTAGCATAGATAGAACCGTGATGTAAACAGTATTTCTAATCATGTTCATGTAGAAAACTGCTTTTTTCAGAAATTGGAAATGATAGGTTTCTGTTCAATTACTATGGGATTATGGTGGAATATACACTGAAATAGTACAATAACAATTATTGGAGCACTGATTTAGTCTTGTACCATAGGACATTCAACATCCAAAGTATCTGAATGAGTTTATTCAAATATTAAGTGCAGTGTCATCAGTTGTCATGCTTTTTCATCATATTTTCTGACCATGGTTATGTGTTGATGAGGGTCAGTAAATAAAGGCTCAGCCCTTATGAGATAGGAGTATGGGGAGGGGATGAATATATCTGTATGATAGTGCTATTTTTCCTCCCCACTCAAACATTTGATATGTGTCTTTAGAGACTCCAGTCTCTTCTGTTGCACAGAATATCAACATAAATCTATCCGGAGCCATGATCTATTAATGTCCAGTTTATATTGCTTTAATACAAAGATTCCCAAATTTTCTCTTCATGGCATTGCATTTCCATGTATTGTGCAAGTGTGATGTGTAAGAGTGTGTGTTAATGATCCTGTGATAATTATTGATACCATATTTTTTTTAATTAAAAAAAATTAACCACATTAGACTTACTGAACAGAATAAAGTGATCCTGAGAACTCAACAAAGGAACCAAATTTAGTTTTTGTTTCCTGTATTTATTACGTGGCCTGTGTATATACTTCATGTTACCCTTACATAAGCATTAATTACTGAAGTAGGTAATGTTTTATTCTATATATACTGGTCATAGTCACTGTGTGAGATATTTAACAACATGTGTTCTTCTTCTTCCTTGCTTGCTTCTCACTTGATAAATTAAACACATTTTGTCCGTGTCTGCTAATTCAAAGACTTTGCAGGCAAAGATGTAGTATGTATTTCTGCTCAAGTAAGTTCACGTTGTCCGAGAGCAAGAATTTTCTTGTCCTTGTTTCTTATGTGGTTGTTCCTTGTTTCTTCTTCAACCTCAAGGTTCCTGTTGCCCCTGCAATCTTGGGTTGTTGCTGGGAGTTATGAAACTGCCATCTCCAGGGAGTGGGGGAAGTACCATAGCTTCCACGATGCCAGGAGATCAGATATGCAGAGTGGGCCATAAAAGGAAAGGAAGCACTCTTATTCTCTTCTGTTACTTTCATTCTGGCATTCAGAAAAGTTTTCATTCGGTTGTTGTTTGCTCTTCAAAAAACTGCCCTCCCAACTTCTTGGGTTATCACCAGAAATTTTATTACCATATTTGTTTGTGTGAACCAAAGGTTGTGAAGAGATCCAGCTAGATTTATCACCGTTAATCACCATTAAAGGCTGGGTGTCTCTCATGGTACCAGACATGAGGAAAGATATTTTAATTGCAGGAAGATTTAGTGAACACTATTGAAGCTATATTGCTGAATGAACTTAAAAGTAAACAGTAAGAAAAGAAAAAAAAGACTCTTTTATCATTTGTTGATCAAGATTTTTATGCCTCTTCAACCATTGCAACTCTGTTTGCAATTTCCTCAAATCTACATGTACCTGTGTTGTCAGTATAGAACAGGTATCATTTTTAGAGATGGTTGGATGTATTTCTTTGCCATGCATAAGCCTAATATGCTTATTTCATGTATCTAATGGAACATTCTTATCTGGAAGACACGACATTGTTTCAAACTATTTTAATATATTCTCAGGGTTGTTCAGTTTGACAAACCTTCTTTGTCCTAACACTTAAGTAAAAGTGAAAAAACTATACTAGGCAAATAGATGATCTCTACTGCACCTGTTTGAGGAGAGAAGATGTAACAGAAAACTAGGAGTATTTAGGACTGATTGGATCTTGAGTTCCTCCTGGCAAACCTTTGCAATATCCTTTTAAGATTTTACAAGGACAGGATCTGCTTCTGCCTTTGTTCTAAGAATGTTTCTCTAAGAAATGCTTTCATCATAGAGAAGATGAGCTGTGGCACATCTTCACAGAAAGAGTTGCTTGACAATGATTCCTGATCATATAACCCCAAAGAGATTAATCTGCAATAATTCAGGTGCCAGGTAAACATCATAAAACTTACTCATTTTAATGTGCATACTGTGATATGTTTGGAAAGGTTTTAACCTTTTTGACTTGTGATTTTAAAATTTATTATGGCTTGTTGCACAGTTAGCCAGATATCTAGATTAGGTTTGGCATTTTTATGCACCTACTGAGTCCTTCCCAGTACCTGGGATAGGCAGATGTTTGATATGTTGTTAGATCATTGTATGCTGTAAGCTGTTCCATATAAAGTGCCTTTTGTAATTGATTGATGGTGATGTTGTCAATGCTCATTGTGTTCACGTTATTACCATTATTGTTATTCAAGTTTTTTATGGCCATCTACTCCAGTAGACTTTGAGCAGCTTCTAAAATACAGGTAGTCCTCAACTTATGACTGCAATTAAGCCCAACATTTATGTTGCTAAGTGAGACATCTGTTAAGTGATTTTTCCCCATTTTATGACCTTTCTTGCCACAGTTGTTAAGTGAATCGCTGCAGTTGGTACGGTAGTAACACTGTTGTTAAGTGAATCTGGCTTCCCCATTAACTTTGCTTCTCAGAATGTTGCAAAAGGTGATCACATGACCCCAGGACATTGTAACCGTTATAAATATCAAGTCAGTTGCCAAGCATCTGAATTTTGATCACATGATCACAGGGATGTCACAACGGTCGTAAACATTTTTTCAGTGCCATTGTAACTTTGAACGATCACTAAACAAACTGTTGTAAGTTGAGGACTACCTGTACAAATATAGAGAAAACTGGGTAATATATCAAGACTTGCTAACACAGGAAGGATGGGAATTTAAGACAAAGTCAAGAGAACAAATAATAGCAGGGGAATGTACTTTCCAATGGTTTTCATGTGCACAATTAAGAAAAATATGTAATATAGATAAAAAGTAACTGGACTTGATCAATGTAAGGCCGAATTGGAAACTGAATTATACACAAATGATGAACCTGTGATTTAAAAAGTGTACAAGCTTTTATTAAGGTTTGAAATTGATAAAGAACAAGCTAAATATTACAATTACATGATAAAAAGGATTATGAATTTTGGTTATACAAATGGATACACAGGAGAGAATATAGATAAATGGAGTAACATTCACAGTTCGTTATAATTGAAAAGACTTTTTTTTTAATAAAACTGTATTACTGGTATATGACACCAGGGAAATGATCAAAGCTATATCAAGGTACCTCAAATCAATGATGGAACATTTTATTGAGCATGGTGGATTTATGAAAAAGCTAGAAAATTCTGGATACAAATACATACAATGATATAAAAACTCATAAAAGTTAATAATTGAAAAATGTTGAGAAAAAGCCAGATGTTTTCTTGTTGGAATTTATAGACAGTCAGCTAGAAAAACTCACAGAAGACTGATTTCACACATGGTTACTCCAGCAAGACTATTATCTGCACAACAGGAGAGGAATACTGAAATTCCCACAATGGAGAAATGAGTTTTGAAGATGTTGGAATTGTCAGAAATTTCAAAACTGACCTGTTTAGCCAGAATAAAACAGTAAGTACTTTTTTAAAAAAAGACTGGAAACCTTTTATGGATTTTTTTGCTGAAAACAGAGAAAAGTACAGTGATGATTTATATATTTAATTATTGGAAAAGACTAAAGGGGCTGGGGGATTTTTGTAATTTGAGGGAGGCTGGATATTAAATTTGTTAATTTCTGTTGCAAAGAAGGTTGGAAGTCATTCATTTTTTCTACATTTAGTTTTCTTTTCTTTTTTGTTCTTTTGTTTTCTGCTCTTTTTAATCTTCATCTATTTTTTCTTTTCAACTTGTCTTGTATTGCTTGAAAAACTCTTTCATAAACATTTTTTTTAAAAAAACAAGTACCCAGAATACCACACACTATCCATGAGAAATCAATTAAGGTTCTTTTCACCTTTGCAGGAAATTTCAAAAGCAAATCCACTTTTATCAAATTGAACGAGAACTTCTGGAGAAAAGAACTGCTGAAGAATTTGTGTTCATGGCACTATTGGTGGTAACAAAATTATTGTTGGGCAACTTTAAGGTTTGTAGGGGACAGAGTACCAGAACCTGGGGGTAGAATTAAAAGAACTAAGAATCTCTACCTTGCCATAAACAAACTAAATCCAACAAACTAAGTCGTGTCCCCCCCCCACCCCTTTGAATTCTGTTGGCTGTTATCTAACTAGGTGCTAACAATTAGTTGAGAATATTCCTGTGCATAGGCATAAGTAGCAATACATCAATTTAATTGGACTTGCACAGTGTGTACCTGATCTTTCACACTTGACAAGGTTCTCTTCCAATGGTTCTCTTTTGATAAATTATGTCAGATTGAAGAGAGCTAATCATGTTATTAATGATGGACCACTACAGTGTCTGATTATGAAGAAGCTAATTCACAGAAGGACATTTTTTTTCATGGATTTTTCATCTTTTGCTTTTAATTATCATGAAAATGCTTTCTCCATTGTGTCAATCTCTTGTCTTTGATGTGGCCTTAAAATGTGATGATTTTTTGAAAAAATTACATAACATGCAATTGTTTATGGGGACTAATGACCCAAGGCAAATGTACTTATCTAATACTTCATAACAAAGAAGAGAATATAAGTAGCTTAGGGTTGAACTATGGAGTCTTTAGTATTCTCTGAACTTGCTTGTTTGTTTGCAGACATTTCATTACTCAAATAGGTACCATAATCAGTGCTAGTGAGTGTGGGCTTTGCTCCCTGTTTATATACAGTAGCTTGCCCTGCCAGTATTGGAGGGTGTATGATTTTCTCCTTGGTAATTTCTTGATTATGGCATTGTTTTCTGCTTCTTTGTTTGATGTTAATCCATGCTTATTGGAGGGGATACTATCTGGTGATTTTTGTTTCCTTCTTAACTTTTTATTATTTCTTTTGAATGGCGTGTAAATGTGATTTCTCTCTGTGTCTATTGATGGCTGATTTGTCTGAATGTCAAGTTTTAAGGAATCTAGCTTTTTGGATTTAACTTCATCTAGGATGCTCACAGTTCCCCAATTAAACTATGGTTGAGTCTGTCCATGTGTTGTGAAGTTAAAGAGTTGTCATTATGTCTTCTGGTTGCTGTTTGGATCCACTGTGCTCGTCTTCTGCTTCTCTGCCCTACATAGTGGTTACTACAACTCTTACACAGTATGTTGTAGGTGACTCTTGGTTTTTGTTCTTGGGCTACTGGATCTTTTGGTTTGCTTAAGAAGTTTTGGAGGGTTTTGGTTGGTTTGTATGCTACAGTAATGCCATGTAGTTGCAATAGTCTGTGGTTCTTTCTGAGATGTTTTTGATGTATTATCCATTTCATAGCTTGTGTTGGTTGTGCTGTAGTGGTTGAGTGATCAGGCATTTTTTTATATATAAAGTTGTGAGAGTATCCATTTTGTTGGCAGACGTTGTATAGGTGATCTGTTTTCTTTGTGTGTTCTGAGTTGCTACAGTACATTTGTACTTGTCTTACCCTCCTCTTGTAGGTAGTCATCACAAACTGTAACAAACTTTGACTGTAACATTGCATTTTTCAGCCTGAAGCTCACTGGTGCCTTTGTTCCTCTATCCAGATATAAATTGCCCTTTCCTGGCATAATGTTTTCCAAATGTATCATGCTAAGGGCTGGCTGAGGATGATAGGAGTTATAGCCTAATATATCTGGAAGAAATCAGGTTGGGAAAGGCTTCTGTATTATTATAACAATGGTTAATATTAAATAATGGAGGGGGAGGGAAAAAACACTCAGAAACCACCAAGATTTATATATGTCTTTCCTTTTACAATTAATCAGAATAACAATAACAATTAATTACAGCTCACATGTACAAAACATCTCCCAGCCTTCCTTCCACACCTACATGTATGATTCATTGTGACTTGGAAGGCATCATCCTACATCCCACAGTAATAACCATGAATGTCACATGAGGACAGGAAGTGAAGGCTCTCACTCTACCTAACTGAACCCTGGATGAAACAAGAGTTCTGTTGATGGCTTAAGTAGGTCCTTTGATGTCCCACTCAAAGTTAAGCACATCCATTTTCAGACAAATCCACCAAATGAGCCACCCCAGGAAGGCAAGGCTCATGCGAAGGCTTCGGAAAAGAAAAAGCAAGCATAACACCCCTCATCGATACTCTTGTGAAGTGCCACACTATGATTCACAAAGAGGGCCACACCTTTTGAGTCACTGTTACTAAGTACTTCCTGCAACAACTTAGCCTTCCACTGGAGCTTTCTGCTGCTTTTGACTGTCTGGTTCAATGAAGAAATAGTTTGGTCTGAGGGTGTTCAGATTGTAGGATGGAAGTTATCAGTTATACATTAAACAGGTGGCTAAATAGTGAGGGAGACTTCCCTACTCCCAAATGATGTATAATGCATCTGCAGTACTATGCTCTCCTCTTGACATTCTTGGAAAGCAAGATGGAATAATAACTAAAAATACATTTGCAACTAAAGTTAAATAAGGTTAACAGCATTTAATAAAATATCTCCCTGTGTTTTCACCACTTGATAAATTTGATTGAGATCTGCTAGTTTATTTTGTAAAATATACTCCTTCCTTCCCTCCTTCCTTCCTTCCTTCCTTCCTTCCTTCCTTCCTTCCTTCCTTCCTTCCTTCCTTCTTTTCTTCCTTCCCAGCATTATCTTTATATAGGAGTAGCTTGGTCCTAACTTGTTGAAAATTACAGTATAACATTGATAATAAAGATAGTAGACTGGTTTTTTTAAAAGGTGGATGTTAACACCCTGAGAATGATACTGTGGGGAAATGAGACTAATGTATAGAGTTGAAATTACCATTCAGATAAATTCAGGAATATCCAGTTAAAGAAATAATATTCACAGAATATTGAAGATATTTGATAAATAATGTCCAATTTCGTCTAAATTCTCTTAGCCAAATCATACATTCTCATGAGCCCAGTAATGACTACTAGAGTAGTTTATGATCAAAATACTCTCTGAGCTTCCAGGTGGTTTCTGTGTTTCCTTTATGATCCAGAGATAGATGATTTCTCGAGGAACACTAAATAAAAATAAAAATATTTCTAATATATTCAGTTACAGTATTTCCATGCTGCAGGCTTAAGCTTCTGTGTATAAATAGGCTAGAAATGAAGCTGGATAAGAACTCCCTTTCTGAACTTCAATTTTCTTCTCTGCTTTGGCCATGGCAGTGGTCTGAGTTTTTGATTAGTTTTGTTTACCACAGCTCTTGCTTGGTGGACCCACAGACACACATACACACACAGTCTTCTTTTTCATACTTGGAAAGCAAGTACCAACATCCTTCTCTTCTGTGGATGAGTCTTTGAGAACAGTGGTTTCCTTTGTTAGAATTTTTGTATAAAAAGTCCCCTCTGTGGACTCTCTTCATACTTGATAGGTTTCTGACTGGTACATCCATCAGTGAGGGAGGGAGGGAGGGAGGGAGGGAGGGAGGGAGGAAGGAAGGAAGGAAGGAAGGAAGGACCAACCATTTTTCATGGCTCAATCAGTGAACTTAAAAAAAGTTGAACCTTTCATTTTTGATCAGTGAAACAATCAACTAACTGTTTTTTGTTTTTGTTTTTGTAGCAACAAGGGTCGCTTCCTCTTGGTCTTGGTTTTTTTCCCACCAAATTGTTGAGATGCAATTACAACACACAAGGAGGCAGGTGAACAGAGTGGAAGCTAGGGGAAGTGGTAGGCACAAAAAATCTAAAGCAAACCTGAAAAAGTTCACCACTTCGCTGGTCTACTGGTGAAACCAAGAAGCAAACAAGTTCACCAACTGAGATCCATTCATAAGATGTCAGGCATTCTGGCTTTTCCTTTTCTTCCTAGTATTTTCCCACAAGTGCAGGGTCTGCTTTTTTCAGATCAACCAAGAGTTGATTCCAGAACAAAATGCCAACTGGAAGGGAAGGGAATGACTGGAAGGGAAAGGTTTTCCCACCGTTGTTCATGATAGCTAATTGGAGTAGAGATCTTTCTCTATACAGAAATGAAGCATGGCATTAGGAAAAACATTATTTTTAGTTCATGACAGGAAAGGAGGGTACAGTTGGTCTTCCTGGTGGACTGGGGGTGGATAGAAGTTGCCAGCAGAGAAATAGTTAGTAGGACAACCTGGTCATACAGATTAACCTTAATTGCTGGGCATACTGAGAAAGAGGGTGGAACTGGATCTTGCCAAGCAAGTTTGGGCCAGACATATTTGTTGCTAATAAGTTAAGGTGATAATTTGCAACCTTTTCAAATCACCTTCTTCAGAATGATAAGGTAATGCTCAGGAATGTTCTGGAAGAGCAGTAGTACTAATTTGAAGATGTGAGCATGTCTGTTCCCTGGCTGAGGAAGTGTCATTGAAGCTGGGGACAAAGAAGAAAAGAACAACAGGGAGAAAAAAGACAGAGACAGAATGCATTATTTGTAAAAAAATATTATATTGCAGCCCTCACAATGCTTACATTTTATAAATAGCCCCATTCCAGAATAATTTCTGTTTATCTAGCACCAAAATCTCCCTATTCATTGAGGCGTGCATAATTTATAAATATTGTTCCTACTATATTAAATTAGTTTATTTAATATAGTATTTAAAGAAAGGTCTTCAGACCCCAATTTTCAAACCTAACTCTAATCCATTAGTTGCTCTTCCCTCATAAGGGGTATTTGGCAGAACACCTGCGGCCAGCAACAGCTCCCCATCGCCTGGTGCGCCCACACAGAGAGGGCCTACTTGGGGTCCTGTCGGCCAGACAATGTCGGCTGACGGCCCCTAGGGAGGGAGCCTTCTCTGTGGGCGCACCTACCCTCTGGAATCAGCTCCCCTTAGAGCTCTGGATAGCCCCCGACATTCGCTCCTTCTGCCATGACCTTAAAACATGGTTGCTTCATCAGGCTGGCCTGGACTGAATGGGGTTTTAATGGGAATTTTAGTTTTTAGTGTTTGAATTTTAATCTGGACTGGTTTTATTGTTGTGAGCCGCCCTGAGTCCTCGTGGAGAAGGGCGGCATGTAAGTCCGATTATAAATAAATATTTTTATAACCAACAAATTTACACATTCATCTAGATTCCTGTGACTAGCAGGCAGGCCATGATTTTGGAAAAGATAAAGTAGACCTTGCCCCATCCATTGTTTTTCAATTGATCATTATCATTTCAGGAAAACAGCTTCCTTTCTCCATGTCAATTTTAAATAACCAAACAAAACCACCCACCCACCCTGCAGCCCAGCAAATTACCTAAACTAGTGTTTTTCAAATTCCACAACTTTAAGATACATGGACTTCAACTTCCAGAATTCCCCAACCAGCATCCAAGCCCACACATCTTAAAGCTGCTGAGATTGCGAAACACTTATCTAAACACTCAAATCTTCTTGAGATTCAAACTAGCAATCAACAAATCACTGACAGCCTGAGATGAGCAGCTGGTTCCAAATCCCTTAGGAGTGGGTAACTTAACAATATCCACAACTAAGATGTTTTCAGTCTTTGTGAACCACAGCTTCAAATGTTCACAGGCAGATGCTAAAAACAAATACATGCATATGGAATTACTAGCTAACATGACACTACACTAATATGCACTCAGAATTCTGCCAGATTTTCCCCAATAGTATTTGGTGATGCTCTGAGCTTCATTCCCCTTCATATCATCCCTGCTGGCTTTCATTCTTAGGCATATTTGTGCTTGCATTGTTAGACCAAACAGAGAGGATTTGACCTGGCAGGTCCAGATTTGGTACAAACCTTGGCATGATGGCATTGTAGATATGCTATTCACAGGCCAGTTTCCCATCAAAGCTTGAGAGGGCAATGGCAAAAGCCTGCACAGCACAAAGTGGGTAATTGTAGTCCATGGTAAAAACATCATCAGCCACCCGGCCAAACTGCAAGACAATGTATTCAGCTGCAGGAAAGAAAAATGACATTATTGGGTGAGAAGATAAAAAGTTTTACCATGGAAAGCTTTGGTCCTCTGCAGAATACACGACAGGACAAATTGAACGAAGGTGGATGTAGGTGGATTACTATTAATAAAGGCGACCAAGGAGATGTTGTCCCTTACTTTTTTGGGGGTCTGTTTTAACATTGTTCATTCTAAAAGGAAAGGCATAAGAGAGCTTGGGAGCATGGATGTTCACAGAACAGAGACAAAAAAGTCAAGATGGCAGCTGCAACCATGCAACTAAACCTTTATTTGTTTTTTTATGTGTGTCATAGAGCTGTGATCACACGTCATGATTGGCATCTAAACTTTTCTTGAGTACACCCTACGGATACTTTTGGCATGGGAAAATCCTGGATACAGACTCTTATGCCGCCTATTTACGTTCTGCAATTATATTATATCCAGCCCAAAGAGATTGGCAGCAAACCCACATGAGGTAAATAGTGTCATTAGATAATTTGCACAGCAATCAGTTGCACTGAAAGAAGTCTTCTAATCTGGGACGGGGAAAAGAATTTGGGGAAATAAAGCTGAATCTGTGACCTATTGCCCAAGAGAGGAGGAGGAGGATACAATAGAAAGAGCAATTCCCAGAGCAATAAAAAGAGTTGAATGAAACTCCCATTCTCTCACAACAACACATACACCTCATCAACATCCTTGCTGAGTTTCTGGACTACGACACTCAATTTAAAAGTAGGAAAATTATTATAACATAACTGCTACAATTGTCAAGACACTGTAATCTGAATCTGATTGCCATATATTGTCCCTCAAAACAGTACTTGGCTTATAGTTGGAATGTAATGCTTCTGAGTGGAAATCTTCTAGCATTACAAATATGCAAGCATTGCACAGCTATTTCATCTTCTCCACATTCATGAATAATAGAGTAAGAGTAAGAAAGATTACCTTGACAGAGATACACAGGACCTGTTGTCTACGCAAAAGAAACTTAAGTAAAAAAAAAAAATTAAGTCCAGAATGTCCAGATAATGTTTGGAAGCAACTCAGACAGACCCCTCCCTGATTCACTGAATTTTAAGAAGGAGGAGGAGGAGGAGAAGATGCAGCACAATCAGAATTGCAAGATTGATATCAGCTCCACTATAGAGACCAGATCATGAGATCAATTCCACATGATGGTTAAAACTATTTTTATTAGAACTGGCTACAAGAGAAACTTGCAAGAAGGATATAGAAAATGTGCCTTCTCTGCTGCAATGCTTGTCGTCATATGGCAACCCCATTCTCATGAATTCTGAATGTCCCTTATCCAGTCAGCCTTCTGTTAAAGCTTTTAAGACTTGACTTTCCCAGCAGGCATTAAGCACAGATGACCTCAGGTGCACTCAATTTGATTGCTATTATAACAGTTTTTAATTATTCTAGATTGCTGCTGTTTCAGTTTTTAACTGAAAACTGTCCATGGCTTAGGCAGGGGAACTGTGCAATCAAAGACTCATTCCCTGGATCTCTTTTTCCAGTAAGGATAAAGGTAAAGATTTTCCTGTCCAGTCGTGTCTGATTCTAGGGTGCATTGTTCACATGTTCCCAATATATGCTCATCTAGGGTATGGTGCTCATCTTGGCCAAGGGAGCCAGCATTGTTCGATGACATTATCTGTAGTCATGTAGCCAATATGGCTATATACCAAAGGCTTGTGGAACCCTATTAGCTTCCTACCGAAGTGGTACCTATTTATCTACTCACATTTGATGCTTTCAAACTGCTAGGTGGGCAGGAGCTGGGGAAGGAACCTGTTGCGCAGTGCTAGGATCTCAAACCTGGGCTGTCAGCTTTCCAGTTGACAAGCTCAGCGTCTTTAACCACTGAGGCTGAAGATCATATGCAGCAAAACAAAAATATTCAGATGCTAAGGGAATGAGTGCATAATGGGACAGAGGAGAACCCAGAAGGTTTAGAAATTGACTGGTCACCTGCTGGGCAATGAATGGCTGATGTCTCTTCAGCAGAGTTACTAAGCAAGCCCTTTTCTTTTTTCCAGCTGAATGGACAGAGAATAAAAACAGGTTTGTGCCCCCTCCAAAAGAGATGCTCTTTTGCCAGACCTGTGTGTGTGTGGCCTTCTAAAGGCCTCTCTGATTCCCTGTTTTGATCGTGACTCCCTTTGTGAGAGCAGCAAGAAATCTGTAAAAATAACTGGGGCCCTGAGCAGGTTCTTTCTATCCTGTAATCCTACACCCCCGGATAGTAACATCTTCTGATTGGGCTGGACAGGTGACAAGCAGACAAGTCACACAGGCTGAAAATTGCTCAGCGGCTGCTGTTTACTGTTCTGATGTAGATTGTAGAGTGTGCCTATGTCCCAATATATACGCAAAGTGGAAGGAAATACTATTGTGATAATATTTGTTCCTCCTTATGCATCAACATCAAAACAATCGCTTTGACTGAGCACCAAAAGAATAAGATAACATCATAAAAGCCTAAAAACTAGGATCTCATTGACTACACAAAACACACCTTTAAATTCCTAGATCCTATTTATGTGAACTCAACATATTGAGTTCATATCAAGATTAATCCATAGAAACGACTTGTGGCCAATATCATCCATGTGCTTTCAACAGAAGAGCACAATGAAGATCAAGTCCTATCATATAATTAGAATTTGAATGAATGGCTTCTTACAAGTAAAGAGATATAGGATTCTTTATTTGGATCAAATCCATGGCAGATAAAGTATAGGGATTATGACCTTTTCTATACATCCCATTCAATCTTGATTGGCCTTTGGTGTCTTCAATTTGCACTGGAGGAAAAATTTCCACTGGGCACTATTTTTGCCAATGAATATCAGTTATGGATGGCCTGACTGAAACTGGACAGTGATGGTGATTGTAGATACCGATATGTAATTCATCCAGAATTACCAGGAGATAAAATGGGCGACTAATACATTTTATAAATAAATATACTGTGTGTATAGGGTATATAGGATCATCCTTATACTTAGCCAGACACTTTACTCTTATTTGAATAGAATAACAGAGTTGGAAGGGATTTTAGAGGACTTCTAGTCCAACCCCCTGCTTAGGCAGGAAACCCTACACCACTTCAGACGAATGGTTATACAACTTCTTCTTAAAAACTTCCAGTGTTTCACAACTTCTGGAGGCACGTTGCCCACTGATTGTTTTAATTGTCAAACTGTTTAAATTTCTCCTTAGTTCTAAGTTGCTTCTTTCCTTGATTAGTTTCCACCCATTGCTTCTTGTCCTGCCCTCAGGTGCTTTGGAGAATAGCTTGACTCCCTCTTCTTTGTGGCAGCCCCTGAGATATTGGAATGCTGCTATCATGTCTCCCCAGTCCTTCTTTTCATTAAACTAGACATACCCAGTTCCTGCAACCGTTCTTCACATGTTTTAGCCTCCAGTCCCCTAATCATCTTCGTTGCTCTTCTCTGCACTCTTTCTAGAGTCTCATCATTTTTACATCGTGATTTGTTTATTTTTAAAACCACACAGACTTATTAATTTTGTGAGTGGAATCTTCAGGTTTATATTTATACTTTTTACATAATTTCTTTTACAGTAATGTATACTATTTACTAAGTAATACCTATTAACTTTCAATACAGTTTCACTTTTCCTGACAGATGTCGATCTAAATGAGCTTCTTTTCTCTGTTTTATACCTTGGTGGAATGGAATGGAATGCAGGTTAAAAGTCAAAAGCTTCTACAGAACCAGGGGCTCTGCCATTCCCATCTTTTCATCCTGAGATTAGAGATAACATACTTGTTATCTCTGAGGGCTGTCCATAGTTCAGCAGAGAAATCTGTGAATGGCCCTTGTGGTCAGCAACAGAACATTGATATGACTTGATTTGAAACGCTGGATACATATCCTTCGACTATAGTAGCCACATTTTCTTGGGGAAAAAGAATAAAGGACAAACCTGAAAAAGGGAGAAATCTGAAAGAAGTTCATAAAGATTTTTTAAAAAAATAATTGTTCATGTTAATGACTTTGATTTACAAAGAAAAATTCAAGACCAAAACAAAAAAGTTAAATAACTTTAAAGGGCAGCTTTCTGACATAAAGGACTGTCCTTTATAATAATGGATACGGGGTCACTGAATTCTTGACTGACAAAGAATGTACCAGTAACATTCTTTGGCATTTTGCCATTCTCAAAGTATTTCTTATCACCAGCAAATTTAGAGAAGTTTTCTTGACTCAGAGATTACAAATCAAGTGCAGTGAATTCTCAAATTATGCCATTACAACTGTTTTGGGTGTACCTTATCCAATTCTGGAAGTTTGTGACTTTTTGGAAAACACCTGGCATGTTCTTTAACGTTTACCAGAGTTGTATGAGTTTATGCTCAATGGTATGGAGGGTACTGCAAGTGAGCAAAAGAAAATAAAGCTTGCTTTTTGGATGGCTCAAACCATTCAAAACATTACTCCAGTCAGCCTCTTACAATGCTCCCTCTAGTGGACTGTTACTATATTCCATGCCCTACTATCCAGGACAATTGAATTTTTTTCCCTTTCAGACCTGATTGCAAAATTCACCTCATGTCCCTGGAATCACGATAAATTGTAGATTTCACAGAAGCCATCCTGAATTGCCATTTGGAAATTGAGCATTCTAATGCAATATGAAAAAAAACTTATTCCGAAACAAGTATGCCTAACAATTTCTTTGTTAACAAGTATGTCTAACATCAATTTCTTTGCTGTTGCTCTAAGCGCTCTAAATACCATAACCAGGTTCAAGAGAACAAACAGGCTTATATCAATTGAGACATACTCAGACTGAAATTACCCTAAGATAGTGGTTCTCAACTATGGCTATGGATCACTGGGGGGGGGGGGCTGCAATGTCATCACAGGGGGTCCTCGAAGATTTGAAGGAATGTTATGATTTAAATCTTGAGTTCAGTCTTTGGCATCCGTTGCCATGGTTCATGGCCACAAAAAGTATTTAAAGTGGGTAGGGGGTGTCTGTGGGGAAGAAAAGGTTGAGAACCATTGTCCTAAGCCAGTGATGGATAACCTTTTTTTCCTCGGGTGCCAAAAGTGCCCGCGTGTGTGTGACTGGGCATGCCAGCGTGCCCACACCCATAATTCAATGCCTATGTGCCCTGCCCCCCTGCGCATGCATGTGCAGCCCCATATTGCCCTGCCCCCCTGCACATGTGCCACCCCCACTCCCCTGTGTTCCCCCCCCCACACGTGTATGCCCCCCTGGCCCATTTTTGGTCCCAGAAGGCTTCATGGAGGCCTGATAGGCCCAAAATGTGGCTGGGGGGGTACACCGTATCCCCCCAGCCACAGTATCCCCCTGGCCCCCGTGCATGTGTGCACGACACCCCCCAGCCCCCTGAACATGTGTGCACAACCCCTGCCAGTCCCCCCCCCCCCACACATGCACACGTGTCTCTGCAGACCAGTCAGTTGGCCAGCAGGAGGCATGCTGAGTCCCTTTTGGGAGAAGGGCGGTATATAAATTTGAATAAATAAATACATAAATAAACGCATATGCAGTGGAGCTGATCTAGGGCGACAGCTCATGTGCCTGCAGAGACGGCTCTGTGTGTCATCTGTGGTACCCGTGCCATAGGTTCGCCATCATGGCCCTAAGCAGTTAAAGGACTAATCTCCAAGATCTGCTTTGGTTTTGGTTTAAGCAATTGGTTGTATGTACTCTTCAACAGTTACCAAAAGCATTTCATATAGCCACCTCCATATAGAAATCTGAAAAATCTTATGTGAGTGTGGAGATATTCATCATCTCTGATTCAGACAACTTGCTAAAGTTAAACTTTGACTAGACTTTTGTGATGAAAATAAAAAAGATGAAACAAAATGGAAAAGAAATGCACTAATTGTTTTTCAATTAGATCTTAGAAACAACTGCTTTTTATATAGATGCAGTTTCAAATGGCTCCCATGTCTCAGATTGTATGCATGTATCCGTTAGGTATGATTCTGAGCATGTCATCATAAATCAAGGTTCCACTTTATTAGTCAAGGCAAACATTTAAAGCTAACTTTATAGATTCCACAAAGAACTGTGAATTAGTTCACATATTCCATTGTACCAAATGTTATGTTTTGAGTGCATTTTGTGAACCCAGCCAATTATGTTTTTTTTCCGAGCAAATCATGGTTAAACAAATCAGGTTTCAGCCCAATCTTGTCTGTCAGAATCAAAGAAAACACTGGTCTGGTCACTCTGCCCCAAATTTTGATTGGATTCTTGTTCTCAGTAATGGACCAAATCCAGTCCAAGAGTATGTGCAAACAGCACATGTTCTCACAAACCTGGTTTCTCTTACCTAGGATTCCTGAGATTAACTGGAATGGGATTTTCATTGGAACCATGTTGGGGGAAATAGAGATAAATGCATCCTCCTGCTAGCTCAATTTTAATTTCAATACTGTTTCCATGGCATACGTTTCAGTATTTGAAATTGTATGTTAATTAATCATGAGAACCAGTTTGGTGTAGTGGTTAAGGCACCAGGTTAGAAACTGGGAGACTGTGAGTTGTAGTCCTGCCTAAGTGACAAAGCCAGATGAGTGATCTTGGTCCAGTCATTTCTCTCTACCCCAATAAGGAGGCAATGGCAAACCACTTCTGAAAAACCTGCAGAAGCTGAAGCAGTTTTTCTAGCCCGACAGCCACTAACAATCAATATTGACATGAAGAGAAGTACATACAAAATTAACCATACCTATCTTACACCATATCTAATTTGTTCCTGTCTATGACAGGAAAGGGGGACCTATCCATGTGGAGAAAAAGCAGCCACATAGAAATGCTCTTTCCTGCTCCACTGTTAGATTTAGACTTGGTGAGGCCCTAAGCTTGGAGGCCTTATTGTTATAAAGTTACACCAGAAGGTCTCAGTAAGGTTGTGTAATGAAAGAGGACATTGGGTTGCCACAAAAACATCTAATTAATTCATAGCAAAGCATTTAAAGATAAAAATACAAATTAGTTTCAAATGAATGTACAGTGTATAGTGATTAGATGCTTATCGTTTGTCTTGATCTCTCTCACAGATTATAATAGTATATCCTGGAAACAATATGTAAGCCTGAATTTTTGAAACAAAAAAAATCCCCCAAAAAAACAAAACCTACCCTGAAATTTTGTGAGGACCTGCATATTGTGAAGCCCTAAACTGTACCTTGTTTTAGGTAAAGGTAAAGGTGTCCCTTGCACATATGTGCTAATTGTTCCCAACTCTAGGGGTGGTGCTCATCTCCGTTTCAAAGCTGAAGAGCCAGTACTGTCCGAAAACATCTCCATGGTCATGTGGCCAGCATGACTAAACACCAAAGGCGCATGGAACACTGTTACCTTCCCACCAAAGGTGGTCCCTATTTTTCTACTTGCATTTTTTACATGCTTTCGAACTGCTAGATTGACAGAAGCTGGGACAAGTAACGGGAGCTCACCACATTATGAGGCGCCAGGGATTCGAACCTCTGAACTGCCGACCTTTTGATCGACAAGCTCAGCGTCGTAGCCACTGAGCCACCGTGTCCCTCTGTACCCTGTACTTTGTTTTGCTTATGCTTAAAACTGGCACTGCCCTACTCCCTAGTTGTATCCCAACTTCTGGGATAAACTTTGATCTAATATGTCTCTCTTGAACAAGTAGGAAGCTAACCACTTCTACCAAATTAATTATCCAGGTCCTGCCAATGTACCTATTAAAAGGAGGGAAGACTGATATAAGTAATTCATTAGCATCAGACTAATCTTTCCCATCCATACTGTTTGGATACCTGAGAAATGCTGTATTGATTAGATAATTTGCATCAAGGGAAGAAGAGAGAAAAATGCAAATGAAACTTCAAAGGGGAACTTTTTTTTTAAATGGTAGATCTGACTGTAAGTTTCCAGCCCAGGCATTTAATTTGCTGTGAAATACTTTGAAATTTCACAAAGCATCCACTGGGCAACACAATTCAGTGGCCCATTCCAGTATGCAAATGCAGGATTTCATTTTGAGTTTCTTGCTTACTTCCTTCTTGAATGGACAATGCAGCACAATGCCTACTCTGACTCTGAATTTGCAAAAATGTCCCTACCTTAGCCATGGGTCCAACTAGCAGCAGCAACAGCTTTTCAGTCAGCACAAATGTAGAAGTGTTTTTTTTTTTTTAAATCCCACAAGACTTACGGTCATCATTGTGCACAATCTGGAAGTTCTTAACCGAGGCATGTGTAACTCTTCCATGGAAGTTCAGCACATAAGACTGAGTTTCATCGTTCCATACAGGGGCTTTGTTATGCAGCTCAATTAAGCTGTCCATTATCTTATTCTGCCATCTCATGAGTAACCCATCATTATCCTAGGAAATTGTGAGAAAAAGCATTACCACAAGTAATTCAAAAATATATCTTCTTAAATATTTATTTGGTTATATTTGCATGAAGAAATAATACATGTACATACAATTGATTCTCACGGTGTACATCACAAGAAGTCCTCTAATATTTTTGAGCATAATTACAGTAACATCTTAGCCTTGCTCCTCTTAAAAGTTGTGCCGCGAAACCTGATATTAATAGACTAAGAAACTAAGTATGCACATACTTGTTCCTCCAGGTTTTATGAGTGGAGTTCAAGGGAGCTTGTAAAGGACAATATTCACATCTAAATTATATATCAAAGCTTGCAATCCTTAGCTTTTGACAACCTGGTGCATATTGACTAGGAATTTTGGAGTGCCAACTCAGGTGGAGGTCATAGATCAAGAAACATTACCTTTGGCTCTTTCCTCAGATTTCAGAATCAATGTTTTCTGCTGTGAATGTTTTGAAGAAAGAATTATGTGCATAGTGATGCCTCATTCCTTTCTCCATCTGAAGCCCTGAGGTAATCATTTTATTTTAAACTATATATATATGAGGTTTATTCTTTGGAAGGAAATGGCCAAACAGGGATCTGAAGATATATCTTCATATCAAACTAGATGACATAATAAATGTTTATATAGTGCCTGATCCTCTCTTGTTTTGTCAATGGAAACACTTCATATTTATATTATATTGTTGGTTGAGATCCTTAGCTGCAGAGCATTTTCCTGCAACTTAGTGCTTTCTATATGTATTAATATACAGTTTTTAACGCTTTTCAACCATGATGGGAATTGTAATTCCACACACCTGGAGGATGCCAAGTTCAGGAAGATTGTTTTAGAATCTTATATCTCCTAATCTAAAAGAAAGTTCTGCATTTTATATTTTTGCTGACACAAAATTTCATGGCAAAAATGCAGCACCCTTTGTGACTAAATGCCTTTCTGCACATTTGGATATTTTATTTTATTAAGCATGATAAACAGAACATCAGAGAAATGGCAACTTGATGTCTACAAACATTGGGATTACTTAGAAGTAATGAAACCTTGTAGGAAGGTTTATGTGTAACTTACATTTCGGGGACGGATTGGCACCCTTTCATTATCAGAATCCATTCCAGGAATGACCACTGTCATTTTTCGAGGTCCTTTGAAACCTAATACATTTGTCTCCTGAAATAGAAATGCCACAACGTTCATAACTGAGTTACCATCATGTATCTCCACAACATGATCAACTCCAGCTGATCCTTAACAGTTTAAAGCCATTTTTCTGATAGCCTGAAGCCTTATATTGCACATGTCTCAGTAATTGTAAAACCCAAGATTGAGTGTCCCAGCACATATATGAAAGAAAAGAAAAAAGAAGGAATTTAATAAGGAAGGAATATGTCACACCTGCCTCTGCCAATCTGCTTCCTTATCTCATCTCCTTCTCCTCTCCATCCTTTGATGCTGCTTCTCCCCACTCCCTACCACTGGGAGGTTGCTTTCACCACTAGGGAATGCTGTGAAAATCCTGCCCCCTTGGTGCCCCAGAAAAGATGCTTGTGGAATGGTGTGAAGCTCAGTCTCTACTTTTCAGAGGCACAGGCGGTGTTATAGGACGGATGTCTTTCTGTGGGTCACCTCCCCTGACCAGAGGATTTAAGATTCTCCATTGATTTCTGCCTGCCTCAAATCCCTGGAGAATCATTGATGAAAACTCTCAACTCTCAGCCAACACGTATGTCTGTCTTGAACTTTTAGTTTGATAGAATCCACTACATTATAATAAAGTGGCAATATGTCTTACTTAAGTGCAGCAAGATCTAGAAGGGTGGTTCAAGAAATAAGCAGATATAAAATGTAACTAGCGTAATACATTCCCTGACAATCTAAATTAAATTACATTGTTTCTTTGCAGATGACAATTCCTTTAATGAAAAAAAAAATCTACAAATTAAATTACTCCCAACCACAAAATATAGAACAGTCATTCCTTCTTTTCTTCATATTGTAGTATATTTTTACTGATATTTGGATCAAGGATGATTTTTGCAGTGAATGGAAAATTCTTAAAAGTCCTTGGTACTGATAAGCAACCTGCCATCTCGGTATGGATTAGTTTAGTGACTGCCTATTAAATAGAAATTTAATGGGGAAATAGTTCACAGAATGGTTCCTTACATAAATAACAGCTGCAAGCTCCTGGCGTACATTGGACCAGTCAGCATTTGCTCTGTCTGGATTTACACCGTTGTCAAACACCGAGAATCGAGTACCCATTAAGTTGGATCTAAAAGAAAAGACAGAAATCAGGCCAGTAGGACAAAAAAGGGCCGAAATTGCACAACACCACTCTTCAGTCTGAACAAGTATAATTTCTTTGGAATGTCATTTTACATTATACACTGAAGTAGCTGCAACACACTTACTAGGTTTTTAGGGTGAGATAGAAGAAGGGAATGGAAAGGTCACTCAATCAGGGCATCTGCTATATTTCTAAACTCCGGGCCTATGAAATTGCGACATGCATGCCTCTCCCTTTTCCTTGGCTAAAACCTGCCCGACCACTGTTTCCTCTCTGCCCCCAGGGACAATCTCTGTTACAATCTGATAGCAAGATGGGTCTGCTTTGTTAGTTTATGCACTAGCTTAATTATCATTTTGGATCTAAGAAATCCTGAGTTATGAACTGAGACAATTCTCTGCCTGCCTGCCTTCCTTCCTTCCTTTCTTTTCTTTCTTTCTCTCTCTCTCTCTCTCTCCCTCCCTCCCCCTCTCTCTTCCTTCCTTCTTTCCTCCCTCCCTTCCTCTTTCCCTTTCTTTCTTTCTTTCTTTCTTTCTTCCTCCTTCCCTCTTTCTCTTTCCTTCCTTCTTCCTTCTTTCTCTCTCTCTCTCCCTCCCTCTCTTCCTTACTTCCTTCTTTCCTCTCTCCCTCTTCCCCTTTCTTTCTTTCTTTTTCTTCCTCCCTCCCTCTTTCCCTTTCTTTCTCCCACCCTCCCTCCCTCCCTCCCTCCCTCTTTCTTTCTTTCTTTCTTTCTTTCTTTCTTTCTTTCTTTCTTTCTTTCTTCTTTCTTTCTTTCTTTCTTTCTTTCTTTCTTTCTTTCTCTTTCTCTTTCTCTTTCTCCCTCCCTCCCTCCTTCCTTCCTGTCTTTCTTCCTGTCTTTCTTTCTTTCTTTCTTTCTTTCTTTCTTTCTTTCTTTCTTTCTTTCTTTCTTTCTTTCAGCTATAACAAAAGTCTGAGCTTTACCCTTTGGTAAGATTGACAATGGCCACAGCCAAACAACCAAGATAGGTTGCCTCCATGGCCAAGCCCTATTCTTCTTCCATAGCAAGACTAGCGAGTAATGTCTGGTGCTGTCAATATAAATTTCTAGTGGGATAAGTGAAAGAAAATAATGGGTAAGTTTCCTGGCTCTTTTTCTCCTCCCACTAAATGTCACCTGCTAGTGGAAAAACAACCGCTAATTCTGCCCTTAATGTGAGGTGGGGTGGAGCAAGTATATAAGTACTTTGAACAGCAGGCTTAGCCACCTGTCATCTTGTCTGACTAACTATATTGTGCAATCAGATCACTCTCCAGAAGCCTTGTGTTTTGTCACTCCTGCAGCCCCAAGCCATGACGGCTAGAGAAAGCAGCGCCCAGCAACCAGAGGAGAGGGAGTGTGCCAATAGCTAAATGTGACTTTAAGCTGTCTCAGCTGTGGGGCAACGAAAGAGCAACGAAACTGAAGAATAGGAAGAAAGATTGTCCGATCTGAGTTAGAACTGCACGGAAACTGAATTTAATTCACAGCATTATTAATGAAGAAACGATGAGATATATTTCTGTGCTAAAAATTAAATGGGTTTCTAAGGAAGCATTTACCAAATCAGATTTTCAGTTCTGCTCAGAATAAATTATATTAAATATGGAATGTCACAAAGTATAGATAAAAATTATTAATATTTACATATTGAGCCTTCAAAATTTATTATGAAGTAACATCACTTTTATAACATCTGACAGCTTCCACAGCCTGAGGCTATGACCGAGAATACTCAACATTGGAATCCAAACACATCTGGAGGGCACTAGGCCAGAGGTGGCTGGACTATTGCTTCCCAAATACAGTTCCCTGGAAACTATAGGTATTTTTTGTTCTATTTTTTTCCCACAGAAGCTGTGAAAAACTGTTAGAAATCTACAACATTCCCTCTCCAAATGACAGTTCTGTAAAGATAAGATTTATTAAACTACTTAGATTGCCTAGCAAATCTGTAATGGGTTGAGTAGAATATTTGGTAACGTTTGAGATCACTTCAGGCAATTAACTTAAGATGGTGTGAAACGGCAACACAATGACTATGTCTGCAATTCTAATGTCTGTGATGAAGAAGAGATGTTGCTTGCGAGCTTTTCTGCCCTAGACAACTGATTCACTGAGTGGCATTTGTTTCTTTGTTCCAGCAAAAAACTGTGATATGATCTGCTGTGCAGTTGAGATTTGTTTCTCCTTGGCTCAAGACACTTTTATTTACATTATTGATCTGCTTAATTATTTGTGCTAAGAACTACTGCATCAGTAAATAAAAACTTTAATTGGTACATCCCACCACTGTATTGCACAGAAGGGTTTTTAATAGCATGGGCCGCATATATCTGTCCATTGAAACCCTCAGAGCCATGAGAGCAAGACGTTTGGCATTCTAAAATGTCCCTGAATTGACTTGCCAATGTTGTGAATGTTCCTTCTCTTGCAAATAGTAAGAAAAATGGGTGCGATGTTTTGCTCTCACAACAATAGCTTAAGAATACATACATACAAAAGTATGGTGCATACTTTTCCAAAATACTAAGGAAAGGGGAAAAATTACATAGAACAGTGTTAAAGTATGGCAAATTGTACATATTTTTCATAATTTTACATTTTTCCCAAGCGTTCTCAAATATCCAGGGTTTTTATCTGTGTGGCAAAGTGAAGTCACTACCCAGAGTGAGCAAGCATTTCTTTCTGTCTGGGATCCAAAGTTTTGGTGCAACCTGCATAGGAGGGTAAAACAGCCCCATCCCTTCCTTAATCGGGGAATCGTTTTATAAAAGAGAAAATCGAAAACAAGCATCCGTGTGGTGCATGGGTGTGTTAAGAAAAGAATCAAAGAGGACAGCAGAAACACAGAAAATTCTTTCTCTGAGGAAAGAGAAAATCCAACCCAAAGTCAAACATCTCAGCAGGAGTCTGAGAGACAGCAAGAGAAAACTTCAATTTTGGAGCTGCAAAACCAATGAAAAGCAGAACTGAGAGACGGGGAAGGAGGAGACCCCGACTAGAGTCTGCAAATCCCAAGTGAGCCTCGCAACCAAACCAAGCCCACTGATTGCAACAGCCCAGGTGCAGGACAAGAAGGAATGGATGGAAATTAATTAAGGAGAGAAGCAACCTAGAACTAAGGAGAAATTTCCTGACAGAACAATTAATCAACGGAATGACTTGCCTCCAGAAGTTGTGGGTACTCGAACACTGGAGGTTTTTAAGAAGAGACTGGACAGTTACTTGTCTGAAATGGTATAGGGCTGTGATGGCAAACCAATGGCACGTGTGCCGGAAGTGACACGCAGAGCCATCTCTCCAGGCAGACCAGCCGTCGCCCATTGTTCTTTCAGGTTCCCATGCAAGGGAGCACCGGAAACCAGAAGACCAGGTGACTGGCGCGCTTGCGCATATCGGAAACCGGAAGCTCAGCTTCCCGTCAGGAAACTGCTCTTCCGGTTTCTGGTGCTCCCCCGTGCGCATGCGTGCGCTCCCGTTTCAGCACTTGATGCCAAAAAGGTTCGCCAACACTGGTATAGGATTTCCTGCCTGAGCTGGAAACTGGACTAGTTTCTCACTGGACTAGAACACCTCCAAATTCTATTCTGATTGATTGAATGAAGAAACAGTGGATGGTGAGTACTGGTGGGGCTGGGGTGTGTGTGTGTGGAGGAGAGAAAAGTCCATTCCCAAGTGTATAAAAGAGGGAATAGGCTGAATAGTTAAGATAAGGAAACAGTGCAAAAGTAAGAAGAGGAACATAGAAACTTAAAGATTAAATAAAAATAGAAATAGAAAAGCTGCAAATTTATGGTTTAAGACAATAGAATAAAGATAGGAATACAAGATAGTAGAAGAAGATAGTTTACTTTTGTACAAATAAAGAGTTTTGTGTGGGAAAAACAAACATGGTATACAGTTTTTGTATCTGTTCTGTATCATAGTAAAAAAAAACCCCACCTAATCTGCCAAACTGTACAGTATTTACAGGGAAATTTGTTGGAATTGTTCCTGGCATAATATCTTAGATTTTTCGAAATCACTTTGATGAAACAACCCTAACCTTAGCTTTCCAATGAAATTCTCCCCATCTCGGCTCAAGTCAGTAGGATCAGTGGAAATCAGATAATTAGATGTCTTGCTCTTTTTTCGTTTTCGACCAGCCAACAAGAAGATCTAAGTGAAAAAAAGGAGATCCGAAAAACACAGCATTGATATGTGAAATCAACACATCTTAATTTACTAACCACAATCTCCAACCATAGCATCTACAGCGTCCTTTCCACTCTTCAGCCTATTTATTACAATCCGTATACCGCCTACTTGTTCAATTATAGATGACATACAAAATATATGCATTAAAAATCAATGTAGAATAATGCTTATTTGCTGTCTTCAATTAAAATCTTCTCTACCTAATATCTTATTGAGGACTGTCGGGTTCCTAAAAAATGAATGTGTGTATGGGGGGTTGTCTCCTGACTTCCAGGGGAGAACTGACCCCCACTCCAAATTACCACCAGGGTTTCTCTGAGAATGCATTCATTTCCCACTGTGCCCTTATCTCTCTAGGGATGGGGACTCCCAGCACCCTCTCTTCTTAAACAATGAGGTATGAAACCTTGAAAACATTACAAATAACATTTCTTGAAAAACATTAGCTACAGTGTGTATGCATGTAGCTATGTGTGTATGTGTGTGTGTGTGTGTGTGTACACAAATGTAAGCATATAACAGTTTCTTCCTTAAAGTATATAATCAAATATTATACGCTTAAATATTATCTACAGAAAAGGGAAAGAAATTGCTATACTAAACTATTGTGCAGGGGCAGGAAGGGGGAACAAAAGGAAAAAAGGAGGCATTAAAAGTATATCTAATTGTAAATATAAAATATGATGTTTTTAAAGAAATCAGACCATTGGTTTTTCTTAAAATACATAATTTCCTTCATTTTTAATTACTATGGTTGAAGTTTTGCACAACAAATTAAATTGTTGGAAGAAATGTCCTTCTGGGTTCAGCTCCAAGTGGGGAAAACGACACTGGACACATGAAGACTGCTTGGAAAGATGGTTTAATGATGGACAGGATCACATGGTTTGAGTTCCTGAACAGAAAAGGGGACGAGATGCAGTGAGTCCCCGGGTTTTATGCCCTCTCTGGCTTTGAACTTCCTGGGGCCCAGAAAGAGTATCCTAATTCGTTGTCAGACTCCCAGAGGGTGGGAGTTTTAGCTAGCCTTACTGGCTGATGTAATCTTCCCAGGTGCCATGTGGTGCCATGTGTTTCTGTTGCTAGATGGGTCCTATTGTATTGCAGATGATAGTCCATTGACAAAGATTGAGTTTCTGCCTCTGACCCATTGACAAAGGGTGGGAGCAGGAAGATGGGAGCTGCTTTGTCTTTAAAACATGCTTCTCCATTTCTCATCCAGGGAAACATAATATTCTGCCTTTTTAATATTTCCCAAAATATTTCATTCCTCTAGGAAAGGGGCGGGTGCTAACTTCCTACAAAACTTAGATCACACTGAATCTTATAATCTATCATCCTCTCCTAGTGAGACCATGTTGGGCAAATTGAAAGGGCAAGGCATGCAGCTGATCTCAAAGACTGCAGTAGCAGAAAACTGAAAGTGAAGTGTAGAGCTTTATAGGTAGCAATCAACACCATGAATTCGGCCCAGAAGCCTACAGACAAACAGTACAGCTTCTGTGAGATAATTTTTTTCTGCTGAACAACCTGGTTCTGGAACGAGCACAACTGGTGGATCCACTGAAACTGGTTAAATGCTGTCCTAGTTACAGCTTTGACCATTTTTGCAGCAGATGCTATTAGTTTAGGAGAACCTCAAATTACACATTAATTCTTTCAGAAAAGTTCAAACCCATCTAGAGCAATTGATAGGAGATCCACCAAAGTAAACTGTTTCTGTACTAACAGTAGTTCATCTCAGTCAGCTACAGCAAAAAATCTTAGATGGAATTTTGAAAATCTGGACAAGAATTTCCATCTGTCAATTGCAAAAGGCCACCTTGCTCGGATTCGCACATACACTACGCTGCTATATTGCAACATCCTAAGTTCTTGGAAAGTACAAAGCTAAAAAACTGACAGTTGTGACTTTACATTGTTGTGAACAGATAATAATAATAACAACAAAACCAGCAATCACCTCTGGTTAAAGTTGGATTGCAGGGGACAGTTGGTTGGTTACTCTTCTCACATCCTCTCTGATATTCAGGATCATGTTTGCCTGGTCTGCTGGATTCTATGACTAAGCATGGAAACTTGGGGATGTCTTTTCTACATTTGTTTTCAAAATAAGGGTGCCCAAAAGTGGGATTCAAGGGGATCAAATTAGTGGGTAAATCCGTCTGGTAAAATCACAAGATTCATTTTTCTCGCCGTGTACATGTGTACATCCAAATTAGACTTGTTTCTCTGTGTCATATAATATATATGGGTATATGCATATTTATTTATTTATTTATTTATTTATTTATTTATTTATTTATTTAATTAATTATTTGTCTTGTTTATGTAGAATATATTGGAGGTGGTGACTCTTTGAGAGCTGTATGTAATGAAATTTCGTTTTAATGTATGCCAATTAGTGTACATTTAAAATGACAATAAAGTTATTCCAAGTCTAAAACTTCGATGAAAGCTCCACCCCTTCCTATCCACTTATGAGGCTCACATATATAGAAAGGATGATGAATGAATGCATGGTGGAATTCATCATTTTATCTCTTCTCCCTTGGTTGCTTTACAGACATCCTTTAAAACCACAATGTTCAGATCTATACTGATTTACATTTGTACAGTGACTCCTTGGGAGTACCTGCTGACACATTCAATTATGGATAATCTCAGCCAGTTTAGGGATCACAGTACTTACCACACGGCAATCCCTTGGCATGATAAATTAATTTGTGTAATCCACACAGGAATAAAACAAATGATTTCATATGGGTTAGGATAGGGCAAGAACCAAACAGCCGTTGTATTTTAATGATCCTATTAATATTTTAATTACATAATGTAATTTATGCAACATATTCCAGTTGTGCAGTGCCAACTGCTTTCCGTGGGCTTGCCCAGGCAAAAAGGGATCGAGTTTTGACAATGGTCTAGTTTGACTGTACAAATCAGGTTTGCTCAGGCAAAGCTGGAGCCGCTGGCAAAACTTGCTCAGGGCTTCGCTCTCTGCTTTATCTTCAAAAACCAGCTTGCTAGGTGCTGCCAAACGTCATTCCGGGCTTTGATTTTTGCCCCCTGAAAATTGCTCAACTCACTCCCCAGTTTGAGAAACCCGCATTAGTATATTCCAGGGGTGAAATGCTCCTGGATCGGACCGGATCGCCCAATCTGGTAATGATTTTTCCCTGTGGCTCGGCGATCCGGTAGTGATCGCCGCCCGGGTGCCATTACTTCCTGGTTTTAACCAGGAAGTAATGTTTTTTTTACCTTCTGCGCATGCACAGAAGTAAAGCGAGCGAGTGAAGCAAGCGTGCATGCGGGGCACATGCGCTTCCGAACCAGTAAGGATGGTAAGTAGATTTCATCCCTGGTATATTCATTATTACAACATTCCTAGAACTCTATTTTTATAATTTAGGTTCTAGATATCTCTTGCAGGGATGTGTAGATTAAAATTCCCTTTCAATCTCCTATCTGCATTTCAACAGAAGCTCTCAATTTTCTCTTCCAAAAAGCCTTCAGTTGACATGCAAAACAGCTGGGTTTTTCTTTTCTTTTCACTAAAACTGTAGCGGGGGTGGGGGATAGAATTAATCTTCATGTCCCATTTTCTATGATTTACATACACTGGTTCCATTTTCATAAAGACCGTTTCTTCTTTGGCCCGCTGAAACAGGCTGACATTAGATCTCTCTCAGAGGAGATATATTTAGCATCCCATTTATCCATTCCTATATGCCTAAAGGACAGTCTTTTTTCTTATGAGCTGTACTGTAATGTCTGAACAGAATTAGAGGCTTTCCTAATCTATCAAACTGCCTAAGACCCAGAGAGAGAGAAGATTGGCATTTTGCTGTGTTTTTCACAACAGTCCCCTGACTGAGGTTCTCTTCTTTCAAAGACAGAGAGGAGAACTTAACACCTTCAACTTGCTTTACAGTAAAGACTTTCTGTGCCGTTGGGGGTCTTAATATCACATGGTTTTGCTGGATCATTTTTGTCGCATGGGCTTTTAATGGGCTCTATTCTTATAGTACGTTGCCTTTGGTGCCTGATAGACAGAGGATGTAATTTTATATTAAATATATACATATGGGGCAATCTTTACATATTCACTAAGGCAGGGGTCTCCAACCTTGGCAACTTTGCTTTGCTGGCTGGGGAATTTTTGGAGTTGAAATCCACCAGGCTTAAAGTTGCCAAGATTGGAGCCCCTGCACTAAGGGGCTTTCCTTTAATCACGCACCTTTTTGTCATTATCAAGATGAAGGTAATAGGTAGGGTAGAGACCACGATCCATTCCTTTTTTGTCTCTAGTGACACGACACTTGATGGTCATTCCATGAGGAGCTGGCTGCAGCACAAATTCCTCAAGATTGTCCTCTTCAATGACTGGAGAAGGTGGCCTTTCTTCTTTCTGTAGTCCAGCAACAAGAGAAAGAGGATGTTGGTGGTTTTTTTTTTACCCCCCCTTTCCTCAAACTCTCTTATCCTAAGCATTCCAGCATGGCCACTACAAAACCATCATTGTTTGTTTTGAAGATTGCCATGTTGATACTTCATGTATCACAACTCAGTCATCTGTGTCTATGATAGTTCTTCCTGACATAGTAGGTCCCATAGTATCCAAAAGCTGGTTCCCGAAAGGTGCTTTCTTCTCTGTCTCTAATGTGTGCAGATGATGACAAAATGCTGGGTTGCATAAGTGTGGGAGGGAGTGAAATGAAGATGGAGGCTGGGATTAATCTCTTATTTAGTTATTCATTTATTTCAAAAATTCATCTGCCATTGTAACAAAGTACTAGGGCAGATTCCAATATGTAAAAAGGAACTTTCAGGTATACCAGTAGTCAAGGTAGTTCTACTTACCTTTACTACCGGTTTGCAATGGGGCCGCACATGCGCTCTTCTGAACATGTGCAGAAGCATTCTGATGACATCAGGCTCAGTGGGTGGAGCCTTCCTCTGGTTTTACTACCGGTTCTATAGGGAGCAACCTACCACTGAAGTAGTCCTTGTTTACTGATAGTAGTTGCAATTGTAAAATGAAATGTCATGGACCACTCTGGACTTACAGGGTCAGTTCCCCTGTGGTTATGAAGTAAATCAGCATAGGTTTCTAAACGAGATATTACATGACTGCAACTTGTGGACTTCCTGCAGCTTCACCACTGACCTTGCTTGTCAGAAACTGGCCGTGAAGGTGTCAAATGGCAATCACATGACTGGAGGATGCTGTAACTTTTGTAAATGCATGCAACATCCGAATCACAATCATATGACCACGAGGACACTAACGAAAGCTACAAGTTCAAGAACCGTAGGTCATAAACCTACAGTTTCAGCACCTTTGTAATTTCAAACCATTGCTGAAGGAGGCAGTAAATAAGTGAGGACTATCTGTAATTGATTCATAAATAATGAGTAAAATCAAACAGAAATATTAGAGATATAAACTAGGGAAGCTGGAAATATGAATGTATAGGACAGGAATCCCAGTTTTCTGCTTTAGTATGCCAAGGATGTTGGCTTCATCTTTTAGGAATCTCTCACTAGTTACCTTTTTGGATTTCTTGACTTTCCCTTTCCGGTTGGAGTTCTTATGGACTACCTCTTCCTCGCTTTCATTTTCCATGGTTTTGGCAGGAACTGTGGAAAAAAAGATTTTAGCAACCACCTGATGGTTATACAGATGACAGCAACATCTAGATTATCCTTCATCAGCAATTTCAGAATTTCCTTTCCCATTTTGTCACTGACAGAAAACCAAATATTTTTGTCACTGATCTGGGGATGCAGCCTTTACTTTACCTAACAGATTTTCAGCCTGTTTTTTTTTTTAAGTGATAAGCACCTTTATCAAGTGAGTTACAATATGCTTCAGATACAAAATACATAGTATATATAACAAGCAGGAAACAAATAAAGATAAATACCAGATAAAACTTTAGTTAGACGCATGTTACAGTGCAATTAACTGCGTAAATGGGGCCTGTAATAAATATGTCTTGAATGTCATTTTAAAGCAAGGTATATAATTCACCTTTGGCTCAAAGGCCACGGTCTATAGGCATGGTAATGAGAAGGACAGAACATGTATCTTAGTGGCAATTCCATAACTTTAAGAATGAAAGGGTATTTGCAAATTTTAAGACTTGAATTTCCCCCCTTTAAAGCAAAAACTGAATCCTTCAAAATGCAAAAAGCTGCTCCGTTTTGTGCCCTCATCTATTTTGCAGGCTATAGATCCCCCCCCAAAAGATATACCGGTAATTAGTTTGTACTTTTTGCACCCTGTCCTAAAGATTGCTAAAGAGGAAGCACGTTGTGTATTCTATGGAAAGTCATCTCATAAATGTTGGGCCACTTCAAAAAAAGTTTTGTTTCTGCTCCTAGTTTGCAGCTGTCACTGACGGACCAGATAACAAGGCTTGCATACTGATTTTAGTTTCAGCAAGTGGCAAGAAGTCTCTGACTATCTAAGTGGGGATTTTTCAAAACAACAGAAATAAGAGCCTGATGAATCACAACTCTCACTTATAGCACCTCAGTACCAAGCATTCTGAGTGTTATTTGAATAAGTGAATGTATCTCCTTTCGGTATTTCTATCAACAAATACTGCACCTACCCTTCTTTTTAGCTTTCTTCTCCTTGAGGCCTTCTCCTCCAGTCTGAAACATGGATGCCGCACTCTTCTTTTTCTCCGATTTGGTTGACTTGGCATTGGAACTGGAATCATCTTCTGTGTCGCTATTTTTTAGCACTACAGTTATTAAGTGAGAAGCTTTTAATCCAGGGAGAAATTAATCAGATTAGATTCTTTCTATTAATACCTAATTTCCTAGCAGATATGCCAAATTTGTCCTGAATCCTCTGAAAAGATGATTTATCGAAGTAATATCCAAGTAACATCAATATCACTTGATATTGGATTCAACAGTGACATCATGAGGAATTCTAAGACCTGCGTCAACTTCAAACCGAACCTGGCCACAGCCATCTTTCTGTTCTTCAGTTGCCACACAGGGGGAAGGAGGGTGCAATGCATTACTAGACACAACAGGGAGCTTTCTCATGAGAACCAAGGTCGTCTCTACTGGCAACAGACAAGGTCAGGGAAAGAGTGCTTGAAGAGCCTACCGATTAACCCAGTTGGTTTGCTCTGGGTTCATTAGTCGGAGCCTTGACAAACTGCTCATGCTCACTTCTAGAGTAATTTTTGAACCCTTCATGCACTTACATTGAACAAAGGTAGGAAACAAATGTGCTTCATGCACGAGTGAACCTTTCTAAGGGATTTGGGGGGCAGTCTGATTACCTCTAAAGGCACCATGCAATGATACACCAGAGGCTGCATTTTATTGGATCTGGCTGAAGCCAGTGGAATCATACCTACCCTATTAGATGATACAGACAAGTATGGCATCATATCCTCCTCCCCTGTCATCCCATATACAGTATTCACATACCAGCTCGAACCCTTTTTTTCTGTTCACACACATACTTAAAGTGCAGTCACATCTACTGCCTTCCCCAGATTCTCTCTCACATATACATAAACACGTAATCATAAATCCAATTGTGATACCTTCTCTGCCTCATTATCAACAGTTAGTATCCAGAATGGCGCATATTATTATTGAGATGCATTTTTGGACAATGGGCCTGTAAGTTCAGTGGAGCAAATATGGATGTACATATAAAGCCTTTCACCTTTGCTTTTGACACGTTTGCCTTTGTTATCCTCATTCACGTGGAAGACAGAGGTTGAGTCTTTTTTCAGAGTCTTTGTAGTTGCTGCCTTGATACCAGCTTCTGCCTTGTTTCCTGTCCAAGGTGAAAGAATGAGAATAGGAATCATTCCAAGTCCCTGGAATGTTGGAGGTGAGGCTACAACCAAGGGATGTTCTACCACAGGTGGTGGACCTGCCCTAAGATTAGGAAATTTTGGTGGAAGATAAAAAAAATGGCTGGAAGAGATAACCTAGCAGAAGATAGAAAGAAAACCGGAACTATTCCTCCTGGGTATTTTGGAAGGGAAAATGGAAAAAAAAATCACAATATATCATATTATATATACTAACTGTGAGTAGAATTGTCATAGTACAAAATTGGAAACAACCGGATATCCCCCCAGAGTCCAGACCAAATGATAGTTTAAAAAATATATGAATGCTCAGAAATGAATAGATTATCTATGGAAACTAAGGAAAAGGAAGACACCGAGTACTATTTAATTTGGAATAGATTGTATTCCTGGTTTGAGAGTAAATCTAAAATGTAAGCGATTCTTTGTCATGAAACCAAATTGTGAATAGAAGTTATTATAAGGATGTAAGTTAAGATAGTGATAGATAGAAGTAGAATTTGTGTATGGAAGTTAATTAGGATAGAGATCCTGATGTAGAAAAACTGTTACTAGCGTTTAAGTTTTGATGTGTTTTTTTTTGTTTGTTTTTGTTGTGTGTTATGGTTTCCTATTTTTTTGCTCTTTTCTATTTTTTGTACTGTGTATTTTAATGTTTGAAAATTGAATAAATACTATTTTTTTTAAAAAAAGGAATCATTAAGGAAATACTATGGCCAATAAGCAACTTCATTTTACCCAATAGGTGATGATGATTATTTTTTTTTTGCCAGAAATTGAAAGTAAAGGCTAGAAATTGGCACAAAAAGTCAAAAATTGTGGTCATGTGACCTCAAGATGCTGCAAATGACTGTAAAGATGAGCTGGTTGCCAGGTTCTGAAAAGCTACTGTATCACGTGACCATGGGAGTGCAGCTGTCATAACTTCAAAATTGGATCATAACTAGCTTTTGGGGGATTTGTTATAACTTTGATTGCTAAGCAACCAACCGCAGGTTGAGGATAACCTGTGCAGATATACAACTGTTTCTGTTTGTCTCCATTTGTTAAGTCCTACTCTTTATCATGTACTCTTTCATTTCAAGTGGCAAAGTTCCATTTGGTCATCCTCCTTACCGAAATAATAAAGTAGTTTTTCAGACAGAAAATGGTCTATCACTGGTCCTTTGCATGAAAGATCTGAGCAATATCACTATATAATCAAGTATAATTACAGTCATTAGTATGTATCAGGAAGAACAATAAACATTAAACAATATTTAATTGGAGTCCTCTTCTATTATTAAAATTCTATGACATATGTGGTGCTGAAGACTATGACTCATGCCCTTGTCATCTTTCAGAAGTCTGCAATTTGCTTCATGTGAAGTAACTCAGAAACTGCAGCTGGTAGAGAGTGTGCCTATCTGCCTGCTTGCTGAGTTGAATTAATCCTGGAAGTTCATTGCATGGGCTGTCAATAGCTTTCCGAGGCTGTACAGATGGGGCCCTCATTTCATTCAATCAATCAGAATAGAGCTGGAAGGGACCTTGAAGATCTTCTAGTCCAGCCTTCTGCTTAAGCAGGAGACCCTATACAATTTGAGACAAGTGGCTGTCCAGGCTCTTCTTAAAAACCTCCAGTGATGAAGCACCCACAACTTCTGGAGACAGGATGTTCCACTGGTCAATTGTCCTCACTGTTAGGAAGTTTCTCCTTAATTCCAGGTTGTTTCTCTCCTTGATTAGTTTCCATCCATTGTTCCTTTTATTTTTGCCTTCTGGTGTTTGGAAAATAAGTTGGCAGCTCCTCAAATACTGGAATACTGCTATCATGTCACCCCTAGTCCTTGTTTTCTCTAGACTACCCATACCCAGTTCCTGCATTCCAGATATTCATTCTTTATTCATTCCAGGCCTTCTCCAAGTATAATCTGCTCACCTTGCACAGCCTAACATGGAAAGAATGCATTAGGTGCCCACCCTGATGGAAATTGGAGGGCTGGGACCAGTGGTGAAATCCAAATTTTTTTACTACCGGTTCTGTGGGTGTGGCAGGGGAAAGATACTGCAAAATCTCCATTCCCACCACATTCTGGAGCCAGCCAGAGGTGGTATTTGCCGGTTCTCTGAACTGCTCAAAATTTCCGCTACCGGTTCTCCAGAACCTGTCAGAACCTGCTGGATTTCACCCCTGGCTGGGACTCAGAGAACTGTGCTACTGTTTCAAAAGTAGTCACCTTCTTTTGGGCAGCTTTCAAAAAACATATTTCCTCCCCAAGGGCATCCAAGGAGAAAAATCTTTGTAAGTTTAGCAATAGATTTTATGAACAATATTAGTCATTGTATTTATTAATCTCTTTTAATTTCATTTTAACATGCTGTAATTTTATATACCATAAGCCAATGGAGTAAGGGGGAGATTGCTTTGGATACAAATATAGCAATAGCAATAGCATTTAGTCTTATATACTTCCTCATAGCACTTTACAGCACTGCCTGGGCAATAATATTTGCATATTGCCCCCAACTGTCTGGCTCCTCATTTTACCGAACTCAGCAAGATGGAGGGCTGAGTCAACTTGAGGCCCTTCAGGATCGAACTCCAGGCTGTGGGCAGAGTTTGCCTGCAATACGGCTTTCTAACCACTGTACCACCAGGGCTCCTAATATGCTAAATAAATAAACATTCAGGTGAAGGGAGAGAGGAAATTACGCTTTTAGCTATAAAGGAGGAAAGTGATTGCTTGTTTTACATCTTCTTGTTGTCTGCTGTTATGAATGTCTTCCATCTTGTGTAGAATCTCAGGCCTGTTCATGATATTAGATTTGCGGAAGTCCTCCCGTTCTCATAAAATTTTTCCATTCTTTTTCTCTAACTAAACTTGCAGAGTAGTCGCTTAAAAAGCGAATTCCACAACAGTTAAAAATAATTTTAAATTTAACCACTTTTAAAAACATGCGCATTGAAAAGTCCACACATCCAAAGCACTAGAAAACAGAAACAAACTTTTTATTCTGGCTATATCTATTCTATAGGTAGCAGCTTATGTGTATGGTTTCCCAACGGCTTTTAGGGAATAGTTTAATTATTAAACTGAAAACTATAGAAGTCTCACGGAGATGAAACCAGTAGTGAAATGCTACCGGTTCGCACCGGTTCGAGTGAATCAGTAGTGATAAAAGCTAAAAAAAAAAGCTAGCGGTTCATCCAAACCAGTATTTCTGACAATCAGCTGTGCCTCTTGATTTATATTCACTAGAAAGCAGGAAATCCTGCTTTCTAGTGGATCTAAATCATGCAGCTGTTTCCCCCCCCCACACACACACTGTTCTACTTACCTTGTTAAGCCTCCTTGTTCCACATGAAGTGTGCGTTTGGTATGCATGTGCATGCATGCACAGCATGCTTTTGGTGTGCATTGCGCATATGCACATGCAGTGTGCTTTTGGCATGCACTGCATATGTGTGTGTGCAGTGCACTTTACCATGCACCACGCATGCACGGGCAGTGAACTGGTGACAATCTGCAGAGGATTTCACCGGATGAAACCACATCTAAGCCAACTTGTCTATGGCCGTTAAATGATCCTGAAATTCAAACTTACCTTTAGTTTTGGCCTTCCTCACTTTACTTTTGTCCAATGAAGTAGCTTTGACGAGCTTTCTTTTGGGCATTTTTGGTGGCTCTTCAATTTCAGATTCCTCCTCTTCCTCCCACTCTTCCTCCTCCTCCTCCTCCTCCTCATCTTCATCTTCATCATCAGACTCTTCTAAAAGTTTGAATAAGTAGAGATCAATAGATAGAAAATTAAAAATGCAAATGTGTTAGGAAATGGTCATTGCCTAACTAATTGGCCAGGTAATATATAAGCCAACATTACATATATAATATAGTTTTAAGAGTATTGCTGAGTCATTCTGCATCCTGATTGGATGAGCTCTGTAACAACTGTATTTAAGGAGAGTTTGATTGTGGTCAGTATCGTGGACATTTCACCATATTGTTCCCTGCTGCTATGTTGTAGATATCTTTGATCTCTTTACATGGTCAATTTGATCATGGTTTATTTATTACTGTGTTTATGAACTGTTTATATTGTTCCTGAATGATTCATGTCTTGTTCTACGAATTGGTAAGAAGTTTTGTATCTCTGGATTGATTATGCATGGCTAAGACTTGGATTGGTAAAAGGACTATGATTTTTGCCTTACTCTATAAGTAAACTACTTTAGAAACCAATTTGTATGCAGTTTATTCACAACTACTCTCAGAACCATTTCCATGCGCAAAATCTCTACGCTCTGCTTCATAACCTTTCCTGGTTATCTCACAATTATATCCTTAACAAAATGTTTCCAAACAATTAAAAGGGGAAAACAGAAGTATTGCATACTGATAGATTCTGTTAGTTGTAGAGCTAACAATGTTCATGTTCTGTTTTGGCAATAGCTATTGTTATAATGATGAAGGATTTGTTCACAGATCACTGCAATTTCACAATTACATTTATCTCATTTGTTACCTCTAGATGAGAGGGGCAGCATATCAATCAATCAATCAATCGATAAAAAATTAAATTTGCATGATACTTTCACTCCATGTGTGCTACCGGATAGATTAGGAGCAGAGATGTCTATAAGATGTGGTCAAAAAACATACATTTTTCACTTGGAAGGAACACATTTTTATACGTGATTACATTGTCCTGGCTGCCATTTTGATTTTTTTGACCATATCATGCAGGTGTCCATGAGAGAGGAAATGCTATATTTTCAGAATTTTTCCATTTCATCAGGTTGGAGATTAAACTAATATTTTTTACATTTTAAAAAATGCAATCATGATGTTGGAAAAGGACAGTTTCCACACTTGTGATGAGTTTTTTTTAAAAAGGTAAATCTAGAGGTAGAAATTTTTTTTTGACTGTACACCAATGGTTTTGAAGCTTGCGTATGAAACAGCAATTTGAAAATGTGTAGACTTCAACTCCCACAATGATGTCCACTCCCACTGATGTTCCATTCTCCATGCTCCACCTCCCTCTGGCTGTGGAATTCTGGGAGTTGAAGTCCATACATCTTAAAGTTTTCTGTACTACAGAAAAGTCCTTACTTGTAACATAAGAGCCAGGAGCTGGTGGTACCTTACCGTATTTCTTTATTGGTGTCTTGCTGATGCTGGAATGAGAAGAAGAGGTTTCCTTCTCTTTTTTGGGATCCTTAATTAATCTGGCGTATGTGATTTTCTCATCCTGTTCTCGTGGCTTCTCCTTTTTAGTTTTTTTTACATTTCTGACAAGAGCTTAGGAAGAGACACTAGAGTCAAGACAGGCATTTGAGAAACGAAGGACGGGGTATAATACAGGTACAATACTGACAATGGGACGAATGCAATGGTGAAATGTAAAATTTGTTACTATCGGTTCTGTGGGTGTGGCTTGGTGGGGGTAATATGACTGGGTGGGCGTGGTAAACTTTTTTTTTAACCTTTTTAAAGCATTTTTTTACAACCTATTTGGGTGAATAGGTTGTAAAAAATGCTTTTAAAAGGTTAAAAAAAAGGCTCTGACGATCACAGCTGTAGCATCAAATCGTCAGAGCCTTTTTTTACCTTTTAAAAGCAGGAAGTAACGACATCCGGGCGGGTGGGCGGAGCCTCATGCCGCCATCGCTATCAGTTCTCCAAACCACCTACCACAATCGCTACTGGATCACCTGATCCGGTTCAAACCAGAAGCATTTCACCCCTGGACGAATGGAATGGCTTTGGAACAGCAGCAAATACCTTGACTTTTGGAATCAAATTAGATTGTTCTATGTTTTGCTTGACCTGTGTTGATTATTGACACAAAAAGATGGTAATACCCCAATTGCTACAGGATACTTTGGGTGTGCCCTGGCTAATGTGTGTTTGCTGAATGAATTTGACTACAATATGGTATCTGCACTCTTAGGAGCTGATCATTCTTAAGATCACACTTGATGGGAAAACAGCATTTTCTAACTCATTCAGGAGAGATTCCCATAAAATTAGGGGATCCAAACAGTGGTGGATTCCTCCCAGTTCCGCCGAGCCGGTAGCGGTGACGATATGACATCACCGAACCGGTTCTGCCTCCCACCCCCCGCATTATTCTTACTTTTTATTTGGCCCCACCCCCAATTTATTGCTGCCTCCTGAGTCCCAGCTGATTGGCTAGAAGGAAAAAAACTGTTTAAACTCTTGCCGCAGGGCTTCAAACGGCCACCCTACAGCTGATCAGTGTTAAAAGGCAGTATGGTGGTAGACCAGTGCCTCCAAAAACAAATGAGTAGACTGGTGCCTGCAAAAATAAATGGGTAGACTAGTGCCTCCAAAAACAAATGGGTAGACCGGTACAGCTCTGCAAGCAGTTAAAAGCCTGGTAGATCAGTACCTCTGCTAATCCTAAAGAATTGTCACATGGCCATCAAGCCACGCCTGCAAAATAAGCCATGCCTACAGAACCCGTAGTAAAAAAAAATTAGAACCGACCCCTGGATCCAAAGTACCATACTAGCTACGGAAGGCCATTTCAGTCAAGATTTACCCACTGAAAATACTCCTTCCTCTTTTGGACAGCAAGTACCACTAGTCAGCATTTTACCAGTGAAACTAGAAACATCTGTAATGGAGACAGTGTAAAATTATGGCAGGGGGAGTTTAGCCCTTCTTACTCTTTAAATGGCTTCTTCCTTACTCTTCAGGGATTCAGATGGAACCTAATTCCGACATGTGAATTTTCTTTTCTGCTATTGTCCCATCTTGTTTTCTTTTAGATGAGACAGTGGCAAATAGTTGGCTGAAAGTCCCATCTTTTCACCTACAAAATTTAAATGATCTCTAAATCCTGAGCTTTCTTGGGTATAAATTGATTTGATTTCTGTGTTCCATTTTATATTATAATATGACATAATAAGAATGAAAGAATTTAAACAACCAACAACTGTATATTTATAAAGTTACAATCATGTCTATTCTACTGATGGTATGATTGCACAAAGGTGTATGGAGGATCTTATTCTGGTTATTTTTACTTCTTTTTCCTTTATGTACTAAACTTACATGCAGATCTTTTTTTCCAGCAGATACAATCAGGTGTTTATTGCTCTTCAGAACAAATATATTTGTTAGCTCATTAAATGAAATACCTTATGGAGAATCAACATGGTATAGTGGCTATAGCTTTGGACTAGAACATAGGAGACAAAGATTCAAGTCTACCATCTGCCACAAAGGAGTCATTATGGTGAGGAAGGATTATGATGAGTACTATGAGCTTCTTGAGGAAAGGTAGCATATAAATCTTGCATGTGTAGTAAATAAATATTAATTAGTAAACTGAAAACATTAAAATATTAGCAATCCTACTTTCATCTGTCAACTGTTTTGAAAGAAAGATATATTTTTGCCTATATACTAAAATTTCAGTTGTTCAGAAACCCAGGAGAAAGAGAAAGATGGAAGTTACACCTCTGAGTATGGCCTAGCCATCTTTCCAAGGGGACACAGTGGCTCATGGGGTTAGGGCACTGAGTCCAAAGATCATTGAGAGGTCAACAGTTCAGTTAGTTCAAAACTCAAGAGTGCAAGCTGTGAAGCAATGAGCTCTCATCAATTTGACCCAACTCCTGCCAACTTAGCAGGAGTTGAAACCATGCAAAAATGCAAATAGATTAAATAGGTACAATTTGATGGGGGGAAAATATGGGCATGAAACGAGCCCCCTTGGGTGTCCCTTGGGTGATGTCACCAGCTAATCCTTTCAACTTGGAAGTGCCTTGGTAGATGCTTCTGACACAAATGTAGCAGTAGTAGTTCCCACCACCCTTCCCCAGTACGATGACCTGAAAGCTCCGTGATTCTATGCCCGACTCCTACCAAAAAAGAAGATAACAGCACTGAGTCTTCTTCATAGACCAATATCTATATTTCTGGTATGATAATTAACTTTTGCTCCTCTCCTTACTAGTTACTGAAGCATTGTTGGCTTCTTCTGCAGAGCTTGATTTTTCCTGCTTTTTCACTCTGGATTTTTTAGGCTTTGCCTCCAGTGTAGTGTCTTTCAATTTCTTCCTCAACTTCTGCTCCAGCAGATGGGTAGCTGCAGGTAGAAACAAGTTGCAAAAAGTGATGGAGATGTAGTATCTTAATGATAAAATGGTCTCTACATTGAACTATGTTAAGTTCACAACATAATAACTATCCTACATAAAGAATACCATCAGTGTCCTCCTACAAATCAAGTATCTCTGTTTAATAAACATCTGCCCCCAATTGTTTAGTATTGACCACAAGTTCTGATGACAGATATGGGCATTTATTGGAAATCTCTGCAGAATTTTAAAAAATTGCTTAATAATACTCAAAGAGAAAATGCAGTTTACAGTATTATCATTTGTGGGAGAGACCTCTGTAACTTGCTATGGATATCAATAGTTCTATCTCTGGAATCTCTGCTTCAAAGTATCTGATGAAGAGCATAGAGAAACACTAAGAAACAGTATTCAAAGTAAAGGTTCAGAATACCAGACTTTGGGGTAGTGTGCGGACAAAGGTCCACATAGAGTGTGGTAGGGGATAAGGACATCAGCAAACAGGCCATTGACACCTGAGCTGACCATGGTACATTAAGGTAAAGGTAAAGGTTCTCCTCGCACATATGTGCTAGTCGTTCCCAACTCTAAGGGGCGGTGCTCATCTCCATTTTAAAGCCAAAGAGCAGTGCTGTCCAAAGAAGTCTCCGTGGTCATGTGGCTGGCATGACTAAATGCCAAAGGCGCACAGATCACTGTTACCTTCCCAGCAAAAGTGGTCCCTATTTTTCTACTTGCATATTTTACATGCTTTAGAAATGCTAGGTTGGCAGAAGCTGGGACAAGTAACGGGAGCTCACTCTGTTATGTGGCACTAGGGATTCGAACCGCTGAACTGCCAACCTTTTGATCGACAAGCTCAGCATCTTAGCCACTGAGCCCCGTGTCTCTGATGGGTGTAATGTAATGGTACATTTGGATTCACAAAAACAGCTCTTTCCTTCCTTCCTTCCTTCCATCCATCAAAAGTTAAAAATCTGAATAGATTCTATAAATCTTGTCTTGTAGTGACAGTTTTCCTCTGTCCCAACTTTGTGTTCCCAACTTTTCTGCCTTCAGTGTATTTATCTAGTTTTTACTGTTAGAAAATGCATGAGTATATTTATATTGGTCACAAAAAGCAAAATTAATGTTACATTTATCCTGAGAACAGAATTTATACATGACTGATTTACAATATTTGAATTGTAGTTTTTGACCTGTGCTGATGAGAACATGTACAATGGCATGTGCTGGATGCTTCTGTTTTTGTTAATGTGTGTCCATTTGTGTCACACAAATGCAACCCATACTGGTTGCCTGAAAAAAGAAGGGCGATGTGAGGATTGGCTCTGAATCAAAACCTAATAACAAAACAGTCTTTTATGATTGGACAGTGTGAAAAGATACCATAACTCAGGCCTACTTACAAGTGACAAATACCAGGAGGAGAAGTAAATGAGTAATTTCAGAGAGGCTTGCAGCCATGGGCATGTTACAAAATAAACAAAGCAGCCAATACATAAAACCAATCTACTACTGCCAATCCCACAAGTTAAAATTTGAGGGTTGATGCCTCTAAAATTATGAGTTGGTGAAAAATATTTTTTAAAATATAGTTACTGGTTTTTCAAAACATATGAAGTAAGCCATAATCACATTATCATGGTTTTTTTCTTCCTAACCAACAAGGTTAGAAATTTAAAGAAGAAAAAAGAGGAAAGAGAGGGGAATGGGAAGCAAAAGCAAATAAAAATAAGAAAGGTAATTAAAGCAATGCTAATAATAATTACTTTCAACTCAAGTTAAGATTTTTAAAATTTAAATGATCAAATAATAAGCTTTTATAACTCCAAATGATATTGGGTTTCATTCCTTTCCAATTAAAAAGCAAAAAGAAAATGTGATGAAAATAGGGCTGTGACTCTCTGCAGCCATTAAATCTATTTATTTATTTATTTATTGGTTTGATTTATATGCCGCCCTTCTCCGGAGACTCAGAGTGGCTTACAATGCGTTAAGGAATAGCCTTCATACTTTTGTGTATACCTGCTTAGTAGGGCTTTCCCCCCACTCACCCCCCAAGCGGTGTTCTTTTTTTATACAAAGTCAGTTTATTGCCCCCACAATCTGGGTCCTCAGTTTACCTACCTCGGAAGGATGGAAGGCTGAGTCAACCTTGAGCCTGGTGAGATTTGAACTTGCAGTAATTGCAGGCAGCTGGCAATTTAAGTGCTACTTTAACAGCACTTAGTCCACTGCACCACAGGCTCATTATCATAATGGCAATTAAGGCTTCAGGTATCTCTTTGCTGCCATCTAGTGGTCATTCAGATTTTTGGTAGCTGAGCTACACCTAGTGAAACCATCCTGTTATGAACAGTGATGAACAAGGACAGAGCCAACTACACCCATCTTTAATGAGCATTCAATTATTTTGGGCTGCACAATGATTAGCCCTACTCTGATGGCTAATGAAACCTATGAAGAAACTGTCTTATTCAGTTTCATAGTAAGTCATAATATGTAATATGGGTTATACTTGGTCTAATTGTATCAGCTGGAATTTTGCCATAAACTAATGAATATGTATCATTCTTCATTCTTTTTACATACAAAAATATATGTATGTAATGATATGGTACTTTATACAGCAATTTGCCAGGTAGGAAAATTTTGTGGGAAAAGTTTAAGATTACTTAAATATCACAATGTATTCTAGTGACCTGCTCTATATCTCCATTTCTTCTGGAAGAATTGCTGTTTATTGGGTAGATTTGCCTCATATTACTAAACTTCAGTATATTAAAATGGATTTGATTCAGTGTGTTATAGGATCTCAGCCACTGTCTTAATATGATGTGTAAACCAAGACATCATAATAACTCATAATATGGTTTCTTTTGGCATAATGTGTTATGCAGTGGTGGGATTCAAATTTTTTTACTACCGGTTCTGTGGGTGTGGCTTGGTGGGCATGGCATGGCTTGGTGGGCATGGCTTGAGTGGATGTGGCAGGGAAAGGTTACTGCAAAATTCCCATTTCCTCAGGAGGAAGAGAATAGGTGGGCAGGGCCAGTCAGAGGTAGTATTTACCGGTTCTCCGAACTACTCAAAATTTCCGCTACTAGTTCTCCAGAACTGGTCAGAACCTGCTGAAACCCACCTCTGGTGGTTATGTGACTTCAATAATTGTGTTTGATAACCTGATCTCCATAAAATTGTATAACAGAAAGTTTTTGGAACTTTCTGTTATATTTTTGTGGAAACTCAGTATGTATCCTAGAAGTAAAATCTGCCCAGCACAGAAGAATACATATTAAAATCAGTGTCTGTTTCAAGTTGGAAGCTCAACATCTCAGTCCAATTATTGAAAGCCAGGGCAAAATTAGTTGAGGAGATGGTATTTGTAAACTATTTCCACTACCTCAGCACACTGAACTAAAAATCTGAAATGTGGCACAGAAAAGTAGGAATGATTTGTCCCAGATATGGCAAAAATACTTGGTAATTATTTGATGAACAACTTTTATTAAGGATCGTTAAATAGCCCAATAAGGACTGAGATGGTATCTTTGACATGTAAGTAGGATAATGCCTTTTCTTTCATTGTCAGGGGATTTCAGCATTTGATAAACAGTACAGTAATAAAGTTTGTAACATTTTTCTAGGCAATGCTTATTACAACGGCAAGAAACCTGACTTTGCTTTAAGATGCAGTTTTGTGCATCTTCTGTGAGATCTGCCTTTGTGTAAATATGTTTAGAATTGCACTGAGAACCCTCCACAGTAGTTTCTAAGGATGTATATTCAATCCCTGTATTTGGAGTCAACATCTGATGGTCTGTGTTTGATATCTGACAGAATTTAACAGTCAGTCTCCATGGAAACCAAGAAATATGTTTATATTTTTTTCTTGCACCAATAATTTCAAAAGCACACAGGCATGTGAGAAGAAGCGGCAGCAATGCAGAAACATCTGGAGTATCCTTCATCTGAATGACATTAATATCTAGAGAGCTTATATGAAAAACTGGTAGGAAATTTTAACTTATTGCTACCATTTTCATCACCATCACACTTGCTTGAATTTAACTGGCAATGTTTATACAACATAATCTCATTATTAGAATCACTGATTTAAAACCAAATAAAGACAATAAAGTCTAGAAAATTCCATTCCATAACCAAAGTTTAAAGATAGCAATGATCCTTAAAACAACTTACCAGTCAGAGTTCCAATTGATAGCAAAGAAACAAACAAACAAGATACTTTTTACTAAATTGGTCAATAAGGATATCACTAACAGGGAGACTGAACATTGCAACTCAGCCTAGATGTCAGAGAAAACACGGTGGCTTCATTTGCTTATGTCATGGCAAGACCAGTTGTTATTTCTCTCCAATTGCAGTGAGATCCTTTTCAACAAGCTGGTACAAATTTGGGAATATTCCTCAGCTTTTTTGCTGCTTTGTAGCTACAATATTGGAACTGTCCAATATTGATATAAGAAGACTTAAGCAGAATGTTTTAAATATAATTGCTGAGTTTGTATGAAAGCCAAGTTATACTGTGATGTGAGACACGACTCCTGAAACATTATTTCTTCTTGAAAGTGGCTATGGAAGGACTCCAGGTACAGAAACCCATACCCATTCCTTAGGTTTGTTGTGGAGAGAGAGTGTGCATTTCTTTATAAAACAAGGTTAAAGCAGTTATGTCACCTTTGCTTTCAAATGATGGGGCTAATCAACTTGAGTATTTGCAAACCATAGAAAAACAAGGCTTTTAGACAAGGACAGGTTTACCAAGGTCCTTGATAAATAAGAAAGCATGCAGGCAGTGTTGTGTTATGTAGTTGCATACCTAATTTGTGTGTCTTCCAAGCCGTGATGTGCAATTTTAAAATTAAGGTGAGAAAGCACATTTTCGGCTGGATTTGGATGTTTTGAAGATATGGGGTGCTGCAGTTGCTACCAGACTTGATACAGCACTTAAATTTTTTGGAGGTTGGCAATGTTGTTGGGTAAAACCATTCAAAGCCTTGCTGGCTGCTTGTCTTTATATAGAGGGAAGAAGGAAAGGTTGCACTACTATGTCTTATGTTTTGTTGCTGAATTAAGAATGTTGCAGGTATGATTTATTGAGAAACCAAAAATGGGCCTGGATAAGATGGTGGAGATTGTTCACCTATTATGAATTGCCTACCTCTAGATACTCTCCCTCTCTCTCTCTCTCCCCCCCCCCCCACATACACACACATACAGGTTCTTTTCAAATACAAGGAAGCAGAAAGAATTAACACAGTCACCCCTATTAGATGACATAATAAGGGGTGGAGGCAGAAGACACCACTTTCCACCCATGTACCTTCCTTTATTACACAATAGTAATATCATAATGCTGCAGCATATGATCAGATATGAATACACACATTCATTCACTCACTCACTCACTCACTCACTCACACACACACACAGTTGGTAGATCTGAACCATTGGCTGCATTTATTAGAGAGTATCAAAGACTGTTTACAATAATCTTGGACATGATACAGGAGTTCAGATAAATGTGATTGGGTGATCATGACTCTGTGTTTCATTGAAAGGTGAAGAGAGGATTTGGTGCTGGTGGATTGTATACTTTTAAAAATAGGGAATAACTATTTCTTGCATCACAGCAAAATCTAGAATCTGTGAAACATCACAGACTTTGATGACACAAGCTTTATGGCTTCAAGGCCAAAATCTCTACCCCACCCACCTTCATCTTCTTTTTGTAGCGTCTTACCTTTTGAAGAGATGTGAAGCTTTCAAAAATTTACATTGATTATGCCCTTTAGGTGGGTCATTGCACGGTTATCGCTCCGTTATGTGTTAAAACAGGATTGTGAGACTATATAAGATGCTCTCAAATACCACAGCACAGTTCCTCCAAGATTGAGGTCACTCAGAAAGACTTCACAGAGGAAGCAGATGGATCAAGATTACCTTACAGTCAATCCTATTAGTCATAAACTATAATTAATTGTGACTGATCAAATGCAGGTCATGCAGTTGAGAAATATGCTTGAAAAATGGTGCTAGCGCAGAGTCTGTTAGTGATGTGAATGATGCTTGCAATCTTCTTTTATGAGATTAATTTGTTCAGATTAGCAATCTCAGCCTTCTGTCTATGCAGGGAGACAGAAGGTAGCTTATCTAATTAAGGCTAGATGTTGCAATAATGTAGGATGATAAACAGGGATTAACTGTAGGGATTGTGCCCACCTATCCATAAAAAATATGTGTCTACATGAGAAGGACAGTGATCTCAGCATAAAGCTCTGAGTTATGGAACAAACAACCTTATGCAAGTGCCTGTTGAAGGAAGGGTGGGATTGAAATGCAGGAAATAATGATCAGGATGTAGTTATTGGCCATTTCAACACTAATGATGTTAAATCCTGTTTATTACCAAGTTATCCAGCCACGGTGATAATTGAATGACATTTTAAAACATGATACTTCACAGGTGTGAAAATCAACATTCTAATCTCAGGAGCCACACAATTTGTAAACAGAGAAATTCAAAATGGTGTAGAGGCATATGCAGTATGTGAGGCAAATGAGAACGACCAAGCTAAAGGCTGGATAAGAAGTTGTTTCTTACCTGTTTAAGTTTTGGAGGTGCAGATTCCTCATTTGCACTAATAAAGGGGGAATTAAAAAAAAAAACACCATGAGGAATTGGGAAGGTCCATTTTAAACTGGAAGCTAAAATGTTTATGGAACAAACCTGGGCCATCACACCCTCCATGAAATAGAAGTCGATTTGATTCCTATAGTTCAAGGCTGTCAAACTCCCGGCCCGTGGGCCGGATGCATCATGTGCTAGGCATGCCCATGCCCAGTTTAGAGAAGGGGGAAAATATCTCAATATGTTACTTTATTTATTTATCTATTTATTAGTTTGATTTATATGCCGCCCTTCTCCGAAGACTCAGAGCGGCTTACAATGCATTAAGCAATAGCCTTCATACTTTTGTATATACCTGCTTAGTAGGGCTTTCGGGCCCCCCTAAGTGGTGTTCTTTTTTATACAAAGTCAGCTTATTGCCCCCACAATCCGGGTCCTCATTTTACCTACCTCAAAAGGATGGAAGGCTTGAGCCTAGTGAGATTTGAACTTGCAGTAATTGCAGGCAGCTGGCAACTAAGTGCTACTTTAACAACACTTAGTCCACTGCGCCACCAGGCTCTCATGATGCCACCATGACATGAGTTTGACCCCCCTGCTATAATTGATGTCCCTTGTTCTGGGGTTTTATTTCAATTGCTAAGTCTTAGCCTACAATCCTAACATTTTTGTTATTCTGTTTATTTATTAAATTTATATAGATGCCTATCTCACTTGAATGTGACTCTGAGTGGCATATTCCCTAAAAACTTTAAGAATATACCGTATTAGATGTCTATTTGGTTCTGCTTCCAAACCCACATGCTATGATCAAAGAATATATACCAGTGTAAAAAACATGAGGATTAAAGGTGAAACCTAAATGTGCCAGCAGATGGCAGTGCAAACATTAGTAATACAGCATATACTGTTCATGAAATGGGACATTTCACTCAAAACTATAGACCAGGCAATCATATGGTGGAATCATTCCTCAATTTGTTACCTATGTACCATACTTCTTAATCCTTCTCTCCTTCTATGATACTGATTCTAATCCATGTTCTTCATCCTTGATGTAAGGAGGTGTGCCAGAATGAATAAATCCATGCCGAATGCTGATATTTCCACCTTTCTTAAATGTTAAACTGAACCTTCCATATCTGATCAATTCTAGCTAGCATTATTTTTATATCAGGCACCCAAAGTATTTTATATTGCTGATAACCTTACATAGTTTGAATGCAAGATACCTGAAACATTGTACTTTCCGCCACACAGACTTTTTCTGGATGCAAACAACTGGGTCTCTTTGTTGCCACCTGTTGGCTATGCAGATTTATGCAGCTCACTCTCTGTTCTTCCTCAGAAGCCTTGATCGGCATACTATATATATATCAATAGAAATATATTTGGTGGGGCAAAAGCCTCTTAGCTATCTTATTCCAACTTTGCAATCTTCTACCCAAGAGGCAAGTTGACCCCTTCACTGATCAATGTTAGTTAGTTTCTGAACAAACTAGGGTTTAATGCAATGTGTAAGCCCAGAAATTGTCTTGGATCCGGGCATGAGATTTAAGAAGATCATAACTGGTTTGTGTTTCATTTTTTAACGTTAGTTTCCCTAAATATAATTAAGACTGTTCTTCACTGTTGAAGGATACTATACAGGGACTAATGGATTTGAATTACCTGATGGCAATTTTGGAATGAATATTAGAAAAAAAAATCTACCAATAAAACAAGTTTCACACGGTAGGATCCCCTTTCCTGAATTTATACAGGCAACGAGTGGATAGCCAGCCCTCTGTCAGGGATATGTGTCCAACACTCTGATTCTATTTTATTTTTAATAGCTGATCCTGGCAGTCTCTTTGTTGATTATCTTACATTGCTGTTCTATGAAAGATAATTTAAATAATATTTAAGTTGCCCTAAATGGTTCTTTTGCAGCAGAAAGGCAGGATATAAACAAGCTGTTGCAACTCACTGATGGCCAATGCTATTGAAGAATCATGGGTATTTTAGTCACAACAGGAGCCAGATACGAGAAGAGTGGCTTATTCAATTGTAGATAGAAGGAAAAAAGAGATATATTGTAGTAGAAAGAGGAAATGGCCTTGAAGGACAGGAGGAAAAGCCGATATTGAGGCAATGGTTGGATAAATGGGGCTTCAACTCAGGCCAAGAAAGTAAGGTGAGAAAACATCTTAGACAATCCCCTCCCTAGTTCACACGAAGATAAAGGGATGGAAGGGAGATGCCACCAGACTTAGTTGTTACAATAAAAGTAGTTCTGACCTATATAACTGGACTATCTTATATGACGGATGTATATGGCATTCTCATAAAAAAAAGACATTTATGAGAATGCCATATTAAGTAGTGATCAGTATACTTATGTTCAAGACTCAAAATAATTAGAACACAGGTTCACTGGGGCAGCAATAAATATTAGAAAAGCTATAGTTTTCTAGATGGTAAAACCTACATCAACAGTTTTCTCTAGCATTATTGAAATGCATTTGAATGGTCCAGAGAAATTTGCATCCAATAGAAACTTACAATAATTCCAAACCAGCAAGTTGGGTGAATAATTCCATATTGCAAATGGATGCAAACTGAGAGACACTATCTGGTGAATTCACAATAGAGATGGGGGTCCAACCAGTAATCTCGTAACCAGGGAAAGATTTCTTCTGTTTTAATCCAGCCTTTCTAAACTTGGTAACCCTGAGATACGTTAGAGTACAACTCCCATACCTGCTTGTCATCAAAGAATGATAAGACTGATATTCAAAACATTTTGAAGCATGGACATAACACAAAGCAAATCCTGCCTCTTTATAATAGGCCAAACTATCTCAGTTTGCCATGGCTGTAGTAAACCAGTATTTTTAAAACTGTGTACATATCAATTTGGCCTGAAGTTGTTATTTTTCTTTTCTCCCTGCAGTATATGGAAGTTTAATTACTAGACAAATGAAGTGATCTTTAAGTACCGACAAATGCATGCCATTCTAAACCCTCTTTAGCTCCCTATAGCTCACAACATCCAAGGATTTAATTTAAAACAAATCAAGTTCTCATTTTTTAAAGTAGGAGCAAAATATCACAAGACAGCCAAATCTTCTCAGATAATTTAATTTTTTCTTAGCAATGTATTTATTTAAGCGCTCACAACATTGAATGAAATTCTATCACCATTGATCTTTGCTATAATTAATGAAGATAAAATAAAGGAAAGAAATTCTTCAACCAATCAAGCTGCCTGTCTAGGAAATAGTTTTGAGGTCAGGCCATTAAATGGTTGATGTGAAAGAGCAAACTTTATGCTTAGAGACTGGCAAGCTAAACTAGTTTTTCACTCATTTCTCTCACTTCACTCCCTTTGTTTATTTTGTGCTAAGAGAACCCATAGGAAACCATCTGGAGCTACAATATTATTTATTGCAAATATGATATAATTGATAATGTTGAAAATCTCTGACATTTTCATAATCTCAAAGGTGCTTTTTCAAGAGGCAACTGGACTGCCTTGTTTTTCTTGGAAGACATTTCACTTCTCATCCAAGAGCTGAAGAAGCTCCTGGGATGAGAAGTGAAGTATCTTCAAAAAAACCCCAGAAAGTCTAGTTGCCTCTTGAAAAAACACCTTTGGGACAACCATGACCTGGATGACTGAGAATCTCTATAGACATTTTCACCCTTAAGAGCTTCCTATTATTTTAATTACAAGAAAGGAGATGTTGAGAAGGACTTCAGGTCCTGTAAGCATCAATACTCTTGATTAGCTTGATTACTACCCTTTCCCCACCACCCCACCACCCCCATTGGCCCTGACTTTCTATCCTGAACATACAAGCAACAATAAAACAGATTTTCCCTTTCCTTCTAGAGGGAGGGGGTAAGCAAATTTATAGTAGTCATAAAGATGAGAAAGAAATTCACCTAGAGATGGTGAGGCAATTGAAGCCACCTCATTCCAAAACTGGAGGCAGCATTGAAGGACCCGATAAAATAATCTACTTTCACTTCCAATCTAGATTTCCAATGTCATGCCAAAGATAGTTTATCCTTCCTTAAGGAGAATATACATAGACTTACCCTTCGGATGCCCATACTTCACGGAGGATGTCTGACTGAAGGGGCATTGTAAAGAATGTAGAACCCTAATTCAAAGAGGAAAAGGCTTGCTCTTGGAGAGAACTGCCACCTTTTTTGCAGTTGTATGGGAAGAATACAATTTATTCTCCAGCACCAGCATAAATAATGTCCTGTAGGATATAGGACTTCAGTGTCTTGTATATCAAGCCAAAGACTTCACTGCCTTCATCTTGCGGGTGTTCCTTTTTTGATTTTCTTAATATCCCTGTATCACATGTTGATTAACCTTCAAAGCCTGCATACCATTCATTGATTCAAATATTGATTCAAAAATATTCTGAAGCAGTATAAAACGTCAACCCAGGATTCTTCAGCTAACTAGCGGAGATGTTGGTGGAAAGATAGGGAAGAAAAAGAACTGGAAAGCTAGGGAGATTATGTTTATTCCTTCAAATAACCTAATAGGATTTCAGGGGCTGATGGATGTTACTAGGCGAATGGGACATCTGTCGCTGCAATTTATTTAAACAGGGCCAAGAGAAGATTATTGTAGCTTTGTAAGATGGTCTGTACTATGCCTGTCAAATAATGCAATAATGCAAGTGGCTCTTTTGTGCAATTATCCACACTAATGTTGTAGCCTAGAATATTTTTTTCACTAAATTCTCACTGGCAAATGTCTTTGGACCATAGTGGCATTGATAGTTCCATAAATTCTAACTCCAGTTTTGTAATGCTCATTTGGAACAAAAAAAAGAGGCTATAATCTGGTTTAGAGATTCCTAATTCCCTCACAATTAGCAATCACAATTAGCAATGCATGAGATCCACACCTGTGGTGGGTTGCTACCAGTTCACCCTGGATCAGGCGAACTGGTAGCAATGGCAGCAGGAGACTCCACCCCACCCACCCAGACATCTCTGCGCATGCGAGCGTGCATACATCCACAAGCAAACCAGTACTGATCCACACTCAATGTATAAATAAGATTGGAAGGGCCACTGCTTATTCATAGAAGATCTGCTTTGCTCAGCAGAGAACCTACCATATATTAAACACCATGGTAAGATAGGAAAACTGGTTCTGTACTCCAAAACTCTGGGTTCTCATTGGATGAAGTTAAGAGCTTAATAAGCAGTCATCTGGACTTTTGCAGCCCGCATCCAATAAATCTATTTTTCTGTCTCTGATTCCCTTCCTTTTAATTTGCCAGCTTCATCTCTTCTCCAGCTATGTTTGAGATAAAAATAGACTATGAAGCATTTCTGAAATAAATAATGCTCTGATTTGGTCAGAAGATTATGATATAATACGTTGCAGATCCCATCAGTTGAAGAACTCTTACTGGTGGAGTTTAAGAAGAAAGATTTTTCTGCCATTGTTCCCACCCTATGGAATATATGTTCACCCAGAAATTAGGCAGGTCCCCACTTTCCAGGCCTTATGAAAAGGAGCCAAAAAATGGCTTTGTGGCACTGCATGTGGAGTCCAGAGGAACACATAGCCATGGGGCTGGTCCCAGAGGTGGGTTTCAGCAGGTTCTGACCAGTTCTGGAGAACCGGTAGCAGAAATTTTGAGTACTTCGGAAAACCGGTAGTAAAAATTCTGACTGGCCCCGCCCTCATCTATCCTCTGCCTCCCAAGTCCCAGCTATTGGGGAGGAAATGGGGATTTTGCAGTATCCTTTCCCTGGAGTGGGGTGGGAATGGAGATTTTACAGTATCCTTCCCCTGCCATGCCCACCAAGCCACGTCCACAGAACTGGTAGTAAAAAAATTTGAAACCCACCACTGGTTAGTTCCCTGAAACCCCCCTTCACTTTTTTTAACTAATTAAAACTAATTTTAACAGTGTTTGATTATTCTTGCCTAATTTTTTAAAATTTTATATACTGCGTTTATATTTTAACATGTTCTTGTACACTATGGAGAGTCCCAATCTGAGGGAAATAGGTGGTTCAAATCAGGGCTGAATAAATTTATCTTCCCTACCGGTTTGCCAATGTGCGTGCTCCGTGCGCCATCATCTACACATGTGCAAAGCCTTCTGCACATCTGCAGAGGCTTAAAATGTCAGAAAAAAGTGACATCATGACATCTGCACGGGTGGGCGGAGTCTCCCACAGCCACCACTACTGGTTCGCCCAAGCTGAATAGAACCGGCTGGATTTCACCCCTGGTTCAAATATGTGAAAATAAAGTGAGTCAATAATCCATTGTTCGGATGAGATGTTTTCCCACGATCCTCGTAAATGGAGCACATGACTTCATCCTATACATGAAAGTTGGGCTGCAAATTCTCTTCCTCAAGAAAAGCCCTGCTTGTGAAAGAGATGATGTGAATTATACAATTACATGAATTACTTATCATTTTAATTTTACTTCTAGATCATGGTCAAATTACTGTTGCAGTAATCCTACAAAATGAGATGGATAACAATTGGCAGGTTGGGGGCTTTATATGACACGTGAATTCAAAGCTGGATCCCAACAACAGGGCAAATTGACCAATTCAATTCAGTACAGTTCAATAATATACAAATATTATGGATCCCCATGTATTCAATCAAGCAATCAGAATAGAGTTGGAAGGGATCTTGGAGGTCTTCTAGTCCAACCCCCTGCTCAAAGCAGGATACCCTATACTCATGATGGTGAACCTATGACATGCATGCCAGAAGTGGCACGCAGCGCCCTCTGTGTAAGCACGCAAGCCGTCACCCCAGTTCAGCTCTGCTGCGCATGTGTGCGTGCCTCCCACCAGCCAACTGGTCTTTGGGTCTCTGCCATGCATGGGGGGGGGTGCGGGGCATGCATGTACATGCGCATGCAAGGAGGCACATGCAAGGGGGCCATGCATGCAAGTGCAAGGGAGCAGGGCACGTGCAGGGGGCAGGGTGCATGCGGGGGATGTATATGAACGGGGATGGATGCATGCACGGGGCCTGTGCGTGCATTGCATTTTGGGGGTTAAATGTCAAATGCCAATGCATACTTTGGGCACTCGATCTGAAAAAGGTTAGCCATCACTGCCCTATACCATTTCAGATAGATGGCTTGTCAAGCCTTTTCTTAAAAATCTCCAGTGATGAAGCCCCTACAACTTTTGAAGACAAGCTGTTCCGCTGGTTAATTGTCCTCACTGTTAAGAAGTTTGTCCTTAATTCCAGGTTGCTTCTCTCCTTTATTCATTTCCATCGTTTCTTGTCCTGCCCTCTGGTGCTTTGGAAAATAAGTTGACCCCCTCTTCTTTGTGGCAGCCTCTCAAATACTGGAATACTGCTATCATGTCCCCCCTAGTCCTTCTTTTCTCTAGACTAGCCTAGGCAAATCCAAATCCTTGAACCGTTCTTATGTTTTAGTCTCCAGGCCTTTAATATTCTTAGTTGCTCTTCTTTGCACTTTTTCCAAAGTCTCAATATTTTTTTTTTGTAATGTGGTGACCAAAACTGGATGGATCATTCCGGATGTAGCCTTGTTAAGGCTTTATAAAGTGATTCTAATACTTCACATGATTTTGATTCTATGTCTCTATTTATACAACCATTTTATTACGTTTGGATGCTGCCGCACACTGCTGGCTCATATTTAAGTGATCATTCACTGGAACTCCAAGGCTCCTCTCACAGTTACTGTTGTTGAGCCAATTTTCACCTAATCTGTATGTGTACCTTTGATTTTTTCCTCCTTAAATGCAAAACCTTGCTTTTCTCCGCATTTTGTTGGATAGGGCCCATTGTTCAAGTCTGTCAAGATCTTTTTGGATCCTGAGATTGTCTTCTGGGGTGTTGACTATTCCTGCCAGTTTAGTGACATCTGCAAATTTGTTGAGTTCCCCTTCTATTTCCTTATTTAAGTCATTTATGGAGATACTGAAGAGTCCTGGGCCTAAGACGGAATCTTGTGGTACCGCACTGCTTACTTCCCTCCATGTAGACATAGTACCATTAAGGACGAATCATTGAATACTGTTTATCAGCAGTTACAACTCCATCTGGTGGTGATGCTGTCTATCCCACATTTTTCTATCTTATCAAGAAGTAGATTGTGGTCTACTCTGTCAAATGCCCTGCTGAAGTCTAAGTATACTATGTCCACTGCATTTTGCTGGTCTACTAATTTAATCATTTTGTCAAAGAATGAAATAAGATTGGTTTAGCATGATCTGTTTTGAACAAACCAATGCTGGTTTTTAGTTATAACTTTGTTTCTAGATGTTCACAGATTTGTTTTTTGATTATCTTTTCCAATATCTTCCCAAGTATTGATGTTAGGCCGATTGGTCTGTAGTTTCCTGGGTCTGTTTCCCCTCCAAGATGGGAACCATATCAAGTCTTTTCCAATCCTCAGGTATTTCCCTGGTGTTCCCTGGTGGATTTATTTGAATGGGTGAACAACAATGCAGAAAATATTTGTTTACAGGAAGTACATATTAAAAAACATGAACATCTGTTGATTCAACCAAAACTAGGCAAGACTTTTCTATCGTCGCAAAGTAAAAAAAGAGGAGTTGCACTATATATTATTATTTATTTATTATTATTTATTATAAATAATATTATTTCTAATATTTAAATATATTAGAAATGCATTAATGGCAGAACAGAAATACGCCGATCCGGAAGGTAGAATTCTGATGGTGGAAATAATTGACAATAACACAAAATTATTATTATTAGTAATTTATGCTCCAAATAACAATCAAAGTGACTTTTATAGAAAATTACATAATAAAATAATTGAAATGGAGTATGAAAATGTTTGCATGATGGGAGATTTTAATGGAATCGTGGATGAAAAATTGGACTATAAAACACACAAAATAACAAGACATACTAGAAAGGTATTACCAAGAACCTTTTTTAAAATGATAGAGGAAATAAACCTGAAAGACATTTGGAGAGAGAGAAATGGGGAAAATAGACAATATACTTTCTACTCTGATAGACACTCATCGTGGTCCAGACTAGATATGATATGGACAACAATGGAATTGACTTTGAATATTGAACAGGTAAAAATAGAAACTAACTTATGGGCGGATCACAATCCGATGATTGCTATTTGGAAAGAGTGGAAAGGTAGATCTAGATGGACATTAAATAATACAATATTAAAAGAGAAAGACTTTATACAGAAAATGAATCAAGAGTTGGATTTTTTCCTTAAGGAAAATAAGAAACAAACATTGACAAAAAAGCGTTGGGATACAATGAAGGCCTTTGCCAGAGGTTTAATTATGGACTATACAAGGAAGAGAAATGTGAAGAAAAGACAAACCCTTAAAACATTGTCAGATGATAATAAAAGACTTGAAAAGGATCTCCAGAAAGAGCCATGTAAGAAAGATGAAAAAATTAAAATGGATATTATAAAGCACAAAATGGATCTATTGGAGAAGGAAGAATTAGCCCCAAAAATAAGAACTACCAAACAGAATTATTTTGAAAATGCCAACAAACCAGGAAGATGGCTAGCATATAAACTGAAAGAAGAGAATCAAGAAAAATAATATAATTAACTGATCCTCAAGGACAAAGTAGATTTGGAAATAAAGAGATGGGGAAAATAATACAAGAATACTATACACAACTATATAAGAAAGATATAATAGAAGAGGATAAAGTGGCAAGGTATCCAAAAAAAGCAAAATTACAACAGATTCCCAAGGATGTTGAGGAGATGTTGGATGCAAACATAACGATGATGGAACTAACTGAGGCAGTTAAGAAACAGAAGAACGGAAAGGAACCAGGTCCAGATGGACTGCCAGCTGAATACTACATGACGCTATAAGAATCTTTATCAATCCCGCTATTGGAGGTTATGAATGAAGCAATGACAAAAAAGGAAATACCCAAAACATGGACTGAGGCTTATATTACATTAATCCATAAAGGAGAGACAGACCTACAACTAATCAAAAACTATAGGCCTATATCCCTGCTAAATTCAAATTATAAAATCTTTGCTACAATATTGGCAGAAAGACTTAAGAGATATTTGAATAACTTCATACATTCTGATCAAAATGGATTTCTGCCAAAAAGACAAATTAGAGACAATATAATTTTGGATACTTTAGAATATTATGAAGCACACGCTGAAAAACAGATGGCCTTGGTATTTCTAGATGCACAAAAAGCTTTTGATAATGTGAATTGGCGATTTATGAGCTTACAAATGGAAGAGATGGGCTTTGGTAAGAAGTTTCTTCAGGCAATTGAAGCCATATACACCAACAAAAGGCCAAGATAATGATAAATGGAGAATTGACTATTGAGATAGAAAAAGGCACTAGACAAGGATGCCCACTGTTCCCATTGTTGTTTATATTGACGCTGGAAGTTTTAAATAGAAATATCAGAGAAGAAAAGGAGATAAAAGGTATGAGAATTCGAAAAGAAGAATATAAATTGCAAGCCTTTGCAGATGACCTGGTCTTTATTATTGAAGAACCATTAACATCAATAAATAAATTGATAGAAAATATTGGAGAATTTGGAAAAGTAGGTGGCTTGAAAATTAATAAAGACAAAGATAATGACCAAAAATATGTTGAAAAAGCAAAAAGAAGAATTGATGGAGATCTCAAAAATGCAGGTCACAAACAAAGTAAAATATTTGGGGATACAATTGACAGCAAGGTGTAGCTCACTTAAAGAAAATAATTATAATAAACTTAAGCAACAGATAGGACTACAGCAACAGATAGGACAAGATTTGGGGAAATCTTCAGTTATCTTTGATCGGTAGGATTGCAACAATTAAGATGAATATTTTGCCTAGAATTTTGTACTTATTTCAGACAATTCCAATTAAGCTGGATAAGGAATTCTTTGCAGACTTGAATAAAATGATGCTGAAATACATTTGGCAGGGAAAGAAGACAAGAATAAAACTTAAGCTGATTGTTAACTTTACCTCATCTACTCTTCTAATGGAACAATTCTGCACTGGGCTCAAAAACAAGCCCATAATTAAAAACAAAGACTCTGTGCTTATCTTATCTTAGTTTTGATGGAACTCATCTTGTTCAGTTAATTAACTGGTTTCATTTTAGGACTAGAGGAATATTTTTCCACTAGGTGGCATTTTACTACTATGGTATTATTCAGATGGCTTTCAATGAGTTAACTGCAGGCAAGAAAGAAAATTCAAGTTATGTTAGGTGATGGAGAAAGCAAAGGAGCATTCATCATTAAAGACAGTATAATAATCCCCCAAATTTTTTGACTGATATAAAATCTGTGACATCCTTCAAGCATACAATCACATCTTTGCAAACCTAACCAAGTTAACTTTCTTAATGTAGAAGCCACACGCTCATCCCTCTCCTAAACAATGGTAAGTATCTATGATAGACAACACTGATGTTTCTGGGAACAGTGTACACTGGAGATTTATGGATTGTTGGAACACATCTTTCATATTCAATATTGTATATAAGAATCAAAAAGCTTGCTTACTCAAAATAGGTAGATCCACATGGTGTCATGAATTGGTGCTCCGATATGCACACTGTGCTGTGGTGTCATTGAACTTAATACTCTGGAGCCATTTGCCCTCACGAGGTAATAGAAAACTTCAATGTGTGGGAAATTAGCATTTTTGAAGGATATTTGAATGGGAAGGCAAGATAGCTAAGGGGGTGGTGGAGAGAAATAATCCCCCTCCCAAATGCATGGTCGCAAGTATCTTTCCACTGTGATCTCATGTGCATTTTATATAGTTTTAGTATGAGGTCGGGCTCCATTGCCTATGGTTTGAGCAAGGACAATTGGGACTATGACAATTCACTGAGGCCATCTCGCCACAGCCAATTTGCCATGGGATAACTTGCCACAGCCAACTTGTTGTGGGACAAGAGTTACACTTATATTAAAGAAATGGTGGGACAGAATCATTAAAGAAAGGATGCAAAAGAAGGGAAAAATGAAATCTGAATGACAAAAATTAAAACAATTTTTATTTATTTTAAAGATGATTTTTTAAAATTTGATTTATATGCCGCCCTTCTCCAGAGACTCAGGGTGGCTTATAGTGCGTTAAGCAATAGCCTTCATACTTTTGTATATTTATACAAAGTCAGCTTATTACCCCCACAAACTGGGTCCTCAATTTACCCACCTTAGAAAGGATGGAAGGCTGAGTCGACCTTGAGCCTGGCTAGGATTGAACTCGCAGTAATTGCAGGCAGCTGGATGTTAACTACTGCCTTGGTAGGAGGCATTAGCCTGAGTGGCGTAGGAGAATTGATAAATTTTCCTACGGCGAGTTGGCCAGTAGAGAATTGGTCATGACAAGTTGTCCCATGGCTAGTTGGTCGCAGCAAATTGGCCATGATGAGGTGACTACAGCAAGTAGGCTGTGGCAAGTTGTCCTATTCCGAGAGCAGTTCTTTCCATCATATACTACCTTCCTTCACAATCAGGCATGCCTATTATGGTACTTTTCTCATGGTCTCACTTGCCTCTTGAATTATGTGCTACAATTCACAAGATGGTGCTCTCACTGACTGATACAACAGACTCTCTCCAAACTATTCTTTCATAATAAGAAAATATCTGTTCTAACCAACCACCAGAAGTCTGTATCTGTCAGTTTTACCAGGCAGACCAGACAGGAAACATGACCAGATAAGCTAATTCTACTTTATTGTAAAGCTAAGTTAACAGAAACTTGCACATCTGAAAGTACAATTCTCTCATTGCCACCTTTACAGCCCTAGAAACTAGGGAGAGTCCCTTGTCAGCTTTTTGCCGAACCCATTATCCAGCTATGCTGTTCCTTATCTGACAGTTTCCCAGGCAGCATCTCTTCATCTTGTTTCCCAGATCTTTCTCACACAGCAAAACAATTTCACAAAGACTCTTCTAGATAGATGCAAATTTAACCACATAGTGCATTGATTACCAACAATTATGTGGTGTTTGTTGATCAGTGCTTCCAATCACTCATGTTCCAGTTGAGGTTTCAAGCGTTGAGCATTTGGATTAGTTCTTGCAAAAGTGGCAGCATCTTTTGCTATGTGATGAACTCTAGAAATATTGGTGGGAAGCCAATTAATTTGGCATTTCCATAATTATCCCACTGCTTTCGGTTAAGAAATACAACTCTGGAGATCAGAGCCTCCTCTCTTCTCTTTGCTCTTATTTTATACCATGTGTAGCTAGGGAAAGGGGCTAAAGTGATGCTACAGTCAGAGCCACTTCATTTTACAGCTATTTTAGCCTCCTATCTTGGTCCAAAGGCCAGCAAGCTAACTTAGACACAGCTTAATCCCCTTCCTGGATTTAAATGACATGCTGTTCTGTTTCTATAGAAATAACAGCTCAATTCACCTAGTTTATTAGGCAGACAATACATGTCATGGCAAATTGACCTTGGTAAGGACATAACATGATCTCTCCTCGCTCAGATAGAAGGAAATTTCACTTCTCATTTCAGTCTTACTTGCAGTTCGGGTGCTCATAATCTGCAATGCTTTTGTTATTGCTAATGGCTACAAATAACTTTAATTAATTAAATTACATGTTTCAAAAGTATCAATATGTTATATATCAGAAATCATCACATTCTTTTGGTGTCAAGTTAAACTGACATCTTTATTTCCCAAAGCTGGTTTCCCTTGACTTCCCTCCTCCAGTAAATGCTCTTCACACTTCTACTTCTATTAGGTCGTACACCTTGTTTCAACTGATGTGTGCTGTTGTGAAGAAAGCATATGTTACCAGATTATAGTAGTTCCTTGTTGTTAAGAATTGGTGGGAGATATATAGAAAAACACAAAGCATGACATGCTGAGAAAAAAGGTCAGACTTTATTTTTGTTTCGTTATTTCATACAAATAGGGGTTAAAATAATTTCCCCAACACTTAAGTGCTTTAAGTCACTGTAACAGGCGTTTTGGGAAGGTCTTGCCTTTCAAAGATACACAAATTTCTAGATCATGTTTGGAACAGCTCATCTGTGTGCAATATATAAGCAATATGCTAATTTAAGCACCACAGAACTCAGCTTCCTATTCAGTTATGGGATTTTTTTTTAAAGGTTTTTTTTTTAAGAATTCAGGTTTGTTATTTTCTACTCAGCACAGCCATGTTCCACTAGCGATATATTAATTTATTGTGCTATACTTTAATATGTTTTATAGGGTGATGCTACTCTACTGTACTTTTGCAAGTTAAAATTATATTGGAAACATTCCTTTAGACTCTCTTGCTGGACAAAAAATAAGGTAGCTAATTGACAATATGCATCTATCACAATTATTTTGGGTGGATTTCAATATGAAACTTCCTTTTTTAAGATAGTGGTTTTCTTTACAGTGTTAACTTTCATTTTTCAGCTAGTCTATGATGAATTACAGATGGATATGAAAAAATGAGCAAACTCCAAGAATTAAGTATGTATAAACAGCCTCACAGAATGAAGACCTATTCTGTATTTAAAGAGCCAGCATAACAAATACGTCACCGGTAATCTAAGTCCAACTTTGCAAGCTTTAGGTCAAGGACTGGTTCAACCTTGCCTTTCTTCTCATATTTGTGTCCATTTGCTTTAATGTGGCAAACATACATGCAATGGGGCAATGTATGTGCATTCATGCAAATGTATGGCAGTCATGGAGGTGCCATTTGACAGAAGAAATAGCAAAGTTTGCAGAAATGCTTTGTGAAAGATTTCCTTGCAAGAAAAAATAGATGTGGACTCCTTATTCTAAAAGGAATCCACAAAAGGAGGGGGAAAAATCTTCCACTGATTTAAGGCTATACTGTGGCTGTATCTTTTTTTTTTCAACTACCTATAGGAGAGCAATGATATAATTTATCATTATAGGCTTCTATTGCCTCTAGCAGCATGGAAGAGAGAAGAGTCAGATGTCCCCTTGAGTAGCAATATACCTTAAGGCCAACTAGGTGAGAACTAAATAGACCCTGTAAGACTCTGCCTTTATAAGGAAAATTGAGGGGGAGACACACACCCAAATAGCAAACCACCAACTTTATGGTAGTGGTGTCTGTTTTTGTTGCATTTGCATCATGGCTTGAGGGCACTTCAGAATAATATTATTTCCCACCTCTGTTGCTTCAAGAGCTCTTCAAGGTTTTCAAGAAAATATTGGGTAGAACTCATTGCCTCACCAGAGAGCGCCAATTCCCTCTGAAGCAAGGAGGTGCAGAGTCTCTGCTTTGAAGTCAACAGCATATTCAGCTTTTTTCTCTAAGTGGTAATTGAAACACCAGTTATTTTTTGCAGATGCTAACCCATAAGCCATGAGTAACAAACAATGGTTGTGTTAACATAACAAATTAAGCCAACACAACACACACACAATTTAACATGACATGATGCTGTGATTATATACAAGGCAGTAATACATCCTGTAGTTTGATTTATTTTTGTATTAGCTAGCATACTTTGTTAAACAGCGTTTACAGTTTCGCATGCTGGGCAAGCAGAGCTTTCAGTCTTTTGTCCCTTAAGTGGCCTTTGTTTTCATTTTTGTCCTGGAGACAAAAATTTCATTATGTAGCCTACATCAAGATAATGTGTGAAAGGCCACAACTGCATTCAGAGGAGTTGAAAACCTCACTGTCAGTGAGAAGATGATGGATGAGGAATATGGTGATGCCCACAGGTTCAACTAGGCAGTCTTAGCAGATGTTTTACTTATTGTATCTTTGAGTTAATGTTGACTCCTTGTGATTGCCTAGACAAATCCCTATGATCTCCTTGACAAGATTTCGGAAATAATTTACCATTGCCTGCTACCTAGGGATGAGAAGGTATGATTGGCCTAGTTGATTTTGTGCTTAAGGCAGAGTCTACAACTCACCCTACATTGATGCCTTAACCATTATATCAAACTGGTTCTCTTCTTACAGTAGCAAATGTAAAGTAAGGTAAATGAGTAATAACACAAATATAAACAACCTGGCTTGTCAAAAGAAGCAAGCAATACAGAGCATTGATATAGCCACAAAAGCAGTTTTTCCTCCCTTAAACAATTTTGCAATTTGCAATTTCAAGCTGAATGTGGAACAACTGTCTTCGGACAAAGTTGCAGTAATGGTATCCATTATTTGTCTCAGCAAAGTCTTAGAAGTGTAATGTGGAGGCTATTGTATAGCTCACTCCAAACTTAATAGTTAATCCTTTAAGAAAAAGTGCACAAGCCTTGCAGCATCAATATTGTAACTTTTTATATATGGCAGAAAATCAAAGTAATAGCATTGCATTATGTGTCTTCAACTGGGATTCAGTTTCCATTGTTGCCCTGTGGTTTCTGTCACTGAAGTGTCAGTTGTGTGGTTAGCAAAGGAGGTGTTCCACTTTAGCAGTTTAAACTTTAAAGGACTTCTTTATAATTTTTCTGATATATTTATACTATTAAAATGAGTTGAGGTTTCTCACATATCAACCTCTGAAGCTTGAGTATTTTAAACTAACTTCAATCTTACATCTTGCTGAGCTCCAATATACAGCTTCTCCAAGATAGCTTTTACAATTAGTGGGGCAGAATCTACCAGGATTCAAGAAAAACACGATACACAATACAATGACTTAAATTAGTGCTAATTTTAATAGGGATTTTTAGGGGTTTTAAATTTTACGGCCAAATAGTTTAATTATTTTATTAGTTTTAATTTTTATATGTGACTGTTTTTAATATGGCTGTAAACCGCCCTGAGTCCCCTCGGGGAGAAGGGCGGTATATAAATGCAATAAACTCTAAACTCTAATGCCTGCATAATTCTGGTGTGCTTAGTACATATTTATATACAAGCTAAACTTTGGAGAATGAAACAAGTAAAACATTGCTTGGAGAAATTAAAGCTAAAGCCCATTATTTCAACATTCTGTTTGCCACATTGACCAGGTAAATGCTTTCAGAAGGATGACTCACAAAGCAAAATAAGACAGCAACTTCTCTTTATTTCCCTCCCACTGTCTGTTACCTAAGATACTGTCTCCGTTAAGATAGAAGCTGCATCTTAGTCAGTAGTTTTATTTACAGACCTACCCTTCACAATTCCATCTGTCCCATTTGAAAACTCTTCAAACTGTTAACTTGGCACTCCACTTTACAAGTAATTCAGGATAGGTGAGGATTTAGAAAGTAGGAAAATAGACACAGCAATAGACAATACATAGGATAATTGACCATTTCTACATATCTGTAATATTTATATTTCTACACAACCGTAATATTTATAGAGAAAACCCTCAGCAGCAATATTCCTTTGGAAGGACTGTTAGCCATTATGCTCTTAAGACACTAACAGGCATTGCTAGGCCATGCTACCCAGAAAATACTTCATGTGGAAAGCAAAATCAGGTTGGTTGGGACATAATTCTGTGAAATACTATATAGATCTGTATTTTAGTCTTGAGTGTGTCATTGAACTTAGCATGGCTAACAGGCACAAAGTGAGAGACTGATAAGTGGTAATCTGCAAAGTTAGGATTTACAGGCACTTTGAAACAGTGAAATATTCTCATTCTTCATGAATATCTCTGAGAGAAAGAGCTATAGGCACAAGTCCTGGTCTTTTCCTGTGATCTAAGAAATAGGCAAATTGACACAGCTGCATATTTTGCTAGCTACCAAGGTCAAATATAATTTATTGATCCTTTAGATAAGGGCATCACAAGGGGAAAAAGAAAAAAAGCAGTCAGGAATAATGGGTCAGATTAGTTTACTTATTGACTGTGGAATTAAGGCCTTATGGAAATAGATGAAAATATGTTAGGTATCATATAGATGTCAAAGTTTGCCTCCTTTAGCAAAATGAAAAGAAAAATGAAGATTAGAGAGAAACACAGGAATTTAAGTATTTGGTATTCTCTGTGTGTATCAGAAATGACCATCAAACTGTGTAAGCCGATAGTCAGTCATAATGTAAAAATTTAAAACTGATATAATGTGGATTATGGCCATTCCACTCTTACAAAGCCCAATGTGAGTGAGTAGAAATCAAAACAGCAAGATTGCACAAATTAGTGAACAATTCATCTATGTCATGTTATATAAGATCCATTAGTCGAGCATTGATACTGGCAAACCTGTTCCTGGTGAGACCACTATATATTAGCATTTCTAAGAGTTCGCAGATAGTAAAAACATTTGTTCAATCCAGGGACAATTTAAAAGTTAAACAAAACAATTATTGTTTTTGAAAACAATTGATATATCTAAGAAAACAATTCCTGAAGTTGTGTACTGTACTGCTAATGATTATATTTTTCTCTCTTCAACAGGAGACCTCAACGAAAGTAGCCTTTGAGTAGTTTACTAGCAACTACATATGTATAGCAACCTCTGGATAACAAAGGATAATTGATTCCTATCAGTAGCAATCATTCTGCAAATTACAAGAGGAAAATATGTGGTCATTTCTTTAAAAAAAGATAGTTCAGAAGAAAAATCATATAGAAATCTCACTGATGGCTGAACTCAATTATTTTATTTTCTCTCTCTATACTATCCTTAGCAAAATATAATCCATATATATGAAATAATAAAACTGAATTTCTCTTCAGCATAGAATAGTTCTGAAAGAACTACTTAATTTAGTCAAGCATCAAATGGCTGAGTTGAATAACAAAAGAAAAGCCACATTACTGAGGTAGATGTAGTTATCTTGATGTTCCAACAGTCATGTAACTAAGAATAAACTAAGAATCTACAGGATGCAAAACAGGAAATGTTCAACATTCACCTTAGAGGTATATATTTCCAAGCCACATCATACTAAACAGATACCCTCGGCAAAGTTGTGAGTTTAGTGTTAATTTGGTGAGAAACGAGAGTAATGGTATAGATATGAGAGAAAGGGAAGAGTAGCTGAAGCCCAGGATTCCATGTTAAAATTATAGCGTAAAAATATAGGAACTGGTACAGGTGGAAAGTCTAAAACAAATGTGACTTTATTTCAGTCACAGATTTTAGGCCCACAGAAAGTAACCTTTCTAAAAAAATTGGAACACATTTTGGATATCATATAATATTTGGAGGGCATATACTAATCCTCCCTAGCAGGAAGATGCCTCTACTCATTAAAGTTTTATCTATTTCAAACAGAAAACTTTTCTTGTAGCTAAAACATTCATGGTGAAACTGAAACCATAGCTAGCATCGTAAATCAACATCTTCTGGAAGATCAAGCTGAGTCTTTTCAAAATTCGCTGTTCAAACAAAACAGAATAGCATATCCATCTATAGTCTAAGACTGACATTCCATTTGCTCATGTTCCTCTTTGAAAAAACAAATAGCAGGCAACAGGACACATTACTGCTTGTACTAAATTGTGTCAGTGGTGAAATATTGCAACACAAAAAAAATCATTCTTTTGCTATTGTTGGATAATTTTCATCCAGAATGAATTTTTATCTTCTTTGTTTATTGTGGATGCTTATTATATTAAGACTTTCAATAATTCATACAGTTTATGAACACAGAAGCAAAAATGAGAATTATGACTTGCACTCTAAATCTGAAAGAGTTGCTCCCAACTATGTCAATATGGCTCATGAAAATAATGTTGAACTCTATAATTTGGTATAGGAATATAATATAATCCACTATGTAACAAAATGAACATTGGGTCATGTATCCGAAATTGCTGGCCAGTGTACTCTAGACAGCCATATTATTCCTTCCATATCTTAGCATCCTGTACAGAAATTTGGGTACATGTGGAGAGGTATATAACAAATCAAAAGCTAGATTAACCGTGGTAAATAAAATTTAGTTTCTGTTAAAATGAACAGATTCTACCTGTTCTATCAAGAATCTATCATTCACATAGCACCATCAGAAGATCTGCCTACTACCAATAGATAGTGCTTTCCTAATCAGAGACTGGGTATATCTCCATGTTATTAAAACAAAGGAACTTAAAGTTTCATTTAAGTGTAAAAATAATGCCAATGAAGTTCTATCTCTTGTCTGTTCATGTTAATACAGGTAGTCCTTGAGTTACGACCACAACTGAGCTAAAATTTCTGTTGCTAAATGTTGTTAAGTGAGCTTTGCCCCATTTTACGACCTTTCTTGCCAGTATTGTTAACTGAATCACTGCAATCATTAAGTTTATAAAATGGTTGTTAAGTAAACCTGGCTTCCCCATTGACTTTGCTTGTCAGGAAATCGCAAAAGGTGATCACATAACCCCGGGACACTGCAACCATCATAAATATAAGTCAGTTGCCAAGGGTCTGAATTTTGATCATGTGACTGGGGGGATGCTGCAATGGTTGTAAGTGTGAAAAGTGGTCATAAGTCACTTTTTTCAGTGCCGTAACTTCAAACAGTCTGTTTGTAAACTGTTGTAAACTGAACTGTTGTAAGTCAAGGACTACCTATATATAATTAAACAGTGGAATAATAGCAGAAAAGAGAGAACAATGATTTCAATGAGAAAAGAAAGGAAGAAGAAAAGAACATAAAACTGCATTTTATCAGAGAAGAAAACCACCAGGGAAAAAAAGTTAAGCATGTGTTAAACTCCAAGAGAAATTAACATTGAAAATACTAAACAAATTTAAAATATAGCAGGGTTGCCCATCTGACATACAGGAAAGCAAAATGCCCTAAACATTCTGTAATGGAGGTACAGCTCTATGCACGATGAAATGTAACGTTCCATCACAGATCAGTAAACATGTTGATTCAGACCCAGAGAAAAAATTAGTTTCATAAGCACCACTGAAAGCAATGAGGCAAACAGGCTGCCAATGGGGCTTAAGTAAAATTATATTTCCCTAGGAATGAACGCTCAAATGAATTTCAGTGCTATTAATGAATGATTGAGATAGAATACAGACTGATATGAGCCATCTGCAGCAAATACTCACTGCTTTATCCTGAAAAAAATATTTAAGAAATATTTATTAGGGCTGAGTGGCATTTTGGATTTGAAGGCAAAATGGTTTGGCACTTCAGATTCAAAGCCATTTTCCTGAAGCAGCCTCACCTTTTCCTGAAGGTTTGGTGTGCGATTCTGGAAAAAGATGGGCTTGGTTTAAAGAGTTGCAGATAGGTGTTGTTTGCACTTTCGTGCACTCTGAATCAGCTTTTTCACCTTCACGTCTAAAACACTGCCCGCTCTACCATTTATAGCATTGAGAGTGGACCCACTTTGTTTTACAAAAACAAGCTGACAGCTTCAGGGGGATCCCAACAAGAGTTTAAAGAAGGATTCCCAGAATAAGCAAAAAGTTTTAAAACCGAATTACGAATTAAGTTTCTAAAAGTGTTTTTAATGTTGCGAAACATGTCACTGTATTACTGATAAAACTAATCATAAAGATTATTTTGAAAGAAAATGTTTTTCTTTCTTTTTAAAAAAAATATCCTGATTGCTACCATGTTATAAACTTGAGCAATGCATTCAATAGGTCTCAACACATAATTCAAGTTGATTACTGCATACATTTGTCCCACACAGCACAAAGAATGCATTAAAAAGGAAAAAGGCTACTGTCCTCGAGCATCCCTATGTCTACACTCAACTGATCCTGGAAAGTGGGGTGGGGGGTGGGGAATGGCCTCGTTCAGTCCAGCTAATCCTGCAGCAGCTAATCAGCACTGCTTGGTGCTGATCATATTTATACCCCAGTGGGGAATGAGAGGTGGGAAATGCTCACGCCCAGAAGCTGGCATTTCTGCTGTACTCTGTCATCAATAGATTGGGAACCTTGCCAGCAAGCAATCATTTAATAACAAGAACAACAATAATAGTATGATTTGGACTACTCAGTTCCCTGAGAAACTATTGTGCTACAGAAACCCATTGGAATTACAAGACAGAGAGAATAACATCCCAGGAGTCTGACTTTTAAAACTGTTTTCCACTTGATTCTACTAACACAAGAGTGGCACCTTGAATTGGTAGCACCTGGGCCTTTCTTTCTGACATGCAGAATATACCCATATGGTGCTACCACGAACACAACCAAATGCATTGCCAAATCTATACAACTGACAGCTCCTGTACTCTTATCACTGTAGGGCCCTATCCTGGTCACTGCCTGATGCAAACTGAAATGAGCTCTGAGCCATCTATAATCAAGAACCATTGTGGGTATTTGTTACTGAACCATTTGTTCCACTTGAAGTGGTCCCATGCTGTCCTTGGTTTATGATGCACTGCTGAGCATGGTCACAGCAGTAGCAGTAATTTTATCATTTCTTGTGAAGCTTCTGGATAGGCTTTTGCTTCCACAATAATGCCTATTGAAACAAACTTTACATTAAACACTGTAGAATTTCTGAGTTCTTCAGAAACCTGTCTGGGTGCAGGCTAAATTCAGGATTGTCCTTCTGCTGCACAGTCATACATGGCCCTCTGATTCACTGCCTTCAGTCACTGTCTTCTTAAGCTCAATTTCTGAAGATGGCTTTTCCTCCTTCTCTTCTGTAGTTTTACTGGCCTCCTCCTACAGCCAATAACAAATGCCCCGTGTGGGCGTTAGGGGAGAGGTTCAAGCATAATTTTAAAAAAACAATAGGTTTTTCAGTCTAAACAGACAAATGAAAAAGAAATTACATCCTAGGAACACTTTAAAATTTGCTAAAATAAAGATCGCTATGAGACTCAGAATGGAAAATGATAGTTGTTTACACAACTTCTGAATCACACAGTAATTCACAAAACCTCTGAACTTTCTAAATATATATCTGGTATAAATTGGAACTATATGAAATATTATGTATGTTCTATATTATAAAGCTGCACTTTGAGCACAGGAAAAGTGATCGAAGGAAAGATACCTCACTATTCTTCGTTAACTATTTTGATTACCAGTACATATAAATAAACAGAAACCCTTTAAAGGAATCATTTCTACTGTCATAATAACACGACTGCAATTATTTCATTCCTACTTTTGTATGGTTACAAGAATTTTAGCAGTGCTACCAGATTATTGGAAATAATTTATAATAAATGAATGTAACTGAAGCTTGACATTTTATATGCATCAAACAAAGGAAATTGTATTATTACAATACTTCTGTACAATTCCATAAGAAACCCTGTAATTTAACAATGATTGGAAGGGGGCCATACTGGCAAGGTGCAAACCTTTGCATCTCTTTCTGCAAATTTCTTGAACATGTTGGCATATATCTTTCGGTCCCGTTCATTGTACTCCTTTGTTTTCTTCTGACACATGGTAATTTGTGACTTGGCTGCCTTATTCTGTGGATTCACTTCTAGCACTCTCTGAAAGTCACATTTTGCCAACTCAAATTCATTCATGAGCAGTCTTGCCTCTCCTCTTCGGTACAAGCCCTTTTCATTGGCTTGGTCCAGTGCTAATGCCTGCAAACAAACATTCTTATAATTAACATAAATTAAAGCTGGGAAAATTCCCTCATAATAAACGACATGGTTACTAATGTCAGTAACAAAACTATGAACCTCAGCTATTTTTAAAATAGGAAAGTAAAACTAAAGCTTCATACTGAATATGCTAAATGTTACAGTGTAATTATCAAAAACAGAAACCAAAATTCAGAAGCAGAATGTTTTTACCAGATTGTTTTACGTCACATACACTTCTATAGAAATAAGAACAATATTACTGTAAAAGCAAAGTATTTAAAAATGTATCATAGCAATCTGTCTCTCAAATATTCTGTCATTACAATTATGAAAATCTCTTACACTAATCTTCAAAGTGGATTTTTTTTTGCCCCAAAGACAACTGGATATTTAGATATTGTAGAGCACAGACCTGTACAGCTACAAACAAAATATTCTAGAAATAGTAATATGATACTATGACTAAATGTAAATGGATATAATGCTTAAAATTTCCAAATGGAGGCTCAAAAGAAAACTTACATGCAAAGTTTATATGATGACTCATAAAGCCCAGATATTTATAGTGTAGTCCAAAAACACATGCCTTTCTTTTATATAATTATCTCAGTAACATAAATGTTCTGTCTCACTTTTAACACATTGTTCTAGCTGTACTATATTCAGAAATCTGTATGCTTGAGGAATATCTTGGGAGAAAAAGCTTTAAGCATATAATGGTGAAAAACAATACTGAACAAAAATAAGATATTTAACACTGTTCAGAGAAATGATACAAAAGTCAGCCAGGAGTTTTATCAATAACCTTTTTTTTAAAAAAAACAAACAAACATTTTAATCAGTGATTTGGATGAAGGAATTGGGACATTCACAAACTATCCAAATGAGAAAGGACTGGGTGAGATGGCTAATTTAGATTAGGGGTGTCAAATTCACGTCATCATGATGTTGTCACTTGACGTATCACAACTTTTTTCCCCTTCGCTAAACTGGGCATGGGCATGGCCAGCGCATGATGCATCTGGCCTGTGGGCCACAAATTTGACAGCCCTGATTTAGATTAAAGAGAAGTTTAAAAAGTATCTACTGTAAGCCTTCAGCACAAGACTGGTATGAATAGGATAGAATTTAGCAAAGAGAAATTTAAAGTTTTGTGTCTGGGTAGGAAAAATACAAAACACTTCTACAAATGTGGGAGACTTGACTTAGCAGTAGTATATGAGTGTCCTTGTCAGTCACAAGTTAAATACGAACCCAACAGAGTAATGCATCTGCAATATGGCAAATGCTATCTTGGAATGTGCTAATGGGAACACAGGCTACATCATAGGAAGCAACTGTTCCATTCAAATCTGCTTAGGTCAGCCCCATTTGAAGTACTGTCTCCCGTTCTGTCCAAAAAGGACAGTGAGGAATTGAAGTAAGTTCAGCAGAGGTCTACCAAGATGACGAAAACTCTGGAAATTAAGTCCTCTAAGGAACAATTCAAGGATTTGAGTCTACAGAAAAAAAACTGATGGGCAATGCAATAACAATCTGTAATGGTATGTGGAAATGACCTTGGGGGAGAGGAGGAAAAACCAGACTAGACAACTGTCAGTTGAATCTGCAGAAGAAATGGGGATAAGATAAATATCTCAGAAGGGACCTCCTTAGTTTCTTGAACTGTAAAGATGAGGGGTGACAGATGTATTCTGTCAATTATTTTATTGTACCTTTACAATAAAGTCAGAATTAGTATTTCTGGGTGTCTTGTCTGAACTACCTCCCAAGGCTGACACAAATCTATCTTAAACATTATATTAAACTTTATATAAAATTATATAATGCAAATGTATAAAAATAAAATAAATTATAAAGTTGCCCTTAGCTCTCAAAATGCTTCAAAATTATTTTATTTTGTATTTTAATTATATAATACAAATAATTATCCCAGAACTTTAAGAACCTGTTGTCAACTTTTCTATATTTATTAGATATAGAAATATGTATCTATTTGCTTTGTAAAGCTTTTTTTTTTTTTACTTATTTCCAGTATATTTAATTATCTGGAAAAAATTAAAAAGATTGAGAAAATACTGAAATCAAACATCACCAGTGCTTCCCCAACTTCACAAGGAGAGATACAGTGGTGGGATTAAGCCAGTTCCCACCACTTCGGGAGAACCGGTTGTTAATTTTCTGAACAGTTTGGTGAACTGGTTGTTGGAAGAAATCATTAGGGCAGAGAACCGGTTGTCCAGTTATTTGAATCTCACTACTGGATAGATGTGTTTTTACCTTATTGCAGTACTCAATTGCTGTAGTGTATTCCCGTAGCTTTAAGTAGCACATAGCAAGGTTGAGGAAGGCTGCCAACAATAACGATTCTGAAGCTTTAGATTCCCTTTCGGATAAGCCATATTCCATTTCTAACCAGGATACAATCTTCCCATACTGAATTACTGCTTGCAAGTACTTGCCTTCCTAAGAATAAGTTTAAATGAGGTTAAAGAAGAGTATTACGTTGAAAAGTGGAACATATTTATTTCTTAAATGTCCGCTATAATTTGAACAATCAGTAATAGAAGAATGAGAGAAAAGGGGAACATTTCAATAGGAAAGAAGTAAGCAAGCTGCAGTTAAGAATTTTAATGTTAGAAAGCTATAATGTCAAATGCCCCTATTTTGGCTACATTATGACAGATGCACATTTACTGGATATCAGCTGCTCAGAAGCTCTCCAAATCAATGCTTAGAGACACTTCTACTTTTAAGAAAGCTGTATATCATTGAAAGGTAAACATTCTCTGAGCAAATAAACTACAGAAGGCTTATCAATAGGAGACAAGCTTTTTAATGTTAGCATTGCTAGAATGCTGACACATACCTTAAAATATACAGTTCCTTTTTCTTTGACAACAGCAGCCTGTTCTAGTTTCTCTTTGGTGTCCATCTCCCAGGATTCTTTGGCCTATAACCAAGTATTTATAGCAATAATCAAATAACAGAAAGTGATGTAATGCTGAAAATCTAAACTATACTTCATAATAAGATTTGTTGACTCTTGCTAATTTCAAATTTAGTTATTACTTAATCCCAATAAGGAGTCTTTTTAAAACTACTGCAAAAGTTAATAGCAAGCAATGAAATTATTATATATAAAAATATTCAAAATTTTCAATTAAAATTTTATATTTGGCTTTAGAATTTAAGGCAGAGTGAAATTTGAAGCAGCCCCATATTAATATAACTGATATTTTCTTTCCAGTCCAAAATATATTCAGCTCCACTTAAATCTGTCCTGAAGACAGAGGAGTTTAAAAATATGAAAGGATAACCCAGAATCATGAAAGAAGTCTATACAATCCTCCTGAGAGTAGACAGATTTCTTTCATTTAAGTTTCCTTCCTGTTAACATTTCCCATTATAGATTGGCATCAATGCTCCACCTTATGTACATCTTGTTCCTTCCCTGTACTTTACAGGGATGGTACATTCTCCATCACCCTAAAAAGGGCACAGCCTGTTCAGCAATTTTGCCCTGCCCTCCTTTCAGTACTGTTTGGCAGGACATGTTTTTTTTCCTACAACCAGAAAAAGAAGTACAAAAGGAACAAGCCTAGGACAAGTCTTGGACCCCACCCAAAACAATAAAACACACACAAGAACACTGTGATCCTAGCTGACATATCTTTACCAACTTTTGTGACAAACGTGCCGGATGGAGCTGGAAATGGATCTTCCTAAATGTATTCACTGTAGAAAAGTTCCTCTGGGTAAACATCCAATGTGTACAGGATGGTTTGTTTATTTGAAGAAATTCCATTCTCACCTTTTCAAAGCTTTTCAATGTAACTTCATATACAAGTTCAGCATTTGGTTCTATGCCAAATACAGGCTTTCCAGCTTCACCAAACCCATATCTAAAACAAAGCATGGGAAAAAATAATAACAGAAATGACTCAGAATAAGGCACATTATTCAGCATTCTGGATATTTACACTCACAGGGAGATAATTGTTTAGCTACATATCAGGTCCTGGAGACAAAATATGGGTTGCCTAGGAAACCAATGTCTAAGTAGATCATTTGGGGCAAAACACTTATATACTATACTGGACTCAATGTTTTTACTTTGTATTCAGATTGGATGCAATTATATATTGTGCATTCTCTTCAATTTTTCATGCACTTATTATCCTTTAATGTTTTTCAAAATCGTGAAATTACGTTAAACAGTGGATATGCAAATGGTAAGACTATTTGAAATAGTGGCTTAATTCTATCTACACACAATTTAAATATTATTTTAAATATATTTAAAAAGAAATCGTTTATCCTAAAACAATTTACATGTGCATAACAATCTTACTGTCAGTTACCACCAGCTACCAGCTATGGTGTTAAGTATAAATGAGATTTGTATAAAAGCTATGTAAAAGTAGATTGAGAGCCAGGTTGTTGTAGTGGTTAACTGTATCAGGCTAGAAACTGGGAATTCTAATCTTGTTCTAGGCATGAAATCCACTAATGATTTTGGGCCACTCACTTACTCAGTCTGGGAAGGAACCAGTAGCAAGCCACTTTCAAAAATCTTGCAAAAACCCCCACCCTGTTTAGGCTTCTCCAGATGGATACTTGAAGCCAAGACTTGAGCTAAAGACACCAAATAAATAAATAAATAAACGGGGGGGGGGGGGAGGGAGGAGAGAACAGACGACAAATAACCCCTCCCGCATTTCTTACTGTGTTCCTATATGCAAGATACAGTGTTCTCCTCTTTGCATCTTCTCCAGAGCTTTGTCAATTCCAATGGGAATGTCATGATCTTCCCCTTCTCCAACAGTGAACGCTACATCTCTACAATCAAACATTCTGCCATCACAAAACCCTTTCAATTGGACTGTATGGGAGAGAGAGAAATGTTATGGAATGTAAGGCAGTACCAACATTGCAATATGCATTGAACAGCATGATCAAAATACATTATTTGTTAGCATTCTTATCTTCATCATAGCTGGCATAACAGAAGAACTTGGTCCCAAAACAAACTTCAGAATCACATTGTTTTTGACTTTTCCCTGTTTTTAAAACGAGTCCATGCTTAAACTGATTGATGCTAACTTTTTTTTAAAAAAACCTAAATTTTATTTACTTATTTATTTATTACGTTTGCGTAACACACATCTCGTCTAGAGGCAACTGTTCTTAGCCTACAGAACCGAAGACAGGTTTATTCATATTGTGTGCCAGTTCTCTGAGGCAATGGTGTGAAGATGGCAGCTCTCAGTATCAGGCAGCAAAATCCTCCTGAGTTTGAACCCAGACTAGAATTCAATGCTGCAAAAGGTACTAACATTCTGCCCGAACACAAAAAGCTGCCAAATGGCACTGCATTACATTGGCAGGATATAATTTCTTTGGTACTCTGGGAAGAACATGGTGAATTTAGATAGGAGCAAGAACTGAGAGGAGTAATTTGCTTCAAAAGGAAGAGCCAGACAGCTTTATCTTTGTTGCTAGGCAGAGTATTATGTCTCTGTTCTATCAATGTTGTGAACAAGCCACCAATTGTTTACTTTATTATAAGTACTATAGATTGATATTACAATTTATAAATATGAATAGTTTCTGTTTCTGTTTTGTTATTTTGAAATGGAACAACAACAAACAACAAGATTTCAGTTCTTAAAGAAAGCTATATGCAGATTTTAATGGAATAATTCCCTTTGCATTATAGCTCATGAAAAAAAAAGAGAATATGTATACATGCTGCCTAAAATATCATCATAGATGATGATATTTTCATCATCATAGCATGTATACACGCTGCCTAAAATATCATCATAGACCTATGAAGGTCTATGCTTCTCTGGCGTATAGTCAGGATAAAAGAAAAACAAATGCAAAATTAGCACAAACTATTGCAAATATCTCAGGCATCTTTACAATTACACCTGCTAAGTAACATGGAAGAATAGGTATGCAAGATTTTTTTTCTCAGAGGTAGATAAAGTGATATTAAGTTGTAGAATGCTCTAAGAAACCAACCCACATAAATATGATCCTAGATATAAAACAAAGTTATAAGGTTAGTTACAAGGAATTAAATGATTGAAAATTCTAGTGTTCACTGATCATTAAAGTTAAGGAGGGTTAGACCCGATTAGAAATTGATTATAAACTATCATGGAAACATCAAGGCCATAGGCTAGACTGGAAGTTGAAAACAATTCATGGAAGAAGGCAGTTGTAAAACACTTCTGTTATGTTGCCAAAAAAAGAATAATAATAATAATTGGAAGGCATCCAAATAGGGAAGCTAAACTGGATTGTTGTTGACAGAAGTTATGCATATGTATACGCATATGTAGGAACTGACATTTATATGTGTGTGAGAATGACTGACTGGGCATGACCTCTTTCACCAACCCTTTCCATCCTTTTTTGCAATCTGCAAAGTGTTCGGTATAATCCATCAATCCCCAAATTGGGAGTGTTAAATTACTCAAATAACATGAATTCTGTATTCATTCTAAGCCAGTAATTGGCTATACAGAAGGGCAAGATGTCTCTCAATGACTGCAAAAGGAAAAGCCTAAAGGCACACTGGCATGGCAGATTGTCAACACAGTTTAAAGCCTATGTCAAGAAAATGGATGTTGGTTTTACCTGATACGTCCTTTCTCGATCAGGAGGAAATGATAGTCAGGCTGGGAATGATTCCCCTATGTAGCATAGGACCGAGTCTGCTAAACTTGCATGACTCCGCCCTCCTGGCCCAGTGTTTTGGTGAGGGTGCTGACGTAGACTGGTGTGTCTTCCTGCAGCGAGAGAGAATTAATATCCACCCAGGCCAGACTCAGTAGGGTGGGGCTGACTGCTATTTCCTCCTGATCGAGAAAGGACGTATCAGGTAAGACCAACGTCCATTCTCCATATAGGAGGGAAACGGCAGTCAGGCTGGGGACATACCAAAGCTGAATGTCCTCCAGGGAGGGAGAGTTCCGGCCCGGAATCAGTCAAGAGCGATGCACCGCCTGCAAGACCCGACAGCTGAAAGCCGCATCCACCGATGCGAATGAGTCCACCTGGTAGTGGCGGATGAAACGGGTGAGAGTCGTCCAAGTGGCTGCCCGGCAGACCTCTTCCAAGGGGGCCTGGGTAGCCCAGGCCATCGCCATGGCTGCACTCCGGGTCGAGTGGGCAGTGATATGGTGTGGCACTTGAAGGTGAGAAGTGGCTGAAATGACCAGCTCCTGCTTGGACCTGTCCCGAGCGAGTGGACAAGTGAGGAAAACGGTCGGAAGAGAGTGGAATTCCAGATAAAGTCCCAATCTGATGGTGGACAGGACCTAGGCATCAGAAGTCGAAGCCTCCCTTTGGTGAAAAAAGAGAGACAAGCGTCCCCCAATGGGAGGGTCCGTAGGGAGACTACCTGGTTCGCCTAAGGAAGCATCCTCTCCCCCCCCCCCCAAAAGGAGCATTTGGGCAGGAACTTGCCTCTCTGTCTGACCTGGGAGTCCGGTTGCTGGGACCTGGCTGAAAAAGATCGTTGGAAACGGGGCTGGTAAGAGCCAGACTCGTGGCCTCGAAAGGAGTGGAACCGAGGCAGGGCGGAGTAGCAAGAATCCAATTGTCTGGGAACCGAGGGAAGTATCTTGCATCTGTCTCTCATTTCTACAAGGAGAGGTTCCAGAGAAGGACTAAACAGGATCTGGTGGCATAAGGCATAGATACTAACTGCCATTTACTTCTCATATCTGTGTTCCAGTTCCTGAGCCATAGGAGGGGGCGTGAGGTCACGGAAGAGCCCAGAGCCTTCACTGTGAACCTTGTCGCATTCAGGGTTTCATCAGCCTAGTATTCAACAGCCACCAAAATTTTGTTCAGGTCTTGACGTGACAGAGTGTCAGAGGGAGGAACATGCTCCTGAAGTTGTTTGAGCCAAAGGAGGGCAGCTCTATTGAAGAAGGATGCGGAAGTCGAGGCCCTGATGGACCAGGCAGCTGCTTGATCCCCCTTGTGTAGCGTCTTCTCAGCATGCTTATCCTCACAGTGCAGAGAATCTTCCGATGGACCAGTAGGAAGAGAAGCGGTGCAAAGAGCCACAATGTGTGGATCTAAGGACGATGGCTGTAACATATCCGAAAGACCTGATGCGGAGTTGTAAAGGCGTTTACCCAGATTATTGGGGCTGGGCCCCGCCCCTGGGAGAGACCATTGATGGTGAAGGACATCCAAAAATAATTTGGGAGCAGGAATAGTTTCTAGTTCAACTGTAGGCTCTGTGAACGTTGCTGATGCTGGATCAGAAGAGGTGGCAGTGGTAGAGCCCGAGGAAACAGGCCCTAAGTGAGTAGTCGAGATGGTTTTATGAAGTAAAGAACAGAATATTAGAGGCCTATGAATGGTGGTTGGCCAGGAACCAGTCCCTCATCATCCGAGAGAGCAGTCCTGCACCTCATCTGTCTCTGAAATGGAAACCTGGTCAGCAGATACTGGTGACTCAGTTAGGTCCTGATCTGACATGGAAACTTCCATGTGGGGAGCATGGCGGGGCTGAACAAAGGCGGTTGAGTCGGGCAGAAAACTGCCCTGCTGCATGCATTGGGCCAGGCCCTGCCTGATGACCCTGGCGATGATGAGCTCAAAGGCCTCTGGCACATGAGATGGAGGGTCTAGGGGAGGAGGCAATGAAGCCTGAGTTGCCTCGAGGTCCCTTTGAGGAGCCTCCGGAGCAGGAAACGATTGGAAAAGGGGCTCATTCCCTGGAAGGGGGACAGGGCCCGTCACAGCAGGGATATCTGGGGAAAGTTCCTATATCGAGCTGCCATTCTGCGAAGGAGCTGGAGACTGAGCCCGGAGGAGGTTGGGAGAACCTCAGGCCCAGCATGAGATTGGGCCTTGAGGATGGCCTTTTCGATCACCTCGTGTCAGTGCTGTTCCTCTTTGGAAGAAACTACTAATGAGGCTGAAGGGGCCTTGGTACTTCTGGCCCATTTGGGTAGTGGGGGGAGACCCGAAGAGCCCTCAATTGGATCATCCAGAATGTGCCACTTTCCCGAGCCGCGTGAGCTCGCTGGGGCTTGGACCGCATGGCGTCCGCCATTTTAGATTGACCCAATAGCACTTAAGATGGCTGCCCGGATAACGAAAGACTATTAATTAGATGTATGAGGGCAAACTCACAGTTCCGACACCCCAAGGGCAAAATCCTAGGAGCAATCCTCCTGGTAGTCCGCTCATTACGAGCCAGTCCCTGGGCAGCGGTTTCACAAGATCGCTAGCCGTCCGGCTATTCCCACGATCAACAAAATTGGCCAAGTAGCTGACAAGTTAGGCGCTGACAGGCAGAGTCAAGATTGCTAGACGTTCAGCTGTTAAAGCGATCGGCGAGGTCTCCAAGGTTTTAGCTCGTTTGGAGCTGACAGGCGATTATGCCAAATCGCTAGCCATCCAGCTATTAGAGCGATCCATGGGCGCAGAGACTCCGACCATAAATGGTTAAGGCTGCTAGGTCAAGGCCATTAAATCATGGAGTCGCTTCCCCAATGGTCTGGGGAGCGCAAATTAGGCAAAATTGCCCACCTCGCAAAAACCTCTCAGCCAGCAGAGATGCAGCTGTATGCTGTCAAACGGCGAAATCGCAAAAAGACAGGAGTTTTTCTCTCAAATATTGCTACGGAAATGCCAGACACGGCTAGGCTGGGAAAACACGTCAGTCCAGCATAGACCCGAGTCGAAACACTGGGCCAGGAGGGCGGAGCCATGCAAATTTAGCAAACTTGGTCCTATGCTACATAGAGAAGTCATTCCCAGCCTGACTGCCATTTCCCTCCTATACGGAGAACGTAGTAATTATTAATTTACAGGGTATTCTACAATGGAAGTACATAAGGAATCTTGTAATCATGTAATGGGCACTTTCAAAGTCAGGCCACCATAGAAGACTTACTTATCCATAAAAATGGCTGCCTTGGCCCATCATAAAAAAAATCATTTACCAAAATAGGAAGTATGTCCTTCCTCACCTGAGAATATAGAGTGCATTCTACCATTCTATTGGATCTTGGTGGGCACAAATAGATATAATTGAATGATTTACTTATTTTGGCAGCATTTATTTATTTATGTTTCATATATCTTAACCATCCATCTCCCTCAAAGGGCTTGGGTACTATACAATATAATACCATATCTCTAAAAATCATTTAGTAAGCAACACAGAGATGTGATGGAAATCAGAAGAAATGCCTGGGAACATTCCAGAACCCAAGACACGAATTGCCTATCTTTGCACAAATTTTGCTCTAATTTATCACCAAAACCAGGTCACATATGAAGTCTAAACTAGAGATTAGTTTATAGACTAGAATCTGCAAACAAATCTACAATTGTATTCAGGCAACGCTGTTCTAAATGCCTAGCATATTATCAAAAGTTTGTTCAATAACTCATCGTGCAATGTAATGTTTGTATTCACAGTGTATTCCATACTCTTCAACCAAGGAATGCTCAAGACAGTTATCCAACATAAGTAAAAGATTCAGGTCAATCAGCAAGGTTTGAATTTAAGTGATGGAGTTTTATTCTGTTCTTTAGTTTACCAATGTCAGAATGTTTCGTTATCTTTAACATTACTATTTGAGTGGTCCATGGATTAATTTTACATACACTGAGCATTTTGTCATTTTACGTCTTTGTTTACATTACTTACAATGGCCAACCTTTCCCTGACAACTTTGCTAGCTTAAGAAATGCTTCAGGTATTTCATGAAAAAGTTTCTAGTCTAGGAGCATTCATAATACAATACTTTTATTTGTCTTTAAGGCACTACAATTTCTTGTATTTGTATTCCCTATAAAAATTAGTTGAACCCTAGTAATTCTTTGCTTCTTCCTTGTAATTTCTAACTTTTGGCCTTCTCGTACTGAAGTAATTATTTTGTGTTCTAATAAAAAAATTGCCAATGCAAATATAAAACAAATATAAAACCAAACAACCCTCTCCTTCTTAAAAGCCTTTTGCACTAGAAGCCAACATTATGAATTTTAGGTATCTGTGGATCATCAAGTATGCATATTATGAAAAAATTGAAATGTAGCAAGATGCCAGAAACTTAGCATACAATGCTATAAAATGAAATTGGATGGGAATTCAAAACCACTTTCCACCAGAGATTTTGTTCACATAAACAAAGAGCTCAAGTCCTTTTGAAATGTGAGCTTCATTCCATTATTATTAATACACATTCTACATCTTACATTTTTCTTTCTATTTGACAATCTCTTGAGTGCAATCTCTTATACTACTATATATCAATAGACAGGTATATTTTTCTGGATGGAAAAACAGAGCAAAAAGCATGTCCGTCTAATTCACTATTGTCTATATACTGTTTGGTAATATAATAAAGAGAGGATTGCAATGTGGCTCTAAATTCTAAGAACTCTCTCTTTATTTCTGAGAAACAACACTTTTTGCCACAAAAACTTAAGATCCTTGGAGGTATGCTTTTCACTGTCCTATGACTCTCCAATTGCTTGTAACAATTGTTTGTCTTTTGCAAAAACAAACAAAAAGAAATCCAAACAGTATTTTCCTTTTCTTGAGCAATGTGAATCTCCTTTCTCAGTATCCTATCTGAGGCAATATTTAGGTGTTGTATTATGTAATTTCTCTAAAGTATGTTATGAGTGGCCTAAGAGGACATGAAACTTGTCTACAGTGATACACGGAAGATTTGCAGTACTGAAGTTGTTAGTGGCTATTATCACTGGAGCAAAGGGGTCAAAAATACGATGGCATCACCTTATGTGTTATGATACTTTTAACTAGTCGACATGTATCTAAATTAATTCTCTCCCTGTATTCTTAGGCAGTATTATTGGGTTAGCATCAACACAGAATCTACTGATAGCCGTGAAGGAGGTTCCAAAGATTCTAATCTATTATTTTAAAGACATTTTTATTTTCCAGATATAGTTTTGCATATTATGTACAACAATTTTCCTGATGTAAAGTATCACCGTATATTATTGTTTTTGTAGAATTTATGTGAACTGTCCATTGAAATTAAGAGAAAAAGCAAAATATTTTGTATAACTTTAACTGGGCAATAAAATGTCATCTTAATTTAAAAAGTAGTAGCAAAACATAGAAGTTCCATTCTTTGGCATTTAGTGTAAACTTTGAAGCTCCTTTACCAGATAATAAAATGGGTTCTTGCAATGTTTTGTTAACTTTATAATTTGTACTCAGTATCTTTATCAGGAGATATGAGGTGTGAGGGATTGTGGCTAGAAAAATTGTAATGTACAAATTTCAAAATAATTAGTTCATATATAAATATAATATTAGATATATACTAGTTTGGGGAGATCTCATTCTGTTTTGTGCCAACAAACTTGATTGACTAAATTCACTCTTTGATAGAATGATTTTGCATAAATATAGTACAGGAAATACTTCCATAACATGATTATCAAAGCTTACTTAAATACTATCTGAAAGAGATCGCTTGGGTTGAATTACACTTGGATTGCACAGTAAGAAATTCCAGCCAGACTAGGGAACATCAGTTCAGCTGTTGAGTTGACTTATTGTTCTCTCTGTGCCTAGAGCAATTTTGTTTTGAAGAGCACAGAACATTGTGTTCTTAATGTGGCTGGCACATGAACTCTGTGCACTGACAGCAATTTGTACAACTTGATTAAAACAGCAGAGGGCTGCATAGTAACTTGAAATGCAAATATCCAAGCACAGTCTGTGTTTTAGGAAGCATAGCAGTGAAATATGCCCTATCATTCAAGTTAATAAGACTGTCTTCATAAATCCTACCCAAAGATTTTAATACAACTGCATGTATGTCCTAATTATAGTAATGCCAGGAGTCTTTGAATTAACTTCCTAGCTGATGCTGGGTTTTACTACAACTCAGCAAAAACACTGTCAGTTAATGATTGTTGTGCAAGTTTAATCGTCTGCTTGTCTTCAAAGTACAGTCAGAACTACTTTTCTGGTTTTCCGCCAACCTACTATATATTCATATTAAATCAACCAAAACATTTCCACTTCACTATAGTTGACAAGAAATCTGAAATGGGTTCTCAATCCAAAGACTTTTGTCTCCTAGAATAGAGGATAATAACAGAAATATTATTTCTAAATAAATAATATTTATTTAGAAAATTTATATAGCCGCCTACTTGTTCGCAGGCTCATAAGCATATTTACTTCCTTTGGAGCATCTTATTTCCATGCCACTCAAAATTTATTTTAGAGTTGTTATCATAATTTTTGACAATACAGATACAATCTAAGGTCAGAAGTTGTGGAAACAATACTACTTAAAAGTATTGAAATACTTAATAGTATTTCTTGGACAAGCCCGAGAAAATGAATGACAGAACAAACAAGGAATCAGAATAGGCACAAATAAAATTCCAGTTTTACAGGGATAACAGCCTACATGATCAGAGAAGGAAGCCAAGGGGAACAGTGCATGGAGGACAGGCAATCAACATCACCTATTTGCTTCCAAGATAAATTGTTTTTTTTTTTAAAAAGCAGAAAACTAGCAAGGATGTGGAAACACAATGCCTTGCCAGTTGTAGGTCTGTGCACATATAATAAGCTCCAGGGCGTTGATCAGGAAAGTGTAAATACAATGAAAAAGGGTAAAGATGTGATGGAAGCATCCCACATTCAATCTGACAGTTCTACTGCTGTTACAGAAAAAGGATACCACTCTAAGGGAACACAAAATTATCCTTGAAAATAGGCAAACTCCTTGGGAGATGGACAAACTACAGACACCTTCATCTGACAAGAATATGTCTGTCAGAAATTGGGATTCAGTATTAGAAGCATAGTGTGGTGAGTGATTGATGGAGAAACAGCTGATCCTACAGGCATGAAGCTTGTTGAATATCACATGCCATCTAGATGTTCTAGCATAAAGAATTAAGAATCCTATACTACAGTATCAGTAGAATATTATTCTTCCTCATGTGAATAATATTCTTTATAATTTTTCCCCTCACAAGTGGGGGAAGAGAAGCCCTGGGAAACTCCAGCTTGATTGAAAAAAAATGTGTTAGGAAATTAGACTAATCTCCACTACTCTGCCTGTATCTTATCATTTAGACACATATCTGAAATTATTCAACTGACTTTAACATCTATTTCCCATAAGCCTCATCAGTAATAAAGCAAGACGAGGGAGATGAGGTAGTTGTTTTCTCAATTAATGGAAAATAGTAACAGACTGCTGTCCTGTGCTTTTTATTGGTTTATATATATATATTTTAAAAAAAACATTTTTCTTATATATCATTGGAATTGCATGCTGCCCAAAGAAATGTGATTATTGGACATTTCTGAAGAATAGATAAACAAACAATTTAAGATACCTACAAATATGTCTACAATGATTTGTGGCCTGGATTATATAATCAGGAACAAAACATATTAAATTATAGTAATCTTGCAATCATAATCATAAAGAAACCAAAAAGCCATAAAGGTGGCAACGATGAGAGTGTAAGAATAGCATTTACAACATTAGAATCTTATTTTCTAAGGAATTCATATTTAGTCTAAAAAAATTCAGAATATATGTTACTTGCCAGTACATGCTTAGTCTCCTGTAGAGACCATTGTAGAATTTAGGTTTGATATAGTGTAGAGTTGTATCCAAAACCACAGGAAGAGAGAACTTGCAACACAATATTATTACCGTAACTAGCATGGCATATCAGCAAACTTTTGCCTCAACAGATAATCTCTTTTTAATATTTTAACACATACAGTATACACAGAGGAAAAAAGAATCACAAATCAGAAATATTATTCATATATTATGGTGTGTGTGGGGGGGGGAGGACACAGAGAAAGAACAATATTGCCATGGATTCTACTTTTAGTATTATTATGTACTTTAATAAAACAGTACAACTGTTCTGTGCAATGACCTCAGTATTTTATATAGGCTGAAGGGGATACTCACTCTGAACAGCTGCTCCTTCATTGGGGTTAGAATATCCTTCACCTTTTTGCTTGATCCTACGAATGATGCCTCCATTATCAAATAAATCCTCCCCTTTGAAATCAAGCAATTCAATCTAGATGAACAAACAAATAGCTCAAACTTTAAATAATGCAACTTCACATATAAAATAGATAAAACACAGATATCTAATATCTAAAGACAAAGCTAAATGATGACTCTTCCAGTGAGCCTACTTTCCTCTATATTTATAAGAAAAAGGATATATAAAGTATTTAGTTCAGCTGTTGCATCTTTTCAGTAGCAATATTCTGATAGGTTTATCAGGCAGTATAACGAGAGTAATCATGGGAATCAGCATTACACTAGACTTTATTAGAGCCAATGATGTGTCAAAGTGAAGGCACTCTCATCTTGAAACATTTTTCTCCCAAATTTAGGATTATTTTTCTTTTTCTTTTGTATTAAGCCCAGCTAAATATCAGTACCTAGTCAAACCTGACTGGTCTTAAAATATTAGAGGAGCTACCAAAAAAAAATCAAAGCTATAGTATAAAACAACCACATTAAAAACAATTGAAAATCACTTCCATATTGTTGCTAAGAAAATCAAACTGTTGATTTAAAGGTGTTTATTTTAACTTTTTTTAAAAAAAAAATGCACATATTTCACGGATTCTTTATTCACTAAGCCTTTCCCAAGGTTCTGAGCAAAATCAGTGCATTCCTCAGGCTTTGTGCAATGCAGCTTCAGGCATAGGCTTCCACATCTTTTCTCAGTCTGATTATGATTTGGAGTCCCTAATTTTTGGTTTGGTTGTGGTTAGAGTTGGTTGTGGTTGGTTCGGTTATGATTTGGTTGCCTAATAGCATTTAAATGATAATATTTGCAACATATATCATATGTTATTTAGTGTGTCAAGCCTGATACAATTTTACCCCTGCAACATGATGTTTGAAGCATTGCCATTGCCAGACTGTATATGATAACTAAGCAGTTCACAATTCTAACACAGAGTAGTTGGGGATATATTTTAGGTCACTCAATTAAACTTTCCACTACTGTAAATTTGTCTCAGTTTTTATAGGACATTAACAGAAATTTTATTGTTAAAGAAAAAAAATCGTAAGACTAATGCAAGATAAGAAACTCATGTTTGTTCCTGTGAAGGAAACATATTTTTATTGGCAACTCTTTCAACAATTTTGGAAACGTTTTGTGGACTGCAAATAATTTTGTGGCTAGTGTTTTTTATGATACAAAGTTTGAAAGATAAGAACAGATCAGGTTTTTATTCACTTGGTAGCAATATTTAAAAGATTTATATGGATAGAAATATATTTTTTTATATTTTTAGTTATAGGATTATGCTTTACAAAAAATAGTAATTATATGAAAATTTTACCAAAAGTTCTGTAAATTTAAAGCTACCTAGCACGAATAACTGGTTCAAATTACTATTTTAGCCACTGAATGAAAAAACCAGTTTTCTGTTTCTCCATTTTTTAAAGTACCCATTTCATTTCAGAAATTATATTTCTGTTTATGCAACCTAAAAATGCATTTGCCTTCCTTGCAGCCACATCACACTACTGGCTCATATTCAATCTGCAATCAGCTACTTGCCAAGTTCATTTTTTGCAAGTATTGTTATCAAGGCAAGCAGTTGGCATTCTATATCGCTGCACTTGATTTTTGTTTAAGTATTTTGCATGTCTCTCATATTTAATACTGTTATTTTCAATCAACTTATCCCACGTTTCAAGATTATTTTTATTTTTATTTATTTTTTCCAGGGTATTAGCTACCCCACCCAATCTTCTCTCATTTGCAAAAATGATTAAGCATTGCTTCCCCCTTGCATGCCACATCTTTATGTATAAAACTGGATTGCCTACAGATTTTTACTTTTTTAAAAAAAATATTTATTATTACCTTCTGCAAGTATATTTTCCCAGAATAAAAAATACAAATGTGTTATTGGAATATTATTGGTTTTATTTTCACTGCTCCCATATTAACTATTTTAGCAAATAGATATATTAATGACATAAAAGCATAATTTACATAGTTTTTATACATTTATATTTTATTTCAGTTCCTTTAGAACCATGGAATTTGAATACCTCTAATAAACAAATAAAAAAAAATATTTCATAAACTTACCTCAAAAAAGAGGGTTGCATTTGAGGGGATCTTTGGGACACTACCAGCAGAGCCATAGGCATATTCTGGCCTACATAGCAAGTGGCAGATCTCTCCTTTTTTCATAGTGGCGACCCCAATATCCCATGCTTTGATAACCTGACCTAACATAAAGAAAATTTCAATTTAATAATTTTGTTCAGTAAGCTTTTCTTGAATCATCTAGAAATACACATCATGGTCAAGTGACAAAATAGGACACTGTACTAAGCTTTAAACTGTATGTCTCGGTGACTTTTTTATCTGACAGTTTAAATAACCTCGAAAGTGCTTTATTGAAGTGGCACTCAATTCAGCAAGGAAGTTCTGCCTAATACGCTATACTAGAGTTTAGCATAATCTGCAGAAGCTTTTCTGCACTGAAGCCTACGGCTGCTTGTCTTCCATGTATAAAGTGGCTAGAAAGGAAGACAACTTAGGAAATGTTTTTCAAGGTTTTAACTCCTTCCTGCACTTTGGTCATACTGACATCCACATATTCTGTTCTGTCCTCACTACACATATTCTATCCAAACTATGGTCAATGTGATCTCTGATTAGGTATTTCCTCCTTCTTTCTGCTCTCACCCATGCCATGAAAGCAAGTGGTCATTACTTTTCCTTCTCTGGGCATGGCTTTTGAGGACAGGTGAAGCCCCCACCCCCCCCCCTGTCCCAGTTTTACACTTCTCTCTATTACTTAGGCTAGAAAAGGATACTTGGCAGAGTTCTTGTCAATTCTGCCTAGTTGAAAGAAAAAAACAAAAACAAACTTGGCATTGTACTGGTCCTCTGCTAAACCTGTTCAAACAATAGTATTTTTTTTAAAAAAGGCACAGCCAACATTTCAATGTTCTACTACTGAACCTGAAGAAAAGGCATTTCTTGGCAGGTAGCCCAGTACAAAATGGTAGGCAGAGGTGGGGGTGGAGGAGGGCATAGTGCCCATCAGAATAAAGGACAGCCAATTGCAAAAGAGGCATTTGTGTAAGTCAAAGTGAAGCACAGCAAAAAGAATAGGCTGTTAGGTTTATTGCAGGGAAGAAAAACAATTACTTTTGTTGGAAGTAACGAAGTTAGAGGAAGTCAGGTAAGGTCACCTTCCTAGGAACCTAAAGTGGCTAAAAACAATGTGATCTGTTTTTGCCTTACCAAGGGGTGGGTAATCTCTATTCTAACTAGGCCAAGCAAGAAGTACAAATCAACTCTTAATTTCAAATGTTCGTCTTTCCTTTAAGCATGTGACACCATGCTGTTACATGGTGTCAGCACTTCAAGATAGAGCAGACTACGAAACCAAAGGTATACAGGCCAATAAAACTTTCATTATAAGGATATAGTAACAGAATCTTGCCAGTCTGAATGAGCCCCCCTCCCCATTTGTCAGAACTTGGGTGTCTTGCCTGAGTCATTTGTCAGGCTACAAATCTACCCTGGAGTCAGCCTTATTTTATCTGACCACTGATTTGGTAATGGCTCTTCCTACTACCCCTTAAGATCATTCCCTTATCCCATATATATGACCTTTGCTTATGAAATCAGTACCCTACTTCATCCAAATATAGGAAAATATGTTTTGTACTGTACTAGCAATGATTAAATGATTTAAAATACAAAACTAAACTTGTATAAAAACTGCCAATCTTATAGTTTAATTTTTAAATATAGTTTCATGGCTTAATGGAATTCCATCACTGGAGAATGGTAATCCATCCACTTTCTAAGGCAGAAATGTATATTACAAAATGTATACACTAGAAAATCAAGTACAAAATAAATATACAACTTTTATCAAGCCTTTGTATGTTTGCCAAAATCAAAGATCTCATTGCAGTTAAAAGAAATTCAGCTGAAATACTTTTGAATTATCTACTGATGGAGACTTCTTCACAGGACATACTCACACATAAAAATGGCTTTGAAATTAAAGAATGTAGAACTTAGTATTACTGCTTTTGTTTAAACTTAATAGGCAAAAAAAATCAGTCAAAAGGTTATATACATTGCCAATTATAAATGACAAAAACTTATGCTGTCACAAGAGATTTGTTAGTGTTTGCGTTTATTGTTACAGATGTACCTTACTATTTACCTGAATATTATTTTTTTTAAAAAAATGAAAAGCTACCACAGTTAAGGTTTCCTTATAGTGCTTAAGCAATTTTTTAAAAAAAACCCCGCAATTAATAACTATGCTGTTTTATTACACTTTGACACATCAGAAAAAGAAAGAGGAAGACTTCAATGGAACTGCAACCTGATAATCTGAAAACATTCCCAGTGTCTAGGAATTAAGGCAGAATCATTTTCACATGAATAGAAATAGCAGAATGCTGTCCTCTTTTCTTGCCCAGGTTCTCCTTCCACGCTCAAAATCTGCTCCAGAGCAGGTTTTGTTGATGAATGAATGAATGACAGGCTGAAATAAATTCTCTCTTTCCATTCTGATAGTGGAAACCATTGTAGCTGATAAACATCCCATCCATTCTATTTTTAAAACCTACTGTTTTACTCTTAAAAATTAAGAAATATTTGAACGTATTTCTTTAAAATGTTCGTTTCTTTCCATTGTTGAACACATTTTCAGTTAGGTACATTAACAGTAGAAGGTCTGATGAAAATTTCTAGAAGTACTATGGGTGAAAACAAATCCTGAGAAAGACTTTAGGCAGTTGATTTTATTCAGATAACAGCTAAATGTGCTCCAATGCTTAGACGACCATTTGACAAAAATCATTGTAAAGCAGCTTTATACATAGGTTGAACCAGTGGTGGGATTCAAAATTTTTTACTACTGGTTCGGTGGGCATGGCTTGGTGGGCGTGGTGTGGCTTGGTGGGTGTGGCTTGGTGGGCATGGCAGGAGAAGAATATTGTAAAATCTCATTCTCTTCCCACTCCAGGGGAAGGTTACTGCAAAATCCAAATTTCCTCCCGATCAGCTGGTACTCGGGAGGCAGAGAATAGATGGAGGCAGAGCCAGTCAGAAGTGTTATTTACTGGTTCTCCGAACTACTCAAAATTTCCGCTACCAGTTCTCCAGAACTGGTCAGAACCTGCTGAATACCACCTCTGGGTTGAACAATGAACTTCTCTTCCTTCACAGTTCTGCAATCATGCTGCTTGGCAGCTATGCAAAATTCCTCAGATGAGAGAGAATCTTACTCTGTCAGATGTAAGAATCGCCTTTTTTAAAAAAACCAAATGAAAAAGATATAGCACTGCAACTAGCCAAAGAATTTTTCCACAGTCAAAATAAACAGTGACATTCTGCTTCATGTAATGTATGCTTGTTTATTAAACTATTTCAGATTGTAACTGATGGGAAAGGGAGAGACAAAACAGAAAAGCATATATAAAACTAGCGTGTCAGGAAGAAAGGTCAGACATTTGATTCCCACCCATAATCAGTAACAGATACATCAGATGAGGCCACTAATCATGTAAATTTTATTCACATCTGAAAACTCCAGGCTTGCTTTAGAAGTATTTATAAAACTACAAGAAGCTGGCCACTGCACAATGGGTGGATGAAGATTTCACCATCTGATAATTCTTAATGTTTACAAACAAAGCAAGTGCTGTGTTAGCCTTGATGGTAAACTGGAAATTTAGTCCCTGCCTGGAAAAAGAAGGGAGTGAGCATATATGTTTTGCAAGAATAATACACAACTAGTTCATGCTTGCACAAAAACATTAGAAAACATCTTTTTCAATTAAATATGGCAACATACTTTCTGAGTTATAGAAGTGATGGTGCAGCAATATATCCCATTTTCACAACAACTACTGAAGGAAATCTACCCTAAAAATCTGAACTATTAGAGCAAAAGCAAATTGGTATATAACTTCATTCAAGAAAATAAGAAGCTGAACATTATAAATGTACGTACAAAAATTTTTCCCCTAAAAGGCCCCTAATCTTATGACAGAAATATAATTTTCAAGTCTTCTAGATTGCGATGGGAAAATTGTAAGAGTTAAATCATTTTTTAATGTTTGCATCTTCAATGCAGCCAAAAATATCACTGCAAGTTAAGATCAGCGTTTTATAGCAATATTATGAAGAAAAAAAATACAGAGTGCCTGATTTGCCCAGTAGTGACAGATCCATATACTTGCTAATTCTTAAGAGTTTTCTCTGTTTGCTCTTATAGTCTTTCTGAAAACAGGATTGTATACAAATATATTGTAATTTTGTTGGGAAAAAACCCCGGTTCATATGCCTAAAGCTCTCTTTACCTTTCTCCACCTTTTCCACTCTTTACCTTTGCCCAGGCTGAAGATAAATGGCTCATTCCTGTCACGGCTGGAATCAAACTTTTTTCCATTGGCCAGTTTTCCTTTGTAATGGACATAAACTTTGTCTCCAATCATAGGAGATTCATCCTTATTTCCTGGTCTCTTCACAACCTAGAATTAGGATATGAAAACAGGTAAGTTAAAAGGTGTTTAGCAATTGAACAGTTCTAAACTTTTTTCAATATTATCGAAATGCATGGATTTATAATTTCATAATTTGCATCGATTCATCACAAAAGATAGATGAAAAACTATAATCAGAATATAAGTACATATAGACCACATCCCAGAAAATTCTTTGACTTCTGATTTTGCTCATTTATAATGACATAACTGGTCCTTAATTGTACAATTTAGGATAGATACACACAAGACAAAGATTACTCCAAGCAGTGTCTAATTCCTGACCAATCATGATCCATAATAAGAACTTAATGATAAACAAAAACTTGGTGAACAATACACCAGCACACATTATAAATAACTATAAAAATGAATCTCTCAAATATATGGGGATTTGATATTTGTTTCATTCAATGTAGAGAATGCTACAAAATGCTATTTATTAAGAAACTTCAAATTTTGCTGTAGTATCCAAACTGGTTCTTTTATTTTATACAGTATTCAACTACAATATCAATTAATGATCTAAAAAGCCCAGATAGTTTGACCAAAAATATTGAAAAGTCATATACAATCTTCTAAGTCATTGTGGCTTCTACATCTAGCTAAATCCCCCTTTTCACATTTATCACAAGATTAAATTTGAACTGTAAAGTTACTGAAATACATATTTTTTCAGGAGCTAGTTTTTAATTCCTCTGGAAACACTCAAAATGGTACAAATGTGTAATACAATATCTTGTACATATCCCACTTTTTTTGCTTGTGTTAAACTTACTACAGACAAGCACTGTATTATTATAATGGAGATGGGATAGGGAAAGTGTGCTGCCCATTTGAATTGGGATGGTTCCAAACTGTTATGCTTGGGAAAGAACATTAATTTCGCCTACAATCTCACCTTCAGAACTCCTCGATCTTTATTTGGTGTTATATCTTCACCTTGTTCAGCAAGAGTTGCTGCTTGGACCTCGCCTTCCTTCTTTGTAGCCTCATCAGTTGTCATGGTCTCATTTCATAGGCAAAGCCTTTGCAAACAAATATAAACTTGAATGAATTATGATAAACTGCCCTATTAAACGTTACTCCAAATGCTGCCATCTATTACATGACAATTTCCCCATATGTTAATAATAAATTAATATAAACAGTAGAAATGATTAAAAAATTAATACATGGCTGGAGAGCCTTTTTAAAAGAGTCTCACTGCCACAGATAATGCAAGAAGCTGATAATAATAGTGGACGAAGTCATTTTGCTATTCTATTTCTTCCTCTTATCGTCTTGGTTTTATTCCCATTCCAGTGAAGCCTGGGAGGCACATTAATTTTCTTCAATATTTTTACTGGCATAAGAAGTAGATTGAAATGCTACAGAATACATATGCAGCACAGGTCACCAGCTGTAACCCCAAAAGGCTACTTGGTTCTTGACACAAATGAATTAAAAGGAAGAAAGAAATAGATCACAGTTCAGGAAGATCACACATCTTAAAATGTGACAGAAATATTTTTAATAATAAATTTATTAGCACTTGAGTCCTAGAAAATTATTGTGATATGTACATTTTATAAATACATACAATTATTTCTTACTGAAGCGTCAATATGAGCATTTAAGAAGGTTAATGAGACTATTTTTCTACAACATTGTTTGAATTTGGACCTATTTTTGCTACTGTTGAATGTGGAAAAATCTTAGATATTTCATTATTTACCTAATAATGAATACATAAATTAGAAGAAAATCTGTATAACTAATTTGTATAACATAATTATATAATTATGACAGGGAGAAAATGCAGCCAAACAAGATAGAAAAAGGAGGAGGGGGGAGAGAAGGAAGCAAGAATACTTTGTGAGGTGATGGAGGAAGAGAAAAAAAACTTCTCAGGTGGATATTGTTTAATGGTATTAGAGGTATCATTGCAGGATGTAAGCTGTTCCAAGTACAATAAAGCTGCCTTTTGCAATTGACTGATGGTGATTTTGTCAATTCCAGTGGTGTTCAAGTGCTGCCCCAGATGGTTTTGGGATTGCATCCAAGGCACCTATTACTATTGGTAATATTTTTGCTTCTTTTTACCATAGTCCTTCAACTTCTATTTGCAGGTATTTGAATTTTATGGTTTTCTCCAATTCTCTTTCTTCTATTCTACTATCTTCATGTATTGCACGTCCACTATCCAGACTTTTTTGTCTTTCTTATTTATTATTATTACAATACAATACTGTATTTATAAATTTTATTTTCCCTGCCCAGGATCTCTAGAGCTAGACAATTCATAAATGTTAACCAATAAAGAAAAAATACTAAAACAACTAAGCTGCACAAAAAGGGAGTTTGGAAAAATCAAATACAATTTTGTTATAGAAAGAAATATTAGACATGTGTTTTAAGTGGAGAATCATGCCTGATCTTTAATAAAAAAGACAGATAATTGCCCAGGCACGTATTATTGACCATCTGTAGTTATCATTTCAACTCAGCTAAAGAAAAATATGTTCAGAAAAGCTGAAGAACAGAATTCTAGCATTTTAATTGTTCCAAATCTGTTATTTGAAAAACATAACCCAGCACATTAGTAGAAGACACTGAAAATATTGACAGTCATTTAATATTTTATTTTTTTCCAGATTGAGATGACTGGCAAACAATACACGCTAGCAAAATGAAGTATCCATCTGTGTTACTATGATCATAACCCAGAATTTGAAATACTAAAACATTAGGCCACTTTTTTTCCTGAATCATATTCTATAATAGAAGTCACAGATGAAGAATCTTTTTTTCTTGTCTGCACAGCACTTGCCTATAAAATCACCAAGTCACCAAGAATCAGACATGACTAAATGGTTAAAACAACAAACAACAACATGATAGGTTATATTTTAGTATCCAGTTATGTGGTTTCTGATGCTCCCTGCCAGCTTCCCAGAGGTAAAGTAAATGGGGAAACCTGCAGGAAGTCAAAAGTTCCTCCCACTCTGATTTTTTGCCCACATGAACACTATGTTTATCTATTTAGAAGAGAAAATGCTGATCCGGTGGATAATGTGTATCAAATCTAGTTTAAAAATAGAATTGATGCCTTTCTAACACTACCATATTTTTCACTGAATATGATTATATTTATATTATTTTGTTACCACATTCAGTCCAATAAAAAATTGAATATAAAAAGGACATGACTTAAAGCTGAACATCACTGAACATGAATCTTGAACTATGGGGGGGGGGGGAGGAAGAGAGAGAGAGAGAGAGAGAGAGATAGTAAGAAATACAGAGAGAGAAAGAAGAGGGAGGAAGGGAAGGATTGCTTGATTTAATAAATGCAGAACAATGCTAGTAGGATCCATGAGAAGAAGCTAAAGGGTAAAAGTGCTTAAAGACACTGATAATTACTAAAAACAAGAGAAATTAAAAACCTAATTACAAATACTTCCAATGAAGAAAAAATAAAGGATAGCTATCACAAAAAATCTCAATGAAGTTCTGAAAGCAAGGATATCTTTTTTGTTTGTTTGTTTGTTTGTGTGTGTGTGTGTGTGTGTGTGTGTGTGTGTGTGTGTGTATTTCTATACTGCCCTTTTCCCGAAGGACTCAGGGCGGTTGACAGCCAAGGTAAAAACACAAACATACAAACATCATCAATATAACATTTAAAATTATTAAACATTTGGCCCAATTAAATTTAAAAAACCCAGAATTAAAATACCACTTAAAATTCATTTAGATGGTCAGCCCCGCCTGTTGAAACAGCAGGGTCTTGAGGGCACAGCGGAAGGCACGAAGGTCGGGGATCTTACGTATCTCTGGGGGCAATTCATTCCAAAGGGCAGGGGCCCTCAGAGAAAGCCCTCCCCCTGGGGGTCGCCAGTCGACATAATTTAACCAACGGCACCCTGAGGAGTCCCTCTCTGTGAGAACGAACTGGCTGGTGGGAGGATATCATTGGCAGCAAGCAGTCTCGTAAATACCCAGGTCCTAAGCCATGGAGCGCTTTAAAGGTGGTAACCAACACCTTGAATCGCACCCGGAAGACCACTGGGAGCCAGTGCAGCTCAAGCAAGAGAGGTGTTACATGGGCACAACCATTTGCGCCCATAATCACCCGCGCGGCGGCATTCTGGACCAGTTGGAGCCTCCGAGTGCTCTTCAAGGGGAGCCCCATGTAGAGAGCATTACAGTAGTCCAGATGGGAGGTGACGAGGGCATGAGTGACTGTGTGCAGGCTATCCCTGTCCAGATAGGGACGCAACTGGTGGATCAGGCGAACCTGATAAAAAGCCCCCCTGGCTACAGCCGTCATATGGTCTTCGAAATTCGAAGACAGCCGTGTATCCAGAAGGACATCCAGATTGCGAGCCCTCTCTGTGGGGGCTAAGATCTCATCCCTAATAGTCAGCGATGGCACCAGCTAACTATACCGGGACGCCGGAAGCCACAGCCACTTGGTCTTGGAGGGGTTGAGTCTGAGCTAGTTTCTCCCCATCCAGATCCGTACGGCCTCCAGTCAACGGGATATCACGTTAAGGGCATCGTTGGGGTGGACTGGGGTGGAGATGTACAACTGCGTATTGTCAGCGTACTGATAGACCGTCACCCCAAAACCACGGATGATCTTGCCCAGCGGCTTCACATAAATGTTGAACAGAAGGGGTGAGAGGACCGACCCTTGTGGCACCCCACAAACAAGGCACCTCGAGGTAGACCTATGTCCCCCTGCCAACACAAACTACGAACAGCCGGAGGAGAACCCACCGCAGCACCCTATTCCTAACCCCTCCAACCGGTGCAGCATGATACCATGTTGATGGTATCAAAAGCCGCTGAGAAATCTAATAGGATCAGGACAGAGGGAGACAGAGACAACCCCTGTCCCGAGCCCTCCAGAGATCATCAACCAATGCGACCAATGCCGTTTCCATGCTGTATCCCAGTCTGAAGCCCGATTGGTACCGATCCAGATAGATAGTTTCATCCAGGTACTGGGGGAGTTGTCGCGCCACCACACTCTCAACAACCTTCACCACAAAGCAGAGGTTGGAGACTGGATGATAATTCACTAATTCAGCCGGGTCCAGGGAAGGCTTCTTGAGGAGGGGCCTCACCACCGCTTCTTTCAAGGTGGCGGGAAAGGCATCCTCACTCAAAGAAGCATTTATAATCCCCTGAAGCCAGCCTCATGTAACCTCCTGGGAGTTCAGCACCAACCAGGAGGGACACTGGTCCAATAAACATGTGGCAGTGCTAAGCCTACCCTGTTTAAATGTTAAGTAGTAGAAAAGAGGACAGATCATCAAAGAAGAAATAAACTGAAAAGGAACAGTAAAGACAATGTCATAAAAGTTCAAAATGACCCGAGACTGGCCAACAAGGTTAAGAATAGAGAAAGGATTCTTCAAGTATGTTTAAAATAAAGAGAAAATAAAAGAATAAAAGTACAGTACCAACTGCTCATGAAGATGGCAAGATGCTAACAGATAACAGATAACAAAGAGAAAGCAAAGCTGTTTGATGTTTACTTTGTTTCAATCTTCCACAATAATAGGAAGATATTTTGCCAGGGAATTTGAAAAGCAAGATGAAGGGATAAGACTTAAGTCCAAAATTGGCAGAAGCATGGAAGATATCTATTTATTTTAAATGAATTCAAATCTCCATTCCAAGAGATTAGAATGCAACTCTGGTGATGGTCAGGTTAAAACTTTACATATCATTAAGATTATCTTGAAGTACCAAATGACTGGAGAGGGCAGATACTACTCTACAAAAAGAGGAGCAAGCAAATTTCAGGGATTTAGAAAACAGAGTCTCAAAAGTCAGGAAGATTCTAGTCTAGACTAACTCATGGAGTTTAATAAATATACTAAACATCTTGAAAACTAGGTCATAATTATCAGAAATCAGCATGGATTTGTCAAGAATAGGGTTACCACATATATGCTACAAACATCTGGAAAACCACTATGTACAGTAAATGGATAGAAAAAATAGTTTATCTAGTGGATATCAGGTTTTTGCAATTCGGATATGGAATCCTAAATCAAGGGCAATTCTTGCCAGATTAACCTTTTATTTTTTTATTCTAAAATTTCCTTATTGGCTAATGGGAACGCTATAGCTATAACATAACTTGATTTCAATAAAACATTTGCCAAAATACCCTCAAGGCATTCCAATAAACCAGCTACTTAAGTATAGGCTGGATTGCATGTTTTACTACCATTTCATTTTGATAACTTTTTCTGTGTAGTTCAGAACTTTTCTTTAACATTATTTCTTATTCTGGATCCACTATATAGGAAAGTTCAGTTCTATCCCACATAGTCCCAGGACAACACCTAAGACTTATAATAGATTAAAAGATTTGGGCAGCTCTACACTTAAGGAGAAAGGAGGAAAGAAAATATGATAGCGTTCTTCAATTAGCTGAAAAGATAGCATACATAAGACGGTCATGTCTTCCTCTTTCATTCTAATCTGCAGAAGATGGAATAATGAATTTAAGTTATAGAAAAGCATTCCAGCTGAAGGTTAGAAAAAAACTTCCTAACAATACATATGTACATAGCCATGTCATGCCACTCTGACTCATGGAAAGCAATACTGTGCAAATTACAGATAGAAAGTAAGAAATAGAAAGCAAAAGAAAAGATGTAAGATAAGCAATAGAAAATTTTAATTACTGTAAATCCAGTTTTCATAAACGCTTGAACCATTTTTTTGCTTCCATCTCATCCATACATAGATTTCTCTACTACCTTTTCTCAATTTCTCATCTTTTTTTCAGGATTTCATTAACTGTATCAAGCTACAATTTTTTTTCATTTCTCACTCGATTTATTCTTCATCCATGTATGTTTTTTAACTGAATCCTTATCATTTTCTTAAGCCACCTCAACACGCTTTCATATTGATTAACTCCATGTTAATAATTTATTCATTGTTAATTCTATTATTTTCTTTATCTCATACACTTTTTAATTAACCCATCTTCACAGCATTCAAGGTAATTTTAAATATCTCAATATAATAACTTTTCCAGTTATCAGAAAGGTGATGGTCTCTCTTCTTATAAATGTGTTCAAGTAGAAGCTAGATAGTTATTTATCTACACAAATACACTGTGTGCATTCGAGGAATGCTAACATTAATACGTTCTATTTTCAGCTGGGTTTTTTGTCCTAAAACCTAAACAGTGTAAATTACTGAATTATATGTTACTGAATTATAATTAAAATATTTTAAATGTTCTTATTAAAAATTCCAGCTAAATATTTAAATGTTAATTATGAATTTCACTTGTCCAGATTTTTTTCAGTTTATATAGCATGCAAAATGTACATGACATTTAGTGTAACTATAGTAAGTACTAATGAATATTATTTCATATGATTAAGTTGTAATGATTTGTTTAAAAATTGGCTGAATGGGATGCAATTTACTTTCGTTTGCTATTCCTTTTTCCGTGTTTTTCATTTCCTTTAATCATCTTTTCATACATTAATGAAGAAATAAAAGAATGGAACAACATGTAAGTACACACACTATAAATAAGACTTAATCTCTATAAATGCAATATACTATTATTATACTGTATTTGCTGTTGGGGAAAAACTGACTGTAAACTCCAGTTCGATTCAGTCTTACTTCCGTCTTCAATGATATCATTGGTGGAATTTTTTAACTGGAAGGGAGAAGTTATGTTTATGGTAACAATGGGTCTTACTAATATATATCAATTTTATTTTTGTTAAAAAGGTAAAACAAGATGCTTATGGTATAAGAAAATATCCAAGCACTGTGATGATACATATAGGCTCAATTCAATAACTTTTCCCTATTATAAACAATAAATGCAGCATGTAAGGATTTTTATTTATAATACCACTAATATATGTATAGTGGATTTGAAGAAAGAAAGGGCAAAAAATAAAAAAATTAAAGCTGCATGTATATCTTATCTACCTACTGTGGTTATACTCTGCTCACATAATGATTTAAGATGCTAATTATGTCAGAGTGGATCGAAGCCCTAGCAATATACCTGCTGCCCAAGAAATGTTTGGCAAAGCTTTATTTGTTTTGTATGTTACAAAATCCTTATCTTCAGGAAGTCCTTGGCTTATGACCACAATTGAGTTGAAATTTTTTGTTGTTAAGCAAGAAATTTGTTAACGCATTGTAAGCCACCCTGAGTCTCCGGAGAAGGGTGGCATATAAATCAAATTTAAAAAAAAAAAAAAAAGTGAGTTTTGCCCTACTTTATTGTCACAATTGTTGGGTGAATCTGGCTTCCCCATTGACTTTGCTTATCAGAAGGTCACAAAAGGTGATCACATGACCATGGGATAGTGCAACCATCATAAATATGAGTCAGTTGCCAAGCATCCAAATTTTGGTCACATGACCATTGGGATGCTGCAAGTGTTATAAGTGTGAAAAACAGTCATAAGTCACTTTTTTCAGTACTGTTGTAACACACTAAATGAACTGTTATAAATCAAGGTCTATCTGTATCACATTTCTATCTTAAATACAAATAGCCAAGACATAAACTAACAAGTTAAGAAAGTGCTCTCAGTCCCTCATATATGCATGTACATATGACTTGGCCTGAATTATGAATGAAGCACAGAGACATGTTCTAGGTCATTATGGGAGCAGCAACTGGAAGAACTAGCCCTGCCCATTACTGGGTACAGTGTAAGAAAAGCCAGCTATCCATAAGCATGTATATATTGTCAATACATGTTCTGAATATGCTGTCTGCTACTTGAGTCAATTTTTGTGCCAGAATTCAACTGAAGTCAAATTTCTCCGTGTTGTACATTACTTGGAAGTTATAAATGATAAATCAACATATGTTCCAACTGTCTGGAATATAAGCTAGATCTCCAACGGAATGGATTCATTTTTTATTTAATTTTCATCTGAATGGCTTATGTCAGTTCTTAAATGAAACAGGAAAAAAATGAAAAGGAATACTGATGCATTGTGTATCAAGGATGGGGAATGAATCCAATGCAGTTTTAAACTTTTAACCTAGAGGTGTCACTTTAATTGTAAGCAATTTTACTAAAGTATATGGAATGGGTTTATATACTATATGTATTTTCTAGCTGGTGAGTTAATAGACTGGAGGCAGCAGAGGTTTACAGATGGGATTTGTTTATCCAATGGTTGTCCAATGGTTCAACTTGTCCTTGACTAATTGATTGTTTTATGACCATTGAGACTAAGCAACTCTTAGGAATGAATACTTTATGGCTGTAAATAACTTCTGTCTGCTGTAAAACAACATGTTGGCTGCCCTTAATCACATGACCACATTTTGAGTTCCTGGCATCATATTTACATTTATTACAGGTTGCCAAGTGCCCTTTAAATATGTGATCACCTTTAAAGTCTTCTCTGCTGGCTTCCCCAGAAAGTCCACAAGGAAGCTGGTAGGAAAGGTTCCAAGTGGAAGGAATATTGGATCTGAGGTCCATTCCCCCAGTGCTCTGAGGCATTTTCCCACCCCTTTGTGGAGGGAGAGAAATCCTGTCACACGATGGAGGAAGGGACCTCAAACCTGATGAAAACACTAGCGAATGACTGAGGCTTTCAGAATGCTCAAATTCGCTATCATTTTCCCTTCTGGAGAAAACCATTGATTTTGCTCGTCTGGAAATCTGGAGAAACAGACCTCAAATCTGGCAAAAACGCTAACACCAATATTTTGGAAGACTCAAAAGGTTGCATTTACTAGTGTTTTCCCTTCACAAATGCATTCTAAATCTTTCAGAATGATGGCATTTGTTAGTGTCCTAAGACTTCAAATTTGGTGAAAACACTAGCAAATTCTATCATGCTCATGACTATTCTTCCTGGTGGGCAGATAGAGGGGCCAGGCCTCCTGAATATGATGCCCCACCACCCAGAAGGCCCAGGCCCTCTCCCAGCACTCCATTTAACAACTGCAATGAGACAACTAGGATTGCAGTCTTTAAGAGAAGCAATCACATGGCATATTTCTTAATTGCCACTTTGCTCAATGACTGATATTTTGGGCCCAATTATGGTTATAACTGGAGTTTGTGAGAACTCCATCTGTGCTTGCTCATTGGAAGAATGGTATTATTGTTCTCTTGTACAAAGAGAAAGGTAACAACAATGTGTCTGGCACATTGTTTGGAAGAATTCTTGTGCAGGGAGTCTTTGCAGACAGTCTTTGCTCACTGTCATCTTCTAGAACAGTGACGGCAAACTTTTTCGGTACCGAGTGCCGAAACTGGAACACGTGCACACTGGAGCCCAGAAACCCGAAGACCAGCTGGTCGGTGCACCTGCGTCCACCAGCCAGCTGATCTTATGGTTTCTGGTGTGCACATGAATGCTGACCAGCTGATCTTCAGATTTCCAATGCTCCGGCACGCGCAAAGACCAGCTGGCCGGCACACATGCCAATGCCGGAAACCAGAAGAGCAGCTGGAGACAGCCCACATGCCCACAGAGAGGGCTCTGCATGCCACCTCTGGCACATGTGCCATAAGTTTGCCATCACGGTTCTAGAAGATGACAGTGAGCAAAACTGTAGTAGTAGAAATAATTTGTAGTAGAAGTACATGCAATCAGATTTTTATTCTTCAGCAAATAATTTATTTAAAAGAAGATTTCCTGAAAGTTTAGAAAAAATACATACTAATAAACAGGCTTGAATTAGGTAAAAATAAAGTTGAAAGTTGATTATTTAATGTCATAACTTCCATATATAATGAAAGCAAAGCATGAATAAAAATAATTATTCATTAATTATTGATTCACCATCAAGCAGAGAGAAAGATAAGGAATAGAGAAAGATAAGGCCTCTCAATATGTTTAATATGTTTATGGACAAATGCATACAAATTTATTAAAATATATGTGAAAATAAGGTATGCTTATGGTAGGTGTTGATAGATGAATGTCTATGAATTTCTATATGTAAACAATGCCATGATGCTGGTTGAAAATCCAAATGATTCACAATGGATATTAAATTCAATAAAGCAATGAGTCTGATCTGAAAATTAATGCATTAAAATCAATGTAATTCTGTTTAATAAGGCAAGTGAAGTGAATAATTGAAAATCATACATAAATAGTATAAAATTGGACCAAGTAGATAAGTTTGAATATTTTTATAGTGTTCAAGAGAAAATTAATGAAGTAGATCAAATGCAAGTAGAATCATGGTATGTAATATATGATACATGATGAAGAATAAATTTGATGAAAGAAGCAAAATGACTATGTGTAAACATGTTATTTTATGCACTCTCTTGTAAAAGTTGGGCATATTGGAAGAATATTGGGAACTGATTGATTTAAAAGTGTATGTGGTAACAGGAAAGGGTTATAAAGGAATGACCAGTATAAAAAAAGAAGTACTGGTACTTTGGTCATACAGACAGAATAGATAAGATTAAATTGCAAACAAATTATATGAAGAATACATGGATTAAAACGAAGGAAAAGTTTTGCTTGGTTAGAATTAATGTGTTTTTTTAAAAGACAGGTGAGAAGTTTGAAAAACAAGGATAGAAAGGTATACAAAGATATAATGAACTGGGTGAGTTTAAAATAATAGTTTTATTCCTCTCTTATTTTTCCTACTTTTATTTTATTTTACTTATTATTCTAACTCTTTTTGTGCTTTCTGTTATTACTGCTCACTTTGAAATGGAAGTGATGCATGTGTATGTGTAATGTATATGTATTCTGTTACATATTCATTGTTTCCCACATGGGAGGCAAAGGATGTTTAAATTACAAATTAATCATTCCATGTTCTATCAAGTTTTAAGTTTCAGAATATTAATGACTCCCAACTCTAATAATTAGGATGAGTCTGGTGGTGCAGTGGACTAAGTGCTGTTAAAATAGCACTTAGTTGCCATCTGCCTGCAATTACTGCAAGTTCGAATCTCACCAGACTCAAGGTTGACTCAGCCTTCCATCCTTTCGAGGTAGGTAAAATGAGGACCTGGATTGTGGGGGCAATAAACTGACTTTGTATAAAAAAGAACACCGTTTGCGGGGGGGGAGCAAAAGCCCTACTAAGCAGGTATATACAAAAGTATGAAGGCTATTGCTTAATGCATTGTAATTCGTCCTGAGTCTCCCGAGAAGGGCGGCATATAAATTGAACAAACAAACAAACAAACAAACACATACATACATACATACATACATACATACATACATACATACAGATATTCAGCAAACACAGCACATTGTTCATTTAGTTTAGTCTTATCTATTTCCCTGGCAATATTTTCTAAACACCAAAGCAAATTAACTTTTTAAAAAATATGTTTTGTAAATACCATTTTGAATAATTAAAGGAGTCTGGGTCAGCTCAAAAGGCTATTGTCTAATCCGTTTCCCTTTCTACCATTTCTTTTTCAGAACATATTAGCATCTCTTCAGAAACGGAAAAATGGCACCTTAAACATCATGGAAACTGTACCCACTAATTGTTTAGTCGTTTGCAGTTGTCTCCCTGTCAACTATATGTTTTTTCCATTCTATTCTTTTACATTTAAAATGTAGTTTAAAATATAAGACAAGTTTCAACTAGTATTTTAAAACTTTAATTAGAAAATTGGCATCTAATTTAATGAAAGAACTGGATCGGGGTTCTCTACAATCCAGTACTTATTTTAATACATAAGTAAGTTCCACTGAATTCAATCTGCCCTTGTAAGCATTCTCAATATTCTTTTCATGTAAAAACCTTTAGTGAAATATATATGCAATGGCTAAAAATGCAATTTGATTTCCACCACTATACAGAAAGTACCAATCATACCACTGCACTTTAATGTTTAAATGTAAAATATTTTTAATGTAAAATTAAATTTTACTTAATATTTAGTTTTTTCACTAATTCTCCAATTTTATTGATAATTCTTAAAATGGATCATGGTGCTTTAAAACCCCTACACAGAATGCATACATTCTAAAAAATGTAGAAAGTGAAATAATAAAACTTCAGACCCCAGCTCATATTTTCACCATAAATATAATTATGGTCTTTACAATAAAAGATAAAAATATCCTCAAGTTGATCTTCATTCCTGATGAATACAACAAGCAGTTTTCTTGGCAATAGCGTGGAAATACATTCTCCAGAGATGGTTTCTATTTCTGATAAACTAACTTACAGCCATCATATTCCTTGACAGTGTCCAAGCCAATGTCTAACAAGGATGAGACCAGCAGACAAGTTTGTCCAGATTTACATTCCTGGCATTGCATTTAGTCACCTTATGACAAACACTGCCACCATTGAAGTTCCTCACTATTTGTGTGATTGTCACCTGCTGGCATACTGTCAAAGGAAGCAAGCTAATTGGGAAAATGATTTGAGTTTGAGAGCCACGATTTTTAAAAGTTTTAAATAATTTAAGTAATTGGAGTCTAAGATGGTATATAGTTTTGGTTATCGTTCATAAACAAACAATGCTTTTTCCTTTTAAGAATTCCTAAATGTCATTCTTTAGTAACCTCATAAGAATCAACATGACAGTATATGTATATGTAGGGATACCTTTAAATATCAAATTTCTGAACAGGTCGATTGTCATATGTTGAGAAAACTGTTAGCAATTAACTAACAATTTTACACACAGCATGAAGAAATCAACTGTATAGCAGTTACATAACATTCTACATGGGGCTACCCATGAAAAGTGTTCGGAGACTACAGTTGGTCCAGAACGCAGCCGCGCGAGCTGTTGTGGGTGCACCTAGGTACACCCACATTACACCAATTCTCCATGAGCTGCACTGGCTCCCTATTGGTCTCCGGTCACAATTCAAGGTGTTGGCTATTACCTTTAAAGCCCTACATGGCTCAGGGCCAGGTTATCTTTGAGAGCGCCTTCTACCACATAGCTCCCAGCGACCGGTAAGATCCCACAGAGTTGATCACCTCTAGGTCCCGTCAGCTAAACAGTGCCAGCTGGCGGGCCGTGGGGGAGGGCCTTCTCTGTGACTGCCCCAGCTCTCTGGAACCAGTTACCTCCTGAGATCCAGACCATCCCACCCTATTGGCCTTGCGAAAAGCGGTGAAGATCTGACTTTTTCGGCAGGCCTGGGGCTGTTGATCTCACTGTTGCGATCTGGTGAGATCTGGCCATGAATGGTGTGAATGGGTTTTAATTGTTTTTAATGATTTAATTTTTAATGTTTTTATATATGGTTTTTAAATGCATTGTAAGCCGCCTTGAATCTTTGGAGAAAGGCGGCATACAAGTTGAACAAATAAATAAATAAATAAAGTGGCTGAAATCAGTGTATCAAATAGACTTCTATTCTGACATTACTGCTGATTAAATGCAGTAAGGCAATTAAATGCAGTCTATGACCAAATTTCTTATTGAACCCACCGTGTTTCCCCAAAAATAAGACCCTGTTTTATATTTTTTTGAACTCTGAAATAAGCGCTTGGCCTTATTGCCATATGCTAAAAAGCCCGATTGGGCTTATTATCAGGAAATGTCTTATTTTGGGGGGGAAACGGGGTAGGCATATTGGTCTTAAAGGTTTATTAACCAAAAATTGAATTTCCAGATTTTTTACAATTTCCAAGAGTTATTTTTGGCATTACAATCCATCATAAACGTTAAGTAATTCATGACTTTCTTCCCACTTGTTTTTCCAATTACTCTATCAAGTTCAGCAAGATTCACAACAATTTGGAATATAAATTGTCCTAGCTCCCCCAAGTGGCAATACTAATTTTTCAAAATATTTGAAATAATGTTTTAAACAAATCATTTTTACTATTAATCAACATTACATGTCAACTGTCCCTAGAAGCTAGAAGCAGGGTGGCTGGAGACAGAGATGGAAATTATTACAAAATAAGCTTCAATCAAAGCACTACTTGTTTCTATTTTGAACCACTGAAATAAGTACTGTATTTCTGCAATAATCTACTGTAAATATTTAAAGGATCAGGAATGAGCAGACTGTGGAACTGAAATACTTCAATATCTTCATCTGTTGATGAAGCCAATTAATATACAACACTGCCATATTTTTCTAGTACTGTGTAAGATCAATAATTTACTAAATAAATGTCCAGCATATTCTAATAAGACTACAGTTTCGGGGAGAAAACTGTGTATCAAAGACTAAAAATACTAAAAGTAATATAAAAAATATTACAATACTAAAAATACTACAATTTACTGCTATGTTATAGATATTCATAACTGGAGAACAAAGCAAATTACCCAACTTAGTTAGATGACAAGAAATAGGACTTACTCAACAGGTCTAAAAATAACTCTTAACTTAATTTTATTAACAAAATGTAAAGTTTTATACTTAGATATAACACAAATTTGAGATCTTATCTTTATTACCATGAAATATTCCTATTTTTAGCCTGCCATGCTCATTAATATTTTCTTGCATTAAGTAATTGACACAAGGATGGAAATAAACATTGTTACTTTTTTTTAAATTTGCCACCTTTATATATAACTTTCTGTTTGATCGATGGGTCTATAGATTAAACAGGTTAGTAAAACTATTTTTATTCATTTGTCTGAACAACACAAAATTAACATGCAAAATTAAACTATACACTGCTTTAAAATTCCTAAATATTCTCTACCCTGTTTTCCCCAAAATAAAACAATAAGATAATAACCCCAACTGGGCTTTTGAGCTCATGGCAATAAGGTCAAGCGCTTATTTTAGGGTTCAAAAAAAAAATATAAGACAGGGTCTCATTTTTGGAGAAACACAGTAGTAGGTACCGTGTTTTCCCGAACACGGGAAAACACAGGGGGGCTTATTTTATGCACTAAAATAAGCCCCCCTGAAAATAAGACCCTGTCTTATATTTTTTGAACCCCAAATAAGGCTTGGCCTTATTTTCGGGGAGGTATTATTTTGGGGCACATGGAGGAAACCAGAGGAAATGGGGACTGGCTGTTCATGCGTTTAAATATTTTTGAGGAGGGCTTATTTTCAGAGGGGACTTATTTTAGTGCATGCGCTCAAAAGCCCAATTGGGCTTATTATCAGGGGATGTCTTATTTTAGGGGAAACAGGGTAAATATCAACGGATTTCTATCAAAACTAGTAACAAATGCACTAGTAACAAATTGGCCTTTAAACATTTGCTGCTGATTAACTCATATGACATTGTATTTTATTACGCAGCATAATGCTGATACTCATTGCAGTATGATTTATGACAGTCCTATTAACATCATTTTCAGAGATTTATTAGTAAGCCACCAAAGCCGAAACCTTGAAAGGTTCTTGTTTAGGCACTTGATTATATGCCTTCTTTAATGTCACTAACCAAAGAGGCTTTAAAAACCATCCATTTATAAAATCAATTTGCCTGCTATTAGCAAATTCTAAAAGTCCGATTTTCTACATTTCACAGAGCCAAAAATTAACTTAAAAGTCACCTAGTAAATAAAAGCAGGGAGTTAACTCCCTTTGATATTAAATAATTCAGTAATTATATATCAAAACCAATTATAGAACTTCTATTTTATAAACACCATTATTATTTCAAAGCAGTACTAGAATACCTAAATTTTCACAGCTACTACCTTAAAAAAGACACCATAACTAGATATCAAGTCAGATGCAGGCTTTTGTGAAACTGGTCAAATATTTGTATCAGTTGCAGTCAGTCTGAGATTATAACGAAACTATAAACCTGAGTAAATTCAAGACTCCACAGCTCTTGATACTGCATAGAACAACATTTAGAGGTATATTACATTATTCATATTTAATTCTACAGCGATATCAGGAATATTTATTGTATGAAGTGTGAAGAAGTCATACCCATATTGCATTTTACTCCTTCTGAAATAATTGTCTTATAGTTAGTCCATAAATGGAACTAGAGGTGACAGTGAGATAATTTTTACTAGATATGGGACTTACAATAAAACAAACATCATATCCAAAATTAAGAAGCATCTTAATCAGTATCTATGAGTAGTAACAGAATTCTACTCTAGGTAAAATTCTGCTCTGGAATCTGATACAGTTCCATTACTGTATTGTAGGAAATAAGACACCTCTGGAACAACTTATTAAGTTCATTTTTGTAGAAAATCCTGTTCCATAAAAAAAATATTCTTGACTTGTACTGAACATGTATTCATGACAACATGCAACACCATTGGAAAGTTTTTTAGATGTCTCATTCACAAACGTTCCAGACTAAGGTTAAACTTGTAGATTCCATGAAATAAAACAGTCAAGAATAAATTTCATCTTCACTTATGCCCGAGGACAGTTCGTACTACAGCAAATGTCTGCCTGGACTATAGGATTATAAGAGTAGTTTTCCTTCTAAAATAAGCTTGCTTGAGTCATTACTATTTTTTTTAAATGAAAAAGCTATACTCATCAAACCTAATGAACTGTTCCACACATCATCCTATGCCATAATTCACAGTGGTTAATTAACATTTAGCATGCTGTGTTAACCTATTATAGTTTATTAAATAAACAATGGTTAAACAAAACATGGTTTAGGATGATGTCCAACCCAGATCAGTGTTTTTTGAATGACACTACCCATCCAAATTAAGGTTTCTTAAACTTTTCTAAAGAACAATTGTGAAGTTTACTAGTACCGAATGCCCTTTTCTTAATCCTTTTTCATTGATTTGATTATATTGGGAGAAATTTTCAATTTTTCTCATTCTAGTCTTTGTCACATGAATACTAGTGAATACTGACAATACCAATACCAAAAATAATTTATTAAACTTGTTTGACAGAAATATACATTTATTCTCATCTAATAGATTGAGATTTAAAGATCAAAATAGAGCCAAATCATGTTTTGGCTTCGGTGGTTTTGTTGCTATTGTTAAAACATTAAAAGCACCAAATCCAAAATAATAAACCTTTTCTATTTCTTTACAATGGAATCTAAAAGCACTTTGAAGAATCCAAATATATTCAAGTAAAAGCACCTATGACATGAGATTTTATTTCATGAAACAAACTTTGGTCCCTGTTATTCTTCAAGATGATACAACTGGTACAAGAGGTATTGTTCCTTGTCCCATATTAATTGAAATTTTTTTAAGGAAAAATATTCCAGAATACAAATAATTAAATGTATAGGAATTGGGGAGAGAAGCAAAGAAAATCGGCACTGGAAGGGATTCTGGAAGCTGCCCATAACTGAAACAAAATGCTGTATGGCTACTTGGAGAGGACCCTTAAAAAGATGTGTTAAGCTTGGTAATGAGACAGCACCTAAATAAACACAGTATTAAGTCTCACCAGCCAAACTATCAGCAACTATCTAGACAGGGATTTAGGAGACCATAAATCAGATACAGTACACCTTGTGCCTTGTGAATGTGAATCTAAGAGAGGACAAAAGAGGAGATCAAAGGCACTATATTTACAGATAAGTACTATTAGATGTCAGATTCATACAAGATGGGCGGCTAAACAAACAAACAAACAAACAAACAATCTAAAGTTATGGCCTTTTTATCTAGACTTTCAACTATATTCTGCTATTCATTTCTGAACTTTTACTACATGGGAAGAACTACGTTGAATTATATAGTTTCTCTTTTATTCCATCTGATAAAATAGATAGGATTCTTCACAATATTTTTTTTGCATTGCTTAGGTAGAAGAGTAATGGCTATTCTAACATACAGAGTGAGACAAGAGTGATGTTTGTAGGTGTTAATAAATCTTAAATCTCTTTGGTACAATCACTATTATGAGTTCTCATGTCTACACAAAGATCTTGATGATTTAGTCATTAAATATAATTTAAATAAGTAAATTCACCTGTAGCTTGCTAAACAGAATGAACATAATAATTTATACAATTTTTCCAGAATATGCCTTAAGCAGAAAGCAAACCCAATGACATGTCTACAAACCAAGTTTTGAAATAAACTACAAGAAAATCTTTTTCAAATTTTAAACACTTTGACTAATTTGTAGAATTCCTATTGCTCTAAACTGCAGTCCTTATTAATATAGTAGTATTCAAAAGAGGAAGTTTAATACAAAGTTTAATGGAAGATAACTGAAAGCACTTATTCTTATAACCTTAAGTTTCCCTTCATACTCTGGGTTTTTACAGCTGTCTTTACTATGTAGGCATTCTTGAAAAGTGTTACTATGCAATATGAAAACTATAAGGAAGCTATGCTTAAAGGGGTTTCAGTCCTCCCAAATAGCTTTTTCATTCAAAATTCCTCATCACCAATTTCTATCTTTCAGCTGGTTCTACCAATGATCATTTAATTTTGCAAAACTAAAGTGCTCTTTAAGTGCAACTATAATCCCTGTGAAGGCTGCAGATAAACTTCTGGTATTTTAAATAAACTTAAAATATATATTTTATCAAAGAATTGGTACAGTGATTAAAACACTGGACTAGAAATTGGGACATTATGGATTCTGGTCTTCCCTAAGGCATGAAAGCTGGCTGTGCAGCTTTGGATAAGTCATTTTTTTCTCACCCCAACTCACCTCACAGGTTGTTTGTTGTGTTGGGGAAAATAGGCAGGGGAAGGAACATTATGTACACTGACTAGAATTGTAGAATATAAGGGCAATATATAAATCTAATAAATAATTCTACTTTTAATGCTACTTTTTGACAAATGAATATTTTATTACAGTGTATTCACCAATGAATAAGAGGGAAGGGAAATAAAAGTTATCTGGTTGTTTAAGATTACAGACATGTTATTTTTAACCAGTGTAATTAGTTATAACGTAATTGTTCATGGCCCAGAGTCACTGTGTCGAGAGGGATGGTCATATGAATCTAAACAAACCAACCAAGTATAAATTTGTTTTCATGGTTCAGGCATAAATTTGACAGCAGTTTCTCATGCATAGCCATATTTAAAATAAATAGGAACTACTAAAAGGACAATTGTGTTTTCACCCTAATTTTTTAGCGCTTCTTCTTGCTAGTAAATTCAATGGATCTTGCAGAGACAACTTTTTGATCATGGGGTTCATTATTTTGTTCTTTTACATATCAGGACATTTGTAGGCAGGTTCTGACAAATGCTTTTTTTTGGGGGGGGGGAAGCGTATAAGCTTGGGACAATACTCTCTCCTTCTCTCCCTCCTCTCTATCTGATAACAAAGATTTCCATTGATTTTTGTCAATTAAGACCAAAATTTATAGGAACACACTCCTTGCCCATTTAAATACCATTGGCTTACTGACTATAATTATATGCTTGACTGTTTAGAATGAAAATGATAAATCTGTCCAAACTGTTGCCCAGACTTCATTCTCAATCTGTAAAAGCAAGCACACAAACCAACCAACCCCAAAAGGTACAAAGGTAAGAGTCCGCCAGGTAAATTGAAAGTTCTGAGAACTTGGGGACTCATCTCTTTAGCAGAGAGTGGCTCAGAAGAAAAATAACTCACTGTCTCTATGAAGCCTTCCTCTAATCTTTATGTTTAACTTGGGTTGGGCAGTCTAGTTCCAAACCAGCCATCTTCCAAGGCTGTGATTGAAGGAAACAAGATGAGCGTTTAAATCTCTCTTCCCCACCCTAACCAAATTCCAAATTATCCTTGCACAATTAGAGAAAGGGGACAGTGGCAACAAAAAGACTTCCTTCCTTCCTTCCTTCTCCTTCTTGTGTGTTAGTAACATTTAGTGCTACCACTGTATTGTTTATAAAATGGACCATACACGAAAACTAGCTTGCAAAGACAAGGTGTGTCCCCAGAAGCCGTGATTGCTCCGGGGTGGTGCTGGGAGCAAACCGGCTCTTCCTTCGCGCCTCTCTCTCTCTCTCTCTCTCTTTCTTTCTTTCAATCTCTCTCCCCTTCCCGTCCTACAGACCAGACGCAGCATTTGCAATCATTCTTAGGCCGGCTTCTATGTCAAAGTGATGGTGAGGGGCGTGTTATTTCTCGTTTTCTTTTCGTGTTTCACCACAAATGTTCTTTTTAAAACCAGACCCGTTCCGTTCAGCATCTTTCTTGCAAAGAAACAGAAAGCTTTGGTGGCCCAGGAACCGGACCTGGAAAAGCAGAGGCGGCGGGGCGGAGGGGGTGGGGGGAGAGAATGAGTGGCGGGTTGTTGCGAGGATGGGAGAGAGCAAGTCGCCACCAGACAGCAGCGACCCAGAGCCTGAACTGCTGAGGTTTCCCTGCAGGAAAGAGAACGAAAGAGGCGTCTCCAGTGGGGCTGAGGGGAAAAGATAGGGGGCCGGAGGGAGGGTGGCTGCAAAGCCCCCCCCCCCCCGCCCTCTCCGTGCCCCGTACGCCGACTGATGAGGCTGGAGTCTCCCCGGCCAAGAAACCTCTCCGCTTTCTGAGGAGACACACAGGCAGGGCGCCTTTTTTTTTTCTCTTCACAAAGCCAAGACGCCCCCAACCCGAGAGCCAATGCCGGGTACCTGCCCTTGCCGCCGTCCGCTCCGACTCCGCCGCCGCTGCCGCCGCCGCCGCCTTACCCAACCGGGAATGACACGAGCTACCGGCGCTGGCCGCGAGTCCCCTTCGCGAAAAACCCGCCTTCTCGTGCCTTACTGGCTCTGGCGCTTGGCAGTCAGGAGCCACGGCACCTATGGCGCTTTCTCATTGGCCACGTCTCCCTTCCCGTATGAAAATAACGCCTCCTTTCCAATCGACAATTAGTCGCCCGAGGGGAGTCCGAAGTCTCGAGTTCCCAGCTTCCCCCTCGCCCCCCCCCCTCCGCCACCGTGCCCTCCCCTGCTTCTGCGAAAATAATTTTATTTTATTTTTTAAAAAAAGGTTGATCGATTGAGTCAGGCAGAGTAAAATCCCAAACATTGCGTCTCCCCCCCCTCCCCTCATGAACTCCACTACTTAGCTCAACTGGCAATAGCGTCTCTACCCCCTCCCCCAACGCAATCTTCAGGGATGCCCTGGACGGGCAGCATCTTTCATTGAGTGCTGTACAAATCCCACAGGAGGCTGTGCGTGTTCTGAATCTGTGTTGTTGCTCATTTCCCCCCCGTTGTGTTCTTCCTCTCGTTCCAGTTGAAGTCCTTCAACCTGAGGGTGGGTGGGCAAGTGGGCAAGACCCACCCTACCCATTAAAGCAACGTAGCGTAAGCGGCATTTTACGCAAACCGTATTCTGAAGTTTATTTAAAAGGCAGGTAGAGGGCAGACTGTGGGGACAAATTCCCGCCAAAGATCACAGGCGACTGTTTTGGCCGGGGTGTAATTTGATCTCGTATGTAGTTATAAGTATCCCAACTCGACCCAGGTATAACTTTCTCGGCACCCTCTCGTGATGAAAAGGAGAGGTGTTTTCCAACGCTCCGTGTTGGAAGGCAAGAGGAACTGGCAAAACCATCTTGCAAAAAAACGTGGCCCCGAATAGTTCGTGGCCCCCAACATCGGCTTTCTATTTTACCGAGCCGTACGAGTACGATGGAAGATGATCCCGTTCCTAAGAATTCTTAGCTAAAATCCGTGGCTAGGAAGATGATCGTATTTAAACCGGCGCCTGCGGAGAAAAACGCTGCTCGAGTAAAATCTAGCCCCGGGCAAATTGCTACAGGTTCATTCAACTTGGAATATTTAATAAATCCTGCTTGAAACCTACAGTTTAAAATAATGCTTTCCTCTCTAGCTGTATACCTGGCTTACGCACCCATAGATGGAGCCATCACGTTTGGGTTTTTCCTTACTACAAGTCCACCACTGATCGTGCGTGTTTTTGTTTTTCTGAAAACGTCCATAATGTTATGAAATCTTGACCCTTTTCTCCTGGCCAAGATTCTTTCGCAGGAGACCGTTTTATTCAATCCAGCCTCACTTTCTATCCCTCTCTCTCCCCCCTCCCCAGTCCCCCCTCCAACATTTGTGATCAGCAGCTAGAAAAAAAGAAGAGAGATCAACAACAGTGGCTGATTTCTCTGCTGGAAAAGAGGCTCGGATGGAACTAAACTAATCAGTGATCTAGGATGCAGGAGGTTATTTGTCAGAGGCTCTAGAAAGTTGGGCTGAAGTGTGTAGGAATGGCTGAGGACTACTATGGAATCTGGCTTTTGAAAACCTAGGCATCTATCCACCAGTACTGAGAATTAAAGGTGAAAAATTGCCCACTCCCCAAGTAAGTGAAGGTAAGCATTAAGATAAGGCATAATTTCATCATGGTCTGATCACTCTGCAAACCTTCCCCCCATTAAAAAAAAAAAAAACTTCCCTGCCATCAACTCACCTCTATGTCTCCACATTACATTTTTAATTGCATTTCAAAATCAATTCATTTCGCAGGCAATAACAAGGGAGGGAGACAGAGTTAATGCTATGGAATCTTTATTTTCTTTAATTTTGTGAGTTGAAGATAAGAACTGGCAGCCTACTCTGAACGGCATCTTCTTTAGTTTATGGTTTTTGTGTGTGTGGTCAGGTCTGTAAGAGGAAAAAAAATTTAGAATTATATGTTCAAGATAACCTATACTACAGAATATTGCTTGAAAAATAACTCCTCAAATATTTAAAAAAGAATGACAGGGTAATTCTAGAGATGGCAAACTTCTACTTTTATTCTTAAATATAAAAGGGATATTGCCTAATTTAGTGTGTATGTGGGGGAGTAATTTGTGGCTTTATCTACCGATTATGCCAAAAATGCCTAGAAATAAAGTATTTCTTTTTAAATTAGATGATGCCTTCACCTTTCCCCAATCTGATGTTCTTCACGCTTTTGGATTACAACTAATACTGATGGGAGTTGCACTCTGTGCCTCTTTGGAGAAAAGAAAGTGAGAGGAAAATAAGAATGTTTGTAACAAGTCAGAAAAAGAGGAAGGAACTACTCAGAAGCCTGCCATACTCCACAATGGCTTCATCATGTCATCTGTCACTTGCATTTTTGTTATATTAATAATAGATCTTATAAAATAAAGGAGAACATTAATAAACACATATTGTCCAATGTATCAGAAGAACCTTTTTAATTTAGTCAAGGATTTGTAATAAATGAGTCTAACTACCTACAAGCCAACTATTGCAGTACTACGATCTATTTAATTGAGCCCAAAAAAGTCATATTAAGAGAAGACTGGCTACAATCAATGGGTTAAGTTAGTCATAACTTAAGTCCCATTAATTTAAATGGGTGTATGGTAAGTATGTCTAAACATTAATTCACTGTATTTTTCTCACTTCTTAGCAACCAGAGATAATGAAACTATAATGAAAGTCATACAAACTTTTGTTTTGTATGACTGTAGTACTGTTCTGATGTTCAGGAACATGAGGGGTTGTTTAGCAATGCACTTGCTAAATTTGTGATGTCCGCTATATAGCATAAAATGTTCATATGCACAGTTTTTTTGCAAGAACAGTTTACAGGACCATTTACTATTGCTGGTTTAAAAGCTTGAATTGGATATGTGGTATAATAATGGATGATTGTTTTGTTATCACTTGGCTTACTACTTAATATAAGTTCAGTATGCTGTAGCCAAAAATCAGATTTCTAAATTTTGCACAGATATACTGAAACTATATTCATAGCATATCATTTTGCTTTCACCAGTATCTGTCAGATTTATGCATCTATTATTTACTTGCTACCAGATGCAGAAGGAGCTAACAGAAGGAACAGAAATCAGATTTTCCCTAAAGACTGCGTGGATGGTCTGGGATGTCATGCTTAGCTACTGGATTGAATTGAATTCCAGGCATTTCAACCAATATCCCAAAAATTACAGTGTTTACTTTCAAGAAGCACCTCTTAAATCTTCTATAACCCAAAACCCCCAGATGCATTGGGACTGTAACTCCCAGATTCCCAGTTCTAAGAGTTGCAAGATCCACTTGTGTGGAGTATGCCAGATTTGAGAGACAATAATTCATGTACATGCTAAAAGAAGGCAGGCAATATCCATTTAAATTGGGAAGGTACTGTCTTTTGAGTTATCCAAAGAATAGTACAGGATACTAGTTCTTTGCCTAACAATGTCTAAAAGAGAGTGACTAAAAATAAAATCTGTCAAATCTGCATAATTTATGAGCATTACAAAATTCTTCCTTTGTGTTGCAGATTGTGGTTTACTCTGTTTCAAAAAAAAATCTGGTAAAGAAGAGTCATTTCATAGTAGCATGTTAGAAATTATGAAGCATTGAGTAGTTACTTTTCATTTATTTTATTTTTTAATCTCTCCTTTATTAAATAACTCAAGGCAGTGAACATACCTAATCCTCCTGGGTTCGTCACAAAACAGCTCTGTGAAGTGAGTTGGGCTGAAAGAGTGATTGACTCAGTTACCTAGCCAGGCTTTTTTTGAGTAGTTCTTCAAGTTTTATTGATCCATTTTTGCTTTCCTAGGATATTTAACCCAGACATGTCAACCCAAGTTTCATTATAAACATATCAATAAACAAAAAAAGGACAACTAGCAATATACCAGTGTAGCTTGGAGTTCTAGGCAAGAGTTAATCCTAAAACACGTATCTTTCTGGCTTCAAGGACTGTGTCAAGATACAGGGTGGTTACCACCCTGTATCTCAGTTTTCTCAGTTCCTAACCTTGGATTTGATGTTCTGACTGCCTCAGTAGTAATTTCTTCTACTTCATGGTGTTTAGGAGCAGAAAACACGGTCATACTATATAATATTGACCTTAGGACAGAATAGTGAATAACATAAAACAGAATTGCATACATTTATGTTCCTAATCTAAATGCTATCACTAAGAGCAGAATTGCAAGATGGCAATATTCATTTCCTCAGAAGCAATTTAGCAGTCACAACTAAGTTATGTTAGCATTTTTTATTAAACTACCTTACCATAATTCCCAATTCATTTTCCTGATCAGTCATTACTAGGAAAGACTGCATTCACATGTATGTTGGGGGGGGGGGGGCGTTTAAGACCAGTATCTTATCACTTTCATTTTTGTAACACCAAACTGAATTTCATATTATTATGACCCATTCACCCTATTTGGTGAAAATATTTTGGAGTTTGTCACAGTCATGTTTTGATTTTGTTGCTATAAAGAATTTGATATCATTTGCAAATTTGTCCATTTTAGTACTGATGCTTAACTCTAGCTCAGACATAAAGAAGCTGAAAGATATGGATATATTTTATGATGCTGATACTGAGTCAAAATATTGATTCCCGGAGAAGGGAGAACTTTTCACATCTCTTCAATATGAAAATTGTCCATTTCTGCTCTCTATTTTCTGTTCTTTAACCAGTTGCTAATCTATGAGGGTATTACTCTCTTCAGTAAAGAGCTTAAACGTTTCAACAGAAGAGAATATCTATAGCTCGGCATTGCATTTTGGAATTCTTGGTGCTCTCTGAGTTTCATTTTTGCTTGTAGACATTTCATTATCTAACTAGGTAACATCGTCAGTGCAAAACAAAAGATGTCAGATGGATCAATGTTAATAGTATGCTACATTTTCTCCCCCTGCTCCTCTTCCTGCCAAAACCTCTTTCCATCTTCTGCTCCAGTTCTATTAACAGCTTTCCTGGAAATATTCCTCTTGCTTTCCCTTTTTTCGTATCTTTAGCATTGTCTTTGTCCCTTCTCTTTAGATCTTCTGATGTACTTCATCTACAACTGTTGATTTTCTTTTCCTATTCCTTTGCTAATATCTTCTTAGATACTCCTAGTGTTATATATACACAAAACCATGGCTTTATTTATAGTAAGATATTGTACATAATTAAATATTTATTCATATTTATTTTGTTACTGTAAATTATTGTATTGGTTCCATAACTTCCTTGACCAATATCCCTGGTCAAAGAAGAGGGTATTCTGTATTTCCTTCTGGCTTTCTATATTGGCAATAATCCAAGACTCTAGGTCTAGTATTTCTTGAGAGTTCAGCACACATAAAAACAGAAATCTATTAACCAGTATGTTTTTATTGCAGAACCTTATCTAGGACAAAGCATTCCAGTAAAGGTCCTGGGTATGAGAATTTTAAAAATCTATCTCAGGTCTCTTCATGCTCATTTCTCACAATGCAAAAAACACAATTAAGTTCCTTTTGTCCCATTTGAACCTATATGTTCAGTTTTTTTAAAAAAATAATTTTTGCATGGCATTCATAACTTTAAAACCAAAATGCTTATAAATTTGTGAAATGGTAGCTTCTTAAATGTGAAACAGTTTTTTTCTAGAAATTTGAAGTTGCTTGAAGGTTAGGAGCCATTGAACACATTGAGATAGGAAGAGATAGTACATGGTGATGTATTGCTCTTCACGTGGATATTTTATACAAAAAATGCTGTTTTCATTTAAAAAGAGTAAAATACTTAATAGTCAGCTCCATGACCAGTTCACAGAACTTAGTAAGAATATGGATTCTAGGGTGTTCTCATTTGTTGGAAAGATACACCAACCAGACCAACTGAGTTTGCTCCAGAATACAGAATTCTCCTCCCTTAAGTTTTCCAGCATCTGTGGTATTCATGAAACATCTGTCTATATTACAATAGCTTTCTGACCAGCTCTAGAAAATCTCATGCAATTTATAGATGCAAGTGATCAGAAATATGTTGAGTTTAGTTTCAGGCTTTCCCCCCCTCACAATAATTAAATCATAATTGAGACAATAGCAGCCTGAAATTTGGACCACATAAAGTATATCTTTTTGGATCTATAATCACCCTCCCATCACTATAAACAAATAGCTTGTGTATTAATAGTAAAGGGATGTCAAAGCGGACATGATTCAGAAGAGAGGAGTCAATCCATGATCAATTTATTGAATGGCTGCATTTATTAATAGATCTGATTTTTTAAAAAAAATGAGCAGTTATAGTTGCTTATGGGGGCTACTATTAGTTGTTTCATTTGTGACTAAATCTCTTCATGGTACGGTTTAAAAATAATAATGAATAAGAGATACACAAAGTGAAATAAGAAAGTCAGCTTTCTTTTGCACACATTAAAAATCCAGTTTTGTTAAAGAAATAATAGAGCAGGAAACTTTGAGGAAACAAATCACTTGGTTAGTTTAAGTTTGTGCTTTTGGCTCTCAAGACTGTGAAGTTATATCTCAGAATATTAATTGACAACATCGCTTCTGACGAGATAAATTACCAGTTTGTTTTCTTCTTGCTTAACTGTTGGTTTTTCTCTGTTTCTTTTTCTCTTACACTTCTCCCTATCAAGTTCATTTTTAGACAGATAGACAGATAAACAGACCCAAAAAGCTACCCCCTGCAAATCGAGCTGTCAACCACTAGTATCTTCCTTACAAAAATGACTAAAAATGTTACAAAGACTCTATAGGCATTCTTAGTGGGTGGCAAAACCATATAAGCTATGCACAGGATTTAAGATAATGCAGACTCAAATAAATAGTCAGACCTGTGATGCCATTACAGCTGGCATCCAACTGTGTATTGGCATACTTATGCAGAAGTCTCCTTTAAGACTCTATTACAAAGGAGTCAACAGGTATAGGGAAATCCCAGTTTGTGTTGTAAGTATTCCTTCACACAAATACTTGTCCCAGACACACACACACTCATAAACACACACACTTATTATCAGGCATTCCAGTGGAAATCTGCTTCATTCCATTGGAATAATGATTTGTAAAACAATGATTTCTAAAATCTGGATGAATAATAAGCATTTGTTATAACTACAGAAATCTCCCATCTTCCACCCAACTCAATGCTCTATATACGTCCAAAAGGAGCATCCTAGTTCCTATGGCAATCTGTAGAAACAGGAAACAATTACAGGAAACATAAAAAGGGTCAGTCAATTAGTGAGGGGCTACCACAGGTCATATATCCGGTAAAGCACGAATACCCCTGACTAGGGCCCCTTACTCTTGTTTCCTTCAATAGTAAATATACAAAACTGTCTAGTTGGTTTTCTGGATGAATCATTACTGCAGGCACAGAGGCAACAGTTTGTACAGTGTCATTTGTTTCAGAGAATTGAAATACTAATTTTGTGACATATCCAATATAGTTTTTTTTTTTAGAATTGTATCTTTGCTGTCATTAAATGTTTACTGTTGTTTGAAATTATTATGTGTCTTAATTTTTAATTTAACTATGTAAAATGATTGGGACAGAAAGTTCAAGAATAAGTATATATTAATGTTGGCAGATTTCTTTCTCTTCTCTTTTTTTAATCAACCTATTCAAATGTTCTCATTTTCAGTGCTTCGGTCTTATTTGTAACTTCTTAGTACTTCCCCATCCTTTCTCAGATGAGCTCTTGAGGGGGGGAGGGAGGGAGGGAGGGAGAGAAAGAGAGAGAGAGAGAGAGAGAGAGAGAGAGAGAGAGAGAGAGAAGGAAGGAGAAAGAGACAGAGAAGAGCAGGTCTAATGATAACATTGAAATATACTTTCTGTAATCATAACACATCTAATCAGTGAATCCTAAAATCAAAACTTCTTTTTTTTTTAATCTTTCTGAAGCAAGAAGTCCAGATGTGGTCTCCAGACAGAAGTTAAGCTAGATAGGCTTTTGTCTTTCATCAAAATTGTCAATTTTCCCATCTCTGCCAATTTCATTAATTTCAGAATCCACTCTTTAGTGGGAATTTGTTTTCATCATTGTGCATATAAAAGTATCGCCACCATTGTCATAAATAGAAACAAAATCCCATGCTTTCTTTCAATCTGCTTATCTGTGAAAAACTTTTGGTTTCAATTTCATATTCATTTTTAACATTTTCTGAATCAAACAACATATCTGATCCCAATACTACTTGGCAGTCTTATATGAATACCAAAGATGATAAAAAGTACTTTCACGTTGATTACATTTTCAACACTTGAGTGATATTCCCTTATAGTATACATCTCTGACTATTTTTCAGAAGTCAGAAGATACGTCATTTTATAAAAAAATTCTTTCATATTATAGGTAATTAAAATTTCCATCTATTAATCCACATTTTCCCATTGATTGAGCGTAGTATTATATACAAAAAATTTACCCATTTAATCATACACTCATTAATATATTCATCCTCCTGGTTCATTTTCAACAACAATATATATTCCTTGGCAATGAGATGGTTGTCATTAGTATATAAGTTTCTTTTAAAGCCTGTTTCATCATCTGCAAAAAAAAAAAATCTTTTTATCTAGTGTAAATCTTTCTGGCAATTGTACATAGGCAAACTATTGACAAATATAAACTCCTTTCCAACTCTTGTTTTTGATCTAGGTTCTATTTCAGTGAAGATCAGTAGATCAGGATAAGTTAACCAGGTTTGCATAATTGTCATATCTCTTCTGAAAAAAAAAAACTTCCTGGGGCGGCAGCCATAAAAGGATTTTAGGAAACAATCTTGCTTTAAATTTATTCCAATTCTCAGTATGGTATGTCTAACAAAGTAACTTTTACATGCAAATTTATCATATCATAGATAGCACCCAAATCTCAAATCATGTCTCTCTAACTCCAGTAGCTTCCTATTCGTTAAAATCACCCATCCATTGACTACTCTTTCTAATCGTCTGAGCTTTGCTACACATGTTGTAATCTTTTCCCTTGAACCCTAGAACAAACTTTGATCACACTTCTTCCTCTTGATCCTGCTCTTTGCATTTTGCTGGCTTTCTTTAGGATTCCCAACACAGGGAGTTATTCCATTTTAAAGAAAGTGGTATCTGCAACAGATATGCTGCTAATATCTTCCTTATGATTTTCTTTTTAGAAAGTAGTATTTATTTGGGTAGGTTATCCATATCTAGCAAAACTATAATAATGGAAGTAAAGGTGTAATCGCTTTTTATATTCCCAATTGATGCTTCTTTCTTATTTTTATAAATTTTTATTATGGTTCAAAAAAATAAAAACAAAAATAAATGTATAATAATTTTTCTATCACAGTGTAACATCACCAAAATATCCAGGTATACAGTATATACACCAATAATCAGAAAGTAAAAATAGAAACTATTTACATATTCTTATATACAAATTTACATTTCCAATACTTATTAGACCATCATCTATAATTATAATCCAACATTATCCTTTATCTCTCTCCCATCGTTTCTGGATCCAATCATACCACATGTTCCAACTACTATAAAAATCTGAGACTCTTTTACCCTTGATCAATTTTGTAAGTCTGTCGGACTCCGCACATTCCATAATTTTATAAATTATTTTTGAGTCTGTTGGTAAGTCCTCATTCTTCCATTCTTGTGCGAATGCCAGTATCCCTGCAGTGATTATGTGCAGCATCAGATACCATTTAGTCAATCCAATATTTGCGGGTCTAACCCCCAACAGAAAGGTTTCAGGTTTCAGTTCCACTCTACAGTGTGTCATTTCAAGCAACTATCATCATATTTTCATCCAATATTTAGCTGCCAGTGGACATGTCCACCATTGGTGGAAGTAGGTTCCATTGCTATGCCCACATTTCCAGCACTGTGGAGATGTCCCGGGGAACATTTTAGCTAATCTTGCTGGAAATTGGTGCCATCTATAAACCATCTTATAAATACCCTCTTTATAAGAGGATGCCATAGTTAATTTTAAAATTTTTAAGTCAAATCTCCTCCCATTTTTGAAAATCCAACGAATAACCCATATTTCACCCCCAGGCAATCATGGAGTCTTTGACAACTTCCTCCCCTGCTTTCAATGATAATAGGTAAGAATAGCATTTCGATAAAACTTTCCTGTCATTACCTAACAATATTTTATCCAATTCTTGTTTCCCATGATATATCCCTTCACTCTCCTGATCTTTCTTCCACCTTGATGCTTCTTTCTTCATCCAACATTACAATATTCAGGTCCTTAGTAGTTTTAATTCCAACCTTATACGTCTAATCCTTGACATCTTCTAGAAGGCAACAATTTTATATCTATTGTTTATATGGTGCCTAACCTACCAATTGCCACTAAAGAAATATTTCTTCCTATAAACAGGATGTTATGTGCAAGGCTTGTGAAGTGTGTTGTACGAAGAGAACAAAACAATGTATTGGGAAACAAAATGTTAAAGGTTGCAATGGAAATGCACTTGTACTTAAGAACATATAAGGTGATTAGGACATGGAGAAAAGACAGAGACTTTCCTATACAAATTGTTTTAACTAATAATATGTTTGTTTGTGTGGCAATGCCAGATAATTTCATTATCCAGGCAGAGAGTCAACAGGCAGAACTCCCACACTAGTATGAAATAAGCACACCTTTTTTTTTCTGCTTTTAAAGTTTTGTGCTGTTGTGAAATTGTTTTCCTTGTCGTCTAGACTGCTCCTATGTCTTAAAAACAAATTTGTATACCCATTTTGCATTCTCAGATCTTTCCAAATTCCTATTTGCTGGTATCAATTTAAAAATAAATAAGATGTTCATCTAGATTAAAATGATGTACATAAATTGAATGCCAAGACTTTCACTGTTGAGGAAGCCACAATATCCTTAACTTACCCTATTGTTGCCTGTGTATTTCACCAACACATATATTACGTAAGATCACCCTGTTCTGACATCTTGTTAATACTTATGCTAAAACAGTTGAATGGTGATCAAAATACATGCCTCAGAATTGTCTTCCACCCCCAGCTGAATAGGGAGCAGATGCAAAAGTGAAGCAATCATTACTCAAACTCTAATTAAATGTACTGTGGGCAGGCTTTGGTAACCTCCTTCCCAGCCAATACAGTTTCTATCCTTCTGATATTTTCCCCCTTTGGAATTTTCAGGTTGTCTCAATCACAATATGACAATCTTTATAAGTCAACCTTGGTCAGACTGCTGAGATGTTTTATCTCTGGTGACAGGGTGAATCAAGGAATTTTCCAGCTAATAAAGATTCACGAGAACTCAGTCCATACCATTTAGTCAATGCTAGCAGCATAAGATCTTGGTAGGTATAATATAAAGGCACTAATTTTGCTATAGAAGGTAGACTAGGTTTGAGACAAATAGTGACCCATTTGTCCAAGCAGATATAGGCTATTGGGGTCTAGATGGATAGGACCAGGCTTAAGCTCAACTCTGACAAAACTGAGTGACTAGGGGTTGCCTCAGACTTTTCATATTTAATACTTCATGGAGTGATACTTCCCAGGTACAATTGGTCTATATTTAGGATATCTTCCTAGATTCACAGATTCTTCTTGAAGAGCAAGTGGCAACATCTTTGCACGGATCTGTTAGAATAGAATAGAATAGAATTTTTTATTGGCCATGTGTGATTGGACACACAAGGAATTTGTCTTGGTGCATATGCTCTCAGTGTACATAAAAGAAAAGATACCTTCATCAAGAATCATAAGTTACAACACTTAATGATAGTCTTTGTGCACCAACTGTCCCCCTTTCCTGAATCGGAAGTCCCTTCTTATGATCACTAATGTCTTAGTTACCTCATATCCCACTTTAATCAGTGAATATTGCAACGGGCTGCATCTGAATACCAGTTGAAAGCTACAATTGGTCCAGAATGAATGTGGGCAGGCAGTGTTGTGTACCTTGATACAATCACGTATTGCATCTATTACATATTATAATCCCTACCATCTTTTCCAAGCTGTGGACCTATCTTTTCTTTTTTCTTCTTATTTCTAAGACAACCAATCTAATCATTTTATTTTATTAGTTTTTCATATGCGATTGTTCTGTCTGTGCTTTAGCCTTTTATTACTTTCTTTAGATTTTCCATATTCTTATGTTATTGACTATACCTCTTGCCTTATCATCCCATTACACAAGATGGAAGACATACCTTCAGATCGTTACTGGTAGCATCAATAGATAAGCCAATCTCTGATTACTCCCAATTATTTAAAGTCAGTTGGTGTCAGGGAGCATCAGTGAAAGGACAAATCTTCTCCAATAAGCTACTTAGAAACTTAGTTTTCGCAGCTTGTGGCTAAGTCCTGTGTACAAAGCCAATTTGAAAACTGTCATAAAAAGATATAGGATATAACTGCAATTTTATTATACAGAGGACAATATGAAAGCACATGCTATATAGATGGGGTGGAGAGGGGAATAACAATCTAATAACAATAATAATATGGATGCAGCAAGATTCAAGGAATAAGTCTAATGTAATTAATTGAATAGGAATTCAGGACTATTTTTTTAAAGTGAATTATTCATTTGCACTTGGTCAACAAACTGTCTATGGTGAAGGTTTTATCTTTAAATGGCTTTCTATTTGTTCCCAATTAATATACATACTCATAACAGCATGACACTATTTTGGTTACCAAAGCTTTTCCAGAATTGCTGCAAAAACTTTAGTTAAATACTGGTATTTCATTATCTACCTTTCAGTATTCAGGTACCAAAACTGAATCCAGCGGTAGCGTTACCATGGTTATTTCATGACTATGTGGCTCCAGAACATTTAGAGCTGATTACAACGCTTAGGAAAGGCACGTAATCCATTTCTCATGAGACTGTACCATTGCATTAGACACACGGAGATCCCTTTAGTCAGCATCAGTGCCTCATCCCATCTCTCTCCAAGTGCAATGCTAGCATTCTTCATAAGGTTATAGGCAGTTAAATGTTTGTATCTACTCTCAGAACATACCTGCCATATGGTTTTTGAAAGGACCAGAAAAAACATTTGGTGCAATTTACATTCAATCAGTGGTATCATGAGGACAGCATGATGTGATTCTTCACTTGACTATTCCCATATGTTTGTCATGCATTTGGAAAATTTTACTAACAAACCTTTGTCTAGACAATTTCCATCTAAACAGCCAATGAGCATGCAAGAGGTTGTGATGCTGGATTGCTTTGGAGAAAATTCAGTATTGCTGTTTGGGGCAGGGAGTCAGGAGGAAAAAAGAATAAGGACATCATGCCATTAATTAGGGGATAATATTTTCCATGTTTTGTTTCTGTTATCTACTTATATTGGATAGCTTTGTGCAGAACGGCATGAAGCTGTCATAGTTGTTTAAAAGGACAATTAGAAACATTTTTTATGTGTTTTTATCAGCAAATTCAGTTCTAAAAGTTCACCAAAATAAAGAGGCTACATTTACATAGATTAAAGTGCAGGATAAAAAGAGGAAATTTGCACTGATATAGTTTCTCACTTCTACAAAGTGAGGTGTCAAAAGATTCATTTTGAATTATATGTATGCAGTTCAGTTTCTCCTATAAATTATGTACATCAACACACAGTTCCAATAGGGGGAAGAAGAAAATATCCCTTAGGCTCTTCTGTAATAGAAATTATTACTTATAAGAATCATATTTTATCAGTTTTTATATCTTGGTGCTTGAGCCTTATATATTAATACATGAGCCTTTGCTCGATCTCCAGCGCTTGGAAAGGAACCAGAAATGATGGGATCCTTCACAATATGGGTGCATAATTCTAGAGATGATAACAACACACAATTCCTACTCCTTACTTTTGATTGAATGGTACCTAAGGCATTTCAGTATTGATGATCATGCTCCAGATAGTACCTACCATGAAAATCCAAGAGGTGGGAGGGACCTTTTTGAAATTTTTTTCCCTATACGTTAACTCTGAAGGAAAAAAAAAGAAAATAAGCTACGAAGATGCTTTTTTTTTCTACCAAAGCATTCAGTAGCCATATATATAAGAAAATAGTGTATCTGACTGGTGACATAGGCTTATATTTCATAGCTTTGTCAGTACTTTTCCAAAATAGCTCTGTAAGTAGGAATAGGAAATTTCAGTTAAGCCAGTCATAAAACTTTTATGAGTGAAAGTGGAAGCCAAGGTGTGCAAATATTGAAATTGCTAATAATTTGAAGGATAGCTGATCAGGACATGTTTCTATTTCCAGTTTTTATGGGTAACTATATGTTATTTTCATTGCAAAAACTCCTAACTGTTATAACTATAGTATCCATCTTGCAGAAGTCATTACAGGTAATCCTCAATTTACAACAGTTCACTTAGTGACTGTTCAAAATTGCAATGGCACTGAAAAAAGTGACTTATGACCGTTTTTCACACTTACGACTGTTGCAGCATCCCCATGATCAAAATTCAGATGCTTGGCAAGTTGTTTATATTTATGACGGCTGCAGCGTCCTGGAGTCATGTCATCTCCTTTGGCAACCTTCTGACAAGCCAAGTCAATGGGAAAGCCAGATTCACTTAACAACCATGTTACTAACTTAACAGATGCAGTTATTCACTTAACAACCATGGCAAGAAAAGTTGTAAAATGGGGCAAATTTGCTTAACAAATGTTTCACTTAACAACATAATTTTTGGGCTCAACTGTGGTTGTAACTCGAGGACTACCTGTATAGGCAAGCCATGTTCAAACCGGCCAGATTTTGCAGCCTACTCCTTCCCTTTTTTTCCTATTTGCTATGCTATCTAAAGGACAATCAGGGACATGGTGGCTCAGTGGCTAAGATGCTGAGCTTGTCGATCAAAAGGTCGGCAGTTCAGTGGTTCGAATCCCTAGTGCCGCATAACAGGATGAGCTCCCATTACTTGTCCCAACTTCTGCCAACCTAGCAGTTCGAAAGCACATAAAAAATGCAAGAAGAAAAATAGGGACCACCTTTGGTGAGAAGGTAACAGCATTCCATGCGCCTTTGGCGTTTAGTCATGCCGGCCACATGACCACGGAGATGCCTTCAGACAGTGCTGACTCTTTGGCTTTGAAATGGAGATGAGCACCCCCCTAGAATTGGGAACAACTAGCACATATGTGCAAGGGGAACCCTTACCTTTACCTTTACTAAAGGACAATAGCAGTTTCCAACAATCTGGAAGTCCTACTAACAGATGTTCTGAAAGGTTTGAGAGGGGCATTGTAGGGATGTTATATCTCATTATATAATTGCTATTTTCCCCCTTTGGGTTGAAACAGTCAACTTGGTTGTACAAGATTATAAAACCCATCAAGAAGCACCTTGGAAGAACCAGAGACTAGCTTCCAGTTCAGGGGTGGGTTCTACTTATCTTTACCACCAGTTCACAACGGGATCGTGTGGTGTGCTCACTTCGCTCGCACACGCACCTTTCTTCTGCGCATGTACAGATCACTGACGATGACATCCGGGGCAGTGGGCGGGGCCTCCCGCCAGTTTTACTACCGGTTCTTGTGGTAGTAAAGAACCGGTGGGTCTGTGAGCCCTTTTGTGATCAAGTTTGGTGGTTTACCAGGGGGCTTTGTCTTGGTTTGTTCTTAATGCTTTTGTGAGGATTGTTGCCCATAGGAAACTTTTTGGGCCTTGAATGTGACTGTAGAAGCAGCAGCTTTATTCAAGTTTGTGTTGAATGGGTCTTCTTGGTGAGCATTGGAGGGCATGTTCAGCTCATCCCTCTTTCAACCTCCCAATATCCTGGCTTGGGAGCAGGGAACTCAAGCTTGGGAAAGGAGTTGCAATAATTGGATATTGTTTTAGGCAGCTGGTCCTCTTCTAAGCGGCTGGAATGGCCTGCTTTTTATCTTTTGCTTTTGTTGTTTTAAATGAGGGGGGGAGATTTGTGTTTTGTTTCAATCAAAAGGTGAAGGAATAAAGTACTCCTTATAACAGTGATGGCTTTTTCTCATTGTGTGCCGAATGTGGGCTCGTGTGCAATAGCACGCAGGTGTGCCAGTACCCATAATGCAATGTGCAGTCCCTCCTGTGCATGCGTGCATGACCCCCTGCCCCCCCAGGTATATGCACGTGACCCTCTACACTCCTCATGCATGCACACATGACTCCCCCCCACCCCCCATTTTTGGCCTAGCAGGCCTCCCTGGACCCAAAAATGGGCTGGGGGGGGCTGCCGCACCCCCCACGATCTGTCCCTACCCCCATGCATGCGTGCATGACCCTACCCCCCACCTGCGTGCATGCGACCCCACCTGTGCATGTGCACATGTCTTCCATATGTGCCCCACCCTCCGCATATCCTAAAAATCAGCTGGCTGGCAGGAGGCATGCGCGCGTATGCGCAATGGAGCTCAGCTGGGCAACAGGTTGCATGCCTGTAGGGAGGGCTCTGTGTGCCAGCTGTGGCACACGTGCCATGGGTTCGCCATCACAGCCTTACAGGCTGTCTGGCCAGGAAAGCGAGCTCTGGTTGACTTTCATTTCTCTACGAAACTCACAGATATCAAATAAACATGTCTATTGCTGGTGATGTGAAACAGGAGCAACAGTGCTCGGAAGCTTTGTTGTCACTGGACAATCTGGCGGATTTGAGTAATAGGAAGACTGATTAGCACAGCAGCACCTTAATAGCATTTGTGTCACATAACAACATAATGTAACACAAAAGAACGGTGCTAAAGGACAGCAGTGATTACTCATATCCCAGTTTGAAGATTGTGTTGCAGAGATTCCAAAAGAATTACCATGTGAGATGAATTCCAGTGATCAGAAGAACTGGGGTTTTCTTTTTCCTGACGGCACTTTCAGTTATTTCCTAAATGAAATAATTCTTTACTATCTTAGGGTTGCATTTATCGTGATTCCTGTACAAATGATTGTCAGATTTGTGTGGAAGAACAAGAAGGCTTTCGTACTGGTTTAAGGGCTGGTTGGGCTGTCTGTTCTGCAGTATCGTGACTCTGATATAAAAGATGACTGACTCTCGGTGGCTTGTTTGTGACTTGCTTTGCACTGATAATAAACAGTGCAATAAAATTGTTGCAGTGCCCTGCGTGTTTCTTTCTGACAGGGAGCATCGCGCACAAAGTTAAAGCTAAAGTAGATGCTTACTGGTAGATTTGGGTTTAAAGCTGTGAGATTTCTACTCAGATTGCATTTTTCTCTAGAATAATCGGCCAATATATGGAAAATACGGAAGAAAACTTGGTTGATGGTTGATTTTCTGCTCCTTGCTTACTAGTTTCTCAGTCATTAAGCTCACGATACAGTAGAATCAGTGGTGAGATTCAGCCAGTTCGCACCACTTCGGGAGAACCAGTTGTTAACTTTCTGAGCAGTTTGGCAAACTGTTTGTTGGAAGAAATCATTAGGGCAGAGAACCGGTTGTTAAATTACTTGAATCCCACCACTGGGTAGAATCGTATTTTTTTAGGTGTACTAAAAGAATTTATATTGCTCTTTGCTGACAAGCACGGGGTTTACTCCAATAGTGGGATTCAAAATTTTTTACTACCAGTTCTGTGAGCGTGGCTTGGTGGGCGCGGCAGGGGAAGGATACTGTAAAATCTCCATTCCCTCCCCATTCCAGGGGAAGGATACTGCAAAATCCTGATCAGCTGGGATTTAGGAGGCAGAGAATAGATGCGGGCCAAGCCAGTCAGAATTTTTTCTACCGGTTCTCCAGAACTGGTCAGAACCTGCTGAATATCACCTCTGCTTACTACATGCTTGAATGTGCTACTTAGAACACGACTTTCACCTTTGAGGTCTTTTGTTTGTCTACAGTATAGAGAGATACAGTACAGAACCTATATTGTGAGTGCCGATTCATAGAGATGAAACATTACTCGCCTTTGCTGTTTTGTAAAGAACAGCAGAAATCAACGGTTTAATTTCTGTCAGTCTCACAGCCAATTACTACACTAGCAAGACAATAGCGCTTTCACCCTGATGTTGCTAGGAAAGGTTTCTGCCTATCCCGCATCCGATAATCTTTACAAGAAACTCAGCAGCTTCCCACTTTTATAAAGTACAAGATTGGAGAGTGATCAAAATCCAGCTGCTGCAGCTTAGCAGCTTTGAAGAAGAAGCCTAATGAGTTTCAGATGGAAGAAACAACATTATTATCTCTGCCACTTTCTATGAAAGCTTATGCAACAATAAATTGGCTTTTCTTTAACTTGTCACATAACTTTCTTCTTTTCTTTTTATTCAATATAGTCCTCCTTCTCTGGGGGATTGAGTTAGCTTTCATTTACACTAATTGAAATCCATATTTGTTTCCGAATTTAAAATCAGAAGAGTAGTTTGTTCCATCTTCTCTTTAAAAAAAATATGTTGTTTTTGCGTGTGTTAAAATCTCACAATATTCAGGATAACAAATTATCAAATAATTTATGGGAATGAACCTCACACACAGAGGGCAGGTACTTATCATTGCATGACTTATCAAATTTATCACTTTTCTCTTACCTTAGTATTTGTATATGCTTTTTATTATTTGTCTTTTTAAGCACAACTATTTCAGCTGGTGTATACTGTTGTGGTCTAGCACAATAGAACTTCCATCATTTGTACCTCTAGATTCTGCAAAGTTACCATTGTTTTTCACTCATGTTATTACTGGAAGCGTCTCTGTCCTCATCTTGACGTCACATCTTAGCTAACATGACTGTTTCCTGTTTTGGAGAAAATTTAGGCTTGAACTTTTCTATCCATAGTTAGCAGTTGGACAACAAGCTGAATACATGGCATTCAGGTCACGTAGTCACTGTTTCCAGCACTAGCCAAACTTGGCTGATCTTGAGGAAAGCTAAGCCGGATTTGACCTGTTTAATGTTTGTATGGGAGACCACCAGGGAATATAGGATACTCTAGAAAGGAAAGGAAAGGAAAGGAAAGGAAAGGAAAGGAAAGGAAAGGAAAGGAAAGGAAAGGAAAGGAAAGGAAGAAAGAAAGAAAGAAAGAAAGAAAGAAAGAAAGAAAGAAAGAAAGAAAGAAAGAAAGAAAGAAAGAAAGAAAGAAAGAAAAGAAAAGAAAAGAAAAGAAAAGAAAAATCTTGGGAGGAAGGCTGAGGCCAATCACTTCAGTATTGTTACTAAGAAAACAGCACGGACATGTCTTCCATGCAGACATCAGGAGTCAAACTCAACCTGAGGGAACCTTTATTTAGTAAGATGTAAATCATTTTTTTTAAATCATGGAAACTATGTCTAAATTTCCATCTATAGAAATAGAGTACCACGCTCTAACTGTATGCAATCCTATATCCTTGTCTTTGTGGGGGAAAAAAACTATTGGTGAGTCATTTCCTTCTGTTCATTTGTTGGAACTTGGATTAAGTGCTCTCCTCCCCCATGTTCAGAGGCAAAACGTTTCTGAATACTAAAGCAGGAGAGAACAACAAAGGAATAGTGTCCCTCCCTGATTCTCTGTCTCACAGACACATACACACCCGGTCCCGGCTGGTAAGTTTCCTGGAGGTGTGTGGCTAGCCATTGCTAGAACTAGGCAAATAATTAGGCTGAGACCACATTCAAATTGGTCCTGAACCTGAAGCTCCCCTTCATCTTCCCAGAATAGCCAGCCCCTAGCAAACATTTCACAGCCTGCTTCAGTTTGGCATCTTCTAGCTGCATTGGTCTTGTAATTGTATTAAACTCCTGGCTGTTGTGGCTGTGTTAGGAGTTCTTAGGCTTGCAGTCCTAAACTTCTTGTGAAGGCCATACTAAGTAAGACCATGCAAAGCTATGATATGCCGTGCTCTAAATGATTTGTTTGGTTGGGTTTTTCTATTTGCAGACATGGAAGCAAAAATAAATCACGAGAGTCTCATAGGAGAATGTTGCTGGCCAGACTTCTTCATACAATGTAACAATCACTGCTAAAAGGTGTGTGATGGCCCTTGGGCTTTAATGGCTTCTAAAAAGATTAGAGATGTGCCTGGAGAAGAAGAACATCAGTGGCTGTTCTCTATCATAATTAAGTTAATGGATAATTAAATTGCAGTGGCGGTGTCTTTCCATACAATAGAGATTAAATCCAAACAAGGAGACTTAAATCTTTTATTTGCCTGCTATTAACCACAGAAACATCTACCATAATTCATGTACGTAGTTGCCTTCATCTTCTCCCCAACCCATCAGAGATGAGGCTTAAATTGCTCTTAGTTGTCCTAGTGTGAAAATAGTATTGCCCCTTAATATCTACATTATTAGTTTAGTTTAGTTTAGTTTATTAAATTTGTATACTGCCCTTCTTCTAGTGGACTCAGGGCGGTGCACAGCAAGGAATAAAAAACACTTCAATACAAAATTTAAAATTTGTAAAAGAATTAAACAATTTTTGGCCCAGAAAATTTAAAAAACCCATTAGGCAATTTAAAATTTAAAACCCATAGACAATTAAAAACTAAAAGGGGGGGTTACGCCAGCCCAGCTTGACAAAATAAAAAAGTTTTAAGGGCACAGCGAAAAGCCCGGAGATCAGGTATCATATGGATCTCAGGGGGCAAATCGTTCCAGCGGGCTGGTCCTGCCACAGAGAATGCTCTCCCCCTGGGCGTCACCAGCCGACATTGCCTGGCTGACAGCACCCTGAGGAGTCCCTCTCTGTGGGAGCGTACTGGCTGGTGGGAGGCTATCGGTGGCAGAAGACGGTCCCGCAAATACCCAAGCCCTATGCCATGGAGCACTTTAAAGGTGGTAACCAACACCTTGAAGCGCACCCGGAAGACCACCGGAAGCCAATGCAGCTCACACAGGCGAGGTGTCGCGTGGGACCGCCCCCTTGCTCCCATAATCCCCCGCGCGGCCGCATTCTCCACCAGTTGGAGCCTCCGGGTGCACCTCAAGGGGAGTCCCATGTAGAGAGCATTACAGTAGTCCAGGCGGGAAATGACGAGTGCCTGAGTGACTGTGCGTAAGGAGTCCCGATCCAGATAGGGACGCAACTAGAGTATCAGGCGAGCCTGATAAAAAGCCCCCCTGGCCACAGCTGTCATATGCTCCTCTAAAGACAGTCATGCATCCAGGAGGATGCCCAAGTGGCGAGCCCTATCCGTGGGGGCCAATGACTCGCCCTCAATAGCCAGTGATGGCGTCAACTGGCCATATCGGGATGCCGGAAGCCACAGCCACTCGGTCTTGGAGGGGTTGAGTCGGAGCCTGTTGTTCCCCATCCAGATCCGCACAGCTTCCAGGCACTGGGACATCACTTCCATGGCATCGTTGGGATGGCCTGAGGTGGAGATGTACAGCTGAGTATCATCAGCGTACTGATGGAACTCCACCCCAAAGCCACGGATGATCTCGCCCAGCGGCTTCACATAAATGTTGAACAGAAGGGGTGAGAGGACCGACCCTTGCAGCACCCCACAAACGAGGCGCCTCAGGGTTGACCTCTGCCCCCCTGCCAACACCGACTGTGGCCGGTCAGAGAGATAGGAAGAGAAATACTGCAAAACGGTGCCTCCCACTCCCAACCCCTCCTGCCGGCGCAGCATGATACCATGGTCAATGGTATCAAAAGCCGCTGAGAGATCTAACAGGACCAGGATAGAGGAGCAACCCCTATCCTGAGCCCTCCAGAGATCATCCACCAACGCGACCAATGCCGTTTCCGTGCTGTAACCAGGCCTGAAGCTGGACTGGAGCGGATCCAGATAGACAGCTTCATCCAGGTACCCAGGAAGCTGATGTGCCACCACACTCTCAACAACCTTCGCCAAAAAGGGAAGGTTGGAGACTGGACGATAATTAGCCAAAACAGCCGGGTCCAGAGGCTTCTTGAGGAGGGGCCTCACCACCGCCTCTTTCAAGGCGACTGGCAAGACACCCTCACTCAAAGAAGCGTTAATAATCCTCTGGAGCCAGCCTCGTGTAACCTCCTGGGAGGCCAGCACCAACCAGGAGGGACACAAGTCCAAAAAAAATGTGGTCGCGTTCAGCCGCCCCAGTATTCTGTCTACGTCCTCGGGAGCAACAGGATCGCACTCCTCCCAAATGACATTCTCAAGACCGGCCTACGTCATCCCACCTGTATCTACCCAGTTGGAGACCAGGCCGTCCTGAATCCGGGTGATTTTATCGTGCAGATACTGGACAAAATCCTCAGCGCGACCCTGCAAGGGGTCCTCCTGCGCTCCCAGATGGAGAAGGGAGCGGGTCACCCTAAACAGGGCGGCTGAGCGGTTATCTGCCAATGCAATAGGAGTGGAAAAATAATTACATTTTGCCGCTTTATCGCCACTAGGTAAATGAGCTCTTACCAGTGTTCAGTCAGACTCAGAATGGCTGGACCTCCAACTGCTCTCTAGGCATCTTTTCCAGCATTTCATCTCCCTTAGCTCCTCGGAGAACCAAGGAGCCAGGTAAGCTCGGCGATGGGTCAGAGGCCGCAAAGGCACGACTCGGTCCAAAGCACCAGCGGCTGCCCTATCCTAGGCAGCCAACTGCCCTTCAGCCGAGGGGCAGATCCGCAGGAAATGGTCCAAGCTCCATCTGGAACCTATCAGGATCCATCAGGTGCCTGGGGTAGAACCATCTAGTCTGTTCCGCTTCCCTGTGGCGGGGTGTGGCAGTTAGAAAGTCGAGCCTAAGGAGGGAATGATCTGACCATGACAAGGGCTCAATCGCTATCTCCCCTATTTCAAGATCATTAATCCACTGACCAGAGACAAAAATCAAGTCCAGAGTGTGTCCTCCTGTGTGAGTGGGTTCATGAATTAATTGGGTCAGGTCCATGGCCGTCATGGAAGCCATGAACTCCCGAGCCGCCTCAGACACCTCGCCGATGGATGGCAGGTTGAAATCCCCCATGACCATAAGCCTGGGGGTTTCCACCGCCACCTCGGCAATCATGCTTAGCAGCTCAGGCAGGGCAGCCAACACGTGGCAGGGAGCCAGGTATGTAATCAGCAAATCCATCTGCCTCCCATGTCCCCACTTCACGAGGAGAGACTCACATCCAGCTATCTGAGGTAAATGGCCTCCCTTGGGGCAAGAACTTCCTTTACAAGAACCGCCACCACCCCCGCCCCTCCCCTGGGACCTCGACTGATGGAATGCAAAGAAACCCAGTGGGCACATCTCAACGAGGGGAACCCTCCCCCTCCGGGCCCAACCAGGTTTCCGTAATACCTACCAGGTCCACACACCCCTCCTGGGCTAGATCACAAATGAGGGGGGCTTTATTTACCACGGACCTGGCATTGCACAACATCAAACGAAGGCCCAGGGCCTGAGAGTCTGAACAACCCGGGGAGTGAGAAGAGCACTGGGGGCCAGAGCATGCGATTGCTCGCAAATAGCGAGTACATCCTCCCTTGACATGATATAGCCCCCTGCTTCCGCTATATCTGCCCCCCCACCCACAATGCCAATGAAAATGCCCTCCCCAGTATAGCAACTAGCCCTCTCCGCCCCCCCGACATCTGTGGGTTGCCCCCCAAACCCATCCCAGTCGTACACATTTCATTTTCCCTCCCACCCCTTAAAAAACAAATTAAAAACGAATACAATGAACTTTTAAAAACCCCAACGCCTTCGTGCCACCTCTTGGGATCCCAGGAGCAGGAGCTATTCAAGAGCAGCCTCACATTTTATAAAATCTATTAGGCTATGGACTCTGTCATGTGTTCCATTTGCTGTGGTAAAATATACTCCGGTTAGGATTTACCAAAGACATGTTCTCAAGATGCACGCACACATGCAAACCATCGTGTTAGCAGACCATATTGAGGCAGTTGGCTTTAGTTGTTCCAAGGTGGATGTTTTCCTTCTTCATATGAAACCAGACTTCTCATGGAGACAAGACAAGAATATGGAGAAGGAGGGAGCCTTGGGAGATCAGCAATTCATTGGCCTGACAAGTCTGCTTTGGGATGTACCCTAGTTGCTGTGTTCTGCACTTCCATTGCCATTTTGACTGCAACAGCACACTTGTACAACCCATTTCTTCCTTTTGTGTGTGTGTGCATGTAAGATATGGGCACTGAGTTCATGGGAAGAGAAGCTAGGGAATTGCCTCTTAATGACACACACTTATCCCAATCTTATAACAGTTTTACTCCCAAGCTGCCCTGCTGCCAACATCCATTCAGGACAGCTGTTAGCCACATTGGCTAAACCTTCTGAACATGGACTTAGCAGTTTTCTGGAAGACAACTGGGCACAAGTCACCTTGAGAGGAGGCCGTTCTGCATACGTGTCTAACAGCACCAATGTTACAGGGAGAAGCAATCCCATGACACGATATCCCGCTCCCACCTGCAGGTCTGCTAGACAACTCCTTCAGTAAAATTCTGGAAGACCTCTGAACATGTGGGAAACCCTCTCTTCCTTTCCCCTTCTCCAAATTAGGCCCTGCAGCATTGACAGCCTCAAAGATGCTTGAAATGGGGGAAGGGCAGTCAGGGGAAGCAGCTATTAGCCAGCTCTAAGGTGTGGGGACAGAGGAATCAGCTAAAAAAGCCACTTCCTTTCCTTCATGGGAAGGGAAGTCTCTTCAGCTGGCATGCCTCTGCAGAAGAGGGAAGGAAAGAAGACCCACTCCCCCTCTTTATCTCCCCTATTTGAGAAAGGAGAGGAGATGGGATCCCTTATCTACTTCGCTACTTTTGTTTCGGTAGAAGAAAAAAAAAGAAAGGGAGAAGTGATGAAGAAGGCTCTTTCGTTGGCAGGTTTCTGATTCTATACAGGATGGAATCTGATTTGTAGAAATGAAAGAGGATGAGGATCAGCAACATTTGATACTGGTGTAGGTTTCTGTCTATTCAAGCATGAATGGATAGCCCTTCAGCTCATCAGTGGGGAACTCATTACTGTCCACATTTGGGCAAGGGCAGTACTTCCCAAACTTGTTCCTTCATTACCCAAACCCCACTTATTTCAGTATTTCTGTCTTATTTCAGTCCTTATTCAAATCTCCTTGTTGTGATTCATGGGTTCATGTGTCCTTACCCAAAGAAAACCACTTCTACCCAATTTTAGATAATTTAAGCCAGCTTTGGGAAGCATTTAGTTAAAGGATTCACAAGTCTCCCAAGGCTGATATTGACAGGTTTGTGTCACTTTAAAAAACTGTTCAGAGAGAAGGTCTGAAACATTTTAGCTGTGGCAGCTCTACCCTTGTTTCCCTCATGTACCTCTGAGTTCACACACACCCCTCCACCACCACCACTACCATCATAGTGTCATGTTTCAACAAAGTGTCAAGGGCCAGGAAGTCTCCTGCAAAGCCATTGTTGACGGGGAGGGCAGGCGGGGAGGAATTATAAGGGTGGCTGCAACTTTCAAGCTCAGATTTTCTCAATTTTGTGAGAGAGCCAACTTGAAGAGGGGTGGGAGGAAAAGAGGAAACAAGGTGAGCAACCCACACCCTTACTCTTTGGTAGGTCCCATTTTGAGATGTATGAGATAGGTTAGGCTGGACAATAATAATGATTGGATCAATCACCCAGAATGATTGGAAGGCTGAATATATATTTAAACCTTTTATTTTCTCATCTGCATTTAAATACTCTACCAAATGCCCGCTATTTCAGCATACTGAATGGCTGGAGACAGGCGGTTATACAAGGGTCCACATGTGTGGACATTGAACATATTGCATATCATCATATATGTATTAGTATGCTGAAGACACTGTCCTGCAGATGGAATGACATACGTTTTCTCCCACAGAAAAATCTCCACTGATAATATATGCGCTCCTAAAGATTCTTTAAAAAGCTGCTTTAAAGCAGTCAGCATAGATGTCTCTTGCAATAGCCTGGATAAACTATTGCCTCATTCAGACACATTAATTTTTTCCCCCTCTCCTTGTACATTTTTCTAAAAATATTTGTTCTGAGGCTGGTATCGCAGGATGCCAAGTTTTAACCCAAAAGAGGAGGGGGAGAGAGAAAGTATGCTGTAGTTTGCGCAAGAATCCTTTATGTTTTGGAAGTTTACAACAGGGAGTGTCTTGTGCACACTGAGAGAGGCAGGACAGCACTGCCCTCCACTGCTAAATGAAACCTAGGCCTAAGCAAATACGTCAGAGGATATAGGCAGCATGTTTACAGCTTGTTGGGGCCTCTGAGTTACACAATAGCTTGCATAGCCTCTTAGCACATTCTGTACCAGTTGTAAGCATTGGGTGCAGCTGCTCCAGATGACGATTTAAGTGCAACAACAGATAGGTCTAAACAATCTTCAATTATCATTCCTGCATGAAGGGATCTTTGCAGTTTTAAACATGGTGCAACTGCCCCATCCCTAGCATTTTCGCTGCTGTCTGTGAAACGGGGACAGGATGTACTAACACTGAGGAGGATTAATGGAACGAACTAAAATGACTTGCAGCAGCCTAAGATTGCATTCTTTCTCCCATTAAGATTGAAGTGAGCAAGGAGGACTTGCGGTATTTAATTTCCCCAAGGAGTGGGCTGCATTTATGACCAGAGATGTTTTTAACCATAAAGCCTAAGCCTTCAGCAGAAAACTTGAGTGACAAGCTTGTTTCCTGCTTTCCATATCCCAAATATTTACTGGCGATAATGTAAAGAGTACTTTATGTGCTGGCTGCATGAAGGCAATCAATGTGGGAGATTTGTGTCATCGCAGACCATATGTGCCTAATGAATGTTTCTTCTTCTGTGGTGCTGTAAATTGACTTTAGCCTTTTGTATCCACTGCATTCAGGGAGAAGCAAGCAGCCATTGTTACAAAACCACAGAACTGATAACGTGTTCTTGTTTTTAGATTTCTGGGCTTGTTATTTTAATGGTAACATTCCAAATGGTAAATAGATAACAAAAACATGCTTATGTAGGAAGAAAAATGGCAGGGTAGCTCTGTAATATTTCAGGGACTTCTTATCATAGCCTTGAACGTCTCCTGAGTAAATTCACAGCTTTTGTTCAGAACTGTACATACTATTGTCCTGTTCCTAGCTGTCCCTCCTGCCCACACACACACATTGCCAATTATACACAGGCAGAGAAAACCTCTAGATTCTGCTTTCACGTAGCTTTGTTGGTTTATGGTATTGCAAGAGTTTCCTCTTTTATTGGTTTTATTTTATTTTAATCTATAGCAATGATTTTGGCAACTAGTAAGAAGTGTGGGCTTCAACTCCCATGCTGGAGCAGCTGAAGTCCACACTAGTAGTGGGTTTCAAAACCCAGTGCTACCGGTAGCGTGTGGCACTTCTGCACGTGCGCAGATCATTTTTGATGACATCTGGGCGGGTGAGCAGAGTCTCCTGCCGCCGCCACTACCGGTTTGCCCGAACCAGAGTGAACCGGGAGCAACACATCACTGGTCCACACATCTTAAAATTGCCAAGTTGAAAAAAAATCAGGAGGTATAGGTCACCCTTGACTTACAACAGTTCATTTAGTGATCATTCCAAGTTACAACAGCACTGACAATAGTAACTTATGACCATTTTTCACACTTACGACCTTTGTAGCATCCCCATGATCATGTGATCAAAATTTAGATACTTGGCAACTGGGTCATAGTTAGGACCATTGCTGTGTCCCAAGGTCATGTGATCCCCTTTTACAACCTTTTGACAAGTATAATCAATGGGGAAGCCAGATTCACTTAACAACCATGTTACTAAATTATCAACTGCAGTGATTCACTTAACAACTTTGGTAAAAAATGGTCGTAAAATGGGGCAAAACTCACTTAACAAATGGCTCACTTAACAGCAGAAATGTTGAGCTCAATTGTGGTCGTAATTCAAGGACCACCTGTATGGTATATAGCAGTGATAGCTAATCTTTTTGCCGTTGTGTGTCAAAAGCAGGGGGAGTGCGGGGGGGGTCACGTGTGTGCATGCTCACACCCATAATTCAATGCCTCCCCACCCCGTATACATGTATGCCTGACCACCACCATCCCCGCGCTCCCCCCACTTTTGGCACACAACAGCAAAAAGGTTACCAGTGGGCCCAGTAGGTCCGTTTTTTGCCCTCTCCAGGCGCCAGAGCTTTCTAGGAGCCTGGGAAGGGCGAAAACAGCCTTCCCCACCACACCCCCGGAGACCCTCCGGAGACTGGAAACAGCCCATTTCCCAACTTCCGGTGGGCCTGGAATGCCCAAAAATCAGCTGGCCGGCACACATATGCATGCTGGAGTGGAGCTAGGGGAACGCTCGTGTGCCCACAGATATGGTCCCGTGTGCCACGTGTTGGCACGCATGCCATAGGTTCACCATCACAGGTATATAGCTATATCTAATACTCTGCTAGTCAGTGGTTCTATACCAACAGTTAAATCTCTTTCCTAGCATTTCCCAAATGTAAATCTCTGGATATACAGTCAGGTCCAAAAATATTGGGACATCAACACAATTCTAACATCTTTGGCTCTATACACCACCACAATGGAGTTGGAACAAAACAAACACAATGTGCTTTAACTGCAGACTGTCATCTTTAATTTGAGGGTATGTACATCCAACTCAGGTGAACAGTGTAGGACTTACAGCAGTTTGCATATGTACCTCCCACTTCTTAAGAGACCAAAGGTAATGGGACAATTGGCTTCTCAGCTATTCCATGGCCAGGTGTATGATATTCTCTCATTACCCCAATTTCAAAGTGCAGATAAAAGGCCCAGAGTTCATTTCAAGTGTGCTATTTGCATTTGGAATCTTTTGCTGTCAACTCTCAAGATGAGATCCAAAGAGCTGTCACTATCAGTGAAGCAAGCCATCATTAGGCTGAAGAAACAAGACAAACCCATCAGAGAGATAGCAAGAACATTAGGCGTGGCCAAAACAACTGTTTGGAACATTCTCAAAAAGAAGGAACGCACCGGTAAGCTCAGCAACACCAAAAGACCCGGGAGATCACAGAAAACAACTGTGGTGGATGACCGAAGAATTCTTTCCCTGGTGAAGAAAACACCCTTCACAACAGTTGGCCAGATCAAGAATACTCTCCAGGGGGTAGGTGTATGTGTGTCAAAGTCAACAATCAAGAGAAGACTTCACCAGAGTGAATACAGAGGGTTCACCACAAGATGTAAACCATTGGTGAGCCTCAAAAACAGGAAGGCCAGATTAGAGTTTGCCAAACAACATCTAATAAAGCCTTCACAGTTCTGGAATGAGATCCTATGGACAGATGAGACCAAGATCAACTTGTACCAGAGTGATGGGAACAGAAGAGTATGAAGAAGGAAAGGAACTGCTCATGATCCTAAGCATACCACCTCATCAGTGAAGCATGGTGGTGGTAGTGTCATGGCGTGGGCATGTATGGCTGCCAATGGAACTGATTCTCTTGTATGTGACTGCTGACAAAAGCAGCAGGATGAATTCTGAAGTGTTTTGGGCAATATTATCTGCTCACATTCAGCCAAATACTGCAGAACTCATTGGATGGCGCTTCACAGTGCAGATGGACAATGACCCAAAGCATACTGCAAAAGCAACCAAAGAGTTTTTGAAGGGACAGAAGTGGAATGTTATGCAATGGCCAAGTCAGTCACCTGACCTGAATCCCATTGAGCATGCATTTCACTTGCTGAAGACAAAGCTGAAGGGAAAATGCCCCAAGAACAAGCAGGAACTGAAGACAGTTGCAGTAGAGGCCTGGCAGAGCATCACCAGGGATGAAACCCAGCGTCTGGTGATGTCTATGCGTTCCAGACTTCAGGCCGTGATTGACTGCAAAGGATTTGCAACCAAGTATTAAGAAGGGAAAGTTTGATTTATGATTATTATTCTGTCCCATTACCTTTGGTCCCTTAACAAGTGGGAGGCACATATGCAAACTGCTGTAAGTCCTACACCATTCACCTGAGTTGGATGTACATACCCTCAAATTAAAGATGGCAGTCTGCAGTTAAAGCACATTGTGTTTGTTTCGTTCCAACTCCATTGTGGTGGTGTATAGAGCCAAAGATGTTAGAATTGTGTCGATGTCCCAATATTTCTGGACCTGACTGTATTATCTTACAAAGTCACAGGAGAAACTACTTCCATGACCAATGGTCAACAATGACCACGAGAGATTTAATGTGGGGAAAAGTGGGTTCAAAATTGAATTCAAACCATTTAGGACTTCAAGTGGTTTCTTAGAACACTAACCACATAGTAATCATTACACATGAGAAGATCAAATTATTTAACCCCACAAGTGTGTGGCCACTGAATTACTTCCCAGGCTGTCTCTAATGATGTGCCTAGTGCAGGTATAACATTGTTAGGGCTGCTTTCTCCAGGTAGAGCCACAGTGCATGAACCAATGAAGTGGATAAATGTTGCCTTGGCATTGAAATCATTTGCCTCTTAATAGATAACACTATTGATTATTCACTGAATGAAAGCCTCTCTAAAATTCATCATTTTTACTCATGAGGCTTTCCAGTCAATAATAACTCTATCTCATCTGTATTAAAATTGATTTTGTCTTTGTTCATCCAAAACCTGCTTCTAGACAACTCTAAATGTTTTCTCTGCCTTCCTAAGATTTATCTATGGAAATAAGGTGTATGAATGTGTATTATTTGCATATTAATAATTCTTCATCTCAATTCCTGGATGACTTTTAAAGATATGGAAGATAAAGTAGAAATTTTCCACCATAAAGTAGAATTTCAATTATCTTGTGGAGTTTGCAGAAAGTATTACTACTGTGCCTCCAAGGCTTGGAAAGGATGGTCCAGAAAGATCCTATTCTCAATAGTAAAAAAATAAATCCCAGAAAGTAAGAAAGAAGACATTCTTCTGTTTTAACATCTTATTTTCTTGCCAAGGTCAACCAGCCTCAATTCCCATTTCTTTAACTTGTCCAGAAATGGCAAGTCCAGTATTGGAGAACAATAATCCAAAATCTATTCTATCATGAATGGTTGTCTTTTTGAGAAAGAAAAGACCATAACCTCCTCTCAGGAAGTATTAGCCATCATTTAAATATCTGAAGAATCCAAAAGAGGAAGGTAATATCTCTCAAGCTTCCATTCATACTCAAGCAGCACAAACAGAAAATCGTCCATAAGATCTCTAAAGTTTAAGATATTCTGGATATATTCATACTGGATTCTGACCAGTAGTGGGTTTCAAATTTTTTTACTACTGGTTCTGTGGGCATAGCTTGGTGGGTGTGGCATGGCTTGGTGGGCGTGGCAAGGAAAGGATGCCGTAAAATCTCCATTCCCTCCCCACTCCAGGGGAAGGATCCTGCAAAATCCCCATTTTCTCCAAATCAGCTGGGACTTGGAAGGCAGAGAATAGATGGGGGCGGGCCCAGTCAGAATTTTTACTACCACTTCTCCAAACTACTCAAAATTTCCGCTACCGGTTCTCCAGAACTTGTCAGAACCTGCTGAAACCCACCTCAACTTCTGGCATAGCTAAAGAGGGAGCAAAATGTGTAATTTTATCTGCCATGTTAATGGAGATTTGTAACTTCAGACTTCTGACATTTCTAACCATTAGTTCTCTGATCTTGAAACAGACCAACAACTTTTTGGCCAAGTTCTGGTCAGCAACTTTGACTGGAGATAAGAGTATTGGTAATAAACCTTTTTTTCTCATTTCTGTCACTAAATAGCCCCTAGAAGAGCTTGTATTTATTTGGTTCAGAGACTTCGGTTTTTTGAGTTCTGATTGATAACTACTTTCTGCTACTTCAGGTGAGTAGTATTCTGAAAATCCAAGATGGCTTTTATCTTGTAGGCTAAATTGCTATTGAATTCTGAACTGTAGCAGATAATGATCTCCCATTTTCATTCATTTATGAAAACTGATTTTTTTGTACATTATAGATGCTTTTCAGGAGCTCATGCTGATTGTTAAGGAAAATGTAGTTTATGCAAACGGGCCTTTTTCATGTGGAAGTTGGAAGGAAACCAACATATAGTGTTGTGTATAGTCATTAAATCAAATTACATTTTAGTTTTTGATTGCTAGCTAGTCAGGATTTAATGTAAAAAACCAAAACAGTTATCAAAGCACTTTCAGCCCAATCTTTTCATTACCTTTATACACAAGAAACACCAGCACTTGCTCAATTTTTGTGATAAAGATGATATTCTCCCAATTAGCCTATGCATTTCAGGGAAATTAGCAACTGGGATCATATCACTATATCCGATCTTCACAATGCACATATAGAAAATGCTAGAATTGCTGTTATGACATTCTTCTGTTCTATTTGGAAAAACTCCTGCTTGAAATCTTAACAATTGATTGCCAGTAGCATTAACAATCTCGGTGGAGGTGAATCATAAGCCTGAATTGGTATCTCATTGGGCTCAAGTCTGTCCCAAGGCATTATACCAGCTGAGGAGAAGGCAAATTGGTGTTTATGTCCCATTCCATAAACCCTGTTTGGATTGGCAGCTGAATCTTTTCAGAGGGTTGCAAACATTCTCCATAGCAATGCTTAGTTATTTAATGTCGCTTTCCTCTTTGTGTGTGTGTGTGTACTGACTAGACAACCTATGGACCCATTGGCTCACCCTTTCAGATATATTTCCTTACCTAAACAAAGAATTCTAGTCAAACCAACTGCCTTGCTCCCACTGGCAGCCACATCACGTGTTCCACATTAACTCTCTCCATGCAAGCTTCCCAGGCTTCTCTGTTGACTTGTGGGAAGGTGTCTGGGAACATTGTAAATGAGGATTACGTGACCTCTGCAGCAGTGCTGACCAGCAACGGAGCAGCAATACTGAAATGGAAAGAACTTTCCAAAATTTTCATTCCTGTCGGAGTAACAGGTCTCACCAGTCTGTAAATTAGCCCATTTGAGGAACCTGAATAAAAAGAGTTTGCCCCGCTAGGCTGCGATGCACCATTTCATCCAATCAAAGATTACAGACACGAGAGTTTTAGTGATACATAAATATGTACTTTTTATCCACTAGCATTAGAGGAGTACAATTTACTGTGATAAAATAATTGGATTATTGTTCATTCTATCTTTCTATCTGCTTTTAATCTATAAAAGCAGAGACAAAAATGAAACCATCCTTCTAATACTCCCCCCCCCCCCCCCCAGGCTATTCAGTAAGTTGAGGATAAGACAGTATGCTGGGAGTCCTGGACTGGAGCTTTTCTCCAGGTCCCCTAAACATTTCTTTGCTTGTTTGTTTGTTTCATTGCAACTGTGTCTTCCATAGTTTCTGCCCTTCCATAAAATCAAGCAGAGATGGTGTGCTTGGATCTCATTTGAGGAAAGAGCTAAGTTTTTAGGACTCATTTGAAGAGCAATGTGTGTGTGTGGGGGGGGGGGAATGAATGTGTGAGAAGTCATCATTCCAAGGGGCAGGTGCTACAGCAGATAAGGCCAGGGGTGGGCTGCTGGGGGTTTGCAGAAGTTTAGGAGAACCTCTAGCTAAGATTCTGTGCAGTTAGGAGAACCCCCAAATCCCACTCCTGGCTGTTTTGGATGCAGGTAAGTGCAGGGCGCACACAGAGGTTCAGGAAGGGTAAAAAGCGGGCCTACCAGAAGTTCAGGAAGGCTGGAAATGGCCTGTTTCCAGCCTCCAGAGGGCCCCTGGAATCTGGAGAGGCTGTTTTCAACCTCCTGGAGGCTCAAGGAAAACCTCTGGAACCCGGGGAGGGCAAAAACACTCTCCCCGGGTTCCAGAGGAGGCCGACCAGGCCACGCCCACCAGCCAGGCAGAGAACCCCTTGCTAAAATTTTTGAAGCCCACCCCTGGATAAGGCCCATTTTCTGGTCTCATCTTCTGTTTGTTTATTCAACTATATAAATTTATTATGTGTATTTCTATGCTACCACGATTCAAAAGAGTCTCCTAGTGGCTTATGTCAACGATGGAACCTGAAGCATACCAACTGTGCCTGATCATAGAGGGTGAGTGGAAACTATGGAGACAGATAGTCCCTCAGATAATCAGGCCATATGTTGAAGGGCTTTATAGGTGATAACCAGCACTTTGAATTGTTCCTGGAAGGTTTCTGGTGAGGCTCTTGGTAACCATGGCATGCCCATAATTGCCTGTGCTGCTGTATTCTGGACTGGCTGCAGTTTCTGAGTGTTCTTCAAATTTTACTAGATATGTCAAGAGAAATACATGTTGTTCCTTGAGGTTTAAACTTTTGCGTGCAGCAGCTGTGCTCTCAAATTTTTTGTACACAAGGGGAGATTACTCTGGATTAGGATTTTGCAATACAGAAAGAGGAGTGCTTAAACTTTTTTCCCAACCTGTTTTTGTGATGAAAGTTGTCCTAAATTTACATCTGGGAGGTTTGAGCAAGAGGCTGGTTGGCCTGTCAAGGAAACTTTATTGGAAATACTGTGCCCACAGCCATGGCAATGTTTATGTATGCTATGTAATTACTTATGTAACACATATGCTAGATGGTAATGCTACCTGTAGCAGCCTTGGAGAAGGAATAGATCCACTATGGGGCAAAACTCCTATTATTTACAGGTAGTCCTTGACTTACAACTGTTCATTTAGTGACCATTTGAAGTTACAATGGCACTGAAAAAAGTGACTTGTGACCATTTTTCACACTTATGATAGTTGCAGTCGATCCATAGTCATGCGATCAAAATTCAGATGCTTGACAGCTGACTCATATTTATGATTGTGGCATGTGATCCTCTTTTGTGACCTTCTGACAAGCAAAGTCAATGGGGAAGCCAGATTCATTTAACAACTGTGTTACTAACTTCCCAACTGCAGTGATTTACTTAACAACTGCAGCAAGAAAGGTCATCCATGGGACAAAACTGATTTAACAAATGTTTCACTTAGCAACAGAAATTTGGGGCTCAATTGTGGTTGTAAGTTGAGGACTACCTGTATAAGACACGGTCTGATTCATTCATTTCTTATCAAAATCTATGTTGTTTACAGAAGTTTTAAAAGAACCTAATAATGTCTTTCCTTTGCCTACTCCCATCTAGTTTGGTCCTTAAGAATACATTTTGTTTTTCCCAGCTTACTGACTTCTCACTTGCTTCTTATCTCAATAACCATGCAAGCTCCACAAATGGCTCAGTCTTATTTCTAACACTGATTTAAATTAAAATTCCCCAAATTTTCCCATATCCCTTAGGATTCTCTTAATGATTTATTTCACTTAAAAATTAGGTGCAGATAAGTAGATGATTCTTGACGAACATATCTTTTCTTTTATGTACACCGAGAGCATATGCACCAAGACAAATTCCTTGTGTGTCCAATCACACTTGGCCAATAAAATTCTATTATTCTATTCTATTCTATTCTATTCTATTCTATTCTATTCTATTCTATTCTATTCTATCCTATCCTATCCTATCCTATCCTATCCTATCCTATTCTAGATTTTTGCCTCTCTCCATTTTTCCATAGCTGGTTTGGTTTTGTGCCTTTGAATCAATGTTAACTCCTGGGGACTTTCTGGACAGGTAGTCCCTGCAATTTCCACATATTAAAGCTATTTATAAAGTCTATTTGTACTTTCTTATATTGTGCTCAAAGTACATCCTCTCCGGTGCCCAAATATTCAGTTGTATCCTTAGAATAGAAATGGTGCAGAAGGTATAAACCGAAGTGGGACATAGTGACATTGCCTTTTTATTCTTCCATAAGACATTTGAAGAGGCTTAAGGTATATCTTATTCCACACACACTTGTATTAGAATTCAGCCACAGGCTAAAATTCAATCACTGTTGTCACCCTAGGACAGTGATGGCTAACCTTTTTGCCGTCGCGTGCCAAAGGTGGGGGGAGACTGGGGGGATCGTGTGCGTGTGTGCCCACCCGTGCCCCGCCCTCCTGCACTCGTGCACGTGCTTCCCCCACGTTCCCCTTGTTTTTGGCATGCGATGGCACAGTGGGCCCATTTTTCACTCTCCCCAGGCTTTCTAGGAGCCTGGGGAGGGCCAAAACAACCTTCCTCAACACCCCCAGGAGGCCCTCCGGAGACTGGAAACAGCCCATTTCTCAACTTCCAGTGGCCCCGGAAGGCCCGAAAATCAGCTGGCCGGCGGGCACATGTGTGCTAGAGCTGAGCTAGGGCAACACTCGTGTGCCCTCAGATATGGCTCCACATGCCGCCTGTGGCATCCATGCCATAGGTTCGCCATCACAGCCCTAGGAAATTCTGAACACTGTTACTCTGTAATGGGAAGTTGGCCACGTTGTTCGTGGACTATAGGAGCTGAATTTAAAAAAGAGGGAATGTCTGGTGAAGACTAACATACTGAGAACCATGCCTGTTCTTTCTTTTCTCCCTTTGCTGCTTTTACTCTTTATGAGTTTGTGTTAGTTTTCACGTTCTTTGTAAAACTTTCAATAAAATGTATTTTAAAAACCAAGTCATTTCCCGAGGCATTATTTGTAGCTGGTATCTTTTTTAAATTGCCCTTTTATTTTGTAAAGTCATATCATGCCTTTTTTTTCTGTTTACTTTACAACATTGCAAGATAATATGGCTCATTTATTATGGAGAAGTAAAGAGGCAGTGGTTTGCTTGAAGCTGTATATCATTTGCCCATGACAAAAACAATACTAGATTTTATGTCTTCACACTTCATATGTGTTTTCTGGAACATGTTAACCCCATAACTGTTGTTTTGCAGATGACATTGTGAAATATTTTGTTGCTATGGGATGTGTAGAGATAGGAAAGAAGCTATGATTTAGAGTGAAAACCTGCAAATCAAGTTTTCAAATGGTTAACTAAGGCAGTTTAATATATAAATGAACTGTCTCTAGAGATAAAACATTTCAACATTATTGACTAGAACGCTGATGTGGCTTGATTTTCACTGTGTTATTGTGGTTATTGTCTTCATAATCAGTATTTCCATATGATTATAGAATTTTTTTTAAAAAATAAAGTATGCAGATTTTCAAGTAAAGTGTATTTCTCTTCAGCTATGATCAGAAAAGATGGAAAATTTGGTACAATAAATATATTTAACAGTGGCAAACTTGTAAGAGTTTATTTAAAAACAAAGTTGTAAAAGAGAAAGTGCAATGCAAAATAGAAAACATTAATTCACACAATTAAAAATACCAATGGCTCTTGCTCCTTTTTTGATCTGCCAAAAAGGTTTTGTCCTGCAGTGAATTTTGTGTACTAATTGATTATGTCCATTCATGTCCCACACTTTTTTTCCTGCCAAATGGGGGTACGGTTAAGGTTATTGATTGATGATTGACAGTTACCTCTGGAATTGTACATATCCACTGTAATCACAATAAGAATATTTCACCAATTGATTAAACCCTGTAGGACATTAGCACTCACCCCTTTCCTAGAAAAATGAAATATTTTAGGATATACTAGAAAGGCAGAATATTTTCCCTAAAAGAAAAGTAGAAACTCTGAGAAGCAGACACCCAATTCCCTCCTCCCTTTGTCAATGGACCATCATCTGCAACACAATAGGACCCATCTAGCAACAGAAATTCCCCACATGGCACTTGGGAAGATTACATCAGCCAGTAAGGCTAGCTAAAACCCCCACCCCCTGGGAGTCTGACAACCAATCAGGATACTCTTCCTGTGCCCCAGGAAGTTCAGAGCCCAGAGATGGCATAAAACCCAGGGACTCACAGCATCTCTGCCCCTTTTTTCTGTTCAGGAACTCAAACCATATGATCCTGTCCACCATTAAAGCATATTTCCAAGCAGTCTCCATGTTTCCAGTGTCTTTTTCCCCACTTGGAGTTGAACCCAGAAGGATATTTCTTCCAACAATCCACAGCAGGCAAAAACTTTTTGGACATGAGATATTAACGCTAGTACTGAGGAAAAAAAGAACATAGCCACCCCGCGTGTTCAATAGGGAGTGAAAAGGTTTTGGGTAGCAGATGGGGGCTGATTTATTTATTTAATCAAATTTATATAGCCACCCATATCACAAGAAGTGACTGGATGGGATAGAGCAAAAAACAAGTATGAAAACAACAAGCAGGTTAAACATAGTCATATAATACACACATGCACGCAACGGAGACACCTTAAGCTTTCACTGGTCTTCTTCCAGGCCTGATGACAAAACCAGGTCTTGAGGACCTTCTGGAAAATAAGAAAGGATGGAACCACAGAATGCCTCTCTTGCTGGATCTATACTCTCCCGTCCAGCATGAAAGTTGGCATAGTCCTAGAATTGGCTGGCCTCAAAAGGCAAAGCAATTCAGTCTTACCAGGGTTCATCTGTAGTTCCTGTGGACCATCCAGACCTTCATAGTCTCCAGATACTGAGATACAGTGGGGTGTACATGATATACCTCCAGGTATATCAGAGCAAGTATTATGGAACAGTCATGCATTTGATGAGTTGTGTTAAAAAAACATTGTGAAATTACTGTAATTAATTGGCATACACATATTACACTAAAAGCTCCACCTGGAAATTGTTTAATCAAAAAACCTTTTAACATGGAAAGGAAGCATTAAAACCCTTTAAGGTTGGCCAAGGTCATGCTAAACCAACTATCACTTTAAGATTACTGTCCCTGAGCTTATTGCTCTCTTATTTGGGCAACCCAAATATTGATATTCAAGGGTGTTCTCCTCTCTCTCTTCATAGAACTAATTTGATGATTTGTTCATTGGGAAGGAAAGCAGGCAGACATGGTTCATTTTGCTTTCTCCTCCTTAAATGATATGAATGGCTTTTTAAAGGCCAAGTCATCCTTCTCCCAGATAGAGCAACGCAGGGAGACATGCATAACTGACAGCAGGATGTAACTGAGTCTGGAGCTGGGAAGTATAAATAAAGTCCAGCTTCTGAGCTTTGGACCAAAGCCATTTGTAACACAAAGTACATTCCGGCCTGAGTGTAACAAATCATACCAATCTCCTCCCAAGCAGTGACTTAGGTATTTCAGGGTAGGGATTTGCAGGAGAAGGGATTCTTTAGAGGAGGTTATGGGATGGAGAGTGAGAGGATGCCCTGAACTGTGCAGGGAGTCATCATCATGTAAAAGAACTAACTGCTTTTCTATTGATGGTCCTGGACCTGGCTTTTTTTGAGGGGGGGGGAGGGTGTTCTCCAGGAAACATGTTTGTTCTTCTTTATTCAGTGGATTTCAAATCCACTGAACATTTAACCAGTAGAATGATGCCAGCTTCTGAAACCTGTCCTCAACAGCTCCTTTACCCAATGTCATTGTCTCACAGGTGCTTTTGCTGCTTGGGAGTCTCATATTCACATTCTCATTGGCATCATAGGCTGAATGACTTGACCAGCTATACCAGCCCAGGGACTGGTCTTGAGAAGATTACCTATCCATTAAGATTTTCTCTTCAGCTTTGGTAAGCTTTAAATGATATCACCAAGCTGTTAAGATTCAATCACACAGGGCTCTTTAGTTTATAAAATTCTCTCAGTTGTATTTTTAGGTGGTTTATTCACTGAAGAGAAGCTTCTCTGATTTCTTCCCTCGACATTGAGTGACTCATATAAATATGAATAATGTTAGCCTCAATGCTAACAGAACGACTAAAGGGCACCAAATCTTTTCTGTTGGCCCCAAAGAACAATTCAAGTATAACAAGGAGTTTTTATTTTAACTGGAAATGACGATTGTCTGAGTTTCCTATGATTGAGTTTCTGATAACTTTAATAAAAGGCACTTTAAAGGCAAATGGACCTTAATAACATGCTTCTAGTTTTATATACGGAATATTTTGTTTATTACATCAGGTCTAGGGAATATATATATATCCCTTTCCATTGCTACAATCCCAGCCTCTGATCATGTATATCCTTTTCTCAGTACTTATTCCCCTATAATTCATGCTGCTATTCCACGTATCCACTCAACTCCCAATACACTCATATTTCTTTTCAGATATTCCCAGCCTTATGTGACCTTGAGGTCATTGCCAGGCCCCAGAACATTATGAGTATTTCAGAGAGTGTCATTAATCTCCTGAGCACTTGGTAATAGCTAAAATGGTCTCATTAATCTCTGAAGACTTTGCTGGTGTTCAGATGGCCTTGTGAATCTCTGAAACATATCTGTATTTATAAATTGAGATCATCCTTTCCCCAAGAAGGGCATTGTTTGATTGTTTGTATCACTCAACCCAAAAAGTTTGGGAATAGTTGTGTTTGAGCATACCAGTTCTCTGAGAGCAAAGTTAGCTTTTTAATGTTATAATCAGGCTCTCATGTAACAGAAAGTCTCTGCATGGATTTTGGAAGTGAATCACTGATATAGTCAATGTGTCAGAATATATAACTCCTGCTTTCAATCACATGGATTTACTCTGTACATCAGGGGCAATAACTGTAGCATTGCCTCCCCTTGGGTAACTATGAAAAGTTAAGCCAAACAATGGAAGGAAGAAATTAGAATACAGCATGAGACACAAACATAATTAATGTCAAGGTGCCAAAAACCTGTGTATTTGCCTACATGCAGTAAGACGGTTAATAGGATAGTGTAGAGACAGCATTTTACTTGGGCTTTTAGAAACTAGAATCAATTGGTGCTGAAAGAACCATACGTGTGTTTCCCAGGAAGGTTCTATGTAATCATGCATGTCAGTTTGCTATAACCATTATCTCTTTTCTTTGCCTCATTAGACCTGCAGGGCAAGGGTGATGTTTTGCTTCCAGAATAACACCCAGGCAGCAATGTGTGGCTGATCAGAACCCATCTATTATGAAAAAACTGTGTCCCTTTGGATACCTGGTGCTATCCCAGCCTTGGACGAAGGCTCCCTTTCTCTCCAGACTGGGGAGCCCCAGCTTCTGCAAGGATGAGGAAAAGGAGTCACAGATGGGAGGGGAGGATTGCGGAGCTGCAAACCAGCCCTCAGTGCAAACTGAGAACACAAACAAGAGCGAGAAGCTGATGTGAGCTGGGCTACGTGCCAATGAGGAGAGCTGGAACACAATGTACAGAGCACGAGGCAGCAAAGGGAACAGCCTGACTCAGCAACCAGGGAAGTGGGTGTGCTGTGTCGCTAGATAAACCACTCCTGCGGGCTTGTGGTCAGCAGCATCAGTCCTCCTGAAACACAGCAACAGACCACGGAGACTGCAAGGCATAAAGAGAGACATTCATGGATTCCAGCTGTCTGTCTATCTTCACATTCTTGCCTGCCTCCCATTTCAAGATCAGAGATTCAGGAAGGAGTGTTCCTGCTCTTTTTATTTTTCTTACTCTGCTTTAGGTTCTGAAGCCATAGGCAGCACAAATCTCACTTTATCCATCTCTAAGATGGGAAACAGAATGATTGTGTTCAAAAGGACACCATCAGGCTTGCCTCGGAGAGGAGGCTGTTTGAGATTCAGAATTATTGCAGATTACATTCTGAATGCTCCACGCTACTTTTTAAATCTCTTTTATTTCCACAGCCTGTACTAATCCAGGAACAACAGACATGTCTTCACGATGTATACTTTTGATTAACAATTCAACTTACAGTTAGAGATGTACTAATTTCTTACGTGTGGTATTCCTGAATTTATGTCTGCTTTTCAAATCTAGTTTAAAATCTGTAGAAGCAAATCTTTGTCCTGACAACTGCCACCTTAGGCATTCTAGACCAGGAGCAAATAGATTTAATAGGATCGGTTATTTTTGTAACTACAAAAAGTAAAACAAATCCTACAAAGAGCCACAGTCAAATCCACTAGTGAAACTATCTGATGATACCTTACTTTGCCCAGGGAGCTGTTAACCTGTGTAGAAAAGAAAAGAAACCTCTGTGCAAGTCAAAAACTGCTGATCTACTTACAAGCGCTCTCTGATCCATAACAAGAAGTTGAATTACAGATGTAAGTCCTCGACTTACAACCACAATTCACCCCAAATTTTATGTTGCTAGGCAAGACAGTTATTAAGTGAACTTGGCTCCCTTTTATGACCATTCTTGCCACAGTTGTTAAGTGAATCACTAGAAATGTTAAATTAGTAACACGGTTGTAAAATGAGTCTGGCTTCCCCGTTGACTTTGCTTGCCAGAAGGTTGTTATGTCCCTGTTAGGGACGAACAGACTGAGGCAAGACACAAAAGGTGATCACCTGACCCTGGAACACTTCAACCGTCATAAAGACGAACCACTTGTCAAGCATCACGTGACCATGGGGATGCTGCAATGGTCATAAGTCACTTTTGTGAAAAATGGTCATAAATCACTTTTTTTCAGCGCTGTTGTAACTTTGAACGGTCACTAAACGAGCTGTTGTAAGTCGAGGACTACCTGTACTTTCTGCCTGCCATTTTTTCAGAAGATATAAAAATACAGCACTCTCATTTCCCAAAGAATAGCTGAGGATACTCTTGCCCTCTGGAAGCTTTTCTCAAAGGCTTTTGATGTCTTGAGCTATATCCGTCATCCCCACCAGCAGAAGTGGAAGCAAAACACAGTTGGCCTTAGCAATGCTTCAGGCTAGAGATTACCTTTTCTGACTTATATGGGAGCTCAATGTGAAAGCACGAGTTTAAATCAGGTCAGAACTACAGGAACAAGGTATTGGCCAACCTCAGTCCATCTCAAATTACTTGGGGCTGCTGAAATTCCTGTGCATGAATTTCACTTGGACTTTAAAATGGATCTTCTTTACTTACAGACTTTCCAATGACTCCTAGGAAAGAGGCGCTTGCCCCTGACTGGATGTGGATAAATATGACCTCACAAATTTGTGGTATCTGAGGAGCTTTTTTTTTTAAAAAAAAATATTTGTGGCAAACTGCTTGCATATTCATGCATAGGAATTTCAACGTAAGTATTTCAAGGTTTTGGATAAGATCCCCTTCAGCATAAATTGCTCATCATTGTCCCTGGCAGAAGTGTCTGTGCAGATGACCCAAAAAGTCAAGACGAGGCCACAGCCCTATGATCAAAGCCTTTGGCTTTTTTTTACACACATTGGGAAGAGGGGAAGGTTTCAATTGCACGATTGTGAGCAGCATCTTGGCTTTTTTGACTGCCCTCCCTTCTCCCGGGGCAGATAATACCTGGCACCCTTGGTTATATACCTCCCAGGAGGCAAACTAAGAATGCAGAAACAGCGAGCAGTTGAAATGATGGCACAGACTCCATCGTTTCTATTTCAAACCATGGAATCATGCTTCCCTTTTTTCTATTTCTGATCCTCTTCCCCAAAATCACCTTACTTTTACACTGCAAAGCCTCAACTTTTTTTTTTTTAAATGAACCATATGTACATAACTCGTTATACTAATTTTCATTCCTGCAGCATCATGGAGACAGTGCTGAATAATCATGGACTAGAACTTTGTTGACTAGTTTATTTGATAATCTAGTCTGGCTGAAACAGCCTTGATTTACATCATCAGAAAATTGTTTATAATCAAGTGAAGGACTAGTTAACTCCAATTATTCTTCAGACAGCTGGTAGACCACAGTCTGGAAGTTTTTGTTTTACAGGAAAATTACATTTCCTAAGTAGTGTTGTAACAAAGATGCTCACTTTAGTCTGTGGTTAAGAATTCCTTAAAATATACAAAACATTTACCAGTCGTTATAAATGGTTTTCTGCCATATACTGTATGGCTTTAGCCATCAGACTACCTATTGCTAAGTCTGGAAGTGATTTAAGCCTTTTTTTTAAAAAAAAAAACCTGCCACAAATTCAGCGTGTAAACCCAAAATATGAACTTGTCTAAATTAAACATTATGTGGCAAGGATTGCAGATGAGTGGCACACCTAGGGAATGTCATTACCCAGACCTCCATCAAACAAAAGGGTGACAGATTTTCAATGTCCTGAGAAGAAAGTTTCATGGCATAGTCTAGAACAGCTCAGGGAAAAGAGAGAACATAGACAGAAAAACCAGGCATTTAAATAGCAATGAAAAAGGGAGGAACAAAAAGATGTAGGATAAGCTAGATAAAATAAAGTTGATGAAGAACAGAATGTTGCTATGAAAGAAGAGGAACAAAGGGACTGCCAAGAGGTGGAAACACTCATCAGAATTATATGAGGAAGAAGAAAAAGCTTGACATCCTAACAGAAAAGAAGGTGGAACATTCAGTGGAAATAGAAACACTTTACCACATATCATATCCTACTCTATTGTAATTTCTACAGGGCTCTTCAGAATAGATATGTCATATGCTTGCTGCATCAATACCCAAGAAGAATGGATGATAATTTTATGAATCTTCTCTCAGTTATCTATCACTGGTACAATAACTAAATTTTACATTGCTGCAATGGAAACAAGGCATAGATGGGCAAGACTGAACACTGTTATTTTTCCTTTTATATTGTGTTTTTTTTCCCCTTCTAATTTGCTGATTATGGATTAAAATAAATGTTAGAACGGAAAGGTAACTCTCACTTGTTCAGCCAGGGATTTCTAATCCGCTCCCTTCCAGAAGCATATTAGACTTAAATTATCCCTTGCCAACATTTGCAAGTTTTTACTTGAAAAATGGCGCCAATTGGATTTTGTTTTGTTTTTTTTAAATAGGGGCATGAGAAGTAGACATTCAGAAGTAGAAGCTTTCCTCAATGTACAAGTACTTTGGTGGAATACATTCATTCTCTTCTGGATATTTCTGCCCATCACTTAGTATTACATGTAACACAGAAATAGGTAAAAAAAGAAGAAAGAAATAGGAGCCAATGCACTTCATTGAAAGAACAAAACCAAAAAATCCATGCAAATATAAATTGAGCATCTGGCAATCTTGTGCAGATTTTCCCTGCAGTAAATAAGCATTGCAAGGGCTTTGGAGAGTTTTGATGGAAATGGAGAATAGAAAAATTCAAGCCTGAATGTGCTAATCACAACTTATTCCTGCCAATCATAGTTATTAAGGAAGGCTCTTAGCAGATAATGCCAGTACAGTTCAATTACACACATTATATAGTTATAGAAATGGGGGAGGGAAGGTTTGTTGAAACTTATATTGAAAATTTGTTGAAACCTTATACTAATAATTGGAAATTTTGCCCAGGAAGTTGTACAACTTTCCCCAAGTATATTTATTATTTATTTATTTATTTATTTATTTATTTATTTATTTATTTATTTATTTATTTATTTATTTATTTATTTATTTGTTTATTAAATTTATTTGCCTCCCTTCTCACTGTGTGGGGCTATTCTGAGTGGTTTATAACAGTAAAACGGGGGAAAAAAATAATTTAAAAATGTAAACATAATAGCCGAGCAATGAAACAATAAAAATAAACAAGGAAAGCAGAAGGGGAGGGGAAGTGCAGAGAGAAGATGGGGTTAGCTAATTTGTCTAGTAGCCACCACCAGTGTGGTACTCCCTTATTGGTTCCCCAAGTCAATTGGCAGAGATAGATCTTTAGGCCCTGAAGGATAGGATAGGACAGTTAGGCAGACCTCACCCCAGAGTGCGGGTGGGGGTGGGGGAGGATGTTTCAGAATACGGGTATTTACGAGATCGCTTTCTGCCACCAATAACTTCCCACCGGCCAGTATGTTCTCAGAGAGAGGGACTCCTCAGGGTGCCGTCGGTCAAATTGTGTCGATTGGCAACCCCCAGGGGGACAGCCTTCTCTGTGGGGGCTCCTGCCCTATGGAATGAACTGTCTCCGGAGATATGTAGGATCCCCGACCTCCGTATCTTTCGCCGTGCCCTTAAGACCCTTCTATTCCAACAGGCTGGGCTGACGTGAAATTTTTACTTGGGTATTTTAATTTTGGGGTTTTTAACAAAACTGGGCCAAATTATTTAATACTTTTAAACTTTTTAAATTCACGGTGTATTGTATTTTTACTCTGGCTGTACACCGCCCTGAGTTCTGAGGGAGAAGGGGGGTATAAAAATGTAATGAATGAATAAAAGAAAGAAAGAAAGAAAGAAAGAAAGAAAGAAAGAAAGAAAGAAAGAAAGAAAGAAAGAAAGAAAGAAAGAAAGAAAGAAGGCTAATGCTACGGCAGGGAAGAGTATTCTCCTGGAAACTCTTGCCAGCCAGAGTTTCTTATCCTATTGGATCTGCAGCAACCCTCCTCTGCAGTAGTGGGATTCAAATAATTTAACAAACGGTTCTCTGCCTTAATGATTTCTTCCAACAACCAGTTCACCAAACTGCTCAGAAAGTTAACAACCGGTTCTCCCAAAGTAGTGCAAATCGGCTGAATCCCACCACAGCTCCTCTGCCAGCACATGTAAGGAAGGCTTGTCTTAGTGAGATGAGACAAGTTGGTGCCTTCCAGGGTTTTTTATTACATTTCCTGTTACTGCTGAAATCTAGCCATGCTGGCATGATGAAAAATAGGCATATAGTCAAAAACTCTGGGGCCAAGAAGAGAGTAAATAAAACCTGCTATAGAACTACACCTTGAAGCGTGAATGTAAATCTGATTGTATCACAGTCCACTAGCCAATAATATTTGCTATAAGAACATGATGCTTCTATGAGTATCAAAATAAGTATCTCTGGTCCTGAAACTGAATTTCATTAACGTGCTGGATGGGACCAGATATATTTCCAGAGGATTATTTTCAAAATGTATTGCTTGAAGCAGTGGTGGGTTTCAATTTTTTTTACTACCAGTTCTGTGGGCATGGTGTGGCTTGGTGGGCATGGCTTAATGGGCATGGCAGGGGAAGGATACTATAAAATCTCCATTCTCACCCCACTTGGAGTTGAACCCAGAAGGCAGAGAATAGATGGGGGTGGGGCCAGAGATGGGTTTCAGCAGGTTCTGACCAGTTCTGGAGAACCGATAGCAGAAATTTTGAGTAGTTCGCAGAACCGGTAGTAAAAGTTCTGACTGGCCCCACCCCCATCTATTCTCTGCCTCCCAAGTCCTAGCTGATCGGGAAGAAGTGGGGATTTTGCAGTTACCTTCCCCTGGATTGGGGAGGGAATGGAGATTTTACAGTAGCCTTCCCCTAGAGTGGGATGGGAATGGAGATTTTACAGTAGCCTTCCTCTGCCATGTCCACCAAGCCACGCCCAAGTCATGCCATGCCATGCCACGCCCACCAAGCCACACCCACAGAACCGGTAGTAAAAAGTTTTGAAACCCACCATTGGGTGGGACCAGTCAGAATTTTTACTACCAGTTCTCTGAACTACTCAAAATGTCCGCTACCATTTCTGCAGACCTGGTCAGAACCTGCTGAAACTCACCTCTGGTTTGGAGGATGTGGCATTCCATTTAACAGAAAAGTTTGTTTCAGACATATATCAAGATCCATCATGCATCCTGACTTTTGCTAACAATCTCTACTTTCACAGGAATGACCTGTGGATGATAAAGGATCGTTCCCTACAGAGTTATGAGAATGGCTGGCAGTTTCATTTCTAGAGGAACTTCCAAAGTTCAAGGTACAGGAGAGCTGTTAGTTGAAGATTTAATCTTAGTAAGATGCTTTTTGCAAAGATGTGAATTCCTTTCAAAGTTTGGTCATGGAGTCATCTGGGACATATAGGAAGTTTGTTCCTGTTTATGTCAATGGTAAGAATTTAATTGACTTTGGCAAGCAGAATCAGGCACCTGAAAGGAATTCTTGAGCTTTGTTTGTTTATAGTTTATTCCAGGTCACATTGGTTTCCTTTTTTACAAACCCTCTAATTACTTTTAATATCATGGTCTAGTTCTTCTAACAGTTTCCGGATTGCAGTGAAAGTTGAGAAACGTGTACAGATGGTGTAAATAAGGATATGAGGAATCCCCATGCCTATTTAGTGAATGCTATACTAACACTAAGTACCCACTTACACCCTTCCAAAATATTTCTATTTCAAACATTGCAGAAATAGCCTGAAGAATTTCAGGTGTATATAATCTAGTCTTTTCCTCTTCTTTATGAGATTGGAAAAGGCTTTAAATATTATGGGAGATAGCAAAACTGTTTTGATAAATCATGCTCTACATCAGTTACGCAGAGTAGTGTGCAATTTAATAAAGTATTAAAAACCTTTAACTATGAGAACAGTATTAATATTAAAACAAAAGGGTGACATAAAACACTCAACAAAACTGGCTACACTGCCAATATAATACAAAACAATAAAGAAGCCAATCTCATCACCATCCTCTGAAAGGGTAAATTTATTAAAGGGCCTTGTCTCAAATATCACTAAATGTGTATCTTTCAAGTAATGGCACATAAAATAAGATCTCCAATAATGATAATTAAGTCTGGGCAGGTACTGGTAAAAGATCCTTCTGTCTGGGTTGTGTGCAGAAACAGGAATGCCCTTGAAAGAAAGAAGAGTTGGGTATTGAATCTGTTGTTTTCCCACTTGAGTCAAAAATCCAGCAGGGCTGATCCCCTAGTTACTCTATCTGAGCTCTGTTTTGTATCCCTGCGAGTAAAGTCCTTGAGAAGAAAGGGCTAGGCCTAGCAAATGGAAATAACAGGCTCATCCAGAATGTGTCAGATGAGGAAGATTAAGTAGAAGAGGGGATTGTGATTGTTCTATGGTGCACACTGAACACATTTTCAACTGTATTTCCTGTGATACCTCCTTCATAGGCAGCATTCCTGCTACCAGTCCCAGTCCAATTCCTGCTGTTGTGTGAAGAATACCAACAAAACCCAAGGGCTGTATCACAAAAAGTGTGCATATGATGAAAGTGTTTGTGTCAAACATGTAAATCTGTCCCCCCAATTGTTTCTTGCCAGATTGGATAGGAAGGGTAGAAACAATTGGGGGGACAGCTTGCTCTAGGTCAGCTAGGGAGAGGCAGCCAAAGAGGCAGAGAAGCAGAGACTTTTCTCCTGTGGTACCCACCCTTTGGAAATCATCCTCCCCTCAATTAGATTGGCTCCATCCAGCGGTGAAATCCGACTGGATCTATCCGGCTCGCGCAAACCGGTAGGCCCAGTGGTGGGAGGCTCCGCCCATCTGCCGGGACATCATTACATTCCATTTTTGACCCTCTGCGCATGTGCAGAAGAGTTGTGTGTGCTCACATTTCTGAACCAGTAGCAAAGGTAAGTGCATTTCACCCTTGGCTCCATCCCTGTTGGCCTGTGGCTTGTGATCAAGCTTGAGACCCTAGCCTATCTCCTGGTTGTATGAATAATATAGGTCGGATCATTCCTGGCCACTATGTATTTCTATTTTTGTTTTACATTATGAATATTTCGCATTTTTATTTGTTTCATTGTAACCCGCCTAAAATCAAATAGAAGTTTTTTGGAAGGGAGGAGTGTTCTAGTTTTGGATGCCCAAATTTATTTAGGTGTTCTGATCATTTCCCACAGGAGGGTCATTTGCTGCAGAGAAACTGAGTCAATGACTAGCCAGATGCTTCTTCAGCAAAAATGCTGGTATTTCCCTCAACACAAAGCCAGCCAGAGATTGCCAGATGTCTCTGCTCATCTCCTGGTGTTATCGGTCGAATCTACGTCACCCTCTTCCTAACCTTGCTAGTCAGGGACAGCTAACCTGTAAGAAAAAGCAAGGTCAGAAGGAGGGCCCCAAGGAAACAAGATAATTCGATCTCCTGGGTCGGGTCAAGAAAGAGGGAGGGTCGCCTTTCTCTGACCCCAACATCAACAGCACTGAAAAATGCTTCTTCCTGCCCAAGGCCTGCCCTGCCAGCTGGCCCCCAACCCTTAAGGAACCCCCTTGGTAAACACAGGCCGAGTTGCTAATTGAGAAGCCAACACATTTGCCTGTCAGACTCCGCAATGAGCAATGCCTAGCCTGTCAGAGGGAGGGGAGGTGGTGCAGCAGGGTTTGCGTTGTCATCCGTGCCTCGCCTAGTGCAAACCAGCGCTGAAGGGGTTAAAAAGGTGAAGGCCTCAAGCCTGATATTGAGGAACAGAAACAGACGGGGGGGGGAGGAGGAGAGGGTGTGCGCGTACGCGTGTGAGTGAGAGAGAAAGAACAGAACATCCTGTACCCTAGAGTATGAAAAAAAAAACGGTCCTGTAAGGGCAGAGTGGGGGTGGGGGAATGGAGGCAGGCAGGCAGGCAGGCGCTGCTGTGGGGAGAGCAGCTGTACTGAAGGCGTGTAAGAGGTGTGTGAGTGCATTTGTGTGGGCTTGAGAAGGTTGAGTACATGTGCATTGACAGAGAGTATGGAGATTGGGGGGGGGAGGGGGGAATAACTTTGTCAGAAGACGAGCTCCTGTGTTGCATTTAAAAAGAACCTTAATCAGTTAATCAAATGATTCTGCATCAGTGAAATCGGCAGAATTGACCTGTGACTGGAACAGGAGTTTCTTGAAAGGGGCACAGAAAGGCAGACACCCTTCGTTTGCAGAGGCTGCCTGTAGGTGTTGCTGCAAGGACTAAAAGAAGGCTCCTGTCTCAGCTGAGGAGAAAGCAGGATTCCTTCTCTAAGATGGTGCTCACCAGGGCAAGTTTGAGGCAGTCCTGAAAGTAAAAATGGAGAACTTCCATGGAGAGATTATTGAGAAGCTTCCTTTGGTCATCTGTTAAAGGTTGAATAAAGCCCTTTTATTCATGATTATCATATAGAAAAAAATAGTAAAGTCATCCTGTTTGCATCTGGACCAGACTTCAGAGAGAAGTCCTGGGCCCCCAGTCAACCCAGTAGGCAAGGTCACCAACATAGCTTCCCAGTGAAAGCATCTATGTTGCCCATTTAAGTGCATCTTCCCTTTCTCAACATCTAGAGGCTTCAGTTATTGAACCTTGGCTTATCATCTCTCTCTTTCTCTAGAGCCATTACCACAAAGTCATAGGGATACTGGTTCTGGCTGTTATCAGTTATGGGATATCTCTTATAGAGCCAGCTGTGTGAGGCCTGTGAAATCCAGTGGGGATTTTTCACAATATAAGCAGAGGGTGGGGAGGTGCATTCTGCCAAATGTGCTCATTAAGTCAAGAATAAACATAACACGGGGCAACGAGAACCTTAGCAACAGCATCACTAAGAAATGATGGTGATTAAAGAGTGACTCCAATAATGCCACAAAATAAACAACTCTTGTCCAAAAAAAAGTGTCTCTGAAAACGTTCAGAAAAATTATACAGAGGTGTTACCAAGCAGAGGACTGTTTAAGAAGGAGCTTGCAGTGATAATGTGACAGTGGACAATATACAATGAATAGGAGCTGATGTGTGATTTGGGGAGCTAAAAGTATGTGCAAGCAGAATTTTATGGCAGGAGTTATTTTTATGTTGAATAAGATGTTCTGGGTTAGGAAGGGTCAAGTTGCATAAAGTAGGTCACAGAGTTGTTTGCATGGGTTATAGAGTTGTTTTGCATGGCCTTAAACCCCACATCAGTTCTTCGATTCCAGCATAAAGCTATTTGCATCCACACTCAGGGCCAGCACATAGATGCAGTTGTTCCCACGGACAAATTTGTTTTTCTACTAAGTTATGGAGAAAGTGAAAGACCAATGTGTTGACTGTAACATTCCTACAATCCCTTTTCCTTATATATACATGTGTGCCTGGGTGTCCATTTTTTTTGTGTGCGATGGCAGTGACACATCTACAAATGGGTGTCTCTGGAATCATTTGATGACTTGTCTTGTAAAAGCCTTGACTTGTTTTTCGTACGCTGCTGGTGAGATCCTAGGGACTGCTACAATAGAGTCTCGTCAGCAAATATCATTTGTCAAGCATTAGATGTTGAAAAACTACATGTGCGCGTCTGCTAATGAAATCAGCATCTCAGAAGTGGCACTTGCAGGAGAATTTTATTATTTTATGTATTATTTGTTACTTCCCTCCCTGTCCCCAGGGGCTCTAGCTTGCTTATTATACAATGTACTCCCTTCTCCATTTTTTCCTCCCCACAACAACCTTGTAATAAGATAGGCTAAGTGAGAATGACTGACCCAACATCACCTAGGGAGCTTCCATGGCTGAAAGTGAACCTGAACCTGTATTTTCCCCCCTTGTTTTAAGCCAACATGTTAAGAGCTACATCACAACATTGATGATGATCTTATCCAGTCCCCTAATTTTTTCCTTGTCTTTCACCAAATTTCCTGTAAACAAACACAACCTTAGTAGAAATTGCTTAGGATTTCTGCCTTAGAACACTCTTCTGAAACTGCTATGTACTTTTTGTAAATGCTGAAGTCCCACCAGAATTGCTATTCAGCTCCCTCTCATATGTTAATTGCTTCATATCTTTTCTGAAATCTACTTCAGGGTGCAATAGGCATATGAACAAGGGGATCATTTCAGGAGTAGGATTTTATATCAGAGCTGATTCTTCTGTTTGCCAAATTTTTACATTCTGTATTGATCCACATCTTTAAGAGGTCTGCCAGACTGAAGCAACACTCTAGAACACATGCAAGATAAGACCCCGGCTAATCACATGATGCTGTCATTGGGACTTACAATCATGAACAGTTTTGTTATAGCCTTGGTCAGTGACATAGCTATGTGTGAAAAGGCTTCAGAAACAGCAAATGCCACTGCCTTGTGCTTACAGGGACAGTCTGTGTTCTTATTCAAAGGATTCTTGAAACATACTATATTTTATTCCCTTATATGATTTTACCATTGCGTGATTACGTAAATCTTGTTGAGTGGGAAATGTATAATAAAAACAAATCCTTTATTTTTGAGGATGAAGGACAGATGGGTGTTTAACAGAGAATTGAAGGGAGAGGATAAGGCACTCAATAGCTGGCCAGCAGTGAGTACCAACTACCTGACAATGCTCTGTTCTCAAGTATTGGCAAGAAATAGCAAGGTCTGATTAGCTGGTGGGTTGAAATATCTCTGCAGACTTTCAAACATAGAAACAATCCTGCGGTTATAGCATCCTGTTGTCCAAATGGTTCTGGAAATTGTCAAGACAGTCTGGATCATTCTCAGGTGTGCTTTGAACTGCATTCAGAAGAATTCAGACATGGGGAAAACCTGATCATCTGGAAGTGCTTCTTGGTACCTAAGGAACTAGATTGCAATCCCAGCCAGCCAGTGTGAATAACTATTGCAATCTTTTGAATTCTGTGAGTGGCCTTATACTTTTCTTATTAGAGTTCTCAGACTAGAGAGATAGAGTTGTCGCCTTGTGTCATGATCTCCATCTGAGATCACAAAAGCTGGATATGAGGCTGGGGGGGGAAACCCTCAAAGGAGACAAAGGCCAAGTTCCAAAGAATTGGCTTCCTTCATTTGCAGCTTTTTCTTTCTGATTCATTTGGATACAGCCTAAAGAAACACTGCTTCCTGGGAGTAGAGGGGCTGCCACTCAACTCAAGAGTTTTGCTGCCCTCTTCTGGAATCTCTCAAATGTTCCTCAAAGACCTAAAAACACAGCAAATGTATCCCTCCTTGAAAAATGAAGCATAATTACAACAATATGAGGTGTCATCATACCCTCATCTACTAGGCAATGTGTCATAGTGGGACTTACTTCTGAGTAAACAGATTTGTGTGTGCATGCGTTTAAATGCCACATTAAATTCATTTCTGAAAAAGTAAATGTGGTTATATCCAGTAGCTATATTTTGTTCTTTGTTATGGAAACACGTAAGTTCTAAGGGTAGTCAAAATATTTTGCTGCCTGAGACAATAAAGAAGATTTTTACCCTTGAGATACATCTCATATACAAAATCCACCAGAATGGGCAATTTATTACTTATTTACTGGTGGTAGTTATACTTCTACAAAAAACAACTTCATCTAGTTTATGAATAGTAAAACAATTAAAGGAATAATAATCTCGTCCAAAATAATAACACTCTAGCTAAACGTTTATAAGACAAACAATTGAACAGCAGGGAGAAGAAAACAAAGCTAAAAGCTGAAATATGGATTCAGAACGTATACATTTTGAACATTAAAATTCTTCTTCAACAAAGTACTTATGGAAAGAGATATTTCATATCCTCAAAGAAAATGATGCACGTATGGGGGATCTAGCTGGATTTTCAAGTAGCTGCAGCACATCAATTTAGAGAACACTGATTTTCTCTGGTTGACAGTGCTTTTCCAAAGTAACATGCAGAGAGCTCTTTTTTATCTTGCTTGCTCCCCACTCCCCTCTATAGGTAGAAAAATACTAGAGATTGAGCTAGCAAACCTGCCATGTGCAAAGCCTTCTTCTACTGACTAATTTTTCTCCTTAATATCTTTTCATTCCAAATACAATGCTAAGAGTTTGTCTCTCAAGATCTGATGGTGTTTTCATGATATCAGGAGAAGGAGGAGAGAAGATTCAGAGGCCTAACCCTTCTGATGATGATGATGTGCCAGAGTTGTCATGAAGGGCACAGGTGACATCACAAACCATGTGAGGTGTAGTATTGTCACAGGTGAAGGATGTGTTGGCTTGGAGTCAGGGCAGGGTTCCATCAGATTTCCTGGAAGTTTAAAGCAATATGAAGTACAATGAGCTGATAACTACTAACAACATGGTATCTGCAGCTACTGGAGCTACAGCCATCTATTTGGTGTCGAAGGCCCTCCTAGCAATTCTAAGAAGCCCCCCCTACAGCCGTGATTCACTGAACTTTGCCAGTGAGTTAAATGAAATAAGGGTTGAACATGCCCACAATGTATGTTGTTGCTGTTGCTCTCGTTCTTTTTCTCTTCCTTCCTGCCAAGCTTCATGGAGACTGATATCCAAATGAGAAGTCTCACAATTGGAGATTCCTTCGATACAGAAACCCTGGTGGAAACTCTAGGACTGAAGTCTTGTATATTTAAATTCTACATCTCATCCTCCTATCTTTATTCTGTAATGGACTGACAGCCAATCTTTTCTCATAGTGACAAACACTTGACCCCTGAGTATCGCTATTTAGTTGGACCAATTCATCTCAAGCTTTTTGATTTTAATCTTGCCAGTTCTTACCTTCATATTAGCTCTCTAGTTTCTTCTTGCCTAGAATTCTCCACCTCCCTTGAGCCCTAAAATATCTCCCCTCTTTCATCTAGGCATGAGGAACTGCAAGGGCCAATGTTTCTCCCCAGCCTTCATCTGTATTTTGGCTGGGAATGACAAAGTCTCTTTCCTTCCTGATTTCCTGGAGAAGAAGGGGAATGTTTGTCTTCCTAACAGCAGGAAATGGGTAGGGTTTCCCCTAGTCCAAAAGACTTCTACTCAACTTCAGGCAGCGGAGATTTGAGAATAGGAATGTCAATCTCATTGTGACAACAGGAAATAGATAGGGGAGAACTTCTATCTCTGATATGTCTTTCTCCTCTCCTCAGTCTGGAAGTCTCCCTTTAGTTTCAGGTGGGATGGGATGGTGTCTCAGTTTCTTAGTCTCTCAGCAGCAATTCAGTCACTTCCCCCAATCTCCAACCAGTTATCATCATCTGAGTATGAAGAATTATTAGGTACTGGTGCCAAATTATAAGGCCAGTCTAGCAGTTTGGGCTTATGCAGGTAGTGGAAATGGGAAACATCTTAAAAGGTCAGTTCTCAACCACTCCTCACGTTTTCCCTGTTTCTGGGTCACCTTTCCAGTGTTAACTATTATTTGCAAAAGACCATCCCGCTTTTAGGCTCTGTGCTTCTGAATTGACAACCTTCCCTTTCCCACTCACCTCTTCTGATTCTTCCTGGAACACTGTGGCTGATATGTTTGCTTTACCACTGATGAGTCATCTTGATTGTTGAACTAAAATAAAATAAGGGGAAAGAAAAAGAGAACTGGGAAATGCACACGAAGCTCTTGCTAACTGTATTTTATTTGGCCAAGGGTCACTGCGGAAAAGAAGCATGTGGCAGCTGTAGGGCTATGTAAGCTGGAGAAATGGGGGTACAAGATATGTTGGCCTGAGCAGGAATGCCAAAAAGTTTAAAGCAATTGTTTGCTATCAAAGAATTGTCGTTTTATTGTAGCCACATTTTAAAACAAATGCTACGTTAGTTTATCCCTGCTAGGAAAATAGTATCAGTATATGCTTTGTAAAGACCCATTGACTCCAGCTGGGCTGTTGATTATGATATCCATCCAAACATTTCTTTCTTCCATGTTTTTTCGACTTCTCACTTTTACCAATTGTTCTGAATTCCAATGTGGCCTTGGATCCAAATACTAACCAAGACTGATTTTGCTTGATTTTCAAGATCAGCCAAGATTGGCTAGAAGCAGGGGTGAAATCTAAAATTTCTTACTACCGGTTCTGTGGGCGTGGCTTGGTGGGGGGGGTATGTGACGGCTGAACGTGGCCAATTTTTTTTTTTTTTACTTTTAAAACCATTTTTTCTACAACCTCTTCGGCTAAGAGGTTGTAAAAAAATGTTTTCAAAAGGCTCTGACGATCCCAGCTGAGTTCCCTGATAGGCAGAGGCTTTTTTAAAACTCAGCTGGGATTGTCATAGCATTTAAAAGAAAAAAACCCTTGTTTACTTTTAAATGCTCTGACGATCCAAGATGAGTTCCCGGATCAGGGAACTCAACTTGGATCGATAGAGTATTTAAAAGAAAAGAAGGGGTTTTTTCTTTTAAATGCCTTTGACGAGCTGCGTGATCATCAGAGGCTTTTTTTTTTACTTTTAAAAGCATTTTTTCAGCCCTAGTTGTAGAAAAAAATGCTTTTAAAAGTTTAAAAAAAGCCTCTGATGATTGTGCGGCTCAGCTGGGCATGGGGTGTGGGTGGGGATTTTTGCTACCGGTTCTCCGAACCATCTGCCTCTATCGCTACCAGATCTGGCGATCCGGTTCGAACCGGGAGCATTTCACCCCTGGCTAGAAGGTATCACCTACTGAGGTGTATAACTACCATAATGACCTATCTAGTCAAGCATTTTGTCCCAAGAACAACCCAGTATGAACCATACAAGGACACTGTATTAGAAAGAGGCACAGTTGCAAGTAACGGAGGGCAGGGTGGAAGGGAGATTTGACATCAATGACATAAATGATGCTGAGACCCTAGAAAGAATGTGAAGAACATAGAAATGATAAAGGACCAGAGACTAAACTGTATGATGAACAGTTAAGAGAATTCGGTATGTCTAGCAGTCTAACAAAAAAGAATTAGGGGTGAAATGATAGTTGTCTTCTGGTACTTGGGGGGCAGTCACAGGGAGGAGGGGGTTATTTATTCTCCAAAGCACCTGAGGGCAGGACAACAAGCAATGGTGGGAAGCTAGTTACAGAGAGATCCAATCTGGAGCTAAAAAGAAATTTAGCTGTACTTCTAATACTATGATCTCAGGTTCTAATACTATAAAATGTCATTCTTCCTCTTTTCTCTTTTTTTTAATTTTATACTCTTCTCCTATGAAGCAATGCATTTATCTGCTTATTACATAAGTAAAAAGCTCCAAAAATTTGCAACATTTTCTTAGAGGGTTTGATTATTTTAGATGCCCTTTTAAACCTTTTCGTCTCTATAATATTCCTTTTGAAATGCAAAGATTGGTAATACACCAGTGTAGTAGAACTGTAGATTGGTATATATTAATAACAATATTGACAATGTTTTTAATCCTTTTCATCTTTCCTATTACCTATTCTTTTAACATCTTATAATGTCACTTTGTTATTTGTGTCTTATGATTTATGTTGGTTGCTTTTATTTAATATCTTATGACTATCACTGAGTGTTATATCTTATGGTTTGTGATGATTGTATTATGATTATGATCATGATTTATCATGATCATAATTGTACATACAAGCATACATTGTTGCTTGTATGTACACTGAGAGCCTATGCACTGGAGATAAATTCCTTGTATGTGTAATCACACTTGGCCAATAAACAATTCTTCTCTTCTCTTCTCTTCTCTTCTCTTCTCTTCTCTTCTCTTCTCTTCTCTTCTCTTCTCTTCTCTTCTCTTCTCTTCATTTCACGACCTTTCTTGCCACAGTTATTAAGTGAATCACTGCAGTTGTTAGGTTAGTAACACGGTTGTTAAGTGAATCTCGCTTCCCCATTGACTTTGCTTATCAGAAGGCCACAAAAGATAATCACAAGATCCCAGGACACTGCAACAGTCATAAACATGATGTTGAAGAATTCGTGCAGCAACTCTAGAGTAGCAAGGGTGTGCACATGAAAGCAATTGAGAGCAGTTGTGAAATAACACAGCCAACACAGAGATACACTGAGTTGTGTTTACTTTTAGAAAATAGTAATAAGGCACAGTCCAATAAACAGTTGAGGTCATACACAGATAAAGCAGTAGATAATAAAACAATAGTCCAGGGATATTCCAATAACAAAGTCTTCTTACCAGCCGTTGTAGTCATACACAATAAACAGTTGCAAACAGTAGCAAACACAGCACAGAGCAGTAAATAGCAGTAACGATCATCAAAGAGCATCAAAGAATATCAAAGAGCAAACAAACCCTGTTACAAGCTCCCTCTTAAGGACATTGGCTACAGAGCTAACCAATCAGGACACAGTATGATGCAATACAGCAATACAGTCTTAAAGCTATAATGCTGGTTTATATATTGCCAATCCAACAAGTCAGGTAATTATCATTTTCTAATACATGAGTTGCCAACTGTCTGAATTTTGATCATGTACCATGGGGATGCTGCAACGATTGTAAATGTGAAAAATGGTCAAAGGTCACTTTTTCAGTGCTGTTATAACTTCAAATGGTCACTAAATGAATTGTTGTAATTTGAGGACTACCTGTATATGCAGGATGTTCCAGTGCAAAAATGTCTTCACAGAAATTTTAAACCACCTTTCATTTCCATGGAATTGAAATTTCACTTTTGAATTGTTGCTCCCAGGGTTATCTACAGACTCTTTCTATACTCCATCTGTAAAAGTAAGTGTTCCAGGAGAGCTCAGTCGGCTTCTGATGTCCCTCAGTCCCGACCTAGACGATGACACCAAGAGGACGACACTTCGTAATATTGCTCAGTATATCTACTTGAATGAATCTGAGGTGAAAGTCCTACATTACAGGACATACTGTAGAATGTGATGAGAAAGATTGAGCCTTATGCACTGCAGAGGTCTATAGCCCAATATCTTCAGCCTTAAAAGTCCCATTATTACCATCCCTCATTCCATTAGAGATCAGTTTCCAAGATTGTGTACTTTTTCTGGAAAAAGGGGATGAGGGATTCTGCAGAGATCAGATTAATGTTCTACTGGGAGATATTTAAGTGTTTTCACTGGGAGAAATTAAGCTAGATTTTTCAGCAAAAACTGACAGGTACTGATAAAATCAGCATTTCCTATCTGTACATCAGCCTTCTGGGAAAATCAGACTCTGGCTAGACCTGGAACAGATATTGGAATTACCGTTCTGTTTCTGCAATGAGCATCATTCATGAAGTCCTTGAATGTAAAGGAGAGACTACCTTTGTCCTAATGTACACTTAAATGCAAGTAATTAGGATATATTTCATCGATCTGTGTGTACTCAGAATTCAATACCGAGGTCTTTTGGAGATCAAGTGATTTCCTTGATTCTCTTTTGAACTTGGGGACATTAAGTGTAAATTAAACATTTGTCTCCTTGTTTAGAGATCAAATCCCATTCAAAAATCAAACTCAAAAACCCCAAAGTGACTCTAGTGGTAACGTGTTTTGTTTTATTTTTAACCTTCCTTCCAGTTGCCTTGCCCAGTGATCCTTGATCCTATGTGAGTCTTGCCAAAACTAAAGCTCTCAGAGTATGTTTTACTACAATTCCCCCCAATAGAGTACAGAGTTGATGGAGCTTGTAATTAAACACATTTGGTGAGTGAGAGGAGGCAAGCTGTCCTACACCGGAGTACCCATAGGGGATATCAAAAAAGTCAAGATGGCAACCATGGATTTTGCTAGGTGGAATTGATAAAGACATGGGATACGTTTGGCATTTATTCCCATAAAATGCAGATTATGCCATCCCTGGACCCAGGATCTGCAGTCCCGTCGTGAAACTGAATTGATCTTCAGAGTCACTGTCAATAGAAATGTATTGCATCCCCCTTGACAGTTATCACTTTAATGTCTATATTTGGTCTGTGATTTGGTAGCTTAGCCATCAAATCTTACATCATGCAGGTCAGATGTTGTTATGGTGAATATGATATACTGTATTTGTTACATTTCAAGTATGGTGATTGATAAGGCTGATGTGCCTAGCCATGTGATTGCTTCTTTCTTACTTCCCAGGCAAGTGGTTGCACCAATGATGACATAAAATTAGTGGCCTCTTTCCTGGATGATAGGGATAAAGAGATTAAAACTGAGACTCTGAATGTCTTCAAAGCCTTTGCTACCATCTGGAAGTTTAAAATCAAAATCCAGGTAAACATTTTTGGAAATGGTGTATGGATCCCAAATTTATCTCTAGGACTGATTTCTTGTAATAATGATCTTATAGTTTTTATTTATTTATAAAATTTATGTATTATCTAACTCACTAATAAAGGCGACTATGGGCAGCATATAAATCACATATAATCATATAAGACTCTTATATGTAACTGGCATTAAGGATGTTAGCAGCTGCCTAAATATTCATAAGGATTCTGACTTTCTACAGATGTGGTCCTTTTATCCTGTATTTGCTATTTACTTATGCTTTGCTTCCTTTTTGGAGTTTTTTAGGGTTTTTTTCAAAGTATGTTTTGTATTTTACTTTCCAAATTGTATTTTAATAATTTTCGGCGTCATTCTAGGACATAATTAGAAAGGATGGGATAAAAATAATTTTTAATGAATAAAACAAACACACCTATTTAATGCTCTACTTTGTATATTTTCCCTTGTGGGGAAATATGGTCTATAAAGTAATTCAATATAGAAAGTGACACGGAGGGGAGGGGAAACATACCCTTGTCTAACAATCTACTAAGAAATTCCATATTTCTTGCAAAGAACTAATACAGTATAGCCCATGATCTATGGGTCATGGTTTTAGACATATTTGGGCAGGCAAAAAAATAAAATAAAAATGGAGCAGGAGTGACTTCCAACTTTTTGCAGCTTCCCTATTGACTTAGTCTGTGGGAAGCTGGCAAGAGGGACCAGAAATTATGAACACATGTCCTCAACTGACCACAATGGTGCTACAGGGTAGCACAGCCATACTGAAGCGGCCACAATTTTGCCAATGTAAGTAGTCTTAAAATCCTTGAAATCTCAATCTCATAGAATGGGTCCTGGATTTTGGATGTATTCTTTTAGTTAGCCATTTGAAATACCTTGATTCAAAAATTGTTGCCCTGCGATACACTGTTTTCTCTAAAGGAAGGTTACAAACAGACAGATAGAACAGTTTTAGTAGTACATAGATTCCAATAAGTTATACCTTTTAATTTTACCTTTTTAAAAATACCTTTTAATTGTTTATTTTAAAATACTGTAGATATCAAAGCATTTGAAAAAACATTCCAACACTAAAAATAACTTGAGAGTTTATAGACTCCTAATGCATTTGAACAAATTGTGAAATTAAGAGATGTTTTAACTGAATATTCTGCCATTTAACAATTTTATGCATTCCAGATTCTTCTTGCAATAACTCAGATTGTTCAGTTTCATTGACAATAATATGATCTCTAACCTATTAATGTAATTGCTTGTTTTTTATTACCAAAACAGTCGTTTTAAACTAGGATTACCTATCTAAGTATAAGTATGCAAAAAATGGTCAGAGTTATACTTCCTTGCCAGAATCTTCCCAATTGGTCTATTAGACATTTTGTACATAATAGTAGCAGTGCAAATGTGTTATTATACGCTAGTGATATATTATTGATAGTAAAATATCAGATTTATGAAAGATAAATGCTGCATAAATGAATATTACTTCAAGACTGATATAGTGACACACAGTAGTGATATCCCTAAATTTATACCTTAAAGTTACTTCAAGCAGATTGATGGAAGTAACCAATTTAAAAATTAGAGGAGATAAAAGGTGTCCTTGATTAGTTCCACATGATAACATAACAGTCAAAGAGGTAATTCCATTTGTAATAACTCAGCAAAGGAAATTGAATACTACAATTTGATCCAATTGATAAAGAAAGAGAAAATTTGCATTCAGGGAATATATGTTTCAAAAAAAATCTGTTGTTAGCATTTTTCTCCTTTTTTAACAATTTATTTATACATTTTCACATTACATACATATGTGCTTAGTGAACAGCATATTGTCTGGATCATTTTGCTTATATAATAATATTTTCCCCTCCTAATTTCTACCTCTATTATCCAACCATTTGTAAAAAAAATTCCATGTTGGAAAATATTTTCTTTTTCTTTCATTTTTAATGTCAATCTGTCCATTTCTGCACAATCTTAAAAAAAATTAATTACATCTTCTTCTGTAGGTGTTTCTTCATTTTTCCAGTGCTGTGCAAATACAATTCTTGCTGCTGTCAATACATGTAATATTAAATATATATTCCCTTTGTCAAACTTTTCTGGTACTATGCCTAACAAAAATATTTCTGCCTTATAATCTAAGTGTGCTCTGTTTCTAATGGCTTTTTCTGCCATTCAATAAAACCTCCACCATTAATTACATTTTTTTCTCAATTATCAGATGCTTGACATTTTTTTTAATAATATGAATTGTGCAGGATGGATGATGAAAACCAATATTGCCAACAGAGTATATAACCAGGCTGTGGTCAATAATTTTGCATCAATATTTAGCAAGCAAATTGGAGAATAATGAGCATAGTCTGGAAGTTGAGTGTTCATGGCAACTGGACTTCTTTTCTTTTTGGCTTGAAACGTTTTGCTGCTTATCCAAGTATCTTCTTCAGAATGATGATTTTTAGTCTATTATTCTGTTGGGTCTCAAATCAAAAAGACACCCAGTTGCTACGAGTCAACTTCCAGACAACTCTGCCTGGATGACTGGGAATCTTCATTAAAATATTGTGCACAGTGAACATGATATTTACATCTTTAAAGTCCCAGTTTTATAAACCTCACTAAAGAAACTTGGTAAAACTTTTTTAAAGCATCATTTTGTTTTTGAAATGTACTGGAGCAGAAACGTCAAAATAGGCCTCGTAGTACGTAAGAGGATAATCAAGAGTTTTTCCTGTTTTCAAAGCAATATCTATTATTCTTTGGCAAGATGGAAGTGTAGCCCAATAACCTGCTTGGTCTTACGTAGGAAGTGTTATGTTATATAAAAATTGATTACTTTGTTCCTTTATTGTGTTTAATTCAGTTTTACGTAACTGAATTTACGAGAGTAACATTAAAAAATTGATTTATTGACTCATAAGCTATCTATCTCTCTATTTCCTGGGCATTCTCTGTGGTCTATATAATAAAGAGTACATAGTTGCAACTATTTCAGATGAAAGATTAGTAATTACATTTACTTTTAGTTTGCTCCCAATACTTTTATTTTATATCATTCAGTGATTTTGTTTCAAAACATAGAGGGAATTGTGTTCCTATGCAGCAAGAATAAATGCTACATGTAATTGGAATTTTGAATTACTTGTATATACAATCAAAAGCATATTTTCCTGTTTCCACTTGCCAATTTTTCTTTTTACAGAGCATAATGAATAAACATGACCCCCCCCACACACACACAACTTAAAGGAATTCCAAACAGCCAAAAAATTTACAGCCCATTTATAACAAAAAACTTAAAAACTTGTGAATACTTTAATGAAGTTATATTTAAATATTATCTAGAAAAAAATAAGAGATCCACATAGAAATGCAATACATTCATAAACAATCAAGGGAAAAAAACCTTCTAGATTCCTTATTTCTTGTTCTCTTACAAATGTAGAACTACTATACAAATCAGAACTACTATATAGTTTTCAATTTTAAATTTCCACTTATGTAGACTAGATCAACCGATTTGATGGATAAAATACTGTTCCTTTGAGGAAGGACATGCTTTTCATGTATAAGAAGGGAAATTCAAAAGTAATGTTCCAAAGTATTACTGCTCAGACAGCGTAGTGGAAGCTTGGAACCAACTTCCAGCAGAGTTTTTAAAAGCTAAAACAAAAATCTCCTTCCACTGAATTTACAGTTAAAATTTCAATGAAAAGACATTCTTCCAGCTGCCAGTAGAAGGCACTATGATCAAGGGGTGTTGATTTTTTAAAAAAATTCACAACTTTTAAATTAAAGCCGGTGCTGGCTGGAGAATTTGCTAAAGTCGAGAAGCACTGCAGTTAACTTTAGAGATGTATCCTTAAGAAAAATAAAAAGTCAACTATCGACATTGCATCTCAAAGATACACAGATTGTCAATTCTTCTTATGTATCTTTCTTTGCAGGAATATGTCCCCAAAATCATCGAGATTGTGACAAGCAACTCGGACAACAAGCTGCAACTTGCTGGTTTGCAGCTGCTGAATGGGTTGTACATACCAGATCACACACACACATTATTGACAACGCGGCTTACAAACTTTATGGACATTCTGCTCACAGCAAACATCTCAACCAAGGTACACAACACATAGGCACTTTCTTCTCTTTCAATAAGCCCAGGAGTTTGAGACTGGCTAAACTTAGAGCAGAGCAAAAATACAGCTTAATGTCTATAAAGAGATCTAATAATATTCAGCATCTTTCCTCTGCATCATTAATTGCAGTCATTCAGATTCTGATTTATTCTAGTTCTCTGACTCAGTTCTGAATCTAGTTTCTGGACCACCTTCCTGCCTTATAAACCACTTTATGTGAGTCATTAAGTATATTCAGTCCACACTAAATAACATTTTAAAAATTATTAGTATTCTTTGTTTACCTTGAGATATCCCATGCTTTGTTGTTGGCTTGCTTCTATTCATTAATATTGCCCTCCTGACTGAATGAAAATGATCATATTAGAAATAGAAAGTTGATCATATTAGAAATAGAAAAGTTGGGCCCAGAGTTGATCAGTCTTTATTAAGGCTTTTCCAGAGCATGCTCTTCTGTGCCCCAATTGCTGTTAGCTGCTCATGAGCACTAATTATACTTAGCCACCATTGGAGTATGCTTTTGTAGGTATAGATGTATATGTGTGTGTATTTTAAAATAAAAATCCTGAAGCCTGCTAAGATCTCTTTGTGATGGGTAAGTGGTGTCAGTTTGGTTACATCGACAACCTCAACATCAGAAATGCAGAGAATAATTATTAGAACTCATGCTGCCTCTCACTTCACTTATCAAACCAGCTTTGCGTAACTGCTGCCAAGACCTGAAAGCTTTACATGGAATCCTCAACCAGACTGATTCATGACTACATTTTGCAACTGGTAATCTGTCATAGATGCTCTGGAGGCCTGTCTAATCAGCGTCTATGGATAGAAGTACTCTTCTCCTCATGCCTTTTCTCTCAAATACAGACAGGCAGGAGAGGAAGAGTAAAAACTGAAGGGGGAAAAAGCTGTTTTTCAGCAGAATAGATTTCTCCTTCTGCTGTGTTTGATATTTTTTTAGCTGAGTGGTCTTGGGCTATAAATAAACTTCTAACTTTAATTTCCCCTTCTCCCACATGCAAATGAATAGAGGATGTCAATCAATTTGCTGGTATAGGGAAGAGTTGATGCACTGAGCATTGCAGATTGGCTTTTCCGGAACTCAGTGCTCCTGGATGCCAGACTATTTTTCCTCAAGCCATCACTAAAAGGATATGAAGTCCATACTCTTTACTGTTATTTTGACTTATAACAGTTGGATGACTCTAGATTGATGCAATAAAGCCCTTGTGGGAAATGACCAGGAACACAACAACAGGAACAAAAATTGCCAGCAGTGCTTCTTTAAAGCTAGAGAGCTTTAGTTGTAAAGGAAGATAGAATGGCCTTGTTTCTACATGGCAGTTTCTAAAATGGATCTTATCACCTGTTTGATCAGGTACAAGTCCTCAAATTTCTTGGTACACTCATTGAAAAGGAAGACTTGCTATATGACATCTTGAATTGTCAGGTAAGAAGTTTGTGTTGGGGTGGAAGGAAGCAGTAGGACATAACAGGAATTGCCAGGGTCACCAGAGAGGATTGGGGGTTGGGTTTCATGTCTTCATAATCTTTTATTTACGGTATTTAGACTATGGCATTGTTACATTAGCCAGGAGACTACAATATTAATGCAGAGTAGTTTGGCTGCCGGTTTACTAGCTCTATTAGATACACCCTTGTGTGCTTCCCAAGGTGCACCAAAGCAGGGCAAGCTAGCTTTGCACCAGAGAGAAAGAGGTGTGGCTCTTCCTGCAGCAGCATCCAAGACCCCTGTCCTCTACCAGAGCCACCTAGTAAATAGGCATTGCAACAGGGAAGGTTCAGAGCCAGCAGGAACCTGACTGCCTGCATGAAGCATCAGCTTATCTCCCACTGAAGTGGCACCTATTTATGTACCCACATAGAACATGCTTTCAAACTGCAAGGTGGGCAGAAGCTGAAGCAAGTAATGGGCGTTTACCCTGCCATGCAGTGCTAGGATTCTAACCCCTGGAGCAGAGACCATCCCCAGCATCATTGAGCCATTGAGCCACAGCATCTCTAGCTTCTTCTGAGGATCTGAGTACATAGCAGCAGTTTATGGCTTCCTAAATTCTAGAAATCTATGAAATATAGTTTAAAGCCCTGTTTTATGGCTGAAATCAGTCAGAAAGCCTTCTAATCTGTGGCAAATCAAAATAGTTGCTAAATAAAAGATCAAAAGCAGAAGAAATAAGAATGTCCATTTGTCACACTATATAGTTAAGCACTGTTAATCTGTTTTCCTAGTTTTTTAAGCCTGGTCTGTGGTATCCTTGTGGGTGTGGTAATTCCTAGGAATACTTCTAGAACCAAGCTTGCATAACTCATAGTTTCCACTTTTCCCTATTTTGGGGTGTGTGATGGATTGGGCATCAGGTTCAAGGCTTGTATCAGTTGCTTTAGTCCAGTTTTATTGCATTTGGTCAGTCATAAACAGCATTGGTTAAAATCACAAGCAATTGACTCAGAGACTGCAGTTAATAAGATTTTAATGAGATTTTCGTGAGCAGATTCAAATGCCAATATAAAGCTATGTTTTTAGAGACCTAAATATTGCTTATGGAGAACTTCCAGATCCTGCAGAATTTGTCTCAGCTGTTCCTAAAATCTGAACCTGACTGTCGACATTCTCTGGGTTCTAATGCAGGATGATATGGCACAGTCAAGCACTTAGCTGTCATATTCTTGGCACTGGGCTTGATCCAGCCTTGTCCCTGTTACTCATCATGAATATGCAAGCTCCTTCTAGCCCCGATCCTCAACTTTCTCTGAGATAATGTAGATGAATACAGAGATAACCTTGACAAAGCAGCAAAAAGTTGTTAGGAGAGACATTAAGAGAAAGTAACTGACAACTCAGTTCTAGGAAAGAAAAAAGCCTGTGGGGAGGTGGGGAATTCAAAACAATGCTAGGTTGATTATATTTGGTATAAGATGGACAGAAGAAAGCTCTGGCAGGTTTTTGAGTTAATGTTATTAGACCCTACAACAGTACTTGTGTTCTTGAAATCCTTGTCATGTCATATCCTGATCTGGCCTACATCAAAGGATGGAGAGGTATGCATGATGACACTTAACAATGGAGAAGCTGCCCATCCACTTCTCTTGGATAATAGGCTGAACTAGTGTGCAGAAAACTTGGTCACAGTCTTCTGCCATTTAATGACATTCAGGGCATTTTTAATTAAATTATGATGTTGAAGTTATATACAGTCACAATTTATACACATTGATATCTTATTTTCTTTCCCCTTTTTTTGTGATAACATGTAGTGTCTAGCTTGAGAATGGGGGAGCCAGGGTTAGTATTATCTTTCATCCCTTGAACTGATGAGGAGAGAGGAAAGAATGAGGAGGAAGGCTCTGAACTGAAGTATTATGAATGAAGTGTTTTTCATCTCTTCTTCCAAGGTGCCTGCTGACTTCCTGAACCTCTTCCAGACATCTCAACCTGGGAATCTGCTTTATGAGATGCTAGTATTTGTGGAACGACTTAGTGAAGGACGCCAGTCTCCGCAGTACCAGTCAATGCAGTGGGACTATAACAAAAATTCCCTCCATGAAATCATCTTTGGTGACAATTCCCGCCTTTCTGAGCGCTTGCTGGCTCTCATTGTCCATCCTGAAGAAGATGTGCAGACTCAGGCTTGCAAAGTGATCCTCAGCCTGAAGATTAACAAGGAAGAAAGCAGGATCAGTAATGGACATACTCTGGGGTCTGATCTTAATGCTTACCCTCTTGAATCCACCAGAAAAAGCCAGATTACCAATGTCTCCCTTATTAACCAGCCTTTAATCTCAACTACTGAGTCTTCATCTGATGCTCCTCACAGTCAAAGTGGTGGCAGCTTTCACCCTCCCCCAGGCACCAATGACACTAGTGTTGACAGCTTTCACTCTCTCCCAGACACCAGTAAGATTAGTCATAGCAGCTTTCACCCTCTCCTGAGTACCAATGAGACTAGTCGTGGTAGCTTTCACCCTCCCCCGGGCACCAATGAGACTAGTGTTGACAGCTTTCACTCTCTCCCGTACACCAATGAGACTACTCATGGCAGCTTTCAGCCTCCCCCAGGCACCAATGAAACTAGTGTTGGCAGCTTTCACCCTCTCCTGGGCACCCATGACACTGGCCAAAGTTTTCATTCCCTTGAGAGAGTTGATCATAGCTTCCACCCGCTTCCAAATGTCACTGTGGAGAGCAGTAGTGAACAGGTCCTGAAGGAACCCATGGATAGTTTTCACTCTCCCCCAGTTGCTGGGTCAGAAGAAAGTGACAACAGCATTTGAAAGGGGCAGTTGTACAGAGGAAAAAAGAGACTAATAAAATGGGTTGGCAAACAGAGGAAAATGCCTTTCTGTCTCTACACAAAGAAGAAAAATACAAAAGAGGCTGATATTCCTGCCTCTCCCAAATCAGCCCTTCTCTGAAGAGTTTAAAAAATCAATCCCTTTTCTGTCACTGAGATGGTGAGTACTGACAAATGTAAGCAACTTAAACCACTCATAAATACTCTCAAACAGAAACTTTATTTTTAGTCACTTACGTATGTTACAAGAAACTCACAAGACTGACTGCATTTCCTTGAGAACAGACAGATGAGGCATTAGGGATTCTGAGGCAGGGCAGGTCTGTGCTGCTTTCTGCAATGCAAAGACTCTGAACGTATACCCTTCTTAACACTTCCCTCCAGTCTAGCTGGAGATTCCACCACAAATAATAACCACATCCTTTCTATCATGTATTGGAGCATTGTAAACAGCCCTTCAGTGATTTCCCTCCAAAGCTGCATTCATATATTACACCTTGCTAAAATTTGATTGGCTTAGCATATGGTAGCAAAGTTAATTAAGCAAATGCCCTCCCCTTTCAAACTGTTTAAAATTGCTTAAAAGTTGAACTATTGGCATCCTTTTGGAACACACACACACACACACACACACACACACACATTATCCAATTCACACAAACCTTTCTTTCAAATAAAATATAACTATGTTTCCCAGGTTTCTCTCATATGTATTTTCACAGCCTAATCTAGAAATACAGTTGCTGCCAAACCTGTTTGCAAAGCTGTAAGTTTTCACCAGGGATGCAAGGAGTCAGGCACTACTTGTGTCTGAGTCAGTCCAAGAGATAAAACTCCACAAGTCACATTCCCAAAGATAATTGGTTCCAGCTGTAAATGTTCTCAAGAATTCAGACAAAACAAACAACACATTGCTTCAGTGAATGACCTTCCATCTGAGTGGACTTTGACAATCAGGGTTCCTTTATTCTCTAGCCAGGGGCGGTTAAAGCTGATTTTCCTATATGCTTTCAGCCTTCCAAAGCTTCAGCCTTCCTTGGATGCCCTTCCCTACAACCAGCCGCTCCTTCATCTTTTTTCCCCCAACTACTCCCATGGATGTCTAGAGGAGAGATAATGATGAAGCTGTCATATGATATCATCATGCACATGCTGTACTTACATACTTGTATCATTTGATGTGTACAGTATGATGATGCCATTCTGCCTGTGTCATCATTTGGGATTATTATGATGCGCTATGGATGTCATCAGCGGCTACCAACATTCCCAAAACTAGGAGGCCTTGATTCTACTCCAGTTCAGAATTCTCCAGAACAGACTAAGGTGTAGTAGGGCTTCTACCTGTTCTTTCTCTACTGTTTGGTTTCTGAGTTAAGGGATTTGTAGGCTTGCTTGTCTTCTGATTTGGAGCTGATCTTTGTGTCCTTCTGGATAACCTGCTTCTGTTTCACAAATCCCCAAATGATTCACCAATAGAAGAGCTGTGTACCTTTAGGTTGTAGAGAGCTTCCTATTCAATCATGATTCAGGGGAAAGCATGTCTATTTTAAGATGCTACATGCAGGTGATACATTCATGCATCATATTGGATGCTTCAATTCATTTTTTGGAAGTCAGTTCCACAATTGCTGCACAGCTACACTCCTCTCTTGGCACTTTTTCTCTTCTCTCTGACTGGGCTGTCTCTTAAGTTGCTTGCTGGACTTTTGCTCAGTGCATAGTATAAATTCATACACTGTGGTTTGAAAAATATGATTTAGATCTCTGCTTTATGTGTTAACCAAGTCATTGTAGCTTATTTGACAACTTCGATTTAGTGTGGTATTTCAGTCTAGCTACTGTTTATCTATATATTATAACTCTTTTTAATTAACTTACTTCTAAGCATCACTTACTGTCCTCTTTAATGATTAATTGGGATAATGTAAAAGCCAAAATTAAGCAGTCCAAAATGACCCCTAGGGTGTTTCGTTCTGGCTTTTACGTCATCACAATTAAACATTACCCAGAGCGGTAGGTAATTTAAAATGAAATTGTTGCCAGAAATAGTACAATGTGTTAGAGACATGTGTAACAAATCATGAAAAATGACAAAGCATTTGATTGCATATTTTTATTAACTCTCATCCAGAAGTCATTTCCAAAAGAGAGAACTTCTCAGAATGGCAGCTTTCAAATGATTCAGACTAGGACATATTGGAGTAGGTAGATAGGGAGAAAGGCAGGCAGGCAGGCAGATAGACGCATAGGGTCATCAAAAGTCAGGCCCTGTTAGTAATGTATTATATACATTTTATTAACTGTCCAAATAGGTTGCCAATTTCTTCTAAACACTTCCTTACTTCTTTGATGAACAACCTTTGAATATTCCTAAATCTAATAACATTTTTCCTGGGTATCTTCACACCTGTTGATGCAAATACTTTATCAGGATGTTGTTTCAGCTTCCCAGTCTAGGCTACAGCCATGGCATTTTGACCTAATGATTTGTCCTCCAATCACTGGTTGCTCCATCCTGTATTCCAAGTCTAAGTAAGGTGAGCCAGATATTACTGCTTGCTGATATCATGCCAAAAATGTATGGCAAGGCCTTATTTTCAGAAAAGTGGATCAGAAAAATGTTTGAATCTAACTGAAATCTAGATGAATAAAGGGCATGCTTATTGGAGCAGTACATAAAAGCATAGAAAGTTGTTTTGCAACGAAAATAATAATAGCTATATGGCTACTTAAAGGATCGAGGGTAAATCTATCCACCATGCTTCTTTCTTTCTTCTTTTTCATTGCTGATTTTATTTGATGGGTCCTTGCAAATGCCAAAGTCAGAATTGACAATACTTCCCACAATGGTCCGATCAGCATCACAGATTAAGCCTCTCTCACAAGGGCATTTGTAGTAAACTCCATATAGACTCTGCAGGAAACAGAAAGGTACAGATCGTTATTCCCAGGCTTATAGGACCCATTCAGGCAATGAATATAAGTTTTTCCATCATTCATAACAACCACTCCCTAGTCTTGGGCACATTTCCCAAGATGCAGAAAACAGAGATATTAGCCTGGGATATAGACCAACATTAAGCTATGAATCCCCTGACATATGTTCATCCATACAAATGTTTCTCGCTCTTAAACTATTCATTTTCCTACAATAATGGTGCCAATGGCTTAATATATTATTTTATTTCATAGTGTTTGCTTTGCACAAGTCATATCGTGGTTACTTTAAAATTGTCTTCTGTGCTATTAGCTGAACACTTAACTGCCATCGTGCTGAACAGAATATGTCTCTCATTCTCTCACGATGGGCATATACTTTTTTTTTTAAAAAAAAAATGACACTCACCTTTAGGGAACATTCTTGATTTTCAGCTGCCTTGTCTGCACAGCGAGCGAGACTTATTCCTTTGGTTCGGTGACAGCAGCGGCTTTTGCACTGTAAACTATTAAGACACAGCTCCCCATTGTGCTAGAGGAAAACAAATGTGAAACCAGGAGGTAAATGTGTGAAACAAGATGGTTAATTCAGCAATTTGTCCATTCTTTTCATTTTTCTACATCTGCCCTTTTGTGAAAGGCCTTGTCTCTTTAGATTCATCATTACATTCTCCATAAAAATATGTTAGAGCACCGAGTAATAACCAGGCCTACACCAGCTGTATAATCCTTTCACAGGAATTTTGATGGAAGGTCATGTGCTGACATTGATCTATGATTATGTTCTGATTTACATAGTACTCTAAATTGATTGCATGTGTGATTAGTTGCAGCATATCATTCAATTATCGATTGAATAATAATGTTGCAGGTTTTTTAAATAAAAGAATAGGACTAGAGCAAATTATTCCTAGCCTTATACATGTCCAAACCTAAAAGAAGATATTTCTAGAAGAATTCAAATAAGAATATCTCACATTCACTTACTAAGTTAACAATTAGTCCTCTTGGATGAATAGAAGACTCTGCCAAGGCAAGTGTCAGCAGTAACAAAATCCAAAGTCTGTCCATTGATTCTGGGCAGCCAATGAGTTAATCGAAGGTTCTGGGGATGAGAGTCCAGACCAACCTGGAAATTGCAGTTTATAAAACCCTTTGTCAAAGTCACATGAATCCTTCCTTCCAATGAATGTATCTCATGGAAACATGTGATAGTGATAGCAAACTTGATTTGGAAAGAAACACAAGACTAAATAGAATAGAATAGAATTTTTATTGGCCAAGTGTGATTGGACACGCAAGGAATTTGTCTTGGTGCATATGCTCTCAGTGTACATAAAATAAAAGATACGTCCATCAAGAATCACGAGGTACAACACCCAATGATAGCCATAGGGTACTGTGAGATTTTAAAAAAAGCAGCAAACCTCATAAAAAGTGAAACAGAGACCATGGACAAGTAAGAAGCAGATTTATTGTAAGGATCTATGTATCTCATAAACTTTTGCAAAAGGGTTCTCCCATGAAAGAGAGAGAACGTCTTATCACTCCAGTTACATGGTTTAAATACAGTTTCAGACAATCGGCAAAACAATTAAAATGCCCCCAGCAGATATTATTTTCAGTTTTTATATAATGTTTTGGCTTTCTTCACATGTTCTGCTCTGGAATTCCTCTCCAAAATTGCCCTCTAAAAATACCCTCTAAATATGTATTCATAATTGTTTGTTATTGTTCTTATTAATTGGACACTTAGTCTCTTCTCCTTTTTCAATGGAGCTTGGGTCAGCCCGATCCAACTTAGAATGTACCAAAATATCTGTTTCCTCAAAACAGACATCATACACACGTCCCTTTTCTACGTATCTTACTCAGCTTAATAGCTGAGGGTTAGCTCAGGTTATGTAAAGGGTAAATATAGAGTCACTTAGGCTATATTCTTTACAGAAATATTTTTTTTTCTCTCAGGTACAAATAAGCAATCAGGAAACAATATCAATATAAATCGTAAGGATATCAGCACCGAGGTTACAGTCATACAGTCATAAATGGGAGGAGACGGGAAAATTAATAGTAGTGCAGACTTAGTAAATAGTTTGACAGTGTTGAGGAAATTATTTGTTTAGCAAAGTGATGGCATTCAGGAAAAAGCTGTTCTTGTGTCTAGTTGTTCTGGTGTGCACTGCTCTATAGTGTCATTTTGAGGGTAGGAGTTGAAACAGTTTATGTCCAGGATATGAGGAGTCTGTAAATATTTTCACAGCCTTCTTTTTGACTCCTGCAGTATACAGGTCCTCAGTGGAAGGCAGGTTGATAGCAATTGTTTTTTCTGCAGTTCTAATTATCCTCTGAAGTCTGTGTCTGTCTTGTTGGGTTGCAGAACCAAACCAGACAGTTATAGAGGTGCAGATGACAGTCTCAATAATTCCTCTATAGAACTGGATCAACAGCTCCTTGGGCGGTTTGAGCTTTCTGAGTTGCTACAGAGAAAACATTCTTTGTTGTGCTTTTTTGATAAATAGTAAAATAAATATAAATAGTAAAAGAAATTAAATAGTAAAAAAGCAAGCGAAATATAAGAGCTGCAGTCTACAAACCTTGGGATACTAAGTTAAGAATAGGTCTTTTCTGATTTTGAAACTTGTAGATATCAGGACCCTCAATATTAGCAAGGCAATCATCACACCGATAGGTTCATACATTCTGGAAGCCCTTTTTGTGATCTGTTTGGATTTGGGTCAGAATATTCTAAGAGGTCAGCCAGTTGTTGCAAACCAGGATTCAAAGTTTAGTGTTATAGTACATGTTAATCTAACAGCTTGCTTTGTTCAACAAACCATGATGTATGATATGCAATTCGTGCCTTTCCTGAATTTTTCATCTCCACCCAGCTCGTCAGTTTCCTGTGAAACTCAAAAAAACTTTGCTCAATCTTTTTTTAGGATCTGTCTGAATGTGTTTGTGAACCCAGGCACTGGAATGGAAAACCATGGTTTCTGGCTTTGTGTAATGTTACAGCTTTTGCCTTGTTGATTTAGTGTGATGTGTGGTCTAGGTCAGTTCATTAATAATGTTTTGATTCTTTCATCAATAGCTTTGATGAACTGATATAACTTATTTTGATGAAGCAAAATTAATAAGAGCAAATATAAACCTCTTTCCTTAGCTTTCTAGTTGGCTTATTTAAAAAAAGGAACAGAGAATCCTAAAATCCCCCTCCCCCATCATTTATGTTAGAATACTTTCATATAACATAACTTTCCCCAGTCTAGAGCCATCTAGACCAATTGAACACCTGTATAGATTGGCAGCATAACTATGCTGGCTGAGAGCAATAAGAATTTTTCCAGTCTAAAATTAGGGACTATATCAAACAAAGCTGATACAGAAAGTTCAGCAGAGTTTAGTGGAAAAATCCTGCTATAACAACATGTGTGAAAGACATCTTATTTCTCAAAGGTGTATGCCAGGTTGCCTGGAACAAGAAGCTACCTGGAACCAACAACAGATGTGGCCTACTGGAACTTTCTCAGGATCCAAATGTTTGTTATGCAATCCTGGACTAATCAGCCAGTAAAATACCTGTTGATAGTGCCTAGCAGAATTCTCAATCTAGATACGTAACACTGCCTACTCTAAGCTGATCCTGACTGAGAACTATGGAAGCTACATATGTCAGGAAATAAGTAGTATTTACAGAGAAAAACCAAACACTCTAGTAAGCTCTATGCTGGTTTTAGTTTAACAATGTGCATGACATTTCTTTGCAAGAATTTGAGAACATATGGACAGACTTACATGATTCCTGCATATTCATTTACCAGTAAATATTTTTCATGTAATTAATTAGGAATTATGAATATATAAACCAGGTTATATCATAAATAGGCACACATTTCTTTTCAAGAAGATTCATTACACTGCAATAGCTTAAAGAATTTTACAGTGACAACAGATAAGAATTATTTTTCACCATTTGAGACCATGAGGAAGTCATGCCAACTTATCAACTTAGCCAGAATTTATGGCAAAAGGTTTTTCTAAGAATGTTTGAATATTCCTCATGCTTTTATCTACATGTCATGCTTATGTCACATTTTCCATTTTTAGCTAATTGTTCCAATACATTTGGTGAATATCCACCGTGAGGTGGTTGTCCTTTTATGTCTTCAATCAGCCAAGTAAATTCTGTATATTCCCTTTCAATGGGCTTCCAGTAATGATGGAGAGGAACACTTAACTTCTCAGAAATGACCAGAGGTCCTGCAGCAACAAGAGGCCATCTTAGAAAATACCATCTTAGAAAATCTAATCTATACTAATATATGTATGTATGTATCAGCATTATAATTATTTTTAATTTTGTGTAATTTTTTTATGGAAATGTTAACTTTGTGAATGTTCATACATTACACTAACAATGATTTTCATGCCTATTATTTGTTGAATACGACACCATTTGCAAGGTTGCATAATATTCTAAGTCATAAAATTTATTGGACTGACTGTACTGTTTGGAAATGTTTATAGTCAAAACTACACAAATCATATAATAGCTTAGTGAGATTTATGAATCCAGCCCTAAAGCCAATATCTGGAACAACCAGGTCATCCTTGATGTTGTACAAATTGGCACCTTGGTCTTTTTTGCAGGATGAGCATTACGTGCCTTTATGTTAACAAGATTTATACATCCTGTCCAGGAACATACTATTTTCCAAGGTATAATTGTTAATACTTAATTTGAAATGGGGATGGTGGGTTAATCTCTATTTATCCTAGTCAAACGAATTGCTGCCTGCCCTCTGATGTCTGCCCCCAATTAATGGGAAACAGTGTCTACCTTCGGTTCATCAGTCTTGGGCTTCCTGGATTTCTCTGCCAATCGCTGTCTGTGGTGCTGAATCAGAGCTCACAAATAAAGCCGCAGAAATTCCTCTTCTTTGCTGTTTGGAAGCAGGAGGGATATTTCCTTTACAGGGAGAGAACGCCAATTTCTTGGAAAGCACCAGATATGTAGGATGCTGGGAGAGGAGGAGGAGGAGGAGGAGGAGCAGCAGCAGCAGCAGCAGCAACTAAGGCTAAGCACTCTTCAGGCTCCAGCACCTCCCACCGATCTGTTCAGTATGGAAACAAATAGCCCTTCTTGCAAATGGTCATCTGAGCATCTGTGGCTGGGGCAAAGAGTCACAGGAAAGGCAAGAGCTGCTTCACAGAATCCTGATCTATCAGTGAGGTGGAAAGCCATCCGATGTGCAGCCCCTCTTCCCTGGATTCAGCTTCCCTATGTGCTGCCCCTCATTAAAGTTCCTGGAGTGAGAAGACAATCCTTTTTCTGTTTGACCCTGAACTTCAAGATATGTCTTACAAGACATAGCCATCTCTCTGTAGAACCATGGCAAAGATGCTGCCAGCACAGGAAGCGGCAAAGATCTATCATACCAACTACGTGAGGAATGCTCGAGCCATGGGAGTGCTGTGGGCACTGTTCACCCTCTGCTTTGCTGTGATCATGGTGGTAACTTTCATCCAGCCCTATTGGATTGGGGACAGCATTGACACTCCACAAGCTGGTTATTTTGGCCTCTACTCCTATTGTATTGGAAATGCCCTGACCAGTGAACTCATCTGCAAGGGCAGCCCGCTGGACTTTGGCACCATCCCCTCAAGTGCTTTCAAAACAGCTATGTTTTTTGTGGGCATTTCTACCTTTCTTATAATTGGCTGCATCCTCTGCTTTAGCCTCTTCTTCTTCTGCAATGCAGCCACTGTCTACAAAGTGTGTGCTTGGATGCAACTGGCAGCATGTGAGTTGGACATAGAGAATCCAGGGGATAGATTAAGACATCCATTAAGCATAGCTTCAATGTGCTAAGGGATTCCTGCTCAAGTATATTGGGAATACCATAACCTCTTTGTCCTATCTTCCAAATTTGCAGTGCAAGGGGCATCTATTTAAAATGAATATATAAATCTGCCATTTGGATTGAAGTTCCATTGGCATCACTCCTAATAAGGAGAAAGCAAAATGGATTTGTGGTACTGCAAAGTAAATATTAGTTCCTTGATGATGCAATTTTTTTCAGCGTGTGAATATAAATCTGCTATTTGGATTCAAGTTCCATTGGCAGCCTTTTCCTGAATGTGCTGTCACTGAAACCAAAATATTCCATTTCTTTAGTTCCCATGTCAGCCAGCAATGTGTTTATTTTAGTGAGATGACCTGTTCTTGAAGTATATTGTAGTTTGTTAAGTGATATGCAATGACATTTAATTGTATAATTTATTTGAAGGACAAACAATTGATGTACTTTTTCTGATTGTTTGGTTTTTTATAAAATGAAGTTATGTTTAATGATGTTTTTTTATTCCTAATCTGCTTTCTTTGTGGCTACCATAATCACTGTCTCTGGTGAAGCTGTAGATGTAATCATGAAGTGACTATATAGAAGGGGTATTAATTTAAACCATCACTAAAACAAAGCAGGAATGAGCAAGGAGAACACAGGAGGAATCTTGCTGAATATGATCAATACTCCATCTTCAGTGCTTTTGACAGGCAGATTTAGCAGTTAACATTGCCTAGAGAGGAGATATGTGTTTTAAGAAAACTGCTTCTTTCTGATGAAAAGGAGATGTTTTATACAGGATATTAACAGCTAGACATTTCCGCAGCTCAAGGGAAAATGAGCTTCTGTTTGTTTTTCCTTTTATATATGAGAGAAGTCAGAAAACCATCAACATAGTTATAGCCTGGAGAAGAAAAACAGGGTCAAATCGTAATTCATAAGAGAAAACGGGCAATACAATAGTCACTACCAACTGAAACCTTTCAGATATGTTAAACTACATTTCCTATAATTCTATGCCAGTGTGGCCATGGGAAGGTTATGATGAAAGTAAAGTATATTACTGCAATATTTAATAGCAAAAGGGTACAGGTTTTACTAATTTAAAGTAAATAGTGGGTTGGAGTCAAACATAGATATAATTATAATAGATTCACCAAAAATGTTTGGACTTAAGATCCAGTTTTAATTGGGATACCTTACATATAAAATTATGTATAGTATTCCCATATTTGTCAGCAATGTTATAGAGAAAAAAATAATATTTAAGGACACCTGAGCCTAGCGAGCATTGCAAGTCTGAACACACACACAGATTGCTTACAAGATCATAGAGGCAAAATTAAGTAACGCTGTTTGTGAAATAGTACCCCGTTTCCCCCAAAATAAGACATCCCCTGATAATAAGCCCAATTGGGCTTTTGAGTGCATGGCAATAAGGCCAAGCGCTTATTTCAGGGTTCAAAAAAATATAAGACAGGGTCTTATTTTCTGGGAAACACGGTATGTAGACAGAAACTCAAAATGAAATATACCCTGTCTTCTATTTGTTCATTTATAAGTTTTTGCTATTAGTGGCAAAGTTCTTTTTTTAAAAAAAATTATTTGCTTCTTCCACCTCATTCCGAAAGAAATAAATGAGTTTCTTTTTTTAATGGTATGCAAAACATGAGCATTCTTTGCTTGATGAAATGCACTTTGGCTTTCCATCTTCTAAAAATTACCACAAATTCAAATTAGGGCCAGGATTAGGTAGTGACTTTCTATTCTGCCTAGAATATCCTGCTTAAATATCCTTAAGCTAATTAAACCCTGCCTGTAATGGGGATGCCAACGATGAGCACAATTCTCTGCAGTTTTTCCACAGCGAGAGAGACCTGCAGAAGGCCATCTGATCTGAAAGCAAGAAGATGCTGAGAGCCAGTAATGATATTTGAAACCTTTTTCAAATATTCATGCCCGTAAACAAAGCCTGGTTACATGATCTGCAGAGGCTTCTTCAGCAAATAGAAATGCATTGTGTGAAAGAGAGGCTAAAGTAAGTCTGGTAGCACAGCAACAGGTTTAGCAGTAGCATTTTGAATAAGCTGTAAGGACAGGCACAGGCATTAAAGAAAGCTGTAATTCTTCCTGGCCTCAAACATAAATAACTTAAGAGGCTTGAAAAGGCTTCTGATTAACCCACATTGGCTGAAGAGCACAACGCTGGAAGACTGTAAAGATCCTAAGTGACAGGGGAATATAAAAGTTTTTCTTAAAAGAATAAATCAGTAAATTGCTATGGCAACCTTGTGACATGTTTATATCCAAGTAACACATTCTCATTCATCTGAAAATTTACTTTCCTCACAATAATAACAATAATAATAATGTGTTATACTGACCGTAGAATCCAGCACCTTGGAAATCTCAACATACTTCCATAAAAATAAGGGCCTGGTGGCTCAGCAGACTAAAAGCATTGTAATTAACACCAGCTGTCTACAATTACTGTAAGTTCGGATCTCAGGCTCAAGGTTGACTCAGCCTTCCATCCTTTCTAAGGTAGATAAAATGAGGACCCAGTTTGTGGGGGCAATAAGTTGACTTTGTATAAATATACAAAAGTATGAAGGCTATTGCTTAATGCATTGTAAGCCGCCCTGAGTCTCCAGAGAAGGGCGGCAAATAAATCAATTTTTTTAAAAAAAATTAAAAAAAATAAAAATTCCAGGCTGTTTAAATTTACATCTTAAAGTACTGTACAGGTGGTCCTCACAATAACCATAACTGAGACAGGCAACTCTATTACTAAACAACATATTTGTTATGCAAGCCATCATGTGACTGCAACTTGCAATTTTAACTGTCCACTTCTGCACTGACTCCGCGTGTCAGAAGCGGGCTGTGAAGTGTGCAGATGGCAATCACGTAACCCAGGATGCTGCTCCAGTTGTAAGTGGGAAGACCCATCCTAAAGTTACTTTTTTTTCTGCACAGTTGTAACTTCAAATGGTTGCTAAACAGGGCAGTTCTTAAGTGAGGACTGCCTTGTCATAGATTAAAACTCAGGATGCAAAGAAAGGGAATGAGTAGATATTTTAAAAACTTTTCTTCTTGAATGTAGGGCAGACTCTTCTTTCAATGCCATAGCAAATAGCTAGCAGTGATGATACGACGTCACTGAACCAGTTCTTTCCCCCCGGACACCCCACAACCCCCCATCCCCCAGGCCCCCCACCCCGTGTTATTCTTATCTTTTATTTGGCCCCACCCCCAATCTATTGCTGCCTCCTGAGTCCCAGCTGATAGCTAGAAGGAAAAAAAACTGTTAAAACTCTTGCCGTGGGGCTTCAAAGGCCCGCTGATCAGTGTTAAAAGAAAACAAGTGAGTAGACCGGTGCCTGCAAAAACACATGAATAGATCAGTGCCTGCAAAAAATAAATGGGTAGCTCGGTATAGCTCTGCAAGCAGTTAAAAGCCTGGTAGACCAGTATCTCTGCTAAATCCTAAATAATTGTCACATGACCATCAAGCCAAGCCCACAAAATAAGCCACGCCCACAGAACCGGTAGTAAAAAAATTTAGAACCCACCCCTGTGGTGAACGTACTTTATATTGTACTGTCATGCCATTTGCACTTGAACCTCCTTTTGAATCTGTCCCAATTTATTTATTGATTGATTAGATTTATATAGCTTGCCCAGCTTGCTATAATCAGAAGCCTGAGCAGAACACATCATATGAAAAACCCATGAGAGGAGATACTACCTTGAGGTTGCAACTGTGTCTTTCAATATCATCATAGAATACCTTCCATTTCCAGGCGCAGGCTTGTCCATTGGCTGCCTGCTCTACCCTGATGGCTGGGACTCCCCTGAGGTGAAGCGCATGTGTGGAGAGAAGACTGACAAATACACCCTGGGAGTCTGCACTGTGCGCTGGGCGTACATCCTTTGCATCATCGGCATTCTTGATGCCTTCATCCTTTCTTTTTTAGCATTTGTGCTTGGCAACCGGCAAGACAATCTTCTACCCTCTGATTTCCAAGTGGAAAACAAAGGTAAGCCAATTCCCCACCACTATCCCAGAAGAACCTACCCTTCCCGTAGTCAAAATAGCAAGGACAGTGAAACTATAGATGATGAGATTTGGACATTTACTTCCATAAAATTTATAAGGACAAAAAGTGCATAAGCTTGTCTTGTGTGTAGGTTATTAATATTAGAACTCATGCCACATTAGACTTGTCAGAGCCTTTCTTTCCCTTAGTTAATTTCAATTGTTCTCATGGTATGCTATTTTTCTTCCATGCTTCAACCAAAGGCAGTATATGCAGGCTACAAGGTGTCTACTGTAAAAAGAAAAACTGGCTATATGCAGTTTTATTCCTGGAAAAATCCATAATGTGCCCCTGTATTACTGGCCGAGTTAAGTGATTGTATCATTGACTCTGCTGGTGCAGGGATTAATTTAAAAAAATTAATAGAATATTCTAATTCATCACTAGTGAGGGATTGGGCAGGTGAGGAGCACAGCAGGGTCATGAATGCATTATAAATCATTGGAGAAAAATATGCAGTGTTTCTGCAACCTTTTGTTTGGAAGTCCTTAGCCTTCCAAAGAAGGTTTAAAAAAAAAAAACCCAAGTACGCTTCTGGTATTTGTAGCTACTGTATAAACTGTCTTCTAAATTATTTCTTTCCCTAACTGTTAAAAATAATAAAAATATGCATGAGACTGTTACTTTGTGTCCCATCACTGTTTTATGTTTGAGACATCTGTAAAATGCAAAATCCACTGTTTTGATAAAAATGAAATTGGCCTTTAGTGCAATTCAGCAGGCTTGGGATTCTAGAATGAAAAAGTCTACAATTTGGACATTATTTCTGCATTTTATATAGAGGGTTATTAGGGTTTATGTTTTCCCAAATGTCAGGCCAATCTTTCCCATTTGGAGAAGTTTCAAGCAACAAAATGGGTGATTATAGCTTCTGACTTTTCACCGGTCTCCAAATGTACCTTCAACCTGTCTGTTCAACCAAAGTGTCTCTTTTGATTGTTTACAACAAAAAAGACTGCAGTGTTTTTTCTCTCTCAATATCAGAAAACACAGGAAAAACTGGTTTCACAGTGCCCTCTGTTGAAGACTGAAAAGGTTATTGGGGATGTTATTACCAAAACTTCAAAACAATATAACTAAAAATAGTCCCTACAACTTTCAGAGAGCGGTCTTCAGGATACTATAAATAACTTGGTAGAGCTCCCAAGCTGGGAGATGTTACTCACCCTTTCTTTGGTGACACATATAAACTGGTCCTGATTGTTACTGTCATTGCCATGCTAATTCAGTTGAAGTAAGTTACTCTAAAGCAGAGCCCTTCTCTTCCCTGGGTTTATAATCATAGTCAAGCATGGTCAACAAATTCAACGCTCCTCATTAAGCGCTAATGGCAAATTCTATCCTATGTGTAGCATGTGACATCGCAACTTCTATTTAGACCAGTGGTGGGTTGCTACCGGTTCGCCCTGGATCAGGTGAACCGGTAGCGGTGGCGGCGGAAGGCTCCGCCCACCCGCCCTGACATCCCCACGCATGTGCAGAAGCATTGCACGCACGCATCCACAAGCAAGCCGGTAGCGATGAGATGTGAACTCCACTACTGATTTAGACCAAATTTGATTATTTTAAGATGTAGGGGCTTCAACTCCCAGAATTCCTCAGCCAGAATGATAGGAGTTGAAATCATCTTAAAGTGGCCAAATTCATAAAACACTTCAGACCATGAAAGGGTTGCTGTTATTCTATTAGCTGCTTTTGAGAAAATGGGGAGGGAAAATGGCACTTTCTGGATTATTATGGCGTGTTCTTTTGTCCTACAGAGGAAGCAAATAAATGAAGATGAATACTGAAGGAATCGCAAGTGTACTTACTTCTGCCCTTGAATACTGAGCACTCCAACTTGACCTTGGAGTCAGAAAAGCTGCTTGATACACATGAATGCTAATGTGGATTCTGCCAGTTATCTAGACCATCAGTCTGTGTTATAGAAGAGCGATTCTGCAAAAAACAGTGTGCTCTTTTCCAGAAAAGACTATGGCAAAATAAATTAATGTTTTGTTTAATGTTTAATAAATTAATGTGATGTTAATTGGTTTTGATCTCCACATCCTGTTTGCAATCATGTTTTGTATGATGTTCTATAATTTTGGGGCCCAACAGATCTGGATAATTAATAATAGAAAAAACATGTTGTTGAATTAAATATTGCATCCATTTAGCTAGTTTAATGTTACAGGCATACGGCTGCCCTACAAATGGTTACTTCAGGAAAATGTAACCCTTTAGCTCTTGTGAGTCCTGTTCAAATGTTGATATAGCACATAGGCAACTGCCCAAGCCTTCTCATCAGAATATTATTTCTTTTTCAGGCTTGTTAAAGTACATGCATTGACATAAATCATGGGGTTATGCTTTCCTTAAACCAATGGAGTACAATCCCCACTAATTCATTTGTCCAATTAGTATGAATCGAAAAAAGTTAGGTTATACGCAGGAGTTACAACTTGGAACTTTTGGACCAAGATATTATTCAGGATTACTCTTTGCATTTCAATCAAGAGGTAATAGTATATTTGTATATCCAATTTACATTTGCCACAAAGCAATTCTGAAAGATGGATCTTTCAAAGCTTTTGAATACATCTACATCTATGATATAGAGAGCACACCCTCCCCCCACCTCAGTGCATGCTGTTCTATCCTTTTATAAAGGTCACTTTCAGGGATGACCGTATCCCTATGACATCATTCCACTGGATTTCTGTTACATCTTGCATGTTATCATTTGGAACACAGAGATTGAATTAAATGGCTCTAATACTCTGCCTTTGGCATAGAAACACCTTTACACCGTATCTTTTTTCAAATGTTGATGTGCATCTTTCATGACACTTGTTCACTCTGTTAACCCACCTTCAACCATGTGACTATCACTTATGGGATATTTTTTAAACATCCACATCTACTTTTCTAAACCTCATACTGGTAAACTTTCACAGGAAACTGGGAATGTTTTAAGAACTGTTCTATGTTCTTGATGATATAATCAGCAATTCTGGTTTATTATTTATTATTTATTTTATTAATCTTATTTCTATGCCGCCTACTCTCCGAGGACTCTGGGCAGCTTACAACAATCGACAGTATACTAAATAGCATATTGCCCCCAACAATCTGGGCCCTCATTTTACCCACCTCGGAAGGATGGAAGGCTGAGTCAACCTTGAGCCGGTGAGATTTGATCTGCTGAACTAGCAGTCAGCTGAAGTAGCTGCAGTACAGCACTCTAACCACTGCGCCACCTTGGTTCAAGTGGAGTCTCTCTTATGCAGGTTTGACTTCTTCAAAATGTCTTAGGGCCTAATTCAAATTATTCCCATGGCAGTTTCATCTATGTACTGTAACTTCCAACCTCTGTCATTTTAGCTGATCCATGGAACAGATGTTTTTAAGGATACTTAATCAGTCCTGGACCTTAATATGCTATTTATCTGCCTACATTTGGTTTGCAGAATTGGCCGACTAATTAATTCCAGTGTGGACTACTGTTTTCGGTACTATCCAACAGCCTATCTGCATAGTGCAGGTAATCCTCAACTTAACAGTTCATTTAGTGACCATTCAAAGTTACAATGGCACTGAAAAAAAGCAACTTATGACCATTTTTCACGCTTATGACCATTGTGGCATCCCCATGGTCATGTGATCAAAATTCAGATGCTTGGCACTGACTCATATTTTTGACGGATGCAGTATCCCAGGGTCATGTCATCCCCTTTTGTGACCTTCTGACAAGCAAAGTCAATGGTCAAACTCATTAATTTAACAACTCTTGATTTACTTAACTGTGGCAAGAAAGGTTGTAAAATGAGTCGAAATGCACATAACAAATATTTCGCTTAGCAAGAGTAATTTTGGGCTCAATTGCGGTCATAAGTTCAGGATTACCTGTATGTGAAGTCCATAAGCACTATACCTATCCCTTCTATCTACAAGCCACATCCAGGTGCTCCTCGGTAGACCACAAGTTTATTCAATCCAAGGATTGAATTCTTCCTATGAGTACAGTTCTCTTTATCCTTGAAAAGTCCTTTCCCAGTAAACTCATTGCACTGACAGCAAGGAATCTATTAACCTAGAAATGAGATGCTAGATTTAAGATCTTATTTGTACCTTACTAAGGATCTTCAGCTCAGCTACCTTGGTTTCAAGGGAGAGATTTGTTGCAAGAATCAAAGGCTCACTGCATTAAGCATAAACTCAGTTTATGCCCAGCTGAGTCATAATAAACCTATACCACTAAGTCAGCTGACTTTCTATCATCATATTCATTAGTGATAGCGATTAGCAATTTTAAAAACAATAAAAGAAACTCCTAATTTATACTTCTATAGAGTTCACAATCCTGGCTTTCTCACAATTCACTTGATGATCTCTGGAAATGGAAGGATAAAGTTTTCCTTTCTCGATTTGCCTTAATTTCTGTTTGCCCTCTCTGGACACAGGCTCTGCTGCTTCTCCTGTTCCTAAAGTGTGTATGTGGAGAAGCCCAGCTAGAGCTCAAGAAAGTGCATGCGTACACAGTTCATTCAAAAAAACAAAGAAAGAAAATTAGCCTCTGGCAATGAACTGTTTTCCTTAAATGTAGTTGATTAGTCACATTTAACTTCCCTGCTTTTTTTTCTCTTCAACTCACTCTGGTCTAAGTACTGCTCTGATGATGAATTTGGCTAAAAATAAAGAGCAGAAAAAGTAAGTAACGTTATATGATCTGGAAATTAAATATTCTCCTTCCTCCCATTACCATAACTTACAAAACATTTAGCACTCACAGGATTGCATCAGTAGTGCTCATATTTAATTTTTTCACTGACTAGTTTCAAATACCATCCTTAATTTTGTGACTGGTTTGATCTTATTCAACAAATCATATTATGCTTATGCTTAGCATATGTAAACCATGTATATTTCACAGAACGTCTGATAAGAGCTCTACAATAAACACTTCAGGTGAACATAGACAGCATATCCAAAGTATCTGTGGATTATTGGATAATCTGTTTATTGTGCGGTATTTACAAAGAAAAAAAGACAATACACCCAATAGAAAGAATAAAAATGTATTTTCCTTCTAGTTTTAGGTCAAGAAAACAAGTACAAATTGGTTAGTGAGCACTTTATGGCAATTTGGAAGTTGAGTGAACCTGATGTGAACTACAAAGTACGCAGACAATCCAGACAAGCTACCACTCGTACTATCTCAGAACGTCTCTTTTAGTGCAAAAGAGCTGTGAGCAGCCTCCTTCAATGGAGAGTAAGCCTGTATTACAACCAAGAGATGCCTCTTGTTCTAGTCAGATAGTCAGGGTATGCAAATGAGGCTACATTGTCACCAAAGTTCAATTCTTCTTGCCAGAATGTCTTCACAGTATTCAGAGAGGAAGTACTAACATACATTCTAAATTCTATTCTAAATCTTTTTACAGACAGGCACAGAAGTGCTTTTGGGAGGCAAGATACCCCAAATAATGTGAATAAAATTAAAACTTTTGAAACATTTCTCTTTTTCCTTTTAAGATTATGCACAGATAACTTTATTTAAGCTTTTCTAAATGGAAACAAACATTTTGCTAAAACCCCAGTCTTGTTACATGACTAAATTAAAAAGGAGATATGGTGCTTTGTTAACACATGCCAACCAGATTTTTTTTTCCAGCAAAGGGATGCCTCTTAAAAGGACTCTAGATTGGGATTTGCCACACAATGAAAAGAATGATCTTACTACTGGCATATGAACTGAACTGTCCCAAGCAGTGCCTGAAACATATCAGTTCTCTAGCACTATCCAGCCTTGGAGAATTTTCTAATCTCAAAAGTCTATTTGGTCCATTGTTAGGAAGGCAACTGAAGTCCCAGCTACCCCAAACCTATCATTACATCTGAATACAGAAGAAAGTAACCAGGGATAGTCTAGGAGATGCTTACTGTAAAACTAACAAGTCTTTTATACTCTTCTAATTTAAAAAAAAAATTGATAAGGTTCAGTCATAACCAGTTCTTCTTAGAGTTTAAAAGTTACAATATATTCTGTTGAACAGTATATTTGTAATGATTTTGAAAACAGAATTGTCACTTTATCTCTACTGGAAGAAAATTAAGACTATTTGTCCTGAAGTTAATATATAAGTAAAAACAGGATTCTATTTAAAAAGGTACTTTCTAAAATCTAGCATTTTAGACTAGATAACACAGTTGATAACATTACATTCATTAACATTTGTTGGTTCTAGATCTGGGCATATAGCAAGGCTGAAAAGATAGCACTAATACCACCTTTCCTTATTTTACAGTAAGGATATAATCTATCTTTCTGAGAACTGCTCTCTAATAAAAATACAATTTCACACATGGCCAATATGACACCAATGGCATAAAGCAGACCTATGTAACAAGTGGACTGCCACAAACTTAGTATATTCCTACTTTTGAACTCCAGGTTGGGTTGCAGAAATGTTTTAACAAGCACTCTTGTGCCACATTATCAGGCTGGCAATGACATATTGCTCAAGGCTATGTATTGGACAGACCTGGCATAGAATTTGGGTACTCTGACTCCCCTCTGCAGGCAATAAATGCATAGATCCATACTGCAGAAATTGTTACTTTTACCACATCCTTTCATTTTATTTCCCTTGTGAAACTTATTCAGGTTTATATGGCCCACCTTTGGAGAGCAAAGTTCATTGGACTCAGAACTACCCTGAGCACCAAAGATCAAAAATGCATGTGTGTGTGTTTTATATATCTATATATATATGTAAATAATTTCAAAAGATTCAATGGCTAAAGAAAAGTATGTCCAAAAAAATAAGAAAAAAAGTTATCCAAGCAGCAGAGCAGACACCTAAGAATTTAGTTGAGTCTAGTGCTCCTCATGGAGCTACCACCTTGGTGCCATCTGCTACTTTTCCTCTTACTGCCAGCAACTGAATGTGCACTAAGAAATGACTCCCAGAGTCAGTGAGCTAAGGAGGGATTCACAAGCTCTTCACATCCCCCTTGGGATGACTGCAATATACTTAAGGGAGTATATCCCCATGAAGGTTTCCTTCAAGGTAAGGTATCTGTGTAAGGAAGAGACTATGCAATAATTTCACATTCCCATAAAAATTCTTTGGCAAACTCCAATCACTGTAAATCATATTGGATGTCCACTGGCTAATAATAGTCCCCACCAAGTCAAATACACAATCTCACATGAACAGTTAGATTTATCTAAAATCTAAAAGCCTTCAAGGAGAAGTTTCACTCTGAAAATCAACAAGGAAAAAGTTGACCTGGAAGAAGGAAAAGGGACAGCTGGGACATCTAGGTGTGTGTGTGTTTGTATGTGTTTATATATTTTATGCCGTAACCCAATGAGAGGGCCACCGTATCAGACTGGAGTGTTTAGGGGTTGAGCCAGGGATGCCTGAGACACTGTGCTGCTGTAGCTCTTTTTTCAGGATTCAGCTCCAGCATAGGTAATAAGAAGTCTGTGAATGCAGCTGCATCATCTTGGGACCATTCATATTTTTCCACCAATACTTCAAAGAGACCCCATGGCTTTAATTTAGTAATGTGCTTCAGATCACCTGTGAACAATAGAAAGATTAATACAATATGTGCAGGAAGGCCAACCAAACAGTTCACAGAACTCAGTTAAAAGATGCATTTAAAAAAAGAAACGTTTTTTTCTGCTTCTAAATTCATAATTTGCATTATGCAGGCAGGCAGAGCAGCACTGCATAGCAGAATATGTTTTAAGCAGTCTAGATTACAAAGCATGGTTAAGAAATCTGGTATTCTAAGTTTTCTTCCTTATCTTCAAAGAGACCAAATAAAAATATCACCCAAAATAAAAGCTGAATCTTTTCGATATGGAAGAAGCACGCGCAAAACCATATGAAATTGGACTTGCTGTTACACAGGATGTCTTTGCATTAGTGATATTATACACTTTTGGAACATTTAGTTTTCAGGTTCATTGGCATAATTGCCAGCATAAGTTAAGAACACTTCCCTCTTCATCTCAAATTTCCTTATTTCAATAATAAACTCTGGTAAGGTTTCTGGCCAGGAAAAATATACCTACCAAATTCTATTAATAGCAGCCTTATTTCCAGGAATAAAAAATGCTGGTTTAAACCCTTCAGGGTGGAATAGGGTAATCTGTTTCATATACAGGTTGTCCTTGTCTTAAAATAGTTCATTTAGTGACTGTTCAAAAGTTACAATGGTACTGAAAAAGTAATTTCCACTGACTGTTTTTCACACTTACGAGCACTGCAGCATCCCCATGGTCACATGATCAAAATTTGGACACTTGGCAACTGACTCATATTTATGATAGTTTATGACGGTTACAGTGTCCCAGGATCATGTGATCATCTTTTGCAACCTTCTGATAAACGAAGTCAATGAGGAAGCCAGATTCCCTTAACAACCGTGTTACTAACTTAACAACGGCAGTGATTCACTTAACAACTGTGACAAGAAAGATTGTAAAATGGGGCAAAATTTACTTAACTACTTAACAACAGAAATCTGGGGGTCAATTGTGGTTGTAAGCTGAGGACTACCTGTGCAAGAAGAGAGAAATAGAAGACCCTGACAATTATAGGAAGTTTAGCTTGCTATCTATCTTGGGAAAACTCAATAGTACAAATTACTTTTGTTTTGTATTGGTTTTTCCTAGTGGTGCGAAAAAGCGTTTGCACGCCAAAGTGAGTCTTTGGGGCAGCGAACTCTCATTGCTTCAAGGCTCTTGTTGATGTGCAAACACTTTCCTCCTGGAGATTGGAACCTTCTGGGTGCTCTGATCTCGCGCAAATCACTCAGTTTCCAAGTGCTCTATAGGTGCTCAAACACTTTTCAACGGGATGGAGACCTGACAGAGCCTGGAAACTTTGTCTGCATGCAAATGGGGTGCTTGGAAACAGAGCGATTCATGTGAGATCAGGGCACCCAGAAGGTTCCAGTCTCCGGAAGAAAAGCATTTGCATGACAACAAAAGGCTTGAAGCAACGCAAATTCGCTGCCCCAAAGTCTCACTTTGGCATGCAAACATTTTTCTTTGCCAAGACCAGAAGCCTATGAAGGAGATTCACCAAGGCTGCCTCCCACTCCAGAAGTGGAAGCAGCTTCGGTAAGTCAGAGAAGCAGAGCAGGATATGCTCGTTCTGCTCTCCCTCTGCTCCTGGAGAGGAGACAACTCGTTAGATCTTCAAAAAGTAAATGACTCCCCACAAGCAGGCTGGCATGGCAGGATGGGAGAGGGAGCAATTGCATGAGGTATCTGTGGATCGGAGGCGGCCTTGGGTGCTCTGAACCTGTTCCATTATTAGCCTCTCCCCCCTGGCCTTCTCCACTAGCCCCCCCCCCCCCGCCCCCCTGGCCTTCTCCACCATGAGATACGTCATGTGCAGTTGACCTGTGCATTTGATTAGCGAATGAGTGGGCAAAAGGAGGGAGTAATCATGGCCAAGTTACGTGATTCACTCCTATGAATCCTTGCGTTACGAATGTAATTGGCAGGCTTCATTACATTCGTAACTCGAGGACTACCTGTAACAACAGCCCAACTGCAGGTGATTTTTAAGATTTTTTTTTAATGTTCCAAATTGTGTTTGAAACAGTTATTCTCCTGGAAACAGACAATGCATTTTTAAAACAAAAACCTTGTTAAATGCTATTAAGTTCTAAATACATGTTTTTAAAATCAAGGAAGGACTACTACATCAAATCCCAAATGATTCTTTTGTAAATTCATGGTTTAAACAGTTGACCAAAGAGATGTTCAGATTGGCATTAATCCTAATTATTTGTATTCCAGGTTTAGACCTCGGGATTTTGTGTTAAGCAAAAATTATGGAGTTATTAAGTACAGGAATTAATAGAAAAACCAAAGTTCCATGTTCACCGGTGACGTTTGGAATAAATTGCAAATTACACTTCTCAGCTCCCTATGTATCTTAGTTGTTTACATTAAGTAAATACAGAATATTCTTTTATCAATAATTTTATTTAGCAATAAAATAACTATTTCATCTAATACCAAATTTTATACTATTTTTAGTACTTTGTTATTTGTAAATAAAACTAGACAGACAGACAGAAGCAGGCTAGAAACAATTTTCATTGCACTTTGAAGTTCAATGTTCTTGAAATGTCTCAGAAACACAGTACAACTTTACAACAAACTTTACCAAAAGTAATGAAATTATTTTCCCACTTGCCTTTTTTGGTGAAAAATTCCTTGGAATATTTTCCAGCTACAATGAGCTTACGAGGTATTTTTCCCAGAAGTTCTATAATCAATGCAATATGATCTGTGCTTCCAGGGAGAAAATAAGGAAGAGACTATAAGAATTAGAATCAACTCATACTGACTTTATTGTGAACCTTGGGACTAGATGTATAGTTTTTAGAAATTCTATGGATAAAAGAACGTAGCAAAAAGATCTACCTCCATTTTTCTGGGATATCCTAATGTGCAGAAATCTCATAAACATGGCTTTCCTGACAATTCAGAGAGATATTGCTCTGGATTGCTTAACAGTTTGCGCTTTTTTAGTAGCTGTGAGTCATTTTAATAAGTAAAACATAAATTATGATTCCCAGTTAAATATCCTTCTGCTAGAATAATTCAATGTACTTGTGTGGTTTGACTTTGACTGTTGAAAATTCTACTGTATGGCCTTCAAATTTAACAGCAAAAACTTTTAAGCAATATACAGCGATAAATTTTAAGCGATAAATTTAAATCAACTAAAACCCTGGGTCTGAACCCATTTAATTGTGTCCTGAAATGTAGCTTATGGCATTTTTGTAAACTTGATGTCTATGAGGGAACCTCTGAATTTGTCTCTTTGTGGCTCATTTTGCATGGCTCTTCTTTATAATTTCGTCCCAATTACTCTGCAATGTAAAACAAACTTCACAAAATACTTATGGAAATATATGTGTCAAATTTGTGTCCTTAATATAGACACAAATATAGCTGAGATCATTATTGCAAAAACAGAAATTGATTCTGCTCTCCATGCTTCTAATTTAATGTTAGAAACTTTTAATATTCTCCATGAAAAAAATATAGGAGAATCTAAAATTGACTTTTTTTTTTTTTTTTAAAAAAAAGCCCAACAAATTTCTCTCCTGATTTTCTTACTATCCAGGCTCTGCTACTTAACACAGTTCTGGCATAGCTCTCACCTTCATCCCGAGAGTAATCTTCACCAGAGTGAGGCTCAAACAAATAGTCACCTGTAGCCAATTCAAAGGCCTGAAGATGAAAATGACAGATAATTTTCAGAAAACGTTTTTGTAAATGATCTAAGTGCTAAAACATAATTCTAATTATTCCGTAATGCATAATGACTCTGTAATTTAGATGTGTCTTAGACGTGCTTTGCAACATACTTCAGATTCTCACGAATTTGTTTTAAGGCAGTGTCTCTTGCTTACTCTTTTGTTAACTAGGAGAATTACTAACTGGATTTCAGACTTGTAAGTGGTTTTGAATGTTAGATCTGAGTACTTCTCAGTTTTAAAGTTAAAAATTTTAAGATCATTTTCATTAAATGAAGTGGTTTGTTAAAAAAGGCATTTAAAGTAATCCAAATATTGCTTTTGAACACATTAGATTTCAGGGTGATATACAACATAAAATGACCCAACACTCTAGAAATTCAGTTTTTTGTGACTGGACTTACAGATTCCTACCAAATTGTGAATCAACATTGTACAACAGGTTTAGGTAGTACAATCAAGCTTACCATGCATGCAGTGCTCCAAACATCAGCTGGAGTGCTATATCCTGCTCCAATCAGTACTTCCAAAGCTCTATATTGCCTTGTCTGAATGTCCTCTGTAAAATGCTTATGCTGTAGAAGAAGAAATGTGTTACACCTTGAAGCAAGGAAGTTTTTCTATGATTGCTAAGAAGCACATCTCTAAAGATTTTAGAGTTTTTAAAACTCTAAAACTTTTAAAGATTTTAAGAGAGTTTTTAAAATTTAAGAAGGAAGTTAGGATAATATGACTCACTTGTAATGTAAACCCTAGAGGGAGCACTAAGATTCTGATTCTGATACACATCTGGGAAAGCCTTGTTCTGTATATTTATAGACCAGTTTTATACCTTTTTAACAAAACTAAATCCCACAAAGTTCACTGGTGGCATCATAGTATTACTAGCAGTGTAGCCAGGGAGAAAGATGATAAAGAATTATCCGTTTTTTTATTCTGTTTTCTCTCATAAATTCTATCTACTATAGCTTCCATTAAGATGCTGTTTTAATCATTTACCCAAACTGTGTCCTTCTCTTTTAAAATAAATTGCAACTATTTAATATTACATTTTTAAAAGCAGAACAGTTTGAAGTTATTTGTTTTTTTTTTAAAAAAGCCACACACTAGAGACAGCAAGCAACCAGTGTCCTCTTCCATCATTTTTCAAGGACTAGAAGCCCAGCTAGGGATGCTAAAGCAGACCATCCCACTGCTATGTCTTAAACTAGTATTTTTTCAAAAAGAAATATGCTGTTATTGCTTTCTGATGTCTTGAAATCCTTTCATGAACACTGAATCTGAGTAACCATCCCTAGAATCTGAATCTGCAGAATAAAAGGAAGTTAGAAAAGCAATACAAACAATGGGATCGAAATTCCCCATCCTCATTCTATAAAAACATAGTCTTCTCAAACAAAGATCAGCGGAATTTCTACGACTCAATTAGATTATTAAAAAATGATTCAATGCAAAAAGATGTGCTGAGATGACATAAACCATGAATCTTGGGATGTGTGCTCTGTTCATTAACAGTCAAGAGCAGCTTTCTCATGCACCTTGATTGAAGGTGGGCTGCTTGCATCAAGACCATAGGAACTGTGGGGCAAGGTTTGGGTAGACTATCTTATATAAATGTTCATACATTTAATTATTAGTTATTTTTATATATATTACACAAGTAATCTTACAGATGCTATAACATATTTTTCCTAAATTAAATGATTGGCTGTAACATTTTTTTGTATGTTTTACATGCAAAGTATAATGAAAAACAAGTATAACAGAATCAAGTCCAATTTGCCTTTTCTTGTAAGGGAATACATCATGCAAACATTTAACATATTAATTAACTGGCTTAAAAAAAACCTTAGGATGCTTAGGATCCGTGAAAGGGGGAAATGGAACATATTGCATCTTTTCTTCCTTAATCTGTGTAGGAAAACTGAACAGTTTCACATAGATAATAAACAGAATATTGCCTTATACAAATCCAGAAATAATGCAGGATAGCTATACAACAATTGCCTTCAGAAAAGCCACATACCTTTATTTATTTTCAGTTCTGAGTAAAAAGTTAATATTCTTTGGTCTAAATATAGACCAAAATAAAAAGTGGGGAAATGATCTTCCACCTATGCTATCCATGAAACTAATACCTCTTTGCTTTATAGCAGCCACAATAAGTTGGTTGCTAGCAGAGATAAGATATTTTTTCCAAATTGAAGGCACTGATGCTGGAATTCTCATTTCTGGATTGAAATTTGGAGTCACTTTAAAGTACAAATTTAGGATGAAATTCTAACAGTTCTACTTACATCCTGCCCAATAAAATCAAGTCTTTTGAAAATTTGAATGAGAAAAAACTGCTCTTTCCAACAATTTAAGAGCTATGAACAATTTAAGTTTGCATTTGTAGAAGTATGTTAATATATTTTAAATAATAACTATGTTCATTCTAGCAAACAGCAAAATTAGCAATATTGGCATTCAGTAGGGAAAGGAAAGTAAACTTACCACCCAGCAAGCATTTCCTAGATCAGCTATCTTCACTTTGAGTTTATCTGCATTCCCAGGTTCAAGTGGATTAAGGAGGAAACTTCCAGCAGCAGCTTTTTCTAGACTCAGCATAAACATTAGTTAGCTCAACCATCATCTATCTATCTATCTATCTATCTATCTATCTATCTATCTATCTATCTATCTATCTATCTATCTATCTATCTATCATCTATCTATGCAGTTTGGAGATACTTTTTGTCAAAAGAACTTTGGAACATCTTTCATAAAACCCATGCCAATGAGATGGTTTGGAAATAGTAATAAATAGTGGTTTAACTATAAACCATAGTGGGAATCAAGCTTGCTTAGGCGATCTCCTTAAACCATAGAATTCCTTACCATTTTTGACTAACTATAGATTCTGTTAAATTCAATAAAGTGCAATTAAACTTAAAGATGATTTATTCAAAACATGTCAAACTGAAGTTATGGATTATAAACATAACATAACATAAAAATATTAACATTGTATAAGATCCTTATAAGATTAAACTCATATGGCAAGTGCTTAGAAAAAAATCTATATAACTATGAAATATTAGGATTTTTTTGTATTAAATATATATGCCATCCATCTCATATTTTGAGGCAATTCTAAGCAGCTTATTGTTACATATTTTTTTAAAAAAAGAATATTCTCCTTGAAAATAAACAATATATTTCTGATAAAGAATCAATGTGCTGTACCTTTACTGTTTTCAGAAGACCCGTTATTTTCATTCTCATCTTCTGAAGGAATTTCTGACCGGATGCTTTCTTGTAATTGAATGATCTGCTGTGCACTTAAATACTGTTCCTCACATGTGGGTTCCTGACAAACCATTGAATCCAGAACCTCTGAAATTAAGGGTACAGGAAGCTGTGATATTGCTTCCTGTATTAGGTTCTCTGAACCACCATTGCTTTGGTTATAAGCACTGCTCTCTTCTTCCTGCTCTTGAGAAGGGCCAGTGAAATCATTGGCATTATGAACATCATCCTCGAGTTTCACAGACACTTGATTGATGGATTTCGAGAAGGTAGACATTTGCACCAATCCATTGCAATTGATTTCTGTTACACATTTTTCAATTCCCTCCATTAAGCTACTTTGCTCTGAAAAAAAGAGAAAAAGCAGAAACTATGTTTATGGGTCAAGGGAAGAATTGACACAAAAGAATCACAATGTACCCTGATAAAGGGCAACTGGAAATAGAGGCCAGTCAACCATTTTTAAAAAAATAATTATCACTGCTGCTGATATCCCATTTTTTAAGACCTGCTCATCTTCAAAAGAATGCATGATTACACCAAAGAATGCAGGATTAGAGTAATAAATTGATCCAAAACATTTTTTTCTAAAGATCAATACCTGTCTTTGCTGACAGCCCCTCATCCGGGGAGCTCTCTTTTAAAATTAGCTCAACTGGTCTCTCCCCTTCTTGTTGTTCTTCAGACTCAGTTTGCAGAGGATTCGTTTCCTTCTCCATCTCTTCAATTTCTTGTATTCGCTTCTCCAACAGTTCAGCTTGTCGTTTCTGCTTTTTTTTCAATTTCTTTTTCTTATTTTTGGACATTTTGTCAGCCTAAGAGATAAATCATCTAACTTTTATGGGTCTACTGTTTATTGCAGTAATAATTTAGTAGGCATTTTTCCAAACTCATATAAATAATAAAAGTGAAATTCCTTACCAATCATTAAAGAGAGATACTACATATACTGAAAACTAGTAATGGCTAGTAAGAAATATCACTGGGTTCAACAGAAGATACTTCCATCTAAACAGCCATCATTTGAATTGTAAAGTTCAGCTTTATTTCAGTCTCTCTCCTGTTCTCATAATTTCATTGGCTATTAAGTAGACTATAGCAAAGATGCTACATGGAAAGTCTCTGTGGCAACAGCTGGTTTACTTATAGGTGATTTAATGCAGAAATCCCTAAACGTTTTGGCTTTGTGGAGTGGCAAGAGGGGAGAGGGATGATTTGGTGTGAGCAGCACATGCGCACCCACCACTCATGCAAATGGAGCATGCACACATATGCTTGCTCACTGCTTGGACAAGTGAGGATGTGCACACACATGCTCACTCACTGCTTGCGTGAGTAAGAATGTGCATGTACATGCACTCACCTGCTCCCTCGGTAGCCCAATTCTGAAAGGCTCAAGACCTGGTAGTGGGCCATGGCCCGTGGGTTGGGGATCCTTGGTTTAATGCCACGATTTCAAGTATTAACAGTTTTCAACAGAAGTTGAAAATTACAAAACTGTTCAATTGTATCACTATTTCTTTGTTTCTGGAGTGCCAATTCTCCCTAATGCTTTACTGTCTTCTATATGCCAATTATTACATAAAGAACCATCATTTGTTCATAAAGTAAAAATGTTGTAGGGCTGTGCAAATTTTTGAAGGAACATTTCACTTCCATGAGGATTTAAGTGAAATGCTCTAAAAGAAGCAATGTGGCCTCATTGCTTTAAAGAACTCTGGCTTTAATAAGTAACAGCACAAAAAGAGCTTTGTGACAAGAAAAAGTGTTTCATTAAAATGATATCCATTACCTCTTTGCTTTTAGAAAGATGCATGGCCCAAATCTTTTAACACTTACAATCTAAAATCCCAGCCACAGCTAACGATAACCAGATTATTCCCCACTATGTAATGTATCATCTAAATATAAAAACCAGAAATAATCAAACTTACTGGTTTGGGCTGCGGTGCAGTACTCACTGTGAAGTAAAGCAAAAGCACCATTAGCATATTTCCATTCTAGGAGCCATGATGCAGTACAAGTTGTACAATATACAAATCTTTATTAAGCAAAACATTATTTCTGTTAAGATGCCAGCAGCATAGAATGTGTGTTTATGTAGATATTCACATTAAAATGTAACTTTTAGGGTCCATTAGGGTCATACTTCAAAGACTAGCTATATTGCCATTAAAAAAGTTTTAAATGAAAACAGTGTCATATTTGCATTTAATTACCTAAAATTATTAATGAAGTTTAAAAATCTAATGTTTTACGTTTACAACAATTTTCTTCTTGAGATTTTTTAATAAAACATATTCATTTTATAAACAAACTGAAATATTCAATATTATTTATTTCAAGAATTTATATCTCATTCTTCAGTTTGGGTTATTAATAGAACAAATTAGATCACCAAAAAGAAGTTAACACTTGCCCTCCGTCTTCCCATTGGAAAAACCAAGCCAAAAGAAAATTGAGAAGATTAATGAGAATGTGTTGAGATTGTCATGAAAATGAACCAAAATTGAAGTGAAAACAATCGGGAAGCACAAACCTGCAGAGCCAGAAGGCGGAGGGGCTCCAGATCTTTGCCACTCTGTAGCTTCTGCAGCTAGTTTACGAACGTACTGGTCATTAACACACAGCAAAATGTTTTCTGGTTTAATATCAGTATGGATAATCCGACATTTAGAATGCAAATAATCCAGACCTTGCAAGACCTGTAAAACACAAAAGATAAAAGAATGTACAACATAGTACATTTAATGGAATACTAAAGAGACAGAATTTAATTGAGATAATCTCCTTTGAATCAAGCTTAATTTCTAGTTGATTTCACGTACATAGCTATTCAACTTGAGGGCAACAGTACAGAAATAATTTCCCCTTTGCCTTCCTCCGATAAACTTTTAAACATATCTGTTTCAAAAACACACACTTATACTGTATCTGACATCCTTTTTGCAACATTTTCTCAACACTCTTTGCTTTTCACTTCCTATTAACTCACATGATTCCTCCTTACAGAAGAGATGGCATGCTAACAGATAGCTCAGATCTCAATGCTGCATGTCACAATATAGCAGTGGTGTCTGTGGTCTGTCCTAGTGAGATATTCCATTTCCCCCTGATTTTTTCTACACAAAGCTACTTACAGTAGCAATGATCTGCAGCACTGCTTTGCTTTTGCTTTGCAAAAAAGGAACAATTTCATAGTGAGATAAAGTTATAGTTTAGAAGTACCCTCTGACACTTTGGTTGGGTCCCATTAAGTTTCCCGTCCACTTTACTTCTATATTTTTTAATTGCAATTTATATGTAGCTCAATGCAGGAATTAAATTTATTTATTTAACAAAATGCATATGACTGCCCAACTCACTCTCAGTAATTCCGGGCAGCTTTCAAAGATAAAACAAGAAAAACATAACAACCCAAACAACTAACACTAACCCTCCGCCCCAAACAGGGATAAGAACAATAATTGCCTACTCTAAGCAGATGATCAGTCTTACAAAGCCTCCCAAGGCTTTCCATAATAGCCAAGTTTGAGCAGCTTTTCTCAGTGACAATGGTTAATGCTGACTTCAGTCCAAAGGTGAGAGGTAGAGACAGAAGAGACACAATCCTGTTGTCCCTGATAATAACAATCCATCAGAAATGGAATCTGAATGGTGCCCTCCTTACTAGATTTTATTGGATGGGAAGGTATCTTTGAAAGAAAACAATCCTGCATGTATATTCAGATTCCAAGCAACATAAGGCTCTAAAGGTGCAAAACTAGCATCCTAAATTGTGCATTTAGAAGCCAAATGCCAACTAGTGAAGCTTTAGCAGTACTGAATACTTCAGTAAATTGAGAGATACTCTTAACTACTCCAGTCACTGTTTCTGGGATCCCCATCACACACTTTGTGGCCACTTTTTCTGGACTCCCCGAACTCGTGCTGTACTACAGGAACCCCCAACTCCATATAGCCTTGTTGGATCTCCCTCAACACCCCATGACATCCCCACACTATTTAACCGGGACTCCCTGTGCTTCCTGCTTAATAATGAACTTGTCTTGGGGTTACAATTACAACCGAGAATGCCCGGGTTGCCATCCCTAATTGATGAGGCCATGTGATGTCATGCTTTACAACCACACTGCTTAGCAATCGCAATGCCAATCCCAAATGCCATTGTAACTAGAGGACTATCTATATCTCACCCATTCAAGAGCATGTTTTGTTAATCAACCCTGAAGATGAAAGTATTTTTAACAAATTTTAAAAGCAAAATTAGTACTGAAATATATCAGAGAGATATGAAACTTACCTGAAGGATGATTTGTTTTACACAAAGTAGTGGAAGCCCCTGATAATTTGATTTGATGATCCATTTCAGAAGATGATGCCCTAAAACTTCAAATACCATACAAATATCTGAGATGAGTCAAGGGTAAATTTCTAAATTATGCCAATAATGAAATTTCCCTTGAAATTTTGTATTAGTATTCTTTTTGCCTCCATTAACTTCTTTACAGCATCTGTAATGTTTATAGTATTGTGACTAAATGCTATCAGGAAACATGGGTGATGGTACAGTATTAATAGATTTATAGAACATTCCATATTTGAATGCAGAGATTATACAGATTAGAACTATGTGGGATGAAATTAATTTTTTAAGCTTCCAATTCAAAAATAAACCTCTTTCCACTATAATCTGAAAGGAACTTGACTTTTTCCCCCGTTTAAAAAAGCTATACATTTTTTTTTAAATGTATCCTGGCTTCTAACAAGCATGTTGGCATAGTTGGATAAGCTTGGGATATAAGTACTAGTAATTCTGCTTTTATACACCACAACAAAGTCAAAGCCCCATAAGTTGTAATGGCTGAACAATGGACAGAAATGAGTGTTATGTAAATTTATTGTTTGAACCCATGCTTTGTAAATTTATTGTTTGAACCCATGCTTTGTGATCTGTTCTATTAAAAGGATACGGGAACCATTAATTCCTGAGATTTTGAAGTCATCTAAAAGCTGAACTACTCTGTCTCGATTTGGATCATCTGGGTCAGTGTTGCGGACCTGTATAAAGGAGAGGGGAAAAAAATCAAATGACAGAAGAAAATGAGTATAGGAAGATCCCTCCAAACCTTCTAAGAATTTTTCCAGTTCCTCTTATTGCTTTTTTAAGAGTTAGTACTCAAATACATAATCATTTCTGATTGTCTTAAGATAGCTACATTCTCACTTAGCACTTCTTTTTCTTAACATGCCAGCTTTTTTTTAAAAAAAGCATATAGCCAAATTATCTGGTCTTAGACAATAATTCATATTCCATCTCATGAAATTGCATTTCCATTGTTAATCTCTTTATAAAATTCTCCTGAAAACATACTATTAGAGAATGTTAATGACATCTGCAGACGATGACATGAGCAGTATATCAAAATTCCCATTCTCAAGGATCATTTTAACTAAATCCAACCATATTTTAAGCACAGAAAAACTAAAATTTCTCTTATTACCTACATCTGAAAGGAAACAGGACATGCAAGGTTAGCCAGCTGTGACAAACAATGCTTTTTGAAAAACAGATCTGAAAGAACTACCAACCACCTGTCTTAAAAATTATAATTTTTAAGCTATATTGTAATAATTTACTTCTGTATACTCACAGATTTCAGCAATTTAATTTCATCCAAAGCTGTTTCTGTGTAATGTTCAGCACTCTTTACAACTTTCATTGCCACAAACCTCTTCCCCCTAATGGACACAAAGCTTAATTTCAAATTGTTCTTAGCAATCACATAATGCTGACAGATAAAAATATGAGAGCTCAGAACTATGTCCTATGGGTGATGAATATGTGCAGAGGGCGGTTGGAGAGACCTTACTCTAGATCAACGACCCCCAACTTTTTGGGCATCAGGGACCGGTTTTGTAGAGAGAGGTTTTTCTGCAGATCGGAGGGGGTGTGGTTTCGTGTGCTTCCTGCATCCCGCAAATGGGGCTTCACTTGTTTGCGCAGCCCAGTTTTTGACATGCCATGGATTGGTGCCAATCCACGGACCCGGTGTTGGGGATCCCTGCTCTAGATCATTCTTGAGCTAAGTATTATCCCCAAGGAACGTGAAACACAACCATGAACAAATGATACAAAGGGATGAAACATGAATCCTGACAAAATACAGGATTCTGTTTATAAAACACAGTAGGAATGCTCTGGATTTCAAAATAATAGGATAAAGAAAAAAATGCTGTTTATCTATAATAGTTGTTGAACAATTAACAGAAACTCCAATCAAAGAACAAAGACTTACTGGATGTCCCACGATAACCACACTGTAGAAAAGTGTCCCCATCCCAGTTTTCGGATTACATGGTATCTTCCGTTGAACAGATCACCTATTTTTACTAGATGATAGCCACCTACAAAATGTATAATGAATTATTAAATCAACAGTTAAATTGAGATTATGTTGTAACTTTAACCTAAAAAAGTTAAATTTATTTGCATAACTTTATACAGACTCACATGCAGACAACTCAGAAAATTTTACAATATAAAAACCAATAAATCAAGCTAAATTAATACAATATGCAATACTGCATTTTAGCAAATCATCATATATATCTGAAAACACTCCTGGGTATGATGAAGTGGGTGGCAGGCCTGGTCTTCAGTGCCATAGTAGTTTTGTATTCACTGGTGAGCGACTGAGGTTGGGAAGGGCAGATGGGGGCAACTGCAGTGCCCGTGCAGTGAATCAAAAGGGCAGGTGGATTGCTAAGCATCCAAATTTTCGTACATGACCACGGTGGGCACTGCAAAGCCATAACGTCAACTACCGGACATGTCCCTTTGTTCAGCACCATCGTTAATTTTAAATGGTTGCTGAACAAATGAATGTTAAGCACGAACTACCTGTATTTTGTTGAGAAATGCTAAATACTGGATTCATGAAACCAGAATTACCATTAACAGATGTTCCATAATTAGATTTTAGAAATTCTTTTTCACTGAAGAGGAGGAAATGCATTTCAATGGAAGAAATTTTTAATCTTTGCTATATATCACAAGTGCTTTTTATATTAGTAGTATTAAATATACTTACACAGTAATTTGAACACAAAGAATTCTACCATTTTTACAATATTTTTTTCTAACTGTAGGCCTTTTTTCTATGAGGTGACTGAGATTCCCATGAATCCCTCTGCCTTTCCCACTAACTAGAAGGCAAATCAGGAAACACTAGGCATGTAGGCATTTACTTATGTCAAACATTTAAAGGCTATTGACTTTTTTTTTCATTTTCTGGGCTACTGAACCATTTCTTTAACTGTGTTTTACTTCTAAAATGTTCATGTTTATTAAACTATTTTAAAATTATTTTTTTTCCTTTTCTAGTACCTTATAGTATAGTTTTAATGAAAGCTTTATGACATGGCTCTGAAACTTTCTGGCAATATGATTTCCTAAATTACTTCTAATATTAATTTTTGTAACCCTTCTGTGAATAAAAGTAATTATTCACTGGGATATCTTCTGATAGTAACTGAATTTTAAATGTGCAAGAAGCTGGAGCCCTTTTGGCCTGGATAAATTTGATAGTGCAATTTCCTAGGCCTGTTGTTTTCACCAGGTAGACCTGGAATAAATTCTCACTGCAAGCCAGCTTTGCATACACAAAGCACTGTCCACGGAGTCTGAGAGACTGCACTCAAGCTTTCCTTCAAAGTGTGTCCAAACAAACTAGTTGTCACCCTGACCAAGCGGAGAGTAAAGTCTGGGTCTTGTTTCCCATCAAACGGCAATAGCAGCTCCTTCTGCAATTTGTGAACCATTTAAATATTTATTCATTTAAATTTAATTTATTTCTATTCCACCTTTATTTTTATAAATCACTTAAGGCAATGAGCATACCTAACCCCTTCCTGCTCTTATTTTCTCCGTAACAACCACCATGTCAGGTGAGTTGGGCTAAGAGTGACTAACCCAAAATTACCTAGCTGATTTTCATGCCTAAGGTATATTAGGTATATAAAATATACCTGAAACAATCATATTCCTTCATCTTGAAGTTATTATATTAAATTATTTAGTTTAACAAAGACATATCTTAGGATATAACTGCTCTTATTATAAACAGTTCTAAAAATTTTAAGCTATGATTTCATCTCAATAAATGGATCCTTGTTTTCCTTTAAAAGCAAATTCATAATGTGGCTTATGTAAAGGTTTCATCACGTCATAATATTAACCTAGTGTTATTGGCCTAAAACAAACACGCTGAAAATGTAGAATTGTAATTTCATACCTTTGCAATAATCATTGGGATCTTCTTGCTCATCATCATCTGACCCCAGTATTTCTTCTTCTTGTTCAGGAAGGTCATTCTCTGCATGGGCAGTAGGGCCACGATGTTGAGTTTCAGGCCTAAAATACAGCATAAATGTTTAAGTTATAAGTTTATAAGGAGAGGAATAAAGAATAAGTAAGGACTAAAATGCTGTTTAAAGATAAGGCTAGATATATAAATAGAGTCCTCATTTTTTAAAAAAAAAGTCAGATCTCATGTTATAGTAAACTACATTTATGATTCAAAATATTGTGCAATAATTTTGTAGAGAATGCAAACCTTTTCAGACCCACCCATTTCTGAAAACAAGCCTTTTGGTATCATTCCCAGTTGGTTTCCCTAAAATTGGGCTTACTTTAGAGATTCTCGGTGTACTAGAAAAGAGTGCAGATATACAGTATCACTTATCTAGTGATAGGCAAATAAAGGTTTGTTCATTTTTTAAAATTATTTTGGTACACCCAATTCCAGAATGACCTTGAGTGGCTCACAATTTAAAACAGAATTTAGATATAATAACATAAATTTTAAAAAAACCACACACATAGTGAGAGAAATACCACAATGATAGTCCAGACAAAAAAAATCAACAATGAAACAATTGTAACAAAAACTCAATCACTCCTAACAAAGGAGTGTCACATGCATCCCCACCTCAGGGTCTGAGAGAACAACTAGGTCTTTAAAGCCTTCCTGAACACCTCTAGAATGAGAGCTGTCTAGCTCTTGGGAGGGCGGGGGATGCCTCAGAGATTCATAAACTAATCTGTTCTAAGCTATTTTCCAGTTTTGTATCAAAGGTCACTCTCATTAGCATAGGTGCTCACTGGTATTTTTACAAGAAATGGATGGCTTCAACCAGAATGAAAACCTAATTTTACCATAGATTGGCATCAATTCTAGAACATGTTCTAGGCTGGGCATAGCTGTAAAAAGACAGTGTGTAGAAGCCCAAATGACTTTCAAAATTGCCATAAAGCCATTACATATGAAGTTCTACAATATCTACCACTTTGAGAATGCATCAGAAATGAAGACTGGTGATATCTAATGAATATATGATGAATATTATTCTTAAATAAATTAAGATGACATAGAAAAAAAAGAGTGCATACCTGATTTGCCATTTAAATCATCTACATTATAAACTATTTATTTAGCCACAGTTTTACCACAATGTTTTTAATCAATTGATTTTCAAAAATGATCATATTTCTTAATTTCATTTTATATACTCTCAGCTCACAAAAAAGAGGATTTAGAATAGTTTCAGACATTAATTAATATTTCTAATTAAAGAATCGAAACAAGGAAAGCAAATTGATGAACACAATAGTTAACAAATACATGTTAAGAAACTGCCTGAACCAACTTGCTGAAAATATAGTTAGGACTAAATATAAATATGCTGTCGTATGACTCATATAGCTTAAATCTATCACCACTGAATTATTATTTTATTTATTCTGACTTTTTAATCTATTTTGGCTTATTGTTAAACTTAAGATGGTGAACATACCTAATATTCCCAGCTTCTATTTTCCCTCATGGCAACAACTAATAAGATAGGTTGAGCTAAGAGTCTCACCCAGCCAGCTTTCATGCCTAAGGGAGATCTGGAACTAAGTCTCCTGGTAAGTATCTTAACTCCACACTAAATTGGCTCTCAGTATCAATCTCAGCATCAATATTTAAATTAGTGATACTTAAAGAGCTGCAAATTACATCAATGTTACATTATCAACAAATAAAAATGTACTTTATATAGTTCTAATATTACAAGGTTCTATCTAAAGGACACTGAGGGAAATTCTATTTTGGGGACCAAATTTCTATGCTTGCAAATACCAATTCAGAAGAAAAATAGCATTCAAGAGGGAGTGTCAACTACAGAAATCAGACAGGGAAGTATGGTTTGAGATTGTGGTTTTGCCATCCATCCTGTGTATCTTTTTCATGCAATTCTCTAAGTTATAGTATTTATGAATTACATCATTAATTTTCATGCTTCTCAGAATTTCTAGAACTAATAATTAATAATTCCTAGACTAGGAATGCTGGCTCCAAATGCTTGCAGAGAAAGCTGCTTGCTGGTGGAATTAATATAAATGAAAAATTCTGGGACTCTGAATTATTTTTTATAAAATCTCCTTATCCTAGTAGTCCTCGACTTATGACTGCAATGGAGCCCAACATTTCCACTGCTAAGCAAAACAACTGTTAAGTGAATTGTGCCCCATTTAATGACCTTTCTGCCACAGTTGTTAAGCAAATCGCTGCAGTTATTAAAGTGAATTATGTGATTATTAAATGAATCTGGCTTCCCCCATTGACTTTGCTTGTCAAAAGCCAGGTGAGAAGGTCACAGGTGGTAATCACGTGACCCCAGCATAGTGTAACAGTCATAAATACATGCCAGATATCATGTGCCTGGATTTTGATCTCATAACATGGGGATGCCTTAAAGGTCATAACTGTGAAAAACGATCATAAGTCACTTTTTTCAGTGCCACTGAAACTTCGAACGGTCACTAAATAAGGACTACTTGTAGTGGCTTTGGTTCGTTTCAGTTACCTTACTGCAGATTAGGCCTGCAAATTCAAACACTGATCTGAAGTAATTCAAGTCACAAAGGCAACCCAATTTGCTGCTCCAAAGCAAACAGTACACCCTATTTGCCTTGACAAAGCAATTTGTGTGACCTGATATCATTACAGGCTTATGCTGAAGGAGAAATCTCCTGTAAGCCTTTTTCTACAGGGCTGGGTGAGACGTTTTCAAACCAAGCAACTTTGGGATTGCCTGTAGTCTTCCTAACATTACCCTACCTAGAAGATCTCCAGCACATATCTTCAGTGATGCACACTGAATACTTTGGCCAGTGTGGCAGAATTATCTTCTCAAATGCATTGCCTGAAGGGCTTCCTGGATGGGCATGAAAAAGGCTCTTCTCAAAGGCTTTTCTCAACAGGACTCCCCAAAGGCTTTTGGCCCCATTTCATTATTGGTCATCTTCCAATGGAAAAGGCCAGAGGCATGAAGGGATGCATCCTTTCATACCATTGAGCTTGCAACTGATGAGTAGCTGGGAGAATCCATGAACACAATTCTGGAGTATTCTCATCTGCTGACAAAGATCAGAAAAATGCCAACAATGCAAAAAGATGTATGCTGCTGGACTGTCTTAAACATATATCAGCTATCAAACAATTGGGAAAGCCCAGGAACATACAATAAACTCTTCCATATTCTTTCCTCTCTCATTCACTGGCAATGATTAGGAGAAGGCAAGTGATGCAAAATAGAAGACATCTCATGAGATGGGCAGTTATATAAATTTGATTAATAAATAATTACATAAATAAAAGGATGCATGTCATTAGACTCCCTTGATAGCTTATTAGGAGAAAAGCTTTTATGGTACCATTGGCCAATCTCAACATGGCCAAATAGCTCTAGCAAGTAACTCAAGGAGATTCCAGCCAAAGGGGACTCAGCACATGCTGTAGTGATTCAGTTGCTCAGCGAATTCCCCAGAACTCACAATACAACTGCATATCTGAGGAGGCTCCTTAGGTGGTGCTGTAGGAAAAGGATCCTCTCAACCTTTTTCCAGAGTACAACCTCTAAAAGGTGGGAGGTGCTCTGAAATTAATATAGTCAGTTTCATCTTGAAAGTGAAATATTAGAGTTACTTCTTATATAGACAATGAAAAGCAGCATAATAGCAAAACTGACATTGCCAAAACGGATGAAAATCAGGCCTCCTGCACGAAGAAGGGACCATAGTCCATTATATAAGAACAGAACAAAATATGATTACACAAGTTAAATACTGTTTCTCTATATAAGGCTTAGTCAGGGGTGAAATGTAAAATGTGTTACTACTGGTTCTGTAGGCGTGGCTTGGTGGTGGTGGTAATGTGACTGGGTGGGCGTGGCCAACTTTTAAAAAAAACTTTTCAAAGCATTTTTTCTAATGCTTTGAAAAGCCTCTGATCAGACAACTCAGCTGGGATCATCAGACTTTTCAAAGCATTTTTTTACCACCTCTTCGGCCAAGAGGTTGTAGAAAAAAATGCTTTGAAAAGCCTCTGAGGATCCCAGCTGAGCCATGTGATCATCAAAGGCTTTTTTTTACTTTTAAAAGCATTTTTTCATCAGAAGAGGTTGTAGAAAAATGCTTTTAAAAGTAAAAAAAAAAAAAGCCTCTGATGATCGTGTGACTCAACTGAGGGGAGGGGGGCCACAGGGATTTTTGCTACCAGTTCTCTGAATCACCCGCCGCCATCGCCACCCCTGGCTTAGTCTTAAAGCTGTCATTAGAATTCTTGGAATATGATTTAACCTTACTTCAGTATGGAATTATTTATAAAGATCTCATGGTTTCTTGTGAGCTTGCCTCACAGCCCTGCGTGTTGAATGTACTCTCTTGTGAGGGAACCATTGTTGCTTTGTTCAAAACTTCGCTGGGAAGCTTCATTCAAATCTTCATTGCAGGTACCTTTATGAGTCACAGTCTTGAAGAAACTGAATAGAATTCCAGATATGGAACTACTTATCTGGAAACCTCTCCAATAGCAGCATTTATTGTGACCAAATGGTAATAAAGATTAATAAAATACACTAATTTCTTGCATAGAAAAATATCTAGAAATATAAAAGCTTAAAATAATGAAATATTTATAACTATCTGATGATGATAATTTATACCTACTGTATGTAACTATTTTTGTAAAAAAAAATCTGAAATATCCAATTCTATATCCATTTATGATTTGGTAAAAAAAAGAAATTTTTTCCCTATAAGTAATATCTAGATACATTATTAGAACAATGAATAAGCTTTCTTTTATGAACATTCCTCTTTGTTACCTCCAGTGGTTGCAGATTTATTCAAATCTCCTATATAAGGAAAAATAATAAATCTACATATAGAATTAACAGAAATTGAACCCATAGATATAAACACAAAATCAAATAATAAACTATGTACTTTAATAGGAAATTTGACAGCTGAGCAATATACAGAAAAGGATAATTAGTAATTCTTGAATCCAGAGATCAAACAACTAAATAAGATTTGTATCCAACTAAAAGCTACACCCATTAGCAAAGCTTTTCTATTAAGAATGCCATAAATACTGTAAAATTGAATCGTTATGGCACATTGAACAATACTTCAATCAATTAATGATTATTTAGCTGCTGTGGCTTTTGCTAAATCTCAGTAAAAATGTTTCAGTCAGAATGCTATCTGAAATTCTACAATCATTTGTTTCTTCAACATGCACAACTTTCCTGTAGCAAGGAAGTTACTAGAAAGTCTCCATAAAGCATTTGGCTGCCTTTGTTCTTCATCTAAAGGAAACTAAAGAATCATATCATCTTTGCCTTTAAACATATTAAAATGTTACACTTTTAAAATGACAATTATTGTCAGAGAATATAACATAAGTCTTAACATATTCAGAGACCTATCCTATTTGTTATTCACAAAGTATGTATACTTTTACAATTAATTCTTAACAATGTTCACTGTGATCTTTGTAACTCTTCCTGCCACAACCTTTAAAAATGCATCCAAATTTACTATTGCTATAGGCCAGGAATATAAATCTACACACACTCTGTAAAATCAAATAATACTGTTAAAAGATTTATTTTAAACAGAGTATAAATCAAAGACAGAATAATCTGCAGATAATTTTGCAACTATTACAAATCAAATTAAAAGCTGATTTACAAGTGGAGACAAAGAAATTATAATAATTCCAAAGATTTCATCTCAGGTACTATATTTCTGAAAAATTGATTCTTGAAATCACATTCTCCCTTGAGTAAGAAAATGGAGGTGGGGGGATCTTACCTGCATGAAGCACGTACACCCATTGATGAAGGTACCTCTGAAGATGAATCAACAATTTTCAAAAGAGCCATAAAACCCAAATAGTACACTAGTCCTGGTAATGGGATGCATAAATTGTGAATAGGGTGCTGGCTGTCCCTGAATACAGCAAAGCTTTGTGCAGAAGGAAGAAAAAGCAGACTATGTCTCCACCACCTAGCTGCAGATGTACAACACTGCATTGCAGGTAAATGGCTTGCAACATCACTGGGGAGGACTGATTTCAGATTTGCTTCCTGCAAAATTTAGCTACACTTTGGAATGACAAAATATTTATTGTATAACAATTTTGTTGTCTAGCTTTTATTAAAAAAATAAAATAAAGCTTTTAGTTTTTTGCTGAATAATTTACTTCCTTCAAAACTTAAAAAATCCACAGTAGATAATCTTATTACAAGGGAGTTCTGATTACAATATCAGGGAAGGAGAGACATTTTAAAAATCCTAGTAAATGCTTTGTTATTTCTTGCAACTATTCTAGCTCTGTCTAGAATAGAAGATTTTTTTCTAGAATGTTACACAATTTATGTAAACTAAATATAATTTATGAAAACTTGGAAACTTATATTCAGAAATTAATAAGCTTAATAGAAAGTGAAAATCAGTCCTGACCACATAAAATGTTTTTAACACATTACTTCAGTGACATCCCAAATCACATGCAAGTCCCAAAACAGTTCTGCTTGCTAAGAATTACAGTATACTTTGCAAAGGACCTGAATAAAAAAAATTATTGCCCCAAACTTAAATATTAATTTTTAATATTAACTAAATAAATACTAATCAATAGCTTAATTATTTAAAGATTAAGATTAATTACAATTAAGCAGTGGAACAGCTTGCCTTCAGATGCATATGCTCCATCATTGAATATTTTCAAGAAAAATTGGACAAACATTTGGACAATCCTCCATGCCTCATTTTTGCCCTCCATGGCCTTCTGCAGCACTCTGCCAACCGAAAGTGGGTCTCATGGCCCGTTTTTAAGCCATTTTCGGCACAGTTTTGGGCCCATTTTTTGGCAGAGTGCTGCAGGAGGCCATGGAGGGTGAAAATGTGGTGCGGGGGGCTGCAGACGGCCTGTTTTAGCCGCCAGAGGCACCGTGGGCTGGTCCTTTGATAGTTCCAGGCTGGCCCTGTGTGCAGGATTTAAGCTCCCCACGGGCCGGATGCAGCCCGTGGGCCTTGAGTTTGACACCCTGATCTACTAGTATCTGTTGAAGTATCTATTTACCACTAATTCCTGGATTACACTAGTAGACATGAATTTAGGTATATAAATGCTTAATAAAGACCAAACCAAAATATATCAATACTGCTGAATGCACTCTAACTATACTATAGAATGGAACTGGAATCTGTTCAAACTACTTAGTTGTCCCTCAAGAGTTAAAAGCCAAGAATGGTAACAGCATTGATCAATTTGCCAAAGTATATGATGTCTAAGTCTGAATACACACCACAAATACCCTGTCAATATTTCTACTTTCTAATCTTCAATTTACAACCATTCATTAAGCAATCTTTCAAAGTTATGATGAGGCTGAAAAATGACTTCCTGGCAACTGCCTATGGAGATTCTCAGTCATCCAGGTCAGAGTTGTCCCAAGGTGCTTTTTCAGGAGGCAATTGGACTTCCTTGTTTTTCTTTGAAGAGGTTTTATTTCTGATCCAAGAAGCTTCTTCATATATGACTGGATGGTTCTCTGATCCTTCCATTCCCCACCATCCGGCCAGAGATGAAGAAGGTTCTTGGATCAAGATTTTACAGCTGAGCCTTGTTTAAAGACCACTCCATGGTGGTTTGAACTTGAGAGATGAGTATATTTTGTACTTTAATATTGATAATTAGATTAGAAGGAAATTTATAAGGGATTCCATGTAATCTCGTACATGTATACATGTACATACTTGCATCAAATGTGTGACTGCCTTTCCAGAAAATAAACCCTCCACAAGAATTTGTCCTTATCATATATCACGCACAGTACTACAATTTACTAATGATCATTTGGTCAAATGTAAGCAAGGCCTAATTCCACAGAAGGAAATTTTCCAAAGTTAATTCTTTTTTCTTTTAGAAGACATAAATAGCAAAAATATGTCTGGGGAGGCAGAGCAATTCTGTGGTTTATTAGCTATTTGAAAATATAAAAATATATTAAATATTTCTATCAGATTAATCACTATGTTTCAAGTATCTTTCAGAGATCCTGTCTATTTTTACATAATAAAACACTGCACAAAATAATTTCACAATTATTGCTTAAAACAAATTCTCATAGTGTAAACTTGTTTCTGCTACAGAGAAGCTTATCTGTAAACTTTACAGAACAATCGTTTTAAAGAATTAACACATTTTAAAAACCGAATATTTAAAAATGCCACAAAATGAATAAAAAACCCCACGCATACATTAGGGTCAAAATACATTCAATATTTTAAGAGATTTTAAAAAGAAACATTCCAACAAGTGATTTCTGACAACTTCATGGAGGTTGACAACCTCATGTCCAAGTTTTTAAAACATAAAAGCAGTTTTGTCACTGTCTTCTGTTTTCCTTTTTTCCCTTTTCTAGCATAGCCTTCTGGTATTCCTTGATAGTCTCCCATCCAAGTAGTAATCAGGTCCAAGCCTGCTTAACTAAAACCCAGATATATTTATTCCTTTTGATAAACTCTTCTGAATAAACAAATAAAAATGACCTGGAACTACTTTGTTGATGCGTATTAATGATTTATAGCTTTTCACACAAAACCAAGCAACATTTTACTAATGCTCAAAGATTGGTTGTAATTTCTATTTCTACAAATTACCATGTGCATCCTAAAGGTGGATTAAATGTTGTAAACCAAAAAAGCTATTTCAAGTTCCAACCACAGAACAAACAAATTACTATAGTTTTGTCCCACAACTTTTGAATATGTCCAAGTTGCATGATTCATTCTTCTGTTTAAATTCCTCTAAATCACAGAAACTTGGAGAAAGCATTAGCCAAATTCATCTATGCAAGCAATTGCCTGGATTAGTTAAATCCAGGCAATCGTACAGGAGTATGACAGTGAAGAAAAATAAAAATAAAAACAAAGATAAAAAGTAACATTGCTGCATGTCCAACAGACACATTTAGTGCTGCAACTGAATTTCTTTCTGTGAAGAGTTCATTGATTATATCATGGTGTTATCACTACATTATGCACTTACTTTTCATGCAGGCTGTCAAATACAAAACTATATATTATTTGTGCATTACAAGAATTCTTACTGTTATGATTCTGTAGTTTCAGAATGCCAAATGTCAGAATTACGTTTCATACACATGCAATTGGAAACAGCTTCAAACCAACAGCTGAAAAAGTGCATCTTTGCTTTTGTTGTTTGTGAACTGCAGTAAAGAGACCTCATTGCTGTTGCTTCTTTGCAGAACTCATTTAAGAAGATAAATGTGCAGGGTACAGGTCCAGGGTATTTTATATTCTACATTAACATTATATGAGAATGTATGTGTGTGTGTATACATACATGCACACACATATACATACATATGTATATGTATGTATACACACACCTTAATGGAACTTGGATGCAAAAATCTGTCCATATCTAATCACCATTTCCCATACCCCTGATATATGATAATTTCAAATGCCTAATGGCTCATCCCAATTTCATGTACAGATATAGAAATATTGCTTTGATGGACATCTTTTCACCTTATTAGTGCAGTAAATTAAAGGTTTACTCTGTTCATAAGCTTCTAATGACTGTTCTATATGGCTTAGGGCTAAAGCACATTCAGGATTGTCTACTTCAAACAGTACTAGCCTAACCAAGAAAAAACTGTAGTTTTCCATTATCATGAAATCAGAACAACCCAGGAAGAAAAAGGAGCTCTTATGAATGTTTTTTACGTAGTTAGGACAGAGCTTCAGGGGTTATTTACATGTCATCCTGATAGCCAATTGATGACACATTTTAATGGTTGTATTTATTACAGTATTACTTGGACCATGGAATTTTATTCTTTGTGTTCATCAAGAGTCACATGATGGTAACTTCCTTAAAAATAAAAGTCCAGTAAGTAAATAAATTAGTCTGCAATAGGCTTACACATTTGCCAATGTGTTACAATACAGCCTTAAAAATGTTCCACAGGGTATTAAATCATAGACAGATAACTGAATTTATTTAAATTTAATAGAGCTCCTCAGCATACAAGCAATAATTTTCTGCTATTCAATAGGAAATCTAACTGAAATCTATCAGAAGTTTTAGAAGATGGGAGCTGAAGACAAGGTATAACACTGTTAAAAAGTGGAATTCCTGCTTTGCCCATGGCTATAAAATGAAGCTTTAGAATTAAACTGAACTACAGTACTTAAGTTGCATAAAATAAAGCCTTCAGCTAAACAATAAGCAAGAAGAAGAGGTGGGGGGAATGGTGTAAATCCAGAAAGAACTTTAGATATTTCAGATCTCTCAGAGTCAGCAGGTAGGGTTTTCCCATAAAGCGCTTAAATGGCTATTATGACCCAAATAATAACCATGAAAATTAAAATACAGTAGCAGAATAACTAGAGCTGGGGAGAACATATAATGTAAGTGTGGCTCTATGTTTTACATATGATTCAAATATCCTGCTTCTATGATTAATTCTATTAAACTTACTGTAGAAAAATTGATAAATGTATTGATAGAGATTAAACACATACTTTTAATACACATGGTGCCAGAAGCACAGGCTGGTATGAACAGGGGTAATACTGGGTTACACAGAAATGGTTACTAGACCTTCCCCCCCCTTTATTTCAGTTCAGAATATACAACTTTCAACAATTACCTTCATTTGAAACCCAATGGGGGAACACTTACTTTCTCTGGGCCTTTTCTTTCTTGGCTTTGGTCCGTTTCTTTCGGGCTTGCAATGCTAAAACTGAAAAGAGATGGAGCAGCAGAAGAAAGCTGAATCAAAATCGGGTACAGAAAGTTTAATTTTTAGCATCATCTCTGGTTTACAAATCTTTTAATAGAGGCACCATTTATGTTCGATTTCAATGATATAATATGCCCCCGTCAGATTATTTTTTCTTCCTTAAGAACGTAACCTAAGTGGAGGCAAAGCATCATACTCTCCATCTTGTACGCACAAAGGGGAGTTTTAAGCAGACGTTTAAGTACATCACTGTCAACATACCTGAAAAATGCAACAGGCATCTATTATTAAGTATACTGAAAAGAACCCAGAAGCCAGACCATTTAGATCAGAGCACCAGGTTGAATTCAAATTAAAGGAGGACCAAGAAGAGCAATCTCTTCCTGAGGCGAATTAAGCAAGGGGGGGGAGAGGGAAAAACCGGAGCAAAAAAAAAAAAGCCCAACGCGCTCACCTTTCCGTTCCATGGCGGCCAGCGACGGCAGCCCCGCTGAGCTCCCGCGCGTGCGCTCTAAAGATCTTCCTTGCGCCTGCGCCTGGCGTGGGCGGGCCGGCCGGCGCGTGCGTACGGCCGGTATCTTCGCGCGCCGTTGTGCGCGCCACCAAATTTCTTCGGCGCCGCTGCTGTCACTTCCTTCCGAGCTGGGACTACTAAGGAAAGCCACGCCCCCCGGCTCTTCCAAGCGCGTACGGCACCGCCCCCTCCTTCTCTGCATGGGTGGGCGAAGCCGCGCGTTAGGCTCCTCGGCCGCCTCCCCCTGTCCCATGTGCGGAGCGCATGCGCTTCCCCCCTCCGCAGCCCGCTGTTTTCCCTTTCGGTTTTCGCCTGATTTGGTGGGGTCAGAGAGCGGGGCAAGGGTTAAAAACTCCGCCTAGCGTGCGGTAGCGAGGTGCTGTCGCTAGATAGAGAATTGTGACGTATCCGCCGTCAATTCTGCTTGCGGGCGAAGTTTCAAGTCATAGGCACAGCCGACATGAGATTCAAAAGGGCAAGAACGCCTTTCGGAGTCCCAACTGGTTTCTAATGGGTCCCCAACCATCAGCAGGTGGCGTCGCAGGTCGCAGCGTCCTGCAGAATAGTGAGCCGTTTTGAGACGGCTGTTAAGAAGCGTTCCTGATGTATTTGGGGATCGACTTTTAACGCGGGATTTAGGGTTGTGTTACTTTCTTCAAGAAGTATCTTTCCACAGAGCGGCGTCTAATATCTGATATGTCCTCTACATTTTAAATAGATTTTGGTACTTTTTAAAAATAGTTATAGGTCGCCCTCAGTCACTTTATGTGAGATGAGTGGCTATGTAAATTTAACTAATAAGTTGAAGGTGATAAAATGTATAAAGCGTGATTTCCCCTTACAGATCCTGTTCCGGGAGGTGGGGAGGGGCTGTTTGTAAATTGCCCATTTGCCAAGAGTAGGAGATGGGCAAAACACCAACTCGATTCGATTCTGCACACGGGTGAATACATGGCATCAAGACCGGGTCAGTGCAAGGAAACGAAGCAGAGTGAGTGCTTTTGATTTCTTGAGTAAGGCTGGACAACACTCTTGTGGAGTAAAGTAAATTGGATTTAAAATAAACGGAAATCCAGCAGTTTAAGTAATTTAGGCTGGTTAAACTGAGGAAGCTTCTTGGATGAGAAGCGAAACGTCTTCAAAGAAAACCAGTTGCCTCTTGAAAAAGCACCTTTGGGACAACCATGACCTGGATAGTCATTTAGGCTGGTGGTTAAGCAAAAACGAGCTGGGGAAAAAAGCACTTTTCATTACAGGAATTCACGTTAATCGCTGCTAAATCAACGAGCCTGCCTTAGAAATGTCGCCATAAAGACTACGGCGCTTCTTCGCCTAAAGCTCCGAGCTGCAACCTTTCCCATAGCAACGGGGAGGAAAAGCAAGAAGATACAGAAGCGGACTCGCGCTGTCAAACTAACCCCCCAGGAAGGCAACACCTCAAACTCCGCCTTCCTCCGTTTCTCTCCCTCTCTCTCCTCCTAGATCTCGCGAGACCATCCTAGAGGGCTGCGCTCATATAGGCCGCAAGAATCGGGTTCCATATTGGGGCATTGCCTTCTAGCGATTCCGAGCCGTAGCTCTCGCGATACCTCTGCGATCGATTGGTCGAGGATCTAGGAAGAGGTTCGGAGAAGTCAGACTGGCGTGACTTCGTCATTGCCTGGGTCTCCGCTCGACACTTAAACTAGCTCCGGTCTCCTTAGAGACCTTGCGTGCTCCCTAGGTGGCCTTTCCCGTCAGGGATTGGGCAGCCTGGAGAAGTGAGCGCTTGCGGTGTCTCCACCCCCACCCCCGGCGCTCCGGCTACTGTTCCTGCAGCGGTCCTTCTCTTTTCCTCCGGAGGAAGGGCTGCAGCGGTGCAAGGCGCTCGGGGCGAGCCAAGCGACCGAAGTTGCAGCTAGACGCGGGCGACTTTCCCATCTCCCTCCCTCTGCGCGGGAAACTCCCTTTCGCTGCAGGGGGAGGAGCCGAGGTCCCCGGTTCGAGGGTCTCCTCCCTCCCGGCCCCACTGGGTGGGGCGGACTTGGGGGTCGAGATGACCCAGGAGCGGCCCAAGTTCTACCGGCAAGAGCTGAACAAGACGATCTGGGAGGTGCCCGAGCGTTACCAGAACCTCTCGCCGGTGGGTTCTGGAGCTTACGGCTCCGTCTGGTGAGTTGCAATCGTTGCAGGGGAAAGGAGGAAACGTCGCCGTCTGCGCTGCATCCAAAGGACGGAACGCGCATCTTTGCAGCGCCGCCCGGCATGCAGTTGTCCGCATTCTCAGCGAGGCCTGTCACCCCGGTGGGGATCCTATACCTTGGCAGTTTGTTCTTTTTTAAAAAAAAAAAAAGAGCCTCTCGGGATGGTTGGTCTTAGCATGCTTTCACCCCCCACACCCCAAAAGAAGGTTTGTTCAAGTTGCAGTATCAGAAGGAACTGGTTTGGGCTGTTCTGTTATGCTCTCTAAAGTCCGGGCGTGTAGATTTATGCTGTCTTCCTATGCTTTATTCTACAATCACATTGGGCTGTCAGTCTCGTTTTCCCTTGTGGACGCTTTCCACTTGTTCTGAACAATCATCTGGTAGGTGGTTACCCTCTTGGACTAGGACCCAGGGAAACCCAAGTGCAAACCGAACCCACCCACCCATGGAAACTCGTTAGCCAATTTTGGACTTTTCCTTCCTCCGGTTGCTCTTTTGGCCCAGTTTACCTCCCGGGGTTAAATGGGGGACAACGATGACAAATGGAGCTTTTTGTACTCTGCCTTGAGCTGGAGAAAAGGCCAGATAAAAATTTAACAAATACGCATCAACTATCTTGCTTTTCTGGTGCCTAAATGATAGGCTTTGGGAGAGAGGAATTGCTTAATTATTCTTGTCCCAGTTTCAGTTTGGAATTGCTGGGCAGGTTGTTTTAGACAGAGATCTGGCTTTGAGGAAAAAGCATGAGGGCCTTGATGACTTCAGGATCTTTCCAGGCAAAAATTGTTTCTTGTTAGGGTGATGTTGCTTTCTTTTGGGCCTACATCAATAAAGCAGTGACTTCAGCCCTGCATGATGGGAGAGTTGGCCAGCCAAATATATTGCTTTCATCTCCTCTATCCTGAAAGAAGCTCTGGGCAGCATATACCCTTTCTGTTCTCCCATGGTTTTTCTTCTGACAAAGATTGTGGGTATGTTAGGCAGACCAAGACTGACCGGGATTTGAATTTCAACATTACCAATCTGAATTTTCTGAGAGTATGAATAGTTAGCCTACTTCAGCATACTCTTGCAAATAGAAGAAGCTGTGGGTTGTATAGGCTGAGCATAAAGACATTATAAAATAGTTGAAAAGGAGTAATGTAAATTAGAAGAGGAAGTTGTAATGTTTCTCCTAAGGACGTTTTGCACTGTATTTTCTGATGTGCATTATTATAACAAAATATTATACAGTAGTTATGCCTCATGGAAAAAGAAGGTTCAAGGAAGCCAGATTCAATGACAAATCACTATAAATAACACCTATGTTATGTTAAGTTAGACAGTAAATAAAGCAGAGGCAGCCTATATTTTTGCTTTTGTGGAAATATGTAGATTTTGCTAACATTATAGGCATCTGAAAAATGGTTAAAATGATTACTGCCTCTAGTCATAACATTTTATTGCAATAGCTTATAGATTCTATAGATTCACTCTGCCACTCCAACTTTTTGTATGAGTAGGAAGATACATTCCAAATGAGACAGTATTTTTATTTTCCATGAATGTTTGTAGAGCTTAAGTAAAATATTGCTGGTATTGCTTTGTACAGCATGCCTGAATGTTAGAATCTAAAAAAAACATTAAAAGTCAGTTATGCTGGTAAATTTTTCCTTTTTTTCTGATTAAAAAAAATCAGAAGGAAGTAAAGTACTCTTGACAAATACATTGCTTAACAAATGCAGTAGGATTAGTCAATAGATGTATCAGTGCTTTTAGTTCATACTCTATTGGTCTCTCATTGCTTCTCTAAATGCTACAGGTTACTGAAATTCAGCACTGAACCTCCCAGATAACATTGTGCCAGTAGTCAAACACTGAAATAGTATACCATTATTCAAAATACATCATATACAGGTAGTCCTTGACTTGCGACCACAGTTGAGCCCAAAATTTCTGTTACTAAGCAAGAGACAGTTAAATGAATTTTGCCCCATTTTATAACCTATTTTGCTACAGTTGTTAAGTGACTTACTACAGTTGTTAAGCAAGTAACACATTTGTTAAGTGAAATGGCTTCCCCATTGACTCTGCTTGTCAGAAGGTTGCAAAAGGTGATCACATGACTCTGAATACTACAACTGTCATCAATACGAATCAGTTGCCAAGGGTCTAGATTTTGATCACGTGACTGCAATAGTCTTAAGTGTGAGGAATGTTTATAAATCACTTTTTTCAATGCTGTTGTAAGTTCGAATAGTCAACTGTTGCAAGTCGAGGACTACCTTTATTCTACGGAAAGGACATTGGAATAATATTAAAATGCATTTCATTAAGTTTTTTTAAAAATAGGTTATAACATGCCTACTGACTTTACTTGGGTCTGTGAATATTTCTGTTCAATCCATTGTTTCAAATATCTCAAAGGCACATAAAGTTATTAGTTTCTTGATATAAATGTTTATATAGCCATTTCAAATTCAGTTTGGACATGGCTTTTTTGTTTAGTATATTTTTAAGAGTTTGTTTTTAATGATTTATTTCAGCCAATCTAAAAGCACTATGTATGTTGTAGTCATGGAAAAATGTACAGAGAATCAGCATACTTTTATATATGTAAAAATGTAGGTCAGTTTTTAAAGGTTTAGCACCCAAGTTTTCTTTCTAATGTTTATACCTCTAGAAAATATACTCCTAGTTTTGAGAATCTGAGACATTGTTATATACCAAAATTTCATCACATGAGAAAAACAGTATATTTTAAATTCATACAGATGATTATTAAATGTCCTAATTTAGCATTGTATTTTATGGTGTAGCCTCAAAGATTTAAGTTAGACTTAGATTTTAGTTCCTACTCCTTATTCAAAAAGAAGGCATTTAATGGGATTCAGTTTCACTTGGTAAATATGAATAGGATATAGTGTGACTTCCTTGAGAAACCAATATAGTTTTGTTATAGTTCTTTCTCTTCTCATGTCCAAGATGGTGGTGCCTGTTTGAGATGCATCCGAGCGATGGGGTGACCCTGGCTGTTTTTGGGTGTCTTGGGGCCAAATGAATCTTTTTGGCCCCTGTCTTGGCTAGGGGAATTCCTCCCCGACCTGTTGAGGGCTTTTTTGGCCCCTGGAACGCCGGGGCCGGGAAGGAATCTCCGATCAAGCCTTAATTTTCATCACATGATCTTGGAGATGCTGTGATAGTCATAAGTGTGAAAAATGGTTGTAAGTCACTTTTTTCAATGCTGTTATAACTTCAGTCACTAAATGAATGATTGTAAGTTGAGAATTACCTGTGCTTTGTTCCGTCTTGAGAACCATATTATAGTTTTTCAGGATAACATAACTATTTCAGCTAATGCTTCTAGCATTAGAAATTGCAGTTTGTTATGTGGTCTCAGTTGAATTAGAAAGGAGAAAAAGTCTCATTCTCTATATATCTCCAGGTATAAATTGTTCTACAAGTTCCTGCTTTAAGCTGACAAGAACATTCATTTTAAGGGCTCAGGATTAACTCAAAGAGGCAACTGGACTTTCTTGTTTTTCTTTGAAAACGTTTCACTTCTCATCCAACTCTGACTGGATGGTGGGGAATCCAGTCAGAACTGAAGAAACTTCTTGGATGAGAAGCGAAACATCTTCAAAGAAAAACAAAGCCCAGTTGCTTCTTGAAAAAGCACCTTTGGGACAACCAAGACCTGGGTGACTGAGAATTTTCATAGACATTCAGGCTCAGGATAAAACATAATATTTTTGTGGATTTTTCTAACTTGGTGCTTTGTGTTTCAAGGCAGCAAAAAGGGACCTTGTTGTGAGATGGTATTGGCTTAATCAATTCCTCACCTATCCAACATATGATTCTTGACAAGAGGGTAGGGCATTACTGTTGAAGGAAATACTTTTTTTCTCTCTGATTCTTTTCATTCTTCAAAGGGCTTTTACCTTCATATCTTGAAATAATTCAAACTAAAGTTTGAAGTTGAGTCCTATGAGTACTTTTCTAGTAGCCATAATTCAGAACTTCAGTCTTGGTGGACTGATGAACATACCTGGAAATTTTAAAAACACTATTTTTCTAGTGCCATGAAAGTTGCATGGATGTATCCATGAGGTCAGCCATTGTCTTTATAGCGCAGAGCACCCAAGGATTCTTGCAGTTGGTAATTTTGGAGCATATGGTGATGAACACTTCTAAATCATCTAAAATATTTTACAGTGTATTTGTTGCACAAGTTAAGAGAATTCCTGATTATAGACTAAATTCCTCTTTGTTTTAGTTTGCCAGTATTATACTTGAACAAATACTATAAGGGTGCTAAGCATTCAGAGGCATCTAGTGTACTATATTTCCTTTTGCCTGATGGAAAACAGTGGCTTTGCAAATATTTTAGCATCAAGATTAAGGATTTATCTACTACATTCAGTATATAATTTGATCAGTTAATGGTAATTAAATGCTATAGATAGGTTGAAGAGTCCAGGCTAGCATCCAAGTGAGCATCCAAGGTATCTTTTAATGTAAGATTGTTGTAAGAATCTGAAATAATAGCCAGAGAAAGAAATTATTGGATTTATTTGTAGTAAATCCAATTTCACTGTAGCCAGGTCATATAAATGCAGTCCATATACCTAAAAGTCACTTTGCAGTGAGATGAATGGTAAACAAATTTAATAAATAAAAATATCTTGCGTAGATCTTCTGGATATTGCACAAAGGACACTTACACACATACTTCTGTGTGCATATTGCACTTTGATGCCCACTAGACTGCCTACTTACTGGAACTGCCTGCTTATATAAAGGAAGAAGAGAAGATGATTAGATATGGACCTTTCCTTGGGACTAGTTTGGCATGATGAGAAATCAAGTCAAATAGTGGTGTATGACATCAGCTCTTCCTGTGCCAATACAGACATAGCAGACATTTTGCAAGAACACCTGCCAGCTTTAAATAATTGGCTATCCATTCTGGGAATGTCTCTCTTTATGTTTAGTTCAGTGCAGTTAATAACACATAAGCAATTATTTTCAAATTTAGCGCAGGCATGGCTGACTCTGGGGAAGGGTGAAAAAAGATTTTCCATTCAATTTCAAGCTAAAATGATATGGGTACATTAGTTTTAGGATATATTTTAACAGAAAACAGACAGAAATTTGAGCTTTTTGTTGCCTACATTGGTTTCCTATAATGAAATTATGTACTGAAATAATTTTATTCTGACAAATGCTTTTTCTATTCAAATACAGTAAAATAGTTTCTTACTGAACTGTTGGTGTAGCCAGATATACAATATCTATTTCATTTTCAGATTCGATGGGTGGTTCTTTGTACATTTTGCACTTGTTTGTTAGTTAATAACAATTACAAAAATACGTTCTGGATTTTTTTAATATATGGAAATGAGTATACAGTATCTCTTTAGTGTTGTCTGTCAATCTGATTAGATCAGAAACCATGGCAGTAAAATTTCAACGTTTTACCGCTTCCAAGTGTCTGAAAAAAAACAGTGTCTAGATATTTCTGAGTTAAATTATTCAATCTAAAGATCTGAGGAGTAGTTTGGACTTTATTTCCACAACTGGCTTGCTGTGAGGCATACACCGTGCTTCAAGATATAGGGAGCTTTTGTTTAGTAAATGTCACAATATGTGAATTTTGAGGTTGAAACTTTCAAGGAGTTTACAGGAAGTTGTTGTCATATCTCTGTGTTAATAGTCATATGAGTGCAAGATTTTTCATTCTTTTTTTATAAAGTCAAAATAATTCCCAAACTTATTCATTTAATATAGTATATTAAAATGAATATCATATAATCTTTTTCCAAGTTTACTCCGAGAAAAAATTTCAACTTCTTTTGGAGCTCATGTTCTAAGTTACAAAAGTTAGTTACATTTTCTCAAAAAAATAAGATAAATGATATTTTTTTCATAATAAAATGCTAACACTGATTACACCATTAATGCTTTTTTAAAAATGATTTTATAGTTCTGCCTTTGATGCTAAAACTGGCCTCCGTGTGGCAGTGAAGAAATTGTCCAGACCATTTCAGTCTATCATACATGCCAAAAGGACCTACCGCGAACTGCGACTGCTTAAACATATGAAACATGAAAATGTGAGTTTGACACAAATTGTGCTTGTATTTGGTTTCAGAGCAAAGTTGAGTATGAACTGTTCGTTAACTCTGGTACACTTTACTAGTGAAGTCTCTGAGCAGGAAAGGGGTTGGTCATGCTCATGCAGAACTACTGTCTGAAAGATTTCTTTACAGGGCCACTCACAGGTACAATGAACACGATCGTGCTGAATCCAAAGCACCTTTCACACATTGGAACTGAACACTGCAATCCATGAGTTTGCATTTGGCAGTTTACATGGCAGCCATAATAAAATGAAAATGACGTCAATCTTCAAGCAAAGAATGACAGTGGAGGGATATAGTAGTGCAGTATTTATTCTCCTTTTAACTAAGAACTTAATCAAATTTGAGGAAATAATATAACTGTTAATTCTGCAATCTGCAACCCTGGAGCCTGTTGTGAAATGCCTCATAGCTTCTCTGTATTTCTGGAACGCAATATTGCAAAAACATTTCTTCCTCTAGTGCAGTTGTTGTCCAGCTTAAGCAACCCTGTCAGATGAGTTGTTAGTTCTTATCTTGTTTGATTAGAATTTGGTTGATTTTTTTAAAAAATCTCTAGGCACATTTCGTTTTATTGTTTGGAGGTATTTATTTTTTGTTTTTTTGCAAATAGTATTGCTTCTTTGGTTTTAATTCCTTGTTCATTTCTAGAGCCACTGATATAAAATAAGCAGCTGCATAAATCAAATAATTATGCCTGTCATTTTATGCAAAGTTCACAATATTTAATAAATAGATTTATCCTACACAAATTTAATTCAAGTAAAGCCTGCAGGGTTGAAGATTGAACTGATGGAGATTTTTGAAATATAGTACAGCTAATCTGCTTTTAATCAAAATATTCCTTCAGATATATTAGTAAATAATGAACATGTGGAAAAGTTATTCTATAAAAGCACCTCCTAATTTCCCTTTAAATGCTAGAAAGACTAATACAACAAAATTATGCAGATGAGCCTGTATGATCACATTGTCAACTCTTTGAGCATAACAGTTCAAACTATCGTTCCTGTTGCATTGTGCCTTGTTTCTAAAGTAATATATTTTTTATACTGAGCCATAGTGGCCCAGTTGTTAGTATGCAGTATTGCAGGCTGACTTTGCCCACTGCTAGGCTCAAGGTTGACTCAGCCTTCCCTCCTTCCAAGGTCAGTATGAGGACCCAGATTGTTGGGGTCAATATGCTGACTGTAACCCACTTGGAGAGTGCTGTAAAGTCTTAAATGCTATTGCTATTATTCAAGGACTATCAGGTTTCATTATTCTGCAGATAGTGTCAGAGCACTGAATGTAGTAAAGACTGGTAGTTGTAATTGTGTGTGAGGAAATTATTACTGAAATATATTGTTGTGACTAGCAAAACATTAAGCTTAAAAGGCTATATTTGCCAATATATTTATTTTTGATTGCTCATTGGTTTTTATTGTTGACATTAAATATTTAGGAACATCCCAATGCACTGATTTTGGTCCCTTAGGGCTAATGCAGACATATCTAATGCAAGTTGGCTAGATCACTGCAAAGTCACCATATTGTGTAAGATGTAGTGAGTTGTCCTTCACCGGAGTTTGTCAATAAATCTCCATACATCATCATCATCATCATTTTGAAATGCACATTGGATGCCAGTAGAAGTTCTACCCAAATATAAAATTCCTCTTTAGTTGCTTTACTACAGAGTAGCCATTTTTTAAAGTACAAATTGATGTATTAAAAACATGGCAACAATAGAACAGTGAAAATAAAACAGGATTTTATGCTTTAAATCATATATTTACATAGCAGGCATAATAATAAAGGATAATAAATATACTTTGGTTGGGGAAATGGATTGGAAAAAATGGTTTAATGTATATGCTTACTTAGAAATATCTTTTCCCCCTTTATAGGTTATTGGACTTCTAGATGTATTCTCACCTGCAAAGTCATTTGAAGAGTTCAATGATGTGTAAGCAATAATTTAAAACTTTGTAACATATACTTTATATTTTTAAGAACACTAATCCAAAATGTATAGCCTTTATATTGAATTAAATTTGTAGTCTTGGTGAAAACTTCTTTGCTTTTGAAGAGGGTTAATGGGGCAAATGTGACTGAGAGTATGCATCTAAGTTCATGAATAGTTTAAGTTCTATACCTGCTTCAGTTTTGTTGCTGTAGAAGTGTGTGAGCATAGAAAATTCTTGCATTTGGAATGAAAAATAACATAAGAACTCCTTCACACTATATGTTCTCTGAGGAAACAGTAAAATCATAGATTAGGTGGCCTGAGTCACTGATATACTTTGTTTGATTTTGTTTTATGTGTTGTTTAAACTCAGCTATTGTAGTTTGTGAATTATGGTTTATAGTTTCGTGCAGACGTTCTCAAACCTGATGGTATTGTGTCCTCCCCCCAATAAGATAAATAAGCTGATGTTGGCTCCTCCAAACTTACCTACATACCTATCTTAAATAAATAAAATATATCCTGGAGCATGGGGCCCAGGCTTGAAGCCTGCAAGATCACACTCCAGGTCCTCTAACCAGGTTGTAAAAAATGGTCCAACCCCACATGCCCACAGTATGTTTACCTTGGCTGGAGTCCTGCAGGACAATGCCAATGCCCTGATTGACAACATTTCCACTTCACTGGACAAGCACCTATCTCTGACCAAGCAGAGGAAGATAGGTTCAGGCAGCAACTTTAGCCTACATGTTCAAACTCCCTAGAATTTGTGGCTTCTTTTCCCAATAGTTTCTAAGCCATCTCATACATAAATTGATTTTACGTATTTGAATAACCATGCAGAATTTTGTGAAGATTTCCGTTTGTATGCCATCATTTCTCCCTCTCTCTCTCTCTCTCTCTCTCTCTCTCTCTCTCTCTCTCTCTCTCTCTCTCTCTCTCTCTCTCTCTCTCTCTCTCTCTCTCTCTCTCTCTCTCTCTCTCTCTCTCTCTCTCTCTCCTTCTTCCCACCCCCAACTCGTCAATTTATTGAGCTTTATATCTCCTTGTTTATGTTGTATACCATTTTGAAGTTGAGGTTTTATCATTCGAATAACGGGTTTGGCAAAAATATTTACTTTCTGAGGCAGAACTGACTACTTTTCTTTCTGGGAAAAGGTGGGGGTGGGACTTAGAAAAAGAAAAGCTGAGCAAAATATTTTGAATGTCTGATAACAGGGAGGAATAAAGTTCCTTGGTTTTATTGTTGAATTTTCAGGCTTGTCTGTTCCATCATTATTTTGCATTAAAGAACTCATGTACTTGTAGCTGTATGATGAGAGATAGTAGATTGAAGTGGCAAACATTTTAAAGAGCTGTGTTTAAAACTTGTAAAACTTGTATGTAACAGTTTTCATAAGCATGTTGAGACAGGCTTCCTGTTTTAATAAGTTCATTTAGGTGGATTTTGTTAATAGATACTAGTATGACTAAATGTTTCATATAGCCTGTACTGTACAACCTTTTTACATTACTTCAGAGAAATCAAGAAACTGAATCATTGTAAAGATCTCCTTAATTCATTCTTAGGAAGGACAACTAACTTATGAAAAATCTTATTCTCTTATTATAATTTCTCTGGGAAGTGGTTTATTATGGCTGCAGTGAGTGGATGGTTGGTTAATAATAAAAGTTATGTGAACACAGAGGGAGAATGTCATGAGATGTCTTTATCTTCTCACATTTTAACATTCAAGCCAGAACCTATATGAAACAGCCTTTGTTTTTATTATCCTGTTTCCATTTGAAAGGAACAATCTAGAATATTTTAGATGTATCTCCCAAATAATAAAAATACACAAAATTTTATAAATACAATTTTATAGATGCACAAATCTCATATTTTTGGATTAAGTGGATAATGGTGCTGATTATGTACTTACAAAATACATCAAAAATTATATTTCTGTATAATAAAGTTCTCTCTGTGAAAAAATTGAGATAAAGTTAACTTTTCAGAGCTGAAGAAGCTTCTTGGATGAGGAGCGAAACATCTTCAAAGAAAAACCAGAAAGTCCAGTTGCCTCTTGAAAAAGCATCTTTGGGACAACCATGATTTTGATGACTGAAAATCTCCATAGCCATTTTCTGAGTATACTGAGTTGGAGTTTGACAAAATTAATTTTGTGTACATCAACTTTTGCCATTGATGTCAGAGGATTTGTAGTTCAACTAATGAAGGGTCCACTTTACTGTAAGATGGTGATTAGTAGATACGTAAAACATGGTTACATACATATCTTGGATTATACCACACATACTGTTTATAATTAATGATTTTAAGTGGCTCTGCTTACATTTCTTTAATCTCAGAAATGCTGGATTGAGTTGTGCAAAGCATTAGAAAGGGATGCTTTGCAAAGAAAGTTGACATAGGCAAAACTTTACTTCTCAAATATTAAAGCAACTGTGTTCTCTGGAAGGCTTTAAGTCTGTTTTGAAGGTTGCTTCGGATTGTCTGCTTACTTGTGCACATGCAACTGTTTTTCTTTTCATATAGTTCCATGGAAAGTATTGCTTGCACATGTAAATGCAAACAACTGGAGATAGTCTTTCAAGAAAGACATGACTGCTTTAATACTTCAAAGAAGGATAGTTCACTCAATGATTTCTATAGCGCATTCTTCTGGATATTTTTGCAGAGGTAAAGTTTTCATATTAATTCAGGTGTCTTACAAAGAAGTAACATTTTGATTTGACTTCTGTTTTCCAGATACCTTGTAACCCATCTTATGGGAGCAGATTTGAACAATATTGTAAAATGTCAGAAACTCACAGATGACCACGTACAGTTTCTCATCTATCAAATTCTTAGGGGTTTGAAGGTATTTCCAGTTTTATAAGCATAGTAACTCCTCTGTACACTTACTTTCTCTTTTAAAGAGAACTATAGAGGCAAATAATGTATTCAGGCAAAGGCAGTTATTGCATTTTTGCTCTTCTGAATTATGTAGAGTAATTTCCTTTAAATAGATTTGAGGAACATTTGTCCTTTCTGAAATCTGGGATGGAAGCAAAAATGCTGTTGCACAACTATTGAATTGGCTCTGCTTCTTGCACAATTGAATTTGAATTGGCCCAGCTTTGGCTCTACATTATATTCAGAGGCATTAATGTTCTTAGTGCATGGCATTTTTCATTTGCTTGTACCGCATGTGCTGTATTTTTATTAGATATGATGAAGAGGAGACTATTTTTGACACTTGAAGGAAGGGAGTATAAAAAAGTCTTCACCTAATCCCTTCAACTGCAATATTACCTATAGGAGAAGAGATCATGCTGTAGATAACATTGTAAAGTACTCTCTCCCACTCCCCCCCACCCTTTGTCATCTAGACAAAGACAGGAAAGATCTCCAACAGGCATGAAAAACATAATTTTATAATGTAGCCAGTAGTAATATTTCCTCAACCATTTTATTAAATTCAGAAACATAGTTCTCCCCCCCCCCCCCAAACCTCTCATAAAATGAGTTCAGGAAATATTCTACATTTTTTTAATTGACACTGTCCGTCATGTGATTCCTGTTTGACTGCACTCAATCCAGGAAGGAAACACAGAGTTGGGAAATATCCTATATTGGCGCAGATAAAAAGTGGCCTAGTTGAACTACATTATGCAAAGCCAAAATATAGCTCTTTGTTTTGGTTAACAAAATGGGCAGTCCTAAAAGAAAACATGTTTTCATACTGTACAATGGGGGGTGGGAAATTGAAAATATGTTTTGATATTGGTTTACAAATTGAGGCATATTTTAAACATGTCTTTGTATCTGGATAAATCTTGACTTTGCCCATTTGTTTTTTTGGAAACTATAAACTAATGAAAAAATATGGAGTAACAACAAAAGAAATCAGCCAAATAAACCATAACTAATTTGCTCATTTCAGCAACTTTTTATTTTTGGGTATTTTTGAATCTGTGTTGATTCCTGTGTTGATCTGTTGCCTGGACAAGTTCCTGCAGGGTTTTTGTTTTTTGTTTTGTTTCTGGGCCTTTTCAGAAGAATTTGCCATTGCTCCTTTCTAGGGCTAAAAGAGAGTGACAGGCCCAGTCACCTTTGTGTCTAAGACAGGACCAGAACTCACAGTCTCAGTTCCTAGTTTGGTTTAGTACTAGTTATGATAACTCCAAAACATAAACAGTAACAACTACATTAAAGTGGAATTGGGTTACACGAATTTGACTCTCCTATATAGGCAGGTTTAATTACCATATCTTTAATCAACTTTCATTTTATTGAAATCTGTCCAAACTGCCAGACATTCCCTTACAATTTTATGGTGTAATTTGTGATGAGATTATCTAATTGGTCAGATTCCAAGACACTTTGCACATAGATATTTTGACTCAAAATGTAACAAGAAAGGATTATATCTAAAGAATGAAAATCTTACATTACATTATTATTTTCATATAGGCATTTTAAAAAATTTTTAGTTGCAGATATTTGCTTTCCTATAGAAAGAAGCTGAGAGCAGGGCAAAAAAAAGTACAATTACTATATCATGAATGCTGTATTAAATGGGGTAGGAATAACATATTTTTTCATAAGTAAATTGAAAATATTGCCCTAGGTCTAATATTTAAATTTTTATCTTTTAGTATATCCATTCTGCTGATATCATACACAGAGTAAGTATTATTGAATTATTAAAACATACAATAAATTAAAACAATTTATAGTATATATTAATAGTTGTTCTGGAAGATAAAATATTGAAATTTTATAAATGAAAATAATTAAACCTATCCATATAAAGGAAGACATTATATCCACTTTGTTACAGTGTTGATTCCACTTACCTTTCTCGCTCATTTTCTCTGTTAAAATGCTGTATGTCTTTGGTAAATTTTTATAGTAAATGCAATATTGTATTTTTATGGATAATCTTATACATTTTTGTATAACATTTGTTGCTGTTATACAATACAGTACAGGTTATAAAAATTATTACGAATAAGGTGTGACTGTATTTAATAGCTTGGTTTTGAACAGCTATTTTAATATGGTGGGCTGATTCTCTTTTTCTCTTTTTTATTTTAGGATTTAAAACCTAGTAACCTAGCTGTGAATGAAGACTGTGAGTTGAAGGTAACTTGGAATTAGTATGCCACATTGTTTATGGAAATTAGGCATTTTTAATCTTATAGGTCAAGACCTTGATAGTGAAGTGTAAGTACCTGTGTATATATGTCCATAATGTTCTTCTGAGTAAAACTTAATCATTCTTGTGTGTGATTCATTAATGTGATATAATGTTACTGTTCTTGTGCATACATTGTCTCAGATGTATTATAAATCCTTGATATCTGTTTTATTTTAAAATTTTCATTTCTGTCTGCCTGCTTAATCTCAGACTTCTTCCTAGTGCAGCTTGCTAGAAAAGAAGTGTGCTCCTTCTGTCTCACCCTCCCCTTTTTTTGGTCTTCTCTTGCTCACATTCTTTTTTAATTGTGTCAATATAAGTCTGTTTTTCTTATTTTTCAGATTTTGGATTTTGGGTTGGCACGGCATACAGATGATGAAATGACAGGATATGTAGCAACCAGGTGGTACAGAGCTCCTGAGATCATGCTGAATTGGATGCATTACAATCAAACAGGTATGATGTTTCATTAGCCTAAACCAGTGTTGGCAAAGCTTTTCAGCACCGAGTGCCGAAACGGGAGTGCGCATGCATGCCAGAAACCAGAAGGCAGCCATTGCGCCGGGAGGATGATCTTCTGGTTACTGGTGTGTGCATGCACACCTGCCACCTGGTCTTCAAATGCATTGGAAATCGAAAGCTCATCTTCCTGGCGCGGTGGCTGCTCTTCCAGTTTCTGGTGCTCCCGTGAAGACCAGCTGGCCAGCGTGCTGGAACCTAGTCATGTTACATTAAGCATAATTAATTGTTTTCATTATATTTTTGTACACCCGTAGTATAATCTAAATGGTACCAGTTCATAGTTTCTGGTATGTTTTATCAGTTTCATTCATAATTTAACTTACAACTTGCAAATGCCTCTCCCACTCTCCCCAGTGTGTGTATTGGATCATCTTAATTAACCCTACCTCTTTCTCTTAGTTTTATAACATAATCTGTTTTTTCATTAATTCTTAATAACTACATGCACATTGTATAGAATTTTTTACCAGTATAATATTTTAGTTGAGCTTTGTAAGTATTAATTTACTTTTAACTTGATTTGTTTCATCCTCAGTTGATATTTGGTCAGTTGGATGCATTATGGCTGAACTTTTGACTGGAAGAACACTGTTCCCTGGTACAGACCGTATCCTTCAGAAGCATCTATAAGTAAAATAAAACAACAGGTTGAACTAGAAAGGATATATTAATTAATATGAACCTATGATATTGAACTCCTTCTTGTGCAAATTAATGCAGGGCTATTTTGTCAATCTTGGTTTAGGAAAATTAATTCATTCTCTCTTAAAGAAAGCTTTTTTTTGTATGTATTCGAAATGAATTGTTGTGGCCTGGTATTTAACTGTGGTTGAGAAGAGAAAATGCTTTGTTGCCATAGAAATTACATTGTTAAGAACATCCAGTAATGTTCTGTTAAGAAAAGTACATATGTATGGGAATATTCAGTGGGAAAGTAACAGCATTCCGTGCGCCTTGGTGTATAGTCATGCTGGCTACATGACCTTCAGAAATTGTCTTGAACAACACTGGCTCCATCAGCTAAGAAATGGAGATGAGCACCAGTCCCCTAGAATCAGACATGACTGGACAGGGGAAACCTTTACCTTCATGGGAATATTTATGAGAATAATAGTATAATGCTTATATTATTATTTGACTATTCTCCAAATAGTAAAGTATACATTTTTATTTCTAGCTAAATTAAAGTGTCTTAAAGTCTCTTTAGTCTTAAATGTTTCAAAAATAATGTCTTCCTAAAGAGCATACTAGGCTTCTCAAATGTTAAGTATATCCCATTAGTTTAATGATAAAATGGGTTTATCTATTACTTGGTAGTTGGTCTCTCTTTCATTTCTTCTGTGTTAATGCTCTTAAAATATTAAAACAATACAAAGCATTTATTTTTATTTTGAAGACTTACACTAAAAACATCTCAGTAATTAAGTTATATTTTTTTATATACTGTATTTTTCAGACTATAGAACACTCCGAAGTATAAGACACACCTAGCTTTTCGGGAGGAAAACCAAAAAAAAAAAATTGCCTCTGCCTCCCAGCAATTTGCCTCCTTGCAGCAAACAGCATGGTCAACTTCAGCACAGCCTGATTTAGCATGAGCAGCTGATTGGCAGTTGGATCGGCCTCCCAGAATACTGCCTATCAGCTGTTCCAGGCTGTGGGGATCGCCGCCGGCCATTGGCACTGCCACCTAATACCGCCTCAGCGTGCTCCATTTTTGGCCTCTACACATTCCATTTTTGGCCCGTTCCAGGCGGTGGGGATTACCGCCACTGCCTATTCCCACTGCCTCGAACGGGCTGAAAATGGAAAACGTGGAGGCCGAAAATGGAGCATGTGGAGGCGGTGATGGGTGATGGGCAGCAGCCTGGAACAGCTGATAGGTGGTATTCTGGGAGGCCGATCCAATCACCAATCAACTGCTCGTGCTAAATCAGGCTGTGCTGAAGCTGACCACGCTGTTTGTTGCAAGGAAGTAAATAGCTTTGGCAACATTCGCTGTATAAGATGCACAGACATTTCCACTCACTTTTGGGGGGGGGAGGGCGGGGAGAAAAGTGTGTCATACTCTGAAAAGTACAGTAGTATGTGTTTGGTGTATTTTAATTTTTTTGTAGTAGAATCAATAATTTTCAAGAAACTTTTATTGCCAGCATTTAAAGCCTGATTTCCAGGTACAGTTGAACCTCTGCAGCCCTTGACGTCTGTTTAGTGGATGTGGCTGTTCTAAATTTTTATGATCATCAAAGAATCTGTTCTCTATGGGTTTTTTTCTTTAACTTTCATTTATATTAGATTTTACTATTATAATTTTTTAATAAAAGGAAATTAAAGGAAATTGTATCGATGCAGTTTGTTAATATTTGTTATACAAATCTGGATTACATGTTTCAAAAATTTAGAAGAAAATTGGGTACTTAAATTTAAGCATATTTAATATGTTCAGTCAAGCTTGCGTTGAGTAAAATCTGAGACTAAAACTGATGGATAAATTTTAAATATTCCTTCTTTTACCCTGACCCTGTTCAATGTAATATTTCAATTGTGAAGTTGTGTTCTGGGAAATGTGTGATTAATTTCGTTGAGGTGAACTTTTAGGCTGTGTTTGTACATTCTAGTAAACTGTTCTAACATATATTTTATTGAGCATAGTTATGGTGACCATAAACCTGGATTTACAAATTATTACGGTGGTTTCAAATGTCACACACATTAAGCCCAAATTATGTACACTCCAACATGTCTAAGTGTGATGTGTGAACTACACTTGAATTTAAATTCTTCTCTCAGCATAAAGTATTATAAGTAAATTGTCTACACTGGCACACAATTTATATTATGAAAATACTCTTTAAGTTATTTAAACTTTTGAAAAGATAATTTCAAAATATTATGTTATCTTGGTATTTGCTTATCGATTACTCACTTTGATTATAGATCAACCGTTTGCTTTATCTGAATAAGATTTGGCTTTTACACAATTCATTGCTGATGGTTTTGGCAAGCTTCAGTTATGGGACTTCCTGTTCCTTAAAGATGAGTCTTACTGCTACTTGCATGTCTTTTAATAAAATTTGTTTTGGATAAATTCTTCTTATTTTAGTTTTACTTCTGCTAATTACTTACTTAGGTGTCCTTAAATTGGGACCTTGGAGATTATATGGACAAATGCCACCCATCTGTAATTGGTAACTCTTTCAATGACATTTCAGTGACCACTTAGATCCCTTCATCTACTTTATTCATTGTTTTCTACTCTTCTCAACTTTACTTAGGCTAGTAGCTTTCCTAGTACATTATCCATACTTAGTGAGTTTATGCTTCTTGGTTATTGTCTCAAGGAAGCAATTTTTATTTTCTCCAGGACTAATTGATTGTTTTTCTTGTAATCAATCTTTCTCTTTCCCCAATATCCTATTTTCACAATTGTGGTATTTACCAGCATAATATCATTGCTTTAACTATTCCTCATTGCTTTGATATATCTTAATTCTGAAACAGGGACATTATGAAGTTTTGTCAGTTCTATTTTATATTTTATGTTCCATTAAGTCACACTTTTTGAGTCATATAAAACTGATTCACTTATGTTTTCTTTGGCTATTGTTGTTTTATCTTTCTGGTCATTAGCCGTATAGTAATTAAATGAAAAATCTTTGTCATAAGTTTTCCCTTATCTATCGTCACCTTGTCTAAGATGCTTGTTACCTCCCTCTCCAGGATTAATCCTCTTTCCTTCTTCAGCAAGTCTAAGAAAATAAAAATATCTATCCCCTTATTTCTTTACCATCATTTGGTACTTTGCTAAGCATGCTAACTTTTGTTATAATATTTAACCCAGATTTTTGCTTTCCATTTTTAATTTGCATGCTCTTCTGAGCATTCTTTACTTTGAGTAACAAAATGATACTATTTGCGTATCTCAGATTGTCCATGTTTTAAAATTCAGATTTTATTCTATCTGTCATGTCGTTCATTATTATAAAAGATTGTGTAAATTAAACAGATTGATAGTAAAAATTAAACAGACACTTTGTCTCTCCATTTGCTACCCAAACAAATCTGTTTCTTCTAACTTGATTTTTAACAATACATTCTTGTTCATTGTAGCTGCTCCAAAAAAGAAGAATCAGGTATTTTGCAACTCTGGTTATCTATATTATATTCCACATTCTGCATAAAAAAGAGTTTTACTGTTATCAATAGAGAAAAATAAATATTTGTCCACTGTTTTTGTTGACTATCTTATGACACCTGCCTGTTCTCTTTCAGTTCTGGAACAAATGTGATTTAGCTTTCTTCCATCATAGATCTGACTACGTCCTTATGAAAGTTTGACATTCTATGCCAATAATTTAGAGGGATGCCTTCTAAGAAATGGAAAAGTGGAATAGCTCACCAATTATTTGGCACCCTGGTCTGTCTAAATGTTTCATCTATATCCATGTAGTTTTTATGTCAACAGTACAGAAATGTTTTGTCATTGCCTTCTTCTAAGTGGTCAACTTCTTCCATATTTCAGAATCCAAGTTGTCCTCATTGTAAATTGTAGATTATTCTTAGTTTCTCTTTTAATTCTTAAAAGGGACTAATATGTAGACTATTCTTAACTTCTCTTTTAATCTGACTGCAATCAGGAATTGTGGCATGCAATTAGGAATGGCGGCCTCATTTACAAAATGTAATTAAATCGTCTAATCATGTCAAAGTTATAATTCTGTATAAGAATTTTCTTCTGTAGCTGATCACAAATGATTCTTTGGATTTCAAATAATACAATTTCAGTATTTTTTACTCCTTATACAAAATGTTCATCAGTTGCTGATTTACTGTAACACATCTTCAATTCTCTTAGAAAATACTGTATAGGTAATGGAGAAAAATAATTTGAACGCAGTAAATAAAATAGTTTCAAGAACATATAATACCTAACTTAGTTCATTTTTCTAATTCTTTTTCAAATAATGTAAACCATTTAGCATTTATCCTAAAGAAAACAATATTTAGAACAATTGGTTTTGTATTACACATACACAATTTTACTGATAAGAATTAAGACTTTGTATCTCTATGATCAGAATAATTTTATTTATTTATTAAATTTATATGGATTTAATAAATAATTTTATTTAGTAATGTACATCACAACTTTTATAAGATAGCTTGCTTCAAATTGAAGAAGCTGAAATTCTTCCTGTTTCAAATCATTATGTATTGTTTTGACATTTTTCTTATTGGTTTTGGATAATATATTTGTAATACAAATAATTCACTAGTTTGGGATAAACTGAGGGAGATAATTGAATTAGTAGGCTATAAGCAAAAAATTTTGTTCTGTATTAAAACTAGTCTAAACGCTACTTAACTAGGCTTTAGAAGTAAATAATAGTAATTACAATGAGTAGCACCTGTGCATGCCAGTTTTTGTATTTGACACTGAACCTTCATCTTGCTAATGACTTTGAGCTAAGTACATCTAACTTAAAACCATTTCAGTCTTCAGTATATAAATTAGGTATTATATTGCAAAAGTGCATTGCATTAGGAAATGCTTTGAATGAGGTGAAGGAAACCTAAATTAACTTGGAAATATTTTGATAGCTAATAAAAATGCTTTATAGACCTCTGTTAGTGATAGGTTAGAACTTCAACTATACTCTTGTCATATTTTTAATCCTTTAGACAAAAACCTAATTATGTCAGCTGTACAATTTTATACTGTCTATAAGACATGATTCTCAAAATTTGGAAGGTCTGTATTCTACATTACTGCTATTGTATTCAGAACTATGTGTTACGTTCATGAACAGGAAAATACCAGCTTATGGAAGAAAAGTCACAATATTGAGAATGATTTTATGAAATTGTGTTGCTCAGATGAGTGGCCATCTCCAGAAGTTAATTACTTCCAGTGTTCCATATTACTTAGATATATTTGACCAAAGAATTTCCAGGAGGTATTTGGGATATTTATTTATACATAAGAGGTATGCTAATTTTGCTTATAATTATTTGGTTGAACTTTTCCCCTTTTATTTTATTGGGCTGCTGCTTTTTCATTTTATTTGTCCCAGAATTTTCCTTTATGGTCCATTGTTAGATATTGATCAGTTGAAGCTCATTTTGAGACTCGTTGGAACCCCAGGCCCTGAGCTTTTGAAGAAAATCTCTTCAGAGTCTGTGAGTTTAAAATTTGATTGTAATGACTCCCTTATGTGGATTTATTTTATTTTATTTGCTCTGCTGTCATGAAGATTGTCTCTATATTTTTTTTATGTTTGGCTTTTTTTCTTCTTTATTTCTATAGGCATCTTGATGTTTCACTGTTCTTCCTCTATTGTTTTTCAGTTAACTAGTTCTTCATATTATTCATTTATTTTGTTTCTCTGTAGGCTATATTAGGCTTAGCTAAACATTAAATATACTTTATTAAATGCCATTAGGATAGACATTTTCACACATGCTATTGAGAAATTACATGCAATAGTGCACGTGCAAACTCTGAAATGGGTTTCCTTTTCCTTTACTTCTCCTATTTCCATGCATGTCCTACATTTGTTCAGGAAAATCTAGCTCTCCAGCTAGGAAGAATCTATTTTTTTGTCCTATCAACCAAAATTTGTACCAATAAGCCATGGAATAGATAACACAGTGTGCCCTCTCTATTAAATGGTTATGCATTTCTAGAGGTTGGTCTTTGTAACTTGAATTTGTATTATCACAGACTTAACAATCCATGAAATGAAGTATTTGAATTGCAATTATTACTTGTTTCAGACCAACTTTCACACACCAAACTTGAGTGTTCTTCATGCATGCAAGAATTCCTTGCCAGCATGACCTTTGCTGAGAAATCTGAACGTTACCTCTTGTAACGGTGCTTCAGATTGCATAATCCATTTAGAGTTCAAAGCATGGTATCATGAAATTGCTGTCTAATGATTTTAGTCTTTTTGGTAAGCAGAGTTAAAGTACATTTGAGCGTAGTAGTTAACACATTTTGCCTTTCTATATGAGTAGATTTTTAATATAATTTCATCAACAGTGAAATTAAAAGAAACTATGGTAGGAATGGTTGAAAAATGCTTAATTCATGTGGTCCAGGAAGATTTGATAAAAGAGGAATGTATATATAATGTGGATGTATAAAACTCTTTTTTTTAAAAAAAGATTCTGAATGAACATAAAGGAAATATTGCAGATTGTAAAAAGAATAATGCTCAAGAACTTCAAGGGAAATGAGCGGTTAAGAAATATGAAATATAAGTAAATAAATAAACTTACTATTTGAACAGGTGAAAACATGACAGTTTGTGAAGAAAACTATGTAGTCCAAATTCTAATTCTGGAGAGATTTAGAAGAACCGGCTTATTGAGAAAAGGGAAAATAGCTGTCCTCTGAAAAGCATGTGCTTCAGTTTGGTAAAAGCATGAAAACTAATTTTCCCTGTATGTTGTGTAATTAAAAAATACTTGTCTTTATGCTTGACAGCTTGGAAATCAGGGTCTACTTTTCAGGTAACAGGGTTTTTTTCCCCTTACAGCTTCATTGATTGCAACTGTCACATCAACTCCTTTATGCATGCTGGGTTTTGCTCTGCTAGTTGCCAACTCAAGATCTCAGGAAAGAGCATGCTGAATAGTGCAAAATGTTAAAGAGTATAGCACGTCGATAAACAGCATCTTGTTATCTGAAAAAGCTTTCAAACAAAAAATTGAGATAAAGATTTTGGTTAGCTTAGTCATTGGTTTGAATAAGTAATGTGACATACAGATCTGATAAACGTAACATTAACGTACACAAAGTAGAAGATTTATTAAGGATTGATTTTTCTGAGAATAAATAAAAGACAGTGTTGAAAATCAAGGTGTTCACAGAACAATTAAAAATTCTGGCCCTCTAACCTGGAATCTGTGTTTCAGAGATGGGGAAGCCAGTTTTTTTCCCCTGTAGTTCAGCTGATCCTTGAGAATAGATAAGTCTTGCTGCTCTTGTCAGTATTAGTAATATCTTAAAATAATATCATGGTATTTTCCTAAGTCTGGTTAGGACAAAGGATAAATTTTCCTCTTTTCATGCTCACTTTTTATATGGCTAACAATGAGATCTTGATTGTTAATTACCAGTTGCCTTAACTTGCATTATTTGTTAGTATGGAAATTGGCAATACCAAGGCCTTATTCTTTGATTGAATTTTTTCCCAGAATTGTTCAGTTACAGTAGTTGTCTAAGGAAGGCGAAAATAGAGTCCACACTTTCCAAGATGTGTGTCAATTCCCTTTCTAATTAATCTCATCATATACAGCCTCTTGTATCTACTTGTCTTATCTGGGAGGAAACAAGTGGCCCATCTTTTGCCATGTGACTTTTAGTTTGATAACAAAAATTCAGCAATGAATGAGTAATTAATCTGACTTCTCCTTGCAGATAAAGATATACATCTGCCATAAAAGTTAATGAATTGAGCTTCTGCCTAAAGGCAAAATATTTATTGGCTGTCTTAAGTAATGATGTTCTTTAAACAAAATCATGATAATTGTGTATTTTTTTTAGAGAAAGTAATATTAGATTTTCAAAAGGACTGTAGATTGTAGTACCATTCTGAAGTTCAAAAATTTGAAATCCCTTAGTTTAGTTTGGTATTTACAATATCATAAATTGTTTAAAATCTCTTTTCTTCCTTTCCTATACAGGCAAGTTGTGATTTAGAATGAAATGTCATGCATAGAATTAAATAAACTAATGTGTGTGTGGTTGGTTTTTTGTTTTTGTTTTTTGTTTTTTTGCTAGTCACTTGTGCACACTTGGCTTTAGTTGATACTAAATCAGTTTTCTTTTATTCACTGACAAACTAGTATTTTTGTGCTTTCTAATATTGCATGTTTGCTTTGAAAGTTTGTATCTATAGGAACTATTCTTACATGCTATACCCTCAAGGCATTCTATTATGTAGCAAAAGAGTGAAAGCTAATTTGAGCATTGACACTGTTGTTGAAATAGTAACAAAGCCCTTGACAAGGCATTTTAAGATATTAACCAACTTCAGCAAATCATGCGTCTGACGGGGACACCCCCTGCATATCTCATTAACAGGATGCCCAGCCATGAGGTGAGATCTTAGGAGGACGTGCACATTGGTCTGCAATTTAAAACATTTGATTGTTTTATTCACTTTAATATTTTTTAACTTTCCAAGGGCACCCAAATTTAAACAATCATAAAGGCATTTATAACAGTCTACTGGCCTGAGAATCTGGTTCCTCCACTTCTCTCCATGTAATTCCAGCATTTCGTATTCCAGTAGTAGGTACAATTGAAACAAAATTATCTTTACAACGTATTTAAAGGATAACACATAGGATAGGATAACGAATTTAAAGGATAACACGTATATTTTTAAAAGAAACAAATTCATTAGGTATGGATAATGGGAAAGATGTTTTTGATACCCACTAGTGTGAGGATCATTAAGGCAGTTTTGAGGAAGCTTATATTAGTATAGCTAGTGCCTCAAGTGAAATCTTGTCTCACTTCATTAAAGTTTTAGTACTAGAAAACCAATAACAAATCTATACGAATTGTAAAATATTAGAAAAAGGTACTGTGAATGTGTATTTCCCAAGAACTTTCAAAAGCTGCATTTTATACCAACGGAGGCTTTCAAATCATCTACACAAGCTTTACATGTAGGCAAGTTACTGTAGTTCAGTGAAGACATAACCAGAAGCAAATCTAAATTGATGAAAATTACACATTTTTGTCTATTCTTCTTAGTACAATTGTACATCTCTCATTTAATTGGTAGACTTGTCCCATGCAGATGTTATTCTGCTGTAATATGTTGCAATGAATCAATGTTCCAACCATCTAAGATCATTCAATGGACCATCTAAGACCATTGCTATCGTCTGTCATACCACAGGTATTGCTTATGCAGTGTATAGGACCCAAATTCTAGCCTTTTTTAATAGCATCACTATCATGCTGAGTAGATAAATGAAAAGATTTAAAGGTAGATAGTACCTTTAAAGGTAGATAGTAATTAAAAAACTAAAATCAGATGAAATCAAAGTAAAAAAAACAGGCCTACATAGAAACTTGCAGTGGTTAAGAAGCATACTGGTAGTTTAATAATATGTTTTATTTTCCTCCAGGCAAGAAATTACATACAGTCCTTGTCTTACATGCCGAAGATGAATTTTGAAAATGTATTTATTGGTGCGAATCCTCTAGGTAAGACTTAACAGTAGTTCCACCACAGTGGAGAATGTAAAAAGCATGTACACCAAGTTTGTGAACACTATTTTGGCATGACAGATAAAGATAAAGGCTTTGAAGCAGTTTTTCACATACATAATGAAGATGACTTTGGTTTCATTTGTATGCAGTCATTCAGGCTTATTCATAACACTAAATCTCTCCCACTTCATTCCTTCTGCCAGGAGATAAGGTTAAGCAACCCAGATATTCATTTTGGGATTCCTTTAGCATCAAATATGAACCAAGAATTTTTGGTTTGTTTTATTCATTTCATACTTATATTCAGAACTTTAATGTAAATGCTTGTCTTTCAGATGATGATACCAGAAAATTTCTGGATAAAATCCCTTTCTGAATAGAATTTTGAAAATTACTAGTGCATTTTGTTCCGTTTATTTTTGAATTTGCTGTCTAGTGTCCTATTGACCTATTTTAATAATTTAAAAATAGATTCTGCACCTTGCCATAAAACTTGTTTCAAGGGGAGTGCAAGTGCAACAAATCGTTTATTCATTATTGTTTATTTGAAGGTCTTCTTGAATTCTTCCTATAGCTCCTGATCAAAGAGTTGTCAGCAGCTGTTACCAGGAAGAAATTTGTACAGATTCATATTGTGCAGCAATTGCACATGTTCCTGAAACTGGAAGGCTTTTTAAATAGCTATTAAGCCATGATTACATCATATTTGGACGACCAGAGTGCATTCTATATGAGACTGCCCTTGAAGGCAATTCAGAAGGTTAGGTTGATTCAGAATGCACCATTATGAACAATTAAAGACATGCTATGGGACACCTATGTAACACCTCTGCTTTGCAAGCTATACTGGTTACTGGTTACCATTAGGTTCCAGTTCAAGGTCCTAGCTATCCTTCAAAACCCTATACACCATAGGCTCTAGTTGTTTGAGGAACCACCTGTCTTCCTTTCTGTGTGCACATCCTGTAAGATCAAATGGAGTCAGCATGTCCCAGGTCTTATCTATTAAACAATATGAACCAGGAAGCATGCTTTCTCTTTTGCAGCACCTGGGCTCTGAAACAGTATCTTCCTAGATATTTGAATGACCCCAGCTCTATTGTATTCTACTGTACTTTATGCAAACACTGAAGACCTAGGTCTTTTCCTAGGCTTTGGACTAGGAGGGGATGTGGACCCCGTCCAGGAGAGAGTTTGGTATCTATTCCACTAGGATGACCGTTTTTTTTTTCTGTTGTCTGGTATGGATTTTGCTTTTAATGTTTTATATCATCCAGAATCATTTGTTGTGTATATCTGTCTATGTATATATGTTTATGTTTTGTTGGAGATTGCTTCATCTCTTTGCATCTATGAGCTGCTTTATCTACTAGGTAAGTGATAAATATGGGGAACAGCTGTCCCTCTAGGATTTTCACTTAGCCTTTTGTTAATTAAATGAATATTTTTGTTTAAGAGACAAGAGAGAACTCCGCACACTTCCTCCTCTCAAAGAAATGTTTTAGATAAAAGTGATTTTTTTCTATCTTCATTTATTTCTTATGTTTTATTTCATATATAATTAATGTCACTTAGTTTCAATTGATAGTTAGGTTAAGCATTCAAGATAACTAAGCCCATAGTTGTGTTCTAAGATAGGTCTTTTAAATAAATATTATGAACATTCTTCCTTTTAAATGTGGTGCTCTGCCTCCTAATTACTCAGTATTTTCTGGATGCAAGGCAAAGTTGGCAGAAGAAAGCCTGATGACCTGACATACACCGAACTCTGCTTGCCAGTTGGTGCAAAGCTAGTTCGCCCCTTGGTGCACTGTGGAATAGTGTGTATCCATGAACTACCGGTAACAAACTATCAATCTTAAACTGATAGAAGTACTTTCTTGTAAAAAGCATTGCAGATTTCCTTGGCCATGTACCACACACACACACACACACACACACACAAACCTCAATACTTTTACTATTCACCTTTATGCTCAGAAACACAACGGAGGATTCCTGCTGAATTGAAATTTTCAACACTTTTCTTAGAAGCACATTTTTCTTAGAATATTGTTTTATAGATATTATTCTTCTTGCATACAAACTGAATGGCAGCATATTGGCATTGGGAAATACTGATTTTAAGTTGAATTGGGACTTTACGAGGAATTGTACATTAATCCCTTTTTTTCTTTTCTTTCCTTGGCTTCTGAAGCTGTAGATTTGCTGGAGAAGATGCTGGTGCTGGATACAGATAAACGGATCACTGCTGCTGAAGCTTTGGCCCATGGCTATTTTTCTCAGTATCATGACCCAGATGATGAGCCAGTGGCAGATCCTTATGATCAGTCCTTTGAAAGCAGAGAACTTGATATTGAGGAATGGAAAAGTACGTTTTCTGGTAGACTGATGCCATTCATCAACATTATTGTAGTTCATGTGAAAAGATAAAGATGTCAGGAAGTAATGAAATCTGGTTTGCAAAACAGGAAGGTTGTGCGGAAACATACCTTCTGAATAGAGAAACTCAGAAAAGTTAGTATAGTTGCATAAAATGAGTCAAGGCTTCTATGACTTTACCATCGATATTAAAACACTCCTGATGATGCTCAGCGAAAGAACATTTCACAAAATTCTTCTCTTCATTATAGTTTTTGCATTCTACCGAAATGAAAAAAATAGATTTTTTATTTTGCATTCACTAAGAATTCCGTAATGGGAAGAAGCAGGTAAAGGAAAGTTATGGGGGAGGGGGACAGTTGTAAATAAAGAAAAGAAATGGCTGAAACAGAGACAGAAGAAAGGGAAATAGTTCAAGGCAGATGGGAACAGGCACACTAGCTTTGCTGTTCTCCTCTGGCTGAGAATATGATGAGAGAAACAAGCTGTGGAAAGCAAGCAAACGGACAGGAAGCTGAAACAGGCAGGAGAGAGGGAGGAGTTGCTTCTATCAGTTAGGAACTTCCACTGTCGAGACTGAGTGAGTATCGTGGAGGGTCTCACTAATTATGGAGGCTCCATGCAAACTAAGGATCCAGGAGAATCCGAACCTTCCATGAATAGAGAGTTTTAAATGGATAGAGAGGGGGCCTCAGTTGTTGTAGACACTTGCTGCATACTTGTGGGATCTTGAGCACACTGACTGAAAGTAAGAGCCATTGAATCAATGGGATGTATTACAGAGCAAGTATACTTCATGTGTGTTTGCACAAGTGTGCTTGCTATCCAATTTAAGGGCCTCTCTGTCAACCAGTTTTCTTCAGCAAACAGAAGGGAGAAAAAGGGTATCTCAAGAAACTTTTCCCCAATTTTTATCCAGATTGCTGGAATAAGCTAAATTGCACGTGTGTGCTCACACGCACACACAAAACAATAGTTTTATGTACATTTATCTGGAATAAGAGCTATTGTTCAGTAGGACTTACTGCAAAGTAAGTGTGCATTTTGCTTTATACTTGCTGAGTGGAGATTTTTAGTTTACAATGTTTACAATTTTGTAAGACAAAGTTACAATTTTTTAATTGCCCACTATATATACAGGTAGCCTTCGACTTACAACCATTTATTTAGTGACCATTCAAAGATACAACAGCACTGAAAAAAGTGACTGCAGTGATTCACTTAACAATTGTCACAAGAAAGGTTGTAAAATGGGCAAAGCTCAAAAACTGTCTTGCTTGGCAACAGAAATGTGGGGCTCAATTGTAGTCAAAAATCAAGGACTTACTGTATACAAAATTAGTATATCTCTATACAAATGGGTCAGAGCCACATTTGTTGGGAGATTCTCCACCACCACCACCACCCTTGTGAGTGTTTTCAGTGGGCGTTGACAGTGCTATTGAGAAGATAGGGAAGTTAAGTTGTTCATTTCTAATTTTCCTTTGGGAAAAATACAGTACTTGTAATTCAGAAAGGTTTAAGATAGCTTGCACAAAGGTAGTTGGGATGTGGCTGAAGTATACTGTATATCCAGATCCCTATGTGTATTTCCCTACTCACATTCCACACTGAATATTTGAATTAGAACTTGGGTGACATCTAATATCGTGAAAATTAGACTATATTTGCTGTTATCTAGTTTGCCATTTTCCTCTAAAAACATTTGGGTCTGACTTTTAATTCTACAAATCTACAAGGTTTTTAAAAATCTAGTAACATTCTGTCAGGAGAAAGGACTTTTTAATCCATTTTCCAATGTGTTTTAGAAGTACAGCTGTTCCAGAGATTAGGGAGAGGCCAAGAAGGAGGGAAAGTCTTTTCAGGGAATGTTGGATGTGGCCTTTATCAGCATCCTTTTCTAAAGAAAACTATGGCTATCTCACCAGATTGAAATAACTTTAGAGTCATTTCTTTTCATTATCTGGGGTAGAAGAGTGGGAAGTAGTTATCTCTGAGCTATTGAAAACCTTAACCCATCTTTCTTTCTCCTCCAGGCCTAACCTATGATGAAGTGGTTAGCTTTGTACCACCACCACTTGACCAGGAGGAAATGGAATCCTGAGAACCTGTTTCTCTTTGTCCCATATCACTGTGAGGGGAACATCTTTTTCATAGGAATTCTCCACATATTGTTCAAGTGCCTCTTGCCATGAAGATTCTCCTTGGGGGAGGATGTGTGCACGTGTGTATGTATGAATATGTGTGTGAATGTGTTGAATGAAAAGGAAGGAAAAGAAAGATTCAGAGGGGAATATTTATACAGAACCTGTATAAAATTGCATGTTCTCTTGTATTTTTGTACACAGTTTGGGACATGTTTCTACAGACCTGTTTGATTGCTTTTTCGCCTTTACTGCTGATAATCAGCTTTCATTGCTCTAGGTCTAGGCAGATAGTATGCAGGGAAGCTGAGATTTCAGATGCTCAGTAGAAATTGTTGCCATTAAATGGCTCTTCTACCAAGAAAAGACTTAGAAAATGGAAACTGAACTATTACTTGAACTGTGCTCCCTGCTTTCCAAGGTGAGGGGGTAGCAGATTTATTTCAGTTACTTATTCCCACAAAGTCTCCCCACTATTTTCTAATAGCAGAAAAGTTGACTCCTGAATAATGTCTGGCTGTCTTTAATATGAAACAGGTGTTGTTGCTTTTTCTAAAAAAAGTTTGTGCCTTAAATCAGTGTTTCTCAACTTTGGCAGCTTTAAGGAATATGGCTTCAACTCTCAGATTTCTCCAGTCTACATTCTGGCTGGGGGATTCTAGGAATTGAAGTCCACACATTTCAAAGTTTCCGAGGTTGAGAAGTGCTGCCTTAAATGACTGAGAGTAAAACTAAGTCTAAATTCATGGTCTCAACTATGGAATTTGGAGGTTGCGTCTTTTTGAAGTGCAGGCCTCAAAATACCTAGGTATCCCCGCCTGACTACTGTAATCAAGACACAGATATTCCAGCCATTCCTCATGAAGCAATTTGGTCATTTCTCTTTCTTATTTCTCTCCCCAACTGAGATGTCTCACCTCTGCTATGCTACTGTTTTCTATACCATCTTCAGATGAAATGTGGGTTTTTGCATGTTGTAGCTGTACAAGCATGTAGGCTTGCTTATATTATTTTTGAAGAGGCAACTCAGCCAATAAATTAATGTATTCAGTTATCAGAGTTAGAGCCATACAATTTAACATCCATCTAACTTTGTCCAATTTATGGTTTAATATTTTGGGCACTTTTAACAGGAAAGGAACTGATAAATATGCATCTTCCTTTAACTTTCTATCTGTGACTTCAAAAATCAGTTCATTTATCAACTGGTATGTGCCTGAAGAAGAACTCAGTTCATTGTATTCATGAATTCAAGAAACATTTCCCTGCACAAGGATGAGTGGGAGGCCTCAGTTCAAGTATTTTGTGTTCATCAGGTATTCTGAATATCCAAGAACCTATTTTTAAAATATTTCCTGAGATTTATATAATGCAGGCATCATGCATGAATTGTATGCCTATTTGAAAGCTCTGCAATATTTTTGTTTTTTTCTGATGGATTTGGGATTTTGTGTATTTATCCCTTTTGTACAGAGAAGCTGTTTTTTTAAAAGGAAAAGGAAGGAAGGAAGGAAGAAAGAAAGGGGTATGTGGATAATGAAGCCATCAGATCCTTCCTTTCTCTTCAGTTCAGACCCCTCTGCAAAGAAATCATAGCTTGGGGTCCAGAGAGCAATGCTCCTTCATGCTTCTTGTCCAGAGGCCTTCTGTAAACTAAACAAAATCACCTGTTTGTTGAACCTGCGGTCTGGGAATTCAGATGGAAATGTAGATATATTCTGTCAAATATACAGGAAGTTTATTTTTATCTGTCATTTTATTGTAGCTGTGACTTTCATGCATAAATACTACAAAGGGAATTAAAAAAAACATGAGTTTATATGTGAGTGAAACTCTCAAAGCCCAGATTTTAGATGGAGGGGCCCCTGTGGAGTGCACTCCTTGTTAGAATGATAGAAAATACACACTTTAAAGAGGAATTCTGCTCTAACTGGTTTTGCCAAATAGGAAATCACTCAATGCAACTGGTTTTAAAATAAAGTTATTTTTCAGACTAAACGGACTGATGGTGTTTATAAATTGCTGTTTAATTGTGATAAAGTTTCATGATGATGCATAGAGTTGGATTCCAATATTGCACATACGATTTTCCTAACTAGCCACATATATTTAATTTGCTTTTAAATGCTGCACTTGCTTTGCTTCATCCCTGAGAGTAAACTGTGGAATAAAAATCCATACTAAGTCTGTTTGAAGTTTAATCTAATTATAAAAACGATTAGACTTTTTTAAAAATGCCAGGGGTCCATGTGGTGCATCGTGATAAAGGTATTTTAAAGATACAGATACTGGTGGTCACACCTCTGTAAGCACAAAATATAAGTGATTTTTAAAAAGATTTCTGTATCTAGTTAAATGTCAATTCTGCAAGTGGGTTTTTTTATACAAACCTGAAGAAATTAACATTTGCACCTATGACCCACTTATTTTAAGAACGTGTATTGCATTCGTATTTCTAATCCTTGGCATTGTCATAAATTTGTCAAAAGTAACCTGGCTTCTCTTTTTGATGAATGCTTATTTAAACATAAATAAATGTAAATCTTATCATTAAAAGCAAAATATTTCATTTGCTCTATCCATATTCAAACCATAAGCATACAAAGAATTATCATTTTTTAGGGTGAAAGTTCTTCAAACATCTGTAGTGATGCAACCCTATAAAATGACAAATGGAGCTGTGTGATGACTTCTTAACCCCTCCCCAAAACAATGTTTATTCTTGGCCAATTAACAAAATAACACATCACCATGCTCACTGATCAAATTCCAATCTATAAACCAAGCCAAACAATGACTGAAAATTTAAGTCTCACAAAACAAAATATTTTTATTGGAAACAACAAAACTCAAAACTGTACTCAATGGGAGAGATGATCCCATTTGCCGCCTCCCCTGTAGCTTATGAGCATCAGGTCCCACCTAAGAGGCAGCCTCTCTCATCTCACCGCTGCATTATAAGGCTGCTCCAATCCTTTGGCCCACCAGGCCCAGAAATGATCCAAGCTGAAGGGCTCATACCCCAGGCACCCAAAGTTGGATCTCTGGAAGATCATATCCAAGTCCTGAAAGATCACAGTTGCACTCAACCCAGACAATTTGGAAATAAGTTCTGGCACCAGTTCTACCCTGTGAATCTCTCCTATGTGCGATTCCCTTCCAGCTTCTGAATTTCAGAAAATTGCTGACTTAAAAGACTTCTTTAACCAGTAAAATCACTACTTTAAAGGCACATATCATTATAACAAATTTCAGAATATTTTATGAAGCTTTAAAAAAATACCATAATGAATGTAAGTGGTATTTGTAACCAGTTTTTCATCACAAAACTCAACAGTAACACTGCCATCTGTGATACTTGGAGATATCCTTGCAGTTTTGCTGGCAACTGTGTGGAAAAGGTATGCTCTTGTTTTCCATTAGGTGTTTTTACCCAATTTCCCTGTTAAGTTTACAACCCTCGAATTTTCTGGCTGCGTTCCTCCAAGAACTAGGTGTGATTTTAGCTTTGGAATTCAAGCAAGGGCAATCAGGCATTGCTGCTGCTTCCATGTCTAGATCAAACTTTAAGTTGCCAGAAGGAAATCACTTCTTTGTTGTTGGCCAAAAATAACTCATAGTTAGTGCATGTTTCTGGTAGTAGCTGACATACCAGCAGATGGGCCGGCCTCAACATTCACACTGCCTGAAGAGCCTCCACTTGAGCATATTGATTTTACAGGTGCTGCCACCTGCTGATATAAAACCTTTCATTTATTTTTAAAATTGGCTTTAAAGCCACTTGTTCCATATAAAGTAGACTTTTTAAAAAAAGACCTTTTCACTCGATTGCAAAGCAGAAATTCTCCAAAACACAGCCCAAGAAGAAAAAAACAAATTTAGTTTATTTGGCCTACAACTTAGATATTCAAATATTACATGAGTATAAAAAAAATTCCATTCATGACAGTCTTCTAAAAAAACCTGGCCTACAAACATGCTAATGTTAGTATAAGGTGTGCCTTTTATAAAGCACTAGATGTCCTCTGTTTAAGAACAAGGATGGTACAGTCCATGAGCATGACAAAATTGTCTGTGATTGTCATTCTCTGCAGGAACCCATTAACTGCAGACACACATTTTTCAGTATGACCAAACGTCTCATAATGAGAGGCTGCATTAATTTATCCACCTAATTGCAAGCTCTCGCAATCAGCATGTGATTATGTGATCAAGGAAACGTACATGACTGGCAGCTCAAAACAATTACCAACAATGGATGACAGACAGGAAAGTAATACCCTGTCAGCTGATTAGCTCTTGCCCTTTAGATCATGTCTGTCCACCTCTTACAAGAGAACACATTTCTCTTAAACTAGAAGTATTGTCTATTGCTTATTCAATCTATTGTATCCCAAATAGACTTAGAAATTTCACATATCAGAATTTTTGCTACAGAAAACTATCTTTTGCCTTTAAACTTCCAACATTCTCTCATCAACAAGTATTATCTGTTGCTGCATTAATTGTATTTTATACTTTGATAAGTTTAATAAAATTATTAAGGATTTTTTTTTAAAAAAATCCAAGGAATATAAGTAAATTACAGTATGTCTTTACTCATTTACACTGCAAGTTTATTAAGACTTCAAAAAAGTATTGGTAGTAGCAGTAAATTTGTATTAGGCAGGCATGGCTGTTATTTCTATTACTACAAAGGCTACCTTTCACATAGAAAAGGTGAGTCCTTTAAAAGTACCTGCAAGGGGAGTGTCTAATTTGAAACCTGACTCCTTCCTCCTGAGCTGATGTGTGGGCAGAAGGAGGCGGGGTATAAGTCTCCTCGTATACACTCATTGTTCACAACATAGTTGAGAAGGAAATCTACAGTTGACTTTCCTAAGAGAAGTTGTCTGCCTGCCTGCGTGTGGTAAAATCTGGATTGGCCCTGAGTTTCTTTGGAACTTGGTGTACTGGAGAGTTCTACTCCAGGCACAGAGGAGATGAGCTTTACCAGGCGAAAAGGCTTCTTCAGGCAAGAAGTAAACAAGACAATTTGGGAACTTCCTAGACGATATACTGCTATCATCCCTGTAGGATCTGGGGCTTATGGATCTGTCTGGTGAGTGACTTTCTGGATCTCAGGGTTTTGGTAAAGTGGGAAGTGGGGGTGGATATATAGGATCTTGGAATCCTAGATTTTGAGGAGGAATCACAGGGAATCACTTTATTTATCTCTGGTTAATATACATTTGAATTCTGGAAAAGAGATTTGGTTTCCTTCCGGCCACAGTTTTCAACGTCATTCTAAACGTCAGTTGATCAGATATTGAAAGTTATGTGCGTAGGGAAACCAGAGTTTCCAATGGTTCTTTTTCTGCAAAGCCCTTTATTTTACAATTATTTGGTATCTTGATCTTTAAACAGGGTGAAGCACAAATACTATGCTGTGCTGTTTGTTTGCAGTTGGAAGGAAAACAATTCAGATATTGCTGGCATGACAAATTAATAAGGCGCATCTTCTAGCACCATTTTATTTTCAATTAATGGATATGTGCCATCAAATCATTTATGATTCCTAGAAACCACATAGCTAAATTATTTCCAATACTCTACTATGAAAATGCTGTAGGAACACTAACAGTTCACGCTGATCAAATACACATAGTTTCCTTTTTTCTTAGTAAAGGAGATCTGCTTAAACATTCCAGTTTCCACGCTACACTTTTTCAAGTTAGTTGGACTTGGATTACCAGTATATATTTGACATATAGAAAGTGACTATAGCAATGCATGGAATGATGTCTTGTTTTTCACAAAAGTAATCTGCCAAAGATGATTATGCTAGGCTTTTGTATGTAAAACCCTTTTCGAGCTGGGAATATATTGGGGTAACTCCCACAATTCTCCTCAAGACTGGTCAAAGTGTTATAGGGCCTGGGACGAGTGTTGAGATGAAATAGAAGATGATATGGAGGAAGGAAGGGACTCTTTCCTTTTGTACTTCCCAACACAGAGTCCAACAGTCCCAGTTGCTACTGTTATCAGACAAATCTTGTTTACATTAAACTATTATTTCTAAACTACCCTCTGCTTTGGTTAAAGTGCAATGACTTTTACAGCGCACAGGTTCTTGGGCTGAAATGCCTGGAGCAGACATGCTGTAACAGCCAGAGCCAGTGAGTCAATTCTTTTGTCACATAGAATATATTTGTGGGGTGGGGTGATTTTGTTTCTTTATATTATGCTGGTTTCTGAGCGAGATGTATCTAAAGTTAAAATTTACATCCATGATTTTTGCAGATATTTTCACATGACAGCCTAATTTGAAATGTTAATTGTGTATTGACTTATTCTGACTAATGTCAGATGTAATATTTTGTAGCTACAGGCGGATCCTAGACAGATTTAAGGCATTTAAATAGTTTGTTTGTAGCCATTCCTTTGTGTTTATGATCAAGGGAATAAAAAGAGCAATCATTTATTTTGGATCTTTAACAGAATTCAAATTCCTGGATATATATCTCTCTTCCTCAGAATCAAATGAACAAATGCCAGGTAACACTGCCAAACATTAAATTCAAATAATAATAATATTGGAGGGAATTCCTTTGGGGAAAGACCCTATTGCTTTTTCTCAGGGCAAAGGAAGCTGTCTGTCTGTCCCACATAGATCCAATCTTGCATGAGAAGCAATGAATGAAACATGACAGATTCATTGAGTGGCTAGCTTCTTTAGTATTGGTCAGCAAATACTGTATTACAGGAAATACAAAACTGATGTATTGATTTTTATCCTGCTACTTCTGAAAAATGAAATGGGTGCTTCACTCATTGCATTAAAAAAAAAGTTTATGGCATGTAAAATATATATTCCCTTTCCAGTGAATAGTGTCAAAAATCTATCAACAATAATAGCAATAAAGATAAAGAATTTTAATTAAAACAGAAATAAATCCAGATTGCAGGTGACTTTTAAATGAAATAATTACATTTATAATTTAATAGTAATAAATATCAATCATTTTTATTTAACTATTAAAAACAACACAACTCCTGTATTCCAAAGGTACATCCTGCTATTCCTCTTTTACGTAAGAAATCTTATAAACATTATAAGTAAGAAAATTCAGACAAAGAGTGAGAACCAGTGAGTTAAAAAATAATAATAAAGGCAAGAAATTAAAAGAGAAGGAAATCTAAATGTAACTGAGGTCATCATAATACACTAAAGCTCTCCACACCTTTCTGCCTTTGAACTGCCTTTAAAGCCTTTTTTTCCACCACATCCATACATAAGTCCATACATTGTCTTTTGTTTTCTAAGATTCTCATCTCTCTCTCTCTCTCTCTTTTTTTTCCCAGGATCTCATCAACTTCATCTAATTACAACATTCTCTCTGCTCACATACTCATCCTAGATTTAGAATTATTTTTCCATATGCATTCATTCCTCATTTGACAAAACTGTCTGAGCGTACATGATTTGAACAGATTATTTTGTACTCAATTTATGTTAATTCATCATCTATTCATTCTTAACCCTACTCCTATCTCTTCTTGCTTTACAATCTCTTCTTCAGTAACTCATTCCTACCTCATTCACTTTCATTGACATTTCTTTCTAATGGTAAGGATATTGATAGCCAACTCAGGCACATTTTGGCCAGAATGTCACAAACACAATCAAAACTCAGTTTTACTTCAAGAATTCTCACGCTATTCTATGCAAGCCAGGATCTTTAATCTAGAAACTAACTTCCAATACTGTTGTCCATATCCCACTTTCATCCTCCTCTTCCCGCTCTTCTTCTCAGTTATACAGAGTTATATATTAAGTTTTAAGTGAATATTAATACTAGGTGCTAAGAAATTATAGTTCAACAGTTTAAAATCTCCCCTTGAACTTTTTGATTGGTGATGTTACGACGTTTCCTGAGAGATGGAAGAGTTTTTGAAAGTTACAGTTTTTGGTTTTGAATTGGTGTCTCATTATTTGGGAAAGCTGTGGTTCCCAAACCTAATATTCTCCAGATTGCAATACACTAATGCTGGCATGAAATTATAGTAGTTTCAAAATTTCTGGAAGACATCAGTTGATAAGGACTAGTAGAGAGCCTCATATATTTAGGTTATAACATATATGTACAAATAAGTTTTTATAGATGTATGCATTTGGAAATAAAAGTGTCTATGTAGATATGCTCCCCAGGTAAATTGAGTCTACAATTTATGTAGACTCAACTATACAAATGTTTCTATAAACCATATCTAAAATACATAAAAGTGCATTTTTCTTGTGTAATGCAAATTAGTAGAGCTTGTAGATGAGTTCCAGATCTACACAAAAACTAGATTATGCAGTTTTCCAGAACAGAATGGTTAAATAAATCAGGAAGCGTCTGCAGTCTTTGGTTCTTCATCATGTAACAATGCAGTGGCAAACACACTTACCATTTTGTGTTATGAACAAAGCCTTACGTTTATATGGCAGTGTCCTTATGCATATTGATATATTCAGAAATTCATTGAATTTTCATCCAAATACTGCAGCAGTACAGCTAAAGCTGCAGTCCTAGTTATGCTTCCTAGACCATAAACTTCACTGAATAAAAACTCTCTTATCTATAAATATGGTTAGGATTTCACAGATCGGCATAATGCTTCCATGTAATTTCCTTCTGAATATTTTTCTCTATTTTGCCATAGTTCCGCAATTGATAAGAAAACAGGAGACAAAGTAGCTATCAAGAAGCTCTGTCGCCCATTCCAGTCTGAGATTTTTGCCAAACGAGCCTATCGGGAACTCACACTGCTAAAACACATGCAGCATGAAAATGTGAGTAGCTACTTCTCTGTGTATGTTTGCTTGTACCCAAAAGAGTTCTCTGTGTTTTACACAAATAACAACTGAATTGGGAAGAGAAAAGTGAGGGAAAGTAAAGGGGGAAAAGAAAGAAAAGGCATAATTTCTATCTTCATCTGAGACAAAAATTCAAATAAATAGCAAAATATGCATGCTTAGAAGAGTAACAGTTTCTCTGAAAGGCAGATTCATCCCTGCATCTGATAGACGGATCTCATTCATTCAAGTTGCTACATTGACTCAAAAGTTATAAATTGGTGCCATACTAAGTTTGGACCATCAGTTACCCGTACTTGCAAAAATGGAAGACAACCAGCCAGAAAAGTTCTAATATTTCCTTTTTCAACCTGATTGAGTTTGAGATATGTTGGATGCTTTGGAATTCTGTAGTCCCGGTACGTCTGAGGCTAAAATTAGATGCAATAAACATTCTGTTCACCGGATGAAAAGAGGGATAAGTTTATAATACTCATTTTCAATAACAAGGATAACTTGTCATGATGTTAACATAGCTGAATGCCCTGGTCTGCCCACTGATAATCATATTTCAGTTTTTGTTGAAAAATTGAAGAGCCACATAATTGGTTGGATAAATTATACTTGGCAAAATGTAATTATCTACAATATGCTATGAATAAATCAAGTACTTCCAAGCAGCTTCAGAGTGTAAAAACAAGCCTTCTTCACACTCTGCTGATGGGTTCCTAGCATCCTGATAGTGATAATTACTCCTTAACCCATTTTCCTTCATCCTCCACCCCAATTTTCTAGCAATAGTGACTTACAGTACTGTATACAAGCTAGGCATTGCAGTTACTGCCTGATGCAGGTATTGAATTTCTCTACTTCAGGTTTAATGCTACTGCCTGATTTGTGATTTGGGTAGAAATCTGGTCCTTTCATGCTATGCATTCATTAAGATACAGGTTTGTTTGTTTTTTAATTTAACTAAGCTCTGTACCAACTAGCACAGCAAAAGTTTTATCAATTACGAACTTACTGTAGGGCAAGTGGCTGCAAATGACATCTAAGAAATTCCATTCCCGCAGCATCATTTTGCATGACACTCTGTTAATGGAAATGTCTTTCTTTTCTAAATTCAGTAGTCTTTTGGGAATGGGACTCCAGCCTGAGTTCTAATAAGAATGAAACCAGTGCAAACAGTTATGCTGGCAGTTTTCTATAATTGCTGTTTTTCCAGGTACAGTAGTGTCAGCTGTGGTACAGCAGGCTCTAATTAATTTATAAAATATTGATGCATCCAGAATTTGAAACATACATTCTGTACAATTATCCCTGGAATTATTCCCTGGTCTTGGAGTTTCCTATGAGAACATCACAAAATATAAAACTTCCCCTCTCCCAGCCCATTGCTTGGAAAGGCCTCAAGCTGCCAATTAACATGGCTTGGTCTCTGGTTGGGAAAGCAGAATGTTTTTATCATGTTAGATAGATATGTTTTTGTACTCTGTGTAAGCTAACATTCCGAGTCTACCTCTGCTGCAGGTTATTGGATTACTTGATGTCTTCACTTCAGCTACTTCATTTGATGGATTCCAGGACTTGTAAGTTTGCATTTTCTACCCTATGATGTATTATAGCTCTACTGCAGAATTATAACAGAATAACAGAATGGGAAGGGACCCTGGAGGACTTCTAATCCAACACCCTGCTCAAGCAAAAGTCAAGCAGAAGACCCTGCTCCATTTCAGACAAATGGTTGTTCAATCTGTTCAGAGTTGGAGTAGCCACAATTTCTGGAGGAAAGTCATTCAACTGATTAATTGTTCTAACAGTCAGGAAATTTCTCTTTAGTTCTAAGTTGGTCCCCTCTTTGATTTGTTTCCATCCCCTGCTTCTTGTTCTGCTTTCAGGTGGTTTGAAGAATAGGTAGATAAAATAATTGCTTTTAAAGAAGGCACAACAGCTTGGTCCCTTAATCATTTTCTCTCAAAATCTGTTATTTTCAAACATGAATCTATACAGGTTCTGCCACCTAGTTTAGCAACACATAAATAAATAGCCATATATGGTATATATAGCATAGGGCCTGGATACTTGAAGGACCACGTTTCCCATAACATCTGTATAGCTGATTCAATCCTCCAATCTTGATGTGCTTCAGATTCCTTCAATGAAACAATGTCATCTATTGGAAGCATGTTTCCAATAGATGGAAGCATGTTTTTTTTGTAGCAGTTCCTGCCCTCTGAATAAGGTTCCTTTCAAGATCCAGATGGCTCCTATCCTATTATTGTTTAAAAGAGTTGTGAAGAACTGGCTCTTTTTTTCCAGGCCTTTGGTTAGGAAGAGTAATACCTCTCATTTCACTGTGTTTGTCATTTTTATCTTTGTCTTTTATGTTTTAGTGCTCGTATTGTAATGTTTTATTATTGTGAATAGTTGTCAGTCGGGTGGTATACAGGTTTAATAAATTGTGGTTGGTCATATAGTCAGCCAGAGGTTTAGACTGGATTTGGCATTTTTATTCACTTATTAGTCCTGGAATAGGACCTGGAATAGGCAGGTGTTGTTGTTCGATGATAGTAAAGGTGTCGTCACAGGATGTAAGCAGTTCCAAATAAAATTGCCTTTTGCAATTGAGTGATGATGATTTCGTCAATGCTGATTGTCTTCAAGTGATGCTTCAGATGTTTTGGGACTATATTCAAGGTGTGACTTTTGCCACAGCCATTCTACTCCTATTTGCAGATATTTGTATTTTGTGATTTTCTCCAGTTTTTCTCTACTATTCTATTCTGCTGTTGCTATTAAATAGTGGATCCACTATTTAGATTTTTTTGTCCTTCTTATCAACAATTGTTCAGTCTAAGGTGTTATGTGGCAGGTGTTGGCCTGGTTGAATTCTAAAGTTCCAGAGCACTTCAATTTATTCAATTTCTATTATTTGGTCTGTTTTGTGATGTCACCAGTTTTTGTTTGCAAGCAGATGGTATTTCTTGCAGATATTCCACTGTACCATTGTTACTTCTTTGCCATGCCATTCTTTGTAGTCAGGCTGTGTGATCTTCTTGCAGCAGCTAATTAGGTGTTCCACTGTTTCTTCAGTTTTTATTATGATGATGATTGGTTGCATAGTCAGCCAGATGTTTAGACTGGATTTGGCATTTTTTTATCCACCTACTGAGTCCTTCCCACAGTCAAAAGAATTGCAGGTCTTCGTATTTTGTAATTTTCTCCAGTTCTTTCTCCTCTCTTCTGCTATCTTCAGGTACTGCCACCTCCATTATCCAGACTTTTTTGCCTTTTTTAAATCAACAATTTGTTAAATTTACGGTGTTATATGGCTTGTCTGAAGTCCCAGATACTTCAATTTATTCAACAGCATAGTATATGTGTGGATACAAGCAGTGTGGAGTTTTGCAATTGACAGATGGACAGTTTGTCAATACCTAGTTTGTTTTTGTTGCTGTTAGTGCAAATTACACATTAGTTTTTACATACAATTTAGCATCCTGAAAATTCTGTCTTTAACTGTTGCTTTTAAATTAGAAACTTTCTGGGGCCAATCTAGTGAAACAATTGCTACTCATAATCAGATGTTCTGTTTACGGGTTTTTTTTTAACTGCTCCCATTGGATCTCAATTTCCTAAATGAAGAAATGGTATTTTCACCCTGCCATGCCTTTTTTCCAATGGAACTTTGATGACAGAGATTTACATTTGAAAATAGATGACATGGGAGGAGAATATGCTCTCTGCCAAAATTGGCATTCCATAACAACCTTTTACCCTTGTAATGTTTTAATATTTAATATTTATACAAAAAAATTGCCTGCTGAAAGCAATCTGTGTCACCCAAAAGCCAACCAGGACTGTGAATACAATCTTTATTATTGGGATGGGCAATATTTAATAAAAAATCTGAGATGATTTATTGGGGAGATATTATAAATATTAATTAATTAATTAATCATAAAATGTAATTGGAAGAGACATTAGAGGTCGTCTCATGAAACTTGTTTGATGCATGATTTAAATGCAAAACATTTTGCACTGTATTGACACAATCTAGCTCCTACATAAATGCCTTTAATAAAGACTACTACATTTTAGGGCAACAACTAGTAGCATAAAATCTACAGAGATGCCTTAAAAAAAAACATTTCAGGGCAGTTGATTTTTTCCATAAACAATTGGTACAGTTACTTTTAATATTTAGCGTAGGGTGTGCTTTCTGGTAATGTTATGCACCTGTCCTTTTTATATTCCTTGAAGGAACAATGAATACTAAACAAAGTCTAAACTAATCATATAAATTTAAAAGAAAAACAACATATCAGCAGCACTAAAGCATAATATGAAGCTATAATATTCAAATATATGTAATATATATGGGCTAGTCGCTTTTTAAAAGTCTTCATACAAAACAACATAGTTATATGTTTAATACACATTGTGCAGACTACAACTTGTGAGTACATTTTTTTAAAAATGCTATTGTTTTCTGATATTCTTGCCAGTTCTACTATTTCCAAACCTGGGTCTAGCATTCTTCTGAAATTGGATGGAAGTGGGGCATAGAGTGAAATAGGAGGGGACAATCAATAATTGGTTTTAATTAGTAATAGGAGAGAATGAAACTGCTGTCAACAGGGCTTTCAGAGGTAGACAAAATAATGAAGAAGCAGTCAAAATAGAACTCATTTCCCTTGTCCCAGTGATAAAAACAATAACATACAGAACTATACAAGATACCTATTGGCAGAAGATCCATAATGCACCCTATGTTGACACAACTAGCAAAATCCAACTCTCTTCCCCAGATTAAGTCAACCTTCTCTGCAGCACTGATCAGCAATTTTGTTTTGGAAAAATAAGTCTAATGTTCTTTCAAAAGGGCACTAAGCCTGTCTTTATAAGAAGCTTGCATAACATCTGACAAATATTTTAGGAAGTGCCAATTGACATTCTGTAGACAAGTACCTCTGTGGAAGCTATGTCTCTGGTGATTACTGCAGTCCAAACTGAAATGACCATGGAGGGGAGTCCCCGTGATTTGAGGGTGAGAGGCTAAACTAACCCATAGCAGTTTAGATGGCCACTAGAAGATGGACAGGTTCCAAATCCTGACCATCACCCATATCATCAATGAAGCATGCTAGAATGTATCCAGCGCAAGAATTGTGTTGGGAGGAGATGGAGAACACCACTTTAAACTGAAACAGTTCACTTTAAGATTAGTTTAAGCTGCCATAGGTGTCGTTGGGGATTAAAAGCAATATCATAAGGAAATGTTTGTATGGTTTGTATCATAGTTAAGGGTTTCAAAGATGAATCTTACTTCTATATAATTAGTAACTACATAAGAAGTCAGTGTAAATCAAGTGGGCCTTAGCTGCCAGTCAATAGCTATTTTATCTGGTAGTCCCTTGTGTTATATGGATAAACACAGTGCCAGAAATTGAAAAGCATAGATTAAATGGATCTGAAGACCCAGCAGTGTGAATCTCACATCAACTAAACTATTAAATTGACAATAGACTTATTTAAGACAATAGATATAGTGGTTTCAGATGATTTTGTTATGGGCTTCAGTAAAAAGATTAAGTTACGATAACATTGTTTGCTATAATATTTCGTTTAATGGGATAAAGCTATTGTTCCCATTCCTGGTTCTAAAATACACACCTGCACTCTTATTTCAAAAATGGGATTTTATAAAATCAGTAAGAGTCTTAGCATGAATTAGCTACTATTTCTGATGAACTATATATCTTTCTCTCATACTTACCTTTAAAAATTTTTTAGTTACCTGGTGATGCCATACATGCAGACAGACTTACAAAAGATAATGGGACACCAATTCAGTGAGGAAAAGATTCAGTATCTGATCTACCAGGTTTTGAAAGGCTTGAAGGTAAGTAACTTCAGAAAAATTCAGAAGAGAAATAAATTTCTGCCACTTTTACCATTTCTTTAGCATCTTTGTAGTGGCAACATCTTTTAATAGATTTTGAACATATAATCATAGGATGGAAAGGAGCGAGAGAAACCTTAGAGATCATAAAGTCTAGCCCCCTGCCTAGTACATGGTTCTGATTTTAGCACCCCTGACCAAAATCCATCCAGCTTCCATTAAAGACCTCCAATCAAGCAGTGTGGGCATTGGTGAATTTTGGTGAATTTTACTATAGCCTTTCTTTGTAACGTACACCATTTTTTCTTATCCTGTCTTTTGGAATGACTCTAAATAATTCTGCCCTGTCTTCCATACAACAGATCTTCAAATATTGAGACAGCTACAGTATCACATCTCTCTGCAAACTTTTCTTCTCAAGCTAAAGACATCCAGCACCACCTGCTCCTCCTATATTTTTCTATCCAAGCCATCTTATTGTCTTGGTTGCTGTTTTGTGAATAAACCTCTTAAAATGTGGTACTGAGAACTATTCAAGGTGCAGTCTAACCAATGCAGAATAGAGAGGAATGATTTTCTTGATTTGACATGCTACATCTGTAGATGTAGCTTTTCTTTTGGGCAGATGCCTTTTGGCTCATAATAATTTTATAATAAATCCGCCAAGACGTTCAGATTATTTTCCATATCCTGATGTTAAACATGCTCCGTTATTTGCTATAACCAAGCCTTTGTTTTTTCCTACATGAATGAAAGATTTTACTTCTGTCCCAGTTGAAATTAATTGTGCTTGTTTCTGCCCATTTCCCCAATTTTTCAAGATGCTCTTGAATCTTAATATTGCCCTCTAAGGCATTTGCTATCTCTTATATACACTGCTCAAAAAAATAAAGGGAACACAAGCAGAAGACATCCGAGATCTGAATGAATGAAATAGCCTTAATAAATACTTCATTCATTACATAAAGTAGTTTTATGTTCCCTTTAGTTGTTTGAGCAGTGTATAAACTACTGTATGTAAAGAACAAAGTATTTAATAAGGCTATTTCATTCATTCAGATCTCGGATGTCTTCTGCTTGTGTTCCCTTTATTTTTTTGAGCAGTACATTTATTATCTACAAATATAATTACTTTTTTCTAACCTCTCATAATAGACAGTTATAAATATTTTGACAAAGAGAGTCTAATCCTGGCGATATGCCACTTGACACTTTCCCTCAACACGACACACAGTCACCCTTGGTGTCTATCAGATCTTTGATAGCTGCCTTATCTGAAAGGGATTTTTCCTAAACATGAATCTCTCCAATTTCTCTTTAGGAAGCTTTATTAAAATGAAAACAGATGTAGTAAAAGAATAATGCACCCCTGCATTAATTCCTTCCAGCCTGATAGGGAGTCACTGGCATGATGGCACCCATGGGGTATGATTGTACAAGCTCTGTTTTTGTCTAAAAACAGCATAAGCCAGTCAACTGTGTGCCATTTTCTCTATTAAAGTCTTATGACAAGCCTGGGCTAATGGTTTGCTGAAATCAAGGTACATTCCTACAATCAAATAAATTAACCACTTTGTCCAAAAGTATCAACTTCATTTGGCATGATTTTTTTCTTGATGAACACTTGCTGCCAAGTAATTTATTTATTTTTAATTCTCCTTAATCAGCTTTTTAATAATCTACCGTATTTTCTGGCGTATAAGACGACGTTTTAACACAGCAAAATCTTTTCAAAAGTTGGGGGTCATCTTATACGCCGGGTATAAGCCTACGATATCTACCTTGACAGACTGACGGAAGCGGTAAGAGCAGCTACTACTATCGCTAGTCGTTGCTTGAGATTTCTAACCCGAATCTGAATTGCCGGGGCTGACTGATGACGCTACAGGAGCGCCGACAACATTAAGGGGAAGCTGTGCCTATCTCGTCAAGGCTGCAAGCCACTGAATGCTGGACCCAGTTGGTTGCTGCACGGAGCTTCCCCCACCGTCCCAGGCATCCAGGTGGATATTACCGACACTCTGACTTCCCCAGACAGCTGGGGCTTGCCAGAGCTTGGATGGCCAAGCACCATGTAAAAGGGAAAAAACTTCCCTTTTACACAACGCTGGCAATCCCAGCTGAGTTGCCTGCTAGTCAGGCAACTCAGCTGGGATCGCCAGAGCTTGGATGGCCAGCAGCATGTAAAAGGGAAAAACTTTCCTTTTACACAACGCTGGCGATCCCAGCTGCTAATTTTTGCCTGCTAATTGGTAGCAAAAATCCCCCCCCTCCAGCTTGCTTACCTTAGCTGCTAGCCGCAACGCTTGCCTTGCTTCACTTGCCTGCAATCCATTGCATCAGAAAGCAACTGAATCTCCCTGCCTGCAATCAAGCAGGCAGGGAGTTGTGGACTTCAACTCCCAGAATTTCTCAGCCAGCAAAGCAAAGCTGGCTGAGGAATTCTGGGAGTTGAAATCTACAAGTCTTAAAGTTGCCAAGGTTGGAGACCCCTGTTCTATTGGGTAAGTTTTTTCCCCCTTTGGGAGCTTTAAAAAAAATAGTTAATTGGGTTTTTTTTAGTTGTTCCTTTTTAGACCTAGCCATTTAAAGGCTAGGTCTAAGTTTTAGGCTAGGAAGTTTTAAATTTAGCTTTCATATAAAAATAAAAATAAAAATAAAATCAAATAATATTTGTGCAGCTTTCTGAGATTTAGTGTGTTTCTGTAGTGTTTCACTCTAACTACACAAATGCACAAAATCTCACAAAGCTGTATGTGGAATTTTTTGTGTGTGTAAAGTGTGAAAGTTGGGTTTTGGGGCTTTTTTGTGGCTGTGTGAGGTTCCTGCTTGTTGCAGGGGCCATTTTGGGTCTAGCACAGCTGCTTTTGCATTGTGGGTGAGCCAGTTGATGTTTTTTAATTTTTATTTTGTGTGCGTTGGAAGAGGGGTCGTCTTATATGGCGAGTATAGCCCAAACCCTATATTTTTTACAGGAAAAGTATGGGGTCGTCTTATACGCCCAGTCGTCTTATACACCCAGTCGTCTTATACGCTGGAAAATACGGTATTGCAGAGTTTTGTCATGTGTCAATTACAGGCTTACTGGTTGGTAATTATTCTGGTCCTTCCCTTCCCTTCCCCTCCCCTCCCCCACCTTACTCCTTTGTGAAGATCAGAACAGCATTTGCCCTTCTCCATTCTCCATAATTTCTCAAAGATCACAGAAAAGGGCTTGGAGGTAACATCTGCAAGCTCTTTCAAGATTTTCAGATGCAGCTGGTCTGACCTGGAGATTTAAACATGTTCACAGAAGTCACATGCTCTCTAACGGATTGCCACTCCTCCCTAGAGGGAATTGTCTTTTAATAGAGCAAGGAATAAAAATATCACAAGGAAGATGAAAGAGAAAAAAAAAGAGGTTGAAAGGGGCCTTTTTTCAGCTTGTCATCTGCTACTACATTACCGTTTCTCTAACAAGTGGTCTCAGCTCTTTCCTTTTTCTTCATTTACTATTTAAATAGCGGTCAGAAAAAAAAACCTTCTTGTTGCTTTTACTTCCCTTATTACTTTAAAATTCTTTTGTGCTTTAGCCTTTTGGACTTACATGTACCTCTTGCATGATTATATCCAGGGATGTGCTTGCAAGAGCTGATTGTTAAACTTTCTGGAATTTTGATATATAGATACCCTAAGTCCTTGGTTTGCTTAACCTATTGCTTTGCATACTGATGTTCACATGAGGTAGACCTCATCATTTACAGGACCTGGAGTTTCTCATCTCAGAAGCATCTCCCATTTCTGAAGTACAAATCATTCCCATCCACAGCATCTGGTTTATAGCCAAGATAGCTTGGTTAGAAGCAAGATGGCTATTATCTCTGTTTTGAATTGTTCATTATCCGTGTCCTCATCTTGGTCCATACCTCCTATCATGCCCATCCAGTGGTGACCACACCTCCTGGGGATTCTGGGGCTAGCCGTTCAGCATATGAAAAGATCATCATTAATGGAAGATTGCCAGAGCTCATGACTTAGCAAAAATAAGGAAAAGAAGAAAGTTGCAAGGAAAGAGTTTACTTCACCAGAATCACTCTCACAAAAAACAAAAGGCCTCATCGGGGTTGCTTGTGCTTACTATTTCAGACACATCCTCCCTTTCCTGTCACCCTTTTCTGCGCCAGTTCTGCTCTAGCAGCTGGACATCTTAGTGTAGTGCCATTGATTTATTAGAATTGCACAATAGCACTTCACAGTACTGAAACTTCTTTAATTCTATGCCTTTACTTCGATCCAAGGCAAAATTAGCATGGAATGATAGGATCAGGATTGCCTCTCATAACAGAACACTGAAAATTGACATTTGTGAAATATCCAAAGAAGAAAGAAGAGGGCAGCCCTGAATAAGTACTATTTTTTGACTCAGAGTTCTTGATTCCAGCCTGTTGTTTTTTTTTAATATTCCACATGGATTATGACACAATGGGATGCCAGAGGATAGGGCACAGGTAGGAGAGATGACAGACATTGTCCTGCTGCAGTGCTGTGACTGGTCACATGCTGAAGAGGGAGGTCAGCAGAAGTACAAATCATTCCCATCCACAGCATCTGGTTTATAGCCAAGATAGCTTGGTTAGAAGCAAGATGGCTATTATCTCTGTTTTGAATTGTTCATTATCCGTGTCCTCATCTTGGTCCATACCTCCTATCATGCCCATCCAGTGGTGACCACACCTCCTGGGGATTCTGGGGCTAGCCGTTCAGCATATGAAAAGATCATCATTAATGGAAGATTGCCAGAGCTCATGACTTAGCAAAAATAAGGAAAAGAAGAAAGTTGCAAGGAAAGAGTTTACTTCACCAGAATCACTCTCACAAAAAACAAAAGGCCTCATCGGGGTTGCTTGTGCTTATTGACAAGAAGCCTGAGGAATTCTAGAATATTTCTATTGGATTATGTTTCTTTTCGGTAGAAACTGTTTTTCCACTTTCTAAGGGTTGTTTTGAGATAATTAATCCACATAGAAAGATACTTTGTCTACCCTATAGAACAGAGATCTTCAAACTTGGCAGCTTTGAGACTTGTGGACTTCAGCTCCCAGAATTCTCCAGCCAGCTATGCTATGTTATGCTGGCTGGAGAATTCTGGGAGTTGAAGTCCACAAGTCTTAAAGCTGCCCAGTTTGAAGACCTCTGCTATAGAATATGCTCTATCACAGGGAATCTTGATTAATATCACTTACGGAGGAGGCTGTCTGTAATCTTCATGTGGTCTTTTTCTTCTTTTGCAGTATATTCACTCTGCTGGAATCATTCACAGGGTATGTTCTTTTTAAAGTTATTCCTGTTCTAGAGTGTACAGTTTACCAGTGCAGCCTTCTACAACCTGGTGCCTTCCAGGTGTGACTCCCATAATCTCCCAGCCTCAAACACCTCTGGCCCCAAGCTATAGAAGACTGCACTACTGCATATTGCTAAAGTTCTTTTGTTGTCAATCTTTTCAAACCTCTTTGGTATGTAAAAAGATAGCCTAATCTCTGTTGTTATGCTGAAACCAAATGACCTTTGTTTTCTGTCCCCCCAGAAGAGAACCTGCACATTTCCCTAGGCCTAGAAGCCTCTTGGCAGCCGGTGGCAATGTCCTAATTCTGGCCCACCAGCATGTTGCAAACAACTACAGTCCCTCTTATCCGATTCAGCTGATACCATCCTATCCCCAACTTTGGAAATTCCTTGTTTCCTTTGTTAACGTTAATGTGGAAAAATACATTTACAATATAAATATTTTTGAGTCATATCCACTAGATTCTGGGCTTTTTTTCTTCTGGCAGCCAGCAGGCCCTATGCTTTCACTAGGCAGCATAGGGCCTGCTGGCTGCCAGAAGGAAAAAAGGCCCAGAATCTAGTGGATGTGACTTCACTGAGCTAGGGCTGCAGAAAAACCTGGCTAAAAGAAAAAAAAAAACACACACACATACACATATTTGCAAGAATAGAGGGGGGGGGGGGATGTGTGAAATTGCTAAATTCTTTCTTAGCCCACTGATTCTTCCTTATAAAATAACCCAGTAGTTTCAAAACAACTGAAGAATTAAGATATTTTCCTTCCATATATTTACAAATATAGAATTAATTAACTAAATCAGGATTTATTTAGCAATGCTTCCCACTTTATAAGCTAAGCTAAAGACTAGCGAACCATATTAATATGGGAACCTGGCCAATTGTACATATCTGTCCTCAGAAAGGAAAAAAAAAGTCATTGTGCTGATCTAAAACTTTTGTGGTCAGGAGCTGGGCCAAGATCATACCCCACATGATGCTTAGGCCAATGTTTTAATAAACACAAGTTTTGGTGCAATGTTCATGTAAGAATTTCTGCCTCTCCAGTCTCTCCAGTTTCCTGCTACATGACACATCTCACCTTAGGAAATACATTCTATCCCAACTGAGATATACTTCATTTGACATTTTCCTCATGCATTTCAGCATCAAACCCTGTAATCCAACTTGTTGGCTCACCTTTTTCTATGGCAGTTGAAAACTGCCTGAGGAAAACATATTACATGTCACCCAAGCAGAAGACATCACTAGACAGACCTCGTGCATGCCCTGAGACCAGGTTTTAAACATAGAAATAATCCAAAACATTACAGAACTGAGAGAGAGAGACTTTTAGGTACCTTTCAAAGAGGAAGAATATTTACCTGGCTGAACACATGGAACAGAAATGTTTCACGCTGTCCTATTAGTACATACCATGCAATTGCAGAGATAGTCAGATGTGCAATACTTGGAGTCTCAGAGAATATTTACTGGTATATTCTCATCAGTTGTGGAGAAGGGGAGGAATTTAGCTCTTAATAATTACAACAGAGGAATTGGGAAATGAAAGGCCTTTATAGAATGACTACTATCCTCTCTGTCCTGTCATTCTGCTGCAGCAGCACAACAACAATAGGGAGAGATAGAAAAACAGGTTTTCTTCCCTGCCCCCCTCCTGTTGAATGAAATGGAAGGCAATTTGCCAATGTGGCATCGGGTGTTTGGGAGAAAATTGTTAAGAAGAATAAGGCAATTTGGATCTGGCAAATCCACTGCTGTTTTGTGACACATGCAGCTCTATTGGTAGAACATCTACGGCAGTGGAGCATTCACAGGCAAAGCAGGAAGATTCCTGCTTGGTGTCCTTCCCTCCAAAATATTGCTAGAGCTGTTAAGTGAGTTGAAAACTCTCTGTCAACCAGCAATGTAAATTGTACCCAATTTTTGAGCTTAAAAGAAAATTATTAAATTAGTGGGAACTGGATTACAGTTTAAGAGCTCAACCACACAGTTCCTTATTGTAGCACAAGCATACCCCATTACTGCTTCCCCAAGGACATTTCCTCGCAACACAGCCTCCATCTCATAGTCAACCCATTGCTTCGGCAGGCAGACGTCATGTTTTACCTTCCTTCCCTGCAATAGGACCTTTGGGCTGGCAGTTCTGCTGTGGGATCCTTCCTTTCATCTGGTTCATGTGGGCTGCACATATTTCTTCAATGCTGTTATAGCCAAACTTGGCCAATCTAGACCATGTAAAGACCTCAAATTGACTAGTCTATCCCTTGCTGAATGCACCTAACTGAAAGGTTAACTGAATAGATCTGGCTCTTGCACCGTTGCAGCCTACATTCCCCTTCCTAATGGACAGTCTGCTTTTGGGGAAGCCCTGCCTCTCTTTCTCACAGGATGTTCTTTGAAAAGTTCACCCCCTCCCAGAATGTAATGTAAAAGAGGTATGGCTTCCACATACAGTGATGTTTGCATGTACAAATCCAATTAACAATAAGATGGCAGCAAAGATACACAAACACGGCAGATGGCTTGAAAGGATGACTAGCCAACAGATCAACGGGTCACAAATATTTTGAGAGAAGTGATGTGGATGTATATAAGAGACACTATAATTCAACATATGTCTCATACACACTAACATCTTTGGCTTCAGTAATATTTATGTGGGGAGCAGGTGTATAAAGGCTGTACAAATCCAAGTGAACATTAACATGCAATTAAGAAAAACAACCTCTTTGGTGGCAGCCAATAGTCATGAAGTCAATAGATTAACAATCATTTGAATTAAAAAGTAGAAAAAAGATTAATGGAATAGAATGACTACACCTTACAACACCTCCCTGGTAGACATTTTATATACTAATCAATAGCTGGTTGTGAATATAGTGGCTGGTCACATTCAAATTTTTAGCCAGGGAAACTGCTTTTTCAGTGCTGAGGACCAAATGGATGTCAGACAACCTGGATCATGTTAAGTGCTTGTTAGGGAGCAAGCCCAATGTGTGGCTCTGGGATGGGAGAAAAGAATGTGCTTATTATGTAATTATCTACTCTAGGATTGAATTGTGATAGTGACAATGGAGTTTTCTAATTTTGTATGCTGCAGGATCTAAAGCCAGGCAATTTAGCAGTGAATGAAGACTGTGAATTAAAGGTAGGATTTTTGTTTTTGTTTAATGAAAAAGTAGACTGCATTGTTGACCATGACCATGTTGTTCTGAATCTTCAGAGCACCTTTCTCTGCAACACATTATTTGGAAATAACACCTACTTATTTTGATGGGATATCTAAAGATAGATTCATTGAAATCAGCCAATTTAAAGTGCACCAGGGTGGTAACACATTTATTTAATTTTATTAAGCAATTGCTTTGTTTGAAATGGAATTTTAGATGACATCATCTAAATTTCCCATATTTCCTATTATTTCCTCTAACTATCTTCTTTCCTTCAAGAAAAAAATCTATTTTTTATTAATTAGGAAAAAAAGTATGTTCGCAAACAGCCTTCACCTAGAAGAATCCTTATATTATGTAACAGTACATATAATTAGAGTTTAATGATTTTCTCTGTTTTAAACCTATATTGCAGAGGCTCAGTATTCAAATGCACAGTAATATTAATGCCGTTTACACCCCACTCTCAGTTTTAGACTTGCACGGTAATGGCATCTTGAATGACTTGTCAGTACTCTTTCTATAGTAGAATGGCATATATAGGAAAGAATCCTGGTGGTGTAGAGGTTAAAATTCAGTATTGCAGACTAACTCTGTCCAGTCTGTAGTTCAATCCTGATGGGGCTCAAGGTTGACTCTGCCTTCTGAGGTCAGTAAAATGAGAACCCAGATTGTTGGGAGCAATAAGCCGGCATTATAAACCACACAAAGAGTGCTGTAAAGACTATGGGATGGTATATAAATCTAAATGTTATCGCTATATTTTCTGCCCTTGATTTATAGCTAGGCTTGGCAAATCTTTAGAACATGAGTTTTGGCAAAGTATCTGAGTCTTGGTTAAACAAGATTATAACACTCAAAAAATGAAAGAGAACTGGTTTCCCTCAGGCCTTTCCCACCTGTACTTAGTCATGCTATAAACATGCTCTGGCAATGCTGCTCTTGCTTCTCTATTCCGATTAGGCTCTTATGCTCAGCCCATGACTGAGGCTGGTTTAAATTATCCTCAGCTAAAGCAGTGTTTTCCCCTTATACCAACAGCATCCAATAGCAGTCTTAAGATGGACAAAATTTGTTACGCTTTTCCACCACTATATGACAGAGATCAAAGATGTGTTCAGAGAATTATGACTGACTATTTCAGACACATCCTCCCTTTCCTGTCACCCTTTTCTGCGCCAGTTCTGCTCTAGCAGCTGGACATCTTAGTGTAGTGCCATTGATTTATTAGAATTGCACAATAGCACTTCACAGTACTGAAACTTCTTTAATTCTATGCCTTTACTTCGATCCAAGGCAAAATTAGCATGGAATGATAGGATCAGGATTGCCTCTCATAACAGAACACTGAAAATTGACATTTGTGAAATATCCAAAGAAGAAAGAAGAGGGCAGCCCTGAATAAGTACTATTTTTTGACTCAGAGTTCTTGATTCCAGCCTGTTGTTTTTTTTTAATATTCCACATGGATTATGACACAATGGGATGCCAGAGGATAGGGCACAGGTAGGAGAGATGACAGACATTGTCCTGCTGCAGTGCTGTGACTGGTCACATGCTGAAGAGGGAGGTCAGCAGAGCCAGAGGGATCAACTAATTGTTGGCTTATCACGTGCTGTACCCACAACATCAAGACGACACAAGCTGATGGTGACTTAGAACAGATGGCAAAAGAGGCAGCCTAGGCATTGTAATTAGGCAGCACATTTCAAGTCAGTGTAGTTTCCTGCTGACTCAAAGATGGGTGGATTGCCCTTTGGCTCAACAATGGGGAAAGGCCCTCAGCTGGCATCATTAAAGCTAACGTGCTTTTAGTCACCACTGTGTTAAAAAGAAGTGATGGCCTTGTAATAGCAAACTATTGCTTCTAGGAAGCACTTAAGAAACTTTGTGGAGCCTTCTGAAAAAAACAAAAATAATATTATTTTGCTGTTGCTTTGGATACATAGCAACACTATTCTGTACATTTCTCATTGCACAAAACAAATTTTCATGTTTTTAGATCTTGGATTTTGGCTTAGCAAGGCATACAGACACAGAGATGACTGGCTATGTTGTAACCCGTTGGTACAGAGCACCTGAAGTGATTCTGAACTGGATGCATTACAACCAGACTGGTGGGTTAAATTCTTTATTGGGTGTGTATGTGTGTGTATGTTGGGGAAATCTTAGTAAATTGTGGATTAATGGCTAACTCTGGAGTTTCTATGTGATATTTAATGTATTTAATTTCCCCCTTTTTACAATAAGTACAATACAAACCCTCACAGCATGACCTGATTCAGATTATGTTAAACTGTGGCATTCAAACTGCAGGAGACCAATAATTAGTTTCTAAAACATAGTATATAGCTTTGCAAATGAAATGCCTGAAGTGTGCAGTCTGCTTTTCTTCAAGCAAACATTAATTAAAGTACTATGGCTTCTCCTACTTTGCTTACTGAGAAGTTGTATTCTTTTCAGTGATGCCTATACCCAGATAGATGCACAAAAGATTTCATCTGAATTGAATTCTCACCTTCCATAAACTGCAGACAGCTACCATGGACTGTGTTACATAATTTTATTTTCATCACTATTAATTTCTAAAACTCAGATTAATTCAGTCTAATGATTTTGCATAGAATAGACCAGAATCTTGTTCTGTGCCTCCTGGTTAATTGATCAGCATGAGTAATTTCTTACTCAATTGCATTGTGATATGTGGACACACGTGCTTCAAATGCAGATGTTGACAAAACTATTACTACTGTGAAAAAGTTGTTTTGTTAGTCTAATGCAGGGGTGTCAAACTCACATCATCACAGCAGCAACACTTGACGTATCGGGACTAAACCGTGCGTAGGCATGGCCAGCGCGTGATGCATCCGGCCTGTAGGCCACAAGTTCGACAGCCCTGGTCTAATGCATTTCTCCTGTAATAGCACCTTTGAATAAAATGAAGCTAAAATATCTGAAAAAACCATAAGTGCCAGCCATATATTTTGTGTAACCAAATTAAGATAGAAAAAATCTGAATACACGCTTGCCCATTATAGTGTCCTCAAAATGGGTTGCTCTTCAACACCCCGATCCTCTTCAAGCATGATCAGAGAGTTGCTGGCTAGGAATTATGTTAGACATAGCCCTGTGTGTGTGTGTGTGTGTGTGTGTGCGTGTGTGTGCAGCAAGTTGGGGGAAAACTTCCTTTGTGCAAAATAGCTCATTGCCTTATAGCATTTAAAGAGGATTTCAAAACCATAAAATAAGAATAATAAAAGATAATGTTACAACATTGACTATCAGTTTTATGTTGAAAAAATCTGGATGACCATAAGATGGAAACAAAGAGTTAGACTTTTCTATTGGCTGCAACTTGTCTGGATTTTTGTAGCCCAGCTCTGATAGCTAAAGGTACAGTAATGTGACTTGTAAACAAGCAGATCTGTTACAAGCATGAGTAAAATGTGTATTTTAGTTTCCAATGCTGCTATTTTAACTTTAGCATTAAATCCTTTCTTGTATATTTCTCTCTTTCAAACAGTGGACATCTGGTCTGTTGGTTGTATCATGGCAGAAATGTTGACTGGGAAAACTCTGTTTAAGGGTAAAGACTGTATCCTTCTCTGTGCCCCTGTCTGAAACTGATGCTCTCACAGTTTGGACTGAAAATATAGATAACATAGAGGATTATCGTTAGGAAGAAATCTAGAATGAAAATTCAAAATACTTATACTTGCAAAAAATAAGTTCTGTGAGCACTGTTTAATCTAAAAATCTATTTTCACATATTACGGAATTTTAATTAATAGCAAAGTTGTGTCAAACAAGGTTATTTAATGTTTCTCTCTCCCTTTGATGCTTGATGTTCATCACGGGTGTATCTTTAGCTGTGTTCAAGATAATGCATAATAGATTGTGCAAGGCTTCACTTTCAAAAACAAACATTACTTCAGGAAGCATTGAGCGCCAACATAGCTCCAAGTTGGGTAGAGATTAGGGTTTGGGGGGAGGGGAGAATGGGATTAAGAACAAGTATGGGGGCACATGTTGTATTTGTCAGCAACATCTTAAAACTGTTGACTCTATTCCTAGTTTTATGGAGTTGCCCTCAGCAGCTGATGCATGATCCTGGGAAAAGTCATGCTTAGCTGAAGGTGCTCCTGACATGCATACCTTCATGTATGTCCACATGTGCTCCAAATCACATTTCACCCATCACTTCTCAATTTCTTCACAGCTGTGTCTGCAGCTCCTTAAACTAAACAAGTTTTTTTCTGTGAAATGACACAATTCAACCACTTTTTCATTTATAAATTCTTCTATAAGTATAGCCACAACTTCCAACATCCCCTCCCTCTGCTTCCTTCTCTGCAGAGTTCCAAGATTCACTAGAAGGAAGTCTAAGGTTACTATATACACAAGAGTTCTAGCAACTGCTGTTCTTTCAAACAAGGCATCTATGAATAGTCAGTAAACCTTTGATGGTGCCAATGGTGAGGGGGCTAGGAAGAGGGAAGAGGCCTGCTGTTTCAATGCAGGTGAGGCAGCCTACATCAGCTCTTCGCTTGGATCTTTTGCCAATCTCTTCAGCAGTCTGAAACCTGACATGCACACCACACACTTATCGCTGTTGATGAAGCAGCTTTTAAATGTTTAGGCAGGAGATCATAGATTATGCTGTTGGGCATTTCTGATATAAATTGATATTCTGAAGTTGTTCCTATTATAGGTAATCCTCAACTTATGACCACAATTGAGGCCAAAATTTATGTGGCTGTGAGACATTCGTTGAGTGAATTTTGTCCCATTTTATGATCTTTCCTGCCAGTTGTTAAGTGAATCATTGCAATTGTTAAATGAGTAACATGGTTGTTAAGTGAATCTGGTTTACTCATTGACTTTGCTTATCAGGTTACAAAAGGAGATCACCTGATCCCAGGACACTGCAGTCATCATAAATATAGTTGCCAAGCATCTGAATGTTGATCCCATGACCATGGGGATACAGCAACGGTCGTAAGTGTGAAAAATGATCATAAGTAACTTTTTTCAGTGCTGTTGTAACTTTGAACGGTCACTAAATGAACTGTTGTAAGTGGAGGACTATCTATACTTTAACACAAATGATTGGAGGTTGAAGGTTTTATTCTCCCTAACTATCAATGATCTAGCAGGAAAGATTCAGTATCTCTCAACCTAGTGATGCCAACAACGAGGTATGGAAGCAAGCGATATATCTTGCCCTTTTATACAAACAGTAGGACAAATATATATGAAGGATTTTTTTTTTGTCAAATTCAATGTCTGGCCTCTGTTGATAATACTTGATTCAGCCTGCCAGATCTTGATCAGCTCACCCAGATCTTGAAAGTGACGGGAAGCCCTGGAGAAGAGTTTGTGCAAAAACTGGAAGACAAAGCGGTAAACTGATATGTTCTTATTGTTTTAGAAAGTTTAACTTTCTGCCCAACTTTTATAAATGATGTCAACTGTAATTGTACATACGTATCCCACCACTCCTCCAATTAACTCAAAGTAATGCACTTTCTCATAGCCCCATTAATCTTCTCCAAAACCCTGTCAGATAAAATAGAGAAAACTGATGTGATGGTTATCTTCCTAGCTTTAATCTAGTATTTTAAATGACCACCCTTGTAAGCTTCTCTGACAAGAAAACAATAATATTATACCAGTATTTTGTTTTAATAATCTTTGAGTTTTATAACATGCATTATTAATATTCATTAGTACTTGTTTATTCCTGCATCGCTGTTGAGGATTGTTGGGTGCATTCAGCTCCTGACAAAAACCATTGAACACTAACTCTGAAATTAAATTAAATACTGGGGTTGTAACAGCTGGAGAACAACTTCTCTAAAGCAGAACTGGGAGGGAAAAATGGCCCTGGGTTTCCTGTTCTGTACACAGCCTGATGAAAGACAGCTTCCCTGCCAGTATAGGAAGGTTTTCCTGTCATGGAAAGGATATTGCATTATAAAAATTGAAAAAAGGAATGACAAAACTGTTGAACAAAGGCCAAAATAAGCTGGAATTTGCTAGCTATAAACATAGCATGAAAAAGTTATCTTTATAGATAGACAAATTCTTATTATGAAAATGGCAAATGAATGTAGATATTCAGAGATCAGTAAACTGAAATATTTCGTTTCCATAAATTGAAAGTGGAGTATTATGCATGTTTATTTAGATGCAAATCCTACTTTGGTTTGACTTTTGTTTAGTATTGCACCTTATATACTTGAAGAAGTCAGAACAAACAGGCAGAAACTGTCATCTGAACCATAAAGGTATTTTTTGAAGTGCCAATCATTGTTTTTAAGATGAGCAGCACCAAAGCCAGATACGGATGAAAGATGTCCTTTCTTTCTCTTCCTCAAAGATGCCCTTTCTTTCGTTTTCTATATTGCCCTCCTTACCTAGTTAACTAGCAGGGGCAAAAGGGTGCTCTTTTTATATGGCTGAATAGTCTCTCTCCCAGTTGTCTGCTTTCTGAACTCTCTCATTATATGAAATTAGGCAGCATGTTATACATTAGATTACAAGCTTCCATCTTGATATAAAGAGAGATGCAACTATTAGGAGCCATGAAGTCATATTCTTACTACAGTAAAATTATTACTTTTTCTTATGTACAATACAGCTCAAAGGAGGCTAATGTGGATCTTTTACTTTGTATAAAAAAAGTGTATGGCCAATATGTGGGCTTCTAATCAATCTATAGAGTTGATTATGATGTAACTTTTCAAGGTGACATTTATATGGCTTTATGAAAATGTTATTTTTTTTAGGCTAAAAGCTACATACAGACACTTCCTAAAATTCCCAAAATGGATTTATCTTTGCTTTTACCCAAAGCCAGTCCTATGGGTAAGTTCTTTTATAAGTTTTAATTTACGACAAAACTAATATTCCTCAGAAAGATTATACACTGAAATGTATTATTTAACTTTTATTCGGATGACAGATGAACATGTCAAAACAATCTCTTTTATGATTCTAGCCGAGCCAGCATATTCTGTGCGACTTTGATAACAACAAAATCTTCAAAATGTAATTAAGCATGAATAATGTATTACCCTCTGGATGTTGTTGTGAAAATAAATCCCCTTGAGTATAATGGGAAATACCCTAAAGTAAATGTTGTATTACATGCCAGTCTTCTCTAGCTTAGCAGCCACAAGTGGTATTTTTGGTATTCAAAACAAAACACGAGTTGCAAGAGTTTGGATCTGATCCCAGAGTAAAATTTTACCATTTCAAGTAGTGTCATTTGGTGGAGTGTTCCGAGTACTGCTAGCTCTCCAACTGGGCTGCTCTACACCTTGTGACAGGGGGTTGCCTTTTCTTACCCACATATTTTCTGGTCGAGCCAGTATGACATCAGTAACCAATCATGTCCCTGCTACAATTTCCATAAACTGGATCTGATGATATCGGAGGGAGTGATGAGAAGCAGTTATGCACATGAGCAGACTAAAGATTAATCTGAGCCAGATGATTGCCCAATCTGATTTTTTTTCTTTAAAATAAAACTGTTAAGGGAAATTAGCATTTAGAAGTGAATGGAGCCCAGTTAAGGTTCATGCATACTGTGCCTAATTTTGCAAGCAGGCAAACCAAATGTATCTGCACATGTATTGCATACCTCTCACACACATTTTGTTAACAATCTGATATTAGGTAAACATTAAGAATACTAGCATAATTTTATCAGATTGTTACATGCATAGAGTCATCTCAAACTATGAGATGGGCAGCAGATAATCACGAATACATTTAACAATGAATAAAATAATGTTGTGGATTGTTGAAGTTTGGCAGGCACATGTTGAAAACATTAAGGAAACCTGATAGGGATTTATGGAAATAGAGTCTGTATACTTGGTCGCCTTACATCTTCAGATTGGAAAAAAATATTAATTGAAAGGAATACCAGAGATTAGCTCAGTACCTCAAGATTTATTTAAAGAAACTTCCCTGCTGAAACAAGGTGTAGATTTTGCTAACATATTGTAAACAACTGTAACTTTCTGCTCAGTGGATAAGAGCAGGGCTGGTATTCTTGTTTTAAGTGGGGGATTTGTTTTTTTTTTAAAAAAAACTATACCTTGATCATTTTTTCTGCCAATTGGCTAGTAGCAGTCAGTATGCACTGCACTGCACTTTCCTCTTAGATTTGTGGTAAAAAACAAGGTAACAAGGGAACATTGATGATGATAATGATGATGATGTTATCTATTCAGTCATGTCTGTCTCTTGGTGATTCTATGGGCCAGGTCTCTTTGCATCTTCTGATCTTGCACTATTTCTTTGAGTTGTTTTAAGCTCTGACTGGCGTCAGCCTTGATATTGTCCAGTCATCATGTTCTTTGGCAGCCTTTTTTCCTTTTACAGCTAAGTTTTCCAGTCGTAATTGGTTTCTCCAGTGAATTCCCCCTCATGCCATGGCCATAATAAGTGAGGCACAAGTTTTGTGATTTTGAAGGGAACGTCAGGTGGTCCCATTTTCACTGTTTAATTTCAAGAGCACTTGAATTTTATTTTGAATTTCAAATAAAAAGTATCTTCCATTTCCTACACATTTCTAAATTTTACTCTTGCCTCCCCACTATGGTCTAGACAAGAGCACTTTTCCAAAACTTCTACTTGTAGTGAGAAGACATTCTTCAGTGGCTCCATGGTGACAACTGACCTGTAATGTAATGGTAAAATTTACAAATATACATCAAGTCACTTGGGTTTCACCCTGCCTCAAATTCCTAATGATAAAGCTTATAATGTAATTAAATTAGATAGAAGGATTTGGCTTGATGTATTACAAAGTGACCTGGAACTTCAACAAAGATGTTTTAAAAGTTGGACTTTGTTGAAGTTACAGGCCACTTTACAATCCATCAAGCTGAATCCTTCTAATTTAACTGTGTTGTAAGCTTTATCATATATAGGTCAAGTGACTTGACCTATATTTGGGCTCATCTTATATTGAGATTTTTCAAGAATATTGTTTCAAGTTCCTTCTATAGTACATTTCAACTACAGTAGTGAGCAACTTATATTTGTTTACTGAAATGTGAAAACTGTATGAAGCAAATATAGCCAATTTAGTTCACCAGCCATCTTAAGCTTTTAGATTTATCCTTCCTACAATAAACAATTACAGCTTTAATTTTTACAATATTTGTATCTTTTCTTGTAGCCGTGGACTTGCTCGACAAAATGTTGCAGCTCGATGTAGAGAAACGACTCACAGCAACCCAGGCTCTGGCCCATTCCTATTTTGATCCATTCAGAGATGTTGAGGAAGAGACAGAAGCGCAGCACTCCTATGATGATTCCATAGGGAGTACAAAGCTTTCAATAAATGAATGGAGAAGTAAGTTCAGCTGGACAATTTTTAATATATCCTTGCTCCTAGTGCACTCCTCATCAGAGTTTAGGAACCTGAAGTCACCCAATTCCTGCACACATAATAACTAGCTATATTAATGTTGAATATAGTCTGAACTGAAGTACAGGTTCTCTCTGAAGTAGACAAAATTCATAACAGAAGTATAGACTTCAACTTGACCTACACAAATACTAGTTAAGAAAAGTTATGAGGGTAACTCCCCCACTCTTTTTCGCTGCTGTTAGTTACTCCATAATTTTTTGGGTAAGAAGAAACACAAAACATTCAGCATACTTTAATATAATATGGCAACATCACTACACTGCATTTGTTGTCACCGTGTTGAGGGACACTTAATCCACCAACACATTTCTTATTTAGGTTTAAAAACTGAGTGTCAAGCAAAAGCACTTGGGAAATAAGTCTCCTAAAGAATAAAGACCAGGGACTATTAAAAAGGGGGAAAGAAAAAGAAAAAATAATGAGTAATAAAAGGAATAACCTTCTTTCTAAAGACACCACTAAATTATATGCCATAAACAGCTCACCAGAATACTTTTTTTAAAAAAAACTCCTATTAAACTTAGGAATTTTGTGGAGAACAGGACATGATGGTTATTGGACCAGTTGACAAGTATGGGATGTTAAATTTCATGTATGGAAAGAATATAGTTAAGAACTGGTTGGTGATATCTTTCTAGGAAGTGAAAAAGGAAATGAGGCACTCTTCCATTTTCTGACTGATAGAAAAATTCTTGGCAATTTATGGATAAACCATACTTGGAGTATTCCTCACATAATAGAACATTTTGTAATTTTAAAAATTAAATAACCCTAACTGCTTAAGCCTGGGGTTATGCAGCAAAAAATGAATCTATTAGATAAAAGTAAGAGACAGCAGGTAATGGCCTAGTTTGAACGATAAGCTGAAAACTTAAAAAAGCAAATGTTTATTTATAATCCTTTCCTATGAAACCTTAATAAAGGCAGGAAACAGCCCACTTTGCAGTGGGTACATTCATGGGTATATGATATGGAAATGACAAGCTAGAACAGGACTCACTTATACTGAAGAGATGAACTGATAAATTTAACAAATTTATTATTTATTTATTTATTTATTTATTTATTTATTTATTTATTTATTAGATTTATATACCGCCCTTCTCCTGACGGACTCAGGGCGGTGAACAGCCGACTAAAAAACCAATACAAAAAAGTTAAAATCGTACTAAAAACAAATATAAATTAGGCTGAGAATTTAAAACAGAATAAAACTCTAAAAATTTTAAAAAGTAGAAGGGATCAGGCAAGTCCGGCAAGTTGGAAGAGATAAGTCTTCAAAGCCCGACGAAAAGTCCGGAGGTCGGCAATTGTTCTCAGTTCTGGAGGAAGATCGTTCCAGAGGGTGGGGGCTACCACAGAGAACGCTCTCCCCCTGGGGGTTGCCAGCCGGCATTGTCTGCCTGACGGCACCCTGAGGAGGCCCTCTCTGTGGGAGCGAACCGGCCGGTGGGAGGCAATTGGTGGCAGAAGGCGGTCCCGTAAGTACCCTGGTCCTAAGCCATGGAGCGCTTTAAAGGTGATTACCAACACCTTGAAACGCACCCAGAAGTCAACCGGCAACCAATGCAGCTCACGCAGGAGAGGTGTCACGTGGGAGCGCCCCGTCGCTCCCATAATCCCCCGCGCGGCCGCATTCTGTACCAGCTGGAGCCTCCGGGTACATCCCAAGGGGAGCCCCATGTAGAGAGGATTGCAATAGTCCAAGCGAGACGTGACGAGCGCCTGTGCGTAGGGAGTCCCGATCTAGAAAGGGCCGCAACTGGCATATCAGGCGAACCTGATAGAAAGCCCCCCTGGCTACAGCTGTCGTATGATCCTCTAAAGCCGTGGGTCCAGGAGGAAGCCCAAGTTGCGCACCCTTTCCGTGGGGGCCAATGATTCACCCCCAATAATGATGGAGTCAGTTGGCTATATCGGGACGCCGGCAGCCACAGCCACTCGGTCTTGGAGGGGTTGAGTCGAAGCCTGTTTCTCCCCATCCAGACCCGCACAGCTTCAAGGCACTGGGACATCACTTCCACGGCATCGTTGGGGTGGTCTGGGGTGGAGATGTACAGCTGAGTATCATCAGCGTACTGATGGAATTCCACCCCAAAACCACGGATGATCTCACCCAGCGGCTTTACATAAATGTTGAACAGAAGGGGCGAGAGGACCGACCCTTGTGGCACCCCACACACTAGGCACCTCGGGGTCGACCGCTGCCCCGTCAACACAGATTGCGACCGGTCGGAGAGGTAGGAGAACCACCGTAAAACGGTGCCCCCCACCCCCAATCCCTCCAACCGGCGCAACATGATACCATGATATCAAAAGCCGCTGAGAGGTCTAACAACACCAGGATAGAGGAGTACCCCCTACCCCGGGCCCTCCAGAGATCATCCACCAACGCGACCAATGCCGTTTCAGTGCTGTAACCAGACCTGAAGCTGGACTGGAGCGGGTCTAAATAGACAGCTTCATCCAGGTACCGGGGGAGCTGCCACGCCACCACACTCTCAACAACCTTCGCTAGAAAGGGAAGGTTGGAGACTGGACGATAATTTGCCAAAACAGCTGGGTCCAGGGAGGGCTTCTTGAGGAGGGGCCTCACCACCGCCTCCTTCAAAGCAGTCGGTAGGGCACCCTCACTCAAAGAAGCGTTTATAATCTCCTGGAGCCAGCCTCGTGTAACCTCCCGGGAGGTCAGCACCAACCAGGAGGGACACAGGTCCAATAAACATGTGGTAGCGTTCAGTCTTCCCAGAATCCTGTCCACGTCCTCGGGAGCCACAGGATCGAACTCAGCCCAGATAACTCTCAAGACCAGGCTCAGTCACCTCGCCTGAACTAACCCAGTCAGCGGCCAAATCATCCTGAATCTGAGTTATTTTATCATCCTGATATTGAACAAAGTCCTCAGCACGTCCCTGCAAGGGATCCTCCCGCGCTCCCAGATGGAGGAGGGAGCGGGTCACCCTAAACAGGGCGGCTGGGCAATTATCTGATGACGCGATAAGAGCGGCGAAATAATTAGATTTTGCCGCTTTTATCGCCACTAAGTAAGTCTTAATATGAGCTCTTACTAGTGTCAAGTCAGATTCAGAGCGACTGGCCCTCCAACCGCTCTCTAGGCGTCTTTTCCGGCGCTTCATCTCCCTCAGCTCCTTGGTAAACCAAGGAGATAAGTGAGTTCGGCGCTGGGTCAGAGGCCGCAAAGGCACGACGCGGTCCAAGGCCCCACCGGCTGCCCTGTCCCAGGCAGCCACCAGGTCCTCAGCCGAGTCACGTGTCAGTGTCTCAGGAAATGGCCCAAGCTCCGTCTGGAACCTATCAGGATCCATCAGGCGCCTGGGGCGGAACCACCTGGTCGGTTCCGCCTCCCTGCGGTGAAGTGCAGCGGTCAGAAAGTCGAGTCGAAGGAGCGAGTGGTCAGTCCATGACAAGGGTTCCACACCTATATCCCCAATATCAAGACCACTCAACCACTGACCAGAGACGAAAACTAGATCCAGGGTGTGTCCACCAATGTGAGTCGGGCCCTGAATTACCTGGGTCAGGTCCATGGCCGTCATGGAAGCCATGAACTCCTGAGCCATCTCAGATGTTTCACCGATAGATGGCAGATTGAAATCCCCCATGACTATAAGCTTGGGGGTATCAACTGCCACCTCGGCTATAACATTGAGAAGCTCGGGCAGGGTCGTTGCCACGTGGCAGGGAGCCAGGTACGTGACTAACAGACCCATCTGCCCACCAGGACCCCACCTCACAAAGATGGACTCACACCCAGCTATCTGAGGTACAGTGGCCTCCCTCGGACCCAGACCTTCCTTAATAATGACCGCTACTCCCCCACCCCTGCCCTGGGCTCTCGGCTGGTGGAATGCAAGGAAACCTGGTGGGCACATCTCCACGAGGGGAACCCCCCCCCTCGTGGCCCAACCAGGTCTCGGTGATACCAGCCAGGTCCGCACCCCCCTCTTGAAGAAGGTCACATGAGGGGGGCCTTATTTACAACGGACCTCGCATTGCATAACAACAGCCGGAGCCTCGGGTCCTGAGACTCTAAACAACCCGGGGAACGGGAGTAGCTCCGGGGACCGGGGCAAGCAATCGCTCGAAGGCAGCGAGTGCGTGCCCCCACCACACGATATGGTCCCCTGCTCTCGCCATATCTGCCCCTCCCACATAGCGTATTTATCACACAACCCTCAACAGAGGGCTCAATAGGAGCCCTCTTGCCTCCAGAAACTAAACCCCCTGTGGCATCACAGACTGCCGGGCCTGGCCCTTTCCCCCCCGGGTTTCCCCCCAAACCCGCACCCTCCCCCACCCCAGAACCCCCTAAAACACCCGTTAAAAAAGCACTTAAAAACCCCTCAATGCCCGTTTTGCGACATGCCACCTCTCGGGGTCCCAAAACCCGTCATTAAGGTAGGCCCTCGATAACGTAGAGGGCCAAACCCGCGAGAGGGGGGAATCTCGCAGGGCAAGAAGCGTAGGGAACATCCGAACAGATATGGGCAAGAAAATGGGGGCATGGCATAGGTCCATAATCATAGTTCAAAAATGTCCTGAAGCAGGACCAGGTCAGTCAGGAGAAACGCCACTACCCTCTCACGGTAGCGGCTAGGAGTCTCTACATTCTGATGTTGATGTTTAACAACGACAGGTCCATTTTTTTAGTCCATATCGAATTATTAAGTATTCACATATTGGAAGCATTTTTTAGCCATGTATTGCCCGTTATCTTCAGGGTGGTAGTCAACGCAGTGTAAGTCTAATATACAATTCAATGTAGTGGGTTCATAAAATTATAACATTTAAATTAGGTTTTAAAAAGCAGCTAGCAAACTAAATTCGTACCTAATAAAAGTAACAAATAATGCCACCTATAATAATGTTTTAAAATATCATTTAAATACAGCAGGAGAAATTACCCATCTCTTTGTGAAATTCAATAGAATGGGATACTACCGGTAGTAAGAATTGGTCTTTTACAACCTTTTAAAAAACAGCAGTTTAGAAAGGCCTATATAACATGAAGTGTTGCCATCTGTTACTATTGTTTTTGTTGCTGTTCAAAAATTATACTGGGATAGCAACAGGTATTTTCAGCTGCATTCAATCTTCCATCCATTATGGTCTACCAAAATATGTTCAGTGTGCCTTTATTGTTTGTACAAAAATGCACTTACATGTATGTAAATTTTGCTTATCTTTAAAGGGCATATTTACAGTGAAATACTGTCATTCAGCCCAATTGCTCGGAAAGATTCCAAGAGGAGAAGTGGAATGACCTTATAGACTCTTGCATGTCTAACGCTGAGTGACCTTTCCAATGATACATAACCATCGATATTTTGATCCTAAAGAAGAGTAAAGATAAATCAGGATGAAAAAGGCCATATAGATATAGCACAATAATAGTGAATCAACAGAGGCCAACTTTGCTCTGAACATCAGAGTGATACAACAACCTTGAGTGGCACAAGTCAAGGCGATTCTCATTAAATCTCTTTGTGATAAAATGTGATGGCTATGTTTTTCCTTTTCTTGTACTTTTTGTAACTGGTTCCATAAACTTTGTCTAAAAGTTAAAGTAAATATTTCTACAAGTGAATAAAATCTTTCTTTCTCCTAATATCTCCAATTAAATAAAAAAGCATGTTTCAAAAAAGAAAAATATTTATATAATAAAGGAACAGTTGCAAAGAGCAGTTACATTATGTTCCTTGTGATTCATTCTGACTAAATATTTTACATTTGAAACAGATCTCTCACTTCTTAATGGCCTTACATTAGCCATATAGTATTGCAATTGAGAAGTATTTACATCTTTAAGCATTGATAATTCCCAACTGCCATGATTTTCACCAATATCCCAGTATGTTTCTTTGCAAATGTTAATTCTATTATTATTTAATTTGGGATTTGGGATATGTGCGTGCACGTCACATGTTCACTCCCACACACATATACGAGAGCCAGGGATTTACAATTTAAGATAAAAAGCAGAACTGAATAGCCTGTTGGATTATAGATCGGACTCATTTGGCAATATTTAGTGCTTTAAAATGATTGAAATGTATAATGCAATGAAATGAAGAGTACTTTCATATTACTGTAATTCTCAGAAGCATTTTATGATAATCCATGTTTATTTTCACTTCTGCCAATTTGAAATGCTAAGAAAAAAAAATGAAACTCAAACTGCAGAATATCTTGTAATCAAAAAAGTGTCCTCACCCGTTATTTTTATTTGGAAATGCAGATGATTCCATTAAAAAACTTTCAAAACATTTTATTATTCTCTTTATGAACATTTTGTTCTATTATCACCAGTGAACAATATATTTCAATGTTGAAATCTTGCAATTTTTCTGTTCTCCTTTTATTACTGATTTGGAACAGATAATTTCAGAAATAGAAAAAATGATTCTAAATTGAGATGGTCCAATAATTACAAATAGTTACACTGAACTATTGCATTGAAATTTAGCAGCATTCAACTTGTTGCATTTGTCATATTTTGTGTACTGATAAAAGACAACAAAACTCTAGGAACATTCATCTTGTGCTGCTGTAAAGACACGATTTCCAAATATATTCAGACAGTAGGCACCAATTATTTACATTGTGCAGCTAATGTATTAGTTTTTATTATTTTGCTTATGTGCCCTTAAGTGTTGACTCTTAGCAACTTCATACATAGAACTTCTCTACCATGATCTATTTTGCATATTGCCCATTTGATCTTTTGAAGCTGCACCCATTGCCACTGAAATTGAATCCACCCAGTCTACTGGTGGTTGTCCTCTTACTTTTTCTTCCATCTTTCTCAGTATTAGGCTCCTCAGAGAGCCAGGTCTATCTGTTAAGTGGTGGTTTTTAGTATACCAATTCAAGCATGGAACCTCCATTTGAGTTCAGAGATTATTTTGTAAGTTTTGTTTTTCCATTCCCAATACTATCTTCAGTTTTTTTACATCTCCTTGTAGAGATCAATATAACTTCTGCACAGCCACTTTAATTTTTAGATATTCCATCTGATAATGTACACATATATAGGCTTGTCGGAAAACTGTGTTAACAATGAAATCATTCAAAAACTGCTAAGTTTTTCTCCTGATCCATTTCTGTTTCTTAGGCAAATAATGTTTTCAGATTTTCTTCTTTACAATTTCCAACTTTGACATTCATCTCTAATAGAAGCACACATTACATGTTTTCTTGATGTCAGATTGAACCTGACCATAAAACACATCAGAACCTCCTCTTCTACACGTGACTGGAACATAAACATAGATAACTATCATGTCAAGAGTTGTCTGTGATGTCTGATATTATTCAGCCACTGACTGCATTGAACCCAAATAGTTCTTGCTCCATCCTTCCTATTAAAGCAACACCTGATCTTTGTGCCCCAGGTAGTAAACTGAATTGTCAATTTTCTGATGCCTAAAATGTCAGTATGAAGGCTTTGGGTTTACTTTTCCTGCATGACAATAAACCAACACAGCAACTGGATGTTCCTAAGGCTTTCATCTAACCATGCCACAAACACTGGTACTACTCCCAAGAGCCTCCGCTCTTCTTTGAGAACCTATGCATTGCCATCTGACCCAAGAAAGTCAAAATCCAGTACAGAATTACATTATCTCTGTGCCTTTATTGGATAACTACAGTAGTTTACCATTGCTTTCTTTTATGCAATACAAAATGCCTTTGCCGGTGTCACTAAAGTGATCATCCACCTGAAGTGGCCTGATTCAGCTACTTGTTTGCTTTTTCATTTTTGATGAGCTTGTTAGGAATCTATCTTCATACCGTACACTCCTGGTGTTCTTTGCTCATCTCTCAAGGACACATACCACCACCACACAATGAGAAAGCAGGACTGAGTGATATATTAATTCTACTCTTCACAAAACAATTATCACCTTGGCAGTGAAAATATCTGAGTTGCAAACCAATCTTATTTTGGAAATGACTTTTCTCTCCAGAAATTATTTGGAAATATTTCTCTGAACTCTGTTCTACTCTGTATTTGGAACTCAAAATTATCCCTTTTTGATACCTAATTTTAGTTTTACTTTAGTTCAATAGAAATATCTATGAAAAACAGTATCAACCAATTATTAACAGAAAATGAGTATTAACAATTGTTAACTGCTATCAAAGAAACTTAAAATTATGCCGTTGTATCAGTGTAACATTTTCTTAATGTATACTTCCAAATCTGTTTCAGAACATTGGAAGCAAATCATCAATATTGATCACACTGGTATTTAACTCTCAGCCACTGAACCTCATTGGTTGATTTGGAGGAAATAATTTGCTATCAGCACATCCTACCTCAGAATATCCATATTTACTTTACTACAGCCTGACTGAGAATACTTCCCATTCTATAATAGCAGCTGCCTTTTAAGGCACTGCATTTTTCATTTTGAATCTGCATTCAGTAACACCATGAGTAGTTTTAGCCAAATGATTATACTATGCCTGTAATAAAGGTATAAGCATGTTGGTGAGCAAACTATGTAACAATTTCAATTTATCATTTTATGCTGTAGCTTGCTAATAAGAGTGTAAGAATGAGTACACAAAGTTCTTCCTCTTCCTTCTACTTAGCATATATGAATTTAGCACCATTGCAATGTAACTTTTTTTTCACATGAATCACACAGCTTATACTGTCTGGCTTCTTTATGTCACTAGCTAACTCATACATTTGGAATCCTGGTAAATAGCATATGGCTGCAATTTATTTATTGCAATTATAACAATTAGCAATGGGGAAAAAGTTCTGTATATCATGTAAAATCCAGCCTCTTCACAAATCAAAGTTTAAACAGTACAGCAGTACACATCTTTCCTATTTCCATGTACCCGAACGGTATAATCCAGGACTGGCACCTTCAACCTGGTGTTTTCCAACATATATTGGATTAAAATGCCAATGATTGTAGTAGGGGGGTGATCACTTTTGGAGCAGATTGAAGACTGTCTCAGACCCAGGTTCTTTAAATTTATGGGAAACAGGCTCACTTATTAGTGTGGCACATAATGTTAACATCTGTAGTTCAGCAGGCCATATTCAGACACTTGTCATTTTGCTGGGCAGGGCCTCCCAAAGCATAAGCCTGCAGCAAATTGCACACATGCTCCAATCTACATATGGGATACACACGTTCTTACACGGAAGTGACTCTCCCTGTAGGAATTGGATCAGGTATGGACAAGCTCTTCCATTTGCTGCCTCAGAATGATTCCCAGCACTTTTCCTCCCTGCATGTCGCCAGAATTCAACTTAGTTCCTAAAACCGGCCTCCTGAGGCAGCCAGTTTCAGGAATTACCCCCACCCCCACCCCCACCTAAATGTGTCTGTCAGCCGCCACCACGCAGGGTTCATTAGCCTATCTCGGTCACTTCCCCCCCCCACCACCACCCTCCAATCCCACCGCTGCCCCCAGGCCTTCCCAATTCTATGTCCGGAGAGGAAAAGAGGGGGGGGGCGGTCCTTGTCGGGAGGGGGGCCGAGAAAGCCGAGCGCGGCTGCAGCCCCCTCCCTCGCCGCCTCCTTCCCTCCCTCCCCCCTTTTCCTCTCCATCGTTTGGCCGGGCTGCGCTCCTGCTTCTTTTTTTTTTTTTTTGCCGCCGCCGCCTCCATCTTGCCTTTCCTCGCTCCCTCCCCCCCACCCACCCCGCAACAGGAGCCGGAGCCGCGGCGGAGGCACTGAGGCAAGAGGCAGCGGGGCCGAGCGGGCTGGGAATCGCAGGCATGAGGGGGCGGCGCTGAGGAGATACGGGCTGAGCCGACATCTTGTCCCCCCCACCTCCACCCACCCTTTGCCGACTGTGCAATCCCGAGCGCCCCGCAGAAAGCCAGGGGCCCCCGCGGAGGAGAACAAGGAGGCGGCCCAGGCAAGTAGAGAGTCAAGATCTCCCCCCACCCCAACCTCTCCGTGCCGCCGCAGTCGCAACCTCCTTCCCCTTCCCTTCCTCACGGTCCCCCTAGGATCGCATGAAGGTGACCGGCTTGGGCGGGAGCTGGGTGACAGAATTAGAAAGGCCTGGAGCCCTCCGAGATGCGGGGCAGGGATCCTTCCACAACGCCTTATACCGAATTGGAGGGGAAAAGGGAGAGCGACTGAGAACGCGGGGGAAAGAGGGAAACCGCTCCCCGCCATCTTGTTTGCCCTCATAACCGGGACATCATTGGCCACGCCCACCTTCCCCTTCATCATTGGTCGAAGCAGGGACACGTCGCTCCTGTTTGGAACCGGGAGGATGCGATTGATTCCATTGACGGATGATGGACAGCGCCGCTTTCCAATCCGAACACGACTAGGGATGATTCCTTTACCTGCTATGCAATTAGTGGAGGGATTTCCCCCCCACCCCTCCCCCCTCCCAGGGCCTTGGAAGACATTGATAAATTCATATTCAGGCCTATTTTTTTCTCCTCCTTTCCCTCCCCCCCTCCGTCCCTTTGCTGTTTTTTTTTTTAAATCTGTGGAAGGAAGTGAGGCGGGCTGCCGTTTTGAGAGATCAAAATTGATGCCTTGTCGGTCACGTGACAAGAGCCTCACTTGCAACAGGGTTTATTAAAGCCGTTCCCCTGGGAAAGTATTTTCCGTTGGAGGGGCCTGGGGGAATTTTCGGTTGGGATCCGATACTTGATATCGTGCAACGAATGCCTCGTTCGGTAGAAAAAGCTTTGCGTAGAACCCAAATTCCGCCCAGAGGATTCAGGATTGGCAGTGAGGATTCTACCAAGGCAGCTTTTTCTAGATATAGCCATGCCTGTAGTCCAACGATAGACGCTTCTGCTGCCTGATATCAGTTGCTAGAGAATCACTACTGGGTTGAAGGAATCGAGAAAGCCTTGGCGGAATTCATGGCTGCCCTTCTGTATTCAGGCAACAGAATAGAATAGAACTAGGAATTAAGAATGAGAATAGAAAACAGAGCTGGAAGGAACCTTGGAGGTCTTCTAGTCCAACCCCCTGTTTAGGCAGGAAACTCTATATCATTTCAGACAAATAGTTATCCAATCTCTTCTTAAAAACTTCCAGTGTTGGAGCATTTACAACTTCTGGAGGCAAGTTGTTCCACTGATTAATTGTTCTAACTGTTCTAGGTTGCTTCTCTCCTTGGAAGTACAGGGTAGAGTTACACGAGTCTTGGAAAAGATGCACCGAGATGACAGAAAAGTTTTCATGCGTTACCTTCAATATAAATGGCTGATAGAATGGAATTAAGTAAACGTCAGTTTAAGCTTACTTTCAATCTTTCTGTAGAATTGTAGAGAGAAAGATTTGGGATATACTTTAGAGATCATCTAGACTGACCCTCTGCAAGAATGCACCATTACAGGATCTCAAGCGGATAACCATCCAGTTAATTAAATATGGCAACAGTATAATGTTCCTCAGGCCTGAAAACAGAAATGAGCCCCCCTCTTTGAAGTAGTGTATTCATTTTGAGTTGAGAAAACTCTTGTCACTTGAGTATATTTATCAGTGCTCAATTAATTTCTTCTGGGGTATAGGGCATTTTAAAAACAAAATGGAACACAATACATAAGCACAATTCTTTTAGTAAATCTCTGCATGCAATGTTTTGATTGGTTTTGTCTGGTGCAGAAAAGTCCTGCTGTGAAAGTATAGCTTTAATGTCTGATTCATTGGCTACATTGATGCTTCATTCTAAAGTCAAAAATGTTTTCTTTAGTTTTGACTTAAATCTGTTGCATAAATAGGTATTATAGCGGCTAAAGGAGGCATGACTATAGTCAGTTGTGCATTATACAAATCATAATACATTGGGAAATATGAATCCTGTCATCGGCACATATTTGACCAATTAGTTCAAAACATTTCTCCACTTCTTCCCCTTTCTTTGTTGGTCCCATATATTACATGTCCCAATGCTTCAGTAACTGTAAACACCAGGAATGGCAGATTTTCTATATCATGGTGTCTAGATCCAAACATCTGTTTCCTCCCTTGGCTGCCTGTTTCCTTGTTGCTAATAAAGCCCAACTCCAGTCCTATAGCTTTAACAAGGATGTACATGGTGCTGTCTTAACCCCCATGTCTAACTTTGGGGCCTGAGTTAAAAGAACTTAGAGATTTAGTATGCCATTTAAACCCACCAGATTTGCAGTATCTAGAACTAAAAAGTATTTGTTTCAAATTCTGCTTTCCACAAATCCCAAAAGGTGGGTTTTTTGTTTTTGTTTTGTGGCAATATGTCAACTTTTACCCACTGATGAATGAAGGAAGGGGAGTGTGAAGTGTTTGAAAACTGTTTCAGTAGTCCTAGGTAAATTGGCATTAGTAAATATATCTTAATTAAAATCTGGAAGGATAGCTAAGAGGCTGATAAAATTGCTTGAAAGCCTTAGTAGATTGCTTATTAAATGGAAAATATTACAATATTCAAATCAAATATTAAAATCAAATATTATTGCAACTTAAAGCAATATTTATTTGTATTTAGTATTTGTATATCCTTTTTGTTTTCATGTTGTTATTAAGTTTGGACATGCTTTTACTAGCCCTTAAACTGTAATTTTTATATAATTAAATAGATGAAGTTTTCCCTAACTATTTTCTCTTCATATCTGGGAATATTTAAATGAGAGAAACAATACAATATGGGGTGACAGAGAAAAGGTATAACTCTATAAACCTCTATAACTCCATTAGATCTGTACTGTTTGAGAAGAAAATGTTATATAGATTTTAGGCATGGTATGAGAAAATAAAAGCTTACTGGCCCCCAAAGAGGCAAAATACACTGGCCTCTTACCTTCTCTGAACCTTCACTTAACTGCAAGGCCCTATATAAATAATCTTTAATGTGATTTATGAGCAGTCACATCCAAAGAATAAAAAAAATAAACCAGATTTCAGAATTCACTGTAGGGATAAATCTAAAGTTGCATACACACAAATAGTTCTGAGCCTTGTTTCTAACCATATTTTATGTACCTGGCTGTGGAATTCTGGGAGTTGAAGTCCATACAGTTTAAAGTTGCCAACATTGAGAAACACTGAACTAGAAGATTCAAGTTTCTAAGATCTGAAATACATGGTTAGATTCAATGTTAGATATTAAAGTAGTTAATAGGTATTGTAGGCTACCTATTGTAGCCTACAATACCTATTAATTACTTTAGTATTGTAGTCCTTGATGAGCTACAGATATTCTGTTCTGTTATGGGGTTTGGTACACAGATAATGGGAGTTTAAAACTTTTCCTCATGTTATGAAATTGTTAAAAATCACATGCATACTGGCACTGAAATGTCAATTGTTATCTTTGCAAACTATTTCCAGGACCAATGGTTTCTTTGGAAAGAAACAATTCCCTCCTATTTGCATGGCTGTATTTGGGGTCCTTCTGTAGCTGTAGTTGTGGAAATCAAAGAAAGTATATATTTAATATGTTTAGTTTGACCAACTGAGTACACAAAAATAAATACTGATGATTGGAGCCATGGAGAACCATTCCCCTTTTCACAAGAATAGACAGTCAAAAGAGGCTATTCAGGGGGCAGCTGTCTTTGCTTTCATCCCAAATTCCTCAGCTAGGCTCTACAGGAAGCAATAAAACAGGCAGAATTTACAGGCAATACATTTTGAATTCCAGAACCTTGTCTCTAAGTGACTTACTTGGGCCGATGTTCTTGGGTATGAAGACATTGCTGATGGAAAAAAATAATGTTGAATTAAAATGATACACAGAATAAAGTACTACTGCATGTATCATTTTAATTTAGCATTACTTTTTCCATCAGCAATGGAAAAACTTTATTCTGTTCACTGTAAAAAACAGTGCAACAGCAGTACATAAGGGTTCTTATAGCAGCAAATCCTATATCATTCCAAACAAATGGCTACTCAGTCTCTTCTTAAAAACCTCCAGTGACAGACCACCCACAACTTCTGGAGGCAAGCCATTCCACTGGTTAATTTTTCTAGCTATCAGGGAACTTCTCCTTTTTTAAAAAAATTGATTTATATGCCACCCTTCTCCGGAGACTCAGGGCGGTTTACAATACGTTAAGCAATAGCCTTCATACTTTTGTATATTTATACAAAGACAGCTTATTGCCCCCACAATCTGGGTCCTCATTTGACCTATCTTAGAAAGGATGGAAGGCTGAGTCAACCATGAGCCTGGTGACATTCGAACTTACAGTAATTGCAGGCAGCTGAATGTTAATAACAGCCTTTAATCTGCTGTGCCACTAGGCTCTCCTTAGTTCTAGGTTGGATCTCTTTGATAAATTTCCATTTGTACTTCTTGTCCTGTCCTCAAGTGCTTTGAAGAATAGGTTGACCCCCTATTCTCTGTGACATCCTCTCAAATATTGGAAGACTGCTATCATATCCCCCTAATCCTTTTCTTTGTTAAACTACAGGGAGAAACACCCGGTTCCTGTAACCATTCATCATATGTTTTAGCCTCCAGCCCCCAATCATCTCTGTTGCTCTTCTCTGCATCCTTTCTAGAGGCTCAACATAGTTTTTCTACCAAGGTGGTCAAAACTAGATGCAGTATTCCAGGTGTGATCTTGCCAAAGTAGTATAAAGCAGTACTAATGCTTCATAGGATCTTGATATTATCCCTCTGTTGATGCAACCTGAGACCGCATTGGTTTTTTGGCAGCTGCAGCACACTCATATTTAAGTGTTGTCCACTAGGACTCCTAGATCCCTCTCACTATTACTGCTATTCATACCACCTATTCTATAGCTGTGCATTTCGTTTTTCTTGCCTAAGTGTAAAACCTTACTTTTCTCTTTTTTTTAATTGAAAAAGTTTTACAAATACAAATCCCCCCCCCTTCCCCTCCCTAACCCTTCCCTCCCCTCCCTTGACTTCCCTTGTGACCTTAAAATTACAATTCATTTTTAACTCCCCAAATATTAAAAGGTGAAATCCAAATCCTATCATGATTCCCCCCAACTACTCTGCACCCTGTATATACTATAAATTTCTACATAACATTCAGCTAAAAGCTATATGGTACTTCTTTGTTTGATATTTATTCTGCACATAGTCTATCCATTTCTTCCATTCCCACACAAAAGTATCTTGAGTCCGGTCTTTTAAATATGCTGATATCTTTGCCATTTCAGCAAAACTGGCCACCTTCAAAGTCCATTCTTCAATAGTATATAAAACATCTTTTTTCCAATATTGACCTATTGATCAGTAACCTAGCTGCTGTAACTATATATAATATCAGTTAATATCAGGGTATAGTTAACGATTTCTCAGTGAATGAAACAAAACCTTACTTTTCTCATCACTGAATTGCATTTTGTTGGATAGAGCCTAATATTTTAAGTGCTGATGCACTGTCTACTAAAATGTTGACTACTCCCCTTCCCCAGAGCTTGATGTTGTCTGCAAATTTGATGAGTTTCCTTTTTATCCTCTCATTTAAATCATTTATGAAAAAAATTGAAGAATACTCAGCCTAAGACAGAAACTTGGGATATCCCACTGCATGTAGATGTAGTTCCCTTGAGGACTACATGTTTGCAGTTGGTCAGCCAGTTATGAATCCATTTGGTGGTGAACTGATACATTAGAAAAATCCTACATTTTTCTAATGTATCAAGAAGTAGGTTGTGGTCTACTTTGTCAAATCCTTTCAGAAGTCCAAGTGTACTATGTCTGCAGCATTTCTCTGGTCCACTAATTTGTCACTTTGTCAAAGATTGTAATAAGGTTTGTCTGGCATGATCTGTTTTTAACAAAGCCATGTTGACTTTTAGTAATAGGTTTGCTTGTTTCTGAATCATCCTTGAGCAGTTTTGCTATTAATTCTAATTTTATATTTCCAGAATTATAAAAGAGAGAAAATAAAATTGGCTCTTTGTTCCCAGCAAATTATGGAAGCTCCTTGGTTCAAGTTAATAAAACTTCTGTATATTATGAAGCCCATGTGCACAACTAGATTATGAATGCTTTCTAAAGACATGCATTGATCATCATACATGATTTTTTTGTTCTCCTTTTTATGGGACCTTTAACTTTTCTCCCTGATGAACAAGTCTTAGAAAAATAAATGATTAGTAACTATTTTGTTTACAAATAGTTTACAAATAGTTCAAGTAATAGTTTTAAACCTTTACTTGAATGAATAAAAAAATTTCCTGAACAAAAAAATTGTTTTCAGTCAGCCAGTCACAATCTGACGCCACTAGTACTATTACCTGATACCGGTAGGTAATGCTGCTCTTACCTTAAGCCTTTCCCTTCCTTCACTTCTTTGCATGATTTCACTTGCATTTGCTTTCCATTTCCTTTTTTCCTTCTTTAACAGAAACTTTAAAGGATACATTCCTTTGCTGTATCTTCTGTATAAACAAAAATCTAGTGACACCATAAACAGTAACAAATTCATTTTCACATTACCTTTCATGGATCAGAGCTCATATCATCAAGCCATGGAATATAGCCCTGTAAGAAGCACATTAGAACTCTATGAAGCTTCAATTTGATCAAACTACCTAATTAAATCATGGAATCAGTTTAATGCATCTCACTGAGTATATTTGAATTCATACAGCTATTTGATAGACTTCTGTGCATCAAATCTTGGACAGTTCTTACATTCCCCTCTATAAAATATTCTACTGTCATGGTAGGAATGAAGGGAGAAATGTAAAATGGAAAAATTGCTTTGGAATCTTTGAAGCTTTATAGTCCTTCCTTCAGTAAAGCAGAATATTGGTTTCTTATAAATGTTGCTTTTAAGCAATGAGGTAATTACATTTAACTATTCAATAACTAAACTCCTTAATTAATGGCTAACCCTAACTCTACGCATAGGGCCAGGCATTTCTTCATCTTTCAGAATCTTCTATTGAACCTGATACTTACAATTGCTGGCATTCACAAATTTATACTACTGCAGTCTTCATTTTGGGAATGAGCTGTAGTCATCTGTGATTTATCATCTATACTTGGCTTAATAAATCATAGTTCATTTGGCTTTGCACAGTAGCTACAAATTCCACACTGGCATGTGTAACCCATCACTGTTTAAATTCAGGCCTTGTGGTCTAATTTATGTACTTCGGCTGTTTTCTTTCAGAATGTTCAAGTATTAGAAAATGTGCGCATTATTTTGTAATATGTTAGTTGTTCTTAGGAAGGCTATTACCCAACTCTGTATTTTGTAGTTTTTGGAGCATCATCGCTGTGCTTTTAAATCTAAAATCAATTCTATATTACATCAATACATCTAGCAAAAGCACCAACCAATATTTTAGCAAGTGCAGAGAATTATAGGGTTTAAGGGGACCTTAGAGGTTATATAGTCCTACCCTCTGTTCTGATCTGTTCAGGATCCCCTACAGCATCTCTGACAAATGAATATCCAATCACTGAAGAATTGCAGCAAAAGAGAACTCACCACTTCATGTGGCAGTCTGTTTCAGTAGCAGTCAGGTCATATTACTGGGAGATTTATCCTAGTGTGTAGCCTGAAAGCTTTTCCTTATAGTTTTAACCCACTCTTCTGGTCCTGCGTTTGGAGCAATAATAGAATAGCAACAGCATTTAGACACACACACACACACACACACACATATATATGTGTATATATATATATATATATATACCACTTACAGCCCTCTCTAAGTGGTTTACAGAATCAGCATATTGACCCCAACAACCTGGGTCCTCATTTTACCTACCTCAGAATGATAGAAGGCTGAGTCAACCTTGAGCTGTTGAGACTCGAACTGCCAAACTGCTGGAAGCTGGCAGTCAGTAGAGGTAGCCTGCAGTACTATATTCTAACCATTGCACTACCACAGCTCTTAAACATAATTCCACTCCCTCTTTGTGTGAAAGTTCCATTGTAGCCTTCTGGAATGGGATCCAATCCTAATGATATTCTGGAAGTCCTTAAAATCATTGGGTGGTTCTCCCAAGTTCTGTGATAGGTTAGCTGTGCTGCCTGTCTCTTTTGGGTTCTTCTTTTTTAACATGAAATCTGGTTAGTTGGATGTTTCTTCCTCTGTTGTTTTTCTGCTTTTAAATGGTAATATATCCAGAGTAATTCTGGAGTTGGGTAGCCTTCAAATGAAACAAACCGACTGCTATCATATCTCTTCTCAGTCTTTTATGTAGGCTAAGCATACCCAGATCCTTTAAGTGCTCCTCATAGGGTTTATTTTCTTCACCTTCCACCATCTTGATACCCTTTCTATGAACTCGATCCAATTTGTCACAGCTGCTTTTGAAGGACAATGATTTGGATTTGCACTGCTGTTAAAGATAATATTTGCTTTTTAGCAGCTGCCTCGTACTCCTGGTACATGTTCCATGTATGATCAATAAGGTCACTCTGGTCCACCCTATTGCATTCTGTAGCATTCATTTTGTCCGTGTGCTCAAATCTATCTATATAGTTTGGATTTTGTTTCACTAAAGTATTAAATATCATTCCCAGTTTCCCCTCATCTGCAAACTAGCATAAACCAAGTATAGTTTGTGTACAGTTGAATTCAGAAGACAAATATTGTACACACCGTAACAACTATGCTTCCCTCTTTCCATCTTGCTTGAAGCCTCCCACCCCATTTTTGGGGGGAAGTTGCCTAATTACTACCTTAGATTGGAAGAAAAAAAAGAAAGAAAGGTGCTTTGGACTCTTTTACTAATCTCCTGTTTCATGTTTGCTTATTTGATGAAGTAATTCAATCCTTGAATTACCAGCAACACTATTCTTTGATTCCTTAGAATTATTTTTTATTCAGTAATGTAGGTGGACTATGCCCCAGAGATCTGACTGTGTAATATAAAGAATGTATTATAAATATCTTTTAATTTGATATTTATGAATTTATCTGTCCCCTTACTATTTACTGAACAGATTTTTAGGTCATTCTTTAGTATTATAGTCAGAGTAATACGAAGTGCTAGATCATTGTTAGTTTCTTCTTAGTGTTTTCCTGCAAGTGTAGGGTCACATTTTTTGAATCAACTGAATATTGATTTATTGATTACAATGGGATTTTTTCAACTGGCTTGTTGCCCAATCCCAAGGTCATTGGCTGAGTAGGAATGACTGGACCAAAGTCACCCAGCTGGCTTTTATGGCTAAAGAGGGGCTAGAATTCACAGTCTTCCAGTTTTAGCCTGATAACTTAACCACTAATACAAACTGACTATCTTATATGATAATAAAAATCAATCAATCAATCAATCAATCAATCACAGAAAACCACAATAGCATGGAAAGGTAATGTAATTAATTTGTGTGGGTAAGATTTGATCAGTCAGTCACATTCCTTGCTAGACTAAGTTTAATAGTGAGAACTGATTACTAGGTACTAGTTGAATATTAGAAGCAGAATGCTGAGAATTTCATTTATTTTTCTATTTTTTTTATTAATATTTGGACGAATTTGTTCACTATGAAATGATATTGTAGTGTTATTTCTTTCTGCTGGAAGTATTATTGTGTATTCACTTAAAAATATGAGGCTTGAATGTAAGAATTAGATACCGTGTAACTTGGACTAAGTTGCTATTGCTAATCTAAATTCACTTCATAAAATTATTTTGAAATTGAAATGCTTTGAGTTATATGCATGCATTTAAGTAATATATTATTGATTGCCTTACCCTCTACTCTTGAAGCAGTTATCTTTGTAGTTGTCTGAAATACTGAAAGATGAGTTATATGATTAGTGAACTTAGAGAATTACATAACAGCTTTTTGGTATTTTTTGGGCCAAGAAATGGAAAAAAATCTGCTATATTTTATTTATTAGACAAATGCTGGCTATCCCTTTTATGCATTACATTAAATACCATCAACGATTTGGAGTTTTCTAGACAGTTCAACTAACAGAAATTAATAAGAGTACAGATAAAATCTAACGAACACATATAAAGCTGCAGAATAAAAATAAGCACTAAAAAGTAGAAAGATCTAGAAAAACAGTCAAATTAACAGTCAAAAGAATTTGGGGGTGCCCTATCTTTATTTGCTTGAAGCATTCTGAGAAAGATACTTAAGATAATTTAACAATCTCAGACAATTTTTGTGATAATTTGTCCCTAACTCTGGTAGCAAGTCTTTAAATTGGTTCCGCAAATAGTTGGAAGCTGTTGAATAGCACAAAGCAGTTAGATAACATAATGGCCATACTTATTAACAATTTCATTCTGTTTTGAATACAGTATCTCTGTCCATGTCAAATTTTTATTGGAATATCCATATGTGATAGAAGATGCCCCATACTCTTAAGGTTACGTTGACCCAAATGACAATACCAGCTCCAAGAGCACTCCCAAATATGAATAATTTGTTAGGAGAATCCAATCTCCTGGTTAAAATTTATTTAACTGGGCAGAATAACTAAATGGCTTGGATAGCATTCTTTGCATTTGTTTTAAGCATTATTCATTGAACAAGTGATATTGGCTTGGTTAAACAATGCTAAGTCATAATAACTAAACCACTTTGTGTAACATCAGAAACATATTACATAAGTGCTTAGTGCACCATATAAATAGTTATTCCATGTTGCCTGAAGTAGCCTAAAGCTTTATTTTATGGCTATCAGATCTTGGCTTCAAAAATCTGAATATTATTAGTGCATCTAAAGAAAATGCTATTTCTTGCCGATCAGATTATCTGATTTTTGCAGCAGAGATCCGGTAGCCCTTGTTTATTTATTCTATTTGATTACTGGAGCCAAGTTCAGCCACTGATTAAAGAGAGATTGAGAAAGCTGAGTGTAGCCCAGTGATGGTGAACCTACAACACCCATGTGACAGGCCATGACATTTTGGCTGACACACCACCATTCACCAACTCATTCACCATTCACCAAGGAGCCTGGATAGCTCTGCAGACTAAGCACCCTAATTAACATCCAGCTGTCTGCAATTACTCCATGTTCGAATCTCCCCAGGCTCAAGGTTGACTCAGCCTTCCATCCTTTCTAAGGTAGGTAAATTGAGGACAGAGTTTGTGGAGGCAATAAGTTGACTTTGTATAAATATACAAAAGTATGAAGGCTATTGCTTAACACATTGTAAACCCCCCTAAATCTTCGGAGAAGGGCGGCATGAAAATCAAATTAAAAAAAAAAAACCCAACAACTATTCTTGAAAGCACACTTCATTCTCACAAGATTTTTGGAGGTTGCGGAGACTGCACAAGAATGTGGTGTGAAGCTACTTCAAGAACAAAGGCCTTGTGCAATCTGGAGATAGTTTGGGTAGGCCTGCCAATAAAAGAGAATACTGCCTGAAGTTAAGAGGTGTGCCGCAGATCTGGAGATCACATAGTTGGACTGTATTTTTTAAAAATAAATACGGATAGTCCTCCATTTACAACAGTTTATTTAGTGACCATTCAAAAATACACCAACACTAAAAAAGATGACTTATGACCATTTTTCACACTTAGAACTATTGCAGCGTCAGGTTATGTGATCAAAATTCAGATCAGTGGTGGGTTGCCCCCGGTTCGCATCGGTTCTATAGAACTGGTGATAAAACCGGCAGGAGGCTCCACCCACCGACCCTGACATCATCAAAATGCTTTGCATGCGCAGAAGCTTCTGCGCTTGTGCAGAAGAGTGCATGCCTGTGTGAGCGAAGCAAGCGCGCACGCCCGGCCCCACTGCGAACCGGTAGTAAAGGTAAGTAGAACCCACCTCTGATTCAGATGCTTGGAAACTGACTCATATTTATGAGAATTGCAGTGTCCCGGGATCATGTGATTACTTAAGTGATTCATTTAACAACTGTGGCAAGAAAGATAATAAAACAGGGCAAAATTCACTTAACAATTGTCTTGCTTAGCAATAGCCATTTTGGGCTTAATTGTGATCTTGAGTCGAGGATTATCTGCGTGTAAAGAATTGGGTTTTTTGTTTTGTTTTTTCTTCAGTGAGGGTGGGAGCCTCAATTGGAGGCTTTTAAGAAGGGATTGAACAGCCATTTGTTTGGAAGGGTATAGAATTTGGACTAGAAGACCTCCAAGGTCCATCCCTTCCAATTCTGTTATTATGTTATTTTCTGAATTTTTGACATGCTGAGGCCAAAGGTTTGGCCATCACTGGTATTGTCTGACATTTCAGTCTATACCCTTAGATATCTTTTACCTTGTTATAAAAGAAGACATTAAATTCTGTTATTGAATTTAACCCTTGATGACAACATACAGGCAGTTTTTAATGACTGTGTGATAAAAGTACCTTTTTTTTCTCAGTTCCCCAGCTTAGTTACCTAAAATTCCATTGTGGTTCTCATACAATATTAACTGGTGATTTAATGATGTGGCTACATTGATTGTAACATTTAACATTCTCCTCTAGCCTTTTAATAATAATAATTTTTTAAATTGTAGAATATTTTTAATATTGCCCTTTTATGGTGGGTTTTTTTTGTTTTTTGTTTTTGTTTTTGTTTTTGGATACTGCAGAGAATCATGTGATATGGATGGTCATATAAACAGGATGGATAGTAGGATGGAAAGAGACAGACTGACTGACTGACACAGCCAGCACTTTAGCACTTCTGAGAGTAAACTAATTCAGTGCTGCCATCTGCTGCCATCTGCTGAGGTAGTAGAATCCTAAAGTAGAATATTAATTTCCAACATCATCTTTGGAAATGGACTTTCCCCTTTTGGGGATGGAGAGGGTGAAATGTTGGAAATCACATCATATTTAGATATTTCCAAATCAATTCTGTTACTTTTAGCTACAGGAGAAATCTTTATATGCTACAGAGTATCGGTGGAGGATACTTTTTATATGTTTATAAACATGGAAGTAAAATAACAATATTAAATAGAAGTCAGTAATGTGATATTGGATCTCGTTTATTTTAAAGCAGCAAAAAGTTTCGCAGTTCAAAATTTTCTGGGAAATCTGTATTACTGATAGTGTCCCATGGTAATTTTCTGCCTAAACAAGCAATGTATGTGTAACTGCTGTTTGTAAACAGGATTTAAAAATTCCTTAGAAGGATACCTGCCAATACATGCAAAACGCTGGTTTTTTATAACAGTATGTACCTGTATACAATAAAGTGGTAGTTGATGCTTTCTTTGTCTTTCAGGGTGCTGTGTATGCTGAACATTTTATGTTTAGTCTAGCTAAACTATCTTGTGATTATATGTGGTTACAAAAATGAAGACCTTGGATTCCATAGACATTCTGGCAATCCTTTTTCCCTTGGAAGACAGATATATTAAGTTCAGAAATTACAAGTTAGTGGCCAAAATGTTTGTTTTCTACTAGCAACACCGTAGCTTGTTATAAACTAATTTTTTAAAAAACCCAATATAATACTTATTGACATAGAAAAAAAATCCTATGTGTCTATATTCACATATTTTTCTTGGCAATTAGTTTCTAAAGGTTTTTCTACTTCTAATGGTTTGGCAGCTTTAGAAAGCTCATTTATTTAAATTAAATTGCCCCTGAATAATGATTACACCTTTCAAAATAATAAGGTTGAGAGGCAGGATTTGCTTTTTGTGCAAAACCAAACTGTAGGCCAATCTACATTAGCAGATTTCTGTTTTAACAGGAGCCTTATCTGACAACAGCTATTTGGCACTGTTATTTTATTTCATAGTGTTTATTGTGCTTCAAATATTACAGTCAAACTTGATTAGATTCTAGTGAAAAAGTATAATTCCTAATTTTCATGTTTTGCTTTGATTAAAAGGTTTTGCTTACATTTAATACTAAGTTTTCTTTTTGTTATAAGGAGTCATCTTAGTGAGCTTAAAGTTTCTCAATTGGAAGGAGTTTGAAAAGATTTGCTTATGCTTTAGATTAAATGTAGGTAGCTGTGATGTTGGAACCTAGACAGACTGGTTTAGTGTAATATATATACAAGCTACAGCAAGTTTGGTTTGCTGTCTGGTTAGGAAAGGAGATATTTGGAAACCATCCAGTTGAAGTTAGCTGCAACATTCTATGTTGCCTAGAATAGGTAGCATCGTTATAACTATGGATATGTATCTTAAACAAACTAGCCTCAAGAATCATGATTTGAAGAGTAGATGTTTTAATCTAGCCATGGTTGGTATTAATTATTTTTTTAGGATAAAATATTTAGCTGTGTTCTTTAGTGTAACAAAGAAACTCAATTTCTAATGTTCAAAAGATAGCCATACCCATTTGAATATTATGGCTGCTCCAATAATTTAGTCATTCTCATTTATTTGTAAAAAGAATTGGCATGCTTTGAAGCATCCTCAGCCTTAAACCCCAAGAATATTGTGATATTACAAATAATATTACAAAAACTTCAGGAATATTACAAAAATGTCAGGAGAGACTGATTTTGAAGGAAGTGAGATGATATATTATTAAATAAAACCTGTTTATTGCCTGGATCCCAGCTTGTGTTACAATCATAATTTGGTTTGCTTGGCTTTGATGTAGGTTATTATGTGAATCTTGTCGCTGTGGGAATTGCTAACCACTTAAATAATATTTATAATCTTGCAAGATTTCTTATGTGAATATATATTAATAATTTTGGTTCCCGTGACTTTGAAAATTCTGCAGGGCAATGAAGATCTAGCTTTTCACCCCAGCAAAGTACTAGGATAAAAGTGAGGTCAACAAATGCAGGGGTAACTGCAGTCATGATCAAAGGTTGTGGCACTGAAATTGGATATAAGATGTTGTTTTAGATTTAGTTGATCATATTTATTCTGTTTTTGTTAGATGTCTGTTTGTGAGCCACTTAGGATGACCCATGTAAAGATAAGTCCCCATGTACAGTAGGTTTTCTAAACAAACAAACTGGCGTCTCTAGAGTTCTATAGAACCGGTAGTAAAACCGGCGGGATGTCATCAAAACATTCTGCGCTTGTGCGCGGCCCTGCCGCAAACTGGTACTAAAGGTAAATAGAACCCACTCCTGATAGTGTCCCCTGGTTTATAGCTTATACAGTATATTGTCAAAATTTGGCCAGTTGTGCTTTATTCAATAAACTATGTTAACTAAACTGCTGTTGGGTGTGCTTTGTTTTTAAGTACCACTAATTAGAAATCATTCCAAGCAATTCATCAGCTAATAAGTTGGCCTCCATGAACTAAAATGATGTGCACATGCTTGAATATAGTGGTGTTCAAACTATTTTCTGTTGTACTATCTTATAGGTTTTCTAACTTGCTGCTATGAGGAAACCTCGGAGGAGGTCCAGGCAGACTTTAGAGGGAAGACGTTCTCCTTCACCATACAGTTTGAAATGCTCACCCACCCGAGAGACCCTGACATATGCCCAGGCTCAGCGAATAGTGGAAGTCGATATTGATGGCCGTCTCCATCGCATCAGCATTTATGATCCTCTAAAGATCATTACCGAGGATGAGCTAACCGCCCAGGACATCACAGAATGCAACAGTAACAAAGAAAACAGTGAACAACCCCTTTTTCCTTCAAAATCTAAGAAAAATCAGTGCAAAGGTAAAAAAAAGGAGACGTGCACCAAACATGCTTCGGGAGCATCTTTTCATCTACCACAGCCTAGCTTTCGCATGATTGACTCTTTCAGCCAGCTAGATGCACCACCCTTGCCTTCAGCTTACTATCAATATATTGAGAAACCACTCGAGGATGTTGACGCTGAAGTGGAGTATGATTTGGATGAGGAGGATTTGGCCTGGCTTGACATGATCAATGACAAAAGGAAGAGTGATGGGTATGGGTCAATTTCTGCAGAGACTTTTGAATTGCTACTGGATCGTCTGGAGAAAGAGTCGTATTTGGAGAGTCGTAATAATGGAGCCCAGCAGACTATGATAGATGAGGATGCTGTTTGTTGTGTTTGCATGGATGATGAATGTCATAACAGCAATGTCATTTTATTTTGTGACATTTGCAACTTGGCTGTGCACCAGGAGTGTTATGGAGTTCCCTACATCCCTGAGGGACAATGGCTTTGTCGCTGCTGTTTACAATCCCCTTCCCATCCTGTTGATTGTGTCTTGTGTCCAAACAAAGGTGGAGCATTCAAACAGACCAGTGATGGTCACTGGGCTCACGTTGTTTGTGCCATCTGGATCCCAGAAATCTGTTTTGCGAACACTGTGTTTCTGGAACCCATTGAGGGAATAGAAAATATCCCGCCTGCCCGCTGGAAACTAACTTGCTACATCTGCAAGCAGAAGGGCATGGGAGCAGCTATACAGTGCCACAAAATGAACTGCTACACTGCTTTCCATGTTACCTGTGCCCAGAGAGCTGGTCTCTTCATGAAGATTGAGCCCATGAGGGAGACAAGTCTCAACGGCACTACATTTACTGTGCGCAAAACGGCTTACTGCGAGGCACATTCCCCTCCTGGCACTGTGAAAAAAGGACATGCAACTACTGCTCATGAAGGAGATGCGGACATTGTAAAGAATGTGACAATGGAGAGGGTCAGTCCCAAAAATAAAAGCAAATTAAATTGGAAGCAGAAAGTGAAAAAGGAAAGCAGTGCTTCTGCACCTCTGCTAATGGTCACACAGATCCCTTCTTACCGGTGAGTGGCACAGCTGATCCAGCCATTGTTTCGGTATAGATCCATGGCTTAGTAGTCAGTCTTCCATGGTTTCTGCTTTCAGAAACCAGGGAACAGGACTTAACCTATGTACACGACTTAACCTATGTACAGATTCCAATTATTCTTCCTTGTACAGTAGTGGCCAAAATTGTGGAAACATTTTGGGAAAAGTGTTTTTTCTAAAACTAGCTAATAACCACACTTTTTTTGGAGTACTACCATAAAATTATATATCAATGAAAAGATAATTTAATCAAGAATGTAATGCAATAACTTTTATGAAGGATTTGCTATTAGAATAGCAGTTACAATATAAAGAAGAAAAGTGAAACACATAGAAAAAAATGAGATATACAAAAATTATCACCATAGAAAAAATGAGATATACAAAAATTATCACCATGTCAATTAATACTTAGTTGGGTAACCTTTAGCATGAATTATGGCCTTACAACGTCTTCCAATGGAGTGAACCAAATCTTTTAGTTCTGCAGCTGTTATAATGTGAAACCAAGATTGAATAATTGCTTCTATTAACTGGATCGCTTTATTGCTGGGTCGCTTCTGACTAACAAGTTTCTTTAGTCAGCTCCATAGATTTTCAATTGGGTTAAGGTCTGGGCTATTCCCAGGCCATTCCAGCAGTGGAATATGATTATCTTAAAACTCAAAAACAAAAATGGTGTTATTAGCCATCAAACCTTAAAAATACACTTTTCCCAAAAGGTTTCCACAATTTCGGCCACTATTGTAGAATAAACAATTCCTCCAAATGGCTTATAAGGCATTTAAAGAGGCAGATAAAAATAAATATTATTTGAAATAAGCAAATGAATAAACTTTTAGGGTCCCTTCTAAATAGCCAGAACAGGAGGAGCAAAGTCTAGTCTTCCTTCCCCCTCAATGTCTCTCTTTAGGGATCATTCCTACAGGGTTGTTGGTGGTAGTGGCCCTGTGGGAAAGAAGTTAGAAAGATCTATCTAAGAAAATTCGGGATGAATGAGGCAGCCTTACTATGTGTTTGAGTATAGCCTCAGCCATTAGCTAAGCTTGTTTCTTGAAGTTCATATTGTACAAAAATGTTTTTTGAAATACTGAATTGCTTTGGTTAATTAAAACTGTGAAGTAAATTTTGTTCGTTTGAGCTCATTTGGTGGATGGGCATAGCTCATTTTACTATTACTGTTGCTGAACTGGATCTGTACAACTGTTTCTAGTGGCATTAATTTTCCAATTGAAAATCTTCTAATCTGAGATACTGCATAGTTTGTATTTAAAGCTCATGTGACTAGAGAATTAGGCAGTGGTCCATATTGCCTGAAGTAGAGGACTTACCATGCTTCATATGGATTTACGGAATCTGAAATTGGATTTAATAAGGGATAAGCTCTTTTGATGCTATTATTTTCCCCAGGCTGAATAAAATCTGCAGTGGACTCAACTTCCAGAGAAAGAATCAGTTCATGCAGAGGCTGCACAATTATTGGCTACTGAAACGTCAGTCAAGAAATGGTGTACCACTGATACGGAGACTACACTCTCACTTACAGTCCCAAAGAAATGCAGAACTGGTATAAGAATTTTTCATCATGATAGTGCTGCTGGAGTAGTATGAAAGGGAAATGTTCGATAAACTGAATGGGAAGGTTTAGGAAAGAATTGGATGAAAACAATCCTTTCTGGAATAGCTATTGTTAGTTAGAATAAGTTAGTTAACTTTGAAAGTTTGAATGAATAGTAGTAATGCAATCATTAAATCTTCTCTTAGTGGATGCTTCCATTGCATAGTTCCTTTATTATCAGTTATGGTTGCATAACATCAAAATTTTATATTATTCTGTAATATAATACATCCTCTGATAATAAGCCCAATTGGGCTTTGGACACATGCACTAAAATAAGCCCTGCTTGAAAATATGCCCTTCCTAAAAGTATTTAAACACTTGCGCAGCTGGTCCCCGCCATTTCCTCTGGTTTCCTCCACGCACCCCAAAATAATAAGACCTCTCCAAAAATGAGATCAAGCGCTTATTTTGGGGTTCAAAAAAATATAAGACAGGGTCTTATTTTCAGGGAAACACGGTACATAATATAGAAAAGAGGCAAAACCAAGATGAGATACATTCATGAAACTATTCCTTAAGCCTGGAAATAAGGTTAACTCATTCTATAGAGCAAAGTTTTTATTCTTTGTGGATATCAACACTTGGATTGTGGCTATTAATTATTAAGATGTTCTTTCTCCTATAGAGGAATAGTTTTCCCAATTCTAACTTTTTAAGTGCAGTTACTTATCACAGTGTCCTGAGTGTAATATGGTATTTATCTTTTTGTTCTATCCAGATATATTTATTATGGGTGCCCATGTACATTTATTTATTTAATAAATGTACATGGGCACCCATCTCAGATATATAACTCTGAGTGGCTAAAAATATTAAACATTATCTATCTATATCTATCTATATCTATATGTATGTATGTATGTGTGTGTATATGTATATGTATATGTATATGTATATGTATATGTATATACAAAAATCAAAAAACACATATCTGCCACAAAAATGATAAAAGCAATAAGCAAGACATTCAGCACAACTGAGAAATGGGACCTGATCCACATCTGGGGTACCTGATTCGAGCACAGAGCCATGTCTTCTAGGCTTAACAAAAGACCAATGAGGAGAGGGCTGACCTAATTTCCAGAGGGATGATATTCCAGAGGGCAGGTGCCACAACAGAAAAGGCTCTTCTCTTGGGCCTCACTGGCCGACATTCTAAAACAGACAGGACCCAGAGCATCCTACTGGACTGAATGGATGGGTCAAAAACAACCTGGGAAAGACAAGCACATAAGCAACCTAGCACCAAGACTTAAGATTCACTTGGGCTAAATCTTTATGGTTAAGCATTAGATACTGTATTTTAGGTAGACCCTATTTGTGAATTATTGTGGAGAGAAAGAGAAAATTGCGAGATGTGAAGTGACAGAATACAATCTGTAGCAATAAAATGTTATCTCCACAGAAGGAGCAAGATGAAAAGACTAGTGCAGTAAAAGAAGAGCTTAAATATTGGCAGAAACTTCGACATGACCTAGAAAGAGCACGGCTGCTCATTGAATTAATTCGTAAACGTGAGAAACTCAAACGTGAACAGGTAAATAGAAGCATGTCTTGATGGTGCTTTAGCATCATTTCTGTATATTAATTGCTACTGAAGTTGCATATGCATTACAGATTTTTATAGCTACTGAAGGATGAATTAATTAAGTCATCATTAAATAATTCATGAAATTTATTTGCCACTCATCTCATATTGAAACAACTCCAGGTTGCATATAAATATGAATAATATTTTATGTTCATTAGACCAAGAAAAGGGATTATATTAATTATTTCTATGCTGATTTCCAGTTCTAAGCATGTTTATTCAGAATCAAACATCACTTTGTTTAGTGTGACTCACACTTGATTAAGTGGCCATATAATTGCAGCCAAAGATAAATCTGGAAATGGACTGGAAATTGTGTGATTAAAAAAATGTTTTAGGACACATTTGATTGGTTCAAAAACTCCAGATTTTTCTCTGGGTGGTCCATGCTCAAATAATAATAATAAAAATTGTAAAAGCAAAAATAAACCCCAGAAACTAAATCTAGGAAAACAAGCACATCCCTAGGACTACACCAGTAATGTAAAATCAGTTTTATTACTGAACTGTTTAGGGAAATATGAATATTTTTGTTCGCTGTTACAAGAACAGCAGGCTGCCTGGATCAGCTTCCCTGGAGGGGATGTGCCATGGTCCTTTCACCAGTTATCACTTGTCTAATAATGGACCTTTATGTATCTGTATAAAGATGGGAAGGCATAACTGTATGTTATTTAAGTTAAGGGTTTCAACAAAGCTATATTTGAAAATTTCACAGTCATGAAAAATGCCATTTTACAGCTAAGTATCTGCTTTAGTTTGCAGTTTTATGCTTTAAATAATCACTGTCTTGTTCTGACAAACTGATATATGTTGAGCAGAGTAAATTTGGTCGTTTTGAAATTTATGCTCCTATGTACTATCAGGCAATTCCATACATTGGATAGCTCCCTGTGATTTGTTTACAGTCGATTTTACAGTGTTATATGATGAATGAGTGAGCTTTGCAGATTTATTATATATGAAAAGGAAATATTCCTTCTTTTCTCCTCTCTGATATCTCTAAATAGTAATATTATTCTGATTTCAGGTAAAGGTTCAGCAAGCTGCTATGGAATTACAGCTGACACCATTCAATGTTCTTCTGCGTACAACACTGGATTTACTGCAGGAAAAGGATCCAGCCCAGATCTTTGCAGATCCCGTAAACCTGAGCGAGGCAAGTACCTAGATACTTGATTAAGATGATCTGAAGACTCTGTTTTAGAGGAATAGCTGTATCAGGGATTGGCAATGCAGCACTTGGGAGCATTGAATCATTTGGACTATAAAAAAAACCTCCTTCAGGACTCACAAATTAAAGATAATCTTGCAATATTACAAAGAGTTTGAGGGGTGCGAATTCTGACATTTCACAAAATCTGTCGCTCTTGCAAAGTTTCTCTCATTTTTACAGAGATAAACAGTGCAATATTCTTGTTCTTTTATCATCAAATAAAAGCGTTTATAGTGCCCAGCAACTGAAAAAAATAAAAATAAAACCCTGCCAGCCCTTGGACAATGTAAAAATGCAACTGGCAACAATAAAGTCTTGTTACTTGATTATTTCAAGTTACTGTTTCATAAAATGAAGTATTTTTGAAGAATAAACTGCTTGCGCAAAGAGCTACCAAACTGTCCCAACCTGAACACTGTCTATATCAGTGTTTCTCAACCTTGGAAGCTTGAAGATGAGTGGACTTCAACTCCCAGAATCCCCCAGCCAGCAGCGCTGGCTGTGGGATTCTGGGAGTTGAAGTCTGCCCATCTTCAAGCTACCAAGGTTAAGAAACACTGGTCTATATGGAAATGGACTCTTATCTCTTAGCAAGATAGTTCTGTTTACGAGAACTGAAGGGAATGTAATTAAATAAGTAAGTTGCATTCTTGTAACTTTTTGTTCAAACCCAGTGCCAATAAGAGGACATACAGAATACTTATGATGGGTATACCCTGGTTGGCTAGTAAATGATTTTTGTAATTGTACAGGTTTTATATGTTTAGGTTCCAGATTACCTGGAATTCATTTCCAAGCCAATGGATTTTTCTACCATGAGGAAGAAGCTGGAGTCCCACCAGTACCAAACACTGGATGAATTTGAAGAAGATTTTAACCTTATCCTTGCCAATTGCATGAGGTATAATTCTAAAGACACAATTTTCCATCGAGCAGCTGTTCGGCTCAGAGACCTTGGAGGTTCAGTATTACGCCATGCACGAAGGCAAGCTGAGAATATTGGCTTTGACCCCCAAGTGGGGATTCATTTGCCTGAATCTCCAAAGACAGAAGATTTTTATCGCTTTTCTTGGGAGGATGGTAAGTTTCTGAGCTATTTCTGATGTAATAAAGTCAACTACATGCATATAAAAATGTAAAGCAACTTAAGTCATTATGAACTTCTTATACAAAAATATTTAACTGATTTCAGATTTAAGTGATGAATTTTCTGCCTGTGGTATAATGTTCATAATGTAGTATAATGTTCAGCTAGGTAGGAATGGTGAGTAGCTCTGGCTTGAGATGCAGAGAACTTTCTCAGTTGATATCACACATCCAATATTTCTAATTGCAGTTGACAATATTCTTGTTGCCGAGAACCGAGCTCATCTTTCCTTGGAAGTACAACTGAAGGAACTACTGGAAAAGCTGGACGTAGTGAGCACCATGAGGTCAAGTGGTGCCCGAACTCGTCGCGTTCGACTCTTGAGACGGGAAATCAACTCTGTCAGGCAAAAACTGGCTCAGCAACCAAATAAAGCCATGCCAAATGGAGAATCGGCTCCATGGGAAGAAGGTCTGGAAAAAATGCTGCAAAGTGATGAAGATAGGGAAAAAGGTGAGAGACTTCACTAGATTTCAATAAGTCAGTGAGGAAACAGTTTTAGTTTAGGCTGGGCTGGGCTGGGCGTGGTAAGTGAAAATACCCTCAGGAATCTGCTCACATTCATCTTACACAAGTCTGTTAGAAGAATCCTTGCTATAATTATTGCTTTTAATAATGCATACCAAAATTATTTAAACATTGAGTCAGAGACGTCTTCAGGATTTGTGATACTTATCATACTGCCCAGTACAAATTGTACCTCATGATAAAATGGTGAGTTTGGAAGAAAACAACCAAGGCTAATCAGATTTGCCAGACTTGAATCTACTTGGCTGCAGCCCAGAATATGTATCTCTGTAGCATCTATAGGGAATACTAGGTTGGAACATTCTGTGTGCTATCACATATCCTGGAAGTATTAAATAGTTCTTTGGGGAAAAAGAAGAGAGGCGGGGAGGGAGAAAAAGGAAGGAAGGAAGGAAGGAAGGAAGGAAGGAAGGAAGGAAGGAAGGAAGGAAGGAAGGATATGAATCGCCAGAATAGGTGGCTGCAAAAGAGATAAATGCAGTTTTAGCCTTCATTAGTAGAAATTCAGTTCATGGAAAGCAATAGTGGGCTTTTGGTTATTATGCCTTATTCAGATTCCATCTCAGCTGTTGTGTCCAGTTCTGAGTATTGCCATTCAAAACAAATTTAGAAAACCTAAACTGGTATAAAGAGGAACCTGTCAGGAGGCATTGAGTTAACTGGGTATGTTTAGCCTTGAGAAAAGAAAATTAAGGGAGGATATAATAGCACGATTCAAGTACCTAAAAGGGCTTTACAGAAAAGCAGGTTGAGACCTGTTTTCAATGAGATATATGTAGCTAAGAATTGAATTTTGGGGCTCTTGGTGTTCTCTGAGCTTCCATTTGTTCTTGCGGATATTTCATTCCCAGGCTGGGTGAAATCATTAGTACCTGGGGCACTGAAATTTGTTATTTGTTTATATGTGATAAATTGATCTGGCCTGGCTTAAAACATTTATAATTTCCCAATTGAAATTGTGTTTGTACAGCTAGTCCTCGATGTATGACCCAAGATTTCTGTTGCTAAGCGAGACTGTTGTTAAGAGAGTTTCCCCCCCAATTTTACGAGCTTTCTTGCCGCAGTTGTTAATCGAAGCACTGCAGTTGTTAAGTTAGTAACATTGTTATAAGTGATTCTGCTTTCTCCTTTGTGCTTGTCAGAAGGTCGCAAAAGGTGATCACATGACCCTGGGACACACTGCAACTGTCATAAATATGAGTCAGTTACCAAGCATCTGAATTTTGATCTCATGATCATGGGGATGCTGCAATGGCGTAAGTGTGAGAAATGGTCATAAGTCATATTTTTCAGTGTCGTTCTAACTTGGAACGGTCACTAAGTGAACTGTTGTAAATCGAGGGCCACCTGTATTTGTCAGTGTGTAGTGAAATTGAAGAATTTTCCTCATGTCTTCCGACTGCCAATTGATTTTCATGGTTACATACTGCCTATTTGTCCTGTAAAGCAATCTGCATGGTCCGTGCATTGTATGTTGTCACTTGACATGTTTTGTCTTCTTTGTCTTTATGTTTGCTTTGGATGCTTTGGATAGATACTGATGATTTAGGGGCTGCTGTAATGCCAACAAGTTATACTATGCTGTGTTGTGGCCCGTCAGTGGCCTGTGCACCTAGTAGCTGATTCTGACAGCGAGGAGGCTGGTGTGGTGCTGCGCCAGCAACCTGTGCAGCTGGCACTCGAGTCAGACAATGAGGAGTCTGGAGAAGATGTAGTGCCAGAGGTGGGGATTCAGCCAGGGTCTTCAGAACCTCCAGAAGCTCCCATAAGTGAAGAGGAAGAAGAGGAGGAGCCTCTTCTCGATGCATGGGCGCGCAAAGCTGCCAAAAGGCAGGAGTGAGTCCTCAGGAGGAGGTCTCCTCGAGAGTAAGGCTTGGGGCTATTTGGCCACTCCCTTAGCCTATTTAAGGAAGGACGACAACTGAGGCAATTTGCAGGGAACAACTTCATTCACTCTCCTTCGTGCCTTGATCTTAGTTCTCTGCAAATTGCTTCTGGGCTTTCTGCCAACCGTAGTAAGATTATGATTATTTATTCTTTGGATTCTTGTAGGCTGTTAAGAAAGTTAATTAACAGCCTTTGTTTGAAAAAGACTGATTTAATTTAGTAAACTAAGGTTTGTACAGACTTGGTGTGTGCTGTGTTCTTTGAGGTCCATAGCTGGGGCAGAACAACCTGGGAGTAATTTCTAAGATGTTTTTAATGTGTGGTAGAGCAGCGGCGTCCAACCTATTGGGCACCAGGGACCAGTTCTGTGGAGAAAGTTTTTTCATGGACCTGAGGGGATGTGGTTTCACGTGCTGCCTGTATCCCAGCAATGGGTTTTGCTTGTTTGCGTGGCATGGTTTCTGGCATGCTGTGGACTGGTGCTGGGGGTTGGAGATGCCGGTGGTAGTGCTATCCTTTTCATAGGTTATGTACGTTGTGTTACAATCAATCACACAACACATTAACCAACACATAGAAAAGCAAGAACTAGAACCTGAACAGGAACAATCAAGGAAGAATCTACACTCAAATCAAAGAGCAGTTGAGAAAGAAACAATACCCCAATGGAGGCTGGTACCCCAAGCCACCATATTTAAACAGCAAGAAGACTTGACTCCTTCGTGCATTAATGATGTACCTAGCCTAGTAATTAAATGTCAGCAAGAAGAAAAGCAAGCTCAGAAATCACCACTGATCCAAAAAGGTCAGTTTTCTATTGTTCCAAAATGTTGGACATAACATGCAATAGCAGGTTTAAATTGTAGGAAGATTATTCCAATGGAATATTAGGGGGAAAAATTCTAATGTTAAAAGCATTTGACAACAAAACCAGATAACAAGAGAAGGTAGGAGGGTCTCCTTCACTGAGTATGTGCAAACATAGGTTAAACAGATATTTGTTGAGGATGTTTTAATTTGTGCTGAGCAGGATATTATGCATGATGGCTTAAATGTTCCCTTCCTGTCTATTATTCTGTGACTAAGAAGTCTTTTGCAACTGTGTTCTTACCTGTAAAAATGAGCCGTGAATATTATACCTTGAGATTTCCAAGGAAACTATACACACATTCTCCAATTAATAAGTGAATTCAAGGGATCTTGAACTCTGATCAAATGGGCAGTGGGAATCAAAATAGATTCTATTTTGTCTATGTGTAATACATAAAACCAAACACTGTGATTTATGTACACAATGTTTAAGGATTTTTGAATGAGTCAGAATACCATGACTGGTTCAATAAACCATCACCAAAATGAATCATGACTTAAAGCCATAAGTGATTTCAGCTAGCAAGAGTCTTAATCTGTTTTTGAACAAGGGATTATTATTTTTTTTGACATTAGTTGACTGTGTGTAACTAACTCGATTGTTCTCTGCCAAAGAAAGATGTGAAGTCATAATTCTTATGTTTTGAGACAGTGAAAATGGAAAATACTGTGTATAGAAAAGCAGGCAGGAGGCTGATTCTGAGCTGATCTATTCAGGGATTTACATAGAATGCTATGGCAATAGCACAAAAAGAGCTGCTCACATTGTTTGCTTCCCTTTTCTAAAAATAGTGTAGCTGAGGTTTGATATCATTAATACATTACAAATAATAAGGTAAAGGTTCCCCTCACACATATGTGCTAGTCGTTCCTGACTCTAGGGGATGGTTCTCATCTCCATTTCAAAGCCGAAGAGCCAGTGCTGTCCAAAGACATCTCCATGGTCATGTGGCCAGCATGACTAAATGCCAAAGGCGCACGGAATACTGTTATCTTCCCACCAAAGGTGGTCCCTATTTTTCTACTTGCATTTTGTACGTGCTTTCAAACTATTAGGTTGGCAGAAGTAACGGGAGCTCACCCTGTTACGCGGCACTAGGGATTTGAACTGCTGAACTGCCAACCTTTTGATTGACAAGCTCAGCATCTTAGCCACTGAGCCACCACATCCCTGCTTACAAATAATAGTCATCAGTGAATTCAGCATGAACTGGCTACAGCTGTAAGGATAGTCCTCCACGTACGACCACAGTCGAGCCCAAAATTTCCATTGCTAAGCAGTACAGTTGAGAGTTTTGCCCCATTTTACGACCTTTCTTGCCACAGTTGTTTAGTGATCACAGCACTAAGATGATTGTTAAGTGAATCTGGCTTCCCCATTGACTTTGCTTGTCGAAATATTGCAAAATGGGACTCCAGGACACTTCAGTCATCATAAATACATGCCAGTTGTCAAGTGTCCAAATTTTGATCACATGACCATGGGGATACTGCAACGGTTGTAAGTGTGAAAAAGGGTCATACGTCACTTGTTTCAGTGACATTGTAACTTTGAACGGTCATTAAATGAATGAGTGTAAGTTGAGGACAACCCGTATTGGATCTTTCCTGATAAGAGAATTCTTAGTACCGTATATTGTGCAACATCCTCTTCTTCATCTCTTCCCTTTTTGTGGAAGTAAATAAGTTTCTCTTTACCCTCGAGAAAAATACAGATGTAATTTTAAAAATATTTTACAGTATAGCCCTATTATTCTCAAGTTGACTTTGATTGCAGCCTTAATATTTGTCTGCCTGTGAAAAGAAACCATCAATTGTACTTAGTGAGGAAAGGTGAAAGGGCAATTCATGTGGGTTTTGTTGTTATATATAGAACTCAACTTACAACCACAGTTGAGCCCAAAATTTGCGTTGCTAAGTAAGGGAGTTGTTAAGAGAGTTCTGCCCCATTATACAACCTTTTTGCCACAGTTGTTAAGCGAATCAATGCAGTCATTAAGTGAATATGACTTCCCACATTGATTTTGCTTTTTGTAAGTCAGCTGGGAAGGTTACAAATAGTGATCACATGACCCCAGGACAGTATGTTATAAATATCTACCGCTTGCCAAGTGCCTAAATTTTGATCGCATTACTCTGGGATGCTGCAGAGGCTGTAAGTGTGAAAATATAAGTCATGTCACTATTTTAGTGCCATTGTAACTTTGAATGGTCACTAAACAAATGGTCGTAAGTCAAGGACTGCCTATATTTGTTTACTCTTAAACTGCACAATATAGTAGGTTATCAACTGTTCAGTTAGAGTAGAGGAAGTCCTCGTCTTACAATAGTTCATTTAGTGACCATTCAAAGTTACAACAGCACTGAAAAAGTCACTTTTCACACTTACAACTGTTGCAGCATCCCCATGGTCAGGTGATCAGAATTCAGATGCTTGTCAACTGGCTCATATTTATGGTGGTTGCAGAGTCCCGAGGTCATATGACCCCCTTTTTGTGATCTCCTGACATTAAGTCAATGGGGAAGCCAGATTCACTTAACAACCGTGTTACTAACTTAATAATTGCAGGGATTTACTTAACATTGCAAGAAAGGTCAGAAAATGGGGCAAAACTCACTTAACAAATCTTTCACTTAGCGACATAAATTTTGGGCATGGTCATAAGTTGAGGACTACCTATATTTTCTATGTCCTCTTTCTGCAATAAAAATATTCAGGCATCTGTTAATTCACAAAAGTTACCTTGTAGCTCTCTACCGCTGATCTGATTTATTCATATTACAATTTCCTGTCTCTGTTCATTTTGGTATTCCTCAGAATAAAGTTCCATTTAGCAAAGCTATTTTTTTTCACATCCAGGGTTTCAGAACAGAATTCCTCAGCTATCCAGCCACAGCGTGACAAACTTTTGCCCATCTCTTTTTTGTAAACTTGCAACAGGATAAGTTGGTGTACATTTTGAAGCAATTACAAATAGTCCTTGACTTACGACTGGTCACTTGGCGACAGTTATGACCCAGATTCAAAATTTCTAGGGCTGCTTCCCTCCTCCACAGTCACATAGTTGCATTTTGGGCACTTAACAATGGCCCACATTTTATGCAGCACCACACAGTCAGATTTAACTCTGATTTATCACGTTTTATTGGAAACCAGTGTTTATTTCATTCACATTCCATTATGACTGCTGTGTTCACCTGACTACCACAAAATTCATCAAAAGTTCATTTACATTCCGTTATGACTGCTGTGTTCACTTGACTACCACAAAACTCATGGTCACAGGATAACTTGCTTAACAACTAACTTGATTTACAATCATAATTCCTGGCCCTATTACAGTCAAGGACTACCTATATAGCAGTTTCAGTATTTCCCTAACTTGTATCTCAGAAATGAGGACTGCTTATACTGCTGGTCTGTGTTCCCATTTTTGACAGTTCAGGAGTGTAGCCAATCCAAATTTACACAATCATTTTCTACCTCTTTTCCTACCATTTTTCACGACTGACATGAGAGACAAATGCATACTTGCTTTTTAGAAATAGCATTAAAAAATAACACCACTTGATTAGGATTATGGAGATTTTGCCATCCTATTCATATCTACTCAGAATGTTATGTGCATTTGCCATTTTGTCCATGGCTAGTAGCATAATGTGGGTTTTTTTTAATACAACATATGTTTTCCAAGATTTATAATTGATTTGTAAGTATTACTACATGCCAGAAGAGAAAATGACAGAGAAACATAATCTTTCCTTGCTCTTTCTAAAAACTGGTCTGGAAGTGAGAAGGGTATTTAATTTTTTAAAGATGAGTTCATTCCATGTGTCTTTGTTTCTAGTTTTTGGTTCATAAATTGCTAAATGTATTTTTTTCCTAGAATCCTGTAATATAAAAAATATGCGTATTCTTCTAACTGTAGACTTGAAGATTTTTAGTATTTTGTCACACATCAGATGTTTAGACTCCTGTAGCTCTCTGCAAGGGAATAATAATTGTAGAGAGAGTTATTGTTATTCAAACAGCACTCCAAGTATAAGAACAGAAGATGTGAAACAGCTGTTCTGCAGACCAGCAGAAAGATAAGGCAGCACATGAAAACCTTGGAAATGACTTTTACCATTCTAATTTCTATTGCAGGGATACTTTCAAGTTGTCTTCTCCGCACACTTTTTCCCAGAAATTACACACTTGCGGTCAGTTCCCCAATGGGGACTAAATTACTGTTAGTGAAGCAACTACAGAACGTTGCTTTCTTCTAGCAGTGTTTTAAATGTTATTCTCATTCTCATTCATGGAGAATAAAATACTTGGTATGGTATTTTTCAGTCAGCACTCTCTAATTTGGTTAGGAAATTCTTGAGTCATTCCTTCTTCCAATGAGAATGGTCAGTGAATAGCATGAGGAAGATGATAAAATGACACCATAAATCCAATGATTTCATCAAACAAATGTTGTCCTTACCTACTTGTGTCCTAGTCTGACACAACTCTGTATGTTGTTTTTGTGTGATGACATCGTGCATGTTTCATCATCTGTTGTATTGACTTTCTGACCTGGTCATCCATGTTGAAAGCTACATGGTTTAGGACATGGAGTGAATAATTTAGCTTAGACAGAATGTTTGGATGCAAAGAGAACTTAAATGGGAGAAGAATGCAAGTGTGATTTCATTCTGTTATGAGTTTTAAGCATACAATAGTCGTGTCAGAGAACAAGAAATATGACACATCAGGACTGTTCTGAATGTTTTGGTGACTGTGCAAGGAACAGTGACAGTTTTGTTTTGTTTGAAATAAAAAAAATACATTAGTGACTACTTTTAGTGTACACGAAGCTGGATTTCATCCCTTTAAAGAGACTTGGACTGCATTTGAAATTCTTCTTTAATCTCTAGACTAGACCTTTCAAATGCCTGGATCCTCATATGTAGGGAATCATGTGAAGGTCAGCTTACTTGAAAAGTATTAGAATATGAAAAAATGAGTAAAGAAAGATAGGAAAATGAATTTCATGCAGCCCAGTGTTTTCAGCATATTTACTCAGAAGTAAATCCTTCTAAATATAATGTGTGGGGGATTAAGAAATTTTGCATATTTATTCCATCCTAAATAATGCCATAGGATAAATGATGATGTATTTCCTGGCTCTTGTGAGAATCAGAATAGTTTCTTCTGATGACTTAGATAAGATTCTCTCTGCCTTGTTCTCCCATACTTGGAATGCCTCACTTAAATACGTAATACAAAAAGTAGTTAATTAACTGATGTACCATTGACTTGCAATCATAGGAGGAAACAAAAAGCTGTGATCCTACTTTGGGGAATACTTTGTAAAATGTTCAAGCAGATTCTTTTTCTCTTTAGCAGATGACACCAAGCCCCCACTTCCCCCTACCCTGGAGCCCACAGGACCTGCACCCTCCCTATCGGAGCTGGACTCTCTGCAGGACCCTCCAACTCTCAAACCCATTAGCGAAAGCAAGTCCTTGAACAGACTGCATAAACGGCTGAAGTCCGAGGGTGAGCTTTTTGATAAGAAGACGCTGCAGAGGGAGAGCCACCACGCCTTCCACCACTTGCTCAGCGACAACGCCCTGAATGGATTGGCCCTTCAGGCTACGGGCACTTCTGCCAGCCCCCCGTTTAGTGGCGTGGGCAGGCGGACTTCTGTCCTTTTTAAAAAAGCCAAGAACGGGGTGAAACTACAAAGAGATCTGGACTGTCCCCTTGAGAATGGAGAGGACCACAGCCAAAGTGGGCAGCTCTCCCCCTCCAGCATAGAGGGTGAGCAGCCATCTCGGAAACAGCCACAGAGTGGGAACTTCAGCGAGAGTGATGACGAGAAATCCCCCAGGCAGGCAGGAGTGACAGGTGACTCCCCTGAGCTTTCATTTCTCTGATGTTTTGGAAAGTCAGAGATTTCTAGAGTAAGGGTATCTGCTTGCTTGCTGGCTGGCAAGAAATGTCCATATCTCCATAGCATCAAGATTTCCCCTGAGTGCTAATTGGCTTTTGTGCAGTATCTATCATAGGAATCTTCAGACCAGGCTGAGAGAAAGCTATGGGCTCCAAACAGAAGGTTAGCTTGAATTGTGGAAGATATGCTGACTTTTTAATTTGTAATTGATTAGATTATTTTTATTATTATTTATTCTATTGCTAGGACTGTTTTTAGGAGGATTTGGAACATTTGAGAGTTTGACAGTAGAAGGGGGTATAATTTTATTTATTTTCACCCCAAAAATGTTTCCCTTTGCCTAGACCTCTTTTCATGTTTTTGCTTGCGGAAGGGTCACTATGTATATTACTTTTTATAACTCTTTCATTGGAATGAATCCTGATACTATTGAGATTTTTTTTTTTCAGTGAACATTTGATATAAACATTTAACACTGGAATCTTCTGTACTGCTTTTAGAATAGAACAAAATAATGTGCCAGACACAAGTTTGATGGTGCCTGGAAGAATGCAATAGTATTGAAGCTTCATTTATTTATAAGATCTGAAATATTTAACAGCAGGTTCTAACATTTCTCTTAATGTGTCTTTGAATTCAAGGCTCACATGATGACTCACAAGTGACTGTGGAATCAGGCTTCCCTGAAAAACATTTGAAAATTTTCATATTTGAAGTTCTGCCGATGATGCTTATCTCTAATAGTTTTGTCACAAGTGGCAGTTAACATTTGATGTAGTATTACATAGTGGACATTGATCTGTGAGACATTATATTATTTCAATATTTAAAAGAGAGAGAATCAAATTATCCTTAACCATTCCAAAAGCAATATTTTTACCTATGTGCTCCACAGAGTACTTTTGTTTAAATTTGTTCAAATTTAAATTTAAAATTGTTCAAATTTATATGGCTGCCCATATCACAAGATGTGACTCTAAGCGACATACAATAATCAAGTAATAAGCAACAAAATGATCCTATGAATAACAAAATTTCCCCTGAAAACTGTTTAAAAGAGACAAAATATATATCAGTAATTTTAATATATTGCAGGACCAAAGACATGTTTTCTTAAGTACAGGTAGTTCATATTTCTGATAACTGTTGCATGCAGCATTTTCTTAAGTAGCAGCAAATAATGTTAAAGTCATGGGTCGGTCTTCTTCAACCTAGTACCGGAGAGTTAGGTTTTGTGAGAATTCCCATATTTCAGGAGCATTCAATTTTGAGAAACTAATAGCAGGTAAAATCTCCCACTTAGGTATATCCCAAGGTATTTTGATTTGTATGTGTTTCGGTTGTTGAGGTTTCAGTTGTGTAACAATGAGGGTGCCGTTGGAAGCGTTGAAGGAGCACATTAGGGACAGATTGTCATGGAGAATACCTACGTGGTTCTGTAGAGTCAATAATGATATGGTGGTCACATACTCAGTGATGTGTGTTATGTGCCTGCATCCATGCTTTATACATTTGTGTAGTCTTATTTCAAAGGCTTATGCACAATAGCTCTGGTATCACCTGCAAGTCTCCTGTCTAAATATTAATTAAACTTAACCCTGTTTGCTTTTGAGTTCAGATGCAATCATCTTGTTGTGTTAGGATTACACAGCAGCTGTTGTTAAAAATAATAAACTATCAGGGTAGTTTCATATTCTAGTTTGACTAGTAAGCGCAGCGGTTATTTTTCCCATTTGAGGCATTTGTGTGACAGCTCAGTGATTACCACAAGATTCTAATATTCTGCTGAAAACTCTTTTCGTTCAGACTTTTCCCCCTTAGACTCCGTCCTTTTTATCTTTTTGTTCGTGAATAGAAAATTATATAGTGAAGAAAAGGGAGTTTTCTGCTTTTCCTCTCATGAATAATTATAAGGACACATTTGTTAAGAAAAAGAATGAAGACTAATTGGCAGAAAATAAGATCAGATAGTTTATTACTGTCAGTGGTAATCCTTTACAAAATAGAAAGATTTCATCCTTGTATTTTGAGGGGGTGATGTGGACCTTTCTTTTTAAAAATAACATCCATAGGGAGTCTTCTTGAGGCCAATGTATTTCATGAATCCATTTTATTTGGGAGCCAAGTTTCTGGTTGTCCCTCTGATTGTTATTCCACATTTATCTATGACCATGAGATTCCGTTCCTGTTCAGTTTATGGTGGTTTGAACCATTTTTGCCATTTAATTGCCAATTCACCATATCTAAAGATATCCTTTTGGAGCATTTTACATCAGAGAAATAATTTTGGTGTTGGCAATTTTTTGGCAGTTTTACTGCTCAATTTTGTTTCTACTTAAATAAAATTCATTATCATCATAAAAAATAGTAGATCATACACAACCTGAAACAAAACAGCAAAGATTGTCATTTTAGTAGGTTTGGAACACTTTTAGCATATGTAAACCTCAAACAGATCAGGCAGATAAGGCATTAGTGATACCTCTGAAAGCATTTAAACCAGGAGTGAAACGCTCCCGGTTCGGACTGGATCGCCTGATCCCGTAGGGATGTCGGTGGGTGGTTTGGAGAACCGGTAGTAAAAATCCCTGCCCCACCCCACCCCACCATGCCCAGCTGATGATCACGGGGCTCAGCTGGGATTGTCAGGCTTTTCAAAGCATTTTTTTCTGCAATCTCTTGGCCGAAGAGGTGGTAAAAAAAATGCTTTGAAAAGTCTCTGACGATTCCAGCTGAGTTGCCTGATTGGCAGAGACTTTTCAAAGCATTAGAAAAAATGCTTTGAAAAGTTAAAAAAAAAAAAAGGTGGCCACGCCCACCCAGTCACATTACCCCCCCAACAAGCCATGCCCACAGAACCAGTAGTAACAAATTTTACATTTCACCCCTGATTTAAACCCCTTTTACATAGGCAGGGCAGGTAAACAGAACGTGGTGATGCTATTATTAATCACTCCCAGCTGCTTTTGTAGGGGTATTTCCTTTTGTAGCATCATTGTAAATTTTATTCCCAATTTCAGTGTCTTTAGTTGGATAAGAATTATTCTATAAGAACTAAGCTCAAAAGTGAAGATATGTTTATACCCTTTTCATGTTAAAATTTCTCTTCCTCTGTACAATCTTCCTTCTTCTAGAACCAAGAATATTACTACTTTGTATAACTTTATACTTATAATACTTAATAATAACAGGTATTAGTGAATATATAGAAGATAGCTAAACAGTTTTTTTCCCTTTAGAATCATCACAATAAAGGAATGACAGTAGGGAGAAAAGTAGCACCTTTGTTATAATACAAATGCATAATAATCTATTGGGATTAAATAAAGACTAAAACAAATATTCTCAGAAGAAAAGTAATGAGGTGCCTAAGGGATTCTTGTGTGAATGGATATAATAATAATAATAATAATAAATTTTAATACAACAATTTAAAAGGATAGGGATAAAAGACTTAGCTGTTGAAAAATCATGGGATAAATTAATTCTATGAGAGACTGATAGCATTACTGATACACAGTACTATTTTTATGGGATAGTTGTATTCAGGCAAAACCAAAATAAACCTATATGTAGAACATTAAGTATACAATTCAATATGAACTGTATTTATTTATATTTATTTATATTTATAATCATACTGAAAACTAATGCTGTGTAATCTCAAAACTTTGTGTTAGAGATTACCTATAATCCATATAATGTTAGATTTGCATACTATGTGTTTTCATTCTCTTTTAGTTTCCTGGTTCCAAAATAACTTAATTCATAGAAAATACAGTTAAAGACACTATAATGTTTAACATTTCTTGACCTAGGAGATGTTTACAGAAAGACAGTAAATATTAATATATATACAAATGATCCAATTTTAGTACAGTATACGCAAGATTCCCCTGGTGATCAGGCACTTGCATAAGATTGCAGAATATAATCCTTGAAATACCCCCCAAACCTACTGTATTGAATTATCTGTTTTATTCTACTACTGTACTTCTTCTATTGTAATAATGCACATGAAGAAAGATAAAATTATCTTGAAGTGACTTTTATGCTGGGGAAAAAATGCAATTGAAAACGCAGTGAACATATATTTTGAATGAGTTCTATTAGTTTGAAGGGATAACTTGGAACTAATTAGCTTCTTTATTATTTTGGGGAAATAAAGCGAAAAGCAAAATGTGTGTATAAAACTAAAAGCGTTATCCTCTTAACTTTATTTGGAAAAATACCATCTGAGAGGATCAAAGGAATGTAGGATTCTATTAATCAGATTGTCCCTAGAATAATTACTTTGATAAATATCTCCATCAGGCTTCATACTCAAATGTTATATTGTAATTAGGACAAGGAGTTAAAATTGCTCACATTTTCCCCAGGGTCTGTTGTGCATCATTTAATAAATGGGTTCTTACGTATATTTCACTTTCCTGCCCCGCAGTAACTCTATCTGGATTAACACAATCTATATATTAACTGCGTAAAGCTTTATTGGGTTCAATGCATCATAAATGAAATTCAGAACTCACTGGATGCTGGTGAATCTGGCTCAGATTTGAAAAGCTAAAGCAACATTATAAATTTTGCTATACTCACACAGAAGTCTCCTTAAGCATGATGAAGTTGTAATAGTGTATGTTCCTAAACATTTCTCTGGCTGCCAAAATAGCTAGATTAAGTTCATTTTACTGCGCAACCAGGTCTCTAGAATTAAAAATAGTTGCAGATATCCAGATGGAAAATGTTCCTGGGCTGCCACTCTGCACAAATGTTTGGAAGGTCATGCGAATTGTTGCCTTAAATCTTAAATGCATTCTGAACGTGCTCAACTAATCTCATTAGCTGGAATGTCTAACTGTGTTTCTGAGTTTTCCTTGACGAATCTCTGAATATCTTTTGAAGAAGACTATTATGTGTAACTAGACTTATTCTCATCTGTCTTCTCAGCAGCTGTGACCAATGGTTTCAGGAAGCATATAGAAAGTGGGTCTGACTCAGAATGTAGCTCTGGACGCGGCAGCGGTCTTTCATTTGATATCTGCAGGTAAGACCACTTTTGGGTGGTTGCATTCAAATAATTAGAATTCTACTAATTTTATATATTTACTGTAGAAGGTTTTGCAGATTTCAAGGACTTATGTTTTGGGCAACATACAATGCAGTAGTAGTGTGGATCTCATATGTGCAGTATGCGTTTTACCTTATAGTAGGGTTTCCCAGTCTAAGGTATATCTCCCTTGGGGAGGTGCAGACAAAGTCCAAGGGAGGAATGAAGAACCCTTCATTCCTCCCTATGAAGAATATATGGCTGCAACAAATTCACCTTTACCAAAATTTCATTGTATTATTTTCATTGTCCATTTTTGTGTTTGGATTTTTATAGGAGGTATATACATTAAGATCACATCAGAGGGAAGTGTGATGGCAGGTGTGTTGGCAGAAAGTTGGGGAAGCCCTGCCTATTTAGAATATTTATTTTCTGATCCTTTTTTCATTTTGCACTACTATTTTAAAATTAACTTACCTGATGATTTCAAGATATATGGATACTGTAAGATCAAGAATAAATTCCAGTCCAAGTGTTAGGAAAGTTCCCTACAAAAAGAATGGTTTGCCTTGTCCAGCAGACATCTAAATCCTTTTTTGTCATTGTCTTTCTTTATCTTTCCCAACCTCCTTGGCATTTGCTTGCTTCCTCATTCCTTCTATGCAATTCCTGGAAGCAGCTAATCATTATTTTAAAGACATAACAGAGCCCCTCTCTGAGGGAAATGAGCAGTTTAGAAATAGGAAATATTCAATCAGCAATTATTTTGCCCTTGTTTTCCTTCATGTGGTTTCAGTTGCCCTGCAGATATCCATCTCATGTAAAGGTCTTGTGGCCCGCTGGAGAAGGATGCTGAAATTGCATATCAAGCCCAGAGGAATGGCTTTCACACTAGCATGGTGACCATCCCAGAAAATAACACTCCTTTGTGACTTGGCTCTTTAGTTTCCTTTAGTTCATGACATTATGTGAACTGAACTGAAGCTAACTATTAAATGGTATTATTGTATCTCACTTTCTTGTCATGCCTCCTTTTTTCACAGTAGTCCGCCACCACACAAACGTAGCCGAGGAAAGCCTGCTCTTATACGGGTCCCTTTTCTGGATGGTGTAAATAAAGATTTGGCATATAGCAACTCAGGTGAGATCAAACTTGCACATGAAATTAATATGAGTAAGATATAGGTGCTGTTTTTCATGTTGATTGTGCCACAGGAGAATAGGTTCTCTGCATACTGCCGTGGAGTTAAGGACTACCAAATTCAGCAGTGCTTGCTTTTGAATAGTTATAAGAACAGTTTGTCAATTTATTCTTTAAACCAGCGATGTCAGAACTTGCTGCCTCTGAAATGAAGCAAATGGTATAATCTATTTCCCTGAACAGGTACCAGAATTCATTTTTGAATTCCTTACCCTTCTCAGCTATTTGTCATAAGCCTTGGTGGCACAGTTGTTAGAATGCAGTATTACAGGCTAACTCGCTGTTCGCTGCCAGGGGTTTGATCCCCACCAGCTCAAGCTGGGCTCAGCCTTCCATCCTTCCGAGGTTGGTAAAATGAGGAGCCAGATTGTTGGAGGTAATATGTTGACTCTGTAAACTGCTTAGAGAAGGCTGTAAAGCACTGTGAAGCTGTAAGTCTCAGTGCTATTGCTATTGCTATGAAGGTGAAATTGTGAGTGATCTCAGAAGGACAGCAGGGGATGGGGAGAAATTACTTTTGCTCCAGCAGAGGCCTATGATATCATTAGGAAGGATCTCAGGAGACATAGCTTCAGCTCCCAAATCCCCTTACTTGATACATTTAGGTATTCCACATTATATAATCAGAATACATTGTGGTATTAATTACTTTGGGGAACAGGATATGGATATAGGAATGCAGAAGAAAGACATTTAAAATCTTATTCAATGTATTCACAGTACAAAATGCTTTACTATACTAAACAATTAGAAATTTGCAAGACTTTGCAGAAACAGATAGTCATTAAGTGAATTATCTGGTCATAAATCCAAACCCAGCTTATCCAATGGGCGTTTTTTGCCAGAAAAAAAGTTGCAAAACATGATCATGTGACCGTGGGTCATAAATGTAAACTGGTTGCCAAGCGCTCAAAATGTGATTATTTGATTGTGGGAGTGATATGGCAGTTGTAACTTTGAGGACAAGTTGCAAATAACTTATTTTGAGTCTGTTGTTAAGTGGTCAGTTGTAAATTGATGACCAACTGTAGTTCCAAATTTGTAGGTGAAAATGTTGGTTATGTATACAAGAACATAAGACAGTTCTTTTATCAGTCATTCCTGTGCTAGTAGAAGATTTGTATCTTGTGTTGTTCTCCTTTTAGAAGACTAAGGATGGTTTGAATAGAGCAGTTGTTTCACTGGCATTTTAGGGACATTCATGAGTTTTGCCTTAATAACATAATAGGATTGTCTTGCTTAATTTGTAGTATATTTCTTTTGTACCAAATCCATTATTAGACACTCTTTTTATCAGTTTACAAGAAGAAAGTGGTAGGATAATTTATAAGTTACTGCCTTCTTTCCCTAATACGCTATTTTTATTTTTGTTCAATTTTTGTTTTATTATATCTATTTTTAATTAGTATGCAAGACCTAGAACAGTCTAGTCCTGTGATGGCAAACCTATGGCACGGGTGCCACAGGTGGCACGCGGAGCCATATTGGTGGGCATGCGAGTGTTGCCCTAGCTCACCTCCAGCACACATGCACACACCAGCCAACTGATTTTCAGGCCTTCCGGTCCCACTGGAAGTCGGGAAATTGGCTGTTTCCAGCCTCCGGGGGCGGGGGGATGGGGAAGGCTGTTTTTGCCCTCCCCAGGCTCCTAGAATGCCTCTGGAGCCTGGGGAGGGGGAAAAACGGGCTTACTGGGCCCACCCTGCTATCACATGCCAAAAGCAGGGGGAAGTGTGTGGGGGTCATGTGCGCATGCGCGGGAGGGCAGGGCGCATTGAATTATGGATGTGGGCACCCGCGACCCCCATGCTCATCCCGCTTTTGGCATGCAACGGCAAAAAGGTTTGCCATCGCTAGTCTAGTCTGTGTACAATCTATGCTTCCATAGCAATAGCACTGAATCTTCAGCGTTATGATTGATGAATTTGGCATTGCACAACATAATTTTAAATTATGTTCTGTAACTTCTTAGGAAGAAACTTGCTGATGTCATTTGAGGAACACGCTGATCTAGAACCTCTGGAGCTTGTGTGGGCAAAATGTCGTGGGTATCCTTCTTACCCAGCCCTGGTATGTATCTAAGGCTAAGCCAGCAGTACTTCTTTTTGGAAAAAGAAGTTAACTTCTTTTTAATTCTATTGAAGAACTGTGCATAAGAACAGTCTCACTCAGTATTTTTAAGTATTTTTATATTTACTTCATTCTAAAAGGCAAAACAGTGCACCTACTTTGAAACATCAAACAGCCTCTAAATATTTTAAGATTATCTGGGCTATATTTGAATTTTCAGAATTCAGTTTAGTAGTTTAACTATTACTTGTGTTTATTAATTGTTTATTTTTCTCCTTCAATTTAAAAATCATATAGGTGAATATTCTTAAGTTTCCATTTTACTTTATTAGATATATATATCTAATGTTTTTCTGTTCAAATTATATTGAGTTTAAATAATAAATAGTAAATTAAATTATTTATAATTAACTTGTGTTTCTTATTATTTTAGCATATTAGCTTAGTTAATATTTATAAGATGTATTACTGTTTTAAACTTTTCTGACTTAGAGTTCTCTCTGTGTTTACTAAATAGTTCCTTCTCCAAGTCTCTAGAATTTTAAAATATTATTGTAAAGCATACATGATCATGACAGCAAAATGCCAGATTAATTCATTTATTCTATAGTATTTTACTTTGCTTTTCACAAAGTAGATTTGAAATAATATCTGCCTTAAGGTAGATGATGATGTAACATTATATAAATTCCAACACCATAAATGAGAAGTACAGAGAACATACAGTGCTAATACTTTTTATTTAAAAAAATAATTTTATTAAAAGTTTTAAAAGATAAAGATAAAAACTAACACAACTAATATAAAATAAGAAAGAAAGAAAAATTAAAAAGCTAAAGTTCAAGAAAGAATACAAAGAAATGGCTTCTGATCTTCTTTATAGCAGTTATAAATATAATTATAAACCTACGTCTTTCTCTAAAATTACATCATGATTTTCTTTCTCTAATCTGCCCTGCCTATCATCAAAACCATAAACCATAAATTCATTTTCTTCTGTTTTGCACAAAAAACCCATCAAGAATTTGTAGTATTTGCCTATTAGTTCTCATTTATAAATGCTTCTTGTGTCAGATTCACAAAGTTGTTTTTGGGCATAACCTGTGGGTTTGATCTATTTCTTATTTTCAATAGGGCATATCTAACTTAACAATTTTTAAAATCCACATTAGTCTTGATTTTATTATACTAGAAATTACAAATAATACAAATCTCACGTCACGTTCTTCTAACTCCAAAAGTCTTCTATTTCTCAGCTGCGGCCAAGCTGCAAAATACAATTACAAATCCAATACTCTCTTTTGCGTCTTCTAATACCATATATTAAAGATTTGGTTTTTCCCCCCTGCCACACAAACTTAAATATATCCTTTTGCCATTGTTTAAAATGGTGCATTAGTCGTCAAAGCAGATATTATCTAAAACAAAAACATCATTCTACACAAGACATTCATTTTTATCACAGAAATTCTCCCTAACAATTGTAGTTTCTCCCATATTAATATGTCTTTTTAAACTTAATTCCATGTTTTAATACTAATATTTAATAAATGCTAATAGTTTCAAGTGAGTTCCCAGATCCAGTTAAATTGCATGATTTAATCTCAGAAATCTAAGATATAAGATTCAGGATATATAAAAGTGTGCCTTGTTCCGTATGAAAATGAAAATATAAAATAAATTATTACAACAAAAATTTATACACATAAGTGCTTCATATATATGTGTATGAATGATATTTTATACAATTTCAATAAATTTCTTTCATGGTACAAGAGAAGGATTATCAGGGTTAATCTGTTTTTTATGCTGGCGCCAAGAATTTTGAAATATGTTCTTAGAGAAATACATTCTCCCCCCCCTTAAGCAGTAAGCAAAGGCTGGTCTAATTTTTGCAAAATTATTTAAGATTTGCTCGCCAAAACAAAATGCCCATGTTACCACCAAAACCTAGATGCCATCTAAGCTTCTTGTTTCAAGCATCCTGGGATTTTACAACAAAGGGCTATTATATCTTTGAGCTAAATTTTTGTGACTTGTGTTAAGTCACCACTGTGTTTTACTCTTTGCTTTTAGATCATTGATCCTGAAATGCCGCAAGAGGGCCTCCTTCACAATGGAGTCCCAATCCCTGTCCCCCCTCTGGAAGTGCTAAAATTAGGTGAGCAGAAGCAAGCAGAGGCTGGAGAAAAACTTTTCCTTGTCCTTTTCTTTGACAACAAGAGAACATGGTGAGTAAAATAAGCCAATGAAGGCAAATAACTTCTTTTCTTTGGACAATCGAATATCAAGTATTTATTTTAATTAATGCAGCAAGCTTGTTTGATGATTGAGGGAAGTTTCGGTCTAATTAACTGAGTAGCAAGCCAAGAACTCATTCTTCTTCTAGTGAATCATAAGTATGTCTTCTGTTTGTAACTCCACTAAGCACTCTAGCTTATTTTTGCATTTACATTTACTAACACTTATCAGGTATTAGTGCAACTTGAAGATTTAAAAGTCATAGAAGGGTTGATTTGTACAATTTTTAATGCTCTTGATTTCTTCATTGTCTCCATAATAACATTCTCTCTCTCTCTCTCTCTCTCTCCCCCTCCCTCTCTCTCCCCCCTCCCTCTCTTGCTCTCTCTCGCTCTCTCTTTCTCTCTCCTGTAGGCAGTGGCTTCCACGAGAAAAAGTTCTTCCTCTTGGAGTAGATGACACTGTGGATAAACTCAAGATGCTGGAAGGACGTAAAACCAGTATCCGCAAGTCTGTCCAGGTTGCATATGATCGTGCAATGATTCATATGAGCCGTGTTCGGGGAGACCATCCTTTCGTCACACCCAGTTATCTGTAGGAAATTTGCTCTGCCCATCCTGTAGGAAGTAAGGTCTGCATCTACAGGCAAAGTAGATCAACTGTGACCTGAGGAATATGGGATTTTCCTGCCTGCAAGAAGATGTAATTGCCACATTTGCATTCTTAGTAGAGACAGGGTATTTCCAACAGTAGGAAAAGTTCATGTTACATACTTGATATGTGCCAAAAAGTCTGCCTGGTTTCTTTCTGAACGTGTTTCCCATAGGATCCAGGAGGGAAAGAAGTGATGTAGCAACCTGACCTAGTAAGAAGATATCAGGAGCTGCTACACTATAATGCTGCAACTCTGGCAGAATTTTAGATAATTTGCTGATTGGACAAGAAGCCCTACCAGACTCTTGTGTTTTTAAACTTCAGCTAGTCCTGAAGCAGCTGTGGAGCTTATTGCTTCTGTTATGAATTGAGGGTCTTTTTGATGACTCTTGGGTGCCAAATGTTCACTAATATTTACCATATATTTTCAAGTTATTTTTGAAAAACACTGGTCCCCTTCCCCATGCAATTATATTTGCAACCCTGTGTAGAAGTCTCTAAATTTGTATATGTTTTTATGTTAGAAATTACAATTAAAAAAAGAAAGATAGAATATTTTGGGGTAATGCCCCTTTCTTGATTTTGCCTCATGCTCACAGTCACAGAGCTTTAAATATGAAGAAATCCCTTGGGAGATATTTTCTGTGATTTTTACATTTCAATTTCAGATTCGTATACTTCTGAAAATTGATAAAGTAATATTTTAAATGTTATTTTACAAATACTTATGCTGCTAGAATGTTGTTGCTAGATATGAAGGTTTATTGTGAAATGAGGAAAAAGCAATCTTTATGGTATCGAAAACATTTCCCCCCCCCCTCATTGCCCCCGTTCATGAACAATGTCACTGAAGCCCTGTCCCACTTGTCATGTCTGTTCTTCAGAAAATCACAGCATCCTGTCCATTTTGTAGGATTTCTAGGCATGAAAGCAGCCTCTTGTTTATTTACAAGGGAACATGCATAAAAAATCTCTTCCTTATATGCATCACCCTATTTAGGTTTGGGCCATTAACATTGCACATTTAGAGCTTTTTCCAGTTTTCGGTAGTAAGTATCTGCTTATATAGACTGCCATATGTACTTTAACGTATGCAGCTCTGGACTAGGGCAATCATGTAGAATCATGGTTCCCCTTTACCCGAAGAAATGAGAATTAAATTGGAATGTGTTTGTCATCTTATTCACCAGAATTCCCTACCGTCAGTCTTGGCCATCCCTTTAAACACTTCAGTATTTGCTTTCATGCTCTCTGAGCTTCCGTTATTGGGATCTGTTAAAAATAGAGCACAACCTCTTGGAGAAGCTTTTTTTTTTTCAACTTGCATATGCTACAAAAAGAGGAAGAGCTGAATCTTGCAAGTTGACAGTACATTTCATAGGTAATGTTTGATTTTGTGAAGTTTTTTTTTTCCTTTAAGAATTTCAAACCAAAGGTACAGAGCAAGATTGTAATTTGAAAACCATTGTCCCCCCCTCCCTTTTTAACTTTATTATTGTTGTTATTTTCTTATTAAGAGATTGTGGGACAAATGTTATTGTGGGAAAATCACTGCCATTTCTATGTGGTCTTTTTTTCAAGAACCACATCTTATACATTGGGACGTAAAACCACGCGATATGGGAAATATCTGTAACATATACAGAACATGAATAAGAATCTTTTTTTAAAAAAATAGTTAATAATATCTCAAGAGTGTGGTTACAGAAGGAACTTTTGTACATAATTGTAAACTACTGTTCTAAATTATTCAGGCCAATTATTAATCTTTAAGTCCTCAGTTGTGTTGCTGGGTCTTTTGTATGCATACAATATAATTAATTTAAAGAAACATACATCTTCCCAGATTGTAGCCTGGCTGTGGACTTGTGGTTTATGTTTAACTGTTTTAAGATCTTGCATTTTAATTTCTTCCATTTTTTTAAAAAAATTACAATTTAAGGATTTGAATTGGCTAATATCCTGCTGTTGCTATGGGACCTAAACGTGACTTGTCAGTCTGCTGTAAAGCACAGATGGCTCTATTTATTGTAGAAAGTGAGTTTATTTGCTTTCTAGAACTGTTTATATCAGATGAAATAAGAGGTAATAAAATCTATGCTTGTAAAGAAAAATGCTAATTTTACCTACTATAATCTGACTGTCTGAAACTATATTTTCTCTCTGAGAAATAAATGTTCTAATGTAAAATATCTGATTGGACTATTTTAGCAGGGGAAATTTCTTGCCTGAGACAGACTCTGAAATGATATTATTTGTCAATGTATTTAGAAGATTTCTGAATAGCTGCTCTTGAAAACACTATAAGCCTTTCCTGTTTCCAGATACATTCTCTAAAAAACCACGGGGTGGGGAAAAGTGACCCCCAAGCACAAACAAAGCTGGTGTAACTCTATAGATATGTTGGTGCACTTCAACACTAGAATATCTGCATATCAAAGCAACTTTGCCAGTGAAATAGCCAAAAATAGGAACATCACTGATAGCTGAGGCAAAAAAAGGGCAGTTATATGCCAAATTTATAAACATAATGCATACTGATTTCTGAAGAGGACTTACTTTGCCCCGTGAGTATTTTAATTTATCAGAAGTTAATATACAAGGTCTCCTCGCCACTCTGCATTGGACTGTTTCAAGATGGAATATATTAGGGAGGAGAGACAAGTATCTTGTTAAAAATCTTGGTTTAGGACTAATCGTTATCCTTTCTGTCCATATCAGTTTGGAAGATTATGAAAGAGCAGGCCTTTGAGCAGGAGGTTCATGTTTTCACTGCATTCTATATGCAAACCTCCAACTACAGGAATTTTCAGATCTTGTATTATGCTGCTTGTTCTTCCATTTCTGTTTTTCATTCCAAAGGAAATATGCATGGGCTGGGATTAATATAAGTGTTAAGTGATAAAAGTATGAGAACTTCTAGTTGCTTTATTCTTATTTGTCCTTCATTAATTCATGCAGTGAAAAACACCAGGTCATCCTCCTCTTGGGTGGATTATACTATATGGCAGGGCTATCAAAACTTGTGGCCTGTGAGCTGGATGCGTCATGTGCTGGCCACACCCAAGCCCGGTTTAGCGAAGGGAGAAAAAGTTCTGATACATCACATGACATTGCCGTGACTATAACATATAGCAGGAGTTTGACACCCCTGCTATATGTTATATAAATGGTGGGACAGGGAAATTCCATGTTTGCATCTTGAGTAGCTTTATATTTTCTTTGACTCTCAGGCATAGGAATACGTGCCTGTGATTGGTTTACGCTTATTATGTTTTTATGCTGGGGATCATATTTATTTATTAAGGTAATTTATGTGACCAGCCAATTCATTCACAGTAATTCCAGGTCTTACAAAAACCCCAATACAACATCCAATAAACCCTCATCCCCCTGGCAAGAACAATTAAATCAACCACCATGGCATCTCCAGGCCCAATGGCAAAACCAGGTCTTCAGGGCCTTTTGAAAGAGTGTCAAGGTGAGGACCAATTTTATTTCTGCAAGGATGATGTTCCACAGGGCGGGAGCTACCACAGAGAAGGGCCTTCTTGGTTCTACCAGTTGGACCTCCTTAAGGGATGCTGTCAATATTGCTCTGCTCTGGGATATTACTATTGAGGAAGAGTTTTTCTGTTTTTACTGGTGCAAGGCCACTTGGATTGTTTAGCCCCTTGACTGAATATCAACCTGCTTTTCTGCTATATACACTTTCCAATTCAAAAGATTTTATCTTTTCAAAATAATTATTTTCTTTCTAGATTTCTAAAGATAATTTAATTCTGTGTTAAATTCTGCAAGGATCTAATAGATAGGTTCAGCATCGGGGCCGTCAGCGTTGATCTCACAGAAGAATTTGCTTAAAGAAGAATTGGTGCCCTGGATACCAGCCAATTCCCCCTCCTCATTTAATTGCAGTTTCAGAATAACTCTGCAGGCTTGAATCTGCACTTCTTCCTCGGGATGAATGAGGAGGGAGAGAAGACAATCAGCTAGCCGAGAATTGATCCCAAAAAGGACCTCATAGAGTGACAACTCATTGTATTGCCAGTGCCCTGATTGGTAATGGGGAGTCAGGCGACCCTCACAGAGCCGTTCCACGAGCACGAGCAGCTCAAAGAGCAGGCTTCCCAGCTGGGAAGATTGCAATAGGCTGAGGAATTCTGGATGCACCTTAAAAAAAGAAAACGTAATGAAATGTAAGCCTTAAAGAAAAAGATAAAATAAGTATTTAACAGACTGTTCTGCTGGCTAATTGATTTCATCTTTTGAGGGTAACAGACTTCGGATTCTTTTATAAGAAATTATGTCATGACAGGACATAATTCTGTCATTCTGTTTTCTAACATCTGACATACTACATGTTGGGATGCAATCCCTAGAATGTGCAGATAGCAATGGGAATTACAGTGTTGGCATGTTCGAAAGATATACGTTAGGGTATCTTCCATTTACATATTTGTTTATGTCTGTTTGATTAACTCCTTAAAATCTACTTTTGATCTCAAGTATTTTATTTCCTCTCCCAAATATCCCTGTGGGGGCAGGGAGGAAATCTTTACCTGGCAATTCATGATATCAAATAACAGTTCCTCCTTCTGGGCTAATGTGCTAAGGAATTTTAGAATTTGCACCTGGAAAAAAACACAAAAACATTCAGACCATATAATCAGTAAAGGTAGAGGAGCTTATGTACACCATGGCTTCTTCATTATGCCACCCCCCCAAAAGCTGATGATAGGAGTTTGGGCTTAGAGTAGAGCAGGGGTGTCAAACTCAAGACCCAGGGGCTGGATCCGGCCTGTGGGATGCTTATATCTGGCCCATGGGGCCACCCTAGAAATAGCAAAGGACTGGCCCATGCCTCTGCTGGCAAAAATGGAGCTTGGGAGGGCCGCATATGGCAGGCTCTGTTATCAGCTCCATGAGGGCAGGCTCTGTTATCAGTTGCAACAGGCTCCTACCACCCTCTGCCAGTGAAAATGGAGCTCAGAGGGCTCCACATGCCCCCATTTTTACTGCCAGAGGGCGGCAGGAGGCCGTCGCAGCTGATAATGGAGCTCAGGACCCCGTTTTTGCTGGCAGAGCGTTCGGACCAACAGAAATGCCCCCGACATGAGTGACGTCAAGCTGGCCATGCCCACCCTGGCCATGCCTACCCAAGTTGTCCCCACCCCACCCCTGAGGTCAAACACAGCCCTGATGCAGCCCTCAATGAAACCAAATTTGACATCCCTGGAGTAGAGCATATTGGGACAGTCCATGAACCAAAGTACCTGAGCCAAATTGGTCCCCATCTGCAGAATGTCCATTAAGGTGGGCAAGAGCTTTTTCAGGAGAGGTTGCATGTGATTTGGCCATGGCAATCCATTCAGTAATCTTAGTCCAGCAACATGTATATCGGTGTCCCATAATTCAGTGATCATTTCAAGAATCTTGGGCATGAATTCCTGCAAAGAACAAAACAGCATTTTTTTAAATTTGTGAATAATAGGACAGAAATCCTTTGTTTCAGAGGTGTGCTATAAGTAGCCTTTAAATGCTGAGCCAGAGGTTGCATTGGAAAAAGTAGTGCGCGAGATCAGAACAAAAAAATAAAACTGGATTCATTTCACTTACATTCTAATTAAATACAGTTAATATGATTACCCTCAAGTCATGCATTTCATAATTTCCCCCTTCAATCAGATTAATAATTACAATTTGATAACATTTAGAGCTCTCTGGGGATGCTACATGCACTGATAGTGAGCCTCAGGTTATATATTTCTTACTATGTATCATTGCAAACACCGTTTGTATAAGAACTGATGCTATCAGTTTTTTCCAGTTTTTGTTAAATCATTAAAGCACTAATATTTTACTATAAATAATGTTTTTTTTTTTAAAAAAGTTTTCTTTTCCAAAATCAGAAAAAGCATAAACACACTGGATGATTCATTTTGAGTGCATTATAGTAGCAGTGCAGTCCTATAATAAATCTTATTCTTGGAATTGTTTCATTGCTTAATAATTATTTACTATTCCAGATGAGTGTTAGATAAAATATAAACAGAACAATTCTTGAGCACCAGAGAGTATCAGAGGAATAGTTTAATTTCAGGTGAGAAACAAGCCAAGACAAGGAATTTATTTCCTGCCCCTTTGGGAGGAAACATGTTTTCCACTCTTGGTTTCACCTTCTAGAGAAGAGTAGTAGTATCCTTCTAACACCAGCTTCTGAAGTTGAGTTTAGAAAAAGAAGGGAAGAGATGGAATCCCACAGGAGGAATGTAGCAACTCCTCTTGCAACATCATCTGTTCCTCCTCATAGTTGGGTGATGAAAGGAAAGGAGTGATTTTTTTGGAGAACCCAACAATTCCTTGAAGGGACATTAATAGCAGTGTTTTCCCACTGCTTAAGTGCAGCAACAGTGTCTCCAGTGAGCCAGAATGGAAACATAAATGCCAAGACCATGTAAAATAAATGGCATTAGTAAACAACTTACAAACTCTTGCAGACTCTGAAAATATGCAGGGTATTAGGAAGTTACAGGACTTCCTATTCTTGAGAGAAGCTGCAAAGACAACTGTGCAGGGTAAACCACAATGCACCTACAGCTGTCATCTATCTATCTATCTATCTATCTATCTATCTATCTATCTATCTATCTATCTATCTATCTATCTATCATCTATCTATTTATCTATCTGTTCAATTTATATGCCACCCTTCTCCGGAGTCTCAGGGCAGCTTACAATGCGTTAAGCAATACCCTTCATACTTTTATATATACCTACTTAGTAGGGCTTTTGGCCCCCCCCAAGCGGTGTTCTTTTTTATACAAAGACAGCTTATTGCCCCCCACAAACAGGGTCCTCATTTTACCTACCTCGAAAGGATGGAAGGCTGAGTTAACCTTGAGCCTGGTGAGATTCAAACTTGCAGTAATTGCAATAATTACAGGCAGCTTAATTAATTGCAGGCAGCTGGTGCTAGTTAACAGCACTTTAGTCTGCTGTGCCACCAAGGTTCTTTCTTTTCTAGCTGTCACCAGGGTTGATATTTGTGGGACACAAAAGTACACTAAGGTTTTGGCAAAATATATATTTATATTTGTCACCTATAAACCAGATGATCAACAAAAATGGGGCTCTCATTCCAATATGAGCCAGTGGTTAAGCCAGTGCATTACTCTGGCAAATTCATACATAAAGCATCTTATAACTTGCCCCAAGAAAGCTATGGTAGATCTCTTCTCTCAATGTCATTGCTGTAGTGATCAAGGATCATAGCTGGATTTATCATGAATAAATCTTAAACAGACCAGATGATGAATCTAACAGTCCCATCCAGTTGAAAGAGGAAGAGATTCCAAGATTCCAAGAGAGAACTGTTTTGTGTATGGTTTATTGATGTAATATTTTTCTAGCTGTACTTGTGAGCTCACTTAATAAAGGGCAGGGTTCATTAATTGCAAATTGTAGGGTTGAAATCAAAACCAATTTGACATTTCTTGTTTGGACTAATTTCTGGTGATAGAGTACTTTATGTTATGCCTAACTACTGATTATGCAGATTAAAATCATGCAGCTTTCTATAATTTATTCTTCATGCAGGAACTAGCCTATCCCTTTGGAAAATTTGGATAGTGTTTTCCCAGAGATAAACATCCCTCCCTCCCCCTCCCTCCACCCCCCAGCAATTTATTTGTTGCTAAGTCATTGGCCCATGAACATTTTATTTGTATTCCAAATATATTATGAACATTGATCAATTTTCAATTTCCTAAGGATATCTTGCACGTCCTGCTTTTGCTGTGGAGGAGAAACTCTGTATTTTTTCTGAGAGTTCAAAACATAATTTAGTAGCTGAAAAAAGAATCAAACTTCCCATACATAAGCTATTTGTTACCAGATTAATTACAGTTGGAAATGTCTCTTTCTAAATGTTTCTTGTATTAGACATAGTTAGTAAAAAAAAAAAAAGTTATGTCACTCGTATGCTAAATGCTTTGTTTTGATTTTTAATGCATTTCAACTAAATCCACTGCAAACTGTACACCCTACTATTATATAGTGTAGAACAGGGGTGTCAAACTCATGTCTTCACGGCGGCATCATGTGATGTATTGGAACTTTTTTCCCCTTTGCTAAACCAGATATGGGTGTGGCCAGCATATGATGCATCCAGGCCGCAGGCTGGGAGTTTGACAGCCTTGGTGTAGAAGACACATTTAACCAGGGGCTGAATAGCAAGTGGGATTTTCTTCCATAGTAAGGAAAGACTCTGATTCATTATGGTTAGCAATCAGTGGTGAAATCCAAATTTTTTTACTACCTGCTCTGTGGGCGTGGCTTGGTGGGTGTGGTGTGGCTTGGTGGGCATGGCAAGGGAAGGATTCTGCAAAATCTCCATTCCCACCCCACTCCAGGGGAAGGATACTGCAAAATCTCCATTCCCAACCCACTCCAGGGTGGGAAGGATATTGTAAAATCTCCACTCCCACCCTACTCTGGGGCCAGCCAGAGGTGGTATTTGTCGGTTCTCTGGACTACTCAAAATTTCCGCTACCAGTTCTCCAGAACCTGTCAGAACCTGCTGGATTTCACCCCTGTTAGCAATCATATTACAGGTATGGAAGAGACGTGGTGAAGAATAACCAGTATTTTCAAATATGTCCATGGTTTCTTTCACGACTACCTTGTGGGTCTCCTAATTTGATGCTTTTGGTGTTATATCCGTTACAAATGACTTTGATACCATTGAAGTGAGAAAGAGATTCTCTTTATGGAATGGTTCTTACAGGTATTCTCAGCCAACAACTTTCAAATAGTGCCAGCTTCCTGCATTTCCTACAAATGAACTGATAAATAGCTAAAGAGATTATTTTAGTTGTTTTTAATGAAAACACTGTCATCAATCAAATTTTGTGGCCAGCACTTTCACAGCTCTTCTATGCTTATCTTTGAAGAAAATTCACAGGTGTAGCTCCAAGCTTATAGATGGCAATGACCATAATATCAAATGACAATCATCACATGTGAATTGATACTGATATATGTAGGTGTCTAGCATGGAAATACAGTACTATACAAATGATCACCTGAATTCTGATTCTAAATTTCCAGATGCCAGCAAAAGCCTTGAGAGCATGCATTGTCTGAATCTTGACACCTATATCCGAATCATCCAGGAATGAGGCCACAAGTTTAATATCCTCATAAGTACATGCAGATGCCTGGGAAAAAATCAGAATTAGTGCGTGTGTAAATGCATGTATTGCTAAGTTAATGCAAAGGGTATGAAAGTATATTCAATTCCATTTAATACTTCGTAACTTTTCACATTCAAATAATGTCCCGATTTTTTTAAATTTTAAAATATGTGAAGTAACCAGTTATTTATTCTTATTACCTATTTATTCCTGGCTATTCTGGTTTCCAAACATTCATCGTCAATCTTAAGATACAACACTTCATGATAGTCATAGGATACTAAATAAGCAATCAACATAAATCATTCTAGGCTACTAAATAAACAATATAAATCACAAGATATAAGCAACCAAGTTATAATCATAAGAAGATAGGGAGATAGGTAATAGGAAAGATGGGAAGAGTCAAGCAAATTAAGGAACAGAAGTCTGAAGCTTGCCAACTAAATTTATTTTTTAATTATGATAGTATGATAGCTGTGAAATAAATTTCTTGAAGTATGAAGTTCAAGAAGTAGGGAGTTCATGCAGCAAACAATAAATAATGTGTGTTAATATTGCTATGTTCTGCCTAATTATGCTTAACTATGTCAGTTAAAAAAACCCCTACCAATTGGCTCAGTCTTCCATCATTGTATTATACCCTTATCATTCTAGACTCTCACCTCTGATTCCAGTAGATAAACACAACGGGTGATTCCGTGGAGTATCATATTCTTGGAGTAAGCATCTAGCTTTGGATTGAGAGAGAGCAAAAGTCCTCTGAGTTCTCCGGAATCCACCTCAGCTTTACTCTGGTGAGCTAAAGCAAGTTCTAAGAGTGAAAAGGGGAGGAGAGTAGGAGGAAGACAAAAATGAGAAGTGTTCAGGGAACTTAAGTGGAACTGAATGGAATATAGATGAGACTCAGTAAAACTGGTGATATACTTTGACCAGCTTTCTCCAACCTGGTGTTCTCCCAACATGTTGGACTACATAATTTCTAAGCAGCAGAACAAAGCAGATTCATTCAGAGTGATGGGCAGAACTAAGATAAAATCAACACCGAGTTCACACAAAATGCTGAAGCATCTTAAACAGAGTTTATTAAATAAACAACCATTAGTAATGTTTCCATGTCATGAAGAATAGTTTCTAACCCATGATTCTAACATTGCTCTATGTATGACCTGAACTAATGTTGTTTAGGCAACAGAATATGAGGAACTATTAGACCATGCCCTAATGTAATACGTAACCTGAGAGAGAATCATTGCTATAAAAGAAACCACGTTGCTCTCTTTTAGAGGTTGTATATATTAATGTTCTCTGTCCAATCTGGCAGTATTCAAATGGGTTGGACTGCAATTCCAAAGACCAGTGTAGGAGGTGATCAACCTGAGTTTGAGGAAGGGTCAAACACATTTGTTTGGAGTCTCTTCATGTCCACAAGGGATCTAAGTTCAGCCCTCCTTGAATTCCATTGACTCTTCTCTGCCCACCAATTTGTCTTGACCATTAATAGTTCAGATTCTTGTTTAGAGGTAGCATGGAAGAAACTTGTACTCATTTGAATATCCTTGGTCCCTGATTTTTTGTGCCTGACACATGGATGTTGATCATGGGCTATCTGGGGATGGACAGCAAGAAGGCTGGTGTGGTGCTGCGCCAGCAGCCTGTGCAGCTGGCACCCGAGTCAGACAATGAGGAGACTGGAGAAGATGAGATGCCAGAGGCAGGGATTGAACCAGGGCCTTCAGAACCTCCAGAAGCTCCTTTAAGTGAAGAGGACGAAAAGGAGGAGCCTCTTCTCGATGCACGGGCGCGCAGAGCAGCCAAAAGGTAGGAGTGGCTCCTCAGGAGATCTCCTCAAGAGTAAGGTTTGGGGCTAATTGGCCACTCCCTTAGCCTATTGAAGGAGGAATGCCTACTGAAGCAAGTTGTAGGGAACAACTTTAGTTCACTCTACTTTGCATCTGGATTCTCTGCACATGGCTTCTGGGTTTTCTGCCAACCTTCGTTAAATTGTGGTTACTGTATTTTGGTTTCTTGTAGGCTGTTAAGAAAGTTTATTAACAGCCTTTGTTTTGAAAAAGACTGAGTTATTTTAGTAAATTAAGTTTTGTACAAACTTTGTGTGTACTCTGTTCTTTGGGATCCATAGCTGGAGCAGAACACATATAGATAAATAACTGTTTATCACAAGCACTTCTGAAATGGAGCAAAATACATTGACATCTCCCTGAATCCATATTACTCACTGGCTAAGGGAAGAGGCTCTGGATTATGAGGAGGACTCTTGATCCCTTCCATGATAGTCTTGGCCACCAGGAAAATAGCCCCAGCTCCTGTAGCAGCAGATACCATGTTTCTTGTTGTTACCAGCTCTAAATACTTCATTTCCTCTTCTTGAATTCCCAGGGATCCAGATTCAGCCTAGGCCCTGACCTTCCACAGATCCTTAAATAGGAAAGATTAGATGGATTGTGCATGGTTTATGACATCACCAGGTTCCATCATGACACCTACAATAAGTCATGACAGCAATCTTTTAAGAAAGAGAGACCTGAGTTTCAGATATTGGATAAGACTGGGAAGAACTGCTAATAAGAAATATAAGGATTGTCTATCATCTGGTTTCCATGCTAAACTTAGAATTGTACTGGTTAGAAATTAATCATATACTGTACATTCCAAAAACTCTTTGATTTTCTTTTGACATGAAATGTTAACTTTTGAATTAACATTAATGGTATGACTTATAACAATCTTATGGCAGTCAGTGTGATAAAATTGCACATTGCAACTCCAGTGTAAGACTGTCAACTAGAGCATCTAGCCAGCACAAACTTGGGAAATTAATTGGTTTGACTAGAAGTCCCTTAAATCTCACTGCACTTGTGCAGCTCCTGATGCAATCCATTGAAAAGAAATCACTTCCATACAGTGATAAAATTTGTTACTACCGGTTCTGTGGGTGTGGTTTGGTGGTTGTGGTGGGTAATATGACTGAGTGGGCATGGCCAACTTTTTTTTTTTAACTTTTAAAACCATTTTTTCTACAACCTCTTTGACTGAAGAGGTTGTAGAAAAATGCTTTTAAAGCCTCTGACGATCCCAGCTGACCTGCCTGATTGGCAGAGGCTTTTTTTCCTTTTAAAAACATTTTTTCTATAACCTCTTTGGCCGAAGAGTTTGTAGAAAAAATGCTTTTAAAAGCCTCTGATGATCCCAGCTGAGCTGCACGATCATCAGAGACTTTTTAAAAAAAACTTTTAAAAGCATTTTTTTGGCCAAAGAGGTTGTAGAAAAAATGCTTTTTAAAATAAAAAAAAAGCCTCTGATGATTGCGCGGCTCAGCTAGGCAATGGAGGGGAGCAGAAATTTATGCTACTGGTTCTCCGAACCACCCGCCTCCATCGCTACCGGATCGGGCGATCTGGTCCGAACCAGGAGGATTTCACCCCTGCTTCCATAGCAATATATGTAGGGTTTAAGTTATAGGGCATACCTACAATTTGGAAGACACAGCTTCATACATTCTGACTTCCATTTTAGTCATGTTATAAACCTACAGCAGAGGTCTGCAACCTTAAACCCTCAAAGAGCCATTTGGAGCCATTTCCCGCAGAAAAGAAAACACCGGGAGCCACAAAACCTGGCTGGGCATGGCCAATTTGACGTCACTCACTCCCACTCAGTCACATGACTCCTAGCCATGCCTACCCAGCTGGTCATTAGGGCAGAGAACTGGTTGTTAAAAAACATCGGGAGCCAAAAAACTCCTTTGACATCTCTCTCTCTCTCTCTCTCTCTCCCTCTCTCTCTCCCCCTCTCTCTGTATCTCTCTGTCTCTCTCCCTCCCCCCTCTCTCTATATTTCTCTATGTCTCTCTCTTTCTCTCTCTCTTCCCCCCTCCCTGTATCTCTATCTCTGTATCTCTCTGTTAGTTTTAAAATCATACAACAATCTTTCAAAATATTTTGTGCTCTCTCTCGAGTTAGTGCACAAAACTCTGGCAACTCTGTGCAAAGTTAACTTTGAGGTAGCCTGTTTTCCTGAACCAGTGCTCAAAGAAAGAAGGAAAGTGTGTGTATTTTCAAAAACAGCTGCTGCTTTCTTGAGACTATATCCCTCCAAATATGTTAGATTGCAGACTGAGAAGTTATAATCCAATATAGTATATTCAGATAATGCCAACCCGGAAATGCTGAACAGTACATTTATGGAACAGGAGCTGTTCATAATGTTGGTTAGGTCTTCATAACAATCCTTTCTTTCAGTCCGTTGAATAACCTCACAGAATCCCAAATGGGAGGGTTTCTGCAATACAGAGAGAAAATATCTGACGAACAGCTAACACAACTACAGCTGAACAAAGCCTAATTAGAAAAGGGAGCCCCAAACCCCATGGTTGTCTACTCATTTAGCTACCAGAAACATTGCCTTACTTGCTAGGGATGATCTCTTAATGTCATGCATTTAGCCTCAAGAGGGCGCACTTGTTCAGGGTTAAAAATGAGAGTAGACTTAACAGAAGCTGCTGCTAGATAGGTTTGGTTACTGTGGGCTCTATCAATCAAGAAGTACCTCAAACTTACTGAAGGAATATGAAAAATAATGCAGACACTGCAGCATTAATGTAGCATGTGCCTCTAGCAGTGCTCTGATAAGACCATCTGGCTTGCTGGCACCAGGGTGAGAAGATATGTAGACCTGGCTATGGAAAATGGTGCCAAACATTTCCAGATGCCTTTTTGGGAGGAGAGCTCCATATGTTTGTATTTGTAGAACATGACAGTTGTAATATATACATGACCCCCATCCTCCAAAGCTTTAGGCTTTGAGCCTAAAATGCCTTATCTTTTCTGTAAAGCCAGCGTAAAAGATTATCTTGCCTAAACTGTAAAATTGCAACATCATTTGTGTGGCCTATTTTACTTTTCTTTTCAGCAACTTTTTTTCATCTCGGGTGGCATCTATATCACAAGGGAGGCTCACGTTCTCTTTGATGCGAGTATTTTAAATTGCAAAATGGTAGTTCAGGCCTTTTATTGACCAGCAAAGGGGTCTCCAACCTTGGCAACTTTACGACTTGTGGACTTCAACTCCCAGAATTGATGGGAGTTGGAATTCTGGCTGAGGAATTCTCTGGCTGAGGAATGCTGGCTGAGGAATTCTGGGAGTTGAAGTCCACAAGTCGCAAAGTTGCCAAGGTTAGAGACCCCTGGACCAGCCTATACATGATACAGAGTGGTTACTTAAACAACTCCCTGTCTCCTGCAGCATCTGCCCAGCTAGTTTGATACTCCAGGATTGGTAACTTAAACAATGTCATGTATTAGGATGCCTGAAGTGTAGTTCCTATAGCAATGGCCCTGGCATCTTCACCCATGTCTTTGGCAAGGGAGAGTGAAGCCCCTCACTTCATTCTATCCGGTCTGTTGTGCTTGCCATCTTTATGTTTTATTGATTTGATTGAAATTTCTTTGATTATTGTGAGTTTCCTGGAGTCCTTGAGAGCTGAGTGTCAATTAATCATCATCGTCATCATTGTCATCATTGACCGAATGGTCAATAAGCAACCCAGATACAAAAATTCATGTGGTCACCTGCACATTTTTTGCACTAACTGGTCAAAAAAGAGATTTTAAAAAAATAAACAAAGCACTCCAACTTAAGTCAACTCAGTAGCTCTTTAACAAAACTTAGAAGTGATACGGAAAATAGATTGTATGAAAATGAATGGAAGACAAAGAGGCAATTATTTGCATGCTAGACCACCTGGCAACATGCTATTTAATCCAGTGCAGGTTTTTCCCCCTTTACAGATTACTTCTTAGTTTAAATCACCTGGCATTTGAGCACCATAAAAAGAAAACTAGCCACTGAAATACAGAGCTGAAAGTCCTGTAATCATTTGCAGGAATGACCCTGGGAGACAGGAGAAAGAGTAGTAGTCTAGACAAACATCATGCCAAAGGTATCCCAATCAGCAGAAGGAAAAGAGGTGTAGGAAGTATTTCAGAAAAGACCCTCCCTAGTTTTCTGAAAAAAAATAAAGGAGGGAAGTTTTGCAAAATTCTGTTACTGTAATCTTACAATACAGTAGGATTAGTTCATTTGTGTGTACTTATTGTCTGGACTACCTAGAAAATTTCCCACTCATTATAGGAATTGTGGGCTGGAGCATCCCCAGCAAAAATCTGCCTTGCCTGTATATGATGAAGACTTCATGCATATCTTTAAGAATATTTAAAGATACAATACTGAACTACATGCAGACAGTCTGATCAGGCTGTGCTCTTCATGTTATTCTAAGTAGTCCTGGCATATGGTGGCCAACTTCTACTCCCAAATCTGAAAAAGCCATTTTCCTCTCTTCATCCTGTTCTTCTGGTGTCTTCTCAGCTTCTTTTTTAGAGAAAGAAACCAAGAAATTTCTATAAATCTCTCTTACTCAATGGCTCTTCAGTTGTGTTTCATAGGCCACAACTCAAAACTCCTGATAAAGTACTCTGTAATTAAATTCTTGTTCCTCCTAATAGATTTAAGTGGGAGTGGGGGGCAAGGGCTTCCTTTTGCAAGGATCGATCTGCTTTCACTGATGACAGAACTTGGAGTGGAAAAGACATACTGCTTTTTCATTTCACCTTTTGGATTAGAAGGAAGTAATGCTCTGTTTTAAGGACTATCTCCTGTGTGGAGTTTGATTAATTTCAGTGCTAAATTGCTTTCTCTGTCTTCCAGCCCAGCCAATCATCTCTGTAAGCATCATTCCTCAGTTCTTATTGATGGAATAATAATGGTTGATACAAACAGAGCAGAGCTAAAGCCAGAATGCCGTGAGACACTCAGTGATCAGGTATCACAGTCCAAGATGAGTGGACTGTTTTCAAGCTGCCTTTTGCATATCATTGTACAACTTAAAAATTCTCCTCCAGAGCAACTATACTATTTTATTTTACATGAAGGAGAAACAACACTTATTTTTCTAGACAGACCAGTGGTGGGTTGCTCCCGGTTCAGATCGCTTCTATAGAACCGGTAGTAAAACTGGCGGGAGGCTCCGCCCACCAACCCTGACATCATCAGGAAGCTTCTGCGCATGCAGCCCCATCGCGAACTGGTAGTAAAGGTAAGTAGAACCCACCCCTAAAACAGACATGATGCTGCTGAAGCTTTTCAGTGTGTTCATTTCAAAGACTCTGAACAATCGCCTTGCCTTTACCACTTGCGGCATCAAAACCTGACATCAGCATGTTTCATATTCAGCACCCTGAAGATCACTTTGCATATATTATTTTGGAAAAAAGTTTTTTTTTCTATAGCTAAAGATGAGGGTATAACACCACCCAGGAAATGCTTCCCTTGAAATGCCTTTCAAAGAAAATATATTTATAACTCTCTTAGGCTGGTGGGGTTTTAAATGTATTGCTTAATACATTTAAACCCATTTTGAGAATCTGATATGTATTTTGTTTTAAAGGATCGAAATAAGAGACTTTAGAGTGAGTATGAATTCCTATGGATTAGTTCAGCCTTGGTACAATTTAAGACTGCCTTCATCCATGATTCATTGCTTGTGAAGTCCTGGACAAATGTCAGGGGTTGCGTGGCAAGACTTAGAAGAGATATTGACCTGCATCTGGTGGGCATCCAAAATTAGGAGGAGTTAAACAGTGATTTTTCCAACTAACACATTTTATTAAAAAGCATAACTTTCATCAACTGCAGCTCAGTTCATTAGATGTATAGAGCAGGGGTGTGTTCTACTTATCTTTACTACCGGTTCACAACGGGATTGCGTGCACGCACTTTGCTTCTGTGCATGCGCAGATCACTGATGACGATATCCGGGGGGTGGGGTGGACGGAGCCTCCCACTGGTTTTACTACTGGTTCTTGCAAACTGATCCGAACTGGGGGCAACCCACCACTGGTATAGAGTGGTTCGTAGGATTTATAGATGGGAGATGGGAGAAGGGGAGACAGCTGAGTTGTGCAAATGCAGCTTACATATCAGATAGATCATAAGTACCTTCTCAATTAACATTTTTAACGTACAAAAAACCTATTTTGTTGAGACTTTTGAGATAGCCTGAAACCTTTTGATGTATCAGCATCAAAACATCTGTTTTTAGATTTCAGCAATCTCTTGCTCAGTGATGCTCTTAAAGTCTTGTTTTTCCAGTTATTTACATAGCTGCAAAAGACTATCTTGGAATGTTGAAAAGCTTGTCCTGTCCTTGTCCTGCTTGTGAGAATTTGCTTCAAGCTGAGTGGTTATCTGTATACATGTATAAACCTGCTACCCAAAGTCTAAGAAAGAACAAGATCATTGTCCAATATGGGCTGTAGTTTATTAATCATATGAGTGATTTGAGTTGTAAGTGACAACTAGCGGTGTTCTGTTGTGTTGCTTTTGTGGTCTTCCTTTAATAGGTCCTCTCTGATAATCCGTCTGGCTCCGTTAATTTTCTATTAACAGAAGAGCCTTGGTGGAGCAGTGGACTAAAGCTCTGTTAAGTAGCACTTAGCTGCCAGCTGCCTGCAATTACTGCAAGTTTGAATCCCACCAGACTCAAAGTTGACTCAGCCTTCCATCCCTTCGAGGTAGGTAAAATGAGGACCCGGATTGTGGGGGCAATAAACTGACTTTGTATAAAAAAAGAACACCACGGGGGGGGAGGGGGGGAAGCCCTACTAAGCAGGTATACACAAAAATATGAAGGCTATTGCTTAACGCATTGTAAGCTGCCCTGAGTCTCCGGAGAAGGGCGGCATATAAATTGAACCAATAAATAATATTTATTGGTTCGATTTATATGCCGCCCAGAAGAGCCCAGTGGTGCAGCAGATTAAAGCCTGTTATTAACATTCAGCTGCCTGCAATTACTGTAAGTTCGAGTCTCACCAGGCTCAAGGTTGACTCAGCCTTCCATCCTTTCTAAGGTAGGTCAAATGAGGACCCAGATTGTGGGGGCAATAAGCTGACTTTGTATGAATATACAAAAGTATGAAGGCTATTGCTTAACGCATTGTAAGCCACCCTGGGTCTCCAGAGAAGGGCGGCATATAAATCAAATTTTAAAAAATTGATCTTATTGGGTGAGTATCCTGAATGTCTGGTTTTATTCATTCAGTTTAGCATCTCTATCATACAGGGTGAAGTTGTCACTCAGAACTGAGTCCAAGTGCAATGTTTGAACTTCCACCAGCTGAGCCAGCTAGAACTCCAATCTTGGCAATGTTAAGACTTGTGGACTTCAGCTTTGCTGGCTGAGGAACTCTGGGAGTTGAAGTCTACAAGCCTTAAAATTGCCAAGGTTGGAGACCCCTGAACTAGAATGTAAGATATAGTATATCTTACAACAGTGGTTCTCAATCTTTCCAGGCCTGAGGACCATCTGCAGATGGCAAGGGAGGGAGGGGATGGTTTCGTCCATGTAATCTAATCCTGTGCATGCGCAAATGGAGTTCTACATGCTTGACTAGTTGGCCACCACTTTTGCAGGCCAGTTCCCAACAGGCCATGGACTGGTATTGGTCCGTATGCCAGGAGTTGGAGAGCCCTGTCTAATTACAAAACCCCAGTATAGTTACAAGCATTTAACATTTCAGAAAGGAAGTGCTGTATCATCCCTTTGCTAGCCTCCCCCCTTGATTTTATTATAAGTCTGTTGTATATTAACCCAAAGTGATTTAACCCACCATTTCAAGTCTATTTTTTTCTACTGGCTCTCATCATTTGGGCAGCTGTATGTATCTGTGATAGGGACACGGTGGCTCAGTGGTAAGACAATGATCTTGTCGATCAAAAGGTCCGCAGTTCAGTGGTTCGAATCCCTAATGCTGTGTAACGGAATGAGCTCCCGTGACTTGTCCCAGCTTCTTCCAACCTAGCAGTTTGAAAGCATATAAAAAATGCAAGTAGAAAAATAGGGATCACCTTTGGTAGGAAGATAACAGCGTTCCGTGCACCTTTGGTATTTAGTCATGCTGGCCACATGACCACAGAGATGTTTTCGGACAGCACTGGCTCTTCAGCTTTGAAACAGAGATGAGCACCGCCCTCTAGAGTTTGGAATGACTAGTACATATGTGCAAGGGGAACCTTTACTTTTACCTTATGTATCTGTGACACCATCACTGATATTTCTCTAAGATGGGTGGCTTTGATGAAGTGGCAGACAGAACAACACAGGAGGTTGTACTTCCATTGCACATGCTGCTGAAATGAAGCATCTGCCTGACTGGTTCAACCATCTTTGTAGCATCCAGCTCACGTCACTGCCTATAGAGCTAACAGAATAACAGGATATTCTCTATTGTGTCTGTCATTGGAGTTACAATATCTTTGGAGAAAGGCAGTAATTAGTTTGAAAAATCCTAAGTAAAACTTTAATTTCCCTTTAATTACTTGTTGCAACTTGCCCTCTGCTGTCAAATGTTTCAGATACGCTCATCACTTTCCCCAGGCTTTCTGTCATGGAAAAGTCACACCACAAATAGCTATAGACCAACCGCCAGATGATGGTGGAAATTAGTTTAGGGAAGCAAAGATGTCTTGACCTCCTGTGATTTGTTTTTCCTGCAACGCCTTCCATCCTTCTTTCTTGTTCTGTTTGATTAAAACAGAATTAAGATCTACTTCATATAATATGGGTTTCATTTCTGTTTGACTTGTAGCAAGTAATTAGTGAATCTATTTCTTTATGGAAAGTGCCTCAAACTTATAGAAGGGTGTGTGTTCTTGATACATTACTGGGTCCACTCAAGACATGTATTTTTTTTTACACCATATGAGAATAATTCTACCACCCTATATTAAAAAAAAATGTTTTATTTGACCTAGGTCTGAGAGTACTGCAAATCAAACTATCTAATATCTTTTCTTTTATGTACACTGAGAGCAGATGCACCAAGACAAATCCTTGTGTGTCCAATCACACTTGGCCAACAAAGAATTCTATTCTATTCTAGTATGACAGGATTTCACTGGGATAGCTGGTTTTTCTAACACTGGAGGAACTTGCAGTATGACTTGAAAATGGAACTAAACCATCCTTCCAGTTATGGTGCCATTTATGATGTGTAAAAGTCTGGATGACACTAAAGGATATGAAGCAGTACTCTACTCAGATCATGCCCCCTATTAATATTTACATCACATTTATATGTGAAAAAGTCTTCTCTCTTAATAATTTTCCTTGTTGTCATCCTCTTACTCTATTAATTTTTTTATACTCACTGATAATATGATAAAAGAAATTGTCACAGCAATCAGTTTGTATAGTATTCTTGCCTACAACCTTCCACAGGGAACCCACAATACCTGCAAATCCCTCTAGTTAATATTTGTTAAATCACACAAACCTTTAATGAGCACAGCCTATGTTATATGATGCGAAGCGGAAGTGGAAATGAATCAACTGTAATCCATAAACTAATAGTAATGCATGGAAAGGGTTCATTCCAATGATGCACAGAAAGATTACGGTACAATATTCATCTTAGTTTAAAGAAATAGTTACTTTAGATCAATGTTTGACCACTTTAAGATGTGTGGACTTCAACTCCCAGAATACTAGCACACTGTCCTAGATTGTTGATTCTGGGAGATGGAAGTTGCTGGAGTTGCAATTGTATGACAATAAAAACTATCACTTCTCCACTAGCTAGCTTGCTGTCCTCAGAGTCAGTGGTACAGATATTTGTTCTAATAGCCATATTCAAGAAATATACAACTGCCAATCTAACTAATGTTTTGTCCCTCCCAATATATTTTTTCTTCTAATGCCATTAATATAGCAGAACATTCTCACATATAATGCAAACAAGTTTCTCTCTATCCTATATCTTATCATTCTGAGGGTTACAATTATACATTCAGCGACACGATCTGTGATGCCTATTTGAGTGTTACTTTGAGTTTCAGAGAGAAGCAATGTCTGATCAAATGATTCACAACTGTCTTTCACTGCCATGATTCAAGGCTTTTAGACATTTCATCATGTAGCAGAAAATTCTGACAACAATATTGCTGAGATTGCTTCCTTGGGGAATGGACAGTCCCTCTGGCTTAGATGATGCAGACTTGCTATTATCTTCTGATTTTTAGAATGAAATTATGGTAGATATCATATCTCTCCAGTCTCACGGAAATTGGATATTAGGTGAGGGCCCTTCAGCAATCCAACTGGCTTCTCCCTGGGGAAACTCACTTCATTCAAACAATAGCGTTCACTGTATGGTTTCAGCTGTCTTTTACCATGCAGCGGGTGGTATTGGAGCTATCCTTGGTCCTGATTGTTCTCTAGTGGGTTTCCACTTTAATTTAGTGTGCTATGCCTGGTGCCCTTGAGTTGGTTCTACTTAATTTCTATTTAGACTTGACTGCTCTATTCAAACTATACTTCTCATCCCTAAATTTGTCTCTGTCAAATTTACTGTCCCCATTTATTTGTATCCATTTCCTGTATTCATAATCATGTTTACACTTATATCTGTTATCTTATACATGTTGTTGTTGTTGTTGTTGTTGTTGTTGTTATTATTATTATTATTATTATTATTATTATTATTATTATTATTTCAATTTATAAACCGCCCTTCTCCTTGCGGACTCAGGGCGGTGAACAGCCAGAATAAAACATAGTATACAAAAGTTAAAAACAATTAAAAATTATTAAATATTATTCGGCCGAGAATTAAAACAACCCAATTTAAAATCAATGTCAAATTTAAAAACGGAGGATGGGATCAAGCTAGCCCAGCTAGATGGAACAAATGGGTTTTAAGGGCCCGACGAAAGGTCCGGAGATCTGGAATCCTGCGTATCTCCGGGGGTAGGTCATTCCAGAGGGCGGGCGCTGCCACAGAGAAGGCTCTCCCCCTGGGAGTCGCCAGCCGACACTGTCTGGCCGACGGCACCCGGAGGAGGCCCTCTCTGTGCGAGCGTACTGGCCGGTGGGAGGCTATTGGTGGCAGAAGGCGGTCCCGCAAGTACCCAGGTCCTAAGCCATGGAGCGCTTTAAAGATGGTCACCAACACTTTGAAGCGCACCCGGAAGACCACCGGGAGCCAGTGCAGCTCGCGCAGGAGAGGTGTCACATGGGAGCGCCACGTCGCTCCCATAATTCCCCGCGCGGCCGCATTCTGGACCAGTTGGAGCCTCCGGGTGCACCCCAAGGGGAGCCCCATGTAGAGAGCATTGCAGTAGTCCAGGTGGGAAGTCACGAGAGCATGGGTGACTGTGCGTAGGGAGTCCCGATCTAGAAAGGGACGCAACTGGCGTATCAGGCGAGCCTGATAAAAAGCCCCCCTGGCCACGGCCGTCATGTGTTCTTCTAAAGACAGCCGTGCATCCAGGAGGACGCCCAAGTTGCGAGCCCTCTCCGTGGGGGCCAATATCTTGCCCCCAATAGTCAGCGATGGCGTCAGCTGGCTATATCGGGACGCCGGCAGCCACAGCCACTCAGTCTTGGAGGGGTTTAGTCGGAGCCTGTTTCTCCCCATCCAGACCCGCACAGCTTCCAGACACCGGGACATCACTTCAACGGCATCGTTGGGGTGGCCTGGGGTGGAGATGTACAGCTGGGTGTCGTCAGCGTACTGATGGAATTCCACCCCAAAGCCACGGATGATCTCACCCAGCGGCTTTACATAAATGTTGAACAGAAGGGGCGAGAGGACCGACCCCTGCGGCACCCCACAAACAAGGCGCCTCGGAGTCGACCGCTGCCCCCCTGTCAACACAGATTGCGACCGGTCAGAGAGATAGGAGGAGAACCACCATAGAACGGTGCCCCCCAACCCCAACCCCTCCAACCGGCGCAACATGATACCATGGTCGATGGTATCAAAAGCCGCTGAGAGATCTAATAGGACCAGGATAGAGGAGCAACCCCTATCCCGTGCCCTCCAGAGATCATCCACCAATGTGACCAATGCCGTTTCCGTGCTGTGCCCAGGCCGGAAGCCGGACTGGAGCGGATCTAGATAGACAGCTTCATCCAGGAACCGGGGAAGCTGCCGTGCAACCACACTCTCAACAACCTTCGCAACAAAGCGAAGGTTGGAGACTGGACGGTAATTAGCCAAAACAGCCGGGTCCAGAGTGGGCTTTTTGAGGAGGGGTCTCACCACCGCTTCTTTCAAAGTGGCCGGCAGAACACCCTCACTCAAAGAAGCGTTAACAATCTTCTGGAGCCAGCCTCATGTAACCTCCCGGGAGGCCAGCACCAACCAGGAGGGACACGGGTCCAATAAACATGTGGTCGCATTCAGCCGTCCCAGGATCCTGTCCATGTCCTCGGGAGCCACAGAGTCGAACTCCTCCCAAACCACACCCCCAAGACCTGCCTCGATTATCCCGTCCGGATCTACCCAGTCAGAAGCCAGACCTTCCCGGATCTGAGCGATTTTGTCATGCAGATACTGGACAAAGTCCTCAGCTCGACCCTGCAAGGGGTCATCCCAAGCTCCCGGTTGAAGGAGGGAGCGGGTCACCCTAAACAGGGCGGCTGGGCGATTATCTGATGACGCGATAAGAGCGGAAAAGTAGCTAGACTTTGCCGCTTTTATCGCCACTAGGTAGGTCTTAATATGAGACCTCACCAGTGTTCGGTCAGATTCGGAACGGCTGGCCCTCCAACCGCTCTCCAGGCGTCTTTTCCGGCGCTTCATCTCCCTCAGCTCCTCAGTAAACCAAGGAGCTGGCTGAGTTCGGCGCCGGGTCAGAGGCCGCAAAGGCACGATGCGGTCCAAAGCCCCGGCGGCCGCTCTATCCCAGGCGGCCACCAGGTCTTCAGCCGAATCATGAGCCAGAGTCTCAGGAAATGGCCCAAGCTCCATCTGGAACCTATCAGGTTCCATCAGGCGCCTGGGGCGGAACCACCTAATCGGTTCCGCCTCCCTGCGGCGGGGTGTAGCAGTTAGAAAGTCTAGTCGAAGGAGAGAGTGGTCCGACCATGACAAGGGTTCGATGACTATATCCCCTATATCAAAACCACTCGACCACTGACCAGAGACAAAAACTAAGTCCAGGGTGTGTCTGCCCGTGTGAGTGGGGGCGTGAATTAACTGAGTCAGGTCCATGGCCGTCATGGAAGCCATGAACTCCCGGGCCACCTCAGACGTTTCACCAGCAGATGGCAGGTTGAAATCCCCCAAGACCAAAAGTCTGGGGGTATCAACCGCCACCTCGGCTATCACGTTGAGTAGCTCAGGCAGGGTTGTTGCTACGTGGCAGGGAGCCAGGTACGTAAGCAGCAGACCCATCTGAACTCCGCGACCCCACTTCACAAGGAGGGATTCACACCCGGTTATCTGAGGTACAGTGGACTCCCTCGGATCAAGACTCTCTTTTATGATAACCGCCACCCCCCCGCCCCTGCCCTGAGCTCTCGGCTGATGGAATGCATGGAAGCCTGGAGGGCACATATCCACGAGGGGGACTCCCCCCTCCTGGCCCAACCAGGTCTCCGTAATACCTGCCAGGTCCGCTCCCCCCTCCTGGACAAGATCACAGATGAGGGGGGCTTTATTTACCACGGACCTGGCATTGCACAACAACAGCCGGAGACTCAGGCCCTGAGAGTCTGCGCAACCTGGGGAGCGAGAAGGGCTTTGGGGACCGGGGCGCACCATCGCTCGGAGATAGCGAGTGCGCGCCCCCCTCACATGATATGGTCCCCTGCACTCGCCATATCTGCCCCTCCCACTCAGCGTATTGATAGAAAGGCCCTCTGCAGAGTGAACTTCAATGTACCCCTTACCTCCAGAATCTACACCCCCCGTAGCCCCACTAACAGCTGGACCCGACCCCTCCTCCTGTGGGTTAACCCCCACACCCACACAACCCTCCCACTTCCCAGAACCCCTTAAAAATTTATCTAAAAGTTTACCCAACAAACCCCTCAGACCCCTTTTTGCTCCATGCCACCTCTCGGGGCTCCAAAGCCCGTCATAAAGGTAGGCCCTCGATAGAGTGGAGGGCCACGCCTGCGAGAGGGGGGAATCTCGCAGAATCAGAAGTTCTGCCGCTGAATACATTTAATACATTTAATACTCGGGGGAAGTCCATGGCAGGGGGTTAATCAAGATGATCCAAGATTCTGGCAAAAAAGGGGTATCCACTCAGGTTCAGTCAATAAACTCCTCTGCTCTCTCACCACAGTGGATAGAGTCTTAAGCCATTTCGGACCGGATGTCCACACCAGCCGCCCTCTCACGGAAGCTGGGAAGGGCCAAGAAACAGCAGACTTGGTCCGACTCCATGTTAGACTTGAAAACCAGGGTGAATCCCTCAACAGTTGGGAAACAATCCATAACAATCACCAATCCGCAGGAAACTGCTGGCCAAGAGGATGTTTCGATGACTACATTTAGGCGAGAAGGGGCTATAAAAAGTCCATGGGAGGCAGATAACACAATTCCTCAAGGGTCCAGATGATAAATAGTCATAAGGCCAGTGAGCCATATCCGCTGAAAGCAAACTGGCTAGAGATCTTTCCAGCCTATGGGGCAATAAAACAGTAATAGCTCTACTTCACCCCCCATCAACACAAGGAGGAGGGGGGGGGAGCCTTTGAAACAACCAGCGCTGTCCCCTTTTCATGGCTGTTTCAGGTAATCCCAGATGATCCATATTAACGTTGGTGGTATAATTAGTATAGTGCCCCATGTTCTCAGTAATAAAGGCCTCTTGCCTCTCTTCGCCCTCTCTGGCGTCCTCTCTTGCAGCCGTTTTGCAGCCTTCCTCCCCACGTCGCCTCCCCCCAGCTGCCAAACCGCCTCCATCCACCGCTGGGATATGCAGGAACTCCTGCCATCCCTACAGCGTGCCTGAAACCCCCACGAAGGGGGGGGAGGGGGAGGCAGAGGTGCCGAGGTTGGGGGGAGGGGGGCAACAGCAACAAAGCCATCTCCGTCATCTCGGCTGTCCCACGGCCGCTAGAGGACGCCGAGGTACTTTGCGAGGGCGAACTAGGCTGGCTGCAAACCTCAAAGCAGCCGCCTTCGTCCTCGCCTCGGTTGCAGCGTCCTGGAGAGCATCCAGCTCTCAGAAGGTCTCAAAAGGTCTCAAAAGATTGTCGAAGAGCTCCCCTCGCCAGTCCGGGGGCTTAACAAGCTGGTCCGGCCCCCGAAAACCCCCAAAAGCCGGGGAAATTCTCCCCCACCTCACCGCCGATCAGCTGGGAGCAGCCATCTTGGGCATGCGCAGAGGGAATCTTTGACAAATAAATAAATAAAAATAAATTTTAAAAACTTCTGATAATCAAAGGACATATGGACATACCTACACTGATGCACACACTTGAAGTGCCCATAATATTAACTAGCAAAGATTTGCAAACATGCAGAAAATCCAAAAAAGCATATTTATTTTTATAGGATTGCACTCTGGTACTGTGGCCTTTTGCCCATTTAGATTATATATGAAATATATTATTTATATTTGAAATACAATTTCCATCACTCAAAACAACAAGAGAATTTGAAGATTGAGCTGTGTGTGTGTGTGTGTGTGTGTGTGTGTGTCAATTTTGGTAAGTTAGAGAAATAAGGCCACATGGCAGCTGATTAACTTCACAGAAGACAGTCAGCCATACCACAGTTTTAACCTAGCAGCAATGTGCAAACAGTAAAACACAGATAATTACTCTCATTCTCTAGTGACTGCACTTCACTCATTACTATTCTTGTAGCACCTGTCTGAGCAGGCTGCTTCCAGTCCTTTGTCATACAACATTGATTTACTAGCCATAGATTCTCCTGTCTCTTTTTTACCCCAAGGTCTCCGTTGAGCATCAATCAAAGGGAATTCCACAATATGATTCTCAGCCATGGTCCGTTGGGAAAGGCTGTCCTTAAGTTCATCTGCCAATGATAAAACAAGAGACCAGTTTATGAAGTGAGCTCATTGCAGATGGATTGATATCTTGTGACAAAATCTAGTGTTGTTATTTTTGGACTAAGCATTAATTCCTCATAGCTATGGAAGTACACACATAGCTTGCTTCTGTCTCAGGGCCAGATTTTGGTGCTATGTTTGCTAAAAATAAATGATTTCCCATTGTTTGTAGGTGGGAATCATAATAAAACAGATATAGTAAGATCTAGAGTGGGATAAATAAAACTAAGAAAAAAGGAAAGCCTTCAGTGTATGGCCCCAAGATAGAAAAAGGGGAAATTGTATGCATGTAAGATCACCCCATTTGCTATCCATGACTCTTATTCTTTCTAGATCTGTTCAACTTTTCAGTCACCTAACTGTTACTCAGCACTGATTTTAGTCCAGAAACCTGTGGCCCAGAAAGTAGTAATTTTACTGAAGATATGTGTTGCACTAGACAATATCTGCACATGCGGCAACACCTGTTGAAATCCAGTGCATTTTAGAGGCAGCATTAGGAGGCACAGTGGTGTCTTCCGACAGGAATGTTTCACTCCGGTCCATCTGTTTGCCTGCCCAGTGCTATTCCTCAAAGGAGCAACCTTTTCCCTCTGCTATCTCTGCCTCTGCAATCGTGTCACTGAGTTCAAAATAAATAGTTATTTTATAATCTTACATTTCTATCAGTCAGCTAATGGGGTTTCTCAAACAGTAGTGCTGCAGGAGTTCTGTGCCATTAAGTTGTCTAATGCCATATTTCACAACTGACAGTGCTGTGCTCTCATCAGCATTGCTTACAGTGGCAGAATGGTAATCAAAACAGGTGGGGAGTGGGAAAGGTTCCAGGCAGCACAACACACAGAGTAGGCAGGAGGTTTTGGGAAAGCGAGCGGTGGCCAGCTGCTTCAGCCTCCCCTCATCTAAAGGCAAAATATTCCCTCTCCATATATGAACATTCACACAGCTTTCTTCTTAAAGAGCCGCCTTTACTGTTAGGAATAGGAATAATTTCTTATTTAGGGCTTTCAAACACCATGGATCTTGCAACCTTCTGCAACAACAAATGAAATTCTGTGATGTTTCCCACCATGAATGAAGCTCATTATTTCACTGGGGTTAGGATGTCTTTATATATAATGGTTTTTTTAAAAAAAGAGGTAAAAGTTGCCCTGTCAGTTGTGTCCAGCTCTAGGCTATGGTGCTCATCTCTGTTTCTTGGCCGAGGGAGCCAGCGTTGTCCGAAGACAATTTCCATGGTCATGTGGCCAGCATAGCTATATGACAAAGGCAGCGGTGGGTTTCAAAATTTTTTACTACCAGTTCTGTGGCTGTGGCTTGGTGGGCATGGCAGGGGAAGGATACTGTAAAATCGCCATTCCCACCCCACTCCAGGGGAAGGTTACTGCAAAATCCCCATTTCCTCCTGGGATTTGGGAGACAGAGCATAGATGGGGGTGAGGCCCGTCAGAGGTGGTATTTACCGGTTCTCCAAACTACTCAAAATTTATGCTATCAGTTTTCTAGAACTGGTCAGAACCTGCTGAAACCCACCTCTGGACAAAGGTGCAGAGAATGTTGTTACACTCCCATCAAAGTGTACTTATAAATCTACTTGCATTTGCATGCTTTTGAACTGCTGAGTTTTTTACGTCACCTAAAATCTGCAAATTCAGTGTATCTTCTCAAATTTAAAAGGCTGCCTTCCTACTACAGATAGTCCTCCTTTAATGATCACAACTGGGACCATAATCTTAGTTGCTGAGTGAAGCAGTCATGAAGCAAGGTATGTGACAGCTTCGCTCAATGACTTCAATCCTGACTCTCCCAATTGTGGTCATTAAATGATTGTGTGGTGGTTAAGAGAAGTTAAGTGGTACTGGGGGGAGGGGAGTCAGGAAGACCTGGTGCAGACCACATGTGAATTGGGGAGATGCTGCTGCAACCCAGGATTCTTCAACCTGTCCCTGCATCACCAGCCCTCACCCCCTCCCCCAGCCAGGCTCAGGAGCTTCAGCCTGTTCCTAACCCACCAAGTCTGAGAAGCTCCGTTCCTAACCCACCAAGTCTGAGAAGCTCCAGCCTGTTCCTCACCCTATTAGGCCTAGAAAGGCTTTGGTCTGCTTGCCCTGTTCACTACTCCCACTCCCCAGAAAGTATGTGACTCATACTTTCTCTGGCAGCTGAAATCCAAGCAGACACAAAATCCTTCTCTTCCTACATCTCCAAGGGGAATGAAGAGACAGGAAGAAAATGATTTCAACTGTGTATCTGCTTGCATAGAGCTGCAATCCTTTGATGGAGTTCTTTTAGCTAACCCTCAAACATGAGAAGGAATTCTTTCAGTAGGCGGCAGCAGCTTGCAACCTTCCCTGCCAACTTCCCTATTGACTTTCTGGGAAAGCTGACAGAGAAAATTGCAAATGGTTATCTGATAAACACAAGGTGCTTGCCAACTGGTCGTAAATGCGAATCAGTCCCAAGCATCCAGATGGGATATGTGACCATGGAAATATGGTGTGATGTTTTGCAATGATCAGAAGTGCTTTACAGATTGTAAAGCACTTTTCCAAGGCGGTTGTGATTTTGAATATTGTGATTAAGGGAATGATTGTTAAGTAAGGACTAGGACTAGCAAACAATACCACATTGCAAGTGCCAGAAATATTCAAGCCAAGGAGGAGAAAATGAGACAACAATTTACACGTTTATTTACATTTATAGATAAACATTCTGAAATAATGGCTATGATTTTGGTAGAAATTCAATACTTTTTGCTGTTGGCGTGGGAAACTGGGAGTTTTTCTTAACCTACCTAAACATGACATGGGCATTTCCCAGAAAGCTCTTTTTTTGGTGCTGTGACCTCTTGGGGTTGCCCTCATTGTGTCCTCATCCATACCAGAGGCAATCAATTGTAAGTCATGCTTATCTGCTTCAATCTGAAAGTAATATTGTCTTTCTTACTCAATACAATCTGGCATGCTTTATAAACCATTCTGATTCTGATATAGGCAGATTACTCCTTTAATAGGAATCGGCCCAGATCCTATGGGTTATTTTAGGTTGGTGCAGCATATCCTGAGGACTATCCTCCAGGACCTTTCTGGTTTGGGCAGTAAGAGTCCATTTCTTTTGAACTGGACTTCCTCTTTGTACCCATCACTCCCTGAGCCAAACCCCACATTAGAGATTAGCCAAACAACAGCTTGAGGGAGGCTGTACAGTTAAGTTAAAGATAGAAAATATGTTTATTTCATCATAGCATATCTCCTCCATGCCTGTGATCTGTTGTTTGGGCTGCTTTGGAACATGGGTTTACTGTTTTTCTGGAATAGCACTAAACTCTTGGAATGCATCCAAGCAAAACACTTGTGCAAACTCAAAGTGATTTTTGATCCTAAAGGGTGTGTTAAATCTGCCTCTGTTGCCATGTGACAAAACTCGTTTCTTCCCCAGCCCCATCCCACTTAAAGAGAGTGATTGGTGGATGTTTTCTGGCTGGCTGGTGACATTTGATGGGGCATATAAATAAAGGAAATAAAGTTGAGGAAATCACTAGTTTATAGATGTGGCCTGTATACTTACTGTACCTCATGCCAGTAGGGCCAGCAAAATTTGATTTAGTTTTTTGTTGACTGGGAGCTGGGGTTTGGCTGTGAGGACTGGCACTGTGGCTTGGACACTTGCCTATTCAGTCTGCCCAGGTGGCATTATTCAGTGGACAGCTTTGAGAGCCCTCCATCCCTTCCTAGTTTTAGAACTCCCCCTTCAAACACAAGAGCTGGAAGAAATTAACTCAACAGTGGAAGGGTCTTTTGATAGCTTTCAGACAGAGGACTGAAAAGCCGGCCACTCTATTTCCTACCTATTATGTGCTAATCAGGAGCCTCCTTTGCACTGTTTATGTTGTCTGTCTCTGTTAGTGTAGTAGAGCTTACTTCTAGCCCAGATCAGTTTTTATATCTATTCTGCAGACTGATTAATTTTTTCCTTTTAAAAAATTAAAGTGCCCTGACAATGCATCTGCTCAGACTCTTCCCACACTAAATATTCATTGCATGAACAACACAAAGGCAGAAGTGTGGGATGTAGAGAAAAAATCTCACACTAAGACACAAAACTCTGTGCTATGTAGAGTAGACCATTCTGCCAGCAGTGAGATTGCTATCACTCCTGCTGTGGCCTCAAAGCCTGGGAGAAGTGAAGACTTAACCATGCATGTTGCTAAATAGTCTTTTAATGGCAGTTGCACTTGTGGTGGGCTAAGGCTCATAGCAACTGCAGAGTGAAAATACACCATTTTCATCCACTGACGTGCAGCTGAGAAAATTTCATTCTCTAGAGTGGTATATTTTGAAAAAATTCTCCATTCATATCCATGGCATAACTTAATTATCTGAAATCTTTCTAGACTGCTTTTCAAACATTGCAGTACTAGACAATGTAGAATATTAAAGTAACTATTACATAAGTTGAAATAAAGCTCATTTAAATCTTACTGTTTATTATATTGATACAAAACAAACAAATCAGTTGACCATGAGAAAGTCAGAACTATAAGGAAATGTCATCCATCTAGGTAAATAAAAACATGCACCTAAATACCATGTTTCCCCGAAAATAAGACCATTTCTTTTTTTTTTTTTTGATCCCTGAAATAAGCGCTTGGCCTTATTTTCGGGGAGGTCTTATCATTTTGGGACATGTGGAGCAAGACAGGGCTCCTCTTGCCATCTTATCTGATTTCCAGGTCTGTCTCCCTAACCCTAACCATAGGAAATGGTGGGGACCAGCTGCGCATGCATTTAAATATTTTCAGAGAGGACTTATTTATGGGGGAGGGCTTATTTTCAGGGGAGGATTTATTTTGGGGGGAGGACTTCTTTTCGGGGAAACACGGTAGAAATAAGGTGGCTATCTGCTTTCTCCTTTTGAGAGAAGTATTCTGCATTCTGGATTTCCCAATAATGAAGCCCAGTGAATATCCAAAAGGGTGCAAACATGAATAGGAGGTTGCAAGGTTTGCAGGAGTCAGGGTTGTTAGTTAGGTTGAAAATTACTCTTTGGGTAAGACATTATCTGCTTTATGGTGTATTTAATTAATACGAAATCTTATACAATTGATCAGCAGCCAGTACAGAACTGTAACAAAGCTGAGGTTAGACTGAACACACAACAAACCTAGCAGATACATCTTGCAATAGCTGCTGTACTTGTACCATGTATAAAATCAGCATTACCTATGCATTGCATATTTAAATTGTAAGATTACCAGTAGTTAAACTATTGTAGCTAAGTCACCCCTGTACAGAAATGACTTTAAAATATCATCCTAAATTGCAGAAGAGAAGGAATTCGCCTTAAGCCCTTGCTTATGGCAGAGAGGGTTAAATAGTTCTTCCACGCATGACAATTCCAATACTTTTTTTTTGCTCACAAAGTCATTGTTTTATGTGCTTTTTTTTGCACATTAAATGCAAACAAATATTTAAAATCATGGTGTTTATGGGGTGACTGAGATTAAAGTCTTTAGGATATCTAGTTCCTGCTATTGACAGGTAGGAAAAGACAATCCAAAGCTACAAATGCAGAATTATACAGGGAAAATGGGATGGATCAGTAGGAACACAGGAAAGCTCAACAGAATGAAAGATTGCATGAATCAACCACAAATAAACATTTTAGTATCCATGAATTAAAATGGATTGGATTTTTAACCTTTTCAGTCAAAAGATCATAGTGTTTACTAGCCAGGACCCAAACAAAACAAAGGCCAAACAAGGAATGGGATTGTGTTTATAGTCAGAAAACAAATAGTAAAGACAGTACTTGGGTACAAATGCATTCAGTGACCACATCATACCAATTAGGAAATCCTTTAATATGATGACTGCTTAAATTAATGTTCCATCTATTGATACAAAAATAGAAGGAACTGGCAGGTTTTTATGGTCAACTTCAATCTGGAAGTGACAGAACATATTCAGAAAACATGCTGTGTGCATGACTAGAGGCTGAATTTCTTAAGTTGGAAGAAGGAAGTAGGAAAGACAGTTGTATGGCCTAGAAAACAGAAATGAAATAGGAGAATGATTTATCAATTTCTGCCAGTCTAATTGTTTCTTCATTGTTAAGACTCTTCAAACAACCAAAACAACGCCTATAAATATGGACCTGACCAGATTGAATATGTGGATTTTTTAAAAAAAATATTGACTATATTGTTGGCATAAGAAGATGAGAGAGCTCAGTTATGATAGTGGACAGAGGCTGATTATGGAATAATTCACAAACTGCTCATGTGCAACTTCAAGTCAAGCTACAGCGAAAGAATGAAGCTAACCAGTTTCTATAGTATGACATTTAGCATATATTTACTATTTGCAAAGAGAGAATCAGAAATCATATTGAAGTTCTGAATCACACGGATAGGGAGCCAGAGAACTGTGGAATGAAATCAAAGAAGGATTTATTAGGATGAATTTGAAAAGGGACTGCCACAGACCAGGAAACAAAAGAAAATTGCTGGATGTTAGAACAAAGAGTAAAAATTGTCAAGAGGCGAAGAGAAGCCAAAAACCAGAAAGAAAAAAAAGTATCAGGAAGAAACTTAACAAAGGATTTAAGAGACAGGAGTCAGCATTACAACTTCTGTAAGGACACTGAAGATGGAAACAGATACAGAAAAACAAGGAAAGTTTTTCAAAAGATCTCTAAATAGAGGGAGGTTGCAACCTTTCATTGATATGCTAAAAGATGCCAATGGACTAATAGTAATTGATCCAAGTATCAAACAAATACTTGGAAGGAGTACATTAAAATTCTGTATAATAGAGATGTTAACATTCAAGAAACCTTAGAAGATATACGCTATTTATAAAAAACTAAAGTACTAGATGGAAGATGAAGTTAGATCAGCACACCACTCATTACTGGTTGGAAGGGTTGATGGAATATCTACAGAAATATGGCAAGCAGCAGGAGAATCAGCAAAGGTTCTAACAAAATTATGCCAGCAAATCTAGAAATAGAAATCAGATTTAATAAAGTGAGCAAACTTTCAAATAATAGCAAGATAATGTTTAGAATCATTCCATGCAGATGAGACCCCTGTATAGAAAGGGAGAAGCTGGTTTTAGACAAGGCAAAAAATCAGAAGCACTATTGCTGATAGCAACTGCATAATTGAGAAAGCCAAAGCATAATCCTCAAACGTTAATATATTCTTCATTGATGATAGAAAGACTTTGACTGAGTTCACCATATTAAGGTGTAGAATACTCCTAGGGCCATGATGGCGAACCTATGGCACCTGTGCCACCGCTGGCACGCGGAGCCAAATTGGTGGGCACGCAAGCATTGACCTAGCTCAGCTGCAGCGTACATGCGTACGCTGGCCAACTGATTTTCGGACCTTCTGGGCCCACCTGAAGTCAGGAAAACAATCTGTTTCCGGCCTCCGGAGGGTCTCTGTGGGGGGGGGGTGTTAGGAAGGCCCGTTTTTCACCCTCCCTGGGTTCCAGAGGCTTTCTAGGAGCTTGGGGAGGGTGAAAACGGCCTTCCCCAACCCCCGGAGGCCGAAAGCAGCCCGTTTGCCAACTTCTGGGGAGACCAGAAGGCCCGTTTTTCGCTCTCTCCAGGCTCCAGAGGCTTCCTAGGAACCTGGAGAGGGTGAAAACAGCCTTCCCCCCCGGAGGCTGGAAACGGTCTGGGGCACATTGAATTATGGGTGTGGGCAGACATACGTGTGACCCCCCCCAACTCCCTCCTACTTTTGACACACGACGGCAAAAAGGTTAGCCATCCCTGTCTTAGGGAAATGGGAATTGGAGAAATGCTGGTTGTCCTACTGTGATGCTTTACACCAGGGATCCCTGGTCATGGACCAGCACTGGGCTGCAGCAGGCCAGCAACCGGTCCACACAAACAAGCAAAGATCCATCCATGGAATGCAGGCAGCACACAAAACCATGCCCCGTCTGGTTCATGGAAAAACCTTTCTCCACAGAACCGATCCCTGGTGCCCAAAAGGTTGGGAACCACTGCTAGACACAGGATTAGATGGAACAGGGTGAAACAGATTCACTCCAGTTGCAAAGGAGTAAATTAAGCATTCTCTCTCTTTATTCATGGGCTGGATCGGAAAAAATTATCATGATTTTAAAACTGGAGAAAGAAACATTGATGCTGATGACAGCACAGACATTGATCTGCAAGGTCTCTAGATTAACTACAAGTGTAAATCAGTGGTGGGTTGCTCCCAGTTCGGTCCGATTCTATAGAACTGGTAGTAAAACCAGTTCTCTGGCCACCCGCCCTGACATCATCATAGACAATCTGCACATGTGCATAAGTGCATGTATGTGTGTGCACATGAGTGAGCAAACGAGTGTGTATGTGCGTTCCTGTTGTGAACTGGTAGTCAAGGTAAGTGGAACCCACCCCTGGTGTAAATATAAAGAAACAGAACTAATCACAAGTAGAGCAAATAATACAGAACTGACAATGAACATACTGAAGCCGTAGATAGTTTCTGCCTTTTAAATTCAGCTATGAACAGTCAAACAATCAGAAGTCAAAAAATACACAGCAGACTAGCACTTGATCAAGTAGCAATGAAGGGTTTGAAAAAATATATGTTCATCTACTGTGACATGTCTATATCCTCAAAGATCAGGATCTGTGACATTCTATGGAAATGAAAGCTGGACTTTGAAGAAGCAGGATAGAAAGCGTATTTACAGTTTTGAACGTTGGTATTGGAGACAACTCCTGAAAATATCAGGGGTAGCTAAGTAAACAAACGAAACAGATTACAGAATCAATCAATCCAGGATTCTCACTTGAAGCACAAATGATCAGGCTCAGATATATTTTGGACACATTATAAACAGACCGAGCTGTCTGGAAATGTCTATAGTACTGAGAAAGATGGAAGGAAAAAGGGGGAAAAAGGCTGATTAACAGCAAGGTGAATAGATCCAGTCAGAGTGATAATGAGTGCATCGCTAGAAGACCTAAAGGGACAAGTTGAGTATAGATGGTCCTAGAGAAGGTATATTTATTTGGTCACTAAGAATTAACACTGATGTGATAGCACATGATTGCTCAATCTAGTTGTGTCTTGAGTAATGCTGAAACCAATAAAGATTAGATGTATACAAGATATTTATGTGAATTCTTTTAGATCTATTGTCCAGGTCAATTGTGTATTCAAGTCAGGACTTGAATGCTGCTATTACAAATCTGTCTGATGTCATGTAATTTATTATTTATGAAAGGTATGCATTTCCTGAATCGTCACCAACATGAAGTATAATGAATGCAAGGGAAAAATAATCCAGCATATGAAATATACTGGATTCAAAGAACATCGTAAAAGTATTAGTTTTTTCCCAAATGCCATCACTCTGCTAAACAAATAATTCCCTCAACACTGTCAAACTATTTACTAAGTCTGCTCTACTATTAATCTTCTCATCGTTCCCACCACCCATCTCCTTCCACTTAGGACTGTATGGCTGTAATTTTGTTGCTTGTAGCCTTACGATTTATATTGATATTGTTTCCTGATTGCTTATTTGTACCCTAGGACTATCATTAAGTGTTGTACCTTATGATTCTTGATGAACGTATCTTTTCTTTTATGTACACTGAGAGCATAGGCACGAAGATAAATTCCTTGTCTGTCCAATCACACTTGGCCAATAAAAACTTCTATTCTATTAAAAAGTCAGCTTTGCTGAGAAGTAGGAATTTTTATCCTAGAGGAAGAGCAGCCCACAACTGTCTTTTCTTTCAGAGCTGAAATAACCTTTTCCTTAGTAGCATCCAAAGTGGGATGCAACAACCATAGTAGCAGAGTATCAACCCTTCAAGAAATTTTAGCTCACTTGCTCAGAGCCTCAGCGTAGTGGAAGACAACCTTAGAAGCAGGACCCATCCAATTATATGCAAGAGGCAGGAGAGAAAGAGATGCCTGTTTGAAGGGGAAAGATCAGCTGTGCTATGTCCTGGTGGCCTGCATCCCTCTTTTGCTGTGCTCACTTCGTTCCACCCCATCCATCACGCAGAAACGACAGTCAGAGTGTGACTAATTTACCCGTGGCTTGCTTTAATAAATCATCAGGAAAGCACCGGCTCAGCCACAAATGAAAAATTACTTAATTTTAATTAAGGCTGCACAATTAATTTGCAGGACTCCTGCCAGGAGCTGGGGGTCACTCCACTCCAGAGCCAGTGCAATTGGCTTGGGGCAGATGGAATGGAAATGTGGGCAGTTTGACGGAATGCACTAGGGATGACAATAGGTGGGAATAGGATTGGAAGTTGGCATGGCTCACATATCTCTGCATGATCATGGAAACAAGCATTAATTACAGACTGCAGTCAGAATAATCCCATGTGGATAAATGTTGTAGGCATGGAATATGAGATCAGAATGTTGCTGATGGATTTAATCACTTTTTTCTTAAGTTCTTCTAAACATCCAACATAGGTCATAGCACAAGCTCTTAAAAAGAAGTGCTACTTCTTTCATAATTAAGGCTATTGCTTAATGCATTGTAAGCCGCCCTGAGTCTTCAGAGAAGGGCGGCATATAAATCAAACTAATAAGTAAATAATAAATAAATACTAATAAATAAATAAATAATTTGAAAAGGTTCAGCAGAGGAATGGTGTTAATGGAAAAGTGCTCTTCTTCCCACATTATCCACAGAACATTTTCAAATATTTTAAATGAACATTGTTTTGCTGTTTTTATTGTCTTGCTTTGTATAGCTTAATTCACTTAATTCCTTAAGGATTTTTTAAAAACAGAAGATAGTTGAACACTGTTTTGTAGACCAGGAAAAAAAATAGCATTAAAAAAGGCAAACAAATGCTCATTTAAGTAGAAATCATCTTTTGAAAGGCTGTCAGATATTTTAATAGCAAAGTAACTCAGGGTTGAACTGTGGAGTCTTTGCTGCTCTCTGAGCAGTTTGCCTGCAAACATTTCATTAACCAACTAGATCAGGGGTCTCCGACCTTGGCAACTTTAAGACTTGTGGACTTCAACTCCCAGAATTCCTCAGCCAGCAAAGCAAAGCAAAGCAAAGCAAAGCAAAGCAAAGCAAAGCAAAGCAAAGCAAAGCAAAGCTGGCTAAGGAATTCTGGGAGTTGAAGTCCACAAGTCTTAAAGTTGCCAAGATTGGAGACCCCTGAACTAGATAACATAATCAGTGGTAGTGAGTGTGGAGTTGCTCACTTTTATATATAGTAGCTTGCCCTGCTAATGTTGGTAGTGTGGTTTTTCTCCATGGTAGTTTCTTGATATTGTTTTGTATTGTTTTCTATTTGATTGTTTGTCTGTTGTTAATCTGCTTATTTGGATGTTGAATGCTGGAGGAGATGTGTTCCAGTCTCTTTGTTTCCTTCTTAGGATTTTATTTTCTTGTTTGAATAGTGTGTAAATGTGTGATGCATAAATATCTGAAAGACTATTACAACCACATGGCATCATCATAGCACACAAATAAACTAAAGCCCTCCAAAACATCTTAACTAAACCAAATGATCCAGTAGCTGAAGAAACTGCTGAAGACATAAAACTATTTAACACCACTAACAATACTGCTGCTCTACAAAGCGACCTTGACTATGTGTCAGAATGGTTGAACAATTGGCAACTTCAAATCTCAAAGAACAAATACTCTGTCTTACACACTGGCAACAAAAATCAGAACACCAAATACAAACTGGGCAGATATGACATCGTAGATGACACTCACTCTGTCAAGGACGTAGAAGCACTCATGTCAAAAGATCTAAGCCCCAGAGCTCACTGTAACAGCATTGCCAAAAAGGCATTAAGATTTGGTAACCTAATTTTGTGAAACTTCCTCTCCGGTATTATTGTACTGCAAACCAGGGTATTTGCCAGACCAATTCTCGAATACAGCTCATCTGCCTGGAATCCACACTGTATAATGGACATTAATACAATTGAGCAAGTACAGAGATATTTCACGAGAAGAGTACTCCACTCCTCTGCTTGCAATAGAATACCTTATGCCACCAGGCTTGAAATTTTGGATCTGATCAACCTAGAACTACGCCACCTACGGTCTGACTGAAGCTTAGTACACAAAATTGTCTGCTACAATGTCCTACCTGTCAATGACTACTTCAGCTTCAGCCGCAAATAATACATGGGCAAACAATAGATACAAACTCAAAGTAAACAGCTCAAACTCGATTGCAGAAAATACAACTTCAGCAACAGAGTGGTCAATGCCTGGAATGCACTACCTGACTCTGTTGTTACATCCTCAAACTCCCAAAACTTTAACTTTAAACTGTCTACCATGGACCTCACCCTATTCCTTAGAGGTTTGTAAGGGACGTGCATAAGAGCACCAGTGTGCCTTCCGTCCCTGTCCTACTGTTCCCATTTATTCATACTCATTTATTATGTATATATTTATATGTTTATATGTTATGTTCATACTTATACTTATTTTCTCATACATGCTTGACAAACTAAATAAAGAAAAAATAAAGAAAAAAAATAAAGAAAAAAAATCATCCGCAACATATAGACACTGTAACAGACACCATGTTGGACAGACAGGCAAAAAACTAGCAGAACACATCTATGAATACCAACTAGCAATCAGAAGACAGAATGAAAACTCCATAAAAATTGTGGAACACATTTACAGACTAATCCTAACCATAGTTTTAGCTGGGAAACTGTGAGCATCCTTAGACCAAGCTAACTCCAAAATGCTAGGAATTTCCTGGAAGCTTGGCATTCAGGCAAATCAGCCATCAATTGATCCATAGAAATAAATAACATTTACAAACTATTCAAGAGACCAAGGACTCTACTGTCAAGATGTTTGTAGGATATTTCCAAAGACCTTTTTCCCCCAAATGCAGTGGCAATAGCAGAAGAGAAAACTGAGGTTTCCCCTATGATTTGTACTCCCTGTATTTTTTCCAGACACAATCTACTCCTGTTGTGAAACCTGTCAATGTGATTACCTTGCTTGATTCAAAGACTATCTTTAGGTACAGTTGAAAGTCAACCCAACCTCAAGACTACATTTGGAACAGCAACTGACATGGCAGATGATTAGAAAAAGACATGAAAAGGTAGACCCATAAATCCATGGAGGGAGAGACTTACTGGGAATTATAAACTGAATATCCAAAAACCAACTTCATTGAAAAAGTGGATTTAGCAACAGGAGGCTGACAGTGATATCCCATGCTTCAATTTGGCTGCTGGCTGACTGTGGAGCAATCAAAAGCCTTTACAAAGCTTTGCACTACTGAATCTGCCAAGGCTCCATGCCTCTTACATTTGTCACTTACAAAAGCCAGAAAAGCTGCCTCATCAGATTCTCCAGCAAATGGGTGTCAAATTCAATTTCATTGAGGGTCGCATCAGGGTTGAGTTTGACCTCAGGAAGCCGGGATGGGTGTGGCCAGAATGGCATGGCCTGCTCGATGTCACTCGTGTCGGGAGCGCCTATGGCTGCCCAAGTGTTCTGCCAGTGAAAACGGGTTCCCGAGCTCCATTTCTGACTGCAATGGCCTCCTGCAATCCTCTGCCAGCGAAAACAGAGCTCGGGAGGGTCCCTCACTGTTTTCAAAGTGGCCCCACATGCCAGATCTAAGCACCCTGCGGGCCAGATCCAGTTCAAGGGCCTTGAGATTGACACTCTTACTCCAGCACTTAAGAAATATGAAGCGTCATATATTTGTGAATACTGGAGAATGTTTAAAGAAGGCCCTTCCTTTCAGAACTCCTAAGAGAATATTTTTGGGGGGAGAGTTTAGCCTCTTGATTTACTTTTTTTTTTAAAAAAAAACCAAAGCAGTATGCAAAATGTTTCACTATGAAAACATCCCTGTCCGTCAAATGACCATCTCAAGTGTTTAAAGCTTGAATCAAAAAGTGAATGTTTGAAAGGGTTTTTTAAAAAAAAAAAAAAAATTCAAGGTCAGAATGAAACATCTGTTGTATTTCAACCAAGAACCAAACCCGGCTGTTTTGAGCTATATTTATTTCATTTGTTCCATCTCTTCTAGACATGGTGAGCTCATGTCTTGTGACTTGTGACTGGCTACTTTCTTCCCATTTTTTTTACCAGCCTCACCAATATAGCAACAAAATCTGCTGTATTCCTGCTGCTATTGTATAGGTTTAGACTGGATGGAGTGATATAACATTCACTAAAGGTAAAGAAGCAGTTAAGCCAGGGGTGAAATGCTCCCTGTTCGGACTGGTTTGACCATACTGGTAGCGATGGTTGCCGGTGGTTTGGAGAACCGGTAGTGATGGCGGCGTGAGGCTCCACCCACCCGCCCAGTTGTCATTACTTCCTGGTTTTAAACAGGAAGTAATCAATTTTTTATCCTCTGCGCATGTGCAGAGGGTCCATGCATGTGCACTTTTCGGTTGGGAAGGTAAGTAGATTTCACCCCTGAGTTAAACACAGAAAGTTACTTGCAGCTGCATGACTAGCTGCCTTCCTGACAAGTTCTGGCTATTGAAAAAGTAGTGATACGGGGAAATCAGAGTTTATGTGGATGGGTGGTAGGTATCTTATTTTTGTTTCGTTTTGTTAGCAAGTGATGCGAAGATTTGTCTGTACAGCTGTAGTACTTTGAATTATGGACAAGTATTGTTCACAATGAAAAACTTGTGAAAATGCAAAAATTATTTAATGCAGGGTTGATTTGTTGTGCTTTTTGTGTTCATGTGCACAACGTGCATGCTCTATTGGCCTCTTGAGTTTCAACGTGTATTTAAAAATACAAAGTTTCCTATAATGTTTTGGGATGCTTTGTTGAGCTTTGGGCAAAGCATCTTATGCATGTTGCTTGTGCCCTATTGAGTTCTAAGTGAGTTGATAAATGTAAAGATTTTATTTGAGTTGAATATATTGTTGCTGAGGTTTCTTATTATTATTTTATCCTTGTGACTTTTAAATATATTTAAATTTATTCATTAGTTGAAGAATGTGGCAATATTTTTTTTCTATCTCTCTAAAAGCTGGGACTGATGAGGTGGAATCTAGTGATTTTCAGGCTAGACTGGACCATTATATAAACATTGAACAGGTATTCCTCATTCTCAAGGTCAGGAAGAGAAGGACCAAATGTCTATTTACTCAAAGTGATGGGATAAAAGTAATTAGACTTTATACTCTGGAGAAGATACAGTAGATAGGTCGTAGGTAGACAAATAGAGTTTGATTTTGGGATTCTGCAAGAGGCAGATTGTACGTGCTTTTCAAGCTGTGTCGATCCATCCCTCTGAGCATTTGCTGTAAATAAGTCTCTGCAAAATCAAAATTTAGGGCTAAAATCTGGCAGCATGTCTTGCTTCTTTTTGCAATAGTGCTATACTGTTCTTTTTAAGAACAGCACTGTAGTACAATTTTAAAAAATATTAAAACAAAATTCTATAGAAATGAAGACTACTTTTTTATTTGACTATCTAGTTTGTATATCTCCAGGCTTTTTTAAAAAATGAAAATACTCCTCTACTGAAATAAGAACCAGGAAAGAGGAGCTAATTAAAAGTCACTGACTTATCATTGATGAGATCAGAGCTATATTCTTATTGTTTTCTTTAGGGAATTTTCTTGATATTTTTAAAAATAATCCCTTTGGCCAATTAGTGGCTGATAGGAGCCAGCAGGGATTTCCACTTCATCTACTGAAGACCAGAGACCAGAATATTGGAAACATTCTGAGAACTGTTCCAATGGGGCTCAGTTAAAGACAATGCTTCTGATTTGTCTGTTTCATTCCACGCTCAAAATAAAACATATTTTTTATTTTGCACTCTATTAAAAATTCTCCTGACATGTTTTTTAAACCATGTCTTTCAGCACTGAGTTTAATAGTTGGCTTTCTGTATCTAAAGTGCTATTCTAATTGCTTTGACTATGTCTGCTTTAAAATGTGGTTTTGTTTTTTATTATAAACTACTAAGCAATCTCATAATTAGACATATAGTCAGTTAAATAAAGAAATAATACAAATAAATAAATGCTACACATTGAGTCCTCAGGGTACTTGATGATCCTTTTTTAAGGATATTGCTTGGAGTGGGATTGGTTTTGGATATGCTGTGATTTTTTTTCTGGAGACATTTTTAAATTGTTGTTTTAACCTGATATTAGCTGCTAGATTCACAATGCACAAGCAGTGGGGCCATACAAATGGAATATATGAATAGATGGTTTTACAATGTATAATCTTGCATTTATGCCAATAGGGCACTTAGGGAAACTACTAATTTAAAACAGTAAGAACACCCAAACACCAAAGCCTGAGTAGCGTAGGGGGTTACTCAGAGCCTGAGTAGCATAGGGGGCTAATGCCTCCTACTAAAGGCAGCAATTAACATCCAGCTGCCTCCAATTTCTGCAAGTTCAATCCTAGCCAGGCTCAAGGTCGACTCAGCCTTCCATCCTTTCTAAGGTGGGTAAATTGAGGACCCAGTTTGTGGGGGCAATAAGCTGACTTTGTATAAATATACAAAAGAATGAAAGCTATTGCTTAACGCAGTGTAAGCCGCCTTGAGTCTCTGGAGAAAGGCAGCATATAAATCAATTTTTTTAAAAAAAAGCAATGATTAAGTGTAAGTCTTAATGAAAGTACATCTACATGGAGAGATGTAAGCAGTGGGGTACCTCAAAATTCTGTTTTAGGCCAAGTACTCTTCAATATCTTCATAAGATGAGGGAATAGAAGGGGAACTCATCAAATTTGCAGATGACACCAAACTGGCAGGAATTGCCAACACCCCAGAAGATAGGGTCAAGATCTAGAAGGATCTCAAGAGATTTGAACACTGGGCCCTATCTAACAAAATGAAATTCAGTGTAGAGAAAAGCAAGATTTTACACTTAGGCAAGGAAAACCAAATGTACAAGTACAGATTAGCTGAAACTTGACTCAATAACAGTAACTGTGAGAGGGATCTTGGAGTCCTAGTAGACAATCACTTATATGTGAATCAGCAGTGTGCAGTGCAATTCTAGGCTGTATTAACCGAGCGATAGAATCAAGATCACATGAAGTGTTAGTACTGCTTTATAAGGCCTTGGTAAGACTACACTTAGAATACTGTATCCAGTTTTGCTCACCACAATATAAAAAAGATGTTGAGATTCTGGAAAGAGTGCAGAGAAGAGTAACAAAGATGATTAGGGGGCTGGAGGCTAAACATATGAAGAAAGGTTGCAGGAATTGGGTATGTCCAGTTTAATGAAAAGAAGGACAAGGGATGACATGACAGCAGTGTTCCAATATTTGAGGGGCTGCCACAAAGAAGAAAGGGTCAACTTATTCTCCAAAGTGCCAGAAGGCAAGATAAGCAATGGATGGAAAGTAACCAAGAAAAGAAGCAACCTAGAACTAAGGAGAAATTTCCTGACAGTGAGAACAATCAACCAGTTGAACAGTTTGCCTTCAAAAGTTGTGGATGCTCCATTACTTTTAAGAAGAGACTGGGCAGCTATTTGTCTGAGATGATAGGGTCTTCTGCTTGAGTGCGGTTGAAATAGAAGACCTCCAAGGTCCCTTCCAATTCTGATGTTCTGTGTTCTATAAGTTCTTAATAGAATTAATTAAGACTAGAAAGTCTTAGCTGAAAAGGATATTTATTCCTTTTTGATAGTGGTTCACAGACGTTTTAGAAAAATTCTCATCTCACCAACTGGTGGAATAACTTTTAACATTGAATTACATAATAAAGCAGGACTTTGGAACAACAATCTCCATTTCACACACATGCAGGTAGGATCTGAGTTCCCACTGACTGACCAGGAAAGGGAAATGCCTAAAGGCAATTGGTTTGAAAATAGCATCAAGAGAAGGAATAACACAAGGTTTTCCACAGTGTGGGACATACCTGCTTTGTATAGATGTCAAAAGAGTCCAGGTGAAATGTGCAGAAATTTCTTGTTACATTGTTACAATAAACATATTTTCCCAAAGTTTCATTGTATTGTTTTCATTGTTCATTTGATTTGTTTTTGGCATTTGGTTTGGATTTTTAGAAGTGTGTATATCGGGGTGAAATCTAGCAGATTCCAACAGGTTCTGGAGAACCGGTAGCAGACATTTTGAGTAGTTTGGAGAACTGGCAAATACTCCCTCTGGCTGGCCCCAGAGTGGGGTGGGAATGGAGATTTTGCAATATTCTTCCCCCAGGAGTGGGGAGGGATGCGGATTTTGCAGTATTCGTCCCCTGGAGTGGGATGGGAAGGGAGATTTTGCAATATCCTTCCCCTGCCACGCCTACAGAACTGGTAGGGAAAAATTTTGGATTTCACCCCTGGTGTATATTAAGATTATATTAAAGGGAAGTGTGATGTCAACAAGTTTAGAAACTATCGTTTAACAGATTAAACTCTCAGCTTTGCAACTCCATAGTGTTTATAACATTTATATTATAAATTTATAAGTATGTATGTATAATATTATATATGGCTTTCAGTACAACTCTAGTTTCTACCTCATAAAGTATATATTTAGAGCTAGAAAAAAAAGATAGGGTTCAGAAAAGGTTGGCCAGAATGATCAAGGCTTGAAGTTTTTGAAGTTATTAAAATATCATATGCCTGGGAACAGAGTCAGGATTATGGTAGAAAAAGGGAATAGAAGCAAATTTTATTACATAATAATACCAACATTCAGTACAATGGTGAAAGAGTCAGGAATCAAGGAATGACTGCATTGCATAGTACATCATTAATCTATTTAATTTGCTTCTTTATAATAAAATGATAGTTATCAGTTGGGAAAGTTTGGACAGATTCAGTGGACTTTATTTATAACAACTGTTTATTACTGGAAATAGCCAATATCTCTAGGTCATAATCATTGGGGAAGTACAGGCCTCATTGTCCTCGAGCCCTAGATTTGTGGACTTCCTGCTACTGTTTAGTTGCCCGTTATGGAAATAAAATCCTGGTCTAAATGAGCCTTTGATATAATCCAGTGGGGTCATTTTATATTCTTACTGCAGAATTCAAAGTTAGGTGGATCACTGCATGAATCAACCTACTTTTAAAAGACTCAGAAATATATTCAAATTTTAGTGCATGGATAAAATGATTGAAGAGTAAATGTATTTAGATTGGCCAGGGTAAGGAAGGAGAAAAAATGTGGACAAGGAAGAAAAAGCTTTTTCCAAGCATGCTTTTTTTTTCTTTACTGTATCAGGACATTGATGGATGATGTTACTCTGTGGAATGGCCTGTAATTACTCAGTGGGACAGTACAGATTCATCAATCCATGATCAATGTTCCCAGCATCCAATCAGATGAAAGCCTTCAGTCCTGGTCAGACACACAAGAGCTCTAAGGAAATGGGTAGTTATTCTTTATCTGACAATCAGAATAATGCAAACCACACATGTGGGCATCTACATGTATGTAAACCTACTCTGTCCCCAATATGCACACAATATGGTAATTGCATTGGCTAGATCACAGAGTACATAATTGCATGTACAATCAATACCAGTATAAAAACAACTGTGTCCCTCCTCTATACCAAGAGGAGGTCTTGTCAATTTTCAGTTAATAGTTCTATAATAGCGAAATTGATCTACCATAGAGAAGGTAAACAAGAAAACAGAACATGCCAAGAAAAGGATTCCATTTGACTGTATTTAATATTATTGGGATAAAATGCCCCATTCTTAACTATACAAATTTTGAAGTAAGGCTCCTTGAGAATGATCTTAATTTTGAGGATAAATTGTTAAGAGAAGATTGCAGTCCCTTCATTTTTAGGGAAAAGATGAAATCTTCCTCTAGCCAAATTAGATGACTTGATGATTACATAGATAAGTATTTTCTTGGTATTTCCTGTTGGTCTCCCATCCAGAGGTTAATTTGGTCTGAATTTGCTTAGCTTTTGACATCAATAATGTTTGCTTAATTTTTGGTTAAAGTTTGACTCGAGAGATTCAACCTAGAAATAAGGAGAAATTTTCTGACAGTGAAATGAATCAACCAATGGAATAGCTTGCCTTCAGAAGGTGTGGGGAGCTTCATCATGGGGAGCTTTCAAGAAGAGATTGGACTGCCATCTGTCAGAAATGGTGTAGGGTCCCCTGCTTGGGTGGGGCGGTTAGACTAGATGACCTTCCAACTCTGTTAATCTGAGGTTGATAAAAAGTTGTTTTCATATAAAAACACTTGCTCTGAATGTGTTCTTTCAGGAAATGTTGCTTCAATTTCCCTGCAGAGGGGCAATGTGATTGTTAGTTGTTCTTGCTTCTTCCAATTATCTGTGGCCCTTTGAGATGATAGTTGTGTCTTTGTGTTATTACACCACTGAAATGTGGAGGTCAGTGTTGGCTTTTGCTTGGTTAAGCAACAAACCAAAATTAAGCAATCATCAACTAAGACTCAATCACACAGTATTCCCCATGCCTCTATTTCATTCTTTTATTATTTTCTGCATTTGTTTCAAACTGCAAACTTTTTGGGGCAGAGATCTCTCCAGATCCGTTATTGGAAAGTGCCACACGCCTGTATGTAGTGAATTAATGAGGCAGGAAAAATGAAAGATCGAACACCATTTCATAGCAAAGCACCTGATTGTGAAAGATAAAAGCTATCAAAGATCTGCGTTTGACAGATGTCTGAGATACCCCTCTCCCACCTTCTCTTGTGCTGAACCCAAGGGCACTTTTGCTTAACAGCTTGACTTCCAATCTCTTTTAAAAATCTATTGAAGGAGGCGAGGGTTTTTTTTTCAATTGGGCTCCATTAACAGTAATAAAAAGAATCTGTCAGCACAAACATCTGGAATTTCTAATGGGGAAAGCTGACTTCAAGCTCATGAACTGATTCCTATTCTACGACGCGATGCCTTTGGGTAACCCAGGATGAGCAGGAGGACTTTTAATGCTGCTTGGCCCATAAGTGGCTCTGGCAAGTGTGCCTTGAAAGTGTTCCTCCAGGACCAGAGACTTTGACTAAATCAACTATATGGGTGCATTGATTTACTGCTAAGCAGATGTTGTCAAGTAATTAAGACTCTACATTTACAGCAGCTATATTGAAAAAGGATAGAAAGATCCTGAATGTGAATAGGCTTCTTTTGTCATTGCGCAAATTGGGATGGATATATAGAACTTTTTTTTAATTAGTTACTGTGCTGGCTGTAAAACAGGAACAAGGTAAATAAGGGCAGAATAACGAAAGACCCTTTTAACTGCCATGCCAAAATTACTTTTTCGAGAGGCAACTGGACTTTGTTTTTCTTTGGGTTGCAGAGAGAAAAGAGCAGGGGTGAGTGTAGGGGAGATGGCTGACTGTATAAATTTGACAAATAAATATATAAATAAATATTTCCAAAGGCACAACCCAACATTGTTGTAACTGATGGCTAGCAGCATATCTTCTCTGTATCACTTGTTCTTCTGCTGATCTTCCCATACACTACACCAACCTCACAGCTCTTCACTTTTCTAGTAGAGTTGAACGTAGCATTTGCAGTCATAATATTTGGACTCTAAGGATTCATCATTGTGGGATTGTGTATAACAATGAGAGTAGTGGCTTTGAATCTATGCATGCACAAAGTTGTCTTCTATTATTGAACTTTTGAAGATCTAGCATCCTTCTGTGTATTTTAAAGGCACCATGAATAGCAGGACCATTTTAAATACTTTGACAAGTTATATGTCATTGCTTGCCAGTGATACTACCTGAGTCTTGTTAGCAAGGATTACTGGCAGGATTACTGGGGAAAATTGGTTTAAAAGCCCTAAGAGATAATTATGGTTGTTATCCATTGGCAGTTGGTGTAATAGTCACCCTTTTCTTTGGGAAGAGAAAAAATTATGCAGGAAAACCAAATGTGAAACCAATGAAAAGAAAATACAAGTGGTTCTTCATTGATGACCATTCATTCAGTGACCATTTAGACTTGTTTCTGAACAAGTGGTACTTACAACCACTCTTGATGTTCTGGACATCACTGCACTTTTGCAGTCACATAATTGTGATTCAGGCACTCAGTAACTGGCCCAGATTTCTGACCATCACCATGTTCATAATTTGCAAGTTTTCCTGCTGGTTTCCCACAATGAACTCAATGAGGAAGCCAGTTGGAAATCGCAGTCACATGAGGTTCTTCCTTTAAGACCCACAGCGATTTGCTTAATGATTAAAACTGGGGACTGCTGGAATCTCCATCACTAAGCTGCATATGGTCATGTGCTTTAGAACAGCATTGCATAGTGATGAAAATTCCAGCCTCAATTACTGTCATTAAGTGGGGATTACTGTATTTATAGAAAACAAAAACAAACCCATGCCAGGCACTGACATTAAGGGATGTACTTGCACAATGAAGAGCAGAGTGACCTTCACCTGTCTGAATGTCACACCTTACCTATTAAACCGTTTTAACTAATCAAAATGTCTCACTGAGACAGGCAGTGTCAAATATATTATTTAACATGTTACATAGTTGAAACCAGGCATTAAAAACAGATCTTAGAGCCTAGATGCTATTCAAATGCAGCATTAAGACAATCCATCATTCCATTCCTCTATTCCTATTTTAGGGTGATTGCAATTTATGCATATTTAATAAAAAAAAATCAGTCCTATTATGTTCAATGGACCTTCCCTCGTAAATGAATTCCAAATGCAGTTTGAAACTTTTTAGAGGTAAACCTCAGAGATATCAGTGAAATACGTTTAATCTGCAGCTAATTAAAAAGGTAGTATGATTTTTTCTCTACGATATTCAGAAATAGTGCTACCCCCAATAATCGCAATTCAGTCACTGAATGTTTATAACAAAGCCAATATCAAAGAAGATTTTGCTTATTAATCCCTGCCTTTAAAGTAATCAATTAAATTTAAATGAATCTTCATGTCATCTAAACCTTTTAGCATGCTGGAAAAAATGTTAAGATAAAGTAACCATTTAATAAAGAAAGGCTACTCCTCATTGTTAAAAGGCCTTGTTATAATTTATTTTTTCATTTTGCTATTATAGTACCATGCTAGACTACAAATTAAAATAGCTTTAATATCAATCAATGTATCTTTAAACTTTCTACCTTGCAGATTAAAATTTGTTATTTCCAATTAAATTTGCTGATTAATGGATCAAAGAAAACATTCAACTTTTCCTGGCACTCACTCCCATGCTGCATGTTGCTGGAACACAAATGACAGTAAGATTCCAAATACAGATGGGCCTCCAGGCATTGCTTCAACCCTCAGGTGTGACTCTCCTGTCTGAACAATTCCCACTGGGACAATGCATATAGAAGTACAGAGATATTTGATCTGCATCAGTGGTGGGTTGCTCCTGGTTCGCACCGGTTTGCAAGAACCGGTAGTAAAAATGTTTAGTAGTTCGGAGATTCGGTAATAACATTGGCTGGCCACGCTTCCAAACCAGTCCCTGGCCCAGTTGCCGCTTGCTTACCCCACCCACCTCATCAGAGGCTTTTTTTTTTTTTACTTTTAAAAGCATTTTTTCTACAACCTCTTCGGCTGAAAAAAATGCTTTTAAAATTTAAAAATTGCAGCAGCAACTGTCAATCATCTATCAATAAAAAAAAGAGTTAGACAGCTGAAATAAGTGGATATAATCAATTGATGAACAAAACTCACTGGTGTACAAAACCAAACGAAAACCAAACGAAAACCAAGAATTCTGTATTCTTTATGCCAGTGTCCTAGAAAATGGTGGCTATTACGGCTGATTTGAAAATGATTCAGAAGGCATGCTTTGAACCATATGCAAGGACAAGATCTCTGCTACTCATTAGAGCAGCTAGACCTTTTTCAGGCTTAATGAGTGGATTTCTTAAAGCAGCAGCGGCAACAGCAGCTTTTCCCAGGCTTCTGCAGGAGTTTGAACAAAATTCAGCTGCTTTAATGTCACTTCTGAAGTCTGCAGAGGCTTAATGGCCATAAATGTAATAAACCAATGGTTTACACATCCAAATCTAGAACTATAGCAACTGTGATTCTGATAAGAAAAAAATAAACTATTTCTCATGAGGTAAATTCTATTCCTGGGTCAGGAATAGCAACTTTTCTCCAATTTGGTATCCCAGATCTGGGATAATTCTTACATCACGAGAAAAGAAATATTTCATAATAGTCACAGTCTAGAGCTCTCATTCAGCCTGATTGTTTATTATTTGTCCATTGTACATCTTTCTGAATATATGTGAAATGAATGGTCCACATTTGGTCTGAGTTTACAGTTGTTCTGAGAAACAGAAGTTTCTTTTTCAGAAGATATACTCGTCACAATGAAAAAACGTCAGTGAGATCCTTAACATTGTTACATATATTACTTGAATTAGGATCAAATCTGTGATGATCCATGTCTATTAAACAACAGTGAATTTTGCAATTCAGTTATAGAACAATCCTAGACTCAGAATTCCAGATCACCACTAGATGGTAGTAAAGCAGGGGTGAAATGCTATCAGTTCGCACTGGTTCAGGCAAACCGGTAGCGGCGGTAGCAGGTGGTTCGGAAAACCGGTGGCGGTGGCAGAGCAAGGCTCCACCCACCTGCTCGGACGTCATTACTTCCTGGTTCCTGGAAGTAACCTGTTTTTTACCCTTTGCACATTACAGAAGGCTATGCGCATGTGCAAAGGGTCCAAAATCACACAGGACATGCACGTGCACTTCCGAACCAGTAGAGAAGGTAGGTAGATTTCACCCCTGTAGTAAGGGTATATAACCCACCTCTTCTCTGCCATCTAGTTGTTGTCCAGGTTTTTTCAGTTCATATATAGTAGTCCTACTTTTGATTTACTGATTGGCAGATATCAACAAAATTTTGCAGTTTATGAAATGAATTTGAATTCCACCAATTAAAACAGTCATGGTACAATTAACATATCGCAGCAACTACATTATTGGTAACAACAATTCTATTTCAACTAAGTTCAAGAAAACTACTACAAATAACAAAAAGAATTGGCACTATCACTGTGGAACAACCTAGTAGAAATGATGGTTTCAGTTCTTACGCTCATCCAGAGGCGTGGAATGAGGTAAGCTTACATTAAAATGAGAATGAGCTTTCCTAATATTAGCTTCATTTTGCTGGGGTGGTTGATTTATGGCAGCTGGGCAAATTGGCTTAAAGCCAACATTACAGGGCCAAAGGGAAAAACTTTGGCTGACCTCTCTTTCCATGGCTTGCTTCCCTGTCATCCCTGCTCACCTGATTCTGATCCAGTTCCCTTTGTCTTGCACTTCAGCTGGGGGTGGGGGGGAGAACTGGCTGCTGCCCAAAGGAGCGATGTGATGGATGCCACTATATGCCCGCTTCAGCACTAACCAGGAGGCATGCTGGAAATCGCCACTTTCCTCCCAGGCAACAAGGGATGGTGCCGCAAGAATGTCCTTCAAGGTTAGTTGCTTCTCATTTTGGCTCCCTGAAATGAGAAACCTGCTGAAAGTTTGAGAAATCTGAAATAAGTTCCTAGGGCATTAGAGTCTCTTATTACTGCTGTTTGTTTCTGAGACCAGAGGGATTATCTGAACCAGTGAACTGAGAAATTCTATCATTCTTGCAAAAATGGGTTGAAACAGAGGCTGTTTAAGACACAAGGGAGCAATTAGAATGACCTTGAAGGTCCAGGAAGCCCTGCTCTTTAGCAGAACAGGCTCTTCAATTAAGTTTGCCAAGGGAAGCTGGAGGAAGGGCTGGGAAGTCTCCAAGTAGCCACGCAGGGTTCATCTGAAGACACCAGAACAATAAAAGATCATTTTCTTCCTCTGAACAGTACAAGTCAGAAGCTCGTCTTTTTATGGCTTAAATAGGTGCCTGTGGTGTGTTTCATTACTGGGAAATGGCATGGGAATTAAAACACATCTGGAGAAATGCAGAAGATTGGCCTTGTTGTTTGAGCTTCTTTAGAGGTCTGAGGGCCCCCTAGTTTATCTTACTGTTTGAGAGTAAGATAAACTAGGGGTAGATGACCTTCTGCCAGCTGAGGTGACACTTGCCCTCTGAGTGACAAGTAAGTTGGACCAGAATGGTGACAAGGAGGTTCAATGAACCTTGAATGAAAGTCAAAGTTTAGACTTGGGTTCAAAATTAAGAAAATTAAATAATGGTATTGATCTTCACATGTGATTTTTTTTTCTTCAGTTACATTAAGAATTGTAGTCAAGCAGCACTATTTGGGAGAGCTGGGGGGAGGGGTTGCACAGAGGGTCTCAGACTTTGCTCTGAATGGAAGGAACAGCTGTTATGAATCTATAATGGTGGTGATAGTCAGATGCGATGAAGTTTTCTGTAGAGAAAGACCGAACGAACCACGCAAATTGAGCCTGAAGGCGAAGAGAAGGTAAGGAGAAATTATAGGAACAGTAGCCTGATATAGAGGTACAGCAATTCATTGGTGAGTCTAGTATAGCCATTATTCTGGGAAGCAATTTTCAGGTGCTTATACTGTCTGCAACACACTCTTCACTGTTTCATGATGACAAATGAAAATGATCTTTTAACACTTCAGTTCTTATGTCACAGGTATTGCACTCTATGTCCCCACTTAACTAACGCTATTCCAAATTATAGGGGATGCAATTCTGCTTGCTATATATCAAATGGCATCCCAATGTTTTGTGATCAGTGTTCTTCATGTGCTAGAAAGGTCCCCAAAGGATTAGCTTCTAGAGTGCGAGCTCTGAAGCATGATAACTCTTCTTTAACAAGAAGCGAAAAGAAAAATGAGCCATGATTTACCAGGGTGAGATATTAGGAAATTAGAACTACAGTGTTTCAACAAACGTCTAGTGGTAAAACGGTAGTGGTTGGACTTCCTTTTACCAAAACGATACATTCAGGTAGGACAGTCGAAGGATTTGTGACCTTGGAACTTTTTTTATGGATGAGAGGAAAAATGACTGTCCCTCTGCCAGTGTCTTGGACCATTTGAGAGTCAGATAGCATAGCTTACCATGTTCTTCAAGAGATGTCAAGGAGAACAAGAGTCTCAAGCACTGTTAATTGCAAGGATACAAGGAAAATGGACTAGACAATATAAGTGAAAGTAATTTCTGATGCCTAAATAAATTCTATATGAATTGAAGAGGGAAAGCTATATCTTTTGCCACATCATTGCTTTAAAAAAAAAATCCTAAGTATACTATTAAACACTAGTTGATCAACCCTATCTTTGTCTATTTAGAACAGGGGTCTCCAACCTTGGCAACTTTAAGACTTGTGGACTTCAGCTCCCAGAACTCTGGGAGTTGAAGTCCACAAGCCTTAAAGTTGCTAAGGTTGGAGACCCCTGATTTAGAATAAGTCTCATTCACATTTTTCTGTGCTCACCTAACTTACTGGCTGGCAGGAAGTAACCTATCCATTTCCTTCTTGATACTAATGGTCAGAAACTGAGCAGTCTGGTTCCATCCATTCAGCTGATTACATGACTATTAAGATTGCTTTTTTGTTTCTCAATGACCACTAGACACTCATGAATCTGTAGTAAAATTGTAAAAGCATTGGAAATAATTGCTTTGCATAGGGAAGTCAAAGAAAAAAGCGACTATATTCTTTGGGTTTTCAGTAAGAACAAAGTAGTTACTGAAACATGAAAGCAGCCACATCCTTTGGAGAGCTCATACAGCTGTGTCAAAGGATGTCCCCTTTTGTCTGCATATGGTGAATGCATTCATGGCTTCTTTAATTCAGTTGCAGTCCCACAGGAAGGACAGCTTCTGAAGCAAACATGGGAGCCCTTCAGAAAGAGGCAGCTACTTTTACGCCTGAGTGGTGCTTTGCTTTCTATATAGGGTACTTCTTTTTCCAATGCTTCAAATGGCCCTAATCTGCTATAGAATGTTTGCAGAGAGAGAAATATATGTATGAGTCTGACATGTCTGTCAGTTTACCTGTGTAAAGGTATGTACATCTTAAAGGTATAAGAGGTGGCTTTCCAATTCTCAAGCTGGCCAATAGTTAAAGAACAGACCCCAATATCAATAATCCTTTATTGCTGTTAATCATTTTAATAATCCCTTTTTATCAGCATGAAGCTGAGGGTGACTGAAGTTGAGCTTTTACACACTGGATGCCCTTCCTGATGCCTATGCAGAGTTCACAGTAGATATTTTCTTTCTGCCCTGATAAGAGAAACATCTGTCGCTGCCTAGGATTGAACTCTCAACCTTCCAAATGGAAGGCAAGCATCTTCACCTCTAGGCCACCATGCCTCTCCTGTTTTGGTGAATTTAGTAGTCATTATTCTGGGAAACAATTGATAAATTACTGTTTATCCAATGAAATGATAAAATTGTGCGGTGTCTTATAAGCTAATTAGTCTAATTTTATGCTTGAGGCAGGAAATCTAGTGCTAGAATATTCTGTAGTGTAGTAGTACAGGTAGCCCTTGATTTATGATAGGTCAGCTTACTGACCATTTGAAGTTATGATGGACCTCATCAAGGGTACTTATGACCCAGCTCTAAAGTTATGATGACTTCATGACTGCAGGTCAGGCACTCAGCAACTGACCCACTCTTACAATCATTTAGAGCATCCCATGGTTATGTGACTGCATTTTACAAGTTTCTACCCAAAACTAGCATTTCCTAGAGCCGCAGTGGCGCAGTGGTTAGAATGCAGTACTGCAGGCTACTTCTGCTGCCTGCTGGCTGCCTGCAATTTGGCAGATCGAATCTCACCAGGCTGAAGGTTGACTCTGCCTTCCATTCTTCTGAGGTCAGTAAAATGAGAACCCAGATTGTTGGGTGATTGATTCTGTAAACCACTTAGAGAGGGCTGTAAAAGCACATATAAATCTAAGTGCTATGGCTATTGCTACTTCTGGGTTTTGGGCAAACTGGCCTATGGTGAAAAATGAGAACATTTTAGGACCATAGCATTTGCTTAACAACCACCACAAAGAAGTGCTTCAATGACCCACTATGGCAGTCTAGCCAGTGGTATCAATGGAACAACCCTCTATCCATCTCCCAGGAGCTCTGTGAAGAGCAAGGCATTCTCATTCAGTTAATGTGTATGTACTAACATGAGGCATCCTTCCCTACAAACTGTGAATAATCTGCCACTGGTTTCATGCATATTGTCAATAATCTTACTCTAGTTTCATGCATGGAGGGATTCTCTGCCCATCCAATTGAACATTCTAATCCTATGAAATCTTCCATGCCAAATGAATTATTCTGTGGTACTTTGTGCCATATGTGTAGAAAATGGCTGGGTTATTGGATGAGATGCCCCTGGATGCCAGGTTTTTGGTAGTTGCCTCAAGGAAACAAAATATTTCTTTCAGGTAAATGCTCACTGTCTTCCTTAACAAGATAGGCTTATAAGAATTTCAGCAACTTAAATTATTTCCAGCTTTTAACCAATTTATCTTTAATATGATAGGATGGAGACTTTTTGAGTTTCTTATAGCTTTTCTGTGAATCAGTGAAGGATTGGTTATGTTCATTGAAAATAGAAAAGATTCAAATGACTCTTTAGAAAGTTGTCTAATGAATTCCTGTCAGTCGAGGAACTGAGCATTAAATCCAACCAGCCATCCTGTCCTAACTTACTTGTTGATTGAATGTGGGATCTTTTCTGAACATGATTTGTGACCCAGCCACATTGTACTTCACATGCTAAGCTAGGCTAAAATGGGATTGGGTAGTTGGTGGTTCAGTGTATTGTGGGGATTCCGTCATTTTTCCTCTCCTGCCTTTTGTGAATCAGGTCATCATGTTTGTCTATACAATTTGTATTTGTGGACATGGCTTTAGAACTGAACCTCTTATAATCAAGAGCTATATGTCATCTCCTAAACTGCAGATTACTTGCTAAAAATCTACATTATTTGTAGTCTGTTTGTGATATGTACAAATATCAAGATGACTACTTCTGAAGACATTTATGAATTAGATGCCCTTTGTTGCAGTCTCACAATTATGTCTAGGTATATTTGTGATTAAGGTAAAGGTAACGGTTCCCCTCGCACATATGTGCTAGTTGTTCCTGGCTCTAGGGGGCAGTTCTCATCTCTGTTTCAAAGCTGAAGAGCCAGCGCTGTCTGAAGACATCTCCGTGATCATGTGCTGGCATGACTAAACACCAAAGGCACATGGAACGCTGTTACCTTCCCACCAAAGGTGATCCCTATTTTTTTACTTGCATTTTTTATGTGCTTTCGAATTGCTAGGTTGGCAGAAGCTGGGACAAGTCACGGGAGCTTACCCCATTACGTGGCACTAGGGATTTGAACTGCTGAACTGCCGACCTTTCGATTGATAAGCTCAGCGTCTTAAGCCACTGAGCCACCGTGTCCCTATACTTGTGATTAGTATTAGGGAATTTCTTTGCATAAAATATAATGGAGCAGTTTAATTCCTAAGTTTCCAAATTGCCCTTACCTGCCCTGAGACAATAGAGAATGAAAACATTGTTCTTAAAAACTGCAGTCTTCATGTATGGATTAGTATTATTTGCTGACCTAATTTACAGAATATTAATATGAAGATTGTAAACAGAAAAAATATTATATGTTTTCCCCATAGAAGAGGTATATCATAAAACTAAGTAGGACAGGGCCTGAATGAATGACAATTATAGGTATGTCCACTTGAGTTCCATGGAAGAAGAAGAAGAAGAAGAAGAAGAAGAAGAAGAAGAAGAAGAAGAAGAAGAAGAAGAAGAAGAAGAAGAAGAAGAAGAAGAAGAAGAAGAAGAAGAAGAAGAAGAAGAAGAAGAAGAAGAAGAGAAATAAACCTTCCCCCACTCCCCCATTCACAAACAAGCTCTGTTCCACACACCAGCTTTCTGTCCTCACTCTGGAGAAACTTGTTTCTTCTGTAATGATTGTATTTCTGCCACCTTCATTTTTGACATCCGTCTAGTCCTGTCATAAAGAGACAAAATAGCTTTCAAGGGATGTGTTTGTAATTATAGAGGATAATGGGTAAAACAAAAGACACATGTACAGAATGGAGAAGATCTGGTGCAAGGGGATCACAAGCTCAACACATCTCAATAGTGTAGTACAGTTGCAAAAAAGACCAACAATGTCTTGAAAAGCACAGAATCTGGATTTTCCTACTCTACTCTGCCTTCGCCAGGCCTTGCTTGGATTTACATCTGCACAACCCAGTTTAAAAATCATCAATGAACACAACCAAGTCCAGACAGGGGCTACTAAGATGGTGAAAGGACTATAAAATTAAATCTTATGAGGAATGTTTAAAAGACTCATAGATGCGTTTAGATTTGTAGATGGTTGAAAGGGATGTGATAGCTCTTTTCAAATATCTAAAGGACTGACATTTTGTAGAGGTTTTGCACTAATTCCCACTTATCTAGAGAATAAGGCTAGACTTAATGGAATGAAACTTCAGGGGTGGAGATGCAGTTTTGATGTTAGAAAAAACTTCTAGTCACTAAGAGCTGTCAATCAGTGGAATTGACTACCACGTAGAATGTTTCCCCCCCTTCACTAGAGGATTTCCAACAGAGGCTGGATAGTCATCTATCGGGAATAATGTAGCAAAACCTGTGATGTGCAGATGACTAGGCCAGTGATGACCTCTGAGGTCCTTTTAAACTCTATGGTTCTGTGAATTGGCTGAGTTTCAAGTGCATAAAGAGAAATAGAAAAATGAATACATAAGAAACCCATGGCATGGGGCCTGGAGAATTAACATTTCATGGAAATGCAAGGCTGACAGCATGCCTTCCCAATCTCAGGGCCAGGGTTTTTGCTGTCCATAGTCAAGAAAGTCAAGATGGTGGCCGTGACAACACAATTGAAGTACTATCTGATTTTATGTGTGACACATGGGTGATATAGACACACCAAAATGGCACTTAAATCTCACCCTCACAGCTGCCATCTTGCCGTTATTGGCTCTACCCTACTGACATCTCTGCTCAAGTGGGTCATGATTTTTATTTTCCTCAGGATGTACAAGACAATTGGGAGTATAGTAATCGTGTGATGTTTTTCCCTTGCCAAAGAACCTCTGAAATCTTGCTGCTTGCACTGCCTAGTTAGATGCTACTCTTGGCTCTTGATGATTCTAAACATTTTTGTATAAATGCCTATTTTATTGGAATGTTTTACATTAGTTGTGCCCCCCCCCCCTTTCTCACAGAAGGTATTCAAACCAAATATTGCAGTAGATTTAAGAAGAAAATCATATATAATTTTTTCCAAAGGAGCATTCTTGGGCATGTTTTCTTTTACAGTGAAGCCTGGGTATAGTTTCCATCTGTTGGGCTGACTCCAACAGCTCTATGGATAGCCTGAAAGCAGCTCCTTAATCAAAGGGCAGTGAGCAGCTGTCACTCTGCTGCACCAGCATCTGTCAGATGCAATGATCATCTATCATTAGGTACAGTTGGAATAAAGGGATTGTAATACTATATGATAAAATGGGAAATGTGTTGGTTCTGCCTAGAATTTATGCTGCTGAAAAGAAGGTATTAGTATGAGACACTGTTCTGTTCTTCTGGCATTACCTCTTAATACCTCCCTAATACTCATTATAGTATGGAGCACCCACATAGCCAGCCAGAAATGTCCTCCAATCAGTCAGCTGTCAGTATTCATAGATCAAGATTCGTGATTAGAAGAGATGCAATACTGTCCATGTAGCAAGCTGCCTTAGAGGAGGGCTCAGCTCGCTCACATGTAGAGACCCCTGGCACAGGATGAAGAAGCTGAAACCAACAATTTCAGAAATAAAAGTGGCTGATGGGAGGTCACCGTACATGGCCAGAATTCAAGCAGCTTCTTTATTGCAAATTTGAACAACCTGAGTTCTTCATCTCTAATGGTTTGCTGAAAGGATTCCTGGATTCAGTTTTGGGAAGGTGCTATGGGTAGCTCCTCTGAGGCCATTGGATCCAAGAGCCTCATGTCATTTACTGCCATTTTTAAGAATTTTGCAATATGGGCAGGTATCACCTAATGCAGTGGTGAAATTCATTTTTTTTTACTACCGGTTCTGTGGGCGTGGCTTAGTGGGCATGGTCTGGCTTGGTGGGCATGCAAAATCCCCATTCCCTCCCCACTCCTGAGACCAGCCAGTGGTGGTGTTTGCTGATTCTCCGAACTGCTCAAAATTTCCGCTACCGGTTCTCCAGAACCTGTCAGAACCCGGTGGATTTCACCCCTGCCCTAATGGACTGAGGAGAGATCTATGGGCAAAAATGCAGTAAGGCTGGTTGTAAAACATGAAAATGGTTAAGCAGCATATAAGCACCTGCAAAAGAATCTTTTCTAAAGTCAAAGAGGAAGCACAGAGGTCTTCAAAGAGAGGCTGGATGGATCATTTATCAGATGCTCCAGTGCAATGTTTCTCAACCTCAGCAACTGGCTGGGGGATTCTGGGAACTGAGGTCCACCTGTTTTAAAGATGTTGAGGTTGAGAAACACTGCTCTAATGGATCTCGCACTGAGCAGGGAAAGCAGCTCAATTGAGCCTTTTGTTCCCTTCCAACTGTATAATTTGGTGATCTTTGTGTGGATTTCAGATTTTGAATTAGTTGGAAAACTCGTGCATCCTTTTTCTTGAAATCCACATCTGGTTTTCAAGCACTTTTAACAACAAAAGTGTTGGTTTTAGTTCCATATTATTGTGCTGTTTCTACAGCTGTTTCCATAGAAGAAACTCTAGGGTTTCCTTTTCTAAACTGTCCCACAGTCTGAGTCTATGTAGCTGTGACAATTAACCTTATTTAAGCTTTAGAAAATGAAAAGCCCAGAAATAATTGTCTGAATTACATTTCGGGCAGATTTTTTTTATAATGGACACTGATAGTCCTTTTTTTTTTTTTACAATACATTTACTCAGGTAATATGAACTCACTGATAATTGAGCTGAGGGCTGATTTCTGTTCTTTGCAGTACCTTTATGCAAACCCTGTATCTCCCAAAGGATGCATAAAACGGTGAGGAAGAACTGGCTTGTGGGTCTAAAGTTGACCTGTAGAATCTCAAGCAAGGGTCCACCTTTCCATCAATTGCAGTTTAAATCAAATGAAACCTGTGCAATAGTACCTCTGCATTTCCCAGAGTTTCACACTGATCCTTGAGGGAGATTTATAAAAGGGGATAGGGGGAATCCAGTGTGAATTCAATAGGCACATCCTTTATTTAAACTGTGTAAAATAAAAATTAACCCTCAAACTAAGGTGATCTTCCCCACTATGCCTTCAGATGTTTTGATTCTCAGCCAGCATACATGTCCAATACAATAGGCATCAGGTTGGAGAAAATTAATTTAAGGAGATTTAGGAATAGAAGGAATAGTACAATAATACATTCAGATATATCAATTAAGAGTAGCCATTTACTCATCATAGACCAAGGACAAAAGAATATGCAGGTTTGTGTGTCATTTGTATGTACAGATACAAATACAGCAATTGTTGTGATTTAAATAGTTTTACATCTCATCACAATGAAGGAAAGTGTGATCAGGTGGCCTATGTGCTAATATGGATTTCTGTCCCATAGTGGGTTTTGAAAAGCACCTTTGAGGCCCCAGGATGGTTAAACCGGATGGTTTTGCAAGGAGAAAATAACAATAGCAATAGCACTAAGACTTATATACTGCTTCACAGTGCTTTTTCAGTCCTCTCTAATCCGTTTACAGTCAGTGTATTGCTCCCAACAATTTGGGTCCTCATTTTACCCACCTCAGAAGGATGGAAGGCTGAATCAACCTTGAGATTCAAACTGTCAAATTGCAGGCAGCTGGCAGTCAACAGAAATAGCCTGCAGTACTGCACTCTAACCACTGCGCCACCATGCTAACTTCAATACAGTAGCTTCAAATACGGGGCTTCTCTTCATTAATTAGAACATGTAGCCATTCTGAGCTGAGCTATGCATGAATTATGCTGAGTTATGCATGAATTTTCAGGGTGAAACAATTATCATTTTTCAATAAAAAATATACTGCAATTTACGTAGTTTTTCTGGTCTCAGAACTTCCATATCAAACTTAGAAGGCTGGAAAAAACAGAAAGAAGCTATTAATTCAAATGATTAGCATGATTATTTATTAAACATTTTATTCCTTTCAATTAAACTGCCTAGGACTGCATACAACAAGGTAAGCAAAACTGTGAATAAATATAAGGCAAGGAATATGACAGTAAAAGAGCAGATAAGTACATATCATAATCAAAATACATAGGAGTTTAAAACATAAAGCACAGTTCACAATTTAAAATGAAAAGGACATGGGGGAATCAGGAAGCAAATGTGTAGTAAATATGATTATCATGTTTGAGCAGCAAAATACTGAATATCTATGTTCTACCCTCTCATGTAGTGTAGAAAAAAAAAGAAAAAAATTCTTTCTACAGGGTTCTCCATCTTCTTGTCCAAGGAACTAATAAATTCAACGGTCATATCCTGCCAAGTGGTGTTTTAGAGTTTGGAGTAGTAGTATATTAAACAGGAAAAAGGATTCTAAGCAACTCTGCCTAGCCTGGGCTTGAGGTATATGAGGAGGCACTTCCATGGCTATTTCCCAGAGTTATTATTTATTTAAAATATTTACACGGCTGTCTATCTTACAACCAAAACATAAAACAATATTGCACAAAGTACAAAAAACAAGGCACAATAAAACCAGAAAAAAAACTGGTGCCACAACCAAGCTCTCCTCTGACCTCAGCCTAGCCCAGGGTTTGGCAATCTTAAACACTCAAAGAACCCCAAAGTTCCTAACCAGAAGCCCCCCATTCAATTCTGGAGCCAACCAGAAGTCTGGTTCCCCCACTATAGAGTCTTCTCCTAACATGGCATCCTTTTTCCTCTACCTGTCCTAACCGAAAAACTTATCAATTGTGGAGCCGACTGGTGACAGGGAACTGCAAAAGAGGGATGAAAGAGCCACATGTGGCTCCAGAGCCGCAGGTTGCTGACCCCTGGCCTAGCCCAAGGCTTGGAGTAACTTTCGGAAAGGTTATAAGAGTTGGTATTCCCCAGGGCAGAGGCTGGAGTAGAAAAGGTAAACTTCCTTGGTCTCACAATATGGCAATGTTTAAGGGAAGGGACCTGGAGTGTGTCTATTACTTCATCTGATTACTAAACCTCAGTGCCTGATAAACATCACCATCTGGGTCCTCCCTGATAATTTCTGGCTCCCTTTGAAAGCCATCCAAATTGGCTGCCATTACCACATGGGCTGGCAGGAAGGTCCAGAATTTGTCCACCCATTGCATGAAAAAGTTTGTCTTTGGTCAGTCCTGATGGCCTCTGGATTTGGTTTCAATGGATGACCTCCCATTTGTATAATGTGAGAGAAAGTGGGGGAAATCCCTTCGACCTGCATGGTATATAAAAGTGTGTGTGTGTGTTTGTATACACATACACATATAAGCCAGTTCAGATAATGGTTAAGTCATCTAACTAGAAACCAAGAGGCTGCAAATACTAGACATGTCTTAGTCATGAAGATAGTCATTCTCTCTCAGCCCTAGGAAGAAGACATTAGCAAACCAGGACTGACTTGAAGGCATCAGAAAACAAAGTTCATTTTAGATAAAGAGAGATCTAGGAAGCTGTTACAGTGCAATAAGCCCGCCTCCTTTCCAGAATGTTATGGAGGGCTCCAGATGACAATGATCTAAGTGTAGTCAGTCTGGCCTTTTTGAGCTGTTGAATCCATTTCCCCCACTAAGGATAAAATAGGCCCCTGTGAAAGGACACAATGGAGTAGCAGTATAATTTTTAGTGGGTACAGACAGGACAATTTGCAATTCAGACACAATAGGAAAAGTTATCCTGTGGGACTCATGAATGACATGGCAGAAATAACCCTCCTTTGTTGTGTGCCACAGCGTTTTGTTCCAGTAACAGAGTTTTGTGCTGTCCTGAGCAACTTCTTCCTTTCTTTCAAGGCTCCTTTGAGCTTCTAAAGCAGAGAGGCTCCCTGGAACACAGAGAGACTCCTTCTGCGAAGGTCTGCATTCTTCTGAATGATTACAGCAGTTTTGCAATTCAAAAGAGCAACACAGTTTTATATTTTAAAAATAGCAAGGGAGAGGTGCTTGAAGCAGATTGGCGGGGTGGGAAGAGTAAGATAGATCCCAGAATTGCTGTAGTCCAGTCCAATTGGAAGCAACCAACTGCAAATACAGCAGTTGCCATAATTTAAAGGGTGGTTCAAAGGGACACTCTTGAAATGGATGAGAGTAAGAGCAGTGAGATTTCTATCCAGATTGAGAAGATGACAGGAACTAAAGGTGATTTTAGGCATGTTGCAGAAGCACGGCAAACCACTGGCTGTTTGCTTCAGCTGCCTACTTTTCCAAAAACAAAAATGGAATAGAAAGCGGGGTGAGAATACTGGCTTCAAACAGTCTGAGAAGGAACATGTTGGGACCATGAGTGTTCAGGAACCTAAGAGTCCAGCAATGTCCGTTTGGCTAAGAGGTCGGTTTCAGCAGGTTCTGACCAGTTCTGGAGAACCGGTAGTGGAAATTTTCAGTAGTTTGAAGAATTGGTAGTAAAAATTCTGACTGGCCCCGCTCCCATCTATTCTTTGCCTCCTGAGTCCCAGCTGATCAGGAGGAAATGGAGATTTTGCTGTAACCTTCCCCTGGATTGGGGAGGTAATGGAGGTTTTACAGTATCCTTCCCCGGCCACGACCACCAAGCAGCACCCACAAAACCATGCCCACAAAACCGGTAGTAAAAAAAATTGAAACCCACCACTGGTTTGGCTGTATCATGCCATTCTATGGACAGTGCTTAGTGAGAAGTGTCCAGGGGAAGCTCTGCTTGTATGGCATTTATATTTTAATTGTTTTGTGAGATCTTACAGTGGTCTTTCACCTAGTTTTATCTCCACTGCAACCCTGTGAAGCAGGGGTGGGTTCTACTTATCTTTACTACCAGTTCGCACTGGGATTGCTTGCGCACACGCAGATCGCCGATGATGACATCCGGGGCGGTGGGCAGGGCCTCCCACCAGTTTTACTACCAGTTTTTGTGAACCAGTTTGAACCGAGGATAACCCACCACTGCTGTGAAGTAAGTTGAGCTGAGAGATACTAACTAGGCTCAAATGAGCCTTGGTGAGCATTGTGGTCAATGGGATTTGAGTCTGGCTTTGCTCAGCCCAAGGCCAACATTATCGCTACATATTAGATTAGGTTTAGTTAGACTCCTGATGTGTGGATAGCAAATGGGAATTTTGGTTTTTAGTTTCCAGGTAAAGATCAAGCATTATCAATACTAGGACCTTTTGTCTGGAGAGATCCAAGGACCACCTTATGAGATGCATAGCAGTAACAGTAATAAGCTCGTTCCCTCTTGACATTCTTTTTAAGGTATTTTGAAGGTTGTTTCACAGCTTAAGGGTTTAAATTTGTCTGTTTATTTTGTAACTGATCAGAAAAGAAATGAAATTGTCATGCTAATATATTTTAATTGACCCATTAGAATTGCTAAATAAAATAAATTTTCACAGGCAGATGCATCTAGCGAAGCGTGAACTTTCATTTCTCATTTTTGGTTAGCACAAAGCAAATTATTATTATTATTATTTGTGTCTTCCAAGAAGATTTAAATTACAATTTATTGCCTGACACCCATCCCTTCCTTTCTACTTGCTTCTACTCCATGTTCCCATGTTCTAAGCGTATGCTGGAAATGGAGAGGGATCAGGGTACCCTGTAGTGCAGGAGTAAGAAAACTAGCCTAGAGCTGTGATTGGACTCCAACTCTCGTTGTATTCATTCTTATTAAGTATTTGATACATTTATATCCAGTTTTTCCTCCAGGAGCTTAAGGTGACAGACACAGAACTCCCTGCTCCAAATATTCTCCCCAATAGCAACCTTGTTGTCCTTGTGAGGTAGGTGGAGCTGTGAGAGTGAGTAGCCCAGAGACACTCAGTGAGCTTCAGGCTAAGGCTGGAGTTGAACTCGGCTTTCTCCAGTCCAAATCCAACCCCTTGATTGCTAACTACACCTCACTCAACTATCAATTGCTTAGTTATTAATATCCTGACTGGCTGAGGTTGGTGAAGAATGAATTCCATGACTCAATGGAAGACCATAAGTCACTGCCTGAGGTTTTCTTTTGGAGGGAAAAAATTAAGAACATTAAAAATTAAGAAAAAAAATCTGCACAACAGAACAAAAAAATCTATCTAGTCCAGCCTTCTTCAGTTTATGTCCATCACACATTACTGATCCCATCATACCAAGCCAGAATGGAAAGCATCTGGGGAAGAATGTTGTAGATTCCCATTCCATTTTGCATTGATTAACATATCTCTCTCATAGCACACAGATCACTTCAAGATTTGAAGAAGTCCTCTCTGCTGAATTTTTTGGTGAGAGCCATTGTGGGCAGGACCACGTGCAGAGTGACCAGATAATGATGAATTGTGAGCAGAATAGTTTAATTCTGGGCAAAAGAGTTGAACACACCCACACCCCACCAATTTCCAAACAACAACAAAAAAAGTTAGGCTTAAATTAGCTTTCCAGCTATTGAACAGTGGTTCGCCATCTAATTTCACTGGAAAACTAATGCCACATTTTGGCAACCAATGTGCCAAATTGTAGCAATATGAATCTCATTGGTGCAATCAGAGAAAGCTTGGGGGTGGGGGGTGTCACAAAATAGCAATCCACCTTCAGGCAAAGGAGAGAAAATGTGGTACATGAAAATAATCCTCAGAACCACAGTAAGCACATTAAAAAAGGAAGGCAAGTAGAAAATGTAGCTGAAAGCCAAAGTACAAAAGTGAAGATAGAAACCCAAGTGCAAGACTTTCAAGAACCAGGCTTGTCGACAGGAAGAGGATTCCTCAACGTGAAGTCTTTCTCTCCCAAGAATCCTATTTATAACCTCTTGGCACTACCAAAGACATTCAAGTGCTATTAGGGAGAGAACATAAAATTATAAAGACTGACTCTGGAGCAACAAACCTAGCATCATAGCTATTTAAACCTTCAGGCTACACTGACCTTGGGAGGAGTTATATATTTGAGTGGCTATTAGATGGTAATGTAATAGTAGGTATGTGCTGCATGAATATTTTTATTAGGACCATCACAGCACATAAGGAGAGCAGTTTAACTCTCCCCAGCTCTGTCTAAAAAATTCTTCCTCTAGGTCAGGGATCACCAAGCTTTTGGATCTCAGGGACCACCAAGTTCATAATTTTAAATCCCGCCTGGACTCCCAGTGATGGGATGGGGTTCTTCAGGTACTCTCCCTCCTCTCTCTCTCTTTCCCCCTTCTCTCTTTCTCTCTCTCCCCTCTGTCTCCCACTCTTTTTCTCTCATTCTCTCTCTGATTCTCTCTGTTTCTTTCTTTCTCTCTCTGTCTTTCTTTCTCTTTCATTCGGTCTCTTTCTCTCATTCTCTGTCTCTCTCTCATTCTCTCATTCTGTCTCTCTCTCATTCTCTCATTCTGTCTCTCTCTCATTCTCTGTCTCTCTGATTCTCTCTCTCTTTCTCTCTCTCTCTCTCCCATTCTCTTTTCTTCTGTCTTTTTCTGTCTCTTTCTTTCTCATTCTGTCTCTGTCTCTCATTCTTTCATTCTTTCTCTCTCTCTCTTTCATTCTGTCTCTGTCTCTCTCATTCTCTGTCTCTTTCTCTTTCATTCTGTCTCTTTCTTTCATTCTGTCTCTTTCTCATTTCTCTCTTTCTCTCTCCCTATCTCTCTCTCTTTCTCATCTCTCTTCCCCCTTTCTCTGTCTCATCTCTCTCCCCTTTCTTTCTCTCTCTCTCACTCTTTCTCATTCTCTCTCTCATTCTCTCATTCTCTGTCTCTCTCATTTTCTCTTTCATTTTCTCTCTCTCATTATTTCATTTTCTCTCTCTCTTATTCTCTTTCTCTCTCTCATTTCATGGGACAGCCAGTGTCTTGGGGCTGAGAGGAAGTCAAGCATCTCCCCAAGAGACTGAGGTGCAAGGAGCACCAACAAGGGCCAGAAGGGCCAGAAGAAATGGCTGCGAGATCCAGCAAGAGATGAAGCTTTGCTCCAGCTCTGGAATATGAATCTCCATCTCCTGTCCTTCCCTTGCCAGGCGAGGAGTGACTGGGAAGGGAGGGAGGGGGGCAGGGACAGCCACTGGTGTGTTCAGCTGACAGGAAGCTACAGCAGGGGGAAGAAACAGCCCAGGGTTCCCGCCACCCATTGCTTTAGCTCGCCTGCACCGCCACCCCCCCTTTCACCATTACTTCACTCCAGTTGGCGAGTGCTGAGTTGCAAAGTTGCAAGTTGCACAAACTTCCCTCTACAGCAGGGATTTACAGCCCCCACCATGAGCTGCCGGACCAGTCCCATATTCCAGAGCTCTAGTCACAGGACTGGCCATTGCTTAACCCGGAGCAGCTCCTCCACCCGGGTGCCCTGCGGACCACCAAAATTTTCTCGTGTATCACCAGTGGTCTGTGGACCACCGGTTGGTGACCACTGCTCTAGGTATCGCATTAAGTACAGGTCTTCGCTAAATGTAAGAGTTGAATGTGACAACCTGGCAAATGTATTTCCATTTTAATATGCTGATTCGTCACCTTAATAAATATTTGATTTGACCATTTTGATTTCACTGAGAAAGAGGATGCCTACTACTGTATGTTAATGTTATGCTGGTGTTGCACACTCTGGGTGACCACTAGATGGCAGTAAAGAGATGCAGAAAACTCCATTTTTTCCCCCTGCCATCTAAGGGTGACTCAGGGCTTTGCAGCCAGAACTGGTAATGATAGTTGTGCAGCTATTAATATTGTCACAGAAGAGTCTGTCTTTTCAGTATTTCTTTATGCACAAAAACTCGTTAAGTAATTCCTTATTATTTCAACAAATTTACAACTAGAAAATTGCTCCCTCTTTTCCTTGGTTTACATATTCAAGAGGAGAATGCTCGGAGGAACCAATTGAGCAATAAGGGACATTGGAAACCATGTTCTCATAGCTAACTTCACAGGTGCTTGTGTAGCATTTCCCTTGCTAACATACCCACCTCTTTAAAGCTGTAGAAAAGGGTAGCACTGTTGATTGACAAACTAAGACAAAATACACTTTAGTAATAGATCTCCAATCCATGTTGACAATATTTTAAAAACCTGCACATGTGTCTTATTTACTTAGAAGAACATTTGTTTTTGAAATCCTAGCTTCATCTTAAAAAGAAGATCTCTGATAGACCATGAACTCAGGACCAAGATGTAAGATTTTGTGCAAATTCATTTTTGCAGCATTTTTACTTGCGTGACTTTCACCATTCTGGAAATAACACCTTGGAGTTTTCATTGCAGCTGGTAAATAAAATGATGGCTTCTTACAAGCAATTATTTCACCTTTCAATGTGGATGTCATATGATACATGCTTTGGAATAGAATAGTATAGTTCTATAAAAAGCCAAATGTTTTCTCAGAGAAAATAACATTGCTACTACATCCTTAGAAAGCCTTACATAAAGATTGGATGATGGCCTTTTGGTTGGCAGGTATGTGTAGCAAGCTTCTCCATTCACATAGTAATTTTTTGGAACTCTGTTCCAAATTGCAGCTATTTGGCTAGAAAAAGTTGATTAATTAAAACAAAATTTAAAAGCAAAGATTGTTTGGAGATAGCCAAAGCCATGGAAAGTTTAAATCCATTCTGTTGGCTTCATATATTGAATCTGGTCTCACCTGAACATACAGGTAGCAGAATGGCCAGTTATTTAACTATTGTTCATGTGTATTACTGTACATTTCTTTGGATGTTTGTCCAGGTTAATATATTGTGTTAGAATTTTTGTTTCACTATTAACAAAAGCAGGTTGCTTCTACCCTTGTTATTTAACTGATTTTCCATTCTGAAATGTTGATGCTTGCTGGTGTTATAGCAAGTCATTACTCTCCATAACCTATAACTTACTATAATTTGATGAAGTTCTCACCTCTGATTTTAGCACACCACATTGAGACTGCACAAGTGTAAGTCCAGGGCATTAGAAAAAAGACATAGAAGCAGTGGTGGGATTCTAACCGGTTCACAATGGTTCGGTAGAACCAGTTGTTAAGTAGTTAAGCAATTCAGAGAACCAGTTGTTAGAAGAAATCTTCTTTTGTTTTTTTCCACTTTACAGGGTTAATCCTGTAAGGAATTACAACTTTCTGGTGTTGTTTCTTAGCCTAATCTTTATTACCCTGCTTACAGAAACTGCCTCTCCATTAACCCTTATTACATTCTTGGCAGTACACCTAGACTTACTGTCGCTTCCAAAGCTTCTCGGAGGGTTTTTTTTTGGGTTTTTTGCTTGACTTTCTTAAAGGGGAAGCAACCCTTTGAAGCTTTTTACACCACTGTTGGGAGGAAATACTCCCCTGTTCAAGTTCTTCCAGCCAGGGTGCAATGATCAGCACTTTGAAGAAATAATTGAATAACGAAGCAGAAGCTTTTAATGACATGGAACCAAGATGAGTGACATTCAACAAGGCTTCTTGGCTAGCTAGAAAGATTGACATTCAAACGTGAGTTTACATACCCTTTCTGACTTTTGGTATAAAACTGGTTTTTGGTGAAGTTTAATTCTGTGCTTGGTGATGTTTAATCCTGTGTTTAATGATGAGATAATTTTCCCTAATCAGCTTTGTTTGGAAGGAAAAGTGTTAATCTCTGTTCCTGAAAAGAAACGGCTTCTTTTCTGACTAGTTCCTGTGTCTATTTGTTCTGGTAATTGGTTTAACAAGCAACAAATACGCTGTTTGCTCCTTGGCTTCATTCTGGAGTGCTTAAATGACCTCTCTGCTAAAGGGTTTCACTTTATGAGCAAGAGATGGCTGCTGACAGTTATCACTGCATTTAAATTTTAATTCCTCAAAGTGCTCTGCCACCCTGGCTGATTTGTAATTCCAGTTTGCAGGTATTTCTAATCTAATGATTGGTATTTAGGGCAGCTTTTTGCAAGCAAAGAAGCTTTTTGTATTTTTGTACAGGTAATCCTTGACTTACAACAGTTACAGTGGTACTGAAAAAAGTGACTTATGACAGTTTTTCACACTTACAACCATTGCAGCAAACTATCATTAGGGCAAAGAAACGATGCACATGACCACCTGGCCATGCCCACCCGGTCATATGAAGCACTGCAGTTGTGAAATGAGTGACACAGTTGTTAAGAATGCTGCAATGGGCATAAATGATGAGTGTTCATAAGTGTGAGGACTGGTCAAAAGTGCAAGGACCTGTCAGAAATCACTTTTTTCAGCCCTCTGGGTAGTCCCTATGGGCACTACTCAGAGGGCTGAAAGTTATTTTCGACTGGTCCTTGCACTTTTGACTGATCCTTGCACTTACGACTGTCATCACATTTTACATTTTGCGCCCTATCTTGTCACTGTGGTGAAGAGAAGCAGTTGTGAAATGAGTGACATGGTTGTTAAGAATGCTGCAATGGGCATAAATGATGACCGGTCATAAGTGCGAGAACTGGTCAGAAATGACTTTTTTTAGCCCTCTGAGTAGTCCCTACGCACATAGCCACGGCCATCCGGTCACATGACCACGAAGCCACACCCCCAAATAAGCCACGCCCACAGAACCGGTTGTTAAAAAAATTGAATCCCATAATTGCATAGAAGGCCTGTCTTGTTTTGTGGTCAGTAGTGAGCAGATTGCTGGATACTTCTATAATTAATCTTATTTTTTTTCTAGAAATCTTGCACATAAAGAAGTAACTTGAGGTCTCACCTTTGCTTCAGTAGCATTTGGGACTTCTCTCTCTATTCTTATATTATGCTGCTAGCATTCCTGATGCTTTTAGAAGTCAGAAGTAAATACTACAGAAGAAACTACAGAGCAATACCTTTATCATGACTTAAATGTGCATGTGCTGAATCCTATTAAAAATGCTATTTGATTGACATGTGTTTTTCTAATAGAAAACAACCAGTTACTTGTAATGTTCACAATTGGTGCAGAAGCAAAGGCTCGCCTAATACAAACGGTGGGATAACTTTTGACATTTGGCATGCCTCAACAGGGTGAGCATTAAATTGCTTCATCACATTCTCTACTGCAGTGTTTCTCAACTTTGCTCATGTTAAAATGGGCTTCAGTTCCCAGAATTCCCCAGACAGCATACCCTGGGACCTGAGATCCATATATCTTAAAGTGACTAAGGTGAAAAAACACTGTTGGGTTCAATGCACAGAACCATATAAAGAGTTATCTGACACTGACTCTTCTATTTTTAAAAATTAATATGTTCTCAGTCTGGATAAATACCAGAATCTGTCAGTATTTCACTGCTGCACATAGGAGTGAATGCTGGTCAAAATGATAAATTGCCTAGATTTTGTCTCCTCTGGTTATATAATGCCATATATTCATTTATTTAACTTATATCCTGTTCCAATCAACAGTTGTCATTGACTGATATAGTAAGTATAACCACCCCGGGCTGCTGGTAGTTGGGAAGAATAAAAAATTAAATAAATGACAGCATTAAATTATCCACAGTATAGTTAAAAACAATAAATAATAACTGTTTAATAACTCCTGTATTTTAACTCCTGATGGAAACACACACAAACAATTGAAAAATAGAGAAGGTGTAAAACAAAGGCACCATGCTTAAATTACAAGAATATCCTCTGAAATAGCCCTGTTCTCAGTATTTCCCCAAAGATCAGCAGTGAGGATTCAAATAGCAGCTCCCTTTGGGAACGGGAGCCCTTTTCCCTTGTCCTCACTTGAATACGATTAGATTTGTTAAAGGAAAAGAGAACATTTTCTTCATTGTGAGTCCATTCTTAAGCTGTAACTGCCAGCTTTTTAAGAAAGCACAAAATGTTCAGCTCCTCTCGCAAGCTTTCCCCTGAATGCATCTGAAACGGTCTGTCTGGGGTTTCGTTTGCAAATGAGATTTTAGCATTTTGGAGAAGCGTTTTAACTTTGCAGTGTTTGGGTTTATCAATGTTTTATGCCTTTTATGGGAACTGCCTTGGACGGTGTTGCCCTTTTATGACAGTCTCTTCTGAGTCAGAGGCTGAGAGACAGGCCAGACAGACTGTGAGCCTGAGGTGCTGGCAGGCGCACGGACACCTGAGGCAGCTCAAGAAGCAATGAGACTGAGCAGGTGGGGGATGACTCAGAGGGGTCAGATTCTGGCTGGGTGCCTCACCCAACAACAAGCCAAGAGCTATGGAGGGCAGAGCAAAAGCAGTCAGCTTTTCTCCTTGAGAAGAAAATGCTCTGACTGAAGCTATGCTCATAACTGGGGCTGCACATAAGCAGCATCTAGCTCTCTGCCCTTCCATTCTAAACAACTGAATAACAGAATAAGAACAAAATAACAGAGTTGGAAGGGACTTTGGAGGTCTTCTAGTCCAACCCTATACCATTTCAGACAAATGGTTGTCTAATCTCTTCTTAAAAACTTCTAGTGTTGGAGCACGCACAGCTTTTGGAGATAAGTCGTTCTATTGATTCTTCTGTCAGGAAATTTCTCCTTAGTTTTAGGTTGCTTTTCTCCTTGATTAGTTTCCATCCATTGCTTCTTCTCCTGTGTTCTGGTGCTTTGGAGAATAGGTTGAAGAATAGCTCTTTTTTACGGCAACCCCTTAGATATTGGAACACTGCTAGCATGTCACTCCTAGTCCTTCTTTTCATTAAATTAGACGTACCCAATTCCAACAACCATTCTTTATATGTTTTAGTCTCCAGTCCCCTAATCATCTTTGTTGATCTTCTCTGTATTCTTTCTAGACTCTCAATATCTTTTTTAAACTCATCATTGGCAACCTTCAGTCTCAAGAGACTACGGTATCGTGCTCTGGAAAGAGGTCCTAAAACAGCATCTGGTGTGACTAAAAAGGCCAATTCGGAGTGGCAATCCCTTCCACACTGAGGGCAGATACATTCTGTCCCCTGCCCAGCCCTGATTTCGCTGGTTCCAGGACTGCCTCTTTGCCTCGGCCTGTCGAACAAGTGTCTCTTTGAATTGGAGAAGGCCATGCTGCGTCTTTAGCCTCCAAGCTGAATGATCAGAGGTCAAGGTTTCCCAGTCATTAATGTCCATTCCCAAGGCCTTTAGAACCCTCTTGCCAATATCCTTATTCACAGCTGTGATCTCCCTCTAAGGCACTTTCCTTGCACTAATTCTCCATACAGGAGATCTTTCGGAATCCGACCACCAGCCATTCTCATGATATGCCCAAGCCAGCATAGATGTTGCTGTTTCAATAGTGTATGCATGCTAGAAATTCCAACACATTTCAAGACTGTGCTATTTGGAACCTTATTATGCCAGGTGAAGCCAAGAATACGTCGGAGACAGCGCATATGAAAGGTGTTCAACTTTTTCTCCTGCCATGCATGAAGGGTCCAAGACTCACTGCAGAACAAGAGTGTGATCAGGAAACAGGCTCTATAGACCTGGATCTTTGTATGCTCCCAGGTTTTTTACATTGTGGCAACCAAAATTGAATGCAGTATTCCAATTTTGGTCTTGCCACACTGCTTCAGACCCATGTTCTTGTGGCAGCCTTTTTCAAGTCCCCCTTGCTCCATTGCCTGCTTGTTCAGACCTTCAATTTGATTCTAAGACTGACTTATAGAACTGACTCATTTTGGACTGCTTTGAACTACTTTCATGTTTCTGCCTCTGAATAGATCAGGCTGATAACTACTCATGTTAAGGGAGCTAAAAACTCTCTGCACTTCCCAGGCCTTAATAGCTCTCTGTCTAAAGACATACCTTGTCAAAATATTTACAACAGAGAAATAAAGGTTCCCAAACTTGTCATTATCTTGCTTTGCCTCTGCATCCACTTACATAGGACACCTTAGGCTAGTCTAGAAATACATTAAAAGACATAATCTTCATTGACTGATGTGAATTGTAGTGAGATCCATATGGAGGCAGTAGGTTGGAAGCACTTGTAATAAATCAATGGTGTATTTTTAATAAGGTAACTTGACTGGCCCCATTCTTCTTGTTTGAGATCAGGAATCATTTCTTTTTTATTTTAGTATGCTGTTGGGGGTGGGATGGGGTGGGATTTTATCATTTTACTATCAAGATAGGAATTAGAAGAGTTTTTGCCAATTTTATACCATCCAAGTATTGGGCTACTTTCATCATTCCCAAACACATTTCAGATAGAGAGGATCATGGTTTGAAAGAGGGTTAAAAGTCAATTATGTTAATGCTGAGCAGCCCTCCCTAAGACACCATCTATATCCAGTCTATAACCCTTGCAGTAGTTCCAAGAAGATTTCACCTCCATTTGTACTTTGACACTGGTGACCCTGAAGTGTACTACGACCAGATGAATGCAAAGAAATACAATCCTTCCATCTCTCCACCCACCATCTGATCAAAACCTATCTTCCAGTCCCCCAACACCCAGTCTCAACTATCAGTATCTATCCTTCCATTCCCTCCCTCCCCCCAATAACAACTGATGAAGTTTCTTTGATGAGAAATGAAATGTTTTGTTCTTTTTCCTCAAGGAAAAGGAAAACAGTCCAGTTGCTTTTGAGGTTGGGAGGAAAGCACCCCCAGACTGGGTTCATCTCAGCACAGACCCATCCCGGAGAAGTCTACCTGTCTAGAAGCAGAACAGATTTGAATCCGTTCCTCATACTGGTGACCAGGAATCCATGAATGCCACATTGGAGCATCCACTTTTTCCAAAGGTCTGCATAGTTGTCACAAAGATGTCCATTGAATTATCCTAAACAATTGTATTTTGCTGCTAGAGTATTATATCCAAAACCTTTTAGGCAATTCCTTGAAATATAAGCCTGGAATTTTGTTGTGTTCCATTTTATTTTTATGTTTGTGTCTCAGAACAAATCTTTGCATATTTCCATACATATGAGATTCCTCCTCCAGGAATTGCATATTTTGCTTTGATAATTTTTGAAGATCTGCAGAATGTTCGCACCTCCTTAAACCTCCTACTAAATAGATCTCAGAGTATAGTAATTATTGCCACTCAGCATCTTTGCAAAAGAAGCTGCAGAACTGTGAAAACAGGAAGGTTAGAGACCACTTTGATTAATAAAGTTAGAATTTTATTTCCTTACATTTTTTTTGACATCACAAATTGTGGAAATTTATTACACAGGAAAAAGTTCTTGAAACAAAAGATTCAATTTACACTGTAACGAAAAATAAGATTGGCATGAGAATGAATCCAAGACTTTTCATATTTACAGATGGGCGTGCAAAGCAATGCGGAGTTGTTTTTATAGAACTAATTTTCAAGTCATTGATCACTATGATCTAGTAGTCTCCAGAGCCTTTTAATTATTTTTAGGACCCACTGGTTGAGGGATGGAGCTGAGCCTGGAGGAAAAAGTTCTACTTGGATCTGTGTATTTTTCTCTGAACTGTCAATCACAATTGGGCTTTACCAATATCCATGCTGATAATGGTAGATTATGACAGCCATTAATCTATAGTTCTTGTTCATAATGATACTAAATTTATAGTGGGAGAAATTGTTATTTGGGTACAATTTTGATTTTGATCCCTGTATACAGTAATATGTCTTTAAAGGATCAATGTTCCATGAAATACCATAATCAAGAAGAAATCTACTTTAGTGCCTTTTTTCAGTCTATGACTTACAAAAACAAGTGGCTCAGAAATTCTCAAGGCAATCCATCTGATGGACTATCAATTTGATCTCAGGACATAACAGTCAGAAAGTTGGATATAAAAGCTCAACTCCCAGAATACTGCTTCAGTCCAAAATGAACCCATGGTGATACGTAATGAATTATAATTAAATAAATTATGCTTGTTTTGAATTTGCCCACTACCGATGAGTTAAGAATTATTCTCAATTGGTGATGGAGCTGATACCATGAGAAAGGGGACTTAATTAAGATGCTAAGACACAAATGGGAGAGATTGCGATTCGACACATTTTTGTCCAGGTTTTTTTAACCTGGTTATTTCATTTTACTCCTTTGTGAAGAGTGCCTTATATGGAATACGGCCAGTCCTTTTAATGAATACTTCCCTCTATAACCACAGCAGTGAAGATCCAATTGTAAATTGTTTAGCACCATCTTATCTTTTTGGGATCAGAGGAGGAGAAACAACAGAAAGAAAGAAGTCTAAGATAATTTTTTTATATATAGTATAGCATCCCAGACATTTAGCAAATATCTCAGTCTGTTGCACCCATATGTCTCACAGAGGCCATCATTCCCTCAGAGCTGAAAGGCCTGTTGATTCCTGGGTACCAAGATGCAAATCTTCTGTTGACATGGGAGGAAATAAAGTCTACCAAAAAGTGCATTTCAAGTCAAAAATACACAACATAAACTATAAATAGATATATTTGCTTTGGGGAGAGGGAAGAAAAGTTAATTTCATACATACAACACAAAGATGCTTGTTTCAGTAGCCTCTGCATCCAATGTGCCGGCACAAGAGGAAATACAGATGAGATGGGCCCTGATTTGTGGGGATGAACCCATACTGAAAAAGTGGACTGTCCCATTTTTCATGATGAGATGACCTCTGAACTTTGCCCATCAGCACACAGGAAGTGGAGGAGGTGCTCTTACAGTGCTCTGTTGATGTCAAGAAACCTGGGGGAAGAAACCATACAGAGGATGGATAGTTATATATCGTAATTGGAACTGAGGAAAAGATACTGAAACTGAGAATGACAATGATTTTCAAACCTGAAAATGTTTTCAGCACTTTAAGTTGAAAAAAAGATATCTTGATCTACATGGATATTTTCTGCTAAGTAAGCACATCACATAAATGGTTTTTTAAGATTAGTCTTTCAACCCAGGGCAGTGTCCAATTTTAGCTCAAAGGTTTATTTGGTAGACCAAGGTTCTGTTATCCCAGGATCAGCAAGATATGCAGGAATGGACTGTACCAAAATGATGCTGGCAATAAATGTGTTACAACAGAAACCGACTTCTGACTTCCTGTTGCATTGCTTGCTGGTTTTTACTCCTCTGGCACCTTGCAAAGTCTAACATGTCCATCAGAAACATGAAACAGCTTTTGCTTATGAATCTCAGTAGTGCAGCATTACATTGAACCTAGACAGATAAATGTTGCTTAGACCTACTCTGCCTTTAAAAAATTATTAGGTTTTTCTTCCTTGTCCACTTTGATCCACGGTCAAAGTTTTACCAAATTTTTTCTTCAAAGACTTATCTGATCCATCTTTATGTTTTTTGCTTCTCAAGCTTTCTTAAGGGAATTGTGAGGCTTCCTAACATGAAAGTGAAAGACTAATAGGAAGGTTTACAACAAGCAAAATCTCCTATGCCAGTAAATCTCAAATGTTATGAATGGGACGATATGAAGTACCTTTCACTTAGTGCATTTAAAATGTGTTGTGATAAGCAGCAGTGAAAAAAATTGGACATATTAGTTATACATATGTGGTCACTCTCCCTGTCATCTTTTATTCTGACCCTCTCGCTGTTACAAATAATGATGAAAATAAGGCACCTTAATTTGAATATGTAAGCAAAAATGCCATGCAGAATGCCATGGTGTAAAACAGAAAATTTCCTCACTTTCTAAGGGAGGAAAATTCATACCTGAGGGCATGACATATATAATACCCATATCTATGATGTGACAGCTTGTGAAAGGTATACTATTTATACCACTGTTTCTTAACCGTGGCAACTTGAAGTCCAGACATCTTCAAGTTGCCAAGTTTGAGAAACACTGATTTACACAATTCAGAAGCTGGACTCTTGGTGTATTAAGTTTCTTCTGGGTTTAATATGCCTACTTTGCACTGAGCCCCCATCTCTCCAAGGTCCCAATCATCCTGTCCCCATTTCAGTGTGTCTAATGGAGCCGGGTTCTGCCCCTAAACAACCGGGAGGGCAGCAAAGAAAAAAAATGTTTAAGAGTGAAAATATTGGTTCTCCCTGGGAGGAAAAAGCATTATTTGGCCATGATATAGTATAGGTGCATATAGAAGTGGAAAAGTGTATTAGCAATAGCACTTAGACTTATATACCGCTTCACAGTGCTTTATAGCCCTCTCTAAGCGGTTTACAGAGTCAGCATATTGCCCCCAACAACCTGAGTCCTCATTTTATCAACTTCGGAAGGATGGAAGACTGAATCAACCATGAGCCTGGTGAGTTTTGAACTGCCAAATTGCAGGCAGCCGGCAGTCAGCAAAAGTAGCCTGCAGTACTGCCCTCTAACCATTGTGTCACCGTGGCTCATTTATAATTATAGGCACAGTGCCCCACATAGATACTGAAGCTTGATAGCCACTCTGTCAACCCTACTTCAAAAATGGACAAAAGGAGAGGAATTCAGATTCCCATCCATAAATTTGAGAAAATGTTGTTTATGAAAGAATTGGAATTTGCCCTTTATAAAGCTAACGGTTCCCCACACACATATGTGCTAGTCGTTCCGACTCTAGGGGGCAGTACTCATCTCCATTTCAAAGCCGAAGAGCCAGCGCTGTCCAAAAATGTTTCCGTGATCATGTGGCCAGCATGACTAAATGTCAAAGGCGCACGGAACGCTGTTAGCTTCCCATCAAATGTGGTCCCTATTTTTCTACTTGCATTTTTTACGTGCTTTTGAACTGCTAGGCTGGCAGAAGCTGGGACAAGTAATGGGAGCTCACCTGGCTATGTGGCACTAGGGATTTGAACCACTGAACTGCTGACCTTTCGATAGACAAGCTTAGAGTCTTAGCCACTGAGCTACCATGTCCCTTTATACTCAGAAAGAAAAGGTGCAGAATGGGAATACACTTATTCCATCTTTACCTAATTAGCTTGCAGTTCTCTGTCTAAGGCTCGCCAACAAGCACTCCCCTGTCAAGGGATGGATTATTCAAATTGGAATTATAATCCTTTAAAATTTTTCTGTCTACGTTCTCTTTGGGACTGGAGAACATATGAGCTGGGAGGTCAACAATGGGAATGATAATAATTCTATTCTTATAGCAGGTAGTTCTTAAAATAAGTACAGCTAGTACTTATTTTAAGAATAAGTTATAAGCTAGTGCTTATAACAGTTCATTTAGCGACCATTCAAAGTTACAACTGCACTGAAAAAAGTGACTTATGACTATTTTTCATACTTATGACCATTGCAGCATCCCCATGGTCACATAATCAAAAGTCATAAAATGGGGCAAAACTCAACAAATGAGCAACAGAAATTTTGGGCTCAATTGTGGTCATAAATTGAGGACCAGCTGTATGAAAAGAAAGGAGGGAGGGAGGGAGAGAGGGAGGGAGGGAAGAAGGAAGGAAGGAAGGTTCATTTTAGAGTTTACCAGAAAATTCTCCACTGCTGAAAGGTTCTGCAGCCTTTCAACAGTTCCATTTTGAAAACTTTTCAAAGCCATTCTCTATTAAATGTTCTGCTTTACAAATTCAGTTAATAACAATGATGGCGTCCAAAGACTGCATTGTTACCATGATACTGGGTGGGAGAGAAGAGATGCTAAGGAAAAATGCTGCCCCTGCCTCTGCTGATTGTACATAAATGATTCAGGAGCAAAAAATGTACAAATTCCACACTGTCAACTAGCTTGTATGAATATTTAATAATGCAAAATATAGCTGGGGTGATCAGGCAGGTTTGCCAAATTGGTGATGGAGTTTGATAAATATGGATGAATCTTCTTTCTTTCCCATCAACCCGTTCCCCACCCCCACTTCCAATGCCCAAAGTGGATTTATCTTCCAGAAACAGTCAGAAAATTGCCTGCAGAGAAGACTCAATGCATGGATGTGACAGTGGTGTTGGGAAGAAAGGCTTAGATTTGTTAGGCACTAGGGAACCTTGGAATAAGCTGAGCCAGCACAAATGGGACAAGTGCCACTTGAACTACAGTGAGACAAGAAAGTAGTAGCGTAGTTTTCAAACTGATTTTGGAGAGAGAGTGAGCAGAGGACAAAACAGTATGACATAGTAAATCCATCATGTCCAGCTGCCCTTCCATTTGTTTATGTTAGTATGAAGTGTGCAGGCGCTCAATTCTGTTTGAGATTTGCACAAACAGAAAGAGGTTTCAGCCTTCCCATTTTACAACTGCAATCCTTCTATTAAAATACATATTAAAAACCCAGCTCCAATTGATGCCAATGGAGAAAGAATGGTTTATTTTTTTAAAAAACCAGCTCCAGGGAGGAACTACAAAACAAATGGGTGGATGGACAGACTGCAGCTCCCACTCCATATGCTATTAGGACTGAGCCCCTAAATTCTTGCAGCATTATAAACAAGCAAACAGATGGGCAGCTACATGTTACATATTTGATTTATGTAAGAATTCAGCAGAACCTCATTTAGGGTGTGATTTTTCTGAAGACTAATACTGGGGATATTTCAAGGCTTGAATTGCAAACAAACAGAACTTGACAATGAGTTTCATTTAGAAATGAAACACTTCTAAAGAATTCTAGATCTGGAAAAATATCTATTTTTATGATGGATAAAGTCAGATCTCTCTTGAGTTGTACTCAATTCTCAATGACATCACAGACACAACCACACAATAATCTTGGCAATAATATGAAGATGACTTTTCACTGCATTCTTCTTGGATTTATTTGGATTTCCCAGGCCAACCCACAGCATTGTCATAATGACAAAAAATGAGACCTGTATAATAAAGTCTTAGAATATAAATGCTACCATTATGTATTTGCATCCCTTTGCATGGCACAAGAGTCACTGCTTTGGGATGGATGGTCATATAAATAGTGTAAACCAAAATGTATAAGTTATGGAACCCCATAACTTATGATGACCTGATTACATCTCATGTTCTTCCCCTCCTCTGGATACCTACTGACCTAGAGGCCTACGTTTTCCTGCTTATTTCTCATCCAGGTACTATTTGGGTCCAAACCTACTTTACTTTTCAAAACCTGCCAAGCTAAGAGCTGTCTTCTTCATCCTGATGCCCTGCAGATGTGTTGGTATTGCATAAAATCTTGAGAAGTTTTGGTTGGGAAATGTTTCTTCATGAGGCGCTCCTTGAGTTTGGCTGTTTTCTTGCAGATGTTTCATTACCCAAACTAGTAATATCATCAGTACTAATGATGTTACCTAGTTTGGGTAATGCAACAACTGCAAAACAAACAAACAAACAATCTTGCTCACTGAGCAAGGACCCCTCATTTCAACCTTGAGCTACAAATATTCTCCTTTATTGGTAAAACATATGGGCATCAAAGGCTTCACAAAGTTTCCTAAAGTGTTCAACATAATCTCAATTGACAGAAATGTTCATCTTAAAAAGTAAACTTGTACATTATTACTGTAATTTCCCTGATTAAAAATCAAAGGGGGTGGGGCATGAAATGATAAAACCAAACAAAAGAAAATGAAGTTAGGTAAAAATATAAAAATGTAATGTTAAACCTGACTCAAAAGGTATAGGTATTCATTCAAACTGTGACATTCCTAGACAGAATAAATAACTATGCCTTAAAAGAGTTACCCATGGAAGTGTCTGAAGTCAGGTGACTGAATTTGACAAACAGCTTAAAAATAAGAGGACTAAAATTAAGTTGAAGAAGAGAGGTAATTTCAACAAGAGGTTGCTTAAAACTGTGATAATACAAACTGTTTCCACAAAAGGGAAAGGTGGCTAATAGAAAAAGTGACAGGGATTAACAAGTCCAAGACAATGCCAACATAATTGATGAGCACAGTCAAGTCAACTCTGAAGGACGATACCATTTCCCTTAAAAATAAATCTTATCCAATTAAACAAACAAACAAACAAACATCAGGAAAAACAAATTTAAGTTGGGTATAAAACAAGTAAAACAAAACACAAAATTATTCAACTACAAGGGAGACTCTAAGGATTGGGAGGCCAGACGAGTCATTAGATAAGACTATCTGGGAAGGTTTACTGGAGGATGGAGAGACTGCAGAGAAGCTAAATGGCTTTGCTATTAAGGCTTCATGACAGGTGTTGGATAGAGATTCACTCCTCCTAAGCCATTTTTGAGGCAGTGTTTTTAAAGAACTAAGTCAAAAAGAAGTGACTACAGATGATGGACAGAACTACAGCCAATTGTTAAAAGCCAGGTATGTGCATCCAAATTACATTTTTCAAATCATTTTAACAGCAATAATATGTTCACCAGGATTGGTCAAGTCCCAAATTCAAGGAACCTACCATCTAAGTAGTAACACAAAGAAACAAATGAGGAGGAGGGGAAGAGAAACAGAAGTTTTTCTGTATATAATAATGTAATAATGTGTATTAATGTAGTAATGTGTAATAATAAGAGAATAACAGAGTTGGAAGGGACTTTGGAGGTCTTCTATTCCAACCCTTCACTCAAGCAGGAAACCCTATACCAGTGATGGCTAACCTTTTCCGGACCGAGTGCCCAAAGCGCGCACCCGAACCCCCAAAATCCAATGCATGCACGCCCCAGTGCATGCACCCTGCCCTGCCCCCCCCCGTACATGTGCGGCAGAGACCCAAAGACCAGCTGACCGGCTGAAGGCGCATGCACATCTGCAGCAGAGATAAACTAGGGTGATGGCTCGTATGCCATTAGAGAGGGCACTGTGTGCCACCTCTGGCACATGCACCATAGGTTTGCCATCACAGCCCTAAAGCCTAATGTCTTCTTACAAAATCTCCAGTGTTGGAGTAACCACCTCTGGAGGCAAGCCATTCCCCTGATTAATTGTTCTGTCAGGACATTTCTCCTTAGTTTTAGGTTATGTGTTGTGTGTTGTTATGTCAATTTCAATTCAATAATGTGCTATTATTTCAATTACATACATTTAGGCTTTAGCAAAAAATATAGCACTGGAGGTCCCCAAATGTTTCTTACACACCAAAGCATTCAGCAATGCCATTCAGTTGTGCATTTTTCCACCCATGCCATTGTATGCAACCATATAATACATTTGGAGGAAGAAAGCCTACTTCAGCAGGGGCTTCCATGTTCATTGGCAGTTCTGTGTCAAATGAGATCCCCAAAATATTTTGAACAAGTTGCACAGGAATACGGAGTATGACGATGTTGAGAAAATTTGCACCTGGTGGAATGTATTTCAGTGCAGCTATTACAGGCACAGGAGCTCTTTGGCAACTAGTCTTGGCAGCCCAATGTCTAATGCAATGCATGAGTGAGCAGCACGAGCCTGTTGGACTTAATGATGGTCATCAACACTTCTCCCCACCAAGAAACATCATTTATTCTCCTCTAGTTATAGCATTTAGTATATCTTTCTTTCAGAAGATAATTTCTGGAACTCCAACACCCCACAAGTGTAAACTGCAGCAAGTCTCACTCACTCTATAGTGTACCAGCTGTTCCTGGTCTGAGCAATCAGATGGGGAGATGTTCAGCTTTAGTGCTTCTAACTGGCACTTCCTTCCTCTCCTTTTCTTCTTCCTTGGTTCACTCCTGATTGTAATGGCTAATTTCAGTTTAGGCTTATTTTAAAACAGTCTTTTTCAATCTGGCATTCTCCAAAAAAGGACTGAATTACAAATCCCATTTCCTCCAGGTTTCTGACCCTGCTAGCTAGAGGTGATAGAACTTGTAGTCCAATGCACCTAGAACAAATATTGCTGCTCTGGAAATAGCCCCACCCAACGTTTACTTGGAAAGAAAATGAGCCCAACTTTTCTTCTTCATCACACTTATGGTGTACCATAATATAAAAGCAACGTAACATATAACATAACATAACATAACATAACATAACATAACATAACATAACATAACATAACACCATATCACACTACATCATACCACACCACACATCACAACATGCCACAACTATAAATGAAACTGTGTGAAGGTGCGGTTATCAGTACACACTGAGCCATAGAGAATAGTGAAAGTATTGGACAAGATTTCCAGAGATCCAAGACCTCATTCAGACATTAAGCTTGCTAGGTAATTTTGGGCTACTCACTGTCATTCAGTTTAATATTTCATAGAAACTGCTTATATAAGCTTCATCTCCTTGGAGGGTAAGCAGGATATGAATAGTGATAATAATCTTAGTTTGTATTAAAACCGTAATAGTGCCACTACCATAATTCCCCAGATTTCTAAGGATTTGGTTTTCTGCAGCCTTTCCATATGATACTTCCCATTCAGCTCTACATTTCAACAGGGCTTCTAGCCTCTTAAATAGGATACAAAAATAAGTTGCCTTCAAGCCAAGCTCAACACTGGGAGATTTCATGGACACACCATCCATGTACTGGTAATTTTCTTGGCAGTGACAGAGAAGGCAATCTCTTGCCTTCTTCTGGAGTGCTCTTCGTATTCCCAGGCTATTGCATGGCCCTTATATTTCTTGGGAGTATCCCATCCATTTATTAACCAAGCTTGATCCTGCTTCACTTCTAATCCTCCAAAAGGTTGACCAGATGCTTACACCTACTGAGGAAAATACAAGGCGCACCTCTTAAGAAATTTCCCAGGTAGAATCAGCATGTTTTTAAAAGCTGTGAATTTGAGGCCGATAGACAATTTTCGTTTTAGGAATGGAAAGCCTCCCCACCATCTGTAAGATCAGGCAGGGTGGCTGAATCTAAAAGTGCATGGAGATAAAGACATTTCCACAAACTTGGTTGTTAGGGAACCACTGTATGGGGGTGGGCGGTTGCTGTAGTCCTCCTTCAGTGGGCTTCCCACAGATAACTGATTCATTTCTATGGAACAGTCTTAATTGTGACTCTTTTTTTAAAATTGGACTATCCATTCATTCCCTTCCCTTCTCTCCACTATGGCTTCCTTCCTTCCTTCCTTTTCTTTCAGTTGCTTCTTCTTTCCCTCCCTCCTGTTCCTACACTCTGTTTGCCCCCATCTGTGTCCCCTCCCTCCCTTTCCCCAGCAACTCAAGCAACCATTTGGCTTTTTATCTTGGGGCTGATGGTCAGCTTCCTGATGAGTCACTCTATTTCAGGCCAAACAAATGTCCTGAGGTGGTTGGGATTGTAAAATGCCTTGAGAAGAGCTTGGCAGGAAAGAGTAACAGCACAGTGTAGAGGGAAGTGCTTTAAAACATTTGCAAACATGGATTCCACAGTGCCAGACTGTGAGGAAGACATTTTCCTTAGGACTTCAAAAAAAGGGCTGTTATTTGCTCCAGATAAAGCCATCACTACTTGCACTGAAGGTGACTGGAGTCAATAATGAGGCATCCTTATTTATGCCAACCCTGGGCTGCAGCACTCTCAGTGCTGCTTAGCAGAGACCCAAGGCAATAATCCAGGACATTCAATTGCACTATTTTCCTCTCATGTTGCAAAGACAGGCCCAGTGCCAGGGTGGGCGAGCTTTCTCATTCCCTCCACACAACAGAGCTCTGCTTAAGATTCATCCAAATCCTGTTCTACCCATCTCAGCACCAGCCCCTTTTAGGAGGGCCCTTGGAAGGTGCAGTCCCTGATGTGCTTGCAGCGACCTTCACCAAATGTAGGTCCCTACATGGGTGTGAGATAAATAGCTGGCAAAGTCCTGCATGGTTCACGTGCAAACTCTATTAGCAAGGCTAATTCCCCTCAGGCAGCAGGGGTAGGCCAATGCCTCCCTGCATGCCCAGATAAACTGGAGAAAATACCTGCTGAAATTTCATGTCAGGCTTGCTTTGCTTTGTGGCATGCCTCTTCCCCTCCCCAACTCTGAGGGGACAGGAAGCAACCCCTCCCAAATGTTCTGCATGCTGAATGCATGCTGATAATATTCAGTCACATTTCCATCCAAGTCTATCTCCATTTGCATTCTTTCCGGCATTCTCCTGTGAATTATATGAATCTTAAAAACCGAACTGGAAAGAAAAAGAGAGAGAGACAGAGACAGAGACACATGGCCAAACAGAATCCGTTGCTGATATTTTGCTTTTGGATTGTGGAATCTGAACTTGCACTGTTCAATACCAGGGCATGCCGATATCTGCCCTAGGGCATCTAAAATACAGGTGGCCCTTGCTTAATGACCACTCATCCAATTTAGCCACTGGCAAGGTTCAGACTTGCCAGTATGCTGAACAAATGGTACTTACGAGTAGTCTTTGGAGTTTCAGCTGTTACAGTATTCCTGTGGCCATGCGATTATGGCCTGGGGGCTTGGCACCCGACTCATAATTACGATGTTACAGTGTCTCGTAGTCATGTAGTTGCCGTTTGTGACCTTCTTTGCCAGCTTCCAACAAGCAAAATGAATGGAGAAGCTGGCAGGAGGCTACAAATGGCGACCATGTGACACCCTCACTTAGTGACCCTCAGTGATTCATTTAATGATGGCAACTAGAACTTCTGGAATTTCCACTGCTAAGTGGCTCAGTCACGTGGCATCACATTTTACAATCATGTTGCTCAGTGAGAGCAATTCTGATCCTCTTTACCCTCCTTAACTGAGGACTGCTTGTAGAAGGAAAAAACTCCTTCAAGTCAAAAAACCCCTCCTCCTTCCTATCTATTTGGGCATGTCCAAGTTGTTTTCTTGACAATATTACTAGCCTAGGATTCCCTATTTCCTACTTTGCTTAGCTTTTGGAAGATCAACAAAAGCCAGCAACAAGCTTTTATTTCTAGTTTCACTAATCAGGAATAGGAGCAAATAGTGACACAAATAAAAAAAAAATCTGCATAGAGAATTAAGAAAAAGGGGACCTCTGAGGATAGCATTTTGTGATCACTAACAGCCAATTGGGCATCTATTTACACAATAATCCATTTCTGGATTCTCACCAAGCACTCTTTTTCAATGGTTTCAGCGGGAGAAGGAATGTGTTTAATTGTTAAACAACTGAGAAAATGGAACCTCTTCTTATTCACAATGTACCTCAAACTATGCTGAGGAATAACTCCAAGTCGACCCCCCCTCCCAGAGAAGTGGATCATTCATTTCTAGGCCAGGGAACATCTGGGAAAGCTTGACGTCCCCTCTCCCTCATTCTACATAGAAAGGGCTAAAGAGTCATCTATGTCTCCCCCCCCCAGACTTTCTGAGATTTGCCTTAGGGGTTTCGAAGATCTGCACATAATGCAGATCCAGTTCCTAGTAGTACATATGCAGATTCTTGCATGAATTTATTTATTTATTTATTAGATGTTTTTATCCCACTTTTTAAATTGAAAAGTAACTCAAGGTGTCAAAAATACTGTATCCCTTCCTCCCCTTATTTTACTCACAATAGCAATCCTGTATGGTGGGTTGAGAGAGACTGATTGTTGCAAAGTCACCCAGGCAGCTCTCAGGTCTAAGGTGGGACTAGAACTCACCGTCTCCTGGTTTCTAGCCTGGTGCCTTAGGTATGATTTAGACTTCTGTGCCAATGCATGTCAGAGAATGTATTCTTCTGATATTTGTCCACTGGTAGTATTACTACAAACAGGACCTTACACCTGTCATGGGCCTGGATAACCTCTTACTCTTTGCTAACATCTAATAGTTGTCCCAAATTTTGTAGCACATATCTGTTGCCTAAGACAATCCCTAAACAAATTTGTTTCTTCACTCTATAAGGCACAGACAACATATTTCCATCTACCTGCAATACACAATTTTCTGCCCTTCTTTGGCTATTTGCTGGCTGGGATGAAGGAAGTCAGGGCAGGTTACTTACCGTGACTGTTTTTATTCGTCCCAGTTGCCTAGTACAACTCCAGCCAGAACGATTGATTAATAAAGTGCATTGTTCCCCTTCATCACAGGGCTCCATCCCACACCACTGTTTATTAACAATGATCTGGGCTGTCGGACACCAGCAGGGAAGTCAAAGAAGAAGGAAACATTGAAGGTGAGGAAGGGAAAGAAAAGAGAGGAAAGAAAATTAGGCACACATTTAACAGAATTATCGATAAAACATGAGACTTAAAGCCTTGTCATTCATTTTACAGTGCAAACTTCCAGTTAAGCCAAACTGAGATGTCTAGGAATTGTAGTCTGAAAACATTTGGATGACCTCAAATTTGGGGAAGCTCTCATCCTTCCAAATGAGACTCTCTGGTCCCTGCAGAAAGCTGCCCCTCCCCACTCCACTTCTGAGAAGGGATCTCCAAGGATGGAGTTAGAATGAACAGAGAGTTAAGACTGCAGGGCTCTGAGTACCAACTCTCCAGAACAGAATGGATTTGTGTTAGATCACTTGGAATTCTGCTGTGGATTTATTTATTTTTTTGCCATTGAGAAAAATGCTTCAAAAGAGAGGCTGACTGAACTGAGAAAAGAACAGAAGCTGTGAAATGGGAAAAAAGCAGTGTGGAGGAGCACTGTAAGGGGTTAAATGCAGATCTGCAGAACAGGGATTATATCCATGGTGCTTTCTGCTGCAACTCCTTCAAAAATGAGATAACCACCACCTGTGGGCTCAGAATAGCCTCACGTTCACCATACATATTCACCCACTCACAGGCCCCGTATATTTCTCCTCCCCTCCCCACATAGCAACACTAGGGAGCATGTTACTGTTGCACAACCACAGCACGTAGCAACACAAGGTAACAGATGCTTGTATTCCAAAACCTTAGGAAAGCATCCTGCAAGGCTTGGAAAAGAGCTTTTTGCCATCACACATTCAAGTCAGTAACACTGGCTACCCACCAGCAGTGAGCAACTTTTGATCTCTCCAGGGCTACATCCTCCAGGAATAAAAAGTTGGGGAGAGGGGCTGTGTGCCAATGGCCAAGGAAGCCAAAGCAAGCAGACTTAAAAGTGAGATTGGCTAATTCTTTCACTGCTTCTTTTATCTCTGACGAGTGGAAGAGGGCAGAGTAGATGTTTTGGATCCAAAGTCAGGGTTGCCAAAGGCTTTGGAAATTAAGCTGCAAGGGACTGGATAGTAAGTCAAGTGCCACATGTGGCTTTAGCAGCTCAGGTTGTTTACTTTTGATTTAGGCAATCACATGTATTTCTTTAATGCTCCACAACACATTGATTCAGAAGAAGCATAGCTCTGCTTGTTCAGGAAGGAAGGAGGGAGAAAATGCTCTACAGCCATCTGAAAAATATCTCCTGGGAATTCTCCAGATTAGTAAGAAGGGAAATGGAGGGGACCTCAGGGGAAAGGGAACCAAACCAAGACTGCCTTTCTATCAGAAACAGGAACCCTTCCACTCATGGAAAAGCTACTGGAAATCACAATCCAGCTGCTCTGTTCAGCCATTATGGTCATAGTCATAGCACAGAATCTACACTCTCTCACATATCTACATTCACACCCACACATATTCCAGCCTTGTTTGGGCATCCAAAAATAGGGAGAACTGTGTGAGAACTACCAATAAGAGCTGCCCTCTTTGACCTCACTCAGAGGAGGCTGACCTGCTGAAGATTTTCATAGATAAAACAGACAGATTTGCAGGGGAAACCTTTATGGGTGTGCTTGGAAATACACTACTGTCCACACCCCGGAAACCCTATTTCTAGCTCACATGGGACACACAGAGATTTCCCAGTGCCCACCAACCCCAGATATCATGAGGCTGGAGGCTCCTATTCTGAACACATTGGTACTGTTTCAAAGGTCAGGAGTCCCACTTCAGCTGAACAGCAACCCCTAAACATGCATTAGTGAACTATCGACAGTGATGGACTGATCAAAAATAAGTTCTGATGTATCTCCTCAGTGGGAGAGAGAGGTGTTGCCACAAGAACATAAAGTAACCCTGCATCAGGCAAAAATCTCATAAATGAAGAGTGTTACATGCCAGTTGATTTTCTTGAATTGTAATGTAATTCCAGGAAAAAAAAAATCTGTATTTTTTTTTTTGCATGCACTTAGTCTGGGAGTTTGCTGTTAAATCTCGTTAAACACTGCCTGATTTCTTTTTTTAATAGAATGATCTAATAACACAAACAGAAATCTGTCTCTGCCAACACCAATTTGTCTATTATTGGACAAATAGTAAAAGTGTTATAAATGATTAAGGGCAATCGTTTGGTTCCAGACATGTCCAAACACTGGCAAAGGAGGAATTTTTATGGGTCCATTTTAGTAAGTGCCTTAATCAAATCCAAAGGCAGGGTACCAATTCCTTCAAAAGGTCACAGAAGACAACTGCCTCATCTCTTGTGTTCATTAGTGATGACAAAACAATCCCCCACCTGGGTTTTTTGTTGTTGTTTTTCCCTTGAGTTACACTAACAAAACTCAATAATTTTCTAAATTTTTAATTTCTGGGAACGCCCCTTTAGCTTTAGCTCACAAAGCAGCCTCTGGAATGGAAAAGCCATCACCTTCATGGGTCCCTGCAATGTTTCTCAGCCATTTGTATGAAACCGCTGGTCCTCATGGATCTTTGGTGCAATCAAGCAAGAGTGAAGGCAACCTTGTTTTCTTACCATCTACACAGGCAGGTTTCGCTTTCGTTGTTCCAGCAACTTGTCCTCTTCGACAGGCACATCGTGCTGTCTGTCGGGCAATCATCCTTTTGGGGTGGCTCATATCTCTATCCAGGGCTGTGATCTCACATGTCCCCACCTCGAGCTCCTTTCCTATTGGGATAAAAGACACACACACAAAAAGCAGGAAAATAATGCAGCCTATTTATCAGAAAAGGAAATTAGGAGCTTGGATCCTGGGTCCTAAGCTAAAGAGAGTCCCTGTGGTGGCAACAGGTCTAATTTGTACAGGTGCCTCAGAGAAAGATGGCAGGCAATCAATTCAATTGAGTAGAAGCAAATAGTTTTAGAATCTAATAGATGGGAGTCCAACAAAATCAGTTTTGCAGACATGATGAGCAAGTACGCTAACTGACTATGCAAAACTGCATCAACATCTTCTATATAACTTCTGCTAAGGATGACGCTGTGTACATTCATACAAATTCACAGACCACACATGGGTGTACAAATTCAGCCCTTTCTCCTGTAACACATTGGCATCCAGATATGCCTATGGAATGGATAACTCTTGCAATATCACCAACCGAATTGCTATGCTGTATTTCTTTTATTGGCTGGGAGGATATGATTATTTCTAAGGCGCTGGGGGTTTTGTATGCTCCCATACTGGAAAACGTGAGCCCGTTCAAGCTTGGCTTGCTGGCTAACCTAATAAACTCTCCTAGCCAAACAAGAGGAAATTCGAAAGCCATTAATCTGCACTACAGTATTATGATTCATGCTGCAAGCTTTATTTATTTATATATTAAGATCCTGTCTTTGGTCTTCGTTTGCAAGGTCAAGGCAACATAGATACTCCCTCTTCCGATTTTATCCTCATTTTAAAAAATCTAGGTGATAGTTGCCATATAAGAATTAAAGCATTTCAATCTTAGTTTAATACCCTAGCTGTATCATCATTTTTGGATATGACAGAGAATACTGAAGCATTTTCCACCTCTTGTCTTAGAGCCACAGAGACTGAATTTTGAAGAAATATTAGTTTACCATCATTGCACAACTCACATTCTGGTTCATAAATCCAAGTTATGGTTTTATTCTGCCCCAGCTACGGACCCCAAAGAACGCAGCACACACAAAGTCCGTTCAAACCTTAGTTTACTAAATAAACCAGTCTTTTACAACAATGGCTGTTAATTAATTGCATTAACAGCCGCCAAGAATTCAAAGAATAATAACTGAAAGCTTACTATGGTTGGCAGACTGCCCAGTAGCAATTTGCAGGAAGCTGATAAAGTAAGCAAGACAAGACAGGAAGGTATGTGAACTAAGTTGTTCCCTGCAAATTGCTTCAGTTGGAGTTCCTCCTTAAATAGGCCAAGGGAGTGGCCAATTAGCCCCAAGCCTTACTCTCGAGGACACCTTCTCCTGAGGAGCCACTCCTGCCTTTTGGCAGCTCTGCACGCCTGTGCATCGAGAAGAGGCTCCTCCTCTTCGTCCTCTTCATTTAAGGGATCTTCTGGAGGTTCTGAAGGCCCTGGTTGAATCCCCACCTCTGGCACTACATCTTCTCCAGCCTCCTCATTGTCTGACTCAAGTGCCAGATGCACAGGTTGCTGGCGCAGCACCGCACTAGCTTCCTCGCTGTCTGAATCAGCTACTAGCAGCACAGGCCGCATACGGGCCACAACAGGTTTGCTTGCCAAATAACCCAAAAAAGGTTATATTCACACATCTAATTAAATCATAAGCTATGGTGTGCAAAGTGTGATCCCAATAGCGGGATCACACCATTCATTATACCAAAACCAAAGAAACATTTTGCAACTTAAGTGTATGATATGAGAAACAGACTAGAATCCAGATCTTCAATTAGAAAACCACTTTCAGCATAATGACCTTTTATCTTTCTTTCCTTCCTCCACCCAAGAAAGTCCAAGATAGAACTGGGCAATGACAAAGCTTCCTTGTGTTAATATTTATATTTTTTCATATTGATTTCTACCCTGTATAACAGGTTGGCCAGATATTGCTTCTTAAAATTATTGACTCCCTAGCCCGCCTCCTGGATTAAAAAAAAGAAGAAAAGACCACATGGATTTGTTCAACAACTATAGGCATTCTTGCTAATGGCCTGCTCTTAACTGCTGTTTAGGCACAAACACGGAGTTCTCCTTCCTACAAACGTTACCCAATTTGATTAATAATGTATTCTGGACTATAACTTTTTTTGGTAATCTGTCTGAATTCCTACCACATTCTGGCATCAGCAGTGGGTTTCCAATAGTCTTACTACCGGTTCACGCGCCATCTGTGCATACTTTGCTCACATGCATACGCCTGGCCTTGAAAACATGGCTAAATAGGACAATATTACATCCGGGCAGGTGGGTAGGCCCGGGTGTGTGGGCAGGGCGGGCCCACCCGCCCACCTGCAGTTGCCGCTACCGGTTCACCTGAATCGGTACGAGCTGGCTGAATATCTCTCTTTGGCATGCTCTAAATATAAAATATTTGAAGTACATGCATACTGTATTTATAACCCTACCCTTTTAAATAGGTTCAACCCCTTATCTGTTTCCTTGCTTCCCCTATTTAGGTGAATAGCAACTGTTTCTCATTTCTTCAGTTCTTCTTCTTCTTCAATGGCATTTTTGTAAAGGAAACATACGAGATCACTTCTATTTATACAGGCATATATGGCAGCCTTTCCATATTTTTTTGAATTGTAATATACACATTCAATCTCTGGCTTGCTCGCTCTCCTAGAGCGAGTTATTTGTTATCTGAATAAGTAGATCAGAGAGGCTAAGGCATTTCTATTAGAACTACATTTGCTGGATGTGATTTACTGTGCTACCCGTTCTTTTATTATTTTTGCTGCATGTGATGACTTAGGTCCTGATCCACTCCGACTGTTTTGCGCTACTGGTGTCATAAAGGCATACATTCATCATCTCTTGGGATTTCCCATGAAACGAGGATCCATACCCTCCAGCATCAGCCTGCTGAACTGCCTGCCTGGGTTCTTCTTGTGAGGGAATTCCTGTAATCCAGCCTTGCCAAGAGAACGAAGGGATGGATATGTGGTGAACCTTGATTGCATGTAATGTGCTCAGTGACTTTAGCCCATCAGACCCTAGTGCTCTTCTTGCAGAACCCTTGAAAAACCTGGTTTTAAAGGGCTATATGTGAAGCGTGAATCAGATTTGGGTGCTATCTACTAACGTGCAGGCAATTTGAATATGGTGACAGGCATACACAGTTTTCTCTATATCTTTCTGGTTTTGTATCTGAAGTCAGACGCAAGGCAGAATAGAATAGAATAGAATAGAATAGAATAGAATAGAATAGAATAGAATAGAATAGAATAGAATAGAATAGAATAGAATAGAATAGAATAGAATAGAATAGAATAGAATAGAATAGAATAGAATAGTTGGAAGGGACCCTGGAGGTCCCCAAGTCCAAAACCCTGCTTAGGCAGGAAACCTTATAGCCATGATGGCGAACCTAATACATGCGTGCCCGAAGTGGCACATGGAGCCATGTCTCTTGGCATGTGCAGCGTCTCCTGTTCCTCTTTTGGCTTTCTGGCGTGCATGTGCATGTGACGATCACCTGGCCTTTGTGCTTGCATCAGTGCCGGAAACCGAAAGAGCTGGTTTTCCATTTTCCAGCGTGAGCATGTGCTCTGGCCAGCATATGCTGCATGCGCAGCAGTAACCTGAAGACTTGCCAGCCGGTGTGCATCAGAAACAGGAAGTATATTTTCCGGCATGCGCTCGCCAGCTAATCGGCATGCGCATGCACAGCAGTAACCTGAAGACTTGCTGGCAGTAACCTGAAGAAACCACAAGTACATTCTCTGGTGCATGCACACCCCTAGGCAACTCCTATTCCTGGTCTCGGCCCTAACAAGCGCATGCGCACTCCCTTGAAGTGATGGCGAACCAGTGAAGGTTCGCCACCATTGCCCTATAGCATTTCAGACAAATGGTTATCCAATCTCTTCTTTAAAACATCCAGTGTTGAAGCATTTACAACTTCTAGAGGCAAGTTGTTCCACTGATTAATTGTTCTAACTGAGGTCAGGAGAGAGGAATCTTTTAAGGGGAAGCAATGTGTTGGGGGCTATACAGGTAGAGAGGAATGTTCAGTTCGGGACGATAACAGGACGTGGGGCTAACAACTTCACCCTCAACCATCCTCATGCATTTTGTCTCTTGTGTAATTTCTTTCCCATGCTGTGCACAACAGGCAAAGGCCATCCTCCGTGCAATGCTGACTGGAGAAGTTTTAATTCTGCTCTTCATCATATTCTCCTCCTTTCAGATGATAACTGCTTAGCTGGATTATGGGCAAAAACAGGTGGGGATGCTTCCTGGGGCTTTACAGTCCATTTCAAGAGCCGCTTTGACCTCTGTACAGCTTGCCAACTTCAAGTTTCCAAATTATGATTTAACTTATGACTACCAGATCTTTAATGATCTTCACAACAATAACCCTACTACCAAGAATTCCTCCAGATGGTTTAGACGGACAGGAATGCTGAAAAATATTGTATCCATACATAGCAGTTATTCACTGTGACAGCTTTTTAAGGAATGCTATAAAATGCCCAGTTCATGGATCAAATATCATTCAACAAATGGAAAATAAGCCCCTAACTCTTCGTGATCTGCCCGTGTTCTAAGGGCCCGAGATATCTGTGTATAGTGCAGTAGATTGGAAGAGCTACTCTGCAAAAGCTTAGCAAGAAAACATATTTATATGGGCTAGTTTCTTCAACAAGAACACTGTTGAAACCAAAGTTGAGAACAAAACTGCAAACATTCTAGTTCAGTGGTGGAGATGTGCAGGCTAGGTTGAGAAAACATGCTATCCCAAAGCCCTAAAAAACCATAGCCATCCAACACCAAAAATCGTGGGCTCTGTTTTCAATATTCTTAAAAATACTGAACAGAAAAAGTATGAACTGCTCTTCTCAATGTTTTTATTTTTTTAAAAAAAGAAATGTATCCAGCAGTTTATTTCTGGGCAGCATACAAACATTCAGTTGAGTGGTTTTTCCCCAGTACCATTTTCTACAATGCTTGTGCAGACACTTCAAGGAACACTACTTCATTCTAGTTCACTAAAGGCCATGTAACAGTACCTGAAAAAAAATGCATTTGTGATTACACCTTTCTACCTACTCCTTGCCTATAAGTAGATATTATAGAAGAGATGTACTCTTTGAAGCAATTCAAAAAGCAGAGAGGGATGAGGCCAAATCAAAATGAACACAGAATGAAGAACTGAGAACAAATAGAAAAATTTTGAAAAATATTGATTTAAAAAAGGTAAATGCTTCCATTACTTTAATTGACTATGTAAAGAATGAAGGAAGTACAGTACATTAAGGGATAACTACATTCATGCGCAATTTTTAACCGATGACCACCAGATTTGGGCTGTAACAATCAGGATGACCTCTAGAAGGCACCAAAGAGATACATTGAGCTGTAACTCTTTCCTGCCATCAACTGGATATTTGCAACCAAGATATAGTAGTCCCAAACCACACCAAGCAAACCATTTAGAAAGATCTTCCACTACCTGATATCCTTCAGAAGTGTTGGTCTACAAAGTCTACCATCCTTATACAATATTTTTTTTAATGACGGGCGCTATAGCTCAATATTGTTGCAAGTACTGCTTCTGAATGGAACAGGCAGGCATACATTAAAATATTAACAGTTCTTGTAAACATGAGTTGGGCTGAAGTTTAAGTAAAATCAAATTAATGGATAATTTGCAATGATGTTTTTGATTTGCAATTATTTAATCAACAGATACCCAAACAGAACCAGTTTGGTGTAGTGGTTAAGACACTGGTCTAGAGATTGGGAGTTCAACTCCCACTTTAGGCACAAAGCCAACTGGGTGACTTTGGGCCAGTCACTTTTTCTCAACCACAGATAGGAGGCAATAGCAATCAATTTCCAAAAACTTTCCAAGGAAAGTGCAATAACTTTTCCAGGTAGTCACCAGGAGTCAATGCTGTCTTGAAGACACATATACCCAAACCTGTTACCCCTAAATTAGGTTATAAGCATCTATAATTATAGCCTTTCAGATGCTGATTTGTATATAAACATCATCCCAATGCGTGGCTCACGGAACCCAGAAGATATCAGGCTCCGCCTGCCTGCTGAACGATCATTTTGCAATTTGCTTGGCCTCGCCAATATTATGCTCCTGGCTCTGGTTGGTCTATGTCCCAAGATACTAGTAAAAAGATAAAGCATACCCTACAAAACTGAAGCCTTTCCTCTGCTGCATCTGATCTAATCAAGCCAGAGCACAGGAACAGACTAGACACTTCAAGTGAGCCCAACTTGTATAATTCCAAGGATAATTTATTTCTCATTTAGAACAGACATTAAAATTTTGCATGTCTGCAGTTCATGTCTCATACCTGCAGAGTCATAAAGTGTTCCCAAAAGTAGTTAGCTGTTTTGGTCTCAGAACGCCCCACAAATCTAATAAAGGAGTAATAATAGTGCTCTACTTTGCAAAGGCTAAAGAAGGAAGGGATATGTTTTCTGACAAATAACATTTTTTGAATTCTATCATTTTTCTGTTCTCTGCTAGGATTTTTTTTTTTTTTTGGTAAGTGATCTCTCTCTTCCTCTACCATACCACTCTCTCCATTTTTCAAATTAGCAAGGTAATCAAGAGCTTCCAATACTTTCACCTGCTGAATTTTGTACTAACATGGCGAATTCTCATCCTATTAACTCTGGAACAATTATAATACCTTTTAAATATTTTGACAAAAGCAAACAGTCAAATACAGTTTTGGACCTGTATACATTTCAGATTTAATTCAAATATTTCTCCTCCATGTTATCCTAACTTCTACTTCGCTTAATATTGAAGGCTTAATTTATACATGATTATATTACATTAACATGAAATATCTAGGTAGGTTGTTATGTAGAACAAAAGTACCAGCCTTTTTATTTTGTGTATGTACAAATTTATGTACATTTCACATGTTACTAAAATCTGAATCTGAAGTCAATGTACATTTTGTAGTGCAATTAACGCAAACTTAAAGGTTTTATTTAAAAATCTGCCAGATTTTGAACTCTGAACTTATTCAAATTGATAAAAACGAGGGGTGAGGTGGTTATAGTACAGGTGAAATACAAAAAAGTGCTGTATTTAACTGGACAAAATATTATCGTTTTAAGAGAAAGCTGATCAGAACTCCTGCAGGAGAGGAGAAACAATTGGAAGCAAGGTAGAGAATTTCTGTGGAATCTTAATGGCTAAATTAGCTTTTAATTAAGCAAACCTAGAGGCCAAACCGTAACAAAGTTACTCATTAGGATGCTGCAGTATTATAATAAATGTGTTGTGTTCTTTAGAATGCCACAAGGCTGTCTGTTAAAATTTTATCTCTATTGGTTTAAAAAAAGGGCTGTTACTAAGTTTTTTTAAAAAATCACAGCATCATACCTACTATGATAAAATTGTTAGGCTTTTCTTAGCAACCAGCATTAGTATATCCACATATTCATTATCTACAGTATATATCCATGAGACAGTAAATGTCACAGATTTAAAATGTTTGGCTTTGCAGAGTGTTGGGGCTGCGTTGTTATTGAACAAGCTTTGGTATAGCATTGACTTTTCCCTGCCACAAAACTATAACAATGAAATGCAAGTAATTTGCATCTTGGCTGCTTTGCAGATTGCCCAGTGAAGGAAGCTATACAGCAAACAGCCTTGTGACTTATAAGTGATTTAGGGGTTCTGGCAAGGTGGCAAGCAAGTTGGCACTGCCTTGAATCTTGCATGCCCGAGGCTAGCTTTGAGCTCATAACTATGGTTTGATTGGATAAACTCTCATCTTTTGAATCATTGCATAAATATTTAGCTACAGTTGTTAAACTGTGACATAATTAATGGATCAACACAGATTTGCAAATCTCCCACATCCTTGTTTGCAAGAGGCCCCTGTTTCTGGGCTCTCAATGGGACATTTATGCTGACTGCAATCTTTATAGGTTTCTAGGGAAGTAAACATCAGCTCAAGATTTCTTCTGCAGTTGCTGGGGCTGGCAGGACTGTTACACAGTGTAGAGCTGGGGGAAAGAAAGAAGGAAGCCCTGAAACAAATCAGTTGCTTAACAGGGCTTGTGCTTGCTACCCAACAGGGTTTTTTTTTCTTCCCCCCCCCCATATACATATAAGAAATAAAAAATAGAAAAGCTGGTTACTATCATATTCCTAACTTGTTCTGATTATCTGCTCCTTTCCCCATAACGTCATATGCTAGAAATTCTCTGCAGCCAGTCACTAGACAAAGGATAGATCAGAGGACTGAATGCATTATACTGGCTTTCTCCAACTCAATGACCTCCAACTTTGGCCATTTATAGTTGGAGTGGATGAATCTTACTGCTCAAGAGCAACTGGAGGACATCACATTAGGGTGAAGTATGTCAGTATGTTTGTGAAAAAAGAGTAAACACTGAAAGATGAAGACTTTGTCGGAGAACAAAAAATGCCTTCACCACATATTAATGGGATACGTGCATATGGGTATTTTAAACTAGACACTTTAAACTTAAATGCAAAGTTAACCCTTTGTTTATTTCACCTTTCTTCGATCTGCCTCTCCTGGATGGGTTGAGACTTCAAGGGCCAAGAATTCCAGCCAGATTGTGCTGGCTAAGAATTCTGGGAAGTGTAGTCTCAAGGCATGAAGGGCCAGGTTACAAAAGAGCGGATTACCCTATTGTGAAACAGAATTCAAATTTATAACGTTGAGTCTCATATTAAATCTCATACAGTGACTTGGAGGGATTTATATATGCGCTGTAGTAACAATTAGAGATATTGATAAAATGATAATTTCAAATTTACAATCTCAAACTTGTAAACAGAATTAGAACCTTACCTTGGAATGTTAAGAAACTATCTTATACTAGCTTAGACCATTATGTATCACATGAAAAATTGCTGATATTAATTAACAGCAGTTTATCAAGCAAAGATGTTTCCTGGTCCATTTTCCATTATTTGAGCTAAGCCTACTTTGACCCTACAATCAAAATATAAATGGAGGTGGGATTCATGGCTTAACATGTAGCAGGATCTAGGGGTCACAGAACCTTACATCGCAATTTTCAACTGCACAGAGATGACTCTTGGCAAAAAATTAAAAATATCATGGTTCAGGGTATGTTAAATTTGAAGCAGAAAGAAAGTAGGAAGAGTCAGGAAGACAAATTGGCAACTCTCAAAGCAAAAACAATGAGAAAACAATTTTGGCTAGACAGAGATGGTTCTTTAAAATCATGTCTGCCTGTCTGTTATGATAGTAAAGCCTGGTCTAATTTTTAAAATTTCTAATTTTCAGATTCCCAAACTCAACTAACCCACATGGTCCCATCCACAAATCAACACTGTTCAGGGTGCAACCCTTCCATAGACACTGAACCTTGATCAAGCACAAGCAAGGTCTCTGAGGATAACCTTTATTTCTGTGAGAGCCTAAGCAACAAGCGATTCAAACTATAAAGTTTGTCTAAATGTCAAGGGATTCAAAACAGCTACTTTTTATATATCTACAGCATCATACACATAAATATGATAGCCTGAAATTTTTTAAGCAATAAAAGCACCATGAATTTACTGCAAAAATGGTGGCAGGAAATTTAGTCTGATTCAGGGAAAATGCAAATCCACAAATCTAGATTAGACATGCCTCAACTTTGGCCTGCAATCATAGGAGCTTCCTTTGCTGTGCTCCTTGAAAGTTTCCCCTTTTTATGATTGTGTATCTGATTGAGGTATTTTTGGTTTTTCGAAGCTAGAACAGTTATTTTCACCTCTCCCTTGCTTATTGCTCCTTCAAGTTCAAAGCCTTTCCAGATCTAAAATCTATGTTCCTTAGATCTTCTGCCAGGCCACAGATAAGTTGAGTCCATGAGTATTTAGTTGGAAGCCCCAATATCCATATATCTACTGTATTCATTCTCTTTATCCAAATACCAATAGGAAAAACCTGTGGGAAATAAAATAATTGATTTTCCTTTGAAATTTAAATAGTAAAATGGCCCAGCAAAATGTCTGGGATCACTGGAAGATGATGTCACCAGACTGTTGCTCCTTGACTCCCTAAAACAAACTTTGAATGTAACGGAATGTCATTGGCCAAAACAACCAGAGCAGTTTTCTGAAGTTGGGCAGGTTGCTTTGGCTCATCTTTGAATCTGTATTTTTGTTTTGATTTGGTGAAATGGGATCTTAACAGTTGCCCAAGCTGTTCACCTTAAGGTAGTCCTAATGTCATTGTGCCAAAGTGTTAATATTGTAGCTAGTTTGTATTAGCTGCATTTTATTTTCTATCCTTCTTTACTTCTGCTGCCTTGGTAAAAATATCATATCCCTGACATTTTGCCTGGGGTGGGAGCTAAATACAACTTCTGTCTTCCCAGAGTCAAGTACTATTGATATTAAATATACACAGTGCCTTTGTAAAACTAGAGAAATGGGATAATATTTGGCCCCAAGAAAGAGAACAGATCCATAAAATCTATAGCCACATATGATCTTTGGGTCTCTTGATTTCAAATCTTTGAAATCTCTCGATTTTTAAATATAAAAGGCCTCAATATATAGATTCTTTAGTTATACTTTAAGAGTGCCTAGGCAAACCGTGACTCAGGGGAGAGGGAGAGAGTTTGTTCCATGATGAGATCCTGGCATCATCCTGGGCAATTCCAAGTAAAGCTCTCTGTGCAGGCCTTGGAGGGAAAACAGGTGGAAAGCTCATTTCTGCAAATGCACAAGACAGAATCATGACAGTTGCTGTACCAAACAGCTCTGAACTTACCTTCCTTGGGCAGATGGCAGTACAAGAGCCAGAAGAAAAGGAGACAGCCAAGTATAGCACTTATCCTGGTAGACAGCTCTCTCCAACCGGCCAGCATTCTTATAGAGGTTTCCCCAGATGGGCCACCAGCAGGGGCCAAAGGAGGATGCCCCCCACTACGAAGTTCAGGCTTTTTCTAAATCCAGCTATAAGGGGGTGTCTGCCTGGCACAGAGGAGATTCTGCTGTGACTGGAGCACAGCTGCATTCCCCTTCTGGCAGAGCAAAGCTGTAGGTAGCAGCATTAGGCTTTCAAGAGAGAATGTGCAGGTCCAACTGCAACTTCCTAGAGTAGCCCGGCTGGGTTGTTTAGGATCGGGCGCTTCTCGATCTAGAGTCCAGGGGTAGCAGAAGTCGTATTTCTTAACAAGGAAGAGGATCCCTCCCTTTTACATCTTATCCTGAACATCAAGCTCCGCCCTCGCTGTAGCCGAGAAGGATGTTCTTGAAATCCCGATTTGCACCAGTTAATTGCTTGAAAAGTAACCGTGGGGTTGCAGCTTTGCGGGACCCCGCCCCTTTCCTTGGGACCAGCCAAAGTCCCGGCCGTGCGCAGTTCGGTTCTTGACTTATCTAGCTTTTCAACAACCGCAGATGCCGTTTCTGCTGCTGCTTTTTCCCTTCGCCGTCTGACGCGATTTGCCAGGCGCAATCCTCGACACCACGATCTCCCCCGCCAGAGCCCACCCGAGAGCTCGACTCCCCGCCTGCTGCACTGCTGCCTGCTCGTCCGGCCTTCCTCGGCCGCAGGGGAAAGCTTTCATCCTCGGCTGCGGGGGAAGCCTAGGGAGGGGGGAGGGCAGAGGAGCGGAGCCTGCCAGCAACAAGCTCCCACCCGCACCCTTTGGGCCACACACGATCTCTCCAGCGCCTCTCGGCCGCGCGTGTCGCGTCGCGTCTCTGACTTTGGCTACCTGTGGCAAGCGCTTGGATCCGATCGGGCGCCCAGCAACAAACAGCGATCTGCCGGGGTGGCGAGAGGATTTCTTCGATCCCGGCTTTATCAGGGAGGAAGGCGATGTATTGGGGTGGGTGGGGGTGGCGCGCGTGCTAAATAGAGAGGCTGGGAAGTGTCAGAAGCTCAAACTGGGGGTTCACGGCCCCCTTCCCCCCCAGAAACCGAGTCTCGCCCCTCCCTCCCATACTTTCGGGCTCTCCGCAGCGGGAGAAGCTTGGCCCCTTCTCTGCGACCGAGAAGCCCCAACCAAAGCCGCTGCGGTGACTGCCGCTCCGTTGGCGAGTCCGGACTGTGAAGAAAGCCACGGAAGGAGCAGGGAGCAATTCCAGCCGAAGCGTCGCCAGCTTCCTTAGTTCAGCGCTCCCCGCGGAGACGTCTGGCCAGCTTCGCGCCTCTGCAAGGGGGCCAGCGGAATCCCTGCTCCAAGCGGCCCCGCGCTATCCCTGCAGCCCTCCCCCCCCCCCCACCCGGTGGGTGCAGGGTATCTTCTGCTCCAGACCGCGCCGAGGAAAGATCCGGGGAAAGTTTCTCGCTTGCTCGCTCGCTCTTTGCCCGCGAGCGGCTCTTTCTCCCCACTCGGCGCTCCGAAGCAGCAGCGCCGGCCTCTCCCGTTCGCCGCCGGTCGGTCGCCTCCCCAGACTGAGACCCCCTGCTCTGAATTCTCCTTGGCGGAATGTCTCCCTCCGCTTAACTCTTTCCGCGCTGCAGCCAGTGCCGGCTGCCCGATCCGCTCCGAGCTGCTGGTCTGCTGCCGCATTCCCTGCTCGCCGCTTTTCCTTCAGGCTGGAAGAGTCCTGCTAGGAGTGGGCTTCGCGTCCTCCTCCCCTAGCAAAGGTGAAAGCCGCAGGGCATGGGTGGGCCGAGTAATGCAGCATTCCGGGCTTGTTGGTTCAGCCTGGCAGCGGAAAACCCGGAAGGAGCAGCATGCCTCTTGCTGAGGGTTGGCTGAGGATTCAGTTTTTCACGCCGGACCTACTTGGTGGCTGAAGGACGGCGTCAACTGCGGGGTTTGCGAGCGGGAGAGGGTGGGGGGAGCGTGGAGGGGATGCTCGGCTGAATACGGCACAAGACTCCCCCCCCCCCCCACCGCTTCCTTCTGTGGGACAGGGACGGCGGCCCCGTTGGGGTGGCTATGCAAGTGAGGCCACCGGGAGCGAGGAGCAACGCCGCGTAAAGCTGTGGCGCGCAAGTGGGGCGGGTAGGGCAGGGAGTCCGGACGGAAGGCGTCTGCTCCACAACCACGGGTTGTGTGCTGTTTGCCTGGAGTCTGGTGGGGGGGGGCGGGGGATGATGTTTCCTGCTGGAGCCGGGGTGCGATCGATGGCTTGTACGCCCCGATCTAGGGACCTCCCCCGAAGGAGGGTGCTTTCCTACGCAAAAGGGTTCTTCTCCTCCACGTTCATTTCTCAGATCGCCTGGGACGCCCTTCCAGTCTTCCCCAACCTGATGCCCTCCAGACGCGACCCCGGTCGATCGAGCCAGCCAGCAGGGACTCTGCGCCATAGAGACTGGGGACGGTGGGAGCTGCGGTTCCACGCGCCGCTGCTTGTTAGCTTAGAATCTTTCGGCCAACTCTTATTGCAGTGCAGATTGTAGCTGTCTGCTTTGCCAAAGAAGGTCCTGTTTCCATAGATTGAACAATGGAATAAGGACATTTTTAGAGGATTTTGCCCTGGAGGGGGAAGGGGCAGGGAAACAATATATCCTAAGAGAAAAAGAGAAGGGATTTTTACTTATGAAGGAAGAACTCGAAGGAATTCTTGAGTTACAGGTAAATTTTAGATCTGGATTATGTATGTCAATTCAATGAATTGAGTGGGTCCTTTTTTTAAGTATAAGAAATTGGAATCTGCTCCCCATTGAATTGTGTTTCCCCTGAAGTTTCACAGCTGAACCCTAAAACTCAATTTGTCACTAGGAGATAAGGTGGCATGAACAGTCTGGAGTGCCTTTTACCTGCTTTGGACGCCTCATCTATTCCAGCCTTGGACCAGACTTTTGGCCATGTCTGTTGCGCTGGCCTTGACTGCTGCAGTATTTCTATGTGGACTTGCTCCCAGCTCCTTTGGAAACTAAAATCTTCAATGGGCAGAATAAACTCATGCAACCATTTTCATCACAGCATCCTGTTGCTGGCTGGTAGTCAAAGAACAAACATATTTTGAATTCAAGATGTTTCAGGTTGTAATTTTTGTGATTTGCATTTGAAACCACCACTGAAATGTTTGAACTCAACACAGCTCTAAGCAGAGTTTAAAACACTTTGTTTTGAGTTGGAAATGCTTTCAGAATTTTTAAAACAGCCCATTTTGTAGGCAAAGGAAATATTTGGAACTCAAAACAGGGCATTTTGAATTTAAAACAGAGTGATGGAAAATTAGCATGCCTGTGCTGGTGGATAATTCTTGAAGTCCCAACATATCTGGAGGGTGTATAATATACATTTGATTAGATGAAGAGCAGTTTATATAATCCTGAATAAAGAGATAATACGTTATTCAACTGCATACATAATACAGATACATATAAATATAACACACTTGTGCCCTATAAATTACACAGATTAGCACACAACTAGGTTATTATGTGTATGACCTAGTTTCATTTGCATCTTTTTCATACCAAAAGAACAACACAAAATATTTTCTTATCCTTTGAAATGCTCTTTTGTCTTTTTGTCTTTTGGAAAATCTGCCTATCTGTAATCTGTCAGATGCTGCATTATTTTCAAATTTACATACAGATTTGTAACAGTTACATTTATATCCCGTTTTTCTTTAAAAGGAGAAGAAAGGGGCAGCATAGTGGCTCAGCAGTTAAGATGCTTGGCTTGTTGGCTGGAAGTTCCCAGCTCCTGCCAACCTAGCAGTTTGAAAACATGCAAATACGACTAGATTAATAGATACCACTTCGGTGGGAAGGTTACAGCATGAATGACATCATGCTGGCCACATGAAATGTCTTTGGACAGTGCTGTCTCAATGGCCTTGAAATGAAAATGAGCACCACCCTTCTAGGGTCAGCAAAGACTAGTGAAGTAAAATCCGCAGGGACTCCTTTATCTTTTTACATTTCTTCTAAAGAGATTTTTGATCGTGACAGAGAATTTTCCCAAACTCTGTTTGAACTGAATAGTAGGATGCATTATGCTGAAGCACAAATTTATTGAAAGCTCTGGGGGAGAAAACTTACTTTTTTATAGATTTATGCAAATTGGATTATAGATGTAATTGGATACCGCAGCAAGGTGTGTGGCTGGATGTGAACAAAAGCAAGTATTTGATTGGCTATAATGCATCATGTGCCTAGTGAGGCAATCAAATGTAAAGCTGTGTTGATGAGGCAGGACTACAAAGACAAGGAGGCTTTGAAAGAACAAAGAGGCAGTTTTCCATTAGCACAGTTTCATTTGAGGGGTTCACTTGCTTGGTTTGCCAAAGTTTTGCTTCTTTCCCAGTACCTTTTCTCAGCTTATCAGCATTCCTTGGCCTTCTATGTTTTATGGCTGAGCTAACAGTTTTAGTTTCCCTGGGAATGTTTTATTGAGTTAGGGGCTTTTAGCTTGAGTCCCCATTCCAAAATTCTTTTTCAATAATTTCCATAAAGCCCTATGCCATATTATCCTCCCAACAATCCTCTGAAGTAGATTAAGCTGAGAAATGGAGTCTGGTTCAAGATCATCCAATAAACTTTATAACTCAGCTGAATTTGAGTCTAAATTTCTGGAGTCTGAATGACATTCATAATCCTAATTTTATTCAGGATGCTGATGAGTCCTGAACTGTTTGTAAATATCAGTATCTGGTGAATTCTATGGAGATTCTAAATCATCCAGGTCACAGTTGTCCGAAAGGTGCTTTTTCAAGAGGCAACTGGACTTTGGTTTTTCTTTGAAGGCATTTCATCTTCTCATCCAAGAAGTTTCTTCGGCTTTCAACAGTTCCAAGAAGGCTCCACACCCATTTACATTACTTAGATGACCCTGATGACACAGATGGATCTCCAGGTTGTCTCAGTGACTCTCTAAAAGAATACAAATGACCAGCTGTCTGCAAGAAGTATAAATCCTTCCATTCCCCATCATCAGTCAGAGTGGAAGAAGCTTCTTGGATGAGAAGCAAAACATCTTAAAAAAACCCCCAGAAAATCCAGTTGCCTCTGGGACATCTGGTGAATGTGTTCAGCAATAGTCACTTTTGTGCAGTTCAGTGGCAGAATTGGAAGGTGCAAAATGGGATATATTGCTTCAGCTGCAGGGCGGTGATAGTCTCTTAGGATGCTGGCCTCCCCTTCTTAGCCTGTCTTGCTCCAATATTAAGTAAGTCTGCTTTGGAGTTCACACTACTTTTGGTTTTGCATCCTTCCTAGGCGGGAAGACATTCCTCCGGGGTCTTTTGCACTAGATTGACTTTCCTTCATTCAAATGCAGCAAAAAGAGCCTCTCCTTCTCCATTGTCTGCTTCTCCTATAATGACAAGCCCATACCTTCACTCCTGACCCTCTCCTTTGATTTGGGGGAAATCAATACACATGTTCCACTACAGGAGTGCCTGTGACTGGTTTGTTAACTATGAGAGACCCTGAATGAATAATACTCAGGTGGGTAATTTACCATCAGATCTGTGGGGATAAAGGGAAACCAATATAAATAGTCAGTAATAAAATTGTTTACTGACACTAGATGTTCTTTAAAGAAGATTTGTATGCAGAGAAGTTCACCTCTGATAAGCTCTCCAGCTTACAATTATTGACTCTCTTGTCCAGTAGTGCTGGGGCTATTATTAGCATCAGAAAGCTGGGAGTCTCTGTCTTCATAAAGCACCTGATAATACTGTATTAATAAGGCAGGCAACCATATCAAAGTTGAAAAGAAGCCGGAGCAGAAGTCAGCAGTATTAGTCCTGCTTAAAGAGTAATTGCTGAATGCTGTCAGGGCCAACATTTTTTTTCCAGGGGGCAATGCACCAAGATCCATTAGATTTCTATTGATTTTTTCATCAAGTGAGAAGAATGCCAGAACTTCACAGGACTGGGCTTAAAATGCAGACACGGGAGCATTGCAGACATTTACGAGAGTGGGTAATCGTCTCATAGCTTCCTCATATAGTATCTACATATAATATTATATAATCTGAGTAAATTGCATGAGTTTATCTCAGATTAATGTGTTGAAAAAAATACCAATTCCCCCTCCCCCCCAACCAACATGCTTGCTTTGTAAGATGGGAATGTTCCCAAGTTGGTAGAGTGTTGCGGTGTATTTTTATGGTAAGGGCCAAATTTATTTATACATTAAACTGCTCTGCCTTGGGAACTTTTTCATGTTTGAATGGCTGGTTGCCACTTAACTGCACCAGAGGGAAAACAAGTCTGTAGCAGTCTTTATATCACTTGGCATATTTTACACCAAATTTAAGGGATTAAGTTTCTTAAGCAATACTAGCTAGGCTTGTGCAAGACGTAAGATGTGATTGATAAGAACAGATTTAATCTTGCAGCAGTGAAATAATATAAAGATCTCTTAAATTCCCAAGATGTTGGCAGTGGTCATTTGGAATTATTTTTGTTACAATGCATTTTCCAGGGAAATGCAGCATTTGAGAAAACAAGATTTTTCAGTACCCTTTTCTTCCCATCTCTTTGTCGCTTTCTGAGGTGTCTGCTGAAAGAAACAGAAACTGGGCCTTCCAAAATGGAAAAGTGATTATGCTGGACCAGCAAGGGCTATGGTTTTAAGCCACTTTTTAAAACACTATCATAACTTCAATCAGTCACTAAATGAATGGTCATTAAGCGAGGACAACCTGTAATGAAAAGTAGAAGTATTTTTCCTACATTTTCCTTTATATCCTACATGAATCTAGCATCTTGTTTTAACAAGAAAGTGAATACAAAGCTACCAGAATAGAGAACATAAATAAAATTAGTTGGTCCAGGTAATTCAGCTCTAGCTGTCCCCATTGCCCATAAACAATATTTTTACATTTCTTTTTGCTACAAATCCCATTAGAATCTTGACGATATTGCCAATAGTCAGGAGTGATAGGAATTATTTTAAACATTTGGAGGTCTATCCAGATTTCGAAAGACTGGTCTACAATTACTAGCAGTTTTCCAGAGTTTCGGGCAGGATTTTTTCCCATCCTTATATAAAGATGACAACTGGTGCTCCATTGAACCATAGCCCATCTCTAGCAAGAGTATGTGTGGTATAGAGAAACTCCCATTTTTGTTTGCAGCCTTAGAACAATAAAAAGGAAGGCAGTACAAAATAGTAAGGAAAGAAGATTAAGGACAGATCTCAAAAGATGAAAAATGTAATTAAAAGTAGCCTGCTTCAAACAGTGCTCTATAAATCTTTTTACAACAGTTTTTACAGGTCATATATTTTAATATTTTATTAATATTACTTAATAGCAATAGCACTTAGACTTATATACTGCTTTACAGTGCTTTACAGCCCCCTCTAAATGGTTTACAGAGTCAGCCTATTGCCCCCAACAATCTGCGTCCTCATTTTACCCACCTCGGAAGGATGGAAGGCTGAGTCAACCTTGAGCCTGATGGGATTTGAACTTCCAAATTACAGGCAGCCAGCAGGCAGAAGATGTAGCCTGCAGTACTGCACTCTAACTATTGTGCCACCGTGGCTCATAATTAATAATTATATATAATAATTATATAATAACAACTACTTAATATTTTTTAGTTTTTTAATATTGTGGGTTGTGAGTCCATTTATGTTGATCTGATTAAAATGAGTAATTTTGATGTTATCTTTTGTACACTAAATTGCACATTCTTGCACTGTTATTTGAAACAGATGATTGCATGTCATATTGACGTCATGATAGCAATAGCACTTAGACTTATAGACCATTTCACAGTGCTTTACAGCCCTCTCTAAGCGGTTTACAGAGTCAGCTTCTTGCCCCCAACAATTTGGGTCCTCGTTTTACCCATCTCGGAAGGATAGAAGGCTTAGTCAACCTTGAGCCTGGTGAGATTCGAACTGGCAAATTGCAGGCAGCTGGCAGTCAGAAGAAGTAGTCTGCAGTACTGCACTCTAACCACTGTGCGACCACCATAATGCTGGCTTGATAGTCAATGTATTGAGTGGTCACTGGAGCCATTTGTGGCTTTGTTAGCCAAACTCAGCATGATATGTGAGCATGAATTCACTTTACCATGGCATCACTCTCTAAACTTTCTTTCCCAGGAAACAAAGCCAGACTCTCACATCTACATGTTAAACTACGTTTAGCAAAGCATATCAATGATGACTTGCCTGCTCACATCTGCTGCAGTTTGTGGTACATTCAGTAATAAACCAGCTTTATGTCTTAACATAGCATGTACATTGCTTCTCCGATCCTTTATTTTTGCAATTTCCATGGATTTTCAATTAAGCCACATAATTCCTTTGGAAATCAATATTGTGTGTTGAATCCAAGATATGGTTGCTGGTGGGGTTTTTTTCATGTTCTCCTTTCCAAACTTATGCCATGTCACGTATAAAGTAAATACGGTAACCCCCAGTGAAGGAAGCTTCACTGAAAAATAGGAGATATTAAATAACATACACGTTTGTCAGATGCCTCCAAGTGATTTATAGTCAAATCACAAGTATATTAATAATATAAATAAATGAGCCAAGGTGGTGCAGTGGTTAGAATGCAGTACTGCAGGCTATTTCTGCTGACTGCCAGCTGTCTGCAATTTGGCAGTTCAAATCTCACCAGGCTTAAAGTTGACTCAGCCTTCCATCCTTCTGAGGTAGGTAAAATGAGGACCCAAATTGTTGGGGGCAAGAAGCTGACTCAACCACTTAGAGAGGGCTGTAAAGCACTGTGAAGCGGTATATAAGTCTAAGTGCTATTGCTATTATGACGCCAATATGACATGCAATCATTGTTTCAAATAATAGTCCAAGAATGTGCAATTTAGTGTACAAAAGATAACATCAAAATTACTCATTTTAATCAGTTCAACACAAATAGACTTATAACCCATTTTGTAATTTAAAAAAACTAAAAAAGCAAGGACCAAAATGGAAGATTTCTTCCTATATTCCTACCGACCCAGCATCACGAGGCTAAGGCACGATCAAGACATCTGCTGAATACAAAGCCCAAAGGATTCATAGGCATCCCTCTGTGAACTCGATCCTTCTGTAAGGTTTTAGAAATCAGCATAAGAAATTGAGTGGGGCTTGATAATCAATCGATAAATGAGGGTAGATTAGCTTTGATCCCATTCAAATTTTTGATTTAGTTCAGATGATCAAATCGAAGGGTTGATTTGGGTCAATCTAATTAGGGAACCTAATTTGTTTCCAAGATCAGATAGAATTGTCTTGTGAATCTTGTCTCCAAATTTGCTTCACATAGCAATTAATTAAGCACTCAGCACCATATTGGCAATAATCTTCTGGGCAGATATCTCTGTGTTAGTCAGCGCAGTCCTCAAAAACCAGCGCAAGCTCCTTTCCTATCCATCCATAACATAAAATTCAGTTTAATTCATGTCTTGGTATCTCTGCATGTTTCCTTACTTGCCTTCTATTATTAGTTGCAACTGGCACAAATGATGACGCAATTATCATAACAAAATAAGTTTTATGCAATGCTACATGGAGAAGAAATTTGGTGTAGTAAAGTATCTATGGAGATCCTAAATCATCCAAAGCACCCAAAGGTGCTTTTTCCCAAAGACAAAAGGTTCTGAACTGAAGAAGCTTCTTGCATGAGAAGTGAAAGGTTTTCAAAGAAATAAAACCAAGGAACTCCAGTTGCCTTTTGGAAAAAAACACTTTTGGGTGTAGTAATTAAGGTACCAGGCTAGGAGACAGGTGACCGGGAGCTCTAGTCCTGCCTTAGAGACATAGGCAGCTGGGTGCTTTTGGATCTTTCAGACCTGGGAAGAAGAGGGCAAGGCCAAAGTACTTCTGAAAACCTAGCTAAGAAAAATGCAAGGCGAAGCCCAGGCAGTAATCAGTAATCAAGACTGACTTGAAGGCACCAAAAAAGGAAGTACTACATAACAACACTGAACTTTGATTTGGTGCTGTTGTATTCAACAAAAAAGCAGGGGTGAAATGCTCCTGGTTTGGACTGGATCGCCTGATCCGGTAGCGATGGCGAAGGGTGGTTCGGAGAACCGGTAGCAAAAATCCCTGTGCCTCCCCCACCCCCCACCATGCCCAGCTGAGTCGCACGATCATCAGAGCTTTTTTTTTTACTTTTAAAAGCATTTTTTCGACAATCTCTTCCGATGAAAAAATGCTTTTAAAAGGTAAAAAAAAAAGCCTCTGTTGATCGCGCGCGGCTCAGCTGGGATCATAAGAGGCTTTTCAAAGCATTTTTTTCTGCAACCTCTTGGCGGAAGAGGTGGTTAAAAATTGCTTTGAAAAGACTGACATTCCCAGCTGAGTTCCCTGATTGGCAAAGAGGCATTTCTCTGACGATCCCAGCTGAGTTCCCTGATCGGCAGAGATGCATTTTTAAAAAAGCCTCTCTGATGATCCCAGCTGAATTCCTGATCGGCATAGAGGCTTTTCAATGCATTAGAAAAAAATGTTTTGAAAAGTTTTTTTTAAAAAAGTAGACCACACCCACCAGTCACATTACCCCCTACCAAGCCACGCCCACAGAACCAGTAGTAACAGATTTTACATTTCACCCCTGACCCAAAGTCCATGTAAATCTAATCCACTTTCAGACGCCCTCTTTTCCCCCCTGAACTTAAAGGAATTCTGGCTAACATTTGTACATAAATTATACTTGTTTCCTTTCATTATAATCATGTATTGGACCATATTTAGAAAAGGCTGATTGCTGGCCTTTCCCAGTTGAACGTATTGAGACTTACAACTCTTAGAACTGGCTCAGTCAGAATTCTGGGGTAACCAGGTGGAGATTTCTCTCATAATAGAAGGCAGTTAAGCCTTCCTTGTACTAAGACAAAGAAGGAGATTTAGATATAAATTTGAATAGGAATTTGCAGTTAAAAATATTAAGAAATGGAAGCATATTATTCACATTTGAACTGCCAGCAAATACAAAACAGAAGTATTAACATCTACTTAACAGAACAAGTAAGCTAAATTTAATAGGCTGTTTTCAGTGTTTAATATTTTAATACATTTGAGCTTGGTATTTGGTATATGAGTCTGTGTATGGCTTACAATCAATTGTAGATATTCCAATCCCGCTTAAAAAAGGGATTATCAACTTCAGTTGATAAAATGTAAAATAGCCTTGTGCTGATATCTGAAGAAGAAAAAAAAAATAGAAGAGATAAATTATACAAAGTATCAAGATCTACCTGGGGATGAGTTGAGTTGTCTAGCTGACAATAAAGATGCTAAAATGACATGTGTGACAATTTTGGGGCAATGAAATGGCTTATTAAAGAGCACCTATGGAGTGTTTTAAACTAGGATTTTATTGCACAGAATACTAGCTGAGCAATCAAATCTCCATCAAACATAGAAGCATGAACTCTCAAAACTTGTAGTTATATAATTTAAAACCTGGTTCCTAATTTTGTGTTGGTGAGGGAGAACTTGTTAGATGGAAATATCTATTGTGCTTTTGCTGAGCAGAGCCTGAGACTTCTTCTTCTGTCCTAAACATATTCCTGCCTTTGAAAAATATTGTTCCTAGGAGAATGGTGTTTCAAACTACTATTTATTTAATTCACAATTGCGAGCTGCCTCCCTCTTCTTCATCAGTATGTATTAAAAACTGAACTGCAATAACCTTCAAGTGATATACTATAGTAGTTAGGAATATGAGCCTTGATTCCATCATTATCTGAGCTATAAATTCCCTGGCTATTAATTTGTTGTTCATTCAGTCATTTGTTCATTCCTGTTTTCCCTCTAAAAAAATAACTGAAAGCAGTTTATTGTGATAAAATATGTATTCCACAAAACTTAACCTGCAGAGTGGAAAAACAACAACAACCAACTTCAGAAAGTAAATAAAAAACTGAAGATTACTATAAACAATAACCCATAGTCCACCTCTTATAGAGGCACAGGTCAAGAAAAACAGCTGTAATGCACATATAATGAGACAAATGTGAATCAATGGAAGGCATTCTTTACAAGCAGATCTTGATCCTAAGTCTAAACATGAAACTTGATAGAGTATAGTGGGAATAGTGGGGTAGCAGTCATAGGGCTATGTTAGGTGCAGAAAGTGGATTCAAGTCCACCATCAACCAAGAAATCTCACTAGGTGACTTTGTCTCTTAATTCAACCTGCTACATGAGATTTATGAATATGCAAAAATAATGCTAGATGTACACTGTTTTGAGATCCTGAAGGAAAAGTAAAAACCAATCTAACAATTTGACAAACAACTCTTTCCTCAGCCTTAGTTGAGTGTATAGTTAGGCATGCTACATCTGGACTGCAAATGTCTACATAGGTACTAAGGTGGCAGGATGCATAAGATTCTGGCTCATTGCTGCTACTAATAGACCTCAGATTTGCAGCACCCTAGCAATAGCATCTGCCTACAAAGAATGCTTTGTATACAGAGGCTTCTCAGTTAGAAAAAGAAGAAGGTAGTTGTTGCTGCTGTTATGGAACAGAGACTAAACTAAGCAGCATATTGTTTTATGTGGCATAGCTAGCGATTTGGCTCATCTGGAAAAGTAACATTAGAAAGGTAGTTGTATGTGTCAGCATGTGGAAGCAGCTAGCAGATCTTTGTGGTTGAGCAGAATTGAGCTTGGGTTGTCTTGGCTGGGAGAGTCCTACAAAATGTCAGTAGAATGCATTTCTGTATTGTTGCCCAGAAAAGCTATAAACAGCTTTTCATGAAATCATGAAAATCTAAGTTCAACCTGAAAGAGACTTTGCTTTAAATCAGTGTTTTTCAAATTTAACAACTTTAATATGTGTGGCCTTCAACTCCCAGAATTCTCCAGTCACACATCTAAAAGTTGCCAACTTTGAAAAACACTGATTTAAATATAACTGAAGCTTCCCTTGATCTCTCCTAAACCCTGAAAACTATTGCACATTTCTCTAAGATTTATTAGAAATTTTGAACTTGGGTGAATAATGTTCAAGTCCTTAATGTGATCTCATTTGAAACTTGCCTTAGTTGCAAAATGGCAATATTAAGGAGATGCCTCATAAAATTGTTGTAAAAAACCCCCAGTGTTACATTTTGAGTCAAAATGAGTAGTAACTGCAATTCAAATCATGTCTATCACTGCCCTCTGCTGTGAAAAAAACAGAACTGCTTTGTTGATCATTGGAAGAGGTGCTTGCCTTTTCTAGCATTTAGCTTTGTCATAACCTGAAAGAAGAAACTGGTTAAGATAGATGGCATGCAGTATGCATATGATTTATCCTTTGGTTTAGCAAAACAAACACCGCCAATCCCCCAATCATTCTGTTTGCCTAGAGCAGGGATCAGCAACCTGCGGCTCTGGAGCCGCATGTGGCTCTTTCATCCCTCGGCTCCCTGATGCCGGTCGGCTCCACAATTGATAAGACTTACAGTTAGGACAGGTAGAAGAAAAAGGATGCCGCACTAGGAGGAGATTCTATGGTGGGGGAACTAGGCTTCCGGTCAGCTCCAGAATTGAATGGGAGGCTTCCGGTAAGGACCTTTGTGGTTCTTTGACTGTTTAAGATTTCCGACCCCTGGCCTAGAGTGGCAACTGTTAGCAAGTGCCTAGTTCCCCTGCCAACGTAGCAATTTGAAAGTATGCAAAGGAGACTAGATAAATAGGTACTGCTTTGTGGGAAGGCAACAGCGTTCCCTATGCCTTGGTGTGTAGTCATGCTGGCCACATGACAACAGAAGCATCCTTGGACAACGCTGACTCCCTTGGCTAAGAAATGGAGATGAGCATCACCCCTAGAGTTAGAGATGACTGGGCAGGGGAAACCTTTACCTTTAATTCCCCTACAGAAGGACCCACGCATAGCAAATAGAACAAAGAAGAGGACACGATTTTAATTTTACGAAATCTTACTTCCTTGTTGATATGTGGGAATCCATGTCTTAAGATTTATTAAAATTAACCAGAAGCAACAGCACCCCGAACACTGGTTTGGGAGAGAAAGAAAGTGATTTGACCTTTTATGACAATCCTGTCTGCTAGGGTTTGCCATGTCCTTTTTCTGAACCTTTTGGAAGTGTCTAGCTAGCTGTTCCCAGAGGCAGATTTTATTTTATTTATGAAAGGTTTCCTTCAAGAAGAAATCAAAAGTTATAGCAAGTGTAAAAGTTACTGGTCTGGTAGGAACTCTTACTGCATATATTTAAGAGAGGAGTTGAAGGCTTTCCATGCCTATCTTTCAAGCCATGTTACAGAAATTCCTTTAGGTTTATAAGGCAGAAATAACTGGCACCAGTTCAGGACCTGAGAAGCTGTCTGCTCAGCTGGTGTTCTACTGAGGAAGTCTTGCTGACTTTTCAATGTCTTCCTGATGTTCCATATCCTTCAAGGAAAAGGTTAGTCTAAGTCAAAGGTCGGCAACCCACAGCTCCGGAGCCACATGTGGCTCTTTCATCCCTCTGCTGTGGCTCCCTGTTGCTGGTCGACTCCACAATTGATAGGGCTTTCTGTTAGGACAGGTAGCAGAAAATGGATGCCGTGCTAGGAGGAGACTCTATGGTGGAGGAATGGGACTTCCGGTCAGCTCCAGAATTGAATAGGGGGATTCCAGAGAGGATCTTTGTGGCTCTTTGAGTGTTTAAGGTTGCCGACCCCTGGTCTAAGTAGTGCCATCTACTCTATGAAATGAACTTCTTGGTAATACGTGAGATTTCAGCATGAAGAGTATCACCATCAACTGCACATTTCCCCAATATCCTTGACCAACGAATTGCCTCAGGGAGGATAGTACAGGTAATCCTCGACTTATAAAAATTCATTTAATGACCATTCAAAGTTACAACGGCACTGAAAAAAGTGATTTACGACCACTTTTCTCACTTACAACCATTACAGCATCCCCATGGTCCACGTAATTAAAATTCAGATCCTTGGCACCTGGTTTATATTTGTGACAGTTACAATATCCCATAGTCATGTGATCACCTTTTTTGACCTTCTGATAAGCACAGTCAATGGGGAAGCCAGATTCACTTAGCAACTTGGTTACTAATTTAACAACTGTGGTGATTCACTTAGCAACTGTGACAAGAAAGGTCGTAAAATGGGGCAAAACTCATTTAACAAATGTCTCGCTTAACAACAGAAAGGTTGGGCTCAATTGTGGTCGTAAGTCGAGGTGTACCTGTATTGTTTTTGTAGTTTTTGAATTTGATTAACTTAGTGAATTATTCATGTATTTCTGACAGTTTTAATTCTGAGATTTTAAACAGAATGCAAAGCAACGCATATATTTAAAAATAAGTACTTTTTCCCAGAGAAAAGGAGAATTCAGAAAGCTTATGTTACTACTTTGCACCGCATTTCAGGGAAATTATGCTTTAGCACTCGTCACTGATTCCACCTGAGATGTTGAATTACATTTTACAAGCTCTGAAAAACATAGCCTGGCAGAAAATAAGGGGAATCATCATTATCTCAGTAGAAGAAAGATTATTTTTCCCCATCATCCCACTAAAAGCTACCTTGCTTGGGATCTCTTGTCTGCAACCAGGGAAAGAAAAAAGGCTGAGAGAATCAACCTGGAAGTGGTTGATAATAGCTTCCTTACAGCAGAAACAAAATGGGAATTTAAAGGTTATATTTGTTTTTGGTTTTTTTGTGCCATATAATTTTGTGAATTAGACTACAGTAAATACATGGAATCATGCATGTGCAAAATACAATGGGATAATTTTTTGGAAAAAAAAGTCAAACAAGTAAAAGGGGAAAGACCATGAAATGGCAGCAGTAGCAATTAGAGAGCCTGATTTCCATGCTGAGCCTGAAGGAATAACTGTCACATTGAAAGCTGTTTTGTAATAGCTTTATCTTATCATTATAATATCCCCAATGTAATGGACCTGGGTTTAGGAAGCTTTGGTTTCAGGGCAAAATTGTCACACAGTATGTTTTTGAACCTGCATAAAACTCCACTTTAACTGTACAAAAAATGCATAAAATAGCATGCATAATATCCCAGTCCCATCTTTTATATGCATAAATACATAAAATGTGTGTTCTGGGTTGGCATAGAAATGTGCAAAATATGGACTTAATGGACATTTTTGTGTGACTGATAGCCCTTGTTTCTATTTATCTGTTAAATAGTTCACCATACCATGGTGAGCTTTGATAGGTGTGATTTAAGAAACCTTGTAACACTTAATTTTTGGCTAGGTAATCTAAACGTATGCTTGGAAGGCCAAATATTTTGGACTGTAGTTCAGTATACATTTCCCAAAGGCAGATGTACTAACAAAGGTAGACGTCCCAAAGCTATATTCATTCTTTCAAATGTGGTGAATACATTAATTGCTTCTTAGGGCTGGCATTCTCCCAGTACAATTAAGATCCTAATAGATCAACAATTACAGCCATGCACTGTGGGGAAGGATTAAATTGATCCCAGTTACCCTCAAGGCTCTGAACTGCATCAAATTCTAATATCTTAGCTGTTTTGCTACTAGTGGCTTGAAAAAGGCTTTGACTGAGGGATCCTTTTTCTGTCTTTGCTCTGTTGGTTGTTTTCATCCATCCTGCAGGGTCTGAATGTCCTTAACTCCAAGCGTCATCACTCTTTCTTGCAACCTTCCCCAACCTGTATCCCCCATTCCAGATGTTCGGGGACAGCAGCTTCTAGAATTTCATGTCATCCCAGTTACTAATACACACTGGCTAAGAACTCTGACAATTGCCACCAGGAAAGCACTGAGTGAAGCTCTAAAGTTGTCTTTCTGTCTAGATAGATATTCCATTTGCTATTGTATCAACCAGTAGCCTTTGTTCAGAATTAGGCAAGATTGGATTTACTCCTCATAGCATTTGACCCTTGATCATGCTTCCAAAACAAAAACTGTGCACTCACTCTAGTGGCCCTCAGAAACAGCAGAAGTTGAGGTTGCCTAATATAATGGCTGGGTGTATTTTACTCTGTTAGACATAGACATAAAACAACTAGAAAGATGTAATTGTATCACTTAGTCTTGCTGACTGCTCTCACTGCTGAGAAGGATAAAACCAGAGATGAAATCCAGCAGGTTCTGACAGGTTCTGGAGAACCAGTAGCGGAAATTTTGAGTAGTTTGGAGAACCAGCAAACACCATCTCTGCAGGCATCAGAGTGGGATGGGAATGGAGATTTTTCAATATCTTTCCCCCAGGAATGGGGAGGGAATGAAGATTTTGCGATATCCTTCCCCTGCCACACCCACCAAGCCACATCCACTAAGCCCCACCATGCCCACTAAGCCATGTCGACAGAACCAGTAAAATTTGGATTTCACCACTGGATAAAACTAGATGTTTTATTTCAGTTAATGACCAATAAATAACAATATAAAATGTAGGGGGTTCAAATAAGGAATATTTATACAACTGTTACGTACAATGATATATATAACAGAATTATGAAAATTAAGTCTATAAAATCAATATGACTAAATAGCAAAACCTAAAAAGTTTTTTAACTGCACATGTTAAAACTAGTGTTTATACTAAGATACATGAATACCTTGTTATAGTTCAAGCTGAAATATAGAATGTTCCACATTTCACATTTTGTAGGTTGCCTTCTATATACATTATGGCTTCTTGTGGTGCAAAATATTACCCCAACATACTTAATTTATTCAATTGCAGTTCATGCCCATTTAGTATCCATCTTTGGATTTTAGGGCACTTTGCAAAAATTATTTTCTTGGTCTTGTCATAATTGATCTCAGTAATTTGCTCTGAGAAGGAGTCCATAAGGAATAATAGAATACAGAACACAAGACCATCTATGATGCCTATCTTGCATCCATAGATAAATTATGTCCACTTCAGCATATTAAACAGTACACGTATTGATATCAAGAGCTTCAGATAAAGTAGAGCCCATTCTACTTTAGAATAGGCTCTACTTTATCTGGAAATTACTGATGTAACAAATATTATCTGGAAATTACTGATGTAACAAATATTCCAAAAGCATTAGTTATATTTACATAATACATAATTCACAAGCAAGGAAGCATAATGTAGGTATATATATATTTTAAACCTAGCCTGTGTCAGACAATCATTCTGATCTATATCACTCTTTTGTTCAAAAGCCAACAATGATCCAATATTGTTTCAAGGCAAAGTGAGAAAGACTGACTCAGCGATGGCAATCCTGTAATGGTATGGTTTTTGTTCCATGACCAAACTGGTCCTTTTGCTCTCAGTTGACTTACATTTCATATTGTTTAATGAATATGTTTTCTCTGAGAAGGATCTTGTTGGTAAGACTCAGAGGAATGACAAGTGGCAATCTGAGGGGGTCTGCTTATATGTAATTAAGCTATAGCTACCTATGATACCGTGTTTGACTAAACAAGAATATATCTTTATCATGTGCAGGGTCAACTACTTAAGGAAGTAAAATATAAGCTTCAGACGAAATTAAGGGGAGGGGTTTTTTTATTTTTATCCCATGGCAATATCCAGAAGAAGAAACAGATCATAGTGGGATCCCAAAGTGGCTACCACAATTCTGTTTTCTGAAATGGAGCTGATACTGTGCTGGAATATGCTTGCTTTTCTGTAATTGTTCATTTCCTAAAGAGGACAAGCAATAGTTTGAGGGACCTGAGAGTCTGCCAGTTCTCATTCATTTTTTCACTCTGCTGCCTTCCAAATGTGCTTTACTATAGTTTCTGCCATCCCTCTCAAAATGGTGGGTATGTTGACCCTGGAAGTTGGGAATTGTAGACCAATGAATGTGAAGAGCAGCAGATTAGAAAGTCTGGCTTAACTCAATAGGGAGCATAGATAATATACGTATAAAGGTGAGAAGCAGAAGCTTTGAGTGGTAATACACTTTTCAAAACTGTTTTGGTTGGCAGGTGTAGCTTCTAATATCAGTGGTAGCTGCTACAAAATGAAATAGGGTGTGTGTGTGGTAATGTTAAAGGGCAGCAAAGGATCCTTTTTGTGTTACTCTTACTGACAGCCTAATTCCTTTTATATTGCCCAAGGTCTATTATACAAATCATGCTATGAACAAGGACTTTTGTCATCAGTGTGAATAAGATAATCACTGTTTATTGAACAAGGTAGGATTAGATGCAGATAAAGTCCTACTTAAAGAAGCCTATTTAAATCATTGGAACTTTAGAGACATTTAAGTTAAATTGATTGGTAGTGGTAAGCCTAATTCCATCAGGATCCAATCCATTTAAAATTGAAAAGGTGTTTCTTAAAAATGGGAGCATTCTATGCAAAGTAGGTAATGCATACATATTCTATAGTCTTTGATCCGAACAGCTGTGCCTCCAAGGACATTTTTATCATAGAGAAATATGAGAGCTGGACTTTTCTCCTTGAGGTGCTGTCTCTCCTGAACTGGCAAGCCTAAAGTCATAATTTCTCACAAGGCAGAATGCCAACATTTGATAGTATGGAAGTGTGTGATGTCATAGCACAATCATGGCATATTTTCAATAGGTTTTTGCTTCTGAAAATGAGTTTAATGTCTAAAGCATTTTTTATCAATGCAATTTCATCATTTTATTTGTATTAGTACATGTTTTTCAATACCTTTTGATATGAAGCTGCACAATTTGCTAAACCCGCCAAAACATCTGTAATAATAGCTTTATGTCTAAATATACAAGTATAGCAAAAGTGGAGGCAGAGGTACTCTAAATTTTTACTGATAATCCAATCTAAAAGATATGTTCTCTCCAGACATCGGTCCACACATATTTAAAGCACTTCCACCTTGTTCCTTCTTTTCTGCCTCTTCAGAATAATAAAGTGCTGTTATTCAGATAACTGCATGTACACATTTCAGCAGATATCAAAGCTCTTCTATATACAGTACATGTTATACCACTGGAATGCCAAGTTTGCTGTTATCAGAAAATTATTTCCCAGCCTATTTTGAATTATCAACCAAATATTTTGGATTATTTTTTTATCTGTCCCAAAAAGGAATGGCCTTGTAAAAATACTTTTGCTTGATAATATCACGGTGAATGGCTATAGGCTCAAAAGAACTTAGAGAATTAGCCTCTGTGCACTAACAAATGTTCAAAGTTTTTTTTCCCCCCGGCAGTACAAAACCAACAGCAATGAGCACCGTTTGGCTAGAAATATATTTGATACAGGCTATAAAAAATTTCCTCTGTGCTCTACTGTTGTAAATAAAAGCAGAGGAAATTAAAGATCTATGCAGGGCACAACAGCAAAGTAGGTATTTCATCATAAAAAACCTAGATTGCTTTGGGCATCCATTTTTTATCAAAGACTTTTGGTGCTATCTTCTAGAGGTACAGCACCAAAATATAAGTAATTCCAAACCTAATCAAGGGAGCAGTATTTTGGGAAGATTTTTATTACTTAGTCACAAATGTGACAAATATCCACCTCTAACATCAGCAGAAAGCATACCCTGCACTTGCAAAGACTTTTCTTTCAAGGAACACTCTTCATAGTATTCCATAGTACTTTTTAATCAATGCTGTTTGCAGAAATAACTTGATTTAAACTATGTAAGCTAATTTCTGTGAGAATAGTATTCCCTCATGCCTTAAAAAAATGAAATGTATTCTCAGCAATTGCATTAATTTTGAAAATGTAATGTCGGTTCGCATATATTAACACAACTCTGAAAAGAAGATACAGAGAAATGAATAGAAGTCATGGTGTCCAAGACAATATTCTCCCACAACACACACACTTAAAGGAAAGTAAAAACTAGGACAATTGTGCTTATGACTTTAGCTTTCCTTTGCTTTACAGACTTGCAAAAGACTGATCGTAAAGTTACTTTTTCATCACTGTTGCAACTGTGAATGGAATTAAATGACATAATCAGTAAACAAGGACTATCTATATGTAATTAGCATTATCGAGTTTCCTATGTCAGGTTCATACATATAATAGTATGCAGCAAGCTTTAAGAAGACGTGTTTTAAAAGTGAAACAAATCTTCAAGTGATGTTATTTAATGACCTCAGAAATTCTGAAAATTAGAAATATAACAGATATTTTCTTCATAGCTGCTACAAAGTTAGTAGCCCTAAATAAGAAATACTACATCAGAGCTCCAAGTTCTTCTTTGATGGCGTGGGAATGTAGGAATAAGAGCTTTTTCTGTTGGTATAAGAAAAGCTGGAACAAGAGCAGAGATGCTGCAAACAGATCTCTCAAACAGAAAGAAGCATTGGTTATCGTTAGGAGTAAATCACCATAGCCAAGACCTGTTCAGGGTAAAGAGTGGTTTTCATAGATTTTCCTAATATGATTTGCTCATTGCTATTGCGATGCCTGTGTCTGTGTGTCTGTAACTACATCACTGCATTACTTCACTCAAACCATGTGGCAGGTATTCAATTTAAATTGATTAAGGCTGATTCAACTTCTCCAGTTATCCTGAACCATTGTCCGGAAATAGTTGACCATTTAAAACCAGAACAAAGGCAGGACACCTCTAAATTAAGTTTTATCTCATCAACAACATAGCTACTGGGTTGATATGGAATATAGAATAGCGTGTTGTACAGTTAAAAATTCGGCAAGGGGAACAAAAGATAGTTGTGCTTCATGGGTAATTATGAAACTTATTAGGAAGAAAAGGGAATATAAACTTTTCCTAAAGCACAAGAAGACATTACATCAAATGAGGCTTTGACACTCTCTTCCGACTGCAATAGATTCTGAACAACCAACATTATTCTAGAAATTAGTAAATGATAATTTGGGTGAAAAAAGTCTTATAGGCATGAGGGTCCAAAGAGGAATGGGAGAACCATTATACTAATGGTTTGCATTGCGTTGGAGAACCATTATACTAATGGTTTGCGTTGGCAAACCTTTTGGGACCTGAGTGCCAAAACGGAAGCGAGCACCCATGCCAGAAACAGAAAGAGCAGTCGTCCGGAGTGCATGCAATGCTGGGAAGATGATCTTGCAGTTTCTGACACGCACATGTGCACTGGCTACCTGGTTTTCCAGTTTCTGGCGCATTGCGCACTCAAAGACCAGCTGTGCAATGTGCATGCACGCACTGGAAACCAGAAGAGTAGCCATCCAGTCCGGATGTGTGCAGTGAGAAATTGATTGTCCAGTTTCCAGTGTGTGCATGCACACTGGCCACCTAATCTTTGGAAATTTTCCGGAAACTGGAAGATTTATCTGGGTACCTGCTCTTCCAGTTTCTGGCACTTCGTGAGCGTGAAGATCAGCTGGCTGGCGCGCTGGAACCTGGAAGAGCAATGGGCAATGGCTCACGTGCCTGGAAAAATGGCTCTGAGTACCATTTCTGGCACGCATGCCATAGGTTCGCCATCAAGGTACTAGATAGTTTGCTTGTCATCCCACTCCAGATAATTCTCCAATTAATCTAAAACTTTGTGATGCTACACCTTGGCCCCTTGTCTCATTAAAAGAAATTAAACATCTGATACTGGAGCTGCCATCAGGCAAAGCCCCTGGAGAAGACTATATCTTGGTGATTTATTAAAAGCTGATATATTGAGAATTTAAAATTTTATTTTTCTAATTTTTCAGCTTCACTTAATGCTTTGGGGGGAACAGCAATTCACACCCTGGACAGCGAAGATAGGAAACATAACATGATATACTGTAGCAAAATATTATATGGAGTATGCAGATTTTGCAATAGGCGATCTCGTTGGTGTCCACATTAGCATATGAAATTGGTTATCATGAAGGATCTGAGAAGTGGGCAATAGAGACATTGTTTTATGAGATGCACCTTAATCCATTACTGCCAGCAAGAATGAAGTGATATCAATGAACCTCTCAAAAAACAAACAAACAAACAAACAAACCACCAATTATAATGTTAGGAACATTCAGTCAGGACAACAACAATTTTGACACGTAATTCTGTTTATGTACATGATCCACAGTTTTCAGGTACATCTTTAATGTGAAACTTTAAGGTAGTTAAACACCTTAGTAGTTGTCTGATCCCAACAAGCACTTTTTAAAAAACGTGTTTCTCCCTTTGTTTTTATTAACATGACAATCTGTGCATCTAGGTTTGTTGGAGTAATAAATGTCCAGTGTTAACAACCACTGGCTACAGATAGTCAGCACACGATCATGAAAGGATCTAAACTGAAGAGAAATTACTGCTTAACCATTTTCATACAGGCCAATATTCTGTAGGTGCTAATAGGATCAGAATTTTGCACATCTCCTTGATTTTTGTGGTATTTCTCAGCATTCTATAAGTTACTTTTTACTATCTTCTTTGTTATCAAAGAAGACAACAGCAAACCATGTTCATATTTCTATCAAGAAAACTACATGGGTTTTAAGCTTCTTTTAAAGGACAGTTTACCTATGTGAGAAGTTTTATATCCAAATATATTTTATTCTTTATACTGTTTCCATCTTCCCTTAAAATACAATGGTCTGGGAATCAGTGTCTCCATCTCAAGCTGAAACTAAATTAATCATATTAGTGAAACTAAAATAAAGTAGCAAATGGAGAAAATCCTTTACCCAAACTTCCTCAAACTTCCAAATAAATTACCCAGACCTAATCCACACATCAAAGGATAAATTCTACAAGCACAAGTAGTGTTCATTAAATTAGGTCTCCCAGCAGAACTGCATATTCACAAGATGACATAACCCCCCCCCCTACACACACACATACATGCCTCTCAAGTGTCACCCTAGAATTGGCACATAGACACTTCCACATACACCCAGGACACATGTTGCTTTACCCCCTTTCTCTGTAGCTGCCCCTAAAGCTAAACTCTTTGCTTTTAGGAAGAAATATTTCTTCTTTTCTCACAGCTGTCTGGATCTCATTTTTATTTATTCTTGTGCAGCCCCAGCTCAAGCTGGAACCCCAAATTATTCTTCTGGCAATATCCAACAACTGTTTCTGTTTGCTTCTTTAATTTGCTTTACATATACATCGGGGTATTCTTAATGCAAGCCCTATTCATAGTTATTAACTCATTTAATCCCTGGATTCACTCTGTAATCCTAGCATAAAGGCTGATGTTATATTTTATATATGGTAAATTAAATCTATAATTTCATCTCTGTTAAATTGTTATTGCTACTGTTATTTTAAGGAATTTGGTTGCCATGATCCTTGAGATGATTAGGAGTAACAAAATAGTAAATGTTCTTTAATTACTATGAATGGTCCACGGTTGAGCAATTCATTTCCATAGTGGTGCTGAGACCAGAGCTTTGCAGAGAAGTGTGAAAAAAAAACTGCAAGCTTGGATTTTGAAAGGGCAGACAGAACATAATGTTTTCAGATGGATTAAGGATGCCAGGCCTGTTTGCCTCCATGGTACCTTGTTTGAACAGTAAATGTATGAATAAACAAGCATCGAAAAGACACTAGAACTCTCCTATATTCATGAATCCATTACCACCTACTGTGTTGCCAGTTGAGAAGACACAAAATGTTAATAGGAAAAACAATTTATGCTGGAACACATTTTATTAAAGCAACCAGGAGAAGAACCAGCCAGGAGGTGTAGAGTGAGATTAAAAAAACATAAGTGTGATTTATCTTGATTTATCAGGAGTCCCTCAAGAAATAAAATTATTAGAATGACTGATGGTCTAAAGGTCCTAAAATAGCGTTCACAATTTGATACCTCAGGGTATGTCACAATAAAGCGCCTATCATCATTATGGCCATATATTGGGTGGGAATGAGGTATAATAGGGTATCATCACCTGTTACAGAAAAGTATGAAAAGGACAAGGAGAAATCTAGGCCTAACTTTCTGCTCACTCTCCTTTCTTCACAAATCACTTGAATATTAGACACTATAGTGTCTCACATTAAATTTTTGCTGCTTTTCTGTAAAGAAGAAAAAAGCATTTATGTAACTCAAATTTAACGCTTACAGTAACTATGCCTTTAAACATTTCCACAGGGTATCTAACAGAGCTTGCAAATCACATTCTGAAAAGTTCTGATTTATGCAATTCTGTCTCTTGATAGGAGGATGGATTTACTTTCAGGATTAAAGTTTTTTTTTGAGGAAGCAACTGTCCCCCTACCAAAAACTGCTGAATGCTTCCTCCCAAAGGCAGCAAGCAACTCTTAGGATTGTCAGAGTTAGTTACGCTTTCTTCATAGTGTAGGGAAACAAACAAGCCAGTTTCCATGACAACTCCAGCAAAGATTGCTTCAAATGACAACAAAACAAGATAAAATTTCTACCGGAGGAGAGGGGAATATCTGCAAAAGCATGAGGGGGAGATTAAAAACAAATAGATTTGGATTTACCATTGACTTTTTGTAACTGAAGGGAATAGGATTCTATAAAGTATCTGGTAATTGTTGTAATAGCAATTAGCAATTCTGTGGCACTTGTGAATCCTGAATCTTCAAACGGTCTTGAAATCATTAATCTTATATTGTAATGTGAGGCAGAGATTCTCCTTCCTCCTCCCATTTAGGAAACATTTCCTTTGAGAAACTTCTTTGAGGTAGATTAAGACCTAAATGAGATAGAAGATCTTTTGCAGATAGAGCTCACTGTCTATGTGTAATTCTACAATAACAGTTCATTCTGCAGAGACTCTGGAGGCCACTTTATGACATCATACATAATTGCAAAAGGACCTGCTTGAAAATCATAAAGAAACATTCTTTATGAAAGGGATCAATTAATGGCACCTGTTAGTTCACAAATGTTAGCTCTTTCTGGCCCCAATCTTGAGAAGGTTAAGCATCCTCAAATGCCTGTATGCCTGCTTAAAATATACGGTTTTTATAAAAGAGTATAAAGAGTAGAGTAGAGTAGAGTAAGGCACAGTAGGGCAGAGTAGAGCATAGCAGAGCAGAGTGTTAGTTCTACCAAAATGTATCTCAACTTTGTTCTTTTCACATGACTAATATAATGAGGAGCTTCTTGATCTCAACAACGCTTTGATTTTGAGACCAGGAAAATCAGACTTCTGAATTAGAAGTGTACAATTGAGGCAATGCTTATCTGCAGCACCCCAAATGTCTCTGAAAGTTGTGCTGAAATGCATTTTTATTGTGACTGAGGGGAGATTAAATCTCTGGGGGCTAACTAAAATTGTATTTGAGCTGTATTTTTTGTTTGTTGTTTTGTTTTGTGCCTTTGATCAGTCTTGATTCCTTGCCAGGACAAGTCATGCAGATTTCCCAGTAAGATTTTCAGACTTGATGTCTCATTCTCAGGGCTGAGAGAAAGGAACTGGCCCAAAACCACCTAATTGGCTTCATGACTAAGATGGGACTAGAACTCAGTTTTCTGATTTCTAGCCTGGTGTCTTAACCATATAACCCTTGTTCTTCACTCATATGATACATGTCTTGTAGCTGGGGGAGAATTGTGAAAAACGAGAGGTTCCCCTTCTCCTTACCCTGCTTCCAATAGTGGGTTAGACTCTACAAGGATAGTCTAACTCTCCTTCTTTGTCTCCCTGCTGTATTTTGAATCTACAAATTTGCATTTGCCTAAGGTGGTTTTACTCCTCTTGAAATTTATTTATTTGTATTCATTTTACTGAGCTTGCAGACCACTCCCATCACAAATGCCTCTAGAAATTCATTTTATCAACTGTATTCAAGCACAGTTGGCTATTACAGATTTCTTTTGAACCTATCAGGTCTTTCATATTCAAGGTTGAGTCAACTACATTTAAATTTAGTGCAGAACTGTTAACCTGGTGTTTCCCAATTTTGGCAACTTTAAAATATGTGGAGTTAAACTCTCCAGAATTACCTAATGTGGGAGTTGAAGAATTCTGGGAGTTCCAATCCACACATATTAAAATTGTCAAGATTGAGAATCACTGTGCTAAACATTAACCTTTCTCAGGGATCCACTTTTAAATGTCTGGCAACTAGATTTGGTGTGTGTAGATGTCTGGGAACTGGAGCAATTTTTTCCCTGCAAATCCCATGATTGGAGTATGCTTTCCATGCTACGTAGCTTTGTATATAATGCTACACATATTTTGAATTCCCTTTTAGAGGTTAAAAGAAATTGAAGTCTGATTTGAAATGGAAATTCATTGTCCTAAATCTACAGGTTTCTGTATTAGATCTTTCCAATATCAGAACTCAGGTCAGGAAGGACTAACAGTGAAGGTTAACCTGGCAGTACTCTCGATCTGCTGAAATGAAAATCCATATGCTCTGTTCGTCAAACTGGAATCTGCAGGTTTGCCTTTTGATATTTTAAACTCAGGTCACTTTTCTAGCAGCATTTGCTAATCTTTGAAGTTTCTCCATCCATTTCCCTATGTTTAGTAAGCAATCTGCCAAAGTATATGCGTTCATCTACTTGCTCTAGCTTTTTGCATGATCAGTTCTAATATCTACTGCCTACCTTTGGGCTTGTGGCTAATAACACATAATGTGTACACAGAAGCACAAATCATTCACAGAAGCACAAATCATCCAAACGAACACACTTCTAAATATCACATTCATACAAAAAATGATATCAAATATATACAATATCATAAGCTTATATACTGTATGTGTGTATTTATATGTATGTAGTATGCATCCTGGCAGAGCCAGGATGAGAATGGTGTACACATTTTAGTGTTCCTTGATTTCTCAAAAGCCTTCAGTACTATATCCTATTGGGCCATTTTCAGCATTTGGGACTGCGAGGCATTATTCTGCAGTGGATCTCCTTTCTCTGTGACTGGTTTCAATTGTTGTTGACAGGGGATGAGGCAGGGCTTGACTGTCTCTGTCCTTTTGTTTAACATTACATGAAACTGTTGGGTGAGGTCATCCATCAGTTTGGGGTCAGCTATCATCAATGTGCTGATGACATCCAATTATATATCTTGACCCTGGGCTGACCAAGTGATGCGGTTGAAGTTCTGACAGTCTGCCAGGAGGCTATGTAGGCCCAGACAGGGAAGAACAGGCCCAGGCTCATTCTTGACAAGACTGAGTGGCTGTGTTTGTATGTCCTCTCCCCCTTGGTTCTAGGGATAGTTCACGTTTAGTCTTTAATCGGGTTGGACATTCCCATCTGAGATTAATTTGCAGTCCATTGATCCTGCTATACTCACAGCCCATGCTTTAAAAATAGGTGGCTTCTTCACAAGAGCTTTGCAAAGGCCTTCACACAAGAGCTCTGGTTGCATCTGTTCCTAAACTGGAAGGGCTTTCAGATCTTGGTCACTTCTCAACTGAACTACTGTGATGCACTGTACACTGAGTTGTCATTGAAGGCCACTTGGAAATTACAGCTGGTCCGGAATGCAGCAGTGCAGACAGTAAATAGTGTGCCACAGCTGTCCAGGTTTCCCTGCTGTTTCATAAGCTGCACTGGTTGCCGTTTGGCTTCCAAGAACAATTCAGGGTCCTGGTTATTTATTTATTTATTTATTTGTTTAGATTTGTATACCGCCCTTCTCCTTGCGGACTCAGGGCGGTGGACAGCCAAATAAAAACAATACATAAAAGTTAAAAATTTCTTAAAAGGCATATAACTTTGGCTAAGAATTTAAAACCATTAAATATTAAAATACCCAACCATATAGTACAAATCTTAAAAAATTTAAGGGGGTCAGGCTAGACCAGCAAGCTGAAAAAGATGGGTTTTTAGGGCCCGACGAAAAGTCCGGAGGTCGGGAATTCTTCTCAGTTCTGGAGGGAGATCGTTCCAGAGGGTGGGGGCTGCCACAGAGAAAGCCCTCCCCCTGGGGGTCGCCAGCCGACATTGTCTGGCTGACGGCACCCTGAGGAGACCCTCTCTGTGGGAGCGCACCGGCCGGTGGGAGGCTATTGGTGGCAGAAGGCGGTCCCGTAAGTACCCTGGTCCTAAGCCATGGAGCGCTTTAAAGGTGGTCACCAACACCTTGAAACGCACCCGGAAATCCACCGGCAGCCAATGCAGCTCACGCAGGAGAGGTGTCACGTGGGAGCGTCCCGTCGCTCCCATAATCCCCCGCGCGGCTGCATTCTGCACCAGTTGGAGCCTCCGGGTGCACCCCAAGGGGAGCCCCATGTAGAGAGCATTGCAGTAGTCCAGGCGAGAGGTGACGAGTGCCTGAGTGACTGTGCGTAGGGAGTCCCGATCTAGAAAGGGCCGCAACTGGCATATCAGGCGAACCTGATAGAAAGCTCCCCTGGCCACAGCTGTCGTGTGATCCTCCAAAGACAGCCGTGGGTCCAGGAGGACGCCCAAGTTGCGTACCCTTTCCGTGGGGGCCAATGATTCGCCCCCAATAACCAGCGATGGTGTCAGCTGGCTATATCGGGACGCCGGCAGCCACAGCCACTCAGTCTTGGAGGGGTTGAGTCGAAGCCTGTTTCTCCCCATCCAGGCCCGCACGGCTTCAAGGCACTGGGACATCACTTCCACGGCATCGTTGGGGTGGTCTGGGGTGGAAATGTACAGCTGCGTATCATCAGCATACTGATGGAACTCCACCCCAAAACCACGGATGATCTCACCCAGCGGCTTTACATAAATGTTGAACAGGAGGGGCGAGAGGACCGATCCCTGCGGCACCCCACACACCAGGCGCCTCGGGGTCGACCGCTGCCCCCGTCAACACAGATTGCGACCGGTCGGAGAGGTAGGAGGAGAACCACCGTAAAACGGTGCCTCCCACCCCCAGTCCCTCCAACCGGCGCAACATGATACCATGGTCGATGGTATCAAAAGCCGCTGAGAGGTCTAATAACACCAGGATAGAGGAATAACCCCTACCCCGGGCCCGCCAGAGATCATCCACCAACGCGACCAATGCCGTTTCGGTGCTGTAACCAGACCTGAAGCCGGACTGGAGCGGGTCTAAATAGTGGTTATGACTTACAAAGCCTTTGTAAGTGGTTATGACTTACAAAGCCTTTCATGGCATAGGACCTGGTTATAGTTGTGAGACCACTTGTCTCCATATATTTCTGCCTATATGGTGAGGTCAGCTACAGTGTGGAACCCAGCAAGTGAGTCTTCTTAGTGATGGCTTCTGCCCTGAGGAAAAATATTGCCCTTGGAAATCTGTACCACTTCTATCCTTTTTGTCTTTTTGCAGATTGTTAAAGATAGATTTTTCTTTCAGGTCTTGGGCTAGGATGATTATTCAACCCTTTCCTGTTTTTGGCTTTTGTTTTCCAGGCAGCTATATTCTTTTTCTCTGATATATGCTATTTGTTGCTGTGGAATTGGGTGGCCTTAAAATTTAAACAATAAATAAAATAAATAATAAATTAAAATGAATCCTTCATAACCAGCTAGAAGCTGCAAAAGACATGTGATACATTAATATAGTAGTAGACTTTAGGAGGAATAACAGGGCAAGAACTGACTAATGACATCCTAGAAAACATTAACAGAGGAAAACAATTTATCCCCCTTTTCATTAACAAGAAGCAGCTTCCAGGTTGGGAGCCCTTTGCAGCAATTTTTGCTGACCAGATACTTCATTCTTAGTGTTGCTGTGAGCTTAACACAGCCTGACTCTGATGCAGTGACTGTAAAACACATGTTGGCACAGCTCCCAGGCTCCCGTGCTATCCCTTGCTTGACAGGGTTGGACTCTAGGCAGAAGGATGGGCTGAGGGATTAATAGGTGTGAACAGTTATTTTCTCAGCTTGTCTCTTTCAGGAATAATTGTCTTGACTTAGCTCTTCACAAAAACCCTCCCCGCTTCATGGCACCTTCGGCAACACTTAACACAGTTGGGCAAGTTGTAATGAAGCAACCTGACCTTCCTACCCAAAAAAACTGAAGATGCTGCAAAATGAAAAGACAGAGACCTCTTCTGTTCCCATGGTTACATCACGGGCCTTGCGAATTGTAACCCCTCTACTCTCATTTACCTTTTTGAACTGTTGGTTTCAAAGCACCTTCTAAAATGATTAAACAGTGATGATTTTAATTTTTAAAAAGCCGATCAGCATTAGATACAGCTGTTAATTTGCAAATTATTTAATCGTTACCTTTTCTAGCTTAATTAGAAGCCTGCAAAGTAGACTAGCATTATCGTTCTCGTTGTACAAGTTACCACAGGATGTTAAGAGAGTACAAGTAGTTCAAGATAATTCAGTGAGAAAAGAGCAGGGGTACATTTGGAACAAGGACTCTCACTGATGAGAAACTATTCCAGGAAATCTGAGGTGTGTGGAGGACATGAACAAAAAAGGCAGATAACTATTGAAGTACAGATTATAAAGACTAATTGTCAGTCTTAAACTACATCTGTGGTCTCAAGGAGACCAAGTGCTCATAAATCATGAGATGGTAATCATATTCTGTGCCATGTTGTTGCAAGTGATTAGTCGATTTCAATCAGTAATATATTTGATAGATTTCTTCCACTAACTCTTTTTTTCTTTCTTGATTAATTTATAGATTAGTTTGTCCAGTAAAGATATCACTTGAGTCAAATTTCCAATCTCTCTGGTGTTAGGAACAGACAAAGATTGGTGTTCGTAATACCAATTCTTCAACTTACCTTCTGACTTCCCCATTAAACATAGGGGAGCTTGCTATTGATTTCACAGATAAGCTTATACCATTACAGTAAGTGCTTAATTTTCCCAGGACACTCAAGAGCAGGTGTCCCCAGCCTTGGCAGCTTTAAGCCCGGAGGACTTCAACTCCCAGAATGTGCTATGCTGGCTGGGGAATTCTGGGAGTTGAAGTTCTCCGGGCTTAAAGTTGCCAAGGTTGGAGACCCCTGCTCAAGAGGACAGCAAGCGCTGCTGCCTGGCCCTGTTGTCATAAATTGGTAATATGCTCTCAGGAAGTCAAGGGCTGGATCTGAAATGTGGTAGGTGCTATTACTGGTTTCATTAGCTAAACTTTTCCCCCCAATATGAATGCTGAGCCAAAGGCTAGAAGCTTATTGAAGTTAAAATTTTAGGATGGGAGAGGGGACAGAACTCTGGAAGAAAATTAAGGTGATGGTAGGTCCAGCAGGGAATTTCTGTGAAACAAATTATGGTATGGGCTAGAAATGCCACTGTTATTAGTAAGACATATGTGGAATACCTGTATATTGTGGCTTCAAAGGGTTTGAAGATAAGCAACTATGAGCTAAGATTGGCAGTTGTGATTGGCAGTTCATCTCACCAAGAGTTTTTCAGAGCAAGATTATGTGTTTGCAACCAATCCATTAGTATCCCAATGAGCCTGTGACTGTCCAGGGCATTATGTCCCATGATGAAAACAACAGGTGGGTGCCAGCAGCCCGAGAAGGTGCAGAAGTGAAAGGCTGGTATTTAGAAATCCACCTATTCAGACAGATCTGACCTTTAATTGAGAGCCATGCTGACTTTTTGTTTATCATGTCAGAAAACATAATGCTTGCCTGACTAAGTGCAGGCAGGAGAAAAAAATAGCAAAACATAATGATGATGATGCTATAGGAAAGGTGAATGAAATGTCAGGTGCTTGTGACCTCCGGAATGGAACTCTCCTTGCAAAGTAGAAGAGAAGCACTGACTTTCACTGTGTCATGCAACTTTCATAGCATTTGAGCAATGCTAATGTGATTTCTGGAGTCATGGAACCATCTCGCCTTCTGACAGTTCTCCAATTTTGCATAAGCTTGGAGACGATGATTTTGCTTGCTTTTGTATACATTTGTGGATCATGGATTATTTTGTGTTTATCTAATTGCTGATTCAGTCTGAGTAACCTTCTCTCAAGTGCATCTACTCAGATGTGCAAACATCTGATATCATCCTGATCTGGTCTTGACATCTACTCAGATGTGCAAACATCTGAGTAGATGTCAAGACCAGATCAGGATGATATCAGTTCCCTGTGAGGTCCTTCCTTTTTGCATAATTTGGAACTTTCACATGCAAAATGTTGCTACATAGAAAACCACATGCAACTTGCATGTAGATTGTGAAGTAACACATTTGTTCACGTTATTTTTAAAAATTCAGTTACTTCTATTTCATAAAACGAAGCTACTTTATCTTGGTTTAGTAGGACAAAAGCAAACTATAGCAGCAGAAAGTTAAATACAGGTATTCCTCAACTTTCAACCATTTATTTAGTGACTGAAGTTACAACAGCACTGAAAAAGATGATTAATGACCAGTCCTTGCACTTGCAACCACTACAACATCCTCATAGACACATGATCAAAATTTGGGTGCTTGGAAACCAGCATGTTTTTACAACAGTTGCCGCAACCTGGGAACATGTTATCACCTTGTGACCTTCTGTAGGAAAAGGAATGGCAGAACCTGGGGTTGGAGTGAAAAGAGGGATCAATTTAGAATCCCTACATAGCCACAAGTGAACTACCGTATTTTTCAGACTATAAGACACACCTTTATCCACCCAAAAAGAGGGTGAAAATCTGGGTGCATTTTATACTCCGAATGTAGCCCCGCCCAGCTTCTCAAATGGAGGTTTCAGAGGCTGAAAAAAGCTTCAGAAAAGAAGCCCCCAAACAGAGCTTCAGAGGCTTTTTTTTCTGAAGCTCTGTTTCAGAAGTTTCAGAGGCAGAAAAAAAAGCAAAAAAAAAAAAAAAAAAAAAGCAAGGCACAGAGCTCACAACCAAGGAACCTGTTGCTAAAATTCACCTCTGGGAACAACTGATTGAGGGTATTCTGGGAGGCTGATCCACCTGCCAATCAGCTTTTTTCTTATTTTCCTCCCCAAAAACTAAGGTGTGTCTTATACTCCGATGCGTCTTATACTCTGAAAAATAGAGTAATTCCTCTTTTGTGCTATTGACTTTTATCTAAGACTAATCAGGTGCTGACCATTGGTTGAGAAGATTCCTGTGCATAGGCTTTTAGCTTAATTGAACCTTTACCTGTGGACCTAGTCTTTCATGCCTGATACCTTCTTAGCCAGCTTCCAGCAAGCAAAGTCAGTGGGGGAATACTGGACTTGCTTAATGAGCATGTGATTAATGACTTAACAACTGAAATGGTTTGCTTAACAATCATGGTAAAAAGCTCGTAAAATCTGGCATGACTCACTTATCAGTTGCCTTACTTAGTAATGGAAATTCTGATCCAAATTGTGGTTGTAAGTCAATGACTACTTGTAGTTAGAACCAAGAAGCATCTTAAAACAAGCATCCATACAATTTGTCTATGACTGGCCACCTCATCACAGAAATCACTTTAATTCTTCTCTTGGCATGACCATTCCTTTGTTGAATTAAATTAAAGCATAAAAATAATACTTTACAAGGATATCTACATATGGTACCTGACAATTGTTATAAATTATCACTCCAATACTCAGATTGTAATCAAATAAAGAGATTGGTACAGCCAGAAAAATGGCAAAGTGAATATTGGATTAGAATCCTGAGTTTATAGTTTTGGCAAGTTAACATTCTTAAAACCAGAAACTGATTTTAGCAATGATTACTGAAACAGGTTTTATATTTTCTGTATACTAGAACAAAAATTAATTTATTGGAAATATGCTACAAAGATAGTTAGAGCCTGTCTACACCAGAGGTGGCATTCAGCAAGTTCTGACCAGTTCTGGAGAACTGGTAGTGGAAATTTTGAGTAGTTCAGAGAACCGGTAAATACCACCTCTGACTGGCCCTGCCCCATCTATTCTCTGCCTCCAGAATCCCAGCTGATTGGGAGGAAATGGGGGATTTTGCAATAACCTTCCCCTGGAGTGGGGAGGGAATGGAGATTTTACAGTATTCTTGCCCTGGCGTACCCGCCAAGCCAAGCCAAGCCCACCAAGCTATGCCCACAGAACCGGTAGTAAAAAAATTTGAATACCACCACTAGTCTACACTCTACCAGGAGGAGAATGTAAGAGTATGTGCTCTGTGTATGTGTGCCTGAGAAAAAAGGCAGGAGGAAGTAACTTCAGATTAGCCACCTCTTACAGAATAAGTAGACCCAGGACTAATGAACATTCCCTACATGCCTCAGCATGAGGATGGTCCACCTACTATTTTAGGAGGGAAGGACTGGATCAGTGGTGGGTTGCCCCCGGTTCGCACCGGTTCTATAGTACCAGTAGTAAAACCGGCGGGAGGCTCCGCCCACCGACCCTGATGTCATCAGAATCCTTCTGTGCATGTGCAGAAGAGCGTGCGAGTGCTTGCTTTACTCGCGCGAGTGCAGTCCCATTGCGAACCGATAGTAAAGGTAAGCAGAACCCATCCCTGGACTAGATGATATTTCTTTTGGCTACTCTAAACTATTGTAGAAGCACTACTACAAGAAGTCTTTTTACTTCTGAATTGGTGCAAGTACAGCAGTCCAATATTGTGTTGTACTTCATTGTATTCTATTGTATGCATTTTTAATGGGTGAAATTAACATAAGTTCTGCCAAGTTTCCCCTTGTAGCCAAATATATGAAAAAACTGTAAAACTGCTTTTTCTATCAATCCTCAAAGAACATGCCTACAAAAAGAAAAATATTGGCATTTCTTATTCTAACATGGGTAGAGAAGTAGAGAAATTGGGAAGAGGGCTCAGTAATGGCTGCCTGGGCTGTCATTTTGGTAAATGCTAATTTACCACCATGGTGATGGTGCAGTGGTTAGAATGCAGTGTCACAAGTTAACTTACTGCTCACTGCCAGGAGTTCAATTCTGACCGGCTCAAGGTTGACTCAGCTTTCCATCCTTTCAAGGACAGTAAAATGAGGGCCCAGATTGCTGAAGGCAATATGCTGACTCTGTAAACTGAGGGCTGTAAAGGACTATGAAGTGGTAGATAAGTCTAAGTGCTACTGCTATTCCTAGTGCTGTTGCTAAAGTAGAAGTGGTTGAAATCTAGAAATACATCTCATAAACTGGCTTGATTTTCAACTGACTTATTCAAAGAGAACAAAACATTTGAAAGCTGTTGCATAGATCCCCAGCCTACTATCTTTTTGTGACCAGTAACTCAGATGGGGCTAGTCATTGAATCCGTTAATGAGTACTAACAGTGTAGTGATGATATCTTAGCCCATGGGTGGCAGATAACCTCACTCAATGGCCTCATGTATGTTGGGGTGGGGGGAAAAATCAAGCTCTCGGATACTCCAGAAAGCAAGGATTGAGAGCTGGACCTGCCCTATTCCCAAATTACTGTATATCTGCTAGTCTATTTTAGTTTAGTTTAGTCTAGCTGATACAAGGAGTATGGATCTCAAAATTAATACACTAAAGTAATTGGGTTTGCCAAGAAATCTAAACTGTTTCAAATTACACATAAACGGTGAAAAGTTAAAGCAAGCAGATAAATTTGTTATCTCCCTTGGTAGAAAGTTCATTGCAAAGGGAAAAAGAAGAAACCTGAGGATATACGTGGTGACTAACAAATTTTTGCTGAAATAAGTGAGAATAGCTATATGTAAAAGTGAGTGCTGCCTATTTTGCTACATGTCAGTTTGGTTAGATAATTCCTAAGGTACCTTTCAAATTTTACATTCAATTTTTCTGATTCCCTTGCTTTTCTTTTATAGCATTCTTAGAATTTAATTTACACATTATTTTGTATATCTTGTCTGGATTATATAACATTGCTTAGCCAGAAAGAAAATAGGATCATGGGGATATAGGCATATATGTAAACAACAACTTTTCTCAAATTTTACTACAAATAGCGTGTGTGATTGGCATGGTTTCCTTTCTCAAGGAATATTCTATACAGCTTTATTAGTTCTAACCGTTGTTCATGACTGGACAAGCAGTTTTTCAAAATTAAGAGGGTATTTTTAAAAAGGTGCTTCTAGGTAGTCCCTTTGTGTGTGGTATTCTGTTATAATTGTTTTCCAAAAGAGCACATTTATCTATAGCAAGATAAAGTCCACACAAGGCACCAACATGTTATAAACTAACTGGTTTAAAACTAATAAAAAAAGTAAGAGATGTATTAATGGCCACTGCACCTTGTAACCATGTGAATCATTAACATCTGATGACCACAGAGCCAACTGAAGACCTGCAAAAATAAATGATCCGTCATGAATTAGGCCCCAGAAACTAAACATTCCTATCCTTTTCAAAAGCAAGAGCATCAGCTCATATTTAAGCAACACATTGAGTAGTGAAGTGTGAAATCGGGTTAGATACATACATTTGTGAACAAGACATAAAGCCTGCAGCATCATAGCTGTGGATTTGCTTTCAGCAACAAAAAAGTTGTACTGTAGAAACATAACACAGCTTTTCTAAGTGGGTGGCCTACAAAAAGATGGTATCTGGAGGGCATCTGGCTGGTCTACTGGCATTAATATGGCAAGGCACCCAAGACTAGGAGTGTAGGCTACTCCAAGAAGGCACTCAGGTAAAACAAAGGGAATACTGCTGAGGTACCCAAATGAAGACAACTGCAATCAATACCACAGGACACTTGCATGTTCAAATAGAATCTGTTTTTTTTTTCCTGGTAGAGGTATTAATTAGATAATTCCAGAGTGAAGCAGACCATTAGCAATCAATTACAACAAAGCACTGGCAATAAATGCAGATAATTAGGCTCCCCCAAAAGTAATTACGTTTGTTCCACTCCAATGAACTTTTTATTTTAATAGTAATTAACTTAGGGTGGGGGAGACAAAGTTTGAGTGACCCACTGTGCCCAGTCCTGACTGCATGAAAAATAGAATGATACCCCATCATAGTTATGAACACTTTTCTCTAGATTAAAAATATATTTATGTTTTAATTGTATCTATTGTATGTCTATATGTACAGTACATAAAAGCTACTCTGGCTAATGGGCAGTGGGAGAAAGCGAAGGGAGCAATACAATAAGACTTACCGCAGAATAGTAATTCCTGTATTTGTTGTGTGGAGTCAAAACAATGTCAAATGCAGTCTCTTCCTATCATCTTTGGCCATCTTTAACTCAGACCAGCAAGCCTGAGCAACAAAATCCACAATCTAATGAACCATTGCAAAAGTAACGGCTCCATTAATGGGTAACCTGAGAAAGGAATGATCCTTCAGTCTAAGGTTCTTTCGAGATCTATTGAAAAATGCTGTATCAATGTACCAGCAATGTAGAACTGCTTTCAGTGAAAATGTTTAGCATAAATTTCTCAAGCCAGTTTATGCTGTTGCATATTACAGAAGCTCTGAATCAGGTAGGATTTTTGATAAGACTGTGTGGACTGACAGAAGCCGCTGCCTTTGAAACCTAAAGTTGTCTTCCACTTAGTAATCCCATTGCAGGAGAAAGGAGGAGGCGGCTAAATTTCAGGCAAGAGATATTTTCTTGCTTACATTTAGATCTTTAACAGAATTCAGACATTCACCAATTTAAAGCCAAATGTAAAAAAGATAATTCTGGGGGAAACTACTTGTTGATTCACAAGATATTCATCACTCACCTGCTTGCATGGATGCAAATCTTCTTATATACAAAAAGTTAGTACCAATCAGGGATCTTAATGGTCTAATGTAGGCAGTATGCTTGGTATGCTAAACTAATACAATGCATGATTAACTACCCAGAGATCTACTCATAAATATTCCTGATCTTTGCTAAATTATGAAATTGGCAGGCAGAGCAATCAGATTTTCTCTGATTCCTAAAAATGGTGTCACTATTCAAATATTTCTGGCAAGGTACTGGAAAAAACAAGGCACTTTGCATTTTCCCACCTCTGTCTCTTTATCTAGTATCAGATAAGGAACATTTATATGAAGCAAAATGATTAAAGAAGAGACTTTTCCTGATAGAAATTAGCCCAACATGAATTTTAAAAGTTGTCAAGGAATACTGAGAAGCAGAAATATTTTGGCTTCTGCCTGGTTGGGTGCTCTAAAGAGACTTTGCAGATTCATATGCAATCCATGTGTTGTGCATCTAATGTGTAATATTCTGTAGTTTATATGGAGGAATTTTCACCACAAGCAGGAGAAAGCTTAGAGTGAAGATTTTCGAAGAAAATTTTCACTAAAAATAAGCCACTCAGAATTGATAGAGAGAGGAAGATTCTTCACATTCTGGTTGCTCCATTAATAACCTCATGAAATCCTAAGAAGAAAAGTCTGGTGACACAAGTGGGATTATTTTTTAATCAGTCATATTAAACTAATGACCACCAGGTTGTTGTCTGAATGGAAACAACAAATTCACACATACACACTTACAAAGGAAAATCCAGTCAATGCCTAAAAAAGCAATTCCCGGTTAGGAAAGCAACTTGAGAAACACTGCTTGGTGTCTGAATTATGGCAAGGGTCTTGTGTTCTTCTACCTCAAATATCCCCCCGACACCCTCACTGAAAAAAACACAGGAGATTGCTTTTCCTTTTTTAACTCCAAGAAGAAAAACAAAATGAGATGGATGCAGTTGGAAATTTGATGAGAGAAGCCGAAGTCAGCCCGGCACAATCTGAAGAATTCGGCCTATGGAAACAAATATGATCTGAGGTCAAAGCTTGGCACTAATGAGATTGTACTGCTGCCTGCATAAACCAGTCAATTAAAATATATACATATTTCTTTTTTCATTGAAATCACACTGCAATAATAGTGGAGAGGAGAAGAAGTGGTATTAAAGCTGTGTCTCCCCAGAAGAGGTTGGAGTCTTGAAAGAAGAGATCTCTGCCTGGAGAAAGGGTGGGTATAGCTGAGCATAAACATCCAGAAGATACAGGATGGGACACAAACCTTGTCAAAGACATGGCCATAGCAATGTGCTCTGCCGCAGCTGGAGGAGCAAGCTCAAATGCTATTTGGGAAGTGCAGGCACCCTGCAGAAAAACAATTCCATAAAATTCATGGTTCAGCAGCAAGTTTTTAAAATCTTCAGACCCTCAAATTCCTTGGCACTGGAGGTCATGCAATGTCATTCTGCTTTGGAGTCAATTTTTTTTTCTGATAAAAATGAAATGTGCATTCTGGGGAAGAATAAATGTGCTAGTGCAGATGTGTTGACAGCTTCAAAACCTGATGGACAGAGGAAGCAGGAGGCCCATTGTTATTTGTAACCTAGGCCGAGAGGCAGACTATAAATATAAAATCATATCTGCTACAAACAGAAGACTTATATTGTACAACCTTTACCCATGTACACAAGAACACAATTTACATATAATGCCTTACAGGAGTGTCATTGTCACAGAAAGGATTTTCTTTTTCTAAAAAAGAAGTGGGGGAAAAAGCACAGCTCTCCCCCCACTCCCCTACGTTCAGTGCACATACCAGGTTAGGCAGTCCAACAATCACAGGTGGAGTTCTGTTTTATTCACTTGTATTTTCCGAATTGTGCATGAACTAACCAGCCTTTTCAATGTGTATGGACCATCCTACACAAAGATGCTGCACAACAGGAATGTGGCAGCATGCACATGGAGTATATATGTCTTTTGTTAATGCCTGAAATGCCTCATTTCTTCAGACATGCAAAGTGAAGCTAAGGCCTGAGAGTGTCTTGTGTTCAACAGCACTGCCTTCTCTTGGGCAGGACTCTTTGTAAGGCATCTTCATTGGGGAGTTTAAACAACCGCCGAAGAAGAAACAGGGGGAAACAAGAAAAAAAAATAATAAAAACAGGCCAAACAGGAAGTGCATGAGTTTGTCTGTGCTTAGCAGGTTAACAAGAGGCTGCAAGACTTAAGACTATCAAGGCTGAAACTTGGAGGGCATTCAGAAGTTCTGTTTATTCATTTCACTTCCATCCAAGCTCAGGCCACCATCACAGCAGGACACTAATGGTTTCTGGAGTGGCACGTCCACACATGGAGTGGCAGGCAGGCACACACAAAAGTGAAGACAGAAGTCTGATGGGAGCGTTTTTACAGCAAAGATTGGGCTCCTGGTCAGTGTGTCCGAGGGCTTAGGTAATCGAATGCCCCAGTGATTGAAACTGTGCCAGCACAATGAGAAGCAAAGGCAGAATTCGACTACCTATCGACGATAGTGATTGGGAGCATCTGCAAACATGTACTTTAGTCTGTAGGCTTCAGCAAGGAGGAGTCCAATCTCTTCATTGCCCCAGTGTATAGTCGGTAGATTTTGTAATAACATTAGAAGGCCCTGAAATGTGGAAAAAGAGACAGCTCAGAGGTATGACCTTGATTTTAAATGTGCAAAAGTGCTTTTATGTTTTGTGGCATTGCATTTCTGTTTCATTATTTTATTTATTCAAATTTATTATCGTGGCCCAACTTCAATGGACTCTGGAAGACATACCAAATCAAAACATCCATAAAAACAGATAAAACATAAAACCATGCAGGCAGCCTGGACCAAAATAATCTCAAAACCTACATTCAATTCAATATGAACCATAGTCATTGGCGATCTGATTCAGGCAGTATTGAACCTGATAACCATGGGGGGGGGGGGGGATGACGACGGAGGATGGACACCATCTCAGGATTGGGGTCAAAGCCTTAAACACGAAATCTTCACTTCCTACTTTACTTACAGACAATCAGATATTAGAAAGTCAGATATTACAGCTGTGGAAATTATTTTACTAAAGCACAAAGAAAATGTTTGCATCTCTGGGTAAAGTTATTTCATGCCTGTAATCACAGAACAGAAATACTGCTGTACATATTCATTCTATTCTCTTCCCTGAAATAAATAGGTTTTCAAGCAGGATAATTACACTGCATCCTTTTCTAAATGTGGTTGCCTGCTGATGATTTACCTGGAAGTCCTCTTCATCCAAAATCTCTTTCCGCCACTTAATCAAGAATGCAGCACAGACGTATAAATGGAAATGAGAGAATCCCTCAGGCTCAGACTGAAAAAAACACATCACTTGGGGTTACAACCACTGTTACCAGCATGTCTTATTTCTCACTGCTTTTCTACATTTTATAGTGGATATACAGTACATGTAAGTTATGTGCAAGGAGAGAGGCAGAGCTCTATTTTGTGATGATCTTATACAGGTAGTCCTTGACTTACAACAGTTCATTTAGTGACTGTTCGAAGTTATAACATCACTGAAAAAAGTGTCTTACAACCATTTTTCACACTTATGTCTCTGACAGGATCCCCATGGTCACATGATTTATATTTGGATGCTTGGCAACTGGTTCATATTTATGATGGTTGTAGTGTTCCAGGGTCATAAGATCCCCTTTTGCAAACTTCTAACAAGCAAAGTCAATGGGGAAGACAGATTCACTTAACAACTGTGTTACTAAATTAACTGCTGCAGTGATTCACTTAACAACTGTGGGAGGAAAGGTTATAAAGTATGCCAAAATTCACTTAACAACTCTCTCACTTAGCAACATAAATGTTAGGCTCAGTTGTGGTCATAAGTCAAGGACCAGCTGTAAAGACCTATCCTCTAGAATCCTAAGATAAAACTGGCCTTCCAGAAGGCCCTGAAAAGTTGGTTTTTGCCATTCAGAAATATGGAGCCCACAAAATGGTTGCATTGTATTCAAGAGTCTGAATGCCCTTTCGTGTGGTTTTTCGTTTGTTTGTTTGTTTATGGCACTTTAATTGCTTTAATCATTTTTAATGGTTTTGTTGTAATTGTTTTAACAGTTTTTTCTCTTGCTAATTTAATCACTTGAGCTGTCCAGAGTTACAAACGTGAGATGGGTGGCTAAATAAATCCAACAAATAAATAAATAAGTGATCTGAGTATACTTCTGCCTGCTTCCATGTAAGATTATTGCTAGGGAAAGGTATCTGAGTAAAGTCACATGGCACCATTTTTATCAAGATGGGCTTCCAACAAGGAACTGGGGTAGTCTAAGTACTCATACCTGATAAGTGTCCCAAAGGCGAATGGTGCAACGAAGAGGAAGCTCCCTCATCAGGAGATTGTTCATCCAGCGAAAGGCAAACTGCAAGTACTCCACTTCATACTTCCTAAAGTGATTGTGTACCTGCTCTGAAACAGGACATTTTATTTGCAAATGGTAAATATTTGATCAATTTGCTGTCATTAGCAGAAATCACATCTCCATGAAACTATCTTTGCTTGCTGTCTCTATTCTACTTCTTAGTACAATTCAACATGCTGGTTTTGACCTATCATATCCCACAGGGCTGCCTACTTCTATCCATCTGGTTCCTGCACCTCAGATAGGATGCTTAGCCGGCATTTGAGATCTGGGGAATGTGAAAAACTTCTGTTTTTCTGGCTGGTTTCTATCAAGAAACTAGGAAAGAAAAAACTATATTTCCACCAACAATGTTGGAAAGGCAAGCTACTGTAGGTAAATAGGGAAAAGACCCATATTCACTTGCACTGATGATGTTACCTAGTTGGGTAATCAAATGTCTACAAACAGCCAAGCTCAGAGAGCACCATGGACTCCAGAGATCAACCCTGAGCTACAAATATTCTACTGTATTCTATTTGAATATGAGAAACACCTGGTTTTTTTGTCACTGGCACCCACACTATGGAATAGCCCCCCCATTAGAATTTTGGAAAGTTCAAATGCTTGAGTTTTTAAGTAAAGCAATTATTTAAAAGCTATCATCAATGTGGTCATTTTGGGGGCTGCCCATACAAAATGACTTTTACTTACATTTTATAAATTTTAGCCCTTTTCTGCTATTTTTTTTTCTTACAAGCCAATCAGTTTATGACTTCCTATTCACCCCTTCTTCCCAAGAGTATTCTATTTCTAACATGCCTTAAGGAAAGCAACATCCCAGTCTGATTGTCACCTAAGACAATTGAGAAAAAGAGCCTATGACTTTGGTCTCATGTCAACTGTTTGTTTTCCACACCCTATGTTTTTCTCTCAAGTGAGAATCCATGAGTGTTACAATTCAGTTGCAGATGTCAAACTCAAATTCACCTACCATCAATACGACTGACAAGTTCCTCCAGTGCTTTGACTTTTTTTTGGATCCCTGGTTGTGCAAATGTGTAATTGTCCTGAAGCAAAGATATATTGAGTGTTTAAGAGGATGCAAGACCAACAAACAGATTTATACCTTTTTAGTTATTGAAAATGGTTTTCCAGGGTTTTCAAGCAGACCATTCCAAAAATGCCAGAAATAAAATATGAAATTCTATATATCCAATAGACCCTACCATAATTTTCTGATATTTGGGACATATCTGATAGATATGCTTCTTATGGAATGTTCATATGCAATAGAAAATGATGGTGAGAATTGGGTATTAACCATTTCTTACCCTCTTTAACTGTCGGTAACATAACAACCTGATGTTCTCAATTTGTTTATTCAACACAGCATGAACAAATAGGAGAAACTGCTGATTTAATCTGATTATAAGACATTCTGGAAACCCTGTTCTTCCACGAATTACAGAAATTATTTCCTATACAATATCTTCAAAATTAAAGATACCAGTATATTACAAAAAAGATCCCCTACAAGACTTTCAAAAATTCTGTTTTTGAGGTGACACACCTTAAAATAATATAAATTTAAACTGCTACTATGATTAGTATGTTCCTGTCAAAAGCAGTAAAATTCCCTCAGTAGCCCACTTGCTTATCCACATACATAAAAATGTATGTGGATAAATAACCTCTATTTGTACATCAAACATTTTATGGTCTGTACGATAGTGTCTCTGATCAAATTGAGCTACATTGTATTGATTTGAATATCGCTTTTGCATATTATGGACAAAACCTGCATAATGTTAAACTAATATTATGTTTCCTGAGTATTTTGTATTAGTTTTACATTAAGTGTCCAGCCGTTAGAGCTGTGAAGACATGCCCGACTGTACATTTGTAATAACTACAGGAATTTAAGCAGAGGTAAGCATTATTAAGATTTTCAACTAAAAAAATGCCCAGTATCCATGTGATTCCTCCTCTTTCTCCAGAACTAACAAATCCAGAATAAATTAAACAAATATAGAATGAATGAATGATAAAACAAATGATTGCATAGTAATGCAGTAGATTGCCATGTTTCAAATTGAACATTTGGGAGACATAATGTTTAGATAACCGAATAATTCTTTTTTTAAAAGCATGGAATGCTCTTGCTTTTGTACACTGCCTTCAGTGTAGAGGACAAAGCAGGTAAAATTATGGAAGTGTAGACTCCAAATTATCCTTGGGTGACCATGAAGCAGCAGAAGTGGCTGGGAATAGCAGAGGTTGAATTATCCAAGGAAGAGGTTCCCTGGAGACCTGAGAGTCAGTACAGATAAATGTCCTACCTGGATCCCATCCAGCAGTTTGCTCATACACCAAAAGCTGTCAGCTTCGATGCTTTGCAGCACATCTTGAGACAGGTTTGTTACATCAAAGTTCTCCACATCCTCTTCTAAAAAAAGAAAGTGTACCATTATAGAATAATGCTTAGGGATATACGCCCCATGTCTGTCTCTACTATTTATTTTGTGTCTTTCTAAAAACAGAAGTGATATCCCATCAGGTCTTCCTTTTGTTGGTACAGTTCTGCTTCTTTTTGTTGGTGGAGTTATAACTTCTACAATGTGAAAGTCCATACAAAGGTGGAGGGAGAATGCATGGGCAGTTAGATCACTCAATGGCTAATCACATGCTGGATTTTGTTGATTTATAACTACATTTATGACCATTATGATGGCAGAAGAAGTTCAAATCTCAAAAGCTGAGAAGACTATGACTACTCTGAATTGCTATTGCTCAGAATTTGACAACAAGCATGACTTAAGTCTCATGACTACTACAGCCGAAAAGGTTCTGCAAAATATGTATATGCACACGTACATGCAAAAGACATGCAAAATCGAAAAATGATAAGACTTTATCTGTTCTTATCTGTGTGTTTGTGTGTGTCTTTATATGTGTGTGTGTGTGCACAGCAGATAAAATTATCAATGTTTAAAATTACATTAAGGCAAATATGATATAGTGGGTAAGGTACCATTCCTGGAAAAAAAATACGCATCCTGAATGCAATAATACCACTTTTTGGAAATTTATTTGCTCAAAGAACAACTGGTTTTCTTGTATGATCTTCTAGATCTATTTCATTTGATAATGAGGTCTGGATAGAAATAGATTCCCTGCAGGATGACGTTTATTACGAGAGACAGAGACTGTTGAAGGGAGAGGCGGAAAAGGTTGTGGTTGAATGGAACCGAGGAGATTCTTAAACAGAAGTTTAAAAAATAAAAGGTCATGTATGAGTCAGTGTATTAACATGATGGAAGCAGGGACATGGGGAGGAATAATGAATAGTGCAAGCATAAACTACTTCTGTGTCTTTTTCTTTTATCCTGTGTCTTTAATTTATTTGGTTCAGACTTTCATATCTGTGTTCTGCTTATCCTGACAGGAAGTAGTATGATGAGTAAATACAGTGTCTATGCATACAATATACAAATGAGTCCACAGTCACTCTTTGTCCAAATATATTATCTTCAGATAATATTAAGCTCAGACAATTGTCACTACTGACGAGGGGAAATGGCAAGACAGGATTAGCATGTTTAAGAAGCACGCCTTAATTTCTTTTATGGCAAACTACTATTCACAAATCCATTCAAGGCAGAAAAATACCTACATCTCGCTATTCTTTGCTTCTCTTAATAGCAGATGCCTTGATCACATCTATCTGAGTGTTTTACTGAGAGACACTTTGGTTTGCAGCACTGAAAAAGAGCTATAATGCAATGGAGAAGTCATTCAAACCTCCCACAATAGTAAGAACTCTCTATTCAGTACAAGAGATTGACAGCTCTGAATTCTGAAGAATATTTGTTTTTAAAAGGCAGGAACTAGCCTTTATGAAGTGACATCAGGATAGGACTAACCAAACTTGTTTTGGCCTCTAGTTCCTTGCCTTGGAGATGGCTCTTCCTCAAATCCTATTAACCAGAAAGATTTTACCATCCATCTTGAAACTAAAAACTTGACAGCAGGACTGTCATTGGTTCTTTCATAAAGTCAGATTCAAAGACCTCCCTCCCCCCCAATATTCTTGGTTTCTTTCCAACCTTACAATTGCTGCAATTTAATCTGGAAAGTATTTTTTTCTTTTCTAAAATTAATTTCAGTGACTAATGCAGAGTTGGACATGACACCAGCTTTGAGTAAATGCAATAGAAACTATAAATTTCAGGAACAAGAGGTAAAGAATACATGATATGAAGGATCGGTGATACAACCCCCCAGCATTTTTTCACTTTGAAATAATTACGCAGGATCTTGAAAACAGCAGGATTTTGAATCAGAGGGGTCAGCAATTATTTGTATGGGTCCCCCCCCCCCCCACTTTTCTGAGCTGCTTCTTATTCTAAACCAGTCTCACAACAAGCTACAGTCAGCCTTGTAAGGGAAAAATGGCTGTGTGATAAACATCTATATTCCTGTATTGGTTCAGTATTACCCTCTCTGGTATGCAGGACATCTTTATAGTGTTTGAGAAGAGCCTTAGTAGGCAAATCTTTCTTTTTTTATCCAAATCATTTTTTTTTACAATAATATGGCTTGTGAAATGTAAATATGGGGTTCTTAAGGTAAGCTCAGTAGCTAGTACTATTGGATTTGTTATTGGACAAAATAAATCAAAATAAGTCAATTGAAGGGCCACTTTTACCCTAGCCTCATAAATGTGGAACTCCACTCTGCTTGTTTCCCGGGGACTTCCATCATGAACCAAAGACGTTCACTCCAAAACCGATCTTAGTGACCCACACAGATATAAAATTAAAATTATATTTAAATAGTCAAGAAGCACCTTCAGGCACATGCTTGGTATTGTAAGATGCATATCTTGAAGTAAATAGCCTTTTATCCAACAATTCATTTTCTTATGTTCTGAAGTTCCAAGCTTGCTATGTCATAACTTAGCTACGTAAATGCAGGTAATATCTTTCACAATAGTGATAACACATAAGCTTACAGTATATATTGCTCATAGTCCTTTACAGGACTCTTTGGGTGGGATACAATGTCATTATTTCACTCCCAACAATCTGGGTCCTCATTTTACCAACTTCGGAAGGACGGAAGGCTGATTCTACCTTGAGTCCATCAGACTCAAACTCCAGACTGTGGGCATTTTAACCACTGTGCCACCACGGCTCAAAATTTCTAGAGCTAATATGTAACTAATGCTATATATGTATCCTCCCAAGTTAAGTTTGACTGTCTGAATTACTTGATTTTGTTAAAGTGAATTTACCACCAAAATACTTTTTAAACAAATTCCAATAACTTAATTGGAATGGTGAATGAAACTGGACTTCATTTGATATGCCCTTCATTCCATTTAAGTGAACCTAACACTCAACTTGCTGAAAAATAACAACCTCTATCTTTACTGCTTCTCAAGTCTAACCATCAAATTTAGAAGAAAACATATTACTGAACAGCAAGGAGCTACCAACCCGGAGGCAGCCCAGTAGTGAACAGTGTATAAGTAGCATTAGTGTAATGGAAATGGCTGTAGGGACACAGCAAGAGAAACCGAGATAAGAGATGCTTCTGGCAGTTCCCTGAATCTATGAAGCATATAATGTCACCAATGCTTATTGCTAATTTATGAAAAGACTTCAGACTCACAAAAGCTTAACAGCTTTTAAAGATTTTTTTATCCATCAGAGGTCGGAAAATGACATCTAGCTCTAAGTAATTTGCATCTGCAGTAATTATAAACTGTTTCCCCACATACATAGGTATATACCTGCTTAGTAGTTAGTAGGTATATACCTATGTATACCTATGTATACCTATGTATACCTATGCTTTTGCCCCCCCCCAAGCGGTGTTCTTTTTTATACAATGTCAGTTTATTGCCCCCACAATCCGCGTCCTCATTTTACCTACCTCGGAAGGATGGAAGGCTGAGTCAACCTTGAGCCTGGTGAGATTTGAACTCGCAGTAATTGCAGGCAGCTGGCAGCTAAGTGCTACTTTAACAGCACTTTAGTCCGCTGTGCCACCAAGGCTCCTACAATTTTGACTACAAGTCCCAACTAATCTCTACAACCCCCCCCCCCCCTCCCATGGCCCCTTCACTCCAGGCTGTGTCAGCCCTGAAGCAGTGAGAAAAGAAACCTCTCTAGAGACTACAAAAAAGAAAATGGCCACAGTTCAGCCAACTTCAGGGTTGACTATCATTTCAATAAAGCTATCTTTTGGGGAAACATTTAAATTACAACATTAAACACATTTAATGCTGTTTTTAATTGATTACCAGAGCACTAGAACTCTTTAAAAGGTTTGCTTTTTGCTTTCAGTTCTATAGAATAAAATCCACTCTGTCAAATACAGCATCACTTGACAGTCAATAAATTGTTTTGAAAATTGTAATTTACAAACTGAGTATTATAACCCTAGATTATATCTAGATCCTAGTGGAGGAGAAAATATCACAATACCTAACTTCTGAAAATCCTTAACTCCTAAAAGTAATAGAAGCTAAAATGCCGGAACAGGTAAGACAAATACTTAACAGGGAAATTTCAGAGGAGGTGGAAGAGGCAATTGGGAGGTAGAAATTAGGGAAAACTCTGGGGACAGATGGGATTCCTATGGAATTCTTTAAGGAAACTTTTGATATAGTGGGACAATAAATGACTGAAGTCTTTAATGGAATCATCGTGGAGGGTCGGATCCCAAATTCCTGGACGGAGGCATATATTTCCTTGATTCCCAAGGCAAAAACAGATTCATCGCTGATGCACAATTACAGGCCTATATGCCTTTTGAATACCAATTATAAGATTTTCACTTCAATTTTAGCAGGGAGAATGAAAAATTTTTTAAACCACTACATACATAGAGACCAGAATGGGTTCTTGCCACATAGACAAATAAGGGATAATGTGAGGATGATAATAGATGCAATGGAGTACTATGAGATGTTCTCGGATAAGGAAGTAGCATTTAGTTTTGTAGATGCTCAGAAGGCCTTTGATAGGGTTAGGTGGAAATTTATGTTTGCCTTGTTAGATAAGATGGAATTTGGAGACAATTATATATAGGCAATAAGATCGATTTATTCAACTCAAATAGCTAGAGCTTTAATTAATGGGGAAGAAACTGGTAGGACTGAAATTGGAAAAGGCACAAGACAAGGATGCCCACTGTCCCCACTTCTATTTATATTCTCACTAGAACCTCTTCTACGGGAAATTAGGAAGAATCAGGGAATAAAGGGGCTGAAGGTGAGATCTGAAGAATATAAAACTCAGGCATTCACGGATGATTGGTTTTTATCATAGAGGATAAAAACTTGCTCCAGGAGATAGAGAAGTATGGCAGAGTTGCAGGGCTCCGAATCAACAAAGATAAGACGAAGATTATAATAAAGAATATGACACGAAACCGTTGGAGTGAATTGGAGAGAGAATTGGGCCTTCAAGTGACTAAAAGAATAAAATACCTGGGTATTTGGATGTCTTCTAAAAATACATCTATTATGGCAGATAATTACACAAAGTTGTTAGCCCAAACAAAGACAGAACTAGAAAAGTGGGAGCACCTGCAACTCTCCTTACTGGATAGGATAGCTACGATTAAAACCCACTTACTTCCGAAATGGAATGACTTATTTCAGATTGCCCCCGTGAGACTGGATAGTGGTTTTTTTAAACTGCTAGATAATGTGCGGAAATTTGTGTGGCAGAAGAAGAAGCCCCGGATAAAACTTAAAATGCTCCAAGAGGCTCCATGTAGAGGGGGATTTAGTCTACCGAAATGGGAGTTTTACTACCAAGCGGCTAATTTAACTTGGATTAGAGACTGGATACTTTTAAATAGGAAGAGGACTCTTAAATTGGAGGGTTATGATTTGTGTCAAGGTTGGCACCACTTTCTATGGAGTGAGAAGGGCAAAAAATGTGGATACTTTAAGAGACATTACCTTCGGAGAATATTATTAGAATCTTTGCAAGGGGTTAGGAATAGGCATTATTCAACGAATCCGATTTGGTTTGCTCCACTAGAGGCAGTAACACACACAACACTATATAGTAAGGAAATACCATTGACCTATCAGGATTTGCTTGACCCTCAAGGGGAATTGAAGACCTGAGAGGAGCTTACGAAACAGGGCAAAAAGGTAGACTGTTGGGCGTATGCCCAAATACAATCAAGAGTTAGAAGGGACAAAGGAAAGGAGGGAATATATAGGTCACTACAGGAGTTAGATAAAATCTTATTGGGAATCGAAAAGAAATTACTATCAAGGTGTTACCAGATTTTGGTATTGCGATGGATTGGTGAGGAGGTGATTAAGGACACTATGATTGCCTGGGGGAGGAACTTCAGATTTTCCCCAAATCTGGATAAATGGGATGAGATATGGAATAGGAATATGAAAGTTATTTTGTCAACCTCCTACAAGGAAAATATTTATAAAATGGTCTATCGTGGCACATCCCCCCAGCAAGAATCGCAATAATGTTTCCGGGAGCTTCTCCGGCATGCTGGAAGTGTGGGAATGGTAATGGGACGTATTACCATCAATGGTGGACGTGCCCCAAAGCAGGCAAATACTGGTCCAAGTTTCGGAACTGGACAGTGGAAATTACAGGTTATAATTTAGAACTGAAACCAGAGATATTTTTATTAGGAATGAAACCAAACAAAATAGCAAAGGAAAAATGGTACTTGATCCTCCATATCACTACCGCAGCTAGGATAATATACATGCAAGAATGGAAAAATGAATTAATACTCACAGAAAATAAATTGATTTGGAAAATTACAGAATGCGCAGAGTCAGACCGGTTAACGAAATTACTTAGGAACCAAAATGATACTGATTATTACAAATGTTGAAATTCATGGTATAATTGGGTGAAAGAAAAGAAAGGGAAATGAAATGGATTGTATTAGTGGTATAGGCACGTATTTGTGTACGTTAGTTGCAATAACCTTGTATGTATATATGTAAAATATTGTATTTTTAAAAATGAAAATAAACTTTGTATTAAAAAAAAAAGAAGCTAAAATGTTGTTATCAGAAACTTCTCTGAAAGGCAACAATAGCATAATGGGGGGTGGGGAGGATGGATGTAATCCTGATATTTTCTCTATTTTTTTAAAAAAAGGATTATTTTATATATAACTAATTCTATTAGGAATGGGATTAATTACAGTCAGAAGCCTTTTCCCTGGTACCAATCCAGCCTGCAGGATTATTCAGGATATGTGTGAATCAATAAGGACATTCTTAATGCCCTCTCATTAAGAATAAAAGTATTTGAGATTTATACTGCATTATTGTTTATATTGTGAGTTATTATTTCATTCTAAAAAGCAAACTGCCTAATTTTAGAGCATGCAATCATAGAATACAATTGCACAGGCAACTATGAATAATATTTACATTTTTGCTAACTTCAATTTTTAAAGATTTTCAAAAGAAGCAGAATATAGGATTTAATGTACTTTGATTCCAGATACAACCAGATTTGGATCATCAGATTTTTTTTGCCACTTCTTTGTACTTTTTTGCTTCCTTAGAAACAAGAATTTGAGGTCAAGTTACTGGGGAGGAATGGCAAACTGAAGCTCTGTGGATTAGCGGGAGGCATTATGTCTGAAAAGGCAACTGGATGCTGGATCCAGAGTGCTGAAAATTCTCTCCAGATCAAGGAGACATCTTCATATCCTGACTGTTTTGTGACAGTAATTTCTGCTGCCTCCATCTATCTTCCAAGATGTTCTCCATCTGACTTCTAGCCTTTAATTCCAGTATCACAGAGAAATAGCGATCTCACAGCCTATGCAGCTTTTCTATTGATTTAGAAGTTAAAAGGCAACAAGCAGAAGATTATCAATACTGCAGCCTCCTGGCTATGCAGCTTCTTAATTTTTTTCTCTTCCCACTTTTAAAAATTAAGGCAGAACCCAAAACAGCATTTATTTATATGGGTTTCATATATAAATATTTGAAGTATTAAAATTTAAAATAGATGCATTCATTGCCCCGTAGCTTCTCATGATTGTTTGATAGGATTTTAATTTATTTATTTAATTTATTTATTTTATAAAATTTGTATGCCGCCCTATCTCCAAGGACTCAGGGCGGCGTACAGCGACAATTGACCAAGCAATTGTAAAAACAACAAATACATATAAAAAATATCAAAAAAATATTTTTTTAAAAAAAGTTAAAATATATTACCCCATCAGTCTAGGCCGGGGGACATAAATAGCCAGGTTTTCAATTCACGATGAAAGGTACGAAGGTCAGGGGCTAGCCGGAGCTCCAAGGGAAGTTGATTCCAAAGGGTGGGGGCACTCACAGAAAAGGCTCTACCCCTGGGGGTCGTCAGCCGACACTGTCTAGCCGACGGCACCCTGAGTAGGCCCTCTCTGTGAGAGAGTACTGGGCGATGGAAAGTTGACTCTGGTTGCAGGTGGTCCAACAAATAGCCTGGACCTAAGCCATGAAGGGCTTTATAGCTTAACACCAGCACCTTGAATCTCACCTGGAGGGCAACCGGCAACCAATGCAAGCCGCGCAGGAGTGGTTCCTCCCACAACTACCCACACAGCCGCATTCTGCAATAGCTGAAGCCTCCGGGTGGTCTTCAAGGGCAGCCCCAGGTAGAGAGCATTGCAGTAGTCAATCTGGGAGGTGATTAGCGCATGAGTGACTGTGTGTACGGCATCTCGGTCCAAGTATGGGTCCAACTGGTGCACCAGGCAAACCTGGGCAAACGCCCCCCTGGTCACGGCCGTGATATGATCCTCCAAACTCAGCCGTGAGTCCAACAGGATGCCCAAGTTGCACGCCTGTCTATGGGGGGGCCTTGCCCCCAATAGACAGCGTTGGAACCTCTTGCTCGGCCCGAGATGCCGGTATCCCCAGCCACTTGGTCTTGGCTGGGTTAAGTCGAAGGCTGTTACTTCCCATCCAGATCCATATTGCTTCCAGGCACCGGGACATCACATTAAGGGCATCACTGGGCTGGTTCAGGGTAGATATAAAAGCTGGGTATCATCAGCATACTGATGATACCCCACCCCAAAACCACAGATGAACTCTCCCAGTGGCTTCATGTAAATGTTGAACAGAAGGGGCAAGAGGATCGACCCCTGGGGCACCCCACAAGTGAGGTGGGGGATCTCTGCCCCCCTGGCAACTCCACTTGCATACGACCTGAGAGGTAGGAGGCGAAGCACCGTAAAACGGTGCCACCCACTCCCAACCCTCGAGGCGTCGTAGCATTACCATGGTCGATAGTATCAAAAGCCACCGAGAGACCTAATAGGACCAGGACCAAGGAATGACCCCTGTCCCGAGCCCTCCAGAGAGCATACACCAGCATGACCAATGCCGTCTCTGTGCTGTACCCAGGCCTGTAACCTGATTGGCATGGATCGAGGTAATCTGCTTCATCCAGGGCCACCAGAAACTGATGTGCCACCATGCTCTCAACAACCTTCACCAAAAATCAGGGCAGCTGGGCAATTATCTGCGGGCGCGTTGAGGGCAGAGAAGTATGTATGCTTCGCAGCCGCCATCGCTTCCAGGTAAGAGGCGATCGATCTTAGTGAACGATCTTAGCTGGGCTTGGTCAGATTTGGAACGACTAGTCCTCCAAGAGCTCTCTAGGCCTCTAACATTCCTACACTTCATCCCCCTGAGCTCCTCACTATACCAAGGGGCAAGCCGGAGTCTGCGCCGGGTCAGAGGCCTCAAAGGCATGACACGGTCGACAGCCCCAGCGACTGCCCTATCCCAGGCCTCCACCAGGGTCTCGACCAGAGCGTGGGAGAGAGAGAGAGAGGAATCATCCCAAGCTCCGTCTGGAACCTCTCTGGGTCCATCGGGTGCCTGGGGAGGAACCAGATGGTCTGTTCCGCATCCCAGCAAGGTGGGGCGGCATTCTGGAAGTCCAACCGGAGAAGATGATGATTGGTCCAAGACAGGGGGGAAATGACAAATAGCCCCCCACTGAGCATAACACGCCACTGCTCCGAGATGAAAATAAGATCGAGTGTGCGCCCTTAATTAAATTTAATTAATTTATTTTTTCAACATGGACTGGCAAATAATTTTGATCCCTGAAAGGGTCTTAAGAGGATCCCTGAAAGGGTCTTGAGAGATTCCCAGGGGTTCTAAGACCACACTTTAAGAAACAATGGTCTAGAAGAATATGATTAAATGTTTCCTCTTGCTGCCTCTTCTTGGGAGACAGACCAATCTCATCAGAGATAAAAAATTAAATTTTATTGAAAAGGATAAAAAGACAAATACTAAGTTTAAGTATTACATTGTACAACATTTTTTTAAAAAATAAAAGAATAGAGTTCCAGAATTGTCCAGATACAATAAAAAGCCATTTAAATGAAAAGTAAGATAGCATTGGTCTGCAAAAATAGTGATTTTAGTAAATTTCTTATAAAAGCAGCTGTAAAATATTTTCATATTATTTTACAAATTACAACAATAGTCTAAAGCAGGGCTGTCAACTCCCGGCCCATGGGCTGGATGCGTCATGCGCTGGCCATGCCCACACCCGGTTTAATGAAGGGGAAAAAAGTCCCAATACGTCACATGGTTCTCCTCTAAGGAGAATATTATTTTTGTTCATGAACAGGCTTCCCAAACAGATTGGGAAGGGTAATGATTTTATTGCCAAGGCTGCATTTTAACTTCTTTAGTATCTAAAAGTCATAAGCGCCTTGGGACAGTGACATCATCAGAATAGGCTAGTTCAAAACCTTGAGACGGTTTTGGGGTTGGAGGTTTCTGAAAAGTATCTTGCTTCTGTAAATCAATCATTTTCCAGATGTTTATTAGAATTAATGATCCGAGAGCTATATGCCTCTGTAGACAACAGATAATTGGTATTTACATTTATTCTGATATTTAAACTTTCTTTCCTTCCTTGAACACTGATATTTTTTTGTTTCACCTTTCTCATGCCACCATATCACTTTTCCAGATCCTAATCATAAACTCTTCTGTAGTTTCCAAGATCCTTGGAATGAGGTTGAATTGTAGTAAAATGGCTGTAGAATCCTTAGTTTCTAGCCCAGTCACCTCAGGTTCATCACTGCCCTTATTTAAGTGACTGCAATTGTATACTTTGTTAGTGTAATAATAACAAAACAACAACAACAAAATTCTTGGCAATTGGTGGGCATAATCTGTGGGGAATTGCAAACTATCTTCTTATCTCACAAATAATTTGGCTATTCTGATGGTTAACTAAGCAATTATTAAGGGATTATAGAGAGGGGAGTTGGCATCGTTGTTAAATCTTTTCCCCAACCCAATAATCCTTCTCATCTGGTAAGCCAGTAGGGAATATCATCTACAGTTTCAGCCTCAGTAAGACACTCTAAATTATCCATTACATTTAACAGATGTCAGGTTCCCCTAGTCTCCTGGTGGTATAAACCCAGGGTAGCTGGATGCTCTGATGATTTGGTTAACTTAGTATGTGACAATAAACAAAAAAACAGTAATTTTTTATATCCAGGTAACAAAAAAATGAAAGGGGAGGAAAAAGCACTTGATCCCAAAACTTGCTGCTATTTATATATAGGTGTTCCTAATTATGCTATACTATTATTTGTTTAATCATTATTTATTAAATAAATAACACATAAATTGGTTTGCACAACATGTTAAAAAAGCAGCTTAAAAACTCGCAGGAGTTGGATTCACATAAATTGCCACATTGCTGATTTAATTCATGTGTGAACTCAGCTACAAATTGAGGCTGCATTTGCCACATGTAAATCAAACCAAAGTAATTTCTGTTTCATCAGATAAAAGATCACTCACTGCATTTTCCAAATGCCAGCTGTTCTGATATGTCACTACTCCTACCATTTCCAAAATTAAGGCAATGGCTTTACTCATAAATTTACACACAACTGTTGCTTGTTTGGACATTTAAAACTTGATTTATTCAACTATGATTTGTACAAGCCTTTTGGTTACTTACTATCTTTAGCTGCAATTAATGTAAGAAATCACTAGGTTTTTCATTTTTGCCCAAGCAAGGAAACATGTTATTTGCCTGAAAATAAGCAATGTTATATGATGATTGGAAATGTAAAATCTTGGCTTCATCCAAAATGAATACCTATAGTTTCCTGATTCACACAAAACAGGATATTATGTATTGAAATTTTGGGCTTGGCTGCCATGTATTATACACATAGGAAAAGGAACAAAGGAACAAACAAATCAGTGGAACAACTTGCCTCCAGAAGTTGTGAATTTTCCAACAATGGACATTTTAAAGAAGAGACTAGACAACCATTTGATTGAAATGGTATAGGGCCGTGATGGCGAACCTATGGCACGGGTGCCACAGGTAGCACACGGAGCCACATCTGTGGGCACGCGAGCGTTGCTATAGCTCAGCTCCAGCAGACATGCGTGCGCTGGTCAGCTGATTTTTGGGCCTTCTGGTCCCACCGGAAGTTGGGAAATGGCTGTTTCCAGCCTCCAGAGGGCTCCGGGGGTGGGGAAAGCCGTTTTTGCCCTCCTCAGGCTCCTAGAAAGCATCTGGAGCCTGGGGAGGGTGTAAAATGGGCCTACCGGGCCCACTGTGCCATCACATTCTAAAAGCAGGGGGGTTTGGGGGGGGGTCAAACTCGATTTCAATGAGGGCCACATCAGGGTTGTGTTTGACCTCAGGGGGCTGGGGTGGGTGTGGCCAAGGTGGGCATGGCCAGCTCAACATCACTCATGTTGGGGGTACCTCTGGTGGCCTGAGTGCTCTGCTAGCGAAAATGGGCTCCTGAGCTCCGTTTTTGGCTGCAACGGCCTCCTGCAACCCTCTGCTAGCGAAAATGGAGCCACCCGAGAGCCTCTCAAGCTCTGTTTTGCTGGCACCATGGGCCAGTCCTTTGTTGTTTCTAGAGCAGCCCCACAGGCCAGATCTAAGTACCCTGTGGGGCTATATCTAGCCCCTTGGCCTTGAGCTTGACACTGTTGGTATAGGGTTTCCTGTTTGAGCGGGGGGTTGCATAGAAGATCTCCAGGGTTCCTTCCAACTCTGTTATTTTATATTCTAAAGAGGACTGCTTGTAAGCCAAATATTATTATACTTCTTGAAAGAAAATACTTGCTGCATTTAGACAATCAAATTCTGTGAAAGGATCCATTGAAAGTAATTATATTCAAGCCCAGAATCACATTTTAAAAAAAAACAAAACTCATCAGTTACTAGCTTTGTATTAGCTTTGTGCACATTCCTGTACAAATGTGTTTCTTCCTTTCAATGATTTGGTAAGTTTAGGCACCATAGTAACTATAATTACAATTATCATCAAAATATGGCCTGATATCTGAGGTTCCTTCACAAATCACTGTTTCCAAGTGCAGCACATTTGGACTTCTTTTGCTAGATCAAGACTGTAAGATCGTGTGTCTGTATGTGTGTGTGTGTGTGTGTACTTAAAGGCAGAGCAGACTATCCAGAACAGATGTTACTTTTTCAAATTCATATTTTTAAATATACAGTTTTAAGAATGGGTGCTAGAATTTGTTTGCTTTCCAATTCCATCTCATTTCTTTTTTCTGTCTTATCCTTTAGATCTGTGATGGCGAACCTATGGCACGGGTGCCACAGATGGCACGCGGAGCCATCCGTGCGGGCATGGGAGCTGTCGCCCTAGGTCAGCTCCAATGAATATGCACGCCTGCCTCCCTCCCACCGACCAACTGACTGGTCTGCAGAGACACGCGTGCATGTGCAGAGGGGACGGGGGATGGGGGTTGTACGCACATATGCAGGGAGCCAGGGTGGGCATGAACGTATGCATGGTGGGCCCGGGGGGATACAATATGCTCCCTAGCCCCATTTTGGGCCTAGCAGGACTCCGTGAAGCCTCCTGGGACCAAAAATGGGCCGGGGACACACATGCATGTGTGGAAGGGGGACCGCAGGGGGTGAGGGGGTCACGCGTGCATGCGCAAGGGGTGGGGAAACAAGGGGCATGTGCATGCATGCGCAGGCAGGGCATGTGGGAGGCATTGCATTATGGGTGTGGGCACGTGTGCGTGCACTGTCGCACACATGTGTGCGCTTTCGGCACCCGAGAAAAAAAAGGTTAGCCATCAATGCTTTAGATTATAAATACCTTCTGTTTTGATATCGACATATATTTGAAGCATTTAGGTGTTTTACATGTGATGGTTACATGACAAACATGGTTTGGGGAAATAATATGAATGCAGTCATAATGGTTGTATATGAAAGACAGGCAAAATGCAACAAACACATGTAGCTCACTCCTGATCAGATACTTCTCCCTTTCCCAAAGGAGAAGCTATGGCTACGACAGCGCAAGCAACCCTGAAAACTAGAGGTAGGGGTTTCTGGCAAAAGAAGAAGAGAGCTTTGGAAAATCCTCTCGAGTATATTGCTCAACACAAACATCTGTTCTGCAAGAGCCTTACACAGAACCTGCATAAAAAAACCTGGATATCCAACATATGGCTCTGACAAGAACTGAAAGGCAGCCAACAGTTTTGCAGCAGCCACTTGAAGCTGGCATGAAGAAGAGTCTAATGTGGCTATGATTGACACTGCAGCTCAAGGCACCACCGAGCTAGGTTAGGAGAAGATTAGTACGCACAACACTGGCTCGCTATGCATGTGGCTGCTGGGAACAGCAAAGATCTTTAGATGGCATTCAACCAAGAAGCTTGGAGATTGCTAACCAGCAAATGGAGTTAATTTACAGCAGGACTAGAGGCCAGCTCATCTTTCTGCCTGCAGACACTGTCTAAAATATGTAGGATCCTGTCAAAAAAAGAGATGTACTTTTTCCCACCTTTCTGGGAAACCATCCATTTATACAATGACAGCACGAAAAAACGCTATGGCTGTTTTGAAGGAATGGACTTTTGGGAGCTTCCTTATCTTTTATTTCAGCACAGAAGTGATGAAATAAAACTGAAACGATCATATTGAAACTGAGACAATCACAGAGGAAGACAAATTACCTTCTAAGTATGGATATTTACTGTGTATGCCAGCAGCAGAATGTGTCGTCTTGACAATGTGATTACTACAAGCGGCCCGCAGTGAAGACACCAAGGTCCCCTACCTTTACTATTTGTTTAAAATTTAATTTTTGTTTAAATTTGGAGGCTGAATGCACTGAAAAATGAAATGTTGGGTTTCATCCCACTAGTTTTACTTCTATATGTGGGCTCAAAGCATCCACCTTGTGGCCCAAAACCTGATTACTCATAAAATTATTTAAGGAAGAGTGGGTTCTTCATAACCATTATAATCTATCATTTTAGGTGATGCAGGGATGTAATAAAGGGTCAGTGGAGACTGACAGGGTGATAGCACAGTGGGGATCCAGACTGGAGTGAAGAAGGTAGAAGAAATATATATCTGATGCACTCATCCCGTGTGTACATGAAGTAGGGAGCTGAGATTATATATGAGAAAAATGTGGCTCAGTTCAAATAGCATATTTAACTAAGTCAATTTCAGAACAGTTTTATGATCCAGTCCAAATCCTATCTAGTAACTCCTTCTGGAAAAGATTGTAGGTAGCAATAGCAATAGCACTTAGAATTATATTCCGCTTCACACTGCCTTACAGCCCTCTCTAAGCAGTTTACAAGGTCAGCATATTGCCCCCAACAAACTGAGTTCTCATTTTATCAACCTCGGAAGGATGGAATGCTGAATCAACCTTGAACCAGTGAGAATCGAACTGCCAAAATCCTGGCAGCCGGCAGTCAGCAGAAGTAGCCTGCAGTACTGCATTCTAACCACTGCGCCACCACGATTGGTGTAGATTGTAAAGGGGCTTGAAAAACTCCTAACCACACTAAATACAGATATCTTCTATTTGTCCAAGCAACAAGGAAACAGCTATTGACCATAATGAAACCTCACCTGCATTCTCCTGGCAAAAAGGGAATACCATCCAGGACTGAAGAAAATGAAAATAAGTATTCCCCCAAACAGCAGACTTTAAGGTGGTAAGGGTGACTCTGCTGCCAGATAAAAAATAAACAACATGGTTTGATTAACAGTTGACTGTACTGATGAGTATTGTCTGGACATCATATACGGATTGGGATTGAAGGAATGAAGAAACTCGATAATAATTTGTGTGGGTATGTGGATGCACATGTGAACAGATGTTTGTGATTTCAAATGAATCTTTTTTAAAAATGAAACTCAAGATTCCAATTTGCCTTGCAGATTATAATGTGACTTGATTTTTAACAAGTCAAGTTTTTCTACTGTAGAATGGGATAGCTTAAGACTGGTTGTTACTCACTAGGACAGCAAATCTGTGAAATAACACCATTCTCCCCTTGTTGTGATTTAGTATGGCATCTATGACAGAAAATCCCGAACATGGCTATTAGTTCTAAAAGGAAAACTCTCCACAGGATTGTAGAGATAGATCCTGGCGCTTGACCTTGCAAATGTAAGTCAGTTTAATCTTCTGAAAGGAACGAGAACAGAAATATTGAATAACAGGCAATTTCCAAATCTACATGTTCTCCAGAACTGAATCAATGTAAGAAACTATATTTACTGTCTCCTATATCTTCAAGCAATAGACCACTACAATGGAATGGAGAGGAACTGGAATCAGGTGATTATAGTCCATGGGAAGCTCTATTGCAAGGTTGATACATATTCTTGGAGGGACTCCTAAATTAATAGTTGTAAAGTATTTTCAAGAAGTTGTGAAATATTAAGGGGCACAGTGGCAGAGCAGTTAAGATGCTGAGCATGTTGACTGAAGTTCGGCAGTTTGAGTCCCAAGTACTCCATGATGGGGTGAGCTCCCATTCTTGCTCTAACCTAGCAGTTCAAAAGCATGCAAATGCGAATAGATAAATAGATACCACTTCATTGGGAAGGTTACAGCATTCCATGTGCTTTGGCTTGTAGTCATGCTAGCTGAATGACCATGGAAGCATCTTTGGACAATACTGACTCTCAACTAGGAAACAGAGATGAGCACTGCCCCCTAGGATCGGTAATGGCTGGATGGGGGAAACATTTATCTTTTTTTAAAAGAAAGTTTTTATGGAATGATCAGACTTTGATTTTCCATATCAAAATTATGACTTTTATTTGAAGACTGAGGTTTTAATGTTCTTCATTTTCAAGTATACCATTCTGTATGTATTTTGACCTTATTGCTTCCTGTAATGGAAGGATTAAAAAAACCCCATTATGAACACAATTGTAAAGCTAGTGTTTTTAGTTACAATTCAGTTGGTATCCCAGACAGCAGGTACAGCAACAGACAAACAGTGCCTGCAGGCCTCTATACTCTCTCATCTCATGAAAGTTGGTAACAGTGAGCAGATTTTCAATGAATTACTGAAAACTATACAGCAAATAAGATGCTTTGAATTTTATTTTTATTCACAACTAAAGAGTTGTATGAAGATTTGGCAAACTTGTGGATAATTTGGAATAAATTGGAATATCCTCATTTAATAAGTTATTATGGTTGGATTTTAAAAAATACTATTCATTCAAGTATAATGTAGGCTGGCTTTCCAATTTTTTGTGTTGGAAGTGCAATATATAACTAACTAGCCTTTTGAGAAACCAGGTACTCTCTGCCTGCCTGGATCCCTATCTGAGTCTCTCAATCGAGGGCTGGTGTCAAAGTTTCTCCACTTGATGGTGTTCAGGGGAGTTCAATCTCATGGCCTGGAAGCTGGGTCAGGGAAAGCCACAGGGTGTATATACTCCATGACAACCATGAGTTTGTTCCAATAATCTCAAAACACATTAGTGGACTTATGTCAGACTTTCCTTTTGCTTGACAACAGTTTTGTGGTGATCTGAATCTAGTGAGCATTATATCTAGCATGCTGTTGTGGTTAGATCACCTTCTAGTTCAATTAAAATTGATGTTCAAAAGGGAACCTAACTGAGCATGGGGACAAGCAAAAGTTCAAGACATCATGAAAAAGGGGAAATCTTTACTTTTTTACCCCGTTTCCCCCCAAAATAAGCCCGATCGGACTTTTGAGCACATGGCAATAAGGCCAAGCGCTTATTTCAGGGTTTAAAAAAAATATAAGACAGGGTCTTATTTTGGGGGAAACACAGTACTTTCCCTACTTTATTGCACTGATGGAATGTCAGGAGCAGCATATAGATGTAATCATTATTGTTAATAACATTACCTTTTTTTTCCCTATCGATTTTTTTGTTTGAGTTTATACTTCAGTTATATCTGGTTTAGTTAGTTGTTACTTGGTTCCTGTTTTCTTTTTATATATTATGCCATTGCTTTTTTTAAAGGCATAATGTGGTTGTTTTGGTTTGGCTAATACAACATAGCTGCTATAGATGTAATACTCTATCCCCCAGTTAATATAGTTTATTCAAATCACATGAAGTTTCACATGAAGGTAACATGGTTACTATCAACTAGACTGCTCCAGCATTTAATTAATATAAGTTTTAAAAAAATCTTTACCAAATGATATCAAATTCTGTCTTGTTTTTGCCTTGAAAAGTTTGGTTGAAGTTGAATAAAGCTGGTTATTGAATGTATTAGGAATGGTAACACATGTGGGAGAATAAATGGAATGCTTACCAAATGTTTATTTTGTGAACCATAAAATCTCTTCCAAATGAGCATTCAACAATTCTGCCGCTTTGATAAGCACCTTTGGGACACTAAAATTTTACAATAGTTGTAGCTGTTATAACCCCCATAAGCCATTCTGCCAGACAGCACTGGCTGAAACAAGCAATGCTCAGCAATGTTCAATGGCATCCGCTGATCTGTTGAGAGCAGCAGATACACCATTTATGGATCTGACACTGGCACAGATCCCAAAATGCTCACGGGTTCTGCAACTTCATGAAGGCAGCTCCCTTTGTGCAGCAGGCTAACAGTAAACAATTTGAAAACAAGGCAACAACATACAAGAAGAGGAGAAAGAGTTTGGTCCTGTTCACTAGCCAGGTATTTGACCGGTGATTCAGCAAAAGCAATTTTGGCCTGATGAGAGCCTCCATGCTCACTTGTTAGTTTTTAAACAAGGAGAGAAATGATGTATGGTATGGTATGGTGTGGTGTGGTATGCTACGGTATGGTATGTATGATAATAGTCGGTGCCAATGGATGATTTTAGAAATAACATCCTTTGTAAACTCCTTGGCTGTTATCTGTAATTTAATTCACTGAATGACCATGGACAAATATAGACCTCTCTCAAAACCAAACAAATGATCTGACATATATATCAAAGAGCTAATCTTTGGTAGACTTCTCAAACTGATCTAAAATGAGGGTGTCAGCAACCTTATCTCTACTAAAGAAGAATTAATGAGCAGCAGTGACCTCATGTGCCAAGGGTATTCATCACCACACAAGGATAAGGCAAGAATCCAGCAAATACAATGTTGAGAGGTACAAGTGTCAGAACCAGTTTATTTTTATTGGAGATACTGTAACTAATTAAGAATGCCTATCTCCAAATAAAGCAGTGATTTTCCTACACAAATGTCATGAGAGTGCTTGCTGGTTTGCTGGTCAGCCACTGGAGTATAAGCTAGATAAGGGGTAGATATACCAGAAACAGTTCAAAGCACAGTTGATGGGCAGCTACTCAAGGAAGTCCACCGAAGAAAGAAATAGCAGGAAGGCCACAGATTCTGAGAAGCTCAGGAGAAGCTACATTATTATATGCAAGGAATAATTAAATTGTCTGCCCAGCAAAATAACCAAGTAATGACCTTTTTAGTAAAAGCACTATTCTTGGGCTACCCTCCTCATCGTGAGGCCTTGTACCATCAGTCAGAAGTGTTTTATATTAATATGCAAGCTAATCATTCTATTTTTTTCCCATGGAGGGTCACTGAAAATTGATTAGGAAAGAAGTTGGCAGTAATTAATATTGATAAATTTATTGTTTAATCATTAAATGCCACATAGAATATTTTGAATGATTCTTAAGCAGAATTAATAATTTCATTAAATGAAATTCAAATGGAGCATTATCTTACAAGCTCTACGGATAAGACTGTTAAGAACGATAACTGACATAAAGTCTTCCTAGAACAGACCAAAGGCCTAGTTAGCTCCCCCCCCCCCAATAGTAGCCAGTCAGGAAGCTCATGTGTATAAATGAAGAAGCAGCCATGCTGCACGGAAAGTTCCTCATCAACCATATTTAGAACATGAACGGTCACATCATTAGATACATGCTTAGAATAGCAAGTAGGAGCATGTCATGAAAATCAAAAGATTAAATGACCACATTTCCAGGCTTAGAAAAATAAAAACATGAAAAGGCACAATATACCAATAACCAAGGGAGCTGAATATTCAATTTCCATGCCATCCTTTACTAACCATTATTTTCACAAGTTCTATTTTATCTCATTTATAATTAGGAGAGGACACCGACTGTATATATTTAAGACATGATCTCAAATAATCATCAATATTCAAAATACATCTCTTATCAGATTTCATTGTTTCCAGTCATTTATTCAACATGCACAAAATACATGAGTTATTCCATTCCCCGGAAATTGCAAAAATTGGATTACTAATCTTTGATGCATAGTAAAAAATAATTTATGAAGACTATCAATGCAGGTCAATTGCCAATTAAGCAAATGACTAGTGTATGAATTATCTGTGTAAATAAGTTTGATCAACGGCAGGAGGATTTGCAGAACGTGATTTTATTTTTTCATTATTTTTTAACAAAATTACTAGTTTAAAAGCTGGTTTAAAGAAATCTGACTGGTTTTGTGTTGGCTCAGAATCAAAGCAGCATCAGATATACCTAGTACCTGAGAACTCTACAAGGAATATCAAAGTTGTAGGCTAGATATAGAAGGGTCAAAAAAACTTCTCTGATGATGACAGTGCCAGACTGATGCTATCACAAACATTTACATGATCTGTAAGATTTATTCTCTGCGTATATAATTTGACCCATATAAAGGCTGCATTATTAGTTCATTTCCTGTGCTTTTTTGCTGATGTTTTTTGCTCTAAATCAAAAACGCATCGCTGTTATTATAGTTACGTAGTTTCTCTGAAAAGCTCTTTCCTTTCCTAAACGTTGTTCCTAAATTCTATTCTCGAAGTCATTTTTTCTGCATGTCAATATTATTAAAACTAATAGAATATGCTACCTTGTTCAGTATTAACTGCTGATGGGTATTTTTGTTTTCACTCTACAGGGTAAAAGAGGTTGATTTCAATTAGAAGCACTGCTTTAATGTAAAAGAAGAATCTGTTCCATGACTAGATCTTTTAATTCATTAAGCATTCCAGATTATTCTAAAAGGAAAGTGGAATTATCTCCATGTATCCTACAAGATACAAAATTGTAATAAGGGGTAGTGCCATTCTACACCTCTCTAAACAATTCAGAAGCAGAGCCCTCCTAGTACCTGATAAAAATTGACATTTGCATAATACATCTTGATTGCAAAATGCTGTTATCTTTGGCAAACAATGTAAGTCTGACACTACCACAGTCATTACTCTTTGTGAAGTTTTTCTCACTAATGACTTGTTTTACCTTACTGACAATCACAGATAGACAATATCCTGCTTCCCACCACCACCACCCTGGAGGGAAAAAAAACTTTTTCTGTCAGATTTAAGACATGATTGACAAACGCTAATCTGGGAGAGAGATGATAGTGAATCAATTTGCAGCTCTACCTTTATATACTGTAATGGCAAAGCATTTCAGGGATGATGATGTTGATTCAGTGATGACAATCTGAGTATTCAACAGCAAGAGCTAATCATATACTTCAGCCATCAAGCATCGCTTACCAACATATTCAGAGAGGAACACAACAAAGAATGGAGTGACCAGGTCATTAATCCCTTGCACGTAGCCGCTGGCAGGGTGTCGGATGGCCCAGATAAACAGGATTCGTTCAAAGATCTATAGAGGAAGAAGGAAAGCCAGGTGCTTGAGTTAGCCATGCCCAAGGAAAGAGAAAGAAGGAGAAAGCCTGAACAAGAGCAGGGGAGGAAGAGGTTGTGGTAAGAGTTAGAAATGCAGAGTGACTAAAGAAATAGCCAGGGTTGAGGTTCTCAGCAGCAAAAGAAGATTCAGCATACAGTGTACCTGACTCCTAGGATGCCACGTGCAGAAGCCAGCAGAAATTCAGAATTAGATGAATATTCTGCTCTAAAAAGAGTTTATCTATCCTTTTCCATTGTCTATGTGATTAAGCACCTAGAGGGTTACAAGCTGAAAGGCAAAGGAAATGCTGTTTGGGGATTACCTGGCTTCACTTCCTCCAAGGACACATATTCATGGATGGAACCCTGAGGTTGTTTCAACCCAGATCTGCAGCCATTGGAAGTTCTGGGGAAGATCAGATACCTTCTCAACCTTTTTTAAACTTTTCCTTACAAAATCAAAGTTGCTTCTTTGTAAAAGGAGGGGAAAAATACTGGCTAATTAAGCTGTATGCCTGCTTACTTGTTCAAATATTTCATCGAAGGGAATAAAAGGCACCAGGTTGGCACTACTGTCATTAATGTGAACTATCATTAAGCAAATGGTTGTAAATTGAGGATCTTTCAAACAGGTGTTTGGGGGTCAGCAGTTTCATATCAAGTTTAATAAATGTCGCACCTAGTTCAAAAGAGCAGATAACAAAAGGTTTTTTTTTTTAAAAAAAAGCACTTCTGGAAATCCTGGAGAATACAAAATGTTGGGCTAAATTCACAAGTATTCTGATGTGGATTAAGGCAGTTTCCTGTTGTTCTAGTCCAACATGTCTCCTACCTCTGATATGTAAGAGGTAGAGTGACTCTTTCCAAAGTCACTCTCACATATTTAGCTGATGCTCTTATGTCTACTGTTAAAAGTTCCTTATTTTCTGCAATAAGGTTTCTTGTTTATGGATGAATATAGGCAACAAAAGGCCTTCTCACAACTATCTGGTATGGCGAAATTCATGAACCTTAGGATGAGGCTACTGCTAATATGTACACATCAGCTCCAAAACACACTGTCAAGTTCAGTAAATCACTTCTGCAGAATCAGCAAGGTCTGACAGACCATACATTGCAGCTCCTTGACAGAGGTGCTCTAGATTAAGAACAGGGCTCAGACTTGAGGCCCCTGACAGGTTTTTTAGTTGCACACCAGATTTAGAAACATTAACCCCAGCATGCTTCAAGTCCTCATGGTGATTTCTGTAATTGAGAGAACTGACATTCTCCAGAATATATGTTGTTCACACTTCATGAAACATTAATAATAAATGAATAGCTTCTCTGTTACATTTGCATCCACAATGACTGAATTTAGTAGATAAGCATCTGAAGTCTGTTGTTTGAAGTCTGAGAATACAAAATCTTGATGGAGGAATTTATTGCTACTTGTAGGAAACTTGAGCAATATCTCAGTGCCCTTGATATAAATTCCGTGACCAGTTTTCCTTTCAAGAGTCTGCACAGGTTATTTTATAACTTTCAGGATAGTCAGCAATGGCATTCAACATAATTGTGACAGATAGCTCTCATTAATCATACTTTGAACATGGCCATTTGTTTTGCAGCACTACCACTTATATTAATGGTTAAGAAGTCTAGCTCTTAAGCTGATCAAAGCTTTTAAACAGTATGCACAGGCCACTGTCTGCTACAAGGAGAAAAGGGACATACACCAGAAAACAAGCCACAACAATGTGCCTATTCATTTCAAGGCCAACAGCACAGGACCTTGTTAGGTATTTATTTATGCTTCATAAACCTGAAGAACTGAATCAATCTATTATGGTTTTAGACAGACCTTGCATTAGTAATCATAAATTCCCAAACCCAATCAATGCTGACTCCTAAATATAGAAAACCCCATCTCTGCTATATACAAGAGCTAGGAATGGATTAAGATCACTTAAGCTTGACTGAAAAAGCATGATTTGCAGGCATCAGTAAATAATCAGCAGAATCAGATTGGCCAAAGCTAAAACAATTTATACCTTATAACATGTTTCGTTATTAATATTTGGAATTCAATTAATCTAGCCAGAGGTCTGCCATTTAAAACTTTACTAACATAGCTTATGTTCTTAGGCAAGTCACCTCATTGCTACATTGCTACTTAAAAATCAGAGATTATTTCTTCACGAAGTCATTACTTTCTGTTGAAGAGTTTCTAAAAATACTGACTTAACTTCTACAGAGTCTTATCACTAGAGAGCATCTAGAAAGCCCACACAGACCCCCTGCCTTTTACTCATAATAACTTCCTAGATACTAGTAGATCCTCAGAAGACTTATTCTGGGTACTTATTACTGAAAGAAGGATTGAAAATGCCTGGAGAAATGAATCCCTTGGTTTTCATGCCTTGATTTTAAATTCTCCTTCAAAGGTATTCAAAATGGCATACTGTATAGTCAATTTTTCTTCATCAGAACAAAAAATATTTCCAACTGTACTGTTCTTATTGTTCTACTAATCTTACTTTGATTTCAGAATATTGTCTATTCTTCTAATATTGTCATATTTTTCTTCTATTGATTTGTAAGCTACTCTTGGAGTCCTTAGATAGCAGGATATTGGGGGCTATAAACAGAGAGATAATATCAGAACATTATACCCTTGCAACTAATTAAATATAATTGTGCATAGGAAAAATACTTTATCCTATCTAATGCATTCTAAAAAAAATTAAAAATATGGAGAAGTTGCATCTTTTTCTGTTGAAAGCTTGTAATTTCATGCAATATTTGAATATATGGATTCTTATGAAAAGTTCATAATTAGACAGTATTGAAGCTATTGGGCTGTAGATTGAAATGTTAGTCCTGTATAGTTCTTCCTGCTGATTTGCCTGCAGCATCTAGTAATATATCATATATAATGCAATGCCATTGTGTTACGAATTTCTTTATCCCCACAGCAATGGCTGGTAAAATAAAAGGAAACAGAATGCAACATTATCCTATCATACGCTTATATTAATGCATATTCCTAAGAAGAGACAGGGAAATATTTATCTGGTGGCAATGTGCATTCTTTTATAATTTCATAATGATTTTTCATTTCCCAAATGGTGCGCTTAAGTAGAATATTGATAAAATATTCCTGCAAAAATAAGTGTGCCTGCATGATTCATTTATATTGCATTTTGGAAATGCAGCATATATTACATAGCCACCGAACTTTTAGAGTAGAAAGAAAATACTCAAATGTGTGACTTAAAGAAAAAATCTACCAGAAATTCCTTGAATAGTACAAGGCAGTTAACACATCTTAAATTGGTTACTGCTGGGTAACAGTTCTCAGAAAATCAGTAATAATCGGACAAAACAAAAATTTCAGTAAGCATCCTTGGTCACCAACATCAAGAGTTAAATGGCTTAGCAGGGGGGGAAAAAAACTTCTCACCTCTTGAACTAATGGTTGCTGGAACAGAGGGATGAGGGGATTTGTCCGTGGAATGTCTATATGGATCTGAAAATGATTTTTAAGAAAATAAAAAGAAATTAAAGACTGCAAACAAATCTTGCAATCTGCAAATACAAGGCAGCATTTCCATGGCCTAATCTAAATGGAAGATAGAATGTTGTCACTGATTCACAGAGGACCAACATTATAGCATGTTCTTGTTCATCCAACTAAATAGAGCTGATGACTCAAGGATATATGTTAATGATCCAGCACAAATATGCAAGCCTTGCAAGAATAATCCCTTCAAAAGACTACCCTAAAAAATCTAGGTTATTTCCCCACAGTAGCTTATCTCTGGGTCAAGAGTGCCTGCAACTCTTGGAAGATGCCCAGGCAGCAGGTGCACCAGCGTGATGGTTCCAGGGATCAGTTTTGTAGGCAGCATAGGGGAAGCTTTCCTCCCAGCAAAAGAGCAACAAGCCCACACTGTCAATGGCAGGAAGGATACAGTACTATAGAGCTGCTTCAACAGGAAGGAATAGGGAAGTCTTGTGTAGCTTTTTCTTTTCTTTCCAGTGAAGCAATTCCAGTGGCTCTCTCTGGAAAGAAGCAGAAGAAAGCATCCTATTTCCTACAGTAAGGTGTGTTGGAGACCCCTCCCCACCCCTCAAACATACTTCAAATTGTGGATTTCCCCAAAAGCACTGACCTTCAAGTAAGTTTTTGAAGAATAAATACAGTTTCTTGTGCATACATATGTTTATGTGTCTGCTGGGTATATACCGTATTTTTCAGACTATAAGATGCAACAGTGTATAAGATTTCGAAGAGGTAAGCAAGAAAAAAAAAAAAGGTTTTGCCTTCCCTGGCCCTCAGGAGCACTTTGCAGGCCTCCCAAAGGAGGCTTATACTCTGAAAAGTATGGTATGTATATCTGGAATATATGGCCTTCAATATCCGACATAGCTCTGAAAGGCAAAAAGGCTATCTATTCCTGTTCTAGGATCATTAGTCAGATCAGTTTCATGTCTGCTGATTAACGAATAATACCTAGGAAGTGTATATTATTATCTAGTATATTATTGCCAATGTTAATTTGGGAATCTGGAATGGGAAGACCCATTCAACTATAGAACTCACTGAGTGACTGACTGACTTGCCCAGAAACTGTCTCAGCCAATCTATCTCACGTGGCTATTATTCTGCAGGTAAATTTCTTCACTTTCCAAATACATGCTTTGGAGCTCAGAAAAGGTGGGAACATAAATGCAAAGAATTGTTAACTAAGCGAATAATGGTCAGAACTACATGCAATGGGAGCCAAGCTGAATCTAGAGATTAGAAGTCTGAGTACCTGCCGATAGGTATCTTGATGATGCTCCTCATTTCTGGAATCATAATACTGTTCAATGAAGCCAAAATACTCTTCTCGTTTTCGTTGTAAAGTCAGCTTCCTTCGTTCCATACTGGCAGGGAGATAACCCTACAGAAGACAAAACCTGTCAAGTCAAAATTCTTCCACTGTGTTCCACATTCCTATCCAATTTTCACTCCAACCTGCCCAATCCTAGCCCACAAGAAAATATGTTAGGAAAGGATATAGGATTTAACAAGAGTTCAACAAAAAGTTATAGAACCAAAAGTTTGAAAAATGCAGCTTCTTCTAATCAAGTTCTCCTTTGGGGGATGAAACTGCAACTATCAACATTTTTCCTTGCATTAAATGCTTAAAAGCATTGGAGACAGTCTTACTTTGGAAACTACAATTCCAGCATCACATAAAGATTTCTTGGGAATAAGGCTTTTTGGAGGTCAGAAATACTGTTGTCATGTAACTTCTCTCATTTTCTAGAGAGACTGAGTTTGGAATTCATTGACATTCTTGCTTTTTCATGGCATAACTAACATCAAATATGGGCTATTTTTATTTCTAAATCAGTTTTTACAAACCTAAGCATAAATTGTACTGTTCTCCCATGCTACAGTGTCATATTCCTCTCAAGAGATCTCAGGCAGCTTGGTTAAGAAAGACTTGGGCTAAAAATCCAACCAGGAGCTGTGTTTGCCTGGAGCCCAGTTATGCATCTTGGATACATTTTCATTATGTAGATGACACAAGTTGTCCTAGGTCAGAGGATGCAGCACTCACTGATAAAAGTCGCCAAGTCACAGGACGAACCTCTCTGGGGACACCAGGCCAGCTGCATTTCCTCAATTCATCTGCAAGGGGTAACAGTGAATTTATTCATATTAACTTTTTAAAGATGGCAGAAAGGATATACTTTTCTCCCCTCTGTTTCTTTTTATTTTAATTATTTGAAATTTAAAATTGGATTAAAATATATATGGAAATAAAATGATAAATCAAATATCATTGGGACTCTGTATAGACCTACAACTGTACTGCTTTAGTCCTCATACAATCCTTGCTTGATCTCCTCTGAGACTATAACATTAACATTCTTGGCTAGCTTGGCTAGGGATGATCTCACATTGGAATCTCATGTTACACATTGGAATCTCATGTTACACATGTCCACATAAAGGACATTTATAATAACCCAAACATGCTTGCGCCACAACAGGAGGAATGTGGTTGTTTATCTATTATTTTTAGAAACCATTAAAGTTCTTGAGGTACTTTTATCATCCCAACACCTGGACTCACCTAGATCTGTGTTTTGGCTGGACAGAAGCTGCCGGAATTTTTCCAAGCGAGTTTTCTCACGCACCGTCATGGGAGGAGCCCCAGAAGCATTTTGGTCAGAGATGCGAGCGACAAGTGGAATGATGGGTCGGAGTGGGAGGGATTGCTGTTTGTGGAGGGGGTTGCGCGTACAGGCATCCTCTAAAAGAGTTTAAAGAGGTCCATCAGGGGTATATTGGGCAGCAGCAAACACTGGAGCTTCCAGAATCCATTGTTTTCTTCTTGCCTCCAGAATCTCCAATTCCAGGAAGGCTTCCACACCTTTAAACACACACATGGCAAGGAAAGTCTCCAACCCGTGAATTTTCTCTCCCATCACTGAATGATGGCAGAAGCTTCACATGTTGAACTGTTTCCTGCCATGCTGTTATTAAAAAGGTATGCAAAGAACTCGAAGATTAGTCAAGATAAACCATGAACTTATCCATTCCTGCTGACCAAGTTATCAAACTGTTCTGCTTCACTCATTCACCAAGAATCCCTGCACAGGAATACCCTGATATTTTACAATTTTCATAATGCTTGACATAACTGTTAAGGAAAGTGCAGAGATCCAATGATTGTAATGGTAAAAGTAGAATGTTGTATTGTTAGCAATTTAGATGGATCTTAAACCACTTTCACTGATGTCAAGATTACCTGCCCTGTCCATCAACATTACACAAAACCAATGCTCTCTCAGCACTTCTTCCATCGTCTCCACCTATTCAATCCCTTCCATCTGTTTCCAGATTTCAGGCTCTTTCATTCCTTCTTCCTTCAGCATGCTAAACAACAAAATCAATAGCACAGAAGAGGAAGCACCACACCTCAAAAGCAATCTAGCACCCCAACTTCCTCTATACTTCTAATATACTTCCTCTATACTTGCTAAAAAGCCAAACAATTTCCAGAAAAGAAATAGAATGAGGTATGGGCTTTGATGCCATCTGGTGGTAGGTTTGCTATCAGATGACTAATTTTTCAAAGTCAGAAAGCAGAATATACTTTGCTCATCATTGCAGTATGCAAGGTAAGGCATGCATTATCTTAATTGTTTGATTAATATTAGGAGTGTACAATTTCTGGCTTGAGGATGCCATTAGGATTTGTGGCAGAACCCATTTCAAGGGGAACTTTAGGGATCATGCAGGGTGAAATGGGTATCTCTAGAGTATCTGTAAAGATTAAGGTACTGATTTTATTCCCTAAAGTTCAAAGCCACTTATGAAGCTGTCAACATTTTGGCCATTTTGGGAGTGGAACAGAAACATAATTCTGGTAGGCTGCATGATGCTTCAGGCTGTATATTTTACACTCATAACTCACATGCAATATCAAGATTCTGTGGTCAAAACTCTATGTTCATCCCAAAAGTTTCAAACATTTTTTGAGTACCAGTTCACTAACTGAAAGGCCTTTATCTACAGAAAGAGCAAACTCAATCACCCCCCACCTTCCAATAAACATGCAATGACTATACTTGATATCAGTTAGTAAGAATGACTAACAGATACAATAACTACTGCTCATAAGAGCATATCAGATCTATGTGTGCTCTGTAAAGGAATGTACTTTTAAAATACAGCATTATGATTTCACCAGCAAGAAAAGCCAAGGTCTACCAACTACAGTACATAATCAGATCCCAGGATTCACCTTGTCTAGCACTCAAATATAAGGTAACCAATGTCGATAAATACATATGAAGTTCAAGAACATGTTTATATATCTGCATCAATGTATTTTGTTCCTGCTAAATACGGGACAAAATAAAAAGTTAAAAAAAGCATGAAAGTCTTGTTTCCTGGGATATTGTACTTAACTAGTCACCAGCTTTCAGGATTTCATCACAAATTAACCACACACATAAGAGGCTATTTCTTCGTCCATAAGAAAAAAAAATGCATTTCTTGGCTAAAACAGATTGAAGGTTTTGAGAATATTCCATTCTGCATTTGCCTACAAACGCAGCATCTGTACAGAACTGCAGAGTTCACTCTCACAAATTTGATGGGATATAGCAATACACTGCAAAAAAAGCCAAGCGCCATAAGCAACATACCAGGTCCTCTGGATAGCTGGGCTTCACTATTGGATTTGATGACTTTACAATTGATTGGTGCGTCACTGAGAGCTGCCTGGGGCCACTCGGGTTTCATACGCTGTGATTTTCTGCTGTGATTTTCTAGGACTTGTGCTGCTGTGGCCTTGGCCACTTTAGAGTTCAATGTTTGGAAAGATGAGAAATCTTCATCTTCGTCATCCCCAATATCCCAAGCATCACTAGTGTCCCGAGCAAACTCATGAAAACTGCTGGCCTTCTTATTTTTCATAGATAGCGTGTTGATCTTGGAGTGTTCCTTGATGAAGCTAAAAAAAGTAAAGTGATAACACTGTATTGAGAATTGCTCAGTTTTGATATACAAATTTTCCTTGCCTATGATAATCTTTCATCACCATTTTCATTTAATGTATCAGTGGCTCTCCCTCCATCTCATTGTTCCCTCTCTTCCCTTTCAGTGAGCCAAAGAACAGAAAATAATTTTAGGCAAGAAGCAAAATACTTCTGCCTAAGTCCATGATGTAAAGGGCAGTCTATGAAACTTCCTGTGTGGTAAGCAAAGTAAAACTCTGCTTTTATGTTATATAAGTAGAATACTAAAGAAGTATAAACCATGCATATATAAGACATGTAAAAATAGAAATGTTAATATACTATTGCTCAAATTAATATGATATTGAATAAAGACACAATTAATCCCTTTGTTTGAACAATACTGTTAATTTGCACTCGCTTTACTTTCAGTTATATGAATCATGATCCTAGCATCAAAGAACCCAGGATATAGTCTTTGTCTGTTCAGATCAAAAAACCTAAATGAATTCCAAGAAAGTAAGGTAGATCAAATGGAATTTTAAATGCAAAAAAAAAAAAAGGAATTTCTTAAGAATACATCAGGAATCCCTACCAATAATCCAAAGCTAATGATGGTACTGAGCCCCCATTAGTTCCACTGGTCTTTGCTTTAAAAAAAAAAAAGAGGAGGCAAAGGAACCTCACATGCACATTTTCAGTCATAAATTTCAGTCATAAAACAATAATAAAAGACCAAATTTAGCCAATTAACATAAAAGGAGGAACATATCACTAACACTGATTTCTAGATACAGTGTTTCTCAACCTTTGCTGGCTGGGGAGTTCTGGGAGTTGAAGTCCACCCATCTTCAACTGGCCAAGATTGAGAAATATTGCTCTAGGTCCTAGGACCGTAATGGCAAACCTATGGCACAGGTGCCACAGGTGGGACGCAGAGCCATATCTGTGGGCACGCGAGCATTACCCTAACTCAACTCCAGCGTGCATGTGTGTGCCAGCCAGCTGATTTTGGGCCTTCTGGGCCCACTGGAAATCGGGAAATGGGCTGTTTCCAGCCTCTGGAGGGTCTCCAGAAGGGTGGGGGAGACTGTTTTCACCTTCCCCAGGCTCCAAGAAAGCCTCTGGAACCTGGCGAAAAACGGGCCTTCTGGGCTGACTGGAAGTCATTATTCCTCCTCCCACCTGAATAGTATACTAATTGCATAGATAGATATATAGATCTATATTTTCATCGTTCATATAGTAATCAATAATGTATAGATTAAATTCAGTGACTCCAATACAACCACTTCAAAGTTCAGCAGTTAATGTTCTTGAAGTAATCATCCTTATCCTGATTGACACTAAAATTGGCCTATGCATGTCTTTGGCCTTCTTAAATCCCACCTGTCCCTTTCCCTTTACAAAGATTCAATCAGTAACTGAAGCACTGATAAAGATTTACAATGAACGACTTAATAAATGACTTATGGGTTGTATAGCCCATAATATAAATGCAATAGGTTAAGCAATATCAGTGTGAATGAAGGATAGCCAAAAGTAAAAAAAAATCTCAAAAGTAAATCAGCATAGAATTTATATATTTATGAAATGAATATTTCACATTTCTTCATAAAATCATATTCACTATTTAAATGACACCTAGTCATAACAACCAAGTAGTTAATACTTAATTCATTTAAATACTAATTCAAGTCTGAAATTTTACAGGTTTTCCCCTTTCCACTGTTATGTTTGTAAAAACCAAGCCTCTTCCTGCCAAATAAAAACAAAGGAATAAGAAAACCTCTCTCTGGGGAAAATGCTACACAAAATCCCCATGCACCTATTTATTTACAAGTTGCCAAACTTCATTCCCTTAAAATGAACTACTAGATCTGCAAATCTGATGTTAAACAACAATCAAGTAATAACTGTGTTGATTTCCAATGATGGTAGTTAATGGAGACATAATACTCCTTATTTCCTAAATTAGGATCAACACTTGGAACCCAATTGAATCCGGTATCCCTGAAACAGACCAAGCAGAATTGGACTGCTTCTAAATGTCTAAATCAATATTTCAATCAAATAGTTTGATCAGTCTAATATACCCCTTTACATTCCTCATATTACTTGGACATAGATCATGTAAACCAGACTGACACTAAAACTGTACTACATATGTTCATTGCTCTTTGAAATCCCACCTGTTCCTCTCCCTTTACAAATTAGCACAGATGTTCAATTTTATAAACTATTGGTTTCCTGACTCAGGGAGGGCAATGATTGTGAAGATGTCATCCCATAATGATTTAATAGTTAAACCATCATCTCACTATATGTCCTCCGCTTAATGGCCAATAGTTTTTTCAAGAAAGCAAAATATAAACCTCAAAGGAGTACTGATGGTTCAAATAGAGTATCCAAGTACTTCAGTAAAACATCATCAACCAAGGTAATATATTTTCCTATTGTAAAAATGCCTTCTCATAGAAGAGGTAGAATAATTTGCCATTTTTACTATATATAGGTAGTCCTTGTTTTACAGCCATTCATTTAGTGACTGTTCAAAGCTACAATGGCACCGAAAAAAGTAACTTATGACAGTTTTTCACACTTACGACTGTTGCAGCATCCCCATGGTCACATGATCAAAATTTGGGTGCTTGACACCTGGCATGTATTTATGACAGTTCCATAGTACAGGGCTCATGTGATCACAATATGTAATCCACCCAGCTGGCTTCTGACAAGCAAAGTCAATGGGGGAAGCAAAATACGCTTAACAACTGCAGTGACTTGCTGAAAAACAGGCAAAAAAAGGTTGTAAAATGGGACAAAAGTAAGCACTAAAAAGTACTTACTTTTTTGTGAGCCGTGGGTCCAGTGGAGGATGCTGAGCTCCATAAACAGGTTGAATACTGTAAAAGAAACAAGACACACAACCAATATTAGATGTATATTTTGCCTTTCCTTCAAGGCAACCTCAATTTTCCTCTATATAGCAATGTTTCTATGAGACAGAATGGGCTGAGAGATCGGGTCTGGCCCAAAATAACCCAGTGAGCTTTGATGTCTGAAAGTGAATCTGAATTTGGGTCTTCTTCACACTAATGCAACATACAGCACTGGCTTTGAAAATGACCATACAGTATTTCAATAACCACAGAAACAACTTCAGCATCCTCAAAGTTTCATAATAATTCAGAGTTGAAGGGTAGTTCTTTTAGGAGGAGGTCAGATAATTCTTTTGAACTGCTATGGTAATATGAGATTAAGAGTGAGGTTGTGAAAAGTTAGGAATTAAAAGCAGAACAAGTCTTCAACTCCAGTCATAGTATTAGAATAGCTGGGTTTGGTGCTCTATAGCAACTAATGACATTGCCTTTCGACATTACAACTGCTACAGAAATATTTTAAAGAATTTTTAAAAATCACTTTGGCTTTGGTTACATGAGAACCAGACGATTATGGGTTATTCAATAAACCAATCCCACACAACATAAAACAACTAGTATGTAAAAGAAAAATCGTGACCTAATTTGATAATTAAGCAATCAGAAAGGGATTCTACTTAAAAGGCTTCCCCATTCCTCAAGGAGGGAGGGAGCCAGATCTTAACTGCTTTTTAAGGCAAAAAAATTAGGGTCTGTTGCAGTGGTGAAATCCAAATTATTTTACTACTAGTTCTGTGGGCGTGGTGTGGCATGGTGGGCATGGCAGGGAAAGGATACTGCAAAATCTTCATTCCCACCCCACTCTGGAGCCAGCCAGAGATGGCATTTGCTGGTTCTCCAAACTACTCAAAATTTCTGCTACCGGTTTCCAGTACCTGTCAGAACCTGCTGGATTTCACCCCTGCTGTAGTTCCAGTTTGAACTGTGGAGTTCTTAATGGTCTCTGAGCTAGGCTATTTTCGTGCAGACTTTTCATAACCCAACTAGGCAACATCATCAGTGTGTGAGAGAGGATGGGGTTTGCATCCTATTGCATACAGGACAAGGTTACTATTGGGATGACTAAGAAACTCCAGAGCTGAAGCCCAGGCTGGAGAATTAAAGCATCTGAAACACCGTGACACATCACTACTGCACTGATCCAGAGAAAAGGATATGGATTTGTCAATGATGACTTTAACCCAGCCAGTATTCAACTCTTGCAGAGCAAGTTTATGCCCATGAACTTTTAAGATCCTATGTTCTCCCAGTCTCTAAACCTCTTAACTGCAGAGTTCAGACCAGTGGTGAAATCTAAAATTTGTTACTACCGTGGACGTGACTTGGTGGTGGTGGGGCAATGTGACTGGGTGGGCGTGGCCAATTTTTTTTTAACTTTTAAAACCATTTTTTTAACAACCTCTTCGGCTCTGATGATCCAAGCTGAGTTGCCTGATTGTCAGAGGCATTTAAAAGAAAAAAACCCTGACAAAACTATGCAGAATTTTAAGGACCAATTCAATAAGCATTTTAAATAAAGCTATCCAGCTATAAGGAAAAGCAGTAACAGAACTGACAATCCATTGTAAACACCTCTCCTTTACTTCGTGCCAAGTAGTCATGTGGAAGTGATTTCCCATTTTAATAAGGAACTCTTTCTAGTTTCCACGACATTTTGGCCCAAATCAAAATATCGCTTCTATCCCTTTTAGCAGATTTAGCAGAAGCCAGCTGACAGAGCTTTATGTATGCCAAGTGATTTTTTTTTCCTGCTTAGTCTGGAACTAGTTGCCTGATAGGGAAAAAATCATATGCTCATTGTTTTCTAGCCCATATATAACATGTATACAAAATTGCAAACTATGTCTATTATAAACAATTTATGCACATTTACATTACACAGTTCTAGAAGAAATAAGATAGCCATGTTTGGAAATCCTGTATAAACTGACTATTTATTATCTGATAAAAATTATCAAGCTTCAGGGTGTCATAAAATAAGGGGAAACCTTGCACTCCCTTCTGCTGGTGTAAGATATCACAGCACTGATGATGTTGCAAAGTACTCACATCAAAAATGGAAGAAGTTTATATTTACTGGTTGGCTCAGGTTCAAGTTGGCTCATTTGCCTTCTTCAAACCAGTCTAGCTGGTTGAGTCAATTTTATTGTTTAAAACAACTATAGATAAAAGCTTTTTCACAGAAAGGCAGAATTATATGCAAGCAGGATGTGGCACTATGATAAGACATCCAAAACCAAAAAGCTGCTACAGCACTTACAAAAATACTGTTTCTTTCTTTTCAAGTGCACATATTATACAACATTTGTCTGCAATGTTCCTAGACTTCTGAATTGTCCAAGTATTCTCATAGTCAGAGAAGTTAAGAGTAATAAAGATAGAAACAAGAATTACCTACTTGGGAAGAATTTAAAGCTACAAAGCATTCCAGACACCTTACAGTGGTAGTTACACGGTCAAGATGAGGTTAGAGGACCAGTCTATTAACTATATAGGTTTTGCCTCAAATTGCTATCCATGAAGACTGCTTCTTAGTTTCTCTATGTTTTTTTTTCAGTGGCATATTTATTTCTGATTTTGTCAATTCATTATTTCTTAATTCCTTTAAGACTGCAAAGAAAATTTTTTTCCTCACATTTAATTAGAAAAAGGGAGCAACCTAATCAAATCTCACAATCTAAATGATATAATTAAAGAGAAAATATTGGAATATTCCAAAATGTTGAAATATTGGAAAATATTCCACTGCTGATGCTCAAGTACCTCTACACCCAAAGTAGTAAAAGAGGAAGTTAAGAAAAAGATGCTCAAGAATATGATCTTATATGAGAAAAGCACTGAAAGTTTATGCATGCATAAATTTTAACAAGAGGCCAAATTTTACTAGAAAGACCTTAGTTTGAAGAAGATAAAAGAAACCTACAGTATATTTGTTCAGCACTTCTTACACATATGGCTTATGGGAGGAGGAAGAGAAGTAGGGGGACAAAAATCCCTCTTAAATCATAACTCCTTATCATTCAAATATTAGAGTTTCCCTAAGTTTTATGGGTGAGGTGTTACAACAGGGGCCAGTTGCTTTAAAGATATAACTCTCTTAAGAAAACTGAAAATTCGAGTCTTCTGCTCCAGCCTTGTGTTATGGAAGTTCTCCGGAGGGCTTTCTGGGCTGATGGTAGGGAAAAGTTTTGTAATCATTGCTCTAAAGCCAGCCTAACACATTCGTTCGATTTAAACACGATTGATTAATTAGGGTTTTCATTTCAACTTTAACCGGAACTCTCCGCAAAAAGCATTGGCCTACTAAGCATCACACAGAGATGCAAACCGATCAGCCTGCACGCCAATGAAGACACAGACGGCTTTCACTTTCTCGGGGAAAGCGGCAAGATCTGCACCTGCCTAAAGCTCTACCTCGACTGCCTCCCTAACTATCAATGCGGCCCGCAACGCAGAGGTGGCCAGGGCATCGTATTCCCGGAGGCGGGTTTGGAACCTGAGAACCGATCAAATTAGTTGCTCCGCCACTTTTGATTAAAAAGACCGGGAGCGTCACATCTCCGAGTGGCAAAAGGGGGGTGGGGGTCAGGACTGCGGGATGCTGCCGATGAAGAGAGGCAGCCCCACGGCTGGGAAGATCCAACTCTTGCCTTCCCTGCCAGGCAAGGGGAAATCCCCTTCTTCAGACCACCTCCAGGGTTCTCCCTACTCCTCCTCTATTCACAGGAGCGAGCGACTGAAGCAACTATTCGCTTCAAGAGCAGAGGGGCTCGCCTCTTCAAACGCATTTCCGAGAAATGAAGGGCGACAAAAAAACTAGGAGCCAAGCCGGCTTTGCTAAGTCAACCTCTGCTCCCCGGGGAACAAACGGATCGGTCGGCATCGATGCCCGGACAGAGCCTCCTTTACTCACCTGCCCGGTAGCTTCGCGCTCCGTTTCCAGAACTGCTTGTTGCTTTCAGCGGCCATGCCTCGGACAAAGGCCGAGGCCCTCGCTGGCCCGGTAGCGAGAGGGGACAACCCGGGGCGATGGAGCCCGAATCCTCCGGCCGAGACCGTTTCACCTCCTCCTTCCCGGGGTCCCTTTGCCAGTCCCCAGAGCCGCCATCTTGGATTCGGGCGGGTAGAATGCACCTATTGGCTGTTGGACGGAAATCCCCAAAGCTTGACCAATCCAGAGTCCCATCTGTAGATCCACGTGAAGCAGGAAGGGAAGAAGAAAAACCCAAATCGGAGGAATCAGAAACCTGCCAGAGAATGAGAGGCGGGACAAGCGATCACAAGCGATAAGGGGGCGGTGGGGAGGGGGATGCATGGAGGGGAACGGGTGGGGCGGGGGAGCGAGTCACCTGCGCTCCAGGGAAGGGGAAGCGGGAAAGGCGGTTTAACTGTCAAACCAGGCGCGGGAAGGGAAGAGTTGTGTATAAAGCAGGTCCACTGAAAGTCGCTCCAAGAAGGTATCGATTTGAGCATTCAGGAAGTGCTTGAGGTTTTTTTTTTTAAAGAAAAAACGAAACAGCCCCATTTATTTGTCCACATTGTCGCATGTACATAAGTTTGAAATGGACCTTCTTCCCCATTGAAACCTAGAGATAAACAGTTCAGCAAGTTAAATTAAAAATATAAATACAAAATCAGATGGAAACTTTACAGTAATTCATGTTTTGATAGATGGATGGACAGATGATAGACAGATATATATTTTTTTCTCTCTTCAATTATATTCAATTTCTGGCAAGATATTTTTTCAGAAGTAGCCTCCTTCCTAGGGCTGAGAAGAAGTGACTGTTTCAAGATCACCTAGCTGTTTTTGTGCATAAAGCCGGATTAGAATTAAGGGCTCCCAGTTTCAAGTTTGATGCCTTAACCACTGGATATTTTTCGACTTACATGTGTAATTGACCATGCAATTTTGCTCGTAAATTTGCTCGTAGACTGTTAAGCGGGTTGCCAGTGACCATGCCTGAATTTTCAACTATTTTTGTGGTGGTCATTAAGCAAACCCACTTAATGGGGCCTTTTTTGCAGGAAAAAAGAAGTAAACATCAGTTTCAGGCTAAAATATCATAAATTGCAGTCATGGGACTGACGTGTTGCAAAAGGCCATGAATGCAGGTCAGTTGTGTCTTCTGGGATTGGTGGTTGTTGGAACTTTGAATCTGGGTTGTAAATAGTTGTTTCATAATTTTAAATGGTTGTTAGGCAACTGGCCTTGAGGATTACCTGTACACCAAATTGGCCCTGGTCCATTATATGGCTCCCTTGTAAAAAGGAAACTCTCTCCTGTTCTTGTAACTACAGTAATCATAGTCCTCAGCTTATGATCACAATTGAGCCCAAAATTTCCATTGCTAAGCAAAACAGTTGTTAAGTGAGTTTGCCCCCATTTTATGACTTTTCTTGCCATAATTATTACGGTAACATGTTTAGTCATGTTTAGTCACAGAGATGTCTTCGGACAGTGTTGGCTCTTCGGCTTTCAAACGGAGATGAGCACCGCCCCCTAGAGTCAGGAACAACTAGCACATATGTGCGAGGGGAACCTTTACCTTTATCTATGACATGATATATAGATAGTCCTCGACATACAGCCACATTTGAGCTCAAAAGATAGTTGTTATTTGAGTTTTGCCCCTTTTATGTCCTTTCTTGCTAGAGTTGTGAAATGAATTACTGCAGTTGTTAAGTGAATCATTTGGTTATTAAGCAAGTCTGGCTTCCCCGATTAACTTTATCTATGAAGATTCTCATCCAAGTCATGGTTGTTCCAAAGGTTCCAAAAGGCAAGTGGACTTTCTTGGTTTTTTCTTTGAAACCATTTCACTTTCTAAAGAACAAGCTTCTCCGATGAGAAACAAAATGTTGTCAAAGAAAAAAACAAAGTCCATTTGCCTTTTGGAAAAGTAACTTTGGAACACCTGTTGACTTTCCTTGTTGGAAATCAGCTGGAAAGGTTACAAACAGTGCAATATTATAAATACATGCTAGTTGTCAAACATCCAAATTTTGATCACCTGACAATGGAGATGCTGCAAGGATAGGGGTTGCTCCTCTGTTCTGGTCCTATTAGACCTGTCAGCAGCTTTTGATACCATCGACCATGGTGTCATGCTGCACCTGCTTGAGGGACTGGTGGTGGGAGGCACCGTGCTGCGGGTGATTCTCCTCCTATCTCTCTGACCAGTCGCAGTCTATGTTGGCAGGGGGGCAGAGGTCGACCTCGAGGCGCCTTGTTTGTGTGGTGCCGCAAGGGAAGACCCTGGATAGCTCAAAAGGCTAATAAGCAAACTAAAGCCTGTTATTAACATCCAGCTGTCTAAAATTGCACCAGTTCGGGTCTCACCAGGCTCAAGGTTGACTCAGCCTTCCATCCTTTCCAAGGTAGGTAAATTGAGGACCCAGTTTGTGGGGATAATAAGCTGACTTTGTATAAAATATACAAAAGTATGAAGGCTATTGCTTAACGCATTATAAGCCACCCTGAGTCTTCAGAGAAGGGCGGCATATAAATTTAATTAAAAAATAATAATAAAAAAATAAAATAAAAAAGAGTCGATTCTCTCGCCGCTCCTGTTCAACATTTATGTGAAGCCGCTGGGTGAGATCATCTCTGGGTTTGGGGTGCAGTGCCATCTGTACACTGATGATACTCAGCTGTACATCTCCACCCCAGACCATCCCAATGTTGCCCTTGAAGTGATGTCCCAGTGTCTGGAGGCCGTGTGGGTCTGGATGGGGAGGAACAGGCTCAGGCTCAACTCTTCCAAGACCGAGTGGCTGTGGCTGCTGGCGTCCCGATATAGCCAGCTGGCACCATCGCTGGCTGTTGGGGACGAGTTATTGGCCCCCACGGAGGGGGCTCGAAACTTGGGCATCCTCCTGGACACATGGCTGTCTTTAGAAGAGCATATGACGGCCATGGCCAGGGGGGCTTTTTATCAGGTTCACCTGATATGCCAGGTTTTTTTAAATTTTATTTATATGCCGCCCTTCTCCGAAGACTCACAATGCGTTAAGCAATAGCCTTCATATTTTTGTATATTTATACAAAGTCAGCTTATTGCCCCCACAAACTGGGTCCTCAATTTACCTACCTTAGAAAAGATGGAAGGCTGAGTCAATCTTGAGCCTGGGGAGATTCGAACTGGTGTAATTGCAGACAGCTGGATGTTAATTACAGTGCTTTTGTCTGCAGAGCTAAACCAGGCTCAGTTGCACCCCTTTCTGGTGTATCAGGCATAAGGGACTCCTTATGCACAGTGCCCTCATCACTTCTCGCCTGGACTACTGTAACACTCTCTACATGGAGCTCCCCTTGAGGAGCACCCGGAGGCTCCAGATGGTCCAGAATGCGGCCGCGCGGGTGATTTCAGGAGCAACATGGCACTCCCATGTGACACCTCTCCTGCGCGAGCTGCACTGGCTTCCGGTGGTCTTCCGGGTGCGCTTCAAGGTATTTGTTCTCACCTTTAAAGCACTCCATGGCTTAGGACCAGGGTACTTACGAGACCGCCTTTTGCCACTGATAACTTCCCACTGGCCAATACGCTCTCACAGAGAGGGCCTCCTCAGGGTGCCGTCGGTCAGGCAATGTCGGCCGGCGGCCCCCAGAGGGAGAGCCTTCTCTGTGGGGGCACCCACCCTCTGGAACGATCTACCCCCAGGAATACGACTGATCCCGGATCTCTGTACTTTCTGTTAGGTCCTGAAGACTTTTTTGTTTCAACAAGCCGGGCTGGCCTAAAAGGATTTTAATTGGATTAGTTTTTTATATTTTATAGATGAGGGGTTTTTAAATTGGGAAGCCAATTGATTTAATTATATTTTAACTTATCTTAACATTTATATTGTATATATTTTAATTTTGGCTGTTCACCGCCCTGAGTCCTTCAGGAGAAGGGCGGTATACAAATTAAATTAAATTAAATTAAATTAAATTAAATTAATTAAATTAAATTAAATTAAATTAAATTAAATTAAATTAAATTAAATTAAATTAAATTAAATTAATTAAATTATTAAATTAAATTAAATTAAATTAAATTTAAAAAATAAAATAATATAATATAATAAAATAATAAAATAAAATAAAATAAAATAATAAAATAAAATAAAATAATAAAATAAAATAAATAAAATAAATAATAAAATAAAATAATAAAATAAAATAAAATAAAATAATAAATAAAATAAAATAATAAAATAATAATAAAATAATAATAAAATAATAATAAAATAAATAAAAATAAGTGGTAACAGATGGTCATAAGTCACTTTTTTCAGTGCCATTGTAACTCTGAATGGTCAAAGTCAAGGGTCACCTGAATAGAGGAAGAATTTTTGCTTAAATGTAATCAGACTTCATACATACGGTTAATTTTGCCATAGTTGCATATTTCCCAAGTTTGGAGATGACTTGATCTAAGTCCCTTAGGATTTAAAGATTTATCCTCAAGAATATAATTCTTGACCAGCAAGCTAATGCTAAAATTTGCGATAATGGTACTAAGTGGAATATATAAAATAATTCATGTGATAAATAAATCCTAGTTTATTCCTTTAAAATGTTATGTCAAAACCTTGATTGACCAAAGCTATAATAGGTAGTGAAGGCTGGTATCTGTTGTCCATAAATCCATAAATCTAAATCCAAGTCTCATAAGTTATGGCTACCATTAGGTATTCAATATACTGAATGATTGAGGGTATTGTTTGTCTTCCAATGTTGCAGAGCTAGACTCTTATCAGTATAAAGGACATGGAGAATATATTTTCATTATCCACTATTCACTACCATCTAATAAGTACATACAGGTAGTTCAAAAGAATATAAAAATATTAAATATTATTGCAAAGTCAGATTAATATGCCTTATAACTTTTTCCTAGATCATAACAATCTTAGGATATCACAAAAATGTTTTCAGTGAAGTATTCCCACTTTATTTATCATTTACCCAATGATTTAATCATTCCTTTTCTATACAAATTCCAAAGGTAATAAATTTTAAATATTTATTTATTTATTATTTATTTACTTACTTATTATATTTCTATACCGCCTTTCTCCCATAGGACTCAAGGTGGTGTACAGTCAAGAAAAAATATAGATACACAAACATCATAAAATTGCTAATTAAAATTATTATTATAACATAGTTTGGCCCAATTAAATAGAACCCAAAATTAGATAATATTTTAAAATCTTTCACATGTTCATATGTTTAGCCCTGCCTGTTGGAACATCAGGGTCTTGAGGACACAGCGGAAAGCACAGAGATCAGGGATATTTCGTATCTCAGGGCAGTTCATTCCAAAGGGTTGGAGCCCTCACAGAGAAGGCCCTCCCCCTGGGAGTCACCAGTCGGCATAATTTGACTGACGGTACCCTGAGTAGTCCCTCCCTGTGAGAATGAACTGATCGGTGGGAGGCTATTGGTGGCAAAAGATGGTCTCGTAGGTACTCAGGTCCTAAGCCATGGAGCGCTTTAAAGATAATGACTAACACCTTGAATCGCACACGGAAGACCACCGGGACCCAGTGCAGCTCGCATAGAAGAGGTGTTACATGGGCGCAACGAGCTGTGCCCATAATCATTCGCGCAGCTACATTCTGGACCAGTTGGAGCGTCTGGGTGCTTTTCAAGGGGAGCCCCATGTAAAGAGCATTACAGTAGTCCATACGGATATTACTTTTTGTTCAATAGTCTAAGATCTATTAACATTTTTATATAGTTGTAATACTATTTACTTGTTTACTGAAAATGGGGATCTCTAATTCCTTGTTCAATTCAGTCTTTAAAATTTGAATATCATATCGATTTATTGATCAGAAATATTTAAACTAGAGGAGAGAAAACATCAAAATGCACCAAGAGAAAGATGAGAGAAAGCATCAAAATCCAGGCAAGATGGGCAGCATATACATTTAATAAATAAATACATTTTCCAGAAATAATAATTTAAAAGGATATAATGGTGATAGGAGATACATTTAATCTTCTATATTTTCAACCCTAAACAAAGCCCAGGAAGGAGAATATATGATAAGTGAAACCATCTGAAATTTGGAATAAGTCAAAGGTTAGGCATGATGGTACAGTATACAGGTAGTCCTCAACTTATGACTGCTTGTTCAGTGACCATTAAAATTCACAATGGTGCTGAACAATGGGGATTTATGATCAGTCTGCATAGTTGTGGCTGTTGTATCATCCCCAGGGTCATATATTGGTGCTTGGGTGCCCTGCTTGCAATTATGATAGCTCAGTGAGCTATGGTCACATGACTGCCATTTGTGACCCTGTCAGTTTCCCAAAAATAAAGTCGCCCTCACCATCTTTCTCCCAAGGATGCCGTTAAAGAGCATGAGATTCCAGAGATCTTGCATTCTTTAACACACACCCACAACCTTGCCAGCATGCTTGTGCATATGGAAAAAAAAACACAGTTGAGTTTTACCTTCAATCTAGGGGCCATATCCCACATCTGGAGTTATTTTATAAATCCTTTGGAAAATCAAAATTTATCTAGCATGCATATTTTGTCTGAATTTTATCAAAAAGGTTTTTCCATATGAAGTGATAGAACTACAGTTTTGTATTATCTGTCTTTATTCAAATCAATCAGATCAAAGCTGCATATTATCCATACTATCTTCTTTCAACAAACTCTGGTCTTTGGTTGTTTGGTTTGAAGTTTTGACTGGGAAGAGGTTACTGAGGTTACTCAAATAATTTGGGACCTTACTGTTAGAGGGTATATAATCTACTTAGAGTCTTTTGGAGTATAGAGCATTGTATGAAACCAAATAAGTAAATAAAATGTTTCTTAATTTGTTGTGTAAGTTGTAAGTATACAGACAGTCCTCGCTTAGCAACCACTTGTAAAGTGACTGTTCAAAGTTACAACAGTGCTGGACAAGGAGATTTAAAACCAGTTCTTGAAATTGCGACCATCATAATGTCCCTGCAGTCAGACTATTGTAATTTGTGCACTTGGCAACCTGGATGCAATTATGAGGTTGCAGTCTCCTGTGGGTCACATGATTGCTATTTGTGACCTTCATTGCTGGCTTCAGATAAGCTGGCGCAAAGTGCAGTGGAGCAGGCAGTCCTTAGGATCCCTATTGTGGCTCATGTCATACAACTGTTTCGCAAGCTGCACTGGTTGCCGGTTTGCTTTGGATGCAATTCAAAGTATTGATAATCACTTATAAAACCCTTCATAGCATGGGTCCAGGTTACTTGAGGAACAGTCTCACCCCAGTGGGACTGGCTCGCCCCATCTGTCCCGGAAGTGAGAACATACTATGGATCCCATTGGTCAAGAAATTTTGACTGGTGGGGTCCAGAAGAAGTGCCTTCTTGGCTGTGGCTCCTACCCTTTGGAACATCTTACCCCCTGAGGTGAGATTGGTTCCCAGCCTCATGATTTTCCATAAGAGCCTTAACACCTGGTTCTGCCAAATGGCTTGGGGCTCCAATGGGGGAGTTTCATACTGGAGGTGGTTGACTAATTAAAAGCTAATCTCCTCTCCTCCCCTCCTTGTGTATCCAGCTCCCTCTTTCTCTATCTTGTGTTAAAGGTTTTACTTTATCTGCTCTGTCATTTTACATCTAATGATTTTACTGTTTTTAAATGTTTATTACCGTGTTCCCCTGAAAATAAGACCATGTCTTAAATTTTTTTGAACCCTGAAATAAGCGCTTGGCCTTATAGCCATGCACTCAAAAGCCCGATTGGGCTTATTATCAGGGGATATCTTATTGTGGGGGAAACAGGGTATGTGGTAAGTAGCCCAGAGTAAATTTGAAATAATAATAATACTAATACAAAAGTGAATGGGATAGCTGGCAAGAAGTTGCAAGTTTTGATCACATGATGTCACATTTAATGAGTGCGTGCCAGAACTGATCACATGATTTTTTATTTTATAATTTTTCTCTTCCTTTACAGAAAGGATGAAAGGATGGTGTTCTGGTTCTATAATCCAGCAGTTAAGTAATCCAAAAAAGGAAATGCCTAGGACCTAATAAATAATGATTTTTTGACAACAGAATCAGACTTACCATGGTGAGAAAAAAATAATTTTAATTTTGCAAGAAATTAATGAAAGCAGAAATGCATAAATCAGTAAAAATTCTGGAATGCAAGGAGACCAATCTACATCTGAATAAGAATAATCTTAGAGTGAGAACCACTGTAAGTGATAGTAGTGATTTTGATTCCATTCACATTTTTAAAAGCCAGTTTGTTAGATGTAAAACATAGACAGAAAATTTTAAATATTCCACGAGCCTGTTGCTTGACTCGACAGATTCATTTTAAAAATATGTGTTGTAATGATTTCCTCCTTAAACAAAAGAACGAGTGAGAGTCACAGTAAAGCTTTTATGAGATTTTGATGCAGTTTACAATTCAGAGTGCCTACCCATTGGATGCAAAGACAGATATAACAAAGTGTGGACTGAAATTTTAATTTTTGTGATGTCATACATCCATTTTAAAAATTTTAAAAATTGCTATATCTTCCTCAAGCCAGATTTCTATAAAGCTCTGGGGAGATCACTTAGGACAGGGACAAGCTATTTAGGGCATCAGATGTTTTGGAACTACATCTGCTATAATCTGACTGTCAACCATGGGAATCATTGGATTTTTATAAATTGGAGATTTTCAGATGACCTATGTTTGATTTAAGATAAAGTGTCGCAGAGCTTGTGATCCTATAAATTACCATCCCTAGATGGTATGGACTATGCCCATGATGGTGAACCATCTGTGGGCACATGAGCCGTCACCCCAGTTCAGCTCCGCCACATGTGCACATACCTCCTGCCGGCCAGCTGGTTTTCGGGTCTCTGCCGCGCATGTTCTTGGGGATGGGGTGCATGCAGTGGGTGGGTGCGTGCAGGGGCCCACACATGCATAGGGGCATGGCACATGCTGGGGACGCACATGCACAGGGGCGGGGCACATGCACGCGGGCTGCGTGCACATTTTGGGAGTGTGCTCACGCTTTGGGCACTCGGTCCGGAAAAGGTTAGCCATCACTGTACTACGCCTTTGGTTTTTTCCTCTGTAATTTCTGAATTTGAGGAAATGTGTTTGTATTTCAGGAAATGAAATTTGCTCTGCTCAAATAAAAATGTCTAAAATATATTTTTATTTGTTCTGTAAAGTTACAAGAATTCTATTCAATATTATGTATATAGAGCAATGCTTAACACTGATTTAGTTAGAATGGCTCTCAGCCTCTATGATCTATTTGTTTAGTTCACAAATCATCAATAAGAGCTTGATGTAAAAGACTTATAGATAGTATAATTCTAGCTAACAACTAAGTATCAGGAATGAACAGAAGTATAATCTTTCCATATATTCTTTCTGAGTTGAGTCTAGAAAGAAAATTGCCAAGAATGTTAAGGGGAGTATCCTTGGAACAAAAAAGAGGAAGTGTCATATTATCTTGGATAATGACAAAGTAGTATGCTTTGGGTAACTGGGTTTTTTTTTGTCTTTATGCACTTATGAAATTTGCTGATTGTGGGCAAATGGCTTAAATGTATGTGCTATGCTTGTAGGTTTGAACTTATAATAAGTAATGGCCTGTTTTTAGAATTTTCTGCCTCTAGACAATCCCACAAGATCTTGCTTCAGGCATTTCAACTGGACTTATCTAGGCCAATCCGCCCAAATTTTGAGTGGATCTGAGGGATTTTATCTGCAGATAGCAAGCATATTCTTCACAGCAGCCCTGCAGATGTTCTTGAAGCCTGTACCTCCTCAGCAGGGACCAAGTCTCTTTAAACAGGGCTTGGGCAACTATCTTGGACAACTATCAGCAAGTGTAAAACATGGAGAAATAGCATTTGTTCACTGCCCTTATTACCACAATGTAATCCATAATATGGGTTTTTACTTTTGCTTGGGCAGATTCACTCTTCATCTTCCTACAGTGCCTCTCCAGACATGCCTCTTCTTTTGCTTCATCTCTCACAGCTCCTCAAATAAAGTTCACATTGGGATCATCACAGGGGGAGAGACCACACAAGGGCAATCAGGTTGAAACCTGTTCCATTTGCCCATTCCAGGTTGCAACTAAAGCTTCAGCTCAATTTCCCACTAGATTCTTGGGGAAAATCCCAGCCTCCCTCTGGAATCCAGTTGGATTCATCAGTTGGAATGGGCTAATCTAAGAGGCCTATCAACAACTACATCTTGCAGGAAAGCAGGACCAAAAGGTGGGTAGCGTCAGAGAATCTCCAGGGACAACTAGTGGAGATTTCTTCCTACTTCATATCTGGTATGGGCCCTTCTGCTACACAAGCCCTTTCCAACATGATGCCTTCCTAGTTTTATTGAAAATGTAACTTCAGTATTCCCAAATATTACTGGCTGGAAATTCTGGGCATTAAAGTCTCAAGTCTAAAGGCATATGATTGAGAAAACTTGTTTAAATTGTGAAAAAATAGTGACACACTGGTAGAGAGAGGTTCCCTGAGGATGGTATCCAACACGAGTCTGAAAGCTCAGAAGATGAACCCTCTGGGTGTCCAACCCAGATTGGATCTTTCAACATTGTCCTGGGACACATATTCACCATCATTCACCTTCATTTGTGTGATAAAATTATACAAGTGCAGATTACAATTGTAAAATCTATAGAAGAATAGCATATTCATATATTGTGCTGAGCCATAATATGATTTGTTTGGTTTTGATCAAAGGTTGTGCAACCCCTGGTGTTTTTAAATCATCATTGTTAGGTTTAACATATGGCAACCAATTGTAGTTTATTGATCATAATTAAAACCTACCTTAGAGTGATGAAACAATTCATTAAATACTTCCTAGTGGCAGTCTCCAAATAGATTGGATCATATTGGCTATCATATGGGATAGAAATTGTGCTGTTGAAAGGCATCAATTTGGGAAAACATTGAACAGTAAAATGCATATAAAACAAATACGCAACTCACATTTTATTTTTTATACTAACATATATTTAAATTTGGATTAAATATAGATTTAATATAGATAAATATACATTTCTTTATGTAGCTCTGGTAATTTTTTCCATGTTACTGGAAGTGATCCTAATTTTTTGTTTATTTGTTTGTTTGTTTGTTTTTCAGGCAATTATTACTCCAGACGTAGTCATTCCCCTGTTTGGTGATGGCATCTGTGGCATAACACCGAGAGCAGGATCAATTGTTGCTGGTGTGTACATGATCTTAATGACCAATATGTATCTTATCTTTGAGTTTCGACACCTAAGCCTTACATTAATTTACTTGGAAAAGGTTAAAGTGAAAGGCTTAACCTGGATTATTCCATATTGCTATTATACAGCAATAGTTTTGGCTTTTATAACTTATCCTATATGTTTCTATTATTTATATTGTATCTATAAGAGAAAAACTATAGGTTTTTATCTATACTTTGCTTGGATAATCTTTTATGATGCACTCAACATAGTCATTGTAGTTCTGACTAGCCAGATTGGACATCTAATTTCATTTCCGATCAGTCCTTTAGAATGGTTTGGATTGGCCACTAGGATTCCTGTGGATTGTTTTTGGCTTTGTTTTGTTATAACATATGTTATGTTGCTTGTTGAACGAAAACGTGCAGGGAGGATGTCAATGAAGCGGAGGATATCTAAATGTATTACCGAACCTCCTAAATTTAGACTCGGTTCAAGTGTCAGGAGAGTTCATTGGTAGTTATCAAAATACTGTTCTATGCAATTATGAACATCAGGCATGCACAATACCTGGCATATCAAAAATGGGCAATTAATATATTCCTATCTATTAGTTATCCAATACCTTTGCCTATTCAGAACAATGAAATTAGGGTGATTATCAGAAACATGGCTGGCTATAATATATACTGTGTTCAGAACCAATTTATGTATGTACTAAGTAATGCTTCACATTGTTTTACTTCATTATTTTATTGAGTTAATCTAAATGTCTTTAATAAAGATAAATTTCATAATTACTGTACTTGGGTCTCTGGGCTTGTTTGTATCATTGACGATAAGGAGTTAACCAGGGCAGGATGACTATTCTGTTTCCAGCCTATAATTATACTAGATGTGTCTCTGAAAAACAGGACAAGAGATTTGGTAGAGGAAAAAAACCTCTAATAACATGTGAAACATTTTGATGTGTACATATACAGGTAGTCATCGATTTACAACAGTCCATTTAGTGACTGTTCAAAGTTACAGCGGCACTGTAAAAAGTGACTTACAATCATTGTAGCACCCCCATGATAACGTGATCAAAATTCAGATGCTTGGCAACGGACTCATATTTATGATGGTTGCAGTGTCCTGGGGTCATGTGATTACCTTTTGCTACCTTCTGACGCATAAAGTCAATGGGGAAGCAAGATTCACACACAACATTGCAGTTGTTAAGTTTTTACTAACTTAACAGCTGCAATGATTCATGTAACAATTGTAGCAAGAAAGGACGTAAAATGGGGCAAAATTAACTTAACAAATGCTTCACTTAGCAACCAAATATGGGGGCTCAATTGTGATTGTAAGTCAATGACTACTTGTATTAAAGACACAATAGGAATATTTTATTGCTAAATGCTTAATTTAGATCAACTAATTTGCTCTCAATAGGTCAAATTTACAGTCTTTTGTTTTTATAATAAATACAACATATGGGTTATTTACAGAAGAAATGTAAATAGTAGGATTAAGTAGGTAATCCTTTAGAATATTTTCCTAACAATTATTTTCCCTTTGGCAGGATGTACTATAAAAAAAAATGTTATATGGTAAATACAACCCTTGACTTCCTATATTTTTTGAACTTCAATTCTCAATATGGACAGAGTCCAGGAAGGAAGGGCAAATTTAATCTCCTCAAAATGATCAGCTTTTCTATAAAAGTACTTTTCCTGTTGCTGAATTAATTATTTTCAGTGGACAAAGAAATGTGAATCCATGCAGAATTTTGAAAGTGATTTTATGCTATGGTAGGTAGATAGTACAGTATATGGAACAGGTTTTGCATTTCAGTAGATCCTTGAGAAAGGTATGAAGGTGACAAAAAGAATGGCTATTGTACATGTATTGATTTAGAAAAGCATATAAAATGAATAGTTTTTAATTATAAAATGTTTTATGTGAGTATTGAATTGGAGTTTGGTTGCCAAATGTGATAAGGACAAATGTAGTAAAGGCAATCTGAACATATGTGAGGATAAATGGAATACTTAGCACGTAAGATAAGGATGCGTGATGTTGTTTAATATTTTTATGGATAAGTATACAAGGAATTCTGTAAGCTTAGAAGTATATGAGTCAAGCATGTGAAAATATTTGTGTTTTTGCTACCTATGATGCTATGTTGCTGGCTGAGAAAATGAATGGTAATCCAACTCACATTGGAGGGCAAATACTTGTGTGGATTTTTCTTTGCATTTGCAGCAGATTTATTTCACACCAAACTTGAGTTTACCAGAAACACTGAAGACTAAAGTACCTGATAGCTCAGCCACACAGATCCGGGTTGCAACTGATTTAGAAGAACTGTCTTGAATGAATAAGTGACTCTTCCTTCTCCGTAGAGCAGGTGTCTGCAACCTGCGGCTCCCGAGCCGCATGTGGCTCTTTCGTCCCCCTGCTGTGGCTTCCTGCCTGCTGAACCCATCGCTGGCTGGCCTCTCCCTCCCCTCCCAGTCACTCCTCGCCTGGCCTGAGAAGGTAAGAGTGACGGCACGGGATGGAGACTCTCTCCATATTTCAGAGCGGCCCCGTACTTGCCATATCTCACAGGCACTTCTTCCAGCCCTTGTTGGTGCTACGCATATCTTTGTCGCTCGAGGAGATGCACGACTTGCTCTCCACCCCGAGACACTGGCTCAGCCCATTTGCGGCCAATGCTTTGCATTGTAATGGGCTCCATGAGGAGGAGGGGACACCATCTCCCCCATTGTGAAGTGTGCTAAATTTAACTGCTGTGCAAGGCACTGTGAGAGCAGTGGGCAGGCTATGGAGGTGGCAACAGCAACAGCATCGGCCGCAGCCAGGCCAAGCAAGTGTTCCGGGGTGGAGAACAAGTTGTTCATCTCCCCAAGTGACCAAAGTGTGCAGAGCACCAACAAGTGCCGGAAGAAGCACCTGCAAGATATGGCAAGTACAGGGGCTCTTTGCTCCTGTTCTGGAATATGGAGCGAGTCTCCATAGCCCGCCATTACCCTTACCTTCTCAGGCCAGGCGAGGAGTGACTAGGAGGGGAGAGCGAGGGGTGGGGCCAGCCAGTGGTGGGTTCAGCTGACAGGGAGCTACAGCAGGGGGATGAAAGGGCTTCATTTAGCTGGGAACCTGAAATGACTCTTAATTTAAATATGGTAAAAAGCACCCAACGAAGAAGAAAAGAACACAACCCTCACCTGTTTTTGGAAATGGTTCAAGAGGGAACACAGAGAGACAGAGAGAGAAAGAAAGAGGGGTAGATGAGAGAGGGAGAGACAGAGAAAGAGAGAGACAGGGAGATATACTTGTTTCCCACAGAAAATACCAGGAGCCACAAAAGCTGGGTAAGCGTGGCTGGGGTGTGTGTGTCATGTGACTGGGTAGGAGTGAGTGATGTCGAGTTGGCCACGACCACCCAGGTTTTGTGGCTCCTGGTGAGTTCTTTTCGTGGGAAATGGATTCAAATGGCTCTTTGAGTGTTTAAGGTTGAAGACCCCTGCCCTAGAGAGACCTATCTAGTGTCCTCCACTTCAAAAAGAAACTGGCCCCCTTAAAAATTGCCTGTTGTTGGAAAAAAAGTCACACCAGAGAACAAGTTTATGTTTCCTATAAGTGGGCAGCAGGTGGTGCAATTTGCCTGCAAGCAAGAACTGCTAGGACCATAAAATAAAGAAAGTAATAGAAAATAAAGAAGTTAAATTGTTTTGGCACTTTAGAATTCAAACAGACGGCACCTGCCACATAACACCCCAGACATAAGAAAGACAAAAAAAAGTCTGGATAGTGGACATGACAGTATCTGGAGACAGCAGAACAGAAGAGAAGGAACTGGAGAAGATAACAATATACAAATATCTGAAAATAAAAATAAAATGACTGAAGAAAAAAAAAACAAAGATAGTAGTAGTAATTGGTGCCTTAGGTGCAATCTCAGAACAACGGAATTACCACTTGAACACCACCTTCACTGATAAATTCACCATCAGTTAACTGCAAAAGGCAGCTTTACTCAGAATACAGTAGTTTACCATATTTTTCAGACTATAAAACACACAGACCATAAGATACACCTAGATTTAGAGGAGGAAAAGAAGAAAAAAATTAGTTTTTTACCTCTGCGTATCCCGTTTTTGCCCTCCCTGGAGTCCAGAAGCACCCTGCAGGCCAAAAATGGGCCTCTTTTTGGGTTCTGGAGGCCTCTGCGGGTCCTGTTTTTGTCCTCCCCGGCATTAGAGGGTGCCTGCAGAGTACTTCTGGATGCCAGGGAGGGCAAAAACGAGACCCAGGAGGCCTCTGGAGGCCAAAAAGGGGCCTGTTTTTGGCCTGCAGAGTGCTTCTGGATACTGACGAGGGCAAAAACGGGATGCATGGAGGGTTTGGGAGGCCAAAAACAGGCCCGTATTCGCTCTATAAGACGCACAGACATTTCCACCCACTTTTGGGGGAGGGGGGAGTGTGTCGTATAGTTAGAAAAACATGGTAATCCTGTGACATCTCAAACGTCAACATCTGCCTATTCCATATCCTTGGGAAGAACTTGATGGGTAGGTTAAAATGCCAAAATCCAATCTATACATCTGGATGTGCGATGAATAATCTATTGTCTATACCAGGCAATCTTACAGGTAGAAAGAGGAAACAAAGCAGTAGTTTTTATTTATTTTTTGTGGAGGAGGGTTGACTGTGGAGGCCTACATTTTGTTCTCACATACTTTCGAAGCTGTCTTCTAAGACTTTCTTTACAAAGGACTGGCTGTGCTGGTACACATTCTCACATTGCTCAAGTAGCAGGGGTGTGACTAGATTTGAACCAATCATTATTCAAGCTCTACTGGCATCTACCCAATGAAAAAGTGAAGCACAGCCCAGGAGGGTAATTCTTATAGAGATTTGTTTGCTTTTTAAACATTACTAAAAGGTCTGGAACTTGGATATGTTTATGCAGAAAGGACTTAGGTTTAATTGTCCTTAATACCCTACTATATTTATATTGTATGCAATGCTAAAGGTACTTCATTGAATGAGCTACATTTTAACTGAGAGGAACTGGGAATAGATTTGGGAATTGTGCCTTTTTTTCCTTTCTGCAGAGAGAAAGTCCCAGGTGAACTAGGACAGCAGTCCTCAACCTTTGCGGTGGGGGGAGGGGGAAGAGGGGATCTGGATAGTGTGAGTGGCTGGCTGGCATGCATGCGCACATGCAGCTCAACAGTGAGAGGTGTGCCAGTGCTCATATACATGCGCACACAGTTTGCCCTCCAGTTGCCTTTTGAAAAGCATCTTTGGGATCTCTATAAGTTCTGTTCCTACATATATTGGTGCTGGAGAACTGGAAATCTGCCTCATTGGGGATTTGCTTGCATACCAATTTCAGTTCCTGGGTAAAGAGGAGGATTGGTGTTAATAATCTGTAAGAATCTGATGGTGACCAGCTCATTGACTCAGTAGCTGGGTGTGAGGTCCTTTATGAGCCAAGGTGGCGTAGTGGTTAGAGTGCAGTACTGCAGGCTAATTCTGCTGACTGTCGGCTGCCTGAAATTTGGCAGTTCAAATCTCACCAGGCTCAAAGTTGACTCAGCCTTCCATCCTTCCGAGGTAGGTCAAATGAGGACCCAGATTGTTGAGGGCAATATGTTAACTCTGTAAAATGCTTAGAGCGGGCTGTAAAGCACTGTGAAGTGGTATATATGTAAGTCTAAGTGCTATTGCTATGAAGCTGGTAGTCCTAGTGTACTATATGCCCTGCTGCCCAGCTAGTTTTTCCCTGAGATCCTCAGCCTTAATCAATTTAAACCCAACTATGTGCCCGGGTTACCTATGTCTTGGAGGCTGGCTGGGAAGGGGTAGGGAGTCCTTGGTTGCCATGAGAACCATAGGTTGCCTTAAGCCATATCACCAATCATTTGGGGGAGGGGTACACATTGGACTTGTATTTACCTCAGAGCAGCTAGTTTGTGATCTGAGAATGGAGAACATTAATAGCAGCCTTTTTGCATGGCTAGATAACTATCTTGGCAGACTAGAATAATGCTCATTACTGGCCTCTTTAAGGGAGACAGACTTAAGTTGGTCCACTACACACAATTTGGCTTACAGCGAGTGCCTGGTAATTTCTCCGTAATGAAGCAGGCAATCTGTAGCCAGTCTGGTTGAATTCTGGAACAAAGATAGCTAAGGTGCTTGACAGAGTTTATATTCTTGATTCTATGATGCGTAAGTAAGTTGACGGTACTCTGGAAACCCCTCAATCGCCAGTAAATTAGACGTTTGCCATTCTGAAATAATACTGGCAGCCAGAGAGTATGATAGCACAGGGTGGGCACAAGAGGATCAAATACACTACATGACACCTGTTAAAGATGCTATATATTTACTTCTATCATATTATCAAGGAGAATTTCTTATATATTGCTATCAGTCTATTAGAGCAGAGGATAAAAATGGCATCAAAAGAAAATCCAAGAATGATAAAGGAGGTGAAGTTGATTAAAAAAAACAGTATATAAATAGAAATACAGCAAATGTAAAAGATGTTTTAAAGTTTTGCTTAATATCAAAAAATAACAAAATAAGTGCCTAGCAATCTATTCTTTAAAGAGCATTTCAGGCAATACAGTGTGGCAGCCATGTACAATATTTGTTGTACACTTTCTGTAAGCAGTCTTATCACATGGACCCATGGGAGTTAGTATTCTTTGGTTCAGCTGATGTAAACCTATGCACATTTTACATAACGTGCAGCTCAAACACTGTAGCTGGTATTGCCAAAATGCATTGGAAGTCCAAAGGACACATTGTTTATTCATATAAAAACTCCAGATGGCCGTAATCTTAATAAAAAGAAATGAGACATAGAAGGAAGTTGCCATAAATGAATCTGCTTTTGTACATCTTGATTTCCTGGTTTTGCTTTGTCTGCACTGTAGGAAGATTTCTTTAACAAGCATTTATTGAGACAAAAGTAGATTTACATTTATAAACTTAAATGTATATAAATACTAGATGTCACCCATATTGTGTGTAGGTAAAAACATTACTACTCATTGCTAAAGCAAATAAGCTGCTAGTGTATATAGTTTTATTTTGTCTTTTATTTTAAGGAGATAGATTCAAAGTTCAATTATTATTTACCAATGCAACATATACCTATAGGCTATACTTATAACTATAATAAAATCCTGTCTGGATGCAATTTAGAGAAGGAAAATGGCAGGGAACATTGCATTCTTCTGTCATTTGATTCAGTGCTCTTACTAAGTAGTCAATTATAAGAATTTATTCAGAACTTCAAATGGCACATTAAGAATATTTCTAAATAAAACTGATGTGCAGTTCTGAGAATGAGGAGTCATTTAAAGTAATACTAAATTGTGCATTAAAGTGTCCAAATACAAATAGAAAAACAAGAAATTGAAAAAGTTGCATTTTGGTTACTATTTAGAAAATAAATAAATGCTTGTAAGGTTGTAATGCTATTAACTGATCAATGAGTTAACTAAAAAAACCGTATTTTTCTGGGATACTATAGTCCTGTCCAATTTTAGAAATTTCTTGGGATGTAAATGCTGCCCATGATTTTTGTAAATTTCCATGAATAAAAATGGGGAACAAAATGATAGCATGAAGAACAAGTCAAGAGTTATAGTAATTCTGAACCATAACCAACATTCATAATCAGGAAAATTCCTGATGTGTTTTAGAATAAATAGCAAAAGAGAGGAGCTTCAATTAATGAAGATGAAGAATTTTCAAGTGTTTTTTTAAATAACATATTATAAAGAAAGACTTTGTTAAATATATTCTTACTACATAGTAATTTAGGCAAGTCTCACAACAAACTTTAACCATTATTTAATGGGACCCAGACCTAATAACGCATAGGACTTTTATTTGAATGCCCATTTATAAGATAATTCATTTATTGTAAACTAGAATGAATACTAAATTGTCATTTGGCTTTGGATACATTTTCCCTGTTAATTACTTTTCTATTGGAAACCATTGTCTTTTCAGAACTGAGCAGCAGATAAATTGCAGAAATTAACTTCTGTCTGGTAGTATTAGGCTGGGCTGTCCAAGGCCTTTCTTAGATGCTATTATTCCTGCTGCCACTCAGGGGATATTGACCATTCAGGGTCAATATTCTGTATAGAGAAGAAAAATCTGTAAGCTCTTATAATGATAGTCTTAAACTCAAATACCGCAGAACTATTGAGATATTACGTTGGATTTCATGTATAAGGTATTGCAGTAGAAACTAAATATTGGTAGCCAAGGCAATTTATATCTGAAATGTGATCATAGGCACATCATTTTTTTGCTAAGGGTTTATAATCAGAGGGATGACAGTGATTTACTATACAGTTATAGCTAAAGTTTTTATACAACTGAATGTGAGACATAACCATTAAATATCCAGTAGACCAATTAAATCAAGTGATTCCATTTTTATTTAAAACAGCATGTATAAAAAAAATAGCATTTCTGAATTCCCTGTACAGTATTACCTATTAAAAAAAACAGCAGACTACACACCAAATTACTTAAACAAATTTTGACAGTGTTGAAGTCTGGGACATTTTGCTCCCTTTCAAAGTACAGCACTATATACACATGCTATCTATACATATCCTCCCCATCAACACCAGTTAAAAAGTCTCAAACATTTGGAGAGGCTGAACAGCAACAGTTGGAAATATTTACAGGTGATGGGAAAGGGCAGTCAGCTGTTCCATACAGAAGCAAGATATCAAGCAAAAAGGGAGAAGATAACCAAAGGATTAGAATATGAAACAGAATTAGATGCAACATAGCAGAATAGCTAAACAGCTCTAGCAGTGAGGTGTATGCCAAGAATTCACATGATTCATAAATAAAATAAATAAAATCCTACCAGTTAGGATATTCAATTTTTAAAACCCTAGAAATAAATTAAAAAAACACTGAAGTAAAAATATTATAACTACAATCTTCTGTACACCAATTTTTGTTCTTGTATTCTGTACAAATTTACAGTTTACAGTTGCATTGTTTGTGCACTAGAGGATGCCTTCATGTTCAAAAGGCAGCAAAAGCAAACACAGAGTTTATACTGGACAGCCATTAGGGTTGCTAATATTATCTCCTTCATTCTGAAGTAGTTCTTTTGAAACTGGAATAAATTTTAAGACAGGTAAATCTGTGAGAAAGCAGCAGTGAAGGAATGTTCAAGTATTTTCCCCCAGCACAGCTCAGTTTGCAATTGAAGGCACTCAGAACATGGTAGTAGTAACACAGTGAAGGCAGGTAGCCGATCCAAATCATTAACTCCCTCCCTTCTCTTGTACCAAACATCTCTAGTTCTTTGCACCACTCATTTCATATTCTAGGATTCGGCTTCTCCAATTCATCTAGTGGTGAGAAGATTTATAAGTCAGGCTCCTGAACAGCAAGTCCACTCTCCCACAAGAAATGGGTTTCTTCAGACTTAGAAAGTCATCAGGCAGCCTGTGTCTGGAAAAAGATGAGTCACATTTCTATAAAAGTCTTCACTCCACCAGATCAAATACGGCAATATTTTGTTTTGCTCCTCAGAAGGATGAGACACACTATTTGCTAGATTCTTGAATTAGACTATGCAAGTGGATCTCAGCTGTTTCCTGAGGCAGGAGAACATCTTGCATCCAAGAATGATTCAGAAGATCTTCAAAGGATGGCCTGTCAGAAGGCCTTAGAGCCAAACACCACTTAATGAGATGCTGACATTCTACAAAAGAAAATACAAAATTAGCAAAGGTTCACTGATGAAGAACATCTACAAAATGGAACATTATAAATGCTGCTGCAAAATCTCCATAGGTTATTTAATAAAATGAGGTTGCTTTACAGAGCTGAAACTGTTGAAGCCGAAACATCCATTCATCCATGCTTTATTACTTTGCCAAGGTTACATAAAATCAAAATTTCTTAGATTTGAGTTTTCAGGAATGCCAGCTTCTAAACCTTGGCTAAAAGCAGTCATCAAAAATTCAGATCCTAAGATGTTGCTTTATGTGACAGTGGCACATGCATATTATTGCTTACTGCTTATCCAATATACTAAACAAGTTATTTGTGATCAGCATTCCAGACAGAATTTCACTCACCCCAAATTAAGACTTACCTGAAGAAATCCTTTGACGAAAATAGACCTGGCCTTTTATAATCTCTTCATCATGCTCAAAAGGAATATCCCCACACACCATATCATAGAGTAATACCCCGAGTGACCAGACAGCAGCAGATCTGCCATGATATCTGTGATATCTGATCCATTCTGGAGGACTGTAAACTCGAGTGCCTGAAAACAGATGAGATAGATCATCAGGAAAAAATTAAAAAATTACAGAATTTATTAAGTACACAAGTACTTAAATCTTATAGTTAGATATACATAGGTATAAATTTAGACAATCTCCATGGACACTAATCAAGAGGCATAGAAATGAAAAAAGATCTAACTTTCAATCATGAAAAAATTAGTATATATTTCATCTTTAAAAGGAATTTTTATATCATTTGCCTATATCTTAAAAAAACTTAGACTGCAGCTTGTAAGTGCAATGCCAGGAACCTTTTGCCTAGATGTCTTTGTTGTAGTGCTTGATCTCTCTCCCTCCTCCTCCCTCTCTTGGCAGGAAGCAAGGATACTGAGGTCAGAGCTGCTTGCCTGGTTTCCATCCACGTGACTGTTGTTTACAAACTTTGAGTTGTAAAAAGATACTTCATAATCCACAAGGGGGCACTAGAAGCTTGGGAAAGCGCCTGAAAGAAGGCAGCAAACCCATCCTGGTTATTAACCGTTAAATTAAAAACAAAACAAAAAATTCAAAGCAGCGCGTGCCATTTGGGAACCCAGACCAAAAAACACAAACATGCTGCAAGCCAGCAGTGATTTTTGAAATAAACGGTTCTTAAGTCTTCCATGAGTCTGTTAGCAACACAAGCAGTCTGTTTTGTTTTCTGGGAACAGTTTGAATGCGCAAGCAGATCATATTTCTATTCTAATATTAATACTTACATTCCTATCACTACAAACTTGCTTTCAAAAGACATTTATTTGCATTTCTAGCCCTAAGGTGAGGTTATTTTAAAGTCATCACTCCTAAATCAAATTTCACAACATTCATGCCCTACAAAATGCAGCTTCCTTATTGAAATGATTAATTTAGTGAGTCTGCAAATACAGCTTTTAACAATAACCTTTTCATCTAGGCTTCATATTCAGACATCACAGGTAAGGACAAAATACAAAAGCCTCTCTTCACTCTTACCATACAGAAAAATTGCATGACGTCTATATTTTTATTTGGATTTGTAGTTAGACTACTATTAAAACATAAAGACTACTGCATGAATATTTTACATGCAACTTAGCATACATCCATTATATCTAGCAGGTGAATTAGTAATCATAACTTGAAAACAATCTGCAATAGATTTTTTTCCAAGGCATTTCCTTTCCATGTTTTTAAGTAAGGTTGTGAGCCCATCAGATTTAATAGAAAAACAATCTCATCAGCAGTAGGTTAGCCACAAATAGGCATTAGTTCTCTGGGCAAGAGCAATTTTATGCAGGGAATGGTTTATGAGAATCAAATATACTTCAGAGAAAAGACAAATCGTTAAAATCACAGGAAGAACTTGTTCTATTGCTGTGAAGTTACCTAAAACAGGCTAGGGAACACTATGTTTCAGAAATGAAACCTCCTAGCTCAGTTTTGAATTAAAACTAAGAACACTTACCATCAAAGTCCGTGTACACTGTGTCCTTGAGCAGTGCCCCAGATCCAAAGTCTATAAGTTTGAGCTCTCCATTTCTCAAGTCAATCAAGATATTTTCATCTTTGATATCCCGATGCAGGACACCACAACTGTGGCAATGTCGAACTGCTTCCAACACCTGACGGAAAAAGCTACGGGCCAAATCCTCAGGAAGAGCACCTCGTTCTGTGATGAAGTCAAATAGATCTTGAACAGGATCTGGCCTTTCCAAAACCAGAATGAAACTGTCTGGTCTTTCAAACCAATCCAGCAGGCGGATCACCCCTCGAAATCCAGAGCCAACCTTCTTCAGGAGCAAAATCTCCATGGGTACCCTCATTCCACCGGGCTGCATAAAGAATGGGAAAAGGGGGTGAGGAAAAAAATGATTTGTGAGAAGGAATACAAGTTGAACCTCAACATCCAATACTGACTGTGAAGATCTTTCTACAATAACAAACCCCAAGCATTCCTCCCTTTCTCACAACTTACCAGTTCTCCCCATTCAGAAACCCGGTCCCGGGACACATGCTTGATAGCCACCTTCAAATACAGGAGGGGGGGGGGGGAGAGAATAAAAATTAATATAGATAGCAGCCAATGCTAAAGAAAGGAGAATATGCGAGTTTATTGGGGAGGCGGGAAGGGCAAAAACAATAGGGAACGATGGAGGCTGCAAGAGGGCACTTCACTAGAAACCCATCACTCACCGGGGCTCCATCTGCCAGCCTGGTGCCTGAGTAGACAGAACCAAAGCCTCCACTGCCGAGCAGCGGGCCCACTTGGTACAGCTTCTCCAGGGATTCCTTTTCCTTTCCTACAAATAGCAGGAAGGAAAGATCATTTAAACCCTGTCAGACATGTCTTTGCGTCCTCCCCCCCTCAAAACAAAGCAACAAAACAAAACAAAAATCAGTCCAACCCAGTCCAGCCTCTTAAAACCGAGGTATTTTCAGGTCATCCATCCATCCATCCATCCATCGACCATTCCCGACTGGTGGTTCCAGCCTCCCGCCTCCCCTCTTCCTTTCTGTCCTCTTTCAGCTGACCTGGCAGGGGCTTGACGGGGTGCAGATCCCCGCCGGGCGTCGAGCATAGGTGGGCCAGTGAGTTGATCTTAGAGAGCAACATCCCCGCCCCGTCCGCGTGTTCCAGGCAGGCCGGGGCTGGCAGCAGCGGCAATGTCTCGGAGGAGGAGGAGGCGACAGCGGCGGCGGCACAACTGCCGTCTCCTAGGCACGGGCGGGAGCTGCGGGCGGGGTCGTGCCGGGCCAGTCTGCTCCCTCCCGTGTGGCGCGGCGGCCCGGCTTCAGCCGCCTGTAGTAAAAGTGGGAGGGAGCAGAGCTGGGGTGGAGCCGGGGAGAGCCGGCGGGCAGGTCTCCAGTCCGGGAAGACTCCGCCCACTGGCGCTGCCTCGGCCAATCCCTGCTGTAGCTGGCAGCCCGCGCCGGGCCTCTTCGTCAGAATGGACTGCTGAGGAGGCTCGACGTGGCGGGAAGAAAACGGCGCCAAAGAAGGGGGGGAAAGAGGGGGGTGGGAGAGGGTAAGAATGAGAAGCTGGAGACTGGGAGGAGGGGGCTGGAAAGGGCTGAGATCCTTGGCGGGAAAAGGGAGAAGGCAGCGAGAAGAGGGAGTCCTTGGAGGATTACTTTTTTTTTTATGTAAGGAAAATGCATTCATGGTTGCCCGTCTTTTTCTCACCATTGTGTCATTGTCAGAACATGAGGGGGTAACATTCAGTGGGTGCATATCTCTTCCATCTCTGCTGCCTACTGTGCAGTCGTTTTTAGGCAGGGAGCTCCCTGCCACACGTAGATACGTATGGCGGGGAGCTCCCTGAAACGGCTGCAGATACACCCACGCCGACTCTGCTTGAAGACTCCTCCTAATGACTCATGGCTTCTGATGGGGGGAATCATGTTCAGAACTTCCAAGTGCAGCACTCTTCTTTCTTCCGAGTAAATGCCATTACGTGCAAGAAATTTAACAAAACGATAAAGTGGCAATTAAATCGAACGCCAGTCCTTTCCACTATAAGGGATAAAACATGTCCAACAAGCTAGATTTCTATTAGTTTATCCATCAAAATTAATAGACATCTTGTCTGCCATTCGCACAAGATTTCGCTGGAGTCATCTTTGTAGGAAAATAGCAGATATTGATTTAAAGGGAAATAGATTTAATAATGAAACATAAAACAAGCAGAACAAAACCACCATAAAATCATAGATGCTTATGTAGCCAATTGGTTTCAACTGGAACCAAGTAAACAAAAAATTAAGCTTCCAAGCACCAGTTCTGTGAATTGCAAAAAAATAGTTGGCTGACTAATCTTTGTGAAACCTCCTTCGGTAATTTTTCAGGTACACAGGATAGCCACCCAGTTCAGATGGTATAGTTTTAAAAAAATGTTCTAAATCATAACAGATTTTTTAAAAAATAGAATGAACATTAACAGCGTCCAATTGGGCCATGATTTTTGTTATGTGAAGCTACACAATAGTCAAAATACTTTTATATTAATTTTCTGCTAGTTATAGGTTCCAAGGGAGAGGTATAACTCCTTAGATAAGAAGAACACACATTGTCAACAGAAGCTTCTCTAATAACTACTTAGTTTTTAATTTTGGAGAACTAGTATAACAACATTCCTAACTATTTACAAAAACTACATTGTGATGACTGTTTCTTTGAGCAAGTATAAATAAACTTATAAATCCCTATATTCCACACTGTACTACATTAATTTTAATTAAAACTTATTTGTGTACTATACACTATTTTGCAATTACAGCAATTTAACAAAATTCCTTTAGTTGACTGTTTTCATCAACTGGTACTGTTGCTAGTTTTTTGTTTTGTTTTTTTGTTTTGCAATTTTTGTCTTGTTCTTAGATCCGTATGGGCATTGTACAAAAATAAAGACCTGCAGATGTTGAAGGCAAGTTGTAAATTTAAGTTTGATATTGATTTTACTATGCAGAGAAGTTTGCACAGATAATTTAAAAAGCTGTTGTGCAAGATTTCATTTTCCAATGAAGTGGAAGAGGAACAGCTGTTTTAAAAATAAGCATCACTACTTACTTGGAAGCCAATTATTACAGTAATCTGAAAGTGAAACTCTATAAATACTAGTGAAACTGACATTATTTTCATGTAAGAAATAAGGAGTACATACAGCACATGGTAAAGAAAAGAGAAAACGGGAGGGAAAGAGATTGATTTTGGGATTGCACTTCCATCAGTATTTAAACATGTTTCAGCTGGGTATAAAATGTTCCGAAGACAGATTTCTGCATTTGTTAACTCATTTTGCAAAAACTATATGCATGTGGAAGGTGATGTGAGATTAGAATACTAATATGATTTATTTGGTTTCATTTTCATAATCATTCTGTTGTAAAATTTGTATCTTGAAAAAAATAAAAGATAATCCAATATTTATAATAAGAATGTACCTGGCTGCCTGAATACAAATGACTGTCTGAGATGGAGAAATCATTTTGTTCCTGAATAGGAATTTAGGTGGGGTTTTTTTGCTTATCCCAGTGAGCAGTTATGCTCATTTAAATATTTCTGGATGTAAATCCACCACATAAATAAAACAAATAAAATAACATCAGATAAAATTTCTTGGATGAGAAGCAAACCATTTTCAAGGAAAAAATCCCAAAAAAATCCAGTTGCCTTTCAAAAGCACCTTTGGGACAATCATGACCTTGGATCGAGAATCTCCATAGATTTCTAATCCTTAATTTCTGTGATTCCACTACCATTATGCTAATTCAGCCTTGCACAAAAGAACTCAATATAGGCCTTCCATTAGCTTTATCAAGCCTGGCCATTGTCAACAATGGATCTGATACAGAATTCCTGATTAGGAGCGACTGCCTCAGAGTCCAAAATGGTTGTGCTTTTGGGCAAAAGAAAAGTAACTAAAAATCACATGATCCTCTGCTATTTCAATTCCAGCCATTATCCCCAGTCTATCTAGCAGTGGCTGGTCTTCTCAGTATTTCTTATGGATTTCAAAGAATTTCTAGCATGTAATAGCTATTGTGCTATGTTACCATGTTGGTGAGAGAAAACTACATCTTTACAGTCATTCAGCTCTATTGTTATTTGAAGACAATTAGGAATTGGCAGAGAATTATATCTAAAAATAGTCTTTTTAGAGAAATATTTTAAAATTATAATATGGATACATAGTGGAATGGGAAACTAAGTACAAGCATGAAGCTTAATTTTCCTCCTGTTTTGTACAAATTCAAATAATGCTGTATTGAATCCAACTCAGCCTTTAATGCAAAGTTATCTGCAAGCATGATGGCCATTTCTGATAACAACAAATGTCTTTATCATCAGCACTAGGAAAGTCTGCCGTGTTGGGCTGAAGTCAGCCGCATTGGAATTCTTATGCTAATCTTGTCATGACTTCATCTCTTCCTGAAAATCTGATCATGGAAAATCTGTCAGATGAGCTTCTCTTAGTTGATTAAGTTTTACTCAGTAAAAGGAGGAATCCCTATGAGAATTCTTGACCAGAGTGTCTTTTTACAGAAGTTGGCTGATGAGATGCTTTCCAGAATTCCAGAGATAAGATAAACAATTTACCAGCATAGATTTCTGATGAGTCACCCTATTAACATTTATAGAATTTCAGATGCTAACATCTAAATTGCTACAGATTAAACCCAGCATCCCCATGTGTGTATGAGTAGATGTGCAGTATTATTTCTTTATAAAAACACTGGGTGTTTGCACCATTCCACACATATTTTGAAGACTGATTAAATAGATTGTGTTTTACTAGAAATTCCAGTAGGGTATTAGGTAGGTAGTGTGTGTGTATATATATAAATAATGGTAGATACATCTAGAAAAGGGAGCAGCTGATCCCCTGAACTGATTCCCAAAGTCCCAGGAGTTTTGTTTTAACTCAAAATAGCCCCCATTTGGCATAGGATTCAAATAATTCTATCCGGTCAGCCCTATTATGGAAACATCAAAACCCAGTTAATTACCACATATTGCTCCACTACCTAGTGTTCCAAGAACTAAATAGAAAGAGCAGCTGTAAAAACAACCCTCTATTTCTGAGCTCACTGTCAAGACTTAGCAGGACAGGACACACCTCACAGACCCTGGCCCCAATAGTCAAGCCACACAAACCTAGGCATGCCTAGCCAGTAGAGGAGGGCTAATGAAGCCTTTGCAATATTTTTCTGGTTAAAGAATTCCAGGAAGTGCTGTGGGCAAGGCTCCAAGCTGTTTCTGAAGAAAGTGGGTGGTGACTTTTGACCCAGTTCATTAATTTAATTGTATTCTGCTGTAAGGAGATTTGTTTGAATACTGGCTGACTGGATTAAATGTGTCCCAAAAAAAGGCCCATGCACATGTACACAAACATAGTGGGCAGAAACAAAAAGCATCTGACCACTTTTCCAAATCAACACAGAAACTGATACTGATTGTGGCACTACATCATCATTCACTATAATGATCCTATGAGGTTCTTCAGGAAAAAATGGAAAATGCTTCATAATAGAGAGATAATATTTTCCTAGCTCTCAACACAATATAGAATGTGCACTCATATAATATGTACTTAAACAGATGCTTAATAAATTTATATGTAACTTTGTGAATGAAAAAGGATAATAAAGGTGTAATACCTTTGGCTAAAATAGATTAGATAGACAGGTTTTTACTATTTAATATAATAGTGGTTTATGTTCTATATAAAATATCACAGGAATATGTGGTCTTACATTCATTTATTCATTCAGTAAACTGCAAACATTTCATGCAGCATCTTATCTCTGCTGTTTGTAAATAATAATAATGTCAAGAAAAAGCATGTGGCCAATTTGTACAATAGATCAAGGGGAATGTGCATAAAGATAAAATCTGGTAGTGCCTTACATCTGGAACATTAAAAAGAACTTAGATCATTAAAAAAAGATTTTGGCTGTTTAGGAGCAATCTATTCAAACTAATGCAATTAAGACCAGAATTGAAAGATGATCAGATAATTCAAAATGCTGATTCTGCAAAGAAGCAGAAGAAACAATAGATAGTATATTCGTCTCATGCAAGAAGATCGCACAAACTGATTGTAAACAAAAATAGTCATCAAACTGATTCACTGGAACATCTATAAAATTATTTGCTAGTAAAGTAAAATTGGTGGGGAATTGAATAAATAGTTGAAAATAAGCAGGTAAAAATTTTGTGGAATTTCCGTATACAGACTGATAAAGTCTTGCCTCATAACACATCAAATATAACTGACTGAAAAGAGGAAAATGTGGATAATAGATGTGGCAGTTCCAGGGGATAGTAGAAGAGAAGACAAAGAATTGAAGAAGATCACAGATTATCAGGATCTGGAAATTGAAAGATTATGGCATAAACCTACTGTGATAGTCCCAGTGGTTATTGATACAGTGACTGCCATGTCAGAAGTTCATAGGCAGCATTTAGAAAATCTGCACTTTGAAAAAAATTTCCATCAATTAATTGCAAAAAAATCATACTGCTTGGATCTACTTATATAGCACACTAATACATTACAACATCCTAGCTTCTTGGGGAAATTGTGATTTGTATGAAGGCCAACGTCAGCTAAAGAACTGGCAGTTGTGACTTCACATTATTGGGAGCGGATAATAATATCAAAATTGTACGAATAAGTAGTAGAGAAAATAGTTAATACCTTTTAATTCACAACTATTTACTGAATTTAAATTTACTGATATTTTTCTCAATTCTATATTAAAACTATGAAACAGCAACAAGGAGTCTACATTTATACTTTTTTTTCAGCATGCATCTTTTAAATTTTTGTAGAAAGTTTGAAAAAAAAAGCCTTCCATACTCAGCATTTGTCATTATAAAAACAGGTGACAGAGTTATGTTTAGGTACGCTGCCTGGTTTCCTTCAATTTCTATTTTGCAGAAGAATTGTCTCCATCTTCTGTATGCAATTTTTGTTTTAATAGGTAATATTAATTCAAATGAAATAGTCTTATGGAATTTTAAATGCAAGGAGGCTATTTCCTTCAGTTTAATAACATTCTAATACAGGTAGTCCTCGACTTACAACAGTTCATTTAGTGACCATTTAAAGTTACAACAGCACTGAAAAAGTGATTTATGACCATCTTTCACACTTACGACTGGCAGCATCTGTATGGTCACATAATTTACATTCGGATGCCTGACAACTGACTCACATTTATGACGGTTGCAGTTTCCTGGAGTTATGTGATCCCCTTTTGCGATCTTCTGATGAGCAAAGTCAATGGGGAAATCACTTAATAACAGTGTTGCTAATTTAAGAACTGCAGGGATACCCTTAACAAGTGTGGTGAGAAAAGTTGTAAAATAGGGAAAATTCACTTAACACATTTCTCACTTAGCTTAAATTTTGGGCTCCGTCATGGTCGTAAATTGAGGACTACCTATATAATCTTTATATAGGTAGTCAAACCCTGAGACTCTTCGTGTGTCTGGGTCTATAAAACCCATAAATCAACATTATCTATAGCTATTCATGAGGATTGTGGAAATGTGGACCCTAAACATCCAGAGGGCACTGGGAACGTTGTACTAAAAAGCATAATTCTTCTACATTAGGAGTGTCAAACTCGTGGCATCACGGCGGTCTCACATGAAGTATCGGGACTTTTTTCCCCTTTGCTAAAACCAGGCATGGGCATGGCCAGTACGTGATGCATCCAGCCCATGGGCCAGGAATTTGGCTGCCCTGTTCTACATTATCAATATTTTTTATAAAAAAAAACTTAAATCTTTAGGTATATTTGGAGTGGCAGACTGCATAACTCTATGTAAACATGCAGTTAATCTTTAAATTACAGAATTCCAGTGAGGATATCAAGTATACAAAGCAAAGGATATTAAAAATTCAGAATAAAAAACAATTTATTGATAGAAACCCTGCAAGGAGGGTGAAATGAAAAAAGTGAAAATTCTAGTAATTCATATATTGACAAGTTGCCCTGTGTTTTATCCTCTTCCTTAGTTCATGCTTGGGGAAAACTGGTACTGTGTATAAGGAACAAAACTATAACAATTGGCTGGCAGCCTTGGGCATTTCAAAATTCTCCGTAACTTCCAAGGGACAATTTTTCAATCAAAATATAAAAAGTGATTTTAAAAAATCAGTTGCCCAACAAATGATTAATTTGCAATTGTTTAATGGGAGAAAGTTACAAAACAGATGACTCAAGCAGTACTGAATTCATGATAAGCATCTGTCCCTAGTGAAAAAAAATAGCAGGAAGTCAGATTCAATCCATGGCAAATAAATTAAGCAAGGATCACATTTTAAGATATGACCCTATACTGCTTGTAACTGAAGTAGCAACAGAATCTGGTAACGGGTGATAATTGGTGGATTAATACTACTTCCACCTGGATATTTTAATTTAGAATGGCAAAATATTACCCTTGCTCAGTGGAGTCTACTCCTTTGATTTCATCATTCTTTTTCTCTTGCCATTTTCTATAAAGTTAATAGTCTGTGTAAATAAATACATGTCTTGAGATAGTTTGGAATCACTAGCTATTGTGGATTTTTGCTTGTAGAAAGCAGGTCTCCTTTCCTTCCTTCCTTCCTTCCTTCCTTCCTTTAAAAAAATATTCTACTTGTATATAATCCCCATAATAATTTATGCCATGTGAATTACACCGTGTGTAGTAAATGGTGAATACGCAAAAGATTGTATTCTATCAACCTCTCATGCCAGGTTTCTTTAAATCACTAAGGGTCACATTTGAGCCAGTATCTATTGCCTGACTGCAGACACTTTGCAAGTCCACTAAAATTATGCACATTAAAAAATTAAGTCACTGGAGAAGCATAAGTAGATGAGATTATCTCTGCGCCCCATTTCTTAGATCAAGTGGTTTAATTTTATATTTTATTTTAGAAGTAGGAGAGTGTGGCATACCAAAACTAAGACAAATTGTTGGTAGGCCAACGGGAATAAGCCCCAAGATTGATCTAAGATATTTTAGCAGCTAATCAGACCAGTAAAATGGTATACCTTTTCCACTGACGATACACAAGCTGACTGGATTGGTAGTGTTTTTCACCTCTAAAGTAAGACCACCACAATGTTTTCCATGGTACCTGAAGTTGCAGGATAGCCTAGGGAGGCAGCTACATTTAACTACAGTACTGTACATATGTCAAGGGACAAGGTTGTCTCTTGCAATAGAAATGGATAATCACTGCTTTCAGGAATATGCTGCTAGAAGTACTGTAGTTGCTCATTTTGCCTAGAGGTAATTCTGGCCTTTGCCTTCCTGCAAGCAGCCTCTTCTGGTCTGTTCTTTTATCACCCATTTGAAATATCCAGCTAAAGTAAATCAGAGTGGATATATTAACCTGAATGTTAAAACCATTCAGCGAGAACAAACCCACCCACTCCTTTGCAAACAGACACAAAACTTAGGGTGAAAAGGAATAATTAAAAGACAAAAGTCAGAGCGGAGAGACTTCCCTTGAGTATGTATTGATGAACATTTATATCCTTAAATGAGCTGTCCTGCTGGCTTCTTTCCATTAGTAGTTGATTATCAGCACACTTGCCTGATTAGATGGTTGATTTCCTTTGTTTTCTGCCTAGATTCCAGACTTCTTCCTGAGAAAGAGGTCATGAGGGGATTTCACTGGTGGCCATGCGTATAGCTTTGCCTATCCCATGTTTTTTTGGATAGCTGGAACTCACATGGCCTGCTTACCTTAAGTAAACTTCAGACGACTCTTTGAAAGTGTCAAATCTTATTGCTCTAAGCTGCTATGTGAATCAACACCAAATAGCCTGTTCCTTGTTCTGAACAGATGATTACTGAATTCTTGAAAAGGATGGCAACCTGACAGTCCTTGAGCTAATCTTCTATTTACAAACACTAGACAAATCTGTCCTACTAACTGGCATCAACTGACTTGCACAGATATATAATCAACAGAAAATTCTCCAACTGTTTCCTGTGATCTATATGTCAGCATTGATTTGTGTCAACATGCCAAAGAGAGTCCAATAAATAAATAATTAAGATAAATGTTTTGTGAGTATCACTGGATTTGCCTTAGTGAAGGACAGTTAGAGATTGATTTTGCAACAGGAAGAGGTTCTATTACCCCAAGGCATTATTTCCCCTTGGGTATTATCCTAAGGACAGCCATTAGTTCCAATTGAGCATGTACAGGAGTCTTTTGTAAATAGGCTTTGCTTGTAGCTGCCCAACAGCACAACTTCACTGAAAACTGATGGGAAGTTAATCTGTGTCCTGGCAAATAGACTGCCCCAAATCTGTGCAAATCTGAAATGTGACATTTCATAGAAACAGATGTCAATGGCAGTTTCAGTTTCCATCTTTCATTGTGGTTCCTTTGGTCAAATTTACATATCCAAGGGCTTATTATTTACATGTAGAGTTATCTTCTATTCACAAAAGCTTCTCCTTTATATAAAGTTCATGGAATTGATAAGAGAATACAAGAAAAAAAAAGTATTTGAATATCTATGGTCTTTTGATTACCACTGTAATTTAGGTGAGTAGTGGAAACAAATCTAAAGGTCACACTGATAAATGTATTTTACAGCAATCCTAGTCCCCAGCATTTTTTTAAGTGACAAAAGATTAGAAGAGGGAGGGCAAATTCCAAAAGAGGACAGGTCATATCTACCCCAGAGATGCCAGAACTCTTTGTGCAGAACTTGACCATTGGCATTGGTTCCACATACAGTGCTTTGAAATGGGAAAGGCTCCTTGCCTACATCAGCATCACACTGTTCAGGGACTTTTGAAAGGACCAGAGAGAAAGAAAAAGATATGCCTGTCCCTACCACACACTGTTAGCCAAGTTTGGTATTAACCAAGCATGGCTTTGGAAAAGGGAAAGGATCTCCTTCCTGAAATAAATATTGTTGCTCTGTTTGTCTGAAAGTGCTTATTTTAAGATTCATGCTTGGGATTCCCTCTCTATAAATACAGACTACTGATTTACAGCTGTTGGAAGAAATGTCCATCTGGGTTCAGTTCCAAGTGGGGGAAAAGACACTGGATTCATGGAAGTTGCTTGGAAAGAAGGTTTGTTGATGAACAGGATCACATGGCTTGAGTCTCAGCCGTCCTAGGCTAAGCACGGCAACACCAAGAAACACACGCGCACAGGTCGGTGCTATGCTGGTTTATTATCCGGCTGGCTCCAGGAACGTACTGCACTCGTTAAACGATTTGAAATTAGCGCTACATTCCATAGGTGTGCAGCTGTTTTATAGCAAAGAGCTCGTTACTGTGCCGCCCCGTATTTAAAGCCACACCCTCCCTCCTCTTTCCGGATGCTGGGCTTGGCGTCTCAGCGTTTTTCCAGCCTCTCCTCGTGCTGGCATCTCTGCAGTGAGGGTGTCAGCGAATACAGCAGTCGGTGTGTTGAAGCCCTAATACCGTCGCCCCGCCTTCCCCACCCCGCACACGTCCGCCTATTCCTGAGTGCTCCCCATCACCAGTGCACACCCCCCCCCCGTGCAGGTAACGTTGTCGAGCATGTTGCTTGGCTCGACATTGAGATCTTGGGCAAAAAAAAAGGGCAGAGATGCTGAGCGTGCCTGCGTTTTATGCCCTCTGTTGGGCTTTGAATTTGAGCTTGTGTTCTGATTGGTTGACAGATTCCCTTGGAGCCATGCAGGGGTAACTTTGTAAGTTGTCTTTTGAGTCCCAGGCTTGGTTGACTCTTCTGGGTGATGATGTAATGAAAGGGCTTTGGGCAATTCCTACTATAGCTCTGCCTGAAGGAGGTAGAACTTTGTAATGTCAAATAGACTGAACCAGGCCTTAATGGCCCATTGACAAAGGTGGGGGGCCTGATATTTCCTTTTAGGGGAAATATTCTGCCCTTGTAATATTTTCTAAAAGATCTCATTTTCCTAGGAGAGGGGTGGGTGCTAACTTCCTACACAGCCAAGTTTAGGCTAGAAAATAAATCTTTGCCTGCCGCGGGCCAGATGCGTCACCTGTAGGCCATGCCCACCCCAGCTCTGCGGAGGGAAAAACATCACGATACATCACATGATGGCAAAGTGACCTTGTAAGTTTGACACCTGTGATATAGGGGAAAGTTCTCTTAAATTAGTGAGCTATGAAATAATCATTTAGCATACTGCTGATTGGATTGCAAGAGAAGAGTTTCCATAATGGCAGATTTTAAAGCTTCAAAAAGTTCACTTTTCCCACAATAATACTCTTAATGGTGGCCATACTGTAATGTATCTTTTCCCATGGCTTCAGAGGCATTGGACTTGCCATTTCTATCTACTCACATCTGGAAGGCACCAGACTGAAGAAGGCTGTGCTATTATAGTACAGGCCGGGAAACTGCTTAATTCTCCTAAGAGGTTTGTAGTCTCTTAAAATCCATTAAGAGAATAGCATCCACATAGCTTAATGCTGTTGTCCCTAATATAACAGTGACCAGCAGGGGAAAAAAAACCATTTTTGTTTCCTGCATGGAACTAATTGTACATAAAATTCTCCTTCCATGTAAATTTAGGTGTTCATAAATAACAGTTCATTTGCTTCCTTTCTCAAAGTTATTGGCTTGTCCCAGTGCGCAAAAGGAATTCCAGCTTGATACCTTTTTTTGTGTGCTACTTTGGAGTAACCTACTTTTGTAGGTGATATCTTCACAAAACCTCTCCTCCATTGCCACTTCAAATTACAATAGAAGCTGTCAAGGATGGTTATAAGCTATTACACTTCCTTTATCACTTTCAGTAGGGTGCTTTTGCACAGATATATTTTCACCTCTTAAATGCATTCATTCATCACCCTGCAGATCTGGAAAGCATGTATGGCTTTCCTTGACTCCTTAGATGTCTTGAGAGCACATAGGCAATCTCTCAGACATTGGATGGACAACAAGTCCAGACATAGAATAGAATAGAATAGAATAGAATAGAATAGAATAGAATAGAATAGAATAGAATAGAATAGAATAGAATAGAATTTTTATTGGCCAAGTGTGATTAGACACACAAGGAATTTGTCTTGGTACATACACTCTCAGTGTACATAAAAGAAAACATTTGTCAAGAATCATAAAGTACAACACTTAATGATAGTCATAGGGTACAAATAAGCAATCAGGAAACTATATCAATATAAATCGTAAGGATACAAGCAACAAAATTACAGTCATACAGTCATGTGTGGGAGGAGATGGGTAGTGGGAACGATGAGAAGATTAATAGTAGTGGAGACTTAGTAAATAGTTTGACAGTGTTGAGGTAAAGTGTGGGAAAGTGAAAGGTCATTGAAAGAGATCTACCTTATTACATTCCTACCCCTAGTTCTAATTGCTCATTAAAGCATGAACTGGGAAAATAAGAAGGATGCAGCATGCTAGTTTATTGCCAGTTCATTGAGTTTTGCTCAGTGGTACCAAAGGGTGTCTTTCTGTACTGGAGTATGTAAACATTTTTTGCTGTTGGCATTCCTCTTATTTGCTTAAGTCTCCCTGCAGTGATGCTATGAGGACAGGACTTGAAGCCAGAGTCCAAAGACAAAATGTAGGCTTTTTAAGGGCCCAAATGCAGAAAAATTTGCAAGTAAAATAACCAACTAAGTAAGATAGGGCATTCATTCAGAATGTCTAAATTATCTAACCGGACTTGTCTTTAAGTTCTTGCTTTCTCAAACTGACCCATATCTGCAACTTTGAAAGAGAGGCTGACTTCGCTGGGCTGATTTATTTAGTTGTTTTTTTCAAACTGACAAATTTAATTTTGAAAAAGACTTCAAGACAAGACAAAATTAGGGTCTTGGGCATAGGAAAACCTTTCCTCTAATCCAGCTGTCATGGTCATCTCTCTGCTCTGCTACTAAGGTGTTAAGTTAAATACATGATATTTGCAACCAAGTTTTATGTTTCTGTATGTTCTCCTGGGTGAGAAGCAGCTTCCATACAGACATCAAAGGGTCAGTTCCTAACACTGGAAACAATCCATCCAGTTCTTCATTCTCTTGAGCTGCATTTCACTCTAACCAGAGTTGCCTTGCATGATAATCAGGCCTAATTACTGCTTTATCCCTCGATTGTTCTGCTGGGCCTTTGGAAGTATAATGTCTCTTTCTCAGCTTACATGTACATTTCTTCCTGTCCCCTCACCACAAGCCTCTTTCTTTAGAGCTACTTAGATTTTTTTGCCCCCTTTAGAGTTCGCCATTACAGTTAACAAATTGTTTAATAACTTTTTAAAGGTGGGAACAAAAATATTCTCTGGTTTCAATTCACAACACATATTACTGAGTATCTTTCCTTGATTGTTAGAATGTTCTACCGTAATGTCCATCCAACCCTGGGGCACTGCTTAGTTGATTCCTAAAATCTATGTTGAGATCATTCAAGCAGACATATGGCTATTATGAAATATCAGCATTTTGTCTGGCATTGTAAGGTAATCCTCTAATGCAGGAAAAGTAAATAAATTTTAGATGTTTCTGAAATTATAGCCAAGCAATTGGAACATTGCTTTATATCAACCTTTTAAATACATTTCCCATTTCTTTTTTGATTCTAAGTGTATTTAGCTTAGACGTAGATATGGTTCATGCATAATGCCAAGTCAGAATTTTTAAGCCACTGCTTGTTCAATAAGCCATAGTCACATGGCTTACACAGAAATGATACCATAATGGTTAGCATCTCATAATATTAAACCAGAATCAAACAATGTAGACCAGGATTATATATTAAATGTTTTAGGCTGTATAGTTTATTTCTACATTATATACCCATCAAAATCATTAATGAAGGGAAGAAATACGTGCATATAAATGATGGATATTGTATTTTGCTGCAGCTTCAACTCTAATTTATTCCATCTGTGAATACGACTTGATTAAAACTTGCAGCCGAGCCCTACATGTTCGCTGAAAAGTAAGTCATGTTGAAATTCGCAAGAACATGTGCTTGGAATTGGATTACATATGAACATATGTATTTTCTTGTTTGTTGATAAATAGCAATGATTGGAGAGAGTGATAAAGGCATATAAGACATTCAGAAAAGTGAAGAAACAAGAATCAAGTCGACGTAATCAAAAAGCAGGTATCTAAAACCACATTGACTACACTTATTCTGAATTGCTGTGGCTTCAGTTCTTTTGGTCATCCATTTCTTTCTAATCATCTACTCTTTGATGAACTTTTAACATTTCCCAGAGATTTTAATATCACCATTATATAAATGTTAGATACACAAAATCCATCATTAGATTTATTGCTTTAGTTCAATAGACGCTCCAGACCCAGATTCTTCTTGTAATAAAAAGGAGAGGAAAGCCAGTTTTTGTAGTAGTTTTTTTTCTTCCCCTTATTGGAGAAGAAAAGGACCAAAGGGGAGTTGAATCCTCTGGATAGCTAATATTTCTTAGAAACCTCTCTCTTTTTTCTTCTTTTCCTTTTGTTGGGGAGGGGGTGGATTGTGAGGAGAGAGAGAGAGAGACTCAATGGAGGCCCTTTTGCCATTGCTAATCTGCTTTGTGAATGGAGCCACATGGGGGATTGGGGGAGGGAAAGGAAGCCACATGCCTGACATTCCTTTCTCTGGGTGGGCTTCTTCTCGCCAGACTCTCAGGATGTGGGAAATGGAAGATGAAAGAACTGCATTTCCAGCCTATCAGGTTACAATGCCTGAACCAGAAAAGAATGAAGAGGGGAGGGGCGGATTTGCAGAGGGAGAGCCCCACTTTATTAGAAAGTGTCACAGGGAGAAAAAGAGGGTTTGGGGAGGAGAGAGTTTGACTGAGACCTAGGATGGCAGCTCATGTTTTGTTTCACATCACATCAGAGCTGTGGAATTTCCTCTGTTCTGGAGGTGCCTTACAGAAAAGGGGCAGAGTTTAAGGCTAGGCTGGGATGAATAATGGTCCAGCAGAAACCGATTAAGTGTGTTACTAAGTGATGGCTGTTTACAAGCAAAACCTCCTGCAGTGCTGAGGAAAGAGAGCCTGGCGAGGTGTGGGAGAAGCATATTTATGTGATTTATACGCAAAATCTATTGGAGATAAAGAATAGGAGCCATGGGTTTATAATCCCTTCTCTTTTTCTGAATTCATGTTGCATAGTTATAATTTGGATGGTTAATTATAATCACACCATAATTGATTAACTACAGGAAGAAATGTGGAGTCCTGGCTGATTTTTTACCCTCTCTGCTGCTCAACAAGAGAACAAAGAAGGAAGCCAGCACATTTGTTGATTGTCAATGCTTTGTCAGTAGATAGAATCATAGAGTTGGCCATCAAGCCCGACTGCAGTGATCAGTTAAAATGCCATACCTTAATTATGGAAAAGTTTTCACAGTGCTAATCTAAAGTTTAAAAATAAAAATGGATATAGCTATATATTGGGTTCTACACAGTTTTTTACTTGATTTGCTCACTGAAGCCTTCAAAATCCCCAAAGCACATTACAGTAAAAGCATTGCATTATTTCAGTTTTTTCTTAACTATCTTCGTACCAGATTTTTCTGTCTTTCTATGTAGTCAAAACTCAAGGGTTTTTTTTTTTTAAATCAAGTTTTTACGGTGGAATGACAAAGAAAAATTGGAAAAGTTTACATCTCACAAGACACCATTTCTGAGGCTTTTGACACTAAAAACTCAACATGTTAGTGCATGCTGCTCAATTGCTTCCACTTGACTCCAGAGCAGGGATGTTACTTTGATAGCGTGTTTATTGTACCATATGAACTAAGACCTCTTGCTTGACTCTCCCAAACCAGAAATCAAAATTTCTGTTAGGATGGTGATAAACCAGTGAGCCACATTTGGCTATTGCATGTGAACATTTAATGTTAAGTTAGGGTCTTGCATTTTTAATCCTTGTATAAAGTATAGTTAAGCTGCTTAGAATGTTACTTGATCGGAAGTAACATCTACTAGGTTGCCAAATATGACATCAATGGAGCCTTATTTTCCTACATTGCTTGTCCGGCATTTTCTATTATAGTACATGCTCTGTACCCTGGAGCATTTACTGTACATCAGGAGCAAAATATATTCCACAGATCTGCTGTTCAGGAGAGGAAATGCATGTGTATGTTAAAGCTTTCCTATCAAGCCTTCCTATGATTCTTTAAATGGTAAAATTTATGTTAAAATGCTTTGCTTGAGGTTGCTCTAGCAGTTGCAGTAATGTGTCTCCCATATTAAACTTCCTTCTGGGATGTGCACTGCAAAGCAGAATTTGTTCTGCATTTTTGGAAGGTGTTTTTCCACAGAAAACTGCTACTAGTTTTGTCATTGTAATTCACAGGACCCTCAAAATGTTACTGAGAGATAGCAGGTAAATTTCTTAAGTAGAAATACGAATGGTCCTATGTGAAACAGCAGAGATAAACCTGGATTATATTGATTGAACATAAATAATGCCAGGGACTCTAATGTGAAAAGACTGAATGGTAATCTTAATATATAGTTTTGGGGAAAAGTTTTTAGAGGGACATTGCTGAAAACAATTTCAAACAATTTTTACTTACAAGTAGATCATGATTGGGGTACAAGATGGGATGGGTGGAGTGTGATTACGTTCTGAAACATTTTTTTTTTTAAAAAAATGTGTTGGTTCCAGAGTAAGCATAACTGTAGGAGAGAACAAAAATGAAATTTAACATGTTAGTTTTTCTTCAAGGGTATTGTTGAATGATTTTACAGGATCTTTTTTCTAGCTTAGTTTAGGTTCTGGAGCCTCCTGTTGGTGGTTGACCTGGTTTAGGTTTAGAAGGAAAATAGGATTAGGCCTGGTTAGTAATTGGATGGGAGATTATTAGGATATTCCATGTAGAATGGAGTAGTATGGATTTTGAAAAAGAAATACTTTGAAATAAGGACATGTCAGATCATTTCCAGTTTGTAGTCAAGAAGTCAAGTTTTTCTCAGGAGACCACTGTACTTTTGAAATCTCCCATATATAGGCTCACATTTTATAACAATGCAGTTTGAGTTGCATTTACCTCTGTATGTGGTTGTGACATCTTTTTAATGTGCAAATTACTGACTGATGTTAGAATAGAATAACAGAATTGGAAGGGACCTTGGAGGTCTTCTAGTCCAACCCCAGAATACCCTACACCATTTCAGACAAATGGTTATCCAACATCTTAAAAACTTCCAGTTTTGGAGCATTCATAACTTCTGGAGGCAAGTTGTTCCACTGATTAATTGTTCTGTCAGGAAATTTCTCCTTAGTTCTAAATTGCTTCTCTCCTTGATTAGTTTCCACCCATTGCTTCTTGTTCTACTCTCAGATGCTTTGGAGTATAGTTCGACTCCCTCTTCTTTGTGGCAGCCCCTGAGATATCGGAACACTTTATGTCACTTCTAGTCCTTCTTTTCATAAGACTAGACATACCCAGTTCCAGCAACCGTACTTTATATGTTTTATCCTTGAGTCCCCTATTCATCTTTGTTGCTCTTCTCTGCACTCTTTCTAGAGTCTCCATATATTTTTTACATCGTGGCGACCAAAACGGAATGCAATATTCCAAGTGTGGCCTTACCAAGGCATTATAAAGTGGTATTAACATTTCACGTGATCTTGATTCTATCCCTCTGTTTATGCAGCCTAGAACTGTGTTGGCTTTTTTGGCAGCTGCAGCACACTGTTGGCTCATATTTAAATGGTTGTCCACTAGGACTCCAAGATCTCTTTCACAGTAACCACTATTGAGCAAGGTACCACATATACTGTACCTGTGCATTTTGATTTTCTTGCCTAAATGTAGAACCTTAACTTTTTTCACCATTGAATTTCATTTTGTTAGATAGCGCCCAGTGTTCAAGTCTGTCAAGATCCTTCTGTATCTTAAGCCTATTTTTTGGAGAATTGGCTATTCCTGCTACTTCGGTGTTGTCATTTGTTAATGGGAACAAAACTTGTTCAGTGTTTGTTCCCATAATCCCCTCTTAAAACTGTTTAAATGTTATTGTTATTTTGCGGGCAATGGCTGACAATTGTGACACTTTCTTCCCTAAAATTTTGCTTTAAAATGGTTTTATTCTTAATAGGGGTGCTGGTGGAAGTGGAGAGGGGATTTATAATCAGAGATTTTCCTGGGAGGAAAATAACTGAAGATGCTTAGATCTCTACCACACTGCCTCTAGTTTTGCTCCCCAATTCCTCCAAAAGAGTCTTAAGTTACTTTGCAGTTGTCCTCTCTGCCACCAACCATGAAACACAGAAAACATGACCTAAGCAATAAGACGACAATAGAAGATAACAAGCGCAGCACCCAACTAAAGCATCTCCCTATCTATGGTTTGTTTTATTTAGTATTTAAAACATCTGAGCGTTGGCAGTCAGGGGGCTGCAGAGCCTCCAAGGAGTAATTCCTTTGGGAAGTTATTAAAACAGCAGAGAAATTATAACGTGGAGTGCCTTAATCCCTGAGGATGCAGGAGAGTCTGAAAGGTGAGGCAAGAATTCCCACTAATGGGGAAAAATCTGCCCCTAAGCTCACAGAACTTCAGCCCTTTCATTGAAGACCAGATCCAATGTGTTCCTGTTGAAGCACAGCTGATTTGGAAATGTATCAGTTCAACTGCCAGAAGCAATATCCTAGGATAACATGGTAATGAAACTACTCTGAGAGCAGTGCAAACAACCATGTGTAGATGCCCTTAGCCATGAGAGTAGAGTTCAGTTCACTTCTCTCTTTTCCTAGGCTGATATTTAAATGTAGTCCACTGCTCTGCATGCAGACTGAATGAAATAGTGATAATGAAGGCTTTGCCCCAGTTCTGCTACCATTCATCTTTGCCTTTGCAGGAGCCTCCAAATCAGACTTGAGGCAACACAGAAGAAAGAGCTGCTCTGCTGGTGTTTTTGGTGTTCTCAATGGACAGGCACAATTAGATCTCAGTTTTTACTTACTTTTTCTCCTATTCTTTTTTGTTACCCATTTTTCCTCCCTCCTATGTTGTTTTGTCCATTATTCCAAGAGCAGAAAATAATTTTAAATTTTTTAAATATCGTGAATTGCCATGTATTCCAGAGGGGTAGCTATGTTAATTTGTTATAACAAAAATAACCGAGTCCTATGACACCTCAAAGCAGCCTTCCCCAGATCACTGTCCTCCAAATATGTCCCAAAGGTGCATTTTCAGGAGACAACTGGACTTTCTTGTTTTTTTCTTTGAAGACATTTCGCTTCTCATCCAAGAAGCTTCTTCAGCTCTTCTTCAGTGGGGAATGGAAGGATTTATATTCTTTGCAGACAGCTGGTCGTTTGCATCCTTTTAGAGGGTTGTCCAAACACTTGGAGGTTTAACTGTGTACTCAGGGTGACCTGGGTAGTGTGCCTGGTTCCTGTACTCTGCATTTTTTCCCCTCTCTGGAAATCCATTCCTACTCCACACCATTCAAAGAGTGTTCATCCCAAATTGTATAGCTGAAAGTCAAGGATCACAGTGAAAAAAATTGGACTCAGATTAAATATAAAGAAGACCAAGCTAGTGATAGCAACAACTAGCCTCAGAAATAACAGCAATGTTGCTGAATAGGTGGAGAGTTTCTGCTTTTTAGCTTCAACCATCAGCAGAAAAAGAATAAGCAAGTCAAAAAAATTGCTGCTGACTTGCACTTCGTAGAGTAGCTATGAAGGTCTTGGAAAAGATATTCAAATACTGTGATGTGTCTATGCCTACAAAAGTCAGAATAGTGTAGGCAATGATATTATATGTGACATTTTATAAAAGTAAAAGTTGGATTTTGAAGAACCAGGACCATTGGTAATTTTGAACTTTGTAGGAGAAGACTCCTGAGAATATCACAAACGTTTAAGGAAACAAATGGATCCACAAATAAATCAATCCAGAGTTCTGACTTGATGTACAAACGATCAGGCTCAAAATACCCTACTTTTGATGCATTATGCAAAGATCTCCCTCTAAGTCGCTGGAGAAGGCTGGAAAAGGTGGAAGGAACAAAGGAGACTAGCAGCAAGATGGTCGGACTCATTTATAGTGGTGACAGGTGCACCATTGAAAGACTTGAAGGATCAGAGTAGAGACAGATTGCTGTAGAGTATATCTATGTGTTCATTAAGAGTCAGTGCTGACTTGGCACAAAATGCAACACCATTGGTCTGTGGGTCAGTGATGTTCCAAACCAGCATTGTGGTTTAATTTTCACTAGGTAGCTTAACGTTCTTCAAAAAAAAACCCCACAACATTTTTCAGTTCATTTATGCCTGGCATCAATAATTCTGCCTAAAGATACTACATTAGTCAAGTGAATATTTCACTTCACTCTCCCCCTCCCCATGAATCTGTAAAGCAATCCAAGCCATGCTTTATTACAGTGCGTTGGGAGAATTCCCAACGGAAGCAGCCAGTTTGTTTTGTCTCATGCATTTAGTCATAGTAACTGCCTATCAGTAACTGACAATCCAGCCTTTAGCTAGGATTTCATTCAATATCCTTTGGCTTAATTCCAGAATTTCCTCCCTTCAATTGTGTAAGGCTGACCATATTTCCTAGATGCCTCTCTATGTCTTTCCTGTTGTCCACTCATTTTAGAAAAATAGAAATACAAAACGAGCCTGCTGAATCTCTGGGCTTGGTCCATTCAATTGGTAAACAGAGCACTCTAATTGTCAGAAGGAGGATTCATTCAGAAAGAACTACCTCTCATGTGGAGTTGTTGCCAGGGTCTGCCTTAATGAGCACCAGCCTTGTTAGATTCTGGCCATTCAGAAAACTCAGGCATGTGTGTCAAGTGCAGTGCTAGGATACATACACACCACCTTACCAGTGGTGACTGCAAGCACAGGGTAGAAGTTTCAGTTGTATCCAACTTAAGTTTAAGAGAAGCACACAGACTGCACCTTGTAGCCAGAGTGTCACAGTGGTGGGTTGCTACCGGATCGGGTGAACCGGTAGCGGTGGCACCGGGAGGCTCCGCCCACCCACCCGGACGCTTCTGCACATGCGCAAAAGCGCTCCATGCACGAGCGAACCAGTAGCAATGGGATTTGGAACCCACCCTGGAGTGGATGCTGCAACTCCCTATCATTATAAAACATGCTACATATTCTTAGACTTGAGAGACAGTCACTAGCCCAAAGTCACTCAGGTTCTAAGGGAAGGAGGAAAAGCAAGAGAATCAATCAGTCCTTTGCTTATCTGCTTAATCAATGTATATAGGTGCCCTCTCAACATAGGGCAGCACACAATTAGGAAGAAATATTACTATAAAAATATTATTGTACAACACAAGACATAAAGCGAATTGCACTAGAGACCACTCAAAAACCCAAACAATCAACCTGACTGTATAAATAAAGAGGGAAATAAGAGATCCAGCCAGAGCATTTGATTTGCACGGGGCCATGTTTGCATGACAAGACACAAACATCTCTCAGTCAAACAACTCCTTTTTGCATGCCAGAAGCTCTAGTATTGGGTTACTTAAAATCAGTCTTCAAATGGCCATGTCACTACTCAAAGGAGACTGACAGGTTGTTGCTTCCCTATTCTATGGTTTTATTCCTCCTCCCCCTGCCAATTCTCAGACATGGAGAAAAATCTGTGATTTGGGTCACACCAACGAAGAGAACAGGGTACGGGGGAGAATCACCCATTTCTGGAGGGCCCTTCCCTTGTATAGTTATGGGTAGTTTAAAAAATGATAACTGAAACAGAATATTTAAAGGGCCTCTCCAGAACTATTCTTGATTTTCTTGAGGTATCAAAAATCACATTTAACTTTAACCTAATAGATTTCATGACTTGGGGAAATTTAGTAGATAGATTTCATGACTTGGGGAAATTTATCACTAGATAAGGTCTGTTTGAGGCTACATTTAACTTGCTTTTCTTTTCTTCTCTTTTTTTTTTGTTGCCCGGATATGCTTATGCGCCACATAAGGCTATGATCTGTTGACTTTTTCTCAACAACTCTGAACCCACCTATTATGATTTAATACTATGTGTGAACCAGAGGTGGGATTCGCTTACCTTCCCTACTAGTTCGCAAATGTGACCATGTTCACGCGCTTTGTGCGCATGCACCACCTCTGCACACGCACACAGCCTTCTGCACATGCGCATTAGTCATGCATTACATCCGGACAGGTGGGTGGAGCCTCCTGCAGTCACCACTACCAGTTTATGCAATCCAGACAGAACCGGCTGAATACCACCACTGGTGTGAACTAAAGTATTCAAATATGTTTAAGACACTGATAGAAAAAGATGTCTTGAAGTGTAAAATTGATCAATAGGTTGTCAATCAAGTACAAGGTTGTTTCCTGAGTTATAAGCTAATATTTTCGAAATAATACCAGATGTTTCATACCTAGTTGTTCTTTTTCCACTCTCCTTGGGAGTCAGAGGTTTGTAGGAAATAGGTCGCAAATGGATACATAGCAACACAGATATTTGATTCTTGCACTACCTTAACTAGATTTCCTCTGAACTCATAGTGAAGAGAGCAATTATCTCCTTACTCAAGGATTTAATGAGACCACTGAAATAAATAATCATTTCTCCATTCTGACAGTTTGTGCACACTAATCAAGAACAGCATAAATTAGCTATATCAGGTTCAACAATACAAGCCCCTTAAGTAGCTACTGGGGCCTCAAAGACTGGTAATGTCCATTGTTTTACATTAATCCATATCCTGTCACCCTTTGTCATATGGCCATCATTTCATTTCCCTGTGCCTTAGAATAATCTTACAGTAGAGGCATAGTAAAAAAATTCCAATACTACATTTTAGAACCTACTTCTTGTCACTAAATATAAATATTGCTACCCATTTATGCTACCCCAAGGGAAATATTGAAATCAGAGGGTATCTTTGTTAAGTATTTCCCCAAACCTAGATTTGGTCCTGAATCCTAACATAAAAGCTATTAATAGCTTTTTTTTCTGGATGTAATCACATACTCTTATACAAGAGATAAAAATTTCACAACTACATTCTTTATCGCTGCAAATGGCTACCTTAATGAAAATCAATAGAATTAATCATATTTTGTCAAGCATCTCATTCAGTCTTTTCCAACCAGGTGCCTTGCAAAGATGCTGGAATAAACTCATATAATTCCTAACAGCTATCAAAGTGGGAGGAAGGTGATAACCATCACAGTTGATGCCAGAGCTACCAACACATGCAAAAATAAAGTGCTATGGAACATTACCACCTTTTTTTAAAAAAAACTGTTTCATTGCTGGCAATCATCTTTCTGCATAAACAGATTGTCCACATTAAGAAGAGGAAAACTGATGAAAGGATGTTAAAAGATGGCATGAGAATTAATAAATTAACATAGCATCCAGGTCGTCCATAAAATCACAATAATATATTGTGTATATTGCAAGTTAAAAGGTATGCCAAGTATATATAGAGCTCTACTGAATGGACCATTTTTGAAAAAAGGACAATTTGCTCAGTGATTATGTATTATTTACACCGAAAATATCCCTGTAAATAAGGAATCTGGAATTAGAGGACGGGATAATATGTTCTTTTACCAAGGAAATCAGCTGCAAAAGGGGTTGGCGATTCAAAAGTGGCTAATATCAAATGAACATAGGATATGCCCAATTACTTTCCTGCTGAATACATGAGGCCTAGGTATCTTTTTAGAGCCGCTGGACTGGGTGCTCAGCATGATTGTCTTCCAACAGAAGTGTGCCGGCCGTGTCCTCTCCCCTCTCAGATGGAGCTGGGTCAATTTTCATTGCATGCCCTGCTTGAACCCTTTTCGATATAAATAAGGAGGAAAATGGCTCTTCAGCTGTTCCTGACTGAAAGCCAACTGCTTTAACATTTGTGAAAAATGAGGTCATGTGGATGAACCCCAGGCATGGGGTTAGGGGTTGGGATGAAAAGGAGTGGAGTGTGCCGTAGCTATGCCTTTTCTCTTAAGTTTAACTCTCATGTAGGACTAGACAGCAAGTGTGAGATCAGGGAAACTTTACCTCCTGTCTGAGATCAGCACTTCTGTTTCAGAAAAGAGACACAGCCCAGACCCAGTTTATCACACTAATTTCCATTCACTGACAGTGGCAGGTAGTTGCTTCTTAGCTTGGCTTTGATCCCCTCCTTCAAAAAAACCCAGCAAAACCGTTGCAGGAGAAAGAATTCCAGCCATCCCACAAAATGGCCTTTTAAGGGGCTGCTTCAGCATTAGAGTTGCTCCCTTGTTTATTTTTAGAGTTGGAACAGAGATAATGAACTGCTCTCTGTTTAAACAAGGCCTTAAGGTGAAAAACCTCACTGCATGGCTTGAACATGGATGGACTACTAAGTGGATGCCACCAAATGGGCTGTATTGGAGAGGGAGGAAGCAAATGGCTAGCAGCAACCCAAACTCTGGCTTAGATAAGCAATGATGGGAGAATAAGGCCATAGTCAAGGAAGCAGGCAATGTGAGAATGCAATCGGGATCTACTGTGGATCACTTTATATATACAGACAATATCAAAAGAATAAAGCATTGCTGCAAAAAAACCAGGAAAGCCAGTTTTTCCCCAAGTTTGGGGGAATGGATGCATATTTTACAAATGAAAAGACTATGATTGATGCTCCTCTAGCACTGATCCTGCTCTGAAATGGCTTGATATGAGCTCTTCCTCATGGTCAAATTGAAGCTGACTCAATTAGCCTTGAACAGCAGAAAAATACAGCATATATTGTGTTGTCCCCATTGTCAGTCCCTCTTCCAGGCCAAATTAAACGACCAGGTTGATGAATTTCCCCTCTGACCAACTTCACCTGTTGGCAGGACACAACCACCAATCACTCTTTCTAATGGGGATGGGTGGGGTGAGTTTAGACTGATGCCTAGAATGGTGGGTTTAGCCACCTGTTGTCCTACTAACAGGTGGCAAGTGAGGGAACTGTGTGATGTAGTAGTAAGGAACAATGTTGATGCTCTTCTCCACTCTTCACATCTGTGCTATAACTTATAAACCAGGTTATTTCTGAACACATGTACGTTGCTTTTCAGACTTTTTTTGTTACAAAGTAAAACAATATTCTGAAACTCAGAATAAAATAGAACAGAACAGAACAGAACAGAACAGAACAGAACAGAACAGAATAGAATTCTTTATTGGCCAAGTGTGATTGGACACACAAGGAATTTGTCTTGGTGCATACACTCTCAGTGTACATAAAAGAAAAGATACATTCATCAAGGATCATAAGGGTACAACACTTAATGATAGTCACAGGGAACAAATAAGCAATCAAATCATATTAGGAAACAGTCAATATAAATTGTAAGGATACCAGCAACAAGGTTACAGTCATAAGTGGGAGGAGATGGTTGATAGGATGAGAAGATTAATAGTAATGCAGACTTAATAACTAGTTTGAGAGTATTGAGGGAATTATTTGTTTAGCAGAGTGATGGCATTCTGGAAAAAATGTTCTTGTGTCTAGTTGTTCTGGTGTGCACTGCTCTATAGTGTCATTTTGAGGGTAGGAGTTGAAACAGTTTATGTCCAGGATGTGAAGGGTCTGTAAATATTTTCACAGCCTTCTTTTTGACTTGTGCAGTATACAGGTCCTCAACGGAAGGCAGGTTGTAGCAATTGTTTTTTCTGCAGTTCTTACTATCCTCTGAACTCTGTGTCTGTCTTGTTGGGTTGCAGAACCAAACCAGACAGATATAGAGGTGCAGATGACAGACTCAATAATTCCTCTGTAGAATAACTCTTCTGTTATCAGCACTGTAGAAACTTTTCAAAAGCAATAATGCACATCACTAATAAAATGCAGTTGTCTTTCCTAGCACTGGATTATGCTGTTACAGAAGATAAAGCCATGTTTAAGACCTGTTAAGTGTTATAGAAAATGCTGATTAGGAATGATATAAACAAGGCTTCTTGAGAAGCTATATTTGTATTTTTATTTATTAGATTTTTATACCGCCCTTCTCCTGAAGGACTCGGCGGTGTACAGCCATAATAAAACAATGAACCATACAAAATTTAAAAACCAATTTAAAACAAAATTAAATAAATTTGGCCCTGTCAATTAAAAACCTGTAATTTAAAATATCCCATCCAGATTCTTATTCAGCTAGGCCAGCCTGTTGAAATAGCAGGGTCTTAAGGGCCCAGCGAAAGATACGGAGATCGGAAATCATATGTATTCCAGGGGGTAGTTCATTCCAGAGGGCGGGTGCCCCCACAGAGAAGGCTCTCCCCCTGTGGGTTGCCAGCCTACATTGTTTTGCTGACGGCACCCTGAGGAGCCCCTCTCTGTGGGAGCGCGTTGGTCGGTGGGAGGCTATTGGTGGCAGAAAGTGATCCCGTAGGTATCCGGGCCCTAAGCCATGTCTTTCTTGTAGTCCAAGCCAAAATGGCCCTGGAGAACAGTACCCAGTGTGCTTATGGTAAAGTGGCCGATAAAATCTGGGCAGGATCCAATCTCCAACTATCACTGAGCTCTTAACTGATTAATCATGCTGGGTCGATCACATCCATGGCAAAAATTTTACCTTAACACTGGAACAGGTAAAGCTTTAAACTGCCTCAGATATGGGCTGGGCTGAGATGAAGGCAATGAAGCTGTGGAAAAGAGAAAACCAGTGGGCAGGGCATATGGGAAGGAAGACTCATTGGGTAGTTTGAACAAATGCAAAAGAAGACAGAAAACAAAGGATTACCTGAATTGCCTAAAATGTCTTCTTAAATGGCACAGGAGTCCTATCTTCCTTTTCATTAGGCCAGCCCAGTACTATCCAATCATAGAGTCCACTAAGCTTTTTCAGTGTATTGGGCATGCAGATGCCAAACCAAAGAAATAAATATTACAACCTACTTTGTTTGAAAGAGAGGAAACATAATTTCTTACCAAAGCTCTGATTTGGCAAAAAATGTTTTGAATAGCAATGTGTAGACTGCGGATAAGCTACCCTCAGTGAGGCATTTTACCTTGTGAAACACTTTCCTCTACCACAATTCATCAAGTTCCTAAAGAAACTTGAAACTTTGCCTTGACAATCTGAAACAGGGAGCAGTTTTGTGAAGTTGCTTCAAAGGGGCGTATTACCACTTACATCTCCAAGAAAGTGAAGCATCCCTTTGAAGATCTTTACTACTCCACTTTGGAACTGTAGCAAATTCAATTCAGTTGCATTCCATGAACAATAAATCATAATCCAGAGAGTGATCAATCTATAAGGACCTAGGAGATCTTTCTGTGATTATCAGAAGCTAGCATGGATTGACGACAAGAGGTCAAATGTCTTCAGGGTTGCAGGGACTTTTGCCTCAACTAAGCATTTTAAGGCCAATTTGGATATTGTGGTAAGGCAGAGGAGAAGGCAAATTAGATTTTAAATTCTAACTAACTAGGAAGTTCAAAAGAAAAATGTCATATCCTGAAAATGCTCCCAAGACCTGAATAAATGTGGATTTGTAAAGCTATATTGATACAATTCAGGCAGAAGCCTGATATATGAAACCTGATGCTAATATGCAAAGGACACCTTGCTCTAAAGACTTACAACCAATCAATGGCCTTGGGGCTGATTTAATGTTGTTTTGAGACAGGATTTGCAGATGACCTGTGTCATCTAAGAATTCTGTGGTTTCATTCTCTCCTACGTCATCTAGCTTGTTTTTCTGAAAGCCACATTATTGAAAACTTCCTACATAAACTTCCTCTTTGTCCCCATAATTTCTCACTGAAATATTTTTGTCTCTAATGTTTTAGTTGTTAGGGATTTAGTTTCTCTTTGTCCTGAGTGTCCTTCTAAAATAGCAATAGCAATAGCACTTAGACATATATACCACTTCACGGTGCTTTACAGCCCTCTCTAAAGTGTTTACAGATTTAGCATATTGCCCCCAACAATCTGGGTCTTCAAAGAATTTTATATTTTTCTTACAGTGTTCAATTCTGTGACACATTGCCCATTATAGTTCTGTTACAGAAATCGCATATATCCATATCCCTCAATATAGTGTTTTCTATGTGGCTTTTATAAGCTGGGTTTGTGAAATTTGTTTGATTCTGTATCAGTGGAATCCAAATTCTGCCGCGGAAGCAGAAACACACTGAATTCTGGCAATTGTGTAAATATGCATGAGTTGTTTCATTGTATATAATCATTTCCACTTTTCTTCATTTAGGAAAGAGACAGAACTACATAGGGAACTGTAATACCCCATCTGACTGCAGACATTTTTTACTTATCTTGTGAAAAAGCCTTTGATTTCTAAGATTTCAACTGGCCTGTTTCCCACTTTGGAGCCTATGTTACAGAACATTTATAACATTTACCTAAAATGAAATAGAGGAAAGCCAGGATTTCCTGGAAATTACATTCTGTTGCCAATAAGCTGTATGACATTTTGCAACTGTTTAACTATAACCCTGGGGGCGAACCTATGCAAGAGATGGCACACAGAGCCCTCTCTGGGAACGTGCCCTGTCGCCCCAGCACAGAGTATGCCATAGGGAGGGTGTTGGCAAGCTGCAGGCTCTTTCGTCCCTCTGCTGCGGCTCCCTGTTGGGTGATCACACCACTGGCTGGCTCCACCCCTTGCCCTGCCCTCCCAATCACCCCAAAGGAGTCTTTGAGGGTTGAACGCCAAGAGGCATGGATTTCCTTTGCCTTCTGCATTTCCACAGTGTGCTGAAGCGAACCAAACGGACAGGGGTCTCCCTCCTCGCTAATTGGCCCTGCCAAGCCCGCTTGCAAACTCCACCGAGCATGGCTCCAAACGTTTGGCTTGAGCATTGCTCTCGGCTAGCGCCAGTGCTGCAGGGCAGAAAAGGTGCGCGCCCTGCCTACTCCACTCTCGCCAGCGCCAGAGGTGGAGCTCTGCTGCTGCCTCCCAGCCAGAGTGCCATGGTTGTTTACTTGGTGGCTGCCTCCAAGGAGAGAGCTCCCCTCAGGCCACCCGGGCCCCCACTGCAGGAGGAGAGAGGGGGTTTATCTCCCTGACAGGATCCAAGTTGGAGTTGCCTTATTTTGCGTGGATCTCCAACGCTTGGTTTTGCCTGCCAGCTTCCACTCCTCCTCGACAGCCCAAGTGGTTGGATTCACATGACACGTGAAGCTGGGCAAGAGAGCATAGGTAGATAGGTAGGTAGGTAGGTAGATAGATAGAGACAGAGACAGAGACAGAAAGAGACAGGGAGAGGGAGAGAGGGAGGGAAAGAGATAGAGAGGGAGGGAAAGAGAGAAAGAAAGAGAAATGATATTACAAAAGTTTTTCTTTTTTATTGTTGCTAAACGTAATATTTCAAAAGCAGAAAATGAAGGGGCATGAAAGTGCATTTATCATGTTTTTCTTAGAACAATTAGCTGAACTCTGCCTTGTTTATCATTATTTTAGCTAGTAAAACGTTATTATTCAGGTTAAATTGCCATGTTGGCGCTTTGCAATAAATAAGTGGGTTTTGGGTTGCAGTTTGGGCACTCGGTCTCCAAAAAGGTTCGCCATCCCTGAACTATAATATACACCCATATTTCTGGGAAGGATCATTCTCAGGACTGGCTGAAACAGGAACAATAAAAGTGGAAAAAATACAGAATCACAACACAGGAACTTGCTTTGGCCATTCATAGGAGAAAACAGCTGTCAGTCAACTGCTTCGATGATTCCACTTTAGGAAACTGAAGAGAGAAAAATGGTAACTTTACTTGTTCTCCCTTTCCACATACCATTCTTCCTGTGTTTGGTTTTATAGCCCTGCCAGCTTTGAAAAGAAAATTTACCTTGATATAATGCTTTGAGTAGGGGGCCTCTTCCAAGCTCAAGTTCTCAAAGGAAGAAGGTTTTTCTGTTGCAAAATATGGAGCTAAACAGCGGTGAAATTCAGCAGGTTTTGACAGGTTCTGGAGAACTGGTAGCGGAAATTTTGAGTAATTCGGAGAACCAGTAAATGCCACTTTTGGCTGGCCCCAGAGTGGGGTGGGAATGGGGATTTTGCAGTATCCTTCCCCTGGAGTGGGGTGGGAATGGATATTTTGCAGTATCCTTACCCTGGAGTAAGATGGGAATGGGGATTTTGTAATATCCTTCCCCTGCCATGCCCACCAAGCCACACCCACAGAACTGGTAGTAAAAAAAAATTGGATTTCACCACTGGAGCCAAGCCATTGAGTTTTCAATGACTGGAAAAGTAGAGAACGTTCTGAGGACCCGGAATGCCCCAAAGTGTTTCAACAAGGTGAAAAGCATACATTGTATGCGGGACATCCAGCTGACTCATGTATTATTCTTTGGAGACTACATGCGGCCACTTTTCCAGGAACACATAGGCCAGTGGTGGGCTGCTGCTGGCTGTAACAACCAGTTCACCCAGCACCGAAAATGTGAGCATGCTCATATACGCAGCTTTAAAAACATGGCGATATAAGATGGAATAGCGCTAGGGCGGGTGGGCCACCCACCCGCGAGTCACAACTACTGGCTTGCCTGAACTGTTCCAAACCGGCAGCAGCTCATCACTGACATAGGCCACATCAGTAGTTGGTTGCCCCCCGGTTCGCACCGGTTCTATAGAACCGGTAGTAAAACCGGCGGGAGACTCCGCCCACCGACCCCAACGTCACTAAAACGCTTCTGCGCATGCCAGAAGAATATGCGGGTGAGTGAAGCAAGCAAGCATGCATGCATGGCCCCACTCGAACCAGTGTAGTAGAACCCACCCCTGGGCCACATCAAGTGATAACAGTTAATGCCCTTTACAGCATTTTCTTTAAAACCAGCCTCTCAAAGCACATGCTCTTCATCCTCCAGTCATATGGGGGTGGCATTACCAACATACATGCAACCTTTGGTTGCTGAAAAGAGGGCATGCTTTAAAAGTGCAGCAGCACCCAGATACAGATCAGTCTCCCACTCAAAATGTTTTTAAAGGGAAGGCTATTAGCATGGCTACTTTACTTCTACAGTGGCCATTCTAACTTCTCCTTAGAAATACACCCAACAATATGCAGAAACAAAAATACCATTGCCAGTGAAAAAGGAAGAAATTGCAGAACTATTTATGAAAAATGACATCACTGGACTATCCTTTGATAGAGCAGTGCCAAGGGGCAGATGGTGCAGTTTGAGATAGGTCAGTTCATAGCAGTCAAGGCTAGGAAGCCGCTGTCATGTCCCCTCTGGAACCTCTGCTGCTAGGAACTGAGAGCTAATGAATCTTCTAGTAGTTCCTGTTCCTAGTCAAAAGCAAAAGCAATTTACAAAATGCAGATCTCTGCAGGTCAGGCAGATGGGGATTCTGCTTCTTTACCAAATGAAGTTGAGCTTGCCCCAGGCAGCATTCTGCATCTCTGCATACCGCCTCCTGGAATGAAAAGAATTGCTCCTTTCTCAGGTGCATTCTCCAGATTCTTGGCTTTGTGAGCGCAAGCAGGAATGCTGACCTTCCTGATCATGGGAAAGCCTGTTCCCCTGCCTTAGGGAAACAAGTCCCTGAGATCATGAGCTGGGGGGGGGGGGAGACAAAGTAGGGCAAAGGGTGTTTTTTCCCCCCAGCTTTTTGTGTTCCGACCTTACTTTAATCTAGCCAAGCTTTTGGAGCGATCACATGGAGAAAGCAAGGCACGTGAGAACATGTTTTCTTTTGCTTGACCACTCTAAAAAAGGATCAGATCATTAGCAGTAGACCGGGCCCGGGGGGGGAGGTGCGGGGGGGTGGAGGACGCTGAGCAGAAATTTTCCTTTGGGAATGAACATACATTTCTCCCAGTTTAATCACTAATACTGCCCAATGAGAGTGAGCACAACACAATTCTCCCGTGGGAAGTGTGATCAAAACTGTGATACTTCCTCTTTCTTGCTGCTACTGCGTACTCCTTAACCTCTACGCTGATTCATAACTTAGAGTGGAAAAGCAGTGATGCTAAGAAGGAATTCTTGAACCCTTGAATTCTACACTATTTTGTATTTGTATATTTGCATTCTGCAAGTTGGAGTAACTTTATCTTTACATGGACGGACGCTAAAACATTATTTAGAGGAGAGGATGATATGTCCTTTTACATATATTTGTTATTTCAGTTTCAAGGAGGTTTGGCACATGCACAAAAGAGTACAGTATTCTGAAGATGAAAGGTAAAACAAAACAAACATAGAAAAATCACAGAGGCAGCGCAGAGGCATTTTAGCCCCTGTAATGCGTGTTTGCTGTTTGCATCCAACATTGACTTCTTTTTCTCATAATACTAAATGTTCTCACTGGGCTCTGTAAAATAATGTGATGTGTGGAAGTGTGAGTGGAAGGTGAGCCTGAGTATTAATTAGCAGGAGTTAGCAGCAAAAGGCATTTGTACTTGATTTATTGCTCAATGTCAGCCTGGAAGAGGAAGCAGCCTGGTCCCGTGGTTTGAAATTGGAGAATAACGATTGACATTATATAGTCACATTGCAAGCTAGTACATTATGATCTGGTACAAATTTTATGGCATTGGGACGTAACACCTTGGGCACAGCCTATACCTGATCCCCTTGCATTGTCCCATCCAGATGCTATTGAACAAGGGCAGCCTTTGCTATCCTGGAAGCGAAAATGGAATCCCAGGGCTTTTGGCCAAGCAACCTGTCCTTCTCTGTCCCCTACCAGCCTCACAGTGGCTGCTTTCTTGAGCAGGAGCCAGCTGCCTCTCAACACCTAACAGATTCTCTGTCCTAATAGGGAAATAAACTTTGTCTGCTTGATTATTGTAGAGCGTTTCCTTGACATGCAGATCCAGCTTCAACTGTTTGCCTGTCCAGTTACTTTTGGGGAATTGCTGCCAGCTGGGGACAACCATGCAGGATGAAAGAGATTGAAGCTGTCTGTATCTCCAAGGTATGCATGTGACCTCCCTGAAACATGTTTCTGAAATGCCAGCTCAGAATCCAACAAGCAGAGCTTTATGCCTGGCCTCTCACGAATCTCTTATCCAATGACTTCCTCCAACTGGACCCTCAGCATGTTATGACAATACTACACAACATCCAGCTGAGAGTGACTCCTGCTCAGCTCCAGGACCAAAACAAGAGAATTCCCTCAGCTGGTTTCCTAGATACAGGATGCTGTTATAACAGTTGCTTCATTTATTCACTCCCCCCCCCCCCCCATTTCTTCTTTTCGTCCTTGTACCTGATTAACTACTGCACAGATAGAAGGAATCCAAACCCCAAGTGTGCAGTGTGAGGGGGCAAACCAAACCAAAAGCTGATTCAATAGCAATTTAGTTGGAGGCAAGGCAATCACTCTGAAATTCTGCTTTCCTTGGAGAGATAGGGATGCTCAGAATTCCTATTAAGATGGAGAAAGTAGGATAATTTTTGCTTCCACAGCTAGTTTTGAAGGCCCTTGGGTATGTGTTGTTGTGTGCATTGGTTTTTCCAACCTGTTGCATCAGGAAGTGGGATCTTTTGTTCCTCTGATGACTCATCTCACTGGATATTAGAAGAGGCTGTGGCAAAAAGGTGTGCCTTGAATAGTTTAATACATAATGTACATCTGGATGGAATGGATTGTGAGGATAACCCTGAGGAACAGAAAGAAGAGCCGCAAGGAAGACATGTATTAGAAGTTAGATAAGAGAAATCTGAGTTTAAAGCAGGAATGGAATTTGAGAAAGTGCTACTGACCTGACCCTCCTTAGTTCTCTTGAAGGAAAGGGTAGGGAGGAGAGGTGCATTCAGACGCGCAATATTCTTTTACTGTAACTTTATAATAAAGGTAGTATTAGCAATCGCATCCTTGGTTTCCTGCTCACATGACTCCACGTTCCACTTGAGTCAGTTTTCTTTGAAACAAGTATTTCTCCTTTCTTTAGACTAAGACAAGAAAGAATAGGTTAGGGGAGATAAAATGATACTTCTTGCCTGTCCCCGTTAGCATATAATATTTCTTCTATCGCCTCTTAAATGCACTCTGCTTTTCCCTCACAAATGAGTTCAAATGAAACCTTCCTAGCCAAAGTTTCATCCTTCCTTTCAGATATCCAACGGAATGATGCAGATCAAAGGGATCTAAGATTTTCAGACTAGAGGCCAGGTAAGCAACAGAGAATGGTAAAAAAAAAAAAAAAACCTATCAAGGTGGGTAAAAAAATATCCGTCAAGATCACAATGGTGTGATCAAACCTCTGCCTATTTTGGGGGAATAGCAAATAGCACTTAGACTTATATTCTGCTTCACAGGGCTTTACAGCCCTCTCTAAATGGTTTACAGAGTCAGCATATTGCCCCCAATCATCTGGCTCCTCATTTTATCAACCTAGAAGGGATGGAAGGTGAGTCAACTGTGAGCCGGTGAGACTCAAACTCTCAAACTGCAGGCAATCAGCAGTCATCAAAATTAGCCTGCAATACTGCATTCAAACCACATTGCCACCACGGCTCATCATGGGCCATTGGTTTGATCACGCTGCTGCAGCCATCATCTTGACATTTTTTACCAGATCCTGCAGATCCACATGCTAGAATTACTAGCATGTAGTTAGAAAAAAGTAGGCAGGGCCAGGACTGGCCAACAATATATTCAATGTAACTTAGTCACATGTATTTATTTATTTATTAAATACAATGAACATATAAATTCCTCAGGTGTTTATTTATTTTTTTTAATTGCCTTAAAATTTACACCAGTGTTCTAGCAATAATACCTATGATTTAAGTAAGAAACTGAATTTCAGGTTATATCTCCTGACACACAGATAGAATTAATGTTTGGGCATAACTCCTCTGTTTTCTATAAAATAGCCATATTCCTAAAGTCAAAATCATATTCATCCCATTTTAAATGCATAAAGCTACTTTACTAATACATTTTCTTCATTGGTGCATTAATTCAATCAGAAGGGAAAACATTTAGCTTATTCATGTAAGTTACTTAAGTATCCATTTGTTTGGTTGACTGGGAGGAAAACCCTTTTCTTTGGGCACAGAAGCAAATTCTATCTAAGGATCATTCGAAAGGCCACCTTTTCTATCTCCCATATCTCTGAATCTAGTTAAAATGCACTTGCGAATGAATTTTATTTATTTATTTATTTATTTATTTACTATTTTCATCTGTATTTGGGTAACAGCACATTATGGTTGTGGATATGTTTATATATTTACACTACAGGTCATACACAGAGAACCACCAGTCAAACCTTACTTGCCATTCTTGCTCAGGATCAAATGTGGAGTACGCCAACCAAAAGACCATCTTCTCCTGACCGTTGAAATCAATCTTTGAACACAACACACACACACCCTTTGTCTTCAATCCCCCTCTTTGTCTTCAATCCCCCTTATGCAGTTGTACTCCTTTACCTAATCAGATCAGTGGTGGGATTCATATTTTTTTACTACCAGTTCTGTGGATGTGGCTTGGTGGGCGTGGCATGGCTTGGTGGACGTGGCAGGGGAAGGATATTGTAAAATCTCCACTCCCACCCCACTCCAAGGGAAGGTTACTGCAAAATCTACATTTCCTCCCAATCAGCTGGGACTCGGGAGGCAGAGAATAGATGGGGGCAGGGCCAGTCAGAGGTGGTATTTATTGGTTCTCCGAACTACTCAAAATTTCCACTGCCGGTTCTCCAGAACTGGTCAGAACCTGCTGAATACCACCTCTGAATCAGATCATTATAATGGGATCCCTAACGGTATGAGTTGGGGGTGAGACAAAAATCCCTTCAAGTGCTAAGGCTGCTGATTCACAAGAGGTAGTCATTGCCTTGAAACAGTCTTTATCAATATATGCAAGGCTTCTGAAGTCTCTCACATTTATAATGTCATGGAGTTAACAGAAAGGAAGGACACAGATTGTGCACCCTCCTCATTTGGAAGACAACCTCATTTGAACTCACTATAAAATTCCACAAATGGGTAAGAAACAATTAAAGGCTGATGTTGACATATCTCCAAATCTTCTTTTGCAATCATTATTCACTTTTCAGAAAAGGATATTTCCTGCTCACTAGGAAACTATTTTATTGTTTTACCTTTCTGGAACATTAGGTGATGGTTGATGAAAGAGCTGCTTTTTCCGTTCTTGTAATCAATCTACAATCTACTAGAGCGTGTGTGTTTGCTTTTTGGAGAATTTCAACATATAGAATGAAAATGCAAAGTGGATGGAACTATATCATGCATATAGGTACTGTCAGTATTTCTCAGTATGGGGAGGGTTAGAGGGAGTCTCTTTAAACTGGGTTAATGTTCGAAACCCCAAATTTTGTAATACCAATGAAAGAGACTTCTAGGAACTACAAAAAACAAGGGTTGAGGACAGGCCCACCAAAGATGTCTAATAATGTTGATACTTTGGTGATTATTTTAATTTCAGGAGCATCCTTTCTTCAACAAGCAGAGGTCATTTCCAATATTTAAGAAAAGAAACCAGAGAGAATGAATTGTGATTAAGTTGTATTGGAAAGTCATATGAGAACAAACCGAAAGAAAACCTTTAATAAGTGTTACTGAGCAACTAAGGATGCAGAAGGACATCTGTGTGCAGGAAGTACAGTCTGCTTAGCCTTGGCCTGGTTGAATATGCTTCAAAAGAGTGAATTCTGAAGACAAACTCTTAGTTATATTGGGGCCAATGAGAATGCATCACTGCTCCAAAATTTGAGACAGTAAGATAAAGAAATTATTATGCAGCCTAAATAGTTTCCTGTTTTAGACCCCTATAACTCTTTAGATCATGGTGAAAGCTAGTTTAAAACTAGCTCAGAATGACCAGGTTCTCTATACAATGAAAGCTGGTTATTCTGAGCTAGTTGTAAACTAGCTTTCACCATGATACTAGTTCTAGTTCATTTATAGCAGCTAACTAGAACTCAGTTTTGTTGCTGTTTATTGTGTTTGTTAACTATATGGGAATCTATATATGCCAAGATCAATATGCAGATATAGAAAAACATTGTTTGCTTCATCACAAAATGGAGGGAGGGAAGTTAAACTATCAATTTCACTACTTAACCGCCCCCCCCCCGCCCCAATCCTAAAGTTATGTTCCAGACCTCCATAATTCTTTAAACAAATGCTGGTCTGACCATTCTGATGATGTAAGAAAGCAAAAAATGTTCCTGATCTAGAAGAAGTTTCAACTGGTCTTTCAGGAATACTGATATTTAGCATTCCACAACTCCTAGGGTTTGCAAGTTGCTCCAATTAAAAAATAAACTCAGCCCTTGCGAACCATTTTTAGACATTTGCTAGCAGGCAGATGGTGTGGTGTGGTGTCAGCCTTTCTAATTCCTAACCAAAGGGCGGAAGACATACAGTTATGGGTGCATTCCTCCCAACATAGAAGAACACAAAGAACTGTCTCTGTGATGCCAGAAACTATTGCAGCATAATAGCCAGTTTAAGCTATGAACCAAGAATTCTTGGATTTTGCTTCTGCCATAATGGCACTAGCTGGTTTAATGCTCTCTGCTTTTTGCTACTTGTTCTCTGCAATATAAGAGTTAATTATACTGACTTGACTTACAGAGATCATAAGATTATAAGGAGTAAAATGTTTCCAAAGCACTGCTGGCATATAAAAATATTTTACAAAAATTAAGTGATTTGTTATTGCATTTCAACAGGCATGAAATAGATCATGCTTATTGAACAGCATCCATCTCTGCAAAAAAAAAACAAAAAAAACCTGGTAATACACCTAACCTCCCCACAGATCTACAATATTAAAAGATAGCTGCTGATCATCCTATGACATGTTATGGAATTATGGGTGATTAGGGAAGCTAGCTGTAGGGGTAGTAAAAACAAAGTCAAAATGGTGGCTGTGATCATGAATTAAAGCCCTACCCCTTTTTATGTGTGACACATGTGTCACCCATGAAACAAAAGGCAGGGCATCAATCATCTATTTACAGCTGCCATCTTGACTTATTTAGATACCTCCATGGAGATCTCTGGCCTCCCAGTGAGCAATCTTTTTTCCAGCATGTTCCAACTATTCCTCTTATTCGTCAGTCAATCAGTCAATTGGTTTTTGAGTCAGTTTTGACTCCTAAAAACTATATGGCCAAATCCACAGAATTTACTTAGCAGTATTTTCAGGAGTGGTTTGATCTTGCTTTCATTCTAGAGCTGAGGGAAGAGTAACCGGCCCAAAGTCACTCAGCTTTTGTGCCTAAGGTAGGACTTAAACCCCCAAAGTTCTAGTGCAACATATTTAACCACTGTAGCAAACTCTCTTTCTTTTTACATTTTTATGTAAATAGTAGCTTTCCTCAGTGTGCAAGTTATCTCCGCATCCCCTGCCCTCAGGCCAAAGCTAGATTGATTTCTGGACTAGGACTGAACACTCCGAAGAACTGAAAACCATCAGTCACAAAATGTAGACTCCATCTTTGGCCTTTCTTCTAGCATGGTTCTCCAGTTTTGAGATGTTGGAGATGCTTTTCATGGAGGGAAGGGTTATTATTTTGACTTTCAAAGCAGATGTTCAGAGCTAGTGTGGTCATAACATTTTAGAGATGTTGGAAGTCATCTTGTCCAGCCCTTGAAACCAGTGCAGGAATCTTGCAACTACAACATCTTTGACAGATGACTACACAGTTTCTGGTTAAGTACCATGAATTCCCACGGCATTCCATCCCACTACTGTATTAAACTGTTTTTTCCTAATACTTAACTAGAAAGTATTGCCCTATTAATTAGTCATACCATTCTAAACATAGAAGAATGAAGCTGTCTCATCTTTTGCACAGCAGTCCATCAAATATTTGAAAATTTCTGATAAGCTTTTGATAAACCGGGGGGGGGGTTGGTTTACTTCAATTATAGTCAGATTTCATTAATGTTCACACATACTTACCCGATCATCAAAATCAATATTTTAATAGGCCATGGATTAGTTGTGTCAACTGCCAGCCAGTGCTGGGACCAGGATTTTTCTCTTCTCACATGATAAATTATGACTGGGGGAGGGGTGGAAGAAGACAAATGGAAGAAGGGGAGAGAGGCAGCAATAATCTTGTTCAATGACAAAGATGCTGTTTCTTTGGGATAAACCATATGTTGTACAGAAAATTGTTATACAGTACTTAGGATACGTATTACAGTGCTTAGGGAGACAACATTCAAATCAGTGTTCCAATATCTCAGGGATGGTCACAAAGAAGTGGGGGTCAACCTATTTTCCAAAGCACCAGAAGGTAGGACAAGAAGTAAGGGAGAGTAACTAATCAAGGAGAGAAGCAACCTAGAACTAAGGAGAAACTTTCTGACAGTGAGAACAATTAACCAGTGGAACAACTTGCCTCCAGAAGTTGTGGGAACTCTGTCCCTGGAGGTTTTTAAAGAAGAGATTGGACAACCATTTGTGTGCAATGGTGTGGGGTCCCTTGCTTGAGTAGGGTGTTAGATTAGAAGACCACCAACTCTGTTAAAATTCAGATTCCTGCAGAGTGGTGACAAGCACTAGCCTGGCAGAGCTTATCTTGCAGATAGTTGGAAAGATAAACCAGGAAGAGAGCCATGGACTCCAGCTTGAAGGGTTTTTTTTTCTTTTGTGTATGTGGGGAGTGGGAAGGGGATGATAAATTACATATGGTAATTAAGTTCTAAAACTTTTCTGGGTGGTGACAATAGGGAAAGAATGTAGAAATCACAAAGGAGGAAGTTTTTCTGGAACAAAAAGTGTCCTTATTGATATCATTTATCAACATTAGAATTAGTCTTTTTCTGACAGAGAGACAAGGAAGAGGGATTTCCAGCAATCTGATCAAGTTTTGTTTTGTTTTGTCTGTGAGAAGAATATTCAAACTTTCCTTATCTTTCCCCTTTTGATTAGTTCAACTAAATGTTTTTATTGTGAATTTTAATTCAGGATATATAATTTATGAATGCTTATATAACACAATGATTATTATTAGCCACCTAGAGCCCAAAGATTATTACTAGCCATTTAGAGTAACCCAACAGTGAGATAGGCGGTAAATTAATTTAACAAGGAAATAATTTTTTACTTCTACCACTGAGTAGCTGTCATTCTTTTTTTAATGAAAAGAAGAAGTGTCCTTCATTGTTCCCGCTATAGTAAAGTCAATAAAAATCTTGTGACATCAGAAAGTCCAAAGATATGTTTATGATAACGTAAGCCTCTATGAACTATAATCCACTGGATTAGATGAACAGTCATGAGTTACTATGTTCTAATATAAAAGCTAAGGTGATTTCTAAAACCTTTCTGAAGTGTTAGCTGGTCAGGATGGAGTTTTAGTTATGATGCAAACCAGAGGTGGGTTTCAGCAGGTTCTGACCAGTTCTGGAAACCCGGTAGTGGAAATTTTGAGTAGTTCGGAGAACCGGTAGTAAAAATTCTGACTGCCCCCTCCCCATGTATTCTCTGCCTCCCAGTTCCCAGCTGATCAGGAGGAAATGTGGATTTTACAGTAACCTTCCCCTGGAGTGGGGTAGGAATGGAGATTTTAGAGTATCCTTCCCCTGCCATGCCCACCAAGCCACACCCAGCAAGCTACATCACGCCCATCAAGCCACGCCCACAGAACTGGTAGTAAAAAAATTGGAAACCCACCACTGATGCAAACAATATCAAAGATATGCTCCTTGTACTTGCAAAATATTTACCACCTAAAGTTTACATACCTTGTAAAAGAACTTGGAGGGACAGGAAAGACAATCAGAATTTCTTAGCAATTCTGTTCAATTTCAATAGTTTAGCTATCAGTTGGAAAAGTTAGTTCTGCAGTGGGACAACATTACCTGAAACACATGCAAAATGTGGTAGCTATAGATCATTCCTGTGCACCACCAGTACAGGTAGTCCTCAATTTACAACAGTTCATTTAGTGACTGTTCAAAATTTCAGTGGCACTAAAAAAATGACTTATGACTGTTTTTCACACACTTATGACCATTGCAGCGTCCCCATGATCACATGATCAAAATTCAAATGCTTGGCAAGTGGTTCATATTTATGACAGTTGCAGTGTCCTGGGGTCATGTGATCAATTTTTACGGCCTTCCAGATTCACTTAACAACCATGTTACTAACTTAATAAATGCAATGATTCACTTAACTGGCAAGAAAAGCCGTAAAATGGGGCAAACTCACTTAACAAATATTTCACTTAGTAACATAAATTTTGGGCTCAATTGTGGTGGTAACTCGAGAACTACTTGTACTCCTAGTACCGTACTGTAGCAGAGGCTTGGCTCCTTCTTACCTTTTCTGATGTGTAGTTGTGTAGATGAATAGACAATTGTATTTTTTTTAAAGCGCCCCCTAAAAAACAAATGCATGGTATGGGAAACAAAGAACTCAGCCATTGGAACTGACTTTAGCATTTGCGCAGCACGAAAATTGGAACCGAGCTAATAAGAGCAGAAGGGCTGAAAGTGCTGTGCAAATATGCAATGCTACCAACTTTAGACATGTATCATTTTTACCAGATCTTTGGCGCCACAGTCCATCAGTGCATCCCTGACTGATTTCCTGTTTGCATTCTTGCAATTTCCTGAACGGGAAACAAATCCACCGCTTTCTCATTTCATCACAGAACACATTCATGCTTTCCTACAATGGATGGCACTGACCTCTGGTACTTAGATCTGTGAACCTATTCAAACAAGTGTGGCTACAGTGGCCTGTTTGGATAATTCTCTCAAGGCACAATTGCAAATTTTGCATGGCCACATAGAAGAAGGAATATTGTCAATGTACAAAACCACAATGCCCGAAATCCAATTTGGGGCAGAAATCCCTGTGAACCATGTGCTTGTCATCCAAAATGAAATGTTAGCATGAAAAGAACAAACTCTCCTCTGCCCAGATGAACTACAGGTCTTCCCACATTTGATCAATATAAATGCAGTAGAAGTAGATCCATATAGTAGTAGCACTTTGACTTATATGTCTCTTCACAGTGCTTTACACCCCAGTCTAAGCGGTTTACAGAGTCAGCTTATTGCCCCCAACAATCTGGGTCCTCATATAGTACTTCTATTTCCTTGTAGCATGTCTAAATTGTTATGTATATAAGTTTTGGCGGGAGATTCAAACTACAATGGATCATTTGTAATTGGTCAGTTCCCTGGTCAGCAGAGTGTAAAAGGAGGGCTATTTGTCTGTAACCTTTGCTGAAGTCTCACTCTACATTAAAGAGCTGTTGTCACTACCTTGCTCCTGCCTCCTCAATCGCCCAATTCAACATAAATAAATAGTTGGCTCAATTAATAGAATCACACATTGCAAACGGTTGCAACAGCACAGATGTGCTGGATTCAGTCCCCCTTTGGTGGGTAGATAAGACTTCTGACTTCTTCAGAAATTAGAAATTGTCAAGGGAGTCTTGATATCCCATCCTGATAGAGTGGAAAATTAGGCCAAGCTGAATTGTTCCTGATTTAACAGAACGAATTCTTGCATGGTCAGGGGAAAACAAAAAACTTGTACATGGTCTTCTTTTTAGCTTCCATTAGGCTTGCTTTAGGGCAAAAGTGGGTCTCCTTAGCCCCTGCTGGAGAGAAAAGTATTGTAAAAATCTGAATCTTTAGTAGCACGGTCTAGTTCACATATTTCCCCCATTGGGACACATTCCTCTGCAGCACATACCACTGGCCTTGTTATCATCACCTTTTGCTTGTTTGCTGGAAAAGAGTAGCAATGATGTTGTGACCCAATGCTTCCTTCCCTTCCTGGAAACTATGCTGTCAGTGTTACGCTACATGTCTGACAAATGTCTTTCACAAAAGATAGCAAAAATAAAACAAAAACAAGAACAGCTACTGGACTTTGGAGGTCTGAGAAGCAGGGGGGAGGTTCTTTCTCTCTTCCTCCCCTCCCCTGTTTTTTCTCTCTCCTCATATTGCCTAATCCCTAGCTGTCTCTTGATTACATACAGGACTGGAAACAAGTTGTAGATTTATTTATTTTTTTACTGCGTAAACGGAATAATTTTCTCCCTTAATCCAGTTGTAAAAATTGTTCTCTTCCACTTCTGAGATTTGGCTAAAAGAGGACATTTTTTTTTCCTCAGCAAGATCTAAGAACAATTGCTGTAAAAAATTATGTTGGATCAATGGCTGAAAAGTGTTGCCTGCATTCTGAATGCTGAACAGCAGTGCTGGTGCTCCTGTTGTCACGTGCGTTTCCAAGTCAGCCAGAATACTTACATATCCATATGTGACCATGTACACTTTGCATGCCTAAAGATAATTTTTTTAATGCTTTCAGATGTAGGCAGTGCTGCCGAGAGGCTCAGCCTGATTGTAGATGGCAAGAATGGCAGTTTGCACATCTAGGGCAAGTGGTGAAATCCATTTTTTTAAACTACTGGTTCTGTGGGCATGGCTTGGTGGGCATGGTGTGGCTTGGTAGGCATGGAAGGAGAAGGATGATTCCCACCCCACTCCTCGGGAAAGGATATTGCAAAATCTCCATTCCAATCCCACTCTGGGGTTAGCCAGAGGTGGTATTTGCTGGTTCTCCGATGTACTCAAAATTTGCGCTACAGGTTCTCTGAACTGCTCAAAATTTCCACTACTAGTTCTCCAGAACTTGTCAGAACCTGCTGGATTTCACCCCAAATCTAGGGCATCACATTAAGAAGGCAGCTCTATACCAACTCTCAGAGGAAAAGAAAGCAGAGTAGAGGCAACAAGATAGGGAGAAAATAAGTTTTGCTTGTGCTCTGTTAATATTTTCTTTTAAATACTCCGAAATATCCAACTACTTTGATAACATTGTAAGAATTCTTCACCAATTGAAGAGGAATATATAGCCATTCCCAAGGGGAAGGGTGAAAACAATGGGATACCCAAAGGTCATCCAATCAAACCCCTTCATATGAATCCTGCTTTTATTGAGTACCGATTTGTTCAGTTACTGCCATTAAGGTTTCACAGGACAAGGATGGGCAAAGCTCCTTGTGAAAAAGATCACGGCTCTTTTAGCTGAAAAAGTTGTCTGGAAAACAATGATGAACGGGGGAAGCTTGCTTCAAACTCAACATGGATTGTAAAATGTGACACCAAGGCAAAATTAGAAATGTCATTTTTAAAGACCAAATGGACAGGTGGAATCCCAGATAATTGTATGAAAAGCCAATGTCTGAGTATAAGAGGTTCCTCAGCATGGATCAACAATCCTCTAAATAAATGATTAAATGGGGACCAACAAGACACAAAAACGATTTATAAATCTCCCAAAGACTGAGAAGCTTCCAAAGAAAACAGCATGATATATTCAAACTTCTCAAACTTCTCCGAGCAATAAAGTCTGTTAAATATTCACGACTCTCCTTCATGCAAATTAAATTATAAGCCATTCTGAGATCCTACTTGGTAATAATACATAACTTTTTGCAATTCAGAAAAGAAGGTAATGATCCCTAATGATTACAGAGTTCAGGAGCCTATGGTCATATGGAACCATCCTCATATTTAACGACAACAGCAGCAAAAACGTAGGAGAACTTGCTGGAGTGAAAAAGGGACAGATGAAACTCTTTTGCAGGTTGTCATCAATAAATTAATTAGAGTGTCTAATTATTTCTGATAAGGTATAGCTATGTTTTGCATGAATCTAAACCCAGAAATAAGGCTTACGTTAGAGAACTAAATGAGAGAGGAGGTGTGTGCTTCCCCGCTTTCGAACACAGGTAAGATCAGGAAATTTATGTAATGCTGAAAGAGGCTCCCTATTTGAGAGAGATGGGTGGGTCAGAAATGTGAAAAATAAATAAATAAGTAAATGGAAAGTTTATGATATTTCAGATACAAGTAGTCCTCGACTTAACAACCACAACTGAGTCCAGAATTTCTGTTGCTAAGTGACAACTTTGTTTAGTGAATTTTGCCCCATGTGGGGGTTGTGAGTTTAGTCTCACAATTTAGTCTCAAATTTCTTCCTTCCAACCTTGACATCTTCAGTCCTTGCAAAGAAGGCAAGAGTCTAATTTACAGATAAGGGACCAGGAAATTCAAGAATCTTGGCTATATCTTCAGGACCCCAAAATTCAAACTAATCTACTCCAAACATGTCCAGTTGGTATTCCAGCACCTTGTCAAATATTGCTAGAACTACTGACATAAAGTTGGCATGAATGCAAGCAACCTACACTTAAAATGCATAGCATATTTTTTGTACACAATTATTTCTTTAACACAACAGTGAAGAGAAAGTATAGTTATTGTATCTACAAAACAAAAGGAATTCCATCTGGTGGAAACTTCCTTTCTCAGGCAGCAGATAGTAACGTGAGAAAACAGCAATCTATCTATAATAAATAAGCATCCACAGATGCTCCTAAGGCTGAAATTATTGTTCCTTGTATTACTATTATGATTACTGCAGTAGTATGTTTACATGGCTGCAGTCCAGGACGTGCTAGCATTTTCCATCAAAGCTTACCACTCAGGGATTTTAATAGCTCACTTCCAGGCATAGTCATTTGAGGATAAGATGCGTTGCTTGGTTTATGATTCCTAAGGATCAAAGAAATATTTTTTAAAAAGTATTTTACTTTACAAATTTCCTTTAAAACATGTCATGGGAGAGGTTGTTTTTAATTAAGGCATCAGCTCTCAAGCTATAGTTTAAAAAATTCTTGCTGAAATAGGTTACAAATACCTCCAGTTTAAGATTCACTGCTCCACCCAAATCTGAGTTATGAGTTGAGCTTGTATTTTTTTTAAAAAAATCAGGATTCTTGTGTTTGATCTGGTTCTGGAATTTACCATCCTTTTTTGGGACCTCTTAGCATCACATAGAGCAAAAGTCATAGCAGGTGCCTTTCAAATGTGTGAAGATAACTCCCCGGCTTTGCGTTGCATAGGGATTCTGGGAGTTAATAGTCCCAACGCATTTAAAGATTAACATACCACAAATGCTTTAAATTCTGAGGACAAAGAATAAACATTGGCAAAGACACAATTAATGTGAACTATGTTTCTTTGTCACTTAGATCATACCAGCAGATTAAACAGTATGGCACAAAGTTGGAGAGTTCAGTGCATTCCCTCTCACAGAGGGGGAACTCTCTCTGGTGTCAGGGATCAATCAAACTCTGAGAAAGCATTTAGAGCAGTCTTTGCAATCTAGTGTTCCTTCACTGAATTGGATCACAATTCCTATCATCCCTGATCAGGATGGAGTCATATAACATCTTCATTTAGCTCTAGTATGCTTTGGGATTTTTTTTTTTTTAGCTCTGGGTCACTAAAGTGAATGTGGGTGAATGGGTGGGTTAGAGTAGACGACCTATACAACCCCGGGCAACCCTATGATTATTTTCATACCATCTATTTGATGGTATGAAACCTGGCAGCATCTTCTGGCAGCGTCTTCTTTTCCACCTCAAATCTATAAGCAGAAAGGCATTCCATCCTTCCTTCCTCTGGTGCATTCCGTCAAAGCATCCAAATAAATGTCAGGTGCCTCCTTTGTCACGGAGTAAGGCAAGAAATGCTGGTGAATCAGATCCATTACTTTCTCCACCTCTTCCTGCAGCCACTGACTCAGCCATCCTCCCAAGCTGCCAGCCTTACTTTCAGATGAAAGAAAATAGATTTCCTCTTAACCCACTTCTCTTTGAAGCATATCCTAGTGTGGAAGCGGAAGATAGCATCACAGGTGAATCACGGATAATGAGCAGGTAAACTTGCCTTGTGCAAGTTTCTTCCCTGAGCAGCACATGTTGGGGCCTGTCTATCTGCTAGTTAGCCAGCCAGCCACTGTACCTCCTTTGTTCAGGAAGGAAGGTGTGGGGCCAGGGTACTCAGACTTAGAAAGCAGACAGATCTGTTTTGCAGTGTCTCCCCTTCCCGAACAGCAGCCTCTCCAAAGTGTGCAGACACATCCATCTTCTGTCACCATCCAAACTCCCTGCGGGATACAGGGACATCACCTGCATTAATAAGCTCCAGCGCTTTGCTTTGCACAGAATATCAGTGCCTTCCAAGTGGAAGATTTCTTTTCAGTTAATTCACTTGAGGCTCTAAAGGACAAGTTATTACCATGCTTGCAACACCTCACCATAATGGTACCATTTGATATGACACTTTCAAGAATTTCTCTCATTTTCTCTTTCCTTTTCTCGGGTTAAAAATCTATATACATTACCCTGTAATACTTAGTTCAATGAATCCAAGTGCAGTCATTCTTATATATAAAAATTAGAGAACAGTTCTTCAGGAGTGCTATGATGAGGAATCCATTATCTCAGTCTGACACAGGCAAAAAAACAAAATACATGCCTCCCAACCAGCAAAGAATTCTGAAAGTTATCGGGAAGAAAGTAAGTCAGATAAATCTCCAGATCAAGATCCAGAATTAGAAAAGAACTTAAATTTCATTGAACAGCTCCTTATTAAAAACTTCTGTAGTCTTTTTTTTTTCTGAATACTGAATATTTTATTAGGAGCATTATTTCAGATCCTGTGGGTGGATGCAGGAAATATTCATACTCTAAATGTAATAGTCTATACTTAGTTTTTAAAAGTCATCCTAGGAATCTGCTGAATGGCGGTGTATAAATACCTAAGAGCAAATAAAGGCAGATGCAAACAAATAATAGCAATATTAACTTAATATCTAACTATGCATACTTTAAAGGATTATTTAGTAGATCCTTATTTACAACACTAATAGTAAGGAATAACAAATGAAAGAAGAGAACTGTAATTAAATTCATCAGGAAAAATAGAGGTTATTGCTAAATTATGTGTCTCCTATGAGAGCTTTTATATCACGCAACCTTCCTTCCTTCCTTCCTTCCTTCCTTCCTTCCTTCCTTCCTTCCTTCCTTCCTTCCTTCCTTCCTTCCTTCCTTCCTTCCTTCCTTCTGTGACACCTTATAGTACGAACACTTGCATTGCCAGATATGAGTTGCAATCTTCCTATGGGTTGAACCTGTCACCAATCAAGCAACACCATCGCTATATCCCTTCTATAATTTTGGTCCCATCTTCCTATTGCTGCAATTGCATAGTTTTCTAGAAATGGAGAACAGAGAATGACAGCTGCATTTCACTCTGGTAGCTTAAATGTGCAGTGATCGAGGGGACTTATCTCCCAAACCAGTGGTGGGATTCAAAAAATTTTTATTACTGATTCTGTGGCATGGCTTGGTGGGCGTGGCTTTGTGGGTGTGGCAGGGAAAGGATACTGTAAAATCTCCATTCCCTCCCCACTCCAGGGGAAGGTTACTGCAAAATCCCCATTTCCTCCTGATCAGCTGGGACTCGGGAGGCAGAGAATAGATGGGGGTGGTGCCAGTCAGAGGTGGTATTTATCAGTTCTCCAAACTTCTCAAAATTTCCGCTATCGGTTCTCCAGAACTGGTCAGAGCCTGCTGAATACCACCCCTGTCCCAAACCTGGCCTTCTTCCCACTCCTGGCCTTTTGCATAGTACTAGAGCTACAGTTAGATAAAGGGGGCGAAACACAGCATTATCATACAGAAAATGTGCAGATATTATGCTTCTATCTTTTTTTACTGATTTTTTTTTGGTGGGGGGGAAGGATTGCTGAGAATGGGCATTGGTACTTACCTGATATGCCATTTCTCAGACTGTCAGGCACAGCAGTCAGGCTGGGAGGCAACGGTGGAGTTCTGGTTGGACCGAGTCTGCTGAAATTGCAGGAAGTCCCGCCTCTCATGGTTAGGTGTCAGTTTGAGACGAGGACATAAATGCAGACTGGAGTGTCTAGAAGATAAAAAAGAAAGGTAAGTAAATCCTCCCTCTCCCGGTGCCAAGACCGTCGGGAACGGCCATAGGGTGGGACTGACTGCCGTGCCCGACAGTCCAAGAAATGGCATATCAGATAAGTACCAACGCCCATTCTCTGAAGTCGGGTATGGCAGTCAGGCTGGGACATACCAAAGTCCAGTGCCCAGTCGGGAGGGAAAGGCCGGGCCCGCATCAGGAAACGGAATGCACTGCCTGCAGAACTCTCCGTCCGAACGCTGCGTCTGCTGAGGCAAAATTGTCCAGATGGTAGTGTCAAATGAAGGGAGTGGGCAACGCCCACGTGGCAGCCTGACAAATCTCCTCCACAGATGCTCTAGTAGACCATGCCGCCGAAGTTGAGGCGCTCCTGGTGGAGTGGGCGGTGATATTGCAGGGCACTGGGAGAGATTGTGCCTCATATGCGGCTGCGATGCATGCCCTGATCCACCATCCTAGCATAGAGGCTGTGACCTTATTTCCCAAGGAGGCCGGAAGGAAAGATACAAAAAGTGAGTCTGTGTGTCAAAACCACGATGTTCTGGCGATGTAGACCTTGAGGGCTCTTCGCACATCTAACGTGTGCCACTTCCTTTCAAGATGGTGTCTGGGCTGATGGCAAAAATTTCGTAGAACTAATTCTTGAGCCCTGTGGAAAACCGAATTGACTTTTGGGATGAACGAGGGGTCTAGCCTCAATACAACTCTGTCCTGATGGAAAATACAAAGTTCTTTGCAGATGGAGAGGGCTGCCATCTCTGAAATCCGTCGTGCAGAAGTCACTGCTATTAAAAAGGCCACCTTGATCGAAAGAAACCTCAATGAGACCTCCCTCAATGGTTCGAATGGATGTTTGGTTAGGGCCGATAAGACTTTAGAAAGGTCCCATGATGGGTAACGATGTATGGCAGGTGGGCGGATGTTGGTAGCTCCATGTAAGAACTGATGAATCAGAATGTGTTTAGAAAGAGGCTCGGAAGATGAACAAGACAGGACCAACGACAGAGCCGCTACTTGTCGGCGCAGCGTATTTGGAGAAAGTCCGGAATGAAATCCGTCATGTAGGAACTCCAGGACTTGAATAATAGAGGCTGAAATGGAGGAGAACTGATGCTGACTGCACCACCTGGAAAAAGACTTCCAAGTAAACTCGTATATACGAGTTGTTGAGCCCCTTCTGGAGGCCTGGATGATGGAAATCACGCCTGCCGATAATGGAAGCCTCGTCATAAGGAGCCGCTCAGTCTCCAGGCGGTTAGGCAGAGCCACTGTGGCTCTGGATGCTGAAGAGGCCCCTGAAGTAGAATAATTTGGTCATCCGGTATTTGCCAGGATTCCGCCACTGAGAGAGATTTGAGGTCTGCGAACCAAGGTCGACGACTCCAGAATGGCGCGACCATGATTAGCTCCGTTCTTTCTTGCAAGAGCTTTCGAATTACTTGTGGAATCAGGTTGATAGGAGGAAATGCGTACAGAAAAAGCCCTGAGGGCCAGTTTCTGCGCAGAGCATCCACCGACTCCGTTCCCGGGGAGGGAAATCTGGTGAAAAACCGTGGGAGTTGGTGATTGGTCCGTGAAGAGAAAAGGTCTATCTCCAGAAGTCCGAAGCGCTCTACCACCTTGTGAAAGAGACGAGGATGGAGGCTCCACTCCGTCTGCTCGATTTGGGAGCAGCTAAGAGAGTCGGCCATCAGGTTGTCTACCCCCGAGATGTGGGCCGCTCAAATTGACTTTAAATGAAATTCCGTCCAGGTGCCTAGCCGACTCGCCTCTTGCATCAGAGCCCGGGATCATGTGCCCCCGAGCTTGTTGACATGTGCCTTGGCTGACACGTTGTCGGTCAGTATAAGCATGTCTTGATGAAGAATGTAAGGTTGGAAGGCTTTCAATGCGAGATAAATGGCCCGTAGTTCCAGCACATTGATGTTCAGGTGCTGCTCGAGCGGGGACCATTGTCCCTGCGCCAGATGGCTTTCTAGGTGAGCCCCCCAGCCTGTCAGGCTGGCGTCTGTTGCGATGACGGTGTGACAAGGTTCCTTGAACCTGCTGCCCTTGGAAATTGCAGTCAACCTCCACCAGGTGAGGGATTGGCGCACCTTCAAGGGTAGGATCAGCCTTGTTGTTGGGTTCCTGCCTGCCCGTTGGAAGGGTAGGAGGAGCCATTGAAGGTCTCTGCTATGGAGTTGGGCCCAGGGAATGATGCCAAATGTGGAAACCATTTTGCCAAGCAGGCAAGACAAAGAAAGTATAGAGGAGGAATGTTGATTAAGAATGCGGGTTGTTAATGTTTGCAGACTGGTTATGCGGTCCGGGGAAAGGAAGACCTCAGACGATGTTGTGTCGATAATGGCTCCTAAATGTTGGAGCCTGGTTGAAAGGATCAAATGACTTTTACCATAATTAACTGAAAACCCATGGTCCTGGAGAACTCTCAAGGTGGTGTCTACGTCTCCCTGGGCCTGCTCCCTTGAATGCAATAAAATTAAGATATCATCCAAATAAAAGGAAACCCTAACAGGAATTGAACTCAGATGCCCCATGAGCACAGCCATCACCTTAGTAAAGGCTCTAGGAGCTGACAATAATCCAAAGGGGAGAGCCCAGTATTGGTAGAGTTTGCCCTCATAACAAAACCTTAAATATTTGCGGTGTTCTGGGAGGATTGGAATGTGAAGATATGCCTCTGTTAAATCAACCAAGGACAAAAGGTCTCCGTCCCTCACCGAAAGCAAAATAGTTTGTAGGGAATGCATCTTGAACCGGCGATATATGATATGCCGGTTCAAGGACTTCAAATCTAAAATAGGACGCCAATCTCCTGAAGGTTTTTGAACTAAAAATAGTCGAGAGTAAAACCCTTGACCGAATTCACTAATAGGGACTGGTTCCACAGCTCTGATATGTAACAAGTAAGAAATAGCCGCCTCAACCTGAGCCCTTTTGGCTCTGTCACGGGAAACCAGGCAACGTAAAAAAAGGTGAGGAGGGGCCGAATTAAACTCTAAAGGAATACCTAAACTAATGGTCCTCTTAACCCAAACATCGGAAACAGAAAGGTCCCATTGAGCAGTGAACAAGGCTAAATGGCTGCCAATGCGTGAAGGTGAATGCTTGCTAACAGGCTCTACGAAAGGGATGGCCTCGCCCACCCCTGGGGTTACGTCTCGGGAGGTATCGGGTATTTTGTCTAACCTGAGCTTCCTCTGGAAATGATCTCTTGTGCTGAAAGGAACGCTGGTATCTGCTGTGGCTAAATCCTGAATCAGCTCCTCGAAAGGATTGCGGACGAAATGATCCAGGTGAGCGAAAATGTGAGCGTCGGGACTGTGGAGTTAAAATCTTTCGGTGATCCCATGTCTCGATAAGGAGTGGCTCCAGGGACGCCCCAAATAAGCTACCACCCACATAGGGAGAAGATGCCAGGCGCCATTTGTGGCGAACATTGGCTTGTCAGTTTTTGAGCCATAACAACCTTCGGGAAGTGACCGACGATCCAATAGCCTTGGCTGAAAATTGGGCTGCGTTCAGCGTGGCATCAGCAAAATTCCACCGTGGCAATAATTTTATTTATATCTTGATGGGAACGCACATCCGAAGGTGGAATGTGTCCCTGTAATTGCTTCAACCAAAGTATGGAGGCCCTGTTAAAAAAAGAGGCTGCAGACGAAGCCTGAACAGCCCATGCCGATGCTTGGTGACCCTTGATAAGGGTGCGTTCGGCCTTTCTATCCTCAGGACATAAAGATTCATCTGAAGGAGCTGATGTAGGAGATGGAGTAGCCAGGGCTACAATGGGACCATCTACGGAAGGAATCTGCAACAAATTACTATATTCTGAAGCAAGATTATAAAACTGCCTATCTAGACCGTTAGGAACAGGACCCGAACTAGGAAACTTCCATTGTCGCTGTAGAACTTCGGAAAATAGCTTGGGTGCTGGGACCACCTCTTCCTGAACAGCAGGAACCTCAAACAAGGAGGAAGCCGGATCAGCAGATTGTGATTGACCTAGCGGTTTAGAAGATGGCGTACCCAATTTAGTTGTTACCTGCGCTTTGAACAGCAAGGATCGGAACATTTGTGGACAAAATAACCCCACAAAGGATGGTTGATCGGGTTCAAGACCCTCATCTTCCGAGAGGTCTTGATCAATGATAGGCTCCTCTTCCCCTTCAGACAATGAAGCCTGACTTTCTCTGGAAGGTGACACAGCCCTGTGGTGTTCAAGGGCCGGTTCCACCACTACCTGAGACCTGACTGACGAGGTATCACTAAGATACTCCAAAACCCTGGAAGAAGCTTTCTGTTGGAGCCCTTGGGCTATTCCTTGCTTGATTGATTGAGAAATTAATTGAGCTAGAGCTGGGGAAATTTCCATAGTTTGATCCTGGACAGGGGCCACAGGTTGAGAAGGAGCCTGTTCTAGCATATCTTGCTGAGGTGGAGCAACCGCGTCTGCTGACCCTGAGGGAAAAACCGAGGTAGCCTCTGGAAGAGAAGCTTCATCCTGTACTGATACATCTGGGGATAAGGAAGGAACCACTCCCCCAGAAGGAGAATCCTCGATTTGGGCCTGGTGCTCTGACTCCCTTGTAGTTGTCACTGCCTTTGTGTGCACTGCAGCCTTATTGAATACTTTCTCCATGGTCTTATGTCGTCTCTCCTTGTGTTTAGACGACTTGGAGGGTTGTGATTTGGCCTTAGAAGACCCCTGCAGCCTGGGCTTCTTTGCATGAGGCACCCCTGAAGGGCCTTCGCCTGATTCCTTATCTTTGGCCCGTTTACTCTTTCCCTGTTCTGAATGGGAAGGTCTGGAAACTTTGGCGTCCGCCATTTTGGGCTTGAGGCAAAAGGTTACTTTAAAATGGCTGCTGCCTCTTTCTCTAATCTGCCTGGCAAAAAAACTTGTGCCTTTAAAATGGCCGCTCGTTGTCTTCGATTAGTTGCAAGCCCTCAATATGGCGGTTATAATAGGGCCCCTCCGGGTGTTACTCACTGTGTCCTGATTTGTCCCCAGTCAACGTTAGCCGTGCCAAGGGAGAGTGTAAAAACACTCGCCAGCCGGTCGAAGCGCAGAAATAGCGCTAAACAACATAGCACGTAGCCGTAGCGCGGAAACTTCCCTCGCACTTCACAGCTGCAGGGCAAAGCCCGAGTCACAGCTAAACCGGCCGAAATAGCGCGGAATTCAACCTCGCGCTTCCAATAATGCTCGTAAGGCTGAAGAACAGCTGATCCGCCCTGATAAGAAATTCGGCATTTCGGGTGGTTCTGCAATAGATAGCCAGCAGGTCTGCCTGTAAATCTTCAGGTACTGCCAGCCGGAAGTTCCACTGCCAAGCGGTCTTCAGCGAAACAAGGCTACAAGCCTCTCACGCTGGAAAGAATTTTTCTTCTAATTTTGAATTTAATGGCCAATTCGCTGCTATAATGTCTAAGCTCTTCTAGACACAAGTGTCCAGTACTCGACTGAGTCGAAAAACTGGCACCTAATCATGAGAGGCGGGACTTCCTGCAATTTCAGCAGACTCGGTCCAACCAGAACTCCACCGGTCGCCTCCCAGCCTGGCTGCCGTGCCTGACTTCAGAGAAGGGAGCAAAAGAAAAAAGAAAAATAAATTATTGATGCAAACACTAAGAGGACAGGATGGAGCACTCAGGTTTCTTGTCAAAAGCAGAATACTATTTGGTTGAGACAGTTCTATGCGCCAGGCAGGAAAATTTTAATGGAACCTGTTTCTAGTCAGCACTGAGCATCCCAGTACCAAAAAGCCTGCAACATAATGGTAACTAAAATCGTGTGAACAGCCACTCAAGCTCTGCTGTGTCAGTTTGAAATCAGATTTATTGTGTTGTCTGAAATACAACCAGGTAGAGATCACCAGGTAGAGCCCACAGCCTTTCTAAAATGGCTGTGCAACATTAAAAAGGAGAGGAGATTTCATTATGCAGATAAGGTTGCCATCCTAGTTATTTTTACCCTTCCTGCAAAAGCTGCTGTTCCAAGAACTCGCCTTCAGCTGATTCCCCTGTTTTGTGCACACTTCAGATTTAGTCACTGAATACCTGTGAGAGCAATCTGGGCTTCCCACCACACCTTTCTTCAGCGTAATCTTAATGTACACACTTCCCCTAAAAACCCAAATACCAAAATAAACATAAACGAACAATTAAAATAATATAATGAAAGTTTGGGAAAGGTAAATTTATTGTAACAATGCTAAAAGCTTTTTTACACCTCCCGTGGACCCTTGTGGACCCCTTCAAGGGAGGCACATCTTGTAATTTGGGATACTCTGCAGGACGAAACAACTGTGGCCTTTGTGTAGAGAACCTATAACAAAAGGTGGCTCTCAGGATAATCCACAGCGGTCGTCTCTAGCTTCAAAATTAGGGAATCGAATGCTCCCCTAATTAGGGCATGATTAGGGGATTGAGGCATCTTTTAGCAAGCATGCAATACATGCAATGCGCTCTGTGAGATCACATCTCAGAGTTGCATTTTATTATGAGAAGCCATATAAATGTTATATATGCACACATACATACATGCACATATACATATGCTGTGGGTTTTGTTTACTTGATTGCACCTGCCATTTTGAAGCCATTGCTGTGGATACTTCTGACTAGGCCTAAGTAGCCCTAACATAAAACCTTTTCCTTTCTGTCACATTGAAAAACTGCAATCTGAGAATAGTTTTGAGATGTTTAATCTTCTAGAGGTCACATCAGAGGTGGGTTTCAGTAGGTTCTGACCAGTTCTGGAGAACCAGCAACAGAAATTTTGAGTAGTTCGGAGAACCGGTAAATACCACCTCTGACTGGCCCCACTCCATCTATTCTCTGCCTCCCAAGTCCCAGCTGATTAGGAAGAAATGGGGATTTTGCAGTAACCTTCCCCTGGAATGGGGGAGGGGGGAATGGAGATTTTACAGAATCCTTCCCCTGCCACGCCCACAAAGCCACACCCACAAAGCCATGCCAACCAAGCCAAATCCACAGAACCGGTAGTAAAAAAATTTGAAACCCACCAGTCAGTCACATGCTACACAGAGCCTCAGGTGGAGTACATGTTCCCAAAAGTTTTAAAGCAGAATTTAAAAAGAGGGGCTCAAATACTCTATGCTTCTCTCACATATGGTATTCAATTAAATTTCCATTAAGTTTAGAAAAGAACCAAGACAATTTTTAAAATAATCATATTTTTTATTACAGCAATTCATAGAAAAAAAAATTACGTAAACTGAGACAATGTCTGATAAACAAGCTCCACAAAAATTGGTACGTTACCTGAAAGACCTCTTTGCCCTGTTGTAAAAACAAACCAACCCTAAGCTCCTTAGGAAAAAAACCTAATTTGAATATTGGCAGATGAATAAACACATATCCATAATCTATTCCTGCAAATCCAATATCTGCTAATAATTCTTTTTTTTATTTCCCCATGTGTCCACTATTCTTGCTTGCAAACTATCAAGCAGAACCTGGGTATTCTGAACACATAATGAATTGTGTCTTTCACATTTGTGTCTAACCCATGCACAGTGCCTTACTTTTCTCCAGCTGTAGAATTCCAAGTTTTCCTTTTCACTCCTTTGGGAAGCAATAACTCAACTCTTGGGGCAAGTTCAGAAATAATTAACCTGAACATGATTTAAGGTGCTACAACAAAAATCTGTTTAACCATGACCTGTGGCCTCCCAGTGACCTCTGAAAATCACTAGAAATTCTCTGAACTAAAATGGCTGTTTATAATGAAAGGTCAATTGGTGGGAGGATTAAGGAGGTGCTGAAATGTATTGGCCACTTTTTCCAGCTTGTCAGTTTCATCAGAATTGGCTTGCACAATCACATGAATCCAAAGCATAATAGGGATGATTTTAGTTGGCATATGTCTTCCCTGTCCAACACATGGTTCTATGCATTTTCCCTCTTGATTGTTTAATTTAGCCTACAGAAGAGTACTGTTGAGATTACAGCAACTATACACTATTATTTATTCATTTTGTTTTGCATTGTACTCCCAATGCAAGCCCCAAAGGCTTAAGATACATCATGAGATACTTCAACATAATCTATAGAGTCAACAGCTAAGAAAGATGAAAAGAAATTATTATTATTATTATTATTATTTATTCAATTTTTATACCACCCTTCTCCTGAAGGACTCAGGGCAGTGTACAGCCACAATAAAACAATATAAGATACAAAATTTAAAAGCAATTAAAACAAATTAAATACTTTTGGCCCTTCCATTAAAAAACCCACAAATTTAAGACACCCCCATCCAAATTCTTTTTAAACCAGTCCAGCCTGTTGAAATAGCAGAGTCTTAAGGGCATGGCGAAAGGTACGCAGGTCAGGAATCATACGTAGCCTCAGGGGCAGTTCATTCCAGAGGGCAAGGGCCCCCACAGAGAAGGCTCTCCCCCTGGGGGTCGCCAGTCTATATTGTTTAACTGACGGCACCCTGAGGAGTCCCTCTCTGTGGGAGCGTGTTGGTCGGTGGGAGGCTATGGTGGCAGAAGGTGATCCCTTAAGTACCTGCTTGATTTTTGCTATCAAGTGACTAGCAGACATCAAGGTGGACAGATACATGCATAAAATATGTGCTAATGTACAGAATATACATAGATGCAAACATCAGAGTTCCTACAATTTAAATTGGGGTACAATATACTACACCATGAGAATGGTGACCTGTGTTAGCTTTATTAGGGTTTTTTTTTTTTTTGCTTTATTTATTTCATTGATTTATATAGCAGCCAGTCTCTCGTACATGATTCTAGACTGTATCCATTTGCTAATGTTGCTAATAAGCAACTTCAAAGCTGTTCTTCCATATTGTTATTTATTTTAAACAGGGTTTGGGTGAACTGTCTTTCAAACAGAGAAAAATCTTCTATAAAGTAGGACACAGGATCATCCTACTTATTTCTGTCCTCTGGAGCAGTGCAAAATAAGATGTAATACACAGATTGGATCTATGCCTATTGACTTGGAAATATTTGTAATTTAGTTTCAAGCAAGGTGTATATCTAACTTTATATTGATACTGGTTAGTTTTAGGCATTATACTGGTAAGGATGAAGAAACTGTTTTTACTGGTATTTCTTCTGCTACAAACTAGGAAAGGCTAAAAGAAGGCAAATACCTTCTCCATTATCCTTTTTAAAACAGTAGTTTAAGATCCACAGCTGGTAGTCAATTTGCAGAGGTTTGCAGAGGTTCAGGCCATCCAAAATATGTTACCAGATTACCCCTCCCTCAAGACACAAACTGGTCCCAAAGAAGATAATTTGATATGAGAAGTCTGCAGACGATCCCCCCCACCCCCAAATCCAGGGATAGTGTCATTTAATCATCTGGAATAGACTTTACCATCCTTCTTACAAATCTTCCAGAAAGATTCCAAGAGAAAAAGCCTCTAGTAAGTTCCTTCCTGGCTAATTAACTTCAATGGAGGGTAACTATTATTTATCTAGGAACATAACCAAATATTCCTCTTGAGGTTCCTTACAAGGGAAAAGGTAATAGCTGTGTGTCTTCTGTACTAATGGCGACCTCTGGATCCTGTTTTACTAGAAGTGTCTGTTACAATACTGAACTACGATTTTTTAAAATTATTATTTGCTGAATAAATAACTGTGTTGGTTTGCACAACATGCTAAGCCGTAGCCCGTAGTTTACAAATAGAACAGTGAGATTTATATAGCTTGATAAGCCAAAACCTAGTAAACCAATTATGTTTGAGCCAAAAGCCAATCTGGGAAAGCTGAACAATGTAGCCCAATATATTTAGATGGGACCAGACAGAAAGGCAGGCATAACTGGTAATTATAAAGATGCCTGGATTTTGCTGACAAGTTGGAATTGTACAGTTTATGGTTTGTGCACAGATTTGGAAATTAGGCACTATCAGCTTCTATCAGCCATTCATCAAATGTGTGATCACAACAATTATTTTGCTTGTTTATTATTTCTTAAAGAAAAAGAACTACAGAAGACTTGAATACAGGAAAAAAAGTAGGTATTTCATGCAGGCCAATTCTCAGAAAAATCCTTGACTTTATAACTACAAAAATTTGGATTGGCTTAACATTTCTTCATTATTTTCTGTAGGAAAGAAGTTTGCAGAGTTTGTTTCCCACAGTAGGTAGCACTAACAAAAATATGGACAATTGTTTTCCAGTACCCATGTTCTTACACCATTCAAACGTATCTTGAAAAAGACATCTGACTTCAAAGGGTTCACACAGCAGTAATAACAATACTAAATGAAAAAGAGTACAACCCTGATATTTCCTGGGAATGATCGATTGCATGGTTTTTGGCTCAAATATATGATTAACTTATATCCATTATAGCTAAACAGCTTAATGACGTATTGCATAAGAGAAATTTCAGCTTAATGATATATTGCATAAGAGAAACTTCAGCAACTGGCTAATAAGTGGCAAAACATATCTGATTCAAAAAGAACCAGCAAAAGGGATAACACCAGGAAACTATAGAGCAATAACATGCCTTCCTACAATGTTTAAATTACTCACAGGCATAATAGCGGACAACATCCAAGATTATTAGAAGAAAATGGCATCCTTCTAGTATAACAGAAAGAATATAAAAAGAAAAGCATAGGTACAAAATATAGACTTCTGATTGCTAAAATTGAAGATCTGCAAAAGGTGAAACCCAATTCACATATTGCTGATATGATTAATTATAAAAAAAGCATTTGATTTATTACCACATAGTTGGTTCATCAAATGTTTAGAAACAATTGGTTTCAGTAAAAACATTACAGTGTTTATAAAAAAAATAATGAGACAGTGGAAGACAGAATTGGCGGTTGGAAATGAAAAACATGGGCTTGTCAACATTAGGAGAGCCATCTTTATCACTCTTATTATTCATCATTGCCTTTCAGTGATTCTGAAGAAAACAAACCTTAGCTTTCAATCAGCAAAATAATAATGATGATGATGATGATGATAGTAAACCTCACATTTGATTTATATGGATAATCTGAAACTTTATGAAAAATCAGAATCCAGTCGTTGACAAGCACTGTAAAAAGTTTTAGCCCATATATAGCAATGGAATTTAGCCTAGGGAAATATGCTACAGTAGCAATAAAAGGGGTGGGGGGAGAGGGGAATCACAAACAGCAATGGAATTAAAATGCCAAATGGCCAAGGCTACAAATATCAGGGCATTTTACAATTAGATAACATCAAACATGGACATGTTAAAATGTGATTAGTAAATAATACATCAAAGAATGAGAAAATTGCTAAAGACAAAATTGAATGGTGGAAACACTATCAAAGCCACCAAGACCTGGGCCACACCTGTGACATGTTATACTGCTGGAATTATTAACTGGATCCAAGCTGAACTGACAGTTCGTGTTATGTATATAGTTTTGGCGTGAAAGTTTGAATGCAATTGCTCTCAGCTGATTGGCTGACTGCCAGGACTGTAAGGTATATAAAGGGAGCTGTTTCCCTGGGTCAGTTGCTGGATTCACACCATGAAGTAAATAGCTGTTATTACTCTCGACCTGGCTTCTGTGTCCTCATTCACCCTACTTAACAATTTGGATCAAAAAACCCCAAGAAAACTGACGACAATTCAATGTTCTTTACATCCCCCTAGTGATATTGATAGATGACACCTGCCTGACAGAAATGGAAACAGAGGTTTATATCAAACCTAACAAATTGTAAAAGAAAAAAGCACGCTTTGACTAATTATGTAAAAGACAGTCAAAAACAAGCATTGATACAAGTTAAAAATTATAACTTACTAAATATACACGAAACAAAAAGTGAATGTAGAAATAATAAAATAGAAACCCAAACAAAGCTGGCAAAGAAAAATATTACATGTGAATTTCTATAAAAAATGGAGAAAAAGTTGATAAAGATAAAATCTGGCAATGGCTTACAACTGGAACATTTAAAAAAAACCCTGAAGACTTGATTTTGGCTGCACAAGAGCAAGCTATCTGAACCAATGCAATCAAGGCCAGAATTGAAAAACTATCAAATAATTCAAAATGCACATTGTACAAAGAAGCAGAAGAAACAGTAGATCATATGCTCAGCTTGTGCAAGAAGATTGCACAAACTGAATATAAACAACATAATATAGTCACCAAAACAATTGACAAGAACATTTGTAAAAATTATCATGTGCCAGTGAGCAATTGGTGGGAATATAGTGTTGAAAAAGTAGGGGATAAAAATGAGCAGGTTAAAACACTGTGGGATTTCCAAATACAGACTGGTTGAAATGGAGAAGGTGTGGGTAAATATGGCAATACCAAAGGATAGTAGAGTAGAACACAGAATTGGAGAAGATCACAAAGATCCTGAAAATTGAAAATGAAAGAATATGGCATAAATGAGGTGTGGTTATAAGCATACTGGATGCCATACCAAAAATGCCAATAAATCTTGGATGGCACTTAGAAGATTGAAAAACATTTCCATTGGTCAATTGTAAGAAGCCACACTGCTTGGATCTGCAAATATACTACACTGATACATTATGCCATGCTAAGTTCTTGGGAAGGCCTTGATGTGTATGAAGACCATCATCAACTACAGCTTTGCATGATGGTAGCCACTGGAGTTGGCCAAGGGCTCCAGATTGTGGCTGAGCAGGCCAAAGGCCACCAGAGCTACAGCAGCTTTGCGCTGGTAGGCCCCGGGGGCGGGCCAATGCCTCCCAGCCTACAGCAGGTTTCTGCATGCCATTGGGCCCCAGGCTTCCCAGGGCCTCCCCCACTTCCTGAGGTACCCCTGTACTCTGTATAATGTCCCACATGGTTGGTTAATTACCGCAATTGAGTGTGCCAGGGTTGCAGTCATTGTGGAAACATCTTGCTTAACAACCATTTCACTCAACAATCTAGATTCTGGGCCCAATTGAGGTTGTAAGTCAAGGACTATTATCTCTATTGAATACTGAAGAGGCCATAAAGGCCTACAAGAAAGACCAAATGAAAAATAGAAAAGACACATAGCAAAGCAAAATATTACCTGGCTGGTACATAAAAATCTAGCAAGCAAAGCAGACAACAACAAGACCTGGCAATGGCTAAGACTAGGAAAATTGAAGAAAAGGACAGAGGGGCTAATTCTGGCTGTAGAAGACCAAGCCTTAAGAATAAATATATATAAAACCTCACTGGAGAAGGCAACAACAGATGGCAAATATCATATCTGCAAAGAAGTTGAAGAAACAGTGGGGACCATCTAATTAACTGCTGCAAAAAGACTTTAATAATAATACTATCTTGCCTTTTTAATCAGGATATTTTTTGTTTAATAGAGCCCATAGCTGACATAGTTTGAAAAATATGAACCAGAAGCAATACCTGTAGCTCTATCTTCACTAAACTGGTACTGTATAGTTAGGCATTGATACACCTTACATTCTCAGCTAAGGTAATTATTACCCATCCTGGAAATGGTTGGCCTAATGTCTCATATAGATATCAGCATGGTGTCTGTAGGGGGAGGAGAGAATAAATAGCATCATAGGTGACATGACATCATTTTGCAAATGATGTATATTACATATTATATATCATATGTGTTATGGCACCAATGACAAGAATATTTTGCATCACTTGAGCAATGACATGTTAGTGGGACATCATCATGGCTTCTACTAATTTCCTGTGGGCATCAGGTCAGGCAAGTTATGACAAATTTTGCTTGCCAAGCCAAGACTCCAGTGAAATTGGAGCTTGGGAATCTTTTTAGGCTGAAACTGGCAATGTCATCGACCAGAAGGCTAGCAATGTATTTTTTTTTAAATTTGATTTATATGCCGCCCTTCTCCGGAGACTCAGGGCGGCTTACAATGCGTTAAGCAATAGCCTTCATACTTTTTGTATATTTATACAAGTCAGCTTATTGCCCCCACAAATTGGGTCCTCATTTCTCCTACCTTAGAAAGGATGGAAGGCTGAGTCAACCTTGAGACTGGGGAGATTCGAACTAGCAGTAATTGCAGGCAGCTGAATGTTAATAACAGGCTTTAGTCTGCCATGCCACAGGCTCGTTGGCAGACTAAAGCCAACAAGATCAACTCAAGCATTTTCCATGCTTTAACAAGTAACTGAGATAATATTATCTAGGTTCACATATTGTTCTAAGCCATAATGTAGTTTGATTTTATATTAAAGTGTGGCATGAAGCCAGCCAATACCATGTTGGTTATGACTTAACCTGTTGTAGGAACCTAGCAATTATGGATGTGTCAACAAACCATATTTAAACAATAGCTAACACAGCACGTGGACAAAGGTAATGACAAACCTAATTAAGTAGAGACTGGAAATTTCCTCCTTGTTTTTATGGGATTTATTTTTACACATTTGAGTTGATCTAGTAATACCTCTTTGCAAGATTATTTGTGTTTATAATTAAAAACTAAAAACTGCCACATGGCTGGTTGAAGTTTATTTATTATAGTACAATATGTTTTATAGGACTAATGTGTATAATCAGAAATAATCTCTAAATTCAGTTAAATTTACTGCTAGGTAAATACATGAAGCAAGACTGGCAGGTTACATAGATTCTGACTTGTATACTATTGTAGGAATGAAGTGTTCTAGGAATCAGTACTGATAACCTGGCTACTGCCTAAATTAGTCTCGCAGGTTTCTTGGCAAGGATTTTCAGAAGTGATTTGCCATTGCCTCTTTCCATGAGCTGAGAAAGTGACTGGTCCAAAGTCACCCAGTTGGCTTTATGCCTAAGGCAGAACTAGAATCCATGGCTTTCCACTTCTAGAATGACACATTATCCATTGTATCATAGGGGAATTTGTGTCCGATTAAATTTTCAGACGATGGTCTATCACATCAGTGTGACACTTTTTCTGAAGCAGTAGCAGTCCTCTAGACAATGAAGCTAAACTTTCTGGTGGTTTCTGAACTGATGAATGATTGAATCAGGGGAGGAAAAACCTTCTAGTTAAGTTCAGCAATACTTTGCTTCAAAATACCGTCTTAAAACTATTTGGTCACTTATAGATAATCTTTGTAAAGCCACTGTGGTGCAGTTGTTAAGGCATCAGGAGATTATGGTTATAGTCCTGGTTTAGGCATGAAGCTGAAGAACCTTGGGCTGGTCCCTTTCTCTCAAACCTAGGAAAAAGTCAATAGCAAATCACTTCTCAAAAAATCCTTCCCAAGAAAACTGCAAGAATTGGACATGATTGAATAGAAGAAGAAAAAGAGGACCTGTATGATAGGATAGAAGTATAAAATTTTATGTTAAACATTTCTGAAAGAAAGACAGGTTACAAAGTAGAGTAAATCTCTTTCTATATTCATTCTTTGAAAAGATGACTGTGATTGCCGAATACATTAAGCCAAAAACAAAGAAGCCTCTTTATGACTTACCATCATGTGTAAATCCAAACATTTGCTTCGTAAACCCAGATAATTATAGTTTTTGGTAGGCCATGGTTTAAAACATGGCTGAGTACGAAATGTGTGACAGTGCCTCCATGGCATAATGATCTATACATTGCCTCAATCTGTAAAAGCTGGGTGAACTAAGGGCATGTGATAAATCATGACATTGATCTGGGGTTGCCAAAGTGTAATTTTTTTTGACCCAATTATTTTGATCACGAACATCTTCGTGATCAAAATAATTCCCATGAGGATGGGAATAAAGACAAGTGACATAATGGCAAACAACACCAATGAGGATCTCCCAAGTGGACGAGTAATACAAGCTTTTGGCACAGTTTGAAAGACTGCCCTAGATAGTGTGCCAGATACTTGTCCAACAGATACACCTGTGAAATGATTGCAGGTGCTTGAAGGAGGTGGCGAGCTTGCACAACACCTTTATACAATGCACCTGTTTCTGGGTACATCAGAGTTCAGGAGCTAAGATTACAACATTCATCGTTAAAAGCAACACAACATCACAGATATTGGATAACGTAGCATTTATTTTCTTCCACTGTAGGCCTAAAAGACAGTCCAAAGCTCTACCACAGGAAAACAATCTTTTTCTAAGATGCATGTTTTCTCTTCCTAAAATATGTGAATCCTTTCACCTTGCACAGATTGATTCAGTTAGTATAGTACCAATAGTAATAGGTGCTTGGGGTTCAAGTCCCTTGGTATTCTACAATTAAATTCAGAATCTAAGACTGGTAAAAGCCTAATAATTCAAGTCCCAAGGGTCTAACAATTATTATTATTTATTTGTATCCTGCCTTTATTATTTTTACAAATATTTCAAAGCAGTGGACATATCCAATACACTTTCCTCCTCCTATTTTCCCTATAACAACAACCCTGTGAGGTGGGTTGAGGTGAAATTGACCAGCTAAGGCAGGACTTGAACTCATAGTCTCCCACTTTAACTACTAGACCAATCTAGCATGTCTAAGAATGTAGTCAGTTCCTAGATTGTTAAATAAAATTCATGATGTACCATATCTATAATTATCTCAGGCCAGTTTGTTTGTTTGTTTGTTTGTTTATGAACAATGTTTTTAATTTCCATCGCTAACTGAAATGTATCTGTTTAACAATCAAACTGCATTCTCAATATTTGTTAATGCCACACTAATATTACCATCAGATCCCCTAAGCATTTGCTAACAGAGAATTTCCATTGCATCCCTATGTGTGCTGAAGAAGTGCTTATATCAATCTACCTCAACTGGAGATCCTCCAGCAATTCCTACTTCCCCTATTTGAAGAGCACCAGACTGGGGGAGGCTGTTTTGAATGTGAGAACAGGGGATCTTGGTCAGATAGCAACTCTTTCTCAAAGATACTAACTGAGCTAAGGCAAACATCTCTGAAATGCTGAAGAGTTACTTATTTAGTCTCCAGAGTTCTATCTAAAGTGCTCAACAGTGAGAGAAATTTGAAGATTAGGAATGACCATGACTATGTTTTCCTGAACAATTCATGCTTACCAGATAAAGCACTGCAGAAAAACTTCCACATGAAAGAAAGGAAGTGAAAAAATGACTAATTATCAGAGTAGCGCATATGAAGCTGAAACTTAAAGCTGCTTGCAAGAGTTTCAGGTGGCTGGTCTACATTTCTAAACCTCAAATGGATGGTGGAACTGAAATGTTCCTCAGCAATTCTTATTTGACCCAACATTCAGTGAGATCTCTCAATTTCCGAACAGAATTTTGGATGGGAGAAAATAATTTAGATCAATGTTTTTCACTACCAACTAAGGCGTAGGTGGATAGTTTGCCTTTATGTAGAGCTCATCTTAAAAGTTTGCATGTTTCCAGATGAGAGCTCATATGATAACCTGGCAGTGAGCCCAGTCTGTCAGACTATTTCAGGTTAGCTTTCACCTGTGTGGGCTTCTGGAGAGCCAAAAGAAGTTTTGCAAATATGAGAAATGCATTTATGAGACACCCCACTCAGCCTTGTGAACAATTCCAAAAGTGACCACAACAGACAAGTGAAACAGAAATACAGTAGCTAATAATTCAATTTATTCTGGCAATGGAAGATAATGTCAACATTACCACAGGAAAACAACATATGAAATGTCTATTGTTGTCCTCCTTGCTGTACAATGTTTTTGCTCAGTTTCCAGGCATTTTCACTAATCTTGCCCTGGGGAAGGTCATTGAACTTGGTGTTTACATAGATACCACTTTAGAGTGCTAAAAATCTTTGTCATAGGCAAGTCATATCTTTTTTGTTTCTCTGCTGTGGATTTGAAAGTTTGGGGAGGCAAAAATGCATTAATTACTTTAAGAGTACGTAATCTCCTGATTCAAATATTGCACTGAACTGACTTTTTGGTTTATGGATTAGTGTATTATGTGAACACAGTTATCTATAGTAGGTTTAGCAAACCATGGCTTAGTGTAAACATGAATGCCATCTATGAGGGAGTAGCTGAGGTGAAACATGGCCAACCCTTCACCTATTAAACTGTAACTGGTGATGAGTGATGGGCCTCTTAAAAAATAATTCTAGTAAGTGGAAAACAGAAAACCTGTCAGCATCCTGTAATACTGTGAGTCAAATGCACCTGACTCCCAGGTAGTCAGCTCTGTCACACCTTGTCCTTCAGATAATGCCCTTGCAATACTCCTGCCATTCCCGTCCTGCTTCCACCCACAACTTTAACAGACTTTCACCATGCACTCAACTCTTTTTCTCTCACTACCATGCGGGCAATGAATTTAAGTCTACATCTTCCATTACCTCCATTCTTTATAATTCATCTGTTTTTCCTCCTTCTAAGAAGATTCTAACGCATGCTGAAAATGCAATTCTGCTTGAAGACAAAATGTAATCCAGCTTTGGTACCTTCAAGAGATTCTTAAAATGATGTTCAGGAATCATTCTGACCATTGGGAGACAAGAACATGGGGGAAGGAAGGCAAACTGAGGTATTTTAAAAAGGCGTTGTCTTACCTGAATGCCTGTTCTGATTGCAGTGGGTCCAGCGGTCAGGAATGGGTTAATTCTCGTCTGATGTCGATGGACTGAATCTGCTAACTGATAAGCTCCTCCTCTTCCTCCTGCTTCCCAGCTTTCTGACAAGGAAGGATGTGGCAGACTGACATTCTGAGCTGAAAAACAAGATTAGTGGACCTCCACACAGGAACCCCCCCCCCCCCGAACTGGAAAGGGCAAGAAATTGGGTGGGGCTGACCGCTGGACCCACTGCAATCAGAATGGGCGTTCAGGTAAGACAACACTCTTTCTCATCGATCGTGGGTTCAGCAGTCAGGAATGGGATATGCCAAAGGAGGGGCCCTAAAGGGAGGGACCAGCCCGGACCAGTGAGGCCAATCCCTGTGCACTGTTGCAGCACCCAAAGGCCAAAGGCTGCATCCGCCAAGGCGTACCTGTCAAATTTGTAATGGCAGATAAACAGGGTAGAGGACGCCTAGGCGACGGCCCAACAAACCTCCTCAAGGAAGCCTGAGTAGCCCAACCTGCCAAGGTAGAGGCACTCCGGGTGGAGTGAGCCGTGAGACGGCGAGGGACTGGCAAGGTCTGCGCCTCATAAGCCTTAGTGATAGTCGCCTGAAGCCAACGTCCCAACGCCGAGGAAACCTTTTGACCAAGCATCGCGGACCGAAATGAGACGAGGAGAGACTCCGTCCATCTCAGCGAGGAGGTCCTGATGTCTAAGATATGCCAAGCCCATTCAAGAGGGTGGGCCGGGGCAGGGCAAAAGTTAGGGAGGACCAATTCCTGGGCCCTATGGTAAGGGGTGTTAAGCTTGGGGATGAACGTAGGGTCCAACCTAAGGACAACTATTGGAATGGAAAACACAGAGGTCAGTTCTGGTGGACAGAGCCACCAATTCCGAAATACGTCTGGCTGACATGATAGCAAGTAAGAAGGCCACCTTGTACAACAGGAATCGCAACCCCACCTCCTGAAGAAATTCAAATGGTCCCCGGGTTAATGCGTCGAGGACCCAGGATAAATCCCATGTGGAGTACCTGTGTCCCGGGGGAGGGCAAAGGTTGGACGCCCCCCAAAGGAACCTGATTAGGGAATGGCTGGACAGGGAGCCCTAAGCCCCACAGCAAAGAATAGAAGAAAGGGCTGCCTCGTAGATCTGGGTTGTCGAAGAGCAGTGAGTCACCTGTATGGTGGTAATGACCCTCAAAGACAGCTGTGTCTCCCTCAGCAAGCGCCGCTCAACCTCCAGGCAGTCAGCTGTAACCAGCCGGCGTTCAGATGTAGAATGGATCCCTGTTGGAGGAAGGTGCCATGGCCGGAATGCTTACAAGGCCTGCAGGTCCACGAACGAAGGGCGGTGAGGCCAATGGGGAGGGGCATCAGAAGGAGTTCCGCCCGCTCCAGCAACATCTTCCTGATGAACTTGGCGATCAGGGGAAGGGGCGGAAAGGTGTATAGGAGGCCGGGTGGCCATTTGCTGTACAGGGTGTCCATGGCTCCTGGTTCTGAGAACCAAGAAAAGAACCTTGCCATCTGATGGTTGGCCTGGATGGTGAAGAGATCCACTTCGGGAATGCCGAGGCGAGCGGTGATCTCCCGAAACAGGTCCAGAGGGGCCCCAAAGAGTTTAGCACCTTCAAACGGGGAGGTGGCTAAATGCCACTTGGACTTGGCGTCAGCTTGCCACTGCCAGAGCCAATAGTCTCATCCACAAAGCGTGAAGTGTTTAAAGTGGCATTCGCAGAATATGAGTGACAGTGCGAAGGTCATCTCGATCCAGGAAAGGCCGCAACTGGTGCACCAGGTGAACCTGTGCGAAGGCCTCCCTGATCACGGCCATAAGGTGGTCTTCTAGGGACAGCCGAGCATCCAAGAGGACACCCAAGTTGCGAGCCCTATCAACAGGGGCACTTTTTCCCCATCCATCAAAAGTGAGCCTCTGGAGCCTCTGAAACCCGAGATGCCTTCATCCACAGCCACTCAGTCTTGGAGGAATTGAGTTTGAGTCTGTTTCTACCCATCCAGGCCCATACTGCCTCCAGGCAATGGGACATCACAGAAAGAGCATCTCTGGGGTGGTCTGGGGTGGAGATGTGTAACTGGGTTTCATCAGCACCTTGATGATATCTCACCCCGAAGCCACGAATGATCTCCCCAGTGGCTTCATATAGATGTTAAAAAGCAGGGGGGAGAGAACCGACCCCTGAGGCACCCCATAATTTAGAGGCCTCGGAGTGGACCTCTGCTCTCCCGCCCATACAAACTGCAAGCGACCTGAGAGGTAAGAGGAGAACCACTGTAAAACAGTGCCTCCCATCCCCAACCCCACAAGTCGCTGCAGTAGGATACCATGGTCAGTGGTATCAAAAGCCACTGAGAGGTCAAGTAGGACCAGGATGGAGGAACAACCGCCATCCCGAGCCTGACAGAGATCATTTACCAGAGCGACCAATGCTGTTTCCATGCTATGTCTGCATCAGAAGCCCGATTGGTACGGGTCTAGGTATTCCATTTCCTCCAGGAACTGTGGGAGCTATTGCGCCACCACAGTCTCAACAACCTTCGCAATGAAACAAAGGTTGGAGATGGTATGATAGTTATTAAGTGAGTCTGGATCCAGGGAAGGCTTTTTGAGGAGAGGTCGAACCACTGCCTCCTTAAGAGAGGCGGGGAAGACCCCCTCCTTCAATGAAGCATTGACAATTGCCTGGGTCCAGTCTCTAGTCACCTCCCTGGCAGCCGAAACCAACCAGGAGGGATAAGGATCCAATAAGCAAGTGGAGGAACCAAGTTTACCCATAATCCTGTCCACTTCCTTGACAGAAACAGGGTCAAATTCAACCCAGATGTTATTCTCAAGACCTACCCTAGTCTCCCCATTGGATTCTGCCCAGTCAGAGTCCCATCTGATCCGGATCTGAGCGATTTTATCATGCATAAACTTACAAAATCCTCAGCTTTGTAAAGGGTCTTCCCTCGTTCCCTGATTGAGGAAGGAGCGGGTCACACGAAACAGGGCCTCTGGGTGGTTTTCTGCAGATGCAACGAGGGTGGCAAAGTAATCTCGCTTCGCCGCTTCCATCGCCACTAGATAAGACCTAATATGGATTCTTAACTGTGTTCGATCAGATTCAGACCAGGAGTTCCTTCAACTCTCCTGTAGGCATCTTTTTCAATGTTTCATTTCCCGGAGCTCCATGGAAAACCAAGGAGCGATCCGGGATCTGTGTCGGGTCAGAGGTCGCAAAAGTGCAATTTGGTCCAAGATGTTGGTAGCCGCCTGTTCCCAGGATGCCACCAGAGCCTCAGCCGAATCGCAAGATTGAGAGGTGGGGAATGTCCCAAGCTCCTTCAAGGACCTCTCAGGGTCCATCAGGTGCCTGGGGCAGAACCATTTTATGGGTCCCGTCTCCCAGCAGCAAGGGTTGGCAGATTGAAAGTCCAGTCTAAGGAAGGAATGGTCGGTCCATGACAGGGGGGCGATGGAAAGTTCCCCCCTACCATGACCATTTATCCACTGCCCAGAGAGAAAAACCAGGTTGAGTGTGTGTCCTCCCCTATGAGTTGGGCCCTGAATAACCTGAATAAGGTCCATGGCTGCCATGGAGGCCATGAACTCCTGGACTGTCTCAGATGACTCGCCAATCGAGGGCAGATTGAAATCTCCAACAACCAAAAGGTTGGGGAGTTCAAGTGCTACTTCAGTCAAGACATTGAGCAGTGCAGGCAGGGCTGTGGTAATGTAGCTGGGAGATAGGTATGTGACCAACAAGCCCAACTGAACTCCAGGGTCCCACTTCAATAGGAGAGACTCACACCTGCCTATCTGAGGGACAGTGACCTTCTTAGGACTAAGACTTTCTCTAATAACCACTGCTCCTTCCCTGGTTTCGCAGCTGCTGCAGGACATGAAAGCCTGGGGGGCACAAATCAGAGAGAGGGATTCCCCCCTCTTGCCCCAACCAGGTCTCTGTGATACAGGCCAGGTCCGCACACTCCTCATCAATAAGATCTCATCTGAGGGGGGCCTTATTCACCACGGACCAGGCATTCACATACATCAGACAGAGACCGGGGTCCCTTGCTCTTGCATCCCCAGGAAAGCAGGGTGAGCAGGAGGCATGGGAGCAAGTCACCACCCGAATGCATCTGGTGTGATGCTCCCTACCCCTACTTCTATTTCCTCTGCCCCATCCCATCATCACAGGTATAGAATGTCCCACCCTACTCCGAACAACCTCTACGACTCCCAACCTGATGGGACTGTCAGAATGGCATGGCTGCTGATCCTTAAGAGACCTCCCATTCTCATTCTTGTTGTTAAAAACCACCCTCCTCCCGCATCCCCTTAAAATTGAATCTAAAAATCTATTTTAAAAACCCCAGAGCCTCTGTTTTTTAGTGTACCACCTCTCAGGGTTCCAAAACCCGTCATCAAGGGCAGTCCTCAATAGTTGAAAGGGCCAAACCTGTGAGAGGGGGGAGTCTCGCATTGCAAGGAGTTCCGCAGCTGAGTACACCATGAACAGAAGAAAAGGCTGGAGGGGATGAGAGACAGTCTTCTGAAGGTGTTGGAGATGGTCATAGTAGAGGGGAAGATGTTATGTAGAGCACCAACATACTAGAACAATAACCGTCCTCTCATAGTGATGAGAAATCTGAGAATTACAATTCTGTCCAGGGGGGAATAAAAGTTTCAATGGCCGTCCTCTCATGACAACCAGTCCAGAGCCCAAAAGGATTTAAGAGAAGATGGACTGTTCCCCAACAAGATAATCAGGGGGTAAACAAGGATTCATAGTGTTAGTGTCTTCATTCCCTTCAATATCCGTGGAAGCCGGGATGGAATTAAAGGGGAACGATGGTATATCAAAGGATGGAGTATTTGCTGATGGAACAACAGGAGTAACACAGTGAGGGAGAGATATTCAGGTGGGGTGGCAAAGCAGGGGATCATCAAATTGAGCAGTGGTGGCCATATTAAGTCTGGGTCTGATGGGGGGGGGTTATCAAAGGGGGGAAATCAATCAACATCCCCCTTCTTGTAGTCTTCTGCTCGTTCAACCACACCACTCCAGACTTCTTCTTTAAAGGACTCTCAGCCTTAGATGACTACTAGCCCCCCTGTAGATCATAAAAAGGGGTATCTAGATCGCCCTAAACTTAGAGCGAATCCTGAGCCTCCTGCATCGCCGTCTTCTTGTTTGACAGCCTCCAGATGTCACCATCATCCTCACTGCCACTATCAACACCGTTATCACTACGATCATAGAAAATGCTGCTACAGCTGCTGCTGCCTTCCAAGACTCACAACCAGCTTCAGAAACTGCTTTCTCTGACGATCCAAGCACCACAGCTGTTGTAACTGTCATTAACACCGCCATCACAGCCGGGCTGAATGTCCGAGGCGATAATAATGGCAGCCTCTAAGTCCGTTAGGCAGCAGCAATCAGGCAATCAGGCTCCGGCCACGCCATCACTGGCGTCCTCCGCACCCCCTCCGTCCATAGATAGATCCGACCGGCGATGTTTTGCTTTCCAGGAAAGGGGCCATTAGATGATCTGTGCCCCCCCCCCCAACACCTCAAAAGTGCCAATCATTTGCCTCCGCATTTCAGCATTTAGCGCGGAGCAGTCATTTTGATCAGCTACCCGGAAGGAATACATGACAAATAAATTAAAAAATGAAGTAATTATTGTGTGCACATCAGTAGTGGGTTTCAATTTTGGCCGCTACCGGTTTGCTTGTGGGTGCTTGCGCACACATGCAAGTTTCTGTGCATGTGCAGAGATGTCTGGGCGGGTGGTTGGAGCCTCCCGACGCTACCAGTTCACCTGATCCGAGGCGAACTGGTAGCACCCCACCACTGGTGAAGATGAGATACCCTGTAATATCCTCTTTCATTTCCTCTCCTTAATATTTATGAGGGATATGAAATGATAATACTTTCCCCCACAAGTATCTTCTTTCTAAAACTCAAAATTCATTGTCTAGAAAGGGAAAGAGGTGAGAAGATAACTATATGAAAAAGATGTAATGGAGAATCCAGAGCAAAAGAAGATGAAGTTGACTAAATTGCAGAGTTAAAAACACCACCAGGTTTTCATAGGAAAACCCAATTCTTCAAATTTACTCAAGTATCTCACTGTTGTTTTCTCACAAACATGTCACTTTTATGTCAGTGACAATGAAACATTCTTCATTCACTGAGATGTGAGGCTTTAGACATTGTGTTACAAAAGGGCTTGGGATGCTGGAAAAAGTTATCTCATTTCTAAACAAAATGTTGCATGTAAAATACAGAACAGGGGGAGGGAAAATACTGAGGCCAGATTCATTCAGATTAAATTCAAACCACTGTCTTATGATTATCCATGTACTGTCTGGCTTGTCTAGCTATTCAGGAATGTAACCACACTGGTGTGGGAATTATTGTTTTTTTTTCTTCTTCCAGATGAACTTTGCAATAGGCTTGAATCTATCAGGAACATTGCCAATGAAGCTCCTAGTCACATGTGATTCCTGCCTTTTCCTTTAAACCATGCAAATATATTTTTGACTGCTTGATATTTGGTACTGGGATGTATCTATGTTTTTAACTTCTAAACATTATTTCTATGCAAACAAAACAGTACCAAGATTTACACTTTTACTAAGCCATAGTAGTTTGCTTATTCATTGTTTGACTAAATCACATTTGGCTTGGTTCATGCTATAGCTCATGGTGTACAGAGCACAATAGTTAGAGAAGACAGTAACTCAAAATCAAAATGCACCACTGCCGTGCAGTGATGTAAAGGTATGTGGGAACAACCTTGGGAGGCTGAGCCCAGAGATGCTGCCTAGGGAAAAGTCAAATAAGAGACAGCACAGCCCACAGCTGGATAGCAGGGGAACAAGGGGGTCAGAAGATACCCTTCCTAATTTCTCATTTTTAGCCATAGGAACTCAGTGGGTGACTTTAAATCACTCACTTTTGCATGTATACTATCCTAGCAGAAAGATAAGATATGTATATCTAAGATGACCAGATCTGGATTGCAAAAGTCAGTTGATCACAAGATGGCAGGGAAGTTTTATGCCTCTCTTTTCTGCCCGCTCATGGACACTTGGAGTTTTGCAGTCCCATCTGATATCTCTAACAAATTTAACAAAGAACCAAATCTTAATGCAATGTGTTAACCCAGTCAATTATAATGAGTCAAGTAATAAGACTTCCATGTAACCAAAGACCGGAATCTCTTGGTTTGGGTACAGCTCCACTTTTATACACGTAGCATCTGCTATTGAGGTTCGATAGGTAGAATTGGTCCAGAAAAGATCAACATCTTGATTACAGTATTCATTAGATATTATGGCAGAGGGGAGTATAATGGGGAAGTGGGAAATACTTCAAATGAGTGTTCTTGGTGTCATCCTTTGGCAATAAAGAAACAAAGATAAAAAAGCTTGGGCAAAGATTTAAGACTTTCATCTAGCACTGAAAAGAAAGTATCTTTATCTTATCTTCTTCTTTATTTGATTTGTATACCGCCCTACTCCCGAAGGACTCAGGGCGGTGAACAGCCAAACAGTAAAAATACATAAATACAAAATTTAAAAAACAGAATAAAATCGAATTAAACACTTTGGCCCAGACAGATTAAAACACCCCAATAATTTAAAACCAATTTAAAAATTTTACATAATAAAAAGCGGGAAAAAGATTAGGCCAGGCCCGCCTGGTGGAATAAAAAAGTCTTGAGAGCGTGGCGGAAGGTGCGCAGATCCGGGACATCTTTTCTAAGAAAGTACATCTTCCTTAGAAAAGAAGTTCAGAGTTTAATCACTGCCACCATAAAGTCTTCATTTCTGGCTTTCTTGCCTTCTATCACAACAGTCTAGGATATTGTATCATGCAAAAGATGGGCCTCCCATCTAAGTAATTATTCATGGGTGGGAAACTTTTATGGCTGGAGAGAAATATTTTTGAGGCCTATGGAGGCTCCAGAGATGGTGGCTAGGGATTTTATGACATCAAAGTCCTCCAAATATTGGACTTTGTTGGGGAGGGGGAAAATGGAAGAATATGAGGAGAAAAACAGGTGGTATAAGCCTGGTACTATGTTTCCCCCAAAATAAATCTGGTCTTATAATTTTGTGGACTCTAAAATAAGGACTAGGGTTTATTTTGGGAAACACGGTTTCAGGGTGATCAGCCCAGCTGGGCGGCCCAATCCCGCAGAGTGCACCAAAGGTGCACTCTGCAATCCTTTCTTCTGACCAAAATCAAAAATAGAACTGCACTTTTTCTAGGGTGCTCTGGGCTCCACAAAATTGAAATTGGGTAGACAGATTGTTCACCCTGACCACACATTATGAAATTTGAACATTAGGAGAATCTAATTTCTTCATTACACAATTCTGTGGAATAAATACACCTCTGATGTGCAAATTATAAACAACAAATATTCATAGTGTATAAAATATAGTGCTTAAGAAAGAAAGGAGAAGGAAGAGTTGAGATGAAGGGAAAAGTTCTTGACAGAAGGATTAACATTCAGAACTGATGTGTCAGGAGCATCAGGCTGACTGGTACAGAACTGCTGCTAGTATATTTTATTGGATAACATTAGGAAGAAAAAGTCTGCCAGTGAAGTTTTAAATTATCCCTTCTCTTGGTTTGTAACAATTAGTAAGTAGGGTAAATAGCTGCAAATAAAGAACAAGTAACCCATTGGAACTCTGCCTCAGGTTGTTATGGAGGCAAGGATCTTAAAAATTGAAAGACGGCAATGAGTGAGATTAGTACCTTCATATTAGTTAGAATTAAAATTACAAAGTTCTCATCCTTCAGGCTATTCAACATTATGAAGACTTGTTCTTCTCATGGAAGGAAAATTCTTGTGCACAATTAGGAGTTTGATCAAACGTGCACTTCCCCGGCAGCAGAGAGTACTGCAGACAAATGTTAGAAGTAGTTGCAAGGTGAATGGCTCTTGAACCTTTTCAGTGTTCCTAAGAGAATTATTCAATATATGCACCCCTTTTTCAAAAAAGCGCTTAGAACCAATAACTTGTCAAGTGTGAATTTGATAATATTCTTTATGGTCCACTTCTTATAAGTACTGTACACCCACTTGCACATAAATCAGTTACCTTTTGCGCTGAGATACTTTTAGAAAAAGCCTATACAGTATTGGGACAATATTTCAAAACTGCTGGTTTATTCCTGAACGCACTGACCTTGTAACAAATTTTCTTTTTCATTGCAGCTCCTTGTAACATTAGCAACAGTGTGTGGTGCACTTCTGGAGAGAAATTCCTATATATTTTCTAAGCTTCATGAGTAAATGAATGTATATGAAAATGTTCCATTTAGTTTTCTTGCTTACCTAACATTCAAAAACTGTGAGAACCTGATATTGGGAGGAGTCTGAGAATAACTTTACCTCAGTGAGAACTTATCTATGAGTTTATTTTTACCCTCCCCTCCCTTGTTATTGGAATATTTTTTTATTTCTTTTGTTCTTGCTGATTTGTTCCTTTTTCAATATTTTTGAATTTGAAAACAGAAATACTACTATTCCCTCAAAAACGACAAAAAACATTTTGTATTCTAACTAACAGCTGAAATTTTATGTGGGATGTGTGATTCCTTCCACCTTTTTGCTGATTTGGTTGCTGTGCTATAGTTCTCATCTCCAACAAGTATTACTATAGACAATGCTCTATTATTCTGCAGGCATTCTTCTGTGTATCTTTGTGTTATTTTTCAGCAATGTTGTCTGCATTGTGGAAATCAATTTGAGATGAGGAGGCAAAAGGAGTTAAACAAAAGCATCTTTTCTACTTTTTTTTTAAACTTTGTAATGAAGCCGGTAGCCATTGGTACCTGATAGATGATGTTGGTCATACTGAAAGCAAGAGCTGTCTGCAGCATTGATTAGCATGGGAGGAATTGGATTAGGATTCAAACTAGCAGGGATTTGTACCCAAGAAGATGCCATCAGGAACCAATTTGGATATTTTTACTGCATCAGATGAAGAGACAGCACATTCCCTTGGTTTAATTGAAAGCTGGTGCTCTGGGTTTGGCTTAATCCGCCCTCCTCCTCCATTAGATAACGTCTCGCTGAAACCACACTCTGCAAGCTCACAGCATTCCAATCTGCTGATTCCAAGTGGCTTCCTGCTGGGGCTCTCTGCTGTGCGAGCAATACATGTGCTGATGGGGCAGAACAACACCTCACTCCTTTTCTTGTCGCTTTCCAATCCTGGGCACCAAACTGGCAAGAGACACCCCAGCTGAAGAAATCATGCCCCACCCAGGGCATGACCTCTGCTGGGAAAGTAGGTGACTACAAGAAGGAAGAAGCCAGGTATGCTGGCTGGAAGCCCTTTGTTAACGGGGGTGAATGGTGTAAAACAGAATAGACATGATCAAAAATTTCAAAGATGTCCATAGTGGGCAGTAGAAAGATGTGCTGATCTAGCATAAAGGACTCAAAAACATAAATGGAGAATGCAAAAGGCCTTGTTGTAGTGCTCTGAAGAAAGGATGACATTGTTCCAGGGGTGAAATCCAGCAGGTTCTGGAGAACTAGTAGCAGAAATTTCGAGCAGTTCAGAGAACTGGCAAATACCACCTCTGGCTGCCCCCAGAGTGGAGTGGGAATGGAGATTTTGCAATATCCTTCCCCTGGGAGCGGGATGGGAATGGAGATTTTGCAGTATCCTTCCCCTGCCATGCCCACCAAGCCACACCACACCACACCTACCAAGCCACACCCACAGAACCGGTAGTAAAAAAAAATGGATTTCACCACTGCATTGCTCCCTGTATATCTCCCAAACTTTCTATGTGATGGTGCCAATCCCAGTTATGCCTCTGTGTATATTTTTTTCATTTTATGTTTTTGGTGGATAAATAAAAATGCAAAGAAGTGCTGGCCTCCTAACTCCCTTTGCAGCAGCTGGGAGAACTATAAGCATGGTACTAGATGACTGATTGGGATATTTCTAGTGATACATTGTTAATGCTCAGACTTCCCCTTCATTTTTTTGAAATGAAAAACAGAAACCAGAAATCTGTTTTTTCTCCTTGCAAAGTAACCCAAATCATTGCTGCATTTTTCTATGCAGGGAAAAGTGCACAAGTCATTATATGTTTTCATTTTCCAGAGAAATAGGCATAAACATCCTTGCATATCATGCCTAATATAGTTATATTTCCATATTGTTGATTTTGACATCACATAATCATGCTAACTAGGGCTGCTATTTTAGGGGATCCAGAATCCTTCCTCCCAATTTTCTCTAGTCTAACCTGGTCTCCCATGATCTCTTGCATCAGACAAATACCGAGAAGCCTTCATGATATCTATTGCCACTTTCCAAAAGGCTAGGCAGGCTTAGGTGGAGCATATTAGCTCATCAGTGATGGAGACGCGTTCCATGGCTGTCAGGTTTCAGCAATGAGCTTTGCAGTGGAGTACACTGTATCTACGGTTAGCAATCTAGCCCTAGAACCAGTGGTGAAATCCATTTTTTTTTTACTACCAGTTCTGTGGGCGTGGCTTGGTGGGCATGGCAGGGGAAGGATATTGCAAAATCTCCATTCCCTCCCCACTCCAGAGAAGGATACTGCAAAATCTCCATTCCCACCCCACTCCAGGGGAAGGATACTGCAAAATCTCCATTCCCACCCCACTCTGGGTGCAGCCAGAGGTGGTATTTGCTGGTTCTCCAAACTACTCAAAATTTCCGCTACCGGTTCTCCAGAACCTGCTGGATTTCACCCCTGCCTAGGACTCTGTTCTTCAGGTTCCCTTTTCCTTATTTAACACCTACATGAAGTCACTAAGGGAGGTCATTGATTAGCACAAAATACAGAATCATCCATATACTGAGGACAGATTGCTTTATATCTTTGCCCTGGCCAAAATCAGGTGATGCTGTCAAGATACTGTCCTCATGTCTGGATGATGGGGAAGCCCAAATAGGGAATAATAGACTTCAGCTCAATCCTAGCAAGATCTAGTGGCTGTGTCCCCACCCCCATCCCCACTCCTGAAGCTGGAAATTTTCCACATTTGGCTGTTCAGATTCAGTACATAATTTGGGAGTTCTCCTAAACACCCAGGACCGGCTTGTGGAACAAATGGCAGTAGTGGTCAGGAGAATCCTTGCACAATATTGTCTTGTGTACCAATAGTGCCTCTTCCTGAATTAGAGGACCGTGCTTGTGGTCACTCATACCTTAGTCACCTCTCAGTTGGAATACTGCAACATACTATATAATATGAAACTGTCCTTGAAAATCTTCTGGAATTTACCCCGCATGACACAGGACCAGTTATATGCAGGACCATGTTTGTTTCATTGTTTCTGCCCATCCAACATGCTCTAATTGTACAGGTGGTTTTTGCTTAGTAACCACAGTTGGGACTGGCAACTCTGTCGCTAAGTGATGTCACTAAGCAAAACATCACATGATCACAATAGTCATTAAGTGAGACATCACACAACTGTGACTTGATTTTACTGCCATTTTACCTCTCCATTCACTCTACATATCAAAAACTGGTTGTGAAGTATGTAAATGAAAATCATGTGACCATGGAACACTCTGATAAACACCCACAGATGCAGTATCTGAATGTCGGTCATGTGACTGCAAGATGCTGTGATGGTTGAATAGGCGAGGACTGGTCAAAAGTAACTTTTTCAGCATCATTACAATTTTAAACGGTCCATAATGACAGGCAGTCAGTAAGCGAGATCTACCTGCACAGTCACATTTCAGATCCTTTTCTTCAACCTATCTCATTTGATGGATATATTTACAAGGTGTAAAATACCCAACTCAAGCACTGTGATTCTGGGTGACACATAGCAGAAAAACAAACAAATGGAAAAAGAAAGACACATAATAATAAACAGTACAAAATATAAAATGAAAGCCAAGCATTTCATAAAACCATCACAAGGGGACTCCCACTCAGCTAGCCTCTAATGCCTGGGGGATGTGGGAGGTGTTGCAGACCTATCCTCTAGAATAGGGGTGTCCAACCTTGGCAACTTTAAGAATTGTGGACTTCAACTCCCAGAATTCCCAAGCCGGTGTGGCTGGCTGGGGAATTCTGAGAGTTGGTCCATAAGTCTTAAAGTAGCCAAGGTTGGACATCTCTGCCCTAGAATGATTTCCCCATCCCTAACAATCCCTTCTTTGATGACTTTTAGAAAGGTATTAAGAATTTGGTTTTTCCCCTGAGGGCCAGGATGGCTGGAGGTTGTACTTTGTACAACCAATATCAATGCATATTGATGGTTCCCAATTATCTGTTGGTTACTGTCGTAATTTGATTTTATACTGATGTACACTATACAGAGTTGCAGTGTGTGAGTTTTGCTGCCATATAAATGTATTAAATAAATAAACAGTTAATATTTATTATTAAATTTATTTTCCCTATACTATTCTTTTTCTGACTATAATAACAATCTGACGGTTTCTATAAATATTTAGTATTTAGATCTACCTCTGGTATCAGTCACAGCATTCATGCATCAGCTGAACCTGCATGAGGAGGACAGAATGTCACTCCACTTTGCAAATATGAATTATATAGGCAAAAAAGACAAATCCATATACGAAATGGCTTATTGATTCCAAAAAATGTAAGTAGCGACTGCCTGGCAGCAGAGAATGGAATAAAAGGAAAGTAGCATGAGAATATAACATGTAAAAATGCTAGTGTGGTGGTATCCTGGTTAAAATGTTGGCTTGGCAGACTCAGATTAAACTTCCCACCCAACCAAGAAATTATTTCCAGACCAGTCACTGCCTGTGCTTATAGCATGGTCTTGCCCCTGGTTAATTGAATTATGGTTTATCAATCACCGCAATTTTTTATGTTTGCATGATTCATCTGCACCGTCAGCATCAGTGGTGAATTAGTCACAAGGGCTTGGTTATGAAGATAATATGGAGCAGTATGAGTTCTTGTCTTGAGATCCTGAAGGAAAGATAGTATATGATGCAGCACATGAATAAATAAGCAGCGAGTGTATTGATGTCTAATTAGGCATTTCTGTACTTACATAGACTGGAAATGTCACATATATAAACCAACTTGAACTGTGTAAAGACCAACAAATAGATCCAACAAGGCAAATGTTGTGCTGAGAAGGCTGTCCTTTTCTAGCCCTGTTATATTTCTTTCCCCATAATTTTCCTTTTTATTTGCTATTATTCAAATCTTATATCCTGCAACAGTAGGAAAGAGTGTATTCCTTAAATCCTTAACTTCCTTAAGAAGTGTTTGGCTCTCTTGTGTATGTGTGTGTGTTGAAGTTTCTAATCCCACTGGTTTAAAGGAGGAGTGAGGTTTCTACTACTATTCTCATCCCTTATTGATTCATCCAGAGCTTCGAACAGAGGCTATGCCCACAAAGAAATGTTATATATTGTGATTGGCAATCTTCTCTTTTGCTTATTTCCCATCTTCGACAGGCAGCTACATCATGCTTTTCCAGATTGATTCACTCTAGATGTATTGGACCCCAAAGTCTAGTATGCTGGATATGGGTGATAAGAATGATAATCTAACACATCTGGAAGTGATCAGGTGGGAGAGACTGGTGTATAGATATGCAGCATTTATAACAGTGACAGGGAATTATTTTTTCTCCAGCGGCTTGCACTTTTTAAATTGTTATTATTATTATTGGCAACTAAGGACTGCTAAGGGTGTTGCAGCAATAGAATGATGTCAGTTATGGGGCAAGTCCAGAATTATCAACTATTGTTCTCCATGGGAGATTATGCTCTTTGTTTTTAATAGTTTTTTTTCTTTTCCATTCTCAGAGACTACTTGGACAGGTCCTTGCAGTTTTCTTGGCACGATTTCCCAGAAATGGTTTGCCATTGCCTTCTTCCTAGGGCTAAGAGAAAATGACTGGCCCAAGATCATCCAGCCAACTTTATGGCCGAGGCAGGGCTAGATTGCACAGTTTCCTGGTTAATAGCACAATGCCTTAATGTCTACACCAAATTGGCTCTCATTTATAATAGTTAGATGTATGCTCTATAAGAGGCTTAATATTCCTATTTCCTTTATTCTACTTTATTTTGTATAATAAAAAACAGCATATAAGGGGGAAATGATCTAGGTAAAATATACATTTCAGAAGTTATTGCGATTAAAATTGTATAGTTATATAGTAATTATACTTAAAATATAACTGCTAAAACTTAAATAGAAAGCCAACAAATTTAATCTTGAGGGGGAACACAGTTAAGGTAAGTCAAACTGGGTAATCCTTCAAATGGTTGATGACTTCAACCAAGTGTAGACTTAGAAGACAATCTCAGAAGAAGACAATGGTAAACAATTTCCTTACAATTACTAAGAAGCTGAATGAATGTGTCCATGAGGTTCTCAGGAATCCTGTTCCACTTAAAGAAAGCCTTTAATCCCAAATAGGAAGCCACAACCTCAGTTCATAAACACTTCATGGTCACAATCCTTAAATTCTGATGAAATACATTGGATTTCTATTTGAATTAAATTATAGTAATTATTTTAACATTGGTTTCAATACAGCTGATCAGCAGTTGCAAATGTTATTCAAGCATCTATATCCTCTTTCCCTCCTCTTTTTAGTGAAGTACCAATGGTCACCTGTGGATCACATGGTACTTCCTTGGTACACCCAAGACTTACTCTTAGCTCCCTTATGCCTTTCTGAGGGAAATGTGCATCACTGGCTAAAATCAGCCTTTCTTCAAGACAGCCAGAGAACTTCTTTTCCATGCTTTCCCACCAGAGTTGAGCTTTTCCTATGGCTGCCTCACTTATTTCCAGGGGTGAAATCCAGCATGTTCTGACAGGTTCTGGAGAACCGGTAGGGGAAATTTTGAGTAGTTCGGAGAATCAGTAGCGGAACTTTTGAGTAGTTTGGAGAATTGGCAAATACCACCTCTGGCTGGTCTCAGAGTGGGGTGGGAAAGGGGATTTTGCAATATCCTTCCCCCAGGAGTGAGGAGGGAATGGGGATTTTTGCAGTATCCTTCCCCTAGAGTGGGGTGGGAATGGAGATTTTGCAGTATCCTTCCCTTGCCACGCCCACCAAGCCACACCACGCCCACCAAGCCATGCCCACAGAACCGGTAGTAAAAAAATCTGAATTTCACCACTGCTTATTTCCATTTCAAATGCAATACTGTTTCCTCCCCTCACATGAGAGATGGACAGTGGATCTCTGTATGATGCCATTACTACCATTTCTCCCCAGAGACAGGACTTTCTCTGCATTATCAGGTCATTGCAGATTCATACAAAACATTTGAAAAGGTAAAGAGGTTTTCTCCCCAGTGGAGTCTTATCAGACTTCTGAGCCTTTGGATGCAGCTTTGTTTTAGTTCATGTTCCAATTAAAAATGGAAATGACACTCAAGTGAACAATTGCTAATTCTCAGAAGATTATCCGAACCTGGCAGCTGCCTCAGTGTCTCTTCAAAGCAGGGTATGCAAGGCAGGCCACTTGCTTTCTCTGACGGGCAAATCTTTGACATGAAAAGTCATGTGTGGTCTCTCAGTGGTGGGTTTCAACTGGTGTTACCACTGGTTTGCTTCATGCACACGCTCCGCCCAAGCGCTGTGTATTAAGGAACAGCTGAGACACGGCAATCCGTTCTGCCACGCCTTTCAGCTGGGCTAAAAACGACCAAATATAAGGTATGTATAACGCAGGGGACGGCGGGAGGGCCAAGCTAACCATCAGACAGAACTGGTTCGCTCTCACCTCACCATCTCCACTACTGGATCGCCCAAACCGGGGAGAACCAATAGCAACCCACCACTGGTCTCTCTGCAGAAAAAAGAGAAACAAGAAAGAATTATAGCCCCTTGGTTGCTGGAAGCCCATTTACTACGCTTACTATTTGGCTACTAAATTGACAATTTTATAGTCCCCTCAATCTGGTATCCTTCAGGGTACTGGAGCCTGCATATTGGTAAAGGCCAAGGTAAAGCATTTCAGAAAAGCCAGCCTCTGGTTTCAATATAATGACCTTAGTCTTCGCACTACATAACAAGGATTTTAAAAGTATGATATGATCAATCAGAAAGTCAGTTTGGTATAGTGGATAAGGCAACAGGCTCAAAATCAAGAGTGGAAGTTCTAGTCCTGTCTCACAGCCCTAGGAAGAAGACAATGGCAATCCACTTTTGAAAATGTTGCCAAGAAAACTGTGGGTTTGTTCAAACAGTTCCAGGAGTCAATGCTTATTTGAAATATACTCTTTCACTCCAGGGGGAAAAAAAGCTTGATTAGTACCAACCAGGAAAGCACTGTTCCTATGAGACACCTATGAACAGGATGGGTTCTACTTACCCTTACTACCGGTTTGCAACAGGGCCGCACGCGCATGTAGGCGCCTTTCTGCACATGCGCAGAAGCGTTCTGATGATGTCGGGGTCAGTGGGAGGAGCCTCCTGCCGGTTTTACTACCGGTTCTATAGAACTGGTGCGAACCAGGGGAAACCCATCACTGCCTATGTAGATATGAATGTGAAGAAGTTTGAAACAGATATAGCCTTTTTAAAGAATATTTATAGTTGTGTATTTATTTTAGAAGTTTGACCAACACATCTGGATGTACCAGCTCAGGAAAAGATGTGTTGTTCTTTTAGATAATGGAAATCTGCCTCAGGTAAAATAGAGAAGAAAGAGGGGAAAAACATACCCCCAGGCTTATCTGTCCTCCATGCAATGAACTCAATAGGTATTAGGAGGTTCAAGAAAGTCAAGATGGCAGTCCTGACACACAGCTGGAAGATGGCAGGGCTTTAATCACATGATTGTGGCTGCCATTTTGACTTTTTTTTTTAGCTCCCCTGCAGATGCCTCTGTTGCAGAGAAATACAAATGAATGGCCCAGAAATTGGCTGCATTTTGTCCATCATCTGGAGTTACCTGCTTTGCTCACTTTATATTAACCAAATGAAATGTTGAAGATCTCAGAAGCCACAGCATTTCTCCAAAAGCAGATCCTTGTAGTTTTCTTTCCCCAAACTCAGTGCTTTAGTCTATCAGGGTTTCTTGTGAAATCAAAAGAGGCAATGATCTCTTCCTTCGCTGTTTCCAAGGTGGTCCTGTGAGCCAGATCTAAGCACCCTGTGTGCCGGATCCGGCCCCGGGCCTTGAGTTTGACACCCCTGATCTAGTACATTCCAGAAGTAGTCAAAAGATTATGCTGTAAGGGAATGATAGGACTTGTACCCTGTTTCTCCCAAAATAAGACATTCCCTGATAATAAGACCAATCGGGCTTTTGAGCGCATGGCAATAAAGTCAAGTGCTTATTTCAGGGTTCAAAAAAATATAAGGCAGGGTCTTATTTTCGGGGAAACATGGTAGTTTACCATGTCTGGAGGGCTCTTGGTTTGTAGTCCATCATGTCTGGAGGGGAAGACTGATGTACATCAGTAAAATAATATAAATGTGATTGCAATCAATAGTTTTACTTTGTGCTCTTCTTTCAGTGTCAGAGTCTTTTACTTTTAAAAAAATCCATTACCCTTTGAGTGAAAAGGTGCCCGTGATAATCTGCTAGCAGCTTTTAAAAACACTTTGAAATATAGGTACTTATAAAAAATGCAAATGGCAATGACGACCCAAAAGGAAGATATTTCCATTTTCTATAACATGAGGAAATTAAGATGATATCTGTTCTGAGATAAATCCTAAAATCATGTCCATGCTGATTTTAACTTTATAGTTAATAATTTTATTACAATGTTTTTCTGATAAACTCTGCCCCAAGTAAAAATTTAGCTATCTATAAAAATGCAGGGTTTGGATAAGATATTAATAGAGTAAGACTGTGTTCAGTTAATAGGGAAGGCCACAATGTGCTTAACTGAATTAAGCACAATTGGCTAGGTAAAACTACAACACACTATCACCTTGATTTACACACTAAGTTATAACCTTGATTTACATTCCACGCAGACTTAATCAGACAAGATGCAAAATGACATGTGTTCTAGAAAATTGTGCTTGGCTATGAATGTCCTAGCTCTGAGATCCCCAAATGACACCAATTTCTGTTTTATTTTCCTGAAGGAAATGAAGGGAACAAGAATACTAGCTTTTTAAAGGGAGGGGGATGGGCTTTAAATTAGAATTAGGAAATTAAAAGCAGGCTTAGAAAGCTGCTTCCTTTTTCATCAACTGTTGGCACTACCTGAAATTCTGAAATACTGGCAAAATTCCTCCTTTTTATTTATGGGCCTTTCTGAATTTTGCATCTATAGTACAAATATGCTCTTTAGCAATAACATCCGACAGTGGGCAACCTTTCTTATTGTTCCCCCTTCCCCTCTGTCAAAGGCAAAATTAGGTGAGCACTAGGTAGAATTGGAGAGGGGTTTATTGGCATTTTCAGGCTCATATGGAATAACCTCTCTAAAAAAAGCTGTACGGGGCTTGAAATGATGAAACAATGAAATGGGTGTGAGTGTAAAGTAGCCATTACAAAATAGTGTAATATTGAAATGATCGGACCAATTCCTCATTCCTGCTTTCCAAAAAAGCACATTAATGAAGAGATCTGGAAATAACTATTTGCTCTCTATGTAAAGAAAGAAAAAGAGAAGAGAAATGCTAAGCAAATATGCTCAACTTTGTACCCACAATCTGTTTTTGTTTTTAAATGTAACTCCACAGCTGCCATTTTCAAGTCTTTTGTGGCTGAGCCAATGATGCTCTGTTAAGGCAATGAAACTTCTTTTGTCCCATGCTTTCCCACATCTTCTAGAAAGTTCATCACTTTATTCTATCTTACAGCTTTCAGTGGGCACTCCTTTATATCTCAAGCATGACCTGCCTAGCCCTAGTTCTGCAAAAAATTTCCCTTCCTCCCCTCTCTCCCTCCTGCAAACACTTTAGCTTTCAGTGCAGGCACATCACAATGAAACTACAATGCTTCAATCAGCACAACTGCACTTGTGGAAGCTGAAGTGTCCATTTCTTCCTTGCTACAGTGAAACACAAAGATCAACGAACAACCTGTTCTTTTTTGCTTTGATTAATGTAGCACCAGAATAATGATGGTACAGGGGGGAAAGGGAAGGAGAAGGATCTTTGCTAAGCCAAAAGAAAGAATGTGGAAAGGAGGAATAAATGCATCTATGTGTATACACATTTGGAAAAGGAAAGGAAAGCATGGGGGACTAGAAAAATGGAACAATTCACCAAAACAGGTGACTCCAAACTTGGCAACTTTAAGACCTGTGGACTTCAACTCTCCCATGATTGGAAATTATGGGAGTTGAAGTCCACAAGTCTTAATGTTGCCAAGTTTGGAGACACCTGCCCCAAAGAAAAAGACAGCCAATAATAAACTAGTCCACAGGAGCCAGCCACTAAAGCTTACTTTCCTAGATGGAACAAATGAAAAGCAGGGGAATGAACTGGCAAGTCCTACAGTGGTTGTACTCTATACTGAGCAGTCCACTTCTGCTGTAGCCCTGTGAGTGGGAGCAGGTGAGTGGGAGCAGCAAAGCCAGAGGAAGCAACCTATTGGTTTGCTTATCAATCAATCAACCTATTGGTTTGCTATGGAGGACAGCATCATTGGGCACTGAATCAGAAGAAAGGCAATAGAATCAAGCAAGGATCAGCAGCAGGAACGTTGGCAAGTTGATATAATTTTCTCTGTTCAATTCTCCATAGAAGAGGTGGATATCTCTTTAACTCATTAGTGGAGAAAGACTCTCCAAATAGTATGTTGGCACTACAGAAAGATTTTACATCAGATTAAAGATAAATATTATAAAGATAAATTAAGATTAAACCCCAGAAAATGAGAGTTACATGCTCTCCCCTTTCTCCCATTCTAGGTCATGCATATTTTATCTTAAAACAGAAAACATTTTTTTTCTCTTTGGAAATATTGTATTTTTCCCATATGCAAATCAATCAATGAATGAATTGACTAAAATTCATATGGGTTGCAACACACAGGCAGGAATCAATGAAAGATGAACCACTGACCCCACCTCTTCTGCTAATCTATTTTATCAACTTTTTCATGACCTCACCTCCAGTTATCTCCTCCATCCCATTTTTCTTATCTCACTTTTTCTAAGATATTGATTTATATAGGGATACAATAACAAAAATTCAGCATTATTTTGAAGACTGGTTGGAACTAATTGAGCCTAGGTCCCAGAAGTAGGAACTGGATGGCCATTCTGAAAAAGAAGACAAAATACAATAAAGCTTTGCCCCACATCTTCTCTTGATTCCTAACCTTCAGTTGCTCTAGTAAGCCCTGTAAAGGAATTGCTAGTGTTTATGAAGTTCTAATAGCTCTCTGAGTGAATCAAAACTCTGGACTTAATCAGCCCTTGATTTGACCAGCAAGCTTTTCTGTTCCTTTCCTATTCCTATTTCCTATTCCTAAAATAATATTGCTTTACCCATTTGGTATCACTGTCCAGGCACCATCATTGCTTTTCGGAACACCCTCAATGCCCCCAATACATCAGTCACTGATGTAGAATGATTGATGCCCAGCCTGCTATTCTCATTACTTACGAGTTGTGTTCTTTAACTGGGCAGAGTGCTTGATAAACTGAGATTTAGATGTTTTAAACAAAGCTAATGCCCCTGTGATTTCCAGAACAAAGATTTCCAAATCCCTCTGGCACAATATAATTATTTTTAATTCTCCCTGCCACCCCATGCTTGTAACAGAAGCAGAATATTCTTTTAATTACAAGGTACCGATTGACCATATGTGTGTTTTGTAATCAGAAGCTGTTACCTAGTTACTATCTGCTCGATCCACTAGAGATTGTTGTGGCAGACAAGTAATTGATCTTTGATTTTCTCTCTCTTCCTCTTCTAATTTCCTGATAGTTATACGGCAACTCTGCAGATAATTGCAACCACATCTCTGGGAGTATGCAGTTTCTATGCCTTGCACTGATACTGTTTTCTTTTCTTTTTAAACCCAGTAGTTACTCATTTGGCAGCAGCTTGTAATTATAGAGTCAGAAATAACTACCTAGATCAAAGGCACTTTAAGGGTAAGCAAAGAAACAAAATTCTTTGCAGACCAGTGACGTGCTAGGGCCCAGACAGCATTTTCAAGGTATGTTCAACCCTCACCCAAATAAAACAACTAGCTCCATTCCCCAAAGAATACAAAAGTGAGGGGGAAGGGCCTTTAAGCTCCTATCTTCCTCCTGCCAACACTGATCAAATTCTTCAGGAATTTCAGCTTTGCCTTTCGCATCTAGCAATTATGTTCGAGTTTCAGGATGTTTAATGTATTAACATGAGGATAGAATCACAGAGTTCATGCCTGAGAGCTCCCAATAATTTGCCTCAAAATTCATTTGCTACTCTTCTATAATTAGGGAATGATGAACTTTTTCAAATATTTTATGGGAGTAATCTATGAGAATAATGTATTCTAGTTTTTTTAAAAAGTGAGTTACAAAGGAATACAGCTGTAACCTTTTAAAATGGCCGAAACCACTGACCTCAACTAAAGGAGCAATCTTTGATATCTGGAGTCTGATCTACCCTAGAAGATTTGGAGTCATTCTTCTTCTACCAAAACAATTATTCTCCATATGTATTGAATATCTCTTACAAAACATGTTCAATGGAATCCAGACAATGGTAAATGTAGTAAATAAATCATCTGGTCCATAGCAAACGATACAGTATACCCTAAGATTCCATAATATATCTCTAGCCTAGCCTAAACATTCTTTAGTAACCTGCTGAGATGAATTTACTAATCCATGCAAATTTATCTCTTGCTCTTTAAAAATATATATATACAATTTTTTTATTAACATTCAGAAATATAAAAAACTAATGCAAATTAAGAAAAATATTTTTAAAAAATGAAAAGTGCAGCAAAATAAAGGGAAAAAGAACAAATTATAACAATAAAAATCAAAGAAAAACTATATAAAAAAAGATGTCTCTTTTCATCAAGGCAAGTACAACCAATTTCAGTATCTAATCAACTTTTCTAACATTTCAGTCAAACAGCTATTGTTCCCACATCTCATCTTTCATCTATAAACAAATTATAAACCCTAGCAATGTCATCTTAATCAACAAAAGTCCATTAACAGTTATCAGAACATATATTTTAAGCTTAATCAGATAAATCAGTTTCATATTCTTTTACTTTTAACACAGTAACTTATCATTTTCTCTACAAATACAACACAATTATACTTCCCATATTTCTTTTCCATAAATAAATCTTTAAAACATCATCAGAGCTTAGTTTAGAAAATTCCATTGCTACCACAAACAGCGATATATTAAAAATCTTAATATTTAATCTCTTCAAATAGTGTCCAATGAGTTAATTTCTTGTCTCTTCTCAGAAACTTCATGAATTTAACATATACTTTATTGTTAACATCATATCTTACCACTTTCTCTAAAAAATATTGTACAACAAAATATCTCTTCTTCCCATAGCTTACCTATAAACAAATCTTTAAACCTCATCATCAATGAGAAACCCATTAAGAGCTACTAAAAATAATAGTACATATATTTTAATATTGATCAAATAATCCAACTTTATATTCCTTCTTTTTATTTTAAAAAATCTTGCTGTTTATTTCCGTTTAAAACTGGTTCTATAGGTGCAGCTTGGTGGATGTAGCATGGCTTGGTGGGCAGGGGAAGGATACTGTAAAATCTCCATTCCCACCCCACTCCAGGGAAGGTTACTGCAAAATCCTCATTTCTTCCCAATCAGCTGGGACTCGGGAGGCAGAAAATAGATGGGAAATATCAGAGGTGATATTTACCGGTTCTCCGAACTACTCAAAATTTCTGCTACCAGTTCTCCAGAACTGGTCAGAACCTGCTGAAACCCACCTCTGAACCTTACCTGCAGGAAGGATTCTTATAAGTAGTTTCAAAATCTTATTTCCAATCCATCTGGTCCCTTACTCCATTTAAAACTTCAACTTTCTAATTCCTGTTTATTTTCAATTATTTTTAATTTCTTAAATTACATGATGCTTTTTTCTCTGAGGATTGAAAGGAAATCCTACTCAGGGTGCCGTCGGCTAGACAGTGTTGGCTGGCGGCCCCAGGGGTAGAGCCTTCTCTGTGGGTGCGCCCACTCTCTGGAATCAACTCCCCTTGGAGCTCCAATTGGTGCCTGACCTTCACACCTTCCGCCATGAATTAAAAACTTGGCTTTTCAAATTCCCCGATGTGGACTGATGGGGTTTTAAGGGTTAAATTTTAAATTTTATTAGATTTTAGATTTTAATTTTGTATTCTGGCTTGTGTTTTTATTATTGTGAGCCACCCTGAGTCCATTGGGAGATAGGGCGGCATATAAACCAAATAAAATTAAATAAATAAATAAATAAATCACCTGGTGTGATATATCTTGTCATTCTGAAGTTTCTTAATGTCCCACAAGCAGTTAACAAGCCATTTCCTGAAGTGATTATTTGAGCAAGAAGGTAAACCCTGTGTCTGTTTGAAGGCTTTGAACTGCAGCATGGGCAAAGCTGGCTTTCCTATTTCCCAGAGGTCTAAATCCCACCAAAGACCATTGTTTTATACAGAGGGGAGCATGAGTATGGAGCACTATGGGTTATCCAAGGTTCTCTCCTTTATCCAGAGAGGAATTCAAGATGCCAATTCATTTGTCAGCTCCTTGCTCAGCTGCAGTTGTTGGCTCCACTAAGAGTAAAGCCATCTTCAATCTGCCATTGCTTCTCCAAAAGTATCAAAACCTTGCAAACTTGAAGACTAATTGTTTTAAACAGACGTTTATTTTCTCAGTATTTGAAAATCACTTTCATGAGGTGGTTAAAAAGTTAATATTTGGGAGAAAAAAACAGAAAATTAAAATGTAGACAATATTACACTAAGTAGATTTCATTCCAGTACATAAAGCGAAGATGCAATATTCAGGAATAAATGCTAATTTGGGCAGTGATTATTCTGGTCTAAATACTTCACTATTGTCACATTTCTTTTCTTTTCTTTTGGAATATATATCCTGAATTCTTTAAATTCAGAGAAATGGGGTATTGTAAAATAGAGACAGGTGTAAGGGGAAAATATCCAAGATAACTTTCCTGGATTTTCCCATTGTTCCTTGTGTGCTTCAAAGCCTACTCTACTTAAAATAATTGTAGAGAAGTGTTCATCCTCTAAACCAATGGTTCTTAACCTGTGATTCATGGACCCCTGGAGAGGGGAGTGGTAATGTCGTCACAGGTTCTGCAAAGGCTTGAAGAAATGTTATGATTTAAATCTTGAGTTAAGTCTTGATGGTCTGTGGCCATGGTCCACGGTCACAAAAAGCATTAAAATGGTGAAGAAAAGGTTGAGAATTATTTTTTCTAAACAATCTTTCTAAATCTATTGCTTGTCAGATGCCTCGATAATTCTAGCCAGCATGGCTCTCAGGAGTTGTAGCTCAACACATCCTGAAAGTACCAATTTTGGAAAGGCTATTACGTTTTGCTTCATAGTATAAGTAGAAGCAGATGGAGAATATGCAACTGAGAGCTGGGAATAAGACATTCCTCTTTTTGAAGACTATAGAACACAAATGGTGCTCCATAAAACAAAATAAAACTGTGCAAAGAGGGATCCAGAAAAGTAACATGTCCACCTGTGGACTATTCACAGAAGCAAGAAGTCAGATTGCTGCTTGCCTCTGCCCATATAGCACTTTGGCATTCAGCTTGCAAATAAATACCTAATAGAATCCTCCTCTTAATTGTAGCTCTTGGCAATTTCAGCCATGGTGCAACCACGGCAGGGATTCATGGTCAGCTTAAAGAGATGACTGATGGCTTGAGCAAGGAAGAGAAGGCTGGAGGCAACAGCTACTTCAGGGATTATTAATGAGCAGCGAATGATGGGAAATGCAAAGATCAATTGAAACAAAAGAGTTCAATAGTAAAAAGAAACATTTGCAGTGTAACAAGAGTCCATTTTTCCATCTCAACTATCGGAAATACATCCTGTTAAACATTCATCCATTATCTTGCATTGCAAATGCATTAAAGGAACGAGGAATTATCCATCAAATATACTGAGCCCTCCCTCCTACAGCCTCCTTTTAGAGAACTGTTTCAGAAAAAGCAGCCTAATCAACTACATTTTGTGCTAGAAGTGCTACAAAAGTCAACATCAGAGAGCTCCCGTAAAGGGATTCTACCTGGAGGAGTTCAATTCTGCATAATATTAAGCACACTGCGAATTCAGTTTCCCCTTCTTGCTAAGCAAATCTGGTTTAATGGACTTTCTTCTCCCCAAATAATCCAACAAACTAATTATAGATCCATGAGAAAAGTGCAATACAGTTAGTTCTCAATTTACAACAGTTTGTTTAGTCACTGTTCAAACTTACAATGGCGTTGAAAAAAGTGACTTATGACCGTTTTTCACAGTTATGACCTTTGCAGCATCCCCACGGTCATGTGATCAAAATTCAGATGCTTGGCAACTGGTTCATATTTATGACCATGGCTTTGTCCCAAGGTCATATGATCCCCTTTTGCGACCTTCTAACAAGCAAAGTCAATAGGAAAGCCAGATTCACTTAACAACCAGGTTACTAACTAATCAATTCCAGTGATTCATTTAACAACTGTGGCAAGAAATGTTGTAAAATGGGGCAAAACTCACTTAACAAATGTCTCGCTTAATGACACAAATTTTAGGCTCAGTTGTGGTTGTAAGTCAAGAACTACCTGTAGTTCTTTAAAATAATTCTTGGTAAGGGATCAATTCAGACCCCTAGTAAGAAATATCTGTCCCTTCCCTGAAGCTTGTAGCTTGAGAGCAAGAGGAGAGCATCAAAAAGAAGGGGAAAAACAGTAACTATACCAACTCCTTCCCGCCACACAGTCCCAATCTATTTCCTAGGGCAGTGTTGATGAACCTTTTCGGCACTGAGTGCCAGAAACTGGGAGAGCAGATGATCTGGCCAGCTGGTCTTCGCACGTGCATGCATGCCAGAAACCGAAAGACAAGGTGGCCTTGTCTTTGTGCATGCCGGAAACTGGAAATCATCTTCCCGGCGCACGCATGCATGCTGGGTGGCTGATCTTTTGGTCTCTGGTGCTCCCACATGCATGAAGACCAGCTGGCTGGTGTGCCGGAACCCGGAAGAGCAACAGCTTGCGTGCCCAGAGAGATGGCTCTGTGTTCCACTTCTGGCACGTGTGCCATAAGTTCCCCATCATGGTCCTAGGGTAACATGGACTGAAACAACAACAAAAGTTATCTATCTTGTTCTTTGTAATTCTACTGTTTTCTTCTTATTATTATTTTATTATTATTTATCCAGATCTATTAAGTGTTTCTCCCCAGCCCAGCAAAATGACCCATATGGATTTAGGAATAGGGGAGCAAGAGAGCAAGGTAAGAGGTCCCAGGCATAGAGAGAGCCATTGAATCTACAACCTGAAGTAAATACTTCAGTAAAGTAAATACTTAAGTAAATACTCAAGTAAAAATAAATGTTTGAGATTATTATTGAATAGGAAATTCAATTGAATTCTCATTCAGCAAACCTGTTTTCTACATGTACAGTGCACTTTTTATAAAAAACTACAATTCCAATAGCTGACAATTATATTCAGCAGAAACTTGAATATTTCAAATTCTGTTTAAAGGTACCTCTCTGCTGAACAGCATATTTAAAAATTAGAGCTCCCATTTGGGGATTAACATAGGAAATATGAAGAGCCTAATAACAACATTAAATGGGGGAGGGTCAGAGCACACTTCTACTGTAGCACAATCACTTGTGTTTTCATTGCAGCACAATGTAGTGGGCGGTTTCACACCTTGTGCCAAACCATAATATGATTGGTTTAGCTTTGGTGTAATGTGTTGCATTAATCCAAGCATTAGGATTTGTAAACCATAATTAATGCAATGTGTGAACTCACTAAATTATCATTAATTCAACACTCCATGATTAAACAAACTGCACATAAATACAGTCAGTCTCATGTATTTATTATTGCTCTTATCTATGTAACTATCCCAGGGCAAATACAATAATAAAAATATTAAAATACAAGTATTTTGTATGCTACTTCAATGCCCCCCAGTGTATCTGATAAATTGAATCCATGCTGAGTGGTCTGACCACATGGAATTCACCTTTTGTTCTCCAAAGAGCCTTTCCCAGATAATCCCATTTCTACAAAAGCAGAGTTGAGAATGCAGTATTATAATTCTATCAAGTATTGCTTGAATAGTGGATTTAGTCCTTAGATAATGCCTGATTTGCTAACTAGACTGAAGATTCAGAAGTGGAATAGAATACTCTACAAAAAGGCTAGCTTGTATTTATGCTGTTCCCAATATTTATAAAATGGAAGAAAAGGATAAGAGGAAGAAGGAAAGAGGAAGAACAGTGTTTATAATTGCTTATAAACATCTAAGAAAGATACCTACTTGATCTCTTTCCAACAACCCTCTTTGTAAAGAAGAAATGATGAAACCCAACTGCTTATTGAAGGAAGTAATGCATAATTAATTTAGCTAAATTGATTGTATGGATTTTATTTGGAATTCTTGCTGGTGCATTTCTCCTTCTCTTGTTTCCTCTATATTTTCCTCCTCTCAATAATCTTTTTTTATATCCAGAGGTTAGGCTGCATTGGTTTCAGAAGGAAATTTTAATACTTTCTCCACATTTAAGTCTGCCAGGTTACCAAACTATCTTTTGTATTTCAAGATTGTTACCAGGTTTGCTCTGAATGTTTTGGTTTTGAGCAGGAAAATCCAAAGCAGGTCCTTTTCTTTCTACAGGTAGGCTAAAGGGAGAAATCCTAGATAGAAGATTCATCAGGACTGGTGGCATAAGGAAAACCTTTAAGAAGAAGTTTAAATTGCCCCTTCATCTTTTCAGGTTGGTAACAAAGAAAGATGAAATTATGAAGAAATAAATCCATTAACATGTTACAAAGACTTGCTGAAGCAGATCAAAAGAGCCAAGGTGGCACAGTGGTTAGAGTGCAGCTACTTCAGCTGACTGCTAGCTGCAGTTCGGCAGTTCAAATCTGACCAGGCTCAAGGTTGACTCAGCCTTCCATCCTTCCGAGGTGGGTAAAATGAGAACCCAGATTGTTGGGGGCAATATGCTGACTCTGTAAACCGCTTAGAGAGGGCTGTAAAGCACTATGAAGTTGTATATAAGTGCTATTGCAATTGCTAAAGTTCTTAATAGTCTTCATTTTGATTCTCATGGTGGCTAGCCAGTTCTTATGGAAATTTGACAAAGAGGAAATGAGTACAGTAACATTTTATTAAATAGTGTTATTTATACAGGTGTACATTGCGTAAGGATTGGATAAGCCTATATTACTATAAACCGTGTGGCTACATTCACTCCATCAGGATAGTTAATCAAGCTTGAAAATATGCTTCAATGTGCAAAATGTCTTACTTTAAAAGTAAATCTGATAATTTAAAACTGATCATTTAATTCAGATTGGAAACCATTTCTAAACTAACTACGTGGATTTCTATCTCTCTTTGGACACCATGTAGAAAAAAATACTAAACAAAGTAGAGAAAGGAATATGAAAAAAAAGGAAATAAAGAATATAATACATGGATTCATACCACATTAAAAATTTGGACTTCTTTTATTATATTAAAAATCACAAAACAAAATCCCCCCCCACCCCCATTTTAATTTAATATAATAAAAGACAGGTAGAAGTAATAATAGAGAAGTAAAAATGAGGATAAGATGACATAAAAGATGTACTAGATGTTATATTTTGTGGATTGAATATGCATTATTTATATGTTTACTTGTTTGTATGTTTGTATGCTTGATTATGAAAATAAAAAACTTTTATTGGAAAAAAGATTGGACTTCTATACACATAAAATCCCTATTTCTACTTTATAGGGTTTCTAATTTAGAACTGGATAGTATCTATTGTAGTTCCTATTTTTGTTGTATTCTGTGGTTTATATTGTGCTGGCCCTAGTTCCTGATATTGATGTTTTGTTTACAACTGAACAGTGATTTTTCAATGATATAATATAATATAATATAATATAGCCAGTTATTCACGATCAACTAATTTTTCTGGAATATTATAACACGTATGGCATTTGCATATTATTTATTTATTCATTTGCAGTTTAGTCTTTCTTCCCTTTTCTTTGTTTGCTTTCTTTGACATGTTTAATAAAATATATTTTAAAACAGAAATATTTTCTCTGAAAACTTCTGAATTTGGAAAAAGAATATTTGTTAGATTTTTAGACTTCTGCAATCAAGCAACTCTCAGTGGTTTACAATAAATACAGAATCTGTAGTTCAATAATAATATAATAGGAACATAAAAAGAGTATTCATAATTGTCTTAATATCAGTACAAAAGCACTAGGACATAGTCCTAACTAATTAAAAAAGATCTCCGCACCAAGCAATAATAGGGCTTTGTAAGTAAAATTTCACCCAGAAATCTCTTGACCAATCTTTCATTTATAGATTTGACCTTTTATTGGCAACTCTCACTTCATATTTCAATCCATTTTGTTTTACAGTAGAACCAGTCAGGTGCATTTGCTCAATTAGATGAACTTGAGGAGAGTGAGGAGATCAGTTGTCAGAGATCCAGGGGATCGGAGTTTTTAGAATATAACATTTTCAAAAGATCAGCAATGTTAAGCTCATTATGAAATCACTATTTAAAATCTAATATTCCAGGATATCCAGTTTGTCCTGGAAAGGATTCAAATGTGGTGTGAAGGAAAGATTCTAAACGTTTTTGCCATGAGTTAGAAGCTCTTGTTCTTCCCGGAATCTCCTCAGTCATTTGAAAAAGACAGCCTATCAGCATCCCAAAGCAATTTAAATGTGGTCAAAGTGTACAAGAATGTAAAAAGAATCATTATGATGGCAGATGAGGGCAGTTTACCAGTAGCAATTAAACCAAAAAGAGTGAGATTATTTCAGTCATCTAGTGAACAGCAAACAATAGTCAAGACTGAAATTGGTGGACTGAAACATCTTGCTGAGAGAAGTAAGCTCAGCTGATGCATTTGGCCAGTACCCTTATTTTTTTTTTAAAAAAAATCTTGCTTCAGAATGCCATTCAAATACCAATATTCCTATTTAACCCTTTCCTTTTGCTGAAGGAAGCCATTTCACCTTGTTTCAATTGGCCTGCAGAACTGATTTTATGTTCCTTTCCTGCCAGTGTTGCCTGTGAAAAAGGATTTTTTTCCCCTGAGTTTGATAGCAGAAGAAATATCCTATCCTGCTTGCATCCTTGTAGAATTAATGTACACTTAGATGGTAAATAACAATCTGGTGATGAACAGGGTCTACAGTCAGAGATAAATGAGCTTCCATTCTTTATGCTGAGCTGTGCAAAAGAAATGGAAAGAGACTCTCAAGAAAATGAGACAAGAGAAAGAAATGGTATGAAGCAAAGAATCCACTTCAGTTTATTGACAAGGGCTTTCATCTTTCATGAAAAAAAATATCCATGTCCCTAGGGAAGACTGTGCTACTAATTATGGTTCATATTGAAAGGATTTGGGGAGGTCTGCAGTAAAATGAGATGGCAAATGACTATGTCTCCACAATTGGCCTTGTGGGCAAGGCTGTAAATCCAGGTTTAAATCTGAGGGTTTCCCAGTTGATGCTTTAAGAATTCATTTCTAATTTCCCTGAAAACATAGCTGCTGTGGTCTCTATCAACAAATACACAGAATTAATTCTCTTCAGTTGTGTAGCTGCAATTGAATTCATGCAGTGCTAGGCTAAGGTGACTTGGTAAAAACCTTTGCCTTTAACAAGTCTTCTTACAAAATGCTGTTTGGAACATCTATTATTTTACTTGCCTTGATAAGATCTAAGTACATTTATGTATGTACCATATGCAAAACTTCTTTCTTTCAAATGGTGAAATAAGTACTGAAAAATTCATCATGCAAGAAATGAAGAAAAGATATTAATTATCTGGCCAGCATCTTGCAATCATCCCGGTTAAGCTTCAGAGTTTTATACATGCTTGCAGAAAGATGCTTCTTTCTTTCCTAAAGATCCATTCCTTTTACTTCAACAGGAACACTGTATTATTTGGAAGTTTTTGATCTGATGCCTTATTCATAGCATGTGTCAAAAAGTAAACAGTCTCCTGTTTACTTACATACAGTGCAAGGAAGTGGCAGCATTTCTTCAAGCTCATATGTTCTGGAACTTTCTCATAAGGCTCTCATAAGTCAGTGAAAGATTATAGCTGATATAAGGAAAACAATATCTCCAGTTAGAGTTGTTCTCCAAACCTGGAATGATAGTGTTACTATTAAAAAATGTAAAACTCAGGATGAATAATAACATTCTTATATTGTGGAGGGAGAACATGGCTGTACACTTAGTGACCCAATTAGTGCAACAGTCAAAAAAGCCCAGGTCAATATGGAACGCATTTTAAAGCACAAATTCAGAAAATGAGAAATAGAATATTAGCAAGTATTACCTATTACAGAGGTGTCAAATTGGATTTCTTCGAGGGCCGGATCAGCATTTTAGTTCTCCGCGGGCTGGCAGGGGAAGGGGGGGAAGAAGGACAGACGCCACCTGCAGCACTCTGCCCACCAAATGGCTGTGGGGGGCTGCGCGTAGCATCCCTGTGCCTCGTTTTCACCCTCCCCGGCCTCCAGTGGCACTGTGCTGGCCAATAATGGGCCGCACAGAGGCCTCTGAAGGCCCCCACGTGGCTTGGTTTCAGCCTCCCCGGGCTCCCTCAGCACTGCAGGAGGCCAAGGAGGCCGAAAATGGACACAGGGGGCCTTGACATCCCTGACCTATTACATTACAAAAGACTTATTTTTTAAAACAAATTTTATTGCTTTTAAATTGATAACAAAAAAACCCCAAAGGGAATAAAACAGAAAGATATATACATTATGAAAAAATACATAGCAAGTGGCTAAAAATAAGTGAAGCAATATACAACAGAAAAATATTTTAAAAATTAAAATGTGGAGTATGTTGCTACAACAGTAAAAATTACAAAACTATATATAAGCTAATGCAAACATTATTCATTTCTAATACACTTATATGACTATTGCCCTTTTTTTAACCTACTGTATTTTGTACAAATAAGTCTTGTATTTCATTATATTTATCCATACAAAGTTTACATTCATAGGCTCATAAGTAGCAAGTATAATTAGGCCTTCAATCAATTGAGTAAATGGAGTCATACATTTATCTTTGCAATGTTGCAATATCAATCTTTTAGCAATAATAAGGGCACGGAAAATCCATTAATGTTCTCCAGTTGTCAAATTCCTTACACTAGGTTTGTAATTCAAGAGAATATTATCCTCTGAAAATGTTAGTTTTTGTTGCCCACACTTATATAGTCCACTACTATCTCCCAAAACTTAATAGATATAGGATATTGTAAAAAAAAAGATAAGCATTATTCTTATTAAATCTCCAATAAAATGCTGTCCTGGACAATCCTTTTCTATACAGACATCCAATAAATTCTAAGTATTTTGTTGTTGTTGTGTAAGTTGTAATTTAAAGTCCATTGACTTACTTGCTTATAGTACTCTTCCATTGTCTAGGTAATATAGAAACCTAATTAATTATTCAATCATCTCTTACTAATTGCATATCAAATTGATTTATTGGTAACTAATATTTATGGAAACTAACAGCAGGTGTTTAGTTTTAAAAGAGGTAACCAATTGTTTTAGTATGAAAATGCTTCTGGTCCAATACTGTTAATAAATGTTGCAGCTGTAAATATTGCCACTGATTTATATATGATAGTTGATATTTTTCTCTCGGCATAGCATATGGTAAAAGTTCATTCTCATCATCTAACAATTGATGGAGAGTTAATATCTTTCCATGTTATCTTTTTTCCAAATTTTATTGTTGGATTTCCCCATATTTTTGATATACACATGCCTAAATATTTAATATATTTGGCACAAATATGGAATTGATGTTCCTTAAATGGATGTGTAACAAAATTTTCACCTGTTGTCATTAACTCTGATTTGAACCAGTTAACAGAACATCTTGCTATTTTTCTAAAGGTAATTATCATTTACAGTAACACTGGAATAATAGTAGGAGGTTTAGAAATAAACAGAAAAATGTCATCTTCAAATAAGGACAGTTTATATTCAACTGAATTATAGACTACTCTGTAAATTGCCCTATGATGTCTAATAGCACAAGCCAAGGGTTTCAAAAAACATGAAAAAACAAGTGTGAAAGTGACATCCATTCACCTAAATAATGGGAAAGTAGCGGAAAACATACCATTAACCTTTGCTATAGATGTGGGTGTCTGCAAGAGATTTATTGAGGCTCTGGTCATCAGAGTGACGGCCTAGACCTAGATCCGTGATGGCAAACCTATGGCACGGGTGTCACAGGTGGCACGCAGAGCCATATTGGTGGGCACACGAGTGTTGCCCTAGCTCAGCTCTAGCGCACATGTGCGCACTGGCCAACTGATTTTCAAGCCTTCTGGTCCCACCTGAAGTCAGGAAACTGGCTGTTTCCGGTCTCCAGAAGGCGTCCGGGGAGATGGGGAAGGCTGGTTTTGCCCTCCCCAGGCTCCTAGAAAGCCCTGCGCATATGTGGAAGGGCGGGCGCATTGAATTATGGATGTGGACACATGCACCCGCAACCCCCAACGCAACCCCCCGCATTTGCAACATGATGGCAAAAAGGTTAGCCATCACTGATCTACCTAATGGTGAATGGCCAGAGAATTATGGAATCAAGATTAAATCAAAAGCCTTTGCGAGATATGCCAACCTTCTTGGCTTGCCTTAAGTAAATTGAACATCCATATAATTCAGCTGTAAAGAAATAAGATATCTCAATATTATTTTAGGAGTATTGAAACAATTTGCTTATTTTAGGGGTTTTCATCATCAATGTCATTTTGTGGATTCATTTCTGCCATTTTAGTTCATCAGCTTTATTGATTTGGAATATAAAGTGCCCTGGATACAAATGTCTTCAAATAATGGGAAATAAATAACCAAAACAAAATGGTCAAAAACCCATCATGTATATATTAGAGGGTAGGAACTCGTCTCCTCAGAACGTAACTTTGTATGCTGCCCCAACTCCAAATGACTCTAGGTAGCAAGACAAATACAATTAATACCATGTGAAACATTATTTATTAATAATGTTTCTTAACCACCCATCTCCCTCAGAAACATAATGATATGTATGGTTAATATTTCTTAACCACCCATCTCCCTCAGAAACATAATGATATGTAGTTCCTTACCATTCCCCAGGAAAAAAATGCCTTGCAGACATTAGTCACAATGATAAAAAAGCACAAGATTGTTCTATAGTTTATAAAAAGCATCTTTCATACTTTGCAATTGTGCATGTCATGGAAGAACCATCATTGGACTAGGTTTGTTGACTGGGAATAGACAGCAGTGGCAAAAGCCACTATTAAGCTGAGATGATGGATCCCAGCTTTAATATAACTGAAGATCTCTAAAGTTTGGAATAAATAACCTTTAGAAATACCCTATGAAAGATCTGCCTAGGGCTAACAATTATACTTCCAATTCATTTGCCAGAGAATGTGATTTCAAAGCCCATTCTCTACTTGAATGCCCAATTGTAAGTCAATGTTTGTGCATGCCTTCAAGTCAGTGTTGATTCCTGATAATTTCCTGCACAAGTACCTGTAGTTTTCTTGGAAAGATTTTGGAAGTAGTTTGCTGTTGCCTGCTTCCTAGGGGGAAGGAATGCTGTCTCACTCTTGACAGAGTGGGACTAGTCCAAGGCTGACTTCATGCTTAAGGTAGATCTAGAACCCATGATTCCCTGGTTTCTAATCAGGTGCCATAACCACTACAACAGACTAGCACTCTAAGTCAAGTAGCAAAAAATAGTAAATGTCTTGGGCCTTCCAAGTATGAAATAAGTTTTATCCATCTCTTGATATCTTCCTCCCTGATTTTCTCTCTCTCCACAGGAAGTCTTTTATATCATGTATCTAGGGAGATTCTGAGTCATCCAGGTCATGGTTGTCCCAATGGTGTTTTTCAAAAGGCACTGGACTTTGTTTTTCCTTGAAGACATTTTGCTTCTCATCTAAGAAGCTTCTTCAGTTCTGACTGATATATGAGTCCTGTCTTACTTCTTACATGACCAACAGAAAATGTCTTGATGGATGCACTTCATGAACATTTTCTTCATTAAATTACTGATGAATTCCTGATGAAAAGCTACCTGAAACTCTCTTCCTTAATCCTCACCTCTTTGACATTAGGAAGGTGAAGAGGTGAGGGTTAGTTTATACAATACATACTTACATCACAATTTAATTTGAAAAGAGCCTGGGTCACACTTAAAGCAGAAACATAATTTTAAGTAATGAACATTTATCCTTCCACCATCACCTTCAACTGGCGCAGATAGAGCAGTTAAATTCAGAGCAAGCTCTCAGTTCTAGGCCAGGTACTTTAAGGGATTGTGTAGATTTGTGCTGAAAAATCCAAAAAGGAGGGAAATCCTTGGCTTGCTGTCCCAAATCTGTGATCATGACTTGATTTCCCTTATAATGGTAGAAGTCAGTATATCGTTTCTGAAGAAATAGATTTAAAAAGAAACATCAGCAGTAAGAGTTATCCTAATTTACTCTAGATTTTAACTTCTGAAAAGTTAAAATTCCATTTTTATTTTTTTAAAAAACCAGCCTACTGTCATCATTCAAGCCATTGCTAAAAAGCAGGGGAAATAATGTACGCTTGCATATAAGTTCATCCGTGGATAAGCTAACCCTCGTAATATCTGAATGCTTTAATTTTTATAACTGGCATAGCTGTGGCATATCTGATGGATTACTCATTTTTCATGGTATTTAAGTTAAGAATTCAAGGGTCGGCGTTCCAAATAATACTTTCTTGTCATTTTAGTTCATTTGGCAATAAGAAATACAGTCTGCTGGATAATTGGTTCCTTTACATTTGGTTAGCATCCATGCTGTTAAGGTTTTGGGAATATCACTAACAGCAAGCTTTTCTCTATCTGCACCAAGTCGGGAATGCACCCCCTCCCCCCAAAAGCCTGATAGATCTGGTGAGTTAGTGACCCATCTCTCTTCTTTGGGACATTAACCGTGATGATTTATCAGATGTAGAAGAGAGTGACAGACTTGTGCAAATTACCCAGCGGGAACTGGGGGGTGGGGGAGGCCTGGATTCTACACTTATTCAATCTGGAACAACTCTGACCTGCTGACAAAGGCAGAGTTATTTTTAAAAATCCACAAGTCAGCAGAAATCTCTCTCACACAGCTTTAGCTGCTGTTCCTGCTACTGCTGCTAGTGATGGTCAAAATTAGCCAGGAAAACTGATGTTAGCCCAGCAGATAATAGCCTCAAAGGAGATAGGTGAGAAATATTCTGAGAAATGCCTCCTCTCCCCCTCATCCTTGCCTCTCAGGATGAGTTATCCTAAGGAGCAGAAGTGTGCCATGCTATCTTCCCCATAGGTTAATCCCCAGGGAAAGCCATCCCAGCAAGATTTGGCTTTCTGAAAAACTAATGCCTGATTGCTCTGTCTACTCTTCTGAGATTCCCAGCATTCCTCAAAGTAAAATGTGTATAATGTGCTACCCCCCCACACACACACTTTTCCCTCCATGCTATCCAGTAGATTTGTTGCTTTCTGAGCATTAAAGAAACCCAGAAGCTCAGGGGAAAGGTTGTAGCTCAGTGATAGACTTCATGCTGACATACAGAAGCCCTTATGGATAATTGTTAGCATCAACAGAGAGGCTGGGAAAGTTTCTGATCTGATGCTCAGGAAAAAAGCATGGCAGCAAAACTCTCTCCTTCAGAGAGAGTGGGGGAACTCATAATTAACACATGCTCTTCACTGCCTTTCATCATGGTTGATATGGATATCATCCAGGGGTGGTATGTATGTATGTATGTATGTATGTATGTATGTATGTATGTATGTATGTATTTATTTATTTATTATTCGTATTTCTATGCTGCCCAACTTTCCGAGGACTCTGGATGGCTTACAACAAAGACTGAATGACTAGTATATGATAAGAGACATTAAAAATCCATACACACTGCTCATGGCAGGATCTCACAAGATCGCAATAGTGAGCTCAACGGCCCCAAGCCTGCCGGAAAAGCCAGGTTTTCACCATTTTCCAGAAGGCCAGCAGGGTAGGAGCGGTCCTGGCCTCAGGAGGTAGCTGATTCCAGAGAGCTGGGGTAGCCACAGAGAAGGCCCACCCCCGCAGACCCGCCAGGCAACATTGTTTAGCTGACTGGACCCAGAGGAGGCCAACTCTGTGGGATCTTACCAATCGTTGGGAGCTATGTGGTAGAAGACAGTCCCGAAGATAGCCTGGTCCTAAGCCATATAGGGCTTTAAACTTCAACACCTTGAAGTGTGTTGAAGTTTAAACCTTCAATACCTTGAAGTGTGACCGGAGATCAATAGGAAGCCAGTGCAGCTCACGAGGATTGGTATAATATGGGAGTACCTAGGTGCACCCACGACCGCTTGAGCGGCTGAATTCTGGATCAACTGTAGTCTCTGAGCATTTTTCAGGGGTAGCCCCATGTAGAGCACGTGAGGTGACAAGGGCATGAGTGACTGTGAGACAAGCCTCCCGATCCAGATAGGATCGCAATTGGTGTACCAGGCGAACCTGTATAAAGGTCCCCTTAGCAACAGCTGCCAGGTGTTGCTCTAATCTCAGCTGTGGGTCAAGGAGGACACCCAAATTGCGAGCCCGTTCTGAGGGGGGCAGCTTCTCCCCCCCTCGAGGGCTATGGATGGACAATCGACATGGTCCTTGGGAGGCAATACCCACAGCCACTCGGTCTTGTCCGGGTTAAGCCTGAGCCTGTTTACCATTCAGACTCTCACAGCCTCCAGGCACTGGCACATCACATCCACTGCTTCACTGAAATGATGCAGGGTGGAGATATACAGCTGCGTATTTTTTAAAAAATTTTTAAATTTTAATTCAATTTATATACCTTCTCCCCAGGGGGACTCAGGGTGGTGGACAGCCAAACTTAAAACACATATAGTACAAAAGTTAAGAAAAAATTAAAATAAATTAAATCGTCGGCATTACCAATTTAAAATCCCAAATCTGCAGAATCAAAAAATTCCCAATTTAAAACCCAAAATCAATAAAATTTAAAATCCCCATTAAAAACCATTTAAGCTAGGCCGTATCATCGGCATACTGCTGAAATCTCACCCCGTATCATCAGATGATCTCCCCATGTAGATGTTAAATAGAAGGGGAGAGAGGACTGAGCCTTGAGGCACCCCACAAACGAGGGGCCTAGGAGTCGACTTCTGTCCTCCTATTAACACCGATTGTGACCGACCAGAGAGATAAGAGGAGAACCACCATAACACGATGCCTCCCACTCCCAACTCCCTTAGTCGGTCTAGTAGGACACCATGGTAGATGGTGTCGAAAGCTGCTGAAGGTATTCACTTACCTTCACTACTGGTTCGCAAATGTGAGCATGCGCATACTCACGGACCTTCTGCGCATATGAAGAGCATCAAAAACAGAACGTGATGACATCCAGGCAGGTGGGTGGAGCTTCCCACAGCCACTGCTACCAGTTCACTTGAACCAGATAGAACCAGCTGAGTACCACTACTGATATTATCCAAATCAGGTGTCTCCAACCATGGCAACTTTAAGACTTGTGGACTTCAACTTTGCTGGCTGAGGAACCCTGAGAGCTGAAGTTCACAAGTCTTAAAATTGCCAAGGTTGGAGACCCCTGATCCAAACCATCATTTCCCCATGCCATCAAAATTTCTGCTATGTCTGTCAATACATTTAATCAGGGAGTTAAAAAGTAAGAGAGGATCTATTATAAATGAGGACAGAACTAAATTTTTTAGAACCTTGATTGGTGGATTTGTTAATTAGTTTATGCCAGTCGTAGCACTGTGGCTTTGGAATATTTTTCACCTCAAAATGGAAAAAAAAAATTGTGCTGCAGTTGTCAGCCAACATTGTTTCCAACGTACCTAGAGACTGCAGTTTGGAGAAGGCTGAAGTAGACTATGCCAAGATAAATGGATTACTGTTCTGATTCGGTATACTGAAAAATGATGTTTTAGGGGAGCCCTGCTCATCAGGAACATTACACAGTAGCATAGCTTTTTAATATAATAATTTAGACATGTACTATAGCATTCCAAACTAAATATGATTAGACTTGCCAGATAACAATTGATTTTTACCCATTAGGTAAATAAAAGATTTAAATATCAAGTTTTCCCCAGTAATGTCAGAATATTTCCAGATGACCAGGCATTTTGGCTTCTAATGCTTCTGATTCTTTAACATACTGCGAGAACTGTTGTATTTTAGCCATTTACAAGGTTCAAGACATCATAAGAATGAGGATATCTCTTCATTTGTGAACAGCAGTCACCAAAAACCAGCAATCTACTAAAATGTTCCCTTCCTAACTAAGACCTGAGCACAGAGAACAGTTAGTACTTATTTGTTCCATCTCTTTAATTTCATGTCTCAAATTAAGTATCTTCTTCCAGGAAGGAAGGAAGGAAGGAAGGAAGGAAGGAAAAATTGTTTTGCTGTCTAATCTTTTTATGCTGACACAGCAGTTATACTTTACTTGGGATCCAGCTTTTTGGAGCCAGATGATCCCTTGCAGGCTTTCTATAAGTCACCTCTTGAAACAACAGCGTACTTCCAATTCTGTAGTGGCAATTGTTTTTAAAATTGCTTATTGGTAGTTAGAACATCACTTGGACAAAGATTTGAACAAATAGGCCAATTGTAAGAATCTAGTTATCACATCATGCAAACAAGGAACAGGTTCGTCTTGGACCTCTATGGTGTCTACACCTGCACATGGAAGAACTCCAAATATTGGCAGGTCACAGCATGAAAAAAACATGGGCATTAAAAAAAATAGACCTAGATATTTCGGGAAATATTGTAAATTTCCAAAAACTCTAAAATAGGAATACATTTAGCATGCAATAAAATTCTGAGTACCATAAACTGATCTGGCACTAAGAGTACCTATACACCATCTCATTGGACCTATAATCCGAGGAGAGGAGTGGAGAGGAGAGGAGAGGAAGTTGTTTGGAGCATGATCTTTGGGTTACGCTCACACTTGTTTTAAGGCACAGTTCTTCCTTTTCTCCCCCCATCCCCCTTTTTTCTTTTTTTTTAATCTGGTTGTACCAGGCAAGCTGACAGAATTCAAAAGTCCCCAGAGTGACTGCTTTTCTACATAAGTTACAGAAGGTCCTTGGACCTCCTGAGCAGCTGGTGTGAGCCTGTAATTACCATAATTAGCTTTGGGACCATGTTCCATCCCAGTGCCAATTTTGTTTCTACAGTAACCAGACAGAAGTGTGTGTGAGCCTTTGCACGCACCCCAGCTGGAAAAAGCTCTTTTTACAATCAGAAAGATCATAAAAAAAAAAAAACCATGGGTGCCAGTGCCAAGCTGCTGGCTTCAAATAGAATTTCAGCTCTGTAGTATTGGATCATACAAATTGTCTTCCAATTGAACAAAAAGCTGTTTTGAACTACCAGTCTCTGCCATCATCTTCATTTAAAGGCATAGTAGTTAGCAAATTCCTGGTGGTCAGATTTTTTGAAATAAGTTATCTGAAGTTGGTTGGTGAGTGATATTAGATGATGATAGACAGACAGATAGATGATGACAGACAGATAAAGATAGATAGATAGATAGATAGATAGATAGATAGATAGATAGATAGATAGATAGATAGATAGATAGATCGATCAGGGGTGGGTTCTAAATTTTTTTACTACCGGTTCTGTGGGCATGACTTATTTTGTGGCATGGCTTGATGGTCATGTGACAATTATTTAGGATTTAGCAGAGGTACTGGTCTACTAGGCTTTTAACTGCTTGCAGAGCTGTACCGATCTACCCATTTATTTTTTGTAGTCACTGGTCTACCCATTTATTTTTGCAGGCACTGATCTACTCATGTATTTTTGCAGGCACCGGTCTACCCATTTATTTTTGCAGGCATTGATCTACTCATGTATTTTTGCAGACATTGGTCTACTTATTTGTTTTCTTTTAACACTGATCAGCTGTAGGGCGGCCCTTTGAAGCCCCGCAGCAAGAGTTTAAACAGTTTTTTTTCCCTCTAGCCACCAGCTGGGACTTAGGAGGCAGCAATAGATTGGGGGTGGGGCCAAATAAAAGGTAAGAAAAACACAAGGAGTGGAGGAGTGAGGAGTTGGGAGGGGGCAGAACTGGTTTGGTGATGTCATATTGTCACCTCTACCGGCTCGGGAGAACCAGGCCGAACCGGGAGGAACCACCACTGAGATAGATATAGATGAGAGAGAGAGCCAACATAATTAGTTCTGAGCAGCCCTCCTCAGTCTAATCTTTTCTAAATGTAATGAACTGAATATTTGATATGCTGTTTGGGAAATTGGGGTTCAACATATCTGGAGGAGAAAAAGTTTAAAACTGTTGGCAGTAGAAGTGTGGGAACAAAGAGAACAGAATATTTTATACAATTAAATAAATATGACCTCCTCTTCTAATTGAAGATATCGGAGCTCTGCAGAACATAAGTTTCTTAGCTCAGTAAGGAAGGATATTGTGTAGCTCAGTAGGGCCCTCATTTTAAACATGATTTGGTTTCTTTTGTCAATTACTCAGCTATAACAATACAAGCCAAACTTATAGTGAGTGAGTTCCACCAAACCCAGTGGTCTTTCTGTGCTCTACATAGGCATTATCTGTCAACCATACAAAGTAAACCAGATGAGCTAATTCTGCTTTTTTTTTTTTTTTTTTTTTGGTCAGCTTATGTTAACAACGTCTTGCAAATCTAAAAGTACTTCTCTTTCTCTCTTCACTTTGTAGCTGCAAAACTAGGGGTTCTCTTCTGAATCTCTTCCCCCAGCCATATTCCTACTGCAGGCCAAGCTACCTTTTATGTGACCATTATATTATCTGATGGACATAACACTGTCTTGCCACTTCCCAGCAAGGAAAGTTAGTTAGACTGCTAGATGGACCTTCCGCTGTGGGAATGGCATAGCCTAAACAACACATCTGATTGGTTAAAGAGCTACTAAAGGCAAGGCAAGGAAAGCCACTAAGCACCCACCTTGCAATTGCCGCAGTGGTCCTCCAGTATCATGGCCTGTCTGATCCAGACTCCGTCTGCCTGTTATGACAGAGCCAACCCTGGCAGAAGCCTCACTTATATTGATTCCTTCCTTGAAGCACTCTTCACGATTCCTCATTCATAAGATTCTAAGGCTGCAAATTAGAGTGAGATCAAACACAATCAATCAATCAATCAATCAATAAGCCAAAATATAAACACAAGAAGAATAAAATAATTTTAAACAAATTACTTGGGCAGGCCTGGAGCTACTAATAATTTATCCATTCCTATGTCCTTCTTCCGGAGTGCTCAGAGCAGCATGCACGGCTAACTTTCCCAACCTAATTCAATTCTTTTCAAACTCCTGAAAGAAACGAAGAGATTTTCCACAGGAATGAATGGAAAGCTGTCATGCTACGCCAGCATGGTAATGATTGTCCCGATTTCTTTTCTTGTCTTCTTGTGTGTTCTGTGACTAACTAACCAAATGTATTATCCGCTTAGGTTGGCAGGGGAATATTTTGAGCTGTTTGCTGATAAATAGCTAATAGCTTGTCTGTCTGGACCCTGCTCTTAATATTCAGGCACTTCCTTCAGGTCAACATTACCTGGATGTGGTAAATTACCAACTGACAGTCAAGGTTGATCTACTCAGATGAACACACATTTTTGGAAGAGGAGAAATGCTACAATGTTTCTGCACCCTCGGTATTTTGGCATTTTCTGGGATTTTCCATTTTGAAAAAAACCTGCCAGATTGATTTATGATACCACAGATAATGGTCAATAAATATGGTGTCCAAATTCTTAATTGTGTAGGCATTCTTTCTGGCAATGACAGAACATTTGTAAGAATCTTTGGGATGGCTAGCGGTTCCTGAAGGAGTTCCTCCTTTAGGAATACAGAGGCTAAAGTTATCATAGCAGTGAAGATATTAGTTCAAGATGGTGTCAACTTGGGTGTCCATCCTCTCGTATCATCATCTTTCAGGAGTCCATTAGACCAGGAGTCCCCAACCCCAGGTCTATGGATCAGTATCGGGCTGTGGCATGCCACAAACCGGTGTGCACAAAGAAGCAAAACCCCATGCACAGGATGCAGGCAGCACATGAAACTGCACCCCCTCCAGCCCATGGAAAAACCTCTCTTCATGGAACCGGTCCCCAATGCCCCAAAATTTGAGGGCCGCTGCATTAGACACATACTTTTAAAAATGCCCATCAAGACACAGGCATACAACACCTCTATGCCTGTGATTTGTTAAGGCACAGCTAGATGGCTGAATTAAAAAGTTGACACTCACTGTCCTGTGAAATGGTCAGATATTCCTTTCTGTAAGCAGCATGTTCAATTCTGCTGGCCCACAGCTGCATGATTTTAACAATTTTTAAGGACTGCGATCTGTAGAAGAAAGAAAAGGAGGAAATAAGAAATGTACAAAGTGGTGTCTTCCCTTCCTGCCTGTGCTCACCCACAGTCTCTTCTTTCATCTACTACTATATGGCCAGACAGATTATAGCTCACTATAGATTTCATCAGACAAACCCTCCTTGAACTGGTCAATAAAACGTTTCTTATTCCTGCCCACATCCTGGGCTTGCAGTTGAAATTCTGTAGCCTATCCCTGTACCAGTGCTCAATCAGTGAGGAACTTATCTGGTCTTAGAAGTAAGTACATGTTGTTTGCTTTGAGCTAGAAAGGAGTCAGTATCTATTTGGCAAAGAAACAGGCACCCAAAGCCAAATTGTAGGCTCTGGTGGCAGGATGTGTAGAGGCTGTGTCTGAGAAAAGGCCTAGTCTGGGTGGGTTTTATGGTCTGAGCTCGCTGGATCATCTGGGTAACCACCTGGTATAGATTGCAGAGCAAGATGTTGGATAGCTGCTCAGTGGGGTCCTCTGTGGATTGGTAGCCATTCTTTTGATTCTGGAACAGAAGTATAATAGCTCTCATCTCTTCCTTGTGGGACTGTAGAGAGAGCAATCAAGCTATTGGGCTGCTAGTTTGAATTTAGCAGAAGCTACCCAGACATTTTACACAGCAAAGAGAGATAAGAATTTTCATTGCATACTAGAATAGAGGATTAAAAGCAGTCAATTGCCCTCTATAAACGTAAGATTGCTGTCTCCTCTTACACCCACTAAAAGTAAAAACTAAAGTTTTTTTTCCCTTACCTTTCACAAAGGTTAATGAACACCTTGCTTTGTGTCTCTTGGGCTTGATGTTATAGAACAGGTGGATGATGACATATTTGGCATTCCTGTTCTGGGAAACTAAGTTCCAACGAAACTCCCATGCTCGGTGTCTGTGCCTGAATAAAACAAGAAAAGACAGAAGCATAGTTGGATGTAGCTCAAAGGAGCTTCTCACATAAAACATTACATATATGATGTATATGTATAGTGTGTATATATGTGAATGTGTTAGAGCAGGTAGCAGGTGTGCTTCCTGCTCTAACATATGCCAGTGAAACATGGACACTAATCTCATACTCAATACAAAAGCTACGAGTGACGCAAAGAGCCATGGAAAAATACATGCTCGACATTACAAGACAAGATAGAAAGACCCACACATGGATTAAAGAATAAACAAAAGTGTACAATATCCTCAAGAGAGTAAAAGAATTGCAATGGAAATGGTCTGGTCACATAGCAAGAAGAACTGATGGCAGGTGAACCAAGGCAGTCATCGAATGGATCCCACTTGACAAAAAGCATCCACAAAAGAGACCTAAAACAAGATGGATCGACGACATCAGTGAGTATTGCAGGCCCAATTGCCAAAAGAAAGCTCAGGACCGTATTAGTTAGAAAGATGTGGAAGAGACCTTCATCCTGCATAAAATGACGATGATGATGGTGTGCATGTGTGTGTAAATATACAGGTAGTCCTTGACTTACAATAGTTCATTTAGTGACCATTCGAAGTTACAACAGCATTGAAAAAAAGTGATTTATGACAATTTTTCACACTTACAACTGTTGTAGCGTCCCCATAGTCAACATGATCAGAATTAAGATGCTTGGCAAATGACTCACATTTATGATGGTTGCAGGGACTGGGATCATGTGATCATCTTTTGCAACCTTCTGACAAGCAAAGTCAATGGAGAAGCCAGACTCATTTAACAACCATGCTGATAACTTAACAGCTGCAATGATTTACTTAACAATTGTGGCACAAAAGCTCATAAAATGGGGGAAAACTCACTTAACAAATGTTTCACTTATCCACAGAAATTTTGGGCTCAATGTGGTTAAAAGGGCTACCTATGTGTGTAGTTAGAGCAGGGGTGGGTTCTAAAATTTTTTACTAACGGTTCTGTGGGCGTGGCTTGATGATCATGTGACAATTATTTAGGATTTAGCAGAGGTACTGGTCTACCAGGCTTTTAACTGCTTGCAGAGCTGTACCGATCTACTCATTTATTTTTTGCAGGCACTGGTCTATCCATTTATTTTTGCAGACACTGATCTACTCATGTATTTTTGCAAGCATTGATCTACTCATGTATTTTTGCAGGCACTGGTCTACTCATTTGTTTTCTTTTAACACTGATCAGCTATAGGGTGGCCCTTTGAAGCCCCACAGCAAGAGTTTAAACAGTTTTTTTCCCTCTAGACATCAGCTGGGACTCAGGAGGCAGCAATAGATTGGGGGTGGGGGGTGGGGGACAAATAAAAGGTACCAAATAAAAAATACCAAATAAAAGGTAAGAATAACATGGGGGTGGGGGTGGGGGGCAGAACCGGTTCAGTGACATCATATCATCATGGCTACCAACTCGGGAGAACCGGCCAAACCGGGAGGAACCCACCACTGAGGTAGAGGCGTGGATGGGTAGAGAAGCAGTATTTGATTTCACTAACTGTACTAAAGTCACTGCTAACCTAGCAACATAACCAGAACTTCAGCAGGATTTTTTTTCCTTTCCTATCTCAAACATCTGTCACACACAGAATCCCCCCCCCCCCATATTTCAAGCATTCTTTCTCTGCAATGAATATCTTAACAGGAATATTTGAATAGATGGACTATGATGCTCAATGCAAATGTTGCTTGAACTTCTCTCTCTCTTTCTCTCTCTCTCTCTCTCTCTCTTTTTTCTAACAGAGAGAGCTTGGAGATGTGAAGCAAGGCCTTTTCAAAGTTCTGCTATAATTTTTCTCTTGTAGTAGCTCTCTTTATTGAAAGAAAAGATAGTTAGAAGATATGGAGTATGGTTTCATGTTCAGCATCGTAAAGTGCTCCTCACTTACAAAGCCCAAATTCACCTCTCTGGGATTTCTCCCTCAGCAGTCCAAATTTCAATTTCTCTCGTCTCTTTTCTCAAAGAAACATTTGATGGAGCCACAGGGGAAGTATAAACAAGAAGCAATAATGAAGCTTGAACACTGGAGCAGCCTGAACCCTTTCTTTGCTAGGTCCAAGGAAAAATACAAGCCTTCCTGTAATCCCCAAAAGACTTGGGTGCAATTTCTTCAGTCCCTCTGAAAGTTGGCATCGAGTTGCAATTTTAATGTAATAGAAAGGTAAACATTATTAATAACCAAAAGAGAAGCATATATTATTGTAATTGTGCATAAATGTAGTCAATTTTACATTTTCCCCCATCAGATTGTACATACCTTCAAGGCTACCTTTGAACGGCCTTGAAATAAGGGGAAAGTCTGACTTTAATACTGCATGGGTAAGGATAACTTAAGTTCGCCTTGGATATAAGATGAAGGAAATTCCATGGGGATGAAGAAAAAAAGTGTCCGTGGGCCATGGTTGGACCATAATTCGGCATAAGTGCAGGGAACAACCCAAAGAGTATGCACAAAAGCTCCAGGCCTTGTGTTTTCCTGCAGTAGATAGCAAGGGCTGAGAAAGTCATAGCCCTTCAGATGTCGCTGAACTACAACCTCCAGGAGCCTTCAGCATTGATATTGCTGGTCTTGTATAAAATGAGAAGTATAACTTAGCCCATCTAGAAAACCACCCTTTATTTGAAAATTCCTGTCTCCAAGTTGCCCTCCAAACGTAGCTAGCTTCCATTGCTCTGCGATCCTGCCCTGCTAATTAGGTAATTGCTGGAATAATCTCCCACCCACTGGCTCCTCTCTGGCAGCAGCACTCTTGGCTCCTCCTTTTCCTGGCTCCAAGAATTTTCCAAAGACAAAATGAAGCCAGTCACCCATTGAGCCTGGAGAGGTTAGGTTACGTCCATAAAGGCCAGTGGGAGTGTTTAGTCTGGGGCACTCATAAAGGACTGAACTGTGCTCTGTGCTCCTGCAGATGCACTGAGGAACTGAGGGCTGCTTGGTGAATGCCCTGGATCACATAGAAAGATGTGTCTTTGTTCTCAGCCAGCCTGTACTCCTTCCTAAACATCACTCTACTCTCTGTTAGGCACTGTGTTTGTAGAGTTCAGCGTCTGAGGCTTTCAACCTGGGTGTTAACTTTATACATTTCACGGCTCCAGTGGTTAAATAAATATATGGTGCCATGCTGACTTGCAGGCAGACTTAGAGTGGAGGATGTGCGGGGACACATGGCTTCATTGTGTGATTTAGATGGATTAATTGATCTAAGAATCAGCTTTGAAATGGGATTTGATAATGCTTTGTTTTCTGTGATGAGGAAGTACATTCATTTTCCATGATGGGAATGATGATGGTGGTGAGGGTGATGATAATGGTGACAGTGATGTTTTCTGGCATAATTACTCCTCTTTATGGAAGGATTATCAGAAAAGAGAATACCTTTCAGATGTGTTGACTACAACTCTCATCCCACTATTTTGGAATGATGGGGGATTGTAGTTGGAAGGCATCATATTGGAGAATGCTGAATTTGATCTAGATATCAGAGATTTTTGATAGCCCTCATCACAGACTGCATGAGATACTTGATGATAGACCCTGACAGAAAGGAAACTGCCTACTACTGTATCTCCATATCAACCATGATTTTGACCATGTCTGTTCATCAGCCTCTCCTAGAAGTATGTTAGTCCTTTGCGTCAAATGTAGTCAAGTTACTCTGTTATTCGTAATTCAGAAATATAGCCAAACTGAGCATCTCGAAACAACTAAACACAAAATGCTTTCATCTTATCAGTGGACTAAACCTCACAAGGTATGTAGTCTGCATTCTTTTGATAACAGATAAAACTTATGTGGGAAAAGAATGCTCTCTAACTATGTGACTCTCATTCTAAAATGCATTGATATTTAATTTTTTTTTAAGGTGAGTCTTAGGGGATGGAATTAGCCTAGCATTTATTCACCATATAGAGTGCTGCAGGCATACGCCCTCTTTTCTGATCTCTGGAATTGTTAGCAGCATCGTTCTTACCATGACAGAAGAATTGAGATTTCAGATTGAGCTCTTTCCTGTACCCAATAGATATTTGAACTGATATCCAGTGTGGAGACCTGGATCAGCAGTGATAGGTGCGCATGTAAAAGGAAGAGAGGGAAAATGTTGGGAGAATGTGACCATGTCACACTTGAGTTCTCCATAACCATTGGAAAAGGAATTGATTAGTGTCTTTGACAGTTCCTGGGGAACTGATATACTCCTAGAAAACTGGGGGACAGCAAAAGGAAAGAAGAGGATCCTCTAAAATAAAGGTCTATGCCAGGCAAGGTTTTCAAACAGATGATTAAATATTTTATTTGTAGGCATTGGAGTGAAATGCAACAATTAACAAGAGCCAGCATACCAGACTAAACTTATCTCTCTTTTAAAAACAGTTACTAGTTGAATAAATCATGGAAATGTGATGGACTGGAGTGCATCGTGACCTCAGCAAAGCATGCAACAAAGTTTCTGAAGATATTTTCATTAACGAAGCAATGAAATATGGACTAAATGATGCAAATGTCATGGTTTCATAGTTGGCTGAATAATTGTACCCACAGAGAAATCATAAATGACTATGTATCGGGCTGAATAGCATGGAGTGGACTTCCATGCAGTTCTTTCTTAGGTCTGATGCTTTTTCCATATTTTTATTAGTGACCTGAATGAAGGGGGTAAATATCAAATCTACAGATAATGTAAAACTGGGCAAAATGGTTAATGCTTGAAAAGATAAAAATAAAACATTCTAAAAGAGCTAGGTAGGCTTGAGCAGTGGGTCATAACTAGCAGGATTGAATTCAACAGTAAGAAATGTAAAGTGCTACATAAAGGAAGAAAAGAATGAGATACACAAGTATAAGATGTGAGACCTGGCTTGGCAGCAGTACATATGAAAAACCTCCAGCCAATTTATGATACAGCTGCTTAAATAACAAGGCTCTTTGGGGATATATTAACAGGAACACAGAGTCCATATCACTGTAATTGTTCCATGGTTCTCTGCCTTGGCTAGGCATGACTTGAAATACTGTATTCAATTCTGGGCACAAGAGACTAAAAAAAACCCCAACAAACTGGAGCTACTTCAGAGCAGGGATGACAGAAAGACTAAAAGCCAAATCCTACGAGGAACAGTTAAAGCAATTTTTAGAAAGCTGAAGAGTTGTGACATAGTGGGAGGAATGGACTTGCTCTGTCATCCAAGTGGGCAAGACCAGAAAAAAATGTGTCAAAGCTAAATTCAGGTTAGAAATCAGAAGGGATTTCCTGATTATTTATTTATTAGTTCAATTTATATGTCGCCCTTCTCCGGAGACTCAGGGCAGCTTACAATGTGTTAAGCAACAGCCTTCATACTTTTGTATATACCTGCTTAGTAGGGCTTTCGGGGGGCCCCTAAGCGGTGTTCTTTTTTATACAATGTCAGCTTATTGCCCCCACAATCCTGGTCCTCATTTTACCTACCTTGAAAGGATGGAAGGCTGAGTCAATTATAAGAAATAATTTGCCTCGTGGAGTTAGTATGATTCCCATACCGGAGTCCTTAAACCAAGTCCAAATTTTGAATAGGAAGCTATCCATGTGACTTCTGAGGTCCAACTCTATCTTTTCCTTTAAAAATCTCTGCTTTAAAAAAGAAATGTTTATCTTAAGTTACTAAAAAGATTGCATAAATCAGTCTCCCACTACAAACTAGCTTACAATTGACACACTGGATGAAGATGTTTGAAGTTGTTCTCATGTATTTGGATAAAATACTACGGAAAATAATACTCTGCTGCTGTTATAGTTCTGCCCTGATTTCACCTTTGATTTTAACTCTCATTGGTGTTAACTTTCATTATCTTCTAACCATACTCTTTCACAACCTACTTGAGTTTTATTTCATGATCTTCCTGCTTGTACACATTTGCACAAGAGTCTTCAGCTTATGCTTATTTTTATCTTAAATATCTTGCACAAACTGCCACCGAGTTATTAAAAGATATAGTGATTGTGGAAGAGGAACAATTTGGATATTTGCGGGCCATAGAAAATTAAAGAGAAAAGATTACTGTAAGTAATCTTGCTGTAATAGTGCAAGAGCTATTATGTAGGGATCATTAGTTATGAGCTAACTGACGCAGTCAAAATCAGAAAAAAATAGACTGGGTTTTTCAAACTAAAACTATGCCATGTTTCTCACCCACAACTCTCCCCTCCCCTCTCAAAAAATAGTTTGTGTAGCCTATTGGAGTGATGCAGAGGTTCTGTATTTGCATAAAACCTTAATACTTCATCAGCAAGAAGTCAGAACACATTCATATGGATATTTTTCCACAGTGACATCAAATTATCAGTGGGGAGAAGTTAATTCACATTCTGAGTGTCTTTGCAGGCAAACTTGGTAATACCTATAGGTGTGGAGAAATAGCCAGAAGAAAACAGTATATAACCTCTTCCAATCTATCTCCAAATCATGCTATCAGAGAGAACAGATATGTCCCTTCATAAGTCAGTAATCTTAGCACAGTACATCCACTGCCAACATCACCAGTTTAATATATTTCTATCCATTCAGTAGCTGCAGTTTCAGTAACAGATGCTAATATTCTGTCCATCTGGAAGTTATGAATACTTTGTGCTAGTCTTGTCTTACACCAGCATGGATGATGATCTGAATTAAAGGTTATAATTCATATCCCAACTGCTTTGAATTATCTGGGCATAAACGCACTTCAGACAGTAAGGGGGGAGAGGGGGAAGAGAGATTAAAGAGCAAAATTGTCGGGAAACTTGGAATAGGGGTAGTCATTGGTACTGAGAAAACCTATTTTGCAAGAGAAGAAAATAAGTCCAAGGTTGGTCAATTTTGAGACAGGCTTTATCTACCATGCTTTTAAAGATTGAGAAAAGGTTTTTTTTTTCCCCTCTTTAATGTAAGCAAAACCTCTAGTTTGACCAGTGAAGCACCTATGAGACATGTACCTCTTTGGAATATCTTTCTGCAAACTTAATTCATCCATCACTGAGTGATGGTCTTACAAAAAGATACTATGGATGTCAGAATCCTCCTAGGAACACTGCATTATGATCTTTCAGGCACATGATGTCAAAAGCAAAGAACTTTTTTCCCCCTCTTGACAAACCCTGTGTGGGTTCAGCACGTCTGAAGATAATGCAACGTAAGACATGTATAATCTTAAGGAATGAGACACCCATTTGTGTGGCAATGTTGTCATCATATACAGAAAGTAAAGAGACAGCCAAGTGACAGCTATTTTAGAGATTGGGAGATAAATGGCAACACCCTATGGTGATATATTGCCAAATTCACTGTCATTCACACCCTTATACTGTACCCACACCATCGCTTATACCCAGTCATCATACACATTATACACATTCGGGTATACTCACCATCCCATAAACTGGCACCCACATACCTGTAAACAAATATCTTCCCCACTATATGTACTTACACTACTTTACAGAAGAAGACGTGAATGTAATGAATACATTGGAAAAGAAACCAAAGAGACATAACCAAGAGGCTTTCAAAACAGCAGAATTCTGTGAGCAAGACTAAATATAGTTCTAATTGTGTGGAGGAATTAAAATGAGTTTCCTAACAGTTTTCTGACATTCACTATGCTTTTCCATGCACCAGATTCTACCTGCTGTAATTGTGAGGCTTCATACAAATCTTGCCATCACAGCAAGGAGAGGCTGAGACCCCACAAGATAATTGCTGGGGAGTTTCGTTTGATTACTGCACACATCTGAACCCATACCTGGTAATACTTTAGGAAAGGCATTATCTTGTAATCATATATAGATTGATTAAGGTTGCAATTAATAAGCTATAGCTTTCAGATATAACACCTACGCAGTGCATGAGGTAATGATGAACACAACTCAAATTACAATATCAGTAGTGACAGTAGATAGAACAGATTAATAAGAAGAAATGTTACTAAAAACCCGAGCTGGCTTTGAAGTTCAATTAGGACCATATAAGGAGGGAAAACATTTTTCTTCTTTGTTTCTATAGAGTAGAATCCTCTGCAAGGAACATACTGTATAACTTTGTTTCTGCTCTCTCGTGCTTAACCTATATCTAATATGTACACCGAAATCCTTTTAAAGGTAATCATTTTTAATCCAAAATGCAGCATTAATCCAATCATAAATACACCAAAAACCAATTCTAACTAATCTTATGCCATTTATAAACTTAAGAGAGACGTAGAATATAACAGTTCTTGTTTCTAACCTTTGCAGTTGATAGAAGTTAAAAGGCCTTTGATCTGCCCCCCTCCCCCTCCTGTTAAGAGCTTTCTGATCTTGAGTCAGAGAACACATCCACTTATAAAACACAATGTTTCCTTAAAGGCAATAGATCACTGACAGGCAGGAATCTGGAAAAGGCCTGGAAATTTAGCACCTCTGCCTGGCCAGGAAGATCTCTGCTGATAAAGAAGTTAACAAACAGAATATTTCCTGCTAACCATAAAAGTTATATTTTGTGCTTTCTCATGGTCATAAAAACATATTTCACTCACACCAAAGGCTAAAAAAAAATGTAAACAAGTCGTGCTGATGTTATTGTATCAGTCTGTTGTCAACTGTCCCAGAAACAAGCTTTGAACTGTTTCTGACTGAAATAAAATCTTCTTCCCCAAGCAGCTGCCTTCTGCCTCTTGTATTTGTGGAGAAAGGATCTCAGGGAAAGATACTCACAGCAGTGTTTTGTAGAGCTTCATGACATTAGTTTCTGAATAGACCTATCAGGCTGGCATCATAAGGCATTCTTGCACAAGAACAAACTGTGTCACTATCTGAGCAACAGATCAAGAAGTTCAAGTTCTGGTCTTGCCTGTGCCATCATTTCATACTAGGTTGCCTCAGACCACCTATCTGCAATAGGGATAGGAATGATGGTAGATAGTACAGGTTTACGGTATTTTCAAGGGTTGCTGTGAGGATCATAGTTACAACTGAGCACTAATGCATCATAAGTGTGTAAGTACTATGCCAATGAAAGAGAATGGAAAAAAAGTTGTATAATATTTGAAGATCCATGTTTGGAAACCATTCCTATAAGTTAAATGGGAATAATGTCATCATAGTGGGCTAATACAATAATCTGTTAAATAAATGAGGAGTGGCCTACTCAGTCTGTTGTTGTGCTTTTGTTTATGAATAAATTCAAGTCTCCTCTCTGTTTCCCATCTTACAAGACTTTGATTTTGAACCAAATTTGGATCGGACAACTCTTCAAACAGAATTCTTGGCCATTTCAATTATATTAAAAGAATGAATATAAAATACTTCAAAGTTTACAGAGATCAATCAGAATAAAAGTGGAAGGGACCTTGGAGGTCTCCTTGTCCAAATCCGTGCTCAAGCAGGAGACCCTATACCATTTCAGACAGGTGGCTGTCCAGTTTTTTCTTAAAAACCTCTTTGTGCTGATAAAAAAGACACTTCAATCAGGGCTGGGTTTTCCCCTTGTTGTTTTACTAAGACTTCTGGAATTAATTCTCCAGCTGCAAGAATTAGAACAACCAGGCAAAGGTAACTGAGGAACATTATTAGGACATAGGAATCCTTAATCAATCAGTAACAATAACCCAATGTTATAACCCAATGTGTAATCCAGCAGCCCCACTTCATTCCACTTAGTTTATTCCTAGTTAATGAGCACAGGATGAAAGCCTTAAACTTTTATCAATAAAACTAGTGCAATTCTTATTTCTCCAACCAGTATAGACCTTATATAATAATATTATATAATAATACTAATATTATTATACAATATTAATATTACATAATATTACATAATAATATTAATATTATTATATAATATATAATAATATTAGTATTATTATATAATATTATATAATGTATTATATAATAAATTAATATTATTATATAATAATATATAATAATATTATAACCATAGACCTTGACTATGTGTCAGAATGATCAAACAATTAGCAACTCCAAATATCAACCAACAAATGCTCCGCTTTACACACTAGCAAAAAAAAAATCAGAACACAAAATACAAGCTGGGCGGATACGACCTCATAGATGACCCACACTCTGGCAAGGACCTTGGAGTACTTGAAGTGGCTGGGCAATAACGAAGCAGCACAGACAGGCTAGTGACAACAGCTCTTTATTGTATGGTGAGACTTCAGCAGCTCAATGCAGGCAGCAGCACTCTTTATATAAAGTTTGGCTGCTGGCCAGTAACCAATCAGAAACATCCCCTAGTTTGAACTTCCCGCTCAAAACAGTAACAACATAACAGTACTCATCTCTAATGATCTAAGAGCCAGAGCTCACTGTAACATCATTGCCAAAAAGGCATTAAGAGTTGTTAACCTAATCTTGCGAAGCTTCTTCTCTGGTAATATTGTACTGCAAACTAGGACATACAAACCTTTGCTAGACCAAATCTCGAATATAGCTCATCTGTCTGGAACCCGCACTGCATATCGGACATTAATACAATTGAGCGAATCCAGAGATATTTCACAAGAAGTGTCCTCCGCTCCTCTGCTCATAACAGAATATCTTATGCCACCGGGCTTGAAATTTTGGGCTTAGAACTACACTGCCTTTGGTCCGACCTAAATGTAGTACACAAAATTATCTGCTACAACATCCTACCTGTCAATAACTACTTCAGCTTCAACCGTAACAGTACACGAGCACACAATAGATGCAAATTTAAGGTAAACCACTCCAAACTCAATTGCAGAAAATATGACTTCAGCAACAGAGTGGTCAATGCCTGGAATGCACCACCTGACTCTGTGGTTACTTCCCCAAACCCCCATAACTTTAACCTTAGACTGTCTACTGTTGACCTCACCCCATTCCTAAGAGGTCTGTAAAGGATTTGCATAAGCGCACCAACGTGCCTACCGTCCCTGTCCTACTGTCCCCATGTATTTGTATCCTTATCCTGTATTCATAATCATGTTTATACTTATATCTGTTATCTTACATGTTTGACAAAAATTAATAATAATAATAATAATAATAATAATAATAATAATAATAATAATATCATGATTAAAGTCTGACTTGAGTAATCTACTGTAGCACAGATTATGTAGTTAAAAAGCAAAGTTTTTTTATTTGAGTTCTGTCGGATGTGAGATTCATTCACCTTTATACACTGTACATGGCCATTTTGATTTAGGTTGAATCCAATACAAAGTTTACTGGGAATGAGTGCCAAATGGATAGATGGACAAACTTCTGAATCACAATGGATTGTACAGTTACTTGGTTTATTTACTACAAGCTGCCTGACAGCACAATTTTTGCATTTAGAAATTTCAATCTTTTTTTATGCCTTATAAGATACAAATTGTCTCAGCAATCCGAAGTTCCTTGAAAAATGGAGAGAAAGAGAGAGAAAGGTTGAAAAAATGACATTCAAGAGATAGTTAAAATTATATATAGATTCATAACTATTCACCTGTGAATCACAAAGCTATTATACTTTGTATTTACAAAGTACTTAAATAATGTACTTATTTAGGGACAATTTATGTAAAAATTGGCATATTTTTCTCTTGCACTGGCCAGGGATCATAATAAAAATGTGTTCTAGTTCTATAGTTTAAAACGGGGTCTCCAACCTTGGCAACTTTAAGGCTTGTGGACTTCAACTTCCAGAGTTGAATTCTGGGAGTTGAAGTCCATAAAAAGTTGCCAGGGTTGGAGACCCCTGGTTTTTCTCACAGTTGCACTGAGAGAGGAAATCTTACGGGATTACATATCTGGCCTGCAAAAATCCAGACAAACAATGGATGGCAGCAAAGAGTTAGTTTCCTGAATCTCTTTGCTGCAATCTAGAAATATTTAGATTTTTGCAGGTGTGATGGAATAGCCTTAGGGATCCATCTTACCTGTGTTACAGTCCCCAATTTAAATACTTTCTTCTCTGAAGCTGACTATAATTCAGTTAAACTGACTTAACTCTTTTTGATTTCAGTTGGACAAATCTTTATACTTCCATTAAAAGATAATGAGGCTACACTTACTTCTATTCAGGCCAATAACTGTTTTCTAATCTTCTTCAAATGCATATTATCCTCTTAAAAATATGCTTTTCAACACTTTCCCTGTAGTTTAAACCTTTATTCATTTCAATTCTTGCAGAATTCGTATTTCTTTTTTTAAAATCTTGCAAAGATTAAATACGACGGCATCAATAAATTCTAGATAGCAATTCCCAACTGCTCACTTGAATGTTTAAAAAAGGCTTTTTCTTTAATGATAGTCTTTATTTTACTGCTCTAGCTATAGTAGCTCCCACTTCATTGCAGTACATAGTAGTTTTATGACTTACTACAGCAAATCAAAATAAACACAAAAATCCAGAGCACTTCAATATGAGGTTTCTCAGCTACTGTAGTTTGAAAGCAGCTCTGGACTTCCATGTTTCAATAGTATTAGCACTTTATTTCCATCTCAACTACGGTGTAACAGAAACAGTTATAAATGTGATTTTGAGACAATGGGCCTCTATTTCCCATTGTGTGGTCCTCCAAATCCTACACAAACACACACAGAGAGAGAGACTTTATTAAAGAATTTTTACAGAGTTAAAAGATATCTTTTAGATAACTCTAAAAGATTTGGGGTGTTTAAAATATTTGATAAGTTTATGGTCAGCAAATATTTGTTAGAATAATTTTATATATATTTACTATATGGAAGCCAAGGGAGGGGAGGAAAGGGAAGGGGGGGAGGGGGGGAAATGGGGTGAGGGAAAAAATGAAAAAAATGTATTGTAAAACTTTTTCAATAAAAAAAAGATAAAAATGAAAAATGTAGATGAAAAGGAAGAAAGATAAGAAAGTATTGAAAACATTAGAAAGGGAAGACACAGAAAAGAAAAGAAAAAAATATTTAAAATATCCAATTTTTTTACAGCAACTATAGACATACGTGATATAATTTTCCCTCTTCAAAATTATATAACATAATTCCCCACTCCTTATATACAATCCTTTTTAATTGTGACATCCCGAAATCACCAGTTCATATTTCCCCATTTTCAACAAAATGTCCATAGTCTTTTATAAAAAATAGTTGTTTTTTCCTATCCTTATCAAACAGGTCAATGCACACATTTCTACAAGTTCTACCACCTTCACAGTTCATTCCTCCATTAAAGGTATTTCTATATTTTTCCATCTTTGTGCATATAAGAATAATCCGCCAAAGCCTGAGAAGAGACTTGGCAATCGTCTATCAGAAATAATATAAATCTCCTGCAAGAGCAGGGGGTTGGACCAGATGACATCCAACATCAGTAACTCTGTTACTGTTACTGTTATTGAGCTCTAGGCTCTGTAAAGGGACCATCTGCTTTCCAGTTTCTCCTCAGTAGCCCAGACAAAGCAAGCAGTTTTGAAATGTAGACATGTTTCAGCACATAGAATATTAAGGTTCTATTTCCTGTCCCCTCCTCTTTTCTTGAGGATAACTTTTTAAAATAATTTTTCTATATTCCCCAAGATCTGTATCATATTCGCCCCCCATTATCTGCATTTTAAATTAGCAGACTTGAAGATAATCATGGATCACTTCAAAATGCCCTCAAGGATTTCAGAAGGGAAAAAGCTCTGGTAAAATGGAAATGTATCCATGTCTGAAAGAAATTCATTTCAATTTTCCAACAATTCTGTCCCATCAGGTAGAAGCAATACCTAATTCTTTCCACCTTGATTGACATTGTTTTCAGCCCACGGATAAATATTTCTTCCATTCAGGCACTAAAACTGACACCAACCCTCAGCTAACTTAACCCTTATAATTTTTTTCCCATAGTACAACAAAAGTATACTCTATACCCCAATAAAATATACTCTGATAATTATCTTCCAATTTATTGTTATTTAGGACAAGATGACACAGCTTTTCAGCTGAAGGGAATTTGTGAGATATATTTTTACAGCTTTTCTTGGCTGTATCTTGAATAAATACATGTATGATATTCTCTCACATATGAAAATATGAAACATGAAGAAATTATAAATGGTTCCCAGGTTGCACAGTTCTTAACAGATGACTATATGAATTGCTACCCCACTCCAGTTTTTGTCTTGGTTATATTTTGTGCAGTTGTGTAATAATAGTGACAGCGGTTAAAGTGGAAGAGGCAATAGCCAGAAACCGTTGAGGAAAGAAGTTTAGCAGGATTTATTTCAAACAACTACAAAAACTAGCATAGTATATGGCAGCACAACAAATATACATATATTACATGAGAAGAGAGCACTTCTTTAGACTTCTGTAATGTTTCTTGAAGAACTACTGCATCTATGTAACTTTCAGAAGAAATGCAATATTCCTAATTACATATGGAGTACATATAAAACACATATTACTGGAGCACTGAAAAATAACTAAACACCAAACAGGTACTGTTAAAAGCCAAATAATTTTAAAAGACACACAAGAGACTATAGGTCTCAGCAACCCCCAAAGCAGATTTTAGCAAAGACAGCCACTACAATGCTTATAAATTGGGGAGATCTTTCAGCTATTAAATCCTGTAGATGTGTCTATAAGGTTGCTTTCAGCCTCTGAGAATGGATTATGAGAAAAGGATGACATTATTACCTATTTTGTTTGTGAGTAAACAGAGCATACCCATCTATTTCTCTGACTGAATTATAAGGAAAATCAAGATGCCCTCTGATCAGCATCTGTCTCTGAAACCCACTACCATAGGAACAGGTGCTCTAGTGGGAACAGATGGACAAAGTGATAATTCTACATATTCACACCAAACCTGATAGTTTAGTAGTATAGATTGTTGGCATCAGGCCATTTCTATTCTAAAAATGTCAGTCCTCAGTTATGGCGACTTGCATCTGATTTTATTTATGGGGTGTGGGGAGGGGATGAAGTTGGATGGTCTGACCAAGAGGTAGATTGGGAAGAATTTCCCAGATTATGTTTTCCAGCCTCTTGCAAGTTTGAAAACGTTTATTACCACAAGTCCTTTACTCACAATTTTGAATAACTACAGGTCCCTGGGTACAAGCCAAAGGAATAATGCCAGATATATTTGTACAAAGAGTGAAACTGCCCTTTGAATCACAGAAGGGGTGGGGGAGACAAGGAGAAGAAAAGCATGGCTTGTGTTTATTGGACAGAGATTTGAATACCTGAACAGAGGCCAAACCTCTAGAAAGACATGCATATATGGCATTCAGGTTCTTCCCTCATGGCTGATTCACCCTCCACCAAAATGCTAATATTTACTAACAAGGCTCATTATACAACTAAAGGAAACATTGTACCATTTTGGAAATGCCATTTCAGGGCATTTCAGGGCATCCTTTGCCAACTGTTCCTGTTGGGAAGGAACAGTTCCTGCTTTGCAGCAGGACAGGAAAATAGTTTCTACTCAGACTTGCCTATCATTCTTTTCCTAGTTCCGTGGATTTGGACAACATTTTAAGTGGGAGTCTCCGTTCCTTCTGCCAGTTCTACCCTCCCATATTCCTTATCCATATATGTTCTGGTTCTTTGAGTCTCAGTGAGGCAGGAAGGTTGGGATCAAATTCTCAGCCAGATCTTCGTCACAAAAGATGTGGAGATTCTTGTGAGCCCAGTCTTGTAATGAAAAGAGGTTGATGTTTGTTTGTTTTTTAGCTGAATGCCAGACATAGTTGCAGTGTAACAGACTGATGCTGTACAGGATAAAGTTAGCTGGAGGGTTTTATTTTCCCTTTTCCATTTATATTGTTGAATGTTCCTCACTTTCACAAGTGGTGTGACGTTCCAGAGGCTATGACATGAGTTTTAGATTTTTGGGCTGAAAGGCCATTGGAGGCATACAACATCCTTGCATTAATACTAACCTCACATGACAACAAGGAAACATGACACAGAATTTACCTCCTGCCAAGGACACCACACATCAGCATTTGTCATCATTATGATCAGTGATATTGTCCTCTTTGACAATTGGCAACTCTCATGAAAGAAGCCAAAGAGCACCAGCTTCCTAAGAATGTTTCATACTTGTGTTAAACGAAAAGGATATGCAAGGTCTCTGTTCAAATATTCATGGATTTAGGCAGCTAAAATCTGAACAATAGCATAATCCTGATTGTATATCTTTGAGATTCATATGTGAAACATACCTCAGGCCATCACATACCCAAGAAACCAGTTTAACACCAAAAACCGAAGAAATGGAGAAATAAATACTCTGGTCCCCTTACCACTATAGGAAGAGATTTCTGAATACTTCACAACATGGTGTATCCTCCCAACACATAACAGAATTCAACCTTCAGAGGTGACTATCTGTAAACCATTCCTTCCATTATTGGGAAGAAAGGTATATTGTTCAGTTAATCTTCCCCAGACAGGATAAAAGTCTGAAGGAAATACATGTTTATTTAACTTCTGAAAAGCAGAATTCTTTAAAGATCATAGAAAAAATTGAGAACGGGCAATCTGGAAACAGTGATGTGTTCCTCCAATGTACAGTAATAAGTCCAAGTAGGAATAGGCATATTCATTTTATTTATTTTGATTTTATTTATCAAATTTATTTGCCACTTGGCTCATTGTTAAGGCAACTCTGAGCAACTTAATATTATTGCATTATTATAAATTAATGCAATAATGTTTATTTTTTAAAAAATCAAGATCCTTCAAAGGTTTAAGCACTTCAAAACGCTTCTTGTTTTATTAGGTGAAGCTCAAATAATTTTCAGAATAGAAATAAAATAGCAATAGCTGAAGAAACCAGAAATGCACATCTGCTAAAGACATAATGGTGAAGGCACCCATAAAGATAACAAATGGCTGGTAGACTCTAGGCATCATGGTATACAATCCATATGATTCTCTTGTGTTTAATGACTTTGATTTAGAATTGAAAAGAACGTAAGCTTTGTTTAATTGTACCAAATGGGCACATAACCAGATATATTTATCCCTGTTGACCACAACTGGTTATTTTTCTAGCAGTGAAAAATCCTAGAAATGTGTTCAAAGCCAGATCTAATTAAAAAAAACATAGAGGCAGTGTTTATGAAAATTAGTGTAAAAGCTTATAGACTTTTACATATAGTTAATTTAAATTTCAGCTAAATATAGAGCCAGTACAAGGAAGCAATGACTCTTATGAAAGAGGATAAAAATATTTATGGAAATAGATATCTTTAGAGTTAAGGGGCATTGTAGGAAGCTCCATATTTCATGAAGAACTCATTTTAGCAGTAAAACTGCAAGAAACAGTGCAAATTGGAGCAGATACAATATTAAAAATAGATTGCAGAAGCTGCTAGCACTTTTCATTAAAGGAAAAGTGAAAATTTTAATCGGAGGACCAATGATGTCAAGACTCATCTTGCTATTGCCTACAAACTAGAAATTTTCCAGTTTGGGTATGATCCTAAACTGCAGGGCTGCTTTTCTAACCTTTTGCTCATTCCTAAATTGGGATGCTGACATCAAGTCAGCACAAATGGTTTCCAATGTTTACAGTAACAGTCCCCAAACAGGAGCCTTCCACATGTACATGGGCAATTACTCTGTTAATTGAAGACAAGTCCCCTTTAGCCATGCTGGTTAATAGTAGTGGGAATTATTGTCATGCATATTCAGAAAGATCTTCGTTGGGGAAAGAATGAATTGATTTGCCTCATTTCTGAGTGGGAATCATACAATAAAAAAGGAGGAGCAAATAGGTCACTTGTGAATAGCTTCAGCCAAGAGGAATGCTGGCAGGCCGCCTCCTCCTCCTCCTTTTCCAGGGTGCTAAACAAGGTAAAGAATCTAGCAAACACTCATTGCAAAACTATGCTTGGAAAAAAAAACCCGAAGCAAAACAAAACAAAACAAAACACAACTTTCTCCTTGTAGAGTTCCTTTTGGGTTGAATGTCAGGAAAAACGAAAGTATGGAATGGAATTTCCTGAGTTACAACTACAGCAATTAAGAGTGGGCAAGCTGCCCTTGTGCAGAATACCACAGTGGAGTTATTTCAGGTGATGTACCCCAGTCTCTTTCGTGGGGAGGGAATGTTTGTTCTCTAGACAAGAGTTCACAGCCCTGGGTCTGTACTGATTTAAAGCTGGAGGGTTGGGGCAGTAAGTAGGATCCAAGGCACAATGGGGACTATGATTGCAGTGACAGCACTCTGGGCTATTTATAACGAGCTCTGCTTGATGGCTTTTGCTGTGGTGGCAGCTTTGGGAGATATTTTTAGCTCACTGCAGGATTCACAGTGATGTTTGCACTGTGACTGTGAGCAGGAGGGGTGACATAAATTGGGGTTTGAATAGAATCCAAGAGGACAAGCTGCCTTCTTCATCTTCAAGTGCATTTGTAAAAAGAAACATTGTCTCTCAGCAAAGCAGCCTGGGGGCTCAGAAAATAGCTTCAGGTGGGAGAGCTGGCCGCTATCCCAACATCTCAAGCAGCATACATGGATTGGAAGGTGTGTTCTGCACAACCAACTCATAACATGGCAAATACCGTTTCTTAAAAAATCTGCTGCTTCTAAGCAATGTAACGAGACATTGCTTCTCCAGGAGACATTCTCCCACCCAGTTTTTCTTATTCTGTTTTTTTTTTTAATGATTGGAACAAACAGGACTCATTTTTGTTCCAAAGCAAGTAGGAGAGAAGGAAGACAGAATGGGAACAGGCATTGTTGAAGGCTCTTTGGAACTGCAGATGTGTGAAAAAAAAATAATTCCTGGGTCATACAGATCAGAGGGACTCCAAATTAGAGAAGACTACATTAAGGAGAAAGAGATGTTTATAGCAATCTGAGACTCTCAGAATGTGGATACCTGTATGTTGATGTTGTCATGAAAATCCTGCCTTATGTGTTTGCATCCCAACATCTAACACAAGTATATATATTAGAGTACAGTACAGTACTAATCTCCTTATTCAGCACCGTTGTAACTTTGAACAATTACTGAACTAATGGTTGATAAACGAGGACTTCCTGAATCATAATGCCATTATGCCCATTTCACCAGCTCTTCTTTGCCGCAATAGATGCCAATGGGGAGCATGTGACCATAGTTTTCAATGGGTTCCATTCAATCCTATGATTTTAACATTCCCCAAGTTTGGCTCCTTTTTTTTTGAAAAAGCCATTGGTAAGGTGAACACTGGTAGATTTCTTGCTTTGCCAGAAGTCACTTCTGGCCTTTCCTGGCACTTCAGCAATACCTTAGGTCAGTGATAGCAACCCTTTTTGGCACAGGGTTCCCAAATCGGAAAGCGTGTATGTGCGCGCATGCGCCAGAGCTCTGGAACCTGACAACCAGCTGTCTGAGCTGGGGCGATGGTGCGCATGCCCACAGATAGGACTCTGTGTGCCACCTCTGGCACGGGTGCCGTAGGTTCGCCATCATGACCTTAGATATTGTTACAAGCAGCTCCTCTGCACAGTTTAACACCTATTGTTTTCTGTCATTTTAATGGCCATACTAACTGGGGAACATGAAAGCTGTCATATAATACCTGCAAGGCATTGTCTGGGGGAAGCTGCATACACACTGAAATGTATGTCTTACTCATATATTTCATGGGTCAAGAGATGAAATGGCATCTATATGAAAAGATAAACTCAGTTAAGAGTGGGCCTAGAGAGGGCAGTTTCAGCCCAAATACTTGTTTAGGGCTAAACTATTGTCTTCCCAGAATAACAGAGTTGGAAGGGACCTTGGAGGTCTTCTAGTCCAGCCCCCTGCTCAGACAGGAAACCCTATACCATTTCAGATAAATGGTTGTCCAATCTTATTTAAAAACCCCAGTGATGGAGCACCCACAACTTCTGTAGGTAAATTGTTCCACTGATTAATTGTTCTAACTGTCAGGAAATTTCTCCTTAGTTCTAGGTTGCTTCTCTCCTTTGATTAGTTTCCATCCATTGCTTCTTGTCCTGCATTCAGGTGCTTTGGAGAATAAATTGACTCCCTCTTCTTTGTGGAAACTCCTTAGAGTCTCAACATCTTTTTTATATTGTAGCAACCAAAGCTGGATGCTGTATTCCCAATCATTATTTTGTGCAAAAAAGGACAGAGGAATTCAAGCAGGGTTATTCCTCTTGTTCAGCTGTGGGCCCAAGGGCAAAGTCCTAGAGTGCCATCATAAAATGTGAAACCACTTTAGGAACTCATGTTCCCTGACTGTTTGACTTTTGACTCTCCCTACCTACAACTGCTTGAAGAAAGAAACACAACAAGAAAAAGGACAAAGGTTAATAAGTATCCTTTGGCTTAGTTTGCAGTGGCCTAGATCAAGCTATCAAGTATTTTAGAAATGTTGTTGTTGTTGTTGTTGTTGTTGTTGTTGTTGTTATGGTTCATCACACAGTCAGCCATATGTTTAGAAAGATTTGGCATTTTTATGCAACCATCAAGTCCTTCCCAGGGACAGAGAATAGAATAGAATAGAATAGAATAGAATAGAATAGAATAGAATAGAATAGAATAGAATAGAATAGAATAGAATAGAATAGAATAGAATAGAATTCTTTATTGGCCATAAGGAATAAGGAATTTGTCTCCAGTACATAAAGAAAAGGTAGATGTTGTTACTTGATAGTGTTAAAAGTATCCTCAGAATCCATGGAGCTCATCCAGTCCACGATACTCCAATTTTTTAAACTTTCTCTGATTGTTTTCATACCATTTCTTAAGTCATCCTAATGTCTGCCACTCGGAATACTTTCACTGTTTTCAACTTGCTTGATCCATGTTGCATTCCTATTGTGACTCATATTGTTTCCACACAACAAGTTTGAGGGGGGAAAATATTATTATTATTATTAATCACACAGTCAGCCAGATATTTCATTTATTTTTATTTCATTTATTTTTATTTTTAATTTGATTTATATGCTGTCTTTCTCCAGAGACTCAGGGCGGCTTACAATGCACTAAGCAATAGCCTTCATACTTTTGTATATTTATACAAAGTCAGCTTATTGCCCCCACAAACTGGATCCTCATTTTACCTACCTTAGAAAGGATGAAAGGTTGAGTCAACCTTGAGCCTGGTGAGATTCGAACTTACAGTAATTGCAGACAGCTGATGTTAGTCACAATACTTTAGTCTCCTGAGCCCACCAGACTAATAGTTGATATTACTATTAAAAGAAGTATCAGGAAATGATGGCCTGAATACTATCAATAATGGTCTTTTCTGTTTGGTTAAAGCATGAAGAAGCCTGTCTTGCAAGTGTATTGGAGTCAGCATTTCCCCTGAGTAGTGGCTAATTGGGTCAGCTGTACCACAACCATAAGGAAGTTGTGTATTGTAGCACATGCTCATAGATGCTCCCACCTCATCAATACTGCTGCTTGTCCTGATGCAAACATCTTTCTGCACTCTCCATATCATGACCTAATGACCATATTGTTATGTACATTGGGGGGTGAAAGGATGAGCACCTTGCATAGAAGCTACTGTTTCTCACCTAAAATGTTCCAACCCTATACTGCAAAAAAATAAAAAAATACATTGGAGGAATGACAGACTCTAGAAGTGTTCCCCGCCTCTCTTTCCTGCTCCAGACGGAAAAATCTGTGCCAAACTGCACTGTCTGAATTTCTAATAAGAAGACTGACTTTCTCTACCCATTTCTCTCCATCTCTTAACTAAATACAGAAAGACTGCTGTTGGGATATCCCTGTAATAGAGGTTCTGCATATCCACTGAGCAAATGAATGGGTCTTCTGGATCCCAAACCATCCTGAAATTGTGATCATGATAATAAAATTAACATTAGATGATGGTGGTAAAATCATTTATTAAACCTGATGTAAATCAGCTCATCTTTAACCACAGATACAAATCAGATGACCTATATCAATTAAGGGGAAATGCTGCTCCTGAAGTTAATGTCAAAAATTTTAGTTCAATTGCAGGGGGTGGGGGGGCTCCACCAGTGGTGAAATCCAAATTTTTTTACTACCGGTTCTGTGGGCGTGGCTTGGTGGGCGTGGCAGGGGAAGGATATTGCAAAATCCCCATTCCCTCCCTACTCCTGGGAGAAAGATATTGCAAAATCTCCATTCCCACCCACTCTGGGGCCAGCCAGAGGTGGTATTTGCCGGTTCTCGGAACTGCTCAAAATTTCCGCTACCGGTTCTCCAGAACCTGTCAGAACCTGCTGGATTTCACCGCTGGGCTGCACTGATATTTGGATTGATCCATGGACACCAGAAAACCTAACTTGTCATTCCCTGTTTCTTGCCCTTCCCATACATGCAGAGAAAGCAAGACTTGCTGGCAAGCTTCTGCGTGGATCAATCTACAACCGCCTGCCTTTATTCTGGAGGGATTGTTCCTTGTTACAAATCCCCATGCCTTTTCCTTGTTTTCCCAGATGTTTGTTTGCATGTATGTCCCCAGTTCACCCTTTCCCATATTATCTTATACAACACTAACACAGACATTTTTCTTCCTTTCATCATAAGGTACCATTGTCATTCTATAATGATGAATATAATAAAGAACAGGGTGTTCTTTCGTTCCTACATTCCTCTGTAGGTCCATGGAAGAACTGATAGTTCAGCTTCACAGAAACCAGATAGCAATGTTCCTGTTTGCACCTTGGAGATGTTTAAAAATAAAGGGAAAGGAAGGGAAACTTTACAGGGCAGGGTGGAAGGAGTGGTAAAGCAAGGGAGTTTATTTGGACCTTTTGTGACCAAAAATGAAGGAGATATAAGGGTTGAATGGAATATGAGTTTTTAGGGTTGAGTTGCATTGACTCATTGACTCATTGGTCCACATTGGTCCTCATTGGTCCACATTGGATCCTCCACAAGATGTTAACTGCTGAACTGGCAGTGAGGATAACAACCCAGGCAGCATAACATTTTGGCTACCTGGTGCAGCGATCACCCACTGGAAAGGAGGAAGCATGCCAGGCATTGAAGAGTTGGAGATACCATTACAACAGAAGAAAGTACATAGGAGACCATCCATTCCAAAGGTCTTGAGATGACTCACATCAGAAAATGGCAGTTTTGAGCCGCAGCTAGAAAATACGAGCGCAGAGTAAAATGGATTGGGAGAAGGAAAGTATCATCTGCTTTCCACTCAGGAAGCAGGATATGGCCTATGCTGATGGTCATTACTGACATTACACCTTAATGCTGATAAGTCAGCTTATCTCATTTTCTTCTTATTCTCATTTTTTCCCCCAGTGCATTTTAAGGTAAAAATAAGTTTTCATAAAATTCTGTTGATATAAACACACTGCAAGAGATTTTGTGCAGTGTTCAGGCATGTATCCCCTACTGAATTGGGGATAAAGGAACTTGCCCTTCAGATGTTTTTGACCACAGTGATAAAAATCCCTTGCTATAGGTCAGGCTGGCTGGGCTTGACTCCAAAATATCTGGATGCTGTCAGAATGCCGACTCCTTTCATATATAAAGATAATCTACTTTCATCTTCTCTCCTTTTCTGCTGTGGTCCTCACTTATATATTTATAACTGCGCTGTCATATAACAACACATCATCTTTAAAAGGGCATCTTATTTTGGCCTGCAGCCTTTGTGCAGTTCTTGAGTGACCACCACAAGATTTCTAATTCCAAGCCATTTACTCAGTGTATCATGCTATGTCTGCATTGCGCCCTCTCTCTGTCTCTCAAGCATACACACACACACACACACACACACGTTGCTTTTCTGGTCTCAGATATGTTGGTTAGGCTCAGAGGCAGATTAATTAGCTTGGGGATGCAGGGATTGAGGTGTGAGCCAAGGCCCTATGGCAGATGCACTGTCCAGATGGATAAAGTGACTCTGTTTGTGCCTATCTCAAGAGGGAACTGTTCTTTCCCTTAACTAGAGCCATCCCTCCTGTTGGCAAAAAAAAAAAAAAAAAAAAAAAAATAGAATAAAAATTTAAAAGCAGCATCTCAGACAGCCTGGGATGTTTTCCAGCTCAGAAGTTTTCTTCTCCAGCTAAATACATGGTAGGAGGCTCAGTGCCAGGATGACAGAATTTGCTGTTTTAAGCAAACTGAAGAAATCCTTGCTCAATCACAGGATTCCTTCTCAATAGACTCTAACACCCTAAAATCATATGGGGACTATCAGAGCCCAGAAGCATGTTTTCTTCTGTAGGCATGTACCACAACATTGTTTGAGAAAAGAGGCCAGAGTAGAGTGTTTTGCCTGTCATCTTTCTTCTGTTTTTCTCCCATGTCCTTTAAGCCTCTGTGGAGCTTGATATTTGAAGAGATCTATTTGGGAGTCCATAATACAAGTGATAGGCAAAGGTGAGGCAGTTCCTCCTTCTCCTGTACCATCGCATCTCACTCATTTGCCTCTAAAAAATGGGCCAATCAGTTCCGTTGCCCTAGAAGTTCTGCTTTTGGATTTTCTCAGATCAGCGATCTCAGTATTTGAGGAGCCCACTCTTCAGGCTGAGGGTTTCCAGGATGTTTTTAATCTTTGGGCAATCAGCTCTATTTGCCTGGGTTACAGATCTCTTGGCAATGCATGGGAGGCTGTCGCGTGGATAATATAAGTCAGCCACAGGCATGCAGATGGAATGCAGAGGGCGTAAGTCCTCCTCATCCAGGCAGTTTCACAGTTTATTTTACACCCTATTAGATTCCAGCTGGCAAGAAGGCTCCCTATAAATATACATAAGGGCCCATTTACATGACAGTTTATTTGGACACGAATTCCACCACGGCCTGGCAGGCAGTTCTTTTGTAGCAGCTAAAATTTCTCTTTGCAGAAAGGAGAAGATTGTGGAATCAGGAAGAGGACTTGTGCAGCTACCATAAAGGTTAATGTGACCTGATAGCATGGAGGTGAATGCCCTGATCTCACCTAGAGGTTGATGGGAGGAAATTGGCCACTATTCGTTCATCATTTACTTTTCATGCCATTGTATTGCACTTTTCTTCCCATGTCTTAAGACCTTATGTGAATGCCCCTGTTCATTCGCACAGTAATCATTTGACATACAGATTTCATGAAATCAGAAATGTTGGGCAGGCCAGATTCCTAACCAAATAAAACAATCTGTTCAATTGAATGCAGTTGCAGTCTTATTTAATGCCTTATCAGGGAGATGGGTGGCATATAAGTTTAATAAATAATTTTTATTTTTCCTTAACATCACGAGGTCAGAAATTGGCAGTCTAGAGCAGTGGTAGCCTCCAACCTTTTGGGCAAAGGGACTGGTTCTGTGGGGAAAGGTTTTTCTGTGGACCCAGCAGGGGCATAGTTTCATCTGCTGCCTGTATCCCATGGATGGGACTTCACTTGTTTGTGTGGTCTAGTTTCTGGTATGCCGTGGCCCAGTGCCGGTCCATGGACTGGGGGTTGGGGACCCCTGGTCTAGAGCTTCTCACCTTCATGCATTATATTTTTCCAAACATCTGAAATCATTTATATAACCCCACAATGCTTACTTTGTGCTTAAATATTCCGTATGTTAAAGTGAGGTAGCATATATTGTTTAAGGCAGCCTCCAAGATCATCACAAAAAAAGGCAGTACAGACTAGAAATTAAAACAGAGGCAGGAAACTTCATCTTCTTCTTCTCCTTTGAATTTCAGCTTCCCTGAAAATTGGTCATGCTGCTGTACTAATAATTTTACTTGAAATAACTGATGATCAATGGTTGCCTATTGCAAAATCAGAATGTTGGACAGGCTGTATGAAATCAAAGCCCTACACAAGAACAATGTTCAGTTGGCAATGCTGGGCTAGTTGCTTTTTCTTAGATTAATTCATTTGTGACTAGGCTAGAAAAAATAAAATGGGAAGAACAATATAATATAGTTATGGTATATAGCAGGGATCAGCAACCTACGACTCTGGAGCTGCATGTGGCTCTTTCACCTCTCTGCTGTGGCTCCTTGTCACTCAAAATATGCATCACAACTGCCAATGTGCGACATCTGCTGGCATGCAATTTATTGAGCTTTTCAACTCCCAGTAGGCCAACCATGGATAAATCCAAGAAAATAAAAGTTTCAGAAGAGAACAGAGTGTTTAATTTAACTACATATGCTAGGTTTGTGGCTGCTCAAGAAATAGTCAGGCATGGAAAGGGTTTTGTGGTTCCCGGTGTTTTCTTTTCTGTGGGAAGCGGGTCCAAATGGCTCTTTGAGTGTTTAAGGTTGCAGACCCCTGGTATATAGTATACATACATTATATAGTATACATGAGTTTCTTGGAGGAGGGGGTGTGGCACTTCAAATAACAAAAGCAGTACAACGAAAACTGCAATTTTACTGAGAAACTGGTTAAGAGATTGAAAGCTCCAGACCACTTTTAAATAATATGATTGAGAAACTCCCAACGAAGTATGATACAAAGACAGACATCCAATACAATGGAGGTGAATATTTTGTCCATATAGCTCAGAATCATTGGGTTCCAACAACATATTTTCTGATGGGAAGTTTCTTAGTCATGGAGACTGTCTAAGTTCTGAGCCTTTGGCATTCAGCCAATTACCCAGAAATTCAATTTAAGCCGTTTATTTGTTCTTGATTGTTATTCCTCTACATTATTATCATTCTTCAAAGTCTCCAACTGAGATAAGGACCACATTGTACAAGGGGTTGTTCTGCTAAGGACAGACCCTGTCTCAAAAGTTCACGTCATCATGTGTAACCAAGGTGATGAGAACAGAAGGATTATCATCTTGTGCGCAACAAGAAACCAAGAGACGGAAAACCAAGGTAATCACTTGTTTAATTCTCAGCTGAAACACGTCATATGTGCTGCCTTGGGACCAAAATGCCTGATTCCCCACTTCAGTGCTGAGCTTTCACAAGTCAGAGTTCTCTTTTGTTCATGTAACCGAATTGAAATTACAGTTGCCAGTAAAAATGTGGCTTCCAATGGTTGTCAAGAAACCTGTAAGTAGAATAGCTTGCCAGTAAAACCTCTCAATTAATTATTATTTATACCAATTATGTAATCTATGTTCAGAATAGCACACTACCTCTAACAAAAAATGATCTGCTTACTAATAGTCATTTGAAGGTTACATAGAAGCTGTGTTCACACAACATGAATTATTTAGCCACCCCAGGTCTCAGTTATCTGATTCACCTCTGCCAACAAGAAATAACCTGGACAGATTAATCAGTCTTCCATATTTTTGGTCCTCCCAGCTCCCACAAAGAAGGCTGGGAAGCTATCACTTCCTCTCCCAGCAGAGAGTGGCTATTTCAGCACACAGTTTGCTTATGATCTATGTACATCATACACAGGAAGGACTTACTGGAGAAGAGCCTAATGCTGGGAAAGATTGAGAACAAAAGAAGAAAGGGACAGCAGAGAATGAGGTGGCTGGATGGAGTCACTGAAGCAGTAGGCATTGGCTTAAATGGACTCCAGAGGATGGTAGAGGACAGGAAGGCCTGGAGGAACATTGTCCATGGGGTCGCGATGGGTTGGACAAGACTTCGCAACTAACAACAACAACATCATACACTTAGTTTTGCATGTTAGATCATAGTTCAGCTTTCTCCAATCCGGTTGCCTTCTAAATGACTGGATTCCCATTCTTAGAGAGGGCCGATTTGGAGTAGAGGTTAATGTGCCAAGCTAGAAACTGGAGGAACATGAGTTCAGGTATCACCTTAGGCCTGAAGCCAATTGGGTGACATTGGGCCAGTCACTCTCTCTCAGCACTAGGAAGCAGACAATGGCAAACCCCTTTAAAATCTTGCCAAGAAAACTGCAGAGTCTTGTTCAGGTAGTCCCTGGGAGCCAAAGTTAATTTGAAGGCAAACACACACAGTTCACTGAATTTCAGTCTAATATAGCTGAAGCAGCTGCAGTCTAATACATATGGAGGGCACCAAGCAGAGGCAGCCTGTGACAGATAATCTTCATAGTCATACTTTTAAAAAAAGGAGGAAGGTTTTTTTCTTATGGCTGTAGAAATGCAATAAATATTCCACTGTTATCACAAGAGTATTTAACCCTGAAGGCAAAGAAATATTTTGCAAAAATATCAAGCTGAATTTTACTAATACCGAAATAAATATGTCACAACAAAGACCTTTACCCAATTAAAAAAAACATTCTTAGTTGACTATTCTCATTCATCAACTAAAATTAAATATTTGTTTAATCTATAGATATCCAGCATATGAATACAACTGATCGTTTTCTAGGATTTTTTCTTGCTTTTAGATAATACAGGTAGCCCTTGACTTACAACAGTTCATTTAGGTCTCATTCAAAGTTACCAACATCACTGAAAATGACATGACCATTTTTCACACTTACAACCATTACGCATCTCCTGTTGTGGCCTGTATGCGGCCTGTGCGGCTGGTGGCTGATTCGGACAGCAAGGAGGCTGGTGTGCTGCGCCAGCAGCCTGTGCAGCTGACACTCGAGTGAGACAATGAGGAGGCGGGAGGAGATGTGGTGCCAGAGGTGGGGATTCAGCCAGGGCCTTCAGAACCTCCAGAAGCTCCCTTAAGTGAAGAGGATGAAGAGGAGGAGTCTCTTTTCGATGCACGGGTGCACAGAGCTGCCAAAAGGCAGGAGTGGCTCCTCAGGAGGAGGTCTCCTCGAGAATAAGGCTTGGGGCTAATTGGCCACTCCTTAGCCTATTTAAGGAGGAACGCCAACTGAAGCAATTTGCAGGGAACAACTGTTTGCTCTCCTTCATGCCTTGACCTTGGTTTGCTGCAAATTGCTTCTGGGCTTTCTGCCAACCATAGTAAGATTAAGATTATTTATTCTTTGGATTCTTGCAGGCTGTTAAGTAAATTCATTAACAGCCTTTGTTTGTAAAAAAAAAAAAGAAAAGAAAGAAAACTGATTTTATTTTACTAAACTAAGGTTTGTACAGACTTTGTGTGTGCTGTGTTCTTTGGAGTCCGTAGCTGGGGCAGAGCACCCCCATGGTCATGTGATCAAAATTCAGGTGCTTGGCAATGACTTATATTTATGATGGCGGCAGAGTCCCAGGGTTGTGTGATCCCCTTTTGCAACCTTCTGGCAAGCAAAGTCAACGGGGAAGCCAGATTCATTTAACCACCGTGTTACTAACTTAACAGCTTCAGTGATTCATTTAACAACTGTGGCACGAAAGGTCATAAAGTACAGAAGTCCTCAACCCCCAGTCCGCAGCTGTTGAAAACTGGGCTGCGCAAGTAGCAGGAGAGTGCATAAAGCTCCATTTGTCTATGAACAGGATTAGGTTGCTCATGCAAAATCATACCTTTCCACCCTACCGCCACCCTCTGTCTTTGCTTCTGCCAATCCGCAGAGCCAAAACGGTTGGGGATCGCTGTCATAGTAGACAGCTACATAAGCATCTGTCCTTAACCACAATGATGCCAAAACAATGAAACATAGATCAAGACATCACCAAGCAAGCTCCGCATTACAACAACACAACAACATGTGCAAATACATAAGGGCCAGGACTTGTGCTCTAACACCACAATGCACAATTTATCCTTTGCCCCTCTTTTCAGATGTCTATAGACAGTTCCACTTTAAGAGATATTTAGAAGTCTATTAAATATGGGGGAAACATGGCTTGTGCTCAGGGGTGAAATGCTCCCGATTCGGACCGGATCGCCCAATCTGGTAGTGATGGAGGCGGGTGGTTTGGAGATCCGGTAGCAAAAATCCCTGCCCCCCCATTGCCCAGCTGAGCTGCTCAATCATCAGAGGCCTTTTTTTTTTTTACTGTTAAAAGCATTTTTTCTACAACCTCTTTGGCTGAAAAAATGCTTTTAAAGGTTTTTTAAACAAGCCTCTGACTATCCCGCGGCTCAGCTGGGATCATCAGAGGCTTTTAAAAGCATTTTTTCTACAACCTTTTTGGCCGAAGAGGTTATAGAAAAATTGTTTTTAAAAGGAAAAAAAGCCTCTGCTGATCAGGCAAGTCAGCTGGGATCGTCAGAGGCTTTAAAAAAAAGAAAAAGAAAGCCTCTGCCGATCAGGCAACTCAGCTGAGATAATCAGAGCCTTTTAAAAGCATTTTTTAAACAACCTCTTTAGCCGAAGAGGTTGTAGAAAAAATGGTTTTAAAAGTAAAAAAAAAAAAAGTTGGCCATTCCCACTCAGTCATATTACCCCATCACCGCCAAGCCACACCCACAGAACCGCTAGTAACAAATTTTACATTTCACCATTGCTTGTGCTCCAAAATATAACTTGGGGCTCCCATAATTCCAGCCTGCACTTTGGGAGAGATGCACTGCAATCAACAAAACTATTTATCACTCAGAAGTCTCTAAAATTTAGGCCTATTTCTTTCCACACTTCTGCTTGGTAGAAAGATCACTCACCTGCATGCCTCTCACTTTTTCTTTTTAAAGTGGGAAGGCCACCTTTCCACCATTTTGTCTTGCAGTCCAGCTTGCACGCTGCAACCTACCACAGATGAAAGCAAGGATATCATGGACAGACTGAGTTCCATCTATTGATAAAGGTTAATGTCCTACAGGGGAGGGAAGGGAGGGATGAAAGAAGGAAAGAATGGGAGGCTTTTTTAGACCACAATCCTAAGTACATTTTCCTGGGAATTAATCTTGCTGATTTACCTTAATACAAACATTTTCCATGAAGTGAATTCTATTCTGTCCATACAAGGACTAACTTTCAAAACTACTTCAATGTATTCAGGAGAAAAGCAAAGATCTTGAGAGCTGTTTCTCTTTTCACAAAACAAAGTATAGTTTTATATCGTTTCTAAAACATGAAAATATCAAGTGCTCAGTTACTCATAGGACATATTGTTAATCTATTTAAGACTAAGCCAAATGTCAATGAAGATTCTCAGTCATCCAGATAGAGTGTCTGGAAGTTGAGTCATGGCAACTGAACTGCTTTTCTTTTTGGTCTGAAACATTTCGCTGCTTATCCGAGGAGCTTCTTCAGTCGGAGCAAATTGGTTAGGGGGACCAATTAAGAGTAGGCCAACTGATTAATTATAGTTACACTCTGGCAGACCTATGCTTGAAATAAACACATTAAACTCAACTCAACTGATTTATGAACAAAGATCCCCAATTAGTTCTAGTAAAAGCTTCATGGATGGCAATAATTTAATTTAAAAAGAGCCTTGGTGGTGCAGCAGACTAAAGTGCTGTTAACTAGCACCGGCTGCCTGCAATTACTGCGAGTTCGAATCTCACCAGGCTCAAGGTTGACTCAGCCTTCCATCCTTTCGAGGTAGGTAAAATGAGGACCCAGATTGTGGGGGCAATAAACTGACTTTGTATAAAAAAGAACACCGCTTTGGGGGGTGGGAAGCCCTACTAAGCAGGTATATACAAAAGTATGAAGGCTATTGCTTAACACATTGTAAGCCGCCCTGAGTCTCCGGAGAAGGGTGGCATATAAATTGAACTGATAGATAGATAGATAGATAGATAGATAGATAGATAGATAGATAGATAGATAGATAGATAGACAGACAGACAGACAGACAGACAGACAGACAGACAGACAGACAGACAGACAGACAGACAGACAGACAGATAAATTCCTATATAGGACCTATATGTTATTCAGCTTTCATGGTCCTTTTTTTTTATTCTGAACTGTCTCAAAGTTCTGAAGCACAACCTGTGGGATCAGTAGGATGTGCCAGGAAGAGAGATGATACTTGCCTCTTGTCTCCCTGGGGAGGGTCATCCCAGAGATAGAAGTGTCTCTCAGGAGCTGGCCACCACCGCAGTCATGTTCTTGCATTTGTCTAATTTTAATGTATGCCGATAGAAATGGTTAAAACCTTCTCATGTTTATATCATGATTATTATCTGAGTCACAGCTGGGGTGCTGCTAATTAAATGTATTTCTTAATTAACAAGATCACAGAGAAAGCATGCCAGCCGGGTTTGGTTTCCAATCACTGTTGACAAAAGCAGCTGATGCCAACTTTGAGCTGGGGGTGGATGGAAAGGAGGAGCTGTCATCACTGGAGATGCTGGGTTATCTCAAAGCCAGTAAGAACCAGTTTGCACCCCAACTGGTATAACTAGAAAGATCAAAGCACATGGAAGCAACAGCAGTGTGGTTGTTTTACCATATGTCCAATGTATTTGTGCCAGTATCAGTTCCTATAAGTTTAGCTTACACCAGTAGTGGGTTGCCCCCGGTTCGGACCGGTTCTTGTGAACTGGTAGTAAAACCAGGGGCAAGCTCCACCCGCCCACCCAGATATTGTCACAGACGATCTGCGCATGCGCAAAAGCTCGACGCGCATGCAATCCTGTTGCGAACCGGTAGTAAAGGTAAGTAGAACCCACCCCTGACTTACACTGGTTGCTTTCTGAGGCTTCCATAAAGCGAATTCTACACTCAACCCTTTTATGATGCATCATGAATAGAGAGGCTCCTACACTACATTTTTCTGGCCTATGGAGCTCCCTTTTGACCATACTACCAATCTTAGTATGAAACTGCTGAACATTTTCACTGCATTATTTTGCCATTTTATACAGAAAATAGTATAAAACTATTAAGCAGTGGTGAAATGTAAAATTTGTTACTACCGGTTCTGTGGGTGTGGCTTGGTGGGGGTAATGTGACTGAATGGGCATGGCCAACCTTTTTTTTTTTTTTTACTTTTAAAAGCATTTTTTCTACAACCTTAAGAGGTTGCAGGAAAAAAAATGCTTTTAAAAGCTTCTGATGATCAGGCAACTCAGCTGGGATTGTCAGAGGCTTTTAAAAGCATTTTTTTACAACCTCTTCAGCCGAGAGGTTGCAGATAAAATGCTTTTAAAAGCCTCTGACGATCCCAGCTGAGCTGCGCGATCATCAGAGGCTTTTTTTTTTTACTTTTAAAAGCATTTTTTTACAACCTCTTCAGCCAGGAGGTTGCAGATAAAATGCTTTTAAAAGCCTCTGACGATCCCAGCTGAGCTGTGCGATCATCAGAGGCTTTTTTTTTTTACTTTTAAAAGCATTTTTTCAGCTGAAGAGGTTGTAAAAGAAATGCTTTTAAAAGTGAAAAAAAAAGCCTCTGATGATTGCACGGTTCAGCTGGGCATGGGAGGGGGCAGGGATTTTTGCTACCAGTTCTCCGAACCACCCGCCGCCATCGCTACCGGATCGGGTGATCCGGTCTGAACCGAGAGATTTCACCCCTGCTATTAAGCCATAAATATGCTCAGGATATTAAGTTAGCTCCCACATCTTCTCTCTCTCTCACTCTCTCTCTCTCTCTCAAACATACACACACACACACACACACACACACAGAGACACGGTAGTGATAGACAGACACACACAAAAGCTGGAGTTGCATGGATAGGTAGCATACAAACATAGGCAAATAAATAAATAAAACTATCCCAGTTCTTAAAAATCCTGACTTTGTTTGTCCATTGTAATTGCCATTTTGTACACTATGAACATTCTGTGTACATAGACAGATACACAGAGAAATATGAAAAATGGCCTTTCCAGAGATATTCTCCTATTCACTCCCACTGACTTTTCAGTAACCTATCATCTTCCTGGATTCCCATGGCATGGTTTGGAATTCCCACCCACCGTCCATGAGAGTTGATGCTGCTGGGAATTTTAGTCCTTACATTTCTGGAAGCATACGGGGAAGGCATTCAAAGGAACATATCTGCCCAATTTTGTTGCACAGTTATAATCCATTTAAGGAGATTTAGCTTTTTAGCTGTTATCAGCTAGGTTCATAATTTTGTAGGAAAGTATTTATTCTGCCGAAAGCTAGTGCTATTTTTCAACTATTTTTTAATATCTCTCCCAGTCTCAAATAAATGGCACAGTTTTATTTATTTATTTATTTATTTATTTATTTATTCAGATAATAATAATTTTCAGTTTTAAAATTTTCCGTAATGTTAACATCATTAAAAGATATAGAGAAAGAGTTTAACAGATATTATTCATTAAAATAGAGTAAGAAGAGCAGAATAAAGTAAGATTTTTTGTTATTAAAAATATAGAAAATGTCAGGCAAATAAACAATTTTTCACCTAGCTCCTGAAATTTAGCACCATCAATCAATCTGCTTTCTGATGGACAATATATGGCTGAATGACAACTCCCAGCAGCCCAACCAGCACGGTTAATGGTGAGAGCTGCTAGGATTTAAAGTTTAGCAAACAAAGCAAAAACAAAACCTTCCACTTTTTCCAAATAAGGAGTGAGCAGTTTTCTAAGGAGAACTTCTGATGAAGATCTTAAGATATACTGGTACTAAGGTCCATTTGATCCCAAACCGAAATCATATCTGTCAAACATTCTTAAAGCTCCTCTGTGTATTTTGACTTCTTGAGACATGATTTCAACTAATCCACTGTTCCAGCTAAAAACAATGAATCTTGAAAGCCAAGCACGATGATAAGGACAACCAGCTACAACTTACCTCAAGCTGCTTTTTTGGTGCTTCAGAACAATAAGCTGACGGAAAGCAGACATTTGCTTTCCAAGAAGAATTTTCCTGAATCTGATGCCCTCAATTATCATTATCCTTAGCCAGGCTGGCTAAGGATTATGCGAATTAATTAACATAGTCTAAAATGTGCAGGGAGCACCAGTTTGAAAAAGGCAGGACAAATGGATAAAAGTGAAAATATAGATGTCAATCACTTCAGTGTTATAGAGTGGGTTGTCAACAAGTGTTATGTTCTCCTTTACAGACAGTCGGAGAGAATAACAGAGTTGGAAGGGACCTTGGGGGTCTTGTACCCCAACCCCCTGCTCAAGCAGGAAACCTTATACCATTTCAGACAAATGGTTGTCCAATCTCTTCTTAAGAACTTCCAATGTTGGAGCACCCACAACATTTAGCACCGCAGGAAAAACAATGGACAGGAAGCAAGAAAAGCTACTGGAAGGGTTGCCGGGTCTTGTTTCTGTATCCTAATAAGACCAATGCCAAAGAAAATGATTCCCATGCCAGTTTTTGTGCCTGGGGCTGTTTCTGTATGGTCTGCAGTACATAGGCAAAACCTTCTTTCCTTCTCTTGACTTGAAGGAGGGATTTTGTGCATCCTGATATTTTGAGGGACTTTCTCTTCTGTTGACAGCCTCAGGGGGAACTGCTTGTTCTTTCAAGCACAGTGTGGCATTAGCCACTTGTACAGCTTGCGTTTCATTTGATTGTGATGCTCCCCAGGCAGGGCTAGCATAATTCTGAATGCCTCTGCCTGCAGCCTGCACACTGCGACCCTCACAACTACCAGTATTGCTTTCTGTCTGCTTCCCAAACATCACGATGTAGAGCTTTAGAGACCTTCCTTTGCAGCCTCCCAAGCACTACAGAAAGACCCTCCTAGATGTAACATAGGAAAACTGTCTGCCAATTACGAAAAGGAGAGTGTGGGGGAGGCTGAACAACTTGCTTTCTGGAAAGGAACACATTTCAAGCTCCAGGAATTCCTTTAATCACCAAAAAGAATCTGGTAGTGCAGAACAGGAAATTTGGACTGAATCTGTGGAGGGGGCAGCATTTCAGACTTCAGATATAGTAATCAATAAATAAACTGTTTATAAACCAGCTAAATTATTTTAGCTACTGTTTTGCAATGTGTTTCAACTGATGGTTTTCATAATCTCCTAACTAATTCAGAAAATAGGATATAGTTTGATTTCTGGGGAAGAAATAGCAGACTGAAGACAGCTCTGTGAAAAGTGGAGCTGACATCTATGACAGAATGAAGAGCCAGTAAGTGGACCAGCTCTTTGATAATTCCTCTCCAGGTAAGGAGAGGACTTGAGATCACCCCAAGTGCTTCAGACAGTTGTTCCTCACAAGGTCTTTAAATGAGGGAATAGCCAACTTGATCAAACTGTGGCTGATACGTTTGAAAAGACACTGTGTTTGCATATTTCATTTTCTAATCATTTCAGAAATTGCTTGTTAACTGTTTTTTATCTTTTAGAACCTTTGGGATCAATATGTTTTACAGCACAGGATGAGTTTTCTTCAACCCTTAGGAGGGAAAAGTTTTAACTACAAATTTAAGGACTTCAAAAAACTTGGGGGGGGAGCAAAGAGCAAAAGGGCATTTAAAGGTACACGCAGTTTAAAAGATACAACTATATTTGAAATAAGATTTTGCTAAAATTACTATAAAATTACTAAAATATAACTTAAAGATAAATCAAATGTCTTCTTTCATTCTGTGAAGCATATACAGAGCCATACTCCATGCTACTTCTATTTCTAAACTATGATTAGATGCTAAAAGACTCTGTACTGCTGACAAGGAGCATCAAGACTATTCAATTGAGATGTAAGAATTTTGCTGCCCACATCAAAAGCCTAAGGAGTTCAAAGTCTTGTTTCTAGAAAAACTTGGTCAACCACTGTGAGAAATGGAATGCTGAATTTCTTTTATTTTTGATGAGTAAGCCTAAATTGACTACCATAAATATCAAGGCTAGGGATTAAGCCTTCTCTATAATAGCCCTCTCCCACCAAAAAATCTGGAATATGTTGCCTTCAGAAGTTCAGTTGGTTTCTACTGTCCTTTCATTCCAAAAAGTCTTGAAGACTATCTTATTTCAATGGCACTTTTATAATTAAATTTTAATGAGGGATGGGCGTGTATGTGTGTGAGAGAGAGAGAGTGGGAGAGAGGGAGAGAGAGATGGTCATTAGTTTCTTACCCTTACTATTCCAGTAAAAGATGACTTACAGCATGTTGTCTCTGATTCTGGTGACTGTGTATCAGTTCTTATTAATAGTCACAAGTAGCTTTTTTAGACCAGGACTCTCTTAAGCTCTTTTCAAGCTATTTCTATTGCTGGCATCGTCAAATGACAAACTGCAATTTCCATCATTCTGCTGACTAGTCCAGGCTGGAAAAATGATTTCTATGGATTTTAACACTGCATCATGTTATAAATGCTCTCCTTATACTCTCCCCACTTTTTTTTCCTAAATAAGGTAGCTCAAGCAATTGCTGTTTTTAATTAGGGGGAAATAATTCTAGCCTTCCAATAATATTCAGTGTATTGTTGTTGCTGTTCATGTTGGTTTGGTTTGAGGACACAAGTGGTCCAGGAGGCAAACCTGAGGCCATCCAAGCAGTCCATACAAGGACATCCTCTCTCTACACCAGAAGCAAAAAGTAGATTCTGAGTTGTTTTTCCCTGTCTTGAGCATTTTCCCAGCCACTGTAGCTTCACTTCCCCAATAAAAGGCTGCGGGGGTGTGTGGCTTTCTTGGCTGACTAGGAGCAGCATCAATGGGGATGATTTCTTTCCTACGTGTGTAATGTTTTCTCTGCAGTAATTGCTCATTCTTCCCACCCCATCACCTCCTCCTCCTCCCATTGTCTCCTCCCACTGTGTCTGCCCCCCTCCCACTGGAGAATGAGGAGGCGGACTAGATTTCTCTTCAGTCTTGACAGCCAAATCGTGTGCCACCTGAAAAGCGGCAGGAATGAATCACAGCTGAGCCTCCGTAGTGATTCACACATTTCAGGCTTTCAGAGTACAGGGAGAACCAAGGTTTCCAAATGAAAGCACAAATGAACACACTCCCATACTCTCACACGCGTTCATTGTAATGCTTCTGGAAGTCCTGAAGGCGTTCTCTTTGGGAACTTAGAAATCATATGGATCATTTTTTCCCCTCCACATGGCTTATTGCCTCTAACATGGAAACTAGGAGTCAAATTCTCTCTGTACACTGAAGATCCTTTATCCTACTTTGGCAAAAATGTATAAGAGCCTGTGTAGTGTAGGGGGCTAATGCCTCCTACTAAAGGCAGCAATTAACACCAGCTGCCTGTAATTTCTCTGAGTTCAATCCTAGCCAGGCTCAAGGTCGACTCAGCCTTCCATCCTTTCTAAGGTGGGTAAATTGAGGACCCAGTTTGTGGGGGCAATAAGCTGACTTTGTATAAATATAAATATACAAAAGTATGAAGGCTATTGCTTAACACATTGTAAGCCGCCCTGAGTCTCCGGAGAAGGGCGGCATATAAATCAAATTAAAAATAAAATAAAATAAAATAAAATAAAATAAAATATAAAGGCAGTTGGAGGCCTCTTTGGGTATGGCAGCAGGCACAACAATGTTTCCAGTATCAGCCAAGACCGTACTGGTACACAATCATGGACATAGTGCCTGACTGGGTGGCTCAGTGGCTAAGACACTGAGCTTGTTGATCAGAAAGGTCGGCAGTTCGGCGGTTCAAATCCCCAGTATAGGATTCCTGCGTGAGCAGGGGGTTGGACTTGATAACCTCCAAGGTCCTTTCCAATTCTGTTACTGTTTACCTATGAATACATACAACAAGCTGGCACTCACTGGAGTGAGAAGTGAAGAAGGAAAAAGGAAGGAAGGAAAGGAGGAACAATCTCTGGGCATCATGGTTTGATATTGTAGGGAAACTACATGGAGCGACATGCAGGCTCAAAGAGTATCTCTGGGCCCAGGAGGTATTTAAAAGAAATAAAAATGGACAGAGCCTTCATCTTCTTTTGCTTGCAAGTATGTCTGGTTATCCAGAAAGAAAACAAAGATAATTTGGAATGTTAGCATCAGGTAGAGGGATAATAACACTTATGTTTTCATCCACTACTTTTCTATTTTGCATTCTATCCTTGTGTTCAAAGTTGCTAAAAAAAAATTAAAATAGAACAAGAGAACATAGAACATTTTTTTAAAAAGCATAAAAGAGTTTTTAAAAATCTTAAAGAAGATTTAAGATAAATAAAAGAAGCCCTAAAATCTGGAATGTCTCTTGGGAGAAACCTCACTGGTTTGTTTTCTAGTAAGTGGTTGTTTTGCGACACAACACACCAGTCATTTCATGAGAATCCTTATATGCTCACCATCTCAAATCATCTCTAGAAAGGTAGCTAGGTTAATTTCTGTTGCAGACAAAACACCAACAATTCCCATGGCACCATAGAGACGGATTGAAAGGACAATTCATTATATTAGTGCCTGCCAGGAATTATGACCTTGGTTGTTGCTACCTGTAAACAATTTTGGTGATAAGATTACCAGTGCATATGGAAGTTGAGCTAAAATTCTCTATCTTTTTAAATTTGGTAGTGGGTACTATAGCTAAATAATGCTGCAAATGTTAACATCTGCTGGAGCAATGGATCAGAAATAGGGAAATCCCAGGAAACGTAATGCAATTAATTTCTGTTTAAATGTGCACAGGCTTGAATGGATAAATCTACTATCCCTCCCACCAGTACTAAAATACCTGTTTGAGATTCTTTTGACTTTGTATAATCAGAAAATTTTTTGTTTGAATTTCATTTCTGCCATGAATTTATTAGATGGCATTTATGCAATCAGAGCTTTGGACTAGGAGGATTCATATTTAAACTGAGTTCTAAAATGTTACTAACCCAGTTTGTCCAATATACTGTATTCCTATGGGAACAGTGAAGAGCTGATTAGCCTTTCCAAGTCATTTTGCAGTGCTCAGTTCTACATGGGAGCCTATTGCTTAAATAGGCTACTGCTTTTCTGAAAAGAGAAATGAACACCACATCCTTACGTTTAGCTGCTGTCTCACAGGAGTGGAATATGGGGCTCATAACCAGGATCAACCAACAAACCTGAATAGCAAGAGTTTTAAGATTCATAAAATAAAGTATTTATTCCTGGTGAATTTACTATACTGTATATAATTGGTTTCCAATTTCTATGGCTTTAAAAAGGAATTTGATGCATCAATGTGGAATCTATGTTATGATGTGTATGTAACATAACCGGTATGTTACGATGGCTATATATTAACACCAGTATCAGAGGCAGTAAGGCACTTCCACATTATCACTTGATGGACCCCTTTCTTAGCTTCTTTTTTCACTTACAGTGATAATACAGCAAGATTCCCATGAAAATGGAATCTAGCCACTTTAGCACCTTATTTATTTTTTAAAAAGGCAAAAGGAGTATTCGTTCTAACTATTGGCCTATTAGGATTTCCTTCAGAACCGTCTAACTTTTGAGAGCTTGGACAATTTATTTCCAGCTCTGCTGTGTTTATTTGAAGATAAAGCAAAGCTGGTGTTTTTCTTTAAATCACTGTGGGCCATTTCCCCCCCATTGATGGGGATTCTTGCCTCAACCCATCCCCACAGTTCCTGAGTTGTTTTACTCTTTCCCATCCTTCCAAGAAGTCTAATATCCTATTTCTGGAGCCAACAGAATGCATTGTTTAGAATTTGTCTCCCCTTCTGCCCCATGCTGGTTGCCATAGTATCATAAAATCATATCTATATGCTTAGAGACATTAGGAAAAAGTCTGTTTGCAAAATTGCTGGCATGCCATCATTTTCTCTTTAGAATTCGGAGCATTCTAAAGCATTTAGAATTCACTTACTTAAAACATAGTAAGGCACCTATGAAGACTTTAGAGGATTTTGGTGCTTTTAATTACATTTGTTTTTTACAGTTCATCTTCCTGGGCATAGTCCCTCCCCTTAAACACTATGCAGCATTTAAAAAAAAAAAGACAATCAATACATTCTGGTGAGAGAGAGGTCCCCTAATGCTGGGTTCCAGCACAAATCTGAAAGCTCAGAAGACTAAACCTCTGCTCCCAGTGACCAACCCAAATTGGATCCTGCAGAAATCATACCAATGCACACACACACACAACTCAACACACAATGTACTGAAAAACACAAGGGGTGGCACTGGCTATTTATCTCAGTTCCTTTCTGTACGAAATGGAAATGAAGGATTTTGGTTATTTTAAAATTGGTGGTAGCTTATTGGTAGTCCAGTGACTGGGTCTTTTTCTTACAGTCCTAGTGGTCATTTGGTCATTTGAGCTGGAAGATGCCACATAATGTTAGTTGTAAGTTTGAGGTTAGCAGAAGTGACGATCATAGATTAGTTTTAATGCTAAGCTGCTTTGTGAGAAAATGGAAGGGTACTAATGCTGATGATACCTTTTGGTACTAGTTCCTGGGGAATTTGGGCTTGAGAATGTTAGTGGATTCAAGTTCAGCTTATGGGTTTTCTGCCAGCATGTAGTTGGCCACAATGGGAATATCCTGCTAGGCTAAAAGAATTTTTGGTCTGATCCGGAGGGGGGCTGTCTCTGTGTTTTTAACCTGCTGTTTTCTAACCCCAGTGCTAGTATCTTCAATATGAAAGATTTTTTTTATAACAGTAACAGAGTTGGAAGGGACCTTGGAGGTCATCTAATCCAACCCCCTGTTCATGCTGTAGTAGGGATTTGAACTGCCAAACTGCTGACCTTTAGATAACAGTAAAGGCTTGTGTTTCAGGTATACAGATTACAACAGGACAGGGGAACCTGTCGCTGTCTACACACTGTTTGATTTCAGAGGCTCCCAAAAGATAGTCAACTCAGGGATGTTGAGGAGAGACAAGTATTTATGGTCCTGGGCTACAAATATATGGGAAATATAAAAATGATATATAAACAGTTGTTTTTATTCTGTTATTTGCAACATTTACCATCTGCTTGGAGTACAACAAAGTTCCCCTTCCTTTCTTATTATTTCTTTATATCTTTAAGTTGCAGATAGGAGCATGGCTAGTTCTTGTGGAGCTGAACTATCAATTCATCTTTGTTATAAAGTTTCCATGGACCTACAGCATAATGTAGGAACAAAACAACAACAACACCTAGTTCTCTATGGTTACTGCAGCATTGTGTCAGGCCTGGAAGCCTGTAACAATTTACTGCACAGTAGTAAATGTGGCAGGTCTGAGGGCCCAATACAAAAGATGGCTTCCAGGCCTGACACATTAGACATTTGCCTTCCATGCTTAGATATAAAGGGCAAGAAACAGAGGAATGGCCAGTCAGAAATTAAGGTGAGCACTAGCCTGGCCTCTTTCTAACCCATTGCAGGTTGGCTTGAGAAGCAGACAAGAGCATCATGGGAGGTAAACAGCTTAGCCCACAGTGAAGAACTGCTCTGTGGAAGTTCAGTACTGCTTACTGGAAGTTCAGTAATTAGAAGACACAATCTGAGAAGAAGACCATGAGCCAAGACTTCCCTAGGGCTGCAGAATAGACAGGGCTAAGTCTAGGCATTTGGCATCCTAGGTAAAATTAACTTCTGGCACACATATACACACCCATAGTTTGGCCCAGCTTCCGATTTTGTTAGGAAGGAGCCCTCCTGTCTCTTTTTTCCCCCTTAGGGTTTTGAGCTTTGCATTTACAATGTTCAGCCCCAGCATTGTGTAGTTTGAAAGTCATTTGTAGTTTAAAATTTGATCATGGAGTATAACTTACTACCTTGGCAGTTTAGTTTACCATTATTTACATATTAACAGAATTCTTCCATTTGCACACACACACACACACACACACACACACACACACGAATGCATGGACCATTATGTCACAAGAAGAGGGGGGCAACCAATTCTCCAAAGTACCTGAGGGCAAGACAAGAAGTTGGAAGCTCATGAATGAAGGATCCAACCTAGAACTAAGAAGAAATTTCCTGAGAGTCAGAACTATTAATCAGTGGAATTAATAGAGCCTTCGGCCTTCAGAAGTTGTGGGTACACCATTACTGGAGGTTTCTAAGAAGAGATTTAAGAGCATTTGTCCAGAATGGTATAGACCAAGGGTGTCAAACTCGATTTCATTGAGGGCAGCATCAGGATTGTGTTTGATCTTGGGGGGCTGGGGGGGGGACATGGCCAGATGGCCAGGGTGGGGCATGGCCAGCTCAATGTCACTCATGTTGGGGCACCTGGGTGGCCTGGGGGGGATCCACTTTTGCTAGTAGTTTACCAGCACTCTGCCAGTGAAAACTGAGCTTGAGCGGGGGCATGCATGGCCCTCCAGGGCTCCATTTTCAGCTATGACAGCCTCCTGCAGCCCTCTGCCAGTGAAAACAGAGCTGGGGGGGGCACGCGGGCCCTCCCAAGCTCTGTTTTTGCTATCAGAGGCACCATAGGCTGGTCCTTTGCTGTTTCCAGGGAGGGCCCATGGGCCAGATCTAAGTACCCCGTGGGCCTTGAGTTTGACATCCCTGGTATAGGGTCTCCAGGGGGTTGGACTAGAAGACCTGCAAGGTCCCTTCCAACTCTGTTATTCTGTTACATCCTTCTCCTATCCCATAAATTGATGGAGAAAAGAAATAAGTAGGAACAATCTCTGATGCAAGATTGTCAAGTAGCAGCAAGGACAATCTGATATAGTGGATACCTCGAAGGTTCCTTTCCACTTTTTCCTGCTAAAACATCTGCTGATAGAGATAAAAGCAGTCCAGTCTCATCGCAAAGGATCCTTGAAAGGCAAAAGGCTAAGGAAAAGGTTTTTTTGCTAAGGATTTCTAAATCTACCTTCCACTCACAGAGAGCCCGCCAGAATTAGAAAGCACGACTAATAAAGACAATAGACATTAGCACATTACACATCCTCCATAGACAGAGAGACAGACAGTGTGTGTGTGTGTGTGTGTGTGTGTGTGTGTGAGAGAGAGAGAGAGAGAGAGAGAGAGAGAGACGGAAAGAGAGAGAGAGAGAGAGAAACCCCTAGACAGAGACATGTGTACACATACTGCAATCATATATACAGTACCAAGATACAGATATACAAGAATCCCCACTTCTAATATGCTAAAATCACATCTGTATACAGTATGTGCAGAATATAAATGGCATAAAATGATATAATTATACATTTCAAGACAGTTAACCTGTAGTTCCAAGGACACTTGGAGTTTCCAGGACCTCTTTTGCAGTCCCTAGAGTTCATTTTGATCACTGTAACTGAAAACATGTGCTTCAGGTTCTCACTGTGTTGAGATCAGAAACCAATAAAATGGTAGTGAAAGCTCTTTAAAAAGAATAACATGGTTTTAAAATGAAGAGGACATTTAATGTTTTGTATAAAAGCCAAAGAGGAAAAAACAAATCCCGTTCCTGCTTATGTACATGATGTGGCTTGCTCACTATAGATATAAGTCTTGAATTCTCGAGAAAACGTAATATCACTAGGGGGAGGGGGTAATCTTCCACATGTGCATAATGAGCAGATTATAATAAAAAAGTAGCCAAGATTCGGTTTGAGATTTAAAGAAAACAAATGCATTCTGAAGCGATTCAATATTTGACTATTGTTTGCAGTTTGGAAAGCATCAGAAAGTTGCTGCATTAACAATGGGTTGAAAGCAGATACTCATAAAGATGATAATACCCTTCACAGTTTCAGGCAGGTCACTTTACGGGTTTCACTGAATTACGTTTTTAAAATATTTCCTCTGCACTTGTTAAGGTCAAAGCAGCAAAAATGAGGAAAGGATTACATAGTCTTTAAATTCTCCAGGAAGGTGCCTGTAGAGTTCTGCTAAATCAGTGTGGAAAATACCCTACATGACATGCTTGGTGCTACTTGTGGAATATTTTTAAAAACACACACTCAGTGAACACATTTGTTTTAATTATCTCCCTTCAAATAGAGATGTCTAAGCCAATTAAAGACCCCATTTGGTGTAGTAGTTAAGGCAGCAGGCTAGAAACAGGAGGACTCTTCATTCTTATCCCACCTTAGGCACAAAGCCAGCTGGGTGACCGTGGGCCTGTCATTTTCTCTCAGTCCTAGGAAGGAGGCAATGGCAAACCACTTCAGGAAGGAAGGAAGGAAAGAAGGAAGGAAGGAAGGAAGGAAGGAAGGAAGGAAGGAAGGAAGGAAGGAAGGAAGGAGAGAGAGAGAAAGAAAAAAAGATAGAAAGAAAGAAAGAAAACTGCACGGACTTTTCCAGGCAGTCTCTGAGAATTGAACATGATTGAACAGAAGAAAAAAAAAGAATATAATAGTAAGAACTGTAAGAATAGTAATAACCGTGATGAGGGGGGCATTTGCCCAGGTTCGCCTTGTGCGCCAGTTGCGGCCTTACTTGGACCAAGATCCCCTATGCACAGTTACTCATGCGCTGGTCACCTCCTGTCTTGACTACTGCAACACTCTTTACCTAGGGCTGCCCTTGAAAACCACTCAAAGGCTTTAGCTGATGCAGCTGTGCGGGTTGTGATGGGAGCATCCCAACACTCCCATGTTACACCCCTCCCGCACTACCTGCACTGGTTACCTGTTGCCCTTTGGGTGAGGTTCAAGGTGCTGGTTATTACCTACAAAGCCCTTCATGGGCCTGGGGTATTTGCCGGACCCCCTGCAGCCAGTGACAATCCACAATCACCCGGTGTGTTTCCACAGACATGGCCTCCTCAGGGTGCCATTGGCCAGACAGTGTCGGCTGGCGGCCCCCAGGGGGAGAGGTTTCTCTGTGGGCGCACCCACCCTCTGGAACCAGTTTCCTTTGGAGCTCTAGATGGCTCCTGACCTCCGCTCGTTCCGCCGCGATTTGAAGACCTGGTTGTTCCGCAGCTTGGACTGACGGGGGTTTACTAATTAATTTTAAACTGTTTTAAATTGGAATTTTAATTTTTACTGTTTTAATGAGGAATTATGCATTTTTACATTGCATAATTCATAATGCATTGTGAGCCACCCTGAGTCCTTGGAGATAGGGCGGCATATAAATTGAATGATAAATAAATTAAATAAATAAATAAAAGACCCACTAATAGCAGAACAGCACTCCTCCAAGCATGATCTCAAACAAAGTTTGGGGAAGTGGTTAAATTCATTCATATCAATACCAGACAGCCTGTCACAATGCTCAAATTCTCCTCTTCGCCCTCCCACCTCAAAGTCCTGTTTTGTCCATATATGTAAGATAGGTGCAGAATGTCCACTCAGTTTTAAAGTTGCCTTTGAATCTCTCTGTCACAATTTGAAGTGATCTTCAAAGGTGGATGAATCAGTCATATATCTTTGAATCAAATCACTTGTTTGAAGTTTTAACCCTTCTAGAGCAGAGATATAACTGGAATCTTTTTACTTGGAAGCCTAAGTAGACTTGAGCTATAGAAATGTGTCCTGGAAGAAAAAAAATGAAACTTGTTGAAGCATAAAATTAAAACATTTTTTCAACAGTAATTGGATTTTCCCCCTCTCTTTGTTTGTATTTCTTGTTGCAATCTCTTCCTGTTTGGGTTTCAATCTGCATGTACACACAGATAATCTCCAAACATAAATAGTCAGCAGAAAACTGGAATCACATTTTCCACTGCAAACCGAAGTATGAAAAGTTGCAAAAACACTAAGCAGATCATCACATTTTAAATCAGAAGATGGTAGCATGAAAATTGTGAATATGCATGGATTCATCATAATGTATATTCATAGCATGATAATTTTTGGATTCTTGTTGAGCAAAATGTATTTCCAAAGCTTTGTTGTTGTCTTACTGCCTTTATTAGATCCAGGTGTGCACCTGATGTACATTAGGTCCAGACAGGCTTCGCTGTTCTAACTGTTCCAGATCTGTCCTTATTGCAAACAGTTAACAATGGCCACATCAGAAGTCCAACTCCTTCATAAATACTCACAGTACCTGTTTTCATAATTTGTATGTTTGTATTAAAATACTGTCAAATTTCTGAACTGAAAAGTATACCACTACTTGGAATGGCTAAATTGTCTAATTCTCAAAATCTGAATAACTGGCAAATAAAATGCTATTTGATTTTAAAAGCAATAGGATATACTATATGATGTCATGGGAAAACTATTTCCTGTTTGGTAAATGTGATTTTGAAGTTAATAATTCAGAACGTTTTCATTGCATGTGGCACACAGATATGTACAGTTTTATGAAGTGAAATAAAACTTGTAATTTGCACATCTTTCTTGATTAATTCCATGATATTCTTTCCCAGAGTGGTAGGATGTTCCAAAAACATTTTTTTCAAGATCAACTTTATAGTATTAGAAATAAAGAGGATATGCTTTTGGCATATATAAGAAAATAACTAAAAATATATGTATAACATTTGCATCAAAATAGCAATAGCGATAGCACTTAGAGTTATACACTGCTTCACAGTGCTTTCCAGTCCTCTCTAAGCGGTTTACAAAGTCAGCATATTGCCCACAACAATCTGGGTCCTCATTTTACCCACTTTGGAAGGATGGAAGGCTAAGTCAACCTTGAGCCACTCAGGATCGAACTCCTAGGCCTTGAAATAAAAATTCTGTACCAATCTGAAAACAATTCAGAACTTCCAACAAGGGTAACTTACATTTGAAAACTGAATCAATTTTGTCACAGTTACATTATGCTGGGAAGAGCAATTGCCTTGCACCTTTGAAGGCCTCTGCTGTGGAAATCCTGGCAGCATTTGTAGGAATTCTTGTTTCAGCCATCTCCATGGGCGCTAGGAGGTCTTTCAAAGGGAAATATGATATTTCTAGCAATATTAATCCCTTGTTTATGTAACATAAACCAAATATATTCGTCTTCCTCCTGGGTATCTGCAGAGGGATATGTCTGAAACGTGCACTGTGACATGCCTATGCAAATCCCACTCTTTTTGTACATGTACAAGACACCACATACAAGAACATAAAAAGATGGTGTTTCCCTAGTGATAGCACCATATGTTGCCATTTTGACAACCTCCAATTGTCCAGGCAGCCATGATATTCTTTTGTCAGAAGCCCATAGTCAAAGGTTTTTTGTTCATGCAACATCCTTCCTTCTATTTAGTCCTTGCGTTTTAATAAAAGGAGATTTCTAACACCATTTTAAGATACGCTGTTAGCCCAAAGGCAGTTTTGTACAACAAGTAACTTGTTTCTAGCACTGACACTGGCTGAAAATGTAGCCAGTTAAAGAAAACTTAGGCATTCCACCCCCTGATTATGGATTCTCATACTTTTTTACTCTGCCCACCTGTGCCAGGAAAGCACGTGCCAATTTGTTTTCCTGTCTGTGGATGGATCTCTAAGGAGATATGGTTTCCATTTGGCTGAGCACACAACATAGCACACAGCAGTCGAAGGATCATACAGTTGGAAGGGTACCCAGTGTAAGAGTTGCTTGTTCACCATAAGCATTTCACCAGACCAATTGGAGTGGGGGGAACCTGTGACACCATTGGTTGAGTTTTCTTGCCTTCTCTTGGTCCATTGTTTTACTGGTCCTCCGCTGAAACAATATTTTACCAATTCACTGGTGGAGGGGAAAGGCACTTTTACTGTAGGAAGGTATCTTCTGAAGGAGGGCAGATAGGTAGGAATTCTAAGATGAAATAGCTGTGAAGAGCAGCTATCAGGAACTGAGGGAGGGAAGGTATTCTTGCCATAATGAATTCTTCCACAAGGAAATGAAATAAAACAGGCAGAACATACAGTAGCATGGCTCGTAATGGCTGAAATCAGAAAGCCTTTACACTGGGCTAGGCACAAGTTGAGAATGATGCTGTGTATTCTTGCCCTCAAAAAATGGTCAGTGGGCTGTTCTCACGCTGGACAAACAGGCTGTGAAGGTGAGCTTTTAGTATTAGTGATCTCATAGCTATGGCAGCCATCACAAACAGGTGGAAAAATATTGGAATTGAACTTTGTTCCATTTTTAACTAAAAATTACATGGGCATTACTAATGCTTGAACTAAGTGACCCTTCTAATAAAGATATTGCAAATCATAAAGTTATTTTTTGTTTATGAATGAAATGAGGGAGTTTCATTCGTATACACCTCAGGACAGAGTTCAGCATATATCTAAATATACTGTCACTGCCAATTCAGAGGCTCAACAAATAATGTTTGCTTCTTCTTCCTTCTCTTTGCTGAGAACACTGCTAGAATTTCTGCCTTCCTTTAGAACAGCAAGAGCCTTGGCTGTGAGCTTATATATTCCTGAGTACAGAACTACAGAACAGAATTGTCTTCTCCCTAGCCGTACATCTAGGGGGAAATTCTCAGTCATCCAGGTCATGGTTGTCCCAAAAGTGCTTTTTCAAGACGCAAATGGGCTTTCTTGTTTTTCATTGAAGATGTTTTGCTTCTCATCCAAAGCTTCTTGGATGAGAGGCAAAACAAAGAAAAAACAGAAAGTCCAGTCACCTCTTGAAAAAGCACTTTTGGGACTCCCTAGCAGCAATTTACTCTCAAGTTAGGGAACCACTGTTATGTCTAAGGCAGGCAAGAATAGGATAGAGATCCAAAGACTGCCTAGATATCTATGGGAAAGCCATTTCCCAGTGACTTCTGTCCATCTAGGAAGATCTAGCAGGGTGGGTTCTCCCTGCCATCCCTTTCAGGAGTGCCTTCTCAAAAATAACTCCTGTCTTTGAAATCCCCTGAAATAAGATTACTTCCCATCCTGGTGAATTTTAAAAAGCTTATGTTGGTTGTGATTATGACGAGTGAACATATCCTGTTTAGGCTTTTTTTTTTCACTATTCTGTTGGGCACATTCCTCAAGCACTAGGGCTATTATATTTGTAATGTAATTATAGTTTAATTTTTCTTCCTGGATTGAAGGAGGTGGTGCAAGGCTTCTGAGATTATAGCAGTATATAACACCTGTTCAGTAAATAAATTGCAAATTGCTAAGTGATCAATCCATCCATACTGTATATTGGGGTAGAGAAATATTTAATCATCCAAGTTAGGACTTACATGCATACAACTCATTAAGGTTGCTTTTTTTCTCAAGAATTATATTACTTTTCACTTCCTTTCACTGGGTGGAGATGGCAATCCAACAGGTTTCTTTTATATCAGAGGTCAAATAACAACATAAACAACATTGACCCATTTCCCATAGCTATCGCATGCAGTATATTCTCACTTAGTCTGGGTTTTTTTGTCCTGTTTTTTTTTCCTGAACATAAGGGAGCAAAGGTAGATTACAAATAGAAATTAAACTATAACTTTGCAATATGAATTCCACTGATCCATAAAGCACCATCACATCAGCACATTACTAATCTGTTCTGCAATGCTTTATAAACTACCATTCTTGGGAAGTTTCCAAGTGCTTGAAGTAGGTATGCCTTACGCTAAGGAAGTTCTACAAATCTCATGCTTTCACTGTGTACCTGTGACTTTGTTTCTGTACTATCATTAACAAGCTGAGCAACTATTGACAACAAGTGCTTATACGGATCAAGGGTTAAGGGAAAGCAATAAAAGAATAAGACAGGTTATGTTGCCAATTTCAAAAGCCTCTACAAAGCGTTATGTCATCAAATTAAAGATGAATGCACCAGTTATTTCTGCAAACAGGAGGAAAAACTGTTAAACTCAAACTCTATGCGAGCCTTTTACAACTTTGTTAACTCAAAACTTTAAGACTCACAAGTGATTCCACCCTTAAAAGGGCAAAATGGGATTGATTGTAATGACAATGTTGGTCAGGCCAATCTCTTCAATTCATTTTTTAGTTCAGTTTTTGTGGATAGCAATGGTTGCAGTCCCTCATCCGCAAGTTGAACCACAAATAGTTGTAGTAAATTGCTGAATATTAAATTTACAGTAGATAATATTGAACTAGCATTATATAATCTAAAGCAATTGCTATCCACAGGACCAGATTGTTTATGTGCTTTTTTTCTTGAAAAAGCTTGCTACTGTCCTAGCTGAACCTTTGTGTACAATTTTCAAAGTATCATTTAGAACTAGTTCTCTGCCTGATCTATGCTCATTAACAATAGTTATACCAATTTTTAAAAAGGGTGACCCTAGTTCAGTTGAAAATTATAGACCAATCTCTTTGTGTTGTGTTACATGCAAAGTTATGGAATCAATTATAAACCAATCCATTGTTTACCACTTAGACAAACTACCGTATTTTCCGGCGTATAAGACGACTTTCTAACACACAAAAATCTTCTCAAAAGTTGGGGGTCGTCTTATACGCCGGGTGTCGTTCTCCTGTAACCAGGCAGACCAGCCCGAAAGGCTTTGACGAGCCTTAAATGGCTCTAAGGAGCCAAGCTGAATTGCCTGCTGAGTTGCCGCTAATCAGCTGAGTTACACGCAAGCCCCCTGTAAAAGGGAAAAACTTTCCTTTTACACAAGGCTGGCCATCCCAGCTGCTAATTTTTGCCTGCTAATTGCTCCGTAGCAAAAATCCCCCCCCCTCCAGCTTGCTTACCTTAGCTGCTAGCCGCAACGCTTGCCTTGCCTTGCCTGCAATCCATTGCATCAGCAAGCAACTAAATCTCCCTGCCTGCTTGATTGCAGGCAGGGAGATTTAGTTGCTTGCTGATGCAAGCAACTTGTGGACTTCAACTCCCAGAATTACTCAGCCAGCAAAGCAAAGCTGGCTGAGGAATTCTGGGAGTTGAAGTCTACAAGTCTTAAAGTTGCCAAGGTTGGAGACCCCTGTTCTATTGGGTAAGTTTTTTTCCCCCTTTGGGAGCTTTAAAAAAATAGTTAATTGGGGGGTTTTTTAGTTGTTCTTTTTTAGACCTAGCCATTTAAAGGCTAGGTCTAAGTTTTAGGCTAGGAAGTTTTAAATTTAGCTTTCATATAAAAATAAAAATAATAAAAATAAAAATAAAAATAAATAAAAATAAAATGTGTGCAACTTTCTGAGATTTAATGTGTTTCTGTAGTGTTTCACTCTAACTACACAAACACACAAAATCTCACAAAGCTGTATGTGGAATTTTGTGTGTGTAAACCCACAATGTAAAAGTTGTTTTTTGGGGCTTTTTGTGGCTGTGTGAGGTTCCTGCTTGTTGCAGGGGCCATTTTGGGTCTAGCACAGCTGCTTTTACATTGTGGGTGAGCCAGTTGATGTTTTTTAATTTTTATTTGGTGTGCATTGGAAGAGGGGTCGTCTTATACAGCAAGTATAGCCCAAACCCTATATTTTTACAGGAAAAGTTGGGGGTCGTCTTATACGCCCAGTCGTCTTATACGCCGGAAATACGATACTTGCTATCCGACAAAACAGTTTTGCTTTAGGAAAAACTCATCCTGTAATCTACAACTTTTGTACTGTAAAAAGTTGTAGACTACAAGTCTTGAACAAGGCAAAGCTGTAGATGCAATTTATATAGATTTTTGTAAGGCTTTTGATACAGTAGTACATGATAAACTGCCTTTGAAATTAAACTCTATGACATTTCTGGTCCTTTGCACAAGTGGATTGCTGCTTTCCTAATAGACTGCAGAAAGTCAAAATAGCTGTCTAATCCTGCATCAGTTAATGTGATGTTCTGCAAGGCAGCATCTTAGGTCCCACGCTTGTCTTGCTCTATATCAATGATTTATGTGATCAACTTAAAAGCAATTGCATCCTTTTTGCCGATGACGTAAAATTATTCAATACGACATAATTCTGTTGTTTTGTAAAGTGATCTCAACTATGTATCTGAATGGTCATCTATTTGGCAACTTCCAATTTTGCTCAATAAATGCTCTGTCTTACATATTGGCAAACGTAATCAGAACGTCAAGTATAAGCTTGGTGGCATTGAACTAGCTGATGACCCTCACTTTGTCAAGGACCTAGGTGTACTTATTTCTGACAATCTATGTTCCAAAGTTTACCGTAACAGCATTGCTAAAAAAGCATTAAGAGTTGTAAATTTAATTTTGAGCAGTTTTTTTTTCCCTGGAAACATTGTATTGCTAATTAAGAGTTTATAAAAGTTATGCTAGACCAATCTTAGAGTATTGTTCAACTTTTTGGAAATCCCACCATATGTCTCATATCAGTAAAATAAAATTCAGCAGGTTCAGATGTATTCCACAAGAAAAGTCTTGCACTCTTCTGTACACAATAGAATTCCTTATGCTACTAGGCTCGAAATTCTCAGTTTAGATAACGGAGAACTGCATCGCTTATGGTCAGACCTAGGTATTGAATACAAAATTATACGTAGTAATGTTTTACCTGTAAATGATTTTTTTTTTATTTAATCGCAGTAATATGCATGCTAACAACAGCTTTAAACTCAATGTAAATCATTCTAAACTTGACTGTAAAAAATATGATTTCTGTAATAGAGTTGTCAAAGTCTGGAATGCTCTCCCTGATTCAGTTGTTTCAGCTACAAATTTTCACAGTTTCAGCCACAAATTGACTTCTGTGAACCTTACATCATGCTTAAGTTGTTTTTTTTTTTTAATTTGATTTATATGCCGCCCTTCTCCAAAGACTCAGGGCGGCTTACAGTGTGTTAAGCAATAGCCTTCATACTTCTGTATATTTTATACAAAGTCAGCTTATTGCCCCCACAAACTGGGTCCTCATTTCACCTTCCTTAGAAAGGATGGAAGGTTGAGTCAACTTTGAGCCTGGTGAGATTTGAACTTACAGTAATTGCAGACAGCTGGTGTTAATCACAATGCTTTAGTCTGCTGAGCCACCAGGCCCTTTTCAAGTGGTTCGTAGAGGGGGTTTGCATAAGTGCACTAACTTACCTATCGTCCCTGTCATTGTAGTTTTATTCTTTTATTCTTATTCTCATTTTTGTTTGCCAAATTATGATTGATTGATTGATAGATAGATAGATAGATAGATAGATAGATAGATAGATAGATAGATAGAAGTAAGGAAACTAGATGCCAGTCTAAAATGGTGGATACTTTTCCCATGAAATGTTCCAGTGATGGTTATGCGTGATATATTTTATAATCTGTCATCTCCTGGTGGAAGGCTGAGGCTTAGGCCATTGTCAGGTTATAGAGATCACACCCAATTATGACTGTTTGTGTTTTGGGTAAGGCAGAAAGTGGAGGAAGTGAGAAGATCAGTTTCTGCTCTCTCTAGCATGCACTTACATCTCACAACTGCGGGAAGAAAGGATATTTTATGAATACAGTAAAAGTTATAAAATGAGATTAGCAAAATGGTGAGCCAAGGGACCCCTCACCTTATACCTAAAGCATTAGTAATATATTGCTGGGGCATCTGAATTGCTCTGAGGGCAGAAATGATATTACATACACACATCTACAGACACTGATGCACATCTCCAGAAGTGGGGAGAAAGCAATCGCAAAAAGTCTACTCACAAAGAAAGAGTAGCACTGCAGAATATCCTGACATTGAAATGATTGCCAGAAAGAAGTGAGTTCTAGAAGAAGAAGAAAAATGGACTTTATCTAGTAAAAGAGAAAACAGCCCAGCAGTCGGCATGAATACATCCCTCACAATACATCTCTCTCAAGTGGAGAGACAAAATAGACCTCTCTATATTGTTTTCTTGGTAAAACCTGTTGCTTCCTTTGGGGATTATTCCCTTCCCATCCCCACCCACCCCCAAATTCCAATCTTGGCTGTAGTCTTGGGATTTCCTAGTGCTTCCAGGCAGGAACAGTCTTGCTCTATGTACCCATTCCTAACTTCTGGAATGTCTTTGGATTCTGACCCTGTATAAAAGCTGACCATAAGAATTTTGAGTCTGAATTGTAGCTGGCAGAAAGAGGTCCCAAGAATGCTGAATTCTGCATTCAGTGCTACCTTTTCTTTTCAATGCAATGTTACTGTAATTGAATTGTCAGGAATGCACTGCATAGCCTCAATCCCTGATGAGGCACACGAGAGCTTGAACTTCACAGCATAAATCTAAAGCTGCTGCGTTCCTGGTGCCAGATCTGACCCATTTCCTTGCTATCCTCTTTAAATGCTTTGTACGTGGCTTGTTCTCTTGTCACTTTCATTTTTTTTTAAAAAAAAGAAAGAAATCATCTTTGTAGCTTTTAATAGATCACCACATTCTCTCTCCTTCTTGTTTTATTGAAAAACAACCTGATCCAGTTTAGCATTTGATCTTCGTTTTTCCTGCCTCCATTTAAAAAGCTGCCTTTCCTTTGGCTCCCATCGCAGGTCCCTGCAGCTGGCAGCCATATAAGAATGCTGGAGGGAGCTGTAGCCAGCCAGCCACGCCTGATAATGCAGCAAGGAAGGGGAGTGGGTTAGAGAGAGAGGGGGGGGAGGAGGAGGAGGAGGAGGAGGGAGGGAATGTTCTCCTGTCCTTGGATGAACTCCTCACTGGCTCACTCATTAGAGATGCTGTCACGCGGCGGCTGCTTCTTGGGAAGCTTCTTCCACACAGGGATATTTTTAGTGCCTGGTTTATCCTCTGAGCAGCAGGAACTTCTGCATTACTCTTGCTGCGTAAAACAGGCTGTCAAAGGAGCTGCCAAGGCAACGAGCTGCAGTTCAGCCAGTTTTCTCCAGCTGGGAATCGAAAAGCTTGTTCTGCAGGCAGTGCGGGGAGAAAAAAAAAGTCGCCCATCTTGATTGCATTCCTTTGCCCTCCGAGAGGAATTTCAGTCTGGAGTCTTGAGTATCATCCAACCATAATTAAATTGGAGAAGCTGCCCTGGCCTTAAAGAGAGTCAGGAAAGGCTAGCAAGTCCAAATTCTCCAAAGAGCGGGCCAGAAGCATCTCCTTATCTGACATGTCAGGACAATGCAGGCACATCGCACATACCACCACAAAGCCACAAATTTTATTTATTTATCAAATCTATATGGCCACCCATCTCATGAAAAATTGACTCTGGGCAGTGTACAAGTTTAAAAACAATAAACATATAAAATCAATTATTACTAAACAATTTAAAAATTCCAAGAGAGCAACAAATTTTAACAATAATATTGGAGCCACCTCAATATCTCACCAGTCCCCTGGGGTCCCCAGGCCTGCTGACATAATCAGATCCTGGGGAACTTCCAGAAAGATATTCCAGATATTCCATAAAATGGGTGCCATGGTCTGATAGTTGTGATGTGCTGCATACTGAGTAAATCAGAACATGGGTAGTTCTCCACTTACAACAGTTTGTTTAGTGACCGTTCAAAGTTACAATGGCACGGAAAAAAAGTGACTTATCACCATTTTTCACACTTACGACCATTGCAGCATCCTTATGGTTTCTTAAACAAAATTCAGATGCTTGGCAACTGACTCATTATTTATGACGGTTTCAGTGTCCCAGGGTCATGTGATCATTTTTTGTGACCTTCTGACAAGCAAAGACAATGGGGAACCCAGATTCACTTAACAACCATGTTACTAACAACAACTGCAGTGATCCACTTAACAATTATGGCAAGAAAGGTTGTAAAATGGGGCAAAGAGCCTTGATGGCGCAGCAGACTAAGTACTGTTAAATAAAACCAGCTGCCTGTAATTACTGCAAGTTCAAATCTCACCAGGCTCAAGGTTGACTCAGCCTTCCATCCTTTCAAGGTAGGTAAAATGAGGACCCGGATTGTGGGGGCAATAAGCTGACTTTGTATATATATAAAAAAAGAACACCGCTTGGGGTAGGAGGGCAAAAGCCCTACTAAGCAGGTATATACAAAAGTATGAAGGCTATTGCTTAACGCATTGTAAGCCGCCCTGAGTCTCTGGAGAAGGGCGGCATATAAATTGAACTAATAAATAAATAAATAAATAAACTCACTTAACAACTGTTTCACTTAGTAACATAAATTTTGGGCTCAATTGTGGTTGTAAGTCAAGGACTATCGGTACAGGTAGTCCTTGAGGTACGGCCTTAATGGAGCCAACCCATTACGGTCCTAAGTCAAAAATATCATAAAATGAATGAGACTCAATTTTACTACATTTTTAATCAAATCCATTAATTGAATCAAATGGGTCGCTAAGTGAATGAAAATCGGGTTTACTATTTCCTCCCCTTTGTTAAATGATTGCTGCCATCATTAAGTGATCAGAGAGGCTTTAGGGTAGAACTTCTGACTGTTCCCCATCAGCTGTTTCCGGCAAGGTGGTGCAAGCCTTCCACCCAGGAATGATCGCGCCTCCAGGCAGGCACCCAAAATGAGGTTGGGGGAGAGTTACAGGGAGCCGGACTTGCAGCCTGGGGAAAAAACATTGCTGTTGCTGATCAGTTCTTTAAGATTAAAATATGATAGTGAATGAAAGCAGAAGAGCTGAACTGGAAAAAAAAGCTTAGGAATATGTCTAGGATAGCACATTACTGGCTGAAAGCAAAAATGACCTCAAGCATCTATTATCAACAGCAAGGAACAAGATCTCAAAATAGACCTGCGCTATGTGAACAAGCCAAAGATCGATAATTTTACCTTGACAGAGAATAAATAGAAATAGTTAACAATTTCAGTTAGCTTGGATCTTTAATCAATAATAAAACCACAAAGAGCCAAAAATTGCTCTTGGAAAAAAAGGCCATAAAGACCAGAGACAAGATTCTTCAATGCAGTGATATTTCTTCTATAAAGATTCAACTTGTTCAGATGATGATGTTTTCAATAATAACCTGTGGATAAGAAAGTTGGACAGTGAAGTGACAAAAGCAGAAGAAAATAGATTCTTTTGAATTGTGGTCCTGGTAAAAGATACTATGAGTGCTAAGGACTGCACAAAGAACACATCAGTTAATAGTGGAGGAAATCAAGCATAGGCAAGCCTATTCCTTTCATCAGGTTGGACACCTGATGTGAAGAGAATGATCAGTATAGAAAGATATCCTATTTAGCAAGGTTGAAGGAAAACAAGACTCGGAAGACTGGTAATGCAATGGATTTAAACAATAACAAGAGTTGTGGATGTCACTGCAGCAACAATTAGTTTCCTGACTGAAGACTGAGGGCAATTATCCACTAGGCTGCCATGAGTCAACTTTGACCTGACAGCAACAACATGTCACAGCTCCTATGATCTTTTTGCTGTCTGTGCATTTCAGATCCAAGGCAACTAATTCCTCAATTTGAAGATAGATAATAATTCAAAAACGGATCCCTATAAAAACAGATCTTGATGCAAGAGTACCACGGTGATTATAAAAAGATGGCATAGATATGAAGGAGGTGCTGGGACTCTTTGGAGCAAAACATTCTGGTAATTATGTTAGGGTTTATTGCTATTGTATATGAAAGTCCTTCCCTTACCTTAGATGTCTGGACTTACCAGGTTTTGATGTGATGGTGACTAAATCCCCTTAAAAATAATTGAGTAATTCATCCTTTCCCCTAGGTAGTTTGTTCCTTTGCAGGAATAGGGCTTACAGCCACATGAAGAGATGTTAGTTGCTCCTCTAGCTTACTTGTTAAGCTGTTTTAACAATACAGTACTAGATAGTTTAGATTTCAGTTCTCATTAGTTACAGCAAGAATGGGCAATAATTAGGAATCACGGGAATCAGGAATTCCTGCCTGAGCAGGGAGTTGGATTTGAAGCTCTCCAAGGTCCCTCCCAATTTTGCTCTGTTCTGTTAACATATGAATTGAAGTTCAAAATATCTTGATACTAGATTACCTGTCCACATCTAGTTCTAGTGCCTACAAGTAGTTTATGATCATTGATAACTTTGAAAGTTCCCATAATACACTTTGTATGCACTATAGATATATATTAATTGTACCTGTTGGGTTGGGCGATTGAGGAGGCAGAAACAAGGTAATGACAACAGCTCTTTAATGTACAGTGAGACTTCATCAAAGGTTACAGGCAAACAGCTCTCCTTAAATACCTGGCCGGCCGGGGAGCTGACCAATCACAAGTGACCTATTGTAGTTTAAATCTCCCACCAAACCTATATACATAACACCCTTCCCCTCCCAGAAGGCACTTAGTCTATACATTTGCATACAAAATCGTGCAGGTGACCTAGTTGACCTGCGCAGTTCAGTCTGAGGCATGGCGTCGAGACGGTCAGAGGAACCTTTCATTTCTCACAGCTCCGCCAATGGAGCCTCCTGGATCTCGTTGGGGGCGTTGATGTCCTCAGCTGGGAGTGGCGTCTCGCTGGGGCGGTGCTGGATCCTGGAGTTTGCAGCTAAGTCTTCTGACCTTCTCAGGCTTGAGCTAGCTGTTATGGAAAACCTTGGGTAATCAGGGCTTGGCATTTCTGAGTACACTTTGGGCTGTCCGGCTGACCTTTTTCTGAGTTGATTGATGTGTCTCTGCCAGAGCCTCCCATCTCCCACGTCTACAGTATACAATTTTGGGCCCTTGATGTCCATCCCGGCTACCCATAGGGGCCCCTCTGAATAATTCCTTGCAAACACCAGTGTCCCTATCTGAAACTCCCGTAACTTCTGGTCGGTTCCTCTAAATCTTTCCAGGGAGTCGTTGGGGTGTAATCGGTCCAAGGTACACCTGAGCTTCCTACCCATGAGGAGTGCCAGATGCCCAACTCTGCCAGGTACCCCTCAAATTGTGTGGCAGTGAATTTGGGCCTGTTATCTGATACGAGGGTATCGGGCAATCCATGGGTAGCAAAGAGTTTCCAAAATACTCGAATTACCACTTCAGAGGTTGTGGATTGCATCAGGGCAATCTCCAGCCATTTGGAGTAGGCATCAATGATTATCAGGAATGTTTGACCATGGAAAGGGCCTGTGAAGTCTATGTGGATTCTTCCCTAGGGCCCTTGGGGTCTCTCCCATTTCCTGACTGGCACTGTTGGGGGATCTGGTCTGGATTCCTGGAAGGGTTTACACTTCCCCACCCACTCAGTGATGTCTTTATCCATCTGGGGCCACCAGACGTAGCTTCTGGCCAGCCCCTTCATCCGTACAATCCCTGGGTGCTCTTCATGAAACATTTTTAAAAAATTTTCCCTTAAGGGTAAGGGCACAATGACGCGGTCACCCCACAACCGACAACCCCCTTGCATAGACAGTTCATGCTTTCTGGTACAGAATGCTTTGAATTCCACGCCCTCAGTCTTTGCTGGCCAACCCCTTGTGACCCAACTCATGACAGTTTTCAGCATGTGGTCTTCATCTGAGGCTCTCGCTACTTCCGTGGAAGTGAGAGGCCCCAAGTCCAAAACATCAATAACGAGAACTGGTGTCTCCGGGGTTGGGTCTTCTAAGAGGTCCGGTAGCGGGCAGTGGCTGAGGGCGTCAGCATGTCCCAAATTCAATCCCGGTCGGTGGACAAGTTGGTAGGAGTAAACTGCCAGGAATACAGTCCACTGTGTCATGCGTGGAGACAAGGCAGCGGGGCTGGGCCGATTCCCAGTCAGAAGGCCCAAGAGTGGATGATGGTCCGTGACCAATTTGAAATGTCAGCCGAATAGATATTCATGAAATTTCTTGACCCCCGACACTGCTGCGAGGGCTTCTCTGTCCAGCTGGCTGTAATTCCATCTGCGCTGGACAGGGTTCGTGAATAATAGACGATGGGTGCCTCTAGCCTATTTGGTAGTCGCATTATACTGAATCAAGAAACTGTCCATGGATAAGAGTTTTTTCACTGCGTTGAATGTGGTAGCTTAAGCCTTCCCCAAGACCCAAGGTGCATTTTTGGCCAATAACCGGTGTAGTGGTTTGGCGACCGTTGTTTTGTCTCTCAGGAATATGGCATAAAAGTTGAGGAGACCCAAGAAAGTCTGTAGCTCCAATCTGTTTTTTGGCATGGGCGCATTTTGGATGGCCCTTATTTTGGTCTTGGTGGGGTGTATTCCCAATTCGTCCACCTGGTACCCCAGAAACTCCACAGAGGGAACTGCAATCATGCACTTGTTCCATTTTACATAGAGTCCAGCCTCTCTGAATTTCACCAAAACTCACCTGAGTCTGTCCCCTAGCTGATTCTCATCTGCTGTGCTAATAAGTACATCATCAAAGTAGGGCACTACCCCTGGCAGTCCCTGTAACAGATGCTCCATGGTACTCTGGAAAAGTCCAGGGCTATGCTGACTTCGAATTGAAGTCTGGTGCATTTGAATGCACCTCTGTGGGTTACTATAGTCTGTGCGTCCGCAGTAGTGCCATCTACCAGTAGTTGCTGGTACGCCTGTGCAAGATCAAGTTTTGTGAAGTTCTTGCCAGGGCCCAGCAAATGAAGCAAATGATGCACAATTGGGACGGGGTATGTTCTCTGCTGAAGAGCCTTATTTAATGTGCATTTGTAGTCTGCGCAGATACCCACAGACCCGTCTGACTTGACCGGGGTCACTATTGGGGTCTCCCAATTGGTGTGGTCTACCGGAACTAACACTCCTTGCTTGATTAGTTTATCCAATTCCAAGTCAATTTTGGGCTTAAGTGCAAATGGCACTCGTCTAGCCTTCAGTCTGATCGGAGCTACATTGGAGTCTAGATTAAAAGAAATAGGGTCCCCACAGACTTGCCCAGCCGGTCATCGAACATGTCCTGGAACCCCTGCATGAGATCATCCTTCAGGGTGCTGCCACTGGTGCTGTGGACGCCGGTGAATCCCATTCCTAGGGCCTTGAACCAGTCCAGCCCTAGGAGGCTCGGTAGGGTTTCGCTGACCACGGTGAGGGGTAGCTCCTTCCGGTATTCACCATACGTGACCTGGAACATGCCCACTCCTACCACAGGGATGTGGTTCCCCGAGTAATCCCGAAGCTGGATTCGCTGGATCTGGAGCTGGCTCTTCTTGACGCTGAGAAGGATGGTCTTCAGGGTGGCCCAGGACATGATGGACAGGGATGACCCGGTGTCAATCTCCATCTAGCAGGGTTGTCCTTCGAACTTTGTGTGGACCTTCTTTTCGATGGTCGTGCTGGCCTGGCCGATCCTGATGCTGCAGGTCTCGTGGCTTTGAAATTCGCACCTTTTCTTTTGGTCACCATCTTTATTGGTCCGTTTGTGCCGTGTTGGCTCTGATTGGCTGAAATTGTCCCAGGGCTTGTGGTTGACCGATAGGCTTGCCTGGCAGACTCTCACCAAATGGCCCTTCTTTTCGCAACGTCTGCAGATGGTGTCCCTGAAAGGTTTGTCTCTGGTGTACCCTTCAGTAGCTCAAGCAGCTTCCACATCACTCTCTCTGTCTCGTGTCTATCTTTCAGTTTGGAAGACGACCTCGTCCAACTCTTCCTCGTTGCTGGTTTGGGTGGCCTCTCAGTGTACTGGCGTCGACCTCGGGGCTCCTTTTGAGTTGGCTGGTCATTGCAGTGTCTCCGCAGCGTTGGTCAATGACTCGTGTGCCCTAGCTTCATTGAGGGCGTTGGGTAGAGTCAAATTTGATCTTGCGAGCAACCTTCTCTGTAAGCGTATATCTCTTACACCACAAATTAGTTGCTCTAGGAGCGCATCATCGAGGTCCCGGTATTTGCAGTGCATCGCAGCCTTACGGAGGGCAACCATGAGTACGCTGATCGGCTTTCCTTCATGCTGTACTCATTGCTGGAGCTTGTAGCGCTGCACATTTTCGATGGTACAAGGGCATAATGTGCCTTAAGCGTGGCTTGTAGCACTTCCCATGAGATGATCTGGACTGGAGTCGGTTCCGAAAGTGACTCCGCCATGTCAAAGACCTCCGGTCTGCAGGGGCTCAGGAACAGGGCTCTCTTGCGGTTCCCGGGAAGGCCCTGCATGTCGCTGGCTTCCAAGGCACACTCGAACCAGATCATGTATGACCCCACTTCTCTCTGGCTGGGTCGAAAGGCTTTGGCGGTACAAACGCAGACATCGTGGTAGTCCTGCTGTGTACGGCTCATCAGTCTGGCTGAATCCACTGTAGGTAGCTCTTTCTCGGCTTGCTTCTCAGTGCCTCAATCCCACCTTGATCGCCAATGTTGGGTTGGGTGATTGAGGAGGCAGAAGCAAGATAGTGACAACAGCTCTTTAATGTATAGTGAGACTTCAGCAAAGGTTACAGGCAAACAGCTCTCCTTAAATACCTGGCCGGCCAGACAGCTGACCAATCACAAGTGACCTGTTGTAGTTTAAATCTCCTGCAAAAACTATATACATAAAAGTACCATTATCTCATATTAAGACACTAGTTTAGCTTTCTAATGGTAAGTCTTTATTGCATAACAGAGCATAAATTGGTTTCCAGGTCTCATTCTTTGATGGGTGAGAAAGACTCTTGTTTCCTTGACCAAATAATTCAAATCTCCACCGATGCCTTGGTGCACTAACATGTTTCTGCCTTAGAAAAAAATTAGAAACCAGCTTCTGTATAATAAATGAGTTAATTTCTGTCAAAAAGCCTCACATCCTATCTTAATACATGGAAAATTAATGAAAGGTGAAGTGAACAAGTTAAAGACTTCAAATATTTAAGAATACATTTTCACATTTTATTTGTTGGATTCTCCAATTTACCAAACTCATGACGTGAGTGCAGAAAAAACTTCCAATATGGCAATTAGATTTATAAGCCATAATAAGCCAACAATTATGTGCCTGCTGCAGTCAAACTATTCAAAGTCAAACTATTCAAAGCTGTGTGATGCCCAGATCTGGGCATATAAAGCATATTTACCTTGGAAGCCATTTAGTTTAATTTTCTGAGAATCTCTCAGTCAAAAGAATGGACTTCTCCAGCAGATGCTGAGTTGTGACTGTTTTTATTCTCACTTTTTATGAAGTCTGATTGGTTTTTATTAAAGTAAATTTTACTTTATTTTATCACAATCCTGTCCTCAAGTAACAGTTCTCACCAGATGTTGGATTCAACCTTTTTAAAGTTATGACTATTATGTAAGTTGTCATGCTATCTGGATATCTTTCCAAATGATAATTTAGCAATAAACGAACAAACACTGAAAGTTGACATCTTTATTACTTGGGATCCTTCCTGAGCTTCAAACTTCTAATTTATTGTTAAGTGATTTCTCAGCTGAGATCTGTTCTCCATACAATCTGCTTTATTCAACTTTAAACTGAATAAGAACTTCTGGGCTTGCTTTGTCCAGAGACTAAGATCAGGAGCTGGAGTGCAATTTCAAATCATGTATGTTATTTATGTGCAATTGCTATCCTTAAAATACGTTTTTAACACTGATGACCTGTGCACCCTATTCTTAGTGTGAAGCCTTTGTGCAGATTATAGTATAACTTTCTTCTGAGGTTTGTCAATAGTGTTAGCTCCTTGGAATATCTTCCAAGAAACTTCAATTTATGGGATACAGACTGAGATCATGAGGAAATTCCACCTACCCACTTATATGCATTCTGCTCTTACTCTCTGTTTACTTTCCCATTTCTTCTCTGAGGTTGCTGAATTTCTACTATTTCAATAAAATAAAAAGTATAGATTCCTAGTTGTCTCTGCCAACAAAGTCTTTGTGTTTTAGTATAGTAGAAATTATCTCCTTGTTAGATTTAGGCCAGATTTCTTATGTAAGTCTAGAAAAAGAGGCACTTGAAAATATTGAATATTGAAACTTTTTTTGTGCCATAAATAAACAGCATGCTAATTTATGTAGTTGTATAAACATCTGCAGGAGCAAGATAGGAGTTCAAGAAGGCATTTAAAACTTTCTTTCTCTGGTATATTTGTTCCACATTGCATAAAGATTAAAATCCTGCAACAGTGTTCCTATTCTAGGCCATCTGGATAACTAGGAATAAAGTTAAGAAACTTGAATACATCATTAGAATGATTCCAAATAGAAATAAAAAAACCAATGAAATTATGCTTTTAATTATAATATAGTATACCCTAACATCCATCACCCCCTTTCAAAAAATCTATTTCCTTTGTTACATAAAGAGAATATGTGACTCAGCCAAGATTTTGAATTTGAGATTTGAGTTTCAAAGCCAATAAGATACAAATTGAAACAATTAAATTCAATGAATGATTCAAACATAGGCAATAATTTTAGCAGAATGGGATCAAAATAGAATGATGTATATTTAGAAGACATTAACTATTTCAGTTTAGCCTTATGAGTTTCATTACAATAAAATCTTGAAATATTCCTTCTGCAGATATAGATAGCTTCTAAAGATACAGACAGCTCCCTGTATCTTTTGCGCAGAAATTCAGAAATTTATTTACTGTACTGATTTATATATTACCCACCTCACAATTATGACTCTGAGTGGCGAACATAGGTTTAAAAAACCAATGGAATAAATTTAAAATCACTGTTGCATTCTGGACTAGTTGAAGTTTCCAAGTGCGAGGGCAACTTTGTATATAGAGTATATTGCAGTAATCCATTGAGGAATGATCAAGGCATAAGTGACTGTGAACAGTGCCTCAAAGTCCAGGGGAAAGTACAATTAATTCAAAACACAAAGTTGCATAAAGGTTGCATCCTCACCACTGCTGCCTTCTGTTCTTCAAACAGGAACCATGAGTCCAAGAGAGCTCCCACATTACAGATGGGCTCTTTCTGGGGTTATATAATCCTCTCAAAAACTAAAGGTAGAAAAACTCCAGATCCAGGAAGTCTAAAGTCACTCAGTCTTGCTAGATTTGAGCTGAAACATGTCCTTCCTCATTCCTAATTGACCCCTGGAGCCCAACTTTACAAACAGAGTCTCACATCTGCACGGCAGTGCCTCTAAAAGCCATTAGAGAATCACAGATGACCATAGCTGTTCCACTACCACTACCCTGGAGACTTGACTAATGCCACACCAGAAATCCAGACATGTACAGTACATTTCTGAACTCCCACTTGTGGCCATCTAAATTTCTGTAATACCATACAGGCCAGGTTGGCTCTCTCATTTATAATTAAGTCAGGGATGAGGGAAGGTTTATTACAAGCTGCCATGACATCAAAAGCTCTATCCCCATCATCAACCTAAAATCACCATCAAGAGGTAAATGACTTGATTCATTGGTCACTTCTGGACAGCATTTAATGGTTTCACGTTAACAACTCCTCCCCAATTAAAATACACACACACACATACACACACACACACACACAAAAATTCAATTCCTCCCATCCACTTTCATTGAGCAACTAGGGGTACAACTTCCCCACTCTTCCTAGCTGGAAAACCTAAGGCTGGCCAGTCCTCTACAAATCAATTCTCATCCGAGGGGAGATTGCTAGAGCCAGTCACAGCCTCTTCCTCCAACCTTATCATTTCAATGAAGAAAAGACTATTCATTATTATGCTTCCAACAGAAGAGAATATCTGTAGCTCAGGGTTGAACTGTGGAGTTCCTGGTGCTCTCTGAGCTGTCAACATAGTCAACATCATCATTACTGATGATGTTACCCTGTTGAGTAATGAAACATCTGCAAGTAAGCAACTAAGTTCCAGAGAACACCAAGAACTTCACATTACACTGTCCTTTAAGTTAAAGACAATACATTAGGTATTGATTTGATTGGTTGAACTGGATGATTTTCTGGACGATAGGTTTATTGGCAGAACTCATTGGCATATTTAGTCATCTGGAAATGATACATTATGTGCTACTTAGGCAGTAATTTGTGGGAAAAATAGTTATTTGTTTATTTTATTTATTTAGAAAATTTATTTGCCACTCATCTTGTATCCAACATCTCTAGGCGGCTTTTATTATTAGGACGTATGTGTTATCTGTCCTGAACATTTAATACACTATGATACCAAAAAATAATCCATACACACACAGTTGTTTAATACCAAACATTCTATTAGTTTTTCCTCACAACTGAGACAGATTAAATCAGGAGTCCCCAACCCCAGGGTTGCAGCCTGTTGGGAACTGGGCCGCTGAAGTGGTGGATGAGTGCAAGAAGCTTCATTTGTGCGTGTCCAGGATGTAGGTTGCACACATGAAACCATTCCCATACTGAAACCGCCAAAGCTGCTGGCATCGGTCTGCAGAACCAAAAAGCCTGGGGACTCCTGATTAATAAGGACTTATTACAGCATAGGCAAATGGTCTGAGAGGTAAAGAAGAATAAAAATAAAATATCTGAATTTGAGGGAAGTTAGAAGAACAGAGAAGAAAGGGGAAAAAAAACAAAATGTAAAAGTGCAGCTGAATAAATCTGAAAATCTCTTTTTACTTTCAAGCAAACCTACTTAAACATATTTTATTAGAGGAGTGAGACAAAACAGCAGAACAGGCCTCCCCAACCACTCTGATAGGCAGACTTTGTGCTTTTATAAAATTCATTGGCTGGTTATGTTAATATCTGAGAGCCCATCACATCACTCAATTTGCCCCTTTAGGTTTCATCATATATGGAAGAAAGGATACAGCGTTGTTTCAGACCTTGTAAAACCAGAAGCACCAAAAACACCATTAAAAGCCACTCAAGGCACATGATTCAATCCAACACTTCAGACTGCCCCATGAATTCACTTTCAGGCATCAAAGTGAATCACCCTTTCAAGGCTTCACATAGTCTTTGAAAGGACATCTGGAAGCTTTGTTGCTAATAAAATTTACTGATGAGCAATAAAGTTGGCTCAAAATATATGAAAATATGTATACTCGGCTAAGAAGAATCAGAAGCAAGGGATTAAGAGAACCTGCACACTCTGGGGTTCTCAATATTTATATTATCGTGCACAACTGGCCCAGAAGTTAATAAAGACGAGCCAGAAGTAAGTGGAATCACCAGTGTAGTGGAATTGTTAGCTATTGCAATTATAAGCTTACCCAGGAAAGTAACCTTGTAGACAGAAAATAATAGAAGAGAAGAAAATACATGTAACTGTGGAGTCCTTGGTGGTCTCTGAGCTTGGTTGTTGGCTTGCAGACATTTCATTAATGTATCAATTCATTAAAATAAATGTTTCTATCTGGCCATTTTCTCTATAACTACCTGTAGGAATCTATTGTACTAAAGTATCTGTTTTCTTTTGATACATAATTTAGGTAAATATTTTCTACATGAGGTATTCTGTCTTTCAAGATTGAGGGATATTTAATTATGCTTCAATATCCATTCTCCTTAATCTTGATTTTTTTAACATTTTTTCTTGGGCTTATTTTATATGAAAACATAATATTCTTCTGAAATGAGTTATTTATGGGGCACAAAAATGGCAGCCACCCCCCATCACCAAAAGACCATCATACCCACAACAAGAGAAATGCTTCTACTTTGAACCCAGTGACGGTGGTGGAGGGGGAAAAAGTGAACATGGGCAGTTTTCCAGCTAAACATTCTGAGCCAGAAAACATTTGGCTGGATTTATTAAGTGTTAGACAGATGAAAGATAAATAACGTCTGATCTTGCTGTGCAAAGAGAGGGGAGGTGTAATTACAAAGAAATGCAGACGGCTTAAAGTGGAAGTCAAACTGTTCTGAGGAAATACTATTTTGAGTGTTACAGAACACACAGGATTGCACTTAGAAGCTGCTTTTAGCTCAGTGACCGAGGGCTGATCCTAACACCCTCCATAACCTATCGTTGAAGATTCCCAACAAACCCTATGAAGAAGACATGTCTTCAGGATGCAACTTTTCACCTCATCTCTAGCCCACAGCTAGAGCACAGCTAGAGCACAGAGCACAGCTTTTAGGTGCTCTGGTTTTAAAGTTCTTTTCTTTTTTTGAAAAAAAGTTTTATTTTAAATTAAAATAAAAAACAAATTAAAAAACATCATCCTTACAAACAATTATAGACAGCACCTCAATCGGTCAAATCATTTTGTGCTTACAATTTTCCAAATCTCATCATATAATAATTATTCTTCAATTGAACAGAAGATAAGTATTTAAACATTTCATCGAAGTTTCATTTTATATATGCTATCTCATCTCCATATTTTTTTGTCAAACCACTGATAAAATATCTCCCATATCAAATAATATTGTTTATCTTCCTGTTCTCTTATTTCAAATGTCAATCTACTCATTTCAGCACAGTCCAACATTTTCTTAATAATTTCTTCATCAGTAATTATCTTCTCTCCTTTCCAATTTTTGGCAAATACAATTCTAGCCGCTGTTAAAATATTCACAATTAAATATTGCAATTCTGTATTAAATGTCTGGTAAGATCCCCAATAAAAATATCTCTGGTTTAAAGTCAATATGTCTCTTTGTCATTTTTTCTAACCATGTTTGTATCTCAGTCCAAAATCTCTTCGCTTCCACGCATGTCCACCACATATGATAATAAGATCCTGGAATTTGATGACACTCTGGTTTTAAAGTTCTTTTTTTTCTAATGTTTTCTCCAAACAAGCTTGCCATATATAGGCTTAGGACCACAATTGAGCTTTAATGGCAACTGCCAGCACTTTGAATTGTACCCAGAAACATTGGCAACCATGCTGCTCACACAGTAGGGGTATTACATTTATCAAATATTCACACTATTTACTAACCCTGAGGCCACATTGTGCACCAGTTGAAGCTTCTGAATTCTCTTCAAGGGCAGCCCTATGGCATGGCAGTAATCCAAGTGAGAGGTCACAAGGTCACAATATATTTTGTGTTTCTGGGAAATACATCTGGGCATTACAAGTTATTGTTACTTATCGCTACTCCCTTGTAGTACTTACAAATTTGGGATACTTGAGAGCCAGTGAGAAAATAGAGAAAAGTTCTAATAAGTTTTTCCCTTCCAGCATGATTGACGAGAGATAGGTGCAGAGGATGAGCATCTGACTTCCCTCCCATTTCTCCCTCACCCATTTTTTGCAGATGGATTATTTTTGGACATATATTTACCTGTTTTCCAGAAGACTGGAGTTCTGTTTTCAGAAATATTCTGAGGGATAGTTTATTGATGCAGAACACTGACATGCCAGCAACCTGTCACTTGAGCAACTTGAAAAATGGCTAAAATATCTATCGCAGGTAGCCAATCTATATTGCTTAAACCCACCCACACATTAAAAAGCGTCACTAGTTTAAAAAAAGGTGTTTTTCTCACCAAGTGGTGATGCTGGGTGGAAGGATGCACAAAGCCAGGGGAATCAACCAATCACTGTTCTTTGTTTGATCTGCAGTAAAACTGTTAAGAACAGTACCACTCACAAGACTTGGTAGTAAAGAAGATGATCTTGATCATTAGGGCAATGCATATTATTCCAGCTTACTTTTCTACCTGTTCAAGGACTAGAAAAATTATTTTCTAGTCATTGAGCACATTATTATGGCTGTTAGGAAGAGTTGTTCAGCCATCTAGCGGAATATCAACTTTGTTCTGTTTATGAGTCCATAACGGGTTGCACCAGGAAAATATTGACCTAATGATCCCTAGAAGTCCTCAATTTTGTTTGTGTATATAAAGAGAAGGGGTTTCCCCTTGGAAGCTCACTTTTCCTACAAAGCTTTTAGAGGTAAACATCTCAGTTGTTATTGAGGGTGAGGCCCAGCGTTTTGGTTGCTGCTGCAAAATGCAAAATGTTGATCAATAATAAAGCTCCTCTTATTTGAGATCTTATTAGTGATGAATAGGCTGACTTGGCATATATTACCAATACCTAGCTGGGCCCAAAAGCAAGAAACGGTCTCCTTCCTGAAATGTGCCCATCTGGGTGAAGGGTATGTCACTAGCCAATAACCCAGGCAGAGGAGAGGCAGAGGAGAGGGGATAGCAGTTGTTATCCAGGAGTCTCTGTTGGTCTTCAAGGATGTTGCTCCACAAGTTGCCAACTGTGAGACCCTGCTTTTGAAGATATTATTGGAATATCTACTGTACCAGCCTCTGCTGCATGCGTAGCAACCTCCTAGTTGAAAATAAACTGTTTCAACTCTTACCCTCAAAACGATGCTATAGAGCACTGCACACCAGAACAACTAGACACAAGAACAATTTTTCCCAAATGCCATCACTCTGCTAAACAAATAATTCCCTCAACACTGTCAAACTAGTTACTAAATCTGCATTACTATTAATCTTCTCATCATTCCTATCACCCATCTCCTTCCACTTACGACTGTATGACTGTAACCTTATTGCTGATATCCTTAAGATTTATATTGACTGTTTCCCTATGACTATCATTAAGTGTTGTACCTTATGATTCTTGATGAATGTATCTTTTCTTTTATGTACTCCGAGAGCATATGCACCAAGACAAATTCCTTATGTGTCCAATCACACTTGGCCAATAAAGAATTAATTCTATCTGTCTGTCTGTCTGTCTGTCTGTCTGTCTGTCTGTCTGTCTGTCTATCTATCTATCTATCTATCTATCTATCTCTATCTATCTATCTATCTATCTATCTATCTATCTATCTATCTATCTATCTATCTATCATCTTGTCTGAGCTCTTGGGCGCTGTTTCAGGGTAGGCTGTGGAATTCACCAGGCTTATGGTCTTGGAGAACTTCAATGTGTCCCTGGGGCCAAACTGAGAACTTCAATTTGTCCCTGGGACCAGCCTTGGAAATGGTTGTGGAATTCATTGCCACCATCATTACCATAGGCCTATCTCATGATCCAAAGTGGCTACACATCAGGCATGGTTTTCTCACCATTTCTCGCAAGTGGATTAGGAGGCCCTTCTTTCAGTAGCTATGCAGTCGATATGAACTACTGCAATGTGCTGTACATAGGACTACCCTTGAAAAGTATCCAGAAGCTGCATTTGGAACAGTTTGGACAGTTGTGGATGACCCTGAGGCTTCCTATGTAACACCTCTGCTTTTGAGCTGCATTGGGTGCCGGTTTGTTTCTGGGTCCAATTCAAGATATTTAAACTTTAAAATCCTTCCTAGCATGAGCCCAAATTATCTGAGGAACTGTTTTGTCCCAATTACATTGGCCTGACTCATCCCGTCAGGCTAGAGGTACATGTTGCAGACCCTGTCAATGAAAAAATTTGAACTGGCCGGTCTAGGAAGAGAACCTTGTCTGTCATTGCTCTCACCCTATAGAACTCTTGCCCCCTGGATTGAGGTTGTCCCTCTTCTTCTGATTTTCTGGAAGAGTATTAAGACCTGGCTCTGCCAACTAACATGGGGATCCAAGAATGGAATGCAATCTTGGTAGTAGCTGGTAGCTTGAGGGCATTAGTTCAGTCTTTTTAACTTTATTTTTGTATGGATTTTATAGGTTTTTTACTCTGGTTTTTTTTTTATCCAGAGTCACTTAGAAAGTGAGATGGACAGTGTATAAATCAGATTAATAAATAATGTTCTTCTTTCCTCTTAAGTATGCCAAGAATGGTATAAACTTCAATTTTTAAAATATGGATTAAGGAATTGCAATAATCTTTCTTTGGTCTGCAACAGCAATTGTTCTCCGAATTGTTATGCTGAAAGGAAACATTTTCACTAATCTGGAGCATTATCTAGCCCAAGTTTGCCCCATATACTGAATGTACTGAAAGAAGTAACACAGTGCCACCACTTGGTCTGAAGACAGGAGATAGGAGAGAGCAAGACAAATCAATAAAAATACTCTAAGAACAGATCAAATTATATTCGTATATAACACATATATAATACAGATAATTTATGACCACAATTGGGATTGAAGCATCTATCGCTAAGTAATAGATTTGTTAAGTGAATCTGGAGCATTATCCAATTTTGCAACAACAACCATTTGTTGTTGACAAACCATTTTTTGTCATGGTTTTTAAGTAAATCACCTGAGATTGGACAACCATTTATCTGAAACGGTGTAGTGTGCCCTACCTGAGCAGGGGGTTGGACAAAAAGACAACCAAGTCCCTTCCAACCCTGTTATTCGGTTATTCTGTTTAGGCAAATTTGGTTTCTCCCATTGACTTTGCTTGTTAGGATACTGCAATGATCATAAGTCATAAGTCACCTTTTCAGTCCTTCATAATTTCAAATGGTTGTGGAATTAATGATCATAATACAAGGAGTGCCTGTAAAAAAGGATACAAATTGGGCAGAGATACATGATCCAAAAAACACCAAAGATAATTTTAAAATACCTATGACATTTTCAGATTTCAACTGATCTAAGTGGGTGCATATTCTTTCAAACTGAACTTTGAATCAATGAATTAATCCACAGAATCTTTCTGGGCTATTTAGGAGAATTCCCAGATATTAACAGCATTTCCAGAGTCTCACAATCATTTGAGGGGTTAATTCAACCCATGCAAGTTTTCTGCATTTGTGGACAGAACAGAATCAAATGAAAAATGGATTTTTTTTGCTCTAATGTTGACGTATGTTTTACACTGGTTTATGTAGATATGATAATTTTTTTGCTTTTTATATAGCAAGCTAAATTTGGCTCATGGTGAGTAGTTTATGAACTAGCTTGTTGAGTAAACCAGTTAGTATCTTGGATGTGGGTATGGGATCATTATATAAGTCATAATAGAAGTCATAATAAGTTGCATTTCTTTAGTACAGAATGCTCTGTCAATGCAGTAATTTTATTATTTGGATATACTTACCCAGCCTGGATTTATGAATGGGTAGGCAGATGCCACTTCCCCATTGTGACTCTTTCTCATAGTGTATATTTGGGTCAATTTACAAGAAAAGATTGGCAAACATGAAGACAACAGGAAGGAGGGAAATTCCAGTAATAGCCTCTGGCTCTTCTCAATTTTTAAGAATGGGAAGTCACTGAACTTCTCATTGGGGATTTCAGTTTCTGCTTCATGAGGAAAAAGATCCTTTTCTCTAACCTTTGCTTAATGTTAGATCTTCGCAGCAACTGACAAACACACCTTGTCCCTATTCTGTGCTACTCTTTGTATCAGAGACATGCATTTTTGTCAGCTTCCTGGCAAGAAGAAAGGTATTTGAAATAAGTCATTAAGAGACTACCATTGATCTGGACTTGGAGGATGAAAAGGCCTTGGCCTTGGCCACCAGTGCTGTTCCTCAGGAGGAACTCTTTCTCCAGCTCATACTATACTTTCAGCAGTAGGATTTGTTGACATTCAAGAGTTCATATGAAGTTAGCTAAGCCTCAGAATTATAGCTCAGCCTTCAGTTGCTATTTGAAAAAGGCCTGAGGGGAGTTTACAACTCCCATCTTATCATGGCCAATTGCCAAGTCTACTGTTAGTCTCCATCTGTGATGGGGAAGATTTTTGGACTTCGGAGTTCAGTCAGCGATCAGAATGACTCAAGCCTTGCATTGGATGCATCATACATTCCTGCCCTTTCACCTACTGTTCATATTTGCTCAGTTCTAACAATCACATGAATCATCATGCCTAAGAATTGTTTTCCCATAACCTCCAAGTATATTTTTAAATAATAGATACCATCTAACTGTGAATTTGTTCTGTACTCTGACTGTACCTTCAAATGGAGGCTTGTTCCTCTGGAGTTGATAGGAATCTAAGCTCTAGAGCCTTTTCTGCTGATTTCATTCTTTGCAGTCAAGCATTTCTTTTCTGCAGACCAGTGCAGATACCTTTTCTATGAAGCTAACAGATGAGGGATTATTTTGGCAATATCAGCTAAACACTAAATAGACAAATAAACAATTACTGTACAGTTTTAGGGCACCTACTTGCTAAGGGCTCATATCATACTAAAAAAAGCAATATCCCCATGAAATATTAAATGAACATTTAAAGGCATGTTTTCCTTAAGCAAAGCAAGAGAAAAACAAGCCACCAGACTCAGCAATGCTTTTAAAAGGGCAATATTTATTCAGCTTTCATCTGGATTCAGAGCCCATTTCTTTGAATCTCTTCCCTGTCCAGTGCTATAACTCAGGGCAATTTCAATAACAGCTCTCACAGTGCTCTAAATAATCATATAAAGTGGGCCTAAGCTTAGTTTTAAGCTTTATTTTGGTACATCATCAGTCTACTGCTAACCTTTTCCTAATCACTTTTCAGACAAGTAGACTTCTGTGTAAGTCAGCATGTGACAAGAATCAAACTCTAATGTAAAGACCCAGAATGGCAATAAAAATAGAGACATGGTGACCTTTGGCTAGGAAGCAATTTCTCAAGTTTATTAGCCTGATGAAAGCAGGAAGTTTATTACAAGGATGAGAAAACCTTTGGTAACTGGACTAATGACAGCATAGCCATGTGGCCTTGTTTTGTCCTGTTTTGTAACAAATTGCAGAGAAAGGTTCTGTTCCAACATACCCAACTTGGTGCCCTCTACATGGACTTCCATATTTGCTAAAAAGCATAATCAGGACTGCTGCTTTGGAGTTATAAAAGTTGCAGTCTTAACTCATCTGGAAAACATCAAGTTGGAGAAATCTATTCTAAGCTTTTTTGATGTGTTGTTTCCCTCATGTTTCCCTGAGACTTCTCTAGCTTTTAAAGATGTTAAGCTAACATACATTTGAATAATTTTGTAGGATAAGCCTGGATTCATTGAAGGAAGAAAAATCAAATGGGTTTAAGGAAAGCAGACAATAATATAGATCAGAAAGAAAGAAGGTGGAGTTACCATATGGCTTTAGAGACATTAGTCCTCTTACTGGACATTGGAGTGAGAAGGGTATCAATCAGTTCTTGTCTTTCTTTACTACAACAGGTGAAACCTATGAACAAAGTGTATCCTTAGGTTTCCAGTTAATTTAAATGTCTTATACTCATTGAGCTTCAGAATATCATCCTGAGGGATAATTGTGCCATGAGATGAAAGATCAATATATAGTCAGTCAGTCAATAAAGACTAACAGTATCTACATTGTCCCAAGGGGCACCTAAGAGGAGACAAAAATTCCTAGAGGTGAATAAAAGATTCTAGCAAGTCAAATTGCTCCAGGTCTTCATATATCACGGCAATGAAAGGTAGGAGAACTCTGGGCCAAAGTGAAGTCTATCCCCATGTCAATTGGATTTCAAAATAATTTAATGAAACCCTCAAGGATCAGTATGCTTTTATATATAGATAGTACATACATTTGAAGCCTTCACTAATTCTCCAGAAGTAGAATGGAAAAAAGCCAAAAGAAACTGTATCATTAATATATAATTTTTGGATGAATCACAAATGAGTTTCTGTACGGTAAAGTAAAATGGTAACGGAATTCCTGTGGATTTTATTCCATTAGTCATTGCTGATTATAGGGGATGGTGCTCATCTCTGTTTCAAGGCCATTGAGCCATTGCCGTCCAAAGACATTTCCACAGTTATGTGGCCAGCATGACTTCACAGAGTTCTGTTACCTTCCCACCAAAGTGGTACCTATTTATCTACTTGGATTTGCATGCTTTCAAACTGCTAGGTTGGCAGGAACTGGGGAAAGGACAAGAATTCACCCCTTTGTGTGGCTCTCAGGTCTTGAACCTGGGCTGCCGGATTTCCAGCCAAAAAGACCAGCATCTTAACTACTGAGCCACTGAGCTGCCCATTCCGTATGGTACAAGTTGAATATTTATGTTAACAACCAAAGATCTAACACTCAGAAATCTAGGTGAGCAAGAAAATGATTGAAATGGCACAGACCTCTGTTTTTATTGTACCCTGTATCGATGACAACAAATAAAATGCTGGCCAATTCATTTAGCAGCTTTTCCTAAACTGGCATGCTCCATATTAGGGTTCCCATCTTTCAGCCAAGGTGGTCAGACTGAAAGTGGTTGATTGATTGTTTGATTGATTGGATGGATGGATGGATAGACAGACAGACAGATAGAGAATAGATATAGATATAGATATATAGATATAGATATAGATATATAGATATATAATCTCTGTGTGTGCGTGTAGAGAGAGAGAGAGATGATAGATAGATAGACAGGCAGATACATACATACATACATATACACACACACACACACACATACAGACGGACAGACACATAGACAGATATAATAAATTTTAATCTCCTGTATTTCAGCCAGCTTCTCCTCCCACTAATTTTCCTGAAGTTTGGATAAACATAAAAAAATGAGAAATCTGGTTGGACATGCCCTGCCCCTTTCAATTAGCACCAGTACTCAAACATTTTTCATGTCCCTCTCCTCATCCCCCTGAAACATTATAATGTAAAACAACCTATCTGCAAATATCCTACCACATATTTTTCTCTGGGACTTCAAATTTGCCTTCCCCAAATTGACAAGATTTGCTACTTTCAGCAGATACACACAAAAAACCCCGACACTTGCTTCTTTTGACTGTTCCGTATTTTATAACTGAGAGTGCACCCTGGTGTACAAAACCTAGATTGCACAACACATTCCACAAATATACCAGTATTCATATTTCTGGTGCCGCTGAGGTCCCCTTTTTTCACAATTGTACAAGTATCCCTCTAAAACAGGGCCTCTGTTTCAAATAAGTGAACGCAACTTTTTTGCAAGGCATAGTAATAGATTCACTTTATTTTGTTTAAATTCTTCTCAGTTCTGAAAGTCATATTTTTGCAACTATAAATAATGAATCACAGATTATGCATTAAAAATAATGCAAATGCTTTTTAGAAAAAAAGTGTAAAAATGACTTATATTTTCAAAGAAAGCATGAAAATCTATTGCATTATTAAGGTCAGAAAGTCACAAAACAAGAGTATATGCAAATGATAAAAGCATGGCCGTTTAATGCATATTTACACATAGGGGACACAGTTTTCCTTCCCAGAAGCTTAAAAATTTAGATGATTTGGTGATCATTTTAGCAAAGAAATGTGATTTGTAAAATGTGCAGTAATGGTTACTCATAATTTTTTTTCTTTTATCTTGAGCCTGGCCTCACTTGGATCAGACTATGGTGACACCGCTATTGTTAAAAACACCAAAATCTTCTAAATAGGCATCATCACTTAAATCTTCTTTAAGCCATGAACGCTCTTCAATTTAAGTAAATACAGAGTCTCCTTCAATTCAAAATTGATTCCAGCAATTTAACAGATGAGTCCAGACCATTTTCTTGATTGTACCACTCTGCCATTGCCTTCTTTCAATATGTTTTTTTAAAATTAATTATTTCTATGTCTAGCCTGCAGTTCTGGAGTCCCCTATCCAGTAATGAAGTTCACTGCTATATAGCTTACAAATCCTGAGAAGGTCATCCAGATGCTACCCCTGACGTCTTTCATGGAGTGAAATTCTAATTTGGGAGGGGGGACATCTTCAAATAGAAAACCAATTAAAGTGGGGGAGACACATAAAATGATGTTAATTTTAAAAGCAACAGTTTAAAATATGGCAAATGGATGACATCTCATGCCAAAGCCACTTCTGGAAAAAAGTAACGCTAAAAGATACCGATGAAGTTCTGCAAGAGTTCCATTTGTTTCAAAAAGTTAGATTTATTTATTTATTGATAGCATCAAGAAAGACAGAAAAATCACTTCAGAGCATTTATATGATAGCAACATCCTTTTCTATTTATAGTACTTCTGGAACAAGGCAGGAAGCCATATATGATACCTGACATACAGCCTGCATTATATGGAATGATGTGGACCATCAAAGTTCACAAAGGAATTTCAGCATTTATTGTATTATTAAATTATTTGGAGATGCACAGTACCCATCTTGCAAGCTTTACTCTTGTTTATGCTGTCAAATCCACTGAAAGAGTTGGAGTATCCGTCCCAGAATTCCCAATCACTATGTCTTACCTTGGAATGTTAAGAGTAGTGTTCCAACCTATCTGATGGAGATGGTAAAAATTTTGGAATTCTGAAAATATGTCATGTGTAGATCAGGGAAGGTAAAAAGATGCAAACCCTGACAGAACAGAACGTTCTCTTCTATTTCCTTTAACTTCCTCCTAATTGCTCCCTGCCAGTGCCAACTTGCTTATCTTTTTCTCTGGGTAATAAATAAAGCATGGAGCAGCACTCATGCCATCGTGTTATCTTCCGCAAAAGCTTATAAGTCACAACATTATTCTTGTATTTTTTTAAAAAAATGTTGGAAATTTGTGCTTTCAGTTGGAATTTCCAGTATTCCTTTTAAAAAAAAATCAAGATTTTCTGAAAACACAACAGCTTCTAGTAAAGGGGCAAGGAAGACATTCTCAAGTAACCATGGACCAGCGGTGAAATGCACTTACCTTTGCTACCAATTCAGAAATGAATTCAGAGTGTGTGTGAGCATGCGCACACACACACTCACTACACTCGCGCACGCCTCTTCTCTGCAAGCACAGAGGATCAAAAACGGGAAGTAATGACGTCCCGGAAGGTGGGTGGAGCCTCCTGCTGCTGGCCCTACCGGTTCGCATGAGCCGGATAGATCCAGCCAGATTTCACCGCTGCCGTGGACACCATTTTAGAATGTTAAAAGGAGAAGGGAATCAAAGGGACCAGGAAATAGCACTTGGACAAAGAGAAATCTTGTCACACTGACCCCTGGGGAAAGGTGAAGGATAGATGGAATTAGCAAAGGGAAACAGTTTCAATAATTGTTACTTTTAACTGTATTTATCTCTAAAATTCAGCTTGCGGTAATTTAATAGTTCATCAAATAAACATTGATATCCTGATTCTGAATAATTGACAATAAAATACACAGTACAGATAAATGGTTTGAAGACCATTGTAGATGGGTATTTTCATCAACGTAATGATAAGTCCAGTAAGACTGAGACATGAAAAAATAAGCAGAGGTTTGCTAACCTAAAAGGAAAGGGATTGCAACTAAGAAAATAATCAGCTAAAGAATAAAATGCGTATATACTTAGAAGTGTCAGAAAATAGACCACACAATCTGTAACCATTACCATGTAGTTGTTGAAATAAATTCAGATACTCCAATCTTATTTCTGGTTTGAAACATTCAACTTGTTCGGTTTCACCAATATAACCTCCTACAATATCTTTGGGTCATTTCCTGGTGTACATGGCCAATCTGATCCAGCATTTAGTCTCCAGTTGTGATCATTCTGATATCTTTAGAAATTCACTAAAAAACCTGACAGAAAAAAGAATTATCTGCCATTTTTCCTACATTATTTTTCTAAATATGAAGATTTAATTTAGCTATTATAGCAAAAGTAATTTAACCAACCTCCATGAATATATCTAAATGTTTTAAAAGTAGTGCATGTTAGCATGCCATGCACACAATTCTCTTGGGCCCGAAAGAGAGGTTGAGCCTGTCATCGGTTATATTTTTTAATTGGAATTGGGATAAAGATCCCATTCATCTTTTTTAATATATATATATATATATATATATATATATATATATATATATATATATATATATATATATATATATATATATATTTGCTGATAATACTATAAATAAAGGGATATATATATATATTTGTTTTCTGAGGTTTTTGTGGGTGTTTGTATGTAGGTCTTGGGTTATTCGGGTCTTTTCCCGCGTAGAATTGGAAGTATCTTGGCGACGTTTCGACGAAGTCTCATTCGTCATTGCTCCTGGAAGCACGAAGCCGAGAACACTAGCCTGAAGATGACAAATGAGACTTCGTCGAAACGTTGCCAAGATACTTCCAATTCTACGTGGGAAAAGACCCGAATAACCAAAGACCTAGATAGATAGATAGATAGATAGATAGATAGATAGATAGATAGATAGATAGAGAGATAGATAGAGAGATAGATAGATAGATAGAAGGAAGGAAGGAAGCACTTTTGGATTCTTCAGTGTCAGAATCTCTGATCAGAGAATAATTTCCCTGACATAGCTGTAGATCAAAAAAGGTCTATGCACAAACAGGAAGTATTATTTGTACCAGCATATGAACAGGACAGTCTATCAATAAAAGTTTGCAAATTTAAATGATGAATCAACGATTTATTAGGACTTGAACAGTTTGCTAGATATACAGTAGTTTCACTGGCAGGCTCACCAGTAAGCCAAGGAAATCTCTACTAGACAAAAATGCTATGATTTGAAACCAGTGAAAAGTTATAACTGAAAGATATGACAGAATTTATAACACAGATTTGGTGCTTATTACAGTGGCAATTCAGAGTATGCAACAGCCTCAGAAGAAGCTTGAATTATTCCACATCATCAAACGAATCTTCTTCTTCTTCTTCTCCTCCCCTGGCTGATTGTTCAATGGCTTTCATCCAGCGCTGCTTCAGTTCTTCAGTTTCAGCAACCAGGGTGTAGGTCTGTTTGGATTGTACCAACTGGAAGATGTGACGGGGATTATTCTGATATGGCTCCTTGATATGGTAACCCAACAGAGGGATAGAGGCATAGGCTTTGACATCCTGGGTTGGGTGAAGGAAAGGTTCCAAACACAGTTATTTTCAAATGTCCCATAATTAATTTCATATCTCTGTTGAGATATGATCACTTTGTTACGATCACACTGATATGATTCTGTACTACTGAAAGCCCAAACTAGTTTTGTCCATAGTTGTCTGGGAGTTTTTTTCGCCCTTTTCAATTTGGTTTATTTTGTTTTACCAAAAACAGCCTCAAGAGGCTGCTATTGCTTAACTACGGAAAAAGTTAACTAAAATTGTTACATACAGTCTAGATGCGCAGCCATATAAACATAATAAATAAAATAATTGCTTACTTCATTCCTCTCTATTCAATATTTTTATTCATGATCAGGAACTCCCAAAGCTAGAACTTGAAATTTTCAGATCACTCTGAAGTATATTTGACTAAGCAGAATTATATATTAAATTATAGAAAGTTTTACTGTTTGTGCTGGGAGTTGTGCATCCTGCCTCTCATATATTCTGATTTCTACCTTGGTTTCTCATCAATTACTTCTGGTCTCATGTCAAACCACAGCACATGGCTCAGCTTGGACTCTCTACTTCTTACTGCTTTTCTCCTCAGTGGAATACATTCAACCTTCCCTGCCCTGGTGACTCCCAAACGTGTAAAAGTATCAAATTGGGGCAGAGGTGGGCTTCAAAAATTTTAGCAAGGGGTTCTCTGATCAGTTGCTGGGTGGGCGTGGCCAGGGTGGGCGTGGCCTAATTGGCCTCGGGCACCATGGTGTGGGGGGGTGTTTTTGCCCTCCCCAGGCTCCAGAGACTTTCCTTGAGCGTCCGGGAGAGCAAAAATGGCCTCCCCAATCTCCAGAGACCCTCTGGAGTCCCAAATATTCCAAACTTCCCAAACTTCCGGTAGGCCCGGTTTTTGCCTTCCCCGAGCCTTCACGTGTGCCCTACACTTACCTGCATTCAAAACCGGCCGCGAAGGAATTCCTGGGAGGGGAGGGGTAGGCATGGCCAGCCAGGAGTGGGATTTGGGTGTTCTCCAAACTGCACAGAATCTTAACTAAGGTTCTCCCAAACCCCTACGAACCCCCAGCAGCCCACCCTTTTATTGGGGTGAGATGATTTCCCTCCAGAAGTGGAAAAATCACTGGGAAGGATGAAGTTGGAACAAAAATGCTTCTGTAATTAAATAATATTTAATTAATAATATTTAAGATTGTGGAGACCCAAGCTCAAGTCTACGCTTAGCCATTGAAGCCCACAGAGTGCCTTTAAACCAGTCACTATCTTTCAGTTCCAACCCAGTCCATGGGATTCTTGTTATGAGGGAAATAGTGAAATAAATGATATATGCATCACTTGAGCATATTAGTTCATCTAATATATTTTCTGAGATTATGCTGATGGGAAATGGTGGAAGAAGGGAGAAGCTGAAAAAATATTCACAACTACATCTTACAGCTAGTTTGGAATGGAGAATTTCCTGTCACTGATTTCTCTGTTCTTATAAACCCAAGCTTGATGTTATGAAAGAATTAATCATCAAAGGGCAGGGTTCTAGAAGCAGCTCATTTGTAAGCCTTATTAATTTCCATCATAATAAACTCTATGCAAAAGCATACCTGAGGTGCAGCATAAATATACAACACCAGTGGATCATCTCGTGGGATCACAAACCAGCCACGCATGCTCCCTTTTCCATTCTTATCCATAAGCTGCAGAAAACTGCACATTAGGCTTTGTCCTGATATTTCTGCAGATTCTTTCTGCCAATTAAACAAATGGTTCACAGCGTTATTAATAACTCTTACCCAAAAGAGAACATGGAGATTTCATTCAGCTGCATAGCTAAAATCCACTATGGAGCATAAATGTATCTGAAATACTTTATAAAGCATCAACACTGATGACTAAGTATCTTTCCTTAGTCCAGTAAGTAGCTTGACCATCTCCCAAAACAGCTTCTATAGACAAAATTGCTCCTCAAAATCTAATCTCATGAGGTAGGCAAAAATTTGCTGTTTAAATTTCTTCCACCTCCTATTATTTTGGCAGGATTCATATAATTATGACATTAGAAGGAATCTCATGACCTTCTAGAATGAACTATATTTGGCAGATCTGATTCAAAACAGGTAATGTCATGCATCCCAAATTTCTAGTTCATCCAGGCTTTCCATGCATTGATAATGAAACTTCATAATGGCCTTGCAATCCAGAATTCAGCTGGCTGAATGGAACCAGCAGATCCTTACATTTCTTAATCCCGGTCTAACTAAAATTAAACAGATGTGTTTTTCAGTGAGTTGTCCTTCTATAAGGATCTTTTTCTTTTAAGGTAAAAGCTTTTCCAGTTGCATTCCTAGAACAGTTCAGAGGCAAGCTAACCTGAGAGTCAGTGTTTGTCTAAAAATCAATCAAGGAGTTTATCTTGGAAGGAAGGACTTAAACTAAGCTTCCCATGCTCAAATTAGGCACATTAACCAGAGGTTCTTAATATGTATGCTAATATATACTAATTAGTCCCTTATGCACTGCATTTAGAAGCAGTTGTTTAGTTCTTGAACCATTTCAAATTTCAAATTAGATTTCAAATCAGTCTCTAGATTAGAGATTCTAGTCTGCATAGAATACTGAGAGCATACTCAGAATAAAACTAGGTTTGGGCTGCACGTGTAGTATATTTGCCAAAATGTGCCAAAACTAATTTCTTTAATTCAGCAAAAAAAAAAAAAAAAGTTGCACATGGTTATAACTAAGGTTGGTAAATTAGCTGACATATTTTGTATATTATACAAAATTTCAATCCATGATCAAAGTCATAATGGGCAACAGGTCACATTGTCACATTTTATAGTTACACTTATGCCATATAAAAGATTGAGACTTAGAATGTAAGAGAAGTAAATGGAAAAGAGCAGGAATTAATGAATGAAATCCAAGAAAAAATATAGATATATTACAGGCGGTCCGCATTTAATGAACACTTGTTCAGTGAATGAGTGGTACTTGGAACTGGTCCTTCAAGTCTGACTATCATAGATTCCTCACGGATACATGATTATAATCTGGGCATTTAACACCTGGCTGGCAATTACATCATTGCAGTGTCCCTTAGTCATGTGAACATCAATTGTAACCTTCATTGCTGGCTTTGGACAAGCAAAGTCAATGGAGAAGGCAGCAAGTCTCACATGGCAACTTCATAGTCATAGGATGCTGCAAAATTAATTGCAAGCAGATGTCAGGTGCCTGAATCACACTCATAGGACTAGAGGAACACTCAAAACAGCAAGAGGTTCAAAGTGTGGGATTCACTTAATGACAACAACCAGCAGTGCTGGAACTAGTATGATCATATGACATCATGCTTTATGACTGTGTCAATTAGCAACAGAAATTCTGGTCCCAATTCCCATTGTTAACCGAGGACTACCTATACATGAAAGAGCTAAAACATGAATTGATGTTTAGGTGGTTGTGGGTGCATAAGGAAATTAGAATTTGTAGCGTGGTAATAGCTGCATATTATGCTCTAGTGATAATGGGAAAGAGAGATGAATCTGCTAAAATATTCAAGAATAGATTAATCTTTCAATAGAAATAATGGAAAGTGGATGTGAAAAAGAGGATATTGAAGCTACTTGGTACAGAATGAAAAGAAATATGTTACTGGGTCCCAAGGAAATCTCTAGAATATGGTAATGAAAATTATTAAAAAGGATGCTTGATGGCAGTGGAAAGTGAAAAAGGCCATGAATGAAGAAAAATACATATAATAGAATTAGTGCTGCAAGAAATGAACTTAAAAGGGATTTGAATAATATGTATATAGAGAAACAATAGTTGCAAAGAATATAGCTATAGAACATACAACCATTAAAAGAGGCAAAGAAAATGCAGAGCAATTTTTGATAGAAATCAAAAAATGTTCTGAAAATGGTAAAAAGAGCTAAACAAGAAGTTGGTAGCAATTAACAACGACAAAGTGATTTTTGGATGAAAGTGTAATAAGACAGTGCTGAAAAGAGTATTTTAAACTTGAATATGGGAAAGATAGAGGTATGTTGAAGAGTGAAATTGAAAAGAATCTTATAAATGTTACTGTCCAAGAAAAAACTGGTGAAAAAGTTATAAATGCTGCAATCACACTGAAAAATTGTAAGGTTGTAGGGAAAAATGGTGCAAATACAAAATGTATTTATTTAAAGATATAAAAATACAGAGGGGGGTTTTTTATGGCATGGCTGTTTGACTTGTTTAACATGTGAAAAGTTTGCATCTATTTTTTATCATGGACCATATAATGGAAGAATGCCATTATTGCTCCCATATAAAAAGGGGAAAGTAGCAAGTACGGTGAACAATATTTGGGAACTGGAGCGGGCTTTATAGTATACCTGGCAAGAAATGTACTGAATGGAGTGTTGCTCTTCAGCAGGTCTTTGAGAAATGTATGAATGTGAGAAACAGAGTTTATTCTATATTTGTAGGTGTAAAGATAGCATATGACAAAGTGAATATGCTTCAATATTTTGTGCAAATATCAGGTTGAAGTTTGGTTGACTGCAATTACAGTGGCATGTGATAGCAATAAAGAATGAGAATAAATGGAATGCATAAAAATGTTCAAGAGGGGAAGAGAAGAATATGTATTGTTCCTTTTTTTGCTCAATGTATTCATGGATCAATGCACAATGAATGTTTGTAGTGACATTAGAGGTGTTTTGGTGAAGTCATGATGTATATGCCAACCTTCAGATTTTTGTAAGTACACAATACCATAACTGTTAGCTGAGGACTCAAATATTTGTAGCAAATATTAGAAAAATGGATGATACAACAAGGAGTAAGGATTTGAAAAGCAATCTATTGAAGTCTAAAATTATGCCAAGGAAAATAGAGTGAACAATTGCAATTGATCTACAACTTGTGAAAAATAGAACAATATATTTTTCCACTTTGGAATGATGTTCATTGCAATGAAGAAATCTGAAGACATGCAAATGTTAATAAAAAGGTGGTAGGAGTAGAAGTAGGAGTAGAAATGATAGGCTGAATACAGCAGTGAGTGAGTATGGAAAAAAGAGTATGAAAAGACACCCTATGTACTTGTGGATAAGTCATGAATTTTAGGTTCCAAAATACATGCCAAAATTACAATTAGTTTATCTACAGACGAGCTCATCTGCAAATATACATAGTATTTATTTATATATATATATATATATATATATATATATATATATATATATATATATATATATATATATATATATATATATATACACACGTACTCACAAGTAAGCCCAACCACAAATAAATCTGACTCATCTTTTTTCACCAAACTACATGAAAAATGTACCACCTAGAGATAAACCAGTTGTGAAAATGTAAAATGGATCTTTTCTGGAAACAAAAACATTTATTGATACAAATATAAAAACAAAGAAGCTCTCTAGAATATATTGGGGGGAGGGGGGGACTCACAAAAAACCCTGAAGGTTGGCTTGTACACAGATGAGTTTATCTTCAAATATATATAGTATATTGAGGTAGTTTGGTCATAAAGAAAGAAAGAATAATGAAACAACCCTATGAAAGAAGAGTGAAGGGCTCAGGAAGAGATGAGAGTCTGAGAAAGTCATAGCTGGCTCTGATGACAAAGAAGTGAGATGTTAGTTAGCTTTAGCCATGTTTCGTTTCTTTTTTCCCCCTTGTATCTCAGGCTTTTAATATCCTTGGCTCTTCTATGTTTTTCTCCTTCCTGTGCTGCATAATGTTGCTAGCCTGAAAGGAAAGAACATGATGGCTATGTGTGCATGCTTCTGTATAGGTCATGTTGATGGGGAAGTGTTTGCTGCGTAAGTACTTTCAAAATGACAAAAGTGAAATCGCTGCAATAACAACATTCCTACCCAGAAGGTCAAGTTATCCACAGACCAAGAAACAAGCTTGAGAAAAGAGAAGCAGGCCTTCCAACTCTGCTTTTCGCTCACCTCCAGAATGCCTTTGTGCTTCCCATGCTGCTCGACAGGCAGCAATTTCCCTGTGAGGAAGACATAGCATTCTGCACAGACACGTTTGAGTCCATTCTTGTCATATTGCAATTCAGCCTTGTATTCGGAACACCGGGCACACACCACCTGCCTCCAGGAGAAAAACCACACGTTTGGAGAAGGTTAACTGTGGTGAGTTTTTTTTTTAAAAAAAAAAATTCATTGTATCCAGTTCTTGGAGACTTCTTGGACAAGTCCAGGGGTGAAATCCAGCAGGTTCTGACAGGTTCTGGAGAACCAGTAGCGGAAATTTTGAGTAGTTCAGACAACCGGCAAATACCACCTCTGACTGGCCCCAGAGTGGGGTGATTTTGCAATATCCTTCCCCTGGAGTGGGATGGGAATGAAGATTTTGCAATATCCTTCCCCTGGAGTGGGGTGGGAATGGAGATTTTGCAATATCCTTCCCCTGGAGTGGGGTGGGAATGGAGATTTTGCAGTATCCTTCCCCTGCCACGCCCACCAAGCCATGCCACGCCCACCATGCCATGCCCACAGAACCAGTAGGGAAAAATTCAAATATCACCCCTGGACAAGTCCCTGCAGTTTTTTTGTCAAGGTTTTTCAAGTCTGCCATTGCACTAGCCATAATCTAGTGTGCTAGATTATATAAGTACAAGTACCATAAACTAGTACTTGTTTTCAGTACTAGCTCTTCAGATCAGCAAAACCTATCAATTACTTGATTGTTCTATCCCAAAATAATTGGGGAGCGGGTAGAGAACAAATAAGCTTACTCACATAGCCACAGGCTCGGCAGTGATGCCTTCTTCGTGTGATAGCATTGAATGGCTCTTTGCAGCGCATGCACATGGTGACCAGCTTGTCTCTTATCCACTGGGGAGCCCACTTGCCCAGCTCCTGTGACTGGCCCTGCTGGAAGAAAAGAGACTCTGAATCAAGCAAGCCTTTCAGTCAACCTCTGGACACACAGGGGGTGTGACAGCCTCAATTCAAAAGTAGCATGGCTAGAGTAAATGTGACATAATGACAAAGCTTCGTTAGATGCGTTTTCTGTTCATCTTCCCCTCCCCTTTGTTTATCAGAGACTATTAAGGTTTTTGTAAATTTACACAGTTACAATCTTTGGAAAATGAGTTCATGATTTTAAAAGAGGAAATGAATATCGGTAGCTCTAAAGTGCAAATGGGATAGTCACAATAGGTGTGTTACTGGAGATTTACACTGGAGTCTTGCGTCTCTGCTTCTTGCCCTTGGCTTGCAGCCTTGAAGGTTTCGCTCCTCTTTTCTTTCTTGTTGATGGCAGACTGGAAGGTCTGGGAGAGAAGAAGAAAACATTTTGAATAGAAGGATTTCTGAAAAGAAGCTTAGTTTCAATATACAGTATTTTTCATGTAAAATGTGTAAATAGCAGCTCCTATCTATTTAATCTAAGATTGACCTAATCAAAGGGTGGATTTATATATGGGTGTATATGAGTGGGGGATTTTAAAAATAAAGAGGAAGGTTCTAAAACCTTCCCCAGCCTTGGCTTAAATTCTTTATAGAGCTTTCTGCTCTTACCTCTATTACCCATTGTATAGGTAAATGAAATTGACTTCCCTTTAAATGCATGGGGCTGCTGCCCTATCACATAATGGAGAGGTGGGCAGCTATGGCCCTTTTATGACTTATGGACTTCAATTCCCAGAATTCCTGAGCTAACATGGCTGGTTCAGGAATTCTGGGAGTTGAAGTCCACAAGTCATAAAAGGGCCATTGCTGCCCAGATTTCTCTTATGAGACTATTGATTATTAGGCTGTAGCTCTTCTTCCTGTCTCTCAAGGTTATTCTCATAACCCATTATACTTATTGAGAGTATTTTGGTTTCTTCATTGGCCAGGATGCTCCCTAAACTTTAAAAAAACAAACTGCAGCAATGGCTACCTTAAGCCAGGCATCCATCTCCTCCTTGGACCTGCAGAGAAAGAGATGTCATTTATTGGAGAGGTAGAGTTTACATTCTTTTGCTAAAATAAAAAAAGGCTACCTTTGTTGCTTAATTACCTAGCTTGCAGTTCTAGTGTGCGCTGCTTCCCTGACACAAGGAAAGCATAAGGAAACTGTACATCATTTAGTTCTCGAACCTAAAAGAAAAATAAATTAGAGCACTGTAATGAGAGTAAATACTAATGTACTTCATACAGCTCATTCAGTTGTATATGATTTAAACTATGAAAGTATGCTTACTTCAGACAGATATATAATCTCTCTTGGGGGGGTTCAGTGTGGAAAATTATTATTTTCTGGTGTGAAGCTAAGTGGAATGGGCACAGCACTGTCTCAACTTTCAGATAATCAGAACATTTTTTTTAAAAAAATTAATTTATATGCCGGCCTTCTCCGGAGACTCAGGGCAGCTTACAATGTGTTAAGCAATAGCCTTCATACTTTTGTATATACCTGCTTAGTAGGGCTTTTGCCCCCCCCCCCAAGCAATGTTCTTTTTTATACAAAGTCAGCTTATTGCCCCCACAATCTGGGTCCTCATTTTACCTACCTTAAAGGATGGAAGGCTGAGTCAACCTTGAGCCTGGTGAGATTCGAACTTGCAATAATTGCAGACAGCTGGTGCCACTTTAACACCACTTAAGCTGCTGCGCCACCAGGCTCTTATTTTTAATCTGTTACCTTGACTTCTCCTTTGAAGCACGGTTGTGTTCAGGTTTTTGTAGTTCTCTATTACTGATATTGCATGTTGTGTTTTTAACATTAATGTTTGGAACAAATGGAATATGAAAGAAATACTTTTCTTACTTCACTTTTTCCCTTGCTTGAGCAAGCCCAATGTCCCAGAAGGGATTGGTCCCTGGTTTCTTTGACTGTAAAGGCAAGGGTGAACAGATGTAATTTGAGACTTGCAAGATTGGTATCAGCATTGCAAGGTAGTCCAGACAAGAAGGACACCCAGAAGTACCAACTCTAGTAATCTTTATTGTAAGGTTACAGTTTTAAGTCTGAAAGTACATATCTGTTTCCTTCTTTACAGTCAAAGAAACCAGGGATGGTCCCTTCTGAGACATTTGCCATACCTTCTGCAGATTGAGCTGCCTCTTATCTGACCGTTGTCTAGTCTATGACTCTTCCCTCTGTCTCTCAAGGTCATTCTCACATACCATTACAGCAGGAAAGCATCTTTTCTAGGGAGCATATGGCAAGACATGTATAGAATAGCTGAGTGAGCCTAAGGAAAAGACTCCATTGCTTTAAGGAGTTGCAGAGAGGTGTTGACTAGCAATCCCTGCATTTTCTAAAGTAAGACTTTTCAAACTATGTTCTCCATGACAACTTGATGAAGTTCCACGAGAAACTAAGTTCACTCAAACACAACCAATTTTCTGCTACTAGTTTTTGCCTCTTGATCAGGGGCTCTGGGAAATACTTTTAAACTAACAGACTCCGTAGTATAAAAACTTCGAAAACCTCTGCTGTAAAGCAGATTTATCTTCAAAAATCTGCAAAGCTCTACCTAGCACTTTTCTTGTTTGGGGGGGTCTCTTCCTCTCTCTTCCTCCTTTCGAATTCTTGAATTCTCTGCTCTACTCTATCCAATCTTACTCAAAGGAACTTCCATAAAAGTCATCACAGCTGTTTTCCAAATTGACTTGAATAAATAAATGAACAGACAATAAAATATTCTGACCTTCATGCCATTGACATCAATCCGGTGGCGAACCTGAAATTCGGCACCCACTTGAATAACTTTTGGTACACAGTACAACAGCAGGTTATTAAACTAAAAGTTGCAAAAACAAAGCAAATACACAAATGCACACTGTGTTTGAAGAAAGTTGGACAAAACCAAATTGCTATTAATAAAAGACCAAATAAAAACATAATCTCTTTCTCTCTACAGGCCTTGTGTCATCACTTCAATGTAAGAGAGGTCAGGAAATAGATGCCATAAGGACTATAGAAACTCTATTGCTTGCAAGTTATAATAGCAGCAACCTGAAAGCCTGATCAGTTTCTCTCTGCACCCTCTTATAAACAAGAACATCAAAGTGAAACAATCTTAAATTTCTTCCTTACCCTTTCCAGTAAGTTAAACTAAACTGACATTTATATAACAATCGTAACTATAATCATAACAATATTTGCAATCGCTTTTCAGATTATGTCTGTAAACCTCAATAAAATATTTTATCACCAGTGATCCTCGCCAGTGCATTCCTTTACAGGCAGTCCTTGACTTAATGACCACAATTGAGCCTGGAATTGTAAATCATTGCAATCATAAAGCAAAGCACCCTCTGACCACCTCACTCTGTATTTTCCCACTCTGGCTATTACCATGTATGTTCTTAAGTGGAACCCAAAATGCCTAAGGAGATGCAAAAGCCTTCCAGAGGTCTAGTGCAGGTTTAAGCCTCGTATTCTATTTCAGGCCCAGACACATCCTGCAGCAGCTCCCTAGCTTACATGTGGCCTGAGCCAGGCCTCCCAGGGTCTCCTCCAAACCCCAAGTCACCCATGCGCAACTTCCTGCCTTGCTGGGTCCCACAGCTTTGTGCCTCTTTTCTGACCCAACAAGTTCCACAGATTTGGCTCTCCTCCCTGCCATGTCATACTTTGCTCCACTTACTTCTGTCAAAGAACATCTTTCCAAAGTTTCTCCCAATTGATGTGATTCATGGCTTTCCATAGAGGCCATCTTGTGCTATTGTGGAAGTGGGCGCCAATTTTGTGATCTCTCAGAAGGGCATGATTTGGAAAATTGCACCTTTTGGAGATATAGTGAAGATGGCATGGGGGACCCGTCCTATAGAGGCCATGCATCATATCATCCAAATGCTCTTCTGGAAAGGCAATCTCTGGAAGATATAAGTGGAGCAAGCCATGATGGGGCAGGAAAGAGAGCCAGAAGAGGGAAAGATAGTCAGGTTGTGGGCAATCAGTTGTAAGGAAGGGCAAATTCAAGCACCCAAATTTTTATCAGGAGACTGAATGGGTGTTGCAACAACCATAATTTTGAATATAGGTCATATGTCCATTCATTCAGCACCATCATAATTTTGAAGTCTCTGAATGAATGTTTATAAATCTAGGGATACCTGTATACCTTCACTTTTTTTCATATTCTTTTTTTTAATATTTCCCCATCTCAAATAATTTGGGAGTCAGAGAGATGTCCCCATCAGAAACTTGATACAATCGTCCTGCTCCATCACTTTACAATTAATAAATCAGCTGCCTAGAGTAGCCCTATGGTGAGATAGGTGGCAAATAAATTTAAGAAATAAATAAATAAAATAAAAATATCTCACCAGGAACAGGTATCTCTCTGAGGTATTGCTGAACCGGAAAGAGATTTTCTGAATGGGTCCTTCTTTAATTAATTCATTAGAAGGATCAACAATGTCATCATCAAGGCCTAGCCTGTGATATACGTCCCATAGATTTTGGAGTCGTTCCTGCAGAAATAATGGGATAAAAATTCACAAAATGGAAAACAATAACTCATCTTGTGAGATACCTGCCTATAGTGAAGGAGAATGAGATGACTAATCAGCTGCACCATGGGTGTCAAACTCATCGCGTCATGTTGCCGTTGTTGTGATCTTGGCTTCCTGAGTCATTAAAACACATGAGTAGTCCCCAAAACCTCTTTTATTGCAACAGCTGTGAATTACGTTCATTTACAGCTGAGTCCCAATTAGTTGCAAAAAGTCCTTCGGGATAATCATCAAACTTCATCTCCTTTGACATCCTGCCAAAGACCTGCTTGGCAAAGCCACAGAGTCCAGAATCAAACAGAGATGCCGACTGGGAACAGAATTAACAACCTTGCTTTCCTGCAAAGGCCCACGTGCCTTTGCTCCTCTTTTAAGCCTTATGGGATGGGCCAATCATCTCCCGACCTTAGTACTGAGTTGTCCCTTTAGTTTTAACTGTTCTTGCCTTCTGGCAGCTCTGTGCATACACGCACTAGGAACAGGCTCCTCTTGTTCCTTTGCCTCTCTGATGTCCAACTCCGGAGGCTCTGGAAGCTGTGCATAATTCCCAGATGCCCCTGGCCCCATCTCTGCCTCCCACACAGAGCCCTCATCTGAGCCTTCCCCAGACTCAAGGACTGGCCCATGTTCCTCCCCAGCCTCCTCACTGTCTGACTCTGCTACCAGCTGCACAGGCTGCTGGCAGACCACAACACCCGTCACATGATGGTTTGTGACTATTTTCCCCTTCATGGAGCAGGGGTGAGCATGGCGGGCATGTGACACATCGGCCCGCAGGCCGCCAGTTTGACACCCCTGAGCTGGACACTCACCATTTCAGCAATGGCAGCATTAGAATGTTTAGCTGCTGTGAAAATCATCTCCAAAGCTTCTGCAAGAAATAATAGTATTCTTACAACTCTTTTATACAGTTAGTTCATGACCAATACTATACTAGCAGGTATGACCCTGAGCAACAGAGGAATAGTTTGGACAAGCTATGGCACATTAGAAAGAGCACCAGTACCATAAACATCTAAAATCATTCAGTAAGGAGACCAGAATTTCAAAGGCAAGATTGATCACTTTTCTCTTTTTTGTTGTTGTTGCTCCCATTCTAAAAAAAAGGACCAAAGTAAAACTCTTACTCTGTGCATCTTCCTTGTCTGGTGATTCCAAAGGTAGTTTTTGAATATAATCCTTCAGGAGAAGTTCATATCTGGGAATTCTCTGTATTGGTTCCAACATGTGATGCTGCAAGGTTAAATTAGCAGACACTTCCCATTTCTGGGCAGAACAATAACAATTAGAGAAAAAGAAAGTAAAACCAGGATAGTGAAGGATTCATTAGTATGCATACATAGATACATACACAACCTTCCTATCTTAACTACAGATTTCTGCTAAGGCTATGTTTTCACCCTAAAGCCTTGCTCCCTTTCATGAATGGGAAAATAGCTTCTGAAATAAGATTCACCTCATCCTCAAATTTCTGAATCAGAAAATCAACAACCAAACAGTACCAATCTAGGTGGACACCTCCACCTCAAGATAATCTTCATGCCTATGAAGAGGCTTATTCTTAAAGCTGATCCTATATATTGTTCCTATAGTATAGCCCACCTATTTTCAAAGGTGATTGTAGTTAGGAAAGAAAAATTAACATCTCTTCTTCTAGACCATCACCACTAAGGCATGTCTTCAACCCAGAGACTGGGTTTGGTTTTTAAGAACACAACCAAAAAGGGAAGACACACATTTGTGGAAGGAAAGCTTAGTCATTCCTCCCTGCAAACAATAATTCTCCCACACATGCAACAATTATGTTTTTTTTTTAAAAGCAATGAATTGATGTCAAGAAAAAAATATTTTGAATTATTGTAAACTGTTTTGAAATTGAATTGATAAAAAGGGATTTTTTGGGAGAATCCCATTGAGTAGAAAAGGATTAACACTTTCTTTATAACCTGACCCTGTACAACATACATGCACACATGTAGTAAATGTAGTAAACTACAAAAAAAAAGAAGAGAAATTTAATATTTCAGAAAGGTAATAAATGGAGAGGAGACTCCTTTCCAATTATCTTATTAATTGGACATGGACTTTTTTAAAAAGATTTTTCTTCATTTTTTTACTTTTTTAACGTATTCCTATCCTCCATTGGAAAGCATGGAAAGGGACAATATGGAATTCTAAGTCTATCCATTTAAGCCTTCTACTATGCAATGATTGAGAACAATCATAAATTCTTAATATTCAAAGCAGTAAATCCGGAAATTTCAGATAAGATGTATGAACACTAGATTATATATCTAAACAAATATATAGCTACACATGTTTCCCCGAAAATAAGACCCTGTCTTATATTTTTTTGAACCCTGGAAGGCTTGGCCTTATTGCCATGCGCTCAAAAGCCTGTTTGGGCTTATTAGCAGGGGATGTCTTATTTTGGGGAAAACAGGGTAATCAAATTAAAACCAACCTGAATTTTAAAAAAACAAAGTGTATAATGAGCTCTGAAACCATTTCACCTGAATGCTTGAGATGAGTTCCTGGAATGGCAAGGCTTTTTCTGACCACACAGTGATCAGATGCATCGCCTTGTCGAAGTTCTTCACATATTCACTATACATCTTCAGGAAAGGAGCCACTTTCTGTATGATATCCCCAATTCTGGGATTGGAATCCCTGTAGCAAGAATTATAAGAGAACATTGTTGGTATCTCAACAAAAAAAAAAGGCTAAAATAGACTAGGCATCCTGGAGAAATATCTAGCTGCATCTATCACTGGTCTTATGACTCATACCTGGACATATCTCATCTTTTAATAAGCAATTGTTTGATTCTGAAAAATAAATCCCAGCAAAGTAGTACTAATTTTCTTTTAACTGCTTTTCAAAAATGATTACAATAGGTTGCAGATGGTTGCACCATCTATATTCAGATGGTGAATATGTTTGAAATATATTCCAAACAGGTAATCAATGATCTGTGTCAGCTTTTCTCTTTTGTTGAAACCTTTTTATATTATCCACTATGGTATTTCACTTTTCAGAGCATGTAACAAGTGTTGAAGATAGCAGGTATTTCTGTAAAAACAGATATAAACTTGCTCAGTTAAGAACAGAAGCTTACAGAGATTAATAGCCTTTACCTTAAAGGCCATTAAGGGGAGAGCTATATCAAAATAAATAGGGACAGATAGGAATATAATGTAAATCAATTTAAATCTACAAAGTGCCAGGGTAAATACTAAAAAATACTTACCTATTACATTCTACCCTAGAGAAAATCTGAATGGCCACGATGGATTAATGCCAAATTGATGGCACATAATCAATCAATGAATTGCATTACATTATAGGAGTGTTCATAAGAAGTGAATTGTTGCTGTGGATGTTATTTTTTATAGAATTTAAGAATACAAACCGATGGAATAAATCATTAAATAAAGAAAAATAGTATCACTAATATAGCAACATTAGTATCAATGTTCTAAAAATGCTGTTTGTCAAAATATCCTTTTTTCTGCCTACTGTGAAAACAACACAAAATCAGATAGTCAGCCATTCAGGGAGGTATGGTGTACTGAAGAATGTTCTATAAAAGTGAAGCTGATGATCACAGCAAAGATCAAAGAACCAGTGAGTAGACTGGTTCCTTGGAACCTCTCCAGCTAAAAGAGGACAGGAGATGGTCCGCATGTGCTCCAGATAACTGTTCCTTGTGAAGAAAATTCAGAATAGTGGTTTTCTGTGGGTTTAAACACCAGAAAACAATGGGATTAGCCATTTTGCTCAGAATGGCAGCTGAATCTTTTAAAGGACACTAAGTTCGCAAACTTTGTGCTCTAATTATTTTCAGAAATTGCTCATTAACTATTTCTAAGCTATTAGAGACTTTTGGAACAGCATCTATGAAAACAACAATGAATCATTGTTTTGAACTGCCTTTAATCTTGAATTAAAGAGAATATTAACCGTAAATTTAAGAATTTAACAAATCTGAAATAAACAGGAAAAAGCTAAATAAGAGTTTGATTTTACAAAGTTATAAGTAGACTAAACATCCAGGTAAAATTAGAATAGTGAAATCTTTATAATAAGATTTTGTTATTAATTATAAACAACAAATATTTTATGATGGGAAACAGATTGTTTTGTTTTTTAAAAGACATAACAAAGATAAGCAATTTCCTGATTTGAAAAACTGACACTAGAGGGGATTAAGGTTTTAGACAAAGGAAACATTTATAAAGTTTAAAATGATTCAAAAATTTATAAGACTAAAAATACTATGAAAGTTTTTTTGAAGAATAGAATCAGAAAATAGAGATGATACCAAAAGTGGATTTACAGTTGATAGGATAAGAGAAGGACTTAGAAAAGAATGTTTCACTGGATCTGCAAAAGAAACTTGCTGAGGTTTTAAACTTTAAAAAAGAAATATAAAAGACAAACCAAGAAAATGACTTGGACTTTTTTTTCTTATTAGATTTACAAAAGAGTTTTATTAAAGACTTAAAAAATTCTGTGCAATGGGGTAAAAAAATTAAGATAAAATCAAATGCTACAACAATATTTGAATGAAATGAAGATTAATACTGATAACAGTAAAAGGAAGGAATATGAATGGTTTATTTGACCAGGATTAAAACAAGTTATGTTTTTATTTCTGACATGCCTTTATGAACTTTCTGCTGATGCCAGCACTGAAAAGATTTGGGGATTTGTTTTACATAAAAAGTAGGATATGGAATAGAGACATAATTGTTTGCAACCTTTGACGGGATAAAGGTCACTAAATTTGTTTGTGCTTCTTGTGATGAAAATTGAAAGCGTGAGTGGCATGATGGCCTAGTGGTAACGATGCTTACCTCCCAGTTGGAAGATTGAGCATTCAATCCTAGGTAGCAACAGATGTTTCTCTCCTAGGGCGCAAAGAATTTTTTTTTGCTGCAAACTTAATGTGGCATCAAGAAATGTATCCAGCCAGTAAATGCTAAAGCTCCATCCAATTGCCCCAACTCAACCTCAAATTAAGAGATTGCAGAGTCATAAGGGAGAGTGATGATGGGAGAGTGATGATGGTTGGAAGCCACTTTTTAATATATTGGTCTTCTCTTTATTATATTCTTTTCTACTTCTACTCTTTCTTTTTTCTTGCACTTTTTACTCCTTCTTCCTGTTCTTTTTTCTTTAAGTTTAGTTTGTATTAGGTTTTACTATTATAACTAAAACTCTTTATAAAATTATATGTACGTATAAAAATAAACTCAGTTAGAAGGTTGCATTAGGTACCATGTACCATAACACAACCTTCTCCATACATGTTTTTACAAGATTGGACAAAGTGTTCAGATAAGACTCTCAGTGACTCAAGCTTAAACTACTTGAATCTAGCTTTCAACAAATTTGTTAAATTTGTTATATTTTTCCAGGAAAATAGTGGACAAAAAAAGACAAGCAGGCTGATTTCATAACTTACCAGTCCTCCATACGTTTTTTCAACTCTGGCAAGAAAAACTGGGAATGGAACTGGTAAATGGAGGAGATATTAGAGAATATCATTTTTACTACATCTTCCGGAAATGCTTTTGTAGTTCTGGCTTCTTTCATTAGCTCTGAGAAAAACACCTGTAAAGAACATTCTAGTCAATGAAGAAACACGGTTTTAATTACGATGCTTCACCCTACTTTACAACCCAAAAGTCTCCTGCAGAAACTTCTGTAAGATCAATAACATCTCCCTGCAGACCTGGATGCTAAAAGCACAACATAAAGGAGGGGAGGGGGGTGGAGAGATAACCTGGGAGGAGAAAAATCAGGAAATTTGGATTAGCATTTTCTAAATTTATGGCAATTAAAGTACCAATTGTTATAATTATAATATAGAATTATAGTGGTAATAATTACTATAATAGTAATTAAAGGTCATGTGGAATAGAAACAAAATAAAAGATATCATATAAAGATATCAGTAGGGATACCTACAGGACCGCCTTCTGTCACCTAATGCCTCCCACCGTCCGATACGCTCTCACAGAGAGGGCCTCCTCAGGATGCTGTCGGCCAAACAATGTTGGCTGGTGACCCCCAGGGGGAGAGCCTTCTCTGTGGGGGCTCCTGCCCTATGGAATGAACTGCCCCCAGATATATGAAGGATCCCCGACTTCTGCGCCTTCCGTCGTGCTCTGAAGACCCTATTGTTCCATCAAGCCGGTTTGACTGAATAATATTTTAATGGGTTTTTAAAAATGGTTTTAAATGGGTTTTTAGCTAGGGGTTTTAATCACGGCCAAATGCTTTAATTATTTTAATTGGTTTTTAATTTTTGTCTTGGGATTGTTTTATGATGGCTGTACACCGCCCTGAGTCCTTCAAGAGGAGGACGGTATAAAAATATAAATAAATAAATAAATAAATAAATAAATAAATAAATAAATAAATAAATAAATAATCCTTAGCGGTATAAAAATATAAATAAATAAATAAATAAATAAATAAATAAATAATCCTTAGCGGAGCAGAAGAAATGATCCTGCTTCCATCCCTCATTCAGCTACAACCAGATAAGTATTATAAGATACCGGGACAGAACTGACTAAGGGACAGATAAGATTTTTATTTTTCATATAATTTTCCAAATCAATGTAGTCCCATTAGGAGAATAGTTAGGAGCTACTTTGACAGTGGAATATCAGAAAGGGCTCTGTTTTTACTAAGTGAAGATTTTGGGATTTTCAAAGTATTAAAAATTGCTTGCTTGCTACAGAAATCCGAGATTTATTGAATTTTAAAAAATAAGTTGTACAGGATGAAAATAGCCAGAAGGAAATTTTTATTATATTTTCATGCATTGTTATTAAGTAAAATAATAATCATGGAAGTAATTTATTTTCAGCTTTTTGATAGTGGACATCAGAAAGCTGAAATGCAGCTGCCAACCAACCTGGTCTAGAAGATGAAGGCGGACCACATAGGCCTGTTCTGTTTCCAGCAGCTCCAAAGCTATTTTTTTCTCCTCTGGTTCCTGTGAATACAGAGTAAGGAGAAATAGGTTTGGAAACCTATGATTCATAATCATTTAAAATATTTTTATAAAGTGAGATATCATTAGCAATGATATGCCGCTTTTGCAACTTTTGAGACTGTATCACCAACGTAGTAATTCAGTAGTAATCGTAATTGTTTTCCTTTTCAAAATATCTGAAATTTCTCATGAATTTCAATGAACCTTTTTTAAATGGTTGTAAAATCAGGTCACCTACATAATTTATAGCGGGATATCATTGTTTCTTAATTATTATTACCAATGCAAATATGAAACAGCTCAATAATTTGATTTTGGTCAAAACTATCAAAATGCTTAATGTCAAAAATATTCTTGATTGTCCCACAGCCTTTCTACACACCATCCAAAGAATATTTATGGACTATCCCTGGTTTGCAAATCACAACAGGAGAATCCGTACACAATATCAATAGTGCCTTGGTATAACCTATTACCTGATTCTTGCTGTTTCCAGATTGCATGGTGAAGTATGGCTGAGAATCTGAGGCTTGTTTTGCCCTCCAGTTGCTGACAGTGAACTTGCCTCGAAAAGAGCTGAGACATTTAACAGGGAGCATTTTAGGAGCTTCCTGTTGCTGCTCTAGAGACTCGGTAGTGCAGTGCACCTGGACAGGCTGTATATCTGCAGCTTTCTTAATGTCTCTCATGGCTTTTTCACGTGTCACAGGTGGCAGCATGGAAGATGCCGTAGGACTTGCAGTTGTTAGTTGAAACCTCAACTGGGGAAGGAGCTCTTCTTTCTCAGAACTGCAGCAAGGCCTGTCCACAGAAAAACAAAGGTTTTAAAAATTTCTCTCCCATTTACTTCCTCAAAATAAAAAGGGAGGCCCAAACCAAAAACAAAACATATATGCCTTTAAATAAGTCAATATGCATATTCAATGTAATAGTACTTATTTAAAGTCAGAATTAAATAGAATTTAAATTTCATCAATGAAAACAAACAAGAGGTTATGTATTGAATATATATAGTTGTGTTAGCCCTGCTAAAGTAAAACTAACCATTAGATGACCCTAAGTGTTAACTCCAACTGTTTTGGAGGGAAACTTAGAACATTTATATTTGGGTGGGCTTTTTCAAGAATTATGATTGGTTAAAGCCCTGTGGGCCTAGAGTATAAATTACAGGCATTTTCTTGCTGTTCCTCAGTTCCAATTTTGAGTCAATAAGTACTGTTGTAGCTATGCTGGTCTGCTTCTTGCCTACTGAAGCCCCCTACCCAATAAACAGCATAGATAGGGTTACTAATTTTGAAGATGCAATTAGAGTTATGATTTGTCAACAGCATGATATGCAGGAATGACATCATGCTGTCTCTAAGATAGGAAAATTTCACCCACTGACTATTGGATATCAAAAGAGAACAAAGCAGAGAAAGCTATTGTTTCTTCTTTGTTGATAATCCTTGATAATGCAATTTTGTAAAGAGTTTCTGGTCTATTTGTGGATTAGATCTTTGGCTGCAGAAGTAATCCAATCCTCTTCATTTTGGTTCTAGAGTTCAGAAAAACAACTCCAATCTCCAATTGACACAGAAAAGCCATAAAGGCCTGTTTTTTCTTTAATCATACAAAATGAAGTTTGGAGAAACTGTAGAACAGGGGTGTCAAACTCAAGGCCCACGGGCTGGATCTGGCCCATGGGGTGCTTAGATCTGGCCTGTGGGACCGCCCTGGGAACAGCGAAGGACTGGCCCACAGTGCCTCTGCCAGAGAAAATGGAGCTTGGGAGCTTCGTTTTCAACTGTGACGGTCTCCTGCAACCCTCTGCCAGTGAAAACAGAGTTTGGGAGGGCCGCTCCTTTTCACTGGCAGAGCACTAGGGTCACCACAGGCGCCCCAACATGAATGACATCGAACTGGCCATGCCCCCCCCCCCGGCCCCCTGAGGTTAAACACTGACCTCATCACAACCCTGATGCGTCCTCAATGAAATCAAGTTTGACACTCCTGCTGTAGAACATTATAAGTAAACTGATCTTTCTTGATCTCTTCAATAATCTTGCCTAACACATTATAACATGGGAGCCATATCATGAGAGCCATAATGAGAGAGGAAATATGTAAACATATTTACAGTAAATTTGGTTATCTCTAGATTTTCGTTCAGGAATTCAAAATTTAATATATAGCACCACTTCCTTCCTTTTCCCTCCACAATTTTGTGAAGGATGGGCCAGGAGGGGGTGATTGACCCAAAGTCACCCAGCAAACCTCCATTAAATAATTAGTGCTTGTATTTTGTCCATCCCCCTCACATCATGCAGTAATACCCAACACCTGGAAAAATTGCTATGCCCTGAGATAGACTACAGATGGATTTCTAAGGCAAAATATGCAGGGCATAATATGGACATTTGTCATTATTACTGATATGCTCTGATAGGATTCTATGCTGAAAAATAAAATCTAAACAATTGTAATATTGTCCACATGCATTGTAGCAGGTATCATTTAAATGAAGATAACATGTAGAACACCATTTAATATCACTTTTTCTATTTGTAATTTCATAAATAGCTGTATTTGAAATTATGTCATTTTTGCAGTTAATATTGATTTTTAATTCCAAAAATGTTCACCTTAGTTTAAAGTACTAAACTCTTTACACAAAACTACCATGTTTTCCGCAAAATAAGACCCTATCTTATATTTTTTTGAGCCCCAAAATAAAAGTTTGGCCTTATTTTCAGGGAAGTCTTATTATTTTGGGGCACGTGGAGGAAACCAGAGGAAATGGCAGGGACCAGCTGTGCATGCGTTTAAATATTTTCAGGGAGGGCTTATTTTAGTGCATGAGCTCAAAAGCCCGATTGGACTTATTATCAGGAGATGCCTTATTTTAAGGGAAACAGGGTAAGTCTCATCAAGTTTAGTGAAGCATTTTCCAGTTTAGAACTAAGTTCTACTTGATGCCATTTACTGTGACTTACTTCTGAATAAATGAAGGAATGTAGCTAAATATCATAAAAATGAATTTAACCAATTCCCAATGCTACATTACAATATGAAAAAATAGAAATGGGGTGGAAGATCCTCAGAAGTACACTCTGCTATCTTTCTTCCTTTCTATGTAGTCATCAGATTTTCTGTTTCTGACTCAGATAGATAAGATCAGCCTATGCAAAACTAAAGCTGCATTTCTTTTTCCAAACTGAGTGGTACTCCTAAGGACTACATCCTCTTTTTTGTTTCACAATCTTCATAACGTACTTAAGCTTCCTCAACTTTTCCCGAAGTCAATAATTATTTCCTTTAACCAAAGTTTCATTTTAAAGAGCAAACCACAGTTCACAATCAACAAGAGAATTATACTCAGAAGGTTGCAGATCAGCCAAACCAGATTAATAAAAATGGGACTCCTAAATCATATAACAAAATTTCAAAAATCTATTTGACCTGGACATCAGATCTAATCTACAAAACTCCAGGCAACCAGTAGATGGTAGCAAAGGAATTAAGTTTGCTATCCCATTCTTCCTGCACAGCATTACAGTTGTTGTTCCTGAACCTCATTTTTCTTTCTCTTCTGAATATTTAAAGAATCTGGGCAAAGTATCTGGATAAAAAGACTAAATCCAGCTAATTCCATAGAAAATTCTAGTTAGCTGAAAAATAAAAGTATCTCAGCATCAAGTATGAGAAACAGAGTTTCCAAATATCATGTTCTATTATAAGGCAGCAGAAAATTTAGGACAGATTTGGAAACCTCATCTTTAAAAATTAAATACATTGAATATACCATTTCATAGCAGGGAAACAAACTTCTTGATTCTAATCTAATTTAAACAACTTTCACAATCAAACCTTTATTATAGTCAAATACCCAAGTTATTAAATAACCTCTATGCAGGTCTATACTCCACGGTTTAATGCACCAAGGAAAAAATAGTCCTTATCACTTTTCCAAAGAGGAAAGCTACCTTTGTGTAGCCACAATTCTCTGACTTCAAAGCATTTTCTCCTAAGCGGTAATATAATAAATTCTATATTCCAATCTTCCACTATTTGAGCTCTTTCTTGTTCATCTGGCCTTCAACCATGATATTACAACAGCTCCCAAAATCCCTTGTACCTGAAGTTCTCAAATATATGCACCAGGTTGACCACTGAGGTTTCTGGAAGCTTCTGTTTCTCCTCCATCATCCGTATTCTTCTTTATGGTCTCTTACTTGGAACTTTTCTGAGAAATAGTTGCATAAAAAAAACTGATAGGACCAAGTGAACAATCTACAAATTGTCTCTTTCTCTGGGAGACAAGAAAAGCTTCTTGTAAATTACATCCTATAAACAGGAAGCTTTTGAGGAAGTACTGAAGGCAAAACTGTAAGTGAAAGGAACAAAATGCAGAGCTTCACAAAATATATTTTGTATTAATTATAATGTATTTAACTTTTCTGTTCACTTACCATTGTCTCTTTCTTGATTCATGGATATGGTTCTGTTATATTATTACATTTTCATTTACTTATTTGTCAAAAGTATATAAAATTCAATGTCACCAGAGAGACAGGAAGAAAGAGCTTGTCTGGGGCTAACCATATTACAGAATTAATTATACATGCCTATATATTAAATATGTTTTTACAGGGTTTTGCAGTTTATCCTTTAAATCCAGACATTGATTTGAAATATGGAAATTTAAATCTTTCAAACTCTGGGGTGCACCATATGACTACTTCAAGGCATATACATTGTTTGCCTGACAACCTGAATTGACAGACAATTCATTAACTATTGAATTGCCTACTAATAAAACTGTGAGCACTTTTGACACAACAGATTTTCTTTTTAGAGTGAAGCTACTCATAAGGAACACTAAAAAAACCTGGATTTAAAATTAGTGGTATGTCGTAGGAATATAGTACAATATAGTATACTCTAATTGAAGTTGTGTTGCGAAATGAAAATATGGGGAAAGAATGAAATCTTAATCTGAAAAGTAAAACTGTAACCATTTTCCCATGGGAAGTTGAGAACTGTTTACAAAAAATAAATCAATACATGCTTATTCCCATTTTGCAAATTGGAATGAGGGCAGGCTGACTGATACAGAACTATCATGGGACAGCAATAGCCTATAATGTAAGCCAAAACTGAAATAAGGTGAGGAAATATGGTTTGGAAGGCTAACAGTTTCTATTACCATTATATATTATTATTTATCAAATGTGTATAACTACTCACCTCACTGACATGATTCATGGCACTGTAAAATAACAAGATAAAATAAAACAAATCTTAAGTAATCCTTAAAAACAATTAATAACACATTAAAAAATCACAGGAAATTGCCCTAAAATACGATCACATACAATACAACCATCTTATAGGATCCCCATTTACAGTAGAATACCAAGCCAATTGGGAGGGGGTGTGTGGGAAACTTGATTTAAGAGATTTCTGAAAGGACAAAAGGGTTGGGGCTGATTTCATTTCAGGGGGAATGATGTTCCAAAGGGTAGGTACCACAGCAGGAAAGACTCGTCTCCTGATCCCATCAGATGGGACCTGTAACATCCCCTTCTGCCAGACCTAATGGGAAAGATAGATGTAACCAGGGAGAGGTGATACCTCAAACAACCTAATCTCATATTATGGGGTCTTAAATTCAAAAGCAGCACTTTTAATTGAACACACATAGCACACTGGCAACCAATGTAGCTTCAAAAACATCACTTAGTTCAACGGGTGTGCAGATTTTTGATTATTGTCTGCATACTGATGACCTCACCCCAAGGTGATGGATGATCTCATCCAACAACTTCATGTCCATAGATGTTAAACTGAAGAGAGGATCAAACCCCATGGATCCCACAAAGGAGGGACTGGGGGTGAGACTGCTCACTTCTAATCAACAGTAGTATCAACCCCATAGAAAGGAAGAGAATCAATACAGTACAGGGCCTTCACTCTTCACACGCTTCAGATTCAACGCAGCCAATCCAGATGGATACTATTATATTGTCGATGGTATCAAAAATTGCAAAGAGGTCAAGAAGAGCCAGCAAGGATACATTACCTCCACTATGCTTCTACCAGAGATAATCCAAAAGCATGTCCAATACCATTTCTGTCCCATGCCCAGGTCTGAATTCTGACTAAGAGAATCATATGATCTGCTGCTTCTTCCAGGGTCCACTGAAGCCACCTCATGGCCACCTTTTTCACAACCTTCTCTAAAAAAGAAGAATGGATACTGGGTAAAAATTGTCCACTATGGTGTGATCTACCAATTGCTTCTTGAGGAGGGAGCAAACAAATGTCATTACTTATTATGTAATGTAATTTATTGTGCAAAGTAGATGTTATTACTACATTGTTACTATCCTGCTAATCACAGCCCTCTCATGATTTCAGCACACAGATGATGAATAACTCCCATACAAACACTGTTATGCTGTCATCTTGCCCCTTTTGTGGTGAAATGTAACATTTCTTCTATAATATATCTGGTGTCATTACTTTCTCTTGAAGGCATGTCATTAACAGCTCACAGCTTACACAGTAACAATGTATCCCTGTCCTAACAATATTTCAAACAAGAATCTTAAATTGGGAAGTAATGGGAAGATGTCATTAAATGTAATCACTTTTCACAGATGTCCTTTCAGGGATCAGTCTGGGGTGTCTAGATCAAAGATTAACATTTTGACATACTATCTTAATACTTTAAAACATTAATTCTTACTTTTTTTTGCTCTGCAGACCCCTTCCCACTTTTAAAAATTATTGAAGATCCTAAAAAAGCTTTTGTCTGTATATTAAAAATGTATTAAAAAGTAAAACATTCGTAGAATATTTATTGAATTATGCATTCAATAAATGATGCAAATAATGATACAGTTGTAAAATATTTATTGAATTATGTAAAAGTAACACTATTAAACCCACTAGCTATTTATAGCTCAGAGTTGAAATGAGGGGTCCTTAGTAGGCTCTCTGAGCTTGCTTGCTAGCATTAGTTAGACCACGGGTCTCCAAACTTGGCAACTTTAAGACTTGTGGACTTCAACTCCCAGAATTCCTTAGCCAGCTTTGCTGAGGAATTCTGGGAGTTGAAGTCCACAAGTCTTAAAGTTGCCAAGTTTGGAGACCCCGAGTTAGAGTATCTCGTCAGGGTAATGAAGTAATGAACCTGGTATCTGTCTTAGGGTAATGAAACTTTTGCAAGAAAACAAGCAAACTCAGAGAACACCAAGGATCCTTCAGAAAAACGGGTTCATATTTAGTTTATTCGAAAGACCACCAGGCGGCTAAAGTTTCAGCGATTTTTTCAGGCGGCGCGACAGGAGCTCTTCCGAGCGTCGCAGCGAAGAACTTCAGTTCAAGCGTTCAAAGCCAATGAACACAACAAGGTAAAACGCATTCAAACGTCCGGCTAATCGCTTCGAACCATTATCCAGGCAAGAAATATAGTTTTCCCTTCGGCTTCTTCTTTATAACAGACGTGTGAGTTTTATGTCTCCACTCCAGTGGAAGCGGGCTCTCCCTCCAGCCAGTTCTTGACCGAGATCAGCCAGTGTCCCCGGCTTGTGCGAAACGAAGGACCGAGGTCAAGTTGCGAGACTGGATTTTGTCACCACCGAAGGCCAAAATCAATGGAGATTCTCAGTCATCCAGATCATGGTTGTTCCAAAGGTGCTTTAAGAGGAGGCAACTGGACTGTTTGGGGGTGTGTGTGTGTGTGTGTGTGTGTGTTTTATTTTGAAGACGTTTCACTTCTCAACCAAGACGAAGCCTTAACGACCTTCTAAAAAGAATGCAAATGATCAGCTGTCCGCAAGGAATATAAATCCTTCCATTCTCCACTATCCAATCAGAGCCGAGGAAGCTTCTTGGGATGAGAAGCGAAACGTCTTCAAAGAAAAAAACAAGAAAAGTCCTTTTGCCTCCCGAATAGAAAACCACCTTTGGGACAACCGAAGGGGATTTTAGCACTGGGGATCTGGAGCGCCACGCCAATCATTCGACGTTGCTTTGTGGCTTCGGTCTGCAAAGGAGGTCTGCATGGGGGGAAAAAATCACTTTCTTGCAAAAAAAAAAAAAATGCTCGCCGAAGCACTAAGGCCAAATGCAAGTCAAATATATAAGAAGATACGAATTCCTTTCTTTGATGTTGCCCTCTGAGGACAGGCGCGCGAAAATGTACATACTGCAGGGACTTTTTTTCCCCTTTTTCTTTTTGCTATGGAGAGTTCGCCATCCGCCCAGGGGCGGGATCTGTGGGGAAGGATAAGAGGAGAATCAGATTACTTTTCCTTTTCAATTGAATCAATATAGCAGAAAGATCCCGTAGCCGGCCTCGCTCCTGCGAGACCAGAGACGCAATCTTTCCCTTCTCTCTCGGCAATAGGAGAGAAACGCGATAGTCGTACCCTCGTTTCGTGTTCCGATTTTGACCTTCGTCTTTCTAGATGTGTTTTATCTCTATGTGGGAGGCTGGCCAAGCCAGCTTCCCCTTGCGATTGGGCGCTTTGCTTCGAAGGCTGTGATGACGCAGAAGCGTCTGGTCATGTGACCGCGGAAGTGCGCTTCCTGTTTGGATGCGGGCGGGGGGAATGGCTGACATCCCTGTGAGTCCTGGGATTACTCCCGCCGGACCGAGAATGGGACCCGGTCCGGCAGAAGGCGCCGACGCTCTTTTCGTGGCCCTGAGCGCTGGTTTCACGGTCCTCAGCCACCCGCTGCTCTACGTGAAGCTTCTGGTGCAGGTGAGGCTTGGGGACCAAACCTCCAATGCAGGTTTCGGAGATGTCTTGTTAGGGGTGTTTGGGGACCTGTGGACTGGCAGCCTTAATAGGTGAGGGGCGACCGTGGAAGTGCGAGACGCCCCACGAAGGCAGTTCTCGATGGGGGCTTCGCTTTTTGCTCCTAGGGTCTGTGGGTGATTCATGATGAAAGGCTGGCTTCGCGAAAGAGGTGCCGGTTTCGCTACAGCTCCTCTTTGGTGCTTGCACAGATATCATAAAGGAATTTGGCTCCTTAGACTAGCTGCTTCTAAAAAGTCTTTTTAAAAAAACAACAACTTGGCAGCTTTAAGATGGGTGGGCCTTCTGGGGAGGATTAATAGATCCTAACAGATCTGTTACTGTAATTTGGTGTGGGTGGGTTACGGATGTGAAGTCGTTTGCCATGGCTTTCTTCTGATTTTATTTTATTGCCACCTCTAAGAGCCCTAAGATTTACTGCTGGCTTTCCTTCCAAGCAGTGGTGTCATCCTTTTGCTTTTGATTAAGTGCTTCCAATAACAATGAGATAATAGCAATAAGTACCCCTGCCTATGGAATGGTAGAGAAGGTTCTTTTCTACTGGTGAGTCTTCTCAAGCATATTTAATAATGTGTTTTGGTTCAGAAAAAAAATTAATTCAATAGAAAGGAAAGAACTAAAATGTGTCTGGTATTTTTTGCTAAAGTGTCTAGACTTTGTCTAGCAAAAAAACAAAACAAAACAAAACAAACTCTACTAAAGAAGTACCGGTACTTTGTGCGTATAAATAAAGTGTGTATGTGCACGCATGTGTTCATATATGCATGCACACCAGGCTAGAAACTTGTAGAGCACGAGTTCTATCCCTGCCTTAGACATGAATCTAATTGGATGACTTTGGGTCAGTCAGTCACTCTCTCAGCCCAGGGAAGATGGCCATGGTAAACCACTTCTGAAAATCTTGCAAGAAAACTACAGAGATTAGTCCACACAGTCACTAGGAGTCAACAGTGATTGAAATAAAAAAAGAAAGAAGCGAATAGAGTAGGGGTTGAGAGCAACAAGGAGTGGCCCCTATCTGAGCTATAAAGCTATGGATAAAGTTCACTAGGGTGGAGATATTTGTAAGAAACTGGTGTTACTTTTTCCAATTTTTTTTTTTTTAGGTTGGGCATGAGCCTCTACCTCCAACTGTTGGGAGAAATTTACTGGGGAGGAAAGTATTTTACCTTCCTGGATTTTTTACCTATGGTGAGCATGTCCTGATTAATTTTGCCTATAGATCTAATGAGAATAATGTAACCAACTCAAATAATGAATAAAAAAATATTAATACATTGCTAACTCAGATGTCTTCTTTTTAATATGATTGCTGAGTATACTTTTCGGTAGTTCTACATATCCACTGAATGAAATCAGACTTGCTTCTAAGTAGGAATCAGATTTTGTTACTATTTAGATATATAACATACTTAGGGAAATGTTTTGTTTATAATGCTAAGAGTTATTTGACATGCAAAAGCAATATAAGATAAAATATTTGATTCTTCTTGATTTAGAAGACTTTGTGCTTAGAGCAAAACTCATAATTTGTTCCTTAATATGTAAAAAAAGTCTAGTGATCAATAAGCCATTAAAAACTTTATATTTCTATTTAGCTTTTTTTCTTTTTGAGTAGACAAACAAATTTAAATATATGGCATCTTTTAATCATAAAAGATTAAAAAATCCCTTCATTAAAAATCATTTTCTATAAAAAGATTTTGTTTCAATAATAATTACAGCAATTGAGGATTTGACTCACTTCTTTTAACTTACCTAGGAGAAAAGTTCTTAGCATTTACTGATTGATATTGATTAGCAATCTATTTTGGAAGAGATGGGATCGCAGTTAAAAATGGAGGGGTACATACATGACAAGTACAATAACAGAAAAAACACATTAAAAAAACCCCAATAATTGTATTTATTAGTATTTGCTGTTGATATACAGTATAAAACTTTATTCAGTTATGTAGCTCATAATTAGGATTCTTTGGTAATACAGGGTTTTTTTGTTTTTGTTTTTGCTTGCTGATTACATGATTGAACTCTTAATACTATTTTATAATCATTTTGTAGACTTGTTTTAATGAAACAGTTTCTCCTATAAACATAAAGGGCATATTTAGGGAACAAAATTTACTTTCATTAGCTAAATTTAGTGTCAGTTTTACAAGCATAGTAATAAGCAATTGCAGTATTATAACATATTAAGGCAGTTTTCTTTTCTCTCCAGCCATCTGAAGTTTATAGTACCTTAAAATCTATAAAATTCCTTTCAAAAATTTTTCAGATAATAATCTAAAGCCTTTTGGGTGGAAGGAGACAACATAGCTAAGCACGAGTTAAAGGAATCTTCATACTCTACCCTAGCACTATAAAATCCAATGTAATTCTTAAGATCACAGTTGAAAGAATAGTTGAAAATACAAGGTTTTCTCACAATTTTTACCATCTTAGTGTCAGTGGATAGTTTAAATCCTAATATGCATTATTACATATAGATATCCAGTCAACTAAATGTTAGGGATTTTGCAGAATCATGATGAAGTAACTTCAATGTAATTTATTTCTAGCCAGGCACATTGTGGAAGTGGATGGGAAAATGGGTCTTTTCCGTGGTCTTTCTCCTCGTATCATCTCTAGCGTTTTATCTACCATAAACCGAGAACAAGTGAAGAAGGTACATTATGTCACATATTTGTTCTCTAATCTCTTCGTGCTGAAAAGGCTACTTGTGAGGCCAAATTGTGTAATAAATGTTTAGGCCAACATTTTCTCATAGCTCAGCTGTGAAGTCTCAGCTTCTGCATTGGCCTAATTGGACTTTGGAAGGGATTCAAATTCAAAAACAACAGCAGTGGTGGCAACAATGGCAACAACCCTTCTTGTTGTACAATAAAGTGATTTCTTCCAACCAGTAATAGTGAAATATTTTTTTAGAACCTGAAGTGTTGAACTTGAAAAACAGTGGCAGTAACTGACCTCATAGAGCAGTGATGACTAACCTTTTTGCCATCACATGCCAAATGAGGGGGGAGCATGGTGGGGTCACACACACACCGTGCTCACATCTATAATTCTATGCGCCCCCCCCCCCGGTGCTCTCCCTGCTTTTGGCTCATGATGGCACGGTGGGCCAGTAGGCCCGTTTTTTGCTCTCCCCAGGCTCCAGAGCCTTTCTAAGAGCCTGGAAAGGGCAAAAACGGCCTTCCCCACACACCCCCAGAGGCCCTCTGGAGGCCAGAAACAATGTTTTTCCTAACTTCTGGTGGGCCCAGAAGGCCAGAAAATCAGCTGGCCGGCGCACGCATGCGTGCTGGAGCTGATTTCGCGTGCCCACCAATATGGCTCCAAGTGCTACCTGTGGCACCCGTGCCATAGGTTCGCCATCACGGTCATAGAGGAACCCCTCAAAACATACTGGGTTTTTTTAAAAAAAATAGCGTGAACTATTTCCTGAGTTGTACAGAATTTTATGACACAGTTGCTTAGTGATGGCCTTCCTCGACCATATTTCTTATTAAGGCACCATCAAGTTGCTTTAGGGCTATCTGAAAATCTTTAACTTTGCAAGAATAATAAAGTGCTCATCCTTTCTTAGTAACCTTTTATTTCCCGTGAAGGCCTGTTAGTTTGTATATCCTTGGTCTGTCTTTGACAGTGGGATTGCTAATTTCACTTTCCTAATCTTTAATGACACATCCTCATTAAGAGCGGGAGATGGGTTGGTCTGTCTCTTGCCAAGACAAGTTGGCCACCATCTATGCCTGCTTGCAAAGCTCCAAAACCTCAGCACTGTCTCATTCAACTATGCAGATTATCATTTCCCTCCATTGTGTCCATTGCTTGGAAGAGAATTTCTTTCATCTTTCTTCAACCAAAGTGTAGGCTTGTGTAACCATGCTGTGGTTCATGAGCAAGAGGCACCAGCATGCTTTAGAACTAAACATTTTCAGAACAGGCAGAAATCTGTGTTTCCATTACTATGTTAATGCAGCAGTGCTATGACTCAAAAGAAGAAAAGTTGAGGTGTGTGGGTGTGTGGAAGGGAAAGCAAAGTTGAATGATTCTCTGGGTTAGTCTTCACTCCATACTCCTAGTCTTTGATTTACAACTGGTCATTTAACAAAAGTTTGAAAGTACAGTGGCCTCAGAAAGAGTGCTTGGAGGGGAGAAGAAATCTTATGGTGGGCTGAAGAAATGAACTTTAGATTTTTGGAATCTTAAGGTTTTTTTTTCCTGCAACCCACACACTAGTTCCCTTCCTTACATGGAGGGGAGGGGAAATACTGCAATGGGCTGCAGAAACAAAGCTTGAATCCTGAAGATTCTCTTTTGGCAGGCAGCTCTTTCAATCTGTCTGTTTAACAATTAGTGTGATTGCTTAACAAACACATCTGGGAGAGCCAGGATTGTGATCGTTGAATAAAGTGGTCATATAGGTACCTCGCTTAATAACTGCCTCACTCAGTGTCTGGGATTCCAGTCCCAATTGAGGTCATAAATCAAGGTTTTTCTGTATATTTGATTATCGCATTAGTCCAGGTACTGGTTACAACAAAATACAATGAAGGTATAATAAAATAATCACCCCCTGCACGCTCCAATTCCTTGGAGGACAAGTAAAGTACTGATGGGATAACCTCTCCTCTATCCAAATTATGGAACTATCACTGTTAGAAAAATCTCATATGTCAAATACTATTTGTTTATCATAAACAGGTCTCTGAGTATTAATTTACTTTCTCTCTTATACCTCAGGCCTTCCCTCTAGAAGATATGGAGCATGTTTCCAATAAGGATGATATGAAGACATCTCTCAGGAAAGTGACAAAAGAGGTGGAACTTTAAAGCAAATTTTCATTGCTTAAATATTTTGTATTTGAAAGATTATATATTTCAAAGAATAATTAAGATCGATATGAATGTTGAATCCCCAAATCTTCTCTTTTCCAGTGTGATTAACCCCAATTTGAAAAAATGCCTCAGAGCCTTGTGAGGTGGGAAAGACTACATAAATAGTGTAAACTTAAGGATGCTAAGATTTCTCCCACTAATCTATTCTAATACTAAACACTAAAAATGTTAACATGTTTTCCTCTAATTATTTTTAATAGATATAATCTTGAGACTACTAAAAGTGAGGCCAATCTTTTAGCATTCAGGAAGTTTAAAAATGAACTAACACTTTTAAAAATTCCTGTAATACTTCAGAGTAAAACTGAAGTATTTCTCAAACTTACATAGCTTGATTTCTTTTTTCCTCTTTCAAGTTACCCCATCGTGTGTTTGCTGCATGGGTACTTTGGGGTTCTCTTTGTCATCTTTTCAACCTCTTTTTACAGGTAGTCCTGAAGTTATGACCATTCATTTAATGACCATTCAAAATTATGGGGCTGAATAAATAGTACTTATGCTCAGTCTCCAAGGTTACCGCCATTGCAATTCTACTCCTAGCGTGTGATCAAAATTCAGGCACTTGGCAGCACATTCGCAGTCACCACTACAGGGATGCTACCATTCCCTGCACCCATTTGTTCCCCCCCACCCATGTGTGCCCTTTTGGTCCCTATACTCAGCAGCCCCAGCCATCTTGTGCTCCACTGCCCAGCTGACCTCTGTCTTGCTACTCCTGCTGCTAACCCAAGCACTCCCAGCCTGGCCCTTTGCAAGGCAGCTGCTGGCTGCATAAAGCTTTCTTCCCAAGGACATGCGCAACCATTTCCTTGTGTGAAACCTGGAGAAAAAGGGCTCGCACGGCCATTACCTGACTCACAAAGAGCCAGGCCAGGCATATTGCATTGGCAATGGCAGACACCTGGTGGGGGAGTGCAGAACAGCAGAGACCTCAGATGCAGGAAGTCAAGGCCAGCTGGGACTGGGCTGGGATTTTTTGGGGATGCTGGGGCTTTGCATTGCACTGCTGTGCGTTGCTGGGGCTTCCTGGGCAACTATAGCTTTGCACTGTATTGCTGATCCAAGCCGGGGCAGCTTCAGCTTTGCACCGCATTGCAGTTCAGAGGCTTCTTACAGCCCTAGAGCCATGGTGTGCCAAGAAGCTCCTTAGCTGTGCAGTTCTGGAACTATTTGTCATCCTAGGAGACAGGATGCAGGGTGGCAAAAGGGACATAATGGACAGTTGAAGGGAGTTGAAAGGTATGCAGCCCCTTATCTTGGAAGAACAGAGGCTCAGGGCTGGGAGGGACCAAGCCAGGAATGGCTTGGATTGGGATGGGTCCTCCACTAACGATTGGAATTTGGTTAATGACAGCAAAAGGAAGTGCTGGGATTGTGTTTACAAAGCAATGGCACTAAGCATCATGTGACAACAAGCTTTCTGACCATATTGCTTAGCAATGTAAATTCTGGTCCTGGTTACCATCGTAACTCAAGGACTACCTGTAACTGAATAATATACAGTGTATGACAGTCCTTTAGAGCAATAGTGTAAAACATAGAGAATGACTTAGAGTAGCATAGAAACTATATTACTATATTCCATGTAATCCAGCAAATACTTTTTTTCAAATAAGGAAACTAAGATACTTAAAACAAGAAGTTTCCCATTAGGGTGTACTTTTTGTGAGATGATTTGCTTAAGATAAAAAAAGTGCTCTATTTTGATATTTTATCAGACTTGCCATGAGATGACGATGCAGTGTGTATCCCGAATTATTTCTCATCCACTTCATGGTGAGTTATGGAATCTGCTCTTGTCAAGTCCCATGTCCACTTAAACATTCATTTTGTGGTATTTTTCCCTATAAAATTATAAAATTTATAATTCAAATTTATTTTATTTACATAAGATAAGCACATTATCTCACTTTACTTTGACCAATTTTCAGTTGATTCTGAGGTAGAATCAGTGGTTATCTGTCATGGATAGTGTTGTGCCAAATGTTTCAACCTGAAACATATTCAACTTCAGCATACAGTAAATGATTTGGACATGATATGGATTTAGCCTACCTCTACTTTTCATTCAGAATTATCTGTTTTGAGTTGGGATCACTTCTGATGAAGTCAAAACGAGATGTTTCGGTAACAGAATCTTTTGCTCTGAGAAGCTTTTGCACACCTTTGGTTACGTTGTCCATATATTACCATATTTACCTAATAAGATACCCACCCCACCACATTAATCAACTGTAATTGAGTAGAACTGATGATCTATTGAAAACAAAGGAATTGGCAGGACATACAAATAGCTAGATGTTTCTTTTGAAAAGTATATATACTTTGAAAATCAGTCGGAAGATTAGTCCGAGCTTGAAAAAGATATTTTTTGCCCAATATATTTGTTTTTAAAACTTTGTCTTCTCTTCTTCCCTACTCTGTCCACTTAACTTCCACCTTCCTAGTGCTATTCCCCTTCACTTCTTTTTCATATCCCCTTGTTTTGTTGTTTTTACTGGAAGTAAGGAGGTGTGTGAGTTTGTAAGTGTGTGTTTATGAATGGAGCTTGAGTGTATAATAGTTTTATATGCAGGTGGAAAAGTTACTGATTTTATAATTGGGTGTCCTGCTTTACAGACAATACTATAATAAGTTATTAAAATTTGTTTCTTTGGGCCCTGGCCTATATTGGAGTATGGTCCCTGTCAGGATTATATATACTAGTATACAATATGTGCACAAAAGTATTTTATTGGCACACATTTACTGAAGAGGCATCTTCAGACTGGCTTCAGCTAGAATTGACAATTCTAGATTGGCAAGATGAAAAAGTTAGGCACATCACAGGATTTTTGTCTGTTGGTATATATCTTGTTCCTATCTACTTTTCCTGCGTCCTCTTAAATTCAGAGTCATCTTCATATTTATAAATATTATATTTTTAATATCAAAATAAGTAAGGCTCTGAATTCCAAGTCACTAGGAATACAAACCATTGTTATTACTTTTGCAGATAATTGTTTTAGGTTTCATCTGATAGATCACTGTGGGAAGAGAATTCTGAATTCCAGACACGTGTAGAATATTTCAGTTGAAACTCCTTTTGCTATTATGAAAATATCTTCAATTTTGACATACTTTCTCAGTATAAAAATATGTAAGTGAACTACTTCTATATTCTTATCTCTTGTTTTTTCTTTTGAAGTAATATCTATGCGCTGTATGGTCCAGTTTGTAGGACGAGAAGTTAAGTACAGGTGAGATCTTTTTAGCATTCTATAGCATGGGTCCTCAAACTTTTTAAACAGGGGGCTAATTCAGACTGTTGGGGGGGGGCAGACTGGCTGGGTGGATGTGGCTAGGTGGTCATGTGATGGGGGGTGACCAATTTAACAGTCCATTTTTTTGCCTTTGTCCTTCCTAAACTCCTGTTTAAATTGTTTTCAAAGACTTTTAATTTAAAGCAATACCTTACAAGCCCAGAGCAGCTTTTCAAGGCTGTACCCCGCTTTCCCCTATTCAAACACCGGCCCTGGTTCACATAGCTGTGAAAAAGACTTTTAATTTAAAGCAGTACTTTACAAGCCCAGAGCTGCTTTTCAAGGCTGCACCGGCGCCTTGAAAAGCACCACTCAGCTGGCCTTCCAGATGTCTTGGTGGAAGATAAGGCCCACGGCAAGGGGCGGGGCTTAATCACACCATTCTGCAGGCCAGATACTTTGCATTGGCAGGCCATATCTGGCCCATGGGTCGTAGTTTGAGGATGCCTGTTCTATAGCTTAATCTGAGAATAATAACAAGGGGTTTTATAGTATTGTACTGGCCAGTAGTAATAAAAATATTTGATCAATATCAATAATTATTTCTATGAAATATATGTTTCTTTTCCTGTTGTTGAAGAATACTGGCAACAATGTGGTAATTTACTTTAGGATGAAGAGGTGTGAGAGAGTACTTCTGCCTAGATCTAATGGTTTTCCTTTGTCAACAGCAATATATTTACTTCAATCAAGACAATTTGGAAAGAAGAAGGACTCTTGGGATTCTTTGTGTAAGTAAGTCTATTCCAATTGCCAGCAAATTTAATTAAGTTTGAACTTGCTGTGTTGTTGTTGAGGATCAATTCTCACACCACTGAGATGAATCAGCTCTTGTTCAGAACAATCAGCTTTCCTTAAGTGTTATAATTCAGTTCAAAGTTCAGAATTATTTTTTAAAAGTGTATTACATGTTCTAATGCCTTCTGGCATTATATAAAAGAGAGGAAGAGATAATACTTGACAATTTATTGTCTCTCGTGGTCAGTCACAGTTCATGTTCCACATAAAAATAACAATCTCATAAAATAATTGGACTTGGAACTTTTCCCTTCATAAAGTTCCTAAATATATTTTTGAAGAATTGCAAGACCTGTTCAAGCATAGTGAATTATTAGGACTGATTAAAACTAGGAAATTATTAATCTGTTTCCACACCTACATTTTAATTAATGCTAAATTTAATTTAATGATATGTAGAACAAATCAGTAAAGTTATTTTGAATTGGAAAATAGACATCACTGTATTAAATTAGGAATACGATCAACCTATACATTTCCTGGTCACTGGTTAAGATTGGCATCTCATATGATTGGCTTTTCCTAAGATTCTAAGAAAAGTCTTTAAGAGTTTCTACTTTAACTTTTCTGAATGGTTCAAATCATTGTTGCTTATGGCACAAGGCTGGAATGCAGAAGACCACAAGGTTCTGGTCCTGCCTTAGGCACAAAGCAAGTTGGGTGGCCTTGAGCTAATCACGCTCTCTCTCAATCCTTGGAAGGAAACAATGCAAACCACTTCCAAAATCTTGCAAACAGAAATGAGCAATTTAGTTTGGACTGAGAGATTTTTAAATGGCACACTGGTAGCCTTCCTCCAAAACTCAAATGAACCCAGAGCAAAACAGTATGTAGAACCAAGACAAATATTAAGATATTTAATTTATAAGGAATTACAATATTGAAAGATGACATTGCTATTGCTCACTTATTTAATAATTCCCCTTCTATTCATTTCCTATCACATTATCACCATTGGAAAGTCTTTTGAGAGGATGTAAACACTCAGGAACATGGCAATTTTAACCAGCGAACAGTTTGCGTGCCTGAAAGCTAACTTTCAGGATTTTTTTTCCAGGAAAGGCATAAAGAGAATAATATTCTATCTCATGACTACTGAGTTTTTACATTGACAGAATGCAACATGAAAAAAGGGTCTTTTCATCCCCTGTATCCTGCCTGGCACAGAGTAGCCAACAAAGGGGTAACATCTAAAGTATATGTACTAGTACTAGTATTAGCAGTTAATTAGAAAATAGAATAGAATAAACAATAAATAGAATAAAGGAAACGATGGTAGCATGGGCAATAAATTTTGGGTATAATATATGATTGGAAAAATGGCAAGAATTATGGGGAAAAAACAGGAAAATAACATTGGCAATACTGTACAAAAAAAATTTATATAAGATGTTCTACAGGTGGCACCTTCCACCAGCGAGATTGGCAAAAATGTTTAGAAATTTATCACCAAAGTGTTGGAAATGCTACCATGAATTAGGCATGTACTATCATATATGGTGGTTATGTAAAAAAGCACAGGAGTATTGGCGGAAGATTTTTTTTTTATTATTGGTGGAAATAATTGGAGAAGAAATAGAATATAAACCAGAACTATTCCTATTGGGAATAATAAATGGGAAATACAGTAAAGGGGTAACTTACTTAATAATGCATATTATAACAGCAGCAAGAATGAGTTTTGCCCAAAATTGGAAAAATAAGGAAACTCCTCTAGAAGATGAAATGATCAAAAAAAATTTTTGACATGTGCAGAAATGGATACATTAATCTTGGAATTGAAAAATAAAGATGAGTCAGAATACCACGAGATATGGAACAAAATGTATCAATGGTTAGAACAGAAAAGAGGGTCAAAAAACAAGGACTAGAATTCATAAAATGAAGAATTAAAGTTATGTATGTTAAGTACAATAGAATGATAATGGATAAAACAAATGTATAAGTAATATAGATAGAAGAAGAATGTTTTTAGATATGTAAATACTGAACAGACTAATTGTATATAAATAATAAGGTATATATGATACTTATCTTTCCCTTTAGTATGTATGGCAAAAAGAATGCCAGGACGTTTACACAGTGTCCAATGTTTTAATATGTGTGTAGTAAAACTTTATTTTTTTAAAGTAAATAGAGTAGGCAGTAGCAAGAATATGGCTTCCAATCAGTATGGACTCTTCAATGGTTGAGTTAATAAAATGTTTCTGTTGCAGTTAAACATAGGCACATGCATAATTAGTGACTATTATCCTATAGCTATAGATACGATACGAAATGGTTCTCACTCATCCTCATTGCTTTCTGTGTGCTCAAAGTTATTTACTATTGCTGAATTAATATTCATATTTATGATTAGTTTTCCAAGGCATGTTGCTGTGTATCAGATTTCTTTGTTCTCTGTGCATTAACATTTGGCCTGGGGTTCATTCTTCCTTTTCTTTCCTCAATGTGCATTAGAGCATTGATGAAGTTCTAAGATCTTGTATCTTTTATTTTCTTTATTTTCAAGCCTTAGGACTTGATTTAGTCTCTTAAATTCCAAACAATCTCTCTAGGGTTTTTGTATTCCAAATACAAATTTCATATGTATAATCTTTACAGACTTTGCTGTTGTTATTCTCTAAATTGTATGAGGTTAATTTAAGAGTATTTTTATTTAATATTTTCTCTTACTCTTTTCTTTTCCCTCAGAGGTTTAGTTCCTCATGTCCTAGGTGATCTTATTTTTCTGTGGTGTTGCAACCTTCTGGCTCATTTTATCAACACTTATGCTGTGGATGACAATGTGAGTGATGACCTTCCTAATCTTACTGGGCTCTAAAATTTCTTCTCCAAAGATCCATTGCGGTGTAGTGGATAAAACCCCAGGCTGCTCCCAGCTAAAATGCACATTCACATTCAGCCATGAAAATTCATTTTAAACCAGTTGTATATCCTCCGCCCAATCCACCTCATATGAGTGGTGGTTGGGAGGATAAATAGACTTCCCCAGGTAGACTTCCATACAAGCCTGGGAGAAAGGGATATAAATCTAATAAATAATTCATGATAATGTCCAGCAAGAAAATGGATTGGAAGAAACCAAAATTTCACAAACTTAAGTATTGTACAACAATCATTTCCTTCTGGCCAGTTTTTTTTTTTTTTTTTGTTTTTGTTTTATGCTGACAGTTTTCCCATATTCACTCACTGTCTTGTTTTACAGAAAGTAAACTAAGTCTAAGGAAAAACAAAATCTATTGAACATTGAAACCTATTTCCTAACTAATAATTTGGTAAAATTATTGGTATAATTTGGTATTTCTGGTTATTAATAAGATTCAAATATTACAATTGGTCTGGTGTTACTAAAGTTTATTATAGTTGAGCAGGGTCTTCTAATTAATCTGATTTTTTTCCTAAGAAAATTATAGTTCCATTGGGGTTTTTTTTCTCACCTCTTATGAGCCTAAAATGATGCCACTCCTTCCGAGGGTCAGTTATTGATGAGGTTGCTATTGTGTTAAGGCTTCTGCCATGATCTTTGCATATGCCTTAGCAAGAGTTTATTGTCAAGTGTTTTCCTGTATTTGTTTAACACATATGTTGCCCTGGTCCCCAAGAAACTTTAGGTTTGGATTATTGTTGTTTTTTCTTACAGTTCAACCAAGCTTCTGTCATTCGGAGCTACACTAAATTTGTGATGGGGGTATGTAAGATTTGCGCCTTTTGTAATGTGTATAGTTGTATGTTCCTGATTCATGGCTCTTGGATGGTTCAGTTCCATGTGACTGGAGATCTGACAGTGGAGAAATTGACTTCTGTCCCACTCCCCTGCTACCTTATCCAGCCCTGTTAGTCTTGGTATCAGGTGCCAACGCTGAGCAAGCAGATGGGGAGCAGTTTAATGTAATTGGAGTTCCGGTAGAAAACGAGTCCACTCCCTATGCATGCTTCTCTCCTCTTATAAGTCCTAACTGTCTGGAGGTAGCAGATCCCAGCCCTGCCTGCGTCATAAATCACATCATAAATGAGAGATCAATGATCATTTGTATTGCAGGCTTTATAAAAGAAATGGAATACACTACTATAACCCTATACCAGTGATGGCTAACCTTTTTGCCATTGCATGCCAAAAGTGAGGGGAGCACATGTGCCCATACCCATAATTCTATGTGCCCCACCCCCCATGCATGTGCATGCGACCACCCCCCCCCCCCCCCGTGCTTCCCCCTGCTTTTGGCACGCGATGGCATGGTGGGCCTGAGAGGGTGGAGGAGGCCTTTTTCGCCCTCCCCAGGCTCCTAAAAAGGCTCTGGAGCCTGGGGAGAGCAAAAAATGGGCCTTCCCCTAGGCCCTCTGGAGGAAGGAAACAGCCTGTTTCCCTACTTCCAGTGGGCCCAGAAGAACCAAAAATCAGCTGGTGGAGCTGAGCTCGCATGCCCACCAATATTGGTGCCATAGGTTCGCCATCACGGCCCTATACTATAAGTAAAGGCAATATCAGTTTACATCTCAGTTGGCTGGGAATAAGACAAAAGCAATATCATGATATCTTTTCAGAACAGTTAGTGATAACCTTTTGCTGCAGTTAATAGGAACTGAAGATATATTCTGTTTTCCAGATATACATATCAACAGAAAAGTAGCTGCAATACACTAAGTACTCTTTTAAATGCAGACTTTTTTATTATTTACAATTGTTTCTGTGGCCCAGTAAGTTGGTTATACGTATATAACTGTACTAATATGTAACCCAATTCTGATAAAAAATAGTAAACTGGTCCTTTCGTATTTCTTTTGCACAAAGCCTTCTTTACCTACAGTATTTACTTTTTTTTTTTTCTTAACTGTGAAGAATAGAAAGAATGCCTCAGATATTTCTTTGTTACAGATTGCCGTGAGCATGTTGACATACCCTTTTCTTCTTGTGGGTGATCTCATGGCAGTAAACAACTGTGGGTATGTGATATTAATTCCCACCCCCACTCCAGCAAATACAGCTTAATCTCTCCAGTGAAAATTTAGTGGGCTTCCTGTTTGGCAGAATTACTCAATAGTCTCAATTTCCTAGATAAAAGACTTTAAGTCTTGTATGCATAAAGAAAACCAACACCACTTTCCTGTCTTCTTTGTCAAGAAAGAAAAAAGAGAGAGAGAATAGGCTTTATTTTATACAGATAGATTCGGAATCAATGTAGGAAGAAAATAACTGGTTTGGTTGTATATGTGTCTGGTTTATGTTTGGAGCAAACATTTTTATCAACCACATCCATTTTTAGTTTAATAAACGTAAAGCATATAGACTCTTTGCAAGTATGTTTCAAGTTTATAAACATTGACAATTATCAAATGAGAGAAAACTTGAAGAATTTTTTATCCTATCAATGTGTGCAATATCTAATTATGGAATGCCCAAGTAATATATTTTGCAGATAACTTCCTTGTTTTTTTTATTATAATTTATTTTAGAAATGCAGTCAGAAAAAAGATAAGGGAAGAAGAAAAAGAAGAAAAGAGAAATAGGAAAAATTAAGAGAAAGGGAATGTACAGGCCTTATAAAACCAGCTGTAACATTTCAAAATTACATGATATACATCTGCCTGCTTCAGATCAATGTAAAATACTTAGTATTTTAGGTCAGTCTTAAAATTAGTCAATATTAAACTTCGGTCAGTATATAATAAACTGCAATCATATCCAGTGTCTATGAAGATTCTCAGTCATTCAGGTCATGGTTGTCCCAAAGGTGCCCCACCCTCCAGTCAGACCTAAAGAAGCTTCTTGGATGAAAAGCCAAACATCTTCAAAGAAAAAACAGAAAGTCCAGTTGCCTCTTGAAAAAGCACCTTTGGGACAATCGTATCCAGTATGAGTAAATTATAAAGTACAGACTAAGATTTTAAAAATTGAAATTTCTGCCTAATCCAGAAAATGGGCGTATCAAGCACATCATAGAAACATTTATTATAATCTTATTTTAGGAAAAACACAAGCCAGTTACTTTCTAAGGCAAAAACATGCTTTCTTCTCCAGCAAACATACTTGTTGCCACATATGCCTTGCTGGTACTTTCTCTGTCTCAGTACTAGGTCATGTGTGTGTTCTCCTCTGTGACAGCTTTCTCTGCTATGTAGGTTACTTGCAGGGCTCCCTCCATATGCCCCTGTGTTTTCTTCTTGGATTCATTGTTGGAGACACCTTAGTGCTCAGGTGAGTATCATTCTTTCTCTGAAAAGGATACTGGCCCATGTAAATAATTTCATCTTTTTTCTTTCTTTCTTTCTTTTTTACTATTTCTTACCTTATTCTGAATTACAAGAAAAATCAAGTAGCAGATAAAATGGCCCTTTCGTTGACTATGAAAAAGATTGTCTACCCTCACGTTTTATCTTTACATTTTCTTCTTTTAGGCTTTGAAAGCTCCTTCAGCCTTTTCTCACTGAAGGGAATTTACAATACATGGGTTCTTTATATGTGTTATATTAAGTAGCGATTTCCTAGACATGTATTGCTAAAAAGCACAACTAGAAATCTGGCAAGGAATGGTAGGGATCCAGTTTTAAATTTTGCTTTTTTTCTTATAAAAACACTACTTTTTATTGAAAATCAAGACTCTTTTTTAAAAACTTACCTGTGCATCAAAATATTTTCAAAATATTTTGATTCTATGAATCAAAATATTGATCCCTGTTTTCTTTCTACCCTTGTACTTTTAACGCGTCAGATCATTAGTTGCATTTTTCTAATTGTATGTATCTCTTGCTTTATTTTAATCCAAACCATGACATCACTATTTGTCTTTATATCCACATGTTTTATTTACTATAATGTTAGTATTGTCAGCTCAGTGGTGTTTTTCAGCATATATTGAGATGTGCAAACAGGAACATTCTATGTCTTTATTAACTTCTTTTTTAAAAAATAGAATTACAACATCATCAGTACATTTTATCAGATGACAACTTGATTCTTGCAGGCTTTGGATTCTGCTCCCCCCCTCATTATTTGCTTACACATACCCTAATTATATATTGTGTCTAAATAGGGGCATAAGTCTATGATTTTTCTATGTGTTCTCCATGCAATAAGATCTCATTCTTCTTTCCTCTCAAAAGTTTATACAAACTTCATTCATGTGCAGAAGGGGGAAAAACAAATATTTGAGAATTAAGGTTGTTCATTGGAAGGAATAGTGTTTCATTTTCATGTCTAGTAATCTTGGATAGGTTTTTCCAAGTGAAAACAAATTTTGTGTTGCCTGTGATATTTGCATAACAAAACCTATAGAACTGTATCACATTATTGCTTAGTTTGTAAGTAAGTTAATCATATCCATTTGTAACCATTTATTGATACAGTAGATTTGTTCGAAAAACAAAAAATGACACTTTTTAAAATAAACTTTAACAATGTATCTCAATCAGAGTCCAAGGTTTTCTATTCATCAGACATAGCAAGAACTTGAAACTGATTTTACATTCACTATAAATCTACCAAAAAACCCCACTGTGGTACATTTAAGAAGTCTCTCAGAGAGTGGCTCTCTGGCTGTCATAACAAAGAAGCTGTATATTTTTTAAATTGAGTTTCTATAAAACCTTTTAAATACCACTGTTCAGAACCGAAGAGTTTTTGTTTCCTTGTCACTGAGCCTTGTTCGCTTAATGTCTATCTGTTGTGCTGTCTAAAAGGAAAATAAAGAGTGTCTAAAAAGCTTCTAAATAGCTAGTGTGGAGAATTATTTCGCCCTCATGAAGGCTTTGGGAAGCTTCCATTTCAAATCATACTAGGAATAGAGAAGAAACAGAGCACACACTAAAATGGGGTAGTGGGTTGTGGAACCAGGGGTTGCCACAGAAAATAAATTTGTGTTCCATGTGAATTGAGTCTCTAGGCAATTTCTTTTCCCTGGCTGATATCATCCTGTAATAGCATTATATTTGCTTTCTTTTATCAATATTCAAAAAGTTAAGATTTTTGTCCAGCCCTCCGCATTCTTTTTAAACATATATATTCCCATGCTCGCTGAGCCTAAAGTTTCACTGCCAGGTATTGTGGTCTCTCTGTCCCTGTGATTATTGCAGTTCTTGGTTGATCGGCAAGAAGTTGCAACAGATCTTAAACCATTTTCTATAACATGTTCCTCTCCTTTCTCCAGGGGCAGCTCTTCAGAGGTTCCAGCCTACTTTTTCGTAGAGCATCTACACCAGCAACTTTTTTCGTTGACTAATTTCATTTGGCAGACAGAAGCAAACTTAGATCCTTGTAGAAGAGATTCTAAAACAGTTTGTTTTTACCATTCTTTTTCATTTGTGAAATGGAAGGATTTCAGCAGTTGAGAAGAGCTCATTTCAGTAAGCTTGACAACAAACAGTTCAGATATTTCTAGCCAGATCTTGCCTGCCAAACAAAGGGGACAGTGCTGGTCAGACCTTAGATCAAAGGGGCAGCCCAAATAATAACTTTTCAGGTTTTCAGGCATAGTCATGGCTTTGCAGGATAAAAGAAGCTGATTTATATTTTCCCCTAAATAAGATTTAAGATGGAATGCATATTCCCCCCTTTAGTACCATTAGAGAAAACAGCTTAAACTTTATCTCTTTATCAGTTTTGGGTTTTGCCATGTTATTAGTCTACATATTAAATCCAACTGATGTTGGAATACCTTTCATTCCTAACATTTTGCAAAACCACAAAAACTCTTAATAGTGAATTTTTTAATCATGACATGTATAAACCTGATTGTTTAGTTTTTATAATATCTCTAGGCAGCTTATTTTGCATTATCTATTTTTTAAGTTAAATATTTGACAAAGGCATTTCTTAAATGGGACCTTAAACCCTAAAGTAGAATGGATTATTTACATGGATCTATCCAGAATTTTTTTTATTTAGTATTGATTAAAAGTTTAAGCTTGATACAGGTAGTTCTCGATTTATGACCACAGTTGAGACCAGAATTTCCTTTGCTAAGCAAGGAAGTTATTAATTGAGTCATGCCCATGATCTTTTTGCCATGGTTGTTAAGTGAATCAATGAAATTATTAAGTGAATCATGAAGTTGTTAAACAAATCCAGCTTTTCCCATTGACTTTTCTTGTTGGAAGCCAACTGGGGTGGTTGCACATGGCAATCACATGACACCAAAACTGGTTGTCAGGTCTCTGAATTTTGATCACCTGACCATGGGATGCTGTGACAGTTATAAGCGTGAGGACCAGTCATAACACCTTTTTCAGTGCTGCTGTAACTTTAAACTGTCACTAAACGAGTGTTTGTAAATCAAAAAATACCGTATGTTGTCATTTAGGAAGAATACTGTGATAATGAAAACTGGGCTACAGAGCCCTTAGTACGAGAAAATGTTGGGTTGTGGTAGTTCTCGTCATACAAAGACATTCCAAATGTCAGACAGAAGGATTTTTGATATTAAGATTCAATACAGCTGCAAAGATAATACATCTGACAATAACAATTATCTTACCTATAAGTCAGGATTTTGGAGTGATTTCTGACCAAAATAAAGTAGTAAGAGCCAAGAAAAGGACTTTGCCGAATACCATGAGCAGTATTTCTCCTGGTCAGTAATGTTATATAAATATGAAATAATGTTGCACTACGTTACTGATTTTATTTTTAATAAAAGCTTGGCTGGATAGGGATGTCTACTGCAGGCACCTTATTCCAGCTAAGCAGCATTTATAATGTGAAGACTTAACACATTAGATCATAGTTAGCTTTTCTAGTATTTACTTCAGACTGTAAGTTTACTGATTCAAAATTCACTAAGTTAAGTTGGAATGGCTTTTGGACAAATCGCTACAGGATTGCGTAGCATTCCTAACGTTTTCTAACGTTTAAACATTTAAATGAATAACATTTAAACAACTTGGCCTTACTTACAATTCCTACAATCAAATTACTCATTATATTACTTTTCACTACAAGGAGATCTGTCAATTAATGTGAGTCCCACTTTTAGCAGCTTTGCAAACAGCGTAGAAAATTCATATTTCTGGTGAAGGAGTATCTTTTTTACCAATTAAATATTCTTGCCTGCTGACAAATTGTCATATTCAAATTGCTTACTCACGTGAATAGTCTTAAATAGAGCCAAAGGAAGACTGTGTACTGTAAATGAAAATGAGAATTCATGTGGCTTCAGTTCTAAATTTTATACGGTTAAATCATGCATATCACAAAGGTAAGAAAAAGCTATTTTCAAATTGCAATCATGCAGAAGATACCACAAAGGGAATATGGGAAATATGCTGCTTTGTCTTTTTGGTGCTACTATTAAATACCTTGAATTGATGTTGGTTATCTGGAAGCTTGACTAAAGAATGAAAATGTAACATTGGGATTCTGAAGTACACTAATTCATTGTGCAATATTAATACTGAAAATGTTGCTTAGCAAGCTGTAGTCCAGCTTTATCTATACACAGAAGAAAGTCTTGTTTCCATTTAGTGTTGCTGTAAATAGAGCCAGTGACTCCATTCCATTTAACTCTGGTGATAGGTTTTATGTTTTCTGCATGTGTGTATGTATTACTCAGTAATTCCCAAAAGGATCTGAGCTGGCTTCAGGAAAAGTGCTTTCTGGGTCAGGAGCCAAGTACATTAATTTTATAACTTTCATACAGTAAAGTATGGTATGTCTATTTTGTCATTGTTTTTCTTGGTATTTTCTTTTAACCCAGAAAGGAAAATGTTCACAGTCTCTCACTTCAGAAAAGTTGTCTTCCAAATACAGTGGCTCAGAAATTTTATTTTATCATCATGATCTTTTGAACCAATATATTTGTCCTGATGATTTGGAGATTATATCTGAAAAACATATTGTGTAAGCATTCAGCACAATTTATTGGGGAACAGTTTTTATGGACTCTAGAAATGCAGGTGCTTCCATGGCTTCTGATCTTTGCCAAAATTTTAAAGTTGTTTATGTCAAAATAAATGTAGAGTTACAGCAAATTAATTCAAAGCTTACTTGACATCTGTTTGAAAATAAAATGTGAAAATGACTTCAACTGTGTTAATATTGCTTGTTAATATAAATAAGTAAATTAATTTAAAACTTATTTGACATTTGAAAAATAAAATGTGAAAATTACCTCAATTGTGTTAATATTACTTGTTAATCTAAGTAGGTTTGTAGTTTTTATCTATAAATACAGCTAGTTAAGGAAAAATTTGCACATTTGAATCTAGTTCCTTTTGCCTTTGATATCAAGCGGAGAATATAAAATCCAGGTCTAATCAAATGAATAATATTGTCCAAAAGTAAGCAAAATGCTTTCCATTCTATCCAAGCCATCTTAAAATGGTTCTTGTCTCTTGTTCTGAAGTAGATCATAGCTGATGGTATTGTTTTAAGATAAAGATAAGTGAATACAGAATACAGGCCAAGAAAGTGAAATTTTGATGGCATTTTTTTCCTAAGTAACAGGGCGGACTTTTTTCTGAAATTCTTTAACAAGTAACTTCTAGAATGTAGAACTATTTTAAAGAGAATGATATTTGGTATCTTGATTATGTTGCAATATTCTTTTAAAATAAGGATTGAACTAGTAGGTCCTAGTTCTTATTTTATTCATTTATTCATTCTTATCCATGCTATTTTTGGACAAAATTTTAAGTCAAGGTTATCTCTTTTATCTAATCTTAAAAATATTTCAGTGTGCTTTTAGTTTTGTCAAAGTTGTTAATCATAAAATGTCCAAATTGAGCTCACCCATGATGTAGAGTTATATTTATATGAGTCAAAGCTAACTACATGAACTACTTATCTTTTAAAGATACCAGTTTATGACATATGTACATAGATTAAATGCTTTTATAATTAGGAACACTTTTCTATTTATATTTACTCTGAATTAAATTCTATTGACTACAATATGAGTTGCTTCTATGAAAGCACATACTGTTATAAGCCAAGTATGAGCTGGTAAAACCCCAGTGAAGGTCATACCTGTGTCATGTAATGATTCATTAACATTAGACAAATTATTGTCTCTTAGCCTCAATCAGTATCCACTTTTTCAGTCAGAGGAGAAAAGTGACATACTTAATGAATAAGGTCACTGTAGGAATGATTAAATAGGGATTACTAATGCTTTATATATGGAAAACATTGAATAGTACTATTCCATAAACAGTAATTTTTTAATAAATCTGATGGTGGTATTACCCTTCTTTAACTGGAAGATGGTTATCTAAGCAATACCTATAAAAGCCATATTGATTTTTAAATTAGAGTATACAGGTGGTATTTTTTCTTTCCTGTGCTGTTTGAGATTTCTTATCACACTGCCAACTTCTGTCCTTAATTTATCCCTTTAATCTAAAGGCCAGTACTGAGTTTTGTACACTCATTGCCTTTTGAAAATAGTCTTATTGTCATTACATGATACAGATACTCCCCATTTATTGGGATAACTTCAGATTCATGACAGGCTATGACTAGATACAAGGCAGTTTCATATGGCTAGTCCGAATGTTCTCATAATTCTCCCAGTCTGTTCTCAGAAGCATTTGAGATATTTTACAATCTGCTTCAGAGATGATGCATTTGTGTTTGTTTTTTTCCAGATCCTATTCTTGTTTGGTTGAGAGAGGATATATCAATTTCTACATTTTTGTGTTCAGTCAGCTGGCAAATTGCTGACTGATTTGGTTGTACAACTGAGTAGTGTATTTATAAGACAACAGAGAGCAGACGGAATGGATGGTTTTTTTAAATTCAGCAAAGGTACAGAGTTACTCAAATTCAGAATGTGATTTGACAGCAGAACATTTTCAGATTCATTCTAAAGCCATCAAAAGCTTATACAGTATTGTTTATTAAGTATAGTACAGGGTTTAAAATGCAATTTAAAATAATACAGAATATTGTAACTATTTTAATTTTTAAAATATACAATTTTAAATTGAGAATCAAAAATTAAAATATATACTGTAAATTATTTAATAAATAGATATGAATTATCCCTTTGGCCCTGCAAGGGATAAATAATGAATTTACACAGTTACTAAGCTGCTGTAGTATGGGTTCATAGTTAGCTAGGATCGCATAATACACTGAGCCAAAAATGAATCACATGTTGGCTCAGCTTATGTGAATCCAACAAAGATGGCATCAAAAGAGCTGCTCTGGGAAGATTATATCATAACTGGAATGCCACTGCTTAGAGATTATTTCCTCTTTTTGGTCATCCATCTCTCATTTGTTGAGGGCACTCTATGAAGAATTTCTGAATATCTCAAAATTATGTGGCAAGAGGAAGCCTTTTGGGTAACTTGGATCTTAAAAGTCTACTGCATTCCACCAAGAACTTGTCAAACAACTTGGATGGAGCGTTTTTTTCTAAAAACCCAGCTGTGCTTATGGTAAATCCAGTCCAGACTTTGCTGGGTTGAGGAGGCACCAGAAGTAGAACAGTACCCCAGATCTACTAAAACAGGATACATGCAGCTGAGAGCTCACTTCCTTCTGAACGTTTCCTATTTTTAGCATAATACAGCTGTTTTGAATTTTGAGAACTATTTCCTTGAGCAAAGTCACTAAGTACCTCCCGTTTTGTAATTCTTTAGTCTTTCTCAGTAACAAATTGTGGCAAGTGGTTCACTTATTTAAGATTCATGGTGAATAATTGTGTTTTTCTCTGTATCTTGCATCTGTCTTGAAGGAGAGCATATGTCCATCTCCCTCTTTATTTGTTTCCTGTATGTTTTATATCTAGTTCCATTTGGAGATAATGGTATCACCTTGAACAGCAAATTATTTTCCATTTCATCTCCCCCCCCCTCCCCCATTATGAAGAGACCTGCTGTTTCCAGAAAATTGTAACTGAAAAGTGCTAATCTTTCAGTTTTTCAATGTATGTTTCGGTATTTTGCAAGCAGTGTTCTTAACAAAAAATAGAGTCCAAATAAAAGTTTAAAGCAACCATGGCTTTAATTCTCAAAGATGAAATTGGAAAATTATGTATGATGGAAGAAAAGAGTTTAGTTGCTCACCTCCACCCCCCAAAATTGATCAACACAATCATTATATTTGAAACAGTTGAGTATCTACGTCAGAGCAGATCTAGAAAGGTTTATATTTTTGAAGCTTTATACTCAAGCAAATGCTGAGATAAAAGTTTGAAATTTGTTCATATTACAAAATTTCATTTAGTTTTGAATCTGAGAATTTCGAAGTTAGGTTTTCAATGCACGTGTTTTCATCTCAAAATTCAATGGTTCCTGGCATACTTTCATTATATAGTGCTTGTTCGTTCGTTCTTTTTAAAAAAATAAGATATTAATTCTAAAAGCTGTTTAGCTGCTACCATTTTATATCTTTTCCCCTTAGAAAAAGATATAAAATTTTGTTGCAAACTAATGGAGTGCATTGCAGAAAGTAAAATCCATCTCCACAAGCTTGCAAGATAAACCCATCTTTACAGATTTGCAATTTAAAATCAACTCTGATTTTGTGAGTCAGGATTTGGCTATATGTACTTACCTGTAAAATCATGCTGAGTAGTTTAAGATTAAATCTCTCACAATTTTGAGTATTTGTCATTCCTCTGAAGCTTCAGCAGTTTAATGATATCCTTGGATGTTTTTAAATTTTAGACTTTCATTATCATAAAGTTACTATAATGCACCCTTCATACACACAGCTAATCTGTAGCAAAAAATAATTTCATAGCAGCCAGCTGGAGTCAGCAATTCAAAATATACATAACTTTAATAACAACAACCAATGCCACAAAAAAAAAAAACACACCCACCCAAAAGGAAGGAAATTGGGCCACTGAGTTTTAGAGTAAAGCTGAATGGCCACAGAACAGAGTCAACTGGACCAGGAGTGGAGAAATCAAGAAACCTTGAGGGTGAAAAACAGAATGGAGTATCTGGGAAAGAGCATGACTGGTTGAACATCTAAAGAGAAACTTTAGTCCAGGCCCTAAATGTCAATGGTGCGTCAATATCAAAATTGTGAAATCAAACATTGATACTGATCTGGGGTAGTTGGCAAGCATTTAGTAATCACAATATTTGGTCCATGAGTTTAGGAGCAAATATGTTTTAGATCTATCTTGATTGTCTAAATTTCATTCTAAAGGAGGTGATCATTTTCCCAGGTATCAGGCTCAGGTAGCTTCTCTGTAGTGGGTTAGAGTAGCCTACTGTGCAGAGAAGATGCTTTCCAATCAGGACAAGAGAGTGTAGGATATGACTGCAGATGATGCAGTGTTGCTTGCTAAACAGGATCTATTATTGATGCTGTGGAGCACGCCCTTGGCCTAGAGTGATAGGAATGTTTGCTTTCCTCTGCTCCTGTTGTACAGTGCCAGAGCAGGCAGCACGTAGACAAGAAGACAACAGATCCCAACAGGAGGGAGAGAGTAAGCTTCCCACGAAGGGCATGACTGGATTTTGCTATCCATTAATCCCTAGTCTCCTTTCTTGGTGTTTCATTTGGAGGTGACATTAGGAAGCCCATAATCCAGATCAATCCTTGAATGCTGAATTCAGAGTGAAAGTGGAAGGCATTGAAATCATGTCTCAGTCAGGAGCAGGACAAATTATGTTTGTCTTGCTCCTGACTGAGAGTTGCAGAGATATTTTTTAAAAAGAAATTAAGATCTCATAGAAATTATAAGGATAAGAGCAAAACAGAATACTTCTGTACAAAACATATTTAGGTCAGGAATTCCATTTTTTTCTAGAATGAGCTCGTCTATTCTGGAATGGTTCATGCATTTCCAGACATATATTATTCAAGACGGGAAAAATCATTGAAAAAGTAATTATTTCTTATTATGATAAATGCACTTCTGGAAATATGTGAACCACATCCAGAATATGCTAGCCATCCCATTCCAGAGGGAAAAAATGGTTTGTTCTGGAGCCAATCATTTTATATCGCACAACTTTTTTTTAACAAAACAAAACAACTAGAAATGACCTGGTCTAAATAAAATTGTCATTAAAATATTAGATAATCATTATAGAGATCCAAGTTGAAGTTTCTATATGATCATGGATCTCACTGGTGACTTGACTATTAATATAGTCCATATTACAGGGTTTTATGAGGGAAAAATGAGGGATCCCAATATAAACGAAAAATTGTAATAGGAATGAGGTAATACAGCTGAGATGGACTGTTCTAAGCACAGCAAGAATTAGAAACACAGTTTGAAGTATGAACTTATTTTATTAGATTTTTCCCCCACCTTTATTACTTTATATGTAACTCAAGGTGACCAACATACAGTAATAATATTCCTTCCTCCTATTTTCCCCACAACAACTCTGTGGGGCTGAGAAAGAGTGACTGGCTCAAAGCCACCAAGTTGTTGTTGTTGTTTTAATATTTTTAAATTTTATTTCTTTTAAAAAAAAAGTACAAACAAAAAGTTTATCAACAAACAGATAGCAGTGAGAATCTTACTCAATATATTACATTCAGTCCAAATATACAAATAAGAAATAAAAACTCAACTAACATTGTCCTCTTTTTATTCTATTATTTAACCAAACATACCATAGGTCCCAACATTGAAAATATGCGGAATTTTTTTGATCTCTTAAAATTTTAGTTAGCCTATCGGCTTCTGCACATTCCATAATTTTCCCTAAAATCATATCTTCAGATGGTAGGTCTTTGCCCTTTCAATTTTGGACGAGACATATTCTAGCTGCAGTTGTGATGTAGGCAATCAGATACCATTTGTTAGTGCCTATTTTATCTGGCCTAATGTTTAATAAGTAAAATTCAGGTTTCAATTTCAGTTTCTAACAAGCACCTCTGAATAAGTTTCCAAAATTCAATTATTCTGGGACAGGTCCACCATACATGGAAATAGGTACCTAATTCCCCACACTTCCAACAGTTTGGGGAGAGTCCAGGAAACATTTTGGCTAATCGGAGCAGGAGGAAGGTGCAACCTGTATACCATCTTGTACACATTTTCCTTATAAGTGGTTGCCATCAAAAATTTCAATTGTCTAAACCAAATTTCATCCCATTTCATCAAATCAATTGAGTGGCCAATATTCGTCCCACAGGCAATCATCGAGTCTTTAACGATCTCGTCTCCTATCTAACGACTTATTAAAAGGTTGTAAATCTTAGCTAGCATTTTTCATGCCTAAAGTGGAACGAAAAGTCATAGTCTCTGTTTTCTCAATCGGGAACCTTAACCATTACACCAAACTATCTCTTAATATCTTAATATTATAAGAGCCTCAGATAGCTCAACAGGCTAAACAGCCTGTTATTAACATCCAGCTGTCTGCAATTATTGCAAGTTCGAGGCTCAAGTTTGACTCAGCCTTCCATCCTTTCTAAGGTAGGTAAATTGAGGACCCAGTTGGTGGGGGCAATAAGTTGACTTGTATAAAAAAATATACAAAAGTATGAAGGCTATTGCTTAACACATTGTAAGCTGCCCTGAGTCTCAGGAGAAGGGTGGCATATAAATCTAATTTAAAAAATAATAATAATAGTTAGGCACAGTCACACCTCCCAAGTGTTAAAACTGCTCCATATATTGGGCCCAATCACAAACCTACCTACTGTTTTTTTATATTAATAGGCAGATGCATGGATCCTTTTAAGCAAGAAACAATATCTAAAACCTATAGATAGCAGCATAAACGAGAACACTTTTCTGCCTCTATTATTATCTAGATCAGAAAAGAACCCTCTAGTCCACGGATGTCAAACTTGCAACATGACGTTTCATTATGTTTTTCCCATTCGTGGAGCTGAGGTGGGCGTGGTTTATGCATGATTCATCCAGCCTGTGGGCCGCCAGTTTGACACCCCTGTTCTAGTCTATTCGAAGCTGAACTATCATTTATTGGCTAAGCTGCATGAAGGTGATGGAAACTGAAGGTTCACATTCTTAGGTAAGTGTAATTGAGTGTTCGAAATTATATGTATTGTTCATTCAAAATAGTAAACTATTCAATTTAATTTAATGCCAAGAATTCTTTCAGTTTTCTCATACATACAAGATTATTCTGCTAGACAAAAAAGGAGCAATGTGAAGAAGGTGAAGTGGAGAAAGATGCCAAATATTCTTTCTCTCATCAGTCATGCAAATCTTTAAAAATTATTGGTGCATTTCTTACTGTTATTTCTTATTCCTTAAAAAATATCTTATTATTTATATAGAAAACATTTACCTTGGCTTTTCTGACAATAGTTATTAGAAGCAATACTGAGCCTTACCTCAGTATTTTTAAATGATCAAACCAGTGGTGGGTTTCAAAAATTTTACTACCGGTTCTGCGGGTGTGGCTTGGTGGGCGTGGCAGGGGAAGGATATTATAAAATGTCCATTCCCACTCCAATCCAGGAGAATACTGCAAAATCTCCATTTCCCCCCGATCAGCTGGGACTTGGGAGGCAGAGAATAGATGGGGGCGGGGCCTGTCAGAATTTTTACTACCGGTTCTCCAAACTACTCAAAATTTCCGCTGTTGGTTCTCCAGAACTGGTCAGAACCTGATGAAACCCACCTCTGGATCAAACTAGATATGGTAGGCTCAATTTGAGGTACAGAGTACAGGATATGGACAAGACTACAAGATGCTGTCTAAATTTGGAAATCACAAATTCTGATAATTTGTCATGATCAGGTGTGAGAATTTGTTTTCTTACAAGGTCAAAGTAAAACAACTTCATGTCATAATCTGACCCAAACAACTAACAGATGGAAATTAGGCTTCCTGCCCAAAATGGAGAATTTAGGACCAGTAGGTGACACAGAATAAAGAGGTAGAAAATGTGAACATTGAGTCTACTGTATGGGATTTGCTTTTGATAACCCCACAATCATTGTTTTTCATAATGACTTATTAGGTCTACTGAAAAAAAAAGATATTTAACAAACATTCTGGATCCTTGAGTGCCTGGTAATTGTTTCCAGTCTATCCCGTCAGGAGAACTTTAAGATTGGGTAAGCTTGTTGGATAGTGTGGGGCATTTGCTAAGCACGGAAACTTGGAAAAATGTCTTATAAGAACAGCTGAGAGATGTGGTAGGGCATGCTGTTCAAGCTGGAATGTCAGGGAAACATCACCATATGGCTGACTGGTTTTTGCCAAGCATACATCCTAGACCCTTCCTTGGAGTAGCAGGAGTGGGAAGCAAATTACTCAAATAGGCTATTGAGTCCCTTAATGCAGGGGTCCTCAATCCCTGGTCCATGACACAGTACCGGGCCATAGCCTGTTTGGAACCAGGCAGTGCAAGTGGACAAGCTGATTTGTGCAATCAGTGGGCACATGAACAAAACCATCCCCACTCCCACCACCACCACTGCCAGTCCTCGGAGCCAGAAAGGGTGGGACCACTGCCTTAATGGGTCTCTCTTCAGTATGCAAAGAAAAGAGGGAGCAGTTGTTCAGCTTTGCAATGAAAAGTGGTTTTTTTCATTTGATCCTGATCCCCACTTTTTTCATTCTTCTCTCTGGGCATTCTCCTAGTCACAGGATGGACTATTCCTTCTTGTAAAAGACTCACTATGACCATACCCCCACTGTGCTTAGTTTGAACAGGAAACTCCAGGGCAAGGAACTCTTTGTCAGGCCAACATCACAAAGTTCTAGAGAAGTTCTAGAATGAGGAAAAACAACTTTCCTGATCTTAGGTAATAACTGATTCACACAAACTACCAAGGTAACATAATCAATACAGTAGTAGTATATTAAAGTAAGACAGAGCATAGGAGTGAGTTTTAGCAAGATTTAAGCATAATATGAAAAGAATTTTGTAGAAAAAAACTTTTCTGGTGAAGATCAAAAGGGATGACTTTCAGCTGTGACATTTTTGTTCTAATCATTAGCAGCCAGTGGCTTCGATCTGGCTTTATTTTAATTTTATTATTATAACTATCCTTCCAAGTAAGGAATTGGTTTTATTGTGTTAAAATGAGTCCCAGTTATACATGTATTACATTCTATGATTTGTTTTCAATCCCAGATTACATGTTTTGGGAGTTGTATGCCAACCAGAGTTAAATGATTAGAGCAGCCTATAAGCATACTAACTAACAAAATAAATCGTACCTCTTTTGTTATTCAATCATTTCAGATGCATTTGCTTTTATGGCTCTGATGGTTGGATTGCTTTTATAATTTTTTTCTCTGATCTGATTTTTCTAATCACCGTTTGATTATTTTTTTCCCTTGAATCCTTTAGAATTTTTCATGCTGTGAAATTGATGGACTTTTTTTAAACCACAGGATGCCTTCGGATGATGTAAAATATCTTAGGCATTGTAAAAAAATAAAATGGTGACTGCCAAAGGCAGCTGCTTTCACTAGAGAAGCATAAGCCCCATTCTGCCCCAGAATCAGTGATGAATAGGTATGAATGAGACAACAAAAAACCCCAAATAATAGCATTTGTTTCTTAACAAATGAAGACTGAAGCAAATGATTTTCATTCGGTTCAGGTTTGCATTCATTACGAAAAAAAATTTGCATCCCTATCAGCAATTCCTCCTTGTTTTATTATGCAAAAATAATGGAGAACAAAATAAAATGCCATTCTGCAGCAAAAACAAATAACCCCGAAACAGTTTTTTGGCTCAGGTTTTCTTATTGCCAGTATCTTCTTTAATCTTAGAAATTTCACAGGAGTTGTGAAATCGATTTAAAACAAATTGTAAAAAAAATCGGGTCTATTTAGTTTTACTTCTAAAGGAAATGTTATATTGCTTTTCTTTGTAATACTGTATAGAAAAGGGAACCCATCATTTGATGTAATAAAACATATTAATACAATATTCACATTAGAGGAAGAAATATTTAAAATATTTCCAGATTATCTTCAAATACTTCAGGTTAGGTACAAAGCTGTTTGTCATGGCAGAGCCCAAGTTGCTTTGAACCATTTCCATTTCTTATTTCAAAGGCTTACTTCATTCTTCTAAAAAAAATCTCAGAACAGATCATAAAGAAGTGGATGTGTTTAGTGTGCATTTTTCCTGCCTCCTCAAGATTGATGTGGACAGTATGCAGTACTTATTTGTAATTGTTGGGATCTCTTTTTCTTAACAATAGCAACCTTACTGTACTCTTCCTGCCAGCTGATGTTTATTAAGTCATGATCCATCTCTATCGAGCCATAAACCCCATCTTAGATTAAAAATGGGGAATGTTGCAAGCCAAGAAAAGATTGGTGGCTTTTTTGCTGGCATCACAATTTATTCCCAGTGCCACAACACCAACCATGTAATATGATTGGTTATGTTTTCATGACAATTAAATCTACATTATGGAATCGTAACAGTAGAACTCAAATAAAAAAGGAGATGTTTGCCCTCATGGAGACAAGGAAGGAATAGGAGTAAGGAAGCTGACCATTTCTTTTTCAAATAGATACACGAATACTGTATTCATTTACATGTTACATATACTCAGTATGGCTTAGAGTTTAAAATGATCCTAGTGCAGAAATATCCTGGTGTTATCCTATTTTTGAACATGGATTCTTTTAGCCCAGAATTGGTAGGTTTGCCCCTAGAGGGCTCTGCTTGGTTCCAAAGGCTGCTGAGCTGTAACAGCGGCCATTAGTCACCAAGGGACATCACTCAGTCCAGTTAATTTGGTCAGGAAAACATGCTTGTAAAGCTTCACTACATTTCTTTCAAGCTGGAGAAATCAATTCTAAGCAGTTTGGATAGGATACAAGAGGCCCAGATATAAAGGTTGCAGGTTGGGAGGGAGAGAAACTGAGAAATTGCCAGGTTTTGTTACAGGATTAAAAGCATTTTATTAAGGATCCTATTTTTCTTGTTGATAGGAGAATATGGGACTGTCTGGTAGGAAGAAATATATAGCTATAATGTTAGGTAAAATGGCTTCTGTTCTTACCCCAATGGGTGAGAATCATATTGGAAAGACTTTGTCTGCAACCATAATGCCCAAGAATATTTCAAAATAATTTTTTCTCCATATAGAAGGCTTGGAAGTTCATAACTATAGAGAGAGAAACAGTGGGGTGGTTAATGCTACTTTCCTGGCTCGTTTTGGTTCTTTCATTTCCTTTACCCCGTTAATTCTAAAGTGCAGGAGCAACATGTAGAGAGCCACTTATGTTGCACCAGATGTAAAGAAAAGCTCCCCCTCATCCCCTTGCTTTCCCTTGATTAAAACATTAGAATTCTTTAATCTGTCTGAATTGAGTTTCTTCCTTAAAAGCTGCCTGTTCTCTTTGATACACCAAAGCAGTTCTTGTCACGCTGCCAAAGGAGGCCGGGAGGAGTGTCACACAGCTCAAACTTTTACAAGCTGAGTGAGCCGGAAAACAAGCAAAGGCACACAGACGTAGACAGAGAGAAAAGGAGACAGAGAACGACAAAGTGAGAGAGAAATCTTATTTTTAAATTTTGTTTTTGTGACATTTGGCTATGAATGTAATTTTTTTTATTTATTTTTTTTTATTTTTTTGTCTAACTTGACAAACCTTTGTGAAACTTGGAAAAGAGGAGAAAATGACGTCACTGCAATCTGGGGGTGCCTTTTGCGCTGCCTGTCAGATCCAAAAGAAAAGAACAGAGCAATAAAACAACGGCTGTCTCTGTCTCCTTCATTAAACATGGCACTAATTGGATGTTAATTTCTCTTTGCTCTTCTCGCTGTTTGATTGTGAGAACCCAGTTCTCCCCACCCACCCCCAGCAAGACTCTTGCCAATAGCAGGGAGTCCATACTGTATGTTCCCTCCCAACCGTGGGCTCAAAACAATTCAGAAGCCGGGCAGTATTAAAAATGCAGAAAGGGGAGGGGAGGGAGGGAGGGATTGGATTTGGGAGTTTCACGAAGCTCAACATTTTCCATTCATTGTGCTGTACAGAGTTCGGAGTATCCCCCCCCCCCTTGTGTTCTGTCCAGTCTCCTTGGCAGCATGGAAAAAAAAGAATTAACCCAACCACTACCCAACCCATGTGTGAAACAGCATGTAGAAGAACTAGTGCAGACAAGAAGCTGTTGCTGTCTTTTTCACCCGGGTCACCCTTAAGGGGTGTTTGTGCTTCTTAGCTTGAATTCTAGAGGGTCCTGAGTGCATCTGATTGATTCCTAATGTACATGCATGCACACCCATGCATACAGCGGTGCAGGGGGAAAAGGTAAGTTAAGTACAGGGTTGAGGAAGAGCAGGGTGAAATTTACCAAGGGAGATGGTGGGTGGAGAAGAAGAAGGGGAGGGGAAGAAGCAGGAGGGGGTGGAGGGTAGAAATGTGGGAGTAAAGTCCTACCTGGGATCAGTGCCAACTTCCTGCACAGGGCTGCAGACCCGCAGCTTTGAGCAACCCACCAGAGGCGACTTTTCTCTCTTGTCACGATTCCAAGAGGCAAGGAAGGCAACAGGAACAGGTACAACAGATACAAGGCAGCCTTGTTTGCCAGGGTGTTGGTGGGTAAACCCTCTTCTCTAACCCAACCCCCCCCCTTCATTCCCTCTCCAATCCTTATTGCAGACAGCTGTATTTTTAAATGATCCTTCTAAATAGGGTCGACGAAGAAGGCTTTTTCCTTTAATTTTTTTTTTAGAAATGATTTTATTGTACGGCTTTGGAGGGACGAAGGGGCTTTTTATTCTCTTGCAAACATCTCCTGTCCATTAGGATTAACATGCAGGAGATGTGACTGTCACTTTGCTTATTGACAGTTGCCTGTACAGGGATGGGAAATGGCTTTGTTCCGTGCTGCCTGGGAAGCAGTGCCAACTCTGACTTGGCAGCTAAGCCAGAGTGGGCAGGGAGAATGCAGGGAAAGCGAGAGCGAGAGAGAGCGAGAAAGAGAGAGAGAGAACGACTGCTGAGGCTTCCAAAGTGGAAATGGCTGTAGGCCCATTTCTGAACGAGCAGCTATTCACTGCCCCTTTCACTCGCTCGCTCGCTCGCTTTCTTTTTTTAATTTCTTCTCTCTCTCTCTCTCTCTCTCTCTCTCTCTCTCTCTCTCAGGCTGGCACAGAAAAAATAGAAAATGGGAGCTGGAGGGAGGGTGTCCTCTTCTGGCATATCTCGGTAGTTTATTTGCTTGCTTTGATTTGTTTTTATACCATCCTCATCTTCATTTATGCCTCTTAACTCCATTTTTGCCGCCGACAAAAGAAACATTTCGCAAAACGAAACTGCTTCTTGTATAACATAAGGGTTGTTTTATGTTTGTTTCCTTTTTGTTTCCTTTTGTCTTTCATCTTCTTTGGCTGTGTTTTAAAGGAGCTTGCCGCCTCCAACATCTCAAGTTAGGAAAGTAGAAGTCAACATTTATTTTATGTACATACCTTGGGCTGCTAACACAGAGAGAAGAGAGAATGAGCTGCTTGTTTTAACTGGCATGGGTTGAAAGAATAGGTATTGGTTGGAAATTGCCCTTTGGAAATGGTTCTCAATAGAGACTGAGAAACTTTATAGATATTTGCTAGGGAGGGGGGCATTCCATGGATTCCCCCCCCCCAGTTTGCTAATAAAGGGAGACTATTTGAAGGGTATATTGAAGTGGAGTTCCAAGTGGAGGAATTTGTGCCAGCTTCTCTTTATGCCAGCCTCTTGTCGGCCTTGGCGTCTCATTCGGATGAAGCCTGGCATGCAGGCACCGCCCATTTCTTGGCGCTGAACTGCTCAGAGAAGGAAAAGGGAGCGCATGGGGGGGGGGAGCTGTTTCACTGAAACTGGCCTTTCTTGAAAAAAGAAACCATTCCTGATGATTGTCCAGATCATCGAAGTTAAAGCCAGCGGCTACTGAGCAGCAAAATCTTTCTCCTTCCCGGCACATCTCTTTCTGGTACGAAATCAAATGTAGCTCTTTTGAAAATATTTTAAAATGCCATTTTATTTGTCCAAGTGCTTTGGCACTTGCTACTCCTACATCCTTTCTTTCCTCCTCCATTCTTCTCGCTTTTTGTGTTAAAAAATTCCATTTTTTTAAACCAATCCAACTTGTTGGTGGGCTTTATTATATATTATTTCTCCTGACTGTTAATCAGGATTTCCTTTTGATTTTTCAAAATATTTCAATTCTGGGTAATTGGAAGCTAAGTTTTTTTTTTATTTTGGATTTTTGCCACCCTACGCAGAAGAAAGAAAATAGTTGAATCATATCAGACTTGCAATTCAACATGGCAGCCCCTGCTAAGATTGTCTAGTTTTGCAAGGCTGAAAGACATTGCAATAAATGTCCCTTTCTAGGGACATAAATTTTGAGAGAGATAACAAAGAGATAAAGAAATAATTAGCTCTTTGGAGGAATGATTGGGGGGAATTTTATATGCTGTCTTCAAGAAGAGGGAGAATTCGGCCATGCTATCCTCATCTCAGTATTTTGTAAGTGTTAACTATTTGCAATCTGTTCTGTATCTATCATTTAAATGATGATTTATTATTTGTTCAAATTTTCTTTTTGTTTCGCTAACACAATTTTGGACTTCACCCAGATAATTTGGGGTATTAGGTTGTTTTGTGATATTCGTCAAGATTTGTTACATGAAATCATGATTTGTTTTTTATTGGGGGAAATCTATAGAAGATGTTTTTCGGAAACAAGGAAGGTGGGTGAATTTTTCAAAATACCCATTTTGCTTAATTTTCCCTTTCATACTCAAGAGCCTTTCTCCTGTTGCCGCTGATATAAACTTCGATGGACTATTCTACAGCAAATTATATACCATTTGCCATGCAAGGTTGGAATGGAATTTAGTGGCTTTGATTTGTGTTGATAAAACTGCCCTCTTTATGTCAAGCTTAATTTAGGCCTCTGTTGTCCAAAACATCAGAATTCGTTTCTCTGAAAATAAAAAAAAACCCTATCAATAAGCAATTGAATTTTTGTAAACGTGTTGTTAACAAAACTTTTTTTCTGCTAATAACAATTTTTCAGGGCAATAAACAGAAAAATATCTTAGCTCTGCTCACTAAAAGCACGTGTTGAATGTAGAGCTTCAACAACTGCTTTTGCGAACTATGAAGCAAGGAATATTTCATTAATTCTTTCTAGATTCCCTGTTTCCCATTGTAATAGTAATATTGAGGACAGACTTTGGTTCTAGTTTCTCTCATTCTTAGGAGGGCTTGCTTTAGTTGGGGGAAAAAATCCCTTCTTTGAAAATACAGAACCTCTCTTTTTTTGTTCGCAATTTTGTCAATAATCTATTTGCTAGAAAACCCATTCTCTCCTAGATGAAATCTTTATAACCCTAAGAGTAAAGAGTATTTTTCAGTTCTTGATGTTTTACAAGGTTGTCTTTCACTTGAGTAATTACTCTTTTCATTTCATATTACTGTGCATTTGCTATAATCCACCATTTTGTATCACGCTTTCCTTGTCTTTCTTACTACTACAGTGAGTCTGAAGTCTGACTATCCTAATATAAATTTCAACATTTTGTTACCAAGAAGGCATGAAGTAAAATGTGATATGTCAGATAATGTCTTGATGAATTGTTGACTTTCCTCATGACACACATACTTATCCCTATGCTGAATTACTCATTACTGAATTTCTGTAAGGCCCAAATCAGATTTAAATGAAAGTGTTAAAATTCTGCTGAGATCACGATTAGGAAATTTGTGTGGGTGCACAGAAAATTGCATGATGGATTTTACAGAAAAATTAATATATCCAGCAAGAAGCAAAGATGACAGTTCAAATGCTCAGAATCTTTTTTACAATTTTCAATTTAAACTTCTATACTCCATGAATCCATGCTTTTTCTATCACTGCCCACTAAATGTTTTCAGTAGTACTATATACATCCCTGAAATAATCCTGTCATCTTTGGGGTAACATATATTAATTACTCAAGAACATCCAGAGATGGTACTTTACTATGTAATATTTAAGAAAACAGGCAAAAATCTATTTATCAAGTTGCCTGAGAAATGTGAGGAAGACTGTCAGAAAGAACAAGGTGGTGGCAGGAATGGGCTACTAACACCATTTTGAATTAGGCCAAGCTCAGCAGATAGTCAACCAGGTTGAGAATAAAGGGAGATACTTTTAACAAGAAGCATTGTCATTTTGAGTGCTTTTCTTCACATTTTTGCACCATCCCTAATAGTCAGCTATAGACATGTGGTTTATTTGCTAGCTTTAACAGCATAATTGCTGTTAATTTGACATAACCTACAATTTAAAATTTAAAAATGTGGTCTTCATTGAGAAAACAGAAATCTGGTTTCCTACTGTTTCCAAATATATTAGTGTAATTTAGAATATGTTGTTTTCCCTCCTATATCACTTTCTGATGTAAAGTTCTTCCTTGACATTTTTTTCATTTGTGAATACACTCAATTATTTTAAAATTTTCATCAGTATATTTTTTTGGTTTATTTCCGTTTTTTGTACTTTTAGCTAAATATGTTACTTAGTCTTTGATCCTCTGTCATGTTAACTTTTCTTTTCTTTTTTTTCTTTTGAAGTACTTATTATTCCTTTTGTAAATAGGGTTTCATTGAAGAAGAAATTTTAGGGAAGCATGAAATAATATTTGAATTTAAACTTCCAGAAGCACATCACTGGAACAATTTCAATAGTGCAATTGTGCTATTAAAGATCTGCCATTGTAAAAAATGGTTACAAGAACCAGAATATTGGAGCAATGTAATTTCTGGATTAGGAAATTATTTCTAAATTAAACAGTATATGGCTGAAGAGGGAATGATGGAATTCATAACATTATACACAATACTCCCATTTCTTGGTGTATGCAAGAAACCATTTGTTTAAGCAATCCTCAACATAATTTGTCTAGGTACCAAGTCTGATCTCAAAACTAGCTTATTTGATATTAATGGCTTAATATTAAATAAGCTAACTTAGTTGAAGAATACAGCACTAGTATAGTCTTTCATAAAATGATGCTGTAGCAATTTAAAAATGATGAACTTTGGAGACTTGTTGTCCCATTGAGCTAGTATTAAACATTTTTCAAGACATAGGATTCTTCATACAGACTTATTCAGAATTTATTCAGATTTTCAGTGTGAATTTCTAGAACTTTCCCCAACTTTGGCTCCTCGGTATAAATTGGAACACAATTCTTTTTACTCCCTATCAAAGGTTGGATATAATACTTACTACCATTGTGTAAAGTACAGGTTTGTGAGTATATTTCTATTGGCTAGATTATGTATCCATCTTCGTCTATAAGAAATTAAATCCAACATTCCTGATTTTTTTTCCTTCCTTTTTTTCCAACCCTCACTTGAATTTAAAACATGTCTATCAACTTCAGTGAATTTCTGTTGCTTTTTTTAAAACTAAATTTTATAGTATTTTTTAAAGTACCCAATAGTTTAGGTACCCTCCTGCTACAGCACTAAAATGCCATGATTTCTGTTGGGATCTTATCAAATATTAACAAAATGTAATGAGATTCAACATTCTTATTAAATTTGATTACTTTTGAGAAGTATCCTGAAGAAATGCTGAAATATCACTTTGTAACTTTCATTTTATAGGGATTGGGTACACTTCTAGAGATTCTGTGAGCTCAATGACATGTGTATGTATTGATAACCTCAGGGTAAAATGATAACTGATGTAATTACTTTATCTCTTTAAAATGGCAGACTAAGCAAACAGTGGTTCTGTTGCTTTACAACCAGATTTTGGTTACCAGTTTCTCTTTTTTCTTTTTCTCTTTTAATCATCCATTCACTCTATGGAAAGCATCAAAATGTGTAACTTGATCATAAAATAAATAAATAAATAAATAAATAAGTGCAGCCCTACCCCAAAAGTTGTGTTCTTACCTAACTCAAACATTCACTTTAGTGATCATTTTTTATTTGTTTACTCGTTGATGTGATAAAAATAGATACACTGTGCTTTCTTTCGATCAACAAATTACAAGTATGAGAATCACAAAGTGAGTCATAAATAATATGTTAACATTTGTTTTTAAAAATTATTCTGACATGTTAAGTTCAAAGTACATATTTCCCTATATCACAGAATGGACAATTCAAACATTTATATTAAAATGTTTAACATAGCAAATAAAAAATGGTTTTCTCACGAACCCTTCCAGTATTTATGATACACATTAAAAAGGGTGGGGGGAAGATGACAATAATACCTTGATTGCACATTCATGGCAATTTGACTTTTTGATCTTCCACCAACAGACTCCCCTTCACACTTGTTTTATCTCATTTTTTCATTTTTATCTCATTTTGTAATATTCTTCTGCTGCCCAGTAAATGAAAGTACAGTGAAATCTTGATTTACCTGTCTTTATATTTAAAGCACAAATGTGCATGGTGATTTAGATCAATTATGTAATAACGTGATTTGCATCGATTTGGACAGTTTGCATGACATCATTGCACAACTAATGAAAACAGTTTGCAAGTGACAGATTTGTATCATATCTTCACTGATGTCATCATGGAAATGATATTTATTCAGTTTATATACACTTTCATATTTAATAGACATATGTTTGTTAAGTAAACAAACAATTCCAAGATTTAGGCACTTCTCTCTTAATTCATTAAAATGAATTTAAACTATATGCATTTTTCTCACTTTATAGAACTATAAATAAACTTTTTGTAGTAGGTCAGGAAATCATTGTTCGCATTATTTTTTCTGTAAGCCGCCCAGAGTCCCTTGGGAATTGGGCGGCATAGAAATGTGATAAATTAAATTAAATTAAATTGGTATATGATTCATAGGTGTCCTTGCCAATACCTAGCTACTTTTCTCTGTTAATGAATTTTACTTATGAACCATCCTGTAAATTCTCAGGAGACGTAGTAGAACTCTCCAGATGTTGATAATTTCTCATTTCCAGCATCCTTTGCCATTGGCTAAGGTGCTTATGCAGCTAGAGTGTGTACTCCAACATTTTCTGTCTGGTCACAAGTTCTTTGCCACTATTAAAGTTTTTCCATCAGTCATTTGAACCAGAGAAAAAGGAGATTATCCATTAAACTCTTCTATGCAGCAGAGAGATAAAAGAACCATAGCTATGTTGGGGAGAAAACAAGTCTTGACAGCATTTAAGGCATTATTTGTACACAATTAATATGTTCAAGTCTAGAAATCTCAATATAAAATGATTGAGGGTATAACCAAACCTTTGCTTCTTATCCGTATTGATGCTTGCCAATGCCTGTTTCATTGAAGGACATATAATTATGAATTCAAAGGATCCATATTAAAAGCAGTGCTATCAGTGGACTAGCATCAACTATTGTTGTAAACTTTTATTTTTCATAACTTGGGGACCCACAGTAGTAGTGACTACTACTGTATATTATATACCACTTCCCCCCTCCATCCCCTGCTTGCTCTCCACCCATTTATAAATCTCACATTACTGTATTTTCCTTGTTTGTTTTATTATTTCATTATTTTGCTACTGTTATGTTTACACTTTTCATTTCTGTTTTTCTGTTGCAAGTTGCCCCACAGCGAGAGAGGTGGCAAATAAATTTAACAAATAAATAAATTTTAATGCTTAGAATTTGAAATGCTTTCTTAACAAGCTGTTCATATTAAAATACATTTTAATTCTTGTATTCTAACCAGATTTCAGTTAGTTGATCACCTCCACATTTAACTTATCATTGTGATGAGGCATAAGATAATAATACATTACAGTGATTTGATTTCTACTACTGGATGTCAGTATTTATATTAAATTCCAGTTTGCTTAGGCTAAGAATACTTCATCTATAATTTTGTTTAATTGGTTTTTTAAAAAAAATGTTTAGGAAACCTTTGATAATGCAATAGAAGTTTCTTTTTCTCTCCTTCCTACTATATCTGCTGTTTGTGCTCAAAATCTGTTCTGACAGATTGGAAGATTTTTCAGTCTGTGGAAACAGCTTACAATAGCTGAATTGTGCAATCAAACTATACCTGCTTCATTTATTTACTTATTTGTCAAATTTAATATTTTCATTTTACTTGTTTGCCATGCCATGTCATTGTTCTCCCTTTTTCCCTCTGTGGCATGATCTGGTAATGCACTGACTATGAATGTTGAATTGCTAAATGCTATAAGACACTATATCCTGTCTGTAAAGTTATAGTAATTAGGATTGGGCAGGCTTCAAAAACTGTTCAGAAGAGGGGCTTCATAGTTCAGACCTCACACAAGAGTGAGCCCCATACTTCTGCTATTCATTAAAGGAGCCAGCTATTCATTAAAGGAGCCAGAACTTTTCAGGCTTCTGAAAAAATATGCCATTGTTTTAAAGGGTTGTTTAATTTAAATAAATGTATTCTTAAAGCAAAGGTATATTTTGCTTTCAGGCTCACATAGAAACCCCGCAAAAGCCACAGCTCCATTAGTGAATAGCAGCATGATGGTACACTCAGGCAAATCCTAGACACTTCTTCTAAGTCATTCTTGGAAGCACACAAACCCTTAATAAGAAATAATTATCAAATCCTGCATTATAAACGCCATTCATTATGGGAGAGAGTAGTTTGTGATTTCTCTTTTTTATACATGAGCTTCCTCTTTATGTTGGAGATAGACAGATGGTAAACAGACAGTTTTTATGTACTCTGATGTCTGGACTTACAAATTTATCCATGGAAGTCATTTCTTTAAACCAGTTCCTCTGTTTTCAGAAAGTATAGGCTCCTCTATAGGAGAAGTTGGACTTTCAGTTACATTTCCCTCTATATCTATTCATTAACTTTTAAAGCAACATTTCCCAAATTGATGTGCTCCACAGGACTTAACATTAAAAATCCTGACATTTCAAGCCATGTTGGCTTAGAATTCAGACAGTCCCAACAGATCTGGAGTTCATTGAATTGAGAAAGGAGCTCTGAAAGACATTATGGAGTCTACAATATAACCTAATTGGACTCATGATTAATGTCTCTAATGTATCTAGTGTTGCCACTGGAATAAGATATGAATAAGATATTCATTTCAGATTTTTTAAAAGTATACTGTATAGTATAGCTTCAAAAACTTGCAAAGATAGCATAGACATATATTCTCTATTTGTGAAAACTCACGTTCTAATACAACAGTCTAAGACCAGTTCTATATGTGCCTTGGGTAGCAAAGCTAAGTCTAAATCTCAAAACATAAAATGTATTGTTTAAGTGATTTGATTCCAAGTCGGGCTAGAAGCATGCCACTTCCTTATTGTCAAGAATTCATGGCAATCCATATCCTCCAGCCCTACATTCTCTCCTAGCCCTTACACTGACATATGGGAGTTTCTGAGCCAGGCTGGATGTTTTTTGATCTTTCTCTCAAATGCAAGGATAAGAAATGACACTGCCAAAGATGCAATATCTCCCATTCGTCATTGGTCAGGTGATGAAAACGCAAGTCATTTTGCAATAGCTACAGCTGGAGTGCTAGCCAGAGAACTCATGGGGCCTGGCAATGCTGCTCTCAGTCAGCTTTTCCTAAATTTTATTACCTACATAATACTACAAATATATGTAGCCTATATACTATCAATGGGTCCAATCAGAAAGAGTGCTCTTAATAGGAGATTTCAAATAGACTTTTACATTGGAAAGAACTGGAAGGAGCTAATTTTATAGTGACCTAAGAAATCTTCTTTACCTTCCTTTTGAAGAGAATGGTATTAGGAATATTGTGATCTCAGAATCAGAGCAGCTATTCTGCTTATACTTCACAAGCTTCATAAATAGCTTTCTACCGATAATCCCATTTGAACATTTAATTCACTGCCCACAGCTCATAGGTTTGACTCATGCAACATAAAAAGGGCTCATCAGCATGTCCTGCTAATCCAGGGGTGTCAAACTCATGGCCTGTGGATCAGAAGAGTCACACACTGGCCACGCCCACACCAGGTTTAGAGAAGGGGGGAAAGTCACGATACATCATGTGACAATGCCGTGACAACATAAGTTTGACACCCCTGTGCTAATCTGTGGTGCAAAGATCCTTCATTGTTTTTCAGGCCATGTCTTCATCATTTACTCTCCATCTCAGTAGCCATCTGAAGGTCAGTATAAAAAATTCTAGCATGAAAGTAATATTTTACTTTTAATCACAGCAGAAAGCCTCTCGTGTGGACATTCTAGGATGAATGGAAAATGATCCTTGTATTGGTGATAGCTGATTCCAGTTGGCATAGAAGATCTGAATGAAACTTGTCTGGCTTCTGGGCTCTGTGCCTCTATCGCTATTTGTTCTGTGGTTGAAAGGGATTGTTAGATTACTATCCAGTTGGCATGTTCTGAAATGAGACATTTTAGTTGAGTTCACAGTATTGCAAAGTACTACTACAGTAAATCCCATATAAAAGGGCAGTTGAACTGAACTTGGGAAGTGTGCTTCAAATTTCTTTATTATTTCTTTTTGGTGCTGTGAAGAAAATCTAGCGGCCTTCAATTATTAAGATGCTAAGTTTTTATAATGTGATCTGCTGATTATGCCTATTGATCAGGTTCTGGCTTCAGAAGCTGATTTTAGTAAACCCTGTGATAATTGAATACCAGCTATTTGAATAGCAGCAATGCTTGTAACATTAGGTCACTGACCTATATCTCACTAAGCAAGATATGGGCCACTTCTAGACAAAGACACAGTCCCAGTTTTGGAGTGAAATTATCTTTGTAACAATCCAATTATATTTTGACTGGAGGCTAGCCATTACAAGAAATGTCAATATATCTTTGTTGTTTCTTGAATAGAAAATGGCTATAAAGGCAGCAAAAATGAAGACACCTGGAATATTCATAAAATAGCCTGCAGAATAGAGGAGAGGATATCTGAAGGTGCTGGTCACAAATGTAGAGGAGGCATTTAGTGAAGATCCAACTATTGGTATTTGTCTTGCTTTCTCCTTTTTGATCATCTTGGTTTTTATTCTCTTCTCAATGGCAAAGGGAAAACAAGATAAAAGGGTAGCCCATCTTCCCACTTACAGAAATATGTTCATCTTCCATTCTAGACCAGAAAGTCAAAACACCACTGATCCACTCCAAATATAAAATGGATGCTAAAGGGCTGAGGATGCGGTCACCTAGAAATAAGCTCCCACAGCAGCCATTTTCTTTTTCTCTGGCATGCTCTCAAAATGTCAAATGCTCCTATTGGTTCAAAAAGGTAGCACTTAAGATCTGGCACGCACATTAGAATTACTGAGTAATTGCACTCAGCTATTAATCACTGCTCCAATATGGAAAGCAGGCAAGTAGGAAAGACTCCTCTGATCTTACCTTTAACACAAAAAACAGTTGGCTTTCTCTTTGTAAGCATGTTGTAGAAGAAGCCTTCTAGAACCTATAGTCTCCATAATTGCTTTAAAATATTGAAATATTACTACAGCTTCCTACTAAGGCAGGGTCAACAGTGTTTGACATGACCAGGTGGTTTCCATTACTTCTGCCTTTTCCCATTGGGAAATTTTCCACAGTTTATGTGTTTATAAGCTGAGTCATGATTCTACTTTGTGCCAGCAAGCAGTTCTAGGAAAGATGCATTTCTCCTTTACATCGGCCAAATAAAAGCATGAAGCCTCAGAATCTGATCTTTCTCAAGCTTAACTCTTTGGTCCTGTTTGCATGGAGGCAAGATGTTTTCTGGAATGTTGGTTATTCTTTTCTAACCAACATTCTCCAACATTCCTCCATCCCTCTTGCTTATTTCCTGCTTCCCTTTTTCAAGGCAAGCAAGATGGCTGCTGCCTGGTTAGGAGAGGGAAACAAAGATGCTGGGATGTAACTATCCAGTCATATTTGAGCCTAGCCTTTTTGACTCTGTATGCAGCATCTACAACAAAACACAGATAGTTGGACCAGAATAAAACCTGAGTTGGAGCCAAACCCCTGGGGGTCATTTTGACATCACTGGGCATTGCAAATAGACTGGGATGCCAAAATGAGTAATTACTGTAAGTTATCATTGGAGCATTTCTTGATGCAATACAGTGAGGATTGTGGGACTGTGCCTCAAATCAGTTGGGAAGATTGTTCATAGCATCAAAGGAAATGGTTTTATTATCCATTTCCTGGATGTCTGAAATCAGTTATTATTTGATTAAATGCCAGAACTGTAAATAATTGTATATCATTGACCAATGTGATTATGATAAGACATGCTGTAGGGCAGTGCTTAAACCAGCATTTTTTAAAACTTGTCAACTTTTAAAATGTGTAGACTTCAATTAATTAGGGAATTATGGGAGTTATCTCATTTCTTTTTTTAAAAAAACCATCTATCTTTGCATGCTTTTTTCCTTCAAAGGTGTTCCCCTCATGATAAATTACATGTTTAAGAGAAGCACTGTTGTGACTGATTGGATAACTGTTTCAGAGTTGCTTGTAGTGAAGATGAGTTACAACTGCAAGATAATTGCCCTTTCCACTTAATAACTATAGGAGACACCACATGGATAAACCATACCATTCAGCAGAAAAGATTTGGATATGCAGTTGCATCAGTTATTCCAAGAAATATATCTCTATTCAATGGCATAAGAAAGGGAAGAAAACAATTCTGACAATCTTTATGAGCACATATTGGAAAGACAGTGAACTTTAAGGCATTTAGTAACTTAGCACCAGTAGCAGTGGTAAAGGTGCCTGGGTCTGTATACCTATAAATGCACTTTTTTCTTCTGGATCACTAAATGGGAATGGGAACGTAATGGGAATATTAAATATACCTATTTTTCTCAACCAAAATTTTTTTCTAGAGAAATAATTGTACACAATAGATAGGAACTGGAATTTGGGAAACTAATAGAAACAAGAAGTGATTTTCCAGAATAAAAGAATTATGTACTGCAGATAAGAATGTAATTAACAGGAAATACTGTTGCTTCAAGCTATTCATTTTTAGCTGAATAAATTCAGTACAAAGTATAGTTACTGTTTGAGCCATTTTCTTTCTTACTGTACTGATCTCTGTTGGATTCTTTAAACAGCAGAATGTTTCATCATGTATATAGCATAAGACGTTAGTGTACTGAAGTTTTATAGGTATCATGACTGGCTTTCTGCAAGATATTTTAGTCGGTAAAATAAATACTTCTCTGGCATAGAACTAATTTGCAATTACAATTTGTGTTATGATTACATTTAGAAATAGTTTATACATGATTATTGGATAATTAGTAAATCAAAAAGATGATACCGGAATATGAAAGTTATATGTGTGTATTTGTAATTAAATGGAAGTTTTAAAGATTTCAATATAGTCAAGCTATACTTATCTGTATAGCTCATTCCTTTTATTCAGAGAATAAGCCTCAGTGAATTAACCTGAATAGCTGTATACAGTATTATACCATCAGTCAATACATTTAAACATCTCAACTCACACTTACTAGAACTGTTGCTCAGAATTCCTGATTTTGATTATAGTTGAAGCAAAAAAAAAGACAGGGGAGGGGGAGGGAGACAGAGATAATGTCAGTTTTAAAATGTAGTATAAGAGGTATCAGATCTCTGAATATTCACTTGGGCTGGTTAAAAAGGTAGATCTTTTTCTCCAAACGTGTAATATCTGTGGTTGGCCTTTCTAAGTCCACTACACACCCAATACAGTAATCACTTGTTGCAGACTTCCAGCTAGCTTTATCTCTAAGAAAGAGTTACTTTGCAGAGACCTGCATTTTCCCAGTCTGCCAAATTTTGTTGCTGAGAAAGTACAATTAATTCCCACAAGGATCCATTCATTTCTCTTACAATTGCCATGTGGAATGTGATCATCAAAAGTGCCATAAACTGCATAAAATTATTTGCAATTTTAAAAACTAGTTCCATTTAGGTTCTACTTCATCTCTTGATCCAACATTTTTAAAAGAACAAGGGGGAGATCCTGGCAAGATGGATGCAGAGTCATATTCGGTCAAGGAGGTTAAATATACCTATTTAAAAACACAGAGCAAGGATCTGTTTTCTTTCCAAGCATTTAAGAACAGTTTTAAAAAATCATAGCAAGAATGTGCTCTGATACTAAACAATTTCACCAGAGATGCTGCCAGAAGAGATTTGAAAAAGCCAAGCCGGCAGTCATGATCATGTGCCTAAAGCTCCACCCCTTTTTACATCCAAATATGTAAAAATAGGGCCAGTCTCTTACTATGTAGTTGTGGCCATCATCTTCCCCTTTTTGACCTTTCCTTTTGTAGACACCTCCATCCTTCTCTCAGGTCCACATGCTAAATCAAGGGGAGAAAAATGAAAATTACCTTTCCCCTTTGAAATGCCACCTGCAATGGCATTGCCTTTATGTTTATTTTTTACTCAGGTAGCCGCTGAGTGCGGCCTTTCTGCCTTTCCAGAGACATGGTGACTGGATGTTTTTATATATGTGCATGTTATGAATCACAGTGTGATTTTAACAGAATGATTGTTAGCTGCTTAGAATGAGAGCAGGAAGTGGATATAAACAATAAAGTTAGGGACTTCAAGTAGTATTTCTATAATTTCACTTCTCTCTCTTGAGAGCAACGCCTAAAAACAATAATTCCATTCCTTCAAAAGAATACACACAAAAGAAAACACTTGATTATTGTTATTGCTGCAGATTTTAAAAAAATAGTTTTGAAGCAGGATAATCGAACAAATATTCAGCGTGCAGCAAGTCTATGCTGTTTCTGAAAGTCTTAAACATTTCAAAACACTTTTGCTGCTGCTCTTGCTGCTTTCATTGGAAAAGATTACCTGAACTGAACATCAAATTGCTGCACCATTTCTGTCGTAAATCTAAATGACAAAATGGTTGACTGTCAGCCATTTTGTAAGAGTGCAGGCAGCGAAATTAATCCTGGGCTTTTGTTTCAGGTTAATTGTTTCCAAGTTTGGCTATCACATTGAAGGACTGACAAGATTTTAAGGGAGACTGGCACCACTTTTCTATCTGGGAACTGCCTCCGATAATTTTGGCAGCCCTGCTCTGGACTGTGCTTGTACAAAAGCTGAAAGCACCATCTACTTATAAAGCAGCTATTTTGTTCCTTGTTTTTATAATCTGCCAGACTTCTTGATAAGATAGAGCAGCACCTGAAGCTACAAATGCTTCTGCAAAAATATTTGGGTTTTCAGGCAAGCTTATCATTAACAATTGGTTGTGTTTGTTTGCATATAAAATGCTGTTTTGGCCGCATTTGGAATGTGTTGGCTTTGCCAATGCTAGACTTTTAAGACAGTCAGCCAGAGATGTTGGTCATGGATAGTGGCACTTTGATATAAAGCCACAGGAAAACAGAGATGTGACATCTCTTTTCTTAGAAATGTGCATGAAATAAGGATTCAGAGCACTTGATTCTTGCCACAAGGAAGATTTTTTATTATTATCTGCATATAATGACTTGGGAATCTTCCAGTCATTAAAAACCCTAAGTGATACCCCCCCCCCATAATATATTGTAGCACTTGCACTGTTTTACTGTGTCCAAATAAAGTCCCAGTACCCAGTTCCATATTTTTCATCAGCACTCATTCTGAAGATTTGAATAGGTATTTCCTCTAAAATTATGTAGAAACAATGCTGCTTTCTTTTATGAAATTTCAGGCTGTGTGGGAACAGTTTTTATAGGAGATTGAAGTTTTCTAAGTAAATATATGATTTGAAGGTGGGGTAAGGGTTAAAGATCAAAAAGAATAATTTTTAAAAATGCTAAGGCACCTAGTTTTGTTTCTTGTTTGGGGGCAATAAAACAAAACAAATAGGTTTTTTGTACCCTTTAAGCTAGACACATTTTTCTGCTCAGTTGCAGTATAATACCCACTGAGAATCTTTTATGTTCAAATATTCTATAACTGTTGATAATTATTAATTGCTTGTTTCAATTAAATCTTTAAAACAAGATCTTCTAGTCATACATGAAATATTGGGTACAGTTTCAAAATGAGTGAACATGCTTTTGATTTCTACTGCTGTATCAAAGAATGTGAATTCAGAGGGACAGAAGTCTTTAGCATCAATTTTATTGAATATTTACAAATTTAGCATATCTTGTGAACTATTGAGATTCCATTATTATGAAAGAACTAGTTGTGAAATTCGGTATATACCACTGAAACATGGGATTTGCTCCTATGTGACTTCCGTGTTCTCCTAGGTGTTCTGTTCTCAACAGTAGCTATTTTCTATTGTGCTTATACATTCTCTATTAAAGCAGGGGCCTGATCACATGCTGACCCTTATTGTTATAATAAAAATAGAAACAGGGTTTCCTGAATCAAATTAGGAGTACTGTAAGTCACTGTGTGGTTTAATTTAGTGTCTGCTACTTATTATATCCAGAGAACTTCAAATATTTAGAAATCTGAATTTCTGTATAGATTTAAGTGCCCAGCAGGGAGATAAATAATAGAAATATGCTTCCACAATCTACATCATATCTCCAGATAGGCACTACTACATGTTAGTTTATACAGCTCAAAATTTTGACTTGGTCATATCGTAGAATTAATGCCAGATATGTTGTACTGTATTCCTTTAAATCTTAAAAAAATTCTATTGGTGTGTGGGGGGGTGTGCATAGAGAGATTATATGATACAAAATCATATACATACATACAGTTTGTATACACATGTGTATGTGTGTTTGTCAAGAAGCAGTCTTTTAACAATTTTTATTGAGAAACATTAAATATTTCACACTCAACAATCATTTGTCAAATTCTGTCTGCCTCTTGTCTTCAAGTAGATATTCTTCAGATGTTTTAGACTTCAGCTCTCATAAACTTCAAATAAAATAGTAGCATTAAAATTTTAGCTCAAGGGCTCAGTGAAGAGCCTAATTCAACTTTGAAAAAATGAATGGAGTAAATTAGATTTTTTGATCAAGTTTGAGGCAAATTCTGACTTTAGGTTACGGGTTTTCTGTTGATTAGCATGGGTTACCCACAGATACTTACAACGTTTATTGTATCTTACATACATAGATTTATATCATGCGTTTCTTCCAAAGACTCATGATAGCATGGGAATCTTGCTGCAATTTAATGTGAAGTAGGTTAGCTGAGGAAAAAGTCACATGGTGAGTTTCTATGGCTGAGGCTGGATTTGAACTTGGTTCTTCCAAGCTCCAATATTACACTACAACAATATACTTTTAATATAATGGAATAATCTTTGCAAGGATAATAAATGATTGCAACTTCAGAGAAATAAGTGCAAAGATTTTGGAGCTAGGCATGTTAAATCACAGAAAAGAACAGAAAGGAAAAAGAATGTTATGGTTTGGCCAAATATAAATTGTACTCTAGCATACTTGCCACTTTTTGTAAAAAAAGATTGTGTACAAATTAGTGGTCGTAAAAATGAGTTTATAAATCATCTATGTAAACGAATTTTTTAAAAATTCAGTCTGATAAAAACTCTTCAGAATGGCTTAAGATTATGAAAAGGTACTTAGAGCTCAATTTTTAAAATATAAATAATGAAATGTATATATAATTAAATACCCGCAAACATAAAGTTATAGGTTTGGCTCATGCCTATAATGGAGGGGAGGGGACTGTTTATAGAATCAGATGACATTTGCCGGCAAAGATTAGCATTTATATTTCCCTACTAGATACTGTTGATGAAATCAGAAGATGAAATCAATCCACTGTCAAGCTAGACTGAAATACCACTATCTGACATAATTGCCTGAAAGATATATGTTGCATTAGAAATTTTGGTTGCGGTAAAAATCCAATATGTTCTGTGGAAAACTGTATTTAAAAATTACTGATTAGATAAAATTGTCTAGAAAAATAGAAAAAAGTTATGTATAATTTTTTAAAACCTATATGGGGTTAATTGTGTTACATCTTTTTAAAAAACTATTGTTACTTAGCATCTTTAAAAAAATAAAATAAAGTAAAAATACTTTATTGTAAAAAGACGATATACAGCTTCAAATTTTTCAGGATGCTTTTATTATTTTAATTTGATAAAATAACAGCCCCACTTGAAAGCACTGAATTGATGAAGTTTGGTTTTCTTTGGGGTTTCAAGGGTTTTTTCTTCAGCTTCCTGCTGAAAACTGGCAGGAAGTTGCTACTTTTCAAATGTTTATCACTGAACCTAGGAGCTTGATTAAACTGTAATAACAATACTTTTAAAAAGGAATGTGGAGGCAAGTTGATATTATAGAATATACCATGCATAATTTAACCATTTAACTGCAGGAGACCAGTTAAGAAAGATGTCATTTTTAGAAATGGAAGTGCATATGGGACTGGAGGGGGAAAGTGGGGGCAGAGAAGAAAGAGTATCAGAAAGAAAAGTTAGCCAGATGCCAAAATGTCAAATGCATGTAGTGAATTAGTGCTACATGGTTGTAGAACCTAACTTTAATCCTGGTGGTGCGGTGGTTAATGCAGGCAAACTCTGCCCACAGCCTGGAGTTCGATGCTGATGGGGCTAAAGGTGACTCTGCCTTCTATCCTTCTGAGTCAGTAAAAAGGGGACCCAGATTGTTGGAGGCAATATGCTGACTCTGTAAACCACTTAGAGACGATTGTAAGCGGTATGAAGCGGTATATAAGTATAAGTGCTAGGGCTAGGACTAGGGTTGTTTAGGTGTGTTCTTCAGAAATCATTATCTCTCACTCCCTCATTAGGATTATTTTACTATTTTGTTTTTACATTTTTGAGCTGCCATTTCATTCAGTGCTTAAATGAAAATATTTTCATTAAAAAATAAGCAAAGATGAAAATAAGAGTGGATAAATATCCTTTTTAATTCCTAACTTTCTTACAAGTCAGAGTTTTAAATTTGTTCCATTGTGGTTGTAGGAACCTGTTAAAAATAATATAAATATTTGTTTTTATTTTTTTCCCGCGTTTCTAAAGTGTTCATTTATTTTAGAAAGAGAAAATTGTTTTGTCTCCAGTTCTGCTCCTGCCTCCAATAGTTCATTCAAAGGCTGTTTTTAAAGCATAAACTCAATAAACAAATCATTTTTTCACATTAAATTTTTAACTAATTTATGTGTCTCTCTTAATTATTTGCCCAATATACAGAAAAAGAGAGAGAATGGATTCTACTGGATGCAGAAATGATGGCAGAAGGTAAGCCAAGACAGTTGCTTTCCTTCCAGTTCTGCTCCTTTCTCCAGTAGCCCCTTCAAAGGTTGTTCTTAAAACAGAGGACCCCACTCACTAAAAAAGAGCTATTCCGAGATAAGACGGCAATAAAGTCTGTTTTCTCCCATTCTCAGAACAGCTCATGTTTGGATCTAGACCTGGGAATGCTCTTTAGTCTATACACTATTTTTCATTTATTATTAATTTTATTTCTGTGTCCCATGTAATGGTAATTGAGTTACTAGAGGTAATATCGCTGATTAGATAATGGACTTTGTCCATCGTCTAAAATCTCTGTATTATTCTAAGGTTATAATTCAACTTTTAAAAATGGAAAGATCTAACCTATATTAAACATAATACAGTATATTATGAAATTATTCATTTTTTCCTCAACAGATATTCTTAACGATAAGGAATTGTAGAGAGAAAATTATGCTGACTAGGGACTTTTTTGCAATGTAGCCTTCAGCTACTTGTCTTCCATGTGTGAACTGAGTGGAAAGGAAACCAGTTTAAGAAATTCTTATCTAAGTTTCAGCTCCTTCCTCCACAACGACTGCCTGATATCCAACCTGGTTAGAATTACCAAGGTTTGCAACTGGTGGATTCCCCTGCTTTTTTATTCCTTCCACCCACATTGGAAAAGCAAGCACCAATTGCTTTTCTTTTTTATGGTCTTTGGTTTTGAGTTCTGATAGAAAAAAATAAGTTTTATAGTTTTTCCTGTCTCAGATTAGAAATGGAAAATTGCTGAAAAGAAGGAAGGAAGACAGGTCAGTGTTTCACTGCTCCACAAAAGAGAGACTACATTTCATTGTTCTACTGCTTAATCTGAAAACCAAAAACAAAACAAAGTCTAATATCATGGAGTCCAACAGTTACAGTACAGTATAAAATGGCTGTCAGAGAACAAAGATTGAGAAGTACACCGCCTACTAGCCATTGGTGTAAAACGGAATGAAGTGCAGCAGGTGGGACCAGGTTACCTGACTGACTGCTTCCACCAGAAGAGGGCAAGATGAGTATATTTCATGAAAATCAAGAAAAGATCATCTTCCCAGCAGCCGAGATGCAGGCTGAGGATGAAATGATCCATTCCTGCTCTTCCAAAATGGGAGGAAAAAAGAAATGCAGATCAGTCCAATCTGGTCTCCACTCTGTATATACTTTCATGGGAGAAAGTGGGCAATTACAGAATGAAAATGAAAATTGTGGAACTGGAAAAAAATCATAGTGGGTCTCTTTTATCAAGCTTTATCAAACTGATTTATTGTGGATGTCTGGAAAAAAACCCAATGAAAACTTGCTTCAATATAACTTCAAGCGTTAAACTTTTGTATTTGCTGATATTTCCTCATTTTCTGTTTTTGTAGATCACATTTGATCAGCCATCTTTATCTGAACCTCAAGACTATCAGTGTTCTTAGCCATCATTGAAGTTTGCCAGTCCTAACCATCAAAACAATGCTGTCCTTGAGGCTGAGGTAGTAGATTGAATAGTTGTGGAGCCATTTTCTCCCTTTGAGCTAACTATACAATCTACTGTCTTTCCTAAGGAGACAGTCAATTCAACTGCTCCCATGGGATTACCCATTCCTACATGCAAGTTATTGACATGAACAATGATCATTTTGGGAGCCTTGGATGTCAGGCATGCAGTTCTACAAATATGCAAATGTGTGAGGCCTTTGTGTTGCTTTGTGGAGGTGAGGTAGTAGGTTGTATAGTTTGTGGGAGGGATTAAATCCCATTTCAGGTGATAACTATACAGTCTATTGCCTTCCTTAAGGAGCAGCAAATCTGCTTTAAGAGGTGAATGATACAGCTATTATATGCCACACTGAGCAACCCAACAAAACCCTGGCTCCTTCCTGATTCTAAGTTGGAGGAAAAACTTCTATCTGTATTCTGGATTAAATACAACAATCATGCACTTTTTTTCTTTGCTAGATTTCCTCATATGATATGTTCCTTCTCTCTTTTTCAACCTTGGATTTGCCTTTCTCGTCCTTCCAGCACACCCACATTGCAACTCTGCCCCTTCTCCCACATCTGTGGAAAACCTAGTCATCAAAGATGCATGTTGAACACTTGGTAGTTTAATTAAAAGCCTTCCTATATTTGACCTTATCTCTCATGGCAAAGTGATCTTATATACATAGCTAGCCAATGCAATGGCACTCATTTAAAAATATATTAGCATGCTAAAATATATGCATCCTAAGATACAATTTCCTTGGGGCTGGGAACTAGCATATATATCAGCTTTCCAAACACAACTCATGTGCCCAGGTGGCTGTGTGATCCCAACTTCAGTCTTTTTTCTCTCTGAAAGGTATTAAAGGAGGTTGTTGTAATCTGCCCCTTATGCAAATGTAACATAATACAAATGATATTTGTGTATGTCTGCTTCCAAGTGTGAAATTGGGATAATGCTATTAGGAAGTGTCAACACACAAGAAACGATTGCTTCATTTATTTGGTTTGTTATCATTATTGCAAAAGGTTTTGTTGCTCATGTCATTATAGATTTGCTGAAATTATGTTCATTTCACTTCTCCTTCCTTCCTGCAGAGGCAGGAGCAGCACAGCTGGTTTCCCTCATTATTGAGGCATGTCTTTGTGGAAGTCTGTCCCATTTGTTTCCTAGGTTGGCAACCCCAGGGCAAGAGAGCCCATTTTCTTCTGATCTGGCTGCCCCAGACTTCCCATCTTTGTTTTTTTGGATTTAAAATGGTTTTGTGGTTTTTTTAAAAAAAATGATTTATATGCCGCCCTTCTCCGGAGACTCAGGGCGGCTTACAATGTGTTAAGCAATAGCCTTCATACTTTTGTATATTTATACAAAGTCAACATATTGCCCCCACAAACTGAGTCCTCAGTTTACCTACCTTAGAAAGGATGGAAGGCTGAGTCAACCTTGAGCCTGGTGAGATTCGAACTTATAGTAATTGCAGACAGCTGGAGTTAATCACAGTGCATTAGTCTGCTGAGCCACCAGGCCCGAATTTTGAAGTTTGAGGGTTTGGGAAGCGCAGCTTTCTCATTGGTGGAATCTCTCACCAATGCCTGACCCCGGTGCTCCCCTTCCCCAGCAGCAGTAGGCCAGGTCCTTCTCCATGACACTTCAGTGCTCTAACACAGGGCTTCAGGGAAGTTTAGCAAGCAGTTTTCTTATATTCCCCACTATTGTGAATAAGTGGTGCAGCAGGACAAGGGGAGAGAGGGGGGAATCTTGGCTGGCAGCCATTTTTTGTGCTTATCAGAGGAAGGGACTTGGCCTGAGTTTTCAGGATAATTGTCTGAGAGTGAGTGTAGGAGAAAACTGGATGTGTTTTTTGTTGTTGCTTTTTTAAAAAAGCATTGGTGATGTGAAAAGATCCTTATCGGTCAGAATGTCCTGAATGTTACATTATTTCAGGATACTTGTTGTTCATTTATTTATTTAGCGTATGGCATATCATACATGGACTAGCGAAATATATTAACATTTCACCTAGATTAGTAAAACACAGTAAGATATAAATGTTAAAAAGCTCTATGTTCAAATACTAATGTCTAGGCCATCTAAGCATTGAAATGCAGCATCATTTGTATTAAAAAAAAATCAGATACTCAACCAGTGTATGTCCCCAGCTTACAACCAATCATGATGTGATCTACAGTTTCACATGGGACCTTGCAATCACACTTAGGATAGAATAGGAGAGAATACTATGCCCCATTTAAACAGAATCTCAGCAGATGCTATGTGAGGTGTCAATCCTATTCAGAATTGTCCATTGCTGAGGTGGTAGTTCAAAGCCTGGCACCTTTTTTGTGGGGTCATTATATGTCTGCCTGCACTCAGCAACCCATTTGGTTTTCCATTGGGAATCAATGCTGAAGTTGTTGGGCAGATGATGTGTAAGTGCCAATGGAGGCTTCCTGGATTTGAATCTTCTGGTTAATAAATGAGGAAAATCAGCATACAGTGGTAGAAATGAGTTGTTCATAATTTTTCTATATTCTTTCATAAGTGATCTTTCCTTTGTAAAGCTATATGGCTTTACATATATGGTGCTATATGGCTCAGAACAGGAAGCCAGCAAGTCAGAGTGGTTTTAATACGTACACTTATAATCCTCATGGTGTCATTGAGTCTGGCATCTAACTTACTGGTAGGCAGCTGTTAAGCCATACAGGGGCACAATATTCTGCTGCAGAGTAGACCAATTCTAGTACTGATGACCTGAGGGTGGCAGCTGAAGCTCCCCATTTAGTTCCACATAATTTCTACAGTATGTTGTTCCTAGTATTCATTTTTGCTGCCAGATTCTCTAGATGTATCTTATAAGAGGGAATCTGGTCCAATGTTATGCCAAGGTACTTTGGATGGGGATTATAAAGAAGCAAGTTGTTGTTTAGGTAGCCATTGCAGCTGACATTTTCAAAAAAATGATCATGTAATCATGAAGCAAATAAAAATAAAATAGCAATCCCCAAAATCAGCATTAACATAGATACTAATATAAATGCATTCTTTTACACCTCTTTCAAACCAATGATTTAAAAGAAACCATCTATGTTAGAACTGAATACTCGTCTGTCAACAGAGGGGGAGGAATAGGACAACACCTATCTCCAGTTTACAACACAATTCTTGCAGCAGTTCCAAGAAGATTCCACAACCAACTACACCCTGATTCAGGTGACCCTGAGAGTACAGATAAACATCCAAGTGGCCTCAACAGCTATCAGAGAGAGTTCTAAGGACCAGATGACTGCAAAGAAAAACAATTGTTCCATCCCCCCACCATCGTATCAGAACCTACCCTTCCCTCTTCCCACTATCCAATCTCATTGGTCAGTATCTATCCTTCCACCCACCCACCCCCACCTTCAGAACTGATGAAGCTTTTTGGATGAGAAGTGAAACGTTTTCTTCCTCCTCCTCAAGGAAAAAACTGTCCAGTTGCCCTTTGAAGAAAAAAAAAAGCACCTTTGTGACAACTATGACTTGGATGACTGAAAATCTCCACAGACATACTTCCCACTTTATTTTTTCAGATCAATGGTGTCTATAATGTCTATATTTGTGCAAGTTTAAAACTTTAGGAGATATCAGCCAATTTGGTGGACAGTGTTACATATTGCTTCTGCTGACTAATCCTTAAAATAGTCTGAAGTTGGCCTATAATCATCTCTAGAATGCAAAAACTAAAGTTATAGCAGCTGAATCACTATCAGAGCAGAAGAAAGAAACTGAAAGGTAAATTTCCCCCAGCCAAAGCAAGAAGCTACCAGTAGCTGCACTGGCTCCCGGTGGTCTTCCGGGTGTGCTTCAAGGTCCTGGTTACTACCTTTAAAGCGCTCCACGGCTTAGGACCTGGGTACTTGCAGGACTGCCTACTACCACCAATAGCCTCCCACCGGCCAGTACGCTCTCATAGAGAGGGGCTCCTCCGGGTGCCGTCAGCCAAACAATGTCGGCTGGCAGCCCCCAGGGGGAGAGCTTTCTCTGTGGGGGCACCTACTATCTGGAATGAGCTCCCCCCAGAGATACGGAGGATCCCGGATCTGCCCACCTTCCGCCGCGCTCTTAAGACTTTTCTATTTCACCAGGCGGGCCTGGCCTAACCACTCCCCGTTTTTAGTGTCAAATTTAAAAAAAATTTAAATTATATTAGGGTGTTTTAATTCTGTCCGGGCCAAATTCATTTAATCTGTTTTTAGTTGGTTTTTAAATTTTGTACGTATGTATTTTTATTGTTGGCTGTACACCGCCCTGAGTCCTTCGGGAGTAGGGCGGTATATAAATCCAATAAATCTAAATCTAATCTAAATCTAAGAACCATCATGTGCTGCCACTCTATGGTGCTTTTGGGCAAGAAAATCAGTTTTATTATTATTTCAGATGCACCACAGTTGAACTATCAATCAATGGATGTGGCTCCTGGCTACTGATATAAGATTAGATGGTACTAGAGTTCTAAGCTACTGCAAAAATGTAGTATGCAAGCATCTTTTTGCTTTTTCTAACTTTATCTATAGCTGAGTTTGATTTGACCTTGTCCGTGGGTGGCTTCATCCCATTCACCAGTTATGAATTAAGAAGTTCAGCATTTCTGAGTGTTGGAGATTAGGGATGAAAGACAATCATGCATATAACATACATAGGCAAACACGAGGGACATTGATTGTAATTGTATTTGCCCTGATTCCAGGCCAATTTGAAATTCTGAAGCCTGCACAGATAAAGAAAGAAATCTTTTCAATGGAAAACAGCAAACAATTCCCAATAGGCTGAAGAAGTGTGATAGAGTATTGTGATGAAATAACAATATCATTGCAAATTTCAAAAAATAGTTGGCTTTTCCTCATTTGCTGATAGAGGGAGTTCAACATTTATTTATTTATTAAAATAAATTATGAATTTATTTATTAAAATAAATTATAAATTTATTATAAATAAATAAACATGAGGAGGCTTCTATGCTGTAGAAACTACCAGTAGGTGGGGCATTATGCTGGTAGTGTAGAATAGTTAAAAGTTTTGAATATTATCTTCCATTTTAACCCTTTTATGTTTTGTCACTTCATCCAGCTCTTTTCTTTTCAGAAAAAAAGTCCATTAAGGAGCAAAACACCACACAATGCCTTTTAATCAACTGCACTAGCCATTTGTTTGAAGAAGAGGGGAAAAATCCCAAGAATCTTGGCTTACATATCCTCTGTAAAAACAGGATGCTTCCAGCTTGATGCTTGCCAAGGAAAATTTTGAAATGTGCTTGCAAGGAACACACATAGTTCAGCAAGTGACATGACTTGGCATGTATTCCAGCCGGACATTACGGTTAACACACTTGCTCTCTTTTTACAGCGTTTATACTGTGACTTTACTAACATAATTTTTGTCATATTTAATATGATTTATTTCTTTATCATTAGTTGCACTAGATTCTTCTGTCAGTTTAACTCTTGAGTATTTCAATAAGTATTACTAGTGGGCAATTCATTTGAAGGGCTTAGGGATTTCCATATAAGTTTTTTTCTTTCTTTCTTGTAGCATCATTCTCCACCATTCAAGAATTTTTACAGGAATACCCATGTGTGGTAGCCTTATGGTTTTCTTACTGGAGTGGAGGTCTATTGACCAAAAAAGTAGAATAGCTGCCTTTTGAATTATAACCATTACTATCTTCCTCTCTTCTTTTGCACTCTTGTTCTATTTTATGACCAGATGTGTAAGATATAAATGTTGCAATAGAATTACATACAATAAGAATTCTGGGTACTAGGTTATTTGGTCTAAGACAATTCCAAAATTGTATTTTAAAAAATACATTTTTAAAAAATTGCATTTAGTTCCTTGCCAGGAATAATTCAAGAACTCAGCATCGCAGAGTTTGTACAAACTTTTATTTAAGCAAAAGCAGATGTAGAACACTATATTCATGTCCAATAGTCCTGCACAATTTTTGATCGCGCATAATGTTGGGCACAAAAGTGGAGCCAAAAACGAACTTTTACAATAATGCTAGTGTCACTCCTATGAAAGAAAGTTTTGGATTTTCACAACAGCAACACTGAATCCAATTTGCCAATGATGAGTTTTCCCTCTGGCAGGGTTGGAATTCAATTTTTTTATTACCGGTTCTGTGGGCATGGCTTGGTGAGCGTGGCAGGGGAAGGATATTGCAAAATCTCCATTCCCACCCCACTCTGGGCCAGCCAGAGGTGGTATTGCTGGTTCTCCAAACTAGTCAAAATTTCCACTATCAGTTCTCCAAAACATGTCAGAACCTGCTGAATAGCACCCCTGCCCGCCAGTCTTTGTTCTGAAAGAAGAACAAAGCAAAACAGTTCTTTTTTGTTCAGTGGAAGTGCAGAAGCCACTGTTAGCAGAGTGGAATGAAACACGACAGCTGCTTTTCTTGGTTTTCTCCATTTTTGTAGGTAGGGATTGTTTTCTTCAATTTTGTTATTGGACATTGTTCAGTCTCACAATGGCATAAACTATAGCAATTGTCCATAGTGCCAAAGATTGCCAATTGTTTCTTGCCCCTCTTCCCATCTTCAAAAAGAATATCGTCATCCACACAAATGGATTAAAAATTAGTTCTCCATTAGGTCATCTTGCTTTCCACATATACAAAATGTTCTTTCTGCCCTGAACATGAACAATGAAAGGACAGAGATAAGGGGATTTTCCTAATCCCCAAAAGTTAAAAGTGTAGTATTTTGAAATTCCAGAAATTTCAGTAAAGTATAAATACCTTTTAAAACATTCCAAATTTTAAAACATTCCAAATGTTTTAAAGCAACAATGAAATCAATTAACAACACTTGAAAAGTGAAGAAAATAAACTGCCCACAAATGCAGTTTGATTTTTAATAGCTAGACAGCACATCCTTGTAATATTGTTGGCCACAGTATGCAAGCAGTTTGCCACTGCCATCTTCCAAGGCAGCCTTCCAGTTTCCCTCTGTACTGTACTGCTAAATGAAGAATTAAAGATAATCAGAAATGTAAGCTTGAGAGAAGAAAAAGCTTTCCACCTGATGCTCATAATTAATAAAACTGCTAGATAAGCTTCCACATGATGTGACTAATTTCTCAAACAGGAACATTTTCCTAAAAGCCTACAGCATAGGAAAATTGGCTAACTGAAACCTGCATTTTAAAAAGGAGATCTAATGTAGATATTAGAAATTACAAACTAGTTAATATTTGCTACTGCAAGCAAACTCTTGTCATATTCTCAGTATTCTTAGGCATTTTAAAATTATATACAGACTGGATTCATGTATTCCAGTAAGTAATCTACCCAGATTAACAAGCACCAGACATTAGATATTAGACTGGTGCTTGTTCACTTGCCAGTAACTTGTTTGCCATTAGGAAAAGTGAGTAGTTTGATGAATTTTCTCGTATCTTAAAATCATTTTAGTAATTTTATTTATTTATTTATTATTTCGAATTTATATACCGCACCTTCTCCCGAGGGACTCAGGGCGGTGTACAGCCAGATAAAAACATACAATACAAACATTAAAAACAATTATATATATATATATGTATATATATATATGTGTGTGTGAATATATATATATATATATATATATATGTATATATGTGTATATATATATGTGTGTGTGAATATATATATATATATATGTATATGTATGTGTATATATATATATATATATATATATGTATATGTGTGTGTGTGTGTGTATGTGTGTGTGTGTGTGTGTGTGTATATATATATATATATATATATATATATATATATATATATATATATATATATATATATATTAATTTGGCCCCAATTTAAAATAACAAACCAATTAAAAATATTTAAAATATATTAAGCCAGCCCGGCTTGCTGAAAAAAGAAAGTTTTAAGGGCATGGCGGAAGGCACCGAGGTCTTGGATTCGCCTTATCTCAGGGGGCAGCTGATTCCAGAGGGTAAGTGCCCCCACAGAGAAGGCCCTCTCCCTGGGGGTCACCAGCCTACATTGTTTGGCTGATGGCACCCCGAGGAGGCCTTCTCTGTCAGAGCGCATAAGTCAGTGGGAGGTCATCGGTAGCAGCAGGCGGTCTCTAAGATAACTAGGTCCTATGCCATGGAGCGCTTTAAAGGTGGTAACCAATACCTTGAAGAGCACCCGGAAGACCATTGGAAGCCAGTGCAGCTCACACAGGAGTGGTGTTATGGGGGAGCGCCAAGTGGCTCCTGTAATTACCTGCACGGCCACATTCTGGACCAGTTGGAGCCTCCGGGTGCTCCTCAAGGGGAGCTCCATGTAGAGAGCGTTGCAGTAGTCCAGGCGCGAGGTGACGAGGGCGTGAGTGACTGTGCACAGGGAATCCCAATCAAGAAAGGGCCGCAACTGGCGAATCAGGCGAACCTGACAGAAGGTCCCCCTGGCTACAGCTGTCAGATGTTCCTCCAAGGACAGCTGCGTATCCAGGAGGACTCCCAGATTGCACGCCCTCTCCGCGGGGGCCAAAGACTCGCCCCTGATAGTCAGTGATGGAGTCAACTGACTATATCAGGATGCCAGGAACGACAGCCACTTGGAAGGGTTAAGCTTGAGCCTGTTCTTCCCCATCCAGATCCGCACAGCCTCCAGGCACTGGGACATCACTTCAAGGGCATCGTTGGGGTGGCCTGGGGTGGAGATGTACAGCTGGGTATCATCAGCATACTGATGGTACTTCACCCCAAAGCCACAGATGATCTCACCCAGCGGCTTCACATAAATGTTGAACAGAAGGGGCGAGAGGACCGACCCCTGAGGCACTCCACAAATGAGAGGCCTCGAGGTCGACCTCTGCCCCCCTGCCAACATAAACTGTGACCGGTCTGAGAGAAAGGAGGAGAACCACCATAATACGGTGCTCCCTATCCCCAACTCCTCCAACCGGTTTAGCATGATACCATGGTTGATGGTATCAAAAGTCGCTGAGAGATCTAATAGGGCTAGGACAGAGGAGCAACCCTTGTCCCGCGCCCTCCTGAGATCATCTACCAACGCGACCAGTGGGGAATAGGAAAAGCTCCCAAAAGATCACTCCAGCCTGGAAGAATGGATGTTAGACTTGTAAAGGAGGTTTAATAGAAGTAAATATAAATTATGTTTAAAAGCTATAATCTCACATGCATGCTGATAGTAATTGACTGCCAGTAATTGACTAGCAAAGGGGTCTTGGATTTATGTGGGTTACACACAAAAGTATAGCTCACTCAATTGAATAAGTGCTAGAACATCTAGGTAGATTTCTACCTAGATGCAAACATCAAAAATTTAGAGAAAATATAAAGAAATCTAACTATCACTTAACATAAATCTTTGTTGCAAATTCCAAACTAGAATCAAAAGTGAAATGAACATACTTTACAGGAAAGAAACTCACACACAAACACACACACACATTAGATTTTCAAGAAGTTCTCTGTTACAGGAAGTGTAACCAGATATTTTTTAGAAACTAAAGGCTCAAGTTGCCACAACGGAGGAAACTATTATCTGAATTAGAATGTTCAATTTGTTGAATGATAAAGACAATGAAACAAATCCTGAGCAAATAACAATATTTTAAACTGATGTCTAAAAGATATATATATATATATACATACATACATACATACATACATACATACACATACACACACACACACACACACACACACACACACAAAGGAATGTATGACTACTGTAATTTCTGTCCTCACTATTTTTGTCTCAAATTAATTTTGTCCCATATGCACATCTATTTTTCTAATATATGCAATTCTATATGCAAATTTGTCAAATGCATGCATTTGTACAAGCAGTTTAATATAATACATCTTGTGTGCATAATACATCCTTTAGCTTCTGTAAAATTGCTGGTTTTATGCATAGCAACTTCAGAGAAGATTAACTTCCACCAACAATTTGTATTTGGTTCACATAGTGGTTCAAAAGTAAAATAAAGTAAATTTGCCTTTAAATATGAATTTCCCACGTATCCCAACTTGATAGATAATCCAGAGAAGAGCATTTGAAAGTTTGCAAATAAATCCATTTCCAGTCATTAACAATCTCATTTATGAAGTGGAGAATTCTGAAGCCTTAAAAGAAACCAGCAGAACTGCCTGAAAACAAATGAGAGCAAATTGAGACTGACATGTGAATTTTGTCTGAACAAAAAGTTGTAGCCAGGGAACAGGCCTCAACTATATGCTTACATTCCTAAATGACATTTCCCAATTTGGCTGTCATGTTCTGCAGCATTCGAAATTACAAAATGTGTTCTTTCATGACAGCCTTACATTTCACCTATTGCAGTAATCCTGATTAAATATTGTCCCCCAAAATGGATAACAAAATGGATACTGATGGGATCAGGTTTGCTCATAGTGACAGCTATTGCTGCCTTCTGCTCATCTAAAATTAGCAGTCTGGCTAAGATCAGAGCTAGGACTACCATGGTGCATGTTGTCACTGTGTGATGCAATGCATTTCCAGAAGTAAATGGAACTATAATGCACTCTTACAATTTGGAATGCGAGTGGGAGAGTAGACAGTGAAATCAGACATTTGGAACAGCATATTGATTTCTACAATTGTAGCAGTATACTGCCACTGGAGGGCATCTAGCACAATCATTCAAAGACACTGTGCATTATTCCATCTCGTCCTTCTTTCTTTTCTTAATGGAATGTCTCCAGAGAAACATGTAGTAAGATTGGAGGGGGCATTTTCTGAACTCTGATCTCTAAGCAACAGAGGGCAATTATGCCATCATAGTTTCCTCTCGAAGTGCCAAATGTGGACAATTAATCTGAAGTTTAGATCAGCAGACTGGTTCTTCTCACAATTTCAATGAGACATAGAAACTGCCCTGTGAGTCAGGGAATCCATAGCACAGCTCTGAACTCCAACAGCAAGGACCATGGAAGGGAGCTGCCTTTTGTGCCCATTGCATGCAAATAGCTTTGTTGGTGCCAGGGTGCATAGAACTGCCTCACCATTGGTGGTCGCCATAGTGAGGGCTATAACCTCAGCTTGGCACAATCAGGCCTCCCAGAGCTTCACTCTTCTTTCCTGCAGGCAGAATGCGTAATTCAGGGACTTGTGAAACCTCTGATGAAGGGGAGGGGGAATTTGGAGCTAGTCCATGAATTTTAACAAAAAAGCTTGTGTTCAGCAGCTTTAGCTGCTATAGCAACATGGCTGCAGATAAAGAGTGTTGGCTCTTCCACCTTGCAACTCTCTTAGAGGGCAGGCAAAGAGAAGTAATTAATGCCCATGGCCAGCATGGCAAGGGAGGGTTCTCCATCAGGCTGCCTCTCATCAGCTTGCTTTGGCAGCAAGAGAGATTTATGGCTGCCATGGATCTTAGTCTTGCTCTTTAAACCTGACAGCAGTTTTTTAAAAAAATATTGGTTAATGCCAATCAGGGATGATACTTTCACATATAGTTTCACGTATTATAATAGAAGATACTTTCATATCTATTATAATATGTAGTGGGGGGTGGGAGTCATCTGAAGCAAACTGATTTACAGTTTTAACATTCCCATCTATGATCAATATTATTCACATTCTTTTGCCCATTTTTGGCTGTATTTTTGTAGCTTCTAATGTTTTTAATAATCATAACAGTTGTTATTTGTGTATTATTGCTTTTTAACTTTCTTGTATGCTGCCAAAAGTCCTTTGTTTTGCAAGATGGGGGGAATATAAATTTGAAAAATACACTTAAAAATACATTTCATCAGAAAATTCAACCAAAGTCTCCCTTTGGTATCCTCTGTACTTGACAGCTAATTGTTTTTCTTTAGGAGCCAATGCACAACAGAAACTGACGGAAGCCCTAGTATCATGGTGTCTGGAGGATGTGGTCATCAAAGTCAAGGTCGTAGCCACCTTCTGATCAAAACACCAATTGTGTCTATGTGTATTTGCCACTAAAAGAGGATCTACCCTCTTTTAGATCTGCCCATCTAACTTCAGGCCTGGGACCGAACCAAGTTTTCAAAGATTGCCTGAAGGTAGGCACTGTAGGAGCCATGTGGATCTCCTATAGAGAAGGTCAACTATCTGGATTTTATTGACTAGCACTGTTTAAGTGATGGAATCCAGAACAGACTAATCTGTTAGAGCATATAGGATGGGCAGACAGGTAGTCACCCAAGTAACAAATGCAGGGTTTTATAGGTGACAACCAGCACTTTGACTTCACCGGAAGCCGGCTGACAATAAATGCACCTCATGTATCAGGAATGGGTATAGTGAAGCTTGCCCATCATTGCTGGTGCTGCTGCCTTTTAGACCAGACATAATTCCACAATGGCCTTTATGGGCCAAAGCACAGGTAATAGTGAGAATGGCCTCTCAGTCCAGAAACCATACACCTGATGCACAAGATGAATCAGTGCAAAGGCCTGCTTTTCTATAGTTCTATAGTACCTCCTTCTCAAGTCAGAGTTGAGATTACAGGAAGATTCCTCAGTTGCAGATAAATCTTAAGCAGGACAGTGCAACCCCATCTTATGACCAAAGTGAAAAATCAAATATTTCAGCAATTCAGCAATATTTCAGGCAAAGGTCCAGATTAGCTATCATCATTAGAGTATTGATAATACTTGACTTCAAGACAACAAATAATGTCCTCCAACAACTTCATCTAAATGTTCAGTATGGTGTGAGCGGGCCAAGGGCACAAAGCTTTAGGTTTGATCTCTCTCATCTCCTATCAACACTGAGTACTTTAGATCTGTGGCCTTTCCTCTATAGGAGCCATGCCTACCTCCAGAGGAGTTCGAATATGACTGCCATCATTCTCAGTGTGAAAAATTCTGCAATTAATATCCCTTTAAACACCCAGTTTAATAATTCCACACACTCAGAAGAGTTTGTGTGTTCATTTGTTTATATTCATACACCAAGGTTAAATTGCTTGCTTTTGATGAATGCAGTCCATAAAAACAATAAATCTGTCACTATTTAAAGTGCTACAAAAAGCTGTTGTATGATCGTTTCACTATATTTCAAATTCATGGCACAGTTAGGGAGAAATGATGTATGTCTGCCTACATTGTTTAATGATTACTTCAGAAAAAAGACCTCAAAAGACCTCAAATCCTTATGTCCCAAGTTTAGGATTTAGTCCTCAGAAATACTAAAACTTTGTCAGAATCTAAATTGCTTGGTTTTGCTGCTTCATATAAGAGTTTTTGAATTAAGTAGTTGAACAGAATTTTCAGGCATCTTTTTAAGTCCTCCAAAAAATTTTCCCACCTACTTATAGTTTTATGGTACAAAATGCTTATGTCCAAACTGGCTTATATGCCTCATGTCTTTTTTGTAAAGGCAAGCATTTTTTCGTTTAAAGTCCTCAACATGACCAGCACTATGATAACATTAAACTTTGCAAAGAAGAGATTTCATGACATTCCTTCCACTCTCTGTTCCCAGGGCTGCATTATGATTTTTATGGATTCCAGACACTTCTGCATTTATGAATTCTGCCTCCATAAAAATTGTTATTAAAATTATATTAATATAATTTTCAATATTTTATTCATATTTTATTAGAAATATTGCATATATGTTGGTATAATTTTGTAATTAATTATGAAGTCTGTTACATATCATCAAAGTTACTAAATTGCAGTATTCATGCTATGTCTAGAGGTTACAAATAATTCCTTTAGTTTGAGCTTCAAATTTTATGCATTCCTTGCCTGTTTCAATTAAACATATTAAATATTTTTGTGTTGTCTTTTGTCATTACTATAATAACTTTGTTGGCTCTAGGCTCTGTGGCTACTAATGGATGTCAGTCCAGCCTGTTCTCAACTTTACCATGCCATTTTCCTCTGAAAATGAAACCAAACAGATCAAACCATAACATTTGATCATATCTTCCTGAAGAGAGCTTCATGTTTTGCTTAGAATTTGATCTTCTTTAATTCTCCCCAGCATCTCTGGGCAAAAAAAGCTTTTTCCAGATTTAACATTGTGCCACAATGGATGCAAATTTCAACACGGGTCTGCAGGTTACTGACATGCATTAATTTACATTTTTTTTACAATTGATTTTTCCTCAGCATAATCTTTCAGCCTCTCAGGATTTGGAGGGGTTTTGCTTGTTTGTTTTTGCTATCTAGTGGACCACCAGAAAGTGAGGCAGAGGTGGGAGCAGGAAACACAGAAATTATAGAAAATTCTTTTCTTTGGCGTGCTGTATATGTGTGGAATAATTATTAGACCCACCAAAAGAAAGCAGGGCTTATGGGTAGGCACAAAGGATAATCAGCCAGATGGGGATAATTCAAGTGAATTCTGATTAGCAGGCTGTACAGCGTGCTCTCTTCAGACATGAAAATGAAGAAATACTGCAGACATGCTTGATTGCAGCAATACTAGTCATCAAAAACACTTTTTCAGGCCTTTTCATGAACCTTTGGGGGTAGTATTGAAGAGCCACTGCTTTAATGGTTGCATTAACTTTAATGCAGAGACCCCTGAAATGAATTGCAGAAAGGGGCTGTGCTTAGCCCAAGTACTTCTAAATTATCCCCAAAGTGTACCCTATGTATTACCTAAAGTTTTTGATGCAACACATAGATTCATAAAAATTAGATCTACTCATAGTATAGCAATATGAATGTTGGCCTACAGTTTTGAAAAAGATGAAAACTGCCAAGTACAGGCAGCCCCTGTGTTAAGACCGAGATCATTGATAAGTGTATCTTGAACTTGATTTTTTATGCAAATCAGAACTTGTATTTATAAATGGGCTGCCTCTTACTAAAAATGGTGGACGACATGCTCCTTCCTTGAGCCACCAAACCTTTGAAGCTCCACAATGTTTTCATGAACTGCTGAAAACCACAGAAAACCAGCTGTATATGAAGAACATGAGGTTTCAGAGGTTCATGAAAACATTGCACATCCGCCATTTTTTACAGTAGGCAGCCTGCTTGTAAATACATGTTGCCCATAAGTCAGATGTTCTTAACCCAGGAAATGCCTGTATTCTAATTTAAACATGCATTGTAGACCAGTAGTGAAATCCAAAATTTTACTACCAGTTCTGTGGGCATGGCTTGGTGGGCGTGGCAGGGGAAGGATACTGCAAAATCTCCATTCCCACCCCACTCTGGGAATGGAGATTTGCCAGTTCTCCAAACTATTCAAAATTTCCACTACCAGTTCTCCAGAACCTGTCAGAACCTCCTGGATTTCACCCCTGTTGTAGACATTTGAGGAATAGAAATGCAGCTAGCTTGAAAGGCTGAGTCTCTGTCCCAGGAGCATACTTGCTTTTTATTCAGCATTGTCTTCATCAGTATCATTCAGTGCCTAGAAGGAGGAACAGCTACGGAGAATATTTAACCTTAAACACCTTTTATCTTGCAATTACACAAGTGCTCCATTATTAGTTCAGATATTAGCAAATGAAGCACTCTCTTTTATGCAAGAGACATCAAATCTGTGAAATATTCTTGCTGAAATCTCAATCCCCCAAAAGGCTTTAAAAGTTAAATTATCTTTTAAAGCAATAAGAATAAGTTGGTGGTGTTATAAGCAGGAATCTATCACAATTTAATTAATGCAAACACAGTTTAAGCGCTATGGTTGCTCGGACCTATATATACTGCCAAGTTCAAATTGATTTACATCTAAGTGATAGAACTGTGCAGAACTTTGGAGAGTCTGTGACAGAAAGGAGAAGCTAAAAGTCATTGTTATGTGACTGCCCAAGCACACAAATTACTTTTGACTAATAATCTGAATGTGGGGAAAATGCTGAGAGACGAAAAGGTATGGGATATCACACAGAATGTCTCTCTCGTAGGAAAAATTGAAATGGTTAGGAAGCTATCAAGAAGGGGTTGAATGAAAGTTGGAGAAAGGGAGAGGAGAAAAAGAATGGCAAGCAAACAAAGATGGAATTGGGCTTTCTTGGGCTGCTAAAGAAAAGCAGGATTCAAGACACCAAAAAGGGTTTGATGTAACATCACCTTTTAAGGAAAATGACACAACATGGAATAATTTCTGTACTGAACTGATATCCAGAGAGAGAAGAGGAACTGGAGACCCCAGAAAAAAAAGCCCATCAGAAGCTTCTAACTAAGATAAACTGAGTTCTTGATTAACTCTTTGGAAAATTCACTAGTAGCAACTTCTTAGGAATACCATCATTTCAATAGAAGCTGTGCTATTGCCAGCAGAGTGATAGTTAATTTTTGAATTGCAGAATAGTTAAGTCATGGGAATTTGTTACATTCCAACTTACAACAGAAGAGGGAGAGCAGAACTGTTTGTACATACTTGCTGAATTCTGTTTGTTCAGCTGACCTCCTTTATCTTTGTAATACAGAGAAAAATCTGAATGGTTCTGGAAGATCTTACATATGATATATGTGTTTGGTCAATACAAGTCATGGCAGACTCACTTTGCTTCAAGGTGCTTCTTAAAAACTGCCTTGCTTGGCAATGCAGCCTTCCCTGGCTTTTAAGCAATGAAATAAAGATGCCACGTGCTCTGTGCTGAAGCCTCTCCCAGCTATTGGCATGAGAAGGAAGCTTCCAGAATCATCATGTCAAAGCACACTGTGTTCCTTGCAACACAAAGCATTTGATTGAGGCAAAGCACAGCTGTCTCACATAAGCCCATTAAGTGACTGGACAGAGGGCAGTCAGAGTTGCTATTAGTTCCTCCTAAGGTTCAGGATAGGATCAAGTGCTCATCTATTAGTATGAATGTATACTTTTTTTTTACTGAGGCATCATCAGTTCACCATAGAAGGGACGCATATAATTCCCTTCCCCTAGATGTGGCCTGCATAACTCTCTTCCCCTGCATGATGCAACATTTGCAAGGTCATAACCCTAGCTGAAGAGTTGAATTTAAATGTGTTGAACCTAATCCCATCAAGAAAAGGATAACAGTCAACCCAGGGATACATAATTAGCTTAATGCTAAACATAATTCTAGGCAGCACAGTGTTTGGGAGGCAAACCCTATTTTATGCATTGTAAAATAAATAATAAACTAGTATGCTATTAATTTTGCTGGCATTTTTTAAAAAAAACAATGCTTTGAATACAGGAAAAAGGAGTTCCAAAAATGAAGCCCCAGCCTGCATTAGTCCCCTTTCTTCTCAAGAGATTTTAAAATCATTCCCTCAAATACACAAAGTACTTTTTAAACCACAACAATCCCAGAGTGATTAACATAACCCTGATCCCAACTACAAATCTAAATAAGTCCAAATAAGTATCAAATGAAATCTACAGACAGCTTTACCTTTTGTAAGAGTTAAAAGTTGCTTGCAAATTTTAACCTGAAAATACAAGTGTTTATGCACACACACACACACACACACACACACAAATGTGTACATATATTTGCAAATAGGAATGTGCATGCAGATATCATATAGGCTTGGGGTAAAGGGTGGCAAATGCACCTCATGGCTGCATCTTTTTCCTGCTTTCCAGGAGCTGATTACTTAAAAGTCCACAAAAATTAAAAGCCTCATTAGGGTATTATTTATTTGACAAACACAATGAGATAGGTCATGTTGATTGGCCAATAGCCTTAATAAAATTTGTTGCTGCTGAATGGGCTATTTGACATGAACCAAGAAAAGTTCTCAGACATTCCAGCACAACTCTTCCTTTAATAAATTGTCATAAAGATCAACTAGCCAATAAAAAACAATGCATTTTAGAAGCAAAAGGTTTTTGAAATTTATTTCAGAAGTATTAAAAACCATGCCTTGCAATGCTGCTTTATTGTACCATTTAAAATGTTGTACCATTTAAGAAGATGCTGTATCTTTCCCAAGATTCTGTTAACAAAAATACAGTATTTGCAGAGTTTTGCTTCAAGTGGCACCTTCAACTGGATCTTAGCTAGGCCAGCTGAGGTTTGTCAAAAGATGAACTCGTTACTCTAGGAACTATAAAAGATACGGATCAGATTAACATTTGTCTGGCTGTGATGTATAAGAGATCCAGCTGCAACACTTTGGCCTCCATTCTTCATAATTTAAAGCTACATTTATCTAGTTACGCCTTCGAAAACATTTCTCATCTTTTCATGAATCACACATTCCTGCTGTCTAATTGGGGTTAATAAGGAGAAGACATTAGTTCTGATTTATTTTAGATACGACTAAATGAATTTATACTGCAATACCTCAAACATCTCTACATTAGGAGTGAGTTTCATTCTGACAAAACAGGCTAGCTACAGTTAAACATAAAAATTGCAGGCATTAATTTTTTCAACATTGAACACTGCCTGTGGAATCATGGGAATGGATCAAAACCACCATCAATGAGTAGTCGGATCATCTTTGTGAAATGCAGACAAACTTAATCGACAGTGTAGGAATGGACGAAAGGCAGTATCAGTGTCATATTTTGAGATGTCACAAATTATTCCAGAATAGAGAACCAAGGCATCCAAACATGTTAATTTTGATACTGCTGCAAAACAGGACATCTGTCTGTCACAACAACTAAGATTCATATACTGTTAGCTTTGAAAGCAACTTTTCTATATGCTGTTCAGCTGGGCTAGATTACGTTTTCATATATCATACTGGTGGATAGTCATAATTCCTTGGGGAACTTCAAATGAAAGATGTTACACCATAGAACTGACTTACTAAACGAAGTATGCTGTTGTAGCTATTCGCATCTTTCTAGAGGAGATATAGTGTTGCAATTGTAAATCCAGTCAACTTGAAAGTACTGTAAGTACCACTGAATCTAACAAAATAAACGTCTATGTAAATGACTGAAACATTTCAAGATAGTCAAGTAACTTCAGGTTGAACTTAAATGCAGTCTGTTCACAGAGATACTTACGTGATTACCAATAATCAAGCATCATGTCTGTATAGGTCAGTGATGGCTAACCTTTTTGCCATCGTGTGCCAGGAGAGGGGGGAGCATGGGGGGTGCATGCCCACACCCATAATTCTATGTGCCCTGCCCCCCGCGCATGCGAGCATAACCCCCCCTCCACTCTCCCCATTCCTGGCACACGATGGCCCGATAGGCCTGTTTTTCTCTCAGCAAAAAATGGGCCTTCTGGTCCCACTGGAAGTTGGCAAATGGGCTGTTTCTGATCAGAATGTCGCAAAAGGAGATCACATGACCCTGGGACACTGCAACCATCATAAATATAAGCATCCAAATTTTGATCACATGAATATGGGAATGCTGCAATGGTCATAAGCATGAAAAAGACTCAGTGCTTTTGTAACTTTGAATGGTCACTAAACAAATGGTTGTAAGTCAAGGATTACCTGTATCCAATGACTACAATGTTTTTTAAATCAACAACATTGCATGATAGCTAAGAAAGAATCATTTCAATCAAGTATCATTTAATAATAGCAACTGCTAAAAATGGCTGTATGAATCAGGCTCACAAAATGATTTCGTTTACACATGCAGACACAAAAGCAGCTTTTCCAACTTTATTATTGTTCATTAATAATATTGCCTGATCAAAATATTTTAGCAGTGAAGAGTCCTGAAAGTAAAAAAAAATTACACGTAACGTTTGGATGAGGATACTCCATTCACTTCACGCTCAATATTTTATCCCCATGGACATTGCTTATTTAGTCTAAGATTACATTGTTGTGTACTAGGTTTCTCTGGAAACTCCTTAGCCAAGTTTTCCTAGTCAATCATTTACTGTATCCAATTCTACAAATAGGACATGCAGTACAGTATCAGCATGCCTTACATTTCCAGAGGATATGATGAACCCAGAAGTTTGTTTGGGTTTGTTTTTCTAGGTCACAAAGCTTCTGCATTTATATCAAGAACAAATGAATTCCTATTTTGAAATAAGCTAAAGAAGTTGGTAAAGGTACATGCCTATGCTTCGCTTGTGTAATTTATTCTATTTTCAAATTCCAGATTTCTTTTAATAGTCTGACATTTTTGGCAGAGAACAGATCAATAAAGAAGACCATACTGGGGACATTCTAACCCTAACTCAAAAGCAGGACGGGAGGAATGAGAATGGCATGCAGGCACACTCCTATAAATAAATATGCTACAAGTAAGGTGAGGTGGAAAATTATGTCGGGGCTTCAGATCAGACACACAAGCCGAAGAGCTGTTATTACTGAACTTCGACTCAGGCCAAAATCATGAGAAAAGCAAAGAAGAAATCAGATGTTTTCCCACAGCCTGAGCTGAGGAAAATGTAGAGGTAGTGGAAACAGAAAACAATTCCCAACAAACCCCTTACATTGGTGAAAATTCTGTTCTAGGACCAATTCAATCCACATTTGATGGAGTGTTTGCTCAGCTAAGAGAAAAGAGAAAAAGATGCAAGTGTGCACACAGACACCCATATACAGGCATGCACAAAGGAAAAGAATGGAGGAGTTTAGATATACAGGTAGTCCTTGACTTACAACCTCAGTTGAGCCCAACATTTCTGTTGCTAAGCGAAACATTTGTTAAGTGATTTCCCCCCCCCATTTTATGACTTTTCTTGCCATAGTTGTTAAGTGAATCACTGAAGCTGTTAAGTTGGGAACACATTGGCTAAGGGAATCTGGTTTTCCCATTGACGTTGCTTGTCAGAAAGTTGCAAAAGGGATCACATGACAGGGGACCCTGCAACCGTCATGAATATGCATCAGTTGGCAAGCATCCAAATTTTGATCATGTGACCCTGGGGATGCTGCAGCAAGCATGAAATACGGTCATAAGTCCCTTTTTTTCAATGCTGAAAAGCGGTCACTAAACAAACTGTTGAACGGTCACTAAACAAACTGTTGTAAATTGAGGACTACCTGTAAATATGTTAGATTATGTACTACTATAAACTGTGGAGCCAGTAAGGCCTGGTGTTTCTAAAAGCATTGTTTCGAGTGTGCCCACACCAACTGCACTTGCTATGTCTTTGCCATCGGGGAAGGGAGCCAAAGCAAGGTGCATAGGGATAGCTGAAGGTCAGCTCCTGAAGTGCAGCCTTTATGTCCTCCGGTTGGCTGATCTGTTTACACCCAAGGCAGGGCAGGCAGACAGACGTTGAGGCTGCCTTACCGGCAGAAGACTGGAAAGAATTGCTGCTGCTCTGTATGGCTTTGGAATAGGCCATCAGACGATGGCGTGCTGGTTTTTTAGAGATGGGGCGTTTAATAGGCATGGGGGGTGGTTTAGGGAAAAAATGAGGCTTGGGGATGAAGGGGGGCTTAGGGGCAAAGGGGGGCTTGGGGACGGAGGGGGGCTTGGGGACAGAGGGGGGCTTGGGCACAGAGGGGGTCTTGGGCACGGAGGGGGGCTCGGGCACGGAGGGGGGCTCGGGCACGGAGGGGGGTTTGGGCACAGATGGAAGTTTGGGAGTGGAGGGGGTCTTTGTAGTTGTGAGAATAGTTACAGGTCGCTCAGTTTTGATCAAGGATGTTTGGGTTGTGATTAAGACATCAGCAGAAGTTGGATGCTCGGTGCCAGTAGTTTTTTTAGTTTCTGTTTTAGGAGAAATAGAAGACGGGATTAAGTTTACAAAAAGCATAGCACTGGTTGTGGTCATCAAGGATTCATCAATCCCATCCATGCCTGTCTGGGAGTCAGGTACTGTAAGATCCACATCTGGCCCTTTTGTCACAATGGGTTGTGCTTCTGTGCCAATTGGGAAGCCTGAAGTGATGTCTTGATCGTCTATAGTGGGAGATTCTGATCCTGTTTCAGTGCCAGTTTGGGGAGTTTCTGGTATGTGTGCTGCTGAAACTGTAATGCTGGACTCCACACCTGGGCTTGCAGTTAGGATAGTAGTTGCTTCCGACTCAGGGGCTGATACAGTAGTTTCTTCTACATCAGCAGTGGAATCTGGTAGAAAATACAGATTGACAATAAATCAGCAATAATTTGTGGGGCAGGGAAATAGCACTGCACTTTGACACACATTTTTATGCTGCTGGAAGGAGCATTAAAAAAAGCATTGCTGTGTGTGTGACTCTGGTGGCTATCCCAGGTTGAAAATTTTGGATGCCTTTAAAAAGCAGCACATAGACATTTGCTTTTAAATTAAATCTAGATGCCATCTGGATTTTAACAGATGCCAATGTTGCTCAGTTGGGCTCTGGAAAGCTCCATTGCAATCCATTATAAGGAATTCCGAGTTCAGACATTTATTTCATAAAAGATGAAATAAGAATTTGTGCCTCCCAGAGGCATTGCAACTATTTAGAGCATCATTTAAATGGGACCCCATTAGGACACAACAAAAGTTAATTATTTAGTTTGGCCTTCACCAGCCTGGATACCAGATTAGGAAAAGGTTATTTAATTCTTATATTTTTAAACAATATCAAGAAGAGGGATTTTCTATCTCAGACAACAGATTTATTCTCATATTTAGCATCGATTGACATAAAATACTGTGAAGAGATTAAGCATGTACACATATCCATTAGCATTGGTTTCCTCATATCTCATGCATAACTTACTTGGCTGCTTATCTCATACAATGATTCCAGGCAGCTCACAACAATCCATAAAAACAGTATAACAATAGATCATATCCTTTCCTACCCTTCCATACCCACCAGAACATTGGTGGCACAGCGGTTAGAATGCAGCATTGCAGGCTAACTCTGCCCACATGCCAGGAGTTCAGTCCATATGGGTTGACTCAGACTTCCATCCTTCCAAAGTCAGTAAAATGAGAACCCAGATTGTTGAGGGCAATATGCTGACATTTGTAAACTGCCCAGAGAGTGCTGTAAAGCACTATAGGGCAGTATATACGTCTAAGTGCTATTGCTATTCCCAGAACATTCATCTTCTGACCTTAACCTAATTTTGGAGGGAAGAGACAAGATTTCACAACCTTCTTAAAGGCTAAAGGAAAAGAGGGCAAATTTATAAGGAAGCTATTCTAAAGGACAAGGATGGCTATAGAGAAGAGGTCCCTGTGAGGTCCCATAAAATGACACTGTTTAAGGAAAAGAACTTGGATTACATCTATCATATCTGACTGGGGATGTCATGTTTGCAAACCACCATGAATAGACATGTATCATTGTAATCAGACGTCATCAAGACGCCACGTTCCTAAGGACCAACTCATGATTTTAATTAATTAATTAAAAGTATATGGCTGCCTACTCACAGATCAATTCCAGGTGACCAACAGGATTTAAAAAACATTGCTACAAAAAGCAACCATAACAAAATAAAATGCATAACAAATCTAGAAGTAAGCACAACAAACATATTTACAATTCCAGTAGAAATATTTGATTTGTGGTTACATGAGACAGAAAGCTTAGTCTGAAATGTTTGATCTCTTCTCTTATGTGCCTAGTGCCAGCCTAGTGCCTAGGAGAAAATCTAGTTTTTCCAAACTTTATTAACAGGAGGGTTGGTGTTAGCCAAATCTTTTGAGAGAGGCTGTTCCATGAGGCAGGCACTGTGACTGAAAAGGAGTGCCTGTTTACTTGATGGAATCTAGAGCATGCCAATCCTATTGGATCTTGTAAAATAGGCAGTGATAATTAGAGACAGACTGTCCTGCTGGTCTTCTGCCATATCCAGATCCTATTTAGATGAACATCAATACCTTGTTTTGTACTAGTAATTCCACTGGTAATCAGTGCAGCTCATGCAGTAGTAATTTTCATACAGTAAGCATACTAAGATGCACCCATAACTATTTATTTATTTATTTATTATTTATTAGTTCAATTTATATGTGGCCCTCCTCTGAAGAATCAAGCCAGCTTACAATGCACTTATAGCAATAGCCTTCATTCTTTTGTATATACCTGCTTATTAGGGCTTTTGACCCACTCCCCCCCCCCCAATAAGCAGTGTTTCTACAAAGTTGAGCTATGGATAGCTCAACAGACTAAAAGCCTGTTATCAACATTCAGCTGTCTGCAATTATTGCAAGTTCGAATCTCACCAGGCTCAAGGTTGACTCAGCCTTCCATCCTTTCTAAGGTAGGTAAATCGAGGACCCAGTTTGTGGGGCCAATAAGCTGACTTTGTATAAAATATACAAAAGTATGAAGGCTATTGCTTAGCGCATTGTAAGCCGCCCTGAGTCTTCGGAGAAGGGCGGCATATAAATCTAATTTTTAAAAAAAGTCATCTTATTGCCCCCACAATCCAAGTCCTCAATTTACCTACCTTGGAAGGATGGAAGGCTGAGTCAACCTTGAGCCTGGTGAGATTTGAACTCACACTAATTGCAAGCAGCTGGCAGCTAAATGCTACATAACAGCACTTAGTCCGCTGCACCACCAAGGCTACTACGTAGTACATTCATGCTACTACAGCACCAGCTATAGCTATAAGCTGTCTTCAAGGACAACACCATGGAACATGTATTGCAATAGTCCAAATGAGAAATCTATAAGACACAAATGATTGTGAGTATAGTCTCACATGCATTGTGTGCTATTGGCTATGAATGCAAAGCACACAAAATGAACTATGCAAAGTTTCATCTAGCCACAGCTTCCAACTGCTTTTTGAGCAGGAGCCAAGAGTCTAGAAGGACCCTAAATTTCAGATCTCTTCTATCTGGAGAATTGCAATCCCATTGAGAACCAATGCAAGTAGTCCTTGGGTTGTGAAGGCATTTGAGACTTGGATTGCCATTGCTAAGTGACGAGGTCATAAAGCACAATGTCACATGACTGCATCTCTTAGCGACAGTGATCCCAACAGTCCTGGTTGCTGTCTTAACCATGGGTCATTAAGTGGGAAAGGGTGGGCATATCAGGTAAAGAGTGGGAGAGTATTGGGGACCAGGGGCTATATGATGCAAATCCAGGGAAGTTGGGCAGGGATGATTAGAGCTATTTGTGATCTTGCCTACCAGCTTCCCATTTATTTATTTTTGCAATTTATATGCCGCCCTATCTCTGAGGACTCAAGGTGGCTCACAACAATAAAAATGCATAATCCCTCATTAAAACAGTGAAATTAAAAATTTGAATTTAAAACAATTAAAATTAATTAAGAAATCCCATTTGCTTATGGGAAGCTGGAAACAAAGGTCACAAACAGCTAACCCATAACTAAAGGTGCTCCAGCCACACCAACTGGTGTGAACCAGTTGCCAAATGACCAAACTGTCATCACATGACTAAAATCAAGGTGCACCGTTGGAACTTTGAGAACCAATCATAAGTACTACTCGTTCAGCACCATCATAACTTTGAACAATCACTGAACGATTCTGGTAATCGGACCTTTCTGGAACTGAGTGGCTTTGATATCTATAAGCACCAATCAGTGTTGCAGGGTTAAGCCTAAGTCACCTCCATCAGCCTCAGGCACTGTGACAAAACCTTAATAGCATCACTTGGTCAGATAGGGATTGAGATAAATAACTAGGTATCATCAGTTACTGGGCCTAACACAATGCCTTTGGATGACCTCCCTTAGCATCTTCATGTAGATGTTATACAGACCTGGAGAGAATTTTGAGCTATAAAGGACTTCATCATGAGAGAAAAATAGTCATTTAAATCGTTCTTTTCCAGTATAAACCTCAGTTGGAACTCTGGGGTAATTTGTCAGCAATAAATGTCCATATTTTAATCCACTCATTATTCAAAATAGCATAGCTATGAGAGAGGATGAAGTAATCCCCTCATTACTTTGTTCATGATGGATTTCAATTGAATATGTCACTGTCTCCATAGAAATATGTTTGATTTGTGGTCACATGAGACAGAAAGCTTAGTCAGAAATGTCTGATCTGTTTTATACATGCACTTTATCACAGTAATCGCAGTTACTGAATTATAAAAAAGTAAATCAGCTTCCCTCTTAGGACAGTAGAAGTCAAACACATCTACTGGTCATCAGTTTTTGAAATGGTTTATTAGCAGAGTAGCTACCAGCAGCAGAATTAATTAAATTTAAATTCAACAGATAATCGTGGAGGAAAGAATTAATCTTCTAGGTCATAAACAAGATGCCTTTTTTCCAACCTGCAGTCACAGGGGAATATTTAGCCTCTCAGTTCCACTGACTTACCACAGAGGTTGTTGTTGCAGAAGTAGCCATCTGGGCACATGGAACATGAAGCTCCCTCGATATATGGCTTCTGTCCCCTTATATTTCCCCTAGGAATTAAAAAGTGAACATGTGATACAGAAGAGCAAAGCAGAAGCAGCTTGTTCCTCTTCTATAGAAGGTAGCAATCATTAAAATATAGAAGGTGGTCATTTTTGGTACCCATCAGTGATTATTTAATACCAGGAATTCCATAAGGAGAAAAAGCTAAGAAAAAGATGCTATGTCATTCTAGAATAATTTACATTTGTCCACATGTTTATGTATTCTGGACATTGTCCACATGTTTATGTATTCTGGACATTGACGTGTTTGCAATAAATTTCTAAGTATTTGTGTTTTTATTTGGAACTTTGGATACTTTGATTCAGAGATGTCTGTGAGGGAGAGAAGTTAAAATAAAGTCAAGATGGCAACCACATCTGTTCAATAAAAATATCACCCCATTTTTACATGTACCATATTGACAACACATTTCAAGAGGGTCATAGTCAGAGGGGGGTTTCAGCAGGTTCTGACCAGTTCTGGAGAACCGGAGAACCGGTAGTAAAAATTCTGACTGGCCTCTATTCTCTGCCTCCCAAGTCCCAGCTGGATTGGGGTGGGAATGGGGATTTTATAGTATCCTTCCCCTGCCACACCCACCAAGCCATGCCATGCCCACAGAACCAGTAGTAAAAAAAAATTGAAACCCACCACTGGTCATAGTGTCTTTTGTGTGGTCACAGTCAGCATCTTTACTTTCTAACACTATCCCCTAGGATGTTCCTGCTTTGAATGGTGAAAAAGAGAATATAATTGTATTCATGTTAATTACATATTTGTGTAAGTATTTATACCCTGAAAGTTAATTAGCTACCATCCAGTGAATCCTATATTCTAGAATGTAGGCTGACACTGCTTTAAGAAAAAATATATATTTAATTTTAAGATTGATACCGAGAATAATTGCAATTTAGGTAAGATGGACTCCTGAAGTTGGTTTATAACGAAATCTCTAGAGCTCTTAACACATTCTAGAACTAGAAACATACAATTAAATCCAGACAATTATTAATAGTAGATACTGTGATCAAATGTCAGTTATACTTTAATTAGAAATGGAATAATGCTTCTTTTGTACAAGGTAATATTATCTGATTAGCAGTTGTGGGAATTCTGAATATTTAATTCTATAAATTGTATTTATATTTTCTGTGACTGACGTACCTTGAACGAAAGGGAAATATTACTAGGTCTACTGGGAAGTAGACTGAATGCGACCACATGTTTATTGGACCCGTGTCCTTCCTGGTTGGTGCTGGCTTCCCGGGAGGTGACACGAGGCTGACTCCAGGAGATTATTAATGCTTCTTTGAGCGAGGGTGCCCTACAGGCTGCCTTGAAGGAGGCGGTGGTGAGGCCCCTCCTCAAGAAGCCTTCTCTGGACCCAGCTGTGTTGGCTAATTATCGTCCAGTCTCCAACCTTTGCTTCCTTGCGAAGGTTGTTGAGAGTGTGGTAGCATGGCAGCTCCCCCAGTACCTGGATGAAGCTGTCTATTTAGACCCGCTCCAGTCCGGCTTCAGGTCTGGTTACAGCACCGAAACGGCATTGGTCGCATTGGTGGATGATCTCTGGAGGGCCCGGGGTAGGGAGCACTCCTCTATCCTGGTGTTGTTAGACCTCTCAGCGGCTTTTGATACCATCAACCATGGTATCATGTTGCGCTGGTTGGAGGGATTGGGGGTGGGGGGCACCGTCTTACGGTGGTTCTCCTCCTACCTCTTCGACCAGTCGCAATCCGTGTTGACAGGGGGGCAGCGGTCAACCCCGAGGCGCCTAGTGTGTGGGTGCCACAAGGGTCGGTCCTCTCGCCTCTCCTGTTCAACATTTATGTAAAGCCGCTGGGCGAGATCATCCGTGATTTTGGGGTGGAGTTCCATCAGTATGCTGATGATACTCAGCTGTACATCTCCACCCCAGACCACCCCAATGATGCTGTGGAAATGATGTCCCAGTGCCTGGAAGCCGTGTGGGTCTGGATGGGGAGAAACAGGCTTCGACTCAACCCCTCCAAGACCGAGTGACTGTGGCTGCCGGCGTCCCGATATAGCCAGCTGACGCCATCGCTGGTTATTGGGGGCGAATCATTGGCCCCCACGGAAAGGGTGCACAACTTGGGTGTCCTCCTGGACCCGCAGCTGTCCTTAGAGGATCATATGACAGCTGTGGCCAGGGGGGCCTTCTATCAGGTTCGCCTGATCCACCAGTTGCGGCCCTTTCTAGATCGGGACTCTCTACGCACCGTCACTCAGGCTCTCATCACTTCTCGCCTGGACTACTGTAATGCTGTCTACATGGGGCTCCCCTTGGGGTGCACCCGGAGGCTCCAACTGGTGCAAAATGCAGCCGCGCGGGGGATTATGGGAGCGACAGGGCGCTCCCATGTGACATCTCTCCTGCGAGAGCTGCATTGGCTACCGGTGGACTACCAGGTGCGTTTCAAGGTGCTGGTAATCACCTTTAAAGTGCTCCGTGGCTTAGGACCAGGGTACTTACGGGACCGCCTTCTGCCACCAATTGCCTCCCACCGGCCCGTTCGCTCCCACAGAGAGGGCCTCCTCAGGGTGCCGTCAGCCAGACAATGCCGGCTGGCAACTCCCAGGGGTAGAGCCTTCTCTGTGGCAGCTCCTACCCTCTGGAACGATCTTCCTCCAGAGTTAAGAACAATTTCCGATCTCCCGACCTTTCGGCGGGCTTTAAAAACATATTTTTTTCAGCTTGCTGGCTTAGCCTGATTCCTGTTAAATATTTTAGTATTTTTAGAACTCACTATCTATTTTAAATTAATCTGTTTTAATTATTGGCTAATTTATATTTATTCTTTTTACTGAAATTTTAACTTTTGTGTATTCGCTTTTTATTTGGCTGTTCACCGCCCTGTGTCCGCAAGGAGAAGGGCGGTATATAAATCTAAATAAAGTAGAAAGTAAAGTAGAAAGTACTCTATTAATTGAATATACACAGTCATTTTGAACTATTCACTTTCAAAATAGGTTAACATTTAGCAAGATAATTGATTTGCATATTCGTTATTGATAATTGTTGTTTATTGATGGTTATTGTTCATATTAAGGGGTGTTCTTGGGGTAGGTGACCATGATGATATGACGGAAGTTCTGTCCACCTTTTATATGTGTCAGGTTTTGCTATAGCTTGCATACATCCCTTCATACACACGTCATAGTTTACAGGTTTCTAGCACAAAGGAGACATGCCAAGAAACAACCAAACCATCCAATCTTGCAAACTGCTGACACAACAGTTACACAACTATGTCACACACTCTCACATAGTAAATGAGGCAGTTTTGTGGGGAACTCACAATGATTGTGTCTACATTTCATGGGGAGCAATACTGACTTTTTCTGTGTCACCTTCTTCCTTGTTAGCAGATCCTTTTGATTATGGAATGGCTCACCCCACTGCAAAGCTGTTTGAAGCAACTGCCAGTGCAACAGCTGAGGAATTTCAGTCAGCACATCAAACAATATATTCTCATGGATTTGTGGAGTCTTTTAACTTTTGCTTTGCAGTCAGTAGAATTCTGTTTGTGTTATTGATTTAGAAGAATATGTTTCATGCACCTGGTTCTTGCAGTTACCATCAATCTTAATTTTTCATAGGTCATTTATTCTGGTTCATTAGGCTTTCTATTATTTATTGGGCAGTGATCAGTTCAGAAATGTCTTCACTTCACTGAGGAGGGGGGGAGAATTCCTGAAACCCATAATAGGGGCCAACATCAGTGGTGGGTTGCCCTCAGTTTGAACTGGTTCCCCAGAACTGGTAGTAAAACTGGTGGGAGGCTCCGCCCACTGACCCAGACGTCATCATAGATGATCTGAAGAGCACACGCAGGCATGATGCGAACCAGTAGTAAAGGTAAGTAGAACCCACCCCTGGCCAACATGTGCTTTGCATGCAAAAGACCCCAAATTAAAGCCTAGGCTTAAGGATGCAGTACCAAATTAAATTCACCATTAGGGTAAATCCATACTTTCTGTGGCCCCTCCATCTGCGCTGGTCACCCAGGACTTCTTGAATGTTCTTTTCCAGTTTAAGTCAATTTAAACAGATGGTTTGCTCTACTTCTTTCCAATCTACTGACAGCAACATATCTAACTAGTTACAGGATAGGGCACACTCGCCCCACCTTTCCAGTGGGCTGGTTGCTGCTTTATGCAACCTTATCCATGGTTTCCAGGCTCCCCTGATAAATCTCATTATCAGTAACTGTGGTTTTTTATTTTCTTGGGTTCAGTCTTTGATTGAGTCAATGGTGGCCTATGATTGTTCTTTCTAGAAATTCATCACTCCATTCAAATCTCCCAGTGGGCACTTTTTCATTTTCTGCCCAGATTATGTAAAGGATGGTTCCTTTGCTTTCCTACCCTTTATCTACAAAACTTCCCTGTTCTTTTTTATTTGTTTTTTTAAGTGGAGGTATCGATTCTTTCCTGCTACAAAGTTTGCATGGACCTGTAGTGGAACACAAGAATGAAGGAACAAGCAGTTCTTTTTCTTTAATCTTTAGAGAATGAGAACAACGATGACACAATAAACAGGGGGAGAAAAAAACTTACGGGGGTTGGTAATTGCAGACAAAAAGATGCATGTCAGTATCGTTGATCAGTTCCAGGGTTTCACAGAATGTTGTCTCACAGCCAACACGCTCACTGTTGGCCCAAACTACCTATAGAAGAAAGCAATAGCCCATTTATTCATTATCAGACTGAAAAGATGTCTATGAGTGACATCTGCCTAACCTTTACTTGGCTGCTGAAACCATTTATCTACATGTCTATGGAGATTCTGAATGGAATCTATGGAGCTGAGGAAGCTTCTTGGATGAGAAGCAAAGCGTCTTTAGAGAAAAACCAGAAAGTCCAACTGCCTCTTGAAAAAACATCTTTGGGACATTTATCCGCATGTTTTCTTCAGAATCTTTCAGGCAAGTTTTCAAATTGTGCATGCATGGATTTTTTCCTTACATATTGGCCAATATTTTTACTTAGGTTTTCTAAAGGCTCATTACTGACCTTCTATTACAATTTACATTGCATGTACATTTGTACAAATGCATTTTTTTCCTAGTGTGAAGCAATATGTTACTATCAGTTTCACCTTCTTTAGAACCATAGATCTGACCTTGTTAGAGATGGTATTTAATCAAGTATTTCTCCATGGGTGGATTGGCCTGCAACAATTCCTTTCTCTCCATTCTCAGTTCATTATTTTCATCACAAGATGTGTGATGAAATTAAATCCAATCTGTTTTATTACAAGGGTAGGGGTGCTCATTGCTCATTCACATTAGGCCAGATTACAGATATTAAGAGTCCTAGAGAATCAGAGGATGAAAAATTTTCAAGTCCTTGTTTATTATTATTTTCCTTTTAAAAATACAAATTGATATCATGTCCTATATATTTAAACTCTTTTGGAAAGAAGATGTAGAAGCAACTTCATCTCTTCCATTAAGCAACAATCTCAAAGTCAGATTAGGGGAGTTCTGGGTTCAACTACTCAGTCAGCCTTAAAGTATGATGGGTTTGAGTCACCCTTCTCAGCCTACCTACTTTATATGACATTGTGAAGATAGAATGGCAAGAATCTTGGGCAAGCCTTACATCCTATTGAAATATTAGCATTTGTTCCCAAAAAATATAAGAGCAATATAAAATGAAAACAATCCACCAGGACTAGGTATTCAAATCTGCAGGCAGGCAGGATGATAATTTTATGGCTTTCCCACAAAGGGTCATGGAAATGAACTTTTCCTAACAGCAACAACTGGTTGGAGCTATTCAGCTGAATTTAGACTATGACATCCATTTCCGTATCACTGAAAATCAACAAGATCCTTATTCATGAATGTGTGTCCCATTGGTTTCATTAGAATTGTAGTCCCAACTGATGGATACAACTTGAAGTTGATGGCAGTGTGTTTTTTGTTTTGTTAAAAGTTTTATTATATACTAATCTAACCAGCACTGTGTGCCTCCAAGCTCTTTTGAAATGGGGAAAAAAAAACCCCTTGGTAACTGACAACTGACTTATGATGCCTCTCACAAGATTAAGGGAACAACTTCTGTACTACAATCTTAATTGGGAATTAAAATGGAAGTCAGAACCCAATAAATTCTCTCCCTTGCAATCACTGTCAATTCTGCACTCTGTAGAATAACTTTTATCTCTTCATTTCAATAGGTAGCACAATGATACACCATTTCCTAGGCATTGACTTTAAGCCTCTACCAAGATATAATTTAGATACCTGAGTGTAATGACCACACATTTCCCCCTCTTTACACGCCAATGTGCTGTAATTAAAATACTGGTACTCCTTATACCAATCTTCCACCGCTAACTTTAGATCCAAGTTTCCGCTCATGGCAAAAAGATTCTCGCCTCGGTTGCCACGTTCTTTATTATGTTCCCACGTACATTTTGTTGAGTAGTTTTTGGCAAAGGCTTCCAGTTCTGAATCCCAGCTCTGAAATCACAATAATCCAAAACATCATCAACATCAAAATCTCTAGAGGGGCAAAGTACACCAATGAATATCCAGAAAAATGGCCAGAGTCCCAGACTTCCTAGAAATAGCCATGCTTAATGCCATCAGGGGCTAGAAAAATGGGGTCAAGAATCTTAATGGTTGTTCCCAGTTTCAGCTGGAAATAATCATTTGCACTTTGTATGCAGAATATCATCCATCCAAATTAGTTCATATACCCCACATTCCAGGTTGCTCAGAGACTTTTGGAAAGCTGAAGCTTCTTGAGGTTACAATCTTAATAATTTCTGGCTATAGAAGACAATGAATGCTGGTTCTGAATTCTTCTAGCAACATTTACAAATTCCAGCCAAAGGTAAATATGTCATCAGAATTCAAGATTATTAAATTATCGCATAGTTGTTCCTTTCTCCATGTTATTGCTGAAATAAGGAAACTGAGAGGATATAAATAAGAGTTTTCAGACATAAATGCCATATAGAAATATTTTCAATGCGAGCTCAATTTCAATACTGAAATTCCGCAGGTTTTTATCTTCCTTACTTGATAAGCATTTTTGTTTCTCCATCATGTCATGTAACACAGGCAGTCAACATCTAAATATTTTTATACTTAATCCATGACATAACAGTTGTACAATACTTTAAATATATTTCAGTATCTTTCCTTACATCCTATGGTACATAATGCAAACTTACCCAGCGCCAAATCTATCAAATGGTTTTACTGAAAACTTGCTGAATGAGTAATATAGTAATATTTTGGACTATAGCTGTAAAATATTTTTAAAGTCTCCATGCCACTTTCTTCATGTGGAGTAAGGTAGCACATATCCTCCGTCCCCCTCCCCCCAAAGGAAAGGAAAAGGAGCAAGGCTAACTCTTGTGCTGAACTAGGCATTAGACCAAGCCAGGGTTTTATGCAATAGGGCTGTGATACATCTAAAAAATGTTCTCTCAGTGCAATAATCTTGCCCACCCACCAGAAAGAGCTTCAGTCCAAAAACTCACAGACTGCCACCACATTTGACACAATGTGGAGGAAGATTCTCCAGCCAGTAGCTGGTATGAATCCTCTTTTTCCCATGAAGAGGAAAGGATAGTAAACATGCAAACACTCCCTGGTGCAACATGCCTAATTGAACAGCTGTGCTAAGCTAGAGCCAATGCAAACATCTGGCATACGTTGCTTAATAGAATCCAACAGCTGTTTGTCAACTGATCCCTCCAGTGTAGTGATAGACAGGCCCTTCTTATCCAGCTGTGCTCCTTAGGCTACTTTAGAAGCAGTTGTCAAGCAGGAAGAACTTTTATGTATGGAGGATGACTAGGGAATACTATGGTACACAATTCAAGTTAGTATTCAGTTCTGGACCATATTCTGTTATACAGTTCCAAGTGTCTCTGGTACAAAATAGTCAGGCAAGGGCATAGATTCAGTTGCAGAAGGGTTCGGAAGACTGCATCCTGCATTGCAAATTAGTCCTGAAAGGACTAATTTGCAATGCAGGATGCTCAGCACTTTAGTCAAGAAGGGAATGAAATTTGTTTTAATTTCCAAGTATGTGACATAACACTGGTGTAGATCTGATATTGAACATAGGATTTCTATCCCTGTGATAAATGTGGCTTCTGATACAAACCATATCATTCTGTAGAACTTGGTCACAGTTATATTTATTAGGCAAGATTCAATCTATCAGAATAGGCATGTTTTTAGTGGCTAAGACACTGAGCTTGTCGATTGAAAGGTTGGCAGTTCAGCAGTTCGAATCCCTAGTGCTGCATAACAGGGTGAGTTCCTGTTACTTGTCCCAGTTTCTGCCAACCTAGCAGTTCGAAAGCACGTAAAAAATAGAAAAATAGGGACCACCTTTGGTGGGAAGGTAACAGAGTTCCATACGCCTTTGGCATTTAGTCATGCCAGTCACATGACCACGGAGACATCTTCGGACAGCGCTGGCTCTTCAGCTTTGATTAGCACTACCCCCTAGAGTCGGGAATAACTAGCACATATGTGCGAGGGGAACCTTTACCTTTACCTTTAGTGGTGCAATCTTACCAGTTTGCACTAAATTTCTATGAACTATGGATTTTTTCTTGAAGGGATTGTGTCTCAGTCTCAATGAATACAGTAAGTTCACAGAATCTGTTGTATATGTGATTTTATAAAGGAAAGAAAGCCCAAGAGAAATGGAACCAAAAGCAAAGGAACTTATACTTCAGGGAATCATCTATCTCTACAGAAGCCTACTGTTGATTTGCCATTTTCACAATTGCCCTGTGGCCTAAACATAGCACTAGCATATTTGTGCTATATAAATCCAAATTGCCACTAAATGGCAACAAGATACTGAAAAATCCAACTCTTTTAATAAAATTTAATAGTAGGGAAAGATATAGTACAATAATAATGAAATGCATCCATTGTCTATGCAATTCAAGACAATAAGTTGTGTCTTAAAAATTCCCTTTTTAAATGAGTTGAACACAGAGCACCTACAATGTATTGCCTGCTCTTTCTTTTCCAATGACAGCCAACTCAAAGGAGGAACATGGGTCAATTCTAGGATTACAGAGATCTGAACACTGCAGCCTTATCCATCAGTAGTGGGTTTCAAATCCCAGTGCTACTGGTTTGCTATCGGTAGTGTGCAAGCACGCACGCTTCCATCATGAGCTTGTGGTGCTTCTGCGCATGCGCAGAATGTTTTTAATGATGTCTGGGTGGGTGTTCTGGGTGGCCTCCCACCACTAGTTTGCCCAAACCGGGGTGAACCGGGAGCAACCCACCACTGCTATCCACCTCCACCACAAAAAGATTGTCCCTGTTGCTCTAGAACAGTCTTCTTCAATATGGACCTCTTCACTCTTCCCATGAACCCTACCAGTGACCAGGAGGTATTACAAGAAAACCTGCAGAGACCCAAACTGAGTAACACAGATGTCCGGTAGAAAACTTTTCTTATTTCAAATTATCCTGATTTTATATGGCAAATGAACAAAGACTATATGTTTGCTCATCTGGTCTTGGGCAGGGCTGGGAAAGAAAAAGAAATGGCACAAGGAGATACCAGAGTCAAAAGGTTGATTTTGGGGTGGATACTTTAAGAAAGAGAAAAGCTTCCCACACTTATTCTAGTATAAAACCAGTAGTCCTAAAGCTTAAGGTGGCTTTAATAAGAAAGGAAAGTAGCTCGATAAAATTAAGCATTTATAAAAGAGATTTAGATCATTGAACCACATTTAGAATTTCAACCATTTCAGGTTGGAACCAGTAGCAGGTGAGACCATTTCTTCAAGAATTTGTGTTTAAAGTAAGCCGCATTTTTACTACCCAAGTTTTATTCAACTTATTGAAGTTGCAAATTCCTGGACAAAAGGGAATTTTTACAATTCGGCATTGTTAAAACCCCTATAGAAAGAAACCCAGAACTATAATATACTGTACATCAGAACAGGATGATAGAAACCTGACCACTTGAGATGGTTCTAAAGTAATGCCATGTTTAAATATTTGTACTTGCACAGACGACACACAGACGACACACACATACACATGAGGGTGCATCTTTTTTCTGCCACAAATAAAGAACTGACTCACAGCAGATGAACACTTCAAGCTTAGTCTGTTCCTTCACATAAACTAGGCTATGTGTGGGAGATGGTATCAAAAAAGCCCCAAAATGGCAACTACAACCAGACAATTAAAACCCTGGCCCCTTCTTACATGTACCGCACATGCAACACATAGGGAAGAATACCAAGAATACCAATTGCTATTATTTTACACGAGGTCTTCGTGTCCAACCCCCTACTCAAATAAGAGACCCTATACCATTACAGACAAACAGTTGTCCAATCTCTTCCTAAAAACCTCCACAACTTCTGAAGGCAAGCCATTCCACTGATTAATTGTTCTAAAAAATTGTTCTAAAATACAAGTTTAGCATCTTAGATGCTTAGTTCACAGCCATCTGATGAAGAACCAAGAGCAAGAAACAGAGCTACATTAACACTTACTATGAGTAGCCATATATTCATAGCCATAGCTTTTTTTCTTCTTTTCATAATGCTTACTTGGGCACACACATTGTACAGCAAAGTATGTGATCACACAACATACTGACCTATTTAAAAATGTAAAAAAAGGGTAAGATTAAACTTTTGGCAAGACCTGGTAAACTGGACTCCAGAAGAAAATAAATGAATCGGTCATAAACTAGGAAATGCATTGAGGGTGATGTATGCTGGTCAAGCTATAAATCAGGTTTAGTTTTTCACCCGAGTCACAAAATATCGTATTGTACATGAGTCAGTCTGAGATTCAAAATGTCTGGTCCAACTGTAATGGTCAAGTACCACAGTTGGTTTCCAAGAGGGAGTCAATCCAAGTTGTTCAAATTAATTCAAGAGTGAGGAATACACATAACTCATAGCTACAGGTTATCACTATATCTCCTTTCTAGGGAGCACTTAAATGCCTAAAGCTCTTATTCCCCACCCATGCTCAGTTGAAGCTAAACAACCCTAATTTATGAGGTCAGATTTGCAAAGCAGCTGCCTTCAATTGCCTTCCCCTGTATTTGGCCAAAATCCTTTGCATGGTGATCTTCTGATACTCCCCACACTGTAACGGCCATTCCCATGAGTTGGAAGCTTAATTTCCAATTCCAGGTCAGAATCTTCTGCAGTATATCAGGGTTGAGAGCTGGAGGAGAAGCATCTGTGTTTTCTTTGATGGTCCTGGGCTTGTTCTTTTAGTTTCTGAATTAAAACGCTGGTCAATTTGTTCATCTTGTGAGGAAGAAGAAAATCCAGCTGAGACCTGATATTTGGGAGGGTAGAGAGGTGATGAATGGGCATCAAACCCAGAAGACTGAGGAAGGAACTTGGTTAGTGCAGACCAACCAAGACTTTTATTGAACCCAGGAAGGGGGGGGATTAGAAGATGCCCCTCCAAGGAGTATGCAAACTTATGGGACAGCAAAGGAAAAATGGGAACTAATAAAGAGGGAACAATAGTGAAAAGGAAAAGTAGACATTGGTAAATCATTCACAGAGGTTACAGCATGTAAGATTTGCTTTCCCTGCGTGGATGAGAATGTCAAGCAGCAGGGGAACTATCAGTCAAGGACGGCAGGGGCCGTAATGAAAACTGAGCATCAATCCAGCCCAATTGCCAATTTACCAACCCAGTGCAATCCAAGTTGGACCTTTTAATGCTGATTTCAGATATAGCTGAGGCAAGCAGCTTAAGTCTTTGTGTGGAATTGCCCGAAGTTCCTTCATCTTGCTGAGAAACTTAAGTGAATCCCTTTTCTTCCTTAGGACATACACAGTCATTATAAGGGATGCGGTGGCTCAGTGGCTAAAATGCTGAGCTTGTCAATCGAAAGGTCAGCAGTTCAGCAGTTCGAATCCCTAGTGTCGCGTAACGGGGTGAGCTCCTGTTACTTGTCCCAGCTTCTGCCAACCTAGCAGTTCGAAAGCACGTAAAAAATGAAAGTAGAAAAATAGGGATCACCTTTGGTAGGAAGGGAAGGGAAGCATTCTGTGTACCTTTGGCATTTAGTCATGCTGGCCACATGATCACGGAGATGTCTTCGGACAGCGCTGGCTTTTCAGCTTTGAAACGAAGATGAGCACTGCCCCCTAGAGTCGGGAACAACGAGCACATATGTGCGAGGGGAACCTTTACCTTTACCTTACACAGACATTGCAAAGTTGTTTGCACCATAACACTCAGAAAGCGTACATTCATATTTTCTACCTATCAAACACATGAAATAAGTGTGGGATTGTTCCATGACAATAGAAAGGCATTCTCCCTGAACGCCATCTTCCTAAATAAGCAGAAATAATATGCTCAAGAAATCTCTTAAACAAAGTTCCGGTCCAGGAATTATCTTCTGCTTTAGCACTACCAAATTAGCAGCTTTAGCAGCTGAATCTTAGTGAGGAGGAAGATTCAAGATCCAACTGGTAGATTTAATTATGAGAATGAAAGTTCGTAACTGGGATTTCTCAGAAAAATCCATCCTTATATTAATAGCATTTGCAGTCTTGGGTCCCAACAAAAGGCATACAAGTCCTCATGTTAGGACCACAGTTAACCCCAGAAGTTTGGTTATTAGGCAAGAGGAATGCTACATGAGTCACACCCAAGTTTGCAAACTTTTTGACATAGCTGTTAAGTAATCAACGCAGTTAAGTGATTATTATGTGATTGTTAAATGAATCTGGCTTTCCCCATTGATTTTGCTTGTTGGAAGCCAGCTGGGAATGTCGCCAGTGGCGATCACATGATTCCAGGATGCTGCAACCATCATAAATATATGCAGGTTGCCAGGTTGCCAAATTTTGATCACATGAGTGTGTGGATGCTGTGACGGTCATACATGCAAGGAACAGTTGTAATTCACTTTTTTTTAGAGCCCTTGTAACTTTGGTCACTAAACAAATGGTTGTAAGTTGAGAACTATCTGTAGTCAGCTAAACCCTCTTTATAGAAATGAGAATCCAAGCAAAATCTATTATCAAAATAATCATAGAAGAAACCAGAAAGTAAACGAACTACCCCAAAGATTTCCAAACTCAATAAATCCATCCTCATATTTTTAAACATGTCTAATTTAATCTTTTAAACGTACATTCAGATATTGGATAAACGAATGAAAACATGGCTGAAGAACTGAAGATGAAGAAAAATAGTGTGACACTGTTCTGAAATCTTCTGACTGGTTTGTTATTTTTTATTTTAAAAATAATATTTTACAAGTACCATTCCACTTAGAGCTCATCCACATAATCACTGACACTTCCCAAAGATGGTTGATGAAGGTCTTTATCTAAGACCCTTTTGGCTTTCCATCAACATCTTGTTTTGTCTCTTCTCTACCCTGCAGTACATACTGTACAGGGTTGGGGTGCGGTCAAAAAGTCCAAAGAACAGCTGCAACTATATATTCAGAGCCACCCATTTTATGAGCCTTGTGTATGTAAGAGGTTTCAAAAGGTGAAGGACTTTGTTTGAGTGCTCATGACTACGATCATGAATTTTTTTGGCTTCCTTCCCCTCATGGAAGTCCCTGTTTCGTGACTGGTGCAACAGAATTATTATGGGCTACATGACATGTATTCTGTTACAATCTCACCATCTATTCCAATCAACTGTATAAATAATGAGATTTTCAGATTAACAGATTAATCAACAACTGGATAGCCTTGCTCCAATTCTAGCACAAAATGTGCAGTACAAGTAGTCATCAACTTACAACCGGTCATTTAACAACCATTTCACGCTACGGCACACTCGAAAAAGTTACTTACAACCTGTCTTCAAAGTTACAACTGCCACATCATTCCCCAGCAGTCACGTGATCACATCTTAATGCATCTGGCAACTGGCTTGCATTTTTGACCAGTTGCAGTGTTCCACCATCGAATGATCATATTTCTGGCAAAAAAAAAATTGGAAAAAAGCATCCATTAAATAAGCTGGATTCGACATGATTCACTTAACATGATTCACTTAACATCACTGGAATGATTTGCTGACTCCTGTTGGTGACTTGCTTGACAACCATAGTTAAGACAGTCACAAGTTGACTCACTCAATTGATGACTGCAACAACTTATGAACAAAATTCTAGCTCAACTGTGGTTATAAGTCAAGGATTACCTGTATTTGAGGCTGGTGTATTGATGATTGCAAATGAAACTGTTTTAAACTCATACGAACATAGATGAAATACTGAGATGTTGATGTAGATCCAGGCTGGGTGCATTATTCCCTTTTTGTGATTCACAGCCAGATGGAAGGCTCTAACAGCTGCATTTCTCATTCCATTAAATATGGCTTGGCAAGCATAGTTCAATGTATGTAAGTATTTCCATGACAACCAGCACTTACTGACCCAAACAAAATAAAAAGCGTGACTTTGGATAGGAATTCATAACAGGAAAGGGAGCTAACCATGGGACCCTAAAGCCTGCCCTAAAAAATAAATAACACTGATACGGATTGTCAAGATAATTATCTAACAAGCACATTTAGAATTGAGGGAAGTAATATGAGCAAAAAGCACCATCCCAAAAAATTTGCACTGAACCCAATGCAATACAGCAGCAAACCTCCCATTCACAAAACCCTTGAGCAAAAAGTAGCACCATTATAGGTCTTTTTCATGCTTTGGGTCAGAAAGGAAACACAAGAGAACTGTCGGCCCCTGGGGTCAACAAAATCCAGATGATGGCAGGATCACACTATCAAAGCCCACCAGCCCTTTTTAGATGTGGGCAAATGTCCTTAGCAGCCAGATTTATTAGCATTGAGTTCTAATAAGGCAAAATGATTGATTCAGAGCAATAGTTTTTCTCATGTTCAGAAAGTATGATGATCAGATTGGTACCTGGGCTAGGTACCTGGGAAGACACCGTGCTACTAACATGCCGTTTGTACCTTCACACCCTTTTTTATGACCCATGCAAACCTGACTACACTGCTGACATTTTCAGTGGTGAAGTGTAAGACCTAAAATAGGCTTCGGACAATTAAGAACAGTCTCAACACATTTTTCGTTTCTCAGAACTTTGTTTTGGTTGGAGGGATTATTGGGATTTTATGTTGCATTAATTGCCATTAACTATGATGGGCCCTCATTTTTATTTAGTCTGTGGCACTGTTCCCTGTCCTTGCCTTCATATGGTGTTTATATTATCCTGAGAAAGTTTGTTTTTTTTATAAGAACTCACAGATGCATTTTTTAGAAAAAGCAAAGTCCCAACTTTCTCCCCAAAACAAGATGGAAAAAAATCGGAAAATCCAGCACCACCTATGTTGGGATGTGATTTATCCACCAGCTGCATCTTTCTCCTCCATCAGAAAGATAGTAAAATGCAGCCTTCGGTCACCAAAACCACATGCTTCCATGAACCCTGAAAGGAAATTCATATATTTTTCTTCTTTCAGGGCTAGTAAAAGGAATGAAGAAGACAGCCTCCCAAAATCTGCCACTGCCCTTCAGTCTTTGGCTATAATTCTACTGATGTTTGTCATCAAAAAGAGTTACTTCTCAGGATTCCACTGCAGATTCACTTGGTCTCTGGGGAACAACCTGCTAAAAGCCACACAGACCGCAAGGCAGAGGTGTGGTCGGAGCCACAGCTATTAGCAAACATTGCCCAGTCATTGCCCTTTCAATTTACTCCAGTCTAATTTATTACTCAAACCCCTTACACAAATCATTTCTACTTGAATTAATTTTCTGGCAAAGGACCAATTTCTCTTCTAGCAAGCCTCCCCCTCTATATTTTTTTCTTACCTTGCTCATACCTGCTCAAAGCTCTCTGTAGATGCAGCTCTCCACTAGCTGAAAGAGAGTGGATTTAGGGCCTGTCTGCACTTACTGTTTAACTGCTTGGGTCCTGTGTTCATGCCACCTTAATTCTTGAGAAAATTGGGTCCAGACTGAGACATCTTGACAACCTGAAAGGTATTCAGTTCAAAATGCAGGGTACCACATTTTCCCGTCAGACTATTTCCCTGCTGTTATACTGCCCTATCTTCCTGTTCCAGGGGAGCAATGACCAGTCACCTTTTTTTCTCTCTTGCTAGATTCTTACAGGTGTGAAAAACAATTGGAAAAAAAATGTACACGCACATACATACTCACACAAAGCTGAAGCTCTGAAATGCACATGCAAACAAGTATAACAAACCTGTTTTGCATGTCTTTTAGAGCCTCCTGTATTACAAATTTTGTAATTACTATAAGGTAAAGGTAAAGGTTTCCCTCGCACATATGTGCTAGTTGTTCCGGACTCTAGGGGGCAGTGCTCCTCTCTGTTTCAAAGCCAAAGAGCCAGCGCTGTCCGAAGACATCACCGTGGTCATGTGGCTGGCATGACTAAATACCAAAGGCGCATGGAACTCTGTTACCTTCCCGCCAAAGATGGTCTCTATTTTTCTACTTGCTTTTTTTACGTGCTTTCAAACTGCTAGGTTGGCAGAAGCTGGGACAAATAACTGGAGCTCACCCTGTTATGCGTCACTAGGGATTCAAACCAATGAACTGCAGACCTTTTGATCGACAAGCTCAGTTCTTAGCCACTGAGCCACCAAGTCCCATTACCATTAGTTCTTGCAAATAAAAGGCTGATTATTTGAACAATGCAGGGTTTTTTTTAAAAAAATTCATTTTCCTGAGCTTGCTACTTTTCCCTGTGCTTTTTTTTTTTAAGTCATAGAGAAAAGTCTAGCAGTGTATCATTTCATCATTTGTTTGGAGTTACTCAAAGTAGAAGGCTTTCACTTCAGCTTCCATGTAACTATGGGCTTTAGGGGATCAGGACCTTTTTATCTCTGGTGTAGTTTTGTTTTTTTTTAAAAAAATCTTTCATTTCAAACCAGCAACCTTTTAAAAATAAGAAAATGTTATACGGGTATTCCTCGACTTACAACAGTTCCTTTAGTGACTTTAGTTCAAAGTTACAACGACACTGAGAAAAAGTGACTTATGATTGTTTTTCACAGTTGCAACCTTTCCAGCATCCCCATGATGATGTGATCAAAATTCAGATGCTTGGCCACTGGTTCGTATTTATGACCGTTGCTGTGCCACATGGTCATGTGATCCCTTTTTGCGACCTTCTAACCAGCAAAGTCAATGGAGAAGCCAGATGCACTCAACAACAACCGGGTTACTAACTTATCAACTGCAGTGATTCACTTAACCACTGTGGCAAGAAAGGTCATACAATGAGGCAAAACTCACTTAACAAATGTGTCTCACTTAACAACAGAAATTTTGGGCTCAATTGTGGTCGTAAGTTGAGGACTGCCTGTAGTCATTGTGCTATCCTAGAATTCCAAGTAAAATGCAGCTCTGAAAGTTTTGAAAGAGCATGGTAGGCTCTGCTCCAGTTGAAGGAGTGTTTCTGCTTCATCACGGGAGCCAATTAATGCTGGAGTTAACTTGAATGAACTGAAGCATACTAACCCAAATGGGCACGAGCTCAAGGTGACATAACATAGAAATGTGTATTTTGGACGTGATTCAGGAAAATGTCTCCTGACGTTGCTTTAGGGGTGAGTGAGGGATTAATAAAAGATGACATCATCCCTTACTGCCCTCCAGAAACAATTGTCATCCCATTCTGGTGACAGGACAACATGGCCATAGGCTCAAAACGTGCTGCTGGTTTTCAATCAATGGCTACTTGAAATCTCAACAGACCAGCTTGCCTTCATTTACAAATATCTTTGGGATATGTCCAGCCTTTGATTTCCACCAAGCAAATCAAATCCCGAGATTCTTTTTTTGTTAAACGCTACTTTTAAGAGTCTGAATCTGTATCTTGTTCCCTCCCCAACCAAAAAAGAAAAGTAGGAGGGGCAGAAATCAGTCTGAACAGCAAAAGGGGAAAGTTTATAAAAAATACACAAAAATGTGCATGTGTAGTAGGAAGTAGTGGGTCAATATATTTACCTTGTCGTCAGTAACATTGTCGGTATTATCCTACTTGTTACAAACAGAACCTTAATGAAGTTGCAGCTGGTTGTCAGGCAGGCATGGAGAAGGGGAAATAATGCAATCAGTAATAGCAAATTATTGTGTTTCCTAGAACAGTAGCAGAGCTGGGATGTAAAAAATCTGTTTTGTATCCCATGCAACTAATGAGTTTCATGTGCTGAAACTATATTTTCTACAAGGAAAAAAAACACATATACGTACACCACCATCAACCACCCACCTGTAAAAGCCCAGAGGATGTTTTCTGAATAGAATTGTAATCCAATATCTATGGATTTTTCATAGTGAAAATGAAAGCCTGTTTAGACTTTTATAGCCCTAGTACTATAACATGGTACAGAATTCCTGTAACCATGGCCCACACTGACTTCATCACCTTAGATTCATACAACATACTCTAATTCATGAAATGCAGGAATTTGATAAGAATCAGAAGATTGTTCCATTCAAAAATTTCAGAAGAAAAGTTAGTTTTCTGTAAATTCCAGGTGAGCAAACTGATTTATGAACAGAAAAGCTACAGACACACACACACACATATTACCCTTTGCACAAAATTAGGTCACAGTTGTTTTAAAAAATAGTTAACTTGTAAAATACACCAGGAGACAACACAAGGCATGTCCAGAAAGGCCATTTAACTGGTCACTGAATTCAAATTCCTCACTTTTCTTTCCTTCAGCAACTGAACACAGGGACACCAAAGGGTGTGTGGTTCTTTTTTTTTTTTTTTGAAGTCATGTTTATAACACTCAGGAAAAGCTGCCATATATTCATGATAAGAGAAAGTAATCTCTGAATTCTCCAACTCCACCAAAGCTCGTCACCACAAACTTACCAATTTTCGCATGTTTGCAGCCGAAGGAGAAACCATGGAACGATACAGGTTATGCTGGTCCACGATCTGCTTCTTTTCCTCATCTGTAAAGGACCAGCTCAGCTCCATCGCTGCGAGCAGCAGGAGGAGGAGGGAAAGGAGGGGAATCCGCAGGCCTGAGCTCAGCATTGTGGCACTGTCTTGTTGTAACAGCCCACGGGTCTGGCAGACAGCTTTAAATCCTTTCCCAGAGTAAGGAACACCCAAAGCCCAAGAACTGCAAGGAGGATATTTATCTTTTTTACTAGAAATGCCTTTCAGAGCCATAGAGGGAACACACCCATCTCATATAGGATCACTGATGGAAGATGAATGGTCCTTCAGGGACAGTCAAAGAAACCATGGCTGTTTGATCAAATGGGTAAAGGGCAGGTTGTTTGGCAGGCCAGGCTGCTCTAGCCTTGCTCGGCACATTATTAGCTCTAATATTTAGCCCACTGGAGCGAGCATGCATATTCCACACACTCTTCACATTCTTGTTCTCCAAACACTTTTAACACTAAGCTGCCCACCAGAATTGCTTCACTCATTGGAAAAAACTCTTTGGACACAAGGATTTCATGCTGTGATGCAATCAGCAATACTGACTTTTTAAAGAAAAAAAAATGGGATCAAAGCCATTGCTAAACTGACTCAGCCCTGTGGTCCTTTCAGACCATCGATGATCCTACTCATCCCAGGTTCAGGAAATGTGGCAAGGCTAACAGATAAGACAGGACAATCCTTTTTGGATATGGGGATACTATGGGCTGAAAATTACATATAACGTAGGTAGTGGTTTGCCATCCGTGTACTCAGATGGAAAAAATATTAGTGACAGTTTTGCATTCACAACACCGATCCTGGTTGAACTGAAAAAGATAGGTAATGTATATTATTCTGACGTCCTCTAGAAACAGAGAACAAAAAGATGAAGGTGCTGCAATAATTCAATAAGAGACCATTCTTCTGCCTATCGTATCTGACCTTGGGTAAAAATGGTTAATATATAGTTGCATATATTTCCAGATATTTTTTAATCTAAAATAGGTATGTTTGTTATATTTTACAACTCACATGAATCCAAGTTCATAGTTTGTTCACTCATGGCTTGTTTGTTGATTTGTTTTTTGTTCGGTTAAGTCCTAAAGACTTCCTAGTTTCCATCCTTGGTCAAAGAAATTTATACTGATATCATTTCAGGTTTTTCAATGCTGCATAAAGTACAAATCTTGCTATCTAGCATTATTTGCAAAAACCATAGCATATGTTACATTTAAATAAAGGTTGGTTGATTGGTGGTTTTTTCATGCTTAAGTGGATAGCTAAGGACAGATAAATAAAATAATTACAGAGGAAGCAGCTCTAATCTTAAAATTAGGTTGTCATAACCAGTACTGTCTAATTAGCTGCCCAGAGTCCCTAGGGAGTTGGGCGGCATAGAAATGCAACTAATAAAAATAAATTATCGTGTCTATTTTCATTCTGCATATCCACCATATAATTGTGTAGATCCAGACTCAGTTATGAATCTTTGACTCATATGAAATTAATGAGGAATTCAGTGGTAAATCCATAAAGAAACTTCAGACAATAACAAATTTGTCAGCTTCCCATAATATGTAGCAACAATTACTTGTAAAATCTGGTGAATACTACTGGGCTGGATCATGACTAGTTTACATGTAAAGTAAAATCATTTAAATGAGTGTTATTCATAATCTGCTTCAACATCAATTTATTTTATAGACCCCTTACACATATAAAATAAATAAGCTAGCAGAGCTTGGGATGATTTAAAAAATCAAATTGTACACTAGTTGGAGTGATGAATAAGCTCCCAAGTTTTTATTCCAAAATAAGGTCCTTAACTAATTGCATTCAGAATAATTCCATTAGAAAATCCTTTCAAATTGAATAAAATAAAAAAAGAAAGCAGCATTATTTTAATAGGTTTATTTTGTAGAACACATTCATTTCAGGAGAATGTCAAATCCTCATAATATTTGTCTTTGTCTAAAAATAAGCTTCTCTTGGTCTCCTTCTCCATCATCTATATCAGGGGTGTCAAACTGGCAGCCCATGGGCCAGATGCGTCACGCACAGGCCACACCCACCCCAGCTCCGCATAGGGAAAAAAGTCATGAAACGTCACATGACGACAGTGGGACGCCGTGAGTTTGACATCTGTGATCTATATAAATTCACCAGATCCATCAATGTTGCAGGCAACACTTGATGTAAGACACTTGAAGAAATTAGAATCTAGGCTAGAATCAGCTAGTTGGATAAACCAGGAACTGGGAAGTCTGTTGTAGTATCTAAAATTTGGTTCATCAATAAGACTGAAAACATATATATTGAACATAGTAGCCAGTGTCATAGTCACTACAGTTTGGCCATAGGATCAAAAAGAAAGGTGCAAAGGTGCATGAACCCACAGAACTAATTTGAGGCCCAAATATGCAATTCCAACAGCAGAAATAAAAATTTAAAAATGTCCATGCAATATTTATTCTTACAGCTCATACTTTGTTGACGTACATTGAGGAGTTCTATTCATTCCTCAAATCAGCTGCCATGAATGTGAGAATAGCTCAAAGAAAGTCCTAGATTTCTTGAAGATTATACAACATTTATGTAATGGTTAAAGCACCAGACTAGAAACCAGGAGAGTGTGAGTTCTAGTCCCACTTTAGGCATGAGAACTGGCTGGATGACTTTGGGCCAATCATTCTCTCTTAGCCCAATCCACCTCAGGTTTGTTGCTCTGGAGAAAATAAGAAGGAAGGAGTATTAGGTAAGTTTGCAGCCTTGAGTTACTTATAAAAATAACAAAGGCAAGATAAAAATATATAAATATAAGTAAATAAATTTATTTTGGGTTGAGCTCCAACTCCATATGCATATTGTAGATATGAATGGAATCAATTCTACAAACTGTAATCCTCTTTATAATTCACTCCCCTCCCTCAAAACACATTTCAAACAGCCAGATGGTTAAGATGTTTTAATGTGTGTGCTGTGAGGAATTTCTGTATTTTTCCTGTATTTGCCAACGTAGTGTTTTTGCTAAAATTTTGAATTGCTTTATGACTTTGATGAAGTCTGAAACATGAAGCTGCATTTTGTAACGAGAGACAGGATTGTTGTTCTTTTTCTCTTTCTGGCTTTGCTTATGTTTGTATTAAGTTCTAGTGAGCATAAAAGTCAGAATGCAGATAAATGGCTGAGGAGACACAGAGTCTGCCAAACTGCCAATAAGGATACAGCCAGGGTCATAAAACACACAAGACATTGGGAGGGGACCAAGCTGGGGACTGTGATATGACCTTTATCTCAGTTCTCCGACCCCAACTATGCAATCCAGCAAACCAGACCAGACCCATGGTAATACTAAGGTATTTGATGGCCACCCTGGATTCTCCATCCTGACCAAAGATAGATCTGCTCTTTTGGCTTGTCCCATATCCAGAATAGGCCACTCACCACTTGCCGACTGCTAGAATGGAGGTCACCCTCCACTGACTCCCAGCCTACTGCAAATGGAGTTTCTACTGCTCCACTTCAAAACTGCTGTTTTCCATCTTAAAACATCTTAAAAGATTTTAAACCTTCTAAGTGGATGGTTTATAGTTGCTGCAATGCCCAGCACATCCTTTCCTCTCATGGCCAGTCACTGTCCTTTGCAACCATTTTATCCTGGACTGAAGATCTGTTATGTTATCTACTAGTCAGCAGCTGGGTTGGTTTTTTGTTTTTTTTTTAATCTTGCAGTTGATCCAGCAATGGCCTGTTAAGTAAATAAACTTCCTTTGCCACAGGTTTTCCTGTCTGCTCTAGAAGATCCTTGCTCCATTCAACCCTTACACCTCCCAGTGGGTATCATTTCTGCCCAGATGTGGTGAAGCATATTCCTCTTACATTCCTGCCCCCCAGTCCCCAAAGAGTGGTGCAAGACACTTCCCTTGCCATTTTTTGTTATCTAAATTTTAAGTTGCAGTGAAGGAAGGCACTTTAGAATGAAGCTACACGGTTCCAAAGAATGCTCTTTTTGCATTTGTGAAATTCAACTTGATACTTGAAAAATTTCTACAGCAGAAATAGGTACAAAGGAACAATCTGTTTCTTGTTTGATCCTTGTGGCATCAGAGCAACAATGAGACAATTAAAAAGGGGAGGGGAAAGAGAAATGGTCTACATTAGCATCAGAGAATGTGGAAAAGCAATCTAAAGGCGTCTGTGTGCGCAAACATCTGGGAAAGCAAAACAACAACACCAAAGTGAAGAAGGTACAATCCCAAAAGGATTAAAAAGATTGTGCTGTGGCAACCCCAGTCTGGAGGACTGAACACCAACCAATCAAACTGTGAAATCCCTGCAATCTGTCAACTTGTCCCAGGGTGGTGATAGTGGTGTATGAATGAGTTCTAGCAATGGTGATCTCTTCACTGACAGAGGGGTTTGATTTTTTTGTTACCTCTTAAAGAGGTTTGTTCCCAGCTCAAGAAGCCATCAGTGGATCCCACTATACTGGGCAATGTTTATCTATTATCTAACCTAACTATTATCTAACCGTTTTCTGGGGAAGGTAGTGGAGAAGGTGGTTGTATAGAAACTTCAGAGGAACTTGTTTGAAGTGGATTTTCCAGATCCCTTTCCAGTCAGGATTCAGTCCTGGGTATGGGATGGAAACAGCATTGGTCATGCTTTTAAATTATCTCTGAGGAGGGTAGAATTGATTTTGTCCTACTTGATCTCTCTGTTGCTTTCAATACTATTGATCTCTGGTTTGGTTCAAGGGACTGAGAATGGGTGGCACTGTATTTCCTGGTTCATCTCCTTTCCCCAGAGTCAATTCCAGTCAATGGTGATTGGGGAGAAGTGATTCCACCCCTAGCCTGTACAATGTGGGGTGCCACACGGTTCAACATCTACATGAGACTGCTGGGTGAGATCATCCATCACTGTGGAATGAGGATATGATGATACTCAATTATACATCTCTGTGAAAGCCTGATGGGGGACAATAGGCATTAGTTGAACCCTAGCAAAGTTCAGTGGTTTTCAGTTTTGAGGCCTGTCAGTTCTAGGACTATGCCATCTTGGGTGCTCAGGTTGTAAAGGCCCTGACAGCCCCAGAATGCAATCCGAGAGTCCTTCTGGGTTCAAAGAGCAGGTGGCTGTCATGGCTAAGGAGGCATTTGCATACCCTCATGTTGTGTGCCAGTTATGCCATTCCTTAATTGTGAAGCTTTATTCACAATTACTCATGCCTCAGTCACCTCCCAATTGGATTATTCTAAGATGCTCTATTTTCAAGTTTGCTTCCAGATCTATTTCAATGTAATGCCTTTCTCCTTTAAAGTCCTTTGTGGCATGGGACCAAGTTATATGAGAGACCACTTTATCTAATTACATTTGTCAGTACTGAAGTGATTTCAATTGCCTGCACTGATATAATCTAACTTCACAAATTCTTATCAGTGTTGAGACTTCATCAGGAGGGGTTTAAACTGTCCACCATCATTATACCTAGTCCTCCTTTCATCCCTTACCTCAAACCTTGAAAAACATGTCCCAATGTCAAACTGTGGTTTAATGCACTATATATAGCTTGCTTGTTAAGCTGCTTTCTCTATATAAGCTTCAAACTACAGATTTATATGGAATTTTACATTTTTATAGGGAAATCTGGCTAATTAAGCACAATTTATTTCTAATCTGACACTTCAAGGAAACAGTCCTAACAGCAATAATCGCTTACCGCAGGGAGGGGATCCACTTTACAATCTATTCCCAAAGACTTTCTGGACCAGCCACATCTTAAGAGTTTTTCTTGAGCACAGATCATGTCCATTAAGGCATCTAAACAAACATATGAAAAGTCCATTATGTTCCTCTTCCTGTAAGAATCTTGAATTTTTCTTTGCTTCATTAATGTTTGTTTTGCAATTCTCCCAGACTCATACAAAAGTTTCAACATGGGGATAATGTTAACAATCCAATTCCCTTCCAGTTTCACCCTGTTTTATTAAAATATATTTTGTTTTTATAATCTCATATTTAAATGTAGTGAAGGCATGCCACTGTATTGTGAATTAAGATTTCCATTCATTTTCAGTAGAGTGCAGGACATTTTTATTTGTTACTAATTAGATTCAATTATCATTTATTGAATACAGCTTAATTGGTTATGTTTACTTCACATACTAACCCATAAACTGTTATTTACAAAACTGTCAATAGCTGGGTTTATTTACCTAACTTATTCAGTCAAACCAAACGATACTAATTCAGGCACCAAGTGGGCACTGTCAATCCAACTGTATCAATATACAGTGCACTGCATCAATTCATCACCGGTGTACCAGGGAAATCAATAAAATACTTTCTAATAACCTGGACCACAATCCTCCATCAATACTTCAATAGTACACCTGTAACAAATTTCCCAGAAGCATCTTCATTTTACCAAGTTTCCTATGAGCCTCCAGGATTCTGAATTAGCTTGATTTACTGTTCTATGTTTGGTGTATTTATTTGGACATGGATAATGTTAACTTTGTGAATTTATTGTACTGTACTAATAGGCCAGTAATAAAAAGTGGTTGGAAACTATTATTTGTAGTTACCAAATACAGAATGACATTTTTCTACCCAAGAGAGAGGAAAATTGATCATTTATAGGGTCTGTAAATAAATCTAAAAATGAATGCAGAATTATCTCTCATTATTAAGTGCTTTAACCCTGAACATATGATCTGTCTGACTGACTACAATACACTTGTTACATCTGCAGAAGATATAATTATACAACAGCCGCGTATGCTTTTAAGTTTTGACAAAATGCAGTTTAAGATCCAAGATGACAGATTTTCAATGAGGCCCTTATTCCTGTGCATAAAAACATATTAGGAACATATGAATGTTCTCCTGGCTCAGAGCAGTAATGCAATAATTTCAGAATATCCCAGAAAATGACAACTCAAACCAGGTATTTTAAGAGAGTGCCAAGAACCACAGTAGGCAGCTGTGGCCTTATCCATGTGCATGGCAATTTTATCCAATGTTGTCACGACTTTTCTGTATAGTTTTAAATAAACATGGTCAAGTGATAAAAAATATTCACTTGCCTAAAAGATGAACTATTCTTTGAACTCTGCTGTAAATATTGTTCCATGTAAAAATTGCCCACATAAATCTATAAAAACAGATCTTATTGAAGTATGAAAATGGCAGTGTTTCTACACGATGTAGAAGCATGAAATGTAATACAGGCGTAGTTCTACACACCCTACTCATTAGAAAAATCTGAAAATTAACCTTCCCATCTCACTTTCAAAGAGGGCATATACCAAATATCGTCATTAGATTGCTTCCAAATAAATGAGATAGAATTTGGTGCACAAATAGCTCACAGTATTCTGGTTACCAAAACAGAGTGTCTCTAGAAAAGTGTGGAAAGAGTAAACAATAGTCGCTTTATCTCTCCATGAAATTTTCTCATACTCCAAGTCCTACACAAATTTTATCTGAAACTCTGAAAGCAGGACATTTCATACTGAACTACACTTCCAATTAAGATCAACATTTTAGTATTATACGTAGTGACTGATGTTCAACTATTTCTTCAGATTTGGAAGCAGGCAGGGAGCAAGGCAGAACTTAATCCTCATTGATTAGAAAGTGAATGCACACTGATGTTTCCATGTACTTAGTCTTACCCATTTTAGTGATGCTTACAAAATATATTAGTCCATCTTCATAACATGAATTTAATCGTGTGTGCTGAAAGTTCAGGTTACAATGAAGTTCACTTGTTCCATGTGGGAGAAGATTGTGCAGTATGTATGTATGCTCAGTTCGTATCTAGTGATAATAATAATGCATAACTTTTGTGTTTAGATTAGCGTAACCATTATCACAGATCAATTTGATGATTAGAAATCTTAGTTGGAACTAAATGTAATAATGTACTCTCTTGCCTTTGTGGCACACCAACAAAAGGATACACTATTGTCCTAGAGTATGCATTGAATCATCCGTTTCTCAGGTACAGCTCACTGTGACTTTAAATTTGTAAAGACTTATAAAATTAGGGCGTTTTTTTAAAAAAATCACCCAATACTCAGTTCACTTATTCATTTCAGTAGCATTTGAAAACATTCTATTTTATATTTTAACATTTGCTGGGATCCAATGTTTTGGGCCCGGAAATAAGCACTGGGGCTTATTTTCAGGGGTGGCTTGATTTTTTTTGAGTGCCACCCCCATGAGGTGGGGGTGTGGAGCTGCCCGACGTGCACACTGGCTTACCTCAGGGCCCCTGTGGCTCCACACCCCGACAACTGCCTGGCAGTGGCAACACCAACAGCAGGAGTCCATGTGGCCGCCAGCTTACTTCCAGCACTGGCACAGCACCAGGGCAGGAGGCTAAGTAGCATAGCCTGAGTAGCGTAGGGGGCTAATGCCTCCTACTAAAGGCAGCAATTAACATCCAGCTGCCTGTAATTCTGCGAGTTCAATCCTAGCCAGGCTCAAGGTCAACTCAGCCTTCCATCCTTTCTAAGGTGGGTAAATTGAGGACCCAGTTTGTGGGGACAATAAGCTGACTTTGTATAAATATATACAAAAGTATGAAGGCTATTGCTTAATGCATTGTGAGCCGCCCTGAGTCTCTGGAGAAGGGCAGCATATAAATCAAATTTTAAAAAAAATGTGACACAGCCAGGGAAAACACTCCCATTCCCAAGCACCCCATAGGCACTCGAAGACTTTTTGCCCCAATGGAAAATGAGGGAGATTCAAACCTTTATCTGCTTGCAAATGGGACGCTTTGAAACAGAGCAATTAGCTGCATTACAAAGCGCCCCATTTGCAAGCAGACAAATCATCATCTCCCTGTAGGCAAAAAGTACACAGCAGAGGCATGGAGGGGAGGCAGGCGATTTCAACACTCCGCCCACTCCCTCCCAGTCTCTCAGCTTGCCCACAGTTGTGAAGGTACCGCCCCCCTCCCAGGCCGCTGCCTCTGCCTCTGCCTTTTGGTGCCGCCACACAAACCTTCTGCAAGCCTCCTGTGAGCCAGGCAGCTACACAGCACGTCTCCCCCTGCCTCTATACTCAGACTTAAAGGTATCTGTGCTGCACCAAGGGGCTGGCAGGCCACGCCCATCCCCTGGGCTTATTTTGAGGGTGGGGCTTACATTAGGTCCACCCCAAAAAATCAGGCTAGGGCTTGTTTTCAGGGTGGGTATACTTATTTTCAGTATACCTTATACTGTATATTTCAACAGGTGAATAAAATAAATAGCTCAGTTGATACTATTGCTTTCTTCTCATCATCTCTAATTCTTGCATTAAAATGTCAGTGATGTCAAGATGGATGTTATCCGCCTTTTATTTCCAAAATTTCTTCCCCAGAGATGCCCATGCTTTGGAAACCACATTTTTCCTGGAAATATCCTTCACTTCCAGGAGTCCATAATAGATGATCCTCTTCCTTTTTCTAATACCCTCTTTATTCGAAAATCCCAGAGCCACAAATGTTGTAGTCAAAATTAGGCTATGTAATAACCTATATATAAGTTGTGTGTGTGTGTGTGTGTGTGTGTGTCTAGGAGTATATTGTAAGCATATTTCTTTGGCAATTAAATTGTTTTGTTTTCCCTTCTTGGCAGATGGCATATTGCTAAAACATATTCCCCTGTGCCAATTTAAATACTTCATGATACAGCATATATACACAGAGGCTTTTGATAGAACATTATTTATTTAACAAAGGAAAAAAGCCATATGGGGCAAAGTGCATCAACAATTATATTTAATTGCAAAAAGTAAAAATTGACCTCTACTTTCAACATATAAATCTGATTTATTTACACTCTTTACAACCATTTCCCAATATTTACAAAATAGTTGCAATATATTACTTTATAATTGTTCATAAAACTCTGCATGTATTGCATATTTACATTCATTTATATGAAAAGTTCCATAATTCAGACTATATAGGTATTCAATACGCACGCACAAATAACTACTTCCCAGGCAACCATTAGCCTTTATAGTATACTGTATAAGGTAGCAATGAGACACATTATCACTATTCTGTGCATGGACAAATAATATTAAAACACACTTTAAAACAAGAAACTTGATTATTTCCCTTAGTCAGTAAAAGAGCAGATAGTTTTGTTTCTTTAAAAAGTCATCCCTTCCAGGCTTTGTTAAGATGTACATTTCCCAAATAAATGAAACAAACAAACAAACAAACAAAAGAATCCCAGAAATATTCTGCGATATAAATGCCTTCCATTCAAAGGTAGCTTAATTTTTGGTGAAGATTTTGTCTTTGTAGGCAAACAGTGGCTCCAGAGAGACCTAACTGTGCACCCCTAACTTATACCATACTCTCTGCCAAAGTTATAGATTTTTAAATTGCCGTTATTTTCAAACACACAACTCTCCTATAAATATGAATAATCATAGGTAGTCCTCAACTTAAGAGTATAATTAAGCCTGGAATTACGGATGTAAGTCATTGAGGTCGTAAATCAAAACATCAACATGACTAGACCCAATTTTTTGACATTTTTGTAGCACTCGTTAATCAAATGTAGCAGTCATTAAGGGAATCAATTTTCCCCAATGGATGGCTTTTGCCCGAAACTGGAAATAAAAAGCCAAAAACCAGCAAAAAAACCTCAGCAAGCTGTGGTCACATGACCATAGGATGCTGCAAATGGCTGTAAAGGTGACCCAGCTGCCGAGTGTTCAACATGCAATCATAGGACCGCAGAGTCCCATGCATGCAGCCATTGTATTAATATTGTAACTTCAAAAATAGTGCACATAGGTTGTTTTTTTTTGGGGGGGGGGGGGTCTGTCATATTTTCAAGCGACTAATCGTATGTCAAGGACTACCTGTATCTGCAATTTCTACTGTGTGCAAAAGAAACCCCTTTATGATTTCCCTGAAATTGTTTACAAAATTTTATAAAGCTTGTTTGCACTTGTTATGTATACCTTGATCCTGAGGTTTAAAAACTGAAATCTAGGAGGAAAACCGTAGTGACCTGAACACCCAGTATCCATAGATATGAATGGGCAGGCAGGTAACCTTCAGTAAACGCTGCTCATTATATCACTTCAGTTCATCAATTCAATGCAGTTTGCCCAAAGACAAATATTTCATTCACTGCTCTGCAGTTAGGAAACAAAGATCTGCATCTTGGCCATTGAACCTAACCGAGAAACAAACTACCAATGCTAGTTTAGGACTGTATCTACAAGGATGTAATGTGTAAGTTTTATAAGTGCTGCAGTACAACACAGTAGCTAGGTTGTTTCTTCAAAAGAAGCAAAGAACAGATTGACCAACATATACAGTGAATACTGGACAGGAAATCTAAAGCATTTTATGCCCCCCCCCCCAAAATAATCTATCAATATCATGCAACAGGATGGCAAAAGGTGCTGAAAACATAGCAACAATGAACATATATGTATTCATTTATTGCTATATGCTCTGTGACAGTCTTCGCTTGCCTGGTGCCTTCCAATAGTATGCATTCCACGCCTGCCTGGTGCCTTCCAATAGTATGCATTCCAAATGGAACAACTGAGGATCTTATCTAAGTAAATGCTCTTAATCAGCTAAAAAGCAGAGAACTTGGATCTCTGATTCCTCTTGAGCAATTACTTCTGCTTTTAATTCCTTGCAGCTTGTAGAAAAGGAGGAGAAAATGTACTGGAAGTTTGAAAACAAATGATGTAAACTCCAGAGGGAATGAGACTTGGACATATGCACAGCACCTCCTAAACCCAGATCTGAAAGCCAACACAAAGACAAAAGTGCACGTGGAAAACCAGAGTCCAAAAGTAGGATAGATACATTATCTCCTGTCCAATGTGCTAACAATATCCCGGTTTGTATTTGAGAGAGAGAGAAAAAAACAAACAAACCATTTTATGGAAATATTTGTACTTTTAAAAAATTATTATCCAAAGACCCTTAGACTGACATCAATTCCCTGCCCTCCAGCACATTATTAAACAGTGAGCATCATTGACATAAATCTGTTAAACCTGTGAAATATCTACATATTTCACTACCAAAGCAGAAATAACTTTCTATAACTTTGTAAATTTAATTGGTCTTTGTCATCTGAAATGCTTTGGTTTTTTTTTCTTTTAAATTATTTGTATAAAAATTAAAAATATGACCAATATGCAGTTCAAAGCAAGCAGTATTCTCTGGGTAGATAGGTCTATATTTAACCTTGATAAAAGAATGAATGAAAAAGAATTTAGGAACCTTCTAGCTTTTTCATTTAAAAAACCCCCACCCAATAGAGTTGTCAAGTAAGAAATTCCATTTAGGATATTTATATACAGTGAGGTTTTTTCATCTATTACCTATACATGCCTTCTGAGAAGCAAGTACCATTAAATTTAATGGGGCTTATTCTCATATAAAATGATATAGAAAATATTAATGAAAAACCAAACAACACATTTGTTTCTATAGCTATCATCACACATGCACGCACACACACACACACTTACACCTTTAGTAAAATACTTAACCCAGATTACAAAGGTTTCTTTTTTATATACAAACCTAAAGTGACATTATAATGTGTGAAATTTCTGTTTTAAAAGAAGATAAAAAACACTTAAGTATGCAGTTAAACATCCATGATGAAGATTAAGTTCCCATCCTCTAAAAGTTTAAGTTTCATAGTCCTATCATTTTATTTATTCACAAATCCTTTAACCATCCATAAGACTAATTTCATTATCATAATTTAGTCCCTCAATACCCCAATTAGTTATGCATGTTTGAGAAACAGAAGGAAATAAACAAAATTTGTCCCTTTGCACTATGTCATGAGAACGGAATCATGATTCTGTCAGGCTCCTTTATCTGTTACTCTACTGAACAATTAATAATTAATCCAAAGATTCTAAAAACAAAGATATTATTCTAGTCCAATGTTTAAAACTGTTTTCTTTACAAATTAATGCAATTCTGCTTCCCATTTTATTACATTTTAATAAAAGAATCCCCCCAAAGCATATAAACTTGTACAAATATGCGCACTAGCCTCATTGCTGGCCCGGCTTCAGCCTGACACATCTGCAAATTATCTTAGCACAACAGAAACCTAAAGATTCACTCAAGGGAAACACCTCTACAATTTCAGTGCTGGAAAATAATCCCTTGTAAAGATATTAGATAGATGAGTTCACAAGAACCATGAGGAAATGCAAAAACCTGGGAAGGCAATCAAGAATCAAACATTGACAATGCTAATGAAAGAGAAATACAATTAATGCTTGTAGAGAACAGCAAATATATTCATGGCACACATTAAACATTCCACACTGCAACTCTGCCCACAAACTATCCCCCTTGATTTTAAAAAGATCTGGAGACATTCAAACCAAAATTTTATAAAATGCTTTCAAGTAATACTTTCCCAAGATCAATTCAACCATGATAACAAATTAAAATGGTAACTAATTTGGAATGTCCAACTCAGACCCTCTCCAAATGCTTAAATTTCCAAAAGAGGATGCTCACCAAGTCATTGCTCTAACAAATTTGGCTCTTATTACTCATTTGGAGGGGGGAAATGGATTTGGCATTCTGCTGACTTAGTCCAGGGAAAAGTGTCAAGAATACATATTTCAGCATTCATGAAAAGAGATGGAAAAATATATCTGCGGGATGCTTTTCTCTGTCAAGCATATAAGCCCCACCTCAGCCACACAGTTTGGTGATGACTACATAAAGTCACGCTGTGTTCTTAGGTAGAAAGACATGATCTTTTTTCACTGGAAAGAATATTCTGAAGATGTGTCATCACAATATAGTGAAATAAAGAAAAATGCAGCTGTGGATCAAATTCCTGCATTCAAACTGTAACATAGGGTAAGAACCTGAGCAAATGCTTTTTTCAAGAGACATTTTTAATTTCTCAGCCTATCCGATATTTTAGTAGTTTGCTCTTTTAAAGCAATGATCCAGAGACAGATTCATCAGCAGCTCTGACGTTACCTCTTCCAGGATGTCTGGAAAGAAATATTTTGAGACAACTCCTTCTGCAGTGTCAAAAGGAACAATGTTCACAAAGAGTACCTCACAGAACTCCCCCCCCCCCCGCCACACACACACAAAATCCATCAGTCAGCTTTCAAGAATAACTCTACTAAAAACTAGAGGAAAGAGGTCTTCCAGTTTGTACCAAAACATCTGAAAGCGCAAGCCAGTGACCTTGAATAAAATGTTCTTTTAAAAGTGCACAATTTTCTTTGTTGCAGATCAGAAGGGAAAACTTATCACTGGGAACTGTAGTGGTATCATCCCCATATCTTTTGTGACATTGAGGTCTTGCACATTGAGTTTTCAACTGGCAGATCCATCACAAACGACAACGGGTTCAGATCCTCTGGAGTTAAAACTTGTTGTCCAATAATCTACATTTGTAAAACCTTTGGAAGAAAAACAATAACACCAGATTATTATGATTTATTATTGGATGCTATTGGAGGTGATGGTGCCCTGAAACATTCCACCATTCTATTTCCATGGTATGCAAGTACTTCAACAAGTACTTTGCCAGTGTCCAGAATGGGACAATTCATCATGGCCAGTTCAGCATGGGACAACTTGGTGAGGGCAGCTGAAGAGAGAGCCAGGCAGGCAAACAAGCAACTAAGCAGAGTGGAGAGTGATGGCAGCAGCTGGAAGTTTCCCACCAGAGGGAGAGCCAGGTAGGTGGGCACGCAAGTAGGTGGACAGAGCAGAGTGGTATGGCTTTTCATATCCACCCACCGCTGCTGCTGCACCAAGATCCAAGCCATTCAGAGTTCAGGGTATGAGGCAGCAGCAGCAGTGTTCAGGCGGTTGGTAGGGGGAACAGCCAGGAGGTGGCAGAGAGAAGGCACATCCCATTTTCACACACTCAACCACCACAGGCTGTTGGGTAGCAGCAGCAGCAGCGGGTGATGTAACATTACCCAACCTCCAACATCTCTCCCCCACTTACCCTGCCCACTATCACTGAACGGTCCAAACACCGCTGCCGCTGCCAAATTCCCCCGAACTCTGAAAGGCCTAGAGCTCATCGCAGCAGCATTGCTACTGCCATTCTGCACTCTGCCCTCCTGCTCACTTACTGCCCGTCTCTCTCTCTCTGATGGGAAGCCCCCAGTCGCTGATCTCTGCCCACCTACTAAGCTCTATCTTTAGCTGCCTGCAAGGAGTTGTTCCCATGTGAATTAGCCATATTGAGTTATCCTGCAATTACTTGGCGGCAATGAGTTGGCGGAGGCAACTTGGTGGTGGTGAGCTGGCCACACTGAGTTGGCTGTGCCGAGTTGTCCTAGACCCACCAGTATCTTACATAAAGTAAATTATCCATGTATATGTTCTGGTCTTAACAATATGATATAGCTTAGAGAAAATCAATTTGTTAAGGCTTAAGCAAGTTTTCTTTGGGAGTATAAAAAAATTACTTCAGCATATGTCTTCATATGAACGATTTCATTAAGTGGCCTCAATAAAACAGACCTAATAGTCTCAAGAGTCCACTTCAAAACTCTACAAACATCAGTACATCCATGACACCTCTAGAGAGCATGAGGTTACCCCAACTCAGCCCAAAACGGCCCAAAACTGTGAGACCCCAACATTCTTGTATGAGATTTTGAAGATAAAAATTCATGTAATTAAAAAAAAAGAATGGAAATTGCATTGCCTGAAAAGATTGCCCACCCTTTGCCTGCCTGACTTTTGCTATGTTCCAATATGTTTATACATAAGCAGTTCTACATTCTCTTCCTTGAACTGTGGTAATCAATCAAGTTTGGTCTGGCCTAGCCTTGTACAACAATGAAGCAACCTTATTTACTATATTGTAGCCTTCCCATAAACAGCACTTTGACTTTTGGCTGCTGCAATAGACTCAACACAAACTTCCTATAATGCCAAATGCAGTTTTCTAGGGTAGAAAGCCAATTTAGAAGACCACATAGCATATACAGAGTTCATGTTTTTTTTCCCAATAGATAGGGTGTGGAATATATTTTCTCTGTTACTGCATTATAAAGCTTAAAGCATTTAGTAGGGCAAAATGTCAGGAGCTACAAGTCAGGACTTGCTTTTTTTCCAGCAGTAACAGTTAGTTGCAGCTAGTTGCTGTTTGTAGGATAAACTCCTATTGTTGCATCAATTCTCACCAATATCTCCAGCTTCCAGCTCTACCATCAATGTCTTGCAGTGTTCTCTGCACAAGAGAGATGGAATAACATATAAGTGGAGCTGACCACTTCCTACCACAAAGGTGTTCTGCAGTCTGTATGTCTGAAAAATAAAAAAAGAAGGACTGTTCATTTTATTATCACCCAGAAACCTTCATAGTTTTACTGGAAAGAAAATTAAAAAAAAACATAAAATTGAATTCAAAGAAATTGAAGGCATAAATAACGGTTTCTTCTCTAGAGCTCCTCTGCAACATCAAACCAGAGCCAAAAAAAGTAGGACCCCATAACCATCTCTCAAGGATCTTGTCAACCAAGCAGATCTAAAGCTTGATGCTAGCCAGTGACATTGGCATAGCAAAATTTGCAAAATGGCAAAATGTTGCAATCAGAGCATCATCCCTTTTCTATATGCATGTGGCAATACACACCAATTGTTGCCCCATTGCTTATCTGATAGGTTTGAATAGAAGCAACAAATGCTCAGCAACATTACACCTGTCTTGAAGAGCTGGCTATTTGTTGGGTTTCAGTTATGTTCATTTTCAACCACTTGCCTCACAAGAAAAAAGAGCAGTCCCGCATTGAAATCTTCTTCTTCCTATTGCTATAAGCAACTGGACTAAAGACCATTCCTCTCTCCTCATAGAGGACAGGATAAATAACAGTATTGTGACAAAAAAGAACAGAACTGTCTGTCCTGAAGGTGACAAAGTCTTCTGCCCTCTCTGGGCAGCCATTTCCTTCCCAATCAACCCTTTTAGAATAATGTTACCACTAAGAACATATCTTCCTTTTCTCTTCATATCTTTCTACCTCACATCTTTTTTTGTTTCTTAATCTGAGGGCATGAGGCCTTTTAGTTTTTCTACCGCATAAACCATGATCAGAGTCTTTTAAATATAAATACAGAATACAAACGCTTTTAGAAAAAGTCACTCTTTTTTCAGCCTAATTTTCCTGGTGTAAATATAAAAAGAAGTTCAGAAATATTTTAACACTAAACACACCAACCTTATCTTGAAGCCGTGGATGGTGGATGAGGAAACAGCTTTTTAGAGAAATGTCCTTTGGAAACAGCAGCGAAGAGAAGATGGGAAAAATCTCTTGCAGAATCTGAGATTTATTCTGAGGGATTTGCCTACGGGACATTTTAGAGAACAAGCAAGTCAGCAGGCACCTCACAATGGCATTGCTACTGAGTTCTAAACCATTTCAAAACAGTCATTGTTTACCATCCTAAAGGGCTATCTATATCTGGCTTAATTTAACATATATGTCATGAAAACACACGCAGTCACACTCAAATCAAATGTCAATGTGGGGATATGAGCATTTGGATTAGAAAGTGAGCCTTCTTTAGCTAACTTTAGATAATCTACATTCTCCAAGAGAATAATATAGGCAAGGAATCAGGAGACTGGTATTATCTAAGATCAGATATAATCTTAAAGTTTCTGTCTGAAGGGGGAAAAAATCACGCTTATTATCTAATTAAACTCTGAAGAAGTAAAACAAAGAAAGGCGTCACCTAGTCCAGCATTAACCAAAGCCACATGGGAAAGGCTTTGGGAATCCTAACTTACTCATCATTCTAGGAAAATGGAGGGCAGGGAAACATGAGAAATCCCAGTGTGGAGACTTGTCATGATTCATACTGAGATACTGTGCACCCAGCATAAATTCATTAAAAAAAAAAAATACAGCATTGGATGATAGGGAACACTGTATTTCACAAATAGGGAATGCCCAGATATGACTCAAAGCATCAACCATTACAGTCCTGCAATATTTATGCAAAACATCACGTTCTTCCAACCCATTGCCAGATAGCATGTCCACTGGAAGATTCAAAAATATAAAGGGAAAAACCTGGTGTACAAGGTAACAAGGAATTTAATCTTGAACTGAACTTTCAAACAAGCACAGATTTGCAAAAGGCTTCTCAGCTGTATTCAGTGGAAATTAGGATCCTGCAAGAACTTGATGGGATTCCAGGAGAAATTAAGGGGGTGGAGGTGGGGGAGATTGAATGCCAATCTTTTATCGGTAGAGCTTTGCCTTTTGATTAGGGTTCTACAACTTTTTTTAAAAAAATTAAGAGCTTCCACAGCCAGGGGGGAAAAAAAGAAAACTCCAGCTTTGGGTTAATAAACTATATAAAGGGACACTTCATAGAATGGAAACAATAAAATAAATTCACTCAAGGGCAGATTAAAGATGTAAAACTCTATGGGAGAAATGGAAATTCAGAGAAGAAATATCTCTTTTCTTTTTTCAAGAACTTTTTGTTGTTTTCAGAAAAATTGCGGGGGAGGAAGATAGAAATATTTCATTTGAAATTCTACATAACATGATTAAGTTAAGAATGATGTTGGTTACTGATTGAAAACTGTCACATGAAATCAAGAAACATACTAACATGTAAAATATTACATAAGCTCATAATATATACCGCTAAGCCTTCAGTTTTCAAAAGCCCATCAAAAAAAATTTTTTTAAATAATTTTTGAACCTGCCAATGACAATCGAAGTCCAGTAATTAATAGTTCTGTGCAGAATTTGCAAATTATTTGGAAAAAGTTCTTTAGTCTTATATGGGAACAAAGGGGGAATTAAAAAATGGCAGCCATATGCAATCACAAGTCAGAGAGAGAGAGGGAGGGAGGGAGGGACCCTTGAGCACAAGTACAGTACTTCTCTGCCATTAGCTAAAGAATCTATGGCCTTTTCCAAACTTCTATCCAAGCTTGAAAAAAATATGTTGCTCTCAAAATAACTGACTAAGTAAAGCAACATCTAAAACAGTAGCATCTTTTTGCAAGCTCATGGACAGGTGCAATGTCTGTAGATGTCCCACACATTTTTCCATACCATTTTCAAGAGTACACAACCCTACCGATTAAATAACATTTCTTTTGGCAAAATGCATACGCTGCATCTTGATTCCTTACTCTTTTTTTTCCTCCACTTTTGTTTTTTGAAAAATGGCACTTTCAGTATCTGGCTAATGGGATAGGAACATCTCATCCGTCTCCCATCCGGTTCTTAGTTCTCCTAATATTTTAACTCTGTGTTGTTTTAATCTTTCAACTACTTGTTTTATAACCTGCAAGCCACCCAGATTCACCTTGTAAGGAAGATGGGCAACATAAATAAAAATAAATAAATAAATAAATAAATAAATAAATAAATAAATAAATAAATAAATAAATAAATAAATAAATAAATAAATAAATAAATAAATAACCAACCAACCAACCAACCAACCAACCAACCAACCAACCAACCAACCAACCAACTCACAGGTTCCCCAAAGAAGTATCTGCAAAACTACAACAATTATAGCAACTTTCCAGTTATTAGAATTCAAAATTGATTGAAAAGACAACATCTAGTCATAGCAGTTAAAGTAGAGCAGAGCACACAAAACACTTTTTATCTACTACAGTCACTTTCCAACTTCTGCTGGAATAAAACAACCCCATTCAGCATTCTGTATGGAAGGAACATCCAAAATCTTGTCTTTGCACTGACTATCCCAAACCAATTGTTCCATGCACTTTGTACAACCTCATTTCATAGTTATAATAGATATTAAGAATTAAGCACTGTATATGTTTTAATTTCTCCAAAAATTCCTTTTAAAAAATAGAACTTTTTTTCAAAGTTTCCAGAATTTTCGCATTTCTTCGACAGACTTGAATCCTGAAATCATTTAAACAGTGCAGTAAATGTTTACTGGAACCAATTGGTAAGGTAGCAGTGATCTATGTTCTAAACAGGAGTCAAAGGTTTTTGCATGGCCTCCAATCTACACAGACAGAGCACGATCCACTATCCTTCCATAGGTGGGCATGCTGCCATAGTGCAGTTTACCTCTGCACTATTAGGTCACCTCTAATCCAAAAGATTAAAAAGCAATTATTATATATTATATAGTAGCCCTTAGTGGCCACATAAGCTTAGTATAGCCTCTAAAGTAAGAGTTTTTCCAGAATAAGAGGAAACAATCATGTTGTTGAGTTTTATAGCCTACTACCAGTATATGATTCAATTCCCTTTTTAAAAAAAATCTGCATATTGACAGGACCACTTCTCCATTTCAATCAAGAAAGATAATTCACAGAATAAGGAAGAAAATTTTGGGGATAGCAACTGTACCTCTTTTCTAGTGCTGCACCTCATCCCTACTCCTTGCTCTTCAGGGCTCCTGAAAGTTGCATCACTGACTGTCAGCTGGGGCTACTGTTGAGCTAGTGCTAGAGAGGCAGGGAACCTCTAACAGCTCAAACTCACCAGAAAACAGGAAATGGAGGTTGCTGCTTGGAAGGGCTGCTCCATAACTCAGCTGCCTCCTCTTGTATCACAAAATTTGTCAATTCGGGGTAGAGGGACTGAAAATGTTTCATTTCAGCATAAGAACGATACTGTTCTGTCTGATGAGAAAAGGATGACATTGATTTTATTAAAAGTCTTTTCATATGTCAAAGAGGTTTGCCACCATCTGCCAGGTCCCGCCATACTATTAAGTTACCTTGATCAAGAGAGGCTGCCCTTGCAGCTGCCTGACGTCCGATAGCTGTGTGACATCAATTGGAGCAACAAGAGTTTTCATGGAGCAGCAGCAAGAACACTTGGCAGTTAGAGACATATTCCGTCTACAGTCTAAGCCCCACCACTCTGGACATTCTTTGGAAAGGAAGGAGAGAAGAGATGTATGAACTTCATTCAAAATTTCAATTTTAAGCAAATAGCAAATGATTCCAATCATTAGCAGTTCATTTCTAAACCTGCTGTGGAATATTAAGTGATTACTGAAAATTTTCAAGGCTAATTCATGAAGGGAAAATTTTTTAAATTCAATATGGGCCATGTCAGAAATAGCCCAGGTGCCATATTTCATAGTCTACTTTCAAGAAACTCTTGGAACTTGGTAACATCTGATAATGTTGGATCCATGATTAAGACAGATAAATACTTACATTTTTGATAATCAAATGTAAAACTGAAGAGTGTAGCTTTAACTACACGCAAAATACATTTAGGCATTATGGTTATTCCTAATCAATTTAATTAGAGCAATAATAATTACACCAGTACAATGAAATTACAACACTTAACAATTGTTTGGGGAAATCCTTTCGTTTAACTAAAGCTGCTTAGCTCAAGTGGCCTTGTTGTGATACTGCACAACAACCCAAGATAAATAAGGTTTTATCTTTTAATGGTCCAATGTTTTGTTAATAATAGGGTACTTAAGTAACTCATTCAGCACAGATCATCTCTGTATATTAGGAAAATTATTTCGTATATGGATCTATTATCCTTTTGCAAGAAGATACTAATAATATCCAGAACTATATTTAAAAAGAGGAAAGAAGCCTATTATTCCTTGGGGAAAGATTTCTTCTCTCACATCATAACATCACAATAGCTAATTCTTTTCAACTTGTTAATCTGAACTCTTGATGTACTACTGCTGGATATATGCTAAAAGAATCATAATATGATTTGTTTGGAAAAGATACATTAAAATTATTTCAAAAGGATAGCTGATCATAACCTTGCATTTCTCTGAAAGATAATATTTTTCAATAGAGTTTCATTATGCCTTTCTGAAAAAGACGTCTTTCCTATTCATCATACATACTGTAGCTTTAATAAAAAAAGAGATTAGTAAAACTATTTAACAAAGCTATGGATAGCAAGTGTCTAAAGACTTACCTTCTATGACAAATTTCAGTCTCTGTTGCAATTTTATTATAGTCTAAGTGCATGCTAAGGCCAAACAATGGAAATCCACAATAAAAGAGACCATTAAATTGTTTCTGAACTGTTAATCTCTGAAAAGTGTTTCAAAATTTTTATTCGGTTTGTTTGGCTATAATTTAAACTACGTATTTCAGTTGGATAATTCAGAGTTATTGTTATTGGGATAATAGCCAAGTAGAATTGAAAACAGGCATTTATTTATTTATTTATTTAAAAAAATAGTCTGAATTTTATTGTTGAGAGACAGCAACCTTTCCAAAAATGTAATGGAAAGGGAAGGTCTTGTTAGAATTTGGGCAGATGGGGAAGGGGTGACAGAAAAATAATGGTCTGGGCAAAGAAAATGTAACTACAGAAATACACAAGGGAAATGTATTGGACCTTTATAAAACTATTCTTCTATTTTTCCAATTACACTCCTGCATTCCTTTTAGATTATCACTTTGCCCAGGCACACTCGAAGGTTATTTCAGTTTTCAGTGTAGCATGCTTTGTATATGAACAGGTCATAGATATTTAGAAAAGTACCAATATTGCTTCATGGTATAATTAAAATAGAGCATTAAAATGTACAGTTGGAAAAGAAACTATTCTTGGCTAAAGTCATGGGATGATAAAGGACCACCAACGAAGAGTGAATATTTCCCTCATTCTATTAATCGCTTTTAGAACTGTGGCTTTTCTCTCTCCACCACTCTAGATTAAGTGTATGAGTTTCAAACTTTGCCTGGGTGGGGTATCTTTAGCCTCCAGATGTCTAATTTCCAATAGACTCAGTCAACTTGGCCAACAGGAGGGAGGTTAAAAGTTGCAGTTCAGCAACATCTGGAGGGTCACAGGTTCCCCACCCTTGTCTAGACTTTGAAGGACAAAAAGTGAGAGAAGAAGCACATTCTGCATGGATAAAGACAGCCTTTCTCCCACCCTCCCCAGTCTAGACATTACTGACTTTAACATCACTCTAGTGTTTTAAGTATTTAGCATCCATCATTGTGATTAAGGTACAATTTTGATTTGTCATCATAGCATTTTTCATCCTGTACAACATCTGTAGTTACCAAAGCATCTTCCTTCCTTATCCTCTCTGTTGTAGCTGATCTTGTTTATGTACCCTACAAAGGATAAATAATAAACCTGCTTGATCCTTCAGAGAACTACCTAGCTTAAAAATATAAATCTGATAAATAAAATAACAAAAGCAATAGCAAAAGTGCTTAGACTTATATACCGCTTCGTAATGTTGTACAGCCCTCTCTAAGCAGTTTACAAAGTCAGCATATTGCCCCCCAAAAATCTGTATCCTCATTTTACCAACCTCAGAAGGATTGAAGTGAGTCAATTTTCACTGGTCAGGATCGAACTCCTAGCATCAGCAAAATTAGCCTGCAATATTGCATTCTAACCACTGCTCCACCACAGCTCTTTAAGTACTCTATAGCGCAGAGTTCTCCAATCTTTCTGGCTTTGCAGATTGGTCGGGTGGGAGAGGGATGGTTCTGCACAAGCTTGCGCCCACCACTTCTGTGGCCCAGTTCCGAACAGCCCAAGGCCTAGTAGTGGGCCACGACCCAGGAGTTTTTGGGGGGGGGGCTGGTCTAGAGTATTTAAAAATTAAATGCTCTATTAATCCTCTAATTAAATACTCCATTCTATACTACCTTGACTGTGTTTCTACAAAGCATACATTTCATTTTTATATACTCCTGAAGTTTAGCAAAGTAAAATTTATATCTACCTATCTTTATACCTGAATTTCACCCTGAATTTCCATAATATCTTTGGGTTTTTTCCATGACATTTCAATGGTAGTAAATGTATCTTTCTTTCAGTTGTCCATTTGACACAAATTTCCACTCCCCTCTATTACTTTCTAGCTAGTTCTGTTCATTGGAGAGTAGACTATGCTAACAGAGATTTCAGTTTTGTTCATATTTATTTTTTAAATTAATTCTGCTTGAAACGTTTCTTATGTGTGACCTCAGGACTCCCAATAAAAAAGGTAGAAAGATAAGATATACATATATTATTTAAATGTAAATCATGTAATTATAGCCGACTAAACAAGAAAATGGGAAAAATAAAAGGGTTGTGAGAGCAGTTCACTAAGGATAAGAGAAGAAAAATGTGTTCCAAGAAACTGTGTGCTACAGTGTGAAGTGTAACGTGTAAAGATCTTCCTGAAAAGATACCTATAGATGATTAGGTGACAGCTTCCTGCTGAAGAATCTGAGTTTGTAAGAGGAACATGAAGCACTTAGATTCCAGGATGTGAAAGAACAAGAGAGTTAATAGATATCTAAGAATACATATGAATCTTTGAGTAGGTTTTTAAAATAATTGCTGAATGGCAATGTTTCAAATTTAATTTTTTTTTTCGAGCTTCCAGTGTCAGCCTGGTACATTAACAACATGCAAATGTTCTAAATTCTTAACATGAAATTAACAATATAATTGGAAAAGATTTGAGGTTTTCCAAAGTCACAACTGATTTTTTATGACAACCGAAATGTATGAATAGAAACAGAAAACAGAAATCTTGCAAGAAACCTTAAAACAATTTTTTAAAACATTTTTAAAAATTGGATGATTAATTTTAAATAATATTACATTTTTATTCTGTCATCTTAAGATGCAATTACTTAAATATGTTTAACAAAAATTGGCTTTCAGTTCTGAATCTTTAAGTGTAACATCATGAAGGACATAATGACTCCTATGTTGGGACCTTGACTTACCATCCATAAAGTTGTCAATGTGGTTCCAAGATAATTCAGATGTAAAAATGTGAATACATTGTTAAATTTCATTTTTTTCTTGTTTATTTTACCATTTCCTTTTTCTCTTCTATCCTTTTTTAATTGCTATTTTGTTTTATTTTATATATGTAGCTAATGCTTCTCTTATTTTTGTTCACATATTAAAAATATCCAATGTGCCAGACAGAAAAGAATGGATTTTAGCTACAGGATGCAACTTTCAACAGAATACTAAAATTTCTGAATATTAACAACTTAACAATGGAACTAATTATTGTACTCAAAGATGTGTTCAAATGGGTAGCAACCAGCCATTTGTTAGGGATATTTTAATTTGGATTCCTGTACAGAGCAGGAAGTTGGATGTTGTTTTAAATAGCCCTATCCCATTGTACAATTTTATGATTTTATTACATATTAAGCACATTGGCCCCTCAGTGGATTTTATTCAGACATTTCTCACACTGTATCGCGATAAAAATTGTTTTCAAAACTGAATGAAATTCAAATATAATGTGAAACACTTGTACTTTAACAGGAACCACTGAAAGATCCCACTACTCAAGGTGATTGAGGTGTGGCTAAATGTGGCTGGTTTTGCCATAGAACCGGGGCCTCCAAACTTGGCAACTTTAAGACTTGTGGACTTCAACATCCAGAATTTCCCAGCCAGCATGTCCAGTAGTCTTAAAGTTTAGAGACTCCTGCCCTAGGCCAGATAACAATATTGCTCTTGTATACACTAAACAAGCCATAACTGGCAAATCTGTACAAATCCTAGGCAAATGCTCTTATCACAGCAATAAAATTCATTCTAAACCAATGTAATTCCATACGGCTTACATCTTGCTACACATTTGCTTAAGTAAAGTCAACATTAGAACTTTTCTGTACATTAGGAACTGAGTAAGCCCAATAATTCCATGATTACACCACATGTTTTCCAAAGATTGGCTCATAATTCAATCACCCAAGCGGCAGAAACTGTAATATGTATCCCACCCTGCACAGCTTCGGTAACAGTCCACACTTTTTCTTGGCATAACTAGGTGCAAATGTTATGCTGCAGAAGGTCTTTCCATGCCAAATTGTTTTCTTACTTCCAGAGAAGAAACATTTGCTGCTAGAAAATGGAACCAATATTCCCAATGTATGCTGTTGAACAAATGCAGCACAAGGATACACTAAGACAGTACAAGCAGGAGAGACTCTGTCTAGCTAAGTTCAGCTCCTGGGTAGCAAGGGCCTACTAAACTTAGTTTTTTGAGAACAACCGAGGTCTGCTGGGTGCCATAAGGATTATAAACACAGAGCCTCCAGAGATTGACAAAAAAAATTAATATAGACTGCAACAATTTGAACTGCTCAAAAAATGCCAAAGAAATTTTGCAAACAAGCTCTATTAGCCATGCTGTGCTTTTAATTGTCATCTTCAATTCAGTCATTGCTCTGCGTTTAATATATATCAATAGATAATACTTTAGTCATAAAATTTAAACATTATTATAATGTGTAGAGTAATTATTCTGCCAAAAGAAATGGTGTGTTAAAAATTATCTGTCAATGAGAAAAATTAAATGATTCAGACTCATTGCAAAAGTAGAACACATTACTTGCCTTCATTAAACATATTGCAAATTTTGCAAAATCAACACATCGTCTCAGTCATTTCACTAGTCCATGAAGATATAAATCACGGGTGTCAAATGTCACGTGACGTATTGTGACATTTTTCCCTTTTGCAAACCGGGGTGGGCATGGCCTGCGCATGATGCATCCAAGCTGCAGGCTGCCAGTTTATACCCGATACAAATTCTTCACTTTTGAGAATTACAAAATGACTGACTCAGCAAACTAACAAGGTTCACTAAACTGAGAAGAAATGTGACTCTGTTAACCTGAGGGACAGTCCTTTTTATTGATTATGTGCCACTAAGTTGGTGTCAACTCTTGAATTTTCTTAATGACAATCTATCCCTAACCCAGTTCTTCAGGTCTTCCAACAACATATTCATCACCACTGTTAAGGGCAGAATGTAAACAAAGACATGCATCAACCCAACGAGTTGAATTTGATGCTCCTGATACTGTCATTGAGGTGAACAGGTGTTAAAGTTATATAGTAGCTATAGCAGATACTAACTTTTGTATTATTTAATAACACAATGAAAACACATTATAGGTTTAATTATAGGTTTAAAAAAGAAGCAACTTAGAACTAAGGAGAAATTTCCTGACAGAACAATTAATAAGTGGAACAACTTGCCTGCAGAAGTTGTGAATGCTCCAACACTGGAAATTTTTAAGATGTTGGATAACCATTTGTCTGAAGTGGTGTTGGGTTTCCTGCCTGGGCAGGGGGAACTAGAAACCTCCAAGGTCCCTTCCAACTCTGTTATTCTATTCTATTCTATTCTATTCTATTCTATTCTATTCTATTCTATTCTATTCTATTCTATTCTATTCTATTCTATTCTATTCTATTCTATTCGTACAAACTGTCTCAGGCTCCATTCTTGCTTTAAGCTCTTAAAATTTTAGACAAAGGCTAGAAATTCAATATATAAGGCCAGACATGAGGAGTTAATTAAAACCACAACATTCTTAAGCATCTGTTTCGAAAGTCATAAGAGTTTAGTACTGTTAGCCTCAAATCACCTCAGCTGGTAAGAACAGCAGTCATGGTTCACTGCAAACTAGATGCAAAATGGCTTTTTTTTTTTGCAACACAGATGTCTTTTAGATGCTTACAATGCTTACCATTCTGAAGCAATGAATGAAGGAAAACTTCATTCCTTAGGCTGGCAAACCTACTCATTTCCATGCCAAAATTAGCAACCATACTCCATGAATTCATATCTTTAAAAAACTTCCTTTTATGGTCAGAATAGAGTTATTTTGACCCCTAAATCTGGAACAGGTACGTCAGCAAAGGGCAACAAAAGAATACAGAGGGACTGTAATAACTTTAAGGAAAGCAGATTTGCCTATACTTTTCGGAAATCATATCTTAAGTTATTTTTCATAATGATCTAGAAATGTAGCAAATGTATTTTCAAATCTCAACTACGAAAGAAAACTTGTGAAGTGGTGAAGAACAGCTTAATAAGCTATTACAGAATGTTCAACTGGTGATTGCAAAACTGCAACTAATTTTAGAGTAAGTCTCATCTCAAAGAGCCTGGATAGCTCAGCAGACTAAAAGCATTGTGATTAACACCAGCTGTCTGCAATTACTGTAAATTCAAATCTCACCAGGCTCAAGGTTGACTCAGCCTTCCATCCTTTCTAAGGTAGGTAAATTGAGGACCCAGTTTGTGGGGGCAATAAGCTGACTTTGTATAAATATACGAAAGTATGAAGGCTATTGCTTAATTCATTGTAAGCCACCCTGAGTCTCCAGAGAAGGATGGCATATAAATCAAATTTTAAAAAAAACACTAAACAGCAATCCTTATTTTAGAATAAGGTGGATAGTATTCCAAAGAATCACTCATATAGAACCATCTAGAAACCTGATAAAAACATTAAAATGATCCTAAATGCAAAAAAGCTTTCAGCTTTCCGAATTCCCACAATAATGTGTCTGCTATCAGAATTTACAAGCAAACAATTCTCCTGAACAACTGCCAAAGTATGTTAAAAAGAACTTGCACCGCCCATCTTTAAAAGGGCAGGCTGTCCATGAAAAACTAGGTCCCAACACATGTGTCTGTTATTAGGTTCCAGATTGTAAGAAGAAGAAGGGCTGTTTACAATAAAATTCAGCATGTTTGGCAGCATTTTAAACCCTGATGATAGCTCTGAGGCATTGGGCTATAGTTCACACCAGAGTGGTGGAAGGATGCTGCAGCTGGGTTATGCAAGAGGACAACATCCTCTTGGGGCAATATTATTTCCTGGTGGATCTTAGAAATAATGTATTCATTTACAATCGGAATCTCTGTGCATGTTCTAGAGCAGACCTAATTGAGATCATCCAAATGGATTTAGGAGGAAAAGGCCCTGGAAACTGGCTGAAAGTCAAACACCTAAGGCTAAAGGCAACTGCCAAAGAAAGAGATTATTGCTGGAAACTTTTCCAGCTAAATGGATACCGACTCCACCCTTGCTCATAAATTAGGGTTTGTAAGTATTGTTTAAAGGTTCTAAAATGCAAAACAAAAAAGCAAAAAAAGCAAAAACAAACAAAAACAAAAACCATTCTTAACTCCTCTCACACCACAATCCTTCAGATTTAAGTTACAGCTCGCTGCCCACAAGGAACTCTGCTCGTGAGCCAACCTAAATGCTTCATTGGCACTTTCCCACATCCTTTTAAAACAGATGCCTCTAAAAATATCTGAACCTCTTTTGTTAGGAGCCAAAGTTATTTTTCACCTGACAATTCCTGTTTCACATTTTCCAAACAATTTCATTGAGGTAGGTGCATACATGTCAAAATACATAATTAATTCTCAGTTGTATTGCTGTATCAGAACAATTCAATTATCTTGCTGGCATATGTTCTTAAAGGACACGTTCAAACTCTACAGTCAGTCTTCATATTTTAAAGTTTATATTAAACCCCCCGAACAAATCTATTTCTCTTTGGGATTTATAAAATTAGCAATATACTGTATACATTACTTAAATATATTTAAAAATGGAAAGATGGGTCTTTCCCCCCCATAAACGAGAGAACTGAACTATAACTTGTAGTTCTGATTCTGACACCTTGAATGAATTAGACTAACCAAGCTTTTCATAAGCAGTTTTGGATGATGACACACATTTTTGATTCCAAACCACTGAGCTTTCAACACTTTTGATGGGTTATTCAAAGATAATGACAATATAACACATTAAAAGTAAGGCAAAGGGAGCTCCCATTTCAGGCATTACACAATCTTGCCTTTTTTCTAGCTTGATCACAACCCAAACATTAATGGCAAGAAATCAACAGCATTTGTGGTAGATGTGAAATGACTTCTCACATGCGGTTTCTTTCAAAGATGGTTGCAATGCTAATTGCACGTAATGCTAATTTATAAAAAAAACTTCTGAGAAGCTCATAGTATGAAAATGGAGAACAATAATTTAATCTCCATTTGACAGAAACATGGATAACTGAAGGCAGTAAAAGACTTGGTAATCCATCACGTATGCCCTTTGAGTTTGTTTTTTGCTTTCTTATTAATTTATACATTTTAATTATTATTTTTATTTATCTTTTTAATTTTTGTCAGATGATGGACATGTGTTTATCCAAGCAAGCTCAAACTCAGTTACAGATGACTGACCCACTACCCCCACTGGAAGTTGGTTCCAAGCTTCTACTAATCTTTTTGTGAAATAATGCTTTCTAACTTACTTTTGAATTTACCTCCTGTCAGCTTGAGGTTATGCCCCTATGTTCTTGATTTTTGCTTCAAACAGAGTTAAAACACACTGTTCTTTTGTAAAGTAAAGAGCCTCAGATAGCTCAACAGGCTAAATAGCCTGTTATTAACATTCAGCTGTCTGCAATTATTGCAAGTTTGAGGCTCAAGGTTGACTCAGCCTTCCATCCTTTCTAAGGTAGGTAAACTGAGGACCCAGTTTGTGAGGGCAATAAGCTGACTTTGTGTAAAAATATACAAAGTATGAAGGCTATTGCTTAACGCATTGTAAGCTGCCCTGAGTCTCCGGAGAAGGGCAGCATATAAATCTAATTTTACAAAAAAAATATCTTGGTGATGGATAACAGAAGACTTTGCCAGTGGGGGAACAGCACAATGGAGATGGCTGATTGAGTAATAACAGATCCCACCTTCCCCCACTCCGCCACTCTGCCCCCATGTGTCTTGGTTTTAATGTTTAATTTTAACTTTTTATGTTCTAACTTAGATATAACTGTAAGCCACCCAGAGTTACCCTACGGTAAGATAGGCAGCCAATGAATTTTAAAAATAAATAAAATGATTTGTGGCAGAGAACCAAGAAACATCTATGAAAAGCTGAGGCAGCAGGTTTTTCCTCTATTAATCTCTTCATTTATTTGTATCACTATATATTCCAGCACATTCTAGAAGGAGATTATTCAGATAACATATAAGGAAAAGAGCTGCATGCGCTTATGGTAAGAATGCTGTTCAATAAGAAGTGAGTGAACCCTTGAGACAACCTGAAAATGTCCTTTAACACCGAGAAGTATGCATCATCCCTGATCTCACTTCTCATATAACAATATCGGGGGTGGGGGTGGGGGGAGAGAAATTATTTCTAATCAAAACACAAGTTATTTGAAAGAATAGTCAATACGGGCTACAATTCTTGATGTGCTGCTAATGTCCCAATGAACAAAAAAAGACTTCCTTCCAAGGCATGATAAAATAAAATTAGATTTTAAATGGAATACTGTATTTTCCTGCGTATAAGACTACTTTCTAACACACAAAAATCTTCTCAAAAGTCGGGGGTCGTCTTATACGCCGGGTCTCATTCTCCTGTAACCAGGCAGACGAGCCCATAAGGCTCTGACGAGCCTTAAATGGCTCTGAGGAGTGTCGTCTTATATGCCCAGTCGTCTTATACGCCGGAAAATACAGTATGTTACATATACAGTAACATGGGTAACAGAATTTGAGTGTTATAAAATGATTAAATGAAAAGTGATAGGCAGGTTCTGTCCCTTCAAGCAACCAAGTCTTACAATTTTTCAAACTGTCCTTTTCCCCCTCAAAATTGCTCTTTTACTTCAGTTCAATCCTTTATTACAATCACTGACAGCAACACCATAAATCAACAGCAGACAAAAGAGAATAAAGCAGTATAACATAGTTGCCCCTTTAGCAGCTGCTTCTGTGAAATTCCAGATTCACCCTATCTTTCTAAGTAAACAGCTAGAACTATACAGCGTAAATTCAATTCTTCTGTTTTCATGTACCAGATAATCTCCCCTTTAAAGACTTTAATGCATTTATCATTGATACATTTCAAGCAGGGGTATCAAACTCACATTGTCACAGCGGCATCACATGACATACTGTTGACTTTTTTCCCCCTTTGCTAAAATGGTGCGGGCATGGCCAGCATGTGACACATTCAGCCTGCGGGCTACAAGTTTGACAACCCTGATTTAGAGAGTTGCTCCAGAAATAGAAACTATGAAACCACTTAGGCTGTTTTCTGGGGAAGAGATTCTGGAGAAACCAGAATCTGATGTTTATTTTTTTTTTATTGCTATGAACATCCAACAGTCCATAGATATGCCACTATGATACATAGAACATGATCCTATCAAATGAATCACTAAGAGCAAGAATCTTCTATTTTTATCATTAATTTATCATTTAAATAGCCAGTTCCTAGGAATAATTTTTTTCTCTGATTATGTGTGAATGCAACATTTTAAAATAATGCTTCTATTTATCCTAATTGAGAAGGCACTTCAGTGGTAATGACTTTTCAACTATGTGTTCAACTCAGACAGCTTTACCCATGTTTGTATTACACCTTGGTTGTGTATTATATCAGTGTTATGACTTTCTAAGAAAAGAAAACTGTTGACTAATTTATTCCAAGTTTTTTTTAACAGTGCCTTCCTTGTATATTTCAATTAATGAAAAGTAAATCACCTATTCCCCTGTGCAATTAATTAATTAATTGGACAGATCCGCTTTCTGGATCCTTTGACTTAACTTTTACAGTTTGTCCAAGTACAAACAAAATTTTGCCTAGTGGTAAATGGCGTATCAGCTCATTAACCTGTTTATACGTATTCGTAAACAGTAATACAATGAAGTTACAACAGTGATCATATAATTTACTCATATATATAAAAACAAGAGTGGTAAAATACCAAGTTTTCCAGGACTTGAAAACTTGATAAAATTGCTGGGAAAATTAATTTATTTTTCTTCTGTTCGTTAAAGCTGTGAGCAGACATGCCAAAGTAATTTTTTTAAATTTAATGAGTAAAACACTTCGCAAAAAGCTAGTCTCTCAATCATAGTGACACCCACCAGGAAAAAAAAAAGTAGGAATTGTACTTTGAAATAGGCTAGAAAGCAGCAGAAGATTACAGGAAAAGTGGGAAATAAAGTATCTGCCAAATCAAGTCTTCCAAGTCTTTGAATAAAGACGGAGTACAAAATATTAGAAATTTAACCTTTTTAAAATTATTTCTTTTCTGAAACATCTTGTATAAACTGGATCAGAAATGGCATAAGTGTAAATTCTGCATAGGTTTTGAGAGATACAAATTCATTATACTAGATTTCATTGATAGGTTTCACGCTTCAAAAATGCAGAACTGAATTAATCTAGTTACTGATCAATGAGTCAATGCACTTAAATGTATAAATCTTCACAATGAGCCTTTTAAGATCAATCAGGAAATAGATTTAGCCTAAGGAAAAATTCTTAATAGATTGCCATACAGTCACTAGAGCTAATTTGTTAAGTTTTGTTACAAAAATAAGTGTGGAACCAAGAGGTATTTACTGAAAGCAGATTTGACTTATTCTTTTTCTTTTCACAAAAAGCAGGATGCAGTGTCATTTTAAAAATAAAGAACTGAATAGCGATTTTTATTTATGTCATCTGCATTTATCATACGTAAAGCACCCAGCTGTTTTAATTTAATGATTAAATAAATTCTTAGATCCTTACTCTCCAGCATGTATTTCTTGGTAATGGGCAATGGCAGCAACCGGATATGATGAAAGAGGGAACCCCATGGATGGGTTTTGGTGAGTGTGTTTTCAGATGGTGAAAGTGTATATGGCTGGATCATGAAGTATGCTGTTAGTAAAACTACTCCCAGGGTAACCAATCCCTGCAAGAGAAGAGAAGAATAAGATTATTAGTATTACTAATTCCATTTAACATTACTCCCACGCAATAAGCATGATAGTACAAATGACTGTTGATATAAATTTTTATCTGAGAGATTCTCGAACTGTGGGGTCAGAGGTCACTGGGGATCACTATTGGAGGAGGGTCACATGGTTTGTTGCCTTGTTTATTTTCAAACCTGATCAGTGAGGTCAGCAAGCAAAGTGGGGTCGTTGCCAAAATCTCACTTTGGCTTACCACCCAGATTTGTCTTGGCAAGTTGACTGCAAGCTTCAATGGCAGGAGGACATTGTGTATCAAAACACAATTTTGCTTTTGCTCCTCATTTTACCTATGAAATCCATAGTAGTTTCGCAACTTTTGAGATACTCTCTGATATTAACAAGTCACTAATAAAAATAAGTAATATATTTATTTGTGATCCAATCGTAACATGAATGAAATCATTAGTTTTATTCACAGGAAAAGAGCGGTTGCGCAAATTAACATCGTTATACCTTAAAATCTGAGAACCATGGATCTAATCAGATCTGCAGACATTTCATCCTACGGAGATTTCAAAATGCAGTACAGGTAGTCATCAACGTACAACAGTTCGAAGTTAGGTCACTCAAAAAGGTGACTTATGACCATTTTTCATACTTATGACCGTTGTAGCATCTCCATGGTCATGTGATTTACATTTTGTTGCTTGGCAACTGGTTCATATTTATGACGGTTGCAATGTCCTGGGGTCATGTAACCATCTTTTGCGACCTTCTCACAAGCAAAATCAATGGGGAAGCCAAATTCACTTAACAAAAGCGTTATTAATTTGACAACTGCAGTGATTCATTTAACAAATATGGCAAGAAAAGTCATAAAGTGGGACAAAACTCACTTAGCAAATTTCTCACTTAGCAATATAAATTCTGAGCTCAATTGTGGTCGTAAGTCAAGGACTAGCTGTACACTTTGTACAAGAATATGTACTTTGTACAAGAATATGGAAAATACAAAACTGTATTACCTTATAGAGAATCATTAATAGAGGAAAGCGCGGGGGTCCTCTTTGCGGTTCATTTTTTTCCAAGAGTTGTTTGATGAATTTCTCAATGGCCTTTTCAGACATACCACACTGGTAACCTGTCTGTCTCACCAAGTCAATAGTCTCCGAAAGTTTATCATAAATGCTGAGTTCACTAGTCGAAAGCTCCATGTCCTCAGATGAAAAATCCTAAAAGGGAAAATTCAACACAATTAAGAAAGAAACTATTCCAGTGCCTCAAAGAAGGTGATAGAAGACAGTAGTTTTTTTCTAGTATGCCTGCCAATCTGGCTGTGTGAGTAGCAAGTCTAGTTCATTCAAACATATAATTAATGGAATCAAGGCATCAGCATTCAGATTCTTGGAATAAAGTCATTTTCTTCATTTTCATGGTTTGAGTATTCATTGACCAGAAATAGTGTGGCTCATATCTGTGTTTGTTAAGTTGCAAGCATATAAACCATTGCTTTTGCAATAGTGAAATTGCTTTGCATTCTGAAGTTCTGACTCCTACATTTGATTATTTCTTCATTGTATTTGATAAATGCAACATCCCATTTCTGTTCTTTGTTGTTTGTCAACTATTATTGATAGGCATGAAATAGTTGCAGTACCACTCCAGAAACTTTAGAGAGTTACAGCAGTTCTTGATCTGCCAATTCTGTTTAGTATAAACAAAAGAGAACACACAATTGTTGCTTGTTAGTATCTGTTTGTGGTTTACTGAGATGAATAAAATATCTTAATCTTATACATAAAATGTTTCAAACAAAGTGCCATTTATTAAAACTCAGTCACTGGTTCTTTTACCATGACATACTGCTCTATTTATGGTACTCAGCAATATAATACCAAGAGCAGCCCATACTTGCACAACAGAAAATCTGATAACATGTTTTCGGAGAAGAGAAAATATTTAGAACATTAAATCCTTCTTAAAGGACTCTTCAAGGTCCTGGTGTCTGATAACGCCATGCAATCATGCACTGGAATAAAATAACACTATTTCTATGAATGGAAAAAGACCAAAAGTGCCTGGAAATCAACAGGAGGGAACACTATGCTAATACATACAGCATCATTATTTAAAAATAATGTTTTCATCATTGTTTTAATCTTCTAACCTTCTGTTACCCATATGATGCTGAGTAGATAAGAGACGGACATCTACCCCCAATTGCACCAAGCATTTGTACAAATAATCAACACCAGCATAATTCCGGAATTATGGGAATGCACAGAGAAATAAAATTCCACATGCTTTTGTTAAGTTCTATTTACTTTATAAAATGCATTAATACAATATTTTCCTCGTTTAAGAAATGTGCTATTTATGGATATCAAATAACATAGACATGACTCATGTGACTTCTGCAAATATGATCATTTTCTGAGGAAAAAACATCACAACAGGAGCAACATTTTATGTGGATATATATTTCACCATCATTTACAGTACAAATGTATTGAACTCTGAAAGGTGTTTCAGATATGGCAGGGTAATAAAAGATAAGTGTATGTATGCACCACTTGGCATGATGTTGGTCCACAAGATTATATACTTCCTCTAACCTCCTTTCCTATGCTACGTATGTCTGATGAAACAAAATGGTTTTCTAAAAACAGTTAATAGCAATCATTTCTGCAATATGCACAATGAGTGGTTGTCGTGGGGGAAATAGGAGAGGATATTATGTATATCTTAAGCTCTTGAATGAAAGATGGGAGTTAAATTAATAAAATAAATAAGGGTAGACTTTTGTTGCAACCATGATGCTTACTTAAAAGACTGAAAAATGACAAAAAAAATGAGCTTCACTTTAATCAACACTTTATTCAGCTTCTATAACAGCTCTGAGCACTACAGCAAGTGCTGGAATAGAAAACAGATATAGAAGACATACTTAGAGCATTTAATATTAAACTGTCTGCTTATTTCACAATAAAACTCAGGCACTTGACTGCTCCTTGTGGAAAATAGTACAGAATAGGTGTACATACACACACACACACACACAGAGTTGGACTTTATTGACCTTTGGCCAAAATTAGGCAAAAGGCATCTCACTGCCAGATTTTTTTTAATGTCAGCTGCTATTGATGCTCGTAAGAGTTTTTGATTATGTTAAATATATTCAAAATGTCAACAAGACATTCAGTGCTATTTCATATATCACAAGACACTGTCAAAAGGACCAACTGGAATGCAAAACTTTATAGAACAGAATGACACTGAGGTATAATCCATAGATTACAATAAAATCTATGTTACCATAATGTTCTTTGCTGGAGTCCTGGAACATACTGTCGTACTGTACTATCTGAATGCACTAACTTAAATAACATCAGGATCAAGAATTTAATTATGGTAGATATTAAAGGGAGTACTTTATTTTAAAAAATTATCTACGCACCTGTCCGTCCATCCATCCATCCATCCTAGTGCTAAGTAACATCATATTAAGGGGGAAAGCCTTGTAAACATCACATAAGGAGAAAGCCTTGTAAAATTCAACTGCATGATTTCCATCCTTACCTACCTAATGATATAGAACTTTCCTCAATTACATGACACTGTTCAAAAACAAAAACAAAAAATTCATCCTCATCCCTCAAAGCATGTTTCCAGCACGAAATACAACCATGTCAGAAGCCTGTGATGTGAATCTATGGCCATCCTTTCTGAGACTTACAGTCACCCTACTGGCAAAAGGGGCTTGTGTTCCTCCATCCCACCTGGCTCCCTTTTGCTTTCTACCGCCACAAACAGCAAACCTGTCTGCTTCGGAAGGCAACCCCTATAACCTCATATGGGGGGGGGGGGGCTCATTCCCCGGAGGCGCGTATACGGGATTGCAGGATGCCCTATAATTTATCTGGCCACAAGTAGCCAGGAGTCCCCCAAAAGCCATTCCAGTTGCCCTTTCAAACACGCCCACTACCACCCTCCCTCCTGGCCTCGCGCCGGTCCGGCGACTTCATTCTCGCCCCCCCCTCCCGCTCCTACGGCGCGGATCTTTCACCCTCCCATCCCCTCCAGGGATTCCCACCCCACCCACCCCTCTCAAGAGATACAATCTGCAAATATCATTCCCCACCCCAGCAACAGCCTCGGTCCAAGTTTGGCGGTGCCTCTCCCGCTTCTCGACAGCGCGAACGCCTTCTCACCCCATGAACCGCCCCGGGCGGGTCGAGTCTCCTGGATTCAACATGGACCCGAGAGGCCCCTCTGAGCGAGTCTCCAGCCGCTACACTCCGGGCTTCCTGCTTCCGGAGTCGGGCGGAGCGTGGCTTCAAATTCGCAGCGGCACATTCGCCTCAGTAGCTCCCCGTTCGGCCTTGTCTTCAAAGCGCGACAGATTAAAAAGTAAAAAGAAAAAACAAGACTTTCTTTCCTAACTGGCAAAGGAAAAGTCTTTTTTTTTTTTTTGCTTTTTAATCCGTCGCGCATACAGCACTCTCGAGATAGCCGTCCTTGCAATAATGAGCCTTTAAGTTGGCAACTTTTTTTTCTGCCCACTACGCACTGAACCACAAACAAACAACATTGTAACTTACTGTCTCCAGAAAATGGGGTTTAGGTAAACTATTAAAGCCGGTGCGTCCCGTACACACAATTTGTATCGGAAGTCCACCTGCTTAACTGAGCATAAGTTTCTAGTACCCAGCGAGGCTGATAAGATTCAATTCAATTCAATTCAAACTTTTACTGTCAGAGTACAACATGTATACAATGAGATTGGCTGAACCTCCCTTCGTGCACCCACCCCACCACAATACAACTCACAGTGAAAGACAGTAAAAGGAAAAAAAAATCCCTAACCCAGTGAATCCTAACAAACACACAATCCTACTGCACCATGTGAATTTATTGCACATCACACCAATCCCGAAAGTCAATCTTACTATGTTGTTGTAAAGTTATTTTCCATTCAAAAGCCTGACAGTCCAGGGATAGGTTGGAAAGCAAATGGAAGTAACAAAGGCAAAGTAACTTCAAGAGGTAAATGCTTTTTCAGATGAGTGACAAAACTCAAAATATCCAGAACTTCGCTGCATCCCAAAGTATAGAGAAAAGCTAAGAAAGCCATCTTCATTTAAGATCATCATTGCAAAACCGATGATAAAATTAAAAAGAAAAATGACATAGAGCTGAGATCGTGGGAGTATCTTCAATAGTTCCCAGATCTGACTTTTTAAAATGTAGTCCCAAGGTAAATGCATCTTTGTTCAACAAGTGCCAGCAAAAGGATGAATAAAGTGGCTTTGCTTTTGAAATAATATATACCAAAATAATGAGTCTGAGGTAGCTTCTAGCTGCTTTTAGGGATGAAAATCTAATCAATAAATCCCAACTCCTTCCCTGTTATACCATATAGGTATATAAAATACTAAAATGCACTATTTTTCTTCCCATTCTTTGAAACCCTCTACAAATAATTTTAACACTCCTCAGCACATTTTTTAAAATCGAATTCAAATATATTAATAGACAATATGACATTGCCACCAGCTGCTTTATCCTAAATTTTAATTCTGTACACTGCTTCATGGATAAGATTTCCATTTAGTCGCTTTCTTTAAAGCCTTGATTTGTTTGTTTTCTTTATGGTTTGGGGATCTTGAATTTCTTCACTGTAAACTTTCCATTAAAAGCCTTAACAGCCTAGAATAGCAAGTCAGTATGGCACACAGGTTAAAGTGGTTGGTTGGATAACAATTGAATCAGGAGTGAAATCCAGAGGTGGGTTTCAGCAGGTTCTGACCAGTTCTGGAGAACCGGTAGCAGAAATTTTGAGTAGTTCGGAGAACTGGTAGTAAAAATTCTGACTGGCCCCGCCCCCATCTATTCTCTGCCTCCCAAGCCCCAGCTGATTGGGAGGAAATGGGGATTTTGCAATATCCTTCTACTGGAGTGGGGTGGAAATGGAGATTTTACAGTATCCTTCCCCTACCACACCCACCAAGCCATGTCACACCCACCAAGCCACACCCACAAAGCCGGTAGTAAAAAAATTTGAAACCCACCACTGGTGAAATCTTACCGGTTCAAACCGGTTCGAGTGAACAACTAGGGATTATTGGCATCGGTTTGCCAAACCAGTAGTAATCACCCCTCGTTGGCCCCACCCATGCCCGGCCGGTTGCCGTTCATCTCTTCTGGCCACTCGATATTCCACAGAATTCAATATTAAATGCAGCAGAGAGAATGCTAGCTTTTCTCCCTCCATTCAGAATGGAGCTGCTGCAGCCTGTCCCTTTAAGGAGGAAGGGAGCCAGGAGGAAACCAAGCTGCAGCCTGTCCCTTTAAGGAGGTACGGGGCCAGGAGGGAACCAAGCAGGAACAACAGCTCCATTCTGAATGGAGGGAGAAAAGTTAGCATTCTCTCCACCACAGAATTCAATGTTAAATGCAGCAGAGAGTATACTAACTTTTCTCCTTCCATTCAGAATAGAGCTGCTTCAGCCTGTCCTTTTTAAGGTAGTCCCTGGGAGGGAGGGGGACGGGGGGGAGCAGCTGGAATGGAGCCATTTTCGTGAAAGGCAGGGAAATGGGGAAGGGGATTTTCCTCCCTGTCATTCATTCCTCAATCTCTGCACAGACTGAGGGAAGGATGGTAGGCAGGAATATTCCCCTCCCATTTTCCTGCCATTTGCGACAAGGAAAATGGCTGGAAGGGGAGGGGCCAGTGAGGAGCCCCTCGATGTGAGTGATGTCGAGTTGGCTACACCCACCCAGACACATGACCTCCTCCAACAAGCCACTCTCAAGGAACCGGTAGAGGAAAGTTTTTAATTTTACCACTGAATTCAATGTTCAACAGAATTAGGCCTAAATTTATCCTTAGCTATAGAAACTCACTAGGTCACTTTGAATCAGCCATTATCCTATAGCCACTATTTTAAAAAATGAAGGAATTTTATGTATGCTGCCTTGATCTGAAGTAAATTTACAACATATAGATATTAAAGTATGTAATATTTAACGTGTATATAAATCAGCAATATTTTAGGAAGCTAATATTCAGTATTTTTTCTTAAGTGATTTTTTTTTTTTTTTGCTGGGATTGCATGAAACTTTAACTCTTGGCCATAGATTCACTTGAAATAAAACTCAAAATGCAACAGTATGAGATACAATTTATTGTTCCAATTATCATATTTATGAGTTTTGTCATTGTCATTTCACTCATTTGTTAGGTGATTCATTATCAGTATATATTTTTCTTGTTTTTAATCCAGCTTGCTTTTAAAAGAGTTGTTTTGATTAGGATCTCATTTTACTGTTGATTTTCAAATTACTGTAAAGATTTAAATTCTGGAAGAAATTCAAATTGGCCCAAGCTTAACACAAGTGATTACTTTTAAATTGTGTTGCTGCCATCTAGTGGAGACATTTCAAACAAGGTTGATCATAACAATGCATGTCTGTTGTAGCAATTTGATATCTGAAGTAAGAAAGGTACTTTTGTACACAACTGGCAGTTTTCTTGAAATCCTTCTTCTGTGCATTCAGGGCTATTAACAGATGATGAAGAAAACACACAAAGAAACAAGCAAATGGATGGCTCACTAAAAATTAAAACAACAATTTAATGTTCTGCTTGTGTCTCAGTAAACTTAATTCTATTCAATTATGTCGATTTACTATTATCTAAACAATTTAATTTAAAATCCCCTTTTCTCTGGAAATTGGAGACTTGGCAATATCATCATCCTGTCTGTGCCTTCAGGCTTCCCCACAGCTACCATGCAATGTTTTGGCTAACAGCCCTCAAATTGCCTTTTAGCAAGGCCTTACACAAAGATATGTAGCCATCTAGAGGTCAACAGAGGTTATGACTGTTTTTCACACTTATGACCCTTGCAGCATCCCTATGATCATGTGATCAAAATTTGGATGCTTGACAACTCGTTCACATTTACGACAGTTGTAGTGTCCCAGAATGATATGTTCACCCTTTATGACCTTCTGACAAGAAAAGTCAATGGGAAAGCCAGATTCACTTAACAACCTTACTACTACCTTAACAACTGCAATGATTCACTTAACAAATATGGCAAGAAAGGTCATAAAAAGGGGGGGGTGGAATTCACTTAACAACTATTTCACATAGCAACAGAAATGTTGTGCTCAATTATGGTCCTAAATCAAGGACTACCTGAACTTCTGATAACTTTTCTGCCCCCAAAATTCTATAGCAAAGATATGTTTTAATGGCCATCTCCTCAAGACTGGCCAACGTTCACACCAGTGTAGTTAGTTAGTTAGTTAGTTAATTTGTTTGTTTGTTTGTTTGTCAACAAGTACAAGGAAACAAGTAACAGTATAGATATAGACATGGACACATGAAAAAAAATTGGCACATATAAAAGGAAATAAATAAGCAAAACATAGCCATAAACACATAAAATGAGAACATATAAATGGGAACAGTAGGACAGGGACGGTAGGCACGTCCCCTTAGGGACCTCTTAAAAAACATGAAAGGTCCATGGTAGACAGGTTAAGGTAAAAGGTATGGGCATTAGAGAGACTAAGAACAGGATCAGGTAGAGTGTTCCAGACATTTACTACTCTATTGCAGAAGTCATATTTCCTACAATCAAGATTAGATCGAATTACATTGAGTTTACATAGTTGTTTTTAATCCCAGGCAAAACTCTCCTAATTTCATCAAAATGTTTTAATTTACTAAGTATTTTTTCAACTAATTGAAAATGATTTTTTAATGAAAAATCTTTCAAGAATATAAATTATTTTGAAATTGTTTTAAGTAAGTGATTTTGCAGATGTTTCATATCAATCAAAATAAAACAGAAGATGAATAATTAGGTCCAATGTTGATGAATTTATCTAGGATTATTACTAATGGCCAAGAGTTTATTTCTGATAGTGGCTCACAGGTTACATTGTGCTTTGTTTTTTGTCAATAACTGATGTCCACATTGACCAACTTTGCTACTCTCAAAAAAAGGATCAGATTCAGTTATTATCATTTCCTAGGAAGGCTCAAGGTCAGGCTAAAAAGCAAACATTAAAAATCATATAAGAAAGCAATGCAATCTGTTTCCACACAATTGCAAGAAAACTATTATATAAATATATATATATAGTTCGTTGGGGGTGTTACTTGGAACCCTGACATATATATTGGGGGAGGGGGGGTATTGTATTATTATATTAATTTATTGTGATTATTCTCTTATTAGTTTTATTGTTTTATACATGAGGTTTTTATATTCTTGTAAGCCGCCTTGCAAGAATATAAAAACCTCATATATAAAACAATAAGAGAATAATCACATAACAAATTAATAATATAATAATATAACCTCCCACCCATATATATGACAGGGTTCCAAGTAACACTGCCAACAATCTTGTAAGCCACTTTGAAGGGGACGTGGTGGCTCAGTGGCTAAGACACTGAGCTTGTAGATAGAAAGGTCGGTAGTTCGGTGGTTTGAATCCCTAGTGCCACATAACGGGGTGAGTTCCCATTACTTGTCCCAGCTTCTGCCAACCTAGCACATAAAAAGCACATAAAAAATGCAAGTAGAAAAATAGGGACCACCTTTGGTGGGAAGGTAACAGCGTTCCATGCGCCTTTGGCATTTAGTCATGCCGGCCACATGACCATAGAGACATCTTCGAACAGCGCTGGCTCTTCGGCTTTGAAATGGAAATGAGCACCGCCCCCTAGAGTCGGACACACCTAGCACATAGTGCGAGGAGAACCTTTACTTTTAAGCTGCCTTGAGTCGCCATGTGCGAATAGGCAGCAATATAAATTTCCTAAAATAAATAATTAAATGCCCAAGAGTTCCTAGGAAATAAGTGCAAAGCTTCACCTTAGAGCTTTGAATCCACCATTCATAGCCATGATGTTAACTGTTCTAGCCACCAATGGCAAGGAGCAAATTAAAGCAAATTAAAGCACAATGGCAAGAGTAGAATAAATCTGCATGTTTCTCCCCTCTCCACTTCTCCTCCTCTGCATGTCATTAAAATTCTATGGAGAAAAGAAACCAAACCGTGTATTGGGAATAGAGTACTTTATTTAAAGTTCTATGAACTGCAGCTGTACATGGATATCATATACTTAAAAATGAAATTGGTACAGTATAAAAGAAATATTATACATGAATGGCAATTCAATACCTGCATGCTTTATCATTCTTATGCCAATATTTGTCAGCACAAGGATGTCATAAACAGAAAAATGCACACTATGATATGATATGCAGAACAGAATAATAAGCAACATAGATAACTTTCCACAGATTAAAATCTTATTTACCATCAGTTGGGAATCACAAAGAAGACCCACCAAATTGTATTAATAAGCAGAGAAAACTGTATTAGAGAGAGAAAGGGGGAGTGGGTAGCTTAATTAAAGATAACCCATGCTGGTATTTCTCAAACTTCGCAACTTTAAGATGGGTCAACTTCATTTCCCAGCATGCTGGCTGAAAATTCTGGAAGTTGAAGTCCACTCATCTGCTAAGCCTGAAAATACGCTGCCATATGCTGAACTGAGCAAGGGATAAATATTGCTCTAGAAGCCTGGAGAACTGGAGTTGCAAGGGAAAAAGTGATCTGGACCGTCTTTGTCACAACCATTAAAAGCTAACTGCTGCATGAGATTCAGGTGCTCAACATTTCCAGAACTCCTTGTGACTACTAGTTCTGTAAGATGCATATGAGGCCAGTCTTTCTATTAGATAGCATAAAGTAATTTCAGGAGGCACTTTGGATTTTTCTCTAGGTGAACAGAAACAGACAGATATATAAATGGAGATGCGGTGGGAGACAACACAGCAAAAAATGTGAAATATTGTAGCTATGTGAAGAATTATAGGTGGTTCCCTCATCCAATCTCAAAGTGCAATACTTCTTCCATTATTTTTTCAAAAACCAGTATTTGTTGTTGTTCTTGTTCCACAATCCAAAACATATGAAATAAACATTTTTCCCCCAGCACTGGACTGTATTTTCAATACAGTCTCTTATAATGAACTTGTCATCCCCTACAGCAGAGCACATATAATTGTCTCTTTAACAGATATATTTTAATGAGCAATGTAAGTGACTTATAGTATTATTATAGAAATCACAGACCCCTAAATCAGATCTATTGAATTAGATGGCTGAATGCAGGGGAAATAGAGTTGATTTCATAATTGTTTAGCAGCTTTCCAATGGAGAACAGTTTGAGAATCTGTAGTGAAAAGAACAAGTCAGGGATCCAGAGTAATTCAGAGTCTGCAATCTGTAAAGTGATGACCATCCTCAATTTTCATCTGCGTGGCAAAACTTCTTAAACTATACCAGTTGGATTCAGTTCAGGTTCAAGAGGACAAACAGTATACACAATCACACAGTGGACACAAGGATCAATAGCCATCAGTCTTTTTCACTTTATATACAACAACTTCTTTTATTTTTAAGTTGCACTGGCAAGTCTAGAGCCTTCTTTTTTAATTGGTCTTCCTGAGTTTTCATCAACCTATTATAAATACAAAAACAAATAGCCTGTAGACTGTTTTGCATACTATATAGCAATAGCAATAACACTTAGACTTATATACTGCTTTATAGTGCTTTACAGCCCACTCTAAGAGGTTTACAGATTCAGCATATTGCCCGCAACAATTTGGGTCCTCATTTTACCCACCTCGGAAGAATGGAAGGCTGAGTAAACCTTGAGCCTGGTGAAATTTGAACTGCCAAATTGCAGGCAACCGGCAGTCAGCAGAAGTAGCCTGCCATAGTGCACTCTAACCACTGCACCACTGTGGCTCATATTTTCCAATATTTCTGAGACCATTTGAAGTAACAGGTCTCTTTCATGCAGTCTCCCCTTAAACAAAAAGTATATAGTAATGAAGTTCACACACATTCTCCCCTTTAATAAAAATAGTCTGGGTATAACTGATATCATTGTATTCCACAATGAATATTTAACAAAGTTTTGGTAGGAGATGACCAGATTGAATCTGAGGGAGGAGTCAAGCATGTCATCAATCTTGAGTCCCTTCGCGCCCACAAGAGATCTAAGTCCAGCTAAGTCAATTCCATTGACTCTTATCTATCACCAATTTGCCTTGAGCATTAGTAGTTCAAATTCTTGTAGAGAGTGTTAACATGCAATAAACTTTTATTCATTCATTATGTCCTGATTTTTTTGCCCTTGACAATTTCACTAATTCATTCACTGCTTAGGAAGATCTCTGTTGCTGTAGGTTTTTGGATGAGAAATGTATGAGTTTTTCCTGTCACAATCTAAGTAAGAGCTGGCACTAATTACTCACCTGACTAACTGTACTATGCATTCTCTGACATTGTAACCTGAAGCAGCACTGCATTCATAAAATGGAAGTCCATACACCTGGCACAAAATATGGAAAAGACAATGATGACAAGAAACACATACTTGTTTCGAACTGACAGATTTTACACTTAAACCAGTGGTGAAATCCAAATTTTTTTACTATGGGTTTATGGGCGTGGCTTGGTGGGTTTAGCAGGGAAAGGATACTGCAAAATCTCCATTCCCACTCCTGGGAAAAGGATATTGCAAAATCCCCATTCCCTCACCACTCCTGGGAGAAGGATATTGCAAAATTTCTATTCCCACCCCACTCTGGGGCCAGCCAGAGGTAGTATTTGCTGGTTCTCTGAACTACTCAAAATTTCTACTACCGGTTCTCCAGAACCTGCCAGAACTTGCTGGATTTCACCCCTGACTTAAACCCCAAAACTGAATCCAATTTTCAGTCTTGCTATTTTATCTGGAAGATGCAATATATCACAGTGGATATTGTCAAATGTTTGTATTCGTGTCTTGGATGGAGTGAAGTAAAGAAGCTGGGTCCTCCCCCCCAAAAAAAGGTTTTGTCATTGGCAAGTAATTTGATTGAAATGAACCCACCTGCCAATGTCAATGAAATACAGATATAAATGCCAATGAAGTTCCCTATCCTCCTTTTTAGCTTTTGTATCCTGTTTTAGTGTACCATCAACATAGGCCTATACTATTATTATTTTTCTGTTTCTTCCGGCAGTCTTGAACAAATAAATATAAAAGAGTTAGGGCCAGGGCCAGTGTTTGAACATGTTTGTTATAATTAATTTAACACTTCATCAAATAATTTATTAAACATTTGATTAATATTTTATTTAAAGTAATTAAATTAATGGCAAATGTTTCCAGATAGCATCAGATTATTTTTACCATCAGTGGAAAAATAATTAAAATGATGAGAGAAAAGCAAAGGAGTGTACCTTGGCCAAGTATGTTCCATTCTCTACAGATACTCTCCTTTCCACACTACAGTCTGTTTTGTTACCAAGCAGAAAGACAACGACTTCAGCTCCAGCTCCAGCTCCTTCCTATGAGGGAGCACAGAATTCTTCAGATATTAAATGAAATCAAAATGCTTGATTATACCTTTCAACAATAATAAAAGAAAATATATTGGGATTAAGTTTCTTAACCATTAAAAAAAACCCAGTATAGTCATTTACTTGGAGATATAAAATGTGCAAGATCTACTTTTAATTGCCTAATTTTTTACATTTAAAAAAATGGTTAGTTTACAAATAGTTGCTTTGATAGTGGCTTATTGCATAATTGTCAATGATTTGTTTCAGAACCACGTAAGTCATAGACCATGCCATACAAACCATTTCTATGATGATTCTCAGTTGTCCAGGTCATGGTTGCCTCAAAGGTGCTTTTTGAAAAGACAACTGGATTTCTTTGCTTCTTGAGGAAGATGTTTTGCTTCTCATCCAAGAAATTTCTTCAGTTCTGACTGAATCATTCAAATTCATCATTCAGATAGAGTCAGAACAGAAAAAGTTTCTTGAATGAGAAGCAAAACATTTTTCTCAAGGAAAAAAAACAAAATCCAGTTACCTTTTCAAAAAGCACCTTTGAAATACACAAATTTCAAAGTTCTGCTCCATGACCATTTTAATAACACAATTTCCAATATATATATACTTTTAAAAGTTTTTGATACAGTATTAGATCTATGCAGCAGCTGCTCAGTGCCATATACTTTTAGCTAAATTTCTAAACTGTATTAGAGTAACATCACAAAGATTGATCCTGGCAAATAGATGGGGAAGAAATGGAGGTAGTAACAGATTTTATTTTCCTGAGCTCCAAGATCACTGCAGATGGGGATTTCAGCCAAGAAATTAAAAAACGCCTGCTCCTGGGGATGAAAGCTATGGCAAGTCTAAACAGCATACTAAAAAGCAGAGACACCCCGCCAACAAAAATGTGTATAGTCAAGGCTATGGTTTTCCCAGTTGCAATGTATGGCTGTGAAAGTTGGACCATAAGAAAGTCTGAGCGCCAAAGAATTGAGGCTTTGAACTATGGTGCTGGAGAAGACTCCTGCGAGTCTCTTAGACTGCAAGGCGATCAAACCTGTCAGTCCTACAGGAAATCAACCCTGACTGCTCTTTAGAAGGCCAGATCCTGAAGATAAAACTCAAATATTTTGGTCAGCTAATGAGAAGGAAGGACTCACTGGAGAAGAGCCTAATGCTTGGAAAGATTGAGGGCAAAAGAAGAAAGGGACAACAGAGAATGAGGTGGCTGGATGGAATCACTGAAGCAGTAAGCATGACCTTAAATGGACTCCAGAGGATGGTAGAGGACAGGAAGGCCTGGAGGAATGTTGTCCATGGAGTCGCAATGGGTTGGACACGACTTCGCAACAGAGTTTGAGCTGCAATCCTTAATGTATTTATCAAAGCAATAAACACTGTCAGAAGCAGACTATATAACCATACACAGCACTGACCAGTATTTTTCTCCCTAAACTGTTTCAAATTTCTAAGAATCATCAAGATCAAAATTTAAAAACTGAGATTAAACAACAGTGGAACATAGCTGTTTATTGTTTACCTGGACACAGTTCAGCCAGTACCGCACATCTCTAAAACTGTATTCTGAGGTGATGTCATACATCAAAACAACTCCATCAGCCTTTCGGAAAAATTGCTTGGTGACACTGTGATATCTGTCAGGAAACATGTGTTATTTTTTCACAAATATGTGTGTACATACTGATTCATGTGCATGATTGTGTATGATAAAAAAAATTAAAATCTATCATAAATTTTCTTTTCAATTTCTTGGAATCTAATTTTCTTTAACAATTGAAATGTATTTTAAATAGAAGGGAAAAGGTTTTTAGAGTGTATATGTTGTTTAATATATTTAATATGTTGTTATTGTTAGGAATAGAGCAACATGGTGGCCTAGTGGTAAAGATGCTTGCCTCCCATTCAGAAGGTTGAGGGTTCAATCCTATGCAGAGGCTGATATTTCTCTCCTAGGACCCAAAGAAAAAATATCTGCTGTGAACACTGCATGGCATCAGGAAGGGCATCCAGCCAGTAAATGCTCAGCTCCATCCAGTCACTCTGACTCTATCCCAAATTAAGGGATTACAGGGTTGTAAAAAGGGAGTTTTGTTGTTAAGAATACTGTATGCATATATGCACATACTATGACTATGACATACAATAATTTTTAAAGTACACAAAGCTATAAATTTCATAAACTATACTAAACAACTATTTTAGGATGGATGGATAGATAATTTCTGAATCATAGAATGTAAGTATTCTGCTACATTAGTCAGGACCTCATAAGTACTGTGAGTAACACTATTCTGGATATCCTACTTTAACAAAGATTCTTAAAAGGCAGAATAAGAGTACAAGAATGACCAAGGCCCTAAATCAAAATCTTATACAGGTAGTCCTGAATTTATGACAATAGAGACAATAGACAATTTTGGTTGTTAAGCAAATCATTGCATGACTAGATCCAATTTTGCAACCATCTTTACTGTGGTTTTTAAGTAAATCAATGTGGTTGCTAAGCAAATCAAGTAGTTATTAAGTCAATCACCCAGTCGTTAAATGAACTGAGATTTTGCTAATCGGAAACCATCTGAGACATTCACAAATCACAATCATGTGACCACAAGATAAATGTTGTAAATGCATGCCAGTTGCCAAGCACCCGAATTGAGATTGTGTGGGCTGCAAGGGTGGTGCAATGGTTGTAACTTTGAGGATGTGCTGTTAGTCACTTTATCCAAGGCCATGGGCACCATTGTTAAAAAAGCAGTCCTTAAGCCGAGGACTATCTGTAAAAAGGGATTGAGGAGTGGGTACGTTTATCCTTGAGATAAGGGAGCTACGATTGCACTTTTCAACCACTTGATAAAGAGTCTCTATCCCACAAAGAAAGACATAGAATAATGACCTTAGATTACAAAAGGACTCATGGGATACAGTGTTAGAAAAATCTTCAAAAGGTAACAACAGTTCAATGTTGGAACTAATTACCTGGAGAGACAAATACGTTTTTATGATACTTTCATATAAAGGTTAGACAGCCTTTAGTCAGAGATGCTACAATCTGGCTTCTTATATTGATTAAGCAATTGCACTGAATGGCTGAACTGACATGAACACCATATTCCCTTCAATAACAGAATTTGCAGTTATAAAGCCATGCAACAGTTCTGGGAACAAACATTATCCATCCACATTAATCACACCAGTCTTGAGCATAGTCCAAAGTCAGTTTCCTGACATTTTGTCCTTTTTTTTGCAGCCTTTATAGTACCTTTCTTGTCCAGCTGTGTCCCACAGACGTAAAGCAAAGCATTTGCTATCCAAAATCAGATTTTTGATCCGATAGTCCATTCCTACAGAATACAATGCAATCATTTACAATAGAATTCAGATCAAGCTTCAAGCTGGCTCAAACAAAAGAAAAGAAAACAAAAACCCTGAGGAATGCAAGCAGGAATTTTACAGGTAGGAGTAGAATATTGAAGATCAATCATTTTGCAGGTGTTAATAAAATCAAGGTTTTCCCTAGCATTGCTATTTGCAGGCAGAGAATGACTTTGGATTGTCTTTCATGTTAACTATACCATTAAAAAGAAAAGAAATGGAAGCTTATGCAAAATCCTCCTAGGAGAAATGAGATAATGTAAAGAAGATATACATCCTCCCTATGTTTTCCTTTAAAAGTGTGTACAGTTCAACTTAATAACAGAATAATAACAGATTGACAAGGTTGGAAGGGGCCTTGTAGGTCATCTTGTCCAAACCATCACCCAAACAGGAGACCCTGCACATTTAAAGCATGGTTGTCCAATAGTATTATAATGCAAGGAAGGAACAACATTAGATATACAGAAGAAAAAAAATAATTTTTCCATTATTTATCAGAAGTCCTACTTAAATAACAAATGTGCCAGGACAAAAGGAATTCACTCTATTGGTGCATTATTTATATAGCTCACCATGGCACTTAAAAGGGCCACGTTGGTTGGAAGATGCCTCCAGTATACAAAAAGTTAATTATGTCCAAAAGGGACCCTGACAGAGGCAATAGGAAGCGCAATGGGACAGCTCGTCACAGCCAACTCGCTGTGGAACAACTCACCACAGGACAACTTGCTGCAGGACAATTCAATTTAATTATTCAAAGTAATTTTCAAAATAATTTTAATTTTTGTCATTCAGATTTCATTTGGTCCTTCTTTTGGCATCATTTCACTAATGGTTCTATTCCACTGCTTCTTCGATATTGGTGAAACTCTTGTCCCGCAGCAAGTTGGCTATGGGAAGTTGTCCTGTGGTGAGTCAGCCACAGGGAGTTGGTTGCAGCAAGTTGGCTGTGGCGAGATGGAAGTAAAACCAGCATTAATAGTAGGTAGTATTCAGTACAAACCAAGGACTTCCAAATCAGAAAGAGTTGCCTCTTTGTATGCTTAACATGAGCCCATTTTTTAAAAAAAAAAAATCCCAAGAAATCTGTTTTCCTTCAAGATATTGAAGGAGTTGTTCAGTTCCCTATAGCTAAAATGTTTATCTTTTCTTTTTTAAAAAAAATCCTGCTTTGTTAAAGAATAGTTCCAGCTAAAATTTATTTGCATCCTGTTGGGTAACATTTGAATATCAATAAAAACAGCTATTATTTTTGCTGTTATTAATGTAATATTACATTAAAATGACACTTGCTATCATTTATTGGTCATCTAGATTTCTGTAACCCAAATCTGATAGTTCTATTAAAAGAGGCACAAGTCAAAGCAAAATCAAAGAAACAAAGAAAACAAAACCAGACTTTTCAAAAGGAAAAACCTATATATTTTCACATATTTTCAAGCACGATTCATACCTATAGTTGCAGTCACTTTTGCTTCAAAAGAATCATTTTGCAACTTGTTTAAAAAGGAAGTTTTGCCAACATTAGAATCTCCTACAAATAGCACATTATAAAAGTGATCTGGAGGAGAATACAGAACGGCCGTGTCTTTAGAAGTTTCTTTATTCATTTGGCAATCACAAACTTCTGTTCTAACACTGCTTTCTTCATTAAATTCTGCACTGACCTCTTGATTCTTCTTACACTCAAATGGACCAATCCATCTTTCTCTTCTGCCTTCTGATGAGTACATCTTTAGCCTTTCAGCAAGTTCTGTGTGCGTTCCTGGTCCAAACATATTCTGTAACTGACTGCTTGGATTATGCCCTGCTGGTAATTTAGGTAGAGCCACCTTGGGCAGAAAATACTCTGATGGCACATTTTTCAGTACAGGATGTTGAGTCTGAGATACCTTTCTATTTAGAATTTTCATTTTTGCAGACTGGTTTGCCACACCTTCTTCAGTGGATAACTGTGGAACCTGAATGGTGTCCTTGTGTTTTAAAACGTTCTTCTTATGTTCAGGTTGGATTTCCCCTTCTAAAAGTAGAATCCCATTTTCAATTGGGCTTTTGTTGTAGTCACTGACCTGCATTGCTGAGTCTGAATGAACAAAAGATTGAATCATGGAAGCAAAGCTTTCTCTCAGTGTAGGCTCTGTAGTTTTGACTTCTGTTCTGATTTTAGGAAAATTTCCTTGCTTCATCTCAAGATCTCTGACTTGTACACAAACTGGTACTTCTCTAAACTGACCTCCTACTTCTGAAATAGCCACTTCAGAAATTCTATTTTGTACGGTTTTGTTTGTTGAGCGTTCTTTTATTGGAGACAGAGGCATGATATTTTGTTGAGAATTTCCATGATGTTTAATATGATCCAAGGGCTCCTGTTGAAAACCAAAATCATATATTTCTTGATAATGGGATCCAGACATTTTGTTCTGTGCTGCAATAGCCTCATTCAACTCTTTAAACAAAGAATTTGTATCTGAAGGCTCCTGTGGAAAGTATTGATCTTCATCTACAAAAGGCTCTATCAAAGGATCCTCTTCAGTGGAAATCACTCTTCTACAGGATTCTATATCAGCTTCAGTCATTGATGTCAAATCATCAGATGTCCTGTCATATCATTAACAATACAAAGGAAAAAAGAAATGAGTGCTCTTAAGGACACAGATCCTAGAGCGCACTGAATTCTAGTGACACAAAAGTACCTACCAGGAATATGGAATTCCTACATGCATTAAATATCCTTTAGCTTATCCATTATTGAATGAGTACAGGTTCAATTCCACCTTGCCATAATGGTACAGGTAGTCCTTGAATTACAATGGTAATTGGGACCAGAATTTCAATCACTAAATGATGCAGCTGTTCTGTTCTGTTCAGCTGTAAAGCACAATGTCACATGGCCCCATCACTTAGCAATGGCAATCCCTGGCACATCATTAAGAGACGTTCCTCATTAAGCAAGCACCAGCTTACAACTTTCTGCCTGTTTTCAACAACCAAAATCAGTGGGGAAGCCTGTAGGAAGTTACAAGTCCCAGACAGCTCAAAGACAGGGCAGGTAAGTGGCTGCTGTCAGGTGGGAGAAAGAGTAAGAGGGTGTATGAGTAGCAGGGGAGGCATGGCAGAAGTGGAGGGGTTTTGGGGGTGGCTGCTGGTTGGTGGGAGAAGGTACACAAGAGTGCACAAGTGGCAGGGGAAGCATAAGGCAAGCACAAGGCTCAGGGAAGATGAGTGAGGGTGCATGAGTGGCTGGGAGGCACAATGTGAACATGAGGCTCAGGGACAGTGTGGGACAATCTGTGGGTGGCTTGCAAGGCTTAAGAGCAGAAAGTCTGGGAGAAGGAGAGCAACTTCCAGTCATCCCTTCTGGCTTCTCCATTGACTTTGTGGAAAAAAACAGCAGGGAAGGTCACCAATGGCAATCACATGACTTTGAGAACCAGCCATACCCACCACCTGTTCAGCTCTGTCATAAAATGACTCAAATGATTGTTGAACAAGTGGTTGTTAACCAAGGAATATCTGCATTTACCCTTATTAGTATTGGGGGGAGGGGGAATGGCTTCTGCTTTTTACTAGCAGCAGTAGGAGTAAGAAGTTTGGAGCCCAGTTCATCAAGTAATAATTTTCTGTGCCGAAGGTAGATATCCACTTTTGCAGAAGATTCAAAGACGTTTTCTTTAAGGGGTTTTTTTTTTTTTTGGTCTGTTATAAAGCACAGTCTGAATCGCTTTTTCCTTTGTTCTCTACCACGTGAGTTAATGGATAATGGAGGCTCAGAATTCAAATTGGGTTTTAAGTTCTTGAATACACCTGTTATTTCACTTTTGCCTTAGAAGCTCCTGGTCCCACCTATACAAGAAACTATTCCTTTCCCTTCTATCCTATCTTTATATAAAAGCTGTTGTAGATGTGTTTTGACTCTTACTGTTGTATAGAGCTATCCATTTTATCCTCAGTCAGAATATATTCCATGTTCACCTCCTGTTGAGAGAAGATTGTCTCATCTAAATTCACAGGCTCCTTAGAGAAGGAAGAAAGGCAAGAAGAAAAAATATTTAAGATTAATTCTGTATTTAGTTTGTGAGGGGAAATGCAAAATACTATTCAGCGTGATCTACTACTGTGACTTTCCCAATTTCTAAAGAGACAATTGTGCAGCTTTTTTTTATTTTTGATGTGACAGGAACCAATGGGGAACAAAGGCAAAAAAGCACAACTCAAGGACTTTAAGAGCTCAGCAGCAATATAATCTTCCACTGAATCAAAGTGTTTCACATACATTCCTTTCTCCAGCAAGTGAACTTTTAAACTTTATTATCATTTATAAGAAAATAGCATAAAAGAAAAGTATTTATTTTCCAAGCTCTTCTGTCAGAAGCAATTCCTATAAGGAAATACTTAAACATCTTCAGTGGGACATTTCATTTCTCTGCATCATACTTTGGATTTGTTGAAGATTCTTTATTAAAGCTTTAAAATTACCTATGAAACTAGAAATAAATATCAGATTATCAGATTACATTTACTTGCTGATGACTACGTATGTATAGGAGTGAAAATCATTTTGGAAATAATAAATGAAACCATGAAGTATCCATGTGTAGAATTTCTAGAAAGTAGATAGCAGTAGGGAAAATCAAGCAGTAGGGAAAATCAAAAGTAAAATAAATACTTTTTGAACTTTATTGTAACTTTAATCTTTAAACTTTATTGATTACAGCTACCAAAGGTAGGTATAGCATAAGATTAGATATGTACCTCAGATAATTTTTGAAACTACAGTTTTATTTTTAAAAATAAGCAAAATAGCTAAACAACATTCTGTATGTATACCAGATGAATTAATTGTAGTCCATGAAAGCTTATGTAAGAAATAAATGTGTTAATGTTTAAACTTTTAAGTGCTCTTAATATTGCTATGGATGTTCCACTAAGATTGGAGGTTTTTTATATGATTTTTACAAAATTGTTAGCTATTAAAAGAGAATATAGAAGTTACATTAATAAAATTGTTCATGCTGGCGGGTTTTTTCTGTTAAAGCTGCAAAGATGAAAGATGAGAGAAGCTGTTATCCATCCATCTATCTGGATCACTGAATAAATCTTATACAGCTTATACAGAATAATTAATTTAGAAGGGAATCCATTCTGCTTCTAATCAAAGGACACAAAGCAAACAGTGACTCATATAGAAACACAGGAAATGAGGCTTTGTGAAAGCAGAACTTGTGTCCTATTAAATTCAATGACCAAGTAAACCTTAGATATTATCAGAAAGCTACCTCCAGTATTAATTCAGAAGAAAATGTTGGTGTCAGCAATGAGCAAATAGTACCTGCGCAGAGTGAGAATCCTTGCTGGTCTCTCCCTCCATTTCTGTGTCTCTGCAAAGAGAAGAAGGAACATAGCACAGAATTTTCCATTTCTTCCATGCACCTCTGTGAATTGCTTCAGTAGAGATATACACCTGATAGCAGGAATACAGTCAAAACTAATAAAGTAATGTATAGAGAGGATTGAAATACAAATGATGGTGCAAAGAGAAATGGGGTCAAGAAAAAGAGAATAATCACACTGCATCCCTAATAAAGGTTTTTCAAAAACAGAACAGCCTCTGAATATTTATTTCAAGACGTGTTAAGAGTACCAGTACAATTAAAATGCTCTTTCTCCTGCCATAACTCCACATGCTTATCCCACCTTTTTGTGCAAAATTATTGGGGGATGAAATTGAGCTGTTCTATGCTTACCAAGTTACCATGGTGCCTGTGGAGCAAATTAATAGATATTGATGGGAGTGGGTGTTTTAATGTTGCAAGCACTTATCCAGATGGGAAAAAAACCACAAGCATTTCCATTAGCTAAGAAGTGTCTCATTCAGTCCTGCAAATAATCAATCTGTTTTCTTAGCCTTAGCCTTTCTTTCATGATGGAACTCAAAGAGATGTGTGTTTCATGTCAGGAGTACAGAATATATCTCCATGCACATTTTATGGACAAAATAGTGAGAATATACTTCCCCTTCACTATTGCTTCAGTTCATTTCCTCCAAGAAATTTGAAAATGACTTTTCATTTTCTTCCCTTCTACCCACTAAAAAATCCTGAGAACAGAAAGCAAAGCTCATTGTCCTGTCCTGAGTTGTTAAAAATCCTCCTGCAGGAGCAGCAAGGAAAAAAGCCATCTCAAATCTTCCAAACTTTTGCACCCAGTTGATCTCCTGCCAAGTGGTGTAGCATGAATGGGTACAGAGCCAATCCTAGAGCAGCAGCAAAACAAAAAAAACCCCAACCTTGCAAACTTCATGTGGAAGTGTCTTAAAACAGCATTAAACAAAAATTAATAGTGAATAAAACATTGTAGTTTTATTTTATCAAAATGCTCAAAAAAGTTTGGAAGATCTTCCCTCGCAAGGGTATCACATAGGCAATAAATTGGCTTGTAAGGCTTTTCTTGGCTTGGCCTAAGAAAATAGATCTTAAAAAGAGACTTGGATTATCAATTTATGGTTCTAACCCTCACAACTTTAGATTGCTGGTTTCATACTCCCAGTAATCTCCTGCATGTTCACCCATCTTATGTTGCTGAAAAGTGAACTGGTCCAGCCTATTGGTCTTTTCATCCTGTAAATGGTAAAGGTAAAGGTTCCTCTCGCACATATGTGCTAGGCGTTCCCGACTCTAGGGGCCGGTGCTCATCTCCATTTAAAACCCAAGGAGCCAACGCTGTCTGAAGACATCTCTGTGGTCATGTGGCCGGCATGACTAAACATCAAAAGCCGGCATGGAATGCTGTTACTTTCCCACCAAAGGTGGTCACTATTTTTCTACTTGTATTTTTTACACGCTTTCAAACTGCTAGGTTGGCAGGAGCTCACCCCATTATGCGGCACTAGGGATTCGAACCTCTGAACAGCTGACCTTCTGATCAACAAGTTCAGCGTCTTAGCCACTGAGCCACCGTGTCCCTCTATGTTTCATCCTATATGTATGTTTTATTCTGTAGGAACCCTCAAATCAAATCTGAGACCTTTCAAGTCTCAAAGAAGCCCTGCATAAACATTGCAAATATACAAAAAGTTTCAACAAAATTCACTTCTAACCTATACAATCTATGGTTTTGCAACATTTACAAAAACAGAACCAAAGTGGCAATTAGGCAGCTGAGTCGAGGCAAGTAAAAATTCCCACCATTGGAAACATTAGCATTATGTGGCAAAGTTCAAAACAATTTTTTTTAAAAAAATCGCGATCTCTCATGGAATCCCAGTTGACAAAAGTTGTTCTAAAGATGAGAACAAAAGTCATTGCTTTGTGAGAGCTTTATGTCGTTTGGCCCCAAATGATCGATATTAGAATCAGCAGATTTTTATTTAATGTGGAGCTTTTGAAAAAAAGAAGACTCAGATGTGCTGCTGGGCCTAGGCAACAAAGACCAGGTCTCTGAATCCAGTTTTCCTAGCCCAAAGAGGGGAAAATCATTTAACAGCAACCAAATAAAAAACAAGGGTGGGAGATACAGGAAGACTATGGTCCTCAAAAGTGATGATGCTCCTCAACAGAGGGAGAAGAAATAGGCATCATATAGTATGAGTGGCCAGTGCACTGTGCATAGAATAATAAAATAGAGTAGAATAGAATAGAGTTGGAAGAGACCTTGGAGGTCTTCTAGTCCACCCCTCTGCTAGAGCAGGAGATACCATTTCAGACACTTGGTTGCCCACTCTCTTTCTGAAAGCATTTGGGACCAACTGAAATGTGCAGACCTTCTTCCAAGGCAACCACCCATACAATTATTAGGACTCACCTGCCTTCACTGTACAGTTGGGATATTCTATCCTTCATGACATCCAGGCACCTTTTAGTCTTTTGAAGCTGATGGAGGGTTTGTTGGAGCTGATTTTCAAGGCTGCTCTTGATTTGTTGCAGCTGCTGGGTTTGGGTGCTGGTCACCAGTTGTTTCTCCCTGAGACTGAGCAACTGAGTTTCAAGCTGAGAAATAAGAAAAATCCAGTAGAGCAGTAGAACAGTTTAGTATGGTGGTTAAGGCACCAGACTAGAGACCAGAAAACTGAGAGTCCTAACCCCACTTTAGCCATGGAAGCCGACTGGGTGACTTTGGGCCAGTCATTTTCTCTCAACCAACACTTCACAAGATTATTGTTGTGGGGCAAACAAAAGAAGGAAGAAGTATTATGTCTGCTGCCTTGAAAAAACATAATAAAGGCAGAATATAATTCTTTAGTTGGCTCCAGAGGTAGAAATAGAAGGAAGGCCAGGAATGCTGCTATCTTGGGCTCTTCTTACAAGAGAAACCAGATAGTCTGGTGGTGGTAAAACCAGATGGGACCTAGGGCTGAAGGCTTGAGGGAAGATGGCAAAGTTAATGAAACAGCTGGCACTTTTCTACTTTCCCCTCAGGAGACTCATGTCCACCATGATGCCACTTTGCCCTACCCAACTCACAACTGTATGTGCCAGCCTGAGCTAGGAATAGATGGCAAGCGAATGAGATGGCAGAGAAATCAGAGGCATTGGGGGAGGGATTGTTCGGCTGCTATCCCGGCACTTGCAACTTCTGTGGCTTCTCACTTCTTTTTCACCTTCTGAGCAGGGGTGAAATCCAGCAGGTTCTGACAAGTTCTGGAGAACTGGTAGCGGAAATTTTGAGTAGTTCGGAGAACCGGCTCCAGAGTGGGATGGGAATGGAGATTTTGCAGTATCCTTCCCCTGCCACACCACACCCAAGCCACACCCACAGAACAGGTAGTAAAAAATTTTGGATTTTACCACTGCTTCTGAGCCTCTTCAGTGGTTGTAGAGGAGGAGCAGGGAAGAAGCAGATTTATTATCCCCTACTTGCCTTTCTCCTGTCCATCCACCTTTAATAACCACTCGTCAGGTTAGGCTGTTCTGCAACTGAATGTTTTAAATCTCCCAAATCAGAATCTGGGTTAGAAAAAAGCAGATGGCGCTCCACCCATTTGAAATAACATTGACCCCTCCACACACATACACACCTTTGTAAAGTAAAATGTCCTGTGCAATTAAAAACTGGGAAATGGCAAAAACAGAGCAGATTTCATCTTTTCTCACAAACAAACAAAGAAATTGAGGGTTGGGGCTGGGGCTGCGACTGGGGTGAGGAACAGGCAACTTTTGGATATTGCTGGATGTGACAGTTAAAGACAAGAAAAGTGATAAAGCAATCTAATGTGAAAAACATTTGTTCTGTTTGAAAACAGTTTGTTCAGCCTATTCAAAGACTGGGCCTGGAAGTAAGCTTCCATTGGAAACAACCTTTGACCCGTCTAAAACTCCTCCAGGGATCACTAGGGTCCAAATGGCTGGGCTTAGGCAAAGGAAGTGATAATGTTACCAATATCTGAGAATGAATATTCTTCAACTAAGCTATACATAAGTTTATTTTTCTTTTATGTTTCCACCTAGCGCAACTTTGTTCCATAGGTAAACAAATCTCTTCAGTCTTGTGACCTCCCAAAGGACTGCAATTTGTATAACTTCCCACCCAATGGGAATTCTAAGCGTGCAATTACAGAATTATGAGGCTTGCACTCCATCAGTAATTGCAGGCAGTAAATTGGAAGCTGGAAGCAAAAGTTCAAAAATACCAGAATAGTTTCAAGAGATACCTCCCTATGGCATTTCAACCTGTCCAAGAAGATCTAGAAGGGAGGTCTCCCTCTGGATTCTCACTCCAAAGGAGTGTCATCAGCAAGGGCCACCTGGGAGAGTTTGCTCAGTTACTGCCTCCATTGGAACAACATCTCTCCCAAGCTCAGGCTGTCACCAGCCTTGCAGCTTCATTAAAGCTATTAAGCCCTGAGTGTTCCAGAAGGCATTCAGGGTGGATGGGATTAGGCCCCTCCTACAGTAGTGTATGTTATGTACTTGGGTGTGTTTATTGTTCTTGGTGGTTCGAAGGAAGAGTATTGCTTTAATCTTGTTACCGGAAAGTAGGAATGCAATCTGCTTGCTTGGCGTCATTAATAGTTAAAGCAGGTAAGAAGCCTAAGTAAATAAATATTTCATAGCAAGCTTCTAAAGTGGTGTCACTTTCTGCTTGCGGTAAACAACAGCCAGTGTTTCTGCATAAAATTGAAAGTATTGAAAACAGCAGCTTCAAAATGATGATTTGAAACAAAGGCAAACTTCCAGCAGGTGGCGCTCCTTCTGTTGCAAGAAATAAACTCCTATCAATCAGGATGACAACATAAAGTATATTTTTCAATCTGAAAGTGGAAAAATGCCACAGTGCTGTGAAAGATTGAAGAAGTGGTTGCAATCAGATGCTCTTGCTTACTTCGTGTGCCACTGATATTTTACCTCTTTTTGATCAATGAGGGAATGCTGAATTTCCTGTTCTCTAACATCCAATTCTTGCTGCATCTCCGTGTAATGTAACTGACTCCTGGCTTTACTCTGCAACAGTAAATTGTAATGAAACTATAAGGTTGCAAAAAACAAAAACCCCAACAACCAACCACCCAAATGCATTTCTATACATGAAGCTTGTCTTCTATAAATCAGGCTTTGAAGAGAAGGTTGCCCTATACCCATGATGGCGAACCTATGACACACGTGCCAGAGTTGGCACACAGTGCCCTCTCTGTGGCCACACGAACCATTGCCCCAGCTCAGCTCCGCCGCACATGCATGTGCACCTACTATGGGCCAGCTGGTCTTCAGGTCTCTGCCGTGCATGGATGGGAGTGGGGTGCATGCAGGGGCACACATGTGTGGGGAGTGGGGAGCATGTGGGGCACATGCTGGGGTGGATGCACAGGGGGTGCATGCGTGGGGGCAGGGTGCATGCACAGGGGTCAGACATGCATTGCATTTTGGGAGTTTGAGCGAGTGCTTTGGGCACTGGGTCCGGAACAGATTAGCCATCACTGCCCTATACCTTTGGAGAAATTGTCAGAAATTCAGGTTTCTGGACAGACTGGCAGCCATAACTCTTCCATGATAATTTATTCTATATCCATCCGCTCTTGTTTTGTGTTCTGGTACCCAATGCTCATGGCCCTCTCTGTGGATTTCACTGTTGGGTCACCCATCCTAAAATATTTTTACAATATTTGGAGTTCCCCACTGATACTTCCTTATTATGCATGGATGGTGCCATTGTGAAAATATAACAATACACAAAGATTATCTATTAGTAAGCACGTAGAAGAACATAAATAAACCCTAGTGTGGCTAAAATGAATATGTAATATTTAATGTAGGGGCACAATGGCTCAGAGGTTGAAGACACTGAGCTTGTCCGCTGGCTGCCTGGGTTCAAGACCAGAGTGCCATGTGACAGGGTGAGCTTCCATTATTTGCCCCAGCTCCTGTTCACTTAGCAGTTTGAAAGCATGCAAATGCAAGTAGATAAATAGGTATCACTTCCATGCGCCTCAGCGTATAATCACGCTGGCCACATGACCACGGAAGTGTGTTCAGACAACACTGTCTCCCTCAGCTAAGAAATGGAGATGAGCACCACCCTCTAGAATCAGACATGGCTGGTCATGGGAAACCTTTACCTTTAATATTTAATGTGTGTTGTAATGTAATGTTCAATTTCAACATCAATGCACAGAGAATTCCACACTTTAATGTTTTATTGTAAAGTGATACGGTAAATTCATCTTGTATTTACTCTAGAATCAACACTGAAAAGTAATAGAGGTGAAAAGCCATAATAGCAAGAGGTATATGTCAACCAGATTTTTCAGCCAGATTTCTCCTTTCTACATTATAACTTTTAATCCCTGCCCTGGCGGAGGCATCATTTAAATAATGAAGTCTAAAATACTAGAAGGTACCACATGGCAAACTCAGGATATATTCTGGAAAATAAACAGAAGGGTTGAGGAAAAGCATGCAGCTTCTGCCTTCACCTGCTAATTTCTGTCAAATAATTTAGAGTACAATAGTCCTTGACTTACAACCACAACTGAGCCCAAAATTTATGTTGTTAAGTGAGACAGTTGTTAAGTGAATTTTGTCCACTTTACAGCTTTTCTTGTTATAGAATTCATATTAAGTGAGTCACTGCCGTTGTTGAGTTAGTAACACGGTTGTTAAGTGAATGTGGCTTCCCCATTGACTTTGCTTGTGAAGGTAATCACAAAACCTCGGGACACTACAATTATCATAAATATGGATCAGTTGCCAAGCGTCTACATTTTTATCACATGACCAGGAGGATGTTGGAATGGCTGGAACTGTGAAAAAATGTCGTAAGTCACTTCTTTCCATTGTCAATGTGAATGGTCCCTAAATGAACGGTTTTAAGTCAAGGGCTACCTGTTTTATAGTCAGATACTTTATGTGGCTCTTTCCTTCTAATTTGGAAGGGAATAAAATGAAAGAAACTAATATACAAATACGTATTTAAAAGAACATAGAAAAAAAGGGAAAGGGAGGGACCCTATAAACAACATAATACCTAAGTACCTAAGTAACACATTTGTGCTCCTCCCTAGGAACATGTCTGCTTTAGCTAGAAGAAAAGAAGCTGGTAATGGCTTTACAGCAGGGGTCTTCAAACTACAGCCTGTGGGTTGGATATGGCCCGCCAAAGTCATTAATCCAACCTGCGTGGGACCACGAGGCTGCCCCACCTACATCACCCCACCTACCCACCCTCCCCCACCCGCCTTCTGGAGGCCAAGGAGGCCAAAAGCAGGATGTGCAGAGGCCTGAAGAGGCCAAAAATGGGCACTTTTTGGCCTCCCCAGCCTACAGAGAGAGACAGAGAGAGGGAGGGAGGGACACACACACACTCACTCACACACACACACACACACAAACAGAAATCCCTCACCCCATCCCACCCCCAAGGTAGCCACATCCCTTCACTAGCCTGCTTTCCATCCCAGGAGAATAACAAATTAAAGTTTAATTTATGTGTATTGTTTAATGGACTGCTAAATTGGCCACGCCCACTCAGTCACATGACCACCTAGCCACACCCACCCAACAATCCACCTAGTGACCACCTAGCCACTGGCCCCCCAACAATCTGAGGGACCATGAATTGGCTCCCTGTTTAAAAAGTTTGCGGACCCCTGCTTTACAGAGTCCTTATATTTTCACTACTTCAGGCTAGGTCAAGGGAAATGCAGAATGACTATTTCAGGGTAAGGGAAAAGATTTGTATTTTTGTACTGTATCTTCCTACAAAGAGTAGGAGAGTAGTCTCAAGACTACGGATTCCCAAGAAAGGGAATCCGTAGTCTTGAGACATTACAAATTGTAATTCCTATCCTCTCACTCCCTTATATGTTGAGAATTGGTACTCTACTCTTTTCTGATGAATGTGAAGTTATTAAACATTTATAATACAATACATAAATTCTCTAATATACAACCTGAAGGCAACTCAGTTCTGAATGCCCTTCTGGAAAAAGACATTTATTCCTCTTCCATTTTTTGAATATTGGGTGCTCTGATTTTCCTAGACCTTTCATGTTATACATTTATTTAATTTTTATAGCCTGCGCCAATCAGAATACAACGTAATAAAAGTATAACATGGTACACAGATATAAACCAACCCACCAGCTCCATGACAGACACCGTTAACAACGAAATAAGGTTGAAGGCTTGGAGGAATAGAACTATCTTCAGTCTATTTTCAGGAGGAAGGAACTTTATAAACACCTCTGGAGTTTAGAAATTCCAAAATGGGAAGGGGGAGATGACTGCCATGGAAAAGGCCTCGTATTTCATCCATGTCCCCACTGGATGACCAGATTCAATTCTGCTTTTGTAGAAGAGGAAGATAAACACACCCTTCCCTCTAATTATTATATAGGAAAGTAATCCCACATTACGATGTTGCAGGTAAATTTGCCCTGAGTTACTGAGAAAGGGCAGATTTTTTCAACAAAGGATAAATCCTGAGAACTGGCGTGGTCCAACTGGGCACTTACCTCATGCTGCAGTTTTTGTTTCTCCCGCTCAATTTGCTGCTCCATTTCCTCATATAGCTTCTGCACCTTCTTATTGTGATCAGATATTTGTCTAGCAGAGTGCCAATAAAAAGATGTTAAGGAATGTTTATGCACACAAAGAGACTCTTCAGCTGTTACTACGCTCATTTATGCTCAGTCTGCTCAGTAACTAATTTTACAGGAGAACTGTTCTGTAACACTAGCCCAACCTCACCAGTTCCCTTAAGGTAGATAGACCAGAGGCCATTGGTATGCCCACTATTTCTTCTACTGCTATTCCTTATATTTTTCCAAAGCAGCCTTTCCCACTGTAGCTATTCTTAGCTATGTTGGGATTATCATTCACAGATGTTGCAACAGTTGTGCATAGCCCCATTTTAGAGGAAGTTATTTTAAAGAAACAAAACTGTCCATGAAGTCCTAATTTAATTATGTTTACTTTGTTAAAACTAGAGGGTCATATATAGTGCCAACGTGGAAAAACAATAGACCTCATGAAAAATCTGGCCTCAAGCATTTGCAGCTATCAATAATGACTTCTAATTCCCAATTATTAACTTCTTCTCTCCACTTCACTCAATTATAGTTTCCATGAGGAAAACTTGGCGTACTAGATTGGCTACAAAACACTATCCCTGAACTCAAAATTCTCTAATCCCAGGTGTATGTGCTGACCTCATACAACATACTGAGCCAAATCCAAACAAGCAATGCCAAGGCTTAAACCAATATGCCGGTTCAGCAATTATGTATTAACTCTGTTAACTGTGGCTTATCTGACGAACCATAGTTCAGCAAAATATGCAGGATTTGTGAACTCAGGCTTTATCTCTTGATAAAGATTTCTGAAGCTAAAATACCTGCCTTCTTTGCCTTTTTCTGATGTAGGCATGGTTCCTACATTATAAAAAACAATGGTTTATTTTAAAAGCAACAGTAGCTATAACATGCTATGCTGTATGACCATGATGGCGAACCTATGGCACAGTGCCACAGGTGGCACACAGAGCCATATATGTGGGCATGCGAGTGTTGCTAGCTCAGCTCCAGTGTGCATGCGCACGCCAGCCAGCTGATTTTTAGGCCTCCTGGCCCACCAGAAGTCAGGAAAAAGGCTGTTTCCGGCCTCTGAAGAGCCTCCAGAGGTGTTGGGGAAGGCTGTTTTTGCCCTCCCCAGGCCCCAAGAAACCTCTGGAGCCTGGGGAGGGCGAAAAATAGGCCTACTGGGCCCACCATGCCATCATATGAAAAAAGCGGGGGGGGCATGGGGGGTCACGTGCGTATGCACAGGGGTCACATTGAAATATGGTGTGAGTATGCACATGTGTGACCCCCGCACTCCCCCCACTTTTAGCATGTGACGGCAAAAAGGATAGCCATCACTGCTGTAAGATTTACAGATCTCATGACTATATTTTGCATATCACACTAGTCATCAACAAATCAAGCACCACAACTTAGTATGTTATGTAATTCAGGTACTGAGGGTTTTTTTTTTCCCATTACAGTTTCATAGTTACTTTTCCTAGAATTGTGCTGCTTTCCCCATTTTAAAAATCTGTTAATGAAAAGACATTCCATACTTCTGTTTCTGTATATCGACCTACATTTTCAGTAGTAACTGTATCTTTTCTTTTTCATGCTTAGCTTCCTTGATCAAGTGTGTCATTTTAGCCAAGAACTCCTTCAGATTTCCCAGCAGATGTGGTTCTGCTTTCCAGAGCTGCACCCAGATCTTCCAGATTTCTGACTTGCTATAATAAGAGGAGAATTTATTGCTTCCTGGTCAATATTCTGGTTCAATTGCTTTTATTATTTTAGCTTATCCAAGTTCTAGTTGAACATGAATAAATCAGCATGGAAATGTGCATTAAGGCTGAAACGTTTCTATTGCCAGCATTGAAATATCCATATTTCCATATAAATTGTCTTGGAAGTGATTCATTTACAGGTAAATCACAAAAGATCTTGGGTAAATGAGATATAATAATATATATGCTAACTTGATTTCAATCACATCAATTGACAAGTGTAATGCTTGCTGCTAGTACTTAGTGTTCCAGCTGGAGATAACAGCTGCAAAATATGCTGTAAAGGCACATACGAAGATAAATGGGATATCTAGGGATAGAGGGCAGGAGGAAATAAACTTTTCCTTGTTTATGTAAATAAACAAGGAAAATATTTCTACCTATGCTAAACTAAGCAGCTAAAACTAATTTTGCTGGAAAATCAGAAACAGATTTTACACCTGATTGATGGAACTTGAGAGTTCTAGTAAAGAAACAAACAAACAAAAATAAAGTGCCATAAGTCTTGTTTTTGTCTGTCCTTTCTATAGTGGGTTTTTGTCCCTTGTGATGATGCTTTATTTTTCTGGTGCTTTATTTTTCAGGTCCTTAGGGAAATTTAATTTTGCAACTTCTTTAGCTAAAATTGCATGGCCAAAGCACAAGGCTTGGCTATTAGATTTCAAGGGCACAATCAAGGAATTTATAGATGTCTTGCAAAATGGATGGAGGTTAGATCTTCATCAGCCATCTTTCCTTTAAAGCTTATGGGATCACCTATATCACCTTTAAGGCCCTTATATTAATTTAACCTGTTGATTTGTGTCAAATCCATTTCTCTTTCATTCCCATCCTGCTTCCATTTAACTGTGAGAATCAGTATGAAACATACATAAAACTATCATATTGTTCTTACTCTTCAAAGACATTATCAGCTCCCAGTTGGTTAATGAAAGACTCAAAATGTTTCTTCTCCTCACTATTAATTTCCTCCAGGGACAAGTTTGAAGTTGCCTTCATCAAAGCTGTCTTCCTCTTCCTCTTCTTTTGTTATCAAGATCTGTGAGCCCAAAAAATGCCCTGCAAATAAACAAATGAAATCATACCACAAACTCATGTGGCTGAGTACAGTATCATGGAGCTACTATATGAAAACTCCTTAGTGCTAAGGTTTCTCAACCTTAGCAAAATTGAAGATATGTGGACTTCAACTCCCTCTAAGACCACCTATAAGATAAAATGAAAGAAAAGTGGGAAGGTGGCACAAAAGAACTGACATTTGAATTTTTATCAAGATTTGCTCATTCACTATTGAACTCCTTAACCACAATAAAACAGAGTAACTAAAAGCTTCACTTTACCTGCATATCAGACCATGGAAAACTTCTTTGCTTTCATCAATCCCAGTTCTTTTCCATAAATAAATAACCCTTCTTCTGAGAATATCTTTGTAGGATTTCCCAGGGACTAAGTCTAAATGTTCTGCCAACATTAGCCGACATTCTCTACTTGAACATGGTTGACAGCTTGATTGGGTGGGGAGGGTATTTATTCTTAATGTTTACATCCTCAGTAGCCTTATTATTTTGACAAAAGAGACACACGTGGCACAGTATTAATATTTAACTGGACTAACATTTCACTCATGAACTTTTGTACAACAAATTAAGCCTTTTTTTAAAAAAATTAAATTTATATGCTGCCCTTCTCCGGAGACTCAGGGCGGCTTACAATGCGTTAAGCAATAGCCTTCATACTTTTGTTTATACCTGCTTAGTAGGGCTTTCGCCCCCCCCCCAAGTGGTGTTCTTTTTTTATACAAAGTCAGTTTATTGCCTCCACAATCTGGGTCCTCATTTTACCTACCTTGAAAGGATGGAAGGCTGAGTCAACATTGAGCCTGGTGAGATTCCAACTTGCAATAATTGCAGGCAGCTGGTGTCACTTTAACACCACTTAAGCTGCTGCTTAAGCTGCTGCGCCACCAGGCTCTTACCAGCCTTAGTTAATTGAAGCATAGTTTATATAACACACTGAACCACAAATTATTTTTTTCAGCTGGCTGAATTCAGATAATTCAGAACTTCAATCTAAAGAATCCCAGGGTAATTTAGGTCAGTATTTCTCAACCCCAGCAATTTCAAGAGATGGGGGGCTTCATATTCCAAATTTTACCAACTAGCATGCAGGCTATGGAATTCTGGGAATTGAAATCCACATAACTTGAAATTGCTGAGTCATAGAAACACTGGTCTAGGGCAGGGGTGTCAAACCTACTGCCTAAGGCCACACTGGCCACACCCACACCAATTAGCGAAGTGGGGAAAGTCATGATATGTCACGTGAGGATGATGTGATGACATAAATTTGACACCCCTGGTCTAGGATATTGTATAAATCCAAGCATGGGTAACCGATCGAAGTAGATTGTTCCAGGTGTACAGTATCGGTGCATTTGCTTGTTAATTGAGACATTTTTAAATTAAACTTACTCAAAGATTATAGAAATTAGAACCAGGAATATAGATTTACATACTTCAGCATCCAGTGTGGACAGTTGCAGAAATTTCCTGATCTAGTAAACATTCCTGGGTTCTGAAGTGATTTGGCTACTTAAGGATGCCAGGAGATTTCCTGCACCTGGAAAGAAGAAAATATCTTTCATATGAGTGATCTATTTTCTTAAGGAACTACTTTCATAATATCTGATCTCTAATTTCTAACTTCCTGGTTCTAATTTGGCTGTTACTAAGCGCCAAGCTCAGGCAATAGATCAACAATATTTATAGCCTGTAGACATTTTTATTTCCTACCCACAATGATTTTTTTGGCTTATAATAAAATATATTTAAAATGTCCAGCTGCCAGGTGTGGGGAGGCTGTAGCATGTATATAGTTTGCAGAAAGTTCTGTGCTCAATACCCAGCTTTTCTAGCTGATGGATCAAGGAGAACTGCAAGAGGAAAATTATACTCTCTCCTATCATTTTCAGGGGAGGATCATAATCACTGTAAACACTTACTGTAAAGTAAGCTATAAAACATGATTAACATAGCTTTTGAAAACAGACAAATTCTCAAGAATCCATGTAACATACTGCCAAGCTCATTCGGTTTCTGTAGCTCACCTTCCTTCCTTCCTTCCTTCCTTCCTTCCTTCCTTCCTCTCTCTCTCTCTCTCTCTTATAGACATTTTGTGCTTTTAACAACTGCCAGATGAGATTTCAGTTTGTCAAAAGAGGCACAATAAGGAAAAGCCAGTGCATTTTGATATGCTGCACTTGGCTTGTTTTTGGAAACAACTCAGTTTCAGAGACTGGATTCACAGATGTTAAGCCATAGTTTGTTTAACTACAGGTTCTAAAATATGTCAAGAACTTAGCTGCGTTCACTCAGTCATACACCAGGAGTTCCAATCTACTGTAACTTACTTTATGTCATATGCTAAACCAAAACCAGTCAAAACACATTATGGCTTAAAGTTATGTATGAACTCAGACCCAATTTCCACCATTAAAATAAAATCTAACTTCAATTTTTTAAAAAATAAGCTTTCTCAGCCAAGTGAGAAATGAAGCATAACTTGAAATTTAACCCTGGCTGAACTCTTAAAGAAACTTACCTGTCAATAAAAAGATAGAGCATTTAGGGCTCTCTACGGTGCAGGATTCATCCACTTTAAGAAATAGTTCCCTTATTTTATTTTTTTTTCAAGAGGAAGTTACTGCAATTGCAGAGCAGGGGGAGGTTTCATCTGCTGGTTCATTTCATCAGCTGCTCTGAACCATCAGTTTGTCATTTTCATTCTTGCTCAACCCACCTCTGGTTTAGTTAGAAAAGGACTATCCCTTTTTCTAAAGATTTAGGCGCCATTTGGCTTCAAGGCAGCGCTTCTCATGCTGGGGAATTATGGGAGTTGAAGTCCACATGTCTTAAAGTTGTTAACGTTGAAAAACACTGCTTTAAGGGCATGCTGGAGGCTATATTTCACAAACCAGTGAGACTGAACCCAGGAGAACACCTAAAACTGATTTTTTTTTCTTTTTAATTTAATTTATATGCCGCCCTTCTCCGGAGACTCAGGGCGGCTTACAATGCGTTAAGCAATAGCCTTCATACTTTTGTATATACCTGCTTAGTAGGGCTTTTACCACCCCACCCCCCAGCGGTGTTCTTTTTTATACAAAGTCAGCTTATTGCCCCCACAATCTGGGTCCTCATTTTACCTACCTTGAAAGGATGGAAGGCTGAGTCAACCTTGAGCCTAGTGAGATTCGAACTTGCAATAATTGTAGGCAGCTGCTGTCACTTTAACACCACTTTAAGCTGCTGCGCCACCAAGGCTCATATGTTTTGTTTCTTTTGCATTTAATTCAGATTAAATAGGTAAAGGTTCCCCTCACATGTATGTACTAGTCGTTCCCTCTAGGAACAACTAGGGGGCAGTGCTCATCTCCGTTTCAAAGCCAAAGAGCCAGCGCTGTCCGAAGAGGTCTCTGTGGTCATGTGGCCAGCATGACTAAACACCAAAGGCGCATGGAATGCTGTTACCTTCCCACCAAAGATGGTCCCTATTTTTCTACTTGCATTTTTACGTGCTTTCAAACCGCTAGGTTGATAGAAGCTAGGTCAAGTACCGGGAGCTCACCCCGTTACGTGGCACTAGGGATTCGAACCGCTGAACTGCCGACCTTTCGATCAACAAGCTATTTATGTATGTATGTATGTAATCTTACATTAAATATGGCATTTGATAACTTTTAGCACTTAGGAATGAGGACATTCCTAAGATTCTCAGCAACCATTCATACTAATGGCATATATTGTATTTCTCAGAATACCTTTTGGAGAAATTGGCTTTTTTTCCATATTTAATGCAAAATTAGAAATTTGTTAATTACTCTTTGTTGTGCTAAATGTAAGACAGAAGCTCAAAATGAAATTATTTTCCAAATCAACTCTACACAGGCCATTTTTCTGAGTAAGTAAAGGATGGCAACAACTTATCACAAATTCTTGTCAATCTTGGTTCATGCAGCTGTGACTGAGGTAGAAATATATTTCAATATTGTATAATATAGAAAAATACTTTCTATAGTATTGAATAGTACTATACTTTCTATAGTATTATGGAACAAAGTATTTATGCAAAGGTGCAGTCATGAATTTCTATGCTGGAAGAGTTTGTCTGAATCTAAGCTGGTCTGAGATGGCAGCCAATAATTTTTTTTTTCATTCAGGTTCATTGCTGTTTTTCCTAACAATACCTAACTGTATAATAACTTGCTTCCCTTTCTGCCACATTGTTGATTGTAAATGCACATTGATTAGCTGTTATTAAAAGGGACATTTTAACAAGCAATGGTGCCTTTGAACCAATGTGTGCGTTGCTTATCTCATGCTAAGTTAAGACTTGGGAACAAGATGTCACAATCAAAAAGTTAGCCTGGATAGAAGCCATAAAATGGAATTGTACCCTAATAACATCCTACAAAATTCAAAATTCAACTGTATTATGAGTTGATCATTCTAAGGATCAATATAATTACAGACCCAGGCTCCTGATTTTTTAACCTAATTCATAGTTTAGGTGAGAAAAGCACTTCAAATATTCACAGTACGGCAGTAACTATGGACTTTTGTATTTTATTCAATAATCCCTAGAGTTTAGACTATCTTATCAAGAACACATTGTGTATTAACTTTTTCCAAACAGGATTTATTAAGTGTTTCTAGATTATGCCATGAAAGATACAGAAAGCTCATAAAAAACTCTCTCTTCAGGCTACTTATATAGAAACCAATCAATTGTACTCTAATTTCTTATACTTTCCCCACTATCACTTTTTCCTAGGTTCACACAATATCCTAATTATAACAGATTGTTTTGGCTTAGTGTATGGATCTCACCCACTGTAATTAATGGTTCAGTGTCTTTCTATAAGACCAGTTAATGGTGATTTATTCAGTAAACCACAATTAAGCAAACCAATTATTAAAATACAACAACGGAAGTGGCTGTGCTTGATAGAACTGCTATTTCCATATTGCACTTATCTATGATTAACTAAATTATGATTTACTCACTGAAATGTCAGGTTTAAAGGATATTGGCTAGTCTGTAATTCAGTAGATTGTTCCACTGAATTTTTATCTTGATAAAATATTTTGTAAAGTCCTTTACCCTTTAAAACTATTATTTTTAAAAGCCAAACAAATGTCATCACTGGACAGAGCACTAGTATGCTCAATTCTAAATGAAGCATGCAAGAAATTCACATCAGACAAAGTGCTGTTCCATTATGAAGTGGCTTTATTTTACTCCCAGATTTAGTTCAGCAGCATTATATTCACAACTGGATTAATGCTCAAGAATCCCAGCATTATCCTGAATGTAAAAGTGCAACTGTCAAAGTGGCCAGATGTTTCTATAGAAATTCTAACCAAAAACTTCAGAAGACCCTAAGGAAATTTATTATATAAAAGTGCCTGAAGCTGTTTATCTGATAGGTTGGCCCTTATGCAGATGGCATGAACCAACATGAGTCTCCAAAATCAAGCAAGCAAGTTTCTCTTTCATGCTTAGAACTGAATGTTTGCAAGCTGCAGATGACCTGATAAAAGAAGCAATTTCCCACAAACACCACGTTACACTACAGTAACTAAATTCTGACAAGGGACCCTTGTCCCTAACTTATTACAAGACTGCAATAAAGCCATTGCACATGCAAGCAAATTTGCCATTAAGGTGGGTTCCAAAGTTTTGATTATAATAAGGCCTGAACTTTTGATTATAATAGCACACTGTACCCAGGATTATTTGATAGGAAAGTGCAACAGCAAGTATTTATAATAGCCCCAAATTCCAAGCAAAAGTAATCTGTAAATTAGATTATCTCATATTAATTTAAGTAATACAATTGCCAGTTTGACTCTTATTTAAAGTCACTTGGAGAACACAGGCAGCTATAGGAATTAGAGAAAGCAAGTCTGAGTCCTTGTATCAGCTTCTATCACTAAATTGCTATATCAGTGAAATAAGGCAACAGAAAGTTAAAGATTATACTACATCAACTCTTGCTGGCACACACTATTTTCCCTCACTAATCACTACAGTGCTACATAATTACAAATGGTCTGCATTAAAGAAGATTCAATGGCTAATTAAAGTGGCAAAGAACATACTGTATGGAAGAAGCAATTAAGACAGTAGTGAAGTATGTCAGATTTTATGATTATACCCAGGGATGCTATTCAGCAGGTTCTGACAGTTTCTGGAGAACCGGTAGCGGAAATTTTGAGTAGTTCGGAGAACTGGCAAATACTACCTCTGGCTGGCCCCAGAGTGGGGTGGGAATGGAGGTTTTGCAATATCCTTCCCCCAGGAGTGGGGAGGGAATGGGGATTTTGCAGTATCCTTCCCCTGGAGTGGGGTGGGAAGGGAGATTTTGCAGTATCCTTCCCCTGCCATACCCACCAAGCCACACCACACCCAAGCCACGCCCACAGAACCAGTAGTAAAAAAAATTGAATTCCACCACTGATTATACCTGTCCCTCCTACAAATATTATGTGTTGCATCTTGTTTTTTGTGTTATTGGGAGACAATTATATCATGTATTCCTGTACAGTTATATAACAAAAGGACATATAAATTACCCAGAAAAATAACTGATAAAGGCTACAATATTTACAATATTTCTAACCCTACCCTCTTCACAGCAGTAAGTGTTACAGTTTAATGCACACTTGTATCCACCATAACCTAGATTCTTCATCTTTAAGAAAACCCCTTCCGAGCCTGGGGAAAAAACCCCAATCCATTCTTTTCCACCTATTTAAACACAATAGAGTAAAAGGTTGTAGGAAGATCAAAGTCTAAGATATTATCCTATACTTCTGTTGATTCCTAGACCTGCACCCGCATATAGTGAGTCATCATATCAAGCTTTTCCTGAGGCCCATAAAAGGTGACAAGTAAATGACACACAAAACAGACAATGGCCCTCTACACACTTGGCCTTTTAGATATGATTCCTCCTGCTGCAACAAGCATATTTAAATGTAGGATTTGACAATATTTCATTGCACATAAGAATCCAGTGCTATCAATGATAAAAAAAATTATATCCTTCTGAAGTGTTGTACTAGTCCACTAAAAGAAGTTTACATAAAGTAAGAGATTTCTGGCTCTTCAGAGAAGGAACTGTAATGCTGATTAGCTGGTCCTTCAAAATAGCCATCCTGCATGAGTTCACTGGGTGTGGTACCCAAGTAGGTCATTCCAGCTAATAATAATAAAGACAAGTCAAAATCTTCATCAACAGACTACATGGATGGACTTTGCTTGCAGTGTTGTTATCATGGCTTTGGCTTATATGGGCTAGTTCGTCGCTTTGAACCATAAAAGTCTAGAAAAGAGCAGAAAAACAAATTAATTTTTTTACTAAAAGGGATAAGACCAAGTGCCCAAATGGGATTCAAACATTTCCATAAGTCTGCTCACAGATTTGAGTACAAACATCAGCCAACAAGGCCTTGCATCTCCAGAACAATCATAGCTTTGGTAAACCTTAATATTGCAGTGTTTGCTTGTTTATTAGGGCATACACTCAGGAAATACATTTGAAATAATAATTGTATCACCAAATGCCAGTTTTTGTTTCCTTTTCCTTTTCTATTTTTCTATTCTATTTTTCTATTCTTTTCTATTTTCCTATTCTATCTTTTCTATTGTCACGGAAGACATGCAGCCTGATAAATGTGATTGGGTAGAATGAATACTCCATCTATAATTTTACATATTTTTAAACCAAATACATAAAATGTTTCAACAGGGTGTCTTTATACAGATTTGTTATGTTTACAAATTAAAATGAATTTACTTGCACAGTTCCCAATGATGAATGAACATTAAGTTTGTTCAAGATTAAATACACACACACAAGCTGACATATCACACTGTTCTTAACATCATCTGTGGCAATTAAGTATCTTCTAAAAGTCAAGACACAAATGTCCAATTTTAAATACAGTATTAAGCCCAAATTGTGAGGTTTTTTTAAAAAAAATGGGATTTGGGTTTTATAAAACTTCATTTCAGTCTCAGTTCTGAATATTAACAACTCCTTGAGTTAACACAAAGAACAAATAGAGCTGCCCCATTCTTACCTTTGATACTTGTCTGCTTTCTTTTCAAACATCTGGAGGAATCAGCCTTACAAGCTTCAAGGCCCACCTGCACTGGTCTCTCTGTCTTTGTGTGCCTCTTGAAGAGTGCTGGAGGATTCCGGCTCTTTTCCCCTGTACAGCTGTTCTCCTTTGTGTGACCCAAGAGATCTGGAGATGGCAGCATATTTAGATGAGAGACCTTTTCCCATTTGTAATTCCCTTCCAGTGGGGTTTCTGTTTCAAAGTCAAAGTTCCACTTTTGCTGGGCTTCTTCCAGCTGGACCTTCATCAAGGACTGAAAGTCCTTCTGGAGCTGTTCATGATCAACTGGTCCAAAGAGATTTCTGCATAGTTTCCTGCTGCAGGAAGGCTGCAGGATTTTACTCTCAGAAAGAGGCATGTTTCCTATTGGGAGAAAGATCAGGAACATTTAAAAAAAGAGAAGTTACTTTTTGCCTCCAAGCCAGTAACAATTAAAAAAAAAATACAGTAACTAAATCTCCTTGAAAAGCCTATCAGGGTAACATTAAACATTCTGATTCAAATTACTGGAATTTGACAAAAATAGCATGATTTAATGTAATTAATCAAAGAACTTCAATATGTTTCAAAAGACAGATAATATATCTAGGCATCATTATACCTAGTGACACCAGCTAAGTGTAACAGAGCTTAAATTAAAATGTCATTAGAAACCTTAGTTAGAAAGCAACTTTGAATGAGTAGGACCCTTTCATATTCTGGATACAAGTCATATCTCTTAAAAAACTGAACCACACAGAATTGTACTTATGAGATCTTCGGGACATATTTTACCAAGAGTTCACCCTGAGGAAGAAGCATGTCAGGGAATATTTGAAGAATTAAAGTTTCTTTGGAGTAACTTTTACCAGCTTCCAAGTAGATGTTCTTTGCCCTATACATGCCAGTATTGTTCTTCCTAATGTTTAAAAAGTTTTGAACACAGAAAAGGGTTGCCCAATAGCTCTAGTCAATGGAGAACTAAACGATTTACACAACCCAAATGTTAACTTTGTTGTCTCATGTAATCTTTTTCTTACTGGAACAGTACCGCTGGGCACCAACAAAGGCAGGTATAATGCAAAAGGAAATCCTACATTTAAGATACAGCATTTTGCAATGTGCAAAGATTGTATATGTTAAGATGGCCTGTGAAAGTGGAAATTTCCATTGTCAGATATCTACTCTTTATACATCACCATTCAGATAGACCTAATGTTTTATTTCAGATTTTCTGCTGATTTTCTGTATTTATTCACTCCAAAAGGTACTTCATACAGGACTCAAATACTTCACCCACTTATATTCTGAAGTACTGTTAAATAGAGACTAGAACAGCAGCAAACTCTGTGTGTGTGTGTGTGTGTGTAATCAAATAGGGTGAGAGAACAGAAACAGGGTCACAATACAGGCATACAAAGGACTGCATTGTGATCCTATGTCTGCCATCTTGCCTTTTTTTACCTTACTCTTTGGACTGGATTAAATTAGCCTGGAATAATAACCTCTGACTCCCAGATTTAAAAAATAGAAAAGATGTATGAAAGATATAATTTTACATATCCATTTACATTTGTGATAGCATTGTCATATCATGAAACTCAATACAACACAATAAAGTTCCAGTTTTAAGAACCAGGTAATTGTAAAGGAAAACCCTGAATCAAAAATAGACTCTAACACTAACAATTAGCAGAATAATACTTCTCCATCCATATCTTTTTGACATTAAGAGTGCCAAAGTCCAGGTCTGTGATTATGCAGCACTGATCATCCAATTTCTGTATATGTTAGAATTCTTCCAGCCATAATAGAAATAGCACTTAGACTTATATACCGCTTCAGTGTTTTACAGTCCACTCTAAATGGTTTAAAAATATCACCATATTGCTCCCAACAATATGGGTGCTCATTTTACTGACCTTCGAAGGACGGAAGGCTGAGTTAACCTTGAGCCGGTCAGGATCGAACTGCCAAACTGCTGTGTAGCCTGCAGTACTGCATTTTAACCACTGCGCCACCACGGCTCTAATGGAGTTTACATGAACTACTTCAATGTATTTATATCTTTAACCAATAAAGAGCTACAGTTTGGTGTCTGCTCATTATCTCCCCTCCATTCAAAAGAATCATCACAAGGCAAGTAGTTAAGGTTTATATTCTGTATCATCCAATAAGGCCATTCTGCATTAATGCCATTTTCAGTTATGAATCCCATTAATGAACAGCAGACTACTAGAGAGCTTCCAAGCATGATTTCTGACTAGTGTATAAACTGAAGACCAATTTGACTCTCTGGCAAGCCACCTTTATTTGAATAGATACATATCTTTCCATGCAGAATCTCTGGTTCAAAACACAATTGAATTGCAATGCCCATGTCTCTTATTTTATTTGGTCAGTGCTTCCCCAAACAGTTTTCACATCTGCATTGCTTAGCATACTGATGTTGCTAAAGAAGAGGCAAAGAGATTAAAAATAGTAGCAGCCTTCACATGCCCATTACACGCAGCTATGCCAGATGACATCACTCAGAGCTTTAGTCACATCAGAACAAGTCCAGGCAGGTTCGTAACTGCCAAGGACAGGCCACAGCTTCATCAGTTTTTAACTCACCACTTCAAGTCACTAAAACAAGATGCTTACCAGATATTTGCAGTGCTCAGCTATTTACCCCACAAATATTAAGTCTGGATGTGTTTCTTTATTCTTCTTTCATTGGGAACCAGTTTCCAATGAAATGGCAGGCATGTAGGGCTGTGGAATTCTGAAAGTTGAAGTCCACACATTTTAAAATTGTCGAAGTTGAGAAACATTGGCCTAGCTAGCATGCAGACAGACAACAAGCTTGTGGACTTTTGACATGCTTCAAAAGGAATGAAGGCACAACCAATTGTAACAACAACATCTGTCTGACAACAGTGCTTGCACCTCAACTGAGTTAAGGCCAATCCACATAGCACCAAATGGATCCCAGATCAGAAATACTTGTAGATCAATGTTTTGGGAGATCATTAAAATATACTGTATATTTTATCATTAAAATATACTGTATTGTATACTGTATGCTTTCAATATATGACCAAAACAACTCTGGGCAAGTTTTTAGAGGCTTCTCCTATTCCTCCAAAACCCCTGATCACTGGAACTCTCTGCCAGAAAGAAACCAAGCTAGCTCCATTTTTGATGACCTTCTACTAGCAGGCAAAGGTATTTTCAAGACTACACATTTCTAGCTTCCAAACCAACTTTAGTGAAATATATTTTAAGTGTTCATTTTTCAAACTGTATCGTTGTTTTAAGTGTTATTCAGAATATCTTCCTTATCTTTGTTGCCTTCCATTTGACAAAATATAAATTTAACAAAGCAGTTGAATACACACACATATACTGGTTCAGTTATCAATGAATTTAAACAGTAAGTTTTTAAGTATTTTTTTATGTCATCCACATTCCCGCAAATTGTACAATTAATTAAAAAAGTAGTCTTGGTTAATTCTAACTGAGTTCCATTGGGGACACTTGTATACTAATATGTGCTCTGTAGTGCATTAGTGTATCTGACTTGAGAAAAAAAAACCCTTATTTGTGGCTTCATATCCCCAACCACAATGGGTTATAGTGTAGTGTGTCCCTTGAACCCATCTATTTACTGATTCAGTAAGCAATAAGTAAGTATCTTATGCAATTGTTCTTTGGATTTGTTCACACATTGTCATTCAACTATGAATTTTCAGAAGTGGTTCCACTACAATGACTTGGTTCCCAACCTACCTCAAGCCACTAACCATGGTTAGAAACCATAATGGTGGAATGTTCATAAATGCTAAACCAGGAAGACGGAAACCACATTACAACTTACACCGTGAATCCAGCCTTGTTGCCTGTCACACAGCTAGCAGTCCAACTCGCTCAGTACCTATCGAAACCGATTACTCTAGAACCGTTACCGCTAAATTCCCCAACGCTTTTCAGAAATGTTGGACTACAACAACTCCCAGACTCTCCTTAACTTTGGCTGCTGCGAGCTATCAGAAAATTATTTGCCACCTCTGTATCAGGGGAGACGGGTCTTTGCAGATAACAACGCCTACTGGTGGAAGGAAACACAGAAGACGTAGCCATCTCAATCGCGGCACAAAATTTAGCCTCCGTTTACCCTGCAAACTTCAATTTACCGTAGTTGTTTTCTGCCAGCGCCAGCCAATCAAAATTTAGGTCACCATTGTTGAAACAGTAGCTATCCTCCCTTTCTCGCCCCCCCCCCCCCCCGCCCAACTCCTGGCCGCCCTTCTCCAGCAGTTCAGCGACCCGTCTCGCGGCTGCAAAAAGAAAAAAGTTTTGGACGCGCGATCGCCCGCTTTATTTCAACGCTGGAAACCGCCCGTCTTGTCGGACGTTTCACTCTCTCTCTCAAACAGACCCTTTCCCAACTCGACCCCCGGCGGAAAGCAAAACAGGGACTTCCTTATCACCACGGGAGGAGCCGAGGAGATGTGCGAGACGCTCACGAAGCTCGCTCGGTGATGGGGGGGGGGGGGGGTTGGGGTTACGTCATCTGGTACCACAGCAGCCGCGTCACGTGCTGGCTTGGAAGTTGCGAAATCGCACTCGCCACACAGACCGACAGGATTCGCTGCCAGGAAATGGGAAACGTGCGCCGAATTTACTACGGCTCCGCCTCTCTTTCCTTCCCACACAATATTGCCCCCTTCGCCTTTGGGGCTTTAGGGTTGGAGCTCTTTTTTGAGGTGCGTTCTTTATTTCACCCTACCCAAACCGCCTTTATTAACAGGCGCAAAGGAATGAGAAAACTCCAGGGCGCAACCCACGCACCTAAACGTGGCACCTTTGGGATTAAGGCTCAGCAGCCTTCATAAAAAACTGGTCTAGGTGCTTCTTCCTAAACCAGCTTTATGACTCTCTACCTCACTCCCTATCTCTACACACACACACCCTTAGTAGGGGAGGTGGGGGGAGGGGAAGAACGAGAATACCACAGCTGCTGGAAGACACGAATTTCATAAGTCAAGTAAACAAAGCCAGCCTCCGTCTAGCCGCTTTCCTGCCATCGCCTCCAGCGCGTGCCCGAGTTTGCGCGCGACTCTTAAAAAAAAAAAAAGCAGCAGCGTAGCCGGGCTGATTCTCTAAACAGAGCGAGTACAAAAATAAAACTCGGTTTGGGAACAAGGAGTTCCCAACTGAGACAAGAACATCGGCGGGGCTGGGCGGAGAGTCGGAAGAACTCGTGCGTCTAATGGCCCACCCCTCCCAGTGACACGGGTTATTTCTGCTCACAGAAGCCGAGGGAGACCTTAGAAAGCCGAAAGACGTCTCTTTCGCCAGGAAGGTGGTCTAGCTCCCTAATACAAAACGAAGGCGTTTCTAAACTGGCAGGGCTGGGCCACTTCTCTTACATCAGCCCCAGAGAGTGACTGTCACTGAATCACTCCCGGCCGCCGCCTGACTTCCCCACCCTCTCGCAAGCGGCAGCCGCAGCCGCCGCAGCCTCCTCCTCCTCCTCCTCCTCCTCCACGCCAGGGCATGTCCTGACAGACTCCTTTCCTAGGCAAAAGTATAGCGCAGCTGCTGACCCAGGAGCGCCCCTTTTGGTGAGGCTGGAAAAGGCTCCTTTAGCTCCTCTTACAGGACTCGGCTAAGGCCGTGGGCATCACCACTACTCTCTTAGACACGCACGCACCCGGTTCTAGGAAGAGCGCACAAATCAGTTTCGCCCCCGGGAAAGAGAAGTCTTCCTGGCAGAAGTCTTCCTGTCCTGTTTTTTCCTCTTTTTTTCCTCTCCCCCCCCCCCCCAAGAACGTCTCTCCGATTATCAGCCCAAACCTGCTACTTCTCCTTTTGCTGCGACGTTTTAATTTTGGTGTAAAAGAAAAAAAAGATAAGAAGCGAACGAGCAAATTGTACTCAAAAGGCAGGAACATCGCACCAACGCGACAGTTTCTGTCCTCTGTGTCGCGGTCTTGAAATCAGCCTTTCGGGAATAGGAGGGCAAATCGACCGCAATTCAAAGTTCACTCATCGAAGAGATTGAAGAACTTGGGTAAGAAGCGCCCAGCTGACGCTCTCACTTCAAAAAAAAAATGAGTCTAATCTCATTTGGCGAGTATCTCCTCCTGGGAGCAAGGAGGAAAAGCGCGAAAAACCACCCCATCACCATCCACCTAATGAGCAGCGAGAGGAGGTGGAAAGAACAGGTGAAAGGACGAGGTCGTCTCTACGGGAATGCAGAATCTGCTAAAACCGGGATCAAAAGGGCGGGGAAGGCAGAGAATCACCACGGCTACTCGGTTCAGGTTCCCTCGGTCCGCTGATCTTTCCTTCCCTCGCCAGACAACGTTCCATTTCATACTCACCAACTATATACGATGGATTGGATAATTATCCCATCATAAGAGGCCGTGATGCTCCATCGAGAGTCTCCTAATCCAGAAAAGGGGTGGGGGATAGCAAATTCCAAAATATAGGAACGTAATTTCAGTCAGAAACATCCCCCCCTCCAAAGAAACCCAACAACCTGACAGTTCCTGCGCGCGCCTGGAATTGTCTAAACAGCTCTCCCAGTCCAGGTAGGGAGACAAATAGAACTCTGATATTCCTATAAAACGGGACCATATATTTCATATAGGCATCCGAACAACACGCCCATATAGCACTGATGCCATAGCTCAGCACCCTTCCTACGAACAGACGGGGGAAATGTACTGTAGGTTAGACGCAATGCTCACCTCCCTCAGCCGCTCAAGGAAAAGCGCCCTCTGGTTCGCAATTCTGAGCTCCGCCGCTCCTGCAAGACTACATAAAGCCTGCAGAAGCCCGCCTCATGAAGAGGCGGGGTTTTGCTGCTTTTCTCCCTCCTAGGAATTTCCGAAGATCCGCCTTGCTAGCGAGCCAGCTTGCTTCGGATCCTTCGCGCTCTCACGCACTGACCCTGGGAAGGAATCGGACTCGTCCACACGAGACGTGAGAGGTAGCTTAATTAACTCGCCGGGGGTTAATTTAAGAGTCGCAAAAAGGAGTACAGCCTCGACTAAATTTAAATTAAAGCAGCCGTGATTCGATGGGCTCTTTTAGGTTTTCTGTTCCGTATTAACAATATTCACGGCTGTTTGAGAGGAAATTGTGACCAAATTTATTTCAAGGATGAATAAGTAGAATAGCCTTTCCCAGTCCAGTGCCTTCCTCTTTACTGGACTACTGGTACAATTCCCAGTGAGCATCACCCAAAAGTGCGGTTTGATTCCGACAATCTTCCTATGTAAGAACAAACAGAAATACAAGCAGACTGATCGTACCGATAAACCCTGCAGGGAAAAGACCATGCCTGACAAATTTCCGCTTGATAAAATACCACATTCAAAAAAGTAATCCTCATTCACAAACTTACCCCTCCTCAAAATGCAGGACACAGACAGACTGAGGATAGCTTAGTCCTGAAGGCAGTGCTAGATTTAGGAATAAAGCAAACAAGCTGCATTTTACAGCTTCACAATCCACAGTGCCTCACAAAATTTCAGAATATCAGTTTGTCGATTTTACAAACGAATTTGTTATTAATAAAGGTGATGCTAATTGTCAGCATTTTGCATATATATTGTGTCAAAATTGTTTAAAATATATTTAATATTTACGTACTAAAATTGTATTTAGGTATATATTTAAGCTGGCCAGAGAATTCTGGGAGTTGAAGTTTTAAAGTTGTCAAGATTGGACATCCCTGCACTAGTACATCTCCCTTCCCTCTAATACGGAAATAATGAACAATTTGTAGCCCTTTTCCGGTCATCTGAAGTCAGCGGCCTGATGTCTTTTTATAGTGTACTCAGTTTCTGAAAGGATTTAATAAACTATAATGGTTTTCATTATATTCCTCTGAACTGATCCTTAAGAATCTGTGCACTGAAAAAGATATTACTTACATTCACAATCTGTATCAGGAAAATTGAAATTACCTGAACCTGGTTTTTTTTTCCCCCTTTCATTTTTTTGGTCTCTTTAAGTTCAAATCCTAGGAAGTAGTGTTGTCTGATAAGGCCTTGGTATGTGAGCAGAGCCGTTTAAAGCAAAATATGGAGTCTAAAATCTTCATATTTGTTTAAATTAAAATACTATTTTGATAAAATAATAACAAAATTATGATGATTCTTCTCATGTTTTATTTTCCTGAGGATTAACGTCAGCTCTTCACTGTACCTGTAAATGCAGACCTTGGTGTGTACATGTGTCACCTCTTCTGCGGAAGTTACATTGGTTGCCAATTTGCTTCCAGGTGCAATTCAAGGTGTTGGTTGTCACCTTTAAAGCCCTTCATGGTTTGGGACCAGGCTATCTGATAGATCATCTCTTGCCAGTCACATCCACCCAACCCACTAGAGTGAGGAGGCAAGGAATATTGCGGGTCCCATTCCCTACGGAGATACATATGGTGGGACCCAGAAGAAAGGCCTTCTTTGTGGTGCTCCCTCCCTCTGGAACATCATCACTCTGGAAATTAGACTGGCCCCCACCCTGACCCTCTTTCAGAAGGCCCTGAAGACATGGTTCTGCCAATGGCCCTGGGGAAGCCAGAGCAGGAGAGAGCCCATTAAATGCTAGTATGAGTTTGTATTGTTACCGGGATGGGGGTGGGGCGGGGGGTGAGGAGTCATTTTATTTTTATTTTTTATTATTTTTATTTCTTTTATATTGTGTTTTTATTTCCTGTTAGTTGCCTTGAGTCGCCTGTGAGCTAGCAAGATAAGTTTTCCAAATAAATTAAATAAATAAAATGAAGAGCAGTAGCACTTAGATTTGTATATTGCTTCATGGTGCTTTATAGACCTCTCTAAGTTATGGAGTCCATATATTTTCCCCAACAATCTGGTTCCTCATTTCACCTCATTTTTTTATGTCAGAAGGATGGAAGGCTGAGTCAACCTTGACCCTTGTCAGGATTGAACTTCTGGCACTGAGCAGAGTCAGACGGCAATACTGCATGCTAACCACTGCACCATCACTGTGCCATCATGGCTCTAAATGAAGGATCAGGGTAAGCTTTTCCCATTCTCTGGTAGCCTCCAAATGGATTGCATTTCAGTTCCCATAGCGATTAAACCAACATTAAATTAATTAAATTAAATTAAGTTAAATGCCACCCAGATTCACTTGATGGATGGCACATGAATTAAATAAGTAAACCTAATCAAAGGCTGTCTGTGAGAGAGAATTAAAATCCAATAATCTGGATCAACATCATATATCTGTTATATGACAATATTTTAAATACCTTGTCTCTGGCCAAAAGAAAAGACAAGATTTCCTCATTGCAACTATTTAGGAGAAAAAAATATAACTCTGGAATATTCTCCTCATGTAGAAAATCCAGACTCTATAAATAGCAGAGTCACTTGGTTGAGTTCAGCAGCTAAAGAGATTGAATACATGAATAAAAATAAATGTATGTGTGGTTTCCCCTAACAAATAAGGGGAAGTTGTTGTTCTCTGGGTATTGCTGAATGTCAGTTGCCAGGATGGCTTACCTGTGGTCATGAAGTAACAGTAACAGAGTTGGAAGGGACCTTGGAGATCATCTAGTCCAGCAGTCACCAACTGGTGGTCTGTGGACCACTGGTAGTCTGTGAGAAAATTTTGGTGGTCCGCAGAAAAATTATTTACATTTTTTTATATTGCACTAAATCAGGGATCCTCAAACTCGTGCAATGAACGTTCGTGTTGCTGCAGAGAGTCTCCCACTTTGGGGTCTTTTTGTGTGGGCAGAAATTCTGACTTGGGGTCTGCTTTGGTCTCTGGGTGTGGGGCTTTGGGCGAAGGCTGGAGGGAAGTGTCGCTGATGGCAAGGAGATGGAGGACCTTGTTCCAGTGGGACAGCATCATGGCCTGGAACTGGCTGACCATCTCAGCCCACTGAGCCTCCAGGTGCCAGTACCTGGCCTTGCACTCCTGCAGGTCTTTCCTCTGCTTGGAAAGCCTATGCTCATAGTCCTCAGTGTGGTCTTTCTGCTGAGTCTCAGTCAGATCCAATTTGAACTGAGCCAACTCTTTCTCATGGTGGCTGCTTAGCTTCAACAACTGCTTCCTGTTGGGGCCCTAAAGAGCCCGGATGGGGAGGCGAGGAGTGGCTGGCAGAGGAGGGGTGAGTAGAGGCCAGCAGGGCACTCTTGCCGGCCTCAACTCAATGTGAGTGACATTGAATTGGCCATTGAATTGGCCCTGCCCACCCAGTCACATGATCATCTAGCCACGCCCATCCAGCCAGTCATTAGTCAGATCATATTAGTGGTCCGTGGGATTTAAAATTATGAATTTAGTGGTCCCTGAGGTCCGAAAGGTTGGTGACCCCTGATCTAGTCCAACCGCCCTGTTCACCCAGGAGACCTATATGAGGGATTCAAATCGCCAACCTTTCTGAGCGACAAGCTCAGGGTCTTAGCCACTGAGTCACTTAGGGAGCCGCCTAAGAATGGTTCAGATTACTGGGAGTCATCACTCAGCAACTTTTAGAGAGTCATTGTTCCTCCACTTGAATATAGCAATAAATGTCTACTGTATTATGATCTTCAAAAACTAATTACAGTTGGGACAGCATAAATCTCTTTGGGGAAAAAAATCTGCATGGGAAGAGGGAGTAGCAGCAGAATTTACCAGTCTCATAGAAAATCAGTGCGTGTTTAAAAGATACAGGCTCCATGAACTCATAATATTTCAATACAAAACAAAAGTGAAGTAAACAGCCAATAGTTTTGAAAATTCACTTGTACATACAAACGGTAAATGTTCTCTTCACATTCACTGAATAAGCTGATTTCAAATTGCTGTATTTTAGCAAAGAACATGTTTGGGCATGAAAGACTGAAGAGGCTGCATCCTGACTATGTTTATTATTTCTGAATTAATAAACATTTATTCAGAAGAAAAGTACTTTTTCAAAAATTTTAGTTTATTCAAAAAAGATTAAAATATAAAACACCAAGATATTTTTTTAAAAAGAAAATAATACAACAAAAAAGACATTAACAAAAAAGTGTATTAAAAATAACTAAAACTAATATATATACACCTCCCTAGTATAAAACAATATTAGTTTCCCATCCCTAGTGAAACAGATCCAAAAAATTTCAAACTGTTAAAAATACTGAATCTACTTGCAAATTGTTAGCCTGTCATCTATAATTTTGAAAAGAAGAAGAGTACTATAATAGTACAGTACTATATTGTGGTCACAATTAGTGTACACGTGCTATATTTATTGTGTTGTGCTTTCATTCACCCTTCACAATTGAAAAATAACTAGATTTGATTCAAACTTGATTGCTACCTTTATATCTGGAAATCCACCTGCATATTTACCAGCTGTTCAACTGATGCAGCAGCTTCTTCCCATCATTTCCTTTTTATTTCACTATATCCCATTCCTTCATGTTGTGTTTTTTGAGACATTTTGAGTTTTGTTAGGAAAACAGAACTAGCAAAGGTCCTTAAATATGACATATTTGTGACATGTCATTCTTCTTTGTGCCAGCCACTGGTTCTTTTTTTCTTTTTCTTTTTTCTTTAGCTCAGACCCAATTTGGTGACCAACCTCTCCAGTTCGGCTGGTGTAAGACCTCCCCCTGGCAAAGGGCCGCATGTGAAAGATTCCCTTGTTGTATCCAGTCTCTCACTCAGCTAAACAGAGCAGAGAAATTATGTTTACAAAAAAAATAGAGTGCAGGGCCTGGGAAGGCATTAATTTCACGCCAGAAACATGAAAAAAAAAAAAAAACAACCAGCACCTCTTCTCCATATGTTTTCAAATGCTGCCAAAACAGTGGGAAACTCCTATAAGTGGAACAATAGCAGAAGCTGTTTTCTTTTTTAAATAGGATCACATGCCTTGTTCCATTGATAGCCGTGAGCTAATGACAGAGCGTTCCAAAATGTGGAATTTATGCTACACTGAAAACTAGGCCATATGATAAGAACCAGATCAATGTTGCTCATATTTCTTCTACATGTCCCACATTTTCTCTGCAGCTTTTATCACTACAGCAATGATTCCTAAACTGAGCCACTTTTCCTTCCCACCACCCCACTCCCTCTACATTGCACAAGGCAAAAAGGAAGAAGGAATAAATGCAAGGGGAGAGAGGATCTTAACAGGACTCCGTCCCTATGATAAGCATGGAATCAGCAGGCACTCCTCTTTAATTTATACTTCTCCAAAGAACACAAAATAGTGCTTAGAAATCATTCTGCCAACTTTGCTTTATTCTCACTTGAAAGTTTAGCTTGAGAAATAATGGGATGGAAAAAGAGATATTAAAAAAGAGAAGTATGTCCCAGACACTTTCCTTGGATCACGCTTCCTGATCTACTTGGCTTTTTAAAAACTTGTTAAGTTTAAATCTATAGAGCCAAATATGCCATAAAGAACAATATAGGATTACAGATCTGGAAGGGACCTTGGAGGTCTTCTAGTCCAAACCTCCTGGTCAAGCAGGAGATCCTATACAATTTCAGACAAATGACTGTCTAATCTTTTCTTTAAAATCTCCAGTGACGGAACATCCACAACTTCTAGAGGCAAGCCATTCCACTGATTAATTGTTCTCACTGTCAGGAAATTTCTCCTTAGATCTAAATTGGATCAAAATACCAACCATAAAGCATTATGCTTATTTGCAAAATCACCTTTCAACTTTGCAAAAGTCTTGCTGGCAAGGTAAAAAACATTCAGAGAAGATAGCTTGCTTTCTAGTGCATAACTATTTTGGGACTGACCATGTACATGTGGCAGCCATTATGTGTGAAGGCATCAACCACAGACTCAGTCTAACTGCTGGAAAGTTAGTTTTGCATAGCACATAAAAAAGATAAACTAACCAGACAGGCTGGTTTGCAATTGGGTGATTCAGTGAATCATGTGAATGTAGCCAGGAGAATGTAGTCCAAGAGGACAAGGGTGAGTGACAAACCTGAACCCAGAACTCTCTTCTGCATGCTTTCTTCTTTTAAGGGCAGGTTGGCTGTTGGAAGTTTCTCAGAAATATCTGAAGGGATTCTGTTATGCTAATATTGGATTAGTCTCCCAGTTTGTAAATGTGTGAATTACAGCAAGTTAGGCAAGCATCTGTTTTTGAATATGCTCTGAGACCGCCAGCCAAAAAAAATCATGGTCAGGTGATTATAGATGTAAAGATTAAAATAAAAATAAATGGTCTGAGAAACTCTGCTCCAGGTTAAAGATGAGTGAAATAGTTCTTGGAAGAGCAAAGATAGCACAGAAGGACCCTGTATCAGTATTTCTCTCCCTTACAAGAGGGGCAGGCAACCTTTGACTGGATGTGTGCTAAACTCAACACTGTTAAGAGTGAGACTGAGGCCACAGGCAAGTGTGTGATGCTTTTTCCCCCCTTTTTTTTTTTTTTTTTTTTTTTGAGGCATAAGTGTATGGGACTTAGATAATTCAACTGGGTAAAGCTTCTTGTGGGAGCTGCACTATACACTTAAAAGGTTCCCTGCCTTAAAATAGTAAGAATAAGGCTCTTATTTTTCAGCAAAGGAAGCTCTGAGGCAGGGATGTCCACAGGGTACAGTCAAATGTGTGAAGATGGCAAACACATAAAAAATTGGCAGAGCTTCAATTGCATTGTTGTGGCTGTTATCTTAACATGTTTGACTGTGGACTCTTCTGCTCCAGAGCCTTCAGAGAAGAAATTCAGGGACCACAGGCAGTCCTGAGAGCATAATTTGCCCAACAGGACAAAAAAAATAGGCTTTAGCTCCACAAGTGAAATTGGCAAAGATTTTTTTTTTTTTTTTACCATTCAGGTTTCCAACCACTTCTTATCGATTTCTCTTTCATTTTGGTTTTCATTCCCCACCACAAAAAGCAGAAAGACACATGTCAGGTTTACTAAGCAGGTTTGATTTCATTGAGATACTTTGAATTCTCCCCTCCCTTTTTGTGGGTATTCGTTCTTCTGAAAACTTTGAGTTTCTCCAGCACAGACCCTTCATTTGACTATATTGGATTGGCTCCAGCACTGATTATAAAGCTAAGACTTCTATAACCATAATTTAAGCCATAAATGTCATTTCCCCACCCACCCCGTTCAGTTTATAGGTGGAAACAGCAATTGCTCTTTTTTATTAGTATTCATCAGTCTCTGGTGTTCACTAACCAATTACTGACTGGGTTACAAAAGAGTTCATAAGGGAAGAATATCTGTGTATTCCCTCCACTTTTTCCTCCCTGCTGGGAACTCAATCTGAATATAAAAGAACTGTTGTTATCTGTAAGACAGCTAGCAGCCAGCCAGATTTGGGGTTTTGTTCTTGTGACCTAGAACAAAGAAGTTAGAGCATATTGTCGCACTCTTATTGTTGCTATGTGTTGAGAGGTCATTGCCCAATCATAAAAGGCTTTGCTTATTTCAGGCAGTACCAAATCCCTTTTTATTCATGTCAACTGAATGAGAGCAATATAGCTTATGTATAGCATTACCTTTGGTCAGCTGAAATTCCATATGTCTAGCCTCCAATGGAATCTGGGCTCCAATAATCTAGATGACTGTGCCTTGGTATAGTAGCAATAGTACTTAGACTTATATACTGCTTTAGAGTGCTTTATAGCCCTCTCTAAGCGGTTTACAGAGTCAGCATATTGCTCCCAACAATTTGGGTCCTCATTTTACCCACCTTGGAAGGCTGAATCAACCTTAAGCCTGGTGAAATTTGAACTGTTAAATTGCAGGCAACTGGCAGGCAGCAGAAGTAGCCTGCAGTACTGCACTCTAACCACTGCACCACTGTGCCTCATAGTGATATAGAAAGCTCTCTTTGCTGTAGTCTAATGGTCATTCAGATATTTGCAGTCAGGTCTGGTAGTTCTTCCTTAATCTGCTTAATTCTCGTTATTGTTGAGTATTCTGGGAATTTTCAACAGACTTGATTGTTTTTGAACATGAGAAGTTTAAGGTTTTTGTTAGGATTTTCTTTATTACAAGCCTATATATTGGAAACAAACAATCTACATAAAGCAACAATTCCTCAAAAAGCAATCCATGTAGCTTCCGCAAAGTCAACTCAGTTTCAATTAAAAACTCTTGTCTTCTTTAGCATCTTGTGTCTTTTAACCTCAAGCTGAAGTTTCTCACATGAAGTCTCTATTTCTGCAAGTGAATATGACAATTCATGGGACAACACAGTCAATAATAATTATGTATTTTTGCATGATTTTAATATAATCGAGCCAAGATAAGTGTATCTGGAATGATAATATATTCTGTTCTTGTTTACTTCTAGTTCTATTTCTCTGCCCTTCTTCTATTGTTTCACTACTGTCTATTTTTAGACTGAAATATCCCTGGGGGGAGGAGCCTGTCAAACCTGTATTTTGTAAAACTACACACTTGAGTGGTACTACATGAATAATAGTTATTCTTTTCTATTTTATACAATTAAAAGGTTTACCTGTCCTATTTATACTGTACTGAGTCTTTAATTAAATATGAAACTTTGCAGTAAGTTAAACAAGCATTCTTTTTCAGAAAAAAACAAAAACAATATTAAATCAAGATTTAAAAGAAAGTCTTCCTGAAAAGTAGAACTGATTTCGCCATCAGTAATTATGTCATTCATTTTAGCTAGCAAAAATTAATTACAAAAATTAAAGGGAAATTTCTATGACTCATTTCCAAAATGGACAGAGGCACAGACTACATTATGAATTTTTATTTTTAAAAAGTCTTTGTAGATTCATTGTAATCTGCCGTACTCCATGACAGATTTTTTATGACTATTAGAAATTGAAATTCACAATTGCCCTATGAAGAATCCATCAAAAAATATTTGAAGCTCAAGATCTCTGCCCTTACAAGATTTAGTAAATTGTTTCGTGATTTCAATCTTCCACTGACAATGCAATCTTGTCTTTCAGTTAAACCAGAGCTAATCTATATTGGGATTACAATTCACAGAAGTCAAATTCATGCCAAATTCTGGAAATATATTCCAATACACCTGAAGGATACCAGATTGGAATGATTGATTTATGTCACCTGGAAGGCAGTAGGAGCTGTGTCTCTACTGCTCTATCACATCCAGAGCTGTATGATATTGAACATATGTTGGGATATATAATTATCATAGTATATTCCCAGGGTTACAGCAGATGGTTTACCTTAAATTGTGTAGGTTCCCCATAAAAAGCGTTAATTTGAATTTCCCCTCTGAATCATAATCTTGTTTGTTTATCTGTGACACAGCATTCCGTGTGAATCCAGATAACTATAGTTTGTTCAATAAACCATGGAATGTCAGGATATGTAGATCACCAGATCATACATCACCAAGTGAATAATCTCTTCAGTGGGATGTGGTTGTGGAGATTGCTTCTGTAAATGCCAGATCCTATCTTGCTCTCTCCATTTCCTATGCCAGACAGTCCCCCAAACTGCGAACAAAAGGATTCTCTCCTCATGCTGATTATTCATAACCACTCATGATTTTTGCATTCTTGGAGTTTGATTTATTGCATTAAGATTTTTTTCCATCTGCTGATAATGGTAACTCTGTGGTAATTTACACTTACTTTGTTGAAGAAATGTCCACTACAAAGACAACAATAATGAAAGGTGAAATGATGTGCAAAATCTGTTTGAAACAGAAGAAAATATCTTGGCCGTTGATATAATACACTGAGAAGAAAGCTACGCTACATTTAATTGCTGTGCTATCTTCATCAGGGCCATATCCATACAATAAAGGAAGAGAGACAGAGAGAGAGAGCCCATGCTGTGATTTCATCCACACTGCCCAGAGCACTAGTTCCTAATGTTAATACTGAGAGTTGCCACATTGTAGATTAATGAGACCAGTTGGGATATGTTTGGACATGTCCAAATTTTAGCTCTGTGGTGTGATTGCTTTCCCATGTGGTTTCACTGAGATTCTTCTTGATGATTGCTTCCAGATTCCTAGTGGTATCACATGCAGCTCTTTTTTTAAGAAAAAAAACTCTGTATTTTTATTGTTTAGACTTCTCTAATAGGCAAAAATAAAATAAACAGAGAGGAGTCCTATGAGAAATGCTATTACTTGAGGCATTTCCCACAATTTCAATTATATAATATAGATCAGGAAATTGAAGCCAGGAGAAAAGGTATACAAGCCTTCAGTTTCCGTACAGAATCCCTGTAGACGCTGCCAGTTTGATTCCTGATTTTTTTTTCATGCACCAGGCATCTGTACACACAACTATTGTAGGCACTCACATACTTTCAAGTCTATCTTTATTCTCATATAGTTACATCTCTAATTCATAATTCATAATTTACGAGAAGAGTCCTCCATTCCTCTAACTGCAATACAATACCTTATGCCACCAGACTCCAAATTTTGGGCTTAGACAACTTAGAACTACACTGACTTCAGTCTGACCTAAGCATAGTACATAAAATTATCTGCCACAATGTCCTTCCTGTCAATGACTACTTCAGCTTCAACCACAACAATACATGAGCAAATAATAGATACAAACTCAAGGTAAACTGTTCCAAACTTGATTGCAGAAAATATGACATCAATAACAGAGTGGGCTGCACTACCTGACTCTGTAGTTTCTTCCCCACACCCCCAAAACTTTAACCTTAAACGGTCTACTGTTGACCTCACCCGATTCCTAAGAGGTCTGTAAAAGGTATGCATAAGTGCATCAGCGTGCCTACCGCCCCTATCCTAATATTCCTTTTTACTTACTCTTTTCATGTATTCAAATTAAGTTTATACTGTTACTTATTATCTTATATATGCTTGACAAATAAACTTATAATTATGATTATGAAGGCCCTCTGTTCTGCAAGAAAGAGAACAAGATGTTTCATTAGTGGTAAATGTTAAGGTTTCCTCTGCTTGATCAGAACTGAAAAGATAGTATAAACATTTCTCTACTACACCTCACACAATCACTCGTGTATTGTAAGGGAAGTTGGTATATACCTTAGAATATTGATTGGATTTGTTTATTGATGACCTATGGAAAAAATCACAATTGGCTGTATTTAAAAAGTATGTTAAGCTATAGACCATGATATATAAACCATCAAGACTGATTTCACATAATTTACAGCAAAACTACACAAAAAATTACATTGCGTTTTAACATATTGCATGAAGCAGACAATTGCCTGAACTCATAAACTGCACTAAACAATGGCTTGATAAATCATGGTTTATTGAATTAATGATAATGAACTGGAAAAATGGCAGTTCAAAAGCCATTGAACATCCTGGATCCCAGAGACACCAGAAATATGAATGGTGAATAAAGGGGAAATGTTGAACACTCAGACAATAAATAGTAACCATTTGTGTTATCCAATCCATGTAGCAGGCTCTCTAATCTCAAAAGAACATAGAACTGAACTGGAAACTATTGATTGGCCACTGAAGATGACTACATATATCTAATAATGGACTGAAGAAAAAGTAGCAATTGGAATGTTACTGCTGTTTAAAATTTGGGAACTGCTAAAGAACAATCTGTTTAGTTGGTGGAATCACAAGATTTTAGAGGAGACAAAGAGATAGTGGAATAGATTGAACAGAATCTGTTTAGATAAGACAGATGAGAAGATGAGGATTGGTGGAACTAGAAAGAAAAATATAAGTGAGAAGATGACAGAAATAAGGTGAATTGCTAAACCATTATGGCACAAAAACGTATGGCTATTGAGTGATAAAATAAGCACTCAGAATCCAGGTAGAAAAATGGTTGGAGGAAAAGGACACCAGAATTTTTTTCCCCATCTTAGTAGCCTCAAATGCCCTGTGAAAAGTAAGTGATCAGGTGGTTGAAAGGCTAGACTACCAAACAGCTAGTAATAAACAAGAGCAGATAACAGGCAAGAGGGATCAAGAACAGTTCTAGGTTCTGATTCAAGAACCAGGAACACCAATCAGTTTGTCACTGGACCAGGCAGGCTAAGAATAGATAGAAAAAGAGCCACCTGGAGTGAGAAAGTACCAACTGTGGTGGAGTCAATTTTGCTTTTGCCAATCTATGTCAAGGGTTAGGGGTGCAGATGGCTGAACCAGAAGATTTTAAGTTAAGGAATAGAAGAGGTAGGTGTGAACATGTGAAGTGTAATGTGAATGCGTAGATTGAAAAGCTAGTAGTCAGAGGACCAGTTCATCTGGATTTGTGCAAGGTGATGTTCTGATAGAAAAGCAGAAGGAAAGATTTATATTGAGCATGAGGGCAGCTTTGCTGTTGAGAATATAGGAACAGAGAGATTCAGAAGATCTGATGGAGTCATGAAAAATGATAGGCATAACCAAGTACTGACATGTAGGAGAAGATGTGATCAGAAGTTCTGGACAGTCACCATGGTTTGGTATATTATTGTGTATTTGAATTTAGTCATGGTTGTTGTTTTTGTTACTACTATTGTCCCCTGGTAATAAACAGTTTCAGGGTACAGGTGGTTCAATATAGGCTATTTTCTCAAAAATGAACTTCCAGTTTTCGAAAATCAATTTCCTTGTTTATGGCTTAGATTCACTGGGTGAATCCAGCCAACTGTGATTTATTCAGTTAAGCAAACCATGGGTTCCGTATGCAGTATGAACATGGTTTAGGCCATTAGCCAACTTCCATTATTAATGGAGCTTTAGGATTGTGCTTACATGTATTAATCAAATGTATGTAATCTGTATATTGACAAAGGGGAAAAAAACCCTGATGTTATATTTTGCCATATCCCCATTAGTTAGGAAGGTGAGAGAATGCCACTGTCAGTCTCCACAAAAGCCAGCAGAAACAAGATAAACTATTCTAAGTAAATGTTGAAGCTCAATCTATTAAAACAAACAACTAGGAACAGATGTCAAATGATCATTTGAATAGGAGGCTGGTTCTGTACATTAATGACCTCACTGGATTGTTCAATCATTCTGTAATCAGGGTGGAGACAAGTTGGCAAACCAGTCAACCTGGAACCGAGTGAAATGCCAGTTTCATTCCTCTCCTGTTTTTTTTTTATTGCAGGGTGACTTTGATATGAATAATCCATTCCTCAGCAATAAAATGTCTGAGAGGATAGTTCTGCAATAGTGGAAAGAAGATTCATTTGAAAAAGAAGATTCTGTGTGATGTACCTGAACATGTTTTATATGCAAGTTTTGGCGTATTCGGGTAGTTCCCTGAGCCAGAGAGAGGGAGGGAAGGAGGGGGAGAGAGGGAGGGAGGGGGAGAGAGATGGTGGAATCACAAGATTTTAGAGGAGACAAAGAGATAATGGAAGAGATTGAACAGAATCAGCTGAAGAGCATGTTTGCAGCTTGGCCCCAGAACTCTGGGAGAGAAATTGGTCTTGCAAACAGGTAGAAATCTCTTCTTTTGGAAATTAATAATGGAGAACAATGTTTTATTCCATATCCAGTGCTCTCAGATATTTTTCTAAAGAGGTAAGAGCTATATACATCAGTTATTCTTTCAACTCCAGATAAATGGGGGGAAGGGGACAGGGGAAAGGGTGTTTTAAGATAGATAATTGAAGAGGCAGAAAATAAAATCTATTTATGGACAAAGCAACTAGAAACAATTATTCACCGTTATTTTATGCAGTGGATAGGCACATTTGTTTATTATTCAAAATATGTTGATAATCAGCTGGTGCCTTACCAGTTTAGTCAGAAAAATAAAGCATTAGAAAAGTAAGACATTTAAACATTCAGAAATGCATTAATATGTCTACAAAATCCATATGCAAATAGTAAATATTTTTGGTGGAATCTTATACAGGTAGTCCTCACTTAACAACCACTCCTTCAGCAATAGTTCAGAATTACAATAGCACTAAACAAAGAAACTTACACCCAGTCCTCAAACTTGCAACCGTCGCAGCATCCCCACAGTCACATGATCAAAATTCAAGCACTTGACAACCAGCATGCAGTTATGACAGTCAAGCATCCCATGAATACATGATCATCATTTTGTGACCTTCACTGCTGGCTTCTGACCAAGTCAGTGGGAAAGATAGCAGCAAGTTGCAAGTCACAGACACGTGACATCGCACATAACAACCAGAGGCAATTTGCTTAATGACTGCAGTTGAAAGTTCTACCCTAAATCAACATGGTTCCATGCCTTTTTGCTTAACAACCCATTGTTAAAGCAAATTTAAATTTTCTTTTAATTTTTTAAAAATTTAAATTTAATTTTTTTAAAAAAATTAAATTAAAATTTGCTTTAAATTTAAAAAATGCTAAACAACTGCATTGTTAAGCAATTGAACTGCTAGTTCCAATTACAGTTGTAAAATAAGATTCCTGTATAAGCGGAGGACACATTTACAGATTTGAGTAAAATCCCTAAATTGGTAGGTTTTTTCCCTGAGGAGGGAAAGCAACAACTATTTATCATAAAATGTCACCTTCTATATATAAAAATGCCACCTTCTAGGCATTGGAGTGGGGATAGAACAAAACACCTAAGGAAAACAGTCAATGGCTGAAACTATGAAGAGGGCACGTGCATTTCTTTGCTGCAAATTGAGTCCTTCAAATACTAACTTAGCTCCTGGAATTTACACATATTTGCTTATCTGAAAGCTATTCTCTGCCACCCTAATACCTTTTTCATGCAAATACAGAAAAATGGCACTTCCAGATATCCAGGAAAGAAAGCTGGCAGAATACTGTCTTGTACAATGTTCTAGATTTGATCGGCGCACCATTCAGTTCTTTTGTCTCTTCCCTAATATAAACCCACACCGAAGCTGAATGTGCAGCTCTGTGGCTTGCTAGCAGCACGATCTATCTGAAGGAAGCCAACAACTATTTATTAAGTCCCAACTTGCCATAGGGGGATTTTATTACCTGAACCCTCTCTTTATTTCGAAGGTTTCAGTATTCTGATTTAAAATGCCCATGAGGGTGTCTTGTGTCCTTTTCCAAAGAGAGAGAGACAAAGGCTTCCCACTAGAAAAGTTACTGTTTCACACCTATTGTGCCAAATGCATCTATAAAGAGATGTTGTTGTCTGTGGAAATTGGTCTCTTAAGGTTGCAATTGTATACATATATATGTATTTGTATTCAGGCCTCATTGTGCTCAGCAGGGCTTACTTCCAAGTAAACATGCCCTGGATTGTGCTACAATTTTTTGATGGATTTTGTTATCTCTACTGACAAGCATCTTTTTTGAAAGAAAGCAGAGAAACGTGAACACCCTTAATGGAGCTCATGCTTCAGTCAGCGCCTAAATGAAACCTGTGTTTGGCTGAATGGTGCTCACATCTGAGAGGGGAAAAAAAATGTTTCCCCACCAGTGCTTTGAAGTGCCTCTATTAAGTGTTTTTATACTAATAGGATTTTCCCAGGAAAGAAAGACAAAGCACAGAATGCTTCATTAACACTGCCCCTCTACTAATTTGGATCGTTTAATTGCCTCCCTCCCTGCTATGCCATATTCAGACATTGTTTACGCCATTTAGAAAGCATCTTGATGGGATCCAAAATGCAGCAGTGTGTAAACACAATCTTGCCAAACACAATATAGATGAAACATATTCTGAAACAAATTCTCTTGGCTGAGGGTAACATTGCTGGTCCAGGCGGTCTGCTTGATTGATTCCCTGAATTTCATTCTTTCTCCCCATTCATTTCCAGTCATACTTATTTTGGAGTTCATTCCCTAGAATTAACATAATTGCTCTGGGAATATTTACTTGTATCTGGTAAGAGTTTAGGCTGATGGAAAGAAATGTCATTGTTCGAAGGCACTGCATTGAAAAGACAGCAGGGGCTACCTAAGTTTTTCTTCCAATATCTTTTTTTTAAATTATCCACTTGTTGCAGTTGCAATGTAACTAAGCACCCATTCTATTAAACAGGTGAGAAAGGTAAAGAACCAGAAGCAGCATATGCTGCCCAGAACAGAAATAAGAGGAAGTAGGGATGGTTTACAAGGATGGAAATCTATAGAAAGGTATAGCATACCATTGTGAACTAATTTTGGTTATGCTTTTGTTTCCTTCTTTCATGCTTTGAATTACTACTTCTTTTACAGTTTGTACTTCAGCATAAATGTTGCTTATCCTGAAAAGGAAAATAAGGCAATGGCTATACAGTAATAATACAATAAAAATCATCTGTGGTCTTTGACCTTTCCCCAGGTATATTCTTACCAGACTGATCGTGGTTTTTACCTGATTATCATACAGAGTCAAATCCATTTTATTATTGTTTGGTCTAGACGTTTCATATAATTGCTGAAGTTCATTAAATCTTAATTTTTCCTACTTGATTATATAATACATCCCTATATAAACTGCTGTAGTGTAGTTTAAGTATCCTTGAGATATTTTAAACAGTAAATTTTAGATTTTCTTCTGAATACAAGGAACCTAATTCTTGAAGCCATGATCTGTTCATTGCTATTGCCCCATTTGCCTGCTGGGCTGTGCACATTTTTTCCAGAAAATGTTCAATTAAAACAATGGGATTTACTTAGAGGTTAAGTGAACAGCAATTATGTTTTAAGGAGTCTTATCCTTAATGTAGTTTCATTTTTATTTATGTGGGAGTAAATTAAACCTGAAGATGTTTATTTCTACATAAAATAAACGTATTGCATTGTCCAGTTGCCAAAAAAGAGGTTTGCTGTAATTATTAGCAAGAGGTATGAAAGCACAGCAATTTTATAACTAAATTGCTGGCTTAATGTTTTAACAGAGGAGAATAAATGAAAATCTGCCTATCCAGTGAAGGTGCTGAGAATATGAAGTATTGAACTTAGTAAAGACCAGTTCAAATCAGCTCAGTTCCTGATGACTATATAATTATGTCCAAATAGTTTATTGATAACAGAAAACTAATGCTTTACCACCACTTCTTCAAAGATTTTTTTTCAACTTCCCAGTCCCAATGACCCAGAGATTTCCTGGTGGTCTCCCATCCAAGAACTAGTAAGGCTTGACACTAGTTAACATTTCAAAATCAACCAAAATTGTCTTGATGTTGCTATCTAAATGGGTTTAACATTGAAGGCAGCAGCAGTTGAATTATTAATATTATAATTTATATTGTATCTACTAATTCCAACATTTTCAAAATCCAATTCAATTCATATATCTTACTAGCTCTAAAGTATTTTAGTTTTGCCCCCCCCCCTTTGTCTACCAACCAGCTGTTCTCGGTTTTGTGTTATGCCAGAATGCAGCTGGTGCTTTTAACATTCTACAACTTTTGTCTTCAAATAAGATTTTCTTTAGTACTCAGCCTAATGCTAACTCCAAGGCAAGTTCAGAATGACAAACTATGTTTCAATAAATTAAAGTACCAAAAATAATAGCCTTGAATTTTCCTTATTTGGAAAAGGTGCTAGAAAGACTATCCACTATCCCATAATGTCTCCTGTCCCCAGAAAGCTAAGTGGTTTAACAATTACAGGGCACTTGAAAAAGCAGAAACATTTTTCACTTTTTTCCACTCATCCAAATATTGAAAGGATTTGTGAGGGCAGAGGGAGAAAGCTGGCTGTTCTTATGGTAAGTCCCATTAAAGATCACTTTAATTAAATGAGTGGAGGAAAAAGCTACATATATTGATCTGATAGCCAGTCACCTCATGTTTAAATAAGGTGCATGCAGTACTCAGATTTCTTATATCCTGGCCTTAGATTATGTCTGGGCTAATATACAGAGGGTAGCAAGGCAATTTAAATATTATTGGCTATGTCAACACCAATGTGGCTATTTAATATAGACATCCAGGATTACTTCTAAATTAGTCTTTTCATAAAATGATGGATTTTTAAGAAGTGTTAATCCTTTATCAAAAGCAAGCCCAGAGAGCATACAAAAAGGCCTTTCTTGTAATGTCTCAATTCTGTAATATTCTTGACCATGAAAACCCTCCAAAATTGTTAGCAGATGCATTAATTAAAGAAAAGAATTAAAACTAAGCTTACTTCCATAATTATCGTTGTTATTTTAAAGGCTTCCAATTCAATTGTCAGTGTTATCAACCAGATCAGACGTTAATACCAAATAAGTGTAGTATAAGACCAAAATTTATCAACAGAGCTTTAATGGACAATCTTGATATTTTTCAAAAGCAAGTTAGTATCTACAATATTGTAGATGCAAAAATCGCCAACCAGCAATACATTGTATGAATTAACCATAAATGTTTCTGCAATATAGCCTAGTAATTGGCAATTTATAACACTGCAAATAACCAGTAATTCATAATAAAAAGGATTACTAGTAGATACTTGTGCAGTGTGCATTCCAGATTTAAAAATGGAGAAAAAAATCATCTTCTTGTAAAGTAATGTATCTAATTCTCATTTTTCTTATTTGTAATAAAGTACTGTGGATTATTGTTTTGAATCAGTTATTTGCTTCTAGGATGTTGCTGGAAAAGCATAATTAAAATGCATGCCTTTGAATACATTACATATGCATGCATGCACACATGAATGTTAATCATCATGCTAAATTTCACGCCAGTTCACAGAGAGGTATAAAACATTTGTACAATGAGTCTGAATCCTTCCTTTCCACTCTGCTTGATTTTCAGACTTCAAGAAGGGGTATTCAGATTTCTGAACTGGATTAAGTTTTAAAAAGCAATATTCCATAGAGGTATAATTGGGAAGGGACTGTTTACAATAATTTCAAATTATAAATTAAGTGAATTAAATGCTATTGAACTTACTTTACCCAGAAACTCCATCTCATAATTGGAGTTTCTTTCTCTTTTTCATCAACATCAAATGTAGAAATCAAAATGCATCCACTGCTTTAATTAGCCCGCATGAACATACAATATCCCTGTTTTTATTGGATCATCAGGGCTGCTATCTATTAAAAAAACATCAGAAATATGGTTCTTGTGTTAGAAATCTGTGACTAACATGAGCAGATTTGCTATTGTTACTAAGGGATCAATCACACTCAGCTCTTCTTTACTTTTGGCTGTCATTTCTTAATCTCTGACACTTGGAAATCATTACAGATGTGTATAACTTGGCAAAGATAAGCCTGATATACAATATTATTCTATCTTCTAGATTCATGTTATGCCTTAGGCTAGATTAGCAGCCAAGTTTACCCATCAGACAATCAGGTGATGTTTTAAACTATCTATATAAAAAGAATTAGACTCTGCTGTGCAAGAAAATTTCTGAGTGTCTGCCCAGGTGGAAGAGAGAAAAGGAGCTTCCTAATTTAGTTACTGCAGTTCGAGATGGTTCTGTAACCAAGTGAACTTCAACATCAACAAACATTTTATTCTAGCAAACAGGGTAATTTCCCTGATCATCAGGCTTCATTACAATACTGGTGCTGTAGAGATAGGGAAGGTCTTGTTCTGGGAGCCAACAGCCACTTTGACCCCCGCTTGTATTGCTGTTGCAGAAAAAAAACGGTAGTTAATGATGCACTGGAACTTCTGTCAAAATTAAGATGAAATTTGCCAAGGGGTTAACAATGTGGGGATGGAGATTATTTTATTCTCAAACCAAGGTAGAGCAGTGGTTAATATTGGATTGGGACCAGGTTCAAGTTTCCATTTCATTATGGAGCTTTTCATCAGTCACTTTCTCTCAGTTTAATAGGACACACGAGAGATACATGCGTGATATCTTAAGGCTTAGAAGGAAGGTGGGAAAAACAGTGGACATAGAAAACCTATACATCCCTGTTAAAGTGCCAGGTTTTTGAGATTTAAAAAAATCAGACCAAGATAAATGACTTCAGAATTTTTTCCACCTTTAATATAACAAATAAGCTGTGCAATTCAATTGAAAAACAAACAAATCTTTTGGGGGGGGGATAATAAAAAAATTACAGTAAGTTTGCATATCCTTAAACTAATACTTTGTTGGTGCACCTTTTAATTTTATGACACTATTCAGTCTTTTGGATAGGAGACTTTCAGAATGGCATGTCTTGCCCTGGGAATCTTTGGCCACTCTTCCTTGCCAAACCGCTTCAAATTTGTCAAATTGCAGGAGTCTCCTATGTATGGCCCTCTTCAAGTCTCCCCCAGATTTTCAGTTGGATTCAGGTCCCAGCTCTGGCTGGGTTATTCCAAAATTTAGATCTTCCTCTGGTGAAACCATTCTTTCATTGATATGCTTTGGTTTGTAATGTTGAAAGGTGAAATTCCTTTTCATCTTCAGCATTTTAGTACAGGCCTGAAGGTTTTGTTTCAAAATTGAGTAATACTTGGAACTGTTCATAATTCTCTACACCTTGACTAAAGCCTCAGTTCCAGCTGAACTGAGCTGAACTCAAAGCCTCAGTTCCAGCTGAAGAAAAGCAGCCCCAAAGCTGCCATCACCACCGATCTTCAGTGACGCTATGGTGTACTTTTGATGATGCACTCTGTTATTTTTGCACCAAACATACTTTTTGGGATTATGGTTAAAAAATTCAACCTTGGTCTCATCAGACAGTAACACATTTTCCCACATGCTTTTGTCAGACTAGATGTAGGTTATTATATCTGTAAATGGAAGAAATAATGTAGAATCGGCCTGATTTACACTTTAATATAGTTGGTTCTGGTTGTTTTATTGCCTCTTTACTTAGTTATGTTAAATAATTAAGCTCATCCATTTTGAATAAAAAGTGTGGACAGATGCTGAAGGACTTCAATTATTTTTAATAAAAATTACCCTCCCCAAAATAACTGTACAATTGTACTAGCATCTGAAAAAATTGTCAAATGACTAAAATATGGAGCTTTCTGGACTACTGTACAACTCTCAAGATTGCCAACCAATCTGGTTGCCAGCTAATAGGCACAAATCCCTTGTGTACTTATGGCTTTAGTTCTCATTTTGCCTTGGAATCATCATCCATCAAAACTAAGCAGACCTGAAATTCTATCCTTCTGTGAAATGACATACAAATGCAATAGAGGATATGTTTGAATAGAATCTTGGCCAGTTCTATTAGGGCTTTCTAATATCTTTAAATTTCTAAAAAAAAACCTTCTTAGAACTGAAAAGAAAGAAAAATTCTGGCACTTGTAGTTTCTCAATGAGTATTGCAGCGCTATGACATGGCAATTTTGAAGCAGGGAAAGTTAAATGACAGAAAAGGCTTTATTTATTTCACCAGCTGTTGTAAGTTGACAGTAGGTTACAATAAAAACAAGAAAGAGGAAGTGTATTCCAGCCAGCAGGACCATATAAAGCAGGCTTCATCCTGCTTCATCACCAGTTGAGTTTCAGCAACTGCAGCCAAATTCTCACCAATGACCTCAATGCCCACAGTAGATTCCACAGCAACATAATTATTTCAGCTAACAGGGACCCAAATTGTGTAGGATTTTAGAGAACCAGTACATTGCATTTTCCCTGGAAAAGGATTGGTAGCCGATGCAAGCTCTTAGCACTGTTGGCCCTTTGAGTTTCCCAGAGAACAACTCTGGTGGCTGAATTCTTTGCTGATTGGTATTTCTGGATTAAAGATAAGGCAACTCAGTACAGAGTACATTACAATATGATCACTAAATGAATCAGGATGGAGTTTATGTTTACAAAAAAAGGGTGACAAATAATCTACACATTGATATCCAGACCTGATGGGAGCACATTTGAATTGGAATTATTTTGCTCACCAATTCTTCTTCTTTTGGACTTTGCATAATGTCGCTTATTCCAAAAAGGAATCAACTAATGAATATGTATGGATGTGTATAACCTTTGATAATAAACTTTCAGTTCCAGTAAGTCAAAGCTATAGTCGTAATAGATTTCAGAATGGGGACTTGTAAATTGTATCAGCTTCTGTACACTCACTGAGTTCAGTATCTTTCGATAAACATAGCTTGAACAATCCCGTATAATGGAATAATCTTTAGGTTTTGTGAAAAAGATGTTAAAAGAAGGAATGTGTAAATGCTTATATAGTCTTTTATTTTAGTCATCTGCTTCAATTTTATCAGTATCCAATGAAAACAGATGTTAAGATTTCAGTGTCAATATGCTCTGCATGTTTTTTTTTTCTTTACTTGAGTAGAAGGTATTCAGTTGAGATCATACATTATTTAGGAACCTACAGCTCTTATCTGCTAGTGATGGTGATTCCTGGGAGATTCAAAAAGATAATGCATTTTGATTGACGTGTCTGCTGCTGTATCTTTCCTAACCAGATACAGTATTGGGCAAGACTCCCGTTTCCATTCCTGCATGCTTGCTAGAACTCTCATGGACCTCACAGCAGAGAGAAATACAGTGCAATTGGTACCCTACCAGCTATTGATGCTGACAGCCTCAGTCAGTTTTGTTCTCTCCAATACCGCATGCATTTCCTAGATACTGCAGCCAGAACAGGTTCTTTCTCATCTGAAATTCTGTTACAAAGGCTTCATCCTATGCTTCCCAGCTTCTGGCAACTAAGTCTGCCACCCACTGGACTTATGTTTTGCAGATCATAAGGAAATCATGAATTGTGTCAATATACTGCTAGCTCTCATTAAATTGTATGACTAATTAAATGTGTCTGTTGGAAAACATAAGCCAGGATTACACACTGTGCAGAACCAGATGCAAAAAGTATAGTGGTAGGTGGGCATGTGGTCTGCCAGTATTTTTTGTAACCCTCAGATTTCATCTTTTTTTTTTTTTTGCAGGAGAGGAGGCAAGAGGCACAATCTTAAACTCAGAGAGGGTTTTATGTGCCCATTTCATACTGTAGGACCCACCAAACCCTCCTCAAATGGATTTTGGATCTGCTTATTCTTGGAATACAGCCCTTGGCATGCCAGACAAAGCCAGAAGTGCCCCTTAAATCACCAGAGGTTGTTTAAAAGCAACTGACCCCTGCAATGCAGGTCACAGTTGCATAATCAATGCTCCCAAATCTAAAATAAAACTACAGAAGAGATGCGAAACTTTAAGCAGAAGCTGGTGCTTTTGCATTGATCTTTTAAGTAGGTTTTATCAGTCTTGCCAGATATTCAGAATATTTTATTCATGCCTTACCACACTGGAATTGCCAGAGCTTGAGCCAGGATGGAGAAACTGAAATGAAAACAATTGGGACAAGGAAGAAATGTTTAACATGTTCTGTGTCTGAACTGTTCTAGGCAGGGAACAGCTGATTTGGGGTGGTCTGTGCCTGAACTAAAACATGTGTATTTTAGATGTTTTGTTCCAGACACGGACCAAAGGCAGGCTGTTTCCAGTATGGATTGAAAAACAGATTCTATGCTAGATGCTGAGTTGATAGTTGCAGTTGAAATACTTCTTTTGCATTCTCCTTCTGGACCAGTAGAACAGGGTTGGGTTCATACTGCTGACTTTTGTGACATTTCCATTGTAGCCTTTGATTTATAGAATACCTTCCCCCTGAGATCTGACAGGCACCCATCTTTTTAGCTGGCCAGAAGGCAGAAAAGAGCTGGCTTCCATTCCCTCCAAGTGGGATGGGATGAGCTCAGAGTGGGAGAGAACGTGTGGGTTTTATTAGGGGAGTGTGATTGTGGTACCAAGTTTTTCTAGTTATTGTTTTATTATTTTTTGTTTTTATTGTGTATATGTGGTTTTATTTTTAGTTATAAGCCACAAACCAGAGTTTGATTTGATTGGCAGCTATACAAATGTTTTTTTAAAAAAGAAATAAATAAAACTGCAGTCATTTGAAAAGTACCAGGCACACAGGAAGCCATTCTGGATCTGGGGAAAAACTGCCAAGGGAACGTATTGCAAGGCCGCTGGGCTCAGAGCAGGACTGGTGTTGTTCCTGGACTTGTAGTGACTAGTGATACCTACCTGGCTAACTAACTACAACCTCCAGAGCAGGGGTGAAATGCTCCCGGTTTGGACCGGATCACCTGATCTGGTAGAGTTGGAGGCGGGTGGTTCGGAGAACCGGTAGCAAAAATCCCTCCCCCCCATTGCCCAGCTGAGCCGCGCAATCATCAGAGGCTTTTTTTCAATTTTTAAAAGCATTTTTTCTACAACCTCTTTGGCCAAAAGAGGTTATAGAAAAAATGTTTTTAAAAGGAAAAAAGCCTCTGCCGATCAGGCAAGTCAGCTGGGATCGTCAGAGGCTTTAAAAGCATTTTTTTACAACCTCTTCAGCTGAACAGGTTGTAGAAAAAATGGTTTTAAAAGTAAAAAAAAAAAAAGTTGGCCACGCCCACTCAGTCATATTACCCCACCACCACCAAGCCACACCCACAGAACCGGTAGTAACAAATTTTACATTTTACCACTGCTCCACAGCCCCAATTCCATTTTAAGTGCTGTTTTTATAATTTCAATTTTGATTCAATGTGGTGGAGTGCATGATGGTTAAAGAGATTTTCCATTTCATCATTTTTTAGATCAGACCGTTTTAATTTAAAAGAACATTTCTGTCACCCCCAAAACATTTAATCCAAATAAGCCTGCTGTTATATGAGCAGGAACTAATTTTTCCAACCTGATGGATGCTGATCGCATTACAGTACTGCTTTTTGAATACATGCATGAAGATTCCTTTCTTTTTCTGTCCAAAAACTTGCTTTAAAGATTTTTTTAACTCCCTCATGCCAATTTTAGACTAGCCAGCGGCCTTTTTCAAACTATCTTCACCCACTCTAAGCCCACTATAGTACCCACTGCTCAGAGAAATTAGGGCAAAGGGAAGTCAGGGCCAATGTTTGCTTGTCTGCAGAGACACTGTAAGGAGGCTTCAGTTGAACTCATAAGAGTTCTTTGGGGGAACCATGGTGGGTGGTGCTCAGGAAGAACCCATTGCTGAAGCAATTCTACACACCACACAAGCACAGATAACAATTGTTGATGTGCCTCCACTTTCCTCAGCAACCCAAGTTCTGAGAAGGAAAGTCTGGATCCCTAGCAAGTGATGGTAATGATGCTTCAGACTGGAATGGGACAACTGATCATGGCCAACTTGCTGTGGAAAAATTCAATGTAGTCGTTTAAAATATTTTTTAAAATATTTTAATTTTGTAATTCTTGTCCGGAGATGAGTTGTTCCATGCCGAGTTTGCCATGGTTAATTGTTCTATGGTGAGTTGGCTGCAGCAAATTGGCCATAGCGGGTTGTTGTAGATCCACTTCAGACATCCCAGCACATCATCTACTACCAAATGGATATGCTGAGTGGCCAAGGGCAGAATCTGATGGAAGCACTTGTCCTTTAAGATCCATGCCTTTGGTGTGCAACTCCTACAGATATGGGGCATCGTTCGATCTCACAGATACTTCATTTCCTGTTTAGACGTAATTGGGGTTTCCTTCCCACCTCTGGCAGTGTTAGGTACCTGTTTTGTTGATTAGTAGTAAGGTTTCTGCTGTTAGGCAAAGCGTTATATTTGCACACTGGTTGCAACAGGTGGCAAGAGGGGTCCAAGGCATCAAATATGAAATATGACACCCTTCAGATGATAATTTTTAATGTTCAGCCATCTAATTTTCTATGACTACCACATGCCCATACCTTTTTCAGCAACCGAATTGGGCCTTCCTCTCTTATCACTAAGACAGGGCAGCAGACCCCAATACTGGTGTCCATTCCACCCCGGACATTTGATTCCATTGAGATGGAGGGTATTTTTTAACTTCTCCTTCACAATACACCAGTGGGAGGGTGAGAGGTTTGCTACTGTAGACCCAGCGCTTTCCAGGTGGGTGTTGCTTCATGCAAAGATGCTAGATTCATGTGGAAAATGAAAAGTGCACAGCCATTAACCATGTTGAGCTGTTTAGTTGGGTAACCAGCACTGAGTCATGTGCTACCAAATCTCAGCTGTGGCGTTATAATTACAGTGGAGCCAATCTATGAAAAGTAACTTGGCAACTTAACATTGAGTTGATTTTGGTTTGCAGAGGTCCAGCAGGAGGATTATTACAGACCCATTACATGGCTTTAATGGACAAATATTGTAAGATTCCTGTTTATTTCTACCTGAGTGTGAAGAGGTAGATGTTCCCATTCAGTGAAAATTCCAGTTACTTTTTAAAGATGCTGTTGGACAGGTAGCCACCTCATGACACTGACCGCACGCACTTCAGTGTTTCTTTGCAATGAATCTCAAGTGCAGAAATCACCAGCCTGGGAGTTTCTACATTTTCTTCTTCAAAATATGCTTGAAGAACCTTGATTCTGAGGATGACATGGCATTGGCAACCAAATCACACTGCAGTCTGCAATGGCCAAAACTGTTTTGATTCTGTGTGTCAGTTTGTGACTCAAGGGCGAAGGAAGCAATCTCTGTCTGCTCCCGAGAACTTTTGGTTGCTCAACCTAGCTGAAGATCAGATTTAGGTGCATCCAAGACAAGGAATTTGGAGCCTGGGATTCTGCCTGGCAAACCCAAGAATACCAACCTCAATTCCAGTGATCAAGAGTTGCTTTCCAGAGGGAAGTAGAAAGTTGAACCTGCTTGTTTTGGGCAATTGATGTAATGGTCTCACCAGACCCAGTAATAGTTATCCAGCTATACGCTTCTTTCTCACCAACTAAGAGGTTCTGAGCAAGACAAAATTCTCTCTGCTAAGTGGTGCGGCAATATCACAATTCACACCTGAAAATGGATTTTATTACATGTCAAGATGAACATCCCTTTACTGGATTTCTCAAAACAATCAGTGAAGACTGAGGTCTACGTCCTTATCTCAGTATCCAGACTATTCGATCAATTCACCTTGTCAAGTTCTTAATCTCTTATTAAATCGCCAGAACAGGCAAGAGATCAGTGGGATGGGTCTCTGGCTCATATCACCCAAGATGCACATCGGAGAGCCACACGGTTCGCTGATGTTGAGATTTAAAATGCCCTTTTGTGCAGTTTCTTCAACTTCAAAGGCATCCTGAAAACTCCCAATTAACAAGATGAAAGTGTGTGTGCATAACTAAATTCAGCAAGATATTACCATGTTCTCTCCCTTCCCCCAAATTTCTGCACTGATGGCTTTTTCGGTTCTGTCAGCTATAAGCTGAGTTTCTGACAGTGCATTTGAAAGCAAAAAATATGGTAATGAGTTGATTGGCTTAAGCTTGAATATGGATGTTGCTCATTCTCTCTCCTTATGCCTTTAATTCTATAGAAACTTTAGAATGTATTTTAAAAATGCAAAGATGATTCTGTATGGATTGTGTACAATACTCTTGTGCACTGTTGATACAATTGATTGCGCATTTTACTAAACAAGCATGCTTGACCCGTTGGTGCAGTTCTGTCCCTGTAGAACTCAGATGTGCAATAATAAATTACATGCAAAAGTCATGTAAGTATTGTATTTGGTGTTTTCACAACAAATGTAATTCATTCTGTATACATAAATATAATCTGACTGGAATGTCGTATTTTCTGCTCTAGAGGACAGGATTGATTGGAAATGTTCTCTCATGCACAAGATAAGATAGCCTAGCTCCCCTCACATTTCACTAGAATGCCTAATCTCCAGTGAAAATATTTGCTCTTATGCATGCAAAAGCTAAGATTTTGTGGATTTTGTGAAATAAGAATCAACCATCTTAAAAGTATATAGAGTATTAATTTTAGTCTGTAACGTGAAAGACTGTTGCTAACAACAAAAGATTATGTAAACTGGAAGTCAGAAATACCTAGAGGGTCTAGGTGCTTCATATCCTCTACATAAAACATTAAGTCATTTTCCAAGATTTTGTCAGTTACAAGTAGAAAAATAGGGACCACCTTTGGTAGGAAGGTAACAGCGTTCCATGCGCCTTTGGCATTTAGTGCCAGCCACATGACCACGGAGATGTCTTTGGACAGTGCTGGCTATTCCATGTATGTTATCTTTTTTTCCCCCTGAATCTTCAATTATTTATTGATTCCCACAAAATATTTGTGTGGATACAGTACAATGTAAAATGTTTTGTTGTAGACCACATTTATTGGTTTTCTTCCCTTTAACATTTTCCTTTTAACTAAAATTTAAGATATTTTTCAATTCAATTTCAATTTCTTTCACTCAGCCCAAGAATAAATTGACCTGAACAATACTGAACAAATTAACCTGAACAATGACAGTATTGATTCAATTAAGTATATATTTAATAATTTTACTGGAAGAGTGATTATTTTCAATAGACTTACTGACAAACTCCAAGCTGATTTAACCTCTCAGGAGAAGTAAAAATACAATTATGCTTATGCTGCTCTCCCTTTTCAAATACTGAAGAGTAGCATCTCCTACTTCCCAGCTGAAACTGACAACTGCAAAGTCACCAACTGATTCTGCTCAATGGTTACTGAGGTTACTAACAGTATCTCAAACTGTGACTAGCACAATTTTAAATTTATTTACATTTGGTACAAGTAAAATCAAAAGAAAATTACAAGCCTTGAATGTAGTAACACAGGTTAGATGTAATTTTCTAAGTCAGAATTCAAAATTAACCATATTGCATTTGAGAGTATTAAACTGTAGTAACCACCTATACTATCATAGTCTATTTTAACTGAAGGAATCTTTAGAGCTGTAGCACATACCTTATCCAAATGATGTATGATGATGCAACCCACTATAATATAATCTCCAAGTGCAAACTTCTTAAAAAAATATTACTTTATATTGTTTTTCCTATTAAAGGAAATTTAATTTAGTAATTAAAAATTCACCAGCTTTTGCTATCAAATATTAGAGAGGGTTCACAGAAGAGTTCCAGCACTCTAAAGGATAATATCCTTTCACAGATCACAATGCTAATTAGGACAAGAACAACCACCAAGTAAACAATTGTTATTACTTTGCTTAGGCCAAATAACAAAATTATATACAGCTATCCCAAGACTATACCCATTTTTTCTTGGATCTACTAAACATGTACCTGAATTACCAGGATTTACTGCACAATTCTTTCACAGTGAGGCTCTGTAGTATACCCCCTATACAAGTTTCAGAACTTTATGTTTAGGGGGGATTTGAAAATTTAGGTCAAATTTAACTAAGATATTCAAAAGATTAAAAGATAAGCCACTTAGTTATTACTCCTTAAATATATACTACCCTTTATATAATTACAAAAATTACCAACCGAAATTCAGCAGTTAAGTTTCTTTTTAAAAAATACAGCATTGAGTTTGGGCTACTTCATCACATGAATTTAACTACATTAGGTGAGTTGACTTACAACTCCTACTGACTATGCAGTCCTGTGAAAAAGAAAGTACGCCTTCCTTAAGTTCTGTAGTTTTACAAATCAGGACACAGTAAAAATCATCCGGTCCTTAGCAGTTCTTAACAGCAGGTAAATACAACCTCAGATGAACAAATGACACATTTACACCATGTCATTTATTTTACAAAAAAGGAAGCCAAGGGTGTACCTTCTTTTTCTCATAACTGTAAGGAACGACCATACTGTTCTTGGTATAACCACAAAAAGGTGGCTGCCAGTATCTAACCTGAAACCCTAGAATTACCAGCTGGCCTCCCAAGTACTAATCAGGTTGATTCCCCCCCCCACCCAAAAATAAGTCATCAGCTAGGTAGCAGCCAGTTCTTTTAAATGAACAATAACCTAATTACCTACTTTCAACTAGACATTGTCAAAGTAGACCTACATGCAAAATAAGCAAGATCACATTTATTCTTCTCAGATGTTCTTAAATGACATTTGAATTTATTAGTTGTGAACTAATAGTTTAGTTATTAGAGCTATTTCCACAATGGGCTCCTAAATGATGAGCTGTGCATGTAATGTTTTATGTCTGATATAATTTGACAGTATATTAAATCTTATGAAGTTCCTATTTTATACCCCCTTTGAAGACCTTCTGTTTAAAAATGAATTAAAACATTTAGGATCTTTAAATTATTTTTAAAAACATATGAAGAAATTAAAACAGATTTATTTCCACTGGCATGGATTTAATTTAAATGCATGAGACCAATAAATATCTGGGTACAAAATCAATGTATATTTTGGCATTCAAATCACAAACCATCAAAGGCTTATGCGGATAAATATTGCATGCAATATTTAGGGGGAATTTTAAAGCTCTGTAAACATAAGAAAAATAATTTTTCTATTTAATTTTTACTTGCAGGGCTATAAGCTAACTTTTGATGTTAAAGCTTGATTTCTTTATTACTCAATTACAAGAGTAATGGAAGACAGCATGCTAAGCCAAATTGGCACTAGAGTTTGCTTGGAAGTTATTGAGTTTGAATGTGCCTTCAAACTATCAACTGATTTTAATTAAGCTATACCTAAGTCAACTTACATGTTTTATTTTGCACGAATGGTTGTCAAGATACAAGAGTTAAATCCTTAGAACAATTTGTAACAAAAACTTTAATCTTCAAGAGTTTACAGTGACAAGACAATTTATGCACAATGAGGAAAATTTCTATCTACAATGTACCCTTAATACATATGTCCAAATCAACAGTTAATCTGCATTACAAATCTGTTTTAGCAGTAGCGCTCTACAGAAAAAGGTATAATATTTAATTGGAAATTTGCACAATAAGAATTCTGGCATAAATCAGCACTCAAGACAGATTTAGAAAAAAGGCCATCTACAGGTTTTCAGTCTTCTTGTTTGCTATTAGTTTATTCTGGTCAATTAAGCCTCCACCTTTCATACTGCAGAGATTGTCCATTCACAATTATAGCAAATATTCATGATTTACAAGTCTATGTGTTAATTTATTTTTGAGTCTAGCTTTTGCAGATTCTAAGATGACCCAGCAGACTATGAACATTCGCTGCTGTAGGTTTCTTTAAGATTTGTTTGTTTATCTCTGCAAGGTAACTGGCTAACATTAAAAGTTTATGCTTAAGGGTACAATGTAGAACAGGTTTATTACACTTTGAATGACCTGCTCAAAACCATATACATTTTCACAACTGTTACATGTCTGTTACTGTTACAAAAAAAACCAAAACAAAATTTGACAGCTAAAACATTTTTAAAATGCACCAAGCTTTATGAGGTCTTAAACAAAACAATGTTCTGTACATACTGTCTTCAGACCAAAATGTGACTTCCTGTACACCATTCTTCCTGAAGTTCTATTTCCTGTCATTTGACCTGGAACGGCTAGAGTATACACAAACAATTTAGTCGAACAAAGATAAATGGACTCCAAAATATATTTCAATATAATGTAAACATTATACAAATTTAATTTACATTTGAATATTCAATTTGGCCTGTATATGCTCAAAGAGATTTTTAAGGACAATGCATTATATTTTACATATTTTTAATCACTCCAGTATTTGAATGAGTCCATACATTCTTACCTACGAGATCTGGAAAATGAACGGGAAGGCTTATGATTTCTCTCCCTTGAGAGTGATCTCTCTCTCCTTCTATCTCTAGAAAGGGACCTGTAAAGGAAATAGTATCATAAAGTTAGTTGCCTCAAAAATCAGGTTCTAGAACAGCGTCCCCCACCCCACCTTTTTGAGCACCAGGGACCATTCTGTGGAAGTTTTTCCATGGATCAGAGGGGGCGTGGTTTTGCATGTCCCCTGCATCCCGCAAAAGGGGCTTTGCTTGTTTGCACAGCCAGTTTCTGGCATGCCTTAGCCCCGTGTGTCCACACACCAGGGGTTGGGGATTCGTTCTAGAAGATAAGTGTATATCAGTCTCAAACAGAAATAGTGTTAAATATTTTCAATTAACACTTGTGGCTGATGTATACTATAAACTGTTTTCTAGAGAGATTTAGAGCTGTGATATATTAAGCTCTATCAATGCTTCAGATTCATGCTTGGCAATCCCTAATAGATTCCATATGAATATTTAGTACCAGAAAAAATCAAGGATGACTTCAGAATAAACTGTGAATAAACTATTCAGCAAAAAATTAACAATTCAATTTGTATATTTGGCAAGTAAACTTATTCTGAAGCCTCCCAATTGAAAATTAAATTTTCCTTCTTAACAAATTAGAAAAATTAGGAAAGGTCAGTTTAAAAGGTTGTTTTAAAACTATTAAATTATGTTCAGCCATGTCCTTCCATTCTGTAAGTTTTCCTCAACTTTGGCCACTTCAAAGTGTATGAATTTTAACTCCCAGAATTTCAGTCAGCAAGCTCTCTGAGTAGTTCTGGGATTTTAAATTCACATATCTTGAGATTGTTGTGCTTGAGAAACACTGATCTAGTGTATGGACCATTAGTGCATTATAGTCCCTATTCCCAGATCTACAATGTAAGTCTGTTTGCATGACTTACTGAATTTGTGAAATGTTTTCATGGCACAGAAATGTTTCTTTACATCTATGTGAAATATTTTGGCAATGCATGATCAGCCTCAACAATTTACCTGCTACGACTGCGGGAAAAACTCCTCCTCCGTGGAGATCTACAATCAAAAAAGAAAGGTGAGTCTTTTCATCAATTCAACACAACTGAGGTGAGGTAATTCCCAACTTGTCAAGTCACTGTTGGGCCCAGTGAATGTGCCAAGATAAATGGCACCCATCGTCCAGCAAAATGGAAAGATTCAGGCATTAAAAAGACTCAGCGTGATCAGCATGTTTCCAGCCATGAGTTTGTTTTAACTAATACCATGTCATAGCAAACCTGTCTCCAATGCAGCACTTCCATCTCAACTAAATCCACTGCCTAACAGACTATACCAAAGTCCCACAAGTAGTTCCAAAATTGGTATAACTAGTGTTTTGGAACCCATGCAAGGCAGAGTACCAAGTGAAAGACTAACGCACACAGTGACAATGACTAATTAGAGCTGCATCTGTGAATGTAATTTTTAAAAGGTCATAGTGTGTTTAGTCTAAAGAACCTTAGCTTGCCCAGTTTATCCCATAAAGTAATTGTTCTGAAATAGTTAGTAAAACAATTTAAAGGTGAAAGGAGGTGGCAGTTTTTTTGCAAGGAAAACCAAAGTTAGCAATTAAGTTTGCCCAACTCACATGCAAATATACTGCAGCTTAGTTATTTATATTAGATTCCTTAACACCCTTAAAAGTTTTATTCAAGCAACATATGTATGTTACCACGAAATTATGCACAGCCAGCCTTTGATTGAGAAAAAATAATTACTTATAAGCCGCTTACTCCTTATTTTAACCAGCAGTAAACTGTATAAGCAGGAAAAACTTACTAGTTTTTGGTTTCAACAAGCTAGAAATGGTGAGGTGAGGCTGCCGGACTGACTGCCAAGAAGAATTTGCTGAAAAGGTTTTGCCAGATGTTGCGTTGTATTTAGTTGGTTGGCGAAGGGGGTGTTGTGGATTTTTCCTGCTTTTTTGTTAGCCGAAGGCTGCTGCTGTAGTTGTTGTGAAGACATTTGGTAAATAAACAGCTGAGCTGATTGGCCGGGAATGTGTGGGCGGTCGAGGTGGCTGCTGCCGATTTGGTTAAGGTTGGAGAGAAGGCTGAGAGAAACAGCATGCTCGGGAACCAAAGGGCGGTGCAACCTGACGACTGGCCATGCCTGGGTCATGTGAAACGACACCAGCCAAGCTGAATGGGGCGCGCTGGTCACATGACGCTGAAAGGGCTAGTTGACTGGCTAATGCAGACTCAGAGGGTGGTGAGAAGAGACATGATGGTGACTCTGTAACGGGTTCATTTTTATTAATAGATGGACCAAAAAGCATAAAAAAATGAAAAACAAGCCATCAGTACAACCATCTAGCAGCTAACAAATACTCCTATTGTGTTCTACAGTGAAAGGGAACAGGTTTCATTATTTTGTATGGACTTCATTCATCTGCAATAGGTTGAGATCAGCCCTTGCAGAAACCAGGTTTTAAGTACTGAAGTGAGTATTTAACACTTCATCAATTTTCCAGGTCAGAGGATGCACTACCAAGCAATCTGCTTTTGTTTGGGGAATTCATAACTGCAGAATTCAAATGAGATAATATTTCAACAGACTTATTACAGTTGAAATTTAGCTGAGTGACTATTCATTGCTTCAGAATCCATAAAACAGTTGCCTGTTTAGCATCACTTGTGCTAAAGGAAAAGCAAACCGAGTGAAAAAATCCAAGCTGTTGTATGTAATGTTATCAACAATGAAGCAAAAAAAAGAAAAGAAAAAAAAAAGCTGAAGTATTGGGACAAAAAAGGGAAGTGACTAGATGAATATACCTCAGAAGAAAAGATGATAATCCACGTTAGAGGATACTATCAACTGGTACAGGTACCAATGACAAAAGTCAGTGCTCTACAAAGTGTATCCCTCTAACATCTGCTTAATGCTTTAGAATTTGGTGATTTGATTAGACAGTGCAGGTTTTGAAAAGTCTATTTTGCCAAAATGGTAATACTGCCAACATCATTAATAAAGTTATTTCATCCTAGATACCTGCGGCGAGGTGGAGGACTTCTCCTGCGATAGTCATCTCGAGGTCGTCTACCCCATGAGGGAGGTGGGCCACGGTTCCGACTGCGTTTTTCACCATTGGACAGTTCCACCCTGACCCGACAGCCACACAATGTTCTGGGAAAGATCATGATCGATATTAATAGATTTAAATCAAACAAACATGTGCTCATACAGTTTCCTATACTAGGAGACAGGGATGTTTTAGACAATTCCTATCAGTATAGCTAGAATAATCTGAACACAGAATCTTGTGTCCTAGTGCTCACAAACAAGCTATTTAATTATTGAAGAACGCCAACAGTACAAGTACAAAAATCCAAAATGTTATTTCATATTCACTTTTTCAATATAAGGGCTAATATTTAAAGAAATTAACATGCAAATATAATTGCCAGTAATATGTTTGGATTGAGTCACTTTCCTAAACGTTAAGAATGCTTAAAATTTTAAACGCTAAATCAAAATACCAAATGATAGAACATTTCAGTATTTCTAAAATCTGCTAACCATGAAAAAAGCATATCTTTGAGTTGCTTTCAAATTAAAATCTTCCTAAGCTAACAATTCATACACTGATCAGTACTTAGAACTACCTTCAAAAAGTCCTTTACTTCAAATCCTTTTAAAGGAACATTTTAACATGGTTTTTTTTTTCATTACTCATTTCATTTTTAAAAATCAGAATACTCATTTGGAGGTTTCCCAAGAAAATCATAAAGAAATTTACCTCCCATCTAGTTCTCTCACTGCATCGGCAGCATCCCGTGGATCTTCAAATTCAACAAAAGCAAAACCAGGGGGATTTCGAGCAACCCAAACACTCCGCAGCGGTCCATAGTAGCCAAAAGCTCGCTCCAATTCAGTTTTGTTGCCATTATTCCCAAGGTTTCCTACATAAACCTTGCAGTCCAGTGGACACGAATCGCGATGCATCTCTGAAATTCATGCAAAAATGGTTATCAATATGGGCAAAAACGACAATCATAACGGAAGGTAATCCACGTATCGATTATTAAACAAGAGAAATTTATAAATCGAACCCAGCTGTTACAGATAACGCTAAAGTTTTTGAAGTTTTAAAAAACCGTTGTCAACTATCAACTTCCGAGTTCATAAAGGTTCACATTTATCGAGAAAAAAAAAAATGTTCCGATGTCAGAAACTTGTTGAAATCCGAACAATGATCTGAACTTGGTGAAGGTAAATTAGCTAACTCAATAGAAAATCAAGAAAGTAACCAGCAGTGACTTTTTCCATTTTTGTTGCATTCCCCCCCCCCCCCCACAATTGTTGCTGTGCAAAGTACATACACCACCACAAACTCGGGGAAAGCCTTTCATCAGGTAGGCAAACGAGCCCACCAGTTAAATAAACCTCGTGTTCGTCCACAAGGAAAAACATTATACGTAGAAAATGGCGCGCCCTTTTTTTAACCTCTTTACCACAATAGATTAAGCTACAAGTCCCTCACAATCACCGTCTCCCTTTGACTATCCCCTCATTCACCTCGCGTGAGAGTACGGTAAAAAAAACAACAAGCCATCAGTCCATCTCCTCTCCCGCGTATGTGATCAATCCCTAGATCGCAGTAACTTTGACGCTTTTCCGATCACACAAAATGGCGGCGGCTCTTTGTCCGCTAATACAACCGCGAGGTCTCCTACGCTGACCCAACCCCCTTTCCCTCACCGGTTTCCTAGCCAGGAGTGTAAAAGACTCCCGCGAGCGGCTTCCAGTCTTTTCCTTCTTCGCCTTCTCTACTTCGTCCTGCAACCCCGTAAGCGCGGTCGGAGTGGCTTGCTTTCCCGCCAAGACTCGATTCCGCTGTCTCTTTTACTTCTCCCCCACTGGACAAAATGGCGGATGGCACCTCCACGCCCTGAGTTTATATACCGCCTGCTCAACTGGCACGTGATCAAAACATTTGCCAATAGCAAGAGACCTCTCTGATGATTGACTTTCTCCAGCGCCCTACCCTCTTCCCGGTGCACAGCTCAGATTGAGAGTGCTGGTCGGGAGGGCACAGTCGATTCGCCATAGCAACCGTTATTGTAACCGCAGGGAAGTGGCGAGGGAGGGAAAGGAAGGAATAGGTGGGCCCGACAGTGGAGCCATGGAGGCCTGGGATGGGGCGGCGATTACATCGGTCGTGTTTTGCGCTCAGGGTTTTCTTGCGATGCATAAAGGCTTGTTTTTCAGGCACTCCATTCTTTCTGGGGAATAGTTATGTCCCAGTTGATGAGTGTTTTTGAATATCAGGACTATGTAATGCTATCTTAACTACAAACCGCATTGTGTTGCGGAAAAGGGAGGGGAAAAAAGGGATGTTTATCCAGACCTGACTTTCCAAACTCTAATGTTCAGCTCTGTTTCGGATATTGTTGATTCAGCGCTGAATGAAAGTCATTTCATTCTACATACTTTTTTAAAATTATACCTTGCAACCGAAAACTTGCTTTAAATAAGGAAAAGAATGATTAGTAATACATAATTTCCCGTTTCCTGGTTATATTGCTAACTGGCCAAGTATTTTGCTCCTATGTATATTTAATTTGGATGTTTTAGTGTTTTTATTATTTTAAAATGTTTAGAATATGTTTAATATATTTTTTTAAATTGAAAACTGCTCAGAGTCATTGACTGAGAAGGGCGACTACAGAAATTGAACAAAAAATATTTTGTGCTAATGATTTAACGTACTTGAGCTCTAATCAGAATATGAAAACAATCTCAAGGGTCAAAAACCCCAACTAAAGCGAAAAGTTCATGCAATTTTAAGTGGAATCACCTTGCTCTGGTTATCTTTGGACTAAGATGACATGAAAAGGAGCTAAAATAATAATTTTTAAAACTTAATAATTTACTTTTGTGCCAACAGACTCTTAGCAGAAAAGAAGCAACAAATGTTCCCAAATGTAAGCTTTGATGACTTGTAAGGAAAAGAGCCTCTGGGGCCATGCAAGTGCACTTGGGTGGGGAAGTGAAGAAGGAGCCACACGCTGGGAGAAGTGGGAAAAGTCTAATTTATGAGGTGTAGTTGTGATAATTGAGGGTTTGGACTATTGCATCAATCAGGTGTCTCTATCTTTTCCATAGTAAACTCTGCCTTGGATTCTGTAAAACAACTATTTCACCCCACACAAGTTTTTCCTGCAGAACACAATTTAATGTTGCAGGCTAAAACCCCACCCTAGTCCTTTCTCTTTTTGCTAATGAATTTGTTAAAGGCCAAACATGCAACAGGTCAGTGGGGTATACTGCTTTCTTCTTTTGGCAAGATACAAACTGTCTCCAGTTCCCAAATACCACATCAGATCTCTGGACAACATTACAGTAGTCCTTAACTTGCAATAGTTCATTTAGTGACTGTTCAAAGTTACACCACCACTGAAAAAAATAACTTACTACCAGTCTTCACCCTTATGACCATTGTGCATCCTCATGGTCACGTGATCAAAAGTCAGAAACTTGGGAACTGATCCCTATTTGTAACAGTTGCAGTGTCTCAGGGTCATGTGATCACCTGATAAAGTCAATGGGGAAGCCAGATTCACTTAACCGTGTTATTAACTGCAGTGATTCACTTAACAACTGTGGCAAGAAAGATTGTAAAATGGGGCAAAATTCATTTAATAAATATTCCGCTTAGCAACAAATTTTGGGCTCAATTGTGCTTATAACTTGAGGACTGCCTCTATTGTTATTACCTACATTTATGCAACTTGCTAAATTATGACTCATAGTTTAAAATGATTGAGCTGACAAGCCATATTTATTACATTATAAAATGTTTTTGAACCATAATACATTGTGTAGTTTCTTTTGGACATGTGAATGTAACAACAGAATTGTTATTAATCATGATTTATTATTTAGAATAATGCATAAATAAATCATTATGACTTTTGGGATTCTGTAGTTTGAACTCTAGACCTTATCTTTGCTGTTTGAAAAACATTTATTTTGGTTGCTCTTACAAAAAGCTGTGTAACACATAAATATCCTATCAAGGAACCTATGTTTTTCATTTTTATGCCCTTTTGGGCTTGTCTGGATTTTTGCCTCCTTCCTGATCTAGGCACATACACTGTACAGTAGCTAGTGCATTGGTATAGTATCACTAATATCTCCATCTTTCTCCAAGTGCTGATTTTCTCATGGCAACCAAGTTTTGGAGAGGTCTTCCCATCCACACTAGCATTGATAATATTTTTTGGTGCAATGTGAAATGATAGGCAAAAATCTGGATTACCAGTAGATGGAAGCAAATAGTCTTTTGCACCTTTCTCTGTGATTGCAGTCCAACCTAGTAATGGATACCCTTGCCACTGATCTTTAGTATAAAGTAGAATACTGTATGCAAGTGAGTAGAATATAGTATGGTGTAGAATAGAATATAGTATGGTGTATACTTTGGCCTGGTGTCATATGTGAACTTGTTGTACTTTGCCATCTAGCGGTGAGTTAAGTAAATCTGTTTGCCTTTCTGATGATAATAGTTTCATTTTTTGTTTTCACTGTTCCCTATGTTCAACAATTTGGACATAGGTCCCCTATTATATTTTATCATCTCCATCACAGTAGTTTCCTAGTATTTTTTATGATGCGTAGAATTTGAAGCAATGTCTAATTATCAGGAAGATATACAAATTATTATAGCAGTGGGGTATTCTCAAATCACATTGTATTCAACACAAGGTTATTCAACCCTGTCATGTACTCTTTAATAATCCCATTTACTTGGTCAATTGGGACTGTAAGTAATTTATTTTTGGTCATATAAAATTCTTCTCTTCTGCAGTTTTCTTTTGGGGGATGTATTCTTTCAGTTTCACCCCCTCTAGTATCAGTTGTCAAATAATTTACAATTATTATTACAGGTAGTCCTTGACTTACAATCATTCATTTAGTGACTGTTCGAAGTTACAATGGCACTGAGAAAAAAGTAGCCTATGAATGGTCCTCACAGTCAGGTGATCAAAATTTGGATGCTTGGCAACCGGAATGTATTTACAATACTTGCAGCGTCCTGGGGTCATGTGATTTCCATTTGCAATGTTCCCAGCCAGCTTTTGACAAGCAAAGTCAATGGGAGAAACTGGATTCACTTAACAACTATGTGATTCACTTAAAAACTGCAGTGAGTTGCTTAACAATCGTGGCAAAAAAGGTGACAAAATTGCCCATGGCTTACTTAACAACCAGTTTGATTAGCAACAGAAATTCTGATCCTCATTGTGATTGTAAATCAAGGACTGTAATCATACTATGCTACCTTTCTTTTTCTTACTATTCTGGATCCCATGAGCATTATCCCTATTTTTATCATCACAGCCTTCTTTGCTTGGCTACTCACATCTTGATGCCTCCCTGTCAGTAGTCTTTGCTCTTTTGGATTCATTTGTTTTAATATCTAAAGGTGTACTATGTAATTGTCCTTTACCACTGTAACTATATTTAGATATCTGTAATTAAAGTAATTGACTTCTTCCTCACATTATTTCTGCTTTTCATTTCTCCTGATGTCTGGTAAATAGATGCTTTTGTCTGCTCAACCACAGCAGTACTTTTATAAACAAGCAAACCCCCCACAAAAGATTACTTTCTCTTTCTGAGATATATAACACATCAAAAACATGGGTAACCTCACTGGAAAAGGTTTGCCTAATTTAAGAAGCATATTATTAAACTGAAACATGTTAAGGAGAGCATGAAAAAAAATAGTGAAAGGTCTAAAAGTTAATAGCTATGGAAAGGTTGAAAGAATTGCATGTTAGCCAAGAAAAAAGACCAAAAAAATAGCAGTTACCTGTATCTTTAGAGTTTTGAAGGATTTTCACATTAAAGATGAAGCAGATTTGGATTTTCAGATCAGAAAAATAGGATTTGAACTAATAGGTGTATATTATTCAAAAGTAAATTTTATTTAAACTATAAACTGTTTGCCAATAAAAGATTGTCTCAAATAGTGGACATCCTGTCAGAGATAATGCAGCTGTTGGATTTTTGTTTCATTGAGAAAATGGATTTAATGGTTTTGAGGTCACAATCTAGAACTCTATTTTTGACTCTACTTAATTGCAGAAGTTGGTGATAGTCTTCTAATTCAAATTTCCATATTAGAAAATAGAAACATAATGCAAGCTTACACTATCCAAGCTTGTGGATTTTTTTTGTTTTACTTTTCAGTATTAGCGGCAATCAATGATCAAGTATGTATACGTATAAGTAGAAGGCATATATAACAGTAAACTTTCCCTCCATAATGTTTTCCTCTATGCTAACTAACTTTTCTTAGTGCCATCTTGTGTAGATGGAGTTTGCATTTATTTTTGGTGAATGCAGACTAAACAAGGCACATCAAAAGTTGTTAGCAAACAGCACGCACTCCAAATTACATACATATTTGTAATGCTTTGCCACTAATACTTCATGACACATATTTCTAGTCATTCTGGAGAAGTTTTAAGAGTCAAAGGTTGCCTTTTCCTACCCTAAAGTTTGCAATCGCATTAAAGCTGAGAAATTATTTTTGAAGTTCAGAATGGAGATTTTAGGGTGGATTATGAGAGTTAATACTAGCTTTAAAGAAATCTAGTTTGTGTGGTTCTCAATTCTAACAGAAGGGTTACATATAAACTGTTTTACAGTGCTACCAGTTACTACAACCAACTGAACCTCTGGTACACAATTTGGACTAACCTAATTGGGATTAGGAATCCTATTATATTAAATTGAATATTTTAAAAATCAAGTTTTAAAACCATTTTATTATCTATCCATTTAATACTTTTTCTGATAGTAACCTATATTTTCATTTGAGCCACTACAATGTACAGAAATAAACAACAAATACTTTTTGGAGAAGAGAGACATTTTTTGCTCAGAACATTTTTGAGTTCAGCATAGGAAGCAAAAACTGAGAATCATTAGACTTTCATTTTTGCCTGGCTGTTCTTGGTCTAATAGGAATATCGCCACATTATAAAGCATCCATAATTTCTTTAGTGAAGAAATTAAAAATGCTGGACAGACCCAGTCTCTGAATCCGGAACCATTTTGACCTTTCTTTGAATGCACCTTCTCAAATACAACAAAAGAGTAGCCATGGCAGTGCATTTGATCAATGATAGAATGCATGATGTCATCATTCAGCCAGCATCTTCCAGTTTCTCCAGTTGACATTCAGTTGTTCAGATGAATGTAAACATAATTCTTAAAATAATTGCTGTTTCCTTTCCATTCATTTCCATTAAATGAAGGCAATCATAAAGCTGAACAGCAAATTAGATCAGATTTTTTCGACTTGACTTTGTCTAGTGCTGATTAGTCTGTAAACTTGTAACTAGGTCGTTCTTCTTTCACAAAGAAATAATTTATTTTTATGGGCACCCTAAAAACTAAAGAAATAATAAAAGTACCAATTTAGCAATCTTTATTTAAAAGTTTTAATTGGTTGCAGTTTTTAACCTTTCCAGTAAATGGCTTTTACAGCAGGAGCTGAAAATCAGGCTACAATATTAGAACCCTTAAGTGAAGTTAAGAAGTAAGATGTCAACAAATATAAAAAATCCTAGACCAGGCCTGGGATCACAAAATTAAGTTTATCATAAGATATCAAGAAGTTATGTATCCTGTATCCCTTTGCTGTCATCTATCGTTTGTCTGCGGTTTGGTACGTATTTATTTGCTTTGTTTCTTTTTTGCCTCTTTCATTAAATAATCTGAATTTTAAATTTTACCATAAAGCGTATGTGAAGTTAGTTTGCTTAAACATGGTTTGCTATGTAAACAATAAATGGCTATACATGAAGCTATAAACTATGGTTTACAAAGTATAATTTGTAAATTATACAATATATAATTGCCTTCCTCCCATCTTGCGGTGCATGCCCACAGAGCGGACCTCCTCCGGGTGCCGTCAGACAAAGAATGTCGGCTGGCGGCCCCCAGGGGGAGGGCTTTCTCTGTCGGAACCCCGACCCTCTGGAATAGTTTGCCCACTGACCTCAGGATGGCCCCCGACCTCCTCTCCTTTCCCCATGGACTGAAGACGTGGCTATTCCAACAATTCTCTGATCATGGGGTTGTATAGTTTTTATAATTTTAATGGTTGTTATTGTGGATTTTAATCTTATTTTAATTATATTTATTGTGATTTGTATTGGTGACTGTTTTATGTAAGCTGCCCTGAGTCCTCAGGGAGAATGGCGGCATATAAATCACAACAACAACAACAACAATAATAATATCTCTCATTTTCTCTCGCTGTCTCACACTTATTTATTGATACTTTTAAAAAGAACCCATTCAAGTGATCAATATGCAGTGGGAAAGCCTTCGGTGGCTGGAGTCTACATGTTATAGAAGGCTGAGAGGAAGGGGGATTTTTGTGCTGTAATGAGATGGAGAGTGGCTTCTCCTTGTCTCTTGGACTTGGAAGGATAGTGCATTGCTGTTTGCTTAAGTAATTTAAGTCTCATTATGGGGCTTACACTATAACTCCATTTGTTCATCTCAAAATCATACCACTGATTTTCAACTATTATGATGGGAGTTCATAACCCCTGGGCTGCAGTCCACTTTCGGACCGTGGCCTATTCAAAACCAGGCCCCATGCACTTGCATGGCCTGGTTCTTCCCTCGCCCCACCAGGCAACCAAGCCACAAAGGTTGGGGACCACTGTATTATGACACACCAAAATCTAGTAGCACAAATAATAAGAATGCAAGAGTTATGCAATTCAGAGGATGTGGGCTGCTTTCCCTTACTCTTAACACATGTCTTATAGCATCCATTGATACTGATTTTGAAATATATGTCAAAAGGTATCCAACATTTTTTCAGCTTTTATTTATTTTATTTATTTATTTTTATCCGGCCTATCACCTCACAAGGTGACTCTGGGCAGTTTACAAGTTATAGAACAAGAATAAGAATAATATAGAACTAGAATAATTAAAATATCAAAATATTAAAAACTACACAGATTAACTCATTGTTAAAAACTACTAAAAGTACAGTTCTAAACCGTACTAAGTGAGCTAAGAGATGGATGAGGTCTTCTTACCCCAATTTGATTGAATTGTGCACCCCATGATTAAAACAAAAAATCACCCATGACTTCTTATTGACTCACTTATTGTACTATTTTATGATCCTATAAAGAAAAAATACTGCAGTATCAAATATTCGGTAATATTTCAAACTAGTGATATACCAATGCCTCAATCACTAATAAGGGTATATAAGAAATTTCTTTTTTCTTCCGGATTGACTGACTTCAGACAGAACACGTATTTCATTTACAAAAGGGCAGGGGGAAGGTCTTATGGAATGTGATGCACAGCTCATACCTATTGTTCATGAGGCACAGAGTAAGTATAAAAACAGCTCTGAAGAATCATTCTGCAGTTTAGAGCAAGTTCACCGGAGTTCCAGTAGCATCAATAGATTCCAGCAGGTCAGCCTGAATATACTTCAGTAGGAAGAAACAATAGTGAGTATTGAGTATAAATCCTTTACAAAATTCATCAATAAGTGATTAGTATTCTTTAAAAATTGGAACTATTATCTTGTATTGTTCATCAAGCCTTTAGGGGGAGGATCATTGCATTTATTTTATGGTTTTCAAAGCATATTATTTTATAGGCATCTGTTCTTGGTTTTCCTCCATGATATGATCCTTTCCTAATTTGACTATGCTGGCTGGCAGTGGGTGCTGAATTTGAAAAAAGTCTGGACAGTATTAACATGAGGAAGTCTTTAACCAAGTAAATATAGACATTTTTTAAATGAAAGGAATAATAGGCATGTATTTAATAACTGCTTTTTTTGCCTTAAATACAGATAACATGTAAATCAAATGTGATGGTACTGAACTGATACTGTCATTCTTATGGTGCTAGCGTTACTTGATTGATATACATTAAAGCAATATGAAAGATCAATTATCTTCTTTTTGATTGAAATATATTTATTCTTATTAGTAGTTATTTAAAAATGGCATGTTATAATTGTACTTCAATTATTATAATTTCATCTCATTGAAAAGTTTACAGGACCGAAAAAAGATTTCCTTGTCAGAAAAACATCTATAAATGGCAAAAATTATACCCATCTTTTTTCTTGCTTGCTTTGCAACATGTCAAGAAACAGAAAAGTAAGAATTTCATATAGAATTATGTAATGTATTTTCTCTTGTATTGCCTCTTGCATGTGAAATTAACTATTAAAATGTAATGATACCAGTACTTTACTAGTTAAAATTATGGAAAAAAATTAAAACAGGAACTTAATGTTATCTTTTTCAAAATTATTTTTCATTTAAAAATTGGTGACATTTTCTTTTTAAGGCAAAGTTATTCTGTAGCCAGAAAATAGCAAAACTAAATGCAAGACTCTTCTGGTATTTTGTTAATTCAAAAGAGGATTTGGAGAGCATCAAAGTGAATCATAGATACTGATGCTGAACAATTTGACTCAGACTGAAAGCTCACATTTAACTTTCTGAATTCAATACCCAACTAGACTTGATGCATAAAGAGGCTGGGATTTCTAATTCTTTCAGCCATTCTTTCTCAGCTTAGCCCAGCTCACTTCAAAGGGTTGCCATTGTGGGGAAGATAGCAGGAGGGAGCATTATGTATACCGCCTTGAATTATATAGAAGCAAGGCAGGATATCAATGTAAATTAAACAATCAACAACAATGTACAGTATTTCCATTTGAAATTCTTGGAATGCCATTAAATGCTTGAGCAAGGAGTTGGATGTAACATGACAACAGAATGCAATCCTGTGTTCTTCTGTGTTCAGTCTTCATCTTTTCATCTTTCTTTGTTATGTCTGTAGCAGAAAGTGAAAGAGACTGGAAATGTTTTATTCTTCCATTCTAAATATGCTTCTGCTTCTCAAGGTACTGATTTTTCATATTTCAGTAAAAGAGCTGTGACAGAACACCAGCTGCTGAATGACAGAGGAAGAACCCTTCAAGGTTTAAAGCGACTCATGTGGCTCCATAATGCCATGGGGGGAGTGCATACAGCAAGTGGCCGAGACCTCTCCCAAGCACATGTCCTACTGACCTCAAAGGAGCATGATCTCTCAGATCTCTATGACACCATGGATAGAGAAGAAATGTCTGATATGATGGAGCCTTTATCGCTAGAGCTCCTGGGGAGGGACACATCTTTTACCAAAATACCGAAAGCAAATCTGCTGCACTATCTTAAGAATGGAAAAGGCCACCAGCTCCTGCAAGATCTTTCTGATTTATTTCAAATGGGAAGCCAAGATGGCAAAAAAAATCTTAGTGCTCAGATGTAGATTTCTAAACGCAGCTGCTGTCTCTTTGTCTGTGTCTGTCCTGAATTATGTACTGTCCGAGTTAGGACAGAAATAAAGTTATGCTATAATTAGATATGCATGTTTCTGCCATTTATTACTTCTTCTCAGTTTTTACAGACAGTAAGGACCAGAATACTTCACATTTCTAATTTAAGATAATGGGCTGACTATGAGAGTTTGCTTCTATTGGTTGCACACAAGAAAAAGTGAACAGATTTTAAATAAAATTACTGGAATAATCAATTGAATCAGAAATAACTGGAACTATTTTTGTATAAAGAAACCATTCGGGTATATCTGTGGAAGAACTGGCTGTAATTTTCCAAATTGTTAAAAGTGAAAAAAATTATATCCAAGAGTTCTTGAGTCTTTTAAAGACTAGTTCCATGAAAAAAGGTATGATTTTACATGTTCCAATGATAGAAATACTGAATGGAATGTGAAATGACAGGTGTTATTTTCAGGCACCATTCAAATAAAAATGCAAGATAATATTCAGCTTTCTGGGCCATCACTCAAATAGGAATTTAGGTTTGTTTTCTCATCTAAGACAACAGTAATTTATACTTAATGGGAAAGCTAATAAATTGGGCTTGATTATCAGTCAAGAATAGTGCTTTGCTAATGTTAATGCTGTAGGTGTTACGTAACCATCACAACATTTATAACACAAGTAACCTAATTCTGATTAATGTATTGGACATATATGTGACCAAACTGCTTACTAGCTGCAGGTGCATATAAATGTCCATTGTGCAGGGCAATATTTTTCAGGAGTCTAGCTGAATGCCTATTAGATGGTGTTAAGCGTAAATCTGTTTTACTTTTGGGACATTGCATATATTTTTGGTACATTATCAGAGAATCTCTTGACATACATCACAATTAGATTTGTGAAACATCTGTGTTTCTTTTTGCTAATAATAAAGTTGGTGGTTTCTCAGTTTCTAGTTTATTTGGAAATAGAAAAATTAACTCATGCCATTTTATTTTGGGACAAGAAAACATACAAGTCCACTTCCATACATTCTGAAGAAGTAATAAAAGGCGCAAACACATAATAAGGTAATATGTCTGAGTAATGCACACTCTACACTTGCTAAAGTGTATACAGCAAGTAAAAATGTATTATTGGTATAATAACACAAAATGTACCTTTATTGCCAAAGTGTCACAAAAGAGTGTGCAAGCATTTGACATCTTCAATTTTTAAAAAATTAAGAGATGATACAAAAACAGTGAAAAGTGGAAAATGAAGATAAATGATATAATTGCTGTAATAGTTCAGACTCAATGAGCTAGTTGAAGGTGTTACAGTTATCAGGTGATACTACTATTCTGGGATTTTTTTAAAAAAATCAGATGTTAACCCTTCATTTTATGGCTTTTCAACTTTTGCTTAAGATTGGATGTAATGTATGGTGTGTGTGTGTGTACTCCCTAATAATGGAACTGCCCCTCTATGAAGTTTGGATTTATTTTCCTTCATGGACCAAGAGATCTACTGATTATTATGCAACCAAAAAAAAAAAACCATTCATTTACTATACATGTAATAAACTCTATTTAAATCACATTTGTGTCATAAGAAAATGTCAATAAAGATTCTAAGTGGTATCGTGAAATATGTAAATTTACCTGCTCTTTATGTAGAACATACCATAAAGACATTATTCTTCTGTAAATTGAAAAAATAAAGCAAGTTTTAAAAATGTTAATGTGGAATTCAAGATTCCTGTCAAAACGCTCTACGAAAATGTCTCTTGACAAAAAGGATGGCTATCCCAGCAACATGTGTTTTTTCTTACAGTTATTATAAGAATATTGAACTTTAGGTAAATTTATCCAAAGAATTTTTCACCTAAGTGTCACATTCTATTCAGGATGTCAGCAATTTTGTGGTACCACAAAGAAACAGAATTAACGGGCATACTTTTACCAGACAAGCTAGTAGTAAAACTTTCTAAAAACTTTTTCAAAAAATTGCATTACAATTGCATCCTATTTTTTAAGTCTAGTTTAATAGTTACCTGGTCGATAAATAATGTAGCTGTACCTTGTTTAAAAATGATCCCGAAGAAGTACTTTGGATTTCATGTGAGCACAAGTGCAGCATCTCATTACTATTAAAGAAGCCCAACATCTGTGTGAGCTAGAAAGAAAACAAGCATCATGGATTTTGCTGCTTTATGTAAAGTCCAAATAATTCTTAATAATTCTTAAGTTAATAATTAAAGTTCTTAATAATTTCTGAACTGCACACAACTTAATAATCATTCAGTTCATTATTTATAAATGTTTGCTCTGATTGAACAGTTATTTTGATACAGCCAACATATGATACATGATTATGTCTTGCATGTTATTTATAGTTGGGTTATATAGAGAAGTTACGCTAATATGACCTAACACAGGGGTGTCAAACTCAAGTCATCAAGGCTGTGTCACATGACATATTGGGACTTTTCCCCCCTTTGCTAAACTGGGCATGGGCGTAGCCAGAGCGTGACACATCTGGCCCAGACCTGGGCCTAACGGGTGGGAGTTTGACAGCCCTGACTTAACAATTTAATAACCTGGGACCAGAATTTTTTTCACTGAAATGAGATTCTTGGATTGGATCCAATCATCTACAGATTGGAGAAGTCTCGTGTTGTCCATTGAGTCATTTCCTTAAATGTCTGTCTTAGAAAATTACCACATGAAGAAATTAGAATTCTTGGTTCTTCCAAGGATGTCAATCTGTGTTTTAATGAACTGTGATGTTTTTAAATTCTAATGTAATAATCATATTCATCCATTGCAAAAAAGAAAAAATAAATAAAAATCCAACCACTAAATGCTGTAGCAAGCTTAAACTATAGCTGTTCTATCTGGGCACAATTTTTCATCAGGATTCACTGCATATGATATCCACCAATCACTCTTACTAATGTGTGGTGGAGCTAGGGGGTAATTGGAGTTTTGAAAGCTTGTGGTAGATTGAGCCATCTGTCAGAATTTAATCCACAGGATGGGTAGGAGTTTTCCACTCCTGCTTTATTGGATTTAATCCTGTTGACCAGAAACTCCAGATTATTTATTTGGTAGGTAGATACTGTCTGTCAGTGATGCATAGAATTTGATTTGCCTATTAATTTGTATAGATAAACCAATGGTGCAGGGGTGGGTTCTACTTACCTTTACTACCGGTTCACAATGGGATCGCACGTGTGAGCTCACTTCGTTTGCACATGCACCTTGCTTCTGCATATGCGCAGATTGCTGATGACATCCAGGATGGTGGGTGGGGCCTCCTGCTGGTTTTACTACCAGTTTTTCTGAACCGGTCCAAACTGGGGACAACCCACCACTGTAGTGGTGGGATTCAAATAATTTAACAGCCAGTTCTCTGCCCTAATGACCAGCTGGGTAGACATGGCCATGGTGGGTGTGGCCAGGAGGTGTGACAGGCAGCACTCGGCCTCCTGCACCCCCTGGGAGCAGAAGTGGACCACGGGGGGGGGAGTCTGTGCCACCGACCCCCACACCCCATTTTGGGTCTAGTAGGCCTTCCTGCACTTACCTGGAACCCAAAATGGGGTGTGTAGGGACTCCTAGAAGGTGCAGGGCCAGCCAGCAATTTAACCATCGGTTCACCTGAATCGACTGAATCCCACCATTGAAAATGCCCTAACTGACAAATTGTACAAGTCAAGGAAGTTGAATCTTAACCCATGGATTAGATGCTGAGACTTCTCAATAAAAAATAACAGGGTTGGTTATCTGTGGAAATCTTAATCACATACCTATGAAAGTCCAGGTAACAGCAAGTGTACTGGCATATTATTTTACATGGTGCTGTTCTGTTCTGTTGTTTTGTTTTGTCTGAAGAAAATTCTGCACTTCTCACCTTGTTCTTGAGGATTAGAACAAACTATTATGGATCAGGGCTGATAATAATACGTAGTATTAGTGTGCTTCGTGGCTCACTGATTGCTAGAAAGGAATTTTCCCTTCACCAACCTGATGAAAGCAGACTGTAATGTGAACTTTGCTGTACTTTTGCAGCAGTGCCTGGGTCTCTAGCACAACTGTACTGGAGATGATTTCTCGGGTTTAAGGCCATGGCAAGATTTTTTTGCAATCCATGAGACACTGATTTTAATGCACCGTCCTTCCTCTAGTGGCTACTCCTCAACCCCTGGGGATACTGTGCTCATTGGAGGCTGGCCTGTTTGTACTTTTTGGAAGCAAATCCCTGCTGGACACCAGGCACTCTCTGCACTTGAAGGGTGGGGGTGAGAGGTTGAACTACATATCTGCTACAATGAATTGGTTATGGACGACTTTTGATAAGATTCATTGACAATGGCATGCAACTTGATCTCTTGGGAACAATGACACCTCTGCAAATTGCTTCCTGGTCAAGTTGTCTGGGATCCTGTCCATGGATGTCAAGATAAGACACATAACAATTTAAGGAGGCTATTCATAAAATGGCTGGTTGCCATGCAGCAGGTGCCTGCCTGGCATACATCCATTTTGCAGTATACCAAGCACTTTTAAGTTTAGGGATACTATCAACACAACTCATCCATGCATTACAATCCTACTATGACAGATCCAAAGATCTACGCCATGTATTCTGTTGAACTGTCCTCCTTTCACCATTAGATTATATTTGGTCTGGTTGTTCATGGTGACCCTTTTTCACAGAAGATACATCATTTGTCTCTGAACAATAAGGAATGAGGAAGTATGAGAAAGCTACTCCGTAATACAACAATCCAAACATCAGAATTGTAAGTACCCTTGCATAAGAAGGATGGGACTTCAGTATTAGCAGGTTCCCCTGCTCAGCATCCTCAACATCCACTTCTTCCTTTGACAGTTGTGCTTATGCATCCACCACTTCATACAGTAGTGTGATTGGTTGTTTCCCAACATTTCCTGCAAGCTGCTGTCTAGGACTCACAACCGGAGAAAGAAAAGTGTTGCAGTCATTGCTGTACATTAACCTCATTTGGGTAAACCACTTGACTGTGTTTATGAAGCACATGATTAGTCAGAGAACAGCTGGAGAACATATCAGAATAAATAAAAACTAGAAAACTCAAGTTGCATTTCTGGTCTTTCAACCATCTGCAAAAGTATGTTTGGGGAAGAGAGCTGTATAACTGTCCCAAATACTCTAATGCTGTGTTCCCACACACCAGTGGTTGAAAGCAGCAGGTTTCCTGTGGAGGAAAGCAGGTGTCCTCTCAGTCCAACAGTAAAAACCACAGTGGCAATCTACTCAGCAACGAGATAAGATGCACTTCAATGAGCTTGTAGTATCTAAGAGCAGCTGGCTAAATCCCACCCAATAGAGAATAAGGAAGATGACTTTAGTGAAGATAAGCAGGCCCTTTGCCTAGGCAACAGAGCCTGCATATATCTCTCAAGGCCATCTTCCTTACCCTCTACATACCTCCTGGCCATAACATTAACATGAAAGCCTTTGAAGTGGCAGATTAACAGTATTTATCCCAGTTGAATTTGCCACTTCAGCTTCAGTTCAAAATTTAGGAAACTGGTTGGCCTTGGCTGGGATAAAAGGAAGACTATCATGCAGAATTAGGGAAATGCCTGAATGCATGCAAAGGTTAACATGGCTTCTTCTCTCTTCGACTCAAATACAAGTCTTTGTATTTTCCTCAAGTTTCACCTTGGGGGGTGGGGAGGAAATAGTTTATTACTTGTTCTAATTTACAGCATTAAATACTGCTCGATTTGCAAACCTAATAAAGTACAGTTAGATTGTACTCCTTGGAGATTGCTTCTGATAAGAGACCCACAGAACTGCTAATTTCCAGAACTATTGTTTTAGGAATTAAGACAATAGTATCTTGTTGTCTGGTTTCCAAATAAAAACTTTACTTCATTCCTATATCCATTTTCATATATTGTATTCCACTCAGTCTCCGGAAATGGAATGGCCTATAAACTGTAGCAATGAATAACTGCTTTCTCGTTCAGCGTTCTGCATTCAGATTCATTAACTTGATCGAGCTTTACGGTACTTCTGAATTGAGGTTAGAGCCATCTGCTTCAAGTTAGCGACACACCATTTTGAATAACTGTATACAAGGACAGACAGATGTCCAGAGCTTTTCAGCATCGCCATCCTATGTAGATGGGAATCGCACTCTTAACCTACCAGTTAACATCATTACCATTGAGATTAATTGCTAATGCTGCAACCTGGAAATACACTCATATTTACTCGGGAGCAAGTAATGCTCTAGAACATATTTCCGTATGAATACGCCTAGTGGTAAAACGCACAATTCGCATTGCACAAGAAAAAGAAACCACCAAATCCTTCATCCGCTCAAAAACGGATTTAATCACAACTTCGCAATAGCCGGAGAGACAACCCGGCGCACGCGCGCCTCTGCACTCGTCTAAACAAATTGAACCACCCCGCCTCCGCGAAGACCCCGGCCAGCCAGCCAGCCGCGCCTCCCAAAGAAGGCGGAACCTGGAGAGCTTTTGCGCATGCGGAGGAGGCCAGCCTTTTGAGCTGGCGCTTGTCCCGTCGTAGGCTCCGGTTTTCTTCAGAGGGGGAGGCGGGGTTAGGCCTCCGGAGCGGCTTTCTGTCTTTCTCTCTCTCTCGCTCTCGTGTCCAGGGCCTGAGCGGGAATTCATCGGCGAGGCTTCTTCTTTCGATTCCAGGGCTGCCCCGTTTGGAAGAGGGCGCTGGTAAGTTACTCTCCTCCCCGCGCCTCCTTGTCCTTCCTCTGTCTTCAGGGTCCACCTTTCTACTTCCCTGTAAAAAAGTTATGCCCGGCGGGCGAAGACCTCTCCCCCGGTGCCCATCGTGCTGGGCTCGTCTCGTCTCCTTTCTGGTGGCGTGGCCGTGTTCGGCGGAAGAGGGGGGCTCTGCTTCCTCGCCCCTTTTTCTTGACTGGCTCTGTCGATCTTTAGCGGGTCGCGCACCTGGCGTCTTCCTGCTCGGCTTTCTTTGTCCGCACCTGCGGTCTTTTGTTTCCTTTCCGCGGAACTTTTTTTTAAGGAGGAAAGCTTTACCCGACTTCTTATATTTGTTCCCACGTACGGTTGGCAAGCGCAAGACTTTGATTTTGGGGGCGATTTAAATGATCAGGGATGGGTGTTTTTTTTTTTTTTTTAAGGATTCCTACGGTATATGAACAACGGCTGAGTAGCAGCTACAATAGTCCAGAAAACTTTTTTCGGATGTCAAAATCAAGAAAAACATGTTTTTGAATATCCCTTCAAAGACACTCTTGGGTCGAACTAAGGAGAGATTTCAGCTGCATTCTAAGCAACTGAACATCCTTTTTTGTAAAGAGTACTGAAGGTGTTTCCAGATTGGCTGATTACGTTGGAGGCATAAAAATAGGCACAGGAACTTCATTAAAATTGCTTTTTAAACATTTTTAAAGTACTGGCAGCTCTGCGACCAATTTTGCTGCCTTTGCTACCTTTAACTTCCAGTAATTCGAGTAATCTTTTTACGTGTTTTAGAGAAAGAATGAGGGAGCTGAACATTATTTCCTGACATAAATACTGCATTTCTTTCTGTCTTGTTTATAACTCTGGTTAAAAAAAAAAAGAAAAGAGGAAGTCCAATGTGTGAAATTATTTTGTAACAATATGGTCTTCAAATGTGCTTCCAGTTTGGATTACTACTTGTTATTGTATTGCATTTCTGTGTGTTCAGTATGAATCTTTCCTTCAATTAAGCAAAAGGAATGTAAAGAACCTAGCCTCAAAATCGTTTTATTTTTCTTCCCATCTCCTAAAGTAATTATGGCAATGACGGGTCCAGCACCTTGTTCATCTATGAGTAACCATACTAAGGAGCGAGTTACAATGACAAAAGTGACATTAGAAAACTTCTACAGTAATCTGATTGCCCAGCATGAAGAAAGAGAAATGAGGTAAAATATTGTTATATGAATATGGGATACTTTCTTAATTTCAAAATTAAAAACTTGAATGCCTCAAGTGCACTGATCTTTTATTATGATGAACAGTTTTTGTAACATTTCTTTAAAATGTCCAACAGTAAATATTTCTTGACTACCCTACTAGTCTCTGCTTTATGAAAATGAGTGGAAAGTTTTTCCTGAATTAAAAGCTGTTTTTCTTCTCCTAGCTTAATGTTTTCTTTCTTTTGATTTCAGGGTGTCCAGCATAAACATAACTTGGTTGCGAAATATGCTTGGCTTGATTGAGCATGATAATCAAAAGCAGCCTTTCTAAGTACAGTTTTTTGTCTTTTCTGCAAATCTCACCCTTTAAATCATATATTTTTTTAAAAAACCTGTCTGCTCTGAGTAGTCAGGAAGGCCCTTAGCAGCTTTCTGCATTTCTTTTGATAGCTGTCAGAAAATAATTTTTTGTAAATGCATTCTAGTACATACACATTTTATTTCATTTACGGTATTAAATACAATATCTCAATTTTCAGTTTGGAAGTTATTGCATAAAACTTTTTTAAAAGAGCACTAGGAGCAGAAAAGAAGCACAATATTAAATATAGTAGTTGGGAAACTTAAGTATAGAAAAAAAGCTCCTTGTGGTGTCAATATGACAGCAGCCCAATCTTTTGAGCTCCAGGGACCAATTACATGGAAGGCAGTTTTTGACGTGGTTTTGCACACTGCTTGGATCCTGTGCAAGCATGCATGGGACTTCACTTGTTTGCATGGCCTGTTTCCTGGTGGACCACAGACTCATGCCGGTCCATAGCCTGGAGATTGGGGTCACGTGCAATATGATATTGGATGTGATGTTGCTCATCACTTCCTTTACTCCAAAGATGGGGAGTAAGGCTCATAAAGAATATTTCCTAATGGAAAGGGATTCTTAAGGTACATGTGTGTTGAGCTACTTAAATTGGCTCTATAAATGAATAAAATTAAATTTTATTGGTGGACGAATAAAATATTAAGTTTTCAGATTGTGTGGGAGTAGAAGAGAGTAATAGTAATTAAGATGCAATGGATGAACCTGTTGTTGGCTTATCTCATAAATGGTAATTAAGCCCAGGTGAAAAATCAGGAAGAACTATTTTGGATTATTCAGAGCGACTTTTATTTAATTAATCCTCTTGAACTGAGGCTGGGAATTTATAAATTACATTGGATTCTAGAATGTATTTGTAAGTTTGATTAAGATAATCAAGAAACTTGATAGAAAGTTAAAATTCTATGTTTTAAAAACTTAAGGTAGCATGCTGTTGATAATAGGAGTTGTAATAAAATGAGACAGCAGTAGAAATACCTATGAAATCATTGAGTGTATAAAATTGTTCTAAACTCTAGGATTTTCAGACTTACTGAAAACTAGACAAAACACTAATTTTTGCAATGTAATACAAACATTTCCACATTTTGCTCAACTCTGCTGGACTCTGTTCTTTAAAATAACAAATTCTAAACTCTGTTTTTATTATCATGTACTCCATGTTTCTGCCCCTCGTGATATAATGCAAGTTCTTTCATAGTATAAATAACTACATTTGCTATTTTTTTTACATACGGTAGTCATTTTTGGAGGCAGAGCTCAGATTCACATTGGAGATTAATGTTTTTGAAAGACAGATATTCTGTATGAATACAGAGTGTGCTAGATATAATGTACAAAGTGATTGAATACTCTATTTGGTTGTAGGTTACATTGCTTATTCCTATACTCTTTCTAGATTGTTGCTCAGTATACTTGAAGACAAAGTTGTATGAATATTATAACTCCATATGTCATGTTAGTTAGAAGTTTGGGGAAATGAAGTCCCACACAAAACAAATGTAGGCATCTTAAAACAACTATAATTTTCCGAATACTATCTTATCAATTGAATACCATGTGTATAAGGTCAATGGAAAGAAAACCATTTTAGTATGCATTAAGCAGACAGTTGCACCCCTCCCCTCATTCAGTCTTCATCAATAGCAAAGGAAGCACCAAAAATTATTTTGTCATCATACATATTCCTCATATACTTTCTGCATTATGTGTTTTCCATTTCTTCAATTTTCTTGTGAGAAAATAATTTAATTATTTTACCCCCACCTTGTATTCCTCAATTCTAAAGAGGCTGACAAACATTAGTTATAAAGACAATGAGTTAAAAATGTGTATTTGATGTTGAGGTAGCAAAGACTTTTTGATATAGGAAGTAGAGATGATCAAGTTCTGTCAGCCCTTTGAAGTAATCTAGACGGAAAGCACAAACCATGAACCCTAACACTCTCTTTACTCTTAGATAAAGGTAAAATGTATTGTATTGTAAGGTAAAATAACAGAATCTTTCCTCAAACTGAAAGCAGTTTTTCACCTCTTTTACTTTCCGGAAAACTAGAGAGAGCCCCTCCTGAGATACTTTCCATGCCTCTTTCTTCTGTGGACTGAGATACCTTTTGCATGATAGTTATTTAGACTTCAGCTCTTCCTTTTTTCTCCCAGTGTTATTCTAATACAACATTACAGTTTCTGAGTTCTGCTGTAGGTTCTGGTTACTTTCACTCAGTTCTCCTCTTGGAGCTTAAGTGATATAGTGGTTAAGATGTTGGAGTGGATATCTTATTCTGTTCTATTCAATCTTATTCTACTCCATATTCAGCTGAAACTCAATGGATAATGTTGGGCTGGCCAGTTTTTCCTAATTCCACCTATATGGTAAAGCTGTTGGGAAAAATAAATGGATAATTAATTTGTACATTGACTTGAAATCTTGAAAGGAAGCTGGACTAGAGACCTAATAAATATATTCCCATTATGGAAATACTAAAGTTTTATAGTTGTGTCTTAAGCCATAAAAATCTTTCAGTTGTTTTTGTAATAACTTGTGAGTGTGTACCTTCCTTCCTCCCCCAAACCCCCTCCCCCACTCTGCTTCAGTTCAAATGGGTAGGTTGACTCTTTTAAAAAGCAAGAATAGCTGGAAATAATATAAACAACTTAGTTTAACTTGAAATTAAATTACCTAGATTACATGAAAAGTAGCATTCATCTTGTATTGCTAATAGTCTGTAGTGAATGAAACCTTTACTTTAACAATATTTTCTATGTGTTTTCCTATTTTTCTGTTTTGAAGCCAGTAATGAATGAAGTAGCCGTCAATCAGGCAGTCTAAAATTAGGTTTTTATTGATGAACTAACTTTTGTACCTGGAATGCAGTATTAAAAATTTAAGATGCTCTATTCACTCCATTAGTATTTGGAAAGTGGATAAGCTATTTTGAATAGGAGACTAGAAGTAACAACTAAATTGAAAAGGAGAATATTGCATACCTAAATAATGGAAACAGTTATAAGCCAATTGTTATGCTTATCTTTCAGTTCAGTTATTATGGAATCAGTTTTATTTTTTACCCAAATAAGTGTATTAATAAGATGAATAAACCAGGATAATGGATCTTTTATTACTTTTTACTAATAATTTGACTCTTCAAGGGTCACCGGGTTGAGCTGAGTAAAAACTAAATAAATAAATACATGAAAAAATGAAAATAAAAACGATCTGTGCATACATACAAGTTGTGAAGGTAGAAAGCCTGCAGTTTCTTTGGCAGTTTTCAGAAGTGACTTGTCATTGTCTTCTTCCTATGGCTGAGAGAAAACTGATTCACCCTAAGGTGCCAAGCTTCTGTTTTGCCTCAGGCAAAATAGAATGCCCAATCTCCTGGTTTCTAGCTGAGCGCCTTAACCGTTATACCAACTATCTCAATTTATAAATATACTGCTTTTTAAACATTTTTTCTCCCATTAATCCAATCTGTTGGGTCTTCACAATTTTAAAGTCAATTTTAAAGCTGATTATCAATCAGTCCAATCCTAATGGTAGATGCCGGAGTAATATCTGTCCAATTAATTCTGACAGCGATACAATGCAGACAACAGTGGAGGCTTAAAAAGTTACACACTTTTTCCTTCCACAACATATCTGCTCTCATGGGGCACACTACAGTACATAGTATACATCTGATGCAAAAGGTAAATATTGAAGCCTTTGGAAACCTATTTCCATGATGCTCTCATTTTTTCCCCTTAGATATACTGTAGGGAGTGGGCATTAATATGTGAAATAGTTTTCAGTATATACAAGTACAAAATGATCTTTCTTAGCAAAGATCCTAATGTTCCATGAATGCTGAGGTGTTCTACATCACCAGTAAATAACAAGGAAAAAGATCTTGGGATTCTGAAGAATAGCTTAATGAAACAATGTAGTGTTTTGTTGCTATGAAGGATTTAAAACTATGCAGAGACCATTAGAAGTTCCAGGATTCTTTTTAATAAATTTTGGAATGGAAAATAACCCCTTCCTGAGGGAGATGCTATATTTCTGTAAACCTATTTGGTTCATTCATTCTAATCAGAAATTGAAATTGGTTTTTTTTCCCCCAGTTATCTATTTACCCACCCTTTCCTTCCTTTTGCTACTTATTGCTGTGATGAAGGTATTTCCTTGATAAGAAATTTCATTGGGGCACATAATGGAACAAAAAGAAAGCTATGTTTCTACTAAAGGCCTCTTTCCACAGGAGAAGGAAATGTGAGGATCCTTTCTACTGGTTTTACTAGTTTTAAAGGACCATGTTAGATCATATTAGTTTTGCATACCGAATAGGTTTTTGCAAGTATTAGTTTGAGTTGGCTTTTTCTTGTCTTTGCAGTTAAACATGGTAGGTGCAGTCATGATGGTCTCTGATCACTTAAAGAGGGGGGGTGTTCAGTAATCTTTTCAGTTAGAAGATCAGTTATGCGGAAAAAGTTTTCTAAAAAAGGGCTGGCCAATCTTCTGCGGTATATAGCCATGCCATTTGTATGTTGTGAATTAAAGACCTGTAAAAATTGTATGCAATAAATAGCAATAGCACTTAGACTTGTACACTGCTTTACAATGCTTTACAGCCCTCTCTAAGTGGTTTACAGAATCTGCATATTGCCCCCAACAATTAGGGTCCTCATTTTACCCACCTCAGAAGGATGGAAGGCTGAGTCAACCTTGAGCCTGGTGAGATTTGAACTGTCAAATATATTTAGCAGATACCTTTTAATTATCAAAAATAAGAGTGGTTCTTAGTTTAACTCAATTTAACACTTGGGATTGAATTTACTTTTGTCATCTTGATTCTGGATACATAGCCAGAAAGGGCTATAATTTTCTGTTTACTGCTTTTGACCTTCTAGAGTTGTGGAGAGCTGGAGGCACTGTATTACAGCGACTCTACTCTTATTTGTAAAGCTATTTCTGAAAATATTTTCTGCCCTTTAGTAGTTATATTAAAGGAGCCTGCATAAATTTATACTTTTTTCCTACATTGTTCAGTATTTATATGAAACCACTGAATTGAATCAACAGATGAAAATGATGCTGATGATGCCTAAGCTCTATTTCTCTTGTCCATCAAGATCAGGTGAAACTATACAGATGTTTGAAGGCAGGAATAGGATCAATAAGGCAATAAATTGAAAATCAACAAGAGGGTAGTGTTATGGATTATTCGTTTCCCAGTCTGTAGATTAGGGAAATAAGACTGTTCTGGCACTCTTAAGGTATTCATTCACTCTACATTGTCATCAGGGGGCTAGTAACTAGCAGCATAGAATCTCTTAATTAGCTCTTTTGTCTGGTTTGTCTACCCATCCTCAATATAAATAGTTTGATCACAGCAGACTATGCTATTGTAACCTGCTAATTAGATCATTTTAAAGGGCACTAAATGGGATAAAATACTGCATATTATAAATATTGTAGCACAGCATGCAGATACTGTATGAAATGACAGTGGCACGATCCACATAATTTTAGCCTTTAAAGAACACAACTGGATCCCAATTTATTACCAAGCCCAATTCAAAATATTTTAACACATATAACTGATTACTTAGAATGAGTACCTTTATCTATGTTGTTTGCTAGTGCTAGTGCCAGTGCAAATGTTATTCATATTATTATCAAATGAAGCAAAGATTTTTGGTGTTTATAGCAATACATTTCTGGGATGGCACTTTGTCTCTGGAACAAAGTGTCTGAAATTTTTTGTCTCTGAAATTTTTACTGGAAATTAGGTTGGCTAATTTCAGTACTAGATGAAAATTTTAAACCATCTTTTTTTTATAATAAGCCCTATATACTGGAAAACGATGGAAGAAATCATCCCCCCCCCTTTTTTTTTTTTGCACCAATGTGTTTATTTTACCAGGTTTTAAATTCTTTTAATCTATACCGAGGTCATTTTTATAATAAAGATAGAACTATCCTGCTTTTTTATGGAAAGAAAGATAATAATGTAATACAAGTAGTCCTCAACTTACAACAGTTCATTTAGTGACTGTTTGAAGTTATATCACTGAAAAAAGTGACTTGACAGTGTTTTACACTTATGACTGTTGTAGCATCCTTATGGTCACATGCTTTACAACTGACTCACATTTATGACGGTTACAGTGTCCCAGAGTCATGTGATCATCTTTTGAGACCTGACAAGCAAAATCAATGAGGAAATCAGATTCAATTAACAAGCTTGTTAGTAATTTAACAGCTGCAGTGATTCACTTAACAAATGTGGCAAGAAAAGTCATAAAATGAGACAAAAAAATTCTCAACAATATAAATTTTGGACTCAACTGTGCTTGTAAATAGAGGACTGCCTGTATGAGAAGTTTGAATGCTCTTTCAAATTATATTGCAATTTCTCTTTTATTTTGTCATACTTACCTTTACTTTTTAAAATTGAGAATTAATGTGGAAGTATAGGACATCTGCTTTTCTCATTTACTCTGTAGTATGGTGAAATTATTTTGTGCACTGAGGATCAAATATTAGATGGGAACAGGGTCTTAGGCAATTGCTCAATACGCTTCAAGAATCCTCAAATGACAGTTAGATTTTTATCATGGAACGTGAATGGTTTGAATTCTCCACAGAAAAGAAGGAAAATATTTCATTATTTGAAGCAGCATAAAAATGATGTTGGTTGTTTGCAAGAAACTCACATTAGAACCCAGGACCAAAAATATTTGACAAATCAAAAACTTGGACTACATTTTATGTCTTCTAGTTCTGTGAAAAGGAATGGAATAGTTTTGTATATTTCTAAAAGAATACCAGCTAAACTGGTAGAATCGGATGATGAAGGAAGATATATTGCAGTTGAAATAAATATACAGAATGCTTCGATGCTTCTGACGTTCTTTGCATTGAAAGAAGAATTAGAATTGAAGGATGCATGGAGAATTCACCATCCGAAGGAAGTGGATTTTACATTTTTTTCTGATAGACATAGATCTTTTTCTAGGATTGACTTTATGCTGGTTACTTCTGATTTACTTACAAAAGTGGTTAAGACCAAGATTTTTCCTAGAACTTTTAACGGATCATAGTCCGGTATGGACGGAGATGGACTTTGGTAAGAGGGAGAGAAGATCTTGGAGAATGAATGAGAATTTATTTAGATATGAGAAGAATATAGTGGACCTTAAAAAACATGTTAAGGAATTTTTTCAAATGAACTTGAATAAGGGTACACCTATTGAAGTGGTCTGGGACGCAAGCAAGGCTTATATGAGAGGTGTACTGATTTATATGAACTCTAAGTATAGGTCAACACGACAAAAGATAAGAATAGAATTGGAGTCAGAAATAAAGGAAAAAGAACAATTGCATATAAAAAATCCGACTGATGAGAAACTACAGCAAACTATAAAACTTCTGAAAGATCAATTTCAAATGCTGATGGCTGATCAGACGGCAACTAACTTGCAATTTGCCAAACACAATACTTTTTGTAATGCTAATAAACCTGGTAGATGGTTGGCCTACACGTTGAGAAAGCAACAAAGTTCTCGTGTAATTGATACTATTGAGTATAAAGGCAAACAGGTTTTTCAACAGAGTTTAATACATCAAGCTTTTTTAGATTATTATTCTAAATTATATCATGCAGATAATATTAAAAAGGACTTTATTGATGAATACCTTGATAAGAAGAGAGTTACAAAAATTTCAAGTGATCAAAAGGATAGAATGAATCAAGTTATAACGCATGAAGAGATTATATTCGCAATAAAACAACTGAAACTAGCTAAAGCTCCTGGGACGGACGGTTTGACAGCAGTATATAATAAAACTTTACAATCAGAATTGGTTGAGCATCTTAAGGACTTATTCTGTAGTATACAGCAGGGGGGTAAAATACCCCCTTCATGGAAGACGGCCTTTATCTCACTGATACCAAAGGAAGAGGGCTCTACAAAACCAGAAAATTTTAGACCAATATCTCTCCTGAATACGGATTACAAAATTTTTGCAAAAGTATTAGCCAACAGATTGATGCCAGTTATCCAAGAGGTGATCCACGATGATCAAGCAGGTTTTATAGAGGGCAGACATATGAAGGACAATGTGAGGCAACTTATAGATTTATTGGAATAACTTGAAAAAATTAAACAGATCTCTGCTGTGCTGGTGTTTTTGGATGCGGAAAAGGCCTTTGGTCGAGTCAACTGGGATTTTCTAAAAAAGACTTTGCTTAAAATGGATTTTGGGGACCAGTTTATACAAGCGATTTCAGCAATCTACCAAGAACAGACTGCACAAATTGTTATTAACGGGAGTTTAACCACCAATTTTCATATACAGAAAGGAACTAGACAAGGTTGTCCGCTATCCCCACTGTTGTTCATCTTAACTTTAGAAGTGTTGTTGAATTCTCTACGGGACTCGAACAATCTGAATGGAATAGTTGTAAGGCAAAAAGATTACAGAACAAAAGCATTCGCAGATGATCTGGTTGTTACCCTAACACGACCTTTGGAATCAATCATCCAGATGAAAAACATCATAGAGGAATACAGTTTAGTCTCAGGTTTTAGACTAAACCAGAAAAAGACTAAGATGATAGTTAAAAATATGTTGGAACCACAAAGGAGTGAATTGGAAAGGTTGGCAGGCTTTGAAATAGCTGCAAAGGTGAAATATCTAGGAGTTCAGGTTGCAGCTTCTAATATAAAACTTTTTCAAAATAATTATGAGGAATTGTGGCACAAGATTCAAAAGGACCTTGAAATTTGGAAGAAACTGCAACTATTTTTACTTGGCAGAATAGCAGCTATTAAGATGAACGTCCTACCTAGATTTTTGTTTGTTGTTTCAAATGATTCCGGTGCTCAAAAGTGACAAGATATTGGCTGAATGGCAAGTAGGTTTAAACAAATTTATTTGGAATGGAAAAAAACCAAGAGTTAAACTTAAAATAATGCAAGATGTTCGTGAAAGAGGCGGCCTTAAAGTTCCAAACTTACGTTTATACTATGAAGCTGCTGTGTTGACACAAGTGGGTGATTGGCTTGGAACAACGAAAACAGATATTCTGAACATAGAAGGCCATGACTTGGATTTTGGTTGGCATGCATACTTATTTTATGAAGACAAGCTGGATAAGGTATTCAAAAGTCATATATTGAGACATGCCTTGATAAGAGTTTGGAAGAAGCACCAGCTTAAATTGGATTACAAAATACCTTTGTGGTTGGATCTTGGGCAGATTATGCGGAATATAAAGTCACTCGGGGGGATTTTATACAAAGAGATGCTTTTTAATGATGGGGCAGATGGAGTTTGAAACCTTTGAAAATTCTGTTGGAAGAAGGGAGGAACTTAACTTGGTTGCAGTATCTTCAACTTCAATCGAGATGGAGAGAAGATCAGAAAACTGGATTAATGCTACATGAAGAAGATTTGGTGATTCAGATAAAATGTAAAGGGCCGATGCATATTAAGAGGGTGTACAATTTATTGCTAGAAAGAGATTCAGAGGATGAATTAGTTAAAGATTGTATGATAAAGTGGGCACAAAATTTTGCAGAACCAATAATGTTGGAAACATGGGAAAAGATCTGGGTCCAGAATGTTAAATTTACACAAGCACAGAACCTGAGGGAAAATTTTTATAAGATGTTTTATAGATGGCATTTAGATCCCAAAAAAATATCATGTATGTATCCAAATGTTCAACCTAAAAGTTGGAGGTGTGATTGTTTGGATGCTACATATTTTCATATTTGGTGGACGTGTAGAAAACTGAAAGCATTTTGGATTAAACTTTGGTGGGTTATACAGAATGTTCTGAAAAAGAAGCTTCAATTTTCTCCCCAGCTTTTTTTGTTGGGGATAGTTAAGGATTGCTCACCAAGTGAAACAAGATTGATTTTATATATGACTTCGGCAGCTAGACTACTGATTGGTCAATACTGGAAAAAAGATAGTGTACCTGCTATAGAGGAATGGATATTGAAGATGGCTAATTTTGCGGAAATGGCTAAGATTTCTGCATACCTAAAAGATAGGACCCATGAAGCCTTTGTTAGGGAGTGGAAGAAATGGGTAGAGTATGTGCGGAACAAATATCAAATTAAGAAATTTCAACTAGTATTTGATTCATAATTATTTTTATAACTATTTTATTAAATATTTGAAATCATTTTGTTATTATGTTATATATTTATATTTACTATATTAATATTTAGAAAAATTATAATGTTAAAAATAAGTTTATATACTTGATAGACTAGCTTTATCTTATTTAATGTTAAAATTCATGATGTATTATCTGGATTTCATATTTTTTTATATAACACTATTTAGATTGAATATTTGGAATTATATTGTTATCTAGAAAACTTTTAATGTTATATATATTTACTATATTATTATCTAGGAAAATTATGATGTTTAAAATTAGTTTCCATATATTTGTTATATTTGTTATATTAGTTATATTTGTTATACTGCTGTCTGGAAAATTTTTAAAGAGAATTGGTTAAGTTTTTACAAATGATTTATGGTTAGTATATATTTGAATTAAGGGGGTAAAAGAGGGTGTTAGAAGCTTAGATTAATTTTATATTACTTAATGTTAAATTTATAATATCTTATATGGATCTCACCAATATTTTTCTGTTTGATATTGATTGATATACATGATTGATGTTTGGTTAGTAAAGGAAGTCTGGGGGGGAGGGGGGGAGGGAAAGGGAGGGGGTGGTAGATGGGTGGGGGGATTGGTGGGGGGAAAGGGGGATAAAAATTGTATTGTAAAACTTTTTCAATTAAAAAAAAATATTAGATGGGATTTGATATGAAGCCTATACATTTTCCCTGTTACCTCAGTTAGTTGTTGTTTTTTAATCACAAACCTGTATTGATCAAAGTAGTAAAATGTTCCATAATTGACTTATATTGGGCTACATAATATCTAAAACATGTTTTGGCTGTAATCACATCATTTTTCATACTTTGGTGTGATCTTCTTTAACAGATAAAAAGATAAATGACTTAATTATTGATCAAATACCTTATACCAAGCAGGATATTGACAAATAACATTCTGAATTTACTTTAATTTAATTGTCAAATTAAATCAGTTTTAGTCTTAATGAAGGAATGTAATGAAAGTACAAACTCCAAATTTCCCACATTGTTTCTTGTTTTTTGAAATGACTTTGTTCAATATTGAAATTGTATGCATCTAGACAAAGATAGGGGTTTCCTAATCTATGGTATTTTTAATTTTTTTTTAGACAAAAGAAGCTAGAAAAAGTGATGGAAGAAGAAGGCTTAAAAGATGAAGAGGTATTATTGCATGTGCTAAAACTTGTTGGTGATTATGTACCAAAGCTATTGCTGTGAATGACTATACTTCAATTGTTGTTGTTTCTCCCTTTAAAAATATATTAGAAAAGACTAAGAAGATCAGCACACGCCCGAAAGGAGACAGAGTTTCTGCGACTGAAAAGAACAAGGCTTGGACTAGAGGATTTTGAATCTTTAAAAGTAATAGGCAGAGGAGCATTTGGGGAGGTACGATTTTGAGACTAATAATGTTAGAAGGACTAATGATATGAAGTTTTAGCAAATGGCAGAGCCTGTTCAATGTGCTCTGGGCTTGGAAAATAATCAGGATCATTCCTGGCTAGTACTTTGTTGGAATCTGTACCAGATCTAAGGCTAAATTGAGAAGCTGAAAAAATATCCTGGAAGAAGGCAATGGCAATTTCTTGTCCAGAAATCATGCTGATTTACATAAAAAGAGACACAGTTTTGGGTAGTCTATTTTTAGTGCATGTGTTACGATTACCAGTCCTTTGTATATGACTATAAAAAGATGTCAATAATACAGTATGACTTCTAAAACAAATGAATAACTAGGCAATAGTTGATTTTTAATATTCTATTTTACCAAATGATGTGGAGTTTCATGTTGATCTCCATAATAATCTACTAATTTCTGCATCCTAAATTATATACTTTAAAAATAAACTTGGCTATTTTATTAATTAGAAGACAGTATTTTATTGGCTAATTTGAAAATAGGATAACATCAGTTAACTTCATTTTTTCAACTATTTAAAAGTTCTAATTTATCCACCAGAGAAGCATATTGGTTGCACCTTAGATTGGATTCATACATCATAATATGTTCCTGTTTGGTATTAACTTAGACCAATGAATTAAATCAGTCATAGTGGTTTATAAACCATATTTTATAACTTTGTGTTATATTAATTTATTAAAACATTGTGTCATGGTTTAGCAGAATGAATGAATGAATGGAGCTTTTTGTTTTGTTTGAAGTTTCTTCATGTTGTTGTAGTGCTGTTACAGATTATTCAAAATCTTTGGTTATCTCTTAGTAATCATGTCCTCAATATTACTTTTTGGAGTTGATTTTGAAGACACCTCTGTGATTGCATCTGTCCTAGGGAATGAACACATCCCTGCAATGCAACATTGCTTCCTCGTAACTTTTTTAAACGAATTGTTCTAATCATTTTTATAAATGATGTAAACAGCTTCAGGATTTTTACATTGAGAAGTGATAGACAAATATTTAAAATAATACCACCATCCATGTTGGCTAGTGTTCATTATTAGATAGCATTTTTACTGCAATGAAACAGAAGTAGATAACCCAATGTCCTAGGTTAGAAATTATATTTTGGACAGTATAGAAATTGTATTTTGGACATCAAGTCTTATAGGTCCTGGAAGTGTTAATTGGGATTTATGGGAGTAGCAGCTGAAAACATGTGGAGGGCACAAGATTTCTTCCTGCTGATACAGATGTATATGCTGTTATAAAGAAAGAGGTCGGTTTCTGTCACTTACTAAACTTAGCAGAGAAAAACTGAAATAACTGAGATGTATTAATACAAAAACAATTGGTGTCTAACTTCTAGGTGCGGCTTGTTCAGAAGAAAGACACAGGGCATGTATATGCAATGAAAATCCTACGAAAAGCTGACATGCTAGAAAAAGAGCAGGTAAACACAGTTTTCAAAAGATTTATGCCATCTAATTCTTACTATTGAAGTTGTGGGGGTTGGGGGCGGCATGTTTTTTGATCAAGACTTTAGACTGGTAATTGGATTTCTTGAATTACCACTCTAAAAATAACTGGAATTTCTGGAAGGTAAGTGATACTTTTCTTGAGGAAACAAAAACAGTCATTTTAGTCACTACATTGACTCAGTATTAATTCTGATATTTTTGGAACTTTACTCTAGCAAAAATGAGCTTCTCTTGAATTTGTATCCTTTCCATCTTTATTTCAATACTGTTAAATTTTTAACATTTATTTTAAACTATTTACATGGGAGTAACTCTCATAGAACTTAACTGAACATTTGTAAAAATCCTAAAGAAATTGTTCTGAAAGTCATTTTAATTGTGAATATTGAATGAAGGATATGTCAGGAACCAGAGTTGAATGAATGGTGGTTATTTAATACTAATAGCACTTACACTTACCGTATTTTTCGGAGTATCAGATGCACTGGAATATAAGACGCAACTTAGTTTTTGGGGAGGAAAATAGGGGGGAAAATCTGCCTACCAGATATTCATCTGGCTAGCATCCTTAGTCTGGTCAGCTTCAGCACATTAGTTTGCTGGTTTTTTTATCCCCTGCTTGGGGATAAAAAACAGCTTCTAAGGCACAGCTGAGAGGAAGCAGCAATGAGAAAAGCAGGCAAAGCACAGGGGAGATGCTTTACTCTGCTATCGCCTACTTAGGGCTGAAAAAAAGCTTCTAAAGAACAGCTGAGATGGAGATCATGGAGATCACTTCACTCCCTAGCGCCTCGTTAAAGCAGAGCTGAGAGTTGAAGGAGCAGGCAAAGCTGGGAAGATCACTTGCTAGTACCTCATTAGAGTCTCATTAGGGCTGAAAAAAAGCTTTGAAAAAGCTACATTCGGAGTATAAGACGCACCCAAATTTTCAGCCTCTTTTAGGGGGGAAAAGGTGTGTCTTATACTCCAAAAATATGGTATATATCATTTTACTGTGCTTTACAGCCCTCTCTAAGCGGTTTACAGTGTCAGCATATTGCCCCCAACAATCTGGGTCTTTATTTTACTACCTCAGAAGAATGGAAGGCTGAGTCAACCTTGAGCTAGTCAGGATCGAATTGTTGGCAGGTGGCAGTCAGCAGAAGTAACCTGCAGTACTGCATTCTAAGTAACTATAAGGCAAATTGACCGATTAAGAACAAGTTTAAGTTTATTTCTGTGTGTTTGTTTCCAGCTAATAATTCCAGCTTTTGATTCTTCAAATAGATATGCCTTTAATGGAAAGTACAGTGGGTCTCGATGCAGTAGCCAGGCTTCTGTTGGGTGTCCCTCACTGAAGGCACATAACATCAGTCCTGGCTCAGTTCCACCGATTACCCGTTGTGTTCCAAACCAAATTCAAAAGTGTCTAACATATAAATGCCTTTCCTTTATGTGGGCAGGTCCCTAGCTATAATGACTCATCATTCTTTAACCGGGAGCTCTGTTTATCTACTAAGGATCTGCTGAAGATGTTGCCCATGAAGGAGACCCAGCTAGAAGGATATTCTGATCACTTTTAAAATGTAATTTGAAAACCTCCCCACTTCTGAAACGACTTACTAATGCAGATTTTCCAACTGCATGTTATTTAAAATATTCTTTGGCTACATCATTAATATTAATTTTGCAATTTATAGACTACTCTTTCCATAGTGGAAATGCAAGTGATTAACAAAATAAATACTGAATTAACAATGAAAAGAACATTTGCCTGAAATTATGATTCAAAAGTTAAAAAGACTAATGTTAAAGCAGCAGAGAATAGTGCAGACCTGTATATATTTCTCTTAATAACCCAGTCGGTATGGTCAATGGTAGATAATTGTTTTTGCTGTAACTCAGCAATATGTGAAGGACCACATGCTTCCTATCTAGTCACTGAAGATTTTAATGAGCATATTGTACAAAAAAGTATCTGTATTAGACTACAGTTCGTTATTTTTATGATGGCTTATGTGTCCCAAATGACAGTCATGCTACTGGGTATTCATAAAAACAGTTCATTTTAAAATTATGATAGAAGTAGAAATGCCTGAATGCCTTTTACAAATATCTGAAAATGGTACCGATAACTAAACACATTCATTTATATATCCATCTCCAGGTTGGCCATATTCGAGCAGAACGAGACATTCTAGTGGAGGCAGATAGTTTGTGGGTTGTAAAAATGTTTTATAGCTTTCAAGATAAGCTAAACCTCTATCTTATCATGGAGTTTCTACCTGGAGGTAATTATTCATTGTTGTTTTTGAATTGTTTACTTTTAAGCTGTTTATTTGAATCAGTTGTTGGGGATATATGTTCTTATTCTGAATTTAATTCTTGTTAATAGGTGAAAACTCATTTGAAAAATGAAGTAGTATGTGAAAGTTTTGGCCTGTCAAAAAATTGTTGCTTGTGCTGACATTCCTACTGAAGTAATAATTTTGCATATTTGCTGGGGGAGTAGGGGAGCGTAATCAAAGCCTGTCAGCTTATTGCTCAATATCTATCTTTTTAGAGTCATAGTTAAACTTGCAGTTACTAGTTTCCTTAGCTACGAAACAATCTGAAGTTGTTCTAAAAAGAAATGGTAGGTGTGAGGGAAATAAGAATATATTCAAAAGTTAATGTTCATGTCACAGACAACTATAATTGTGATGGGGTGGTTATCTGTAGTAATGGTATTTTGTATGTCCTTACTGATAACTTTCTTTAAAACAGCATTGATTACGGTAAAACATCCTGAAGTAATCCACAGCAGGTTTTTGGAATGGGAAGATATTTTTTGCGTGTTTGGAATTGTATCTGTGAAAATTCTAGTGATAAAGAAAGTAGGACACTGAGTTCAACTTCCATCTCTCTCTCTCTCTCTCTCTCTCTCTCTCTCTCTCTCTCTCTCTCTCCCTCTCCCTCCCTCCCTCCCTCCCTCCCTCCCTCCTATCTCAAAGGGATTTGTAATATGGGAAAAATAGGAAGAGGAAGTTGTCTTGGATATATTAGCTACCTTGAGTTATTTGTAAAAATAATAAAGTCAGGATGCAAATAAATAAAAAGCAAATAAATAAACAAAGAAATTGTTCCAGAGAAAAAAACGTTTTGTAAAGAATACAGAGTACCTTTTATAAGTATAAGCTCAGTTAAGTGAAATGCCGATAACGGTGTTTATAAAAGAGGTGAATTAACTTGCCTTCACTTTCCTTTGTGCATGCAGGTGATATGATGACATTATTAATGAAAAAAGATACCCTTACAGAAGAGGAAACTCAATTTTACATAGCAGAGACTGTGTTAGCTATAGATTCAATTCATCAGCTGGGTTTTATTCATCGTGATATCAAGCCAGATAATCTTCTCTTGGACAGTAAAGTATGAGTGCTATTTTTTGGCTAACTTTTCTTTAGCATTTCCTATTAGAATGCTAGATTTTATCATTTTTTTTAATTATTTAGAATCATTCTAAATAAAATTATATAGAATAAAACTATATTCTAAGCTTGAAATCTACATACTACTAAAACTCTCATGTCTGCTTGGTTGTTTGTAACATTTAGTTGAGCAAAATGGTGCGTCACAGAGCAACAATTTTTGGATCAATATATATCAAATGGATTAACTTAGAGAATGTGTCCAAAATCTGGGACCCATCAATCTCATGGGATTGAAATTTGGCAATGTTGTGGCCACTTCAGTGCTACCACAGCATTGCACTGCTGTGGCACATAATCAAAATTTCCAAAACTCCCTGCTCCCTCCCAGGGAAGGCCAATGAGGAAACTGGCAGGAAGCTGAAAATCACTCCTGCTCCAACTTTTTTTTTTTTTTGGCCTGCCAGTGGTCATTCTGTTTCTCTGTTTAGGTAAGAAAATGTCTCTGTTTAGGTAAGGAAACAATGACTCAGTGAATCATGTGGTTGTCTAGTGGAAGTTTGTTGTTAGCACCTACGACTTAGCTCTTGAAATATTGTCATCGCACTTGAAATACTGTTTAAGGGGCACAATAAATAAGTAAGGAAAAGATGCAGTTCTGTTAGCTAGTACCCTTTCTTTAGGATATTCCCTTATACTTTTTGCTGGCCTTCAAAAAAGAACATATTGAAATGGGGTTCCTTCTTAGGAGCTTTATATGTAGAATTAGACTCACGACAATGAAATGATTTTGATTGAAAGCAAGCTATCCTTTTAAAATACTTTTTAAACATTCTTCCACAATATCTTAAGTAAATATCTGCATTTGTAGAACATGTAAAATATGCATCTTTGTATTCTGTCATATTGGTCCAAGATGCAAGCCAGATAAAGGACAATCTGCAGCATGGGCAAACCTGATCATTCTAACTTTGCTGAAAATGAAAATGTATATGGTTTTTCTCAGGGAAGATTCCAGAACAATAATCAGCAGGCATCTAATAGAGCTTTTCTTTTCATTTATTTTTTAAGTGTTCCATCTTTTGCACAGTATACTGTTCTGTTCACTGTAACGAGAAAAGTACGAATGCCTATCACGGAATGACAGATGTGATTGAATCCTTGCATGATATTATTGATTTGATTAAGAATTCCTGGGATACTTACTTATATTACCTTTTATTTTCCTATTTTATTTAAAGAATCCACCTGATTCTGCATAGCTGATTGTGTGATTAATAGGCAAAGAATAGTATACAGAATTTTTTTTTAAACTTTATTTTAAAATATAAAAGTTCGTCTTAAAAAAAAGCACCAAATGTGTGATATTTGCTAAGTATTTAGTGTTTGAATGGTATTCTGTGCTGTTAATTCTCCTATTTTTGCATTATTTACTTTCAGGGCCATGTGAAGCTGTCAGACTTTGGTCTTTGCACAGGACTGAAGAAAGCACATAGAACAGAATTCTATAGGAATTTGAGCTATAATCTTCCTAGTGATTTCAGTAAGCCTTTTTATATCATTTAAACAAACTTATAATCACCCAAATAATAAGTGCCCTCAAATATTCTTTTGTTCTTATCCGCTCTGAGTCTACCTGGTGGTCTATGTTTAGAAGAGTTTGTTTTCTTTGTGGGTGGCTCTCACATTCTTATTTAATTTTAAGTATTTTTATCTTGCGATTTAGCAGAAAAGTAGCTTATATAAAGTAAGTAACATACAAAACGCTTTCTGCTTTCAGGCAGGCTATGTTCAGGCACAATATACAAACATAAAAGAGACTAGAAAAGAGAAAACAAGCAGACCGGGCACAACTTCATAAAGCTCTTATAAACAGGCACGCTGTCACTCTTGCCTGTCATGATATACATGTAATCCTTGGTTAATAACCAGTCACTTAATGACTGTTTAAACTTACAACCCATCCCCAAATGTACGTCTCTCTCTCTCTCTCTCTCTCTCTCTCTCACACACACACACACACACCAGTTCACATAATTGCATTTCAGGCACTTGATTGGTTGCAATATCCCATAGTCATGAGGCCAAGGTTTGCAGTGGTTTTGCTTGCTTCTGGCAGAAAATGCCCATTTGAGAGAATGGATTTGCTTACCAACCACATGGCGACATGCTGTATAAGTAGCTTAAAAACAGTTGTCAAATCGAATCAGGTAATATGGTGACCCACTTAACAAGCACAACGATTTGAGACCAAAATACTCAGCCTGAGTGTGATTGCTAAGTGAGAACTACCTATTAGGCTTGATATGGATACTGTTCATACGTTAAAGTTAAAAAGATAGATCTTCTCCTTAGGAGAATTGCATTTGCAATAAAAAAGATTCTGCTCATTTAAAATAAATGTTTTGGTAATTGTCTACTACATAATAGTACTGGTATCTGTATAAAAAAAATAAACGTGGGAGTGTGATTTAAATGTCTTTTATACAACATGTGTAGCTTTATTCTGTGCCTAAGGACAACCCCATTAAGCTTAGATATTGAAATGCTTTTATCTTGGAATTGTACCTTCAGTTCATCATGTAGATATCCTTTTAGCAGTAATTGATAAATAAAGCAAGTGAGATGTTGCCTTCATATAATACTTTTGTGACGTTGGGTAGCTTATTCAGAATTTATGCACATGTTTTTGACTTCTTGCTGTTTCTAGCTTCAAATGCCTACAAATATTTGATTAAATACATATATTTTAGGAATATTTATTAATGCTATTCATTCATATACAACAACTTTCCTTTTGCACTAGTTTATTCTTTTCATTGCATTTTTTGGGAAGGAGGGAGAGAATGTGGGCCATTAGGATTCAGAACAAATATATAAAAAGATGTTAACCATGTTATAATTATTTCTTCTTTTCAGTAGATTAAAACAATTCAACATGGAAAAATACCAATGTCATTTATCTTTGGTTATTTATCTTCAGCTTTTCAGAATATGAACTCCAAAAGAAAAGCAGAAACTTGGAAAAGAAACAGAAGACAGTTGGTAGGTAGTGCTCTCTAGATAATTTCTTATATTGCTTCATTTGAAGCAATACACTACTGTTCAACCAAGAAAGTAAGAAATTCCTTTAGTGGCTCACATAAGATTAGTTACAAACAGGACAGTCCTTGCAAATAAGTATGTGATCATAAATAACACCAAAACAAACAAAAAGAAGATAAGGGAAGAGTGAAGAAAAACACATTTGAATTCTAGTTCTTAAAGCAAATGGAAATACTGGTAGTTGAAAAGGGAAGTAGAAATGAGTGGAACTCTGGGGTCTCAGCAAAATAGGTGGAGGAGACACCCTTTTCAGGTAGGAACTTCTGTAATTATTTCTCTGTTCTGTTAGTGCAGGTTAGATAAAGCTCCTATATATAGGAAGAGTATAGGTGGTAAGCATTGCTAATGCTTGTAGTAGCCCTGATTCAAGAGTCTGGACTCCTCTTGTGTGGAGGAGCATTTACATATGTAGATGGTATAATCCTGAAAACAGTGTTGTGACAAGTCTATAAGATCCTACAAACACTTTGAAGGCATTGGAAGAGGGAGTAAAATAACCTGCATTCTAATATTATCATATAAAAATGATGGTATTGATAAGAGGACATGGTCCAGCAGCATATTAGATTTCCTCCATTAGTAAGCCATACTGTTCCTATGTCACAGATATTCAGGTCAAGCTTCAGATGTGATTTTTGGGAGATCTGACAGAACACGCACAAGTAAAACTCTTTATCAGTTTTAGTGCTGTAAAGCAAATGTATCTTGTCTCAGGATTATGAAATCCTGGAGAAAGGAACAGCTGCTTTAAGGTATTGCAGACAGATGCCAGATATATGTACTTGGGAAAAGCTTTGGGGGATAGAAAGCAAACAGCACAATCTTAATATTAGTTGACATTAGACTTGATATTAAATATTGCAACTGTTAGCCAAACTGACTTAGCAAATAGAAATGCTATAATATTTGCATTAATAAATAATTCAGTCTGAAGTAAACTGCTCTCCAAAAGTACAACATTTGTGTTAAATATTGACTTAGAAAGAAAATACCACCCCATCTCCAAGTTTCACATATCAAGCTTGTTTCAGGGAATTATTACAAAAGCAGTATGTCTTGCATAATTTTCTTCGGCTATTCCAGTCCTTTGTTCACAGATGGAATATTTCTAAAATCATTGAATAAATACTGTTTTATTTTAGGCTTTCTCCACCGTGGGAACTCCAGATTATATTGCTCCAGAGGTCTTCATGCAGACAGGATACAATAAACTTTGTGACTGGTGGTCCCTTGGAGTCATAATGTATGAGATGCTAATTGGTAAGGGATAACATAGTAGATCCAAATTAGAGCTATGATATGGTCACAGATCTTAATCTGTTCCTTGATTTCTAAACAGAACACAACTTGAGGTGTAACATTATCTTGATTTTTATTTGCAGTTGTAATGTTTAACTTTGAAATGAAATGTGTGGAGGTTGGAATTGGTAATTAGTATAGGCTTGCTTCATTAATCACTGATCTAACTTTTATGTTTTTCTCAGGTTACCCTCCTTTCTGTTCAGAGACTCCTCAAGAAACATACAAGAAAGTAATGAATTGGAAAGAGACTTTAATATTCCCCCCAGAAGTTCCTATTTCTGAGAGAGCCAAAGATCTCATTTTAAGGTACCTAAATCTATAATTGCTAACCTTGAAGTCTTAGAGAGTAATGAAACTGATTTTGGTTTTCATTGCACAAACTTTAATGTGCAGTCTTCAATGATTTGGGTTGTCATTTTCTGAAATTATAAAATTGCTTTATAAACTATCCAAGTCGGGCACTGATATTCAAGAGTATAAGTGGAGCTGTTCAAGAAATAAAAAAATAGTTCTGTTTTGAGCTAGAAACAAGCCATCATGTACTAGACATTTTCCTGAACTGTTGGGTTAGCCATGATTTGGCAGAAATAGAATTAAAAATATTTAGGTTGATTCATGTTTTCAGAAGAACAAAATCTGGATTGGAGAGCAAATCTAACACAGTTGGTGCGCGTTGTCCTCTACCTTGCTTCCAACAGTAATCTGTTAGCCCACCTGCCTTTTTCCCAGCTTCACCATTCCATCCCTTCCCTCAGCCAATGCTTTCAGCCCACTCCTCCCATCTGGTTCACCCAGCACTTTCCCCTGTACTTCATATTACATAGAAACAGGAGAGCATTGGGTATATTCCAGAACATGCACTCCATTTCCTTCAAACGAGATTTGGTCCATATGCTGCATAAACTGAAAATCCTATATTCAGGACAGCTGCCTAAAATCTGATGCTTTTTAAAATGGTATCTTGCCTTTTCTTTGTTTTTTTGACTGTGTTCTTTCTTTTGTATTTAATTTTTTTCCTCCAAACAGTGCATAGATTTGGTTGCACCTATGTAATTAACATTTCATGAATAAATGCATGGAATGTATAGCTAACATGGCTGCAATCATGATTATATGTAATATTCAGTCCAGGGAGGGGGTCTGATTCTGAATACTATTACTGAGGAACATGAGTGGGCGGATGTTGTTTCACGTGTGTTTCTACTTGTGGGATTCTCTTAAATATCTGACTGATTATTAAGGAAGGAAATAGAATAGTAGAGCTCTTAATAACTTAGCATAGAAATGTGCTGGGCTGAGTCCACCTTCACCATCCAATAGGGGCTTAAATTGTTTCCTATTTTCTTGAAAAGCCAATATTTGGCTTTTCAAATAAGCCAAATATTGCTTATTTGAAGAAAATAAACATCCTGATCACATTGAATAAAGAGAGGAGGGATTGTATTCCTATATGTATTACTTTCTAGCAATTGAACGTTTCATATCTCAAAGTGCAATGGAAAGGTTCTTATAAGACATCCAGGGCTTGGGGAAAAACCAGTGTTTTTCATACAAAGAGTATTTCATTAGTATATTGATTTCATTCATTTAGTATTTTGATATATCATATTAAAAACTATATTTTTTCAGTATGTTCTCTAGCTCCCTGGAAAGTTGTAAGGCCCTGCACTTTTTTCCAGTTTGTTTACAGCAGTAGCATTGTATCAGCACTGATACTCTAATTTTTTTTAGATTATTAAGGCTTGCCTCAGAAGCAGTCGTGCTGTCTTGGAATGAATATATGTATTTCTCTGCTGCAGATACTTTCTTTTCTAGTTAGTAGTTCATATTTAAATACTTCTGAATCTTCCATGGTGTCTTTGTCTTCAGATTTTGCTGTGAATGGGAACATCGAATCGGTGCCCCAGGTGTTGAAGAAATTAAAACAAATCCCTTTTTTGAAGGAGTTGACTGGGAGCATATCAGGTACAGTATTTTCTTCTCAGCTTTTGTTCAGTTTTCACACAGTAGGGAAAGACTGCGACAACTATAAGTGTGGTCGAGATAGAGTTTCAAAAACACTCATGATGTATATTCGGTTTACGGTAGAACAAATTATTTTCCCTTGCAAGACCACTTATTTAACCCTGATTCTCTTTCACAGGGAGAGACCTGCAGCAATTTCCATAGAAATCAAAAGTATTGATGACACATCAAACTTCGATGAATTTCCAGAATCTGATATCCTTAAATCTGCAGGTATATTATTAATCTTTTTGGCTTTATTTTATTCTTAAGTGAGACGTTAGCTTTCACTGATCCTCTCAAGTAATAGTCTTTTCATAGAAAAAAATCACTGCAAATCCTTAGGCTTTTTCACTTAGGAGCAGGGTGGATCTGTGGTAGAGAGTCTACTCTACTTTGGGGATGTCATACCTACTCTTAAGTTGTATGCAAAAGTTTCTCCTTCAGAAACAGAGGATTCTGAGTACATCAGAATGTTCCATTTTTCTTTTGACAAAACACTAGCTTCATAATACAGTAGTAAACTATTTCCCATTACAGAAGATTTATTTCCAGGAAATGAGCAGGCCAGTTCTGAAATGTCCAGATTGATATTATTAGAAAGAAAATCAGAATGTTGTAGCACAGGGATTTCAAACTTCTGGCCCGTGGGCCGGATGTGTCACGTGCTGGCTATGCCCACGCCCGGTTTAGCAAAGGGGGGGGGGGGAAAGTCCTGATATGTCAAATGATGCCACCATGATGACATGAGTTTGACACCCCTGTTGTAACTTTTCTTAGAATTGTAAGTTTTGCATATCCCTGCTGTTAATTTTGCCTTAGCTGATGGCAATACTTAGCTGGCCTTGGCTGATCTCAGAAGCTAAGCAGAGATTATCCTTATTAATGCCTCGATACAGTAGATGAATCCCAGAAATGGGAGCTAAAAAAGAAAAAGAAACTCCAAATTTGGAGGAGTTTACTACATCCAGTTTTAAGATTACATCTAAAAGGCTGGCCAGGACTGTAGGGTAAGAAAGATAGAAAGCAGCTGGTCTCTGTGATCTTAACATCTTTTTCCCCTCTCCTTTTTGATATTTTTTGATATAAAATGCATTGTCATGAATCTCTTATTTCATATATGATTAAATGCTTGATTTTTTTTTAAAAACTAGTTCTATGAGTTTAAAAGCTGATTTAATTTGGCAGGGTTGATGTCATGCTCTTTAATGATCACTCCTTCCTTCCTCCTTCCCTTCTAGATTTTTAATTCTTTCTCTTCTTTATAATACACTCAAGCTGAATGACAATATTCTCCCATCTTGCAGCTCTCTAATATTCACAACAAATTTCTGTCTTGTATTAAATGGTTTAATATTCCTTCTGAATTTTGTTTTTCATCAGTGACCACAGGTAACCATCCAGAAACAGACTACAAGAACAAAGACTGGGTCTTTATCAATTATACCTACAAACGTTTTGAAGGCCTGACTGCTCGAGGGGCAATACCATCCTACATGAAGTCAGGAAAATAAGAGTTCTTTGCTAGATGGTTTACTTTTGTCTCGAAACTTTTATCCCAGGGGCTGTGAAAGTTTGAAGAATGCAAAATGACATTTTATGCTCTGTTTACATTACAAGAGATGGAACAGGGAAAATTCCACAAATCGCACTTACAGATGCATTTGCAGATTTTATTAATTAATCTTTGGTCCTTAGGTAAATTTTTTTTAAGACTGTTACTTCATCAACAAAGGAAAGAGGCTTTTAATTACGAGTATGATGTGTTCTGTCTTACAAGTGCTGTCTGAAAATACAGCTCAGTTCTAAGGGCTAAGGCATTACAGAAGAAGCAGAGCAGTAATTACTATGGTGAGAGAGCTGATTCTCAGTAGTTTATCCCATAGGATGGCAGAATCTCTTTTGCCTTAAATATAGGGCTATTCACGTTTCTTTGATAGCATCTTTTCAGTCCAGTAATGGCTTCAAAACCTGCGGCACTTTACTGCTGGTACTAAAATAGTCATCTGGAAGTATTATGCCTTTTAATAAATTTCTGGTATGTATAATGTTATGTAATCTATAAGCAATGTTATGAGCAATGGTGGCAATTTCTAGTAAAACCTGTTTAAAGAACATTTTTTTTCTATTTGGTAAAAAAAAAAAAGCAGATCACTAGTAATAACATTAACACTTTGTAGGCAATACTGTAAGGAAATAGGAAACAATATGTCATCCTTCCTTCCCTTCTTTCAGATCTTTTACATATCAAAGCCAATACATAGTTATAAAAAGAAAATTGATTCTAAGATTTCAAGCTTCTATAGTTTTGTACTGCAAATTACATGAATTCATATTGTTTAATTGAAGTTTCTATTTGGTTGTAGTAGTTGCATACTGGGCTCTTTGACACTATTATGATATCCAGTTTATCCAGGCAAATTCCAACTCTCTACACAATGTACCATTTACTATTCTCATTTACTGATCTGTGCCTGTAATTTAATTTTTAAGTATGTAGGATGATTTACTCTCAGTCACGGCACAATGATTATAAAGAAACGTATACATAATGCATTTGGAAACAGAAAAAGGAGAGAGGATTGACCTGAAAATTATGTGCCAGAATACTTTTTAAGTACATTAAATTTTTTATTAGATAATTGAATAAAGTTATGAAGCTTTAATATATTCTGGCTCTTTTCTTATAAATTAATAGACAAAGAGCACCTAAAGTATTCTGATCAACTAGATCGGGAAGGATATGTCAGTTCCAGGATTATTCAAAAGCCCTTATTCTTTTTGAAAGATCTGAAGGAGCTTGCAGTAATATCAGCCATTTACACTGACCATAAATTGTTTCATTCTGTTTCATCTGTTCTTACCCACTGGACTTTTAAAAAATGAAACTTTTTTTTTTCTGTAGCTATATACATGCCATAGTGACTTACATGTTCTCCAAGAGTGTGCCATGTGCCTTTCTATCTCATAAAGCAGTAATGTAAACTCTTTCTCCTCATCTTTATTTTCAATGCCACAAGTTTTGCTATCTATCTCCAAGAGTCTGAGAAAGGCTGCTACTCCAAGTAGCTTTCTAGATGTGAATCTACACGTCAGTGAGGAAGAAGCAAATGAAATATTTGCATTTAACTTAAGCCTAAAAGAAGCAAGGCTTGCTTCTGCTTTTAAGTATCTATGTGCCTAGTTTTACAATTACCATGTTTGGACGTGTCTCATCCGTAATGAGGCTAGGGTTTTGCTTGCTTGCTAGATAATGATGGATTTGAAGTTAAATTCTGGTGCTTGCTAAATATTGAAAACATGTAGCATATATAACTGGTGCTTAATAAGCCTTAAATAAAAAAGCTATAGAAAACCCTCAGGGTAACCAGATAGCTTAAAGAGAGTTGACCAGCCAACAACTTTTCAAAGGGAAGAACATTTGTGTTACATTCTATCTCCATTACATTACATTACATTACATTACATTAACTCCATTAATGTGTTTTGTTTTGGGTTTTTTTTTTTGCATTATGACAATATAGTACATAGTTGTTGTGCACAGTGTGATAGGTTATGAACGCAAGGCTAGTATGCATGTGGGTAAATTGAATTTACAGTACAAAGTGTAATTCTGCTTGTCTTTTGTAATTAGGAAATATCTAGAGGGATTGTGTGTTTTTTTATTTTAGTGAAGTTGAATAAAGCATATTGCTATAAGCAAAAGACTAACTTTGAGTTCTGCAATCTGGACAGTGGCCAAGATCTCAGTAGACTATCCTGTAATTGTGTAGTGTGCTTGTTTGCCATTATGACTGGCTAAATTCAGGACACTCACAAACCAGGATAGTATATTGACAAGCTTATGAAAATTAAATGTTATTTCATTCATTTTTTTAAAAAATAAACTCTGCCATTTCCCCTTGCATGGAAGCATTAGCATTTGGATTCCAATGTTTGGGAACACTATAAAGCAAGGGTTCTAACAAAATAGGTTATATATTTGAATGCATAATGCTGGCACCTAACTCACAATTTAGAGAGTGGTCTATATGAACTTAAGTCCTTATTCCTTCTCATTTTAACCCCAGCTATGTTGGTATTGTTCTCAAAGTGAATTGAAAGTCCCAGCTAATTAAAATGTGAAAGTATTTAAAAGGAACCCCGTTAAAGCTTAATTGCCATTATTGTTAATGTTATTTGTGAACTCATAACCATAACTGGGCTGCACTGAGCACGCAATCCCCGTAGGCTGCCACTTTCATATTGCTGGCTCTTGACATCTTGCACAAGCTCATAGTACTTTTTGAAAGTCACTTTTCTAGGATGACACTTCCTTGTTCTAAAGCAAGTTTTCGATCTAATTGGCCAAGCAATTATATCATACTACTAAATGCAAGTTGCTATATTTTGCTGAGCTGAATTATTAAGTAATCACTGATGTATCTTCCACATACCCCCAAAACTGCAAAAGTTTTGAATTTTGGCCTGCTGGGGTATGGGAGAAAATAAAAATCCTGGCTTAAGGTAAATATAAGCAACACACTGCTGGTTGTGTATGATTCCTAGCAGGTTATACTATACTTAGGTACTGACTAGCCGCTGTGCCTGGGTTCTGCCTTATTTTGGTAGATGACAATTATTTTGTATCTGCATATGGCTGTTCCTAAATGCAATGTACAATTTAGTACACTTTGTATGTGATTTGTTGGTTTTATTTGGAGACCAATTCTATATGGAACAACCTTTGCATTCTGAAATGTATAAAATTCATTTTCAATAAATGTAGTTTTGCTATTTCTTGTGGTGGTTTTCTGAATTTGAAAAGTTACTAAAAGTTCTTCATTATAACTTATGATCGGTATGTGACTAGATGTATTTGTTTAGCCTATTTTTCAAATGCAGGATTCACAACTTTATTCCAGTTAGTAAATTTATATACTTGCAAAAAATCAACAAGTAATTTAGGAAAGGGAGTTAGGAAGAAAAGAGTACATGGCATCAGGATGTTGATTAAAGGAAAACTTTAGAGTGAGGGAATTTATAGAGGCATATTGTGCAAACCATTTTGGTTATAATCAAATCTGGTTCACATGTGATAGAAATTAGATGACAGCATTTATATTTTGTAACATCAGTTGTAGATATATAGTATTGTTTATGTGCACACCTAGCTGGAGTCTATTAAGTGAATATAGATATACAGGTGTGGGTTCTACTTACCTTTACTACCGGTTTGTAGCGGGGTCATGCGCAGAAGCTTCTGCACATGCACAGAAGCATTTTGGTGACGGGGTCAGTGGGCGGAGCCTCCCACCGGTTTTACTACTGGTTCTATAGAACCGGTACGAACCAGGGGCAACCTACCACTGATACACATATATGCAATTTCTACTGATCCTCCATGGCTGAGAAAGCATCAAAAGAAAAGTCACAGGAAAATAGATTAAAACGTACTTTAATAAAGTCTATGAAGAAGTATATAAAATAACTTTTACAAAAAATACTGAAACAGCATGATCTTGTAAATACTAAGCATTGAATTAACTTATAAACTAAATCACAATAATAAAAAAACAAGGTTGTGATTACTCCTGAATTGAAGTTTTCCACTTGCTCAAATGCAATGGGAGGGGAAAATAAAAACTTGCATCAATTAAGAAATATTTTTTTAGAATAAATCTGTGTGAATAACTTTTGAATTTGTATTGCCTCTGATGCTCACTCTAAAAACCAGAGTAGTTTTACAAGAAATGCTGCTGGCCTTTGCATGTGAGATAGATGATACTCAGTTCACTGGGATACAATGAGCCTAAACGCCACAGACCTGAGTTTGTTATTGTTTTAATTTAAAAGTTACTTTTTCATTTTATCTATCCAGTGAGTTAGATTCAGGATTGGTCTGTACCTAGTGAAACCCATGATTTTCCTAAAATTCTGATCTGGATCTGATCCAATGGCACAATCATTGGAGCGCACATGCATGTCTGGGCTGTAGCCTGGAAGAGGAACTGCCCAGCGTCCATGCGTGAGCCTGAAAATGAACTTCTGGTTTCAGCTACTGAACTTCCGGCCAGCTACTCTTCTGGGCTTCTGGCACACGTGTGCACACGACAATCAGCTGGCCAGCGCGCATGCTCACAGCTGGCTGGGGGATTCTGGGAGTTGAAATCCACCCATCTTCAAGCTTCCAAGGTTGAGAAACACTGAACTAGATCTTCTAGTTTCCAGCACTGCCACATGCAAAAAGGCCAGCTGATCATCATGAGCACATGTGCGTCAGAAACCTGGAAGAGGAACTGGCGCCGCTGGCCTGCCAGGCGACATGGATCCATGTGCCACTTCGGGCATGCGTGCCATAGAAAAGGCACGCATAGGTTTGCCATCACGGTGCTACAGCAAATTTTTCTAGGTCTTCTAGAAATTGCTTCCAGATGTTGCTGACCCAGATGTTTCTCTACACCCTTCACCATCATTCATGCTTTCTGGAACTGTTGAGCACTGTAGCCCATCAACATGTCAATACTATGGAGTACATTAGATATCACAACCAAATTTGTATTACTGACATTGGAAAATCGGGGAAAAAAGGTCAACCATTTTGAAATTGCCAAATTTAAAACCAATTTGTTTAGATGATAGGCCTCCAAGGAAATATATAATTTGTATGAGAATGAGCTGATTGTATTCCATATTCAAACTTACTTTACAATGTGGCTTGCATAAGATTATGCACTCACTGATCCCAAGATTGACTACCGCATCTAGTTCTAGGTACCACAGTTTAAAAAAGATTTAGATAAACAGATTCAGAAAGGGAAATAAGAATTAGCAGCGGATTAGAAACCAAGTCTTATTACAAAAGAAGATTTAGGAATTAGGAATGCTTAGCTGTGAAAAAGAAAAAAAGGGGGCAGGGAGGTATAATATTCTTGTACCTGAAGAAATACTGTACCAGAACAAAAAAGACAAGACCGGTTCTCCGTCATTCCAGAGTGCAAGATGCTCTATAATCATTTCAAATTATAAGAAGGTAAATTCTAATAGAACGGAAAGGAAAAAAAAAAAACCTTTTCCCCTTAATATTAACTTCGGCATTTATTCCTAGAAGTGGGGATCTCCTCCACTGTTCTGACAATAAATGTAAAGTTTTATCATGGCTTGATTTGATACATGAATTCAATTTCCACTATTAAAATGTTTTATTATTTATTGCCCAACCATAATCCCAATGAAATGAGTTAATGGGGGGAGGGGATCATAGAAACTCATTTTATCATTTTTGTGAACTGCACTTATGAGAGTTTGAGGACCCCTGCTATATATAACTTTCTACTGAGCCTGCTGATTATGTTTCCCAATTGACTCTTTCAAGGGCCAGCCTCAAGCACTCTGATCATCCCAAGGTGCTGAGACAGCTAGGAAACGTACTCCTACAATTGATCTTAGCCAAAATGCTGAGAAGTGATGACATAAAACCTGACATCCTTGCTAGTATCAAAGATCAACATCTTTAGCCAAGAGGACGGATTATATGAAACAACCACAAAGCATTTACCATACTCAAGACTCACGACAATTGCTGCAGTGCAGGCTTTCCTGCAACAGTCACTTTCTTAAAAAATGCTGTGGAATCCTTCCACAAGGAAGTTCTTTCCGTTCAAATAATGCTGCTTTGCAGCCTTTGCTTTGGGGGTGGGGTGGGGATGTTTAGCCATCTTCGTTTATCCAGTGTTACTGCTTGACTGTTTGAGCGCATTGTTTTCTGCAAGTGGTACTTTCTTTTGTATTCCAGTAGCTTATTTCCAGTAAGTAAGCACAGTTTAGGCATATGTGTAAAGTAGAACTGGTCCTTTCCTTGTAACTAATTCGAGTGGTTCACTGAGCGCGCACAGATTCCAATTTCTCCCTGTTGGTGCTTACCTTGGTAAGTGCGTCTGATCTTCATTTCTGAGCTGTTATGTCATTATTAGGAAATTGAAGAGAAAGCTGACAAAAGTGCATGCATCGTAGGTGTGGTGTTTCTCTATAACTATCTACTTCAGTCAGGTAACGGAGGATGAAGGGTACCAAACTCATTGCTATGATGCTGATAATGGTTGTAATACCACAATGGAATCCTTCATGATATGGTACATTTTAAAACTGAGTCTGTGTAGACTAACGTTAATGAAGACTTTAACACATTTTTATTTTGTATTCCTTCAATTCAATGGAACCTCAAACAGCTCAATGTAGACTTTATCATTTGAGGCACAAATGACCAGGGTCAAATTATCCCACTTCTAATATTTTACACAAAGTCTTTCGAGAAAAAACTAATGCTGGGAAAGCAGGAAGGAAAAGAGAAGAGGAGGACAACCAGCTGCAAGATGGCAGAGGCAATATTAGAAGCGGGATACTGTTGGGAGACTTGAACAATCAAATTAGGGACAGATCATCATGGAGAAAATCTAAGTGGTAGGAATTGAAAATGACTTGACATATAATCAAACAATCCTTTCAATTCAAGTGAGTTGAAAATAGGTTTCCATTTTTTTAGTTCCAATTCAATTATTTAGCCACAAGGATAAATGTTAACTCAATTCTCAGATTTCCTGTTGTTCTAAAAGAATGCTTGGGACCCTCAAGAAGCAAATTTGATAAAATAATAGTAATAATAATAATAGTCCTCTGGGCTTGATAATAGTAATAATAATAATAGTCCTCTGGGCTATATTTGGAAACTATAGCAACCATGACAAGAAAATTTGGCTCTGAAATGGGCATTATGTCTCCACCCAAAAGCTCAGTCAAGTCCATTTGAGAGCCATTTGCGCTGCTTAATTAATCAGCCACTTCATTGGCATCCATTTGAGAGAGTGGTGCATTTAATCGATCAAGCTCATCTACCTGGGGAGGGTGATGCAACATAATCTCTTGATCTTCTGCTACGTCTTCACCTGCCATTACAAGGTTTGTTAGAGATTTGCTTCTAACACACTGGAAATCAACATGCCGACTTTTTCCTTCTTCCTTTTCCCAAGACATCTGGATGAACGGACGTTGAACATAGTTATAGATAACTTCAGAGCGTCCTCCAGGCCTCTTTTTCACTTTCTCCTTACAAGTGGGGTAACCTGAAACATAGTTATTCTGGTATAATTATCCTCCCAAATTCCGCCCCCCCCCCAACTCCAGTCCCTACGTGTAAGCTTAATTACTTCTTCAAGTAATAAATATTCCTAAAAGGATAATATCCTCCTAAAAAGGAGACCATTTGGCCTGGGAGGATTGATCCCAAGACATTTTGAGGCAGAGACTAGACTGAAAAAGACTGACACAAAGAAGAGACTTTCTCAGCACTAAAAATATAAATGGAACTGACTCATGTGTTCGGTACATAAAACTGAAATATTATGTCTAGCTTGGCCTTGAGTCAGGTTGCTGCTGCTAATTTCAGAAGGGAGGAGCAGACTTTAAATAACATCCACCCACCCCACCCTAATGGAAAACTTCAGAAATAGCCAAAGCTCAAGAAATGTTAAGCATAAGGGTTTGTCAGGAACTGACAGGGTGGGTCATTCCAAAGACCTCAACAAAATGTATCATTTAAGGAATCTGCAAAACTACATGGGGCTGACTAATAAAATCAGTAAACTGATGTTTTGAAAAGGCAGCTACTTTCCTTTTTAACAGTTTGTATTGCTTAGGAAACGCTTTACATACCTTCAATGCCAATCCTTATATTTTTGAGTCCTCGTTCTTTCAAAACAGTTTTTGCAACATCCCGATTCTCAATGTACTTGAAGAATCTGTAGAGCTTAGAACTATACAGAACTTGGAGGTGAGAAAAAAGCCACATGAATTAATGACTAAGAGTACAGCATTAGTGAATATGAGTACAGCAGCTATTCTTAAATTTGCTGAGCTAAACAATAATTGGGCTTTTTTTTTCAATTTTTTTTTAAAACAGTTGAAAATACAGGTGATTTCCAAAGACCCTATACTAGCCTACAAGGAAGACTGGCAGTTTCATAATGTCAAAAGGCCTCCCTGTCAGATACAATTTCTATTTTTTCCCTTGCTCTTATTTCTGTAAAAGCAGAAATGTTTACTTCTTTCCCTTAAATTAGGAAGTTCCTGCTTTTCTCAGAAGATTCTTGCTGTGGTTCAGCAGCCACAATGTGATTTATTTTCCCTGGAGCAATTTCTTGCTTCAACATCCTTCTGCTCTGCCAAGCAATACTGCAGCCCTGATGAAGCTTCTCTCTCACTCCCTTCCCATTCCATTGATTCTGCATCTTGCTCATGGATCTTGTAATAGCCTTCTGTTTGTGAATGTTTTACTACTGGTTCTGTGGGTGTGGTTTGGTGAGTGTGGCATGGCTTGGTGGGCGTGGCAGGGCAAGGATACTGTAAAATCTCCATTCCCACCCCACTCCAAGGGAACGTTACTACAAAATCCCCATTTCCTCCTGATCAGCTCGGACTTGGGAGGCAGAGCATAGATGGAGGCGGGACCAGTCGGAATTTTTACTATCAGTTGTCCGAACTACTCAAAATTTCCACTATCGGTTCTCCAGAACTGGTCAGAACCTGCTGAAACCCACCTCCGCACCATACCCACTAAAAGCTTATGAAATTTTTCAATACATTGATTTATATATTCATATTTCTTCATTGTTCCACTCAGATGGCTTTTTATCATTTATTTGCATCCTGCCTTTATCCAACAGGCAGGAGGCTCCTTCTTCCTCTTATTTTCCCCACAACAATAACCCTGTAAGGTGGGCTTGACTGAGAGAGAGTGACTGGCCCAAAGACACCCAGCTGGCTTTCATGGATAAGACAGAACTTGAATTTACAATCTCCTGCTTTCTAGCTTGGTGCTTTGTTTGGTTTATTGGTTTATATGCCACCCATCTCCCTGTCGAATTGTAAGGCATTTCATACCCTTATCACGTTCATAATCATATTTTACAAAGCATTTAAAATACCAGTGCAGAAACTTCAGGAAGCACTGCTGTCAAAAGAAACGAAGTAATATTCCTGTATCTATCACCCAAGTAATTAATAAACTAAAATTGTACATTTATTGCAAAGATTACGTTATGTAATTTGTATATGACCTTAAACATACAGTTTTACATTCAGCAGTGTAGTATGTCCAGATCAATATGACTTTTATATTCTTAACTGTATATTGGGATACACAGACCCTTGGAAATTGTTATTTGCACAAGACACTATCAGATTTTTTAAAAATAAAAGTGCAATGTTATTTTTATTTTAAAAAGTATTTTATGTAACATTTAAAAATACTTACTTTGTGAATATTCTTCTCCCATTGGAGGTGGATAGTCTTCATCCCAGTCCACTATGTCTTCATCCGTTAATACAACAATATGACATTCACGCTCTCCTTTTTTAGCACTACTAACCATTATTGGCAGGATTAACTCTTCCAAATAGCTATCAAACTGCTTATGAGCCCCATCATTGGACAGTTCATGCAATAATGCACCTAACGAAATAAGATATATGGATTTCCTGAATTTGGCTGAATGTTACGTCTAACTCTATCAGTCTCATATCATCTCAACAGTAGGATCTAGCACAAAATATATAAATGCATATAAATGTATAGATCAGTGATGGCTAACCTTTTTTTCCTTGGGTGCCAAAAGCGTGCACACACCCATAATGCAATGCCCCCCGCGAGCCCTACCCACTGAACATGGGCACATGACTCCCACTCCCCCACCCTACGCATGCGCATGCGTGACCCCCCCAGTGCTCCCCCACCCACCACGCATGAGCACACAATCCCCCACAACCCATTTTGGGCCTAGCAGGCCTGCCTGAAGCCTCCTGGAACCAAAACCAGGATGTGGGGGGTGCACCGCACCCCCTGCTCATGTATGCTTGACCCTCTGACTTCCTGCGCATGCGCACACATCACCCACATGTGTAGCAGAGATCCAAAAAGCAGCTGGCGAAGGCATGCACACATGCATGGTGGAACTGACCTAGTGCCCGCAGAGATAGCTCCGCATGCCACCTGTGGCATGCATGCCATAGGTTCACCATCACAGGTATAGAGAATTGATACATTTCTCCCTTAAGTGAGTGTTCCTTACTTTAAATCTCTCCAAAAGGGACTGGGCTTTAATTCTCAAAATGCTAGCCAGCATGTTCAATGGACCCATGATGGTTATAAGATTCTGGAACGGAAGATAGCATATCTAGAGAGCACGTGTGTGCGGAATGCTGTTATAAATGCTGTTATACTTACTTAAATCTTGACACTTGATTGTGTTGAAATCAAAATTGATGCAAAGATAGTCACAAGTGTCTCTGAGATCAGGAATAGAAATTCCATCAGGACAGTGAATGATTCCAGTTTTGTAATAATCCTGAAAAGTCAAGGGATAAAATATTATTAATACGTTTCCCCATCAAAAACATTTAAAATAGCATACACAGGCAATTGGTCATCTACTGATAGTTTAGGCATATTGTTATGCTTTACATATCCTTGGTACATAGTGACAATTATTTTCTATATTATTTTTAAAAACTGACCATTAACAGTGTTATATCCTTCCTCCCTCCCTGAATAATGAATACAGAATAAATCATATGTTAAAATTTTGAGATTATATATATCTGTGTGTACACATATCATGTTCAACTTTGACTTTGTATTTGCTAGATGAGTTGAAGTCTATTCCCAGAATTCCAAGTCTTTTCCTATGTGGATTTGGGATTCAAAGTTCAATATATCAATCCATCTAATGTATTAGGAGCAGTAAGATTCAGGTTCAGGTCTGCTCTCAACCACTGTAACTCACTGGGTGATTTTGGATCAGTCACCCTATCTCAGCTTAAGCTATCTAATAGGGTCGACGTTGTGGAAATAAAATGCTCCAAGATCCCTAAGCAATTGCGTGAGCTCTTAGAGCCATGATGGCGAATCTATAGCACGTGTGCCACAGGTGGCATATGTAGCTATATCAGTGGGCATGCCAACTCAGCTCTGGTGTGTATGTGTGCGCCAGCCATCTGATTTTCAGGCCTTCTGGGCCCACCAGAAGTAGGGAAACAGGCTGTTTCCTGCCTCCGGAGGGCCTGGGGGGAGGGGGGTTGCATGTGCATGCGCAGGGGGCACATAATTATGGGTGTGGGCAGGCGCACAAGTGAACCTCCCCCACCCATCCCTCTCCTGGCATGCAATGGCAAAAAGGCTAGCCATCACTGTTTTAGAGGGAAGATAAGATATAAATCTAACAAATAAAATTAAATAAAATCTTCTCCCTCAAATGAAGAAAAATTAGAGAAAAATCTGGTCTAAACAGAATAAAAATACTTATCAAGAAAATCAGAATTCCCTTGAAGTTGAAAGCAAGAACAGGAACTTTACAAATAGGAGGAATAGCTCTGCTTCTGGAATATCATGGAATTCCTCACCAGCACAATCCGAAAAACAGCAGAACTGATGCCTTCTGCAATTTCATATTCGCCCTTTTCATTTGGACGAGTGAAGTTATATTCTCGTCCTGGTCCGAACATTCTGAAAAACAGAAAGAAATTAAGGTAGGAAGATCAGATTAAGACCACTTAAGCAAAGGATAATTTCTATATTAGCAAGCTGTTATTGGGGACGATCATGAAAATTATTCAGCTTTTACAAAAAATTTATTTTTTGAAGCCTAGAAATTGTGATTGAATTGCTAACACTGAATAGGAAAACTAGATCTAAGCATTTGATATAATTTTACAAATACCATTCACAGTCCTGCTTAGTCTGGCCATACCTCTCCGAAAGGAAAGCATGTAGAACAGCTTCTGGAATTCTTTACACCTCGGAGTCACTTACCTTCCCAACATTGTATCAGGATGGGCTATGAAAATTTGTGGGTTTACAACAAATCTTGCTCCATCTACAATAAGAGTCACTTTCTCTGGGGCTTGGGCTTGTGGACTATTGTTCAAGTTGTTAGGACTGTTCCCAGACTGTTCTTGTGTACTGTAGTAGCCTTGATTTCGTTTACTCCCTCCTGGGAAGAAAATAATATTGGCATATTCAAAGCCATTAGAACATAGAGAACTTGCTGGGTGAAAAGCAGATCTGTGCTGTTCTTCTAAAAACATCAGATATGATCAGCATCTGAATAATTGGCATCAATGATTAGATTTTAAAAGTCCACCTATAACTCAAAGTGATTATTTTATTTGTATCCTGCCTTCATTATTTTTATAAATAACTCAGGGTGGAAAACATACCCAACACACCTTCCTCCTCCTATTTTCCCACAATAACAACCTTGTGAGGTGGGTTAGGCTGAGAGAGTGTTAAAGAGCTGAGAGAGAGTTACCCAGCTAACTTTTATGGCTAAGACAGAACTAAAACTCAATCTCTGGCTTTCTAACCTGATGCCTTAACTACTAGACCAAACTGGTTAATGAGGTTAATTATATTTAATACATGTTTTTTTCTTTTAATAACCCTGTTATCCCCAGCATCAGGGTGGAGTTGGGACGACTGAATGGAGTTGAGCATTTATTGGCCAGATGCCCTTCTTGATGCCTATGTGGAGTTCACAGCAGATATTTTCTCTTTGCATCCAGAGAGAGAAATATCTGTCACTACCTAGGATTGAAATTACAGCTTCTTAATTTTGAGGCAAAACTCCACCTCTAGTCCACCATGCCGCTCAAACCAGGTGTGAAATGCTCTCGGTTCAGACCGGATCACTTGATCCGGTAGTGATGACAGCGGGTGGCTCGGAGAACCGGTAGCAAAAATCCCTGTGCCCGCCCCCCCCCCATGCTCAGCTGAGTCACACGATCATGAGAGGCTTTTTTTTTTAACTTTTAAAAGCATTTTTTCTACAACCTCTTCCAATGAAAAAATGCTTTTAAAAGTAAAAAAAAAGCCTCTCATGATCGCACAGCTCAGCTGGGATCCTCAGCGGCTTTTCAAAGCATTTTTTTCTTCAAATTCTTGGCCGAAGAGGTGGTAAAAAAATGCTTTGAAAAGTCTCTGATGATCCCAGCTGAGTTGCCTAATCGCCAGAGAGGCTTTTCAAAGCATTTTTTAAAAAGTCTCTCTGACAATCCCAGCTGAGTTGCCTGATCGCCCAAAGGCTTTTCAAAGCATTAGAAAAAATGCTTTGAAAAGTTAAAAAAAAAAAGTTGGCCACTCCCACCCAGTCACTTTACCACCACCACCACCAAGCCACGCCCACAGAACTTGTAGTAACACATTTTACATTTCACCCCTGGCTCAAACTATATTTAATATATTAATTATGGGTTAAAACAGAAATACCCCAATGTCATAAGGAAAAGCATCACTGGTTTAGAATACCTATAGACAGATTCTTCTAGCTGAATTAATATAAAACAATGCAAAATTGTTCCACACTTCCTTTTTATGATATAAAAAAGATGGAAGAATCGAGATGGAAATTATGAATGGCTCAACCTTTGGTACAGTTCATGTCCTAGGCAGGTTGATTACATAATAAAAGTATTGTGTTTAAGGATCTGTAGTAGTTTGATCAGACAGAAGACTGATTCACACTCTGCATTCATGTTTCTATAATTATATAAATTTTCACACAGCTGATATGAATTTATCTAGGGATAGAACTGCAATCTCTTTGTTTTCACACTTGGCTCATTTCATTTGATTGCAATTTTATCTATTTAGATTTTACACTATCAAGAAGAGACAAATATAACCTAATGGGCTATGCACACCACAGTGCATCTTATTCACAGATAACAACTGGTTAACGATTCTGTGAAAATGCGGTCATTGATAACTTGATCCCAAAGAGGTATACAAGACCACATTTTGTGGTACATTTTAATTTTTTTTAAAATGGTTTTGTCCTTACCATGATTTCTGCACAAAGGAAACATGTTAACGCTGTAGCTGCCCTGCTTCACACTGCCTTTGTCCTGATCATGGGTTGAAGAAGCTAAATTCTCAAGTTCTTGATTATTCAGTTTCTCCATTCCACCGGCATGACTAATATTCACCAGCAGTCCTACAGGAAAGAAGAAAAAGGATTTACATCATGACAAAATCTCTACCTATTCTTTCCTCAAGCAACATGCAGATGCTTAAGGCCATAGGCAGCCCTTGAAGATCCCTCTGCATGCTTTGCTAACACAAAAGAGGTAGAAAATATATGAAGATGCAGTATAAACCCTAGAATCTCATATCACCCATAAAAACAAAGACAAGGTGCCAAAGTCTCTTAACTACCACATATTGTGTGATATGTTCCTACTCACTTTCTGTGCCTTAATTCCACTATCCAAATTTTAACAGCAGCTCATGGCTTCCAACAAAAGATGCCAAAATCATCAACCAATAAAACCTGAACGGGAATTGAGACTGTGGTCTCAGCAGCATATTCTTATCTCAGCTTGACTCAATTTGGTGCCCACGAGATATGTTTAGCCTGCACAAAGTATATATGGAAACTAAAAGGTACCAAGCTGGGAAAGCCTCTCTAATCACTTCAACATGTGGTCTATGATGTCATATGATGTTTTTCTCTCTTAGAAATTTAAATGTTTTTGTTTCATACTTGGCCTTTACATTTACCAAAACATTTTACAAAGATCTAGCTCTCTGGAGAAAACTCTAATGTTGTGCAAGGGGATGGAAAGAGGAGAAAAGGATGACCAGCAATAAGGTGGACAGTCTCTGTTACAGTGCTACCGAGTGCATTATTGGAAGATATGAAAGATCATCGTAGAGAAAATCTATCCATGTGGTTGCTAGGAGTCAGCACTGACTTGGTGGCATCTAATCAATCAAACAAGCAGGTAACTATGAACATTGATTTCATACAAGATCTTGTTCTACGTACACACATGAATGGGGAGAAGAACATCAATGAAGTGGATCACATGTTCAGGTAGTGAAAATATCTATTCTGCTAGATGTGTTCTTATTAGAAAGCTTACTGGCAGATTCCCAACAGTTTACACCCAGCAAACTAAACAAGAGATATGGACACTAGTATTCAGATTTGCACACGATCCAAAAGAAAGTGCCTTTTGTGAAATAGCCTCATTAATCTTATGTCCCTGGGTGTTTGAACAAATAGCACATGGAAATAATAAATATCTAAATTCAATAAATGCAAATCAATTTCCTTTTTTGTGATAAATTCACTTTTCTGTTACATATAATCAGTGGTGGGATTCAGCCAGTTCTCACAACGTCGGGAGAACCGGTTGTTAACTTTCTGAGCAGTTTGGCACACTGGTTGTTGGAAGAATTCATTAGGGCAGAGAACTGGTTGTTAAATGACCTGAATCCCACCACTGCATATAATGTTGCCTATACTTTCTTAGCCCAAATCCTTGGCAACAGTGGCTTTTGGGGAGAGAGGTGGTTTGAGTTAGTTTTGACTCTTAACAACAAGAATTCAGAAATTACTTGCCATTGCCAACTTCTTAGGGCTCAAAGTGGATGACTGACCCAAGTCACCCAACTGGCTTTGTTTTAAAGCAGGACTATAACTCACAGTCAACCAGTTTCTAGCCTGGTGCCTTAACCATCACACTAAACTGGTTCTTTTAACTATAACACGAAATAACATCTAAATTTCTATGTTAGCAGCTAATAAAAACTGTTAAACAATATTTAAAATAATACCGTAAATCTAATGAAATATCTATTTGTTTTTCCTATCCTCCAGTTAATTATTTTTACTAGCAACCCAAAACTGTTCTATTGACATACTCACATTTAAAAATAAATCCAGTTCTGTAAATAGTATCACGAGACAGTGGCTGACATATGAAATGTGTTTAATTTCTTTTCTCAACACAGTACATTTCACTGCATGACTCAGAAACAACATGCAACTTACATAGATTTTGGTCCAGGGATTTGCCTTTCTGGCTCTTCATCTTCCTACTTAAAATCATCATCAAATTACAGTATGGCTTAACCAGCTACAGAAATTGAGAGATATTTTTTGTCAATGAAACCCTCATCTTGCTTGATGAAGGTCCAACAAACTCAAAATTTTCAAATTTCTTGCAACTTGACTTAGAGGAAGATATGTGCTTAATGTATTTTGGAATTCTACTTATGATTAACATATTACATTCAGTGTTTGTATGTATACTGTATACAATAGTGCCGAATTTCATGCATAATGCCAAGCCTTGTCAACTATGGTTTATTGAACTAACCACAATTGTTATGTTTGAACAACAAACTGAACCAAAATCCCAACAAGGCATGTGGCAACTTAATTTGGACTATGTACAGGGGAATGGTTGCTAGGTCTGTGCATGCTTCCAAAAATGATGTGAAGTAAATGCTTTGGAATATGCAGAGGCCTGAAAAAAATGCAGATATTTCAAGATATCTACTATTAAAGTTAATGCAGCTATTAAAGCAATGGCATGGGGGGGGGGAGGCTGCATAGAACCCTGAAAAAAAAATCATTCTGCTTTATTTCTGAAGTACATACAGTTCTAAGTTCTACCACGGAAACCGAATGTGATTTGCTGGCCCTCTCACATTACACTTTCTCCCAATATGGAAATATTAAAGCCATGCTCGTGTTTCATTATGAAATATTAAATTTCTATCAGGATATGTTTATAACCACTACAGAATTGATTCTAGAGCTCAGTGCTTCTGTATTGATTAGTTTCCGGATTGACAAGGATTCAGGAAACAATTTTTTTTAAAAGAATCACCTTCCAGCTTTCCAGACAGAGACCGGCAAGAAAAAAACCCACAAAGTCTGACATAGTTTTTGCTTCTCTTATTGGGGCACATTAGACAAAATTGGAGAGGCTAACAAATTGGTGATGAACTTACATATCCTCAGATATAAGCACTGCTATTGGGACCTATCATTGGTAAGCACAGCAGAGAGGCCACTTTCCAGGAAGGTCCTCTGTATCATACAAGAAAGACTTGAAGGCTGGTGAGGATATTCTGACTTTACAAAACGTAATCTAAGTAGCGCTCACAATAGCACTTAAGACTTATTTACCGCCTCATAGTGCTTTATAGCCCTTTCTTAGTGGTTTACAGTCAGCATATTGCCCCCAAAAATCTGGGTCCTCATTTTACCGACCTCAGAAGGATGGAAGACTGAGTCAACCTTGAGCCAGTGAGGATCGAACTCCTGGCAGTGGGCAGAGTTAGCCTGCAACACTGCATTCTAACCACTGTGCCCCCACGACACTTGCCACCATAGCAAGTATCTGAAGGAAAAAAAGATGAAATGGAGAAGAAAAAAGTAAAGCCCACAAAAGGATACATTTCTCATGTGTTAAAAATGGTTCTAGATATATACAGATGTCCAATTATATAAATTATTGTTATTTAAGGACAAGTAAGGAGAAAAATAAAGCATTAACTGCCCCCTCTGAAAGTGTCTTGCCACTATAAACCCTTTAGAATTGGGACTTCTTTGTGCTGCGCTTCCCCTATGGTTTTAGACTGAGTGGCATCTGCCACTCAGTCTAAAACCAGGGAGGCTCCAATCTTTTTCAATCCAAGAAAACCATCTAGAGCTGGTTCTTCCAAGGAGGTCCTTCTAGAGCAGGGATGTCAAACTTTATTGCATTGATGCCTGCATCAGGTTGTGTTTGACCTCAAGGGGCCAGGTGGGCGTGGCTGGGATGGGCATGGCCAGCTCGACATCACTCATGTCAGAAGCACCTGTGGTGGCCCGGGCGGGCCTGGGGCAGTGGTGAAATCCAAATTATTTTACTACCGATTCTGTGGAAGTGGCTTGGTGGGCATGGCAGGGGAAGAATACTGCAAAATCCCCATTCCGTCCCCACTCCTTGGGGAAGGATATTGCAAAATCTCCATTCCCATCCCGTTCTGGGGCCAGCCAGAGATGGTATTTGCCAGTTCTCCGAACTGCTCAAAATTTACGCTACCAGTTCTCCAGAACCTGTCAGAACTTGCTGGATTTCACTCCAGGCCTGGGGGGAATCTTCCTGCAGCCCTCTGCCAGCAAAAACAGAGCCCGGGAGGGTGCATGTGCATGTTTTTACTGGCAGAGGCACTGTGGGCTGGTCCTTCATTATTTCCGGGGTGACCCTGGGGGCCAGATCTAAGCACCCTGGTTTTCTTGGTGCATTAAGATTTTGTTATAACAATTTTATTAAACATTACAACTAAAAAGATAAAAATTAACACAAACTAAAAGAAGCCCTGCAAGAATAAAAAGAAACAAATAGAAATGCAAAGCTCATCTAAATATAGAAAGAAAAGTAAGCATTTCAGATCACTGTATAATTGATGGATAAGGGCTGCTCTTCTAGCCTTCTAGCATTACTAACTCTGCAACCACAGAAGCACAAAGGATAACTCCTTTTGTTCTCCTGCTATTTTCCATACTGTTGATATATAATTAAAAGGAAGAGCCCTACCAAACCAGCAACTCTTCCTGAACAACATTAATACTTAAAATTGCAACAGATATGGACAGGTGAATAAAAAAAACATTTGGAGAAAAAAATTTTGCTTCAAGCAACTTGTAGCATAGCAAACATATATCCAGACATTTAATGCTTCTTTCATATTTATTTGGAAGACAAGAAGGTTTGAGGAACAATCATTTTTCACCAAGGAAGTTTTGACTGTCAGAAATTATTAACGCCCTCTTTTTCAGCAGAATGGATGGAAAATTTGGAGCACTGGAAATAACTTGGAAAGCAGGATGGTTCCCCTTCTGCCACATTAATTTATCAGGAGAGGTGTGGCATGCAGCTCCCACTTGATCCTCAAAGATTAACCTATAGGGAATCTTTAGGTGGTTTGGATTCCCTATAGATTAACTTATATGCAAACCACAAAACAGCAGAAAACCCTTTTATTTTATTTGAGAAATGAGAGTGGCTTATTAAGTGAATACCTTAAATCTATTTATTGAGACAAATGATCTATTGTTGCAATTTTTAATGTAAACATCACTGCAGAGTAGAAATGTTCTCAGCCAAACTAGCATGTGAAATCCAAGCTGTAAGGGCTTCAAAATCCTCTATACTACAGTACTAGAAAATCCTTTACAGACATTATTTATAAATGTAATTAACAGCAATTTAGAATTCATTTTTAGAATATGCAAAATCATATGCTAAAAAATATCTAAGGAGTCATGGCAAAAGAAATGGGAATGTCTACTACATGAATATCAGTAGAAGACTATCTTGGCATTTATTTATTATTCATGATTTACCCAGACACCGGGGTGGGTGGGTGGATTTAAAACTACAACTAATTCAACACAAAATATCATTGTATTTCATATGCACTCCCATATGCCACATATGCACATGTGTCTTTTTCTGGAAGAAACTAATGGGTCCAACTGATAATTAGAGATGTGGTACTCTAGATGCTGATTCATATGTTACAGTGATATATAATACTGCATTTCCTTTTGGACAGAAAATATTTTACTTAGCAGTGGAACTAGATCAGCTTCAAATCTAATTTAATTTAATGATTCTATAAAAAGAGATGACTCTCTGGCCTCTGCTTAAACACATCTAATAAAAGAAAAGCCACCTTTGTATTTTAACAAAAAAACAAAAAACAAAAAAAAATGAACACTGATTTTCTAATCCTGTTCTATAATTAAAACATCATATGGCAATGCTCTGTCATTTTGTGGAGTAAAAACCGGATTCACAAAGTTTGATGTTGTGTCTGCTCTGTTCAAATATTTAATTAATGACTTGGATGACACAGTGGAGGTAAGACTGTTTTAGGAAAAATTGTAACATTCTTGATCTCATCAATACAGAAGACATTGATGCAGGGATAGGCAATTATGGCAGTTTTATGACCTGTGGACTTCAACTCCCAGAATTCCAGAGCCAGCCATGCTGAGACAGGAATTCTGGGAGTTGAAGTCTTCAGGTTGTAAAGTGGCCATATGGTAGTTGTCCACCCTTGCATGAAGGATTAAATCCTTCAATTTACCTGTTAATCAGGACCTGAGGCATAGCCCTGCTCAGGTGACATCAGGCATGACATTTTTAATGTTTCCTTTCAAACTTCCTGAATTTGGTCTCTGAAACCTGATCCATCATTTTGCTTCTCTGATTTATTTCTCAATTTCACAGCATCAAGCAATTTGGTACACTTAGTTTATCACAACACAGCAGATTTTGCTACTATTCCTTACTCTGCATTGACAATTTAAAAAAAAACAGATTACTTTAGATTTTTAAAATGCTTTTTACCTTTTGTTTTTGCCAGACTACTTTATGTTCACGTAACAGAAAAGACACGTATTTTAAAATATTCCCACATAATTTACCTTAATGTAAAATAATTGTTAACATAGTGTTTTAACAGTAGTAGCGTCTCAAATTATATTTGTTCACTGCTAGGGGGAAAAGAACCTAATATCCAAAGCAGTTTATCTGAATATCGGCTGAATAACACCGCCAAATTGACAGATCATTCGTCCTAGAAAAACGAATGGATCCGAATATAGTATTTTTTTTCCCCTACATCTCGGAATTATGTGACAGTAAATCTCTACATTTATGTAGACAACAATGAAAAGAAGAACGATACCATAAAGTTGCAATGTACGATACCATTAACCTTGGGAAGGGCTTTCGTTCTTCATGGAGGAGCATCGCCCTGGAAGAAGGCATACCATTGCCGAGTCCAACCTCTGCCCAACCCCGGGATCTTTTAAGGAAGGATCGCAAGAAAAACGAACTCAAAATCCCTGCTCGCTTGGAGCTTCTCCTTGAAGGCCCCGCCTTGCAAGAAAGCTTGCAAGAGAATCCCTCCAACACAAAACCATGCACATTTCCTCCCCTCCTCCCATAATTTATTTTTTCTTTTTGATGGCCGCTTTCAACCGTCCTTGGGAGATTCTACATTCTAATGTTTAGCCTTTCCGCCGATACTTTTTTCCATGCCTCAATTACGTAATGCGATCGAGCTTTAAAGGGCAGAAATCTCAAAACGATTGAAAAACACTTTCTGTTTCTTTCAGGGCGCAATTAAATATATGGGTGGAAAACTTTGTTCTGATCGACATTAATTTCTATTCTGGACTCAAGTTCATACAGAAAAATGTAGAGAGGCAATTATTTGCATCTACTTACCGGCATTCGCTGAAGGATCCCACTTAATGAATCAGCGCTGCAGCCTGGAAATCTACTTTTAATAACGATGTGGCTAAATCCAAGCGGCAGAAGAGCTGATATATCCCCACCTCTTCTAAATCCAAACGATTATTCATGAACATTATTTCAAATTAAGAGTCCCTGCCCAGTAAAAGAAAAGAAGAGAGGACATGTTTATACTGTACAGTAAGCATCTTTGCTCTGGGAATACTGCCCTGCAAAGGATGTGAGTTCAAACTGCATGCTTTAAAAATCGCAACAACCATTGTTTTATTTATTAATTTTTATCTGTATTTATTAAATTTTTAAATGTTATGCCCCCATTTCCCATATAAGGAGGCTCTTTTTTCTCATTGTTAAATATATTAAATGTTTTAATAAATTATTTATTATGTAAATAATAAATCTATTTAACAGTTATAAAATATATAAAATATTATAGTTATAAAATATATAAAATATTTTATTCCCTTATCTTATAGTGTTATATTAATGCATTATTGCCCCTCTCTAACTGAGGGGTTCCCAGTGTTTCTCAGTCTTGACAAGTTTAAGATCAGTGGACTTCAACTCCCAGAATTCCCCAACTAACATGACATTTGCAGGGAGTGGATTCACTAATAAAGTTACCACTTCTAATTCCGATTCTGGTGTGCCTCTGCAAGCTACATACCTAGTGAAATAGGTATTTGGAGAACTACAGTATTTTATACATCATTTCCATGGGACTAAATGGAGAATTCTGGGAGCTGAAGTCCATGCATCTTAAAGTTGCCAAGTTTGAAAAACACTACTTCAGAACGTTCCCAGGAACCAGTGCCAATTAATTTATATTTCCTGGACCCTTTTCTGAAAGTAAAAAGATTTGCTGTGTAGGAACTGTTCCTCCCCGTGGTGCCTCAAGGCACCTATTAAAATCATGATACTCTTTATTCTCCAGGCTTTCACAGAGAGAATGTAGTGACATTTGCCACTAGGAATAGGCAGATGTCTAGATTCAGAGAGCACAATATGGTTTCAAGAATTTATGGACCAGAGGTGTCTGCAGAAGAGAGACAAATGTCCAAAAAGCAAAAGTGAGTCTGGGATTGGATGATCAAGGCCCTGCCAATACTGCTTTCTAATAACTAAGGACATGGCTATTGGGAGCTTCTTACAAGGGCAGCTGCATCTTTTCCTGGCCTTGGATAATTGCTCTCTACCCCGTTTCTTGTTGATAGCTTCTCTAAAATCTATGTTCAGTTGATGAACTTCACTGAGTCTCTTGTACCTACTTCTTTCCACATTTAAGCTGTTCTAATATAGTCCATGTCACTTATTACTATCTTAATATCCACATTATAAAAGTTTAATAATTTAATGAAAAGTAAGATGTCATTAAAATGTATCTATATGATACCACACATACCACCATACAATAAACTACCGTGATTTGTTTGGTTTTATGTCAAGGCAATCCACCTATAATGGTCTGTAAACTGAAGTTTGTTGAATAAGGTATGAATCCAACTATTTGTGGTTTATTAATAAACTATGCTTAAACCATGGTCTAGCACAATGTGGCTATCTGCTAAGGAAGGAAATATGAAAGTGCTGATTGATTGACTTGTCTTTTTATCTAAAATATTTCCAAGATGATAAAAGCGCTCCCATGTGACACTTCTCCTGCGGGAGCTGCATTGGCTGCCAGTGGACTTCCGGGTGCGCTTCAAGGTGTTGGTAATCACCTTTAAAGTGCTCCATGGCTTAGGACCAGGGTACTTACGGGACTGCCTACTGCCACCAATTGCCTCCCACTGGCCGGTTCGCTTCCACAGAGAGGGCCTCCTCAGGGTGCCGTCAGCCAGACAATGTCGGCTGGCGACCCCCAGGGGGAGAGCCTTCTCTGTGGTAGCTCCTACCCTCTGGAACGATCTTCCTCCAGAGTTGCGAACGATCTCTGACCTCCGGACTTTTCGTCAGGCCTTAAAAACATAGTTTTTCCAGCTAGCCGGCCTGGCCTGATCCCATGGGAAAATCTTTTTTAGAGTTTTTGATATTAATTTTAATTGAACTGTTTTTAACTATGGGCCAAATTTATATTAGTTACTTTTAATAATTTTTTAACTTTTGTAAGATTTGTTTTTGATTTCTGACTGTTTGCTGCCCTGAGTCCGCAAGGAGAAGGGCGGTATATAAATCTAATAAATAAAATAAAATAAAATAAAATAAAATAAAATAAAATAAAATAAAATAAAATAAAATAAAATAAAATAAAATAAAATAAAATAAAATAAAATAAAATAAAATAAAATAATAAATAAATAAAACCAAAACCTAAGAACAAAAATAAGGGAATTAAACAATAAAAAAATAGCAACAACATTAAAGCATAGAACATACAATAATAGTTGTAGGTGACCTTGGAGCTGTTCTAATCCAACTCACTGCTCAAACAGGAGACCCAATCCCATTTCAGGCAAATGGTTGTCCAGTTTCTATTGGAAAGCCTCCAGTGATGGTGCACTCACAACTTCTGAAGACAAGCTATTCCATTGGTTGACTGCTCTCACCCGTTAGGAAATTTCTCCTTAGTTCTAGGTTGCTTCTCTCGTTGGTTAGTTTCCATCCATTATTTCTTGTCTTGCCTTTTGGGGCTTTGGAAAACAGTTTAACCCCCTTGTCTTTGTAGGAGCTCCTTAGATATTGGAACATTGCTGTCATGTCATCCTTTGTTCTTCTTTTCATTGGACTAGACATGCCCAATTCCTGTAACAGTTCTTCATATGTTTTAGCCTCCAGCCCCCTGATCATTCTTGTTGCTCTTTTCTGCACTCTTTCCAGAGACTTTTTTACATTTGGTGACTAGAACTGGATGCAGTATTCCAAGGATGCAGTAATAAGGCTTGTAAAGTGGTAGTAGAATTTCACGTGATTCTATCCCTCTATTAATGCAGCCTAGCTATTACTAAAAACACATTAAAAAGCCTGAGAGAAGACTTTGTAGTGTTTTCAGTTCCCAGTTTCATCCCAGTTTGTAAGTTGAGGACTGCATGTATTGGAGACTCATCAGAGCCTAGTTTGAGCCCCATAGAATAACCTAACTATATTTGATGTGTCCTCGGTAGGATGAGACCAGTCATATAGTACTTTCCTCCTGGTGACTCATAAACCTGAAAACACCTCATGGAATATGGACTAAGTAAATTAGAAATACACCCCTCCTCTTTGGAGGTAAGGTTTAAGAACTTGATCGAGCGTGGACTATATATGGCATTCTTAGGAAACACAAAGGTATGTAATAAGAGATCTCAAGCTTTAAAGGTGAACAGCAAGTGAAAGAAAATAAGAGACCAAAAGCACATACAAGTCATTGTATCATGCCTGCCATCTTGTAAATGTTGACTTACTATATTCCTGTGAACATCACTGAATATATTTCTCCCCCCCCCCCCGCCCTTGACATTTTTAGGCTTAATGGGTACATTTTATTTTATTTTTTAATTTGATTTATATGCCACACTTCTCCGGAGACTCAGGGCGGCTTACAATGCGTTAAGCAATAGCCTTCATACTTTTTGTATATTTATACAAAGTCAGCTTATTGCCCCCACAAACTGGGTCCTCAATTTACTTATCTTAGAAAGGATGGAAGGCTGAGTCAACCTTGAGCCTGGTGAGATTCGAATTTACAGTAATTGCAGACAGCTGGTGTTAGTCACAATGCTTTTAGTCTGCTGAGCTATCCAGATTCTTTTGATATTTATTTTATTTTTTATGTTGTTTATTGAATTTACATGCTGCCCTTCTCACTGTCAAGGGACCCTTGTTGAGAAAATGTCTTAAATGTTGGACACATCATCTTCTTTCATCAGATTGTTTCTTTCATGGTTCAGAATACTTTTCTATTTACCATCTTTATTCTGCTACTGTTATGTACATACAAAGATTAAAGTTGGAATAAGCAAAGGCTGTTTCCTTTGAGATTCTTCATGCTAATAGCATTATTTTCAGTGGTGCTGAAAAATCCTGTTCCTTTTGATAAATATAGATACTGTATAGATAATGTAAATCGTTGCCTCTTGTTTGTTGTTGTTGCTGTCTATTTTTCTTGCTGTTTATCCTGGTTTTGCCAGTTAACTCTGTTTGACATTTGCTGGGTGTTTGATAAATAAAGATCAGGCTAGATATTTTGCTAGCCAAACTGAGTGGCTTCTGTGCTTGCTCTGATCTGGATAGAGAGAATGACTGAGAATGTGCTGGATACAAACTAAACTGGAAATTCCCCTCAGTAATTTCCAGCAATAAGCATGAGCACCAATGGCTGGTCACAAACTAGGGAAATTACTTCCTGCTACCCATGCTTCCTCCCAAGGTGTTCTCTACTAGCTCAATCTATTTTTATTTTCCAAAGAAAGTTTTAGTCACCTACAATATTTATTTTCTGTTTCTGGGAACCAGGTTGCATGTAGAATCTACTGGCCTTTGTGGAAATAAAGAAGGTGGTTGAGGCTGACGTTCTGCTTTGCGATCAGCTGTCTCCCAGTTTGTTTCTTTGTTTGTTCAAAAAAATTCAAATATGGAATGTGAATTGCTACTCTGAGCTTGAAACAAAACATTTCACCCAAATATCTCATCAAAAAAGTCTGAGGTATATATTGACAGAACAAATATGGAATGTGAATTGCTACTCTGAACTTGAAACAAAACGTTTCACCCAAATATCTCATCAAAAAAGTCTGAGATATATATTGACAGATATATTCTTTATTTCCATCATTCTGTGAATCCAGAATATTTTGACCATAGAAAACAATGGAAACACACCCACACACAGGGGGGGAGAGGGGGGGGAGAGAGAGGGAGGGAGAGAGAGAGTTTTATCAAAACTGTGGCATTACTACTAATTACTACTATGCTGTCTCATTCTAGACCACCTGTAGCTTCATCATGGCTTTCAAATATAGAGTACAACACAATATTGTAGTCCATTCATGAGGTGGGGCATGAATAATATTTTGGAGGGTCTTCCAAATCAGAAACAGGCACAACAAGCACATTAGATGGGTCTATGTGAAAACTCATGGAAACAGCTGTTATCTCCTCCTCAAGCAGGAATTTGAATCCAAAGCAACTGCCACATTGCCCAATCTCAAAGGATAATGCTGCCTTATCCAAGACTATAGAGATGGAAGCTTCCCAGGATCAAACCTTCACAGCCTCTCTAGACACTGGAACAGAACATTGACAGCAAGTCAAGGATGGTCTAGGATCAAGATGCACAATTGAATAGTATACTAATGATCCCAAACCCCTAATCAATGCATGAACTCAAGCACTGGTTTCATGTAGATGTAGAACAGGAGGGGGAAAGAGTCAAGCCCCTACATCATGCCACAAAAACTGCTTGTGGATTTGACTGTTTTCCCAAAACTGGCACCAATTGAAACAGGCCACAGAAGGAGGAGGAGAAACCCTGTTAATATGGTATCCTCCACCCTTAGTCCCTACTGCTGGTCCAGAAGGATATTGAGATTGATGGCATCAAAAGCCATTAAAAAATGAAGGAGCATAAGGATAGATGCAACATCACATATCAGCTCTGCCAAAGGCCATCATAAGTGTGAACACATTCATCTCAGTACAATTAACTTTTATAAAGGTTGCCGGGCCTCGGCTACAAAAATCTGGACACCCGCTAGAAGGCAGAAAAAATATGAAAGACATCCAGATAATGTTAATCTTTGCTGCATCTAGAGATCATTCAGATTTTCGTTTTCTAGATCTGGTAATCTTACAATTCAATAATGGTGTCTTCTCAATGTATTGTAAACTGGTAGTAAGTAGGCAGTCACTTGATTTCCTACATTCAATGATGCCCAGAAAACTAAACAGTATTGACTAATCTAGGCTGATCAGGTTGATAATGAGATTTTGGCAGCAAAGTTCCTGGAACCTTACCCTTTCATTCAAGTAGTGCATTGGTGGCTTATTTAATGCATGAATCTGTAATAAATCTGTGAGACAATTTACAGCAAGAAGCAGCAAATTGATTGTTCAAAACTGATCACTATCAGGATAATTTCTATTACAGGTAGTAGCATAGATCAAAAGTAATTCAAGGATTCTATGCTTGTGTATCAGCATGATTGCCTTAATGTATCAGAAGGAGAATTGCCCCCTGACAAGTACCACCTGAGGTACCAGGTGTTCCCTAAAAGTTGTCAGCCATTTCACATTTTAAATGGGTCGGAAGTACACTTTGAAAACTTGAGGATTAATTATAGCGAGTTTAACTATAGTTTTGTCCCGGCTTCACTTTTGTCCTAGCCTCACCTTTTTAAAAAGTGAAAAGGGCTTGACACACCCTCTCAGCCAAAACAAAAAACAAAAAACAGCCGTGCAGGCCTGCCGTAGACTGAAGAGGACTCTGACTTGGTTGGCTAGCACGGAGTTTTGTTTGCAAAACCTCCAGGGAGAAGTAAAACACAATTTCCCCCCCCCCCCCCGCACTTATAACACTTTTTAGGAATACCGTGACGCGCGATTTGCATACAAGTTATTTAAATGGATTATTTATTTTTTTATGACTCTGAAGGTAAAGTGCACGGTTTGTTCGGAATCACCAATTGATATGGCAAACGTTCCTTGGAATTAAATAAAAACAAATATTAGCACGCTTTCTGGCTTGGTTTGACTCCGCACCATAAGCCAGCGTCTGGAAGGGGGGAGGGGCGGGTTTCTTCCCGCAAGGTTTCGCTTGTGCTTTCCTGCCTCGGGGCAATGGCCCTAGTTTTGGGATGCGAAATCCTAAGCCCGATCCATCGAGCGGGCAACACGAGGTCAACCCAGCCCCGTCTGGAGAGTTTACGGACAGACGGGGGGGGGGGGGGCGGGGGAGGGAAGGCGTCGTGAGAGTGCAGCGCGGGTCTTGGGAAGCGCCGCCAGTCCCGCGGGCGGTTCGCCAAGGGGCGGAAGCCGTGAGGCAAGAAGAGAAACTCAGAGGTTGCTCCGGCGCGGACGGCGGCTGTGTCACGGGCCAAGCTCCAGCACCTTTCCGAGCGCCGCCTTTCGTTTTCGTTTTCCGGAAAGAGAGCGAGCACCGCCTGGGCTGAAGGAAAGCTGGGATTCTGCGCGCATCCGGACGATCCCGGCCCCGCGGTTCTTCCCCTCCCCTTGTAATGCAGGTAAGGGCTTGGGGAGAGCAGCAGGTGCTCTCTGACCCTTCGATCTTCCCCTTGCTCTCCCTGCCCTGCCCCAGCGCCCTAGATCCCCGTAAGCTCCGTCCGAGCCTTCTTTCACGTCCTCTCGCCCAATGCATTCGTGCTAAGGTCTGACCCAGGTGGCGTTTCTCTGAGCCCCACATCTAGCCCGTCCTTCATACGGGCTAGAAACACGGGATGCATACATTGAGGCATTTTGGAGGGCAGCGTCTCTGCACGGGTGCTTCCCTCGTTTCAGAAAGCGTTGGGGCCTCTCTGGACTAGGCTGTATCCACGGAAAGCATTCCCCTTGTTGGTTCGAAAATCGTTTCAAAATGGACAAAGTCCGGAATTCCCCAGACTTTTCATAAGAAAAGGGAGATGTTAAGCAATTAACTGTTTTCTTTGAGAAACAATGTTTTTTGTTGGGCAAAATTAATCCGGGTGTTTGAGTTAATGAAGCTGTTTCAAATGGGGAAATAGTGGCTCGCTTATTCTAAGGCTAGATTCATGCAAGCAAAGCTTAAACACTTTTCTTTTTTTATTCGGGGCTGTATCCTTCCCTCTCTCTTAAACTCTGGGGTAGAAAGTGGAAGGGAGCTATTTTAAACCTACATTTTTAATCAGCCTTCCTCAACCTGGGGTCTTTGGTTGTGCTGCAGTGATTCTTGTTCAGTAATTGTTTGTTTGTTTGTTTGTTTGTCAAGCATATATAAGATAACAGATAAAAGTATAAACATAATTTGAATACATGAAAAGAACGAAGCCTTGCTTCAGGGCATGTTTTCATTCATGTATTCATTCAACCAACCAATTTCTATAGCTGCCCATCTCAAATAAGTCTTCAAGGCTAGGTCAGGGTCATCCTCAACTCTGAAAGAAAATGATCCAGAGGGAAGGAGCTATGGCAGAAGGCAAGTCTCCTAATCCCTGCAAGCCAGCATTCCTTAACTCATGGGACTCATAGCTTGCCATTGTTGGGAATTATGGATACTGCACTTTTAACACAAATGATAGTGCTTGATTGGGAAAATTTAATTCAGATAAGGGCGATCTTACTCCCTCCCTTTCTTTTCCCAATTAGTCCTTTGCTTTAGACAAGCAATTTTCTCCCAGAGTTCCCCAGCCAGCAAATTGAGTTGAACCTCTGCAGATCTTAAAGTTACCATGTCTGAAAAACACTGGTTTTAGAAGACCATGTGGGTTATGAATTCCTGTATGAGAAGCTGTAGAAGCCTTATCTTTTGTAAGTAAAAAGACATTTCTCCACAATCAGAGAAGGAGGACAACTGAACACCATCTGTGGGAACACTTGTTTAAACCATGCATTATTGTTGTGTACACTGACATGAAAGAAAGAAAGATCTTTGGAAATCCTTTACTTATTTACAGGCAGGTTGCATTAATTTATGTACTGCTTGGCAGGATGGAACAATTTACAGTCAAATTAAAAGTGGGTACATGTATAAATATAGATATATAAAATATCAAACCAGTAAAAATGACACCCCATACGCTATACCATTATAAGTAAAGTACAGTACTAAAAATAATTTTTTAAACAAGCTACCAGAACAAAACTGAAATGAAAGCACGTAGGCATCTTTCACTTTCATTTTCTTTATCGCCTGGTATTTAAGAATGAATCTGAAACTTTTAAAAGTCAATCTGCGTAACGCATGCATGCAATGGTAAAAGAATTGCAGCTGCAAAATCAACAATGGTTCTTGTGATATGATGAAGAATAAACATGATTTGTTTATTATGGAATATACATTCATGAATTAAGAGTTTACTTCATCAAATATTTGGTGAACTCTACTCTTGGGTACAATTTCTAAACTTAGATATTTGTTGATTTGTGAGTTTTAAAAATCTGCAGCTGCTTTCTTTGCAGAATGTGGCCAAATAAATTAAGATGGTGGTTTTAATGGAGACGCACATAAAAATCAGTGGCGCTTCCATCTCACCATCATAGCCATCTTGCCCCCCCCCCCACATGCCTCTGCTAGGTAGGTGTGTGTTTGTGTTTGTTTAACTTCTCAGACTCAACAATCCTGGAATTTAGCAGTGATCACCCTTGCAAACACTAATTAACTCCAGTTTAGGTTACCTGAGTCCTCACTTCATATGCTTAATCTCAGCTCCTAATTTCTACACACACACAAACACATTTCAAATTACAGAGTTCTCAGTTTACAGCGATGTGTAATATATATCATGGGCTTTGTTTAAGAAGAGACACATAAATACTTTAATGTAGACAATTTCAAACAAAGCTTTTTAAATCCGTTCCTCGGTCTTCTGCTGCTCGTTTCTGTACTTTCCCCTCTGGACTTCCTTATGTCTGAGGGAGGAGAGAAAAGTGTCTCTTTTCTGGACTTCTTGGATTCAAAACACATTTGCCAATCTGCTTTGTTCTTCCAAAAGCGTACAATAGTCTTTTCCACCAGCCAATTTGTTCAGCAGATCTCTCTCAACAGAATAGTTCTAGGAATGCCCAGCAACTTTTTCTTAATTACTTAAATGTTTTTAACAACCCTTTTATATGTCTACAGCTTTTATCTCATCCTTTCTCTGTGTATTTGATCCATTTAACCACGTAGCAATTCTGGGGTATAGTTTAGCTTTGGAGACAATTGTTGATCCAAGTTTTCCCATAAAGAGTAGGAACAATTTTTTACCTGGTTCTTTCTGCTGAAGCGTATTGGTTCTAGTTACATTACAAACATTTTCCTTTATAGATTCTTACTTATCTGGCTTCTAGGCAGTGCAGGGTAACAGAAGAGGTACTGAGGAAATACATCTGAGTTACTGTATAATTTCAGTGTCTTTCTCCTCCCTTAAGGTTGAAGTGGCAGATGGCTCTTTGACCCCTGTGGCCACATCAGCTTTGCCCTTACCATTGAACTCCACTTCGAAGACATCAGTAAAGTCGCTGTATGATGGACAAATCTGTACATTGCCAGGCCGACTCAGTGAGTAGAAGAGGTATTATTTAAGGCAGATTTTCAAAGGTGGTTCCTTAAAGCTTTGGATATGTGCTCTGCAAGCTTCTCCAAGCTGGGCCACCGAGTTGTAATTTTAATGTGACACTGAACAGAAGGATGGCATATATATTTTCTTATTATCTGTATTAAATGAGTTTATTTTTATTTTGATTACATTTAAAAATTAAATCTAATTTAAATTTTAGCTTGGTTCTTCTACTTTTTGGAGTGCAGTTCCACTATACCATTTGTGGTTAAGCAATCTTGGCTTAGAAAGTGTTACCTGCCCCTGATGTAAGGACAACATTATACAAATTAGTTTTCTTTGGACTGCAACTCCAGTACTCCCCAGCTGTACTTATAGTTACATAACTATATATAGCACATCTTGAGTTGGAGTCTATCAGATCACACAAAAAATTGCCTGCAGTTGGTGGGATTCTAGGCTGATACATCTTGTAGACATCTGGTTGAGGAAACAAGGATTAGATGATCAGTTAGTTGGACCTGGCGTAAGGTTGCTTCCTATCACAGATATATTTTTTTAAAATCTCCTTTTGAAAATTTATTGACCTATCTTTAAAATCTGTGGAGAGAGTTATTAGCTGGAGCGAATGAGTTCTCATAATAATTGCTGAGATGTCCTTTACTTGCTTTTTGAAGCATTTTATGCTTCTTCCAAAAGAAGGGCAAAAAATTGATTGGGTAGATATCTTAATTTACATGTAACCTGGTTTGTTTTCAGGGATCCAACCCTTTCTATGGAGCAAAGATGATGTGATTCACTGGTTAAGATGGGCTGAAAAAGAGTATTCACTCAGGAAATCTGATGACAGTAATTTTGAAATGAATGGAAAAGCCCTTTGTATTCTCACCAAGGAAGATTTCAAATTTCGGGCTCCTAATTCAGGTTAGAGGTGTTGCCCACCTTGGTCAAGGTTTTGTGTGTTTGCATTTTTATCTTGAAATTATCCCATGTAGGAAGTGTAAATGAGAAATAACTCAAAGACTATGAGATGCATGAAGTCTCTGATGTCCTTTGAAATAGATTTTCCTTCCAAATTGTGTTTTATTGAAAAGAAATTATTGGTTGAATCAAAGCCCATGGATCGGACAAATTTACAATATGATAGATATCTGATGGAAAGAACCAGGTTACTCTAGTGGCTGTGGTTGATCATGTTTATATTAATACGTTTTTTCAAATTGTGCTTCCTTGGGGCAGGAGTTAAATTAATTCAAACCAAATGTGCTGAATGCATTGCAAGTTTTAACAGAAAAATTCAGATTCCCACAAACATGTGCAACAAATCTATATTTCTGATTTGCAAACATTAGAAATTCCCCAAGTTGATATAGTTGAAATAGTCCGTTTGAAATAAACAGCAAATGGGGGGGCGGGGAAAGGTACTCAAAAATTGCATCATTTTTGTCACCAGTAGGTATTGATACAAATGGAGTGGGATTGGTATTTGTGTTTCTTTTCTCACAGGAGATGTATTATATGAATTACTCCTATACATAAAGACCCAGAGAAGAGCCCTTGTGTGTAGCCCTCTCTTTAACATTTCCTTTTGGGATATAGACCATAACCAGACCCAGAGTGCTGCAGAAGGTGAGTGCTGTGCAACAGTGGTTATATGCATCATGCTAGATAATCTTTGGCTCACATTATGGTCCAGTATCTATACAGGAGGATACACAGGCAAAATCCATACTGATCCTCCAGAGCAGGGGTCTCCAACCTTGGCAACTTTAAGACTTGTAGACTTCAACTCCCAGAGTTGAAGTCCACAAGTCTTAAAGTTGCCAAGGTTCCAACCTTGGCAACTTTAAGACTTGTAGACTTCAACTCCCAGAGTTGAAGTCCACAAGTCTTAAAGTTGCCAAGGTTGGAAACCCGTGCTCCAGAGGGTTCGATATACAGTCTTCAGCATCTCATTTCCTAAATTAGGAATTACCTCTTCCTGAGATCTTGCAGTGTTAATGCTCAACAGCCTACTGACAGAACAGGTTCAATTGATAATGTGCCATCAGGTCTAAGGTGACCCTTAGTGACTACATAGATTGTCTCCAGGAGGTTTTGTCCCCAAACTGGCCCAAACTTAGTGTACCCATCGCTGCTGAAATTGAGTCAATCCTACTTGCTTCTGGTCATCTCTTCATTTATTTTCTTCTATCTTTTCCAACATTAGAAATTTCACAAGGAAACTGATACTTTGCCTAATGTATTTGAAATATTATCTGAGCCTGGTTGTGCCTCAGGCAGGAACTCTGGATTGATATATTCATTGAGCCATTTGTTTGTATTCTTTACAAACAAATATTCTCAGGAGTCTTCTCCAACATTACTAGAGCAACTTATGGGAAGTCAACTACAGTTCTGTAGGCAAAGCATTCCTTCACATAACTTTCTAATTTAAAGATATGACTCAAAAAGAAAAAAAAAACAGTTGGGGAGTTAAAATGAAAGTAAACTAAGTGAACTTTATAGCAAAGCCACAGGAAGTGGCTCCAGCTATACTGTGTGTCTTTTCCATGGATACATCAGTCAGGATGGCATTAGCTTAAGCAAACCAATATTCTGATTCAGTCAGTTGAATGTATCTGTCTCTCTGCTGCCTGTCTGCCTACAGTAAAATTTAGGTAAATAAATAATGAGTTTGTATGGATCACTATCATAAACATTTACAAAATATTCAAGAATTGGTCTAGGCACTGATAGCCTGGGACAAACATGATAAGAGTTTTCTTCATATAAAAGAAATATATGACCAAACAGACTTCAAAGATGACTATGTTCATAGCAAAACAACCACAGCTAATTATCTAAGTGCAGTAGCTTCTGTTACATCAATTTCCAGTTGATTAGTGTAGATCTGCCTTTCCCAACCTGGTATTTTTTCAGATTGTTGTACTGTACTTAGTGAGTTCCAGATTGAAGAGGGCTGGCTTGAAAAATGTCAAAAGTTCTGTTTTGAATCTGGTCTCTTCTCACAGGTACCAAGTGCCAGTTAGAAGATTTCCCAACTAAGGTCCCTGAATTGCCTTCAGAATATCCAACAATCTTCACTAGTAATACAGGTTACTCGGACTCATCTCAGTCTTCCACCAAGACACTCTGTACTCCTGGGATGACACCTCTTGCTTATAGCAACCCAGAGATCAGCCATGGTGGAAACATTTGCTCTTTTCCTGTAAAATCAGCTGCTCTGGTCAGTGGGAAAATAGCAGGTAAGGGTAAGGTTACCAAGATGTTATTCTTTTGCTATGTGGTTGGCAGGAATGCTTACCTGTTCTTATACATTATGGGCATTTGCTCCACTCCCTCCACTGGCTAACAGCACAGATTTGTAAGCATGGGAACCCAACTTTATTCACTATTCAGCTATGGTCACTTGCAAATGCATCCTACAGCTGTCTTCAAAAGTGATGCAGTGTAGCAGGAACTAATCCAGGGGTGAAATGCTCCCGGTTCGGACTGGATTGCCTGATCCAGTAGCGATGGCAGCGGGTGGTTTGGAGAACCGGTAGCAAAAATCCCTGCCCCCCCTCTCCCATACCCAGGTGAGCCGCACGATCATTAGAGGCTTTTTTTTTTAAAGCATTTTTTTTACAATCTCTTCGGCCGAACAAATGCTTTTAAAAGTTAAAAAAAAAGCCTCTGATGATTGCACGGCTCAGCTGGGATCGTCAGAGGCTTTTAAAAGAAAAAAAAAATTCTGACGATCAGGCAACTCAGCTGGGATCGTCAGAGGCTTTTAAAAGCATTTGTTTTACAACCTCTTCAGCCGAAGAGGTTGTAGAAAAAATGGTTTTAAAAGTATATATATATAAAGTTGGCCACGCCCACTCAGTCACATTACCCCCCCAAGCCACGCCCACAGAACCGGTAGTAGCAAATTTTACATTTCACCACTGAACTAATCCATGTTATTCTGTCTTGAACAACATTTGTCTCAATGTAACTAATTCTCAGACTGTAGGTTACTTTTGGATTACATCTACCGGCTCCTCTCTGATAGCCAGTATGAATCAGTTATCAAGTGGGAAGACAAAGAAACCAAGATCTTTCGGGTTGTAGATCCCAAAGGCCTTGCTGGACTCTGGGGTAATCACAAGGTACTAAATAAGGTGATCCTTCTAAACTCCATAAGTAGAGATAAATTTCTGTTCAGATGCACTGATTAGGACTAGCACTCTCAGCCTACCTGGAGGGCACCAATTTATACATCTTCTATAGTCCTCCAATGTTCTTTGGAGATAATTTAACAAAGTTATATTCCCAAGATGTGGATAAATGAACATTTGTCATAATGTTGGTCAGTTTTGTTAAAAGTAGAGCTGGGAGTATCCTAGCTATTATGACAGATTAAAGGGGAGCACAGAAGATGATTTGATACAGTCTGGGAAAAGGGAGTACTTGCATGTATTTATTATACAGTATGTCTGCCTTGACTTTCCTATAAGAATTCAAGGTAACATGCACTGGCATTCCTCATTTAATCATCAGAACAATAATAAATTGGGCTGAAATATTACGACTGGCCAGAGTCAGCTAGAGATTGAATAGGGACTTAAATGTGGATTTCCTAAATCTTAGTTTGCTATTTTATCATTGCACCAGAGTGCCTCCCTTTTACATTCTTTTAATTCTAAATTAATTCATAAAGCTAATACTTTAACTGTATGTAAAACAAGGTATTTATGTTTGGTTACATAATTCCCATCCTATCTCCACTGAAAGAGGTTACGCATGCAGGATTCCTGACAACTCTTTTCTAATTCAAATTAGTAATTAGGCAAGAGAAAGCAAACCGATGTTGTAATCACAATTTTAAACAATTTTCAGAACCGAAGGAATATGACATATGAGAAGATGTCAAGAGCATTGAGGCATTATTATAAACTCAACATCATCAAAAAGGAAACTGGACAGAAATTATTATTCAGGTGAGGTCAAGATGCATCCCTGAGCCTTCCTGGCACATTTCCCCTCCCACAATCCTTGTTCAGTGGGTGCTCTCTGCAACTTTACTTAAGAGAAACAGAGTAAAAATTCTTCTCTCAAATGGTTTGGTCATCAAAGGACCAATATGTGTAAAAGGCCAAGTTTCACACCCTATTTCACACCCTGTTTGAATGACTCTATTGATACTAGAAATGAGAAGATGATACAAATCTTTTATTATGTTGATTAAGCTTATGAAACTTATTCAGAAGTGAAAACAGTGGCAAAAGGGTGAAAAGAAGGGATAACTCCTGGAAGCTTTAACTCAACAGGAAACTTTCAGGAACAGCCACACATCCAAAATACAGCGTAAAAAAAACCACAGCACAAATCAGCCCATAAATTAAATGTTAGAAAGGATTCTAAACCATATCTAGTTCCACATTTCAAAGGATGGCTATTTTCTTTTGATTCTTCAACCTTTCTCTGGGTTGAGGTGCTTTTCCTTTCCTGATAAGCCAGTTTGAATAGATGCCTCTCCTCTGGGAATATAAAGCAAAAGAACAAAGGAAAAAAAATGGGATTCCCCCATCTTATTTCTAAAGCTGTTCTGATGGAGAGAACTTTCCTGTCCCTGATTGGTTGCTCAGAGTTCATGTTTTTCAGACTTTGCTGATTTTTGTCCAAGGGGTTGAGTCAGAGGATTACAATATCTATTATCTTGATAGGGAAGGTGTGATACGTTTTTATGTTTTTCCTGGTTGCCATGAGCCACCTAGAAATACAAGGCGAAATGAGTTGCTATATAAATTTCATAATTAAATAATCTTGATTGACAGATTTAAGCACAATAACTTTTATGTATTTTGGGGGAGATGTTTTTTCCTCCTTCATTATAAATTTATCTTTTGAATCTTGGAAATTCTGGACCATAATCCCTTGTTAACAAAATGAATTACAATTGCATTTTAATACCTGACTAATGTGTTTTGAAGTTCTATGCAAATAGGACTAGAAGCACATTTTTCATTTTAAAGTATCTTTTCATATAAGAAAGCAGGGATATTAGCATATCCAGTGCAACACTGTTTGACTTCCTGCATTAACATAAATATTTTAATAGATACAGAGCAATCCCTGTTCATCCCTGGATTATGTGTTTTTGTGTGTATCTCTGTGTGTATTACTGAAAGGAGTCGGGAGGGTATTGGATTATCAGGAAAAAAAAGTTGATTTTTTTTTAATGCTTCATTCCAGATTCCTAAAAGTTCCTGGAGAAATAAAACAGTACACAGCCAGTAAATTGAACAATGAAGAGCAGAAAGGAGAGGACTCAAACATTTTACCAGAAATCTCACTGTAGACATTCGCCAATTTTGCCATGCCATAGGCATCAAGAGCTTTTGTTAATCTGCAGGAAAACATTTGATGTCTATATGAAGACAGAAAATTGGGGAAATGTGCATCCTGTAAATGAAATGCAAAGAACTAATCCATTGGACGTCTGCTGTCAAACATAATAGAAGCATTTGTGCAAAACAAAGTTTAAAAACTGAATCTGCAAATCAGTTCTAGTTCCTCAGTCATGTTGCTGTAGAATTTCTTAGGTGTTCTCAAAGTTATTCTCCTACCCATACAAAAACACCTCATGGGAAATTAAGCAGTTTTTCATCTGGAAAAAAACAACAAAAAGCCTCAGATACTTGCAATGATCATTGTTACAGAATACTTTCAGAATAACAGAGTTGGAAGCAACTTTGGAGGTCTTCTAGTTCAACTCCCTACTCAAGCAGGAAACCTATAACATTCTGGACAAATTGCTGTCTAACCTCTTCTTTAAAACCTCCATTCATGGAGCACCCACAATTTCTTGAGCAAGCCAGTGATTAATTGTTCTAACTGACAGGGAACTTCTCCGTATTGCTAGATTGGATCTCTCTTTGTTAAGCTTTTATCAGGGGTGAAATCCAGCAGGTCCTGACAGGTTCTGGAGAACCGGTAGTGGAAATTTTGAGCTGGGCAATGGGCGGTGGGCAGGGATTTTTGCTACTGTTTCTCTGAATCACCCGCCTCCATCGCTACTGGATCGGATAATCTGGTCCGAACCGGGAACATTTCACCCCTGATCTGGCTTATACTTAAGTGATTGACTCCTAGATCCCTCTCACTTGGAGCACAACAGGCGAGAGGATGCTACAGAGTACGAGATCTCTTACTCTATAGTGGATTTCCTCAGAAGATAAGGCTGTGGGGGAGTGTTTTACAGGATCACATTGTGACCTTCGTTGCCAGCTTCCCTATTAAGTTTGCCTGTGAGAAGCTGGCAAGAAATGTTGCAATTGGTGATCTCATGACTGTGGCTTGCTGCCAAGTTTTAATCGTGAGCTGGGCACCTGTATGTCCAGAATGCGATCCTATGACTGTGGGGATGTCGCCACAGTTGAAACTTTGTACACCAGTTGTAAATCTTCATTCGATGTTGTCATAATTTTTATCTGTTGCTGAATTCGTGGTGGACTACTTGTATTATGAATGAAGCCACTGTGTGTGCTTCAACAATTAAGACTGGGTTGAAATCTCTCCAATATAGGGCATGACATGGTTTATGTGATTCCAGATAATCACTCTCGAAGTGCACTATGGGATTCATTTGACTTTCACTCTGCTTACTTTTAAAAATGGAAATAATTTTCTTCTTAGAATTAAAACAACATGACATTTTTAAACCTAAGTGTTAATTTTTAAACCTGTAAGTTTTGCTTGATTCTTCTAGCAACCATTTCCTGATTGCTGGCATTTCATTGCTGTTAGTACCCTTGCTAGTAAAGGAAAGGAAAGCCTGCAACAACAACATCAACAAAAACTTGATTTGTAAAGGAGTAAACTTGATTTGGGACGGTGTTACCTCTTTTTCCAGGCAGTCCACTCAAGGTCACTGGGAGAAAAAAGATAAATGAATTACTGTAATCATCTATAACAAATTATCATTTGGTGCGGCTTTCACAGGTAAAAGTTTGCCCAGTTTTCTTACTGATAATGTAAGCTGTTTTATAATCTCATCGAATTGCCAAGTGGTTTTATAGATCAAAATCAAAGTAATTAATTATATTTAATAAATAGTTTTTATCTTGTACTCTGAAGTTTCTATTTTGTTTATGTTTTATAAGAGATAAATGGGACCTGCGGTAAAATATTTTTATTTATATGCTATGCTGTTGGGTTATTGCTGCAGTCACTAGATCTTCATTTTCTTCATTCCTTGACAATTTCCCAGCCAGTCTTGCAATCCCTCACTCCTTTCCCCACCTAGCAGCAGCCATTTACCTGCCTGCTGGGAAGGGGGAAGGGAAGAAGGAACACCCATGAACCCTTCCTGGTCCATGCCACCTCCCCACACCTTCCCACGGCCTGTGCCCCTTTCCACTTGCCTTCCCTAACTCATGCAGCACCTGTTGCACACCCCATGCATCTTCCATGACCCATGCAGCTTGTTTTGGGGACCCCACTGTATGCCTTCTCAATCCACAGACCCCCAAATGTCTTTCCTTGCTCTGCAGCACCTTTTGCATACCCTTGTATACCTTCCAAAACCCCTCTCCCGGTGCATGTTCCCTGGCCCATGCCACACCTGTTGGGCACCTCCTTCCTGATCTATGCTACCCCCGTGTGCATTCCTTCACTCCATAGCATCCCATGCACCCATCACAACCCTGTGATGACTCCTGGGCACTTGCATGCACTTCACAATCTGTGTCGTCCCCGTGCACTGTCTGTGATTTGCACAGCACCCCTTTCTCACTCCCAAGCAAGCTTTTCAACCACCTTCCACACAGGCCATTCCCAACTGATACCGTACCTCACACACACACACTGACCTTCATGCATCCATCTTGACCTACTTTTCCTCCATGTAGCCAACATGAGCCACAGAGCACCTAACATGCACCCCCCCCCAACATCTTTCCCGATCTTTGCTACTCACCTATTTGCTCTTCCCAACCTGCATGCCATCTCTGGCAAAGCTCCTTCACATCCTTCCCAACCCATGCAGCAACACATACTCCCACATTTCTAAGTGCACTCACTTCTTTCCTCACCTAGGAGCATCTGGTGAATAAACAGATACATTTACTGAGATCTTTTTTTTTAAAGCTGGACTGTTATGCAGAACATTTACAGTCCATGGGCCATACATTGTGCAAGGCCTACATCTCCCTTGATACAGAATCATACTGCTCATATATAGAGACATCACCTTCAGATTACTCTGATAATCATGGTGACTAGTTCATCTCTGGAAATAACTGATTGCATTTTGGACCTTGTATATAGGAAACACTAGTAAAGGGTTAGGTTTTAGGTGAATTCCTTGTGGCAGGGTAGTCTTACTAATCTACTTTGTACACTTTCACTTGCCTTTCTCCCTAGCCAAGTCTTTTCAAAAACTCTTTGTCTTCCAAATATAATTGTTTGCTAGGCTTAAAATGGGCTGAAATCTGATATTTAGCATGATATGGATAGATAAGAGCCTGTTGCAAGTGAAAGTGAAGGCATTCTGATTATGCATCAAAAGTATGAGACAAAATAAAATTGCCCTGCATTTTATGACTTCAAAGCACAGCAGGTGTTGGATGTTGATATGAACTGCCAGTTGAATCTTATCATGGTGCTGATAAAAAGAACATTGTTTTTCATTATATTTGAACTGATGTCAATAGCATTAATTTTATTTAATTTTATTTGGGAGGTATATGTTCTGCTGGTTCATAATCTTAGTAAGATATGGCTTCGAGAGGAGCCATATTTTTTAAATAGCATACTTCAGGAAAAAAATGCTATGTTTGAGTGGCATTATCAGCATCTGGGGAGGCAAAGGGACAAATAACATCTCATGACATCAGCCTGCACATGATGCAATTTATGTATAAGTGTTAGATGTCATGATATAAGTACGTAAGCATCATTTGCATCATAAAATGTGCATCATCATCATAGCCTGGTTGTGCAGTGGTTAGAATGCAGTACTGCAGGCTCCTTCTGCTGACTGCTGGCTACCAGCAGTTCGAGTCTCAACAGCTCCAGGCTGACTCGCCTTCCATCCTTCTGAGGTTGGTAAAATGAGGACCCAGATTGCAGGGGCAACATGCTGACTCTGTAAACTGCTTAGAGAGGGTTGTAAAGCACTGTGAAGTGTTATATAAATCTAAGTGCTATTGCTATTATGACATTGCTATAACTTGTTAGAGATACTGAGTGCCAAGCTGAACTATGTGCAAGCCCTTGACTTCAAACCAAATCTTTTAAAATTCTGAAATTCAACTGTTAACATTTTTCTTTAAAAAGTATGTAGTATTACAAAGAATTACCCTGATTTTTGAGATACATTAGACTAGGGTGCAAAAGTTTATAAAATCCTTATACCCTCATAATTGAAGGATTTTTCAAACAAGTAAAGACAAATTCCATTATAATGGGCTGCTGAAAGTAGCAGAAACTAACAGATGAACTACAGCAGGGGGGTCAAACTCATGTCATCATGGCGTCATCACGTGACGTATCACAACTTTTTCCGCCTTTGCTAAACTGGGCATGGGTGTGGCCAGTGGGTGATGCATCCGGCCCATGAGTGGCAAGTTTGACAGCCCTGAACTATAGTATTGACAATTCTCCAAGAATACAAGTTCTGATATACTTGTGATTTAAAAAGAGCAGCCATTATTCTCTCAGAGTAGATGTTACAGATCAACAAAAATGGCAGAGGTCCAGACCTGGCCAATTTGTTACTTAATATCTGATTATTTAATAACTATGTAATACATTTCTGGAATACTGTACAGTATAATGTCATTTGCCATTTTTCTATGTTATCTTCGGGACTGCCTCCTACCACCAATAGCCTCTCACCGACCAGTCCGTTCCCACAGAGAGGAGCTCCTCAGCGTGCCGTCAGCCACAGTGTCAACTGGCGGCCCCCAGGAGGAGAATCTTCTGTGGGGGCACCTGCCATTTGGAACGAGCTCCCCCCTGAGATGAGGAGGATACAGGACCTACGTACCTTCCGCCGCGCCTTAAAAACGTTCCTATTTCATCAGGCTGGCCTGGCTTAAACCTCCCCTTTATAATGGGTTTTTTAAATGTTTTATAATTGGATTTTAAATTGTTCCAGCCCAATTATTTAATTTATTTTAAATATTTTTAACTTTTGTATGTCACTGTATTTTATTTGGCTGTTCACTGCCCTGAGTCCCTTCTGGGAGTAGGGCGGTATACAAATTTGATTAAATAAAAATAAAAAAAATAAATTAAAAGGTGCCATAAACATGTAAATACTCGATTGTAATCTTGATTGTAATTATGATTAAGATTAGGAAATATCCAAAGAATAATGATTCCAGATTAATTTATGCAAATTTCCATGAATTCAATTCAAAATGTGGGAAAATTGTAAGTTATCTTTAAAGCCAAAGTAAATTGTAGTTTATATTCCAGTATAAGAAAGTTTATGGAATAAAGGACTGAATCAGCAGAGTTCTAGTAAAATGCAAGACAGTTTAATCATGCAAGATGGGTAACTATTGGATACTTAATGTAATTATGCAGTGAAAATGCATAGTTTTTATAACCTGCTGTTGACAAAATGTTTCTACAACTTCAAACTTTTAAAGAATATTTCTAGCTGTTCAGAACTGCTGAGTATCCCTGTAATTCCAGATAAAATGTGAATGCAATGAACAACATATTTTATAAACATTTTATTGGTTTAATAGTGTACACAGTACTTACAGTTGTATCTATTAAAGACAAAATACACTTCAAAATGCAGAATAAAAAATTATAAACTTTTGAACTATATACAAACTTTGCATTACAATTTCACAAATATCAATGCCCCAGCTCCATTCACAACCCCAAAAAAGAAAAATAAGGTTTTTTTACATGCAAAATTTTGGAAAAAGCATCACTTGGGGGTTACCAATTCCCTCCCTAAGTATCAAGCCACTTTATATAGGCTCAACATTCCAGTGCTTTCTAATTCAAAAGAAGAATTCACACATTCCTTAAACTACATCTTTATTCTTAAGTCTATTTCCAATTAAGCGTGTCATGGTCTTTCTTTTCATTTCTAATTAAGAGTTCGCATTTGGTAATACTTTACTTTTAATTTTTGCTTGAGAACAAAACATTTTGCATTATTTTGTAGTTTGAGATTCCCAAGATTAAAAAATAGTTTGAAATATATTTGTCCTACACACATGAAATCTAAGCCATTGGAATAATAGATTCTATCAGGTAATTTACACCATTACAGAAAAAACCTAACCATAGAAATTTTCTAAAGGCTAAAATTAAATAGGATTCTGCTTCATCTACATACAGAACTCACAAAGACCATTTTTATTTCTATTTTTAATAAATGTAAAGGTTGCAATGGCTAGATAGTTTTAAGTTGCAAATGTATTGTTATGTTTTAAATATACATTAGAATTAGGAGAACCTTGATCCTCTTAATACCCCAAAATGCAGTATTAAAATGACATCTGAAAAGAGGAATTTATGGGAAGAAAAATCCCTAACCCAAACAATGAAGTATCTTCCCCTCATTCAGCATTATTTCAAAACGCATCATTGCTTTTAATATTTACAGCAACCTCCCAAACCTGATGTTCTATAGATATTTTGGGATCAATCCCAAGAATGCCCAGAAAGCATAGCCTTTGGGAATTGTCAATGGGACTTATAGGAGTGATGGACCTAAACATATCTGGAAAAGATGTAGAAAGGCCAATATACAACAATAGTAGAAAAGAAAATCCATTCCCCCACCCACAAAGCATTAATAGTTCCTTCACTAATACCATCACTTAAATACCAATCAGATATTTGTTATTTAAAACAGTGAAGAGAAATGCTACATGCTGAAGCAGCCAGCTGAAAAACAAGACAATAATCAAATACCCAGTATACAGAAAATATAAAGGAAAGATCAGAAAGACTGAAGGAAACACATTTATAAATACACAAGCTATAATACAGACTTAAACAGGACTTTACAGATACCAAATGAAACAAATCCCTTTGCTGCCAAGAGCTTAAGTTAGAGCACTGACTTCATGTGACCAAATATCAGTTGTTGTTTTTATAACAATAATTTGCATTTACACTCTCTCTTCATCCCTTTTGAACTTGCTTCTATTTCAAGTAAAAAAGGAATTTTGTGAAGGCAAAAGCTACAACAAAATTTAAGTGAGAACCAATGTTTACTTTTTCCAGTAAGGGATCACTTCTTCCAAAATCACAAGACCCCCTTTTAAAAATGTATTGGTCAATTACCAGACCACTTTTTGTATGCAGTACTTGTGTCAAGCTCGCTGCTGTTTTTCGTAACAGACCAACTCCAGGATTCCTCCATTCTCAGATTTGCTGAACAACTGAAGGGCTGAAAAGCAGACCACTTGGCATTTACCAGAATTAAGTAATGGAAGATATAAAAATGAAACAAAGCGGTATGTGCAGGAAGGAATGTCAGATCTGATGTCAAAATTTGAATGATCAAGTGAGATTGCAAAAAACTATCATGGTTTTGCAGTTTTGTGTAAGAATAAAACATAAAACTTGGTCATTCAGGATCAAGGGGAAGAAAAGGCTCTTCGTAATAGGAAATAATAGATTTTGAATTGTTAGATTTACAAAGTACATTATATGTAAAATTTGAAAGGAGAGTTTATATTTTCATATCCAAAGCAGTCTGAATTTTGACAGGATATACAGAGTTTTGATTTGGTTACATGAATGGTCCTTACATACTGTCTGATGTTCACAGGTCAGTACTGCATCTTATCCGTTGATCACAGAAAATCAATGGGTCCAGGCAAAGGATTAGTTTGCATAACAGGAGACATTCACAACCTGCATGGCCAGGTTTTAGGGGAGCAAGTTAATGACCTTTAACTGTCAAAAACACAATTCTGCTACAAAACACTTTACTAGCCATAAAATCAGATACCCTTCCTCCCTCAATGGCCATTCCCTGAGATGAGATTAATTTTGTCCCAGATAGATATATGATGGACAGTATTTCAAGGACAATTTTCGGCATCTTGTCAAGATTTTATGAGAGATTATGCTTCAACAATAGAAAGGCTGCTAGAAAGTAATAACAATCCTAATAAAAAGCAGCATTTGTGAAACTAAAAAATCACACTGAAAAAACAAAACATGTCACCTCTGGCTGTTTCAAACATTAGTATTTCTGTTTGGTTCAAACCCCATAGTTTCCAAAAGGTATAGCTGTCCACAAGTCAGTTATTGTTATTGCTATCAAGCTGGGCCATTGTCCTGCCAAGAATGTTAAAGGCCTCTTGAGCCAGACTTTCAATTCCCGGTCTGAGAAGGATGAATGGACATTCCATTAGTACCTCAGTTGATTGAATCCACTGCATTTAAAAGCTAAAACAAATGACTCACTGCGAGTGTATTATTTGTTCTAATAAAGAACAAGGTTGTAGCAAATTTTCCCCTTCAGAAGTTGATTTGATAGAAAGGAGAGGGAACAATTGCAGAGACACAAGATGTTTGTCCAGATGTTTTGTTATTTAGTTGGTTGTTAGGATACTCTAATCATCTGTGTCATAGCTTCTTCACTTGCCTGGCCAGAATCCTGTATATATGTAAAAAAAAGTTTTGTAATCTCTATTATCTATTTCATAGTATCTAAACATAAACACATGTTATTTAAAGGTAGACATTATGTTGCTATAGTACAAATCAGGAATGACAGAACCTTGCTTCAAGGAGACTATCTGGAGAAGGATCTATTATACAGTTTCTACTTGGGATGTGGTACTCATACTAATACAGCTAGATGTTAGCTTACTATACCAATAGTATATAACGTATTTCTCCCAGTATAAGACGCACTTTCCCCCTCCCCCAAAAGTGGGTGGAAATGTCTGTGCATCTTATACAGTGAATATTGCAGTGGGGGAGGGGTTGTTGTGGCGCCGATCAGCTGTTCTAGGTGGTGGGGATTGCTGCCGCCGCAGCCTATCACTGCCGCCCATTTGCAGTGATTAGCAGCAAATGGGCTGCGACTCCGAATGGGTGGCAGAGGCTATTTTTTTTTTCTTGTTTTCCTCCTTTAAAGCTAATATGTGTCTTATAGTCTGGAGTGTCTTATAGTCTGAAAAATATGATATTTCAACATCTAGCAAAGTAGAATACAGTATTGTATGTTTAAGGGATGGCTAATTGGCAGAATGTAGGTAGTATCTGTCTCTAACTCCCCGGATAGATTCTGCTCCCCTTAGATTTTCCCATCAGTGTACTATGATGTTTATATAAACAATATTATATACAGAGGTGACACTATGCTGCAATACATTTGTTTACCCAGCTGCCATGTCTGCAGCCTTGTCATTCTAATTAAGTATTGTAGAATGGCAGGCTTGTATTTTAGATTCCTGCACACAAGGCAGCATCCTTCAGGGGATAGTTCTAATTTGCTTCTGAATTATGAAATGTGCAAAAGAAGGCAATATCAGTGTTTTGCAGAAAACTTGCTAAGGAAGCTACGGTATCAAACTGAAGAAAGGCTTATTATGAGGTACATGTTTAAATGTCTCAATTGTCAAAAAAGAAGGCATTACTTGTTTGCTATTCACATATCATGAAAAATATGTTGTTGTTTTCAAGCAAAATAGGAAATGCAATATTTAATTTGCTTCAGTATGAAATAAAAAGTAACTAGAGTTGGATCTTCTGTACCTACAATCTCTCTTATGAATGAGTATGAAAAGAAGTACTATAATCTTTCTAGATCATAAGATATACTGTATTTTTCGAAGTATAAGATGTACTTTTCTCCCCACAAAAAGTGGGTGGAAATGTCTGTGTGTCTTATACAGTGAATGTTGCTGAAGCCTCACCCACCCACCAGCCCCCACCCTTCGGCCTCTGCCTCCCAGCAATTTACCTTCTTGCAGCAAACAGCAAACAGCCTTGTCAGCTTCAGCACGGCCTGATTTAGCACAAACAGCTGATTGGTAGTTGGATTGGCCTCCCAGAATACCGCCTATCAGCTGTTCCAGGCTGTAGGGATCGCCACTGCCTGTCACCGCCTCTGCACGCCCCACTTTTGGCCTTTGTGTGCCCCGTTTTTGGCCCATTCCAGGTGTTGGGGATAGGTTGCCTGAAATGGGCCGAAAACGGGATGTGTGGAGGCTGAAAATAGGACGTGCAGAGGCTGTAATAGGTGGCAGAGGCAATGGGCAATGATAGTGGCGATAAGCAGTGGCAATCCCCACAGCCTGGGACAGCTGATAGGCGGTATTCCAGGAAGCTGTTCCAACTGCCAATCAGCTGCTTGTGCTAAAGCTGACCAGGCTGTTTGCTGCAAAGAGATAAATTGCTGGGAGGCAGAGGCAGATTCCCCCCTCCCCGTTTTCCTTCCCCAAGGCTAGGTTTGTCTTATACTTAGGAGCATCTTATAGTCTGAAAAATATGGTAATTTGAACAGTTATTTCAGTGTGTGACTGCTGACATCTTCTGACACTCCTAAGTCTACTTAACACAATTAAATCCAATGAGCAGGGGGAAAGATGTCCTGTGGATGGAAAAGTCACTTTCAAATTTGCCACTCTTGAAGCTGAGAGCTAAGGAGATGGGAGGAACTGAAGGCCCTGAAAAGATCAATGGGAGAACAGGCTGGCATGTAAGCCATACAATGGAGAAGGAGAGACAGGGGTGTGATGCACTGCCCAATTCCAATTTTTAAGATCTCTCTAGATTTGTTCTGGGATTGCCCAGACTGTAGCCTACCAAAAATGGTTCAGCCAAACTCCTGAAAAAAGATGTGAAAAAAACCCTATTTGTTTATGCCTGTCTCTTATGTTTTAAGACCATCCAACCTCTCAAAGTTCAGAAACAAATAGTGTTTATGATTTCTAATGTAAATTTTAAAATATGTAAATAAAAATAAATAGTTAAGCAGAATTATTCTGTGAATAACCTAATTTTTAATCTGTTCTATAAAGGAAAGGTAAGCAGATCATCCCACAATTAAGTAAGATTTCTGTCAAAACCAGTTGCTAAATAAATATCAGTGGTACTGTTTTTGAAACTATCTATACTATAATGTACTAACAATATAAACTTTATTTTTATATAACAATTTAAACATATATAAGAAACATGCTCCCACACATTCACACAGAGATGACTGTTTTCTGAGATGTATTACTTAAGTGTTCCATAGTTTTTTAATAACTGAGTTAGATGAAAATGTCAAAGTGAACTAAGTTTGCATGCTTTGTAAAGTGAGAAAAAAGTAACAAAGATTCAGAATTTATTTCTGGTTAATGCTAAAGTTGTAAATTGGAAGCACCTACCCATGAAGATCAACTTAAGTAAGTAAATAAATTTCATTTACCTGCATATGGGGACTATCTTTTTCTTTTGGAGAAAAGAAACGTCCCCCTTCTCCTCGTTTCCTTGCCATTGCATGCCGATGTCTGGATTCATGGAGATATTTCTGTATATACAATTACAAAATTGTAGAGTTGAAAGCACACCTTATGTAATGTTAGAACATATATATATATCCATCCGTCCATCCATCCATCCATCCATCCATCCATCTTAACTAAAGACCAGGTACTGAAAAGGTTGAAATAATGCTAAGGCTAAAAAGGAAGAGAAAAACGCTCAGTATCAGGGGTCACCAACCTTTCAGACCTCAAAGACCACTAAATTCATAATTTTAAACCCCATGGGCCACTAATATGATTTTTTCAAAAAAGATAAATAGTATTTAGTGCAATATAAAAAATGCAAATAATTTTTCTGCAGACTACCAACATTTTCTTGCGGACCAACAGTGATCTGCGGACCTCTGGTTAGTAACCACTGCTCATTATCATCTAGTCTGAAAGAAGAAATTTTCCCAAAATCTAGTGTTGAGGTCTCACAACCTAAAGAGCATCAATTGTAATTAACTTATTCCAGTAATTTTAATTAGCATTTTTACAATTAGGCTGGATTGATGTCAAGAGGTAAAAACAAAAGCCCATTTGGTCTTTCAATCTACTGTCTAACACTGCCTTTTCAGTAAGGGAAACCTCAAAGCTTTATAAAGGAAAACTCTATGTTTAGGGATTAAACGAATGTTTGATCAAATATAGAACAATCAAAATATATCAACATTTTTATTTTTTGATCAAACAACTTCTGCTTTAAAATAAAGGTGACTTGTTACAGATTTCTTATGGCTACTGCTTTTTTCCTCCAAGTTCTCATAATGATAAAAGAAGAAATATCTGGGAACTGCCATCTTTCTAACAAATGTGCACTAATTCCCCACACAAATCATCAAACAGAAAAGTTGGAACTTGAAGACTTATATAGGCTGCCTGCATAAGTAAATACTGAGATCTTGGGCCTGGAATCTAGCTGGAGTAACTGCTAAATATTACTTCAACTAAAAACAAGAAAGTATTTGGAGTGACCTGTTAAGTTAACCTGGAGTGCATAAAAGTGAAAAAGGAAATGTGGGCATGTCTGTAGAGCTTTTTCCGGTATTTGACTATTGAAGTATTTTATCTAATTCTAATTCCTGGACATCAGAAAAAATAAAAAGGAGAATTGCTCAAAGATCTGAGAAAAAGAATGAATAATGATATTTTGGGGGCAAGTTATTTGTTTGGCTAGAAAGATTAGAGGAGAAACAAAAAAGAATGGAAGGAATACAAAACATATGGAAACTGTTACATGGCTAATAATTTTGAGCTTTATTCTTTTAATGTTCAGAACCCATCTCTTTATTCATAGAGTCACTTTGTATTATGTAACTATCCCTTGTATAATAACCAAGCCTCCATATTACTTCATATAATTAAAGCTGCAAAGACTGTTTATTACTTTCTCCAGGATAACTGATTCATTTCTACATCTTGCTCATTTATTGGACTGTCAAGTCTGTATTTCTTAACAAGAGATAACCAAAATTTGTACCACTGTCTTAAACAAATTTTTGTCACTGTCTAAACAAGGCATTAATATTAATGTGTTGAACTCCTGGTGAAAATGCATTGTATTCCACATGTATAATTATACACATCTTCTCTCATCCTTCTATGATCGGCTAAGAACTTTTTCTGTAATTTTCAACTAAAATTTATTTTAACTCATTAAAGTGTATGCAATTTCAATGACTAAAAAAACATAGGCAATCTACTTCTAGTGACTTGCCAAGAAAGACTTTGAAAACCAATAATCTATTTATATTCATTAAAAAAAGGCAGCAGTTTATACTGTAAACATGGTATCCTTTTGAGTCCAATATTTTAATTATAATTATGGGAAAAGACTTTTACAGATGGATATTACTGAACATTCGTAATGATATATAGCTATTTATCTTCTGCATCTCATGAATTGTAATAGCAACTGATAATCTTACCCGCCTCTCTTTAGGTATTTTTCCTTCAGCTTCTAACTTGGCTCTTGCTTGCCTTCTCTTCAAAATCCGGTGATACTGTTTTGCATTTACGTACAGTGGCTCTTCCTCCAACATCTCAGCCCCAGGCAAAGGTATTCTTTGGATAGCTGGCACTGATCCAGCACCTGGCACCATCTACATCAAAGAAGGGAAATATACTGATTAAATTGTTTCTCATCAAGAGGCACGGAAAGACAAAGTAGGAGTGGGAAGTGAATACAACCAATTCCTAGAATTCAACTCACTTCCTGAAAAAATATTCTCAAAATTCTACAGCAAATTTCATAGAAATTAACATAAGAATCTGTAGTTTGAATATTTCTATTACATCAACTATATTCCAAATATGCAAAATCAAAGCAAATCTCTTTAAAAATAAAAAAGCAAATGGATATCAAGATAAACAGAAATGATCTAGTTTATAAATCAAGCTGGCAAACTTTTGGTGCTGTGGCTCATGAATATTTCTGAGAAGGGCTTTACAATCATTCAAAAGTACTTTCACAAATAAATAAATACATACATACATACATACATACATACATACAAACAGCCCATCACTGGAATGGAGGGAAATTTCATTATTCTATATGCGTATGGATAATTTGAGTATTTTAGGTTCCAAAATGGACTTAAAATTGACTTTGGCTTATCCAAGTATGGATTTAGCCCCAAATACATACCATGCTACTTTTCTAAAGTACTACATTTCTCATATATACTCACATATATGTTCAGCCACCGATAAGCCCAAGGTTCCAATTTCTAACCAAAATACAATGAAAAATGTAGATAGATGATATCTGTGGATTGAACATTTTTCATGATATTTTGGTTAAAAATTTGAAGTTCAGTTTATCAGTAGATGAGCTAATATAGTACTTTCCTGCCCAATGATGCTACTATACATTTTGTTTGTTTGTCCTGCTGGCAAGGTTCAGGAAAATTAGTTATTGTAAGCAACTTTGCTCGGAGAAAAGCCATGAGAAAAAAATTGGCAATGTTCCTGAAGGCCACAAAGTTTGTCCATTTGTGATATACAGTAATACACAATAATAGAAGGGGGAATATAGAATGCAATACACACCATGACCATTCCACCAGAGTTAACCACATTTCCAGCAACAGGCAGAGTCACTGTTACTGTCCCTTGTCCACTGCTAGTTGTATTGGTGTTGGCTCCAGTCTGAACAATCTGTGCTCCAGCCAAACTGGCTGCTGGGATGGTGATCATGCCTGTAACAGGGACTGTAACTTTAAACAGAACAGAACGCATAAAAAATAAGGAACAAATTTAGTCCCATTTCAAATGTTATTTCCCTCATTCTGAGCCATGCTTATGGATGTTTTGGATGGACTTTTTAAACTGAGATCTAAAATGACCTACCCACATACGTGTTAAGCATGTATTTCTAATCTAAACAAAGCTAAACCAGTGTGAAATTCAAGATTTCTGTTAAATACCTTATTGTTAAGGCAATAAATGTTAAAATATAAGTGATAACTTACTTTTCACTTGTTGCTAATTGAACTGCATCATACCCACAAAGGTATAATAATATCCACTAAGCTTTATATAGGCTTAAATAAACTCATGGAACAGAATGCTACAGACAGGAAGTGCTAAAGGACTTTCCAGTTCTATGGGAATGCATTTCTGAATATTAGCTATTGGAAACAGGGATGTCTGTTATCTGACGCATAAGTTAGCAGAAAATTCATACTTCATGTTAGCTTCGAGTAGAATTAAGACCACATAGTATTTTAGATTAGGCTCTTTGAAGTGAAATGCAAATGTAGCATCTGTTGACATCTGTTAAAACAGAAACATCTTTATCTTGTATAGATGCTACTGACAAATGCATATATACATACCACTAAGAAAGTATGTCTGGTAAAACATGGAACTGAAGAAAGAGAACAGTGTAGCTCTGAAGTGATCAGGAATAGTATGTAAACCAGATGTCAGTATGAAAACACTGGTGCTTTCATACTGGGAGCACTCTCTAGTACTCCTCTCTAACAGGAGACTGGAAAACTGTATACAATTAGTTAGCTACCCACTCATGTTCCAGAAATTTTTAAAAATGCATATAATTCTGAAACAGTTAATATTTCTTAGAAAATGGTTGTAGCACACAGAATTCCTACCTTGTTGAAGAATTGTTCCATCAGCATTAACTGGTTGATAGACAATTGTCTGACCTTCTGCTGTCTGCGCTACCTGTTGTCCTTGGACTGCAATCTGTGGCTGAGTCTGCAGAAGCAAACATCACACAAAATTAAACAGTAGTATAAAACTATTATACCTTGGAATTTCCCATGGTTTCACATAAAACACTATGCCAAAAATTAATTTTCCTGCATGTTCCATTGACCTTCCTCCCTTTAGTTGAACCCCTCGCCAACTTCTTCCCCCTTTTAATATGCTACCTGTGTTTGGCCAGCTGTTACTGCTGTCTGTGGCTGCTGGATGATGATTTGCTGTGTCTGGCCCTGCTGGCCTTGAACTTGTACCGCTTGTCCACCTTGAATCTGAATCTGACTAGGCTGGACCAACTGAATCTGTGGACATATAAAATAGAATAAGATGCTGTTATCTACTATTCCTAATCATGGCTTTGATTATTCTGAGGTGATTTGTTAACCAAACAAAAGCTAGGGGGAAATTACGCACATTAAATAACAAAAGCAACAATAAAGGCTGAAGGGTGAGTTTGTTGCACCACTATACATATTTTCTACAGCAAGAGTATTAAAAATACTCCGAGGAAACATTCTTCACAATTCAGAAGAATATGAAGTCTTAAGCAAGAAGTGTTTAAACATATAGTATTCATCAAGCAGGGGAGTATTCTTGCACAATATGCAATATGACCCCAATTAATAACAACATTAAACTAATTTTATTACAAAGATTACAAAATGAAGCTGAAATTTTATCATTTTGAAGCAGCGCATTGTATTTATTTTTATAAGGCTTTTCCTTTAAAGATGAAGGCTAGGCAACTAACCCAAGTGATACAACCAAGTTTTCCAGCAATATCTGGAGAATCACAGATCCACCATCAGTACTAATGATTTTGGGAAGCACCAATTAGATTAAGCTGAGGTAATAGGTAATCCTTTACTTACAACTGTAATGGAGCCTGGAATGTCTGTCATTACAGTCATTACATTAAAGTCATTACAGTCATAAGTTGAAGCACCCATGTGACCAACCAATTTTTGTGACCTTTTTTGTGGTGGCCATTAAGCAAATATGGCAGTTGTAAGCATAACCAATGAACACTGCAACTGGCTGTAAAAGTGTGCTAGGTTCCCAAGGGCCTAAAATGCAATCATGATTATGCTGTCATCAGAACTCTGGAACTGGGTCATCAGTACTTTTGAGGGGATTGTCAAAACTTTGAAGGATTGGTAAAAAAACTGGTTGTTAAGCAAGGCCTACCTATATTACAATAAAAATGGTAAACACAAACATTATTTTGTTTCACAGAGTAAAAATGTAAGAAATTTCTTCACAGAAATGTAATACTTTTGTAAAAAAAAATTAAACTAATTTATTGAAATAATTTATATTTATTAGCAAAAAGAACATAGATGAGTTTCTATACATTCACACATATTACATCTTTAAATTCGAGTTGATGGGGCAAGCAACAAGTCAGTTACTTCAGTTTGAGCTTCCTTGTATTTTCTTAGGCAGAGGAATATTTTTTGGTATTTTTCTAGACAGAGCTGGTTTATCTAGAAATGTATGGGTTCATTTGAACCCATTCAAACTAATCAATTTGATCCTTCAAATTAATTAGGGAAAATGATTCAGCAATTTGGAAAAAGAACCTTTTCCAAATTGCTGAATCAATCTGAAGCTAGTAATTTGATGATTTAGTCTTTAAATTGATTTTGGTAAATCGATTTGATTGAAAACCAATTTAATAGAATCACTGCATTGCTTAACACTAATCTGTACATCATTTGGGCATGCTGACCTGCTGAAGTCCTTGTGATCCTGAAACCGGAACTTGCATAATAGTTTGACCCTGGCTTCCAGGTACAGCCTGTACCATAATTGGTTGACCAGTTGATGTGATTAGCTGGCCTCCACTCACTTGTACCATCAGTGGCTGACCCTGGACCTAAAGAATGGGAAAAGAAAAGAACCACAATGAAACACAAGCTCAGATAAGCAATTAGCTTCAGGCACCAACATTTTCCTATGTAGAAGTTCTGCAGAAAATCATCATCATAATAATATACCATCAAAAACAGTATCTGCCATAATAATATACCATCAAAAACAGGTCCCTGAAAAGGCCGGGACAAGTGAATAAAAATGTCAAATCAAGTCTAAATATCTGATAATTGTATGACCAAACATAATAATATAAAAATATGAAGGAATAATAGGAAATACAAATATATAAAAATACAAAGGGAATACAATGACATTATTAAGAAATGAAAGAACAAAATGTAAAATGTGACTGGAATTAAAGATAAATAAATTTGCATAGATTTGAGCACTTTGAAGAATTTGAGGCAAGGAAACTTGAAAAATAAAAAAATCAAAGCAAATCTGTATGTAAAGCACAATAAGGAGAACTGCAGAGGCTACAAAGCAACTGAAACAAAGAATCATGCCACTATAGAGAAGATCAATTATTCCATGACAATAGAATAATTCAGTTCCAACATAACTTGCGGTTTAAAGCAAATCAGCATTAATTCTACAAAACTCTTGAAAGTAAGAAAGGACTGACCACAAAAAATGAAAAGCCTGACAAAGTAACCCTAACATTTGGGACAAGTTTGTGGGACAATAGGAGTCACAATAGGAAAGTATATGGGCCAAGCAATTTGAGCTCCATGGATTCTGACTAATGTCATTGACAAACCCATCCTTGAGGGTTTTGGAAGCATCAGAAAATAAAAAATGGTTAACAACTGGAAGGCCATTTCTAATTGAAAAGGAGAAAGGAGGAGGAAAAGGGAAATGACCCTGAAAATTGCAGGGTGCAGACTCATAACCTGTTTCCCAACAACATCCAGCTAGTCCTGAACATAGAATTTTGATCATTTGAAGTTACAATGGCACTGAAAAAAGTGGTTTATGACTTATGACTATCACAGGGTCATGTGATTGCCATTTCTGATTTTTCCAGCAGGCTTCTGATAAGCAAAGTCAATGGAGGAAGTCAGATCTGTTTAATGACACTGTAATTCAGTTAACAATTGCAATAATTCACTTAATAACCAAGGCTAAAAAGGTCGCATATTTGAGCACAACTCACTTAACAACTATTTTGAGTGCACAGGATGCAAACAGACCACCTGTTTGCAACATCTCAAAGCAGCCACATGTTTTTCTAAGACTGAATCCAAAGAACTGCATACTATATCATCTCCTATTAATTTGAGGCACCAAGAAGTAGCAGTATCTTTTGAAGGTAGGCTGCTAAATTTAACGAAACTCAAATGCTTTTATGAATACAGGTAGTACTTGATTTACAACCATTTGTTTAGTAACTGTTCAAAGTTACAATGGCACTGAAAAGACCGACTTATGATTGTTTTTCACACTTACAACCACAGCAGCATCCCCATGGTCACGTGTTCAAAGTCTGGATGCTTGGTAATTGGCATGTATTTATGACGGTTGCAGTATCCCAGGGTCTGTGGTCACCTTTTACAGCCTTCTGACAAGTAGAGTCAATGGGGAAGCCACATTCAGTTAACAACCATATTATTATCTTAACAACTGCAGTGATTCACTTAATAACTGAGGCAGGAAAGGTTGTAAAATGGGGCAAAACCCACTTAACATCTGTCTTGCTTAACAACAGAAATTTTGGGCTCAATTGTGGTCATAAATCAAGCTCTACCTGTATGTGCACTTGTAACTAATTCAGACATATTTGGGACCTGAAATGGAAATCCAAGTACAATATAAAATATGAATGTCTTCTGAAGGCAGCTATGCGACTTAGGCCAGCTAAATAAAACTCTTTCAAAACACTGGATTTTAATTTTCATAATTACCAAATTATGGATTTGAAATTGAACATATATGAATAATTCTAGGCTGGAAAAGACTAACAAAACAAGAAATAGAAGAGCTAAAAAGGAACATACTATAAAATTTAGAGTAGGTCAATGCAATGCAATGCAAATAAACTTTATCAACATTATTTTATTATTTCTTAGATATAATACAATACTGAATATTCTGAAAAGTGTAATAAAGCAAAAAAAATTCTATAACAAGAAAAAAGATACATTTGATGACATCAAAAGATGGATATTAATGTGTTTTGTAACACTAATCCTTAAAAGGGCAGAGGAAACGGAAAGTAATAGTAGTCTTGTCTTTTTTAACAAAGTCTTCACATGGCATTTACCATTTCAGCAGAACACTAATCAGGATTTGAAACCTTTCTTCTCCAGTATTTTAATATTTTAAACTAACATATATTATTGATTTTTGTCCTAAACATAATCCATTAACTAAGTCTCTCAAACAAAGGTTGTTGGTTTTTTTTTTGCAAATCTCACTGGTAAAAAGGAAAATAACCCCTCAAATATATAATTTTAAGTATTCTTTATTAAAAAGATTTTTTGAAGGGTGGCAAGCCCACAGTCCCTCTCCCCCAGCATATTAACCCTATTTTTAAAAATCTGTAGTAATAGAAGTTTCAGATAAGTCAGTTTGTGACATGCATTTTTAACTGGATAATCCACTGCAACATTTTAACAGTTAATTTGACTGTTATCTGCTACAGTTAGAATGAGCTATCACCCATACATATACATATAGTTCATATATTGAACTATAACTCCTTTGATTCACAGCAAGCATAAGAATTGGTTGAGCTTATTCCATCCCATTTAGGAACATGAGATGTTACTTATAATTAAAACTGCCACTATTTTTCTGTTTCCATTTCAAGCCCCAGTGCAAACACAGCATTGAACATGCAGTGATAGTGTGATTCATGCAGTGCTCACACAAAAACAGATAGATCACCACTACCTGGAGGGTCTGAACTTGCTGGCCTGAGGCAGATGCCACCTGAGCCTCAGTCTGCAACTGGACAGCAGTAACACCACCCTGCTGCTGGGAACAGGAACAGGAAGATCTTGAAACTTGGCAGGAGGAAATGCTCAAGACAAGATTAAAAAAAAAACTGCCAGAAGAGACAACAGGCCCTACAAGGAGGAATGAGTGAGTCCATTTCTAATGTGGTAGCCTATAAATGTTTAATCTGAATATTATTCTCTGGTCAAAAAGAAGCAAAGTACACCTTTTCTCAGTGCAAAGTTTGGAAGCTCTAAATAAGGACAGAAAAGAAACAGATGGCTGACTTGTGGCTTCTGGAAGGAAGAAATCTGAACACACTGATATTTGTGTTGCACCTAAATCAGTGTAAGCCTTATACTGTGATCTCTCTCAGAAAAAAGCATTGAAATTTAAGAAATATAGATAACAAAAACAACCCCAGTGTGATAAGCCTAACCTAATTTACATTAATCCAAGAGATCTCTAACTTTATACGTAGTACTGTAGTTAAGTATTAAATTATCTTATGCAGACATCACCCACAAACAAATCGTTACATTAGTATTAGATCTGGCCAAGAAATAGACATACCGTTTAGTTTTCATAATTATGTTTTAATGTACAGAGATTGAATGTGCCCTTGTAGGGCTATGCAAACCATATGGAAGTACAATTCATTTTGGCAGAAATTCTAGCAGAAGCGATGCTTCTTTTGCAGCAAAAAGATAACCCAATATTTTGCACAATTCTAACAATGAATATGGAAGTACCTATTCTTCTGGGCACTTAAAACTGTTAAGAACCAACATACTGAAATCTGAATTACAAATAACTGTCATACCTGTTGCTGTATTTGTCCAGCCTGCACAACTATCTGTTCTGTTGAGCTACTGCTGTTTGTGGTGTACTGCTCCATAGTTTTCTATTGATTCTTTATCCAATCTTCAATCAGAAACCTAAAAGAAAATATAAACATTATTGTCAATGTGTAACGAGAGCAAGTTATCTGGGAACCCTAAACTATCGAAGTGGGTCCAACTGCAACATAGTAAAATGGTAGAAATTGGGAAACAAAGAATTTCCAGGTGAAGCAGAATTTCAAAAGGGAAACTTACTGATGGCATTAGGGGCAGATGACTGGGCTAAAGTACTGAGCCTCTAGAAGTTATGAGAGAGAGGATTCTCTTTTCCCACTTATCAAGCATTTTTTTTACTATAGGTATTACTGCATTTATTACTCAGTTTATACCTTCTTATCCTCTTGGGAAATTTTACTCATTTTACCCCCATCAACAATAGGCAAGGTAATAGGCAAACTGTTCAGTGGGAAATTTGGTTTACATCCTCTTGGAAAGAAATTTATAATTGTCAATAACAAACATCTGATAGTTTCCTACTTAACAGCTCTAAGCATATTGGCTTGCCTTTCCCAACCATCATAGGTGAAGATATGGTGCTATAAATTAGGTAATTATCTGTAGGGAATTAGGATTGGCTGAGACTGAAGTAATGGAAGTACCTCCCAACAGATCCAAGCATGAGGTAGGTTGAAACCAGCAGCAATGGGACTACAATGGTTTAGGTAAACAACATTCAAATATTCACATGTTCTAATTAATTTTGCAGGACACTGCTAGTGTTAATTCAGTCAAGAAACTGGAATTGTTTTCCATCAAATGTATTTGTACAAGACACAGTATTTCAACAAATCCTACTGATGTTGAAATCAGAATGGGTCTGATTTCCTTCTAAATTCAGTTGTGAGGCCAAGGAGGAGACAAGCAGGCAATACGATTGTGAGATTTTTTTTATTAATGAGTGGAATAACTTCCTCCAGAAATTGTGAGTGCTGCAACACTGGAGTTTTTAAGAAAAGATTGGACAGCCATTTGTCTGAAATGGTATAGGGTTTCTGCTTGACCATGGGGTTGGATTAAGAAGACTTCCAAGGTTCCTTCCAACTGTTATTTTGTTAATACTAAATTCTATCCTTTTTGTTTTCAGCAGAAAAATGATACACATTTGTTGAATTACAGAGATAGCCAATTGAAAACTTATATTTGAAATATTACCTTCCTTTCTCTATTTTAACTACATGTTAAGCTTACTTGCATATAAACAGTAGTTAATTTGATTAGCTTTTTTTAAAAAAAAGCCAGTAATACAACCCATTCCCTTTCTGAGAATTCTAGATTGGGCCACAAAGCATGGTCTCTGTAAGCTTTTATGTTCAATGGTATAATATTTAAACAAACAAAGAACATAATGAAACCACAAAACAAAAACAAATCTATTGTTCCCTAACCTTGAATTTAAGAAATCCTATGCTACATACTATAGAGTATCCCTTTTGTCATATGGAACTATGTTGAAAGCCACTAAATCATTTTGTACAGGAAGTACATAAAAAGATTTCACGCACAAACAAATACAATAAATCGCCATAACGTTATTCTAACATGAGAGAAGAAAACATGCCTTAACTCCACCGTTTATTGAAAGGCTCTTCTTTCGGGTTACCGGTCAGTCTATGCAATGTACATTTGTAGTAAGGTATGAGAGCAGCTTATAACGGGCATAAACAGCAGTGGCTTTCATCTGCGGCAGATTATTTTAGTATAATTGTAACCCGATATGTCAGGAAAACTCCTTTGTTTTGTGTCATGGGAAAAAGCAGCTACGAAGAGGCCTCGGTTACAATATCGGTCTCGACCGAAGGCGTACTTTTTAGAGGCAAAAATTTGGCAGAGCAGCTGACGGAGGAACTCAGCGCTCCCAGCCCCGCGGTGTTCGGTTACAGACCGTGCCCTGAAAGGCGTGCTAGTGAAACTGACCTCCAGGGCCAGAGGCCGCCAAACGCAGGATGGCGAACCTCTTACACAGGCCACTGAAAGCCGCCCCGTGAAGCCACCGGAGGAAACGCCCCACGGGCTTTCTCTCGTCCTCTTCCACCAGCGAAGGCCACACAAAGGCATCTCCGAAGGTCCTCCGGCGGTCCCGCGGGGACCGGCCGAGCAAGACTGGACTACCTAACCCTATTCGCCCCAAACAGTGACATCCCGGTTCCCACGCCAGCCACCTATCCCACTTCGATGCAGGTTCCGGGCGCCAACGGGCCACAGCCACTCGCTGCCCCAGCGCTCGCCCAGCCCTAGCCCGCGCGCGGCCTTCTGACTGGCCACTCGGCCCCGCCAATCCCGGCTCTTGGGCCGGCGCTCGGGGGCTCCATATTGGCTGCTCGAACTCACCGTGCCTTGCTCCCCCGGTTCGGGTCCCGCTCTGATTGGCTCCGCCACCGGTCCCCGAAACCCAATCAGCGCCTCCACTCAGCCGCCGCGCAAAATGGCGCCCAACCCCCGAAGCCCAACAAAGAGAAGGCGAGGGTGCCCTCGCGCAGGCGCGGTAGAAAAGTTCCTCCCGCGGATGCTTGCGCTGGTTTAAAACTGCACGCATGCGTTGGCTTCTTTCGAACTGACGGGTGCGTTTGGACCGTTTCTGTTCCCTTTCAACCCCTCCATTCTCGAGATGGCTTTTCTACGCATGTGCGGGACAATTTTTTTTCCCCAGAAGCTTTTTTTTCAATGGCACTTCACGGATCCCCCTTCTTTCTATAACGCATGCTCTTGGCCGGTGCCATAGAGTCCTCTTCCTAGGCAGGCCCACGGGAAGGCTGACATTTTGTGTGTTTTGTTTAAGGGGCTCTCAAAGACGGTTGCCATAACAGAACTTAGAACTTAGTGGGAGGCGAAACTGATTGCTGCCGTTGTATATGTAGGCTGGTGGCCGGTGTGGTTCTTTTTTTCCCCTTACTTTCGCCATTGCTGGCTTAGAGAGTTCGTGGGCGGGGGCGGGCTAAGGAAAAAGACGTCATGCCTTGGAGGCGCCTCGAAGGGCAGCCGCCCGCCCTTTGGTGCAACTTGGCCGGTTGTCTCAGAAACTTTGTTGTGGCCCTGGGTAGGCCTTTTCACACGAGAAGGCGAAGGATGTGTTAAAAAGTCTCAGAATTAATTTTTCTTTGGGTGGGGGTGGGGCGGAGGTTATCGCTATGTAACCATGCCCTAATTCGTATTTGATAGTTTGGGTTTACAGAAATTATATATATAATATATATTTAGTAGTCATTTCTCTTTGTTTGCTTTTCTTGCCATGAATGTGAACATTATTATTTTCTAGTCCTTGTAGCTGAAAAAAACCCCTTGTGACCCACCCAGTTATGGCTAGTACCCGGATTTCTGGAAATGAAGAAAGGGTTTGTAGTGGAGTTTTTTAAAAAAATTATTGCAATTCAGTTTTGAATTCTAAAGATAGTTTTAGCTGGTCTCTTAAAAAAAAACACCTTGCTATGGAGGATTGATTTGTGCAGGAAAAAAATCCTAAATCATATTTGTAAAACTTGGAATTAATTTTTCCATACGCTTCACTGCCACATAATACGCTAGCAATATATACTGCTCAAAAAAATAAAGGGAATACAAGCAGAAGACATCGGGGATCTGAATGAATGAAATAGCCTTATTAAATACTTTGTTCATTACATACAGTAGTTTTGTGTTCCCTTTAGTTGTTTGAGCAGTATATAAACTACTGTATGTAAAGAACAAAGTGTTTAATAAGGCTATTTCATTCATTCAGATCTCGGATGTCTTCTGCTTGTGTTCCCTTTATTTTTTTGAGCAGTGTAGTTCTACCAAATAGGTTATAATACGATCCATTTTCAGTACTGCTTTTTATATTTTATCCATTCTCTAATAATACATTCTGCAATGTTTAAGTCAGTGCTGTTTTCCTTTTAACAAAGTGGCCACTATCTACTAGAAACTTTATGGGGCCAAGAGGAATAGTTCCAAATAAATATGCTAAAAGAAAGGTGAGGCATGGAGCCTAATAGAATAGAACAGAATAGAATTCTTTATTGGCCAAGTGTGATTGGACACACAAGGAATTTGTCTTTGGTGCATATGCTCTCAGTGTACATAAAGAGACAAGATACACTCATCAAGAATCATAAGGCACAACACCCAGTGACAGTCATACAGTACAATAAGCAATCAAATCATACTAGAAAACAATATCAATATAAATCGCAAGATATAAGCAATGAAGTTACAGTCATGCAGTCACAAGTGGGAGGAGATAGCCAACAGGAACCATGAGAAGACCAATAGAAATAGTAATGCAGCCTTAGTGAATAGTTTGACAGTTTGAGGGGATTATTTATTTAGCAGAGTGATGGTGTTCAGGAAAAAACTGTTGTCTTGGTGTACAGTGCTCTATAGCATCGTTTTGAGGGTAGGAGTTGAAACAGTTTATGTCCAGGATGCAAGGGGTCTTCAGTATTTTCACAGCCCTCTTTTTGACTCGTGCAGTATACAGGTCCTCAATGGAAGGCAGTTCTAATTATGTTTTTTCTGCAGTTCTAATTATCCTCTGAAGTCTGTGTCAGTGGTGTCAGTGCATGTGTCTGGATATATATTTACTTCCATGCATATTGCATTGTTTTGCAGGCTATGGACCTTAGGCATGCAGAGGCTGTGTTTGCTATATTCTAAGTCATAAATCATGCTTGAAAATCACAGTGAGATAAAATTCCAAATTATGTGAAATTTAATGTGATCTGATTGAAATTCACTTAAGTGTGTTCTGTGAACATCACTTATATACTATATATTATACAACATCTATAATAATACATAAAAGTGCTTTTATATGATATATAAATTAAATTAGAATATTAATTAAATTAGAATAGATCATCTAAGGGCAAAAACTCTCCCAAATAATTTCTTCTTTGCAGATTGCAAAGAGGTAATAATTAGTCAAGGTGAAGCTCTCTTGTGTTTTTACCTTCTGCAGTGTTATTGATTATATTATAAAACAAACCATAATAAAAACTAACCCAATTTAAATAATGTATATTTATTTGAAAGTAACTGGAACTTGCATATAGTTCATTGGACCTATTGAAATTTTGATATGACTATTTTTTATTATTGATACAGAAAATGAAGGTTTAAGAATTGTTAATTGTTAATCACAGGTAATAAGCCTTTAATCCAGTACCACAGGTTATTAAGACAGAAATTGTCCTAAAGTTCCGCAGTAAGAGACATGTATCTTTAGAAAGAATAGAAGAGTTTTCTACCATTCTAATGTTTAGAGCATAAATGATTTGTTGATTGTTAGCATTAAATACTTAAATTGATTTTATGTTACAGCATAAGAGTTCCCCAGAATAGATTGCAGCATGAGTCTATATAAGAAGTTTCTCAAAATTTATTTTTATATAGCATGAAGCCTTAGATTTCAGTAACAAGAGATAAAATAATTACTCCCCTAAAGGTTTATAATTATTATTTTCCTGATATGTTTGTAGTGATGTATGTTTTCTTAGTGGAAACATACCAGATTCTACTATTTAGAAAAGCATGCTGAAAAATTCAGTGGCACTCTATAAAGTACTGGTGGCGTAATTCTCTGTTTTATAAATTCCCGAAGTGCTGTTCACAGAGTCCACAAATACCCTAACTCAGCAACTTTAGAACTTTGTTTCTAAAATAAGTTAACCAGTTGTGCCTGTTTTAACTATAGTTGCCGGTAGTCAGTGTAATGATTCCACTGAAGAATTTAAGAAATTCTTCAGTGGAATTTAAGAAAATGATTTAAGAAATCTTAAATCATTTAAGAAAATGATTGCTTAATTCAATGGAAGTTCCTTTTGAAGAAAATTATGACGATGATTCAAAACAAAAATGTAAAATTTCAGTTTTCCTAATACAAATTTAAAAATAAGAAAGGCAGTTGAAATTAAAATAAAGCCAATTTAGTATCAAATCTCCACAAAGAGGAGGAGCCTGAATCTAGGTGTTAGACTTTAGAAAAGTCTCTTCTGTTTCTTTGCACAATGTACAACTGTGAAAGGAGAGAAAGAGACTTTAATATTTATGTGGCTATATGCCAGGAGAAGTGATCCTTTGGATATTAAGAGAAAACAGTTTTGAACTTATTGTAGGAAATCAAGAAAACGTCTGAGAAAGTGGCAGTTGCAAGCCAGTGTAGTACTATTGTTCAGAAAACTAAATGAAATCACCAGGAGTTAAGCTCAATTTATGGATGCTGGCAGCATATGTTACTGAAGGCATAAAGCATATTTTTATTGGAAATAAATTCTATTTCATTATTTTATTTTGTGTATATCTCAAAAGAAGCTATTTTATATAGTAAGAAATTTAGTAAATACATTTTAAAATCTCTCGTGTAGCAGTCAGCAGCTTAAATTGTGATATTATCTTTATATATTGCCTTACATTTTCTAATTCTGGAATTTTATGTCATATATTGAGGCTTCTCTTTCATTTTTACCCAGATTAAATATGTGCAGGGAGATCTTTTTACCTGTCCAGAAACAGATTCCTTGGCGCATTGTATTAGTGAGGATTGTCACATGAGTGCTGGCATAGCTGCTATTTTTAAGAAGAAGTTTGGTGGTGTTCAGGAACTTTTGAACCAACGTAAGTAAAGAGCCACGGTAGAGCAGTTTATAGAACCACAGAATCTAGGTACTATACAGTAAAAGTGAGCATTATGCAAGTAGATTTCTTCAAATGGGAGATACTTTTTTTCCCTGTCCTGCTCCATTAATACCTTTATAATATGTTCCAGATGGGTTTTTTTGAGTGGGGGAGTTTCTAGACTAGCTTTTGAGGACATTTAGTGATCAGAGATAATTGCCCCTTCTTATTTCATTGTTTCCATGAGAAACAATTTAAAACAAGTATAAACATAGTTAACAGTAACAAAAATAATACAATTATTAAATAACAATCAGTAGTTAAGCTTGCCTCAGAAGAGGTTTAACTTGCTGTAGCTATATGACTCTTTCAAATGGAGCTACTAATTTTCATCATTGTATGCTCCTGCTTTGTGAAACAAGCAGCCAGAAGTTCATTACTTTTGTTTAAAAGTATCTAAACAAGGCCTGTGTTAGCAGCAGCAGCAACAACAACAGATGAATAGAACCACTAGGTGATTGAAGAGCTTACTTTGTACGTTAGCTTTATGCCTGGGACTTTGGAGACTATTGATGGGACAGGAATTGTATCAGTACATTATAGTTTTTAAATGTGCCCTATATGTAGACCATGGGTGTCAAACTCACTGTGTCACATTGCTGTCGTGACATACTGATGTTTTTCCCTTTGTGTCGCTGGAGGGTCGTGGCCTGCATGTAACACATCTGGCCCATGGGCTGCCGGTTTGACACCCCAATATAGACTATTAGTACACTTGTAACCTGTTTATTCAGTTTTACTGCCTAGTATAATTTGGAATTGTAACTTGGAAATGTTAGAAATATAACAGTGATCATATTACCTCACAATTGTAGAACAAATCTTATATAAGCACTTATCTAATTTTTACCTACACTTGATTAAGTGTAGTTCATCTGTAACTCACTGAATCCTATGCTGTAAATTTTTCATATATGGTCAATTTATATGTTGTTTAGTTTCTTTCTAAAAATACATGAGAGTAGGGGAAGACCATAGTGGTTTCTTATATGTTGTTACGATAGTTTTGAAAAATATTTTTTTCAAACATATTTTCAGTATTCTGGAGATTAGGAATTAATTGATTTTTCTTAAAAAAAAATCTAACATAGACAAGAAGACTGGAGATGTGGCTATTCTGAAGAGAGAAACTAGATACATATATTACTTGGTATGTCATTGGGCACATGATTGATATTTATTCTACAGATAAATATATGATTTATGCATCAAGAATTACGATTGGCAAAAGTTAAACATCCTCTCCATTGACAAATATTGCTGAAATTTTTAATAGTTTCTCTGAAGGAATTGCTATAGAAAAGCAATGTTTGCTGCATGAGAGATGAGCTGTAGTAGTGCAGTGGTTAAAATGCAACATTGCAGGCTAATTCTGCTGATTTGCAGCAGTTCAGTTCTCACTGGTTCAAGGTTGACTCAGCCTTCCATCCTTCTGAAGTCGATAAAATGAGGACTCAGATTGTTGGGAGCAATATGCTGACTCTGTAAACTGTCTAGAGAGGGCTGTAAAGCACTATGAAGCAGTATATAAGTCTAACTGCTATTGCTAATACTATCTAATAAGTTTTCACTTTACATCAGATAATCACGGTTTTCCTGTGATAAGTGGTATTGTTTCAATTGTAATCAAAGATATTCAATGATTCATGAAGTTTTACTTCGATCTCTTACAAATCATTTGAAATGATTAAACCAAATCATTTAGAAGTAACATTCTAAATCAGTTAGATTTCTTCTAAATAATTTGTGTTTATAATTTGAATATATTCCTATTATGTCTGTCTGAAAGCAAGTAGTGAATGGGTCTAAAGGATTTAATTAAACTTGATTCATTTATCATTATCCTCTAAATTATCATCCAAAAAGATATTTTAGAATTTATTCTATTTCTGCTTTTTTTTCACTAGACAGCACACATTATAACACCTAAGAATTCCTTTGACTGATGAGTTAGAGTGCCATTTTATATTTATTATTAACCACTACATCAGGGGTCCCCAAACCCCGATCCATGGACTGGCACTGGGCCACGGCATGCCAGAAACCAGGCTCCGCAAACAAGTAAAGCCCCATCTGCGGGATGCAGGCAACATGTGAAATCATGCCCCCTCTAGTCCATGGAAAAAACCTCCATGGAACCAGACCGTGGTGCTCAAAAGGTTGGGGCCGATGCAATACATAATCAATGAAAACTTTTGAGGATCATTATATGACTCTTTCCCAATGCAGTCTATAGAACCCCATTACAGTAATTAATGTATTAATTTCATAAACATTAATTTTAAAGATTTAAAATCTAATACATGACCATAAGATATTAGTTAATTGCAATCCTTTGTATGTCTATCCAGAAGCAAAGTGCGTTGGATTTGTTCCTGGGTTCAGGCTGCTATTTGAAATGTGTATCAAGGATTTCCCACTGAATTGACAAGATTTCTAAGTAGACATATAATCAAATCTAAAATGTGTCTAATCTACATTTTACCACTTTTTAGATTTCAAAGAACAAATATTTTCATAAACCTACATACGACAATTTACGGAAGAGTTTAGAAGCTATGAAAATCCATTGTCTGAAAAATGCAGTAACTCACATTTCTATGCCAAAGTAAGCTCATTTTTATACTATAAAGTTACTATATTATATTTACACATTGACAAAATAGTTTTTCATTAATTGAAAATCTACTTTTTTATTTATATTGAAATATTTTGTCTTTGTAAAGGCTCTAAAGAAAGGCTTCATAATAAGTCCAAAAGAACTGGAAGAGCTGCTGACTTTTTAGATTAAGCACATTCAGAACATATTTTTGTATATTTAAAGCAAAAGACCTGTTTTCATTAAATTTGAAGGTGTTATTAAATGGAAGAGAATACTTTTCAAGTTCTGATATATGATTATATAACACAGAAAACGAATAGTGTTTGAGAGCATCACACTTCTATAGCTTGAAAAATGTGACCTAAAATGAAGCTGCTTGTTAGATGGTCATAATTATGGATGATTTTTTGTAAAAAAATCTAGATTTTAGTTTAGTGATATATCTAATAACTAGTGGATGAATTTTAGTTTCTTAGAATGTTAGATGGCCATAATTATGGATAATTTTTTTTAAAAAAATCTAGATTTTAGTTTAGTGATATATCTAATAACTAGTGAATGAATTTTAGTTTCTTAGAATGTTACACACATACTCATATTTTTGTGAGCCACAAGACTTTTTTCTACATGTGGGCTAATATTAATAATGGGGATGTTTCTTTAGAAGAAATCAATAAGTGTGACTATTGAGATATTTGCCATGCAATTAGTATTGTATCATATTTGCACCTAATATGTTGGTTTGAACTAATCCTTGTTTTGGCACTGCTTATATGCTTGCTATAAATCATCGTGAAATAAATATTTCAAAGAAAATATCCCAAAAAGACATCTTGTATTCTCTATATTTCAGGATTGGTTGTGGACTTGACCGACTGGACTGGAAGAAAGTTTCAGCAATGCTTGAAGAACTATTTGAAGATACAAATATTCATATTACAGTTTATACTCTTTAATTCCTAGTATACTTGTCTTTTCTGTTTGTTGTTATATCCTTGTACCTTAACTGGCATAGACTGATAGAATTATCTCAATTCCAGTATCCACAATTCTTTAATCTGCTCTACTCAATTTTTTTTTAAAAGTCAAAGTGTGCATTCTAGTGTTCAGATACTTTGTGTGTGTATCTCCTATTTAGCAATTGGAAGATGTTATTTTAAGAAAAACACTAAATAAAACTGAATTTTTTTGATCTAGTTGGCAATCATATGGAAGAAATTAGAATAAGGTGGAAAGTTATTTTTCAGTTAAAGATTTAAATGTTTACAAAAAAATCAGATGTTCACATATATAAATAAAAGAGTTTTTCCAAATACGAGTTTTATGTATTTTGAAATATTGCAGTATATCAGTTGCACATTAAAATTATTCCTGTCCACCCAGGTCCATTGTTGAAATGTATGGGGTGCTATTTAAACATTCCATGAACAAGTTCATACACATCATAGAATGCTGGATCAGATTTGCTTAGATGGTTTCTTCAACAGAGTACTTATTGCTAAAGTAGCAAATGAGTGCTAGATAAAATAATTTAGTGTGAATATGAGGGCAATTTTTGACTTATCTCCAGGCCAAATTTATAATAAAAATGGATAATGGAATAAAAATCATATTTTAAATCTCTTATATGAAAGAGGTCTTTTCAAATTAGAAGTGTAATTGGGGACAACTTACTGAAAACTAGGTGTGTTTAGTGGGATTGAATTCTTGTCATTTGTTTAATTTTTTTAAAATATAATAAAAATACTTTAAATAAATTTTATAAGCAGCTGAGCCAACATTCATTAGGAAATTATTTCTCCTTGATTAACAGAGACCAAACTTTTTTATAATATATATGTTAATCAGTTCACAAGTGCAAAAATATTTCTACCTCCCTCAACCAATGCTTTGTGAATGGTTATTGTCAATAAAATAATTAGTAATCTGTTTCCCTTTAACATTTCCTTTTGATTTCTCCTATTCACTGCATATTAATTTTAAAATTTTAAATATTAAAAATACACAATTGTTAAATTTATTTTTTGAAGTTCTTTGAATGGGACTTTTCTAAACTTATAAGTGATAGAACTTTGCTTTGATTCTGTTCTTTGTTGTTTATAATGTTTTTTCTTCTATGTGTATAACAGCACTGCAGGTTTATGTATTTAAAAAAAATCAAATCCCTACATGCACCATAATAAATGTATTTTTAGTCTATCAGCATAGCAGTGTGTCAGCTGGAGACTTCTGGTGTTTCCTGTTTCAAAGCAGCTCTGGAAAACTGAGTTGAGAGTCCCAAATGTTAAAGAGTATATCATGCTTGTTGCTCCATGGGTTGACACATTTTTTCCTGGAGAAACAGAAAAACAGGTACAAAGTGGTTTTGTCAGCAATATGGTGTTTTATTTCTTGCAAAATAGGTGAACTAACATAAACATTCCTTATTTTGGAGGGAGTTTGATTTCTTCACTGTTCTAAATTCATAAAATTCATTTGACACCCTTTATGTAGCCAGAGACACTTTCATAATAGCTTCTTCAAATCTCTCGATAATTTTATAGAGATTGAGATTTTTGAGATTGAGATTTTTACCATGTAGGATATAAAATAGGAGGCAAATAAATTTCCTAAACAAAAAAAATTAATGTTATACTTTTAAGATTCTAGGTTAATTTTATTGTAATTATGTTTGTTTTAATTGATTAAAATACTCTAAAATATTTATGTTCTTTTTTATATTCTGATTCAAATTGATGTGATTTGCAGCATGGAATTTGTACTGCAGAAAATGCAGTACCTCTTGAAAAATGCTGCACTATAATTTTTATATTTCTGTTTAAACAGCGTAGCAGATGGATTAGAGAGACCTAGTTTAGTGTTAGAGCACAGATGTCAAACTTGCTGCATCACATTGCCATCACATGATGTTTTGCTACGTTTTTTGCCTTCGTGGAGCTGGGGTGGGCGTGGCCTGGGTATGACGCATCCAGCCCATGGGCCACCAGTTTGACACCCCTGTGTTAGAGAATTCCTTTGCATTCAGAAATACTGTGTTTAAAAACCAAGAAAAACCCATTAAAAACCAAAATTAAATTTATGATGATCTGAAAAAGTGCCCTAAATGGAGATTTCAAAATCACACTTAATACTAACCTCAGTGCAAAAGTTCAGCAAGCTTTTCATCATAAAATTGGAAGTTCTCTTGAATGTCTTCCCAGGGTGTAAATGCCTTTGCTTCTCCCTCCTGCTCTACAAAGTTTTGCCAGAGATACTCAAAATCTTGAGGTTTCATGATCCTCAATTTACAACCAGCTGTTTTCATTTTCTTCAAGGCAGCTTGTATGTCAGGTTCCTCCCACATGAATAGACGACCTACCGCAATGGAGAGATGTAGGTTCTTATTCTTTTGAAGTGCTTTGACTATCCGATCAGCACAGCCTACACAGGGGCTACAACTGGCGTACCAGGTGACACTGTAGCGCAAGCCAGACTCGCACTTGGGCAAGATGGTATTGAAGAAGGCATCTTCTGCATGGGCTGCTGCATGTTCATCTTCCAAGTAGCCCCGTAATATTTTTGACTCCTTGCCCTGAATCTCTATGATGTAGCATAGGAAGGTCTTGTTTCTTCCTGAACTGTATTCAACATTCTTGAACTGGAAATTGAAAAAGAAGGCTGGAAGCCGGTCCCTGGAGAGAGGAGTGAAAGTATCAGTGTGGATACAGAGGTTATAATGTAACTGCTTATACAGTTTCGATTTTGTTAAGGTAATTTTATGACAACACTTGTTCCCCAAAGTATACAAGTGGGAAGTAACTTGACAATAGCTATTTCCCCCTTACAGTTTATGTAGAAGAAACCTCACTAATAAGTATTGTGGAGCTATGGAATAGGAATTGCTAGGAATTTCTTTGACTTGAGAAAAAGTAAAAAGAGATGAATCACACAATATTACAACTGTTACCAGCTTTTTTTTTTAGAGCAATTTTTTTCCCATTGTTTAAATGTATTGGGCAACATTTCTCTCCTGGATAAAAAAAATTAATAGTATTTCAATTCAGTAGTTTAATCTATTGGGATTTAAACGGGAAAGTTGTGCAAAGGGTAGGCTGTGTACTGTGTGCTATGTACTGTTTTTGTATTCTATTGAAAATACAGCCAATTAAAAGCATAATTTGCATTTTGTTCATTTTCTTATTTTCTTTTACAATGGTGGTGCAGTCTACTAGAGAAGTATGTAATTATTCTACATTCTAAAGCAGTAGCCAGTAAGCACTTTACTCACATTTTCTTTACTTTTCTACCAGTTTCCCCCTCAGAATAGATTTGTTTTAACTCATACATGTTACCCAGTCAATGTTATTTTATATAAAAGAATAAAATCAATAAAGCACAAATAGTTCTTATTTTACTGAAAACGGGTGACATAATTCTTGAATCCTTGAAAATAAACCTTTAAAAACATTTAGCACTTTTCTTTAATTGCAATGTACTTTAAATAACTTTTATATCAGAAGCCTTGTGGAAAATATATGTAAATCATATAATGTCTTCCTTTCTTTATTATTCTTTTAAAGATTCTCAAGTACGTGTTTAGTGAGACGTGAATGTGTGAGAATACTGCAGAATATTTTCAATGGTAAATTGGTAGGAAAGGAAAAATGCTTAATTTTCCTGTCCTGTTTTTTTCTCCCAGTGCCCCAAGTGACAATATTAACAATACTAAGTAGCCTAGCTGTTGCAGTGTAAGATGATGGTGTAGAAACAGTGTGCTTGTACCTCCAAAACACTTACGAGTCTTTTTTTGCAAGTCTGTGGCAATAGCAATGGATAAGATATTTTTTGGGGCCTTTTCATTGCAGACGATCTCTAATGCCCCATCCCTTCTACTCCAGTCCAGTCCAATTAAAAAGTTAAGAAGGAAAGCAAAGCAATCTTCATAACGTATGTATTCATAGACTTTGGATGCATGCATGTCTTCCTTATAATGATCATTGCCAGGAAATTCAGCTGTCAGCACCTCTTCAATTATCCTGATTTGTTAGGCAGTTGATCTATACTGCTGTGAAGTATGAGATATACAGATTTTAAATTAAGCTCTCCTTTCTGTATAATACTGATGTACAATTTATATATGCTGTTGGAAAGTTGAAGTTAGAAAACTTTAAGTCTTTATTTTGAAAAATTGTTCATCCCTGGTTTTCCTCTGGGTTCCAACTAGCAAACTTTTATACTACACATTTTTTGATAGCATGCTCACTATTAATGAATACTGAAGTAGTTTTCTCATTATTTTTATTTACCCTAGGAATTACAGGTAGCTATAAATTTAGAACAGTTTATTTAGTGACCGTCGAAGTTACAACAGCGCTGAAAGATATGACTTATGACCCTTTTTCACACTTCTGACCATTGCAGCATCCTGTTGGTCATGTGATCAAAATTTGGACGCTTGGGAGTTGACTCACATTTATGACCGTTGCAGTGTCCAGGGATCATGTGATCACTTTTTACGACTTTCTGACAAGCAAAGTCAATGGGGAAGCCAGATTCACTTAACAACTGTGTTACTAAGTTAATAACTACAGTGATTCACTTAACAACTATGGCAAGAAAGGTCATAAACGGGGGCAAAATTCACTTAACAAATGTCTCAATAACAGAAATTTTGGGCTCAATTGTGGTTGTAAATAGAAGACTACCTGCATATTCATATGCTGTTAGGCAAATATTTTCAGTCATTTCAATATGATTATATGAAGGGTGCATCTTGAAAATAATTGAATCTTCCACCTCATAAAATTGTTTTTTTTTTTTAAAAGAAAGGATAGATTTTGTTTGGCTAAATAAAATTGCAATAAAATAAATGGCCAGATTGCTCTATTGTTGACAGACAAAGCAGAAAATTTTGTGATATGTTTGGGATTAAAAAAATGATTATTTCACGAGATTTTCTGAACTACAGTACAATGTAGTTTCATTTCCACATTGAAATAAAATATAGAAGCCCAAAAAGTGATGGTGGGCTGTGCACAAGAGAGTTATTGGGTGTCACATTAGCATTCTTGTACTAGTGAATGGATTGGTCTTTATTTAGTCTGTATTGAAGTATTTTGAACCTCTTACTTCTAGATTAGTTCTTTTATAAAAAGTTACATTTTTAACATTCTTCTGCCTGAAGAGAGCCATCTATCTACCTGGAGATCAGTGATAGGATGCTATTCCTGCTAAGTTGCTTATGTCATAAAACTGGTTATAAAGGAAACTGGCTTTTAAAAAATCGTTATGGATTTCAGGTTTTGGCGACTATGCTGACTAGGATTATGTCTGGGTACCATAGCAATTTCCATTATCCTTGATTAGTGGACTTTCCTGCTTCTTACTCCTCTCATTCATGCTGGAAATCAAGCACCAATTACTTTCTTTTTAGTGGGTATCTTTGGGAATGTGATAACTGATAAAGAAAAAAAACAGCAACTCATCATTTGGGCTAGAAGGGGAAAGTGCTAGAACTCTTGTCAGTTTCACCTGGTTAAAGTGTGATGGGGACAGGTTGAGGGTTACATCATATTTACCTGGCAGGGGAGATAATATAATCATGAACTGGTTCTAACTACTTAATTTTGGCTGCAGAACAATGTAGTGTAAATGAATGATCCATATATCTCAAGAAATGTACATGGCTACCTGTAGAATAACGTGTTGAAAAATGGAACAAAGAATAACCTTAATTCTAAAAACGGATCAGGTCATAGGACATACAATTCCACAGATACATCCACTTGGGGCAGAGTTAAAAGAAACTTTGGCAAGAAAGCAAACTTGTCATCTAGTGATTGTAGCTGAAATGTTTCAACTGCCAGGGATAATTAGGCAGCACTGTTGTTATTCTTAAGGTTTTTAATTCCTCATTAGCTAAATGTCTTTTTTCATCATGCTAATATGTAAATAATTGAAACTATAACTTAATTTTGTGGCCACGGGGGTGCTGTAAATCTTAGAATAATACTGTTTTATGGATAAAGCGTTTAAATTAAACCTGACAAAAAAACAGGCATCTTATTGAAGATGTAAACAAATTTAACAACATTACAAAAGTAGGCTACTAATGTTCCTTTTATTTTAAATAAGACTCAATCTATTAAATGAAAGTAATTTGACACAGACTCAACTGAAAATTTTAGGACTGGGATAAAATTCCAATATATAATCATTCTAATCTAATCTATGATGACATTGTTGCGATGATGATATGAGGCTGATGGTGAGAAAGACCTCACCATGTATATGACCTTTAGCTTCTTGGAGATAACATGAAATATAAATATAATCAATAAATTAAACAACATGCTTTCCTAGTTCCCAGGGTACATATTTTCTAATTTGTTTTTCCAGCAGTCTAAACAGAACTGCCAGCATTACAGACTCTGCCTTCCATGAACCTATTTAATTTGGGGCCAGTCACTCTCTCTGAGTCCAACTCACCTCACGGCTGGTTGATGTGAGAAAATAGGAGGGAGGATTAAATAAATAAATGATCCTACATAGGATCCAACCCCTAAGTTTAAGTCACATCTGCTTTCAGGTGAAGGGCAGCACTTGGACTTGAATGACATGATGAGGAGCCACACACCAAAAAGACTTATTGAGGTCAAAGCAGAGATTAAATATGATTTATTCCACTCACAGGTAAACTTAAAATTACATATTTAAGTAATGTTATATATTTTAATAAATATTAATGGGTATCCTTCAGTTACACATTTGATAATTTTTGTTATGATTAAAATTACAGTTTAACAACTTTTGATAGTCTCCGGGTGCCATTGCCTATGGGGACACACACACACACACACACACACACACACACACACACACACACACAGAGGCTTCGTCTTTCATTCAGTACTACTTTCCTTTGCATTAGAAACTATTCCTTTAGGCAGCAGTTCCTGTAGGACAGAATACCTCCAAAGGGTTAGAAGAGGGAGCCGTGAGGGCTGTGTACCTGTCTTGGCCTTGTTAATCTTGTATGCTGCTAAAACGCCATTACCTCAAAAGTGAGCAAGGTTCTCTGAAGGGAATGGAGAAATCCCATTGTGTGCTTTGGTTCAGCTACCAGAATATCTTGGGGAAGCTTTGATTCAACTGACCAGAAGCAATGCCCAAAGGCATTTTTGAGCCATGAATTGGGATTATTTTATAAGTGGTATAGGGGTATCCAACCTTGGCAACTTTGAGACCTGTGGAATTCAACCATGGCTGGCTGGAGAATTCTGGGGATGAAATCCATAAATCTTAAAAGTTGCCAAGACTGGACACCCCTGCTCTAGTTTATAATCCTATTAGGAGTTCAGTGGGATTTATTGCCTAAAAGATGGAGCATTTGCTTACATTCTTACTGTAGTTTCAAATAATACAATATTCTCTGCAGCAATACTGACATTTACAAATTGGCCCACATTGCCTTGTTGCTATTTTTGCCATTAGACAAAGGAATGACTAAAATTTAGCCATTGCTCCACCCTGGCATGACTTTAATGGGCTAGGTTAGAAAAATTAATGTCTATCATAAGAACTGAACCTTAGAGAGCTTCCATCAAGCATTTGTCTATAGATTTGGATAATAGCTAAGTATAGTCTTTGCTATTATAGTCTTTGCAAAGTATAATCTCAGGATTTCACTGCAAGCTTCACTTTTTAACACTTTTTACTTTTCATAGGTTATATGTATTACTAAAAAAGCAAATGGCACAGACAGACAATGATCCCAGCTGACAATGACTTGACAATACATACCATATCTAGATCCTTCACTGACATTTATTGTAATTTTGTTTTGTTTTTTAATGTACAAAATGAAAACCAAACTGGCCCATCTGAGGTTACAACATGCTATCTAGGAGATTGTAACCCTAACCAGTTAGTTGATTTTTTTATTAAATGTGTGCCATCAAGTCAGATATGAGTCTTAGCAGCTACACAGATTGAGTTTGTCCAGGAAATATAATTACAGTAGTTAGTTGTAAAAAGCACCAAGATAATGCTACATGCTTGATTCTGAAATCATATCAATATTTAATTCAATTATAATATTAATTCAATTAATTTATACTAATCTGTACAAATGCTTAACAAATTTTATTTTTTCTTTGATTCCACCCCCTCACCTTCTATAAATGATTGCAGAAAAGAACTCCTGATACAGAATGATCACTCAGGCTAGGTTTGTTTTTTTTAAATGTATTTCTCTTATCTCAATCCTTCCAGAGTTATCCAATGAACTTACTTACCACTCATTGCTACAATTAGGCCTTTCTGTTTATCTGTTTTTAAATACCTCTAAATAAACAAGCAGTTCTTATTTTTCCAGGGAAAGAATTTAGCCTTAAGTTTGTCCAGTTCTACCTTTTCGCTTTATCTTTCAGTGCTTTTTAACAAGAGTTTTTGATGTGGAAAAATGCATGCTTTTAAGCAGTCTTATGGGCTTCGCAAAGCAATACTGTACAGCTAAGTCATGGATAAGATTTATTTTCTTTTTTTCATTTGCAAAGGGAGAATAATCATTTCAATGCCACACATGATCATGCTAAAATAAGTGGCTTTGCTTCAGATATATCTCAGCTCAGCCTGGCTGGATATAATTTAAGTCTCTCCCCATTTTATTGCAGGACTCAGATACAATCTGCTTTCATTATTAACAGCAAAATCCTCACATGTGAGATTGGCATTTCTTTTTAAAGAAACCTGCAAACATGTTAGCTTACACAGATTTCTAAGCATGGAGTTGCTCTGTCAACTTGGCGATGAAATAGGGCTCTTACCCTGTGACAATTTCAAAGGGTGGCAATTCCTCCAGTTCCTTTGGCTTTTCCCCCTCCGCGGATTCCTCTGCATTTTCAGCCTTTTCACCATTCTGGGCTACTGGAGGTTGTTCCTTCTTCTCAGCCATCTTGTTGTACTGTAGTGGGTGCCCAAAAACCACAGCAGTGGCCAAGAACTGGGCACAGGCTTCAGAAGCAAAAATGGAGCAGGGAGGGAGACAGAGAGCTGGAAGTGGCAGTTCTCAGGAGCTATATATGGAATGGGAGCAGTGGCAGAGATGGGAATAGGATGGCCCCCAGCACTCTCAGATATCACCTCCTTCACTTTTAACTCTGGCCTGAGACATTCTTTTGCTCCTCTTTTATTTTAAATATGAAGTGATGAGTGGAGCGTGGGTGGATTAGGTAATGGGGGATGCAAAAGTAACCTATTTATCCATAGCCATGACAGAAATCTGACACGGTGCAGAAGAGCTGGCCGCTTTCCTATGCTCTTGGACTTACTGAGATGCCTTCTTCCTGCCCTTGAGGGACTACCTTCCAGAGGTGTCAGAAAGAGGCAGGTAGCTTTATTAAAAAGAATGCTCCTGATATTATTAGGTGGAACTGAAATAAAATGTCAGAGGGTTGGGTTTTTTTTTTTCAAACCTGAATTTTGTTCCTGACATGAAAGTGGCAGCTTTAAAATGCCTTTCTTCTTAGGCAGATGTATTGAAAAGCCCCCGACTGAAAATATTTCAGGTGAAAGTATTGCGCTATTATCTGAACCTAATTGATTTCAGTTTTCCTCACCTCCTTAGGCAGCTGACAGAAAACCTGTTGGACACAGTTTGACTTTCATTGAAGATTTAAGAATGCTATTATAAAAGCCTTCTAATGCTCAGCTGGTTTTTTTCTTTGTGACTTACAGTCAATCTGGCAGTGTGAATATTGTGCTCAGCTGGAATTCCAAGTTAAGGGACCAGCACCAACTGCTATTATCTTGAGGCAAGATATTAAAATAAGAAAAAGAATGTGCAAATGAATGTGGAAATGTGAAAAATCTAACTAGATGAGGTATGAAATTGATTCCACTTGAGATATGAGATGGACTCTGCAGCTGGTTTGTAAGAAGTAAAAACTTGGTTCCTTCTCTGAACTGCAGTTGGTGCTGCAGCAAGGAAATGAAAGTGCACTAATTTTTCTTATTAGAGGATTTAAGAAATATACTGCTTGCTCATTATTCATATTCAATCAGCAATATTATTTTGCAGATAATTGTATTACTGAGACATGCAAGGTAGAAGCTAAAGTATGGTAGATAATCTTGCACTTTGTACTCACTTTTACAACCTTTTAAAAAAAGTATTATTACGATATCAAAACTGTTTAGATGGTTGACATACTGTTATACATTGATACATCCTATGATTCTCAATTATTTCTGATAAATACCTATTCAATAGAAAGGCAATTTGAAAAAATAAGCACACAACAAAGCACTCAACAAGCATATTTGTAAAACGTATACATTTGCAAATACATATTAGCTACATTGACAATTAGAATCTGTGTAATTTACAAAAATAATATGCGATGTGAATTTAAAAATAGTGACTTTTTTGCACTTCCGCTTATGAAAGATGAGGCACTTTTTGCCGATTTTTTTACCCTCTGCAGCTCTTCAAGAATTGAATGTTTGAAAACAATATCCAGAATGGTTGCGAATATAGCACAAATGGCTATGTTAGAGAAAACGGGGAACAGTGAAATACCCTGTCTTGTAAAATTAAAAGTAGATTTTTAAAAACAAAGCTAACTCTCAATATAACCCAGTAAGCCTTTGTAAGAGCATTTCAGTCTATCTAACTCAACTTTTTCTTATCTAAATGAAATGTTTTAATTTTTTCTTCAGTTCTTGTGTTTTATACAGTACTTACAAAATGATTGCCAATGTTCAAGCTTCAGAATTATTTAGCAGAATTTCCATTGTGCCAGCACTGATTAACAGGTAGTACCAGGACTTGATTGTTGGGATGTGTAGAACAATCATTGTGCATTTGGTAACCTGGATTACTGGTGTGGGTTTTGTTATAAAAATTGGCTAATTAAAAACAAATGCTAGATATATACCAGCAGATAGCAACCATATATCTATATTGCAGCGTAACCCATTCAAGATCCATGTTGGACCGTAACTCCCATAATTCCAAGCCAGGTAGCTGGGGATCATGATAGTGGTTGTACCATATATCGAAAGGGCACTTTTTGATTTCATCTTATTAGGAGAAGTGTTGTTTATTTTTTTAAAATAATATGAAATAATTTTGGCACAAAATTTTATTGTTTTTCCCCCTCAGTGTTAACTTATGTTTAAATTCCAGTATCCTAAACCTATGACTGTCACATTTGACATTTTACAGAGGAATTATAGGGATGGGAATCCTGAGCTGTTGAGTGATACTCTTCCCCTCCCCTTCTTGTGTCCCTCTGGCCCGCTTTATTTTTGGAAACTCTTGACTGCTGGATTAATCAGGGTCCCATCATTCTAACTGCTTTAACTTTCACTGGAGCCAGCCAAGCCTTGCAGATCAATGTTCAGCTTTAATCTTATCTCTGGAATGTAGATCTGGGCTAGAAGTTTTCTCTCCTCAGCTGCTGCTGAACTCCTTCTAGGGCAGAACTCGGCATTTGCACAGACAGACCACCAAGGGCTCTGCGTAGACCCAGCCACAGATGTTACGTAGTGATGCTATGTTTTACAGATCAAATGGTTTATTTGATTCTATACATACAAAAAGCTATGTTTATTTGCAGATATAAAAGGGTGCATGTGCACACATACCCCACCCCACTCCAATCTATTAGAAATATAAAGAAAGCATTGCAAAACAAAAGGATGCTGACCAGGAACCTAAACTACTTTACTGAAATAGAAACAGTCCATGTTACAGATGTACGTTTCATCCCTTTTTATCCCTGGTGGGTTTCAAATCAGGTGATTCATCTTATGCCTGATAAAAAAGGAGACCTCACCCATTGTGGAAGAAAGTATGTTCTCCTCCCTCAAACCAGAATGGGGAAAATATAACAAGAAGCAGAACCCTGGATTTTTCTAGTCCAGTTATAACTAAGAAAGTCTCCTGATTGAAGATGTGGAAAAGTGCCACATGTCATACCATTGTTAGCCACAGCTTGATCCAATGTGAGGACAACTGCCTATGAAAATCTTAGGAAAATTGATGTTCTCAGCAGGCTCTACAAGACATTTGTTAAAGTAGTGTGATCCTTATGGAAAACTATCTTCTGTAAACTGGCATTCTCCAGATATGATGGATGTCAGTTCCCATAATCCCTTACAAGTATTGGCTATGCTAGATAGTTATGAGAGCTGAAGTCTAGATAACTAGAACTAGAGGACTTAGAAAAGTTGATAGAAGGTTTTTTTCTAGCACATACATATGGACCAATATACTTAGACGTTCCATTTGCTGAATATGCAGTAGCATCCACATTGGATGACTTATCAGCTTTATATAATAATTAGGAAATTTATTTTATGTTAAGGCGGATTTGTTATATAAGTAAATAGAGTTTAAAAAGAATTGTTGCAATATTTTTCTATAGCATACTTTTGACGTCCTCATTTTTGTATTTCATTGTTTTTATAAATGCAGTTTGACATGAATCACTCCTTCTATGACAGTTCAAATGTCATCCTGACACATATCTCATACGGTTACATCCAATATTATTCAGTACTTCTACATTGCCCTGCCAAAATTGTTCTGCAATCTGTCAAGTTTATTAAAAACAATGCAGGGATTCTTGTTCTTTTTAATGTTCAAGCATATTAAAAGAGTTCTATCACTTATAAGGCTGGTCAATCACAATTTTTGATCTAGTCTTAACTGCACTCACTGTGACTAAAGCTAGCTTTTATCTCATTGTCTTATAAATATTGTGCAGCAGTCAAAATTGCCTTGACTCTATCCATTGACAGCTCTTCTTAAAATTATGTTTGTGTTTAGGATCTTTTGTCAATCAATTGTTTAAGGGATGCTTTGTTGGATTGCATGCCTATATTACCATAGCTTTGCTGGATGTCCAGCAAACTAACTAGGCTATTTTCTAATTATAAAGAACTCTGAAGAGCAACAGTCTCACTGGTAGAGGATCAGAAAATATTTAGCTGGCCAAAGGAAAAAGTGAAATAAGACACTGTATCATGCAGAGATGAGGTGTGCTCTTTAGAATAAAAGGGACAGCTGGTTATCAAAATAAAACATATCCCTGGATATGTTGTCTGGCAGTAATTCCAAAGCTTCACTGACCCTTCCTGTGTAACTATTGCAAAGCAATAAACAATGAATTAGTAAATAGTAAAGTAGGGGTGTGTTTGTCCTTTGTTTTTCCAGCTTTGTAGGCCATAGCATCTCTCTACCCCACTCCTAATTCTTGAGAATTTTTCCAGGAGTGTCAGGAATGGATTGATAAATTTTCATAGCTGAAATCTTTCATAGCATTTGCTCCCTATTGTAGAACCATGCTCAGCATGGAGTAGCAGCAGCATGGGGAAAAAAAATATCAAGGAGAGAAATGCTCATGTCATATGATAGCTTGCATTGTCTTTCTAGAATTAGTTTGAATTTTTTCCCTACTGAGCAGCATTCTTAATATAATTTTCAGAATGCCATGTCAAAGATGAAATTACCCAAGTCATGGTCAGAAGCATATATTACACTTGTTTCAAAGGAGAATACTGACCCACAACAAATTAAGAATTATAGGTCTATTTCCCTGCTAAATTCAGACTATAAAATCTTTGCTTCAATATTGGCAGAAAGACTTAAAAGGTATTTAAATAATTTCATACACTCTGATCAAAATGAGTTTCTGCCAAAAAGACAGATTAAAGAAAATATGAGAATAATTCTGGATACTTTGGAATATTATGAGGCACATCCTGAAAAGCAAATGGCTTTGATATTTTTAGATGCTCAGAAAGCCTTTGATAATGTGAATTGGCGATTTATGTTATTACAGCTGGAACAGATGGGCTTTGGCAGAAAATTTATTCAAGCCATAGAAGCCATATACTACAAACAAACAGCAAAAGTAATGATAAATGGAAAATTGAAATAAAAAAAGGATGAAATAAAAAAAAAGTCTATTGAAATAAAAAAAGGATGAAAAGGTGACAGTGGACAAGGATGTCCACTGTCACCTTTATTGTTTGTATTAACATTAGAAATGTTAAACAGAAATATTAGAGAAGATAAAGATATAAAGGGAATGAAGATTCAAAAGAAAGAATACAAATTGCAAGCATTTGCGGATGACCTGGTTTTTATTCTTGAAGATCCATTAGAATGAACAACTAAATTGATAGACAAAATAGGAGAATATGAAAAAGTAGCTGGTTTGAAAATAAATAAAGACAAAACTATCTTGACAAAAAATATGTTAATAAAACAACAAGAAAAATTGGCAGAAATATCGAAGATGCAGGTCACAAACAAGGTTAAATACTTGGAGATATATTTGACAGCTAGATGCAGTGCACTCAAAGAGAATAAGTATAACAAACTTAAGCAACAGATAGTGACAGATTTGGCAAAGTGGGAAAATTTACAACTCGCATTGATAGGGAGAATATCAATGATTGAGATGAATATATTGCCTAGAATCCTATAGCTGTTTCAGACAATTCCAATCAGATTGGGGAAAGATTATTTTGAAGATTTGAATAAAATAGTGTTGAAATACATTTGGCAGGGTAAAAAAGCGAGGATAAAACTAAAGTTGCAAGATGCCAGAATACGAGGAGGTTTTGGCTTGCTTAATTGGGAACTATACTATCAAGCAACAAGTTTGATGTGGATTAAGGAATGGATAATGCTAAGAAATGCTAGATTATTGACTTTAGGAGGACATGATTTGTTATTGGGTTGGCATGCCTTTTTATGGTACAAGGAAACAAAAACACAGGGGTATTTTAGAAGACATTTCATACGAGAGGCTTTGCTATTAAACTGGGAGAAGATAAAAAAACAACATTATTTAAAAATTCTGGTCTGGTTATCATCTGTTGAAGCATTCTCACATTCAACATTTAGAAAGGAATACATTGTTAGATATAGTGAATTACTGAATGAAAAGGGTGAATTTAAATCTTTGCAAGAATTAGAAGTACAAGGTATAAAGATGAATTGGTTTTCTTATTTGCAAATACAGTCTAGACATGATAAAGATTATAAGACAGAAGGTTTTTATAACAATTTGACTGGTTTTGAAAAAATCTTAACATACTGATGAAAACATAATTTAAAAATTGTATGATACTTATTAGAGGTTAAATTGGAGGATGAACAGGTAAAAGAAACAATGATTGCTTGGGGGAAAATTTTTTGGACATGGAATCAATTTAGAGAAATGACAAATATTGTGGTTGCAAAATTATAAAATGACAATGTCAACTGCATATAAAGAAAATTTGTATAAGATGTTTTACAGGTGGCACTTACCCCCAATGAGAATTGCTAGAATGTTCAAAAATAAATTGGAAAAATGTTGGAAATGTCATCAGATACCAGGCTCATAGTACCATATGTGGTGGACGTGTGCAGAAGCTAAAAGATACTGGACTAAAATCCACACGGGTGGAAAAAACGACACAAAAACATACAGACTTTAAACCAGAGATTTTTTTATTGGGGATTGTACCTGAAATATATAATAGAGAATTGAGATATTTGATTGTGAATGTATTAACAGTGGCTAGAATTGTGTCTGCTAAAAATTGGAAAAATGAGAAAATACCAACGCAAGACGAAATTATTAAGAAAATAATGGAATGTGCGGAAATGAGTAAATTGACATTTGAAATTAGAGAACAAGAAGATAAACAATATTATAAGATATGGGATCTATTTTACCAATGGTTAGATAAAAAGACATGGAAATGAAATATGGTAGAGATTTTTCTAATGCAAGAAATGTAGAATTATATAAAATACAATAGAAAGATGTATTGTTATTGGAATGATTTAGGAGAATGAATGGCATAATACAAATTAACTCAAATCTTAGATCATTTTGTATGAAATGAGGGAAGAAACAGCCATAGTTAAACATATAATGAATGAGGATATATATGAATAGAGTGAAGATGCACAAAAGACTTGTAACCAACCAACACACTGTTTGTATTTGTATTTGTATTGAAGATGGTTTTTTAAATTGTTTTTTTATATCTTTGTTTAAAAATAAATTTTTTGTCAAAAAAAGATTTCAGAATGCAAGTACATCTGTAGGAGATGATAATTCAGTGGAGTCTATTGCAATAGATATGCTTGAATAATCTAATAGCTAGGTATATTTTGTAAATGGCCATAAACTTAGACAACCCATTTGCTTTATGGAAATCAAAGAATTCTGGGACATAAGTCTTCACTAGGTAATTCTATGGGATATGATAATGGGAAGAAGCAATTTACCATTCATCATACTTCCTAGTCCTGCTTGCTTTCCATAACTGAAGCCTCAGAAGGTAAATGCTACTGCATAGAACAAAAAATTAGATAAATATTAAAAGTACATACTTTTTTTTAAAAGTTGTTTAAAATATTTCACTTGTATCTCTGTACATGTAACGGTGTATTGGAGTTTTCCTTTCTGTATACGAAGTAGGTATGAAATTGGCTGTGCTTCCAGGTATGCTTTTGTTCTGACCATGCTCACTTTCTTATAGTTCTATGCAAACTTTCTTTTCTTTCTATCTTGTAGCGTAATAGTTTTGCCTACAAAAGATTCCAAATTTTATTCCTGGAATATTCAAGCCATGTTGGGAAAAGCTCCTGCTTGAAATTCTAGTGAGCAAGTGCCTCTCTGGTTAGACCAGTGTTTTTTTTTTTCAATCTTGGCCACTTTAGGATGTGGACTTCAACTCTCAGTAATCCCCATGGAGTTGAAGTTCATTCATTTTAAAGTGATCAAGGTTGAAAAACACTGCCCTAAGTGTTTGCAAAAGATACCAAAAACCATGTTTTGTCATGAGGAATAATTGTGTTTTCTTCACGTCACTAGATGGTGCTATATGTTTTTAAATCATAGGCTCATGAAGCAGTACGGCTACAAAGATGGTGCATTGAAGGTTTATCATACAGCCTATCTGCAGCTCCTTAAAGCAGCCATTTCTTTTCCTGGGACAATGTGGTGGCTGCTATCTGCAGCTGCAGGCCATTATGGGAAAATATATTCCTGGTTTCAGGAAGAACAAATTTACATGCATTTCCCACAACCTCCAAAGCAGATTTTTTCTTCTGATTGAAAGCCCTGATAAATCACGGTGCATATGTCTGCCTGCCTGCCTGCCTGCCTGCCTGCCTGCCTGCCTATCTATCTATCTATCTATCCATCCATCCATCCATCCATCCATCCATCCATCCATCCATCCATCTATCTATCTATCTATCTATCATCTATCTATATCTAATCTCAATCTCAATCTCTATATCTATCCATCTGTCCACATCCACCCACCCACCCACCCACCCATCCATCCATCCATCCATCCATCCATCTATCTATCTATCTATCTATCTATCTATCTATCTATCTATCTATCTATCTATCTATCATCATCATCTATCTATCCCATAGTTCTACATGCACACATACACTGCAATCCAAAGACATCCAGCAACACAACCAAAATAGCACTCTACAAATAATAAAAAGAGAAAATGAAGGTGGGAAAATAAAATCAGGAAAACAACTGCTTTTTAAAAAACTTCCGAAATATCAACAAGGAATGGACTAATCTGATCTCAACCAAGAGTTTGTTCCACAAAATCAGTACTGCCATGGGAAAACAATGCCTGTTTGTTTTAGACTCCTGGAACTTAAAAAAAATGTGAAATTAGTAAATTTCTCTGAGCTAATTAACTGTATGGTCCTGATTAGAATAGTTGGTCCTGCAGTTACCCAGGTGCCAATCTATAAAAGGGCTTTACAAGTTAACATTAAGTCGAGCCAAACTGGCTTAATTATTTATATTCACATTCTATATGTATGTCATTTTAACTGTTCACCGCCCTGAGTCCTTCGGGAGAAGGGCGGTATAGAAATTGAATAAATAAATAAACATTGGCTCCCTAAATTGTACCCGGGAACCAATGTAAGGTTTGTTATATGCTCCCAGTGACAGATGCCAAAAAACATGTTGATGCACTTTCAATCAGCTGTCCCATGATCCATGCAATGGTGAAAAATAGCTAAGCTAGAAAACATTAAAAAAAATCTCTGGCAAGGTAATGCTTCTATTAGAACAAGGCACAACCTTTAGCTAGCTGTTGAGTTATTCAACTCTTCGCCAGGTTGGCATGAAATAAAATATGAGAAGGGTGGGGGGAGAGCAGAGCATGGTATTGAAGCCCCCAAATTCACAATTTATAATGGAAATGCCAGAACTGTATCCATATAGGTTTATGCTGCAATCTTATGTTACCTTGGAATAAAGCTCATGGAATTCAGATGGATTATTTTAAATAAGCTTAAAGATTCCCTTGGATGCTGAAAAGATTTCAGGGTATATCAGGGTCTTCTGGAACAAAGAAGGGATAATAAATCTTCTCTTGCCTTTTCAAAATACAAAATCTACAGACTCCAGCACCGAACGGAACTTCTTTAGTTTAAACACCAGTATCTCTGTATTGGAAATTCACCCCCCCCCCCCATTTCACCTTGCAGTAGCAAAAAGACTATTTTACTGGAAATTACTTCTTCTCCATTCCAAACATTTGAATCTTTGCATGCATTTTATGAGATGGAAACCCAGCTACAGCTTTGTGGCTTACAGCACCACCCACTTACTGCTTGGGCAAAATCACGGCTATCAGAGCAACTGACTCCACCCTGGCTCTACAATTTCTTTCAGAACTCAGGGCCAAATTGTACTATCTTTTGTACGTGTCCCAATTTTTTTCCTTCTGGAATTGTCCCACTTCTGCTTTGCCAAGATAATTGAGATGGGAACATGTGGAAATCAGGGTGCTGGTATTCGGAAGAACAGAATTGCTCAGGATATTGTATCTGTGCTAAAAAATTTTCACCTTTGTGATAACCTGGGAGTGGAGTGGGGAATGTATAACAGCTTGCCAGGTTTTCTTATGTGTGTCATCACTCCCATGATTTACAACAATTGCTAAATTACAGCCTGGACACACAATAATCCAGCCCTAAGGTTTGCCCTTCTAGGAAGGATATGTCTCTTTTTCAGAGTTTTCTTTTTTCCTTCTTAAATGCTAGATCATGTGCAGTGATTGCAATTAGATGTTGGCATGGGTGGACACACTGAATCTGACAACAATACTTTAAAGAGGGTGATCCTTTTCCTGGAATTTCAGACTTGTAAAAATACTTCTAACTCTTAAGAGATATAAGATGGGCGTTCATGCATTGCATATCCCAAATTATCTTTCCTCTTTTGAGTCTTTGATCAATCAATGCATAAACTCACAGGAAGTGTATACAGTCTGGCACATGGATAAACCCACCCACACCAGGTGAGGTGACAATATTTAAAAAACCAATTCAGTGTATTTATTAATTAATCCAACAGAGAAGAGTCTGAATAGATCAATTAAATAAAACAACAGATACTTTATAAAAGGGAATTGATTAAATATACCATGGTTTTCAATCAGCATGAATCAATCTTGGATTACCTTTACCCAGCAATATCCTAAGACTTCTGGTTTTTGTACTTCTTGAAGGCAAATCAATTTTATCCTACATGAAAGGGGTTGTTTTTTTTAATATCTTCCAAGAAGAGAAAGCAAAGTACTGCTTAATGTCTTGGATGATCTGATTTGGTGTCTTCGAGGTGTTTCCTACCACGTCAAGCATAAGGCTGAGTCACAGAACATTCAGTCTGGAATGAAGATTAAGATAGATTTTGATCTGGACATGTCTGAGCACAGAAAATAATTCAACAAGTGGGTAGGGGAACCTTGATATATCCTTTGCCCCTGTTCAATTTACAGAAATCAATCTTTATTCCCAATGTAATTCAGTCCAAATATTTATTATTTTTATTTTTAGGGGCTTGTTGTTCTTTAGTATGTCACCTTTGAGTTGAGCTCATATCTTGATGAGTTAGTTTCCTTGGCATAATATAAATGAGGGTTGCTGTATCTTCTGGATTTTTTTTTACTTCCAAGTCAAGCTTACAACACTGGACTTCATCGAAGTACTACCCAAGATAGATCCTGCTTAACTTTGCAGAACCAGCTAAATGATACTTTATGTAGGTAAACAACTTGAACATTCAGTTGGATAAATAAAGTCCACTTGCTTGCACTTAGATGTTGAAAATGGATAAAGTATTCCAGTATTTGGATGTATTTTTCTGTCAGCCTTCCTGAGTTCCTCTATACTTCGCTACTTTATAAAACCATTCTTGTTTGGAGATAGGATGTTGCTACTATAGGATGTTGTGCAATGGATGGGCAGCTGAAGGGATCAAGGGGACATAGTTTGAAAAAAATATTGTTTTTAGCTATAGCTAATTATGTGATACATCTCCTCCCCCACAAGGCATAAACTCAATTTGGTTCAAGGTTTTGTGCAAAGGTAATATTTCAGTCAAATCAAGAGGTCAAAAACACTTGCAGGAAAGAATTCCCTGGTTCAGTTGGAAGTTATACTTTTATGTCAGACTCTGGCAAGCATATCTAGGTTTGAAGAAAAATGGGGTACATTTGAAAATTCTTCCAATGGCACCCTGTTTATACGGTAAAAATAATTGCTAGAGGAATACAAATGATATTTAAAAGGAAGCAAGTGTGACTTTTCCATACAAGATTATGAATACATCAACTCTTCCCATTTACACTGCTGTTTACTGGGTCTTGATATAACTGGCATAGGGCATTTGTTTAAGCGAAATAATGTTATCAGAGCCATCATTTTTTTCTAGGCTTTTTCCCCCCCTTGGTTAAACTGAGTATTAAACTTCTCAATGACTCCTCTGCTCTTTCCTGGTACATTTAAACAACAAAAATTAGATTTTTTTTCCCCTCTGAAAAAGTTTCCCCATTCCAGAGCAGATTGAAAGCCTAGCAGATGTCTCGCTAACATCAATATTAGCTATACATTAAAAAAGATTCTTACTGGCTTCAGCTTATGAGCTCGAAATATCAGTGTCTGCTTAGTTTAGGAAAAATGGAACTCCTTGGCTATGAAACAACTGCTCAGTTGCTGGAGCTATGCGAGTCCTTCCACACCAAATATGAAGAATTGCTGCAGAAAAGCAAGTCAGAACTTTGCGGCTAATATCCTCTTTAAGCCCAACTTCCAAAATAAACTTTACTCTAGTTAAATGTAACTTAGAGCAATGATGTTACAGTATGGCACTGCTGGAATTTTATCTGTAGATATTTCAAACCGCAGAATACAAAACTGTAGAAGGAATTTAAAGATTTAGTTGTTTTAATACCTATGATTTAATAAACATTCTAAACAACCCAAGACACCTGCAATAAACAGTAACCATCATTCTGAGATTTACAATGACTAACTCTTATCTTCCAAGATATAGATAACTGGAGATGGTATCCTCATTAAGTGCACTACAGAATCTATCTCTGGAGCAGTAAAACAATGGCAACTTCTCTCTGTCTGATGACTCTATATATGTTTTGTTAACATGAGTCCTGCTGAATATTCTGTTTTAGAAAAATTGTCTTAGATGAAGCCAAGAAATGAACAGACCATTTCATCCCATGCTTGCTTACAGTAGAGTCCAAGCAATGGGAATATTTTATTGGACGAACACCATATTTTCTTTAGTCTTTCACACCAGATTCTGAAGTAGAAATGTTGCATTGACAGGATCCATGAAGCAAGCTGGTTACAACCACGGACTTCTAGCAAGATATATACACATACGTATACACATTTAAGTGTATCTTCAAGCTTGCTTCCTTTTTCCTTGCAAAAGTAGAGTTATCTTTTTTATTTTTGAAGCAGATTATTGAACTGAGGCATTGTAATATGAGGTTCCTAAATGGTTTACAGTTATGTGCTTTTAATCTGCTCCCAGTTGCTTATTCCTGATGTTTGTTGCTTGGCCAGCTGAATCTAGGAAGGTGGCATTGGATTGGAAACATCAGCTAAGCTGGTCCCTATAGTTACTAAGATCCTGCCCGTTTGAAAAATAATTTGGAAAAAGTGCTCTGAACTTTTAGGGCGACCTGTTAGTTGATTTCTAGGATCACCTGTTGCTTATTTCTACTGACAGCGGCTCAGCAGTGGCTGAGTATACAGTATGATTTTTTAAAAAATGCTCTGCTTGTATTCCTATGTTTATAGCAGTATCAGACCCGAATGTGCATTTCAAACAGGCCTGTGCTGTAACAAACTTAGATGCATAAACATCGGAGCAATTGGATTTGCAGTTTTAATTACTGATATTCTTTCCTCATAGCTTTCATTAACCATATGCACTTGGGAACACCTCTTCACCAAAGTTAGTACAAGCTATTTGAATACACAATAACAATATTACAGATGTAGGTTAAATGCAAATAAAAGCTAGATATCAATTTCCATTAGGGATTTGCCAGCAATGTAAGGAGCATTAAAACTTCTTCACTTTGCCTATAAATAGTTATTTCATTTTTTATGGCATTAAAACAGAGCTGATGTGTCCAGATGGAATTTAGCACTATTGCGATTGCAAAGAATTAGTGTGATGTTTTATGATGCTCAAACAGCACTGAATAAAATTATTTGATGGAAGTCATTTGTTTTAAGGAGCAGATGCTCAGCTCATGGGATTACCCAGAATTTTCTGGAAGTGCTATTAACTAACTGCTTTCAGCTGTCTCTTCAAATAGTAAAACATATGAATTAAGTCAAGAACTGGAGTTGTGATACTATGCGCCTGATGCAAGAGAGGCTTTCAACAAACATTTTTTTTCAAAAATTTATTTACTTATTAGATCTGTATGCTGCCTGTATTAACTCACAAATCCCACTGGCTGGCAGCAACAACAAAAGAAAATACAGACATCAATGCAAAGAAATAAAATGTCCAGAGCAAAAAATGTAAATATATAACCGAGCAATGAATTCAACACAGATGGCAACTTCTCATTAATCCCTCATGCTCTCCAGAAGAGCTCAGTTTTAGTTAACTACCATAAAGGGCTAATCTAGTTCTGGATGAGGTTATTCCAAAATATAGGGAGATTACCAAAAAGTAGCCCCTTTCACTTCACAAAAATGGGGCACTATGAACAGTTTTTTGAGGAGGAACCTCAGAAAAATCGACTCTTCTTAGAGGAGATCCTGCATGTGCCAAAACATCAAGCCATAAATAGCTTTATGGGTAGCAACTAGCACTTCGGATTTTACAGGTAAATTATTGGCTGCCAATGCAGTGCTCACAATACAGATATTCCTCCAGCAATAAACGTTCATCGAGAGCTGCTGCATTCTGAACAAATTACACCTTCTGGGTGATCTTCAAAGGCAGCCCGAGAGAGCATCTAAACTTCAGGGATAAAAGGCAGCATATGGATGGACGTGTGGAGAGATGAAGTGGAATGGTTTGCAAGGACAGAAATGTATGGAGAGGCAATAGCGAATGAGCACTGGTACTGACTCAATTGAATTTGCTTTACTTTTTTTTAATTTCCTGCCTTTATTTTCTTTTATTCATGATTTCTTACCACTTTTCTGCATTTTTCATAATGTTGTTTTCCCCAAAGGGTCATATATAGGGTGATGGAAATATATGTACATACATAGATTGGCCTCCTTTTGCAGGGGATGCTCTGCCTAGAGCAGGGTTTCTCCAGTTCAGCAAGGTTAAAGTGTGGATTTCAACTCCCAGAATTCCACAGCCAGCATGGGGGATTCTGGGAGCTGAAGTCCACACATCTTAAAAGTTGCTGAACTGGAGAAACCCTGCTCTAGACGGCTCAACTTGGTGCCAAAAGCTAGAAGGGAGGCCCTACCCTGAAGTGCAGGTTAAACTATATAGGAAATAAAAGGAATAATAAACATTTTGAATTAATCCTGGCGGTCCAGAGCCCGTGCTGGAGTGGAAAATCTGTGGCACTTGTGCCAGTTGAGGACTTGAAGGAAATGAAACAGATTGCAGGCAATAAGACACAGGTCAGCGCCTTCTTGCTACCTCTTCCTGTGTTTAATTTGAGTTTAAGAATCCCTAGTAAAAAAGTGATCAATTTCACTATAAACTGTGCAGGGTGGAATCTGAGCGCCTTTCCGATTGTCGATTCTCTTTTCTATGGCCATTCTCCCTTTTACTAGCTCTCATCTGGTTTCTTTCTCTCACCCAGAACAGATAACTGTGTTGCTTATGAAACAGAAAATCAGGAGCAAAGATGGTTCTGGACTGAAATATCCCTACTTCAATGTTGGCTTCATTGACAAGACCGTGTGTGCAAACTTTTCATTTATCATATCATCCCCTTGACAATGTGGAGAGGCAATGTTCACATTAGGAGGCTCAGCAGGGTAGACAGCTGCACTTTTTATGAGGGCCGTTTGTCTTTCATTACAATTTAACCTTTCTCTGAACAAAGGGGGAAAGAGCCTGTGATAGCAGGTGCTGTTGCAAGCATTCTTTCTGAGTCTCTTTCTATAGGCCACTGGCCAATCTGCCAACAGGCAGGGCATTAAGAATAGATGATGATCTCATAATTCAAAGACTAGGTATAAAATAAGAGTGCTAGAAGAACTACAGTTCATTGCTCCATTCATCCTTGAGGTTGGCAGGTTGCAAAGTAGAACCGAAGGGCTTTTTGCTAAGAGTTGTATGATGGGAACATTAGAGCATGGACACCCCTTTGGTAACAATACTGTTGTTCAGTATTGCTGTGTCAGTAGAAAGTGTATATATTGACTGTCCTCTTAATTCCCTCAACACTGTCAAATTATTCACTAAGTCTGCATTACTATTAATCTTCTCATTGTTCCTATCACCCATCTCCTCCCACTTATGACTGTATGACTAAGTTGTTACTGTATTCTTACGATTTATATTGTTTCCTAGTATGATTTGATTGCTTATTTGTACTCTATAACTATCATTAAGTGTTGTACCTTATGATTCTTGACGAATGTATCTTCTCTTTTTACATTGACAGCATATGCACCAAAGACAAATCCCTTGTCTGTTCAATCACACTTGGCCAATAAAGAATTCTAATCTTCTAATTTAGTTATTTGAACTATTTTCACTCAGCTTTAGTGGTTCTCCCTTGATGTCAAGTCTATACATTTTTATGGGAGGCTTAAACTTAATAAGACAACTCTTTTGTCTTATTAAGAGACAAAAGATTGCTGCCCTCTTTCCTTATAACTGAGATATCCAACATGGTGCTTGGCAACAGACAGCCTCTGTCTCATCTGATTTCCCCCAACCTATAATTTCAAAATGGAGGTCAATCAAACATCAGTTTCCAACTTCAGTCTTATTTTTTAAGAAATGTTTTAAAGAAGTCTCTGAATTCCACGTGTCTAGAGGCATTTTACAATAAATTCTGGAAGGGGCTGGGCAGTGAGGCTTAAAACAAGCACTTTGATACAACTAATTTGCTCCACATTTTGTTGAATTACAGTAAAATGCTTGTTTCAAGCCCCTTTGAACTATGTACACTGCCTGCCACCTTTGAAGCACTGGAGCAAATGACCTTTTCCACCAGCATTAAGGTTTCAGTGTGGAGAAAAGAGTTTTTGACTGAAGGAGTTACTTCAAATTGAATTGTTGTAGCAATTGACACTGAAGTGTCTCCTTGACGTGGAGCTGTGCAGTTTTCCATGTAGGCAGAGGGCAAAGCATTAAAAGTATACAAAATTATCTGAAATAAACATTCTGTGGCCAACCACTTCCAATTGTATGAGCTCTGAAGAAAACATGTTTTAAAATTTGTTTTCAAAATTATTCTAGAGCAGGGGTCTCCAATCTTGGCAACTTTAAGACTTGTGGATTTTAACTCCAGAATTCCTGGGAGTTGAAGTTCACAAGTCTTGAAGATGCCAAGATTGGAGACCCCCTGCTCTAGAGATAATAATTTCCTTGGTCAATTCTTTGGTGAATTTACTGGCAGAAAGTGTCCCCCTACAGCACCATCACCTCAGTGAGGAAGAAACTTTTACAAAAGGGAGCAAGAGACTTGTTTTTAGTTCCATTTCTTTCCATATATAGGACACAAATTTTTGAGTTTTGTTTATTGGAATATAATCTATGCAAAATGTTTCAAGGAAAAAGAACATTCCAAGGAGTTGGTTTTATTCCAAATTGAGACTTTTTTTACCCTTATTGCAATATAATTGCTTCCTAGAAATTAGTGTTTTGTGATTAGTCTTCTTTGGTAGCATGCAGTAGGTTCTCAAAATTCCAAATTTTGTTTCTAATGCGAAGTATTTTAAGACTTCTGTTTTAAAAGTGTGAGTAAAGTTTCCTTTCCTGCCTGAAAATAGGAGAGGTATACTTTACATATTTGGAAAAAGACTTCCAAATGTTTAACCCTGTGCACAGAAGAAGCCCAAAACTCAGGGGAAAAAATGAAGGCCCTCAGATCCAAAAGGAGGCTCTCTAGTAAATAGCTGTAATGTCACTGAGACCAAGTGTGTCTATGGCTGTTAAGACTGCAAAATCCCCAAGAGTTCTTTGAACAGCTGCAGAAACGGAGCTAAATAGCTTCCATAGGAATTACTATAATAAGACAACAGTCAAAACCAGTAACTTTAAAATTTTCAGGTATTTAATACTCCTCTTTCTGTTGTTTTATATGTTCAAATAGATTGCAAACCATGATAATGAAATATTATAACAAAAACATTGATAGTTTTTCAGCAGCAGAGTTGGGCAATGGGTGGAGCTGTGAGAAGTTGCATTTCCATTGCTCCCAGTATGTTTGGCAAATAGTGATGGAAACTGGAGTCAAACATTCATTTGAAGGGCCAAATATTGTCTTCCTCATACTACACAAAATTGGGTATGACTTAATTTGGGGTTGTTTTTTTTTTTGGAATGGATCCTGTGCATAATAGATAAATGATACAACAGTATTATCTTATAATAATATATACACTTGTTTGAAACCAAGCTAATTTTTGTTGGCATGCAATGAATGCTCACCATAAGATGGTGACAACCTCAATTTTTTGAAAAGTGTATAGTTGTGCAATTCCTTACATAGCTGATAAATAATCTTATTGGAATTTACCAGGCCAATTAATCTTTGGCAAGAGTGGACAGCAGAGGTGCTCAATTTGCCCCCTCCTTCCCACTTCGGATAATGTTTCCAGAGCCTTTCCAAAAGTCCTTGTGAATGTAATTTTCAATGTGGAAGCAAATAATTATTATATTTAATTAGGTTTAATAACAGCTATGCAAAACATTTTTGCTTTGATCCATCCTAAGCTTGCATGTATATGAAATATCCCACCCTGAGACAGAACATTCAGCCAGCTGCTGTGGGTTCTGACAAGAGATCTTTTTGTGAATGGATTGCACTTTGTACTCAAAATTGAAACAATGAAGAAAACTGCTTAAGGGATTTTTTTAAAAATTTTAAACTGAATGAAATTGAAATGAATTGAAATACAGCTGTGTGTCCTTGCTTTGCTTTTTGAAATATGGGTCACTGGCGTGCCATTTAAAGGCCAGGAATGGCCCTCAGCTCCAAAAGGGATGCACCCCTCCACACTGTATCAGATTGCAATCTAAGTCCTCCTTTCTATTTTCCATTTCAAACATTATGGCTATTTAATTTAACTGACTTTTTCCTTCATTAACTTCTGGTCATTTCCAATTCCCTTTAATTGTCTATGCTCATCAGACTGCCAATATGGAAAATACAATCTTACACTTTAGAAACAGAAAAACAGGAAGGAAAAAAACCATTGCATATTCAAGCTGCTACATCCAGTCCTGGATATAGCATTATCAATACCTTTTACGGCATTCACACTCCAGCGTGATGACTGTAAGTCATAGGTACCTTTCAGAGCACCTGCACTTTTCAATGATTTTCTTAAAAACAAGAGAAGATTCAAATATAATTCGGAGTTCTCTGCTCAAACAATAGAGAAGCATATGAATAAACACGTTTTATTTTAATGTGTGTGTATAATATATATTTTACAGACCCTGCTGTATAGCACTTACTTTTAACCAATAAACAATGTGCTAGGCACTTCACAATTTGAGGAATTTTTTTTAATAAAAGAAGTACATAAAAGAGTCAGATTTCTGGTAAAAACCCAATACATTTCCTCATGGATATGGCATACAATGAAATACTTGTACATTTATGGTATATGATAAAGCACATTTTTTGTATCTCCAGAAATAATAGCAACCCCACCCGCCCCCCGCGATTAATTTCCTTTTTTTCCTATGATAGAGGTAGTATGGAACCCACCTGTGGTTCTTTTTTCCTTAAGACATGATTGATTTGATTATCTTCTTTATCCAACAACAAGAAGTTTTTCCTCCTTGATACACTGAGGCCAGATGAAGCCCCTCTACCAGCTGTCATTCTGTATTTAACTTTATTTTCAAACCTCAACCCAATGCAAGTAGAAAGGATAGTTAAGAGCTCAACAACTTCCTTCAAAAAAAATATTTTATTCCAAAACCTGTCTTTCTATCGTTGGGTTTGACTGTACCTACCTACAGTAAGTGATTTGAAAACTTCCAGAGGTATTTTGTGAGTGGAAAGCTCTTGCTTTCTCTGGCAATTCAAATTTCTAAATAAAATAATGGAAAAAAGGTGATTCTGGCTGCTTAGCAGAAAGGCTAGTACCTATTAAACAGTTTCCCAGCCAGCATGGAAATTTGGGGAATTGAAGTCCACATATTTTAAAAGTTGGCAAGTTGCACTAGATTATTTCCCTTTAAACTCCTTAGGAAAGTGAGTTCTCAAACAGGGTATGATGCAATAATAAGTAGCTTTTTAAATTAGAAATGAAGAAACATCATCCATTATTATATTCCCTTCAAGTATTTAATTTAAAAAAAACAGAACTATAGCTAAAGGGAGAAAAAAGCAACATATTTCTTCACTGACTGGACAGTTCTTATTTTACTTCCATTGTTTTCAGCCTTCATGTATGTAAATTCAAAGTTGCCACAAATATCATCAGGAATGTATACAATGCTTTAGTGAGGCACATGTTCCATGGTTCAGATGTAGTATTTAAAACAAATGATGCTATTTAGTTCTCAAAAACCAAGTCCTTTATGTACTGAGGCAAATACATCTTAAATCAACAGGGTGATAAAGATCAGGCTCTGTGTTACATGTTTATGAGTTAAAATACTATGCTCAGATTATTCACATTTTAAACCAAAAATGAAAAATTTATTATCAGACATCGTTGTTCTCCCCCCACTCCCCCCAAACAACACTGCAGTAACTGGCAAGATGACATTGATTTTTAAACTCGGCTGGGAGTCCTGTCACTTTCAAATCTTAATGGGGAAACTCAGTATGATTAGCAATGGCAGGCAACTTTCTCTTAAAAAGAACTTTCTACCATTTCCATGATTTTTCCTAGCGGGTCAGGCAGAGCAGGTAGTGGTGTAAGGCAACCTTTCAGTTCAGACTGGGTAGCAGAACCAATGCTAGAGCATCTTGTGTGCCTCGCAACCTGCAACAGGATTTTTGGCAGGATCCTGGGATTCCATGACAGTTATACCTATAATGAAATGTTTAGAAGGCCACATACGGTCTTTTCTTGGGGGAAACCTGACAAAGCGACATCCCAAGCATCCACAGTTGGTAAAGCCAGAAGAAAGCACCATGCTATATAGTAAGAGGCAACCAGACCATCACAGGGTATTTATTAAACTTCTTCTGGCATATTTACCCATGAACACAGTAGAAATGAGACCCGCATTTTCTCCAACTTGCAGGGGAGGATAAAAGGTGGACATATGAACATTTTATGCAGCAAGGCAAATGACGTTCTTTTAAACCCATTTGCAGCTAGGCATTTATTCCATGCAATTATTTGCCTGCACTGGTCAACTGGAGTTCCTCAAGCTTCTGGAAAATGTCCTTGAAAATCATGTCCAGCTTTGCCTTGTAAATCTCATTGGGCATCCTCTTTTTGTTATTTATGCATTTGAGGGCTCACTTTCTCATTCATATAAAGCCCAAAATGTTTTGTCACCTGAGGCAGAAGAGCAAAATTTCCAGCTGCTTTTCTTGCTTGCAAAGGTAAGGATTATCGTTCCAAAACTAGCCAAATTATTTTGACACCCAAGGCAGAAAAAATCCACAACTTCCAGTGTCCCCTGTTGTAAAAACATTAATCAGTTCCAGGGCCTCCAGGAGGCACCTCAATGCTGCCTATAGACAAAGTTAGCCTAAAGCAAGAGAACTGTGTGGGAAAGATGATGGCCTTCACATAAAGCTGTCAAAGACAGTAGAATAATGGCAGCAGAGAGAGGAAAACTTTGCTGCTTGGTATAAATGAGTCAACAGAAACCTAGATCTCAACAAACTCTAAGTCAATAATAGAGGAAAAAACACAGCCTACTACAGTGCCTGTAAGCATATATAAGGTGTTAAGGTTAACTGAACCTGGCTAAAAGATGCTCCTCACCTAACTATGGTCAATTTCAGTGATAGGGGCCTTTGTTTCCCTTGGACTCAAACCTGAGAGTTCTGAGGTAGATTCACCCACTAAGTGAAGGGGAACCCGTTAGGCAAACTTGAGACAGGACCTCAGAAGAAGTTATTGAGGAAAAATGCCCAATTCATTTGCAGCACTGAGGAAGCAAAATTAACTGCAATAGATGCTTCAAGTACTTTGCAGATCCCAATGATGATTCTAATATTAAAAAAGATGACTTTTTCAATGCCCTTCCAAGTTTCTGCTCTGGAGTGCTACATATCAGTAGCTGTTTAAGTACTGGTTTTGTGGACTGCAGATAAAACTACTCACTGCACTGGTGAAAAATGGAGCAAGCTTCTATTTGCTCTGGTTGTAATTATGACCATCATACAACTTTTACTTTCAAGAAACATCTGCCTGAACCCCTAACTATAATTTATCTTATCTTAAGTTACTGTGCTGAACCATTCAAACATGAAGGTCTTTAGAAAGGGTTCTTTTACGAAGAATTTCTGGAAATAAGGTTTATTCTAAAGATTATATTCCAAAATTGAAAGCATTGCCAGTGAGTTCCAGCACAAAAAAAGGGGACACCCTTTGAAGTAAGCAGGTGCAAGATAAACATAGCAGAGTGCCATGTTTAGGAATAAGAGAGAAATTTGTTCAATTAATTTAGGAACTTAGCAGGCTCATCAGTATGAATCTACATATTGCAATCTGCACAATTTGCAATTCAAAAATAATAATATAAGTGTATATATTAAGGAGATGTGCACACAAAAATGTCTATATTATGTCTATATTAATATAGTTTCTAAGGAAAGCTCAAGAAGAAAAGTGCATTAAAACGAGTATATTAGATTACTCTTCTGCCACAAGAGGTTCAAACATTGGCCAAATCCTCAAACACTGATTCAGGTAAAAGGAAATAGATATATTTATCTATCCTTTGTCATGACAATTAATTTAAGACTATGATCAGGTTCAGATTGATACTATCTTTAAACTGAAAACTGCTAATGTTTTTCAGTATTAAAAATAAATTAACATATGCATTCAGGAAATCTCAGGAGTATCTTTTTTTTAAAAAAATTCAGAAATATAAAAACTATTCATACTATATTCAAGTCATCTGCCTAAGAATTTTTGGTAACTATATGTCAGGAAAAACTACTCAGGTTTCAGTTATGGCTTTATGAAATGTGCAAAGAGAACAGAGTTGTATCCAAAATGTCAGTTTTTCCTGACATAGTAGTAATTTTATCTCAGATGTCAAAATGAGACTCTGCATTAGAAAAAAGCTATACAAAGTAAACATTTGGGAGAGTATTGGAAAAAAAACCAGAATTGACTTTGGATTTTTTTTTTTAAAAAAAACCAAAATAAAAAATCCCCAAGATTAAAAAACAATTATTTTGAACAGAAAATTTCAGCTTTGCATTATTTGCCTGCTTTTGTTACAAAGAATTCTGTGTTCCCATTGAGATGTTTTATGAAACAGGCAACGAGGAATTTAGTTAAGCATGATCCAAATAATGTTAAACACTTGTATATTCCACCAATTTCAGATGGAAGATTAAACACATATTCAACTTCCCACTGAAATCAATACAAGATAGCAGCCTGATTATATGCATATTTACTTAGAAGCGAGCCTCACTAATTTAATAGGAAATGGCCTTAAAATTTGCTCAACTTGGCTGAATTTTGCCAATTTTTCATTAGGGAAAGCAGATTCCAACTCCTGTGACAGCAGGAAATCACATTTTGTCCATCCTTTGGATAAGACAGATTTAACGATTGTCAAAATAAAAATAAAAATAAACAAGTACAATGGAACCTGAAGAAATGTTCTCATTTCTTTGCCACCCAATCCCAAACACACATCCACCTTTGAGGTGAACCACAATCATACACAATCAAAAGGGAAATAGAGCACCATCCTTTGAAAAGAAGCAAGCCTCATTTCTTAATCTTTACAAGCAGCTGACTCTCTTCACCTCAGAAGAGTCATTACAATATTGTTTCAAAGCAAGAGGAGCTACTCTGCCCATGTTACAACCAACTTAGGACAGCAATTATCAAGTGCAAGAAAAAGTGCCTATAAAATAATGTAGCTATTATCACTTTTTTCTCATCTCATCTGGAATATCTAGATATATATTCATATCTAGTATATCTAATCTTGTGTGTGATTCTCAGATAAATCCAGAGAGCTCTACAATTACTCAATTAGTTCAGCCCTTGTCCAGCTCGTAGGAGCAGAACTGCTCAAAATTGGTTTGCACAGATCAAGGAACATTCCCCTTGTGGTTTTACTCTTTCTATGGTGATGAGGTTCAGCTGATTGAGAATTCAATTAGTTCTCAGAATGATCTCAAAAAGGTGGTGTTCTTCTTAAAAAGACCTTGCAGGTGCATCTAATTTTCTCATCTGCAATACCATGAGTACCTGCCTGGAGTTTCCCATGAAGAACTGCAGGTCAATGGCCACTTGATAGAATAAATTCTGCCTCAGGCTTGGTTCCACTCTTCTTTTAACTAAACTACAGGCTCTTCAGCTTTGGAATCACCACACAGAGGATAAATAAATAGATGTCCTGGTGGAATAGAAGCTGGTAACACGCCAAATTTCCTCTTTTGTTGTTTCTTGGATCTTTCTTTCTTATGCAACAAACCAGCAGCATTTTCCTTTCCTGTCATTCACTGAAGAAACGCCGTAGAACAAATTGGCCCAGCAAAATCACGGCTGCTACCATCAACATGTATTTCCAATAAACATTGCTCAAGTCCAGTGCTGCCACCTAGAGAGAGAACAGTACTGTTATAGATCCAATTCTGTATCGGCCTTCTCCAAACCTGATGCTATAAGTGTTGGTTTTAAACTTCCTGCATTGCCACCAGCCTGCTGACTGGGAATTACAGCCCCCAAAAGAGGAAGCATTAAATTGGGGCAGGTTGTTTTAAGATCTTCTCTCAGCATATTCCCGAGTAATTCCAGAAAAGGACACTGGTATCTGAAGAACTAAAAAGCATACACTTGGTTTTTAGAAGGAAGACAACCCTCCTCTGTGCCTTTCTTCACAATAAGGTCCATGTGTTATTTTACTGTTTGCTTAGCTGTTTTGCATCATGGTCCAGAGGCAGTATGTGTGCTTTAGAAACAGAAAATATTCGCCTCAGTATCCCCAGATAGATTTAGGAATGCCCTTCCTGGAAACCATTTGGAGCAATTTTTAACTGTGGCATATAAATTATAGCAAAGCAATCAACCCATCTGCCAATCAATCAATCTTGACAGCCTCCATCAAACAATGCAAAGCTAGAAAGGCCAATTATTTGACCCAGTTGAAAAGATAGTGTCATAGGTTCCAAAGGTCTCTGGCTCAAATTCCTGTCAAGAGAAGCTATGCATTTTCTTTGGCCTCTGCATTTGAAGGAACCAAATAGGATGTTAGGCTTCCACATTACATCTAGAAGCCCTAGACCAGTGTTGGCAAACCTTTTCAGCACTGAGTTTCGAATGGGAGCGCGTGCACGTGAGGGAGTGCCGGAAACTGGAAGAGCAGCTCCTTGGTGTGCACACGCAGGAGCACCAGAAACCAGAACAGTTCCCCAGTGTGCGCCAGGAAGCTGAGCTTCTAGTTTCCGGCATGCACATGCACGCTGGTCATCTGGTCTTCCTGTTTCTAGCACGCATGCGCACATAAAGACCAGCTGGCCAGCACATGTGCGTGGCACAACCCAGAAGAGCAATGGGCAATGGCTGGCGTGTCCAGAGAGATTCTAGTTGCCTAAATGGAGAAGTAGACTTGATACAAACTAAAGAATACTCATGCTTCTTTGGTTCACTTACCCATCCTCCCTGCTGAGCAATCCATCGTGCAATGCGATTGTGTAGCACAAATTCAGCCATGTAATGTGCAATTCTTCTCAGGAAACCAGTTAAGCCATGCTGGTATACATGGATTGCCATCCTGTAGCCGAAGCCCAGCAAGGCTATCACACGCCCCCAATTGATGCCACTTTCAAACAAACTGGGGAAGAGAAGGGTCAGCTGCAATTAGAGATTTTCGGTTCTTTTCTGCCTCAGGAAAGGCATTACACAGATGCTGTGATCACAGCAACTAATATCTCGTTCATGCTAATGGTTCTAAAGGGAAGAAGAACTGCAGCCTGATCCTGGGAAAACACTTCTGCAGTTTAAGGAACTGCTGACAGGTTTTATATGTGCACTTTCTAAAGCTATGCTTCTTAACCTTAGCAACTTTATGATGAGTGGACTTCAACTCCCAGAAATCCCCAGTCAGCCAAGTCCACTCATCGTAAAGTTGAGAAACACTGTGTAAAGTTGCTTTCTTCCTCTGAATCTGATCAGCTTCCCAGACCAATAATAATCATTATCATGATGATTAGATTTTGATTCCAGCTTTTTTACATATAAAACTCAAGGCAATGAACATTAATACTCCTACCCCGTTTCCTATTACTTGCTCTTACAGTAAATCTAGGAGAAAGGCTGAGATGCCTCATGTTTCAATCCCTAGGCTTCTTGAAATGGTTTTGAAAACTGGAAGTTCAACACAAAGATGTGTTCTATTTCAAACTGGACAACCTGCCACCCACAATCTCCTCGTTTGTCAATCCTGAAACACTAGAAAATCCCAACACCAAAATTTGGCAACAAATCATTGAATATAAGCAGTGCAAGTTCATACCAATTTCTAAGGGGGAAAAGAAATGACAAGTTAATTTTTTGGAAAAGCTCAGCAACCTAAACAAGGAAGCGGGGGGACATACCCTAAAAATGATGGAAAAATATGAAATATTTGTCATTACATCTTTGCTTTGCCTTTCTGGTCAATGGCTGCTGAAAATAATAACAAAATGCAGCTCCTTCCCCCCACCCCCCCTTTGATATTTTGCTTGTCCACAGGAAAAAAAACGAAGTCCAGTTGCCTTTTGAAAAAACACCTTTGGGACAACCATGACCTGAATGACTGAGAATCTCCATAAATATTTAAATCTGCAGAATCAGCTCTAACCTGGCTATCCCACTCTGGAGGGAAAGAAGCTGGCTTTTCTTTCCGCTACAACATCCATAAGGGCTTATTCTGCCACCATGATGTTGGGCAGCATCCTTTTTAAAAAATCTGTGCTTGCGTATAGCTATAGATGTTTCATTTTTAACTTGGTGTATGGTTGCTTAGAAATAATCTTTAGCTATCAGATGGGGTGAGTCGGATATCCAATTTTAAAAATCAGCTGTATTACATTAGAATTTCAATGGGGCTGAAAACATAGCAGGCATAGTATGGAGTGTGTTCCCGTACATAACTGAGAAAGAGGAAAGAGAAAGCACAGTAGGTGCTGTTTTACCTCAAGGCAGCAAAATGGTGAAACTTGGCTTCCCAAGGAGGGGACAGCAAGAAAAAAGGACAGGAAAGAGAGTTAAATAAAGTTTAGATGGAACAGGAAAACATTGTTTGTGAATGTAAAGATGCATGTATACATATTGTCACTGGTTTCTCTGTGTTGGTGATTTTTACACTTTGTGGTTTCTTTTCTTTAATAAAAATCAAAGGGAAAGGAAAGAAAGAAACAGAAGGGAAAACTGACGCTTAATCTTTTCTAAGTGGAACACCATAAACCACTTTGGAGTTCCATACAGCCTCTTGTCTGGGTATCACTATCATTATAATCTCCAGGTTCATAATGGTTTTCATTGCCTTCATGATACTTCCGATGGCCTGAGAACCTGAAGAGGAATTCCTCTGAATCAGATCAAAGGCCATTTTTTTTAGTCCAGCATCCTCTTTCCCATGCTAAGATAACACAAAGTCAGTAGACTACTCTTCCTGCTGTACCCCATCAACCAGCCCTGAATGGTAGCCACTGCTGTGTGTGATTGATTGAAGACCCCACCCTCTTTTTCCAATCTGGCTTGGACCCCATCCTGCATAGAGCTCCAGATGAGAGATATATCCTGGGTCTGATTCTGGGGATGAATTGGTTTCATGTAACTTCAGTAAGGCTTGGAGGCAGCTTCTGAAGTCAGAGCACCTTGTCCAAAGTTGATCCTTTCTTTCCACCTTCACAGGGGAAGATCTGACATACCCTTTGCTCTGTGGGAACCTTTTCCAGAGGCCACAGAATTGCAGATTCCTTGTAGTTAATACAGTAAACAGGAATGCAAATACACAAGTTTTTATAAGATGCCACAAGGCTGGTCTTGCATTCAGAAGATTAAAAAAAAATTTTTTTTAATCGCCTTTACATTCACACAGTAGTAAATCCAAGACCCTGCTATCAAGAGGTGCTCTTTGTGACAGAGAAGATCCTCCAATTCTCCTGAAGGCTTAAAAGCCATTTACACAGAACATGTGTTACCCAAAGCAACAGCAACATATGATTAAATTAGGGGCTGGATTTTGGAACCAAGGTAATAGTTAGCATATTTTTTAAAATAATGTTTGATATATCTGATTATGAGAACATCTTAAGCTAGATGGAAAGCAACCCCCCCCCCCCCCCCAAAAAAAGATCAGAGTTTAGATTTGTGATTTTAGTCTGCTCCATTCTTGTTATTCGTTTGGTTTGCATCCACCAGGGATCCTTGTCATGTACAAGCAGAATAGAGGTTAACATCAACCACAACCTTAAAAAAACATAAGCATCGAACTCAGGTAGATGGCCATGGTCTCATTTACCTGGAGGCTATTCTGGTGAAGTACTCATATGCATTGTCCTGGGAAGGCTGCAAGGACTTCAGCATCTCAGAGAACTCCTTGTCATACCGTGCATTGATGTCATCAGCAATGATAGCTAAGCGTCGACCCACCTGACTGTTGACGCTGCACAATGAACAAATGAACCGGTTAAATTGGAACATGGAGGCAGACTAAGTAAACATCTAAGAGCCTGTGGTAATTACCTATTTGGCTCCTGCTGAATTGCAGCAATTTCTGGATCAACTGGCACATCCCCCTCAGTTTGCTCCTGCTCCTGCTGGTATCGATGGAAAGCATAGCTCTGGAACACCTCCTCAGTCTGTTGAGCTACCAAGTCCTCTGCAGAAGAGATAACAGGATCCTTCAGCAATCAGCAGCTTCATTTTGAGCAGAGGCAGGTCACCATTATTGAAGCCCAAGGCCCTCTCCTCTCAGATCAGGCCGCTGAATGTCACGAGCAAAAACACCAGCGTTCAGCAGGACATGTTTTGCCCCCTTCCCTAATATACTGAGAGTGTGTCTCTTAAGCCTTTAAGACAGGGGTGGCAAACTAAGTTTCATTGAGGGCCGCAACAGGATTGTGTTTGACCTTGGGGGTGGGGGTGGGGAGCTAGGAGGGCTCTGTTTTCACTGGCAGAGGGCTGCAGGAGCCCATCGTGATAGGAAACGGAACCCAGGAGTCCTGTGTGTGGCCCTCCCAAGCAGAGGTACCATGGGCCAGTCCTTCACTGTTTCCAGGGTGGGCCCACAGGCCCAATCTAAGCATCCTGGGGGCCGGATTCTGCCCACGGGCCTTGAGTTTGACACCTCTGCTTTAAAGGAATTAACACATCTATTTTTCTTCTAACCTCTCCATATCTACTTTTTCCCAAGTAATCCAGGCCACAGAGATATGGTTTTCCCTTCTTTACTTGCTTATATTATTATCACAAAACCCTGTAAAGCAGGATAGACATTTCTTTCTGCTTATAAATCCAGAAAACTTTCCTCATTGGATTTAATAATATGTTTTCCCAGTTAAAAGTTGCTCAAAGCTGCTTATGGACAAAACATCACCTAATAGTAATGTGGCAAGATCATCACTGACCTTGATAGTCAAATCAGAACTTGAATCTCATTTTTCTGGTTCAAGTACTTTCCAATTAATTATCTCCAAATATGTTCAGCCACATTGTCTATTATACCACAGATGCTGATGGAAAAAGGCAGCTTCTGCGTAAGGATATTGACAGAGTTTGACTCATAATTCATCTTTAAGAAATTCAGATTCTAGGTTTTAACTAATCTGCAGCTTCTTTCTTTATCCCAACAGTACTTTTCAAAAGGCAATTGAACTTTCTTGGTTTCTTTTGCTTGAAAACATTTCACTTCTCATCCAAGAAGCTTCTTCAGTTCAAGTGAGTCCAGCTGCTTTTTGAAAAGCATCGTTGAGACAACCATGATCTGAATGACTGAAAATCTCCATAGACTTGTTTCTTTATGTTGCTAATCCCCCAAAAGGGAGTCTAACCCAATGGGTGTGTGTGTGAGAGAGAGAGCATTTCCATTGCCTTTCTTATCCAGTTTTGTTTTTTAATCTCAGCAATTACGTACAACATGGCATTCTGAACTGCTGTCTTTACATACAAAGGAAGAATTGCTGCTACTAAACAGCAAAATAACTATATTTGCCTTCTGCATTATAAAGAGCAAAGAAACTTCTTAAAAAGAACTGTAACTTATGAATTTACAGAACTTAATATCCGACACCTAGGAAAAGCAAGAAAGAGCAATGGTGAAGCAGTAAAAACTGAAATGGCTTACAATCTTCCTCATGGTAATTTGGTCAACAATATATTAAATAACAGGAAAAAAAACCTCAAATCATATTAAGCATGATAATATCTTAATCTTCCACAATATACTATGGGCCACTTCACCACATCATCCCAAAGACCCTCTAAAAAGCCAGGTCTTCATAGCTTTCCTGAATGAAACAGTAGTAGGAATATGCCCATTCACATCTCTGGGAGCACCTTTTTTTCCAAAGAAAGGGGAAGAACTGCAGAGAACTCTCATCTAACAGCCCATGATGATGAAATACCCAAAGCCTCAATTCTGCAACAAGCCTTTTTTTTTTTTTTGGTTCATCAGATGGTCAGATTTCACTTAAGGAAAGCAGCCTTGAAGGAGCTGGAAGTAGGGATTGGGCTCAAATTTTCAATCCCCCTTCTTCTCCATCAGTATACACTTATGGGCTACGTTCTATACACAGGTGAGGTACAGATGTCAGTAGTCTATAACAGGGGTCTCCAACCTTGGCAACTAAGACTTGTGGACTTCAACTCCCAGAATTCCTCAACCAGCCCTGCTTATGAATTTTTTGAACTTTGAATTATGGGAGTTGAAGTCCACAAGTCTTAAAGTTGCCAAGGTTGGAGGCGCCTGGCCTATAATACTCATCACACATTGTCATAGTCCATGGAGGCTGGAATATAACTGTGCACAACTAAGAACTCACTAAACAGAGCAACAACATGGAAGAAGACAATGCAATCTGCAGAAAAACAGCTGGTAATGGGATTATTTCCCCCCCCCCCCCCGCAATCCATATTAGCTTTTCCCTCTACACTTCTCTCTCCCATAACTCTTTTTTTTAAGCCATTAAAACATCCAAAAAGATTTTGCTGAGAAATTTTACTCTGGCCTTGAGAAAGGAAATAGGGGAAGTAAAATGACTCAGCCCTGACAAACTGTATGAGAAAACGTGAGAAAGAGAATCAGGATAGCTCCGTCTTGGCTGCATTGTCCTTAAAAAAGAGGATAATACATATTCTGTTAATATACTCTGCAATAATAAAATAGCGTTCCTAGAATCCCTGTGGTGCCTATTTCTTGATCTGATTTACCCTGGAGGGCTGACCGATTTTTAATATTTCATATACTGGGTGAGAAGAAATGCAGAAGAAAAGGCAGCAGAGAAAGAGATTAACCCTTCGTCACTGGTTACTTCTTCCAAGCCGCGTCTGCCCCCACCCCCCAGCTATTTTTAGCTGTTTTGATAAAAGACCTAGGCCTATTGCCAGTGTGTGGCCTCTCTACTCCTGAAGTGCAAAAGACAAAGCCACAGTAGAGAGGGCTGCATGTACTTTACCCTCTGTTCCCCTATATTTCAACTGAGAATATGATTATGTGTGCTTAATGGATATTATTTTAGATATTTTGCTCCATTATCTTTCTTTTCAGCTAGCAAGTAAAGCTAAGAAATGCAAACTTTTGTTCCTCTCATTTCCCAACAAAAAAGCAGAACATTTTCTATTGCACTAAACTATTGTAAGGTAATATCCAAAGCAATGAAGATTATTTCTAGCTGCAGGATCATTATCATAGGCCAGCACAAAGCTAATAAAATGCTAGCAGTGAAAATTCAAAGTAAAACTAAATCTAGCCTAAAGCTCACTGATGATTTTAGGACAATTCAGCCTAAACTCCAGGATTATTATGAAGGTATTGGGGAATGGCTATGTGTCCTGAAAATTCAGTGGCCAGACAGCACAAAATCAGAATGCAGTAATGCAAACGTATTGAAACTAATGCTTATCATATATATATGTGCACACTTCCTTGGAGTAAGCTTCAGTCAAGTTCAATTCCTTGTGACTTTAGGTGCATGTCCATACTATTTTTCTCAATCACAGTAAGAGCTACTGCCTTCTTCTGTGATTCTCCCCCCCGCCCCCAATTTCCCAATTTAACGAACAGCCTTGGGACCAAAGTATCTGCAGAATTTGTCAAAACGACAAAACAAATGTGGTGATAATACCACATAAAAGTTGCTTCTTGCATGTACAATATTACAATGAATAAGGGATGGATCTTGTATCACAATTGCTGTCTCTCTCTTTTTTTTAAAATTTAATTTATATGTTGCCCTTCTCCAGCGACTCAGGGTGGCTTACAATGCATTAAGCATTGTGATCTATCCTCCTGTCTGGAATTTCCTTGTGATCCTCCATCCAAGAGCTATGTAAATCTGACTCTGCTTATTTCTTGAGCCCAAACAAGGTCACAAAGTCTTGTGGCAAAGAGACTGGAGTGTTCAGAATGATCTTGAAAACACCCTCTTCTACAGGGCATTATGAATCATTATGAGATGCTGTGTACTTTTATATAGATTATGTTATATTTATCATTTATGTTTTATATCTAAAATCACTCAAGTTTCATGTAGGTCCTGTAGCCATTTGCTATATACTTCACCATGTACTTACTATCATTCCCAAAATCATTTAAGGTCAGAAGCAAGTTGATGCTGGAATTCTGTACACGTTGTGTGTGCCACTAGTACTGCTGAACTATGCCCAGGGTGGGTTATCGTCTACAATGTTTGGGCTGCATATTTGACATTCAGCTTCTAGGTTGGTTTAGGATTAGTATCTTTATACTAAATGCAATTAAGACCTCTTGTCAAATGTTTATGTCATGTATGGACACTGCAAGTTAAAATAAAACATTAATTTTCAGAGGGCTGCAAAGGACGATAGCTATAACCTACAACCTTAAATGAGGTTTTGTGGTTAGTGCAGTGCTGTGTTCTTTAGTTTCCGGTTAGGCATGAGTTTTTTTTAAACCAACCAATCTGCAATCTTATGAAATATTCTGTGCCCCCTCACCAAACCTTTTCTAATTAGATTCTTCTCTCCTTTCCCCTCCAACAAGACCGCACTATTACCAACAGCCATTAGGAAAAAAAAAATCACCAATGCTCTTTTTGTCTTTACAAAAACATTATTTCCTTTTGCTAAGATTTTTGATATTTTTTTAAATAAATCTCCTTAGTAATAAGAAATTATACCCATGAAAGCTGTAATGCAGATAACATTTTTTTGTACTATGTCAGTGAACCCCTTGCTGGCTTTCCAAGCTATTGACCTTTCCAAGCTATTTGCAGCCCTCCTCCAACTAATCACATATTTATACAGTATCTATATTATAGCATGAAGATTGGAAGTATATGGGAAAGTCTTTCATCTTTCACTTAAAGAAGCCACTTAAATTATTTTCAAGAGATGAACTTTCATTGGAAGGCTAATTAAGAGGAAGTACAATGGAGGTCCTGATATGGCTGAAAAATCAGAAGAAATCAGTGCTTTGCACCAGATCAGCACAGGTTGGGAAAGGAGAACAGCCACAAAAAGAAAAAGTAAGTAATTGACTCATATTTTCATTGAAGCATTGCAAAATCACCCACAAGTTACAAGCAAACAATTAAAAGAAATCTTTCTCCCCTGCAACCTAGCTAACTAAAAGCACAGTCTCTATTTCTACCATTTCTTAGCAAAATATTGTAAATGAATCCTGAAAAGGATAGGAAAATAAGCAAAATTATTCCAGCTTCCTTTTTTAGTCTGATTAAAAGGAAATTTTCAGGATACGTAAAATGTAAAGTGAACTGTGTCTAAAAAAAAAAAAAAAAAAAAAACCAGCTATAAAATTGCATTTGGGTCAGGTATTGTTAGACATGTTAACATAACTTCTGTTACCAAAATATCAGGCAGCCTATTATTGTCCACACTATTTTCCTTTGCCTTAAGATCCTTCACCCCCACCCAAAGAGAAACCTGACAGCATAGATTTTGTTACTTAATCTGCCTGAAAAGCTAAACATGTCATCCTCCTTATCCTCCTTTGGTGACATCATTCTACCAGCATCATTTCACCAGCAGCTTAAAAAACACAAAAGTAAAAAACACAAAAAATATGCATCTCCCTACTCATATTTAAAGGATACTATTCCAGGACAGAGAAAGATGTAACTTTCAGAAAAAAAAAACAAACCCACAGCTCCATGCAATTTTGAACTACATTATGTTTATGGCATTATATAATGATCTTTTTCAACATGCTTTTAAATAGGCTTTCAAGTTTGGATGTTAATAGCCCATTCTTCTTGTCTCATAGGGCCATTTAAAATTGTACTACTGTAATTCACTAACAAATTCAAATAAAACTGGTTGTTTCCTCCTTGCTAGTCCTTCTTACATTAATCTCCTTGAACTATAAATTGTTGCCTCATAGGCAAACAGCAATGAATAATAAGTGGAATGATAAATAAGTATCTCACATGCAGAAGTCAACGTTAGCTCATACAGCAGGATTTAAAGAAAGAGATGATTATTGTAGCACAAATGGGAAAGAAATGTGTTTGCTGGAATATAATAAAGTGATTCCTAATTTGTACAAAAACCCCAGAATTAATTCTCTAGTTTTGTAAAGTATTTCACATTGCTAACAAAACTTTTGTATATTTACATTTTATAATTAGTCATTTGTTTTTCCCCCCTGTAAAACTTAAAAAGGATAAAAATAATAATTGAAGTAGACCAAATTATGTAACATTATCTAAAAATCCTGGTCATGCAGTATATTTTGCTCCATATAGTATAATTAAGTCTGCTTTGGAACAAGCCTATGTAACTTAAATAGGCTAGATATCCATTCATTCAAGTAGTTGCAACACAGTTAAATATTCAAAATTTTCAAAGTAAAAAAGGGCATATTCATATACATATTCTTAATTTTGATCTCAAAGCTCCAATATCTCAACAATGATTTTAACTTTGCACTAATTCTGTGTATTTACTTTTTAGAAATTCAGTAAATAAGCCAATGTGATCTCAAAGTCACTGAAAACACCACTATCATTCATTGAATAGGAATTATTCGTAATCATACATTGGGCAGGTATGTTCTTTTGTATCTCTAATGAGATGTTAACACACTCTTAGCAAAATATTTGACAATTATTTTGGGAAACAACTTGAGGCGTCTGCACAGTCTAACCCAGCAGAACCCCTGGCCCTAATCTAAAAGTTTTCATACCCTGGTAATTCATAAATAAGACCAAAAGTCCCCTCTGCTCAGAAAATAAATTTACCTGCTGTGACATATTTTAAGATGCAGCTTACACATTGATCGATTTTTTCTAATGACTATTGCACATATGGGTGGATGATGCTGAAATATGACTGCCAAGCTGAAGGAATTATTCAAAATTGTAGCTGAGCTTTCAACAGTGTACTACACAATGCACACACTCCAATAATAATTTGGAAACCCTCTCCTTTGAAGCAGACTTGTCAAATGAGTAAATTATACCAGATACTTATTCATTTCTCCTTCGTATCAGAATACAGAAAAAGGATTTTTTTTTTCTGGGAAAGAAAGAGGTGCCAATAAATTCTTGGGTGCAGTCATAAAATACTGCACATAGATTATGCCTACCATGACATCAACAACTCCACATTATCAAGAGCTGATGCAGATGTCATTTTATGGTTCCCATATATCAAATGCTGGTAACTGAATGAAACCTCAGTGGATTTTTTTCCCCCTTATAGCTGCTTATCATGTCCAGCAAAAATTGTTCTAAAGTGACAGCCACCAATAAAACACAAAGAATTATTTCAACCTGATGATTACTCATATAGTACTCCCTTTATCTCCTTGATACAAAAGCAATACTGATTATATATATGGTTAGTCACTTTGCAATGACTTGATTATATACTTTGGTGCCCTCCAAATAATAGGGGTGTTTATTATCGGTCACCTGGCAGGCAGAAGATATGGATGAGACTTTTCTGAGACCAAGGCATTCAAAGAGACATGTAACAGTGATAATGGGGGATGGGGGGATATCAATTATCCTGATATGTGCCGTCAATCCAACTCTACCAGGAGCCAGAGATGCAACAAATTCTTGGCGCCTGTTGCTGGCAATTTTATTTGTCTAAGTAGGAAAAAAGAAGCAAAAAGAGAGAGAAAAGTGCTTTCTCCACTTAAGAAAAAGGTTTGGATGTAGGTTTTTTGAATTTGAGAGTTAAATAATAGGAAAAGCAGTTACTGCACACTTATTAATTCAAAGAAAGACCAAGTCCTAAACATGCCTGCTCAAAATCTGAATACAAAAGTACTAAACAAGCTTGCTCCAAATTAGAACCCCCCAAATTCAGGGGCATTATCAATATTAGGTATTAATTAGGTTTTATGTTCGGGATGGGGCACACTGGGAAGCAGGTGAGGATTGTAACTCTTAGTATATTCAGAGATAATTTACTGCATATAGTGAAGGGTTGCTCCCCTTACTATATGTTAATCCACCTTCTATTTAAATCCTGGTGCTTCTGAGTTGGCATTGGGAGGCATGTTTGATGTACCCTATGCCATGGTCCATTTGTTCTTCTGATGTGAGTTGATCTCACTACATAAATTCCTACAAAAAGCATTAAAATGTGGTAGAGCTATATTCTTAGCAAAAGCCATTGCTACTGTCAAGCTTAAGAAGCTTGCCAACTGGTTATTTATCATCAGAGGCAACCATGTTTACCTGACGTCGTTTCCTGAGATGATCTGCGCCTTTCTCCTGTTCTTCTCCTGTCTGCAGGGTTGCTGCCATTCCATGAGGCCATGTTGGTATGTGCTTTGGTAGAACCGAATTAATCTGAAAAACACAAAATAGTCCTTAAAACTGTTCCAGGATCACAAGACCAACTCTCGCTTTCATCACTCAAATGTCTGCCTCACTTTCTTAAAAAAGCAATGCCCCCTATCATTCCTTCCCTCCAAACATTGATCCTTAACTTCCTTAACTTAATTTTTGACACTATCATTTCAATTGTTCTCATAGATATACAGCAAAACAGTTCCTGAAAAGCAGATTGGAAATGATAGCTGTTTAAAAAAACTTGCAATGGTTTGAATTGGTTTATTTGTTTAGAAATTTTATATTTCTGCCTACTTGCATGCATGGCGATTCAAGGCATCTTACAAGGATATAAAAACACCATATAAAAGAAATAAAAATAATAAAATAATAATTGCTGAGACAGCATTGGACGTCTACAGATAGATAACATATACCTATACATGCAATGCCCATACTTTCAATTCTGTGATTGGCAAATTGAGATCATAAATAAATATGTCTATATCTGATGAAGTTGCACAGCAATAAGAGAAATATTTATAAATAAAAATATCTTATCAAGTTCCAATTGTTCTCTGTATATGCCAAATTGTTCCTTGTCCTTTTTATATTTTATTTTGATCTGTAAGTATGGCCACCAATTTTTATTTCTTGTTTTATTAGATCCTGTTCTAACTTTAAATTTCCGAGTTCATCTAATAGGTCTGAATATCTTACTACTTTATTTAAGTCCAATACGTTGGGATAGATTATGGCCTCCATCGTTGATATCCAAACTGGAACTTTCATATAATGATTTTTCTTTATAATATTCCAAATATTGATCAAAGCATTTCGCACTAGATGTCTCTGGAAGTATTTATATGTCTTAATTTTCCCTTCCCAAAGGAATGCATGCCATCCCAATAGGAGGTCATGACCTTCCAATATTAATATTCTCGTTTCTTAATTGAACCCAATCTTTTAACCAAGTTATTGCAACTGCCTGATAATATAATTCCCAATTGGGTAGGCCAAATCCTCCTTTGGTTCTGGAGTCCTGCAGAAGTTTACGTTTTATTAGGGCATTTTCCCCCAGCCAAATAAATTAAGTATTATTCTATTTAGATGTTAAAAAAATGGTTTCCCTAGTCTAATTGGTATCGATTGAAACAGATATAACAATTTAGGTAATACATTCATCTTTATTACGGCTATTCTACTTATTAAGGATAACTGTAATTGGCCCAGATATCTAAATCTTTTTGTATTTGTTATGTTAGTTTATCATAATTGTCTTCTTTTATTGTAGAACATTTTGCCGTAAGCCAAATTCCTAAATATTTCACTTTTTTAGCAATTTGAATCCCCAATTTCCTTTCCAATTCTTCCTGTTGTCTTTTTGTACAGTTCTTCGTTAACATTTTGGTTTTTTCCTTATTTATTTTAAGCCCCGCTACTTTACCAAATTCTTCAACTTCATTTATCAAGATGGTTCCCATCTCCAAAGATAAAACTGATAAAACTAGATCATCTGTGAACGCTTGGACCTTGTATTCCTCCTGTTTGACTTTCAAACCCTTTATTGCTTGATTGTTCTTAACAACTGTCTCTTGTATTTCTCCTATTCTATCATCTAATTTTCTTATGTCGCCTTTAACTTCGTCCATGTCGTTTTTCAATTCCTCATGATTCTTTCCAATCGATTCTTGACTTCAGAAGTACCTCCTGAATCATATTCAGAGCTGTCTGCTGCTTTGTAGATTCATTGGGATCCCTGCTTTCTCAACTCCCAACATATCTCCTATTAGTTTTTGTCCTGGTGGAGAGGCAGTCATTTGTGTAACTTTCTTTGCAATTCCATGCAGGGTGTTGTTTTGTAAAATTAGGGTGTTCAGGTCTGATAAACTCAATAATTTCAGATACTGAGGAAGTCTTTTATGTATCTCTTTGAGGGCTCCAATTATGCTTGGTGTAAAACAATAGATTTCTTTTCCTATAAGTGTTTATTATTAAATTAAACCTAGTGCAATTCTTGGCTTTCTTGGCCTCTAAAGAATAGATGAGCCATGGTCCCAATTCTGATACCTGCTTTCTCCCAACTCCAGGCGTTTAGAGACGTTTATATCTAAGATGGCATGAAGCCACTCATTTTTAGCCTTTCTTTCAGCAACTCCAGACTGCTTTTTAAAAGTAAAAGTAATGGCCATTTTGATCTTTTATGAGAAGTTTGGGAGTGATTTGCTTATGTGCCCAAACCAATGTAGATCTATTCAAAGTAATATGCAGCTGAAGTAAATGCTGATACGACTAAGCAGAGAATCTGGTGCTGCTGTGAAGGGCTGGCTGACAGGCTGGTAAACAGCTACTATTGAAAGAGGAGAGAAAGAAAATGATGACATTCTGGAAGAGTATGATAAACTCACCATTCAGTGGGTATACAATGCAATGGTTGGTTGGGTGCCCTGCTTATTTATTTCTGATTTATGCAGCCCAACAATTCTAATCCCCTTCGCAATCCCATAAATCTGCTCTGGAAAAAACCCCACTTTATAATCTAATGAGACTCAAGGCCCAATTTCTGACTCTTTCAGTTGAATACAGATGTTATTAATTCTTTGAAGTGCGCCTTCTCTTGCTTATGTAAGGAATTATGAGGCTTAGATTTATCAGCTTCCGTGTCTTCCTGAGTCTACTTCTGTTTTCACTATTGTTTGTCATATGCAATGGTTTCCAAGAATCACCTTAGGCATAATTTTGATAAAGAGTTTCACAAGAGAAGGAAGCTGTTGCTCTTTGTGTGCAGTAGAAGTGTACTGTAGGAGCTGGAAAGACGGAAGGGGCAAAGATTATAGTTTATAGTTAGCACTAAGGACCTGTATGACTTGGACAAACTGATAAGGTTTCTTATTCCTGGCTTTGCTTACTGACACATCTATTTACTTGGGATTGGTTCTGGTTCCTCTTTCATTTCTTCTGCAAAAGAAAACCACTAGCATTGTGCTGAATTAACTCTTTTCTAGTTGGAAGAGAAGAGAAGAGAAGAGAAGAGAAGAGAAGAGGGCTAAGGTAGATGAACAAAGGCAACACGTGCGTCCTTGGGAGACTTGAAAGAACAAGTTAGGGATAAATTGTCATGGAGAGCATCTACATCTGTATCTATGTGGTGCCTAGGATTCAAAATGATGATACATCAATCAGTTGACAGAGGCCCTGAACTTGCTTGTACATTCATAGGTTTATTTTACACTTCTAACATGCATGATGAAAATATTTTAAAACCTTTTTCTATTTTAAACAGAGACTGAACCAAAAGAAAGTTAGAAAAAATACAACCCCAGACAAACTAAGAAACAGAAAAAATAAAAACATTCCTTATTAATATTTGTAATCTATAAATACAAAAGCGAAAACCACTCATGCATTAATCATGAAATCTCCAGAACTGTAAAGCCTACAAACTTGAAATTTGCCACGTATGTTCCTCTTGGCTTCTAGGTGCTCACTAAGAAAGGATTTTTCGAAATGACCCTCGGAGCATTAGTATTTCCTATATTATTGTAACATGCTCTGATGTTAATTAGCTAGACATCCTACTCCCCCTTCCAACTTGAAAATAACTCTGGAGAGAATGGGATAGTATAGGACAGGCTTCTGTGGGACAAGCCTCATGGAGAGAGGAGGCTAAAAAGCCTGAGGGAGAGAAGGGGATAGGATAGGAGACATTACTATGGGGCCAGGCTGAGGGAGAGAAAGGGAGAGGAGAGGCCTCTCCCTCATTAATAAATAATACTCATTAATTTTCAAAACTCTAAGTGTCAATTTATCAAGCTGTAGCGGAGCAGGGTATTCAGCTAGTAATAAATATACTGCTATCATATATATTACAAATATTGCAGCATCTTCTGATTAGTAAAATATACTGCCTTTTTAAAACTGGATAGATCCTGTATTTGACAAACACTGTTTAACATTTTAGGTATCACTTTTCCAATTTCTCAATATGATTCTTCTAACTTCCCCATTTGATATACCTACAATTCCTGATGTACAGATTCCAACATTTTGGTAAATAGTTCAACCTCATATTAACATCCTTAACCTTTAGAGTTTCCTATAAATTTGCTTACACATTATTCCAAAAAGATATCAATTTATCCAATGACTATATCATATGGGTCGGTGAATCCTCAAACATTTTATACTGCACTTCCAAAATAGAAAATGTCCATCTTTTAAATTATACTCTTTGGAGAGTCCAATACACTTTAAATACATTTTAATGATCTGAACGTACCATTTTAGCAATCAATTTATTGATGGAAGAATTTGATACTTGGAGGCATGGAAGATTTTAACATGTCCCATGTGGCTTGCTTAATACAACGTTAAGTCCCGAGGGATTCTTTACAGTAAAAGACAGGGTGATGTTAAGTGTTTTTTGCTGCATAATCACCTAAATAGACTTGTGGTTGCTGTAATGTCATCTGGTTGTTGGGATGGTGGATCTAGCTTTTAGATGAGATCCAGGGAGTCTCCCCATCCTTGCCTTCTCCATAGGCATGTGAATATGATAAAGTATCAATGCCTCTGTAGGAGTAGGGAAAATGCAATGATTCGTTTCCTTCTAATAGGCCTTATTGTTAAAAGAGGTGGTAGTCTTCAAATTCTGAGATAATGTGACCCTCTAACATGATAAATCATATATGGTTGTATGGGAACTCCCCTCCCATCAATAAAAGGCATTATTTCATTGGGCTACTGTTTGGCAAGAAATATACTACATACGGTTTTCTAAGGAGATTCTCAGTCATCCAGGTCATGGTTGTCCCAAAGGTGCTTTTTCAAACTTTCCTTGTTCTTCCTCAAGGAAAAACAGTAACAGAATGGTACAATTTTATAGAAGAAAATAAAGGAAAACACTGACTCTCTCTAACAGGTATGTTTCTGCAGACATTCCAAAAACAACAGCTACATTATAACACTAATACATTCACAGAGATGCTGGGCCGTATTCTTAGTTTTAAGACATCCGGTGGATTGCCAATATGTGGCAATAGTTTGCTACATGATCAACAGATATCAAGTATTATTACAGTATGCAGAAATGAGATTCTGGTCCATCTCAATGGGGTCAATCCATTTCAATCCACAAATGCATTAGCTTTCAATAAAATCAAATTACAAAACCTTATTGACTTTTTTTTAACAGAACAGATGTCAATGCTTAAATGTAAACATTTTCTAAACCAAATAAACATGACAGTATGCAAATATTCCTTTCAGATTTTCATGCTATAATTTAAGGATCTTGACACACAGAAGCCTTGCATCTCTACTAAGAAATGCAAGCAGGTGGTCAACTGATTTGTAACCTTAGTACCACTCATGATCGAAGCCTGAATCTCATGCCTGAAGCATATTGCAGTCCCTTCTTTAAGTTGCTTGGGACTCTGGTCAACAACTACAGTTTGAGAACCTCTGTGTAAAGAAATAACTAATCTCTGCAATGGGGTCTTAAATTCTAAGTAAATAAGGGTTTAGTCTTAAGCCAGAACATTTTCTTCCCCTTACTTGAATTTCTGAGTCGTTGATATGCATAATAATCCGTATTTTTGTTCAGAATAATTTACAGATGGACAAAAGGGAAAAGACACATCATCTTCTATGAGGGCACTCAGCAATAAATTACTGACATTAATGAAATAGTCTGCTGAGCCTATTTTATATTTATATGACAGAATTCTTTGCCACACACAAAAAAGAATAGGAAACACCATGAGAATTAGCCCACTTAGATTATGTCTAGCACTGAATGTGTGTGTGTATGTGTGTGTGTGTATATATATAAAAACATTTTTTCTAATGTTATTCCTATTTCATTATTTATTTGGTGAAAATATGTTACTGCATGTTGGCAACTAATTTTGTACAATGATACAATTGTACAAAATCTCCATGGAGACTACAATGAGCCCTCCATACATCACTGAAATGAAAAACTAAAGCCATTAATAATGGCAACTGATAAATTACCACTTCATCAAGTTATGTCAGTGAGACCAATGTTGCCAAGGAATTTCACAGAATTCTAGTTCTTTAAGTTTCCTGAAAGCTTTTATTCAAAATAATATTGGGTTGCACTAGGAAGGTAATTTGTGTAGCATGATTTACCACATTATGCCAGGGCTGAGTATGCCCATTTTTCCTCTATTGACTGTTTACTTGATAATTCATTTACAGATACATAATTCACTTGGCTGTTCCTTTTTCTCTTTATTTGCACAGAGTTCCTATTGGGGGAAAAACTGTCAATCCTGGATAATATAGCTTGTTGACTGAAGGCAATGGCAAGTGAATGTAATATAAAATGTATTATTTTGTTCACAGCCCTTGCCCATTCAACAATTCTAGTTGATGGAAGCCCTGATGTTCAGCCTCTTGGTCTTATGTAAAGACTTTTTCCCACACTCTGGTTGTAATTTTTCCCCCTAACCGCTATTGTTTTTCCCCCCCAAGACTGAATTAATGCTAGAACCTACACAGTTAAGTTACATAGTTACACACTATACACAGTTATGTTGGAGAGGCACAAATCAAAGATACAATTTGTGCCTAGTCTACCACCCATATGGTAAATTAATTTTAACTATATTTAACTATATTTAAAATTATTGCTGCTTTTAAAAAATCTTAAGATTTTAAAGGAAAAAAAAATAATATAATCAGTATATGCTTTGATACCGCTTGGACACAGATATAATAACTCTAATGTGTTTATTCAGAAGGTGAATATTTCAATACTTCAGATGACATAAGAACATCATCTAGTCTAGCATTCTAATTAACATAGTGGCCAATTAGTTTCCAATTGGGAAAATTGCAATTCTGGACTAGAGTGTGGTATCTTCCTTTATTGGTTCCCAGAATACAGCATTTAAGGCATGGTGCTGATCACTGGGGAAACAACAGGTTTTCAAAGGAGTACTCTGAATATTAAAGACCTATTCCAGAGACGAGGTACTGTAACAGAGAAGGCATACTTATAACAGAATGGGACAACTCGCCATAGCCAACTCACCATGGCCAACTTGCTGCAGAGCAATTCACAGTGGGACAATTAGACAATTGAAATTAATTATTTAAAATAAATTACAAAATATTTTAATTTTTGTCATTCAAATTTCATTTTGTTCCTCCTTTTGCATCTTTTATTTAATTATTCTATTCCACCATTTCTTTGATATTAGTATAACTCTTGTTCCGCAGCGACTTGCTCGCTGCAAGTTGGTATGGTGAGTTGGCTGTGGTGAGTTGCCATAGACCCTGTTTACAAGACTCATCTGAGAACATTGATTAATGGATGAGACATGAAATATATCTGCTCTATCAGACTTTGAGAGATAGACAGAAATGAGGGGAGAGAAGTGATCCCTCAGACCACCTCTCTTCCTTCATTTAATGATAAGCAGCCATCAAAATTCCTACCCACTAATAGTCTAATTCTCTATGAACCTGCACAGCGCAGTCCTCTTTTAAAACCATCCGAATTGGTTATTGTTACCACCAGACCCTTTGCCAACTTTTATTGCCAGACATACCCAGTCTATAGTTGCTCATTTTTGGACATAGAATGTACCCTTGCTAGAGAAGCAAATAAGTTTCTTCTCCAATTTCTAATTAAAGTTATAATTTGCAAGCGGAAGACAAAATGGCATAGAGATAACATTGGTTCCAAGTGTTGTCTATTCTCTAGAACAGGAAAATTATCTAAAAGCTGCTCTAAGTTTAATATTGTTTTGTATTTTCAATCTGATCCCTTTTCTCTGGCAATGAAGGGAAGAGCTGGATTAAGAACCACAAAAATGATTTGGGAAAAGTGCGTTAGGAATCATGGGAACACCACACCTCTCTCCTATTCAAAAGCCAGAATACGTTTCTTCAGGATTTACCCCCATTCAAATAAAAGCAACTCGAAAAGGAGTATCATCTTCAGGATTGTGTGGAAGCTTGAAAAATGTTGGTCAGCTTTAATGAAGCACCTATAATACTCAGAACTGTTTCCAATAAAAAGAAATCCCAAGCATACTACGGTACCTTATTCTTTTCTTCCTTCAATTCCCTCGTATTGGTCCCATATTCTATTGTAATGCCACAAAAGCAAGCTGCTTACAATCACCTCTTTTTTTTTCACTGGTTTCTCTTGCGGTCATTTTCTTCCCTTTCCCCTTTAATTTTACTAGTACAGTTTTAGACAGGAGAGCAATTTGTCCTGCTGCTAGAGAACTAGGTTCAACAATAACCACAACTGCCAAGCAGAGAAGAAATGATGCATCACCAAGTCTATAAAGACAATTAGCAAATTAATACAGGAAGTTCCTTGACTTACGACCACAATGGAACCCAAAAGTTCTGTTGTTAAGTGAGACATTTGTTAAAGTGAGTTTTGCCCCATTTTACAACTTTTCTTGCCACAGTTGTTAAGTGAATCACTGCAGTTGATAAGTTAATAACCTGAATCTGGCTTCCCCATTGACTTTGCTTGTCAGAAGGTTGCAAAAGGTGATCACATGACCCTGGGACCCAGCAAAAGTCATAAATATGAGCCAGTTGCCAAGCATCCACATTTTGATCACATGATCATGGGGATGCCTCAAAGGTTGTAACTATGAAAAATGGTTGTAAGGCACATTTTTCAGTGCTGTTATGACTTTGAATGGTCACTAAATGAACTGTTGTAAGTCGAGGACTACCTGTATAATAATAACAACAAAAAATCACTGAAGTATCTCAGTGGCTCCTCCAAGCAACCAACTTGCAACTCCAGGCAATAAATGTTCCTCATATGCAGTTGCCAACTTTCACTTATTTTTACAGCTCTCAGTAGTTATGGGCAGTGATAACCTCAGTGCACATAATGCAAGACTCCTCTTGCTTTCTTAGAGTAAACAATCCATTGGGCCTGCCCCACACAAAACGATTTAGAGTCTTCCGTGTTAACTTCTTGTACTGCACTCCTCTCACCTTTTATTACGATCAATCATTTACCACACATCCTAGCCTTGGTTTGCCTGTAGCAAGGTTACAGAGAACGTAAGTTTGACTTAACACTGAGTCAGATTCTTAAGAAGCCCTATTTGAACTTGATTGTATCAAACATAATGGCTATTTTGTTAAACAAATTATTCCAGTTGTTACTGGCCCAAATGCCACCATGTGCTTGGGAAATGTGTTTTGAAACAACTTAATACATTTGTTTAATTATGGCTAATTAAATAAACAACAGCTGACTGAGTTTATATATCCCATTATTTTTACCACGTGGTTTAATTTTGTCTTAGCATGTTTTGTGAACTCAACCAGATTCTCTCAAATCATGAAATATACAGGAACTAAAGAGTGTATTAGGCAAGTCGATTTTGATAATTCATTCAACTGGCATCTAAATTGGGGGGGGGGAGAGAATTCTATTTGTTTGTTTATTCTCTTTCAAGTAAATAGCAAAACTAGGCTAGGATTGGTTCTTACTTTGATATAAAGCCATCAAGGAATACCAAGGCACGAAAGTGGGCCCCCTCCCACCTGCAAAAAATCTCAGACGGTACTAAGGGCAAACCACTTCCCTACTGCTGTTAATAAAACCACACTGATAACAAAATACCAAGAATGAATCTCAATTGGACTCTACCTCTGGGGAAAAAAACAATGTTAATTTACAACTGCATGGAGTACTTATACTACTTCATTTTTGTTACTTTGCAGCTGTTTGTTGCTTTTGTATATTGTTGCTTATTTAGAGGGAAAACAACTATGAAAGTAATTCCTTGGGGTTTTATTCTCCTTTATTCTGCCTTCCTGTTCCTCAGCTATCCCCAAATTAAATCGGCAACTGAAAATGAAGAGTTGTGACTGACAGATTGAACTGATGACTTTTTTTGGATAATTATGAAAGTGAAAGTCAAATATCTCTGGGCTATCCAAATTAGGGTAGAAGCCACCTAAAGCCAGTCCTATGCTATGTACAGTTTTTTGTCCTGGATAAAACATTGTATTCATATGTGTGTAGGAGAAATAATCAAAATGATTAATCTTTAGGTAAAGGAGGTTTAGAAAAGCCTCATTTTCTGATATCGAAGCTGAATCAGTGCCTTATATTTATAGTATTAACACAAGTCAGATTTAATAATAGTTTAATCTTTAAAGGAACAATTTATAAAACCATATTCCTAAAAAAATCCACCTTATATTGCCATTCCTAAACTAATGCAAATATTGCTGTAAAATACTTCCAGATACATGAACTTGGAACTACCTGAATTCCCCAACCAGTATGTCTACTGCCGACAATTCTGAAGAGTTGAAGTCCATAGATCAGGAAGTTGCCAAAGTTGGAAAACAATATTCTAAAGCTGTAACATAAGTTAGATTTTGGCAAAGCATAATCAAACTATCTACTAATGAACTCCATGCAAATGCATGAATTGGCAAAACACAAGGAATCTTAAGTTAAAGCTAAACTGGCAACCCAATAGGGTCCCATCTCAATTGCTTCCTGTTGTGCAAACCCTGATTTTATTTTATTTTTTATTCAGGGGAAACAAATGTTAACTCTGGCAACCAGAACACTTAATACTTGTGATAACCCCTCTTGCTGTGGTCGGTTAAAACGGAAGTTTTTAGTTAGGGATACCATCTGCAACGTTATCGGAGCAAGCCTTACACTTTCCGGGGACTAGTTTTAAAGTGGGTTTTGTTACTCCCAAGAAGTCAGCCAATATTTCGTGCAGCCTTACATTATAAGGCACAAGGAAAAAAAAGGACCAAGTCAAAACCACCACTAATGAACATTGATAACGCACCTCGAAAACTTGCCACGGTTAACAGTACCATCGCTAAGGGGTGGGGGGGTGGGAAATGAACGTAGGTCCATTAGGAAAACACGGACACCCCTTTCTAAATTTCACGCCCCGGGGTAATACATTTATTAATCCGGGATAACTGCCAGCCCGTAGTTCCCAACTTACAATATCTTTAAACGACGAGAGCAAGGTTTTCTCCCCAGCGATGCACCGCGAAGCTCGGAGGAAAGAGGTGGCTTATTATTGCGTTCTGTTTTTCGGCAATCTCTCGCCTGGAGGCTTCTCGTCCTTCTCCCCAGGTCCTCCCTGCTTTGACCCTCCTGCTCCTCGGAAGCACCTCTAGGCCTGCGGCGCACTTTTGCTCACCCGAGCAGGCGGCGCTTCAGGGCGCAAGCGTCGCCAGCAGAGCCTCGCATCCCCCGCTCCGCATCCAGCCGAAGGCCCGAAGAGAGACCCACCCACAGGAGAACCGACCCCCAAGAAATGGATGCAATATTTCTTCCTGCTTCCTTGGGCCGGGAAGAGGCAGAAGATCGCGGCTTCTGCACGGCACGGGCATCCCACAACGTCAGGACCCGCCTTCGCGCGGATTCCCCGCCTTTCCCGGCCGCGGCACTCACCCCGCTTCTAGGGATCGGTGGCGAGACGGCCGCGCCCTTCCCACCCCAGCCGGCTTTTCCACGGGCTGTTCAGAAGAAAGTGGACGATGCCTCGCCAAGGTCTTGCACCGCTTTCGTTCTCTGCCGCCCGCGGTCTTGCGCTGCCGGGCAGGCAAAAGCAAGAGACTCTTTACTCCGAAAGGAAGGATGAAGTCCCGTCCCCCCCAAAAAATCATAGATACAAACCAGGTGAAAGCAACGGGACTTCTTGCAGCGCCCTCTAGAGGCCGTGCTCTTCGTAGCTGCCGTATGTTGTGCAGGAAAATGGGGGGTGGGGGTGGGAGGGGAACCGCTTCCTTTTGCCCTGCGCAAATGGGGCTCGAAAAACCTACGTTCGTACACCGGGAGTCACATTACTGTAGCCGCTGTGGTTTATGGAAAGCGGAGAAAAAGGGTTTAATCCAAATCCAAAAGGAAACCTTGCTAAGTCTATAGGACCATACCATTCATCCTGTGTGTCCATTTTTTTTTCTCGGGGAAGGGTCAGTGGTGACTCCTGGATTAGTCCCTGTACTTTGTTTAACAGATTAACAGAATTGGAAGGGACTTTATAGGTCATCTAGTCCAACACCTCCCACTCTCAAGCAGGAGATCCTACACCCATGATGGCGAACCTATGTCATGCGTGCCACAGGTGGCACACGGAGCCATATTGGTGGGCATGGAAGCATTGCCCTAGCTCAGGTCCAGCATGCATTTGTGCACTGGCCAGCTGATTTTTGGGCCTTCTGGGCTCACTGGAATTCGGCAAATGTGCTGTTTCCGGCCTCCGGTGGGCCTCCGGCTGTGGGGAAGGCTGTTTTTGCCCTCCCCAGGCTCCTAGAAAGCCTCTGGAGACGAGAGGGCAAAAAATGGGCCTACCAGGCCCACGGTGCCATCGCATGCCAAAAGCAGGGGGAGCATGTGTGGGGGGGCAGGGAGCATTGAATTATGGGTGTGGGAACACACACGTGCGTCCACCCTGCACTCCCCCAGCTTTTGGCACGCGATGGTAAAAAGGTTAGCCATCACTGTCCTACACCATTTCTGACAAATGGTAGTCCAATCTTTTCTTGAAAGTCTCAAGTGACAAACCACTTTGAAAGTGGTTTTCCATTGCCTCCTCTCTAGGGATAAGAAAGTGACTGGCTGGTTTCTAGCCTGATGCTTTACCTAATGCTTTAAACACCACATCTCCCTATCTCTCTGAAAACCATTTTTGCTTCTTACCATTTCCTATATTGCCTAGTTTCTCACCTTTCTTATTAATTCCATTCAGCTGTGTATTTTTGCAAGCTTCCTTTTTTCCTCTGTTCATCTACTCTTCTTCTCATATTTCTTCTGTGACTTGATTCTTAATTCATTATTTAAAATGCACTCAGTGTTGCCAGAGTTCAACACTGAAGCCTGTTATTCCCCATAATTTCCAGGCATTGGGATAGGACATCAATTATTAATTGGGTTAAAGATGTATTGATACCTCATTTCGCCAAGATATATCATGGTGGCAGATGATCTTATCTAATAGTTCATGGAGATGTTTAATAGAGAGGGTATTAGAGCTTCCTGGTGAGGAATGTCGAGTTAAGATATCTTTGTATTGGTGATAGAGATGATGATCATGGCTAAGAATAAAGAATTGGCAAGTAGATTGGTCGCCCAAAACCTTTCTGGATAAGGAGAGGATGGGAGATTGCCCACTTGCACTCTGTATCGCTGCTCCTTGGGAGGAGGTTGCAGGACAGGATAGCAGTTTCCTATGGGTTTGAATGTCAGGTGGCAAAGGGAACCCTCATGCTTTCGACCATGCTTTCGATTTTTGAGGACACCAAGTTTATTAACTCACTTTCTAATCGCCTTTGAAAATTACTTATTCAACTGCATTAAGGCTATTGGAGGTCTTCAAAAGAAGTTTGAAAAGGACTATCTTCATTTTGAATAAAAGAAAAATGAACTATAAGCTTAAGGACATAAAGAATTAGAAATAAATGGAAAAGGTAAATAAAAATCTGATTTAAGAAGGTTATAAATGAACTAAAAGATCAGACACACTTGGAATAATGGTAAGATTGTCTCAAAGGTGCCTTTTCAAAAGGCAACTGGGCTGTCTTTTCCCTGAGGAGGAGGAAGAAGAAAACATTTTGCTTCTCATCTAAGAAGCTTCATCGGTTGATTTATGACCATTCAATTTAGCAACCATTCAAAGTTACGATGATGCTGAAAAAACTCTGGACTTCGCACGTACGAGTTATGACTATCACACCACGCCCACAATCACATGATCGCAATTTGGACACTTGGCAACTGACTTGCATTTATGACCAGTTGCAGTGTCTTGTGGTCACGTGATTATGATTTGCAATCTTTTTTGCTATTTTTTCAGAAGAATGGGTTCACACGACTGTGGTGTTCACTCAGTGACTGCAGATTAGCTTAATGACCATAGTATTCTACTTAACAAGTTGAAGTCCTCGCATCTTAAAGCTGGTAAGTTTGAAAAACATTGTATCCATGCCACATGCACAATTCTGAAAACTTAAGGGGAAGTAAAACTGTTCCACAGGAATCAATATAGGAGGAGAATAGCAATAGAATGTACCAATTAACTTCTTCATACCCGTCTTTAATGCTAATAATAAAAGAAATCTTGCAAGTGACTACATAATGTTTAGTGTAGTGGTTAAGGTCCTGACCTAGAAACCAGGAGACTGTGAGTTCTAGCCTTAGTTATGAAAACTGGCTGCTGATTTTGGGCCAGTCATTCTCACAGAGGTTATGGGAGCCGTAAAGAGTATTACGTATGTTCACTACTCTGAGTTATATAAAAAGTAATAAAGATGGGATAGAAATGTAATATATTAAATAAAATTGTATAAAATGGGATATGCAGGTAGTCCTTGATTTACGACCACAATTGAGCCCAAAATTTCTGTTGTTAAGTGAGTTTTGACCCATTTTACAAGTTTTCTTGCCAGAATTGTTAAGTGAATCACTGCAGTTATTAAATTAGTAACATGGTTGTTGAGTGAATCCTGCTTTCCCATTGACTTTGATTGTCAGAAGGTCAGAAAAGGTGATCACATGACCCCGGGACTCTGCAACTGTCATAAATATGAGTCAGTTGCCAAGCATCTGAATTTTGATCACATGACCATGGGGCTGCTACAATGGTGGTAAGTGTGAAAAATGGTCATAAGTCACTTTTTTCTGTGCCATTGTAACTTTCAACGGTCACTATATGAACTGTTGTAAATCAAGGATTACCTGTAATACAAATGGCAGAGAAACTTATCTGTAAGCAGTTGAAACATTTTTAAATCATGTATAATTGCCTGCTTTTGGTAGCTGCATTTGGTAGCTGACATGCTTTTTTGACTGTATCTGACAGTTTGCATTTGACAGTTCTGCAACACCTCTCCTCAAAAAAAAAATAAAAAAAAAATAAAAAAAATTGGAGAACAGCAAAGCATTGTAAATGGTGGATCTTAATCCTGTGACAATTTCTATAAGAGTACAAAACATCTGCAACATACAATAATAAAAACATGGACATGATATATTGGAATGAGTCTCCTTGAAAGAGAATTGGACTACAGCTTGATGGAACCATATTTTTTATTTCAGTTGATGTCCCCACATAATAATAGGGAAGTTCTTGAAGATAATTATCATTAATGATTTTGGAATCTAGGTATAAGCTTCTTTCTACAGAGCTTTTTTTGTTTTGAAAAATAAATGAGTGTGATGCAGTTAGCTGTTGACATATTCTTTATTTTCTATCTGATGAAAGTTGTGCCATTTCAAAGGTAGACAGAAGCTTCAAATCATGCAGGGGCCTGGACAGAGCATCCATCAGGCATTCTCTAGATCAAACACATCTTTATTATATGCCATCTGACAGCAGAAATGTGTTTGCTGGCTGCCATATAATTCTTGTGACACTATGCAGACTGCATACATAAACCTTTTTAGAACACAGAAGTCTACCACAAAAGATTCTTGTGGCACGCTGGAGTTAAAACATTTAACATGGCTTAAAGTTTAATTAAAGTCACAACTTAAAATTTCATGGGCTCCTCTGTGTCACATGCATGATAATTTTTTAACCAAATAAAAATAACAAAGACTTATTCGAGTTGAGTTGCGCTTCTGGTGATGTCATGGACTTATTCATGAAATTTTTGTGGCGAGTGGATGGAAGTCATTGCTTTCTTTGACAGAGGGCTATTGGCTTCCCAGTCTTGCCTTTACCATGGAATTATCTGGTCATCTCTTATCTGTGTACTTATTAGGCCCATCAGTGCTTAGCTTCTGAGTCCAAACAAAGGTTCTTTCCATTGCCATTGTGTTAGTAGCAATGATGACTGCAAGAGAACCAAAGAATTTCAGAGTTCTGGACTTGCAGTTGTAATTGCTAGTGTAACTGAGCAATGATATAAGTAGTCCTCGACTTATGGCCACAATTGAGCCCAAAATTTCTGTTGATATGATAGTTAAGTGAGTTTTGCCCCATTTTTTATCAAGAGCTCTGTACAAAACATGATACAAATTTGTGTATGCAATAGGTTGACTCAGCCTTCCATCCTTTCTAAGGTAGGTAAATTGAGGACCCAGTTTGTGGGGGCAATAAGCTGACTTTGTATAAATATAAATATACAAAAGTATGAAGGCTATTGCTTAACGCATTGTAAGCTGCCCTGAGTCTTCGGAGAAGAGCGGCATATAAATCTAATTTAAAAAAAAAAATTCTAATATGAATCACATATTTTGTTTGCTATACATCCCCATCATCTCTGATTAAGTCACTGAATATTTCAATAAACTATAAAGATCCATCTCAAAGATTTCATGCTTCATGATACTTTAATTCAATAACCTCATACAGGTAGTTCTTGACCTACGACTACAATTGAGCTCAAATTGTTGTTGCTAAATGAGTCATTTGTTTAATCGGTTTTGCCCCATTTTATGACTTTTCTTGCCACAGTTGTTAAGTGAATCACTGTAGTTTTAAGTTAGCAAGTTGGTTGTTAAGTGAATCTGCCTTCCTCTTGGCTTTGCTTCTCTGAAGTCGCAAAATGGATCACATGACCCCGGGACACTGCAACTGTCGTAAATATGAGCCAGTTGCCAAGCATCTGAATTTTGATCACATGACCATGGGGATCCTGCACATAAGTGTGGACAACGGTCATAAGTCTCTTTTTTCAGTGCCATTGAACAGTCATTAAATGAATGGTTGTAAGTCAAGGATTACAAATGGAAGCCTCTGGTTCAAAAGCTAAAGAGTGATGAACCTAATACATAACTAGCTCTATCCTACATCTGGGAGAATTGCCATATTATTTATCATAAATAGCCTGTGGTTGATGATACAGTGGCCTGTTAAAGACTAAGGGCAAAGCATCTCAATACTTAATTTTGCTGTTGATTATATTTGCAGTGTAGGTGCTAAAAGAAAGGAGTGTTTAGACTAGAAGTCTGATTTAGTTTTAAGTACACTGATATAATATGTTCTATTTATTAAGAGCTCTCAAATAGCCTGAAAATTTAAGGTCTTGCTAGTCCGAGGATCTATTTTGTTCACACCAATATTAGCTTTGCTGCAATTACCAGAAAACAGTTAATGAAAATGCTACTGAGTAGACCTGGAAAGGATTTGTTAAAAAAATAATTGCCGTAAATTGAAACTGATTAATTTGGAGAGAGAATAGAGGATCAAGAGTACATGTAGAATTGAATTATGCTTGAAATTTTAAAAGAACTCGATCTAGATAAGACAGGCACATTCGTGAAGGGAGAAGTGAACTTGATAGGGTTGCATGCCCACAAAATGTGAGTTTGCACCAGGGGTGAAATGCTCCCGGTTCACTCCAGTTGGGGCAAATCAGTAATAAAAAAAAGCTACCGGTTCGTATGAATCGGCAGTTTAAAAAGTTCCTCCGAACCAATATTTCCGACTATCAAAGCAGGAAATCCTGCTTTCTAGCAAAGCTAAATTGCACAGCACAGTTGATCTCCCCCCCCCCCCACTGCTCTACTTACCTTCCCAAGCCTCCTTTTGGCACGTACTGCATATGTGTGCGTGTGCAGCGTGCATGCACGGCCAGCAAACCGATAGCAAAATGGTTCAGATTTCACTGCTGATTTGCACCTCCAGAATTCAACACTCTTGGCATATCGAGATAGTGGGTTTAATATGCCTGCCTTCAGTCTCTAAAATGGCACAAAGACTGTCAGTATAAATTTCCTCTGTCCTGATAGACGGTCACTTCTCTGCTTTGGGATAAAGAAAGCAAGAGCTGCTGTTCTAATAATTTCCTGGAATGAGGGCATTCATAATGCAGCTATTAGTGACTGCTTTGCCTCTCCCAACAACTGCGCACTCCCACCAGCCAGCCATGCAAGAAAAACCAGTCAGTTGCTATCCTTCACAAACAAAGTGGTGGGGCAGGGCCATGTTAACAGCTCCATACTGTTTTGTTTTCTTGTGAGGTTTTTTTGCCATTGCTTGTATTGACTGCAATTTGATGTTATAACCTGATAGTATTGTGAGCTGCCTTAAGAGAACATTCCTTGAAAAGTGCCACACATTCATACAAGTATGCATATGCTCATGTGTACACACACAAAGACATACAAAGTTTCTTCCTCTAGAAGCATGCTACTTATCCCAGAAGATATTGACATTTTGCTAATAGAGCACATGCCTTACATCTGAAGATTCCTCGTTCAGTCTGTAGTACTTCTATTTAAAAGAGTCAAACAATGTGAGACATGACATTTCTCTTTAAGATTCTGGAGAGGTTGCTGGTGTTTTAAAAGATGATATTTTAAAAGATGATATTAATTTTAAAGATGATATTAATACTTTTAACATGGAGTCTAGTCTTTTATTTATCTTTAAGAAAGCAGTTTTTATTTCAACAACTTGTATTTTCAGGACTAAACAATAAGACCGTATTCTGAAAGTCCTTGAATACACTTACAAGTTTAAGGAACTTGAATACACTTGCAAGTTTAAGGAAAATACAAATTCAGCTGGGAAAGAGTAATATAACCCATAATTTTGCCACTTGCCACATTTCTATTGTTCAAGTCTCACATGTAATCATTGTCTTTGTTTGATTCACTTGTTTTCTAACGTATCACAGAAACTGAATATATGAATCCTTTATTTCTGTGCTCTGTAAAAAGAATTGACTCCCCCCTTATTAAAGGCTTTCTGCTTTGCCTGAATTACTGTACTTGGTGATTCATATTTTTAGATGGGCAGAGAAGCCCCTTTGCAAAAGTAAAAGTATCTTTCTCAAATTTAGGGATCAAATTCTTATCAGCAGAATGCCAAACTTATAATGCCCAAGCTTCGCAGCAATACTGGTAGACAATAAAAGGCAATAGTGGGATATTTGGATGAATGATGATGCACCCCACTGTTGGGATGCATTATAGGTATCCTGTTATTTCCTACATAAGATCATTATTCAAATGTTACTAATTACCAAGAAATCGATAATTTAGGTCTAAGACGCAGCTGTTTATGTGGAAACCTTCCTTATTATAGAATTTCTGAGTATTAGATTATGACTTCTATCTCTCAACAGGGCAATTGAGATTATGAGAGGCAGTCCAAATACATCTGGATGCCACTAGACTATGGAAGTGTAATGGGACATCTAAAGTCAAGATGCTGAAATCCAGGAAGTCCCTATTCTTAGACCCCACCCCCTTAGAGAACCTCAGAATTCCCAGAGGATTCTGAGCAGTTGGGTTTTCAGTTTGAAGCCTTGCTTTCAATCCTTTGAGTGGAGCAGCCATCTTGGCCCATAAGTGGCTCACAATGGAAACTCTTACAGCCTCCTCTGTTTCTAACAGGGCCTGGGTGCTTCAGTTCTTCCGAAACCTATTTGGAGGCAGCAGGCATGTGACCCAAGAAGAGGAAAAACCTACGGCAGGTGTGAAAGAGAAAGATGACATCAAAAGTGAGCTCTTGGATTGTGCCCTGTCCGACACTGAAGTAGCCATCCCAAGCCAAGAGCCTTCAATTCCCAAGATGACTTCGAGTGAAATCTGCCCGGTGGTAATGAGTAGCCACACTGAAGAGCTCTCCCTGATGAAGGAAGCAACTCTTAGAGACACTGCCCTTAAGGATGAGAACAAAGTCACTGCTTTATTTAATTCAGCAAGGATGGACCTAGGAGATGCAGCCCCCTTTGCTGAATCTATGCTAAGTAACAATGAAAGAGTTTCTGCTGCAGGAGAAGAGGACCATAATTCTAGTGATAGAGGAACACTAGGAAAGTAAGTATTGTACTACCAATGTTGTGGTTACACATCATAATGTGAATCAATATTTCTGATTGGCCTCACATTAAAACTAGACTTCTAGTTTTCATGGTATGCAGTCTGAGAGTGGCTCTTTCCCGTGTTATCAGGAACAAATAAAAGTGATTCTCTTTTTGGATTGACTGACATAGTTCATTTAAGCCCTGTCTCAATCATGGCAGAATGTGAACAGAGAATTAGATAATAATCCAAGAGGGATTTCTATTAATTAGCTTCTAGTTATAGAGGTCAAGTTGTTTCTATTTTTATTTGGCTAGGATTGGCTAAGACAATAGGTTTCCTTGTTAACTTTCCTTTAGATAGAATATCATACACCAGCATGGCATGAGGGTCTTCAGCTAACTAAAGCCCGTGGTATGAGGCTCTGTACTACCCATAAAGGCATGTAGGGAAGGAAGAGCAGAGTTGGCAGCCTGCCAATGTTTCACAGTATCCACTTGTTATCATTTTGACCTGCTGCCAGGAGTGAAGGATGCAAAGTCAGAAAAATCCAGCAGAACTAGAGTTAGCATAGGGGGACACATGTAGGCTCTGAAACAGGATATAAATCTAATGAATACATGATAATAGTAACTTTGTTCGTGGGAGAGCTGCTCTTATTGAGAAATATGCAGAAGTGAATGTTGGCATTTGTCGGAATTCATTTGGCAACATTGCACAAATTTGCTTGTCTCTGAGCTATTGCTCTTAGACGAGCTTTTTCAGAGAAAGCCCCAGTCTGTTTCATCCTATGGTGCCCCAATTCTTGGAAAACTGATGAAACCCAGCAGCAAAAACTTTCTTCTCACAGAAGAAAGGCCTTAGAACACACAAACAAAGTATGTTACACTACTCTATAAAGGGGTGGAAGGTGGGGAATCCTAAGGATTTTTCTGAAATAAAATGTGACAATGTTAATTTGGCTTCCACAAGCTAAATCTTTTGTGGTGCTTTTGTGTGAGAATTAGTAATAATTAGGAATTAGTAGAATTAGTTATTCTGTGAAGGTAGCTTTGAGTATTATGGTTTACATAAACAATGACACCAGGACTAATGCTTTATGTAAGCTTTTCTGAGTGAAGAGTTTTCCACACTCTATAATTATAATCATGGGGACTGAGTCACTGGGCTGATTAGCAAAAAGATTAATAGCTTAATTTATACAATCAAACAAGGGATATAGCTTCCGGATATGTGTGATCCTAGCAAATCCAATTCACTCTCTTTCCTCATTCCAAGTAACACTGTTGTCAATAGTGCTGGTTTTATTCACTCCGGCAATGTCTGTGCATACATTAATGTGGTACCACTGATATACTAAATAAATAAAGGATTTGGGCATAGGTATTAAGGTGGGAAGAGAAATGGGGATTTCCCCTTCCCCATGATAGGTAAAGAATCGAGTGCAGGGAACTTATTCTTCAGAGTACTCATAAAAACCATGTTTTGGATTCAGGCATGAAATCACTCCAGTTACATATGCAGAAGATAGAGTCTCAATGGCTGCTGGATCCATGGCAGATATTTACGATTGTAATGCTGAAGATGAAACGGAGCATCTGCTGAAAGGTGAAAAATGGAGGATGGTTATTCTGATCTGTTTTTCAAATAGCTATGGTTAATCCTATCACTTGCATCTCCTTTGATACATGAATACTGAGAGTTTAAAGTTGTATTTAAAGAAACCAGCAGACATGTTATATTATATTGTGCTAGAAGGGCCATTAAAATGGGTAAAAAAATGAACAATTGGAAGCCCTACACTCCATCTGACTATATTGGCTGGTTCTCTTAGGAAGAAGATAATCCTATTTTTATATAATTTGAAGCAGAATACACTATACTTTCCTAGAATTAAAAGGAATCTTGTAGCACTCTTTCCCATCAACACATTCAATTAAAAAGCATGCTGTATGCTTTTAGATGCTCACAAAAGTTTATGCCTTTTAATAAAATGTGTTAGTCGGAAAAGGTGCTACCAACTTGTGATTTTTGGCTACTGTGGACAACTGTTCTATTTTACTTCCTAGCTAATACTCCCACTCAGGGCCCTTTCTTTCCACTTCTTAATTGAACAAAGCTGGAGCAAAGGGAAAGGCTGAAGGAGCTGCAGGTAGGTTTGGTCAATTGTTGGAGAATAGAAAGACACTCCCAGTTCATGTGCAAATGTCCTGCTGCTCTGGGCAAGTGAGCAGTTTGTCCCTTTAAATTGCTTCTGATTTTTGCCTGTTTTCTTTGCACCACACAAGTAAACAGAGTCAATTACATGATACTTTTATTGTCTGGGTTAAGCGAAGAGGCAGAACCTGAGAAAACACTGGCTGTTGAAAGCTGTTGTGATGTGGCTTTTCTTTCCTGTAGAAGATGTACAAAAAGAATCTCCAAAATCGGAGCTCTCTCCCTGGAACAGACTCATCAATATGTACAAGCAGCACCGGAGGCTTCCTGCTTCTAAAGTGGTAATTATGAAATAGGAAGCTTTTAGAAAGGCCTTTTCTTTTTCTTCTTTTTCTTTCTTCGCTTGTCTTTCTGCTGCTGCTGCTGCAAAAGACATTTTTTAAAATATTAGCAATATAATTCCATTCAGGAAGGTAAGAAAGCCATAGCAAAAAAGCAAGATCCTGGAGGCTCACACACATTCCACGATTCCAAGAAAATTGTTTGAGAACATAAAAGATGTATTCCATTAGATCAAAGAGGTAGAATTTTAGACTTGGAAAGTACCTTAGAAATCATCTGGTTTGGCTGCTGCAGTGCTGGGTCTTCTATTGGCTGAAACATGGAACTTGACAACCAGCCTCTGTCTGAAGACCTCCTGAAAGAAACCACATGTTTTCTTAGGTTCTCCAAGAAATATACAGGTTTAAGGAGATGCCAATAGGTCATCTTACCTTGTCACCACCTCCTTTGCTCAAAGTATTTTCCTGGAATCAGAAACACTATGTTGTTGTGTTATTATTACTACCGGTAATAGTAGCAATTCTACTACTTCCACTAGTACTCCTAATGTTAGTAGCTCTACTATTTCTACTCTGATGTGCAGTAAAAGGAAAGATTTTCAGGAAGAGCACAGGGGGAGTATGAGTCTGTGCGTCTGTGCTCTTGAGTGTATAAATGTATGCATATATTTTGGCACATGTATATAAATATGCTGGAATTTGGCAGAGAAGATCCAGGTTCAAGTCCCCAGTCAACCAGAGAGCTCACAGCATGATTTGAACTCTCTCTCTTTCTCTCAACATTATATGTGGTGGTAGTGGGAAATCAGGGAGCCCCCTCCCGTCTTGAGCTGTAAGAGAAAAGGTAGGATATAAATGCAGAAATAATCTAAACATTTTGGAAGGGGTACATTAGTCTTTTCCAGAAAGTCTTTTGTTTCAGAAGGTCCATTTAGGGCAGTGATGGTTAACCTTTCTGCCATCGCGTGCCAAAAGTGGGGGCAGCATGGCGGGGTCACGCACCCATGTGCCCATATCCATAATTCTATGCGCCTCCCCCCATGCTCCCCATGCTTTTGGCACGCAATGGCATGTGGGCCCAGTAGGCCCATTTTTCGCTTTCCCCAGGCTCCAGAGTCTTTCTAGAAGCCTGGGGAGGGCAAACACAGCCTTCCCCACTCCCCTAGAGGCCCTCCGGAGGCTGGAATCAGTGTGTTTCTAGCCTCCGGAGGGCCTTCTGGTGGGCCTTCTGGTGGGCCCAGAAGGCCCAAAAATCAACTGGCTGGTGCATGCTCGCGTGCCCACCAATATGGGTCCACCTGCCACCTGTGGCACCCATGCCATAGGTCCGTCATCACGGATTTAGGGTGATCTGAGATTATATAAAAATCCATCCCAAAGAAGCAGTAGTTATATATGAGTTGTAATACTTTTGTACTTAGCAACATAGTAAAGCAGAATTCTTTGAGGTATTTAGATTCTTAAAATATAGAAAGGCTAAGTAAATGATGACTCTATATTCCCAGCTCCATAGTTACAGCCATGCTTCAGCTTTCATTCATTCTACAAATTGCTCAAAGAAAAAAAATATCACATTTGAGGCATTGTACGAGGCATTTTTAAGGAAACAAATGACATAATAAAATCGGCCAAAAATCTAATCTTCAGGGATTTCTTTTCTGATGGAAACCTTTGTAGTTGTGGGTTTTGACAACTCAATACTTTGGAGAGAGCAAATCTTCTTTTAACATGCTTTTGCAATATATTCACAGCTTAATCATGCCTTCAAACATTGCCCTAATTGTCTTACAAAGCTGTATGAGATGAACTCTGCCATAGTTAGGAGTGTCTGTTTCTGTCAGAAAAAATTATAGATCTGTATTAGAAAGGCAGACTTACTGGTGTTTAAAAAACTTGTCGAGCTACATGGTACATCCAAGCCAAGGCGGCAAAAGTATTCTCCTAAACAGCTATTTCTAAATAAATGCTGCTGTTAAAGTCATTGTTTAAGTTTTAGTTTAGTCTTCAGGGTTGTTGTTGTTGTTTCATCAATTCTTCACTTTCTTTACTTTTTAGAAGTTTCCCATTAAGTCTTTGTGTGGCTGATTAGATATAACCTGATTTACAAGCCTGCTATGTGTCTGCTTCTGATATCAGAACAGCACAATTGTCTTTCCAATAAAAGCTTAACAGCTTTGCCTTTGGGGCTTCACTTTGGAAAAATAAACTGACATCAGGTTTCACCTTATTACAGCAATCTACTATATTAGATGTAAGGAATGTTCTTCTTAACTGACAGACACATTTACTTACTTGATTACAATAAAAAACAATTGTAAAAATTGAATAAAAAGGCAGTGACTTGGGAGAATCATTATAGTTTGGCTGTCATACGCGTTCTTATTTTTCCCATGTTGTCCTGGACACTATCAGTGTGCAACACAGTGGGGAAAACAAAATGGCCACAATGAAAAAGCATAATGGCTGCCATGTTTTGTAGTGTAACCATTTTATAATGTTTTGGGCTGGTACAATTTTGGAACACAATAAGAAAAACAGAATGCTAGACATTAAGAGGCTGCCCATGCTATTTTTCTCACAGCTTTTGCACTGCTTTGCTTTACTACTGAGGTACAATGGGCCTGAGACATGGAACAAAGCCTTTTCTATAGTGATGGTCATTCAGGAAGCTGGGATGGTCTGACACAAAAGAGGCAATACTTTCTCCCCTATCTTTTTTCTGAATTCTTTGGCCATTTCCCTCTGTGGGGCTATGTGTTACCCCAGCCAGATTTAATCTCTGATAACAATAAGGGCATATCTGTGGTATTTTCTTACTATGCAGCAAAAGCAATTTGCCATTGTCTTCTTCTGGGGTGCATTTTAACTTTCCTAGTCCAAGCTGCACCTCTGGGGTTTCTTGAGAATCTTCCAACTAAATACAAAATCTGAGCTTTGGCACTTTATACAAGGTCACTTAGGTGCCACTAGTTGACCTGCTGCCCATAGTTTTATTAAAGATACCTACCAGCTCCAGTTAATTTCTGTATGTAGAATGTAGGTGGGGAGGAATTATTTGTTTTAACCAACAAAGTATCTTGGACACGCTATAGCCGTGATGGCGAACCTATAGCACGGGTGCCACTTCGGGCATGCGGAGCCATGTCGCCTGACATGCGCGGCATCACCCATTTATGTTTTGGGTTTCTGGCGCACATGCACATGTGACGATCAGCTGGCCTTCGTGCGTGCAGCAGTGCTGGAAGCTGGAAGAACTGGTCTTCCATTTTACTGCATGAGCATGTGCGCTGGCCAGCTGTTCGTCATGCATGCAGGCGTGCCAGAAACCTGGCAGACTAGTTGACTGGTGCACATGCGCACACCAAAAAATGGAAATTCATTTTCAGGTGCGTGCATGTGCCCTGGGCAGCTCCTATTTCAGGTTGCGGCCCCAGATAAGCACGGACGCTCCCTTTTTGGCACTCAGTGCTGAGAAGGTTTGCCATCCCTGCACTATAACTATTGAGATTTTATTCATGCTTAACTCCATTTACCACATAGTGTGTTACTGGATAGAATATATGACCAATAAAATATGAAAATGAACATTCAGAGAAAGACCTGAAGTATCCTTTGAAGCTCCCAGAGCTCTATACTTTAGCTACCTCTGGTTGTACAGTACCTCTGATATTGTTTAAATTGTTTAAAGTATGGAACTGCAAAGCTGTAAATGGAAGGAACTTTTAAGAACATGACAATAATCTTCCATTGTGGGCCTTTTAAGCACACTTTCAAATTTACTTTGTAAGAGTATTAATAGTAGTTATTATTTTGACTAAATATTTGACTTATCCTACTTCTGCTTTTTTCTAATGAAAGTATTGTTGTATTATGAATGACGGAAGTCTCTTCATCTTTCTAGGTAGATCTATCCTTTTGTCTTCTGAGGTGTAATAATTTTGCTGTAGATGAGAACGCTCTGCTGGATTTATAGCCTGATATTTGATATAAATTTACATAAAATACACCTGAAAGCTCTATTTTTGCTTTGTGAGAGAAAAGCAGTAAATGTGGGTTGTTAAAGAAGGCCTAAAAGATTGTAAATTACTTGACAGGGACCCCACTGCAACACCTACTTCTACCATCAAATAGTTCTAGCAGAACTATTCTGTTGGTAAGTTAGTAGACATTGTCAAAATCGCCAAGACTGTACTTATTACATATTTTATACTGCTCTTCCCTGCATCTTATAGTGGTTATATCTACGTATCTTCAGTAACGGTGGAATTTGGTACAGATAGTCCTTGACTTATGACCACAATTGAGCCCAAAATTTCTGCTGCTAAGCAAGATGGTTAAGTGAGTTTTGCTTCATTTTATGACCTTTCTTGCTACAGTTGTTAAGTTAGTAACACTGTTGTTAAGTGAATCTGGCTTCTGCATTGATTTTGCTTGTCAGAAGGTCACAAAAGGTGATCACATGACCCCGGGACACTGCAACCATCATAAATATGAACCAGTTGTCAAGCATATGAATTTTGATCGCATGACTATGGGATGCGGCAGTGGTCATAAGTATGGAAAACACTCTTTTCAGCATTGTTGTAACTTTGAATGGCCACTAAGCGAATGGTTGTAAGTTGAGAACTATTTGTACCAGCTTGGACCTGGCACAAAGATATCCTTCAGTATGCCTTCAGTATGAAGAAAAGGCATTTAAAATGCCTTGTTTCATTGAGAACAATTATGGCAAGTTATCACATCAGTGTGATGTTAAGCACTTTCAGTTTTATTGTTTAACTATTTATTGGCTTTATTTCTTCAATTTATATGATCACCCATCAGGCAAATAACTCTTATTTGCAGATTCCACTGTGGCTACCCATCCAGGTAAGATTTCAAGGGACTGTAAGGGACATGATTTTCACATATTATGCATATACTTTCAAAATGTATGCTCCCCAATGTAATCTTAGGTCTTTTTGGTAACGTTATTTCTGGTAACATCAAATAATAAAAATGTAATGCAGTCATACGATCCTATATAAAATAAATCACTGAAAATTATTTGAAATGACAAGTAGATTCTTGAGTGTCTATGAATATTAATTGACTATAATTAAACATTTTTTTATTAATAGAAAAGTAGAAAATAATGTAACTTGCACCACGTAAAGTCAAAAACATTACTTTACTGATTCAGTTAACACAGTGGGCAATTTCAAATAATTCCTTATCTGTGTTCTGCCTGTACTGTTTTGTAGTCCAATATTCAGATAATTTCAACGCAACCAGTAACTGAAGATGAAGCCACACTGGATCTTATGATATATGGAATTGCAAACCCCAGTGCTGCAACATCAAGTTCCCCTAAGGCTTTTTACATCTCAGAGTAAGTATATTTTGAAAGGTACCTCTCATTGTTTGGAGACTTGAGGAGGACAGCCCTGAAAGTCAAATCATCTGCAGTGTTACACCTGTAACCTAATGTAATAGTAGGGATGTGTAAACAAAAGTTACGGCTCATGCTCATTATAGATAATGAGAGTCTAATGATTCTGAAAAGAACTATGTTAAGAAACTTGACCCTGGCAAACAATTTAGAGATTTCAGTTAGCATGGTATAAAAATCTGACAGATCTGTGGGGGTAGATTTAGGAAAAAGAAGGTCACCTTTTCTTTCTCACTGTTTTCCTGTTGTACTATATGCAGTATATAAAGAGTTTAGACTAAGAACTAACAGATACAAATTTTTGTTTTTAATTACTATATTGTGCAGAGAAAAGAGATCTTTAACGCCATGAATCCATGTACTTTTCACCATTCTTAATCCTTTACCTCTATTATAACTGTTCGGAGTCAAAAAACACAATTCCTTTTCATCATCCATAGTGCATAGTGGTTAGAATGCAGTATTGCAGGCTAACTCTGCCGACTGCCAGGAGTTTGATCCTGTCTGGCTCAAAGTTGACTCAGCCTTACATTCTTCTGAGGACAGTAAAATGAAGTCTCAGATTGTTGGGGATGATATGCTGCCATTGCATCCCACCCAAAGAGTGCTGTAAAGGACTATGGAGCAGTATATAAGTCTAAGTGCTATTGCTATTGCTATCATTTCTCTGTCTCCTTCACTGGCCACCCAACATCTTGGAGGCCACTGATTCAGCTTAGCAATTTATTTTCTTTTTAATTCACAGAGTAATATATTTCAAAATGTATGCTCATTCCAAAGGTATATCAGTTTACTGCTAATTTAATAAGAAAGGAGCTGAGGACAGAGTGGATGTTTCTAAACAAATTCAGGGCAGCTACTTCAGTATCTGTTGGATAAAAGTCATTGAATAAAGTCAATACCATCTGTAAGGCAAAAGCAAAACCAATGTTAATTCTATGAATAATCTGCATTTTAATTACATAAATATGAGGTGCAATAGAAACTGGAAGAGGCAACTTTGTTTCTCAGCTTGCCATGATTCTGATAAGTATGTCCTGTTGGAAGCCATGCTTGTGTTTCTAAGAAAATGTTCTACAAATTCATTGTGTGTGTGTGTGTGTGTGTGTGTGTGTGTGTGTGTGAGAGAGAGAGAGAGAGAGAGAGAGAGAGAGAGAGAGAGAGAGAGAGAGAGAGAGAGTGTAAAACAGTGACAACCTGATAAACTTATTCTCCAAAGAGAGCTTTTAAAATTTTCACTAAATGGATTGAAGATAAAAAGCATATTTGAATTTGGAGCGCAGGTAGCATCTGGGGATAATACTAGGTATGACCACTTGGTGTCACTGTCCAATTTAAAATAATTTTACTGAAGCTTTTTTTCAATGATACCAATCACAAATTTTAGTAAATGGAGCACAATAATCATAACACACTGTAATAATTTTTAAAGGGCAGGAGAAAGATGGAAAGACAATAGTTTTTTAAAAAGTTTGAGGCATGAAACAAATGGTCTGGAATGTTATGTTTCAAACAAAACAACTTTGAAAATCTTTGCTTGAAAATTTTCTTCATCCTTATGTTGGAAATTGAAATATTGATGTTCCAGAATTGAAAAATCGACAAACAACACACATAAAAAAATGTATTCCTGCGAATTAAGTATGGAGACATCTTCTCTATGTTATATGATAATTTAGCCAATACAATGGATATGATCCATTTATCTTTAATATGCAGAATTTTCTAAAGAAATCAATCCTGACTGTTCTTTGGAAGGACAGATACTGAAGTTGAAGCTCAAATTTATTAGTTCAAATACTTTAGCCATCTAATGAAAAGAGAGGAGTGATTGGAAAAACCTCTGATATTGGGAAAAGTTGAAGGCAAAAGGAGAAGGCAGAGGATGAGATGGTTAAATAGTGTCATTGACGCAGAGGGCTTCAGTTTGGACAAACTTTGGGAGACAGGGGATCCTGGCATGCTATGGTCCATGGGGTGCATAGACTTGTTTTAGTGACTGAACAACAAACAATAGAGGGATTGATCTAATGTCATGTTCACAATGGTATCTTTTTACTGTTTTATATTCACATATATATTTATACAATACTGATACCATGCCACTGCAAATGTGATAATAATAGAAAGCCAAACCATATGAGTTAATATTCTAACTCCTGAGTGTCCATTTCAGAAATAAGGGGATCATGAGCAACCTTTATTCAACATTCTCTGCGCTGTGGTACAAAATCTGTGTTGCATTATCCTAATGTCAAGATTACAGGAAACTTCCTTCATAGAGTTTAAATTGACACTCAGCTGGTTAATTGGCCAAACCTAGCGTGCATACATCCCCTTTCCCCCTATTTGCTTATATTCCACCTGCAGCTGCGTAGTTTCTTGGTGTGATAGATTAGAAATACAGCCACAGGAACACGGAAACAAATAATGTGAGATGTGATGAGCTATCTTAAGCTCTCATTATTCTTCTGTTTTAGTGATTTTTATGTGGGCATTGAGGACCTGCTAATAAGATACAATATGGGGAAATCTGTGTAGAACTCTGATCATTGACCTTTAGGAGGCAATTCAATAGATTCTTCCAAAACTTCTGTGATGTTTTTTCAGCTGGTTTAAAATTGCATACTTTTATATTAAGCCTATAGGACAGAAGTCTTGACAGCAGAAAATGACATTTGCTCAAAACCGAGTTGAACAGAGTTGCCTTGTGATGAGATGGGTGGCTAATAATAATAATAATAATAATAATAATAATAATAATAATAATAATAATAATAATAATTTTGTAGAAGCTGTTTGCAGCATTTAGATTTAGAGGCAAGATTGAAAGTGGAATGAAAGTACTATTGAACTCATAGTAATCCCAAGAAAGACCCTTCTACTTCCAATTTAAAAAAAGCAAGAATTTGCTAAGTTATGGCAATTCTAAATTTGTTTCTAATATGTGTAATGTTGCTTCTTTTTGTCTTCCTATGCCTCATTTCCAATCAAGACTGCCTGAAAATGAAATTAGGGAAATGACTGATGACCGTGAAATAGCATGTCAAGAAACAGGATCAAATGGCAGTGGTAGCCCAAAGGATTTTCAGGTGCGGTATATACTCAAGTACTGTAGATTTTTGTTTGGGAAACTAATAGCTGCAATATTCTATACATTGCTGTAGCCATCTTTTCTTCAGAGAACATCTGAGCTTTGGAATCAAGATATAGTAACTGTCAAGACCTCATCTGTTGCACACAGCATCTTGCCTAATGTGAGATGTTGAAAACTAATTTAAGTAGAAACACATCATATGTCTGAATTGCAGACACATACTGATTCAGCAATTCTAAAATTAGAATTGTGTGGTATTCACTAACTGAATTTCCTTCCTCTTTTCCCTTTATTTTGAACTATCATTTGAAATTGCTGATGAGAAAACTGAATAGAAATTTCATCTTAATGAAAATCCACCTTTGGAGATACTAGCCCTCATGCTTAGGACTACATCATGCTGAGCCAAAAACAAACTAGTTAAGTTTAGCACAATACAAAAAAAAAAAAAAAACCCTAATCCACTGTGGTTTAGCATAATGGAGAGAGAAATCCATTGACTTGGTCAACAAAAGCATGCTTTAAAATATCCTGACTTGGTGTCATGTGAGAAGACAACTTTATTTCCAGTCCAGACTCCATATCTTGGTTGCAATATGATTTTTTTTCACTTTTGTATCTGATGAGCTCAGAATGAGATTATGTCTTTTGGAACATTACTTATGCAATATATGACTGTTAAGTTCCTAATCAACTCTCCAGTGTTTCTTAAGAGTACCAGACTGTCATCTGGCTTCGACTAAGCAAAAATTCCAAATATCTGCAGTGAACAAAGGGTGGCAGAAAACACAAAGACAGCAACTGCCTCTTCCATATGCACAAAAAAATGTTTGGAATGTAATAGCATACAATAGTGCCTGCTACTCAGCATGTGTATGTATTTATAATTTACTACAAAAACACATCCTTGTTCTTATTCCTTTTCTTTTTTACTTTATTTTATCCCATTTTCTGTTTCTCTTTTCAAAGTATAATTGTTCAAGAATGGTGATGCATTTTATGTTCTGCTCAAGAACAATCTAACCATGAAGCTCTATGAGGTCTTTTGTCTGAAATTAAAGGATTAGAAGGGCTGGAAGAAAGACATAATTATTGCCATCTCATTGAATTCTTTCATTTGCTACCTTTGCAGTCTATTGGAGTTGTTGAGGAGGATAAATTTAAACAAACAAACAAACAAACAAACATACTTTATCCAGATTGGAAACGAACTATTTCTTGATCATCATAAAAGGCAGCTGCCTTCTGAAATCCTTCAAAATGCAATGGCTGCCGGCAGTTAGCTAGAGCCAATGAAAGCAATGAGGCCTGTTCATGAAGCATTCTTTGCTTGTGCTATTCAGGTGGCAGTATAGCAAACAACATTTTGTATAGTTGTCAGAAACATAGATTCTGCATGTCCTTAAAAGTATAATAGTTTGATTGCGAGACAAGCTAAACTTTTCCAGACTAGTATTCTCTCTAGATTTGGGTCTGTAGTTTTTAAAATTCCCAGCCATGACGGTCAGTGGCTGGAATTGTAGACCAGTATATGATCACTAATTTGGAGAAAATTATGGAAATCTTAGGTAAATGACCAGTAGCTAATGGTAGGAAACTATATATTTACTTTTAAATTGTAGAATTCTTTTTTCTAGCTTTGGAGAATAGGGTCTGATAGCCCTCATTTAAATCATGATGCCCAAAGCAATGCATATTGGGCACACTGTGGAATATCAAAATGTTGGTTTTTAGTCACCCAGCACCGTCTTTTCGCATGATACCAAACGAAGATATTTTAGAACATGCTTTGTTGAACAAGTCAGTTGGATTGCTCCTAGTGCTTTTTGCCAGAAGTGCTATTGCAAAGGCTCATTCACATAAGAGGAGGACCATTTAAGAAGCCCCATCTTAGAACAATAGTTGAGCTCATCCTTGGCAAGGTCCTACAGTACCTCTTGCGCTCAGCTGTTTCTCAAGAGTGGCTAGTGAGAAGGAGAACATTGTAACAAATGTAAGAATAAGACAACAGAAAGTTGACTACTTCTGCACTGTAACATTCTTTCTGTCTTCTCTTACTATTTTTAGAGCATGTTGTGAAATAACATTGCTGGATTCAACTTGAGTCTGACAGTATTCCCCTTCTCAACTTTACAAAGGGCAGATCTACTGGAAAAAGTATTTTCTATCCACCAGGACATTTCAATTTTTTGTGTATTTTTTTTCTTCATGGAACAAATATCATTATCTATGTTCTTTTATTTTCTGTGGACTAAGTCTGTTAATATTAGCAGATGTATTTTAGCATATGTTTCAGATAGATAAATTGTTCTCTCCTCCCTCTCTCAAACGCTATTGCTTCTCTTTCTTTCTTTCTTTCTCCTCCTTGAATGCAGTTTTACAATGAATTTATATTTTTGTATTGAGTATTTATCCTGGCACTTAGCTCATTCACAAGACACATGATGCACTTCCCCAATTGTCTATTTTCCTGTCAATATTCTGAGTTTGGATTGGTTTTTTTTTTTTTGGCCTGTGTTTATAGCAGTTGTTTGGGATAATCACAATTTCTAAACACTACTAAGTAAAATATTTTATGATTCATTCTACAGATAGATAAATTGCTCTATCCTCCCTCTCTCAAACGCTATTGCTTCTCTTTCTTTCTTTCTCCTCCTTGAATGCAGTTTTACAATGAATTTATATTTTTGTATTGAGAATTTATCCTGGCACTTAGCTCATTCACAAGACACATGATGCACTTCCCCAATTGTCTATTTTCCTGTCAATATTCTGAGTTTGGATTGGTTTTGGGTTTTTTTGCCTGTGTTTATAGCAGTTGTTTGGGATAATCACAATTTCTAAACACTACTAAGTAAAATATTTTATGATTCATTCTACAAAGAGTAGCTTTAAGGTCCAACTGCTTGGAATCGGTAGAGAAGCAAAATTACCTGGCTTGTGTATCTAGGAATGAAGCTGGGAAAGTTATACCTTATTGGAACATTGTAAGGAGTATGGTGCTGATAATGAGGAAAAATAAAAAATAAAAAGAGACACTAAAGCAATCCTTTTACCTGATGTATCATGACTTGAAAAGTTTAGTTTGATATGAAACTATACACCATGGTCTCAGTTATTTGGGGGAGAAAGAACAAATGGGCAGGAAATTACTATATTTTTTTAAAGCTACAGTATTTCACAAGTACAGAAATGAAATCTGATTCTGTACATAGCAGCCATTTTAAAAAAATAGTTTTGTATAGACTTTTCTGTTCACAAATAGGTTGAAACAAACCTGGCAGAACTTTGCAGGGTTCTTCATTGACAGAACACAAATCTCATATTTTATGTACTTGCATTGCTAGAAATTGGCAAGTGCTTAAAGTCACACATTAAACACAATGGATCCTGCACTGCATTCAGTAAAAATGTCTCCTCAACAGCCATTGTGCTTTGAAAAAATATCCTCACTGAAATAACAAATAGAGAAAATGGGTTTCAGTGAACATTTTATCACAGCTGAGGTGACATTTGTCACAAAGATTCATCACAAGGGGCAAATAGTTATAACTCTTCCTCTGAAAAACATGGTTGAAGAAGATGTAGTATGGCTTCTTATTTTTTTTTTAAGCATTGTCCCCTTGGATAAGAGGAAAAATACCTACCATGTCCTTAAAGATATTATTCCTATTCCTTTCTTCTTACTATTTCTTTTAAATTAAGGAAGGCATATACTGCTTGATGCAAAGACATAGATTCCTTCATACAGATTTTAAAAAACACAATGCTATTATGTACACATTATTTCAATTTTGGAATTCCAACTTTAAAATTTTCATTATAATCTTGATTTTTTTAAAGGTAAATTTTGACCTCAAAACACTGAACAAGCTTTGTGCAATTCTAAGCCTCGTTTCTTCTTGTTTCTTTTCAGTATGAAGTGCTCCAAAATAATAGTTATTAGGAAACAATATTGAAATAAATAATTGAAAACAAAATTGAAATAATATATTGGAATAATATTGGACGATAGAAAATTTAAATATTCACAAACACATATTAAAATATACAGGAAATAATTTATTCTTTCTATTAGTATTAATAACTTTGATCAGGTATTTGGGACTATTGACAGCAAACAGTTTTTTTCAATATTATATATTACAAATAGTTTCTGTCAAAGTCTATATGCAGAAAGTTTTTTTATTCTTGAAATTTCAGATTCTTTGATATTCTCTCAGACTTAGGTCACAAAATGAATCTGTCAACTTTGTCATCCTATGTTAAGTTCAAGTTTTCAGCTCATGTGCTCCCTCCTAGGGATTTCTGGATGCAAGTTAATTATTATTGTGCAAGTTCTATTATTATGTTTTAAGAGGATAAGTAGATCTCTTCATAATTTTAAATGTCTGAAAGCAAAGTGTGGCAAGTCTTAAGATTTCAATAATCTTTCTTGCACTAATTGTCCCATAAACTAAGTAGATATAGCCCATTTCCTGAATTGTATCTTTTCAGATGTTACGTGTCTGATAGATTTATGCAAAAATCTGTAGCTGCTGTTTTAGAAGAACCTCCTAGAAAACAAGGCTTCTGAATCAAAATCAGATCCATGCAACAATTTATGGAGTGGTTTGAGCTATTCAGGTGGACAAGTAATACTCTTGAACTTAACAATGGCATTTTGAACAGACTTAAGGTACTTAAAGGACTGTTGTTTAGAACATGGAACACAATTCTTCAGTGTTCAGAAAAAACAATGGGTTTAAATTCCAACAAGTAGATTTCAGCTGAACACCAGGGAAAATTTCCTAACCATACAAATTGTACAACAATGGAACAGACCTCCTTTGGAGATGGTGGATTTTCCTTTGCTGGAAGGTTTAAACAGAAACTGAGTAGTCATATGTTATAGATACTGTAGTACTGGATTTTTGTGCTTGTTAGAGGATTGGGCTAGATGCTATCCAAGGTCCCTGCTAACGCTTGCATTTCCTGATTATATGATTGTAACTATAATATGATAGAGGTTAGTAAGTATTGGATTTGAACATGTAAGTATTTTCTGAAGTGAACCTTGACTTGATGGAGTATGTCAAGGTAAAAGCAACTTTTTTCAGCGTTTCTTCTTTCTGTTTTCTTCTCAAAAATGTTCACACATGACACATTACAAAGGGAATTATAACCAGACAATTAGAGATTCAGTTTCAGGAATGATCTTTCCAAGAAATCAGCAGGAGTCAAGCTCACCTGACGACTGCTTTTTTTATTTGAGGAAATAGGAATTAAGTCCTATAACCTCAGTGAGGCACACTTCTGAGTAGATATATACTTAATTTTTCTGTCAGAAGTGAATTTAATCTTAACACACAACGAACCAAAGAAGCTTTTTGGATGAGAAGTGAAACATTTCTGAAAGACCCCCTCCATAAAAGTCCTATTGCCTTTTGGAAAAAGCACCTTTGGGACAACCATGACATGGAAGATTGAGAATCCCCATAGACATGTAAAAAGCAAAGAAGTCTTTAGCCAGGGTCTTGTCATTGTCTACATTTCTCAATCTTAAACCTGCTATTTGCAAAGTTAATAATTTATATTCCTCTTAATTTTTTAATGTGAGAACTTTCCATTGCTGTATCATATTTGGTGATCATTAGAATGTTCTTCCTCTCAAATTTCATAAGCACCCATACACAGTCAAATAATATTCTGTCAACAAAAAATATAGCCGTCCATGTTCTCTCTTGACTTTATATAAATTGACTGAAGGTGAATCAAAGATACATTCACCAAGGCAAGCATTGGACTTCATTATTTCCACAGATGCTATAACTGTGTGTGTTTTAGTGTGGCAAAGCTTATTCCCTGGATATTAAAATGTGTGATTCCAGTTATCAAAAAGGATTTTGGGGGAGGCATATTACACAGTGCATTTGAGGTTCCTATACTTATCACAAAATTTGTAAAGTGGCTGTCCACTTGATAATTTTTCAAGCGTGAATCATTATTCATTGAGTCAGTATTACCTTGTCATATCTACACCAAGCAAAGGAATACTGCAAGCCCTAATTTGTGGTCATGTAGGAACAAGCGGAGGCATGCTTCACCACAAAGTCAGTTTTCCAGGAATACAACTTGCTGTTCTGTAATGAATTCACATAATCCTACACCATGCTAACCCATCAAATCTGTTCAGGCAGTCATAGCATCAGTGGTTGCCCCTGGTTCGCATCAGTTCTATAGAACCGGTAGTAAAACTGGTGGGAGGCTCCGCCCACCAACCCCGACATCATCATAATGCTTCTGCGCAGAAGCATTATTGCTTGCGTGGGTAAGTGTTGCAAGCGCGCATGGCCCCAATCCAAACCGGTAGTAAAGGTAAGTAGAACCCATCCCTGCATAGCATCCCTCCCTCTTTCTTCCTGAATTAATGGGTAGCAAACTGGCTTCTCACATTGATTCTGGATATCGTATCATCATTACATATTTTAATGGCCATTTTTGCATGGTGTGTAGATTCCTTCTGCATGTGTTTCATAGCTGGAAGTTTTCCTAAGCTAATTCTTTTACAGACAGGGAACTCAGTTCTTTATTTACTAGACATAACTTTTGTTCTAGGAGACTTTAATCATACACCAACTTTTTTTATCTTGCTTTTTAACATAATCCTTGTTGCTCTACACATTGATACTAGTAATATTTATTTTTAAACACAATACAGAATATTTTTTTTTAAATCTGAAGAACAAATATGACATTAATTGGTTCTGGTTTAATTGAAGTGGTAATCCATGTTCCCATTGGATAAAACCTAACCGATTTACATAACGGTATGCACAATAAGTTGTGGTTCAAGCATAGTTTAGTTGAATTATAGTGATAATAGAAAAGCTGCAATATTTTTAGTCATTGTGAAGAAATAATATTTATGGCTCCTTGTTACTGTGACATTAACTAAAGTGGCAGACTTTTTCCCAATAAAATGCCCAAAGAGATCACAGATATGAAGCAAAACAACTTTGGAAGAACATGCTGATACACTTTAGAAATCATGCCAATGAAGCCACTGTAATTCATATGTGACTGCAGACTCAAGAAATAAAATGCAAATAACAGAGCAATCAGTTCAAGGTTTGTATTTTCAAACAGACACACTGTATGTCGATATTCAGATGGCAGCTCTCCTCCTTTTGCAAACACCATGGTTTTGAAGCACCTATATTCTCAGTGTTGACTGCAACATAAACTCTCACTTCAGATTTTCTGTGGCCTTAGATTCTTTCTCAGCAGCAAGAAATGTTTATGCACATGACTCCACCTTTTGCAGAATAATGAATTTACATGGATTTTTCCTTGATTTTAAGTGTATGGTCAACTATGTGTGGAATTTTAGCAACAGCTGTGATAATGAAAAGCATTCCAAAGAGATGCTGTATTAATCTGACATATTCAACATAAGTGAATTTCAGAGACATTTCCACACCTCAAAATTTTAAATAGTGCACAAAAATCTCAATACTTGTCTAAAAATCTTACTAAGCTGCCCAACAAATATGTGTTTTCTCTCATATTCATTTGACAATAATGATATAATAATAATAATAATAGTAAAAGTAATAATAATTGTGATAGATTTTTAAATGTTCAGTTGACTGACTTATGTTTAATGATGATGATGATGATAATAACAATAATAATAAACAACTAACTAATGCCATGAAAGTGAAAATACAAAAATCCACTGACAATCCAAACTGCCAGCTTTGCAACGACAAAGTTGAAACTGTTTCACACTTAATATGTGAGAGCAGCAAAATTGCGCAAACTGATTACAATGCTAGACATGATTAAATTGCTAAATTAGTCCACTGGTCATTATGTAAACAATATGACATACCTGTATCTGGAAAGTCATAGAAGCACAAAGTAGAAAAAGTTATTGAAAATGAGACAGTGAAGATCCTATGGGACTTTCGAATACAGATTGTCATATGGAACGTAACATGCCAGATATCACTGTTGTTGAGGGCTGATGCGTACAGTTTATTGATATCGCTGTACCAGGAGACACCAGAGTCGAAGAAAAAGAACTGGAAAAAAAATCATGAAATATTGTGACCTGGCTATCGAAACTACATGGCTATGGATGAAACGTGACAATGATACCCATTGTCATTGGGGCGCTTGGTACCATGTCCAAGAATTTTATAAAACGCATCAAGAAATTGCAGCTTTCTTCAATAATACCAGCAGAACTGCAAAAGTCTGCATTACTTGGAACAACATACATTTTAAGAAGATACTTGGTCTATCAGAACCAGTCAATGATATTTGTGATACATTTTTAAATGTTCAGTTGATTGAATTTCATGTTTAACGAATAAAAGTTTATAATAATAGTAATAATAATAATTTGACATTAAAAAGATGTCAAATTAGTTCCTCAGGTAACTGTCTCCTTTAGATCACAACATCCTCATCACAGCAACAGGATATTTGCAAACGTCTCTGAGTAGTCACATTCCTACTGCTTGATTCCTCCATCTGGGCTGGGGTGCTTCTTCATCTTTGACCCCTCTAGACCTTGATCAGTCTCCAACTGATTCACTGTGCTATTTCTTCTCAGAAGAAACTAGTCAGCCTCTCTTGTTCTGCCATTTCAGTTGAACTATCAATCAATTTTCTGAATCCTTTGCACGGCCAGCTGACCTCTCCTTTTGCTACCTGTAGGGCATGGAATCCCCACTGGGCAAGTGCTGAAGGAGAAAAATCTCATGTTTTCACCTTTTTTCTTTTTACTTCTTTTTCACGAGTGAATAACCTTTTGGTCTTTCTTGACTTAAAGCTTTGTTTTTTATTCTATTAGGATACTTTTTTCTAAGATGGATGCTCTTTTGCCTCTGCCTTCCATTCCTAGCCATTGTGATTTTGATAGCAACAGATACCAAACAATCAACAGATACAGTTTGCTTTCCTTCACACACACACACACACACACACACACACACACACACAGAAGTCAAGCTTTCCCCTTCCCTCCTTTAGTCATGACAAAAATGCACCAAACTGTTCTCCTCTCCCCCCAATAGTTGACTTATATTGAGGTTTCTCATTTGAAAGCAGACTATATGCTGAACTTTTTGTGTTGTATCATTAACTCCATTAATCAGAGCTCTGAGAAATGTGTTTGGATTAACTGTTTGCATCCAAATTGCTATAAAGAAATATAATTCCTAATTCGTATAATTTTCATATTCTTGATTATCTTTGGGAGAGACTTCTTACCTTCTAAAATCCTCAGTTCAATTTCCTTAGTAACTCCAAGTTGTCTAGTAAGAAGCATTTTATCTTTCCACTAATCCCGATCTCTGTTTACTTTGTCATTTCTGATCATTTGCTCTCAATTTATATTCTAGTGCAGGGATTTGCAAACTTTTTAAACAGGGGGCCAATTCATGGTCCCTCAGACTGTTGGGGGTCCAGGCCTGCTGATTGAGCATGGCTAGGTCACATGACTGGGTGGGTTTGGCTAGGTGGTCATGTGACTGAGTGGGCATGGCCAATTTAGCAGTCCATTAAACAATACACACAAATTAAACTTTGATTTGTTGTGCTCCTGGGGGTGGAAAGCAGGTTAATAAAGAGATGTGGCTCCCTGGGGCGGGGAGGGTGGTGAGGGACTTCTGTTGTGTGTGTGTCTCTCTCTCCCCCACTCTCTGGAGGCTGGGGAGGCCAAAAAAAGAGCCTTGGTGGAGCAACAGCTTAAGTGGTGTTAAAGTGACACCAGCTGCCTGCAATTACGGCAAATTTGAATCTCACTAGGCTCAAGGTTGACTCAGCCTTCCATCCTTTCAAGGTAGGTAAAATGAGGACCCGGATTGTGGAGGCAATAAGCTGACTTTGTATAAAAAAGAACACTGCCTAGGGGGCGGGGGGGGGGGGGCGAAAGCCCTACTAAGCAGGTATATACAAAAGTATGAAGGCTATTGCTTAACGCATTGTAAGTCACCCTGAGTCTCTGGAGAAGGGCGGTATATAAATTAAATTTTAAAAAAATTGGGCACGTTTTTGGCCTCCCGGGGCCTCCCCGCATCCCATTTTTGGCCATCTCCGCCTCCAGAAGGCAGGTGGGGGCCAGCAGGTAGGTGGGGCGATGTGAGCGAAGCAGTCTTCTGGTCCTGTGTGGGCCAGATTAATGGCTTCAGCAGTCTGTGTTGGGGCCATGGGCCATAGTTTGAGGAACTCTGTTGTAGTGGCTAGTCAGTGTTGGTGTGAGTAGTCTTGGTGGAGAATTTTGGTTGGGCTGCTTATTGTTGGTTAACTTGGCTTGTTTGGCAATTCTGTGATTGGGGTGTTGTTCACCTCTTGATTGTTGGTCTGATATTAATCTTTGTATTAATCTATGCTTATCTGGGTATTCATTACTTGTGTAAAGGTATTTTGGACTTTTTATTTCTTTTTTGACTTGTTGATTGTCGCTTTTGCACAATACTATATGTAGATGTTGTTTATATCTATGTTTCTATTGATGGCTGATTTGTCAGAGTTCCAAGATTCCAGGAATACTCCAGCATTTTTGGACTTGGATTGTTTTAGGATGGTCATGGTTTCTCAGTTGATTAGGTTTGTCTACATGTAGTGAAAAGAATATAAATTGAGAACAAACCCATTTCCTACTAGCACTGATGATGTTACCTAGTTTGGGTAATGAAACGTCTTCAAGAAAAGAACCAAACTCAGAGAGCATCAGACCCCTCATTTTACAAAGGGCTGTCCCTGAAGATGGATTTGGAAATTACAGTGTGCAAGACATATTTGTCAACCTACTAATAGGTGAGTGCCATCATTGCAGCTCAATATTGATACTGCATGAACCACATTGGCTACCATTTTGTTTTGAGATCCATTGATTGTAAAATCCTTTAGGACTGGATTCCTGGTTAAATACAAGAGTTCCTTTTATTTGGAATTTATGCATGCTAAGTTATTAACTTTGCTTACCTTGTTCTTTCCTTCTAAATTTCTCTTTGGTCAAATACATTTTCTTTTATATTAAGAGAAATGGCTTTATAGGTTTAAAAATAAGTGATAGAAACTTTCTCAAAACAGTATCCTTGCAATGCTACAATCTTCGATTGCCAGGAGTCTAACAAGAGTCATTAAGTTTTGTATTTCTGGACTTAAGGATGAAATATTTGAAAAGAACTTCCTTTTCCATTTTTATTTTCTAGAGTTGTGCGGAAAGGACTGGTTCTTGGCAGGATTCCCGTGCTGGACAGGCTAGGGCAGTGGTGGCGAATGTTTTACTCACTGAGTGCTGAACAGGTCCATGCTTCGTGTGCTTTGCACGCACACTTGCCATCCATGTTAACACATGGCTCCTCCCCATGTGCTGCATGTGTAACCACACCATGTGCTCATGTGCACAGCTTTTGCACCTGTGTCCCATCATGTACTGCATGCACAATCGCACAATCACACCTATGAATGCTGTCTGTGCATGCATGTGCTGCACAGCAGAACTCTTGTGTGCATGCGCAAATGTGCACACATGCTCAGAAGAGCTCCGAAGACCAGCTGGGTCCCCTGAATTGCACGCATGCACACCGGAGGCCCGAACACTAGCTGAGGCATGCTTGCATGTGCAGCTGCAGGTGAGTTGGGCGACAGCTTGCGTGCCTGGAAAAATGGCTCTGTGTGCCACCTCCGGCACGTGTGCCATAGATTTGCCATCACAGGACTAGGGTGTGCCTAGAGCAGTAGGGGGACTCAAATCTCGGGGCTACCGGTTTACTACCGGGCGCACATAGCGCTTCTGTGCATGTGCAGAGCATTTTTAATGAAGTCTGGGCAGGTGGGTGGAGCCTCTCGCCACCACCACTACCGGATCGCCTGAACCGGGGCAAACCGGGAGCAACTCACCACTAGTCTAGAGGTTCAGTTTAACTTATAGCAGCTTGCTGGAATGATGATTGCTTCTTTCAAAAGAGCTCTAGGAAGATATCTGTTAATAGAATAAAATCTTTCTTTCCCTTTAATCTATAATTATTTTGCGCATGCGCAGATCGTATTTGATGATGTCCAGGTGGGTGGGTGGAGCCTCCCACGTGCGAGTGAGCCAGTAGCAAAGGTAAGTGAAACCCATCCCTGATGTGATGGTGTAACATTGTTTAGTTGCTGGTTATGACTATAATGGGCTTTGTTTATAACTGTTTCTTACAGTAAGGTCAGACATCACACCACGCTCAGTTGATTTACTAGAGGATATAGTCCTAAGAATTAAACAAAAGCTGGGTGGATTCACAATCATAGTTTCCTCCTTCCCCCAAAAAACTCAAACAAAAACTTATTTGTTATTAATCAAGATCTAATGAATAAGTTTCCGTTTGGTTAATACATTTGGTATGTCATAAATAACTTTATTTTTAATTCAAAACTAGAAGATATCTATTGTTGGAGAGCGAAACCTGTTCTATGGCATCTATTACAGAGAGATAGAAAAGGGATAGTTTTAGCAAAGTACAAAACTGGAATGTAGTCTGATGCTGAAGGATATATATAATGCCCCCCCCACATATATATTCCATTTTTAGAAGAAAATTTTTTATACATATAAAAAAAGATAAAAACCTCTCCTTCCGTGTTTTGAGATTATTCATAGATGCTTTGAATTATAGTATTCTATTCTTATATGGAAAGTTCTTTTCTGTTGGAAAATAAATGAAGGTCTCATATATATTATAATGTCCAATGTCTATACAAGATTTTACTGTATAGCACAATGCTACACACAAATTAGAAAATAGTCTTCAATTATAGTTTCTCAGCACATGAATGTCAAATAAGACAACTCTTGCTGAAACTCTTACTTTCACCTTATAGGCTTTACTTTAGTTTGTATATTTTAGTATCTTACATGCTGAAATTCTATAAAACGTAAAGCAGATTTGAGGCAACAATAAAGAGAGAGTGGTACCTTCATTACCTGTATAATCTCCCTCCTTTGGTCTAAAAATGTTCTAAAGAGTAAAATGCAAAGATACTGTGATGATCCCAAGTGATAAAGAAATAGCATTTCCCCAGTTTAACGCTTTTAACACAAATTCCAATGTTTTATGCCTGAAGGAAGGGAAATTGATTTCTTGTGGGAGCCAGTAGAAACACTGTTTCCTCACTTATTAATAGAGAGGCCTATTGCATTTTGGAGATGCTTGTCAAGCTAATAGTTACAGCAGAGGAAAAAAAAATCAACATGGTTACTCTTTATTGTTACAGCAAAAAGGCTAATGTGGTTTCTGGCTGCATTAAGAGAATCCACATTTACAAACCGCAGGAAATAATAGTTCCAGTTCACTCTGCACTTTGAAATAATTGTGTTTTCTTCCGGGCATAGCAGAAACTAAAATAGGCTTAGGGGTGGCAGTAATTGGCATACAGTAGATAATTCTTATGAGAATCATATATTAAAGGAACTGGACTTGTTTAGCTTGGAGGGGGATAAAAGTGAAATATGGTAACCTCTGAAGACTCTAACATAGAAGACTGCAATACTGGGGGTCTAATTTACACAGGAATTACGGTATCCCCATTGGTGGATTAACACAAGCTCCAATTCATCCTTCTAATGTAATTTCGCCTGCAGAAACGGCTTTTTCTCCTCAAATGATTTAATAACAATTGTTTTGGATAATCACAAGGCTTCCAAATGCTGTTGAATACAACAGCATTGTTCATACAACAAGCTTTATTTGGCTATTGAATTAACCCAGAGTCCAGGCCCAAATAATTTTGGGGACCATAAACCAACCCAAAGGTCAGAGTTCACACAGTGCACTAAACCACAAAAAAGGACTACCATTTACAATCTTTCTTGCCACAGTTGTTAAGTGAATCACTGTAGTTGTTAAATTAGTCAAACTCTTGTTAAGTGAATCTGGATTCCCCATTGACATGGCTTGTCAGAAGTTCGCGAAAAGGGAATGTCATAAATATGAATCAGTCACAAGAATCTGAATTTTGATCACATGATTATGGGGCTACTACAATGGTCATAAATGTGAAAAATGGTTATAAATGACTTTTTTCAGTGCTATTGTAAATTTGAACCGGGGTGAAATCCAATTTTTTTTCCTATCGGTTCTGTGGGTGTGGCTTGGTGGGCGTAGCATGGGAAGGATATTGCAAAATCTCCATTCCCATCCCACTCTGCGGCCAGAGGTGGTATTTGTCGGTTCTCTGAACTACTCAAAATTTCCGCTACTGGTTCTCCAGAACCTATTAGAACCTGCTGGATTTCACCCCTGCTTTGAACTGTCACTAAATGAACTGTTCTAAGTCGAGGGCTACCGGTATGCAACAGCAATTGGGGCCTGCAACTGCATTCTATGGATCATCAAAAACCCATTGGCTTTTCTAGACCCTGCTCCTAGTCTTCACATAGAAATAATCATGTTGTTATGTGGCATTGCTTTATATATGTTTATTGAACCGAAATGATCATAATGAGCCACGGTGGCACAGTGGTTAGAATGCAGTACTGCAGGCTAATTCTGCTGATTGCCGTCTGCCTGCAATTTGGCAGTTCAAATCTCACCAGGCTCAAGGTTGACTCAGCCTTTCATCCTTCTGAAGTGGGTAAAATGAGGACCAAGATTGTTGGAGGCAATATGCTGATTCTGTAAACTGCTTAGAGAGGGCTGTAAAGCACTTGAAAGCAGTATATAAGTCTAAGTGCTATTGTTATTGCTATACACATAGAAAGAGTCTAGCACAGAACATGCCTTGTTCTACACAATAGCATACTCTATGTAACATTCTGTTTATGCATTTTTTTTGAGTGTGAGATTAGGTCCTAGAAGGACTCTTTCTGCTCTCATTTACTTTAAGATGTATTCACATGTGACAAAGCAAACATTTTTATATATAATCTTCTATAATGGAAATATAATTTTCCCGTGCTTGTGTGTGTGTGTGTGTGTGTGTGTGCATGTATATGTATACTTATATGCAAGACATCTCAGTATTTTCAATAGCTGCAAGAAATTAATGAAATATTTCATATTCTTCTGCTGAGGTGATCAGTGATCAGAACACCTGCATGCTTCCCCTATTTTTCAGTATCTAGTTTACCATCTAAGTGAGAACAAGATATTCTGGCTTTTCAGCAGAAGAGAAAATATTTATATGGCTGCAATCCGAACATTTCCAGATTTGTTTTTTAAAGACTCTATTTAACCTGCGAACATTATCCCTCCTCCTTCAGTTGTTGGTGGAGGCTCACAGAAAGTAACTCTGCAATTTATTGCATAGGTTGGTAATAATTGTCAGGAATTAGCTCTGGAAGGATTTGTAGAAAACTTGTTTTCTTTTGACACTAAAATATATTTTCATTGACTCTTTTGTGTTCTGAACATTCAGATAAGAAACACCATGCACTCTTGGCAGGGGGCAGAGGGATTCTGAATGCTGAGATAATTGCAGTCGCAATTATGTGCATATTATTTAAGAAAGTTGGCTTAACATGTTCATAATGAAACAGGATAAAAGTCTTTGGAAGGAAGAAATAAAACTGGATGTCATTCTTATATAGTTATGCTTTTCTAATTCCAAACAATTCTGGAAGTCCCAAATAGTTTACCCATTAAAAATGGTCTGGGATAAGTATATCTATCATACTGCAGCGGATGAAAATGATTTCCATGTAACTGTTACTTTATAGGCAACGATAGCCATCTCACTTGGATGCAAGGATAAAACTGATCAGAATTTTGATTGAACTGCCATCAGTAAAACCATTCTAGTGTTTAACCACTACTGTTTGCAGGAAGAATTAAGAGTTAAACAACATGCATTGGTACTGTCATACTGTCATATTGAAATAAAAACAGCAAAAAAACCTGGACAAAAATCTGGGATTGAAAATGGGTAATGAGAACTGCTAGCGGTACCCTGACCAGGATTTGCAATACAGCATGACCAAAGAGGTTGACGCAATGAAAGAGATTCTTTCTTTCTCTTTCTTTCTTTCTTTCTTTCTTTCTTTCTTTCTTTCTTTCTTTCTTTCTCTTCCTTCCTTCCTCCCTCCCTCCCTCCCTCCCTCCCTCCCTCCCTCCCTCCCTCCCTCTTTCTTTCTTTCTTTCTTTCTTTCTTTCTTTCTTTCTTTCTTTCTTTCTTTCTTTCTTTCTTTCTTTCTTTCTTTCTTTCTTTCTTTCTTTCTTTCTTTTTATAAAACCCAGATTTCCAAGGTTGTTAAAACTATACTTCATATCAGGGGTGAAATCTAAAATTTGTTACTATCAGTTCTGTGGGCGTGGCTTAATATGACTGGGTGGGCATGGCCAACTTTTTTTTTTTTTTACTTTTAAAAGCATTTTTCCTACAATCTCTTTGGCCAAAGAGGTTGCAGAAAAAAATGCTTTTAAAAGTCTTTGACAATCAGGCAACTCAGCTGGGATCATCAGAGGCTTTTAAAAGCATTTTTTTTCCTACAACCTCTTCGACTGACGATTCCAGCTGAGCCGCACGATCATCAGACTTTTTCTTTTTTTACTTTTAAAAGCATTTTTTCGGCCGAAGAGGTTGTAGAAAAAATGCTTTTAAAAATAAAAAAAACCCAGCCTCTGATGATCACTCGGCTCAGCTGGGCATGGGGGGGGGGCAGGGATTTTTGCTACCGGTTCTCTGAACCACCTACCGCCATCGCTACTGGATCAGGCGATCTGGTCCGAACCAGGAGCATTTTACCCCTGCTTCAAATAGGCGAAAGATTTATATGATCTGAACAGAAACCATACTTCAAATAGAAAGAGAAAGCAGAGCTATTTGAAGGTACTTCCATATTTCTTCTTATTTTTTATTGGACTAATGGCACAATAAGCTCATTGATATTTTAAACAAGAGTTAAAAGATGAAGTGAAGCAATAAACTGATTACGGTGGGAATTGAATTGAGATCAAATGAGATCTTATTTTAATCTACCATAACAAATGTGGCATTGAGCTCCATGAGGAGGTTATCTTTACCAACCTGTGGTAGACACAGAGTTAAATTGTTTCGGAAATAAGTTCAATTAGTCCCTTAATATTGGTGGCATTGAGCCATTTTAAATAGCTGGGAACTTTCCAACAATCAGTTAATATATTTCTTACAGGTACAAAAAAATTAGCCTAGCTTTACACATCATTCTAAACTATAATGTAATTGTTTGGGACTTACTGTGGTGGGTGAATTCAGCCACTGTAGCTTGCTGTTATGTATAAACCAGATCTCTATGGCGTATTCAGCATGCAATGCTTAAACAAAATCCTGTCTTAGCTGGTTGTGAAAACTATGTGCAATTTGTAAGCAATTATCTCTGCATGTTTTCTATAGTTCTCACTACCAATAGCGTTCCTAGGGAGTCTGAGTAGGTACCCACAAGCCTGGTGCAGTCTAACTCAGATAGGGCTGAATTTTTCGTCTCCATGCCAATGAAGCAGGCTCTGGTTTCCAGTAGCTGTTGGTTAATGCCTGCCAGCTTCCCCTGGCCTCGATTCTTTTCCACCAAGCCAAGATCTCTGTCTCACTGCCAGTTTGTCCAGGATCTGGAATAGCCCCTGTTAATTGTTCTGCTATTCTGTGCTATAACTGAATCCTCACTCATTCTTACTCTCATATTAAAAGCCCAAATTTCCCAAGAGAAAGTTGTCACCTCAACTAGGGGAAAAGTACTTGCCAAAACACCCAGAGATACTCCAATAGGGTAAGAAAATGTATTTTTAAAACAGAATACGCTGACGTCATTAATTTATTTCTATTTGACAATAGAAAACAAGCATTGGGCTTCATTATTATTTTGTTAATATACTGCTGACTTAAAACAAAAATAAACAATAAAGGCAACAGGATAAAATCAGCCACCCGCAGAATAGCCTCAATCACATAGTTATCAAAACTTTTCAAATTAAAGTTGAATTGATTGGAAAACTAAAAGACCCTTAGCACTGAAAAAGGCTGTTAATAATGATTCACCAGATGATCCATTCCAGAGAGGGAGTGTCATCCCACCCCCCATTTTAACATTTTATTATGTCATTTTAAAATGTTCAGTTGTAACTTTTTTTTTGGTATAGCAATGTTGAAAGGCAAGAGTTTAATACAGTAACAAAGATCAACTTATATATAGAATAGTTTAAGAAAGAAACAAAAAAAAATGGAGTACTAATCAAGAAAATCCACACTTCAAAACTCATTTCAAAAAAGTACCTCCAGACATATTTCAGAGGATAATCTTACAATATGGGTAAGTATATAAAGCTTAATAACAGCTCTTTAAATTGCAATTGCTTTGCAGATGGCAAAGCATTGTGATAATAGTCATGCTAACAAGCTTGCTGTTTATGTTGGAATAATTATAAATTTGGGTTTATTTTCAAGGCAGTTCCATGTATAATGGCATTTCAGTGTTTCAAAAGAGAGATTTCCAGCGCAGAGATCAATTATACTTCATCAATAGAGTTGTAATACATATTTCAGTCTAATTCAGCATTTCGCAACCTCAGCAACTTTAAGATATGTGGACTCCAACTCCAGGATTCCCCAGCCAGCATGCCATAAAATGTCACAAAGATGAATAACGAGACTTCTAAATTTGCATTGCTCATCCTCCTCCTATTTCCAAGATTGCTATTTCTTCAATAAAATGTTATAGCATAATTTATACAAAAGTGTTACTTAATATCATACATACATACTTAGCATTTCTTTTGCCTTTTTACTTTCCAGGGCCACAAGGGTATTCACAGACCACAATAGTTTCATAGTTTCATATCATGGTGATGCAACACACAACCTGTCCTTTTCAAAACTACATACAGGATCAAGACATATCCACAAATGGCCTGAACCAGTGGTGGGTTTCATATTTTTTTACTACCAGTTCTGTGGGCATGGCTTGGTGGGCATGGCTGTAAAATCTCTATTCCCTCCACAATCCATGGGAAAGTTACTGCAAAATCCTCATTTCCTCTCGATCAGCTGAGACTTGGGAGGCAGAAAATAGATGGCGGTGGGGCCAGTCAGAATTTTTACTACCGGTTCTCCGAATTACTCAAAATTTCTGCTACTGGTTCTCCAGAACTGGTCAGAACCTGCTGAAACCCACTTCTGGCATGAACATTGTTTCACCATTTCTCTCTCCCCTCCCATTCCACATATGCCTGTGCAGATACCAGTGCTTAATTATGGAACTGTGTCTGAGCCCTCAGTTATATTTTTATATTTAGATTTATGGTATATATTGCAATGCTACCTTTTCTTGGGCTTTCTATATGGTTTTTGTTTCTAGGCTGATTTCAGTTTTTGCAGTTTTTAACTCTCCTACCCCCCTCCCTTTCCCTTTCCAAATATGCTCACAATCACTTATCTGACCTATTAGTGTCTATCAACAGCAGGCAGATGCCTTTGAATGGATACCATGTTTGTAATAGCATGCACAATTTTATATTATCTCTGACACAATAGATTGCCTTTATGGCCATCAGATTGCTGAAACTCAGGCTGCCAACTCCTGATAAAGATTCTTAAAGACTGTGGAATGAGCAGGAACTTGTACAAATATAAATGCATCCCAGCTAATGCGAAGGGCAGGGGCAGGAAAGCTGCTTGGAATGGGAGGTTCCTGCATCACATCCTTTCACCTAGTAACCTACTCAGAAACTGCCCTGTTTCCTAAAGATTAGCAAGTGAATGACAAATAGAGCCTTCTCCAATAGAGACTGGCTTTATTGCAACTGTTCAGATGGGTCAGAAGGAAGAACGTCAGGCTAAAGCACATTAGGTCTTCTCTATAGTTTGGTGCCATTCCAGATCACCTCTTCCTGAGTATTGGTTCTCTGGATTTTGCTCCTGATTTTGTCACCATAAGCCCGCTTTGCCTTAGGTCGAAATATCGAGCCAGTTGGGTCAATTGCTCTTCTATCTGACAGCAGGCATATGAATTCCTAATGCCCTTGTCACTTCCTTCCTTACTGCGTATTAACCACAACATTTTCCTGTCATATAAAGCTTGTGCATTTCAACGAATAATGGAAAGGGCATAGTCTAAGTCTGTGGTCACTTTAAGGTTAATTGCTAGCTTCACAGGAAGGGGAGCTTTCCCAAAAGTTGGCACTGACCTGAAGTTTGTTTTGAATTGTGATCTAGCTCCAAAGCTAGTGTATCCAAAGCATACAATACATAAGCAACACAGAGTTGTGGCAAATTGAACTCTAACCTGTACTACCTACCCTTGTGACTCCCTGTCTGGAGCTGCCACTCTATTCCGCCTATGGCCTGCAGATCTAGCAAGAAGTTTGTTGCCCCAACCAGCTTCCCCATTAACAGCCACTTAAAATACATCATGGAATTGCTGTACAGCAGTGGTTCCCAATGTGGGGTCCAGCCCAGGCTCCACAGGGGGGCAATTTGATTTTTAATGGGGGCAAATGGAACCTTGTTTAAACCAATTAATGGCCTTTTAGGCTTCCTCCATATGAGTAGGAATTCACTTTTTGAATAATAAGAATTATATGTCACCTGGTGGGGGGAGGGGGGAGCATCAGGATTTAAGAGATACTTAGATGGGGCATGGCCAAAAAAAATGTTGGGAACCACTGCTCTACAGCTAGCTGCTGTGGCCATTACAGGTAATCCTTCTTTAGCGGCTGTCTTGTTTAGTGACTGCTTGTAGTTACAATAGCGACAAAAAAGTAACTTGTGACCAACTGTCACAATTACAACCTTCACAGGTCTGTAAAGCAAAGGAAAACTGAAGTGAGATTAAAAAAAAAGCATCATTGCAGTTTTACTTAGTGACTACTTTGCTTATAAACCGAGTTGCCGGTTCCAGCTGTGGTTGCTAAACAAGGACTACCTGTACAGGGTACCAGACTTCCTCCCAAATAGGGGCATGGTGTACAAAACTGTTTTGCTCCTTCTGCTAGCACCCAATCTGTCTCTTGAGCACCAAGGGGTTAGATTCCACAAAATAACACCATTGTACTGAAACAGTCTTTGCCTCTCTGGAGGGAGTTTTCTCTAAGCCCAGATGAAGTCCTCCCCCCAATTAGCAGAACTTTTTTGGGGGTGGACTTAGACTCTCTTTTCCAATGCAGTGGACCAGGTCTCTTGCTTTTTTATATAGCAATACAAATATTTTATTTATTTTATTTATTTATTTAAATTTATGTACCGCCCTTCTCCTAGTGGACTCAGGGCGGTGTACAGCCAAGAATAAAAAACACTCCAATACAAAATTTAAAATATTAATAAAAGAATTAAATAATTTTGGCCCAATAAATTTAAAAACCCAATAGGCAATTAAAATTTAAAACCCATAAAACTTTAAGCTTAAAAAAGAGAGGGGGGGGGTTACGCCAGCCCAGCTTGACGAAATAAAAAAGTTTTTAGGGCACGGCGGAAAGCCCGGAGATCGGGTATCGTACGGATCTCCGGGGGCAAATCGTTCCAGAGGGCTGGTGCTGCCACAGAGAAGGCTCTCCCCCTGGGTGTCGCCAGCCGACATTGTCTGGCCGACGGCACCCTGAGGAGTCCCTCTCTGTGGGAGCGAACTGGCCGGTGGGAGGCTATCGGTGGCAGAAGGCGGTCCCGCAAGTACCCAGGCCCTATGCCATGGAGCGCTTTAAAGGTGGTCACTAACACCTTGAAGCGCACCCGGAAGACCACCGGAAGCCAATGCAGCTCACGCAGGAGAGGTGTCACATGGGAGCGCCCCCTTGCTCCCATAATCCCCCGCGCGGCCGCATTCTGCACCAGTTGGAGCCTCCGGGTGCACCTCAAGGGGAGCCCCATGTAGAGAGCATTGCAGTAGTCCAGGCGGGAAATGACGAGTGCCTGAGTGACTGTGCGTACGGAATCCCGATCTAGATAGGGACGCAACTGGCGTATCAGGCGAGCCTGATGAAAAGCCCCCCTGGCCACGGCCGTCACATGCTCCTCCAAAGACAGCCATGCATCCAGGAGGACGCCCAAGTTGCGAGCCCTATCCGTGGGGGCCAATGACTCGCCCCCAATGGTCAGTGATGGAGTCAACTGGCCATATCGGGATGCCGGAAGCCACAGCCACTCGGTCTTGGAGGGGTTGAGTTGGAGCCTGTTGTCCCCCATCCAGATCCGCACGGCCTCCAGGCATCGGGACATCACTTCCACGGCATCGTTGGGGTGGCCTGGGGTGGAGAAGTACAGCTGAGTGTCATCAGCGTACTGATGGAACTTCACCCCAAAGCCACGGATGATCTTGCCCAGCGGCTTCACATAGATGTTGAACAGAAGGGGCGAAAGGACCGACCCTTGCGGCACTCCACAAGAGAGACGCCTCGGGGTCGACCTCTGCCCCCCTGCCAACACCGTCTGCGACCGGTCGGAGAGATAGGAGGAGAACCACCGCAAAACGGTGCCCCCCACTCCCAACCCCTCCAGCCGGCGCAGCATGATACCATGGTTGATGGTATCAAAAGCCGCTGAGAGATCTAACAGGACCAGGATAGAGGAGCAACCCCTATCCCGAGCCCTCCAGAGATCATCCACCAACGCGACCAATGCCGTTTCCGTGCTGTACCCGGGCCTGAAGCCGGACTGGAGCGGATCCAGATAGACAGCTTCATCCAGATACCCAGGAAGCTGATGCGCCACCACACTCTCAACAACCTTCGCCAAGAAGGGAAGGTTGGAGACTGGACGATAATTAGCCAAAATAGCTGGGTCCAGAGAAGGCTTCTTGAGGAGGGGCCTCACCACCGCCTCTTTCAAGGCAACTGGCAAGACACCCTCACTCAAAGAAGCATTAATAATCCTCTGGAGCCAGCCTCGTGTAACCTCCTGGGAGGCCAGCACCAACCAGGAGGGACACGGGTCCAATAAACATGTGGTCGCGTTCAGCCGCCTGAGTATTCTGTCCACGTCCTCGGGAGCAACAGGATCAAACTCCTCCCAGATGACATCCTCAAGACCGGCCTCCATCATCCCACCTGTATCTACCCAGTTGGAGACCAGACCATCCCGAATCTGAGTGATTTTATCGTGCAGAAACTGAACAAAATCCTCAGCACGACCCTGCAAGGGGTCCTCCCGCGCTCCCGGATGGAGGAGGGAGTGGGTCACCCTGAACAGGGCGGCTGGGCGGTTATCTGCCGATGCAATAAGAGCGGAAAAATGGTTACATTTTGCCGCTTTTATCGCCACTAGGTAAGTCTTAATATGAGCTCTTACCAGTGTTCGGTCGGACTCGGAACGGCTGGACCTCCAACTGCTCTCTAGGCGTCTTTTCCGGCGCTTCATCTCCCTAAGCTCCTCAGAGAACCAAGGAGCCAGGTAAGCTCGGCGACGGGTCAGAGGCCGCAAAGGCACGACTCGGTCTAAAGCATCAGCGGCCGCCCTATCCCAGGCGGCCACCAACCCTTCAGCCGAGCCATGTGTCAGATCCTCAGGAAATGGCCCAAGCTCCGTCTGGAACCTCTCCGGGTCCATCAGGCGCCTGGGGCGGAACCATCTAATCTGTTCCGCCTCCCTGCGGCGGGGTATGGCGGTTAGAAAGTCGAGCCTAAGAAGGGAATGATCTGACCATGACAAGGGCTCAATCACTATCTCCCCTAATTCAAGATCATTTATCCACTGACCAGAGACAAAAATCAAGTCCAGAGTGTGTCCTCCCGTGTGAGTGGGTTCATGAATTAATTGGGTCAGGTCCATGGCCGTCATGGAAGCCATGAACTCCTGAGCCAACTCAGACGCCTCGCCGACAGATGGCAGGTTGAAATCCCCCATGACCATAAGCCTGGGGGTCTCAACCGCCACCTCGGCAATCACGCTTAGCAGCTCGGGCAGGGCAGCTGACACGTGGCAGGGAGCCAGGTACGCAATCAGCAAACCCATCTGCCTCCCATGTCCCCACTTCACGAGGAGAGACTCACATCCGGCTATCTGAGGTACAGTGGCCTCCCTAGGGACAAGACTTTCCTTTACCAGAACCGCCACCCCCCCACCCCTCCCCTGGGACCTTGGCCGATGGAATGCAAAGAAACCCGGTGGGCACATCTCTACGAGGGGGACCCCCCCCCTCCGGGCCCAACACTTAACACTGCTTCCTAGTGCTTTATAATCCTCTCTAAGCAGGTACTGTATGTTTTGCCAAGTATCAGGGCAGTGATCAGGAATCCAGGCAACTGGATCTTTTGGATCCAGAGACAATGAATACTTCAAAAAATAAAGGGATTTTGAACTCTATTATTAGCTTAAGCAAACAGTTTGAAAAACATAACATAAAAAGCATACATGCCTGATATGGCTAAAGATCAACCTTTAGAATTTATTTTTGATTGGAATTGTATGATAAGGCTTTAAAGATTTGTTTATAAGCGAGGAGAGATTTCTTCTGCTTTATGTGTTAGAGAAAATATAAGTTTAGATTATAAAATTGAACTTTAAAGTTAAGATTAAAAGATACATGTTAATATTTCTAGTAGCTCTTGATAGACTTTGATCAGGATTGAATGGTGTGTTTTTGTAATGTGACTATTGGTAAAGGATGAGATACGGGAAGAAGAGAGGTTTTTTAAAATTGAGGTACTACTAGAGAATGTGTCAAGTTCATCAAATTGTTTATATTTGTCTGGAGGGAGAAGGGAGTCATTTTTATATATATCTTTTTTAAAAAAAAAACTTTTCTTCTTGTTTCCTTTACTTTTTATATTTGTCTGTTTGTATTAGCTTTTTTATTTTTGTATTTGTAAACTTTAATAAAATTATTTTAAAAAATAATGATGGTGACTACAATGATGCAACTAAACTACAGTTTATATGTGATGGAGCCAGGGATGAAATTCAGCAGGTTCTGACAGGTTCTGGAGAACTGGTAGCGGAAATTTTGAGTAATTCAGAGAACCAGCAAATACAACCTCTGACTGGCCCCAGAGTAGTGTGGAAATGGAGATTTTGCAATATCCTTCCCCCAGGAGTGGGGAGGGAATGGGGATTTTACAGTATCCTTCCCCTGGAATGGGGTGGGAATGGAGATTTTTGCAGTATCCTTCCCCTGTCACGCCCACCAAACCAAGCCATGCCCACCAAGCCATGCCCCCAGAACCAGTAGTAAGAAAAATTGGATTTTTGTAGTGAAAAATTGGATTTCACTTCAAAAATTGGAGCTGAACCTTGGTGGCAAAGTGGTTAAAATGCAGTATTGCAGGCTGATTCTGCAAGCTAATTCAGCATTCCCACTGTTGTGGGTTTGATCTTGACCAGCTCAAGGTTGACTCAACCTTCCATCCTTCCATGGTCGGTAATATGAGGACCCAGATTGTTGGGAGCAATAAAAACCAATTAGAGAAAGCTGTAAAGCATTATGAAGCAGTATGTCAGTGCTCTTGCTCTTGCTATTTGTGTGTTGCATATAAAAACCAGGCAGAGCTTCAATCACACAATGACATATGGCCACCATCTTGACTTTTTTGACTGTAGACAATTGCTAAACAGGAACATGAGTTTATCACCACCAAAGGGCCTTTTAATTTTCTTTATCGATCCTATACTTGATAAGTGTCTGTGTGCCCTCTTACATCACAAATCCCCACCACAACACTGAAAAATTTACAGACGTATGTTTACATTTTAGTATGGCCCTATAAATCCCTGTTCTCCACAAAATCTAAAGAACCTATGATAATTTCATAATGCTTTCCTTGGATTTTCCAATGATTTGCTTGAGTGTAATAAGACTGTTGAAAATGAAGTCCTGTTCTAGATAAGCAAATTAGGGCCTTTTCACACAGTAGGAGAAAACTAAACCAGCATAATGTTTACTGTCCCCGTTGCTGAACCGAATCCTGCCTCAACTGCCTATGTTCAGATTGACTGCTAAAAGGTGCTGTCCAGATCACATGTGCCAGGGCATCACATGGAACATAATTGCTCAAGTCCTTGGTTTTTCTGATCTTCTTCTTCAGAACGTGAAGAAACAGCCACCAATCTTGGCATTGCAGGATTGCAAGTCTACAGGTTTAACTCTAAGGCTTTTCTCATCACCACATCTTCCCAGGCTTTTTTGCTAGGCCCTATCTGTTGCAACCTGAGCTGGGAAAAAAAAAAGAGTACCAAGGTCATTAAGCTGAGTCATAAGCAACGTTTTTACTTAGAATTTCTCCTCCTTTCCGTTCCTTCCTTGATTGAAGCAACACATGCAGACTTCTGTTTTCTGTTGTATTTGGAAGGCAATGGGGTACTTCAAAGTTCAGCTGGAAGGTCAAGGGGACAAGGAATAAAATCTAAAGCTGCTTGTTTGTGTCTTTTCCTGCGTAGCACAATTTTTGCTGAGACTGCTCTGTTGTAGAGTCATCTCAAGCATTATTCAGGAAGTACAAATACAGCAAGATAAAGAACTATTGATGAATCTCTTTGTTTTGTTTCTTTCTCTTTTTTTTAAGGTTACATTTTATTACCCTAAACATCTTCTCTCCGGGGGAGGGTAAATACAGCATGAAGAATTCTACTGAAGGCCCATCTTTCTTAGACTACATTGTACTTTCGAGCAAATGCTGAATTCACTGGAGTGGGAGAAAATTTGTCTCAGAAGCCAAGAATTCTTTCTTTTATATATTTTTTTCTCCCTAGAGATTTCTTACTTTCTCAGATTCGGCTAGCAAGACAAAGAGCTCAGTGTTTCATCTGTTCCTTTTAATACAGAGTTGTTTTCACTTTCACATTGTTTGCTGTTTTATCTCCAGATGTTTTTTTGGCATTGATTAGCTTAATACCAGATGACATGTAATGCAAAAAGTCATTGTTACATGCAGATTAGTGCCCTAATATTTCATTCAGTGAAAGTTATTATGTTTTTCAGGTAGTAGAAGTACCTGAAATTTTTATTTACTTTGCGCTTAGAACCAAGCATAATTTTAGTATATTTTAGTTGGTATTACCATCCACGGGACAATTGAAAGCTGTTTCAGTTATACTGGTTCAAGGGGCACTTCAAAATAGAAATACAGTCCCATTAAGCTCCATGTAAACAATAATGCCCATTTTACCTGATTGTTTGAAAAGTAGTGACTCAGTGATGATTGTTTCTATAAAATGTCCATCGTTATCATCCACTGCAATCACAATCCTATTTGTCTCACTAAAGCTTAACAAAAAGCTTAACCAAAGGATATGATAGTTGGGAAGAAAAAGCTGAAATGATAATTCTCTAAATTGGGGTTTCAACTACAGTCTTACTACGGGCAACAAACAGGGTTAAAGATCTTCTAAAATCTCCCATTTCAGGGTGATATAAAGAAAAGGAAAGAATCCACAACATTGCAACTAACTTTGGTCCAATTTATAGTAGATGTTTGGTTTAAACCATGATGCGCAATCTTTGGATGACTTGGGAAGGTGAGGGTCACGGTGGGAAGATAATAATGCAGATGAGTAGAGTTAGGCTGTGCTTTTTCTGGAAAAAGAGATGGAGTTGGAGTTATCTTCTTTCTCTGTAATCATCCTATTTTAGTGCATATTACAGATTTTCAATTTCATATAGCAGGAAACATATTATTGAGTATCAGCAGCTATATCATCAAATCTTGGTGCCTATGAAGATTCTCAGTCATCCAGGTTATGGTTATCCCAAAGGTGCTTTTTCAGGAGGCAACTGGACATTCTGATTTTTCTTTGAAGACGTTTCACTTCTCATCCAAGAAGCTTCCTCAGCTCTGACTGGATTTATACTTCTTGCAGACAGCTGGTCATTTGTATTCTTTTAGCAGGTCATTAAGGTCACCTGGACATTTATCTGTGTCATCAGGGTCACCTGAGTGGTGCCTTCTTAGAACTGTTGAAAGGACTGTGTTGTAGATTGGAGATACATGATGTTGTATCCCTTCCCCTGTGTTGAGTGGGAGATAAAACACCCAGATATAAACTGAGTAACGTGGTATATGCAGTACAATGCAGGAGCCATGTGCAGATCTGTACATTGGAGAAACAAAACAACCATTTCATAAGTGCATGGCACAACGTAGAAGAACAAACACATCAGCACTAGATTCAGCAGTCTATTTGCATTTAAAAGGCACAGGTCACTCTTTTGAAGACAGCAAAGTCCACATTTTGGACAGAGAGGATCGCTGGTTTGAAAGAGGGGTTAAAGAGGCCATCTATGTCAAAACTGAACAGCCCTCTCTCAACAGAGGGGGAGGAATATGACATCATCTATCTCCAATCTACAACACAGTCCTTTCAACAGTTCCAAGAAGGCTCCATACCCATTTGCACCACTCAGGTGACCTTGATGACACAGATAAACCTCCAGGTGACCTTAATGTCCCACTAAAATAATGCAAATGACCAGCTGTCTATAAGGAGTATAACTCCTTCCATCCCCCACCATCCAGTCAGAGCTGAAGAAGCTTCTTGAAGAAGCTTCCTGAAGAAGCGAAAGGTCTTCAAAGAAAAACCAGAAAATCCAGCTGTCTCTTGAAAAAGCACCTCTGGAACACAAAATCTTGGATTTAGAGGAACGCTACATCAGGACTAGTGACAGCCAGTTTGGCATAGTAGTTAAAGTACCAGGCTAGAAACCAGGAGACTGTGAGTACCAGTCCTGCTTTACGGATGAAGCCAGTTTCATGACCTTGGACCAGTCATTGTCTCTCAGTCCTAGGAAAAAGGCAAGGGCAAACTACTCCTGAAAAACTTACCAAAAAACCTGCAGGGACCAGTACGTGCAGTCACCAGGAGTCAACATTGATTCAAAGGTACTCCCTTCCCCTCAAAACAGGATTACATGTTTCTAGTCATGGCTCTTAAGAAGCCACTGGAGTTGGAGAAATTAGATATTAATAATAATGTTTTACTGAAGTAAAACATGACTCACTGGAGAAGAGCCTAATGCTGGGAACGACTGAGATCAAAAGAAGAAGGGGACAACAGAGAATGAGGTGGCTGGATGGAGTCACTGAAGCAGTCAACGTGAGTTTAAATGGGCTACGGGGGATGGTAGAGGACAGGAAGGCCTGGAGGAATGGGGTTGCAATGCTTCGGACATGACTTCGCAACTAACAACAACAAATAATGGTTTTTTTTTTAAAAAAAAGTTGGCTTCCTTTTTATAGAGCATGTCTTTCAAGATCACAGTCTTATTTTTGTTTTCCTCCAATGTTTTGAAAACAGTGACTTTCATAAAGAATAGATGAATTCCACTCAAGTAGCTGACGTAGAATAATTTACACCATGTTATTCCTCCTGCAATTATTAAACTGAGATTTTTTTATTTTAATTTTTTTCTCTTCCAACCTTTTACATTAGTTGTTTCAAATCTAGCCCAATTTTTAATAGTATCCAGCTCTTTAATGTGGCCATATATACCAGCCAAGGTGGGCATCATTCTTTCCTATGTGACTTTAGACTAGAGCTAAGCTATTTGTGCCCAGGTTTAGTAGAGTGACCTGTGTAATCTTGAAAGGATATCCAGTTAAATGGGCAACTATGGGCAGAGTGGCACAATCTAAGTGATTCAGGAAAGGCTATTTGCACAGAGTGGTGGACTTTGCAACCAGGGGAAAGGCCAGTCCTCTGAGGATCCACATCTTGAAAGGCTTCCTTGTGAGGGATTGCGCATGGAGAAAGAATGTGACAGAGCCAACAAAAGAGACAGTGTCTTGGAGACCAATTACTCTGCTGCCATAACCACCCTGAGTCACTCTGAGATGCTTTTGAAGCTACTCCCTTTCCTGAGACCCTCCCCTTTCTGTTTTAATGTACTGTATTCTGTAGTTTACATGGACTGAGGAAGGAAATACATTTATAGATTCTCTCTTTCTTTCTCTTTGAATTATAGGGCTGGAAGTATCAAAGAGCTCATTAGTTTTGGATTTGGCAGGCCAGCTTTTCGGTCAACCTGGTTCAGACGTTTTTCAAAATGCTGAATGTAATCAACATGCAATCGTGAAGAAAATCTATCAGTTTTTGCTAAGATTTCAATTGGCAGATAATCAAAATGTGAATTTTCTTTGTCTGCCATCAGTATCTTTCTTCTCGGTGATTCCCACATTCTTCTTTGTAAAATTTAGCTCTGCAAACAAATCCTTTGGCTTTAATTCTTAATTAACTTCTCCATACTTCCCACAAGAGCAGATTTTTTTTCCTTCATAAATACAGATAGTTCTCAATTTACAACAGTTCGTTTAGTAACCGTTTGAAGTTACCACGGCACTGAAAAAAGTGACTTACGATTGTTTTTCACACTTACGACCATTGCAGCATCCCCATGCTCATGTGATCAAAATTTGGATGCTTGGCAACTGGTTCATATTTATGACAGTTGCAGTGTCCCAAGGTCATGTGATCATCTTTTGCTATCTGCTGACAAACAAAGTCAATGGAGAAGCCAGATTCATTTAACAAGTATCTTACTACCTTAACAACTGCAGTAATTCATTTAACATCTGTAGCAAGAAAAGTCATAAAATGGGGCAAAAAGGATCAAACAAATGACTCACTTAGCAACGACAATTTGGGCTCAATTGTGGTCGTAGGTCAAGAACTACCTGTATGAAGTTATTGAATTAAACTTTCATGAAGCATGGAATCTTTGAGAGATGGATCTTTATAGTTTATTGAAATATTCAATGACTTAATCAGAGATGATGGGGATGTATAGCAAACAAAACATATGATTCATATTAAAGTTGCATACACAAATTTGTATCGTGTTTTGCACAGAGCTCTTGATAAACAATGACTTGGATCAGGTTACATACACAAGGATACAGGCTGATTTCTAAATTCATTGCAAAGTTAGAATAAATGACAAAAAGTGGTAAGATGTGGACAAATAGCATTGAACTTTTTTTACCGAAACAATTTAATATTATGATCTGAATCAACAAACTCTGAAACTAGCTAAGGTAACAGCTACTAGTCAAATAGCTATATCAGTCTGTTGCAATAGTTTTCCCAGTTTGCTATTCACATTTAATACTTGGACTGAGGCAAATATTGCTGCTTAGCCATACAATAGAAGATCTTTGTGTTAATTTTTATCTCTCCAAAGCAAGAAACTTCTTTAATCTCAGTCATGATCTTTTGACTAGAATTTCATGGCTGCATCTACAAAATATTCTGATTGATTGATTGATTGATTATGTTCCATCAAGTCCGGGTCAAATCTTAGCAACCACATATATTTTCTCTATGATAATATGTTCTTAACTTAGTCTTTCACATATTCCAATGGTGCACCCATCACCCATGTACCTTACTGCTGGTCATCTCCTTCTCTTCCCTTCAGGGCTCATTTTTCCCAGCACTGAAGCCTTTTCCAGAGAGCTATAGTAGACCAATGACATCTAGTGAGGCTCTATGGCTGAGGATGAACTTGAAAGTGGTTGTTCCTGGTGCAGTGCCCTAATCATTATAAATGAGCATACCTTAATCAGCATAAATTATAAAATATCCATCAAATAGCTTTCCTTTGTATTAATTTTTCAAAATTATTTTACAAACGATCACACCAATACATACAGAATTACAAATTCTTTTTGTTACAAATTACATATGGCATGTACAAGAGTATTACAGATGAGAGGGCCACTAGCTATTATATTATTTCATTTTGTTTGGTGGAGGGCAATGGTCTTTTTGTTACGGAAGGACCAATGGCAAGTCAGAGACCCAGGAAATGGATTCTTTTTCCTATTTGTTAGAAAGCAAGCAAGCAAGCAAGCTTGCTGGTTTAATTTGGATTTTAATTGGTTAATTGGTTTATAGCGTTCCTGTAAGTTATTTGTAAGAGGTGGAAATCCCAAGATTCATTCCAGTAAGAGGTGGAAATCCCAAGATTCATTCCAGATGATGGGAAAAGCAAGAGAATCCCAGAACAGGACAGGAGCCTTGCAGATATACTATTTTTATGTAATCTAATGAAGCTGGACAAGGTGAGAAACACAATGCTCGACTTGTGCATAAATTCCTTTAGTGGAATTTCAGTGGAGAACAGGAGAAGCTGATGAACATCATATGCTCTTCAAGAACCTGAAAGAGGTATCATAGAAGAAAGCACCTTATCACCACAGAATGCAGGATAGAGAAAAATGTCTTAAAATTACAGGAAGACAGATTTTGATTGATTTTTAATAAGAGCAGGTTGACCTTGGAACTAATTAACTAAACAGAGGGTGGGTTCCCTCTGCTTGGATATGTTCTACAGAGATGACCATCTGTTGGGGATGGTTTAATTTGGATTTTTGGCAGCACAGAAGAAGGGATTCAGTGGTCAAACAGTTCTATTACTTAAAATAAATTAAACAAGAAAGTAAACTTTCAAAGACATTTTCAGGGAATGACTGCTGTTTTTGAAGGTTAGGATCAGGGATGGGCTTCAAAAATTTTAGCAAGGGTTCTCTGCCTGGTTGCTGGGTGGGTGTGGCTATGGTGGGCTTGGCCTAGTTGCCTCCTACACCATGGTGGGGGGGTGTTTTTGCCCTCCGCGGGCTCCGGAGGCTTTCCTCAAACCTGTGGGAAGACGAAAATGGCCTCCCCAGGCTCCGGAGGCCCTCTGGAGGCTGGAAAGTAAGCCCGTTTTTTGCCTTTCCTGAGCGTCCGTGCGTGCCCTACACTTACCTGCATCTAAAACAGGCCGCGTGGGGACTCCTGGGAGAGGCGGGGTGGGCGGGGCCAGCCAGGAGTGGGATTTGGTGGTTCTCTGAACTGCACAGAATCTTAGTTAGAGGTTCTCTTGAACCCATGAGAACCCCCAGCAGCCCACCCCTGGTTAGGATCCTACAAGGGAAACTCACATCCTATTTGGTCATGAGGTAGACTCTGTGATCTTGACTGAGAGGTGTAACAAAAAAAAAGGAAAGATGGGGTACAGGTGAAGTCATGCTTGGTGGTCTCAGCTTCTTAAGGGTTGCATAAAATGTATCAGGGATTATCTGTACTGTATAAATGTTCAGTATAGTTCATAAAAGATCCACTTTCAAGAACTGCAGTGCAACTAAAGCTTACCTTAATTCTGACTATTTTCTGGGATAAATGTTTCTAAATTTGCCTTGATCTTAAAAAAAAAAAGAGAGAGCAATATTTCTTGACAGACCTGAATTTTCAGTTTCCCTAGAGAAATAGCATCACATGATTTCCCAGGTCTGCTATATCTAGGAAGGGAGAAAAAATAGAACAGTGAATAATTGTGAGTCCAACATCAGTCTCTTTGTTCTCGAAAAGAATGGAATCTATTTTTAAATATGTTTGTTATTACAGCAGTGACAAGGTAAATGGAAAAACCAGCATATAAAAATGTAGATCAGAGGAGGATCCTATCTGCTATTGAAGTTGCCAGGCTTCTCCAGGGAAGTGCTTCATGGGCACTGTCACAAAAGGATTGCTATGGCAGTGTAGCTACTTAATAAAAGGTACCCAGAAGGTAAACAAAGCATTTGGCTATAGCCGTTTCCCTCTTCACTTTCTAAAAATGCTTTTAGGTTCTACATAGGACTCAGAGGTTAAACTTGAAACTGGTGGTTTGCTCTACAGCAGGGGTCTGCAACCTTAAGCACTCCAAGAGCCATTTGGACCAGTTTCCTACAGAACAGAAAACACCGGGAGCCACAAAACCTGAGTGGCCATAGGCAACTTGATGTCATTCACTTCCACCAGTCACATGACCTCCCCAAGCCACACCTACTCAGCCAGTCATTAGGGCAGAGAACAGTTGTTAAAAAACACTGGGAACCACAAAACCCTTATGTCATATTTCTCCTTCCCTCCCTCCCTCTGTATCTCTCTATGTCTCTCCCTCTGCCCCTCTCTCTGTATCTCTCTGTCTCTGCCCTGGCCAATTCTCCATCTCCTACCGTCATCCTTACTTTCTCAGGCCAGGCGCGGAGTGACTGGGAGGGGAGGGCGAGGGGTGGGGCCAGCCAGTGGTGGGATCACCTGACAGGGAGCCACAGCAGAGGGCCCAAAGAGCCAATGTGGCTCCTGAGCCACAGGTTGCTGACCCTGCTCTACAGCATGTTAGTTTATGCATTTTTTTTTTTTGAAAGATAAGACACAGGATAAAAGCACTGTTCTTCCAATGAAGTCAACATAGCTTCAGGATGTGTAAAACCTGTAATGCTTTGTTCATTAGTTTGGATGTGAGGACAGATGATCTGCTGTAGCTATGATCAAAGGAGTATTTTGGAAGCGCTGGGAGGTGCAGACATGTTCTTTCCCATTGGGTCTCTAGCCAACAATTACCACTGTAGTTATTTCTTTTCCAATGTTGTCCTCCCTATTTAGTCATTTCTTTCATACCAACCAACTCCCCTTCTCTCTCTTTTTAATCCCAATTTCTCTCTAGGCTTCCAGCAAGAGAGATGCTGGCTTCCAGCAAGGTGGAGAAGAGTAGATTTCCATTATATTATTTGGGGAAGAAGAGTTGTATTACTACTATAGTATTTTTGTTTTTACAGGAGTTGGGTATTTCATGATCTTTAATAATCTATTTGGGGAAATAAAAGGGCATTTTGTACTCTTCTGCTTCAGCAATAGTGCAGCGGTCCCAAATTCCGCTCACGGCAATGTTCCAAAAATAATGTTGTGAAATGGAAACTTACAGTTCTTTCCTCAGTTTCCCCTGCCATTTTGTCAGTTTCAATCACTTCTCCACCTCCTTCTCCTCAGTAACAAGCTATTTAATTTCAATTCTTCTATGCTTTATGACTTACAATAATGGCACAATCTGCTTTTCTCCTCCTTGGGGCTATTTCTGCTGGTCTCTTCCCACATTTCTTTATTTTATGTTATTTTCAGCTGGGAGAAGACCAAAACGGAATTGAGCCATGGTGGCGCATTGGATAGAGTGCAGTATACTACAGGCTACTTCTGATCACCGGCTGCCAGCAGTTTGGCAGATCAAATCTCACCAGGCTCAGGGTTGACTCAGCCTTCCATCCTTCCGAAGTGGGTAAAATGAGGACCCAGATTGTTGGGGACCATATGCTGACTCTGTAAACCACTTACAGAGGGCTATAAAGCACTATGAAGCGGTATGTAAGTCTAAGTGCTATTGCTAGTGCTCAAAAGGCCATAGGTGGAAGAGCAGTCAAATCAGTCTGAAGAAGCTCCCCAGAGTCCTCTAGTGGGACCTGTTCCATTCATGCTGTGTTGCCCTGATCAAAGATGCTGCAACAGCAGCAAATATTAGGCCAGCATTGTTTTGTATTTCTCAGGAATGTGGGGAGAGGATTTAAGCTGATAGTGGGACAAGGACTTAGAAAGAACAGAAGTCTAGCATAAACAGGATTATTTACTCTGAACATTTATAACGTTTATAATCCAGTAATATAGGTAGCCCTCGACTTACAGTTCATTTAATTACCATTCAAAGTTACAATGGCACTGAAAAAAGTGACTGATGACCATTTTTCACACTTATGACCATTGCACCATCCTCATGCTCACATGATTTATATTTGGATGCTTGACAACTGACTCATGATGGCTGCACCCGGCAGGGGTGAAATCCAGAAGGTTTGACAGGTTCTGGAGAACCAGTAATGGAAATTTTGAATTCGGAGAACTGGCAAATACCTGCTTTGGCTGGCTCTAGAGTGGGGAGGGAATGGAGATTTTGCAGTATCCTTCCCCCAGGAGTGGGGTGGAAATGGAGATTTTGCAGTATCCTTCCCCCAGGAGTGAGGTGGGAATGGAGTTTTTGCAGTATCCTTCCCCTGCCATGCCCACCAAGCCACACCACACCCACCAAGCCATGTCCACAGAACCGGTAGGAAAAAAAAATTGGATTTCACCCCTGTGTCCCGGGATCATGTGATCCCCTTTTGCAACCTTCTGATAAGCAAAGTCAATGGGAAAACCAGATTCACTTAACAACCATGTTACTAATTTAAAAACTGCAGTGATTCATTTAACAAATGTAACAAGGAAAGTCGTGAAATTGGGGCAAATTTTTCACTTAGCAGCATAAATTTTGGGCTTAATTGTGGTTGTAAATCATGGATTAGCTGTATGTGGTTACTATTCAGATATTATTACTGTTGTTCTTTTTTCCTTTGAGTGTTTGTATGTGCACACGTGTAGGAAGAAGACAAAAGAAGTAATAGGAAGACTTGGGAGGCTACTGTAGGAAGTTAGCACCTATCCCTCTCCTAGAAGAATGAAATATTTTAGGAAATAATAAAAGGGCACAATACATTTCCCTGTATGAGAAATGGAGAAAGATGTTTTAAAGACAAAACAGCTCCCACCCTCCTGCCTCCCTCCCCCCCCACCTTTGTCAATGGACCATAATCTGCAACACAATAGGACCCATCTAGCAACAGAAACTCACCACATGGCACCTGGGAAGATTACATCAGCCAGCAAGGCTAGCTATGACCTCTGACAGCAACCAATCAGAATCCTCTTCTAGTGCCCCAGAAAGTTCAAAGCCAGAGTGGGTATAAAACCCAGGGACTCTCAGCATCTCGGCCCTTTTCTGTTCAGGAACTCAAACCTGCCCATCGTTAAACCATCTTTCCAAGCAGTCTCCATGTTTCCAGTGTCTTTTTCCCCACTTGGAACTGAACCCAGGTGGACATTTTTTTCAACACTACACTTGGAAAATACAAGGTTCCAATATTGGACTAATGATGAAGTACACAAAACTCTACATTATGTGTTCACACCTTTATTTTTCTCTTCCTTTTCAAGGATTCTATCATGTACTCTTTGGAGATTCTTAGTCATTCAGGTTACAGTTGTCTCAAAGGTGCATTTTTATTTCTTCAAAAGGCAACTGGACTGTTTTTTTCCTTGAGCAAGAAGAAAACGTTGTACTTCTCATCCAAGAATCTTCATCAGTTGTTGTGATGGTGGGGGGATGGACAGATAGGCACCCTGTTTTCCCCAAAATAAGGCATCCCCTGATAATAAGCTCAATCGGGCTTTTGAGCGCATGACAATAAGGCCAAGCACTTATTTCAGGGTTCAAAAAAATATAAAACAGGGTCTTCTTTTTTGGGAAACACGGTACTGACTGTTGAGGCTGGATGGTGGTGGGATGGAAGGATAGGTTCTGACAGGGTGGGGTGGGGCAGATTGAAAGATTTTTTTTTCTTTGCAGTCATCTGGTCCTTGGCACTCTCTGAGAGTTGTTGAGGCCACTTTGGGGGGGGAGGGACAATCCAGTTGCTTTTTGAAGAAAAAAAAAAGACCATCATGTGCTCTCTTTAGCTAACACTTTATTTAGAGAGGAAAAATTCTCCTTCTGGACAAAAGCAGAGGAGAGGGAAAAGAAAACAAGCGGGGTGGGGGGTGATGGGAAAGTGTTGGGAAGGTGAAGAGGACACTCAATTTTGGTAATGCTAATGTCAGTAGATAAACCAGAGCAGCTGCCTTGTAAAGAATTCAGCAAGATGCATGGAGATTTAAGGGCATTCCATCTTGCCTCTAATCATTTGGGGGATCCATTTCCAGTTATCTCTCAAAAGACAGGAGCCAACCATCATGACTACCAGATTGTAGATAGGATTGGGAGATAACTGGATGTTTCTTTAAAAGAAAACTGGCTACCAGGTAACTGACAAGTTGGAGGAGCTACAGGGTGAAGCAGACAGGAGAACTGGACTCTACTATTCTGCTTTTCTTTTGAAAAGTACCTGCACAAAACGTGCAAAGATAGGAGTGAGTTTCAACAAAGGGCTAAATCTACTGGTCTAGACATCTGACAAAACTCACTTCCTCCCTAAATCCCATTTCCATATCTCTTATAATAATAATACCTCTATTAGTGAATATTTTCACACTAAATAATGAAATTTGGTGGGAAGGCAGAGAAATGAAGCTAGAAGAATCCATTATTGGTTTCCTTAACATTTTTTGTAGAGCAGAATTTTAAAAAAATCTATTAAATAGCAAACAATTGGGAATGTCAGTATGAAGACAGAAACATGTACTTTTTTTTAGCCCAGTAGTTAGGAGGACAATATTTTTTACCTGAGCCTTGAAGGTATGCCTTTAGAGTTATAGGAATGCTGCCCTATGAGAAAGGGGAAGAATAGATGTACTAAATTCACCTGTCCAGATCCCACACACATGTATCATTTTAATATTCTGCTAGGCTTAACATCCTTTCATGCCTGCAGGAGATCTAAACTTGCCTGCAGGAAATGATTAAAATCAAGTCAAGATGACTAGTAGGACAGTGCCACTGAATCTCCACCTACTTCTTATGTGCAACCCTCATTTAAAAAAAAAGTGGAGATCAGTGGCACCATCAAGGCCACCATCTTGCTTCTCTTTTTTTAAAAAAACCTTACCCTGGCTGCAGACAACTCCAGAAGACAGAAATTCAGAAACATGCTCCATGGAAGATAGAAGCATTAAAGCATCAAGTTAGAGAACTGATTTGAAGATAGCCTGCTTTGTTTTTGGAAACCAATTTTGGAATTTGGAAGAAAACAACGCATCTGGGGCTGCTTCTTTGGATAACAAGGTTGTAGTTCTTTTCCTGACTGCAATGCAGACCAAAATTCTCAGAAGGTGACATTCCCCTCATCACTGCCTATCTACTTCTCATCACTGCACTTTCCTATCTTTGAAAAAAGCTGAACAGGTCAAGTTACTGCTTGTAACGCACAGCAGTCTTATCAGTAAAAGGCAATCTTAACGTCCCTGTTAGGCAACAATTCCTATACTTGTTTTTAATCAGAACATAAGCAACGTCTGGCTGGATCAGGCAACAGCCTTTCCTTATCCAGCGTTTGCTTGGTGTTCATGAGCAGATGGACATCCTCTTCTGTTCTTGCTCCCAGCATTCTGCCTGCAGTAAGGAGGTAGCCCTGAATCTTCAAAACTAATAGTCATTGAGAGATTCTTTCATGAAAGTTATCCAACCTTTCTAATCAGTGAAATGCTGCATGAAAAACTGCAATCTTTAGCCCTGCTCTAAATCTGCTTTCAGTCAGATTTCTTCATTGGCGGATCAGAGGTCTCAGTATTCTGACCTAGGAAGAAAACTTTTTTTCTGGTCACTTTATGCCATGCAGGATTTATGCACTTTGATCACATCCTCTCTCAACCACAGTTTATCCATGCTAAAGATTTGCAAAATTCTAGCCTTTTCTAGTAAGCACTCTGATGAATTCTGTTGCTCTCTGATGCACTTTCTCCCACTTCTACTGTATACTTTTCAAATGAACCAGAAGTTCATTCATTATTCCAGTTGAGGAAGTATCATCATTGATTTTTACAGGGGATTGCCATGGCCGCTGTTCTGTTTTCAAATCTTTTTTTCCTGGTTCCTGATATAGGTGTCAGCTGCCACCCCTCCGGTAAAGCCCTTCTTTGATATAACTCAGGTACTACAAGAAGTTTTCATTTGAGTCGTCCAGTAGAAGAATGCCCGGGATTTTTTAAAAAAATGTACTTTTTGGATTTTCTTTATTTTTATTTTCTTTATCCGAAAAACAACAACAACACTACGCCGTTCTGGCTTGTATTGTGTATACAAATAAAGCTCCAGTCCCTTTAAAAAACAAACCAACAAACTTCGTTGCTGCTAATTTCCTAGCGAAACAAAAGGGAGAGTCAGCTACAGCAATGTCTTTCCGCCTTCATTGAGTCGCCGGAGGGCGAGTTGCAGAGCCTGCCTCCACAGGAAGGCAGGCGCTGCAACACCCACTAGCCTAGGGAGGCCAGAGAAAAAGCAGAAAAATTAATAATAAACAACAAAGTTCAGCGCTCTTCCGATTTCGGCGGTCATTTCGGTGAAACGCGGCGATCATAACAAAAGTCCGTCTTTTCCCTCCTGTCCCACCTCTGATTAAAAAGCCCGGTAGAAATAACTGGTGTCGTGCGCGGCGCGCGAATGAAAGCGCGTTTCGATCGGATGCCGAGCAGGCGGCGGATGGCGGAGCAAAAGAAATCAAGGCATCCAGATCAGATATTGGCCCAAGCAAGAGGAAAAGCCGAAGGCGCGCGTGTGTCTGCTGGGTGCGGGAGAACCTAGCGCCGTTGCCTTGCCTGCGTAATCGTGTGCAGTTCCGGGAAGGGCTAAGATAATTTTTCGTTTTGGGGCTTTACCAAGCCGAATGGCTTAGGCGAAGGGAGGGAAGGAAGGAGAGAAGAACGAGAGAATGAATTGACCCCCCTGTTCTCGTTCCCGTCTTAAGAGCGCAACACTCTCACTTTCTTCAGCTTTCCTCCGTCTGGGCTCTTTTCAAGCCTGGAAAACTTTCTACGGTGGGCAAGGAGGCGGGGCTAGCAGGGGTGTGGCTTCCACTCTGCACTCTCTGCCATCAAAATTTGCATTGAATATTTCATCCGGACTTCCTGATCGGTTTCTATTGGCTGCAGGTAGAAGAAAGCTCGTAGGCACGAGAGTGTCAGTGGGAACTCATGCAAATCTCTGATCAATCCGTCCGCTCCCCCCCCACCCTCTCCCTCCCCAAGCGCCCAGCCGCCTAGCTCTATTCCAATCCCGTCTCTTCGCTCCGGTTGAGCGAGCGTAAACCACGACCTGCCTAAGCGCAACCACGTGTAAACTGGCGGGAGAGGAGATCTTTGCCAATGCATCGAGTGGAGGAGCCTGTGGATTAGTAGTTCCTGGTGCCCCGCCGGGCACATGGTAAAGCGCTTCTGTGGGAAGTGAAGGAAAAGACAGGGAGTAAAAGCATCGGGACAAAAAGCGCTGGAATCATGAATGAAATGTCCAGCTTTCTGCACATTGGGGACATCGTCTCCTTGTACGCCGAAGGGTCGGTCAACGGCTTCATCAGCACTTTGGGGTGAGTCAGGAGCAGAGGAGGAGGGGGTGGGTGAGAGCGGTGGGGAAACTATTGGGGTGGCTCTGGTACAAAGGAAACGGACCTCCTCCAACCCCATCCCAACAAGAGTGGTAACCACTCTTAGGTGCATAGCTAAAGACAATACCAGCCACATTGGAAACCGGAGTAGTTTCAATCTGAAGTTTTGAAGGGAAATCCCTACCTTCCCAATCCAAAACCGCTCTACTCTTGTGTTTTTAAGAGTTTTTACGCTTCGGTGAGGGGGGGGGGCGGTTGGCATCTCGCGTCTCTGCCTTTAGATGAAGCGAGGAGCTTGTTGGTTAGAGAGGCTGAGGGGGTGGGGGAATTTCCTGGGCTTGTTCAAGCGAGTCTGTGGCCGGTTGCAATCGACTTCTCAACCAGCAGGGGGTCTAGGCTTCCGGACCACAGTGCCCCGATCATTTCGGTGGGTTACTTGAGCCTACCCTGCGGAGGTTTGGGAGAGTGGTAGGCGGCTGGCCTGGGCTGCAGGAACTGCTACTGTTGCAGCAGGAATGTAAAGATACTTTAGGAAAAGAAAACAAAACAAAGCTAATGCCTGGTTGGAAGGAACCTATTCAAACAATGTATTTTTAAAATTGGGGAATCTGTCTTGGTAGTTCTCTAGAATAGAATAGATTTTTTTTTTATTGGCCAAGTGTTATTGGACACACAAGGAATTTGTCTTGGTGCATATGCTACCAAGTTGGTGCTACCTGGCTGCTTATCAGAATAATCATGGAATTGTTTGTCACCTTCTTAGATAGGAGTTAACCTGAAAGCTCTTTTGCCTACAGCAAAACTGCCACCCACATAATTGCACAAAGAAGACCAAATAGCATATTAATACAGGATATGCTTGTAAGGGTAACAAGTCTCCTTCATCAGAAGAAGTACTTTATTCACTCATTTCAGTGACAGCCCCAAACTATTGGTGCCCTTAATGCTGCCTGCAGGGTGTGGATTTAAAGCAAATCTCTACAAAAAAGAAGGCCCTGGTTTAGTTTTGGTTAAAATTGAAAAAGAAAACGGTTGTGAAACGGACAAATTTCCCCAATCAACATGGCCTCGCGTATTTTATGCTGCCTGTTTCCACTTAATCTTCCCATTTTCGTTCTCTCCCCCCCCCCCCAATATCTTTCACCACATTTGTCCCTGTCATCTTCAGTTTGTGAGGCTTTAGGGCAGGGACTTTGTCACTTCTGGGTTCTCTACAGAATCTGGTTTATAGCTGGCGCTCAGTAAATGCTAATTAGTAGCAATGAATCAGTGCTTATAAACTGTGACATAACCTGCCGAGTAACTTGTCAGTACTTGGAAACTGCCAATGGTTGCCAACCAGCTCTGCTATTTTATTCTTTGTTTGAGGATCCATGTGTTCCATTAGTGTTCTTGAGAAAAGTAGCAAAGCAATCTAACTGTTTAGATATAGGTAACTTCTCTCTGTCCAGGATCTTACTTAAAATTAATCCCATAGGTAAGTGATCTGGTTCCATTTATCTCTTTCTGCAGGGCAAATTATTCCTTTGCAGCCTACCTCATCCCTTAGCATCCAGTTTCTGGCTAGATAGCTAAATCTCATACTGATTATTCTAAGAGATGTTGATGGGATACTTGCTATATTTCTGCAATGACTTTATGATATCCAAGTAAATTGTTAGCAGATTTAAGTGAGGTAGATTCATGTCAGAAAAAAAATCTAGTGTATATTAAATGAATTTGGACAGAGCAAGCAGAGCTTAGGTAACAAAAAACAAATCATGCTAGCTTTCTGTGAAAACAGGGTCCTTTACTGTTACATTTCACATAATGTAACATAATGATCATCATCATCATTATGTCCCGCACAAAGCAAATCGGTAGTAAATATTTTCCAGTGGTTTCAATCATTTGCAGCATATTTGGCATTGTCTCATAGCCATAACAATATATGACTAATAACATTTCCCCCAAGAACCCCTATTACTAAAGTTCTAGGGAAAAAAATGATATTTAGAAAACACCTGCAGATGTTCTGTGCAAGTATAGATTATGGTACTGTCCAGATTTATTGTGCTCCTTGTGGTATACCATAGATTTTGATGAATTCTTTCCTCAGAGTTATTGCCAGGTCTCCCTATATGTAAACACTGGCTGATAAAATTCAATATCTGTAGACTTAAATAATGTACAGATAAGTGGATATATTATGATAGAATTATAAATAGCTGTATTGGCCTGCATGAAGGAATGAACACTATGAAATATTATGAAAAGTCGTAGATTTTCACAGGGTCTTGAAGATGAGTGGCCACAAGGTTTTTGCACAAAACAACCCTATCTTTATATGTAAAACCCAATTTGGTGCAATGGTGAAGGCATCAGGCTAGAAACTGGGGGGCCATGAGTTCTACTCACACCTTAGACTGCTGATTGACCATGTCTTTCTCAGCCCTAGGAAGGAGGCAATGACAAACCATTTCAGAAATCTTGCCAAGAAAATTACAAGGACTAGTTCACGTAGTTGCCAGGAGTTAAAGACTGATTCAGAAGTAACAAAAATGCAAACAAGCAAACAAACAAACAAACAAAATAAATTTCTTTATGTATCAATTGCACCCATTCTTAGATTGGGGAACCCTATTCATGGTCACATATACCTTTTTTTTGCTTCCTAGTTGGAGTATTGCATTACCTTTAATGTCCTCAAAGACGAAGCTACAATTGATCCAGAACGTAGCAGCACCTGTATTGCAACATAATTTTGAAAGCTCCACTGGCTTTATAGGCAATTCAAAATGCTGGTTATCAGCCCTTCGTGCTCCAGGATCAGGTTATTTGGAGGACCATCTATCTCCTATCTCTGTTCATGTTTGCCCATCTTATGAGATTCAAAAGAGTGGTCCCCTTCAGATCCCTTATATGAAACAGTGTCTTCCAATGGGACCCAAGAGGCATGCCGTCAGTATTGTGATGCCTTTTTTTACAACAGCATACATCACAAGATTTGGATGTTCCCAATTCTGCTGGCTTCCTTAAAACTCTAAAATCTTAGCTATTCTTCAAGCACCAGATTGGGACACTGGATGAGTCCATCTAAAAAATGGGTTTAGGATTTTGAATATATTTTGCTTTTGGCCTTTGTGCTATTTTACACCGTGTTGTTTTGTTTTTATTGTTTATTGTATGTGGTTACTAATCCTTTGTTGGCTACATTTTGTGAATTTGCCAGTCAAATAAATCACTTAAGTAAGTAAATAACTACATGTCAAAAATCACTTTAGCCATGAAATATTCTCTTGGACAACAATGTTGACTGCTAAGATGGAGAGTACGGCTGTCTGTGACCAATGTGGAAGCAAAGCCAAACTCAATTAGAAAAAGTGATAGGGCTATAGGCAAAAGAAAGTAGAAGCATAGGGTGATTGGGTAGGAACATCTACCGGTATTTCATCCAAAGTCTACTAGTCAGCAGTCACAGTTTGTGCGACTGATTGTGGCCATTGCTTAAAACAAAAGTGAAGTTTGCATTCGTTTTTGAAATCCATGTAATTTACAATCCAAATTAAATAATGCAAACTCAAAAATAAGTCCAACTGGATTCAATTATGCTTGCCCTAGATAATAACAATGATTCTTTATTGATTAGGCATTGGGCCATATCAGAATATAAAATACAGAACAATAATGAGATGTAATTGTTAGAAAATAGTGTAAAAAGTGTAAGTAAAAGAAAATGCAAGCCATATCTCTGTGACCCCTGCTATCTACTCCATTCAGATTCACATATGCAGTTTTGTTTAGATAACGGGCCTTATTATATGTAATTTTTTGATTCCAATAGGTCATTCATTTAATGTGCGATTGAAGACATTGATTGATCTTTCTTAACAGTTGACAAATAATAAATGTACTATGTCCTCTAATTTTGGAGTTACCTATCCTAGATTAGGGCCAGTTTGGTGTAGGGTTACTGCACCAGGCAAGAAAGCAGAGACCATGAGTTCTAGTCTTGCCTTAGGCATAAAGCTAGCTGTGTGACCTTGGGCCACTTACTTTTAGGCCTACGAAGAGGGAATGGCAAACCACTTCTGAAATCTTGTCAAGAAACCTTCAATGTCTTGTTCAGGCAGTCTCCAGGAGTCAACACTAACACAAAAAGAGAAAGAAAGAAAGAAGGAGAAAGAAAAAAAGAAAGAGAGAAAGAAAAAAAAAGAAAGAAAGAAAGAGAAAAGAAAAGATTGCAGGCTCTTCTTTCTGAAGTTGTTTGTGTTGTCGATTCAAATTTCTGCCAAATTTATCCAGGTCATTAAGTGTTGGCAACATGAGAGAACCTCTTTCATTGCTCTGCAGTGCAGAAGGGAGAAATACGGTATAGCCATACCAGGAGAGCTAGTCACTGTCATTGCTGTGACTAAGTAATGAGATTTCAGCCTGGAGTTCTTGATTTGCCTGCATGTTTAAAAAAAAAAACCTGAACCCTATCTTCACATATATTATGGCGATTATATAATTCTATTTTAGCTTCTATGATATAGAAGCTGATCGAAATAAATAAATAAACAAAAATACAATTAAATAATAAATGTACAGTATTTAACCAGTGTTAATATAGTTTATGCTAATTTTTGACAGGATGCCCGTGCAAAATAGTTGCAAAATTAAAAAAAATGATAAATTAAAATGCAATCATTATCTTTATCCCTTTTACAATCATAATTTATTTTCTTTGCTTCATACTTTGTAGACTATCCATATTTCTTCCTCTTTAACACATTTACTCTTTAACCAATAAGTGACTTATGCTGAACTTTGGGGTTTGCTGATGATCCTAGCTCATGGTGGAACACAGCTGTGGGGCAGTTTAGATATTCATATGCAACAAAATCATATATCTTCAGATTTGTTATTTAACTTCTATGCCACCCATCTCACCTAGGGTGATTACAATAAATAAAAAAGGTAAAACATGAAAACATTAAAATAATAAATATCAACACCAAAACTGATTTAGACTTTGTATAAAATTACAAAGTTATACAACTTCTTTGTGATGCAGTTCTTGCACTTTGCAAGAATGAATGAAGTAGAACAAGTCAGTTGAAGATTTGTAGAACTTTTGAAATAGCTTGTTTCATTGCTTGTTTCATAGGCCATCTTTCAATCCTTGCTGGGACATCATATATCAGTCAGCATATCTGGTCATTGCCATTTATGAGAAGATTATTAACCTGATTTTAAAACCAGTTTTACTGTGGTTATTAAAATAAGTGCCCACCTTCTCCCCGTGTGTATCTTGCTCCCTTCCTTTCTCATCTTTTGTCAATTTTTAAATCAGTTTTGGTGTTAATATTTATTATTTTAAAAAAAGTTTGAATGTCTTATCTTGTTTTTCTTGATTGTAATCACCTTAGGGTGGCATAGAAGTTAAACAAACAAACAAACAAACAAATAAATAAATAAGCAAGCCCAGGATAAAATTATAAATAAGATTTTTATCAGGATACCCATCTATATCTGACTTAAAGTCTCCTATGAATTCAATTTGATTGTAAAAACGTTCTTACATTTATCAGTTATAATCAACTTAGCTGTGTTGGAGTGACATAGCAAATCACAATTTACCCGGATTTCACCTTAGTAGTGAATGAAGAGCAAGCCAATGTCTATAACCATGGTTTGATTAGCATGTTGTCTGAAATCATGTCAGAGAAATAAGCTAGAAATGAAGTCAAGAATAGTTTGTAGTTTCTTGAGCTGGCAAGTGCTAGTATAGTGTAGGGAAAAAATTGAATACCTTAACTGTCTGTTACAGTTAAGAGACGCTGTTCCAAGTGTCTCTAGTGCCCGCCAGCCAATGAGACGAGTAAACAGAAATGAAAAATCCTATCATTTTAGGATGTTCATTTTGAAATATCAGATCGGTTTAATTGAACCCAGTGTTTAATAGTTGGTTCAGGTCCTTTGTGCTTATATTTCAACTCTAGATCATATTCTTTGCAAAGAGTGGCATTGACAGCTGGCCAAAATGCTAAAATTACACAAAATGACAAGGTTGGAATGTAGGACACAATTAGAGGGTTTGTTGAAAAAAATGAAAGGTTGTTCTCTTGCAACACAAGAACCCGCTGGTTATCAAATACTGTATGTCAAATCAGAATTACCTCAAGGCTAAATAAAGCTGCCAGTTGCAGCCTTTACTTAACCTCAGATTGGAAGGCTTTACATTACTCGTACAAAAAAAAAAAGGTAACGTTGAAAGGCAAGAAAAATAATATTCAAATAAAAGAATGAATGTAAAAAATAATTTTGATGATATCCACAGAATTCTAAATGATCGTTCTTATTTTAGTATAATTAACATGGTTTTCATGAGTTCCAGTTTATTGCTGTCCAGGGCACACACTTCTAGATAATTATTATTGCAGCATACTGTGACTTTGTCTCGCTTTTGACAGATCTTTGGTGGGTTTTAGCTATCAAAGAATAGCACTGCAAGCCATATAAAAGGAATGGAAAACTTTTATCTCTTCAGCTCTTATTGAACTTTTGATAAATATAGCCCATACAAACAAAAGCTCTTTTGGAATACTCTGTAATTTCAAAAGTGGGAAGGGATCCTGAAAGAAGAAAAAAAATTAAGAAACACTGATCTATATGAACTCTTTTCTAGATTTAATGGGTACATTGATGGAAGAATGGTCAGTTTCCTACTTCTCTAATACGTCCAGTGGATTCTCAGAAAAAGGCTTCTGCATCTATATACAAGTGAAAATCTTGTACATTTAAGGAGAGACCTGAAACTGGAGTCACTGTCCATATATTTAAATATACTTAGAGAAATCTTCATATACTGGGAATAAAAATGCTAATTTAATGTCTTTTCTTGGTGGTGCCTTGGGAACTTTTGCAGGTCTCTGTGATTGATTTCACGTAATAAGGTCATATTTATAACTTGTAAGAAAGTTATTAACTCATTTCTTTATACTGAAGCGGCCTGTTTATTTACCAAACTTTGTGTATTCTAACTAGAAGAGATTATCCAAAGTCTGAAGCCCTCAACTTCCTCACCACCTGTTTCCTGAATCTTTAACCAAACTAGGGACTGTATCTGTTTTCTATTTTCAAAGCCTGTACTGTACAACCTCACCCCTACCCCTGTGCTGTATCTTGGAGATCTGTACTTTAAATAGTGGGTCTAAAACATGATTTTGAGTGAAACATCATGAATGTTTTAGTGTCTTCAGCAAAATACTTTGCGTTTCTGGCCTAGTTTTTCTCCCTCACACATCCATTTCATTCTTGCTGTATAAGTATCTCCAATTAGACAATCAGATTAAAGAAATCCTTTTAATGTTAACTTTATCATTTGGATGCTACAGACTTTTAAAGAACCCACTGACTTCCTGTCTTGCTAAGAACTAATGCAGTATCTTTTTGATCCTAAAACAACATGATTAATGTTGAACGAACAAGAGAGTGGGGCGTCTTATTCAATAATGCAATGATGCTATCTATGTCTTCTGACATATATAGATCACATGCTGCTGTTTTCTATCACAGGAGTTACCACCTTAAAACTATGATTGGATAAGACAAGTCTAGGATAATTTATATTCTGCGGTAATTTAACATAACATATATGCTAATTAAGAACTTAAAGAAAATCTGCTGGGCCAGGTCAAAGCTCTGGTTAGTTTAGTTTTACAGAGTCACCAATCTACACCTAGTGAGAAGCCTATAATGGATCAGGAGGAACATCACATTTAGTCTGCTCCACTAATATAAATTATTCCTTTTCAGTGACAAAATAAAATGGAAGATCAAAGAAGGAATGTTGGCAGATTTAAACCTGAGCAAAAGCTTCATTTGGTGACATTTCTTGTTCTTGGTGCATGCATTGAATCCTTTCTTTCTTTGTGTTGCACTTTATATTCCGAGTGACTGTCTTACTATGTTTATGTGGGTAAGGATAAAAAATATGTTATGCTTATTATGTTGGAGTATTTGCTGCTAGTTTGGAGTATTTACTTACATCAATGTGAGGGGAGCTACACCCCTGATTTTAGGCAGTTGTGGCTTGCTGGGTTTCTGATAGTTGCAGAAAGGGGTTCAGGAAGCCACATAGGGACTGGTGGCTCAGGTGTCTAGCTCTGCAATTTTAGCTACCAAGTTTTGTGCATCATGTGTGTTTTCTTCTTCCTCTATGTCATGTTTTGAACCATAAGCAACGTTCTCTGCTATTTGATCTGTCCCATTTTAGCCTTCTGCAAAATTAAGTCTGCTGCTTTGTGACTACTAAAATGCAGGATTTCTATTTTGGTGAACTCCCTTTTGGGACAATGTAGTAATTAGCTAGGACTGGTGCTAATTAGCTCTAGTGACACTTTCTCAGATATGGTGCACTAATTGTTTGATTGCAAGCATCTTGATAAGGAATCCTGTATGGCCTATTTGTTATTACAGTGTGGTTAATTCTCATATTCATAGTAGTATAGGCATGGTTTGTGTAAATTTGAAAAATACCTGAAGCAAAGCTTTTCTAGCTCAGAGGAATGTTTCCTTTTATTTTCTCATCCACTTGTATTTCTGCTTCTGACCTACTGGTATATGCCACAGACTTTATTGGTTGTAGCATTGATCTAAAGAATTATATGTAGGCAATGTTCTTTGTGTCTAACATAGAATCAGGGATTAGCAGAAAGCAAACAATTGCTTGTCTGAAAAGTAACTTGGCCATCGTCTTCCCTTGTCCTTTGGAAAATTGCAGAATTAAAAAAGATATGCATTTTTATTATGGTTAATTAGTCAACTGAGCTGACAAATTAACTTCTGAAATATGGATTTAACATCAGCAGTGTGTACATTGATTTCTCATTTAGCAAAGATAAGCTCTCTCTTTCTAGCTTTCTACCTATTCTATTCTTCAGCTTTCTTTTATGGCTGCCTAGTTCTTATCATGATTCTAGACGGCCCACAGCAATCAATAAAAATAGAAGTAAAAACAAAAATAACCTCCCCACCCCCCTCGGTTCCAGAAGAATAGAGTCTCCCAGCTAAACTAGCAGCCTAGCCCAATACTTAAGCCAATCATACATTTGGAATTTTGAGACTCTCCTACTGGTGTTCTCATAAAATGGCTAACATTGTTGGAAGCCCAGAAATGGAAGTGACAGGAAAAATGGCTTAATCTAACACCTGCTATTGCACTATAGTGAATCTTCTGCTGCTGATAACCATCTTAGTTCTGCTGGCAGTTGTAAAGATGTAGATTCCACCAGATCTAGAGAGACAATGTCCTACTGCTGAACAGCTTGTGATCACAGACAATCTGATCTTTTGGAAAAGCAGAAAACAAAATCACTCCATTTTCTGTGTGGCAGCCCATTAAATACTATTATGTCAGTTCTCATTCTTTTTCTGAATTTCTTTAATAATAGCTTGTTTGACTCATTCCTGCAAAAAGTTCATTCCAGTAAAAACTTGTAATGTTACTCATGGTGTGAATGCATTTCTTTATCCAAATCGGCAAAGCAGCACACTTATTCAATTAAGAAAATTGCAGTAGCAAATGAATACAGGTTACTCATGGCTCAGATTTGGAACCAATCCATCTGTTTATATTTAAACTAAAGCTAGCGTCTGCCAAATTTGCCTTGGGATTTCCATGATCTTTTCTTCTTCTTCTTCTATGAAACAAGTTTCTGTTTTTGTACCTTGTGGCTGATGTGTGCTTTCAAATTTCTCTTTTGGGTATTTTTGAGTTTGTTTCTACCACCCTGCGGCCATCCCACACCTTTTAGCTTCCCACACCTCCTAGCTGGAAAAGATTCATGGGAGGAGTTCTTTCATGATGACTTCCCCTGAGGCAGGATTTTAAAACTATTGGCCTCCCTCTTTGCTTAGAAATCAGGAACAAAAATGCATCCCTGTTGCAGCTTTAACCCTGGCCTTTCAACAGATGCTTCAAAGTTCTGTCTCAGTATGTGGATCTTGGGACCAATTGCATCTGGAGACTTTTCATGTTTGGTTCTAAATACAGGCCCACTGCTCCAAACAAATCTGGAGCCATAAATTCAAGGTTCCTACTTGAAGAGCAAGTGCCAGCTGTGACTTGGAGGATGCTCCAGCTTGTGCACTAACTCTGCTCATTTTGAGATTGGGAAGCCCTGCTTACATCCACCTGTCTCTTGCTCACTTCTTGATTGGACTTCTGCAATATGGTCTTGATGATCACTTGGAAGCCACAGATGATTCAAATGCAGTGGGAGCAGGTAGTTATGGCCATCCTTCAAAATGCCCATGTAATGTCTCTACTTTACAAACTGTGTTAGTGACTAGCGAATTTCCAGGTACAGTTCAAACTTCTACTTCTCTCCTACAAAGTCCTTTATCCTGTAGGGCTGAGTTACTTGCAGAGCTTTCTTATCTCCAGTGATTTTTGTCCAATAATATCTGAATGAAAGGGCATACTCCAAGTTCAACTGGACAGGCAATGTCATCTGGTGGGACCCAAGAGATCTGCCTTCTCGGTCACTTATCCCTCCCAGAGTGGAGGACCTGAGATATGATGGCCCTGACCTTGCTGGCCTTTCAAAAAGCATTAAAGATCCTATTCTTTCCCCAGGCACTCTGTTGGGGGATGGCATTTATTAACTTATTATTTATTTATTAATTGCACTTTTATACCACCCTTCTCCCGAAGGACTCAGGGCGGTGTACAGCCCATAGTAAAAGCAATAGAGACACAAAAGTTAAAAACAATTAAAACAATTCAATAATTAGGCCATAATATTAAAACCCCAAAACTAAAATACCCATTAATACTCATCCTTCCATCAGACCAGCTTGATGAAATAGCAGGGTCTTAAGGGCATGACGGAAGGTGTGGCGGTCAGGGATCCTTCGTATCTCCGGGGGCAGTTCGTTCTACAGGGCAGGGCCCCCCACAGAGAAGGCTCTCCCCCTGGGGGTCTCCAGTCGACATAGTTTGACCAACGGCACCCTGAGGAGGCGCTCTCTGTGGGAGCATACCGGTCAGTGGGAGGCAATCGGTGGCAGAAGGCGGTCTTGTAGATATGATCCTATAGGTGAATTTTTCCTGGGACTTTATGTCTTTATGTTTCATGCTACATTTTTATTATTTGTTTGCTGTGTTGTTTACATGGATTTATTGTTTATTAATGATGTTTGCCACCCTAAGTTGTGTGCAAAGTACACGTAGCCCTCGACTTAACAACAGTTCATTTAGCGACCATTCAAAGTTACAATGGCACTGTAAAAAATGACTTGTGACCGTTTTCACACTTAAGACTGTTGCAGCATCCCTATGGTCACATGATCAAAATTTAGATGCTTGGCATCTGGCTCATGCTTATGACTGGCTCATGTTGCAGTGTTTTAGAGTCTGTGATCACCTTTTGCAATCTTGTCACAAGCAAAGTCAATGGGAAAATCAGATTCACCCAACAACTGGGTTACTAATTTAACAATTGCAGTGATTCACTTAACAACTGTAGCAAGAAAGGTTGTAAAATGGAACAAAATTCACTTAACAAATGTCTCACTTAGCAACAGAACTGTTGGGCTGCATTGTGGTTGTAAGTCAAGGACTACCTGTAGCAGCTATAGAAAGAGAAATAAATAACATAAAAAGGCAAACTGAAATATATACCTATGTTAACATCAGAATACATTTTGAACTTTTTAATTGTGGGGTGAGGTTGGCAGATAAATTGTTTTCCCCATCTATTTTTAGAGGTATCCAGTTCAGAGTTTGTATGGCAAGTGTATAATGCTGATTGAAAGAAAGAATAGAATAGAATAGAATAGAATAGAATAGAATAGAATAGAATAGAATAGAATAGAATAGAATAGAATAGAATAGAATAGAATAGAATTTTTTATTGGCCAAGTGTGATTGGACACACAAGGAATTTGTCTTGGTGCATATGCTCTCAGTGTACAGAAAAGAAAAGATACCTTCATCAAGAATCATAAGGTACAACAGTTAATGATAGATCCTGATGGATTACCATTGTTCATATGTGTGGAGGACAGTATTACACCAAATGATCTTTGGGGTAAATTGTAAAATTGGGGAGGAAATGACAAGTGATAAATGTCAAATATCATTTAGTCACTGCTGAGATCATCTTTATAAGATGAATATTAATGATGTGTTAGTGAGATTGGATATGCCTATGTTTCATCTGTTTTTATTATTGAAGATTATTCTATTTTGTTAGCATACTGAAAAAAAGCAAATAAAACCAATCACGTGTCTCTTGTGTGTGTGAAATATCGATTAGGTTGCTGAGAGAAAAATATCTGGTGCTGCCAGGCGATCTTTAAATAATTCTGCCAAGGAGAAAGGATATATTTTTATTCCTGACATTTGAAAGAGTTTACTGTGCATGTGTCCTAAATTTAGTAACAATGTTTGGCATTTGCACAGCATAGTGAAGTTGTGGGTTCTCCAGATGTTGGGTTGCAAGTACCAGCATCCTTTACTGTTAGCCATATTAGGGAGGGGCAGATTGATGGAATCAAAACATTTTGGAAGACCACATCTTCCTCAATTTTCATTTTTCACCTTTATTCTTTAAGGAAGGCCTTCATTATTCCTTTAATTTGCAAGATACATATCTTGCCTTTCTTCCAGAAGCTCAAGGCAGAAACACAAACCATTTCCTCCTACAATTATTCCCATAACAGCAATTGGCCTCAATTTACCCAGTATATTGAATCTGGGTCTTCCTAGTTTTAATTGAGCACTTTAATCCCAACGCTATAATAGTTTTATGTCAACCAAGCTGGGAAGAACTATAAATCGTTGCCGTTGTGTACATTAAGCGGAGCAGCTTTTGCGATCACTTGAGGCAAATACAGTGTGGCTGGATTCCAAATGAATTCTACAATTTATGATAGGACTTTTCTGATTTTATTTGCATGGAGGCAGATAGCTGAGAGATATCTGAGAATGGGAAATATTTGGAACAGAAGAATGCAATGGTGAGAATAATTGCCAATCATAGTTGAAAAGGTAATATGTTTCCTTAGCATTCTGCCTAATGCCTCTGTATTTCTGCTTCCTATAATTTGTCTGGGAAAGGGAAGAGGACATTTGTGGAGTGATCACATTGAAGTATAATATGATTTAATGTTGCTGTGTTAAGACTAATTCACACATAGTGTTCTCACTCTAATTATGGCTTAGGCCTAAGCATCTCTGCCTTGTTTACACATAGTAAGCCAGGTTCACAAACCAATCAACCTGGATATATCTATCAAGTTACATCAAAATTAAGTGAGTTACACTGTGATTTAGCATGATTTGTGAAACCAGTTAGTATTCCAGGAGGATGTGTTAAGCGGAACTTTGACAGAAATATGAAAATGATTTGCCATTAGGAAGAGCATGCTCTGGGTATAGATAGTATTTGCTAGTAGGGCCCAGAAGGAGAGCCTTTTCTATGGTGGCACTTGCCCTTTGCAATATATTCCTCCTGAGATTATATTGCCCCAATCCCTGCTAGCCTTTTGTAGGCTTGAAATCTTGGTTCTGTGTTTGAGGCTGAATGAAGGTATCTTCATGCACTCATTCAATTTATACGGCTCCCCACTTGAAGAATAATTCTGGGCAGCTAATAGGTTTTCTACTGTTACAAAAGTAACAGTAGAAAAACAAAATACACACTACATACTAGGCTTGCCTGGTGCACCAATTGTGACCCTACTTGGATCAGGAGGCTCTCCTCACAGTCACTCATGCCCTTGTCACCTCATGGTTAGATTATTGCAACACGCTCTACATGGGGCTATCCTTGAAGAGTGTTCGGAGACTACAGTTGGTCCAGAATGCAGCTGCGCGAGCTGTCGTGGGTGCACCTAGGTACACCCACATTACACCAATTCTCCACGAGCTGCACTGACTCCCTATTGGTCTCCGGACACAATTCAGGGTGTTAATTATTACCTTTAAAGCCCTACATGGCTCAGGGCTAGGCTATCTTTGAGACCGCCTTCTACCGCATAGCTCCCAGCGATCGGTAAGATCCCACAGAGTTAGTCTCCTCCGGGTCCTGTCAGCTAAACAATGCTGGCTGGTGGGTCTGCAGGGGAGGGCCTTCTCTGTGGCTGCCCCAGCTCTCTGGAACCAGTTACCTCCTGAGATCTGGACTACCCTCATCCTATTGGCCTTCTGGAAAGTGGTGAAGACCTGGCTTTTCCGGTAGGCCTGGGGCCGTTGATCTCGCTGTTGCAATCTTCTGTGATCCGGCCATGAATGGTGTGCATGGGCTTTTAATGTTTTTAAATGTTTTTAAATAATTTTTCTATGTTCATTGTTCACATTATTTTTGCTGTAAGCCGCCCAGAGTCCCTTGGGAGTTGGGCGGCATAGAAATGCGATAAATTAAATTAAATTAAATTATGAACAAAATTCAGCATTCATATATTTATCTCTAAAATAGGCTGATAAATTGTCCTAATCCATTTGCTTAGGTTCTGTAGGCGTGGCTTGGTGGCTGTTTTATTTTTAAAAGCATTTTTTTTTACAACCTTAAGAGGTTGCAGAAAAAAATGCTTTTAAAAGCCTCTGACGATCCCAGCTGAGCCACGTGATCATCAGAGGCTTTTTTTTTTACTTTTAAAAGTATTTTTAAAAATGATTTAAAATATTTTTAAAAGCATTTTTTCGGCCGAAGAGGTTGTAGAAAAAATGCTTTTAAAAGTAAAAAAAAAAAAAAGGCTCTGATGATCGTGTGGTTCAGCTGGGCATGGGGGGAGGGCAGGGATTTTTGCTACTGGTTCTCCGAACCACCTGCCGCCATCGCTATTGGGCGATCCGTTCCAAACCGGGAGCATTTCACCCCTGGTTTAGGGATAATTTCATCTCTTGGATGTCTTCCAGATATGAACTTAAACTTGGAGAATTCCTAACCAGAATGTCCAGTTTTGGGTGCTTAGGCAAGGATCATCTTGTCGTGACTCTCCAGTAATAAATGTTTCTTAGGTAACATTAGTAAAAATGGAGTTGTTTAGTCTAGACCAGTATTTCTCAACCCATTTAAAAGTTGCTGATGGTGAGAAACACTGGTCTAGACAGACTCTTTTCAGAGTTGCAACTTTTACACTTATCTTTTTTCAGAGATGGATCATTGTTGCCTTTGTCCCTACTTGTTCATCCCTTAATCTTTTAAGAATGGTCTTTTTGAATATTCATACGCACACAAGCACATGCACGCACACACACAATCTGTGCTTTCACTATATATCTCCATCCTAATTCTTGAATGCCAATTTGTCTCATCCCACAGAAAATAGATATGATATTGGTAATGAGATAAGACTTGGGCAGAGGGCAGGGCTACAATGACAAAAAAAAAGCATTGCAAACTCCATCCTAATTATCAGGACACATGTACAAAATGGGTGGAGTCACTGTCACATGAGGTTTTCATCATTCTTTTCCCTTTTTCTGCTGCCCTCCCCTCCCCAGTATGTCATTGCTTGGGCCCTACTTTGCAGAATAATGAATGGAAGGGTTAGGCCATATCCTCTAATAAACTGATTTTAACATTTCTCTCAACATTTCTTGCAGAGACCCAAGTCTTCCTTAGGTATATAAAAATATTCATTTTCTGACTCTGAGCACCAAAATTTATTCAGGTTATGAATTTTTACTTTTGGGATCTTAATCGCCAAGACAAATACCTTCCATGGAGTATTTTTTTCAACAGCAGCAATTCAGGATCTGAAAAGGAGCATAAACACGCTATTTGTTTTGTACCTTTTAGACAAAAGTTCCTACTTTGATCTTTCTACTCTTCCCTGCTGGTACTGCTTGTAGCAAGTCACAACCTGAATTTCACCCACAACTGTCTTCTGTCTTGAAAATCTAGTGTATTAACACATAGCCATGTCTTTCATTAGCGGCTTTCTAATTTGGTTGATAGGCTGTTACGTATCTGAACTTAAGTTACTGATCCCCAGATCTGTTCTAACTCACCAGATCTACCACAACTGTAGAAATCTGCTGGATGATTTTAGGCAAGTCCCACCAGAGGTGGTATTCAGCAGGTTCTGACCAGTTCTGGAGAACTGGTAGCAGAAATTTTGAGTAGTTCGGAGAAACAGTAAATACCACCTCTGACTGCCCACCCCCCATCTATTCTCTGCCTCCTGAGTCCAGCTGATCAGGAGGAAATGGGGATTTACAGTATCCTTCCCCTGGAGTTGGGAGAGAATAGAGATTTTACAGTGTCCCTCCCCTGCCACACCACCAAGCCATGCCACGCCCACCAAGCCATGCCCACAGAACCGGTAGTAAAAATTTTTTGAATCCCACCACTGAGTCCCATTCAATCCAGCCCATCTCATATGATTGTTATCAGGGTTACAAGGAGGAAGATCCCCAATGTAAGCTCCTGGAGAAAAAGCAGGCCATCAATCTAGCATATACAAAATAAATAAAAATAATGTGCAAAAATAATGTGCAAAAATAAAACTAAAAAAAGGAGAGAATACCTGGAAAGAAGTCAACATTTTAACAGAATGTAATCATTTATGTATTACTTCAGAAACAAAGGGAAAATGATGGCAACAGATGACATGATGGAAGCTAGCAAATTAGCAGGAGTTAAATATCTAGAAAAGTCAGGAAGAAGATGCATGTTTGAACATTTGAACTAGTTAACATTGCAATTCTTGTGAGTCTTGGTGGTATAAGAAAGGTCATTTCATGTTTCTTTATTAAGAATGATGAAATAATTCTTTAGAAGGTAGTTGTGCAAATAAGTGTCTTTTGCTTTGATATATCTGGGGTAAGCAAGTCAAATACTGATTCCTCTCTCTGTGCTGTGAGGACACCATACACAACATGTTATATATTTGTACTAACTAAGCCTGGCCACATTCTAACTTTCGTGACCTGATTGTTAGTTTGAAATTTATCTGCTTCATAGGATTGCGTTTGATCCTAGAAATAAGTGTTACTCAATTGAGTATGAGCTGTGATGGTGCAATGGTTAGAATGCAGTTTTGCAGGCTAACTCTGCCTACAGCCAGCAGTTCAATCCTGACTGATTTAAGGTTGACTCAGCCTTTCATTCTTTTGAGGTCAGTAAAATGAGGACCCAGATTGTTGGGGGCAATATGCTGACATTGTAAACTGTTCAGACAGTGCTATAAAGCACTGTGGAGCAGTATATAAGCCTGAATGACATTGCTATTGCTAATTTTAATTGCATGTCAACTGATGTCTCTTTTCATGTAAGTGTGGTGGTCTAAGACCATAGTAATTACAAGGTACTATTCATCTTCTTTCCATGTATTTCTGTTTTCACTGTTATTACATTAGTCATACTGGGCTCTTGGATGTTTGTATGGGAGGGGGGCATTCCAAGTGAATTAGAAAGAGCAACTCCAAATTCCATCTGGCAAGCAATAGAGGGAGTGGCCTACAGATAATAACAGCAGTTTATGGAAGAAGAAAAGGGTTTCATATGATCTTCGTAATTTGAAGTAGCTCCAAAATGTTGAAATGAGAATCTTTAGCCAGTGTGTATTTCTCTAGAGCTGAGGCAAACAATGTGTATTTTTTGAGTTTGTTTCAAACTATCATATTTAAGTGGCCAAAGCCACTATTTGCAACTATTTTCCATCTCTTAAGACGGTGATTTCCCTTGCTCCTTTGACACAGGAAGATAACAGCTCTTGTGAAAATTAAATTTAGGCTCTTTGTGTATCCGAGGTGAGCAATATTTTCTTTAGATAAGAGCTGATAACTGTTTCGTTCCAAGAACTGGTTCAAAATATGGTTGGGTCCATGTGTATTTTTCATGATACAGGCTGCATTTAATTCTTGCCTGCACCAATATATTGTAAGAGCCTTGATAGCGCAATAGATTAAAGTACTGTTAAGTACTATTAAATAACACCAGCTGCCTGCAATTACTGCAAGTTCGAATGTCACCAGGCTCAAGGTTGACTTAGCCTTCCATCCTTTCGAGGTAGGTAAAATGAGGACCCGGATTGTGGGGACAATAAACTGACTTTGTATAAAAAAGAACACCGCTGGGGGGGGGGAGGGAGGCAAAAGCCCTACTAAGCAGGTATATACAAAAGTATGAAGGCTATTGCTTAACGCATTGTAAGCCACCCTGAGTCTCTGGAGAAGGGCGGTATATAAATCAAATAAATAAATAAATAAATAAATAAATAAATAAATAAATAAATAAATAAATAAATAAAATTAAAAGCAGGGGTGGGTAGGGCTTTTCCTGAGAGCCTGAAGTAGTATAAATACTTGCAACTGTCTCTTCCAAACTACTGTTCTTAGGCAAGCTGGTTGAGGATCATAAGAGTTTGTAATTCCAAGATACCTAAGTGGCATCAAGTGACTAATGGGCTACATGATCTAAATAGGAGTAGACAATATTGTAATAATATTGCTTTCTTGCTGTTTGCCAGGCTTTGTGCTTCATTTAATGTTATTTTTTTTTTAAAAAAAGGTTCTAAAAAAATAAGAACAATAAAGAGAAAGTGACAAGTTACAAGATAACCTGTAGCATCAATTTTATTTATGAGACTGCTTTTTGTCAGAATTTCAGATGATTCTAGCAACTAGAAAGCCATACCCAGCCAAGATTTAGAGGTAATCTTTCATATAATAGATACAGCTTTTTTTAAAAAAAAAATTTGGAGACTTTTGATTCAGCTGGTTTTTTATATTGGTACCTTAAGGGTTGCTTCACAATTCTTCCACAGTGTCACAAAAATGTTTTCCATGTGTTTAGGATATACCGTCTAATATGGGTGTTTGTATCCCTTAAATGTTCTCACAATTGACTAGTACTGGTTTTACATTTTTATTTTGGCCTGGTTTTAAGAGCAAGAAAGATAAGAAACATATTAAAAAAAACCCTGCAATATCATTTATCACCTATAATTAGGCAGTGAGACAATTATGAATGTTTAAATAGGTTAAAGAGAAAGAGATTAACAGCCCCTCTTATTCTCTTCCACCCAAGATTACAATTTATCAGTTTGTTTTTGGTTAAAAAAAAGAGAAAACCAATAACCAAGGCTTCATCAATCTTCCGTTGATCATACCGTAAGTCAATACCGAGGTGTCAAGAGATGAATGAATGTCAGCCTTCCTCCAGATGTGCATCTGCCATAATTCCCACAAACATGATTTTTTTCAGCAAATCAGCAAGTTTTATGCATTTGATGAAAGCTAGATAAATGGGAAGGGAAGACCTCTAGTGACAGAGGGAAAAAATCCCCTTCATTTGTGCAAGCTGGAAGAATTTATAAATTGAGACTAGCAGATACATCTAGATATGTTGACCCGATAACATTGCCAGCAGTTTAGGAATTTTCAACAATCCAACCATTGGTTTTGATAAAGACTGTCTCTAATAGTCACCAAGACAAAGAAATAGTTTCAGTACCCATTCTGACTGCTCTAAACTAGTTTTTTCTAAAAAAATTTATTGAAATTTATCATAATACAATACAATACAATACAATACAGTCAGATAGTGTTACTTTTTCATACAGGTTTGATCAATTCTTCCTTTATGTTTCATGGTTCCAGTTACATATATATATATATATATATCTTAAAATTTGTGTTAACTTTCATCTATTTTTTATTCGGTTGTCAATCCACCTGTATCAATCATCCCACTCTGTATAGTATTCCTATACGGAATACTATTCGGAATAAACTACTCTAACATATAAAAATCAGCAGTTCTTTTAAATCTTGGTGACTTCATCTGTGCTGATAATGGCCTGACTATTCCCTAACCTACACTCCTATTTTAACCATGCTGATGAAAATAATGTGATTTAAAGCCCATCACAGATTAGGTGTTAAGATTGGGAAACACCTGGTTAAGCTCTTCTTTTTTTGACCTGAAAAAGAATTGCACTAAAGACAGAAGGGACAAAGTGGTCTAGCAGGTGGAACCTGATTTACTAGGGGATCTTGACTGCCTAATGCAAAAACAACTTGTTGCTCAATACTTGGCAGTGGGCTCTGATAATGGGCCAAAGAAAGTCCCTATTACATTTTAAAAACAGAATTACTGTATCGCTTCTATGGAGGCAATTGGTGGGGAATATGTGTTTTCTGATGGTCTTAGGCGACTCCTGTGAAAGGGTCATTCGACCTCCAAAGGGGCCACGACCCACAAGTTGAGAACCACTGGTATAGATGAACCATAGTTATACCCTCAAGCAATACTTTTCTATTGAGGAATCAATATAGTATATAGGTTGAGGTGCTAAACATGGACCAGGCAGATCCCAGATGTCATCATATGATTTTGGGCCAGTTACTCTTTCAGCCCAATCTATCACACAAGATAATTAATGTATGGAACAACTCATGTATACACTCTTGAGCTTTCAGAGAAAGATAGGATATAACTGCAATAATTAAATAAGGAAGCAAGATAATTATTTGGAAACTTTTGTGTGTCTTGTGTGTCAGGATTAAAACAGCAGGTTATTATTAATTGATAGCCATCAACTGTAGTAAACCTGTAGTAAAAGATCTTTCAGAACCAATACCACAACACTGAATGCTATCTATTTAAGAAGAGAAGGATTTGGTAGAAAGAATTTATTCTCTGTTTATTCTCTGTTTATTTTCTGTATATCTTGCAATGTGTAGTTTTTGGATTATTACTAAATCATGACTATTAGTTGACAGTTGGCTAATCAGTGGATTACTTATGGACATTTCTCTTTTTATTTACCATTAAAGAAGGTAGTTGTAAAGCAAGAACTGGAAATTTTCCAGATGTCAATGCATAAGACAAGCAAAAGGAAAGTCAGGTTCTCTCATTTGATTCCAGACATCTCATAATGCCATACTCATTTGAATTTCTTCAAGATTTTAATAATTTTAAAATGTTGCTTTATTTGAGGGAAGTTAGAAATTCTTCTTGGGAAATTGGCAGATGTATGAAACAGTAACAAGAAAGAACCTAAGGAGGATTAAGCATGGTCAAGGAATGACACAGGGTGTCCTGGATGTGGTTTTGGCTGCATAGGATGGGAATCTTTTCCCCAGACTGTAATATACTGCAGGTGTTTCTTACACATAATATTCAATATTACAATAGCTCATCTAAAACCCTCCAGTTTTTATCAGGATTCTGAAAATTATTGAATTAAAAAATACGTTGACATTGAACAATCTTAGAACTAAATAAAAACAGCGTTGTTGGAACTACTTTGGATTACTACAAGGAGCACCTTACACATGCAATAGGAGAGGGAGATTTTTTTTAATACAGTTTTTGGCCACATTTTACAACTGGCATGTCATTATGCTTTCTGCCTCAGCGCCATTGATTGCCCAGGAATCAATGTGGAATGATTAAAATTTATTGTGTCCATTATAGCGATTACAACTGCAGCCCAAAAGTTATGATATCAAAGCAGGAAAGGGTGAAGATATACTACTGATGCCTCTGGTCTGATACAGATAGTCCTCGGTTTACAACCACAATTGAGTCCAAAGTTTCTGTTGCTAAGTGAGGCAGTTGTTAAGTGAGCTGTGCCCCATTTTACAAGCATTGTTTATTTTTAATGAATTTTTTACCATAGTTAAGCAAATCATTGTAGTTATTAAGTGAATCATGTGGTTGTTAAGCAAATCTGGCTTCCCCCCCATTGACTTTGCTTGTTGGAAACGGGATGGGAAGGTCACAACTGACGATCACATGACCATGGTCATGCTGCAATGGTCATAAGTGTGAAAAATGGTCATAAGTCACTTTTGCCAGAGTTGTTGTTGTTTTGAATGGTCACTAAATGAATGGTTGTAAGCCAAAGATCACTTGTAAATGATCTTTTCTGAATGATGGTCACAGTTATTTGAGACATCTTGTAACTGGAAGCTTTTGAGTTAAAATACATTAGAGACTTCTGTTTTCTGGACTCTTGAGAAAGCCATTTACCAAAGCATCCTATCATTTTACAGCGAAGTGATTCTGTTGACATACAGAAAATAACTTTTTAATGGGACATAATAATTATGCATTAGGAAATGCTGCCCAAATGAGCTATTTCTAATGTTTTGCATATGCAGACAAGTAACATTTTCACTGAAAGCTCTCATAGATACCATATAAGCAAGTTATTTCTAAATGCTTTTTAGCATGGGCTATATTCGCTATATTTGAAGCAATATTAAAAATGCAACTTTTAAAATAAGTTAATGTGCTTATTTTCAGGCATAGTTCATTGGAAGAATGTGGTAGGACACAAGGATGCTTGTATAGCAAATTACATTGCAAATAATACAGCCTTCATTATGATTCATTATGACATATAAAGGATTAAATTATTATTACATTATCTTCCCCGTGAACCAATGATGCCTATGAACTATAGGTTGGGAACTATTGACCTAGATAAACTATAGGCTGGATTCACACTCTGATCTAAGCTATAATGTGATTTATTTATGGATTAATGTAAAGTGTGAACTCAGATATTGTAGCTTGGTGTTGTAAGTGTTGTAAGAATGTTAAGTCATTCTTTTTTAAACCACATACTTGTTTAGAAAAGAATGAGTTTATATTAAGTATGAATCCAAACATATGGGAGGGATCATAGCACAACATCAGAATTAACTGATTGCATGAAAAAGGTTCCAGAATCAACCCCTTGATTTCTACAGTGAAATACTGAAGATTGTGGGCTGTCGGCTGTGTCTACCTGACCGAGTATGAAGCAACTCAAAATATTTACATCCAGAGTCTTCTTGAGTTCTTTTATGAGGAATCTCTGAAATAGAGAGAAAAAAACATAGAGAATTCAATATATGTTTTGACGAGGATCATCATTAAGGAACTTATCATATTTGAAATCTGTCATAAAGAAAAGTTATTGTAACTAATGCTGTCTTAGCTATATCTCTAGTATTTGGAATTATCAAGAATTGGGTGGAGTTGGATAACACTGGAAAAGCTCTATCCCTGATTTAAACAATGAGTTATTGAAAATAAGGGATTAAGGAAGAAGACTTTCAATCAATATGGTCATTTGTTTTGGAGGTGTTCCATTTATAGCATAATTTCCATTCTTTTCTTTTTTAAAATTAGCATGATTATTAATTCTGAGGCAACATTATATTGTTAATCTTGCAATATGTACATTTAAAAAAAATTGACATAAGCAGTACATACTATAAAATAAAATCATGTTCATCTCTGGTCCAATTCACACATTTCAGAGGAAACATCTGTTTTCACACACAAGTTGTGTGCTCGATGTCTTGATTTCCCTGTCTTTGAGTTTCTTCAGTCTGTTCTCTGACACTACTTTTTTTTTTTTAAACTCCCCGGAGTTTATATAGTGGTTGCTGTACGTAGCAATGCAAAGCTGCAAATGATAATGGAAATAATGGGATGTCTAATGTGAATCTGTCAGGCTTAATTTGATTGATTACTCTCCTTTTATGTCTTGCTTTTCAAGATACCAATCTAACCAAAGCAGCTTACAAGCAACATTAATAGTTTTAAATAAACACACGCACACACACACACACACACCCCTCACAGGTTTTCTTAAAAAAAACCAAAAAGAGCCTTCAAAATTCTGAGATCCTTCTTGCAAAGTAAAGCGTGGAAATGCCACTGGATATGAAGTGGGATGAGAGAATTTCAGAGAGAGATTTTTCATCTGCTTTCTTCTCTTTGTAAGAATTGTTTTCACAAGGCAACTGGTGGCAATGGAGCTTTGTAAAACTCTTGCCTTTTTATGTAGTTCATGAACACAACATATGCTACGTTTTCTTTCTTTGTTTTAATTTGATTTATTAATTAATTCATGTTCTTTACTTGTACGTTTAAAGTTACGATCTTTCTTTTGTGTGTCAGTTACATCCAGATGAACCCATTGATCCTGACCTCCATCATAACTTTAATCAACCTGGGCTTTCATACAATGGTTTAGTAAGAGAAAGACCAGACTAAAGTCTTAATTGAACCATGTCTTGCATACAACTGCAAACAGTAAGCATAATGATGGTGTTTTAATTAATACGTATTTTACATTATGGAAAAAGGACAGTTTGAACTTTGCCTATTGAGTCCAGATCTCCCATACTCAGCATTCAAACAAAACTGACCAACCACTAGGTGCTGGCAAATAGATACAGGTAGTTCTCGACTTACAACAGTTCATTTAGTGACCATTCAAACTTACGATGACGCTGAAAAAAGTGACTTATGACCATTTTTCACACTTACAACCATTGTAAGTGGCATCCCCATGGTCACATGATAAAAGTTTAGAAGCTTGGCAACTGACTCATATTTATGACGGTTGCAATGTCCCAGGGTCATGTGATCCCCTTTTGCGACTTTCTGACAAGCAAAGCCAGTGGGGAAACCAGAGTCACTTACTGACTTAACAACTACAGTGATTCTCTTAATAAGTGTGGCAAAAAAGACCATGAAATGGGGCAAAACTCACTTAACAAATGTTTCACCTAGGAACAGAAATGTTGGGCTCAATTGTGGTTCGTAAATCGAGGAATAGCTGTATACAAATTTGGTCTTAATCTAGGATCTGTACTATCTTCTTCTGATGTATACCTGCCTAAGAATGGAGGAGAGATTGTACAAGCATGCTGTTTTCTCTTAGTCTCCTAAACAATAGAGGAAATGTTATATGAAAATACAGTTAAGGTTCACATAAGGGTACAAAGTTACAATTTAAGTGTGCTTTATATAGCAAGACATATTTGAGTGCCTTTGCACAGCATAGTTGATTGTATACCTCCCAGAGTCCCTCTGTGAGGGAGATGGGGGTCTCTTAAATGTGATAAATAAATACATAAATAAATAAAATATTAAAATAAAAACAAGCCATGTTGTGGTTTGTGAAATGTATGAACCAAGCTATAGACGGAAATGAGAAATTTTAAAGCCTGCATAGCCACCAGTATGGACCTGCCTTTATTCAGTAGGTATCAGTGATTAATTGTTAATTAATTTACAGTACGAAGCAAATAAATAAAACAGTTGTGATTCTTAGAAAGTTTTAGAAATGTTGGTTGACAGTAAGAATGACTTGCTTTTGAATGTACTCGGTGCCAGAAAGATGGTGTACTCAATATGCAGTGTTTAAGTGACTCAAGAGTATGGAATGGTTAAACTCCAGATGTTTAAAATTACAAATCAACTTATTCAGAACCTTAACGTTGTCCCTGAAATCATTTTAAATTGCAGCACAAAATGCCTTTCTATTAGTTATCTATTTTAGAATCTCATGCTAAATAACAATTAACTACTCAAGTTTAGTTCTAGAATTAATTATTTTAAAGCTTTATAAGAAGGAAATTTTTTAAAGCATGGGGACAAAAGTTTGAAGAATTGATATTGACTATGGTTTAGTTTAACCAAACATTTGTCCTGAATGATTCTTAATAGAAAAACTTCTGTTAGGACATTTCTGTTTACTGTTGGAAACCACAAGAGTTTTTCCATTTGTGTTTGTTATTTCTGCATGGATTGAACCTTATTACTAAATATCAGATTGCATAAGTATCCCAAAATATGATTCTCTTAAGAGGTGATCATCTACATTCAATAGTCTGAGACTAGTTTTAAAAACGTGCATTGCCAAGTTAAATTATTTTCTCAGCAGAAAATAGTACATGCAGAACATTAACGAGACTCCACAGTGTTAAAGTGGATGAGAGAATGATAAAACAGACTGATTAGTAAAATTGCAATTTACCTGTCTAAACAAAACAAACTTGCTTTTTTCTTTTATGATATTTATATGGCTGCCCATCACATGTAGCACAACTCTGGGTGGCATACAAAACAACCTTAAAAACAACTTCTTTTTCTCTTGTTTATTTTGCAGATTGGTGGATGACCGGTGCGTGGTGGAACCAGCAGCTGGTGATCTGGATAATCCACCTAAGAAGTTTCGAGGTAAGAAATGTTTTGATAAACATTTTAGATTCTTTGTTTCTACATAGACACTGTAGTTAGGAGTAGAGTTAGTCCAGATACCAATAATGTCAGATTAATTTAATTGATATTAATGTATATATCCTACAGAAAATAATTGTATATAACAAGCCATTATGTGTTTCAGGTTATAATTTCTGTTTAAACAGTCCAGTATTAGTTTCTGCCTTAGATTTGAACAAGAAAGTATCTTACTGCACCCCTGATGACTTTGTGACAACAAGATGCAGGTGGTTTTTCTTTGCTATCTTCAGGGTTTTCTTTCTTTCTTTCTTTTTACTTTTCAGGCTAGTATATAGCCCTGGTACTAGTCTAGTATATAGTTCTGGTACGTCTCTGGTACCTCCAAATACTTGCCTGCTTAGATTTCCAAAATCAGCCACGGTAGGGTAGGTCATACTGCCCGAGGCAATGGCAAAATTAATCTATCCATGATTTGAATAATATTCCAACTGAACAGGGATTCATGACTTGTTGCACTTCAAAGAATTCAGATGCTTAAGACATGAACAAATCCTAGGTTCCAATTGTCTGGTTTGTCTGGTTAAAATAATGAGGGTGAGGCCAATAATCCAAGCTTGGAACTAATGTTAAATGTTATAATGTTAATGTTGAGGTAAATCCCTCAGGTCATTTGGGTGTTCTTTTTGGCAAGTTGGAATAATTAGGCAGAACGCGGTCAACACACTTGTTCAAACTCAGGTGATTAGGCTGTTGATGATTTTCTGGCTCAGTAGGATTTTGAGAGGCTGATTATTATTTTTTCCCTGTATAGATTTATACTTAATATTAGCTGCCTAGGAAATGCCTTTGGACTTGAAAAGCAAAGTGAAAATAGACATAAAAAGACACACTCAAGATTTAGTAGAGTTCATCATATTTACAGTGTTTTCTAGGCCAAATATTGTCATTCATCTTCCAACAGGGCAGTCCTGTGCTCAAACTGAGAACATCTCTGCAGGCCCAACCCTTTAAATCTTGATTCTTCTACATCTTATCTTAAAGTATATAACCACAGCTTCTGTTCAGATTGTTAGTGTATATTGTAATTGTTTCCAGTTAAATAGAAACAGTCCTCTAGAGCAGGGTAGAATAAACCCTAAGATGAAGAATAGGCTTGTGTAGAGACATGCTGCTCTGACTTGAGATATAGTAGATTTAACATCATCCACATGCTTGTTCTGGTGTGGAAATAAAGTTAGCTACCAACTTCATATCATGTCCTCCTTTGGGCTTCACTTTTGCAATACAACATTTACTATCCTGTTTCAGATAGTGGACCAATCATTCAGGCCAGGGCCAAAGCAATACAATAGAACAGTTGTGTGAGTTTGCTTACAGCCACTGTGCTACACTGACTACTTTCTATGCAATCCTCAGATAATTTACAAAATACAAATAGGGTAAAAATAGCAGACTTAGTGGCAATAATCAGATAACTTAAAGAGAACAGTTTGGTGGTAAAGCTATGTATATGTGAGACAATAACTCTGATAACCTATTGGCAATATATTAAAATTGGGAGTTTGATTAAAGGTGGGAATGAAATGTTGAATGCATACTGAGAAGTTTATCTGTTCAAGGAACATTCCTCCAACGCTCTTGGTTGAGTGTCTCCTTTTCACTTTATAATGGATATGTCTACAGAAAGTCACAAGGAAAAGATATTTAGGTGTGGCTGAATAAACATCTCTAAATCTGCTCAGGGATTTATGGGAAATTTGGCCACATATTAACCCCCCCTCCCCAAATTGTTTTCATCATTCTTTGACAGTTCCTGTCAAGGCTGCACAATATGTTTTTATCCCTCTTCCCTTCCCTTCTCAACAGCTCACAGTGCTTGCTTAAACAGAAGGGCTGTTTTGTTACTTTGCCTTACAAGCTGCCAATAAAATCAGAACCACCTCGTGCTAGTTGCTACACATAGTGGGAGGAAGCCCCACCCAAGAACAATATATAATTTGAAATAAAGTGGAAAAAAATGAACAAAATAAGGATTACAGTAGACAGGCTTTCTGAGTCTTTAAGCCTGATAGAATTTTAGGATAGAAGAGATCCACTGTTCCAGTGTACTAAATAACATTACAGTTTGTGGCAAATGCCAAAGAGAAATATTTCACTGAAAAGCCTTAGCATTAGTAAATTGTACTGCTGCCAAGGTAGATAATTAGAGCCGGTGAATTGCCTTGATGGTCTGGAATCCTTGACTTCCTGGTGGTTTGAGAACATGAGTCTGGAAGGCCTTAGAGAATAAATCAGTGAAAAACTCTCTAACTGAAGAGAAAGCAATTTTGAACATTCCTGTACCAATCATATCTGAAGGGAATGGGGTTTGGGAAGGCAGCTTTATAGATACTTGGTGAGGAAGTTACAGTTTCCTTCTGTCACTGAGAAAACTGCTGTGTTTTCTGTGTTCCAACACTGTAACAAGGCTTAGGTTGGCGGCTCCCTGCATTTGTGGGCTGTGATGATGCTGGAGAAAGTTAGAAGTCTTTCATAGCAGGGCAAAGAGAACCAACTCCTGCCCCACTTCCAAGGAACTAAGTGATGTTATAAGTGGTGGGATAAAGAGCCAGCATTATTCCAGTCTAGGCCAGTGATAACGAACCTTTTCTGGACCAAGTGTCCAAAGTGTGTGCCCAAACCCCTAAAATGCAATGTGCGTGCAGCCCCCATGCCTACGCTCCACCCCCTGCACATGCGCGGGTGCAGTCCGCCCCCGCGTATGTGTGTAGAGACCTGAAGATCAGCTGGCCGGTGGGAGGAGTGCACACATGTGTGGCAGAGCTATGCTGGGGCAACATCTTGCATGCCCACAGAGAGGGAGCTGCATGCCACCTCTGGCACAGGTGCCATAAGTTCGCCATCACGGGTTTAGGCCAGGCCACAGCTTCCTTAACGGAATATAGTGTCTGATTGTTCTTCAGGTGTTCCTCTGGAGGTCACCAAACATAGACCCAAGATCATTCCTGTTCACTCAATGCAGCCCAAGCAAGCCAAAAGGTATTTATTTATTATTTATTTATTAGTCGAATTTTTATGCCGCCCAACTCCTGAGGGACTCTGTGTGGCTAACAACAAAGAATAAAACAATGCGAACAATACCCCATACAAAAGTTTAAAAAGAAAGCATTAAAACCCATACACTCCAATTTGTGGCCGGGTCTCACAAGATCACCGTAGCAAGATCCACGGCCCCAGGCCTGCCGGAAAAGCAGTAGGGTGGGGGAAGTCTGGACCTCAGGTTCGGACCTTGCTGTTTAAACAAGCACTGGACCTCTGGTTCCAGAGAGCTGGGGAAGCCACAGAGAAGGCTCTCTTCTGTGGGCCCACCAGCCGACATTGTTTAGCTGACGGGACTCGGAGGAGACCGACTCTGTGGGATCTTACCGGTCATTGGGAGCTACGTGGTAGAAGGCGGTCTCGAAGATAGCCTGGCCCTGAGCCATGTAGGGCTTTAAAGGTAATAACCAACATCTTGAATTGTGCCTGGAGACCGATGGGGAGCCAGTGCAGCCGCGGAGAATTGGTGTAATGTGGGTGTATCTAGATGCACCACAATAGCCCGTGTGGCTGCATTCTGGACCAGCTGTAGTCTCCAAACACTTTTCAAGGGTAGCCCCATGTAGAGCGTGTTGCAATAATCCAACCGTGAGGTGACAAGGGCATGAGTGACTGTGAGGAGAGCCTCCTGATCTAAGTAGGGTTGCAATTGGTGCACCAGACGAACCTGTGCAAAGGTCCCCCTAGCTACAGCTGTCAGATATTGTTCCAATCTCAGCTGTGACTCTAGAAAGACACTCAAATCGCGAGCCTGTTCTGAGGGGGGCACTTTCTCCCCCCTCAGCACCAAGGATGGACAATCAACATAGTCTTTAGGGGGCAATACCCAGAGCCATTTGGTCTTGTCTGGGTTAAGTCTGAGCCTATTGACTCCCATCCAGATCCTCACAGCCTCCAGGCACCGGCACATCACATCCACCGCCTCACTGAACTGATGAGGGGTAGAGATATACAGCTGGGTATCATCAGCATATTGCTGATATCCCATCCCATGTCATCGGATGTTTTCACCCAGTGGTTTCATGTAGATGTTAAATAGGAGGGGACAGAGGACCGAGCCCTGAGGCACCCTGCAGATGAGGGGCCTTGGGGTCGACCTCTGTCCTCCTACCAACACCGACTGTGATCGACCAGAGAGATAGGAGGAGAACCACTGCAATACAGTGCTTCCCACTCCCAATTCCCTTAGTCGTCCCAGAAGGATATCATGGTCAATGGTATTGAAAGCCGCTGAGAGGTCAAGTAGCACCAAGATAGATTTCTCGCTGATGGATGATTTCTTGCCAGAAATCATCCATCAGCGTGACCAAGGCAGTTTCCATGCTGTAGCCAGGCCTGAAGCTGGGCTGAAAAGGGTCCAGATAATCTGATTCATCCAATGACCACAGGAGCTGAAGTGTCACCACTTTCTCTACAGCCTTTCCCACAAAGGGCAGGTTGGAGACTGGACGAAAGTTCTTTAATTCTGCTGGGTCCAGGGAAGGCTTCTTGAGGAGGGGCCTTACAACTGCTTCCTTTAATGGTTGAGGGAAGGACCCTTCCCTCAAGGACGCATTAACTAAAGCCTGGAGCCAGCCATGTGTCATCTCCCTGCTGGCTGAAACCAGCCAGGAGGGGCACAGGTCCAACAAACAAGTGGAGGAACTCATCGCCCCTACAGCCTTGTCCACTTCCTCAGGAGTCATTGGCTCAAACTCCTCCCACACAATAGGACTAAGACCCGTCCCCGTCATCTCAGTCGGTATTGCCCAATCAGAATCCAGGTCCATCCAAATCTGAGCGACTTTATCCGACAGAAACTGCACAAATTCCTCAGCTCTACCTTGCAAGGGCTCCTCCATTACCCCTACCTTAAGGAGGGAGTGAGTCACTCTAAATAGGGCGGCTGGGCAAGAATCAGCAGATGCAATAAGTGCAGAAAAATGTGAACATTTTGCTGCCCGTATCACCACTAAATAAGTCCTAATAAAGGCTCTCAAAAGTGTTTGGTCAGATTCGGATTTACTGGTCCTCCAGCATTGCTCTAGATGTCTCTTCTGGTGCTTCATCTCCCGGAGCTCCTCAGTAAACCAGGGAGCTTTTCTGGATCCACCGCCATTGAGAGGCCGCAACGGCGCAATCTGGTCCAATGCCCCAGACGCTGCCCTGTTCCAGGTAGCCACTAGGGTCTCGGCTGGACTCTGGACAAGGGATTCAGGTATCTCCCCAAGCTCCTTCAGGGTCCATTAGGCGTCTGGGGCGGAATCACTTAATCGGTTCCACCTCCCTGCGGTGGAGGAGTGGCGTCTTAAAGTCCAATCTCAACAGGAAATGATCTGACCACGACCATGAATAAAATGCTTACTCATCCATAGACTAAATCATGGGTGACTGAAGCTTTGCAAGCATTCTCTTAGAAGGATGCCATTGTTCACTGTTCTATGCATATTCTTCTTTTTAAAATGATTTTCACTTAAATTTTTTAACAGTAATAAAAGCTAACAGTAAATAAAATGAAAGAGAGAAAGTGAAATAGAAGAAAAAGAAATGTAAAAAAAGATAGGAAGTGCAGGAAATAAAAGAAAAAAGACATTAAAAAATGTTGAAAGAAACAACTTCTTATCTTCTTTACAGCGGATACTAACAAACTTGGTAGCTCTCCTCCGCATTTGAAATTATGCTACATATATCACTTCTTCTCACATCCCAACCTATTTTCAACCTGCAAATCCTAAATTCAGTAACAGTTCTGTCCAGTTTCAGCAAAAAAGGTCCATAAAAGTTTCCCATATTTTATAAAAGTACTTATCCCTGGTGAAACAAGTCAATAACTTGACACTGACATTTTGTTCTAGGACTTGGTCTCTATCCATATCTTCTTTTATCCATCCTAATTGTTTTTGAGACTTCAGCAGCCTTTTCCTTACTGTTCTCACTAAGTTCTGTCTTTCAAATGCATGTTTCAAAATTATAAATGGAACTAGCATTTTGCAAATTTTGCCATATTACCTTTTGAGAAATCTAAATGTCTACTAATCTCAGGATTAGAAAATCAGCAATACTCAGGATCCTTTTGATACTTTGGACAAAATGGTGAAAGGACTATTTGTATCTCAGCAAAATTATATTGTTTTGTCATTTCTCCCCCAGCCTCTGATTAGCAATAAATTACATCTTATTTAGTCAAGCTTGTTTTCTTGCATATTTAGTGCTCTTTGACTAGAAAAGGTAAAAAAAACCCTTTTCCCCTTTTCTCGGGGAATACAAATTTAGCAAATTAAGAGGTAATTCCTTCAGTGGTGCTGAATATGAAGAAGTGTAACAGACTGAACATGCAAGGACATTTTAATTAACAGTGAAGGAGACATTGGTGGATGGGGCTTAACTGTGAGTAAGTGTTATAAAAGGATTTTGGTTTGGGGACAGGAATTAGTGAAATAATAGGATTGCCAAGTGCCTCATATGGAATCATTCTATTTCCAGCTGTTTCTAAAAAAAATACTGCAATATAGTTAGAGCAATTTAACGTAGTTAATTTTTTTAAAGAGGCAGTTTACATATTAGAATGCTTTTGTTGTCAGTTTGCTTTGAAAGTTTATTTGTTTAGGGAATTTATATTGTCGCCTATTCATACATGGCAACTCAAGACAGAATATAAAACCTCATATAAAAACTATAAAAATTAATAAAAGAAGAGTCATATAATAAATTAATATAATAAAATCACACACATACCCCCTGGCGACAGCATCTTACACGAGCCATTTAATGAGCTCCATCCTGCTCTGGGTTCCCCAGGCCTGCTGGCAGAACCAGGGCCTTCTGGAAGAGTGCTAGAGTGGGGGCCATTCTAATCTCTGCGGGATGATGCAGATTCCCCCACAGTAAGCAGTCCACCAACTTATGCAAGTAGTCCTCAACTTACAACCATAATTAAGCCCAAAATTTCCGTTGCTAAGCGAGACATTTGTTAAGTGAATTTTGCCCCATTTTGTGACCTTTCTTGACACAGTTATTTATTTATTTATTTATTAAATTTATATACCGTCCTACTCCCAGACGGGATGGTGAACAGCCAAAATAAGATACAATAATATAAAAGTTAAAAATCATTTAAAACAAATTAAATAATTAAATAATTTGGCTCAAACAATTTAAAAATCCAATTGTATAAAATATTTAAGACCCAATATAAAAGGAGGTTAAGCCAGACCAGCTTGTTCAAATAAAAATGTTTTTAAGGCACGGCGAAAAGTACACAGGTCCTGTAACCTCCTTATCTCAGGGGGGAGCTCATTCCAGATGGTAGGTGCCCCCACAGAGAAGGCTCTCCTCCTGGGGGCCACCAGTCAACATTGTTTGACCGACGGCACTCTGAGGAGCCCCTCTCTATGGGAGCGGACTGGTTGGTTGTTGTTGTTAAGTGAATCACTACAGTTGTTAAGATAGTAGCATGGTTGTTAAGTGAAACTGGCTTCCGCATTGACTTTGCTTGTCGTAAGGTCACAAAAGGTGATCACATGATCCCGGGACACTGCAATTGTCATAAATACATGCCAGTTGCCTAGCATCTGAATTTTGACCACTCGACAAATGCTGCAACAATTGTAAGTGTGAAAAATGATCATAAGTCACTTTCTTCAGAGCCGTTCTAACTTTGAACGGTTACTAAATGAACTGTTGTAAACTGAGGACTACCAGTATCTTTTTAAAGTTTAAGCAACATTGGAACTAAGGAGGGAGCTTTGAGGAGTTTGGTGAGGGCGAGGCCTCCATATCAACAATCATATGAACACAAAAAATACTACTGGAGACAGTACTTGTCTTTCATACAAAAGCATTTGCTTTTCTGTGGAAAATAGCCTGGTATGGAGGAGGGGCAGGAGATTAGAGATCCCTTAAGCAAACAATCTTGCCTTAGTCTGGACTACTCCCATTTGGCACACTTTAGCTACCCCTTCCTTGACTCAATATTTAGTAATGATTTCCCATTCAGAGTCACTGAATCTGAAGTCTGTCTTTAGCTATTGGCTGCCTCGGGTCTTGGTCCAAAGGGAAAGTGGGATGAGTCACCAGAAGGGTAGGGCAACTCTTGGCCTGTAAAAGAGTGTGTAATGGCCAAAGCAACCACACAACCACAAGCAAGCTGAATCTCTGCACTTCTTTTCCTAAAAGCCCTATTTTCTAGTACTTCTATGTCCAAGTGTGGTAATTCCATTTTCTCTCTGTATTGATGTCCTCCCCCAAGTGAAATTCTTTTCCAAAGTTTACAGAAGGAGCTTTTTCAACAATTCAGCATGGAAAGGATTTGCATAGATAGACTGTTTACTAATGAAGGTCCTGTCCTGTAGTACCTGTGCTTAGAAAATTCTTGTTCCTGTTCTTTTCCCTCCTCTCACATTTTTAGGAATGCCTTTGTAATATTATAACTTTATAATATTATAAGTTTATTATAATATTATAAGTTTGGAAACTAGATTTCAGTATAGCCTTCATATACTGTTCTTGGCCAATTACAGAATGACTGAGGAATTCTGGGAAATGTGGTCCCAGTACATCTAAAGGCTACTAAACTATGGAAAGCCAATTTAGATGTTCCTTTCTTGAATGGGGATTTATATATCTTTTTTAAAAAATTTGATTTATATGCTGCCCTTCTCCAGAGACTCAGGGCAGCTTACAATGCATTAAGCAATAGCCTTCATACTTTTGTATTTCTTTTATACAAAGTCAGCTTATTGCCCCCACAAACTGGGTCCTCAATTTACCTACTTTAGAAAGGATGGAAGGCTGAGTCAACCTTGAGCCTGGTGAGATTCAAACTTACAGTAATTGCAAACAGCTGGTGTAATCACAATGCTTTTAGTCTGCTGAGCCTCCAAACCCATTTTTAATATAGTTGCATGCTTATGATCGCTGTGTTATGTTCTCTGTGCTTTTGCACACTGCATCTGCTGAAGCATAGAAATTGTGCATGGATCTTCCTTCTAGGACAGTTTAAATATGTTTTCCAAACCCCTGTTTAAATTAATTTACAATTAATGTATCTGTAGTACATTAAAAATTAATTCTATCAGCTTTCTTTCTGGTATGGTTTTCCTATTATTTGCATTCTTTCTCTGTTAAATAGAATTCTACATTTTAGGAAAAAGGAAAGCCTGAACAAGAAAATGAGGAAAAGAAACAAAGCATAACCCAAATTCTTTTGAAAAGCGTATATTGCAACTTACTGCTTAAGAAGGAGAGATAGTATCTATTCCAAGCAAGATATGCATTCTGAAAAGCTGTAGATAAATCTGATGGAATGAAAATATCTTCCAACCAATTGCAGGTTCGAGCAGGATATAACAAACTCTAGGCTGTTGATTTTTTTTTCTTGTTATCATTTGATCTAACTCCGTCCCTTTGCTTTCAAATGCAGTTCTAAAGCTGTAAATGATTTGTGAAATTAAAAACACTTTCCTTTTTTTTTTGCATTTGATATGGAAAGCAAGGCAGTCCTGCAGTTGGCAGGAATAGGGGGTCATCCTATTTTTATATGTTTGTATGTCTGCCTTATTCCCCTAGGTGTATCTTTACATCCTCTCTTGTTTCTTCCTTGTTGGGAACTCACAAAAAATCATAGTAGAAAAAAATCCCTGATGTTGGAATGGAATTTTTTCAGATGCTTCCAACTTTTCTGCATGGATATATGACATTAGCTATAGTGTAGGTTTTTGAAACAGAATTAATCTTGCAATTATAGAAGGTTAGCAACACTTAGGATATATCTACAGATTTTTAAGCTTTACCACTCTTGGATTTAGTGCAGTGACTTCTAACCTTTTGAGCACCAGGGACTGGTTCCATGGAGAGAGGTTTTTCCATGGACTGGAGGTGGTTTTGCATGCTGCCTGCATCCCACGAATGGGGCTCCACTTGTTTCTGCGGACCGGTTACTGGCATGCTGCGGACCAGTGCCGGTCCATGGACCGGGCATTGGGGACCCCTGATTTAGCATATTGACCCTGAAGTCAATTCATTAGGGCTCAAGTGCTTTTTCTCTTCTTGATTTTGTCAGATTCAGTGGAAACAATTTTAGATTATTACAGTCAAACTAATTAAAATAGCATTGCATTAAAAAGGAAATGCTGATCCTTCTAACTTAGAAAGCATCATTTTATTAAAAGTTGCCTGAATGAGGAAGAGACATCCATAAGGGGCTATGAACTCCACACAGAGAATTTTTTTTGGTATGGATTAAGTCATCAGACACTGAAACTTTAGGATGGAGATATTAAAATCAGTAGAACATAATTCCAGATTTGGGGATTTATTGGAGGCCTATTTAGTTATACCCATTGGAGATTCCTAGGTTTACATACTTGAAGCAATCAGTTTCATTTAAAAGTACTCTTTTTTCTATTTAGCACCTGTACCCAAAATGAGGACACCTATTGTGAGCCATTTAAGAATAAAGGTCAACATTTACTTTATCCTTGTCTTCACTTTACATGGTCTTGGGAAGCATTAGGGTTGGGATGAATCTAGCTGAGAACATGCTTTATGTATTTTATGAGAGCTGACCAACGAAACAGGTAATCAACTAGTACAAGTATTTTATGACAATGATAAGGATTAGGCTTATTTGTTCTCATGTAACTTAGTTTAGATCATGGCATTTCTGACACAGGAAATTCTTCTTCTTCTAACTTCTAACTTCTTCAACTGATAGCTTGAAACCCCAATAACTAGGTTCATCAAAGATTGCTTCAGCATTTCTTTTTAAACATGTATATTGTGACTCATGGAAATGCCCGTTAGGATGACATACATTCTTATAACTTTTTATTGCAAAATATACAGCCTAATCACAGGGTCTGGGAGAGAACTGACTGCATATTTCTAGAGAAGCAGACTTCTTCAATGAAATAGCTTTTTAGACGCAAAAACTCATGTATCTAGCAGCAACTGTTGAAACCAGTTGAGGAAAAGTAGATTTCATTATAAAGTGTCTGAACTTGGCCAGGACAACAAAAGCTGGGAAGTTTCTGTTCCCTCTCACTCCTAACTTTCCTCAAGGCTTTTTCAATATGGCACAGCCTTATGTTTGAACATGTTGGGAGGAAACAAGGATAGTATTCAAGTCCTGTTCTTTGCTAAATGGGTATTTTAATGATTGGTTGTGAATTGAACAAATAATTTTAGTGCAGGCAACACATCCTCTCCACTGTTGCATGCCTTATACTATTATACATGTATAACGGTATAAGAAGACAGTAGATTCTATGATGGGTGTTGTTCATAGACTCCATCTAGAATCTCAGCAGTATCTAGCAGAATCAACAATGGGAGGCTGACATTGTTTTAGTAAAGTATTCATACCTCTGTCTTGCCTTGTTTTTCAGCCCTTAGGGAAAGACCAAAATTGAAGTCATTGAATCACTGCTAGAACTTAACCCTATAAATGATGCTCATGAAAATACCCACACATATTCCTTCACTATTTTTGGCTGAGGCAAAAAGTGGGAGGACCATTGAATTAAAGAGCACTCAATCTCCGTAACCTTATGTTCTTCGTCGACTTTTTAATTATCTGTTGCCTTTCTTCTTTGTTTCTATATTTAAATCGAGGTTTAAATAAAAGTTTGTACTACCGGTATGAATTCTAAACATTTTGTTCAGAAACTACCTTTATTTTCTTCCCTTTGTCTGATTCTGAGCAAATTGGAAATAGAGGGAGCTGGGCATCCAATTTGCTTTCAGGTAACTGAAAGGGGGAGCCTGGTGGAGCAGTGGACTAAAGCTGCCAGCTGCCTGCAATTACTGCAAGTTCGAATCTCACCAGCCTCAAGGTTGACTCGGCCTTCCATCCTTCCGAGGTAGGTAAAATGAGGACCCGGATTTTGGGGGCAATAAGCTGACTTTGTATAAAAAAAGAACACCGCTTAGGGGGGCCAAAAGCCCTACTAAGCAGGTATATACAAAAGTATGAAGGCTATTGCTTAATGCATTGTAAGCCGCCCTGAGTCTCTGGAGAAGGGCAGCATATAAATCGAACCAATAAATAAATAAACTAGAGGAGGAAAGTAGAGAAAAGTGCAAAATATACAACATTGACCCTTACTAACAATGGTTACATGATATGGGATTTCTAAGTTCTTGCCTTGGGAGATATTGAGGGATGTAGCTTTATCAAAGCCCAATCAATCTATTATTCTTTAGTTTCATTAGGCAGGAAACTCATATGTTTACCTCCATTGATAGGACTCCTTTTTTATGCATTACTTTAACTTAATAATCTAATAAACTTCTCTAGGAGAAGGCTAGTATTATTTTCTTCTCCCCGGCATCTGGTTTTCAATATTGAGGGATTTGGGAAATGAATATTTAATTGTGTTTGAATATGTACTGTCAGCAAGAAGTAATTTGGAAATATAGTTTGACCAGGTCTGTGTTGTTAGCAGAAGTGAACCTGGGTTCTACCACAGAGACAAAGAACTGGCTAATGACTTTTTCTGCAAGGGTGTAATGACCCAGGCCTTACATGCCATGGGGCTTTCCCACAGGACAAAGAATCTTGTGAAACAAGATGTAAAAATGGCTCCCCTCCAGAACCAGTGAGAGCTGTGTTTTTGCCAGCTTATTATTCCTCCTCTAGATAAATAACGTATTTGCCAGCAGTTTGGGATACGGTCCAAGACTGGAAATGATTTTCTTTTTGGATCTGAAGTGTCTGGATTGCAATGAGCGACATCAAGAGCTTTGATCTCATCTACTTGAGAACATCTTTCTCACGAGTAGCTTCCAAAGCTGAGTGGAATTAGCGCTGAGTTGCTGTCTGGCTCAGTGATTTTCACAAGTTTTATGTAGATGCAGAATGCTATGAAATTTGATTCAACTCTGGGCAGGGTTGAGTCTAATGTTTTTTCTCCATGGTGTTGTCCCACTTATAAATGTGCAGGGGCTGTTACTTCTTGTTCTTTCTACATGGTTCTGTTCTGTTAGAAAAGTGCCTTGCCCCACCTTCAAGCATTCTTTCCCAGGAAACAGTGAACTTTTGAAAAAGCAGCAAGGTAATTTTCAAAGAGAGAAAAAAGTTAACATCTTACCATTCTCAAATTGAATAAGCAATACTGTATAACCATGTTGGCCAGGCATGTGTGGGAGAATAGTCAAAATTCACTGAAACCATACTTCATTAGGTCCAGGTTTTATATTGGTTACAAGATTTTTTTCAACTCTTCCTCAAGCAGGATAGCTATTGCTTCTGGAAAATCAGGGTCTCCCCCCACACCTTAATTTAAAGGTACTGTCTCCTGAAAAATATTTGAGCCTTCCTTTTCTCTGAAAATGAATATTCTTCCTTTCACAGGAGTTGAAGCATTTTTTTAAGGTAGGAGAGATATTTTTTGGCTCAGTTTTAAAGCAGTCAGCAAATGTGTTGTTGGCATTTTTGCCAGCGGGTGCAGTGGAGTTTCCCTTTTGGTAAAAAGATGATGAAGAATTGCATGGGGTCCATTTTTCCTGATATATTCCCTAGCATTCACTTTTCTGTTTTCTGGTGAGGAGGCATTGGGGACCTTGCTTAGGAGGAAGGGGAAAAAAAAAACCCGCTTGCCAGGAGAGGAGTCAAGGTCATGAGATAAAGGGGTGGAGAGAGGATAGGGAAGTGATGGTGTCAGTTGGCTATACTGTGGCTAATCAAGTGGCCTGCCTGCAATCCTTAAGTTCCTCTCCCGTCTGTTAGAGGAAGTGCCTTGTTGCCAGTATTAAAGTAGGATTCAATCTTGTCAGCTCTGGAATGCATGCATATATGGGAGAGCTGGCTCTGCAAAATTATTTTCTGAATCCCAAGCATAGATCTGGCACTTTCACTGCTGTAATGCATCATTCTGTAATGGACAGTATGAAGAAGGTACCGGTATATTCTGTAGGCATGTGCTGCATTTGTTTCCCTTCCTCCTAAATAAATGCAGGCTGACATTTCAGTGGCAATTTTATCTATCTTCTGTATTTATTTTGAAATGTATTTCATGTCAGGAGAAAGGTAGGGAAGAATTAGTCTAACTTCATATTAGAAGGATTCTACTGTTTGTCATTGCCTGACAGATGTGGCTGCAATGTCACTTAAAATTGGTCTTCAGTTGTAAAATATACATGAGAATTTGTTTTCTTATAAACAATATAAGCCATAGATGAGTTGGCATTTATGATTATCTGCTCAGTGACAAATGTCATAAATGTCATCACACACACACATATTGTATATACATAAACATAAATAAAAGCTGTTGTTTTGAGTTGTGTTCAGTTCCAGGTGACTACACAGATCTGCCAGTGTAGTTTTCTTAGCAACAATACAAAGTAATTTTTCATTGCCTTCTTCCATATTGTATGTATATACACAGACACAGACATCCACAAAGGTTTCCATCTAACCTACAGAGTATTATAATCTCCCATCTAATTATTAACTACATGTAGTCCTAGACTTGTGGGACATGTTGTTCTGGACCTGTGATGGCGAACCCATGGCACGTGTGCCACAGGTGGCACATGGTGCCATATTGGTGGGCATGCGAGCTCAGCTCTGGTGCACATGCGTGCACTGGCCATCTGTTTCTGGCCTCTGGAAGGCCTCTGGGGGGGGATGGGAAAGGCCCATTTTTCACTCTCCCCAGGCTTCAGAGCCTTTCTAGGATCCTGGGGAAGGTGAAAAATGGGCCTTCCGATCCCACCAGAAGTCGGCAAATGGGCCATTTCCGACGTCTGGAGGGCCTCCGGAGAGGTGGGGAAGACTGTTTTCATCCTTCCCAGGCTCCTAGAAAGCCTCTGGCGCTTGGGGAGGGTGAAAAACGGGCCTATCGGGCCCACCATGCCATGATGTGCCAAAAGCAGGGGGAATGCGGGGGGGGGGTGTCGCCCGCGCATGCATGGGAGGGTGGGGCACATAGAATTATTGGTGTGGGCATACACGTGCATGACCCCCCTGCGCTCTCCCCGCTTTTGGCACACGATGGCAAAAAGGTTAGTCATCACTGTCCTAGACTGTGGGATGGTCTGTCTCAATGGCTAAGACACTGAGCTTGTCAATCGAAAGGTCAGCAGTTCAGCAGTTTGAATCCCTAGAGCCGCGTAACGGGGTGAGCTCTCGTTACTTGTCCCAATTTCTGGCAACCTAGCAGTTCGAAAGCGTGTAAAAAATGCAAGTAGAAAAATAAGCATCACCTTTGGTGGGAAGGTTCTGAGTTCTGAGCTCCTTTGGCATTTAGTGATCCTGGCCACATGACCACGGAGACGAGACGTCTTCGGACAGTGCTGGCTCTTTGGTTTTGAAATGGAGATGAGCACCGCCACCTAGAGTTGAGAATGACTAGCACATATTTGCGAGGGGGACCTTTATCTTTACTAGTCATAGACTTACAACCATTTCTACTGTTCAAAGTTATAGTGAGGCTGAAAAAGTGACTTGCAATCGGTTCTTGCACTTAATGATCATCGCAGTGTCCTTGCCATCAGATGGCAAGGACACCAGAATATCAGATGGCTTGGCAACCAGAATATATTTCTAATGTATGTAGTGTCCCAAAGTCATGTGATCACCATTTGCAAATTTCCCACGGCCTTCCAACAAGCAAAGTAATTGGGGGAAATCTGGATTTACTTAACAATCAAATGATTCACTTAGTGACCCAAAAGGTCATAAAACCGGGCATGACTGCATCACTTAGCAATGGAAGTTCCACCTCCAACTGTGGTCCTAAGTCAAAGACTACCTGTGAGCTTGACCGTGCTCAGTTTTCTAAGTTCAAATATGTCTTGCTACGTGTGCCATGTGCTGTGACAATGTATACAAGTTCTTAGATTTGCATTCTCACATAGCTGTTTTGCACTTGAGTGGGGAAATTCAGCTGACTTTGGTGGTGTATCTACATTTTTAAATGCTTTTTCCCCTGGTATAAAGGTTTTTCCCCCCTAGATTTGTATCATATGTATAAAATTCAATTGATAACTCATCAGTGGTATCTCTATTCATATTTATTTATTTATTTATTGGTTCGATTTATATGCTGCCCTTCTCTGGAGACTCAGGGCAGCTTACAATGCGTTAAGCAATAGCCTTCATACTTTTGTATATACCTGCTTAGTAGGGCTTTTGGCCACCCCAGCGGTGTTCTTTTTTTATACAAAGTCAGCTTATTGCCCCCACAATCCGGGTCCTCATTTTACCTACCTCGGAAGGATGGAAGGCTGAGTCAACCTTGAGCCTGGTGAGATTCGAACTTGCAGTAATTGCAGGCAGCTGGCAGCTAAGTGCTATTTAACAGCGCTTTAGTCCAGTGCTCCACCAGGCTCCTCAGAGTACAGTAGCACTTAGTAATAATAAACATGAAATAAATTATGGTATTAGAACGATCATTTCTAATTCCTTGGCTTCTTCTCATTGCAGATTGTCTCTTCAGAGTATGTCCCATGAACCGCTATTCTGCTCAAAAGCAATACTGGAAAGCCAAACAAACAAAACAGGACAAGGACAAAATAGCTGATGTAGTACTATTGCAGAAACTTCAGGTATGGTAGGCTCCCAAATCATCTTCTAATAGCCATGTTTATTTTGATTAAACTAATGGTTCCTCTCCTTTGTCTTTGCTAAAATATGTGTCCCTGAACTGGTCACCATGTTTTAGGCATGATCTGACCAAAACAGAACATGAGGGAGGACAATGTACTGCTATTGATATTTTATTTTTATTTATTTCATTTAATTTATATGCTGCCCTTCTCCCGAGACTGAGGGCGGCTTACAATGCGTTAAGCAATAGCCTTCATACTTTTGTATATACCTGCTTAGTAGGGCTTTCGGACCCCCCTAAGCAGTGTTCTTTTTTGTACAAAGTCATTTTATTGCCCCCACAATCTGGGTCCTCATTTTACCTACATTGAAAGGGTGGAAGGCTGAGTCAACCTTGAGCCTGGTGAGATTCGAACTTGGAGTAATTGCAGGCAGCTGGTGTCACTTTAACACCATTTAAGCTGCTGCTCCACCAAGGCTTTTGTAATAGCCTAGAACTGCAATTGCTTTTTTGCCACTGCACCATGATTACCTTATGATCCACAAAGACATTAAGGTCCTTTTTTCATGTATTGCAGTCCATTTTTCTTACCTAAATAATGGATTTTACATCTGCCCCTGTTGACATATATTTTGTCTCCCATTATTCCACTTGGCAAAGATCATTCTGAATCATGATACCTTATTTTCCTACTATGTGTTGTCTATGAATTTTATGATCCTATTTTACAAAGATATTGAACAGAAGTCTTAAAATTGCACTCTGTGGCCTGCTATTCAGAACTTTCCTTGCTTGACTTGGAGACATTCATGCATGCTTATTTTATATAAATGTTCAACAATTTAGTCGTCATCAGGTTTTGTCATCTGATGTAGTACAATATTAGAGGAGACTTTGTAAAATGTTTTATTGAAGTAAAGCTACACCTTGTCTGTCACAAGGCCAGGTAAATTTAACTTTTAAAAAACCACATGGTTTGGCAATATTTTTTCTTGATATCTCAATGCTGGTTCCAGTCAAGCTATACATTCTTTTCATATACCTACAAATTAATTACTTAATAATCTTTTCTCTGAAATTTGCCTTGCTTCTTTGTCAAGTTGTCAGGTCTGTAGTTATTCAGGTCTTTTTTCTACCACTTTTTGTACACAGGAACAGCAATTACCCTTCTGTAGTCCTCTAGAACTGAGCTTAATCTCTGTGCTTTCTCAAATTTCAGAACAAGAGTATCTGAAATGATATCTACAAGTTCTTGGAGATTTAAAGTTGGTCATAATAGCCAAGGTCTCCCTAACCATCTTTTTATTTCCTTGAGGTTGCCAGTTTCTCTCTTTGCAATTGTTTTGCTTAGGTCCACTTGAGGACAGTTTCCTTTTCAGAGAAGATGAAATACAGAGTCATCTGTTACTTATCCCACTATCTTCTAACGGCGGGCCCAACCATTCATTTTTCTTCCAACCATTCATTTTTCTTCCTTTTACTGTTGACAGAGCCAAAAAAGTTTTTTTCCCCCTTTCTTTTGGTTTCCCCTGTGAGCCTAAATTTATTTTGTGCTTTAGCCTTTGTAATCTAGCTATTTGTTGCTAAATATTTGTTGATACGCAACCTTGGTGGTTAGACGCATCCTGTATCTCTTGTACATATATCTTTTAAGTTTCAGCTAAATGGAAAGTTCCTTATGCATCCATAATAGTTTGCTAAATTGCCCCTACTCTTACTCTAGCAAGATTAAAGTGGAGTACCCCACTGGGTAAATTCAAGCCTTCTTTGGTTTTAAGAGTGAAAAATAGTGGATACATAAGCTTCACTCTGTTGGAACACCTCCATAATTTCCTGTAGAGTGCTGATAGGCGCCTCTGAGGTAGTGAAAGATTTCTAGCCAGCTATTGTTGGAAGAGGCGTCTGTATAGAAATTTCATCTGACTTTTATAATCTCACGCCTGGACTACTGTAATGCTCTTTACATGGGGCTCCCCTTGAGGAGCATCTGGAGGCTCCAACTGGTCCAGAATGCGGCCGCGCAGGTGGTTATGGGAGCGGTGTGGCGCTTCCATGTGACTCCCCTCCTGCGCTGCACTGGCTCCTGGTGGTCTTCCGGGTGCGCTTAAAGGTCCTGGTTACCACCTTTAGAGCGCTCCATGGCTTAGGACCAGGGTACTTACGAGACCGCCTTCTGCCACAAGTAGCCTTTTACTGACCAGTACGCTCCTATAGAGAGGGGCTCCTCAGGGTGCTGTCGGCCAAACAATGTCGACTGGCGGTCCCCAGGGGGAGACCCTTCTCTGTGGAGGCACCTGCCATCTGGAACGAGCTCCCCCCGGACGATTTCAGATTTACGCACTTTCCGCCACACCCTAAAAACATTTTTATTCCAACAGGCTGGTCTGGTCTAACTCTTCCTTTTAATCTGGTTTTAAATTTTATAAATTGGGTGTTTTAAATCTGTTTTTAATTGTCTTGAGCCTAAATTATTTAATGTGTTTTAATAATCTCTCTTAATTTTTGTATTATGCTTTTTATCTTGAGGCTGTACACCGCCCTGAGTCCTTTGGGAGTAGGGCAGCATAGAAATCTAATAAAATAAATAAATAAATAAATAAATAAATAAATAAATAAATAAATAAATAAATAAGTGATGAAGGAGGCTAATAGGAAAGGTTAGAGACAGAGAGAGTGGAGAAGGCTCAAGGTGAAATAAAATGTTTGATCAAGGCAAGTCATATTTCCTCTTTGTCTCAGTGAAAAAAAATATGTCACCTCCATGATTAGAAGCAAAGCAAATCTAAGCCAACTCCCGGAAGCACAGGCTTCTTATCTAGGGCAATCTTTCCCAACCAATCATGGTCAGGAGTTTTGGAATGCAGCTCCACATATCTGCAAGGTTGGTGAGGACTGATTTATGATTGTTTGCTCTACTTTTCCTGTGTCTTTCACACATAAACATTTAGTTGGTGGAGTTCTTCCTCCTGTATGAGGAGGAAGAGAGTGTTCTATTTCAATGTGTCAGTTTGCTTTTAAGGCACTGGATTGGAAAGAAGGAGGCGGAGGGAAATCTTTAGTGTATAATGCCACATTTCCTGTTTTATCTTCTTGACTGAATGAGCACGAACTAAAAGTGCACAAATTTGTTTCCAGAGCCACAGGTTCTTTTTAGAAACCCAGACTTTCTAATAGGTGAAACCGGGCTTAAAAATGGTAACTGTGAGAAGGACCTTGAAGTCTTAGTGGACGATAACTTAAACATGAGTCACCAGTGTGCAGCAGCAGCCAAAAAAGCTAATACAATCCTTGGTTGTGTCAACAGACATAGAATCAAAATTACGTGAAGTATTAGTACTGTTTTATAAAGCCTTAGTAAAGTCACACCTGGAATACTGCATTCAGTTTTGGTCACCACATTACAAAAAAGATGTTGAGAGTTTGGAAAAAGTTCAAAGAAGAGCAACTAGGATGATTAAAGGCCTGAAGATAAAAACATATGAAATTGCAGGATTTGGGTTTGGCTATTCTAGAGAAAAGGACTAGTGGGGACATGATAGCAGTATTCCAGTATTTGAGAGGAGCGGGTCAATTTATTTTCCAAAGCACCAGAGACCAGGACAAGAAACAATGGATGGAAACTGATCAAGGAGAGGAACAAGGAATTAAGGAGAAACTTCCTAACAGTGAGGACAACTAACCAGTGGAATACTTGCCTTCAGTCATTGAGGGTGCTCCATCATTGGAGGTTTTTAAGAAGAGACTTCCTGACCAGAAGTCAGGAAATGGGCCATTTCCGGCCTCCAGGGAGGTGGGAAAGGCCATTTTCATCCTCCTCAGGCTCCTAGAAAGCCTGAGGTGCCTGGGGAGGGTGAAAAAATGGGCCTACCTGGCTCACCGTGCCGTTGCGTGCCAAGAGCCGGGGGGGGGGGGTGCACACACATGCATGGGTGGGGTGGTGGGATGCATTGAATTATGGGTATGGGCATGCACGAGAGAGACCCCCACCACGCTCCCATCGCTTTTGGCACGAAGGCAAAAAGGTTAGCCATCACTGGTATAATATCACCTGCTTGAACAGGGGGCTGGACTAGAAGACCTCTAAGGTCCCTTCCAGCTCTATTCTCATTCAAAATAACTAATTTATCTCTGCCTGGAATATGCTTGTGGAATGAATGTTGTCTTGTCTAAGCAATTGCTTGAATTTCCTATGTTTGTTCTATAGTTTACAGTAAAATTCAGTTGCCTCTCTTTTTTCTGGATTTTTGTCAAACCACCTTTTGCAATGCAGATGATATATTTAATATATTCAATAAAACATAAGCACCAATTGCATTGAAAGGGCCCACATTAATACGTAAATATTGGAACTATAATGATAATTATTTTTGTGGGAAGAAAGAAGTATCAAGGTCATAACGTAAAGTGTCTTTTCTTACTTAACCTATTGTATTTAGCACATGCATATGCTATCATGTGCTTCATCATAAGAAAGAGAAAAAATGCACATCCAACAACAACAAAAAATCTGACAGAAAAATTGTCCAGTTCCAGTTTGGAACTGGAATTTCACAGGAGCATTTGATAATGCATAGAAAAACATTTTTCTCCCTTTTCAAATTAGTCTGACTGCTGCTTTTCAATCAGAGGAAATAAATTTCCAAAAATAAATAATGGAAAATAGAATAAAACAAATGAATAAAAGAATGGAAAAACTGAAGTATGTTGAAACCTTTGAGACTGGAACTATTAGAGGTAGTCTTAAAATGTTGTCTAGTGCATATTGACTCAGAAATAACTCTCACTGGTTTCAACTGAATGTATCTCTAGACAATTTGACCTCTAGACTTCCCGGATTCGGTGACATGAAGATGAACATTTTTGAAGGGTCTTGGGTTCAGGAAGGCATCTGAATTTCATTTTGGTGCTATGGATGAAGTCGCTGCCCAGTCATACATTACCAAGTATCACAGGGACATATTTGCTAAGTTCCATTGGCATTATCACAGAATCGGTTTCTTGACAGCTATTCTCCCTTGGGCCTTTAGATGCTAAGAAAATGACCCTTTTCCTGAGCTCCTGTTATCAATTGTTCACTTGTTTTTCTTTTCCATTTTTGCATGTGCTCCATGTAATACCCTAGCTGGCTCTTTTGTGGCCTGCGAAAGAAGCAATAAATTACAGTTTAGGAAGACTTTGAGGATGAGATGAGAAGCAGACTGAGTTTGGTTATATTGAATTCTGGGCTTCACTGTTTTATTGTTCACTAATTGTTCCTATAATTAGTGAAATACCACTTTACATGCATTTAATGTGCTTTTACTGGTAATGCTGAGTGAAAAGCTGTAGGCCCATCCCTAGGTACTGTACATCTAATTCTTTTAGATGTCTGGTTTCTGATCTTTCATGAAACATTTTCAGCATTTCCATGAGCTATACACTTGTAAGCAAAAGAAAAATGAAGTATAAGAATACTGAATTTTAATCCCAGTGTTTATTTTTAATTATATTTATGAACCACAGGAAGCGAAACCCTTAAAAATAAAATTAGGCTGAACTATAGAGAAGAGTAAACATTAGGCCACTCCTGAGACATTAGTTGCGTTTCTGATCCTTTTCTGTTGCGTACTTAGGTCCGTTTCACTATCTGCTCCTTCCCATACATCCTGTTTTCTCTCCAAGCCTTCTAGCCTCAGGGTTTATTTGCTTATTTTTCTTACCATTCCTTTTGCCGCCCTTATTTCTCTAAAACCAGCTTCTGCCCCAAGCTGTGCGTGCTCTGCTTTCATCTGCACAGACTGAAAAAATCCAGTCAAATATTAATCCATTGTTTGCCAACTTTACTATTTCATTGCAAAAAAAATAATTAAAAAAATAAATAAAAAAAAGCTCAGGAGCCTTTTTTTAAAAAAAGAGCTTTGGATTACCAGTGAAGCAACCTTAAAAAAAGCAGCTTCTGCCAGCATTGTTTTGTGGTTTACATGCCAGCCTGGAAGATTGTTTTATGCCACTGGCTTTGAAGTGCCTGACTCATGGCTAACGGCGATTTCTTCACGTCTCACAAGGTTTCTGTTTCCTCCTGGACTGGCTCAGAAATCCCCCAGCACCAGTTCTGTATTGCTTAAAGGGCACTGACTTAAATGTTACTTTTTCACTGGTTTTGCTGCAGTTCACATATATGAGAAATGAGCCTCCTTCATTATACCCCCCGTGAAGTATGTGATTGAGATAGACAATTTCTATGCAAATATGCTATGCATGGTTTTGTCCGAATACCCTTATAATTTTTATGGACTTGGGAAACTTTTAGCTTTTATTTAAAAGAGATGTGAAAAAATATTCCCAGCTCTTGAAAGCAGTGGCCTTACGTCCGTCTATATTTGATGGACTTCTGAAACTTTAGCTTTTATTTTTTTTGTGAAAAAGAGCTGCTTCTTCTTTACTTCCTCTTTTGCCACTTCAGGTATCAAGGGAAAAAAAAGAGCTAGATGTGAAAAACATATTCACAGTTTACGAAAGCAATGGGGTCATTCTCTACTGCTTTTCTCCACTAATAGGTTTCTAAAGAGCTAGCATTTCTAGAACCCAATTTAAGCAGCTATTAATAGTAGAGCTAATGCCCAATTTAAAAAAAATTAATTCAATCATTAATAAAGTAGTTTGATGTATGTCTGTGGACCTGTGCTGCTTTTATATGTGCAGATTAAATAAATGGGAACAAGCATGTACTCTTTGTTTTTGAATGATGAAGCTATGTAGTATTACATGAAACTATGAAGTATCTTTCCTTTCATATGCTGCTTATTTCATAGGGATATATAGGTATTAAACATAGTTCATTTTTTTAAAAAAAATGCTTAAGTGATTAGGGCAGATGTGAGCCACCTGCACTCTGTAGCCCAATTGAACCATGTCTGAAGAAATTTGGTGGAAAAATAATTCATGTCTGTTAATACTATCGTCCTCCTCCACCCAAAAATAAAGATTGAAGAGGACATGTTAACATCTGCAAGGCAAAATGCATCGGCTTCGATCCTATCCTATCTGCTCTGTTGCCACATGGCAGCAAACGAACAAACACTTTCAGCCTTGCCTACTTGCCTACTTGATAGCTCGACTAACATGCCTTCAATGACTTTCAGGGAAGATCTCCATCTGAAAAAGATTCTTTGCTCCTGAATTAAGAGTGCCTTTTCAATTGTAACTCCTGCTGTAACCCAGAAGCCCCTCTGATGGTAGAGCCCAGATTTAATATTAGCCCAGGAATTTCCCAAGTGGACTCTTGTGAAGAATAGAATTTCTTTCTTTCTTTCTTTCTTTCTTTCTTTCTTTCTTTCTTTCTTTCTTTCTTTCTTTCTTTCTTTCTTTCTTTCTTTCATTCATTCATTCATTCATTCATTTTCCCACCAAAAAATGACTACATAGAATACAGGTCATCCTTGATGTATGAGCCCAGTTATGAGACAATTGAGCCCCAAATTTCTGTTGCTAAGTGAGACAATTGTTAAGTGAATTTTGTCCCATTTTATGAACTTTCTCCCACAGTTGTTAAGTGAATCACTGCAGTTGTTATTAGTAACAAGGCTGTTAAGTCAATTTGGCTTCCCTATTGACTTTTCTTGTCAGAAAATTGCAAAAGGAGATCACATGATTGCGGGCCACTGCAACTGTCATAAATATGTCAGTGGCCAAGCATCTGAATTTTGATCATGTAATCGTGGAGATACTGCAGCAGTTGTAAGTGTGAAAAATGGTCATAAGCCACTTTTTTCAGTGCCGTTGTCACTTTCAACTGTCACTAAATGAACTGTTGTAAATCAAGGACTACCTGTCAAAACTATAAAACAGTAATATAAAAAACAATTAGCAAATCCAGGGAAAGAGTTTAGCAGATATTAATCTCAACGGAGCTACCTTGTTTTGACGTAGGCTTCCCCAGCAGCACGAAGCCGAATCCTCATCCCAATAAACCCCTTTTATTTAATTTACAGTGAATTCCTCTCCAGCAAAGTCTTTCCTCTCCCACAGTCTTTCAAGATAGTTCACAATTACCGACATTTATCAGGCTTGGAGAGTGGCCAGACTGATATCTTTCAGACACCCCAATACTTGGCAAGAATGCAGTAATAAAGTAATTGTCTCTTGCAAACTCCACTCCCCTTTTGCTCCTCTTTTTTTCTCTCTGGGAGGGGTCATTCATCATCCACCTGTGGCCTTACTCCCAAGTCAACCCTTGTTCTTTAGCTGTTCCCTTTGTCTAGCAGCTCTGTGCATGCACACACTGGAAACAGGCTCCAGCTGTTTGTCTGCCTCACTGATGTCTGACTCCAAAGGCAGCTGATAACTGGCATACAGCTCTGGCCCCCTCTGATGCAGAGCCCGCATCAGAGCCTTCCCCAGATTCCAGGACTGGCCCATGTTCCTCCCCAACCTCCTCACTGTCCGAATCTGCTGCCAGATCTTCTGGCCGCTGGCGGGCCACAACATGCCTCAGGAATGCAGGAATTGGTTCCACTGATTCCCCAGGCCTGATGATATAAATGAGTTTTGAGAGGTTTGTGGAAAATTAATTGGGATGAAGTCAACCTCATTTCAGGAGCAAATGATATTCCAAAGATGAAAAGGCTCATTTTCTGGGTCCAGATCTAACTCCTTAACAGAAGGGACCTGCAACACAACTTTTCTGTCAGCTCTAATGGGGTGAGCAGATGTAATTATGTCCCACAAATAACCCAGCCCTATGCTATATAATGCTTCAAAAGTCAAAATCAACACCTTGAATTGGACCTAGCAAGCAATGCAGCTTACGAGCAGAGGTATAATGTGTGCTGTTCAGCTGGGGAGACTCTAATGCAGCTTCTCTTTTTATTGCTGCATTCAGTATTTTTTTTTTAAAAAATAATATCCCATTTCTAATTGTGAACTTTTAACAATTTTTTATTGATATCTTCAAGAAATTGTATGGCAGAATGTGTATTGGTTAAAATAATTAGAGATGTAGATAATGCTTTACTGGAGTTTTATTAGCTTATGTAACCTGTTGAAGTGAAATGACTTTCAGAAAACCATTAACTATATTTTACAAACCATAATTGCTAGGTTTGTATAACCTACTAAACCAAAATTAAGCAAACTCCACCACGATGTGGCAAAGTATATGGACCCTCAGCCTCTATTTGACTCTTCTAACAAATATCCTCTTCTAACAAATACTTTCCATTCTTTAACAGTTTGCAATTGGATTCATTTTGCTGTGTTTTATATTTCTCAACAGCATGCAGCTCAGATGGAACAGAAGCAAAATGAAACCGAGAACAAGAAGGTGCATGGAGATGTGGTGAAATATGGAAGTGTCATACAGGTGTGTAATATTGTTTTTCTCTTGGCTTATTGCCCAGTCACCAATTTAAATCTCCATGTTCTTTTAGATAGCCAAATTTATGTTTACCTAGAACAGCTTTCTCAAACCTGGGAGCCCCTTAGTTACCTGGACTACAACATCCAAATTCTTAACAATATTTAAGCTGGTTGGAGAATTCAGGAAATTGATCTGGACAACATGCAGATTGGAAAAAGGTGAATGTCTTTGGAATGCCTGTTCATGAAAGTGACTTTTATATTACCTATCATTTACCTTGCTCACAAAGAATAATATCATTATGAAAATGGAAGAATGGATATGGGTTGTGACTAACGTGCACTAAGTCAGAGAATTTAATTGTCACTATTAAACCGGAATTGACTCAAGATATTTTGGTGTATCAGAAATTAAATTGTTTCTTACCTTATGCATTTCCCAATTTGGAGAAAATTGAAAGAAGAAATAGCTGGTCCTTTATCACGCTCTATAGTGGTGGCCCCAAATTTAGGTGTCCTAATATAATTGCTGCTTGCAGCATTGACAATGATAGCATAAAATTATAGCTGTGTCAAGTGCATGGGAAAATCAGGAGATTCAGGCAATTTAGATGAATATAAATATTTATTGGAAGCTTAAGCTCTCTACAAGATTCTGACAAGTTAAGTGAAATGAGCGGGAGATAAGAAAGGCATTCAAGCTGGGCTGGACTAAGATCTCTTGCAGGCGTGCAGGGACTTGTGATTTATGATGCATTTGACTCCTCCCTTGGGCTCAGCCTGGTCATCTCCTATAAGGAAGCTCTCTCTTTCTCTTTCTCTTTCTCCTTTTCTTTTTCTTTTTCTTTTTCTTTCTTTCTTTTTCTCTTTCTCTTTCTCTCCCCTCCCCTCCTTTCCCCCGCTCTAAAACAGATCAATCCTTCCAGCCCATCAACTTGTAATATTATCATAACTGATATAGTGAAGAGAACTCCCTCCCTCCCTCTCATCCACTCTTTACATTTAGCAGCCATACGATTGGATGATATCAGATAATCGCATTGATTGCTTGATCTCAGGTTTCATATTAAGTGGCGACCAATAAATTTTATAAATAACTAAATAACTGAATAATTAACTAAATAAATAAATGCACAAGCAAAAAAATGTTATCCTATTGTGATATTCTCATTAGAAAAAATGATCTACTTTGGAACAAACTGGCTGATACAATACATGGCAGTGGCTTCAGATTAATCATTAGGTATATTATGAAGCATTAACTTGAATGACAATCAAAGGACTTTGTAATGAATATGCCTATTGTCTATTCCCATCAAACAACTTAGCTTGATGTTTCAGAGAGAATTTATATCTCTCTCTATATTGTGATTTTTACTAAGGGGGATTTGAGATGAAGCTGTAAGGAGCTTCAAATAGAGAAAAAGTTGAAGATGTAGATTATTTGCCTACTGAAAACATGTAGTGTATTTTTCGTTCCATAAAACACACTTTTTTGTCTCCCAAAAGTGGGTGGAAATGTCTGTGCATCTTATGGAACGAATATTGCCAAAGCCCCACCCACCCACCGGCTCCCACCCTTTGGCTGTTTTCGGCCTCTGCACGGCTAGAGTTTCCTCAAAGTTAAATTTTATTAGAGATGTCATATTGGCACATCTGGGAAAACCCGAATCTGAAAGCTTCCATGTTTTCCCCACCAAAAAAAAAGTTCAAGTCCCCGCCCAATACCCACGAGTCCATCACATGGTCCAATCAATTATCATACACATTGGAGATGCCTCCCAGTTCCAGTTGTCCAGGTGTAGGACAAGTTGGCCTTGACTTCATGAGAAAGGAATGTTATTATGAATATATATCACCCATGCTCCATACCATCCCTCCTCCCAGTTTCCCACAGTAGTAAACATGGCAGGTCTGAAGGCCTTATGTAAAAGATGGCTTCCAGGCCTGACACAAATCTCCCCTTCCCTCTCTCTGAAGGTCATCCTCTATACTCTGTAGTTGTAGAATGTAGTCTTAATTTTTCTCTCTGGCTGTTTATATGAATGATTCAAAGTATATAAATGTTTATTTTTGTTTTTTATATAATAATTTTTATTAAAGTTTACAGATGCAAAGATAAAAAACTAATACAAAGTAAGAAGAATATAAAAAATAAAAAGTGTAGAGAAAAAAATGACAAAGTAAAACGATATATAAATGACTCCCTCTCACTTCAGACAAGTACAAACTTCAGTAATTTATATCCTTCTCTTTATTTCAATAAAAAATTATCTTATCTCTTATCAGTAGACAAATTATAGAATCTTGTCACTTAGTGCTAATCAGCAAAAGTCTATTAAGAGCTAACTGTGATAATAACATATATATTTTAACCTTAATCAAATGAATCATTTTTTTCTTCTTTTTCTTTTAGCACAGCAATAACACTTTCTCTAAAAATACAGCAAGAGAAATTTCTTCCCATATCTTATCTGTTATCTATTAGCAAATGTTTTAATTCAGTTGTAGTTGAGAGAAATCCATTAGGAGTTACAAAAGCATAACATATATTTAACCTTGATTAAAGTAAGCCACAAAATCTTCATTGTAAAATTTTAAACAACCCACAGGAAATACTCTATTAAGTCTGTCTGGCCCCTTAATCCATTTACAACTTTCCAAAATCAACATTTCAGTCATCCTGTTGGTATTTAATCAAAAATATATATATATATATATTTAAAACCCTAAAACTTGCATGAAACTTATCCTCAAGAATAGAAGGAAACTCATTGTATGATGAAACTTGCCTTTCTAAAGGTTCTCAATATCGAAAAATGAATTAACAAGCAATTTCCTAAGATGGTGAAGAGGGGATCTATGCAAATCCAGTGTCCATTTGAAGGCACTGAACCATGGCTTAGGTGAGATGACTCCAAGAGTTCTGAAACGCACTGGAGATTTCTGGCTTATAGCCTCCTTGTGAGGAATCTCTGTATAGAGCAGTTATGGGCAATCCTGGCCCGTCCTTGCTCTGGAGAGGATTCTGAGGAGCCAGCCCATTCACCAGTTCCTCTTTACAACACAGCCATTGTGTCCAGTCTACATGGAGCTGTCATTGATCCATTGTTGCTTTTCCACTCTGTTTATTTTTTCAGCTTCTCCACATGAAGAGTAATAAATATCTGACTGTAAACAAGCGCCTCCCTGCTCTACTGGAGAAGAATGCCATGAGGGTAACACTTGATGCCACAGGCAATGAAGGATCCTGGCTCTTTATCCAACCCTTCTGGAAACTGAGGAGCAATGGAGATAATGTGAGTATTATAATGTGATTCCTCCCAATAGATCTCTCTTGGTTTTATAAATAGGGATTATTTTAGATTTCTCTACTTCCTACTGGACTGGGTTTCACTTTTAGACGAAGCCTAGAAAGGGTTATCAAGTTGGCTTTAATTATTTGGTTTCTCAAGGAAACCAAATGTGATGGGACATTCATGATGGATTTTTAACACAACCCTGATATCATTGAAATCCCCACATTTCTTGTACTTAAATCTATTAGGGGAAGGAACCCAAAGAGAGATATTATGCCAAGCTGATAGTAAAAGGATGTAGAGTCATGTAAATCCAGAGATACATTCATTCATTCATTCATTCATTCATTCATTCATTCATTCATTCATTTTCTGTAGCTGCCCACCTCAACCAAGTGATTCTGAGTGGCTTTCAGTTCTAAAATGATAAAATAATGAAAACAGCTAAAAATATTATGTGATCCTTTCTCAGGTAGTTGTTGGAGACAAAGTAATTTTGAATCCTGTGAATGCTGGGCAGCCACTACATGCTAGCAACTATGAACTTGCTGATAATCCTGGATGCAAAGAGGTATCAGAAACTGGAAGAAGTGAAATGTTGGTTTGGGGAGAGCGTATAAAATTATAGTAGAAGTTCAGTCATTATTTGAGATTTATTTTGGGGCATATCATTTTGTAATTCCTTGTTTTCTTAGGTGAATTCTGTCAATTGCAACACCAGCTGGAAAATCAACTTGTTTATGAAATTCCGGGACCATATGGAAGAAGTACTTAAAGGGGTAATAAGTGTGTGCATATCCATATTTAATTGTTATGCATGTGAATTTTAGTTTGTTGCTTTGTTATGCATGTAAACCAAACTTCAAGCTTTAGAATGGTATAGAGCTGGAAGGGACCTTGGTCTAGCTCAGCCCCTGCTCAAGGAGGAGAACCTATACCAGTGATGGCAAATCTTTTCAGCACTGAGTGCCCAAACCAGAATGCACATGCGCACGCTCACACGAGCACCGGAAACCCGAAGATCAGCTGGCTGGCATGCATGTGCATGCCGGCCAGCTGGTCTTTGTGCGTGCTGGAGCACCGGAAACCTAAAGACCAGGTGGCCAGTGCGTGCCAGAAGAGCAGCTGGCGATGGCACACATGCCCACAGAGAAGGCTCTGAGTGCCATTTCTGGTACACCTGCCATAGGTTCGCCATTATGGACCTATACAGGGATTGTTCCTCTGTCCTGGTCCTGTTAGATCTCTCAGCGGCTTTTGATACCATCGACCATGGTATCATGCTGCGTCGGTTGGGGGGTTTGGGGGTGGGAGGCACCGTGCTGTGGTGGTTCTCCTCCTATCTCTCCGACCAATCGCAGTCTGTGTTGGCAGGGGGGCAGAGGTCGACCTTGAGGCACCTCGTTTGCGGGGTGCCGCTGCTCCTGTTCAACATTTATGTGAAGCTGCTGGGTGAGATCATCCGTGGTTTTGGGGTGAGTTGCCAACTGTACGCTGATGATACTCAGCTGTACATCTCCACCCCTGACCACCCCAATGATGCCCTCAAAGTAATGTCCCAATGCCTTGAAGCCGTGCGGGTCTGGATGGGGAGGAACAGGCTTCATCTCAACCCTTCCAAGACCGAGTGGCTGTGGATGCCGGCGTCCCGGTATAGCCAGCTGGTGCCATCGCTGGCTATTGGGGCTGAGTCATTGGCCCCCACAGAAGGGGCTCGCAACTTGGGTGTCCTCCTGGATTCACGGCTGTCCTTGGAACGGCATATGGCGGCCGTGGCCAGGGGGGCCTTTTATCAGGTTTGCCTGATGCGCCAGTTGCGCCCCTTTCTGGATCGGGACTCCATGTGCATGGTCACTCATGCACTCGTCATGTCTCCCCTGGACTACTGTAACGCTCTGTACATGGGGCTCCCCTTGGGGTGCACCTGGAGGCTCCAACTGGTCCAGAATGCGGCCGCGCGGGTGATTATGGGAGCGACAGGGCGCTCCCACGTGACACCTCTCCTGCGCGAGCTGCACTCTGGCTTCCGGTGGTCTTTCGGGTGCGCTTCAAGGTGTTAGTTTTGATCTTTAAAGTGCTCCATGGCATAGGACTGGGGTATTTGCGGGACCGCCTGCTGCTACCGATAACCTCCCACCGGCCAGTACGCTCACACAGAGAGGGCCTCCTCAGGGTGCCATCAGCCAAGCAATGTCGGCTGGCGGCCCCCAGGGGGAGAGCCTTCTCTGTGGGGGCACCCGCCCTGTGGAACGAGCTGCCTCCTGAAATTCGTTTGATCCCGGACCTCCGCGCTTTCCGAAAGGCTCTTAAGACTTATTTATTCCAACAAGCTGGCCTTGCTTGATTGATTTTAATGGGGTTTTTAAATTTTTGGTATCATTAATTTTTGGGGTTTTAAATTGGGTATTTTAACTGGTTTTGAGACTTTTATTTTGGAACGCCAACGATTTAATCTAATTTTAAATTTTTTAATATTTGTATTATATGTGTTTTAATTTGGCTGTTCACCGCCCTGAGTCCCCCTCCGGGGGGAGAAGGGCGGTATAGAAATTGAAATAAATAAATATACTATTTCAGATAAGTGACTGTCTAGGTCCGTCTTAAAATCCTCCAGTGATGGAGCACCCACGATTTCTGAAGGCAAGCTATTTCACTAGTTAATTGTCTTCACTGTTGGGAGGTTTCTCCTTAATTCCAGGTTGCTTCTCTCTTTGATTAGTTTCTAACCATTGTTTCTTGTCCAGCCCTCTGGTGCTTTGTAGAATAATTTGACCCCCTCTTCTTATCTCAATACTGGAATAATGCTATTACATTGCCCCCAATTCTTCTTTTCCTTAGACTCACTAGCCAAACCCAAATCCACTTTTGATTAAGACAAAAGTGGCAGGGTGAAGGCAAACACCAAATATGTTCTATTAATTTAGCCTCAATTTCAGTTTAACTGAATTAATTATTCCTAGTTGTTTTTTTTCTTTTATCACATTAAAATTGACAATTTGGTATCAATTTCTGAAGCAAATCTAGGGGCCATATCCAAGGCTTTTAAGAGCTGCATATTATGTTGGGACTAAGGTTGTGTATCCTTGGTATTTTCTGTAGGTGTGAAAAATTTCTCTCACTTTCTTCTCAGTAGTTCAAAATACGGAGCATTGTTTTCCTGCTGTTCAGTTTTCAGTCAAATTATTAATAAAAATTGTATAACAAAACCCTTACTGGTAATTGGATTGCTACAAGCAAATAGAGAAATGCTATCAGGTGCAAGAAATCAGGAGCCAGGATAGAGTTCAAAAGCACTACGAGTTTATTTCATACTACCTATGCACAAGAATCTATAAACGGCAAATTGGCACCAGATAAGAATCAACAGACTTCAAAGGGGGCTGGATTTAGGTCTCTTATGAAGGCATAGAGATTCCAAACTGATGATGTGTTTGACCCTGTCCTCAGGCTCAGCTTGACCATCTCCTGCAAATCCATGATTTGTACACTCACATATTAGGTATATTTTGAGTTGTTCCACATAAATCATTAGAGCTTAGTTAGTTAGTCTAACTAAGTCATTAGTTAGTCATTAGTTAATCATGCCTAACCTGTCCAATAATTTCATTAGTCTGTTTTCCGGTATGCAGAGGTGTATGTACAATGTGTTCACACTACTATTGTCATGATTACTAACACTAAATTATTCCTTTATAAAAAATCATGTTATTTGGTTATCTCATGTAAATGCCTGTATAGGTAGTCCTTGACTTACGACCATCATTGAGCCCAAAGTTTATGTTGCTAAATGAGAAATTGGTTAAGTGAATTTTGCGAGTTTTCTTTCCACATTTTTTAAATGAATCACTGCAGTTAAGTTAGTAACCCGACTGTTAAGCGAACCTGGTTTCCCCATTGACTTTGCTTGTCAAGAAGGTTGCAAAAGAGGATCACAAGACCCAAGCATCATAAATGTGAGTCAGTTGTCAGCATCCGAGTATAAATCACATGACCTTGGGGATGCTGCAACAATTATAAGTCTGAAAAATAGTCACAAGTCATTTTTTCAGTGCCATTGTAACTTTGAATGGTCACTAAGTGAACTGTAGTAAGTTGAGGACTACCTGCATATAGTAATTTGTATTTCTTTTTTCAAATAGGGTGATGTTGTTAGATTGTTCCATGCAGAACAGGAGAAATTTCTCACTTGTGATGAATACAAAAGCAAGCTCCATGTTTTCCTTCGAACTACCTTGAGGCAATCAGCAACATCGGCCACAAGTTCTAATGCACTTTGGGAAGTTGAGGTGAGTTTTAGGCTAACCCCACAACTCCTTGTTTTAGCATTCCTTGAGTACTGATGTAATCTGAGTGCACTTAGAATTACTGTATATTCGTAGTGCTTTTACAGCCCTCTCTAAGCGGTTTACAGAGTCAGCATATTGCCCCCAACAATTTGGGTCCTCATTTTATCTACCTCAGAAAGAGGGAAGGTGAGTCAACCTTGAGCCGGTGAGATTCAAACTGCCAAACTTATGGCAGCTGGCAGTCAGGAGAAATAGCCTGCAGTATTGCATTTTAACCACTGTGCCATCACAGCTCTGTTATATTTGTTTGCGTGGTGAAACCAAAATATTCATGTGGATATAAATTTCCTGGCCCCAAGTTTAGCTTATGATAAAAAAGTTGAAGCGGAATTTCTGTGGAGAGTGGCATTGCATTCTGGGGCCATTGAGATGATGCTGATAGCAACAACAACAAGTAACAGTAGTTCAAGCATTAATTCATACTCTCCTAACCTCAGACTCACTATCTGTGTGTTGGCAACCAACTTTGGTTATGGGTGTCTGCAGGACAGAGCAAATGAGGGCAAATGGCAACACTTGCATGGTGTTATTGTTATGTGCTATCTGACATTTATACAGGCATATAAGGTTTGCATTTACATGTCATTGCATGTATATTTCATTTTTGCTGTCATTGCAGCTTGATGCCGCTACATCATTGGATAAATTTACAATTTAATTTTTTCTGATTTTTTTTCCTCCAGGTAGTCCATCATGATCCTTGTCGAGGTGGAGCTGGACACTGGAATGGTTTATATCGCTTCAAACACCTTGCCACTGGGAATTATTTAGCAGCAGAGGTGAAAAGAACTGCATAAATTATAGCAATTTTAGGTGCATATACACAGTAAGACTGTGGTATCAGTTCCCATGAAACAATGGATATGAATACATTTTCACTGGCTCAAAAATGACAGAAACCAATTTTCCAAAGTTCTCCAGGACACATTCCACATCATAGATAACAACAAACACCAAACTGGTGGGGTGAAATAGCATTTTTGTAGTATTGTCCAGTTGCACTGTTGCACTGTTTTACTGTATATTCTGGCTCTCAAAGGGAATTGATCACAACCAGGACAAATTTGCAAAAGGTACCTTGTAAATAACATTGCTTGCATTTGGACTTTACAGATCCTTTAACAAGAGATAATTTATTCCCCATCAAGCCCAATTACTAAATGAGTTACATGGTCCTGGGACTAATTCAATAACCATTAATATGTGTGTCCCTTGCCTGTCTTGGCTTTTGACATTTAACAAGGAAAAGGAAGGTTGATTGAGTCCATCAGTTGATAGATTTCTCCTTGAGAGAAGATGGTATCAGTCTCTGAAAGGCATAATAATCAGACTGGATTCAGAAATGTGAACAGCTGCCGGCTGATTGCCACTACTTTGATTCTAAAGCAGTGCAACAGACATCCTTAGATAAAGTTGATTTTCTGGCTAAACGTCCATTTAATTTGGGGAGAGAAATTATTTTCCCCCAAGTTGTTTTATTGAATTATAAAAGAAGAATAATGTATTATAGAATATATATAAAATTACTTTAATCCTCCTTTAAGTATTGTTAAGAGAGAGAGAGACAGAAAGAGTTCATATATAGATCTTTCTTAAAGTATGAATGGGTATGTTCCTGTCACACTCTCTGTGTCTATTGGGAAAGTTCCACTGAATAGGACTAAAATCGTATTCTGTAGCATGTGCTACTAAACTATCAACATATGCTATGATACACCCACTCACACAAAGGTTCTTGTTTCATACCCTAGTTTAGTTTTGTTTTGTTTTTTCTCATGAAGAGCACTGGGGAAGCATTCAGTTTTGTGTTCAAGCTCAGGTTTGATGAGAAGCATAAGGTTTACGTCAATTTACATTCTTGTGTTGTGAAAACTATAAGCAATCAGATTTGAGGCAGGGATGTTTAACTGAAGCCATTTTAGTTTTCAGCATAGTAGAATTTCTCCAGCGACCATTTGTACTAGTTGCCAAATGTTCTCAGCATATTACATAGGTACTAAATGGAAGTTAGAAAGGAAAAAGAAGATATTCCCTATCACCTGAATCATCTGTTCATTCTGATCTTTAGTTCCAGTTTCAGAGAAAAAAATAAAGTTAGGTAGGCTGCTTTTTAGAATTAAAATGATCAAGATCAATTGATTTTAGTTCTTTTTTTTTATTCTGATATTCTTTCTTCTCAGGAAAACCCTGGCTACAAGGGAGAGGCAGGAGAGTCAAAGCCATCGGTAAGCTCTCTTGAGTTATTCATACTTGTGAATTACCAATCAAGTTATTATTATAGGAGGATTGAACTGGCAATATTTAAAATTAAAATATCATTTAATGTCACAATTTGGTCTGAATGCGTTAGCAGGAAAAATCCTTCACATTGTGGAAATGTGTTTTAGACAGTGTCAAATCAGCATTTTTGTAAACAATTAAAGACTATTGTTAAGGTGATATTACTTATTTCTAACACCTTGGAATATAGTGTTAGAAACGTTTTATGCTCTTAAAATGAATTGATTTAATTATCTTAATACATCTTTTCTATGTTGATTGGAGTTCCAGTTCATCTACTATGTACTAGATTAGTGCCTGTTAAAAAAAGAAACTAGAAGTTGTAATTATTTAAGCAATAGAGAAAATTACTATTTCTGAACAAGGCTGGTGAATCCCCCGAAAGATTTCATGAAGCAATGTTGGTCATTGTGGTGGGCATGGACTTTTGTGGTCCTGCTAACAGAACTAAAATCTTCTTATCTTGTGGCAGGCAGGAACCAATCGTGCTAGTCGGAGATTCACAGGTGAAAAGATCAAGTACCGGCTTGTAGCTGTGCCTCATGGTAATGATATAGCATCCCTTTTTGAACTGGATCCCACAACGCTGCAAAAGACTGATTCCTTTGTGCCCCGGTAAGTGGCTTCATCCAGAATACTATATTTTTCTGAATGGGAACAGAGACAATAAGCACAATCTAGAGAAAGATGCTTTTTTGTGGGGGGCGTGGGGTGTGAAGAGCTGGCACTTCAATAGTGTAGAGCAGGAAGAGATATACTTATTTAAATGGATGCTTACAGTATCTTGAATAAGGGTTTCCTTCCCTCTTAATGTTCTACAGTAGTTCTGGAAAAATACTCTGAAGAGGAACAATGGGAAGTTTTGTGGATCATTTCAATTTCTTTTGGGCCTAATATTGTCTTGTTAGACTGCTTTCTATGAATGGATTCAGGGTAGATTCAGTTTTAGTTTTTCTAACCATTTATCTATATTTTTACGCCATCTCCTTATCTTCCGTGCATGTATAAATTTATCAGCCTCCGTATTCTGATACATTAGGCTGAAGTGAATCAAGAAAATAGGACAAGAAGCACTTTGGGATATTGCAAGTAGTAAATAATATATGCATTTCAAATATCACAGCTCCCCTTTTTACATCTTTATGGAATTAGACATAAGTGCACTAAAGGTTATTCCTGACATTCAGTAAGTTATGAAATGGATATAATTCAGAGTTTGCAAATGTAAAGTTGTGTTAAAAGTATTGAAATTTAAGATTTTATTTGCTTCAAGTCTTGGAGTTGAACTCTAAGTGATTACTATATTCTTAAGTAATCTTAAGGTCAAGATTATATGCTTACCATTTATAAAGTGGCCATGAGCTCTTATGGAAAGTCTGTTGAGGAATAATATGAATTCTCTATTCATTTTCAGAAATTCCTATGTTCGATTACGTCATCTCTGCACCAATACTTGGATCCAGAGTACCAATGTACCCATTGACATTGATGAGGAGCGGCCCATCCGTCTTATGGTATCTTTATTCCTTGATCAGAAGCTACTACTACTAATGTGGGAAGCTGTTTGCTTATGGAACTAATGCCGATTGGAGATTTCTGCCCTTTTTGATCTAATCAAATTTTAGAGCTAGAATTTTAAGCAACTTTCAGAGGTACCTTTAGAGGAGGTTACGTATTCAGAAATGGCTAACTTTGTGATGGTGTTGCTTTCTTTAATTTCTAAGAAGTCGGAATGCTCAGTTGAACTGGGATATGATATCCCAAACATAAACCAAGTTATTCAATCCCACAATTCATATCCCCTTTTCTTAGGCTCATTCCTAAACATTTTCATTTTCTTCTCTTGTAACTCTCAAATACACACCATCTGAAATTCATGCGTATTCATTGTCCTCTTGCTGCTTCTTTCTTGCCTTGCAGACTGCCTAAAACTTCCCATTGTTCTCTACCACCTCATCAGGATAGCTTGTTCTTTGGAATGGGTCAACTCTCATATTCTCTTCATTGGCCATTTTCTCATTAGAACCACAGTTGTCTCTTAGATTGATTTTATATTTGTCTGTCCTCATTCTTTTCTGTCTGAAGAAAATGGTATTAAAAGTGGCTCATGATAAGCGAGCATTTAATATTAATTTTTAGTATTTAGTTTTATCTGGCTATGATGTAGAGAATATAGTTTGCAAATACAAACATTTGAGCAATGCATGGAACTAGATTATATGATTCTGCTTTTCAGCTTGGTACCTGCCCAACGAAAGAAGACAAAGAGGCTTTTGCCATTGTTTCTGTTCCAGTATCAGAAATCCGAGACCTGGATTTTGCTAATGATGCCAGCTACATGCTAGCTAATGTGGTAGAGAAGATGAATGAAGGATTCCTTAGTCAAAATGACCGGAGGTAAAAAGAGCAAGTATTTTGTAACTCTGGACATATAAGAGACAGGTATAATCAATTTGTGTGGGATTAAGTCAATTAGCGTGAAGGACTAATACATGGCTCCCTTTTGCAAGAATCCAATTTTCGTTCTGCAAGAAGATATAGTTCACATTTATGACGTAGTCTAAATATTGTTTTGACTTGTACAATGAAATTTTATGCTGTAGATCCTGAAAAGTTAAGTTCAAATTGTAAATAACTCTGAATTTTAAAGACCTAGGCAAAACATTTAAAAAACATGACTAATATTTATGTTGTTTTTGTTTCCTATGAAATAACTATTTGTTGTCCAAATAACTGTTGCATGATCCTTGATTTATGCAATGTGTTTCACTGATGAAATTAATTATGATTTCTCTGGCAGGTTTGTCATCCAACTGTTGGAGGACTTGGTTTTTTTTGTCAGCGATGTACCCAACAATGGTCAAAATGTTTTGGATATTGTTATTACTAAGGCCAACCGGGAAAGGCAGAAACTTATGAGGGAACAGAACATACTGAAGCAGGTGATTTATTCTCCAGGACAAAGTAAACATGCTCTTTGCATTATAAAGTGAAGAGTTTTCAGTATATTCCCGAATATTTCTGCAATTCTGCAATGAAATGTTTTTTTCTAAGACTGCAGACAATTTCCTGGTTTACTCTGGTAGCAAGATATATGCATATTGTTTTAAAATAGGTATCAGTTGGAGAAATAGCAATGTTGCACCTTTTGACCTACTTGTTCTAAAATGACAGGATTTATGAAGGGCTGCCTTTTCAAATTTGTTCAACTTTTAAAAATCAATATAATGAACTTTTTCTCTTAGCTGAACTCAGTTTGAGTAGACATAGAATGCACCATGTCTATTCTTCAAAGTGAGATAGTCATTTGAAACCATAATCTCTTGCTGTTGGCCATGGTGGCTGAGATTGTTGAAATTTGAAGTCCAACACACCTGGAAGGCACCAGGTTATTCATCCTTACTGTATTATAGGAGGAGGGGTTTTCAAAAGTAAAATTTCAAAAGTAAAATTAAAAAGGGACAACTTGGATAGTAGAGAATCATTCTTTTGAGGAAATGGACTGGAAGTCTTCAAGTCCCCAGAGAACACAACAAAAGCCATCCTGAACAGCTTTCTGCTAGTCCCACAGAAGAACCAGATAGAGAACTGAAACTCAGAATTGTGGATGTCTTTATACCATTCAAGAATGGCTGATCTCCATCTCTCAAGATGCAGATACGATAAAGGCCCGGAAATTAGCTAATTTCTTGGATAGGATAACGTAGAAGTAAATCTTCTGTTGGAGACACATTCATAAATACTTGGAAAGACAGTTGTAAAAAGAAGTATCTTGACTCAAAGTTGTGTCCTTTTTTTTTTGGATAACATTTTAAAACAGTTTCTATCTAGTTCTGAAGCTGTTTTGGAATTGGGATTAAACCTGTTGCATTTCATTCTTACCTATGATAGACTTTTTTGAAACATGTTGATCTGGCCTCTTAGCTTTTTACCTCATCCAGATGAGATTAAGGAACTCAGTAATTACAGTCAGTAATCCCCAAGTAAATTTGTTCATCAATAGATAAAAGATATGAAATATTCCAGAATCAAGACCTGATGGCTTGGAATTCTCCCACCATCTGCAAAACACACCTTTCAGTTCGACTGATAACATCCTTTCTGTGCCAAATAGATCTTTGGAATTCTGAAGGCTCCATTTAAGGAAAAGGGTGAGGAAGGCCCACTTGTACGCCTGGAAGAACTATCTGACCAGAAGAATGCTCCCTACCAATACATGTTCCGGCTCTGCTATAGGGTACTGAGGCATTCCCAGGAGGATTACCGCAAGAACCAGGTAAGCATTTACCAATATGGATATGGATATTACTAGTTTAGGGTTGGTTTAGAGGATTAGTTCATGATTAGTCTAATATACATTTTTCTGCACTATTTAATCTTAATAAGAATAAATGATCTGTATAGGAGCATATCAATTAAGATTTATTTGTTGTATGAGTTTGCTTTTCCTTAATGCTATGAAAGAAAATTGTTATATATACAGCATTATCGTTTGGAAAAATCCTTCACATTTTTGGCTATTCAGTAGTTGCTAAATTAGCTCACAGTTTTAACACGGAATTACTCTACTCAGATATGATTTCTCATTTTCCAGGAACATATTGCTAAGCAGTTTGGCATGATGCAGTCACAAATTGGCTATGACATTTTGGCTGAGGACACCATTACTGCCCTCTTGCATAACAACCGTAAACTTCTTGAAAAGCACATAACCAAAACTGAAGTGGAAACATTTGTGAGTCTGGTGCGAAAGAATCGCGAACCCAGGTGGGTATCACTTAAGGTCAATGGAGCAAATTGGGTTGCATATTTTTAAACTAGCTCTTCTGCAGTAGTTAACAGGCATCTTACATGTTTCTTTATGTCAAAAGACGTTAGCTGTGGATTTTAATTATATTAAGATTATGTTAAAGTTTAATTAAGAGTTTAGGCTCATTGTTGATTTGTTTGCTGTATTACTCCCAATCTAATACAAAGTCTGAGGTGAGTAAAGTTCCTTATTGGTAGCTGAGGTTCAATGGCCAGAGCAGAAGTAATTGTCTGGTCCAAGTAAAGGATCAGTTTCCAAGAAAGTAAATACAAGTAGTCCTTGTTGAATATCCACTTGTTCAACAGCTGTTCAAAGTTATGATGATGCTGAAAAGGAGGACTTACATCAGTCTGCCCAGCTAAAACAGACAGGAAACATGATAAAATGAGCTACTTCTAATTTATTGTAAGACTACATTTACAAAATCCTGCAAGTCTAAAGACAGAAACTTCCCATCTCCACTTTTAACTGTTTGATCCATGAGAGTGGGTCCTTTCTAAGTTTCTTTCTCAATTAAGTGACTGTGAGCTCCTGTCTCTCTTGTCTGTTTCCGAGGCAGTATCTCAAGTATTTCCCAAGATCATGCATACATTCCATTCCATTCACATCTCTTCTTTGTAGATGTGGCCATTGCAGCATCCCAGTGGTCATGTGTTTGTGATGTGGGTGCTTGGCAACTTACATTTATGAGGTTGCAGCATTCCACGGTCGCATGATTGCCATTTGCAATCTTTGCTGTGGGCTTCCAACCAGCAGAGTCAATAGGGAAGCTGGCAGAAGACAATCACATATCCATGGGATGCTGCGACTACATGAAACTCATCTAATAATGGAAACCAGGACTTCCACAACTACCATTGTAAGTTGGTGCATTCTCATGATGTGCTTTATTATTGTAGCACTTAAGAACAGAGTTGCCAGTCCCAATTGCCATTGTTAAACAAGGGCTATTATATTGCTTTGAATTAAAATACATCAGTGCATTACAGAATTTGATACAAATTGTTCCAGCTTCTAGTTGCTTTAGTTTGAGTGCTGGCAATTCCAATTTTCAGCTAAGCATAGTTGGCACTGATTATCTCTGATTATTGAAGTTGGGCTACTCAGGAATAAAAATCTTCTTGAGTTTGGCTCCCTCTTCTTTGTGGCAACCCCTAAGATATTGGAACACTGCTATCATGTCTCCCCTAGTCCTTCTCTTCATTAAACTAGACATACCCAGTTCCTGCAATCATTCTTCATATGTTTTAGCCTCCAGTCCCCTAATCATCTTCTCTGCACTCTTTCTAGAGTGTCAACATCTTTTTTACATCGTGGCGGCCAAAACTGAATGCAATATTACAAGTGTAGCCTTACCAAGGCATTATAAAGTGGTATTAACACTTCATGTGATCTTGATTCTATCCCTTTGTTTATGCAGCCCAGAACTGTGTTGGCTTTTTGGCAGCTGCTGCACACTGCTGGCTCATATCTAAATGGTTGTCCACTAGGACTCCAAGATCCCTCTCACAGTTACTACTATTGAGCAAGGTACCACATATACGGTACCTGTGCATTTTGTTTTTCTTCCCTAAATGTAGAACCTTGCTTTTTTCACTGTTGAATTTCATTTTGTTAGATAGCGCCCAATGTTCAAATCTGTCAAGATCCTTCTGTATCTTGAGCCTATCTTCTGGAGTGTTCGCTATTCCTGCCAGCTTGGTGTCATAGTTGGTTGTTCTTTCCAAAATGCTTCTTCATGCAACCTGGTTCTTTACTATCTTTCTGCCTTCTGGTGCCAAAAGTACATAGCAATGTTTTTTTTAGATTAGACAGTTTGCATTCCGGATCAGGATTGGAAACAGGCCAGAGTTAGAAGAAATAAAGTGTGATTTTTGCCTAGTTTTGGTGCTCAAAACCAAGTGATCTGATACTCTTCATATTTCCATCATATGATGAGGGTGTGACAGAGAGCCTGTCAGTTGTTCCTTTTCATTTTTCAACTTTTTTTAAATATTTGATTTATATGCCGCCCTTCTCCAGAGACTCAGGGTGGCTTACAATGCGTTAAGCAATAGCCTTCATACTTTTGTATATTTATACAAAGACAGCTTATTGCCCCCACAATCTGGATCCTCATTTGACCTACCTTAGAAAGGATGGAAGGCTGAGTCAACCTTGAGCCTGGTGAGATTTGAACTTACAATAATTGCAGACAGCTGGAGTTAATCATAATGCACAATGCATTAGTCTGCTGAGCTATCCAGGCTCTTTTGTGCAATGTGGGATTTTTAAAAGGTTCATCAAATTGCTTGAAAGATAATTTGAACCCTTTACTTCTGTTCCAGGTTTTTGGACTATCTATCAGACTTGTGTGTGTCAAACCATGTAGCAATTCCCGTAACTCAAGAGCTGATCTGTAAGTGTGTCCTGGACCCCAAGAACACTGATATTTTGATCCAAACTGAGTGAGTATCCAGTGTGCCCTTTTTCCTTTGAACAATTGTACTACTGTCCTCTTCCACTACTATTCTTTTTGCTATCCTGATGTGACAATGCTAATCATTTTCAGCCTATATCAGAGAGTTTAAAAATAAATGTGCTGGGCCAATAGATTTATATTAAAATATATTTATTAAAATACTCTCGAGAGGAGATGTAGTAATGTAAGCTTGATCTCATTTGGTCAAATTGTGGCTGTGGGTTGTTAGAAACTTGGCTGAAGTCTGAGATGGCTACCTTTCAAACCTTTTTTTTACTGTTAGGGGGAAATTTCATAAAGATCACTTTCCTTCAAATGTACATATAGAATGCTGGTTACATATGGTACTTTTTATTATACTCTCTTGGGAGGAATCAATATATTCCAAATATTAAACTGTAAGATGATTTTGTAGCCATTATTTTGCAGTTAAATGATTTTGGAAGAAAAAATAATTAAAAGAAAGATAGTGCAGCAGTTAGGAAGAGAATAATTCACCACACTTGACTCAGCTCAGAATTAAATGGCTTTAGGTGATTTCTTTTCCTAGAAAGAGAATGGAAGCATTTTTGTTTTTCAGATTGAGACCTGTGAAGGAGATGTCTCAGACTCATGAGTACCTGAGTATTGAATTTTCTGAGGAAGAGGTCTGGTTGACCTGGACTGACAGAAACAATGATCATCATGAGAAAAGCATCCGACAGTTGGCCCAGGAAGCGCGAGCAGGGAATGCCCATGATGAGAATGTTTTGAGTTACTACAGGTAATACTTTGCTTCCTGTGGCCTAACTATGTCCCTTGTGTTTGATCGTTGACTTATTTTTTTCAAGTTTAGTAGCTTTTGTCGTTTACTGAATAGTCTGTAAACTGGACAAATCTTTATTTTCTCAGCCTTATTGTCACCATCTGAGATGGTGAGTAGCGAGGCCAGGCCCCTGCACGCTGTTTCGGAGTTGCCACATGTGGGAAGGGAAGGGGTCATCAGGGATGAGTGTGGGATGATGGGTGGTAAGAAGGACTCATGGAGGGGTGGGACGAGAGAGCACAGCAAGAAACTGTGACATTCAAGGCCGGCATGGAGCCGAGGAGTTCAAGACCGGCTGACAAAAAGGGACAGGTGATTCCTTGCCCAGAGGGCAGGACATTCTTATTGCACTTTCTTTTTCACAGCTTTACTTTTGTCCTCACAGATACCAACTGAAGCTGTTTGCCCGCATGTGCATGGATCGGCAATACTTGGCCATTAAAGAAATCTCCAAGCAATTGGGTGTGGAGCTAATATTTCTTTGCATGGCAGATGAAATGTTGCCCTTTGACCTCCGAGCCTCTTTCTGTCATCTCATGCTGCACGTACATGTGGACAGGGATCCACAGGAAAAAGTAATGCCTGTGAAATTTGCACGCCTGTGGACCGAGATTCCTACAGCAATCACCATCAAAGAGTAAGCCATTAGAAATCTTTATGTGGGAAAAGGAATGAGACATGAAGAGACACTATAGCATTTAGAAGGTCCTGCTAATTCATATTCACCCCTTTGTACTTACTGAGAATAGGAACATAAATGCAGCCACTGATATATAATTTTGATTCCGATTTGAAATCTATTTGTAGGCAGTAGGACTTAAACATACATAAGATTATTTTATTATGAAAGGTGGGAGGTAGTTTACACTACAAACCATTTCCCTTTGATTCATTCAGTTCCTTTTGTTTTGTAGCTATGATTCCAATGTGAACAGTTCAAGAGATGACAAGAAGAATAAGTTTGCCAGCACAATGGAGTTTGTGGAAGATTATCTCAACAATGTAGTCAGTGAAGCAGTTCCCTTTGCTAACGAGGAGAAAAATAAACTGACTTTTGAGGTGAGAAACTTGCCTTTGATACATTGTGGGAGTTTTCCTCCCATGTGAGACAGCCTAATTGCACAATTTCAACTTCTGGCAAGAGCAAAGATCACATTTGTTTCTTTGGAAATTGGTTTTCTATGTACTCAGAAGAATCCAGGATTTTGTTTTAAGTGATTTTTCACTGTGACTACTTTATGTGTTGTTTCAGAGCTAGTGCTCAGTCATCTAATTTGGTTTCTTCTCCTGTATTGAACCAACATCTTTCCAGGTTGTCAGTCTTGCCCACAATCTCATCTACTTTGGCTTCTACAGCTTCAGTGAACTGTTGCGCTTGACACGGACTCTTCTTGGCATCATAGACTGTGTCCAGAACCCTCAGTTGATGATGCAGGCCATGTATAATGAGGACGTGACTGGTAGGTCCGCCAAGCCCTGACAGAGGCTGAGACCAAGTCCATTGCACTTATTTATATTCATAATGTGTAAAGGAAAAAGTGGGCACTTTTTAAAAAGTGGGATAGATTTTTTTTATGCATATAAAAAAACTGAGTGGCTTTAGGTATTGTATACTTTTTAAGTTTAAAGTCAATTAAACTATGAAATAAGTAATGAAACAAATCTTAATTGAGGAGGAGATATAGTTCAAAAAATCTGCCACAGTTATGTGATTATAGTGGGGATTTCTTCTATCCATATCCTTAATTTGCTGTATAAACCCTCAGGGATCTGATTGACACAAGTATTAAGTTTGGTGGAATGTGTTTTCTTTCCTAGGGAAAAATGTCCGAAGATCTATCCATGGTGTTGGCCAGATGATGTCTACCATGATGCTGAGCAGGAAGCAGTCCATCTTTGGTTCATCAAACATGAATGCCGTGGTTGTTCCTGAGCCAGCAGATAGGGGAAGAAGCATAGAAAATGAAAACATAGTAGTGATGGAAACAAAGCTGAAAATTCTAGAGATATTGCAGGTTAGAGCAAGTCAGTAGTTCTTGTAATCACATACTATGAGCCATGACTGTATGACACAATAGCTGCTTCTGCTGGTCATTTATGATAATGACTTTAGAGTTCATGATATGATAAAGAGTTTAGAGACTTAGAGAAAGGAAAGGAATGATAAAAGGCTAGAAAAGTCTGTAAATTGGCTAAACTGGGTACGTTCAACCTGTGGCCTATGGACTGCATGTGGCCCTGGACAGCTAGTAATGTAATCCCGTAAGATAATAAAAATATTTTAAAAAAAACAAAGGAAGTGTTTTATTTATATATATTGTATGTTTTATATGTGGCCCAAGATAATTCCTCTTTACTTAATGTGGCCCATGCAAGCCAAAGGATTGGACAATCTTGGGCAAGACTGATCATCTTTTCATTATTCCCTTCTTACACCTAGTTCATTCTAAACGTGCGACTGGATTACAGGATCTCCTATTTGCTCTCAGTGTTCAAGAAGGAGTTTGTGGAAGTTTTTCCCATGCAGGACAGTGCAGCAGATGGAACAGCACCAGCCTTTGACTCTACAAGTAAGCTCCAGCTTCTCCTGGTACTTTCCCCCTTTTTGATTTGAAGTCAGAAATCTTTTCTGCTTTCATTTTGCCTTAGTGTTCAGTAATGCTCTAAAGGTGGATGGATGTTTGATCGTTAAATGAAAATCTGGATCTACTGTGTGAAGATAGTATATCTGTAGGAAATGGGAATGTTTAGGATCATCATGATTTATTACAAAGAATGAGAAATGGCCATGTTCACTTCAACAGAAGATGGCTTTGAATGTAAGATACTCTCCCCTCCTCGCTGCCCCCAATTAAGGATTACACATATATAGAGAAAATTCATCTGCTCTGTTTTGTACAGCTTTGGCATATCTAAGACATTTTAAAGCTAAAGGGGGTGGGGGGAGAATCTACTTTTCTCATCACTTAAATATAGTGGTGATTGAGAAACAGTTGATGAGCTAGTTTAGATATTTCCTTGTCTTTTCTTTTTTGTCCCCCATTACCTCCCAGTTATATTTTTGTTTCGTATACATTTTCTTTCCTTCTAGCTGCAACAATGAATCTGGATCGGATTGGGGAGCAGGCTGAAGCCATGTTTGGGGTTGGGTGAGTTTTAATGTACTGGTTAGTTTTCCATTATTGATGTCGGTTGTTTTTTCCATACATAGCTAAAGCAATTTATCCTCTAGTACGGAGAGTTCAAAGCCAGAGGTTGATTATGATTTCTTCTTTCTTTTTCTCTTTGGGCTATAGGAAAACAAGCAGTATGTTAGAAGTGGATGATGAAGGTGGACGTATGTTTCTCCGGGTACTAATCCATTTGACAATGCATGATTATCCACCTCTTGTCTCAGGCTCTCTTCAGCTTCTCTTTAAACATTTCAGTCAGCGTCAGGAAGTCCTACACACCTTTAAGCAGGTAACGCTTAGTGTAACTCTTAGTGGTGGGTACATTTTGCAGTTCTGTAAATCCTTTCACTGTACAGTTCATTCTCCTTGGAACAAATTTACATGATGGGTTTATTTCTGCTTTGCTATTGAGCATGCTGCCTCTCTTTGGGGCTACTTATGATTTATGGAACTAGAAAACACCACTTTTTATCTATTTTGAAAAGTTTGGTATACCAGATGGGATGCCAATAGTTTTCTGGTATGTATGTTAAAAATATCAAAATGGCTGGACCCAGTCTATTTCAAATGGTAAATCAAGGAATTATTTATATTTAGCACACTGATGATTTATTTATTTATTTGTTTGTTTGTTTGTTTGTTTGTTTGTTTGTTTGTTTGATTTATATGCCGCCCTTCTCTGAAGACTCAGGGTGGCTTACAATGCATTAAGCAATAGCCTTCATACTTTTGTATATACCTGCTTAGTAGGGCTTTTGGCCCTCCCCTAAGTGGTGTTCTTTTTTATACAAAGTCAGCTTATTGCCCCACAATCCAGGTCCTCATTTTACCTACCTCGGAAGGATGGAAGGCTGAGTCAACCTTGAGCTTGGTGAGATTTGAACTCGCAGTAATTGCAGGCAGCTGGCAACTAAGTGCTACTTTAACAGCACTTAGTCCACTGCGCCACCAGGCTCTTGATGTGTTGACACTAACTATATAAAACCAGTGGTCATTTTTCTAGAGATACAGTGTTGGCGCACTGATGATTTACCTAGAGTGGGAATGAAATATCTGGAAGAAAACCACCAAACTCAAAGAGCACTATGGACCCCACACAGCAGAGAAATCATGATGATGTTACTATTTTATTTATTTATTAAAATTTGTATGCCACCATATCTCTATCATGTGAGGAGCAAGGTTCTATGAGCTGGTTTTACCCCTAATACCATCACAACCTCCAGTGGTTTCAACCCTATTCATAGTTCAACATAAAAGGAAGCTGTATGCTTCTTCAGGTGAATGTTATACTTTTACACCCTTTGACAAATCCACAAAGGTGACAATGGCGATATTGGGCTGTGACTGGAACTACTGCATGCCAGGAAGCAATGTGGCCCTTCTTTATTTAAATATTATTTCTGAAGGGATTTCTTTGTGGATCAGAAATATCTCTAGGTTATCATCATAAAAAGAAACATATCCCAAGCCTTAAATTCCATCAGACCTTATGAGAAAGACAAATGAATCATAAGCCATAGGCCTTCACCTTGTATCCCTTTGTGTTAGCCAGCAGCATAAGCAGAATGAACTGATGTTCTTTATGGTAACTTCCATCAGGTCCAGCTACTTATCTCTGCTCAAGATGTTGAGAACTACAAAGTGATCAAATCAGAGTTGGACAAACTTCGTATGATGGTGGAAAAGTCAGAACTCTGGGTGGAAAAGAAGGGTAACTCCAAGGGAGAAAATGGACCAGAAGGGGAGAAGAAAGAGAAAAAAGAGGTAAATTCACAACAGTTATAAGGCAGGGAACACAAAAGTAAAACTGGATTGAAAATCAGTGGGATTTTAATCCTCAATTTACATTGCAGTAAAGATTTACTACTGAATAAATATTTGGCAGGAAGCAAATTATGAATCTCTGAGGACTATCTAAAACAAAATATTATCCTAAACTTATCAGGAATAGTGGAAAGAAACCCAGTGAGGGAAATTATCAGCATTATTACTGTACTTTTCAGAGTATAAGACACATTTCCGCTCCCCCCAAAAGAGGGTGGAAATGTTGGTGTGTTTTATACACTGAATACAGCCATTTTTGGCCTCCCGAAACCCCGCCTCACACATCCTGTTTTTCAGAAAAATCAGGCCTGCAGAGAGTTTGGGTGGCCTGCAGAGTGCTCCTGGGGGCTGGGTAGGGCAAAAACGTGACACATGGGGGGTTGGGGATGCCAAAAATGGGCCCGTTTTTTGCAAAAACCTCCCCAACCGCCCATGCATTTCACAAAAATAGGATATGTAAAGGGTTTGAGAGGCCTGCCGAGTATTCCTGGAGGGCAAAAACTTTTTTTTTCTTGTTTACCGCTTTGAAATCTTGGTGCATCTTATATTCCGGTGCATCTTATAGTCTGAAAAATACAGTAAATACCATAATAATATAGCTTTGATAAACTATGCAGACTAATTCCATCAACTTAAACCCAGTTTGTAGGAGAGCAGATTTGTTTTTAAAGTTGGCCTAGTTTTTGGTAGTTGAACAGTATCAGGACAACTCATGGAAAATGAATCAAGGTGGATTTCCCCTCCTTTAACTTATATGTAGCCACCTAAATACTCTTTATCTTCTTTTCATCCTCCCAGCGTACTACAGATGAGGAACCTGGGACCCCTGGAGAAAAAAGCAGTGAGAACTATCAGCTCATAAAAGGGGTAAGCAGTTATATCTGATACTCTCACTAGACAAAATGTGGGAAAATATTGCTGACTCAAGCACATGGGGATGAAAGGGATTTGTTAACAAAAGCAAATGGAACACACTACAGAACAGGAGAGCTTTGTAATACAATATTATATAGTCCCAGGATACATATGTGTTGCCTGTGCCTTTGGCTGAGAGACTAAAATCTTTATTTTGAATATAGTTATAAGATGTATAAACCACTTGTTATTCACAAGAGACCCCGGAGCATTGTGCATAACTCAAAAAGACAAAATAACAACAAAACACTATTACTGTTCAGCCAGTGAAATATATACAGTAAATAAACTCTGAGCTTTCTTTGCAGGAGCATGAAGTTACTTTGAATTTATACTGAAAATCAAATCAAATCAAATCAGGATTAATCTAGTCCAAGTGTAATATATGAAGCTGAGGTACCAGAGGTGAGGGTTATTTGTGAGACAAAATTCTCCTTTATAAATTCTCAGGGCTTCTCTTCAGCATCCATGAAAGGAATTCCTACTCTAACTTCTTTCATTTACAGTTGTTGGAGTTTGAATGTTGAGAAGCACAATTAGTTTGCATGTAAATTAACAGAATGTGAGGTATTCTGTGCAACTCAGAACTTGATTAAGTAGGCATTTCCAAACAGATAGCTCAAAGCACTCCCAGTCAAAAGACATTATGCAGCTATATTGTCTATTCCACCAATTCTTCCTTAATTGATTTTTGGATTGAGTGAAAGAAAAAAGATGGAAGCAGTGGTGAGAAAAAACAGATGAATTACAAATGAAAAACATCATTTGGAGTGCTGTAAAATTCTGTGAACTGAAGCAGAACAATTGCATGATAAAAATCTCATTTTGAAGCTTTTTGTATTGCAAAGCTGCTGAAGCTACTTTCTCACCTTAGCCCTCCTACATGCAGTTGGAAGACAAAAATAAATCACCCACCAGGATTGTCATGTACTGTTCCATCACCAATCTGCAAGATAGGAATAGCAGTAATAAATAATATGGTGGGTAGGTTGTTCTCAGGTCCAGGCTGTGTTGCAAAAGGTGTCTAATACTGCTGACCAGCACTTAAAGTATTGCTACAAATTGTCCAGAGCTTGACCTGCCAAATCAGGACTACATGGTACCAGTGGATCATAAGCTACTGTTCCAAGCCACTAACTCTCCAACATACAATATGGAAAATCTGCTTTTGCTTCGGTAGGGCACATTTTAAGATATATTTTACTGTTTTATCCCAAATAAGAATCATGTTTGAAGGAATATAAATCCTTTGCTGTTCTCCTTGGGGGATACCTGTTATGCCTGATTCTAGTTATATTAAAACTAGGTTTTTGGATTTGAATCACCAAATCCAAAAACTTGGATTTGGTGATTCTTGACATTTTTCTCTTCCATCTCAGAAGACATCTATCAGTGCATTTCATTATGAACCACCTAAATAAATAAATAAATAAGTAAATAAATAAATAACCAATTAGTTGGTTCTTTTTGTACCTTTAACAAACTCTGTCTCCTCCTCTTTGTTTCTCCCTGTTTCTTTTTCACTCCCTTCTATTCTACCCTTGACCACAGCATTTCATGCTGCAGAAATATTATTGAGTTATTTTAGGGCTCCATTCCCGGGTTATTTTTCTTCCAGTTACTGTTTTTTGGTTGTGAATATTTTTGCATTGTTTCACATCTGCTGATACTTAATAGTATCCTTGGCTGCATAAGCGCAAGCAGAAAAACAATAATAATAATAAAAGGCTGCTGGCGTGACCTCACATCAGCCTCCTCGTCGGGATCAGCCATGATCCACGCAGGCCGCTGGCGGGCCACAACATTCCGCCTCTAGTAATGTTTCATCCTATCATGTTTTTTTTAAGGAGTACAAAAAAAATTGTCCCACAGAAAGGGGTCTTATAATTTCACAATCTTATTTCAAATCCATCTTTACCCTTAGTTTGTCTATATAAACTTAAATGTAAGGATGTTATATATATATATATATGTATAGTATGTGTATATGCATGTGTACGTATGTGTATACACACACACACTTATACCTATACATAACATCCTTAAACTTGTATTTAAAACTTCTTTCCCTAAGGATTGAAGGAACTCACTGGTATTATAAAACATATCCCTCCAAAGGTTCTTAATAGTTGAAAGGAAATTAAAAGCAGTTTCCAAAAGTGGTTAAGAAACAAGGCTTTGTATCCATACAAATAGGTTGTGCGAATGAGCTTGATTGAAATCTCTTGACTAGCTGTCTGGCTGCCCATCTCGGCTGCAATACTGTCCTCACTCCTTCAAGGATGTCTACTTTCCCTCCTCACCAGAAGTGTGGAGTATTTTTCTCTTATCCCGTCTTTCATTAGCTGTTTTCTTTATTATGTCCAGATTCTGGAGCGACTAAATAAAATGTGTGGTGTTGGTGAGCAGATGCGAAAAAAACAGCAGCGTTTGCTGAAAAATATGGATGCTCACAAAGTGATGCTGGATCTGTTGCAAATCCCTTATGAGAAGGTAGGAAGAAGCAGGTGGAAGATGGACACTTGGTTGGAATAGCAGAAGGTGGGGGCTCTTAGGTTCTTTTTGGACAATAAATTTATTTTAAAGGCATTATTTGGGGAATTGCCTAGTCCAATCTTCCTTAAAAATGGTAATTATATATCTAATTCTTTCCTTATTTCCATTTTCTTGAAAGCTTCCAAAGAAGGAAATTGTGCAGTTTTTCTTGGCAGCTGACTTTTCTTTTGTTTTGAACATATGCAGGGTGATACCAAGATGTTGGAGATTTTAAAATTAACCCACCAATTCCTACAGAAATTTTGTGCGGGCAACCAAGAAAACCAGACCCTTCTCCATAAGCATCTCAACTTGTTCCTTACTACTGGGGTAAGAAAGAAGGGACAAATAAAAGAAGGTGGAAATGTCCAAAACAACAACAACGTGTTGGAAAAGTTAAATTCTGTTAATTCTCCAATTTCTGCTCAGATTAATTTGCATAGTCTTGACAATAAATATAATAGCTTCATTGCTTCAAATGATTTATAAGGCCAAACAGGGCTGGGCTTGCAGTTTAGTCATAATGAATCATGTGATTCACATAGCAGGTTGAGAAGGGCAACAGACTGCTTCCCATCTGCTGCTTAGGGGTCCAATCATAATTCCTACATCCATGTCTTTTTCAGAGTCGCTCCAGCTACTGCAGCTGTCACTACGGCCCACTAGCTTACAAGAAAGCAGTTGGCAGCACTCCTAAAACTTTGCTTTCCAAACTTTAAAGCTCTCCATTGCTCAGCAAGGCTCTCTGAATAAAATTGTGTCAGAGAATTTTTGCCTTGGTGGCAAACAATGTTTAAAAATTTAAATTAGTTGCTCTCTGCAGATGCTGTCTATAAGGACCTCTATTACAATAGTGTTTTCTGAGAAAGGTTGCTTTTCTCAGAATGGTAAATAGGACATTAACATGCCCTAAAATACTGATGTTGCTATTCCAACCTCCATTGTAGCAAAAACATTTCAAAGAGTTGCAGCGAATGAGGATGACACCTAGGGGGAAGGGGGAAACAGGTTCATGATTAGGGCCGTAAATTATGTGGGGTCAGAGTTGGCTTCATTTGGGTATGTGGGGACATGGAGCTCCTAATAGAGCCTCCATGTCCCCACATAAGAGCCTCAGATAGCTCGACGGGCTAGATAGCCTGTTATTAACACCCAGCTGTCTGCAATTATGCGAGTTCGAGGCTCAAGGTTGACTCAGCCTTCCATCCTTTCTAAGGTAGGTAAATTGAGGACCCAGTTTATGGGGGCAATAAGCTGACTTTGTATAAATATACAAAAGTATGAAGGCTATTGCTTAGCGCATTGTAAGCCGCCCTGAGTCTCCGGAGAAGGGCGGCCTATAAATCTAATTTAAAAAATAAATAAATAAATAAATAAATAAATAAATAAATAAATAAATAACTGGATTTCTTTTGAAGTTTGGCTCCAGGCTCATGATTTAATCTGGTCCAAACCCTGACAGCGGGTGGACCTATAGATCCAGCTCAGGTGGCGCAATATCATATATTACCCCTGAAGTCAAATTAATATGGACTTTTTATAAAAACCAAGCCATTGTGAAGAATACAGTTATTTATGAAATATGAATTGCATTTACCCCCATTAAGGGGTAAAGTGTTTGGCAAGTGTTTGGATTGCTCCTTGGGTGAACCCTTTGACCTTGTCTGTTGAAAACAGATAGTATAATATCTTGCTATTTTGAGGTGGGAAACATATAAAAATACAACACAAGTCTTTAAATAGGTATATCAATTTAATAAGCTGCCGGACTAATGTGGTAGTCCAGATAGGAAGCATGACCAGATGTACTTATTTAGCGTAAGATTACATTGGGAGACAATATTCTTTGCGCCTCTGCATATGATCATGCTGGCCACATGATCACGGAAGTGTCTTCTTTGGATAATACTGGCTTTCCTGGCTAAGAAACAGAGATGACCATCACACCCTAAAGTTGGAAATGACTGGACAGGGGAAAGCTTTATCTTTACTTTTACCTTTTATATTAGAAGAATCTTGCAAACCTGGACGTGCTTTTCTCCCTTTTCACGTTTACAACCCAAGAAATTAGGGAGGGTCTCTTCTGAGATGTTTGCCATTGTGACATTCCTTTTGTGGCTGACCATTCTCTGGTTGTAGCTGTTTCCCCTGTCTCTGAGGTCATTCCCCCACACAAAGACAATTCCACTCAGAGGAATGATCTCAGAAGACATCTATCAGACCCTTCCTATTCTCAGATAAGGTGGGTGCTTTACTTTCCATCTTCTATTTTATTCTCACAACATTTTGAGATTGCACCTGACTATGGTAACCAGAAGGGATTGGAAATTGGGCTTTTCCTCAGAGTTGATACTAGATGAACAGACTAATAAAAATAAAAGATATTAAGATTAATGCTACTGCATAATCTCTTTGGAGCCAAAGGCTCCAATCAGTTTTTAAATAATGTGTTGATTATTTTAAGACAAAAATATTAATTATTTGAATCGAATGTCATTAAATTTACCAGTGAATGCGAATGTCAGGCTTGAAAATTAAGTACTTGCCACAAAATATATGGGTAACTGAAGCTGTACATAAAAAACAAAAACAAAACAACCCTGCTTTTTGGTGTGTAGAAAATACGGATCAATATGGATGGTGGTTTTAATTTCTGGGTATTTTATAACTATTTTTGCAGAGCTTGCTACACTGAGTGGAACCTTATCCAAACCAATGTATCTCCTTTCCAAATAAACTTCATAATCTCTATAAAAAAGTTAACTTTATTTGATTTTCATCATATTATTACTTCCCATGTATTGAATGATTTGTACTTTCTCTCATGTTAAAAACTACAGTTTGTTAACAAATTCTGGAGTGTCTATGGCAGCTCTTCCAAATGTTTTACCACATGTATGTAATCTACACATTACACATCAGGTTTAGATACATATGAGTGATGACAATTTTTTCTTGTCAGCTTATGGAAGCAGAGACAATGCAGCACATCTTTCTGAACAATTATCAGCTGTGCTCTGAGATCAGCGAAGGGGTGCTACAACATTTCATCCATTGTCTGGCTACACATGGCCGCCATGTTCAGTATCTTGACTTTCTTCACACTATCATCAAGGCCGAGGGCAAGTACATTAAGAAATGCCAGGACATGATCATGACTGAGGTGAGTTTCCAGATCTCTGGGAAAAGAGAAACAGGATAAAATACATAGAAACAGACTAGGAAATGTTTACACATAAATAAGGGGTAGCCATTGTCGATTAGCAGGGGAAAACCAGGTAATTTAGTAAGAGGCCCTGAGAAATTGCAGGGTGAGGCTCTGATCTGGACTATCCCCATTCCTGCATCAAGAACTTCAGGAAGTATTTGTTCCTCACAAACCTCTTGCTCAGCCTTCCCGAAACATGAAATACAAAGTACCAAGATAGTACAGTATCTTAAGATACTGTACATTTTTACAGATAGTAAAAATGAGCCTTGGAAAAATAACGAGGCAGCCTGTCTGATCTTATAATCAGATGTGAAGTTTTCCTCCAAATGTCTGTCAAGCTTTAATAATGAAAGTTTGAACCTTGGTGAACCTAAGGTTACAATCTTCCAAACTGGGAGTTGATTTGTTAAATGGCTATTAATATATAAATCTATAGGGACACATTAAGCAATTTAGCAGATTTAATGTAACTATTTTTTTTTTCAATTTTGTAATGCATATACTTACTCTATACATTTATTCCCATATATAAAATGGTTGCCAAATTACATAACACAAACAGAGCTGTAATGCTGAGTGTATGGGGATGCTATTACTCAGTGCAACAGATGCCACATCCAGATGTTCAAATATTCATACCCATTTCCCATCCCTTCTATTCTTGCTTGCTGTTTTGTAACCAACTTTTTCATGTATTTTTTATTCATTTGATCTGAGCTTGATTAGTCAATGGTCAGGGATGATGGGGATTGTGGTGGAAAAGATGTAGAACCAGGTTGGGGATACCTCTGTTAAACTGTATAGCAATGTATAAGAACCATTCTAATTCAATGTTTTTCAGACTTGGCAGCTTTAACATCTCTAGGCTTCACTACCCAGAGTTTTACCAGCCAGCATTTTAAAGTCACCAATTTTGAAAAGACTTAGGTTCTCCTTGGTATGGTTTAATCTTCCCCCTACTAGGGGAAATACAAATTTGTATTAAGATTTTTAAAATTTGTAAATTGGAAGAGTAGCTGTTGCATAACAATTCTGTCATATTTTGTCCCAGGACAGCTAATGCCAGGATATAGAATTTTATTTATCTGATAGTATTTGTATACTTCCCCCATATAATGGAATTTAGGGGAAAATAATATTCTAGAAGGAAACAGATATACTGCACTTGGAGCCAAACAAGCAAGGATGACATGCTGTTATGGTTATTTCAATCCCAGGAGCTTCAGACCATACTGTCTTAAAAAATAAGGGGCAAGAGGAAAAAAAGATTCAATATAGGAAGATATATCCTGTTGGTAGATTTGCTCTGTATGTATTATGAGTAAACTCTACTATGATATTAACGGAAAAAGTGTTAGGATCTAGCTGACTTTGATTGATCCTGAAAAAGTTAAGCATGGTTGTACCTGGCTAGTATTTGAATGGAGGACCCTATTCAGGGCTATACATAATTAATTAATTAATTAAAATTTTATACCGCCCTTCTCCTGAAGGACTCAGGGCGGTGCACAACCATAATAAAAACCAATATATACAATAAAATTTAAAAAACAATTAAAACAAATAAGATAATTTGGCCCTTTTTTAAAAAAAAACCCCAAGATTAAAATACCCATTTAAAATTAATTATCTCGTCAGCCCGGCCTGTTGAAATAGTAAAGTCTTAAGGGCACGGCGGAAGGTATGTAGGGGATCATACGTATCTCAGGGGGCAATTCATTCCAAAGGGCGGGAGCCCCCACAGAGAAGGCTCTCCCCTTGGAGGTCACCAGTCGGCATACTTTGACCAACAGCAACCTGAGGACTCCCTCTCTGTGGGAGTGTACTGGCCAGTAGGAGGCTATCAGTGGCAGAAGGCGATCTCACAAGTACCCAGGTCCTAAACCATGGAGCGCTTTAAAGGTGGTAACCAACACCTTGAATCGCACCCAGAAGACCACTGGGAGCCAGTGCAGCTTGCGCAGGAGAGGTGTTACATGGGTGTGTCGTGTCGCCCCCATAATCACCATTCTGGACCAGTTGGAGCCTCCGAGTGCTCTTCAAGGGGAGCCCCATGTAGAGAGCATTACACTAGTCCAGACGGGATTGAAAGATTGAAAGAATGGTCTAAAAAGATGTAATAATGAATTCTTGCCAAGACAGTTACATAGATGTAACCACCAGGGATTGAGCTCAACCCAGTGAGCAGGTTATGGCACATGAGAAGTAGGCTGGAGAGAGCCACAAAGTAGATATTTAAGAGGGTTTTGTTCTTTTTCTTAGATACCTTGTCTCTTTGCTGCAGATTACCAATGCTGGAGATGATGTTGTGGTGTTCTATAATGATAAGACGTCCCTGGCCAACATGTTGGAGATGATGACAGCAGCTCGGGATGGGATAGAGGAGAATAGTCCCCTCATGTACCATATCTCTCTGGTGGATTTGCTGGCTGCCTGTGCTGAAGGCAAAAATGTATATACAGAAATCAAATGCACCTCTCTGCTGCCTTTGGAAGATGTGGTGCGAGTAGTCACTCACGAAGACTGCATTACTGAGGTAATGGAAGGATGCACAGTAGATGTCATCTATGGCTGAGAGATGGTTCTGTAGTTATTATGGGTTTCTATCCCCATGTGATGAGGCCAGACTCCATATGAAGAAAATGTGTTTTCTAGATATATGTCACCTGTTGTTGTTATGTCATGTCTGACCCATCATGACCCCATGGACAAGGTCATGTCTGACCCATCATGACCCCATGAACAATCTTCCTCCAGGCTTTCCTGTTCTCCACCATCCTTTGAAGTCCATTTAAACTCACACCTACTGCTTCAGTGACTCTATCCAGCCACCTCATTCTCTGTCGTCCCTTTCTTCTTTTGCCCTCAATCTTTCCCAGCATTAGGCTCTTCTCCAGTGAGTCTTTCCTTCTCATTAGGTGGCCAAAGTATTTGAGTTTCATCTTCAGGATCTGGCCTTCTAAAGAGCAGTCAGGGTTGATCTCCTCTAGGACTGACTGGTTTGATCGCCTTGCAGTCCAAGGGACTCGCAGGAGTCTTCTCCAGCACCATAGTTCAAAGGCCTCAATACTTTGGCACCTAACCTTTCTCATGGTCCATATATGTCACCTATGCTTGGGCAAAATAGATAGGTTTGCCAAAGTAAGAAAACAATGATCTGTAAACACTGGCCAGGTTCAGAAAGTCCTGTTCAATTACCATTGGGTGGCATTATAGCTAGTAATTATAAAAATGAAAGACTAATAGTAAGATCTCTCTATCAACTCACATAATTCTATCTCTTTGAAGAATTTAAGGGTGTTGTAGGATTAGGCTTGCAATTAAGTTGTCCAGTACCTTCCTTACCAGAGAGGCTACCAGAGGTATATGAATCATGAAGATTATGGTATTATTTTTCAGCCTTATCTTCAATAAGCGGAGAAACGGAGAAGACGCCTAGAGAGCGGTTGGAGGGCCAGTCGCTCTGAATCTGACTTGACACTAGTAAGAGCTCACATTAAGACTTACTTAGTGGCGATAAAAGCGGCAAAATCTAACTATTTTGCCGCCCTTATCGCGTCATCAGATAATCGCCCAGCCGCCCTGTTTAGGGTGACCCGCTCCCTCCTTCATCCGGGAGCATGGGAGGATCCCTTGCAGGGTCGTGCTGAGGATTTTGTTCAATATCTGGATGATAAAATAACTCAGATTCGGGATGACTTGGCCGCTGACTGGGTTAGTTCGGGCGGGGTGACTGAGGCAGGTCTTGAGAGTGTTATCTGGGCTGAGTTCGATCCTGTGGCTCCCGAGGACGTGGACAGGACCTTGGGGAGACTGAACGCAACCACATGTTTATTGGACCCGTGTCCCTCCTGGTTGGTGCTGGCCTCCCGGGAGGTTACACTGGCTCCACAAGGCTGGCTCCAGGAGATTATAAATGCTTCTTTGAGTGAGGGTGCCCTACCGGCCGCCTTGAAGGAGGCGGTGGTGAGGCCCCTCCTCAAGAAGCCCTTCCTGGACCCGGCTATTTTGGCTAATTACTGTCCAGTCTCCAACCTTCCCTTTTTAGCGAAGGTTGTTGAGAGTGTGGTTGCATGGCAGCTCCCTCGGTACCTGGATGAAGCTGTCTATTTAGACCCGCTCCAGTCCGGCTTCAGGTCTGGATACAGCACCGAAATGGCATTGGTCACGTTGGTGGATGATCTCTGGCGGGCCCGGGGTAGGGGTTATTCCTCTATCCTGGTGTTATTAGACCTCTCAGCGGCTTTTGATACCATCGACCATGGTATCATGTTGTGCCGGTTGGAGGGACTGGGGGTGGGAGGCACCGTTTTATGGTGGTTCTCCTCCTACCTCTCCGACCGGTCGCAATCTGTGTCGACAGGGGGGCAGCGGTCGACCCCGAGGCGCCTAGTGTGTGGGGTGCCGCAGGGAACGGCCCTCTCGCCCCTCCTGTTCAACATTTATGTAAAGCCGCTGGGTGAGATCATCCGTGGTTTTGGGGTGGAGTTCCACCAGTACGCTGATGATACACAGCTATACATTTCCACCTCAGACCACCCCAACGATGCCGTGGAAGTGATGTCCCAGTGCCTTGAAGCCGTGCGGGCCTGGATGGGGAGAAACAGGCTTCGACTCAACCCCTCCAAGACCGAGTGGCTGTGGCTGCCGGCGTCCCGATATAGCCAGCTGACACCATCGCTGGTTATTGGGGGCGAATCATTGGCCCCCACGGAAAGGGTGCGCAACTTGGGCGTCCTCCTGGACCCACGGCTGTCTTTGGAGGATCATACGACAGCTGTGGCCAGGGGAGCTTTCTATCAGGTTCGCCTGATACGCCAGTTGCAGCCCTTTCTAGATCGGGACTCCCTACGCACAGTTACTCAGGCACTCGTCACCTCTCGCCTGGACTACTGCAATGCTCTCTACATGGGGCTCCCCTTGGGGTGCACCCAGAGGCTCCAACTGGTGCAGAATGCGGCCGCGCGGGGGATTATGGGAGCGACGGGACACTCCCATGTGATACCTCTCCTGCGCTAGCTGCATTGGTTGCCGGTGGACTTCCGGGTGCGTTTCAAGGTGTTGGTGATCACCTTTAAAGCGCTCCATGGCTTAGGACCAGGGTACTTACGGGACCGCCTTCTGCCACCAATAACCTCCCACCGGCCGGTGGGCTCCCACAGAGATGGTCTCCTCAGAGTGCCGTCAGCTAGACAATGTTGGCTGGCGACCCCCAGGGGGAGGGCCTTCTCTGTGGCAGCCCCTACCCTCTGGAACGATCTTCCTCCAGAACTGAGAACAATTGCTGACCTCCGGACTTTTCGTCGGGCCCTAAAAACTCATCTCTTTCAGCTCGCTGGTCTAGCCTGACCCCCGTTGAATTTTTAAGATTTTGTATCGTAGGGTTGTGTATTTTAAATATTTAATGGTTTTAATTTTAGCCAAAGTTATATGGATTTTTAAAAAATTTTTTTTAACTTTTATGTACTGTTTTTATCTGGCTGTCCACCGCCCTGAGTCCGCAAGGAGAAGGGCGGTATACAAATCTAAACAAACAAACAAATAAATAAATAAATAAATAAATAAATAAATAAGGGGCTCTTTACAAGAATAAAATGGATTTACTTCCTTGATACCCTATCATCTTTCAGACAAAAGCAGGATGTCAGATTGATGATCATGTTACGAACTGCTACTTGGCCAAGTCCCTGTTTTGATTTTTACAGATGTAGACAATTTTCTCAAGCGCATAAATGGTCTTGATAAAGAGGAAAGCACTATCCTCCCGGCCTTGCACCCCCAAAAGAGTGATGAGTGCATAGGAGCTTTGGTTCTATTCTTGCAACATGCCCACTCTTTTAATCCATGTCTCTTTTACTCTGGTCTTTCAGGTGAAAATTGCATATGTCAATTTTGTCAATCATTGCTATGTAGACACAGAGGTGGAGATGAAGGAAATCTATACCAGCAACCACATCTGGACACTGTTTGAGAACTTCACCCTTGACATGGCTAGGGTAAGTCTTGAAATTTATGGCCCCAAACATGTGAACAGGTAGCTACCTAAATTGATGCCTCCACTTTGTCCAAATTGGTGCCATCAAAACATATGCAAAGGATATCAGACTGGGGAAATTTGAACTAGTTTAATAAATTAGTGAAAAGAGCTTCCTACATAGCAACTGATAATCTCTGAAATTCAGTGCTAAAAGTGCTTGGTTGCTCATCGATAAAAAATAGATCCAATCACTTTCATTAGTAAGTCCTTAATGATTCCTTAAAGATGATTAATGATTAATTAGTACTAATTATCATTAATTATAATAATAAACATTAGGATTATGGTTCATTATTAACTAATAATAACCAAAAGCAGAAAAAGCAGCAGCAGCTCCAGTTTTGGGAGTGCATACCAGTTGTAGGGAACAGTGTTGGGCAAGGAACTTGTCTCATCTCTTGCTGTGAGTATCCCAGACGTATCTAGTTCGCTACTCTTAAGTAGGTAATTGTCTGATCCAGAAGGGCTGTTTATATATTTATATAAAATTGCCACCCCAATAAAACCCCTATATTATAATTAATTGAACCCAAACTATTTTTGTTACACTTTCCATTAGGGTACCCTGAGATGATGAAGTGAGCTGTGGCTCATGAAAGCTTAACCCTTTAAAAAAAATAAAAATCCAAAAGAGTGCTATCAGAGTCCTGATTCCCCACCCCCCCACCATAGACTAATGACCGTAGCTTTCCTCCTACAGGGAAACAAAGCAATATCCTCTGGTTATGTGTACTATCTTACAAAGAGGTTGGCCATGGCAACTAGCAATTCTAATGTAGTAAACCTTTGAATATTAAAATTTGAAGCCTACTAACACAGTTGCCATCATCATGCCATGCTTGTGAAGTCCCTCTCTCTGGTGTTGGCCAACGGAATGCTCAGTTCAAGAACTAAGCTTTTCATACGTTCAGCATGCCAGAGGTCAAAATGCCATTCTTTGAACAAGATAATGTTTTATTACATTGTCTATCAGGATCACAGGTTACACACATTTGTTCCTGCTTGGCAGAAGGCACAGCCCTGGGAACTCTCTGCCAAGGTTTGCCATTCAAAAAGATTGATGCCATACAGTAGACAAAAAGCTCGTTCTGTGCTCATCGCACCATGGAACTGCTCAGCTATCTGAATGAACTAATCCATGGTTAAGAGTTGTAACATTGTGAACTGCAAAAACTCATCTCTGCCAACCAACGATTAGGATGCATGAAAGGCAATTCTGTCACACCTACAGCCTCTCCCTGCAGCATGGGACTAATGATAGGATAGAGCTGCTGTAAGGATTTTTTTTAGATGATAATGAGAAGATGCTTAATGTTGTTTAAATTTTGTTTTATTTCTTCCTTCAGGTATGCAAAAAACGTGAAAAGCGCTTGTCAGATTCTGCCTTGGAGAAATATGTGCTGACTGTGGTGCTGGACACAATCAATGCATTCTTTAGCTCCCCTTTCTCTGAGAATAGCACTTCTCTACAGGTACAGTTGAAACCTTGAATCTATTTTCCATTTCCTTTTGTAAGTAAGAATAATTGTTTGAAATATAATAGAATGTGTCCACTCCTGATAACTCTGAAATATGACATCTGTCGACAATACTAAATTGCTACATGTTTCTTTTTTGATGAAAAAAGAACCCGAGAAGCAGAATAATCTTCACGTTCATTAATATATAGACTTTTTAAATCTTTTGATCTTAATTTTAGAATGGTAATTTGTAATTGAGTTGATCCTGGATTCTGTTTAAAGTGCTAATTTAACAGTTGTCACTCTTAAGATGATAAAACAGGATGAGCGAGAGGGTGAATCCATAACTGGATATCTCAGCTTACTTGTTTTTAAATAACGATAGGTAATTAGAACAATACAAAAAGTGTTAATCTTTTCCCTTGTGCCATTTTTCCCATTCAGGTTTTGCCTTTTCTGTGAATGTCATTAGTGACTTCTTCACTGGAGGAGAATATCTTGGACTGGGACAAATTAATTGCCATCAGTTAACCATCCCAGAGTGGGGCAAAGTATTAATTGCCTAAATATTATTTCAGACCTGAGTTATGTCCCATATCACAATTGCATTTTTTAAAAAATATTGTGGGTCTTGTAGACTTACCTCTTTGCACCCTGGGTGGAGCTGCAATAGAAATAAAAGCAGGATTTCAGCAGAGGTCCTTAAATGTTTCCTCTCCCTTTCAGACACACCAGACTATTGTGGTGCAACTCCTCCAATCTACCATGAGACTTTTGGAATGTCCTTGGCTGCAGCAGCAGCAAAAGAGTTCAGTGGAAACGTGTATTCGCACGTTGGCTATGGTTGGTAAGGAGCAACACTTATCCATCGCTTTAGAATGAGGCAGGGCAGACTTTAGACCTGCAGGATCTTTCTCAGATCCACCAGCAGAAGCTGCTTCAAAAGGCATAGATTTGATTACAGAATACATAATAATAATCAATAATCATCATAACAATCATAATAATTAAGTCACCATCTTCTTGCCATTTCAGCTGTATAAAATGGAGAGTGGGAGTTATGGCTGCCATTGTAAAACACATTAACACGCACTGTAGCCATCAAAAGTTGCTTAAATGGGTGGCATAAAAACTGTAATAAATAAGTAAATATATAAATATAAGGAAAGCAGGCCAAATGTTTTGTCCATCCTTGAACAATACAGTTTACAAGTGAGGAAAGAATGGCATATTCCTGCATTATATAGCAGATTAAAAATTGTGAGAATTCTCTGAGTATGCAATTAACAGTGTATACAGTACAATGTGACCTTTATTTTTGGGGTGTGATCTTTATTTTATATAGTTTGGAGAATAACCAAGGTTGTTGTGTACTGGCCAATTTACTGTTTGAACCCAGTATCATCCTTGTCATCAGTGCTATACTTAAAATATTTTCCTCAATAGAAATGTTTTGTTCTTTCAGCAAAAAGCCGGTCTATTGCCTTACCCATGGATTTGGATGCCCATGTCAGCTCCCTGCTAAACAGCAGTTTGATTAGCAATGCCCAAAGGAACGCTTCCAACTATAAGACAGCATCCCGTACTTTCCCTCGGGTTTCAGCTACAACCAATCAGTGGGACTACAAGAACATCATTGAGAAGCTGCAGGTACAAACTCATACTGGTTTTGAGGGACCACTATATGCTTCTCTCTTAATCAAGCGTATCTCAAAAACAAGAATTTAAATGACCCTATTCTAACCCAGCTCCCCAAACACGACAAACCCCCTGTATTTAAATCAATGATTCCTTTATTAGGAATGCCAGCAGCCCCGACAAAAAATGTTTCTCTCTCAACGCAGGCTAACAATTCTGCCTGGCAGGGAGATGAGTAATGGTCTGCCACATCTATTCATCTCTGCCCCCTGCCTTTTATCCCCAGAGCTAGGGTGGGCTTCTCTAACAGTGGTGGCTCTTCCATCCTAAGGATTGGCCTATAGATTTCCACTGCTCTCCTCTCCTCAGCCTTTTGCGCCTCCGTGCTTCAGGCATTGGGTCCAGCTGTTCCTCCTCTTCCTCATCAGCCACCTCCAGACCTGGGGACTGTTAACTCTCCACCTGAGGGCTGATGGACGACCCAGGCTCTGCCTCTGTCTCTCTCTCTGACAACTCCATTCCCTCTTCCCCCTTGGAGCTCTCAGGTTGCCTAGATGCTGACCCTCCTCATCTGATTTGGCTGCTGGAGGGGACAGGGGTTGACAGGGCACAACAGATCCTCTGGAGTAACTCAAATTCTATACTTCTATACTCCAGAAGCTTGGATAATTTGTGTATATTCCCTGGGAATTTGGGTTGCAATGTGCTGGAGCTCTGATAGACTGATAAGTTGACATTTTATTATTGTATTGTTTATGGTTGTTTGTTGGTATAATACATATATTGCAGTTTTGTATTTTTATTGTTAGGCTTTGTTTCTGCTTTTTTTTAAGCTAGTGGTTCTCAACCTGTGGTCTACAGACCCCTCCGGGGCTGCAATGTCATCACAGGAGCTCCATAAAGGCTTGAATAAATGTTATGATTTAAATCTTGAGTTAAGTCTTGAGTTAAATCTTGATGGTCCGTGGCTATAGTTTGTGGCCACAAAAAGTCATGAAGGTATTTAAAGGGTGATGTGGTGTGGTGTGGTGTGGTGTGGTGTGGTGTGGTGAAAAAAGATCGAGAACCATGGTTTTAAGCCTTTCAGAATACCTTGGTTGAGTTGAGTAGTCACATCAATGTTTTAAATAAATAAATAAAATTTAGCATACTCTGGCTTGCTTTGTGTATCTGTTTTGCTTCCACTTATTTGGAGAGAGGCACTTCTAATAGCTTTACATTGTTTTACAGGGTAATCTCAGGATCACAAAACACTAGTTTTTGAATTAACAAATAAATAATAGCTCAACACTGAAAATTCTATGCCATTACAGGATATTATCAATGCCCTAGAGGAGCGCTTGCAACCTCTGGTTGAAGCTGAACTCTCAGTCTTGGTGGATGTCCTGCACTGTCCAGAACTACTTTTCATGGAAGGAACTGAGGCCTATCAACGTTGTGAAAGTGGTGGCTTTCTCTCTAAGTAAGTAGGCTCTCTAGCTATAGAAAAATGTAGACTTTGAGGAACACTCCCAACTTTCTCATTATTGCTCATAAAATTTTTGTGAGACAAGGGCCTATTTGTTGATTTATTGAATTGGATGTATGCTCCTACTGATCCAGTTACAGCAACCAAGTTAGATTATATCAAACAACCAATTTTATATTAAGCAGATGTCATGCCATAATTTATGGCAATCAGGAATCATCTCCTAAAAAACAGGAGTCAGAAGAACAGAGAAAAAATACAGGGCATATACTGGGAAGAGGCGTAAATAGATTTTAGAACTTGGCAGAGCTGAGACAATTATATTAATGTGCCCGTTTAAATAAAGAATCCAGACTATTTCTTAACACAGCTAGTTTTTATCTGTGGTGGAGTGAATACTGTATTTCTGTGTAGCAGGATTATGGTTTGAATTCATTTTTTAAAAAATCATCATCTAGGTTAATCCAACACACTAAAGACCTGATGGCAACTGAAGAGAAGCTTTGCATCAAAGTATTGAGGACGCTGCAGCAAATGCTGGTGAAAAGGAACAAATATGGAGACAGGGTGAGTAGTTAAGAATGCTTATTTTTACCTGGATATGAGGTCTATTTGCCAAATATGTTTCTTATTCTTTATTGTGTTTTCTGAAAATGCTTGAGTCTTCTCTTAATCAAAGCTCTTTAGGATAAATAAATCGAACTTTGCAGGATATACATTCTGATGCCCTCTTTTCACACTGACCATCCAGCTTTTAAGAGGAGGACAGTGGCTTTCCTGCGTGTACTGCGTGTACTGCCTCCAGAAACAAGTTCTATGCACTTGATTAACTTGTTCTTCATGCGTTCATGTCCAAGAATCAAATTCTTTAGAAAAAACATTCAGCAAAAAAACCATATAATTGATCAAGTTTCTTTTTTTTAATGCTAGGGCAATACATTGAGGAAAATGCTTCTGGCTAATTACTTGCAGACCAAAAAAGCTGGCTCCAAGGGTGAAATTGTTGACTCTTCTGGTATTGGTAAGTGGTGAACCAGTATTAAATTGTGTCTTCCCTCATTTCTTCTTTGCGCTCCTTATACATATATCTTCAACTACTGGGTTTTTTTTTTTTTTTTTGCTACTTAACTGTCATCATCTTTATCATTTTACCCATTGTTTATCCACTGCAGGATGAAGGCCTCTTCCGCATGTTTCCAACCAATAAGGTCTTGAGCTTTCTTTTGCCAATTGGCAAAATAAACTGTACGCAGCTGATATTGAATAATTTTTCCACGGTTTTTTTTTTTAAAGTAAACATATGTTTATTAACTAGATGTATATCCTATCTTTCCTCTGGGAGGTCAAGCTGTTGTACATAGCATTTTCTCCCACAGATTTTCTCTATTAGAAAAACCCTGTATGGTAACTTGATCTGAGAAATAGTCATTAACCTAAAGTCACTCAGTAAGCTTCCATAACTGAGGATGGACATAAATCTAGATATCCAGAGTTGCTCAACAGTGAGATGGGTGGCATATAAATTTAATAAAGTAATAAATATCCCTGGTCTTAATCACACCTTAATCACTGATATATTGTATTCTGTTTATTCTGATTATTGATCCTTCTACCTCATGTTTGCATTGAATGTTAAAGATTATATTTGGGGTCTTTTGTGTGCAAAACATATGTTGTAATGCTGAGATACCAAGGGCTGCATAAGGATTTCCCCCATTGCAGGAGCTATTTGTGGTCACACAGAGGAGAGACTGAAAGCTAAAGCAACAATTATTGCAAATAGACTTTATGAATGCAAATTGTTTTAAGGTTACTACTTAGGTGGCTAATAATGTACTCCTAATACAATTTAACTGAGGGCCAGTTTAGTTTAGGTGTTGGACTAGAAATCGGGACATTGTTTTCTAGTGTTCCCTTAGGCTCAGAAACCGGGAGACAATGTATTCTAGTGCTCCCTTAGGCCCAGAAGCTAACTGGGTGACTTTGGCTCAGACACTGTCAGTCCAATTCACCTTTCTGGTTGTTATTGTGGAGAAAATAAAAAGTGGGAGTATTAAGGACAACACCTTGATGTGTATAAATAAAGATGGGATGTAACATCTAATAATTGTATTAGTGATTTTGCATTTTTTTTCCTTGAATGGTAATATATGCTGCTTGAAACAAATTGTTAATGAAACATAATATTTGCATATCCAAGGGAGATACATTACCCAATACATCAGCTTTTCTCCCCTTAGTAATTTGGCTATATATTTTAAACTTGTTGAATGGCCTCCTTTCCCTTTAATGTGTATTTGCATACAGGACAAGACCAGGACTGGTCAGTCATTGCTGCTGTTCAGTGCCGACTGGACAGAGAAGGGGCTACCAAGCTGGTGTCTGACCTTATCATGAACACCAAAAATGAGAAGATTTTTCAGGAGAGCATTCGCTTGGCTATTCGACTGCTTGATGGTGGCAACACAGAGATACAGGTATTGCATTTGTTTCCATTATGGTTCTGGTGCATTGCAAATTCAGAATAACTTCTAATGCCATTCCCTAAGTGTGGGATATAGCATCTCATCCAACACTTAATCAAATGTTTTTTATTGCGTCCGTCAGAAATGTAACTGCATAATTCATTTTCCCAAATAACATGTGCTCCCTCTGCTGGCTTCTTTAGGGCTTGCTAGGACAAATTCAACATTTTTTATTTTGTTCTTTATTTTGGAAAAGAAAGTATGTCCGGCTGATTATATCTATTGGTTCTATTATAAACATATGCATGTATTTAAAGGATAATAAAGTACTTTTCCTATTCCATAATGAATTGCTATACCTCTAACATTTCAAAACAGCATTTTCTGAGGAAATACGGTGATGAGACGTAATATTATTTATATGCTAAATTTTACATTGAGCACTAGACCGCCAAGTATTAATTCAACATGATTGTTGTACCAGGAGGAATACATGTTCTTTTGCTATTCAAAGAGACAATTCATCATAATATGAAATGTGACCTGCATATCTGCACCCTGAGTATGAATCAGTGTACTGTATTTACTTCCTGGTTGATAATATGCCAGCAATAGGATGTTGCCTTACAAATGTAAACTCTGTGGCAGAGATCTTAGCTAGAATAGAGTGGAGATGCTTGGGTGAACCATGCTTTCATTGGGTTTGTAGCATACTGGCAAAATATGCCCAAACTGACTGGTACTATCCTTATCATTACTAGGGAATGCTGCACGTAGCACAGTTGGCAACCCAGTTTGTACCTTTTCTGGCTTACTAAAATAATTACCTGAAAGTCTCAATTTACTGAAGCCCTGATGTTAACATCAATGTGGAGCCTAACATCTATGGGCCCACTTGGTGATGATCTGAGAAAATGTGGAGAATTATAATAATAACAATAACTTTATTGTACATGTATACACAGCAAACCCATACAATGAAATTCACTTAACACCCAAAGACCAGGTCCAACACACGTAACAATCCCCAAACATACTCCCATCCACCACAAATTCCCCACCCCTAAACCACCCACAACAGACCAAGTAATGCTGTCCAACAGCTCACGGATGGTGGCCCTTTAGTTCATTGTTGAGTGCAATTATAGCTCTGGGATAAAACTATTCAGAAAACGTGTGGTCTGAGTTTTAATTATCAAATGCCCTCCTAAAGTTTTAAATTGTGAGATCAACACATTTGCATGTACCCAGTTTGGGAAAGTATAATCATTGTACCCGTTTTTGCTCTTTTGCCTCTCTGAAGAAATCTTTCTATAACTTGATGACCAGTGATAAGAAGTCAGAAAAGTTCTTTAAAGTTGTTCATGACCGGATGAAGAAGGCACAGCAAGAAGTTAAGTCCACCGTGACAGTGAATATGAGTGATATTGGCAACAAGCCTAGAGAAGACAAGGAGTCTCCTGATCACAACACCAAAGGTATGTGAGAAGTGGAGTGTTTGATCTGACAGTCTGGCTCAGGAAGCCTTAAGTCTGTCTGAATCCGTAACTATCTCTGAGCTATTTCTTAGCCTCATAACAATTAATCCTTGGATTTCAAAATTGGAGAGCAATAATGATTTCTTAAGTAATATCTCAGGGGTGAAATCCAGCAGGTTCTGACAGGTTCTGGAGAACCAGTAGTGAAAATTTTGAGTAGTTCGGAGAACCGACAAATACCACCTCTGGCTGGCCCAAGAGTGGGGTGGGAATGGAGTTTTTGCAATATCCTTCCCCTGCCATGCCCACCGAGCCACGCCCACAGAACCGGTAGGGAAAAAATTTGGATTTCACCCCTGTATTATCTGCCCTGAATTTTATTAACATTCTCTTTTCCATTTTTATAGATAGTGTTTTTCTTTTAGGTGTTCAGAAAATGTAAGGTGTACTTGGACATTGCTAGTTTAGCATCTGAAAACCAAGTCACAGCTTTGCTTGAAAAACTGCTGTAGCAGTATAGGCTGACAATAACATCTAATTATTGTGTGTGTGGATGACCGGTGATATAATTATTGTCAGCCTGAAACACTTTCCAAGTTCGATTTCCCAGTACCTATTAGGCTTTGGATAATGGATAAATACGTCTTGTATCTCTGCATTACATAGTTTAAAGAGGTTTCTTTAGTGAAGTGTCAGAGGAATGTTTTGTTTGTCTTCGACACAATTTAAAGAGGCCTGCTTTCTTACAGGAAGAAGAGTAAACAGGGATGCATGCTGATAGGGCTTCCTTTAAAGAGTTGGGCAGAATACATCTTGGTTTAGTGTTTTTAGATAAATATAGCAGCCTGCATGCTGGCAAATGATCAGAGTTCTTGTTTGCAGGACGAGTAACAACTTTTATGTTGCCTAATGCACCATCATCCCGTTATGCAATGGGTGTAGGCTTCCATTCAGCCCATGATGCAAGAGACAGAAATCAGAATAACGAAATGAGTATGTCAGTCTTGATCATGGAGCCAATTCTTCGCTTCCTGCAGCTGCTGTGTGAAAACCACAACCGGGATCTCCAGGTAGGTGTTCTGCAGAGAATAGGATGTCATCATTAGGTTAATTTCTGGTAATCCCAATGATTTGATAACTTCAGCAGGAGTGTCTAATTACCAGTTGTTTAGTTGGAGCAGTAAGTAATGTATAGGTAGTCCTCACTTAATGATCCTAATTAGGACTGGCAACTCTGTCACTAGTTCAGAATCGCAGTGTATCTATCACTCTAGGCTCCCTCCTCCTAGAGATCTTCGTCTCTTCCCACTGCAAAAATGCCTATTTACAACACAGTTCTTTCAGCAGTCCCAAAAAGGTTCCTACCCTTTGCACTATTTAGGTGACCCAGAGGGCACAGATAAACCTCCACATGGCCTCAACAACTCTGAGAAAGAATGCTAACGACCAGATAACTGCCAGGAATATAAATCCTTCCATTCCCCATCATTCAGTCAGAACTGAAAAAGCTTCTTGGCTGAGAAGCGAAACAGCTTCAAGGAAAAACAAAGGAAGTCCAGTTGCCTCTTGAAAAAGCACCTTTGGGATAGCCATGACCTGGATGACTGAGAATCTCCATAGACATTTGCCTGTTAACATTTTACTCTATATCTTCCAGAACTTTCTCCGCTGCCAGAATAATAAGACCAACTACAATTTGGTGTGTGAAACACTGCAATTTCTGGATATTATGTGCGGTAGCACTACAGGACGGCTGGGTTTACTGGGGCTCTATATCAATGAGTACAATGTTGCCCTCATTACTCAGACTTTGGAGACGCTGACAGAATATTGCCAAGGACCTTGCCATGAAAACCAGGTACTGTGATCCTACTTGTAGACGAAATACATTGATTCATAATGAAAGAAACTAATTGTCCAGGAAGAGAGTGAACTGGCTTTGATTTCTTGCTCAAGATACTGAACAAGACATTAATGTTTTCAGTAATTTCTGACCATCTGGAATAGGGATTTTGAGGCAGTAATGAGTTGCAAGCCATTTGGATAACTCCATATATTAATCCACAGAGCTGCATCGTGACTCATGAGTCCAATGGCATCGATATAATCACAGCCCTGATCCTCAATGACATTAGTCCGCTCTGCAAATATAGAATGGATTTGGTTCTTCAGCTGAAGGTAAATGGGGCAGCAAGACATACATTTATGGGGTGGGGAAGGATGAAGGAATACGTCTACATATTCTGTGATCATGGGATTAGATAGAACTAGCTTTTTATGTCAAGTATGGAGATGCTTGTTTCCCTTTTTATTTGCCGTACTTATTTATTCATGCCCTTTTATCCGAATGTAAATTAGAAGCAGGCTATGAGTGTGAAGAGGTGCTAAAATAATGTGAACACATAAGAGCATTCTTCTGTCTAATGCAGAATTATTTCCTTACATTGGTAATAAGGTTCAGCCCTGATACTCCTTTCTAACAGGAGAGACTATGCATTTAATCAAGGACCACATACAAGTAGTCCCTGACTTAACAACTATTTGTTTACTGATTGTTCAAAGTTATAACGGCACTGAAAAAAATGAGCTTATGACCATTTTTCACATGACTGCTAGAGCACCCTCAGGGTCATGTGATCAAAATTCGGACACTTGATAACTGGCCTCTATTTATGATGGATGCAGTGTCCCAGGGTCATGTGACTACCTTTTATGATCTTCTGACAAGCCAAGTCAATGGGGAAGCTAATCCCCATTGTGTTACTAATCTCACAACTGCAATGGTTCACTTAACAACTGTGGCAAGAAAGGTTGTAAAACGGGGCAAAAGTCACTTAGCAACTGTTTTGCTTGGCAATGGAAATTTGGGGCTCCATTGTGGTCGTAAGTCGAGGATTACCTGTACAGTTTGGCATTTATGTAAAGGCTATTGCAGGAATTTTGTCTAGACTTGACCTTCATGTGCTGATTCAGAATTTGTACTACAAAGCACCTTAATGAAAGAAAGCCAACTTTTTTTTAACTGAATAAGTTGCGATGGATTCTTTCATGTGCTTTCTATGTGCTTTCAATACACGTCTGCTGTCTTTTTATCAGGATAATGCCTCCAAACTTTTGCTAGCCCTGATGGAGAGCAGGCACGATAGTGAGAATGCTGAGCGGATTCTCATCAGCCTCCGTCCCCAGGAATTGGTAAGGAAGATAAGGGGCTTTAGGAATGTTGGTATTCCCGGTTTTTGTAATTTTGCTATTTCATTGAAGACTCTTGAGAAAGTTAAAAAATCAACAGGAATATAATTCCTTAGCAGAATTTCATATTTCTTGTGTGCAATATTGTTAACAATTTTTTGACTTTTCCCAAAGGTGTTTTTTCAAGAGGCAATTAGACTTTCTGGTTTTTGCAATCTGAAGACGTTTCACTTCTCATCCAAGAAGCTTTTTTAGCTCTGACTGGATAGTGGGGAATGGAAGGATTTACACTCCTCCTTTTTCTTCAAAGAAAAACCCAGACAGTCCAGTTGCCTCTTGAAAAAGCACCTTTAGGACAATCATGACCTGGATGACTGAGAATCTCCATAGACATATAGCTATGCATTTTGAGATGAGCACCCTTTGAATGGTATGAACCGATTTTCAGAAAAATTGCAGACTGCAGGAACCATTTGCGCTTCCGTTTGAGATGCAGACAACGCAGACTCATCCCTTACAGCGTGCACCTATGTTCAACAGTAAAGGGACCCAGGACAGAAAACATCCTGCAGAAAGCACAGCTCCAACTTCTGAATGGAAAAAGAAGTATAAATGTTTCCATTCCCCACTATCCAGTCAGAGCTAAAGAAGCTTTTTGGATGACAAGCGAAATGTCTTCAAAGAAAAACCAGAAAGTCCAGTTGCCTCTTAAAAAAGCACCTTTGAGACAACCATAACTTAGATGATTGAGAATCTCCATAGAAATTTTTTGACTCATTAGAGCTGCGTGGTTGCTATTAATTGTTTGGTTAAAGATGGCATCTAAAAATTGGAATGGGGGCACCTTTTCATTCTTGGAGATATTTATTATATCTGACTGAAGTAAACCTTTGTAGCTGTGTTTCAATATCAACCTTCATTGTGATAGATGGGTATACTCTCATTGAGAACTTTTTAAATCATGTCAGCCTTTTTTTTTTCATTGACAAATTCAACTGAAAATCTGAGAGATTTATCAACCATAGTGAACTTATGGTACTGTTTCAGCTAATTCAAGAATAAGGGTGTTAAAAGTATTTGGGATACTAGAAAACCCCATCATAGATTTCGTTTCAAATAAAATATATGATCTGTTGAAACATAGGTGACTATATAATTTATGCTACTAATATCTGTTTTAAAATATTTCCCATCTCAAAAGTTGCATGCTATTATACATATTTTGAAGGAGTAGATGAAATTTGAATATTTAGAAAATAATCACTTTGAGAAAAAGTCACATGAAAAATAGGGATGTTATTGCTTTATTTTTACAAAATCATAGAATATTATGCAATTCTGAAAAAACAGATTAATGATTAAATAATAGATGTGAAGCTGGCATGGAGCACATTTGGACTCATTAATACATCCCTCATTTATACATACGTCTCTGTGGTCATGTGGCCGGCATGACTAAACGCCAAAAGTGCATGGAACGCTGTTACCTTCCCACCAAAGGTGGTCCCTATTTTTCTACTTGCATTTTTTATGTGCTTTCGAACTGCTAGGTTGGCAGAAGCTGGGACAAGTAATGGGAGTTCACCCTGTTTTGCGGCAGTAGGGATTTGAACCGCTGAACTGCCGACCTTTCAATCGACAAACTCAGCATCTTAGCCACTGAGCCACTGAGCCATCTTAGCCACTGAGCACGTCCCCCCCATCATAAGACCTCTGCAAGTTCTAATCAGGTCTAATTTCTTTCATCTGAAAATTTTAATATTTTTAAACGAGAAAAATGTTTTTATTTAGAATAACTGAAATTCATATAATATCAAATCCCATAATAAATTGTAGGTCTATGCTTATATGACTACTTTACCTATATTGTTACATGCTGTTTATAAGAAGTCATTACAGTACAGTCCTCTCTGCACCCAATTTTGATTTTCTGTACCTTATTTTGAGGTCGATGTCATTAAGAAAGCTTACCTTGAAGAAGAGGAATGTGAAAACTCTGAGGTTTCTCCTCGGGAAGTTGGACACAACATCTATATTTTGGCTTTACAGGTATCATAGATTTATTTATTACTTACTATAAATTTCTCTCTATCTTGTTGTGCTGTAGTGCTTTGGTATGATAAATTAGAAAGGGGTCTTTCTCCCACATTTATTACACTGAATGGCCTGGACAGATTAATTAAATTTTTAATTAAAGCCATCATAGGAAAATTTTTAGCTTCATTTGCAGTTTGGCTAGTGCTTCAATTTCGATCAATAGATACGTTGTAATTTACTTTCTTAGGAAGGAAAGGGGTTGGGAGTTCTTGTTTTCCTTCAGCTTCCCCAAATGATTGATCATTAAGTGTTGAATATATAACCCTTCCTAAATATTTACTCATACTATGACAGGTTTTTTTGGATAATTATGTTCTGTTGTGTTGTCTTGTAATCTTATCTCATAATCCTAATTATTCAGCAAAGAATAGGGATGTAACTTATTCAGGTAGATGTAGTTGTCACAGCAAAGAAAAGAAAAAGAAAAAAGCAAGTGAGGCTTTTATTTGTTTATATGAGCTCCAAGTACAACTCACTCCACAATGAGAAATACCTGGGGAAAGTCATTATCCTATTGTAATTGTCATGCCTAAATCATCTTTAGAATCCAGTGGAAGGTTAACAATTAAATTGGACATGTTTTAAATGAACAGCCCATACAACTTGAGCCCGTGTTTTAGGTAGAGAATTGGCATAGTTGTTTGCATTGTAATGCAGTAATTTTGGAAAGTTCCAGGAAGTTTTAAAAAAATAAATAGAGACAATGATCAGGTTCTCATACCATTGTTAATCTGCATATATGGTTTGTCTTTATATTTTAGCTTTCTCGACACAATAAGCATCTTCAGCATCTCTTAAAGCCTGTGAAACGAATTCAGGAGGAAGAGGAAGAAGGAATCTCTTCTATGGTATGTGAATGGCTTGAATGTTCCCATTAAAAAGGGGTTGCCTAGGAAATACTATTTGGATATTGTGTCAATCCCTGTATGACAGAGTCCATTGGGCTTCCCCCATATTTGGAGAGAATAAAGATCATCTGTTTCAATCATCATTTGTGATGATGGAATCAAAGACACCAATTAATTGAGATACTTACGGTTACAGTACATACATAAACATGTTATGCTGGAGAGCAAAACTATTACTATTACATGTTTGCAAACAGCCCTTCTATGAGAAAACAGAAAGATAATTAAAAGTGCCCACCCTCTGGAACAACATTTCCCCAAAGATCAGGATGGTCCCCTCTCTCTTTGGGTTCTAGAGACCTTTGAAAACCTGGCTTTGGTCTCAAGCCTGGCTTCGAGGTTTTATTATTTGTTCAGGCTCCTGTTTTGTTGATTTTCTTGTTTGGTTTCATTTTAGTTATTTATAATTTTAGTTTGGGCCATTTGCCTGATTTTATGTTTTTAGCTTGTTTTTATATTTCTTTCTAGTTGTATACTACTCAGATTCCACCAGAATTGGCCAACCAATAAATTTAAATAATAAGATACCTTTAACAATCAATAAATTTAAATAATAAGATACCTTTAACATCATCAAATAACAACATCATCAAAGAAGGAAGGAAATAGGGCTGTGAAGCTTAGATAGTGTTCAAGTATACTATAGGGACGTGAAAAGATTGCATTATTTATGGAGCTAAATGTTGAATTTGTGACACTTTTTTGTGATTGTTTTTATGGTTTTTCTATTTCATATAATGTGATGTACTTACTGTATATCTGTTAGAGGCTTACTTTTTTAAAAAAGTATGGATTAACTCAATTATGAAAGGAGGATTGGAAGGACGCTGTATGAAATAAGTTGTGAATTCTACAATTAGTAGCTGAGGCAAATAATAGCATAATACAATAAAATTGCGCTTGCAATTTAGGGCAAAGAAGAGGTGAGAGGAGAATTGGTTCTGTCTCTCTAGTGGTTAGAGGAAAGTGGATGGGCAAAGCAGCTCTGAAAACTTAGCCTCAGATCTAAAAGCATTAATTTTCTTGAAATGTCCAATCAGGCTCCATTTCTTATTTCTAATATAGCGCAGTATAACATTACACCAGATAATACATTAGATAAAGTTCTCCCTTCCATAGAATGTTTTGGAATTTTTCTAAAGCCTGGATCTTGGAGGGAAAGGATATTAGTTAAGAGGGATAGGGTGAAAGTTGAATTTTCTGAATCAACCATAGTTTATAGAGAGGATGCAGTAAAGCAAGGAAAACCATGAACTGGATCATTTAGAGCAATCTTTATTAGTGATTAGTGGGGCTGACAATGACCCTATAATTCACTTTGACTTGCCTCTTAAGTATTGGCAATTTTCCTTTCTAACAAGAAAAATGGATCCTATCTCTATGTGAAAGCAACCGTGAACTTGGCTTCTTTCTCTTACAATGCCATATTATTTGCTACAATGGAACTTGCAGGTCTGTGATGAATTCTTCCTGTATATTTCCATTGTCATCAGTATTTAAATATGGGCAATCTCTCATGAAAAGCCCTTGTTTATAATATGAGTGAAGTCATATTCTAGTGACTCCATATGGATGCTACATTATATAAGATCAGAAGAGCTACAAAATTCTATATTGATGGCTTTACTGAATACTTTTACATTCTTGTCTCACTTTCTTGCTTCTTTGGATATGACTTCATGTAGAAACATCCCTATAATTAAACCAACTCACCCTTTCTCTTCAGAGATAGAAAATCAATTGCTTTGTGTTCAGCCTGTTGTTACATAGTTTAGGTCCAAGACCATGATCACTATTCATTGTAGATCCATTTCTTTTGGGATTCATGATTTATAATTTACAGATTATTACTCTTTAGCTTTAATTACTGTGACAGATTGAAGAGCTGTCTCCCACTGGAAGCACAAGCTCTGTTTGTTCTTTATTAACTATATTTTTCTCCAATCTTTCCCCAAAGCCTTTCATTTTTTAGTAAATATGAGAAAATGTACTGTTAATTATAATTGAATACAATTCCCTTGGAGTTTTAAAATTGATTTCTGAGTTAATATAAATTATAAATATAAATTATTTTTCCTTCGCTTTCTTACAGCTTATTTTGCACAACAAGCAACTGACTCAGATGCTGAAATCGACAACTCCTGTCCAAGAGGAAGAGGAAGATCCATTAGCTTATTATGAGAAACACACATCCCAGATAGAGGTGAAGTTCACTTTTCCTGAACTTGCTGTATATATAATCAGGGTTTTTTTTTAATGTCTGGAAGCCTGATTTGCTTTTAAGATTACTGAAATTATATATAATATCAGCTTCCCTTATCTAATAACATATAGCTGGTCAACCTATCAATGGAGTTTAACAAGCAGCCTTTCTGTAGCAATTCTGTCCACCATTTGCTTGGCTCTTGCAATATCACAGAAAATAAATGGCAGTACAGAATTAAAGTGAATTACTTGTTCACAGAGATGTTGTGAACTTATATGTGGGAATTCTAAATTCTGTATTTGTTGGTGGCCAAGAACCATATTATCTTTTCATACCAGGTACAGGATATTAATTTCAATATTGCAATCCCCATTAAGTGAAGAAATTGATTCTGACCTGTATAAGGTCATATTACATTAACATTATTGCAGGACTTTTATCTTTTCACTGCTTATGAAGTCCTCACTTCTTTATGCTCAGTTATTTTCTCTGAAACCCATATTCCCCTTCTAATGTATCTCAGAATATCTTCAGGGAGTATGTTCAAAGGGCTGGGGTGCCAATAGAAAAAGTTGTAACAATTGAACTAAGGCTAACTTTCTTGGATGATATTAATGTGAAGGATTAATATAGAAAGAGGAATTATTTTAAAAGGGCTGAACTTAAGCTGTCAAGGGCTTTAAAGATAATGTTCAGCACTTTATATTTTACCTGGAAAAGAATTGACAATGCAGTGTTTTAAGAATATGTGTAAATGGCCTATTTCATTTGGTCATCTCCCAAGATCAGTCTGGCTTCTGAGCTTTGTATTGACTTAAGTTTCTGAAAGGCAGCCCCACAAAAGGTACATTACAATAGTGAAGTTATCAGCATGGGAACTACAATTTTAAAATCATTCCGTAGCTTTCAGAAAAGGATGCAGTTGGCATATTAGCCAAAGATGATAAAGGGTACTTCTGCCTATTGCCTCAGTCTGAAAAACCAGAAAGAGATTCCGTTGAGAAGAATATCCAGGTACTTTTTGTGGGAGAATGTAATCACATTCACAATAGGCAGGTCTATTACTACTTTAGAATTATGGCCTGTTTCCCTGAGCACCACCATGTCTTATTATCACTCATTCAGCCCATAACCGACTGTAGGAAGTTATTCAAAAATTCTAGAGACAATATGCATCTTGAAATATTAACGTAGATCTTTAATGTCGAATGATAACATAATGATAAACAAATGAGTTCATCTGTTTATCTGACAGATTTTCCAAGAAATTAAGCTGGAATACTATGTCCCTAAGGCTTTGCACTAGTAGAGAGCGTAGGATAATATTGCCACAGTGGCTAGCAACAGATACTGAAATATAATAGTGAACATGGACACATACCAGAGGTGGGTTTCAACAGGTTCTGACCAGTTCTGGAGAATCGGTAGTGGAAATTTTGAGTAGTTCGGAGAACCGGTAGTAAAAATTCTGACTGGCCCCACCCACATCTATTTTCTGCCTACTGAATTCTAGCTGATCAAGAGAAAAATGGGGATTTTGCAGTAACTTTCCCCTGGAGTGCGGAGGGAATGGAGATTTTACAGTATCCTTCCCCTGCCATGCCCACCAAGCCATGCCCACCAAGCCACGCCGAGAACCGGTAGTAAAAAAATTTGAAACCCACCACTGGTGCATACATGCACACATACATACACACATGTACGGACACACATATTGAGCCATCAGAATGGACTTGGTTAGAAATGTAGATCATTTGCAAAAAATTTAAGTCTAAGAATTGCAGGAGAAATATAACTTAAAACTTCGTTTTTCTCTAGATTGTACGCTTGGATCGAAGTATGGAACAGATTATCTTTCCAGTGCCTAACATCTGCCAGTTCCTGACCAAAGAGACAAAAAATCGTCTGTTTACCACTACAGAGCAGGATGAGCAGGGCAGCAAAGTCAGTGATTTTTTTGAGCAGTCATCCTTTCTCCACAATGAAATGGAATGGCAGAGGAAACTGCGCAGTAAGTCTGGAAAAGGCAATGAGATTCCTCCTTTAGATGGTAATTTGGAGAGCACCAAACTAAATGTTGGCTTAGTTCCTGTAGCATTATGCAATCTGTCAAGTAGAAATATCACTGAAACCTCTTTTTCTGACATTGAAACCCAAGTGTTGAAGTCTTGTACTGCGCCCCAATTCAAACAACAATTTTTATTTCATGCAGTCCATCACAGATTACAATTGCTGAGAAATTGGCAGCTTCCTATTGGTTGGTTTTTTATAGGTTTAGGAAAAATTTGGAAAACTATTTAGACTTTGGGTGGGAATTTTCTGACCAACTTGGAAAGTTGCTGTCTAAAGCAGGGGTGAAATCTAAAATTTGTTACTACTGGTTCTGTGGGCGTGGCTTGGTGGTGGTGGGGTAATGTGACTGGATGGGCGTGGCCAACTTTTTTTTTTACTTTTTACTTTTAAAAGAGGCTTTTAAAGGCATTTTTTTCCCTACAATCTCTTTGGCCGAAGGGGTTGCAGAAAAAAATGCTTTTAAAACCGTCTGACAATCCCAACTGAGCTGCGCAATCATCAGAGGCTTTTTAAAAAAAAAACTTTTAAAAGCATTTTTTCAGCAGAAGAGGTTTAGAAAAAATGCTTTTAAAAGGAAAAAAAACAGCCTCTGATGATTGCGTGGCTCAGCTGTGCATGCGGGGGTTGGTGGTGCAGAGATTTTTGTTACTGGTTCTCCAAACCACCTGCCGCCATCGCTATCGGATTGGGCGATCCGTTCTGAACCGGGAGCATTTCACCCTGGTCTAAAGAGAGAAGGCATTAAGATCCAGCAGTATCTGCATTGGTATCCATGAGGGCAGATTGACGACAGCAGTGTGCATTGTTGCAGTGCAAGCCCTACCCATTTTGTATGTGCCCAGGGGTGAAATGCTCCTGGTTTGGACTGGGTCACCTGATCCAGTAGGCGATGGAGGCGGGTGGTTCAGAGAACCATAGCAAAAATCCCTGCCCCTCCATTACCCAGCTGAGCCGCGCAATCATCAGAGGCTTTTTTTTAATTTTTAAAAGCATTTTTTCTATAACCTCTTTGGCTGAAAAAATGCTTTTAAAAGTTAAAAAAAAACGCCTCTGATGATCACACAGCTCAGCTGGGATCATCAGAGGCTTTTAAAAATATTTTTTTCTACAACCTCTTCGGCGAAAGAGATTATAAAAAAATGTTTTTAAAAGGAAAAAAAGCCTCTGCCAATCAGGCAAGTCAGCTGGGATCTTCAGAGGCTTTAAAAGCATTTTTTAAACAACCTCTTCAGCCGAAGAGATTATAGAAAAAATGGTTTTAAAAGTTAAAAAAAAAAGTTTGCCACACCCACTCAGTCATATTGCCCCTCCCCCAGGCCACGCCCAAGAACCAGTAGTAACAACTTTTACATTTCACCACTGTACGTGCCTCATTATGTTGCATTCAGATCCCAAAAAGGAGTGTGCAGCCTAACAGTGTGACCTTTTTTTCATTTTGATGAAAATAAAAAAAAAAAACTTTATATCACAATTCTGGCATACAATCATTTCCTTCTATATTTATTGCTAATTCTGAATTGTCTCCCTGCTTATTCAGCTTACTCTAATATGTTTGCTGGCCTCGAAACAACAAAAGTAGAACTAATAGTCTGGGAATGTTTCCAAAATAAGACATTCCATGAATATGAGAGAAAGCTGGGTAGCCAGTTCACTAATACTAGAAAATCTAATTAAATTATGCCGATTTTCTTTTAAACGCTTAGTCAGTGCTAACAGCCCCTTCCAACCCCGTAACAACGGCATGGCATCATCAGGTTTTGTAATTTTGTGCTGCCTGCTCTGGTTGATTGTGTGTCCCTTTAAGCATTGATATATGAATGCAGTGTTCCACAGATGATAAAGGCAGCAGAAACAAAATGAAGACATAATGCTTGTTCAGCTGCGTTTGCTGCATTACCCTGTGTTTTGATAAACTCACGTATGACAGCATTTGGAAATTGTGTCCCACTTTCAGGCAATTGATGCTGTTTGCAATTGAGTTGGGGAAACAAATATATTGATCCCTGGCCTGGTGAATATTTGCAATAAGATTGCTAGAACTCTGGGGAAGCTTGTGCTGCTACTTAGAAGCATGATATTTACTTAGCTTTGCCTCTTTTTCCATAGGCAATAGATTGATGTACTGGTTCTCTCGCAGAATGACACTTTGGGGAAGTATTTCCTTCAATCTGGCTGTCTTCATAAACATCATCATTGCTTTTTTCTACCCTTACGTTGAGGCCTCCTCAATGGGTAAGTATTCACTCTTGCTTGACTTTTTTTTTTACCGCTACTCTTGCCATTCACAGATTCCTTTGCAGAGACCCTGAACACTGGTATACCCTTATACCAGTTGTAATGTAGTCTTTCTTTTGACAACCATTATGCATTTCCCTCTGAACATTGCAGGAATACAATTCTTCAGAAGTAGCCTTTCTGCAAAATTAACACGTCATTGGTTCGCCTGCTTCCTAGTAAGAGCTGCTGTTCCATTCAGATAATACACAGATTTCTAAAACAAAGGTGTTTTTTTCACTTCAGGGGCTGCTTTGCTGGCAACATCCTTAGTGAGCTAAGGATGAAAACAGTATAAATACGTTGAGACTCCTGAATTGGGACATGGTCCCAACAGTTCAGTGATTCTGTTGTACGTAATTAGAGCTATACAGTAAGACATTGATATCTTTGTTACCTATCAGGATTGCTAGTCATGTAGGTGCAGTTTACCTGCACAGTTCTGCTCAAGCCACTTTTTGCATTGGGTGCTTGATAACTGGCTGACTTCTCTGACAGTTCATGATCAGGAATAGCCACCATGTGCTGTTATTTTCAGCTATAAGAGTGCTATGTTATTAATAAATACTATAAATATTTGAGTTTGTCTCTTAATTTTCTAGGATTGCTGGATTCCCCTTTGATACCCTTGCTTTCCTGGTTTTTAATCTGCTTTTCCATCATGGCTCTGTTTACTCAGCGCTATGGCCTCCGACCACTCCTAGTGGCCCTGATTTTGCGATGCATCTATCATCTAGGCATTGGCCTCACTCTGAACATACTGGGAGCTCTCAATGTAAGTCAATTAGTTACCCAGAAATTAGGCATAGGTTAGGATACTTATTGATGTCCAGAAGTTCTCTTGAACGCAATAGGATGTATTTCTAGATAGACATGTTATGGTATCTTAGATGGGAGATAAAGATGACTTGACTTATGACCATAATTGAGGCCCAAATTTCTTTTGCTAAGTGAGACAGTTTTTTAAGAAAGTTTTAGCCCATTTTATGATTGTGCTTGTCACATCCATTAAAGGAATGATTGCTCTTGTTAAGTGAATCTGGCTTCCTCATTAACCTGGCTTGTCAGAAGGTCACAGAAGGTGATTACGTGACCCGGGGATACAACAACCGTCATAAATACGAACCAGTTGCCAAGCATCCAAATTTTGATCACATGACCATGGGGATACTACAAGAGTTGCAAAGTGTGAAAAATGGTCATAAGTCACTTTTTTCAGTGCCGTTGTAACTTTGAATAGTCACTAAACAAACTATCTTACCAGGGTATATGTCAGGGATCAGTCACAGAATTAAGGTATTTCTTTGTGGACAAATGAAAAAGATTAAAAATACAAGTAGATTTATATTAGAGTTAACTAAAAACAAAAGTCAAATAGTGCAGCATCATATTAACGCAATATTTTCCCTCAGCTATTTCTGTCTTGTGATTGTTTTGCAGCTGACGAATAAGATCGTATTTGTAGTAAGCTTTGTTGGGAATCGTGGGACATTCATCCGAGGATATAAAGCCATGATCATGGACATGGAATTTCTTTATCATGTTGCCTATATCTTGACCAGCGTCTTGGGACTTTTTGTACATGAACTTTTCTACAGCATCTTGGTACAATAATCTTATCATCATAGTCATTAATGAAAAAATATGATTTTGTTTTTCTTGCTTTTTCTTACTCGGCATTTTATCTACTTTTGTGGGTGTCTGCAATTTTATAAATTGCCTAAGAAGAAATATAATTTAGAGTGGAGAACTTAGCAGACAGAACCTAACATTTGTTCATGATCTGGGAAATTGTAAGATATTTTCAGAGTTACACAGTGTATTTATCAATATAATGGGAATGTTGATACTCACAAGGATGTACTACAGCTACTTAATCTTAAATTTATTTGTATGTTTATTTGTCAAATTTATACAGCTGCCCATCTCATATGATGTGATCCTGGACAGTATACAATAAAGTCTACTATTAAAATTACAGAACCAATATTAAAACCAATTAAACAAAAACATGGATTAAAAACAAGACCACAAGAAAGAAAATATTGCAGGGTTTTGAGAGAGAAATATTACATATAAAACAACCAATATATGGACTCCCTATTAATCCCCAGTCTTGCAAAAAGAAAATATTTTGAGTGTTTTCCAGAAGACCAGCGGGGTGAAGTTCTGGGAATAAAACTTACAGAACTAGAACAATATTTTATAGTCCTTGTTCTTTTTGTATTGATTTGACCTAGGAAAATTTATTTTTCAGCTATTTGACTTGATCTATCGTGAGGAGACTTTATTCAATGTTATCAAAAGTGTGACTCGGAATGGACGTTCAATTTTACTGACAGCTCTTCTGGCCCTCATCCTTGTCTACCTCTTTTCCATTGTCGGCTTCCTCTTCCTAAAAGATGACTTCATTCTGGAAGTAGACCCACTGCCCAACATCAGATCTAAAGGTTTGTTCTCCTACTTATGTAAAGTATCCCCCTTTCCATCCTGAAGTTCTGATCAACTTGAAGAGGGCAACATATTTTACAGTTACCATGAAGTGGTTCTTTCTGTTTTGGTATTTAGAGAGGTTATTTATTTATTTGTCCATCCATCTGTTTAGGTATAAGATTTATCTACCTACCTGAAACCACCTGGACTCTAGGTGGCTTAGAGAGATTTAGGTATTAAGAACAGATTAAAAATCAGAAAATTTGAAAAGATTAAAAATACAAACCTAAAAATTATCAGATGTAAATGTGTCATCACTCTATTACAATCAATATCCAAAAACCTGCTAGAAGAGCCATGTTTTCACCTGCCCCTAGAAGTCATGAGGAAGAGATCCCTACACATTTCATGGGGCAAGCTATTCCAGAGGGCAGGAGCTGCTACCGAGTTGGTTTGCTGTCAGTCTGCCTCCTACTTTACCTCCTGGTAGGAAGCAACCTTCAGGAGAGGTTTCCCAATTGTCTAAATAGGATAGACTAATAGAGAAATGAGTTAATTTCTCCTATTTTGCAGGAAGTCAAAATATATATGGTCCATGTTTCATTGTTTAGTATTTCTGGACTTCATCTAAGCTTGAGACATATTAGAAAATATATACATGCTGTATATAGCCATCATACCATTCATTTTCAGGGCAGGCAACATGTAGAGAACAGAGGGATTAGAAATAGCAGTAAAAAGGAGAGCATGAGAAAAAAAGAAGTATAGCTAAAACTTTATTTACAGCAACAATGTTCCATACCTTTTCCATTCCATTCCATCTCATATCGTTCCTCACTATTCTATAAGCACACCACACTTCCATATCTTTCTAGCCTTATAAACAAAACTTGTTTCCAGTCTATCCAAATCCATTTAGCCATACATTTTTAAGGCTTTCCTTTTCCTTTGACTCATTTATTTTTCCTTCCTATATTTGTTTTGCATAATTCAATCTCATACCATTTCAACACAGTTTGTTCATAAGATCTCTCATTTTTTAATTCAGTCCTTATCATTCATCAACCATTCTTCCATTTCTATGCACATTTCTTAAGAATCCCATCCCCACTGAATTCAATTAATTTGCATGCTTTTCCTTATGTATTTCCACTTCCATATAACAAAGTGGGCAAAGGCATCCTCTTAAAAACCATCTTTTTCACTTATTTTGACAAGTATTGACTCCTTATACTAGGCCATATGCTATCATTTTTCTTTCTACCAGGTTTTGCATGTCTTAATGTTTTTCCATCCTTTTTTCTCAACTTTAATAAACATTCTGCAATAGTACACCAATTCATCTACTTGCTCTAGTTATTCACAATTTATGTGAAACTTGCAGTAATTTGTTCCATTTTCTCAGTCACACATAATTCCTTTGCTCTTGGATACATTAATTTTCAAGTCCATGCTCCTCAGTGCACCATACAGTTTATAATTTGAATTTTAGGCAACAAAACAACTTCATTTGCATGTGCAAGTACACATACATTCCTGAAAGATTACAGCATATTTTCTGATGTTAGCAGACAAAGATTTGCCATCAATTCAACAGAACCTGTCTCTGAGACAGGCTGTTTAAATGCAATCTTATTTATTGATAATTTCTCCCTTTTGTTTTAATTCTGCCAGTTACAAGATCAAAGTATGTGTAATGAGTTTAGGAGCAAGCGAAGAGTCAACTCGCCCACAATATAATCTAATTCAGCAGATTAAGCAAAGGAGGGAGGAGAGGGAACAGAAAAGGTATCCAACTCAAGTTTCCACATGTTAAACATCACATAGCTTCTCCCTAAATATTCTACATCATATTGTAACATTTATACAGTTATAATGTCTGTACTTGTAAACTTACGATTGTTTAACATTCACAAAGCATTTATGACTTTTCGTTCACCAATTTTTTTGTTTGGACGTTAATCATTATAGCATTAATTTTAATTCCAGTCTTCGACACATCATTGGCATTCCCATGAAGATCTTTAAAATGCTGTCTCCAGCACTCCTACACTATAGTTTCATCCCAAACTTGTCAATACTTTTATTTTTTATTTCATTGATTTTGCTGGAGGCTCCTTGTTATGCTCTCCTCCAAAATATTTTTGATTTTTCTGAAAATCGTTCAGTATTTGCACTTGCTTCTTTCCAATTTAACCATTTCTTGTTGTATTTGTTGCACCTATTTTTTTCCTCTATGAATGCAATATACAGTATCTTTCTCATTCTTATTTTCTGCAGCATTCATTTCCTTTTAAGAATTTCTTCTCATCCATGCCATCCATATTTCTCGTTAACTCCACACATGTCTGTGCTACTTTGTAACATTGTTTTCACTGGTTTCGAAACAGCTTCCACATCTTATGCCCGCTTTCCCATTTATTCTGTTAGGTGATGAAAACAAGTTGTTGTTTTGTTTGGAAAAATGTTTTTATTTATATTTATTTTGTTCATAAAAAGCATCCTGTTCTGAGATTACTATCAACTAGTACATTTTATGCCGTTTTATACAACTTATATATTTTGTGTACTTTTGTTTTTCTTTTTTCATTTAATAGACATCTGATTGTACTTTATAGTTCTATCAAAAAGAAATGTGACACTACTAAATATCCAGGATGTTTGTCACAGGAAGCCACTTTCTGGATGTTTTTAAAAATTATGAACAGAAATGGGATGTTTTGACAAATCCTCTGTCTCTTGTACTTCCAGCGACAGATTCTATGGAGATGCGAAGCAACTTAGGCACTTTCATGGAGACATGCAGCAACGATAAAATAAGCTGCCCTTCCCCCGATACAGTGCCTGAAGTTTTGCAAGGTAAAGGGATTGTTAAAACATGGTCCTCAGATAGGGATCCTAATAAGAATAAAGAGAAATCTTGCATCTTTTACTGAACATATTTGGCAGTGCGTCTTCAGCGAAATTATTCTGTGCCTTACTTAGGTCAGAGGGAAAAGAAGTTTGCCTTTGATTTTCCATTTAAGACAGCAATAGCACTTAGACTTATGTATCACTTTATAGCTTTACTTCCTTGGAGCCCTCTCCAAGGAATTTACAGAGTCAGCATATTGCCCCCAACAATCTGGGTCCTCATTTTACCTACCTCAGAAGGATGGAAGATTGAGTCAACCGTGAGCCAGTGAGACTCAAACTGTCGAACTGCTGGCAGCCAGCAGTCAGTTGAATTAACCTACAGTACTGCATTCTAACCACTGCGCCACCACGGCTCTTAGGATACAGGATTGCCTTTGTAGGCAGATATCTCAGCACTTTAAAACCAGAAAAGAATGAATTAAAAGCAGCTCTATTATAATAGCTGTTACTGCTTGTTTTGAGGACCTCCTCCAATATGTTCCTTTATGTCTTTTAAATCGGAACCATGAAGATCCAGATTATTGGGGGCAATATGCTGACTCTGTAAACCGCTTAGGCGGGGCTGTAAAAGCACTATGAAGCGGTATATAAGTCTAAGTGCTATTGCTACCATTAGGCAGAGCAGCCAAATTCCCCACATGATTTCCCTTGTTTGAGCAACTGAGAAAAACACAGAGAATCCCAGAGTTCTGAAGGTTAACTAAAAAGACTAGTCTATTTATTTTCAGATGTGTTGTTTCTTCTATTCCAGAACAAGAAGATAATACAGAAAGAGCTTGTGACACGCTTCTCATGTGCATACTTACAGTACTAAATCATGGCCTGAGAAATGGAGGTGGTGTGGGTGACATACTTAGGAAACCATCTAAAGATGTGAGTACATTTGAGACAATCTATGTAAGAAATAACTGACCAAGCCTTATACTTCCCTGAAGTCAGGAATGCTTCAGAATCTGCCAGATTGTATATAGTACTTTGAGACAAACTGGTTGAATACTCTACAAGGGTAGGACCATGCAGAGCTGGATTTGTGTCTCCCACACAGATTTAAATGTTGCTCCATTTTGTATTTAGTTGAAAAGTTACTTATTTATTTAAAATATCATGCAGTTTCCCAGCTCACAAGAGTGACTCTGGGTGCCATACAAAGATTAAAGCAGAAACCATAACACAAATGTTACAGTGCCCAAATTAAAGCAATAAAAGCACATTCACAGCAGCATTGCTTGCCTAAATTTTGGACCCAAATGTCTATGGAAAGAGGTCTTTAGCATTTTGCAAAAGATTTAACAGGACATCTAGTTCTCCTGGAGAATGCTGTTCTATAGGGCAGGTACTGTTGTGGCTCCGTTGCCTGAGCCTGTATCATCGGCAGAGACAGACTCTGAGAGTAACAGGGAGGAATTGGCAAGGCCTCCCTCTCCAGGACCCTCCTCTCTGGCAATGCCTCCGGAGGACACCGAAGGGCAAGAGATAGGCCCATGCAGCCACAGGTGGACACTGTGGCTGCACGTCCATGCAGCCACAGGTGGACAGTGATGAGGGTAATTAGTCTTGGCTGGATCCTCGGCAGCGTCGCAAGGACAAGCGTGCGCAACAAAAGAAAAGGCATGCCAGAGATTAGGCTGAGTCACTGGACCACACCCCACAGGATATAAAAGGGGGTGAGTTAGCCTTTCAGACTCTGTGATGGACAAAACTAACTCCTTTTGAGTCACGTTGCATCTCTGGAAACAGCAATTTCGGCTTGGCTTTTTATTCTTACAATCGGGACTATTCCTTATCGGAGGTATTTGTTTGTTGATAAAAGTTCTTGGCAAGCAGTTACTGGGTGGCTGCCAAGCATCTTATCGGAAGAATTGGTTGTCTGCCAGTTATTTAACTCCCGGTTGCCTGTCTGTGTGTGTGAGAGAGAGACGGGGATAGAACAGGTACTGCCATTGAGAAGGCACCATTCTAAGTAAGGTCCAATAAGAGGACATTGTTAGATGGAGGAGACCCCTGAGCGTTCACTTTTTATTAGCTGTAGTGACCAAGCAGAAACTTTGGGAGAGAAGCAGCCCCTCAGATAGCCCTTCTATGTCATGTAGAGCTTTATGGTGATAATTGACATCCTGAATCAAATAACTGCATTATGGACCAGCTGCAACTTCTGAATACTCAATAAAAGCATCCCGTGCAGAGCACATTACAGTAATCCAAACAGAAGATAACTGAGTCACCATGAACAAGGCCTCATGGTCTAAGAACTTCTCTCCAAGCTACTGTCTTGCCCTGTTTTCTGTCTGATCACAGACAGAAGACAGATTTCCTTTGTGCATTAGTGTAGCTACTTCTTTTTCAATGTTTAAGTCTTTCTATTTTATATTAATTAGAGTTTTGATAACATACTTTGCGCATTCCCAGTAACTACATTTTCTTCAACATTTTCTAGTGGGCAATATTTTTTGATATGACACTGGAAAAGGGAAAGATATACTTGCTGATAATGACTATTCTGATTTTTTTTTTATTTTAAAGGAATCCCTGTTCCCTGCTCGAGTGATCTATGACCTCCTCTTCTTCTTCATTGTCATAATCATAGTCCTTAACCTCATATTTGGTGTCATCATTGACACCTTTGCAGATTTAAGGAGTGAAAAACAGAAAAAAGAGGAAATCCTGAAAACAACATGTTTTATATGTGGTAAGTGCTTAGAGAAAGGCAGTTCTTACACTCAACAAACATCTTCCGAGAATTTGCAAGGAAAAAAAAACTTATTTTGGTATAAAACATTTTAACAATGCTTACATTTCAAGAGACTTGTTTAAATACAAAACTCTTCTCAATCAGTAAGAGAAAACTAGTTTTATAATAAACAGGATTAACTCTTGCTCCCAAATGAATTTTAAGAAACACTATTTCTGAAGGGTGTTGTATAATGGATTTAAAGGACTCTTGAGTTTATCCAGTTTGCATCAAGATAGTTTTAAGAGATTGTTCTTATAGTAGAATGTAGAAATCTATGAATAAAGAGTGTTCCATGTTGGTATATTAAAAGAATCAATATGCATGATTATTCTTCTGACAGAGTTAATAGAATATACATCTTGATCCATGGCAGATCTTTGAATTGTTTGCAGTGGAGTGGAGAGGATTTATAGACCGAGTCTTATAATAATAGAAGCAACAAAACAATTTGTTATGCCCCATCCCTTAAATTATATAGAAATGAAGAAAGCTTGGATCTTAATGGATGATTAGGTTAGCTTAGCTTAGCCTTTATGGAATTACTGGGAGCTCTGCTTACTTTTGGTATTCTGCTCAAGACAAATTCCTGGACTAAAAATAGATGTGTGAGTTTTATATTAGAATTTACTTGATAGAGCCCAAGTTTAAAAACAACAAAGTACAACATGAAGGATTAAATTTACTTATTTTCAATTTATGGCATACTCTTAGTAGAAAGTGCAGCATTTCTTTAATGAAAGTATGGTTAATTTCACTACAATATCTCACTGACTGATATATCCATAGATCATCTAGAGTAGTGATGGCTAACCTTTTTGCCATCGCATGCCAAAAGCGGGGGGAGCACAGGGGGGTCGCACGTGCATATGCCCACACCCATAATTCTATGCGCCTGCTCCCATGCATGCGTGACTTCCTGCACTCCCCCCACTTTTGGCAGACAATGGCATGGTGGGCACAGTAGGCTCATTTTTTGTTTTCCCTAGGCTCCACAGCCTTTCTAGGAGCCTAGGGAGGGCAAAAATGGCCTTCCCCAACCCCCCGGAGGCCAGAAATGGCCCATTTGCCTCTGGGAGAAGGCCATTTTCATCCTTCCCAAGCTCCTAGAAAGGCTCTGGAGCCTGGGGAGAGCAAAATACAGGCCTTCCCCCCACCACGACCCTCCGGAGGCAGGAAATAGCCTGTTTCCCTAGTGGGCCCAGAAGGCCCGAAAATCACGGACCTGAGCTCACATGCCCACCAATAGGCTCTGTGTGCCGCCATAGGTTCGCCATCACGGATCTAGAGGAAGTGTGCTGCCCGTCTGAATAACTTCTTTACATGTGGACACAATTTTACAGTTCTACAGTTTGCCTTGAATAGAACTAGAGTATGGCAGCACAAGGCTTTAAGTTTAAGAGTGAGAATGTAAGCAGCCTGAAAAGGAATGAAATCAATTTCATACAGGAGTATCTGTGTTTAACTTGCTTGTAGTTTAATATCCATTTTGCAGCTTCCAGGGCACCCCTGCATTGCGCCAGGGAAATGTGGCAACAAAATCATTGATTTTTTATGGCCCTATATTTATTTTGCTAAAATAAGAGACTTCATCCTGATTTAAATTCCACATTAGTAACCATTCCAATGCATCTGATGCAGTGAGGTAGAGTTCATGAAAACTACCTTTTAATAAATATGTTAGTCTAAAAAGATTCTTCCAAAACTCCTTGGTTTTTTGGCTAACATAGATTAACAGAGCTCTCATCCTACAACATGAAAGTGTTCTAAGTCTCAATGCTCCATTTTTGTCTTTTATGTCTTCAATTTAGCTCCCAAATGAATGGAACATTTTATCACACATCTCTCCAAATGAAGAAAAATGAAAATATCCCCAAAATATTGCCCTCCCTCCTCTTTCTAGATTTCAGAGCAATATGAAGCAGTCAATCAGGCATAGCTGTCTGAGCTCGGGAGATAGTCTTGGCACGAGAGATGTTTAGCCTGAGTAGAAAGAAATGATGGATTGGTTTCTGCCACGTACAGAATTTTTGAGAAGTCTTGTTTTAACAAATAATTCATCTAAGTGTCCAAACTGAACACCCTCATATGAATTTTTCTGCTCCACTACAATTCATTCATTTTCTCTTCCAGATTACTGAATTTAGACTGAAAATATCTCAAAGGCTATCTGTTCTGAGTGTCTGCCACAAACAGGGCCATCAATCCATTAGGTAGTGTCCAATCTACTACATTCAGATTGCTATAGACTACAAGTGGAGAACAAATGCGCTGAAGAAAAATGCTTGAAGAACCAGACTTAGCAAGAAATGGAGGATCATAGCAGTTTCTAAGTAATATTACATTTCCTTTCACCTTCTCTACAGGTCTTGAAAGGGACAAGTTTGACAACAAAACGGTATCCTTTGAAGAGCACATTAAATTTGAACACAATATGTGGAATTACCTGTACTTTATAGTACTGGTGAGAGTGAAGAATAAGACAGACTATACAGGGCCTGAAAGCTATGTGGCACAAATGATCAAGGTATGCATTGTATAACTTCATAGACACAAAGTAATAATCAAGTTTGTTATTCTCTTTGAAAGGTCTGCCTGATTTTCTTAAAAGAAATTCTGCTCCTGTTCTATTGATGCTGTCCATTATGAAATTCACACCACACTTCACATGATATTTGGTTTCTAATTTTTTTGACAGATGGGATTATCTTTTTAAAAATTATTGAAAAGGTCAAAGCTAAGAACCTAAATGTTTGTGACTAAGGAGGAGTGATTACCGGTACTTTTAAATTCCGGCTCTCTATGGCATTCACTTTCTCTTCTGTGGTTGACGTGAGAAGGGTGGTGGTGGTGGCAGCCATACCAGTGTTGCCTTTGTGGAGGCATATCAGTCCAATTTTAGGACTGGTTTTGGAACAGGGATTTGCTTGGTTGTCCTGTGGCATGAACTTTGCCAAGATGAGGAGACTATACAGTCTTATTGAACCATAGATTCTGGGTGGATTTGTGATATTGCTACAGCTCCACTTTCACTTGGAAAGATTCTGAAACATGCAGGCAGATTATTGTTCTTTTCATGGAATTTATATAATTCATGTCTTCACTAATTGCTTTGGCAATCAGAATGTAGGCTGGATCACCACCAATTTATAAATGAATCAAATCAGAAACGATAGAAAAGTTGAAATATTTTGACTGAATGTTTATGCTGTTTTGGAAGACAAATTATTTCACCCAATGTATATGAAAATGATACTAGACTCATCATTGCCACAAGCAGTAATGTTTTGGATGGTTCATGGCATTTGCTAAACAAATAAGATACAAATAGTATATTGGTAATTTGCTAATCAGGTATGTCTCATATAGATCTATGACTGTTCCTGGAAAGAAGGAACACTATTTATATCCCATTGTTCTTGCAATTACCATATTTTTCAGAGTATAAGACGCACCCCCCCCCCCAAGTGGGTGGAAAATTCTGTGTGTCTTATACAGTGAATATTGCAGTGGTGGGAGGGGGAAGGGGAGTTGGTTTGGCGCTGATCAGCTGTTTTAGAATGGACTGCAGTGGCGGCAGTGAATGGGCTGTGATGAATGGGCGGCAGTGAACAGGTCACAGCGAACAGGCCAGATGAATACTGGATGGATGAAGGGAGGCAAAGGCAGATTTTTTTCCCTTTGTTTTCCTCCCCAAAAGCTAGGTGCGTCTTATATTCCGGAGTGTTTTATAGTCCAAAAAATACAATACTCGAAATAGTCTGGAAACTTTTAACTATTCTATGTATATATATTTCTACACTAGTTACCAGTATATTTCCATATTTCAAAATGTTTATTTTGATCGTTAAAATTTCCGAAGACTGGGATTAATTGCCTTAAAGGAGGTTCTCTGATATTTATCTTCTAATTATCATTTGAGATTTCCGCTAGGTACCTTCAACCCATTCATCAAGTGAGTCAGTAGCTTCAAAGGAAATACCTTTGAAGCTACATGAACAGAAATACCAATTCAGAAATACACTTACATAGTATTTCTGGCACTTACATAGTATTTTCACTTCTTCAGGCATATTAAAGAGATTTTTTATTTTAGGTTATATAACTCATACAAATTTTACTTCCATCTTGGAAGATCTTACTCTGTTTTCACTGTCTTACTGTATGTTTTGTTCTAATAATTCTAAATTATTTAAATTCCTTGTTTTTAAAAAATAATCATTGCAGAACAAGAACTTGGATTGGTTCCCTCGGATGCGAGCCATGTCCCTGGTCATTAATGAAGGGGAAGGAGAACAAAATGAGATCCGATGTCTTCAGGATAAACTGAATTGCACCATGAAGTTGGTATCTCATCTCACTTCACAGCTGAATGAGTTGAAGGAGCAGGTAATCAAAACATCCAATATTTTTTTCTTCTTTTTACTGGACTATATATTTCTAAATTTTAGAAAGGGCTAGGATAATAAGTGTCAAGTTATGTATTTTGAAGGACAAAAATGTGTCTCACTAAAAAATGACATACTGATTTCAGAAAAATGTAGAACATGCATTTGGTTTTCTGAGAAATCCTTAGCTATAATGTCAGAAGTACAATTTACTATTCACGAAACAGCAAGCTTCCTCTCAACCCTAAGTTTCAAATTATGCTTTCCATTTACTTGCACCAAATGCCCAATTTACTTTGTAATCAGCACAGGCTTGCCTTTGATGGAAATCATCTACTGATTTTTTAAAAAATTAATTGGAATTGGAATAGTTTACCCTCTAGTACAAAGTATAGCTGCAGTACATTATAAGTTTCTTGAGGATATTTATTTATACCAATAACTTGTATGACGTGAAGGAACACGGAAGAAAAGGTTGAGGCATATGCAACAGCTATGTTATTGCAAACTATCTGAAGTCATTTATAGTTCAAGAACTATAAATATTGTGAATCCTTAATTAGAAAAATTGAGAATGATGTTTTATTGTTCCTTTTTTTACTGCAAATTTCAGATGACAGAGCAAAGAAAACGGAGGCAACGAATGGGTTTTGTGGATGCCCAAAACACAATGAATCACTGAGACAGTGGAATCCAAGTCTTGAAGCAGAAACTGTAGTATATAGATATGTATGCACTTCCTGAAGAGGTGTTGGTACTAAGTTCCTTGCAGTTTTTATCGACAAGGAACATTGGTCCAGGTTGTGACAGTTCATAAAACCTCAGCACTTCCTTTTATCTCTAGCAGGACTGATTGAAGGCATTTAATCCAGCAAGAAACTGAAGCCCTGACTAATTGTTTCTTCATATGCATTCAGTTTGCCATACCTTTGAACTGTATTGTAACTGTTCCTTCTTTTTTTCCTTCATGCACTACATTTGGATGGCTACGTAGCCAGGTGCAAATAGAATTGACAGTTGTCAGCGAGTAGTAGCTTGCTACCTTTTTAACTTATTCAAAGATATATGGAAAGTAACCATATAAGGATTTCTTTGCAAATGTTTCATGTTAAATCTTTTGAAGATATCAACATTTTGTCTAGAATCACATCACAACCAAGAAGAAATTGCAAGAAGATATTCTATTAAGTTAATAGTTCAAGCAATCATATAATTCATGAAATAGCTTTTTTTTCTTCAATTGACAAGACTGGACATTAATGAAATATTGCACATTCATGCTGCAGTACGAATGTGCAGTTTGTGCCTTGTTCACTCAATAGAATAGTATAAAATATTTTTAGAATTCATCCTGCTTCCAAGCACTACGAGTTTGTGGGAAAATGTTTTAACTGTCATGGGTGTCAGAAATATCAGTTATAATTAGTCTACATCAGTGACGGAATGGAGCCGCAGAAGAAGTGGGAGGAAAAAAAAGGATAAGGCTACAAATATAAAAGTTCTGAAATATGAACTTAGAAGTTCCTTGACAGAATAATTTGCTCCTATGAATTTAGAACATTTGTAGAAGAAAAATTCCTCTGTAAAATCTACTTCTGCTAACTGCTGTCAAATGTAAGCAAAAGACAGAAAACAGTTGTGTATATTAAGTGTGGCCACTTGTTCCATTAGCACTAGTCTATGGGGGAGACTAGAAACAATCAAGGAGTGAATCAATTTCACTCACATTTGGACCAAAGCAAAGTGTTCTTCAAATATACAGACTGGTGTGCAGATTTAGTAAGAAAGGATTTTACTAATCATAAATCCAGTTTTGTAATTTATCTTCATCTGGTTTGTTTCTCAAACACAGTTTAAAATGTTAGTATGTGAATCTTCTGAAATTTAAAACACAAAATCAGTATAATAAATGGAAAGCAGATGAAAGCAGCCTTCTTGATAATGTTGGTAACTTCATAAAATGACAAATCTTGAGTAATTTTCAAAATAACTGTTAGTCACCCAAGGCCAAAGTTGGAAGTTTTAGAAATCTATTTTAAAAGTCATTTATTCTAATCCACTGCTCAATGCATAGCAGGGTTCCCCAACCTTTCCGGCTTTGTGGACTGGGGAGGAGGGGGGATGGTTCTGTATGAGCAGTGGGCAAGCACATGTGCATGTATCTCCATTTGTTCAAGCGATGGGCATGGTGCCCACCATTCATCCAAATGGCAAGCAAGCACGCACGCACTTTCCCACTGTTTGTGCAAGTAGTGATGGGCACACAGCCCGGTTCCAAACAGCTCAAGGCCTGGTAGTGGGCTGCAGCCTGAGGATCCCTGATAAATGCTTTCCCTCCATGGAAATCTCTCTTCCTGGTTCTATGGAACTATAGCAACAGTGACTTGTGAATCACAATATCTGTGTATGTGCTTATACATATTTTAGCAAGCATGCTATTTTCTTAGGATGCTAACATGTCCCATTGGTCTTTGCTGTTATTTCCTGGCTACTAAGAATGGACTTTATCTACACTGCAGCAAAAAAATATTTGGAGCTGCCCATGTATTTGGAACTAGTCTGCTATCTCATCGGTTTCACAAGCAGCAGTCACAGAATAAAAATTTGTCTTTAATATTCAATTCTGCACAACATATAAGTTTCTTTTCCTCCCACCCCGAAAAAGTGCTGCCTTTCCAGTAAACAACACACAAGCTAATTAACAGTAAGAAGCCACACATCTCTTTCACAGAATCCCAATGTTAGATTTTTTTTTTGACATGAACTACAGTTCTGTTAGGGTCCAACACATCAGTTGCAAGATGACATTCATTAGTGCAGATAGGTAAACACCCATAGCATATTACTATATTATTTCCTGTTCTTCAGATGGACTTCCTAAGTCTTCATAAACCATGTAGTCAAATCGAGCTACTTTATCCCATTCCAGAATAGCTTTCCATTGTCCTTTGCTGGTAACAAGGAGGTTTAGCTGTACTGGCAAAAACAGTGCTTTGCAAAACTAGTTAAAGACTGAGTTATTATTTAGAATCTTCTTTGTGACGCTTGGCAGAGAATTTTTCACGTAACCTTTTCAATTTTCCAAGCTTTCCTTCTTCCAGTTGCTTCAGTTGTTCTGCAAATAGTAGCAGTTGAATAAATTAAGACAGAATACTTCCTAAAAAATAAGTTTTATATTTCAGCCTACTATTTTAAGAGTGCTTTACAAAATATAGATGACTCATATACTTCTTCCAGTATGCAACTGGAAGTTACAAGAGATTTTACCTCCCTAATTCACATGCCTTTGCAATCCATATAGCTGAATACTCACAATCACAAGCAATAGTTCTATTGAGTGTATAAACATATACAAAAATTAAATAATTACAATAGAAAATTATTAAATGATAATAGCTTTTAGCCTTAGCTTCTATATAGTGTACCCTATATAGGGGAGGCTCCCATGGTCTTCCGGGTGCGCTTCAAGGTGCTGGTCACCACCTTTAAAGCTCTCCATGGCTAAGGACCCGGATATTTACGGGATCGCCTTCTGCCACCGATAGCCTCCCACTAACCAATTCACTCCCACAGAGAGGGTCAACTCAGGGTGCTGTCGGTCAAACAGTGTTGACTGGCGACCCCCAGGGGGAGAGCCTTCTCTGTGGGAGCACCCACCCTCTGGAATGAATTGCCCCCGGGACTGCGTATGATTCCCGATCTGCGCATCTTCTGCCGCACCCTTAAGACCTTTTTATTCCAGCAAGCTGGCCTGGCCTAAGAAGGATTCACAAATGGAGTATTTTAATTGGTGGGTTTTAAATCTGGGGGCCAGAGTGTTTACTTATTTTTAAAAGTATTTTAAATTTTGTATCTTGTGGTTTTATTATGGCTGTGCACCGCCGTGAGTCCTTCGAGAGAAGGGCGGTATAAAAAACTGAATCAATGAATAAATATATTTAGATCTATTCCCCACATCTTTTTTATTCAAAGAAGAAGAAAGTAAGTGGACAAAGGATACAGAATTCCTGTTACAATTCTTATATTACATATTAGTTTTTGGCTAATCCTCAGCACCACATAAAGGTAGTCCTTGATTTACAACAGCTCAAGGACTATTTGAAGGTATTTGAAGCCCTGATAAAACTGATTTACTATCAGTCCTTGCACTATAACCATTAATCAAAATTCAGATGCTTTGCAACTGCCATGTATTTATGGCATCCTAGAGTCATGTGAGCACCATTTTGCGATCTTTCCAACCAGTTTCTGACAAGCAAAAGTCAATAGGGGAAGCTGAATTTGCTTTACAACTGGGTCATTCACTGCAGGGATTTGGTTAGCACTCATGGCAAAAAGATAGTGAAATAAGGCATGACTCACTTAACCCCTTTGCTTACCAATGGAAATTCTGGTCCCAATTGTGGTTGTAAACTGAGGACTACCTGTACATCCATTTCTTTCTTTGGACTTCTCAAATACAGCAGTGAAATATTGAAAGAGAGGTATGGAATGATATTATATCATATCCAAGAGTCATGTGACTTTAAATGGAAGAAATATGAAAATGGCAGTTGGGGCTATGAGAAACAGCTTGCTCCATTAAACCTAAAGTAACCTACATTACATTCTTATGTGGAATGATTCATGCATTTTTTTAAAAAAGAAAAGCTTGACATATCTACTCTTTAAATTGTTCACAGCTTCTTTGGATTAAAAACGGATTATTGTATATCACTTTACACCAACATGCAATTTACAGCCACTAAGATACAAAACTCAATGAGGGGCACTGAACCACTCCTTTACAATTTTTTTTAGAATATATTTGAATTCATAGCAAAGCTGTTGACAATAAAGAGTTAGTGGGAAATTCTTGTGTGTAAAAGAGCCCAGAGGAAGGAAGAAAAAAATAACACAAAAACTGTAAATAAATCTAGTGTACAAAAGACACTAGATTTATGCCAATAAATGTTGTTGTCTCTGTACACTCCAAGCAGTTACTACAATTTAAGTACCTGTTGCAAGGACCAACTTGCATTCCTCCACTGGCACTCCAGAGAAGTTTGTATCCTTCAGACGTGGATACTATTCCAAAAAGGGAAAAAAAAGACATATACATATACACCTCCCCTTCTCTGATGGAGAAAAGTGCTTTTGACAAGGTAATGAAATAAATGGCAAGAAACGAAATACATTTGCTAGGTACTAGAGTATTGTTATGGTAATTAACAGACTTTGTGCATATTTGGGTATAAGTGCACACGTTTCAGACTTATTTTCAAAGATTATACAAAATTTTAGAAGAATGGGATTGTCTTTTTCCTGAACTAAGATAATGAACAGATCTAATTAAAAAATTATAAAGAGAGCAGTCACTACATAATCATATTTACCACAATGGCAGAACTCACCTTATTTCTATAATAGTTAGTATGAATTTTGGCTAAACTTTCAAAAATTTCATCGCAAGTCACTGGGTCGGCAATCTGCAAGAATAGATGGTAGTAAAAAAGGAATTTAAAAATTACATATTTCGCAACAATAATTAAAAACAGATTGTATGTTCTTAATGTTTAGAAGATGTTCCAATTATAATTGCCATACCTATTCTGTTGTCAAATGAAAAAACTTCCTAAAATAGATTTAACATGAATCTTGTGTGTTTTGTCAATCTTCTATAAATCAAAGTATATACTGTAATCCATAGAAAGAGTACATATGTGATTGAGTAAACAGAACTAAAATATGCCCACATAATGAACCTAAGAACCTAAAAATCACTGGGATATGGAGATCCAGCAAAACTTACGTCCACGGTAGATAATACCAACATCTACCATCTCACAAGCTCTGGATTCAGGTCCCTTCATTTTCATTACTTATTTTGGCTCTAAAATGTGACACAGAGTGATACATGGTTTTGCAAAACCATGATGCCAAGATGCCGCCTCTCCACCCTACAGACGTGTTAGTAGTTCTCAGGGCAATGGAGACAATCTTCCTGCCTCTGGGCAGGGAGAACATTTCTCAACATTTACATGTGTCTTGACTTTATTACAGTACCAAAGATTTGGGGGGGGGGGGGGGACGAGCCCTCTCTCTTCCATCCAGATTGTTGGGGGCAATATGCTGACTCTGTAAACCCCTTAGAGAGGGCTGTAAAGCATTGTGAAGAGATCTGTAAGTCTAAGTGCTATTGCTACTCATGAGAAAATGCTTCCATGAAGTCTAAAAAGGAAAAAAAAAAGGAGTCCTGAAGCATGGTGCAAAGTGGAGATCCACAGGACTGAAAGTCACGCAGAGGCTTCCCTTCGAGCCACGCGTGCGTGCCTGCCTGACTCTAAATCGCTTGATTCCCCCATTTATAAACCGGTAAGGCGGCCGGCGGGAAAAAGGAGCAAGTTCTGAACTTTTCACAGCCTCCTATCCTGCCGCAGCCCCGGTTCCGGATACGGCCGTTTAAGAGCGCCACAGCACAGCCCCTTCCTCGCTCCGGCCCGGGACGAAGAGGCTTTATAGCCGCAAAGTAAACGACCTAGTTCAGCCCCTTACCACACAAGCCCACTGATGCCAGGGCCCAATCTGGGTCCCACCTGTGTATTCTCTCCCTCACGGAAAGCTTGCATCACTTTCTGCCGCACCACGACTCCCAAATCACGCCCGCGCTTGGTCTCCTCCACGGGCCACTCCTCGCAGAGCTTCAAGAAGCGCCGATACCGCGCCGACGCCATCTTGGCGAACGTTTACCCGGCGCTATCGGCGGCCGGCTCACATGGCCTAACCCGGGCTGACTACGTCAGTCAGTTTTGGCCCACGAAGCTGGCGGGCGGGGTCTATTACGTGAGAACAGAAGATTGCGCCTGCGCAAAGGGAGCTGGCCGATCCTGAGGGATATGTAGTTTTAATCACCGGGATCGCAGTTGTGGAGTTACGGGAGAAAGTGAGACATTAAGAGATAATGTCAGAAATTCACTAGGGATGGCATTGCTTGTATTTGGGCCGATGGCTTTGATCAGTGTTTCTCAACTTCTGTGACTTTTAAAATATGCGGACTTCAACTCCCAGAATTCCCCCAGCCATCTTGGAAGTTCAGAAACACTGCTGTAACCCGGGACTTTCTTACAGATAATCCTTGATTTATGACCACAATTGAACCCAAAATTTCTGTTGTTAAGTGAGACATTTGTTAAGTGAGCTTTGCCCCATTTTATGAACGTTTTGCCCCAGTTAAGTGAATTGTTGCAGTCATTTAAGTTAGTAACAGTTGTTTAGTGAATCTGGCTTCCCCATTGACTTTGCTTGTCAGAAGGTCGCAAAACTTAATCACGTAATCTCAGGACACTGACCATCATAAAGAGGAGTCAATTGCCAAAGTGTCTGAATTTTGATCACGTGACCGTGGAGCTACTGCAGCAGTCGTAAGTGTGAAAAATGAATATAAGTCACTTTTTCAGTGCCGTTGTCATTTTGAACGGTCACTAAGTGAACTGTTTAATGCACATCTGGAAAGAGGGCAAGCAGGGTGCAGTGAGGGTCAAAGCCACTGTCATGGGTGAAACCCAGAACATCCAGGAGCACTACCCGTAATATGGTAATCGAAGATGAACTGTTGAGAGAATACTTGAGGCAGCAGAAGACAAAGGAGGAAGACCAAGCACAGAAAGTGCCATGGCAAGACAAGGCCCTGCACAGGATGTACCATTGACAGATAGCTGAGTGATAGATATTGGGGAATTCTACCTGTAGCTAAAAAGAGCTGGGCTAAAACACAGCATGGATGCACTGATTGTAGCAGCACAAGAATTGTAGCAGCACAAGCAGCACAAGAATGTGGAACTGGTGCACTAAGCACCAATTCCACAAAAGCAGAGTCTACCCAGTGGTGGGATTCAAGTAATTTAAAAACTGGTTCTCTGCCCTAATGATTTCTTCCAACAATCAGTTTGTGCCAAACTGCTCAGAAAGTTAACAACTGGTTCTCCCGAAGTGGTGCGAACTGGTTGAATACCAAACTAGACAGTACCAAGGTACAGATGTCAGAGACAGTCCAATCCATGATATAAGATGCAGGCAGGAATAGCATAGCTGAACAGCACAACTAGAAAACAGAATAAGAGTTGGAAGGGCCCTTGGAAGTCTTCTAGTCCAACCCCCTGCTTAGGCAGGAAACCCTACCTTCAGACAAATGGTTATCCATCTCTTCTTAAAAACTTCCAGTGTTGGAGCATTCACAACTTCTGGAGGCAAGTTGTTCCATTGATTAATTGTTCTAACTGTCAGGAAATTTCTCCTTAGTTATGAGTTGCTTCTCTCCTTGATAAGTTTCCACCCATTGCTTCTTGTTCTACCCTCAGGTGCTTTGGAGAGTAGCTTGACTCCCTCTTCTTTGTGGCAGCCCCTGACATATTGGAACACTGCTATTATGTCACCCTTAGTCCTTCTTTTCATTAAACTAGACATACCCAGTTCCTGCAGCCGTTCTTCATATGTTTTAGCCTCCAGTCCCCTAATCATCTTTGTTGCTCTTCTCTGCACTTTTTCTAGAGTCTCCACATCATTTTTATATCGTGGTGACCAAAACTAGATGCAGTATTCCAAGTGTAGCCTTACCAAGGCTTTATAAAGTGGTATTAACACTTCCCGTGAACTTGATTCTATCCCTCTGTTTATCCTAGAACTGTGTTGGCTTTTTTGGCAGCTTCTGCACACCGCTGGCTCATATTTAAATGGTTGTTCACTGGGACTCCAAGATCCCTCTCACAGTTACTACTATTGAGCTAGGTACCACATATACTGTACCTGTGCATTTTGTTTTTATTCTCTAAATGTAGAACCTTACTTCTTTTCACCGTTGAATTTCATTTTGTTAGATAGTGCCCAAATCTGTCAAGATCCTTCTGTATTGTAGGAAGTTAGCACCCACCACTTTCCTGGAAGAATGAAATATTTTGGGAAATACTAAAAAAGGCAGAATATTATGTTTCCCTATATGAGAAATGGAGAAGCATGTTTTTAAAGACAAAGCAGCTCCCACCTTCCTGCCCCCACCCTTTTGTTAATGGGCCAGAGGCAGAAACTCAATCTTTGTCAATGGACGTTCATCTGCAACACAATAGCAACAGAAACTAACACAATGGGACCCATCTAGACAGAAACTCACCACATGGCACCTGGGAAAATAACATCCACCAGCAGGGCTAGCTAAGAACCCCACCCCCTGGAAGTCTGACAACCAATCAGGATACTCTTTCGGGGCCCCAAGAAGTTCAAAGCCAGAGAGAACATAAAACCCGGCGACTCACTGTATCTGCCCTTTTTCTCTTCAGGAACTCAAACCATGTGATCCTGTCCACCATTAAACCATCTTTCCAAGCAGTCTCCATGTTTCCAGTGTCTTTTTCCCCACTTGGAGCAGAACCCAGAAGGATATTTCTTCCAACACTATCTTAAGCCTATCTTCCGGAATGTTGGCTATTCTTGCTAGCTTGATGTTACCTGCAAATTTGATGAGCTCCCCATCTATCCCCTGGGCCTAAAACAGAGCTTTGGGGTACCCCACTGTATACTCTCCTCAATATAGATGCAGTTCCATTGAGGACTATACAGTCAGACAGTTATGAATCCATCTGGTGGTGATGCTGTCTAACCCACATTTTTCTATTTTATCCAGTAGTAGGTTATGGTCTACTTTATCAAATGCCTTACTGAAGTCTAAGTAAATTATATTGACAGCATTCCTCTGGTCCATTCTTTGTCACTTTGTCAAAGAATGCAATAAGATTAGTCTGGCACGATCTGTTTTTGACACACCCATGTTGGCTTTTGGTTATTACTTTGTTTGCTTCTAGGTGTTCGCTGATTTGTTGCTTGATTATCTTTTCCAGAATCTTCTCTGGTATTGAGGTCAGGTTGATAGGTCTGTAGTTTCCTGGATCTATTTTTCCCCTTTTTTTGAAGATGGGAACTAGCTCAGATCAGCTCCTTTCCAGGTTGGTGAATGGAGGTTCTACCTTTCTCCTTAAAATATGTGCAAATTTATTTTCATGGAGAGTAAAAAATAAAAAGAAGTATTGTTCTGCCAAATTGCTTCAACAGATGTCTCATCTTTAGTGGGGCAGAATAGGCTAAGCTGAGGAAAGGAGAGAGATGTATGTGGATTGGTGCTAAAAATGAGTAAAATTGGAGAATTGTGAGAAATCCAAAGGAAACCCAGAATTTGTGGGAATGTTAATTCCATCTCCGTACTATTTGTGCTAGTACCATTTCCACTTGCTCCCAGTGATGCATTTACAAAGGAACAGAATCCTTCATAGGTGTGGGCACCCCTGAAACTTCTCATTGCTGAGAGCAGGAGGCAGATGCATAACATCATTTATGTCGTTCTATTTGTAGTGGCATCGCTGGCAGATGCTTGATATATAGTTAGGCAGATGCTTTTTCATAAGGCACATCATAATTTCAGGGCACTATGTTCTCTAGTATAATTCCCCAGTGCTCAGACTTGACCAGTAACTCTGAAAGAACCAATTTAAGAGGAAGAAAAGGTTAGCTGGATGTAATTTTAGAGCTGCAATATTTTTATTCAATGCTTATACAACAAAATTTAAGCATTTGTCTGGTTATAATACTCATTGAATTGACCCAGGAAATTTAGGATGTAACTGGGTTGTTCCATTCTATGCATATTTACTCAGACAAAAAGAGGAGTTTAATGCCATTTCTCTAAAATTGCTTAGAGGAACTTTCTGCAAAGTTAAGCTTTTACAGCCTTGATGTTTTATAGCACAGTTATCTACAATTCTGTGCTGTAATAAATCCCACTAAACTTTATATGGCATCCTCCCTGGAAGTAGGATACAATTGCAACTTTTATTTATACATTCACTTAAATGTTGAAGGATGTTCCATCAAATATATATCAATATGCTTAATTCAGAAGAACTAGCTCAATATCTTATAGTCTGCATTAGTCGTTATAACAGTTATAATCTAGATTGTTGCAGAAAACAAACATATGCATAAATTGCTTTCTTAATGTCAAATTATTATTTTATAAATATTTGATACAACAAGAGTTTGAGTTTGACAAGCAGCTCAAATGAAGACAAATCCTTTTGCACCCAGAACCTATGACTGTCTATGTGGAATTGCTTTAAATTTTGCGATGTCAGTTTCATATTAACAGTATTCAACATTGTGAATAATTTCTAGCAATTTCCTGAAGCTGGGCAGCAGGCTAAATGGAATATGTACTTGGCCTAATGATTTAATCTGCCTGTCACATAATTTGTCGTTCCTCACAGGCCACATTAAAGAAACATCTAGATAGCAAAAAGATTTCCCCGGAGGTCTGGTATTTAAACTAGGAAAACATGATTTTAGAGCAATTATGTAAATATTGACAGTTCTGTGAGAAACAGCATAAGAAAATATAGACACAGTCAATATGTTGTAAGGCCCATACACTTTATTTACAGTTTCACATTCCATCTTGCCTGCATATTTCTAAATCTATATTTTGTATTTACAACACTCAGTGGATTTTCTATATGACATGGGAGCAGTGTTCTTTATTTACCAGTAATATACTCCAAACTCCTGTAAACATTTTGTGAAGTTTGTTGTAATGGTTACCCCATATGCAAGAACAATACACTGCTTAAAAAAATAAAGGGAACACAAGCAGAAGACATCCGAGATCTGAATGAATGAAATAGCCTTATTAAATACTTTGTTCATTACATACAGTAGTTTTGTGTTCCCTTTAGTTGTTTGAGCAGTGTATAAACTATTGTACGTAAAGAACGAAGTATTTAATAAGGCTATTTCATTCATTCAGATCTCGGATGTCTTCTGCTTGTGTTCCCTTTATTTTTTTGAGCAGTATACATGCATGCATAGAAATGTTGAATATAAAATGTCTAGAGGATTATTGGGCCCATAATGATATCCATACACCCATGTTTCAAGATTGTCTTAACTCCTCTGCAGTGTAACTCTGACCTGAAGTATCAAGGTAGTACTCCCTCGGTAACTGCTCTTTCCAGATTTTGCTCCCTCTCTGTAACAAGTCTCTTCTTATTCTTCCATCAATATCTTACATTATTTCTCTGAGAATATCAATGATCAGCTGTCCTTTGGGTGCACGGCAGTGCTGAAAACCGGTGCCCACAGGCGCTCTGGCCAGCTGATTGTTGGGCGTGCGTGCGCATAGAACTCGGAAGTTTGCCTTTCCTGGAGTGCGATTCCTTCTTGTGCATGGCAGTGCCAAAAACTGGCCTGTGCATGGATGCAGGTCAGCTGATCGTCGAGTGCACATATACGCTAGAACCCGGAAGTTTGGCATTTCTGGAGCGCGGCCCCGTTGAGGGTGTGTGTGACATTTTTGTGCAATCACTGGCATAGACACTAGCATGGAATACAAAGGAACAAGGAGTTAATTTAAAGTTTTTAAAGTACTGCTGTTTAGTAGCTAAGCTTGTTCAAAAATGATTGTCCTTCAAATTGGATGAATTAAGTTGAATTGTTTTAAGGACCTGCCGGCGTATCTTCATAGCTCTTTTCATGAGTTTCATAGTTGCTTGGTCCTTGCTCGCCCTGCAAATCTGAATGGCTCTTCATTAAAAAAAGTCCTTAATTCTTTACATTATTTTCAAGTATTCTTTTTCACAAATGATATGAATAGGCAACAGTAAAATTAGAAAAGAAAATCGTCCAATGGTTCACAATTATGAGGACTTCTGCTCACTCCATAGTGGCATATAGTATCATTTGAGCTTTCCTTAACAAACTGCCCTTTTTATTGCTGTAGTAGCTGGACGGCTTCCTACTGTTATAGCTCAATGTGCTGGTTCTGCTATTTCAAATCACGAGTCTTTAATTCCGTAATTGTCATTGTCCCATGGATATACTCTGGAAAATTTTAATTAAGTTTTCTAGACCAAAAATATAACCGTGATCTGGTCCCTCATATCTCGAGTCTTTGTAAATTGTGTGAGCAAAGTCTATCATGCGAACATCAACTTTAGGATGGCTATTTCCATGTGAAGCAGAGCAGACTATGTTTTGATAGTGTCCCTGAGGGTCATTTTCTGAAGACACTGTTTTCTCCAGTCCCTCATAGTTTATGAGAAGTGAGCTAGAGAAGAACCGGTAAGAATTTTGATTTTTGACGACAGATAGCAGAGTATTCAGCTGAAACAAAATTGGTTCCACAAGGTCTGTTCTAAAATGATTCCCATTGTGAAGGAACTGGCAAAGGGCTTGCTTGAAGCCATCTGGTGAAAGTTTTCGCCCATAGTACTTATCCTTGCAAATATATTGGATGGTATCTGCCTGGTAAACCTTGAATTAAAAACAATAACAATCTATATTAGCCATCTGTTTTGCAGATTGTAATTCATTAAGTGATTTTATGTAGTCCTTCTGAAAGCTTCAATAGTACATTTTGAATGTGTGCGTTAGAAGCTTACTATATTTATCTTTATCACCGCAAGGCAGAACTATAAAGCCCTGCATACAGGGAACTGAAGTGTTGAGAAAATACAAGCTGGGATCAAGGTTTTGCATTCATTTTAACCTTATTTATTATATTTTTATAGTATCTTTCTTTTCAAAGTCTCTTTAGTGCGTTCTTTCAGTAAACCAATGACGTACTTGGGCTGAGCTAGTTACTGGTTTCCATGTTACCCAGCAACATTCAGAGCTACTATATCATCTTTTAAAAAATGTATATGTCAAAGGATTTAATTTAATAGTGCTTGATGGCAAAATAAATTTACACTCAGGCAATCCTGTTCTGAAATTTACTTTCAGTTGCCACACTGACAGAAATGACTGCTTTGATGATTACACAGCTGTAATTATTCAAAGCCATAGGACAGCTTTGTGTTCTAAGGAAGAATTTATTTAGTAGATGATTGTCTTTGACTTAGATCATCTGCTAAAGTTTCTCTCTATATTAAAGTAGTCAGTAGGAGGATCAAACCCTAAAATAAAACCTGCAGCTCTAATATATTTGCTTTATATGAATTATCCTTATTTTTAATGGCAAAGAAGCTGATGTTTAGCTTTCTTCAGAGTGTAAGGGTAATTCACATACATATAAATAAATGGGCATTTCTCATCCAAATAGTGGACCATAGTCATTGCATATTTGTGTCTCCTTACACTTGCTTATCTTAGATAAGAGATGACATTTTGTTGTGATTGCTATTAAGTTAGTATTAGCTGCACTATGGTGGGGTTTTCAGTGATTTTCAACATGACCAATCTTTTCCCCAAAAGATTTCAGAAGTGCATACGTAACTTTTGCAAATTATTTTTTGGAAAACTAATTATCACCAATCAACAAGCATTTCAGATATACCATGTCTTTCTAAGCACAGACCTAGGCTAACACAGAGATGCTTGGATGGAAAATCATATTGGAATTTAATTTATCCCCCCCCCCCCCCGTTTATTTACAATCACTAAATTCATGGTACTCTTTCATGGTAACACATGTAATTTTCAAAACAGACTGCTTCTCACCTGCATGCCACAAATACGGACTCCAAGGGAGGCTGATGTACTCTGTTCACATTTCTTTATTTGGCGTGCTTTCTTCTCCTCTGATGCATCATCACCATGCTGCCTGGTTCCCATTTTTAAGTCCAGAATGCATGGGTATTTATATTTGGATACAACATTTTCTAGTAACAGAAATTCTGGATGTACTAGTTAAGGAAATCAATATTTTACTTAGGCTTACTTTGCAGTTTTCCATTAGTTTCTGTGCTTAGCTTCTTGTTTCCATTTCAGCTCATTTATCATGAGAAATGTGTCTCAGAGCTATCTGTCCATCATTTTCTATTCCTGGTAAAGGTCAATAGAATATTTCTTCTTAGAGAGGTCAACAATCAATGTACATACATTGAAGGATATTTTTAATTACAAGGTTGAGCTTTCAGATACTATTAGGATGTGGGTATCATGGTTCCTTGAATACAATTTCTAAGTGCATAGTCTTTTTTAAAAAATTATATCTGAAAAGACTTTCAGCACAAATTCAAAATTTTTTTGTGTCTCTGTATAACATTCTAGTGGAAATGCAATATTTTAAATATTTTTATAATCTGGATTATAAGAATCCAAAATTCTGAATTGTTACACATCAAATATAAACAGTGAAACTAAAAAATATATGAGATGCAAATTTGGTTTCCTGCAAATGTTTACTAAATAGGCATGGTAACACTTTTGTTATATGAATATCTAGAAATAGGATGTATAAACAAGATTAACACTGCTAATTATTACTATACTACAGATACATGGCTGCCTTTGTGATAATTGTTAAATGCTAAATAAATTAAATTATGCATTTTTGCTATTATAGACAAATCCAGATCAAAATATTTGAGAGTAAGTTTCATCAGGTTTAGTGTGTACATTGCTGCAATCTTGGTCCCACTGAAATACATGTTTACCAACATAACCAGTGTGTAATTTAGACTAAAAATGTTGTTTTTGTCATTAACATATTGCACTTAAACTTTTGATAAACTGTCCCTTTTACATTTATACTTATAACAGCACTAGCAGCCTTTAAAAACTACAAATTATCAATTATACATGTGTACTTTAATGTTCAGCTAATTCAGGAAAAAAGATACGGTGTGGTTTATTTTCCTTATACTTGGAAGACATGCGATTTAGATGCTGTTTGTGACAGTGCAATCCCCAAGGATTAAAGCTGTTATTTGCCTCTTGGTTCCCATTCGCATCCTCCATAAGTGATGATACATCTTGGTGGTACTGAAGATCTGTCTGCAGTCGTGTGTTCCCATGGCAGCTAGACACAAAGGAATCTGATTATCTTATTGTCTGGAAGGAAAAGATTACTACTATACATCTCAGCATATATACGTATTTCTAAATCCTTGTAATCTCAGCCAGATTTTAGACATGGTATTAAACCCATATAGTCAGAAGTAGGATTCTGCAAGTCCACAATTCAAACTGCAGCCTGACAGAGCTATTTGGTACATTATTTAGAAGTAAGCCTTACTGAGTTCAGTCTGACTTCTTAAGAATGTGGGCACTAAACTGCAATCTTCATTGTGAGACAGAATGCTAAGGATTGTAACCTTGTTGTTGTTGTTAGTTGCAAAGTCGTGTCCGACCCATCGTGACCCCATTGGACAATGTTCCTCCAGGTCTTCCTATCCTCTACCATCCTCTGGATTGTAACCTACCTGGTATTAATAATTGTAGCACTATTTACATATAGGCAATGCACACAGTTATCAGTTAGTCATGACTGATAACTGCAAGCAGTTTTCTGATTAACAAATTTAGGGAAACTTTATTTTATAGTTTAAAGAACAGCACAACAAACCAACACTTTAATTGAGGATAAATCCCCCAAATTGTGCAAATAATTCAGACTTAGTCTACTTTTATCTAAAAGAAAAATGTTCATGAGCTTAACATGCCTCTTCCCTCCCTTCCTGCCAATAAAAGATTAGATAGATCCTCAATTACTATACTGGTGAAGTTAAGCAGCTTATTCTGTCCAAGGGCAGCCTCAAGGTGTATAAAATCTGTTTGACTTTGTCATCTATTATCTTAGATGGAAATCAAGTACAGTATCTGGGCTGGAAATAGAGGCAATGCAAGCAAGATTGTGATTGGCAATGAAGGAATAGGTACAATATAAATCTAACAATTCATTTAAAAAATATTCATGCTAGTACAGTTTTCTGCCAAGTCAAAATAATTGGATAATCCTAGAACTCATTTGTGGGGCAAGGCCCATACATAAATGTGGGATTTATGTTAGTAATTCACTGGATGGAAACCAGAAAATTAAGCTTTCTTCTTTTGTATTGCATTTCTGGCTTTTTGTACTGCTTACCTGCTTTCAATGACATTTGTGAATGGACTGTGATTCCATTTGACAAATGTGTGATCATTCTTGCTGGTTTTTGCTTGGTTGAGTTTCTGCCATATTGTCATTGAACACTCCTTTGAGCTGTTATCCAAGGAATTGTGATTATCTGTGTGTGGGCAGGCTACAAGATTCAGATTTCCCATGCTATCCTTCTTGAGGTACACAGATATTATACCTTTAAGTGGAAAAATAAATTGAATCAACATGAGAGAATTGATTTGTAAATTCATATACATAAAATCTGATACAATGCCAGATTTCTTTGTCTAATTTAATAAATGTTCACTGCTAATTTGAGAACATTTCAACATTCGCATATCAGGGGTGAAATCCAGCAGGTTCTGACAGATTCTGGAGAACCAGCAGCGGAAATTTTGAGTAGTTTGGAGAACCGGCAAATGCCACCTCTGGCTGACCCCAGAGTGGGGAGAGAATGGGATTTTGCAGTATCCTTCCCCTGAAATGGGGAGGGAATGGAGATTTTGCAGTATCCTTCCCCTGCCACACTCGCAAGCCATGCCCACCAAGCCACACCAAACCTACTAAGCCACGCCGACAGAACCGGTAGTAAAAAAGTTTGGATTTCACCACTGCCCCATATATAAAGCAAATAAAATAAACTGTAGTTCTTCATAAAAAGTTACTGCAGTTCAACTTGTCACAGAAAGCAGTGATGGTTATAATATTGGACGATTTTAAAAGATCAGAAACAAATTCATGGAAAGAAAGGTAAGCAATGACAAATAGGTATTAATTATGTCTATTTAATACAACTGCATAACAGAAACAACAAGAAATTTGTTACAAATTTCTAGGGAATTCAATTAAGAGAATGCTTCAGCCCTCAAGCCTTCTGTCAAATTCTGGTGGGCCTTTGTGGAAACAAGATGTTGCATTATGTAACTTTTGATCAGATCACAGCTGAACTCTTTTTATTTGCTCGACGTTTATTCCAAACCATATTTATATGAGACTTTATAGAGAAGTAAGATATGGCCGTGAAGAAAACTGATTGATTAAATGCCATCAAATCAGGGTCAGTTTCTAGTGACCCCATAGTTTTCTCTATCACAATTTGTCCCTAATGTGGTCCTACAGGCCTCTCAAAAATGCACACATTGCCATTGTAACTGAGCCCATCTACTCATTCTACTCTTCTTTTTCACAGTATTAAAATGTGATTATACAAAAGGAATAATAAAATAGAGTTGGAAGGGACACTGGAGATCCTCCAGTCCAACCCTCCATTCAAGCAGGAGATCCTATACCATTTCAGATAAATGGCTGTCCAGTCTCTTCTTAAAAACCTGCATGGAGAGAGCTCCCACAACTTCTGAAGGCAAGCCATTGCACTGGTTAGTTGTTCTCATTGTTAGAAAGATTCTCCTTAGTTCTAGGTTGGTTCTCTCCTTGATTAATTTCCATCCATTGCTACTTGTCCTGCCTTCAGGTGCTTTGAAGAATAGATGGACTCTCTCTTCTTTGTGGCAGCCCCTCAAATATTGGAACACTGCTATCATGTCACCCGTAGTCCTTCTTTTCACTAGACTAAACATACCCAATTCCTGCAATCATTCTTCATATGTTTTACCCTTGTTGGTTTTGTTCTTCTTCCTTAGCTTAGCACTTGCACATAGGTAGTTTGTGGTCCAGAGTCAGCCTCTGATCATATTTTTAATGCTATAACTGAGTTGCTATACCTCCTTTTAACAATAGTATGGTCACTTAATCTTATGTACTCCATTTGATGATGTCCATATACAGGCATTGTTTATTTGTGTGAAGTATTAGTTAAGAAATAATTGGATACAGAAATTGATAATTATTTCTCCTGTTTCGTCTCCTGCAGATTACAAATTAGGAACTATTAGGAACTATCAGGAAAACATGAACTTGGCCCAGGAAAACAAGGAAGTACGAGAAAGAAACTCAAGACTGCTTTGCCTTGATTCTCTTTGATATAAGAGGTAGAGAAGAAGAAATACTGACAGAATTTCAAGATTCTATTATTACAGCCTATATTAGTAAAATAGTGTCCCTAGTATTTTATGTAGTGTCTTTTTCCTGACCTAGGTTATCCTGAAGGGCTGACAGATATATGTTATTTTGGTATGCTGCCATTTCTTTAAAGTATGTGGAGATGTCAACTATGGATGTGGGATAATCAATCTCTGCTCTCCATGTTCATATTGATCCAAAATTCTTACTGTATGCTCAAGCTCCTGAGTTACAGGAGGTTGGCAAGCAAATTATATACTCCAAAGGTCTAATCCCTGTGTCGGAATGTTGGGTGTGTCAAATTGCCCTCCTAAAGTAGAGAATAAGGATATAAGTTAAATTACACAGTCAACTGGAATAACCCCCTGTCTTTCCTTCCTTCCATTTTTTTCCTTTCAGTATGATTCCATGTCCTCCAATTTGGATAAGGAGAGGAATCTAGAGAAATCTTGGCAAGAAAACTTTGTCTGTATTCTGATAGTCATCTTCACAGCACCAAAAGAAATGAGAGAAATTAACTATAAAGTCTTCATAGGTTAAGGTTAAGATAGACAGACTGATGATTGATAGATAGGTAGCTAGATAGATGATAGAGATAGATAAAGAGATAGACATTTAGAAATAATTACCATAAATTAAATTAAAAATATATTATCTCACACTAAATATTAGAAAACGCTAGTATATTTGCTTAATTTGTTACTTGTGTTTCCCTGAACATAAGACCAGGTCTTATATTATTTTTTGCTCCAAAAGATACATTATGGCTTATTTTTCAGTTAAGTCTTATTTTGGGGAAAATATGGTACTAAATGTGTCTGTCTGGCTGACAATCTGTATTTATTTTTGGGGTAGGGCTTATATTACGAGCATCCTGAAAAATCATGTTAGGGCTTATTTTCCTATTGGATCTTATTTTCGGGGAAACACAGTTCTGTTGACTGGAGATTTCAAAATCCTTTAAAATTAAACCAAACTTGGTCTACACAGCTCTAATTCCAGGACTGACCTCTCTAAAAGACAAGCTATGACTATCCAGCACCCTCTGTAGGAATTCTGAAGCTATCTGATTAGAAGGTTCAGATTTACTATTATATACAGTCTTTTCCTTGAGCTTCACTATTGAGTGGTAAGAGAGCATGAAGTGCCTTTAATTTCCCCAGATGAGATAATCATCTTTGAAAATCAAATAAAATCCAAATCAGGCAAAGAAGATTACTTTAAGATTTGATTTCACCCCCGGTAAATTGTGATTAAAAAGTAGTATAGCCATATTGTCTAGTCTTAACCTTTCCTTTAGTTATCTAGAGTGCTGCTTTGCTTGTTCTAAAATAGAACAAGCTCTTTTTCACATTGCCACATATGTGACATTTGAGTAATCTGCCTTGCCCTAAAATAATACACCATGGAAAGTAAAATGGGGTGCTGCCAGTTACTAAGAAAGTAGAACTTGTTGTTGAAATATGTTAGAAGTTCTTCCAAACAGGAACAAACATGACACAATCAAATTAGAATAGTCCTCTCATATGTTTGTATAATTTTTCAAATGCTGAAGGCTCAGAAGTAATGGGTAAAGGACTTGTATTATCCTCAGTACTGTTTTCTTGGACAGCAATTACGAAATTAAGTAGTTGTTTCACTTGTAACATTGACCAAGAAAACTTCTAAAAGTTATTTTATTAACCTCACTGTTAAAAGTTATTTTATTAACCCCACTGTGGAATACATAATCTTTACTCTGACATATGGTTTATGTTTTTACCTTAAACAGAGCATCCACATTTTTGTTTATTCTTACAACTCTATTATTTATTAAATTGTTATCTTGCCTTTATTACTTTATAAATAACTCAAGGCAGTAAACATACATAACACCCTTTCCTCCTCCTATTTTCCCTGTGAAATAAATTGAGCTGAGAGTGACTGGCCTAAAATCACCCAGCTGGTTTTCATGCTTAAGGCAGAACTAGAACTCACAGTGTTCTGGTTTCTTGGCTGGCACCTTAACCATTACATCAAACTGGCTCTCCAAACTCCACATGGGAATAGTGCAAGCAAAAATTATATTAATAAAGAAGGATATTTGTAGCTTAGGGCTGAAATGAAAATTATATTCAAAAATTCTACTATACTCAAAAATTATATTCTTTGTCCAAAGATGAAACAAAATTAACAAAGCAAAAGAAGAAAGGGGGTGATGGAAGAGGTCAAACTACTTGTACAGATCAGATTATTATTTTGCGTATAAAGAAATAGCTTCCTACAATTTGTAATAAAAAAATTGAGATTACAAGTGCATTAATTTATTTCTGTAGTGAAAAGAATATCGCAGATACTTTAGAACTATAGCATGTTCTTAAAATTATATTCTATTATCTTTATTCAGTAATGCTTGGCTTATTAAAAGTTTCATCAAAGCACCCATCTACAAAATGCAGACAAGTTCAAAAGAGAGAGAAGTTAATACTGTACTCACTTCTAGGTCTCCTCTCTATGCCAAAGAGGTGGTGACCGCTGTTGGTGAAACCTAGGCATTGCCAATGGCTGTGGCTAGTGACAACTTTATTTTTTTACCCTCTATGATAGCACAAGAGTTGTCACTCAGTCAACCAAGTGCTCATGAGAGTACTTGGTTCCATCTTTCTTCCGTGCATTTTTTTCCTCTTTCTTTCCCCAAAGATGGTCAGCATTCCACAGCTAGTGAATATGCCATGTCCTCATTGGCTTATCACACCCTCCACACAACTAAGAGGTTTTATTTTATTTTATTTTTTTTTATTTCTGAAAAACTTCAGGATCCTCCAGCAGTGTCCATGGGAAGGAATAAAATTGACAAGCCTTGCTTCTTTTGAACTTGAACATGTTATGTTTTCCTCCTCCCTACAAGCGTTTTGATATTTCGCTCTTGTGCCACTGCAACCATTAGAGGCCTTTCCCTGATGTCTGATCTTCAGAAACAGAAAGAATAATAATCTAATAGAAGAAAATATAATAACTCAGAGCTTCAGTGCTCTCTGGGATTTGTTGTTATTTTGCTGATGCTTCATTACCCAGCTAGGTAATCATTATCAGTATCTTCATTACCTAGTCAGGTAATGAAATCCCTGCAAGAAAACAATCTCAGAAAGCACCAAGAACTTCACAGAATAATAATCTTTCTGACACTTGCCTTGAACACAGAGTGGTCTGTATAGTCTGACTTCAAATGGTATGTTCTGTTACAAAGTGCATGTTTGATTTTGGATTAGTTATTGAATGAATTAACCCATGGTGGTCTTGAACACCATATTGATGCTTAGTCTAATAACAGAATACCAGAATTGGAAGGGACTTTGAAGGTCTTCCAGTTCAACTTCCTGCTCAAGCAGGAAACCCTATACTATTTCAGACAAATCATTGTCCAATCTCTTCTTAAAAACTTCCAATGTTGGAGCACTTTCAATTTCTGGAGGCAGTGTTCCATAGATGTTAGAAAATTTCTCCTTTGTTCTAGGTTAGTTCTCTTCTTGATTAATTTCTATCCATTGCTTCTTGTTCTGTCTTCAGGTTCTTTGCAGAATAGCTTGACTCCCTCTTCTTTGTGGCAGCCCCTTAGATATTGGAACACTGCTATCATATCACCCTTGCTCTTTCTTATTGGACATATTCAATTCCTGCAACCATTATTCATAGGTTTCAACCTCCAATCCCCCTAATCTGCTTTGTTGCTCTTCTCTGCACTCTTCTAGAGTCTCAATATCCTTTTTACATTGTGGTGACCAAAACTGGATCTATAATATATGTGATATCCAGCCAAAAATGACTTAGCCAACAAACCACAGTTGAGCAAAGTCATGGTTAAATAAATAGCTATCCTCCAAGTCTGTTTCAATTATGTAACATTGCATCAGTAAGTTAGGATTTGGGCTTAATGGCTTTTTAAGACATAAAATTGCTACCATTTCAAAATGAGATAAATACCCACAGTGAGAATGGGACAAGTATGTGCCATTATATATCCCAGGGGTTCAGTAGGCAAAGAAATTAATCTTAATGTGCACAGTCCGAAAGTTTTGAAAAAAACATTTCTCTCCCAGTTGGATAGTGCCAGAAGCTTGCAAACACTGTTGCAGCAGAGAATTGGGGGCTGTATGTCTAGGTAAGCCTTAGATCTTTACATTCAATTTAGGTCTGCTACAGATTTATTCTGTACTGTTAAAATCACCTGCTGTGGTAGACAAAGAAACTGCGGCTTCTCCCACTGGTTCTTCTATCAATCCTTTCATCCAAGCTGCTAAAAAGCAAAATGACTACAAGATTAGAAGGGGGAAATGGCTAAGGAACGGGTGGGAGAAATCACAGTTATTCAGTCTTTTCCTACTTTCAAAAGGCATAGGACTAATTCTATGTCATGACAAGGCAAATCTAATTTTGAAAAAAAAACCACCTTAGTATTTATTCCATGTAATAAACAGTGCTCTGTAATTCTATATTTCAGCCATGCTTCTCCTGTTGACTTAAATGGGGCTCACATGGCTGAGGTGTCAGACAGCCTTTGACATATTTATGCCATTCCCAATAAAGCCTGGCGGGGACACAGTTGCAGCTCATAGTCTCAAATGACAGATTACTTTTGAGCATAGCTGGTGGATAAGGCATCTTTGACCTTTCGATGACACATCAGTGATAGTGGGCCATCTTCTCAAGGATATTACAGATTCCACTTAGTAAGCATAGCATTTTCAATTCTAGCTCTACTTCCTCTCAGTTGCCCCTACTGAGAGTCTTGTATAGCATTGCTCTTTTATAGGCACCCCCCACCTCAGCAACATGAGCTACCTGAAGCAATATCTGAATAATTTTAAGATTTAGATGACAAGTCAGGGCAAAGCAAAGTTGTCAATTGACTATTTTTAATCTCAAGATACATGTATAACAATATATATATATATTCTTACTTTTCGTAGGTTCTATGTGTGTTTTTCTTTAAGCCAGGTTTTTCCTACGTAGCCAAGATGTATGTAGAAAAAACCTGGCTTAAAGAAACACACACACACACACACACACACACACACACACACACACACACACACACACGAACCTGCTCACAATATGGAGATTGCTAGGATCTATAGCTCAAACTTTTCAAGGGACAGAAGTAAGGGGATAACTTTAGAATCAATAGCAGTTGTTAAGGTAATCTGCAAACTAACTATACCCACAGATACTAAATGTAGAAATTGTGATGGAATATGAAATGTTTCTATTCCAAAATTCAGCATAAACAATTGACATTCTTATTTTTATCCACAATTGACAAGAAACTGTATTTTTGTAGTCAGTTTTTTAAAAAAATTTATATACCAGAGGACTCCAAGGAATATATCCAAAACTCATTTAAAATTGCATAGCAAAAAAGTTGCTGCATAGCAGCATTTTCTTACTTTACTAACCTTGTTTTGCCTGTATTTAACATTCATTACATTTTCCTAGCTCAGAGGTCTCAAGATCTCCTAAACACCTGTTCTCACCTACTGGAAAATCTGGATGTTGTTCCTTTTTCCATCTGTTTAAATAAAACCAGGGAAAATACAAGTGTATATCTGAAAGATATATCTATACCTCATCCAACACCTGGCATCTGTATTGCAGTCCTAAATTTATAAAAATGAAGAAGAAATATGTGAAACAAGGGGTTTGTGTGTATCAGAAGGTTTTGGTGTGATAATGTATCAATTTCACTGTCAGATTTAATCCCCTTAGTCTTTGGGATCATACAATATCAAAGTAGAGCTTTTCATATATTCCTCCTCTTTATGTCAGGTATGCTGAATCAGCTTCCTCTTAGTGCCTAAAAATGCTTGCTCTTTGTATCCAAAGAGACAGGAGAAGGCCATTCTGACTCATGAATCAAGCTATCTATTTTTGTGCTTTATCTAAAAATGGGGACGGATTCAATCCTGAATTGTCAGGTAGAGAGGCACATTTCATAGCTAAAACAAAACAATTTAAAAATAACCCTAATTTATGAGCTAGAATAGAATGACAAGTACAGGAAGGGCTCTGAAGAACCAAGCCAGACTGAGTCTTAAGGCGGCAATAAATGCTGGTTAGCGGTTTTTTAAAATTTGTTTTTGAAAAGAGAGCAGATCATTTTATTGATCTACTCTGTTGCCCTGAAAATAAGACATCCCCTGATAATAAACTGAATTGGGTTTTGAATGCATGTGCTAAAATAAGCCTCCCTCAAAAAATAAGCCCTCCCCAAAAATATTTAAAGGCAGAGCTGGAAATCAGGTAAGATGGCAAGAGGAGCCCCATCTTGCTCCACATACCCCAAAATAATAAGACCTCCCCAAAAATAAGGCCAAGTGCTTATTTCGGGGTTCAAAACATATAACACAAGGGTCTTTTTTTCAGGGAAACATAGTATAAACCAGAAAAAACCCAGAATGCCACTAATATGAATTGTTGTTTTAGGCTAATATGAATGGATTAGCCTAAAACAATAGATTCTTTGTATGTTCTATGAGATAAAGAAGTTGCTTTCCAATTGCTTGTTTTGAAAAGAAACATTTGGAGGTCTCTAATAGAGGGACACATAAAACCACTTGCTGCATAAATTTTTCTTGACCCAAAGGGTGGTAACTGAGTAGAAAAGAACTAAATAAGAGGACCTTCCCTTGTTGTACAGCCTTCCAAATTGTTTGGAGGAAGGGCTCATGCTACTGTTGGCTGATGGGAAAAATTCAAAATCCACAACAGTAGAATCAAGTAAACTGTTGCAGTTACAAGCTTTTGAATACTACAGGACTGCTCATCAATCCAATGAAGAGAGACCATAGAACCAGAAAATGTTTCTTATGGTGAGGTTTCTACACTGTGAAAAGCCATAATATACCAGTAGTTGGATTTTAAATAGCAACTTGGGAAAGCTTGGTAACTATGTTTAGTAAACTATGAATTTTGGTTAAGTAATTGTGTTTTTTCAATAGGCCATGGCCTATCCTTTCTACTAGCTTATAATATAGCCTGTCTTTTTTTGTGTAGTGCATGTGACCCACAAAATGACTTAAGATAATTTAAAGAGTGCAATTAGCATATACTAATTTGAAAGACTAATCATTCAATTAATGGCCACTGTCATTGGAAGATTGGATACATTGTGCTTATTCCAAAGAAAAGACCATAACATCACCCACTGAGGTTGTGTCTAGTGCTCCCACAAAGCCAACTGGAATCACTGGGGGACAATTGCAAACTGGTAAAACTCTTGTCCATCTTCAAGCTTTTGCTTTCCCACATTTTAGGTGCACTTGAAGATGGTTGCCTGCCAAATATGCATCTTTCTATCTTCCTTCCTTTCACAGAAGAGAAAAGAGAAAAAACGTAGGCCAGGTGGTCTATTGTTCTTAAAGTAACCTTCAACTTTCTCTATGACAATCCTAGGGGTAAGAGCAAAAGTGGGGAGAAAAATCCTGACATCACGATCCATATTTAGAAGATACTATTGATACTGTAGAGAAAGCTATTTAGGTAAAACAAGAGTTGAAAAAGACTTGCAAATAAAACAATGTGCCAGATTCCAATTAGCCTGTTGCAGCATAAACAGTCAAGACTCTCATTGCATCAATATGAATTATATATATGACTGTAGAATCCATCAACATATGCAACATAGTTTCAGCACATTTATTTCTGCAGGGCTCAAACCTGTTTAGCTTTGTACATGGCAATGGCAGGCAGAGGAGAATATTTACAGAAGGTATCAGGTTAGAAACATCTCGGCAATTCTTAGAAGCTGTTTTGCTTTGAGTCTCTATAGCTCTGCTCCTGGATGTGTATTTTTAAATAAATAGGCACATTTATTTACTGCCATGTGTAACATAAACCTGAACAAAACCTACTTGAAAATAAGTCTAATCTCATAATGAGCTCTAAACTAGACAAGTAATTTTGGGAGAGAAGATGTTGCCCAAAGGAAGGCATTTGTTTCAAGGTTGTCTAATTTGTACTGAAATGAATAAAAAGACGGTTTTATCTGGAAGTAGCCTTCTGAAATAGTGCTAGCTTATAGTAGACTTAATTGGTGGAAGCTGGGCAACATTTTATAAAGCGATATCATTACATAATGGCTCTTAAACTACCTCAAAACCTCCAGGAGTTATAAATGTATGCAACCCTATAAAAATATCTAACTCCATAACTCCACTGGTGAATCCATGCCAAAAATATAAAGCTATTTCTACTGACGTTCAGCCTGACCTTTAGTTTTCTAGGAAAGCGTTCAGATTTTTTCAAAGGTGATGTCTAAAGATATGTTGATACCAGGTCAGATGAAGGGGATTTTTGGGGTGGCATGCCCTAAAAAATTACAGGGGGCTAGTCAGTAGAATTTGTATTTCATTCTAGTATTCCGAATTAGGAATTCCAGTGCCATGCTTGTACGAAAACTAGATCCTTATTGTAAAGGTATTGAATGACAGCCATGTACAGCAGAATATCTGAAGCAAAATTATGAAAACCTGTTCCTTCATATTTTTTAGTTTCAAACAGCTGTCTGAAGAAACTTTCTAGTTCCCAACAAACCTCTTTATGACTGAACACTCCAGCCTGCCATTTGAAGCAGTATGCTGGGTATTACTGTGTAGAATTTACTTTTGTGAAAGTGCTTCAACCTATTTAAAATGGCAACACGTTATGTGAATTCCTGTGGTGGTTTTTGCAGGCATGAAATGCCTTCTTGCTAAAAGTAAAAGCTATATACTGAAACTACAAAGTCTTGTTCCTTTTTTGCCCACCAAAAAGTCGTTGCGTTTGAGTGTAATTACAAGGTTACCTTTGAATGCATTTCACATGATATACAGTATCTGTGAAAGATTCATATACCTGAGCTGTTGATTAATAACATTTGCAGAACATGCTTGGGTGAATTTATCTGCCATTGGGTATAAAACCTTCTTGGGGCGCTGATAGCCAGCCAAAAATAACAGTGAGATAACAAAAGAAGATGGGAAGAAAAATGCTACTTTTTATAGAGGCCTACCATACCTAAGCTGCCAAAATTCAGATAATCATTAGATGATACCAAAAAAAAAAAAAAAAAAAAAAAAAAGCTTTTCTGTGGCTCAGTGGCTAAGATGCTGAACTTGTCGATCGAAAGGTTGGCAGTTCAGCGGTTCAAATCCCTAGTGCCATATAACAGAGTGAGCTCCCGTTACTTGTCCCAGCTTCTGCCAACCTAGCAGTTCGAAAGCACATAAAAATGCACATAGCAAAAAGGGACCACCTTTGGTGGGAAGGTAACAACATTCCATGTGCCTTTGGCGTTTAGTCATACTGGCCAAATGACATGGAGACATCTTCGGACAGTGCTGTCCGAAGCACCACCCCCTAGAGTCGGGAACGACTAGCACATATGTGTGAGGGGAACCTTTACCTTTACCTTAGAGTCTCATCTGGACTCCTACAGGCCAAATGTGGTAGCCCTACTATAGACTTGGACTTCAGACAACTTTTGGGAGCTAGCACTTATGAAAAGATTTCTTCATTTCATAGCTTTTTCTGCAATATTATAGAGAGGGAGAGATTGTTTTTTTTAATACAAGCAACGCCTGTAAAGTATGCATTATTTTTCAAGAGAAAATGAACCATCTTGATGTTTTCATGTTAATGGTAAAAGAATGAAATAAGAGACGTGGGAGGTGATTGTATATTCTATTGAGCTCAGATAAGAACTCTTAAAATGCAGGCATTCTTGTAAAACAGCTCTCTGCTGGAAAAGTGCCAACTCAGCCCCAGGGGGACAATTTTATGTTTAAATCTTGCCTCTTAGAAAGAAATGGGGTGGAAGGGGTTTTAATTGGGTCAGCCCATCTTCCATTGCTTCACAGCCAGGGTAGAATGAACGACAACTGAAGCAATGTGCAGTCTGAATACATATTATAAAATTGGAGCGAATGGGTGGGATACTTTTGGTTGAAGCAGCGATATTTCTTATTACATAATTCATACCAATGTATTTGTTCCCTATCCCATTTTGAAAATTATTGACTGCAAGCTCTTTTTATATCTCAAAATGAAGTTTTCTCTTATACAAACGGGCTTGTTTCAAATTCTGGGTCTGCATGAATTCAACTTAACAAAATTATGCAAAATTTTGCTGTTGATTTGAAGCGACCTGTGTTTACTTTATGGCTTTATTGACTGGTTTGTACTTTATTTATATTTTGTTTTCCAGAGTTTAGAGTCTATAAAGTAGCCAGCGTCCTAGTATGGCTTCAGCAAAATGTAATGATATAATGAAAAGTATTTCTATAGAAAATATTAATATCTGATTGGCAATCTTTCAGAAACTCTGAATCCCAGTCAGAACAAATCTAAAGGCTCATCAGGCTGACATGTCTTTTTTTTTTTTAACCTTTCTGTATGAAAACTGACCAGATTGGTAACTGAATCTTACTTCCACATTGGAAACAAAGTCCAGAGAGAAAATTTAGGCCTAGAACTAGCAAATAAGTCAGAGAAGTTGAAGAACTGGCTTAACACAGTCAGAATCCTAAATCTTGGCAATTCTCTTGCTATATTCTCCTCAAACTTGTACAAATGGTACATTACAATTGTTCAAATAATTACCATGCAATGGATTTATCTCAACTTCTACTGTTTTAAAGCTTATCTGTGTTCTGTTTTTGTGTTATTTGTATCCTACTATTTCTCTAAGGAACCTATGACTAACTGCAAAGAGATCTTCCCACAGTATTCCTGATGAAAAGATACTTGGGCCAAGAGATTATGAAATCCTGGAGCAGGTGCTACTTCTCTGGAGCAGATATCAATATCAAAATTAGATAAGATGTCTAGGCTAGTATTGTGTATCTGATCCCCCGATATTTCATTTTATGTGTTCTTTCTCATACCAGGAAATGGGCAAGGATGAATATCATCGGATTTAACTAATTTAAAGTTTATTGTATTTTTGTTTGCCAGTCCCGCATGCTTTTATTTATAAAACTTTAAAAATTGGCTTATCTTTCTAAGACAACTAAAAGCCGCACAACATCAAAGATACAAGATACATAAAGGTTGTTCCAGTCCCAGATCATTGTGCCCCTCACATATGGAGTGGATAATGATCAAAATCAGAATGGGAGTTTTCTTGCAATTTAAGTCCTTCCCAGTCAAGTTTTTACAATAGCAAATAACATGATTTAAAACAAATCAAATTATAATGAATAATAAGATATGGAAAAATACTCCACTCCCCCCTCCCCCCCTGCAATCCCATTGCTAGTCCATTTTAGGTTTGGTTCTTTTTTCCTTTATTTTCAGTCCAGGAGACATCTCATTATGGAAGGTATAATATGCCCAGATGGAATCAAAACATGATAAAGTCCAAATGGACTAACTTACAGTACAAACTCAAATCACTACTGCTGAAATATCTGCAGCATCAATGGGAAAAAAGATGCTTAAATGAGGGGACTTTGGAGATCTTGTCTAGTAGTAGTAAATTGGCTTCTTCTTCTGTTTCTGTATTGGAAAAGAACTTTATCTCTTGTTTCTCCTTTCTTTGATGGGTGTTCAAAGTTTTTAATTCCCCCTTCTCCAAGTTGTGGTATAAAAGTGGTAAAGCATTCTAACCATCTGGGTTTGCAATCACAACTGCAACTAGCTTTTAACTGACAGGTGTTTGTTCATCTGAACCATTAAAGCAACATTAGCTGCATCCTGATGATAAGACACTGAAGTATTTTCCTCCATCTATTAATCCAGCCTTACCAAAACTAATGAGAATCACCAGTATCAAACCTTATCTTAAAATAAGTTCAATGCAATTATTTCCTGGACAATTGGACAACACAATACATGGTATCATCTATCATTTCAAACAACAAAGTAATTCACTCCCTCACTTTCAGCATCATTTAAAAGGGTCACTTTTTATCTCTAATTGGTAAGACCACACAATAGGTTTTATTATCCTTCTGTTTTCTTACTCTTTGCAAGCTTACTTATTTGAAAGGCAGATTATCTAAACATTGGCATGTGCCATCCTCCATCACATATTCAATTTTCTCTGCATACAACCTATTTATAATTGCAGGTTCTTAGCCATAGTTCCACTGAAAGTTGGAACATGTTTTCAGATGTGAGGTATTCAAAGAACCAGGTGTAGACAGAAATATGAAAAAATGATAAATGCTGTCTGGACATCCATAATATTTGGTAACCAAGGCAGGACAACTTCTTCCAGTGAGGCTTTTATAGAGCAAGATCATCTTGCCTTACAGATACCAAGAAAGACACAACAATCACTTTCTTGCTCCTGTCTCAGATTTCATTCTTTCCTTCCACTAGTTGCTAACAACTGCCCTGTATATTTTTAATGGCTTTGAACAACATATCATTTCTCTGTGCGATAGGGTCTAGTAACTTCATTTCTTTCCTGGCAACTGGAGCAGAAGAGGTGGTATTTCCGATATATATTTTTTTATAAGCATCATTTGCTAAGCTCATGCCCTTAGCCTCTCACTATTAACCTTGCAACATGGCCTGTGTTTTATTTATTCAGAATCTACTGGCCCTTATTTCCAAATGTGTGTTCACGATTTGAATCTTAGTCCTACCTTTGTAACAAGGAGTGAACTGTTTCATTGCTGTTGGAAGAGCTTCATAGAACCATTGCTCTTGAGAGACAAGTGGCTTACAGACAGTGCAGTCATCATACTTCATCATGCTCATATGTCCTCCAACCTGGTGGATGAATGGTTCCAGCAGGATTCCTTTCCTGGTTTCCCCGATATCTAGATTATTCTGCACCACCATGATGTAACCAGAGATATTGGAGTCTTTTTCTGTTGGCTGTTGCTGGGTCTCAAATGGAGGAGCCACTGTCTAACTAGGATCAGAAGGTGTCTTGAGGTTTTTATGCCAGCAAATGAACTTGGCGATGAAGCATATATGCCCTTTGGCAGTTCTACAATCCTTCCAGAACTTTTCTGCACCCCAGAGTATAAATTCAACAGCTGAGGGGAAAAGAAAAAACAAGCAAATGGCATCATTCCTTCTCCTGTGACACATCCACTTATCCACTCCCTAGTGCACTTGTTACAGCATGTAGCATCTAGTACTCTGGCTCATAACTTTGCACATGTTAAATGAATGTATTGCTAACTTTGGGAAAAGGGTGAGGTATTTTCTGGGATTCCAGATCTGAAAGACTAAAATGGATTCTACTTAGATTGCATTGATAGCAGGGTCTGAGTAAAAAGATAAGGAAAGTTAAACCAGAAGAGCTATCAGGCTAAAATTGCCTCTCTGACAGCAGCCTAATTGGACATCCCAACAGCCATCTAACACTAACTTATTAATAAGGGGTTCCTTCTCTCTTCTTGTTAAAGAGAATTCAGGTTGAGAAAAAAAATACATGCTCAATTTGTTTACCCCAAAGCTGCTCCCAACTGGCTTTTCAACCTTCATTCATGGAGCCCTGGAGCAGAATGTTCCCTACCAAGAAGGTTATTAATATTGCTCTGTGAATAGTAGTCTCTGGGCTTTAACAATATAGTGTTAGTAAAAGGGATATTCACCCTTCCTTCAGGGAATCATTTTACCATTACACTATCCATCTTTCCAAAAGACACTTGAGATCAGAACATTCCCTACTTCAGCACTAGGACTTGGGGAGGGGGTTTCTTTCTTCCTATCTCTCCTGAAGTCACATCAGGGCATTTTATTTTATTTTATTTATTATTTTGTTCAAATAAATTAATTATAAGTTTTGATGTGATTTCAGAAGAAAGGGGGAAAAGAAACTACAGTTGTACCTCCAGGTTAACAGATATAAAATTCCTTTAAAAAAAGATAAGAGGCAGGGGAGGTGGGTTTCAACCTCCCCTCACTTCTTACAGCTCACTTTACAAAAATTCAGGATTCATCTTTTACCCTGTGGTATTTATACCATGGATATTCATAACAGTTCCTCTATGACTGACAACCTATTCAATTTTGGTAGTGACCCTGTCTTTTGCCCACAGCACAACAGAAAGACTAGGTTGACATTTCCTATCAGGTTATAATGTCGGATGGTTGTGGCCTGCTCAACAAACTAAACAAGATTTAGTGCAATATGTGAACCAGTGGTGAAACCCAAATTTTTTACTACTGTTTCTGTGGCCATGGCTTGATGGGTGTGATGTGGCTTGGTAGGTGTGGCAGGGAAAGGATACTGCAAAATTTCCATTCCCACCCCACTCCAGGGGAAGGATACTGCAAAATCCCCATTCCCTCCCCACTTCTGGCGGAAGGATATTGTAAAATCTCCATTCTCTCCCCACTCTGGGGTCAGCCAGAGGTGGCATTTGCCGGTTCTCCAAACTGCTCAAAATTTCCACTACCGGTTCCCCAGAACCTGTCAGAACCTGTCAGAATCTGCTGGATTTCACCCCTGAAATTTTCACCCAGTTAAAGTTATGCAATAGGTCAGGGTGTCCTAAACATAAAGCTAGGGGCATATGAAACAATATTATATTGCTACTCTTTCAAAGTACCTAAGGCATAGCCAATAAAGACTGTGTCATACCATACATATATTGTGATTTTATGACAGAGGATAGTAGATACTAAAGAGCAGGAGACATTGTAACATGATGTGACCTGACTTATACTAAATTCTCGATAGAACTCTGAAGAAAATCAATAGAACCAGGTGGGACCATGGTACCTGCATTTTCATCTGACTCAGGGTCTGGAATAGCAGCAGTATGTCTTCTGTCTCCATATTATCACTTAATCCATTACAGTAGTCTGCAGGCTGTTTCCAAGCCTATTTATTGTTGTCCTCAGATTTAAGATTGTGGCACTGAAATTTGACAGCAAACTGCTAAGCAACAACATTATGTCTCCTGCCAATTTTCAGTGGGAAACTCTTTACATAAAAAGTAGTTATTAGACTCAATAGGTTTATACACAGAGAAAGCTTTAAAAAATGAATAGGAAACAGCTCCCCACTCCTTCATATCTCTGCTCTTCCCAGTAATGTTATTATGTCATTACTCTGCCTGCATATCTTTTGGCTACCAAAATAATAAAAAAATGCAAAATAAGACTTAGAAGAACATGGCAAAGAGGATTAAGAAAAAGATCCCCAGATCGTTTGGAATAGAAAATTGGTTAGAATGATAGTTGGATAATTGGAGCATTATAAGAATACTAAAGGGGGATAAGAGTAATAACAGAGAAACTGAATGGAATTCTTTATTTCTTTCTTCACTGTAAAAGATGTAGAACAAATTCCTGTGCTTCACCTGGGGAAAGCTGGACAATGGATACTAATAGTCATAATAAGAGAGATGTTGTAAATCAAATGGATAAGATAAAGATAGATCAATCCCAGGGCCAGACAGTCCTCAAACCCTCTTAAAGAACTTGAATATGAAATTGTTGAATTTTTCATAAAAATACTCAACTTCTCTTCAACATCAGAATCTGTTACCAAGGTCTGAAACAGTCACTGTGACCTAAGTTTTTGAAAATAGATTTATGTGTGGTAAGGGAAACCAGTTATACTAACATCTGTTTTGAGGAAAGTATTTTAAAGTATTATTAAAGAGAAAATAACCAACATAGAAAAACAAGCCTTTCTGAAAAGAAACCAATAATTTCTGCAAAAGAAAATCTAGTTTCACTTATTTTCTAGATCTTTTTTGAGGGCATGGACAAGCATGTAGGCGAGGTGTTATTGTACACCTAGATTAAAAAAAAATCTGACAAAATTCCTCAGCTAACTCAGTTGTCATGGAATAGAAGGACAAATACTTTCTTGGCTTGCCATTTGAATTAAAAAAAAAAAAAGGAAACAAGAGAATGGGAATAAACAGGCCACACTGGTGAGATGTACATATGGTAGTGGAACTGGTGCTTTTAAGCTTGTATATAATTTGTGAAGAGCTTTGAAAGGGGTTCAAGCTTGGTGATTGGGCATGAAAATGGCAAATGCAATTCGGAGTAAAGTAGAGTAAAGCGTGGGACAAAAAGCCTCCAAACTCCATGTATGGTATACGCTAATGGAAACTGAACTGGCACCACTTAACCAGGAAAAGGATTTTGCAGTCAAGGATGGGCAGCATAATTGAAAACGTCAGCCCACCTGCAGCTGCTGTAAAAAAGGTAAATTCCAAGTTTGGAATCTTTGGAAGGGAAGTGAAAACAGAATTGCCAATATAATACTGTTCTTAAATAACACTGAAGTGAGATCATGCTTGGAGTATTGTGTACCAGACCTATGGGACACTATGTTTTCAATTTGAAAGACAAGATAAACATCATACAAATATTAGGGGGAGAAATGTGATTTTAACTAGCAGACAACAAGAATGTATGAAGTGGATTCTGGATGTGTGTCGCAGGATGGCTTTTACTTACAGGATTTAAATAATACTGTTGCAAATGTGTTAAGTGACTTAACTACCAGTATATATATTTTCTATATGGTAAAGGTATTAAGATTACAATTTTTTTTAAAGCATGTATATTACATGTACATTTGGTTTGGACAACAATTGGATTTCTCTGAATTTCTGAAGCTACACGATTTTCAACTCTCATTGATTGAATCAATGACTAGAAATTGTAGGAAGCTATTGAACCTGCTTTTGTCCAATGTGTGTTTTTTTATAGACAATAGGACTTACATTGGAGGGTAGGGCCGAGGACTTTGTACAATATCTGTATGACAAAATCGCTCAGATTCGGAAACACCTGGACTCTGACTGGATAGATCCAGGAGAGGTGATGGAGGCAGGTCTTGAGAATATTATCTGGGATAATATTCCCAGATTCCCTGTGACTCCCGAAGGCGTGGACAGGATACTGGGCAGACTGAGTGCGGCCACATGTTTATTGGACCCTGTCCCTCCTGGTGGATGCTGGCCTCTCGGGAGGTTACACGAGGCTGGCTCCAGGGGATTATTAATGCTTCTTTGAGTGAGGGTGTTTTCCCCGCCACCCTGAAAGAGGCAGTGGTGAGGTCTCTCCTCAAGAAGCCTTCCCTGGACCCGGCAGTGTTGGCTAATTATCATCCAGTCTTCAGCCTTCGCTTTGTTGCGAAGTGTGGTTGCATGACAGCTTCCTCGGTACCTGGATGAATCAGCTTATCTAGATCCATTCCATTTGGGCTTCAGGCCTGGGTACCGCACGGAAATGGCATTGGTCGCATTGGTTGATGATCTCTGGAGGGCTCGGGACAGGGGTTGCTCCTCTGTCCTGGTCCTGTTAGATCTCTCAGCGGCTTTTGATATCATCGACCATGGTATCATGCTGCACGGTTGGAAGAGTGGGGGGCACCATGCTGCGGTGGTTCTCCCCCTTTCTCTCCGACCGATCACAGTCTGTGTTGGCAGGGGGGCAGAGGTCGACCCCGAGGCCCCTTGTATGTGGGGTGCTGCAGGGATCGGTCCTTTCACCCCTTCTGTTCAACATTTATGTGAAGCCGCTGGGTGAGATCATCTGTGGTTTTGGAATGAAGTACCACCAGTATGCTAATGACACTCAGCTGTATATCTCCACCCCGGACCACCCCAATGATGCCCTTGAAGTGATGTCCCGGTGCCTGGAGGCTGTGTGGATCTAGATGGGGAGAAACAGACTCAGGCTCAACCCATCAAAGACCGAGTGGCTGTGGTTTCCGATGTCCCAATATAGTCAGTTGGTACCATCACTGACTATTGGGGGCGAGTCGTTGGCACCCATAGAGAGGGTTCGCAACTTGGGTATCCTTCTGGACTCACAGCTGTCTTTAGAAGAGCATTTGATGGCTGAGGCTGGGAGGACTTTTAATCAGGTTCGCCTGATTCACCAGTTGCGTCCCTTTCTGGATCGGGACTCATTACATACGGTCACTCATGCCCTCGACACCTCCCGCCTGGACTACTGCAATGCTCTCTACATGGGGCTCCCCTTGAGGAGCACCTGGAGGCTCCAGCTGGTCCAGAATGCAGCTGTGTGGGTGGTTATGGGAGCGATGTGGTGCTCCCATGTGACTCCCCTCCTGCACTGGCTCCGATGGTCTTCCAGGTGCGCTTCAAGGTTTTGGTTAACATCTTTAGAGCGCTCCATGGCTTAGGACCAGGGTACTTACGAGACTGCCTTCTGCCACCAGTAGCCTCTCACCGACCAATATGCTCCCATAGAGAGGGGCTCCTCAGGGTGCCATCGGTCAAACAGTGTCAACTGGAGGCCCCCAGCGGGAGACCCTTCTCTGTGGGGGCACCTGCCATCTGGAATGAGCTCCCCCCAGAGATACGGAGGTTCCCAGATTTATGCACCTTCCACCGCGCCCTCAAACCATTTTTATTCCAGCAAGCAGGTCTGGCCTAACTTTCCCTTTTAAATTGTCATTTTATGTTTTGTCTTACTAATTGGGGTGTTTTAAATTTGTCTCGGGCCAAAATATTTAATGTATTTTTAAATGGTTTTTTAACTTCTGTATTATGTACTTTTATCCTGTGGCTGTTCACTGCCCTGAGACCTTCGGGAGTAGGGTGGTATATAAATTTAATAAAATAAAATAAAATAAAATAAAATAAAGTAAAATAAATTAGTTTGTTTGTTTGTTTAATTTTTATGCCACCCATCCCCCTTACAAGATGACACTTTAGTTTTGCTAATAAATTCAAAGAAATGATAATAGTTTGTTTTCAGGCAAGGAAAATCAGTAGCATCCTTTCACAATATATTGGTAAACTACCAATATTTAATGTATTAAGGACATCCACTTTGGAACAAGACTGCCCACTGCATAATTGGTCTGTGGAGGATACGCTAAAGGCTGGAATCCAAGAGATCCTGAGTTCTCTTGGCCTAAGCATGAAAGCCAACTGGGCCAGTCACTCTCTCTCAGCTCAACTCACTCACAAGGTTGTGTTTTGGGGAAAATAGGAGGAAGGGTTATTATGTATGTTTGCTGCCTTGATTTATAAAAATAATGAACGTGGATATAAATAAATGCATAAACAAACAAACACAATACTAGCCTCATTATCGTGATACTAGCACTCATTTCTGTTTTTTAACAGAAACATTGCAAAGAAACTGTGCCAGTTTAGAGTGAAACAAGATTGACAGTCAGTCCCGGCTACTCCCTGACCATTACATTCAATAGCAAAAGCAGAATTATCATACAGGAAGCTGCAAAGTAATTTTATTTGGCTTAGGGGTTAGATGTAGTTATCATTATAGTCAGATTTTTAGAATACGCTATTCCCAATAGTAACTTTAACAAGACTTTTACGCATTCACATTTCTTTCCCCAAAGCTCCAATTTTCAATATCATACAGGGTAACACTGAAAAAAGGGAACGAATCGCTGGCCCCAAAGATCTAAAAATAGTTGACTGGTGCAATCTGCTTACTTTTCTCTTTGTGCATTTCAGTTTCCCATTACAGCCACAGAGTTATATATACGCGTAAGTCTCCCTATTGATTTATATCTGCATTACTTAATGTCTGATCAACAGCTGCTTGTAGATATGGGAGGAAAATTGCTTAATTTTAGTAGACTCTTTACTATTTCTATGTGGCTATTTCATGCATGATGACTAGATGCTGTATTATTCCTCAGTGTATTTCTAAATCTGCTTTTGCTCCTCTTCTCTCATCTAAAAGAAAAACTATCTTTGGTGACAAGAGCATTGCAAATGAAAAGCTCCATTCTCTGCAAGGAACCATGTTTCAGCCCCAATGCCATAAATTCTTGTTTGCACAAACCCCGAGCCCTTTTAATCTTGCATTTCCTTTCCTGAAAGAATATGATGTTCATAAACTTTATAGCTAGTCCCAGCATCCCTCATGCACATGAAGCAAAGAAAGATACCATTTGTTTCCCTGAAAGATTTATATGACTTCTTTGCAAAGCTGGAGGATTGCAGAAAAGATGGGAGTCACATTTTCCTGGATTGATTGGCCACTAAAATGCTCTGTTTCTTGCCAAAACTTCTGGAATAATGGGGGTGAGATGAGGTGTCTATGGCTCACTACAGATAGCTCTTGACGTATGAGCATAATTGAGCCTGGGATTACAGTCAAAAGTCATTGCAGTCATAAATTGAGACACCACATGGCTGGACTGGATTTTTTGCGGCAGTTGGTAAGTGCCATGGCCATTAAGTGACAGTGGTTGTTAAGTGAACCCCACAGTCATTAAGCAACTCAGTTTTCCCCATGAGGCATGTTTTGTCAGAAACCGTAAGATGTAAATGCTAGAAACTGACAAAAAAATTGTAAATCGCAGTCACATGACCAAGGGAGACTACAAACGTAAATGTGGGCTGGTTGCAAAGTCCCTAAAATACAATTTCATGACTTTGAGAAGTGGGCCTGGCTGTTATACTTTGAATCGGGGTTGAAGTAGTCTTGGAATGGCCCATAGTAACTCCGAATGTTGCTAAACCACCTCTTTTGCTATTTTCTTTTAATTATGTTTTTTAAAATAAAAGATATGTCATAACTTTTTAAACTATGGATTCTGGAATAATAATATACATCAGAAAGATTTAATCAAAATACATATTTGGCCAACTCTGAACAGAAGATAAGCTACTTCGGCTGTATTTAAAGAGCCTCGGTGGTGCAGTGGTTAGAATGAAGTATTGCAAGCTAATTCTGCTGACTGCCGGCAGTTTGATTCTCACTGGCTGAAGGTTGACTTAGCCCTCCATCCTTCCGAGATCAGTAAAATGAGGACCCAGATTGTTGGGGGCAATATGCTGACTCTCTAAACTGCTTAGTGAGGGTCATAAAGCACTATGAACGGTATATAAATCTAAGTGCTATTATTAGTGCTAGTGTTATTTGAAAGGTAAATGGACTCAAATTTGGATAGCACTTGAAATGGAGACCACAAGGAAATCCCAGGGTAATAAGTTAGATGGAAAAATAAGAAAAACAACAACAAAAACAAATTCTTGAAGAAGGCTATAGCTAATCAATTACATTGCCAAAAAGATTGTAATGGAGTATGAGAATGATAGAAGAGAGGGAGGAGGAAAAAGAGATGCTTCATAGAGAACAATCAGATAAAAGGGGGGGGGGGACCAGAAGCGTCATGGCGAGACCGGCTGGAAAAATAGTGGGCTCTGACGAGCTCTGCGAAAATCCAGCTGGACAAACTGCTGTTGGGGGGGGGGGGTCTTCAGACTGGAACCGTCATATAGGGATGGTGAAGAAGGAGATATGCCTTTGACAACCAAGAGGAACAGGTAAGGTCCTCGAAAGGTTGGAGGCTGCTTTTCGAACCGGCAGTGGAGGTGGCAGCCATTGAAAAATGACGGCTCTGAAGCTGGGGCAACCAGACTAAGTTTTTTGTGCAGGAACGGTGTCTGAATGGAGTGCTGGTACCAGGTAAGTGATTGGCCAACTCACAGGTAAAAAAAGAAAATGTTTTAATAACTTTAAAAGGTGTCCTGGAGCAGAAATGACCGGCTAATTGGCACTTGGGAAAGCTAATGGATGGAGAAGAACAAAGAGGAGGTTAAAATACCAAAACCCAAGAAAGAAAATTTTATAACTGGATTAAATTGAATTTGGAGAAACAAAAAATAATAAAAGAAAAAGAAGCCCAAGGAAAAGTACTTTTTATGTGGATTCAAAATATTTTTGACAGCTTTGAGATTTAGTTGGTCTGAGAATATTGTGGATTTGAGAGAGACATCTGCTGGTAGAAAGAGAGAACTGCAATCTTGGTTGGAAGAGAAGAGAAAATAACAGCTGTGACCTTGACCAATAAAAGATAATTCAAAAACTGTGTGAACTTTTAAGGAGTATTTGGTTTTCTGAACTGCTTGGTTTCAACTTTCAACAGTTGTGGAAGATAATAAAGGTTTAACTTGGAGTGGATTGAATAAATATTGGAATTGGATACTATTTGGAATTATAAAAAGACTTGGCTTTTAATATTTTCCTTGCAGTGTAGATTTGGGCTAACTTTTTCCAAAACAAACCTACAGTACCTGAATCAAAGAATATTCTGAGAATCTGTTTCTGATTCAGAAACACATATGCAGTAATTGTCTTCAACCCTGAGAGATTGAACACATGGAGCACCAGAATAAATGAGATGATCTGTTGTTATGTAAGAGATAAAAAGGAAGAAGGGAAGCCTTTCCAGGAGCAAATTAGAACTTTGAATGTCATGATAACTTTCAAAATGAAAAAAAAAATTAAAGATATACTTCTTTCTACTGCTCAAAGCTTAGACATATGTCCCTGGGTAGGACCAGGGTTCATTTTCAAATACTGTAAGCATGCTTGAAATGTTATTTATTTCTTAAGCTTTTTAGAGTGCCAACTTCCGAAATCTCTCTGTGGTTTACATTTGTAGCCATATTTTAATTTCTGATGATTTTGTCAAAGCAGAGAGGAAAAGTGAAGAAACTACATGTTTGCAATGGGTATCTGCCATTCATTTGCCTCTAGCCACTTGTCTGCCTGAAATATTTTAGTAGGACTATCAGACTAATGTATACTCTTCTTGGTAATTGCTTCAGATTTATATTTGGCTGGCCACTGGGAGCTTTTTCCTGTAATGTATCAAACCTCAGTTGATTTAAAAGGCTATGGCTATTTCACTAGGTTCATCAAAAAGCATTTAAAAGTGATGTACGAAATCTTTCCAAAATGACATCACTCAAGAAAGGTTAGTGTTTTAATGGAATAAGCTGACTACTGACTATATAATAATAATGCATTTCTTCTGTATGCTTACAGTAACATTCAGGTCAGGATCTGGAAAGGAAAAAGTCTACCAGAAGCACTGAGGTTTGTCCTTACCCAAAGCAGTTCTTCTGTAGTCTCTCAGGCTTTTCAATCATATCCTTCCAGATGTGCTGGACTTCAGTTACCTTAATTACTATTTCTAGCCAGATCAATCAGCTTTGAGAGTTCAAGTTTTGAAAATCAACTCTTTGGGGAAAATTGATTTAGGGAATCTTAAAGGCTAGCTAGTTATCTTAATTAGTTTGCAATAGAAATCATAACATTTTACACAGCTTTCTCTAGAGAGAATTTATTGTTCAAGTCTCAGGATTAATATTGTCCCTCATCATCCTTACTAACCTTGCTTCTTCCTGATCCAAATGGGCAAGGTATATGCCACTTTAAATATCAGCTCTAACAGACCACGGTTTTAGAATCAAATGGAGAGTTTTACTTAGAGGGTTTTTTTTTTAAAAAAAACATGAATACAGATCAATCCCATTAAAAACAGTTACTTACCTAACTGCTCCTTTCTTTGTTGACAGTCATTACATTCATAGCCATGGTAGTTTGTGAGTATCCCACAATCAGCAGGTGTGTGAATCTGCTGGATTGCTTTGCAGTCCTGCAGTCCTGCTAGGATGTGTAGCTTTAGTGTGGGAGCTGCGAGTAAGAGAGGAAAACGAGTTGGACTGTGGGCCATCACCTGACCTTCTTAAGACATTCTTGGCAGGCATGTGTTATGTCCAGCCAACAGCTGATGCAATTGGACTACATGGGGTTAAATGGAGACACTAGGAAAGGGAAAAACACTTATGACATTGAAGGAAACAAAGGTGTGACTATGAGCTGCCTCATCCATTTTACTTTCTCTATGCAAACCAAAGGTTCATTGAATCAGTGTATGAGAATCCGGTGACAATCACTTGCCTTGTGTGGGAGCACGTTTCAATATTTTTCACAGCAAGAAGCAGTACCACATTCACTGCTTTTGAAATTGTTTAAGCATGATCAGACTTGGTTAGTATTGGAAGGGAGATCATTAGGAAATTAACTGTAGTTTATATTGGGAAATAAAGAAACAAAAACAAACAGAAGGGAAAAAAATACAGAAAAAAATCACAATGGCAATTCGCTCTGTATTGTTTATCAAGAAAACAACACAAATGCATCCACCTAGCAATCAGGAGGCTCCCCAGCATTTGTTTCTTATTTTTATGATCTCAAAATGGGATTAGATTACTTCTGCAATCCAGACTTCTTTGTATGCCATTTCCATTTTCTCTTGAAGCTGAATGCCCCTGTTTGCAATGTAATGCAAACAGGAGCTGGAAAAATAGACTTGGTAAAAATATGTAATTTTCTTCTTGTCAGCTCCCTGATTTTGTTCATAAACCCAAGGGTTCCCTTCCCCCTTTAACTTTTTATGCCCCTATCCTCCAGTTTTGGCTTTTTGTTTGAAAAGCTCTCTTGCTTATTCTTTTGAGAGAAAAACTCAAGGTTGTACATATTGCAGTATTAGGTCTGCTTTATGTGGACAAGAAGAGCATCGATAATATATTTGATTTTAATTAATTTACCTCAAAATATTCAATGAAAACCAATTTGAGAACAATGCCAGTCTGCCTCATCTAATTAGCTTGAAGAAAATTAGATGCTCCTATAAGCTTCCTTTAGGAGTTGCTATACGCCAAACTGTAAATGTAGGAGGGGAGATTTGTGAATAAGAGCAGCTATAATTAAAACACTAATTCGAAACTGCTGGGAGAAAAGGGAGATTGGACCAAGATTGTAGTTGTCAATGCATGTGTGGGCGCGCATCTCTCTCTCTCTCTCTCTCCCTCCCTCCCTCCCTCCCTCCCTCCCTCCCTCCCTCCCTCCCTCTCTCTCTCTCTCTCTCTCTCTCTCTCTCTCTCTCTCCAATGACTTCTGAGACCACAACTATCCATGGTTAAATGTACAGATATAATTTGAGTACCAGTATATTTTATCCTCTAAAGCAAATAGTAGCTTCCAGAATATATTTTTAATTAAGGGGATGGTAAAGGGGGAAAGTTCCCTCAGGGCTAAACTTCCCGCTGCCAAGGTTACTATGAATACTTTTAAAAAGAAGGGGGAGGGGGAAAATGTATTCATAGAACCCACTTTGGGAGCCAGACAAATGTTCAAAGTATTCAGTCTCAGATCATGCCAAATGCACAGGAGTGGCAAGGCTCTAGGAAATGCTGAGAGGTGCAGGACAAATGAGCTGAGACAGAAGAAAAGTGAGATGAAATAAACCAGAGAGAGGCAGCAAGAACAACCAATACTCTTGGTGATAGAATATCATTTTTTTATCTAGGATATGTTCCTAAATTAGGCATTCCTCCAAAAGGCATAAAAAGCAAGAAAAGCTGTGTTTGTGAAAGAAGACACCACCAACTGGGGAGAAGGACAGAATTCATCGCTTTGACATGGATATGAACATACAGAACGTTCTTAGGAGTCAAGCGTTAATGCAAAATTATGAGGCTGTTTCAGAATTCAAGCTTGTGATGGATCCTGAAAAATGGAATCTCATTGGAATTAGGAAGCTCTTGCCAGAATGGGACAACTCACTGCAGCCAACTCGCCATGGTCAACTCGCCACAGCCAACTTGCCGTGGACAACTCACCATGGAACTTGCACAGAACACTTTAACAATTTAATTTAATTATTTAAAATAAATAAAAAATTATCTTAATTTTTGTCATTCACATTTCATTTTTGTCTCTCCTTTTGCATCCTTTCTTTAATGATTCTGTTCCACCATTTGTTTGATATTAGCGTAACTCTTGCCTTGCAGTAAGTTGTCCTGCAGTGAATTGGTTGCAGCAAGTTGGCTGTGGCAACTTGGCCATGGTGATTTGACCAGGGCGAGTCAGCCAGAGTGAACTGTCATAGACCCATACCTGCAAGACAGCCGGCCAAAGCAAAACAAGATTCTTAAATATCACTTGACCAGATCAGATCCTAACACTATATACAAATCACAAACTCTTGCAGGTCAGACTGGCCACTATTGATACATTCTCTTCCATCATTGTTGCAGAGAAACATAACTCTGAAGAACATTCTGTGCATTCTATATAAATTCTAACTGGCTGGAAGTTGTAAATCTTGTTCCAAAATTGGTAGTATCCAATTTCTTTTTCACTGGCATATGTACTGTTGATCATGTTTCTTCAAGTTGGTGCCTTCCAGTTTTATTGAACTATACAAGCTGGGGTGGCAACTGTATTTCTACTTGCTCAGTAATAATATAACTTTATATTATTATAAACTTTAATAATAATATAACAATGTTGAGAGACTCTATTTACCAAGCAGTATAGGTAGGCATGCGATGTTCACCAAAAAGTTGAAAAAGAAAAACGGGGATTGGAAGAATATCTGAAGAACAGTGAAGAAGATGCATGGAAGCTAGTACACCATGAAGTACCAAAAAGACTAAACTTGCCTATAAGAAAGATGAAATGAAAAATACAAAAGAAACATGGCAAGACAAAATATTACATGGCCAATGGATAAAGCTGGCAGGAATAGCCAACACTCCAGAAGATGGGCTGAAGATACAGAAGGATCTTGACAGACTTGAACATTGGACGGTTATCTAGCAAAATGAAATTCAACGGTGAAAAAAGTAAGGTTTTACATTTAGGGAAGAAAAACAAAATGCAAAGGTACTATATATGTGGTATCTTGCTCAATAGTAGTAACTGTGAGAGGGATCTTGGAGTCCTAGTGGACAACCATTTAAATATGAGCCAGCAGTGTGCAGCAGCTGCCAAAAAAGCCAACACAGTTCTGGACTGCATAAACAGAGGGATAGAATCAAGATCACGTGAAGTGTTAATACCACTTTATATTGCCTTGGTAAAGCCACACTTGGAATATTGCATTCAGTTTTGGTCGCCATGATGTAAAAAAGATATGGAGAATCTAGAAAGAGTGCAGAGAAGAGCAACAAAGATGATTAGGGGACTGGAGAGTAAAACATATGAAGAATGGTTGCAGGAACTGGGTATGTCTAGTTGAACGAAAAGAAGGGCTAGGGGAGATATGATAGCAGTGTTCCAATATCTCAGGGGCTGCCACAAAGAAGAGGGAGTCAAACTAGTCTTCAAAGCATCTGAGGGTAGGGCAAAAAGCAATGGGTGGAAACTAATCAAGGAGAGAAGCAACTTAGAACTAAGGAGAAATTTCCTGACAGTTAGAGCAATTAATAAGTGGAATAACTTGCCTGCAGAAATTGTGAATGCTCCAACACTGGAAATTTTTAAGAAGATGTTGGATAACCATTTGTCTGAAGTGCCTGGGTATGGGGTTGGACTAGAAGACCTCCAACGTCCCTTCCAACACTGTTAATCTATTTCTATTTCTAAAACCACTAGCAAGGAAAGCAGATAACGACAAAACCTGGAAATGGTCAAGAGCAATTGAAGTTGAAGAAAGAGACAGGAGGGTTAATTCTGGCTTCACAAAACCAAGCTTTAAGAGCAAATGCATATAAATTGAGATCTGAAAAGACAGCAATAGATAGCAAATGCCATCTCTAAAGAAACTGAAGAAACAGTGGACCATCTTGTTAGCTCCTGCAAGAGAATGGCACAGATTGACTACAAACAACGGCATGACAAGGTAGCAATAATGGTGCACTGGAATATCAGTAACAAATACCATTTGCTTGCAAGCAAGAACTGGTGGGACCACAAAACAAAGTGATAAAAAATAAAGAAGCTAAAGTACTCTGGGACTTTATAATTCAAACAGAGAAGCATCTGCCATACAACATCCCAGATTTAACAATTGTTGAATAGAAAGACAAAGAAGTCTGGATAGTGGACTCCAGTCTCTGGAGACAGCAGAAGAGAAAGAACTGGTGAAAATGACAAAATACAAAGATCTGCAAGTCTTTGAAGTAGAATGAATCTGGCAAAAGAAAGCAATATAGTACAGATAATAATAGACTCCTTGGGTGCAATCCCAAAACATTGGGAGCGACGCTATTGTCATTGACAAAATCACCATCAGTCAGGTTGAAAGACAGCTTTGCTTGGAACAGTTGACATCCTGCGATAATACCTTTAATATTGTTAAACAACAACATTTACCTATCCCAGTTCCTTTAGAAGGCCTTGATAGGTGGACAAAAATGCCAAATCTAGTCTGCAGATCTGGCTGAATGCATGGCCAACCATAATAATGTTATAGATGTCCACTCTGATAGATGCTGAGTGATTTACATAATCCAAAGTAAATAAGCAAGCAATACAGTTAAAAATATACACATCTTAAAGGTTTCACTGAATTACTCACAAATTTAGTTAGACTCTTCAGTGCTGGCAAAGCAAACAAATACATAAATACAATTAAAAGCCTACAAATTTTAAAGCTTACACTGAATTACTCATGGGGTTTAGTTAGGTTTTGCAATGCTACAGTAGTACAGTTTGCTGTCTAATAATGTTAATGAGTGCAGGAACATGACTGCATATACTCCCTGTTGGTGGGATATAAGCAAGGGTATGTTGGCTTACAAGACAGTCTCCAAAGTAGAAATCTTAATTTACATAAAATAGAGTAAGCATTGTTAAGGATATTGTTGTTGTGTAACAACTAGCAGAGTAAAGCGCACAAGCATGTTTGTGATAAAGCTGGACTTTAGCTGTGTTTGGGCTATTCTGGCTAAATGGCCAACCTCATTGGTAATGTTATCAAGGAATGCTGTATGTAGAATGGAAATGACCAAGGTGTGATCAGGTTTATTTTTTCTCTTATTAAAAAGCATTATATAAAAAATTATTAAAAATTAATAAAGTTATAACAGATTGCAGAGAGCAATTATGTGGGCCCATCTGTTGATAAATATTATATATGGAAGAATGAAACTAAGAGTGTAAGAGAAATAAAGGGTGAAGAATAAATAAATGAACATGCAAGTGGAAATAAATGTGTAGATTTAATTATGAATGAAAGGACTACAATGTATATCTGCATTATGAATAAATATCACCTACATGTTGTGGATGCATATGAGAGTAAGAATTCAGAGACTTATAATAATTGAATGGTGACATTCCACTGGATCATGATGATTGAAGAAACAGAAATGAGCTTTAGGAAAAAATGTGCAGAATTCTGAATGAATTTGTAATCTGTGATGTTATATGAAAGGGAAGAGGATAAGAAAGTACATAACTTGAGGGCCTAGGAATGAAGTAAAATGATGATTGATTAGTTAGTTTCATCTTAGAAAAAATATATTTTTATTTGAAATACTGTATATGGTTTAAGGATAAGTCTGTTCATGCATATATATATGATAAAAGAATGAATATATATCTAAAAGTACAATTTGTTTATGGGTAGTGGAAAATTTTGAAGACTGAGAATTTTCAAACTGGTTTTGTAACATCATATCCAGGTGGGATTCTGCCTATTGCTGTTATTTTTTTCTGGATTTTGGTTAGGAGATTTTTATTTATTAATTTTTATCTGTATTTATTGGGGACATTATAATATTTGTTTGCTGCTGGCAATTTATGGCTGGCTACGTGTTGAATAAATTAATCCAATGAATAAATCAGCTAGATAAAAGCTGATGAAATATTCTGAATCTGGGACAGATCATAGTTTGATAGTGTTAAAAATGCATCTTATGGGAAAATGGGCAAAAGGGAAGGAAATGAAACAAAAGGAAAGAAATGAAAGAAACCAGAGTGAAAGTAGAATGATTACAGGAAGAGGACCTGGGAGACCCACAAGACGTATTAGAAGATAGATTAATTTCCTGATTGTATGAATGGAAAATGAATATAAGAAAAGGAGAGGTGGAAGCTCTCAGGACAACACTTTACAGATCTTTAGCAGTTTGTGAAGTCGTGCAAATGGAACATACGAAAAAAATGCTTCATATATCACAGCTAATCATTAGCACTACCCAATGATTTATGTGGAAGAATATAGTAGCAAAGCAAATTTTGCGATATGAAAAATGATGATTTTTAAGGAAGAAGAATGTGTGTTTATACATGATCAATTCTAAAAGACCCAGAAAAGCATTATTTTTAAGTACTATGCTTTGTTCATTCACTGGGTAAATTAATCAAACTTCTAGCGGTTTTTCACTTTGAATAACCTTAAAGACCATCTCTCCCAGCTCAGTATCATTGCTGATCTGACTCTTCTGCTCTTGCTTCTAATGTCTGCTCCGTGGATTACTGTTTAAAAATGCAATTCAAAAGTTATTCAACTACATTAGTCTGGTTTTTCGCTACGGCAGAGCTAGATTAGAGGGTGAAAGTAGGATACACACTTTGTTTAAGTGATCCTAAAGATTCAATGTAATGTTACTAGGAAAGTCAAGCAATGGAAAATTTGCATTCTGATCTTAACTCCCCCCCCCCCCCCCAATTAGACCTGGAGAAACTCTCTTCAGTTCCCTTGAGAGACATCTGGGAGATTCACAGGACTATAAACGTCTGTCTGTCTGTCTGTCTGTCTGTCATTTATCTATCATTTATCTATCATCTGTCTGTCTGTCTGTCTGTCTGTCTGTCTATCTATCTATCTATTTATCTATCTATCTATTTATCATCATCTATCATCTATCATCTATCATCTATCATCTATCATTTATTTAGTATACGGCCTCTATAGAGGTCATGCAATCACTGATATGCAATCTGTCTATAAAAGAGTTTAATAACCTTCTTATGCATCTTAACCCTTGGTATACAGCAGATTATAACTACTAGTTGGTAATTTGTTGACATAACATCTAGTTTTAGGGTGTGTGTGGAATGATAGTCTACCCAGAATCTCCAGACTACTGGTCTAGAATGCTTCCCTTTTTCTCTGCTTAAAATTGCCTACAGATAGGAAATTAGCATGTCAGTTAAAAACTCTACAGGAGCTCTTTGCCTGGTGCAGTCTGATCCGTTATTTCCAAATACAGTATCAGAAACATAACCATTGCACAGATCTGCCAATAGGAAGTGAATTCAGCCATATCCCAAAAAGGTATTTGCTGGTCTCTGCAAATTCTGGCTCCTTAAGATATCCACAACATGTGCAATTCACAGCAACATACACATGAACATAACACAGCATCAGCCAGTAGCATCTAGTAAAGCTTTTTCTGAACTAACCACCATAGCATTGGCCAAGAATTCTGAAATTGGTGGTAGACAGGAATGATGCTCAATTTGGAGAAAACTGAATTAGGAACAAATGGTATGCTAGTTCATTGCAAATTGCTGGGTAGTCATAGGCAACACAGAGTTCCTGTATTGAACATATCAGGCAATTATGGTGGGACTTGATATAAATGAAGATGGCCAACCAAAGCTTTAGGCTTCAGGGATAAAGTTATCTAAAGAAACATCACAGCAGTATGGCCTCAACATCATATGCTGAAAACAGTAACATGGCTTCAGCATTTCATTGTTCTGCTTCACCAGTCCAAGGATTCTTTTATTGATTGATCTAGTGGTGAAATCCAAATATTTTTACTACCAGTTCTGTGGGTGTCGCTTGGTGGGCATGGAATGGCTTCTGTGGGTGTGGCTTGGTGGCATAGCAGGGGAAGGATACTGCACAATTTCCATTCCCACACTACTCCAGGGGAAGGATACTGCAAAATCCCCATTCCATTCGCACTCCTGGGGGAAGGATATTGCAAAAATCTCCTTTCCCACTCCACTCTGGGGCCAGCCAGAGGTGGCATTTGCTAATTCTCCCAACTACTCAAAATTTCTGCTACTGGTTCTCCAGAACCTGTCAGAACCTGCTGGATCGCACCCCGGATTGATCTCAAATGTATATGTGTATTTATGTGTGTGTATTGCAAAAGCAGTTTATTACCACTGATGGATTTTTTTTAGAAAATGATGTAGCCCCTTAACCATACAATAATGTTTCCCAATCTGGGAAACTCAGTCTGAACGGGCTGCTGTGTTTTTCCAAATGATTTCATCTCTTTTTATAACTTGGCGAGCAGAAGAGGGAATTGAGATTCCAGACTATACTTTGTGGTATGAAATGTGGAACCATAGAAAGGTTATCTCAATACCTTCAAGCAATGTTTTTCTGACCTCTTCCCCTTTAGTGCTCTCTCTCTCTCTTTCATCAGTGCTTGCAGGATGTGCAAAACTGGACTCCTTGGATGGCAACTATTTGAAGCAAGTTCTTGTCAAGGAGCACTTGGTGAGACAACCCAAATGATTTAAAGTAGCCCTTCTCAACCTGAACAACCTCTGGAAATTAATGTTTCTGATCTCAGAATTTCATAGCCAGTGTGACAATTGCAATCAGATGCAATAAACTTTTGGGACTCTTTTGTGCTTATATGGCTTTATGCGCTGAATAAAAAATATAGATGTTTTCTTATAAAATCAATTTTTCCATAATTAGTGTATTTATATGAGTCATACATTGGTCAGTAATGATTTGTGTGATAGAATGAATATGCAGTCTGCCAATTGATTCAATGCATCTTGTACCTTTCTGTTGTCCCTTAAACTTGGCTTTCTAATCTTATGAAGCAGCTGTAGACTGAACGCAGTAGAGGGTTCATTCTATATTTCTACATATTGTCATCTGTCCACAACATGTTCTGATGAGGAAACATTTTGCCTACAAGAAATTCATGTCAAATGATGAATAAATTGTGAGAGTCCCCCCCCCCCCTTTTGCTACTGACAAAAAGGCACCACTTTTGGAATTTGTTCCCAAACTCTATGGTTATATATATATATATTTAGAAAAATCTAATACATTTGTTGGAGCAAAGGGACCATTTGGATGATAGACTGTCTTTTTTTTTTTGGTTTTTTTAAAACCGTATTTCAAAAGTTGAGCTCATATAACATTAACATTTTTCTTAGACATTTCAGGAAGTTTTTTTCTTTGCTGCCGAGTCAATTAGCACAGAATGCTTACTTAACACCTGCTAACCCCCACCAATATTCTTGCAGTGACATAATTCATATGACTGAAATATAGGCAACTAGACAGATTGGCAGCCAATGGCTTTCAGAATCATAAGGGCACAGCGCATGCATGCTAAATGATAGGAGGAGAGAATCCACTGGGAGACAAAGGTCCCTTTGATACTTGCAAGCAGGTGTTTCCAGCAATTCTCGCCATGCCTGGGGCAGGCATGATCACATTTTCCAAATGAGGCAATTGATTGCTTTGCAAAATAAGTTATCAAAGCTTTATATACCATCTTTGCACAGGCTTACAGAAAGTTCAACCTATTAGTTGCTGTAAGAATTTTGAGTCTGGAATGCAAGCGATAAACTCCTGGAGCCACAGCTAATCCATGTGATGTCTAGAATGTTGTCCAGATAATGTATCTAAACACAGCAAGAGGATGTTACTGTACACAATCTTTTCTTGTACAAATAGGAATTGATCCTTATTCTAAATTTTTTTTTTATTACGTTCCAGATCCCGGACAATTTTGAGCAGCTTCATAGAGTAAAAGAATATGATAGGAAACAATACCAAATAAAGCATGGAACATATCCAGCATATTGAGGAAAATCAGAAAAAGACAACATAGTTTAATTATATCCATTCAACGTCTCTAAGTCTTTGGTCACAAGGAATAAGGCAGGCACATACAGAGCTGTATGAATAACTGGGGGATTTTCTGCTTCAGTGGGCCAGTGCTGCAACAGAACAGATGACACTACTAAATTGATGTGACATGGAACAGGCCAACTCTATTAGAGTCAACGGGATGGGCACACTAGGGGATAGGAAGTTCCTCAAGAAACCAGGTCTTATATCATGAATGGTTTTATAGGTGATAAACAGATCCTTGAATTGCAACTGAAGCCACTTAGCAACAACTAGTACACCTCATGTAATAGGGATGTTACATGGACATAGTGGACTTTGCCCATCATTGTCTGTTGGACTATATTCTGGATCGTCTCTAGCTTCCTGGTAATTTTTAAGGGCAGCCCCATGTTGCAATAGTCCAATTGCAAGGTGACCATAGTATAAGCAATTGGTGGAAGCCCTCTCCATCAAGGAATGGGTGCACCTGTCATACAAGATGAAACCTGTGCAAAGGCCTTCTTGTCTATAGCTTCTCATGTAGGAGTTGAGATTTCAGTATGAATCCCAAGTCGAACACAAGTCCTGAGCAGGGCAGAACAAACCAACCATATAAAGATGGAAAATCCTCATAATCTGAAAAACCCAATGCTCAAAGCCACTTGATCTTGTTAGAGTTGTGCCTGAGCTTGTAGTTCCCCATCCAACAATCTCCAGGAACTGGAACAGGATTTCAAAAGTCTTGCTTGGTCAGTTTGATTAGATGTACAACTGGAAATTATCAGCATACTGAACATATGGGACACCCAGATCAATAGATGATCTAATAAAGACCTCATGTAGATATTGAATAGGAGGGCTGAGAACCTCAGGTCTTGAGGCATCCCACAAATGTTTTAGGCTTGATGTCTCATCTCCAATGATCCTGAGAAGTAGGCACCACTATAATGGATGCAATGACCTGTCATCTTCTGAGCATCCTTCACCAGCCGGTAGAAGCAAGGATTTAATAAATAGCAAGTTGGATTGACAGTTCCAAAGATTCTGTCCACTTCCTCAGGAATCACAGAATCACATTCTTTTGAAATAAACAGGACAGACAGAATAACAAAATATCAGAGTTGGAAGGCACCTTGGAGTCTTTCAATCCAACCTCCCACACAAGCAGGAGATCTTATACCATTCTGTACAAATGTCTGTCTCTTCTTAAAAACCTTTCTCATCCCATTGCCACATTGGCTGGGCAATTCTGGGATAGATTGGCTCCTTTGACCATCTCTGGATAAAGAGAGAATGCAAGATTGTCCAAGCTGTGCTCCATGTGGCTTATTCACACAAGACGATTGCAAAGTGCAGATAATTGGAAGGTGAGAGAATTGAGAGCCAAGGAAATTTGCCATACTTTCTCCAGTACAGAACCTTTCAAGAATTTGTAATTTGCACTTCCCATGCTTAACAGTTTCAGAAGTTGCCTAGTCATTACTTTAAAGAAGTTAGACATCTTCAAAATGACAGGGCTGGAAACACTGGGTGAATGCCTTCAATATTTTATACAAGAAAATGAAGATGTATCTGTTTTAATCTTTAAGAATTTAAAATAAATAGCAAAAACAAGATAAACTTGTGGCTACAAAAAGGCTCAGAAAATGTTTGAAGATTGTATTTTGAATACAGGTAGTATTCAATTTATAATCCGAGTTAAGGTCATTATTTCTATTATTAATCAAGGTGCTGCCCAATTTTATAACATATTTTTCCAAGGTTGTTAAGCAAATCATTGCAGTTGTTAAGTGAATCAGGCAGCCATTAAGGAATTTCTCTCCACCCCCTCTTGACTTTGCTTATTGGAAGCTGGCTGGGTCAGTTGCAAATGGTGATTACATGACCCTGGAATATAGCATCTGTTATAATTACATATTGATTGCTAAACGCCCAAATTTTGATCACATGGAAAAGCTTGATGGTCTTAAGTGCAAAGACCAGAGAAAAAGCCATTTTTTTCAATGTTGTTGTAACTTCAAATAGTAACAAGAGGAATTGTTGTAAGTCAATGACTACCTGTATTAGGAGTCTAACATTAATTTTAAAGAATAAGTGCATTTTTTGTGGAAAAGAATATAGTTTTTAATATTGGAGACATTACAAGATAATGGCGTTCAGAGTCAATTTTTGAGGAACAGCATTGGGACTTTGAATCAATAATGTCAACTGTGTTTATCTTCCTGGAAACAGTCTGTTCCCAGAAGAGGATGTTAGGGTAAATATACAACAAAATCTATCTGAGAGCAACATGAACAAGCATTTGAGCAAGAATTTATTATTACATGTAAAAAAACATGAATGAAGCTTAAAAATTAAGAAGGAAGTAAAAATAAAAATTCTAGAGAATAATTGGAATAATTTTGATTTACTGGACTTACAAAAGAGGCTTTTTAAAGTATTGAGGAAATTTAAAACAAGGATCAACAATCATTTGAATGGATTAAAGAACAAGATTGTTTTACACAAAAAGAAGGAACACAAAATTGGTTTATTTGATCAGGGTTAAAATGGAACATGCTATTTCAAGGGGTTCTTTTTGGTTTGCTGACACCTGGAATGGAAAAAATGTATATTAGATTTCTTCACAGTTAAACCTGATGCTTAAGCCTTTCCCTACAGTTACTTTAAGTATCCTAATCTGACAGCATTTAAATTGGCTTTCACTTAAAATAAGGATTTTTTTGTGAACTTGTTCTCTTTAAAGGGCATGTTAAATTTCAGTATTTTGTTCATACTAGGATACAAATTACTTTCTAAATGTTAACAGTTGAGATATAAAATGCTGACTTTATATATGTTAATTAATGTTACTGTTTTAGGGCTCTGTTTGGACTTTTTGGGTTGGAGAAGACGTTATTACTTATGGGTTGAACAGTATTATACCTGTGAATTTAGAAGAGACAAAGAGATAGTAAAATTGTTTATACTTTGGATGAGGGTGGGAAATTGCTTTCATGATTTTATTTATTTATTTATTTATTTATTTATTTATTTGTTCGATTTATATGCCGCCCTTCTCCGGAGACTCAGGGCAGCATATAATGTGTTAAGCAATAGTCTTCATACTTTTGTATACATACTTTTGTATGTCTTCTGGTTTTCTCTTTTTCTCCATTATTTTCTTCTTCCTTGCATTTCTTTTTTTTCTTTTCTAGTTTGTATTATATTTTACTTTTAATAAAAATATTAAAAAAGAGAGAAACTGCCTTAGGTTTATGCTATATGTTATACATGTGCATACACAAACATACACACACACCACACCACACCACACCACACCACACATACATATGTGCCAGATATATAAAAGCCAGGCCTCATAGACCAACCAATACACACACACATACAAACACACACACACACACACACACACAATACGCACACAAACAATATTATGATTGGCCTATGGCATCTGATTCTGAAACACAATATATTTTTGAACCTTGCATCCACAATTCTCTTTAGATGCAGTTACATAAATGCAAAAAGTACAATAACATATACTATAGAATAAGAATATATGCAAAATTATAACATTTAAATGAAGTTTATAATAAAATAACATAATCCATTAACCAGCATCGGTAAGAATTGCAGCAATGTAGTCATAGTAATTCAGGCAATGTATTGGGATCAGGCAGTGAGTTCCCTTTTATTTATTTATTTCAAAGTCATTCAATGGATTCTGACTAAACTCTAAACCTGCCCATTTTCTTCCATGGCAAATGACTTCCTTAATCATTACGCAGCTTGTTTGCTTGGTTTCTGTCCCTCGCAACTTTGAGGATATCCATTCTGGCTTGCCTAGTTGTTGATGTCATCTTCCCGTGTTACTTACGCTGATATGTCAGCTGGGCTCGATCAGGCCAAGAAAGAGCACCATGTAACTAGGTCAACTACTGGCGATAATCCCTGTCTTGCCCCTATCAGCCCAAAGATGCCAGAGCAGAAGCTGACCAAGTCTACTAATTATTTAGTGACAAGGAAAATTACCTCCCCTGGGTTGATCCTTGCTTAAGGCAGCCTGAGATCATGAGGCAGCCACATATGGCACATTTTAAAAGGCCATTAAAAATAGCCAATTGTCCATTAATTTCATACCAATCCCATATTCCTGTCTCATGAGCAAAGTGGGGGAGGAGAGAAAATATCATTCTTTGGCACAATCTGGAGGAAAAAGGGAAACAAAACAAAAATGTTTGGAAAAAAAGCATAGAAGCTTCAGACATGTCCACAGCAACCTTAGGAATACTATGGTATCAAAGCCTATCAAAGTCAAGGGTTGTGTTAGCCAGGACGCATAACAAACACCATGGTTTCTTTGTGGAGATTGCTGAAAAATTTACCGTAGTGGGAAAGGATTTCTAGCCCATATCCCAGAACCTCAGCATGGAAAACATTGCACAATTTTCCTATCTATCTATCTATCTATCTATCTATCTATCTATCTATCTATCTATCTATCTATCTATCTATCTACCTACCTACCTACCTACCTACCTACCTACCTACCTACCTACCTACCAGGGGTGGGTTCGACTTACCTTTACTACTGATTTGCAATGGGTGGGCACACTTGTGTGCTGCTGCGCATGCACAGATCGTTCATTATGACGTCTGGGATGGTGGGCGGAGCCTCCTGCCGCTTTTACTACTGGTTCGGAAGAACCAGACAGAACCGGGAGCAACCCACCACACCTACCTACCTCTATCTATCTATCTATCTATCTATCTATCTATCTATCTATCTATCTATCTATCTATCATCTACCATATTAAATGCCTTCTCTGCACAGCTAGCAATTCTCCTAGTATAGGCACGATTTATAAGCTCTCTACACTGCTCAAAAGCTCCATTTAGAACTTCTACACAGACCTGGAAAAAAAGGAAATGCTACATCACGCATAGCTACTGCATTGCAGCCTCATAACTCTTTGGGAAGGGTCCTGAGACAAGGCTTCAAGGTTCAGATTTATTAGGATGAGAAGTGACAAACAGCCATGGAGAAGGATCAACATATATAAGATCATCTGCCATGAATGACATGGATCCCAGCAACTTCTAGGGCTCATTGTGTCAGAAGATGGAGTTGGAAAGCAAAATAATAGTGTGGCCCAGTCACTGTTTTGCACATTGCACATCCTTGACTGATCGCTCACAGTAATAGAGTTCTTTGGAGCAGGAAAATAACTTTAGCTCATCCTTTGATGAGTTTACAGAGCCTATATTATTGAAATGAAAAATATACATTACAGGTTTAACACCGTTCTTTTCTAACAGGCTTGTTATACCATTAAAAGACACACTTAAGTCATGCCCTAAAGCAATGCCAGTTGTCAATATGATGAATGAGGAAATAGATTTTTCTTAGCAACATTGATTCATGTCAAGGAAAGGTGAGATGAAGAGCTGGTATTATAAGAAAAATATGAAATTTTAATCACAGTTGCATGGCTATTAGTTTAATTTATTTCGAACATTTATATAGCCACTCATCCTGCTAGGTGACTCACAACCAAGAGATACAATAACATCTATTTACGACAAAAATATTAAAACCAAAAAATTTAAACCCAAATACTTAGCACCATATCTAAATTTCTGTGCAGTCCACAACAAGTACATCTCATAACACCCTGTCCCAGCACTTGGGATAAAAGTCAGGTCTTAAACACTTTCCCGAAGATTAAAAGGATGACAACCTGCCAAACCTCAGAAAGAAGGATATTCCAAATGGATATAAGGTGGCAATATTTAAGGAACTTGAAGCCTACCCACCTTATCCATTAGAAAAAGGCAGTCCCACAAATAGGTTGGTTTTTATTAAAAAGGTAAAGGTTCCCCTCGCACATATGTGCTAGTCATTCCTGACTCTAAGAGGCGGTGCTTATCTCTGTTTCAAAGGTGAAGAGCCAGCGCTGTCCGAAGATGTCTCCATGGTCATGGGGGCCAAAGGTGGTCCCTATTTTTCTACTTGCATTTTTTTTACATGCTTTCGAACTGCTAGGTTGCCGAAGCTGGGACAAGTAATGGGAGCTCACCCAGTTACATGGCACTAGGAATTCGAACTGCTGAATTGCCGACCTTTTGAGCAACAAGCTCAGTGTCTTAGCCACTGAGCCACCACATCCCTATATTTTTCTTATAAGACTTTAAAAGTAATAACTAGCACCTTGAGTTGCACTGGAAAGGACTTGGGAGAAAGGGCTTTTGGGCAGGTAGCACAAGAGAGGCTTAACATGAGACAACAATCATTGCATGTACTGCCACATTCTGGACCAATTATAATTTCTAGCTGGTCGTCAAGGGCAACCCCATGTACAATGCATGCTGAATTTCCACATAAGTGTCATGAGTTCTGGAGGAACTCTAAAAAGGCAATATACCATTTGGAGAGGCAAGTACCCTGTCTATCCTATCACACCATTTCCCTGTTGGATCAGGATCCCTTGCATGAGATAGAAGGAGAACTAATCACGGCTTTATTCAGATTACTCCTTGGGCCTGCCATTTACACCATATTAGCATTGAAATTAATGGCTTACTTGGCTTAATGGAAATGGAAGGCTGTACTGTCAGGAGGTGGTCCATTCTTCCCCACTCTGATCCTGCTTTATGGACTGCTTTAGAGTGGAGCTATGCCACATCAAAGTCTTAGTTCCTTACTTCCTATTGAGAATTACCATTTCATGAGCCAAAGATAAAGCTTCCCACAGGGAAGTAAATTAAGCTTCCCTCAGAGGGGCAGGCCACATGCTGCTCTGGCTTTCGACATTTCCCCGTGACAATACTTGGTTGCCTTCTTTCAGAGGAGCTTCTGACTAAATACTATATGGGATTCAAGAACACCTACAACTTATGAGGACATTTCATTTCTTCAGATTCCTGGTTTTCCTCCCTAAAGTTTAATCTCATTTCTGGAGATGGGATGAGAACCCGAGTCCTGATATCCCACAGAATGGTTTCCATTATCTACTATCTGGAATCACTTTCCTTCTAGTTAAGAGGATCGGACTGGGATGCTTTTCTTTTTGCTGTGCATCCTTAATTTTGCCCTCCCCTCTGAAACATGTAAATAAGCTCATTGCCATTAAATAATTAAGCAAATGCCTAACAAAATTCACAGCTGTGGCTCAGAAGCATTAATACCACAAATTCAGTTTTCCTCTGAGCGTAGCTGTTCATCGCATCAGAGCCTACTTCCATCAGTAGGTTGCCTGGATGTAATTATAAATTAACTTGACAGAATTGCATTCTGACACCCAGACTTCTGGATAAAGCAGGTGCACATCTGGAAGGAAGGTCAAGAGATAACTTTCATCCTCTTTTCATCTACTAGTCTGCTGCATCCTGAGGCTGGCAAAATAATGCCCCCAATGGAAATGATAAATATATTAGAGGCATAAAAATCAAGCTTTTTATTCAATCAGACTTCACATAAGCTAATAAAAGTGATGATTACGAGTTTTTATCAAGAGGCTTATGGGACATTATTAGCATTTTCTTAAATAAGCATCCTGGAAAGAAGTTAGATATGTCTTTGTTATATTTTCATCTCAATTCCAATATAAAGACATTTCTTCACAGAACATCTTTGTATCCTCTCTCCTCTCCCCATTACCACTCCATGTAATCATTTTCTTGATGCACGGAAAAGCAGGAAGCTATCTGATGATTCAGGAGAAGAGGTCATTCTCTTCTCTGAAGGATCACTAATCAGATAGCTGGAGTTTATAGGAGAAACCTTCTTATGTACTTAGAAGAGAGATGGAAGGCACTGCATGCAGAGGTCATTCCCTTAGACCCACAGTTCTTCATGGTATCATCCAGCCATTGTTGAAATGATATAAAGGTTATTGTCATTATTGTTATTTTAGCCCAATCCTGATGAGATGATTCTGGGAAAAGCTATAATTTGCTAGTAAGAAAATACCCCCACTCTCTTTTAAATGCACCCCAACCCCCTTTTTTACTAATAATTTTCATTATTTGGTAGCATCATCCAGTTATTGTCATGCTAGAAGAAAGCCTGACAACATAATTATAATTATAACAATGGTTGGATGATTATATAGGATGCTATAAATCATATGTGGGAAAGTGGCCATAGTATTTCATCACTACATCAAAATAATTTGTTTCTACCTACAACAACAAAAACAACAATACTAATAATGCTAATAATAATTACTAATAATACTAATAATGCTAATTCAAATGCTGCTGCTGCTGCTGCTGCTGCTACTACTACTACTACTACTACTACTACTACTACTACTACTACTATGGTTCTGAAATCTCACATATAGCTAGATTGGGTTCACCCTAAATCCAAGCTAACAAAGTAAAATTAGTCTGTTAACAAATCCCAAAGCCAAGCAAAACACCACACATCCCATGATGGTCTGCCTTGCATAATTCATTAGGACAAGGACTTGTATTGAGTTACAAAACACCCAAATCTGGTAGTCTGGTCTGGTAATTTGTGCAAAACCACTCCCGGTGCCGAAAGACCTCGTTGCAACAAAAGCCGACATGCTGATCCAATTCTCTTGATTTAAATTGAGTAATTCCAGACTCCCAGTTTTCTTCACTCTTCTTATAACTGTTCAAAATAAAGCTGCTTGTTATAGCTCTTTACTGAACAAGAATGTGATTGAATTTAATGGCTCCACGGAATTAATGGAGTGAACAAGGGAGGAAAAAAAATCCTCCGAACACATCCAATTGTCTCTGAACGCCTTAACAACTGTGTGACATACGGAAATCAAAGAGGATTAGAAAGTGAGCCGTGCGACATACTGAAATCCACAGAATTAGAAAGTGAATTGTATATGCGCATGCTGAGGTGAATTTTTTTAAAAGCCTGCAAATGCAAGCAGTCAATGCTGCTTTATTTCACATTAATCCCCCCAGAAATTCTCACTGGTTCCTGAGACCCAATTTTACCTTTCATTACATATAGAGGCCAATTATAATTTACCAACCTGAGTATCACCCACACTCTACTGTATCAGGAGGAATAGAATCTCACTTCCATTCCAACAATAAATAGGCTCCTCCCCATCACTCAGAGGAGTAGTTCAGGTTAAGGGCTACAGAAGAGCTATGTAGTGCTTATAAGTTTGATGTGTAAGGGTAGATCCTTACTTTCTTCTTGGCCGAACATCAGTATGGATTGCTCACTGCTCCCTGAATGCAGAAAAGATAAATGTCATCTTGTTCTCTTTCCTAACTCATCCCAAATGTACTTCAATCCTTTTTTCCCCCAACTTCAGTTCTATTCTGAGCCATTTTAGACTTTTCAGAGCAGATTATTTCCAATCCTTTATTGTGTTCTGAAAGCAGCACCAGCTCTGGCTTTGAGGAGCTGTGGTGGTGCAATGGTTAGAATGCAGTATTGCAGGCTAATTCTGCCAACTGCCAGCAGTTTGATCCTGACTGGCTCGAGGTTGACTCATCCTTCCATCCTTCCGACGTCAGTAAAATGAAGACTCAGATTGCTGGGGGCAATAAGCTGACTCTGTAAAGCACTTAGAGAGGACTGTAAAGCACAGTGAAGCAGTATATAAGTCTAACGGTTATTGCTATACACCAAACAAGCTACCATCAACTCTAGAAATGCCCATTCATGTCTCCCAGTGAGCACCTTTTCATTAGCAGATAATATACAGTATATAGCTCAGAGTTGACCTGAGGAGTCCTTGTGCTTGGTTATTTGTAAATGTTTGTTTCATTACCCTGGAGGTAACATCATCAGTGTTAGTGAGTGTAGGGTTTGCTTCCTATTCATATGCAATGACTTGCCCTTTCAGTGTTGGCGGGGTGTTAGGATATGATTTGGGCCTAACAGTTGTCCAGGCAATATATGTGTTCTGTGACTTTAAGTTTTAATGCTGCATCATGCTGTAATGCTGAGTCATGCTATAATTAATTGTAATTTAACAATGTATTTAAGCACGGTACTGTAAGGGGTTCAGTGAATGATAAGCTGCCATTGCGTGCGTGCATGTGTGGGTGGGTCTGCTACCATCCGGGGTTTGTGAACCAACTACTGTTTGTTTGGTAAGAGTTTGTTTGGAGTTAACCGGTAAAGACTTGGACTGTTTAGAAGACTACAAGATTGTTTATTTTCCACTATAAAGAAAACTTTTGATAACACCAGTTTGTATGTATCTCTATCTCAGTGCTCTCAGCAACGTTTCTCTGTGCACTTTACTCTGCTAGTTGTTACACAACAACAATATCCTTAACAATATCCTTATGGTTTTCTCCTTGTTAGTTTATTTTTTTATTTTGTATTTTTCATCAAGCATGTATTTTATGACAGGCAAAAGTGTAAACATAATTATAAATACATGAAAAGGATATGAATAAAAGAAAACATTAGGACAGGGACAGTAGGCATGCTGGTGGGTTTAAGCATGCTCCTTAAAGACCTCTTAGGAATGGGGTGAGGTCTACAGTAGTAGATGTTCTAAGGTTAAAGTTTTGGAGGTTTGGGGAAGAAACCACAGAGTCAGGTAGTGCATTCCATGTGTTGACAAATCTGTTACTGAAGTTGTATTTTCTGCAGTCTAGTTTGGATTGGTTTACCATGAGTTTATATCTATTGTGTGCTCTTGTATTGTTTTAGTTGAAGCTAAAGTATTCATTGGCTGGTAGGACATTGTAGTAGATGATTTTATGTACTATGCTTAGGTCAGACAGAAGACGGTGAAGTTCTAAGTTGTCTAAGCCGAAAATTTTGAGTGTGGTGGCATAAGGTATTTCGTTGCGAGCAGAGGAATGGAGGACTCTTCTTGTGAAATATCTCTGGACTCGTTCAATTGTATTAATGTCCTATGTGCAGTCCAAACAGATGAGCTGTATTTATTAATTTTATTCCTTTATTTATTTTTTCTTCTGTTCAATTGTGCCCAATTCTTGAAGACTGCCTGGACAAGTCCCTGCACTTTTCTTGGCAAAGTTTTTCAGAAATAATTTGCCACTGTCTCCTTCCTATGTCTAAGAGAAAGTGACCCAATTGGCTGTGTGCCTAAAGTGGGACTAGAACTCATGGTCTTCTTGTTTCCACCTGATATTTTAACCATCACTCCAAACTGGCTTTCCAGTTCCTTGATCAGTATATTGTTTTCTTCTTGTCTGTTTGATTGTTCGTTTGCTTAAGTGTCTCATTTATAGTTCCTTAGTTAGGTTACCGTTTTCTGCTTGATGCTTTGCCTGCTGTTAATCCCTGCTTATCTGGGTGTTGGCTGCTGGAGAATATTCTCGTCTTTTTGTTTCCTTCTTAGTTTTTTGTTGTCTCTTTTGAATGATGTACAAATATGATTTACCTTTATGAGTCTATTGATGGCTGATTTGTCTAAGTGTCAGGCTTCTAGGAATTCCCTAGGATTCTGGGATTTAACTTGGTCTAGGATGCTCACAGTTTTCCAGTTGAGACTATGGTTGAGTCTGTCCATGTGCTGTGAAATTAAAGAGTATTTATTGTGTGCTTTGTTGGCTAATTAGTCTTCATGGTTGTGTTCTGCTAGTCTGCTGCCTACCTGTTCTATGTAATGGCTGTAACAGTCCTTAAACTGTTTTGTTGTAGAAAAAAAAATACATAGGAGTTATCTACAATTCTGAAGTTGAAGTCTACGTGTCTTCAATTTCTTTGCTTGTTTATTTATTTACACTGCTCAAAAAAAAAATAAAGGGAACATAAGCAGAAGACATCCGAGATCTGAATGAATGAAATAGCCTTATTAAATACTTTGTTCTTTACATACAGTAGTTTATACACTGCTCAAACAACTAAAGGGAACACAAAACAACTGTATGTAACAAACAAAGTATTTAATAAGACTATTTCATTCATTCAGATCTCGGATGTCTTCTGCTTGTGTTCCCTTTATTTTTTTGAGCAGTATATTTTATAGACTACCTAACTTTGTCATAACTCTGTGTGGGATACAGTACTGTATAAGTTTAAAACAATAACATACAAACAGCATGTACCAAAAATTTCAAATGAATGATTGGTTTATTTATCATCATGTTAAAGGGATCATTACACACCTAGCCTCGTGGTATGATCGGAACAATCTGGAACTGAACCAGTGGTGGGTTCCTCCCGGTTCGGCCCGGTTCGGCCGAGCCGGTAGCGGTGACGATATGATGTCACCGAACAGGTTCTTCCCCCCACCTCCCCACCCCCTGCATTATTCTTACCTTTTATTTGGCCCCACCCCCAATCTATTGCTGCCTCCTGAGTCCCAGCTATCGGCTAGAGGGGAAAAAAACTGTTTAAAATCTTGCCGTGGGGCTTCAAAGGGCCGCCCTACAGCTGATCAGTGGTAAAAGAAAACAAATGAGTAGACTGGTGCCTGCAAAAATAAATGGGTAGACCAATGCTTGCAAAAATAAATAGGTAGACCAGTTCCTGCAACAATAAATAGGTAGGCCAGTGCCTCCAAAAACAAAATTAGTAGACCAGTACAACTCTGCAAGCAGTTAAAAGCCTGGTAGACCAGTACCTCTGCTAAATCCTAAAGAATTGTCACATGATCATCAAGCCATGCCCACAAAATAAGCCACGCCCACAGAACCGGTAGTAAAAAAATTTAGAACCTATCCCTGAACTGAACACACTCAAAACTGTAGAAATGATGGTGGACTTTAGGAGAAACCCTCCCATACTACCACCTCTTACAATACTAGACATCAACAGTATCAACAGTAGAGACCTTCAAATTTCTAGGTTCTACCAAATCTCATGACCTAGCATGGACACCCATCAAAAATGTCATCCAAAAAGCACAACAAAGAATGTTCTTTCTGCACCAACTCAGAATGCTCAAACTGCCCAAGGAGCCGCTGATTCAGTTCTACAGAAGAATTATTGAGTCTGTCATCTGCACCTCTATAACTGTCTGCAACCCAACAAGACAGACACAGACTTCAGAGGATAATTAGAACTGCAGAAAAAACAATTTCTACCAACCTGCCTTCCATTGAGGACCTGTATACTTCATGAGTCAAAAAGAGGGCTGTGAAAATATTTACAGACCCCTCGCATCCTGGACATAAACTGTTTCAACTCCTACCCTCAAAACGACGCTATAGAGCACTGCACACCAGAACAACTAGACACAAGAACAGTTTTTCCCCCGGACACCATCACTCTGCTAAACAAATAATTCCCTCAACACTGTCAAACTATTTACTAAGTCTGCACTACTATTAATGTTCTCATCATTCCTGTCACCCATCTCCTTCCACTAATGACTGTATGACTGTAACTTTGTTGCTTGTATCCTTACGATTTATATTGACTGTTTCCTAATATGATTTGATTTCTTATTTGTACCCTATGTTGTCCCTTTATGATTCTTAACGAACATATCTTTTCTTTTATGTACACTGAGAGCATATGCACCAAGACAAATTCCTCGTGTGTCCAATCACACTCGGCTAATTAAGAATTCCCTTCTCTTCTCTTCTCTTCTCTTCTCTTCTCTTCTCTTCTCTTCTCTTCTCTTCTCTTCTCTTCTCTTCTCTTCTCTTCTCTTCTCTTCTCTTCTCTTCTCTTCTCTTGCCAAGACTTGGAAGAAAAGCCAGGTTTTAAGGCTTATTTAAAGAAGGTCAAAGTAAATTAATCTTTAAAAGGGTATAATTCTAAAGAACATACGATAGATAAGGTCTGGGTCCCATATGATTTAAATAAAAGATTTAATTGTTGGCATACAAATTATTGACGAAATCTCAAGAGAATTAAAACAATAACTCACAGCTATTTCAAAGAAATCTGAACATTTGTAATAACTATATGGGTATAGTTGCCAGCAACTAGGGCCAATTATTTGTTTGCTGACAATATTCAAGCTGCTAACTATTTTATTAGCAATTGCAATTGTAAGTGAATAACATACTCAAAGATTCATTATATGCAGCTAAGTAAAATGATAACTACCAAAATTTTGTCTAAAAAGATGTTTCATTTTCCTTCATATTGTTAAAACATTGATATGTTTGGCAGTCAGTAAGTTCCAGAATTTTGTTAAAGTAGGGAAAAAATTGAAAACAATCTTGATGTTAAATGGCAAAGAAATCCAAAATGTAATCATCAGAAGACTAATTTTTCAAGGGGATCTTTAGATATTGTGATGTGTATATATCTACAAAGTGATACAGAATAGTGCAAGCCATGATATCCTTTGTGACTCTCTATGAAAGTAAAAGTTGGACTTTAAAGACACATGCTAAAAGGAATATTTACTTTTTTGAATGTTGATGTTACAGGAGACTTATGGATAGCCAAGAAAACAACAAAATAAAAATTCAAAATAGATTGAATTTTTATCCAATTGAATACAGAATTTTTACTCTAGACACAAATGACCAGACTCAAGTTAATCATTTTGGACAATTATCTCTCTTCGATAATGCTGGGAAAATCAGAAGGAAAGAGAAAAAGATGATGACCAGTAGCAGTTAAAGCTGCAATATTGGAAGATTCGAAGGTCAGGCTGGGGACACATCATCCTGGAGAAAATCTGTCAGGATGGTTGTTATGGGTTAATATGGGATTGATGGCACATAATTAATCATAATCAATAGAGTATCACAATTATGAAATGTACTGAAGTATTTTTGGAACAAACTTCAATAATCTGGTTTTAGCTTGCTAATTACATTAGTTGCATGCAGTTGCAAAATAGTTACCTCAGGAAACCTTTGCTTTACATGCTAAGTTTATTTATAGAGCGAACCTTAGGTTCTGATTCAACAACTTATTTGCAGACTCCTGGATGTGAGCTATGGAAAAGCACTTAAAATGAGCTGCTCTTTAAGACTCGAGAGAAATCAACTTACTGTAGCTGGTCTGGTAGCTGCCCTCCACCATCCAATTCTAATTCCTTTTATGCCAGAATCTGTAGTTCTGTCTGCATATGTGTACAGTTGCCTTGTAGTCCCAGGAGACTGGCAGGCCAAAATCTCTGTGATTTTGGTCTGCTTGAGCAACTGATGCTCAACATTGTGATATTTCTAATTATCTAATTCGATTCCTTCTGGATTAATATTTTAAGACAGAGCATGGAGTTTTCTCATTTCAATTTGCTCCCTGCTCCTCAATCAAGTATAACTTTCAGGGTGTTCTTTCAGTTTTGTCAACATCACCTTAAAGAACCTTGGTGGCGCAGCAGTTTAAGCAGCAGCTTAAGTGGTGCTAAAGTGACACCAGCTGCCTGCAATTACTGCAAGTTTGAATCTCACCAGGCTCAAGGTTGACTCAGCCTTCCATCCTATCAAGGTAGGTAAAATGAGGACCCGGATTGTGGGGGCAATAAGCTGACTTTGTATAAAAAAGAACACTGCTTAAGGGGGTGGGGCTGAAAGCCCTACTAAGCAGGTATATACAAAAGTATGAAGGCTATTGCTTAATGCATTGTAAGCCGCCCTGAGTCTCCGGAGAAGGGCAGCATATAAATTAAATTAAAAAAGAAAAGAAAAGAAGAGTGCATGTCTTGCAGCTTTCAGAGATCTCCTATCTCTTAGAAATCACATAGACACCCCCTTTCCAACTGTATGCTGAAAGCTGAAACAGTTGGTAGCCCAGATATTAACAGAGCATGCTAAGATCCTCCTGAAATTACAATATGGGTATTACTCGCTTAGCAACCACAATTTGAATCAGAAACTCAGAAACTCAGTTGTTAAGTGCAGTGATTGTTAAGGGAGGCCACGACTGTGCTTGCAATCTTCGTGTTCCTTTGCTTTACAGACCCGTGAATATCATAAATGTGAGGATTTGTCATGAAATTACTTTTTCATTGCTGTGGAAACTGTAAATGCTCAGTGAATGAGGCAGTCGCCAAATGACAACTACCTGTCCTCATTGTTCTGCTACTACATCATACTGGCCATTAGCCAGGACAAAAGCATCTTTTCTATTCTATACCTAGCACACTCCCACTTCTCAGTACTCCTGTAAATAGGAATCTAGCTCAAAAGTCAGTTCTGGCATGACCTTCGACCCAACCTTTGACCAACCTTTGACCACCATGGAGCGCTTTAGAGCACTCCATGGCTTAGGACCGGGATACCTACGAGACCGCCTTCTGTCACCAGTAGCCTCTCACCGACCAGTACGCTCCCACAGATAGCGTCTTCTCAGGTCAAACAATGTCGACTGGCGGCCCCCTGTGGGGGCATCTGCCATTTGGAACGAGCTCCCCTGGAGATACAGAGGATCCCAGATTTGCGCACTTTCCGCCATGCCCTCAAAACATTCCTATTCCAGTAGGCTGGTCTGGCATAACCTCCCTTTTAAATTGCTTTTAAATTTGTTTTATAAATTGGGGTGTTTTAAATTTGTTTTGGGCCAAAGCATTTAATGAATTTTTAACTGTTTTTTTTAACGTTTGTACTATATGTATTTTATCTTTTGGCTGTTCACCGCCCTGAGTCCTTCGTGAGTAGGGCGGTATATAAATTTAATAAAATAAAAATAAATAAATAAATAAATGTGGGGAAAAATACAACACTACAAGAGCTCAGATTTGTGTGCAAACAGTGCTTATGTTGGGATAGCTCTAATCTTCAATACAAAAGTAATATTTGCTTGAAATTGAAACAAACATCCTTTTTATAAATAAGCAAATAAGATACTACCTTAATGAATAAAGGCAGAATTCCAACTGGATCTGGGTGTTGCCCTGTTCAACCTTAACAGAACTTGTCATATAGACTGTAGAAGGACTTGCTGGAATCCATTCTAGGTTGTGCTACCTTTCCATTGGATTAGGTTTCACAAAGTTTTTAAACACAAGCATGTCATCAACTGGTGTTTCCAAGAGGCTGTTTTTATTATGCAATGGTTCTGCATTATGAAATAGATGATGTTGCTGTCTCTTTGTAAACCCCCTATATGTCTATGGAGATTTTCAATCATCCGGGTCATGGTTGTACCAAAAGGTGCCTTTTTTCAAGAGACAATCGGACTTTCTGATGTTTCTTTGAAGACGTTTTGCTTCTCATCCAAGCAGCTTCTTCATTTTCATTCTCTTTTTCGATGAGAAGTGAAACGTCTTCAAAGAAAATCCAGAAAGTCCAGTTGCCTCTTGAAAAAGCACCTTTGAGTAAACCACCTATATTTTCTCTCTCACTGTTGCTGCTTTTGTGTGTGTCCTAGTTAAGGCACCAAGCCAGAAATCAGGGGATGGTGAGTTCCAATCTCTGCCTTAAACACAATGCCAGTTGGGTGACCTTAGACCAGTCACTCCCAGCTCCTAGGAAGCAGGAACTGTAGAGTTACTTTTGATACACACTGCAAGAAATATGTTAAGGGCAGTTGCCAGGAATTAAAAATTGACTTGAAGGTACAACTTCCCTTTTTACTTTGAGGGGTGGGAGGAATTAAAAATTCATTAAGGGAAGGTTCAGAGACACTGGCAGTCCTCACTATGGAATTCTTCAGTGGAAGGCTTTGGTGCAAATTTTATTGTGCAAGTGGGGAAACATACATTTATGTTGCGTAGGCTTCACAGTATTTTATTTTATAGTGTGTGGTTAGGTTTCATCATGCTTTAAGAAGCTATTGCCACTTAGGGCTTCTCAGAATGTGCTTTTCTCCCTGCAGAAAAGAAGTGTGAACAAATTATGCCATATGAATAGATTTCATGCTTTTAACATATTATTTCTAGGAGGCATTTCTACCTAGCTAAATGTGAAAAAGCTGTGTCTCTGTTAATAGAAAGTTGCAAAAGAACAGCAATAAGAGAAAGATTAACAAATATTTGATTCTTTTGTATTATAATATAGATTGAGATATTTCTGCCTGAATTAACTCTTCATGTACTAGATATTGGCTCATTATAGTTGGGCTGATATTCATACATCATGGACACATCTATTGTATGGATCCGGTAGGGAAAAAGTCCCAAATATAGATTGAAAACTCTGTATTAGTGTCACTGCATTTATTCTAATAACATGGAAAGCTCTTCAATGAGAATTAAGAAGAGCTTATTCCTTTTGCACTTCTTCTTTGCCTAGACAAATGGATGTAATGTGTGCAATTCGCAACATATGATTATTGCAGTTTCAAGAGACATGCCGTTTACCAGTTATTATGTCATTAAGACATCTTTTATACATGATAACTGCAGTGACATTGTATATACAAAGATGGGAAGATTCAGCATTGCCCACAGTGAAGGAATGGTTGATGAAGATGATGTAACTTCCTGTGATAGTTAAATTTGCTTCCTTGATCAGAGAAAAGAAACCATTATGGACTTTTTGCGTGAAACAGAAAAAAAATGAATTTACGATTTATGCTTATGTTGATTAGATAGGCTAGATTATAGAAAGAAGTTATGTTTTATCTATAAAGTAAGATGTAAATTTATAATTGTACTTAAAATTGCTATAAAGATTGAAAGATACTTCTTTGTATCTTTTTTCTTTTCTATTTTTCTTTTACTTTTCCCCCTTTCTTGCACTTTTCGTTTTCTTTCGATTTCTGTCTTCTTTTCTTTTTTCACTTTACATTAGTTTGCATTACTTTTTTTAAAAAAAATCTTAATAAAATTATTAAAAAAGACATGAAGATAGGATTCTCAAACAAGAGTCCATGAAATATTGTGACCTTCCATTAAGATTTCAGATGAATGACAATTACAACTACTGCAATGCTCTCTACATGGGGCTCCCCTTGAGGTGCACCCGGAGGCTCCAACTGGTGCAGAATGCGGCCGCGCGGGGGATTATGGGAGCAAGGGGGCGCTCCCATGTGACACCTCTCCTGCGTGAGCTGCATTGGCTTCCGGTGGTCTTCCGGGTGCGCTTCAAGGTGTTAGTGACCACCTTTAAAGCGCTCCATGGCATAGGGCCTGGGTACTTGCGGGACCGCCTTCTGCCACCAATAGCCTCCCACCGGCCAGTTCGCTCCCACAGAGAGGGACTCCTCGGGGTGCCGTCGGCCAGACAATGTCGGCTGGCGACACCCAGGGGGAGAGCCTTCTCTGTGGCAGCACCAGCCCTCTGGAACGATTTGCCCCCGGAGATCCGTACGATACCCGATCTCCGGGCTTTCCGCCGTGCCCTAAAAACTTTTTTATTTCGTCAAGCTGGGCTGGCGTAACCCCCCCCTCTCTTTTTTAAGCTTAAAGTTTTATGGGTTTTAAATTTTAATTGCCTATTGGGTTTTTAAATTTATTGGGCCAAAATTATTTAATTCTTTTATTAATATTTTAAATTTTGTATTGGAGTGTTTTTTATTCTTGGCTGTACACCGCCCTGAGTCCACTAGGAGAAGGGCGGTATATAAATTTAAATAAATAAATAAATAAATAAATAAATAAATTATCCAACCGTAGCTGCCCATATTCTTCTTTACTTGTTATCTTTTATCCTTGTTTCCAGAGCATCAGTGTTCCAGAATAACAAGTCATGCTGCTTGTAAGCTATTTTGGTCATTTTGGAACACTGATGTTAGGCCAGTGATGAAAATTCTTTGCTTTGCTTTTTTGCAAATTGTCCAATATTACAGTCCACAATACATGTTTATATATGGGAAGTGGGGAAATACAGCAGGTTGCAGATCTTGCAATGCTTGTGTTGAGTTTGTAATCACAAGTTTACAAATATTCACAGCAAAAATGGAGGCTATGCTCAGTTCAGCTGTTCCAAACAGGGAGATTATTGCAAGATACTAGGTTTTAATTTTAGGAAATTTGAAATGACTCCTCCAAGATGTACGGAACAGCACTGTCAAAAAAGCAATATCCAGGATCATTTTTTATCAGTCAGCCTTAGGCGTTTGCTTCTGCCTTTACTGATTTGACTTTCCTAACTCACTCTTTTCTTATTTCACTTTCCCTAGGTATCACACCAAGAGTGGGGAACCAAAGGCTGCAGTAGCTTATCATGACAATTTGGAATTCACCCCATGGCTGATAATCAGTGACACCCCAACAGTTTTTAAGCCGTCAGTTAGGCATTGCTACACTGCCCTGACATTATGATCTGATGCTGATGCCTTTTGTAAATTGGTAACCTGAACACAGAAGAACACAAAGTCTCTAAATGGACTGACCTCAGCTCTTTAAATAGCTTTGGACTGCAATGCTAAACCTACTAACTGCGGAGGATGTCTCAATGAAATAAAGAGTGTGTGGATGTTTTAAGTCTGAGTTAGCGTTATAGGCAGTGCTATTAATTACGGACACCAGACTCACCATCTCTTTACAAATCTGTTGAAGTATTTCTCTCCTTTACAAATTGATGGCAAAAGTAATTCAGGATGTTACTAATGGTAATTAGGTTCTACCCAGGAAACTATAGAAGATGTGCCTTGGGACAAATACCTGTGTCTAACTCATGTAATTCTGCTTCTCTAGACTACGTAAACAGACGCTGTGTCCTGATTTGACTTATCATGCTTCCCTATTTTATTGCATGCTAATCATAGTTGTGTTATAGAGGTATTTCTGCAAATATCAACCTCAGTTAGTTAGGAAAAAGTAGTATTTGCACTGAACACCCAGGGATCAATTCATGCAGCAATAAGGAACCTAGATTTACTATTAAGGGTGTTTTTAATAGGGATAATATGGGATACATTTTCCCCAGTCTGTTTGTTTCATACATAACTTCAGATATACTTGTAGTTTTGGGCTGCATTTCTTCCTTGAATGCCAGATGTGAGATTGTGCTCCAGAAAAATAAATGAACTGGATTTAAACTAAATCTGACTTCATTTAATTTTAGTGGGCCCATCCTGAAGGCAGCATCTAACAGCTCTTGATCTTAAGAAGTAAGCAGGGTCAGATGAGGTGAGTCCTTGGAAATCTCAGGACTGTCCACTGGGAAGTCAAACAAAATACGGGAGTATGCAAATCACTTTTCATTTTTTTTTGCCAAGAAAATTGCTTACATGGGCCCATACCATTACCAGGATTTGTGCTTGAATTGAAAATGAATCTATTAACATTCAAAATGATTTTTCTGTATATAGGCTGCTTTCTGTTAAATTACACTTTGATGATGATTTTGGAAGAGGGTTTAGCCACTAAATCCAACCCTACTTCTCTCCCTAGGATCTATGTGGCCCCAGGAATTAGGAATTTTTATTTTATTTTATTTAAGTATACATTTAAAAACTCACAGGTGCCTGTATGAACTCACTGGGAATTTTGAGCAAATACACAGAATACCATTAGAAAACAGAAAATACTCTTGGAATTAGTTTTACCACTGTAAATGAAAAGGAGTATTCCATGACATCATATCCAATGCTAAACCATAATCTAGCCCACTCTGGCTAAATCCCAACACAATTTTCCCCATTGGTTGGAATATATGAAAGTCATTTCTAATTGAATAAATCCATCCTTGGTTCATATTCTTATTATCTCATAGTCTAGTTCTGCCTTCATTTGTCACTCATTTTGCAAGCTCCCTTTCCTTGGGGATTCGTCTAGTATGACACGGATGAATGATTTCTAAGAATTGTTTATACAGTTGCATTGTGGAATCTGTTCTAGATGTCATCAGTGTTTTGCTTTCTAGGAAGAATTAAATAAATAAATGCGGGAAGATGACCAACACAATAAGAGATAGGTTTTATTTCTTCCAAGTGCTCATGATTTAGTGGTCCAAAGTTCACTGCTTATATAAGCCTACAAACCACCACATCATACCCTTTGTGCTCCCAAAGTTCTGGTGTACCAGATGTGGGAGATTCTACATATCTCCAATATCTTTCCTCTCTTTTCAGAAGATTGAATATTTTCCTTAAAATCAATCCCACCCCGATGCAATGTTGCTTTGCAATGCAAGAAAGGATATAGGACCTCCACAGAAGGAGGTTGTTGATAGACATTTGCGAGATGTGGGCAGATACAATCCTGGCAATGTAATTTTGATGGCTAAAAGCACAGCTGGAGTATCTATTGGCTTTCTTCTCTGTTAATGAGCTTCAATTATTAACATCCCTCACCACTGGCTATGCTAACTGGAGCTGTTGCAGAGCCAGAAATTTCCCATCTTTAACATACACCTGCTTTCCCATCTGCCACTCACCTTGAATATGATGAGGTCATTTGCCTGTTTTGTCCTGCAGATTTATGCTAATGCAAAGTTCTGTACCAGGTGTTTGGTGCATTTAACTCCTTGAATGTCCTTGAAGAAGGACCATTAATAACAGGGCTGTCTAAGGCAGGACTGGCAAACTCCACGCCCACACCTGGTTTAGCAAAGGAAAAAAAGTCCCAATATGTCATGTGACGCTGCTGCGACGATGTGAGTTTGACAAATTGGTTTCCCCCAATGATACCACAGGCAACTGATTTGATTGCCAACTGATTTTGATACCAACATGAACAATGAGCCAATATTCCCACTATAACTGAAACCAGTTTAAAATGGTGCAGGATCAACTGTAGTATGTAGTAGTCTTTTCCAGAAGAGGGGACTAGCTATGGAGACTCTGGAAAAATAGTAGATAGGGGGTTGTCAGTATTGTTCAAAATATGTTATAAGGCAGGGATGTCAAACTCAATTTCATTGAGGGTCGCATCAGGGTTGTGTTTGACCTTGGCGGGCTGGGGTGGGCATGGCTGAGGTGGGCATGATCAGTTCAACATCACACATGTAGGGGGCATCTATGGTGGTCTGAGCGCTCTGCCAGCGAAAACAGGCTCCCAAGCTCCATTTTCGGCTGCAACGGCCTCCTGAAACCCTCTGCCAGCGAAAACAGACCTTGGGAGGGCTGCCTGCTCCGTTTTCTCTGGCAGAGACACCATGGGCCGGTCCTTCACTGTTTCCAGGGTGGCCCTGTGGGCCAGATCTAAGCACCCCATGGGCCTTGAGTTTGACACCCCTGTGATAAGGTAATGTCTCAGCCTAATGGGAAAACAGCTGTGCACCGTGAATTTAGTTAGAATCAGAAACAAAGCACGTACTTTATGGTTCACCAAACAAGTCACTTCAAGCAATTGTTTTCATGTTTATCTACTAGGTTTATTTGTCTTAAAATACAAATGCACATTTTGAAGATAAATTTTATACACAAAATGAACAACTGCTAATGGTACAACTTTTATTATCGTGTAAGATAGCAATAACTGTGTAAGATAGAGTCACTTGGTAACTTTAAAGGGTGCTTGAGAGTGTAGGTAAAATACATCAAAGCTGCATAGAAATCTGCACAATATTACTTTGCTTCCTGCACAAATTCATTATTCTTGTATCTGAAAAATGAATGAATTTCAGAATACACAATTGATAATACATCTTTTTAAATTTGTTTTGCATCAAAACAGATTAGTCACCCTCATTTCAGAAGACAGATTTTGTTTTTTTGCAAATGCTAATGGTATGAAGAGAAAGACCATCTCAAAAAAGTATCCAATTGCATCAGGCAAGATAAATCAGATTGACAAATGATAGTAGACATTACCAAGAATTACCAGGAAATGCTGCGAAGGGTTCAAATCCAAATGTGCCACATGCATTCATTCAAATATGCAGGGAGCTTTGTATAAACATCCATCAATTGCACTAAAACAGGGCTAAACATTATTTTATCATAAACTTTAAGGAACATAGCCTATTTTTTCTGTTTTAGTGAAACCTCTGCTCCAATACAAAAATGCCCATAAAGAGAAAATATGTGCCAGAGGCTATGGAGAATTTCCCTCCTTTCCACAATCTGTTGACTCTCCTCAGAGAAGCTCCAAACTTTATGTGACTAATCAATGCTTCTCAGGAAGAGGAATGATCAGAAGTATATTGGGATGAGCCAACAGAAAAATTTCAAACTGCTATATTAATCTAGGTCAGTGACGGCTAACCTTTTCAGCACTGAGTGCCGAAACTGGAGCACATGTGCGAGCGCATACACTGGAGCATCAGAATCCGGAAGAGAGCAGCTGGCTGGTGCGCATGCGTGCAGCGGTCAGCTGCTCTTCCGGGTTCCATCATGCACATGCACACCACAATCTTTGTGTGAAAACCAGCTGACTGCATGCACGTGCATGCCAGAACCCGGAAAAGCAGCTGGTGATAGTGCGTGTGCCCACAGAGAGGGTTCTGAGTGCCACCTCTGGCATGTGTGCCATAGGTTCGCCATCACGAATCTAGGTGGTCTGCTAGATTAATTTAAATTTGAAGCAAACAGATAAAAGTAGAATGTGTGCTTCTCACTGTCTGCTCCAAGTGTCAGCTTCACTAATTCAAGAAGGCAGTTCTGCAAGAGTCAAAGTCTGAAAATGTGTTAGTAACCCAAGCTTGGAGATATCTTAAGGTGATAAATGAGGGTGAGGGTTTTTTTTTGGCAATGTACAAGCCTTCTTATCAATCCTAACAGTATTGGGATGTGTGCAGATCATGTCTCTTTCAAACTACTTTTAGTCCTCTTTAGGAAGATTTACTATCGTGGAATATTTTTAGCTGGACTGCCTATCAAAATGAAGAAACTGGGTTGAACAAAGAAGCTGTTAGAAAAAGGGATAGTGATTTATTTGTTGGCATTGATTTCAGCCACATTGTTTTTTTTTTTTTTAATCTGCACTGCACAGGTAATTTGAGTAGCTGTCTCTGGTTTCACCCAGTGAGCTTTGACAATTGTTTGTTTTGTGTTTGGAGTTTAATCGTCACCAACCTTGAAACAGGAAAGCAGAAGGAAGGGGCTCTCAGCATTATGCAAAAACATCTTAAGTGTTATAAGGTTCAAGGGGCACTTTCATGTTACCTAATCATATGCTGACCCAAAGCAAATCTTGTTAGTGCTGATACAGATACTGACCAGAAGGTTTAATACTGTATTTGTACTTAGGTAGGTACGCATTAGGCCTTTATCATTCCTATGTTAATGGGCAGGCAGGAATAAAATCCTTGCAAACCTGTTTACTAAACCCATTGCTAATTAAAAAGAATCAATTCTGTGCAGTAACCATTTTGTTCCTCCACACAATAAATAAGCAGGAGGAGGTATCATTTGTTGTGAGGCAGGGAATGGTGAGGCGGTTATAAATTTTATATTTTGGACAATGGAGGGGCTGTAAAAGCTATAAGGATTTCTAGAACAATGGGATAAGGTAAGAAAGCCATTTTGTTGCTTTCACAAATCAAAGATAATACACAATCAACTTCAAAATGTCCACCTCCTTTAACTAAAAGCTAAAACTTCTGCAGGTGGAATCTACTTATGCACACACATAGATCACAGATCGTATCCAACAGCTAGCAGTGGATGTTTCTAAATGAAGCTTTCGCCATGCCCATTGCCTGGCTTTAGCGACAAAGTTTTAGAAAGGATCAAGACTTCATCACTTTCACCACCTGAAATCTTCTGTGCTTTCCTTTTCTGTTTCTTTTTTCCACAAAGCCATCAGTTAACGAGATAAAAGAGCTTCTGCACTCGTTGTGCAATATGACAAAAGCACACACTTTTTTGACCCCACGAAAGACGTCTTTGTTGAAGAAAGGATGAAAAGGAACAAAACACTGGAGAAATTGGATATTTTTCCAGACAAGTCAGCACTGAAAAATGTACCGAGATGCCACACCATGCAATAAATGTTCATGCATTGAATTGCAGACTGCTTGCCTGAAAAGCTAATTAGTGAATGATCTACTGATCATGTTAAAGAGGACATCACATGTTCCCCGTCCTTAATTCATCTGTTACTGGAAAATATTTAGAAATGGTAAAAGGATTAATGCTAGTTCTTTTCTGAAGGGGAAAAATATTTTTAAGTTGCTGACCATAATAAGAGGTAGTAGCCAAGTTCTGATTCCTAAATCCCATTATGCTAAGCTTCCTGATTTATCTGTTAATTAAATCAAACATATGAAATGAATTTTGATGTAATATCCAGTGGTGTAAACAATTTGAATGCCCGTTGGACTGGGCTATTTTGGTGATATTCCACTTTCTATTTCTTTCTATTTTATTTTATTTTGGGGCTGATATTTCCCAGTTGAGTTGGCACTGCTCCCAACCCAAACTTTCTAGAAACGTAGCCCAACATCAGCTGTCACACCTATGGGAAACAACATTCAGGATGGTATGATTTTAATGAAAATAGAAAATAAAGACAATTTTTGTTTTAGAAACCTAGTTGGTAATTTTTTTCTCCTTTTTGACTGCAAAAAGTCATGATGGCATTATCAGTGCAGATTAAGATAAATCCTGAATCTTGCTACTTTGCATGCATATCAGATTTGAAAAAGAAAATAATCTGTATAAACTGTGAACTATTCAAGACAGCAGCTTTCACTAAGAGGTGCTATGGAATTTACAGGCTTATTCATGTATCCAGCTGATGTTAATTATAACTTTGCAACAGAACATGCTTCCCTACTCAAAATACATCGGTGTCTATGCAAAGCATTTGAAAAAGGCATAGGAACTCTATACATGCATTTCTCATGAAGACACCCTGGAAAAAGAAACGAGGCACTGCACACCATAGATAACACCTTTGAATTACGAACCTTTTCAAGGACAAAAATAAAAAAGTGCTCTGTAGTATTAATATTCATACCCATTTTTTTTTAAAAAAAATACAATTTTCAGGTAGGAATCATCCCAGTGTATGTCTAGTTAGATTTCTACCTCTTGTAGCCTTTAATAAATGGAAAGCAATAGCTCCATTGTTAAAGTGGGTTATATCTATTATAATTTTCCAATTATTCCCATAGTGGTTTTTGCACCTGCTCAGTTTTGTGGGGTAGATTAAAAAAAAATGACATCAAAATAAATGATCCGTGGTAAAGCAATGATCTTTCATGAAACTGAATATTGCAGAGGTAGTGGATAATCAGAGGTAGTATCATGTATAATCTGTATGCCAGGGCTGCTTGCCGTGATTTTCCATCAACTGTTAACATAAAAATTTGGACAGTACCACAATCAAATGGTCTTTACTAATATTCAAAATTCATTATAGAAACCTTAAAAAGATCTTAATAGACTTTCAATAGTATTGGAACAACACACTTTATTCCAGTCAATAGAATAACTACTTGAAGCAAGAGCTTTTCCTGATTTCATAGATTTAATGGTATATATTATTAGAAAGAGGCAGTTTGATCATGAGTGATATTAGAAAAGCTCTTATCTAAAATGAATTGATTTTGTTCCCTATAAAATTTGAATCAGTAATATATACCTGAGTATAAAAATCTAAAAAATCATGGATTTATTGAGTCAGAATCATTATTTTACCCTTTACTAATATTATGGTATTTGTTTCAGAAGCAAAAAGTCTAGTAACTTACCAAGTCTCTCACTTCACTCCTAATATCTTTGTTTTTATGATTCAGTGAATATGGTATTTCAAGTACATAAAGAGAATTGCATGACTATTACCGGTAGTTCATATAAGTTTTATATAATTCTGGCACTATCTATCTTGCATATGGAAGTTTCCTTCCCATGTTTTTCTTCTGACCTTTCTTTTTCCAGGAAGCATAAGTACGAATATGACCATGTGATGTGACTTAAAATATCCTAAACAACCAGTTGATTGGCAGAATGTTAATGTAAACAGTTGTCAAACACTTGTTACAAAAAGTGGATCCTTTCATAATGAGAAATTTTAAAAGAAAATTTAGAAAAAGGATTCTTTCCTATATTGATACAAGTACAACAGCAAAATCTGATTCTATATAGCTATATAGCTATCATCATCATCATCATCATCATCATCATCATGGTGGATAGCCATTGTCTAACCACTGCAGGATGAAAGCTTCTTCTGCATGTTTCCAACCAATACGGTCCTGAGCTTTCTTTTGCCAATTGGGCCTGCAATACTTGCTGATGTCATCAATCCATCTTGTTTTAGGTCTCTTTCATGGACAAGTGGGATCCATTCTATGACTGCTTTGGTCCACCTGCCATCAGTTCTTCTTGCTATGTGACCAGCCCATTTCCACTGCAATTCTTTTACTCTCTTGATGATATCGTATACTTTCATTTGTTCTCTAATTCATGGACGGGCCTTTCTATCGTGTCTTATAATGCTGAGCATGTAACTTTCCATGGCTCTTTGCACAACTCGTAACTTTTATATCAATTGTGAGGTTAGTGTCCATGTTTCACGGCATGTGTTAGAACAGGTAGTACACACTGATTGAAAACTTTTCTCTTCAGGCATAGGGAGAAGTTGGACTTGAAAATTATGCTTAGCTTGCTGAATGCCTGCCAAACATAATTTTCAAGAACAACCTCCCCCTACGCCTGAAGAGAAATGTTTTCGATCAGTGCGCTACCTGCTCTAATATAGCTATATTACATTTAAAAATCCAGTTGAGAACAACTCCAGAATGAAAAAAACCCTGTTATAAATTATTTAAAAGTTACCATATGTCTACCAAATTAAACTTCAATATATAAACTTGCAATATTTTCCATGTGCAACTATTAGATTTAGACAGGCTAGTTTTATTAAAATCTCCAGCCACAATAATCTGATCCACAGCCAAAGAAAAGCTTTTGAAAACATCTATGTAATATGTCTGGAAAATCCTTACAGAATCACAATTAGTAAATTTAATGTAACAAAGAATTAATAAATGCAGTATGTAATAAAATATTGATAACAGCCTAAACATCTGGTTGACTTAGCAGTGAATCATCATATTAATCCTCCAACGAGGCACTAAACCTTGATGTGGTGGTGGGGCTTGTTTGCTTGAGGAAGGTGAGAGCTATGCCGGAGGCTCAACAATATTGCACAGGTCTCATCAGAGGAGCCAGATGAAGAATGTCACTCCCATAAACAATATGGTGTGATGCAATTTACAGAAACCCATACTGGATTGGTGTTCATTTGGGCTAACAAGAACCACAGAAGCTACTTCTTGGACAACTGGTGACAAATGGGGTACAGGATTTAGGACTGGGCTATAAGACTATTTGCTGAACAATCAAGGTTAGCAGATGCAGGACTACTGGGAGAAAAGATGAAGAAGAAAACCCATCACAAATATGCAAAGGTTGAAAACAACTAATAATAATAATGTACTAATGTATAACATGGCTTCAGTTATAACTGAATACTACGGAAGAAAAATCAACAATGAAGAAGAAAAAAAGCCAAAGAGTGCACCACTACTGTTTTATTAGTACAGTGATTTCTCAGTGAACAACACTGAATACCTCAGGCCATGGCTATCAATTTATCAAAAACATGTGCCAGGCTATCCCATCTCTTTTACATAGCTACTTGAAGCTGTATGGATAAAGACCATCAGGAATAGAATAACTGTTCAATACTGTTCAATTATACAGGGAAGATATTGCAATGCTGTTTGGACTGGACAAATGTGCCATTCTTACCATCAACAGTGGGAAAAATAGTGAAAACTGAAGGAATCAATGCTTTATGGAGATTAAGGAGATAACATTAAGAGTCTGGATAGAGATGATCAGTATAAATTAATTGGGCATTCTTCAACCTGACAGCATCAAGCATACTGAAGTCAAGAGGGAGGAGAGAAATTAATACCCCATGAGAGTGAAGATTTTAAAATTCAAACTCAGTGACAGAAATAACACCAAGGCAATTAATAACTGGGCAATTCCACCTATATACATAGCTGGAACAGTGAATAGGACTCAAGCAGAACTAAAAAGCATGGATAGGAAGACTAGAAAAATAGTGACAATGAATTACACCTTCATCTATAAATCAATGTTGACAGACTCTACTTACCAAGGAAACTAGGTGAGCATGGAATGCTACAAGTATTCCTAGATAATGGGAAAAGGAAAGTGGGCATTGAAGGAATATATGAAGGATAGCGAAGAAAATTCACTGATGTTAGTATACCATGAAGGCTTACTGAGTACTGGAGATATCGAACTGTTATAAGAAAGATTAAAAGAAGACTAGCAAAGAGATATAGCAAATATTGCATGGTTAGTACATTAAAAAACAAACAAAACAAGCCTAGCAGGGAAAGTTAACAATAAATTCTGGCAATGGCTAAGAGCAGGAAACTTGAAGGAGGAGACAAAGGGGATAATTCTGGATGCAAAGGACCAAGCTTTAAGAATAAAGACATATACAGCCAGAACTGGCTTTGCAGTTCCTTTGAGAAACAGAAACAGTGGGCCACCTAGTCAGCTACTGTAGAAAGATCACACAGACTGATTACAAGCATTGGCGTAACAAAGTAGCAACAATGGTGCATTGGAAGATCTGCAAGAAATACCATTTGCTTGCAAAGAAGAAGTGGTGGAACTACGAAACAAACTAATAGACGATAAAAAAAGATAAATTGCACTGGGACTTTAGAATGCAAACCTGTCACACAACACCCCAGACTTAACAACTGTTGATACAAAAGACAAAAAACAATGAATAGCAGATGTTGTAATACTTGAAGACAGCAGCACAGAACATTAAGAACTGGAGGAAAATCACAAAAGACAAAGAACTACAGTTAGAAGTAGAACGACTGTGGCAGAAGAAAGCAAAGGTAACACCAGCAGTCATAGGCACCTTGGATGCAATTCCAAAACAATTGGAGCACCACTTTTTTTTTTTTATAATTTATAATTTGATTTATATGCCGCCCTTCTCCGGAGACTCAGGCGGCTTACAATGCGTTAAGCAATAGCCTTCATACTTTTATATATTTTATACAAAGTCAGCTTATTGCCCGCACAAACTGGGTCCTCAATTTACCTACCTTAGAAAGGATGGAATGCTGAGTCAACCTTGAGCCTGGTGAGATTTGAATTTACAGTAATTGCAGACAGCTGGAGTTAATTACAATGCATTAGTCTGCTGAGCTATCCAGGCTCCTTTAATAGCATCGGCACTGAAAAAAATTACTATCAGTCGATTACAAAAGACAGCTGTACTTGGAACAATTTACATTTTGCAACAATATCTTTAATACCATCAAACATCTGCCTATCCCAGATCCTTGTAAAAGTTAATAGAAGAAATGCCAAATCCAGTATGAACATCTGGCTGACTGTGTGACTGATAATGATAATAATAGTAATAATAATAATGTTAATAATAATAATAATACATATTTCCAACATTTAAAAAGTCCTTTTAGATCATGTGCTACTATAAATTTTAAACACTTCTTAATTACATATGTAGTAGATCTTGAATTCTTACCATCCTGTCTCCAAGATAAGATACTTTTCCTATAGAAGAATATGAGTTAGGTTTAGGTTTTATATTTCTCAATTTAGTATTTGTTTCCTTATTTAAATCCTTCCCCATGAAAATCTAAAAATATTGGACTTAAATTAAATACAATATTGGACTTAAATTAAAATTTCTATGTCCATTATTCTGTCTCCTGTACTCTGGAATGAGAAATAGGTTGTCTCAAAATAAAATAACAGAGTTGGAAGGGACCTTGGAAATCTTTTAGTCCAACCCTCTGCTCAAGCAGTAAACCCATATTATTTCAGATAAATGGTTGTCTAATCTCTTCTTAAAAACCCCCAGTGATGCAGCTCCCACAACTTCTGAAGGCAAGTTGTTCTAGCTGTCAGAAATTTCTTCTTAATTCTATGTTGGCTCTCTCTCCTTTATTAGTTTCCATCCATCGCTTCTTGTCCAGCCTTCAGGTTCTTTGGATAATAGGCTGATCCACTCTTCTTTGTGGCAACACTTTAGATCTTGGAAAGTTTTAGGCAGATATGCACATTTATATTACTTAGACCATTGAAAAGAAAAAAAAAAGTGACTGTCACAAGTCTTGAGTAAGTCCCATGTAACTAAGGAAGGAAAAAAAAGCCAAAGTAGTAGTACAAGGTTTAAGACAATCCTTCTATTTTATGTACTTAGTTTGCATAAGTATTGTTGTGAGTCACCTATATTCTCAATACGTTTTGATTTAATAAAAATAAGAGTCTCGGTACATTAGTTCAGTGCATTAGCTGAACTTGAACACCATTAACAAACCTTAACCAGGGAATTAAACTTCTTTGATGGAGGATTCCAATTATTAATAACAGCCAGACCTATTTGTACCAAATTTTTATTTCTTTGATAAAATGTATAGAGACCAAGTATTTAATAAATAGCACCAGCCTGTTTACATAAAAATAAATGAGGAGTTTAATCAATCATACAAAAATTTGTTTGGCATTTTCTGTTTGATGTTAGATAGTAAAATACCACAGTATAATGAATGTGTGCATACTTAACAGGGCTGTGCACGCTTTGAAATGATTCAAAGAAGTGCTTCAGTCCTATGTGTGAGCAAAACATCTCTCTGTTGAAGACTGAAGTCTTATAGTAGTCTGAAAAAAAGAGTATTTTAATGAATAGTGGAATAGCTCACTCAAAATCTGAATCATTTTTCAAAAGGGCTGCAGATCTAGTATTCAAAGCCATAAAGATGCAGGCACTGTGGAAGTTTTTGCACATACCAGCAGAAATTACAAACATATTTAAAACAGGGATTTATTTCATTCCATCCCATGAAGAGTGTATGCATGTATATTAAAATGGCTAATATCATAGAGAGAGACATCTGCTAGATGTCTTTGCTCTAATATACAGTCTATGCTACAAATTCAGGGCAATTCAGTTTTTTCTTCCACTTAACCAATAAGATCGCCTGTTGATTTTTTTTGTGTGTGTGTGGGTGGGAGATTTATCTCCTCTGTATCAAATTTCAGCTGATTTCAGCAGGAGGGACATAATGAACTGCCGTGAATTGCAGAGATAGCCAACTGCAAATTTCATCCATAAAATGTTTAATCTGGCCAGCAGGGGGAGGAGAAGAGCAAATTTAAAGCTAATACCACCAGTATTTAAAAATAAAACATGCTAATTAAAAAAATGCCAAAAGTCATAAAAATCCTCAACCAAATATTTATCAAGGGATCCATATATGTATGTATTATTATGAATACATACATATGTATTCTAGCTACTTCCGTGGAACAATAGGATAAAGTCATTAAGAAAAAGTAGGAATCCAGAACCAGTGACGGCATGTCATTATACAAGTTCTCCAGATTTTAAAGTAAAGGTGTCTGGTGTTTTGCAGCAAGGTTTTATTCCCCTCATTAAAATAACTGGCAAAATGCTGAGCCTGGAGACAAACAAGGTGACCTGTACAAAAACCACACCATCACATTGAAAGAGAAAAGTTTGTCAGTCATGGAAGCATTGCCTAAATGCTTGATCACAGAGTCTTCTGCTTGAAGCCAACACTGCAGGAATCAGTAACTGATCTCTCTATAAATAGTAATAATATGTTGCTTTATAAGTGCTTTTCACCAAGCCACTTTAAATATAGTGAAATCTTTAATATTTTTCATGTTCCGTTAGGTTCTCTTACTACTGCCTAAGAAAAAAAGCACAAAGCTCTCCTCCCCATTCTTCCGATTTGTCTCCAAAGGCATCTCACCTCTCATGTTATAAGCAAGTGTCAGTATTTGACACAATGATGCAATTCCCTGCAAACCGATAAGAGTATATGTATCTGTTTTTGGCTACGACATTTGATTAACAAACTTCTTTTTTCTTTACAAGTATCGTTTAGCAGGTTCAGTACAAGTAACAGAGGTCCGTAGAATCAGAGAAAAAGTTCTTAATGGCAGCTCTCAATTAAGAAAGTGGTTCTTTTTCTTAAATAATTATATTAGAGGAGATATGTATACATTGGATATGCCCCAACACGTCAACATTTACATCTCTTACAGAAAATGGCTACCCTGAAGAGTCATTTCTATTTTTTTTAAAAAAGCATTAACTAGTGTCTGGAGTGCACCTGAGTATGGACGACAGGATCTTCCCTAACCAGTCGCTCTGCACAGTGTTGAAACATAGTCTTGCCTCATCTGACAGCTAATGATCAGAGTCAGATAGATAAGATGGTTGTGTCCAACGCCAAACCAGCATGTCCTCTCCTGCGACCCTGTGTAATTCAGTCTGAATCCGTGACTCATTGGAGGCAAGAAAATCCTTTGCTCGATCCCAAATGTGCTTCATTTTTCTCCTGGGGGTGGGGTGGGGTGAAGAGAAATGGATTATGTAAAATTATGCATACATGCATGCATAAAGAATATGCATCATCTTTTAAATATGTTTTATAGTTTCATGTGCTAACAAAAAGCTTAGAAGCGAGTTATAAAATGCTCTGATTTGAACACATAAGACAGCATCAATGTGGAATCAACCAACTTATAAAAATCCAAGATAAACTTGTAAATTTTTAAGTTACACATATAACCAATCAAAAGATTAGAATTTTAGGACAACCAATACAATTCATTTTCAAGATTAGTCAAGCAGGAAAGGAAGCTTTTTGCCATGAAAGGAATGAAATGGAAGTGAAGGAAATCATTCTTTGGAAGTTTTTAAAAACATAAAATTATGACTGTCTGTGATTGAATAGTTATTAATCATGAAAATATAACAAAATACTTTTGGCAAATTATAGGGCAAGTTGGCTGATTTCCAGAGAGAACTGGTTTGCTGCTATGAGGCTACAACATCTACAGTGAGAATATATTAACAGCCCTGAAGAAAATGACGAAAGGCTCACCTTTCCTGAGGTGGGATGAGTGTATCTCTGATATGAAGGATGCCAACATATGGGTATCGTTCCAGATTCTGCTCCCACTCTTTGTAGTGATTTTGGACAGCAGCTATGAAAAAATCAGTATAAGTAATCAGAAAAACATTATTGAACATGAAACTAAGAGGAATGCATACACACACACATACAGAAAGAGAAAGAGAGAGAGGAAGAGAGAGAGAACATTACCTATGATTTTCTGTACCATCTCATACATGGCCTCCTCTTGTTCTTCCCTTTTCCTCCAATAATATTTCAGAAGAATCAGAATCCCCCAAAGGAAAGCTAAACCTGTGAGAAGGAGCACTAAGGTAAGACCTTTCAAAAACAAATGAGCTGCCTTGCATATAAGATTCCCAGAATCTGTTGCCATATCTTATCTATGCACTCTTCTAAAGACAATTCTATTTTATAGTGAGGGGCTTCTTGACAGCTGCCAAATATCTATAAAGATTTTATTACTTACAGATTTCATAAAACCTGACCACTTCTCAAAAATACCAAGTAGCTTTAGTAGCTGGGGTTGCATTTCTTTCACCATGTACATATTTATTTATTTATTTATTTAGTCGCATTTCTATGCCACCCCACTCCCAAGGGACTCTGGGCGGCTTACAACAGAGAATAAAACAATAAATACTGTACATTCTTAAATTAATGAAGAATCTTGTAGCACCTAACACATTTATTATTGCAAAAAACATGCATTTTGCATCTAACTGAAGTGGATTATAAGCCCTTAAAGTTTGTATCATTCCAAATTTGTTAGCCTTTAAAATGCTATAAAATTACCGCTTTGCAACTATTACACATTGTTGTGAGTGTTTATGCTTTTATAATGGTAAAATTATATCTACACCCTTCTAATTATATAATTAAAGCAATACACTTCAAAACTAACTCATAAGCTTCAAAACTAAGGGGAAATCTGAATCCCAGCTTTTTCACATCATGTACTCCAAAGCTATGTTCATTATAGCATAATGCAGCTCCAAAATCAGAGTAGTGATAATGTCTCCTTATTCTTGCCATCATTTATATTATTCATAACCTCTGTAGGGAATTCACCCCTGTTTAACCTTTTCTGGATTACCATCATAATATATGACTCAGAATAATAAATATTTAACTAATAAGAAAAATAACAGGTTTCAACAATTGTCTGATAAGATGGGGAAGAGCATCTACTCTGCTATAAACACTTGAACAAAAATTGTAAAATGGTGGTGCACAGCGCACATAGAAACCCTTGATATAATTTTTTTAGATAATAGAGGAAACAATTATTAGCCTGCTTTCTGATACTAGATCACAAGACTAATTATTCATAATTTTTAGTAACTGCTTTCTCTCTCCAACTTTTTAAAGTCTTGAATTGCACAAGAGGCACATAGACTATCAGCAACACTTTCCTCCCCCCCCCCCCCCCCCGCAGCCCCGTCTGCAAACTTACTCCAAAAGAATATAAATAAGTTTGTAACTGCTGTGCATAGAGCCCGATGAAATCGGCAGCCTAACCCCATCCGGGGACGAGCAGATTCAAGACATACCACTTGCTTCACAGTGGTTACTGGCTCTGAAGGCTCTTTGCCTTGTAACCTGATAAGACAGAAAAAAAAAAAAAAAGAAATCCCTTTTGAACAATGCGAAACACCTGACAAGTCCCAATAATCAGAATTTTTTAAAAAAACATTGAGGTTTCTCACTTTTAAAAGTTTTGAATGACTGAGTTGTACAGACTAATTGTAACCTGTATAAGAGCATTTCATCCTTTGCTTCTTAATAATGTATCAGATGTGGCTTTGGAAAGCAATAGCACAGCAATGTCATCTGGCAAAAGACAAAATGAAACCCAAAAAGGCTTCCTCATAGGTTTTTTCAGGATAGAAGATACAGGTAGTCCTCGACTTATGGCCATAATTGAGCTCAGAATTTATGCTGCTAAGTGAGGAATGTGTTAAGTGAATTTGCCCCATTTTACAACTTTTTTCTTCTTGCCACATTTGTTAAGTGAATCACTGCCGTTGTTAAATTAGTAACAGGTGAATCTGGCTTCCCCATTCACTTTGCTTGTCAGAAGGATGCAAAAGGGGATCACATGACCCTCGAGCACTTCAAGCGTCATGTGAATCAGTTATCAAACATCCAAATGTAAGTCACATGACCATGGGTACGCTGCAATGGTCATAAGGGTGAAAAATGATAAGTCATCTTTTCACAGTGCCATTGTAACTTTGAACAGTCACTAAATGAACCATTGTAAGTCGAGAAATATCTGTATTATGTTTTTAAATGGGACTCTCCCAGTGACTGCAGAAAAAGTCAATAGTGTTCATACCAGACTATGTTTGTTTGAAGAAATGATTACAATTAAAAAAAAAAATAACCAAGTAGTCCACAATTAATGATTGTAATTGGGACCAGGAACTCACTTACATGACCATGTTTTTTTTAAAAAAAAATTTGATTTATATGCCGCCCTTCTCCGGAGACTCAGGGTGGCTTACAATGCGTTAAGCAATAGCCTTCATACTTCTGTATATTTTACAAGTCAGCTTATTGCCCCCACAAACTGGGTCCTCAATTTACCTACCTTAGAAAGGATGGAAGGCTGAGTCAACCTTGAGCCTGGTGAGATTCGAACTTACTAATTGCAGACAGCTGGAGTTAAATTACAATGCATTAGTCTGCTGAGCTATCCAGGCTCCTTATGTCAATTCATGATGGCAATAGGGTTACAGCTATTAAACAAACCATGCTTAGTTATTATGTGCAATGTCACATGGCTGCAACTTGCAACTTCTTGCTGGTTTCTACACTGACTTTGCTTCTCAGAAGTTGGCTAGGAAGGTCACAAATGGCAATTGTATGGCCACAACTGTTATAAGTGTGAGCCAGTTACCAAGTGCCTTAATTGTGAATATGGGGACACTTTGACAGCTTCTTTTGTGGACTGCCCATAAGCCCCCTCGTTCAATGCTGTTGTAACTTCAAACAGATGTGAAACAAACGGTAGTTAAGCAAGGACTAACTGCACTTGAACTAAAATCTGAAAAATGCAGTAGAAGTCCCAGTTTCCAATTCCTTTTAACAAGCATTAACCAACCAATCCAGATGATCATATTTTGGATAGCTAACTAATGTTACACCAGAGCTGTAAATTATAAATGAAACACAGATAATCTGTTGTCTAAATCATAGGCGAGACAAATGCATTCTCAAACTGGCACATTTCATCGGTTTTACTTATTTGATTCATTACCTACAGACTAAAAAGCTGAATATGTAGATAAGCTCTGCTATGTATTTGCTGGTAACGCATGTATTGCATGTATTGAAAAATTAGCAACAGCTTTTTAAAATGCTGTACATTCTTATTTTCGCATTGATCCCGTTCTGGTAGCTTAATCTCTTTAAATGTTGATGGAATTCTTAATTATGGTGAGCAAAGGGATAGAGTATATTTTGTTTCTCGAAGCTATAACCTGTAATACTGAAGCAAATCTTAATTACATATTTCTATCCTACCAGCCATTATAAGCAAGCTCCTAATGGAATAGTGTGTAACAGGATGGATTCTTCACAAAGAATGGAGAAACATAACACAATTTCAAATATTACATTACAACCAATTAAATAAATTTAAATAATGAGATTAAGGAGGAGTATTTTGCAACTGCTGAACTTTCACGTATATCAACAATTCCATAGATTGGACAAAACTAACAATGCTAAGACATTAATTCTGATATGTGATAAAAACTAGGGAACTACAGCTATGTACTGATGATCACTTTCAAACCAGTACATTTATAGCCTTAATATTTAGATTCTGCCAGCTTACAATTCTGAACAAATTTTTTGATAGAAATCAAATGGACTTCAACATTGCTGTTAAAGTAAATAATTTCTAGAAATATGACATTTTGCTTCACTGAAGGATTAAAGAATTTAGCACATAATACCACAAATGAAATTTATTTTTACATAATTAGAGCTATAGTAGTGAATGCCAAGTGACTGGAGATTTGTCTGAAAAAGCCTAAGAATTAAGAGTAATTATTTTGTGAGAACTGAAGCAATTATTGTTAAGCAGATTTAACAATAATTCCTTTGGAAGATGGGGGGCCATGTAAATATGTTTAATATATAAATAAGCAAACAAGTAAATCTAGTATAAAAGGCATAAAATCATGCCGCTACAAACAAATTAATTCCAAAATGATAGCAAGTTGAAATTAGAATGGCGAATCTAATTTTAAAAAGTTGTGAGCTTCAATAGCAACTTTTCTAAGCAGAATTTCAAATTCACATTTCCAAAGAAAGCATTTTTAGTACATAGAAACAGTTAAGATACTTCTGAGTAGAGTAATTTTACCACACTTGCTGACTTGTACCCAAATAACTGCAAAGGGATACACTTCAAATTGCACCTATCCATTTTCTCTGCTCAATAAAATTAATATGCTTTCAAACAACTCATCTGCATCTGAGAACTAAGTGTTCAGGTGGGTTCCCTTTCTGTATTGAGTAGCTCTTCATATCTCCTTCATAGTTCAAGAGAATACTCTATAATATTAGGATGAGATAGGCAAAAAGTCCTTATAAATATATAATAGGCACTCAAGAGATACTTTCTTTAAGACTAAGCAAAAGTTAAGGGTGCTTTACACAGAATAATGTTTAATCTCCAGATACAACTGTACAGCCAATAAACTTCAAATACAAAGGGAATATGCTGGTTCAGAGAGAATTAATTCCAGTCAGTGAGGATCAGTGGTGGGTTTCTCCCAGTTCGGCCCGGTTTGGCCAAGCCGGTAGCACTGACAATACGTCACCAAACTGGTTCTGCCTCCCCCGCCCCCCCCCACGTTATTCTTACCTTTTATTTGCCCCCACCCCCAATCTATTGCTGCCTCCTGAATCCCAGCTGATGGCTAGAGGGAAAAAAACTGTTTAAACTCTTGCCGTGGGACTTCAAAGGGCTGCCCTACAGCAGATCAGTGTTAAAAGAAAATAAATGAGTAGACTGGTGCCTGCAAAAATGAATGAGTAGACCCAGTGGTGGGATTCTACTTCGGTAGAACCGATAGTTAAGTAGTTAAGCAGTTCGGAGAACCGGTTGTTAAAAGAAATCTCCTTTTGTTTTTTTTCCATTTTACAGGGTTAATCCTGTAAGGATTAATTACAACATTTGGTGTTGTTTCCTAACCTAAACTTTATTACAGAAACTGCCTCTCCAGCAGTATGCCTAGACTTACTGTCATTTCTGGTTCCGGAGGCTATTTTTTTGCTTGACTTTCTTAAAGGGGAAGGGTTGTTTTAAGCTTTTTACACTGCTGTTGGGAGGAAATACTCCCCTGTTGGAGTTCTTCCAGCCAAGGTGCAATCATCAGCACTTTGAAGAAATAATTGAATCCTTTTGTGCATATGGATTACTCGGAAGGCTGAAAAAGTTATTTTTAACTGGTCCTCACACTTTTGACCAGTCCTCAAACTTACAATTGTCCTCACATTTTACATTTTTCGCCCTTTCTTGTCACCATGGTGAAGAGAAGCAGTTGTGAAATGAGTGACACAGTTGTTAAGAATGCTACAATGGGCATGGATGATGACCAGTCAAAAGTGCGAAGACTGGTCAAAAGTGCGAGGACCTGTCAGAAATCACTTTTTTCAGCCCTCTGGGTAGTCCTTTTGTGCATATAGACTACTCAGAGGGCTAAAAAAGTTATTTTTGACTGGTCCTCGCACTTCTGACCAGTCCTTGAATTTACGACTGTCCTCACATTTTACGTTTTTTGCCCTATCTTGCCACCATGGTGAAGAGAAGCAGTTGTGAAATGAGTGACATGGTTATTAGGAATGCTGCACGGGCATAAATGTGAGGATGGTCATAAGTGTGAGGACCAGTCAAAAGTGCGAGGACCTGTCAGAAATGACTTTTTTCAGCCCTCTGAGTATTCCCTATACACATAGCCATGGTCACTCGGTCACATGAACAGCTAGCCACACCTACCCAGTCACATGACCTCCAAGCCACACCCACAAAATAAGCGATGCCCACAGAACTGGTAGTAAAAAATTTTAGAACCCACCCCTGGTGAGGATGTCATTAAGCATTCCAATGAGAATGCTCTCCGAACATGCTGTTGAGACCATCCAGGTTTAATTAGAGGCCCATTTGTAAAATATCCCACATAAACAAATGAAGTATCTCCAGTAAATCTCCATAAATCTGCCCATATGAAACCATACTTACTAAATTAGTATTCCAACTGCTTTCAAAGAAAAAAAACACGCTAAGGCATTAAACATTAAATACTAGAAAGACTAAGAGCAGAGAACAGGGGATTGGAATATGCATTATTTTTCACATAAAATCAGAAAATACATTTTTACTCCAAAAATGTTTTTACATTTCCAACCACTGGTATTTCAGACAACATAGAGAGAAGTAGCTTTATGTGACCCCATCCCAACTTCCATGCTGAAAGAATCTGAGAAGAGTGCTTCACGATTTTGCTCTCACCAGTGCAAGATGTGATGGAAAAGTTTCCCAACTGTACATTCAACAATCAGTGAATGGGTCCTATATTGATTTATGTCTGTAAAGTTTCTTAGCTCAGTGAGACATCTGACCCAATCAGGCTTTCCTCTCCTACGGAGGAAAGCTATAGTACATTTCAACCAAACATATGGAAAATATTTTTTATCATAGCTAAATTTTTTATCATGCAGAGTTTAGATGCACAAAGCAAATATTGTCCCTACAATTCCAATGTTATTTTTCATTTTTTTCCTTCAGCGCAGGCAGGAAAGGTGTTGGGAATCTTTTCAGAGTTTCAGGTTTTTATTTCTAACACATTGAGCTCTAGACTATATAACATGATCTGATGAGGTTTTCGGCTAAGAAATTGTAGGCATCTGGTCAGTATATTTTAACTGTTAAAATATGTGTTTTGCTGAATAATTTATTATGCAAAAGTTTAGCTCACAGTTTTCAAACGTCTGGCACTTTATAATAAAGCATTCAGTGAAAAAAACAACTAAAATAATGATTAGCATAGCAACATTTGATTAATTGGTTAGATTAATAAACTGTCAGAAATCTTTGATCAGTTGACAAGTTGACATGATTAGCTGGACAATGCTATTTTTAATTTTTTTAAGATATCATTTTTTAACTATGGAAGACAAGTAAAAGATACCATCTTTGAAAAGGTTTTCTATCGCAGAATGTCTCTCTTAAAATAGTGCCTGTGTTAACAGAGGTTATCATCTAAAAGTGAAGTAAAGTTTTCTATTTCATTACTATCATTTCATTTTATACAAATTTGGATTTCTTTAATTATGTGATGACCTAAAAATAATACTTAGCATTTATATACTTCAGAGCAATTAAAAGCCCTTCATGTATAATTACTTGCAACAATTCTCTATGACAAGCCTAAGGAGATCCAAGATTAGTAAATTCCTAATTCAGAGTTATCTTTTAACTAAAGCTAAAATAAGCTAAACTACATTGCTTAATCTGCCATTGACATAGAAAATTTAACAATTTTTACAAAAATCTTTACATTTTATGTTCTATCAAACAGCAGACTATACACCATCAAATTCTGATGTTCCAGATGCTTGATAATTTACATTTTCACAAAATGAGGCAGGTAACTTGATATGTTTCAACATATGCAGGCAATATTAATGTTCATCTAAATATAAGTGTCATATAGTGCCAGATTCTAGGAAACAGAAATCTTTTCACAGAAAAAAAATCCCTCTTATATTCCAAACCATTTCAATGCTTTCAGCTTTAAAGAAAATGAAGCAAGCATGTTGCCAGATTTCAAGGGATTCTTGTATATTTAGAACCAATTGTTCTTAATAACTTACCAAATTCCTGAATCCTGATCACTGTCTAATAACCACTGTAATGCATCTTCAAATTTTTTTATTGAATAGCCAGTCACATTCTGTAAGAAAGCATGTGCACAAATTTAAAGTCAATTACATTAATCTATTAATGAAATATTATTATTACCATTACTATTCTCTATTTACATTATTATTCTATTGTTTGTCCTCAAGAAAATTAAAGATAATATGTATATGCTGAAGATATCATTTCTTTTATCTTTGCTTTTATTTGTACCATCTGGTTATGAATACTACACAACTATTACCTTATAAATGCATTTACGCGAATATACTGTATTTTTCGACTATAAGATGCACAGGTGTATAAGACACACCAAGATTTCGAAGAGGTAAGTAGGAAAAAAAAAGTTTTTGCCCTCCCCCAGCCCCCAAGAGCACTCTGCAGGATCCCAACCCTCTACGCACCCTGTTTTTCGTAAAAATAGGCGAAAAACAGCCTGTTATTATACTATAATATATTATTATAAAATGTCAGTCTTATACTCCAAAAAATATGGTAACTTGTTGAAAAGCTAAAGATTTATAATAGAGTAAATACAATTTTATAACCACAAAATACATTGCAGTGATTTTATATAAAAATAATATTTTTAGCTATAGATATTACTAAAAACTAAAAAGGGGAAACATGTTTTAAACCGAAATAGCTAAATACTAGCTGCTCTAAAATATAGCAATTATTTGGCTTTTCAAGGAAAAAGGAAGAGCAAATTTGGGCAGACACAAATAAACTGAAAAGAAATGGCTTAGGGGAAAACCACAGAAACTGATGGGGGTAGGGTGGGAGGTGGCACAATCAAATGAAAGCATTTCTTGATGATAACAAATACAATATATTCTAGTACTCCTTACCTCTATATAGTCCTTTGCTTCACTAAATGGTATGCATTTACTTTCTAAATTCTCAGGATTTCCACACTCAAAATTGCCTAGGAAAAAGAAAAAAAAAGTTACCCAGATGGAAAGAACCCAACTTTAGACAATTATGAAATCTGCCAAATATGAACCAAGAGTTTCCATTGCATTATTGTATAATTGGTTAGAAGCACATCTATAGATCATATACTTATTATTACAATCAAAAAGGAAAAAATTAAAGATCTTTATATCAAAATACTATCTGGAGTTCATCATGTTTTGTAAAGATTACAAAGGTAAATCCCCTAAACATTTATAATAAGAACCTGATAATCCATCTGATTCAGGCACCTTTCCTAGTTTAATCTCTTTTATAACTTCAGAAACTTCCTTATATAATATGTCAAAACCTTCACCAGGCATGATAAACTCTATCCTATAGGGAAGAAAGTTATCAGAGAGTTGGAAAAAAGGTCAGTAGAGCATGAATAAATAAAGATTTCACTTTAACCTTGAATGCCAACAAAGTTATTCTAACAGTTCTAACTGGTAGACTCAAAATATTTTTGCAAGAATTTATTCACAAGGATCAGTTTGGTTTTTACTAAAAGACAGTTAAAGAATTATGTTAGAAATGTGCTGAACATTTTGGAATTTTGAAGCAACATAATGAAAACACACTGATCCTCTTAGATGCAGAGAATCTTTGGTAATTTCAACTGGTTTTCTTGTTCAAAGTTTGGAACAGAACTTTATAAAATGGGTAAAATTGATTTACACTTATCAGTGTAAATATACTTTTTACTATTTTTACTACTGCAAAAAAGGAACAAGACAGGAACAGGACAGTCTGCTTGTTTATTTTGATTCTTGGAAGTATTGAATAGATATATAAAACAAGAGGATTGTAAGAGTAATGATTAAAAAAGAAGAAATTTACACATTAAGGGCTTTTGCAGATGACTCTGGGTTGGCCCTGGAAGATGTTTTAAAGGGAATTGAAATATCAATGGGCAACTTAAACGAATTTGGTGCATTACCAGGTTTTATGATTAATAAACATTAGATGAAGATGTTAACAAAAATGTGAAAGTAATGATCAAGCAGAACTGATGAATAGTATGGGTTTTAGACTGATAAAAGGGTAAAATATCTGAGTATCATTATGACAAATATGAATTGTATGTTATTTCAAAATAACTATGTTAAGTCATGGAATGAAGTTAAAAAAAGATATGTTAAGATGGAATAAACTACAACTGTCATTGTTGGGGAAAATTTCTGTGAGAAAAATGAATGTCTTGTCTAGAATGATATTTTGTTTCAGACAATAACTGTTTTGACAATTGAAACAGTGGCAGAAAGATATAGTTAAATGTGTGTGGCAGAGGAAAAAATTACAAGTTAACGGTAAAGTGTTACAAGATGCAAGGGAAAGAGGAGCATTGGATTTACCTGATCTGAAATTGTATTTTACTGTTTGCTGTTTGTTTTGGATGAAAGAGTGGGTATTGCTGAGAAATAGAAGGCTTTTGGACTTGGACTTTTTGAAAAGACATGACCTGAGATCTGGCTGGGATGGATTTTTGTGGTATGACAAAGTCAAGGTTAATGTGGATTTTAAAAATAATTGTGTTAGATTTGCCATATTGAGTATATGGAATAGATATAAACCCAGGTTGTGACCTGTGTGGATCTTGGCACAAGAAACGGAAATATAGGCAAATACAAATGTAACTTATCACAAGATGCTAGAGCTTTTCAAGGGGAATACAAAATAAGAAAAAGAACTGTGACAGAGGTTCTATTAGCTAATGGTTCTCTTATTTACAATTACTAGAAAGATTTAAAGTAGACAAAAGAATTTATGGTTTCAAACACTGTTAAGAATGAATTTGAAACAAAATTCTGCACAAATTATAAATAATTGCTAAAACATATATACTTTTAGTGAGACTTGAAACAAGAGCAGCAAGTGAAAATATATATGACAAAGTGGATTAAAGTATTTTATTATAATATAAAGGTAGAACAATGGTAAAATATGTAGTTGAGAGAACTGAAATTAATACCAAATTATAATCTTAAAGATAACATTTATAAAGTGGTGTACCATTGATATATGTCACCAGAAAATTATCCAGAACATATAAAGGCACTTCACATTTATGCTAGAAGGAACATTTCATCATGTTTGGTGGATGTGTAAAAAAGCTAGAAAATTCTGGATTCAAATACATACATGGTTTCAGAAGATTTTAAAGATTACTATACAACTGAGACCAGAAGTTTTTCTTTGGGGATTGGAGAAATAGTTGGAAAAACTTGTGGAACTTTGTTTTTGTACATAATAACTGTAGTAAGATTATTGTATATAGAAAGATAGAAGATTCAGTCCTCCCACAGAGGAGGGATGGTTGGTGAAGATGAAGTAACTTTCTGGGATGCCTAAATTGACTTCTTTGATCAGAGAAAAGACAATATCTGTTTATTGCTGGGTGAAAACTCCTTACTAAGTTTTTAGGTGAAATTGCAAAAAATGAACTTATGATTTATGGTTTTGATGATTACATAAAACAGAGTATTAAAAAAAAGTTATGTTGTAACCATATAGTAAGAGATAATTATAACTGTATTTATAACTGCTGTAAAGATCAGAAGCTACTTTGTATCATTTTCTTCCTTTTCCATTTTTCTTTTCTCGCGCTTTTAGTTTTCTCTTTTTTAAATTTTATATTAGTTTGTATAAATTTTTTTATATATAAAAACATACTATCTGAAAATGACACTAAAGGGTGGGGCATTCAGAAAGGATAAAAGGAAATACTTTTTTTACCCAGCACATAGTTAAATATCAGCCAGGACTGCAATCTGGAATAGCTTTAATTTGGGATTCAACCCCCCCCCCCCCAAAAAAAAACATCCCATGGATATTATTGATTCTAAGTCAGAATAGCTCTTTATTACTTTTAGCATTCTAAGCAGTATTGCTCTTAATTCCAATTAATTCAAACAAAAGTGGAGCTCTGGTTGCATTATGTCCTGTCTTTAGGCTTCTAGTAGATATACAGATGATCCTTACAGAAATAGAGTGCTGTCTTAAAGCCTGATTCCACCATGCCTTATATTCACAACGTATAAAATTGAATTTATATTTAGCTTGAAAATACCCCAATTGATAGAAATAATAATTTTCATACTCCGATTAATCAGAATTTACCAGCTTGAATTGCAAGATAGTTGTACAACTCATACAATATGGTTGTTGTAATTTCTTCTTGTTTTTCCCGACAATACTGAAAAAGGAGGAGGAAAAGAACAGTAAATCGGTCTTTTAAATTATTGAATCATTTTGCATGGCAATAGGAAATATTTTTAGTATGTTATCAGTCCCCTTCATAATCCCCAAAGTGCAAATACTGTACAAACATGAATCTAAAAAAATTTAGTTTAGGCATGATATCACAAAATCAGAGTTAGAACTTTAAATACAATTCTATATTGGGATTTGTCTTTTTCAGCTATGTACTGTGGACTAACTTGAAACTATAGCCACAAACAACAGATATTAAGACTGCCAACTCTATTTTAGTTTGCTTTGAAAAGTAACTGATAAAATTCTTCTCAAAAATCCTATTGTTTCTAATTAAAGTATATTTATATAAAGACAAGGATTTAACTCTGTAGAACTATCAATTTATAGCATTTGAATGATTCTTTATATTAACCTGACCAAAATCGTCTGTAATTCCCATATTAATGAATTATTAAATTATATGTGGAAAATGGAAGAGGCTTATTTATACAACATCCCTAATATTAAGTGGCTAACACATGGTTAAGAATTAAATTTAAATGACATTTAACTTACAGTATCTGTGCTTTTTTCACAATCCACCGTCAAAAGTTTTACTGTGAATGAAAATAAATAATTAAGTTACTTGCCGAAGCATATACAGAATAGATATTTTTCCTATTTTTTCACAATAAGTGTGAATCTGACATGTTTCTTGAAAATGCCCATTCTACTAAATAGGTCTTAACTAAGTTGAATATGTAGAAATTAAATCTTAAAACTGCAACTAATCCCACTAATTTAAAGAAAACTATTCACAAACCAATAATATTAAATAAGAAAATAAATCACATCCTGTATTCATATCAAAATAAGAACAGTCATTTACTTTGAAGTTTTCTGGGACTACATTAAAAGTGCCATTTCAATTCTTCAATTTTTATGTCTTAAGACATAATTTTTGACAGAAACATGCTGCATATTATATCAATGGAAGCTTATAGCTTGTCCAGTCATAAATGTATTAATACTCTCATTAGCTGATTACTGAGAGTGTCAGCTGTAAACAGCCAAGCCTACACATACAGAGTTCAAGCTAACTATTTTATTATATTCTGTTTTTAATACAGAGATCTTCCCAGTTTGGCAGGTGTCCCTTGGGAACAATGACATAAAATCCAAGGAATTCAGGGAGGACCACTTCTGGTCCTTTTTAGGTTGCACAGTGACTCTAGATTAGCTCTGTGCGTGATTCCTCCTCCCTGTCAGGTTGGGTGCCTCCCAGCAGATAGGTTCTTTATTGACACCAGGGCCCAATTTTGCATTCTTTGGCAAATGGAAATGAATGCTACTTTTTTAAAAAAAACAAAACAAAACAGGGGCACTGTTTAAAACTCTTTGGGCTCAGTAGGTACACCTTTTCCTTAAAGTTTTGCAAAAGCAAAGTGTTCTTACTGTGTGCTCAATAATCATAGACTCTCTTTGTTGAAGTAATTATTATGATTCTGTAGTAGTGGTTTGATATCCTGAAAAAATATTCCATAAGATTTATTTAAAAGTCTGATTTCCTATGCAAGGTAATGTTGCAAACCCATTGCTCTCAAAATGATAACATAAAGACTCTAAAATAATTGGTCTCATAATAAATAGGATGGCCATTTTAAGCTAATGTTCTGGGGGAAAAAAACCTTAACATCATAGCTCATATTCATTATTAGCCTTGAAAGGTCTGAAGCCAATTTTACTTGTAAATGCAATATATCCATAAACGGAATGACCAAACTATGATGCAAGGAGGAGGAGGATAGATTTGAGACTGGAAAAAAAAAAAGAGGCAAATTATGTTTACAAGAGTTTACACGTACAATTCTCCATGGACCCTTCCAGGTGAGCAGGTCCCATCATCTTCACCCAAAGGATGGCCAAGAAAATCACCAGCAGCACTAAGGTTGCCACCCACAGGAACCAGGACAAATAAAATTCTAGACTTTGGCCTTTTTTCCCAGCTTGATGCTTCTGACCTACATATTGCTGAGTCCCGTCCCAATGGCTACCAAAATTTAAATCTCTTTCTGCTCTTGTCCCCAAGACTGTTTTGGTACTTCTGGAAGCTCCATCTTTCTCTCCTCCTCCTCCTCTCGGCAGCCTATAGGTTAATTCTTCTCCGATTCTCTCCGTTACGGAGGGGCTGGGAGCTGCCCATCTCTGGCTTGTGTAGCTGACCCAGTTGCTCAACCCTCCAGTGGTTTCTCCTGTTCTTGGTTTCCAAGAAGCGCTGGGCTTCAGGCTCTTCTCCTTTTCCCACCACTTGCTAGAGCTTAAACCCTCTTCGCTGGAAGGAGCTGGCTTCCATGGGGCATTAGAAGTTAATCTCCCTGCCACCGTCTCCCTCTGATAGGGGGACGTAAAGCCCTCATCAGCTTCTAACTGGGTCCTTTTGGAAGCGAATCCAATACTTGGCCTCCAGGGGCTACTAAGTGGATCCACCTCTCTAGCTGGCAAGTGGATCCTTTCCGGGGTGAAAGGAGTCTCTGTCGGCCAGCGGGGGCTACTAAGTGGATCCACCTCTCTAGCCGGCAAGTGGATCCTCTCCGGGGTGAAAGGAGTCTTTGTCGGCCAGCGGGAACCCTCAGCAAACCTCCTGCTACTCCCCGCCGCTCCCTCCCTGCGCGACGACAAGTAGTCGTTGCTCTCCTCTTCGTCCTCGTACTCCTCGTCCTCGCTCTCCCTCCTAACCAAGATGCGGCTCCGGCGAGTCGCTTTGGGGCCAAGCTGGGCGGACGCGGCGGGCCTCACGGAGCTACTTGAGCTCGGAGGGACCGCTCTGGAGCTGGTGCGGCTCCTTAGCCCTGCCGCCACCTCAGCCCTCAGGCGGGTGAGTTTCTTAGCGTAAAGTTTTCGGGTGGAATCGGTAATCGGCCCCGGCTGGTAGCCCAGGGCCAGCAGCTCCGCCCGCAGCTCTGCATCGGATAACCCCGCTGCGGCCATTGCCGGAGAGAGGGAGGAATCGAGACCCTGCACAACCCGGAAGTGGTACCGCCGACCAAGGAAGGACTTGCGCCATCTCGGTGGTGGCAAAGCTTCGGCGTGGCCGTTTTGGCAGGAACCTGGCTGACTTCCGCCCATACTTTTTGCACCGCCATCTCGAGAAGGTCGAAGTCGGATCGCGCTGGGATGAGAAGCGCCCTTTATGGTTTATAACAGGGGTCTCCAACCTTGGCAACTTTAAGACTTGTGGACTTCAACTCCCAGAATTCCTCAGCCAGCAAATGCTGGCTGAGAAATTCTGGGAGCTGAAGTCCACAAGGCTTAAAGTTGCCAAGGTTGGAGACCCCTGGTTTATAAAATATGTTTTAAAAAGTACAAACCCAGCCTCGAGAGACGCCCTTTCTTTTACGTGGCAGATCACACTGAAGATGCTTGCTATGTAAACTTAAGAAGTTTTAAAAAAATTCTCAGTGAAATGGAAAATTTAAAAGAAGACGGCTAGTTTCTGTTTATAAATCCCAACAGTTAAGTTTCCTATCTGTCAGTGACATTCATGCACAAGATACACGTGCGTTGCACAAAGGTTACGAGTGTGAAAGTATTTGTTTGCTTACTTACTTACATAATTAATACCCTGCCCCCCTCACTCTAAAAAGTGATTTTGGACTGCTTATTATGGCTCCTTACATAGAAGTATGTTTATTTCTTATAGAATAAATATTTACTTTTAAACCATTTTATAAAAGGGGCCTTTGTATAGTGAATAGCATAGAATAGAATAGAATAGAATAGAATAGAATAGAATAGAATAGAATAGAATAGAATAGAATAGAAAAAATAGAATTCTTTATTGGCCAGGTGTGATTGGACACACAAGGAATTTGTCTTTGGTGCATATGCTGTCAGTGTACATAAAAAGGCACGTTCATCAAGAATCATAAGGTACAATACTTAATGATAGTCATAGGGTACAGATAAGCAATCAAATCATACTAACAATCAATATAAATGTAGGGAATACAAGTAATAGCTATCAACAGGGAAAGGATGCTTATTCTTTTGCCCAATATTACTGTGTCCAAAACTATAAATGATCTTGTGATCTCATTTTTAAATTTTTATTATTTGGACATTTTAGCAATCTAATTCTACACCTAGCTTGCTTATCCTATGCTAACATATTCTACACACACACAGAGACACACTCATGAGATAAGTAAGCTAGGAGTAGAACTAAATTTTGCTTTCATTTGTGGCATATATTTCTAAACTGAAAAGAATGTATGCTTACATATGGAAGGGGTATAATGAAAGCTAGTAAACTGTTGGACTTTGTGAAAGCCTCAGTTGGCCAAAACCATATTGGATGGTATTGATCTATTAGTTGCACTGAAAAAAATACAAGGAAAAAAACCCAGATACATTATATATATGCAAGATTAAGAGAAAGGAGATGTAATAGATCAGAATGAAGGTAATGATGTAGAGTTAATGAATTTATACAGAGGAGTGAAGATGCACATTTAATTATTGATGAAAGACAAATAATATATGTTAGAATGAAAGAATTTATGTCATATATATTGTTGTAGAGATATCTGAAAATAGGAATTGTGAGTTATACTGTAGTTACATATTGTATTCCAGTGAATGGTAATAATGAAAGAACTAGGGATAAATTTAGGGAAAAATTGCTGCCTGGAAAAAAGAATTACTTTATAAGGTATTATGAATGTATAGATTCACAAGAAGAGAGAGGTAGAAAAAAGTGCTTGAATGAATGAGAATAGTTGCTGAATGATAAGTATTTGCTTTGAAAAAGGTGAGTTTGTAGTATATAATGTAAGCATTTCAAACATATGACAAAAGAATTACTCTGGAAGGATGGTAGATTGAATAGCTTTCAGTGGAAGAGTGAAAGAATTTGTGAAGACTACAACGATTGAAAGAAGTTCTAAATGGAAGAAATATCCATGTTATTAATATTAACACAATAATGTTAATGGGCTTAGATGAAAAATGGGCTTAGATGAAGATAAAAGAAGGAAAAGAATGACTCAAAATATGAATTCTATGTGCAAAAGTATTGGAAGATTAATAATGTAATTATAGCAATTGCTTTTATCAAGCATGGTACATATCAAAACACAAACAAGTAAAAAAATTCCATTTAGTACATTGATTTACATCTTAACAACTAACCAAGTAAAACAATTCACAACAAAATAAACATAATAAATAAACTAAACTCTATTAAAAGCCACCAGACCCAGGAAAGGTAAAGGGAGGGACAAGGGTGACTCCAGACTTCTAAGGTCATGTCCCTAAAAGCTCTGAACTTGTGATTCTGACAAGGAGAACAGAAAGAAGACCCAAAGAGAGGTGTAAGAGACAAGTAGGGCTGTAGGGAGGAGTAATAAAGAAAGAGAAATAATAGGGAGACTGTGATTGGAGAACAGTATTCCAGCACTTCAAGGTAGGAGCCAGTGAAGAGTCCTTCATTACCAGGAAGCATAGGAATTGTGTGGAAAGGTTCTAGAACCAAACTATTACTTTCCAAATGAGCGATGTAATTGCTGCAAATGACACATGATTAGTATAAGTTTAACATTAACTTAACAAGAATATTTTTTAAATTTATTTGTTGAGTACGTATTAGATAATATATATAAGTATAAGCATGAATTGAATACATAAAATAAATACAATTAAAGGGAACATTGGGACAGGGATGATAGGCATGCTGTGCTCTTATGCACAGCTATTATTTGTCTGTTATTTGTTATTTGTCTGTTATGGAGGGGTATTTGGACATAATTTGGTCCCCTGCATTCAAAATCTGCTAAAGTCTGTTAAGGTATCACTGTAAACTTAATGCACTGAGAATTTATTGCTAAAATGGGTATTGAATGAATGTGGATTCAAAACAGAAACAATGGAGTAATGTAAAAGAAGTATATTGAGGTGGTTTGATTATTCTGGGAGAATGAATGAGGATCAAACATTATATGTAGCATGAGTCTGAAAGTAAACAGAAGACTGAAAATGTCTTAGTTGAATGTTGTTGATGTTGAATATTAAGGAGGGAGAAGTCATGACGTACGACTTTCCCCTCATTGGTCCAGGCTCCAAGGCGGGAGAATGGACCGATATGAGTGGCTGAAGCGCTGGACAGCTCCGGGGGTTTAAAAGGAGCTGCCGGCGGGTCTGCTGTTGCTTTTTAAGCTGCAGAAATAAACTATTTTACTGCACCATGCTGTGTCCTGCCTCCTCACTCTGACCCCGCATCCAACAGTTAATATCTCAAAAACAAGAAAAATGTGTGAATGAGTGTGTGGACATGGTAGAAACAAAATGGTTGCAAGGGTAGAAAAGTATTGTTGTTGCTCAGTTGCTCAGTTGTGTCCATAACACGCCAGATGCTCTCCCCCTTCCATCTTTCATGGAGTTTGCCCAAATTTATGTTCATGAATAAATGGCATTGATATAAAATAGATTTAATTAGATTCCTTTTTTTCTTTTCACCTTTATTTTTTTCCTTACTATTTTTCCTATTTTTCTGTGCATCATGTTACTTATCCCCAAAATGTAAGTTTCCAGTAGAAACTGTGATGCAAAAATGATGAAATGTGCTTTGCAACATCATGACACAAGCCTCAGCCTTTCAAAGCAATGTTTTAGCATTGGATGCAAGTATGTAGTTTATACATGTATTTTACAATATACATTTCACCTATGCCTGGAAGAGAACCATGTGATGGGTATGCATGTATGTTGTGTCTCACAGACTAATATACTTCTCATAACATAAATTATACTTGGCAGAAACTGAAAAATATCATTTTAGAAGTCTGTTTACAAAGTATTTTCTTGATATCACATGTGATATATATGCTGATTAAGACTGATACTTCATATAGCCTATATAATTATTTCTAATAAGAAAACCGTATCCTACAATAAATCTAGCTGTTAAAATTCTACAAGATCCTAAAAGAAATATGTGGATATGGGACATATAAGCAGCAATCCTAAATACAAATCTCAAGACAGGTCAACAGTTATATTACTAAAACTCTGGCAGTTTTCAGGGGTGCTACCATTACCCCTCAGACTGCCACAAGTGAAATCCTGTTTGTTAGATTGAGGACCAAGAATTAGCTGAGATAGTTGCTATTGTACCAACCGCTTTGCAATATAGCAACCTCTGTGCCTGATCAAATCAATTTGTGGTCAGGATGGCACAGTTCCTCAGGCTTAGGATCCTGGGTGAGTTCAGCTTGCCTTCTCTTGGGGCATAATCCAAAGTAACTCAGGAATTCATAATTAGAATGACAGCTGTAAATCAGAACATTGAGTATCCAATGCATGACAGGCCAGTGGGGGTTTTGGATCTGATCGCTCCCATGTGACCTTTCCTCTCCCATTCTGAACCTCGTCTAAGTTTACAGAGGGAACTGAAGGAGATGAAATAGGTGAAGAGATACCTAGCATGTTACTGAAGGATATGGAGGAGTGATCCTGTGGTGGGTGTCAGATGTTTTTACTACCGGTTCTGTGGGCGTGGTATGGTGGGCATGGCATGGCTTGGTGGGCATGGCAGGGGAAGGATATTGTAAAATCTCTATTCCCTCCCCACTCCAGGGGAAGGATACTGCAAAATCCCCATTTCCACCCGATCAGCTGGGACTTAGGAGGCAGAAAATAGATGGGGGCAGGGCCAGTCAGAGGTGATATTTACCGGTTCTCTGAACTACTCAAAATTTCCGTTACTGGTTCTCCAGAACTGGTCAGAACCTGCTGAAGGTGCTGAATACCACCTCTGGAATGATCTTGACCAATCATATAAATGACAGCCAGGCCTATCTCCTAGTAGTCAGGTGGCAAAGTGCCAAGATTCATCTGTGCTTATTTCACCTGCGGATGGCCATTCAGTGACCTCGTTTAAGGGAGACAATGCCTTGGAGGGTTACTGAAAGGGATATGCTAAACATCTTTCAGATACATTTGCCTGGATTCATTCCAAAAGTGGATTCTAACCTTGAAGCAGGTCTTATGGAGATGACTGAGGCTAGTCTGGCTGGAGGAGTTGGATTCTTTTGGATGTGATGAAGTGAATAGGATTCTTGGGATCCATATACCTTCTGGTTCACTAAGGCTTTACAAGAGATGACATATGATGGGGTTCTTTCTTAAGAAAAGGTGGTTCCGCCAACCTTTAAAGAAATGGTTCACTCACTCCTCAACCATTCTGAGGCCCAACCATAATAAATAATTTCCATTTAGTCTCCCGCCTTAACTGTACCTTACCTTGGACGAAGGAGAGCTCCTCCTTTCAGTGAAATAGGATGGCTTTTGAAGACAGAAACCCAGAGACTAGAGTGGATCAAGTAAGAATTGCTTCCAGGAAAAATGTGTCTGGATCAGTAGCTATAGAGGAAGCTTTGCAAAATATTTGCAAAGTTGATTGGCTGTTTTCAAAGATGGCTTTTTTTAAAAAAATTATTTTATTTTTTTAAAATTTGATTTATATGCCGCCCTTCTCCGGAGACTCAGGGCAGCTTACAATGCCTTAAGCAATAGCCTTCATACTTTTGTATATTTTACAAAGTCAGCTTATTGCCCCCACAAACTGGGTCCTCAATTTACCTACCTTAGAAAGGATGGAAGGCTGAGTCAACCTTGAGCCTGGTGAGATTCGAACTTACAATAATTGCAGACAGCTGGAGTTAAATTACAATGCATTAGTCTGCTGAGCTATCCAAGAGATCTCATCACATCAGGGAGAGTTGCAGATGGTATTAGGGTGGGCTGCAAATGAAATCAAGGTAGGCTGCAAGTGTGCAACTCATCACATATGAATGTGTGTCTTATATGCAGAAGCAGGCAGAGTTATTTTGCCACTTTGGTTTAGTGCAGTGCATCACAATGTACTTTTGTTTTGTCACAGTGCCCATGGGGGTTCAGCTTATGGAATATATCTTTTTACCATTGTTATCCCATTTTTGTTTTCTTCTTCTTTCCTTTCTTTCGTCTTCTTGTGGCACATATATTAACACCTCAAGATGTTATTTAATGAAATAGCTCTATAAAGTTTTCTTCCAGCTTGTATCATCCAAATATGCTGTTAACTGTTCAATTTGCTAGCAATCTAGGAAGAAAGGGGTATGGATTTATAAATTGATTGTGGTGTTTTCAAAGTGGAACGCTCCTGTTATACTGAAGATATGACAACCCTGTGATAGAAACAGTTTTTATTTATTATTTTTCAATCCCTGTCATTTTGATTATGCACTTTTTTAAAGACAGAAATGGTATGGCATTGTGTGAAATGTACTGCATATTACACGCACAACGAACAGGAAATTTTATTTTTCAGAAACACAGTTTATAATCCAGTTCAGGGCAAAGTAGGACTTGCAATAGAAAAGAGTTTAATCAAGTAAAAGTAAAAGTAGTTTTAAGACTATCTATATGAGGTAGAGTGGGCTCATTCCAGGTGCCCACCATTAAATGCCATCTGATAGAACTGATGAAGATCTCACTTTTCTCATAGCACTGGGTCAGGAGGAGAAATGGGCCTGGCATTTTAAGTTCTGTGATGGGTCTCTGACTTGTTGGTATGAGAGAATGTCTAATTTGTTGTATTGTTTATCTGTTGTTAAGCTGTTTTAGAGTTATTTTCTATATTGTGAGTGTCCATGCAAATCCTTTAAATAAATGCAGGTAGCCCTTGGATTATGACAGCAATTGAGGCTGGAATTTCCATTGCTAAATAATGTGGTTGTAAAGTTCAATATTCCATGATTGCATCACTTAGTGATAGCTCTCCCAGAAGACCTGCTTACCATTGTACACAGTAACCCCCAAACCATATGGTCTTCCTGTGAGAACCTTGTGTGACTGTGAGGTGGGAAAAGGTGAGAGTCCAGGCAAACAAGCCTGTGGGTGAGAGCTATGGAAGGCTGGTGGTATGGGGTGCTGGTGGGGAAGAATATTGGACAGGCACTATGGAGCAAGTCATGAGACTACAGGGATGTTGCAATGACTGCAACTTTGAAGACCAGTTCTAAGCCCCCCCTTTTCGTTCAGTGCCAAGAACATTAAAATAAAACTCAAATAGGATCTTCATTAGGTTATCAGGCCATTGGGCCACCAGACTTCAGCAACATCAAACTCTATCATTATCAGGAACAGAAAAGAACTCTCTCTCTTCTGGAGAGCTTTAAAAAGAGAACAAATAAATTCCATCTTGCCTTTATTCTTTTTTTATATATCATGGAGGAGACATCGTGTTTCAACCAGGTTAAAAACCCCCTCATATCTGGATTGGAGAATCAGAAAAAAAAATAAACATAGCAAATGAAGAGGAAGATGTGGATTAGGATCCTTCGGTTGAGTTATTTTATGGATTTCTCTTACTTTGTGCCCGTGTATTCTGAATCTAATTTTACTGTATCTGTAATAAGTGTGTGTGCAATAAGGGCCACCATATATCCCTGCTGTGTATGTGCAAGTTTCTACTATATACTGTACTGCACTCTGAAAACTCCAAATACATATCAGAATCATGTATTCTCAAGAAGTGATTATTCTAAGGGAAAATATAACCTGCTCTCTTCCAAGAATATTTTTCCTCTTCATATAATACCCTATAAATTTAGTGTCAGATATGATGTAGTGGAGTCCAAATGTTGGCATGATGTAGTATCAGATACTCAGCAGAAAATGACATTTATTTTCAAAATCTCAGTAAAAATCTTGGGGTAGGTTTAGGGAGAAAGATTAATTACAAGCAGTGTAAGAGGGACTTGCGGAGAATAATACAGATATACTGCTTGACTCCACTGTCTGTTTACAAATCTGATCCTTTGTATAGCATTCTGAAAGAAAGTCCCTTCTTTAATTTCCTACTTAATATAGATAAAATCTGATTATCTAGCAATGAATTAAGAGGACATATAGGCCTGGACTTTTTTTTTCTACAGGGAATGGATGAGAAGACTCATAATTAATGGGGGGAAAATGAAGCACTGATTTGAAAATTTAATTTAGTACATCAGAGTCATAGAGACATCTATAAAAAATAAATGAAAACAGAAATATTGCTGCTTAATATTTGAATTTAATTAAAGATCATGCAGAAATAGTGACTAATGTTTCTCATAATGACTTAATGACTGCTCACTTACAGTATCATGAATAAGAGGCAGACCTTCCAACAGAGGTGTTGCTGGAGTGAAAAGAGCTACTCTTTGCTCTAGCACTCGAGCTCCGACATAACCTTTTAATTTTATGTTTTGACTGGGCCAGGAGGTTGAGCAACCTCAATTCATCATCAGCAGAGTGCAGTTTGACTTAAGGTTCAGTTCATCACCAGGCTTTGTTAAATGGATTTGCAGTGAGATAACTATTTCTCGAAGTGATAAATGATGCATATAGCCTATCTTCTATGACATCTTTTGATTGCAAACCTATTATATAGCCACTTACTACAAGCCAGGTTTATGAAGTAGATTGCAAGCTCTGCAGTACTCCCAAAGTCCTTTAAATGAATTATCTCAGCTACAACCCAGCACAACTTATTTCCAATCATTACTATGCTGCTGAACATTTTTGCATAATATTCTTCTTCAGCAGTCAATTATGGCTCTTGCTCCTGGATTCTGTAACAAATTAGGCTGGATTATTATTAGTGTTATTTAAAAAAAAAATAACCTAGGAAGAATTCAGATTTTGTGACACTTGCAGTAGGCATCAGTCATTGTTCCCAATCCTTGATTTATAACCATTTGTTTAGTGACTGTTGAAGTTACAACAGCACTGAAAAAAGTAACTTGCAACTAGTCCCAGGAGTTCCAACCATTGCAAAATCCTCATGGATTTGCAAGGATTCCAATATTCTGGGGTCATGTGACCTTGTCAACTGGCTTCTGACAAGCAAAATCAGTGTGGGAAGGCAGATTCACTTCACTTCACTTAACCACTATGGCGTTTCGCTTAACAACCATGACAAAAAAAGGTCACAAAATTGGGCACGACACACTTAACAATTGCCTTGCTTAACAGTGGAAATTCAGGTTTCAATTGTGACTATACATTGAGACTATCTGCAATCCAATTTCTTGTGATGCTGTTCAAAAACAGACTCTTAGTCATGGCTAGGAACCCTCAGAGTCCTGTGACTGAGGTAGCAGTCTCTGGGATTGCACTGATTCTAGAACAAATTTACTAGCAATAACAATGGGTACAATCATTGTCTTAGGTAATGCCAACCAATAATACTATTCCATTTTTTCTGTATAACCCTTTGGTTTTTATAGATTTACTTTTTCAGAGCTTTGATAAATTATCAGCATTCAACATCTTTTCATTTGCATTCACTAAAAGTGCTCTGAAATGATGAGTTCTCCCACCTACACATTTTATATTTATATTTCAAATTGGGGAGCTTAGTTTTCTGTCAGGTTTTTATTTGCATTTATTTATGGGGTTTTATATTTTATTCTCTTTCTATAAATTTAAATGTTTACAGTTTTTGAGAATTATGGACTCCTGATAATAATTAGATTATAGGAGATGTTTAAATTGATTCTTATTCTTCATGAAAGCTATTAAAGCTGTGAACTATGAGTCATTGTTTGCAGTCTGCAGTGTCAACACTCTATGAAAAAATGTATAAAATGCATAACCTTAAACCACTAAATTTTCTTTTCTTATTTTGTATTAGATAGTGATGTTAATATGTACTATTCATTACCCTGTCTTGCTATAAATCTTAGCGAAAGAATTCTTGGGAAAATATATGAAGTATATACTGTGGATGGCTCTGAAATCATAAATGACTCTAACATACAAGTTTATTGCTATTATTGATTTAAGTTGTCAATCTGGAAATGAATTGCTTCATACTGGGATACAGAATTGCTGGTATTGTTTCTATCACTGGTGTATGAAGAGGTGGCTTTTTACACTACCTAAGGCCTCTGTGAGGGATTGTGGCTCAGTGGTAGATGATTTAACCAAGATTCAATCCCCTGTATCCCCGCATAGGTGTAATATAACTTCAGCCCCAAAACCAGAGAGTTGTTTCCAATGGAGTGGATGGTTCAAAGTCCTGACTTGTTATAAGGCAGTTAATAGATTTTTATGCAAGATTACTTAGAGTCTGCTGAGATTTCCTGAAGCAGTGTTTCTCAACCTCAGCAACTTTAAAATGTATGGACTTCAACTCCCAGAAGTCCCCTGCCTGGAGAATTCTGGGAGTTAAAGTCCATACATCTTAAAAGTTGCTGAAGTTGAGAAACACTGTCCTACAGGTTAGTATCGAGGTCACAAAATCTGGCCTCTCTATGGAATTCAGCTCCTTTGAGTCTTGCCAAATGAGAATTCAGCACCAATATTAGGCAGAACATTCATTAAGTAAAAATTGCTGGAAGCTTACCCAGGCAATTTCACAAGCATACTACTTTGTTCCCAGCATATTAAAAGAAAAAAAAAATTAAAAAAGAGAAAACCTTGCATTTTTGAAAATATTCAGTCTTAGAAACATAGCAGTAGGCCATATTGCCTCATTTTATAGATTCTTTTCAATTATTCATTTAAAACATCCTCTATCTATTCTCCCAAGTTATATAAATTGTAATAATTTTAAATGCTGCCTCAGGGGGAATGGAATTGTATATGCTGTATGTATTATTTAGCTTTTATATAACACCCCTTTGAGTCATCAGAGCAACTCAGACTATTAGCTGAAAGGTATTGCTAGACTGCTGTAATATTCCATCCACGGAGAAATATCCATCTCCTATTAATATCGTTTATATTTCTGTTTAAGAAGTGTGATGATCTTTGAGGCATGACAAATGTCATTGCATTTTGCTTGACTCAATTGTAAGAAGAGAACATAGAGGCTTTATAAAATTGCATCAGCTGATTAAAAGCTGCTTGTTGGTGCTACTTTCATGAATAGTTGTCCCTTCAACTATATGAAATACATTTAGAATAAGAGGAAGTTTGCTGTGTGACTTCTGGTTCCTTAGGACCCCTTTGGTCTTAAGTTGTATTCTGATTTAGGATATCAGATCAAGTCTTATTTCAACTTTTGTTTACCAAAGGGAGTTTTGAAAAAAACCCCTTCAAATGATAAACTGTCAACTATCAGTTTCGTTGGAATGTTAGTACACTTCATGGAAGCTAGCTTAAATATTTCTTCTTGTTTGAGGGGTAACCTAGAAAGAAGTCTAGCAAGCTTGTAGGCTTTTGTGAAAATTACGAAGGCAGCATCAAGCCATTGCAACATGACCTCCTCCCCTTTAATAGAGTATGCACACTGTTAAGGATATTCTTGGCTAATAACCGATTTTGTGGGTTATTGAGCAGAGTACCCTTTGAGTTTACACATGAAAGCGACTGAGAATGATTGTGCATAATAACAGTTCACACACAAACAAACTGGGTTTTGATAATATTTTACTTTTAGGGAAAAAGCAAAATCATAGTCCAAAAAACATTCCAAGTCATACACATATAAAGTGAAATAAAGATCACTTCAGGGATATTTTCCAATATAAGGTCTTCTTACCAGTTGTAGAAAAATAAAATAAAACAGATCTTTAGTTTCATTCAGGAACACAGTTCAATATAAAAACAGTCAATAAATATTAGAGAAGCAATAAATAACCATGATCAAGCAATGATCATGCAGAGAGATCAAATATAGAGTTACAGCATATCAGCAAGTAAAATGGTGTAGTGTCCACACAAACCATAATTCAGCTCTCCTTAAGTACATTGGCTACAGAGCTCAGCCAATCAGGATGCATGATGATGCAAGACAGTTTTTAAAGCTACATAATACATTTAGCTACAAACATACAATGTTGGTTTATATATTTCCTGACCAACCAGTTAGGCAATAATAATTTCCTAACATACCCAATGCATGGATAAAAGTGTCCTTATTTAACTGCCTCTATTCCTCATGCCTCTGACTAGCCTAAACCTATACACCATCAAGTTGGAATACATAAATAATGACAGCTAATAATATAGAGCAATCATGATATAAATGTAAAATTAAAATGCCTCTTCCATTTCACTGAGTGCAATAATTAGGCCTACAGCCTTCTAAGAGTCTGAGTTAAGCAGAGAAATAGAGCCAAGTTAGCTATTCAGTGTGGAAAGAAAGGGAAGATAATGACGAGCAGCAAGGTGGATGGATTCAATTTCAGTGGTGATAGGTGCACTGTTGCAAGACCTGAAATAGTAAGTTAGTAAGATAATCATGTGCTTTCTAAGAGTCAATACTGACTTGATGGCACCCAATCAATCAAATATGCAGTATATTTTCATATTTTTTCTTTTTATGACTCTGTAAATCTCTTCATTCAGGGTAGAGTTGGGACAACTGAATGGGGCTGAGAGTTGATTGGCCAGATGGCCTTCCTGATGCCTACACAGAGTTTGCGGTACATATTTTCTCTGTGACTTAAGTGAGACACATCTAGGATTGAATTCTCAACCTTTTGAATGGGAGGTAGGTTTCTTCACCACTAGGCCACCATGCCTCTCACGTTTTCAAATCTAATAAAATATTTTATTCTAGTACTTCATTCCTGACATCATATATTGTATTTATTATTTATTTATTTCATTTGATTTCAATGCTGCCTAACTCCAAACCAAGTCTGAGTGGCTCACAATGTAATTCTGCACATATCTACACAGAAGCAAATTCTATAAAATTCAATAGGATTTACTGCTGGATAAACGTATTGAGTAGCCTTCTTAACTTCCAACTTCCTTGGCCACTTACTGTAAATAATATTGATAATTTGAAGCCCAAGAAGAGAAAAAAGTTAATAGATTGGCAGATCCAAGGTCCTTTGAATACAAGTATAAACTTATTAGTATGCAGTCTGCTTTGATGTATAATAACTGATAGCATTTCCGTGAGCTGACTGATACAATGTGTTTCTTTTAATTGGAATGCATTTGTTTTAAGTAGTTTTTATAAATCTTTCTTGCAAACTCCTGGAACAACTTAACAAACTATTATTCCTGAACTTGTTACAGATATTTTCTTTACGAGTGTGGACTAAGATAAGCCTTGCCAGGAATGAAGAAACAGACATCTATTGTATGATATAAAATCAGGTATTCAAAACAAAACAGCTGGGCTCTGCTAAAGACAGAAATGGCCTGACACATTGTGAAATACCAGCAGTTGTAGGAATCAGCCTGTCCTGATTAGTTGTTGGGTAGGGGTGCCCAGCTAATGGGAAGAATATTCTAGCAATTTTTCAATGCTTCCAGAAAATAAAAATAGAAGATGATGAAATAATGTTTTCATTCAATGTCACAGCACTCTTCACATCTATAGATACAGAAGTAATGAAAGAAAACATGGTAGCGGTACTACACAACACACCCAATCTAACCAAATACATTAAGATTGAAATACCCAGAATCATGGACCTCATCAACTACTGCTTCACTAAGTGGTTTCAGGTAATGGACAGATGGACAGATATACCACAAATCAGAATGAACACCATGGGGTCACCACTCTCGGGATTCTTAGCAGAGATTGTAACACAACATCTGGAAATTATAGTACTTACCAAGCGCATGTAAATTATGTTAAAGAAACCAAAATATCTTTACAATCCCCAAGGCATGTCACAACTTTTGAGTACCCACAATGTTTGGAAATTGAAAGTTGAAAAATTTGACACATCCTAAGCCAAAAATATGAATCTGGTATGTAAACAAGTCCTATATCAAAATAAAAAAGGAACTACTAGAGACGACATGTTCAAAGGAATAACATTCACAGAAGAAAAAGAAAACACACTATGCTTATTGAATATTCTTCTCAGAAGAGGAGATGATGGCAAATTAAAAATGCAAATCTACTTAAAAATAATCCACACTAACCAAGTGCTGTGTTACCAAAATAACAACCCAATCTCCCAGGGGCTGTGTGAGAACATTATTCAGACAAGCAGCAACCTGTAAATTGAAGGTTATCTGTATAACTGTTGGCCCGTAGCTACTTCTTCATGAAATCTCATTCATGTTGCACTTGAACACTGATAAGTTGACAAAAATGAATTTACAAGTTTCTGCAAGTTTGTTGTATCATTTCGTTTTGTTGGAAAATGAATGCTTTGTGTTGCAATGTCAGGCTCATCTAAGAAGCACATAGTAATTTCTATGACCATTTGTTCTGTTACTATTTCTCTCTTACTTTACCACCATTTTTCAGATCATTTTATTGCTTGTTTTATTAAGCATTATTGAGTGAGATATATTCTAATCTAGTAGTATCGCTAGATAATAAAACTTCCTATTTATGACTGTAATCTCTTAATTCGGGGTAGAGTGCATGGAACTGAGCATTTTCTGGCTGGATGCCCTTTCTAAAGCCACACATAGTTTGCAGGAGATATCTTTTTCTTTGTGCCTTAGGACAGGAGTCCCCAACCCCCAGTCCATGGACCAGCATTGGTCTGCAGCATGTCAGAAAGTGGGCCACATGAACAAGGGAAGTACCATCTGCATGATGCAGGCAGCATGTGAAACCACTCATCCTCCAATCTGCAGAAAAACCTCTCTACATGGAACTGGTGCCCAGAAGATTGGGGGGGGGGCAGTGTCCTAGGAAACATCTGCTGCTGCCTAGTATTGAACTCTCAACCTTCTGAGTGGGAGGTAAGAGTCTTCACCATTTAGGCCACCATGCCACTCTATCAGTAGATATTACTCTGGGGCAAAAAGTGGGGAAAGCATACAGTATATGTCAGGAATTTCATTATTTTCTCCATTTTTCTTCTTTGATAATAAGGTCATGATTTTAGGGAAAGCAACCTGTAGTCTGCATGAGCAGACATGAAGTTTATATTCCTCTTCCTCCATTTGAAATTACAATGCTACTCGTTGGTCTATGGAATTGGATTATATGATAAACACACGGAATATTGTATTGGGTTTAGTAACTGTAGGAAGTTAGCACCCACCCCTTTCCTGGAAAAATTAAATATTTTAGGAAATATTAAAAAGGCAGAATATTATGTTTCCCTGGTTGAGAAATGGAGAAACATGTTTTAAAGACAAAGCAACTCCCACCTTCCTGCCTCCCCCCTCCTTTGTTAATGGGCCAGAAGCAGAAACTCAATCTTTGACAATAGGATCCATCTGCAACACAATAGCAACAGAAACTAACACAATGTGACCTAGGAATCTAGGACAGAAACTGACCACATGGCACCTGGGAAGATTACATCAGCCAGCAAGGCTAGCTAAGACCCCCACCCCCTGGGAGTCTGACAACGAATCAGGATACTCTTTTGGGGCCCCAGGAAGTTCAAAGCCAGAGAAAGCATAAAACCCGGGGACTCGCTGTATCTCATCCCTTTTCTGTTCAGGAACTCAAGCCATGTGATCCTGTCCACCTTTAAACCATCTTTCCAAGTAGTCTCCATGTTTCCAGTGTCTTTTTCCCCACTTGGAGCAGAACCCAGAAGGATATTTCTTCCAACATAACAAAGCAACAATTGCGAGGGGCAGGGGAAAAAAGTGCCTCAGAAATGTGAAGGTCTTCAGCATGAATTGTATTTAACTGGAAAATTACTGAAAATTTGGTATGCTTCTTATGCTGTGTAACCTGCGACGTAGAGGGGGAGCTGTCATTCTGATGTTTTGCTTTGTCTGATTAATCATTTTTAAAGCTGACGGTGAATGAGATTTTGCTTTTGTTTCCATCTCCTCAGTTTGTTTTAGTGACATGTCCCTTTTTTTCTCCTTTGACTATCTGGTGTGGACAGAGGAAGATGAATTTCTTCAGTGGCCTACTTGCAACTACCCATGTATTTCTTAGAGTAATGGAGTTTGCTAACCTGGAAACTGGATGAGCTGCTGCTGGTGAAAAAGAATGATTGGAACTGATGGGAGGACAATTGAATGCTGATGACTGGGAGAGAGGAAAAAGGAGTTTCTGAACAGCAAGCTGAGTTGCTTTGCATACAGATGGGGACTGCAGTCTGCTTTCTGCCGTGGTTCATTACAGGAAAAAGCACCAGAAAGAGGGAAACGGCAAAACTCTAAGGAAGAGGAACATTATGCTTATATACAAAAATGGCTAAAATATGACATCTTAAAGATGCAGTCAAGCCAGCCTAATCTGAAGGGGCCAGCTGTAGCCAAATAATTGCAAAGAATTATTTGTGAAGTAAAAATATATGTGAAGTAAATAAGGATTAATATTGCTGGGCAGATGCATGGGTAAAAGTGATATTGTTTTATTGATTTCATTACATTACATTAAAAAATATAGCATTTTAAATTTCTCTTGAATATCTAGTGATTTATAAGTATTGATGCTGCTAGATTAAAGCCTCAATTAATGTAAAAAACAGATTTGGGGGTATTGAAAATTTGGGAGTAGAGAATGATACAACTGGCTTAGATAGGTTCTGAAAACCTTAACCTGCTGTCCACTGAGCTCCTTGCAGATGAGCAGTGAAAAGAATGGGTGGGATTTTCTAGAAAAAAAAAGGACTCAGCAAGACACAGGATCAGCAGACCATGGGTTATCCACTGTTCAGAGGCTGCAGGCATAGTTCAACTTGTACCTATGTTTGCAATAAAAGCTTATGCTAGAGGAAAGAATGAGAAAAGGGGCATTTCTTCCCATTTTGAAGACTGAAAAAAAATTATATTCTTGAGAGTGAGAGATCTTTGAGTTCTTGAGAGTTCTTTGTCAGGTAGGAGTTGGAAGTGAGTCATGTTATTTGATATTGATGGAAAGATATACAAGTATTGCTTGATTAGAAAAGTCAAAGACCAATTAGATGAATGTTTGAACGAATGAATAAACATCCATAATTTTTAACTGCCAAAATTCTTCGAACTGATTCCCATCCAACCAAAAAATGTATTAAACTTTTAAAAAACTGGAGGTCTTTAAGAAGGGTTGGACAACCATACCATACCAAACCCTATACCTATTCCTGTTTGAGCAGGGGGTTGGATTAGAAGACCTCCAAGGTCCCTTTCAATTCTGTTATTCTATTATTTCTATGAATATTATCTCTGCTTGAATCTATATTGGAAAGTGAAATGGTATGTAAATACTACTGAGTACATTTATGAACATGGAAACAGTACTATCACTGGTGATTGCAGCTATCAGTTAGATATAAGCATTCCCTGAAAACTAGCATCCATACTAGAGAGCAGAAGGGCTGGGCATGTGCTGTTCTGGCAGCAGTGCTCTGATTTCTCAACAATTCAGAATGACACAAGAATTTACTTTAACTTGAAAGTATGAAATTGGATTGATTTAATCTGTGGCACCCATGTCATTTTTTCCCAGAGGGTTTGCTTTCTCTACCTTTCAAATGTTACTGCTGTGAAAACTCTGCCACCTAGATTGTGACAATTTTTCATCAGATGTCAACTAATGATGTTGCCAGCAATGGATATAAAGTGAAGTATTGATAGAAGAGAATATTTGTAGCTGGGGGTTGAACTGTGGGGGTCCTTGGTGCTCTCTGATCTTGGTGATTTTCTTGCAGTGTTTCATTACCAAACTAGGTAACACCATCTGTGCTAGTTCAGCCTTTCAAAGTGCTCAAGAGTGATGATCTGTTCAAGCTGCTCCTTGAGGTTTTCCAAGGTGTGCTGATATTTATTCAGTCTGAATGTGCACCCATGATCATGAGCCATATCATTTTTTGCCCACTCTCTTAGGCTATTTTCCATCCTGTTGGGCAGTTTATGTGAGGTTCATATAACAATAGTTTTTGAGTAGCAATGCATAGTCTCTGAGTAACTAATCAAATCATATAAGACTTGGTTATTTTTATTTTACATTTTGGTGCCAGCATCACTCTATAAGATTGTATGGTGCTACGCACCGGCTGAAAAGTTTGCTGAGTCCATTATAGTTTACAGTATATATGCCATATCTTTAAGAAAGATCTCTTATTCCTGTGTTCATCACTTGTATATCTTTGCAAGCTTGTGCCTAATGATGTCAAAGGCACTTTATTTTTTATACAAAATCTTATAATTATTAATAAGTCAGTAAGCAGAACAATGAACCATGCCACATCATAATCAATTGCACTGGAAAACACTCAGATAATTTCTGAAAAACAACCTAGACAATCCTTCTCCCCTCTGATCTTCAGCCAATTTAACAATTATGGACTGAGGATGGCCTCATAGTTTTACACTTTAACCATCCCTAAGTATAGAAGAGTCTTCTCCTTTGCTCGTTTCAACGTCTTGCCCTCAGCATTTCTGGACAGATGATTTAAGAGGCTCCTGATAAGTGAGCAGTTATGCCCCTGTGATAGAGCTGAGGTTGAAACTGTGGAGCATGTTCTTTTATACTGTCCTATGTATAACGCAGGCAGGACTAAATTACTGTCTCTCTTAGAAACAGATCTCTCTGGATCCAGTGCTAGTAATTTGACCTTATATTGTTTAGGGGATGGCTCCTCACACATTACTTTTCAGGTTTCTAAATTTTTTTTAAGAGCTGTAACTATTAGAAGAGAACAATGTAATTCCTCTCAGCCAAGGCTTCTGGTAGCCAACTGTTTATGATGTTACTTTTCTCACGTTCTTTTGCAATTATAATTGTATTTTGGTCTGTGACCGCAAATAAACACATATTATTATTATTATTATTATTATTATTATTATTATTATTATTATTATTATTAACCTAGACAATCTTCCCTGTTGTCCCCACTATTCCTCTTTTTGAAGCAGGAGCCTTTCAGGTAAAGCACTTTGTAAATGATGGCAGTGGTATTTCGGTCACAACATAGCAAAGGTCTTGAGTAGAATCAGCACAATAAAGAATGTAGCAATTGTTTCTAAATATGAGCTGCATGGCAAATCTTTAGAGAAAGAACGGTTACACATGAAAAGTTTGGAGGAAACTTTCAATCAGAACTGCACTACTTGTTCTTTGGGAAATGTGTTGAATTACCCCAAACCCAGCTACCCTGTACAATGTCCTTTGCTCCCTTCATTTCTCTCTTTATCCCTATTGCCCCTATAGAGGACTACTTTTCACTGCTGTTCCATCTCTTTCCTGTCCTAGTTCCTCACTTGTTGGCTGAAGCTGGAAAAGAAAAAAGTCTGTTTTCTGCAGATTGATGGAAATCCAGTATATGCAACTGGAATGCTATTGGTGATATGCTTTGGGGCAGGGACATATTCATGAAAAAAATAATGTGTGATCAGTGTGGGTATTTTATTGGTTATGGGAAAGTTCTATAAGTTAGGGATTTTGAGGATGCATTGTCTAGTGAAGGAAAAACGATTGATTCTTCTGTTTTAAATTTTCTATGTTGTAGTATAAATAAATAATTGTATACAAAAATATATAAATTTTATACGTTGTAGTATAGTCAACTGTGCATGTGTTAAGAGAAGAGTAGAATTAAATGATATTGAAACTGTATAGTTCAAATAAATAAGAATGGAATAGAATTGTTGATGGTTGTATTATTGCAAAAACTTTAATCAACAGGGATTATCTGAGTAGAGGGTAACAAAAGATCAGAAATGTTATTTATTTTGGGAAATTTCAGAATTATATGTAACATACCATACTGTTGGGTATTATCTATCAGATTAACTGATTTCATTGTCCTAGAAATGCAAGCCTATGAGATGACTCCTTAGAAATACAACCCATTGAATTATTGTAAAGTGGTCTGATTCAGTTATGATGAATTAAATATATACATAAACAAGAATGTACGGGAATGCACCTGAATTAATCTGGATTTACAAGAGTGATGTGTTGAGTGAAAGTTATCTAGAAAACAAATATAGAGTTATTTGAAACAACAACTTTCTTTTGTATCCTTGGGTGCCTTTTAAAATTTTTCTGACTATACACTGAACAAAATAAGCATATATTGAAGCTTCACATTTTATTAGTTTGCATACACATTGTTATTTTGCAGTACAGTGCCTTACAATAGCATTTCCAGTAAATTGACTCTTGTATATTTGCAGAAAATCTTCCAGTCTTCTAATTCTTAGAATATCAGTTAGCTACAGAGATGAAACAGCCAAAAGCCATTATTGTGAATTAATGTTGTGCAGACATCAGCTTGACTCATCCTGATCTATCAGTTAAAAAAGCAAAACAAAGAAGCACATGAAATCAGGTGACATTATGACAAGAATCACATATGTAATTTGACCATAATTTTCTTTGTTAGACCATTGCTAATTTTGCATACAGTATGATGTATACATTTTTAATTAAGTTTTATTAAATTATAAATTATAAAACATAGTTTTGAAGATCTTGCTCTGGCTATGGAGCTACTTGGAACATTTTGCCACAGCACACTGTAGAGACTTTTGATAGAATTGTCCATCTAGTATTTCCTGATTCCTGGTTTTACACAATTTCCTACATTTGGATTCTAGTATACGAGCTTTTCAAATGATCATGTTTATGCCAATGTACAGGAACTGAAAGATAATCATATTTTATTGTATTTCCTCATCAAATGTATACACAATCTATAGCAACATGCAAGCTTAGAGTTCACTTAACTTATAAATTTGGTAACAATTTCAGTGAGAAAGTGCAATATCTACTCTGAAGCAGAAGTCATAATGCATTGTAATCACAGGTTTTAAATTTTCTTATAACTTTAGTGAAAGTTGCCTAAAATTACCTAGAAATGGAGTACAGAAGATGAAAACAGACAGTACAATTATCTTTCATCAGACATATGATTTCTAATAGCTGAAAATCTTCCAAAGTATAGGGCCTTTCTGTTACTGATACAGATCTACACTGTTTCTACTTTTTATGCTAATGCAAACTTCAATATATTTTCTAGTAGTGTACAGTACTATTTTTCGGGTAGGGAAGTGGGGATATTTACTTCTTAAAAAGAAAAATACAGAATCTACACAGTACCTTGTCAAAATGTGACACAAGGCAAAAGGTATTTGTGAAATCTCAGGATTTAGATAACTTCCAAGGAAAAAGAAAAGCCAATTTTAAGATTTCTGTAGTGCCATTCTTAGTATCTGACAACACCTCTGTCAGGAGCTCTTTCAAAACATCTTGGTATTTTTCCAGCTGTTTGGAGTTCAGATGTATTCCAATTTCTACTGGAGCAATCATCTATGATGGAGAAGTTGGTTAACATATAAGGCAAGCCAACATTTTAACCACTCATGTATATTAGATAAAATTCCCATAAATGGGAATTTATTATTGATGAATATTATTGGTAAAGGGGTTTCTCAATTCAGATTTTAGCTTGATGATGTGACCTGTGAAATAGGGTTAAACGGCTTTTCTCAAAGGGTGATTATGAAACTCAAGTGTTTCAGTGTTTTTTCTTCTTACAGGTTTTGATAGTTTATCCCTTTTTGGAGTGCTTTAGGCCATAGTCCAGTTCACAATGAGGCATACATAGCAGAGACTGTTGAACTACTGGACTGTGGTTGATTCAAACATCTGGAATAGCAAGAACATTAGCTATACACAAGAAATATGAAATTCCTCAGGTGGCATGGAAAAATCACTCCTGAAAATGTAAAAACTCCCTATGTTCAGAGAATAGAATTCAAACAAAACAAACATATTTGCTCCTGTTGCTTTCTTTCATGGTTTTTGAACATTTTAAATAAGTAACGCAGAAGGATTAAAGAGAATCATGAGAGATGTAATAATTTTGGGATGGATTGGGACATTTTAATGGGCTCTTGTGGTTTGTATGCAGTCTTTTGAGAGAGTGAGACAAGATTAATTTTCATAATTGCATAATTGCACCCTTTGGATGTTATCTGCTGGGACTTGCTAACAGTGAACGGTAGATACTATCTACATTTTCAGAATAGTGTTGCTGGCGTTATGCAGATGAAATGGGGAGGAGGAAATAATGGGTACAAAATTGAAATGAAGGCACCTGAATTACTTTTTCAACATTTTCAACATTATAGAACAAATGTTCTATATCTTCCTTCATACTGCTGGAAATGGTGTGATATATGTAAACGTAATGCATGCTAGAAAGTCTAGTGGCACAAAAATATGGAGCAAATTCAAGGTGCATCACTTATTCATCTAAAGCAAATATACAAAAAATAGGACAAGATGCACAAGTTGTCAGTTGAAGGCAATAGTTACAGGTAATCAGCATATTGGTGGGTGAAAAAACAGAATTTGTATGCCAAGCTTAAATTCACATTGCATTTCCTTTTCCTTGTTCTGATTATTTAAGTAAGAGAGCAAGGATACATTAATCCGAAATGATACGGCTTGAACAGTGATATGTATACCTTGATGTGCCTATGTAACACCTCTATTCAAGAGCTGCAATGGCTATTAGTTGGCTTCTGGGTGCAATCTAGGGTGTTGGTTGTCCCTTCATGGTTCAGTGCCTGGATATCTGTGGACCTCCTTCTCTCAGTAACATCTGCATGCCCAATAAGATTAAGATGGCCAGGCTTGTTGCATTGAGTCTTTTCTCATGAATTGTAATCTGCTGGGACCTTGAAAACATGCCTTTCTTGTTGCGGCTGCTGCACTTTGGAATAGGTTGCCTACTAACATCAAAATGGCCCCTTTTTCCTGGCCTGCAAAATGTTCATTAAACCTGGTTACTTATTAGGGCACAGGGACTGGAATTTTATGACTGCTGACTTGGTTTTTGAGTGCGGTATTTCTAGAGGTTACATCTACCTCTTTTCATTTGTCTTCAAATTTCAATTTTCCCCCCAAAAAGAATGTTAACTAATAGAGGAAAGTCAGAAAAGGACAGTCTAAGGCAAATTAGCTATTTAAGAATAATCAGATAAATGATCCAGTACAGACAAATGAGATTAAAGGAAAGTGGAAAGTCAGTACAGAAACCTTTTATAAACAGAGTAGAGTGTCATAGAAACAGTAAAAGACACAGAATCTATTCCTGTGCCTGCTGTATTAGAAACTGAAGCACAAGAGGCAATAGATCACCTGTCAAATGGGAAAACACCTGCTATAGATGAATTAACAACTTGGTTGCTTAACGCTCAGTATGAAACAAGACCGTGCGGCCTAAAGATTGTGAGAGAATGATGTACATACCCATACTGAATAATGGAGATACAATAGAATGCGCAAATTAGCAAACCATTGGCTAATTTGTCTCACAAGCAATGTTTTGCTTAAGATTGTACAAATAATCAGACAGGGAGAGATAAACCCCACATAAACAAGCAGATTTTAGAAAAGGCAGAGGGACATGAGGAAATGATTATCCATAAGATTGGTACAGGAGAAAGCAAGGGAATTTAATTGACTTTACCTTTGCTTTTTTTTTTTTTTTTGAATAGAGTGAGGCATTGTACTGAACAGCTCACGATACACTGCAGAATAAGGAATGGCTAAGGGGTGTGGCAGAACACAGGATTATTCATATGAAAAATATTTAAAATGAACTGGAAGCTACTGTAAAAACTGAGTTTGAAGACAGAATGTTTCACAGTAATGAAGGGAATAAGGCAAGAAGGTAGATATAACAAATATATTATAAAATTTATTATTTATTTATTTATTATTAATTAAGCTTGTATGCTGCCCTCTCTCCGAAAAGGACTCAGGGCGGCTCACAGACGTTAATTTTTACAAGCATGAATCAATATTTAAATGTTAAAATTATTAAAATTCCCCTTAAAAACCCCTTTAGTCCCATCCAGCCTGGCGAAATAACCATCTTAAGGTCACGGCAGAAAGAGCGCAGGTCAGGGGCCACCCGGAGCTCCAGGGGGAGTTGATTCCATAAAGTGGGTGCGCCCACAGAGAAAGTCCGTTCTCTAGGAGTCAACAGTCGACAAAGCTTGGCTGATGGTTCAACTGAATGTTCAACTGAATGAGACAACTGGCATTAAAATCAAAGATCAAATGAAATATTTGAAATGACACACATTTTTTAACTGAAAATGTGTATTTGTGCATGCGCACACCCAGGTACACCTTTAAATAAGCTTTGACTCCTGGAAACTGTCTGGACACGTCCCTGCATTTTTCTTGGCCAGATTTCAGAAGTGGTTTGCCATTGCCTGCTTCCTAGGGCTTAGAGAATGTGACTGATACAAGGTCACAACAGCTGGCTTCATGCCTAAGGCAGAACAAAAACTCATGGTCTCCAGTTGCTAGCCTGGTGCCTTAACTAATACACCAAACTGGCATTCTAGCTGACAGTAGAGAAATTTGACAGGACTTAAGCTGAAAGGAAAAATGGAAATATTCTGGGTTGATATTAAATATTAAGAAGACAGTAGTAAAGTCAACCAACATTTGGTGCATTCACAGTTGACAGTGAAGGTAGCAGTGTCAATGAAAGTAGGGTTGACAATATAGAGGCAAGGGCTGTTTGCTAGAAATTCATATATTTTATATAAGATATGCAAGTCACAGACAGCTGACAATCTCTGAGCAGGTGAAAAAGAAAGTACAGTATTTATATCCAGTCATACTTGAATTCCTTTAATTCTTTAGCACTCTGACTCCAGAAAGAGAAGTTTTTTCCGGGTTTTTTGTATTCATTCACTATCCTCTTGTTCTTTTACGATGGGTGGATGTATATATTATCTGCATTTCTGCTATCCTGTCTAGATAAGTTCTTTCAAATTAGGCTGGAATTTTCCTCTCATTAAGGATATGTGTCTGGTAAATAGTTTTCTTGGGCTAAAGAATAGTTAAAACAGAAACTGTGTTAATCTTAGGGGAAAGCAATAACAATGTTAGTCAAGAATATGAAGGTTGAAGATGTCCCCATGACTACAAAATTAGAATGGTTGATATTATGGTTTTTCTAGTCATGATTTAAAAGATAAGCATCTTCAAATGATGGCTTTGGAGACAATAAAATGAACAACAAGTGTAACAAACACTTATTCCTGGCCAGATAAAGACTAGTTGCTCCTCTAAGATCAGCAAGTCTCATACTTGGAACATAGGATTTAAAAGATGATGGACTAGAAGAAAACTACAATGGGTTGGTAAGACAGAAGGTAAAAAACGGTGGATGGACAGAGCCAAAGAATGTCGCTGGAAGATCTAAGGATTGTTCAAGAAGGGGGTATTTGTCCATATTGTTGCCAGGTTATTAACTGGATAATTCAGTATTACGTTTAAATGAACAAGTAGACTTTTCCCCTTCTCTCTGATTAATGGGGGAAGTAGACTTTTCTGTCACTGATTACTTGAACTCATCAATGATAACATCTGAGTCAAATGAACTGAACTTCATGTGAGCTCAAAAGAAAAGAAATGAACATTCATATTTGACTAGTGATTTATGATAATCTTTCTTTCAATCAACTCAAGTATATCTCATTTTGAAGACTAGAATAGTTTATAATAATAATAAAAGTATTTGTACTGCAAGGGAACTTTTATCAGCTAAAGTGTTTTTGGAAACCTACAGGATATCAAGTTGTGCAAAAAAGAATAAAGCAGATCCTGCTTGCGAATGTCTCACTCTAAGAATATTGCAATAAATTTGGTTTGCATTAGGTTTCCCTGTATGTAAGCCTCCCGATACACTGATATCTCAGAAAAGCTGTCTTGCTATAGCTACCTGCTTAATTGTCATAATCCAAAGAATAGTATACCTTAATTACTTGTCCTTCATCTTCTGAAAATTCAACAAAATCTCTTGTGTCAAGCGATTTCTTCTGTGCTTGATTCTTTTCTTTTTCCTGGAGATGTATGGAAGGATACAATAATTAAGTAGGCCAGCTTTTGGGCACATAATGTCAGAAACATAGGTGATACAGTTGTCAATAGACAGTTCCCTTAACAGCATGTGTTTAAAAACTATTTTTAAATTCAGAGTCCTGGTTTACTTACTGAAGAATATGACCCACAGGCATACCACAATCTCTTCATCATTGCATCAAATCATAAGCTCAATTTTATTTCCTGTTCTACAAATTAGATCAACTTTTGCAATTTGATGTTGTACAGGTAAGTTAGGCATCAACCCGTAATTCCAGTTGACCTGACCAAAAGTAACATGCAGTACATTTGAGGGAGGCACAAAGTTGATAAATGCTATAAATCAGATATTCCTGTGATGCAGATTCTTTGGCGTACTCTAATCTATTGAATCGATAAGAGCTAAAACACCGGAAGTGCTTTAGTTCTCATAATCATTATATTGTGGTGGAACTAACTGTAACTTACAGCTAATTCTTGGGCTTTAAGATCTTTTCTTATACATTTAGCTGACTGCTGAGCTTCTATAGAACATGTTATGACTAGTGTAAGGAACGTTTTTCATGCGGAGGCCAGTGTTGGTTATTGGGTATTTTGTTAGTGTGCCACACACCAAACAATGGAGAAAGCCAGGATGTGAAAGTGATTAATTAGACAGGACATAGGTTAATTAGATTAATGTAATGCTATTAATACATTGAAAAACAGTCATAGCATATTGATCCATGAAGAAAATGCATGCATAAATAATACATTTATATGGACCAACTATACTTTTCTCCTTCTGTCACAAACAAAATTCACTTGCATCTTTTGAAGATGCTGTGAAGGTAACTTTCCAGGTTTTGGAAGATTTCTGTGCCCTGCTTTCATTATACATATATCATACATGATTTTTTTATATATCTTAATAGGCATTTTCTGAGAAAGTATATTAAGCTTTTCTCAGAGAATATAGACAGTGGTCTGCTCAATTTTTGCTTAAAGAAATTCTTGTTATCTTGTCTCCTTGGAATTAATTTGGTAATGCACATGGGTTCATTTGGATGGTGTGACAACTGCCTCAGAGACTGAACCCAACAATGCCAAGACCCGAATAATCATAACTCTTTAAGAAATAGACAATTGTTCTACTTCAGTGAAATTTGAAGGCAGGAAGCAAATCTAAATTATTAATCTCAAAGCCAAATTCTGATTCTAGACTCTAGCTGGTTTCCAATGATTAGAGAATAAAATGATAGTGAAATATCACTAGAGAAGGACAAAATAATGCAGTAGAATGGTGAACAGATAGGATTAGAAGAAGCAGAAGGAAATCCAATCACTAGAATATAAGAAGATATCCCACTCCAAGTCAGACATTGGTCAATTTAGCTCAGTATTGGCTAAACTGAGTAGCTATTGATCTTTGGAGTTCTGGATAGAAAAAGGATGGTCTTATTGTTCAGATCTTCTTGGAGTTCCCTGGAACTGGATTTAAAACTCAGCCACATTCAGCTACATATAATTTCTGGTCATTGACCCATTTCTCAAGAGGCTCACCTGCATTCTTCTGAAATCTTCACGACTATAGAAGGCAAGATACCCTTCACTCTCTTTAGCCAACATGGCCGTTATGTAGAGGAGCAGAAGACTTGTTATCACATTTTTTGGAACCATCCTGAAGCTTAAAAAAATTAATTTAAAAGAAATTAATAATAATGAGAAAAATAACACTAACCACCACAGATTATGATTTTTCCAGGCATCTTTCTTTGACTTCTGAGTCCATATTTGTCTAATATTTTCAACTGTGGGTGTATATTAGCTAGAAAAGATTGTCTTAGTTAAAGTTAAGCAATTGTTTCTTGTTCCTGGCTGGAAAGAACCTTCCACAAATATGATAACTATGAAATATAGCTCTATGGCTTCACTAGACTGTTTCACTGGGGTTATTTAGGCAAAAAATATTTTCTTTAGGCCTTTTGACTCTCTGCAATTCACATGTCAATTGGCACATCTTTCTAAATTAGTTTTTCTTTAATTATATATTTGTGTGGGGAAAAAAGAATTTTTGGTGAGTCTGTCTAATTTGCTAAACCCGAAACCATGTTTTATCAGCTAAAATGGCTGGGTTCACAAAACCTTTCTTATACAAGAACAAAAGAGTCACTTTAAGACTTGACATACAATATGTGTACAGGTCAAAACCAGATGCTAGTTCCCAGTTATGAGATCAATGTAGGATTATCTGTGTATATATAGCTTGCAGTCACATCAGCCCTTTCTTTTAGAATTCTAATTGTTTTACTGCAGCAAATGAAAAAGGGAGTTTTACCTCTTTCCCCACTGTTTTACAAAACAAGAGAAATATTCTCTTGTACTTCAGCCTAAATCATTCTCTTTTTCCTAAAATTCAATAAGAAAAAATAAAAACTGCAAGCCATACTCTTAATAAAGCATGTCATTAACATCTTATTTATACTTTTTCTTGCTAATAAAGGAGAATATTTGTGGCTCAGGGTCGACATGTGGGTCCTTGATGCTCTCTGAGCAAGAAAACAAACAAGTTCAGAGAGCACCAAGGACCCCTCATGCCTTATTTGGTTCAGGTTTAGCATAGTGCTTAATTCCAGCCATTATTTTTCAGTACACCATGGTTCAATGTGTCTTAGCATATGCAAACTAAATGGTATGTTCAACCTGTACTTTTCAGATATTTGTGGACTTCCATTTCTATTATTCCCAAGTGAACATGACCATTTCACAATTTAATCTGTATTGACATTTATTTGAACATTACAATTAGCATTTTGATGGCGCATGCATAATGACTGAATTTTCACAAACCAATCTTCAGAGGCAAAAACTTCTGCCAATAGATTTAGGTGCTACTTTAGACTCAGAAATTCAGTTCTTCCCAATCACTATCATTCATGTACATATATGTATTATGTATGTATGCATGCATGCGTGAATGTCTGTTTTCCAACTGCTTTCTCTAGTCTGGCACTTTCAAAATGTGAGGACTACTAGTCCATGTTGGCTGGCAATTCTGAGAATTTTAATCACAATATGTTCGCTTTTCAGTATAGAATAGGAATTAAAAAGAAGATGAACAAGACTTATTTATAAGGACACTTTTTCATGTTATTCCCGCATTGGTATTTGTAGTCTAGGGTGTAAGAGGTTAAGTGCCAACTATCTTGACTATCAAAGACAAAATGTACCAGTAAATACATTAAACAAATAGCATTTTAAGTTGTAAATAGTTCAAAATATAATTATGATTTTGATAAATTCTTATTTAAACTCAATAATACAAAATCTCTTTTTTAGGCTTGTAAATCACCAATGCCCTACTGATATGCAATTGTAGCCCTTTTAGATGTATTTAGAAAATAGTCTTCTCTGAGCTGAAAACCAAGTCAAAAGCTCCAAGAAATACTTTCTCTAAACCAGTATTTTTTCTAAGTTGCTGAGGGACATCTGTGTTTGCCTCATACCTTGGCCATATTCCAATATTGAAAATTTACCTTAAAATTAAACTGTTCAACAACTAAAATGCACTTTCAAAAACCCTCAATTGTTTCTTACATCTGTTCATTCTCGAAAGATGACTAGAGGGAATCTTCTAATTAAGGAACACCTGATTACGGTGGGGGGTTTCAAATTTTTTTTACTACCGGTGCTGTGGGTGTGGCTTGGTGGATGTAGCATGGCTTGGTGGGTGTGGCTTGGTGGGCATGGCAAGGGAAGGATACTGCAAAATCCCCATTTCCTCCTAATCATTGGGACTCGGGAGGCAGAGTATACTTGGGGGCGGGACCAGTCAGAGGTGGTATTTACTGGTTCTCTGAACTACACAAAATTTCTGCTACTGGTTCTCCAGAACTGATCATAACCTGTTGAAACCCACCTCTGACCTGATAGTGTGATTAGATTAAGCAGAAGGCTACTTCTGGATCCTCACGTCATTCTACCTTTTTTTGGATTGCTTAACAGAACAGAGTGAGTTAGATCACATTTACTATTAAGCTATAGCTCAAGCTTTACAAACTGCAGTGTTTGAGTTAACATATCCTGTTATTCCAGATTCAATCAAATCACACAAAAGTTTAGTGGAATGTATGATTCCAGCATGGAATAATTCACATGTAATTCTAAGATTGGGGCCATCCTTAGACTTACACAGTCTTACCCCATTTATTTCTAGATGCAGGCAAATGGTTGGCTGTTATTATATCCAAATCAGCAAACTGGTATTTGGCTGACATATTACACCAATTTACATTATGGTTCAATGCATCATGTGAACCTGGTTTATATTCTATGTTTGTCCTCCAGACCAGAATTGGAACTTGTTTCAAGCAAAGTTCATGCATAGCTTGGTGGGCAATCAAGCCTAATTTCTCACAATCCAGAGAAACAAAGCAGAGTGTGCCAAACCTGAAAATCAGGGTACTGGAAAACTCAAGGAGATGAGAAAGGAAGGAGTAGAAATTGTCCCTAGTATATATATATATAAATTGATCCATGCCTGTAGTTGGGACAAGAGATTAGAGGCTCTGTTTTCTTCTCTAGTACTAGATTATTCGCTGATGAAATAAAGACTGAGGGATTTTGCAAACCCACTGGGCTGTTACTAAGAAACAACCACATTTATGACTGAGTTTCAAGGCATTTGAAACTGTCACTCAGCATTACTAAAATGAAATGTTTATTGTAGTTTTAAAGCTGTATTTCAGAATATTTAGGTATTTAAATGGAGAACTTCGTAGCATGGATTAGTCTTTTTCATTTTTTCTTATAATTCATCCCCTGATGAGAGAAAAGTTCTGGTTTTTGAGAATTTTGTATCATTGTTATTATATTTTCAAGTCTCTTCTTTCTTCCATACATTTTGACAAAGGGATGAAAAAACTCAGACAGCTGTAGTGAGAAGAAATCTAAAAATACCGTACATCTGGTCAATTTACATTACCATATTTACATTAGTTGCTTAATTCCTTAATACACCTTGATAGGTTATACGGCCAAGAACATGGTTTATCACTCCCACTCTATAGGAACCTCAGTTTAAGGGACTGTTATAAACTACTTTCAACATGACTGGACAACAATACTGCATTGCAAGGAACGATTATGTAAACCATTTTTAGTTTTAATTATTAAATGTTCTTTCATGAACAAACTTAATGAAGTGTGGTCAAAATACTTAGAAGCTTTAATCCTGAGAGTTAATTAATTTTTTAAAAAGTGCTTTCACCATTATTTGGATACTGCTCTTGGGTCAGATTTAATTCCAATCAAGCCTTCATGTACTAATAATGCTGTGCAGTTTCTGAAACCAATATTGTTAGTACTTAGGTTAGGGTAGAAGAAAAGGAATTAAATATATCGTATACGCAGTATTTTTACAATATATATATAATTGGATGTGGGCTTACAGTGCATTCAAAATCCACACTATGTATTGCACCCAAGCACCATTTTTTCCCACCTTTCAAAGACCAAGGATATTTCTGTTGAGGTAAGGCAAGAAACTATGTTTAATTTATTGTGGTGATTTTACTTAAGAGCATAGATTGGACCTGAGTAATTAGATACTGATTAGAGACCTGAGTAATTAGAGAGTAAGTCCTATACTTACTCTCTTGTTCACTTTAATTGATTCCACTACACAAATATCAAAAGACTGGAATTTAGCCATTATGGTGTCCATCTATAAAAAAATGTAGTTGAGAACTACCTGCAGCTATTGACCCATCAGCCTTTAAAGCATACAATAATAAATAAGATATAGCCTAAATATCTGTGAAATAAATTGGCTGATTTATCTTTTCAGAAACACTTGATAATTCAAAACTATTATTTAACTCAACATTAAGACTTTTTGCCTGCTCCTACTTCTCATGGACACAGTTTTCACTGTGTGTTGCAAATTAGAAAATATCCAGTTTTACTTATTATCAGGGTGCACCAATCTGTTACGATTCTGGGCAGTATACGAAATAAACAGTTAAAATACAATAAAGACACCACACTTCTCAAATGTCCAGAAAGGACCAACAATAATTTAGAAAAACGAGAACATTATACAAGGAATTCTATCACCCACTCTGACCCATAGCCTGCAAATAGGGCTTCATGAATCAGAGTGTGAGCAAAAGCTTTTCCTTTACTATAATACTATAATGCAATGAAATATAAAACAAAATAAACACCATTTCATGAGCAGCTGTTTCATGTCTGAAAATGGATGCTAGAGCCCAAAGCCTCAGAGTGAATTTCTGGATATTGCTTTGAGCCAATTGCACCATAAAGCTCAGTGAACCAGAATCATGGCTTCTGGTTTGCCATGATTGAAAAGGGGATACTTGTAACTATATAATACAATCTGCTTCCTGCTTTGAACAGTGCAAACTACCTTTGCACAAATACATTATTGTATTTGTCATCTCATCAGGGCTCAAAATCAGTTTATTTCTTTTGCTTGTTCTGGATTTTCCTTGAGATTTTCCTCTTAGGGCAGGAAAAGCTTTCTAGTTTCCTTTAGTCTGATTGGTTACATCCCTGAATGCCTCTTCATTGCTTGGCTACCTGGACCCAACTTCTCTACATTAATATTCTGATTATACCTTCCAAGCAAACAGTGTGTTTCCTGTTTGTAAATTAGCAATATTTCCAAAACGAAAGAGTCTAAATTGTTATCTTGGGAGCAGGATCCACTTTCATTGCCCTCTTTTCTGATCCTTTAGGACAGAAAGAGTGGGAAAACAATACTAAAGAGACACAAAGGCTCAGGAAAAATCTTTCTGTTTTGTTTCACAATTGCTTTTGCCTCTAGAATATTGTCAGCCTAGAGAGACCCAACAAGGTGTTGTATTTGCCACTCATATTTTTGCTTTTTATTTGTCCTTTAAATATTCATAGATTTCATGCTTTGTGAAATATCCAACTGGCTGATATTTCTCCAAAGTAGAGTTGTGTTTTCTTGATCCCACCCTGATCCAGATCAAAATTTTCCCCATCTGCTATTTGTAATGGAACTAACTGAAGAGCTTTCTTTCCTTAGTGAGCAGTAGGCACATAATAGAGAAGAGCTTCCAACTCATTCAGGACCAAAGCAGGAGATTATAGCTCCCAAGCCAGCTATTTGTTAAACAAAATTAAGCTATAAGAGAAACAGACTGCAAATATCACTCCTTCTTTGGCTTTGAGTCATATCAACTATTTAGAGATTGTTGAGAATCAAGTACTGATTAATAAGGCATTAGATTTTATAAATTTACTTTTGTCAGGTCTATGTACAAGACTATTATAAGATGAACAAATGTAGTTTAACTTATCTCTATGGTAATTTTAGCATAGTGTTTAAATTTTGCCCTACAAATTTTACAAAATATTCATATAAGGAGAAATAGGAGAATAGCAAACACAATTGTTTTACTGAAAAACTTTCTAGCATAGAAATGAATGTGCAGAATGCTTACCTAATGAAAACCTTGTTGTCTTCTTCTTCTTCTTCTTCTTCTTCTTCTTCTTCTTCTTCTTCTTCTTCTTCTTCTTCTTCTTCTTCTTCTTCTTCTTCTTCTTCTTCTTCTTCTTCTTTTGCAGATATTCGCCTTAACTGAGGTTCTCTCCTATCTCTTCTCTGTAATCACACAGCTTTTTTATAATCCCTCTCAGGGATTATATGATGTCACCTCATGACATCAACAACTGTTCTTGTTGGCACCCAGAGCCCTTGAGGAATCTGGGGTGATTGGATTCACAGGAATATAAAACTGGCCTGTTTAGCTGGGATTGGTAAAATATCTGAGTTTCTAATTCACATTGATTGCTGCCAATGGAAATTCTGAGCTGTGTTTACATTGCCTTTTCCTCCTTCCTCTAGATAACATAATCAATTTATCTATGTAACTGTAGGCTACAAAGCATGCCCAATAACCTTAGAATTTAAACATCTTGATATATGTCACAAACCTCTTCCATGAGTATTATCACTAATGCTTTTAATTTTATGTTAGCTGGTTGCATGGTTAAGGAGTTAACTTGACTTCCAGATTACTGTATATGTCAGGTTTTTCTCTCTTAAATTATACAGAATCCCATGAAGATAGTACAGCCTTCTTTTAAAGCAGGCATTTAAATGTTTATCAATTTTCATGCATTGTAGAAAATTATAGCTTTCAGTGTATCCCACCATTTATTCAAGTTTTTGGTATTATAAATAAGGTGTCACACTGTAATTATGTGAACAATGAGATTCTACAAGTCAGATATTTATGTTGATGGGACATCATTTATGATGTCCCAAATTATTGCCCAAAATAGAATATGCCATATAGACATATTTAATTCTGCATATCACTAGGAATATACTTACCAGTATGTTGCCCAAGGATGCATTTAATTTATTCTTGACTACTTTTGTTTGATATGCTATACCTGTATAGGTATGATAAGTGTGTGTAAAAGGCTAGTTATAGCTCTTCAAATTATTTTTCATAATCTATATTCATAATTTTAAGACCAAATCTAGAAGTTTTTATGATTTATTCATGTCATTAGTATAAGCATGTATATGCAGTCCTGATTTTCTTCTAAGCATGAAGGAAACATACTTCCTTTACATAGCTGGAGACATTATGGAAAGCTAGTCTAATCTTCCTAATTTACCACTAAAAATGAATGGGGCTGCATTTTGTATTTTGAATCTGGACACTACCCAGACGAATAGCTTTCTGCTGAGGCTGGTAATATATATAGGATTGCTTACCTGGGAGAGGGAGAGGGAGAGGGAGAGGGAGAGGGAGAGGGAGAGGGAGAGAGAGAGAGAGAGAGAGAGAGAGAGAGAGAGAGAGAGAGAGAGAGAGAGCATTAGGATTAAAGGGGTGGGGAAATACTGAGAAGGATATATTTTTAAAATAATAGGTGAACTTTACATTAGAAATGGCTCTTTGAAACTCTCCAAATTCTCTACTCTGTTTATGGGTTGGGAAATTGGGATGGCCGTGTCTTTCTTGAGAAATTCTAAATTAGTTTTGAGGCTGTGGCTCAAATGGTAGCGGAATATAAGACAGGCAAGTATGGTAAAAATTGTTTGCTTCTTCTGTGATGGCTGACAATGGCTCAGATCAACGAGGTCCAACAGTGGAATTTCACCCAGGTTTTATGACCAGTTTCCACCTATCGTCCTAGTCAATAATGTGATGTTTGACATAAAACACTCTCTAAAAATGTATTGGTAGTTAAGGCACTCCCCAGAGCCTTTTGCATTTATTGTGGTTTATTGCAAATCTTATAAAGTGGCCACAGCTGTAAACCTCCAAGAAGGGCCAAATAGCTTTGCTCCTAAGAAGTTTGTATGTTCCTCTGACAAATTTGTGACACCAGTTTTCATTTTAATTGAGTTTTAATTTTTTACAGCTATGATGGATGTGGTTGTGAGACAGCAGATGGTGTTGGGAACAGCAAATTAATTATCAGGAAAGGTCATTCTTTGAAAGCACAAAATCTTTCACATCTACTCCCTCCTTTTTCTGCCAGAGAAATGTGTCTGAAATGTGCTGCCAGTCATATCAGGGGCAGTTTTTAAAATAAGAAGAAAATAGTAGATCAATCATGTTTGTAACTATTAGTGTCGGAGAACAAATTCACTATGTAGATGCTGTTTCCATAGCATGTAATTTTGGGGCAAAATGAGCACTTTTGTTACCTGATGTAATCTACTGAGGAACCATTCATTATAGTAGCACAATAGTTACGTATTTGTAGCATGAAAGGAAAAGAAAAATCATAGCTCGCAAAAGTTGCTAAAAAGCCAGAATTAAATTTAATGGAACAAAGTTTTTGTATCAATGTGATTCATAATATTTCCTCTTGATGTCGTCAGTATCAAATGTTTTTGGTAGTTTCCAAGCCATGCGCAATGTTCAGCTAGCTATTGAAATCATCTTTGCAGGTTCTCTGTGCCCTATTGACATCAAGATAGTTGGAATAAGGGGGAAAAGTCCTTTTCAGTGTCTGCATCCTGGTTTCTAGAACTTCTCTGGCTTATGAAAACATGGATGGGCAAAATAGCTGTCCCTTTCTGTCCCCTGGACTCTGCTACATGGTGATTGGCTTGAAGAATTTAGATTGCATTACAGGTAGTCCTTAATTTATGACCTTTGACCAAGTTGAAGTTGAAGTTATGAGGGTGCTGAAAAAAAGTGACTTATGATGTACTGACAACTGTCACAGCATCTCCACAGTCACATGGTCAAAATTTTGGCACTTAGCAGCCAGCCTATATTTATGATGGTTGCAGCTAGCCTATATTTATGATGGTTGCAGCATCCTGGGGTCATGTGATCACTATTTGCAAGCTAAGCTTCTAACAAGCAAAGTTAATGCAGGAAGCTGGAGTCACTTAATGACCACATGATTTACTTAACGGCCATGATGATTTGTGTTAGATCGGTGCAAGGCAACAGGTGCTAGTGAATTTCAGCACCTTTTTTATTTCCAGTAAAGTGTGATTGCGCTCTGCTGGCTGGGCTGCCAGAGCTCGCCTTTTTAAGGAGTCCCAGGCAGGCCAGCTAGCCAATGACAGTAGGTTAAATCTCCCACAGTCCGGACAGCCAATCAGCGGTGAGCATGAAACCTTAGGTAGATTCTAGCCAATCTGTACATAACACCTTGTTAAAGGACCTCAGCATAACAGGTTGTAAAATTGGATGCAACTCACTAAGTGACCACCTCACTTAATGACAGAAGTCCCAGTGCCAATTGTTGTCATAAATTGAGGGTTACTTTTAATTCTTTATTACATTAAAAAAAAACAAACCTCTATGTCAGTATTAATGAACAAATTATGGAAGCCTCCCATGGCTTCATAAATCACAAATAGTTAATGCATTTATCCACATGCAAGTGGTTTAATATTCAACAAGTGGTACCAAAAGCCACTGTGCAAATTAAATATAGTGTTGTGTTATATTGGGTTGGCTGGGTGTGCAGCAAAAGTAAGCCAGAAAAATCCTGAGGCATTGTTAGAATATGAAGATAGTGAAGGTACTTTTCCTTGAACAACACACAACAGGGAAAAAAGGGAAAGAGATCCTGCTGCCAGGTAATCTTCATGGAAGGAGCACTGGGAGAACATCAAAAGTAGAGAGGTCAGGGATCAACGAGTTTGGGAAAGGAAATGGAATTCCTTCTCAGGAATTTTCTTCCTGAGAAGGAAATGGGGGTATGTTTATCTGTGGATAAATGTGGATGGATGGAAGATACATTTGTAGGAAAAAGAAGAATTTAGGAAATGATGTGACTTTGTGTGATTGATCCCGAGATAGAAATAATGTAGCATAATTAACTATATGATGATCCTGAATGAGAAAGAGTACGGGGAGTGAAAGCTCTCCCATCTCACGAGGAACTTCTAGTTTTAAACAGATGGTTGGGAAACAAACTGATCTCTTCTGAAAACCAGACACATTCTAATCCAAGCAACATTTGCAGACTGTGTCAGCTAATGCATAGATACATTCTGGACAACAGCACAGACTGCTTTATCTGTGGATGTTCAGCTTTGCTAATGAAGAAAAGTGCCTTTGGCAACTTTTAATACATTTTTCTTAATATTAGATTTTGTCCCCTTGCGTACATAAATATTTGAAATTCAGTGAGTTTTAACACAGGCCCATTTACATTATAAATATTTTAAATGTGGAGCCTTTAACTTGTGTTTCTATTCTTCCCTGCAGACTGCTTTCATTTTTCCCAGTTTTTGTGCAAATGTAATTCATGTTCATTCATTGGAACATAGCAGGGATGGGAGACACAATCAATAGTAAGATTTAACTCCTGCTGTGTTTGGACCACAATGCTATATACTCCGTTTTCCCCCCCTTTTCTTTCTTTCTTTCTTTTTTTGAGAAAGAAACCAACATTAAAATAACAACACTTGATGGAGGGGTTGTTTTCCTGCTGCACTGTGTTATTTCTTCTGTTTCTTTGCTTCAAACTTCATCCCAGGACTATTGTCCAATCCTTATCTGGGAATATTATCACTTATTTCAGCAAAAGCCAATTCAGTTTCAAGTGGAGCCTTGTGTGATAAACAATAGAGTCTTGATATCATTCCTCCCCTCTCCCCAATAAAACAGCTTAATGATCTTGCTAAAGTAGATGTTCTCTCCTGTACCATGAAGAAGACATAAGGTCTGTTCAAATGCAAGCTATTTTTGCAAGTCAATAATGTTGTACTAGCCTAGTGCATTTCTTTTGTGCTTTTGCTAGGCAGATTTCTTCACTGACATTGATTGTTTTCTCCTCTGTTCTCCTCTGTTCTCATCCCCTGTCCACAGGGGATGAGAACAGCATCCATCTATGTTTCTGGAAGCACTTTATGACTGAGGTGGCATACAAGTTGATAATAAGCAAATAAGCAATTTATTGGAAAGAAGATAAACCTACAACTTGCTACTGATGGCTCAAGTTTATGAAAGGTGGATCCTCTTTGAGTGAATCAGGCTCCTCATTTTCATTGGTGTTCCTAGACTGCGTTTCTTCATCCATATGTTCAGAATTAGTATATATCTGTTAGTGCAGTGACCCCCAACCTTTTGGGCACCAGGGACTGGTTCCATGGAGAGAGATTTTTCTGCAGATTGGAGAGGGCATGATTTCACATGATGCCTGCAACCCACAGATGGGGCTTCACTTGTTTTTGCAGCCTGGTTACTGTCATGCCGCGGACTGGTGCCGATCCATGGACTGGGAATTTGGACTCTTTTATTAGTAGACCACACTGAGGCCTTTTGCTCAACAGTGACATTTACCAGGATAACTTGCTTCTCATTTCCTTTCTCTCTTCACCCTATCTCAAAGGAATATATCAAGCTGACAATAATAGTATAAAATACTGCACAGTGAAAGAATTTTACTATATCTATGTAAATTACAGGTATATTCAAATCAACAAGACAGTGATGCAGGATATCTTAGAGCCATTGACAAAGATTGAAACATTAGCTCTTTAAAAGTTAAAAATAAATAAAAACTAGCATATTGTATTTCTGACAATGCTTCTTTACTCTCACAGATCTCCTATAGAAGCCAACTGATACTTTGTCTTGGTTTTGAAGTCCTAGATGCAATGTTCCTTGTCTTGTTAAAGAAAATTAGCTGCCAGTATGATAAGTCTAGTATGGGAAAAAAAAATAGCTGCTCATATTTTTTGTAAAATTACTGGGGATTTTTGAATAACATCAATGCATTTTTTCCTCCATAGTTTCAATACACAAATGCCTGTTTTGTTTCCCAAATCTTAATGCAATTAAATCTTACTATTTATTTTCAACTCATGAATGATATTTATTGGTATTTGATCACTGGAGACAGCCAATTTTCAGCTTTGACATACAAGTGACATTAAAGACCCTCATTCTCCAGATGGCACAGGCCTTCCATAGGGCAATCGTAACACAACTTTTCAGACTGGTAGTCAGCCTTGTAACAGGTAATTCTTTAGGGGGTAGCTTGATTGTTCAGCTTAAAGACAACACATTTACAGAACATTTCAATTTCATAGCGGAAGAAGAAGTTCTTAGCATTGGTTCATTATGTTAAACTAATGGTTCACACATTGAAGAAAGAATGGGTGTAATATGCCTCCACACCTTTATTACAGTAACTGAAGTATTTGGTTCACATGGAGATCCAAGATAAAGAAGTTTAATTCACATTTAGGATCCCACTCTATTTATATATGCCATTGAAGTTATATATATGTGAGTCTTCAAGGAGGATTCACTGTATATTTGGATTTTATTATTTGGTTTTTATACTTCTGGGCTGCCCAGTGTCCTTTGATCTTGGGGCAGTTTATACTGCAAAACTGCAATTTCACACAAATAAATTAGGGAAGGCTTTGGAGAATGCAGGGAGTCTCCAAATCAAGTGGGATAACCTGAAAAAATAAGCTCATAGAAATGAAATACCACTGGTCCCAGATTTTGATCCAATCTTCTTAGAGCAGTCTCTAAGCCTGTGGGAGCAATGACAATGTTAGCTTAACTTCTGTCTATTGTGCTTGGAAGATACTTTGGCCATTTACACTCCTATTCTTTCCAGTGAAGCTGGTCATATTGTACTAGGACAAGAAGGCTAGTGGGAATAGCAATAGCACTTAGACTTCTATACCGCTTTACAGTGCTTTACAGCCCTCTCTAAGCGGTTTACAGAGTCAGCATATTGCCCCCAACAATTTGTGGTCCTCATTTTACTCACCTTGGAAGGATGGAAGGTTGAGCCAACCTTAAACCTGGTGGGATTTGAACTTCCAAATTGCAGGCAGCTGGCAGTCAGCAGAAGTAGCCTGCAGTACTGCACTCTAACCACTGTGCCACTGAGGTTCAAGAATATTTGTTGGCAAAATGTTGGCTGACATCCTAAAGAGTATCGAATTAGTGGTGAAAGCATTTGCTCTATATGAATGCAGAGTATAGAGTATAATGAGTATAGAGGCTGTCTGTGGAAAGATATATTCATTACAGAAGGATGAAAATGTATGTTACTCACTAAGGCTTTTTTGCCTGATCCTGCAGATTCTAGAGTCTGTTAGTTTTTAATGCAAAAGACCCAAGTGGTAATCTAATTACATAGAGGTGGAAACACTATAGTAAATAGGGGATATTGAAATCACTGTGTAGTAATGGTCATCAACTTGGATTATTTAAAAGGAATTTGAATAAAGAAATAATCGTGGAAATAATCTTTTTTCTTTGAATAAGAAAAAATCTTATATGAATTCATACATATTTTTATACTTTCATCCTCAGATATATTATTTGGTTGCAGCATTGCCTGATATACCTAGCTTTGCAATTAGCATGCATTTTTGCATATTGTTTCTCCTTATGTGTACCCTTGATGTGAATATACAGTTTTTTGTAAACATTTTTTATTAGAAAGCATAGCAATATTTGGAAAAGTGCAGATACTAAGTGATAATTGTTGTTAGATTTGTTCATTGGTTTAGAAATTACCACATTAGGTAAGCTTGCACTAAAATATATCTGATATTAAACAAGAAAGCAGTGCAATGTATTTAAACAATAGAGGCTAAAAGGCAACAATCATTCTTCCAAATTCTTTCCATTCTCTTAATACACATAAAGCCTATTGTGAAGTTTATGAATTGTAAAGCACTGGGCAAAATGAATTTTTTGGTCCGCATTGAATCCATGAACCCCACCATGTAATGGGTGGGTGGAGAAAGGACTATCTGAACTGCCTAGGTACTTCTTTACTTCTTCTTCCAACCATCTATAAAATAGCTGCTCATTTCTTAAGTCTGCTAGGGCATTATGCCTGCTTATATTTCTGTGACCATTTGCTGAAATGCAGTACTTGGCTGAAGTTTTCTTACTGAGCTATGAATGGAAGGATTAACTTTCAGAAGTCACTTTGATTTACTCTGTGTGGATGCAGCTATTTGTGTGTGTGTGTGCAAATTGCAGAAAGCTTATTGCTCTATAAAGATGGGTGGGTTCCTTCGTGAGTGCAAGTCACCAGCTCAATTCAATTTACTATTTACAATTTACATATTCTACTAAAACTTTCATTGCCATGACCTGTAACTGGGTGATATCTTAAAGCTTATAAAGCATCTTAAAGCTATAATTTTTGAACCAAGTTACCTCAAATGGGCTAACTTGAATGTACTTAAAATCTAGGACTCATGGCTACCAAGTAAACAAAATTTTGGAAAGTGCTACTGACTGTTGCTGTGATGTTGTGCTGCTGCTGTGATCATGCGGTCATGAGTTTCCCAGCCAGTCCTGAAATTCCTCCCTCCCTCCTCCACTCAGTAGCAGCCACTTACATGCCTGCTGGAAAATGAAAGGAAGGAAGGAACCCCATATACTTCCTGGACCATACCACCCCCCATGTGCTCCCCTGACCTGCGCCATCCCCATGTGTCTTCTCTTATCTATGTGGCACCTCTTGTACACTCCATGCACCCACTCCAATCCATGCCCCTCCTGTACACCTTTCTCAACCCATGTGGCACCTCTTGCATGCCCCCATACACCCTTCCCGACCCATGCTATCCTTCTACTGTTTTTATCTTTGGGCAGTCTTCCCAATTTTATACCACCAACCCATGTACTCCTCTCCCGTTGGTATTTCTGGTGCACCCAGATACCTCCTTCCCAACCCTCATGCATCTCTTATGCACCCCTATATACTATTCCTCATTCACACCCCCTTATTCTCTCTCTCACCCAGCAGCAGCTACTTACCTGCCTGTTGGCTTTGGATGTGTAACTTCCCGCTGGCTTCCCCACTGACATTTTCCCTCCAAGCTTCCCACAAGCAAAATAAATGGGGAAACCTGCATAAATTTAAGGGAGGGAGGGAAGAAAGAGAGGAAGGATGGAGGAAGAATTGGGGGGAAGGAAAGAAGGAAGGAAATTTTCTGATGCGCCTCACTAGTTTTTCACAAGAAAACTCAGTGGGAAAGCCAGCAGGAAGTTGGAAGTTTCTGCCACTCCCACTGGGGTTTTTCTACTTTTCACCTGTGGCATTCTGTTTCTCTGAAATGATAACCCAATGGGGCACAAGTTCCCTAGTTATATATTAACCCTTCAAAACTATGCTTTCCTATAGCCAGTGGAGGGCTTGGAACACTGAATTGAAACAGCTACTGTATCTGAGGCAGAGTTAATCTAGACTTCAGGAAAAACAACAACAACAAAAGCAACTTAACTGTAAATGTACCTGTGCCTTACCTCTACCCTGTCACATACTTAAATCTGTTTGATCCACTCTAATGGATTGATCTACACGTTTGTGCACACCCATCTGGTTTGGGTCAGTTGCCTGATAGCAATTCACAGATCATGACCTGTCACATCCACTCAAGTTCACCTTAGCCTGAAGCTGCTGAGAATGAATCCAATTATAGGATAAAGAGTTTTCTTCTCTTTCCTTTCAGTAACTAGCACTCTCCAGCTTTATTTCTATTTAACCCTTTTTCCTTTTGAGTGATATGACAAACCACTGATAAAACAGTTCAGCTCATCAGTCATGTATATATTTTTTTGTCTATTGGGGAAGAAAAGAGTCCAGGAGAGAGACAAGGAAGACTGGTATAAAATGAAATTTCTTTCTCATCATTAAAGGAAAACAGCAACACTGTCTGAAAACAGGAAACCAAGTCAACTCAGAATGTAAGGACTTGAATAATTGTCTAGCCTGGGTGTTTAGCTCTTTGCTTGATCACTGGTTTCCATAATGACCCTGGGAAGCATGTAATGTCTGTCTTCCAATTATTTGGTTTTCTAGCACACTCATCACATTGCATGTTCTGGGTTAGAACAACTGCCTTTATTTGTTATTTATGTAGATTGGTTTCTCTGAGCTTGTAACCAATCATCAAAGGATATATGTTAGTGCAATTTGTCATATTCAATGTACATGGTTAAATTGAGGCTGGCTGTCAGTTTTTATAATTTTTAGAAAAGGAAAGAGACAAAGTAGTGGTAGAATTATGACCGCAAATACGTAAGGCATGTTAAAGGGCAAATAGTTTGGAGAACAATACATTCTGCTTAAATAAGCCAGAAAGATGGGAGTATTTGTTGAGAGTATTACAAACACAGCTCATCAGTTGCTGGAAAATGACTTGTAGGTCTTTATGGGAGCTAAGATCAAGAGAATCTTCTGAGGAGAGAGAGGCAGAATTGATAATGATAAAAAAAAACCAGGAATACAACAAGTCTTCTAAGATAAGAATTTAACAAATTATAAGGGCAGAGGTCCTGACTTCTAGAGCTATTGGAGAAAGTTTGCTGCTTAATCTTCTTAGGTGGTTACTGAAGCTGCATTTTTGGGTGGCCAGTACTAGACACTGAACAGAGATGATGTAGCCCTATTAGTTCTTTTCTCATTCCTATCCACAAAATGACAAGGAATTATTGTTTGACAATACTACTGACCTTCCACAGGCTTTTACTGCATCAGCCATGTTGCTCAACACCATCTGTGTGAATTATGAAAACACTGGAACATGCTATTCAGAATTTGGGAAGACATCTGGCTCTATAAGTCAACCAGCGCCCTTGAACACTGCTTAAGTTCAAAGTGAGCTGCACAAAAGGCACCTAATAAAATTAAATGCTGTCAAGACTAACTTTTTGGGGGTGGGGGGGGGGAGAGAGCAATAAGAAATTAGTCTTGGGATTTGAGGTTCATCCTCTTTTGGATGGGTTTGCATTCTCACTAAACAAAACTAATCCATGATTTAAGAGAATTGCTTGATCATCAGTAGAAGATTTATAGGTGGCAGCTACATTGAAGAACTCCTTTGCAAATTGCAGCCAGTATGCTAGTCAGATCTGGCAATGCATAGTGATATTTTGGTGATATCAGTCTTAGACTACTGCAACATGCATTATACTTTTAGCCCTGCAGGTAGTATAGACAAGAAGCCCAACCAGGAATACTAGCTCTATCTTTATTGTAAGATTGCATTAGCAGAATCTTGCAGATGGAAAGTATTTTCTCCCTCATATCCTTTTATTCTCTGGAAAACTATGGAGAGACTCTTCTGAAACATTTCCCAGGCCTTTCTTCCTGTGAGCTGAAATAACTTTTTCACACTGATCCTGTCCTCCTGTCTCCCAAGGTCATCCCCATATACCATTACAACATGGGATTAATAAGTGTTTGGAAATTGCAATTACTTAAAGTGTGACAATTAGGATACTAATAGTTGCAACATGCAGGGTTCATAAGGCTCTAGTATCAGATCTGTAGAACTCGTTACTGGTTTACAAAGTACAGATTAAGTTGTTGGTAGTAATATCTAAAGGTTGAAACAAATTCTAAAGGGTTTACGGTAACTATTTAAGAGAAAGAAGATAATTTAAGACCACCTGTATTATAATTAACATTTCTAGTCATTTAGATAATTAGAGAAGCCCACCTGAATATGCTCTGTAGACAGAGGTACATTTGGTTATAAGCACTATTCCCGCAAAAGATCTCCAAATCTGAAGATTTTTCCATTTTTAACTCTGGGCATTCCTCTAGATCAGGGCTGTCAAACTCCCAGCCATGACCTGGATGCGTCACATGCTGGCCATGCCCATGCCCAATTTAGCAAAGGGGAAAAAAGTCCCAATAGGTCACGTGATGCTATGATGATGTGAATTTGATACCCCTGCTCTAGAGAGTTGGTATACAATTTGAGTGTCTTCCTGGACTCATAGCTCCTGTTTTAGGAGGAGGAGGCAGCTATAGCTAGCAAAGGCTTCAGACAAATCCATCTCATTTATCAATTGCACCCACTTCTGGATCAAGAAGGTCTATGTATTAGCACTCATTCTGAGGTCATCTGTTTGACTACCCAGTGTTGCTTTTGAAGAGCATTTGGAAGCCGCTCAAAGTGTTACTTGTCATCTATAAAATATACATCCTATAAAGCATAGGCCAGGTCATCTGTGGGGCCACCTGCCTTGAGTTGTTTCTGCTTACCCCACCAGATTTGATAGGACAGGACAGACATGCTCCAGCTCTCTTCTAGTAAGCAATGCTATATTGCAGGATCCAGGAAATGAACCTTTTCTGTTGATGCATCTACCCTTGGAACCTATTCTGTTGTTGCATCTACCCTTAGAATCTATGACTCTAATGACCTTCTGCTAATCATTAAAGACCTTCTCTTTCCCCCCCAACCATGAAACATAGCATGATTTTGTCTTGTTCAATAAGTCTTATTTGTCGAGATGCACTCTGAATTCTGCCACCTGCCTCTCCATTTCTTTCTTTTTTCCTTCTTTTGTTCTCAAAGCCATTTTGTCAACCTTCAGCTCATGGCCTGAGATAAGGACTCAAGTACATGATGCCAATGAGCTTTACAGGCAAACCCATTCCCCTTCTGAATGGACACCAGAGTTAGGATAAAGGTGAACAGATAACTTAAAGAGAATTAGCTGCCGTCTGGGAACACTAAGAATCACAATAACTTTTGACAGGAAAGTGATTCATTGTTATGATACAGAAAGAACTCAAATCCTTTCCTCACAATCCTCTTGACCTTTGACAAAATAGATTGACCTCAATCTCAGCAAAGTTTTGTGATTTACCAAGATTTAACGGTATATTAAATCTTATGCCAATTGCAACGGGCAAATTTGCAGGATGATTTGAGTCTGGCAAATGAAGATATTTCCTCAAAAGATGAGGAAAAAGTGCTCTTTACTTAGAGCTCAGTTCCAGCTTTCAAAATCCTGTTGCATTCTTAATTAAAGTTCTTTCAGACACAGATTGAAAATTAAAGGCTGAATATTATCAACAACCACAGATGAGAGTTTCTCTTTTATAAAATTATTACTATATTCACAGGAAGCAACATTTCTATTAAAGAGGTATTTTTTGAGGTATCTCTGTCCTATGAAGGAAGATAAATTGCATGACATTTGCGGGATTATATAGAATGCCCTTATAATGCATATATTTTTTAAATAAAAAATATACATGAAATGGCTAAACCCCAATACTATTTCTTATTTTAACTAGACTATCAAATAAACAATGATAGTAGTAAATATCCAACATGAATTTTTCATGTTTGAGAACTTTTAATATGTTTGAAATTGATGTTATTTATTTATTTAGCTTACTTTTGGCCAATGAAAATCTGCTTGTGTTTATATGAATAGATTTGTCTTTTTAAAGTATCTATCCTGTTTAGTTTCCCAAAAATAAATCTAGCTATATAACTCATACATAATAATCAACTATATTTTAAAAGCAAGGTATATATTAAATTGTATAAAATATGCAGCAGTACAATAGAATAGGAATCAAAGCATTGAATTTCTAAAGCTTGAAAAATACTTTGTAGGGTTTGATAATAAATGTAGAAATATCACTAGGTTTTAAAACTAATTTCAATGGATAAAACAACTAAAAATCTGCTGCGAAATATTCAGTTTAATGATTTAATAAATATAAATTATGTCTTCTCAAAACTATTTGGGTGTTTCCTTAAGAAGCTGTTTTTATTTAATAGTGGCATTATTTATTTATTTATTAAATTTACCTGCTGCCCATTTTGCCTCAAGATTACATAGCATACAGTAGTTACATAATTAAGCAAAGCCTCAAAAAAAATCACGTAGACTCATTTCCCTACTGAATGTGAACTACAAGCTTTTTATAGGATTACTTGGAAAGAGAATATTTTTTTAACAGAATTAAAACATTAGACTTGATTTGTCTGAAGAGATATCTGAGAGATCAAATATCTCGCATGTTATTGACAATATAAAATAAAAATAAGTAGGTAAAAATAATCTTCCTTGATACAAAGAAAGTTTTTGACAGTTTAGAATGGTCTTTCATGGTTATAGCTCTGAAAATAATGAATTGTAGCTCAAGCTTTCTCACATGGATCAGAGAATCTATAAGAAGCCAAGATAATAGTGAAAGTGTATTTTTACACACAAGTATCATAATGAAGGGGAGACGACTCTATCTCCTTCCTTATTCTTATTCGCATTAGAGCAATTGGCAAAAGACAAAATTTCAGGAATTAAGATGGCACATCAAGAACTTAAGTGGAAATTATGTACTGATAATGCTGTACTTGCAGTTATTCAATCAAAGTATTGTAGTATCCCAGGAACATCAGAACTCTCTGTTCCGAAGACTGCTGTGCTAGGAACAGCTAAGATCCTGTACAGAACCCTCAAAGTCCCAGACCTCTAATATGGGACCCAAGATTGAGGTAGACACATACCATCCATATGGGTGAGAAGCCTATATCACTGAAGGTGACTTTGTAGTTCACAACACATGCACACAAGAGGGGGGGGGGCAGGGGAGGAGAGAGTTTTATTTAAAATGTAAAGAAAAAGAAAAGGAAAAGAATCAAACAGAAAACTAGAAGTTCAAGAAAGGCAAAAAATAAAAAAAAATCACAAAGAAATTGTCCCAGTGGTGAGATAACCGACCAATTGTATAGATTGCCAGATTTAATTATTAATTAGAGAAATATGAAATCTTTCGAGATTTTCTTTTTTTGAATGACCAGAACTACCTTATTAATTTAAATAGCTTCAAATAAGCAGTCCTGTATAATTTTAAAAGAATTAACTACAAAGCCAAGGAGAACACTGAGGGACATGAATGAATTTAAAATCTTTATATCTCAAAATTCCTAATAGTTGCTGGGCCTTATTTATAAGCTTTTGGTGAAATATGAATCAGAAACTGTTTAAAGGAATTTAGCTACAATAATTGTTACATAGCAATGGGAATTTGAAGAGAAAACAAATATTAGATTTACACCAAATATTACACTTAGAGAAAACTAGCATAAGAGTTGTTACAGATGGTATATTACTCCACTATCAATTGCTAAAATGAATAGTTCACTTTCTAAAAATGTTTGGAAATGTAACAATTGGGTTGATTCATTTTTTTCATACTTGCGTTGTGAAACTCAGACATTTTTGAAAAATTATTTATAGCAGAATTTTAAATTTCCTTTTCAACTTTCAATTTAAATAAATAAATAAATAAATAAATAAATAAATATTACCTTATATTAAACCTTATATTTCCACAAAGTATACTGTACTACTTTTAATACCTGGTAACTGCTTCATGGGTACTTTATGTTTCCCACTGGAAAGTGTGTACAGTTAGCTCCTTCTCGAGAAAAATGGCTAAAATAAGTTGCGGGAGTAGTTCTCAGTGTCCAAAATTACATATTTAAGAAACAAATTTAACTCATCTCGAGGTCCATTTTTGGATCAAAATTCTATACATGGGCCTGAAACTGATCTGAAATTTGGTTTCTTCTAAAATAAAATTTCCATAATCTTCATTTAGGATGGTATTACCTTACTAAAACCTCTTACTATCCTTATTCAGACATTTTTAAGGCAATCTAATTTTTCCTTAATGCTTAGACTGTATCTGTTTCCTGAAACTGGCAGTGGTTGGGTGTGCTGAGGGAGTAGGAAGAGTTTACAAAATCAGTAGAACTAGACAATAAAACAGGACAGATGCCACAGCTTGGAAGGAGAGCACTAATGAAAAGATATTTTGATCCATTGTATGAAGGCAAGCAGTGGAAAAGACTGGAGACAAAGCAGGCAAATGAGCAGACAAGAGATACATTTGGAATTGGCACTCAGTAGGGTATATAGAAAAGGGATGTGGTGGCTCAGTGGCTAAGATGCTGAGCTTGTCAATTGAAAGGTCAGCAGTTCAGCGGTTTGAATCCCTAGTGCTGCGTAATGGGGTGAACTCCCGTTACTTGTCCCAGCTTCTGCCAACCTAGCAGTTCAAAAGCACGTAAAAAATGCAAGTAGAAAAATAGGGACCATCTTTGGCGGGAAGGTAACAGTGTTTCGTGCACCTTTGGCATTTAGTCATGCCAGCCACATGACCACAGAGATGTCTTCGGACAGCGCTGGCTCTTCGACTTTGAAACAGAGATGAGGACTGCCACCTAGAGTTGGGAATAACTAGCACATATGTGCAAGGGGAACCTTTACCTTTACCTTTAGGGTATATAGAGCTATCTGGCCTCTAAGTCAACTGCTTAGAAATTGCCCTCTCCTTGGTGGGAATGCTTAGATACAAGTTGCCAATGTGCAGCAATTGAAGGAGGAAGGGAAGAGACGTACTAGGGTACTTCTTCTACAAAGATGCAGAGTGGAATCTCACAAGGGTTTTCCCTTGACTCCTAACTATAGTGGAATTATCCCTTTCCAGGCTGATGAGAGGAGAAAGAGAAGGCTGGTCTTGTTTTAGCTTAACTCAACCCTATCTATCCATTCCTGTGCTATATTTCCTGTTGAGACCCCATGTGACTAGTCTTTATATTCTAAGATTAAAGGTAAATGTTCCCCTCGCACATATGTACTAGTCATTCCCGATTTTAGGGGGCAGTGCTCATCTATGTTTCAAAGCCAAAGAGTCAGTGCTGTCCAAAGGCGCCTCCGTGATCATATGGCTGGCATGACTAAATGCCAAAGGTACACATAACACTGTTACCTTCCCACCAAAGTCTCTATTTTTCTACTTGCATTTTTTACGTGCTTTTGAACTGCTAGGTTGGCAGAAGCTGGGAGAAGCAACAGGAGCTCACTCTGTTACACGGCACTAAGGATTCAAACCGCTGAACTGCCAATCTTTCTATCGACAAGCTCAGCATCTTAGCCACTGAGCCACCTCATCCCTTCTAGGATTAGAAAGGAGTGAATCGAGGTTCACCTGTGCCTGAAGACCTCAAGTCAGCCTTTATATTTGTAGACTTTTGGTCAAGTCTTGTATCTTCAATGAGTGATATGGGGAGGAGGAGGCTTTGGAGCTTTGCATACACACACATCTATGCATTATAGGGGACAGAAAAAGGAAGATCGGAAAAAGAAGAAAGGGAGAAGCAAGAGTGGTGCAGCACAGAGAGGAAAAACATGGGAGAGACTGGTTAGTATTCATTCTGCAGTTGGACCGATTACTAATTTACTACAAAAGGTACATGATGGATAAGTTAATTTACTGCTACAAGCACAAGATGAATGAGACTGCAAATATATCCAGGAATAAGTCCCACTGAATTAAATGAGACTTGCTTTTGAATAAACATGCATGCTTTTTTGATTTGGGTTTTGTCACTTGGGTGGTTCAAAGCATTAAGTTATTCAAAATAACTCTAAATTTAAATATAATACATTTCTGAATGTCTCTCTTTTACAATAAAGAGTTCTCATGCCCGCTTTTCTTAATATTAACTGCTAGTAAACAATTAGCCCTATTTTGTTTCTACTTCTTTTGTTGCTTTTAGTGTTGTAACTTTTGCTGCTTGCTAGACTTGATATTTTTGGGGACAAGTATGAACAACTTGCAACTTTTTCTTCTTTTTTAGCAGCTCTTTGAAAAGGGTTAGTTTAAATATCTGGTAGAACCTGCTCTTAGGAGAGTGGGAGGCAGGGATTGGAGCAGTGGTGGGTTGCCCCTGGTTTGCACTGGTTCTATAGAACTGGTAGTAAAACTGGCGGGAGGCTCCACCCACTGACCCTGATCTCATCAAAACACTTCTGCGCATGCGCAGAAGAACGCGCATGGCCCCTTTGCAAACCAGTAGTAAAGGTAAGTAGAACCCACCCCTGCATTGGGAAGAGAGAAGGAATAATGTGGGGTGGAATATCAGAGAAACAATCTCCCACTTTGAAAATCATGGTTTTTCCAGAAGAATCTTGGAAGTTGTACTTTGTTAAGATGCCAGTAATTTTCTGTTGGAGATTCTAACAAGATTCTGACAAGATTCTCCTTTCAGTTACTAGCTTCCAAATCTTGAAAAACCATTATTATCTAAAATGCATGTCCTCTTCACGCATCCATCTGAAATAAAAGTCTCCATCTAAAGGAATCTAAAGGAATCTATTATTTCTATCTGTATATGCTTACATGCATTTCTTGAGAAAGATGATTTATTGAAGCATAATATTTAAATTATAAACATTCCATACCGATCTGGTAACCTTTAATTTTCCACAGTTCAGATTGTACCTTTCTATTCTTCACATTGATGTAAAATTGCAACCCCCACTCTAATTTTGTTATACCACTCCAAAATTACTCTCTATGATCTCTTACTATTGTTTTCAATTTGAGTTTTAAACTGAGACTGTTTCTGAGAGAAATCAGTTTACCAGTATATGCACAGTGAAGTAAAATAAATTTGTGATGGATTTTTCCTGTGCTAATTGCTTCAGTGTGCAAAAAAGGAAGTCTATTGTGATGGCACAAGTTTGAGCCTAGACACATTCCATTGGAATCTCTTTCTCCCCCGTTATACCTTATTAACTTCTGATTCTAAACCTCATCAGCTAGTTGTAATCCTTGTCCTTTTTTCTAAAGGGCTGAGAAGAAAAAGCTCTGGGATGCTATGAAATATCTAACAATTCCTAGAATGGAACTGAGGGTCCCTGATTCAGCCTTGGCTGAGGGAGAAAGTGAGAGAGAACAACAGAGGAAAGACGTTATAGTTCCAAATGCTGCTGCTACTTAATATAGACCAGACTTTCCCAATTTGATGGCCTAAAAGCTGCTGGTCACCTTTAAAGCCCTTCATATCTAGTTCCTGGCTATCTGATAAATCACTATCTTCAACTGTCTCTGCTCATCAAATTTAGTCCAGTGGCCGAGTGTACCCTAAGTCCCACCAGTTAAATAATATCATCTTGTAGGATGCATGGCTGCTCTATTGCAATCCCTACACCCAGAAGGATATACTCTTGAGCTTTTTGTTGCTCCCACTCTTATGTCATTCAGGAAATGGCTGAAGACCTGGTTGAACCCAACCAGTTTCCTGATTGAAGGAATTGGGGAGTTACCGAGCCCTGTGTTTTGTACTGTTTTTTGTTTTTGTACTTTTCATTGTATTTGTTGTATTTTTCTTTTAATAAGTTGTAGGATACTCAATATCATTTGGGAGTAGCCACTGAAGTAAAATTGCTAGTTATTCAATTAATTAATTGTCTTGTTGTTAGTCACGAAGTCATGTCCAACCCATTATGACCCCATGGACAACGTTCCTCCAGGCCTTCAATTAATTGTCTAAATGGGTCTAATTCACCTTTTCGTGTTCAGTTTCACAGTTCAAGAAAACAGAGCTGCTTATAGAAGTAGAAGTTAAATGGAAGATTACCACCAAGCCTGTTGGCAGAAACTGATAGGTGTTCCTAGCTGCACCTGCACTAAGCCAGGAGTGGGCAACTGTGACATCCTTATGATCTGTGGATGTCAACTCCTAGAATTCCAGAGCCAGCCATGCTGGCTTAGGATTTCTGGGAATTGAAGTCCACAGGTTGTAAAGTTGCCACAGGAGTTCCCACTCCTACACTAAGCCAATGGAAATCAGGCTATTGCCCTTCTCTGCCACCTTCCCCCTTTCTCCAGAATGATTCTGCAGAAGTTATGAATGTTGGACGCCTAGGATTGCTTGATTTTATGATTTTAGATGTTTATTTTAGCCTACCCAAGGATATTTTCATTTTTAGGTCTTGTTTACTGTTTATTGTAAACCATGAACAGTCTTATTGTGCTAGGCATATTTTTATAGGTAAATAAAAATAAGTGGAGACTTAGTATTAAACTTGTTGCCTGGAAGACCAATGCTAGATCTAGAAGTATTTACCAGCAGTGCATTTCTCCCTTCAAGGAAGAGTACAAGCCACCTAATCTGGTAATCCCCTTGAAAATTAACATTTCAGTCCTGTTTGGATTAAGTTTCATCTTTCCATCAGACTTCAATGTGCCTGGAGCCTCAAATAACAGATCAGCGCAGTCACCATGGAAATCAAATTGGAAGGCGATGCTGACCTGTCTCTGTTTTGCAAATCCTCACAACTTCTCACGGTAGTTCCATGAAGTATTAAAAAGCAAAAAAAAAAAAAGGACAAGAACAACCTCAGTATGATATTTCATGCAAAAGCTGTAAATCAAAACTATGGCTCCTCAGCCATCCCTTCTAGAATTTCTTCTCTGAGAAAACTTCGATTCGTATTTCCCAGTCGGTTGTCAGTGAGAGTGCATTGGGGCATTCATGTATCTTTCAAGTATTTTACAATATTTGAAACTGTCACCAGAGTTATATCCAATTGCTGAAAGCTGTATTTCTATCACGCCCCACCCCCAAGGGAAGAGATTTTATTGTGAATTAGAGTCGTGTGAATACCCAGTTTGCTATATTAGGCAGTCTTGTGCTGAAGTTTGTCAATATTTGATTTCCTTGTTATGTGTTCTGTAGGCACTTACCAAATGGATTTAAGAAATATCTACGAAGAGTAGTAGACAGTGCACCATTTCTAGAAAATCTAATGATCTTCATGTACCTTTTTGGTCACTATGCTTGAAATTTGGAACAGTTCTTCCAGAGATCTGTATGACTCCCATTCTGATGATATTCTGAAAGGCTTTGAGAACCTGGTTAGCTTCTCGTGCCTTGAGTGAGGGTGATGAGTAAATCCCTGTAAGATTTTCTCTTGTAAGATTTTGTTTCATATGCTTTTTCGGGATGCATATTATTTGTTTATTGTTTTGGCTTTTTATAATGTAAAGTGACCAGAGTTGGTTGGAGTTGGGCATTAAAACAAACAAACAAACAAACAAACATTTTTTCAAAGAGATGGCCAAAGCTCTGGAAGGTGTGCTGAGCTTTGGAACAGAGCAATCTTTCTGGTTATTTTCATTCTGGTTGTAAGACCAACCCAAATGTCTGCAATTCATGACATTTCCTCAGTATTCCATCATGGGTACAAAATAGGAGTTCTGAAACTTAGTTCCAGGAATTGATTGCTTGGACCCTTCCTGGCAAGAGATTTACATTTTCTACATAACTATAGCCATGATTCCTATTTTACAAGGACAGTTCCACTGCTTCAGACTTTCCTCATTATGTTTATGCTGAATCTATTTCACAGTTTGCTTGTCTCTCTACATATAAATCAGGATGTGTAATTTATATGATGTTCAGTGTCCTTGTTTGCATTTTCTAAATGATGCATTAATGGCAAACCTATATATTATAGAATATCAGAGCTCACCCAAAAGAAGTTCCCCTATTCAACTTGGTGACTAAGACCAGAAGCAAATAATAAGCAACAATTGATGGTATCCTCCTTGTGCTTTCATTCTGGGGAAAGAAAAAGGCATTTGCACAGTGAGGATTAAATGGATTTAAACAGCAGTCAATTTAGAAATTTCAGAGACAAAAGATTGGGGTTTTCTACCAGTAAGCCACAAGGATATAGTTGTAATGGTAGATAGCTTGCTTCTTGCTTTAAGGGAGGATTATGTATAATATTGAACATCTCTCATATTTCCTTTAGTTTTCTATCAGTGATTCGACTCTGCTAAATTATGCTAAAGTATTATCCTAAACTGCAGGTTTTAAGATTGCAAAGTGCAAAGCCGATCTCCAGTAAAGAAAACTGCTGACCCTTGCCTGCAGTGCTTTATGAAATGCTGAAGCAGGTTATAACAAAAGCTCATTTCCAAAGGTGAACAATGCACTATTATCACCCAGCTGGGTGAAGAAATAAATCAGCCTGTTTTTCCACAAGCTAGGTGGAAATAATAGTATTTATGAGAAACAGGACTAGAGGTACCAACTTGTTCTTGTTTTCTAATTTCTACTGAAACGTATTCTTTCAAAAGGAAACAAGATTTATTTTTAGAGTTAAGATGTTACATTTGCTCAAAAATCAATGTGTGTTGCCATTTTCTCTCCCCAAAGCACTTCCTATCATGTAGTTTATTTCTAATTGCTTTGTTTACAAGTAGGGGATTATAGTCTCACAGGACCTGAATACTCTAAGAATCAAATATTTCTCTGTATACTGCTCAAAGTGAGACCTATTTCTGAAGTTTTGCTTCAAAATGGCTCTGTGTTCCTTTGGTGTTGGGGAGAAGTAGGATATTAGGATGTCTCTGCCAAAAGTATGAGGTCCCCTCCCATCTCCCAAGTGTTCTGAAACAAAAAGTAAATAAAAATAGGGCTGGAGAACCTTTAAAGACATTTAAAGTACTTTAATTAGGGGTCTCCAACCTTGGCAATTTTAAGACTTGTGGACTTCAACTCCCAGAAGTCCTCAGCCAGCTTGGGAGTTGAAGTCCACAAGTCTTAAAGTTGCCAAGGTTGGAGATCCCTGCTTTAAATGGAGGATTAAAAAAAATGAGAAGAAAGCCTTTCTCTCTACCTCTTTTTAAAAATGTCTCTCCTCAGAAGGAATGATATTTCTACCTGAGCCATCCCATAGGAGGCTTGAGAAAAGACACTAATGTATCATTTATTTATTTATTTATTTTATTTTCGTCAAGCATATTTTGTGACAGATACAAGTGTAAATGTAATTATAAATACATGAAAAGGATACGAATATTTATTTATTTAGTCATATTTATATGCCGCCCTTCTCCCGAAGGACTTGGGAGGCTCACAAAAGAAGCAATCCAACAATACATAAATAGAATTAAAAATGGTACAATCCAATTTAAAACTCCAAATCCCCAGATTAAAATATACGGCAGATCAGGGAATTTGGTGAAAAAGCCATGTCTTTAGGTTGGCTCACATAGGACTGCCCTCCTACAGGCCCCTTTGGCCAGATAGTGTCAGCTGGTGGCCCCCAGGATGAGGGCGTTCTCTGTGGCTGCACCGACCCTCTGGAATGGTTTACCCACTAGGCCCTCAATAATATGGAGGGCCAGGCCTGTGAGAGGGGGGAGTCTCGCAAGAATAAAAGAAAACATTAGGACAGGGACGGTAGGTATGCTGGTGTGCTTATGCACACCCCTTACAGACCTCTTAGGAATGGGGTGAGGTCTGTCAAGGTTAAAGTTTTGGGGATTTTGGGAGGAAACCACAGAGTCAGCTAGTGCATTCTAGGTGTTGACAACTCTCTTACTAAAGTCGTATTTTCTGCAGTCTAGTTTGGATTGGTTTACCATGAGTTTGCATCTATTGTGTGCTTTTGTATTGTTTTGGTTGAAGCTGAAGTAGTCATTGGCTGGTAGGACATTGTAGCAGATGATTTTATATACTATGCTTAGGTTAGACTGAAGGCGGCAGAGTTCTAAGTTCGAAACTTAGAAAGCAACAGAAATAAAATTAATGTGTAAAGATACTGATATAATTTTCTTCCTACTGATATATAGGGCCTGATAACTGAATTTTCATCCAGTTTTAATCCAGAAAGTACCCAATAAACACCAACTTTTGAAATACAGTGGATAATTTGCCAGTTTATTGATGTTAAGAAATCAAACGCTTATACTTTCATATGGTTGCAGAGCTTCCTCTCTTTGCCTTTTCTTTACATACTTGGTATTAGATCAGCGCAAAGCAGCAGGCGAGAGTCGTTAGTGAATTTAGCACCTTTTATTTCCAGCAAGATATGACTGTGCTGTGCCGGCTGGACTGCCAGAGCTCGCCTTTTTAAAGAGCTCCAGGCAGACCAGCCGGCCAATGACAGCAGGTTAAATCTCCTATGGTCCGGACAGCCAAACAGTGGTGAGCATGAAACCTTGTGCAGATTCTAGCCAATCTGTGGTGAGCATGAAAATTTATGTAGATTCTAGCCAATCCGTACATAACACTTGGCATATTTTACATACTTTACAAACTCAGTTCCTCATTTCTACATAAATCAAAGGGCTTTTATTAAACTCTTAACAGTCAATATTGTATAAGCTTGTTTAAGCCCCTGGAGTCACCATGAATGAGTTGGGTGAACATATAATTTTTTTTTAAATAAATAAATATTAGAATGGATTCGGTGGCCGAACACCTGATCATAGAACATCAGAACTCTCACTTCCATTGCTTAGCTTACTCTTTTCTCAACAGAATTGGTCAAAGGGTGTTCCCCCCCCCCCCACCAAGAAAGCACTTCTTAGATCCTGGTTTCTCTACCTGCAGGAGATACATGAAGTCACGTGAGGCAGCTCTGCATCCCACGAAGGGGTTTACTTTTTTTTTTTTTTACACAGAGGTGTTTGGGGATTTTTAACAAAAAAAAGGTCATGGTTTAGATTTACAACAAAGCTCAAGGAGTTTTTCACCAGAAGCTTCATCCTTTCAGTATCCCTGTGTTTGGAACTGGTATCACTTTGTATTTGTATCAAGACCTCCGAGTCCTAGTGAATTACACTAACCACTCTTAAAATATAGTAAAAATTTAATGGATTGGATTTAAATAATTTAATATTAAATTAAAAAGTAATAAATATTTTGAAAGGAATTACTAGCACCCATCAACAAACTTCCTTTCATCCTGTTAGAATGATATTGGCAAGTTCTTAAACATAGCAAAAATTATGTTACACTTGAAGTAGTTTCTTCCTCAAAACCTTGGGAATGTGGTGGTATTTTCTGATCTAATACCCTAAGTATGCGATGCAATTCTATCTGCAGTAAGACAGACATAATTTCAAGGAGTAAGTATAAAAAGCTTAGATCTAGAAAGGAACTAGAATTTTCCTGCTAGAAAGGAACACACTGCTCAAACAGAGCTTTATCACATCACATGTATAGAGAACCCGGGAGGCAAATTTAGACATCCAGCTCTTAAGACAGGATATTGCCATATGCTGATGACAGACTTCAGACCACAAACATCCAGGAGCATAAAATTGAATTGCACATCTCAAATTCTATCCTTTGGCAAATTCACTAGACAGTATTTATGAAATAAGGTCTTGCATTGCAAGTTTGAAAACATTTCCATAAACAGTATGTCTATAAAGCTGCATATTGTATTACCACTCTATCCTTAGGAGATGATACCAATTGAATAAGGCTGAATCTTCATCCTCCCCATCCAAAATACTTGATTTTTTTTTTGCTTTAAGTACAAAGCAACTCTTGTTGACATACATAGAATAATCCATTTCCAGCACAGTCACAGCAAAACAGCACAAGAGTCACTCCCTGTATACAGAGAGCTGTAAATATTTGCAATTCTCAGTGCTCAAAGAAACAGGTGGACAATAGGGACCAACTTAATTGAAGGCAAATTTATCACTGATGCATTAAAGCCTCTTTATCTCTTCCCTAACTTACTATGAGTTGGGTCTGGATTGTTATTTCTGCTGCTTCAGAAAGATCATATGTACTGATATTCCCCCCACATCTGCCTAATGTTCATATAGATGAAAAACGTCACTTTTCATTCTGCTGGACACATTTCCAGATGGGGCTCTGAATGAACATTGTCAGTGCAGTATTATCTTACTGCATCAGGAAATTCTGATACCATACTTCTTATGAAACTGGAAGCAATAATGAAATACCCTGACCATTGACATGATTGGAAGGTGAGGGATTTCATTTACATTAGACTTCTTCTCTTAATATGGCTTAAATAGACAACTGCAAGAACAAAGTATGTTGTACTAAGATTATGGCTTCTTACATGTTCCTGCAAGAAAATTTCCCCTTTTTCCAGAAATACTTCCAAGTCATTTCAGTTGTGTGTTCGTATTCTTGTGCTGCAAGAATAAAATCCACTGTGCAATCTGACCACAGCTAATAACATATAATCTTTTCTGAATATTAAACAGAAGGCTTTCTTTCATTCAGGATACATCCATGCAGCCTCATTTTGGGACAATGGACTCTCAGAATTCCACTTACATTGAAGGAATCCTCTCAACAGATTGTTGAGGCTCCTCAACAGTTGATTGATGTCCTACAGCAGAAGCTCTCAAATGGTGCTTTAGCCATTGTTCCATTTCCACCCTCCTCTTTCCCTCACTGTATTTGCTCTGCAGCAAAGAGAAATCAGGCTGTTGTGAGGGAAAAGAGTAATCCAATCCCACCTATTCCCACCTATCCTGGAGAGGCATGGTGGAGAAATTTTTGCTACTGGTTCTCCGAAACACCCACCGCCATCGCTACCGGATTGAGTGATCCGGTCCGAACCAGGAGCATTTCACCCCTGCCTTAGAGTACTCATCTCAAATTATCTAAATGCCAGAGCTCACTGTAACAGCATTGCTAAAAAAGCACTAAGAGTTGTTAACCTAATCTTGCATAGTTTCTTCTCTGGTAATATTGAACTGCAAACTAGGGCATACAAAACTTTTGCCATACCAATTCTTATACTTATCTCAATAAGTATAAGCATGAATTGAATACATAAAATGAATACAATTAAAGGGAACATTAGGACAGGAACGGTAGGCACGCTGTGCTCTTATTCACACCCCTTACAGACCTCTTAGGAATGGGGTGAGATCAACAGTAGCCAGTGTAAGGTTAAAATTTTTGGGGTTTGGGGATGAAACCACAGAATCAGGTAGTGCATCCCAGGCACTGACCACTCTGTTGCTGAAGTCATATTTTCTGCAATCGAGTTTGGAGCGGTTCACTTTAAGTTTGTATTTATTGTGTGCTCGTGTATTGTTGTGGTTGAAGCTGACTTAGTCATTGACAGGTAGAACATTGTAGCAGATGATTTTATGAGGTATTCTTAGGTCATACCAAAGGTAGCGTAGTTCTAAATTTTCTAAGCCCGAAATTTTAACTCTGGTGGCATAAAGTATTTTGTTGCGAGCAGAGGAGGGAGGACTCTTCTTGTGAAATATTTCTGGACACATTCAATTGTATTAATGTCCGATATGCAGTGCGGGTTCCAGACATGAGCTCTATTCGAGAATTGAATACAATTTATTTATTTATTTATTTATTTTGAATTGTATTCGAGAATTGAGAAACCTTACCTCTAGAGAGCTGCTGTTTGCTTCCTGAGAGGTGATGGTGATAATAGTGGTAAACATACCTATTTAATAATCCACAGGAAAGTAGATCTTTGGGAAATGATTTTTTATTGCAACATCTACATGGGTGAGAAGAGCATATACATTCTGAAGCTATTCATTATTATTTTTTTCAGGTAAAGAAAGAAATTGCTGGAGATTCTGATCATGGAATTTCTTATATTAAATCTAGTTATGCCAGGAGATGCTAGTAGAGCTTTTTGCAACTCACTCGGGCTCAGTTTGGTGGAGAACTAAGCATTTCCCTTCATTTAGGAAATAGCTCTCCTTATTTAAAAAATAATCCAAACTTGGCAACTGATCTCAGTGTCTGCCTTTGAAAATGGTTTCTATACAAACAAGTGAAGTAATTCTGCCTATATATTTGCTTATGGATCCTTCGCCAGACTGTACCTGGAAAATTGCAATCATTTGGTAGGATAGGTTAAATATTTGAGGTTGGACTACAAGGCTCCATCAGAATTATAGGACCAATGCAAGAAATATGTGAACAGGCTATTATAAAACGTGTATGCTCATCGTTTAACAAGGAATAATAAACAAAATTTCTCATCTATGCCAATAGATCGAAGGTGTTAACCATCTTTGATCTATTAACTACTGGAACAGCTTGCTTTCAGAGGTAGTGGGTGTTCCCTCTTTGGAGGCTTTTAAGAAGAGACTGGACAGCCACTTTTTTCAAATTGTATAGGGTCTCCTTCATGTGTAGCAGGTTGAATTAGAAGACCTCCAAAGTCCCTTCCAAGGTCATCTCCTTCTCCTCCTCCTCCTCCTCCTCCTCCTCCTCCTCCTCCTCCTCCTCCTCCTCCTCCTCCTCCTCCTCCTCCGCCTCTCTAGTCCAAGAAAGATGCTACCTACGCAAAATGTATTGCTGTATTTCAGATAGGAAGTGAGAAAGACTATTTAGCTTTCAAAATAAATGCTGCTTTCCCATTATGAAGGCTTCTCTCTTATCACTTGATAATCACATGCTTTGGATTTAACAGATATATAACACAGCCTAATTTTTATACAATCCTCTGCATTTTTATGACTTTTAATAAAGAGAGTAGACAATCAAAGGACTGCACATCTAGCATGGCTGTTTCATCAGTGCTATGAATGGCAAAGCTTTTAGATCATCATTCCATGTTGTGTGAATATTTTTGATCAGTATCAGTTTGGATATTTTTTAAAGAAAAGGAAAGCAACAAACATTTTGAGTCATTTCTGACTCAACATTCTTTTACAAGACTCATTGAGTCTTGATGATTGTCCATTGTTTTTGAAGAGGACCTTGACATCTAACAATGTGTCTGCAGGTGGCTGGTAAGGCCTATACGGGCACCAAATATTCTGCCACATATCAGGTAGACAAGTGTGGGTACCATTGTTGCAACATTTGCAGCTCTGGCTTTGCGGAGTGCTCGCTTCTCTCATGCTATGGTTGTCCTTCTGTCCTCAGATGTCTGGCAGCCATGGTGGATCAGCGTGTGCCATGTCAATTGATCTTGTGTCAGGGTTTCCCAGGAGATGGTGTCAATATGCAGGGACATGAAGGAGGCTTTCAACGTGTCTTTGTATTTCTTCCTTTGTCCCCCGTGCAATCGTTTTCCTTGAGACAGCTCACCATAGAGGAGCTGTTTAGAGATGCAATCGTTTGGCATCCTTGCAACATGGCCTGCCCAGCGTGTCTGGGATTTCATCAACAGGGTGTGAAATGATGGCAGGTCAGCTCTGGAGAGGACTTCTGTGTCTGGCACCTTGTCCTGCCACTGGATCTTCAGAATTCTACGGAGGCAGGTGGTGTGGAAGTTGTTCAATTGCTTAGTGTTCCTCCTGTATACAGGCCTGTATACTGTGTAAAAGAATATACTGTATATTATTTGAGATACCATGCTAGAAATTTGGAAATTGGAAATTGTAGTCCTGCCTTAGGCATTAGCTTTATTGACTTAGACTGGTATTTGATATGGTAGAGCAGATAAGAAAGCAGAATTGAATTCACTTCTGGAATGATTGCATTTGCAAATATAAACATGGTTTCCTCAACATTTTCATAATAATGAATTAGAATGCACTGTTGTCTTATTTTCACCTCTAGGAGAGATGGTCAGTATTCAAGACTAATAAAAAAAAATATTTTTGTAAAAAAATTATAGAAATCTGAGGACATTCTGGTATGGTGAGTACAGGGGTAAAATGCTCCTGGTTCGGACCGGATCACCCAATCCAGTATCGATGGCGGTGGGTGGTTCAGAGAACCAGTAGCAAAAATTCCTGTGCTCCCCCGCATGCCCAGTTGAGCTGCATGATCATCAGAGGCTTTTTTTTACTTTTAAAAGCATTTTTTCTACCATCTCTTCTGATGAAAAAATGCTTTTAAAAGTAAAAAAAAAAAGCCCCTGATGATTGCGTGGCTCAGCTGGGATCATCAGAGGCTTTTCAAAGCATTTTTTTCTGCAACCTCTTGGCCAAAGAGGTATTACCTCTCTGCAATCAGGCAACTCAGCTGAGATCGTTAGAGAGGTATTTTTTAAAAAGGGACAAGACAAGGCTGCCCATTATCTCCACTATTGTTTATTTTGACGCTAGAAGTGCTGCTGAATGCTCTACGGGACTCGGACAAAATGAGTGGAATAGTTGTAAGGCAAATAGATTACAGAACAAAGGCATTTGCAGATGATCTGATTGTTACCCTAACACGACCTTTGGAATCTATCATACAGATGAAGAACATTATAGAGGAATACGGTCTGGTTTCAGGTTTCAGCCTGAACCAGAAAAAGACTAAGATGATAGTTAAAAATATGTTGGAACCACAAAGGAAAGAGCTTGAAAGGGTGGCAGGCTTTGAAATAGCTACAAAGGTGAAATATTTAGGGGTCCAAGTTGCAGCATCTAATAAAAAACTTTTTCAAAATAACTACGAAGAACTTTGGCATAAGATTCAAAAAGATCTTGATACATGGAAAAAACTGCAACTTTCTCTGCTTGGTAGAATTGCAGCTGTTAAGATGAATGTTCTACCTAGATTTCTGTTTCTGTTTCAAATGATTCCGGTGCTTAAAAATGATAAATATCTGATGGACTGGCAAGCAGGCTTAAATAAATTTATTTGGAGTGGGAAAAAACCAAGAGTTAAATTTAAGATCATGCAAGATATACGTGAACGTGGTGGCCTTAAAGTTCCAAATCTACGTTTATATTATGAAGCAGCAGCATTGATACAGGTCGGAGATTGGATTGGAAAAACCAAAAGAGAGATTTTGAATATAGAAGGCTATGACTTGCAATTTGGATGGCATGCATATCTACTTTATGAAGATAAGAGAGACAGTGTATTTAACAGGCATATTTTAAGACACGCTTTGCTGAGAGTTTGGAAGAAGCACCAGCTTCAACTGGATTACAAAATACCTTTGTGGTTGGATCTTGGGCATATTTTGCCAAAAATAAAGTCACTCGGGGGGTTGTTGTACAAAGAGATACTTTTTATTGATGGGGGCAGTTGGTGTTTGAAGTCATGGAATACTCTGTTGGAAGATGGAGTTAATTTAACTTGGTTGCAGTACTTTCAACTTCAAGCGAGATGGAGAGAAGATCAGAAAATTGGAATAATGCTACATGAAGAGGACTTGATGACTCAGATAAAATGTACAGGACCGATGCATATTAAACGATTGTATAATTTACTGTTGGAGAGAGATTCAGAGGGGGAGTTAGTTAAAGACTGTATGATTAAATGGGCACAGAATTTTGATCAACCAGTAATGTTAGAAACATGGGAAAAGATCTGGGTCCAGAACGTTAAATTTACGCAAGCACAGAACTTAAGGGAAAATTTTTACAAAATGTTTTATAGATGGCATTTAGATCCCAAAAAGTTATCACGTATGTATCCAAATGTTCAACCTAAATGTTGGAGGTGTGATTGTTTGGATGCAACATATTTTCATATTTGGTGGACATGTAGGAAGTTGAAACCATTTTGGATTAAACTTTGGTGGGTGATGCAGAACATTTTGAAGAAGAAGTTGGAGTTTTCTCCTCAGTTTTTTCTGTTGGGAATAATCAAGGGCTTTTCAGTAACTGATACTAGGTTAATATTGTATATGATTTCTGCAGCCAGATTACTGATAGGTCAATATTGGAAGAAAGATAAAGTGCCTACCATAGAGGAATGGATATTGAAGATGTCTAATCTGGCAGAGATGGCAAAAATTTCTGCATACCTAAAGGAAAGGACCCATGAAGCTTTTGTTAAGGAATGGAGGAAATGGGTTGACTATATGAAGAAGAAATATCAAAGCAAGAAATTTCAATTAGTGCTTAGTTGAATTAGAGTTAGAATGTATTTAAGTAAATGTATGGATAGTTAAGTGGTTTATTATTATCATTAAACTGAAGAATTTATAATTGAAGTATAGTTTAAAATTTAAGATTACTAAATGTTAGGATACTTAAATAACTGTATGAAAGGTATAGTTATATGGTTAATTATTATTATTAAAATGAAGAGTATATAATTGAGGTATAGATTAAATTTTAAAGAGAATGTATTAAGTTTATTTAGCTAAATTGCTTTAATTTTTAAATATGTGAATGTTAGTGAAGCTTTAATAGTTAATAGTTTCTTATGTAAAGGGATCTCGCCTTTAAAGAATGTCGAATATGATAAGATTAATGTTTGTCAAATAGCGGAAGTCAAGGGAGGGGGGAGGGTTAGAAGGGATAGGGTGGGGGGGGAAAGGGAGGGGGGAAAGGGGGGGTTTCATATTATAAAATGTAATGTAAAACTTTTTCAATAAAAAAAAAAAAAAAAAAAAAAAGCCTCTCTGACAATCCCAGCTGAGTTGCTTGATCGGCAGAGGCTTTTCAAAGCATTAGAAAAAATGCTTTGAAAAATTAAAAAAAAAAAGTTGACCACATCCACACAGTCACATTACACCCCCCCCCCAAGCCACGCCCAGAGAACAGGTAGTAACAAATTTTACATTTCACCCCTGGGTGAGTACATTTATTGCATTATCCAACATTCAAATGACTCCATGTAATTTCATTTCTGCAGAACAATGGAGTCATTATGAATTTCAGGTTAAAATGTCTTTTTCAGTGACATCATTATCCTAGCTGTATCAATTCAAAATTAAGTCATTGTGCATTGTATCTGATTACAACTCAATTCATTTATTTAAAATGTGACTTGAGCAGATCATTGTAAAATTTGACATGCAATCAAAGTTGATGTAGGAATTCTTCACAACCCACGGTCACCCAGATCATCTCCCGTCAAGCTGAGAAAGAGAGGCAGAAAGAGAGAGGGAAGATGAAATTTATTGTACAAAACTGTAAATTAAGTGAAAGCATTGGCTGCTTATAACACAATTGTCTAATGCCTTGTTCCACCTGCTGTGCTCTATTTAACAGCTGCTTTCTCCTCTGGAGAGCCTGAGGCACACTTGTGTTTGCCTGCACACATCCATGAGTACACAAACCATAATGTCTATTTTGAGCACATAAACAATAACTATTTCTGCTCCAGCCTCTACAAAGTAAGATAGGATTTAGGAATATTAAGTGATGTTTTAAAAAAATCTTTCAGTAGATTCCTGTGTTTATGAGTAATTCTCCAAAGTCTGTAGATTCACTCATATCAGTAAGAAAAATGAACTTCATGTGAAATGTATAGCCAATTGCATTTTTTAAAATGGCAATTTAGGAAAGAACTAGGCAGTAATCAATACTGGAACACAGAGCTGGGAAATTTGATTCCCTTAGTTTCTACATGCATTTCTATGGAAAAGCTAAAGTTTTCTTTTTTCAGAGAATTGACTTATCAGATGCATTCATTTCTGGTCCTCCAGCACAGAATTATTCCTTCATGTTCCCAATTTTTCTTGCAAATCTGAAGACTCAGCCAGCAAAGAACTGTCTCACAATTCTAAGGAGTCTCTGTATAGAATCTTCTTTTCTGACAGAGGCCAACACTGAACAATTTCCTTGCCTTGGATATTCTCATATGGAGTTTTCACCTTTTAGAAATGTAAGTAGCTTTCATTCTATTCAGAAAGACCACCAGTCCTTGTAAGGATGTGAGAATAAGTGTGTGGTTGTTTGGCTTTCTTGTTAAGCATTAGCTGTCTTCCCTCTATTAACTTTTCTGGTCAACTGGAAATATAAAATCAGGGGCTATTTCATTTGTAGAAAGTCTTTATCAAACTCCTTGCTTATTTATTTCAGTAATCCTTAGACATAGTGCTCAATCCAACAGTCTTCACCTAAGCATGCAAATTAGGAAACATATTTAAGAACTATATCAAATCTTAATGATCTCATTACACATGATTATTTATTACACACTGTGTTGCCCCAACTCAGTCAAGTCTAAGCTTTTCCGTTCTGCTTCCAACACATGGTTTATAAGACTCCTTACAATTACATGCCTATCACTGTTGTTATGCTCACTGAAAGAAAGTTCTATGACTTCCTTTGTTTCCTCCTGATTTGAACATGTATTTAGGGAAAGCTACAGACTAAACTGGTAAGATCAATCCAGCTGAGGACTAGATAGTGACACTGTTTAAACAAGAATCTTCATTGTGCTCCTACTGGCACAATGAAAGATATTTGGCTTTAATATTCCTTTCTGAACCTCCAGAGAACTTTGAAATCTTCTGTGAATGCTTAATAAAAATGCTTGCACAATATGAATATGAAATGCTAGTCTCATTTTCTACCTTTCGCAAACCAAAAACTTTATATCTGAAGAAATGGGAAGTGTGTTACAAATATCGGGCTGAGGAGAAACCTTGATGCCTGCTGTATTTGGGCCAGATTATGATTTATATGTTTGGAGAAGGTAAGTTAGAAAGGAAGACTGGGTAAAAATAGGGATATAATTCACATTTTTTTCATGTGAAAAAAATAGTGGATGTGAATGGAAAGGGCCAAAGGCTTCAAACTAGCTGTGCAAAGTCATTCTGTTACCAATATCATCTTAACTGCACCAAATGTTTAGCAGGCACCTAGGTTCTAGAGCAGTGGTGAAATCCAAATTTTTTTACTACCAGTTCTGTGGGTGTGGCTTGGTGGGCGTGGCTTGGTGGGCATGACAGGGGAAGGATAGTGCAAAATCTCCATTCCCACCCCACTCTGGGGCCAGCCAGAGGTGGTATTTGCCAGCTTTTTCAAACTACTCAAAATTTTGGCTACCGGTTGTCCAGAACCTGTCAGAACCTGCTGAATTTCACACCTGTTCTAGAGACATTCGAAGTTGTCCTTAGTTACTGTATTCCCACTACCTAGCATTTAGAACCCCATTTAACTATACTTCTTGCAAGACTTGCAATAATATTTCCTTCCTCATCCTAATTCCTTCAGAAGAAGGAAACATTTGACTTCACAAGAGATTCCAAATTTCTTAAAAGATCCATGTCATCTCTGCTACCTTAGTGAACCTGCTTGCTTTAAGATCAGCCAGTTCCGGAGCAGTTCAGTCAAACGTTCTAAGCTGTGCAAAGATTAAAACAAATTGCTAGCTCCCCATAGAAGACAGTCTGTCAGTGTAACAGATGTTAAACACTCAACACAACCTGTCAGCTCAGAGCAAATAGCAAACATATTTGGCCCATTTGCTACTTTCTCCCCCCAAGAATGAAGTTTGATGTTGGCAAGGTGTTCACTCAATGACATTGGCATTGGGCCACATGGGGTCACTGGAGAAGAAAATTCAGCATTCTCTTGTCTGACTATTTTATTGTTCATAATGACAAATAATCTCTCTCCGCCCAATTAAAAACTTGCTGATTAATTAACCACATGGCTTTCCATTGATTAGTTATTTAACCTAATTTTGCATTTGTTTTAAATTATATTTTTTAATTACTGTGAGTATCAACTGAATAGAAAGGCGGACATAAATCAAAGAGGCAAATAGTCCTATTTAAGTATTTCTGAAACAAGAAACAAGTTTCCTTTGTATTTAGATTATGTCTGCATATGTCACAGCAGGCAGAGCTATGCCTTCTGTTGTTCTGCTAAGTATTTATATAAAATATATAATTCTTTAAAACAAAGTCTGTTGCATATTTGGAAGTCAGTCTTTGAAGTCAACTAACCAGTACACATAATTACTTAATAGATTAAAAAAAAATCTGCAGCAAGATATTTCATGCCCAGATCCTGGCAAGCTCCTTTCTTATAGAATATAATAAAGATAATAATAAGTGTTATTATCTAGTCATTCAATGAATATCAAAGACTCTAGACTGGATATTGTCTGATTAATTTGGGTCTAATGAAAAGCCTGGGAATTATGGAAGTATCATTGTGGTACATTAGAAATTCCAAGCAAGTTGTTTGTTTGTAAAGTAAGTGGTGTCAAGAATGGTAAATTTAATTTCAAATGTTTGATGAATTTCTTTGATACGGTTCCAGGAACTCCAATTATTATTGATATTACACTTTTTCCCCAAAGTCTTTCAACTTCTCTTTGCAAAATGCTTTAGTGTATTGGTTTTCCATTTTCTTTGTTTTGGTCAATTCAGCTGTCTCCTGTTATTGCTACATTGATAAAACAGCTTTTTAAATTTTTAATAATTAAATGTCTGATTTGTTATATTTCATGTGTTCCAACTTGTCTCCCTGATTTTATTTGTTAATGTTTTTACCTGCTATGTTTTTACAATGGATGTTTTTAATGTTTTTATGTTGTAAGCCATCCGAAGTCATCCAAATGGGCAGCAAGTAAATGTTATAAAGAAATAAAGGAATACACATGTTTTCTTAAATTCTTGTGCTGCCAGATAATTTAGAATTTTCAGGACAAAGCAGGAGCATATGAAAGGAGATGTCAGGAGTGAAATAAAATCATGTTTATTAAAATTTTTGAAGTTATTAAAAATCATCCCCATTAATTACTTACAGGCTCTTTCCTGGGGCTAGTCTCTGGGATTTAACTCATACATGAGCTGCTTTCATTAGACAAATTTTATAGCCAGACAATCTCTCTCACTTCCCCTCCACCTCCAGGTAATTAGGTTGGTGTCAGCAACGAAAGGTCACTTATTGATGAGGATTATTTGTTTAGAAAGTATTGAGTGCCTGCTAAGACAAAAAGAGGGAAATAATTATATAATTGGGTTTAGAGTAGAAAGTTTGTTATATCAGAGTTAGCTGTCTAAACAGCCACTCTCCCATGTGTTGCTTGAAAAATGTGGGTCAATCACAGGTCATTGTGTCAATCACATGTCTGTTTTATGAATTCCTACCAGATCTTGACCTTCTCATTTTCTAAGATGTTTTCAGGTGTGTGGTCCCAGTAGATCTGGTTAGTCATTAAAGCCCACATTTTTAAATAAATTCTAATGCATGATTTTTGCAACTCTAAATGGCATTCTTTATATAAGGTTTGGGCTATTTTGCTGCACCCTCCAATGAGGTGATCTACAGTTTCATCTTTGAATTTATATAATCAGCATTTGCTATTCTTTGAAATATATTCAATTTTGGCTTTGAATAATTGTGCTATTATAATTGTTTATTTCGTTTCCTTTTTTAAACAATATAAACAAGGCCCAAACTGTGAAGATGATAATACTTCCAATATATTAGAAGCAGAAAGCCCACCAGGAAGGCCACTTGGATAAAGAAGGAGTCAAATATGTGCTAAGACAGAGGTCCCCAACCCCTGGTCCATGCACCAGCACTTGTCTGCAGCATGCCAGCAACTGGCATCCTGGCAGCAAGCAGCATGCAAAACCACACTCCCTCTGGTCCATGGAAAAACTTGTCCCTGGTGCCCAAAAGGCTGGGGCGGTGGGGTGTGCTGTGCTAAGAGGAGAAAAAGAAATTGCAGAGAAGCTGAATGAATTATTTGTTTAACAGGAGTAAAAATTGGGCAGAGATCTTGTGTCTGAGCACTTGTTCTCAGGAAGGGAATCAGATAAACTGAGCCATAAAGCAGTGACAAGAGAAGTACCAGGCTTTACAAATAAACTGAACATCAAGAAATCACTAGGCACTGATGGCAACCACCCAAGGATTATTAAGGAGTTTAAATTTGATATTGTGGATATGCAACCTGGCTCTACATTTGGTCTTTCTAGTTGAGGACTAGACGATGACCAATGTAACTCCAATTTATAAGAAGTGCTCATGAGGGGATCCATAAAATAGCTTGACATCTGTTCTGAAAAAGATCATAGAAAACTAGTAAAGATAAAATTACTAAACATTTAGAGGCACAACCTTGCTCAAACAGGCAATGGCTATACTATGGAAAAATTTTGTCTAATTAATTTCACAGAGGTTTTTTGAAGGTGTTAATAAACATGTGGATAAGAGTGAGCCAGTAGACATCATCTACTTTTGATAGTCACTCATTGAAGACTTCTCAGCATGCTTAACAACCAATGAAGAGATTTAACTAGTGGTATCTCTGCAGTAAAGCCTCAGGATCAATGCTTTTTAACATCTGATCTGCACAAATTTTTAACAAATGATCTGGAATAGAGTGTGATTAGTGAAATAGCCAAGTTTTCTGATGATTCTAAATTGTTTAGAAAGGTAACAAAACAATAAGGGACTATAAAAAGCTCCAAAGAGATATCTGCACATTAGGGAAGTGGATATCAAATGGCACATGTAATTCAGCATGAATAACTGTGATGCATATTGGTGCCAAAAATCATAACTACTCTTGCAAACTAATGGGATCAGAGTGAGCAGTGACCAATAAAGAAAGAAGTCTTGAAATAATGGTAAACAGCTAAATGAAGGTGTTGAAACAGTATGCATCCATGTTAAAAAAGCCAACAGTGTGTTACAGATAATAAACTGTATTGAAAATAGAAATGCCAATTTTATGATGGAATTATATCATTGTATAAATCAGGGTGCAAACACATTGGAATATTAGGTGCAGTTCTGGTTGCCACATCTGAGAAAATATAATGGAGCTGTAATGGAACTAGAGAAGGTTCAGATCAAAGGGTTGGAGCAACATAAGAAAAGGTTGCTTGGGTTTTTTTTTTTAGTCTAGAAAGGAAGTGCGTGAGAGAAAACATGATTGAGCTGTTTGGGAAAGACTGAAGGCAAAAAGAGAAGGGGACGGCACAGGATGAGATAGGTAGATAGTGTCATTGATGCAGTGAGCATGAGTTTGGGCAGATTTGGGGAGAATGGGGGGGGGTGTCTTTCATGCTATAGTCCATAGGATCATGAGAAGTCAGACATGACTTTGTGACTGAACATCAACAAATGATTGAGGAGGCTAGGAGACTAGTGGTCTTCCTTATAGAGTTGGTTGGTTGCTGTGACAACAGGTTGCTGGATTAGATGGGCCATGGTCTGAACCAACAAAGTATTGCTTATGTGCTCATGTTGTTGTTTTTTTAAATAAACTTTTGATTTTGTAGTCTTTCTTTACAAACCAGTAGTGGTTTCTTACTGTGGTTGATATTTAAGGTATGTTTCTCTTCTTCATTGTTTGCTTTACAATCTCCTTCTTCCTTGCAACATCATTTCTCAGCTAGGAAGCATGATTCATGCTCATGAATTGTCTTGTTTTCTGCATACAATAAATCTAATTCGGCTTCTGTCCAATCAATTGTACCTGCAGTGTATTGAATGAGCCAAGTGTTTATGGCTTTAATTATGTTTCATGCATTTAATTTTGTTTTTTAAAAAATTAGATTTGTTTTATATAATTAGAGCCAGTATTCTTTTTAAGTTGCTCATGTTAAAGAAGCTTTCATTAATTCTACGGTGCCAATTGCCATTCATGTGTAATCCATATTCTTCACAATTTTGTCTGCTTTAATCACCAAAGTTGCACATTTGTCTAGACATAATTACATTCCTATATTCTCGCTGAATGTGATCAAGTAGAAGTTCAAGTTCTGCTTTCAGTTTTTTAAACTATTTTAGGTTATCCACAAATAGCAAATCAGTTATGTGGATCTAGTTTCTGTCAATGTTTACTTGTCAATGTATAATAAATATACACATAATTCCTTTTCTAAATGTTTTTGACTTTTTTATTTTTATTCCAATGATGTTGTTTCAACAGAAGCAGTGATATATTTGTGACATTTTCTGGTGAAATTGTACAACAATTATACTGATATCATGCAAAGTAGAAGCCAAAACTATTATTTTAAATGTGGTAATTCTTAAAGCAGTTTCATTTGAATTTTTATTTAAACAATTAATAATATTTTAGTTTCTTTTTTTTTCTTGTCAAATTCCTTTGGCTGATCAATTATGTGTAATCCTAATTGTTCAGTTTTGTGATTATTGTTCTCTGGTCAGTTTTCTTCAGGTGAAATTTTTTATTATTCCATCAGAGAATAAATTTGCCACAGTTTAGGATTCATAGAGATTCCACAAAATGTTTGTTACTATCTGCTCAATAGCTTTAGGGTCTACACCTGAGAATTATTTGTTTTTAAGGAAGAATGTTTTAAGGAACAATATTAATTTTCCAAATTCCAAATTTTTGTTTTTGGAATATATGTTTTTGGAATTCTTTTCTGTTTGCTTCCCACTGATAAAATCAGTTTATGATTGATTGATATTCCAGTTTATTAACCTGAGTGATGACCGATACAGTATGGAAATCACCATTTCAATTAGTGTTAGAGATGGTTATTATTATTTCAAGAATAAAGTTTTAATATTCTAGAGAAACAGAATTCTGGAGAAATAGCTGTTCCAAGATATAGCTTTGAAGTGACCAAACTTCTACAAAGATCCATATTTAAGATATCACTCTTTTTTTCCAGAACTAATTCCAGCAACAAATCTTTTTTTTTTTTTCCATTCCCATAAGTTGCTTTGGAAGCTGAAATATGGTAGCTGCCTATGCTGCTAGTAGTGGGAAAGCAGACATTTTGAATATTTCATCCCTTCCTCATATGTTTAGAAAGTAGATGGATGCCAGAATTAATTCCTAAGCAATACTGCCCCTAGTGTTCATCATAAAGAGAGTCTAGCAGATTGTTTCTGTTGAAGGTCTTGACAAATGAAAACTTCGGTGGAGATGGAAAAACAAGAGTAGTCCCAGCTTTTTCTTCTCTGTAGAATGAAAGGTCAATGCTGAAGGAAGCTTGTAGCTGATATCTCTCTTAGTTTGTGGAAGAAGCAATCCACAGTCTTTGGGTTGTAAAAATATACATTGGTGGCAGGAGTTTACTTCTGCATAAGATATTGATAAGATCATTACCCAGAAATTCTTTGATTTGAAAAACTTTTGTTGTTGTTGTCAGCCATATGTATTATTTTGGCATAATGCAGATGCCACTGCTAGGAACCCTTCTTTATCAGCATTCCTAATTGCTCAGAGATATTGTACAGTATCTCATATGAACTTCATAAAGCAGAGGCTATCTATATGCCTCACTGAGTTGTCAATTATAGAAATATTATATTTCAGTACAAAAATAAGGCCCCATCTAAGCCATCCTAATGGCTAGTATGACATAGAAAGTAACTCTAAATAAAAGGTTAGGGTAAACTTTCATAAGAAATTGGGCTTTGAATGTGGCTAGCAATGAATGTGCTGGCTGATGCAGAGATTTATCAGAATAATCATACTGACATGCCAAATAGACTTGGCAGGAAGTTGCAAATGAGGATTTGGGTAACATCCAGGATAAAGATGGATTTTCATAAATAAAACTGCTTGCATACTCTAAACTTGTTTGTATATTCTAAGAAAAAATATAAACATGTGTAACTAGGTGAAAAGTGCACACAAATAAATACACATTCATGCAAACATTCTTGCCAAATTTATAAATGGTGGGACAATAAGCGGCAAAAATAATAGAAAAAAAATATGATCACCCAACCAAAGTTTGATTCATAATCCAAGTAGGAAATATGCAAAATTTAAGATTAAATATTTACTTTGGAATTTACTGTGATAGATTCTGCCCTTTAGCCTCTTCTACTTAACAGTAGGTATACATTGCATACATGACAATTCTGCGTACAAATCTGATGAACATAGCTGAAGTTTTTTAGGCTTTCCACAAGCTAAACCCAAATGGAACAATGTAAATCTAGACTAGTGTTTTTCAACCTTAACAACTATAAGACGTGTGAACTTCAGCTCCCAGAATTCATCAGCCAGGATGCTGGCTGGGGAATTCTGGGAGTTGAAGTCCACACATCTTAAAACGACTAAGATTAAGAAACACTGATATGGACTTTCAAACCTAGAGACTATTCCTGCCCTTTTCCATGTATTGAAGCCTAGGAATTGAATGATTTGAATTCTTTTGAAGCATAAAAATTATAACTGTCAACAGACTGAACATTCTGCATTTAAAGTAAATCTCATTCCTGAATTCTCGCAGAAAAGCAGTCCAATTATGGTAGCAGTTTGTTTTATGAGTTACATTTCCTTTGCAGGAAATTGTTGTTAGATTATAAATGAAAACAACAAAACATCTTATCCTAGACTATAAATTCAGCTGCAGTTTTGTCCTTTGCACTATCCATGGCCAGCTCTACTTAATTTGTTACTCTTTGTTTAAGTCACTGGATCCTTGAGAAGAAAGTGACCTTCCAACAATTTTACTTCTAGAATTTACTCTAGAATTTTACTTCTAGAGTTTGTAGGAACAGGATAGGAACAAATGTGATTTTTGAATCCATGTATACTCAACAACACTTGGTTAAAGTTCTGTTAATCCTAAAGTTTATTCAAGGTACATATTGCCTCCAAATTATGAAAACATTGATTAATTATTCTAGATCCTTCCTTCCTTCCTTCCTTCCTTCCTCCCTCCCTCCCTCTCTCCCTCCTCCCTTTTTTCCCCCTTCCCAGCTGATCACAATCTAGACTGTCATCATCTATCCTGACTCCTCTGAGTCAGAGGCAGAAAGGCCTCATCAGATGTATAGTCAACATTAGGAGCTGCCAGGGATTCAATCAGCCACAGTAGGTCAGGGAAACAATGAGCAGGATCAAGTGAGATTAGACTCAAATAATGAGGTGCCAAATCCTGGCAGGGTGCCTAGTCCTAGAATGTGCCAGCAGTTTCGAAGGACAGAGCAAAAACTATCTGTGTGAGTTCTTAAGAGGCCAGGGTGACATTGCTTCTAACTGAACTGTGTTCACAGCTGAGACTACTTAGGAGTAAGTTCCACTGTTAGAAGCAACAATGGAACACCGGATCTCTATTACTGTTTTTCTGACTGTGCTCTGCTCTTGGACTCAAGGCTTGTTGACTCAGACTAGCTGTGGAATATACTGTACTAATATTCTCTTGTCTTACCTGGACCAATCTTGTTACTTTGCTACTGCATTGCCTCATTTCCCCCAAAATCACCTTGTTTTCCCCAAAATAAGACATCCCCTAATAATAAGCCCAATCGGGCTTTTGAGCGCATGGCAATAAGGCCAATCACTTATTTCAGGGTTCAAAAAGACAGGGTCTTATTTTTGGGGAAACATGGTATATACCGTTGACTTCCTGCCTTCTAGTTTGCTCTTATTATCTATCTTATATCTACGGCTCTTATATCCATAGCCTTGAATTGGGTTCTGTGGACCTCTAGCTCTGGATTCCTGAACAAATTCATGGATTCCTGAACCAAAATGAAAATTCAATTCATTTTGAATTTGCTTCAAAATGAATTGGCATTGGCTATGCTGTTGCTTAACTATAAGGCTGGATGACACCTTCCTTGTTTTACTCCTGGAACTTGCATGTGACTGCTCAGATAAAGCAGATATTCTACCTGCTTTCTTAAATACAACTCCATTATTAAATCAATTACAAAGTTGCTACTCTTATGGCTTAGCCTGGAACAGGATACAAAGAGATTTTTGATATATAAATCCAAGTGTTGTATTTTTCCTCTTGTGTCTCTGTGATATTGCTATTCTTCTCTCCATGCTAATAAATGCACATAAAACAACAATTAAAAATAATAAATGTATTCTAGGTCTGCTGGTGAGTTATAAGCACTATTTAGTGGGTCTGCCATTAATGGATCAAAGACTATGAAAAGAAATGTATAGCATAGCTTTGTTAGCATAGAGTAGCCTTAGAATAATTCTTGGCATTTACTCATGCAGAACAAACTGTGTCCAGATCTATTAACCTTCCATCAAGCAGACTCTGTAACTCTTAACATGCATTAATAACTCCAAATGGTTCAGTTGGAAACAATTCGTGATCTATGTTTTGAATTGTTCACTAAGATGAAGGCTTGCTCATAGTCTACATTGGATGCTAGGAAAATATCTCCAATTTTCACCAAAGTTTACTAGTTCTCAAAACTATTTGTTCTGATGTGCAAACATCATTATTTGGCTCACTTGAGAGTAATAGGACTTTTATTTTCCTTACTGTAAACCATCGTATTGATAGCTACTAACTATATCTTCAGCAAGAAAAGCTTGTATTTTGAATAGGAAATTGACTTGCTCAACTCCAAATCTGAAGTCACATTGTGCTATTGTTGTACTGTCAAAAGAAGATCATTCCTGGATCCCATGCTTTGCCTAACTTACACACAGGATATATATGGAAGTAATTATAATTAACCCACTTGAGTATTCTATTGTGAATAATATCTAGAAGAGTTTTTAGCATTATCTCTCCATGAAATGGAATCACCATGGTGTTGTCCTATGATCTTGTTCAATTTACCTTGCAGAAGATGAAATGCTTCAAGAAGTTATCACACGGTATATTTGAATAACATAATTAAACTACCTTTGACAAAACATGATCAAAACTTGTAATATTATTCAGTATTCAAGACTTTTTATCTTTTTGTGACAATATTTAAAGTTGGTTCATTACCTTTATCTTGCAGAAAACTTTTAAAACAGGATTCTGGTTATAAATCTTGAAATGCAAAATGATTACATAACAGCACACTTCACTGAGAGGCCTGAAAGCCTGTGATTCACCTTTAGAAGCATTCATTCACCCATGAAATTTGTATTTTTTTGTGGCATACCACCAAAACACCATGTAAACAGTTTTATTAAAATTTCAGTGTCTCTTAGCTTGACTTCTTTCTGTGCTATGGAATCATTGGTGCTTTGGGAGCTTGATCATTTGCTGGAGACATTTCAGTGCCCGACTATGTAATGTTATCAGTATTCCTTCTGTGCTTCAGAAATCTACAAATTTTGGTGGTGTACATCACAGTGCTGCTGGACTAAATATGCAGTTGCATTGCTACACAGTGGAGTCTGTCCAACATCATGAATAGCCCCATTTTCATTAAGTTAGGCATGCATATTTAATAATCTCTTTGACTGTAAATATTACTGCGACCTCATTATAGCTGTGAACTGGGATATTTACCAAATGGAGTGTTATATTCTGTAGAAGTCATGGTCTAAATTTAAAATAGAGTATTAAATAGTTGTTGATATGTCTGTATTTTCATTAACAGCTAAAATATAAAATGTTGCCAAAAGATTCATCCAGGATATTATTTTCTACAATGATGCTGATTTCAAGAAATTAAGAATTATAATTTTCCAACTGCCAGTATGTGTAGATACTTTTCCATGTGCTCAATAATACTCTGAACAAAAATCATCAAACTATTCAGTTTCATTGCAAACAAGGCATTGTTGATAAGAATTTGGATTTCTTCTGCATTTGAATGCATGTATTTAAGACTAATTTTCTTTTTCTAATTCTCAATTGGACTACCAAGCAGCATGTGAATCCTGCTTGTAAAGGAAGATTTGTAGCCCACTGTTGATATGAAACTGACTTGACATCCTTCTGCATTTTTGCCATGGAAAATTATCTAGGAGCTTTGGCCTCTTGATAATACAAGCCAGCAGCTCCAGGTTTCCTCACTGAATATGAACATTTCACAAAGGAAGACACACTATGGGATTTTAGTGTAGACATTTCTATAACTTAATTTAAACATTTAGATTGAAACAAGGTTGCTGGTTGGGATTTAGATCCATCAAATTCTGAGATGGAGATGGGTTTTCAGTATCCTTCTTTAAAATTACTTTTTGTTCATTTACTGTAGTAAGAGGATTGGAATATTGTAGCTTACTTTCAACAAAATGCAATCTTCAGTCTTCCCACTTTGTGACTAAACCTGCTTTGACTGGTGTGTCAACTTTGCCAGCTATCTGATATTATTCCCATTTCTACTGACCAATCCCATAAAGGAAAAGCCTGGTTCAGAATGATCTAGCCAAAGTGAGGCATTGAGGTGGCAGTGCTGACTGGTAGCATTAAACTCAGAAAGGGAGGGTGTGATGGAGAGGAGAAAGTTTCTGTGCTGTGTAAATGAGGCTTCTCCAGGATAGAATTTGATAGTTGTAGATTATTTGGTTTCTCAGTGGTGCTTTCATGCTTTCTTAATGATTGTTTGAACCAAGATGTAAGTAAAGTTTTTGGGCTATTTGTGTTTGTATATGCTGACTACCCTGTTTTACCCAAAATAAACCCAATCCGGCTTTTGAATGCATGGCAACAAGGCCAAACGCTTATTTCAGGGTTCAAAAAAATATAAGACAGGATCTTATTTTCGGGGAAACATGGTATATTTTGTGCTATGAACTGGTACACAACTTATATCCTTGTACCTTAAATCTTACGACACTAGTCACAAGAGGTGAATGTTTTGCTGTTCATTATTTTGAAGGCTATGTCAACTGACTGGATGCACGTTCAATTTTTGAAGAGTTATCCCTCTGATGGACTGAAAAGGTCTTTGGTCTCTGTTCATAATTTCATTCCAAACATCTTTGGTCATGACAAGATAATGGCACAGGCAGGATCATGGCACAGGTAGATAGAGATTTATTTGGAAGATGTCCCACCTTTGTTTTATACTCAACAATGGGGTGTGTGGACAATGCTCCCTCCTTTTGTTGTAAGAAATCTGTGAGGTGGGCTGGGCTAAACTGGGCTGGGAGAGAATGACCAGTTTCCATGCCTAAGGAAGGACATTAACCACTGCACAAAATCTGCTCTCTGTTTTCTTTCAGAGGTGATGGACGGAGAATCTTGCAGCTGTTCCTTTTCTGCTGCATCGCCCTGATTGGCAGATTCTTTAGTGTTGCACAAAGAAGGAGGAAAGCAAAGCTGAATGATCAATCACTTTGCTGATCACATGCTGCATAAGCAAAATCAGGAGAGCACCATTTGGCTGGGAGTCAGAACAGATGCAATAGAGGATCATATCAATAGGAACAGGAGATTTCATGACGGCATATTTTTCTGCCAGCTCCAGGTTGAATGACAAGGAGTTTAGTTCAACAGTAGGATCCGTAGGTTTCTGCTTTTCAGGGGTATTTGGAAGACAGACTTTTATATTGATAAACAGTAGAGCAATAAATTGATGTCTTAAATAATCCCCATGCTTTATTTGTATGCATGGAGGAATTCTAGCAACTGTGTAGTCCATTGAAGCTAATACATATCTCCCTTATGAATCTTTAAAATAAATGGAATCCTGAAGTATTTTTCTCCCCGTTTATCAAGCTTCTATATTTTCAAAATGGCACAGATAACTTTTTGTCTTGAAACCTGTAAATATTTGCTTAAACTCCGAAAGTTTTATGTTCTGCACTAGGAAATTCCTCATCCCTCTACCCCACCCAGTCCCCAAGGCAGAGTTAGCATCTTTTGTGGCAACTTTTAGTTTATGAGCTTGACAGTCTATAAAAGGCAGAATGACTGCCAAGGCAATTATGGGTAGATATTTTATAAATAACTTATTTGTATGATGACTTGGTAAAGATGAAAAGTGGAAAGAGGAAAAAGAAACCACACCATCAGCACAATGAAAGAACTATTTTTTGGACAGTTCCTTATGCTTTAAAATGTCTGAAAATGAACTGGTTATATATTTTAGTTCAAAAGATAGACTTCTCTTTTTACAAGTTTGAACACCTATTGAGTTCTCAAGATCTTATATCCATGCAAATACATATGTACATTTCAGGATACATACATATACATATATACACACACATAAACTACATATTTTACTCTTGATATTGGTCAAAATTTGAGCAGAATTTTTAAAAATTAGTATCTACAACTTTAAGGCTTTATGATTTTGAATGAAAGTATTATACGATAGGAAGCCTTTTAGAGTTAAAGGGTGATTTTAACTGATCTGGCCTAGATGAACACCTAAACATGCAATACATTTCCATATTCCATGTAAAAGCTAAATAAGAATTTCAACTCTGAATCTCCAATGGGTGGATTCAATGATATCTACACTAAGCCCAATGATGCCAGTTGATATCTCCTGATGTGGTCATACAAACATTACTATTATGTACTTCCAACAGGATATGTGGCACAAATATGTGAGTTACAGCATTGATGTGAAGACATCATCTCACATATTTTATTTGCCTCTCTTATTCCTCTATGTGGATTTTTTTCTTCTTCTGCTCCATCCTGTCCAATTCCTGAGAACTAGGGCCATCTTAACAGCATTATGGGCCCACTACAAAGCAGTGTACTGGGGCCCCTATGACAACTACTCACAGACATAAAAATGTAAAAGTTCGATAAAATTAAACATAATTTATTTTATTGGCACTTCCAACAAAATCGGTGTTGAAACATTAAAAACATGCAGGCTCATCTCATCATCTACGAAAAAGAATCAGTGTTAATTTCTATTCATGCATTTTAGTATTAATAAAAAATGCAATAAAAAGTAATAAATATGTTGCTGCATTTATATGATACAAGGTGCATTGAAGGGTTAACATACACAAATTAGTATGGGGCCCCTATGCTCGTGGGGCCCACGGGCAAGTGCCCATCAGGCCCATGCATTAAGACAGCCCTGCTGGGAACTGTCAGGACAAGTCCCTGCAGTTTTCTTAGCAAGATTTTTCAGAAGAGGTTTGCCATTGCCTCCTTCATAGGACTGAGAGAAAGTGACTGGCCCAAGGTTACCCAGCTAGCCAGTGGGGCTAGAACTCTTCTGGTTTCTAGTTGATGCTTAATCACCACCCAAAACTGCTCAACATATATGGATACCCATGTTTTCAATAGTCATATTATATTTAAAAACATCAGCTCCCATCAATAAGCTATCTTACATATCAATCAATAATGATAGCTGGTGGAGATCAGCTTATGAAAGGTTGTTCTCTCTCCAAAGGTGTTTCCAGTGCAGGTCTAGGTTAATGATAAAGAATCATAGAAAGGAGGAGCAAGAGATATGAATTGTCCATCAACGGTCAGCTTCTAGACAGGGGACTTAGAACACCTGCAGTTCATCTGTGGACAATATTGCTCACAAGAGTAAGATCTATTTTATTTTTATTTGAGGTATTAGTTTTAGATTTATATCCTTTCATATGTATTGGTCATTTCTAATGTATAATGCTTTTTTTGGGGTGCAGCTCCTTTGTGCAACTGAGGTATCTTTTCTTTTTGGAAGGAACATTGATATAATAAGTCAGCAAGTGGATAAGAAAGAACTTCAGGGGAAAGATAATATCATATATTGAAGTCCAGGAGTGAAATGATGGCAAAAGCAACAGAAAGGCTGTACCCAGCCAAGTCCTATCTACAATGTGTTAACTAGAATTGTCCTTGATTTTCCAAGAAAAAGTAGACGATTCTAGCAAGTAAGTAACTCAATTTAAAAGTGTTTCATAAACTGATCATTTGCCAATCTTTCAAATCTGTTTGTGAACAAGGTTTCTTTGCTTTTGCCTCAACACAGAGATACTGTTACTGTTATTGCCACAGGAATAAAGGAGGATCTCCCAAAGAGTTTGAAGGCCACTTAGATTTGCTAAAAGGGCAACACTCTGTTTCTTCTATCGTGTTTTCCCCAAAATAAGACCCTGTCTTATATTTTTTTGAACCCTGAAATAACCCTTATTGCCATGCACTCAAAAGCCCGATTGGGCTTATTATCAGGGGATGTCTTATTTTGGGGGAAACAGGGTTTTATTTCTCCACTTGATCTCCATCGACATAAAACAAATTATATAAAAAACTAACTGTTGCTTGGAGCCTTTATTACTCCTCCTTTACAGTAATAGTGTTTTTTAAAAAAATTATTCCAAGTATCTCAATGAGATTTACAATGTACAACAGCTATTCAATGTTTATCAAAGGACATTACCAAACATGGACATGACCCAATCAGACTTGGCATCTAACCAGTAGTGGGCTCCACTTACCTTCATTACCGGTATGGTACTGTGAGTGTGCATGTTCGCGTGCTTGCTTCGCTTGCGTGTGGGGCTTCTGAGCATGCACAGAGCATCCGTGATGTCATCCAGGTGGGTAGGCTCCTACTGCCGCCATTACCGGTTCGCCCAAACTGGGGTGAACTGGTAGAAACCTACCACTGCATCTAATTCATTAATCACTCCCAAGATGTAACATACTGCTCAGCATTCAAGAGCAGCCAGCACCAAATGCTCCAGGTCAGAGGGCATAAAGAAATCCTGACTGAACCTATAGCTGTTGTATGTAGGGCATTCACTTGCTGCTTTAAAACTGATCTCTTAAAAAAAAAAGAAAGAAAGAAAACAGCCATGCAGTAGTTCTCCATTATCAAAAAGCTGGACAATACAGGAATCAGCAATAGTTATTTCTGTCCTGATTGACCAAGATTATTAATAATGTTATGTTAGATATCCTATTTATGATTTATATTTTTCCCCCTTGCAATTTCTCTTCATAGAAGTGAATATACCATTATGCTGTGCAAGTGGCAGTTGGTGAAGGGCACAAGTTGAATAGATACTATAATTCTATCAGGGTGAAATGGTTAGGACATTTACATTAAAGTTGATTTAAGCCAAAAGGCCAAGAAGTGATAGGACATATTATTCCAATATTAACCACTTTACAGCTCTCCTTTCCTCTAAAGAGCTCCAAGGGAGATCCCTGGTTCTTGTTTTCTTTCTTTTTGATTCTTATAGGATCATTATACTGTAGGATCTTATAGGATCATTATAGGATTATTTCACTGAGCTGCTCAAATCAATCTGCAGCCCACTTCTGCTCCATCTCCAGCAGTTCCTGCTTTCTCTGCCAATTTATCCTTTCCTCTTCCCTCTTCCATTTATGCTTAAGAAACGGGGAAAAAATAGGTGATGAGCAGCAGTTCAGATTGTCTTCTTTTCTGCAGTAGCTAGGTGTCAACCTTTCAAGGTAGACCACTCTAGGAAATCAAAATCATGTATACAACTTCTTTTGTAAAGTTATAGTGATAGAATCTTGCAAATGTGAATGTGATTTCTCTCTCTCTCTCTCTCTCTCTCCCTCTCTCTCTCTCTCTCTCTCTCTCTCTCTCTCTCTTTCTCTCTCTCTCTCTGTGTGTGTGTGTTTTGTATGAACTAAGGAGGGGCTTTTCTGGGAGATTTAGGTATGTTATAATTCTGTCCTGGCTTCAGATTTCTTTTATCTGAGTGTTCACTGGGCAGCAGCTCTTCCTCCTTTCCTTCAAGGATATTTCCTTTGTCCTCTCTAGATAGCTCTTTGCCTCAGTGGTGAAATCCATTTTTTTTTACTACTGTGGGTGTGGCTTGGTGGGTGTGATGGGCGTGGTGTGGCTTGGTGGATGTGGCTTGGTGGGCGTGGCAGGGGAAGAATACTTCAAAATCTCCATTCCCACCCTACTCCAGGGGAAGGATACTGCAAAATCTCCATTCCTTCCCCACTCCCGGGGAAAGGATATTGCAAAATTTCCATTCTTACCCCACTCTGGGGCCAGACAGAGGTGGTATTTGCCAGTTCTCCAAACTGCTCAAAATTTCCACTACCAGTTCTCCAGAACCTGTCAGAATCTGCTGGATTTCACCCCTGCTTTGCCCCACTCTTTTCCAAGACACCTACAGGTGAAACTCAAAAAATTAGAATATCATGCAAAAGTTCATTTATTTCAGTAATGCAACTTAAAAGGTGAAACTAATATATGAGATAGACTCATTACATGCAAAGAGAGACAGTTCAAGCCTTGATTTGTCATAATTTTGAGGATTATGGCTTACAGCTCATGAAAACCCCAAATTCACAATCTCAGAAAATTAGAATATTGTGAAAAGGTTCAATATTCTAGGCTCAAAGTGTCCCACTCTATTCAGCTAATTAAGCCATAACACCTGCAAAGGGTTCCTATGCCTTTAAATGGTCTCTCAGTCTGGTTCAGTAGGAATCACAATCATGGGAAAGACTGCTGACCTGACAGTTGTGCAGAAAACCATCATTGACATCCTTCATAAGGAGGGAAAGCCTCAAAAGGTAATTGCAAAAGAAGTTGGATGTTCCCAAAGTGCTGTATCAAAGCACATGAATAGGAAGTTATATGGAAGGGAAAAGTGTGGAAGAAAAAGGTGCACAAGCAGCAGGGATGACTGCAGCCTGGAGAGGATTGTCAGGAAAAGGCCATTCAAAAGTGTTGGGGACTTTCACAAGGAGTGGACTGAGGCTGGAGTCAGTGCATCAAGAGCCACCACACATAGGTGGATCCTGGACATGGGCTTCAAATGTCATATTCCTCTTGTCAAGCCGCTCCTGAACAACAAACAACGTCAGAAGCGTCTTACCTAGGCTAAAGACAAAAAGAACTGGTCTGTTGCTCAGTGATCCAAAGTCCTCTTTTCTGATGAGAGCAACTTTTGCATCTCATTTGGAAACCAAGGACCCAGAGTCTGGAGGAAGAATGGAGAGGCACATACTGCAAGATGCTTGAAGTTCAGTGTGAAGTTTCCACAGTCTGTGTTGATTTGGGGAGCCATGTCATCTGCTGGTGTTGGTCCACTGTGCTTCGTTAAGTCCAGGGTCAACGCAGCTGTCTACCAGGAGTTTTTGGAGCACTTCATGCTTCCTTCCACTGATGAGCTTTATGGGGATGCTGACTTCATTTTCCAGCAGGACTTGGCACCTGCCCACACTGCCAAAAGTACCAAAACCTGGTTCAATGACCATGGGATTACTGTGCTTGATTGGCGAGCAAACTTGCCTTACCTGAACCCCATAGAGAATCTTTGGGGCATTACTAAGAGAAAGATGAGAGACATTAGACCGAACAATGGAGAAGAGCTGAAGGCCACTACTGAAGCATCCTAGTCTTCCATAACACTTCAGCAGTGCCACAGGCTGATAGCATCCATGCCACGCCGCATTGAGGCAGTAATTGATGCAAAAGGGGCCCAAACCAAGCACTGAGTACATATGCATGCTTATACTTTTCAGAGGTCCGATATTGTTCTATGTACAATCCTTGTTTTATTGATTTCATGTAATATTCTAATTTTTTGAGATTGTGAATTTGGGGTTTTCATGAGCTGTAAGCCATAATCATCAAAATTATGACAAATCAAGGCTTGAACTATCTCGCTTTATTACTGAAATAAATGAACTTTTGCACGATATTCTAATTTTTCGAGTTTCACCTGTACTGCAAGTTCAGTCTCTAGGGGGTGCATCATTTGGAACAGGGTTGATGAGTCAGAGAGCTGCTCAAAGCCAAGTACAAGTGTTGATGTAGGAGATGAGCAGGCTGAGCCTGAGGGAGCGGTCAAATGCATCATCAGTCATGAGTCCCTTAGCACCCACAAGTCCAGCCCACCTTGAATTCCATTTCTCTTATCTACTGCCAATTTGCTTGGACTGTTAGTAGTTCAGATTCTTGTAGACAGAGCAAGCTTGCAATAAATCTTTATACCCATTTGAATTGCCTGGGTCTTCTGATTTCTCTGGGGCTTGACAGTTAATTTAGGAGATGATCATTCCACTAGCTTTGCCTGCTGCAGAGTTTATCATTGTGCTGAGTTGAGAAAGAGAGAGAGAGAGGAGGGGGAAAGGTTCAGTTCCCATCTTAATATGAATCTCCTCATTTGCATTTCTGAAGCAAATATAGAACCAACAGGCAGTTATCCCTCAGTTTTGTGCACCCATGTATTTCTCTGATTAAAAAAAAATGCACACATAGCACTTTCATGAGTGGAAATAGCTTACAGAACATATCAGCCTTGGGAAAAGGTCTTGTAGAGAACAAACATATTAGACACATTATGCAAAATTGCACCCCAAAACACATCTATTACTAAAAATGTACAGTGTTATTTACATTGCATTTTTAAAGCAGTTTTCAAACTGATGTACTGTAGAAATGGGACAGAATGAATTTAAGGATGGAAAATAGAATCTTGTGAGAAACCAAAATGGACTGATCTAACAGTCCCTAGAGTTAGGCTTTGTAATTCATTATTAGAAGAAAAAAGGAGGCTGGGACATATCAAGGCCCTGCAAAAGACAAAGCTAACTGCAGGAGGCAATATATACCATGGGAGCTATCCAGCCATTCCTTCTGAGCCCTGCAACTTTTGCCCATTTCAAGTGGCAGCAGGTGGAAACCAAGTTTGGAGATCAAGCAAACCAACCTTGGCCGTTCTAAAAAAAAAAAAAAGCTAAGCATTTATGCACTGGGTTAATATTTGGATGGGAGGCTGTAAATTAGACTGAAGAGTTAAAAAAAAACAGCAACCCAGGAAGAAGACACTGCAAACCACTACTATAGTGTTGGCAGATAACTAACAGGAACATAGGTATCTAATCACCAGAAGCTGAATTCATCTGAAAATCTCCTGCCCTCAAGCTCAGTGGAAAATATTATACCACCAGAACTGCAATAATATTCCAGTGTCAATTTACTTAGCTTCTGTATGTGGAATCTTCCCCTTTGCCTCAGGCAAGAAAATGCCTTGGGGTGGCAAATCTGCCAACACTTGCACTGCTTATTCTGAACAGAGCAGGACTGACTTTGGAGAAGGAAATCTGTTGGCCTTGACTTCATCCATAAGGACTGCAAAAATTGAATGATTTGATGGGGAGGTGCCTCTGGCTAGTTGATCCCTTGGTACAAACAAGATGGTGCTTTTTGTGTTGTGTTGCTAGTATTCTTAAAAAGTTTTGAACTCTATGGTTGATCATGCTTGCATGTAATTGATGATCATATTTTCACAATAATAGCTGACCACAGTTAATACAAGCAACTGAGGCCGACATTTCTTCTATATTTGCCGAGATTGTTGTTCTGAGAGATTACCACACAACTAAGGTAGGATTGTATTGTATGATTCTACTTGATAATAATTTGACAGCAACGAGCTGTAGGAAGTTAGCATTCACTCCTTTCCTAGAAGAATGAAATATTTTAGGAAATATTAAAAAGGCACAATATTATGTTTCCCTGATTGAGAAATGGAGAAACATGTTTTAAAGACAAAGCAACTCCCACCTTACTGCCCCCCCCCTTTGTTAATGGGCCAGAGGCAGAAACTCAATCCTTGTCAATGGACCTTCATATGCAACACAATAGCAACAGAAACTAACACAATGGGACCCATCTAGACAGAAACTCACCACATGGCACCTGGGAAGATTACATCAGCCAGCAAGGCTAACTAAGACCCCCACCCCCTGGGAGTCTGACAACCAATCAGGATACTCTTTTGGGGCCCCAGGAAGTTCAAAGCCAGAGAGAGCATAAAACCCGGAGACTCGCTGTATCTGTCCTTTTCTGTTCAGGAACTCAAGCCATGTGATCCTGTCCACCATTAAACCATCTTTCCAAGCAGTCTCCATGTTTCCAGTGTCTTTTTCCCCACTTGGAGCAGAACCCAGAAGGATATTTCTTCCTACAGAGCAACATACCTTTTAAGTAAATCTTCACACAATTTGGATTGGATAAATCCATGGAGGCTTATCAAACGTTATTAATTTTGAAGACTCAGTGTTACAGAAGATGTCCTAGGCTTTAACAATACCTAAACCAAATAACTGCATAACCCCTTCTGTCTACTCAATAGACTCACATATCTAGTTAGGTACTTCTCTTATAGTTTTTGTAGTGTTTTTGCTCATGTAATAGATGTAAAAAGTCAGCACCCTCCCTCCTAGAAGAATGAAATATTTTGAGGAATATTAAAAAAGGCAGAATATTATATTTCCCTAAATGAGAAATGGAGAAACATGGTGGGTTTTTTTGAGTCAGGAAACAGACTCAGTCTTTCTAAATAGCTCTAGCAGATACTGAGGAGGCATCTTTTAGAAATGCAGATTTGGTAATCCATTCAAGACAAACTCTCTGCAGCAAAGTCTGAACAAAGGCAGAATGGTAGGATTAGCTCTCACTTAAGATCCAACACAGGACAAAGCCATTAAACCATAATAGGAATTGCCCAACATCCTTTCAGAACACAAGCCCCTTCGTTGCATCATCTCAGAGCAGTCCAAACTGCAATCAAACCTGGGAGATCAGACAAATACCTAGGATTTGCATTTTCTCCTTTGCCTATAGAGCAAGCTATGACCCCTACATAACCCCTACATGACTCCATAGGAATCTGACAACAGCCAATAAAATACATGTTCTTGCACAGGAACAGGAAGTTCAAGTGCAAAGCCCAAAAGAAGGTATAAAAGCCACCCATTCTCAACTCTATTTGGTCAACTGCCTAAAACGCATGTGGTTCTGCTTCATCAATAAACCATCTTCCCTCCCCCCCTTTTTTCCCCAACATTTTTTAAAAATATAAATAGAAAGAGCAACATATTCAATAAACAGTGTGTTGTCTGGTAACAATTCTTTTGAGTAATACCCATCGTAGTAATAATAATAATAATAATCTCCAGTAGTAATCTCGTAATGACAGTGCTTTTCCCTCATCATATTAATACAAATCAATTATTAATACTAATCAAAATTAATAAGTTACAATAATGAACCCTAATAGTGTAATTAATCTTTCTCTTGTAATTTTAGAAGTTCTAACTTCTGTTTCTCTTATTTAACCATCGATAGAACAGATCCCATATCTCAAAATATTCAGTGTCTTCCTTTTCTTTAATTTCAAGTGTTAGTTTGTTCATTTCTGCACATCCTAAGTTTTTTGTTATTATCTTTCCTTCTGTAGGGATCTCCTCGCCCTTCCAGTGTTGTGCAAACCATCTTTCTAATCAGCCTCCATGTTTCCAGTGTCTTTCTCCCAGCTTGGAACTGGACCAGATGGATTTTTCTTTCCACAATAAGGAAAAGGAAGTGATGAGGAAACCTCTGACTGGAATGTCTGGTTGTGAAGTCTCTTATCATTAACTTTGTGGAACTTGATGCATAGTTCAGCTTTTCTTCTTATCCTCCAAGGAGACATCAGATGAATATTAAATCCTGATCATTCATTATTGAATTTTTATTAAGTATTTTAGGGCACAGTGAATTTAGGAAGAGGACTGTCTATATAATACAGTAGATTTGCACTTGGGAAGGAAAAATCATTACACTGTTCATTGTTGAACTCTAAAATTTTAATTTAAGAAACCTTCTTAAAAAGAGAATAAATTAAGAGCAAGACAATTTACATTGTTCTCAACTCTTTCTGAGTTTTAACATGGAGGGAGTGGGAGAGAGAGAGAGAGAGAGAGAGAGAGAGAGAGAGAGAGAGAGATGCAGTACATGTGGATTCTAGGAGATGGCTTCCTGCATCCAGTCTAAACTAACATCATCCATTATTTCTCAGCCTTTAATATTTAAAGATGGCAAACACAGCCTTAAATAAAATAATTCTGTTGCAGCAAAGCGATTTTTGCAGAGTCAAAGTTCCTCTCCCTCTGAGGCTCTTAGAGTCGACATCATTAAGGAATTGGCAGTGTCAGGAAAAAACGACCATTCCATGTGTCAGTTAATTTGTTATCAAACCAGTTAGCCACAGTATTCCTCCCTGCTTTCTCTTTTGTTCTCTTTTCCTCCCTATCCTTTTGCTGATTCTGCCCCATCTCATGTTCCAGCTGGAAATATCTGATCAAAATGGTTGGAGAATTCTGGGAGTTGAAATCTACACACCTTAAAGTTGCCAAGGTTGAGAAACACTATTATAAGGTATCACCTAAAGCAAGAAGAAGAAGGAAGCAAATGTCCTTTACTTCTTTTAAAAATTAAACCCAGCACTTTTCTGGAACCACAGTTACAATCTCCCAGATCTGCAAAATATTCAGCTTGCCTGATTTGTGTATTTATGATCAGGCTGGTATTGCATCACCTATCCTCTTCTTTCTAGATTGATTTTTAAATTAGAAGTTGTATGTCCACTATCTTTTTTTTTATTGTCTTAACTCTACCATCTGTTTTATTATACTGAATTGGGGTGCCTTATATCCCACAATATATCCTCATTGATATCCTCCTATTCTGGTTACTGAGCAGTAACTCTTGCAAAATATTCCTATTATTCAAACAACTTGAAGCATGAAAGGCTCAGTGTGAGCAGTACGTTCTCACAACTGATGTTCCAGATATGCAGAGATCCTACAAGTGATAATTCACTTATGTGTTGGAGTTATTTGGCAGACAACTTTGCTCAAGGCACAAATGGAGGGTACTAATGATATGACATCGGGACAAAAATAAAACTACAACTTGTATCAACACCAGTTCTAAAGGAATGCAATATTTAAATAGTATTTTTTAACTAGATTAGGTCAAAATATAACAGGCTCCCAAAAACTGGGATTAGAGTGATATTAAGATGTGGCAACATTATATTAGATCCAAACTGAAGTCCCAATTATTTCCAAATTAACTATATTCATGTGGCTTGCCATTCTTTGCTGCCCCATTCTTTACAGAGAATCTAAACAAGGTAATTTCTAGTTTGTTGTATTCCAGGTTTAGCTATCTAGTTTCCCCCATATTTTTCAAAATGATTTATGGCAATCTCTCCCACACTATTTCAAAACTTTACAATGATGACAGATTGGCCAAGACAGCTTTTAGGATGGTCAAAAGAAGAAATGCCTCTCCCAAAAGAAGTTCATTCAATTTGCACATGCTACACATGAGGATTTCCATTTAGATATAATTGGAATAACATAAAAAGAAAAAAAGAAAGAAAGAAAGAAAGAAAGAAAGAAAGAAAGAAAGAAAGAGAGAGAGAGAAATGACCACTGCACTAGAATGTTTTAGAATACTCTTTTAGATCTATTTGAACTGGAGACCAGGGCATGTACACTGAAACATGAATTGATTGAACAGGCCTAAAGAGGGGGTGGAGTGACTGTTCCCTCTTATAGAATTATGCTAATTATGTAATGCATATTTGTTGAATATAGTAGCTAGGCACTTCACTGGTTAGGGCATATCATATGCCTAGTGAGATCAGTGAAGCCTTTAGGATGTAAGTTAGGGTAATAGGATAAGAGTATAAAGACAGAAGGGATGTGGTGGCTCAGTGGCTAAGACGCTTGTCGATCAAAAGGTCAGCGGTTCGAATCCCTAGTGCCACATAACGGAGTGAGCTCCTGTTACTTGTCCCAGCTTCTGCCAACCTAGCAGTTTGAAAGCACATTAATGCAAGTAGAAAAATAGGGACCACCTTTGGAGGGAAGATAACAGCGTTCCTTGTGCCTTTGGCATTTAGTCATGCCGGCCACATGACCACCGAGACATCTTTGGACAGCGCTGGCTCTTCGACTATGAAACGGAGATGAGCACTGCCCCCTTGAATTGGAAACGACTAGCATGTATGTGTGGGGGGAACCTTTACCTTTTATAAAGACAATTGGATTGTAAAGAACAAAGTGGCAGTATTTGGTGAACATGCCTCCCCGTCCCAAAACCAGGTTTATTTTTGTGTGGTTTCTTAGGGCTCTGCTCACTTTCCAGTATTTTTTCCCATCGTATCAGTATTCCTTGGCCTCCTAAACACTAGGCTAAGCTAGCAGTGTAGTTTTCCTGAGAAAATGTTTTGTAATGGAGTAGTTAACCCAATTTGAGACCCTGTAGCTTAGTTTCCCCTGGGAAGATGGATTTGATTTACTGGCATTTTACTTGCCCCTCACAAACCTCTACACTAGGGAAAGGAAAATGTTAACACGTAGCTGTTTTCCTGCATGATTTGAGGTTCACGTGCCTATTGCTGATGGGCAACTTCAAGATCTTCAGTTTTCAGTTACACATAGATTGGACAGCCTTTCAAATAAGCAGTGTCTTCAGTCAGAGGCCTGTTCTCATCTGATCTTCAAATAATAGGCTCCAGTTAAAGAGCTTTTACTTAAATACTTCTTTGTATGGTTGGGTTTTTTTTTTTTTTGCCTCAAATGGTTTTCTATCAATGTGGTTGGGGCTTTATCAATAGGTCTGCCCAGTTATTAATCAGTTTATACTCCACCCAGGAGGGATTTAATGACTTTTTCCTCTCACTGTTTTTCTCTTTTCTCATTTCCCTCCAAAATAATTCTATTTGTAGAAAAGATGAGGAAAGAAAACTGATGAAAGGAAACCAATAATTAAAGCTCCCTGCAGAACATGAATCAATCAATGCAGGAACATTTGATCAGTAAAGCCATGGCTGTACTGAGCAAGAAGCAATTAAAAGGAAAGGCCATAACTAGGAAAAAAGCAAGGACATAGTGAAGCAGAAGCAGGAGAGGGTTAAGCAAATTTCAGTTCACTGATTCTTGCCTATAAATTGTGCCTTTCCCCATATGTTGATTTATTATACTTTGGTTAAACTCTTCCTCCTAATCCCAGCTTTGCAGCTCCAGTTTAATGGATTCTGATGGTGGTAGAAAAATGGAGCAGATGCATGAGTGCTTCAGATGCTATACTGGTCAGGCACATATTGAATGCAGAAAGTGCTGGGATACCTGTATTCATTCATTCTCTCTCTCTCTCTCTCTCTCTCTCTCTCTCTCTCTCTCTCTCTCTCTCTCTCTCTCTCTCTCCCTCTCTGAAGATTTTCTCATGCTACCTGGAGTTATTTTTTATTAAATGATACTTACTATACTCTGCTTCCCCTGCTTAGGCGCAATCCATCGAGGAACATAGGTGCTCTGATCTCCAGAATGTTTGCACATTAACAGGATGACATATTCATTACTAAGGTGATACAAGTTGTTGGGTCCTTGCTTCCTTGTACAATGGCAGCCTTAATTAATTGATTTTATTATCCATGCTATTAAACAAAAGAGAGGATAAAAAACCTCAATAGGTGCCTTGAAAGGCACTGTAGCTGGACTCATTAGTGGTTAATTAACCTTCGAATATATTGTTTGGCAGGTTTTGGCATACCAGTCACTTCAAGTGGTTCATAGGTTGGAAGAAGGATTGATGAAGGTACATGGATGTCAGCTGTATGGTATGCACGGTGGGAAAGGTATTAAGAAGCTCAATTCTTCCCGCTGAAAACACTCAGGACTTTCCTTTAAAAGCAAATGTATTTGCATAATGGCATATTCCCTCCCCCGTCATTGTTGTGGCCATATTTTTAGAAATGCACAGTATTAAAGTGCATCCTGAAAATATGAGATATCTAGTCCTACTTTAGTATGTATACTTAAAGCACTTTAAAGAAATCCACCCTCCTCAACACATAACACCCAAATGCATGTAATTAGTTCTAAGTAGCTGCATTTTAAATAAAGGAGCAATGATAATCACAGAAAGCCACGTTTAACCCTTTCCATTCCAATTCCTCTTTGGCCTTCTCTTGCTGTAACTTCAGTCCCTTTGGGGGCTGCTAGTTCCTGGAGGCTGAGTTGGATGCGACTCCCCCCCCCTTTTTTTTCTATTTAGAGTAGCCTGTTGCAAAACTAGAGAGATGCGACTTTCTTGGGGCAGTTTTGGGACAGTGGAAACTCTTGGATTGAAAGAAAAGCCACCAGTAGAAAGTGGGTTTCTTGGCATGAGCCCGAAACCAGGAATTTCAACACCTGAGAGTACTAAGGTGGGCATATTGGTACTGAAAGACAGGAGACCATCTTTTGAGATATCCTCTTATCTAAAAAGGATAAACAGGTAAAGAAAATACCATATTTTTTGGAGTATAAGACGCATCTATCTTTTTTGGTGAGAAAAACAAGAAAAAGAAATCTGCCTCTGCCTCCCAGCAATTTTTCCTCATTGCAGCAAGCACAAGAAAAAAAATCTGCTCCCAGCAATTTACCTCCTTGCAGCAAGCAGCAGAGTTCCATGCAGCAATAGGCAATGGCAATCCCTGCAGCCTGAAATATTTGTGAGTTGGGAGGCTGATCCAACGGACAATCAATTTGTGCTAATTAGGCTGTGCTGAAGCTGAAATGGTCTGTTTCTTCTTGCTGCTTGCTGCAAGGAGGTAAATTGCTGGGAGGAAGAGGCCAAAGTGTGGGGGCCAGTGGGTGGGTGGGGCTACATTCGGTGTATAAGACACACTCACATTTTCACATTCTTTTAGGGGGAAAAAAGATGCATCTTATACTCCAAAAATTATGGTAATTAAACACTGCCTTTGTTCCCATGGTTTCTCTTTAGAAATCATTGCAGCTGCATACAGATTATTATACTGTACATGTGATTGCAAACAAAACAAAACAAAACAAAAAATCCTCCATGCAATTTTTCTTCACTAGTTCAGGAAGAGAAGACCACTTTAAAAATGGTTGGCCAATCCTTGCCATGGAACAACCTTTTATTTTTCTAATGCAAAAATTAGGGAAAGGGAGAAAAAGCCTGAACTCTTTTTTTAAAAAAAAATTCTGGCATGGTTCCTATTTATATGAAAAAAATGCAGTTTGTGTAGAATTTCAATAGATGTGTTAATTCCACATGGCAACCTCTGTGAATTCAATCTCATACTGCCCAGTTATATTCGAATATGACTTTAGAAATTTCAGTCTGGGTAGCAGAAATTTAATAATATGTTTATCAAACAGCCATCAGCAAGTATTGCAGGCCCAATTGGCAAAAGGGAGCTCAGGACCATACTGGTTGGAAACATGTGGAAGAGACCTTCATCCTGCAGTGGATAGACAATGGCTAAAATGATGATGATGATGATGATGATGATGATGATGATGATGATGAATACAGCCATCTCAGCATCTCCCAGTTCTAGTGTGTCTCAAGCTTCATGGTGTTCCAGTGTTGCCTCACACTTTATCTTTAGGTGATGACATACTTCATGATTGAGTTCCCTATATTGTGCACTGTCAATAAGCATGGTTCATTTATACTGGTCTATCAACCCTGTTTCCTCCAAAATAAGACATCCCCTGATAATAAGCCCAAACAGGCTTTTGAGTGCATGGCAATAAGGCCAAGCGCTTATTCGGGTTCAAAAAAAATATAAGACAGGGTCTTATTTTCGGGGAAACATGAAAGTATAAGTGTTCATCAGAGACCCATACTGGCATTTTGGGCCATAAGATTGGAAGCATGCTTTTGGCACATTCAGAGATAACTTCAGAGCCTTGTTCTTCCATGTCCACATCATCAGACAGTATCAGAATGCAAACTGGTTTTGGGATTCTTCTTTATGACCCACTTCAATCAGCTTTGACCAGTTCTGCTTTGTTGATGGAACCCTGTCTCATTTTACATGTTGGAGCTTAAGCTGATTAACTGTACAGACCAAGCAATGATTGGAGCCACAATCAGTACCTCATATCAGGTATACATGTTTGATGAATGATCAAGTGGGATTTCAAGGAAGTAGTATAGACTAACTTTAGCACACTGAAAGGCTGGTTTAAGATTGGCTACCTGAAATAGGTAGCATATACCCCAGTACCAAGGCAAAAGGTGCAATCATATAGCTGCTAAAATTATTTTGGTACCAGAGGAAGAACATTCCATAAGTACTTCTCTCTGAAAATAAAACTGTAACAATAACAGATCAAGTAGCCACTGCCTGCCTTTTCATCTCACTTAAAATCAGTTGTTCACTGTGGAGTCCCTATATGGCCTAAACGTAGGCACAGCTCTTCTGTAGTTTTTGAGTTTACAGTATTATATACTTTCAAGTTCCATCAACTCCTTTAAACATTCTTTCACATGCATCTAGAAATACTTACCTCACATCTGGGTCAACTTGATGTGGCTACTGCTAGTACTGTGACTCCCCCAAAATAAGACCATGTCCTATATTTTTTTGAACCCTGAAATAAGTGCTTGGTCTTAGTGCCATGCGCTCAAAAGCCCAATTGGGCTTATTATCAGGGGATGTCTTATTATGGGGGAAACAGGGTAGGTAAGAATACTGATGCAGGGTCTTGCATTCTGTTGAGCAGGTTCATTCAAAAATGACATTCTTCTGAATATGGTATATAGCACCATAGGTTTTTGTCCCCCAAAGTCAGTTATTTGAATAAATAAACAACTCCTTATTTGAAGAGGTTCTATAAATTAGTAGCACTAAAAGTAAGCAAAGAATGGCAATCTATGGGAAATGGAATGACTCAGTAGATTGTGGGTTTTCTTTTTTTAAATATAGCATTGGGAGGTTGTAACCCTGAATAAAGGAGAGAAAAATGAAGTTGTAACCATTTCTTCCAATTAGTTATTATTCTGCTCAAATCCATCACAGTGCTGTTTTACCTTCTGCAGGGTGCTAACTCTTCATTTACCCTTGTAGATTTGTGCCTTGAATCATAAAAGGGCAATAGGTAATGTGGATGGAATTTCTATTGGTTCTCCCTCTGGACCTATTGCTTGAATATCATTCAGCCCTTCTTCTCCCTCTTTCTTGGCTAAAAAGAAACTTTTAACTCTGTCTACAAAGGAGAAAAAATGTATTTTCTTCTGGCCTTTGAAGGGAGGGGTAAGTAAAGCAATGGAGATACTACTAGGCTGTTTTATGCCTTGGGACTGAAAATACAGCCTTCAAAGGAGACCTTGTCAGTATTGTTTATCTTGTCCTTTAGACTTTCTATAACAATAAATAATCTGCATTCAACTTTCCTAACCTTCATATTTCTGGGTTGCTGGCAAACAGGATGCTTTCTTTTCAATGTCTTTGTTTAAACCTTGCTGCTGTTTCAGGTAAGAGGTGCTCTTCGGTTTCCTGCTACACAAAATGTGAACAGAAATGTGGGGCATTCCCCTTGGATAGAACATTGTTGCATTGTTCTTCTGTAGTTTTGCCAAATCTGAAAAGGGGATCCTTTCCCTGAAAAGCTATTGTGAGCCATTTAAATAACCTTTGGCTGAGCCCCTGAGGAGCCAAACAAACAGCATCACCTGCATTAACTCACCTGTTACCTGGAGGCCAGACTCCCATTTTAAATGATTAGGATAAAACTTATGAATCACATCAGCCTTCTTTAGACAGTCTAGCCAGCCATAAAGAAGTAGAGGCTTAGGAAGGAAATGTTCTCTTTAGGGAATATTGTTGCACCAGATAGATGTCTACAGATTATGATCTGGTAATATACATTTAATCTCAATAGTTAAATGTAAAAGGAATAGTTTCTGAAAATGGAAGGTTTATGCAAGGGACTGTTTATGTTCCCCACTAAAAGTGTCTCTGGAAACTTGCAAATATCAGGTTTGGGAACAAAATCACAGCATAGCATCTATCCTGAACCCTTCACGGCTTTCCATTTCCTTTCTCAAAATGCTCAGAAAATGGCCAGATGACTGTCCATTGTTGAATAGAGCTTGTAGTCATTCCCCAATTCCCTAATTTTCTGCTTAAATCCCCACTTTTTACCTTCCTAAGCATTTGTTCTATACCATGCTCTCAGTACCTTCCATAATTTGTTCCTCAGATGAAGGTTGGAGCAGCAAGTTTTCCTTTGCATTCACTAGGCATTAAACTTCAGCTGCCATTTTACCTTGATGACAAAGCACCAGCGCAGATATACTTTTCTTCCTGACTTGCATCCCATCTGATTAGCTATTCCGAAGCCATCTTCACAGATTGCCCTGGGTCCCCAAGTTACATCATCAGCTGCCAGCAAGGTGCACATCAGCACTGCCCCCACTCTTTTGAAATGGACAGCTCCTAGCGTGATTTGCTTCTGTAAGTAGAGCATGGCAGGCAATGCTGTCGAAAAGCAGAGATAGAGCAATTAAGCATTCATTGGGCACTCTGAGGTCACATTTATCCTGTCCATTACCGTCATGATTCTAAATGATTCCGACTGACCGGGGACGATTCATATTGGGCTGAAGAGACCCACCTTTCAAAGGATTCCCCCAGAGAAGCCATATTCATTCTCTCCGATATGACAGGCCAACCGACATTTTCCTCAACTTCTCCTTCTGCATTCACTCCTGATGAATGGCTCACCAGGGGGCTATATTCATCCCACCAATAACCACTTTGAATAGATATGACTCTGCTGGGAATATTAACATACTGGCCTTCTATTCAAATGCTTTACAGGCATAATTAGATTCAGTTTCAAAAAACTAACCACAAGGCAAAGATCCTGTGACACCTAAGACTGGACTGTGAATTCTAGATCTGGTGATTCTTTCAAGATCCTTTATTTCTGTTGTTGCGACGAGAAGAAGGAATATGGTTTCACAAGTGATGCTTGAACCAGCTTTTCATTTCTCTGCAGATAAAGTATCTGGACTAGGATTTATTTTCAATGGCATTTTCTCCTTAAGTGCAAGGGAACATTGAATATGATAGTTTTGCTTTGGTTTTTTTTTTTAAATATCACTTTGATGACTTGAACCCATAATTTTCCTGAGCCTATCAGTAGGCTCTGTACATCTCATTTTTCAAATCTAGGAGCTTTAAAAGATGTTCTTTATTGATCAGATATTTATTTATGTGCGAACAAAGAGAGAGGATTATTGGTTCAGCTTTTAAATTTAAGGAACTGACAAAAGCAATCAGAAGACAGATAGTTTAACAAGATTAAAAAACTGGCTGCAAGAGTTCAGATACCTGACCTTACTTCACAAGGTTTTGATCTGTTTGTCTCTGTGTAATGTGTGTGTTTACTGATGGATTTTATCATTAATTGATACTTCGCTTTTCTCCCTATCTCTCAACACAATTAATCTGGGAACCTTTTAATTTGGCAGGTGACTGGAAGGAGAAAAGCACTATTGCTTTTTCTCTCTGGATAGCATGACATTTTGTGATTTTGGTGCAGTTGTTTTCACATGAAGTAAAGGAATTTTCTTTCTGAAGAAAATCTGTCTAATTGATTGCTAGGGGTCGAAAGCAACTTGATGGCATCTAATCAATCAGTCTGAGATTTTCTTTACATGCAGGTTATCAAAAGATTGCATGAAAATAAAAATAGGGAGAATTGGGGTTTTAAATTAGTTTGTTAAGTCGTAGTTTAAACCAATTCTTGAATTAGACTGTTTCAAATCCCAGATGTTTCTCAATAGTACAATATGCAAACATTGGCTCATTCTTATATTCTGCTTCTATTTTTATATGTTTCTTGTTTCTTTGAACAAATATACTTTTTTTTAAGAAAAAAGTCTGGGATGAGTTCTTTTCTTGCTCAGTCTCAAAGTAGAAAGTTCCATAACCTACAACTTTTAGCTGAGGTCTTCCTTAAGCAGGTGTCAGCAAATATTTTGGGACAGAGGAACTGAACTGATCTCACCCTCTCTATCTTGGCATCCTCTTTCATAATAGCCCTTCAGTTGTGAAAAGACGAGAGGCAGAATTAGGAAGCTTCTGAGGAAGATGTTCCCAGACCTGGCTAGGTAGGTTGGCCGTGGAAACATGAAATTGCTGATAAATATGTATGTGTATGTATGTATGTATGTATGTATGTATGTATGTATGTATGTATATATATATATATATATATATATATATATATATATATATATATATATATATATATATATTATAGGTATATAGCTAAAAAGAAAAAGATATGTGAATAGCTTTGTCTAAGAGGAGTGCAAATTTAGGGGGAAACTCACACATGTATCTGGTAGATTTTTTTCCTGTCTGCTGTTCTCATCACTTTTTGATGCTTCCTAAAAATAACCCATAGCCGCTTGAGGCGTTGTTAGAAACTGGAAAACCAACATCGTTAGCAATATATCAGAGCATCTGTCCTTAAATTGACTTAGCTTGTGCACAGGGCCATGTTTAATATTAGGTCACCTCAGGTAGCTGATGGCAGATGCAGGGACAAGGAAAGATGACAAAGAGCACAGTTTGCCTTGCATCCACCATTGCCTTGCTGCCAATAGGTTATTAATTGAAATAGGATTCATTGGTTGGAGCAATCCATTTCTATTAATAGGGGGGGAGGAGAAACATATTTTTTCTCTATCCCTAATAGCAAAATGTTTGAATGGTTCTGCATGAGTTAACTTGTAACTTAACTCATGTACATCTTATTATATAAACAACTTCAATCCTGACTGGCTTAAAGTGGCCTAAGCTGGCTTCCATCCTTCCACAGTTGGTAAAATGAGGTTCTTCGGAACAATATGCTAATTCTGTAAACCGCTTAGAAAGGGCTGTAAAGCAAAAACTATGAAGCAGTATATAAGTCTTAGCGCTATTGCTATATATATATAGAGAGAAGCAAGTCAAGAAAGATGTATTTTTATAAAAGGATTATAAAAGGTTATCTAGAAGACTGGGCTTTTCTGTTCTGTCCCTATCACACAAACGACTCATCCTTTCATCCCACAAATACACCCCAACTCTTCAGGAGTGCTCATGGCTAGAGAAGAGCCAGATTTAGGTGGCATGATGAGCACAATCACAATGAGTAGGAGAAGACTTCCAAAGGCTGGAGTCCTTACTGATTGTTTCAGGCCACTGAAGAGCTTGAAGAGCTTCAGCATCCCAGGGAGAAAGCTAAAGAATGTGTCAACCTCGCTAGTTTTGCTTTGCCGCTTCGGTTGCCATAGAATCGGGGGGAGGCGGGTTTATGCTCACGCGGGCTTTCTAGAAACTTTCTGAGAAACGAAACCTTCCCTTAAGCTGTTATCAGTCCAACGGACACTGCATTCCTGGATGCTGACATGGCCAGACGTCTGCTCCCACCTGACCTCTGGAAGACCTGTGGATTGGGTGATTGATGGTGCACAAGGGAGGGGGATGCTTTCTAATTGTAACTTTCGCGCGTTTTGCTTCAGAATCCTGCTTTCTATGGTTGCGTTCAATTCATATCTAGTAAAAGTACCAGTTACCTATCAAATGGAGTCTGGGTTATCCTTTCCTGGATACTGAAGGAAGCATACCTGACAATAAGCAGGATTCTCATCACAGCCATCCCGGATCACACCGAGGGGGCTGAAAACTTTACAGAATGTCTGATCAGGGAAGTGATACAGAACAGATGGGAGCATATGGCTCGGAAATGTCTTCATACCAGCAACCCGAAGAGGCTGAGAAATGGATGGAGAATTTACGACTGAAGGAAACGAGGGAAGAGCCAGCCCGATGGTCGACAGGGGTCGGAAGGTTGCCGGACCTGAGAAAGACCCCCCGTGGAGTAACAACCTCCAGACCCCGAAAAGGAGAAGGCGTGTGGCTGCAGGAGCAGAAGGAACGCCTCAAAATGGAGCAAGCCCTTCAACTCATTCGTGAGATTGATGAAGACCGAAAAGCCCGTGAGTCTTATGCATGCCCTGGGGGGGGGGAAGAAGAAGACTCTAAAATAGATCCTGAGGAAGGAGTTTGTGGGGGAGAGGAAGAGAGAGCTGACGAAGATATATCCCAGGCATTGGGGGGTCAAATGAGGGATGCAGCAGTCCAGGGACCCCCAGCCTTACAGGCCCGACCCCGCAGACGGAAAAACCCTAAAATTCCCCCCCTTGCTGGAAAGTACGATGGGAACCCAAAAACTTTGGGATTTTTTTTAACCCAAGTGTGGAATCACATGCAAGACTGGGGCGAGGACTATTTGTCAGATGCCGCCCGAGTGAGATGTGTCACCAGTGCTTTAGAGGGGGTGGCAGCCGAGTGGATGGTGGTACTCCACAATAACAACTCCCCCTTGCTGCGGAATTACAACCAGTTTATGGCGGCCCTTAGGAGACGTTTCGAGGACCACCTAGCTGAGCGGAAGGCGAGGCTCCGTATGAAAAGCATCCAGCAAGGCCGGAGATCGGTAGCGGAATACACCCAAGAATTCCGGGAGCTAGCGCCATACATGACAGGGTGGTCAGAGGTAGCTTTGCTGGAAGGTTTCAAAGACGGGCTGAATGATGAAATCTACCATGACTGTAGAGCACGGGGGGTTCCCGATGATCTGGACAGTTGGTACATAGCAGCTGAGGATGCAGAAATTGAGATAAGCCGTAGCCGACTAAGGAGGGGGCGTGCCGGGGAACCATCATTCTCCTACCACCGCAAAGAAGCCCCAAAAATGACTGGGGGAAGGCCGGAAACCAAACCCAAACCGAAGCCTTTCACTTGTTTTAAGTGCGGCATGGAAGGACACCGGGCCGCTGAGTGCTTGTCCAGGCCAGTGCCAAAACCTGCCAGCAGAACGCCAAAGAAGATGGGCAAAACACCCGCAAAAGTTCGTGAAGTCGCGCTGGAGGGGGAAGTCGTAGAGTTCGCTCCCCGGGCCAAAGGGGAGTTGGGAACTCCGACCCACGCGGACGACAGCGAGACCGACTCCGATGATCTGGTGAGTCACACTGAGGGGCCCCTACTCGTCCCCATAGAACTTAAAGTGCCGTCCACAGGGACCCATGCACAGATGCCGGCCTTATTAGACTCTGGGTGCACCAGGTGCATTATCAGCCCGAAAGTAGTAGAAAAGATGGGCCTGAGACTGAGGGAGCTGAAAAGGCCTATTGCATTCTGCCAGCTAGATGGGTCGATGGCAGGCGGGGCCCCGACTAGTTTCATAACGGAACCCATTGAAATGAAATTAGGGGACCACGTAGAGACTCTCAGTTTTGTGGTGGCCCCTAGCATGGAACGACCCCTCATTCTTGGCTTGCCCTGGCTACGGAAATGGAACCCACGAATTAACTGGAAAACGGGGGTTCTGCGCATTCGTACTAGTAAACCACCATCTGAAGGGAAGGAGCCCCCCCCTGAAGACAGAGGGGCCCCTGAAGAAGCGGAGATGGCAATAGACCACATAGAGGGGGAGGAGAAAATTCCAAAAGAGTATTGGGACCTCCGTGAAGTTTTTAGCGAGAAGGCCTCGGATGTGCTGCCCCCCCACAGGGCTACAGACTGTGCTATTGAGATACTCCCGGGAGTGAAGCTCCCTAAGCCTAAGATTTATCCTATGACCCCTCGTGAACTGGGGGAACTACGAAATTTTATTGACAAAAACCTAGAACGGGGCTTCATCCAACCAGCCAGACCACGAGTGGCCGCACCAGTTTTATTCAGAGAAAAGAAAGATGGTTCCTTTCGTCTGGTGGTTGACTATAGGAACCTAAACGCGATTTGCGTGGAAAACGTCTACCCCTTACCCCTCATGAAGGACATGTTGGCTCACCTAGGGAAGGGGAAGATTTTTACCAAGTTGGATTTACGGGAGGCTTATTACAGGGTGCGCATCAAGGAAGGGGATGAATGGAAAACTGCATTTAACTGTCCGCTGGGGTGTTTCCAGTTCCGAGTACTCCCGTTTGGACTACAAGGGGCTCCTGCGGTATTCATGCAATTAATCAATGAAATTTTGCATGAGCATTTGTATAAGGGGGTGCTCGTTTATTTGGATGACATTCTTATCTACTCTGACAACATGACCGACCATGTGAGATTAGTACGCACCGTCCTGAAAAAACTTAGGGCTGCTGAACTGTATGCAAAGCTTTCTAAATGTGAGTTCCACCAAACCAAAATTGACTATCTTGGCTATCGCATCTCCCCGGAGGGAATAGAAATGGACCCTGCGAAGGTTCAGGCGGTGTTAGAATGGGCAGCGCCACGCACCCGCAAGCAGTTACAGAGTTTTTTGGGATTTGCTAACTTTTACCGACAATTCATCCCCTCGTTTGCCAAAATCGCATTGCCAATAACTAATCTCCTGAAAACCAAGGGTGAAGGAAAACCAAAACCCTCCAAACCTCTTGAATGGACTATGGACTGTCAGGCAGCATTCGAAAAACTGAAACGGCTATTTGCTGCTGAACCAGTTCTTAAACACCCAGATATGGACGAACCTTTTGTGGTACAGGCAGATGCCAGTGATGTTGCAGTAGGGGCCGTACTTCTGCAGAAGAATGCGGATGGAAAATTACAGCCCTGCGCCTACACATCCCGGAAACTATCCGAAACCGAAAGGAGATGGGCCATATGGGAAAAGGAGGCTTTCGCCGTACGTTGGGCACTCCTAACCTGGAGACACTTTCTCGAAGGAGCTAAACATCCTTTTGAAGTTTGGACTGATCATAAAAATCTCGAGGCTTTGAAAACCCCACGTAAGCTGTCGCCTAAACAAATGCGCTGGGCCCAACATTTCAACCGTTTTAACTTCACTTTGCGCTACCTTCCTGGCGGGAAGAATTTCATGGCAGATGCTTTGTCCAGATTGCCTCAGTACAACAGCACCAGGGAGGAAGTTGTCCGTCCAATTGTCCCGTCAGCCCAACTGGCAGCACCAGTGACTACCCGAGCACAATCGAAACGTGACCCAAGTCTGTCGGGTGAGTTGCTCCAGCAACTAAAAGAGACTTTAAAAACCGATGAGTGGTTCCAAGCCCACTCAAATGAATGTACACTTCGTGATGGACTAGCTTGGGTTGGAGCCAAATTGTATGTCCCAGCTAATTTACGAGCAACTGTCCTGCAACACGCCCATGATTCCAAGGTGGCGGGACACTTTGGATTTGTCAAGTCCTTACACCTCGTCAAAAGACAGTTTTGGTGGCCCGCGCTCAAAAAGGACACAGAGGCATGTGTAGCGAGCTGTCCAGTGTGTGCCTCGGCTAAGAGACCTCCCGGGAAGGCACCTGGTCTTCTCCAAAGTGTGGCCAGGCCCACTGCTCCTTGGAAAGAAATATCCATGGACTTCATTGTAGACCTTCCCGAGAGTGGGGGTTGCACCGTTATATGGGTAGTAACTGATCTATTTTCCAAACAGGTGCATTTTATCCCATGCACTAAGATCCCATCAGCAAAAACCCTTGCTAAGATGTTCATTCAACATGTATATAGGCTACATGGAGCGCCAAAACGTATAATTTCAGACAGAGGAGTACAGTTCACCTCCAGCTTTTGGAAAGAGTTCCTAATGTTGATAGGCTCCGCCCAAGGACTAAGCTCCGCCCACCACCCCCAGACCAATGGGGCCTGTGAAAGAACCAATGGCGTGTTAGAACAATATTTAAGATGTTATATAAACTACCAACAGGACAACTGGGTGGAATTACTGCCATTCGCAGAAGTGGCATATAACAATTCCGTACATAGCAGCACAGGTTTCACTCCTTTCAAGGTGGCTTCTGGACAAGAGTTTGTGCCAATCCCAGAGTTACCTCATGATGACCCACAAAACCCTTCTCTGATTGAGTGGATCGATCAACTACGAGCGACTTGGGCAGTGACTCGTAAAGCGTTAGATGATGCCCACCAAGCCCATAAAACCCAAGCCGACAAAAGGAGATGCCCCGCACATACCTATCAAGTGGGGGACATGGTGTATCTGTCTACCAAGTATTTACAAACTCCGCAGAAATCAAAAAAGCTTGGTCCTAAGTATGTGGGCCCTTTCCCTGTTACACGGATCATTAACCCAGTCACGGTTGAATTAGATTTACCAAAGAACTTGCGACGAATTCATCCAGTGTTTCATGTTAGTTTACTGAAACTGGAACAATCATCCTCTCTACGTCCGCCCAAGGAATCTCCTCCTGTTCCCATCCTCATTGAAGGGGAACAACATTTTGAAGTAAAAGAGATTTTGGACTCTAGAAAACATCATGGGAAAGTACAGTATCTCGTAGCCTGGAAGCACTTCCCATTATCACAAGCTGAGTGGGTGAATAAACGTGATGTTAGGGCACCTAGAAAAGTGCAGCTGTTCCACACCAAATACCCTGATAAACCTTGAATCATGATGAGTGTTAATTGTTGTGATATTGCCTTTTCTTTTCTCTGTTTCAGGATTAGAAGCTGTCTCTTCTGAAGGGGGGCCGAATGTCAACCTCGCTAGTTTTGCTTTGCCGCTTCGGTTGCCATAGAATCGGGGGGAGGCGGGTTTATGCTCACGCGGGCTTTCTAGAAACTTTCTGAGAAACGAAACCTTCCCTTAAGCTGTTATCAGTCCAACGGACACTGCATTCCTGGATGCTGACATGGCCAGACGTCTGCTCCCACCTGACCTCTGGAAGACCTGTGGATTGGGTGATTGATGGTGCACAAGGGAGGGGGATGCTTTCTAATTGTAACTTTCGCGCGTTTTGCTTCAGAATCCTGCTTTCTATGGTTGCGTTCAATTCATATCTAGTAAAAGTACCAGTTACCTATCAAATGGAGTCTGGGTTATCCTTTCCTGGATACTGAAGGAAGCATACCTGACAGAATGTTACAAATCAGTGTAGGATCCATGATGGAGTTCAACTGGTGACACGGCCAGGAACAATCAGTGACAGTGGTCCCTTGAAAGCTAGCATCACCTGGCAGGGTAGTTAGCAATGGAACCTGAAGCATTGGCAGCAGAAGGATCCAATGATGAGGCTTGCATGAAGAGGAATTTGGAAGAGATATTAGCTAGCAGGCTGGCTGGCAAGAATATCACTGGAGTCTGGTTGGTGGTCCTGGTCAATATCAGGGAGTGGGCTTTGAGTGGCAAACTAGTCAGTGGAGGACTCTGGAAAGGCTTCAGCCAGCAGGTTGTCTGGCAGTAAACAGCAAAGCAATTTTGAGAACTGGAGGAACCAAATAGTCAATGGTAAGAAATTGCCCAGTAGGACTGACTGATAAGAGTTCTATAGATTCAGTGGTGAGTGAAGCTAGTTCAAAGCTCAGCTGGGAGCCCTGAATCATTCTGTTTGGGAGAAGGAAACACCTCTGCCAGAATACGTAATAACTCCAAATCAGAAGAGGAAAAAGCAGAAGTGAATTACTGCAATTGTTAAATTAGTAATAGTTAAGGTTGTAAAGTGAATCTGGCTTCCCCATTGACTTTGCTTGTCAGAAGTTCACAAAAGGTGATCACATGACTCTGGGACACTGCAAAATGAGCCTGTTGTTGAGAGTCTGAATTTTGATCATGTGACGATGGGGAGCTGCAATGGTAATAAGTGTGAAAAATGGTCATAAGTGACTTTTTTCAGTGCTGTTGTAACTTCGAATAGTCACTAAACAATGGTTGCAAGTTGAGGACCACTTGTACTCCTTAGTCACAGCTCCCAACCCAATAACACTTAGTACTGGGTATTGAACAAAGGGAAGTGTGCAAGAGCTGTGAGTTACAGAGCAGAAGAGCTAAAGTACACTAGCATGGCACACTTTATGGAACTCCATCCCATTCTCTGTAATTCCAAGAGGAAAGATGTTCAGTGAGTGACAGTGACAGCAGCTTCATAATAGCAGGATGAATTATTGTTGAACAAGGAGCTAGAGTTTTCTAATTTGCTGCCTATTTATAGTGCAATGTACCCACAATTCAAGCTGTCAGTGTCACAAATCACCAAAGGAGAGTCTGCAGAGCAGTTAATCTACACCATCTCCAGAGTGCTAATCTAGATAAATGCAACCTAAATCAGATTTAGGGGGATCTACAATAATGCAAACCAGCTGATTCATGCTTCGTACTTTCTGGAATGACCCATCCTGGCCTTTATGCCAGTACAGATTAAATGTACATGTGATTAAACATTTGTTTAAATAACTGACGTGCACTGGATTTTTTGGTACCATTATAAAAAAAAGAAAAGAAAAATTGTTTATAGCAACATGGCAAACAAAGATGTCTCCTTTAGGTGGAATACCAAAACATGACATTATTACTGCAGATTTTATTTGAACCTGTGTTTTCAGTGCATTAAAATACCTCCAAATCAGGGGTGAAATCCTCCCGGTTTGGACTGGATTTGGCAATCCAGTAGCGATTGTGGCATGTGGTTCGGAGAACCCGTAGCGATGGTGGTGCGAGGCTCTGCCCACCCGCCCGGCTATCATTACTTCCTGGTTTTAACCAGGAAGTAATGTGCTTTTTACCCTCTGCACATATATAGAAGGTTTTGCACATGCGCAGAGAATCTGCCCACACATGTGACACACACGCATGTGATGCACTTATGGTGCATGCACTTCCGAATCGGTAAGGAAGATAAGTAGATTTCACCCCTGCTCCAAATCTATTTATATTTGTCACATTTTGATGTGCATCTAGAGAAAACATACCTTTCTCCTTTGGGAAATAGCTCACACTCCCAAATTATGATCAGAATCAAACTCCCTCCCCACAAAAAGATAAAAGTCTCTCTTCAATTATAAGTAGTATCATGAAAACATTTACTGGTGGAAGAGATAAAAATACAAACCACAGATGGCAATGTAAAAAGATCACCCATAAAATAAGTTTAAGATAAAATTTTGAGCAGACAGAAGATAACACTGACCTATATCTTATTTAAATAAGATAATCTGCTGTAAATTTATTTCAGGTTGCATAAATTTATTGATCGTGTATAGAGAACATCAATATTAGAGATCATAATCATAAGAGACAATAAAGCAGGATCATTTTCATGGGGTTGATAACAGCATCACAATGGCAGGCACAATTGATCAGATGAAATTCTGCCCCTTCCTTCTTAACATTGCACTTATGGAAAAGGGGCCAAGGGTTCAGTGGCCCTCTCATACCTGCTATTTGAAATGGTTGATCTGTCTTGTGGTTGCTCTTTCCACTTCTGTACACTTAGACATATCAACAGCAACTAAATTTAATACAGTTTTTAGATAACCTTTTCCTGTTCCTCAGGAGCACTGTTTCTCTACTTTGGCAACTTTAAGATGTATGGACTTCAGCTCCCATAATTCCCCAGTCAGCATCTTGAAGTTGTCAAGGTTGAGAAACACTACATTAGAGAATTGTAGAAACTTTAGAACAGATGCTACATCTGTGCCAAATCATTATACTGAAAATCCAACATCCTTCAAATTTCAGTTTGTTCCTTGAGCCTGAGTGGAGATGGTCAATCCCATTGGTTTCCAGCCTCTTGTTTACAATTCCTGTTTTGATGTTAAAAATAGAAAATATTTTTATAACTAGCAGAAAGGGAATCATTTGGGGAGCTCCCTATCTGCCATTTTAAAGCCACAACTGTAAATTTAGCTACTCTTCAATTGAGACAAGTCTGTATTTCCAAGTTTTGAAATTTCCTTAATTTGTGAAGTCCTAGTTTTCTCCTTAAGAGTACTTGAATATAAACTTGTATCCTGTGAGCAAGCCTACAACTAGTCCTTCGGGAGAAGGGTGGTACAGAAATGGAATAAAATAAAATAAATAAATAAAATAAAACTACTTTGGAACAGTAAGAAACTGACTGATATCTCTAGGTTGTTGGTTTAGCTGCCATTTGCTACCTCCACCAAATGTGCCACCATTCTTGGTTGATCTTATATGTTTGTGTCAGTGGTGGGATTCAACTGGTTCTCTCCAGATCGGGCGAACCGGTAATGGCAACTGTAGGTGGCTCCACCATCCTGCCCATACCAGAGGTGGTATTCAGCAGGTTCTGTCCAGTTCTGGAGAACCGGTAGCAGAAATTTCAGAGAACTGGTAAATACCATCTCTGACTGGCCCCACCCCCATCTATTCTCTGCCTCCTGAGTCCCAGCTGATCAGGAGGAAATGGGGATTTTACAGTATCCTACCCCTGGAGTGGGGTGGGAATGGAGATTTTACACTATCCTTCCCCTGCCAAGCCCACCAAGCCATGCCATACTCACCAAACCATGCCACACTCACCAAGCCATGCCCACAGAACTGGAAGTAAAATTTTTTGAATCCCACCACTGGTCCAGATGCAATCGGTGAACACTGCACATGTGCAGAGAGCTGTGAGCATGCACAGATGAGGCATGTGTGAGTGAAGCAAGCATGCTCACATTTGTGAACTGGTAGAGAAGGTAAGTGAATCCCACCACTGGTTTGTATCATATTTCATCTCCTCAGAAACAGCCATAAAATCTCAGAAACAGCCATAAAAATACACTTTTAAATAAATTCTGCATGATTTTTTGCTTATCACAAAGCAATCAAAATCTTCCTTTCTACTGCACATCATATTAATGTATACAGCTCCAGGCAGTCCTGATTGTCTGTGCTTCTCATTTTACATTTTGTACTTTAAGTATTTAAAAAAGAATTTTTAAATTAAAGCAATTATCGAATTCTACCATGAAACAGAAAATTCTCCTGGACACTTAAAAATAAATTAAAAAATAATGTAAATAGGAAATATACTGATATAAAATGTATTGTCAGATTTAAAAGTAAATTTAAAAGTTAAGGACTTTATATACAATCATTTATCTGTCTTTATGGAAATGGACATGGAAATAACAATACTTGGTGATTGTTAAGTCCAGCATTTTATTTCCATAGTGGCCAGCTTGATGTGTTTACAAACCACACAAGCTCAAGGAAAAAGTAAAATAAATTACGTTCCACTGCAAATGCGCGCTCTCTCTCTCCCTCTCTCTCTCCGAGGTCACAGGGGAGGGGCGGGGGGGGTTGCGGTTATTATTAGAGAAGGTCTGAAACTGAGGGAGGCCACTGTTCCTCAGACGGCCGGTTGTGAATCCCTCCTTGTGAAATGGGGTCATGGGGTTCAGATGGGTTTGCTGATCACGTACCTGGCTCCCTGCCACGTGGCAGCAGCCCTGCCCGAGCTTCTCGGCGTCATCGCCGCGGTGGCGATTGATACTCCCAGGCTTATGGTCATGGGGGATTTCAACCTGCCATCCATGGGGGAGATGTCTGAGGTGGCTCGGGAGTTCATGGCTTCCATGACGGCTATGGACCTGACCCAGTTAATTCATGGCCCTACCCACACGGGGGGAAACACACTGGACCTGGTTTTTGTCTCTGGACAGTGGTTGAGAGATCTTGATATAGGGGACATAGTCATCAAACCCTTGTCATGGTCAGATCACTCTCTCCTTCGTTTTGACTTTCGAACCGCAATACCCCGCCGTAGGGAGGTGGAGCCGGTAAGATGGTTCCGCCCCAGGCGCCTGATGGAACCTGATAGGTTCCAGATGGAGCTTGGGCCATTCCCCGAGGCTCTGGCACACGCCTCGGCCGGAGACCTGGTGGCCGCCTGGGATAGGGCGGCTGCCGGAGCTCTGGATCGGGTCGTGCCTTTGTGGCCTCTGACCCGGCGTCGATCTCACTTGGCTCCTTGGTTCACTGAGGAGCTGAGGGAGTTGAAGCGCCGGAAAAGACGCCTAGAGAGTAGTTGGAGGGCCAGTCTTGCTGAATCTGACCGGACACTGGTGAGATCCCATATTAGGACTTACTTAGTGGCGATAAAAGCAGCAAAATGTAGCTATTTTGCTGCTCTTATTGCGTCATCAGATAATCGCCCGGCTGCCCTGTTTAGGGTGACCCGCTCCCTGCTCCACCAGGAAGCGCGGGAGGACCCCTTGGAGGGTAGAGCCGAGGATTTTGTTCAATATCTGCATGACAAAATCACTCAGATGCGGGAAGATTTGGACTCCGACTGGGTGGTCTCGGGGGAAGGGACCGGGGCAGGTCTTGAGAATCTTATCTGGACTGAGTTTGATCCTGTGACCCCTGAGGATGTGGACAGGATACTGGGTGGACTGAACGCGACCACGTGTTTATTGGACCCGTGTCCTTCCTGGTTAGTGCTGGCTTCCCGGGAAGTGACACGAGGCTGGCTCCAGGGGATTATAAAGGCTTCATTGGGGGAGGGTGTCTTTCCTGCCACCTTGAAAGAGGCGGTAGTGAGGCCTCTCCTCAAGAAGCCTTCCCTGGACCCGGCAATGTTGGTAAATTATCGTCCGGTCTCCAACCTTCGCTTTGTGGCGAAGGTTGTTGAGAGCGTGGTTGCGAAACAGTTTCCCCAGCACCTGGATGAAGCGACGTATCTAGATCCGTTCCAGTCGGGTTTCAGGCCCGGGTACAGCACGGAAACGGCATTGGTCGCGTTGGTTGATGATCTCTGGAGGGCTCGGGACAGGGGGTGCTCCTCTGTCCTGGTCCTGTTAGACCTCTCAGCGGCTTTTGATACCATCGACCATGGTATCATGCTGCACCGGTTGGTAGAGATGGGGGTGGGAGGCACTGTGTTGCGGTGGTTCTCCTCCTATCTCTCCGACCGGTCGCAGTCTGTGTTGGCAGGGGGACAGAGGTCGACCCCGAGGCCCCTTATATGTGGGGTGCCACAAGGATCGGTCCTCTTGCCCCTCCTGTTCAACATTTATGTGAAGCCGCTGGGTGAGATCATCCGTGGTTTTGGGGTGAAGTACCATCAGTACGCTGATGACACTCAGCTGTACATCTCCACCCCAGACCACCCCAACGATGCCCTTGAAGTGATGTCCCGGTGCCTGGAGGCCGCGCGGATCTGGATGAGGAGGAACAGGCTCAGGCTCAACCCATCCAAGACCGAGTGGCTGTGGTTTCCGACGTCCCGATATAGTCAGTTGGCGCCATCACTGACTATTGGGGGCAAATCACTGGCCCCCACGGAGAGGGTTCGTAACTTGGGCGTCCTCATGGCTGTCCTTGGAAGGGCATCTGACGGCCGTGGCCGGGAGGATTTTCTATCAGGTCCGCCTGATCCGCCAGTTACGTCCCTTTCTGGATCGGGACTCCTTGCTCACGGTCACTCACGCCCTTGTCACTTCCCATCTAGACTACTGTAATGCTCTTTACATGGGGCTCCCCTTGAGGAGCACCCAGAGGCTCCAACTGGCGCAGAGTGCGGCTGCGCGGGTGGTGATGGGAGCGACATGGCATTCCCATGTGACACCTCTCCTGCGCGAGCTGCACTGGCTCCCGGTGGTCTTCCGGGTGCGCTTCAAGGTCCTGGTTACTACCTTTAAAGCGCTCCATGGCTTAGGACCTGGGTACTTGCAGGATCGCCTACTACCACCAATAGCCTCCCACCGGCCAGTACGCTCTCATAGAGAGGGTCTCCTCCGGGTGCCGTCAGCCAAACAATGTCAGCTGGCAGCCCCCAGGGGGAGAGCTTTCTCTGTGGGGGCACCTACTATCTGGAATGAGCTCCCCCCAGAGATACGGAGGATCCCGGATCTGCCCACCTTCCGCCGCGCTCTTAAGACTTTTCTATTTCGCCAGGCGGGCCTGGCCTAACCACTCCCCGTTTTTAGTGTTAAATTTTAAAAAAATTTAAATTATATTGGGGTGTTTTAATTCTGTCCAGGCCAAATTCATTTAATCTGTTTTTAGTTGGTTTTTAAATTTTGTACGTATGTATTTTTATTGTTGGCTGTACACCGCCCTGAGTCCTTCGGGAGTAGGGCGGTATATAAATCCAATAAATCCTAATCCTAATCCTAATCTCTCTCTCTCTCATCTGATTTTGCTGGCATTGAGAAAGAATCTATTTAAGATTTAGAACCTTTTCAAAGGTTCCAGACTGCAATATAAGACAATAAATTATTAATGTTTTGATAATTTTTTAGGAGTTGGATGAGGAAGAGATGGACTTTTCAAGGTCTATCTAAATATGATAAGATATATAGAATAAGGAATATCCCTGTGGTTATTTTGGTATACTTAGTGAAAAATAAGGCAAGAAATCAAGTCCTGTAGCAGTATTTTAAAACAGGATTGAAAATTGATAATAGAGATATAATTGTTCTAAAAAAGATTCTTATTATGAAAGAGAAAAGAATATGCCTTCTTGATTGAAAATTAAAATAAAAGATCCCATTTTGATGGGATAAATTGTAAGGTGTGATTTTTACTTTAAATAATAGACATTCTGTTTAGGAGATGGAGAGTTTTAAAAAAAAAGATATAAAGAAGAAATGGAAAAGATGGAACTTTCAGTGGGAACAATTTCATCAAATGACAACAGATGCAACAGGGAATTGGAAAAAGATGATACTGAATTAGGCATTGCAGTGTGGACCTTTCTAAATTTTGGGAATGAATATGGATTACAAATGTTTAACATGGAACATAAATGGAGCAAATTTCATAGCAAGTCATTATTTGCCTATAATGGATTCACATCAGAAAAAAAAAGATAAAATATTTGACCTATAAATCCTTGAGTCTTAAATCTTAAATTACATATAAAAACAGCAAATAAAGTGGTTTACTCACCTGGAGAGAATGTCGTGGAATTCTATACCATACATTACATATGCAAAAAGAGAAGAAGGTAAAAGAAAAATGAGGCAGACCCAGAAGAAGATGAAGAGACAACATCAAAGACACACTGCAACATCCTCAAATAACAATGGTTGAGATCACCAGAAGAGCAAGAACCAGAATTTAGTATCTCCCTTGATGCATGAAACTGTAAAAAAGCATGTAAAGAAGAAGAAGAATCCCTGAACAAAGAAAGAAAGAGACATGGATTTCACAAATGAAAACAAACACGTGTCTCAGGATAATCTTGGAGGATCCAATCTGGGTCGGTCACCAGATCAGAGGTTTAGTTTTCCAAGCTTTTGGACTTGTGCTGGAGCTCATCTTCAGGGAACATCTGTCTACAGGAATGTAGAGAATGATTGACCCAGATTGGATCCTGCAGAAATAGATTTGTTCGTATATTAACTCTCACTTATGCAGGTTTGATGAATATGGCAGGTTTGATGAACATGGCAGGTTTGTTAACGTATAGCAATAGGACTTAGATTTATATACAGCTTCACAGAGCTTTAAAGCCCTCTCTAAGTGGTTTACAGAGCCAGCATATTGCCCCCAACAATCTGGGTCCTCATTTTACTGACCTTGGAAGGATGGAAGACTGAGTCAATCTTGAGCCAGTGAAGATCAAACTGCCAAACTACAGGCAGCCAGAAGTCAGCAGAGGTAGCTGCAGTACTGCATTCTAACCATTGCGCCACCACGGGTCTTAATTTTTGTGGTTAAAATAATAGTAAAACTACCCATGATAGAGGAATGGTTGGTGAAGATGATGGAAGATGCAGAGATGACTAAGCCGACTTTCTTGATTAGAGTAAAAACAATATTTATATGGATGGCTGCAGGGGTGGGTTCTACTTACCTTTACAACAGGTAAATGGGTTCTACTTACTTTACAACAGGTTTGCAACAGGATCGCGCATGCGCGCATGCACCTTGCTTCTGCACATGTGTAGAAGCTTCTGTGCATGCACAGATTGCTTCTAATGATGTCAGGGCCAGTGGGCAGAGCCTCCTGCTGGTTTTATTACCGGTTGTATAGAATCAGTCTAAACTGGGGGCAACCCACCACTGGATGGCTGATTGGAAATGCCTTACAGACTTTTTTTTTGCATGAAACAAAACTTGGTTATAGTGCCTGCTCTCTGCAATCACATCTCCCCAGAGATTTGTACAGTTTCTATCTTAATGAATGTGCCCCCCCCATACCAATACATGTCAACCAGGGGTGAAATTCAAAATTTTTCTGTACCGATTCTGGGGGCGTGGCAGAGGAAGGATATTGCAAAATCTCCATTTCCATCCCACTCTGGGGCCAGCCAGAGATGATATTTGCCAGTTCTCTGAACTACTCAAAATTTCTGCTACCGGTTCTCCAGAACCTGTTAGAACCTGCTGGATTTCACCCCGATGTGAACTGTTTAAAGTCCCCTTGTAACAAAACATTCACTGGAAGTGGAATTGATACCAAATGGGGACAGGGGGGAGAATCAGACAGGGACCCATTGCTCAGTAAATCAAATGGTTTCTATTCCCTGACTGTTTCTCAAAGGTAGTATAACTAACATGCTGACCTAGTTGGAAAGGATAAATGAAAAGGTCACATGAATAGGTTTATCAAAAACACTCCAATGTTGTGCTGTGGTTTACATGTGTCTGCCTTTTTCTTTGCCTTGTCTTTGTAATCTAGCAAAGGCCAAAGGCATATAAACTGTTCCTCTGCTTTACTTGGAGCAGCTCTGCAAGTTGCCAATGCTTTCCAGGGAGCGCAGTGTACACTGTAGTTATTTGCATGCTTAATAAATTTATGTTGTACCTTCGAAATGATTTGGTTGCTTTACGTTTCGAAAATCATTAAAAACTCTGGTTGTTCTCTCAGACCTTGGGATAAGGTACTTGTAGAGTCCCCATATATTTCCTTTTGTATTGCTTTTTTAATTGGTCTTTCAGCTGGCTATATAGCAATAAAGCAATATATTATATATATATTGCTTTCTTCTTTATTTGTAAGCTGCATAGAGACATTAAGTGGTTGGATGGCCTTGAAATGGGCTTAAATAAATACGTAGTCCAAAGGCCCTCCCTTCTTATCCTCATGCCACTTTTCACCTAACTGTTAATTTACTACCATTTAAGGGCAGAGGTGCCTATATTAGTGCCAGGAATGTACAGATCCCTCACTGTCCTTGGCCAGATGATGAATACTTCAGGATAGGGATGTTATTTTCTCAAATTGCTCATAAAGCCCCAGTATTTGTCTTCTTTGAAGGCAGGAAAAGGTTCATCTCTATGATGCTGGAAGGTTAGCAATGTGCCTGATACAGTCCTATTTATCTTTCTCTGCTTGGTAATTCACCTTTTAGAAGGCCAATCTGGCAATACCTTCAAGGCAGTGTGAAGACAATGATGAAATCCTCCTGGGATGACAGTTTGTATATCAACAGCTGGTAGCTGCAGGGAATCCAGTGTCCCCCAATGATCTTCAGACAGCTTCCTGCCTGTCACGCAAAAAGATGGGGACTTGTCACTCTTCCTGTTCATTATATACTTTGCTTCATCCCACCTGGAAGCACCAGAGGCCCAACTTAGTTGATGCTCTGGGAAAGGAGTGCACCATTTAGCTTTTCCACAAAACTACTTCTTAACAGTAGTAGAAATAGTATACTGTATTGGCAGTGATAAAGATCCTGAATTAATTGTTTCCTTCAAGCATGTTCTCCACTGAATTTGATGGTGCAGTGGAGAGAAGAAATGTAAGATAACCAAGTAAGCTGGATGGTCACTACATAGATGAAGAAAAGTTACTTGGTTTTAATTTAATTTGTCTGGCCTAAATGAAAACTCTGGGAAATTGTGTTTTAAGGGCAGAAATAACTGAGAGCTTCTTAATAGCTTACTTTTCAGAAACATAAACAATTTTAAAGCTGACTGAATATTTTCAGTGCCCATTTAAACATACTGATGACAGGGAATGATTATCAATGATTAAACCTCCACTCTTCTACTCAAATAATAGCTCAGGGTTTTGGAAAATTTCTGGATAATATCTCCATATTATTATTGTACCATATGACTGTCACTGGGTGTTGTGCCTTGTGATTCTTGACGAGTGTATCTTGTCTTTTTATGTACATGAGACCTTATGCATCAGAGAAAAGATCCTTGTGTGTCCAATCACTCTTGGCCAATAAAGAATTCTATTCTAGTCTCCGTATTCCATAAAGCTTTTCTTTACGTAAAGATAGTCCTAAATTAAGAAAGAAAAGAGACTTGTTCTTCACATTGACTTCTGTTACTTTCTTGTGTGTGAAGTTTTGTGAGAACCCCCAAACCTGAATGGGAAAAGGAGGCTAATCCAATGTTCAGTCACAAAGTCTCTCAGTCTTGGTTCTTATACAAGACTTTTGATATGCTTCAGATAAAATTCAACATTGAACTCTTCATATGAGGCTCATAATAGCAAACAAGGCCACAAATTACTGGATTCAGAATATACTGTATATAACAAGTTTCAAAATGAACAACGAACTTGTGAATAGATCAGACCAGCAGTGACAGAATTGGTCACAAAGATCCACCCATCAATCACTTCACTGTATGGTTTGAATGACTACACAATAATCACAAAACTGCAAATAATAGCTTTCTGTGATGATTTTGTTGCTACCTATGAATCATTACTATTTGAGGTGGATGAAAAAAAGGAGCTGTAGTTTTGAGGTACTATCAGCTTTGGAGCCAATTTAATGTAGCTTTCAGCTTAATATGCACTCTCATATATACATTATACCAATATGTAAACCAAAATGCAAATTTTTTTAATATTTATGCTTTCTCGCATTTTATTATGCAGTTCTGCAATGAAAAAAGTGCATGAATATTTGTATACGCGAGAGAAAGTAAGCACAAAATATAGTAAATCTGTATTATATTAGAATGACTAGCAAAAAAAGCATGTCAGGAGAAATGTGTGGAGTGTTGTGCAAAATTTCAGCAAAAGATTTTAATGAAAAGAATGTGGAAATAGGACACAACAAAGTTAATGATGGAGAAAAAAATGAACTGGAGTGAGAATTGGAAATGATGGATTTACCATCTTGAAATCTTTGACACACGTATTTGGAACATGGTGACTATTTTTAAACATTGTTCCAGAAACAAAAGCTAAATAGAGAATTAGAATAAGTATGAAGACATCTGGGCTCTCCTTCTTTACAATTAGCTAATAGAGATTTTGTGCAGAGATAAACTCAAATTCAATCCATGACATCCTCTATCTGGAAGACCCAATTCTGAAGGGGTTGGCGATGGTTGGTTTGTTGCTATTTAGCTAGATGTGACTCCTAATAACTCTATGGACAAGTCCCTGCTGTTTTCTAGGCAACATTTTTGGAAATGGTTTTCTCTTGTCTTCTTTCTATGTTCAAGACGTGACTGTGTTAAAGTGTTAAAGGTTCCCTATCTTCTACCTCTTTTTCCTAAGTGGCTTCCTTCCCCTATTGTTGCTTATTTGCTTATTTGCTTGCTAGTACTAGTCTCAGCCAAAGAGATACTGATTTTGATGCTGATGCTGTCTGACTGGGCTACAGATAGTTAAGGATTAAACATTCAAGGCTTCTTGTGCCAGTGGTTTCTGGATGCCGACCTGTAGCACATTAAAATATCTGCACTGATATTATTTACTTATTTGATTGATAATCTGGATTCCTGCTGTGATAAGCACTCCATATTCCAGCCATCCTTAGATATGTCCGTCTCTGTTCTTTATGTTGCCTATATGCCAATATTAAGATTAAAGAAGCAATTTGGCAGTTTTATTAGCCTAACATCCTGAACAGATAATTTAGCTAGTAAACATCTCTCAGCCACACATTTATCAGCAATAAATAAATGAACAAACAAACAAATAAATAAAAGCACTGTCTTTCATCTCTTTAAATAAATGCAAATGAAAGTAACTGATGATTGTTACTTAATAATCATCTTGGAGGCAACCTGTATAAAATATATTAGCAAAACTGAGAACTGATAATCTCAAGGTTTTGACCATGATAATGGAGTAATGGTGGCTTCTTCAGGTAGTCAGTCTATTGTTTCTTGACTGGATGAAGAGGAATATTTTCAAAGCTGGTGCCCACACAGATGTATTCAGATGACACTTCCCATGTTGCTGAATATACTGTGATTTGTAGTCCCAGAAAATTATAAAAGCCCCACAACCATGTTCCATTGACTTAAAATATTGCTATTGGATGGCCTGAGATCCTATAGCACCCCATTTATTGCTGGCTGTGGAATTCTGGGAGATGAAGTCCATACATCTTAAAACAGTGTTTCTCCAATCATAGCAACTTTAGATCCAAAATGGATCTAAAATATTGCAGAGTCTTAATGGATTTATTTAATCCATTAAAAATCCTGACCTGCTCCTATAATTATGCCAATTGTTCTAATAGGGAGGTTAAGAACAAAATGGGTGACATAAGCCTCTGTAGCAGAGGGCTACACAGCAGTCCAGATATATTATATATGTGGAAAGAATTGCGTTTAGATTTTTAAAAAAATGTTTCCATAGTACATAGAATTATAAAGTATCATAAAGATTTCCAGTGCAACCCCCTGCTTAGTGCATAATCCACTCTGCAAAGAAGAAGAACCAGCTTCTGATAGCTTCTGGTGAAGGATAGTCTGTTGTATTGGCTGACAGCTCATATAGTCCGATAACCCTTCTTGATACCTTGTCTGAATTTCCGTCAGACAATTCTTCCTATGAGAGTTTATCCATTGGTTCTGTTTGGCTCCTGGGACAATCAATAATCCATTCTCTTTTTTTATGTGACACCCTTTCTGATATTGGACAGCTATCACATCTTCCTTCTATGGACTAACTAAACCTACCCATACCTTCCTCACAGGATTTAGTTTCTAGACTTTACTGTCTTTGTAAACATCCTCTGAATTCACTTAAGTTTCTTATTTGAACAGTGGTATCCTGTAATAGATATAGTAATAGATATAAACACAGCAGGATTGAATGGAATATTTTCTTTCCATGATTTGGATTCTATATACCTGTTAATACACCCCATGAAAGCATTTGCCCTTGTTGCAGCTGCAACACAATGTCGGTTCATGTCTAATAACCCAGGTTTTCCCATTTTTAAATTTATCTTTTATGTCTTTTCTTATCCAGATGCGGAATTTTATATTTATCCCACTTACATTTCATCCTGTTCATTTTAATCCATTGCTCAAGCCTATCTATATCTTTTTTAGTTTTCTCTCTCTCCTCTGAAATGTTAGCTATACTTTCTAATTTTCCTTCCCCTCAATTTAAAGCCACTGATAAAAATGTTGAACAGTGCAGGCCCTAGGACAGAGCTCAGTGACACCCTGCTAAAAAACATCCACGCCAAAGTGGACTCAACTAATTTTGAGTCCATCCGAACTCCTCTTCTTTGGCTATGAACTCTGATGTGATTATTTTAAGGCTTATAATACTTCTGTCGTTGAAGGTATTATAATACAATCTGTCGTTGAAGATCACCCAGAAACTTCAACAGGTCCAGAATGTAGTGACATGGGCATGCCTCAGTATGCCCATGTAACACCTTTGCTTTGTGAGCTGTGCTGGTTCTTAGTTTGCTTTCAGGTGCCAGGTATGAAACCCTCAGAGTATGGGGCCTGGTTAATTGAGATACTACTTGTATGATCTGGCAGGCTGGCATGTTCCATGTTCCATTGATTAAACAATGCCATCTATTGGGATTCCAGAAGGAATTGTCATCTTTTCCTTTTTTCTCATCTGGGTTAATTATCTTTGCCATCTTTGCTTTTTTTTCCTGTTCTCTCGTTTTAATTTTTAAAAAAATTGATACTTCATAAACTGCTGGGGATCAGGTGTCATATGAGTGAAATTAGTAAATGCATAAATAAACATTTTTGAACTTTGTATTTCAAAATAGTAAGAATTTATGGGCAAGCTGTAGCTGAAGGATGTTCATAAGCAACATGCATTGCTGAATATTCACTCTTGAAGTATAAGAGTTAAGGCACTCCATTTAATTTCTCAGAGCCTTTCCTTCCTAGTTCTTCATGCAAAAATCTCTCTGGCCACTCTGGTGTGCTGCACAATCACAGCAATGGAACAGTGACAAAGCCTGATCCTGGCTGAAACCAGTTGCTCACCACTGGTTTGAACAATATCTTACTATTTGGGAAAGAAACCACTGCTTTAACTGTTATTCCCCCGCCCCGCCCGTCTTTACCTCACCTTCTTTTTGCTCCTGCTCATTTTTATACCTTTAATTCCCCATCTTTTTCTTACTGCCAATTCCCTGCTTTATCCATTGGTTTATTGATTGCAGCATTTAATGTCTTGCTGTTTATGTGTGCTTTTAAAAACAACTAGTTTTGTGATATCCATTACAGCTGAGCAAGCCCTGCAAACCTGTGGCTTCAGAGAGCCCTCCAACAAAATGAAATTCTCCCACCTACTAGCCCTTGCCATGACACAAGGCTGCATTGCCTGAGTTGCCAACTCTCAGTCACTTTATCACCCAGGCCAGCAAATATTTGATTCTGTTATTCAGTCATTGATCAGAGAATGAATTTTTCTAACCTTGAAAGAGAGAATGAATTTTTCTAACCTTGCCCAATTGTTTATTTTGGATTTTAAAAACTGTCCCAATTAATTTTGGAATGAATTATAAAAATCTTCCCTCAAATGCAAAGAATTCACTTGGAGCAATAAAGGCCACAGTATATCTCCGTGATGGCAAACCTATGGAGCCATATTAGTGGGCACGCTAGCTCAGCTCTGGGGCGCATGTGCGCACCGGCCAGCTGATTTTCAGGCCTTCTGGGCCCACCAGAAGTAGGGAAGCAGGCTGCTTCCTGCCTCTGGAGGGCAGGGGGGTGGGTACCCTTGCCAGGTGTCCACTTTTTGAGCGGACAGTCCACTTTTTTCACATTATGTTCACTATTTTTTTTCACAAAATAGTGGACATTTTTTTTATTCAAAAGCTTTATGATGAAATGGTACGTAATCTAAAGCTGTACGGTTTAAGAGAATAAGGATAGGAGAATCGCGTTTTGTCTTTTTTTTCATAAGTTAGAATGAGACAAAGATCGAATATCCATTGAACTCGATTCTCCCAAAAAATTAATGATGAGATTAAAATAAAAATATATTATAAAATTATTTTTTTTATTTTTTTACTACTTAACCTCCCCCCCCACCCGCTTGTCTGCTATTTTTTGGAAGCAGACCTGGCAACCCTAAGAGTGGGGGTGGGGAAGGCCTGTTTTTCTTTCTTACCTGGCTCCAGATCCTCTCTATTTATCTGGGAAAGGTGAAAACAGCCTTTCCCACTCCCTTGGAGGCTCTATGGAGGCTGAAAGAGCCAATTTCTTGACTTCCGGTGGGACAAGAAGTGATGTTTTTTGCTGTCCCCATCCTCCAGTGTCTCATAGAGAGGCTCCTAGAGACTCCTAGAGACTCCTAGAGAGGTTCTGGAGGCTGGGAACAGCAAAAAATGTTACTTCCTGTCCCACCGGGAGTTGGGAAATGGGCCCTTTCAGTCTCTGTAGGGCCTCCTACGGAGTGGGAAAGGCAGTTTTCGCCCTTTCCAGATAAATAGAGAGGATCTGGAGCCAGGTAAGAAAGAAAAACAGGCCTACCAGGCCATCATGTGCGAGGAGCGGGGGGGGGGGAGGGGGTTGCGCACACATGCGCATGGGCACGTGTCCGTGTGACCCTCCCCTGCCCCCCCCTCTCCTGGCACACGATGGCAAAAAGGTTTGCCATCACTGGTATATCTTATGGATCTATAAACCAAATTGTCTGTCTGTCTGTCTGTCTATCATCTATCTATCTATCTATCTATCTATCTATCTATCTATCTATCTATCTATCTATCTATCATTTGTGATAATATGGCAACAATGCTGGTCATACCATTATATACCACTATAAATTTGATCTGATCTTCTTTGGGGAAAATAAGTAAGGATTTGAGCCTTCAAAAAAACTTGGAACTACATTAGCTCTGTCTAGGGTTTGTCAATCCAAAACTGGGCCAGTAGTCCTTTCAGAATTGTAAGGAAACCCACAGTGTAAGAATGAGGTGAATAGCTTTAATTTCCTAAGGTTAGCAATTCCTTTAAATCAGTTTGTCTATTATCGCTTCACTAGCAACATCAAGCCTTTCCAGCAGGAGAGGCTGATAGGCAGTAGTAGAGTAGAAGACAAACTTACCTTTAGCTGAAGAGCCACTGGAGGGCAGTGAAGATTCACCCTCTCCAAGTGAGAAATGGCTCCATTACGGAATAGTTTTGTCCAAGATTTAATACTTCATTGCCACTTCTTGAGATACTTTTGTTAATCATCAATTGGCCCAAGTTAGTTAATTCCTTTATTTAATATGGATCTCTTTCTCTCTTTTTTTTGAAAAAAAGCTGTTGACTATGAAACAATCTGCCTGACAAAGATTCTACTTTTTCAATTCATTTGCCCAAGGCCACTGTAGTAAGTGTGCCATACTTATCAAGAAATGAATGGCTAAATCAGCCTTGAAGGTATGTGTTTATTTATCCAGAACCTAGGCAGCTTGGATTTATGTCATTTAAAATCACCCTTGAATGTCATTGCTTTTATTTGAATGATAGTTCCTTTATAGCCTTCAGTCCCAGTCACTGAAAACATTCATAGATCTGCCATACTATCACATCATCTACAGGACTTTTTTCTGCCTTTGCATCTTGCTGACCTCATTGAAATGGCTTTCACTGTCCAAACACATTTGCATATCTATTATCTTGAACTACATGGCTTTATTGATGGCAGAAGAACAGCTCTAATTCTGAACAGTTTGGAAGCCTGTTGGCCATCAGAAATCCAGTGACGTGCTGTTATTTGGAGCTTCAGGATAGACAAAAAGGGAAAGAACACCATGCTGGACCTCGATGAAAGTACTTATAGGTTGGGTGCATACATTTTAAGCAAAATGTACGGTATTCTGTCTGGTTTGGGGCTTAGCATCTTTATAAACCCAGATATTATAGTTTGTAAATCATAGCTAAGAAGGAAGTCAGCTGTTATGGTGCATTCAGCAATCCATAGTTCAGACCAATGATAGCTTGCCATGATATATGAATCCAAATGATTGTTACTACAGCAAATCTTGCATGTCCTCCCCACTGGTGTCTGCAATAAATTATCTAAAACATTTTAGGACTAATGTGCCTTAGGGGTTTAAACATTTTTATTTAACTGATATTGAACTCCCTCAGATGCAGGAAACTTTCTAATCTTTCTTGCCCTCCCGGATAGTGGAACAAGGAAGTGGGCAAGGAGATAAATGGGAATAATTGGTTTCTGTAGTTGTTGTTTGTTAGTCTGCTTAGAGAGCAGGTAAAAAGCAACCATACTTCTTGACCCTTTATCTTGAGCTGATAGATGGACAGTGGTGAAGTAAAAGTTACCTGTGGCACTGACACAATGCAGAGAAGGGAGTTTCAAAGGGAATGTCTTAAAACCCCAAGCCACTTCAGTGCCAGCGGTCATGAATTCTGCCTTTTATGGGTAGTTTAAATAGGAGTTCAGTTTTGAGGGATATATATTCTCACTAAAGTATACGTGATGTGGTTTAATCACAAATATTTTCCCCAATAACTGCAGATGCATCTGGTTAATCTGTGATGACAGATGCCCAAGTCAAGCAAAAATAATCCCTTGAATTTGGAGATTAGTTTTTATTTTGTTGCTGTGGTTCAAACCAGACAAGATCATATCATAGGTTTGCAGCTGTGAGCTGTTTTGATCAATAAGGCAAATTGTGAGAGATAGAGAAAGGGAATAGACTTCACATATTATTCTTGGGACTGTCTCTCACCTACATCTATTGGGCTGCTCAAGAATGTTGTGCATGAATGATGGGGTTGCAACCAAACTCTGTTGGAGATGCTGACAAGCTGATGCTACTTATAGTGGTCAAGAGTAAGTGGCTAGATTACAGTTGGGTTCCAATGGCCTCTCAGACCCCTTGCCCTAGTTTTGGGAGGTCATTTGACTGAATTTCTCTTGAGGGGTAACTTCAACAATATCACAGGATGCATCTCATTACTGGCATTGTTAATAACAAAGGGTTTTTTTTTATGGAGGTCTTATTTCTTTTTTCTTTTGCCCCCAGTGCAAAAGCAAATAGCAACTGTATTGATTAATTTCCATATTATATCTATTGTTATACCAGGACATTTTGGGAAAAAAAGTTGAGCTTTCCACAAAAAAGTGTTGTAAAGTGCCTTTTTTTCCTAGTAAGCAAAAGGAAGATCTCCAAACAGAAATATCTTCTAAGTGACAAGTTAGATCACATTGTCCTATTTGGGCTGACATCATTTGTCTCTGTTGAGTGGCATGCAGAATGGAACATATTTCTTAAAATGAGTTGGATGAAAATGGACATTTTCATCCAACTCATTTTAATTTGGATTAATTTAATGAAAGGGAGGTATTAGTGCTGGAGATCCTAATCTGATGGCATTGACTCTTCATGATCTACTGACCACATGGGGGCAGTAAGATGTAGATTTAGAGAAGGAATTTAAAAGTTAAGAAATGTTTCCTCTCTTTGCTATGAGATTGCTAATCGGAAGGCACCTCTTTATGCCTTTCTTCCCAGATATGCCCACACAGAGCATCTCCTCTTTAATGTTCTTGTTGGATAGGAAGTACCTGATGATACTCAGCTGTACATCTCCACCTCAGACCACCCAATGATACTCTTGATGTGATGTCTCACTGCCTGGAGGCCGTGCGGGTCGGGATGGGGAGAAATAGGCTCAAACTCAACCCCTCCATGACTGAGTGCTGTACACCACCCTGAGTCCTTCAGGAGAAGGGCGGTATAGAAATATAATAATAATAATAATAATAATAATAATAATAATAATAATAATAATAAGCTAGGTCCTAGACCAGTGATGGTTAACCTTTTTGCCATCGCGTGCCAAAAGTGGTGGTGGTGGTGGGGGATTGCACGCATGTGTGCCCACACCCATAATTTAATGCACCCTGTCCCCCCACGCATACACGCATGACCCCCACGCTCTCCCCCTGCTTTTGGCACATGATGGCATGGTGGGCCCAGTAGGCCCATTTTTTGCCCTCCCCAGGCTCCAGAGCCTTTCTAGGAGCCTGGGGAAGGCGAAAACAGCCTTCCCCACCCCCCCCGGATGCCCTCTGGAGGCCCGGAACCAGCCCATTTCCCCACTTCCAGTGGGTCCAGAAGGCCTGAAAATCAGCTGGCCAGCATGCACATGCGTGCTGGACTGAGGTAGGGCAATGCTTGCGTGCCCACAGATATGGCTCCGTGTGCCACCTGTGGCACCCATGCCATAGATTCACCATCACGGACCTAGACTTTGTTGATCCCTTTAAGGTTATTACCTGTGAATAAATCTCCTCTCTGTCATAGAACATATAATGTTCTAGAATATGTTCTGTCTATAAAACTTGATACACTAATCATTGCTTAGTTTATATTCTCAATCTTATAAACATTCAAATGCACCCAGAGAAATCCTCAACCTCCAATAATTACATCTCTCATTAATGTAATGCTTTTTCTCTTTTGTTGTATTGTATGTAGCATAAGTATGATGGCTCTTGGATGGACCCTGGACTATGTAATCCTGGTTGAAAGGCTAATTGATTCCTTCAGTTATAAGGAAAGATTCCTCTGTCCTTATGCCTTGGCTCTAACACTGATTTTCCAAGTGACTGGGCACATTGTGTATCTTGTTCTTAAGTATACCAAGACAAGCAGATATATTTACTCAAACCTTTATTATTATTATTATTTAAATAATAGGATCCATTTAACCTGCTATTTAATAAACAAATTCCTTGCTATTAGTCCTCTGAGCTACCCCAATATTCTGAAGTGGTTTAAGAAGTAATTTATAAATCCCCCGCCTTCTTTAATAAACAATATTTATTATTACTGTAACACTTGATGGTCTCTCTGGTTAGCTGTTACTGCCTCTCCCTCTTGCTTAGCGGTCCTCCGACAGGCAGATTTCATAAAAGCTTACTTTATTTTTAGAAGGAAGTAAGCATCTTTTGTGTACCACCTACTCATATAGCTTACCAAAGATAGGGTATTAGCTAGGTTTACTTGTAACCAGGCTAGGAATCAGAGAATACTATTCCGGTAATTTCTTCACTAGTGATGTATCATCCAACTATCATTGGGTATCATAGCCATAATGAAGATAGACTTTATATCACTTAAAATGTTAAATGATGTAATAAACACTAGATAAATCTCCTGTGAGCATGAACACTTAGCCAGAATCCTGTATTCATTCAGATCCAAATCCTTTCCTGGCCAACAACTCTATATACAAGAAAATAAGGTAAAACATTCCTGGAGAAGTCTGTGAAGTGATGCAAATGAATGCTCTTGCTACTGAAGTTTCACCCCCCTCAGGGTTCAATCCATCAACAGAGACTCAGGAAATGTGCACTCTGACTATAGGGCTATGCTGGGCCCCTGGAATGAGATGCCCTGGATTTCCTGGGGGTCCTAAACTGATAGCATTCCACAAAGCCTTGAAGTTGTTCAAGGTTGTTCTCCTAGGGCTTAGATTGAGATGGATGAAATACCTTGTTGGATGTGCTTTTGTCTGATTTTTTAAAAAAAGAATAACTGGACCAGGATGAAATGTACTTACCTTTCCTACCAGTTCGCTGATGTGCACACGCTGTGCACTGTCATCTGCACATGCTCCATCATCTATGCATGCGTAGATGGTCAAAACCGGGAGGTGATGATGTCCTGGTTTGGGGGGGGGGGGCAAAGCCTCCCACCGCCGGTGCTACTGGTGCTACTGGTTCTCTGAACTACCCATCGCTGGCGTTACCGGCTCCCATGAATCAGATAGAGCTGGCAGCATTTCACTTCTGAACTGGACCTCATCTTAGAACATAGAATCATAGAGTTGGAAGGGATCTTGGAGGTCTTTTAGTCCAACAGGTGACCCTATACCATTCTAGACAAATGGTTGTCCAAACTCTTCTTAAAAATCTTTAATGATAGAGCACCACAACTTCCAGAGTCGACCCATTGATTGTTCTCACTGTCAGAAAATTTCTCCTTAGTTCTAGGCTGGATCTCTCTTTAATGGTCTACCACCCATTACTTATTTTTCTTATTTATATCTTGTTTAGTTTGGTTTTCATTATCTATTATATTGTGAATCATTTGGAATTGGTTTGGAATTGGATTGTGCCTAAATGAATTAAACAAGAATAAAATAATAAAAATTGCAGGAGCAGAGAATAGGATACCAGCTGCAGCTGTTCACAATACAATATAGAAACAGTAAAATAGTAGAAGTCTTAACCAAGATTTTTGGTGGGCTATAAGGTATATTCCCATAGAATAAGGTCTCATGCTCTTCAGAGAATGAAGCAAAATAGAATTTGGGGAGCTGACATCTGGTGAAAGTTTGCTTGTCACAAAAAAAAGAGAGATCATTTTACATACAAAAACATCGCTATGTCCTACAAATAAAGTAGGTAATCCTATTTTTAATTATTATCTTCTAACTCTTATGTGTACCTTGTCTAGGTTTAGGTCTAAGTAAATCCTCAAAAACATTCTGGTCCACTGCCTGTTTAGGCAATATTTTTGCTGCAGATTAAAATGATAATTAAAAAAACATTACAAAATGAACAGACTGAATATGAATAGCTATTTCTTTTTAAACATTTATGAGGTGGCACAAAATTTCATTATTTAATTTTTTTTTTTAAAAAAACCTAGAACAAATTTTCTCTTCTCTAGCACTTTCTGGAAAAAGTGGACAACCAGGTAATGTTTACAACTGCTGCTGATAATTTTAGTATTTTGCTCCTCTCACCTATTTCCCTTCTGCCTTTGCAGAAAAAAAAAGGGGACAGTTGTTTTTAAAGGAGATGTCATACAGGGAAGCTGAAATGTCTCAGACTAAAGTTGTGGATTAACTTGGATCTCTCTGTCTTTTAGAAAGGAATATGGGACAGAAACTCTTCGGTAAGATCCATGTTCCATTCAAAAAGTTCCATCTGATACGTTCAAGCAAATCTCAATTGATCTGCACCACAGCTCAATAGAATCAAGGCAAGACATTTTCTGACACAGATTTTAACAGTATGTGAAGTGAAGAAACCACTTCAGGTGACAGATACCGAAGACAGAAGCTGTATTCCCATGAGCAATTTCTGCTAGTCCCTCTGGGCATTCTTTTCTGTTGAAAGAGACAGTGAACCACATATTCTTCTGTTTCCTCTAAACTGATTTGTTTTCAAATGCTCACTGCCGCTGCTGGAGAACGATTCAACCGAGAGTCCAGTTAGTTTCTGTATGTGGAATAAAGTGTATGTGTCTGTATGTGCGTGTTCAAGGAGATTCATCTTGTCCTTTCCTTCAGGCAGCAAACCTTCTTAGATCAGCCCTGACTTTTCCATAAATATTCAACAGAATGTTTTGCCTCAATATTACCCTTATGTAATGAGGTTGCAGAGTCTTGGCTATTCTGTTTGCCCTCAAGTTCTCTGGCTTCCAGTGAAATATAACCTCCATGCCTCAACTGGGCATTACCAATTGCCTTGCAAATGTGCTATTTTACTGAAAACTGCCCATGTATCATCAGATTTCACACAAAACACAAAAGGGAGTTCGAGATTGTAGAATAGGCTTTCAGCTTGAATGACAATTCCTGAATTTTTGCCAGAGGAGTGAGTTGAACTACACGGCATCACAAAGAGGCACTTGTGTAGCATATAGAGGGCAAAGCATACTCCTAAAGGAATGTAGTGAATTCTTCCCCCCGTTGCACTTTCACCAGTCTTCTTTTTGCGAATATTTCTTATTAGCAATAATGAATTTTGTACTCCTGCTGAAAGGGTTTTCAATTAAAGCTTCCCTCGCGCAGCACAGATCTACAGCAGTCATAAGGAGGCCACCTATTGAGACAGGGTTACAAACAAGGTGTTGATATAAGAAATCCAAGTCCTGTTGGGATTGAATTAAAATCTCATTTTCTTGGGGCAATAATATAGTTAGAAGAGATGCTAATTAACACCAGCCTCCTCTCTGGAGCTTCAGTACAGGTAGTTTCTTGTTGGTGGGAACTGTTGGAGAGTTGAACTCATCAAGAACCCTTGTTAGAGGATGAGCTTCAGAAGAACATAAACTGAAAAAACTCTGAGTAAGTAATCCCATTTAAAAAGGGGAGAAGGGGTGTTGGTCCTACCTTGTACGCACCTTCTCGTTGGATGGAAACAGCAGCCAGGATTGGAATGGGTGGTTCTCGCCTGTTCAGCTTGAAGGACTGAGACTGTTGCAAAAGTTAAGCTCCTCCCTTGCTGGAAGAAATTACTTCTCAGAAAGTGCCACTTCAACCGGAAACATATTTACTAGGAATACTGACAAATGACTACAAAAAAGAAATAAAATACCTGATAATACAAATTTTGACAGCAGTTAGAATCACTTTCGCACAAACATGGAAACTGGAAGATACGCCATCAGAGGAGAGGACAATACAAAAAAACAATGGAATGTGCGGAGATGGACAGACTTACAAAAAATATACAGGAAAAAGAAGATACAGATTATTATTTAATTTGGCACAAATGGTATGACTGGTCAGAAAAAAATAAAATAAGGGAATACCAATCAAGGATACAAAAATGAGGAAATGGAATTGCATATCGTCAAATAAATATCGTTATATAATGAAAGATATACATACTAGATATATAAATATATAACTACCGTGGTGACTCTATTTTCAAAGTTCAAGTGTTATGACTTGATTTTAATGTTTATGTATAGTATGTTTGTTTGTATGTATGTATATTTATGTTCTGTTTTATGTCGATAAATTAAAAAAACAAAACAAAACAAAATGGCAGTTCTAAGTTGTATTACAAGTGGCTCCTCAAAATGGCCACCAGTCAGGCAACAATTTTTTTTTAAAATTTGATTTATATGCTGCCCTTCTCCGAAGACTCAGGGCGGCTTACAATGCATTAAGCAATAGCCTTCATACTTTTGTATATTTATACAAAGTCAGCTTATTGCCCCCACAAACTGGGTCCTCAATTTACCTACCTTAGAAAGGATGGAAGGCTGAGTCAATCTTGAGCCTGGGGTGATTCGAATTGGTGTAATTGCAGACAGCTGGATGTTAATTACGGTGCTTTAGTCTGCAGAGCTAAACCAGGCTCAAATGCCAATGCAAATGGCTACTTCATCTTGAAGCCAAAATCAGGGCAAGGATTGCCAGTAGTCAGATAGAGGGAAACTCCAATTGATAGACAGTCAACAAATAAAGGCCTCCTGGTACAGTTAGAATCCAGTTGGAAGGCTATCCCAGAGGAAGGGCAGAGTTCCAATCCCACTCAGACCCAAGCCAGGGAGCACAAATCTCCAGAGACAATTAGTCGCAAACATGCAGGGAAAAAGGAGGCAAAGCAACAAAGTGCTTAAAATAGCGGCCAACAGTCGCCTAAAGGAGCACTCAGCTCCTCACAGTCAAAATGCCTCCAACAGTGATCTATGGAGTGCGAAGCTCCTGAATTCCCAAACGGCCGTCTGGAACAGTCAATGGAGCGTGAAGCTCCTGATGAAGCCTGATCGCTTCACCATGGGCACCAGCAATGGAGTGTGAAGCTCCTGAAATCAAATGACTGTCAGCCGCTAAGTGTGGAGCATGAAGCTCCTGATGCAGCAAGGAAAAATGCTGCCGATGAAAGGCAGATCAAGTCAGCAAATGCCCTGGTGAGGCTGCAAGCAGGCGAAACAGGAGTGTGAAGCTCCACTGGTGGTTTCAAAGGAGTGGGCGGCATTCCGTTGGATGACTTAAGGCGAGCCGCCCAACCAGCCAGTAATGAAGCATGAGGCTTCTGACTGCAAGTCCAAAACTGGTAGCACGAAGCTCCACTCAGTGCTGAACACCCCCCCTCCCCGGAAGCCAGAAATCCAAGCCTCTTCTCCAGAACACCTGCAATGGGGCAAGTCAAGTTATTGAAATGGGGGTGGGAGGTAATGCCTCTTCCGAAGCAGGCAAGCCTGCAGGAAAAGGGGGACCCAGTCCAAATGATAAGGTTCTCAGCAACTCACAGTTCAATGAATCTTCAAATGAAAGTCCAAATTATCGAAGGCAGCAAACAGAAAGGCAGGGAAATGTGGTGAGGAGACACAGCCTGAGACGCCTGTCCGGGCTGAAGGATTGAGAAAAAGCTGAAGATCCCTAGCAACAAGGGAGGAGCTTAACTTTTGCAACAGTCTCAGTCCTTCAAGCTGAACAGGCGAGAACCACCCATTCCAATCCTGGCTGCTGTCTCCACCCACAATGGAGAATAGGTCTTTATATTTTAACATTTTGTTCAAATCTAAATTGTTTGGGTGGATCATCGCTTCCATTAGATAACCATGGAAAGTTAAAAACAATACAGGACCTCCAAAAACAATGGCTACAAGTTGACTGGTGGGCTTATCTTCAGTTACAAAACCGATATAAACAAGATATAAAAGATTATGGAATATATCTTAAACCACAACAATTAGATAAAATTTTATTAGGACCGGACAAAAAAAATATTACTAAAATTTACAAATATGTTCTGGAAGTAGAGCTGGAGGAAGAAGTAGTGAAAGGATGCATGATTGCATGGGGTCAAAATATTGGACACAACATAAAACTATCAGATTGGGAGAACATATGGAACAGAAACCATAAACTAACAAAATCAGCAGCATATAAAGAAAATGCATATAAAATCTTCTACAGGTGGCACTTACCCCCTTCGAGATTAGCGAAAATGTACCCTAGAATGAGCCCCATATGTTGGAAATGTAAAAAGAGGGAACATACTACCATATGTGGTGGTCCTATCCAGAGGCTTGAAAATATTGGCTAAAAATTAAACATTGACTACAGGAAATTATGAACGAACAATTAGACTTAGAACCAGAATTCTTCCTATTGGGGATCTTCAAAAAAAAAAAAAAAAATGTGAAGAGCATAAAATATCTAAATACTACATATATTAACTGCTGCCAGGATTGCCTACGCTCAATGATGGAAACAGCCATGCACACCCACAGAGAAACTGGTCATACAAAAGGTCATGAATTGCGCAGAAATGGACAAATTAACGCTGAGTCTAAAAGATAAAGAGGCATTGATATTTTTCAATGTATGGGAACAGTGGTATAACTGGATAGAACAGAGATAGATTAAAGATAGATTGTTATAAAATGTAAATAATAGATAAAATAAGAATGCAAATACACACAATTTAATTTTTGTAAATAATACACGAATTATTGTCACAAGAAAAACATCACAAATAGCTATTGTTGAGTGAAATAATTTTTTATGTTTTTAATGTAATAAAAGCTTAATAAAGTGTATTAAAAAAAATAAAATAAAAAGGGGAGAATAAAATACTCATAATGTAGCCTGGCATGCAGCTATCAATGGAATGCTAAAAGACATTTAAGAATATTAAGAAGTATCAGAGAATAGAAAAGCCTTGTTTCTATCTAAACTCCACCTTGAAGAGAGAAAGACATGGAATTCTCTTTTGTCCCTTAAACACAGAGACTCATCTAACTATCAGTGGTCCAAGTGAGTGAAAGCAACCTCTATGAAGAGCTTTCTCTTCTCTGTCTCTCACCCTTTGCTCTAGTGCTTACAACTTTTCACAAGCCAAAGAAAGGATATAATCTCTAGCAGAAACACTAGCCTTATTTTATATAGCCTCTCAGCTTTTTATTCCACCCATACTGCCAAATGCTTCAGCTTTGAAGGAGAAAATATGTTTGGAGCATGCAGGGAACACCCAGATTGCATTTTGGACAGTTTTTTAAAGAAATGGTGTCTTTGCTGGGCTCAAGCAGCTGCTGTCCATAGCTGCTGCATAATCTGGGGGGTGTCAACTCTTCGAGGCAGACAAGAAGTACACCGGGGTGAAATGCTCCGAGATATGCTACTGGTTCATTTTGCTACCACTTTGCTGCATGCGTGCATGCGCTGTGCACACCAAACACGTGCTTTGCGCACATGTGCACCAAATGTGCTACCATGCAGTGCTGAAAAAGGAGGCTTAAGAAGCCTTTTCTAGGGTAATTAGAACAGTGGGGGGGGGGCATTTGTGCCACACGATTTAGATTCGCTAGAAAGCAGGATTTCCTGCTTTCTAGTGAATATAAATCACGCAGCACAGCTGATTGTCAGAAATACTGGTGCACCTGAACTGGTAGCTTTTATTACTACCAGTTCGGGCAAACCGATCTGAACCGGTAGCATTTCACCCCTGAAGTACACCCAGGAAATACTAGCTCTATCTTTATTGTAAGGTTACATTATCAGAATCTTGCAAGTCTAAAAGTACATCTCTCTTCCCTCCCCTTTATAGCTGAAGAAACTAGGGAGGGTCCCTTCTGAGACATTTGTCACATCCCTATTCATTTTTGTGGACTGAGGTGCCATTATCTGACCATTGTCTAATGTCTCCTTCCTATCTCCCATGGTCATTCCTACCTACCATTACAGGGAAAACATTGCATGAGTTAATGCTGCCAGATTCTTTTGTCCCTTCATGTTCGAAACCCAGCATATTTTATCTTTGTAATTATTATCTCTCATCAACAAAAGAAAAAAATAAGTTAGTATACCTGCCTTTCTTTACATGAATATATTCAGATAATGAGACCTTGTGTGAAGATGAGTTGCAAGTGGCAAGTACTACCTATGAAAATCTTTTCCAGTATCTAAACTTTGGCCGAATTCACACTTGTCATCTACTGTCAGGCTAATCCAGTGCCAATGATGCTTTTCATTTTCTGAGAATTTCTGATCCTTTGGCTTCTAGTTTTTGTTCTCAGTCATATTTAGCCTTTTAAATGCATTATTGCTTATTATTATTCATTCCATTGCTATTGAATCTTAATTGTTTTTACTTTCCATTGTAAATTGCCCACAGAACTTTGTTATAGGGCAGATTAAAATAAAAGAAAAAACCGGCATCAATTAACTTATGCTTTTGGCATGCATGTCTAATATGTAAACCAATTTAATCATTTGGAGAAATATTTGCTCTCTTTTGAAGAACCTGAGATCTAGGGAAAGATTTATGGTTGCCTGAGGAATCTTCCTATTCATTTATTTAAAATATTGCTTTCCATCACGTCACTTGTTAAAAAGTAATCACACAGTTTTAAAAGAGAAAAAGTATTCCTCTAAATGGCTTATAAAAAGCCAGAAAGAAATAAAAATGCAAATTGGTTAAACTAGCCAGGACCATGGTTGTCTACCAAGGATTTGAACAAGGAAGGAATAATACTATTACACAAAAGTTGTGATTCTTATGATTTCATTTGGTTTGGTGGTACAAGTTCATACCTGTGATATTTTAGAAGTGATGTCATAATGCATGGATTATCATTTTAATGTCATCATGATTGCTTATGGATACTACTAACCAGAACAACACAATATGTATTTGGTATCTGAATACTATCAGGGTGTAGGCAAGACGGATCTCCCAGCTACAATTTCATATTTCAGAGTAACATAGAAAGCTGTTTCTTATGTACTAATCAGTCACAGGAGTCAGCTACCAAAGAATTGATGAGGAGGTAGGGAAGGTCATGTAAATCTAGACCTTGGACAGTACAATCTTATGTATATGTATGTGTGCAATTTCTCACTAATGTTATTTTATTTACACACACACACAATAACATTAATGAGAAATTTAAAACCACACCTAAGTACAAGCGATCATTGTATAATGCACATATATAAAATATCAGGCAGCAACTAACTTTAAAACTAGTTCAAAAATAGCTCTAATGAGGTAATGTACTTTGAAAAATTATTAGTCCCATTCAAAAGAGGGATTATTTTTGAAGAATTAGAAATCTTCTTTTGCTTATGGCTTATGCCCTTTCCTTCTTATACTTACTCAGGAATCAATATTTTTCCAATATTCTTATGAATAGGACTCCTAAATCAACCTAGAAAAGAAAATGAACGTTCCAGATTAAGAGGTCACATTGTTATTTGATCTTTCTTACTTCTACTTAATTTTAGCTAAGAAAAAACCCATCATAGACTCTTTATTACCATCTATAAATCTTTTATTAGTCACATCCATTCTTTGGAACCAGATGCCTGATGTAATCATTTTGGCAAAATTGTCTATCAAAAATGTTTTAAATATATGTAAGCTCATATTTTCTGTCAGTCTCTTTTTCAATTGCTTTTGATTTTTTTACAAGCACCAGGGCCTTAACCTATGACTCTTGCCTTTGCATTAGGTCCAAAATATTAATTATTAGTGCCACCAATTAGTAGTCTGGCTTTATTTAAAATCAAATGGTTTGTTTTTCTATAGTCAGAGGCACCCTTAACAATTTTCTCCAGCATTGCAATGCAGAGGATCGTTTTTTCCTCTTAATTATAAAAGAATACAATTTTCAGAAGAAGCACATCTCTGCAGAATCCAACACTGCCTGCCATAGAAAATGGTCCCTGTTGATATTTAAAAATTGTCTTGTATTTAATTTAGACAATTCTTGCAATAAACTTCCTTCATCTTTACTGTAGTGAAACAGTCTCAAAAGACATAGTCATTTATTTCCACAATCCAAAGTCCTAATGTCCTAATGTCATGGGCTTGGAAACTGGCAATTCTGCCACTCAACAAAATAAAATACAAAAAGAAGTATAGCAGGAGAACCTAGAGTCATAGCCATAGTTTTCCTGGAATCCATGTAGCTGATGTCTCAGATGGCAAGTGGTGGGAATAACAAAAAATGTACCCATATACAAATTGTTCAAGTACTTATGGTGAAAAACCAGAAACCACCACAAGTTGCATTACTTCCATATGAGCAACATTTTTGCTTATTCTTTTTTCTGCCCATGATACACAGTAATGTAACTGATTCTTAAGATGGTTTCTTGCCATTGGCTAAATATCATTTCTAAGTATGTTCCTCACCTTTTAATAACATTGAACAGTCATATCCCTTCTTGCTGATCAATATGGATAAAGATGATGTAACAGCAATGAACAGTTACAGCCATAATACCATAATTTTGAAGACTATGGAGGGAAACACAAGACCCAAGGGACTTCAGGAGTGTTATTATCTACCTTTCCAGGAAGGGGACCAAAAAAAAAAAAGGGGGGGGGAAGAGTACTGCAAATGTAAAGACTGATGTGCACATTGGGTCAATCAGGGTCAATCAGTATCCCAAAAGGAATGGGATATGTTTGAAATATGTTTGATCTAAGCATGGTGAGGTTGATCAAAAGGGCTTTAAAATGTAGGCTGGGGTGGATGGGAACAAAACAGGACACAAAGTACAGACACATTAATACAGTAATGCTTATAGAATGGAAAAGTAAGCAAGATTAGCTTGTGCTCTTAATAGAGAAGGGCAAATATGATTTAATAGCTTTAACTGGGACTTGGTGGGATGATTGACATGACTGCAGTATAGAAATTAAAGGATGCCATTTTTTTTTCAAAAGGGGCTGAAGTAATCAAAAGGAAGGAGGAGATGCACTATATATTATGACTATCCATTCCTACTCAGAAATCTGAGTGATTGAACTTGACAATGCCAAAAAATGATTAGAGGAGTAGATAGAAGCAAAACTCTTACTGGCACTTTCTACCACCTTCCCAAACAAGAATAAGTTTTATTTTATTTTACTTTATTATTTTATTGAGACACTGCCCAATTCCAGCTGAATCTGGACAATATACTGTATATGCATATGTATATAGATACGGATGATGCCTTCCAAAATCAAACTGCAGATCTTTCAAAGAGACATGCCTTAATTGCCCTCATATTTATTGGGAGGAAAATTCTGGTCCTGGACAACTTTCTTCTTCACAGGATTAAGATAGGCCAAAAGGAACAGCTTTTCTTGATACAATACAAATTAATAGGGAAACTTTAGCTGAGGAAGTGGAAAGAATAGGAGCAATGAGGGAGAGTGACCAGGCAATTCTGCAATTCTTAGGAAACTAATTAGGGAAACTAATACCGAATGGTTAAATATGTTTCTTGTACTTTAAAAAAATCCAGATACTAATAAACTCAAAGCAATAATAAAATACAATTCCCACAGTAGGAAAAGCTAATTGGAAAATGAACTTGACATCAGTCAGAATTCTTAAGAAAAAGATACTAAAATTACAAATGCAAAACAATTGTAGTCAGAAGACACCAAAGGTGATTTTTCAAGAGGCAACTGGACTTTCTGGTTTTGCTTTGAAGACGTTTCACTTCTCATCCAAGAAGCTTTTTCAGCTCTTCACTTCAGAACTGAAGAAGCTTCTTGGATGAGAAATGAAACGTCTTCAAAGAAAAACCAGAAAGTCCAGTTGCCGCTTGAAAAAGTACCTTTGGGACAACCATGACCTGGATGACTGAGAATCTCCATAGATATATAGTCAGGAGAAAAAAAAAAATGTAGGATAGCAAGAGAAACCAGAGTGGTTATCTAAAATGCACAATTAAGATATAAAACCAAAAAAGATATATATGCAGGAAGTGAAAAAGGGCCCAGTCACAAAAGAAAAGTATAGAGAACTAACCCCAAACTGTATAACTGGTGCCAGGACTGTGAAATCTTAGAATGATCAGAGATAATCAGAGATGATGATGATGTCGACGATGACAACAACAACAATAATAAAACAACTCCTTTAAATAGATTCAAAATGAAAAGAAAATAATACATAAATGGACTGGCTACACACCTGAGAGCTGTATGCACCTTGAAAAAAAAATTGTGGCACTTACCAGAAGTCAGCATTCATGATAAAGAACAAATCCTGCCAGGCTATTCTTACAGCATTCTTTTATTAGATAACTAATGTAATTGATTGTGAAAAAGTTGTAAATATAATATACCTTGACTTCAGCAAAGCATTTGAAAAAGTACCCCATAACATGCTGATTAGCAAGGTAGTTAAGAGCATAATAATGGCATGGCAACTAAATGGAGTTGTAACTGGTCTGAAAATAATATTCCAAGAATGCTTATTAGGAGTTCCTTATGAAATTGGAGAGATGTTTAGTGGTTACCACAAATTTCAAATTCATTCCTGAGTGCGCTCGCTCTCTCTCTCTCTCTCTCTCTCTTTCTCTCTCTCTCTCTCTCTCTCTCTCTCTCTCTCTCTCTCTCTCTCTCCCTCCCTCCCTCCCTCCCTCCCTCCCTCCCTCCCCCCTCCCTCCTTTTAGCTAAAGACATAGAGGGAACTAAAAAGCTAGACTGGGCAAGAGAAGCTGTCTGTCCATTCTCCTTCATGAGTGGGAGAAAAATGTAGATTTGGAACGTTGATTCTGCTACATTTATGACTTATATCTTACACTCTGAAATTGTTGAATTTGTTCATTAGCAACTTTTCTATTGCCTGCAGTAAAAGTAATGTATCATGAGCTGTGTCCTTAAATTGCTATCTGCAAGCCTTCTAGTTCCAGTGCTGGTCAGGGAAAGCTTGACAGGAATGCTTATCAAATGGGCAGATGATACAAAATTGCTAGTTGCAAATTCTCAACCAGACAAAAATAAAATGAACTTTAAAAAAATTTAAAGAAATTGCATAAAAATAAACAAGAATGAAATTTAACAAAAACAAAGTTAAAGTTCTTCCCTTTTGGGAAAACACACACACACACACACACACACACACACACACACACACACACACACACTCTAAAGGCACCTTTATGAGGTGAGCAATATCAAATATAATAATAGTTGTGGAAAATATTGTAGAATAGTAAATGGTTGCAAACTACATGGGGCCAGTGGTGTGAAGTGGCTGCCAAGCAGCAAATGCAGCTTTAGACTATATTAACATAAGTATATTTTTCAAATTATGTGAATTGCATAGTGGTAAGATCAGTTCTACAGTGAAACCAATTTCTCAGACACATAAGAAGGGCACTGCTCTTTATCGGATGTGTTCAAACACTAGCTAGACAGCCTTCTGTTTTAATGTTTTAAACTGGACTCTTTCACTGAGCAGGTTAGCCTCAATGATGCCTTCCAACCTTATGATTTTATAATATTAAGGCAGCTCCTACCAGCCTGGATATCACATTCTTGGTTAAAGTCTCACAGTCACTATCCTTCTTTTTTCTTGCCATTACTATTGTGCAAACAGTCTGAGAGACAGAAGTTAATGAATTCAAAAGAGTTTCTAAAACATAGATTTGGCTCCAAGATCCAGAATTTTAATTATGTTCTTGATATGTTGAAATGCCATATTATCACCTTTTTGGATAAAAGGTGATAGAATGAAATACTAACTAGTTAGCTATTAACTAATAAAAGAACATAACTAGCTTACCCAAATAATTGCCTAATACAGTTGCAGTTGCAGATACAACCAACATGGTTGTATCTGCAAATCTAGTAATTATTTCTGTACTGTCTTTGGTTGAATTCTGGTAGATCCTTTATACTGGTATAACTGACAATATTTCAGTTCTAATACCTCTGCAGAAGTAACATCAGTCATGTGTGAAGTTTTGAAAGAGGCATTCAAATGGATAGAAAGCTTTCTATCCATCTGAATGCCTTTTTCAAAGCCTCACACATAACTAATGATACTTCCATATTTCCAATTTTCCATTTCTATTCATGATTGTCTTCACTTCCATCCATCTTGATACAATAAGAAAAATGTTATGGCAGTTAACTCTTTGGAAATGAGGAGGGAAAAGAACTGGGATTTTGGAACTGGTGAAGCAAGACTTTCCACTGATCAATCTTCCTAGAAACTTTACAAAACTGGATTATTTCAAGTCAGAAAACCATTTTTCCCACAGTTTCAGCAACACCTGAGTTGAGCCAGCAAGCAATGGACACACAAAATTCCTGTTGTTTTGATAGCAGACATATATGAAGTTCAGAACATGTATGAAATTCTCAATTTCCCCTCTACCTTGCTTGGCTTTATGGCTGTTAGTAATTTCATATTGCCTAACTACTTATTTTACCATTTTTTTCACACAGTGATAATTTCTTCAAAAGTAACCGTTTGTATGATTGGTTTGTTTGAGATGGACAGCGCTGGTTTTTTTCATCCATTTTTCTTTGATTTTTCTACAGCAGAGCTGCTCTTTTGGAACCATGCCCAAAAAATCTTCAGAGTTTTTACAGATGTAATATTTCTAGCACAGACAACAGTTTGCATCTTACTTTTGTTTCCTTCAAGTACCTGAGCTTTGGAGCCTAAAGTACATGATGCAGCAACCTTGTTAAAGCTGAGCAGATTTGAATTTAGGGCAGTGGTTTGGAAGACCTAATACTCTATTCTACCTCCCCAGCACAGCACAAGGATACTGTGCTGGGGAGGAAGAAAACAAATACAATGCAAAAATAAAAGCACTGCAAAATGTACACATCCCATTTCTCTTCCTTCCATTTCAAGTGGTAACCTTACCTTGATATTATTCATTTTTTCTGAAAACATTTCTCTTCCATTAAGCCTCTTTGCACTTATGTTCTCCAATATCCCCTGGAATAAGGTAAAGGAGTTCAGGCTTTTCCCCTGATTATCTAATCTGTCTCCTTCCTAGAATATACAGGTTCTCTCTCATTTTGTGTGGTCCTTTAGCATTAAATCTTACTTTGTTTGGGCAATATTTATAGGGGGACAACCTTTTCACAGCCTTTCTAATCCAGCCATAACCTATATGTACACATGGCTTTTCTAACCACATTCAGTTCAAATTATCTTGAAAACCAATCCTGCAATTCTGCCAACTGGCATCTACAATATAGGTTTCTTCTCAGGATTGCTTCTAACAACATAAGCTGGGAAGCTGTTCAACACTAGAGACACATCCAGACTTCTTTCCTATGGCTGCTTGCAGGTTGTCTATGACATCTAAAGACATACAATTTATTTTCAGTTTTGCACATCTCCTAAATCTCCAGCCTTTTCAACTGATTAAATTTATTTCAAACCAATCGATGCAATCTTGAAGATTCAGTAGAGATTCTCAGTCATCCAGGTCATGGTTATCCCAAAGGTGCTTTTTCAGGAGGCAACTGGACTTTCTTGTTTTTTCTCTGAAGACATTTGCATTCCATTCCCCAGTATCCTGTTAGAGCTGAAGAAGCTTCTTGGATGAGAAGTGAAACATCTTCAAAGAAAAAAAAAAGAAAGTCCAGTTGCCTCCTGAAAAAGCACCTTTGGGACAATCTTGAAGAATGTTTTTATTGCCACTGCATTCCTTTTTTGTCCCATGGCAAGTAATTTGCTTACTTTTTATTTTGCACTGCTCTAGGCCACTGTTTTTCAAACTTGGCAGCTTTAAGATGTTTGGACTTCAACTTCCAGAATTCCTCAGCCCCCCTATCTCTGGGAGTTGAAGCCTACACTTCTTAAAATTTTCAAGTTTGAAAAAATCACTGCTCTAGGTTATATACTATGTTCTACTTTGTTCTATGCACTTCTTTTTCTTTGTCCCTGTGTTATCAACCCCATCATACTTGGCACTGTTTCTGCAAGATGCCCTTAGATGATTTTCAATGGTGCCTCTTTGTAGCACTGTGAATTCAGCATTAATGCTCTATGCAACAGTGCTGTTCCTATTTTTCTTTGCTTGCTATTTCACGCTGCAGCAGAGTAGTAGGACAAATAACCCCATCATTGTATAGAATCTCATCAAATCAAGGCAGGTGGAAACACTCAAGTATGGTGCAAAATCTGTCATAGAAATAGCATTTGCATTATTTGGTGGCATAAGCAATATCTTGAGGCGGCAAGGAATGAAGGAATGATATGGATAACTTTTTTTTTTTTGAAAACTGCTGATGTCAGAGAAAATAATGATCTATGGGTAAAATGCTACTTAAAGCAGCAAGCAAGGAAAATGGGGATGGCTGGAAATTGAGTATTCAGTCAGGAAAGAGAGCAAAAGCATATAAATGGTATGGGTAATATTGAGTATGCTGAAAAATATTACCTGAATGAGTAGAAGAAAGGCAAATGGAAGCTCCAGATTTTAAGCAGGACTAAGTACTTGATATTTTGATCATCCTACAGCTAGCCATTGATTACTGGGCTAAGAATGCTAATAGACTGGCTCAGAGAAGACCCCCCCCCCCCTTTCAGAGAAGGAACACTCACATGGTGTAAGCTTTTTCTTACTAGGTTGAAAATGTAAGATTTTACTTGTTAATGTAAACACCATTCTATGATTAGGGAAATTACTGTATATGAACATTTGTTTTATTGTTGTTATTATTATTAAATAAATTATTTCTAAAAGCAAATATCTTCTTTATCCTTAGATAATATTTATAACTATCTAACGTAAGTCTATCTAAAATTACTTTAAAAGTTGGACCATAAGAAAGGCTGAGCATGAAAGAATTGAGGCCTTTGAACTATGGTGCTGGATAAAAGTCCTGCAAGTCCCTTGGATGGCAAGGCGGTCAGTGGTAGAGGAGATCATCCCTGACTGCTCTTTAGAAGGCCAGATCCTGAAGGTGCAACTTAAATACTTTGGCCACCTAATGAGAAGGAAGGACTCACTGGAGAAGAGCCTAATGCTGGGAAGGATTGAGGGCAAAAGAAGAACGGGACGACAGAGAACGAGGTGGCTGGATGAACTCACTGAAGCAGTAGGCATGAGTTTAAATGGACTCCAGAGGATGGTAGAGGACAGGAAGGCCTGGAGGAATGTTGTCCATGGGGTTGTGATGGGTTGGACACGACTTCGCAACTAACAACAACAAAATTACTTATTAGCTCCACTGATGTCTAACCCAGAATTCTCCCTCTAAAAGTCAACCTGATACCTTTAGAACAAGTCTGGAAGAAATCATACATCATAGCCAAGAAGGAATTACATCCCTGGTCTTGCACCTTTTGAGTTCAGTGATGGTTTCCATGCCTTCCATGGAAACATCTAGATTGACAGTGTCCATCCTTGTCATTTATTCCCAACTCATATATAGGATCTTCCTAGGTGTCAAGTATGGGCGATCTTTCTTAAGATAAATTATGTGGATAGAAGTAAATTAAGCAAAGCTATTTTTCTGTGCCAGATGCAGAGACGTTTCTTGCTTTTCCTGGTCCAGCAGACCATGGTCTGTGGCAGATTTTTCTTTGGTCTTCTTTCATTATCTGTTTTAGAACTCAGGTACCTCATTTCATACTTTGTGGAATAAAGCAAGTTGGATATTTAGCAATTTAAATTGTGCAAAAAAAAAAGTATAATAAAAATCATCAATCACACTAAGGAATCATCTACAGAATATGAGAAGTCAAGCAATCAGCATGGATTACAGCGAGCCAAACGTCTTTGGCTGGAGAAGCCCTGGGGTTCATTTATCATTTAATGCAAAGTGCACACAGTGAATCTTATCTGAAAGCCCTTACTTAACGAATTGGCTCCTACGTAATTTCCCCTAATTCAGTGGTTTTCGTTCCACTTCATAACATTTGGGATTCATGTTCCCTGGGCAAACTGTGTGTGAGATGAAAGATCAATTGATGCCGTTAATCTTTTCCTTTCCATTTCATAACATCCCCTTTTTTTCTGTTCTGTTGCTCCTGAAATATTGTGACAATATCATCCATTTGTCCCAAATGCTCAGCAAGCAACTGCACCTCAAAATAATGTGCAAAATAACTTGTTGAAATTATGTTTTTCTTAATTACAGTACCTCATTGCAAGAGTTTTATTCCCACTTCACAGATGAAGAAATAAGCCAGAAGAAGACAAAACAACAACAACCCTATTACATTAATCCCCAGAAACCCAGAGATTTGAACCATTTCTTCATATACGCCCAGTACACTCACCATTTCTCTCGTAATTTAAACAGGACAGTCAGTGCTGAATAAGTAAAACAGATTTCTGTTTCCAAGAATTCACAACTAAGGTGAAAGCTGGGATGATGACAATGCAGATGTTGTTTTGTCTCTCCTTAGTGCTCTGCTTGAAGAAGAGATCATCCTTAGAGAGTAAGGGAAGAAATGTTTGAGTGACATACTCAATTCAGTGATATAGCCTAGTGGGGAACCCCAGATTTAGACATCTGATGTTACAGTAGGAGAAATTGCACACCCTACAGTGTCAAATGCTGAACTTTTAGACCCATGCATTTTATGATGTGGTACAAACTAAAATCAAAGTATGTTTCAAGTCCCTATATCCGTGATGGCGAACCTATGGCACTTGTGCCACAACTGGCACATGGAGCCATATCTGTGGGCATGCAAGCATTGCCCTAGCTCAGATCCAGCGAGCATGTATGAGCTGGCCAGCTGATTTCCAGGTCTTCTGGTCCCACAGGAAGTTGGGAAATGGGCTGTTTCTGGCTTCCGGGGGGTGGGGGTGGGGAAAGCCTCTGGAGCCTGGGGAGGGCGAAAAATGGGCCTATCGGACCCCATGGGCCATCACGTGCCAAAAGCAAGGGGAGCACGAGGTGTGTGTGTCACGCACGCAAGTGTGAGGGGGCGGGACACATTGAATTATAGGTGTGGGCACGTGTGCGCATTACCCTCCTGCACTCCCCCCCCATCTTTGGCACACAACGGCAAACAGGTTAGCCATCACTGCCCTATATAGTGGGTTTAAAATATTATTTCCTTTGTAGAAAAGAGGTCACATATTTTTGGGGTTTCTAAACAAAGTAGGTTGGCTGATTTTTCAGATTAATAGGATGGCTATGTTGATAGAGTGATTTAAAAAGGTTTTGGTTTGGTTTGTACTCAATTGCCACTATAGTCACAAAGCATGGAAGCAGGAGTGAGGTATTGGGTGTATCATATTATTAAGCTCAAGGAGGCAGGAAATGAATATTTGTAAGGCTTTTTATTATTTGGAGATGAATTTTTGGAAAGTTACTCTTAATTATTTTGTTTCAATTCTGTGTTATTGAAACTCATGGCTCTGATTAATAAACCGTCACCTGCAGTAATTACAGCCAGTGTTCTGAATGTACATGTTAAGCATATTTTACAGAATATGTTAAGCATATTTTACAGAAAATATGCTTAACAAGAAATATTAAACAGGGATGTCTTACCATTGCTTCTTCTGTTGTGCAGCCAGTCATGACCATTAAGAAATAACAGGAAAATTAAAGCAAGAAATGATGGAGAATATTTGTTGAAGGCGTTTGCAATGTTTATTACTCTTATACTATCTAATCCATTTCAAATGTTTTTAGAATTTTTAAAAAATACTTACATGACTTTGCAGAAACTTCAGGATTAACAATTATTATTATTATTATTTTAAAAAATGACTTTTTCTTTTTTTACATACCTCTTTATAGCCAAATGGGAATCAACAGAAATACCCGTTAGGTATGATGCAGATTATAAAAAATAGTAATAAATTTTGCCCAACTAACTTTGATTCTGGAAAACAATTATACAGAATATGATTAGATGGCCTAAATCACTTTATTTATTTAGGATAAGATCAGAGCTATTAAAATGTCTGCTTTACCAAAATGGCTATTCAATTTCAAATCCTTCCCTTTAATTTATTTATTAATTACAAATGCTAGTAACACAAATTTGTCTTGTTTTGGTTCAAAGCAACCTCAGACTAAAAAGAGTTGTTATATCCCATGCCCCTGTTGAGAGAGGGCTGTTCAATTTTAATGTAGATGTTCTCCTTGATCCCTCTTTCAAAACAGTGGTCCTCTCTGTCCAGAATGTGGACTTTACTAACTCCAAAAGAATGTTTTTTGTCTTTCAGATGCGGATGGACTGCTGAATTTTGTCCTGATATTTAGCCCTCTCTCAACAGAGGAGCAGTGATACAACATCACCTATCCCCTGCCTATAACACAGTACTTTCAGCAGTTCCAAGAAGTTTCCAAACCAGTGATGGGTTGCTCCCAGTTCCGGTTACCGGTTTTATAGAACCAGTAGTAAAACCGGCGGGAGCGCGAGCGGCCCTGCTGCAAACTGGTAGTAAAGGTAAGTAGAACCCACCCCTGTTCCAAACCCATCTGCACTCTGATTCAGGTGACCCTGAGGGTACAGATAAACCGTCAAGTAACTTCAACAATTCTCAGAGAACTAATGATCGACCTTCAGAGTGCTAATGACCAGATGACTACTGAGCCCTGGTGGGATTCAAAATTTTTTACTACTGGTTCTATGGGCGTGGCTTGGTGGATGTGGCAGGGGAAGGCTATTGTAAAATCTCCATTCCCTCCCCACCCCAGGGGAAAGTTACTGCAAAATCCCCATTTTCTCCGGATCATCTGGGACTCAGGAGGCAGAGAATAGACTGGGGCAGGGCCAATCAGAGGTGGCATTTACCGGTTCTCCGAACTACTCAAAATTTCCGCTACCAGTTCTCCAGAACTGGTTAGAACCTGCTGAATACCACCTCTGCTCCTGAGGAATATAAATCCTTCCATTCCTCATCATTCAGCCAGAACTGAAGAAGCTTCTTGGATGAGAAGTGAAATATTTTCAAGGAAAAAACCTAGGAAAATCCAGTTGCCTTTTGAAAAGTACCTTTGGGATTTAAAGATATTACACTGTAAACCCAGTTAAAATTTAATACACAATAAAAACAAATGAAAATGAATGTGGACTGATTGCTAGAATAAGGCTATTTTTTTTTTTACATATATGGCAATCAGGTTCAAGAGCCAATTTCAGAAAATTGTATTAATTATTAAATAAGAATGACATCTTATTTAGGCCTGGTAAGAATGCACATTTGGAGAAGGACTAATAATATTTTTTATTAACAGATGCTAAACCAATACTATCAATGGAAACACCTAGAAGGAATATCTAAGAAAAATGGCCATGATAACATATGATCTATTCCCTTAAAGGAAAAAAATTAACATACAAATTGAAACCAGTAGAAGAAAAGAAAATAAGGGAGAACAATACTTTTTTTTCCTGTGGGTTATTATAATAAAATAATAATAGAAACAGTAAATTTTAAAAATTAGTAAACTTACTAAATGTTGTAAATTGTATATATAGTACCTAAATATAAGGTCCTTGCTATATATGACATGAAAAATATATTGATTTGAATTTGCACAGCATTATTGTTTGTATAGCTGTTATGTAAAATAAAAAGGAAAGCCTATTTTGGTAAAAAAGAAGAAAAGAAAAAGCCCTATATTGTACAAAAAAAAAAAAAGGTCACTTACTGGATTATTACACACACTTGGATGGTGTCTCTTTAAGCAGGGGCTAAGTGCAACTTTGCCCATAGAACCCTCTGAAAAGGCTTCAACCTGTGTATTTTTTTTTTTATCATCAAATGAAGGGATGGCATTCTTCCTGGGTTTTTATTGACTGATCAACTTTGGAGAGTATTGTAAAGGAGTACCAATGACTCATGTGCCCCTTAATACAGAGGTGTCAAACTCAATTTCATTGAGGGCCACATCAGGGTTGTGTTTGACTTTGGGAGTGGGCGTGGCCAGGGTGGGCATGGCCAGCTTGACATCACTCATGTCAGGGGTGTCTGTCGTGGTCCGCTATGCCTCTGCCAGCGAAAATGGGCTCCAACTCCATTTTTGGCTGGGATGGCCTCCTGCAACCCTCTGCCAGCGAAAGTGAAGCTCGGGAGAGCCCATTTTCACTGGCAGAGGCACCGCAGGCGGTCCTTCACTGTTTCCAGGGCAGCCCCGCAGACCTAAGCACTTGAGTTTGACACCACTGCCTTAATAAGCACTGAAAGCCTTTGATTAACCAGATCTGCTTGGGAGGGACTAAAAAAAGAAAGAAAGAAAGGCCCATTGGGTTTAAGGGTTGCTTTGAATATATGCTGTTTGCTTCAGGATAACTAATACTGTTTAAAGATCAGCGGATATATGTTTATTTGTTTTTATTCATGCTGATTTGATAAAGGGACAGGTAGAATATGGTAATGAGAGCATACATTTCTCGTATGGTTTCCACACAAGGGGACAGAGATAATTCAGTAATTCAGGGATGGGCAATGTGCAACCTTCTAGATATTGCTTCACTTCAAGTTTCATAAGATCTAGTCTGAATGCTGGCACATTGTTCATTTCTACTATTGTTTCCCACTACCAATTTAAAAGACTATTTCTGGTTGGGAAATCAATCTCTTTTTTTTCACCCCCCCTTTTTTTGTAGTTTCCATATCTTGCTTGTTTGTTTATTGGACTTTATGAAGGTGCCTTACGAGCCATTTGTAACTAATCTTAAACGGTCTTTGTCAAAACAGACAACATAAATAATCCATGAAAAAAGTTAAACAAATACAAATCCAATATCCAGAATAACTCAGTAATATTAGATCAATAAAAACCTATATAAAAAAATCACTTGCGGTTTCTCTATCACCATTTTGTAAAAAAAATAATAATATTAATATTGATCTTAGAGGAGCTAGGAAGGGGAAGACATTTAAAGTTTCGTGGAGGAGAAGAGATCTATCAAATGTTGCATTTGACAAGTTTCTAGACGATAAAAAAAAACCCTCAGTAGGCATGTTGAGTCTAGCATCTGGTCAAGTGTGATGGATATAACTTTGAATCAATACAGCTTCACAGAGATTCTAGCTGGTTTGCATTTTGGTTTATTGGAAATGTTTGTCCAAAATACAGCAGTTCTGCTCAAGAGTGTGTTTACATAACAGTCTTGCCCAAAGGCAAATATATTGCAACCCATTTGACAGTGCACAGAAGCTTGCAAAGAACTTGGTGCAGTTTTTGATGGACTGCATTTCAAACCTTCAGAATGCTGAGATGGTTGATAATCAGATCGAGCTGAACGGATCATTCCATTTTAAGAGGCTTATGGGGGCAAGAATGATTCTTTCCCCCTCAGAATTTTATTTCTCTTTATATTAAAATATTTCAGTATTGAAACCAAATATGCAATAGTAGGGTACATAGCTGATAAAGTGAGAATAGTGGGATAGACTAATTCTTCCCCTTCCAATATTCTTCTCAGGTTGGCTATGATATGGCTGTCCTGTTCATTCATAGAAATTCTGCCTTTCTGAACTTGCAAACATATCTCCCATTTATTTAACCATGAGGAGATCTTTTCAATTGGTGAGCTGTGCAGGGATTTAGAGTAAGACCAAAAAGGTTTTATGGTTCATGAGTTATCAATGAGTTAATAAAAAAAAGTCTATTCTGGTTTCATCTGTTGTCTGGTTCCCATTGCCAATCCCTAACCTACCTCTGTTGCCTTTGTTTTCAAGTCACTGCACTGAAGGTAAGGGGTAACAGATTAGGAGATAAATCTTGGATGGTATTGGAATAAAGGGCCACTTAACAGCCACCAGATTTCAGATATTATTTATTTAATCACGAGGAGATCTTTGCAATTGCTGAGCTGTGCAGGGATTTAGAGTAAGTCCAAAAAGGTTTTATTGAGAAGTTGCTTAGGGCAGGCTGAAAACAAAACTAACAGCTTGGAAGGCAGCATAAGCTCTTGGAAATCAATATTCTTTTGCCTTACTGCTAAGTTTATGCATGTCACTGCCAGAAAATACCTATGATGTTTGAACAGAGTGAAGAGGCTATGCCCAATTTCTCTCCCACCGAAACCTCTTAGTTGCTTTTATCCTGGCCTATTATCCTGGCCTATTCAGTGGAGAAGAAACTTTCCTGTCCTTTAAGGAGAGTGATACTTCAAGGAATAACCTCTTCTTCTGTTTGGTTTGATCCATCAATTTTTCTGTTACTTTTTTTTCTTTTGATGAAATTTTGCCAATCTCATGATCACAAGAGCAATACTAAAGGAATCATTGCTGAGAAAGCAGGAAAGCAGTTCAGCTTCTGCATAAAAGGTTAAGTTGCATCCTCATAGACCTGCCTCAGGGTATACATGGACAGTTGCCAAGGTTCCTTCTGTGTATGTGTGTAGTGTTTTTAATAAAGGCACCAGGAATCTCACAAGGTAATCAATTTAGAGACAATTTGCAGGTACAAGATGTACGAGAAATAAAATACCTGTCTCCCCATCATCATAATTGGCCCTAAGAAACTTTGATCTTGCTTTTCCTTTCATCGATAATAATCCACTTCCTAAAATTAAAAAGCTATTGTCAAAAAATTATTCCACACTGCCATCCTTTCCTAAACCTATTAACTGCAGATAATGCTTCCCAAGATTTATTCATAACCTATAATTCACACCTCCTGTTTTTTGAAGTTAGGTGGGTGAAACCAAGAACAAGGCCTTCTAAGTAATGACACCCTTTCTCTTTGCTCTCCATCAGATCTGTTTGTGTGAAATTTTTAAGTTCTTTATTGCTGCTTTTCTTATGGCTTTATGCTGTCATATTTCTTTTCTGCTGCTACTTGTACTACTTATTTCATGTATATACTCTCTGTGTGTGTGTGTGTGTGTATACATGTAGTTAATGTATATATAAGATTCCAAATATTACATATTAAGCACTTTATATATCTCTGTGAGTTATACGACTGTTTTAGCTAAACAAATATTTAGAAATTCTTTCTAGGTCTAAAGAGAAGAAGAGTTTTACTCATATTCTGTATTGAGCAGAGAGAAACTAAGGTCAGATAGTGACTGGTTCTGCTATTGGTAAAAGTGCCATGTTGGTGAAGACTTATGAAAATTTAGTGGACAAAGAAGAAGCAATGAATCCGCAGATTTATTTCTGGTTTTGAGTCTCAGATATTTTTGGGAATGGAGCATAGGAGCAGAGTAGACTTGGATTTGCTAGGTAGGGTTTCGTGCTGAGTAGACCACATGGCCACTGCATTGCTATTGGTCCTGTTCTTTGGAAGGTGCAAAAAACAGGACCAGAGGAAGCAGCAATTGAGGCAATTGTGATATGACTGCAAGGTTGGGTTCTCCATGCTGGTGAGAATGGCAGTGCAGAAAAGTAGTTTTTGCTCTGGATGGGTATCTTAAACCAGACAGCAATGATGACAATAATCTGGGGTTACTCGTCTTAGTTATTACGGAAAATTTAAATTCCTTTGTTAGTTTGTGTTGCAGTGGGAGCAGGAATAGGATGATGGTCCTGAAGTTGCCACGTAGTGTAACATACTGTATAGGGACCATGTTGGTCTCTGTGTTCATTCAGTTCAGCTGACACAATAAAATTTAAGTTTGAAAAGTTTGTGTTGTTTAGCAGGTCTCTGGAATTTACATCAGTATCTATAGAGAGTAAGGAATATGACATTGACAGAAATATGCCAGGTTGATTAGGAGTAAAATCTATTTTTAAGTTATAATTTATAACTTTAAGTTAAATAATAAAAATAAAATAAAATTCAAAAGTGATTTAAACAGATCCCTTCCTAATTCACTGATCTATAAATAAGAGGGGGATCCAACATAATCATATTTATAAATTGCATTGTTAGACTAATAAATTAGACTAATTTCAGCCTTCCTGTGGCATTAATTTCTTGGTCTGATTTACCTAGTGTAAAGCTGAGTGTAGAGTGTAGAGCTGAGGGTATGCCTGAAAATTGAACGGTATTTGAGTCAGGCTCTGGATGATCAATTTGGACAGTTGATAGTGTTAGGTGAACTTGGGCCTGCCTGATTCTCTCTGGGTGGGAGACAGAGATGGGGGAAATGATCAACAGGTTTGGAACTCTTTGTAGTGAGATAGAGTGTGTTTTTGCCCCTGCAATCAGCTCAGGTGAAGGGGAAGAAGGACAGTGACAAAATGGGATTGGTGGGAAAACTAAGGGCCAAGGGAGGATATGAGTTGGGAAGATGTGATATAGAGTGGGGGATAGAACAGGGAATAATATCAGGCTAAGGAGAGGCATGGAGAAATATGACGAGTCATGATGTTACCTGCTTTGAAGGACAACAAATTCAATATTTGTTGCTGATTCCATGTACCCAGCCTCAGTCTTCAGACCATCTACACCCCGATTTCTGGCTTGATTTCTGGCTTCTGTTGTGGTTAATGCAGAGCTGGTCTGCATTAAAGTCTGTTCAATCTTTAGAGGTGCAATCTGGTATGCATTAACAAAACCTTGCGATCTGGTTTGAGAGAGGTGCAATCTGGTATGCATTAACAAAACCTTGCAGGGCATGGAGGGGAGTGTTCTCCTCTCAGAAACCTGCCTGTGACTCCAAATCAGGGATAATAGAGTCACTATTATTAATGAGCCCTGGTTAATAGTGATTAGAATACAGTATTGAAGACCAACTTTGCCCATAGACCGGAGTTCGATCATGATGGGCTCAAGATTGACTCACCCAGCCTTTCACCCTTCTGAGGTCTGTAAAATGAGGAGCCAGATTGTTGCGGGCAATATACTGACTCTATAAACCACTTAGAGAGGGCTGTAAAGCATTATGGGATGCTATATAAGTCTATGTGCTATTGCTATTATTTATGAGACAGTAGTTGCTGTTGGATCTTATTTGTGAAGCTGGATTCAAGGGAATCAGATGAATTTGTTGCTACTGCACCAGTCTCCTTGCCCTACAGCAGTTTTCCTGCCTGACCTTTTTGATGTTGTGCTGTGGGGGAGTTCCACAGATTTAATTAATCATTTTTTAATTTAACAAACATATATCTGCCAATCTACCAGAAGGAACTCTGAGTGGAATCAAAAATAAAAAACACAGTACCATTAAAAATAAAACAATGTGGCATCTCTGATAAAACTTACTTCCATAAATCAATTACAACATGGCAACTCCATCCAAATTGTTAACCACCAACTTGAATTTTACCCACAGGTGTTATGGCGCTAGAGAACTTCAATCTACCTTATCTGAGCCTTGATTGGAGGTAGCTTGGGAGTTCATGGCCACTATGACAATTATTAGCAGATCCAAGTTATTAACAGCCTGGCTCATAAAAGAGAGAACACATTAGATCTGATTTTTGTCTTGGGGCATGGCAACATTATCAGGAGTTGATGACATCATCATCAATCTCTAGCTATAAAGTGATCACTCCCTGTTAGCCATGCGGTTGTTCCTTCCAGATACTCATTGTAAGGAGGAAGGATCTATTTGTCAGTCTACCCAACCCCAGGCATCTGTAAAGAACCAGGAAAACAGATATTTTAAAAAACTATTATGTAAACAGAAAGGACAGAAACATTTCTTATGTCTGGGGAAGAGAGATAATATTAAGAAGAGACACAGAATGACTCCTCCTTGTCTCTCTAACTTTTACTCTAAGAGGAAGGGGAGGAAAAGCACAATGATGTGCCAAGATTGATGTCAGCTCTATGAGGTGAACCAAATCAGGAAACCAGTTCCACAGAAAGATCAGAACTAAGCTGATTGAAATGAGATAGGCTGTAGTAACAATGACTTGCAAGTTTAGTTATGTCATAAGATTGAGATGGATGGTTATAGAAATTCTATAAATACATTCTATAAATACATGATGGATATTACCCAGTAAGTGAGAATAATTGGCTTAACACAACAGGAGTACATAATGGTTAGAATGGTATGGAATGGAGTTTGTCAGTTAATAGACTATAGTGTTCGTCTACTTTATAATGGCTACTTATATTTTATGTTTATGATCCTACTACATTTACCTCTTATATCTTGCATCTAACTTCTTCACCAGGCATAATGCACCAGCAATAAGTCATGATGATGCCGAAAGGACTACATGTGTATGGTGACATCATCAAGCAAAAACTGCAATTATATATTTACTAGCTAACATCTGATGTAACTATGTAATTTATGAGATATGTGTGATATTGTGTAGATTTTGTCCATTTGCCTTGTAGATGCCCATGGTTAGGTATTAATTTTTCTTCTAAAACATCCTGCTGAAATGGATGTTTTTAGATAAGGTGGATGTGTCTGATAATGCAATGTTTGATAGGAAATTTTATTTATTTACTGGTTGGTTAATTATTTGTATACTGCCAGAATGAGAAAACAATATTGGCAGTTTATAAGCATTGTAAAAACTTTAAAAACAAAAAAATTAAAATTAAAACTCACAGGTATCTTCCATAATACAATACAATTTTGAAATTAGAGGGATAACCAGAGAATATAGAAAACTAAAATCATTTTTCTATTGTGTTGGTTTACAGGTAGAAAAATTAACAATTAAAATTAAAAAGTTCTTTATATTGGATTGAATAATTATTGAAAACAAACAAAATAAAAGGGAGAAAAGGCAAATCATTTTTTTTTTTTTTTGGAATTTCTGAGTACATCATTTCTAGAATATGAAGTAGTGATATATTGAGGTAATAACTTTTAAACACGTTTTTAAGACAGGTCAATCAAAATGATGTCTTTAAAAAAAATAATTGTGAAATTTTAACTCCTAGACCTTGTAAAACGTGGGGTTTCTTCAGTGCTTCGGATTCTCTTCAGAAAAAATTAAAATACACGTTCAGAAAAGGTGTATAGGAGCACATTTACTCATTAAAGGAGGTCATTTTTCTTTTCCTTTTTTGTTAGCCCTTTTCTGGAAAACACCAGGGCATTTATTTATTTATTAATAAATTTATTTAATAAATACATTTATTAAATTTATATACTACCCATCTCACCCATCTGGGAATACTCTAGGCAGCTTTTCATCACTGCACATACACAAAAAGTAAATTAAAGATGCTGCCATCTTGTTCTATATATTTTTGATTCCAAGGAAGACATTTTTATTTATTAAGCATCCCTGTTCTTGTTCTTTCTTCTCCCTCTACTCATATTCAGCTCTTTCTCTTTCCTTCAGGAGTGAGGTGCCTGCTCTGTTGATCTGAAACCCACATTCCTGGTTGCTCCCTAATTCTGACATACACCAACTATACAGATTTCACAGCCACTGCCACCATGAGCTGCAGGACATTTCTCAAATGTCTCTTTGATTTATTGCTTTAGTTAATCCTCCAGGAGGCCTGCAAGTTGCCCTTAGCACATAGAACCTTAGAGGGATAAATCATTTAACAGGTGGTTAACTATTCTTTAAGGTCTGGAGAACATTAGCAGAAGCAAAATTGGAGAGTGAAGATGAAATTATAAAATGAAACAGGGAAACCACACAGAGACTTGTCATCATGTCCTGATTTTGATGAAAGGCAATGCTACAGGGCCTCTGTCTTTTCATATTAGGAGAAAAGATGTCCTTTAGGATCAGAACCAGAATAGAACTAGAAGGAACCTTGGAAGAGACCCCTGCTCACGCAGGAGGTTCTATACCATTTCAGACAAGTGACTGTCCAGTCTCCTCTTAAAAACCTCCAGTGATGAAGCACCCACAACTTCTGAAGGCAAGATGTTCCACTCGTTAATTGTCCTCACTGTTAGGAAGTTTATCCTTAATTTCAGGTTGCTTCTCTCCTTGATTTTCCATCCATTGTTTCTTGTCCTCTGGTGCTTTGGAAAATAATTGACCCCCTTCTCTTTGTGGCAGCCTCTCAAATACTGGAATACTGCTATCATGTCCCTCCTAGTCCTTCTTTTCTCTAGACTAGCTAAACCCAAATCCTGCAACCATTCTTCTTACGTTTTAGTCTGCAGGCCTTTAATCATCTTGCTATTAAGCCACATGTTATTAAGTCCATATGTGTCCACGATTAGCTTTCAGATGTGGGTATAAAGACAAGTTCATTGGGAGACTGAATAGATTAATCAGAAATAAGGATTGAAATAAGGTGAGAGTGTGTGCATGCATGCATATGTGTATATGCAACATCCTGTGACGGAGAATAAGACAAGGTTAGAACTGAAACAGTAAAAAGGTCAACTCAGCACATAATCTATTAAATACCCACCATTGAGTGTATCCCAACTGTAGAAAATCCATATAAAAATAACAGTTTTAAAAAAAATTCGAATACGGTTTGCAGTTTTACAGGATTTCAAACTTTACTTTGGAAAAATAAAATCTGACCTTTCGAAGCCTGATCATTCTCTGTTCAGTCTTACTGAAATCAATGGGTTTAACTAATTTAAGTCATTCTAGGCCAAGTCAGCAGATACTCTTTGTTAGATCGGCGCAGGAAAGAAGAAGTGACCAGCAGGGTTCAATTAACAGGTTTAATAACAAGAACTGAACAGCTTGTGCGCTGCCGGGGCTCTCCTTATATACACTCCGGCAGACGCACCGCCCACTGACAGGGATTCAAAACTCCCGCCGAAGGATCCTCAGCCAATCCCAGGCGGATGTCCTTATAAGGACATAACACTCCTCCCCCCTAGTTCTTAGTCAGTCGATCAGGGAAATAGTCACTAAGATAAACAGGACGTCTACGTGCCCGCGTAGACCTGCGCAGTTCACAGTCAAGATGGACACCCTCCCGGACGGAGGGTGTCTGCTCTGCTCGGGGCTTCTTCCCCGGTGCCGGGCTGGATCTGGCCGTCGAGGACGCGGGCACTGTGTCCGAACCTCCGGCCGGGTCACGGACCTCCGCCTGCGGGCGATGCTGGTCTGCCTCGTTCCTGCACGGATCGTGGAGTCGCCGGTGTGGATCCCTGCTCTTGACCGGTCCGGAACTCCTGAGCCACGGTAGGTCCCTGGGTCTCCCTCGGGTCCCCTCTGGGCTGGGGTCGCGCCGGTCTGGGTCAGGGTGCGGGTCCGGCGGTGGTGGTTGGGTTGAGCCCCCGGGTTCTCCGGTCGAGTCCGGTTTACTCCCGGGGCGGCAGGCGGACGGAAAAGGTGACTGGTCGGCTCGGTCGGGGTGGCGTAGGCCTACCTTGCAGGGGTGGTGTAGGCCCTCTCTGCGCGATTGGTCTGGTGGTGGTGCCGAATGTTCCCTCTGGCCGCTGGGCTGCTCGACCTGGTCGGGTTGGCGTTGGCCTACCCTGCCGGGGTGTTGGAGGCCTTCCTTGCAGGGTTGGTTTTCTGCGCGGTTGGCGGGTTGTTGTAGGGCCTCCTGGAATGTTGGCTGGAGGTCCCCATTTCTGGGCTGTCGGTTGCCCACTTCGCAGGGTTGACGTTGGCTTCCCCTGCTGGGTTGTCCCCGGTCTACTTGCCTTGCCGGATCTGGTATTAGGCTAGGTGCCGGGGTGTTTGTTCTTCCCTTGGGTCGCCGGTCTCCCTCGTCTGGGAGGTTTAGGCCTACTTCGCCAGGGTGGTTTTGGCCTGCCTCGTCGGGGTGGTTTAGGCCTACTGCGGCGGGGTGGTTTAGGCCTACCTCGTCGGGGTGGTTTAGGCCTACTGCACCGGGATGGTTTAGGCCTACCTCGTCGGGGTGGTTTAGGCCTACTGTGCCGGGGTGGTTTAGGCCTACTGCGCCGGGGTGGTTTAGGCCTACCTCGTCGGGGTGGTTTAGGCCTACTGCACCGGGGTGGTTTAGGCCTACCTCGTCGGGGTGGTTTTCGCTCACTTCCCTCCACCTTTTGCGGAGCTGGTCGAGATGACGTCTCACGATCTGTCCATCGTCCAGCTCAACGCGGTAGGATTTGGGACCGGTTGTGCTGTGTACTGTAGCTTTAAGCCATTTAGGCGAGCCGTGGAAATTAAGAGCGAAGACGGCATCACCGACGGAAAACTGGCGAAGTTGGCGACTGGCGGATGCGGGCACCTCAGAGGAGTATTGTGGGTGCAGTCTGTCCAGGGGTGAGCGGAGTCTCCTGCCCATTAAAAGTTCGGCGGGGCATTTTCGGGTGGCAGAGTGAGGCGTGATATGCTGGGTAAGCAAAAAAGTGTCAATGCGCTCCTGCCAGTCACCCGGGCCCATCTTGGCGAGTGACTCCTTCGTGAGCCGCACCATCCGTTCAGCCTGCCCATTTCCGGCCGGTCTGTAAGGGGCAGAGAGGGCATGGCGGATGCCCAAGCCAGCCAGGAAAGCTTCCATGGGCACGGACGTAAGTTGGGGCCCGTTGTCTGAGACCAACACGTCTGGGAGTCCATGGGTCGCGAAGAGGCGCCGGAGGGCACGGATGGTAGCTTCTGTTGTGGTGGATGCCATGGGGACGACTTCCAACCACTTGGAGTAGGCATCAACCACGATGAGGAGGTGGTGCCCATGAATGGGGCCAGCAAAGTCTATGTGAATGCGCGACCAGGGGGAGCTCGGAGTCTCCCAGGGCATCGGGTCAGATTGAGGCGGGGCGGCTCTGACTTCTTGGCACGGGCTACACCTGGCGACCCAATGTTCAATGTCTTTGTCCAGTGACGGCCACCAGACGTAGCTCCGTGCCAGGGCTTTCATCCGGACTATGCCCGGGTGTCCTTTGTGCAGCGCAGCAAGAGTCCTTCGTTGCAGAGTGCTGGGAATCAGCACCCTATCTCCCCATAGTAAACAGCCGCGCATGGTGGACAGCTCCCCTTGCTTGCGGCTGAACGGGCTGAAGTCGTCGCTGTCAATTCGAGTCGGCCAGCCTCTCAGGACCCAGGAGTGGACTTGCCGGAGGATGGGGTCAGCTCGCGTGTGCGTCGCTACGTCGGCAGATGTCACGGGACAGTTGCTGTCGTTGTCAATATGCAGCAGCTCGAGCGTGGGGGCCGGGTCTTCCACGGATTCGGCGGATGGGCACCTGCTCAACGCGTCGGCGTTTGCGATGGCTTTACCAGGCTGGTGGACGAGGCTGTAGGAGTAGCCGGCGAGGAATATGGACCAGCGCGTCATCCGGGGGGACATGAATGCTGGGGTCTGCTTGTCCCCTGCTAGTAGGCCGAGGAGAGGCTTGTGATCGGTGACAATGGTGAATTGGCGTCCATACAGGTATTCGTGGAAGCGCTTCACCCCTGCAACAATAGCCAACGCCTCTTTGTCCAGTTGGCTGTAGTTGCGCTCAGCACTAGACATAGTCTTTGAGAAAAATGCGATGGGGGCTTCACGACCGGTAGGCAGCTCGTGGCTGAGCACAGCGCCAACTCCGTACGGGGAAGCGTCACAGGTCAGTCTGAGGGGCAGTGTCTCATTGTATTGAATGAGCACACTGTCAGAGGTCAGAAGTTGCTTAACGGCTCTGAATGCAGACTCTTCCTCACGTCCCCACCTCCAGGAAACCGCCTTCGCCAGCAAGCGATGGAGCGGCTCAGCAACAGTGGCTTTCTGCTGGAGGAAAATAGCGTAGAAGTTAAGCAATCCAAGGAAAGCCTGAAGCTCCGCTTTGTTTTTGGGGCTGGGAGCTTCATGGATAGCTTTAACTTTTGATTTGGTGGGGTGGATGCCAGAACTATCTATCAGATAGCCCAGGAACTCGACTTCCTGTACCCCAATGATGCACTTGTCCCTCCGGACTCTCAAGCCCTTCTCCCTGAAACGCTGGAGAACTAGCCTCAGCCGGTCCAGGAGTTGAGCCTTTGAGTCCCCAGAGATCAGTACATCATCGAAATAAGGCACCACCCCTGGAACGCCTTGGAGAAGGCGTTCCATCATGGATTGGAAAATGCCTGGGGCTGCACTGACTCCAAACTGGAGACGGTTGCACTTAAACGCGCCTCTATGGGTGACAATAGTCTGTGCCTCCGCCGTTTCCTGATCTACTGGCAGTTGCTGGTAAGCCTGGGCCAGGTCCAGTTTTGCAAAAATTTTGCCCTTGCCGAGTGAGTGCAGCAAATGTTGCACTACTGGCACGGGGTATGCGCTCTGCGGCAACGCCTTATTGATGGTCACTTTGTAGTCGGCGCAGATGCGCACAGATCCATCCTGCTTCATGGGAGTCACAATGGGAGTTTCCCATGAAGCATGATCGATGGGTTCCAGGATACCTTGGGCAATCAGCTTATCTAGCTGAGCATCTACTTTAGCCCGCAAGGCAAATGGAACCCGGCGGGGCTTGAGCCGAATTGGGGTTACCCCCTTGTCCAGATTAAAGGAGATGGGTTTCCCTGAAAAGGTCCCTAACTTACCATCGAAGACTTCTTGGAACTCTCCGATGAGTGAGTCGAGTTCTCCTGAGCTAATCTGGTGGATGCCTCCAATAGAAAGCCCCAGCGGCTGGAACCACTCCACGCCCAGCAGGGTCGGGCGGCTATGCTCCACGACGGTTATGGGAAGCTGGCCCTGGAACTGCTTGAAGGCGATCCGGAGGTTGGTTCTCCCGATGACGCCGATGGGGTTGCCGCCGAAGTCCACCAGCTTGGAGTGCAGAGGTTCAAGCTGGCGCTTGGAGAGATTCGGTTTCAGTCTCTTGACCTGGTGCCAGTCGATGATCGAATAGACGGAGCCTGAGTCGACTTCCATCGTGCACGGCAAGCCTTCTGCCAACAGTGTCACGTGGAATTTTGTGGCACTGTTGGTGCTGGTGAGGGCGATCATTGTCTGGTTCACAGCGCCGCCATGATAACTGTTGCGGTCGTCGCGATTTTGCTGGATTGAGGACCGTTTGGATGACCTCTGGGAGTCGCGACGACTTTCCAGATTCTGGGGCTTGATCGATTCAGGAACCGGATCAGAGGCTCTGCATGCCTCCGCGATGTGCCCCCTCTTAAGACAGCGTCTGCAGGTGGCATCCCGCCAGCGACAGGATTGGCGGGGATGGTGTCCCTTGCAACTGCCGCACTGAGCGGCGCGGCGGCCATCTTTTTGAATTTCCCGCCTAGGTGGGCGGGAAACTTTCAAAACGGTCGACTCTCCCTCTGAATCGGTTGGTGTGGCAGAGTCCTCGGACGATTCAGATGACGGTTTGCGGATCTTATGGATCCCTCGGGACTGGAGCATGGCAGCAGCGGCGGTCTCGGATGTTTCAGCAGCCGTAGCCTCCTCAAGAACGTCCTTCAGGGACAGTCTTTTTCTGCTCAGGAACTTCTTTTGGAGGTTGGCATCTCTCATCCCGAAGACGATCCCGTCGCGTAAGGCATTGTCAACGTTCTCAAATTCGCAGTTCGCAGCGATTTGACGCAATGCCGCCACAAAGTCTTTAAGCGATTCGCCTTCCTTCTGATTACGTTGGCGGAAGGTAAAGCGGTTCGATATGGGGGTGCCCGTTGGTGCATAGTGGTCTTGCAGGGCAGTCTGCAGATCCACCCAGGACATGACTTCAATGTCCCTGGGTGCGACGAGGTTGACGGCGAGTTCCAGAACGTCGGAGCCGCAGTGAGCGAGGAAGAGAGCCCTCTTCCTCTCGTCGTCTAGGTTGTTGTAGCCGTTTCCCCGGAGGAATTGGCGGAAACGTATCATATACGAACTCCACTTCTCCCGGCTGGGGTTGAAGGGAGCCAGCGAGGCGAACGGCGCTTGCGGCGTTGCCATTTCTCAGACCGCGTCGAGTGACTTCAGCTCGTTATGGCGATCGTGCCACGCGGAGGTTCTTCTCTAGACCTTCGTCGCCAGTGTTAGATCGGCGCAGGAAAGAAGAAGTGACCAGCAGGGTTCAATTAACAGGTTTAATAACAAGAACTGAACAGCTTGTGCGCTGCCGGGGCTCTCCTTATATACACTCCGGCAGACGCACCGCCCACTGACAGGGATTCAAAACTCCCGCCGAAGGATCCTCAGCCAATCCCAGGCGGATGTCCTTATAAGGACATAACACTCTTCTACATAGCCCCCACTCATCTCAAAGGCGTTTGAGACTTATTGAATTTTTTTTAAAAAATAATCCACAGTGGTAGCTACAGTATATGTTCGCAGGTTAAGATTACAACCTTAAAATGTACTAGTAATGAACGTAACTGAACTCAGAAGGTCATACTTCAAAATAATATGCAAGGAGTCTGCAGCATTTAATTGAAAATCTAGCAAGCTGACTTAATTATTTCACTGCGCAAAGGGGAAAATAATGAGCTTAAAGAGCATGGTCTTTTAACATGGAACATGGTCGGTTTCTTGACAGTTTTGGTATGGAACTCATCTCAGTTGCCAAGAATTACAGTTCTTCTTATATTTTACTTTAAGTTGAGCACTAGCTCTCTGCTCAGCTAGAAAACTGCCTTCAACAACATTTCATTGTCTGTTGTATTCTGTTTCTCTACTACAAGCTGTAAGTCACATTTGAAGGAGCTGACATTTCCAAGCCTAGTAGGAAGACAGGAGAATTTTTTTCGAGGTATTCTCTTGACATAAAGCGACTGCAGAGGCATGAGCTCCCTGATCCCAGGAATGGAATAACCTTTTCAAAAGGAGATGGAACAGCATAGTGATGCGGCTGAGGGTGCTAGACCTTGTAGGATTTTAATGAAGCTACTGATGAGAGGAGGTGAGGACAGAAACCAGCTGGTTCTGAAGAATAGAGAGATCTATGGAACTGTTTCATGGTGTCCAACAAAAATAAGAAAGACATGTCCATTGAGTGAATAGGGATTTGCATTAGTTTGAAGTTTCTTAATTTCTACTTTTGCAACATTTTTTTTTCCTTTTAACCATTGTAATGTCAGAGTGGTATCAATAATCTGTCATCTGAAAATTTAAGTTAACCCACCCACCTTTCCATTCCAGGGAGGGTTTAATTTGATCTAACACTTAATGGGAGAGGTCACTGTTTCTTAGTATTTACAAATTGCATTATCCCCCACTTGGCGAAATCCCATGCATGGAAGTTGGAGTTAAGCAGGATAATGTTTCAAAGAGACTACAGGATTCATTGTCAAAGACAAAGAACACGTTCCAGGGATTTTTGCTTCTCCTGCATAGAATAAATAGAAAAGTCTTTTATTTGTCTGTTTACGTTAACATATTTATGAATAAATGGTTTTACTTTTATATGAAGGAAGAATGCCATATATTTTTCAGCATGACTAACAGTTTTGTCTTGAATCAGAGAATACAATTTTCTCCATTCTGCCCCCGGCAAATATCCTTGTTCTTTCTCTGGTCAAATTTTATGGAATGTCATAACAATTTAACATACTGTTAACTTATTTAGGACACTCTTAGAACAAATAAAATCCATTCCATTATGCAAGGAAATAATAGTAAAATGGTAACTAAGTTTTATTGTTGCTTCAACTTCTTAATATAAATCTATCATATTTTTTTTTAAAAAAAATAGAGGTGGGTATGGAAAATTAATTAGCTATGATATGAGTTATATAACAGTTGCTAGAAATGTGAATTGGCCACTAGCTTCACCCCAAACACTAGAGAACTGCAGTGATTTGATGTAGAGAAGAGTATATTCTAGCAGGTGTATTTTCTAAGGTATCTGCATGTGTAACTGAGAAAATAAACTAAACTGTATAAATGGTTGTTTATTTATATTCAAACTAGCTAGTAGGAGTTCTCTTTAAAAAGATTAGTAGTGTTTCTTCTCAGGTAATTTACAATACATTAAAATCATTTACTATGTTTTAAATCTTGCATTTTCTTCATATAACTCAGGGACATAGACATATTTTCCCCTCTTGTGCATCCACTAAAACATATTTCTAGCTGTTAATCCCTGAATGCATAGAATAAACAATTATAAACACTTACATTCCAAATTGAAGACAAAGAGAGCGAGAGCACGAGAGCGAGAGTGAGAGAGCTGTACCATTTTGAAAACATATAAGCATATTTCATTATAGAAGTATAGATGTGGACAGATCTCAGGGTTGCAGGCTAAATTTTGCTTGTTTGTTTGTTGAACTAGAACTGTAAGATCCATCAAAAAGAGATGCTAAAACATAGACTTAGAATCAAAGTTATGAATGCAAGAATTGGATAATGGTTACAGTCTTTGTAGACAAAAATGTAATACTGATTGCTTGCTATTATTAAACAAATTGACACCAGAATTCATTATAACTTATTACAAATCACTCAAAGTTAGTGCAGTGGTTAGAATGCAGTACTGCAGGCAAACTTTGCCCACAGCGTGATCCTTACAGGCTCAAGGTTGACTCAGCTTCCATCCTTCTGAGGGCAGTAAAATGAGAACCCAGACTGTTGGGGGCAATATGCTGACCCTGTAAACCGCTCAAAGAGCACTGTAAAACTCTATGGAGTGGTATATAAGTCTAAGTGCTATTGCTATTGTTACTAGTTACCAATGGCCTCTTGGTCCCACTTCAAAAGGCTGATTGTTACCTACTGTGCTGCAGATGATTTGTTTTTCTAATTAACAATGGAAAGAGAGGCTGCTTAAACAAGCTTTATCTTCCAGAGCTGCTTTTCTCCACAGCGCACACTGCAAACTAACATGTTCCCCACTCTGATTCTAATAAATTAATTGTTGTGTGCATCCTCTGGCATGTTCATGCCTCGCCACCACTGGTAAACCAGACAAACAGCCTGTGGTATTGTATGCCTTTCAGTGGGAAACAATAGGGGTTGTCACCTATCCAATTCCCCACAGCCTCCTGCAAGAGAGCAGCTACAGCATCTCTTGGATCACCAGTGATGGAGTTGTAAAGCTGGGTATCCTCAGCACACTGATGGTACTTCATTTCATGATGTTGAGTGATCTCACTCAGCATTTTCATGTAGATACCTTTGTTTTTCTTGCTTTTCTGTCCACTATTCAGATTCTTGTCATTAGGGCTATCTACAAATATTGTGTTAGTAATTTACAGTAATACAGTTTGAGAAATACAATAACTCTGGGATTGATGACAAAGTTGCATGAGAGACATAGATAATGGCATTCAAAATCTGATACTTTAAAGCAAGGGTGTCAAATGCACGTCATCACGTGATGTATCAGGACTTTTTTCCCCTTCACTAAAACGGGTGGGCATGGCCAGCACTTGACGCATCTGGCCTGCAGGCCAGGAGTTTGACAGCCCTGCTCTAAAGCAGTAAAGTCGTAAAGATACCTCAAGATACACAGCATAACTGAATCTCTTCATAAGTTCCTCTGCTTAGACCACTTCCTTCTGAAGCATCATGTTCTGTCAGTCACTGTTTTGTCTCCTTGAGCACAATACACTAGATGCTCTTAGCTGTTAAATTACCCCTTTATGAGTCATGAGCTGGTTCTGTGGATTTAAAGCAGATACTACAAAAAAAAAATAGTATGAAAAAGGAAAGCTTCACTTATGAGAAAATAATAGTTATTTCATAGAGTTAGAGTTATCTAATCAGGATGCAAATTGACCCATCAAGTTACATATCTAGAGATCTAGAGTTTTGATGTCTGTAAAGATCAAAACTACTTGTCATCATCAAATCTTTATTACAGTCATAGACCAGCATAGAATACTACTTGTGAATTTAACAACATATAGCAAGAATCCCGAGAGGTAAAGAAAAAATCTACTCTTGAATAAGATATATATATATATATATATATATATATATATATATATATATATATATATATATATATATATATATATATATATATATTAGTAAGTAGAGTATCCTTCTGTCCTTTGTTCATCTTTATCTTTCTATTGCCAGCTGTCCTTTCCTTGAGGAGAAAAGTTTCATACAAGACTAGATATATTTAAGACAGTTGCAAATAAGCAACTGTAAAATTTTAAATATATGAATATATTTTTCTGCATGTATGCATATATGTTTTATAATGTTCTCTCTCTCTATATACACACACACACTTACATACCCATACCCACCACCACCACCAAAATTTGACAGAACAAAATAATATTTTAAAAATTATTACACTGATATAGAACACATCCCTAGTATATCAAAAAATCACTATAATGCTGCCAATGTGAAGAAAAAACCCCTACACCATTAATAGTCCCTCTGCTGACATTTTTTTTTATTACTGTTGCCCCTGATAAATGAATAATGAATAATTTACTGTTGGCTTTTGCATTATGAAGTGTTCTTTGAGTTTAAGTTTCCTGGGGTAATTAACTAGAGCATCAGTTGCCCGTAATCTGACCAAGAGGCAATTCATCTTCAGCACTTCATTAGTAGGGCTCTGTGTCACTTTGATAAATTAATGACAAACACAGGAACAAGCACAACTTACTACCATGATTTCAGCAGCTGAAATCCAAGGGAGACAGCAGAACAATTTAGTAGAGAATATTGTGTACACAGATTCTTTCTCTACTCTCTTGGGTGCGTATACACAATCCATCTGTACAAGGGTTATTATGGGTGAGAGGAGTAATATTTTGTTTTGGAATTTTGCTTTTCTCAAAGCCCTGGTGATTTCCACGCCCTTAATTGGGTTCCAAAATTATTATTGCTCAGAACAGCCACTGAAAAATGGGTTATGGAGAATATAATAGCATGACTGGGTTGTTACATGCACACATGTGTATGTGGTTAATGGAATGGACAAGTCTATTACTTTTCCATTATGCCTCATTAGGAGTTCCACTAGGAGGTGTTCCAACTGCCTTAAATTAAATTTCAAGAAGAATAAAATTATTGGGTTGTTTACCCTGATTTCTTCTCTCTTTTTCTCCAGTTTCTTTTACTGACCATTTGAATTTTTCAGGATTTGAGCTGCTGGTATCTCTCATGAAGTGAGAGTTGGGACTTCTTATTGATGAAAAATGTTCTTCAAAGTTTTTCAGTGATAGAATCATGAAAATTTGTAACTTTCATGTTCTGAAATTCAGAGAATTTATCCATTGATTAATGTAAGTTATTTCAGTTAGCTTAGTTAATCACTGTAATTAAGTTACAGTGTTTCCCTGAAAATAAGACAAGGTCTTATTTTCTTTTGACACCCCCCCCCCCCAAATAAGGGCTTGGCCTTATTATTGGGAAGTCTTATTATTTTGGGGGGTGCAGGAGGCAGAGACTGTGGGACTAGATGTCCCATCTCTGTTGTCGCCTCCCCTCCCTGTTCTTGTTGTCGCCACCCCACCCCAATAGCAAAAGCTACTTCCCTTCCCCTCCATTTCTTTATCGAGAGTGGTGGCAGATGGAGTGGGGGAGAAGTGAGATGCATGGAGCGAGATGTGGCTCCCCTTGCTGTCTCTTTTCCCTCCCCCATTGGGAATGACAGGGCTCCTGCCCCTCACTTAGCTACCTGCCCCCTTTAGGGATGCAATTTGGGGGTGGAAGGTAGGATGGGTGAGAAACGGATGTGCGTCTTATGTTTCCAGCTCCATCGCATTCCTTGCCCTTGTGTCCAGGAAAACATGCTGTAAAAGAAAACTTCTCACGAGTTTAATCAAACTTCTCGAACTCACGAGGTTTTCTTTTACAGCATGTATCCCTGGATACAATGGTGAGGATCGTGATGGAGCTTGAAAGGTAAGACCTGTGTCCTGCTTCTCACCCACCCCATGCCCAGTGAGGGGGGAAGAGATGGCAAAAGGAGCCATGTCTTGCTCCACATGTCTTGCTTCTCCCTTGCCCCACTCTCGATAAAGAGACAGTGGGGAAGGGAAGCAGCCAGGCTGCTGTTACTATTGGAGCGGGACGTGTTGGGCTGCTTGGCCGATGTGAAGAACAGGGAAGGGAGGGCATGTCCGCCCCTTCCCCCCTCCGGCCTCCCCTCCTCAACTCATTTTGGTTGCACGGCAAGCAACCAGAGGAAATGGCGGGACTGGCTGCGCATGTGTGTAAGTAGTTGGTAGGAGGGCTTATTTTGCAGTGGTGGATTATACTATCACATGTGCTGAAAAACCTGATTGGGCTTATTATCCAGACATGTTTTGTTTTTGGGGAAACACGTTATTTCATGTCCTGGTGGTATTTCATCTGGACTATGGCAATAGTTTCCTGATAGGCTTTCCTGACAGCTCTCTGCCAGATTCAGATCCAGAATATGATACTCTTTATGGTCCAGAACCTTTTCTTGTTCATCTCTCTTTTTTCTGTTAATCCTTAAATTGGCTAGGTCTTTGGGACTTTAAATTGGCTAGGTATTTGGGAACATATTTTAAACTGTCAGTGTTGACTTCTGGTTGAACATTGAACAGCTATTTCAATAATTCACATTCCTGTGTTGAGCTTGATCATGCAGTCAGGGTCACTTGGTTTCCCTGCATGTTGGAATGACCATGTCATGTTTCAGAGTTTTCTTTCAAATAGTTTCTGTTCTTTAGAATTGACTTCTGTTATACAGCAGTGGGGATTTAATCTGTTAAGATATGAAAAGACCTTTAAAATGCTTCTTTTTTCTAAACCTTTATGAAGCTGGAATTTTTTTTTATTGGCAATACTTGATACCAGTTAACTTATCATAGGGCTGGGATTGTACTTAGGTATAAGTGCCATACCAAATGAAATACTGCTAAATACAATTTCTTCCCCTCCTTTTTTCAAAAAATAAATAAATAAAATAAAATAAAATCTCCAACTCTCTTATTTATGAAGGATGGAAAAATGGAAAAAATGGGTCTGTTCTTACTTTATTCATCTTTACCAGTCTGTAGGAAACAAATGAATGTCTTTGTCCTGATCTTATTACTGTGGGGTATATAGGTACTGGAAGATCACTTAAAAGCCTACTATGACAAATTTAGGTAGCCATAGTTTAAACTCTGGCTATTACATTATCACAAGGGAAATTAATTTATTTATATGTCACAGCATCTCTTGTTCAGATCATAACAGTTGATGTCCTTGAGAATACAATTCCACTACCCAAGGCTGGATGTGTGAGGATTGGAATGCATGTTTTTTCATGACTTCAGTGGAACAGGACAAAGACTTGAGAAAGATTTGTTGCAAATGCAGAGAAAAGTGTTTTCCTTGTTAACAATGTTGTCAAGCCTATGTCTATTTCAGAGAAACTTTTTTAGGATTTAATACTATGGATTTCTTTTCCTTTTCCTTTTAAATCTTCTGGTTTCCAATCAGATTTCTTACAAAAGCAACTGGTAACTTTTTGTCCTATCATTTGTAAGCTGCTGTTTATCATTTGTAAAGCTTTAATTTGTGCCTTGTTCTATAGCCATTCTTGTACCTGCCCTGATAACAATGGCAAAAGCTAGATCACTGTTGTTTCAATTTTAAGAGAAGAAGAAAAGAAACAAAGGCACACAAAAGAATGGAGAAAGAAGAAAAGAGTGCTGTATTTGAGAAGAAGGATATCCGTCCCTAGTGAACACTTCCTGTATATGCTGTGAATAGTAGTTAGATTTTGCTGAACATACTCTTTCTTCCTTTTTTAAATTTACATGAGAAGATAAAATACTGGTCTCTTGTTTATGCATCAGTAAAGCTTTTACTTTGCTGCCTTTCTTTCTCTTTACAATAATAATGGATTATTGGCACACTCCATCAAAATGATTGAGTTTTGAGAAGAGAAGGATGGCCGTCATTCCTCTTCAAGCATGAAACATACATTCTTCTCAGATTCTGAATGTATCTGCAGGATGTGTATCCTACAGGGCATGAATCCAACAGCACACACCCAGAGACTTCCTCGTGATAGAAAAATATTAGCTATCATGATCACTTTAATATTTCCAGTATTTGTTCCAGAATAGTGTATTCAATCTAGGTTGATATCTAGAAAGCTTTTGTGGCACAAGAACATATTCCACTGATGATTTGACAATGGTCAGAAGCAGATATATAAACCAAGGTAGCAAAGTTTATCAACATTGGCATCTATTTATTATGTGACATGACTTTTATATTTGTTTTTTATATTGTATTATATTATATTGTATACTATACACCAGTAGTTCTCAACCTTTCCTTCACTAAGGACCCCCTTTAAATACTTAAATACCACAGACCATGGCCACAGACCCCCAAGACCTAACTCAAGATTTAAATCATAACATTTTTTCAAGCCTTTGTGGATTTTCTGTGGATATTGCAGAGCTCAGGGGTCCATGGACCACAGATTGAGAATCACTGTTGTACATTGATTACTGGAAAGAATCCATTTTTATGCATTTTATCACATTTATTTTATGCACTAGTGCATTTTTTTTTCAGCAGAAGTGTAGTGAAATCCAGAAAACAATTTAAATGTACATTTGGTTTACAGCTTTGTTCAGGAACTAGATAACCAAAAATTTTGTCAAGTATTTGGATTGCAGAATTCCAGTCCTGGAAAGCATGGCACCACAATTCCCCATAGAATAGAATAGAATAGAATAGAATAGAATAGAATAGAATAGAATAGAATAGAATAGAATAGAATAGAATAGAATAGAATAGAATAGAATAGAATAGAATTCTTTATTGGCCAAGTGTGGTTGGACACACAAAGAAATTGTCTTTGGTGCATACACTCTCAGTGTAGATAAAATACAACATACACTCATCAAGAATCACAAGGCACAACACCCAGTGAACAGTCATACGGTACAATGTGCAATCAAATCATAGTAGGAAATGATATCAATATAAATTGCAAGGATACAAGCAACGAAGTTACCATCATGCAGTCATAAGGGGACATAAGTGGGAGGAGATGGGTGATAGGAACGATGAGAAGACTAATAGTAATAGTAATGCAGCCTAATGTGAATAGTTTGACAGTGTTGAGAGAATTATTTGTTTAGCAAAGTGATGGTGTTCAGGAAAAAACTGTTCTTGTATCTAGTTGTCTTAGTGTGCAGTGCTCTATTCCCCATTTATTTTAGTAATGTTTATTTTAGTTTAGAAAAAAATAGTTTTGCTTCATTTAAAGAAACAGGGATACAAATAGTAATGGTAGGAAAAAGGAAAAGAACTTAGAGCTAGTCTTGCTGAAAAGTTTAATATGACATGTGATAAACTTCTGAGGGCAATTCTATCAAATTTTCAGAGTGACTAGAATAAAGTGAAACAGGACAGTCTCATGTACCAAATGGACTTTCTTATTTTGTCTTAGGATTTCTACAATTGTCTCTGGTAGAGCTTGTTATTAACTGGCTAATAAAATACAGATCAAGGATGAAATCTCTGTCTACAAATGCCAAAAAGAGGTGACATAGCAAAACACAAGATAGAAATATTGGTATTCATTGCTTTGATAGATATAAATTTTGATGCATCTTCCGTCTGTGGTGTCAGCATCTCTGACATTCATAATTTAATGTAATAAACAGTGAGATAACAGCAAGTCACTCTGTGGGATGCAAGGAAAACTTGAATGGGAAATGAATTATATTTTTAGTTGAGATATTAGTTATTACTGAATAAGAATCTGGACGTCAAATAATTATTGTATAAAATTCAAGCCAAGATGTATTTTCAAGTGAATATTTAATCCCGTCAAAATTCAAATGGTAAATACTACTCAGGAGCCAATAAGAAGATGTATGCTTGGCTCCTCATTTCCTAAGTCAGTATAGAATTCATTCAGGCATAGAAATGACTAAATGAAAGTGCATTTTTCTGTTTAGGAATTAATTGGGTTGTGTTTCCTTCTTTCGACCTTTCTTCGTGAAATCTTTCCAAACCTGATTTATGATTTGAATAATTCTGAGCTGTACATTGGAAGTAAATAATTTAATTACACCATAATTTTCAATTTTACACTCAATTCCTTTCCTTTTTTCTGGGCATTTGAATCTGTCCTAGGTCACGGCAGGAAAGGAATTCATACAAATTCATAGATAGATTTTCGGTGTCATCTAGACAACCTAAATTCCTATTTTCATTTAGCTTTAAAAGTTAAAAGCAGGACTATCATTATCAGTTGCACTTTTCATTAGGATCTTTAAGGAAGTTCATTGCATGTTGTGGCCCCGTCCTCTGAGCCTATCCCTTTGGAGGAAGGCAACTCTGAGCAGGAAGAAGAGGAGCCAGCCAGATCTCCCAGCCCTCCCCCTCTGGCACCGGCTCAGGTGCCAGCTGAAAGAGAGCCAAGTAGTGGGGAAACAGGTGTCTCAGATGAGAGTGAGGGAGAGACGTCATTCCTGGACGCACGCCAAAGAAGGCGAGAGAAAAGGGTACTGCAGCTGCGGCGTATGAGGAAATCCTGAGTCATTGGATTGGAGTCATAGGATCCATGACTCACTGGACCACACCCAGAAGCATATCTATTTAAGACAGTACAATGGGTCACGAAGTTCGTGACGAACAAAGCTAAACAAACGGAGCAACCTCGTAGTCTTGGAAGCTGGATGAACGGCAAAGCTACGTAGGTGATTGTCTTGTTTGTGTAAACCAATAAAGTCCTTGGCAGACGGTGTGCATATCGCTGCCAAGGTTGAGATAAGAACTGCGGAGTGTGCCAAGTGAGTCTTAACCCTCGGCTGGCTGTGTTTTTGTGGGTCTCTGAAGGGGGGGGACAGATCATTGCATAACAAACTGAGAACTATGCTCCAGACACAGTACTGTATGTTACTTTGTATGTGAACAGTGATGTTCATGATTAGGTAGTTAATTCTGTTCATCCCAAACCACCTAAAGCATTTAACCAGCTTGAAACCAAATGATGTTACCAGCTTGGAGTGTCAGCCTCCATCTGTTCAACTTCTGAATACCTTATAATTCATTGCATTTGTCATCTGTTCAACAATGTTGATGCACGATTATATTCTCTCATATAACATAATAAATTTTCCTATTTATATCTGTTCACAATCATATCCACATGCTCCATTTGTTAAATGATTATTACTATTATACATTTTTCTCATTTATATACATTAATAAACAATGCATTTAAGTATCCAGTTTAATTGTTGATACAATGATTAAATTTCTAATCATTGGTATTTCCTGAACTTGACGTATCTTAAATCTGATACGCCACACAGTTTTTAAATCCTCTATTCCCAAAACCAGGTTAGACATTTGGGATACATTATTGTCATCTTCATCCTTTTATTCTCTTTGGTGCTGCTTGACTGCAGGACAAACAACGTGGAAAGGCACCTGATTTTGAATATATTTGTCTTGAATGAATTCTTAGATAATTTAATAACAAAGAAAGAAAATTAACATAATAGAAATAAACTGATCTCATTGAGAAAACCTCTTTATAAGTATACAATCTGCACTAGGAAAGCTGCATTTTATAATTACATTTAAACCTATATGATTGAGATATAATAAATGAATGAAGTTCAGTACACCAAGATTTGATAACAAACCTAAATGGTAATTTATTTTCATCCTGTTCATGTCTAGATGCAGCCTTTAGTAATAAGGATAAGTTCCACTAGGAAACACAACATAAAGAACAGAATTGCATTAGGTTTATGGAAGACAGTTACTGGAAACTAGGATAATAAGAAACACATTAATAGTGTTGAGATGAAAATCTTCTTGTGTATCCAGAATAAAAGGCTTCAGTTTTATTTGTTAATGAACAACTGAACTCCTATGTACAACATTTCCACCATAATATGCATCAGTATTGTATGCTTGTATTCCATAAATCTATATAAGATTAATACTCTCAGGAGAAATAGAATATTTTATCATAAAGAATATAGGGGAAGGAGATGTTGGAAACCAAAATAATTTGAATGTGTCATCTTTAAATTGGAATAAGAATTGATAGTTTGAATATTATGTTAGCAGAGCAGCAGAAATAAACTGCAAAATCATAAAACTGCAAAATAAGCAAGAGAACTTTACCCAGAAGGAAAATAAAGAGTACAATAGGCCTTGCCTCCTAAATCCTACTGAAAACCAGGGGGAAATTGTTTCAGTTTCATTGCCACTGCTTGATCTAGGGCAGATTCCATGAAATCCTGAAGTTCCATGAGAACTTAAGAAATGAAGAGGAAAAAGAGGTTCCTTGAACACAGCCATTTTTAAAAAATCAATAAAGCTTTGCCTGTTGATTATGGGTTTAGGAATTTTTTTAAACTAACAATTTCTGTGGCCTGAAAAAGTTTGAAAATCCCTTGTCTTGGATATTAATTGCATTTATTTTTATGGGACCTGAAGCTCAGTTGTTGAGAGAAAATGAGGAAAAAATCCTCTTCAGCCTGGAAATGAAGATAAACATCTAAAAAAAGCACTTTTGCTACATATCTTTTTCAGTATTGTAGTGACATGGGAACACAGATGTCAGGTGCTGTTTTCAAACTGTCTCAAGAGCCATGTGTAGAAAAATGAGAAAACTCCTGGGGAAAAAGGAAAAAAAAAAGAGAAACAAGTTAGGTAAAAGTATTCCAAAGAGATATGAAGTTGGGAGAGAGATTATTCCTGAGAATTGAGAAGAACTTCCCTTTTAATCATGAGTCAACATTGAAAGGAGAATTAAAGAATCAAAAATGGAAAAATTATAGGAAAAATGTGCCAACAGGAGTTTGCCTCTGGAATTCAACAGGAGGAAGAGATAATGAAACTGTACATTTTCAATGATTTTTCTGCTCCTTTCTGAAGGGTGAAAATATTGTCTCCTCAATAGCTTCCAGTTTCAAGGAATACAGCATGTCCTCAGAAATGCTGATAATATATTGTGAGTGATGGAGTAACTGCTCCCTACTGAGGAAACAGATACAGGGGAAACATAAGGCAGCCAGATTCCAAGACAGAGATTATTAAGTGAATGAATAGCGGGAGGAAATATGTAGTGGAATTTAATGGAAGAGTTTAGGGAAATGTCCATAATGATTTTTTTCCTCTTAAACTGGCAATGTATGTTTGGCTAATTTGACTGTCCAAGAAGAGAACAAAAAGAAATAAAAAGCTGTTAATGTTCCCTTAAGGGAAAAAAAAATCCACTGAGATCCATCTCACAAAATCCACTGGGGTGATTGGTTGTGGTGATAAGTATCTCATGATTGTGCCATATAATGAAATGTGTGTTGTATCTTGGGCTGTTTATTTTTCAGTATTTTCATTAATGAGTTGAATGAATGGGCAAATATTTACTAGATTAATAGATAATTGCTTAGAACTGTTATTACTAGAGAATACAAAAATAAGGTTCAAACAATCTTGACAGAGAAAAGAACTGAAAATAACAAAATGGATTTAACAGAGAAATACAAAGTTCTTCACTTAGCTATGAAGGATGGGGGAAACTTGATTTGGCAACCATATTTGTGAAAAAGGTAATAAAAATAATTATTTATAAATTGAGTCTTTGGAGAAGATCCTGAGGCTTGGAAAAACTGGAAGCAATAGAAAAAGAGACATTCAAAAGACAAGATCCCTAGATATAATTGAAGATGACTTCAGGAAAGGTTAAAAAAACAAACCAAATGATGACCACACAAAGTTGCCATTTTTTTTTAGCATCTTCTCAAGGACATCGCTCCCACTATCACTGAACTTACAGGTTCTTACAAACCTGATTACAGAAGCCTTTTATAGTGAATTGCTAATTATCAGGTCATGAAAAGTTAGAAGCAACTGAATATATACTGAGTATGAGACAGCAGGATAATGTGATGAGGAAAATGTAAGTTTAGGTTGCATAGTATAGTTTCCAAGTCAGGGAAAGTATTAATACTATAGTAAGAGGAGAAATGACAGTGCTTTGCAACTACCTAAGCAAAGCAATAGTAAAACAAATTATTCAGAGAAGCTATGAGTTCCTTTTTAGTGCATGTGCTCAAGCAGAGGAGGACTAAGCATCAGGAACAGCTTTTCTTGAATTCCTGCATTTCAGGGGCAGGGGGTAGGACTTCATGGCCTACAAGATCCCTTTCAGCAGCATGATTCTAGGAAAATTGGTAAATATCTAGCTAATTAAATTAAAGTTTTGGAAGTAAAAACTTCAAAGTAGAAGTGAGGTGGAGAATTGTTTCATATTTACAGCATCTTATGATCAAGCAAAGTGCTTAGGGAGGCTAATGTAACAAATAAGTGTGTTTATGTTTGTGTAGGGTCAGAACAATATAAGAGAACCTGTCAATCAAGTACATGAATAGAGGAAAATTTGCTTCTTACTGTTTAGGGAAGGGCTGTCAAACTCTTAGACTGTGGGCCAGATGCCTCCCGCACTGGCCATGCCCACACCCAGTTTAATGAAGGGGGGAAAAGTCCTGATACGTCATGTTATGTCGCCGTGACAACGTGAGTTTGACACCCTGGTTTAGGGTCACAGATATGAGCTAGTGAAAACCTTTCATATTTCAGTTAGTCTAGGGCATGGGTGGCAAATTTGATTGCATCACGTGACATATTGTGATGTATCACAATGATTTTTGCCTTTGCGGAGCCAGGGAGAGCATGGCCTGTGCACAGGGGTGGGTTTTACTTACCTTTACTACTGGTTTGTAACGGGGTCGCACGTGTGCGCTTCTGCGCATGCACAGAAGCTTCCTGATGATGTTGGAGTCAGTGGGCGGAGCCTCCCACCGGTTTTACTATAAGTTCTATAGAACTGGTCTGAACTGGGGACAACCCACTACTGCCTGTGCATGATGCATCCAGACCATGGGCTGCCAGTTTGACACCCCTGGTCTAGGGAATGGCTTCAGATGTCTCTAGCAAACTTTTTTAAACAGTATTTTATCCCATCTTTATGATGTTTATAAATTACTTAAGGTGGCCAAAATACCTAATACTCCTTTCTTCTCCAATTTTTCCCATAACAGTAATCCTGTTAGTTGAATGAGAGCTCATAGTCTCCTGCTTTCTAGTCTGGTGCCTTTGTCACAAGGCCAAAGTCAACCACTACACCAAAAACCAATCTTCAATTCTAATAAAAAAAAACCTGATTACATGAACTCAATAATTGGCTCTATTCAAATCAAAAGAGATTCATCCCCACTCCTTATTAAGTCCTTAAGTTATTTTTCCACTTGTTTTATAAGACATTGCAGTTCCAGTCTCTCTCCACTCATTCTTTTCTTCACATATCATCCAGGTTCTTCTCTCCTCTGTTGTATATGCTTGATTGGTTGCAATAGCTAATTAATAGGCTGCACATGAAACAATATGCAGATGTTGGTATTTGTTTTAGTGCCTTGCTACAGCATAGAAAACCCAAAGCATGTAATTTTCATTATATGATATCAACATTTAATTCTAGTGCTAGATGTGTCAACCCAAATTATTGCCAGATGTCTTGACAGCTTTAGGATAAATCATAAATAATAGGCTCATAAACTCATTACGATTTTATGGTGTTATACCTATAATTTTATTAGAAACCAGAGTTTTACACTGTTTTCAGTTATTGTTATAAAGTCTTGGTGCATTTAAATGATTTCTAGCTTAAATACAGGAGAGCTACCAAGAACTGAGGTGAGTGAAATGATAAGCAAGATGAATTGCAATTATGAACTAAGTGATTGGAGTCTAATCAATTCCATTCAAAACCATTCATCAAAAAATCAAGTTGCATAATTCTACATAATGCCAAACAAGGGAAAGACTGAAAAAAAATGAAAACTGAGATGAAGGAGGTAGGGAGTAGAGTATCTTGGATAAATATGGAGAAAAAGAAAAGGGAAATTAATTACTGTTAATACTTCAAACAGCAAATCCTGCTTTAATTTGTGAAGATCTGGGAGAATGGTGAAACCAAGAAATGATATTTGGATCTGTAGGTTTGTGGTGTAAATTCCTTTTGGGATTTGATGGAGAGAAGGGGGACTTACTTCCATGCCTTACCACTGGTTTCCTTTCCTTTCTCTAGTACATTAAATTGGGTTGCTCCTCCTACAGATAGTATGTCTTTCTCTTATTCTTCCAGAAAGAAATACCCCTTGATCCAGGGGTGAAATCCAGCAGGTTCTGACAGGTTCTGGAGAACAGATAACGGAAATTTTGAGCAGTTCAGAACATCGGTAAGAAATTTTGAGTAGCTCAGAGAACCGGCAAATACCACCTCTGACTGGCCCCAGAGTGGGATGAGAATGGAGATTTTGCAGTATCATTCCCCTGCCGCACCCACAAAACTATGCCCACCAAGCCACACCATGCCCACCAAGCCACACCACACCCTCCAAGCCATACCTACAGAACCGGTAGTAAAAAAAAAAAATGTATTTCACCACTTCCTTGATCATAGCACATACTTTACTCCTTCCATAACTGACAGGAAGAAGCATGTGGGTCATTAACCAGAATAATAAATTTTACAGAGATAAGGAGCATTATTCAGCCCAGCTTAAAAGAAGAATCAACTGATAGGGAAGAGAGATAATAAACTTAGGGACAGCAAGGGCCAAGTGAAGATGAGATAATGAAAGCAAGCAGGAGGTTTTTTTTAAAAAAATATTGTAGTATCTGCTTACAGACAGACTTTAGGAATGAGAAGTCAGGGTAATAATTGGTAAAATGACTTCTGGATAATGCTAGTGAATATAGAACTATATAGCTGTCATCTATGTAGCAGTTAGTGATTGGTGGTAAGCATTCTCTTCCATTATATCCTGATAATATTCAGAATTTGACAGCTGTTGCCAAGTTCAGTTTCAGATCCACTCTGAAGAAGCCAACAACAGAGTGTATCAGATATTCATTGCCTCACCCAGCATTACCCAGAAGTCATTTCAACAATAAATAGAGTGTAGCTGTGAAAGCCTATACTCTATGAAGTTAATTATTATTATTAATTTACAGACGGGTGCTAAGAATGTTAGCCCCAGGAGGACTGGAACAACTGAGTCAGCTGTCAAATAACGCTAAGAAAAACCACAGAAATAATGTATGGTCTGATGTATTGCATGATTTACACATTCTAACATAAGGACTAAATTGGGAAAGGACTGCAATGTTGTTTTGAAAGTGCCTGCACAATCACAGCCTGGATAACGCTTGTGTCTTTAAGAATAACAAAGAAGCCCTATTATCAGTACTGTTACCAAGCTACCAATTGCAGTATTTCCTGAATGTTTATTAAAGTACTAGCTGCCAATACGCCCAGTGGTGGTATTCAAGTAATTTAACAACCGGTTCTCTGCCCTAATGATTTCTTCCAAAAACCAGTTTGCCAAACTGCTCAGAAAGTTAACAACCAGTTCTCTCGAAGTGGTGCAAATTGGCTGAATCCCATCACTGAATATGCCCCTTTAGACAAGACAAATTAGAGATATAATGGGTTGGGCATTATAGTTTAACATACCCTGCTTCTAGATATCAGTCTTGGGAAAAATCGAGTAACTAGAATTCCATGATTTTTAGATTAAAAAAAGGCCCTTAACAATAGGGTATAAAATAGAAACTTCCATGTTTCTCAGCTATAAAAACAGTTAAAATCTCATCAGAGTATCCAAATTAAGAGAGTTTAGTCTCCTTGCATACATTGAAATATTAAGCATCAAAGAAAAATACTTTAGTTTACTGATAATGATGCACATATTAGGGCACACTGTAGAAAAATGTGTGTGTATCTATCTGTATGTGTGTGTGTCAGTCAAAACATTTTTTAAAATTATTAAATTGAGGTGGGAAAGAGAAAATAAATTTGTGTGAAGGAGACATTAATATTGCCTGGAACTGAAATGGAGAGATTTATCTATCCCTAAGTGGCAATCACAAGCACAGAGACCAGGTTTTTACTACAGACGCAAGATAGTTACTCAGATAGTACCATCCAGATGCACTGCTGTCAGCTGGTCACCTACAGCATACAGGCACAGGATAGTAATGTTCACAAACCACAATAGGCAAGTATAAACTTAATAAGGAGACCTGGATTTGAATTCCTTATCCCAAGGCATTCTCTCCATATGCAACGAGTTTTTTTGTCATCCATTACCTCCTCTCTGTTTATAATGTAATATCAATAATTATAGTTACTGCTGTGAGGATAAATTGAATCATTACTATTAAGCATCTGGCAAAATCTAGGACTGCTAGAATAACGTTTCATAATAAAAACATCTGTCTGAATACAACATTAAATATGTTTCTGTGAAATTCTTCAACAGATCTCCCCTTTTATGTGTTTTATGACTCTAACCTCCTTCCATATATATATATATATATATATATATATATATATATATATATATATATTCTTTTGAAACTCTCAGTCTGACTGCTACCCCAATGAATGCAAATTGCCCACTCCTGCTGTAAGCTTGCCCACCAGTTTTATTTTAATTGGTTCACCTTCTGGTGGCAGCAGAATATGTAAGAAGAAATAAATTCATTCAGTAAGATCAGTGTTGTATATTACATACTTTAATCAAACAGAAAAATGGTTCTGTATAAAATCTGTAATCAGCCTAACTTAAACAAATTAAGCAGACATGCATTTGTTCATTTTGCATAATTTATTTTGCTTCTGCAAAATAGGGGGAGTGAATAAAAGCAACAATCTGGCTAGCCCCACTTCATACCATGCATGTTTTGTGAATGTTTAATGCAAGATGTAATTTGCCATCATAAAGGGACACTGTATATCTCTCTTCATCACTGTTCATCTCTCAGAGAGCCAGTCATTGGTTTTCCATCTTCTGAAATCTGAGCAACGCAATGAATCCTGGCATGAAGGAGAAACTGCCAGCCTAACACCAAACAGATTTTGTACTCAATGTTAATCTAACACAGATTTTCCTGGAGTCCAGAGTTCATATTTGGATATCAATAGCTCATAAACCTCCTGTATGGATCTGTAATTTAACAAACGTAGCACAACCACTTGTGTATACAATATATTTAGAAAGCAAAAAGTAAGTACTGTATGTATCTTGGTGCAATCTTGGAGAATAAAACCTTAACCAAGAAGGCATTGATGTTAATTTACTTTTGTAAGGCACACAACTTTTAAGAAACAGGAAAATAAGAAGAAAGATTGCAAGCTTAAGACTACATCTAGATGTTGTTATACGAGTCAGATGGCTGATCTGTTCTGCATTCATCAAGTTGCAGGCTGGCTGAAAAACAAGATTTATTTATTTAGGTTATGGCTGGAAAACAAGAAAAGGAGATAGATGAAGTAGAAAAATAGGAGCTGTTTTTCCAGTTGAGAATACTCAACATGTGCCAAAAGAATTCTCTTTGCTAGATGGGGAAGAGTGGTCAGTGGAGAAAGAACATTTAAACCCCCAAATCTTTGTAATCTTCAAAGCCTTTGATATTGATTGGCTCTGGTCCATCCTCATCTTTTTCATTCAGGTCCTTTGGTTTGGCACCCTATTGCTTAGCTCAATTTGGGACTGTCTTCTATCCAATTTCAGGAATTCATGATGGACAGAGTAGATCTTGCATTTCTCAATACCTGGTGGAGACTGCTGCTGAAGTTAGTTAGGCTTCTCATTTCCTATCTTTTTCTATGTCGTATGATATAACATTTGCAACATATTGACATACAGATAAAAAGAGAATACCTGGGGATGAAACATAAACAAGTTATATTGTCTTTTAATATGCTTTGTTTTTTAACACACCAATAGCATAATTCCAAAATGAGGTTATGCATGATCTGTTTTGCGATAGCTATTGATAAGTATTTAATTTTCAGCAGGGATAATGCAAAGCTAATCAATCTATATTAGAGTTCAGTACCAACTAGAGATGGGAAGAGAGAAAGAAATAAACATCACGTGTAATAGAGATACAGGCAACGTTACAGGTTCAAAACTCTGTTAAAGTACAAGCTAGCTTCAAGAAACATAGCTTCAAGAAAATTTCCTAATCTGGATTTATCAGGTCAGTTTGTTTCTACTGAGATCCATGAAATTTATTTTAATTTTTTTTTAAAAAAAGAAGAATTCAAGCAATATTTGCAAGTTGAAATCCATACATTAAATTTAATACATACATATTGTCAAATTCTTTCTTAAAAAACATGCTCACTCTTCGATGGACTTAGAAACAATACATTACTTTCTAAATATGAGGAGAAGGGGAAACATGAGATGTCTTTTCTTTCACAGTATAATCTTGTTTTTGATAAGTATACAATATAATATTGTGCAACTCCTTTGATTTCCCACACTTCAATTAAACCCCAAAAAGTCATTATATGGGAATTGCTCCCATAGAGTTTTTGCAGATCAGGAAATATGGCCAGCAGAAAAGCTACAAAAGGCTACAGACATGGATGCAATACCCCAATCCTCCCCCAAAAGACTGACCTCCATCTTGAAAAAATAAAATGTCAGAAACTGACCAAAATAAAGCATTTAAACATTCTGAAGCACTCAAGAATAAGCTAGAAAAACCCACAGGAAAACCTGATTAAACAGCATGGCAAGTACCCAATCTGGAAGTCAGTAAATTACCTAGATATTACACACATTTGACTTTTTTTAAACTAAAAGCTCCAAAAGGCATATGAATTGAACCTGGTGTGAGGCAGTTCTTGCCATTGATACTGTCATGGTATCTATAGCACTACAGTATCTAACAACAGAAGCCTCAGATTGAGAAGTATCCCACAATGTATACTTTGTTTTTTAGGAGGCCATGGTTCCAGGGGTGAAATCCAGCAGGTTCTGACAGGTTCTGGAGAACCAGCAGCGGAAATTTTGAGTAGTTCAGAGCACCGGCAAATGCCACCTCTGGCTGGCCCCAGAGTGGGGTGGGAATGGAGATTTTGCAATATCCTTCCCCCAGGAGTGGGGAGGGAATGGGGATTTTGCAGTATCCTTTCCCTGGAGTGGGGTGGGAATGGAGATTTTGCAGTATCCTTCCCCTGCCATTCCCACCAAGCCACACCCACCAAGCCACACCATGCCCACCAAACCACGGTAGTAAAAGAATTTGGATTTCACCACTGCATGGTTCCAACTAAAACTAATCTTATCCACAATAGGTTATAGTTTGTTTTTCCTCCTTTGCTGTAGAACTGTAGAACTGAAGCAAGACACCAGTATGTGTCCAGTTGTCTTAACTGATTAGGAGCAAAAAACATGCTTTAAAAATAGTGGACAAGCAACTGCATATTCTCCACTAGTATCCCTCAGTTTGGTAGTTTCCAGATGCATCTGGATTGCAGTTGCCAGAAGAATCAGCCTTGATGACTATGCAAAGTCTTTCAAACACTTTTGGATGACTTAATACTGAGGAAAACTATATAATAGGAAGTGATTAACCATCCCCTCCCTCCAAAAAATTCTAGCACAACTACCTTCACGAAATGAAGTAACTTAGTGAGTTTCTTTTTATATTAGCCCCTGGAGCCATTAAAAGCACCGAGCACTAGGCAAAATGATGTGTTTTAGAGATTAAAATTGAGCTGTTATTTAGAATCCTGAAAAAGAAAGAGAAGCATCTGATTGAGTCAATAAGCATAAAGCAAATAAACCTAATACAACCACAGCACAAAACTGTCAGCAACAAAGAACAAACACAATTATACTAAATTTTTATTAGCTGTGGTATCTTGACAGCAAAGTGTTGACAAAGTGTGATAAGAATGGCTACAAACTAAGATTAAATACAAAGATAAAAAGATTTGTTAAATAGTCAAGGGGCAGGAAAACAAGGCAGGAATTAAAAGAACAGGGTACAGATATTGATTGGTGACCTTACATGCAAATAAAATCTAGATATAAGACAGATTTGACACAATATTGATTCCAAAGAGAAATATATGAATTAGACAAAATCCTCTAAGGTACAGAAGATAAATTGATAAAAAAAATTACAATTATTTATTAAGATACAAATTGGAAGAGGAGGTAGTTAAATATGATAATTTGGGCAAAAAATTTCAGATACAACATTGAATTAGATAAATGGGAGAAATTATGGAACAAAAATTATAAACTGACAATGTCTGTATCCTATAAAGAAAATCTGTATAAAATGTTTTAAGGGTGGCACTTGCCACCAGCCAGATTGGCAAAGATGTTTCCCAATACTGCATCAACATGTTGGAAATGCAAACAGCAAAAGGGAACGTATTACCATATGTGGTGGTCCTGCCACAAAGCAAAACAATATTGGAGTAGAATCAGTTCACAATTAGAAGAAATAACCACACAAAAGATAGAGATGAGGCCAGAAACATTTTTATTAGGAGTACTCCCAAGGTCATACAAAAAAAGAAATACAATATTTAATTATCCATATTACCACAGCAGCAAGAATAATCTATGCTCAGAATTGGAAAAATGATAATATATCATCTGAAGATCAGAAAAGTTTTGAAATGTGCTTAACAAAGGAGAGACAAGAAAAAGAGGAAACAGAATATTACTTAGTGTGGGAGAAATTGTATGAATGGCTGGAGGAGAGAGATAAAAGGAAAAGAAAAATTAAATAATGGTTGAAATAGGAATTGAACTATAATTGCTAATATGAGGAAACAAAAATTGTAGAAATGAAAGTGTGTACATGGGTATTGTTATGTATATATGTAAATAAATAAATATTAGAAGTATATGTATAACAGGTATAGTAGAAATAAGGGAAGAAAAATGCATAAGTATGACGTTTTTGAGTGATGTGAAACTGTTGGAACAGAAAAAGTGTTAAAGCTTTCTTTTTGCTTTTTTAAAAAAATGTTTTATATAAAAAAAAGAATGGCTACAAACTGAACATCTACATATAAAAAGAGGGGGATTGTCGATGCTTGTGATGTAAGGTAGATCCAGTAGAGATGAAAACGGACAAGGATGTCTCTGCAGGTCACTTTCTTCTGTCCATTAATTTAACTACACAAAGTCAAGGCTATATGGATGAAAATTATCCCATTTTATATTCACTGAAATCCTTTGAAAGAACATGAGAAAATGTGAAAGGTCAACATCAAGGCTAAAAAAGTCTCCATGTGTCTCATATTGTCATCTTTTGTACTATCCATAGTGAACATTTTTCTTTCCTTGAGGAAAGCCATCATGAAGAAAGCTGGGGTTGGGATTGTACGATGTGCTGGATTCAAATTCTGCACAGTCCTAATACTAGCATGACAGCAGGAACATAACTTTATTTATTGCCTTATTTATTTAGCCTGAAACCAAGATAATCAACATTATTTTTATGAATCTTTCAACTGTGTATATTTTTAAGGCATTTTCATGCAGATATCTGATCAGAGAAGACACAAATTCAATGGGAATGGAATATCCAAATACATTTTCAGTAAAATTCACAGTGGATTTTTTTTTAAAAAATGTCCCCAATCACCAAATGCAGATATTTCACCAACAGATCACTATTCTTTTCTATCTTAATGTCTTCTGTATTTTCTGTATATCAATTCCTATATTCCTACTCATCATAGCTGAAGTCAACGCCAGCTGAGGAATTGTGAAACTTGAAGTCAAATATATGATAGAGTCAGACTTCTTTTTCCTTTTTTTTCTTTCTTCATTCCTGAATTGAGACAGGGCTAGTATTGGTTTTCGCAAATTCAGGCTCCCATTTCCTTATGCCTGTGATGGCAAACCCATGGCACGTGTGTCATAAGAGGCACATGTAGCCATATCAGTGGGCACACAAACTCAGCTCTGGCACGCGCACAGGCCAGCTGATTTTCGGGCCTTCTGGGCCCAGCAGAATAGGGAAACAGGCTGTTTACTGCCTCTGGAGGGCTTGGGGGTAGGTAGGTAAGGCCCGTTTTTCTCTCTCACCTGACTCCAGTGCCTCTCTAAGAGTCTGGGGAGGGCGTAAATGGCCTTCCCACCCCCTGGAGGCCCTCCAGAGGCCAGAAATGGCCCATTTCCCAACTTCCAGTTGGACAGGAAGTGACTTTTTTGCTGTCCCCAGCCTCCTGAGCCTGGAGGACAGCCAGGAGTGGGGGGGGGGGAAGGGGGGTCGCACACACATGCATGGGGGTGGGGTGCATAGAATTATGGGTGTGGGCACATGCATGCATTACCCCCCCTCTCCCCCTCCTAGCATACGATGGCAAAAAGGTTAACCATCACTGCCCTATGCCAATCTTCCCCTGTGAACATTACAAGTACTCCAATTTTAAATCTTCAAGGTCTTTTTCCTAATAAATTTTTTTTTGGGGGGGGTTGTTTCTTGTTGGAAATCAGGCTGAATGATACATAATTTGAAACTTTCTTAAACACATGTGGAAATTATTTGGTTGCTGTTTCATTTAAACAAAATATTCATGCCTTTTTCACAATTGCTCACTGAAAAGATCAAGCAGGATGTTTCTATTTGTTTTGGAGAAATCATCAGTTTTAGGAGATACAAAAATGTATCTCGGTCCACTAATTTTACCTTCCATTAATAGGAGCAATTAGCTATTTACTTAAGTGGGACTTGCCACTTAAATGGATGCTCACAAATTCTGATGCCTGGTTAAGAAGGAAGTGTTCATAGAATATACTACTTTTTATACTGGTCAAAAGAGATCATCAATCATCTGCAACATATCTGAGAAAGTTTTCTGTTATTTGTTATGAAAATACTCTTGAGTTATCAGAAAATTCATTGCTAGAATTACTAGTACATTACCTGTTTTGTGAAATCTTTAATGATTTTTTGCTTGGTAAGTTTGCATCAAGAGGTGTGCAGTATTTGGATCCAAAGTAGGCAAAATGAATTTCAGATTTCAGGCCTAGGCACCTTCTCTGTAAAGTATTTGTCAAAGTGGTAGTAGGAACATTTGGAACTGTGAACCCTAGGCTGGGTGAGTGGTTACAATGGATCCCAGGAACAACATCAGAGCTGTCCATCCAGAAGAGTGCAGTGTTGGGAACAGCTAAGAGATAGCACTGAACTCTCAATCTCCCAACCTTTGGTGGTGAACCCAAGATTGAAGAAGATACATACCACCAGAGGTGGTATTCAGCACGTTCTGACCAGTTCTGGAGAACCAGTAGTGGAAATTTTGAGTAGTTCGGAGAACCAGTAAATACCACCTCAGACTGGCCCCGCCCCCATCTATTCTCTTCCTCCCGAGTCCCAGCTGATCAGGAGGAAATGGGGATTTTACAGTATCTTTCCCCTGGAGTGGAGAGGGAATGGAGATTTTACAGTACCCTTCCCCTGGAGTGGGGTGGAAATGGAGAGTTTCAGTATCCTTCCCCTATCACTCCCAAGAAGCCACTCCCATGAAGCCATGCCCACCAAGCCACGCCACACTCACCAAGCCATGCCCACAGAACTTGTAGTAAAAATTTTTGAACCCCACCACTGCATACCACCCATAAGGATGAGAAGGGGAATTTTAACACACCCACCCATCTTGAAAGGGAGCATGCATTCATTATTTAAAATGTTATAAATGCAATTTTTCATAGCTATGTTTTACAAAGAATAAACATAGTTAAAAATTCATCTATTTATTATGTCCCACATTCCAAAGTTTGTTTTAGTCTGGAAGTTTCTTTCCTATGAGGCAAACACTGATATTTTTTTTTCTTGTCCTGCTTCTTTGTTTTATTTATTTTATGAGTCTTGATCATCTTGAACTGAAGTATTTTGTACGTATAAAAAAAAGGTCAAATTCTTTAGCTAAAAATAGGGTTTCTATAATTCTTCAAAGCATTTCTGGGTCAGAATAGCAATGTTATATTATCTTCTCACTCACATTCAAGGCATCTATCATGTTATTACTGAAGCACTATTTGTCTTGGAAAAATCTTCAGTCTCTGGGGATCTGAATTGTGACAACAGTACTGAAGTAGATGAAATATAAAAAGACATAATTCTATAGATACTGAGTGTGTCCTAAATAAGAAAGTACATAGATTATTGTTGAATCTTTGTGATAACAATGCCATTCATCTGCTGAATTGTTCTACCCATCCTAGAAATCTGATGTCCTTGAGTTTAATTTCTTCCCATGATAACTAGTTTATTTACAAAGAAACAACAGCATGGGATAATGGTAGAAAGCATATGTCGAGTTATCTTCACTGATATGTAGCTGAACTGAATGCTAAAGAGAGATCTGAATAATTTTCTAGGCTAATTCTTAACTCTCTAAATTGGAAACTTTTATCTGAGAGGAAATACTTGAAAACTAAATGTGCTTTTCCGAAATAAGGAAGAAGTGATATATTCATGCAACTTTAAATACATTATTCCCTCTCCTACCACTTGTTTTTTTTTTCTTCCTCTATTTGGTCGAGTGGTTAAAGCACTATGCTAGAAACCAGAACACTGTGAATTCTAGTCCAACAGTAGCCTTGAAATCTCACTTAGTTACTCCCTCTCAGCCCAATCCAGCTATCAGAGTTATTGTAGAGAAAATAGATAGAAGGAATACTATATATATATGTTTGCTGCCTTGAGTTACTTATAAAATAATAAAGGTGGGATTTTAAAAATGTATCAATTATTGACTGCCTCTGTTTTGTCCAGTAATGTCTTCTACGGCCTAATAACAAAATATCACAAGGAAGCCAATTGCTTGTAGTCAATTTTAAATTTACCACCTTATTACTCCTTTTGCTGTTGAATAAAGACGTTGAGAGAGATGCAACTAGACTCAGTATTGATGTGACAGAAACATTTAAGCCAAAATGGGTACTTTGATTACCATATCTCTTCTATCTCTTTGCTCTTTTTGAAACACTTTTATCTGATTAATGTAACATCATTTCTTTTCAGAGACTAAAGACAGCTCTCCTACAATATTTAAGCAATGTGGGTTTGAGGAGAGAAGCTGTATCCAGGTATGCTTCTCCCCTTACTTCCCTAGAAGTCATATTTGTTCTGCAGATGGCTTGCCATATGCCAAACTCCCCCCTTGATATCACCTTGTAAGCAGGTTGTCAGGTTTAAAGTGGAAAAGCTTAATTACCAGGTTTGTATGTTTACAATTATGTACTTAAATATCTTTGCTTTTTATTGTCTTTGCTGTTTCTCCTTTCTTAAACTTCCATACCCATTAGAGGCAACTATTCCACCCCCCCAAGCAGTATCTTCAGGTTTTTTTTTTTTAAAAAAATTGTGAATTTCATGGGCTAAGATAGCAGTCCTGGAAACCCTCAGACAGCTTTTCAGAAATAATCTAGGACTGACTTTTGAAATGTTAAGCGTCTTTTTGCAGGCAGAAAGTTTAGAATAACACCGGTGGCAAGTAAGTCCTATTAAAAATAAAAACAAAAATTGGGGGATCTTTTTGCTGTCTTCCCCAGCAGAAAACAAACCATGTTCAGGACTTTTTTTTTTTTTAAACAAGATTAATTGTAAATATCTCCTTTGGGAAGCTTTGCAGTTAGGAGTGCTACACAAAGAACAGGATTTAAGAAAGATTTTTTTATTTTAAAGTTCTGAAGTCAGTCATCGGATTGGCAAAGCTTGACTTGGACAGGAATATTGGACTTGCACTGATGATGTTACCTAGTTTTTTTATTTTAAAGTTCTGAAGTCAGTCATCAGATTGGCAAAGCTTGACTTGGACAGGAATATTGGACTTGCACTGATGATGTTACCTAGTTTGGGTAATGAAACATCTGTAAGAAAATAATCAAGTTCAGAGAGCACCAAGGACCCCTCATTTCAACCCTGACCTACAAATATTCTCCTTTATTGGGAGGTATTCTTGTTTATTTCTAATTGGCAGTATATTTGCAAAGCAATGCATTCCAGCATGCACTTGGAGTCTCAAGAGTTGGTTTGGCTAAAGCAGGGGTCCCCAAATGTGGGAACTTTAAGACTTGTGGATTTCAACTCCCAGAATTTCTCAGCTAGCCATACTTCAGCCAAGAAGCCATGTTGGCTGAGGAATTCTGGAAGTTGAAATCCACAAGTCTTAAAGTTCCCCCGTTTGGAGACCCCTGGGCTAAAGGGATAAATTACAAAATTTATCTATTTTCTGTTGCATATGGCAGAGTTCCCCAATCCTGGACCATGATCCAGTGTTGGGCCGCAGCCTGTTTGGAACTGGGCTATGGAAATGGTAAGGGAGTGTGTCTGTGTGTGCATGCATGTAAAAGTGGTGTGTGTGCGAAACCATCAGGGGTGGGCTGCTGGGGGTTCACAGGGGTTTGGGAGAACCTCTAGCTAAGATTCTGTGCAGTTTGGAAAACCCCCAAATCCCAATCCTGGCTGTCCCTGCCCACCCCGCCCCTCCCAGAAGTCCCCACGTGGCCCATTTTGGATGCAGGTAAGTGCATGGTGCGCACCGAGGCTCAGGAAGAGTGAAAAATGGGCTACCAAAAGTTTGGGAAGGCCAGAAATATGCCTGTTTCCAGCCTCCAGAGGGCCTCCGAAGCCTGGGGAGGCCATTTTCACCCTCCTATAGGCTCCTGCCATGGTGCAGGAGGCCAACTAGGCCACACCCACTATGGCCATGTCCACCCAACAATCGGGTAGAGAACCCCTTGCTAAAATTTTTGAAGCCCACCCCTGGAAACCCTCCCCTCTCCCTCCTCCACACACACTGCCTCTGCCTCCAGCGCCTCCACCAGCCCGCTGAGCCAGAAAGTTTGGAGACCACTGGCATTTGGCATATTCTGTGGTTGGGCAGATTTTGTGTTTTTGTGCCAGAAACACAAGAAAACATTGTTTTCTTTTTCAAGTATCATTTGAAAATGCAATAACAAGCTAGATGCAATGTTATGGTGAGTCTACTTTATGTAGTGTCTATTTGTTATTTATGCAGGGTTTTTTAGACTTACAATAATTGTTCCATTGTGATCTTCTTCCACATGAAGGGAAAATGATCTTTTTTCAGGCAGGATTATATCAGAAAGGAATTTGTGAAGGCAAGGACTGATATTTGAGTGGTACAGCCCTGCATAAACAGGAAGGTATGTATGCCTTTTAGCTTCCAATTCCAGCAGTTTAAATCTTAACTCAATCCTGAGTACTGTACCTATTCAGAAAGATGGGTGTTAAAGCCTTTTATAGAAATGCTGAGAGATTAAAACTAAAGAAAAAAAAGTTTGTGGATGTTATTCAGTCAGCATCTCTCAGTAAACCTACTTGATTTTATTCTAGGTAGAATAAGGTACAGATCAGATTGTTATTATTCAGCTGTCCAAATTGCTTTATTAAAAGCTTAGATAGATCTGCACCTGCCAAGCAAATGGAAGAGAAAAGCTGTATTTTCTTCTCTCTGTAATCTTTTTGAGCAAGGAGGAGAGAGGGGGAGACACACAATTTTCCTCCTATTGCCTTACTTTCAAAGCTGATGCTGATTTCTTCCCAAGCTGACGTATATCTGGGGATAGTTTTTACAGGAGAAAGCTATTCTGCCATTTTTCTTTTGCTGTCATTTTCTTTTGCTAGTTCAGGCAGATTCCTGGTGACTGCCTGAACTAGTTATTGCAGAGTTTTTTTGACAGAAGGTTTCAGAATTGGTTGCCACTACCTTATTTTAGGACTGAGTGATCACCCAGCTGGCTTTGTGCCTAAGACAGGACTAGAACTCACAGTCTCCTGGTTTCTAGCCCATTATTTTAATCACTAACCTCAAACTGGCTGTTATTACAGGACACTGCAAAAGAAAGAAAAAGGGCTTTGAGAAGGAAAGGGTGAAAAAGAAACTATAACAATCAACATGGCTTCCTCCACTTAAGCAGTTGAGTTAAGCACTTTCTTCAACTAGCCTTTTTTTAGGTATGTTGGACTATAACTCACAACATATAACCAGAGTGGCCAATACATGTGCTTGGGTAGAAAGTTATGGTGGTCTAGGCAAGTGAACAGTTTTAGCTCTTGAGGAAAAAGAACTCAGAAAAAAATGAGCAGGAGAGTTCCAGTTCAGGCTCATCTGCCAAACATTATTCAAAAAGGAAGGAAGGAAGGAAGGAAGGAAGGAAGGAAGGAAGGAAGGAAGGAAGGAAGGAAGGAAGGCAGGCTGCCTTAACATTCAGTGTCACATTCATTATAAAATTCCTTCCAAGTTCCAATTCCTTCCCGATCTCTGTACCTTTCGCCGGGCCCTTAAGACCCTGCTATTTCAACAGGCTGCCCTGGCTGAGTAAGAATCTGGATGGGGTATTTTAAATTTGTGGGTTTTAACTGACAAGGGCCAAATTTATTTAATTTGTTTTAAATTGGTTTTTAAAATTTAAAAACCAATTTAAATTGGTTTTTAAAACAATGTGTATTGTTTTTAGCATGGCTGTGCACCACCCTGAGTCCTTCGGGAGAAGGGTGGTATAAAAATCTAATAAATAAATAATAATAGTAAATAGTTCTCTATTTCCCAGTTTCTACCTCATAATTTACTTTTTACTAATGATGACAAAATTAAAACACTATATCAAAGCACCCCAACTAAAAATCATTGAAATTTCATTATGTTTCACGCAAGGTGTTCAGGGATTCTCAACAAATTAAAAAACAACAACAAATGGAATCGAGAACTATAAGCTGTTCTCCCCAATAGCGGCTCATTTGCATTATTATATAAACTATAAAAAATGGAATTTAAGAGAACTGATATTTTTGTTGCTGATTTTACCATGAAGTCACAACAAACAAATCCAAAAGAAACAAAGCAGACATCAAAGCATTAGTCTTTGGTTGGGTTATTCTTCCAGGCAATCAGGGTCATTGTTACCAATCTGTTATGATATAGAATAACAGGGTAACCACGAAAGGTGTCACCCATCCACCCCAGAGCCGCAGTGGCACAGTGGTTAGAATGCAGTACTGCAGGCTACTTCTGCTGACTGCTGGCTGCCTACAATTTGGCAGTTCATTTCTCACTGGCTCAAGGTTGACTCAGCCTTCCAGTCTTCCGAGGTTGGTAAAATGAGGACCCAGATAGTTGGGGGCAATATGCTGACTCTGTAAATCACTTACAGAGGGCTATAAAGCACTGTGAAGTGGTATATAAGTCTAAATGCTATTGCTATCCTGTTTCTCTTATGTTAGAAGATTTTGTTTCTGAGTTACTAGTATTATTTAGTTGACTCAGTTAGAAAATAATATACCCTTAATGGCTTCCTTTCATTATGGTAAAATAAGCAAAAATGCTATATATTTTTGAATTCTACAATTACTTCATAGCACCATTGAAAATGCAGTCCAAGAATCTCTGGAATATGCTGCCATGGGGTTATCTGGGCAGCCTGACCTCAGAAAGGCAAAGGTATTTTTTTTTTAAACACTGGAAAGGAGGACTCATGGACTAAACTCAGTGAGGCTTGGTTGTGAGTAGACTTTGCTGTTAATCTTACTAAAATCAATGGGATTTAAATGATTCAGTAACAGTTTTGCCCATTGATGTTTGCCCATTCAAGCTACTGACCCAGCAGTTGAAAGCGGGTGACTGTGAGTAGATAAATGGGTACCACATCAGTGGGCATCTTAATGGGAACATGAAAGGAGCCCCCAACTGGGGGTGTTCTGGACAACGGTAATGTCACCTTTCAATCTTTTCAACCTGGAAGCACTTCAGCGCTCCCGACACAACTGTAATAGTAGTGGGAATATTAAACTGAGAAGTGCCCAGATGGTGATCACATAATGCTGGGATGCTATAATGATCATAAATGCAAGAACCAATCATAAAGTTACCTTTTCAGTGCTGTCATAATTTTGAATGGTTGCTAAATGAGGCAGTTAGTAAGCAAGATCTTCCTGCATATTCCTTTTGCATTTTGTCAATTAGATTGTAATCTTATAGATGGGGCAGCAATATTTACATGTAACATTTCAACACTTTATAAGATCATCATCATTATAATTACAATGTTAATGGCAGGCATGTTACAAACATCTAGCCTAGCTTCATATCTGATGCGATGGCATGTAAACATAGATCAATAGTGGCTATAAGTTGTTTCCCAGACCCTACGTAATGAATATTTTTAGGTGATAAAGAATTTGATCAAATCACAATGAACACTAGTTAAAGTAAAAACCAAACCAGATTTGATGAGCAAAATTTTACAGCAACAGTCCATGTTTTGTTTCCTATTAAGCCTTTACCTGAAAAAGACAAGCACCAGTAGTCTACCTTTGTATTGTCTGAGATATTTATATCTATCTTAGTTTATACCAGAAAGGAAAGGGATAGGGATGGAAAATTAATCCTTCATGCATCTCACTTCTCCATGTCCAAAGTAATTCCCAAAATATTTTCTCCCAGCTACTGTAACAGTCCCAGCCTCACCCCCCCACAAATATTTTGGGTTTGTGAAATAATTCTGGATCTTTAAATTTCATTAGGTGCTTGAAAGTTATTTCCGATATTAGAAGTGGACATCAAGAATTATGAGATTGTCAGTTGATAAACATGATGCAGATGGCTGAGATTTACAAAGACAAATGGGCTCTGGTAACTCCTTAATAACATTTATGTAAATGCAAGTTCATCTCTATTAAATCACCCTGCCAGAGGCCACAGACAATTTATTGTCAGTAGGGCATACCAATAAATGTGAGGCAGAGATGAGGAAAACAGCTTTAGAAAGCCATGTGCCAAACTAAATTTTGAAACAGCACCGAATGCCACTCAGAGTCACTGGGAATCAGGGACCATATAAATTTAATAAATTATGAGCACACAGACAGCCAGGCCTTTAGAATGGATTTGGCAATTTTGTCTACCTATCAAGTGCTCCGCAATGACCTGGGATAGTCATATGTTATATAATATTAAAGGTATTGTTGCAGGTTATAAGCCGTCCCACGTAAATAGACTGATGGTTATTTTGGCAATTGTTGAATGTGTTCAAGTTGGTGGTCCAGATGTTTTGGGATTGTTCAAGATGCCAATTACTACTGTGGTACCACTTTTGCTTTCTTTTGCCACAGTTGTTTCACTTCTTTTTGCAGGTCTTTCTATTTTGTAATTTTCTCCAGTTCTTTCTCTTCTCTTCTACTGTTTCCAGTTACTGCGATGTTCACTATCCAGACTTTTATTTTTTTTAGTCATTTTATCAACAAGTCTGGGATGTTACGTGACAGGTAACCCTTATCTGTTTAAATTCTGAAGTACAAGAGCAATTTAGCTTCTTTTTTTAATCAAGTTTTTTATTTTATATTACATATACATATCAATGCATGAACAGCATGACATCTGGGTGCCATACATTAAAGTATAGATAAAATAGTATTATTAATCATAGTTATTACATTCATCCAGCTTATATATTTCTAGTAGTAATATACATTTACATCAAATTATAAACTTTTTTTATTTCATATGGTTTAAACGTACATAATACTACTGCCATTCAGTTTCTAAACCTCCTTCTTATTCTTGCACTTGTCTTATTTTATAAAAATGTGTGTCCTAATATTCCCCTTCTATTATTTCTGTCTTTAGTCTAACTTTTATTCATGTCACCATTATACCCTGTTTTCCCCAAAATAAGACATCTCCTGATAATAAGCCCAATATGGCTTTTAAGTGCATGGCAATAAAGTCAAGCGCTTATTTCAGGGTTCAAAAAAATATAAGACAGGGTCTTATTTTCAGGGAAACATGGTAGAAGGGGAAGGGGAGGGAGGGGTAATTGGGTGGGAGGTGGGGCTCAAAATTTGGTTAAAATGTTTGTAAAAACTTTTCAATAAAAAAAGAGATACCCTTTGTATTACAATACTATCTGTCATTATTTCATTGTTCAATATTTAAATATTCAATTCTAATACCAATCACAATATTATTTAAACAATTAAAAAAAGCTCAGTTTCATGTAAAGGAGGTAAAATAACCTGGCAGATATTTTTGATGTTGGCAGCCATGACCTAACTTGTTTAGTATCATTGACAGAGGAATCAGTGCAGTAATAAACAGTAGTGGTGCATTTTTTTTCTTATTTGTTGATCTTGCATCCAAGTTATTCAGTTGTAATTGCAGCTGTCCTGTACATTAGCTTGTTGTCTGTTTCTCACACTGAGCTGGGGCTTATATTTGCTGTTACAATTTGGCATCTTTTGATACTTGTGCTAACTGTTTCTTTGGAAGAAACTACAGTGTAGACAGCCTTATTCTGTTGTTTATGTTGTTTTTGAGGAGAAGGAAGAAGACAGGGTACCTGATCTGGGAATGAAAATGATTCAGGCTTCCAATCCAGGAATAGTAGGGATTCCTTGGATTTTCAAGAACTATATTTCTTGTAGTCAATTAATTCAGCACAAATTATTTTGATTAATTGAGGCAACCATTTCCAGTTGACAGCTTTACTATTTTGTTGGGCATCATTTTTCATAGGAGTCTTCATGGAACCTCAGGTGTCTCACCTGAAAGACAAAGTATTATATCTATGTCATTCCTTTGGACTCTGTCATCCTTTGCACAGATTCTGATGAGGAAAAATTAATGTTTTCACACCTGCATCTTGTTAGGTACTGTGGAAAATGAGGAGCCAGACTTTTAAGCAGGAGCTTAGTTGCCTCAGGAGAGATGTTGGAATATTGGAGAGAAGAATGCAGGAAGAAGGAAAAAGGAAAAACAGGGAACATAGGACTATGACTCTGAAACATAAGCAAGAAGTCTTGACAAATCTTGACAGAAGAATCTCATTAGTGGGAGCAGGCAGTATTGGAGGATAGAGAGCAGTGGTGAAATCCAAATTTTTTTACTACTTCTGAGGGCGTGGCTTGGTGGGTGTGGTGTGGCTTGGAGGGCATGGCTTGGTGGGCATGGCAGGGGAAGGATACTGCAAAATCTCCTTTCCCTCCCCACTCCAGTGGAAGGATACTGTAAGATCTCCATTCCCACTCCACTCTGGGGCCAGCCAGTGGTGGTATTTTCCAGTTCTCTGAACTGTTCAAAATTTCTGCTACCGGTTCTCCAGAACCTGTCAGAACCTGCTGGATTTCACCCCTGACAGAGAGGCACAGGTAGCAGTATAGAGTAGCATCAGGATTGGGGACAGAATAATAGCATAATGGCATAGGTGCAAAATAGCTGTGGTATGACCACTCCACAAGGAGTGAGGTTGCTTTGTCAATCTTGAATATTACTGATATCTATAGGGCTACTCAGCATCACTTTTTGTCAAAGAGTACATGTCAAATAGTTATGCTTTTGCTAAAGGACCTTTGAGCTGGCATGGAGATATTTGAATATAGCACAGGCTTAAAATTTAAAGAAATTACACTTTGAGAGATGGAACTCTTCTACTGAGTCCCAAATTAGGATATTTTTTTCCACTATGGAAAATCAGAACACTGGATTTATCACAAAAATGTCTTTTCTACAGAAAAAAAGCGAATAAAATCAGAAGTAAGAGAACAGTTTCCCTAGAAGGAGAGATAACAATGATTAGGACTTTTTATGTTAGACTAAAAGTGGGTAAGGAGAGATATAAGAGTGGGAAGATATAATAAACTAATGCATGGCATGAAAAGTGGATGGAAAAAGTATTTCTGTTTTCTTGTATATGTTTTATTACCCTAACTAGGTAACATCAGTGCACTGATCAGGCACTGATGTTACCTAGTTAGGGAAATTATTTGTTTGTTTGTTTGTTTGTTTGTTTATTAAGCTTGTATTCTGCCCTCTCTCTGACAAGGACTCAGGGCGGCTCACAGAAATAAAACAAAAAAGCAATAAATAAAGCAATAAATCAATATTTAAGTGTTAAAAGCTATTAAAATTCTCCTTAAAAAACCCTTTCAGTCCCATCTGGCATGTCTTAAGGTCACGGCGGAAGGAGCGTAGGTCAGGGGCCACCCGGAGCTTCAGGGGGAGTTGATTCCATAAAGTAGGTGTGCCCACAGAGAAAGCCCATTCTCTAGGAGTCGCCAGTCGACATTGCCTGGCCAATGGCACTCCAACACGGCCCTTCCTGTGGGAATGCACTGGGCGATGGGGAGCTGTCGCTGGCCGCAGATGGTCGGTCAGGTACCCCGGGCCTAAGCCATGTAGGGCTTTATAGGTGATAACCAAGTGATAATGGAAATGAAACATCTGGAAGAAAACAAGCAAGCTCAGAGAGCACCAAGGACCCTTCATTTCAACCCTGAGCTATAAAGTCCTTCGGGAGTAGGGCGGTATATAAATCCAATAAAATCTAAATCTAAAATCTAAATCTAAATATTCTCAGGCAGTGTTTCAACTAAGGATTATCCATTTTAATGAAGTGGAACAGGATTCAAGACAGATAAAAGGAATGACTTTTTCATACAAATCAATACTGAACAGGTGTGATGGCAACCAGTCTAAAGAATTTTTAATGGAAAGGATTTTAATTAATGATATTTGGGTATGTCAATGGCCACTAAACTTTATTCCTATTTACTACCTCCTAAATCATAAGTTACATACCTAAAACATCATTAGTCTTCCCCCCACCCCCCATTCTCTTTATATATTTTTTTCTTGACATTTTTAGAATCACATTGATTTCAATACTGGGAAGAAGAATTCTCAGATGGAAATGACTACTAAACATTTTTGGTCTTGCCTTTTGCATGAAATTGAAGTATTTACCTTTATCTGCTGTGCAGAAAGGCTCTTCTTGTTAAGCCCAATGTTTTATGGTCTGGCAGAGCTCCTGTGTTTAAGAACAACACAACAAGCAGAAATTCATCAAGTGAACCCAAAGACAATGACAGAAAAACTTCACCCATAGAAATTCAGTTTGTCAATACTTGCAATAATCAGTAAAATAAACTATAGCATCTGTCTCTACAAATTAATTTCTAACATTGTTCTCTTAAGACTCTCTTGCTATCTCTAGGATCCAGGCATGCATAGCTCTCCCTGGATAGCTCTTTTCTTGCACATAAAATATGTAAGCCATTTCTGGGAAGGATCAGTTTGACGAGTCTGGCATTCCAAACAGTCTTCTCTGCACATTGTTGCCAGATCAACCTGAGTTTCCATCAATGAAGGGCTGCTGAAGAGTGGGTAGTATCGAACAAGTCTCTTTAGACACCAAGGGAGGTCTAGGCTGTTGAATCTGCTATGCTCTTTGCCATCAAAGTCAAACAAAATGAGCTGAAGCAGGTACAGAGCTCAGCTGGCAGCAATCAATAAATCAATATATACATCAAGACACAAATAAACAAAGCCTTGCAGAAGAGAGTGAGCCAGAGAAGAAGGAAGAAAATTCTGAAGGCATGGAATACATTTAAGCAGTTTGGTTGGCTAATTTCCATTGGAATCTTGGACAATACAGATTAGAGAAGTCTTCCCTTTGGGGAAAATCTGGACTATGTTTGATTACCTGACGCACATGCTAAGTATCTGTTTAGTTGGATTAGCAAGGAAATGTGTGACTAAAAAGCTTTGTATAGACTAGTTTGTATTGTTTAGCAACTTTAGGATGTGTAGCTGGCTGAAGAATCCTGGGAGTTGAAGGCCACACATTTTAAAGTTGCTGAGGTTGAGCAATACTGCTTAGATCACTCTAGACAGAAGTTGTTTACAAGTTTTTTTCTTAGTGCTGAGCATCTGGCCATTTGTTTACAGTGCATGAAACTGCTTTTCTCAGGCATTGTGGTTATGCATAATTTTCAAAGAAGTGTTTTAGTTTGGGTATGAGTGTTGTGGTCCACCAGCAGCCTGCGGAGCTGGCAGTGGAGTCGGACAGCGATGAGGCTGAGGAAGAATATGGGCCAGTCCTGGAGGCTGGGGAAGGCCCAAATGAGGGCTGTGCGTCAGAGGCAGAGATGGGGCCAGGGCCATCAGGGAGTGATGTGCGGACTTTGGAGCCTCCAGAGGCTGACAGTAGAGAGGCAGAGGAACAGGAGGAGCCTGTTCCTAGTGCACATCCAGAAGGCAGGAGCAGCTAAAGCAGAGAGGACAACTTGGGAGTAGGGCGAAGAGATGATTGGCCCCTCCCATAAGACTTAAAAGACCAGCAGTGGCTCTTGGCCTCTTTGCTGGAAAACAACTGTTGAGAGAATTGCTTCTTGTTTGGCTATAGTTATTTCTTCTGTTCCTGAACAGCCAAGAAAAGCCTTTGGCAGTTTGCCTAATTATCCCAAGGTCAGAGATAAACTAAAGACTGGTGTTTTGAGGACTTTGCTTTCATTTAATTTAGAATACGCTGAGAATGAGTTAATTCTCAGCTGTTTTAATAAAATCTATTTGTTTTTTGGAACTGTTTTGCATTTAATATCAACTACATGGGCCTGGGTCACAACAATGAGTAAATGTGTGTATAAGTGTATGTATGCATGTATGTATGCATGTATACACATATGTGTGTGCATGTGCACATGAGAAAGAAAGAAATAAAGCCAAGGAGCATTATCTAAGTCCTTAAAGGTCTTAGAAGTAGCTATAATTTGACTTTCTGCATAGAAAGTGTCTCTTCGATCACTGAATCACAAACTTTCCTCATAGGATTACTTGATTTTCAGGAAGGAAATGCTTGGATCTTTAGCTAATTTTGATGTTTTGAAATATCCAACATTTAAATCTTCCTGGTAGCCTACAATACATGATAACATAAAATAATTTGCAAAGGCACTTACCAGGTACAGTATGGGTTATAAAAAACAATTTTTAAACGGATATTTACAGAGTTTGTAGATTGTATGATACCCCTGACTTTTATTACAAGTTTTATGGCGTGAGTATTCTTGGGTGCAGAAATTGGAAATACATGCTGCAAATGTTGACACACAAAACAGAGGTTGAGCTAGGAAGTTTAACAGATTGCGCTTGTTTCCAAAGCAATAATAATAACATCCCCCAGACCTCAAGTTTAGAAGTCAGTTAATTTTTTTTTAAATAGCTTTTTTCACTGGTTAAATTAAAATGCAAATGCTAGTATGGGTCTCTAAATCAACAGTCTATCAGCCAGTTGTCAAAACTATTGCACAGCCTCTCTTGTCCGGAAAATGAATGTAAACTAATCAACCAAATAGTTGAAGTGATCTGCTTTGATTGCTCATTAATTAGCATTCTTTGTTATGAGCCAAATCACAGGAAGCTTTAGATAACAGGATAGAATAGCCCCTAGCAACGTTTTGTTAAATCAGAATCAAATTTGAAGTTCTCACAGCTGGCATGACTTAAAGATAGATCTGGTATATTAAGAAGGCACAACTTTCATGAGTTACTGCTACGGGCCTGTATTAACATTGGTCAAATCCTTGGAAAATTGTACATTTATTTCAAGCAGGTTAAACATTTGTTAGGACACATTGTCACAGAGGGTGGCAGAACCTAGTCAACCTTGCCTGATTTCAAAAAGCTAAGCAGGATTCTGTTTAATTAGCATTTGGATAGGAGAGTGCTAGAAAATGTCAAGACTGCAAACCAGTTGAAAAAATTGAGTCCCAGTGCCTCATTAATGAGTGTAGTGAACCCCCCAGGGCTCCCTTTGCTTTTGATTGAGTCTTTTTTGTTGATCTAAACTGAGATCTAAAACCTGGTAAGTATACTTTTGTGTAATCACTTCTCAGCCATGTCTCATGGAATGCTATATTATAAAACCTGGATAGAAAATCCACTGAGACTGTTACAAATTTTGTTCGTTCATCCAGCTATGTTCCATGCCAACACCTTGCTGGATATGGTACCCTTGTTTTTATTATGGGTGAGCATTAGAAAGGTATGAGATTTTTGCAATGAAAGATACAGCTCAGTCTATTAGTGAGCATGATTCAATGCAACAAGCTATTAGCATCTAAATACATTACTTGTAATTTGTTCTATTTATCTATCTATGAGCCATTGTGGCACAGTGGTTAGAGTGCAGTACTGCAGGCTATTTCTGCTGCCTGCTGGCTGCCTGCAGTTTGGCAGTTCAATTCTCACCAGGCTCAAGGTTGACTCAGTCTTCCATCCTTCTGAGGTGGGTAAAATGAGCACCCAAATTGTTGGTGGCAATACACTGACTCTGTAAACCACTTACAGAGGGCTATAAAGCACTGTAAAGCAGTATATACTGTAAGTCTAAGTGCTATTGCGATAGGAAAAAGCCTTGCAGGGAGCCACCTGAAATCTTTTGTCACTTCTTTCCAAATAAGGGCAGAACCATTTACAAGTATTTTAGGGACTTGTTGCTTTTTCACTCACCGTCTTGGTAATCTTCCTTTGTACTCTCATCAATGTTTCTTTTAAACTCTGGTGAGATATTGGTGGACATACAGGATTCCAAGTTGGTCTATTCACATGTAATTCACAGATAAATGCTCACAGATAAAAAAAAGATGGATTAAAGTCTTTACTAAAAGACCAATTTATGAACACCACATAGTCTTTTTTAAAAAAAATTGACATGTACTTTCAAAGCTATAGAAGTGAGATTTGATTTTTGATTGCTTGATTTTATAACTTTCCCGATTTACATCTGATCAGATATTTGTCAGGACATCAATCCATTACTGATGAGATATATTGATGTACAAGATGTATTGATCAGCTTTTGATATGCTGTCTTAATTTTGTCATGGAAAAGCATGGGATTATAAATGTTAACTGATGAACCTTTGATAACAACGTCTTGTTTATCAGATTCAGTTTCATTATTGAGGTGGATGGTTATTATTAGGAGTTCTGCAGTAAAGACACACACTGCAAAATAACAGTACAACAGTACTTTTGTACAGCAGTATAGCCATTCTGCTACTTTCCTCATGGTAACAATGATAAAAAAAACCTCAGAAGAGGTTTGCAAATTCCATATTAGTCTGTTGATTTAAGTATTAACTTTCTTTGCTATAAGAGCTTCATATCAGTGCTCTAGCTTGGCAAGAGGGCAAGATATATTATAAATATATCTAAATAAATATTATGTATTTTATATTTATAAAATATATATACCGTAATATTTTTGAAACAGTTTTATTACAGTTTTAAGCAAGCAAGAACTAAATCTAGAATAAAGAAGAAAAAGAAGAAAAGAAAGAAAAACCAAAAGTGCAAAAAAAGGATATATAGATATAGATATAGATATAGATATAGATATAGATATAGATATAGATATTTGTTTTCTGAGGTTTTCGGGAGTGTTTGTATGTAGGTCTTTGGTTATTCGAGTCTTCTCCCGCGTAAAATTGGAAGTGCTCCTGGAAGCACGAAGCCGAGAACACCAGCCTGAAGATGATGAATGAGACTTCGTCAAAACGTCGCCAAGACACTTCCAATTTTATGCGGGAGAAGACCCGAATAACCAAAGACCTACATACAAACACTCGCGAAAACCTCAGAAAACAAATATCTATATCTATATCTATATCTATATCTATATCTATATCTATATCTATATCTATATCATCATCTATCTATCCTTTTTTTACACTTTTGGTTTTTCTTTCTTTTCTTCTTTTTCTTCTTTATTCTAGATTTAGTTCTTGCTTGCTTAAAAATGTAATAAAACTGTTTCAAAAATATTATGGTATATATATTTTATAATTTTGTTTTAAAGCAGCTTTAAGTAGAGAGATAAATTAACCCCATGGTTACCACATAAATTTCATTTTTTCTATAAACTATCTTTTTCTAATTGTCAAAACCATATATAATAAGTTCATTTTTTTTTCTGTTTCATGCAAAACATCTCCTGTCAATAATAAACTCAGTCAATACCTTTTCTCTGATTAAATGCAGGTAATCCTCAACATATGACCATTAAATAGACCACCCAAATTGTTATGTTTCAGTTCTGAAGTTCCAACAGCTGTCTCTCTCTCTCTCTTTCCCTGCCCCCCTCCCCCGGCAGTTATATGACTACATTTCAAGTACATGGCAACCAGTCTGCATTTATGGCCATTTATGTGACATTTTTCCAGAAAATTTGTTTCCGGTTTTTGGCAAAAATGCCCTGTACAGAACAATGGGTTCATTTGAGAACCACAGATTCATTTATTAACCATGGTGATTCACTTAATAACCACTTAAAAAATATTGTAAAATTGGTCACATGATGACTCTTTTTCCAACCATCACAACTTATGACAATATATACATGCAGGCTCCATTATGGTATGCCTATTTGGGATTTCTGCAAATTCTATCAATATTATCCATCATGGATAATGTTGGTTCTTTCTACCTTTGTGTACATAATAATCTTACTGAAGTTATGTATTTAAACAAAGTTCTGTTACTTTTTATAACTGTTTATTGATCAATTCCAAAAGAAAAGCCTCTGGTTTCAATTGTACATTAATCTTCAAAATCTTCTGAACTAGCTGAATCCAAACTTTTCGGGCTTTTTTGCACATCCACCAAGCATGTAAAATGTATCCTTCTGTTGGTCACACTTCCAACACAAATTTTAAATATTTTTTATTCATTCTGGTGATATATATCAACATCATTTTATAGATATTATAACATAATATAAATTTCAGTGTTTTCAACACATAGTCTCCATTAGTGTACTGTGGCCAATTTATTTTGTCCATTTTATCATATTTTTTTTCATTAATTCCTCCTCTACTTCAAATTTCAGTTAACATTTATGCATTATAGCAATAACATGTTCATCATTTGTACACAATTCTGTTCCAAACTCAATTTTACAATGCTCTACCCCAGGAGTTTCCAAATGTGGCAACTTTAAGATTTGCAGACTTCAACTCCCAGAATTCCCCAGCCAGCATGTTGGCAGTTGAAGTTGGCAAGTCTTAAAGCTAGAGATCCCTACCCTAAACGCAAAGTAGAACTTAAAAACAAAGAGAGGCAAAATAAGAAAAATATAACACGAAGTAGATCAATGGGTTTGAAAACCATCTGAAAACCAACCTTGTGGGGGTAGGATGATGGGCGGTGGGGAGATCATTGCAAAGGGCAGATACTGCCAGAGAAAGGACCTGTCTCCTATCTTCCATTTGATGACATTACCCCAGGGAGGAGACCTGGAGTGCACCCATTTAATGAAGATGAATATAATGGGAAGAAATTATTCAAAACTAGCAGTCCTTCAAATAAACATCCTTAATCGTATCTTAATAATTTAATAGCAGTAACTGTGAGAGGGATCTGGTGGACAATCAATTAAATATGAGCCAGCAATGTAAGGCAGCAGCCAAGAAAGCCAATGCAATCCTAAATTGCATCAACAGAGGGATTGAATCAAGATCATGTGAGGGAGTAATACCACTCTATAAAGCCTTAGACCACATCTAGAATAGTGCATCCAGTTTTGGTCACCACACTATAAAAAGATGTTGAAAGAGAAAAAGTGCAGAGAAAGAGCAACAAAAATGATTAAGGGCCTGGAGGCTAAAACACAGGAAGAACAGTTGCAAGAACTGGACATGCCTGCTCTACTGAAGAGAAGGCCCAGAGGTGACATGAAAGCAGTGTTCCAATATTTAAGGGGCTGTTATGGAGAGGAGTGGGACAATCTATTTTCTGAAACAACCAAAGGCCAGACAAGGAACAATGGATGGAAACTGATCAAGGAGAGATTCAACCTAGAAATAAGGAGAAATTTTCTGACAGTTAGAACAATCAACCAATGGAACAGCTTGCCTTCAGAAATTGTGGGAGCTTCTTGAGACTTTCAAGAAGAGATTGGACTGCCATTTGTCAGAAATGGTGTGGGCTCTCCTGCTTGAGCAGGAGGTTGGACTAGATGACCTATAATAGTGATGGCTAACCTTTTTGCCATCGCATGCCAAAAGCTGGGGGAGTGCAGGATAGTTGCGTGCGCATAATTCTATGTACCCTCCCTCCCTGTGCAGGCACGTGTGAACCCCCCATGTCCCCCCACTTTTGGCATGTGATTGCACAATGGGTACAGTAGGCCTGTTTTTTGCCCTACCCAGGCTCCAGAGGCTTTCTAGGAGCTTGGGGAGGGCGAAAACAGCCTTCCCCACCCCACCAGAGGCCCTCTGGAGGCCGGAAACAGCCCATTTGCTGACTTCTGGTGGGCCCAGAAGGCCCAAAAATCAGCTGGCCAGCGTGCACATGCATGCTGGAGCTGAGCTAGGACAACCCTTGCGTGCCCACCAATATGGCTCCATAGGTTTGCCATCATGGACCTATAAGGTCCAGAGGTGGGTTTCAGCAGGTTCTGACCAGTTCTGGAGAACCAGTAGCGGAAATTTACTATTGGTAGTGGAACCGATAGTAAAAATCTGGACTGGCCCCACCCCATCTATTCTCTGCCTCCCAAGTCCCAGCTGATTGGGAGGAAATGGGGATTTTACAGTAACCTTCCCCTGGAGGGGGGAGGGAATGAAGATTTTACAGTATCCTTCCCCTGCCAAGCCCACCAAGCCATACCCACCAAGTCATGTCACGCCCACCAAGCCACACCCATAGAACCGGTAGTAAAAATTTTTGAAACCCACCACTGATAAGATCCCTTGCAATTCTTTTATTCTGTAGAATGAAACTAGAAGCCTTCAAATAAAGAGGAAGAGAAGATTTGCAATTTCCATAATAAACTCTTGTTTTTATATTACTATTCCTTGCAAGGAGGCATCCATGCCAATGTTCTGGCCTGGCAGCATCTAATGTGATCCTGTATATACCCACTCTAACTACAACAGACACAACAGCATAGTGCACTGTTGATAAAACAATGGATTTTGGTGCAGAATTTAATTGGTGAGCAGGATAAATGAAAAGAGCGAAGCAAATGAAAATGGGCAATGTAATCCAAACTAGATAAAGAAATTAAAAGCAAGGGAAAAGGATAAATTTTTATTTTTAACCAAGCTCTGCTGAAACTGTGACTATAAAAGCACATGGATCCCCAGTAGCATTTTGGACTCGGCAGCCCGCCATCCTGCTGTGAAAATGAATAAGCTTTAGGCATGTGATTAAAGTAAATCACTCCCACTTCCCTTGTTTATGAAAGCTTAGGAGGCCTTTCAAAAAGAACACCTGTTAATAGGATCTGTTTAAAGACCCAGTTTGGAATACATAGATACTCTGTGTTCAACTGATTTCCTGGCAAACAAAGGGGAGTGTTTTCCCTGTAAAATAGATTTTATTGCTGGAAGGAGGAAAAAGTTCTAGGATGGTAAACTTCTAAACGATTATATTTAAAAAATGAAAATAAGATTTTTTTTTTTGAAAAATTAAGTTGGTCAGATGGTTCAGTCGTTCCAGCCTGCTCTCAAATATTCATGGCAGGATTGAGACCAACCCAAACAAACCTAAATAATAAATGCTTGTATTATTTCTTATTTTAAGCTTTTATTCCAGAAATTTAAAAAAAAAACAGATATCCTTCAGTTATTTCCTATAGAGATGATCTTTTTAAGTTTTAAAGAAGCCTAACATTAAATAGTTTGCAGTAAAGTCAGAATAATAATGCTATACTATGATCTAGTTTTTCATGATGGAAAGTTGTGCAATTGGAGACTGATTTTCCAGGAGGAATATAACTAGGTAGACAGCTTGAAAAATGAAATCTGTTTGTTTGCTTCCAAAATCACTTGTATCAGTTTGGAAAGAGTCCATTTGAGGGCAAGTAAGCTCTTAAACATCCTACCTAATGCTTGTGAGGGACAGATTGAGTGTTTTGAGATGTTTTCCTATACTTGGAAGACCAGCACCAAAAGTACCCAGGGATGAGGCTGCTTCCAGGCAGAACCACCCACCCCTTATCAAAGCCAAGCTCAATTTATCTTTCCATGAGAATTATATGTGACATGAGAATTTAGTTCTTCCAACTGAAGAGAGTGATGGACTTGAACAGATGTATCTTAATTACATCCATGCCAGTATTAAAGCAGACCACATCAACTCCTTTATGGATATTATTATTATTATTACTATTATTATTATTATTATTATTATTATTATTATTATTATTATTAATTTCAATTTATATGTCACCTTTCTCCAAAGATTCAGGGCAGCTTACAATGCATTTAAAAAACCATTATAAAAATATTTAAAAATTAAAACATTAAAACCCATTCACACCATTCATGACCGGATCTCACAAGATTGCAACAGTGAGATCAACGGCCCCAGGCCTGCCAGAAAAGCCAGGTCTTCACCGCTTTTTGCAAGGCCAATAGGGTGGGGGTGGTCCGGACCTCAGGAGGTAACTGGTTCCAGACAGCTGGGGCAGCCACCCTCTCCTGCAGGCCTGCCAGCTGGCATTGTTTAGCTGACAGGACTTGGAGGAGACCAACTCTGTGGGATCTTACTGGTCGCTGGGAGCTATGTGGTAGAAGGCAGTCTCAAAGATAACCTGGCCCTGAGCCATGTAGGGCTTTAAGGGTAATAACCAACACCTTGAATTGTGCCCAGAGACCAATAGGAAGCCAGTGCAGCTCACAGAGAATTGGTGTAATGTGGGTGTATCTAGGTGCACCCACGATAGCTCGCGGGGCTGCATTTTGGATCAACTGTAGTCTCCGAACACTTTTCAAGGGTAGCCCCATGTAGAGTGCGTTGCAATAATCTAACCAGGAGGTGATAAGGGCATGAGTGACTGTGAGGAAAGCCTCCCGATCCAAGTAGGGTCACAATTGGTGCACCAGGCGAACCTGTGCAAAGGTCCCACAAGCCACAGCTGTCAAATGTTACTCTAATTTTAGCTGTGAGTCTAGGAGGACACCCAAATTGCAAGCCCGTTCTGAGGGGGACAATTTCTTCCCTCCCAGAATCAAGGATGGACAATCAACATAGTCTTTAGGAGGCAATACCCACAGTCACTCGTTAAGTCTGAGCCTATTGACTCCCATCCAGACCCTCACAGCCTCCAGGCATTGGCACATCACATCCAGTGCATCACTGACATAAGAACACTCCCAGCTGTGCTGGTTCAGCCACATCCTGTCCTTTTCAAAGATGTACCAATAAGTAAGTGAACAGCTAGGTAATGAACTTCATCCCATTCATGCCACCAATATAAAAAAGAGAAAGCTAGCCCAGAGATGATCATATGGATGACAGAAGAAGAAGAAAAGACGGCCTGGAATGAGAAAGTATGGAACAATGTCTAGAAGCTTCCAGGTGTGATAGGCAACAAATAGAGTTTGGGCATCTAGCTGTCAGGGCCACAAACTATGATAAGCAGCTGTGACTCTGTTTGATTTTTACCTGGAACTTGGCTTCAGGTTCAACTTAATGTTTTGTAGCAACCTGCTTGGAGCTTGTTAGCAGGCCTGCCATGCAGGTTGAAATAAGGGACAACCAGCTAAGGCTATATAAAATTCATTATCTGGGCAGGAAATTTAGGGAACGAGGCAAGGATTTCATGTCATTTAAATAGGAAGAGGAAGGAGTATTAGATATGCCATGAGTTGTTCGTACAAATAATAAAAGTGGGATATAAATAACATGAATAAATGAATAACCTGTAGGAAGAGGTTAAAAGAAATAGAAGAGGACTAAATTAGCCATGTATCTGGTCACAGTCAAAAGAACCCTCACAATTATACTAATAGCTATATATATCGCTTGCATTTTATAATTAGAATATGATGGACTGTGCAATGACAACCACAAATTGAAGATGGATAAATGAAGGAGTCAAAAATGTAAGTTGCTGAGGTGGGATAGAGATAGGCTGAGAAGGCTAGAGGTATCTTTTCTCTCTCACTGAATGCAGAGAGAATTAGCTATACCAGTTTCAGGAGGATGTAGTTCAGGAGCTTGATTTAAAGAAAGATTATAAGAGCATAGAAAGCTTTAATGTCATATAGCTAGGGCCACATCTCAATTTCCCCCAAATGGGCTTCCTGCTATCACAAATAAGAAATTCTGCCCATCCTAATCTCACTAGTGAACTTTCAATAAAAAATAAGATTGCTTTAATCAGCTCAATAATTTGAAAGATGCATACCAAGTCAATTCAAGCGTTTCTTCAAATATTGTTAGCCAAACAAAGAGACAGAATAAGTACTTCATTCAAAAGCAAAGCACTAGCTTTTCTTCAAGATTAGAAATAAAAATGGAATAGTTAACAGATGTCCTCATAAATTCCTAGTTCTTATGATTCAGTCATCCAGAGAAAAAGATTTTCCCTCTCCTTTCTTATCTATATTTTTAATTTTATTTCAAAGTAGAATTTAATAAGGAAAAAAAGTAGAAGACGTGATTCTTTGAAAAAAAAATAGGGTGAAAGTCATTAGCTTTAGCCTAGGTTACACTATATATTTTTATAATATTGTAAACACCACAAAGATATCAGCCAAAGAAACTCAATGTTTTAAATTATAATACCAGTCAAGGAAGGGATAGCATCAAGATCAGCATTGAGGATTTTTATCTAGTTTTCTTTAAGTTTCATTAAGATTCCGATGCTATAACTTTTGTTCATTCATTGGCATAAACAATTATGCCATTAGTTGAAAAAATGAAGACTTATTTCTGAATTATGGATTGCTGAGCAAAACCTGATATGACATTATTTAATATATCCAGTATTAATTAAATCTTGAATTAGTAATAGAATAACTAATGAAAGATGAAGTCTTTGGTACATGAAAAATAGAATGCCTGCTCTTTATATTTACAACTAAACTTCTCATCATCTATTCTGTAGAACGAATAAATTAAAAAAAAAAAACCCAACACATGAAATTAACCAAGAAAGCGTGAATTTAGTTGCTGTAAATATCAACTGCTATAATACAGAATGATGAAAAATTAAACCATTTTCCAATTGCCTAATCTTTCATAACACAGTATTCATATTTACTTGTACAAATTCATTACAAATCTGATTTGGAAACATGCTAGGAAAAATTGAATTTAACGTAAATGAAAGGGAGCCATTCCAGCCAGTTATTGCAAAGCCTTGTTTACCTAGATGCTGGGGCTGCCGTGGAGCTGAGCATGTACATTTGGATTATTTTCCATTCTGTCCAATTTTTTATTAGAAACATAAATCATATGCAATACCACCTGCCTTATTTAAAGGATGTGTACACTCAATACAATTTAAACAGGATGGTGAAAATGTAAAGAGACTTCATATTCTCTCTCTTGTTCCTTTAAATGGAATAGGCTTGTCAGGATCTTGTACGTTTCTAGTATCTACTGTGCCAATTTAAATAAAATAAACACATTTTATTTAGGTAGCATAAGCACAATCTTGCTGAAACTTAGTGGAATTTCCAAGGAGGGCCAAGCTGGATGTGGACAGCCAGACACACAAACTATTTTGTTATTTTAGCAAATGCAGCTCTCAGCCAAACAGTAATAATTAAAACAAAGTAGAACTTAAATAATACCATAATTGCTGTGCTGTAATTCAAAATATAAGGTCTCATGATAAACTGCAAATTGCAGTTTGAAAACACAAACCACAAAAGATAAAAAGCTCACCACATGCATACCTATTACTCTATTTCTTTTCAAGATAAACGGTGTCATGCCAAATACAGAACCAGAGTATGAAATAATAAACAATAAAAAATTAAGGACATGAGTTAAGGAGGAGAGGAGCTAAATCTAGTTCACATTAACACCATTTTCTATACCTCTTCATACCTTTCTACCTTTGCAAATGTCCTCGCTCCACTATGTCCATGCCATGCACAGGATCATAATTTCATTTCATTCTTTAAATTTCTCTTCTCTTTCTTTTGGAATAAGAATTCATCAATTCCATCCAACCACATCTTTCTTGTTTTTTCCTTCCTCTCAATCCATTCACTCTTTCTTCATATGTTTGTTTTCCAATTTAATTCTTATTTATTCTCTCTGCCAGATCAAACCAGCTCAACATACTTTTTTTTGTATTTGTTCACTTTTGCATTTGGTCCACAATCATTCAGTGCCCAGACTTTCTTGAACCCATCTCCTTTTGTATTCAGCTTATCATTCTCCTAATAGATCCAACTTTCACCTTCCACATAACAAAGGTGAGCAGAAGCACGTTCTTATACAAGCCATTATTGTAACTTTTCTCATACATTTATTCTTTGCAATAGGCTACACAAAACCCTTTCAATTTCCATCAGCATTAGCACATCTTAAAGTTTCTTCATCCATTTCCCCATCTTTAGTAAATATTCTACCAAAGTGTATGAAGTCACTTATTTGTTCCATCCCCCCATTTGATATACAGTATAACTTACAATCATTCAATCCACTTTCCCTTTGAAACACAACTTTTGTGTTCATGAGTACATTTATTTTCAGATCCTTCTTACATCATGCAATCTATCTAACATTCTTTGCAAATCTTTCAGTTTCTCTGACAACAACCTGATATCATCCGCATACAAAAGAGGAAGTGAACAACTTTACATATTCATATGTAAAACATAAAACACTTTCCTGAAAAAATATGATCAAACATTTTTCTGTGGACACAGAAAGCAGTCATGGAGTTAACAAAGCATGTGTAATGTAAATGCAATTCTGTTTACATCTCAAGGGAGTCCCCCCCCCCGCCCCATACAGATCTACGTGTGCAGTAAAGTAATATAGAAAAAGGTAGGGCCTTCTTAAGATATTTTACTGGCCTAATCAAAAGAAAAGTGCTGTCTTCTTTTATTCTACATCTTCAGAAACTTAATGGCTGGCAATGTAATCTTACTTCATCACTGAGGTTTACACATTGGCCATTCTCTTGGAACTTGTATTCTCAGCCTTGACTACTCTAAGATATGTGGACTTCAACTCCCATGGTTGGCTGGGAAATTGCGGGAGTTGAAGTCCACATACCTTAGAGTGGCTAAGGTTGAGAAATCGTGCTATACTTGATATTTTAGATGATGAGAGTATCTAGGATTACCTTTCAGCAGAGTCATCTGGCAAATTGGAATTCCATTTGGAATTGTAATTTAATTCAGACATTCACAACTCAAATGGCAGAGTATCAATTTTCTCCATACAAAAATATGTAGAAAAACTGTAGTTTAACAGGAGATAATTGTTTCATCCTTAGATCTTTTAATCTTCATTAGAGGCTACAAAAATACAAACAGAAATGTCCACTGGACAAATGAAATCTAACCATTCAACCAAAGTTGTATTGTCCTTATTTTCATCCTGTTATCATTAACAATTTAAAATGTAAGCTGATCAAAATTCAGAATTAAAGCTTATTATTTCTTTGTTGCTTAAACATTGTCATAATAAAGTCCATTGTTTGTGGACTGCGAGATTTACCTATTGTGTAATACTAGCATTATGCAGTACAATAACATTCACAAGCCTATATTTTACTAACACTCTCCTTTTTCTCTCATCCTGCCTAATCAGGATGAAGTCCATTATTCATTTGGAACAATTACAAGCTTTTCATCATTTACACAAAATCATGCCCTTGTAGTTTGTGCTAGTTGGGAATAATTACAGCTGTCTGTACAAAATCACTAAAGCGAAAGGAAACTACTTTTCACTCACAAGTAATGACTGAAATAGTGAGAAAAATCTCTTTTCCAAATGAGAGCAGCTCAGAAGGTTAAGTGACCTGAATATTCCTTGCTTTCCACCCACCACTATTAAGGATTTGTTTCATTAGTCATCTCTTTATATTCAGATGGTTATCCTTCAATAACCTTTTAATCATAATGATACAAACAAAAGAATAGTCAAATGTATTATGGAATACTATAACAGTACAGCCAAATATATTTGCTATAATAGTAAAAGAGAGAGGAAATCCTATTTGACCCTTCTTGCATAAAGGCCATCTCTTGATTCAGAGGGGACAACTTCTAAATCTCCAATCTTCATTTTTTGAGGAAGGTTTTTGAAAAGGTACTGGATTCAGTTTAATTTTTATTAGATCATAAAATAGCAATGTTTTGGTTTGCTTCCAGTGAGGCTCAGACATGGGGTCTGAGTTATGGTGTTATGGTGGAATGAATTGGTTGTTGTTCTGGGAATGAATAACAGAACAGAGTTGGAAGGACCTTGGAGGTCTTCTAGTCCAACCCTCTGCAGGATACCCTTCCAAACTGAGCAAATGGTTATCCAAATTCTTCTTAAAAACCTCCAGTGATGGAGCACCCACAACTTCAACTTGTTTCACTGATTGTTTCTCATTGTCAGGAAATTTCTCCTTAGTTCTAGGTTGGTTCTCTTCTTGATTAGTTTTCATCCATTGCTTTGTGTACTTTGGGAAATAGATTGATCCCTCTCTTCTTTGTGGCAGCCCTCAAATATTGGAATATTATTACCAAGGTACCCCAGCCTAGTCCTTCTTTTCACTAGACTAGACATACCCAATTCCTGTAACTGTTTTTCATATGTTTTATCACCCAACCCCCTAATCATCTTTGTTGCTGTTCTCTGCACTCTTTCCATACTTTCAACATCTTTTTTATACTCTGGTGACTAAAACTGGATGCAATATCCCAAGTATGTTCTTACCAAGGTCGTATAAACGGTACTAACACTTCATGTTATCTATTAACGCAGCCTAGGATTGCATTGGCTTTTTTGGCAGCTGCAGCACACTGCTGGTTTACATTTTAGTGATTGTTCACTAGGACTCTTAAGATCCCTCTTGCAATTATTGCTATTGATTCAGGTGCCACCTGTTCTAAAATTGTACACTTGGTATTTCTTGCCTAAGATAAACCTAACTTTATCTTCATCAGAAGCTGGATAAGAGGAATATACTCCTTTTGTACTTATTAGATTGCATAGTGGCATGCTATACTATCATTTATGGTATCTTTCTGGACTGCTTGCAAGAAGTGGATTGGAAGCACCAATCTTTGATGGTTCTGATCTTATTTGAGTGGGACATTCCATTTGATGGAGGAATGAGGAAGAGTGATTCAGCTCATGGTAACATATAAGTAGATCCTCTCTCCAACATTCTTCAACATCTATATGAAACTACTAGGAGTTTCATCAGACTGAGATGAAATCAACAGATTGGTAATATTTAATTATGTGTTGCCACCCTGGGCTGAGCAAGAGATAGAGATAGTTAAAAAAAAATCACCTGGATGTGGAAGAATAAGCTCAAATTAATTCCTGACAAGGTTAGTACTTACACTTGTTTCTTGGTTGGTGATAATGACTTCATTAGGCTCAGGCCTGTTCTTGGAAAGCAGATGTAGGTTGTGGCCATTAGGCCTCTGTTCAGCATTGAATAGTGTACCTGTTGCACCCCTGCCTGGACAGGAAACATTGTAATGATAACTCATACCTTTATTGCCAAGCAGCCAAAATACTTCATTATATTCTGCAAAGGTTTACCTTTGTAGATGTTTTATTTATAACAAAATGTTTACACTGATCCTGCTCCTTAATCAGGGCAGTAAGATATTAAAAGGTTTCAGTTTTAAGTAGACATTTGATACCTAGATATGTTGCAATTATTTTATTGTACTGTAAGATTTAACTGAGTTTTAACCGAGGCAATTGTTCAATATGTTTTTGTTTGTTTGTTTGTTTATTTATTTGAATTTATTAAACAAAAACAAGAATAAGAGAATAAAAATACAATGACAGGGACGATAGGCAGGTTAGTGCACTTATGCACGCCCTTTCTACTGACCACTTAAGTATGAAGTGAAGTAATTTTATATTGTTTGAACACTGCCTAAAATTTTGGATTGGGCAATATAATTAAAAATTATTACATAACACTTTATTAAAGTTTATTAAATAAAATAAATAAAAAGTTTAGGGACCACTTCTGTTTATCTGATTAATAAGGAGCTATAGCTCATATCCTGAACCTCTCAGGGGTCTGATTTCTCATAGCAGATTACAGGATTAGTACTGGAGACAACTCCCATATTTCCACCCAACTATAAAATATGTCTTGATTTAATATCTTCCATCAAGGCAGTGTTGATTTCTGTTATATAGACAGACATTCTCCAGGATGTCTGTCTATATAACAGTTAGGTCCTATATGTCTGTCCATATATAGGACCTAGATATCTTTGAGACTGCCTGCTGCTACCGATGGCCTCCCATCGATCTGTGCACTCCCACAGAGAGGGCTTCCTCGGGGTGCCATCAGCCAAACAGTGTAGGCTGGTGACCCCCAGGGGGAGGGCCTTCTCTGTGGGGGCACCTACTCCCCTAGAACCAGCTGCCCCCAGAACTAAGGAGAATCCAAGACTTCGGTGCCTTCCGCTGTGCCCTTAGAACTTTCTTTTTTCAGCAAGCCTAACACTTTTTAAAATGTTTTAATTGGTTTGTCATTGCTTTTAATTATGGGGCCAAATATATATATATATCTTTTTAAATTGTATTTTAATGTTTGTAGTTTATGTTTTTACTTTGGCTGTACACTGCCCTGAGTCCTCAGGGAGAAGGGTGGTATATAAATTGGATATAAAATAAAATAAATAAAATAAAGGATGATCTGTCCCCAAGGTAGCTCTTCAGATCTTCCAGTGATGCATATATTTCCACTGTAACTGAGTCCTTCTACCTTGCCACAGATTGTTTTCTCTTTCTTTTTCAATATTATGGATTTTCAATAATGTATCCAAAATGTGAGCCTAATCATTTGTACCTCAAGTGGGAACAATGGATTGATTTGTTCTGTGATCTACTCTCAAGGGTCTTCTCCAGCATCGAAGTTCAAAAGCATAAATACACTTCCTACCGTTCCTTCAAAGTCAACTTTTGATTCCATTGAGTGTCACAGAGAAGACTATTTCTGGGCAGTTCTGATATGTGAGGGTATACACTTATCATGGCATCTGAATTTCTTTTGCAAGGCCTTCATTGCTACCCTACCAAGTGCTAGACTATGGCATATTTCTTGCCAGTTGGTTCTTTCATTGTGGATAAACTATAAAATATAGTTTTATATTTCATATTTGGTATTTCGGCAGTGTCTTCTACTTCACTCAAAGATTAAAATGCTGAATTATTTATAGACAGTGTTGTACATCAGATCAGACCATTTGCTCATCAGGCCCAATCAATACTGTTTATACTGACTAGCTACTCTCTCTACAAGTTTCCAAGCTGAAATTTATTTTCTAGCATTTGATTCTTTTAAAATGAAGATACAAGAGTTCAATTCTATAAGATAATTTCCATTCTGTAAAGCCAGTAATCCTATATATTCAATGCTTAACCATAATAAGTATGGAAGTTCAATTTCCTACTGAAGAACAACACAAATTATATATTCTTTAGGACAGTCAGGTTTGCAGTATCAGGAAATTGGACGCTATTAAATATATATTGCTTAAAATACTTCTAGAGGTGTTCTTCTTGGCCTTTGGATTCCAGATATATTGTTGACACACTGACATTTTTACCATCTTGGAGCTCTTTATAATGTTTGATAAAATCTGAAGCACAGAGAGCAGCAGGCTTGCCAGAACAAGATCTCACATTACCCCTATGAACCATGCAGCTGTGATACTACAATGTTGCTTGAATTGCAGGTTTGATCCTTATGCTTTCAGCTGCTGTCAAGAGGTGTGATCAGGCATTCTGAAAACTTGACATGCCTCATATTGCTGGGATAGAGTTGGCAGGTGCTACCTACCCAATGTGGTGCTAGGTTTGACAGATAATTAAGGGCATGTTACCAGAAAGTCTGAGATAACATTTGAGGCAGTTGCATCTGAAATGTCTCAGCAACATTGTATTCCATCTGTGTGCTTTGCTTTGGAAAAAGCATAAATAATTAGTGCTGCACAAAAGTTTAGAAGGGATTTGAGTAGCTTCTAGTATTGAAAAGACTTAATCATGTATCCATTAAAGCAGCTTTTCTCAACCTGCTCCTTTTGAGATATGGGTTTGCAACACCTAGAATTTGCAAGCAGGTTAGCCATAATTTGCTAAGCCTTCCTAAGGTGATCTGGATGTCACAAATTCATCTGTGGTCTAGGATTGCTGTCTTTCATTGTTCATTGCTCTCCAAATGTATATCAAATCTTTTTTTTTTTTGCACTGAAACCATTTTGCCCCTCTCTTTTCATGAATGATTTATATGCTCACCTTACCCATAACTTTTTCTTAACAATCAATCCAAACTTTTTTGTGCATCATAAATATACAATAGGACATCTGTCTAAGTCCACTTTGTAGACAGAATGGAACAACTTGTTGCTGATGGAGAGCTTACTGCCAGCTGAAGTTTTGTGATACTCCTGCACCAGTCCCACATCATCAATCTTATTCATTTCTGGTGAGTTAGATCTTTCAGCAGTAAAATATACTGCTGAATAAAATGCTTTATTGCAGCTTTCTTCCACATAACTGAAGAGTGGTAGCAGCGAATAGATGCATGACTATATGAAAATTCCATTCACAAATCTGTATCAAAATTTATTGTGTTTAGTCAGAAACTCATGAAAGATCTAATCAAAACAAAATAGCATAAATCAAAGAGCCAAGCCTACTTCATAATTTAAATTAAGGAAGCGAGACTCTGAATGTGCTTCTTACCAGTTTTTTGGTTCTTTGCTTCTTACAAATCTTCAGGATTTGTTATGATGTTGTGAGCTTTCATCCAGGCACGTCACAAAATACTTGCTAGGTACTGATAGGCAGTATACCCTGAGCAACTTACTGAAAAGAATTGTCAGAGATTGTCTTTAGGAAAAGCTTATCATACTTCAAGTCAACAAGGGTCTGATGCTGGACAGGGAAATGTGCTTAATAGGGCTATAAAGTTTTTGATCTAATTCTGAAAAGGTGCTTCAAAATGTTTAGCAATGAGAACATACTACCTGTGTGAAATGGCTATGTTTATTTCTGGGGTTGTCTGACTTCTTTGAAATGTTGAAGACATTTAAGACTTCCATCCACTCTCATGTACATGAATGTGCAACTGAACGTACAACTCCGCACAGCGGTAATCCTTTATAACAGTATAACTTTATACATGCTTCCTTTGATGAATTGATATTAATAGGCATTATAATTTTTTAAGTATAGAGGGTATCGAAAATATATATTTGTTCAGAAATTTTGTATTACTTAAGTAACACACTTAGATTACAGGGTGCATAACACTTCATAATGGTATTGTTTAAAAGCTCAATGAAATTAATTATCTCTCTCCCTCCCCACAATTTTAAACATCATAACATGACTGGCATTGATAAATGTTCTAAAATGTCACACCAAACAAATCAACCAACTATTGATCTGCTGTCGATATCACATTTACAATAGTTTTGATATTTCATACTGTCCTTGCTCAATAGACACCGACACCGTTTCAGTATTTCTATTAAAATAACATTTCAACAGACTTATTATTTTGCTTCAGTGTGGCCAGCATTTCACTTTATATCTGTGGAGTTTTGTTTACCTGCAAACTTCTCTTCTGAGACTTTTATGCCAGCTTTATGATGAAACTGGTACAAAGCTGAGAAACATTGTAAGATTATAGAAGATGAAATCTTGAAGAGTTTGCCAAATTCATTGAGTTCCTTAATAATAAACAACCAAGTACGCAAACATATAATGTCCCAAAGATGCTTCTCCCTGCCCTCCAAGAGGCAACTGGACTTTTTGGTTTTTTCTTTGAATATATTTCATTTCTCATCCAAGAAGCTTCTTCAGCTCGGATTCCTTGCAGACAGCTGGTCATTTACATTCTTTTAGAGAGTTGTTGAGCCATCTGGAGGTTTATCTGTGTTGCTGGGGTCACCTGAATGGTACAAATGGGTGTAGAGCCTTCTTGGAACTGTTGAAAGGACTTGTTGTAGTCTGGAGATAGATGATGTTGTATCCCCCCCCCCCCCCCCGTTGAGAGAAGGCTGTTCAATTTTGATATGGATAGTCTTTTTGATCTCTCTTCCAAACCAGTGGTCTTCTCTGTCCAAAATGTGGACTTTACTGTATTCAATAGAATGGCCTTTGTCTTTTAAATGCAGATGGACTGCTGAACCAAGTCCTGATGGGTTTGTTCTCCTATGTTGCAAATGACCAGGTGTCTGCAAAGAGTATAAATCCTTCCATTCCCCACCATCCAGTCAGAACTGAAGAAGCTTCTTGGATGAGAAGTGAAATGTATTCAAAGAAAAAACCAGAAAGTCCACTTGCCTCTTGAAAAAAAAAGCAGGTTTGGGACAATCATGACCTGGATGACTGAGAATCTCCATAGACACAAACACATAATAGTCTCCTAGTGACTTCATGCACACATCCACCTTTTCCCCATTGATAGCATCCTAGAGGCACCTTTACAGTAGATATTCTAGGCAGCTCATGACCCTTACAATGCTTTGTTGTGAACAATAAAATCTTATTGATGTCATTATTTTCTCTACAACATGGATTTTTGGTGAAGGACTAAACCCCACAGGGCATCTACAAGAATCTGATTTCTGATTTTAATTTCTTGTGGTTCCATTTGTACTGATCCTTGCAATGAGAAAAAGACAAGGTATGAGGTATTATGAGACCACTGCTACCTCTCCTGCCCAAAATATTTAAATTATAAGATCCTGAGACATTTTGATTGTTTAATGTACATATGACAGAGGATTAAAAGGAAAACAACCGCCAAACATATCCTATCAAATGCTCCAGTTAGTGAGACTAAAAAATAATTTACTATTTTTAGGATGAATACAGCCCAATAGGAAAAAAGAGACAGATTAGGAACGGCCTAATAAGAAAGGCCTGGGAAAAGCACAGATTGGGTGCCATGTATGATGAGGGTGATATGTGAAAACAAAAGAATTCTACTTTTTTTATAGTGATAACAATAGCCCTTAGACTTATATATCACTTCATAGTGCTTTTACAGCCCTCTCTAAGTTTGCATATTGTCAGCATATTGCCCCCAACAATCTGGGTCCTCATTTTACCCACCTCGGAAGGGTGAAAGGCTGAGTCAACCTTAAGCCTGGTGAGATTCGATCTGCCAAACTGCTGGCAGCCAGTGATCAGCAGAAATAGCCTGCAGTACTGCACTCAAACCACTGTGCCACCATGTCTCATTCCTGTTTTATCATTTAAAATCCTGTATAAATGTTCAGTTTGCACAAATGATGAACTTACATCTGTATAATGGAAATATGGGCTTACCTGAATGGTTCACACATGTTTACAGAATACAACAAACCCAATAGGTGGAAACTTTCCCATTACATGGCAGAACTTTCTACATACTGGTATATGTTCTGTGAAAGCATGTGTGGAAAAAGATAAAGCCTGGGGATATATTCCTGTACTTAATTTCCCCCATATAATCACTTGTTATTTCCTGGCAAGCATCTTTATTTGATTTACTAAAATTGTCTTTCAAATCAGATGGATGTTTCCCGTATTACAATCCACTGAAAGAGAACGATGCAATCTCCACTGTTGTTAAACTATTATCCAACTGCTTCAAAGCCATTATCTTTGTGCCAGACCCAATTGTAATTTTCTTTTCTATATCCAAAAGTCCACATGCTCAAATCAAAGTATCTTCTGAACACTTCCAGCAATTTTTCTATTACATATTATTCTTAAACTTCCTTTACTTTCCTTCCACAAGAGAGAAAGTTTACAGGCAGTAATATTGGAAACAAACATTTTTATCAGAACAAAAAATGTTAAGAAATATTCCCCTCACATTAATTTTCTACCTCTGGAAACTAAAACAATGCCAACTGAGAAACCAAAGTCAATAGGTGACACTGTATTTATGTAGTTATTTTTTTAAAAAGAAAATCTATGTGGCATTTTGCTCTCCCTCCCAAAAGTCTCCCAAGCCAGTTTATAAATCAAATAAAAATGAATACAAATACATCAATCAAATAATCAGAACAGTAACATAGCAAGGTCATAAAACAAATGGGTCAGTTTAAAAATACATCACCACAGTAAGAAATTAAAAGTGAGAAAAACACAGCTGTGATTAAAAAAAACGCAAGAGAGAAGAAGTCAAACCTGTTTTAGTTGCTTGATTTTATACAACCTATCAGGAGAACCCCTGAACCCAAGTCTCCAATACTGCATGCAAAGCTCAAGCAGATTATTTCAGAAAAAAGCTTTCCTTCACAAAACTGACCCCACCCCCCACAAATCATATGTGGTTTCTTATTTAACTATGAAATACAATGGGGTGCTTTGAAAGCAGCCATAAAATACCATCTCAAACATGTCTACTCAGGTTCAAGTATCACCATGAAGATAACTTCTAATAATTAGATTTAAATGAGTCAAATACAAAATTTATTGAAGGAAAGTTTGGCTATAATTTTTTGTTTTAAAAAATTTAAACAAAATAGCATAATAAACTTTGTTCGCTATTCAAAATTGTTGGCAAACTCTGTGTTTCTCATGTAGGATCAAGTATGGTTTTGTTCAGGCACAAGGAAGAGGTGGGACAATACCACATCCAATCGTGATGTTGCATGTATGTCATAATCTTCTTCCAAGTATCTGACCACAAATGAGCATCTTTACAGCAGGATTGTATGTGCTAACTGCTGCAATTGAGTTATGATTTCATGATTATAGGTATTTTTTCAAAATCCTGGATAAAATTTACTTTTTCATTAGTTGAAACTAGTGCCTTGAAGGATTGGAAAGTGAAGTCCTTGGTACTTTCTGACCTTGGTTGCTTGCTGATGATGTTATCTAGTTGGATAATGAAACATCTGCAAGCAAATAACCAAGCTCAGAGAGCATCAAGGACTCCACAGTTCAATCCTGAACTACAGATATTCTCTTCTATTGGACTGAAAAATTGAAACTTGCCCACTGGTATAATTAACATCATTACTCTAATAAATACTCTAATAAATACTCTGTGACAAAACATTTGGAAAACTTTTCATAATTTATATTTTTGCTACGAATGACCTTTACACATAATTCAGAGTTCCTATCTAGGATCAATCAAATAAACATAGACTCAGAAGAAACCATCCAGGCTGTCAAATTCAACCTCCTTTAATCAGGAATCCAGATTAAAGAATTCCAAAAGGATGCCTATCTAGCCTGCAGGAATACATCCATTCTAATTGGTACAACTTCTAAAATTAGACAGAGTACAGCAGCTGTTTAAACAGCAGTTGCTGAAAGGCAAAGGCACAGAGTGGAGACAGATTTAAAGCCTTTCACATGTATTGGACTATAACTACAGTAGAACCATATAAAACTCTAAAAGATCAGGGGGCAGACTTCATTTAAGACTATCTTCTATTTTCTTCTGGGTGAATTCTATGTCAAGCGTCTACTTTCTGGTTTTCGTCCAGTGAAGACAAAAGCTGGTGAACAATTTATGGGAAAGCAAAAAGATGGTACATTAAAATACTCTTTGTATTATATTAATTCACTGATTATTTTTGTTATTTTGGATGATGATGATAATGATGTGATGATGGTGATGATGATATCAATTCAGTTGAGTCTGACTCATGGAGATTCCATGGCCATGTCTCTCTACATCTTCTGATCTTGCACTATTTCTTTGAGGTTTTCTATGCTCTGGCTGGTGTCAGCTTTGATGGTCCAGCCACCATGTTCTTTGATGGCTGCTTTCTTTTTACTGCTAACTCTTCCAAACACAATTGCTTTCTCCAGGGTATTTATTGGCATGACATGGCCAAAGTAAGTGAGATGCAATTCTGTGATTTTGCCTTCTAGTGACATGTTTGGTGTTATGTTCTCCGGTACTTGCTTGTTAGTCACCTTTGCTGTCCAAGGAATATTCAGGAGCCTTCTCCAGCATCACAGCTCAGACAGTTTGATTTCCTTCCTTTTTTGCTTTTCTAAAGTCCACCTTTCACAATCATAGGTAGCTATAAGGAACACAACAGAGTGAATTAATCTACATTTGGTTGTCAGGCTGATGTTCTTGCTTTTCCATATTTGGCTCATGTTCATCATTGCTCTGCGACCCAGTGCAATTTAATGTTTTACTTCTGTGCTGGCTACACTGAATACAAATGATCAAATAATGAACCAGATTTCAACGGCACAAGTGCCCTTGTTAAAAAAAAAAGATCCAATTTTATTGCCTGGTGTTGTGAACCTCCATGATTAAATTCAGTGGAGGTTACTTGTAGGTAGGCATTGATAGTACTATACTACAGCAGAAAGAAATCTATTGAGAGGTGCTCATCAAGGAATGTAATCACTCCCTATCTGCAGGTTTATAAGACCACTTAGTTGTTAAGGATTTATTATTTGATGGTTATTTTGATGTTTCAAGACACTGAATAAATCATTTATAAGAAAAAACTTCCTACACAGGAAGAGACATTTTATTTGATCTGCTTTCAAGCAAACATCAATATTCCAGCCTACTTCACTCAAGGTATTTATATTATTGTTTGTTCTCCCATGGCTGGTAGATTTGTTTCATTTTCTACACACAACAATGCCTGATTCCTTCTTCCTAGCCTTGTAACCTTGAATACTGAAGAGTTTGATGCATTAAAATGAATCATCATATAGAACACACACATATACACACACACAGTTTTTACAGATATTTAAAAATTGTACCATAGTGACTGTAACCATCTTGGAATATCTAAATATATACCTTTGCATTCCCACACACAAACTGTCTTCAGCTGATTTATATCCACTGAATTTCACAAAGTGATATTCAGGTAAAAATCTTTTTAAAAGGATACTATAATTATTAGTATTAAAGTCTAAAAAAAAAATTGAGAGTCACCCTTCAGCCATTCCTTGAATATCTGCCATTCAAAGGGTAACACCATTGAAGTCAATTGCCTAATGCATATCTGAAATATAATCACCTTTATTTATTCAAGAGTACTTGAAACCTTCCACTTAAGCCTCAAGGAGATAATATTTGGTGAAACAATTGAAGGTCCCTTCTTCAGACAACTCAATTTGGCAAATGGCATCAGGTAACGCAAAAGACAGTACCAAACCTTGGTCTTTGTGTAAGAAGAAATTTATGTGATTTATGGAATCCAAGTTAACTACCCATAAGTTGGGAAAATGTTGGTTATGAACTATTTATGGGGATGAGTAAAATAACAGATTTCTCTTTTGAATACATGTTTTATTGATACATTTTTTTTGATAAGGATAAAAAATTCCATATCCATCCATATCCGTGTGTTGTCTGGGCATAGTTGGTTTTAGATAGAAATACAACAATAATCATCATAATCATCATAATAAATATATCAATATTAATCACAAAGTAATAATACAATTAGTTTATCCATCTTGAAAAATGTTCACTACAAAAATTTTTATTATCTTTTTAATCTTTTTAGTTTCTAACCTCTGTTTCTGTTAGTTAACCATTGGTAAAACAAGTCCCATGTTAAAAAATATTCTGAAAATAACAGATTTCTCATTGGAATGAGGATGATTCATACTAAATGGGGATTCCTCCATTGTATTGTGATAGGAGGGACAGTGTGTTATTGGAGAAATTGGCTTTTCCCAAATTATGACTGAAACAATCCCATGACAATTCTATGAATTCTGATGGAAGCTTCCTTATGGTATAAACATTTTCTGATTTACATACACACACACACACACACCAGCTACAATCTGCCTGCTGAGAATCCCACCAGATCAGACTGATATAACAAAAGAAGGTTCTTGACAGAAATCAAGGGAAACAGTGTAACTGCTTTCCTGTTTCCAACCTGGCAATCAGTGAAAGTTGAGTTTGTGGGCTTGGAAACGTCAATCTTCTTGACTTATTCAAGACAGTGGGTTTTTAGCTTACAGATGAACTAATGAATAGCTTCAGACTTTGGCTAACTATTAGCAGCAGTAATTAATATTTGCACTTCATTAGCACCTTTCATCGAAGAACTCAAGTACCTTAAAGGCATTAATTAATGAAGCTGCTCACCTATCAAGTGAACCAGGTAGAAGAAAAATAGGGAACTCATTTTCTTTGTGGGAAAAAAATACACTAACCTGGTTTTATTTCAAGGAATATTTAAAGTGTACTGTATATGTGCTAGAGTAGTTAGAGCTGCAACTGATTTTTTTTGAAGGAAGTTTTTTTTAATGTAACAGGATGTACATTTTCCTTAAAGCATTATAAATGCTTGATATAAATCTTCAGCAGTCAACTAAAAAAAAAAATCTGTGAATTGAGTACTGAAAAAACAGATCGCATCATTTATTTATTTATTCTAACAATAACAAGTTATGGTAATTTTTGGGTGCTTGGTTTGCATTTTTCAAATCAGAATATGCATTTTCTCTAGAAGTATAGCATCATTCTGCATACTGTTAGACAGTTAAGTAATCACCATAAATTCTTTCCTACTGAGTCGTATTTACATTTTTCCCTGTTAGGGCCAAATTGGATATCATTGGGATTGAAATGTATGTTTCAGTAATATATCCCTGTATTACAGGTAGAGTTTCTATTTTTAACTATTACACTGGAGGTAGCACAGCTACATTTGTGAAATGCTAAGTGCTAAAATACGTAAATGTTACTGCTTTGGGCAAAGAGACTTTCAAGTGAAGAAACAATTGAGTTGTCCAACTCTCCCAACCTAGCATCCATTAGAAGTTTTAAGATTGTAAAGCCCCAATCATCCCTTTGATAGTTATAATATCAATACACTTGAAGAAGTTGGAGAAAGTTAGAAAAGGCCATGTCCGAAATATTTAGAAGCCTAAATGTATCTGCTATGTCTAGGTTTTCCAGGAGTTTTTATGCTCAAATATTTCTAAAAGTTTTATAATATAGGAACTCCTATTCCAATTACCCACAAATAGTGGTAGCTCAAACAAAAAACAGCAGAGGTCAAAAAATTAAGGCCTGGACCATTTTCAAAAAAAATACTCACAGTTTATTTGGGGTTATTGTTTGCCTGGATAAAAAAGCCCCTTTCCAGAATGTTAATGATATAGTTGTGAGATAACCAAGACCGGTTATGAAGCAGAGCGTAGAGATTTTGCACACGGAAACGGTTCTGAGAGTAGTTGTGAATAAATTGCGTACAAACTGGTTTTTAAAGTAGTTTACTTATAGAGCAAAGCAAATTCATAGTCCTTTTACCAATCCAAGTCTTAGCCATGCATAATCAATCCAGGAATACAAAACTTCTTACTGGTTCATAAAACAAGACATGAATCATTCAGGAACAATATAAATAGTCCATAAAAGCAGTAATAAATAAACCCTGATCAAACTGACCATGTAAAGAGACCAAAGATATCTACAACATAGCAGCAGGTAACAATATGGTATAATGTCCACACTGACCACAATCAAACTCTCCTTAAATACAGTTGCTACAGAGCTCATCCAATCAGGATACAGAATGACTCAGCAATACTCTTAAAGCTATATTCTACATATTCATAATGTAAAGATATAACGTTGACTTATAAATTACCTGGTCAACTAGTTAGGCAATGACTATTTCCTAACACAGAATGTTCTTAAAAATACCATGACATCTAATTCTTTTTACATGACACTGTTACAGATACATTATTTGTCCTGGTGATTCCCATCATGCTTTGGGGAGAATGAAGCATCAAGGCCCAGTTATACTATTTTATCTGTGTCATTTCTTTTGGAGAAGGATCTGGGAATCAGGAAGGAGGTAGCGACTTGGCACAATAATGATGTTGTTTGGAACCCTGTTGAGAACAGCTCTTTATTCTTGGCCCCCAAAACTCAATCCATGCTGCAAGGAACAATGGGGAAATGCAGCTATTACTAAGCAATCAGCAAAATTCATGATGACCCACCAAGGACATGCTGAGAAGAATACAGGCAATGGAGAAATGAATGGCCCAATACCAGTGAAGTGACGCTGACAAACACTGTGAAACTAGGTGAGGCAATACTGTGTCTGTTGCTCTGCTTTCCATCTAAATCCACCCAGTTAGTTTAATTGAGAAGGGTGATAAAAAAATGGCAGTATTATAGAAATCAGGACAAAGCCCAGACTTCTAGATATCTATGGAAGTAACGATCACATCACCATTTGCAGCAGCACTGGAAAAGAGTTCTTTCTTGAATGTGACTCTGAGGCCAAATAATATATTCACCCATTTGTACAGTCGCATATGCCAGCAGTCCCTTATAAAGATGAGCTTAAACAAATGAGTATTTATCTCACTCTTAGGTCCTCCATACTTTCATAACCTGAAGTGTCATACAGTTTTTGACTTCTTGTGCAGTTGTGTTTTGAAGAGATTCTTTGCTGAGGATCTGCTCAGTGCTCCCCTGGCTTTGTGAAAAAATAAAACAGAAATAACTTGGTGGAAATTTTAAAGAGGTACAGTATAGAAATGCTGGAATTGATAAGCATGATGATGGCCCTGATCTTTCCCCAGTTCAGAGTCTCAAAGCAGGATCACTAGTACATATAGCCTCTTAGGATCTTGCAAGATGAGAAGTGGAGATTTGTCCTTTGATTGTATTTACACCACTGAATGGAGATACGGATAGAATAGATAGAATATAATTCTTTATTGGCCAAGTGTGATTGGACACATAAGGAATTTGTCTTTGCTGCATATGCTCTCAGTGTACATAAAAGGGGAAAAAAAGAAAAAAAAGTACATTCATCAAGAATCATAAGATACAACACTTAGTGATAGTCATAGGTTACTAATAAGCAATCAAAACAGAACAATATAAATTGTAAAAATATAAGCAACATGGTTATAGTCATGAGTGGGGGGAGATCGGTAATAGGAAGGATGAAAGGAATAATAGTAATATAGTCTTAGTAACTAGTTTGACAGTGTTGTGGGAATTAATTGTTTATTAGAGTGATGGCATTCGGGGGAAAAACTTTTCTTTTGTCTAGTTGTTCTGGTGTGCAGTGCCCTATAGCATCATTTTGAGGGTAGAAGTTGAAACAATTTATGTCCGGGATGTGAGGGGTCTGTAGATATTTTCTCAGCCCTCTTTTTGACTCATGCAGTATACAGGTCCTCAATGGAAGGCAGGTTGGTAGCAATAGTTTTTTATGCAGTTCCAGTGGTGGGATTCAGCCAGTTCGCACCACTTCGGGAGAACCGGTTAAATTTCTGAGCAGTTTGGCAAATTGGTTGTTGGAAGAAATCATTAGGGCAGAGAACCGGTTGTTAAATTACTTGAATCCCACCACTGTGCAGTTCTAATTATCCATTGAAGTCTCTGTCTGTCTCATTCGGTTGCACAGCCAAACCAGACAGTTATGGAGGTGCAGATGACAGACTCAATAATTCCTCTGTAGAACTGAATCAGCAGCTCTTTGGGCAGTTTGAGCTTTCTGAGTTGGTGCAGAAAGAACATTCTTTGTTGTGCTTTTTGATGATGTTTTTGGTGTTAGGTGTCCATTTTAAGTCTTGAGATATGAATGAACCTAGAAACTTGAAGGTCTCTACTGTTGATTCTGTGTTGTCTAGTATTGTAAGAGGTGGTAGTATAGGAGGTTTCTCCTAAAATCTACCAGAAGATAGGATACCTGCAAAGCAATTGTTTAAAAAACAATGACATACCTACCAACATACCTACCATACCTACTATAGACAAAGTTTACATTCCTGTCCATATAACTAAGAAAATTATTTTTAATACACAGACTGTTGTAGACTGTAACCCGATTTTCATTTATTGTAGTAATTCATTCTGTAATTATCATTTTAATCAATTATGTCCATGTGTAGGAAAAGAGAGAACAGTATTTCTAAAATAACACTGGGCAGAAATGGATATAACCTGAAAATAAAGTTTAAGCCCATAACAATGAGATTGTAAATGTAACCACATAATGGTCAGATAAGGTGAAAAAAAAATAAATTTATTGGTTTTGCACCATTTTATAAAATAGTACTGCATAGAATGAATGAGAAGAAGATTATGCTTTGCATGGTGTCTTGAAGTTCATGTGGATATAGTGACAATAATTATGATGAATGTGTTCTTTATTCCAAGATTGAATTCCCTTTTTGCAGAAGGATATTGATACCTATATAATGAGAAATCTACCCACCAAGATTCTCCAAATCATTCAAGGAGCCCCTCTGGATCCATTGCTTTGAATACTGAGGCAAAAGCATCTCCTGAAAAGTCAGCATTATTTATTTCAGGACCTTTCCCAATCTTCTAAACATTCACAGAAGTCTCTTCTGCCAGAATCTGTCCTGGTTTGCAGAAGTGCTTTACTGGTTTGATGAGAACCATGTCTAAGATACCACATATAAGCAATTTGGTTACATGCCAATGAATTAAAAAACATAAGAGGACTCAACAAGCCTGAAATTGCATTGTGTTACCTCTCATTTCCAGTCATGTGACTCCATTTGCTAGACACTCTATTGTAATGCTTTAAAAGAGATATCTATGTTTAAGTATTTTTCAAAATAATATTTGTATTCAACAATTACAACATTCTGTTGGGAGGACTAGAGAATCAGCTTAATTGTTTGGAATACTGCAAAAGATACAAAGCATTAGGTCAGGGATGGTTTGTGAAATTGTGGCAATACACACAGCAACCTCAATTCTTAACAATGCTATTGTTTTTATGTGGTTTATGTACCTGTATTTCATCTTTCTGTACAATTAGCAGGCTCCTCATGGGTTACAAAATCTTATAAGTGGGTTTACGCTGACAACATGTCATGGAGACTTTGGGCAAAGAGTATACTTTTTCTTAATTCCTGAAGCAGGAGAGGTTATGAATTTTTGGAACCAATGTCTAAATGGATAAATGATGGATGAAAATAAATGCCTCAAAATTTGGACTGAATCTACAAAAGGTGGAGATATTTTGTGCTTGACAGTTCTGGGGTTCAGGAAACCAAGTGTCTGCTTTAAATGCAGTTGCATTTTCTTCCAGGCTGCCATATTAACTTAGCTTAGCAACGTGTCATCGCAAGTTTGACACTCCTGTATAAGGGTGACTGATGTGTAGCTTTTTGCTTCAAACTGGGAGATTATAAATTCAAAAACAGAACAATTCAATTTGATTTGGGTTTGTACTTCAAGATATGAAGGTAAACTGTTTTGATCTGAGCTCCTTTGAAATACATTTTTACAAGACATGTGTCCATTGGTCTTAATTGGAAAGCAAAAAACCTCTACTCTCCCCTCCCCCTCACCTCTCTCTCCCCTCTCCTATTTCATTTTATCATGCCTTACCTACTGTATCTTGCCTTCCCTTATCTTACCCTACCTTATTTTATCACTTTATCTTACTTTATCTTATCTTGATTTTGTTTTATTTTGACAGAATAGAGTTTAAATAGCAGGGATAACAGAATAAAAATTGCAGAGAAGTTTAAGTCTGTCATCTTTCAGTGGGAGATTTGCAAGGTTTTCATCACATTACTTCTTAAAATATTCTTTTCCATCTCTTTTAAGGCAAAGATAGGGATAAGGAAAGACAATACCCCAGCTTCTGGATAGTCCAGTAAAGAGTTCAGCCTATAGAATTGAATCGCCTTGTGTCTTTTTTAAGGCTGGAAGGTTAGGGGAGCCATCTAACTCAGGAAGAAAAGAGTTGCAAAGTCTGGCCTGCCAGAGAAAATGATATCATCAGGCCTCTGTTTTGAAGACCCCAGCAGTAAAAATGTTATCCTCTTTACTTTGATCCCTAGTCTTGTTCAGGTATTTGACAGCAAAAGTACCTTTGTCTAATATTTTTTTTTACTGAGAAGCAAGACAAATCTCGGCAACACAAATATTTGAACAAATATTAAGGTGGTTTCTTGAAAGACTGTGAAACAATGAGAATACAAATGGGGCCGAGATTGCATTGAAGGTGAAATGAAGAAATAAAGCTGTACAATTTAAGCCCTTTTTGTGAAAAATTTGCTTCCTATTAATATGATTCAACTAAATTCTATTCAAAGAGATTCTGTGTCACTATGCAATTATCTTTTCCTTTTCACACATTTCAAATTTTGCTACATGATTCTTCTTTTGCAAAAAAAAAAGAAAAAAAAAAGAAAAAAAAGAAAATATGCATACAGTGTATATAAATGTGTATTTTAAAGGAAGTTGTTTGCAAATGTGCAAATAATTAGGTAAGACCTAAAATCAGTCAAGGTGACATTGAAGATAGCATTTTTTTTTTTTTTTTTTTTTTTTTGCCGATGGATAGACAGTGGTTGGAATAGGCAGTCTTTTGAATAGAGGTCATCTTTAAAGCAGGGCACAGTCAACCCATTGCTCTCTTATATTCTTTTCCATTTTATAAGCAAAGAATTATTGAAAGGAGCTAGAAAGTCACATTTCAGACTGAATGTAGATCAACCCAAATTGATCATTCCCTGCAGTGATGATTGACATTGGTCTTTGAGTAAATTATACCCTTGTATTTCACTTGTAGTTTAGTTGGCCTAGTAAGTGGTTAGTGAAACAAAAGGCAGAGATTTTCTTAGAAAGAAACATTTAAAATGACTGTTACATCCAACTCATTGTTAACCCAAGACTCATCAGCTGATACACTCAAGATTCAATCATCTAATGCCATTTAGCACCTGAAAATGAACTATATTCTCATGTGAAGCATTTAATGCTTAACATTTTATAAATGTCTTTTTTAAGGAGAATGTTTTAGTTTTAGTTTTATATGCTAATAGAAAATATTGAAACGAATGTTTCAAAATACTGTGATTCAGTATAGTATGAGGGTGTTTCTTTCCTCTTAGAAACCAATTATTTCACTTCTAGTTGCTTTTTATTTGCTATCTAGATTTGCTACCTAGATTAAATCCAATACTATTGCCTTATTACTCCATAGTGGTTTTCTTATCATGCCATTTTATTGTAAGTTTAAAGGTATTAAAAGATTAGCAAAAATCTAATGGAGGACGTTCTTTTATTTTTTCCCATTTTCATTCTAGTTTTTTTGCAGTATAGCTCTTATCATTAGACATACTGATGGTTTAGAAGCAGGATACTAAGAGGTGGTAGCAAGGATTGGTCAAAGCTATATATGCCACATGGCCAAATCTATACATATGGTGCAGACTTATTGTTCATTATTCTGGCTGTTTGTTTCAGTTCTGAAGTTTGGCTCAACTACTTTTCTGGAGAGTTTTCTTAAATGTGTGCTTTGGAATCCCATGATTTATTGGGCTAATAGGAAGAATTAGAATCTGTTAGACCAGGGATGTCAAACTTTATGTTGTCACAGTGGCATCACATGATAAATCAGGACTTTCCCCCTCTTCACTAAACTGGGTGTGTGATACATGTGATACATCTGCTCTGCAGGCCAGGAGTTTGACAGCCCTGTGTTAGACCTTTCCGGGTGTGTTGGGATTCCAGGTCCCAGAGTTCCCTCAAACACAGCCACTGTTTTGGGAACTATAATCCCAATACAACAGGTGAGTATCAGGTTGGAAGCAATGGTCTACATAGACATTTTTGAGATTCAACAATATTTATTATAGAAATTACAATCCTAATAATGACTATCTCCCTTTTTTATTACTTGTTTGTAATTGTTTTTTTGCAATTACATGGAAAATATCAGCACTGCAAACAAGTCTACAGCATGTATTGTATGATTACATATCATGTCAAGTCAGAATAAGATAAACAGCTGTATGAATCTGCTTATACAGAAATCAGCAGTTATAGAAACATGTATATGGCACTATATATCTTTGCTATATGATCTCTGGATGATTATGGTGCAACCAGGAACCAAAAAAGAGAATATTAGTCATGAGGAGCAAGAAATAAAGAAGTCACAATCCTCATCATGAATGGATACATGGGAGAGAGAAGTTCAAAAGGCTTTTTAAATGCATTCAAAACCTACTTTTTGTCTTTGAAAATCATTTCTCATGAAAATTCATCCGACTACTAGTCTATAATTAGTTGTTCTTTTTAGTCACTTTATGAAATGCAAGTCTCTTAAGATCCAATATAAGATAACATTAAAATAATTAAAATGCAACAATTAACTAGGCAGCTCTGTTCGAAACTACAGTGCCTTGAAACTGTTTCTCTGGGAAAAAAAAGATGCTTCATTACACATATTTCACATGGAATATATTGTATTCATGTGTATATTGCAGGTTTCTTATGAAAATCTATAAAATAAAAAGCAGTTTTTATTTTTTTAAAAAATCAGAATTGTCTACTGTGCCACTGATGTGTTATATAGTACAGAGATTTCAAAATTGACCTTCCTTGGATTTTGTGTCATAACTCCCATGATTGTGCGCTGTTCCAATATGAACAAATAACCAACAAGGAAATAAAAGGATTCGTAGACTTTCAAGATCAAAGTGGAAGTTCATTTCCTCGACAAAATCCATATAGCCAGTATGATGAAGTTGCCTGCAGATGTCAAGTGCACCAGCAGTGGGTTTCAATTTTCTTCGCTACCAGTTTGCCATTGGGATCGCGTGGGTGCACAGTGCTTCTGTGCATGCGCAGATCATTTTTGATGACATCCGGGTGGGTGGGTGGAGCCTCCCGCCGCTGCTGCTACTGGTTTGCCCAAACTGGGGTGAATTGGTAGCAACCCACTACTGAAGTGCACCTACTGGTTGGACCACGGTGCATATCTGAATCTTTTTTGTCTTTTTAAAAATATTGAAACGTGGACACCACAGAGGAAAAAGAAAAAAAAAAGTCAGTACATTTGGGGGAAATTTAGCATTTGCAAGGCACAAAATAAAATCATACTGGGTGGGGCTTTGTTTGCTTAGACATACGGTTTCCCCCCCTCCCTTCTCCATAAGAACAAACTAATTTGAAACGACTGTACGTAACAACTACAGGTTGTGATGTGTCAGTCTGAAATGAAGAAAAAACAACCAAGCCTGGAGAGGAGTAAAGAGTGGATTGTTTTGCTTGAGCAGAGTGGTTGTACACTGAAACCTTCTATTGGATAGGAACCAGTGGTGGGTTGCTCCTGGTTCTCTCCGGTTCTTGCAAACCAGTAGTAAAAGTGGCGGGAGTCTGCTCCCGGACATCTTCATGAATGATCTGTGCACGAGTAGAAGCTTCTGCCTATGCACAGAAGCATGCATAGGCAGAAGCTTCCCATTGCGAACCAATAGTAAAGTTAACTAGAACCCACCCGTGATAGGAATATTTTATTTATTTATTTATTTATTTGTTTGTTTGTTTGTTTGTTTGTTTGTTTGTTTATTTATTTATTATCGGACTTATATGCTGCCCTTTCTCCATGAGGGTGGCTCCATCAGGGTGGCTCACAACAATAAAACCAGTCCAGATTAAAATTCAGACACTAAAGACTAAAATTCCCATTAAAACCCCTGGTGAAACAACCATATTTTAAGGTCACGGTGGAAGGAGCGAAGGTCGGGGGCTACCCAGAGCTCCAAGGGGAGCTGATTCCAGAGGGTAGGTGCACCCACAGAGAAGGCTTGCTCCCTAGAGGCCGTCAGCCGACATTGCCTAGCCGACGGAATCCCAAGTAGACCCTCTCTGTGTGAGCGTACCGGGCGCACATACATGGCAACCCTTTCTTCTGGGAGAGAGAGATAATTTTAGGATGTCTCCTGCAAACACCATGGCTGCTAATAAAAAATAAATATGCTGGAGCAAGTCAGCAGCCCAGCAAATTATCCCTAATGTTGCACCAAGGGGCCTGTTCTTTTTCTGCCCTCCTCTTGTTTTGCTCTTTCTCCCTTTATCACCTCTTCTGTTTTTTTCAGTGACCCAGTGACTCCGCGCAGGTTGGTAGTTAGGAAGTAGGCATTGTATGCTATTGGAACACCTGTACAAGAGCTTTTTTGGCAAAAAAAAGAAGACCTAATTAATAAGCTGCCTGTTCTCTATTCAAGAACATTCTTCTGGGATGTGCTGCAAAGCCAAGATTGGCTATGTCAAAATGAACAGTGCTTAATTTGCCAAGGTATCCGAATGTTACAGAAGAAAGGTGCTGCTATTGAATGCCACTTGCTACTCAGACAGATTTTTTCATGCTGCAGAGCATGACACTGTTAACTGGTAATTTCAGATATAATTTTGCATACAGAATTTGCATCAAAGGGCCATAATCTGTATTTAATATCAAGGTAAAACCTTAAGGATGAAGAAGAAATCATGAAGATCATCAACACTGAATATGCTTTACCTCTAAAACAAAATGCTAACAGTTTTTATTCTTTATTTCAAGTTTTAAAATTTAAATTTAAAATTAAAAAATCAAGTCTAATGTACTTTTCCACCAACCAGAAAGGAGTTCTATCTGAATAAGAAAGGATGAGATAATGATTTCAGTAGTTAAACTTACTTTATTTACTTACTTACTTACTTACTTACTTACTTACTTACTTACTTACTTACTAATTTTAGATATTGCCCATCTCAGTCTCAGGGTTACCCCAGATAGTATATACTTAAAAACATAAAAACCATATAAAGATACAATAATTCTTGTCTTGAACTTGAACTGTTGAGCCCAAAATCCCATTTTAGTTCTTCTCTCTGGAATTGAGTCAATATTGATCTTAAGACTGTTATCCCCATGGCAATTTGCTCATCTGTGGTTGTAATAAAGATTGATAGGTGATTATCCCCAGGGTAATACTAATTCAAATATATCCGAAGAAGAAAAGGGGCACAATCATGGATCTTACTCTTGGGAATGGAGATAGTTCAATGTAGCATCTTGAATTATACCTGGAACATACCAGCAATCAATGCAATTTACAAAGCAGGAGTATCATATTGACAAAGCAAGGCATACCGTCAGTGCCCATGCCACTGCATTATGTTCTAGTTGAAGTTTCTCACTGGTTTTCAAGGACAGCTCCATAGAAATACATTGCAATAGTCAAGTTGTAAGTAGATTAGAACATGAATGATTGTCTGAAGGGCTTCTTGATTTGGGAAAGGGCACTACTGGCACACCAGAAGATGTTGTGCAAATACCTTCCTGCCATAGTTGCTACCTGCCCATTGAGCAGTAGTTATCAGTCCCCTATCCCAGATTATGTATCATTGTTGAATGGAGAAGTGCAAGACTACACCTGGAATATTCCTAATTTCATTGGGTCTAATATCCATAGCCACTCAGCATTATTAGAATTGAAACAGAGTTGGTTTCTCCACATCCAGGCCCATACAGCTGTCAAGCAATGGGACACAGCTTCAACAGCCCTTGCTTGGCCAGCCTGAAGTCAATGGAACTAATTGGGGGTATCATCAGTAAATTAATGTTACTTACCTCAATTTATCTCAGATTACCTCACCCACAGTTTTCATGTAGAAGTTGAGCAGGAGAGGAGAAAGCTTTGAGCTCTGTGGCATCTCACAAAGTGGACAATAGAACAGAAGCCATTCTTTTTGCACTTTCCTCCTAGCTTAACTTCCAAAATGTTGTTGTTGTTTTCCTTTACAATCAAGCAGAAGAAACTTATAGTAATCATGCTCAGCCATACTATTGGTCCTTCTAGACTACAAAATATTTAACAGAATCTGAAGAATTCAACTTCAAATTGATAAGCATTCACTATCACATTTGTTCACAGACATATGAATACCTCCCTTTCCCAGTTCCAACTCAGTGTTTCTTTATAGGAATCTAGGTAAAATTTCAGCTAAATAATTTTTTGTTTTTCTGTATGTCATATGGCAGTTTAGTGGTTCAGTTCAGTGGTTAAACACTGAGAACCAATGAGGCTATGGAAGTGTGATGTCTCCTTTGGACATCTCCTCCAACTCTTCCTCAGATGTCGGCTCGAGGGAGAATGAGATCATTTCTAGCACATCAGGAATTACTGACCCTAAACTGCCAGCAGAACAGGCTTCGGCTGGGAACAGCTTGCAGACCAGTGAAGAGGAGGAGGAGGAGATGCCTGCTGTGGTAGATCTCAGAGTATGCAGGGCAGAGCAATGGAGGTCTGCCAGATTGCTGGGGAAAAGGCCTTGCCCCTCTTGATGAACTGCATTTGATGGGCTGCACTGGCTGCACTTAGCAAGGCAGGCAGAGGGAGGTGTGGCTGAAAGCAAGGTGTGTGGGCCGTGGTTGTGTGCTCGTTCATGTTTCCTGAGACTCTCAATTTCTATAACCCATAAGCTAACATGGATGTACTTTACGTTTTGCCTGGTGGGTTTATGTTCGTTTATTGGACTTACTGTTTGAGCAGCTTGCTCTCTGTGTTATGGACTAACTGGCAATTGCCTGGGGAATTAATCTGGGCATGCTTGTGGTTGGGACATTTATAAGGCAGGGTGAAGAGAACTGCTGAGGGAAGACAAATAAAACCCTCCATAAATCACACTGACGTGTGAGTGTGAGTGAGTGGGGCAGCACAGGAAGCTGTATTTCAAGTGATGTAAATTTTGCTTTCTTGGGCTTTCTCAAGCATGTGTGTATGCAGTATAAATGTAAAAAGAAATCCTCTGAGTTTGGGAATAAGAAGAGCTATTTGTGGAAGAATGCAGAAAAAGAACAGATGGACATTCTGTTTTTATCTCATAAATGAGTAATTAACCTGTTTGTAAGACAAGAGAGAGTGAAAAAGATCATGCATCAAGGAAGAACCACCTTAATATTGTCTCCAATAAAAGTAGAGCTAAAGTACAGAGTCATGCAGTTTCCAAGATTTTCTAACCTAATCAAAATTTATAATAAAGAGTATGGTTTTAATTGCATGGAAGTGGTTGGCACTACTTTGTAGTGCTACCTGCAAACAATGGAATACACTGTAATATGAGTGAGTCTATCAAGTCTTTTGTGGCTGAGTACAATTTCTATACATCATGAATTGGGAGGGAGGGAGGGAGGGAGGGAGGAAGGAAGGAAGGAAGGAAGGAAGGAAGGAGCTCTTTGGCCATTACATTAGTCTTTGTCAAGACAATAGGTAAATAGGAAAAATGTTTGTGTTATTGAAATAACTGAATTATGGTCAATAGAAAGTTATATGATTGCCTTGCTTTGGACATAAGGTTTGATCTCATTGCTGATAAATTCAAGACAAAAATTGAATAAAAAATTATCAGGCCTTGACTTTAGACAGTGGGAAAGAACCATCTCTGTAATGAAATTAGGAGTTTCAAATTCAAATCTATGATGATCCCAGACTTGGAGTACTGTATACCATTTTGGGTCACTACATCTTTAAAAAAAAGGCACTAAAGAGGGAAACCAAAATGATTAGGAGCCAAGACCAATTTCCCTAACATTGAAGCAACAACTATTTATCCTGAAACAAAAACTGGGAGATATAATAATGTATATAAAATCATGACTGACATAGATACAGTTGGGAGATATATTTTCTGCCTTTTTCCACAATCACCTACTGAAATTAAATGCAAGACATTGAATTGCATTTAAAGGCAATTCCAAATATGTTAAGGACAGTCCAGGATTTGGTGTTTGTTTATTCATTTAATCATTTTATAAAGCTGCCCTACCCAGGAAATAATACATGACACTGTACATGACCAATAAAAAATAATAAAGCAATAAGAACCACATAATAAAATGAAATAGAAAACAACCTACTCCAAAACAACAACATTCAAACATATGCAAAGTGCTGGGGGGGGGGGGGAGAAAGTTATCCAATGGGTCATACCTCCCACAGACCTAATTCTTCAGACCCAATACTAGAACCAGGTCATTAATGCATTTAAAAAACAGGAGATACCAGTGTCAGTGTCATGGGGAATGTTACTGCAAAAGGTGAAAACCAAAACAGAGAAGGCATACCTCTTGCGTTCCCTCAAATGGCATTGACTAAGCAGTGGGATCCACTGCCTAACTTATTAACTGTTACTTGAACAGACGGATCAGAGATAGACAGTACTGCAAGTAATCTAGAACTGAAGGAAAAACAGCACCTTGAATTGTAGCTGGAACACACTGGTAATTGTTACCGCTTGAAGCATAGAAGTGCTATGTTGGCATATCTTGTATGCCCATATCTATCCACATGCTGCATTCTGGACCAGCAGAAGTTTGAGTGGTTATCAAGGACAATCCCACTATACTATCCAATTGTAAGGTGATTGAGGTGTGAGTTACCAGAACGGGATCTCCTAATCCAAGAGCACAGGATAGAGTTGTGCAAAGGGTGTCTGAGCCACAGTTGTCACCCATTGTTCAGAATAACAGAATGGAAGGGACCTTGTAGCTCAATTCCCTGATTAGGAAACCTGCTGTCCCACTGTTCAAGAAACCCCATACCATTTCAGACAAATGGTTTTCCAATCTCTTCTTAAAAACTTCCAGTATTTCTGGAGGCAAGTTGTTCCACTGATTAATTGTTCTGTCAGGAAATTTCTCCTTAGTTCTAGATTGCTTCTCAGTTTGATTATTCTCCATCCATTGCTTCTTGTACTGCCTTCAGGTACTTTGGAGAATAGCTTGAAGATGTTCTTTGTGTCAGGTTAAAGCAGCACCTGTGAATCTAGTTCTCTAAAATTACATATTAGGTCTGTTTGGTGCAATGCAACCCTATTTAAAATCAATGATGGAAAATTCACAGACTTTTACAGATTTTAACACCTTGCTCTATGGTATTAGAAAATGCTCAACTGTATTGCACCTTCAGTTGTTAACTTCGATTAAATCAGTTGGATGTTCAATAAGTTCATTTAATTTTGGGAACTTGTATTTTCTTTAATAGTTTTTTTTAATCCTAGACTATTGACAGTCCAGTCTGCAACTCTAATAGCTGTGCCTGCTTTCTACTTTATGACACTATAATTGATGAGTTTTCTTGACAACTTTACATTACTTGCAGGAGGTAAGTCTACCCCAAGCTGTGAAACTGTGAAATGGCTTGCATATTTACTATTAAAAGGTAGAAGAAATCATAGTCCTGTTTGACAGGGGGGTTTTTTTCTACAATGGAGATGATGATATGCATCTCACTGAGGTTTTCCTCATTGACCTGTTTTTTTCCTTGCCTCAATGGATCCACCATCCCATGGAAGAGCTGGAGGAGGTCACACTCACAATGAAGCAAAGTCAGATCAAATGGGTCAGTCTTATTAAAAACAGTTCTGCACCATTGTGATGCAAGCGCCTCTTTTGTATGTGGGTCATGATATCATATCCCAAAGACATAAGTATATCTTATGGCTTTCATCCTTTGATGTAAACAGCAGGAGGCCATAGAGGCCCATGATACATATCAGTCCTTTGCTAATGTATTCAAACCTTACATAATCCAAGCAGAAATGTTTGGGCATGGATCATAGATCTACGGCCTAGAGCTACCATTGTACAATTTCCCTTGCTTTTTCTTTTTTCCTATTCCTGATGCTTTTGCTGACCCTAATATAGAGAATTCACTTTGAACACAAGAAAGACACTCCTCTGATCCCAGTTTAATTCACCTGTCAGCATTCTGAGCAATGCCTATGACATTTCTATGTTTAACTGAGCACCAATGCTTCCGCTAACCTTTCACAGTAGCGGTCTCAGAAAATGCAACTTTTTGCCTATTTCATGGCATTCACTTTATTAAAGGCTGATTAGTCTGAAGCTACTATGTGCTCTCTCAAGAGACTGTATATATTAGGGAGGGAAGCAACACTGTTTTAGTACTAAGATCTGCTTGTTCATCTATAGAATTAGATCTGAGAGGAACTGACATTTCAGTGTCTGAAATGTTACATCTGGGAGTTCTGATAATTAACCACAGCAGTTGCCATGGCTGAACTGGTTATGTTCCAGTAGTACAACATCATGCTTGTAGATTATTCCTGCAGTTTAGAAAAGCAGTTGCAACTAATGAACAATTCAATTATTCTGTATTTCAGATATAATGCATAATTCAATTGCCTCAACCTTTGAAGACACCTTATGATGTTTGATTAAAGTTCTGAATCGGAGAGCTAGGATGATTCTATGCAATGTGGCCATTGGAGTACCATTTTTTCCAAGAAATATCCATGAGCAATTCAGTATTATTTTGTACCAAGATTTCTAGGCTCATTCTGGCTCTGGTCAGTTTACTAGATTGCCATACTGTTGCTTGAAGCCAGGAATTAGAGTCTGATTACAATTTTAAAAAAGAAGGAAAAATCCTTCTGATGACCACACACAAAAGCACAATTTCCAACTGGAACTTTGGAAATCTGAATGTTGGTGCAGAGCTACCACATATTCTTCATATGGCGAGAAAAGCTATTTATCTGGGCCACATGCAATAAAAATAGCATTCTTAATTTTCCCTGGGACAGAGACATATCCTACCTAGATCACTGTCCCTAACACAGATAAGGGAAAACAAAACTGAAGGCACTTTCTTCTTTTGTGAAACACAGAAACGAATGCAGTTATACAAATAAGCAACATAATGGGCAGTAACACTCTCTGATTCATCTGACACAAATGGAAATGGGTGTCAGACTATTCTCCAAAGCACCTGAAGGCAGGACAAGAAGCAATGGATGGAAACTGATCAAGGAAAGAAGCAACTTAGAACTAAGGAGAAATTTCCTGACAGAACAATTAATCAGTGGAACAACTTGCCTCCGGAAGTTGTGGGTGTTCCAATACTGGAGGTTTTAAAGAAGAGATTGGACAACCATTTGTCTGAAATGATATAGGGCTTCCTGCATGAGCAGTGGGTTGGATTATAAACCTCCAAGATCCTTTTCAACGCTGTTGTTATTGTTGTTGCTGCTGTTATTGTTAAATGAAGAGCTGAGCCATTACTAGTTCGTGCTTCTGTTTATGGGAAGGCCTGTTTTGACAGGGCAGCTGGCATTAAACACATGTATGAGGATAATTTTTGCCTGACTTGGACTCGTTCCCTTCGGCACACGTACATATAGGGCAAGTGAGAAAGCATATGTTCATTCCGTCATCTGTACTTGATCCTCCAGAATTGATTTCTTGGCAGAGAGAAGCCCTCAGTGGAATTTCGGAGCCACCTTCCCTCCCACAGATCTCTAAGCATCCTAATTAATATCTGCTGCATGCATTATTTATTGAGAACAGATGTTCACGTTTAAAGAGTGTTAAGAGGATATCCTTTGCTAATCAATTTATTTTAACTGGTTTATGTATTTACTGCAAACAGAATTTGGACTTTAGCTGCCATTTTTAATTACCTTCTACTCATTTCAGTGATGTGTTAATTAGAGAAGCTGTCCAACCACATTTGGTGCCACATGGGAGCAATTTCTGGTAGTTCAGGAAACTTTCTGATCCTAAAAAATTGCTCCCACCTTATTGTTGGTTGCCAATGTTGCAAAAATAGGAGTTGCAGAAATTGTGTAAGTGGGAAGAAGGACTGAACATAAACTCCACAAAGCCACAACATTTTTTTTTAAAAAAGACTGTGTTTACTCAATGCTGACTTTGTATAAATATACAAAAGTATAAAGGCTGTTGCTTAACGCATTGTAAGCCACCCTGAGTCTCTGGAGAAGGGCGGCATATAAATCAAATTAAAAAAACAACAACAACCCCTAGCTGAGCCAGAAGTAAATTGATTCTTTTTTGAATGCAGTCAATATGGGATTCTAGATGCCATATTAAACTGCCTCAGAGTTGTTTATCTGAAACAGTCATAAGTTAGTCACAGGTTTTGTAATTTAAATTAAGGCTTTCTAAAATTCTAATAGTTACACCATGAAATGTAGTAATGCAGTGGAGGGAAGACCTAGACAAACATAAATCACATTAACAACCTAGAATAATTTATTTTTAGGTCAGAGCTAGTAAATACAACATACGTTGCTAGCAACAATTTCCATCTAAAAATGTTCGGATGTAAGTTTGGGTCATTCTGGACAATGACAATTCTTTCTCACATGCTTTCAGAATAAGTTTGAGTTTGTTTGCTAGATAGTATCGAAAAATAGTAAGTGAAAGAGAGTGATTATCTCAGTCCACTGCCTAGTTAAGTTGAAATGCTTAAAATGTAAATCTATTTGATACTAAGTTAAAAAAGGATTTAATTAAACTACTTCAGTTTAACTGAACCGACGAGCCCTGAAGACCCTACTATTTCATCAAGCCGGTCTGACTTAAATTAGTGTTAATTTTAATAGGGGTTTTTAGGGGTTTTAAATTTTACGGCCAAATAGTTTAATTATTTTATTAGTTTTAATTTTTATACGTGATTGTTTTAATATGGCTGTAAACCGCCCTGAGTCCCCTCGGGGAGAAGGGCGGTATATAAATGCAATTAAAAAAAAACTGTCTTGGGATCAATGTAAGATAAAAAGAATAAAGTTGAACCTGAAAGTTTCTTCTTTAAAAAAAATATTTTTTACTTCTTCTATAAAATGGAACAAGGAGAGATTTAGTTTCTGATACTAATTTCCAGAAGAACTGTTACTTCATCTTCCTCATTGTCTGGAAGTTTACAGAGTGTTAGGGTCAAACAAGGCATGAATCTGAGACCAAAGAAAGAGAGAGAGAGAGAGAGCTGTACTCTGCTAAGGAAAGAGAAATGTCTCAATAGAAGGCCATAAATTTCTCCTTAAGTATAGCTGGAGGGTGGTCCTAGACTACTAAAAGACTGGAAAAACAAAGCAGCAGAAAGAAGATAGAAAAGAGGCAAATGCAGCTTTAGGCTTCATCAATAGATTATGTGTAAGATGAGGAAATAATTCTTTTTCTCCCTTTTGCATTGGCAAGACTCCATCCTGAATTCTCTTTCCAGCCCAGTTCTGGGTACAGAATTAAAACAAATTCAGCAAAGTGCAACAAAAATAAACCGGAGGTAAGAAACTAAATCCTTTGAAAAAGAGATGAAAGAACAGGCTAGGTTTAGCCTTGAGAAAAGATGATTGGAGTTATGAAATGTGATCCCATTGCCAAACCGGTAGCGAAGGTAAGTGGAACCCACTACTGATCCAAATAGTCTTTTTCTAGCTGTTCTAGATTCACTGAGAAGGGGGGGATGGCAGGTGGGCTTCTCCAGAATACTTCTGCACAGAGGAGAACACATTTGAAGGGGTTTATTCAAGTTAGCATCCCAAAGTGATGCTAACTGAAACCTCTGTATGGATGAGAATGCAAGCAGGACTAGGACCAAAGATTCCATAATGACATTTCATGCATGCAATTTTACCTTCCCTCATGCAAGCCCTGCTCTATTTCACATTTTAAAATATCTGGATAAATGAAATATTAGCCGTCTATAAGACTCCTCAGAAGAGTCAATTTTGGGGAGTATAATTTTCATTTAATTCTGCCAAGCCACACAGAAATTATTGGCAATTTCCTTCTTTTTAAAAGAGAAAATTTAAAGGTTAGAGCTCTTACTGTGTAAATACTCAGCTGGAATTTAATTGGCTTTGCTGAAGGGCTGCAGAAGCTCCAGAATGTTGTGTGAATACAGAACCATTGTGCCAATCCTAGATCAGGACAAATATCATGTGCAGATGGGGTCTTTAGGCATTTAATGGGGAATAATGTATTGGACTCTCACTTCCCATTTGGATCTGACCATCATCAAATTGCTCCATAAATACATGTTTCACTGACAAAAACAAAAAACAAAAACTACCCAGAGCTTTGCCATTTTCAATCATCTCAGTAGGGCTGCTGCACATTGCAGTTGATCAAGGAAAATGCAATTATTCTTTTATAAAGCCAGACTAAAGGGACAAACAAGATACATATTATTCTACGGTTTGTTTTTGTTGTTGTTGTTGTTGTTGTTTTAGTACTGTGCAAAGATAGCTTTCCCAGTTTGGGTGGCTTAAATTAAAGCATAATTGGTGGCCTGATTTTTAGTGCAAGCCTCTTATTGTTTCTACTCAGGACTAGGAAAAATATGAAAACTTGGCCAATTATGTATGGTTCTACTTGACCTGTAAAGCTTGTATTCTGACATTTTCATCAGAAAGCTATTTTCTATTATTTAAAGTCTAATCCAGATGAAATAACATGGGTGGATATACTGTAAATGTCTCACATGAAATGACTAGTCTGATGCCATATGAAATGAAGGAAAAGCTACAGCTAGATTCATAGCCTTTAGCTACAGTTAGTTATTCTTGTTCATCAGTCTCATATCCTTCCTTAGAACATCTCAGGCAATGCATCAGTGCTCTGGCTGAGCCATTCCCCACCCCCAAAAAAGGGCAGAAGGAGAGAGAACATCAAGAAGCAATTGGAAACATCCCCTACATTTCAAAATATAAAGGACATATGTAGCAAGTGGGAAGACAGACTAGTCCCTAAAGGGGAGTATAGAATACTGTCTATATTGTCACATAACTGCCTATATTGTCACATAACTGAAAAGAAGACATTAGGAAAGTTGACCCAATGTAAATACGCATGTGTCTGTACTTCTTGTGTGAGACTAATCAGAATCTGATCAGGCATAGTGCACATATGTTGCTTCTCTCTGTGTATATGTTTATATGTATACACTGGAAAGCATAGAATGGCTACATGGATCTGTCAAGAACAAGTCTTGCCAGTCTAACATTCTTTCCTTTTTTAATTGGAGAGCTTCCTCAGTAAAATGTGGAATGTGACAGATGTAGTATATCTTGATTTTTGAAGAGGGTCCCTGTGACATTCTGATGAGCAGGAGAATCAAGTATGGGCTAGACGGCATAAGAATCACATGGATACTTAGCTGATTTGAAATTCATACGTGGACTGTTCATCCTTATCAAACTGAAACAAAGTATTGAATGGGATACAATCCTGAGCTCTGCATGTGTCAAAATACATGAATGAAAATAATAGAATCAAATTTAACAGACTTCCGGTTTGGCGTTGCGGCGATGCAATCGGGGAAATGGCAGGGCTCTGATGAGCTCCGCCAAAACCCCGAGTGCTAACCGCTGCTGACAGGTCTGCAGACCTACCCTGTCCTGAAGGGACAGGGGAAAGAGCCCCTTGGGTGGCTGAGTGGAATGGCCAAGTTCCTTGGAGGCTGGAGGCAATCCTCTAAATCAGCGGCAGGGGACGGCAGCCATGGCGGCTGCCTCGAGACTATGACAAATTGGGACAAGCAAAGTGCAGGAGGAAGGAAGAAAGGACAATGTGCTTTGGAGCCGGGTGAGTGACACCAGCCCAGGTGAGAAACAACATGTTAATGAGGATAGTTACAAATAAGACACCCAGCCTTACCTAGCGGCTGAAGATCTGAGGGGCTTGGAGATTTTGGAAAACAAGGAAAGAAGTTTAAAACCCTTTAAGAACTTTATTTCACCACTGATAGATTGATTGGAGTGAACTGCTTATTAACTAAATAGAGCTGGATATTTGAACTTTTTTGCTAAAACTGAAATGATCTTGAAAAGAGAAAAGTGATAATTAAGGATTTGCCATCTCTAAAAGCCAGACAAAGAGATCAAATGGGTTGCTACATAAATGTTTCAAAATGGCGATTGAAGTTGTGACTAAGTGAAAGTGTTGATTGCGGAAACTTTTCCTGAAAAGAACCTATTTGTCTTGTTACATATTGTGGATTACTTTGAAAAGAACTATGGTTTTTTAAACTTTGGAGATTCCTATTCTGTTGTTTAATGGCTTTACAAAGAAAGAAGAAATACAATGACTAATAAACTTTTAACTAACTGGCGCAGCAACAAAAGGCTTGGCACAGGGACAGAAGTGGAAAAGCTGATGTTTTACTGGAAACAGACTTTATAATAGAATTAAAAGGATATGGAGAGTTTTAAGCGTGGAAGTATTGACTTTGAATTGAAATGCTTATGGACAGATAAGGAAACGAAGAAGCAAAATAGATAAATTAGATAGCAATGTTTGAATGTTTAATTGTTAATGGTTTAATTGTTAATGGTTTTAAATGTTTAATTGTTAATGGTTTTAAATGGTTTAAAATTTAAATGAGCTTTAAATAAAAACAAGAAGTGTTCATGGTAAATAAAGATAGAAATATAATAAAAATAGAAATGGGAAGCTAAGGTGACTAAAAGTGATATTTTTTATAAAAACATAACTGGTTGTAACATGTTTTAGTTTTAATTGGATAACAAAGTAGTGGATGATAATTATGATCAATTGTTAATGATTTTAGATGATATATTAAGATAAACAGATGGAAGTCATAATTGTGACTGCATTTAACACATGTTGGAAATGATTAATATTAAGAAATAAATGAGGATACACCCTGGAAGAGTATAGTTGGAAACAGTGGATTAATAGATAACATATTGAAAAAGAAAATTTTAAAATAAATTAGCAGAATAGAAGTTGGAGTTAATGGAGGAGAATATGCTGAGAAATCAGCCAAATAATGCAATGCTGGAAATCAGCCAAATAATAGGTGGAGTTAAGGAGGAGAATGCTGTTAATCAGCCAAAACAAAGCATGCTGGAAACCAGCCAAAACAATGGAAAATGCTGGTAATCAGCCAAATAATAGGGAGAGATAGGGAGGAGAATATGCTGAAACACAAGCAAAATATGTTATGCTGGAAATCAGCCAAATAATAGGTGGAGTGATGGAGGAGAATGAGGAGAATATACCAAAGAATAATTATTAATAAGGGGTAAAAAAGAAAATGTTGAGGGATAATTAAAATGAAATGGTAAATTTTGAGTTGTCTGTGTAAAAGTTTAAGAACGTGATAGGATGAATTGGGTTTAGAAAATGAGAAAAATAGAAAGAAATTTTGATTAATAAATTGAAATAAAAATTGAGTTGTATACATTTGGAAATTAAGATTTGTGGTGATAAAATTGTAAGGTAAATATATAGATTAATAGATTAGATTATTTTTGTGTTTAATGTTGAAGTTAAAAGGAGCAAGGGAATTTTTTCTTAGATAGAGTGGTATTGAATGTTGATTTATTATTCAGTTTATAATTGTATATAAAAATGAGCTCTGCTTTAATAGGAGATTAAGATGTATGATGAGATAATAGGAAGATTTATTAAGATGTTGGAATTTATGTTAAAATTGTTTGTTCTCATTTGTTAAATTAGTATACCCATTTGTGACCAGACCAAGACTTCGTTCTTGAAAAAAATTCTTTTTTATGTTTACGTTGGAAAAAATAAAAAAAAAGATAGAAAAGAAAGAAAAGAAAATAATACAATCAAAATTAACAACAGGAAATGTAATGTTCTTCCTGTAGGAGACAGGAATCAGATGAGATAGCGAGGGCTATCTGCCTTGTGAAAAAGATTTTGGAACTGCATTCAGTTACAACACAAATTTAAATCAGCAATATGATGAGGTTGCAAAAAAAAGGCAAATAGCATTGTAAGCTGCAGCAATATAGATATAGTTGTCAAACCATGCAAACCATGCAAAATTGTGATTCTGCTCTGGGAACCTTAAAAAGGATTTACGCTAACTGTAACATGTTCTGAGAATGAGGATGATCAGAGGACTGGAAATTAAATCCTATGAAAAGAGAGTAGAAGAACTGGGAAAAGTTAGCCCTAAAATGAGAAGAGTCAGCGCAGATATGATAGCGATATGAAAGGATGTCATGCAGAGTACAGAACCCAAACTAAGGATTCAAGCAATACGGAGGGAATTTGTGGCAGAATCATTAGAAAAAAAAACCCCTTCATAGCAATAAGAACAATTGGACAATGGCTTAAAGATCTTGTCTAGTCATATGATTCAATGACTTTACAGTTCTAAATATGGGAGATTAAGTACGCAAAACCCCTAAAAGATCTGTTTTTCACCACAGCATGTGATCCCTCATGATCCACATTGCATCATCTCCATCTAAGTGGCCAAGAACTATTGCACCTCTGGTTATCCATACAAGACTGAAGCCAGTGCTGGGCAAAAAATGCACCCACTCTCAGAGTACCATCCGAAGTCATGGAGAAAGGGCATTTAGAAACTGGAAGGTAGTAAGACTTAGAACTTATCAAGGAGGAACAGTAGCATATTAAAATTTATGCATAAAACAGAAGGCTACACTGTAGCATTATTAATTACTGCACTGGATAACAGCTGGGAAAAAATAAGTTGTCATTTTTGTGACTTATATTTGCCTTATCTGAATTTTTTTGGCATACTTTCTTAATATTAATGTTTTTCATTTCCCTCTAATATATTGGTGCGTATATTTTTGGAACAGATGAATAAGTTGAAGTGCTTATATATATAATAAAGATGAAGGTTTCTCCTATCCAGTCTAGGGGACAGTGCTCACCTCCATTTCCTAGCCAAGGGAGCCAGCATTGTCTGAAAGCATTTCTGTGGTCATGTGGCCAGCATGACAACATGTCAAAAGCACACAGAATGCTGCTACCTTCCACTGAAGTGGTACCTATTTATCTACTTGCATTTGCATGCTTTTGAACTGCTAGGTGGGCAGGAGCTGGGACAAGGACGGGTGCTCACTCCATTGCACAATACTTGGGTCTCAAACTGCCGACCTTCTGGTCGACAAGCCCAGTGTCTTAATTGAAATATTTAAAACAGTTCTTCTTACTGCATCACAGCAATTGAAAAGTGTGAATTCTAGTGTGTGGGCAGTGTAGTCCTGTTATGAGGAATGTAAAGACAATTCAGGTCATATAAAAATTGGTGTTGAACAAAGTATTCAGTCATTGCCACATAAATACCAGTGGTTCTCTCTTCTGAATAGCTGCCCTAAAAATAAAGTCTTACTTATATTGCCTTTGGATCAAATTAATTTTCTTCTGATAATGAAAAGCATTGTGAAAAGGGAAAATCTGGCTTGAAGCTTATAACGTGCCCCCACCCCTCCAAAAAAATGGCAAAGAGAGTAAGAGAGGAAGGGAGAAGACCTATCAATCTTTGATCAATGTGTCTATTTAAAAACAATGTCCTCTTAATAAAAGAATTCTATCTACTTAGTTGTTTGGTATTCCAATAAAACCTTTGTGTTAGTATATTTCATACAATATACTGCACTACAAAAGAGCCAAGAGAAAATATAGGTTATTTGGATGAGATAAAAAGAAAAGTAGAATTCAAAAAAAAAAAAAAAAATCTCCAGGGAACATAAATATTTCTCATCAAATTAAACATTTACAGCAACAACTGTTAATGTTAACGGTAAAAGAAATAGAAATAAAAATAAACTATGTCAAGCAAAATGATTTTGAATTTGCAAATAAATCAGAGAAATGCTTGGTGTATAAATTAAACAAAAAAAAAAAAACCCCAATCTGAAACTTCAAGAGGGAGATACTGTGTTAATGGACAATGTGGCAATGCAAAAAGTCTTTCATCAGTATTATTCCAATTTGTTTATCAGGGATATGATATTCCTGTTGAGAAAATAGGTGACTATTTTAAAAAAGTTACCACAGATTACTCTTCTACAATGAGAGAATATGTGGTTGAAATTTACAGTGTGTTATAGCCTAAGAGAATTCTTATAAAATGATGTAGCTTTGTAGATGTCATCAGAAAAATTCTCTAAAATGTACAATGTTTTTTAAAATTTTATGCTGGAAATGTAAACACAATGTGTACACTGGAGACCTCTCTGAGATAATGTCATCCTTGCAAGGTTGTTTAGAAAAGAAGCATGCCAGAAGTACTAGCATTACTTCATTGTAAGGTTACATTAAATCTGGAAGTATGTTTCTCCCCCATCACCTTTACAGCCTAAGAAATTATGGAGGGCCTCTTCTGAGACATTTGCTATTCCCACATTCCTTCTGTGGGCTAAGTTGCCACTTATCTGACTGTTGCACTGGCTGCTGTTCTTTCTCTTCTCTTCCAAGGTCTTTCCCTCCAACCATTACAGGTAAAGATCAACCCTCTTATTTCTCAATGCCCCCTACTCAGCTAATCCTGACATACATTAAATTATTCTTAGATTTTTGTGATTGTAGTGGATATAAATGCAACTAAAAGTCTGGCTCCCACCACTTTATTATTATTTTATTATTATTTAATAGAGCACTACTATTTGTAAGACCATTTTAATATCTATGAAAAGTTTTTCTTACTTCTGGAGATACATAAAAACTGCTGTCAGGGTTCCAAGTAGCACCCCCACCAAGTAAGACTCCGAGGCAAGCAATTCCTCAAAGTTTGATTTTATTAGAGATATCTTATTGGCACATCTGGGAAAACCCAAATCTGAAAGCTCCTGGGTTTTCCACACTCAAAGGAAAGTCAAAATCCCATTCCCTACACCCACATGTCCATCACATGGTCCAATCACTCCACCATCCCATCTGGAGATGTTTCCCAGTCACGCCTCTCCAGGTGCAGGCGGAATGTCCTTGACTCCCAGAGAAAAGAATGTTGTTGTGGCTATCTATCTCTACCCACTCTAAGCAACCCACCTCCCAGTTTCCCACAGCAGGCCCATGCACTAACTGTAGCAGCCCTGAAGTTCCAAAGAGAAAGATGGCTTCCAGGGCTGACAACTGCTCAATCTCATTCAAAACAAAACATGAATAAAGAGAATTATTTTACCAACATCTTCCATTTTCAGTAGTTTTAAAACCTAAAAATGTTTCAAAGCAATGAAACTTAAGATCCTCCAAATATGTTGGATTGCAGCTTTCATTTACCCCAGCCAGAAATGAAAAAATTAAGTTAGTTACATTTAGAGGATGCCAGACATGAGAAAGGCTATAGTATCTCCTGAGTAATCAACTGGGTTTTGTTTTTTTTAGTATCTCCCATTAGAAATATTCTAACTGGTCCAAGGTAGAAAAGATATAGCTGCCTGTGATCAGTGGAAAACAAGACTGAACACAAACCTTAGAAATCAGAAACACTGCTGGAATGTTTATTTGGCTTTTGACCTTTCTCAATCAATTTAGTAGGCCTCTAGTTATATTTTTCAAATTGGATGTTACAGGTTACTGCTCGCTTATTTCCCCCTTCTGACCTGGCCTCCATTGGAAGCAGCAAAAGAAACTATTCAGCTTCCTGTCTTAATGAGGAGCTGGACTTCCTTAGCAATGATGCCATGTTATCTCAGCCTGCACAGAAATGCCTGCTTTCATCAGTCATTGTGTGGGTAGCTATGGAACATACTATAAAAAGGGCATGGTGGGAAAACAACTGAAGCAATAAAAAAGCTAGGGTTGGACTAGAAGACCTTCAATGTCCTTTCCAACCTTATCATTTTATATTCTATTTTCTATGTTCTAAATTAGAGGAATCTTCCCAGGCATGAGTTATGTCAGTCCTCCATAGCTCATTCGTTGTGACCCTTGACATGTCATAGTCAGACCTCCAAGAACAAGGAGCATCTTTCTCTGTTTTCCATAGGCTCCAATTCATGCTCACCATATTCAGAATGTACGGGCATAAGGAATGCTTTTGAAGCAGGAGCTCTGTTAACAACTTCATAAATTTTGGGTGCTATAATGTTGGGGTTGTGAAAGAAACTCTTAGCAACTCTTTCCTCTGTGCTTAAGGATGCTGAGACTGCAAAGAAGGCACTTTCTATTGAGTTCTGAAGGGATTGTGGCATATGTGACCATATTGCAAATCTGCACTGGATCATGGAGAAATCTTGTGAATATCAAAAGATCATTTACATGTGCTTCATCAACTACAAGAAAGCTTTTGAGATGAGGTGTTGATCGTGAGAAGCTACAGAGAAATCTACAAGATTTGGGGAGTACCAGCACATCAAGGTCAAGATGGTGAAAACACTGCACACAAATCAGAAAGCCACTTTACAAACACCATATGGAGACACCAATTGGTTTAAGATAGAGTAAGTAGTGTGGCAAGGTTGCATTCTGTCCCCAATTTTTATACAACCTGCACGCTGAAATGATCACGAAGAAGCTGAAGAATAACAAAAATTGGGGTAAACTTTGGAGAAAGAAACATAAAAAATCTTCAATATGCTGATGGAAGACTCCGCCCACCAACCCTGATGATATCAAAATGCTTCTACACATGCACAGAAGTGTTTTGATGATGTTGAGATCGGTGGACAGAGTCTCCCACTGGTTTTACTACCGGTTCTATAGAACCAGTGCAAACCTGGGGCAACCCACCACTGCCACCCCTGAAAGAAAGTCTGGAATATCTGATCAAAGAAGAAAGTGAAAATTTTCATCCCTTTCTGAATATCAAAAAGATTGCTCTCATGACCATTGCAGGGAATGGAAACATCAAAACAGAAATTGATGGTGAAGAGATACAATGCACAGAAAAATTCAATTTTGTAAGCTTGCAAATTACTGAAAGACATGAATGCAGCACAGAAATAAAACATAAAACATAAAAAATAAAACATCAGATTGCAATGGATCACACAGCAATGATGAACATGGACAGAATATGGAAAAGCAATATGGAAAATCAAGCCTTGCAACCAAATGTAAGTTAGTTTGCTCTATTGTATTCCTCATAGCTACCTATGGTTGTGAAAAAAAAGCAAGACAGAAGAAAATCATCTCATTTGCACTGTGGTGCTAGAAGGCTACTATGTATTCCTTGGACAGCAAAGGTGATCAACAGGCAAGTACTGGAGCATATAACACCAGATATGTCACTGAAAGAAAAAAATCACAAAACTGTGTCTTGCTGATTTTGGCCATGTCATGCAGGAGAATTCACTGGAGAAAGCAATTATGGAGAGAGTTAGCAGTAAAAAGAAACCAGGTCTCTGAAGAATACAATGGCTGGATACCATCAAAGCTGTCACCAGCCAGAGTATGGGAAAATTCAAGAAGTTGTGCAAGACTGGAAAATGTGGAGAGACCTGGCCCATAGAATTGCCGAGAATGAGACACAACTGAATGGATAATATCATCATCATCATTGAGTTTTGGGGTTTCACAAGGATACTTTTTCATTTCAATACCTGACCATTCTATAAAAAGGCAGAGCTGTTGCAAAGGTGAGTATCTGATTGGTGCACTCTAGAAAAGGAGAGCCCATGGACTGCTCTTAGCATTATTGGGGAAAGCAAGGGTAACAGCAGGTGAGGCACTTATATAGTGTGAGTGGGATATGAAACATACCTAGGTGTGGCTGGGACTGTGATTTTTTCCCCTCTGACTTTGAAGGATTTTTATTTATTTATTTTTATTTATTTATTAGCTAGATTTATATGCCGCCCTTCTCCAGAGACTCAGGGTGGCTTACAATGCGTTAAGCAATAGCCTTCATACTTTTGTGTATACCTGCTTAGTAGGGCTTTCGGCTCCCCTAAGCGGTGTTCTTTTTTATACAAAGTCAGCTTATTGCCCCCACAATCTGGGTCCTCATTTTACCTACCCTGAAAGCATGGAAGGCTGAGTCAACCTTGAGCCTGGTGAGATTTGAACTTGCAGTAATTGCAGGCAGCTGGTGTCACTTTAACACCACTTTAAGCTGCTGCGCCACCAAGGCTCTTTAAAAAAAAAAGCACAACTATTCATGACTAAGATGTGTAGTTTGCTCTTTCTTTTTCTTATTAAAATGTATTATTCTAAAGCCTTAATTGATTAAAGCTAGGACAAGTGACGCAGGTCATTATCACTGGGCTATTTGGGAATAACCATGGGATATGAAAAATTGCCATTTCAAAAGTAAGAGGATGATTAAAGCTATGAATTAACTAATGAAAAGAAAGAAAGAAAATATGGTTTGTGTTTTTGAATCCAAGAGAGAGGTGAAGAATATAATAGATATCTGAATGAAGGTGATCTGACTTGTGGATATGATGAATATATGTATGAAGGTGAAGATGAAAGTTTAATTATGAATGAAAGGGGTAAAATGTGTGTCAGGAAGCATGAATTGGTGCCACCTAAAGTGTTGTGAATGTGTATTAAAATAGAAAATCATAGGTTAGTTGCATATTATATCTAGTGAATAGTGATAATGAAAGTGCTGGAGAGGTGTTAGGGGAGAAATCATGCACTTCTCTGAATAGATTTGTTCCAACAAAAATAAGAATCTGCTTGGTGACAGGAATGGAAAGATAGAATAAAGAAGAGAGGGTACAAAAAAAATGTGATTGGCCCATCTGGGGATCCAAGAATGAATGAGAATTGTGACCACATATTATTGTGGTCCTGGAGTACAAAACAATACGAGAGCAAGGGTCTCATAAACCAAGTTCCAATTGTTTCTTACGTCCAAAATACTCAACATGTTCGGAGTTTTGTTTTGATGGAATGCATAACACTCAAGCTATTTCCCCAGACTCAAAATGGTCTGATGGAATATTCCAGGTGGTGTACTTTATTCTGAGCTGGAAACAAAATATATTTCCCATTCTGTGCATATTTCTACAGCAAACCAATTTGTACAGCACTAGACTGAAGCAATGACAGGTCAGCACAGACAGTCTTGCTTAAAAACTCTCATCTTTCAAGTGTTGCCACTGTCTATAAAGGACCATCCTCTTTTTATAAATCATGTTGGTTTCTCAGGGAATGTGAAAGTTGGAGAACACGTTAATGTCAGAACCAACAGATTCTATTCCATTTTTAAAAAAACATATAAAAATGAACCTGAAAGTAAAACAGTGGAACATCAGAAAAATTTACATTTCAAAGAATGAAATTAGGGTAATTTGCATTTTTTTTTAAAAAAAAAGGTTCTTAGGCAATTTACATTAATAGCTTATAAATTAGGGGAAGAAGCGTGCAAAAACTATGCTAGGAGATGCTGTGAACATAAATGGTTATGATTTTTAATAGATGCTTTTAATGAAAATCAATTTAAAAACCTTGCTGTCGTGCAATACTACCCTATTAACACAGACAGTAAAATGAACAGATTTGTATTGACCTTCATGTCCTTACTCCGGGCTACTAAACATAAACTCAGGTCATTTGAGAATAACTGCTTTCAGAATTATGAAACTATAATTAATTAATTCTTTTTTAGAATATGAATTTAAACCACTCTTAGAATGTACCTGGATGCCTTTTAGATAGCTTGGATAATCCTGGTTTTGGTGCCAAGATGGCAAATGGGCAAAGAAAGCACTCCTGGACATGTGCAATTTCTTTCCCTTGCTACAAATTAGCTTTATAAATAGATTACCAAAATAAGTGGCATTAGGGGATGAATTACTGTGTTAGAGGATGTGACATGCATGAAGATTGAATTCTGGCATCTCTCACTTTGGTAATTAATAATACGTTTCTTCCTCTTTGGAAGAACAAAAGTATGCAAATTGAATTGACAAAAAACCTCACATAATATATTCAGAACATTAATGTTTCTTAATTTTAAAATATATTGATACAGTTGTCCAGAAAGACAGATAATATTTTGTAGGCTGAAGAAAATATTGTTAAAATAGGGATCTTTTACCTTCCAAAACGAGATGGAATTCAGCTTTTAGCATCAGTAGCTCCAGTTTATTGACTTTGCTTGCCAGAAGCTGTCTCAGAAGGCTACAAATTAGAGTGACCCAATTGTCATAATGCTGGTTACCAAATAGCAATAGCAATATCACTTAGACTTATATACCACTTCCCAGAGGTTTACATCCCTCTCTAAGCGGTTTACAGAGTCAGTATATTGCCCCCAACAATCTGGGTCCTCATTTTACCAACCTCGGGAGGATAGAAGGCTGAATCAACCTTGAGCTGGTGAGAATTGAACTGCTGAACTGCTGGCAGCCAACAGTCAACAAACGTAGCCTGCAATACTGCATTCTAACCACTGCGCCACCATGGCTCATATGCCCAAATACTGATCCTGTGACCATGGGAATGTTGCAATGATCGTAAATGGGAGCACCAGTTGTAAGTCACTTTTTGCAATGCCATCATAATCAAACAAATAGCTAAACGAATGATCATAAGTTGAGGACTACCTGTACTTGCAGGTTTAATTTTTAAATGTGTTAAAATATTTAAATTGAGTTATTCTGCTTTAGAGGGCTAATATCTCCTAACTAATTCCTTTAGTATTTCCTTTTTTTCCACCTATCAGGATTTGTCCAACCAGGAAATTCTGTTTACCTTGTTTATATGTTTATTAAAATTTACTTTCTTAAAGACAACAGTATTCATTCATCTGCACTCATTTTTAGTTTTCCTTATTCCTTATTATCAAGAACATCAGCATTACATCTCCATTTCCCCCCAGTATTCCTTTTACTTCCACTTCATTGACAAAGTCTTCCCAGTCCATGGACTGGCACAGGTCTGCAGCATGCCAGAAACTGGTCCATGTGAACAAGTGAAGCCCCATCCATGTGATGCAGGCAGCACATGAAACCATGCCCTCCTCTGGTCTGCAGAAAAAAACTCGTCTCATGGAACTGGTCCCTGGTGCCTAAAAGGTTGGGGGCTGCTGCTCTAACCTGTGAATGACAATCAGCTATTCAGTGTTCGTCCTGCAAAGAAAAACAGTGCAATACAAGCCAGGAATTTTCCTTAATGACCATGTTTGGTCTCATTTGTGCCTCAACAGATATGAGAAAATTAAAATTACCTCTTGCTATTACATGTCTCTGAAAGATTTGCAATTTGATTCCGGAAAGGATCAACTACATTTTCTGCTTGGTTGGATCAGAAATGGTAGACATCAATAACAGTGTTGCATCTATGCAGTTTTCTACTTATTTTACCCAGATGCACTATTTAGAATGACCAAGCCATTTGCCTGAATTTCTAAACAAGAGCGGATACTTAAACATCTAGTACAAACCATCCTGATTTTGTCTTGCTTCTGTCTTTTTGTACTTCAGTTGCTGTAACCCAATCATAGGATTTCCCTATTAAATTATATATGCCTCCTATGTTAAGAGTTTCAGTTCATTTTAGTTATTTTCTGTACCCTGAATAGTAAGGTGTATACAACAAAAACTATGAACTTTATGAGCCAATGTTCTTTCTGATTTTTCAGTGAGTGGTTTAATAGGCTACACCAACACTCCTACTTCTTGTATAATGCATAAATCTTTATCCGAAGTACTTATATTATGATTTTAATCTCCAAATGCCTATGAGTTCAGTTTAAACCCCCTCCTAATGAAGTTTGGCATGTTTTAGTGAAATAAATTCTTACCAGTCCTTGTGAAATATAACTTGTCACATGGTAGGAGTTCAAATAATTCAAAGTGCTCCCAGATACCAAATACTTCCATCAGCATAATTTCTGAAGTCAGTTATTTAAGTATTCTTTACTCCTATGCTATGAGTTGCAAGAATGCATAAAAAATATCTGAGCTCTCTGGTTTTTAAGCTTCCTTGCTGGATCTTCAGAACCCACAATGGTTCTGTGGGTTCAGTTTGATCTCTATCCTCTACCCAAAATGATCAGAAAGAAGAAATAATTGTTAGAGAACTTCTAAAATTTGGAAGTGCCTAATCTGTGTTCCTTGCAGACAATTCATTTTTAATCCATTAGATTTGATTGGTATAAATTAATTTTTGTCATCAATTATTGTGACTCTTTTCTTTTTCTTGCTGTAGTCCCTCTGGAATTTCTCCTGACTTCTGTTCTTTTTCCTGCTCCTGGAACGTCAGAACCTGTTTCTTCTAAAATGTCCTCAAAGCTGCTTATGAATTCCAGGAGTACAGGACATTGCCTATACCATTGCAGGGTAGCATAGTCACCCATTGGATTTAAACTTGTACTTCTTTCCTTATACAGAATTGCTTCATCTGTTGATTCTTGTTGCAGACCTCCTTTATTTGATCTGTCTTACCACTTGCGGAGGGATCATCCATTGCTCCAGTTCTTTGACTTTGTCTTCACTAAATGAAGAAACTTGTTTTCTTCAACAAGTTTGGACTTGTTGGAAAGATATTGCAGCAAGAATACACACATGCCCAACTGAGTACAGATCATAACTCCCAAGTCATATCTCTTCATCCTCAGTTTTATTTTTTAAAGCATCGCCTCTATTTCTTTTCACCTTCAGCTTTGAGGGAAAATATGGCAGGGACTGTCCCACCTAAACTCGCTTGTTGGAACTCTGCTGCCAAATTCCTGTTAGTTCTTCCTTTTTTCTGACTCCTTGGGAAACGGCAACCTGATAATCTTCTTGTAGTCTGTAGCAGCCTCTCCTTGATCAGCAAGAAAAAAAAAGTCAATTCATCATTTCGTGAGTGCATGTATGCCTTTGAGAAATTGTTGACTCCGCATGGCTGCCTCTACTAGTCCCTGCAATTTTCTTTGCAAGATTTTTTAAAAGTAGTTTGTCACAGCCTTCTTCTTAAGGCTGAAAGAAAATGACTGGTCCAAGTCACCCAAATGCCTTCATGCCTAAGGCGGAACTGAAATTCTTGGTCTCCTGGTTTTTAGCCTAGTGTCTTAATTACTGCACCAAACTGGTTCTCTCATTTTATCATACACAATAGATAATCCGCCACTCTCAGAGCATGTTCCTTGTAATCAGGAAGTGATTTTCCTCACTCTATATCAGTAAGGACATAGATCTTCCAAACATCCATCAATGATTATTCCCTTCTTCCTAAGAAGCCCTCTACCTAAGGCAATTTAAGTTTTCTGTTTTCTTTCTCAGACAATTTCTTCCTAGAAACTATCTTCCAAGAGCATGGGCAACTGACTTTGTTTGTTGAAGAGAAAATATTTGCTCGATCACCCAGAATGGATAATCAGCAATTATTTGAGTGACTTTTTCAGCCCCTAGAACTAATCACACCAAGATGAGCACTCACTTTCCTCTCTTCTGTCTTCTTCCTGGTGGACTTTGTTGCCAAATAGTAAGCTTTTCCTATTTACATGCTCAGTGCACAACTGCTTTTGACAATATTGAATTTATTTTTGCATATCGGTTTTTTTTTCCTGTTTAAAGAACTACAGGAATTACTGGCCAGTTAAAATAATTGAAAAGTTAATGATAAGTGATGCCATATAATAGGAAGTGGTGGAAAAGCTATAACAGTAATTATAAATGAAATAAAGGTGTGAAGGGAAAACACCACAATATCATTTATCACATCATTGCATAGGAAGAGTTAGGACCATAGGAAGTGCACAATAGTCCAGACATAGCAAGGAATAACACTAAAGTGCTGCTTGTATCTCTTGCTTAGTATTGGAAAGAAAACTGCACGGATGTGTCTGTAAAAATCACCAATTGTTGAACTTTTGCAATTTCTCTTCTGTAAAAAAAATAATAAAGAAGAAGGAATTGTCAGTTTTCTCTTGCTGAAAGAAAATTTGCTTAACAAATTAAAGAATAGGAAAATGTCAGTTACATTATCACGGGTGACGTTCTTGCACTTATTTATTTATGGAATAGCCAAGCTGTGTGTGAGAAAGTCCTGACTTTCTTTCTTCAATCATTTCTTCAGCAGTGTGCAGCCTCACTGACTTTCTATGCATTCATTAGATGTCAAAGTAAGACCTCACAGAAAACCTTGTCCCATTGGATTTGTGCACTAGTACTGCTATTGTCCCCATTTGAAGTGGACTTCTACCTCTGTGTGTGTGTGTGTGTGTGTGTGTGTGGTTGGGGGGAGATACTATAATTTCTCCTTTTTGCTAAATACATTCAGATAAATTGTCTTTTCCAAATTTACTGCCAAAGAATGAGAAAGTTTGGGTCACTCCATAGTCTAAACACGTATTCTGTTTCTCACCAATGTCATAACTAAATTTCAGCTCTGATTCAACCATTAAAGCTCTGACTATTAGAGATCTTAATTTTTTTGTAATCTTTCCTTATCCAATACTTTGATAAGTAACATTAGCAAACTTGAGAAAAATAATTTTATTTTATAGTGGGAAAAGATTAGAAAAACAGTGCATAGTCATATACAACTTTAAAAATAGAATATATTTAAGCTTTTCTCCTCTGAATATGCTATTTAACAGATGCTTGCAGTGTAAAAAAATTCTATTGGTTGAAATGATACGCATCTCTCAGTTAGAAGGCAGAATGCCGATCTGAGCTTGAGAATTAACCATGGTGAATCCTTGATTCCTAATACCACCTCACCTGTTAAATTTAAAAGAGTCAAAGTGTCAATTGGAACATGTTAAAGACTCATGTCTGTCTTCATTACAGACACAGCACTACACCTTGTCACCACTTGTGCTGTAATGTTGTGATATTTCACACACCATTTCACTAGCAGCAGCTCAAGGCAATTTAGATTCATTGCTTTTCAGCTATTCAAATCTTAGGGGGAGGATTTTTTTTTTTGAGGAGGGGGGATGCGTTGTGAGGCTACTTTTACAAGCACCTTTTCTTTGAATTTATCTTCCTTGCAGGAAGTCTTGCTAATCCTGTCTAAACTATTTCCTTGCATCTGGATACTTCTTTTTCTGGAAAATATCAGCTGATAACGCACAATAGTAAGAAGCAGATGGCAGTTGTGTATGCAACATCCATATCCATAATCCTGGGAGTTTAGGCATCTGGGAAACTAAATTCTTCAACTATAAATTAAAAGTATGAAAGCTAATTTTCATTCTGCATGACTTGCAGCTTCATCGGTTTGTCTTGTAAATGTTGTAAGGCAGCATTCATCACATGATCAGCATTCTGTTCTGGAGAGAGAGAGAGAGAGAAAGAGAGAGAGAGAGAGAGAGAGATGGATAGATACACACACACACACACACACACACACATACATACCAAAGACACACACACACACACACACACACACACACACACCCCTTTACAGGGAGGATACATGGGATAAAGGTGTGGCTAACTGATGAGGGCTTATAAGCCCGAAATAGATCTATCTTAGTCTCCTTAGTCTTCCAATGGGCAGCAGAGGGTTTGCTGGCTGCCAGAAAAAAAGCCTAGAAACTAGTGGATTGTGATTTCACTGAACTAGGGCTGCATAAAAATCTTGGTTTACGTAGGAAGAACCTGGCTAAAGAGAAATACACACACACACACACACACACACACACACACACACACACACAAGAAATCTGTGGAATAGGTAGATGGATTCTATGTACTATAAAATGTCATGTTTGTGAACTGAAATATTTATCTTAGCAGTAAGATGATCTCCGTCTTCAAGTGTCCTGCTGTATTTTGGTACCTGTATGAAATAGAGAAATACTGCTCTTTAATATTATTCTCCCTCTCTCCAAAAATCCTGAAAATCAGTTCTAGGCCTGCATTTTGAGGTAGCATTACATCTGGGAACATGGGTCTTAAACAATCACATAGAATTGTCATTCAAAAGAAAGACTGTTGATCGGCTAGGGAAGAATACAGCTCAAGAGATTAGTTATTCTGGCATACAAAAGGGCCCAAATTCAATCCTGAATATCTCTACAGCAAAAGAAAAGAAAATTGCTTGCCAGAAATTCCAGGATTATAATAAGCGTAGACAATATTAAGCTCAACGTACCAGTTACCTGACTCAGTTCATTGCTTGTAATTGGCAGTGAGTTACACTTAGTCAACTGTCCTTCAGTTGAAACTTCTTCAGTCCTAGAGGTTTACAGTCACAGCCTGCTACCATGAAATTGCCACCAATAAACCATTGTTGTTTTACAGCCAGGCAGGAAACATGGTGGCACTTCTCTGTCTTGTGTCTTGTGTGGGTGGTTGTTGGTATGATGATTCCTAGCTTGGATACGTGATAGTGGGATAATGCCTGTTGTTCTGCCTCAAGGGACAAAATATTCTCAGCCAGACCTATTTATAGTACTATAGAGAAAAGCAGCTGGGAGAAAGCTGTGGCTGGATGAAAATGACATGGAGAGGAGGAATAAAGCATTAGCGTTTCTGTCTCTGCCTCCCACATTCTATGTCAGCAGCTTCACTAACAATTCAGTGGCTGCATGCTATGTGCCTAACAATAGCTCACCAGGTAGCATTTCAAGGGTGCAAATGTGGATGATGCATAGCCCTACTTGTGTGTGTGTGTGGGGGGGGGGACACAGTATATAATGTTCTGCTTTTGTGGTAGTTCTGGCTCAACTCCCCCCACCCTCGTCCAATCATTGCTAGCCCTGTCATGGTCAGTTGCCTTGCCTCCAAATCCCCTTACTATATTTGGTGAGAAATTTGGTATTGCAGCAGATTAATGACCTTAGCAAAATGTAATTACACAACAGAGTTCTACTCTTAATAACCACGTATTTTACTTGTCAATGTGCCTTAATTGAAAATGAGTAGGCGATACAAGTTGCAGTGGAGTTGGCTGGCAAGCCTTTAACGCTATATTAATTGTAGTAATTAGCAGTCACTTTATGTTGGAGTCATCTATAAATAGGGGGTCCATTAGTTTAGCAGAAGAGTGTGATTTAAAATGCAAATAAAAACCCAATTAGACATATAAATCACTCGCCCTCCTAAAATTTACTGTCAAAAAAGGACAGTGTGTATGTTTGTGTATATATGTGTGTACGCACATGCACACCCATGTGCGTTCTCTCTTTCTCCTCCCTCCCTCCCTCCCCCCCCCTCTCTCACACACACATACTGATTTCTGCAGGTCAAATTGTTTGAGCCAGACTTTTTAAAAATGTCATTTGGAAATTCTAAAAGAGGATGAGAACAGCAGAAAGATTCTGACAAATTAGTCTCCATATAACAATTCCCATCTATCTAACCCCATAAGGCATTACAGGTAGTAATGGAATCTCAGCTGCCTACAGTTATAAATGAAGCTTTTGAGACACTGAGGATGGTTTTCTTTGTGAAACTATCTGTGGCTTTGGAGTGATGCTGCACTAAGTAAAGCTTTAATTTTCTGAATGCAAAAGGAAAACTGAAGCCGAGGTGGAAATCTGTGCTAAAGACTGGTGGGTTACCTTTTGGCCTGAGTTATCATGTATGATAAAATTTAAAGCATGGCTTTAAAGACTGGAAGAGTTCTAAATGTAGTAACATCACGTTGGTTGTTTCTAGGCCAAAGAAAAGGAGAGGAAAAAGGCTAATGGTTTTTCCCACTCATTGGCTTTTATTTATTTTCCCAGATGGCTTGGTACAGCTCAGAGTGTGGAATTGCCATGCTTTTTCAAAGGCTTATGAATCTGACATAAGGCGAAATCCAGTGCATCTCCAAGACCCGGTGGAGGGCACATTTCTGACTGTGCAGAATGACTAATACGATGATGTTCTTATCTCTCGGAAGTTCATGTTCATCTATCTCTTTCCACTAAATACCCAAATGATTTCATTATAAAGTATCTTCACAATGAATGAAGATAAATGGCTTTATTTCTTCATTCATTCTTTTCTGATTAGCTTAGCTCTTAAACCAACTTGCAAATCTAATAAACATCTTCCGTGAAAAAAAACAAAACAGCAAACGCTTTCTCCTGTTAATATTGTACAAGTGTTGTTGCAGAGCTCAGTTGCTATCTTTGACCAAAGGAATTATGAAAACAGATTGCATTGCAAAATAGCTAGCCTTGACTTCATTAGAATATTTAACAGTATTTCTCATGGATTAAATTGGGACCAGTGATTTTTACTCATACTACAAATGCTAAGCAGTTCGTTAATGCAAGAAAGTTTGTGCTACATTCAACAAGTCTTCTATGAATGACCAGTATTTAGCTATCTGATTTCCTACATTTCAGTTCCCTTTGATTTATCCTTTCAATATTCCTCTCTTAGTTATGAAGGTAATCATACTCTTTTTGCTGAAGTATGCATCTCATCAAATGGACTGTAGCCATAAAAATTTAAGTTACATTTATTAACCATAAAGGAATCTCAAGACTCTTCATTCCCTGTATAATCTTCTTTGTATTTCTTATTTCCTCTTTTGACCCATCATTCATGCTTTCTGTGATGTTTTAGCTCCCATTGTTGTTCTTTCTGGCTATATTTCTGCTAAGAGATTTTATTTCTGGATACTCTAGTCACAAAGTGTAAGTAATCAAAGGGCTGAAGCAGAGTGGATTAGGTTAGACGAAGCAAATGTAGATGTAGTGAAGATTTGACTGCAATGACACAAGACATATTTCCATCCATCATGACATTTAAACTAAACACACTGTCATAGCAAATACGTCCTTTCTCCTCCATTTTATATCTATCTCATCTTATAGATTGCAAGGTTGAGAATAGGCACTATCAAATTAATTGTTTTAATCAGCCGTCTTAGAATCCTGCTTAAGTTGAAGTACAGTGTAAAAATACTTTCAACAAATAAATTTGCAAATGCCATTAGAGTTGGTTTGAAAAAAGTCTATGTCTAAATGTGAAAATGAAAATAACATTGCTTAGAGGACCAGATATATATTGAGATGTGTTTCATAAATATACGTGAAATAATAATTTTACACTGGTCATCTTTAGGCTCTATCAGAGTGAGATACATGTCAAATAAGAGAACATATAGCAATAGCAGACTTATATACCACTTCATATTGCTTTACAGCCCTCTCTAAGCGGTTTACAGAGTCAGCATATTGCCCCGAATAATCTGGGTTCTCATTTTACCGACCACGGAAGGATGGAACACTGAGTCAACCTTAAGCCTGGTGAGATTTGATCTGCCAAACTGCTGGCAGCCAGTGAAGTAGCCTGCAGTACTGCACTCTAACTACTGTACCATCGTGGGCTCTTCTATGGTGCAGTGACTGGATGCTCACAGTTATGATTATTTCCCAGCATATCCTGCAGTGATCAGGATCTATTATTTCATGATGAAATATCATTTGAATACAGATCTGATTATTTATTATTTATTTATTAGTTCAATTTATATGCCGCCCTCCTCTGGAGACTCAGGGTGGTTTACAATGCACTTATAGCAATAGCCTTCATTTTTTTGTATATACCTGCTTATTAGGGCTTTTTGGCCCCCCCATAAGTGGTGTTTCTACAAAGTCGGCTTATTGCCCCCACAATCTGGGTCCTCAATTTACCTACCTCGGAAGGATGGAAGGCTGAGTCAACCTTGAGCCTGGTGAGATTTGAACTCACACTAATTGCAGACAGCTGGCAGCTAAGTGCTACATAACAGCACTTAGTCCACTGCACTACCAAGGCTCTTGGTGATAGCATTTTGCTGCTCTTGATTCCAACTTCCTACTTCTTAACACCCAAATGCTTGGATCCTGATGTGGCTGAAACATACATGCTAGTAATCAACTCTGTTTTGTTTTATTTTATTTCATTAGTGGGAATTGTTAGGTGTGAAGCTGTTTAGAAATTAAATTGAAGGAGGGCAAAGAGGCATCAATTACCAATTAGGAAGAGTGAGCCCTGTTTGGCTCTGGTTCTCTGTCAACATTATAGAGAGACAGAAATTGGTGAAAAAGTGACCTACAAATCTGGTTGTACTTTCAAGTGGAAGGGAAAGTTAAGTGACAGAAAAGAAAGTGTCATTTGGGAACTAAGGAAAGAAAGAGTGGGTAAAAGATAATGGGCTTATAAGCACTGATGTATTGATATAGGAATTTGATTACAAGTGTGTCTTCCTTCATGAATAAGACAGTCATCCTTATTTTAGGAAAGTCATTTTATCCAGATGGGCAACATTTTCTATCTGTATTTGTATGGGTGTATATTGACATCACTTTCTACATACATTCTCAGTTAAAAGAATCTGAAGATGCCTACCAGAAAATAGGCAGTGCTGCCACTAGTATCAAAGCCAACCACTAAATCCTGATATTGGAAACTGGCTTCTCCATAGTACGGAGGGACTTTTACTAACAGGCCTTTAATAACACACTGTGCCCACTTGATTAAAAAAAAAGTACATTATGTTATTAGCACAGAATCACATTAAAGTACAAATTGTACTACCAGAGGCAAGAAACTCCAACTGCTATAGCCCATTGGTTTAACAATACACATTCCCCCCCCCCCAGCTTGACAGTCCCTGTTATGATGAAGACAATTATTAAAACCCCCTCAGCATTGACCAGTTCTTGGTTTAAAATAGGAGTGTTAATCTCAGTCACATCTGATGAACTGCAAAGGATTTGGACTGTGCTGCAATATCCCAAGCGAGAATTAGCAGATGACAAAGAAGTATCGTTAGGGGGAAAAAAACCTTTGCTCTTTCATACACATTTTTATGAACATGCCTTCCCCTTTCTCTTTTCATTTTAATTAAAGCTGTTTTCTTATGACAAGCTATAGAGGGATGTGGAATATTTCATCCACTCAATATTTTATCTTTAATTTTATTATATAGTAGAGATGAGGAAGAAGATGGTGAATGTACGCATCTATGTATCTGCTATTGGCCAATTAAGCTTCCCGCTGGCAGATATTTTTTTTTTAATAGAAAGGACACTTGAACATAGGGAGGATGGGGAGAGAGAAAGGTCACAATTCTGTGGATGGTCTGTACAGTCATTCCCATTTTGAAAATAAATCTTTTATGGGAAGAATCATGTTTTCTATGGAATGAGCCCAACCATACTATACAGCTGTAGTTACTGTATCTAACTGCTGCATTGAATACAGATATTTTTCAAGGCATTGACATTCACTGGATATACAAAATGGTTGTTTGAACCAGTCCAAAGTGGTTTGCCTAAAGTACAATTTATCAGCATGTATGCATACTAAGAATGGCAGTGTTTGCTATTCCCAGTTTATCACAGATGGATCTGGGATTGATCTTTGAGCAGCTGATTTACTCACTAGCTTTATCACAGACATGCTTAAGAAAAACAGGCTGCTCAGATTTAAATAAATTTTACCATCCTGAAAATTGGTATTTCTAATCAATTAACTTTTAGGAGTTGAATAGGTGCTTCGGCAACAAGAATCTTTAAAGAGCCTTGGTGGCACAGTGGACTAAACTGCTGCTGTTAAAGTAGCACTTAGCTGCCAGCTGCCTGCAATTACTGCAAGTTCAATTCTCACCAGGCTCAAGGTTGACTCAGCCTTCCATCCTTTCGAGATAGGTAAAATGAGGACCCAGATTGTGGGGGCAATAAACTGACTTTGTATAAAATAGAACACTGCTCGGGGGGTGGAGGGGGATGTGGGGGGGGGGAAAGCCCTACTAAGCAGCTATATACAAAAGTATGAAGGCTATTGCTTAATGCATTGTAAGCCACCCTCAGTCTCCAGAGAAGGGCAGCATATATAAATCAAACTAATAAAAAAATAACAAATAAATAAATAAATAAATAAATAAATAAATAAATAACATCTAAATGCATGATTTCATGATCAATAGCTCTAGTGCTATTGTTCTAGAACAAAAGCATGGAACATATCAGTGATTAGTCGTGCAGCTCTGAGCCCCATTTGGGTTGCTCTCTCTCTGAACTCCTTCATGGGAGGCAAGGATTAACATTTGGCAAGCTAAGCTCTACTTGCCTCTCTTTTATTACAAGCATGGCACTTAGCTGCTTCTAGTTCTCATCCTTATAATACCTTCTGTTTGGTCTGCTTGTCCCTCAGCTTGTCCTCCTCAACCTCTCCTTTAAAGATTTGCATATATTACAATTGGACAATAATATGTTTAATCATTAGTCCTGTAAACAGAAGTACCGAATCTACAATATGTCCCATATTTTTCTTTTTAAAGCTGATTAAAATACTAACTCATGATCAAGACAGTGACAAAAACGGAGAGGAGAGGAAAGGAGAGGAGAGGAGAGATTAACAGAGTTGGAGGGGACCTTCTAGGTCATCTAAACCCTGCCCAAACACCATTTCTGACAGATGTCAGTCCAGTCTCTTCTTGAAAGCTTCCAGATGAAGCTCCTACAACTTCTGAAGGCAAGCTGTTTCATTGGTTGATTGCTCTCACTGTCAGAAAGGAGAACAAAAGGAAAGGAAAGGAATTTTATTTAAAGAAAATATCTTATAGTCAATCAAAATTTCAGCGGGGCCCATGGGCTGAGTAAGAGAAAGAGGACTTTGGAGTTATAACTAAAAGCAGCAACTGAGAAAAAAAAAATACATGTTTTTCTACAATTACCATCTTCGTAGCAAATGATTTTAACCACAGTTTCTTTTCCTCGAGAAGAAACTTGGATTCAATTTCAGGAGTGCTGATGTATGTAGATGTGAAGCATACTGCATCTATATATATGGTAGGTAATCTATGGATGGTTCACACCACATTAGATCAGGATAAAATGGTTGCTCATTTGTCGCTCAGTTTGTAGAAATATGGTCATTGTTCCTCACACTGAGCCATAATGCAATTTATTTATTTGAAAACATAGCAACCCTGCTTTTTTATTTATTTATGCAGCATGGACCCTGCTTACATATGTGCCATCATGAAGTGCAGATTTATCCTTACTCACAAGTTCTTGGCTGAGACAGTTTTTCTACACTTATTTTAGAAATTTTCATTCAAAACAAGGAGATTCTATTTCCAAAGCAAGAAAAATCAATTCCAAGGAGAATATGTGACGTTCCCCCCCCTGGCATGCCATCATTCTTTCCCAATAGAAGTACAAGCACTATTTTGGGGCAAAACAAGCTGTTCTGTAAGAGTTAAATTCCATTTCAAATCTGCTCTGAATCCCTTAATTATAAACCGCTCCAGTAGATATAATTTCCCATTAAGGAGACCTCTGTATTAAATGGGTAGATGGATTTAACTATCATATCTTGTTTGGCCTAGGTAGCTACTAAATCACACCCCTCCCCCCCCCCCCCCCCGTGCTCCTTAGCTTTCCTGTCTGCATTTTTTCAGAAGACTGGATTTTGCTGAAAAAGAAATCTCAATCCCGCAATGTGCTTCAAGTAAGAGAACAGGGATTAACTGGTTTAAAACGTGTATAATGAGAGCATTTGGAAACATAACACAAACGGGAAAAACCTCTCAGTTGCCGTGTTTTCAATGATCCAGCACTAATTACAGCTTCATCTTTAAAAACATGTCTCCACCCACGTTTGGCTCAGAGAGGCCTTTGTGGTAGGAACAGAAATGCCAGGGCAATAAAGAACTAAAAGATCCATCTGCTGCCCTGATTCAGAGCATTGGCTCTATTTCCTTGTTTTCCATGATTCCCAGCAGAAGTCTCTGTTTGAAGCGAATCTCCCTCACACCAAGGATGACTTTTCCGTAAATGCTATTCATGGGTCAACATAGCATTGTTAGAGACCCCACACACCCACTTCACAGTCTGTTTCTATTGCTCCCCACTGGGAGGAGGTTTCGAAGTATTTCTAGCAAGACTTCCAGATTCTGTAACAGCTTTGTTCCTTATGCCATCCATCTGGTAAACTTGCAAGATTTGTTTCTCTCACTACATGCATGTATACATCCGAACTAGACTGTGTTGTTTCTCCGTGTCATATAATATATGTGGGTACATGCATATTTATTTATTTCTTTAGTCATTTTTATGTTTATCTTTGGGGTGGAGACCCTTTGAGACCTGTATGCAACATAATTTCATTTTAATGTATGCTGATTAGTGTACATTCAAAGTGACAATAAAGTATTCTAAGTCTAAGTCAACTGTATAAGGCTGTGATGACAAACCTATGGCATGCCTGCCACAGGTGGCACATGTAGCCATATCAGTGGGCATACCAGCTCAGCTCTAGCACGCATGTGCATGCTGGCCAGCTGATTTTCGGGCCTTCTGGGCCCACCAGAAGTAAAGTAACATTGCAAATTCCAGGGAAGAAAAATCAGGGAAGTGGAGAAGAGACAGATAGATAGAAAGACTGACTGACTCAGAGACAAAATGAAGGAAAAAAAACCCCAACCTCTTGAGTTTGGTATGTAAAACTGTTATATAATAAAGAGGAGTGGGGGGTGGGGGGAGGGGAGGAAAAAAAAGCCAAGACAGTATATTGCATGATTTACATCCTGTAGCTTTTTACGTATCTTGTGCATTTGTCACAGGTAGCATAAGCTGAAGCTTCAATTAGACAGAGGGCTGTGATCTTGGTTTGTTTTTTTGACCCTCATCCTGTAGGTTTTGTTAAAGAAATTCCTACAAAACTTTGGTTGGCTGTTATGGAAAACGACGTTTATATATTATATATGATCCATGTAGAAAACAACATACGGAATTTGATGCAATGCATTTTAATAACATACAGAAGCTGACACAGACTAGAAAATAATCTTGCCCCATTCTGGTGCCTTCCTGAACTGCAGCTAGATCCAATGCAACATCATTATTCCAGTTCAGGCTTTCATCCGCCCCCCTGAAATTTCAGAAAATCACTGTTACACCCAACAGAGATTATACTGTATGAAACTATTTGTAGCAATCCCTTATGGTGTCTCCTTAAAAACAAAACAAAGTGATATTGTGGGCAATCTTAAATACTATTGTGTCATGCGGGGGTGGGAAATTCCAAAAATGAGCTCATTTCATGTGATTACTGGCTTAATTTCAAAACTCTCATACAAGAAATCAGTGCCCAGAGTTATCTATCCCTTGCTGCCTGCTGCAATTGTGGGAAGTGGAAAGGGAGTACCAGGGAACAAAGCAGCATTTGAGTAGAATAGAGATCTGGGTCCCACACTTATTTTTAATGAGTCTAACTACTTGTTTTACAGACAAGTAGTGCAGCCTCCAACAGATTATCTTTGAAGGAATGCAGTTTTGCCATGATTTCCTAGCACATAAGAATTTATATTTCTATAGGGCACTTGATGCCCTTCTAAATATTTACATCTCTTCAATATTTCACAAAATAACTGGTAGATTACTACAGAGAGTTCATAGCATCAGCTTTAATTTAAAAATATATGTGATTAAAACAAACACACATATACTATAAATGTACCCGCTAAGATGTTGGATTAGGACCAGCAAGACTGAGATGCCAAGTGTACTAACAGCTAGGCTGATTTTGGGCCAGCCATAGTCTTGCAGCCAAAATTATCCCACAGAGTTGTTATGAGTAGAAATTGGAGGACGGAATATGTACACTGCCTTGAGCTCTTGCCTCAAAGGTGGGATATAAATCTTGGCAAACAGTAGGATATGCATCAAACCAGGCAGGTGGAAAAGAAAGAAATAAGGTAGACTGATTTTATTCCAAAAACTATGTCACAACACATTTGAAGGGAAACTCTTTTCTTTAGGGGATTGTAAATGACAACATAACCTCTTTACAGTATATCCATCAAAATTATGATTACATATAAAAGAGATGTGAACAGTACCTTATACAATAGGAAAGAATAAGGGCTATATATGAATCAGCGGAATACCCAAGAATTAGAGCAGTGGAATAAATGGTGAAATTTTGGAAACAGATGCAAAATTTAGAAAGTGAGAAAAAAAACCCTTAACAGATTGAAACAAAAGTAAGAATATAAAAAATATATATCAATAAGCAAAGTCCAAACAAATTAGTTTAACAAAATAAAAAGTGATAATGTATGATATTGTAAAAATGCTTGGAAATTACTTAAATATGATATGTTAATTCTAGCTTTAATACTGTAGTTTCTTGAAAAAAGAGGTTTCCTTGAAATATCCTAATATACATCTAACAGATACATTATGGTAGTTTGGGGTAGTTTGGGGAATCCCACGCATTCCCCAAACTACCTAGATACCAGTATGCCATATCTGGGCTGCAAAAAATCATATTCTCATTAGATGACAGCAACCACAACCAATTGCTGCCATCTAGTGGTCACTAGATGTTTGCATCTCAAATATGGTATACCTACAAAAACCACAATTAATTATTTATATTTGGACTTATAAATCAAAGTGATGTACCTGATAACCTTCTCAGTTCAATACAATCTTTAGAAGTTGGTTTGAATCACAGTATGGAACTAGGAGAAATTAATTAATTAATTAATTACTGGCTGTCTTATAGAACATTTGACCCAAGCTGCTGGTTGGGTTCATGGGTTATGTTGCTTCTTTATAAAAATCTTTTGATAAGAAGTATAACAAACAACAGCATCGCCAGAAGGATCAAAACATGTGGTAGTTAATGCAAGTCAGAGCCACCATGTTTACCAACTCCCACCTCCTTATGTTCCTCTATCATTTTCCCTCTCCAAGCAGCTGCAGGAAGGCAAAAATAAATGGAATTCCTAGAGCAAGCCTTGTTTTGAAAGAGGGATTTTTTTCTAGAGAAGAGGAGGGTTTAATCCTCCATCTGTGATCAAATGTCACAGTTGTATGAAGGTTAATTTAGACCTGAACAACTCTTTTGGATTAAAGCCAGCTCCAGCCCTGATGCAAACTGTGTTATGATATTCGCACAACACTTTAATCTCCCTCATAATGAGGTTAAGCATATTGTGCAAACACATCTCTTGAACTGACATAAGGTAGAATCTCCACCTATACTGAAATTCAGAAAACTCTGCATGTTCTGCCAAACCTCTATGCACTGCTTGAGTTCAATGTAAATCAACAATAATCTTATTTAAACTTTTACAGCTATACGGAGCTTCATACCAAGAGAAATAAAATCACAATAGTTTGAGCCTACAGAATTAAGCGGAAAGCCTTACAACGAGATTCTGAGACAACATCTTTTGTAAGTCCTTCAATGAATCCTGATTTTTTAATACCTTTTCTAAAAGCTATATATGGTATTAATCAGCATTTTTCATACTGTGACACTGGAATTTGGAGAAATTGCATGGGAGTGCTGTATATGTGATCTGGATTTCTATTCTGATTTCACACATGGGAATGAAAGTAACTAGATGGTCAACCATGAAATAGGCAATGTCTAAAAGCTTCTGGTACTAACTTCACTAAGAGTTACAGCCAAAGATAAACAGAAGTGTGATATCAAATCCTACTAAAAAATGTCCTTGGCTGCTAGACAAGGGCTTTCTGTCCAGTCTCATTTCCATTCCTTCTCCATCACAAAGCACTCTGCAATCATTCTGATTTCTTTCAGCTTTGAAATATAGGGAGCAGGTGGACCAAACTGTAAACCAATCTGTGCCCCTTTCAGCTAACCTGTGGAACAGGGCAAAAAATTTAATTTGTTCAATGACCAGCTTGAGCTTCTACAGTTCCTGGAGCAACAACAACAACAACAACAACAACAACAACAAAAGCTCCACATGGACATTTTTAGAATATTTTGTGTGCATTTCTTTGATTGCTTTCAGTAAAACTAATAATTTCCTATAAAATAATAACTGTGAATATACCCAACTACCGATGTGTTGCTGCACTGGAAAACTCTTTGTTATGCATGGATAACTTGCTAGCAGTTTTAAAACCAGACATGTGGACAACATCAAAGCTGACACCAGCCAAAGCTTAGAACAACTCAACTCAAAAAGCAGTGCAAAATCAGAAAATGTGGAGAGATCTGGCCCATAGAATTGCCAAGAGTCAAACATGACTAAATGGATAACCTCATCATCATAAAGAAATAATGGATAGTTTATAATTGTTTTTTCTTTTTTTCTCTAATACCTTGTATTCTGCTCTGGGAAGTCAGAGAGGGGGGAGGGAGGAGGAGGGAAGGGGGGGTAAGGGGAGGTGGGAAGGGGGGCGGGTGGAGAAAAATGTTATTTTTTGTTTGTAAAACATTTCAATTAAAGAAAATAATGGCTAGAGGGGAAGAGAAGAAGAAATATATTCTAAACAGTGCTGGAGGGTAGGCATAAGGTATAAGATACTGTGGCTTCAGTTCTAAGTTAGAACTGAAGAAGCTTCTTGGATGAGAAGCAAAATGCTTTCAAAGAAAAAAAACCCAAGAAAATCCAGTTGCTTTTTGTAAAAAGCACCTTGGGACATATCTCTTTAACTTTAAATTGATTGTATCTGATAGTGGTTAAGAAAGTGAGATGTTTGTGATTTTCATTGCAAGTTGCATTATGGTTCTAAGCACGATTGAAGTCCCTTGATTCTCAGCTGTTTAACTCAGAAGTCAACCACAAAATCAACAATTCTTGCAGTCATCTCATGAGGAACAGTTGCCTAGAGTGTCTCCTTGATTGGTGAGACTCTGGCATCCAAAATTCTATGCCAAACAGCAATCTCCACCACAATTCTGTCCCTACTCCTTCAGGGTTATGTAGTTCACCATTGAACATCACCTGGACACTATGCCTTCCAAAATGAAAATTTTCATAAAAAGTGAGATTGTAGAGCTGAACAGTGAATTGTTTTTGAAGGAAAAGTATTTTACATATATTCAGAAACACTGGGAATGGCTTTATTCTAGATTAGTCCTGTGGTTCATTTACTTCCCATCTCCAATTCAATACTTTTCACTTTCTGAAACTAGGGTCTTTGCTTGCAAAGAATGTCCTTGCAGAGCAAGTGGCATAAACCTGGCATGGCAAAGTCCTGAGGCTGGATGTTTCTGAAATGTTCACTACTTTTGAATGATGTTCTTTCAAAGATTGAAAAAAAGCAACAAACCCCTTTCCAAGAATTTTGTTATGTACAAAATGGAATTGATCTTGTGCTTGACTTGCTCTGAAAATTGCATTTCTGCTCTCCATTTATGTGTATTAATTGAACATCTAGCCCAAGCAAAGATCTGTTTAAATTCTTGATCAGAAGGCTGCCAAATCGATAGAATTCTAATTGAATAAGAGGTATTTGGGGGAGAGAATTCCTTCTTATCAAAAAAGTTATCTGCCTACTAAGATTAACTCTTTTGGTAGATAGAGGAACAGTGTCAAAATCGTAAAATACTTTGCATACTCATTTTCCATCATTTTTTGGATTTTCTAGTCACATAAGCTTATCTCCCTCTTCCCAGCAAAGTAAGGATTGGACACCAGCAACCCCTGTCTGCTTCATGTGTAATGAAGCTATAAAATTGCTCTGTCTGAGATTTATATAATGCTAGGAGAAAAAAAGCATCCTAAAGTGGGTACCATTAAGCATTATGAGAAATAGACCACAAAGTACAATATCTATAACATATGAAAAGGGAAAGTTTCATTTATTTTATATGGCATGTGCCCAAGACTCCAATTCTGAACAGAAGTAATACAACCAAAAACACTAATCTGACATATAAGGGTATCTGCAGGATCTTGCTGCTTTATTAGTATGACAAAAACATCTTTGCAGCATTGTGCGTCAAAATCCATCTTCCCCAACAAAGAGACTTGTAGAAGCACTGGGACTAAAATTCCCTAAGGCTACCTTTACCTGCCTTTAACTCCACATTCTTTGGTGGCAAGGAACTCTTTTTTACTTCCTTACCATTCCTATACATTTATGGACCAGTTTCATGTTAAGTGCATTTCATGTTAAGGCAGGTTTAATTAACTTATTCCATGCCATGCCATATTGACCACCTAATTTTCAGTAATAATTAACTGTGGCACAGGAAGGCCCTCCTCCCAACCTTGGGGGATCCAAGGTCTGCATCAGGAGACTGCAGCATGCATAGGTCTATAATTTCTTACTCTCAATATTTAATATCCTCCCCCCCAAAAATACTGTTCTGTTCACTCTGGCCTCTTCTGTACCATCACTATTCCTTTCCTCCTCAGACCGGCACTCACCTTATAAACATTATTCCATAATGGATTTAATAAGATCTATATTAGCGTTTATGACATAATGCCGCTCCTTCAGCTAGTCTTACATTTTGGCCTCTGCTATTTTCTTTAATAGATATTCTATCTCTTACATGACTCTTCCTTGAGTTTTGTCACTTACTGGTTTCCCACTTTAAAACTGTGGTTGTGAGTTTTATTTCCAGCATCGAGATTTACTACTGTACCCTCATTAAATCTCATTAACTTTCTACCCACAAATTCCTCCAATATAGGCTTACAAATCTCATTCTATGCTCTAATGGCCCATTGGGCTACCCTCACTCATGATGACAAAATCTTGCTTTTGGCCAAATTATCATAACTCTTATTTAGCCATGTGTGAAATTCATTTTGGAGAAACATTGGATTCACTGAAGAATAGAAAAGTGCATAAAAAACTGGAGTTGGATCATAGGAACGAGGATTCATTAAGGGCGTCTCTGATGTCAGCTCAGATTCAGATTTAGATCTAGTTAGTGAAGAAGCTTTAATTTTACTGGGTCTCCTCCAGGTATGACTAAGATTAGGTTGAACTCACTGCTTGGCCTTGAGTCACTGTCTGTGTTTTCTCAATCCCAATTTTCCAGCAATGATAACTATGTAATATACTACTATATAAATGATAAGAAATACCTGCATATTTGGGAGTAGGAAGAATTCATATATAATTTTTAAAAGGAAGAGGAAAGATATGGGGAAAGCTGTAGGAAACACATAATTAAAATTTTAACCAGTAACATGGAAAAAAACTGATCTATAAGTTTTGTTCGACTATAAACGTCTTTTAAACATAATATAAATCCCATGTTATTATCTCACATAAATAAAAATGTATTATAAAAATATTGAAAACAACTGCACAGAACGAAACAAACACACAAACAAAAAAGTTCTGTTTGAATGGGAGTTTTCATTGACATATTGCAATGCATTTTTTTGGGGGGGAAACTCCTGAAGTTGGTGACGCAAAGAGTCATTGGTACATTCCAATGACTCTTTGCCTAACTAACTTGCTCTGACTGATGAAATTCCTTGGATAGGCAGCAAAATGTCTGAAACTACCAATGTATTAGTCCAGTTGCCATGATTCAATCTTTAGACACCTTTGCCTGGATGATTGAGAGTTTTTATCAACACAGAACAATAGTAATACATTAGGAAAGGTAGGCTGCTGCTTAGGTAAACAATAAATGCTTAGCAGAGGAGGAAGAAGAGGAGGAAAGAGAGGAGGAAGAGGTCCCATATCTTTACTGATAGCTGTTGCTAGAAGACAGAAAAGATAGGCACATTGGTGCGCTTTTGATTCCCCCCTTATAGACCTCTTAGGAATGGGGGGAGGTCCACGGTAGACAGTTTAAGGTTGAAGCTGTGGAAGTTTGAGGATGTAACAACAGAATCAGGTAGTACATTCCAGGGATTGACCACTCTGTTGCTGAAGTCGTATTTTCTGCAATTGAATTTGGAATGGTTTACCTTGAGTTTGTATCTATTATTTGCCCATGTATTATTTCGGTTGAAGTAGTCATTGACAGGTAGGATGTTGTAGCAGACAATTTTGTATACTATGCTTAGGTCAGACCATAGGCAGTATAATTCTAGGTTGTCCAAGCCCAAAATGTCAAGCCTGGTGGCATAAGGTATTCTATTATGAGCAGAGAAGTGGAGTAGTCTTCTTGTGAAATATCTCTGGACTCACTCAATTGTATTAATGTCTGATATACAGTGTGGATTCCAGGCAGATGAGCTGTATTCAAGAATTGATCTGGTGAAGGTTTTGTATGGGGCTCCAGCATGAAAGCTTGAAAGACTAAACCTCTGGTTCTGGTGATTGACCCAAAATGGATCCTGCAGAAAAGATAAGATCCTTCTTGGCAGAAGGGAGTAACACTGTAGATAAGCTCAGAGCTGTCATTTCAAGGTTTTACTAAATAAAGTTCCTCAATTATCACAATTCCAATGTACCTACTTTTAATGCTTTTCTAGGAATAAAATATAGACATACAATACATAAAATAGAGCTCTCTTGTTTCTGGTCATCAATACCTTTGCTCACAATTCACTTGATATAAATGTAGACTGACTCATTAAGAGGGCACCATGTTTAAAAAGGCTGCTATATGCCCTAATAAATACATTGGTCTTAAAAAACAATACAGTGTATTTTGCTTCTTGTTTCCTCCACCAAAAGTAGTGTCAGTACGTTGACATTTTTTGCAGGAAGTCTTCTTCAATGGTTCATTGTTCCCTTTTCTTCTTTCTCTTTTCTCTTTATTTTTAATTGCTTGCATCACCAGTTGCACTGTAGGGGGTGGGGGAGATAGATCCAAAAACAACAATTTAAAAAACAAATGCTTAGTTCATTGTTAGAATCATCGGAGCATATGAGAATAGAGACATTTACTCATCTTCTGTCAGATACAGGATGTTTGAATACAATGGCTGGATCATAAAAACTTGGCAAACTTTATTTGATTTAGAAGTAAAATACAGTTAATAGATGCAAATCAATTAAATATTTTTTAAAATGGGAGTCTGTGGAAATCCAGAAGAGCTGGCAATCAAGTTATATTTCATTTAGAAAAAAAGCCGTAAGAAGACTATATTTAGAACCCTAGATCCTAAAACACAGCATCCTAGCACTATCTTTATCCTTTAAAAAGTTCAGCAGAAAATTCATTAGGTCCAATCAGTTGCCTGTAAAATGTATGCAGATCAGATAACTACATCTACATTCTGGTAATCCTTTGGCTTTACACTTTAAGACACTAAAGAGAAAACAGTGTTTCACTTTTTTTAGAAGTATGCATTGGGTTGATTGTTATTGAATAAATGGATTTCATATAAATTCACATAGGCAATGGCCTGAGGAAAAACAGCAAATAGACAAGGCAGCATACAAAGCAACAAAATAATCTAATGGAAGCAGCTTTCAAATAACTGACCTAGTTTGAAATTAGAACAAACTGGATTATGACCGCTAGGTGAAAATTTTAAATCATAGAGTACAACCAAGGTAGTCCAGCAATGAGGACACACATGAAAAAGAAAGTAAAACCATGGCTATAAAAGGAGAATCGGATACTGTAGGGACCTGTTTGGGAGACACCCTGCTGCAGCCATCTGGATTGCAATATGTCTTCTTCATTTCCTTCAGGTTTCTTGATCGGTTATTCTGGTGTAGTCTAGTGAGTATGAGGGAATGAAAGGTTCTGTATATGTGTATGGTGTGTGGAAATGAAAGTAAAGGAAAGCCTTGCTATATTGCAATCAACAAAACTAGGAGCTTAACAAATAATTATTTGCAGGATGCAATCTGAGTCAGTCATCAGGATCAGAGGTTTATTCTTCCAATAAACCCATGCTGGAGCCAGAGCCATGCTGGGGAGACAGAAGTTTCTTGGGGATGGGTTCCAGTGTGAGTCCAAAAGTCCAGAGGAAGAATAAACCTCTGGTCCCAGTGACTGACTCAGATTAGGTCCTGCAACATTATCCTGGGACAGGCAATATTTGCTGTCATTTGAGAAATAATTATTTGTGTATTGTGTTTAATTTAGTATGTATTATTCAATTATATAGTATCCCATAAACATGATAACTCACTGGGAGATGTGTGAGGGCATTCCCCACATAAATTCCCAACCATTGATCAAGGCAGCATCTCCAGAAATCTCAAGATGCCCATTTCAACTGTTTCTGAGCCATTAGGCTTTGCAAGAGGGGAAAGCTGGTGATGTCTGCCATAATGAGTATTTCAAGGAAGAATGGTTGACTCTAAGTGTAGTATAAGACCTCATGGTGGAGAATCTGGCAGGTAGTGGTCACATTATTGGCAATTGCAGTAGACTTTTTAAAAAAAATCTAGAGGTGGCCTCTGAGAAATGGAGACATTCACAGGCCAAAAGAGAAGGAGAAGGATAAGTTGCCCTGACTCACTGCATCAGGGAGATGGGCATCATAGAAATTTAATAAATAAATAAAATAAAGAAGACATGATATTCAAATATGTCCTTTGAGGCTTTAGATCTGTTTGCCCCATCTGACTTGGGTGCCAATGCTGACCTTGATTACAGAATTGGTGGAAGTACCTGGACTTTCTTGGTACTCTGCATTTTTATTTGCAAACGGATGGAGGAAATAGAATCTCCACCAAAGAAAGAATTGCTGAGTATTAAAAAACAAGCAGTTTAGAACTGAGAAGGAGCCAATTTTGTTTGTTTCATGTGTAGCTGCTAAAAGCAAGTAGAAAATGCCTGAGAGAAAATTGATGCTTTATTAATTGAGGAAAAAGCTTCTGCGGCAACAATTGTCAGAACAAATCCAAACTTTGTCAGCCTCTTGAAATACCTTAATATGCATGGAACAAGACTTAGAATTACAGGATGAATTGAGAAACACTGTACAATATTCAACAACCCAAATTAATGCTCTTAAAGTCACCTTAAGAGACATTGTAAAAGGCTCAATTCACATTAAAACCAATAACCTGTATAAAGTGGGGGAAAATCTTTAGTACAAAAAGAAATGCAGATTACATTTCTAGCCACAAGGCTAAATGATGAACCATGTGTGGGTTTTGTTGTGAGGATGAATGTCGGGATGATAATTGTTGCAACTCTGTTAGGTCAGCAGCCACTAGTAAGTTATTACTGTTAAAACATGTTCCACTCAATATAAGGTCTGAGAGAAGGATTGAAAAATGATTACTGGATATACATGCTACAATGTCCATTATTGGAGCTGAATTGCATCAAATCATTAGAAAATCTCTGACCACTGAAGAAAGATTTTTACAATTGTCATGGGGTCTTTTAAAGGTTGCCATGCAGCAGGAGTCTCCAAACTTGGCAAGACTTGTGGACTTCAACTCCTAGAATTCCCCAGCCAGCATGGTTAGCTGAAGAATTCTGGGAGTTGAAGTCCACAAGTCTTAATCTTACCAAATTTAGAGACCCCTGCCATACAGTATTATTTGTGTTATAAACGAGTTGAGGGTGATTTCAGTAAGCCCTCAAATCAGGGACTTTAAAAATATTATTAAATGGACAGGATCTATCTTGGAGGATTACTGAAATCAAAAAGTCCCAATAGTTATCAGGTAATTTGTGATAACAGCAAAAACTTTAATTTTTGCTGCTATGAAATTTATGTTCATAGATATTTGTAGGGATATTTCGCTCCCATGGGCATTCCAAGCCATCTTTATTTATGGATTCCATTGAAATAGATTGGCAAACCATGTGAAAAGTATGTTTGACTATGAGTCTACTCCATCCTATTTTCCTGTCCATCTCAATGCCTTATTTGAAACAATTCAAGAAATCCAGTAATATCTCGATTTAGCTGAGGGATGAAATTAAACAACAACAACAAAATGGCTAATTCAGGAACAAGAAATATTTGGGACAACCAAAGACACAATTGCAGGGATCTAATGGTGGAAAGAGGTTAGGGTAGAAGTGACATAAATTGGGAATCCTATTACAAAAAAATGGAAGCTGTGGTAAAATTTCGGGAAAGCAAGAGGAGGTATGGCAAAATGAGATGGAAAATTATTGTGAGAATTGAAGAAAGAACTGAAGAAAACTTAACACAAGAGAGAGTGAATACAATGATAAGATGTTAAGAACAGAATTGAAATAAATTACTAACTCTTTTGAAGATGCAGATCTTACCTGCCTTTGAATCTCTGGAACCCTTATTTGGCAGTTCCCAGAGAATGCAGTCAGCCTGGCGAGTTTCTTGTAAATAGGCATGCAGCAATAAAGAAGTAATTTTGATCAGTTCATGGTGTCATTCTGATTTCTTGTGCCTGGTACCCCTGTATTATTTGGCAAATAAGAAATGTGTTATTTATTTATTTAGCAAATTTATATAGTTACCCAGCTTACAAAACATGGGCAAGGTACAATATATAAAAACAATAAAAACTCTAAAATGGAAAAACCCTAAATAAAAGAACAATAAAACCAAAATCCAGCTTTCTGGATTAAACTCTGGTGGGTTATGCAGAATGTTTTGAAAAAGAAGCTTCAATTTTCTCCGCAATTGTTTTTGTTGGGTATAGTTAAGGATTGTTCACCGAATGAAACAAGATTGATTTTATACATGATTACCGCAGCTAGGTTACTGATTGGACAATATTGGAAAAAAGATAGTGTACCTACCATAGAAGAATGGATTTTGAAGATGGCTAATTTTGCGGAAATGGCAAAGATTTCTGCATATTTAAAAGATAGGACCCATGAAGTTTTTGTTCGGGACTGGAAGAAATGGGTGGATTATGTGCAGAATAAATATCAAATTAAGAAGTATCAGTTAGTATTTGACTGAGGACATTTATAAAAATGGGTTGATTATGTCTAGAATAAGTATTAAATCAAGAATTTTTGGTTAGCTTTTTGATAGAGCTTGAAGAAATAAAGGATTATTCTTATTGTTATTACTATGTTAAATATATATATTATATTGTTTCCTAGATATTAACTTGATATAAATTTATATACTTTGGTTATACTGCTGTCTTTAACAAAAAGAAGGGGGAAAAAATTTTTATGTTTGTGTAGCTTTAAGGGGGCATTTATAAATTTTATAAATTTTACTTGTTTAATTTTAAGTTTTCTTATAGAATTTTGGATTAATCTTATTTTTGTTACAGTTATGATACATATTGTGGATCTCACCTATATCTAATGTCTAATAATGATTGATATATACTTATAATTTGTATGTAATGGAAGTCGGGGGGGGAGGGTTGGGGGGAGGGGGGGAGGGGGGTAATTGTGGGGTTAAAATTGTACTGTAAAACTTTTTCAATAAAAAAAATAAAATAAAACCGAAAACAGAAAACTTGTTTGTATTTGTCACTTCTTGAAATACAGTTTTAAAAATCAAATCAAATCAAATCAAATCAGATCAGATCAGATCAGATCAGATCAGATCAGATCAGATCAGATCATCCATCCATCCATCCATCCATCCATCCCTGAGAGAAAGAACAATTACCATTACTTGGCATCACACAACCACCTTGTGCCTGTACCCCTGGTTCTTCAAGGATTGCTGGTTCTTCAACGGTTGATTGAAAAAACTTCCTGGAAAGCAACAGAGATGGGGCTAATCTCACCTAAAGGCAATGATGTTTCAGAGGGTGGGCACCTGAGTAGAAAAGGCATGCTATCTGGAGCCTGCCAGATAGAATTCTTAGCAGATGGACCAATAGCATACCTCTCCTGTTTGTCCTGATGGAATTGGTAGATGTAGAAGAGGTTATCCCTCAGATAACCTGGTCCCATGTCATGTAGGGCTTTAAAGGTCAAAACCAGCACCTTAAATTGCACCACATTATTTTCTAATGTGAGTTAATTGAAATAGCTATGGGAGGTTGGAAAAATAATATTTGCATAAAAATTCTTAATTTGACAGCTTGGCTGCAAAAATTATATGATGGATGGATGTGCCATCAAGTGTCTGCATAGTCAGGACACCAAAGTACCCTTCTGGTCACACACCATTTAGTTTCTGGATGTTTGTCAATGATATGATTGTTTTATGAACTAATGAAAATGCACAACAGGAACCACTTTCAACTGGCGGGTGGGTATATAAGAGCCACTGGTTATTTAGCTTTGTATGTGTGCCAAAATACAAACTATTCCAAAAAAAAAAAAAAAAAAGAGTAGATTCAATTTGTGATACCCAGTGGGTAATCAGACAGGTTATTTAACCATATTAGAAGACAAGATGGAGTATTAACAGAGGGTGGAGTCATTTCAAAATTAATTCTTAGGCTAAGTTTTGGGACTGCTGAAGATGTGGGGGAAAGAAAAAAACTTCAAATCTGTCTTGATTGGGTTAGGTATAAATGAAGTAGAAATGGCTTTATAGGGTTTTTTTTTTTTTTTTACAATTCTGTTACATTACTATAACCTATTAAAATATTTCCTCAGAAGTATAGCCTGACTAAGTGGCTCAGTGGCTAAGACACTGAGCTTGTCAATCAGACAGGTCGGCAGTTCGGTGGTTTGAATCCCTAGTACAGGTCTCCTACGTAAGCAAAGGGTTGGACTTCCAACTCTGTTACTGTTGGTCAAAATCTTAGCATCTCCTGTTTTCTAACTTTGACAGAATACTCTAAACCGATATTACAGAATTGTGGGGACCAAATGTGTTATCTCAGATTACAGAAATAAGACAGATACACTGAACTTGTTATTTATTTATTAAATTTATATTGCCACCTACCTTACACATGACTCTGGGTGGTGCATAGCATTAAAATGACAAAAAGCAAACAATCAAAACAATTGAAAAAAATCCAAAACAGTTATTAAAAACAGTTTAAATAGATCCTGTAAATAGATCCCAAAACATATGAACAATATTACAACCACTTCAGAGGCCATATTACTTCAATAAAATCCCTAGGCTCAAAGGCAAATAAGGTTTTAACAGACTTTTGGAAGATAAGTAGGGTTCTCATGAAGGAGTATATTACAAAGTGTGGTGTAACAGCAGAAAGTCTCTCCTCCCCAGTAGGGCCAGATGAAGCTAGATATAACCGGACAGAAGTGGTCCTCAAATAACGGATAAACATGATCTACTGTATGTCCTGGACATTGGGTGGCAGGGGAATGGGTAAAAAATAGTTGAGATCCCTGTAGTAATAACACAAAAACTAGTTTAATTAATACTTCTTTGGCTCAGTTAATTAAAGCTGTTGCATGTGAAAATATTACTGGAAATGAGAATTTGACAAGGAATAAATTAAAGATGCCCTTCTGAAATAAATAACTCTTTTGTCACTACTTCCAAATAGCCTTTATGTTCCTCTGGATAGCTGATTGCTAATCCTAACAGGTCTCCACCATGTCAATATCTTCAATCATTTCTAAAGCTAATTGCTTTAGAATTATTTGTGTATGTACCTGTTATTTGTACATTTACCTGTACTTGTACCTGGTGATATTTCTTAGTCTTCTTTATATTTAATCTCACTTCCATTTTTTAAATTGTACTTCTGAATGTTCATTTCTACAGCTTGCAGACCCCTTGCATTTTCAGTTATTACAATAGTATTATCAGTAATAGTGATGTTTCTTCCTCCTGTTTTAAAGCTGATGTTTCTTCCTCCTGTTTTAAAGCCACAGCAATCTTCTTTCAATCCAGCTTCCTTAAATATACATCCAGCATATAGACTGAGGTTGAATAAATAAGGAGAAAATATACAGTCTTATCTTACTCTTTTGCCAACCTGTAGCCAGCATGTTTTGCCATGTTTTATTTATTTAAAAGATAGTATGGCTGCTCATTTTAGAGCACAACTGTGGGTGGCTTATTACAACAATACAAATTCAAACATAATAAAACCCATGTTCTGCTCAGACCATGGCAGACCTGCATGCGGGATTCACATGAGAACAATGAGATGTTCTGAGATTTTCATTTTATTAAACCCATTCCCAGCTTGATTTGATTAATACAATAAAAGGCTTTCTATAATCAATGAAGCACATGTTGACTTCTGTTTGGCATTCTTTGGCTTTCTCAATTATTCAGTCAATATCAGTAATAATTTATTGTGTTTCTGTCAGGCTCAAAACCCAAGAAAGGCACAGAGTTATTTCTAAGCCATTTCCTTTATTGTTCCTCAGCTACAGACAGAAATCTTGCCAAACTAAAGCAACTTCTTGCATCATTAAAGACATACTCTGAGAACTTCTAGGAAGGAGCTATCTTGACCCTCTTTCTCCCAAACAAACAACATTTTATTGTCTCTTGGTCCCCTGGAATGTAGCCCTTCCCTTCTGGGAATTCAGACTAGGTTGCATCTAGTACTTTAGCATTGGAAGTCAACTTGAACATCTGGCATCTCCTTTTCCAATTTGGGGCTCTTGTCTGTGTTGGATGTTTCTAAGCATTATTGTGCTAGCACATGAAATTAAGACTTCTGTATAATTTTCCTTTGTATGTTGATGTTACACCGATTGACTGCTTTTAATTTGTTGGCCATTATATCATTCTTCAGATTTTGCTGGTATACTTTCATTTGAACCTTTACAGATTCTTCCTACATTAATTCCTGTAGATTTTAGATAATGATCAGAATGCTGGTCTAACTTCATCTTAATACTAGGGATTCTGGTAACTTGGGAATATCTTCTAAAATATCTTGGATGTTGATATCTCTATTATAACAGAATTTCTGTATACTTCTTCCATCTTCATTTAATCTTCTTGGAATCAGTTACTACTTTTCTGTTGATACCATTTAACTTGCCAATTTGAGGTCAGAAATTCCTTTTTCTGAGTTCAGAGCAGGGGTGAAATGCTCCCAGTTCGGACCAAATTGCCCGATCCGGTAGCGATGGCAGCGGATGGTTCGGAGAACCGGTAGCAAAATTTTTGCCCCCCCCCCATGCCCAGCTGAGCTCCTTGATCATCAGAGCTTTTTTTTTACTTTTAAAAGCATTTTTTCTACAACCTCTTCAGCCGAAGAGGTAGGAAAAAAAATGCCTTTAAAAGCCTCTGATGATCCCAGCTGAGTTGACTGATCTTCAGAGGCTTTTAAAAGTATTTTTTTCTGAAACCTCTTAGAAAAAATGCTTTGTAGAAAAAATGCTTTTAAAAGTAAAAAAAAAAAAGAGTTGGCCATGCCCATCCAGTCACATTACCTGAACTACCACCAAGTCACGCCCACAGAACTGGTAGTAACAAATTTTACTACCACTGGTTCACCGCTGGTTTAGAGGTCTAGATTTTCTTTGTTTCTCCATGTCTTTTTATATTTGATATCTTTATAGATGTTGTAATACTTTTCCTTGTCCCTCCTAACAGTTTTCTGAAATTCTTTGTTCAATTCTTTCCTGGGATTTCTGTCTTTTGGGGCCTTAGTTTCTAAGGTTTCAAGGTTGACTCAGCCTTCCATCTTTCCGAGGTAGGTAAAATGAGGACCCGGATTGTGGGGGCAATAAGGGGACTTCGTATTAAAAAAACCACCGCTTGGGGGGCCCAAAAGCCCTACTAAGCAGGTATATACAAAAGTATGAAGGCTATTGCTTAATGCATTGTAAGCTGCCCTGAGTCTCCGGAGAAGGGCGGCATATAAATCGAACCAATAATAAAATAAAATAAAATAAAATAAAATAAAATAAAATAAAATAAAATAAAATAAAATAAAATAAAATAAAATAAAATAAAATAAAATAAAACAGGTTTCTTAGTTTTTAATTTCTTCTTGACAAGTTCCACTGATTTTCATTGGTTCTGTTATTCAATTTGCTTTCTTGTTTCTTGAACTTTGGCAGTCTTTTCACATTCATCCTTAACAACTCTGATTTCTTTCCATAGTTCTTTTGGTTTTCTTTCAATGAGATTCAATAATCTCAGTGATTCCAAATTTTTTTGGGAAATGGTGGATATATATTGTGGAAACTGATTGGCTTTTTTTTTCTGATTAACTTGGAAGTTGCACATGAGGAATTGTGATTTATTCCACAGTCAGTTTCTGGCAACATCTTTGTTCTCTTCTGAGGCACCAGAGGTATGCAGTGGGATCAAGGTAGTTTAAGTTGCAAATCTTAGCCTAAATTTGATTTTAAATGGCTTTCAAAAAATCAATTTCACTCCTTGCTGAGAAAGGGAAGATTGGCTACAGGCCTGTAGTTGTAAGATCTTCTAGTAATGGTATTTTTAAAAGTAACCTTAGTAAAAATACTAAGTGAGTCTGAAACCACTTTTCCTGTGAAGAATAAATTAGAATCTCACATAAGACAACCGAAAACCATCCTGTTAAAACTAATAAACTGTGAATGGCAATAAGTTAGTGAATAGATGGTGGACCAAATTGTGTCATCCATTTTGTTCACAAAATGGACCCCCCACCTCTAATGCCAAATGTCCTTGAAATACATGGCAAAAAAACATTCATGGAAGACTTAGACTCTAGACATCACATGGGAAAATGTTGAAGTACTCACCCAAGATTGAAAATGCTGGAGATTTCTTGCTGCCCAATATACTACATAGAATGGGATGATAGAATGCTAATGCTAAGAATATAGAGGTAAAATCTCTTAGAAAAACCTATTCTTGCCAAGTATAAGAAGAAGATCCAAGGTACGTCCAATATGTATGTTGAGCTAGTAAGAGGTTGGAATAAACTCACAACCATTATGGCTATCATAAAATTATAAACAGCTCCACATATCATAGTCCTAGCATACATACTGAAATTCCTCAAAATTATAATATATAATATAATTTATATTCCATTCAAAGTTCCCATCATCTTGATATCCTCAGCATCAAATCCAAAGTTACTTTGACCAGCTCAGATATGAAAGCTATTGGGCAACAGTGTGATTAATTCCTCAGTCTGTGCTATATCAAAAATGAATATTTTTAGAAGTTCTAACATGGACAGGAAACCTGGAAAGAGAAATGCATCTTTAAAATTATCCTCTACCCTGCTCTCTCATCTATTTTAATGCTGTGCTAGGTAAATGGGTGGTGGAAGGGACATCTGGATGAGACTAACAGTTCTTCAACCCGTATCTTGATTATACAAAGTGATTAGACCTTCTCATCCACAATCAAACCACAGATGAGGGAGAACTCATTATTTACCTTTTTAAAAGAGCATCTCTCAACAATCCCCAAACCAATTTCTGTGAATTAAGTTTTTATAAGATTCTGGTAATACAAAAAATTACAGAACATAAAATTCTGTTTTCCCATATGAGTCTATAAAAAAGAAAGACCCCTTTTCTGAACTTTATTCAGATATTAAGTTAAATTTCAGTGATCTGAACCAGACTTCTTAATTTTGATCAACTATAGACTACTTGTATATTGATCACAAAGTAAATAATAAGAATATCTGCATACCATATATAGTTGCTTGGTATATTTTATTGCATTATATTAGAACATACCTTAGGCCGTACTCACTTTGTAAAACTGAAGTGGATTTAATGTCCAAGAAAATCCATGAAATTCTCAACGACTGGATTTTAAACTGACATTGAATACTGGCTAAATATTTACTGTGAACAATGTCCCATTAGTTATTGTTTTTATTGTCCCATTAGTTATTGTGTTTGATTATGTATTATTCTTTGTTGTTTGCTTTTGGATGGTTTATTCTAAATGGTATATACTTCACTAATTGATTATATTTGATAGGTGTCTACTCTTTTTTTGCACCACTAACTACAACTGAGTGCCTGCTAATGTAACAACTCTAGGCATCATTCTAATTTAGATGCAGCATTTATGATATGAAGGTTTTCCTGCAAATTAATTGAGGGCAGGCATCTTCTCTATATTCAGTGATAAAGACTATAAAAAGCTGCTGAAAACAAAGAAATGTAGAAGTGGCTGCAGATACCCCACTGAAGGCACAGATGCTACTGAAGGTGAATCTGATTGATTTGTGGTTTGTTGACTTTTTAACCCATCAGTAACAAGCACCTAAATTGGGCATTTTTCTTTTCAAAGTTGATTTTAACAGGAATCAATAACCCAGAATGTCAAGGTGTGGATGCAAAACACTGGTCAGGAGTTTGTCCATGTATTTTTAAAATCAGGTTCCTATTCCTTGCAAGTATATATATTTTCTATTCTGACCAATATCATTTAGATGGAAAAAGAGTTCAGAAAAAAATTAAAATCTTCTGCACGTGAAAATGTTCTTGCTTCCAAGCCACACAATCTGCATATTGGCTGATATCAGCAACAACCAATGCTTCATAACTCTACTAACACATGCAATGGCAGTTGACCAAAGTCCACGACCCTTCTAGCTGCACAGGCCATCAATGACAGCAGAGCAGATCAGCCATTTGCTCTTTCGCGTAGCTTTTCCTTCAAAGGCTATTATACAGTTCTTCTCTTATGATTCTTTTCCCATTTTGTAAAATCTCATTGATCTCCCAAGAAATAATGAAGTCACCAAATATTATTAACCTGTGAAGAAGGCAGCTTGCTTCCCATTTCCAGTCTGGTAATTAGATGACACATCCCAGGGGCAAAAGGACCCTGTTGTACACTGGAAATGCTACCAGTGTCATATCACTTCATTATAGCTGAGCTCTATGGTGCACAAAAAGGTTTCGCATTGGAAATAGCTATTTGGGAATCCATAAATGGCATAGCCAGAGGGAAATGGCCTTCTTGCCCTTCACCCCTGTTTTACTCCATAGGAATGTTAGCAGCAATCATGAAACCTCTCCTACAGATTCCAAATAAAATGGGTAATTCATCTCTGAGACTTTGAATTACTATTTTATCTTTGTTAATAAACACAGGAGTAAGCAACTAGAAGTTCATTTACTTGGCTTATTCATGCCTCTTCAAAGAGTTTTTTAAGCTCATGTTACTAAGACACCAGGGTTGAATTGATATAGGTAAAGGTAAAGATAAAGGTTCCCCTTGAACATATGTACTAGTCGTTCCTGACTATAGGGGGCGGTGCTCATCTCTGTTTCAAAGCCGAAGAGCCAGCGCTCTCCCAAGATGTCTCCATGGTCATGTGATCAGCATGACTAAACACCAAAGGTGCATGGAGTGCTGTTACCATCTCACCAAAGGTGGTCCCTATTTTTCTACTTGCATTTTTTACGTGCTTTCAAACTGCTAGGTTGGCAGAAGCTGGGAGAAGTAATGGAAATTCACCCCTTACGCGGCACTAGGGATTTGAACTGCAGAACTGCCGACCTTTCAATCGACAAGCTCAGCATCTTAGCCACTGAACCACCGCGTCCCTTTTATTGATATAAGTAGTCTTGTTTAATGACTATTCAAACTTATGACAACACTGAATGAGTGGTACTTATGACTGTCTTTATACTTACATTGCTGACAGTGTCCCTTTGGTCACATGACTGCAATCTGTTTATTTGGTACTAGCCTCGCAATTATGATGTTGCAGCATCCCACAGTCATATGATTGCCATTTGTGACCTTTGTTGCCAGCTTCTTACAAGCAAAGTCAATAGGAAGCCAGCAGCAAAGGGTAACCATGTGACATTCTTGCTTAAACACAGAGTGGGTTCACTTAATGACAGTAACCAGAAGTGCCAGAATTTCCATCACAAAGTGGTGTGGTCATGTGACCATTAAACTTTATGACCATGTAACTTAGTGACAAAAATTCTAGACCCAATTACTGTTGTTAAGTAAGATCTACCTTATACTTATTTCCCATAGCAGCCTTTCCTAAACTGATGCACTGAAAGGTGTAGCTTGTAATTCCCATCATCCTTGGTTGATGAACTTGCTGGTGGGAACATTGCTGTTGTCTGGAGCTTTTGGATCAAGTGGCAACAAAGTGGAAAATGACGTTTCTTCTTGATCATCTAGCCTAGAAACACACATGTCAAAACTCTTGGCTCCCAAGTAATTCTTTCTTGGCCTCATGAGCGTCAGGGAGATTATAGATAGTTTGTTGAATAGATAACTACAACTTGTGACTTCTCATATTACACTAACAGAAGAATTTGATGAACTCATGGAGGGAGTAAGACAGGCAGGCAGGCAGGAAAGCAGGCAGGCAGGCAGGCAGGCAGGAAGGAAAGGAATATCCAGCTAAATACCTAGCTTTTCAAGTAACCAGAGATCAGCTTTCTATTGATTTATTACTAAACATTTCTTTACATACAGAAAACTAAAAGCCAGGTGTCTATTGGTGTCAATTTGGTAACCCAACATAATTATCGATGACTATCATCGCTTCTCGGCCTTTTGGCTAAGATCAAGTGTAGTATCTGTTCTTATCAGTTTAATCATTTTTGATTTTAATAGAGTGCTCAGTTCACACAATATATTTATCTCCCCAAAGCAGGGGTGAAATTCAGCAGGTTCTGACAGGTTCTGGAGAACAGGTAGTGGAAATTTTGAGTAGTTTGGAGAACTGGCAAATATATCTCTGGTTGGCCCCAGAGTGGGGAGGGTATGGAGATTTTGGAGTATCCTTCCCCTGCCACAGTCACCCACAGAACCAGTAGTAAAAAAAAATTGAATTCTACCACTGCCACAAAGCTAAGTGGTATCCAGAGCTATGGGTTTCCTTTCTCTCCTATATGGATGTGCGTCCTAGACTGAAGATACATCAAACAACTTGAGGAATTTCACATGTGGGCTCTTTGCTCCATCTTTGGCATTTGTTGGCAAGGCTGTTCCTCCAACCTGGAGATCTTGAATCATGCAGAGTCCCTGATTATTGGATTCCAGATGAGATCATTACAATGATTGACTGCCAAATGCCTCATCAGTTGGTCTATGGTATACTGCAATGGTTCTCAATCTTTTCTTCACCATGGAGCTCCTTTAAATACCTTTTGTGGCTACGGACCATGACCATGTACCACCAAGATTTAACTCTAGATTTATATAATAACATTTCTTCAAGCCTTTGTGGACCATCTCTGATGAAATCATGCCCCCCCCCCGGGATCTGCAGACCACACAAGTTGAGAACTACTGATATACTGCAACCTGTGGAAAGACACCTTGTGGATAACTACACAAATGTTACAAAGATACTGTGAAATAAACCCTATGCCATTGTGACATTCAGCAAAGGGAACTAGAAACTGAAGCTGCTGATAGAACCTGCTCATGAGCCCTGCACTATGAAGCGTTCCCCAGCTTTGAAGACTAAACTTCAAAGCTATCCAAAACTAAATAGCATCATACCACAGCATCCACTGTTACTACAATGTCTAGCACAATGTTCCTATTGTGCCCCCATTATGCTGGAGTCTATGCTTCTAGATTGGGACTACAAAGCTACCTCCAGATATAAAGGTGAATAGCACAACATGTCTTCTTTGAACCCAAAGGACTACCACATAGGAATGTATACAAATACCTTGAATATTTCACACTTCATCTTTTTTCATGCCCTGAACAATGTTTTGACCGGTGTTTATTAATTTATTATGAACACTTATTTTTAAGGTGTGATGCTGTGTGTATGGTGAACAGTTGCAATATGAATAGGAATATGTGGGTTGATTTTGAAGAATCTCAAATAATTTCCTTGTTATTCTTTGATGTTGCATTCATGCTACTTTGGGGCATTGTAAGCAGATGTATTGTGGTCTCTCTAGTTACCATTCATTTACTTGCAGTTCTCTCATGCAGGGATAGATCAGACACCTTTGAAAGAAGACTAGGAAAAGATTTAAATTAATAGTCTATGGGCAAACTCTCTTTAGTTGCAGACTATCGCCAGTGTAATTTCAGTGCTTTTCAATGAAAAGGGAGATGTTTTCTGCTTACAAATGTGATATTTTTCAGACCTTTTCTGTTCATGAATGTGGTCTATAGATAGGAAAAATAATTATTTTCAAATAGGAACTCCAGATTTTTAAAACCAGGATGAGCAACCTTTGTTGAGTGCCAGTGTGCAGAGCCCCTCTTTTTCAGTTTCCAGTGCCCCTCTTTAACTGAGGATAAAAATACATGAAACCTATAGTCTAGCCTAAAATAAGTTTAATGCAGGGTCTGGAGGGTTTTTTATATTGATCTCTTAGAAAATCCTGAATGTACTCACTCGAATTATACATCTATTTGCATTATATGCCACCATTGCAATCCTAACTCCAAAGGGAAAAAAATATGTTTAGCTGGTGGCCACCAGAATTTTTCTTACTTTTGCTTTATCATATGGATTTTGCATTTTTTTCTAGTAATAAAACCAAAAGGAATAGCATCAACCATCAATATTTTACCAGATAGCCATGAAAATGCAGCAGGTGTGAGATCCTTCCAAGTTTTATCCCACATCTGTACTTAATCTATTGGTTCTCAGAAGAATATCAGTTCTCATGCCTGCCTTTATCATTGAAAAATCTGCCTTTGTTGCAAGGTACACAAACAGTTCTCTTATAGAAAACCTTTTTTTAAATAATAATTTAAAAAAATGCCGCTGCAAGTTTAAATTCTAAATATTGCAGCGTAGCCTGGAGCAAAATGTTCTGGCTGAATTAGTGTTTCTTAAACTGACAATGCCTTTAGCATTAATACCTGTTGGCATTAATTTTAACTCTAATAATGTCTTTGCACTAATTATTATTTTTAAATGCAGAAACAGAAATGTTTAATGAAGGTCTTCTTTTTCTTTTCTGCCATGGCTTCTAGTATTTCATGTGCTATCCATTCTGCATTAAAATCCTCATATTAATTAACATGGTCCCTTGCTGAGTATTTGCATATATAGGCTCAGTTTGTCTAATTTCAGATTCTTGTACATTGGTCCCACTATTGCATATTGTTAATTGCGTGTTTTATTTCAATTTTAATATCTACAGTATTAATTTCTACTGTTCTTCTATTTTGGGGATTTTTCATTTCTTTGAGCTAGATGCTTAAAACCCCCATTGTCAACAGCAGATCTATCGTGATAGACAAACAGTTATATAGTTGCAATATTAACACAAGTACTTTTCAGAATTCTTATTATTGATCAAATGCTGTTGCCAGACCAATTTGATTGGATCAAAGTAACCATATTAAATAGCTAGGAAACTCTATTAAAGGATCATGACATATATCTTCTGGCCTCATTTCCACTCTCCCTGGATCATTTCTCATGGACACTATTGGGGATTCAGAAAGTACATACACTTGGAGGCTATCAGGTTGAGTAGGCTGCTTTAAGTCTTTAGGGACCTGTTTGCAGTTTCAATTATCTTTTGCAGATAATTAATCCGTACTAAGAACATAAAGACTGTATAAATTTAGTCAAAGGCCTATTTAATTCAGTATTTTGTTTCAGTGCCATCCACCCAAAATACTTATGGAAAATTCACAGGGAGAATACAAATGGGAAAACACCCACATTCATCAAAAGGGTTATCACTTTTGATACCAAGATTTGGAAAGGTAATATTGACAAGTCAGCATTCACAGTAAACAAAAGGTAATTTGTCAGACTTCATCCAGGCACAGTAATAAATTCCAATCTTCAATCTCAACCCAAAGTTCGGTAACAGCAGAAGCTTCACAAATCAGTTATGACTAGATAAGTTGCTTTACTGCAGAGAAGAAGTCATATATTAAAGACAATTTGTGCAGGAATTGAGCTGTGGAAATTTAGCTGTTCTATCTCTGGCCTCAAGAGTGTAGAAACACCTGCCTAGTGTTTATCTAACAATTTTGTCTGGTCTGAGTCTCACTAATTCCCACTTCACCAACTACAGTCTTTATATAGCCTTAAACAGTGAAATGGACAAGTTTTCAGACTGAGGAGTGGCAGAAGAGGAGTACAGTATGAATATCCATTTAAACTCCAAAACCTTTTCTATTTTCTTTTAGACTAAAAACCAAGAAAAATAATGATAAATTGCTTCCTTAATTTTAGGGGCTTCTTTTTATCCAAGAGGCTTCCTGACAGAATGAGACAAAAATGAATATCAAGTACCTGAAGTTCAGGTTTCGGAATGTTTATATTTCTATCTATCTATCATCTATCATCTATCTGTCTGTCTGTCTGTCTGTCTGTCTGTCTGTCTATCATCTGTCTGTCTATCATCTATCTATCTATCTATCTATCTATCTATCTATCTATCTATCATCTACCTACCTACCTACCTACCTACCTACCTACCTACCTACCTACCTATCTACCTACCTACCTGAAGTTGCTGGTGGCACAGCCAGTAGTAAAATACCTAGTTCATCCCAACTTCTAGCTCCAGCTATTCCAGAGTGGTGGCTGGATATCAGTAGGCATAAAAGGTTCAATCTGATCTGCTTATAAAGTTTGGAACTTGTTATTGCTATGAGCACACCAAACATCTAATTTTTACTTTTATTATGGAAGGTAGAATATTTACTTATTTTGTGAGTGGACAGCCAAGACACAACTAGCAGTTGAATGCTGATATGTCTGAGACATATTTGTGCTGAATTTTTGGCTAGGAATAGCAAGATACTGTTAGCTGTTTTTTCTCCAAGGGTTGGTCAACCAACCAACCAGCCAACCAACCAACCAACCAACCAACCAACGAACTAACCCTTTCCTATAATGCCTTCTGCTAGTTACACAGAAATGTCCTTGGTACCTCTTTCTGGATTGATTGTATAGAACTTTGACTTTCAAAAATCTCTATTATTAACCTAACTCTGTCCAACTGCATCTCTTGAAATATTAGTCACTTTTACTTTATTAGATAGCCCTCCACTCTCTGACACTAACATATTTCCACAGAAACAGCTCAGATGTTTTTCAAAGGCTTCTAAAAATTATTTATAGGGAGCAAGATTGTCAAAAATGCTAAAAAGAATTTTAAATTTCTTTCAAATGGAGGGAGGGAGGGAGGGAGGGAGGGAGGGAGGAAGGAAGGAAGGAAGGAAGGAAGGAAGGAAGGAAGGAAGGAAAACTGGGATATTGTTCTGAAATCATACACAAATCAATGTAGTATTTCATTTCCCCCCCTCATGCCACTAATCAGATCCTCAGCTGGTGTAATTCAACATTTCATTCAACTAATGCTAAAGCCAATGGTACTATAAAGCAGTACAGCTACCATCTGCTCTCGCGTTTTCACTTTCAAATTCCCTTGAGAAACAATTCATTTGATTCCATTTGAAAGAAATTCTCATCTACTACTTATTCTATGATACTATTTAAATTTCTGGATTGAGACAAACATTCATTCTTACTGTTTGAAATGATTTAGCCTTCTTTTCTCTGAAATAAAGCAAATGTCTTAGAATGAGAGGAGTTTGGCTCCAGCTACACTTGAATTCAGCCATGTGGTTCTGCCCTAGTGATTAACAGAAGGGGTTTTTTTTTCATTTATTACATAGACCTCTGTTCTCAGCTAAACCCTCAATGCTCCCTCAGAAGCTATTTTAAAAGTGAAATCTCTCCCCAAAGAGAAAGAGGAAGAAAGGAAAAGAAAGAGTAACAAATATATAATTGAATTATATAACATGGCATGAAAGATAGTTGTAAGCATTGACATAGTTATAGATATAACTAATACATGACCAATATATGCATTTGAAAAGCCAGGGAACTTTAACTCTATCCCTATTTTGCTTCCTATTCATTTGATTATGGATTATGATGATGATTTGGGGTAATATAAATTGCAGACATGAAACCTCAGTATCATATGTATGTCTGTTGTGGAGGGAAAAAGTTCCTGCTGATCTGCCAATAATTTTTGCAAATATTTCTGCACTCAAAAATATTTCTGCACTCAATCTACAAAACATCATGAATAAGTCAATGTAGTTTGGCCTTGTTCATAATCCATTTCTTAGAATATTATGTCTTCATCCTCAGGTTGTGATTTTGGGCATTTTGAAGGAAAGATTCACCCTCTATTGATTTTCTAAGAAGTATTACCTAATTATTCCATATCCTTTGCTTCCCCTCCCTCATTTCACTCCATGACTTTTATTGAACCAATTCATTGAAACGTTTACCAAATTGGCATGTCCTGATCTGCACACAGTGACAAAGAAAAATGGGCTGTTCTGTTCTCTGGTGTTTCCTTGCTCATTAGGAAAGATAATACTTTGGTAGCAAGGGAAACATTTGCAGTATGCCTGACTGACAAAAAGATATTATATAAAAGACTCATATCTTAGAAGATAAGTATTTCTTAACATAATAAATATCAGTGTAAAAAAACCTAGCCATAAAATTTCCCACAGATACCACAGGGAAAATTTGTAGCCCAAAACTCTGAACATGGCATGATTATACAAGAATAGCACTTCATGTATTTTTGACTCCCTGTAGTTGTTTATTTATTCATTTATTTATTAGATTTTGCTGCCTTTATTACTTATAAGTAACTGAAGATGATGAATGCACATAATATCCCTTCCTTTCCCTATTTTCCCCACAATAACAACCCTGCGAGTTGGTGGGTTGGACTGAGGGAGAGTGACTGACCCAATATCACTCAATCTTACATTTTACATAATATTTTCCAATCATAGGCCTTTCTTGTATTTTGGGCTACACTTTTTATAATTCCAGTTTTCAAAAACAAAGAAATTGAAATCCAACACATCGATAAGGCTTTAGGTTGGAGAAATATATATAGTACATGTTTAACAATAGGAAGCAATGTAATTCAAAGGAGTAAGAATGAGAAATAAAATAGAGATTGTGATTATATATGATAATTTGGTTCTTGGTCAGAGATGCCCCCTTGAAATTTCTCTTTTCATACTAAAAATAATTCCACCACTCATTCTAGAATGTAGGTTTCAGATTAGATACAAGAAATTGTGGCAAGGTTTTCTTCATCACTTGAGATGACATTACAGGGTATTAACAGGTGCAGATTTATATTAATTGTGTGGTAAAATCTTTTTTCATCATTTGGCAGGATGAGCACATACAAATAGCCCTCACAACCCGAAACAAAGTGGCTGTTATTAAAGAATAGTTTGAACTAAATGTAATTTGGCTTAATTTTAAGATGCTACACAAATAGATTTGTAGTTCAAGTGTGAAAAGAGAAGGATCAGAGAGATAAGTGGCCACAGTTGGGTATCATCATGAGATAAGACTCAATGAGATAAATGTTTGGTAAAAATCAGAAATAATGTTGTATTCCAAGGCTACAGGGAAAAGGTGGCTGGTTCTGGAGCATCTATGTGGCTCTAAGACAAGGGTCATGATCCAGGAAGCATCCAGGAGGGGTAGCAAAAAAGCAGGCTCGCTCCTAGAAATCCACTCCAAGACTACATTCAATACATGCTGTGACTATTGTAAATGTGCACAAGTTGCCAAACACCTAAATCATGGTCTTGTGACTATGGGAACATTGTGATAGCTGAAATTTCAAGAACTGGTCATAATTCTCCTTTTTTTAGCACTGTCATAATTTTGAATAGTTGCTAAATGAGTGGTCAGTAAGCAAGGATCACCTGTACTCCATCATACTATAAGGAATGGTTCACTTTCTTGAGATTTTAGAAACTGGTTTGCTGAATCTGCTGTCGGTATCCGAGCAAGAAGTCAAGAGAAATGATTTCCTTCTGGCTAGAGGAAGTGCCTAGAAGGCATCTGTCATTTGAAAGTGAAAATCTGTGTAGCTTCTGGAAGACTACGGCAGTTGATATTACACTAAGTAAAATGAATTTTAAGACTGAGTGCTGGAGGCCTTTTGAGCTAGATTAATCTCTGTGCTTTATAATTTATGAGAAACTGAACCTTCCGGATAGGCTTATGCTTGGAATGAAGCTACTCACATAAACTTGCCCCCATGGTCTGACAGCTATAGGAAAGATTATAAACATGTTTGACTAAGTGAGCTCATCATACCTTGCTATCTGCTTTACCAGGTTTGGGAAGATAGAACAGTGGAAAACTATGACCTCAGTAGTTCAGATAAGATAATACAGATGGTGAATCAACTGGGATTGATGGATTATCTTATGTGTTCAGATAGCGTCAGATAGGTAGACCAGACTAGAAAATCAACTCCACAGGAAGGCTGACACTACTTTTACTGAGATCGGCTACAATAACAGAATCAACTCCAGAGGAAGGCTAACACTACTTTTACTGAGATCGGCTACAATAACAGAATCTTGCAAGTCTGATTGTGCTATATCTCCTTCTCCTCCTTATATTTCAATTAATAGGGAGATATCTCCCTTAGTTCCTTTGGAATATTATTTCATAGTTCTGGGCTTAATATATGCTTCATCCCCTTTTTTCTAGGCAGCAATTCCTGCATACTTTTCTCAAGATCAACTTCCTTCTCCTCTGCAGATATTCAGCTTGCACACAAATCAAATTCTATAGATTGCAGTTCCTATTACCTACGTATGGACCCCCATAGTAGATGTAACTTATTAAATAAATATATTATTATAGCCAGCTTGCTACTAAGAAAGAAAGAAATGATTGTTTTCTCTGTACTTCCAAATTCCCTTCAATCAAACTCCTCTGAGCAGTGCTGGTTATAGATATGTACTAAATAAATAAATGTATTGATAAATATTTTTTAATTTATGTTTGAAAGCGCACTTCACAAGTGGGCCTGTGGACAGTGATGTAACATAAAAATATATTCCTTAATCCAGATCAATAAAAAAGAACAAGTCAAGGCTTCTATTAAAAATATATCAGACTAACATGTCACCCCCACAAATGCCAGGGGTCCATTAATTTCCTGGCCCCAGACCAGTGCCAGGTCTTCACAGTATGCTAGAAGGCCAAATAGAGGGGGGAATCTAAGAAGCATTGGAGCCATTATTCATAAGTGAAGCGAGGTGGAGCTGCAGAAATAGAAATGTCAAAACCTAGCTATGACAGTTTTTAATCTCACATGTTTGACAGGGCTGTCACCTGCCATGCCTGTCTTAGCTCTGCTGCGAAAGTGTCTTCTTTTTAAACAGGCATCTGTGGTCATTAACACTACCACAGCAATTAGACATTCAGGCACTAAACCTTTGAATGTACAGTATTATCCTTAAAGAAAGGCAAAACAGAATGACTGTATACGAGGCTCACATTTCACAGTTTAGATTTATACCTCCAGTTGTTTCAATCATTCAACTGAAAATTATTGTAACTGGGTTTAAAATGGCATCTGACATAAATCCAATGTGGTCTCCCTCCCTCCATATAAATCTTAGCTGAAAGCTAGGGTTCTCACTTCTGGGAACTGGAAGAAAGAGGTGGCCTAGGTCAGCCTTAATATTAAGAGTGTGAAAGGAATGACTGACCCTCTATATGGCCCTAATGTCTGAACGTCATTTAGAAAACTGGAAACTTGTAATGGTTTTTTTTTCTGAAGCCAAAATGGGAAGTAGGAACATTGTAAACAGAAGATGCATGAAAAAATTCATTGTCATCAATATAGAAGCTATTGAGCTACATGAGCTATTCAATTTATTTCTATTAAAAAAGGTGTTCGTAACTATTTTGGTTTTCAATGAAGAAGACCAAATTTATACATATTAGACAATTGTTAAGGGATGAGTTGTATCAAATATAACAGACATCACAGTTTTTAAACTGTGTTTCTTTAAATCCAGATTTTATTAAAAATGCTCACAACTTTTATTAAAAATTACCAGGTATTTTAATACAACATGCAATAAACGTCATATGTTAAGAAGTATCTGCAACAAAATTTTATTTGTAAAATTGCCCTGAATTATGCAAGTGGGATGGGTGGTATAGAAATTTGATTAAAATAACACAATAAAATAAAAATAAAAAGTAATTGGGGATTTTATGCAAGAGGAAGAGATGGCATTGAAAAAAAATAATGATATTTCTTGGAGAGTGGACACAATGATATTTCTTGGAGAGTGGATACAAGGATGCTGAGAAATAAAAACATACTCTTAAAATGAATCAGATTTGTAGGACAATTGCAACATTTACTAACTACTTGAAAGTTTGTGCTATGGCATGGTGTCCAACCTTGACAACTTTAAAATTTGTGGACTTCAACTCCCAGAATTCCCCATCCAGCCACCCGGAAATTCTGGAAGTTGAAGTCCACAAGTCTTAAAGTAGCCAAGGTTGGACACTCTTGGAATATGGGAAACAGTAAGATGAATAAATGATTTAACTACAAATTCTTTCTCAGGCTCTCCCCTTCCTATGGCCCAATGATAGGAGTAACTTCCTTATTTGTGGACAGTCACTAATCCCATTTTCCTCTCCTTGTTTTGGGCAACGAGATGGTATTGCTTTACTATAGTCTTTACTATTCCAGAATGTTTTTTGTTTTTTTTTAAGTTTCCAGTCTATGGGTCTTTCTCCCAACCGAGTTCCATGCGGTAAGGTTATGCCTGCTTTGGGAATGATGACAACTCATTCTTTAGGTCTTGTGTAAAACAGCACTTCTTTGCCATTCATTAAAGTGGCCTGACCTTTTTCAGACTTCCACAAAAGCCTGTGAAAAAAAGGTGATGCTGCTTTAAGAGTGGTATTAACTTTAAGTAACTGGATGATGTAAAGCCATGGCCCTTTTTTCCAGCCTCTCACAGAAATTTTAAAGAAGCCAGATTGCTTTTATGAATAGCAGAGATACCTGCACAAAGGTCAAAGAATTTCTTCCAAATTACTTTCAAAGTGAACATAGCTCCATTAATCAGGTCTTACCCTGCTTAGGTTTTTTTCCAGGATTAGAAGAGCCTCTCCGACTTGGTGGAAAAACTATACAGGTATCCCTTGACTTGTAACCATTAACTTAACGATAGTTCAAAGTTACGACAGCCTTGCAACTTGTATTCACACTTTTGATTGTCACATCCACTCCCGTGGTCACATAATCACAATTTGGATGTTTCTCAGCTGGCTTGCATTTAGGATGGTTGCAGTGTCTTGCAGTCATGTGATCACAATTTGCAAACTTCCCAGTTAGCTTCTGACAAGCAAAATCAATCTGGGGAAAGTGGATTGGCTCGATAATCACATGATTAGCATAATAACAGTGTGAGTTACAGTAAAAAGGGTCATAAAATCAGGTCAACTTGACTTATCACCATCATGACTTAGAATGGAGGCTTATCTATATCTGGCTGCTGAAACCATTTTTACTACCTGAAAGGCTGAAAATATTGCAGTAGCATTTCTTAACTGACCTAAATATAGCAAACTTGAGTAGGGATAGCAGAAATATTGTGAAAACAAAGGTGAGAAAGACAGTACAATGCTTTCCAATGTTTAACAACAAAGTTAAAATTGAGAATAATTTCAGCATGTACAGCTTTTTTCAGCTCCTGCATAAGAGTTTGCTAAAATGTCTTCTTCTCTATAGCTATTAAAGGTGCTTTTGATAAACTCTAGACTTTTTGACAGATATGTAGATATTTATTGCCTGATACATGCAATAAACTTTCCAGAAAAAAATACCAGGCAAAAATTATCCTGTTCAACTAACATCCTCTAGAAATTAAATGGTCTCTGATGAAAATCTTATATTTCTTATGAGATCTGCATCCAAATGAAACCTTCCTCAGGTTTCCATGGTGCCAAGCAAGTCTGTACACCCATTATGTTAGAGGAGAAATTGGTTACTGCTTTGCTAGCAAAGGATTTTGACAAATCCTACTCACTTGGCTCCTGATGCTGAAGGTGATGGTTTCCAATGAGAATTTGGTATATTAATTTTGCAATACATTTTAATTGGGGTCATAAGTCCAATTCATGTTTTTATAATCATCATCATGACCTTGAGATATAACAGAAATTAATATCTGCCTTTTAATCTAACTTCTAATCAGGGAGATTATTCTGCTGCTTGTTGCTACCTTTAAAGGCCACCAATAATTCTAACAAAGGTATTTGTAAGATAAATGTCTTTGTGAGTTGATGTCATGCAGCCTTTGACATTGGAGCATCTAATAGAGACAAGACAGCTTAATGAAAATACAATGATTTAGAGACAATCTCAGAAACAAGATATCCAATCTCACACATAATAGTCTTATTTCATACCAAAAAGGATACTTCATACCATGCCTTCCATCCTCTTGCCCATGTTTTGTATGAGATGTATTCTAGGTCTACGCTGCTTGCCCTGCGAGATTCCCCCTCTCGTGGGCATGGCCCTCTATGCTATCAAGGGCCTACCTTAATGTCGGGTTTTGGGACCCCGAGAGGTGGCATGTCGCAAAGCGGGGTTTGAGGGGTTTTTTAAGTTCTTTTTTAATGAGAGTTTTAGGGGGTTTCAGGGTGGGGGAGGGTGCGGGTTTGGGGGGGAACCCGCAGGGGAGAGGGACAGGCCCGGCTGTTTACGGTGCCATAGGGGGTTTAGTTTCTGGAGGCAAGAGGGCTCTTGTGGAGCCCTCTATTGAGGGCGGCGCTATAAATGTGCTATGTGGGAGGGGCAGATATGGCGTGAGCAGGGGACCATATCATGTGGCGGGGGCACGCACTCGCTGCCTTCGAGCGATTGCGTGCCCCGGTCCCCAGAGCTATTCCCGTTCCCCGGGTTGTTTAGAGTCTCAGGACTTGAGGCTCCGGCTGTTGTTATGCAATGCGAGGTCCGTTGTCAATAAGGCCCCCCTCATATGTGATCTTCTTCAAGAGTGGGGTGCGGACCTGGCCAGGATTACTGAGACCTGGTTGGGCCACGAGGGGGGGTTCCCCTCGTGGAGATGTGCCCACCAGGTTTCCTTGCATTTCACCAGCCGAGAGCTCAGGGTAGGGGTGGGGGAGTAGCGGTCATTATTAAGGAAGGTCTGGATCTGAGGGAGACCACTGTACCTCAGATAGCCGGGTGTGAGTCCATCTTTGTGAGGTGGGGTCGTGGTGGGCAGATGGGTCTGTTAGTCACGTACCTGGCTCCCTGCCACGTGGCAACGACCCTGCCCAAGCTTCTCAATGTTGTAGCCGAGATGGCGGTTGATACCCCCAGGCTTATGGTCATGGGGGATTTCAATCTGCCATCCATCGGTGAAACATCTGAGATAGCCTGGGAGTTCATGGCTTCCATGACGGCCATGGACCTGACCCAGGTAATTCAGGGCCCGACTCATATTGGTGGACACACCCTGGATCTAGTTTTTGTCTCTGGTCAGTGGCTGAATGTCTTGACATCGGGGATATAGGTATGGAACCCTTGTCATGGACTGACCACTCGCTCCTTCGACTCGACTTTCTGACCGCTGCACCTCACCGCAGGGAGGCGGAACCGACCAGGTGGTTCCGCCCCAGGCGCCTGATGGATCCTGATAGGTTCCAGATGGAGCTTGGGCCATTTCCTGAGACACTGACACGCGATTCGGCTGAGGACCTGGTGGCGGCCTGGGATAGGGCGGCCAGTGGGGCCTTGGACCGCATCGTGCCTTTGTGGCCTCTGACCCGGCGCCGAACTCACTTATCTCCTTGGTTTACCGAGGAGCTGAGGGAGATGAAATGCCGGAGAAGACGCCTAGAGAGCAGTTGGAGGGCCAGTCGCTCTGAATCTGACTTGACACTAGTAAGAGCTCATATTAAGACTTAGTGGCGATAAAAGCGGCGAAGTCTAACTATTTTGCCGCTTTTATCGCGTCATCAGATAATCACCCAGCCACCCTGTTTAGGGTGACCCGCTCCCTCCTTCATCTGGGAGCACGGGAGGATCCCTTGCAGGGTCGTGCTGAGGACTTTGTTCAATATCTGGATGATAAAATAACTCAGATTCGGGATGATTTGGCCGCTGACTGGGTTAGTTCAGGCGGGGTGACTGAGGCAGGTCTTGAGAGTGTTATCTGGGCTGAGTTCGATCCTGTGACTCCCGAGGACGTGGACAGGACTTTGGGAAGACTGAACGCAACCACATGTTTATTGGACCGGTGTCCCTCCTGGTTGGTGCTGGCCTCCCGGGAGGTTACACGAGGCTGGCTCCAGGAGATTATAAATGCTTCTTTGAGTGAGGGTGCCCTACCGCCCGCCTTGAAGGAGGCGGTGGTGAGGCCCCTCTTCAAGAAGCCCTCCTGGGACCCAGCTATTTTGGCTAATTATTGTCCAGTCTCCAACCTTCCCTTTCTAGCGAAGGTTGTTGAAAGTGTGGTTGCGTGGCAGCTCCCCCGGTACCTGGATGAAGCTGTCTATTTAGACCCGCTCCAGTCCGGCTTCAGGTCTGGATACAGCACTGAAACGGCAATGGTCGCGTTGGTGGATGATCTCTGGAGGGCCCAGAGTAGGGGGTACTCCTCTATCCTGGTGTTGTTAGACCTCTCAGCGGCTTTTGATACCATCGACCATGGTATCATGTTGCGCCGGTTGGAGGGACTGGGGGTGGGGGGCACCGTTCTACGGTGGTTCTCCTCCTACCTCTCCAACCGGTTGCAATCTGTGTTGTCAGGGGGGCAGCGGTCGACCCCGAGGCGCCTAGTGTGTGGGGTGCCACAAGGGTCGGTCCTCTCACCCCTCCTGTTCAACATTTATGTAAAGCCGCTGGGTGAGATCATCCGTGGTTTTGGGGTGGAGTTCCACCAGTACGCTGACGATACTCAGCTGTACATCTCCACCCCAGACCACCCCAACGATGCCGTGGAAGTGATGTCCCAGTGCCTTGAAGCCGTGCGGGTCTGGATGGGGAGAAACAGGCTTCGACTCAACCCCTCCAAGACCGAGTGGCTGTGGCTGCCGGCGTCCCGATATAGCCAGCTGACACCATCGCTGGTCATTGGGGGCGAACCATTGGCCCCCACGGAAAGGGTGCGCAACTTGGGCGTCCTCCTGGACCCATGGCTGTCCTTAGAGGATCACACGGCAACTGTGGCCAGGGGGGCTTTCTATCAGGTTCGCCTGATACGCCAGTTGCGGCCCTTTCTAGATCGGGACTCCCTACGCACAGTCACTCAGGCACTCGTCACCTCTCACCTGGACTACTGCAATGCTCTCTACATGGGGCTCCCCTTGTGGTGCACCCGGAGGCTCCAACTGGTACAGAATGCGGCCGCGCGGGGGATTATGGGAGCGTCGGGGCGCTCCCACGTGACACCTCTCCTGCGCGAGCTGCATTGGTTGCCGGTAGACTTCCGGGTGCGTTTCAAGGTGTTGGTAATCACCTTTAAAGCGCTCCATGGCTTAGGACCAGGGTACTTACGGGACCGCCTTCTGCCACCAATTGCCTCCCACCGGCCGGTTCGCTCCCACAGAGAGGGCCTCCTGAGGGTGCCGTCAGCCAGACAATGCCGGCTGGCGACCCCCAGGGGGAGAGCCTTCTCTGTGGCAGCTCCTATCCTCTGGAATGATCTTCCTCCAGAACTGAGAATAATCTCCGACCTCCGGACGTTTCGTCAGGCCCTAAAAACTCATCTTTTTCAACTTGCCGGTTTAGCCTGATCCCTGTTGAATTTTTAAAATTTTTAAAAATTTTTAATGTTTGTAGAGTTGCTACATTTTAATATTTATTTTGTTTTAATTCTCAGCCAAACGTATATGTGTTTTAAAATTTTTTAACTTTTATGTACTGAATTTTTTATTCGGCTGTTCACCGCCCTGAGTCCGTAAGGAGAAGGGCGGTATATAAATCTAATTAATAAATAATAAATAAATACCAAGCATGCCATTTTGTTCTCTTCTGTTCAATCATGTCCAATATTCTCAAAGACTGCCTGCAAAAGTCATAGCACTTTTCTTGCAAGGGTTTTCAGAACTGGCTTGCCATTGGATCCTTCCTTGGGCTGAGAAAAAAGGTGATTGATACAAGGTCACAGCTGGCTTTGTGCTTAAGGTGGGATTAGAATTCATGGTCTCCCAGTTTTGAGCCTGATGCCTTAACCATTCGGTTAGTCTGGCTCTCAAGCATGCCAATGGGTCAGTGTAAATGTGGTCCATTTTTACTATTTCGGTTAGTAAGGAAAAATTCAGTTCAATCTTTTTTTCCCCTCGAAAATATCTGTTAAAGATGCACGTATTGTGGTCATTCATATTCTGTATTCCGTGCAACTTTTCCATGCATCTTATTATAATACATGCCCCCAATGTATTACTTTTTAATATAAATTTCCTTAGGGTTTTTATTATAAATTTCCCCAATGTAAGTTTTCCTTTTTAACATAACTATTTTTAATATGTCAATTTTAAAATGCCAAGACTCCTTATATACAATATATGGAGCAATAATGCGTAACTTTTTCAAACTAAACTTTTGCATATAATTTTTATTTGTTTGTTTAGAATTTTTTATCTTATTGTTGAAAAACCATACATTTAGACCCAGTTTGATGCAGTTTGTTTTAGTGAATCTTTTAATTCATTCCCACAGAAATTTAAAGAAGATTTTGTTTACATCCTTAGTATTTTCTGAAAATTCATGAACCTGGTATTTATTTACATATTACAACAATTCTACACCACAAAACTTAAAGAGATGAATATTATACAATATTTGTTGTTGTTGTTAATTGTGAAGTCATGTCTGACCCATCGCGACCCCATGGACAGCGTTCCACCAGGCCTTCCTGTCCTCTACCATCCTCTGGAGTCCATTTAAGCTCTCTGCTGTCCCATTCTTCTTTTGCCTTCAATCGTTCCCAGCATTAGGCTCTTCTCCAGTGAGTCCTTCCTTCTCATTAGGTGGCCGAAGTATTTAAGTTTCATCTTCAGGATCTGGCCTTTTAAAGAGCAGCCAGGTTTGATCTCCTCTAGGACTGACCGGTTTGATCGCCTTGCAGTATAAAATATGCTATACATAGCCCAACATTGCTTGGGTATGTTTCAGCAACTTTCATAATGTGGAGAAGATCTTCTTTTTTGATCCAATGTCCTTTCACTTTTCTCCAGGACAAGACCTTGAATACATTTTGGAGTATGCATTTTATTCTAAATGACTTAGCTAGCATTGGGTAGATATTGTTGCTGCTAAAATGTCCCATTCATTTTTGTATGAATTATACAAGAGGCAGCATGAGAGAATTCATAATTTTTAAAACTTACTTGTTCTATGGCAGGAATTTCATTGAAGATACGTTTTCTAAGAACCACTCTGAAATCAGAACAAGTTTCATTTAGCTGTTTTATTTGCATATAGCCCTTTGCATCCTTTCCAGAGGTGGGTTTCAGCAGGTTATGATCAGTTCTGGAGAACCGGTAGCGGAAATTTTGAGTAATTCAGAGAACCGGTAAATACCACCTCTGACTGGCCCCACCCCCATCTATTCTCTGCCTTCCGAGTCCCAGCTGATCAGGAGGAAATAGGGATTTTGCAAAAACCTTCCCCTGGATTGGGGAGGGAATGGAGATTTTACAGTATCCTTCCCCTGGAGTAGAGTGGGAATGGAGATTTTACAGTATCCTTCCCCTGACATGCCCACCAAGCCACACCCACAGAACTGGTAGTAAAATTTTGTGAAACCCATCACTGATCCTTTCATTTCAAGGTGTTGGGGAATGGTAAAAGGATATCCTAATCTTAAAGTTCAAATGATTTTGAAATGCAAATATGACCTCAAGCCTCTATGAATTAATTGATTTGAACCTCCTGTTTGGTTAAATGAATCACAGATTTCTAGTCTGTATTTATCTGAACATTTTGACAAGACCCAATGCCAAAGGCTAGAGTTGAAACAATATGGGTTTAGTGAGTGTTGAAGCATAGCTTTTTTGCAATCTTTCCTGTAAATAGATGTAATTGAATGAAATGTTCATCTTTTTTTTAAATTTAAAAGTCTCAAATTGATAAGATACGAAGAATTATCTATTATTTTTTTTCTTTGGAAATTCAAAATACCTGAATAATTTAATCAAAGGACAATACTAGATGAGAAATACTAGCTGTGATTGCTAATTGTGTGGATCCAAAATGGACATTTAGTAAAAACAAGAAAAATGTATGTTTGTATTGAGCACACAGCTTAAATATTTTGAATGTCACATAGATATTTTGAATGTCACATGGACATATTAGCTTCTACTAGTGAGCCAAGGACAGCATCTGAATCAAGGGGGTAAAAATAAGATCAAGTGCAAGTGATTGAAATCTTAGGAGAAACAGGAAACAGAATCATAGGCTCACTAAAAACAAAATGAGTATTTCAATTTAGCAATAGTTCAGCTAGTGGTTAAAAAAAACCCCCAATAACCTTTGGGTCTCTTAACTGCAATTGTGAGTTGTGTGTATCTATTTTTGTAGATATATTGGAATCAACAGGAAATTACTCACTGGTAGCTTTAAATTCACTGATCTCAATAGATCTATTCTGAAACTAAGCCTGAATCTAATTTTATGCATGCATGAAATTCACAGGAATAAGATCTTTTTAAAAATTAAACATTAAAATAAGACAGAGAGAGCCAAGTGGAGTGAGAATTGCTAATTTTTCTTAGGATGACTTGAATGTAAGTGTGCCTTCTGTTTTTAATCCTGGTATTTTGCTGCTCAGTTCTACTGCTTGGTTTTACTGTAAATATCAAGCTTTATTTGTCTTGGTAATAGCATTTCTATCCAGCCCTTCTCGAAATACTGAACATGATAAAGCCACCCCTTCTGGATTAGTTTAAAGTGCTGATCACTTGCTTTGTCCTCTGAGGGTTCATAAATAGAATAGTGGTCAGTTTTAGAAAACCTAATCAGAAGATCTTTTCTAAGCCTCACACCAGATTTCACTGATTCGTGTAAATCTGGAGGTTTAACAAGATGAGAAATGAATGATATCACTATTTTTAGAATGCATGTGAGCGATATCAAAAAGAGTATGTTGAAAAACAGTGTCTGTGTGGGGGAATGCAGGAAACACAAAGTGGAGGACAGACGGTATGCTTCTGGTCCCACTATGTTTAGTAGAATTCTTTAGTAGAATACTAGAATTCTTTATTAGCCAAGTGTGATTGAACACACATGGAATTTGTTTCCAGTGGAAAAGCTCTCAGTGTACATACAAACAACATTAACCATAAGATACAAACAACAAGTGATAAATTGTAAGGTATCAATAGGAGGAGAACATAGTAAGAAAGATGAGAAGATTGAGAAATGAGAAGGTGAGGAGGATAATAACAATACAGTAAATAGCTCTAGGCCTAAAACAGTGCTGTGGAAATTAGATATTCAGCAGAATGATGGCACGTGAGGGTGGGGGGATTCATGACTGATTTTGTGTCTAGTTGTTTTGGCATGCAATGCCCTATAGTGGCATCCTGAGGAAAGAAGTTGAAACATTATATGTTCAGGATGTGAGGGATCTGTAGATACTTTCTCAGCCCTCTTTCTGGTTTGGGTAGTATACAGATCCTCAAAGGAAAGCAGGCTGGTTGCAATTGCTTTTAATTTGTTCTCTTCCCTATTCCACCAATGGTCAGCTCCTCCTGATGATCAATCATTCTCAAACTGTGTTTGAGGTCCACCTCTGTTGGATTTGTTTTTTTCTGCTGACTTTTTTATAGTTATGGTTTGATACTTCCCTGGTGTTGCTTTTGGGCTACTGAAACAGTAGCATTCACAATGGATAACTGGAAATAAAGTAAATGATGAATGTTCATTTATATTTGAAGTTTGCTAATACAATCAATTCCATTGGACGATTTTTGAAAAGGAATACAGTAAATGACGGCTTGGATTTATGGCAGCTGAAATCCAATATACCTAGGAGACACTAGTCTGGGGAAAGCTGAGCTGAACTCAAGTAACTTTAGTTCCTACTGGGATATTGATTGGCTTGAACAATTTAGTTCAAGCCAATCAATATTTAAGATCTTTATACTATTTAAGATCTTTGTTTTGAACAGTTTAGAATGACTCCAGTTAAAGGATAGAAGTACTGTTATTGAATAGTGTTTTCAATTAACATTTTATTAATTGATTGATTTATTGATATTGATACATATAAATCTGTGCACATTCTAATACTGGTTATTCTTAGTTGTTATTGTGGTCATTGATAATTAGTGGATTTCTTTTCTGGATGTTAAAACTAATTAATGAATCATGCAAAAAAAAAAAATCCAGATATTTTCTAGTTTCTAGTATTCTGTTAACTAGATGACATTGAAGATTTTTTTAACTAGATTATATTTTTTTAATTTAGAATTCATTTCTTCCCTCCCCTTTCTTTCCTTCCTTCCTTCCTTCCTTCCTTCCTTCCTTCCTTCCTTCCTTCCTTCCTTCCTTCCTTCCTTCCTTCCTTCCTCCAATTCAGCTTCTTTCAGGATTCTTTGTTTTGTTCATAGCTTTGCAGTAGAAATATGTATAGAAAAGCCATATATAACCTATAGCAACATTTGAGTGTACATTAAGAAAGTAAAAGTTGAGACAGTCACTGCTCAGGGTTGGTTATGATTCTAATGGGATTCTAATGGAATATAAACCCTGTCAAATACATGCATAAAGTCACATATATACATACATATTTCTCCAAATGAGTTTTCTATACAACCTTTTCTAATTTATACATTTTAGTAATATGAGCATCACTAATGTACATATTTTTGTATATAGCTTCCTCAAATATAATTTTTGTAAATAATCCCACAGATTTGTTTTTTAAATGCTGCTTTCCCAAAAGACTGTTCTTCTTCTTCTTATTGTTGTTGTTTGCAACTTCCTCAAAGGACACTTCATACATATTTTTGAAAGAAGAAGCACACTCTGAGGTTTATATGCTTATTTGTGATGCAATAGATTTCAGTTCAGATAGTTAATGCCATTTGTCTTGAAAACAAATCTGTGGTGGTATCTTTTATCTATCTTTTATTTATTCATCTGGAACATAATAGGACATTCAACAAAGGCTGGCATCATTTACTTGATCAGAACCATATAGCAAATATTATTTATTCATTAAAAATATTTTAAGCCCACTGACTATCCAGAAGATCTCAGAATGGGTGACAGTACGTTAAAATTAAAATAAAAGCAAACCAAACCCAAGTAAAATGAATTAAACATTGAGACCACATAATAATAATCATAGTGATGTTGGCAGGTAGGCAGTGAAACAGTGTAAGCAGTCAAAACTAAATTCAGATACATGAAAAATCTTTCCTGTCATAGTGGGTGCAGCAGGTTTTTCCCAAACCTCATCCTTCTTAAATCTGATAATTCTGAGTGACAAATCTTGGGAATCCCCCATTGCCAAAGAGAAATCAAAATATCAAGGTACTCTCCAGTTCTCATCTATCTGCAATTTTTTTCTAGCTCTTCTCCATCTTTATTACTCAAAACAAATTGTTCAAAGAATTTAGGAGAGTCTACTAATTAATTGTCAAATTCTTTTTTCAACAAATTGGACAAAACTTTTGAGAAGTGGATTGCTATGACAAAAATAAAAGATGAGAATGACTAAATTGCCATCTTAAGCTCTTCTTCCAGCAAGGATTAAGGTAGCAGATATAATTGTAAAACTACCCTCAGTAGAACCTTTTTGAGTCTGATTTTGGCAGTGACATTTTCAGTAACCATTTGCAACTTAGCTTAAAAAAAAAAAAAGCACCTAGCAGCAAAACACCACAAAGCTTGAAATTCCTCTTCTGGCTGCATTTCCAAGCATGGTTGTTATGGTTGAAAATCTCAGTGTTTCTATCCACCCTATTGGCAGAGAGTTGTGCTATTCTAGGTGCATGGACAGTTTGGCACAATAGATTGTCATTTATATGCTTTATTTATATGTTTTAGGTGCTGCTGAACTTAAAATTTCATAATTGCTCCAAATGTTCTCTGAAAGGTTATTTCAATATTTGTACTTCCTGGAAAATATAGATAAAGAAAGAAAGAAAGAAAGAAAGAAAGAAAGAAAGAAAGAAAGAAAGAAAGAAAGAAAGAAAGAAAGAAAGAAAGATAGATAGATGATATAGATAGATTAGATAAATAGATATATAGATATAGATATAGTTTTCTGAGGTTTTCGCGGGTATTTGTATGTAGATCTTTGGTTATTCGGGTCTTCTCCCACATAAAATTCCAATTTTATGCGGGAGAAGACCCAAATAACCAAAGACCTAGATATAGATATAGATATAGATGATATAGATATAGATATAGATATAGATATAGATATAGATAGATGTAGATGATATAGATATAGATATAGATATAGATATAGATATAGATATAGATATAGATATAGATATAGATATGCATATAGATATAGATGTTTTTTTTTAGCCAGGTTTTTCCTATGTAACCAAGATTTTATTTTATTTTTTATTTTTTTGCAGCCCTAGGTCAGTGAAGTCACATCCACTAGGGCTAGGGCTGCAAAATAATAATAATAATAATCTTGATTACGTAGGAAAAACCTGGCTAAAACAAAAACACACATAAAACCTACAAAAAGTAAGAAAATAGACATAGACATAGACATAGACATAGATATAGATATTTTATTGTTATTATTAGTTGTGAAGTTGTGTCTGACCCATCGCAATCCCATGGACAACGTTCTTCCAGGTCTTCCTGTTCTCTACCATCCTTTGGAGTCCATTTAAGCTCAATACACACACACACACACACACACACACACACACACACACACACGTATATATAGATAGATAGAGAGAGAGAGAGAGAGAGAGAGAGAGAGAGAGAGAGAGAGAGAGAGAGAGAGAGAGAGAGAGAGAGAGAGAGAGAGAGAGAGAGATAGATAGATATCCTGGCTATAGTGTCTGTTGTGAGATGGATGGCATATAACTTTAATAATTAAATTAAAATGCATACTGTACATTGTTAATCATTCAAGCATGTGCATTAAAATGTATACATCAGTATATATATGTGAATTCATATGTCACTTCTATGAACATTTTTGTTTTGCTACATTATTTTATTAATGGCACATGTTCTGAGAAATCTAGCAACTGCTCTGGTTGTGTCTATTTTTAAAACCACGTGAAAGCATAAACTTTTCAGATTCCTTTATGGATCAGGTTCGTATTATACTGAATCAGTATAGCTCTGTATTGTCTGCATTGAACACAATGTTTCCAGCACAAGTTCTACATCCTGCTCAGAAACTGCATTTGAGTACCTCATCAGTGAATGAATTTTTTGAACAGCATATGCACTACTTAAATGCCATCGGTATTGAAAACAAAAATACCAACAGTTAATTGCAAAATGCAGCTTTACTTAAAACAGGTTACATCCTGCGACGATATCTTTAACACATCAACCAGTATCTCCATATCCCAAGTCTTTGGGAAGGACTTGGTGGGTGGATAAAAGTATCACATCTAGTCTAAACATCTGGCTGACTGGGCAACAAACCATAATAAATTAAATTTATATGCGCCTGACTCCCAGTGGAGTCTGGGTGGCAAATTGGTATGTATTGCAGGGACTGAGCATGGCTAGTCTAGAGAAAAGAAGGACCAGGGGAAACATGATAGCAGTGTTCCAATATTTGAGGGGCTGTCACAGAGAGGAGGGAGTCAAGCTATTTTCCAAAGCAGACAAGGAATAATGGATGGAAAATGAACAAGGAGAGATTCAACCTGGAAATAAGGAGAAATTTTCTGATAGTAAGAGCAATCAACCAATGAAACAGAAGTTGCCTTCGGAAGTTGTGGGACCTTCATCACTGGAAGCTTTCAAGAAGAGACTGGATTGCCATCTCTCAGAAATGGTGCAAGGTCTCCTGCTTGGGTGGGTGGGTGGGTGGGTGGGGGTGTTGGACTGGATGACCCACAAAGTCCCTTCCAATTCTGTTGATCTGTAAATTTGCTGGATACATTTTAAACAAAATGCATATTTTCCCAAGATTGCTCATCGTTAGATGCGATTGGCAGCCCCAGAAACCAAGGAAAAGGCATCACAACAGGTACTATATACATGCCAAGAAGCAGCTTTCCTTTTTGAATCTAGATTTCTGAACAACCATACTGCAATTAAGGAAGGAAATCATTGTTTTAAATGTTTTTATTGTTTTAATTATAATATATTTTTTTAAATTGCAAGCCACTCAGAGTCATTGGTTGAGATGGGTGGCTATAGAAATGGAATAAATAAATAAATGAAGCTTGGATTGTTCATTTGGAGCTGTGCTTTGAACAAGCAAAATCATTCTGCATTAAGAGAGGGGGAAAAATGAGGACTTCAAATGCAAAAAAAGTGTAAGAGACAATAGAAAATTTGGCTGGTTGCAGAGGAGGAATAATGGGGCTATTAAATGAATATATTTGCTGTGCAGCCAGCCAAAACATTTCATTAGAACAGTTGCACTCCGCCCTATCTAATAATAATTTCAGTAGAAAAGACAGATTGACTGAGAGGTTTTATTTATTGTGCAGTAGCCAGAGGTGTGCCAGCTAAGGGCTCTGAACATCCCAATGCCAAAGCACGTTTCATCTGCTAAGAGTGTGATGTGATTTGTAAAATGTACCCAAACATAGATGGATACTTTCAATTCAGACTGGGATATCGATAGCTCACATAATCCACATCTGATGGTTAAAAGTTGGGGCTGTTCTCATTACCGATTACTGTTCAGATTACTAAAACCATCAACCTAGTACTTCCTGCCTCTAAAATCTTTGGTTTTTCTACCTATTTCAAATAACTAAGATCTGTGGAAATATAAGGTTTAAATGTCAAATTGTGCTGTATGGATGCCTATTATGTTATGATTGTCTGCTTAAATGATATTAAGCTTTCAGCCAACGAATTGTGATTATTTATCTGCGAGTCATATTGATTATAATGTATATTGGCACTTTTCCCCATTTTTTTTTTCAAACTGTCAATTTTTCATTGGAAATTCAATTTTAAGTTAGGGAGAACAAGATATATTGCAATGAATAACAGTAACGTTTTTAGAAATATTCCCTATTGCAAATATAGCACCAGTTAGATAGCAATGTTGTGTCGCATCAGTGCTTTTAGAAGACATATTACCAAGATCTAGATTTTTTTAAGGATGTTTAGAAAGAGATGGGAATCAAAAATGTTGATGTACTATTTTGAACTGCAATGGTTATTTTTGTTGGGCTAGGGCTGGGGAGACCATTTGACTCAGCCATGAGGCTCATAGAATGATGTACCATATTTTTTGGAGTATAAGACACACTTTTCCCCCCCCTAAAAGTGGCTGAAAATTTGGGTGTGTCTTATACTCCAAATGTAGCTTTTCGAGGCTTTTTTTCAGCCCTAACGAGGTGCTAGCGAGTGAAGTGATCTTCTGAGCTTCGCCTGCATTTCTCATTGCTTCTCTCTCCAAAGATCAGCTGTGCTTTAAAAGTGTTTTTTTCCCCAAAGCATGCAAGGCACTCAAAACCAGCAGACTAATGTGCTGAAGCTGACCAGACTAAAGATGCTAGCCAGATGAATACCTAGTTGGCAGATTCCCCTCCCTCCCCCCGCATTTTCCTCCCCAAAAACTAAGCTGTGTCTTATACTCTGGTGTGTTTTATACGTTATTTAAATCAATAATTATCTCAAATGTACGAGCTTCTTTAGATTGTTGGGAGGAGAAAGGGAATATTCACTACTATTATTATTCATCTTGTCAATCCATCCTTGGCTACTTTTATATGCAGAGTGAGAGAGTCAGATTGACAATAGCTGGCCTCTTGGAGTTTTCTTGTTTTTATACCTGCTCTTATTCTTGGAGGAAAAAAGAAAAAAGAACAAGAACAAGCTGCTGAAAATTAGCCATTTTGCCCCAGGCAGCTGTGTAGATTCTCTTTTAGCATGATTTTGGAGAGGGGAGAGGGATTGCACAGGGGTTGCAGGCAGCATGCAACTAGTAAATTATTCCTCCCTGATCTAGTTTCTATATCCAATCCAATGAGCACCAGTTATTTATCCACTGTAAAAAAAAATAATAATCCAGTGATTAAAACAGTGACTTTCTATATCCAATGCTCTTTTCCCCTTCTTTTTGTTGTATCACCTGTATGTATCTTGAACTTTGTTCTTTAACCTGCTTAAGACTTTGAGAATATTTGCAAAAGTGCATGGCTAAAAACCAAAATCATTTAATATGAATGACAAAAGAGAATGCTAAAAAACCCCTTAATTACTACATTAATTACTCACATTTTCTGATATCTATTCAGATAGGCCAAGCTGCAAGTCTCTCTGAAAGGTAGCAGTACAAGAGAAAACCATTAACAGATATCAGGACCAGAGGTGGTATTCAGCAGGTTCTGACCAGTTCTGGAGAACCGATAAATACCAGCTCTGACTGGCCCTGCCCCCATCTATTCTGTGCCTCCCAAATCCCAGCTGATTGGGAGGAAATGGAGATTTTGCAGTAACCTTCTCTTGGAGTGGGGAGGGAATGGAGATTTTACAGCCACATCCACCAAGATATGTCCACCAAACCACGCCCACAGAATCGGTAAAAAAATTGGAATCCTACCACTGATGAAGTTTGGAATGTCAAAAAAGAAGAGCATGGGGTTGAATCATGAACCCTTGATGAAGAAATCAAGGAATATATAAAACACAGAGAGAGATCTGCTCTGGAAGTGAATAAATTACCTTCTTCTGGGAAAGATATCAATCTCCAGAGCTTAATTTCATAAGATTTGGAGATCCAATGTCAGAGAGCTACTATTTTGAAATGAATAATTTATATCTTTCAATCTCCAGAGCTTAATTTCATAAGATTTGGAGATCCAATTCACAAAGGTATTTTTTAAATGAATAATTTATTGCTTTCTTATTTCACAACGTTTCTTTCTATTAAAGATGGAAACTAATAATCAGAACAAATGTTTTGTCAAAGAAGGAAACTAATAATCAGAACAAACGTTTTGTCAAAGATGGAAACTAATAACCAAAACAAATGTTGTGCACAATGAGATACACACAATGACATCATCATTCCTATGCTGCTGTTATATAACTGTGTCAGGACTTTTGTTGCAAGTTTTCCAAGTTGAGTAATTCATATGATAATCTCATGATGTACATGCCATCAATTGCTCCTTCCCATAGCTACAGTTGTCCATATCTAAGGATTAGATGCTATAACTGTACATCTAATCCTTAGATGAATAATTTCATTCATTTTAATGATGAAATGGCTTAAGATATCTGGAAGTAGCCATTCTTTCATTGTGCCATCATTAAGCCATAATATTTTCCCACCCTTCAATTATTTTCTAAGGAAAACTATCATCATAATTCTACTTTCATAGGCTTTTTCAGATGAAAGAGTGAATAAAAGCTATAAAAGGAAAGCGTGGTAATTATAACTTTAGATTAGTTCATATTAGCTGTTATTTTTGTTTTTATATAAAAAATATCTCTTTAATAAACAAGTATTTAAAAAGGAGGAAAGACTCAAGAAGCCATACTCTGTAGGCTCCTTATCTTTTCTCTCTTTCTAGCATCCTTTACTTTGTCTCCTAAGCTGCAGGCAAAAGAGAAGGAACAGAAAGCTCTTATCAGAGGCCTAGTGATCTCTTATTGAAAAGTTTTGAAATTAGGCTGAAAGCTCATACCAGTAGCTTGAGGGCTGCATGCTCTGCCTCTGTACTAACAGGAAGCTGAAACTCAGCAGTGAAGTCCATGTTTCTCACACACAAGTTTCCAAAGTCTGAAAGACCTTAAAGCAGTCCAAATCAGTGTGGGCAATAGTAAACTAAATCACTGCCAGTTTGCATAGATCATACGCAAGGAACATCATGCCCTTTAAGTATTTTGGATTACAGTTTCCGAAATACTGATAAAGGAGAATATTTGTAGCTCAGGGTTGAAATCAGGAGTCCTTGATGCTCTAGTAATTTGGTGCTCAGAGAGCACCAAGGGCCACTCAGTTTCCAAACTCTTTAAGTATTTTGCTTAGGATAGTATATATCTTAGCTGGAATTCTCCAGGACTATGTTGTCTAAAACGCCTGGGGAATCTATGTTTCTCTGGGATGCAGAAAGGAGAGGCAGTTATTCTTTCTTGCAGGAGAAAACTGCATTTATTGCTATTTGGATAGGTCTTTTTCTTAAAAGGAAAAGAAACATGTTGAAAATTCTTCACAGAAGATTATTTCAAGATCTGTTTGTTGAATATTAATGAGGGATAAGTCATGACATACGACTTCCCCCTCATTGGTCCAGGCTCCAAGGCAGGAGAATGGACCAATGTGAATGGCTGAAACGCTGGACAGCTCCCGGCTTTAAAAGGAGTTGCCAGCGCGTCTGCCATTTGCTTTTTAAATTGCCCAAATAAACTATTTTACTGCACCATGCTGCATCCTGCCTCCTCGCTCTGACCTAACCTTTAACAGTGTTTGTTCTTGCTAACATAGTATCTTCCATCTCCTGTTTAATTCTGCATAGCTTTTATTATAAGATGTGGGCAATATGACTCTTACCTGCTACGAACCAGATGTTCAGAACCCTGTAGTGGCAGCTGCCATGGCAAACAAAGATTCTTAGTTATGCATACAAATGAACCTACATTGGTGGGCTTTATTAGAATTATTTCACACTTCCTTGTTGGGATATTTCCAATTAAATGTATTTCCAGTTAAAATTAACATCTTTTTTTTTATCATCTATGTGTTCAGAATATTAGATTTTATGGAAAATCTTTTTGATCTTAATAGTTACATTGATTGCTAGCTGGTAGGATTACATGCTCATATTTCTGTGTGTGTATGCATGTATGTATGTATGTATGCATGCATGTATATATGTATGTATACACTGGCATTATTAGAATTGGACCTTGAAATATAGATCTTTGGTCCTGTGGAACCTCCAAATAATTCTCAAGTCAGCAGTGACAGCAGCAGATCAATAGATGTCTTATAAAAAGAAACTCTATGAAAATTGGCCAGGGAAACACTAGGGCAGGACAAGTATAGAGTACTTCTGTTGGTTGTGTATTCGTAAAGGTTCATCTCCCTAGACTGAGGAAATAATCTGTGTTATAATGGTGTTCCACAGTAGTGCAGTGTTGATAAACAACCTTGATAGTATTTTCATTTCTACAATTCCAGGAGTCTTGAGTCTGGGGTAGTTGCAGGAAGAGTCGATGAATCAGTAAATAAAAATGATAGGAGAGACAATGAGTATCCATAAAAGCACTTCTGTAGGATCCCCCAAGCTACTGTAAAAACATAATATTAATCCTTTGGAAAATATGTGTGTGTGTGTGGATGACATAGTTCAAGCGAGTTCAGCAAGGAAGGTAGTCTAAGCTATCACAAAGTGTACAGATGTGGGCTGTTGTTTTTCCCTCCCTTTGTTTACATACCACACTGTATAAGGTAGTTTGTACTTAGTGGCTAATAGCATCTTCTAACTATCATCCAACCATCCTTGTGTTAAAATCACAATTTAGAGATAGGCTTTTCAACACTTTAGTAAAAGTTGGGTGATGCAATGCAGATACTGTATTCTGTAAATCCCTTGGGTTGAGAAATAACCTCTATACTGGGTAAAGAATGAGCGATGAGGCCAATTCCTGTTTGGGACAAACTGCTGGTTTTATTGTTTAAATAAATGTGAATTGCACTTCAAATATACAGGTTCAACCTTGAAGAAATTGATTCCTTTTTTAGGGCATTGCAAAGAGATTAGCAGAATTAAGACAGCCTTTATGTGAAGGTCTTTTCCTTATTTGAACAAATGCTCCGGGAGAGGGGTGAAATCTAAATTTGTTACTCCAGTTCTGTGGGCATGGCTTGGTGGGGGTGGGGTAATGTGACTGGGTGGGCGTGGCCAACTCTTTTTTTTTAACTTTTAAAAGCATTTTTTCTACAACCTTAAGAGGTTGCAGAAAAAAATGCTTTTAAAAGCCTCTTACGATCCCAGCTGAGCTGTGCGATCATCAGAGGCTTTTTTTTTACTTTTAAAAGCATTTTTTTGGCCGAAGAGGTTGTAGAAAAAATGCTTTTAAAAGTAAAAAAAAAAAAACCTGCCTCTGGTGATCGCATGGCTCAGCTGGGCATGGGGGTGGGCAGGGATTTTTGCTACCGATTCTCTGAACCACCTGCCGCAATCACTACCGGATCAGGCAATCCGGTCCCAACCAGGAGCATTTCACCCCGATCCAGGAGCAAATTCCTTTCTTGAAACAAATGTCTGGCTTGCTTTTTCAAAACTCCTTTCTACCTGTCGTCAAATATTTTAAAGTCATGGGATAAAAATATATGGATTTTGGCAAATTATGTTAAAAAGTTGGAAGTCATCAAACCAACATTTAGGTCTTTTTATTTTTTCTGAAGTGGAAAAATTAAAGGAAATAGTTCAGATCCTAAAAATTGTGGATACGTTGATAAGACAGAAATATATATTTTATGAGCTAAGCTGTTTAAGAAGAGAAAAAAATGGAGAGAGAGAGAGAGAGAGAGAGACTAATTGTAACAAGGAAAATTGTGGCAACCCTCAAACTGCTATTGCTAAAATGCATGAAGTTTTAATTAAATAGTAAAATGCATGATCCTTTTGTAAGACCTTCCTCTAGGGTATAAGAGTTCAAATTACAACTTACCTCACTATTAAAATTCAATAAATGAGAATTTTGTGGCCCCAGGAAGGTTTCACTAAAACATCATAGGCATTGTATCATTTTATTAACGTTGAACTTTTGAGTATCATCAAAGAATTTGAGTATTCTTTTGTGAGCCTCCATTCTTTATTTTCTATCAAGAGGTAGTAGAAACTGATATGGTAGATCTTGTCTATTGTTAGAAGTTAAGCAGCATTGATCTAGTTTAAAATTTGGGTGGTTATTAAGGACTGTCATATAGATTGGAGAATTAAAAGAACTTCCCATAAACATATTTCTACCAGGAAAATTTCATGGAAGTGCTCACCATAAGCCTAACTTTATCCAGTATGGTAGGTTAGAAAACAAAGGTGTTATGAGGTGAGTTTTTGTAGACACTCCAGAATAAATAATACAAATAGAAAAGATGGCTTAGTCTGATGATCAGCAAACAATATGCATTTCACTAAGAGAAAGGAATAACTTCTAAAAACCTAATTCATATAGTTTAGTGCAATCAGTAACAATTTCACATATGAAATTTGAGAAGTATTCCTGCCTTATAAACCAGTGGTGGATTTCTACCGGTTCATGAACCGGTGGAGGTGGGAGGCTCCGCCCATCCACCCAGATGTCATTATGGACATTCTGCGCATGCACAGAAGTCCTGTGCACGATCAAAGCGAGCACACACACACACACAGTTCCGAACTGGTAGCAAAAGTAAGTGGAACCCACTACTGTTGTAAACGCTTGGTAATCTTGATAAACTAATGTTATCTTGCCTTTATAAAAGACATCTTCCTATATAACATTTGCTTAGGAGGGTATCAAAAATGTTTAAATGATAAGTGTGACTGTGTAATTGAAGCCCTTGTTTTATAATAAAGTTACAGCAGCTATCTTGACTTTTCTAACATTTTGTCTTCCCATGGATGATCCTAAAATTTCTCTATGTGCCTATAATCCAGGTGATTTTGACTGAGCAGTTCAGCAATAACTAAGCAGGTACTTCAGACAAGGTAATTCAGGCTTTAACAACCTTTATTTAATTTTCACTCTTTTTTTAGTTGTCCTCCATAGCTAAAAAGTTTGGGATAACTTTGTTTCTCAGCCTGTACTTTCTGAAGAAACTAAAAGTTAAAATGGATATATTTGTATTATAGAGTTTTAACGTGCTTTATTTCTACAGTTGAACATCAACTTATTTCCTGTCAAATTTTAAGAGCACTATCTTTAGATATTTCAGAGATTGCAAAGTGGGAACTGAGAGCTCCAGAGGGAGTGACAGTTTGAGAGCCAGTTTGGCTTAATATTTAAAGTATATGGCTAGAAATCAGAAGATGGAGTTCTAGCCAGCGGTGAAATCCATTTACCTTTGCTACTGGTTCGGGAATGGGACCGAGCGGGAGCCTCTTCTGCGCATGTGCAGAGGATCAAAAACAAGATGTAATGATGCCCCGGTGGGTGCCACTACCAGTTGGCACAAGCCAGATAGATCCGGCTGGATTTCACCGCTGGTTCTAGCCCGCTCTTGGGCATAAAACCAGATGAGTAACCTTGGGCCAGTCACTTCTCTCTGTCAGACCTGGAAGCCATCTTTCTACTTTTGGGCCTTCAGGCTTCAGGCCTGCCACAAATTCTACTTGGGAAAATGGGAGGGCGGATTGTATAGAGTGAAGAGGATATGTAGTCAAAATAAAATTCTTTTTAGAAAGTCAAGGCTGTTGTGACCTGCAGGTGTGCTGAGAAGAATGAGGAGGTACCTTTGGTTTTGGAGGGTACCTGATTGGTTCGTGTGGTGGACATGTGGGTGAAGGGCAAGGACTTGAATTTTCTTTTGGGTGAGGAAAATCTGGATGCTTAAAGATTCGAGTTTTCCCAGATGTACCAATATGACATCTCTAATAAAATTTAGCTTTGAGGAACTTCAAGCCTTGGAGTTTGATTTCGTTGGGGGTGTTACTTGGAACCTTGACATTCTCATTCCTAGGGAAGACGCAAATGGCAAACCATTTCTGAAAAACCTTGCCAAGAAAGCTGTGGGGACTTGTTCAGGATCACACATGATTGAACAGAAAACAAAAAATTTAGAGCTGAAAATCAACTTATTCCCTGCCAAATTTAGCGACACCATCTCTGCTATGCTCCAGGGGTTGCAAAATGGGCACTGAGAGCTCCAAAATGAGTAATTTAAAAATAATTTTTAAAAAACCATACTTCAGTGCAGGCTCTGGGCAACAGGGCTGCTGAGGTCTGTTAATCATTTTGAACAGAATTGCTTTACACTACAAATATAATATTCTACAAAGAGAAATTTCTGAGGAGAAGAAGTTTACTCAGATTGTATTCAAGGCCACATGATTATAATTTGTGATGATTTCACTAGGTATGTTCAGGTCACCTAAACCTCTGTTCTTATGCTGAAGCACATAACATAGTCTGTGTATTGCTTTCTTTTAAAGTTTGGATAGTTTGAATGATTTGCAAACAGCCCTTGACATATTGCCTTTGTTTCTTGTGCTGGGTCAATACAGGTTATTTTGTTCTCTTTGTCCCTGTTTACAAGTAAGGAATTATCTTCTTCCCAGTCAAAGCTTAGAAAAATGTTCCTGCACAGTTGTATGATGCCAGTAGTAAATGCTTGATAAGTTAGGAGTATAATCAATTTAAGAAGCTAATTAGACTTAAGGAGAGGCAAATCTAAAATGTTCCAAATGAATTGATCAAATAAGACAAAATGGATTTGTGAAGCTTAAATTTTGTGATTAAAGTAAGATGCAACTTTGACATTGAATAGATGCAACTTTGACATTGAATAGATACATGCAAAGTTGTGTAGATGGATGGATGGATTGGTAGCTAGGAAAGTATGACACACTATAGAACTGTGCAATGCACACAGTTTCCAGGGTGCTTTAATTTGTCTTAAGTATCGGAGATTCCTAAAGTGCTCAACAGTATTCATTTTGATTAAACTGCACCCTTGATGAATTCCCACAGATAGTTTTACCATATTATTTATTCACCCATTTATCATATTTAGGTCCTAGCTTTTCTTTTAAGAAGTTTGAAGAATAACAGATGAGGATTTCTCTCAATTTATCCACACAATAACTATGCAAATGGGTTAGACTGAAAAAGAATAAGTGTTCCAATGTCAGATTCATAACTGAGCAGACATTCTAAACCTGGATTCATTGTACCAAATTCAGGGCTCACCATTCTATCATGTTTCGCACACATCCCGCCCCCGCCACACACCATCACTCAACATTGGGTTTCTCATCAAAAGCATAAAAGAATAGCAACCCCAAGGCACCAGAAACCTTGCAAACACAAACAGCTCAGTTCTTTTCCTATTGAACTCAGGCACAATCTTTTATTCCCCAGGCTTTTATAATCAAGATACACAGAAGCTTTTAGACATGAATCACATTCCCAACCCAACCAGGCTTAGCTGTGAACAAGGACATTCAAAAACACATGATCCCCACTTAAAAAGAAACCCTGCCTTTGCTTGGATCAAGCTATATCCGCTTCTTATTTCATTAGCACAGTTTTCCTTCATCATTTATTTTTACCTCTATTCTTGCTACTTAACGGCCTGCTTTCTTTGAAAACTCCTGGAAGCCAGCTACTGGCCAGGATCAGTTCTTGAAAGATTATTAAAGATAGGAGAAACTAGAATGATCCAGTGTGTCTCAGTTTTTCTGATGCACTGTGCTCCCAGGTAGCATTTAATTGCTTTTGCAATGATCCCTTAGTCCATGCCAGATAACCCAAGCATCACTGATATTTATTATTTTGGGGGATTTGTATTCTATTACTGCTCTTCTCTCCCAGGCCCCTTAGCTTCAGAGTCCACTTCATAGTTTTCATCATTGTACTTGATGTCTTTCTCACCCTTCCCTTGATCAGTGGTAAGAGTTTTTTTAAAATATTACAAATTCAATTTAGTAATGAATTAGTAATTTATTTACTAATGAGTGAGGAATGCTGTGCACAAGGATTAGTGGACCACTAATCAAATGCCTAAAAAATCAGGTGGCTCTGGGTAGCGTACAACAAAATGAAAAGAAATATATGCAAACTAATATTAATGTTTTATAAAGTTTTTATAAAGTTTTATAAAGTTTTTATAAAAGTTTTTATAAACTTTAAAATTATAAAAGGCACAAAACTGGATGACATAAATCCATCAGAAAGACAACTGCTTAGCATCCATCAAATGAAGCTCTCTAGCTGGCAGGAACCATAGCATGCTCTCTCTTTTGGATCTGGTGGGATGAGCAGATGTAATACATGTTCTAGGCATGTATTACATCCACATCCACATCCACATCCTCATCCACATCCACATCCATATACAAAAATTGCTGCTCCCTATCACAAACCTATTAACAAATTTAGCAAGATATTGTTTTGCAACTATATTGTCTCAAGTTTCTGTATCAGAGTAATATATTTGGTGTAGAAATGTTTGTTTCCATTTTTAAACATTTTCCTTTATTTTTTTTAAAAAACTCAGTATTTGCTCTAGTTGAGACATGATGCAACTGATTGTTAAGTAGTTCCATTCTTGTGCTGGAATTCATATGCCGGGAAACCAGCTAAAGCTAATGTTTACAGAACAGAGCCACCATGTCTACTTTATATTTTTCATTTCATTAAATCTGTACTTGTACTCTGTTTGTCATAGCTGTTGAAACATCCATGCTGGGTTATTGATTTCTCATGATCAAGAATTGGCTTCAGTGTTCTTGTTCTGTTTAATTAAAATTGCTTGGGAAAAGATTAGGGAGTGGCAGTGAGAAATCGGTGGTTTTGGAGGTTTAGAAAGGGCATTTTGCTCTATGTTGTGACAAAAGAATCAACACTGATTTTCTCCCAAAAGTTTCAAAAGTTTCTTTGTCCACCACTAATATGTCCATAGAATCATGAAATGAGATTTTGAAACTTTGGAATCTTGGCCTCTTCAGAAAGATGCTCATATATTAACTCCTAGTAAATGCATATTCTGGTTAGAAACACTCTTTCAATGCCATTGCCTTTTGCCGTGTGTTATCGTGTTATTGTTGTGCAGTGCTTGCTTCTGGAACCAGTATCTGGAGGGATCACAACATCATGCAGAATAAAGAAGCATTCTAATTTTATTTTCCTATTGCCAATTTCTGGTTAGAAAGTCATCAGCTGAAAAATACATCTATAAAGGGGATGATCATATTTTGAGCTGTCTGCATGAATAATGTAGAAAGAAACAAAAACAATTCTTGGGTCATGTAAGAGAATCCAATAGATGTTTTCCTCATCAGTTCTGATGAGGAAGCAATTGCTGTGTGGTCAAGAGAAAACAATCCTTCTGATATAAAGTTTGGCATATTTACTTTTCTGGTACACTGTGCCAACCCCAAAGTGCAACAGTGTGATAGAAATTGCAGGATGCTATCCTATATGGTCATTGAAAGAACTGATCCTGCAATTTAAGGTGAATGGTATAATAATAAACCATTTATAATCTGGCTAGCAACACAAAGGCAGAAACGTGGACCACATTATGCATATCATTGTTAGATGGTTATCATGGTCCCTAACAAATCATTAAAATTGTTTCTTATTGTTATCAATAAGTGGAGGATTCAAGTCAGTCCTTGAATCCTCCACTGATACAGTTTATCGATCTTGCTCAGTATAAAACCAATACATCTTAAAAGAGATTATGTGGCCTTTCTGAATGTAGATAAATTTAGGCTTCACAGGCCTATAGACCTATAGGTTGGAAATGAGAGCACTGATATAATGAAGAGTCCTTGTTTGGGAAGACTAAATTTACAATAAGTATCCTGACTCTTTAGTGAGGAGATGAATTGCTGGACATTCCTTTGTCTATCACCTCAAGTATCCTACATGGCAAGTTGTGAACTATGTATTCACATGGCCTATAAATTCCTCTCTAGTTTGCTTGCACCTGAAAATGAAACTCAGATACTTTGGCCACCTAATGAGAAGGAAGGACTCACTGGAGAAGAGCCTAATGTTGGGAACGATTGGAATTGAGGGCAAAAGAAGAAGGGATGACAGAGAATGGGGTGGTTGGATGGAGTCACCGAAGCAGTAGGTGTGAGCTTAAATGGACTCCAGAGGATGGTAGAGGACAGGAAGGCCTGGAGGAATGTTGTCCCTGGGGTCATGATGGGTCAGACATAGCTTCACAACTAACAACAACAAAAGCTTTTAAAACAACAGCTGAATAATTTCTTCTGCATTGACACATATATCCACTTGATATGAGAGTGAGAAGAAAATGTTTCAGGATTGAGGAAAATTTTGGGTACAAACATAGATATAAATCTTACAGATTTTAAGCCCTCACTAGTGTTGAAGTATTACAGACCCCAAACCTCAGACATTGAGTCATCTATAGAATAGCTCCAGTTTTGGAGCTGGCTTAAGAATGAACAAGCCATAGAAGATTAATTCTATTCTAAAAAGCAGATCAGTGGTGAAAGAAATACGAACAATTTGATAGAATCCTGGATCATCATTGGATGTTCTCTCTTTCCCTCTCTCTCCATTCTCTATATCATCTACAACTACAGCTATATCTACATCATCTGTATCTTCTATATGTATAATATTTTTGTAAGTATATGTGTATGTATATATATATAATTATACACCATATTAATATGATAGCTCCTGATGCAGCAGCAGTTTCACCCCCCCTCTCTATTTGAATATATTTCAAAGTAGACAATGGCTGTCATTTAAAACTAAGATCTATATTTTTGTCAAAATCATAAAATAGCTGTGGAAAGTTCTTTTATTCATTCATTTATAGTCTAGTACAAGACAGAATTGTGTAGTTGCACAAGTTAGACATATGCTGTAACTTAAAAGTCCCTTCTGACAGAATGTTATGAATATTCCACAGTTCTGCATCACAGCCAGTGGCTATTGAAATGTCAAGATGATACATAACATGGTATCTTATCTGGCATTTTCCAGGTCATGCAGTTGTAGCAACATTCTTTTCTCCATTCCATCACTGAAGGAGTAGTACATGGGAGATGGAGAATAAAAAGAAACTTAAGGTTCCACCTCCCAAAAAAAGTTTTGTTTTCCGGATAAGGGCAACTCAATTTCATATTTCCAGACTAGAAAATATGAAACTCAGAAACCGTAATATTGTAAACTTGCTCGTGGGGAATGCCCTAAGAAAACTAATTCCACTGGGCTACTATATCTTTATTACAAAATTTTAGATAACCGTTATACAGTATTCCAGTAAAGAAGTTCAGTCTAACCCTAATATTCATTTGGAAGTTTGCAGCCCAGATGTGATCACCCTAAATTTCACCTAATTTTAGAGGATAGACATAGATGTATAAAGAAGCACAGTTGGGAAGGGATGGGCTTTTTTTTTTTTTTTTTTTTTGGTTGCTGTCATTTTACTGAAACAAATGGCTGAAATAACATTCCCAGGAGCACAAAATGTGGTTTGCACAAATTTTCCCACAGGAAAAGTAGTTTTTATCCATTTTGTCAAGAAGATGGAAATTCTGAAATTGTCAGAAGGAATTAACATTGCAAACCACAACCAACCTTTTCATTACAACACGATAATAAAAATGAGAAATCTGATTAGATATGTCAGAATGCCTTCAGGCTGCATTGCTTTCTACTGGGGCCAGCTTAGCTATCCTTCCAGGTTGTCTTTTGCCTTTACAAGTTGTCTAAGCCTGAAAAATAACTTATGCAAAATGTGGGATGACAGCTCTTGCCAATATGTTATGATTCAAAGGTCATCCTCCCGGATGGGCAGATGATGGCTGAAATCCTGTAACGTATGAAAACAAACAAAAGGCATATTGTGGTTAAACCTCTAAAAAAAATCAGGTTTATTGTAGTAGAGAAAGTAATTGTGTCATATTGTAGGGATCACTGATCACTGATGAATATTTGCTGGGATCCAGCTATAGGTATGGGGGCATTCTCCACTATTCTTCTTAAATGGAAACATTCAGAAAAGAATAGACACAAACAATAGTTGCAAAGAGAGATCCTGAAAAGGAATCCTCCCTATTATTAAGCTTGATTGATTTCTTATGTGCTATGAAGTTGGTGGTTGGCTCTTAGAGGCCATGTAACTAGATTTTCTTTGGGAGACTCTATCTGTAACATAAATTATACAGTGTTCTGACTTAGGCTTCCCAAGAGCATGAAGCAGACTCCTTGCCCTGACAAAACCCCCTTTTTATTAAGTTACTGTGAATTCCTCTCATTCACATCCATCAAAGTCTTTCAATGGAGAATTTACAGTCACAGACCTTATCTGGCTTGGAGAGCTGCCAGGCCGATATCTTCAAAACTTGGCAATAAGTCTCTGAGAGTCACGAACCAATTAAGTGAACTAATTGTCTCCTGCAAACTCCCCTTTCCTTTCCCTCCACTTTATTCCCTATGGGAGGGGCCATTCACCGTCTACCTGTGGCTTTACTCCCGAGTCAACCTTAGTTCCTTAGCTGTTCCCTTCTCCTGGCAGCTCTGAGCATCTGCACACTGGGAACAGGCTCTAGCTGTTCTTCTGCCCCACTGATGACTGACTCCGAAGACAGCTAACAACTGTCAGACAGCCCTGGCCCCATTTCTGCCTCCGACACAGAGCATTCATCAAAGCCTTCCCCAGACTCCAGGACTGGCCCATGTTCCTCCCCAATCTCGTCATTGTCTGAGTCTGCCACCAGCTCCGCTGACTGCTACTGGGCCACAACATACAGTCATAAAAATTACAAAATCAGTATGGAAGGTCAAGAGCCAAAATTACAGTATTCTCAACAAATAATCTGAACACTTTTTGTGAAGAGAAACTTCCATAACTGTAGGTAATTGGTTCCAGTGTCAAATTACTATTCCTTCCCTCCCTCCAAATATTCAGCTGAAATTTATCTTTCCATAACTTCTGGGAACAATAGACAATAGAATAGACAATAGAAATGCAAAAATGGATGCAGTATGCTCCGTCCCATAATTGGGTAGACCAGGTTGCCCTTATAGACTGGTCCCACTGGAGAAAAAAACACTTAATAGACAGTAGTATTTATCCTTCTTCTTCATGGCATCCTTTTGGATATTTTACAGATGATATTCTGTCCCTATTTAGCCTTCTCTTAATGTTCTACTCCCTATTTCACTTCATAAGGCTTGGCTTCGTCATTGTCCTTTTCTGAAATCAAGGTAAAAAGAAAGAAAAATGTAACTTTCATAGGTTATACTACAGGCTGATACAGATGAAATGGCCAAGATGTACAGAAACTGTGGTAATTTGATACGGTCTGAATTTTCAATTCTATCTTGAGCTAACAGGAATCTGAAGTATTTTAACAATTTTTGGAAGACCCTCAACTGAATTGGGTAATATGATTGTTTTTAAAGGATTATAAAGGCATATGGAAATTATGTAAATTGCCAATATACTGTATATTTCTAGTTTGGATCAGACAATTTTAACTGGGGAACACAATTGCAGTGGCAGAATGTAAATATTAATGGGTAAAACTCTGTCTACTATCTTATTGATTTTTGAACTTTCCCCCTACAAACCATACTGTCCTTGAGTAAAACTGCCTCAACAGAGAACAGAAGCCAAGCTCTTTGTTTTTGTTTTTTTTATTTTAATGAAGTTTATTGAATAACAAGTACATTACAATTTAACCTTATTCGAATCGGCAATGTGTAATCATAACTTATGCATTACAAATGTGGTAATCAATAGGCTATAACAATAATTTATAATTAAAACATTGAATATCTATGAAATTTATACATTTTAAACTATAGTGTAATAGTACATAACTTAAATTAACAGTTAAATGTTGACCCCCTTGATAATTAACTTTTGCATTTATTCTCCAACCACCTATACCACAGATCCCATATTGTGTAAAACTCTGAATCCTCTTTCTCATTTAATACATGTGTTAGTCTGCACATTTCTGCGCATTCTAATATTTTATTAACTATCTGTTCCTCAGTTGGACAGTTTTTCTCCTTCCAACATTTTGCAAAAGAGAGCCTAGAAGCTGTAACAATGTGGATAATTAAGTATTTTTTCTTCTTCCCATATGCTCGTTTTAATACTCCCAGGAGGTAAATTTCTGGTAGGAAGTTTATATCTTCCTCTATTACTTCTTGGATCCATTTTTGTATTGTTTTCCAAAATTTCCTTGCTTCAGGACATGTCCACCACATGTGATAGAAAGTACCTTGGCTATGGCCGCATTTCCAACACTTGGGGCTTGCATTCAGGTATATCTTTGCAATCCTAGACGGTGCTAAATGCCATCTATATATCATTTTATACAAATTTTCCTTGTATGTTACTGCTCTTGTTAGTTTAAGGTTATTATTCCACACTTCTTCCCAATCATCTAGGTTTATCTTTGATCCAATATTTTTCCCCCAAGCAATCATCTGATCTTTAAGTATTTCTCCTTCAAGTAGAGAACAGAGAACAGGAGCCAAGCTCTTAGATAACACCTCTTCCCACTAGCTAGACCAGGCAATCAGGGACTGGATAAACCTGGCAGAACTCCCAGTTCCTGCCATAAACAACACCCTGATTTGTCATTTGCTCTCTTTTTTTTTAAAGGTCAAAGTTTGTAAGAGATACATCTGCTCTTGCAACATGGTTGAATTTTCCAATTGGCAACTGTCTGACAAATTGATTGCTTCATTTAGAACTCCAGAATCATGCATCTTACTCTGTAATCTACAGAGTAGTTTGGTTGCAGAATTTATCTTTTTTTAAAAAAAATCAACTCTATTCCAGTCATCAGGCAGTACCAATGCACACTACCCTTGCCTCTTTGAGAACCAGTTAGAGCAGTGCAGACAGCATTTGTACATCAAAGTTGTCTCCTGTTCTCAGATTAATTTACCAGCAGCAGTGCTTTTTCAACTTCAAAGCTAAGGGCAATGCACCTGGATTATCTTTAGATATTAGAAGCTAAATGCATTCATATTCCAAACCCATTTTCACTGAAATATGTAGCATCACTCTTTCTAATAGCATGTGAAAGAAAGCTACAGGACACAGAAATATTGAGTACTTGGATTTGATAATATTTTGAAAGAACTATCTATTATCCAACATTTTTAGAAGGACTAAAACTATTGCCATGACTGCAAAAAAGTAGCAAGAACATTTTTACTAGAAAAGCTTAATGTTTATTTTGAAACCAAAGCACACATTATTTCATAAGCATTGCCATTTCAATATTATTTGTTTTTTAACATCATTCCAACTTACTCAATCATTTGCCGCCATAATTTTTTTGTTTGTGAACAAAAAAACCCATACACAAATGGTGCCAGAATGCAAGGGGGAAATAAATAAAATGATTATATTTGCTACACAGCTGCCAAACAAGTCAATAAGTAGGGTACAGCAAAACCAGAACAAAACCCACCACAGCATTATGACACTTTAGCACAAATTTAGGAAACAAACAAGTGGGCCAATGCCTGCTATGTGGTAAATGGTATTCATCTATTGTGCAAGCCGTTGAAAATTTCATACTTTTTCTTAACAATATGAAAAGTCGAGGGGGAGTCAGGTTTGCTCAAGTAGTTTAAAAGAAAATTTAATACCACCTTCCAACCATGTATTTTTATCAGAATATAGAAAGTGAAGACAAGTAGCCATTAGAAACACTTATAAAGATTGAATGACACAACCCTTTTTTGTGGCTGAATTCCTTTCGAATGTAGGCATGGAATTCAGTACCTTCCAAATGGAAAAAAATTCTACATGCTGAAACGGTACCTTTACTATCGGTTCGCAGTGGAATCGCGCGCATGCTCACTTCGCATGCACAGATCACCAATGATGATGCTGTGCCGGGTGGGTGGAGCCTCCCGCCGGTTTTATTACCAGTTCTATAGAACCGGACAGAACCAGGAGCAACCCACCACTGATGCTGAAACCCAGCACATCAGACAAAATGATAAATATACATTGGTTTCTTTATTGGGTTACTTTCTATGGGTAAGATTTTAAATGGATGGGAATTTTCACAATGGTGCACTCCTCTGTATTGTGATCATACAGTCCCCCATGGTTGTGTAATCTGCTTTGCTTTGCGTTGTCTCTTTTTTGTTTTTGTTTTAACATGTACATTGCAGATACAGTAATTCCATGCTCTGGGAGGCTGGATAAGCCAAAATACAAAATACAATTTGGAAATACAAAGCAGAGACATCATGGTGTGGGGGATGTATCAACTTGTAGATAGCAGCTTGCAATTGTGCCGTGGATGTCCTGCATGTTTCTGTGGGCCTTTGTGCCTCTTGACTTCTTTAACCTTCCCTGCACTCTGGGAATGTCCCTGATGCAAAATAAAAACATTGTTCTTGTTGTGTAGAGAAGACTGAAAAGAAGGAGAGCTGCAGTTGTAGGAGTAAATAATATCAAAATATATTGCAAGTGTGTGTGCAATTATAGAATGGCTGCCATCACACACACTCAGCTTGGTTACAGAATTAACCTGTTCTTTGGAGAGACACAATACAAACCTTTCCCCAAATTTACAGAAACCAAAATCAGCATGATCAACATATTATTAAGCTTCTAGTTTCGTATGTTACATCAATACAGTCATAAGAAAGCAACTTAATGCCAAGAAGGTGCAGCCATTGTGGGAAATATTGCCAAATGCAAATACACTTAAAGGCATGGGGGAATGTTCCTCCTGAAGACAGAGTAGTAAAGGAGAGGCACAGAGCAACCCAACAAAGCAAGGAAATTGTTGATGTGAAATGTTAGCTGGAGAAGTATAGTTGAGAAAGTCAGTCCCATAGAACCAATGATGATTACTGAGAAAGCATATAGCATTTCCGCAGTAGCAATGAAATATCATACCAAAGACAAATAACAGTCTACAGGGAGAAAAAGAGAATGGGATAAAAAAAAAGGTATGAGACTTGAGTATATAGATAATTTAGCACTAATTGTGTAATTATTTTATTACATAGTCTAAATCACCACAGAAAAGGTATCCTTCAAATCTTAAATTTCCCCTAGTGAAGAATAACTCCATGTTTGGAAACATAGTAATTATTTCTGGAAAACAAGTTCTGGGCTGAGTAATTTGAGAATTTTATCTCCCGGGTTCTGCTGCAAAGTAATTGAGCAAGTGGCAATAAATCTTATACTAATAAAGTTGGTAGATTCCATATTTGGGAGTGGAGGGAGGAGTAAAAATACATAATCCTCTAAAGTTGGCATCTTAAAATGTGCCTGAGAGGGTCAAAGTTTCATCCATCTCACCTAATGATCTCAGCATTAGCACATGGGATGATATATGAAAACCAGCAAAAAGGATTTATGAGCTAACCCACCTTCAGAGATAGTTTTCTTTCCCTTCCCCTTCTGTCTTCTCTCCTCCATTTTATTTATGTTTGTCATATGCATGAAATCAGGATGATCTTCGTCCTTTTCAAAAGCCTTGTGTAATGAAAATCCAGACTTGTATGTCATAAGTAGCTTCCATAGATTAATTTTTTTTAAAAAATCTACATAATCTCTTCACTTAGAATTATCTCTTTGTGGAAATCAATTTTATGTGCTAATTGTTTTGAGCATGAAGTTGACACTTTCTAGTAGTTCAATAAAGGAGCAGTTCAGTGAAAGAATGTGACTAAGTCTGTTAATTGCAGTAACTAGGGCTGGAGAAATATTTTGTTCAATTCTCATTTCTTGAATCAATATGAGATCCAGAATGCAGCCATCCTTGCTTTTGGTAGCAAACTTTTTGATCCAATTCTCTTAATAAAATATGCATATAAAAGAAATTTATGAAGGGTCATTCATAATTCATACTCCTAGAATGACAGAGCTGCTTTGAAGATGAACTGAAAGCCACAAATGGTCCAGAATGAGTTGGCTAGCAGAATAATCCTGATTTTGCAGTCACCACATTGGCTCCCAGTAGATTTATGGGCCCAATAAAAAGAAATAATCAGCATATTTTAGGAACCATCTTACCAAATCTGATTCCGATTACCTGGTCCAAACAACTACAGAGGACCTGCTGAAGGTCCCATCTCAAACAAAAGGCAGATAGATGTGGGCCAGGAGGTAGGCCTTGTTGGTAGTAGCTCCCATTCTTGACACATAAAATTTCCAGCAGTATCTTGATCACAATCTTCATTGCATTTTACAAACCACTAAATATCATCCTGTTCAAATATGCCTTTGATTTGGACAACACAGATATTATTAAAGTTATTAAATGAATGTATTATTTTATGGATATAATAGTTTATTATTGTTTTGTAAATGTAGAAATTACTGTAAATTAAAGAAATTCAATTTTATTCACTTAATAAATATTAAGCCTCAGTCAAATAAGTCATTTGTTCTAGTTTTACACACACACACACACACACACACACACACACACGTATAAATAATAACATGACACAACACAACACAACATAACAATATGGTAATAGCTGTCATGCCCCGGTTGGAGTCTGAATCTGTGGCAGAAGATGACTTGGAACAAGAACTGACAGTGAGTGAGAGGGCAGCTCCATTAGCCTTGGAAGAAACTGGGGAAGGGCAGAGTCAGACCAGGCAAGGCTGTTCAGAATTAGCAAGGCCTGCAGGCAGGGAGGAGAGACAGAGCTCAGACGAGGAGCAAGAACCACCCCCTCCTGATGCAAGGGCTAGGAGAGTGCAGAGAAGGCAGGATCAGTGCAGGCAGAGAAGGTCACGTGCAAGGAGAGTACCTCACCAGGAACACCTGGGGAATGAGACTTAAGGAGACGCAGTGGGGAAGGGCATTTGTTGGGTACAAATGCCGAGTTTCTGAAGTGTTGTATGCCAATGTTTGAAGAGTCCTTGCATTCCTTGTGGGCATTCTGGACTAATTATCTGGATCTTCTGCTCCCTGAACTCCTTGCTTGGCTCTTGTTTTGCCAAATACATTTGGGATTTATTGCCGTGCAGCCTTGGGGCAGACAATGCTGGAATGGACTAATTGCAGCCAGAGGCTGCTTGAGGTTTGTGTGGGGGTTTGTTCTCACTCTGCTTTAGAACTTGCCAATAACGTGGGAGTCTTTGGGGAGATTTGGAGCAATAAAGGGGCTGTTTGAACTGCCATCTGTTTGTGTTATCTCTGTGCTGTGCCCTGGGTCATCAAAATAGCATTACATTGCATTGGCCATTGACTCTGCTCTCATGGTGCAGTCTTTTATCGATCATTGTTCCCAGAAGTCTTATTGACTTTTCAGTTTTGTCCATAGCCCTGGGATTTGTGCTGGTCTTCCTTCTAATATTAATCATGCCTATCCCTGTTTAGCTTTTCCAAATTCAGTCAGCACTGACTATGTGCTATCATTTTCTAAAGACACAGGGACAAATAGCTGCTTCATATGGAGCATGATATCAGTCACTATGGGAGATTGTATATGTCTACTGGGAAACAATTCTCTCTTGCTAGAACCAAAATTGCAGGCAGAAGAACATAACAATGCCTTTGATCTTAAATCACATTCATGATTTGCTCAACAGTCCATCTGTTGCTCATGTTTAGCTTTTAAAGCCTTTGCATACATATACAAAACAGCATTATCCATATATAACAAAAGAATATCAGCAAATGGAGGGGAGAGGGAGGTAGAACCTTGAAATCTGCAGTTTTCCTAATTCTTTTTGCCCAAACACAAGGAAAAGGGAGAATATATGGAAAGAGAAGGTGATGATTTTTTTTTACACTCCATTAATCAAGAGCTTTTAAAAAATCATTTGGTGGAAGGTCTTTAATTAGTTAAATGATTCAGCCCTAGAAATAGCTAACTCGTTTTCTGTGCTTTTTATTTCACAATACTATGAACAGTATCCTTCTAGCTGTGTCCAACGGAAGACGACAGCTAGAGCCATTAAAAACAATGCCATAAAAATGTGCCTCCATCTCATAGCAGTTAATTCTACAGTAATATGTTCTTAGTATTCAATTAGCATTTATGTAACACAGAAAAGGATTACCCTATTAAGCCCAAATTAAGTGCCTCCTTCATTAATTAACATTTCTTATTTCAAGTGCTGCCAACATTTCTCCAAGGAAACAATATTTAAACTAAACGAAATATTCACAAATCAAGAAAGGGACACTTTCCTTTTAGTTTTCTTGATCTCTTAAAGATGTGGATTCATGGAAAACTTTGCATAGATTTCTCAAAACCTTTTACTATTTTGGAACGGAGGACTTCAAGACAATAGCAAAAGTAATAAAACCACAACTGAGGCTTTATGAGTGCTTTCAGTTAAATTTCATTTACAGTTTCATAACTTGTGTTCTACTGCTCTAAAGAAAGGATGTGCAATGAATTTATAATACTCTTATACTAAGGAACATATGGGATATTTTAATTCCTTTTTTACCACAAATTAATTTTATATTTTCTATTACTTACAGATATTTTTCTCCTGAATAACCATGTAATCTGCACAGATTAGAGATACCCTGAACATCAAACACATTTCTAGGTGGATTTTATTTTTTTTTCTTTTCGTGAATAGATTGTGCTTTGCTCCCCACCATATATATATATGCCTTCTAATGATTTGGCATATGACTAGGAACTCTTGTTCTTTAAAATCTAAGTCTTCCATCCTCTGTCTGTCAACAGCTAATTAAACTGAATACACACCTTTCATTCATTTATTATTAAATGTATAAGCAACATGATAGTGAAAATCAAGGTTCACTATAGCTGGATTGTCAATTTAGGGTTAGGGTTTCTTATACTATCTTATATTTAGTTTCTTATACTAGAAGGAGTAAGACCCAATAATACCTATTTAGTTGACAATCATAGTTTAAATATAGCATGAAATTTAAATTAAAGAAAAGCTAGGTATAAAAATAAATTATTTTTCCCAAATAACTGTGCTACAAAACCTAATTATCTAGGCTGAAGTGAAGTATAGGTTCTCAGAAACAAGTGCACAGCAAGCATTTCATGTTGCATTCATACACTTGTTAGTGTAAGTTGGAGATTCAGCTAGCACAATTCACTTTTGCCATTTGATAAAGTAAAGAGACACACAAAACAGGCAAGCAATATATATATACATATACATACATACATACACACCAGTGGTGGGTTGCCCCCGGTTTGGACCAGTTCTATGGAACCAGTAGTAAAACCGATGGGAGGTTCTGCCTACTGACCCTGACATCATCAGAAGCTATCTGCGCATGCGCAGAAGGCACGCACATGAGTGAAGTGAGCGCACATGCATGATCCCATTGCGAACCGGTAGTAAAGGTAAGTAGAACCCACCCCTGATACATACATACATACATACTTGCACACATACATATGCATTGTTTCTGATTTTCTTTCCTGTTCCTTCCTGAGAAAAATATATTGTTAAAGGCATGAACCAAGACAATCATAGTTGACTGAATGAAGATCTTAATAGCAAGTTTGCAGACAGAAGCAACAGGATCTTTCTGGAGAAGAGTCTTGAAGCTTTGCAATTCTAAAAGGCATAAGAATGCAAGGCCATTGGAAAATTTCAAAACCGGACACATTTTAAATGAAGCATGGAACATACTGACGAGTAGAGTTATGATTTGGGAATATTAATAACAGAACACAAAATTTGAGAGAAATAACAAAAACTTCGTTAAGTATTTCCCCCCCTGATATATTGAGTCAAGTCAACTTTATTGGTACCCTGTTTCCCCAAAAATAAGACAACCCCTGATAATAAGACCAATTGGGCTTTTGAGTGCATGCGCTAAAATAAGCCCTCCCTGAAAATATTTAAACGCACACGCAGCTGGGCCCCGCTATTTCCTCTGGTTAGGGTTAGGGAAACAGAACTGGAAATCAGGTAAGACAGCAAGAGGAGCCCCATCTTGCTCCACCCCACCCCCAAAATAATAAGACCTCCCGAAAATAAGGCCAAGCGCTTATTTCAGAGTTCAAAAAAATATAAGATAGGGTCTTATTTTTGGAGAAACACAGTAGGACTTATATGTTTCATTACATTATAATGTGATTTGTTTTGTTTTGGCCTGGTGTGATGTGATGCATAGACCAAGTGATTTTGTTTAAGATGTTGGGTGATCTCAATTAGTTGCAGCTTATTCAATCAATAATGGTAAAGCAAACTTTAGTTTGCTTAAGGAGTAAACTCAGTTCTGCAAATGAATGCACATCAAATGTTGCTTAATATAACACAATACAAAATCTTGTTCATTATAAAAATGAAGATATAAATCTGAATTGGCACTCTTACTGCTGGAAACACATACATCATTATATTGGTAAGGATTGGAAATAAAATTGTTCAATTCATATTGCAATCTGCATTTTCTAATTAATTTACATTCAAATTGGAATACAATTATTTGCCATTATTTGTACTTTTCTGAATATAATATTTTTAAAGTTTTGCACATTTTAAGGTGTAAATTTCCCTCTGCAAAAGAAAAATTGATGTTAGAGAAATTCACTGGTAAGTATGCATATTAGAAAAATGAATATGTAGTCATATAGAAGCAAACTAGTGTAAAATACATATTAATTTCATAATTAATATTTCATAATCATAAATGCATATTAATATCCAGATCTATGAATTTTTAAAGATTAAATAAAAAGAGAACAGACTTAAGGAATGAATTGAAAGTTGGAAAACACAGAATCACATTCTTCTTTATGCCCTTGAAGTACTATCTGTGATTAAACTTTACTTCTGACTTTTGTAAACACGATACAAAAATAACTGAAAACTAGAAGGGCATATTTCACAGATGTGAAGTTTTTACTCTACTACTTGATGTTGTATAGAAAAAGAAACCACAGAAATCATATGTGGGTTGCTTATTGGGATTGAATTAAGTCTGAAGCAGTAGTAGGTTGTCCCTGGTTCAGACCGGTTCGCAAGAACCAGTAGTAAAACTGGCGGGAGGCTCCATCCACAGACCCGGATATCATCATAGGTGAGCTGCGCATGCGCAGAAGAGTACATGCACCTGAGAACGATGCAAACCAGTAGTAAAGGTAAGTAGAACTCACCCCTGGTCTGAAGGCCTAATATAAAAGATGGCTTCCAGGCTGACATGGTGCTTATCCATTGCAAATGTGTGTCATTGACAGCCAAATCCCTCTGTAAGATCAGAGTTACCAGGTTACTCTCTAGTTTGTAGTAGCTGCGGTCTAGAGAACTCTGGGATAGTGAAGGATTATTTTTTCCTAGTCTCACGTTTTTCTCTGTATCGGTTAGATTATAACGTTATAACATTCCTATGAGAATGACACAGCACTTGCCAGAAACATGATTGACCCTCAATTCTTTTCCTTTCTCTTTCTTGATGGCTCACAGTTGAGTCATTCTTCAGTGTAGTTCCACTTCTAACCTGGTAGCCTTGCTTTAAAAAAAAATGATTATTTTCTTTTGCTGTAAACACAATAGAGTTCATGCTTTTTATGCAAATCAGAATATATTTTCTTTAGCTCATAAAGAGCCACTTCAATTTATTTTTCTTTCTCTATAACCAAAACTCGTATTATAAGCCTGTGTTTCTTATTATTCATATGCTATTTCCAAGCTTGAGAGTGGTCATTTAAGAAGTAATAACAGTATGTTTAAATAATTTCTCTGCACTTTACTCCCTGACTACTGAAAGAGTCTCTCTGATTCTAACTGTGAGGTGTTTAAAAGAACTTGGGTTCAGTAGACAACCAGTGTCTGGAGTTGTCTGCAAGAGACTGGGCCTCGGCCTTATGCAGAGCCCCTGGCAGAGTATTCTGCAGCAGCAAAGATTTGGGATGTTGAATTCAACCTTGGCCTGTGCTTGGAAAAAAATGAAAAGCTTCTTTCTTCCATTTGTTCCAATTTTCAAAAGTTCATTGGTTTGGTCTTCATTTACTTGAATTGCATCCACGTTTGTTTCTTCTTACACTACATAGATTTGTATAAAAGATTTGGCTAGGTTTGACTTTGCTATTTCTCATCCATATGGCCTCAAGTATATCATATTTCACATGGAAGGCACTAAGGCATTCAAATTTCACATTTGGAAAAATAAATGTGCACAGTTGCAGCCTTATTGTCAGCTAAACTGAACTGCCCAGGCTCATCGGTTTCAATGTATTCTCTCCTTCCTCTCTGGGACCCTTTTGTTAATGATATCAAAAGTTTTAGCTACTTCCATCAGTGGAAAACAGGCCAAATGCAAGGCAGCAAGCAGACAATAATTCATTATGCTTTCACCTGTACTGATTTCTTCCCTGGTTTTTCTTAAAACAAAAAATCTGATAGCCTGGCCTAATGTGCTTCATAAAATAAAGAGATCAGGGACCATCCTGACCACTGGAGAGGAAATATTCTACCTGTTCTACTGCAGAAAAGGTTGCTCTTCTAACCACTGCGCCACCAGAGCAATCTGAGCTCCTGAACTGATGGGAGTCTAAGCATGTGCATCCTGGATTGGTAGAGACAGATGGAGAAAGATGGTCCCTTACGTAATCTGGTTCTAAGCCATGAAGGCTTTCAACCAGCACCTTGAACTGTACCTGGAAAGACAATGGCAACCAACACAGCTACAAAGTAGGTGGTCTTACTGCATTGAGTAACCATTGCCATTTATCCTCTCTTGTTTTACTTATTGTTAAACAGATTATAAATCTCTGTTCACTGTAATGTTGCTGTTAGGTGACAGAAGCATAAACTTCAACATGCTGGACACTGGTAGTCACTTCAAAGCTGCTTATTGACAATATTCAATTAATGGTTCCTGTGGCACACCTCCAGTCTCTTTGTGATGATTTCACAGCTAAAGTACAGGTAACTGTCTAGGAATAGCCATATATGTGAAATAAGAATCAGTGAAGCCAGCCAATAATGAGGACTGAGAACTAGGCCAGAACAAAAACAAAAAAAGAAAAAAAATCAATCAACAGGCAGAATATAATATCAAGCCAGAAATTGATAATTCTAAAGAACAAGATTGATGAACAAACCAAGAGAAAAGGTTTGGAACCAAATCAGATATGAGCTAGAAGAAAGTCATTTCAAGAAGTGAAGATGTTTCACTTTTAGTGAGAAGCTGCCACCTGAAGTTCAGCATTTCAAGATGTGTAGCAACTGTACAATCATCCAGGCAGCTTTAACCAATGTTTGCCATAGCAATATTTAGCCTGCAACCTCCTCCAGCATTCCCTATGAACCACTTTGATTATAACTACTTTCTCACTAGGCAATATAATTTGTATTCTATGTTTTGTCTTCTATTTCATTTCCCCACACCCCAGATGAAGAGTGCACAGTGCTTTCAGAATGCTGTGGAATGCTCTCTTGATGTCAAAAATTATGTCAGATTCACAGATTTAAACATTGCTTAGTTTGGCCATTACAGTTTAAGTACGCTCCAGATATCATAGCATTAGTTTTCAAAAATATTGAATTTTGCATAAATTATGCTGCAATTTTTAAATATTTTTAGTCATTCATATTCTCCAGTGGATAAATTGGAAGAAGCAAGGACCTCACAACAGGTCTTAGGGCCTCTTCTTCTCTAGTTCCAAATCTTGGAAATCTTATTCATTGACATTTTGGAGAATTGGGTTTTTAGCAGCTTTATACTGGCTGCATTTTTAAAAATAGCTTCATAGTTTATCTTTTTCCCAAAACAATTTCTATATTCAGTGTTCCATTTTGCTCTTCCTATGTTGCTATGCCATGCTAGCATAGACATCACTGATATCTCTTTCTTAATCTATAGCTTTAATCCTGTCAAATTTTGATGGAAAGCAAGGAACAGGTGAGGTATATATTGTTTTGTTCTTGACCATGTTGTTTTCCCATGTAATGGACAAATGTTTATTTCCTTCAAAGAACCTGCTCCTCTTGAGCTGGAATAAAAGTTCACTAGAGGTCATGTTCAACCCAGAAATCCATCAAACGTTCTTATCCCTTTGTATGGCTGAAGGAAATCTGCTCTCTGATTATTTTTCTGGCAGTGGGGCAAAAAAATAATATGAAAACAGTTTACTGGCAATTTCCTTGTCAAAAGTTCCTGTCTATAAATAAAATCAAGATAAGACTGACATGTCTAATAGTCCTTTCTGTCTGGAATGAATTATTCAATTCACAACTGATCCTCTCTAACGGGCTTATATTGCTTCTTCCCTTTCTTTTTTCATTTTTTCTTTTTCTTCTTAACTTTATTGAGTCTTGTTGAAAACTGCTGCCAGTGAGCTAAATTATTCCAGGAAGTACTAGCAGTTACAAAATCCTCCTTTTTCACACCTCTCAGGTCCCTCTATTTCAGAGTTAAGCTGCTGATGGCTGATGGATCAAAGCACATTCTATTTAAGCAGCCTTCTCTACTTATGCATACCTTTCAGATGAAAACCCATACAATATTCTTACCCTTTCACCACTTAAAAGGGAAGGAGAATTAAAACAACCTGTCCTTTAGAATGCAAATGTCTTGCTAGGTCACCAAGTTATGTAACCTATTCTAAAATGGATCACATTAGCAATATTACTACAAGTCTTTATTGAGATTTCCTTTCAAACAGGTACTGTATATTGGAATTGGAAGGAAAAAGATCAAAAATAAAGACAGATATGTATGGGGTCAACGTGGGTCACATCTGCAAATCAATCTAAAGCATCACTAGATTACTGAATCAGGTCGTTAGTAATGAGAAAACTTTTGCCTGAAATTGGAAAGCTATTCTTCCTACATAGCTGGGACAGAGAGAAAAACATGACTTGAAGCAGCTGAACAGCTCTGTTAGGAGACTCCACCAAATAAAATGGAACTAGCTTGAAAACTGGGTGGAACAAGCAAAGCCAATAACTTGTGAATACCCAAGAATCATTCAGATGGAATATGCTGATATTTGTCATATTTGCTGTCTTTCAGAAGCATCCATAACTATTGTCCCTGTGGTAAAAAAGGCAAGTGATCAAAACCTCACCAATTTTCAAATCTATGGAATCATTAAAAAGGATCAGTGCTTTGATTACCTGGTTGCACCTGTCTTTTTAACACAGTTGACCATTGCTGACCATTCCCTGCTATCTTTAAAATAAAGACTTTTCTTTGACATTGCTGTTTATAAATAATATGGGAAGTATGTATAAATATTTATGTGTATATCTCTTTTAGTACATATGTCTCCAATATATTTTTTTCTTGTGAGCACATTTTTCCAAGCTCTTTTCTTGGAGGGGGGAAATATTGTAGTGGTGTCTATACTTTTCTCTAATAGATTATAGATGCACATACAGTATTTTTCCTAATATATACATTTTCATAATTGTATAAATACTAAAATCATAGAGTTGAAAGGGACCTTGGAAGTCATTTAATCCAACTCCCTGTTCAGTGCAGCATCTTCTAAATAATTTTGGTCAGATATCTATCTAGCATCTGTTTGAATAAATACAGTGAAATAAACATATTTCATGGGGCAGTTGTGCTGTTTAATCACCTAATGAAAATCCCTGCCTAGTATAGTTTTGAGCTGCCCCATTTGTAATTTGCTGAGTTGCTATTGCTTCATTTAAAAAAAAAAACAACTTCTTCAACCAATGACAGGGTAGTTGAAATCTCGAATATCATCTTTTTAAAAAAACTGAACACCAAAAAAACTCATCCATATTTTTCACATCTTTAGTCTCTTATAAGAAACTCCTATAAAGAGATCACCACTCGTTCTCTCTCCTTTTATTCTTATCCAAATGTTCTAAACAGAATTTTCATGGTCCAATTTGTGTATTTCTGTGAAAATATTTGCTTTTAAACATTGCAACTCTCCCTTACTTTCTGTTGAGTTTATTCCTTTGGATTAAGTTGTAGCCCGGAGTAGGATTCAAATAATTTAACAACCAGTTCTGTGCCTCGTTTTGGGCCTAGTAGGCCTCCCTGCAGTCTTCTGGGAGCAAAAACGGGCCATGGAGAGGCTGCGCCACACCCTCCCCATGCCTCCTGAACTTGACTGGGAGCCAAAACGGGGTACGTGGGGACTCTTGAAAGAGACGGGGTGGGGAGTGGGGGGCAGCCAGCAATTTAAAAATTGGTTCTCCCAATTTTTGAATTCCACCACTGGCTGTATCCCTTCAAGTCATATATACCCCTGAATAGTCTGTTCCAGGGTTTTGCAATGCTACCTCTTTTGTTCTGAGTTAATATTTTCCTGATGAGACTGGTGAAGGGCTCATCAAACACATCTTTCACTACTTTCACTACTAAGATGTATCCCTTATCAGGATTTCAGGTGGAAAGTGAAATCCATGTTCAACAAACCAAACTTTTCTCAACAGCGCCATATCTCCAGTTGTTAACAGCCAGCCACTTTTCCCCCACCCCAACAATCTCTGTGGAGTTCTGAGCATTGGACTAAAAAAAATAAAGTTTTGTCCATTGAACTCTTCTGCAACCAAGCTGAAAGAAAACTGGCTCAATTGCCCAAGGAGGACAACATTCTGAAAATACAATGACATAGCCCTGATGTTATGCATGGCCAACATTTATTATACAGAAATTCTCCAGCAGCAAATACTACGTAAGTTCCCTTGAGCCCTATATTGAGATGATATGAATATGATATGAAGTACATATTTATATCAATTAATCCAGATCAGGAATTATAAACACCTGATATAGATAAGAAAGAACATTTTTCTTACTATTTGATGTTAAATCAGTTGTTGCTGATCTCCCAGCACATTCTCAACTTTTCAACACAACTGGTCAAATTCAATGTCCTTCTAGAAATTGTATGAGTAGCAGTAGCAATAGCATTTAGGCTTATATACCACTTCATAGTGCTTTATAGCCTTCTCTAAGCACTTTACAGAGTCAGCATATTGCCCCCAACAATCTGGGTCCTTGTTTTACTGACCTTGGAAGGATGGAGGATTGAGTCAACCTTGAGCTGGTCAGGATTGAACTGCTGGCAGTCAGCAGAATTAGCCTGCAATGCTGAATTCTAACCACTGTGCCAATGTGGCTCCTAAGTAGCGTTCCAATTGATGTTGTTGCTTTAAACATGCTTTAGTGGAAACCAAATAAACAAAATATCATCATTTGTGCAAATAAGTAAATAAATAAATTCCCCTGCAAGGTTTATAAACAAGTAAAATCAAACTCAAATAAAAAAGCTTGTGCTCTAAAAAAAATATATTATCCAGAGACAATTCAATTACACACAAGTTCAATGCTACTGGTTCGCGCTCACTTCTGAAAGAAAACTTCATAAAATGATAGTAAGATAAGAGAAGGAAGTAGATATACAGAAGCAAAGAAGGAAATTGAATTTCAGCCTAGATATAGGATAAAAATATTAAGTACTGTAACAAAAATAATCACCCACATCAGCAGACTATAGAGGGGCTAAGCTCTGTTTAGCTGAACCCAAGTTAAAGATTGGACCTCAGAAGCAAGGATTCAGTGTTGAATAGAACTGTTGAAATGAATGGTGCATTTATATCTCCCAAGCTATCATTCCACATTCATGTTCCAGTAGAAACTTTTATCTTGCTTTACAAGTGAGATTTCTTTTAGATTCTCAATGCATTTTTTAAAAAGGGGGGATAAAAATAAATGTGGAAGGAAGGGAGGAAAAAATAAAGACAAATGCTGGACACACATCTCAGTAGTGACAATATTTTCCCAAAATTTGTAATTAGTCTTTTGAATAACTACATTAGATGTAGACGATAACCTCCCATCAAAATAATAAATCAACCAGAAACTGTACAAACTGAATTGTCTTTTTCAGAAATGTTTGACTTCTTGGATTTCGTAGACTAGAGGCATTAAAATGTTAGAGACATTTGCTTGCCTGCTTCCAAAACCAAGAACCCTTGTTGAATCAGGCAGCAAAAGCCTTTCCCAGCACTCTATTTCTAATCTCCAAAAGCCTACAAGAGGGATCTTAATGTCCTCCCCCCCCCACACTTTAATGCTTCACATTCAGAGATATATTACCCATGAATTCTTCTAAGTTTCTAGTCACAACTTTCTTTTAATTCTTCCTTTTAAAATGCTTTCAGTCAGAAAATGCTGTTTTTCCCTTGAACTTCTCCATTTATTCAAAAAAGAATATTTGCTTCAGAAACTATTTCAGGTCAGATAGAAATAGGCTACTCTTATTTTTACCTAGTGATGAGGTGGTCAAAAGATGGATGAGTTGGAGCATCCTGTCTTCTACAATTCAGTTATCTACCCAGTGGCCAGCTGTAGGTTCTTTCAAGCTTCTTGAGTTTCATTAAATAGCAGGAAAAGACCTTATAAGGTCTTATCATTTTTTCCTCCTTCAGCAGTACTTACTGTCATTCCTAATGGAGACATTTGCTCTTCAGAAATAGGCAGAGAATTGTTTCTTAGTCTCCTAGAAAAATTCAAGAAAATTGTTCGCTCAAGTTCTTTTCCCATTAATTTGGTGGAGATTTTCTAAAGGCCATTTGCAACCAGCTTCATTTTTAAAACCATTTCAGTGGTTGCTTTGATAGCCTGTCGATCAGATAGTACTGAAAAAGATTCTGAATGGTTCACTATGAAGTTTTAGTGATCTCTGTGGTAAAACTGGGCTTATTGGCTTAAAAGTATCACAACTGCTTATAAAATTCTTTTGGAGCTAAATAAATAAACTTAAAAATGTCTTTGTCATCACTCCAAAAAGAGAAATTGAGTTCTTATATTAATATTTTTTTTATTAAGGTTAATTTCTTTCTAATTATTTTCTCTTCTAACAGCATATTTTAAAAGGAGAAGAGAGAAGCATTATCATATTGGATGCTCGCCTCAGATCCAAAACTGATGAGGTGCTTTGGGGAAGGCCTGGGCTAACTACAATTGGTACCTCCATTAAGAAGTTGAAATTTTTCCAGTGCTCACGCAGTATCTGGGCAATCCTAGGAAAATATGTGTTACTGTTGAGGAGCTGTTACAAGACTAATCATGCCCATTCCAAAGCATCACATTGCACTCTGTTGGCATCTCCTTAAGTGCATAAATCCCTGGGATTTGGAGACCACCATGTGAGTCCAAGAAAAGATACGCCTTGCTTCCATTGAGTATGAATAATTAACAGTTTTAAGTTGTTTGAACAGAGAGTATAGGACATAAGCGAGTTGCTTCTTTTAATATACCATAATTCTGGGCTTATTTCCTAAATGATCATTTAATTTCTCACAAAGGTTACCAGTATCTCTCTTTCTTTTTGCTTTTATATACTGGTTATTTCCTTTTCTTTGATTTATATTTTCCATTTTTTCACTGCCTTTGTCCTCTCAGCTTTCTGGCTTCTCTTCTTGAAAACTGGTTAACCTTTTATTTACCTATACATTTACATTGTACATGTATCATTGTACAATAAAGGTTTGATTTTATTTGATACCAGAGAAATGAACTGCTGTTAATAACGGCATTGGTTGCATTGGTTGATGATCTCTGGAGGGCTTGGGACAGGGATTGCTCCTCTGTCCTGGTCCTCCTAGATCTCTCAGCGGCTTTTGATACCATCGATCATGGTATCATGCTGCGTTGGCTGGAGGGGTTAGGAGTGGGAGGCACCGTGATGTGGTGGTTCTCTTCCTTCCTCTCCGATCGTATGCAGTTTGTGTTGACGTGGGGACAGAGGTTGACCTCGAGGCACCTTACTTGTGGGGTGCCGCAAGGGTCGGTCCTCTTGCCCCTCCTGTTCAACATTTATGTGAAGCCGCTAGGTGAGATCATCCATGGTTTTGGGGTGAAGTGTCAGGTGTATGCTGATGACACGCAGCTGTACATTTCTACCCCGGACCACCCCAATGATGCCCTTACCATGATGTCCCGATGCCTGAAGGCCATGCGGATCTGCATGGGAGAAACAGGCTCAGACTCAACCCCTCCAAGAATGAGTGGCTGTGGTTTCTAGTGCCCTGTCCAGCACCCTGGTGCCATCGCTGGCTATTGGGGATGAGATCTTGCCCCCCTCAGAGAGGGCTCGCAACTTGGGTGTCCTCCTGGACACATGGCTGTCTTTAGACAATCACATAATGGCCGTGGCCAGGAGGGCTTTTTATCAGGTCCACCTGATTTCCCAGTTGCGTCCCTTTCTGGACTGGGATGCCTTACGCATGGTCACTCACGCCGTCATTACTCCCTGTCTGGACTACTGCAATGCTATCTACATGGGGCTCCCCTTGAGCACCCGGAGGCTCCAACTGGTCCAGAATGCAGCTGCATGAGTGATTATGGAGGTGACACGTCACTCCCATGTACAACCTCTCTTGCGCGAGCTGCACTGGCTCCCAGTGGTCTTCCGGGTGTGTTTCAAGGTGTTGGTCACCACCTTTAAAGCACTCCATGGCTTAGGACCTGGATATATGCAAGACTGCCTTCTGCCACTGATTACCTCCCACCGACAGATACACTCCCACAGAGAGGGCCTCCTCAGTGTGCTGTCAGCCAAACAGTGTCGTCTGGCGACCCCCAGGGGGAGAGCCTTCTCTGTGGGAGCCCTGCCCTATAGAATGAACTGCCCCTGGATATTCAAAGGATCCCCGACCTCTACGCCTTCCGCCATGCCCTGAAGACCCTTCTGTTCTATCAAGCTGGTCTGACGGGTCAATAATTTTTAAAGAGGTTTTTTAAACAGTTTTTAGTTGGGTTTTAATTGTGGCCAGATATAGAATCTTTTTAAATGGTTTTTAATTTTTGTTTTGTGATTGTTTTAATATGTGCACCGCCCTGAGTTCTTCGGGAGAAGGGCGGTATAAAAATATAATTAATTAAATAAATAAATAAATAAATGACACACTCTCTCAATAACGTCTTCTCCTGCTTCATGAATAGGCAAAGTGGAATATCTACTTATATAGTATTGCAAGATAAATCAAGAAGTATACAAGAAATTATTCATATTTCTCAAATTGAATAACATATACAGGTTCCTGTCCAAAAAATTTTTTAAAAAATAAAAAAAAAATAATACATTCCCAGGATGCAGATTTTGTAAAAGGAAATTTTAAAAGGCATGGAAAATAAAAGTATCTTGTGCATTTTATTGCTTTAAATGAGCATGTGCCAAGGGAAATATCATTAAATTGTGTACAACATTTTGCTCAATGGCCTTAACAAGTTATCTGTGTACAGAAAAGGACAGGAAGGAAGGAAGGAAGGAAGGAAGGAAGGAAGGAAGGAAGGAAGGAAGGAAGAGAGGGAGGGAGGGAGGGAGGGAGGAAGACCACTATAAGGATTTTTTGGAAGGTGTAAAAAAATGTGGTGGTGTTTGCTTTTACTTGTGCTTTGCTTAGCATGATGTACAAAAGTCACTCTATAAATTCTCATTTGGCATATAAGCCACTGTTTTTTTTTTGGTGGGGGGGAATAAATTCACATGACATCTTAAGCTAAAATAAACAAGCCACATTACGCTTTAGCAAGTACTGCATATGAAGCAGAACTGAATGAAGCAAAAACAAACTAAAACCACCCTAATAAATAAGTAAATAATCTGACAGTGGAATTGATTTCGGAAGCACTGCTGGCCTCTTCTAGAAGTAAAGGATGAATTCTTTTTTAAAAGCAATTTTAAAACCCTTTCATTTGCTTTTTTAAAAAAATTTTAAAGTAAGAAGGGGGAAAAAAATAAACTGATTTCTCTTCAGATAATTTCTAAGGGCTCCAAGTGCATTGTAAATGGATGCCTTCAGCCATAAGGCAATTTGCTGAATTTCATAGACTGCTTTTGTATTTCTGTTTGCCAAGCAGCGACATCCTCAGCAGAAATCTCTCATGGTTTAATACTCTCTTAACACTCTGCATAATTGCTGGGTTTTGTCTGCTCACTGAAAAGTCTGTAGCATAAAAGGAGGGGCCAAGGCAAACAGTTGGAAAAGAAAAGGGGAACAGAAAAAAAGAATCATGACCAGTTCACTTAAATGCCTTTGCTGCAAAGGAATGCAGCTCGAGGAACATGATCAAACCTGTGGTTTCTACCCTGACGTTATAGATGGAGAAAATGCCATATTTTCAAATGAATGAGATATACGAATGACAACCAAAAATCCCATTTATACTTAATAAATGTGGTTATTTGATAACATTGCTTGCATTGTAAATCTTATCAGCCCTTAACTAGCTTGCTAAGAATCCCATCTCTATTACCACAATACCATGTGCTTCACAGCTACTTGATATTTATTTAGCAGGCAATGAATCCAATACTAAATCCATGTTCCATGCATAGTGATGGGAAATGAATGGCTCAGGGGAGCAGAAAAGCAATGAGATGCAGAGCTTAGTGCCTCCATTCAGCCCATAGTTGCCAAAGAGAAGCAATGAGCAATGGGAGCAGCTTTGATGCAGACCATTGAAGGCCACGTATGTTGTTTTTACTGACACAATTTGCAAGCATTAGAACTAATTACAAATAGGAATTAGGCAGGGATCCATCCACCATGATGCCATTAATAGATGCCAGAGGCATATGGTGACTGATAAGCGTAATTGCAAACATACACATTGTCTTGTTCAGCCAGAATTGTCTTAGACTAACATTCTCTTTCTACTGCTGATCAGCATATATATTTCCCATAGAAAACCCAAAGAGTTTCTGTGACATCCTGCTCTCTGCTCTTTCTTCTGATGATTGGGGCTCATTGTGCTATGATGGATCCATCTGGCTTAACAGATCCACGAGTTTGACACCCCTGAACTAGATGTTTTCCTCAAGCAAATTATCAAAAGAAAGTTCTGCAATCATTTGCTAGAAGCTGCAGCTGCACATGACTTCCTAAAGGAAATATAATTGGGGGGGGGGGGGCGGTGATTCTCAGGGACTAATCTGAATCCCCAGCACAACTTTGCATTTCTGTTTAAAATTTGACTGAATTCATCCTTTTAGAAGGGTCTACCATGCCTAATTATTTTTTTTTAAAATTAATCATATTTCTGTGCTGCCCACTCTCCGAGGACTTTGGGAGGCTTACAACAATCAACAGGATACTAAATAGCATATTGCCCCCAACAATCTGGGTCCTCATTTTACCCACCTCAGAAGGATGGAAGGCTGAGTCAACCTTGAGCCGGTGAGATTTGATCTGCTGAAGTAGCAGTCAGCTGAAGTAGCTGCAGTACAGCATTCTAACCACTGTGCCACCTTGGCTCAATATTCTCAGAATTTCATCCAATTCTGTATAGACAAAAACAACCTCAAAATTTAATCGCAAAATGAAACCTATTTTTCAATCCCTTCATCTCCCTATTTATCTGATAAATGCAGGTTAACTCCATTTCTCAAGCTTCTGTCTAGAAACCTGGATGGAGATTGGAAGCATTTAGCATGGCACAAAATTATTTTATTTACTGAATTGAATTGTCTGTTTTTGTGCCTTTTTCTTCTCAGACAGTACGCAATTTATTAAATTTATATGCTGCCCATCTCACTGTCCTGAGTGATTCTCTGTGATTTATAATAGTATAAAGGCTTTCATATAAAAACATTAAAAGTATTAAAATTACCACAATTAAATAAACAGTTAAAATCAAGAACATGGATGGTTCGGTGGTGAATTTTTCTCTGTTGCTCAGTCAACCACTTCTATCTTAATGTGCTCCCATTGAGGCCCCAAGCCAACCAGCAGAACCAGGTTTTAAGGCAAGAAGGGTGATAGTCAGTGGTGGGTTGCTCCCGGTTCACCCCGGTTCAGGTAGTGGTGGCGGCGGAAGGTGTCACCCACCCACCCAGACATCATCAAAAATGCTCTGTGCATGCGCAGAAGCAGCACACGCTCGCAAAGTGAGCATGCACACCCAAACACTATCAGTAGTGAGCCGGTAGTGCCAGGATTTGAAGCCCACTACTGATGATAGTGGATCTCCCCTCAGGAGACAAGATGTTCTGGGGAAGGCACAACAGAAAAGGCTCTCTTCCTTGATCCCCCACTAGCTGAAATTCCTTGGCTGATGGTGTCCGAAGAAGGCCTCTTTTGCTGACAGGATGAGACAGGCTGTATGGGGCCTTTCTTTGGAGCTGAAGGCCTAGTTTCCCTTTATCAGTCATTTCAGTAACAGCTACCTGTGGTTTCATATGTTTTCCCCCTCTGACAATGGGACACACCTCCAACTGAGACTGAGAATGTCATATCACTCTGACAAAAAGTTTGTCTGACACACTGTCAGAATTATTTTTTAAAAAAATATTGACAGGCTACTTCTCTATATCCTACCTTTATAGGCCAGCAGAGACCTAAAAAGCCTTTGATTTTCTTAAGCAATAAACTGCTTCAGAGCTGAAATAATGTGGGTCATGGTCATGCCTAAAGCAATCTGAATCCAATGGCCTATTATCCAACGTTCTAAAGCAGGGTCCATACTTAATTTTGCCTTCAGTGCATAACTCCTAATTAACAGCTTGTGCAGCCTGTTATTAACCATCATTATCATCAGTGAGTTCACCTATAAGTCTCTGTAGCAAACAATTGGTATAAATAGAATAAAAAGATGGGGATAGCCCTGCTGTAAAAGGATCAACCTTGATGACTTAGAAAGGAAAAGACAATTTGCACTTGAGCAAAACAAGTTTGTACAGACCACTGTTTCTCAATCTCAGCAACTTTAAGAAGTATGGACTCCCGTACTTCTTCAGAATTTTTCCACTTCCTTCCCTTTTTCTTGGAGTTGATTGGCAGAAATTTCTATGCAGTTTTGCCATGCTATAGGTTTAGGAGATGATAGTTTAGGGAGATCTTTCTTTACTGCATAAGGTATCCTTGGTCTAAAGTTACAAGAGTTACTTTCAAAGGAAGGATTAGGATGGGATTTGTCCAGGTGTGGAGGTACAGTAAAGGTAAAAAAAAATTCCCTGTCCAGTCATGTCTGACTGCTCATCTTTGTTTCTTAGTTGAGGGAGCCAGTATTGTCCTAAGACATTTCTATGCCCATGTGGCCAATACCGAGGCAACAAACACTGCTATTTTCCCACCAAAGCCGTGCCTATCACAGTTGCATGCTTTCAAACTGCTAGGTGAGCAGAAGCCGGGGCAAATAACAGGAGCTCGCCCTGTCGTGTGGCACTCAGTTCTCGAACCAGAGAATTACTCTTTTCAAGTGACAGGTTCTGCATTTAACTGCTGAGCCATCACACCCCTTGTGTGGAGATACAGTAGATAGATGTTTTTCTCCTCTCTCAACCTAAAGAATTATACTTGCACCAGAGTTTTGTTGTCCAGCTGTTTAGTCATTTCCAACCTTTCATGAAAAACATCATTTTGCCAAGATTGTCTGCCAGTAACAGCTTCTTTGTGCTCTTGTTATCCCATTGTAGCTTCCCATATAGGAAGATTAATAATGCTGTGAATGCTGATTAACCTAGTTTTGAGTCTTTCACTCTTTATCTTTTTACTTCTTTGTCTCCATACATCCAATTTAACTATAATGGCTAAAGTCTGTCAATAGAGCTATTTGCCCTTAAAAGGATCTTTCTTTTTCTCTCTTTGTGTGTTTCTTTTAAGTAGTCCAGTCTGGCAGGAGTGGTTCACTCAATTACTGTAGAGCAGTACAAAATAATGCCACCTTTCCAGGAATTAGAATAATAGAATTATGTGGATTACTACAGAATTGCAAAACTTTATAACACTAAAAGCTAATTGCAAGAGCTCTATATGGTGTGTGTATTAAAGTAATTAAGACTAAAATGTGATACTATATAAGCAATTAAGTAGAATGACATGAAACAAAACAATACATTAGAAATAGTTAAGAGATTTAAAAAATCTCTTATATTGTGATGTATACATTTCATAATATTAGAAATCCATTGGTACGATACGCATACTACATAAAATGACATAGAATTAAAGACATAAAATAGCAAATCAATGTCAATGTTTAATCCGTTATTTTATACTTTACTAGATAAAATTTAGGGAAAGTTGGAAACATAAAGCTGTGAAACTTAAACCCTAAAATCTAATGATAGGAATGGAATTTACCGCTAACGTTAGGACTAAAGAAGTTATAATATGGCTATATAGCAGTGATGGCTAACCTTTTTGCCATCGCGTGCCAAAAGCGGGGGGAGTGCAGGGTGGTCACGCATGTGTGTGCTCACACCCATAATTCTATGTGCCCTGCCCCTGCCTGTGTGTATGACCCCCCATAGTCTCCCAGCTTTTGGCATGTGATGGCATGATGGGTCCGGTAGGCCCATTTGTTTGCCCTCCCCAGGCTCCAGAAGCCTTGGAGCCTGAGGAGCCTGAGGAGGGCAAAAACAGCCTCCCCCCCAGAGGCCCTCTGGAGGCTAGAAACAGCCCATTTGCTGATGGTAGGCCCAGAAGGCCCAAAAAATCAGCCAGCATGTGTCCGCATGCTGGAGCTGAGCTAGGGCAATGTTCACGTGCCCACCAATATGGCTCCACGTGTCACCTGTGGCACTCGTGCCATAGGTTCTCCATCACGGCTATACGGTATAGATGAAAGAGTAGCAAAAATGAATAAAACAAAACTAATAGTGATTATGTGAATAGTTAATCACATTCAAATTAAAACTATAATTAAAATATAGATAAGCCAAAGAAATATGTTGAGAGCTTTTTTCTATAACTGCCATATGATACTTCTTACTATATGCTGTATCTTTGACCATTCTCTGTGTACGTAGGCTAAGCACTGATTTGCAGATGTCTACATTTTTTACTTTCCAGAAATAATGATGGAGCTTATAGGGACCAAATCATTCCTGGAAGTATGTATGATTCTGGAGGCTTGCCCTTCTGAAACCTATGCAGCAAATCTCTTTCCATTTTATTCTTAGTTTGCAGAGCAAGTAAATTGGTGCACACTGTGATGAAGAGTGGGTTTGATCTCTTTTTTAGGGTGTCAGGGAAGGAAATAGTTAACTGGCCATTGGTAGGTACTATTCACAGGCACATTCTGAAGCAACATACTGGAACAGCAGGGATAAATGATGATGAAAATAATACTATAATATGTAGGGTTGCCAGGTCTGCTTCCAAAAAATAGCAGACAAGCGGGGGGGTGGGGTGGGGGGGTGGGGTGGAGGGAGGGGGTTAAGTAGTAAAAAAATAAAAAAAATAATTTTATAATATATATTTATTTTAATCTCATCATTAATTTTTTCGGAGAATCGAGTTCAATGGATATTCAATCTTTGTCTCATTCTAACATGAAAAAAAAGACAAAACGCGATTCTCCTATCCTTATTCTCTTAGACTGTACAGCTTTAGATTACGTACCATTTCATCATAAAGCTTTTGAATTAAAAAAATGTCCACTATTTTGTGAAAAAAAAAATAGTGAACATAATGTGAAAAAAGTGGACTGTCCGCTCAAATCGGTGTTGACAGGGGGGCAGCGGTCGACCCCGAGGCGCCTAGTGTGTGGGGTGCCACAAGGGTCGGTCCTCTCGCCCCTTCTGTTCAACATCTATGTAAAGCCGCTGGGTGAGATCATCCGTGGTTTTGGGGTGGAATTCCATCAGTACGCTGATGATACTCAGCTGTACATTTCCACCCCAGACCACCCCAACGATGCCGTGGAAGTGATGTCCCAGTGCCTTGAAGCTGTGCGGGTCTGGATGGGGAGAAACAGGCTTCGACTCAACCCCTCCAAGACTGAGTGGCTGTGGATGCCGGCGTCCCGATATAGCCAACTGACTCCATCGTTGGTTATTGGGGGCGAATCATTGGCCCCCACGGAAAGGGTGCGCAACTTGGGCGTCCTCCTGGATCCACGGCTGTCATTAGAGGATCATACGACGGCTGTGGCCAGGGGGGCTTTTTATCAGGTCCGCCTGATACGCCAGTTGCGGCCCTTTCTAGATCGGGACTCCCTGCGCACAGTCACTCAGGCGCTCGTCACGTCTCGCTTGGACTACTGTAATGCTCTCTACATGGGGCTCCCCTTGGGATGCATCCGGAGGCTTCAACTGGTACAGAATGCGGCCGCGCGGGGGATTATGGGAGCGACAGGGCGCTCCCACGTGACACCTCTCCTGCGTGAGCTGCATTGGTTGCCGGTTGATTTCCGGGTGCGTTTCAAGGTGTTGGTAATCACCTTTAAAGCGCTCCATGGCTTAGGACCAGGGTACTTACGGGACCGCCTTCTGCCACCTATTGCCTCCCACCGGCCGGTTCGCTCCCACAGAGAGGGCCTCCTCAGGGTGCCGTCAGCCAGACAGTGCCGGCTGGCGACCCCCAGGGGGAGAGCATTCTCTGTGGTAGCCCCCACCCTCTGGAACGATCTCCCTCCAGATCTGAGAACTATTGCTGACCTCCGGACTTTTCGTCGGGCGTTGAAGACCCATTTCTTCCAACTTGCCGGACTTGCCTGATCCCTCCTATTTTTAAATATTTTAAATTTTAAATTATTTTAAATTATGTAAATTTCTAGAGTTTTAGTTTTATTGATATATTTACAGCCTAAATTTATATGGACTTTTAGAACATTTTAACTTACTATATTGTTATTGGTTTTAAATTGGCTGTTCACCGCCCTGAGTCCGGTAGGAGAAGGGCGGTATAGAAATTCGATTAATAAATAAATAATAAATAAATAGTGGACACCTGGCAAGTGTAATAATATGATGACTATACATTGAAAATAAATCTTAGGAGGAAATGTAAATTAGAGAAAAGGAAAGGATGGTGGAGGAAAAAAACATGAAAAGACATGAAATGGTAAAGCCACAAAGGAGGTTAGAGGATGGGTATCTGGAAAGAGAATAGAAGAGCTATACCCAGGTTGGGGCAATGAAGACAGGCTCTGTTTATTAACTTTTTGCCTCACTGTTTTTGATGCAATAGCTGAGAGATCATGGCGTTGCAAACAGGATATTAAACTATTCAATCTGCAAAGAATCCAAGGGGATAGGAAAATGTCCTTCTCCTGTGTCTTAACACTTAATTGATGAGCTAAATGAGATTAAGTGCAAGGAGTACATCAAAGAGGTGAATGGATGCTACATCACTTTTTTTTTTTTAAATGCCCCAGCCCAGGAAGGAACATTCAGCCCATTTTTCATTAGGCTCCGCTAAATCACATCAACTCTTTCCTTTCTCTTTGTTCTGTTTCTCCTCTATTTACAGCTGTGTTTGCAAGTGACAGGATCACAAATCACTTAATATCCATTAGTGCAGCTCTCACCAGACTCTCAGCTTTATCATTTTATCTATTATAAATCCCTATTTACTGGGCTTCAAACTCTGCTATGGAAATTTGCTCCAGCTTCCATTTTTCTTTTGGCTGGATCTAGCTCTCAGTTTCTCCTAAATGTTCCAATAATTGTTTCGGAGAAATATACTTCCTTTTCTCTCTCCTCAGTTTTACACTAATGAAGAGTACCATTTATAACTTTAGAACATCATATGAATAATTGTGTGTTAGGTAACCTTTTAAAACTTACATTGCTGAGGTTCAACTAACTTTTAGAGAACAGTTCACAAGTATCCCTATTTTACAGGTGGAAAACTGAATCTGGAAAACCAATAGATTGTTATTTAGTCACAGTTTTCATGTGAATATTTGATAGTAAATCTTTACTAGTTCTCAGAGTCAGTTTTCATTTACTGAAATACAAAATAGGAATGTCTTATCAAATACAGAGCTGCAATAAAAGTGAAGAAATTAAATATTCTGAAACACTCATATCCTGGTTCAACTGAGTTAGAGTGTCAACCATCACTTTAGTCTTGACAAATTGAAGAAATGTCTAAGGAGTTTCTTAATCATTTAGGTCAAGGTTGTCCCGAAGGTGATTTTTTTAAAAGGACTTACAACTGGACTTTATCGGTTCTTTCTTTGAAAACGTTTCACTTCTCATCCAGGAAGTCCCAAGAAGGTTCCTCTCCCGGTTGCGTTCAGGTAACTCTGAGGATACAAATAAACCTCCACATGGCCTCAATTACACTCAGTGAAAATGACCAGCTGATTGCAAAGAATATAAATCCTTCCATTCCCCATCAGAACTCAAGAAGCTTCTTGGATGAGAAACATTTTCAAAGAAAAAGAAAACAAAGTCCAATTGCCTTTAGAAAAAAGCACACTTGGGATGACAGATTTGAGATTTCTAATTTCCTTTTCTAGAGAGCTATAGGAATCTGACATGTGGCATGTTCTTAGGCTTCAGGGTAGATTTCTCAACATTGGCAACTTTAAGATTCCCAGGGGAATGCTGGGAGTTGAAGTCCATGCATCTTAAAATTGTTAATGTTGAGAAATAGGCTTTAAGGCAGGAGTGCTCCATTTCTTAGGACTGAGAACTGTACCTGGTTTTGCATAGCACAAGATCACAAAATCCTAAACTTAGAAGTAATCTTAATGCTCATCCAGTCTAATCTCCAGATTACTACAAGATCCACTCCAGTAACCCTGATAGGTAACTATTCAGACTCTGTTTAAGGATCTCCAGTGAATATTGCACTCCGAAAGTAGGTGGTGCAAGTCCCATTTTAAAATTCATTACAGAATTTTAAAAAGTAAAATAGGTGCCTTAAGCAAAGTCAAGGCTTGATGCGTCCATAGTGTTTCTTAAACATTTCCCAAACATCATAGAAATGTAAAGAGGACAAATAGTTGGACCTACCCACTCGGGGCTGCATTTTTTTTTTTTGCACCGTTTCTTTAGAGCATGACAAAATGGGAACATATTTTAAATTGAACCCTAATTTAATGTCTGATAATGCTATTTCTATGTCTAATGCAATAGTTAAATGGCTTTGCAATGCTATGGAAAATGTTCCTTTCTATTGCATCCTTGACTTTAAAGGAAGCATTAATGAATGCTGAATTCTAGTGATAAATGTCCCTGTATCAGAAGGTGATGAGGCTCTGAAAATATGCAGCAAACATAATTGGACATTATCAGGTGCAACTGCCCTCCATGCACTCTTTAAACAAATGCCATTCTGAATGACTAACTCACATATTTTCAATAGATGACAAGGCTACTTTGAATGTCTTTGCTTGGGCAGTAAAAGTAAAATAAAGTAACATACAGAGAAATTTTCTGTATTTTATATTCTTCATATGCTTCTGCTGCCCAATTACATTTTTTATAATAACTTGATCTAACTCCAGCTAATTAATTTTTGGGTAATGTAAATAGAGTATTTTTAATGCAGTACCACTCTCTATGCAAATTCCATCTAGGTCATTTCAGAGTTAAAGCTTTTCTGACCATTTTTTTCATGCAAGAACATATCTCCCAAAATAGATGAGGATGTTTGGTTCTCTTACTTCTGAGTAAGAAACTGTTGAATTGCCATAAATGTAAAATATCATATCAGTATAGGCTTTTCAGCCAACTTTTAAAATTCGCTAATCCAAAAATTAATATTAAGATTAAATAAAATTAAGATTAATTAAAGATTAAGAGATACGGTGGCTCAGTGGCTAAGATGCTGAGCTTGTCGATTGAAAGGTCAGCAGTTCAGCGGTTCAAATCCCTAGTGTTATGTAACGGGGTGAGCTCCCGTTACTTGTCCCAGCTTCTGCCAACCTAGCAGTTTGAAAGCATATAAAAAATACGACCACCTTTGGTGAGAAGGTAACAGCGTTCCATGCACCTTTGGTGTTCAGTCATGCCGGCCACATGACCATGGAGACGTCTTCGGACAGCGCTGGTTCTTTAGCTTTGAAACTGAGATGAGCACCGCCTCCTAGAGTCAGGAACGACTAGCACATATGTGCGAGGGGAACCTTTACCTTTACCTTAATCCAAAGATTCCTGGAAGTATTACATATTTGCTCAAATAAGTACAGTGAGATTCACAAAAAAATGTGTCAATCTATCATCCTGGGATCCTAGAACTACTCATTTGTCTCAATTCAAGATATGGTTCTAACTTTGAAGAGGATAATCTGAACTAGGTTCTGTCCTTATCTTACCAACCCTCCTTCTGTATGGGTAGTCCTTGACTTACAACAGTTCATTTAGTGACGATTCAAAGTTACAACAGCATTAAAAAGGAACTTATGACCATTTTTCACATTTAGGACCATTGCATCTTCCCCATGGTCACATGATCATAATTCAGATGCTTGGCAACTGACTCATATTTATGATGGCTGTAGTGTCCCAGTATCATGTGATCCCCTTTTTGCGACCTTCTGACAAGCAAAGTCTTTGGGGAAGCCAGATTCACTTAACAGTTGTGTTACTAATTTATCAACTGCAGTGATTCACTGTGGCAAGAAAAGTCGTAAAATGGGGCAAAACTCATTTAACAACTGTCTCACTTAGGAACAGAAATTTTGGGTTCAATTGTGGTCATATGTCAATTCCCTGTAATTTTCATTTTAAACAATCAAGTAACCCTAGTCTAGAAAGAAAAAGCTAAGGATTGAGTAGCTCTAATCTTCTCAACCACTTATGTAAAACAGAGGGAAATATAAACCAGCCATTTGACTGGACTAATTTTCATCTGAGATAGCAATGTTTTGTAGTTTTTTTTAAAAAAGTACAAAATCCCCAAAAGGCCCAGAAAGCATCAAAATTCTTCCCTTCCTTATTTCTTTCCTGCTTGTCGTGCAGTTACAAGGGCATTTTTCTTTTTTACGGTAATCCAAATTCTCCCTGAAGAACTTTAGATTTTAATAAATTAAAACAATTTTGTTTTTAATTTTCACCCTCACCCTCATTTTTGTCCCTTTCCAAAAATATATTTGCAGATCCTTTCCGTTCTTTGCCATTGATTTACTGAAAATCTTTGGAATGCCTCATTAAAATATTCTCCAAATGCTATATTTTATAAATATAAAACTATTTCTTGTTATCCTGTTTCCAGGATAATATAGTAAGATTTGAAATTCTGTATTGTTCACACTCAGATCAGCCAGTCATGACAGTTTATTAATTTTATAGATAATCCTACTCTAAAGTGGGCACATAAGGAAAAAGATTTTCTAATGTGAATCACTGAAGACAGAAAACATACACATTGCAGAAAACATTCTAGTGGGAGACATGTCAAAAAGGCCATGGATGAGAATGCTAGTAACAAAGAGACTCTTCTTATGGTAGTAATCAAAGGCAGAACATGATCTAGCCAGGGCCACAATGATTGGGAAACAGAATATTTCACAAGTCTGACTGGGTAGACTTTAAGGAAGACAAGAACTTAAATTGGAAAAAGATGGATTGTTAAGGATATTTCAGCATGATCTACAAGCAGGATCACCAATGTCTGATCAGGGCTTAGAAAGGCAGGATTTTCCATCATTAGGCTAATAAAATAATTATAATAAAATGAACATGAAGGAGAATGAATGTAAATCAAAAAAGCTGTGATAAATCCATATATCCTAAAACCTCAGCCCTATAATAGTAAATTAATCACAGCTCTTTCAGTGGACATCCACAACCATCATTTCATGCCTACAAGAAAGCACGTTTAATTATAATTAATCCAATTGTTCTTTTTTAACAAGTTATATAAATGCTTTTATGAAGCTTAAGGAGTATTCCTGAAGATGAGTAAAACTATAACTTGTTTGTGCATAACTGTCTTCCATTTCAAGTAATAAACTGAGGATCATCAATCTTGTGTTTTTATGATATAGTAATGTACTATATTAACAGTATATTAATATAATTACCATATTATTGCTTCTGTTAACTGTCTTTGCCTGATTGGGCCACAGCAAGGGACATTAGATTTTTTTAATCACAATTCCACAAGTACCAATATAATGAAGATTGGAACTATATCCACAGGACCACAGGATAGGAAGAATAAAAATGTCCAGAGTCTGCCTTCCATCTTAATATGTAAAATTTTGCTTTTGAAAGAAGTCTATGAGGCAGACAACTGCTACTAAATGCTTCAGTAAAAATGGATATAAAACCAAGCATTAATGCCACTGCCAAAGCCACATTAAATGAGTCAAAGTGATGAGCATTGCCCATCATAACCCATAATTTCTCAAGAATGCGAATAATGAGAAGTAAGTAGACATAATTGGCTGCCAGGTTTATCATCCCAACAATAAGAGTGGGAAAGAGTCAGAAAGCTTTCCTGAGAGTCAAGTTAATCCAAGTTATCACTTGGATTAAGCGCATTACATTTTTAAAGCACAAAGATGGTATTTAAAGTGGTTTTATATACCTACATTGAAATAGTTTCTACAGGGTTGGGTAGGGGACTGTTCAAATTAAGTAGAATGTGATGAAGATTGATCTGAATACATACTAGGGAAGTGATGGCTAACCTTTTTGCCATTGCGTGCCAAAAACAGGGGTAGTGGAGGGAGGATTGCTTGCACGCATGCCCACACCTATAATTTAATGCGCGCATCCCCCCATGCATGCACGCATGACCCCCCTGCTTTCCCCCCACTCTTGGCACGCAATGGCATGGTGGGCCTGGGAGGCCCATTTTTTTGCCCTCCCCAGGCTCCAGAGCCTTTCTAGGAGCCTAGGTGAAAACAGCCTCCTCCACACCTCCCGGAGGCCCTCTGGAGGCCTGGAAACAGCCCATTTCCCGACTTGCACTGGGCCCGGAAGGCCCAAAAAATCAGTTGGCCAGCACGCACATGTGTGCTGGACTGAGGTAGGGCAACGCTTGTGTGCCCACAGATATGGCTCCGTGTGCCCATGCCATAGGTTCGCCATCACGGTACTAGGGCATATACAAGATCAACTGAACATGCAGAAATTCAATAACAGTTAATTCTATTTTATAAATCACTATGTTAAAGCTAGATATCATCAAAGTCTACAAAGGAAGAAGCTGTACAAGATTGGAAAATGTGGAATGCTGGTCCATAGAATTGCCAAGAATATGATTGAAGGGATAGTGTCTTCATGATAAAGCTAATTAAATATTCCACTTCAGTATTGAAGAACTATCTTAATAGGTTAGTAAGCTCTCTCAAAAAAGAAAAAGAAATCATAGGTTTTCTGGAAGGACTCTGCCAATTTTTAATATGAAGATATATAGACTTAGTATTTGGGACATTTGTTTTACTTTATTTTATCACTGTTTGTATTTTGAAATTTAATTTCATAATTTTTGCACTTTATTACAGTTTTCCATGATAGACAGAAAGTTGGTAATTATGAACAGGTGAACAAGAGGCTTAGGTTGAGGTAGAAAGCGGCAGTAATTTGCAAGAAAAAAAATACAAATATGAGCTTTGCTAAGTTGCTTGGGACACTTAATTTTCTGAAATCAGTTGGAGTTTCACTGTAATTAAATAATTCATCTAAAGAAATTCCACTCGTCCTACAAAGCAGTGTAATGGTTTTGGTCTCCTAAACACTGGTTAATCGTGTTCAGGATCTATTTTAATTAGGAGCTGGAGAACAACTTTAGAAGAAACTGCATTTGATTTGCAATTCATGAAAACATTACAGGATGGATAAATTCATTCGTGAATGGACTATAGCTCAGTGCCAGAGCACGCGTTTTGCATAAGGTTCCAGAATCTATACCCAGTGATGAATCTGTCCCTCTTTCAGTTAAAAGGGTTACGTAGAAATTGATAGAAAGGCAAGTGATCTTGAATTCCCACTGCTGGACAATAGTGGACAATATTAGAGGAAAAATAAATCTGACCTGGTACAGAAGACCAAATTAGGCACTTATTATTGTTGTACCATCACTAATAAAATGTTTTTGGAGTTAATATTTAATCATACATCCAATAGGAGAGCTAACTTTCTAAAAACACTAAATATGTGACCTGACAATATTTTTGTGTGTGTAAGTAGTTGTGATTTAAAAGGCACTAAGGTAAGGTAAAATGGCATTGTAACAGTGGTGAAATCCAAATTTTTTTACTACCAGTTCTGTGGGCGTGGCTTGGTGGGCGTGGCTTGGTGGGCGTGGCAGGGGAAGGATACTGCAAAATCTCCATTCCCACCCCACTCCAGGGGAAGGATATTGCAAAATCTCCATTCCCACCCCACTCTGGGGCCAGCCAGAAGTGATATTTGCTGGTTCTTCGAACTACTCAAAATTTCAGCTACCGGTTCTCTGAACTGCTCAAAATTTCCACTACCGGTTCTTCAGAACCTGTCAGCACCTACTGGATTTCACCCTGAATTGTTGACATACACTAGTCAATCCTATTTGTATTCTAATATAATTGATTCCATGTATAAATTATAAATTCCATATTCCATCTATACTGGCATCAATATAGAATAGGTGACTTTTAAAACTTAGACGAAAGATCATTTATAACTCCAGCTTGTCTCTTAATGCATAGGTTAGGAAAAACCAACAGTTGACATATCTTCTCCTGTGCAACTACTTGCAGGCACAATATTTTATTGCAAAACTGTCACCTTAACGGCCCAATAGAATCCTGCCATAATGATGATCACAGGCTGTTTGATCATGACAAAGATTCTATATGTAGGTACATAAAAAAAAAAAAAGTTGGGCGCGAGAGAGGCAAATTATCCCTTGACACAAACAAGAAGGAAAGGAGCTAGCATACAGCCTGGGAGAAAATTACTATCTAGCACCTGGTGAATTTATCAGCTTTTAATTACATTTGACGCTAATTATCTTGGTACATGGGGGAAGAACAATAAATGGTTGGTGCTCTGCTCATGTAGGAAACTGGCAAGAGAAGGGAAAGCAGGCATTGCTAATTTTTTGAAAGAATCTGTCATTTCAGGTTTTGTTACTTCTTTGGAAACAGTATGCTTATACAGCTGCACAGAGAAAATGTATAATTTTGCAGGGTGGTTACGGTGTTTTTATATGCGGTATAATGTTACCTTTACTTTCCCCCTGAAACAGTGTTGTTTGCCAGGACAGAAGATATTTTGGCCTTATATGTACTTCACATTACTTAATCTAACTTTTGTTGGCTTCCCATCTAACTAACTAGAAGCTTTTATTTTGGATAGAACTTACCAAAAGTATAGCTGTGCCAGAATATTCATAAACACTGTTAGGTTTTCTCATTGTACCAACAGACTTGTGTTATACACATAGGGCCTTAGAAATCAAGTTTCTACAATCCACTGAGGCAAGAAAATGTCTTCCAATGAGCTGGCAGAACTCAGAGAAAAAGTCATGTTGCAGCTGAAGAGTGGAACTATGGATGCAAAATTGATGAAACCAAAAACTGAGGTGAGTGTTCAAGCACTACAGCCAGCTCCACAAGAAGGATAAAAATCTCTTAACAAGAAAATAAGAAACTGCTTCAAAAATATTATATTCATGAACTGAGAATTCAAATTTGACTTTTTTGGTTCTGTCCTCTCTCAGGAAAATCTTAGGTTTTGAATCCATCCCTTGAAATCTGTTTTAGAGAATTTGAGGAATCTTTAATGATTGAAGAGCAGAAGAGAATTTCAGGTTCTACCTCTCAAAAGTACATTGAAGCACGCGGTAGAATCAATATATTTTTCTGGTCTTTTCCTGAAAATAGTTCCAGTTGCATTGTTATACATTGGTGCAATTCTCCCCCTCCCCCAAAATGGTTCAGAGTCAAAGCATTCCATTTCTGAAGAACAGGACAATGTCTTCAAGCCAGGGGTGAAATCCAGCAGGTTCTGACAAGTTCTGGAGAGCCGGTAGCGGAAATTTTGAGTAGTTCGGAGAACCAGTAGTGGAAATTTTGAGTATTTCAGAAAACCAGCAAATACCACCTCTGGCTGGCCCCTGAGTGGGGAGGGAATGGAGATTTTGCAGTATCCTTCCCCTGCTACACGCACCAAGCCATGCCCACCAAGCCACACCATGCCCACCAAACCACACCACGCCCACCAAGCCACGCCCACAGAACTGGTAGTAAAAAAATTTGGATTTCACCACTGCTTCAAGCTATAAGAGTGGCATGAGATTCCTGGAGGTTTCTTACAAAGAGATTCCTGATGGAGTAACAATTGCTTGAGAGAAATTTTCACACCAGTCTTCTTCTTTCCTGGTAGATATAGATTAATTTCTTGCAGCTTAACATTCTCCAAAGCATGTTGGCACTGCAATGATCACTCTGGCTGGGAATTGCACTTTCAGCATACCTAGAGATCAGCTGACTAAGGAAAGCTAATTAAAGATATTCAGCCTTTAGGGCAGGACTACATCTTGATCCTATATTGGTATCAGGTATTATCAGATATAATATATTACTAGTAAGCACAAGGAATGTCAATGTCTTTCTTATTCCCCATGATCTTCTATTTCATTTGGACTACCGTTTTATAATGTCTGCTTTTCTTTATCTCAATTACTTAAATTAGGCTTCAAATAAGGTATAGCCACTGGCTGTATATAGTCCTCATCCACACCCTCTTTCATTTCATTGTCCACTAAACACCCTTTTTTCATATATTTGTTTGTTAGCATACCGTATTTCTTTGTTTTTACAAAATTACACATTGTTATAAGGAGCCTCCACATTAACTTTACCTATGTCCACCTTCCATTTATTTTCTCGGGAGATTAGCTATCATAGGATCACACTGTTTTTTCCATGCTCCATTTTCTCCAAGACCCACTGTTAACACAGTTAAAAAATAGATTATTCCACATTTAGCACCTTTCATCTTCTTTGTATTCTAATTCTTAATCATAACTTCCCCCCCCAAAATAAAACCAATCATGCTTCTAGTTTTATATTAACTTTTGCCATGTATATGCATGAATAGATTTATGTTTGAATTATGTATTGAAAACAAGCCTGTTTTTTTCTACATAGATATTCATCAAACATTATTGTTTATTATTGGCCCTCCAAATAACCCATTTTTTCCCCTGCAGCCTCTCATTTCACTCCTATTTTTCCAGTTGTGGCATCTAACAGAATGGTTTTCTCTCTTCAACATCCTGAATTACATTAATTCTGAACATTGCACCTCCCCAATTAATTTTTGATTCATTCATTATTATGATTCACTAGAACAAAGCATATGACTACCACCAGCATATGAATTTCTATTTTTATATGCATTCACAATAATCTAGGTCAGATGACACAATTTCATACTTTCTGACGTATATTGTGGACTGTACATTTATAATGTGTCTGTCTGTCTCTCTGTGTGTATTTGTTGTGTGTGTATATGAGTGTGTGTGTATAATTTTGTACTGTTGCTTCCATGCATGTATTCATCAACTCCAATTCATAAGGTCAACCATCTTCATTTAGAATTTCCCTTTTATTTTACTTTGACTTCTCAATTCATGCTTTTTAACATTTTCTATATGTCAAATTTCCATATCATTTGGTCATCTTCAATTAGCCCTCACAGATATTGCCTATGCCAGTAATTATGATCTTAGTAAGATGACATTTTGAGTATAGGGAAAGTGTAAATCAAGTGTCACCTGTATAATAACATGTGCCACATACAACATTCCTTTCTCATGTTACAGTTTTGGTGCTTGCTGATCTTAGTTATTTGTTTGCAGTTGTTTTATTACCTGACTAATAGTATCAATGCTAGTAAGCATGGGCTTTGCTCCCTCTTTAAATATTTTGCTCACCACGATGTAAAAAAAAATGTCGAGACTCTAGAAAGAGCACAGAGAAGAGCAATAAAGATGATTAGGGGACTGTAGGCTAAAACATATAAAGAATGGTTGCTGGAATTGGGTATGTCTAGTCTGGTGAAAAGAAGGACTGGGGTGACATAGTAGCAGTGTTCCAATATCTCAGGGGCTGCCACAAAGAAGAGGGAGTCAAGCTATTCTCCAAAGCTGAGGGCAGGACAAGAAGCAATGAGTGGAAACTAATTAAGGAGAGAAGCAACCTAAAACTAAGGAGAAATTTCCTGACAGTTAGAACAATTAATCAGTGGAGCAACTTGCTTCCAGAATTTGTAAATGCTCCAACACTGGAGTTTTTCAAAAGAGATTGGATAACCATTTGTCTGAAGAGGTATAGGGTTTCCTGCCTAAGCAGGGGGTTGGATTAGAAGACCTCCAAGGTTCCTTCCAACTCTTGTTATTCTAAGAAATTCTAAGAGATAGTAGCTTGCCCTGCCTGTGTTGGTAGCAGTGGGGTTTTCTCCTTAGTAGTTCCTTGATTAGGTTGTTGTTTTCTGCTTGATTGTTTGTCTAGTGTTAATCCCTGCTTATCTTAATGTTGGCTGCTGAGGAGGATGTGTTCTAGTCTTTTCTTTTCTTTTGTTTCCTTCCTAGCTTTTTCTTGTCTGATTTGAATGGTGTGTAAATATGGTTGATATTTATGGGTCTATTGATGATTAATTTGTCTGAATACCAGGTTTTCAGGAATTCACTAGCATTTTAGATTTCACCTGGGTTCCAATATCAAATTAACAACTCAACTTTCCACAAGAAGAGCTGTGTAAGAACATTATTCATATGAGCACAAACATTGCAACAACCCAAACACCAGAAGAAAAAACAAAAACAAAGAGACTGTCCATACAGTATCTTCCAACAAAACGGAAACCCAGTCAAAAAGAACCTGATCGGCCACTCCACTACATCACAATCAATAAAAGCTATCAAAAGTAACACTAATATACACCAAAAATACCTCAGAAACAATCCACAGGCTATTACAAACACATGGCATCACCATAACACACAAACCAATCGAAGCCCTCCAAAACATTTTAAGTAAACCGAAAGAACTAATCTTTTGGAGATAGATTGCAAACCAAAATAGTTGCCCACAACTCACTAAACAGGATTACATGTGTATATACACTCAGAACACAAATCATAATTTTATTTTACACTTTGCATGTTTAGCCCTTGAAAACAGATAACCAAACCTCAGATTGTTCTAACTTCAGAAAGGAGCAGGGAACCCAAAAGCTTCAATACAGCATTTGATGAATCTGATTTTTTTGTAAATATTTTTTATTTATTTTTTCCAAATTTAAACATTAAAATATAACTTTCAAGAGCAAAAATCTTGATCCAGTCATAAATGGTTACCACGCTTACATTCCTTTCACAAACTCAAGTCACAATTTCCATTACATCTTTTATAAGTAAAAAAAGAAAAGAAAAGAATAAAAAATAAAAAATAAATTCAAACTTAAGAAAACCAATTTTAACTCAAATTTAACATATTCATTTATATAAATCCATTATATCTATCCAGAATTAATTTCAAATTCACTTTCACTCATTTTTGCATCTGCATAACAATTCTATACATATCTTTATTCTTCTTTACCTTATATCTTATACAAGTCATATCAAAATAATGTTTACAATATTCTAATCTCTTATTTACTGTTTACCTTTCAATTTTATCACCATTACTCTTAATTTCAATTCAATACCACTCCATTTTTATTATATTTTATAGAACAACATTTTGTCTAATTTTAATCCTTTGACCCTTATCCTCAAATCAGTTTACCTTAGTTTTTTTCTCCCAGTTTACATATTACACAGATTTATCACAAAGACGTATTTTATTTGATCCAATTTCTAACATATTTTCCACCATATCTCTCTCTAATTTTTAACGATTTTCCAGCTTATTCTATTTGATTAATTCTCAGCTTGATCCCCTCCAAAACACCAACTATTTAATTAATTTCAAAATAGTTCCTCAATCTCCTCCAACTCTCCTCCTATTTGTTTGGCTGTTTCCAGCATTTTGTGGGCTGATTTCCAGCATAATCTCCTCCTTAACTCCCTCCATTGTTTGGCTGATTTCCAGCATAATCTCCTCTAAATTCCCTCCATTGTTTGGCTGGTGTCCAGCATAATTCCCTCCAGCACTCCTCCTATTTGTTTAGCTAATTTCCAGCATTTCAAATTAATTTCCAACATATTTCCACCGAAAAGTTGGTGTCCATCCCATTCATTTTAACTCCCTTTAAAATATAATTATCTGTTTTATATCATTTTCCCATCATACTCTTTCAATTTAAATCTCAATATATTTCATAATAATCATCATTTCCAACATGTATTACATTAATTCAGGACTAATCACTAGTATCTGTGTATCTTGTATTTTGTTCAATCAATCCTTATTCATCTATTTAACATTTGTTTGCAAATTAAAATTACAACATTTTACATCAAACAGTACATTTTCTTAAAATTTTCCTGCCTCAAAATATATTCTTCTTTGTTATTTTTATACCCTTAATATCATCCACTATTTTATAAGCATCATCCTCTTATTTTCTGTTTTTATTATTTGACAACCCTTCCTGTTTTTATCCAAAAATCATATATACCTTTAGGCTTTTAAACTTTACATTTCAGTTAATCACATTTAAATTTATCCATTTTATTTCTTCCTTTTCTTCCTTTTCCTCTCTGTCCAAAATGCTCTATTTCAAGGTTCATCAGTTCAAAGTAAAGAATTTCTGTATGTCCCTTTAAGGCTTTTAAAATGTCTGTTCCAAGCGTAATGCATCAGCTTCCTGTCTTTGTTAACTACGCCACACCTAGATTTTGTTTACAGTTTTGTCAGTCTCCATTGTTAAAATCCAAAATGTTCTTTCTTTCTTCTTTCTTAAAGACATCTGGGACAGAGTAGGAATCTCCAAAATCCTTATATCCAATATTAATTTCAAGTAATTCAAGGTAAAAAGCCAATTAACATGTTTCTTTTCCAACCAGAAAGGGAAATCTCTTCAATCCACTCCCCTACTTAGTCACTGCAGACTTCATGGCTATTTTGTAGCCATCCATCTGTCTATCTTCATTAGCTTCATTAGCTTCATTTTCTTTCAGAGGCATTAATTCTCAAGAAAATCCATTTCTCCAATCCACTCCAATTGAAGGCACAGGCGAATTTCAGAAATTTATTAATGCCAAATCTTACAGTTTAAATTTATTGTAACAAAATTCAATTTGGGTCTTTTACCCATTTTTTTTCCTTTTCAATCTTTAAGCCCCACAGTCCAGTAGCCGCTTTTAAATTTGGGGTCTTATTTTCCAATAGATCCAAGTAGGTATGTTATATTGCCTGGGTTGGTGTCACTCACCCGGCTTCATGATCTTTCCTCTTTCTTCATCTTCTTCCTCCAGCATAATCCTTGTTCCCAGTTGCTGCGGTTTCAGGGCAGCCACCATGGCTGCCGTTCCACTGCCGCCAACGTGAAGGAGAAGCCTCTGGCCCCAAGGAACCTGCCCGTTCCTCTCAGATGCCCAAGGCATTCCTTCTTGTCCCCCTGACCCTACAAGACAGGGGAGGTCCACAGACCTATCGGCGGCAGCTTAGCAGAGGGGATTTGGCAGGGCTCAGCGGACCTCGCCATTTTCCCGTCTGTTTCCCTGAGGCACCATCCGGAAGTTTGATGAGTCTGATTTTTGAAGAGAAACTGGAAAGCAAACCGAACGGATCTGAAAACCGACTTCTGAAATTATATTAAAAATGAAAAAAGATAAAATGCATTTTGAAATATAGGACAGCTTTAGCATATTAGAAAATTTTACTTACAAAGTTCAACCGTGAAGCTCAGGTTCAGATCCAGTCTGGTATTCATATAAAATGACAGGATCTTATAAAATCTAGAATGATTGACAGCTATCATAACAACATGTGAATTAAAGGATCATTGTTCTGACACCAGTAGTTGTAAATGTCACAGAATATTAGTCCAGTATATCCTGAACATTGTCTTCTTCACACTAAATATAGATAGTTTAAACTATTAGCTAAAAATAATGTATGAGTATGAGGGCTGTATGTACAAAATAAGAAGTTCTTGAAATTATTCTGTTTTGCCAGATTATTGGGACAATAGGTAGCCTAGCTGAAATCATTCAGTACTCAACCTCTTACTTTGCCCAAGAAAACTGAGGTTAGCAACATAGTTGCTAGGAGCAATGATTCCACTCCAACTCACATACCCATTCCCTACCCAAATTTTAAATATTTAAACTTATAGGTCACTATTTGAAAGTCATGAGATTTCTGAGGATCAGTGGAATCTATGAAATGTCACCATCTGTTAAGGATTTGGGATGAGAATACCTGGAGTATATTATGAAAGGCAGAAAAAAAAATTATCTCCCCAAAGAATGTCCATTCTAAGATGTGTTCCAAAAAGGCAAGGCTTTATGTCACACATGATTTCGTGTCCTCAGGAGATTGTTGAGAGCCAATGCCCTGGTTTTACTGCTGCCTGTCTGACTTTCCTTCATGAACTCAGCTGTTATTGTGAAAGCTGTACACACTTTAAGTTCTCTTTAATGTCTCTGTGTTACAGCATCCCTCTGAGTCACTGAAGAAATGGAACATTTGATTCCAAAATGCTTCGAACCATTATTGTTGTTTTTATTAGTTATTGCAACTGAAATCACAACAGGTACCATGGCAACCCTATTCCCACCCCCACCCCCCACAATAAGTCTACCAAAGTATGTTTTCAAAAGACCCTCTCAGTCTTAGGAGCTGACTCTTACTTAGTCAATTCCTAAGAAAGCAAGAGACCTACTATTTTGAAGTGAATTCCAAAAGCTTTACTAGATTTTAATGTTGCCAAGGACAAAGGAGCTCCTCCTCTAGTTATCTGTCATATGTAAAAGGTGAAAAGCACAGCAGATTTAACGTGCTACTCCATGAATGCCCTCCTTTTGGGTTAGGCTTACATGAACAAAAACACTGAATAGTATAGTGCTCAGGTGTCAAACTCACTGCATCACATTTCTGTCACGTGACGTATCACGACATTTTTTCCCTTTGTGGAGCTGGGGTGGGTGTGGCCTGTGTGTGATGCATCCGGCCTGCAGGCACCAGTTTGACACCCCTGGCATAATCGGCATTGGTTGTGTTGGCTGATGATCTCTGGAGGGCTCGGGACAGTCCTATTAGATCTCTCAGTGGCTTTTGATACCATCGACCATGGTATCATGCTGCACCGGTTGGAAGAGTTAGGGGCACTGTGTTATGGTGGTTCTCCTCCTTTCTCTCTGACTGGTTGCAGTCTGTGTTGACAGGGGGGCAGAGGTTGACCCCAAGACGCCTCATATGTGAGGTGCCACAGGGGTCGGTCCTCTCGCCCCTTCTGTTCAACATTTATGTAAAGCCGCCGGGCGAGATCATCCATGGTTTTGGGGTGAAGTACCATCAGTAGGCTGATGATACTCAGCTATACATCTCCACCCTGGACCACCCCAACGATGCCCTTGAAGTGATGTCCCGGTGGCTGGAGGCTGTGTGGATCTGGATGGGGAGGAACAGGCTCAGGCTCAACCCATCCAAGACTGAGTGGCTGTGGTTTCCGACGTCCCAATATAGTCAGTTGGTGCCATCACTAACTGTTGGGGGTGAGACACTGGCCCCCATGGAGTGGACTCGCAACTTGGGCGTCCTCCTGGATTCACGGCTATCTTTAGAAGAGCATTTGGTGGCCGTGACTGGGAGGATCATTTATCAGGTTCTCCTGATCCGCCAGTTGCGTCCCTTTCTCGATTGGGACTCCTTACACACGGTCACTCACATCCTCGTCACTTCCCACCTGGACTACCACAACGCTCTCTACATGGGGCTCCCCTTGAGGAGCACCCGGAGGCTCCAACTGGTGCAGAGTGCGGCCGCACGGGTGGTTATGGGAGCGTCATGGCGATCCCATGTAACACCTCTCTTGCGCGAGCTGCACTGGCTCCTGGTGGTCTTCCGGGTGCGCTTCAAGGTTTTGGTTACCACCTTCAGAGCGCTCCATGGCTTAGGACCTGGTTACTTACGGGACCTCCTACTGCTACCAGTAGCCTCCCACCGGCTGGTACTCTTCCATAGAGAGAGACTCCTCCAGGTGCCGTCCGCCAAACAATGTCGACTGGTGGCCCCCAGGGGGAGAGCATTCTCTGTGGGGGCACCTACTATCTGGAATGAGCACCCGCCCAGAGATACGGAGGATCCCGGATCTGCACGCCTTCTGCCATGCTCTCAAGACTTTTTTATTCCATCAGGCTGTCCTGGCCTAAATTTTTTCCCTTTTATAATGAAAATTTTAAATTTGTTCTAAATTATTGGGGTGTTTTAAATTTCTCGGCCAAAATATTTAATATACTTTTAAATTGATTTAAATTTTGTATTTTCATGTTTTACTTCTTGGCTGTTCACCGCCCTGAGTCCTTCGGGAGTAGGTCTGTATATAAATCAAATAAAGCAAACATAAAACATAATGTAAGGTGAATATTCTGAATTTTTTGGGTAGCAAATAGGTCTATTCTGGGCTGTAGAACTTTGATGTGAGCAGATAAAAGCTACCCTAGTTTTTTGTGCATGCACAAGAATACACACAGAGAGAAAGAACTGGCAACAGGCTTTAAAGTGACTGCATGAGCCTTCCAAAGGACATGGCTGCCCAACTTGGGGTTTATAGCCCTAGAAATTTAAATGCTTATCTCAACCTTAGAAACCACTAAATTCAAACAAAGTCGTTTAATTCTTTCCTATCTCTCTGATCTTTTATGCTTATCTCTCCCTCTTGATATCTCTCACATCAATTTATATACGGAAAAGCAAACAATAACATAAATGTGAAAGCTTAAATAAATTAGTATTCTAGAGGTAGAGATCTTAAAATAATTTTGTTTTACTATAATGGCACTTTAAATCTAGAGCTATTGAAAATCCAATTTGCACTTAGAAACATTCAATTTGTTTGCAGGTGTTTTTCCTTTAAATTGTGCAGATTACTTCAGTCTAACACAGCAAAATCCAAGAATCTAGGACCTATGCTAAGATACAGCTACCTGGGTTGTTTTGGGTCCTCAGATCTGGATGATGCTTCTCCATGGTACAAAATTAATTTATCAAGTCCAATAGACTTTCTGAAATATTAGGTTGGTGAAATGAACTTTGCTAGTGTTCATATAATTCCATTCACATTCATTTTAATAACTAGGCTCTTTGTTTATAGAAAAAAATAAAATAAATCAAGACCAGCTAAAGATTTAGGAAATACTTTATATGTGGTGCTGAACTCTTGAAGTCTTAACTTGTAAAATAAGTTCACAAAATTATTAGCACATAAATTTATTCTAGCATATTTGCTTAGACATAAATTTTGCATAATCTGTGATAGAAAGCAATATGCATTACTTTATTTTATTGCACATTTGTATCTATTAGACATTTGTGTGTCTGTGTGTTTGTATGTATGTGTGTGTGTGCATGTGTATAAATCAGGGAAGGAAAAATGACAAAAGAAAGTGATAAAAGACTAGGGTACAAATGAGTAAATAAGGGATTTACTAATGTCATAGGGATTATAATTTTCCTGCATATCATTAATTAATTGTGAATAATTGAAATATTATTTTAAAAACTTGAAAATCCCTCTAAGCTGTAAGGAAACATAAATTTCAAGAACCACAATCTGCACTGTATAAATCATGAAATGAAATTATGAACTGCAGTAAATTCTGTCCATACTACTAAAAATCTATTCTTAGAAGTCCTATAAAATTAAAATATAGATTTGATACAGAGAGAATTCCAAATTTTGGCTGTGGTACAAACCCATGTATTGAATACTAATGTAGGAATGGTTTCCAATTTGAATTAAATACTGTTATCGGGACTACTTTTGAGATACACATTTTTTCACTATTTCAAAGCATACTCCCACAATTTAGGAGTTTTTCCACTGAAGGGATTAAATATCCTTTCTAACATGTAATATCCTTGCAAGAGCTAACATGTATAAAGCTAATTAAATGTACATTGTGGGAATATATGGTTAGTGAAGTTTAGTAAAAACTAGACAACCCGTGACCCATTGGGCCATCGTTTTAGAGATATTTCCTTACCTAAACAAAAAACAAACCAAAAAAAAAAAAAAACCACACCCCAGAATAAACACAGACTTTCCTATTGTCTTAAATGAGAATCATGAAGCCAGCAGGAAGTTGCAATCCAAAGCCGGCAGGCAGGTAAAGGGCTGCTGCCAGGTGAAAAAGTCCATTGACTTTTGAAAAGTTGTCAGGGAGCATTGGAAATGAGGATCACGAGTCCATGGTTGATGGCAGCACTGTGGCACCAGTAGAGAAGCAGCGTGGTAGCATTAAAGCAGCAACAGCTTTCCCAAATTTCATTCCCACGGGAGTCCATTCTGTCAGCCCATTTTCCAATTTCACCTAACTGAAGGCTACAATGGGAATGAGAATTCAGCTTTTAAGATTTGTTTCATTCAAGTGCTGTATAAATCATTTCCCAATATAGTTGACCTTTACAACATTGCTGCAGTTTATGAAAGAACAATTCAACCCAATTATTGTATTTTCAGCATTTTTTTTAAAAAATATATTTTAGGACTAGATCAGGACTGTGTTAATATATACCAAGAATAAAACATCTTATACCACTTTTTTATAATATCAAACAATATTTGATATGTTAATATTCTTCCATTGATATTCCCACTATTGCTACATTGATTCCATTATATACTGAAAACAACATATTAAATAACTGGCATAAACAAGTAATGAAATACATATGATCCCATAAAAGACCAAGAATTACATTAAAGATTTTAAGGATTCTGAAGAGTGAGGCGGACTGGTGGCTTGAAATTTAAAATTGTATTACTATGCCACTTGCTTAACATGGGGTAGAGAGTAGATTGTGTGGCCTAGCCACTTTAGTGGAAGAAGTATGACTTCCTCCAAACAATCTGCTAAAATAACTTTGAATTTATACAAACAGAAAAAAAAGCAATTTAGAAGAGAAATAAGCAATGCATTGAATGTCTCAGATAACAATGGGAAAAGAATTAGGGATGATTTCTTCCCTTTGCTTCACTATTAAAAATGAAAAGGAAAGCACAAAAATCCTGCTCGACTGAGAGTTAATTGTTTGTTTAGGTAGCAAAATGTGACTATTAATACGAAGAATATAAAATAATTTGAAACTCTTGAAACAATGGTTTTGTCCACCAGACTGCTTTTAGTATCTTCAAATAAGTAGCATAATATTCAAAGAAGCAAGGGGGAACACATATAGACTTGACTGATTTTACAATCTTATAATATATAAATTGAGAGCCAGGTTGCTATAGGGGTTAAGGCACCAGGCTAGAAACTGGGTGCCTTCCTAAGCACGAAGCCAGCTGGGTGATCTTGGCCCAGTCATTCTTTTTTAGCCCTAGGAAGCAGACAATGGCAAACCAGTTCTGCAATTTCACATGGAAGGTATTAGAGGTTTTCTTTTTTCTTTTTTTTTTTTTACCTAAAAGGGCTTGAGCTCATAACATTAAGGTTATGTATTGCTTTGTATCTGAAGTGAAAAGGATGCTTTGGAACATAAGGAAATGCTCATATAGCAGTTGTGCCTGTTTTCAGGATTGTCCAGCAGCTCCACACAGCTACAGAACAATACCAGGCAAAACAGAATTTACTTTAAAGCATATTTCAAGGCACCTTTTTCACTTCAAAGCGCCTTTTACACTTCAAAAAAGATGACATCATTTTAAAGCAAGTTCTAATTAAAAGAAGTATGGAGGAAATTAATTAATTTTAAAAATAACCTCTGAGGATTCACCTTAAAGGTGTGATAAGATTTGAATTTCAGACATTTTCTCTAGTGACAAAATGGCCTACTTAACAAGATTCTGCCTTCATGCAATTTCTACTTATAACATACTGATAGCCTCAAATATCACAAAATTATTTTTGAATTTTTTCCTCATACTATATCTGTAACTTATAATGCTTTTCTAATTTATATGACAGTAATGAGGAATCCAATTCTCACCATTATCAACCTTCTTCCAACTGAGATTTTAAATATCACACTTTTGGGGAGCTTTTGACTTTTATGGGAATCATTTCGATAATTTTAACTGAAACCAAAGCTGCTGCATTTTTAACAATATTCTGAAGTGATCAGGAGTTCACACAAAGAAATTAAGTGTTCCTCATTTAATACCGAGCAGCACATTTCAAACTCATGAATTGCAAAGTGCAAATAGAGAATTTTCAAATAAGTTACAAATAATGAGCTGTGAAATCATAAAAGAGCTAGTGAGAAGAACACAAATAATAAATGAATAAATATCCCTGGTAACCACCTTTTCTTCTTGTTCCTATTCCTGGAAAGTACCTGTTCCTTGCTCTGTCATTAGAGTAAAATCAATGTTTGTGTTTTATTTATTTATTTTTGTACTCCTTACAATGTCCTTGTAAGCCTCTAAATCATAGTTTCAAAGCACTTCAGTTTTGATACTTGATATTTAATTGCTAGCTTCAAGGCATAGAAAACCTGAGTCATTTATAAATACTGTAAAGAAATAAATGAGAGGAGGTGGACCCCCTCATATGAAAAAGCAGAATTCAAAAATATCTAGTAATCTTTAATTACCCAGATGACCAACATGTGGTCTTCTGTTGAGTTTCCTAATGCTGCCCAACCAACTACAGAAGCAAAATTATAAATTCACCTCCTCAGAATGAAATTTTATTTCAGATGAGACTTCTGTTCATAGCTATAGCCTGTTTCATGCATAAAACTAAAACAATACAATTGCTTGCTTTTAATTGTATCTGATGTCCAGTGATTTATGAAGAAGTGGATGGATTTATACATTAAACTTAGTCCAAAGCTATTACTTTATAGTTTAGTATTATTTATAGCAAAATAGTAATTTCTCCTCTCCCCAAATGTGCAAGCAATAACATTTTTCTCCCTCTCAATAATACCAGACCATCATCAAATCCTACTCAGAATGGCTCTTTTAGATAGACGGGGTTTGGTCTGTTCAGATCATGTGTTAGGACGAAGGAAGAGATGCTGTAACAAAGTGACAACAAAAGACTTGTCCATCATGGAATCTCTCCTGAAATACCTGAGGGTCTACATATTATTAATTAGCTTGTGGCTGTTTACTGGCTTGGAGTTATAGTGGAGAATCTGCTGTCCGCTTTATTAGGTCTATTCTGGGCTGCAGAACCTTGATGGAAAAGACATTTGTATGTCTCTTTGTTCCCCTTTGGTGATTGTGAGGATATTTGTGGCCAACATCTGACTGCTCTTGCTTCACCCCTTATATGTCTTGTGAAGCTCCTGAGTACAGGTAGTCTTCATTTAGTGACCATAATTGGGACCAGCAATTTGGTTGTTAAGAGAAGCAGCCACTAAGTGAAACTAAAACGGAAACTGAAGCTGACATATGATTTTACTTCAGATTTCCTTTGCTTTATCAACCTGTGAAAATAGTGTGACGACTGGTCATAAAGTTTCTATTAATCGCTATTGGAAATGCAAATGGTTACTAAATGCGGCAGTCACTAATCAAGAACTACCTGCCTGACAGTAAAAGATATCTACTGGAGTGAATCGTATTACTCTGCTGTTCCCACAATAAGATGCAACCACTGTGTTTTGTGGTAGAATTTTGTACCAGTTTCTGGGATCCATTCCTGTGGATAGCATAGTAAGGAAAAGTAAAAAGGTTTTAGGATAACCTATGCCTTCTTCTAAGTTATGAACTATAAAGTTAGTTTATAGATTTCCTAATTGGCTTCTTCTGACTAGAAGTGGACCTCATAAAAATCCACACAAAATAGTCTTCACAAAATATATTTTATCAATTTTTATTTATAGTGGTGTATCAAGGGGAAAGTCTGGTACATTCAAAACTAACTTGTGAATTATGCAAAGAAAAGTTATACATTTCTTTTTAAAATATATATATAACTATGCTTATCTGTTGATAAAATTATTAAATTAAATATTAAAAATGTTATTTCCTCTATATACTTTCTAAACCCAGCCAGTATCATATACAAATAGAAATAAAATGAAAAAGTTCATATATTAACCTGCAAATAAAGACCAGGCAAAGGAATTCATGGGAATAATTATCTAATTTCACTTTGCCTGGAATTCAAACAGCTTTGTTACAACTGGGCATTTAGAAAGGCAGGTTAGAATGCACTTACTTTTTTTCCCATCTCCTGTCTTACTTCTCTTTATTTATTTATTCAACTCCGTAGCCGCCCAACTCAACCAACATTGAAATAATAAAAACATCCACAGTATAAACAGCCACCATGATGATTAATCAATTAATAGTCAAGCCAAGTTTTGTGGACTTTTTGCCCCTTGCATTTGTCTGTGACACTGTTTGTGCCCTTCTTTCCAAGCCTGGAATGGAAAACCTTGGTGTGACATCTGCTGCTCGTGCAACAACAGGCAGAGAAAGGACAGCTGCTAATCCCAAGCAAAGTGTATGCATTTTCTGGACACATCATGCCTGATGCTCCTTTTATGTTCTGCACTTTTCTTAAGGCCTTGCAGGTATTGATCCTGCAAATGCTTCTTCACTGGAGCCTGAAAGCAAACAACTTAAAAAGTCCAGCTGAGTCTGAACCTTTCAAATCATGTTGACATGTTTAGAAGGTGCCGGATGCTTCATCCTCTCTTCTCTGATATGTAATTATGTAAGTGTCAGAGTGATATAGGGGCTGGAAGTGGCTATAAAACCCTAGAGGCTCCTACAAGCTGGACTCTGCCATTGCAAAGTGTCCAAGGGAGCATTGCTGCTGATTTCTCTTTATAGCCGAGCTAAAGGGGGACAGCACTTAATAACTGTGGCTCTGGAGCAGAGCAATAGAAGTAAGAATCCCAAGCGGGAGAGGAGATGGGGGGGATGTGAATTACAGCAGTGCCTCGGGGAAGGAAAGAGCAACGTAGTTTCTTTACTTTCCCAGATTTCAGTTTGCTTGGCCAAATGCTTTCTAGATCGATGGGCATTCTAAACATTCGTGACAAAACTTTCCTGCTATCAAGAAAAAATATGTTCAAGTTTTGTGGTGTGGATGAAATCTTTATTTATTTTTTTTAGGCCTGCAAGGGAAAAAAGGGGGAAAAATATGATTGGAAAAATACTTTTTCAGCAATAAAACAGAGTAGACATTCAAATCAGATCAGATTTTATTGGGTTCTTTACTTTGACATGTAAATATTTTGTACCACAAGCTGAGATCAATAAAACAAAACAAAACCAAAATCCAAGTATCCATAATACTGGAATTAGCAATAGGAATAGCAACAGCACTTATATGTGCTGTTGTAAAGCACCACAATGCTTTACAACACTCTCTAAAATTTTTACAGTCAGCGTATTGCCCCCAATAATCTGGCTCCTCATTTTACCAACTTTGGAAGGATGGAAGGCTGAGTCAATCTTCCCATTGACTTAGTCTTCAAGCCCATCAGGATCGAACTCGAGACTGTGGGCAGAATTAGCCCATGGTACTGCATTTTAACCGCCTGCATCACCAGGAATTCCTCCAACCATGCATCCTAAAATACTACCTCAAATATTTAAAAGTTGAGATTTTGTAAAAGAATTAAATCTATAAATTCTGAATGAAATATTGGAACTTTTCTTCCTAGAACTATTCAAAGGAGGGAAATCTGTGAGAGGGGGGCTCGGAGTTGAAAAAATAAAAATGTGGCCACAATCATATGATTAAAGCTCCCCACCACCTATTTTGTATGCATCACACATACAATGCGTGTAAAAGGGGTTCTATTGCATGGTTACAACCCATCAGCTTCACTTTTTTGACATTTCATCGGACACAGCTAATTCACATTAAGTATTCTAAAATGACTTTATGTCTTCTTTGTGTATTTCAGAATGAAAGATAAACTCAGGATACTTTATTTGAAGTTGGAAAGAATCTACCGTTACTTGTCTCTCTGTGAAACAAAATACCAAGCAAAAATATAATTTATAAGAATGTCCAATGCAGTATAAGAAAGAATGCAACTCATTAGAATTTTATTTGAGGTGCTGCTGTGAAACTACCTTTCTCTTGTGATATTCAAATAGTGCAATCAAAAGCTACAAGAAGATGCCAGGATAGTCAGACTGATAACTACTTTGAAATGTATTTCTGATCCTTCATGGGAAAAATAAATAAACTTATGATAAACAAAAAATTGGTATGTAGGGTCAGAGTTCATGGGTTCCAACTGCAGATAATTAAACCTTATTACTTTCTCTGTGACTTTCCTCCCTCTCCACCAGCTGTTTCCCTGTCAAGGAAAGATAGGGGATACTGAGTCACATGGATTGCCGGTGTGTGTGTGTGTGTGTGTGTGTGTGTGTGTGTGTGTGTGTGTGTGTGTGAAATCAAAAGAGCTGAACTGTCCTTGCAGGACCGTAGATGTCCTTGGTGCCAGGAATTCTTCTCAGCTTTTACTCACCCTGAATACAATGAGATGGCCATACAATGCCAAATGTTCCACCAATTCTGGTTCTTCCTGAGATTTTGTTCCCCTGATTCAATAATTATCATTCAGTTGGGACAGGAAAGAAGAAAAACAACCCATAATATCTGATATCTGCCATTTATTAATATAAATCTGCTATGAAATAGCTTTGAGTCAGGGAGAATACCTTAAAAATAATGTTGGCCCCCTTCTTAATACTTTTCCAGATTATAACAATCTAACTCTTCGGAGGACATACTGTAACTAAACTTTGCTGTCTATTATTATTATTACTCTTATGTTACTCTTATTTTTGGATTGGAATATTATAATTCCAACAAACTATTGGGAGTTTCCATCATGGCTGTTTTAATTATGTACCATGGGTGTTATAGCTGTAAATATAAACAGTTGGGAGTCCTTAGCAAATTTGGCAGAATAATAATGCAATAAATAAATATTTTTCCCATGTATATTTGAGCTCCAAGAATTCCTTCTCTACTGCTTTTGAAATGGCATGGTGTGGAAGGCCAGATTCTTTGGCTTAAGAAGAAATAACCAAATTCATATTTCTCAAATCAGTATGCAAAGCAGAGAGCCATTATCCTTAGAATTCACATATTTCAGAATTTTGTGATATGCCTCATTATTCCATCATCTGTCTGTTTGTTTATATGGCTGTCTAGTTAAACACACAAACACACACACACACACAAACACATATATTAAGGAAAAAGAGAAACCAAATTACAGTTATTTATGATGGTAGGTGAGGAAAATGTAGAGAATTTGTATTAAGAAAATAGTACTTAAAAGTACAAACAATTATTATATTGGTGTTCTTTTCCAATCACATATAAAAATATTCTTAAGGCAGGGGGAGGGATCAGAGAATGTAAAACCAACTGATCTGTAGGTACCATTTGAAGATCCTTTGGGGAGAAATAGCTTGTTTTTGCTTTTGCTTGGCCTGACACCCAAAACAACCCATATGTGCAAATATTTCCATTCTTCTTTGCCCTTTCGGCTGGTTTCAGAAATACCCTTTTAACAAGCCATTGAACCAGGGGTGAAATCCACTTACCTTTGCTATTGGTTCGCAAATGGGAGCGTGTGCATGTGCTTGCTTCGCTTGTGCGCAACACTCTGCGCATGTGCAGGATCTTTGCACATGTGCAGAGCATCAAAAACGGGATGTGATGACATCCAGGCAAGTGGGTGGAGCCTCCCGCTGCCGGCAATACCGGTTCGGCCAAGCCGGATAGAACTGGCTGCATTTCACCACTGCATTGAACTCTCATGTTGGTAGTATTCTAATGTGATTATCATTCTTGTACATGAGAGCTAGTTGTGATGTAAATTTAGGTTATCAGGCTAGAAACCTGGCAGTTGTGAGTTTTGGAGCCACCTTAGACACAAAGCCAGCTGGGTGACAACATTGGGTCAGTCATCTTTCTCAGCCCTAGGAAGTAGACAATGGCAAACCACTTCTGAAATGTTGCCAAGAAAACAGCAGGGACTGACTCAAAGGCACCAACTGATTAAAAAGATCACTCTTGTATGCCTTTATTCCTCCCTTTAGTTATGTGATTGCTTTTATATGGAAGGTACAGGTAGTTCTAAATGTACAACAGGTCATTTAGTGAGCATTAGAAGGTACAACACATTGAAAAAAGTGACTTATGACTATTTGTTACATTTACAACCATTGCAGCATCCTCATGGTCATTTAATTTACATTCAAATGCTTGACAACTGATTCACATTTATGACGGTTGCAGTGTTCCAGGGTCATGTGATCTCCTTGTGCGACCTTCTGACAAGCAACATCAATGGAGAAACCAGATTCACTTAACAACCATGTTGCTAATTAAACAATTATGGTGATCCACTTAACAAATGTGGCAAGAAAAGTCGTTGAATGGGGCAACACTCACTTAACAATTTTCTCACTCAACAGCATAAATTTTGAGCTCAATTGTGGTGGTAAGTTGAGTACTACCTGTATTAGCTTTTTAACCTGAAAGGACTGAAGGTATCTCCAGCTTATAGCACTCAGGCTCTGCATTGCTTCAAATTTGAATTGGAAAAGATGCTTTAGAACCTGTGGAGATATTCCTGTAACAGTTGTCTGACACTTCTTTAAAGCAACGGTGTCTGTTTTCAGGATTGTACAGTAGCCTCCCACAACTACAGTACAATCCCAGGCAAAAGACGTTTGGTTTAAGGCATGTCCCAAAGCAACCTTTGTCACTTCAGATCCAAAATTCATCTCTCTTATTGGTCAGCAAGAAGGAGCACACTCGTGTCGAGATCTACTCTAAGTAGCAAAATCTGTTCTTTGTTGTTTGTTTTTTCCCATCACTGCTCATGAAGTATAATTTTTTTTCCTCCAATTTATCTTTGGTTTGATAAGCTGTCGATGGCAAAAGAATTTAATCTCTCATCCTGTCACTTTTTTTTCAAGTGCAGTGAGATGGCAGTACTTTATTACAAAACCACTCAACTGTCCTTTTCTATTGATCGCCCTTTGGCATAGATGACCTTAGATCAACATGAGAAGGATTATTTAGTGCCTTTTGGTATACATCAGATGCCAAATTGATGGCAGCCATGTATATGTTTAACTACCAAAATCTGCTGTGGTAAAAAAATGATGTGGCTAGACTTTGGTGTGTATCTTTAGAGTAGGTTACTAGAGAGAAAAGTCTACTACAGTAAGGAGCAGGTATTTTACTGGAATTAGCGGTTGGGATGCAATCCCAAGAGGGGAAAAAGCATCTAGAAACACACAGTAAATTCAGTGAAGCGTCGGACTGAAGTATGCATACTAATAGGCTGTATGTAGAACATACAATATATTGGTCTTTTTCTAAACTCTCTTAATTTTTAACCTTCCAAATATGCTGTCATGATCTGTGCTGTTCATTATTATAATTTTTAAATACAAAAAGGATTTAAAAAGGAAAAAAAGAAGAAAGAAAATATAAACTTATGACTTCCACCCTTCTTTCAATCGAATAGTTACTATCTTATTTGTTCCCTTCCCTCTTTTTTTCCCTATTACATTGTAATTCCCTTACCCTTCTCTTTTAACCTTTTTTAGTCCCCAAATCCATAAATCATCAATTTGGTCTTTTCTTCTTTCAACAAACATATAAGGTCTCCAATCTTTCCAAAACATCTTTATCTTTATCACATTATAATTTTGATAGAAGTTTCCCTCTTCCTTTTCGCACTTCCAAAATTGGTTTGACATTCCTTTATACATTTTTGACATCTTGACTGGTGTCATATACCAATGAGACATCATTTTATAAAACGATGAAGATTATAGTCCTGTTACAATCTGTTGATTGTAAATAACTTATATGTATATCTCCCTTGAAGAAATATCTCAGCAATTATTGAGGTACATCGTTTCAACCTCTTTGTAAGTGTAAATTACTAAACATGTGCAAATCTTTACAAACAAAAGTGTCTACATTTGTTGGACAGATGGACAAACTCACAGATTGCAGTAGCTTGGTCAAGTATTTCTGGAATTGTTGTGGGTTTGAAAAATGAAAGCTTGTTAAAAGATAATTATAATGGTTTACCCACTGTGTCCATTATGTTGTACTTTTAAAACAGCATTTGCTGCTAGCCTGCCTGTCTCTAAGTTTCTCATTATCATAGCAGCAAAATTTCAGCCTGTTTTCTAAGCTCCAATAACATCTGTTATGCATCAGGGAGAAAAATCATCATTTTTTTATTTTACATAGTGTTGCAAAGCAACAAATTTGATAAATTGAAGTCTTTTAGACAAGGGTGGTTATAGCAGATGATTTCAGAGCCCTGGCATTCTATCCTCACATGCAACTATCCTTCACAGTATGAATAGCCATTCAATCCATTTTAGCGGAACAGAAGTAAGGTTGTTGAGAAGAGAAGATAATTAACATGGGGAAGCCAAAAAATTTCACTTGTGCTTTTACAGCCTCTCACCCTATTAGACCAGTTATTTGGAATCCTGAGAGGGCCATTTCTTGCAAGAATGGATTGCAGTTGAGTTGAGTTTCATTATATTTTTAATTAAGAGAACAAAGAAAACGGTGAAAAAGTAATACAGTTGTTACAAACTTTGGAAGAAGTTTTAGAGATTTTTCAATGTATCCATCTGGTTTAACTTTCTTCATTTCTCCCCAGTCACTTTCCAGCTGGTCACTGATAGTAGGTAGAGCCTGCAAAATGTGGAATATCCAAGGCAGAAGTCAATAAGATGTGTAGGACTGCAGGGTGGCAAGGCAGTGGGATGTTGGTCAGCTGTTTGGCAAACCTCTAAAATTCTTGATCATAATTGTACAGACAAATCATTTTTTGTATATTAAAGGTCTGAATGGGACCATGGCAGGCATGACATTGTATCCGCTAGCTTGCAGATTTTGAAAACAACACGGTTCAAATGCTGCTGCATGGTACCTCATAGGATCAAGTGGGAATGAAGGTAATTGAAATTGGATCTAAATAAGTCTGCTTTCAAATATGAGGAAGAAAAACAGAAATAAATCTATAGCGAGATAAACACCAATGTATGTTAAATAGATATGCATTAATTTTTCATTATATTTTGGTAGAAATATAAATGAGCATTTTGACAAGTATCTTATATGCTTTCAGTGGCAATTATTGACATTATTGTTTACTCATAACTAGATTCAAAGATTCTTTTTTTTTTCCTCCAGTCTCCTATTTTTAGCTTTATTTTGTATTATTATCTTTGGATGCTAAAAGGTTATCTGTTTTAAAATGCCCCAATGTGAGGAAAGGAGGACTGCAAAATAATATTTAGATGGAGATTCAACTGAAGTTCTGTAGCCGATCTTATTTTTTAGCTGTGTTGGATTCACAATGCTCTAATTCTTCCTGAATCATTCAATGTATTCATTTTTAAGGAATGGTACCATATCTGGTGATGTCTCCTTGCATAGTGTATTGAAGGAAAAGTGTTCTTTCTTATCTGTCACCTGCACTGTCTCAGAATCCTTCTGCTAAGTGTCTTTTGTCTGCTCATGAACTGATAAGATGTTGGTAATCCACTGATTGTTGATAATGGGAGCAGGTTTGCCCTGGCCTGTGTAGATAAGAACGCTCTGTGCAGCAAATGAAGGGTGATATAACATAGGGAAAAGGTGACACTCATAGCAGTGAATTGGTGTCAGAGTCTTACAAAACCTGTCATGATGGATTCTGTAGACAGGCAACCCTCTCTGAGCACCAGGGCAGCTGATCTAACTTCTGTAATTTAAAATCAAGATATTCACATATTTAAAATTAATTCAAGGCAAGCATCAATGCTATTTTCAGAAAAATGTGCAGGGAATCAGGCTGATGGAAACCAGTATTACCACTTGCTGGAGGAAGAGAAATTGTACCCTACATGAGTAAACTTTCATCATTTTATTGGTAGCTACCAAAAATGTGTGGGGTTTTTTTGTTTGTTTAAAAATAGCAGATTAGCATCAGTATAGGGGTATCTCCATCTAAATGCTACTTTTGCAGTCCTCTTTTCCTCACATAACACTGGATTAATTTTTCTGAATAATTGAAGCCCCATCCCCGCCCCCAAACATTCAAGCATAGTGCTTCATTGTGGTGGGTAGAGGATGTTACTGGAAGGGACAAAGAAATAATGCCAGGAATATATGTCAAGGTTATAAATTCCCAACAGAGTCACCCAAGGTATGAAAATCATCTCAGCTAAAGCAAGAATGCACCTATATTGGCAGCAGTGATATAGGAAGATGTTGGAGATACCTTGATCATTTTAGTAATAATGGCAGTAGTGAAATACAATTTTTTTTACTACCAGTTCTGTGGGCATGGCTTGGTGGGCATGGTGTGGTGTGGTGTGGCTTGGTGGGCATGGATACTACAAAATGTCCATTCCCTCCCCACTCCTGGGGGAAGGATATTGCAAAATCTCCATTCCCACCCCACTCTGGGTCCAGCCAGATGTGGTATTTGCCGGTTCTCCGAACTATTCAAAATTTCCACTACTGGTTCTCCAAACTACTCAAAATTTCCACTACCGGTTCTCCAGAACCTGCTGGATTTCACCACTAAATAATGGCAATGCATCAGTTCATACTATGTGGGAGAAGGCAGTGGTAATGCACTCCTGCATTTTTACCAAGGATGGAAAATATAAAATGATTGATATAGTGTTGGTGGGATGGCACTCACCATACTATTCAAGAAGAGCTGAGAATCTTTTAGGGTACTAATGGTGTTTATGATATGATTTGACTAAAGCCCTCAGGATATTTGCTTGTTACTACACCATGAGCCGTGGAGGCACAATGGTTAGAATGCAGTACTGCAGGCTCCTTCTGTTGACTGCTGGCTGACTGAAGTTTGGTAGTTCAATTCTTACCAGCTCAAGCTTGACTCAGCCTTCCATCCATCTGAGGTCAGTAAAATGAGGACCCACATTGTTGGGGTCAATATGCTGACTCTGTACACCACTCAGATACTGCTGTAAATCAGTATGGAGTGGTATATAAGTCTAAATGCTATTGCTACTATTGCCATATAAGAAAAGAAAATCCAAAGACAGAATTCACTGGGAATATAGAACACAAGAAACACAAACATGGGAAAGCTCAGCACAGTGAAAGATGAAATGAAGGTACTACAAACTGACTTCTGAAGCTTGAGCAAAATGAGATGGACTTGAATAGGACACTTTTAGTCAATCACACTGTTTATTTACTGAAAAAGAAAGAAGAAATAACATTGCTTCGGTAGTTAGGAAAGGTATGGAAAGAGCAGTACTCAGCTACAATATAATTAATGAATACCAAATAGACTTCATTGGCAACCATTTAATATGACAATCATACAAGTTCACCTTCTAACCACAGACGAACGAGAGGAGTTTAATGGGTTTTATTATTAATTTGAAATCTACAGAACATTCAAGCTAGATGTGATGCTTGTGATTGGAGAATGCTAAATGTTAAGGAAGTTAAAACTGAAGAGGAAAATAAGCAAACAATGAAATAGGTTTAAACTATTTGCTCATTTCTTTCTGGTTTCATATTGTGTTTGGCATCCCCTCCCAACAAATAAGACCTTGTCCCTATTTTTAAAAACATACCACAATGACAATCCACTAATGAACTGGGGAATAGGTGTCTTATGTGTCTAAATCAAAATTTTACCAATAACTTTGAGAACAATGAACTATAATCCCATCATTTTACACATTCCAGATGTTTAGATTGTTTTAGATCATTTTTACATATTCCAGATCTTTTAGATGGCTGTTTTACTCCCTAGCTATGAGATTTGGAGGAGGAATGAGAGCTGGAATTTGACAGAACTGGAAGGCACCAGGATAGAGAGTATGGCTTTAAGCCATGTGCAGACAACCAGAAATCTGCAAGGCCCCCTCTCTGAAAGTTGCACTCATTTATTTCTGCTGATCAGCCTATTTTGCAGCTGAGTGGTTAGTGAAATAGATTTCTCTCCCCCCACTGCTAATGTAACAGGATCTCTGAGATGGAAGAAAGGAGTTTTGTCTTTATCTCCTAGCAGGGGCATCCATGGGGGCATCAAAAGGTCAAGATGGTGATCATGATTTTGCTATCAAAAATCTACCCTTTATTTATATGCATTGCATACATGATGCCTTTAAAAAGAAAGGAGCAGGAGTGTGAACACAGTTGCTATTTTATTTTTTTTAACCATCTCCCCATGACACCTCGGCCTACCTCCCAGTGACTTTGGAGACAATTGCCTGCTTCTGGATTCTGATTGGCAGCAGAGAATTAACAAAATAGAATAAATGTGTCAAGAGTGTGTGTTTCTGATGCACTGTTTGCAGGTGTGTGTGTTTGCAATCTATAAAACCAGCACGGACTGCAGTCTTTAGGACTGAAATTTTCCCTACCTTCATATCTCCTAATGATGATTTGGATTAATTGAAATTTGTCATTGAACGTCTTAGGTGCTTTCACAATGCTACACGTATTCATGTTCCAATGGTGTTTTCTCTGCCTCAGATGTTTTAATGGGATACTTATATTAAATTTAAAAGTGCTTGAGGGTCACACAAAACTAAGGATCTGCAGAATCTTATCTGTGAAATATTTCTAGCATATCCAAAACTGGCTTTTCTGAAAAATGTTCAGGTGTTTTCACTTGAGGATGAATTACCAAATTCTCTTTGAATTTCACAGAAATCTTGGAAATACCGTATGTTATTCTTTTACTTTTTTAATATATCCACATGATGTTGCTGTTGGGCATAGCGGTGTTTTCTGAATAATCTTCTGAAGTTTTTTTTTTCCCTCTAAGCCCCAGGGCTGATTTTGCAATCTCCAAAGTGCCCCAATATCAGTCTCTCTGGAATACTCTTTCTGAATTTTTTTGAAAAGGGAAAATAGCAGTAATAATTAATCCCCAGTTAACTGCTCCATAATGTCATCCAGTTCTATAAAAAAACATGTCATACTTTGCTTTCCCTTTTATTACTAATACATGCTTACTGTATTTTATTTTACAGAATTCCTAGACTGTCATTCCGTGCTAAATCTCCAAGGATGAGAGATAGTTCTAACACTGTTCAGATAGTTGCCTAAAGATGTGCTGTGAACATAAGAAAAGAGTAAGCCCTTTTGCTATACAACCCCTGTATACACCATACTTTCAGATAGAAGATGTAATGAGCAGTTGTAACTGACTTTCAGAAAAAGTAAGACAAGTATATACACTTCATATCCACAGAGGAAGCACATGTTTCAGTTAGGATTCAGATCACACTGAAATCACATTGGTCACACAGTTGGATGACTTTTGTTAGTACTTGGATGAGTGTAAAGTAATTCTCACCTTGGAGAATGAGCCATTAAGGAGGGATTTGGAAACTCAAAACTATCTTGCCTTCATTTTGTTTAGAAACAAAAGCCTTTCTAAAGAAAGAAACCTGGACTGATTTTCAAGTTTCCATTATTATACCTTACAACAATACATGAAGCAACATTCCTGGAATCTCTGCAATGTCTGTTTCTTTTGTTGAATTTCTATCTTAAAACGTTGATATTAATCTTGAAAGCTTGTCCAAGGTTCTCTGAGCTTCCTTCTTTTAATCCTCTACACTATCATCCAAGGCCTTTAGCAATAGTACTTAGACTTATAGACTACTCCATTGTGCTTTACAACACTTTACAGAGTCAGCATATTGCCACAGCAGTCTGGATTGTCATTTTACCAGCCTTGAAAAGATGCAAGGCTGACTCAACCTTGAGCCAGTCAGGATTGAACTCCTGGCAGAGGACAGAACTAGCCTACAATACTGCATTCTAACCACTGTGCCACCAAGACTCATCACAATTCTCCTGCTCACTCTTGCTTTAGACTTTGATTTCTCTTATCAGAAAAAGCTGTTAATCGGGCTGTTGCTTTCCTCCAGTCTGTCAAGATTATTCTCTTAGCTCTTTACACATACATACACACATGCACACATACTCCACACTGACATGTATTAGCCAGGAAAATACAGTATTGGTATTGTGGCACTTAGATTGACCAGCAATGAAATTCTGAGTGTAATTCAAACTGTTGCTTTTGGCTATAAAGGCCTAAGTGGCATGACTATTTCCTTGTATAGGAAGTCCTTGATTTAGACTGTAATGGAATCTGCCCATTATGGTTATAAGTCATGATGGTTGTAAATTGGGTTACCCATGTGACCAATTTGAGTTTATGATCTTTTTTTGCAAACCAGTGGTTCACTACAGACTGGTTTTGCTGAAAACCAGAAGTAGATGTTGGTTTTTGGCAAAACCATTGTAAAATATGGTCAGATGATTGCAGGATATTTCATAATGGTGGGCTGATTGATGAGTACCCAATGTGGTTATGTGACCATGGAAATGGATTGCTGTTGGAACTTCATAAGTATCCCCAGGGAAGTCCATTGCAACTTTTAATGGTTGCTAAGCAAATGGTTGTAAGTCAAGGACTACCTGCATCTGAAATGATACATTCTATATACTCATCCCAGGAGAGATTACTGATTGTTCCACAATTCTGTTATGTGAGAAATAGAGATGGATGTGCTATTTCTGGATTGGGCATTAATTCTACGGGACAGTTTCCCTTCCCAATAAGATTGTTGTTTCTTCAAAATACGTTAGAAAAAGAGATGAAATTGGAATTATTCTGGTTAGCATTTGTAGTAATTCCTCACATTTTTGAGGACACATATTTGTCATTATAGTTGCTTTGTTGGAATAGCGGATAATGTTCCGTCAAATTATTATAACTATGTTTAAATGTAATCATTTAAATTTTAGTTTATTTACTGTGGATGCTTTTACTATATGCATATCATGAATGTCTTAATCATCAGTTATGAACTGCTTTGAGTTATAAACTGCTATGAGTCTTTAGCAGATTTGGTGATATAGAGATTAATTATTTAAATTATTGCTTAAATTAAAATGTTTCAATTTTAGTTTATTTACCATGGGTGCTTTAACTATATGTGTATCATGAATGTCTTAATCATCTGTTATAAGCTGCTGTGAGTCCTTAGTAGATTTGGTGCTTTGGAAATTAATTGATCAATTTTTCTGTCTTTTTTTTTAAAGTCTTAGACAAGTGCAGAGGGGAAAAAAGCTATTACTGATTATTCCCTCATTTATAAATGTACTGAAGGTACACTAGTATGGTATCCTTTCCCATCTGATCACCCGTTGTAGGAAATCAGCTATTTTTGTAAATATATTTGAAATGTTATTCATGATCCATGATACTATCGTGTAAGAACTGCAACATGACATCCCCTGAACCTTGCTCTAGGTCAATAATTTCATGGTTGCAACTGCCACCAGGAAGGAACTGCAAACATGGAACAATCACCTTCGCCAATTTGCCTGCCCCTCAACATCAAGGAGACTGAATATTTAGAGACCAGGCAGAACACCTTTACCATTTTACCTGCAGTAAAATCTAGTGAAGACCAACACTTTCCATTACTTAAGATCCCATCAGCAAAGTGATGGCAGCATTAATGATGAAGTGAACAAAGATGGCTACGATGAAAAAAATCACTGAAATGTTTTGTGGTCAACACATGCCAACCAATGGTGGGTTTCACAATTTTTTACTACCGGTTCTGTGGGTGTGGCTTGTGGGCATGGCATGGCTTGGTGGGCGTGGCTTGGTGGCCATGACAGGGGAAGGATATTGTAAAATCTCCATTCCCTCCCCAATCCAGGGGAAGGCTACTGCAAATTCCCCATTCCTCCCAATCAGTTGGGACTTGGGAAGCAGAGAATAGATGGGGGCAGGGCCAATCAGAATTTTTACTACCAGTTCTCCGAACTACTCAAAATTTCCACTACCGGTTCTCCAGAACTGGTCAGAACCTGCTGAAACCCATCTCTGATGCCAACCTATATAAAATCAAAGATATATAAAACAATGGTAAACCCAATAGCTTTATATGGCACTGAGTGCTGGGCGACCACCAAATGCATTGAGAACTCTTCACACGCCACAGAGATGTGCATGCTTTAGTTGTTAAGTATTTCTCTTCTTGACCATGTCAGTAATGACACAGTCCAGCAGCAAATGGGTATTGCACCAATACCTGAGAAGAAACCACTTACAGTAGTATGGCTACTTCCTATGAAAAGCACACCACACAGTTGCCTGATTCACCTTCCACTTTAACACAAATAGCAAGTGTCTGTGTGGAAGACTGAAGTGAAGATGGCAAGACACAGTAAATGTAGTCATAAAAATGACCCAGTTGGAACTGGATGCTGCATTTGTTTGTGCAAAAAGCCATTCATCGATCTGAGAAGTGGACTCTGAACTTGCAGGAATAATGCTAGGAAGAAGAAGATGGTGATTTGAAATGTTATTCTGGGAATGTTAATTAAAAAAATAATTTTGACACAAATATTAAGTGGCCAGAAAATCCTTCTTTCTTTGAATCAATCCCTTTATCCAAGGTTCTAGTAATTTTGGAAGTAGCAATTTGACTTAGGGCTATATTGAATAACTGTGGATGCCTGAACTCTCTATTTCTGATTAGCACAAAGCCAAATCTTCTAAACAGCAGAGAACTGGTGTACTGTGTATTTTCATAGTGGCTTTGGCAGTCAAGGGGGAAGCAAACCGCAGTCATTCACAGGCTCTTTACTTCTTATTATAGAAGTGAGAGCAAATGAGAGCAATTTGTGTAAATCAGTGATTTACATTGCCTTGCACATGGCCTGCATTTTATTTAGTGATCAGTAAATGCTCTGGAAATGAATGCGAGCTACAGTTCTGAAATCACTCAGTGTAATTCAGATCAGCAATTGCACTTTCCATTTCACTTGTTAATAAAAGTGACAAGAAACACATTTACACTGCTTTATTTCCTTAGGGGAAAGGGCAAGAATGAACTGTTTTCTTTGGCAGGAATAAAAAAAATACTTACAGTTACAAAATCTCTATCTATTTGCCTTAATTAAATTCCTCCAAACTATCCTTAAATGTTGTGAGCCTCTCTTAACTGAGGTAATATTGATTGTATTAATAGAAGCATGATAACAGTTAGTGCTGACAGGTTTGGTCATTTTGACAGGACACAGTTCTCACTTGTAAAATTATCTTGATGTACTGTGCCCATGGGCAACAGCAACTAATCTGAATAGAATTGGCCAACAGTGTTACTTCTGTATCATGGCACTATTTTTATTATTTCTTATTTACAATAACTCTGGCTGGGATGAAGCGCTCCTCCCAGCTTGCCACCAAGAACAAGCCAGCACAGACCCCTCTCTTATCCTCAAATAAACAACTTCTATGCCATGTAGCTCTTTAAAAATTATAATGTCACATTGAATTACATTCAGAAATCTATTGGGAGCCACTGCACATCATGTAATAGCAGTGTTACATGGGTATATCAAGAAGAACCCAGAATTATTTACACCAGTGCATTCTGGATCAACTGAAGTTTCCTGATGATTTTCAAGGGCAGCCTCGTGTAGAATACATTGCAAAGGCCAAGGTGGGATCAAGACATAAATGACCATGTGAAGGCCTTCACAATCCAGAAATAGACACCTGGAACAAAAAGCATAGTTGTGCAAAGACCATCCTGTTCTTTCAGTAGGAGCTGAGTTCAGAAGAACTCCCAGAATGAGTATTAATAGCAAAAATTTTACAAGGAGCTGAGCTGCTTCTGTAATAATGGGAAATTCCCTTAAAGGACTTTATTCATTAGAGTTCCCAATTTTCTCAATGAAATGATCAAGTAAAGCATTCTATCTTTTATTGTGTTTGTCATCAAGCAATTTTGGAGCATATTTCATTAGCTGGGGAATTAGCTGGCTGAGGATCACCTCCAACATTAGTTGAACTGCTCTTCTAAATAGATGTATTTATCTAAATAAATTTATGTACACTGGGAACATATGCACCAAAGACAAATTCCTTGTGTGTCCAATCGCACTTGGCCAATAAAGAACTCTATTCTATTCTAGACATATATTAAGCAAATGGCAACTTTTTTATTCTCTCCCCCCCACCCCAAGAAATCAGTTAATCCTATCTCTGGATGATTACCATCCTGTTTTGATACCTTTTGCAAGACAGCTGTCTTGCCTGCAGCTCTTTTTCCAGGTTCACAAGGTCATTCTCACATACCGTAATCACTGTGGGAAGTGAAGCTCCTGGTAGCCTTGAAAACGTGCTATTTCATCCCTGCCTGGGAATTTTCTTTTTCTTTTAAATTTGGTTCTGGTTTCATTTTATTCAAAACAAATGTTAAAATAGAAGATTCCATTTTTTAAACAAAAACACACACAAAAAATCCTGATATTAAAAAATAAAAGAAACCTAACACATAGACACATATTATCCCTCCTAGGTGAATACCGTACATTATTACAATATTAGTTATGCACCAGTAGTGGGTTTCAAAACCTGTCTCTACCTGGGCGCTTGTGTGCATGACACTTCTGCGCATGCACTGAAGCATCTGGGCGGGTAGGCGGAGCCTCCCCCCACCGCCGCTACCAGTTTGCCCAATCCAGTTTGCCCGATCCGCAACCCACCAAAGTTTTGCACCCCTTGCAAAACAGCCCCCCCCCAATTTTTAAACCACTAAATTTATTTGCAAATCATCAACCTGTCATCTATATACTATATTAATGACAAAATAGTTAACAACAACAATAATAATAATAATAATAATAAGGCAAGATTGACATTTCAAATGTTCTGAATCAGTGCAAGACCTAGAGTCAGTTCAGGCATTATCTTTATCTTCAGTTTTCAGGAAAATACCTTCTCTGCTTTCAGGTAGAAATCCTTTGGATTCAAAATATAATATTGGTTTACAGCTCAAAAACAAAAGTAGGCTCATATTATCAGCCTGTATGGTTTTCCAGTCACGAAACTATTAATAGGTTTTGTGGGGTTGGTTTTCCCTCAGCATGAAGCATCCATGTAAATACATATTTACTAGAACAGGTTTCTTACTTTTGCCAAAAATTCCTTGGAGATTTTGATCAAATTACTCTTACTCACTCTGGACCTCAAATTTCATATAGTTTCTCTAGAAATGATGGGTTTTTCTTTTTATCTTTATTATGTTGGTGGTTATTTTGTGGTTTGTTTTCTCTTTTATAAAGCATAAAGAAAGAATAAAAAGGCTCTTAGACTATTTTTGAGATAATTTCAATTTCAATTTAATTCTATATAATCAAGTTAAATGTGGAACAAGTGTTCAGTCTGAGTATGCTTTATTTGAGTCCAAAAATAACTTTGGAGAGTATGTGGATATGAGCATTACACCCCGCTACAAATCCTTAAGGAGTTGTGGCTTTTCCCAGGATGGCCCAGCAACTGTAAAGCAGGTGTGGTGATTCTGCTTACTATCCCTATAAACTCTGTTTAGAAACTCCCACCTTTCTAATGCCTACCAGTTCAGGGGTGGGTTCTACTTACCTTTACTACCGGTTTGTAATGGGTCCGCGCAAGTGCGCTCTTCTGCTCATGCACAGAAGCAATTTGATGACGTCAGGGTCAGTGGGCAGAGCCTCCCACCGGTTTTACTACCGCTTCTATAGAACCAGTGCGGACTGGAGGCAACCCACCACTGTACCAGTTGTATATTCCTTCTGAGGGATATTATATATTCCACAAGATTTGGAAGGCTATTCTTGAATACACCCTTCACTCTCCCAAATCATGCCTTGGGAAGCTTGGTTCATTCAGAATAGACACCGTTGCCTATACATTTCATTCTCTTTTCATTAAAACCTTCCAAAATTCTGAATCCACAAATTAGTTTTCAGGAATTTCCTCCTAGAATTAGATCTTTATACGGAGGCTAAATGAACACATCACACAGATATTCTAGTGCAGCTGAAGGTTTTTAAGATGAGATTGAAGAACCATTTGTCCGGAATGGTATAAGGCAGTGATGGCTAATCTTTTCTAGACCAAGTGCCCAAAGTGCATGCACGTGTGTGTAAATGCGCATGTGCAGCCCTGAACCCCCAAAATGCAATGTGCATGCAGCCCCCATGCATGCATCCTGCCTCCAGGCATGCGTGCATGGCCCCCAGCATGTGCCCTGCCACTGCACATGCACGCACGCCCTCTGCACACACCCCGCCCCATGCGCATGTGGCCCCCTGCATGCCCCCCCTGCATGCACGGCAGAGACCCAAAGACCAGCTGCCTGATGTGAGGTACTCACACATATGTGGTAGAGCTGAACTGGGGTGACAGAGAGAATGCTGTGTGCCACCTCTGGAACACGTGCCGTAGGTTCGCCATCATGGGTATAAGGTCTTCTGCTTGAGCAGGGGGTTGGACTATAAGATCTCCAAGATCCCTTCCAACTCTATTATTCTGTATTTAATAATACTTGAAATAGCATGTTGACTGGGGAATTCTAGGCAATGAAATCCATACATCTTAAAGCTGTCAAGTTTGAAAAATATTGGTCTAGTGAATTTCTGCACTGAGCAGAAGGTTGGATTAGATGACCAATGAGGTCCCTTCTAACTCATTTGTTATCAGATTTGGCAAAATGATTGGTATTGAGATTAAAGGTGCTTCCAATATATGTGTAAACCTATCAGGGCTTCAGATCCACATAGAATGCAATTTGATCTTTTTTTTTTAACATCAGCTCAACCTAGATTCAGTTTATCTAAAAATTACAGACAAGCATAAGGACTGCATGGAAGAAGATATTTATTTAAGTGCTACTCTCCTGTTGTGAATAATCTGTTTAGTTTTAATCTCTTCAGTTGTATGGAGACAGGTATGTCAGATGAGAATTTATTGAGGCATAAAGTAGTTCATTTAAGAGGATATAGGTTGTCATGGTTTTTACAGAACAGTATTATACTATCAGGGCTCTTGAGCTCTCATCTTGTTTCTTCTTGCCCTTTGCAAAAGTCTCTGCCAATCAGGGAACCCATCTCATAACCTGGGTTTCCATCCATTGATGAAAATGTAGAGAAACATATTATGAGAATAGAAAATTATCTCAACAATGTTACTTCTTTAAAAAGTATTATGGAAAACGTAGCAGGGGGGGAAGGTGTGAAGAAGATAAATTAAGAACATAGTGATGTTATCCTCCCATTAATTAAACAAACAAACAAAAAAAGCAAAAAAACTACAACAGGCCTGGAACTCCTATCACTGAAAGACCTATATAACAATCTATACCTTTTGAATCCTTCATTCATTAGCATCCTTCAGTCTCAAGAGACTATGGTATCGTGCTCTGGAAAGAGATCCTAAAACAGCATCTAGTGTGATCAAAAAGGCCAATTCGAGAGTTGCGATCCCTTCCACACTGAGGGCAGATACATTCTGTCCCCTGCCCAGCCCCCAGATTTCGCTGGTTCCAGGACTGCCTCCTTGCCTTAGCCTGCAAAACAAGTGTTCGAATTGGAGAAGGCCATGCTGCGTCTTTAACCTCCAAGCTGAACGATCGGAGGTCAAGGTTTCCCAGTTGTTAATGTCCATTCCCAGGGCCTTTAGGTCCTTCTTGCAGATATCCATATATCACAGCTGTGGTCTCTCTCTGAGGTGCTTTCCCCGCATTAATTCTCCATACAGGAGATCTTTCAGAATCCGACCATCAGCCATTCTCATGACATGCCCCAGCTAGTGTAGATGTCACCGTTTCAATAATGTATACATGCTAGAAATTCCAGCACATGCCAAGACTGCGCTTTTTGGAACTTTGTCCTGCCAGGTGATGCCAAGAATTTGTTGGAGACAGCGCATATGAAAGGTGTTCAACTTTCTCTCCTGCTGTGCGTAAAGGGTGCAAGACTCATTGCAGTACAAGAGTGTGCTCAGGACGCAGGCTCTATAGACCTGGATCTTTGTATGTTCCATCAGTTTCTTATTAAGCCATACTCTCTTTGTAAGTTTGGAAAATGTGGTGGCCACTTTACCAATATGTTTATTCAGCTCAGTATCTGAGAGAGAGAGTGTCAGAGATTGTTGAGCCGAGGTACACAAAGTCATGGACGACCTCCAGTTCTTGTGCAGAGATTGTAATACAGGGAGGTGAATCCACATGCTCTGAAAATTAAGGTTTACAAGGCAAATCGTTGGAAGAAATATCCTTCTGGGTTCAGTTCCAACTGGGGAAAAAGACACTGGATTCATGGAAGTTGCTTGGAAAGGTTTATTAATGAACAGAATCACATGGCTTGAGTTCCTGAGCAGAAAAAGGGCAGAGATGCTGAGAGTGCCTTGGTTTTGGGCACTGTTGGGCTTTGAATTTAAGCTTGTATTCTGATTGGTTGTCAGACTCCCATGGGGCCATCAGGGGCAACTTTGTAGTCCTGTAGTCTGTCCTGTGTGCTAAATTTGGTTGATGGGTGATATAATCTCCCCAGTGCCATGTGGTGAGTTCGGTTGCTAGATGGGTAAAGGGTGAATCCTATCTTTGTTATGTAGAATGGACTGGCTCAGGCCTTAATGGCCCATTAACAAAGGTGGGGGGATGAGTTTCTGCCTCCCTTTTAGGGAAAATATTTTGCCCTTTTAATATTTCCTAAAATATCTCATATTCCTAGGAGAGGGGTGGGTGTTCATTTCCTATAAACGTGAACATTTTTTTTCTTTTGCAACGCAAAATGTTAGCTAAACAAGTTCTGTTACAGAAGGAAAGTTCTGCATCTTTTGCCATTCAGAATTTTTTAAAGTATCAATGTACAGCAACACATTGCTGCAAAATTCTGCTCTTTGTCTCAAGATGCTGAGTTAGAGTCCAGTTCTAGCTCAATCTTTACCACGAATTAGAAATGGGACCAGCACAGAGAAGAAAGTCAATCACTAATTATATTCCATGCTAGTAATGATAGCTTTTTAGATAATTCTGCAGCTCTTCACGAGACTCAGCCAGCCCACTCTTTTCAAAATTTATATGAGAAGCATTCAACAAAACAGTTTCTGCTTCTTTCACCTTCTGCCTGAATTTTGTTTTATATTCTGGATATATCCAAGTATAAATATAATCTCAACAACAACAACCAAAAAAGAGATAAATTTATTTATTTGTAAATATATAACTTTATTGAGACAGCTAGATTTATTTCTGTATTGATCTGTATTTTCTCCTGAAAGTCATAGTTTCTTTTGCATTTGCTATGCAGCCAATAAAAGAGGCATTGTGGTGCTTTTCAACAAAATGGATTTCTTTTATGAAACCCTCCTCTTAGCAATCATAAGCCTACAGTTTAAAGAGAGATATAAAATCTTGTAATGAATCCCAAGAAATATTTGCTTTGTTTGAGACCAGTATGATAGATGATTTCTTTTTCAGATTGTTTCAATTGGTTGAATCAGAGTGTCATGTATTCCTGTTACATGCATTGTATTAACTATGGATATTGTCAGAAGCTAAGGAGAAAAAGATCAATGCACATGCCTTCAAAAGCAATCAGGTTAACTACAAAAGGCATTAAGGTTCTATTTTCTCTAACAAATCTTCCAATATTTACTATGGCGGTGCCTATCAGGGTGAATCCAGTCTATGTCAGAATTACATGTATCCGCATATTATACCATTTCATATAATCTTTCAGCAATAGTTTTTTTAAAAAACAAAAAATGCCCAAAGGTGCTTTTTCAGGAGGCAACTGGACTTCCTTGTTTTTTCTTTGAAGATGTTTTGCTTCTCATCCAAGAAACATATTCAGCTCTGACTGGATGGTGGGGAATGGCAGGAAAACCACGATCTGGATGACTGAGAATCTCCATAGACATTTCATTTAAAAAATGTTTTTTATCACTGTTGTGCAAATTTCGAATATATCTTTCAGCAATATGTGTCTTTTTTTTAACCAACTTAGCCATGAACACTATTTTAAAATTATCCTAGTTGTACCCATTTGCTCCCCTCAAAGCTTTAATCTAGATGCAACCTAATCCTAACATATGTTTTATGCAATTTTCCTAAATAAAAGCTTGTTGGGTTTTTTTTTACAAATGTTTCTAGCTGAGAAAGAGGAGGATTTAAATGTTCCATTCACTGCTGACTTCTTTGCTATGACAAAACCCACTTTAGATGATCACATCATTGTGGATTTGAAGAATTCCTTGATGGATTTCTTTTCCATCTGTATTATTAATTCACTGTACAACCAGAGTCCCAGTGCAGCTCTAATAATTCCAAGCTGAGAGTATGAAAGCAAGTGAGAAATGCTTTTGAGCAGAGGAGAAGCATGAAAATACAACCTACCGCTAAGCAATTATATAACACAAAGGGCATGCAAACTCTTGCACAGAACACAGGATTTATATTTCCTGCATAAGATACTGTATGCTCTTGTCTATGATTAATTTTGCCACAGTGGAGAAGGACAAAATTTTCAGACCCAGTTTATTTTTATTTTGTAAGGCTGGATTTTGTTTTTGAAGAGGCAAGATGAATTCTTTAGCTTAAAGCCACCATTGAAATCTTGAAAAAATATCAATATTTCTGATATTAGGGGAGTTTTAAGGATAAAATGGGATAAAATGACTTAACCCTCTGCAAAGCTAAGGATGCTGCTTTGGATATTATATTCCACCCTCTACCCAAATAGGGAAACAAACCTTAAATCCTGAAATAGGTAGCTGCAGCCCCATTCTAGTGACTTCCCCATAGCCCTGGGCAAAAAAGAAAATATAAAGTTTTCCCAATCACTGAAGTTGCCCATCCTGCTCTGCAAATTAATTTTGATTCAGAAGCCACTTTGTGCTTATAGAACTGATTGTCCTAAGTATAAATAAATCATAGCATGTACATTATTTCATAAGCAATCATTCAATTTTCTATTAAAAATAGTTGGCACCAATGGTTCACTTTACCAACCTTTTCTTTATCTCATTTTATTGACATTCATTCATTCATTCATTCATTCATTCATTCATTCATTCACTCACTCACTCACTCACTCACTCACTCACTCACTCACTCACTCCCAAGGGTTTTAGCCACTCTGGGTGGCTAAAAGGTTGATAATATTTTTGTGCTCTAACAGTTTGTAAAACTTTCTAGTAAAAATATCCAATTTATTGTATCATCTAACTCACCTGCACCCCGTGACCACTATCATTCACTATAGGAAATTGCAGTATAATCTGGAAAGGTCCAAAAACCTTTAGCATTCTGGACTGTGCGGGGAGGTAATACAGATAGTCCTTGAGGTACAACCACAATTGAGATCAAAGTTTCCATTGGTAAATGAGACAGTTGTTAAGTGAATTTTGCCCCATTTTATGACCTTTCTTGCCACAGTTGTTAAGTGAATCACTGCAGTTGTTAAGTTAGTAACATGATTGTTAAGTGAACCTGGCTTCCTCACTGATTTTGCCTTTCAGAAAGTCAGTGACCCCAGGACACTGCAACTGTTATAAATATGAACCAGTTGCGAAGCATCTGAATTTTGGTCACGTGTCCATGGGGATGTTGCAATGGTTGTATGTGTGAAAAACAGTCATAAGCCACTTTTCTCAGTGCCCTTGTAATTTTGAACAGTCAGCAAAGGAATAGTTGTAAGTTTATGACTACCTCTAATTCAGTCGTGGGTTCTACTTACCTTCGCTATCGGTTCAGAACAGTGAGCGTGCACGTGCAAAGAACCTTCTGTGCATGCGCAGTGCGTCCGTGATGATGTCCCACTGCCACCACTACCAGTTTGCCCGAACCAGGGCGAACCAATAGAAACTCACCACTGCTCTAATTCAACCTCAAATTTATGGCATTTCATCATGATCCATGGCATTTTTCCCTTGCTGCCGCTGTTTTAGAATAAGGCTGCATCCAGAAATGTCCATGGAAGGGGGGAGGGTTTGATTTGAACAATGGTGGGTGTGAAAGAATCCAAACTCTGCTGATTTTACCTAGACTTTTGTTTGTCGTTGTACAATATCTGTCTTACAGATTTGTACACTCTGCGGCTGCTGTTGCTTGAATTTGGCTGTATGTCCTGATAATAAATTTAAAAATTGGCGCCTTCACACAGAGATTTCACACGGAAGACTTTTGTGTCTCTCTGGATCTGAACTTACACTTCTCTACCCCACTGACCCTTGTGTTGCCGGTTCAAAAAAGAAGCTAAAATCTGGACCTTTAATCACTTACATGGCAGCATAACAGATGCAAAGGGTGAGACCCAGAGAGTGTTTGAATGACAGTTTAATTAATGGGAAGAAAGAACACTAAGTGAGCTCTGGTTAAATGCACACTTACAATATACATGTATCTGTACTGCCAGAGGGGAAAAATAATCTTTGCCACTGTCTTCACATTTGGGAGTGGCTCTGAAACTCTGAATAGTGGGTCATGAAAGAAAACTGCCCTTTAACACAAACCTGGGCAGGATTCAATATTTCATAGGCATGGAAATTAGTAAATCTCTTTCTTTAGCTACAGTGAAACTGCCTGAAAATCATAATCTAATCTGCCTGCTAATGAAAAAACTAGTCAGTCTGACTGAGATGCTTTAACACTGCTATGAATTCACTCCCTTCAGGCTGCTGAATGTAGATACATTTGTACATTGTAATGTTTCAACTTCATTTATATGGCTTTTTTTAAAAAAAAAAGCTGCCAAATAATTTAAACTTCGCTAATACAAATAAAGTTTCATATAAATCTCTGTTTATAATTGTCTTCATTAAGATTCACAACACAATTCACAATATTTCATTCTGGATTTCAAACTTTTCCTCCTTCCCCTAAAATACTTGGATAATGAGGTCCTCTGGATGTGATTCTTCAGGTACAAGTTGCTTTTGGAATGCTGGTGAGATCTAGATTAATCTTCTAATATAGCTCTACATTTTATATTCAACTGAAGGTCACAATAAATTTTTCATGCCATGTCCAGGGCTCCAGTGTAAAAGTGGTTGGAACCAAGATCCATGGCAGGATCAGTTTTAAGAATGAAGAGTTCTGTCTTTTACATCCACCCCTTCAATATGTCAAAGAAAATAAAAGAAGGAAGGAAGGGAAGGAAAGGAGTCCCTGCAGATTTTACTCTGCTAAGTCATTGCCGACTAGAGAGGGTGTGCCCATCTCCATTTTGAGGCCATGAATCAGCAGTATCCAAAGATGTTTCCACAGCCATGTGGCCAACATGACAATACAGAACGCTGTTTCCTCCCCATCACAGTGGTACCTATTTATTTACTTGCATTTGCATGTTTTCAAACTACTAGGTGAGCAAGCACTAGGGAAAGACAGGTGTCATTCCATCCCACAAAACTTGAGTCTTGATCCCGGACTGTTAGCTTTACAGCTGACAAGCCCAAGTCTTAACCACTGAGCTATCACATCACCCATAAGAAGAAGGATGACAGGGGGTAATGAAATGTTTGACTCTACCCATTCAGTTCCCAAGCACCATTATTGCACCTCTTCTCAAGAATATCTGAATAGAATTAGAATATATGGAAGCATATAAGAATCATTTTGCTCAGAATACAGGAAAAAGTCAGAAGCACAGCATATGGGTCCTTCAGTTGTCAATTATTCTTTCATTCATTCCACGTTGTTTTCATTCTGCTCTAGGATAAAATTTCAGATAAATGTTTGGGCCACCAGAATCTCAAGTGCTCCATAGGCCATTCATGATTAGCCTTCATGTAAAATTTGTTTACTCTTTTCTTTTCCAAAAGCAGAGGGAAAGCTGTGTGTCCTTTCAGATACTGTTGGATTCTAATTTCAACATGACTAATTATGTTGGATGATGAGAACTGTACTCCAGCAACATCTGAATTACTCATTCAAAGTTCTAATTTAATAGCTCTTAATTAGGCTTTTATATTTGGTTTATTTATTGAATATCAAGATTGTTAGATCGGCGCAGGAAAGAAGAAGTGACCAGCAGGGTTCAAGTAACAAGTTTTAATAACAAGAACTGAACGGCTTGTGCGCTGCCGGAGCTCTCCTTATATACACTCCGGCAGACGCACCGCCCACTGACAGGGATTCAAAACTCCCGCCGAAAGGATCTTCAGCCAATCCCAGGCGGATGTCCTTATAAGGACATAACACTCCTCCCCCCTAGTTCTTAGTCAGTCGATCAGGGAAATAGTCACTAAGATAAACAGGACGTCTACGTGCCCGCGTAGACCTGCGCAGTTCAGAGTCAAGATGGACACTCTCCCGGACGGAGGGTGTCTGCTCTGCTCGGGGCTTCTTCCCCGGTGCCGGGCTGGATCTGGCCGTCGAGGACGCGGGCACTGTGTCCGAACCTCCGGCCGGGTCACGGACCTCCGCCTGCGGGCGATGCTGGTCTGCCTCGTTCCTGCACGGATCGTGGAGCCGCCGGTGTGGATCCCTGCTCTTGGCCGGTCCGGAACTCCTGAGCCACGGTAAGTTCCTGGGTCTCCCTCGGGTTCCCTCTGGGCTGGGGTCGCGCCGGTCTGGGTCAGGGTGCGAGTCCGGCGGTGGTGGTTGGGTTACGCCCCCGGGGTCTCCGGTCGAGTCCGGCTTACTCCCGGGGCGGCAGGCGGACGGAAATGGTGACTGGTCGGCTCTGTCGGGGTGGCGTAAGCCTACCTTGCAGGGGTGGTGTAGGCCCTCTCTGCGCGGTTGGTCTGGCGGTGGTGCCGAATGTTCCCTCTGGCCGCTGGGCTGCTCGACCTGGGCGGGTTGGTGTTGGCCTACCCTGCCGGGGTGGTGGAGGCCTTCCTTGCAGGGTTGGTTTTCTGCGCGGTTGGCGGGTTGTTGTAGGGTCTCCTGGAATGTTGGCTGGAGGTCCCCAACTCTGGGCTGCCGGTTGCCCACTTCGCAGGGTTGACGTTGGCTTCCCCTGCTGGGTTGTCCCCGGTCTACTTGCCTTGCCGGATCTGGTATTAGGCTAGGTGCCGGGGTGTTTGTTCGTCCCTCGGGTCGCCGGTCTCCCTCGTCTGGGTGGTTTAGGCTTACTTCGGCGGGGTGGTTTAGGCCTACCTCGTCGGGGTGGTTAAGGCCTACCTCGTCGGAGTGGTTTAGGCCTACTGCGCCGGGGTGGTTTAGGCCTACCTCGTCGGGGTGGTTTTCGCTCACTTCCCTCCACCTTTTGCGGAGCTGGTCGAGATGACGTCTCACGATCTGTCCATCGTCCAGCTCAACGCGGTAGGATTTGGGACCGGTTGTGCTGTGTACTGTAGCTTTAAGCCATTTAGGCGAGCCGTGGAAATTAAGAGCGAATACGGCATCACCGACGGAAAACTGGCGAAGTTGGCGACTGGCTGATGCGGGCACCTCAGAGGAGTATTGCGGGTGCAGTCTGTCCAGGGGTGACCGGAGTCTCCTGCCCATTAAGAGTTCAGCGGGGCATTTTCGGGTGGCAGAGTGAGGCGTGATATGCTGGGTAAGCAAAAAAGTGTCAATGCGCTCCTGCCAGTCCCCCGGGCCCATCTTGGCGAGCGACTCCTTCGTGAGTCGCACCATCCGTTCAGCCTGCCCATTTCCGGCCGGTCTGTAAGGGGCAGAGAGGGCATGGCGAATGCCCAAACCCGCCAGGAAAGCTTCCATGGGCACGGACGTAAGTTGGGGCCCGTTGTCTGAGACCAGAACGTCTGGGAGTCCATGGGTCGCGAAGAGGCGCCGGAGGGCACGGATGGTAGCTTCCGTTGTGGTGGATGCCATGGGGACGACTTCCAACCACTTGGAGTAGGCATCAACCACGATGAGGAGGTGGTGCCCATGAATGGGGCCAGCAAAGTCTATGTGAATGCGCGACCAAGGGGAGCTCGGAGTCTCCCAGGGCATCGGGTCAGATTGAGGCGGGGCGGCTCTGACTTCTTGGCACGGGCTACACCTGGCGACCCAATGTTCAATGTCTTTGTCCAGTGTCGGCCACCAGACGTAGCTCCGTGCCAGGGCTTTCATCCGGACTATGCCCGGGTGTCCTTTGTGCAGCGCCGTAAGAGTCCTTCGTTGAAGAGTGCTGGGAATCAGCACCCTATCTCCCCATAGTAAACAGCCGCGCATGGTGGACAGCTCCCCTTGCTTGCGGCTGAACGGGATGAAGTCGTCTCTGTCCATTCGAGTCGGCCAGCCTCTCAGAACCCAGGAGTGGACTTGCCGGAGGATGGGGTCAGCTCGCGTGTGCGTCGCTACGTCGGCAGATGTCACCGGACAGTTGTTGTCGTTGTCAATATGCAGCAGCTCGAGCGTGGGGGCCGGGTCTTCCACGGATTCAGCGGATGGGCACCTGCTCAACGCGTCGGCGTTTGCGATGGCTTTACCAGGCTGGTGGACGAGGCTGTAAGAGTAGCCGGCGAGGAAAATGGACCAGCGCGTCATCCGGGGGGACATGAAGGCTGGGGTCTGCTTGTCCCCTGCTAATAGGCCGAGGAGAGGCTTGTGATCGGTGACAATGGTGAATTGCCGTCCATACAGGTATTCGTGGAAGCGCTTCACCCCTGCAACAATAGCCAACGCCTCTTTGTCCAGTTGGCTGTAGTTGCGCTCAGCACTAGACATAGTCTTAGAGAAAAATGCGATGGGGGCTTCACGACCGGTAGGCAGTTCATGGCTGAGCACAGCGCCAACTCCGTACGGGGAAGCATCACAGGTCAGTCTGAGGGGCAGTGTCTCATTGTATTGAATGAGCACACTGTCTGAGGTCAGAAGTTGCTTAACGGCTCTGAATGCAGACTCTTCCTCACGTCCCCACCTCCAGGAAACCGCCTTCGCCAGCAAGCGATGGAGCGGCTCAGCAACAGTGGCTTTCTGCTGGAGGAAAATAGCGTAGAAGTTAAGCAATCCAAGGAAAGCCTGAAGCTCCGCTTTGTTTTTGGGGCTGGGAGCTTCATGGATAGCTTTAACTTTTGATTTGGTGGGGTGGATGCCAGAACTATCTATCAGATAGCCCAGGAACTCGACTTCCTGTACCCCAATGATGCACTTGTCCCTCCGGACTCTCAAGCCCTTCTCCCTGAAACGCTGGAGAACTAGCCTTAGCCGGTCCAGGAGTTGAGCTTTTGAGTCCCCAGAGATCAGTACATCATCGAAATAAGGCACCACCCCTGGAACGCCTTGGAGAAGGCGTTCCATCATGGATTGGAAAATGCCAGGGGCTGCACTGACTCCAAACTGGAGACGGTTGCACTTAAACGCGCCTCTATGGGTGACAATAGTCTGTGCCTCCGCCGTTTCCTGATCTACTGGCAGTTGCTGGTAAGCCTGGGCCAGGTCCAGTTTTGCAAAAATTTTGCCCTTGCCGAGTGAGTGCAGCAAATGTTGCACTACTGGCACGGGGTATGCGCTCTGCGGCAACGCCTTATTGATGGTCACTTTGTAGTCGGCGCAGATGCGCACAGATCCATCCTGCTTCATGGGAGTCACAATGGGAGTTTCCCATGAAGCATGATCGATGGGTTCCAGAATACCTTGGGCAATCAGCTTATCTAGCTGAGCGTCTACTTTAGCCCGCAAGGCAAATGGAACCCGGCGGGGCTTGAGCCGAATTGGGGTTACCCCCTTGTCCAGATTAAAGGAGATGGGTTTCCCTAAAAACGTCCCTAGCTTACCATCGAAGACTTCTTGGAACTCTCCGATGAGTGAGTCGAGTTCGCCTGAGCTAATCTGGTGGATGCCTCCAATAGAAAGCCCCAGCGGCTGGAACCACTCCACGCCCAGCAGGGTCGGGCGGCTATGCTCCACGACGGTTATGGGAAGCTGGCCCTGGAACTGCTTGAAGGCGATCCGGAGGTTGGTCCGCCCGATGACGCCGATGGGGTTGCCGCCGAAATCCACCAGCTTGGAGTGCAGAGGTTCAAGTTGGCGCTTGGAGAGATTCGGCTTGAGCCTCTTGACCTGGTGCCAGTCGATGATCGAATAGACGGAGCCTGAGTCGACTTCCATCGTGCACGGCAAGCCTTCTGCCAACAGTGTCACGTGGAATTTTGTGGCACTGTTGGTGCTGGTGAGGGCGATCGTTGTCTGGTTCACAGCGCCGCCATGGGAACTGGTGCGGTCGTCGCGCTTTTGCTGGGTTGAGGACCGTTTGGACGACCTCTGGGAGTCGCGACGATTTTCTGGATTCTGGGGCTTGATCGACTCCGGAACAGGATCAGAGGCTCTGCATGCCTCTGCGATGTGCCCCCTCTTAAGGCAGCGTCTGCAGGTGGCATCCCGCCAGCGACAGGATTGGCGGGGGTGGTGTCCCTTGCAACTGCCGCACTGAGCGGCGCGGCGGCCATCGTTTTGAATTTCCCGCCTGGTTGGGCGGGAAACTTTTAAAACGGTTGAGTCTCCCTCTGAATCCGTCGGAGTGGACGAGTCGTCGGATGATGCCGATGACGGTTTGCGGATCTTATGGATCCCTCGGGACTGGAGCATGGCAGCAGCGGCGGTCTCGGATGTTTCAGCAGCCGTAGCCTCCTCAAGAACGTCCTTCAAGGACAGTCTTTTTCTGCTTAGGAACTTCTTTTGGAGGTTGGCATCTCTCATCCCGAAGACGATCCCGTCGCGTAAGGCATTGTCAACATTCTCAAATTCGCAGTTTGCAGCGATTTGACGCAATGCCGCCACAAAGTCTTTAAGCGATTCGCCTTCCTTCTGATTACGTTGGCGGAAGGTAAAGCGGTTCGAAATGGGGGTGCCCGTTGGGGCATAGTGGTCTTGCAGGGCAGTCTGCAGATCCACCCAGGACATGACTTCAATGTCCCTGGGTGCGACGAGGTTGACGGCGAGTTCCAGAACGTCGGAGCCGCAGTTAGCGAGGAAGAGAGCCCTCTTCCTCTCGTCGTCTAGGTTGTTGTAGCCGTTTCCCCGGAGGAATTGGCGGAAACGTATCATATACGAACTCCACTTCTCCCGGCTGGGGTTGAAGGGAGCCAGCGAGGCGAACGGCGCTTGCGGCGTTGCCATTTCTCAGACCGCGTCGAGTGACTTCAGCTCGTTATGGCGATCGTGCCACGCGGAGGTTCTTCTCTAGTCCTTCGTCGCCAGTGTTAGATCGGCGCAGGAAAGAAGAAGTGACCAGCAGGGTTCAAGTAACAAGTTTTAATAACAAGAACTGAACGGCTTGTGCGCTGCCGGAGCTCTCCTTATATACACTCCGGCAGACGCACCGCCCACTGACAGGGATTCAAAACTCCCGCCGAAAGGATCTTCAGCCAATCCCAGGCGGATGTCCTTATAAGGACATAACAAAGATATTCCAGTAAACACAGTATCCTGGGTCCTGCATAAACTAGTCAAATTGTATAAAATAAATTGACTTGGTATCAAGCAACAAAAAACATTCACACAATAGAAATTAAGACGTTTTAAAATATAAGCCATCACCATCATCAGAGAAGATTATATTTTTGTCATAAAAAAAAAGACCAACAAAGAACATACACAAAACCACTAACAACATCTTCAAAAGAATAAAATTCATCAGGACAGAAGAAAACAGCAACACATTAACCTTCCTAGATATGCCCATCAGCAAAGGCAGTGGATGGCAAATTAAAAATACAAGTCTATCGTAAAAATTGCTCACACCAAGCAAGTGCTACCAAAGTAACAACCCAGCCTTCCACAAAAGAACCTGTATAAAAACACACTGCAGCAATCCTAAACATCAGAAAAAGGAAACAGAATACCTATACCAGTGATGGCTAACCTTTTTGCCATCGCGTGCCAAAAGCGGGGGGAGCATGTTGGGGTCACACGCACACGTGCCCACATCCATAATTCTATGTGCCCCACCTCCCTATGCTCCCCCCGCTTTTGGCACGTGATAGCATGGTGGGCATGGTAGGCCCATTTTTTGCTCTCCCCAGGCTCCAGAGCCATCCCCAGGCTACTTTCTAGGAGCCTGGGGAGGCAAAAACACCCCCCAGAGGCCCTCCGGAGGCTGGAAACAGTGTGTTTCTTGACTTCTGGTGGGCCCAGAAGACCCAAAAATCAGCTGGCTGGTGCACGCATGCGTGCGGGAGCTGAACTTGCATGCCCACCGATATGGCTCCGCGTGCCACCTGTGGCATCCGTGCCATAGGTTCACCATCATGGATCTATACAATATATTTTAGCAAAATAGATATCCATGCAACTTCATCAAAAATTGCCTGACAAAAGCTTCTTAATTTCACAACATATGGACAGATTTAAACATAGTTTCAATTGGGAAACTGTTAGTGTCTTAAACCAAGCAAGCCTCAAAATGGTAGATAATTCCTGGAAGCCTGACACTAAGGTAAATCTTCCATCAACAGGCATATAGATATAAACAGTATCTACATGCTATTTAAAAGAGACAATAAAAAAGCCAAAAAGGAAAATAAAAGTCTAAAATACCTTACCAGCAATCAACATCCAGATGAGCAGATATTAATAACATGGTTAACATTAAATCTACAATCAAGCAAATAATACCCCAATCAAAGAACTACCAATTCAGAAAAAAAAAGCTAACAGTTAAACCACAGCCCAATCAAGGAGCCAAGACCACTCCCAACAACAGTGACTGGGCAAACCATTATGGTAGTATATAAAATGAGAGCATACCCCACTCCCTACTAGCACTGATGAAGTTATCTAGTTTGGTAATGAGATATCTGCAAGAAAACAACGATGCTCAGAGAGCACCAAGAACCCTGCAGACATAATCTATATGGGCTTTAATAGAATAAGATCCTATTAATCAATTAATTAGGGGACTGACTTTATAGTTTGTCTGGATGAAAACAGGGTCCATCTTTAATCTTCAATTTCAAACATGGCTCCTTGTGTTTCTATGTTTGCTTGCTTCTCAGTTATTGGGTTTTTAGCTTGCTTGTTTTCTTGCTTGCTTTTTTAAAAAATTCTGCATCTGGTACATTTGTAAAAGGAGCTGCCATGATTCTTTGCTCAAAATGAGTTTAGCAAATAAAGCCATGAGCAGTCTGGTTCTGTTCTACAATCTATATTGGATGGACAGCAGAACATGGATGGACAGCTGGATTGTGGGGGGATGGGGGGGTGGGAGGTTGTTTCCAAGATGAAAGTGCCTAAATATCCATTAACTTTCCATTAAGGTAAAAGCTTTTAGGTGTGACTACTTAGGCTTGGACTTCATTTACTTGTGCTTGTGCTTACCTGCCAAATTGACTTGTTCTTTAGTTCTGCAAATTCCAACTTGATCCTCTGTTGGATAGCTAATGCTAGTTAAACATAAGAGCTAATGATACTCTGGATATCTTTCCCTTCATTCCTGTTCTCCAGTTTCTCCAGATATTTTCCCTTCGCTCTCCTGTTCTTTTCCTTTATTCTCCTGTTCTCCATAACCCAAGCTAAATGTTTAACACAGGACTTATCAAATATGATAGTAGCAGATAAATCATTTTTTTTTAAATGAAAAAATATTGAAGAGAATGGCAGGCATTTAAATTGGGCTGTTTTACCATGGATGACATCATCTTAATAAAAACATGAACTCAGTGTCTAAAGCTATGTGTGCTTATCTGAAAGACTATCCCTCTAAATCCAGCAGGATTTATTTCTAAATAAGGAATTTACCCGAACAACATACACTTTTAAACAGGGCTGTCATCTCAGATTTTCTAAGAATACAAGCAGTAGAGACAGACGCTGTATTTCTTTTCCTGTCTCATAGTTCTGTCTTTCAAGTTAGTCTCTGATCAAATTCATGCTGCTACATTCCCTGAATAAAAAGAAAAATTATTTTCAGGATCAGGAAAATCAGTAGGTATTTTTGCATAATGGCAGTTGTTAAGGATATTCTTGGCTCATAACCAATGTTGTGGGTTATTGAGCAGAGTATCCTTTGAGTAAACGCATGAAAAATGACTGGGAGTGGTTGTGAACAATCACAGTCAACATACAAACACACTGAGTTGGTGTAGTCTTTTACTTTTAGAAAAATTAAAGCGAAGTCCAAAAACAATCCAAGTCATACACAGATAAGACGAGAGTTAAAAGATCAATCCAGAGATATTTCAAGTACAAAGTCTTCTTACCAGTTGTAGTCATACACAATAAAACAGTTCTTCTCGAGTTTCAAAACAGGAACAAGTTCAATATCAAAACATTCAATAAATAGTAGAAAGCAACATGTAGCTATGCTCAAACAATGATCATGCAGAGAGATCAGGTAGAGAGTTACAGCAAATAAGCAGGTAAAATGGTGTAGTATCCACAAAAGCCATGATCCTGACTTCCCCTAAGTACATTGGCTACAGAGCTTAGCCAATCAGGATACAGGATGATGCAATACAGTCTTAAAGCAATATAATACCTTTCTGACTGCAAACAGACATTGTTGATTTATATATTGCCTGACCAACTAGTTAGACAAATAACCATTTCCTAACAGCAGTCCTAAAATATTTAGTAAGCACAATTTATATACTAATGGTTTGTTCTTCTCTAAAGATATTTAGTTTCTGCATTCATTAATTTTCCTACAAAATATACAGAGAGATGATTAGCAGCAGATGGAATTTAAGAGAGGTTAAGTATTTTCAAAAGCAACTTTTGCCATAGATAAGAATATAACTATACATAGAACCACTTTCCCTAAAGGTGTATTGTCACATTTTTCTGTTGGCCTACTTTTATTACCTACCATTATAGGAACTAAATGGGAAATTGCCTCCCAACCTTCATTGTCCTATGTAATGGGGAAAAGGAATATTTACAGGGATTGGAGTGGAAAAAGAAATATTCCATCTAAATTTCTGAACACCATGTTGATCAGTTTCGAAGGTGTTTTCAGACTCAGAGTTGTAAAAATGTGTATGCACTGTAATACAGGGAGTCCTTGCTTGGTTACTAAGCAGAAAATCGTGTGGTCACTAAGGTAGTTAAGTTAACCAATATGATTTTACTTCTGCCTTCTGTATTTTTTATTAAATGTAGGTACCACCCTTCTCACTCTCAGTGTAAAATAAACTGTGCTTGTTGCAAGCAAATTGCAGAGTATGCAAACAGTGATTACGTGACTGAAGAATGCTGTGGCAGACATAAATGCACACCAATTGCTAAGCATGGAAAAGCAATCATTTGATTCTACAACCGTGTCATGATTGTAAATGCAAGGATTGGTCACAATCCTTGCATTTTTAGCACTGTCGTAACTTTGAACAGTTGCTGCATGAAGCACTTGGTAAGCAAGGATCACCTTTAAAGGTGTGGGTGGGTTCTACTTATCTTCACTACCGGTTCACAACAGGATCACATGCCTTGCTTCTGCGCATGCGCAGATCACTGATGACTACATCCAGGGCAGTGGGCGGGGCCTCCCTCCGGTTTTACTACCGGTTCTTGCAACCGGTCCAAACCAGGGGTAATCTGTTGTGGCCCCGTCCTCTGAGCCTATCCCATTGGAGGAAGGAAGCTCTGAGCATGAGGAAGAGGAGCCAGCCAGATCTCCCAGCCCCCCCCTCTGGCACCGTCTCAGGTGCCAGCTGAAAGAGAGCAAAGTAGTGGGGAAACAGGTGTCTCAGAGGAGAGTGAGGGAGAGACGTCATTCCTGGACGCACGTCAACGAAGGCGAGATAAGCGCTTGCAGCAGCTGAGGAGACGGGCGAGGGAATAGGCCTGAGTCACTGGACTTGAGTCACAGGACCAATGAGTCACTGGACCACACCCCAGAGACTATATAAGACAGGGTGGTGGTCAATGATCCCTGTGACGAACAATAACTCAATCTGGTAGTCATTGGAGCTAAAAGAACGGATTTTGGCAAAGCTACGTATGTGATTTTCTTTCTGTGAACTATTAAAGCACTTGGCAGACGGTGTGCATATCGCTGCCAAGTTAGAGATAAGAACTGTGGTGTGTGCCAAGTGCTTCTTTAACCCTCAACTGGCTGTGTTTTTGTGGGTGTATGTAGAGGGGGACAGATCATAATCCACCACTGCACCTGACCCTAAAGATAACCATTTTTAATGATGAATCTTCCAATGACCTTAAACCACTATGTTTATTGTCCTTGACTTTTGGCATGCTGACACAAGAAAATGGGAACCATAAACTCAATATATTTGAAGATATAATATTGGGAGAGTCTATACTAATGTCTTTGATGCTATGAAATAATTCTTGGGAGTGTTGGGTTTCTAGTTATGTTGCAGGTGATGGAGGGTTGGCCTATAGATTCTAAGACCATCTAACAAATGGGTACATGCAGAAATCTGCAAATGCTAATATGTGATCATGCTCAAAAGCCAAGTGATACCTTTGAAACGGCACAAAGGAACAATATACAATGCTAAAGCCATCTGTTTTGCAAAGTGTATAAATCTGGCAGTACTTTTGCAACTTAAAAGCTTTTGTTTCTGTTGTACTAATAACTTAGGGGAATGGCAATTCTTCAATCTTTTAAGGGGAAGATTTAAAATATGAAGCATACAGATGAAGGCATAACATGATAGGGAAGAAATAAAATAAGGGAGTTTAATTTGATTGATTTGGGCAAGGAATAAAGCAAGGGTGAGCAACGATTTTTTAGTTGGTGGGCGAACTTGATAATGAGAGAGGAAAGACTGCAAGGAGCAAGTGATAATGCAAAGGAAAGAGAATCAAGCCAGATGTGTGGGTCGACTTGGGATTTTTCATTTTGCGTGTCTATATGTGGGAAGATATTGTATTTCACACAAAGAAAGCCAATAAAAGTACAATATGCCACGAGTTTCAAGAGATAAATGACAAAGCTGAAAATCAAGAATATGAAAAAAAATGTGAAATGGGACTATATAACAATAAACACAGGAGCATGTGTGCCTAATGTGTAAATAAAAGTATTTAAAGTACTTATCCCATACTCAGCTGGACTACAGATAGGAAGATTTCGTTTCTTTTGGAAAGTAAACAGTTACAGAAACCAATAGCAGAGTATATTCTAAAATAAATGATACATGCACACTATACCGAGAATAAATACATGACTTTGTAATCAGTTGCAGTTTAGATTATGAAAATATTAAAGTATTTTTGAATGGACATCTATACTTGTGAATATATTTAATATACTGTGAATCTAGTAGATTTGTATTAGTTATTTTTTTAATGGCTACTTTATAACTATGTTGTATTTAATGCACAGTCAGAATTTAATAAGCAGAAGAGGGTCCTCTAGGCGTCGTACCATTTTTGTCTACAATAAATACATGCTTTTTTAGCTACTGCTGAGCTATGAGCAGATCTTCTCTTTATACAACTGTGATCTATCTGGTACCTGAAAGACATCTGATGCCATATCATGCTGTTATTGGGAATTCATTTTTTCATAGTGGTGATCTCTGTGAGAAATTGTTCTTTATGATTTACCTCCTTGATTGTCTTTGCTGGGATTGGCTGGCCAAAGTTAAAATAAGAAAAAAGATAAATCCATTTGTTTCAGAAAATCCCTTCCTTCCTTCCTTCCTTCCTTCCTTCCTTCCTTCCTTCCTTCCTTCCTTCCTTCCTTCCTTCCTATTTCTTGCTTTCTTTTTCCTTTCTCCAATATGTGAGGCTAGAGATCATTGTGTTTTGGTTTTGTTTGAACACCTCTTTTGTTTAAAAGGCAGCTGTAGGATATAGTTTAAGTAGAAGATGCAGTGTGGGATCCAGGAACAGGATCAATAATCAATTTGGTGAGTACTCTGAAGCATTTTTTTTAAAGAGGGTGGTGGAGATGGTCAGACCTACTCCGTCAAAACCAGAAACTTAGTAAATTACTTGCTTTTTCCAATCACATCCACATAGAGGCATATGAATTATGAACTAAGTAACAACTTCCTTAGGCCCCAAAGCTGGGGGACTCAATTAGAAAGACTGAAGATAAAGATTAAAGTTTTTATATCTCAATTTGCAATAATACATACATTCACAAGAGAGTCTGAATTAGTTAGCTTGGCTGACTCTTTGTCATTTGCAGGTTCCCCTTGGAATATTTAATAAAATTTGTTGACCATTCAGTCCCATCTACTGAATCTCAGTTCTGTCTTCTAGATGCAATTAAACTTTGCCCCTTTATATTCTTAAGAGAGTTCTGATATGGCCAATGAAAAATAGGCCTACTGCTGAAATTCCCATATGTCAGACTTTGGATTAATATGGAAGGCTGAACTTTCACACAACAGTTCACTATTTATTCATTCTTCATTTTCTGGCAGGCTAATTAAAGATGCAATTCTTTTGTTAAAGATGCAGAGGAAATGATAGAAACTTCTGTGTGATTTTATGCTATAGCAACTTTCATTTTGTGTATTCCCACAATAATTTATAGAAAGACTATATATGCCAAACTACTTCAATTAATATAATTCATAAGTTATCTGTCAAGCATATATAAGATAACAGGTAAAAGTATAAACATAATTTGAATACATAAAAAGAGTAAGTAAAAAGGAATATTAGGACAGGGCATGCTGGTGCACTTATGCACGCCCCTTACAGACTTCTTAGGAATGAGGTGAGGTCAACAGTAAACAGTTTAAGGTTAAAGTTTTGGGGGGTTGGGGAAGAAACTACAGAGTCAGGTAGTGCATTCCAGGCATTGACCACTCTGATACTGAATTAATATTTTCTGCAATCAAGTTTGGAGCAGTTTACCTTGAGTTTGTTTCTATTATTTGCTCATGTATTGTTGTGGTGGAAGCTGAAGTAGTCATTGACAGGAAGGACATTGTGGCAGATAATTTTATGTACTGTGCTTAGGTCAGACTGAGGTCGGCGTAGTTCTAAGTTGTCTAAGCCCAAAATTTGGAGTCTGGTGGCACAAGGTATTTTATTGCAGTTAGAGGAATGGAGGACTCTTCTCATAAAATATCTCTGGACTTTCTCGATTGTATTTATGTCTGATAGGCAGTGCAGGTTCTTGTATTCAAGCAAATGTTTTGTTATTCTCTAGTTAGTAGTACATTACCAGAGAAGAAGCTACACAAGATTAGGTTAACAACTCTTAATGCCTTTTTGGCAATGTTGTTACAGTGGGCTCAGGCACTTAGATCTTTAGAAATGAGTACTCAAAGGTCCTTGACAGAATGAGGGTTATCTACAAGGTCATGTCCATCTAATTTGTATTTTATGTTTTGATATTTTTCACCAATGTGCAAGACAGAGCATTTGTTGGTTGAGATTTGAAGTTGCCACTTGTTAGACCAATTCCATCTGATTCCATCTGATTATTTTTTGAAGGGGCAATGTTACTTTTTGCATGGCATCACCAATTAACTTTGACTATTAAATGGCTCTTTACTATTTCTCATCCACTACCAAAAAAAAAAAGTCTCAGAAGTACGCTGACTGCAAGCAATTATCTTTATACTTTCAGGGGTGGACTTCAAAAATTTTAGCAAGGGGTTCTCTGCCTGGTTGCTGGGTGGGCATGGGCATGGTGGGTATGGCCTAGTCGGCCTCCTGCAACACGGTGGGGGGGGAGGCATTTTTGCCCTCCCCAGGCTCCGGAGGCTTTCTTCGAGCCTCCAGGAGGATGAAAACAACCTCCCCAGGCTCTGGAGGCCCTCTGGAGGCAAGAAATGAGCCCATTTCTGGCCTTCTCAAACTTCCAGTAGACCCATTTTTTGCCCTCCCCCAGCCTCCACATGTGCCCTGTACTTGCCTGCATCCAAAACAAGCCACCTGGGGACTCCTGGGAGGGGAGGGCTAAAGCCAGCCAGGAGTGAGATTTCGGGGTTCTCGAACTGCACAGAATCTTAGCTAGAGGTTCTCCTGAACCCCTGTGAACCCCCAGCAGCCCACCCCTACAACTCTCCTAATAAACCTGTTTTAGGGTTTATTAAAAATTAAGGTTGCTTACTTGAGAAAAGGTAGCATAGAAGGGAGAAATAGAGGTAAGGAAATGAGGAAGTACATACAGATCTATAAATGCTGTTGAATTTCAGCTCCCAATATTCAGGAAGGGAACCTGACAACCACAAATTAATTGTTTAAACTGATTAAAAGAATGGGCAAGCCTTCTAACAGCTCAAGATCCAGTTTTTAATATTGAAGCATTTCTGTGTGAATATGGCAAAAAATCTAGAGTTAAAAATGAAACTCCAAAGGAGAAAACCAAGGCTCAGAAGGCAAGATCCCTTAGAAATGGCAGAATCAGAGGAAAAGAGAAGAGAAGAGAATCAGGGAAAGGAGACCTTTGGGAAAGCAAAGGAGGCTGGAAAGGCAAGATGATCTCTTACTACTGTGGCAAAACAGAAAATTGGACTAAGGTCTTTCCCAAGAAAATGTCCGAAAGCACCACCTTAGCTCTCCAACAGTTTCCAGCAAAAAGATAAATAGCACTGATAGAAATCAATAAAAAGGAATAATTTAGCATGTGGAAACTTGTCAATGTTACACAGAATGCCAACACATAAAAACTAAATTGAAGCTTTGTTTTTCTTTGCTGTGTTACCGTGTTTTCCCGAAAATAAGACCCTGTCTTATATTTTTTTGAACCCTTAAATAAGCATTTGGCCTTATTGCCATGCACTCAAAAGCCCGATTGGCCTTATTATCAGGGGATGTCTTATTTTGGGGGGGGGGGGGAAACAGGGTAATTAAAAACAAACTCATTCAGATGTAGTATCCTGTATGCTGTGTGCTAATCCAATCCTGTGAATCCATCCCATAGAGGATACAAGTTTCTTGATTAGTGGGACAAATAAACTAAATAAAAATCAAATGTTCTTATACTTAATTTATGGAATTTATGCCCACAGGATATGGGGAGGATAGCAGTTAAATGGCTTTAGAGTGGAATTAAAATTAATTCCTAGAGGATAATATGTTTCTACCAGTATATATAGTTACCTGTAAGGAAGTCAAAATCTCCTTTGAAGTCTATCTATATTAACTTATTATGCAGAACAACAAAGGGCATGTCTATAATTTACAGATGAAAAGTTGCAGTCCTTCTTAGTAGTTCCGCATGTTTCCAACCTATATGGTCCTGAGCTTTCTTTTGCCAGTTGGGCTCTCAATACTTGCTGATATTGTCGATCTATCTTGATTTAGGTCTCTTTCATGGACACTTTTTATCGAGTGGAATCCATTCTATGACTAACTTCAGTTCTTCTTGCTGTGACCAGCCCATTTCCATTTCAATTCTTTTATTCTCTTGATGATATCGTATACTTTAATTTGTTCTCTAATCCATGTGCAGGTCTTTCTATCTTGTCTTGTAATGCTGAGCATGTATCTTTCCATGGCATTTGTGCAACTATTATGATTTTGTATCTATTATGAAGTTAGTATCCATGTTAGTTTCTGATTCCGTTCCCATAAATTAAAAGGGATTAGCAAAAAAAAATAATCAAATAGAAATAAATCAGCCTCTAAATAGAATTACAAAATAGTCTACATACCAAAGATCCAAAACTATCAGTGCTGACTCAGAGAACATATCTTATTCTTGTTTTGTTTTCTTCTCATTCTTATCCTTTACATAAATATTTGTGGATCAAATCTATAAAAAAGATATATTACCTATATTCTGTAGCACTTGTACATTAAAGTCTGCCAGTCTAATTTTTTTTTTTTTTTTGTATTTGAGGAATTAACTTTTGTCAGATAATAAGAGAGAAAAAAATCCCACAAATTCATGTCTTGCTTCCTTGCATTTCTGTAAATGCTTTAAACTGAGATTTACTAAGAGACCTTCTGCTGTTTAGGTATTCATTTAAAGCATTTATATAGCCACTCATTGTACACTAAACTTTGGACAGCGCCCAATCAAGAATTAAAACAACATAAAAACCATATTCAAAATATTAACACCATAAAGATGAAAAATAAAAACTTGGCACCAAGTCAAGCTTCCAACATGCAGTCAGCTCATCCTTTTCCAGTGTTTGGGGTACTAAGTACTTTTCAGGAGGCTATTAGGGCAGAGACCTGCCAAACCTGGTCAAACCCTGCCAAAAGATGTTCCATAGGGCAGGGGCTACCACAAAAAAGGCACAATTCTTAGCTCCCATAAGGTAACAAAAGGGAAGTTTTACTAGGAGCTGTCCAACCCATCCCTGGTAGGATGGGTAGATGTTCTTAAGGAAAGGCGGCCCCACAGATAATCTGCTCCTATACCATATAGTGCCTTAAAAGTGATAAACAGCACTGTGAAATGACCTGGAAGGAAACTGAAAGCTGGTGTAGCTTGCACAACATAAGTGTTAAATTATAAAACTAGGGGCACCTATCACTACGCATACCAGTTTCCAGTTGAATCTTCTGGATGATTTTCAAGGGCAGGCCCCTGTACACCATATTGCAGTAAGCCAAATAAGAGATGAACATGGCATGAGCGACCACACAACCCCACATATCCTCCACAACATACTATAATTCTCAAAACAGCTGAGAACATAACCCCTGCATCCATCTTGATGCCATCTTGACTGCTGGAGCTTCACTGTTGAGTCACTTCACCCTGCCATGCTATTGTTTAAAAAATAAAACATTTTTGTAATGTTTAATAAAACATTGAACAACTGATAGTCATAATTCTGAAATGCAATGGTCTTATGCATATTAAAAATAGAAGGATGGAAATACCAGGCTTATTTATAAATATATGCAAATTTTTAACAAATCCCAGGTTTTAGTCAGGAGGCTTAATTAAACTTTTCCCAACCTGATATTCTCCAGATATCTTGAGACTACAGAACCCAGAATGCATACCCAATAAGATCCATTCATATATTAACTAGAATTTTCTCATAGCATTTTACTACTGTGAGCATCTGCTAAAGCTTATCACCAACCTCAGTTGAACAACAAAAGCATTTTTGTTGTTTAATAACTACTGTTGACACATAACAGTAAATGATGACTGAGTAAAGTGGATGTTTTAGATGTCTTTTGTACCATCAGTTGTTGGGCAACTGATTCAATTGGCTTTTGATTGATTTTTTATAATCTGCACATTTTCCCTTCAGACAATGCTTTTGTTTTGAGAAAACTGCTTTCTTGGCACTCAAAGAACTATATTTTATACTTGAGCAGAAGGAATCTAATGCTTCTCTTAAAAGATATTAGATCTTTTACCTTTTTCTCCACCCCCCTCCTTTTCTTTATTCTTACATTGTGCCTGTTGAATTTCTACCTGAAATTTACAAAAGGTACTGTGTATATGTCAGGAAAATACACACTGATAACTTGTAAATGGAACTGCTAGAATTACAGATACAAAATTTAGCCTTTTTACTTCTGGTTTTAATAGCAATACAAAATCAAAATCTGAACAATTGAAGGTGCTAATTAGCTTGGTATCAAAAGCTTCCATTTCTGATACCTGCACATTCAACTCTCATTAAGGGCAAGAAAGGAAACAAGGTGGTTGTTTTTGAACTGTTTGGTTGGAAATCTTATTGATTTCTTCTCATAGGTAGACATATGGTGAGATACCAGAAGACAGTTTACTCTTTACACATCTCAGACTCATAGTAGGTCATTAGCAAGCATAGCAGCCTGGAGCAAATTGCTCCATCTTCCATTTTCACATTAGGGGTGAGTTAAAACAATGGATTTCTATCAACGTCATTCCACCTGTTGCCCTTATGCCAACAGGAAGAATAGCTAAATAACAGAAATTGTCTCCTTATTGACAAAAAATGTATTGCATTAGTGAAATAGATGCTTTTGGGAAACCTAGAATGAAGTAAAAAGGCTTTTCCTTTTTTGTCTACATTTGAGACACCAAATATGAAGAAGACTAGACTTCCTAAATCTTTTACATTATACAAAGAAGGGATATGGCTCAGTGATAGTCCATTACACAAGCTTTACTGTGTATTCCAAGTGTTCATTCTCTACTAGGACCTACTAGCTGAAAAATCTCAATTGGCATAGCTGGACAACATCTCTAACTCAGAGAACCCTAGAAGTTATTGTCAGTCCAAGGGGAAAATACCAGACTAAGTCAATGGTTGAAATCTGTTGCATGTTTTCAATTTGTAAACAAACAATTTTGATAGGCACAGAGCTTTTAAACATTCTCTTAAATGCCATTAATTACAACCCATTTTTTATCAATGTATTTGTTAGATGTATGCCCTGCTTTAAATCTAAAGAGCTCAAATGTATTTAGCACAAGAGCACTGTGGGGGTAGTTAAGGCTGGTCATGACTGATCCCAAATACCTAAAGAGTTTCCATGACTGAATAAAGTATTCCTATCAAAGTTACACTGTTCTATCCAGCTGGTTGTGTCAAGTGTTTATCAAGCTGTGCTAAGCTTCATGAGTCAAAGCGCTGCTATGGTGATGCTTTGACTGAAGCACCCCTTCATAGTTGCTTCATGAAACAATCCACCCCTTTGCTTCCATAGAAGGAAGTGAAGTGGTTTTGTTGTTTGCTTTACTTGCTTGGAGGACTCCTCCTAGGCATTCAATAGGCAGAAAAGATTTCTGCACATGTGCTTTAGGAGATGCCCTTGGAATGGCATGAAGTGCCTTGATAAGGAAAATAACATAATCAGTGTGCTTCACTGTATAAATCACAATGCCTCATCTGTGCAAAGCACCTCATTAAGGTGAATTTCAGCTGCCTCAATATATGGAGAGATGAATGAAGGGCTTTAGGAATAATGCTATTAGCAAGTTAGTGGTCAGAAATAACGGCACAGAATGATGTATTATTTTTTCAGTGAAGTCAGTGGAAGCTGTTGTTTCCTGCACGGATGAGTGCCTAGGATTGCTAAGCATGTCTAAGTGTTTTTAAATGGTTAAAAGGAATGGCCACTCTTGCTTTGAAACCAATTTCCAAAATATCTGAGAACATCAATAGAAAATCACCTATTGGTTGAAGATTACAACTGTCTCTAGAAGCAGTTCACGGAAGGGCGGAAGCAACTGGCTAAACTGAAGCTTCATCTAAAAGAGATAGAAGATCTGGATTCTGCAGTGACAGTTCCTCTGAACAGTTTGTCTACTACCTTCAAGGCGGTCCAGCAGAACCTGGAAGAAGCTGGCTGCCTCTTGAACCTTCTCTGGAGGGTCTCCTTGCCAATGAAAGTGGTCCACACTGCTGCTTACTCACTTCAGGATGAAAGTCTGAAGTCTTTCAAGTCTGAGGTCATAAACTCCGTCGGAAAGTGACTGAATAGGAGAAGAAGCTCTACAGCATGGCCAGGCACCTGTATTCCACCAACCAACTCAAAGAAAACCTGAGGAGGGTCATCATAGATCAATTGGCATTAACACACAATGTTTTAAAAAAGGCCAGAGGAAACCTTGAAGTTCAGCCATCAGACAACAAAGCCACACCTTCCAGCCTCATCAAGAAGAGGGTTTAAGCGAAGGCAGTAAAGACCCATTTTCATTTTGCCGGGAAAAAAAATCACTTATTGAGTCAAGGTGGCTCTAGATGCCCAAAATGTGAGGTTACTTTTCTTCATTTTAAAATTTATTTTCATTGGTCTCCTTCAGCCCTTCAGCAGCTAAGCAGTTCTTTTATTCATTGAGCAGAATTCATGAAATGTTCTAGTACATGCTTTGCAGCTGGTGTAGAACTTTTCTGATTCAGCTTCAACCTATGCCAGCACATTATCAAAAAGGAAATGTACAGATAAATCGTGATATTTCTATATAACAATAAACCTTCTTATAAGAATAACATTACACCAAGATTCTTTTTGTGACCTATACACCCAATTTTAACTGCACATCATTCTCATCAATTAACTAAAAAAGTAAAGATGCCCTTGAGTTGAATCCAAATATTCTAGTAGTATTCATGCAGTTTTCTTGGTCAGCAATTGTGTTCTAATTTTTCCAACATCCCAGTCTATCCAATGGCCTTGGAATTTCCATATAATTCCTCCAATCATATACAAATCTAGATTAACTACTGGGACGTACAAACAAAAGCACCTTGAGAGTTGGGGCGATTTTATTATATTCTACCAAGCATCATGCATATTAATGACATTATATAAATAATAAATAATAATGCAGATTTTGAACTCAGCAATTAGTGCTCTGTGAAGCAGCTGGACTGCCAGCAAGGGTTGGGTACTGGAAATATTTTATGCCATTGATTATGGGACTTCACCGCCCCTCAATCTGTTCATGAGCAAAACTTAAAATATTGGTGTTTAGTGCAGATACAAGAAACCAAAAGCAAAGTAAAAGATTTCTATATGGTTAGGTGAGTGACATGCAATTTTTAGATCACCAGCAGCCCTCCACTCTAGTTATGTAATTTCCAGAACCCCTTTCCTAAGATCATGCTGCTGAAATTTGGCAGTAAACCATATTTGAGCAAAATATTTTCTTTTAAAAGAAATAAATCAAAAAATAATGCATTTAGTCACTATTTGGAGATATTATCACATTACTGCTACATCTCCCCTGGTCCTCAGAGGATAAACAAATTAATAATATGAAGGGTAGCTTCTAGCTGAAAAACATTTGCTTATTACTTTTTTTTACAACAAACATACATAAAGCTTACTTCTTATCTTACAACATTTTCTTTTAGACAGGAGGCACACAACTTGATGCCTTCCTGTTTACTCCAGGGATTAGTTTGGGACTATAAATCTGAGCATCCCTAATGGAAAAATGTTGATAAATGCTTCAGCTCTGGAAACACTACAAGTCATGCTCTTTTACTTGAACTGCAAAGAGAGTCACATCCTATTAAATAATCAGGGCAGCTTTGGTCGTTTCCCCACGTTTTGTGGACCTGCAAAGAAGACCTTTCTGGTGAACTTGCAGTAAAATGATTTCACTAGCAAACCTGGAAGCTATCCTGGTAGAAGTGTTTTCTGTGCATGTCCAGACATTGGTAAATGACATGGGGAAAAACTCAAAGCAGCCATGCTGAAACTTTGGTCAATCCAGTTGATTTGTATAACCCTGGAGCAGCAAGATATGTGGGGCTCTGTTTGCCCTCATTAACTCTCTCAGCCGTGAATGGATCCTTCAGTTTTTATTTCCTTTTTTGAAAATGAGATTTGACACTAACTTTGTATATGTCTTGTGAAACTGGATGACATTTGGAGATAAATTTGTTCATACTGGAAATATATTACTATGGAAATATATTACCAAGTGAACAATCACTTAAATATGAGTCAGTAGTGTGCGGCGGCAGCTAAAAAAGCTAATGCAATCCTTAGTTGTATAAACAGAAGCATAGAATCAAAATCATGTGAAGTATTAGTACTGCTTTATACAACCTTATAAATATTGCATCCAGGTTTGGTCATCACGTTACAAAAAACATGTTGAGACTTTGGAAAAAGTGCAAAGAAGAGCAACTAAGATGATTAAAGGCTTGGAGATAAAACGTATAAAGAATAGTTGCAGGATTTGGGTTTGGCTAGTCTAGAGAAAAGAAGGACTAGAGTGGACATGATAGCAGTATTCCAAAACACCAGAGGGCAGGACAAGAAACAATGGATGGAGACTAATCAAGGAGAGAAGCAACCTGGAATTAAGGAAAAACTTCCTAACAATTAACCAGTAGAACAGCTTGTCCTCAGAAATTGTGGGTGCTTCATCACTGGAGTTTTTAAGAAGAGACTGGACAGTCACTTGTCTGAAATTTTATAGGGTCTCCTGCTTAGGCTTGGATTAGAAGACCTCCAAGATCCCTTCTAGCTCTATTTCATTCTGATTCCATTCTGATTCTGGTTCAAATGAATGATTTCAGGGCTTTTTGTGCAAGACCAACATTTACATTAGAAGAAATTGCCCTCTCTGTGTAAAATAATATGTATTTTCCTCCACCCACTTGGATTTTTGGTGGAGTTGTTAAGAAAGTGATATGTTGCATAGACATGACATTACAAGAGCTGCAAAACAGTTGAAGTATAGCAGTAGTAGTTCTTCTGAAAGGGAATCTTCAGAGTTTTTTGAAGGGAGAACAATTCATTTCTCTCTTGCTGCTGCTGGTAATTTGTATGAAAATGGCAAATGCCATGGCTGTGTCTCAAATAAAAAAAACCTCTGAAAAATATGAAAAGGAGAGATGCTGGGACTAGCAGTTATGATAAATGAAAAACAGTTGAAAGGTTTTTGTGTTCTGCTCAGTTGGCCATAGGAAGTCCAATAAGATGGATGGGTTAGGCATAAAAAACATATAGTGCCAGAGACAGAAGGGCTCAAATACCCAGAATTTTCAAGCAATACTCAAAAGTGCTCAGACCTCAAGAATTCTCCCAGTTCTCAGTTAATGTTTCTGCTCTTCGGGGAGGAAAAAAAACAGAACATCTTGCAATACTGGATATGACTTCAATACCCTCTTTTAATTCACAGTGATTGGATCATTCTGTTAGCATCAGAACAGAATCTAAAGCTATCAATCTCAAAACTGCATCACTTTTCTGTTTCCTTTCTATTTGAAGTTTTCTTTGAATGAAATGTGTGGGTAAGATTAGACTTTGCAGCTACACCATGGCTGTTTTTCCAGGCCATTTTTTTAAAAAAAATAGATTTATATACCGCCTTTCTCCGGAGACTCAGGGCGGCTTACAATGCGTTAAGCAATAGCCTTCATACTTTTGTATATTTTATACAAAGTCAGTTTATTTCCCCCACAAACTGGGTCCTCAATTTACCTACCTTAGAAAGGATGGAAGGCTGAGTCAACCTTGAGCCTGGTGAGATTCGAACTTGCAATAATTGCAGACAGCTGAATGTTAATAACAGGCTTTTTAGTCTGTTGAGCTATCCGTGATGAATTCCCAAATTATTAACAAAATTTCAAATATGTTCAGATTAGGATTTGGTGAATTTTGGAAGAGCTATCTGGACTAGGAGATAATTTGCAATCTGTTTATTAGTTTTAGTCCTATAACACCATAGTGATTTATGTACTAAAAGACTAAAATTTCAACTAAGAAATTAGCCATTAATTGGTTTATTTGGTCTAATTCACCTCTGGTTTTTTTTTTAAGGACCATTCAGTTGTTTACCAACTTTATAGTAAGGCAGCTTTTATTCACTATATATACTCTCGGCACAAGCTCTCAGATTTGCTCTAGGTATAATTTCAGATGTTGTTGCAAGGAAATTCAAACATCACATATATGCAATTTGTTAAAATTGAAATGAAGCAATTTCAATGTCGACTAAGATAAATGATGATAAATGTCCTTAACTAAATCTCAAGAGTATCCAAGCTACAGTATTATTTTACCCTTCCTTAAAATACAACTATTTAAATAATGACACAAGGATAACATCTGGGTAACCCCCAAATCTGTGCAATTTGACTTTCTATTTGGGATTCAACCAAATTTGAAGTAAGCTCATGATTAAAAGAATAAGACTATGAAGGTTAAATTTCCTGCCATGTTAAACTTGCTTTGAAAGATCTTGAATCGTGATGATTCACACATGCAGTGAGTAATGACATGTCACTCTGTTGTCATCTCTACCCTTTTGGGAGACTTTCATATGGGCTCTGAACTTCCCATGATATCATCAGTGCTTGAGAGCTGAGAAGAGAGTCATTGATTTTCTGCTTCTGTCCTAGTTTGTCAGAAACAAGATCAAAACTTATCTTTTTCTTTTACAGCCCTAGAGTCTGCTGACCTTATGAGCAGTTCATTTCCCCATTGGTTGAAACTTCTTTTCTCACTCTACCTCCTGGCTCTCAGTTTCAGTATTCTGTTGCTAGTGCCTGTCTATCTATCTGTCAGTCTGTATATAAGCAGTGGAACTCCTGCTTTCCCCTCTCCCCTGCTATCCACCATAACAGCATACAGACATGTTTAGACATATGGGAAGAGAATTCTGAGGATAGCTGGAAAAAACATCTGGTTTAGAGATTTGGAAAAAATATTTTTAGAAGTGTTGGAAGAAATATCCATCTGGGTTCAGTTCCAAGTGGGGAGAAAGACACTGGGAATATGGTGGCTATTTGGAAAGATGGTTTTAATGGTGGACAGATTCACATGCCTTGAAGATCTTGGGTGAAGGAAAAAAGGGAAGAGATGCTGAGAGTGCCTGAGTTTTATACCCTCCCTGAGCTTTTGAATTTGTGCTTGTATTCTGATTGGTTGTCAGACTTCCATGGGGCCATGCAGGGGTAACTTTGTAGGTTGTGTTTTTGAGTCCCAAGCTTGGTTGAGCCCTGCTGGGTGATAATGTAATGAAGGGGCTTTGGGCAATTCCTATTATGGCTCTGCTTGAAGGAGGTAGATCTTTGTTATATAGAATAGACTGGCCCAGGTCTTAATGGGCGATTGATAAAAGGGGGAGGGGCTGAGTTTCTGCCTTCCTTTTAGGGAAATATTCTGCCCTTTCAATATTTCCTAAAATATCTCATTTTCCTAGGAGAGGAGCAGTGCTAACTTCCTACAAAGGAAAGCTATACTTTTAAAACTTTTAAAAGACTTATGGTTTTTTGTTTTGTTTTGTTTTTTTGCATTTTATGCAGAAGCCAGGGTGTTAGCTTATTTTTATATGTGTCTTGTTGCTGTCACTCAAAACTTTGATTCAAATATTTTGTCAATACTGAAGATTTCTGTCTTGGTTTTGTGGCATTGCTCTTGAATAATGCATCCATTCATAATAAAATAATCCCCATCCATGGATAAATGAGCCAGCCTGAAATGTATTATTGGGACATAAGTGAATGGACTTAGTAGCGTTCACCCTACCTAGTTCTACCCATCCAAAGACATGGTTAAGCACTGATTTAGACTGAAGTGTTTAGACTAAGTGTTTAGTCTTTGCATTTATAGAAATCCCATCATACTTCCAAAGAAATCCATCTGTTCTGGCTTCACATTTCAGATTTGGTGATGTATCATAAAGACAGGACTTGGATGTTTTTGGTGTATCATTTGGTGTATCATTTGGTGTATCATTTCCACTATGTAGAAAGATCAATCTCCTAAATTGATCTTCTTGAGATAATTTCAGACTTCATGGAGAACCCTATGTAGTCTGTTTTAGAAAAACACAACTTGGATGATAAACCTCTTCTTCCTGCATCACCATGATCACCATGAGGCTGTTTCAGTTTGTCACTGGCCCAATACATTTGATAGTTCATACTTTGGACTTGATTTTTTTTTTTTTTTTTTTGCTGAGAGGAAAGGAGGTGCTCTGAGTTCGATGGATTGGCAGTGACTTATCCTTATTAAAACTGTCTGTCTTGAAAGAGATATGAAATCCTAAATGTACTGGGGGATTTCACAGATGACAACTCCTGAGCGCTGTCACAGTGAAAAGAATTTGCTAAATACTTTGAGGCAAATTTCTTGCATCCACTTGAAACTTTATGTCATACTTGTAGCTGTTCTTGGGAAAATATGAGGAGCACATCTAGTCATATTTCAGTTTCACTGTCCCCATGCTTCATTTAATATGCCTAAATCTATATAGACAACCCTATGTAGTTCAATATTTGTCCATCATAATTATTAAGATCAAGTGGAGAAGGTTTGATATGGTAGGTTCATAGAATAATAAATGCCTTCAGGTTGCTCCTTCCAGCTTTTAAAGAGAACATACTTAAATTGTACTTCCTAATTATTACATTCTTGGATTCAGAAGTATACCACTACAAATATTCTCCTTCATCAGTATTGTACTAGATGTATATATAGCCACAAAGGTATTATGGGTTGGTGATGCACAGCTCTAAGAACAGGAGTTTTTGTTTTTGTTTAGCATATTCCATACAAAAGGCAGTTCTTGTTCTTGTTATAATATAAAAGCATAATTATGGCATTATTCTGATTATGTGATCACACCCACACAATTATTTTTGGCATTACAGGTTTGTTATGGCTCCCATTGGCACTGTTGTGTACTATTGTCCTTCATAAAAAAGGACACAACATTGCCAATGGGAGCCATTGAATTCTCTACTGAATTTTAGCCACTGCTATTTTGAATTAGTAATGTTACTTTGTTTTTTTTTAATTTTATAGATTTCATGGACTCTAAGATGTCCTGAAAGCCTTAAAATAGTGGAAAGACTATAAATCAATAAAATAAATTACACTGTTCTATATTAAAATAAAATCAAGCTAGATTGTATGTAACTCAAAAGAAAATTTATATTCTTAAAAGCCTGATAACGTACTATTATCTTACTCAAAATATATGACTATTGGTTTTTCCAACTTATATCTAACTGCAGCACAAACATACCACAACACAGACTGGATCACCTGATCCAGTTCAGACTGGATCAGGTGATCTGGTAGCGATTATGGCCAATAGTTCAGAGAACCGGTAGCGATGGTGGCTCAAGGCTCCGCCCATCCACTCGGGTGTCATTACTTCCTAGTTTTAACCAGGAAGTAATGTGTTTTGTGCATGCGCAGAGGGTCTACATGCACATGTGATGTTCGCGGCATATGCACTTCCGAACCAGTAAGGAAGGTAAGTAGATTTCACCCCTACCACAACATCCTATTTTTTTCTGCCCTGTTATCATCATGATGTCTTCATCTCATCCTCAACCCCTATTTGAGGCAACTTAAAGGCATCCTTAGTTGTTTCAGTGTTGACAGAGGTGGGGGTTTTTTTAAAGCAAGCAATACATCAGGTTGCATCTTTCCATTGCTTTAGGTAGGTGATGCACTTAACTGACTATTTCATTAATTTTGCAGTCAGGTTAAGTGCAAAGGGGAATAGAATTAGCCCAGCACTTATTCTGCTCTAAACATTCTCTTCTCCTCCAGCCCTTGAGCATTGTCTTACAAGCCTGTTCTGTTTAGGATGTCAGAAGAGTCTCTAGATATTCCATATTGTATTCCACCAGGTCACAAATTTATCCCCAACTTGGAGACTTAAATCACCTTGAATAGCAATTAGGCTGCAGTAAGTATGGCGATCTAGTGGATTTATTTATTGTCAAAATCTGCTTTCTTCCTGAGCCGCAGGTTCAGGCATATTAAGGAAAATATATTGTGAATGTTTTCCAACTGTTTGGTGTTATTTGGTGGAAGGAGATGGAAACAAGAAAAGATACTGCACTTATTCTCAATCTGCACTTATTCTGGATATTCTGAACTGAACTATTTTGAACAGGGTGAAATCTCACACTGCAACCACTTTGCATTTCTTATATTCTAACCATTTAACATTCTTTCCATCTTTCCTTTTGTTTCCTAAGAAACATTCTTGGATTTATGTCAAGGAATGTTGTTATGGTGCATTTCTGTATAACAATGCCTCTTTTTTGTTCAACTGCTTTAATAATAAAGCAATTTGTGACTGGATGCGTCTTTATTCTGAAGGTATGATTAGTTTGTCTACATTTTGCATTATGACAATAAAAATATACAATCAATAGCTGCAAAAAATAAATAAAAATAGGAGAGTTGGCATGAATTGTCCAATAATAACTTTGTATTCATAGCCTTCTAAACATCAGTTACTAAGTATCTACATCAGGTCTCTAACAATTACTTTACCACAAGATCAAAAACTCATGAAATCATGAGTCATCACCAAACATAATTTCTAATAAACTGGGCACTTATTGGCAGTTCATTGGGCTCCCCTTGAGGAGGAGTACATGGGGCTCCCCTTGAGGAGCACCCGGAGGCTCCAACTGGCGCAGAGTGCGGCCGCGCGGGTGGTGATGGGAGCGACATGGCGTTCACATGTGACACCTCTCCTGCGCGAGCTGCACTGGCTCCCAGTGGTCTTCCGGGTGCGCTTCAAGGTCCTGGTTACTACCTTTAAAGCGCTCCATGGCTTAGGACCTGGGTACTTGCAGGACCGCCTACTACCACCAATAGCCTCCCACCGGCCAGTACGCTCTCATAGAGAGGGTCTCCTCCGGGTGCCGTCAGCCAAACAATGTTGGCTGGCAGCCCCCAGGGGGAGAGCTTTCTCTGTGGGGGCACCTACTATCTGGAATGAGCTCCCCCCAGAGATATGGAGGATCCTGGATCTGCCCACCTTCCGCCGCGCTCTTAAGACTTTTCTATTTCGCCAGGCGGGCCTGGCCTAACCACTCCCCGTTTTTAGTGTTAAATTTTTTAAAAAATTTTAAATTATATTGGGGTGTTTTAATTCTGTCCAGGCCAAATTCATTTAATCTGTTTTTAGTTGGTTTTTAAATTTTGTACGTATGTATTTTTATTGTTGGCTGTACACCGCCCTGAGTCCTTCGGGAGTAGGGCGGTATATAAATCCAATAAATCCAAATCCAAATCCAAATTGACATTGTGGATTGTGACATGCAGGAAAGTAACCATGACCTGACGATGACTCTGCTAAAAGTAGAGCTGACAACCTCATAGATGGAAAAGCTGATGAACAGAGTGGCTGTTTGTTATTCCTCTCCAGACAAAGAGAGAACTTGAGATTGCCTACAAGTGCCCCAGATAATTGTTTCTTATTAAGAGACTACAAGTCAGTAGTTTCCAGCCTATTTGTGGGTTTAGGAGATGACAAAAAGCAATCTTTGCTCAAATATTGACACCATCATGGACACTGGGTTTGAATACTTTCTTTTCTAATCACTTTTAAAAAATGCTTGTTAACTATTAACTATTAAGAACTTTCAGATTGACAGATTTAACAGCACTGGGTGAGATTAAATTCTTGGCACACAAAGTTTAAATACAATTTTAAGCACTTCGAATATTTTTTTTAATAAACAGCAAAAGGGTATTAGAATATTGAAACTTACAAATGGATTAAAGGTCCAAATGGATTTGAAATAAGATTTTGAATTAATTAATTATAAGAATCCTTCTTATAATTAATAAGAAATGCTTTTGTTTTGAATTCTTTTAAAAACAGAATGTGACTTGGAAGGTCGGACTCTACAAGAAATCAGAAAAAAATAAAGATTATAGTTAAATGAGAAAAACACTTAACTTTTATTTACTAATACAGAATGGAGCAAAATCTTCCCAATTGGGGAGGGGGGGATAACATTGGAGATGATTAATGAATTAAGAGGCAATTCCATCTCCTTACCCTCATGCATCCTTTTCCTTCCCTCACCATCTTTTAACCATAATTTCATTGTTGATCGTAACTCCATTTGTATCATTCTAGGAATATTTATTTTATTGTTTTAATGCTTTTAATGTTGTAAGCCATCCAGTTACTTCAAAACAAGATGGGGAGTAAATAAATTTAATTAATGAATAAATAAAATACTTCAACATTGGATGATACATTTGAAGAATGGACCTGTAAATTAATTTAAAGACTGCCTGCCCTTCTAGATAGACTGTTTTTAAAAGCTGTTATGGAAAAGGAACAACTATTAATGGAAAAGATTGAGATTGATCTGAAAGTGTATTTAAAAAGAACCGGCTATGAGAATGATTATGGAAAAATATTACACTGGATATACACATTAAATTGACTGATACTTTAATAATTAAAAGGGATATATAAACAACAAGCCAAAAAAGTAATCTGGATAACTTTATTCCATTGTATTTACAAAAGAGTTAAATTTTGGATGAGTTTGTGAGAAAAGACAAAGAAAAAAAATGAAAGAAAAAATAAAGTAAAAGGTTTATTTGATCTAGTTTAAAATAGATATGTGTTATTTCTTGTAATACTTAGTTGACTTTTGCTGATCAGGACTGAACAAAGCTCTAAGGATCCATTTGTAGGTACAATATGAGATATGAGAAAAAGAGATCTTTTGCTGTATTTTATAAGAAAGTAATAAATTACAAAAATTATTTATACTTGCTGTGATAAAGGAGAAAGACATTTTTTAATATATTTGTTTAGCTTTTCTTCACTGTAGTCTAAAGTTTTTTTCTTTTTTCTTTTTAATTCTTTAATATTTTACTGTTTTGTGTTTTTAATGGTAATGTTTAGTAAAATTACTATAAAAGGATATGTAGACACATTTCACAAATTGCTTCTGAACATTATGTAGATACTTTTAGAGTATAAAATGCTGTGGGGAAACTTCACAGTCAATTAACGTTCCTAGGTCTCTACTTGCTACAAACAAGAGATGAAAGTCTTATTTGCACAGGAGTTTAAAACACAAACAAACTGAACTGTTGACAGGTGGAGATTTGTGCTTTTTCTGCAGAGGATTTTTTAAAAAAACAATTGTTTACCTTTCCTTTATTATTTTTATAAATATGTAAAGGCAGCTTAGACAAACCTAATACTTTTTTCTTGTCTTATTTTCCCCACAACAACAGCCTTGTGAGGTAAATTGGACTGAGAGAAAGTGATGGGCCCAAAGTCATACAGCAGGTTTTCATATTCAAGGCAGAACTAGAATTCATATTTTCCTGGTTTGTAGCCAGGTGTCTTAACCACAAGTACAAATTGGCTCTCAGTTTGTACGTAACACTGAAGGACAGAGCTGTTTGTTGCAAGGCTTATATTAACTTGCCATCTTTTTTTTCCTCATATGAAAGCAATTATGTGTGTCACAGGATAATGTTGCAGGATCCAGTCTGGCTCAGTGACCAGGACCAGAGTTTTAGTGTTCCAAGCTTTTGGACTCATGCTGGAGCCCATCCTCAAGGAATTTCTCCCTCACCAAAATGTGAAAGACACATTCCAGACACAACTCCAAAAGCTTGGAAAACTAAAACTCTGGTCCCAGTGACTGACCCAAATTCGATCCTGCATTTTTGCTTTCTGTTAAGGGAAGCTGTTTATTTGTAAGAAGAATCATTTTTACTAGTTATAGAAAAATATAACAAACTCTTCTGGATCAGAAGAAAGTTAGTTTAATATAGTATCATCCTTCCTTTAGACAATCAAGTGCTTTTAAGAACCCCATGAGTTGCATTTAAGGATACTACGGTATTAGTATCACTTTATAAAGCCTTAGTAAGGTATTCCACACCTGGAATACTGCATCCAGGTTTAGTCACCACATTACAAAAAAGATATTGAGACTTTGGAAAAAGTGCAAAGAAGAGCAGCTAAAATGATTAAAGGCTTGGAAACAAAAACATATGAAGAACAGTTGCAGGATTTGGGTTTGGCTAGTCTAGATTAAAAAAAGGACTAGAGGGGACATGTTAGCAGTATTCCAGTATTTGAAAGGTTGGTACAAAGAGGAGTGGGTCAACTTATTTTCCAAAGCACCAGAAGGCAGGACAAGAAACAATGGATGGAGACTAATCAAGGAGAAAAGCAACCTGGAATTAAGGAGAAACTTTCTAACAATTAACCAGTGGAACAGCTTGCCCTCAGCAGTTGTGGATGCTTCATCACTGGAGGTTTTTAAGAAGATACTGGACAGTCACTTGTCTGAAATTGTATAGTGAAATATGGAATTGAAATTGTTGTTCAAGAAGACCTTGAAGGTCCCTTCCAGCTGTATTGTGATTGAAATCAAGGCTTGCGTATAATTTATTTATTTGTTTGTTAAATTTATTTGCTGCCTATCTTGCTATGGGGCTACTGCAGGTGGTTTACAACAATAAAAATATAGAATTGAAAAGAAATGTAAACATAACAGTAGCAAAGTAATGGAACAATGGAATAAACAATGAAAAATAAAACAATGAAAGTAAAGCAATATGAAAATAAAAGATGAGCTGGTAAGGAAGCAAGGAATGAGGGGGATGAGGGGGAGGAAAGGTTTGCTATCAGACGAATAGTCACCTTCAGTGTGTTAGTCCCCCATTCGGTCTCCAGGTCAACTACAGAGCCAGGTCTGAGTAGGCAGACTTTTTAAGGCCAAGGACCAGTTCAGAGGTCACAGAATTCAATACCTGACTAGTTGCTTGGCACAGTTTAAAACTTTAAAGTTTCTTCAGAAAACCTGGAGAAACCCATTATTATTCCAGCTGGTAGTTAGAAGGTTACAGCCTTTGCATCTCAAGATTCTACCTAGTAATCATAGTTAATAGCAGCTGATAGACTGATCCTCTCTCCAAAGGAAGATAATTTGTGGTTTCTGCATGTTTTAAAATATGAATTTTCAAAACTGTTGTCTTTTTATTATCCCAATACCATTTCTTCTCATTATCCTTTATTTTCTGTCTCAGAAAGATCAGAAACCGAGTTTTCCCTAATCTAATTTATCCATCTTTTGTGTGTGTGTGTGCCTTCAGTAAGGAACAGAAGATAGATTAGGCAAGACACTGACTCATTGTTCGCTCAGTTTTTACCTCCAAAATTACACCTTCCTGGTGTGAGAGAGCTGGTGTGGCAAGAGTAGCATAGTTGCCTCCCTGAATGCAAGTAGGGAACTTGTCATGCTGCCATGAACAAACTGTTGTATAATTAAAGCATAATTGCATCCTTTAAAGTCCATGCTACGTTAATGAAGTCCTTCCATTTAAATCAGCCTTGATCAAAAGAAGCCAGTGGCATTTTCTCCTCTTCAGTTCTAGAGTGAGAGAGAAACTGGGGTGAGGGAGGGAGGGAAAAAGTTGGCTTTTTCATCCTATCTGCTGCTAAACCTGCCAGAGTTTGGCCCTCACCTTTCCAGCACCTTTCCTGTTCAGCCATTTAATTATTGTAAACCAGTTTCTGTAATTAGTATTGAAAGCTATTTATCTTGGGCACAGTGGACTGAGGTGTTATTTAAAAGGACTGCAGGTGTCAGAAAAGAAGATAATGTATTAAGCAATAGGAGAGGATAATCCAAAAGAAGACAACATTGATCCTCTGCAACAATTTTAAAATGTTTTAGCTTGCCTAATTCCTGTAAGCATCATGGTGAGTGGTGGAATCTTTAGTATTTTGGAAAACTTATGAAGTTGCTCCTGGGAGCACGAAGCCGAGAACACCAGCCTGAAGATGACGAATGAGACTTCGTCGAAACGTCGCCAAGATACTTCCAATTCTGCGCGGGAGAAGACCCGAATAACCAAAGACCTACATACAAACACCCGCGAAAACCTCAGAAAACAAATATCGTACCTCTACGGGGAGGAAATCCACCATCTCACCAGGACCTATGAAAAACTCGAAGTCCAAAGAGCTTCCATTTTATGTGACCTTGCATTCCTACGCAACTGCCGAGATCAAAATTTAATCCCTACAAGCTTCCAATTGAAATTCCATTCCAACTCTGCAGCCACCAAACGCATTCTGAAAAGAACAGAACTGGCCCTAATCAGAAATGAACTCCACACAAAAAGATTCCTCCTAGACCGTATCAACAAGGATCTCCTCACACTTCACCTCAAACTCAGCAACAAGATCCACCCCGCACTTTGGGACAAATCCAAGCAACTTGCAGTCTGGAGAGCCGAAACACAGACCACCCTCAAGACAGACACACACACCAACAAACTCCGAAGACTACAAGAACTCCAGAAACAAACCCCTCCACCCTCACAGCCATACATGAAACAAACAGTGCATAACATCTCAGATAGGATCCTCATCAAAGCTGAAACCAATGTCCTTTCCAAAGGATTCAACTTTGCAGTCGCTCCCAAACACATCCCCACTGAAACCATTATATGCGGAATTGAAACCAGCCTGACCAAAATCAACCCTGACGATGCAAACAGAATCAGACTCGAAATCACCAACATCCTCTGCACCAGCAAGCCACCCAAAAGCAACTTACCCAAAGAGGAACAGACAGCACTACTTAACCTGAAAGAAGACACCAGCATAATAATCCTACCAGCAGACAAGGGCAATGCCATGGTGGTTATGAACACATCTGACTACCAAACCAAATTAACCAACGTACTCCAAGACTCCACATACAAACCCCTAAACACAGACCCCACCACCTACCTGGAAAAAACCACCAGATCCAAAATAAAAGCCTCCCCCATCAGCGAAGAGATCCAGCAAAGAATCATTCCCAGAGAGAAATCATCCAGATGCCCTAAACTCTATGGTCTCCCCAAGATACACAAAGAAGGAACCCCACTTAGACCCATAGTCAGCTCCATAGGCTCACCTCTACAAAACCTAGCCAAATTTCTCGCCAAATAACTACAGCCCTATGCAGAATCCATCACCTCGCACGTAAAAAACTCATTCCAGTTCATAGACATCATAAAGAAACAAAACTTACAGCCCAGTGACCGACTCGTGAGCTTCGATGTCATATCCCTCTTTACCCAAGTACCAATCAAAGAAGCCTTGACAGTTATTCAAAACAAATATAACCCCCCCAAGCACATCCTCGATCTGACCAACCACTGCCTATCCAACACATACTTCATCTATAACAGACAAAAATACAAACAAATAGAAGGAGCACCCATGGGATCACCCCTCTCACCTGTCATTGCCAACCTCTATATGGAGCACTTTGAAACCCAAGCTCTAGAAAAATCCGATCACAAACCGAAACTCTGGCTCAGATACATAGACGACACCTTCATAATCTGGCCACATGGGAAAGAAAAACTGGACAACTTCCTCACACACCTCAACAGCCTACACCCCAAAATACAGTTCACCTTGGAAACAGAAGCGAACAACCAACTTCCCTTCCTGGATGTCTTAGTCTACAGGAAATCCGATGGCTCCCTAGGACACACTATCTACCAGAAGAAAACATACACAAACCGCTATCTGCATGCACTCTCACACCACCACCCAGCCCAGATCAACTCTGTAGCCAAGACACTCATCTACAGAACAAAACGCTTAGCTGACGAACAACACTTAAAAACTGAACTACACACTCTCACTAACGTACTAACATCCAATGGATTCCAAAGAAATAAGATTACCAACCTAATCCAAAAAGAAACCCCCACTAAAATTCAAGACAGAGAACAAGAAAACGGCAAAGCCCTCCTCCCATACATAAAAGGCACCACAGACAGAATAAGCAAAATCCTCCAGAAACATAACATCAAGACAGCATTCTGCACAAACTGAAAAATATCCACCATCCTGAGGAACCCCAAAGACAAAATTGAGTTAGAAAATCAAGGAGTATATGAAATCCCATGCACCGCCTGCCCCACCACATACATCGGACAAACCAACAGAAGAATAAGTGCATGCATTGAAGAACACAAAAACTCAGTCAAAAAAGAGGAACCAACTTCCTCCCTGGTCCAACACTTTAAAGCCACAGGACATGAAATTGACTTTAAAAAGACCAGACCTATCGCCAAAACTGAACACTTTAATGACAGAATAATCAGAGAAACCATTGAGATAGAAAAATGCCCACACAGCATGAACAAACGAGACGATACCTCCCGCCTGCCAGCCATTTGGAAACCCGCCCTTATTGACAAACGAGTCCCTAACACGATGAATGACACCAGACCCACACTCACAAGAGCCACACAGGATGTCACCACCACACGTCCATGCAGAAAGCAGACTCAAATCCACACTGATAATGAAACACGACCAAGGACCAGAAGCCAGACCGCAGCTGCATCATTAGCCACTTTTAACCCCTCCAATCCATACATGAATCAGACCAACACCCTCCATGAAAAGCTCTCACGACCACAAACACGAAGCCAAACAACAACGCAGCTCACCAGCTCAAATCCCCCTGCAACTCAGACTAAGCCGAGCACAACCAAGCCCCCATCCAAACAGAACACACCCCCAGCCAATCAGAGCACAACCAACCCCCCATCCAATCAGAGCACAGCCAAGTCCCTAACCAATCAGAACACACCTCCACCCAATCAGAACACAGCCAAGCTCACACCCAATCAGCTCACACCCCCACTAGCAGTTAAAAGGAAGGGTCAGCTGCAATCTCACATTGCTCCTGGGAGCACGAAGCCGAGAACACCAGCCTGAAGATGACGAATGAGACTTCGTTGAAACGTCGCCAAGATACTTCCAATTCTGCACTGTTGTTTAAAAGTGTACTTCCTTTTTAGGGAGGTGATATATAAGTGACGACTCTAAGTGAAATTTCATTGCGATTGTATTATAAAGGGAAAAAAAGGAGGATTGACTTATAAAGAGGACAAATGCCCATCCAAACATTCCAAATATTACAGTATTAGAAAGCAAAATAAAATTGTTGTCATAGTTTCCAAATATGGATCAAAGAACAAAAATGTCATCATAATTATGTATTGAAGCCAACCCTTGGATGATAGTGGAGCCCTTGTGCTTTTGGTCACCAGAGATTTGTTCAAATGAATAAAATGATGAGAGATCTATAATATATCTAATGAAATTTTAATCTGTGAAACAGTTTATAATAGATGGTGGCTGGGGCAGCCATTTTCCAAAGGGCAGCAGTCTGTTTACTGCTAGAGTTCATGTGATTTTTTGATCCAGAAATGATGTTAACCACATGTATGCCAGTAGAGTTCACTGTTACTTTGATTGTACTGCAGTTTGAGATAAAATTATTCTCATCAAGAAATCTTGTTGCTGATTAGCCATCACAGGTAAGTAAGTATACAGAGTACTAGCCTTAGATAGCTATTAAACAAGTTCCTAAAGTTATTACATCTTCAGGCAGCAATCAGGGCTGGAGACGTTTATCCCAATATTTTTCCCCAGGAAAAAACTTTAAGGTAAGCATCTGTCTTGGACCTAGCAGTTAAATTTTCCTGCTATGCCCTGGAGCAACATGACATCAGACAGACAACATAATTTTGGACAAACTGCACACTACTCATAGGAATACTGACACTGTGTTTATGTAACTCCAGTAAGTTCATGGGGGTTTACTTGGAGTATTACATGTCTGTTAGGCTTTGAATATACCTTTAATAAAAAATACCGTAGTCAAAATAAGGAGCTAAAAATTTTCAAACCCCCCCCCAAAAGTCTGTCTGTCTTTCTGTCTGTCTGTCTATCATTCTATATCTATCTATCTATCTATCTATCTATCTATCTATCTATCTATCTATCTATCTATCTATCTATCTATCATCTCTATTTGCAAATTAAGATTGTTAAAAAATATCATTTGCAGTACCCTAAACATTTTGACATCACTTTCAAATCCTAACTAGTTCAAAGCAAAACCAAACATATTTTATTATTGGAAAGTATTTTAACAATGAATGTTTATGGAAGATTACATTACTGCAAATACAAACAACCTAATTAGAAAGACTTTGAAAAAACACAGGGCATTTAAACAAATTATTTCATAGGCTTTTAACTGTTAAAGGAATTAAATATTAATTTTAATTAATTACCAATTTTAGTATTAATTTTAAATTTTCAAAAAGTCTTATACTTTTAATGCTCTTTTAAAATTATTCACTTTGAACACTCAGCTGAAAAAGAACATGCATGCAACAAATGAATAATTAAAATTATGCCTGCAACATTCAAAATTTCCCAAGTTTAGACATATAAGTATATGTTAGAGGAGGTAATTTTGCAAAGGGGAATTTAGACTTTAAATATAGATAGAAATGATGACAATCCCCCCTATTATATGTAGGCAATTTTGGATAGTAGAACAGTTATTACAAGGATGATCCTTTTGAGAAAAAAAAATCAAACTACAGAAATGTAGGTATAATTATATTTGGTATATTTCTTTGAAAGCTCATTAAATGAAATCAAAAGCACAAATATATAGCCTGATCAAGTAACAACTTCTTAATGGAAGAAATAGGTAATAACTGGAAAAATAAATTACATGAAATTTCTGTTGAACGAATAAAGCAAATAGGGAAGAATCCCAGATGACCATAGGATAGTACATCTACAATTTTATGATGATAAATGCTTACCCCCATTCTTGAGTTTCTCTATTCTTCAGATGTTAATATTCCAATTAATATTTGTATATGCGGATGACATTATTTTGATGGTGCGCTGTCCGACTGGCCTAATTTTGGTTGCAAAATTAGATGCTCATTATGCTTCAACTCTTTGAGTATCAACAACACCAAGTCTAAAGTGGTAAGTAATGTACTAAATATAATTGACACCTGGATGTGGATTTGCTCCCTTCCCTACTTAGATAGACACATGGGTAAACCACTTTGAAAAAAGCTCACTGGGGACTGCAACAATTTTCAAAATACAGTTTAAATCACCTAATGATAAATACAGAGCTACCTTGATCCCTGTATTAAATGTTTACGAGACAAAAATAATTCCTGTCTTAACCGATGGTACAAAACTGTAGGACTTATCAAAGGACCCTCTACTTGAACAAAGCTAGATGCACTTTATAAGAAGGATTCTGGGAACTGATAAGAATATGTCAATCCCCACACTTGGAGCAAAAACAGGTACTTACTTTGTATATAGACATTCAACTATTAAGTCTTCAGCTATTGGCAAAGGATCATGGTAGGCTACCCTAAATGTGCCTAAAAGAATAGATAGCAATAGTTCAGTTCATAACAGAGAAGTTACCAAGTTCATCTCAGAGCAGGGTCTGTCAACCTAATGGCCATTTAGCAGATCAAAAAAAAAAAAATCTTCAAGTGTCTTGGATATGGAGTTGCTTGCAATCTCACAATCTTAAAACAATTGTCTGGAGATAAAAGGATATTCCAAACACAGTAGAAAACTAATTGTCAATGCATTTGGCACAATTTCAAAGAACAGTCTTCATTAGAGCAAGATTTGAGTTGCTGGGCTCCATGGTAAAGTACAGGTGATTCCAACATATGCCATCTGATGAGATAGAGATCTGCAGATACAGAAGACATTACACACAACTTATTTAAATGCCATTCACATATCCCAGCAATTTAGTACCTTTACATGCTAAAACAACTTATTGGAACCCCAACACAATTTGTGCTAACTTCTGCATGGCACTAGTAATTATATAGCCAGCAAAACTGTCAAATATTGAGAATGTTTATTTGACAAAACAATCTATTGGGACCTCAAACATAAATTGTACTACTTTCTCCAAGGCACTAGTAAATATATAGCCAGCAGAACTGCCAAGTTTATAATAAAAATTGTTCAGTTGAGGACTTGTTACATATTAGAACATATCAAGGTCATTTGATGAATAAATGTTTTCTATGTTGATATATTTATACTTGTTTTAGCCTTGGGTAAGTTGATGCTGTGTTGTCTTGATACTGATTTCCTAATCAATAAATTAATTAACTATATCTGTTATTTGCTTCCATATTTATAAATAAGCAACATTTCCCAAAACATCACAATTTATTTATATTTTAATATGCTATGATATTTCTCCAGAAGCAAAAAGTAGTATGCAGAGCATGTTTTTCTCCACAATCTGTTCCACAGACTGGTCTGAGAAAGAGTGAGCAGCCCAAATCATCCCATGAAACTTTTATAGTTAGTGTGGATTTAAACCTATAACTCAAAACTCTGTGAAACATCATGCTACATTCACTGTTCTCAAAGCCAGCACTGCTCTTTTTTAATCCCTAGGAAGACAAGGCTAACTTCCTGAAAACTGCTCACTGCTTGAATTTGCCAGGAGTACAGTTTGTAGAACAATAATTTTAAAAAGAAGGCTGTCTGGACTGTAAAAATTAGATAAGCAACAGATTGTAACAAAGAGAAGAGGAGGAGTAGGAGGAGATTTGAAGTCCAGATCGTGTAGCCCTATTTAAATCCTATTGATGTACCAGAGGTTATCTACCTTAATGAGGCATAGTAATGTTGCTGCTAAAGACACTCTTTCTCATAAACATAAGCCATTTGGGCCATCAGTGAAAATAAGCGGACCTAGCTGTTGTGATGGGCCAAAAAAGAATATGTGTGTTATTGCTACTACATTTATAATGCAATGTTCTAGGTTAGCACTCTTCAACCTAGTAAATCTTCAGATGTTTGGGCTTCAATTGCTAAAATTCTTCAGCCAGCATGGCCATTGTAGAAATTTGGAGAGTATACACCTGGAATGTCTGGAATAGATCAACTGTTGAAGAAGTTGTTTTAAGAGTCAATGTATGGCAACCTCCAAGCACTCTTACATCCTGGCCTTTAGGTTATGTCTAAGGGTTGTGTCTCATTACAGCCTTAGATAACTGAACTTTCATCCCTTCCTCTGTTTGGTTGTAATGTTGATGAGATAATCCATCCAAATACCTTCACCGGGTAGGTTGCTTACCTTCTTTTTTAACTTTGAGTGGGAGAGATGACTTTACTATTTTTTCTCTCACTTGAATTAGAAAAGAAAGATATCAGAAGTCATGCCAGTTTTACCTGGTTAATTAAAATTTATTAGGAGAAAGACAATCCTGTCTTTTTACTGCTCTACTGTCCATCAATGACATAAAACAGAAGAAAAATCCCATCTTTTTATTGTTTCATTAATGAACTTATAAAAGAAAGGAAAAAAGACAAGCCCACTGTCTCTGTTTTCGTAGTTCTGCTGGTGAATTTGTAGAAAATAATTGGCTGTAGAGGATAGCAGCAGCTTTCTGGAGGGGAGGTACCATCTCTTCACCAGTGGGTTAACCAATGGGATGAAGCTCAGCTGGTGAGACAGTTCAAATAAAATATGATATATAGCACAAAAGAAAAACAAACATCTGGCAGTGGTTGCCTTCTCAATGAGCAAAGGATGGGGCATGTTCGTGCTCTTGAGAAATAATCAGTGGCCCATACTTGCACTGCGGCAAACTCATCATGCAGATCAATCAACTTGAAGAATTTGTGTGGGAGAAGGGGAAGGATTGCATGATGGGATCCAGGTGATCCTAAATGATATGGGCCCAAGAAGTGTAGTCAATTGGCCCATTGATTTTTAAAAGGAATATTAAACTTAATTCTCCCCTATTGTAATTTCTCAATGCATAGCTTTGATTAGGGGGTGTCTGTGTCTCTTTATCTGAATGGCTCTGCACTATATGCCTCTTAAAATCATGCAGTAAAAATGGATCCGGTATGTATGACTAATACATACAATATACAGATCATGTTAGAGGCTCAGTGGCTTAAAGAACCTGGATTTGCTGGCTGGAAATGGTCAGCTTTCTGTACTCTGCAGTTTGAGCCCTAGCACCACATGACAGAATGGGCCAACCTAGCAGTTTGAAAGCATACAAAATGCAAACAGATAAATGTGTACCAGTCCTGTGGGAAGCTAACAATGCTTCATGTGATAGCAGGAAACCAACTAGCACTGAACCCACCCAAATGTGAGGCAGAATCAGTGTAGAAAATCCTGGATGGTGCCAATGCTCCCACAGAAAACCATTAGCCACTCTGTGTGTGGAGTTAGTTCACCCCCTGTGGTGCACCCTGGATAGCATGCAAGCGTGAACTAAACAAACTAGCAATCTTAGGCAGCCAAACTACTCATAAATAATATTGTAGACAGCTTGACACTCAATGTACAAATACCATATAAATAATAACAGATAATATTTGAACTGCATAGCAGTATTAATTGACATACTGTATACACCTATGAATTGTGTTATTACTTTCTTAATCTGCATCTTTTAAACTACTGGTATGTATGAATCAGGATCCCCCCATTCTCCTTTCAGCTTTCATTCAGAAACTCACAACTCTGATTCTCATGAATAAGTTACCTCCCGAGCCCAAAAGCACCTCTCTATTGCATTTAAAATTTCTGCTCCGGGGCACAAGGAAATCAAATGGTGATATCAGGCTGCATTAGGATTAACATACTCTGGCCAAGAGCCTAGCAAGTCAGCCATGTTCCAGCTGGGCTTCTAAGTCCTGAAATCTCTTCCGTAAGGCAGCTCCATGCCTCTGAGCTGAATCAAATTTGACAGTGCTCAAGAAAAGGGGGTCCTAGGGGAGTGGGAAAGTGGTGAGTTGCAATTTATAAAGCCGCTTTCAGTTTGACTGCATTAGCTTTGCCTTAGGCTCTAAAGCAAGACAAAACGAACGCCAAGCAAAAGGGGAGGGGAAGCAGAAAGCTGTAATTGCAATTGCTGGAATTCACTTTTAATGTTAGCTGCTGAATACAGTAAACACATTTCTGCAATCGAGGGAACAGGCATTGATTTTTGCAAGTGCTTCACTGAAAAGCCTCAATCAATTTTGTTCTGTCAGAGACTTTTGCCTCTTGGCCTCCAATTACTCAGCCTCAACCTCACCTTCCTCCATTACTGAGGGACTGATCATTTAAAATTAACACACAGACACAAACAGAATCTCTAGCCAAGAGAGGCATACCAAGAAACAGAAACAAAAAAAGTGAGGTACAACATACAGATTTTTTTAAAAAAAATCTTCACCAGGCAATAAAAGAGAATAAGGAAAACAGCACCATACATGACAATTATAGCGATATATCTGGTCAAAACAAAAAGAAGAGTCAGAGTGGAAATGAGGATTACCAAAGGCTATAATTCGGTGCAGGCAATGAAGGAGAAACCAAGTTGTCTATTGGAGCCAGAAATCAGGAGTCTGTTAGCACCTTTACAGACTTTCAAATTTTATTAAACTGGATGAAAGTTTATGCCTCTTAAAACAATGTGTTGTTCAGAAAAGGTGCCACCAAATGTCTGATCAAAGGGCATGAGGTAACAAATACTGGAGAAGCCTCAAGGTAGGAATTCAGAGTATTAGACAGTTCAAACTAACATCTGAAGTAACACCAAGGGTGTGTGTCAGTAAATTCAAAGGAGATTAAATGTGGAGGTGGAATGAAATGGAATTACAATCAATACATGCAATAGTGCCATAGCATGAAAATAACCTCATCCATCTACCCTTAAAATGCATTTCTCCGGTGCAAGGAAAGGATTATGTCATGTCATCTCGTCTTCTTGTTAGCATTTTATGCTTTTATGATCATCAATGCATCTGCCCCTAGCAATACTGATTTTTAAGAAAAAACTAGCGCCAGGCAGAGAAGTTTTCTGCATTTTCCCTTCATCTTCATGAAAAAGAAGTTGCTTTAGAAATTCTTCCAAAAAATTCTCATAGTTATTATGTGGTGTTCTTGCACATAATTATGAAATGGCTAAGAACTGGCTGAAAGTATATTTTATTTGATTCCCCAATCATATCTCCACTGTTGCACAGCCTTCCTGGCTTTCTGTGCTTCTATTAAACCTCAAGGTAAAAACTGATGAGGAAAACCCTCCAATTAGATTTGTTTCTATGGCAGCATTATAAAAAAAATGTTGTGGCACTTTTTTCTTCTTCTCCTGGAACACTCAGGGAAATTACCCCCAAACTGAGTGGAAATTTTGAAAGGGAAGTTCTAGCCTTTTGTTACGTAAATCAGTGATCAATAAATGGATCAATTTTTTCAGTGGGAATAGAAACCCACGGACATGCTAAAATGTAGTCATGGTGTCAAATGACAAAAATTAATTCTGAGGAGAAATATATGCATTTTTGCTGAAATATAAAGCAGATAAGCCCAAACGTATAACCCAGATAGGATACATAAGAGGAACTGAGAAAGAGTGTCTTAGGGAAATAAAGCGAATTGTATCTCTCTTCTAGTGGTGAAATCCAAATTTTTATACTATCGGTTCTGTGGGCATGCCTTGGTGGGCGTGGTGTGGCTTGGTGAGCGTGGCAGGGAAAGGATACTGCAAAACCTCCATTCCCACCCCACTCCAGGGGAAGGCTACTGCTAAATCTCCATTCCCTCCCCACTCCTGGGGGAAGGATATTGCAAAATCTCCATTCCGACTCCACTCTGGGGCCAGCCAGAGGTGGTATTTGCTGGTTCTCCAAAGTACTCAAAATTTCCGCTACCGGTTCTCCAAAACCTGTCAGAACCTGCAGGATTTCACCCCTGCTCTTTTCCCTAAACTACAGCCAAGTAACGAAGTAGGGAATCACTGTTGCCTTCTATTCCAACATACTGATGGGAATTGGTTAACAAGGTAACCAATACCCCCACAGATGATTTTTTTATTAGTATCATCTCTGCCTGTTGTCCTATCCAGATTCTATAAATGTTATATTCCAAAATGCCTGTAAAACATCAGATCTGAAAATCTTGCTCTAACATTCAAATAAGTTCCTTAGGACCCATTATGCATTTTCACAGTATTCATTCAAAATCAATGACTATATCTTTTATTGGAGAGATTTTTCATGACCTTTTGCTCTCACCAGTGTTTTCTTCCTGATCTTTTGTAACCTAAGCTATAACATGATGTGCCTTTTGACTATTAATAGTAGTCAAGCTTCTTCATGTCCTTCTTCGGTTACCTGATCAGGGGATTCTGGGAGTTGAAGTCCATACAACCTAAAGCTGCTGATCTTGAAAAACACTGCATTAAATTATGACTAATAAATTAGCACTAACTGACTCATAGTTTTCTGTGTTTAATTATTAGCCAGAAAATGTTGATAGGCTATCAGTTCTTTGCAAATATACATGCAAATATTCCAGTAATCCATTGAAAATATTCCAAACAGCCCAGATTAGTCTTGGATTTATTTTAAATTACAATTAGGAGGTTTTCAGATTTGAAAAGCCTGATTGTCTGAAATTATTTCTCTATTTCTCTTTTTGCCTTTCATGCACATATGCACATATACATATTCATATAGCTACCTATATTTGTTAATTAAATACAACATAAAGAAGGCAGGAGGTAAAGCAAATATTGTCAAGCAAACTTCAAAAAAGACTAGAGAAGTCACCTCTATCTATATTCTCAAATGAGAATAGTACTGGAAGCCTGCCATATTTTGCTTCCAAAACTACAGTACTTAATTATTTCATTCATAAACAACAATGGGAATAAAAATAGTTACTATAAGATCATTGGAACACTAATTAATGAGAAGTTTGTCATCAAGGGCTGTCCTTTGAACTTGTCCTTTATTATAGATTATGGAAGACACTTAAATAGGCATTAATAGTACCAACCAAGTAAACATGTCTACAATTTTCATCTCCTTTTTTCCATTTTGAGGAACAGGGTTTGCAAAAAGTAGGTATGTTTAAAAAAAGAAAAAAAATGCACAGGACAAAATTATGAACGAAGAAAATCTTAGGAGAAGGGCAGATGAGACCAGGTTCCACATATATCTTGATGTCTGAAGCTCTGTTCTGAAACTTTTGTAGAATGTTGTTTCAATTGGAAAAATGAAAAATCAGAATAGCAAATATGTGCTATTCCAAATATTAGTTCAGAAAGTATGAAGCAGGCCGATTAAATCCTAGTCTTGACTATTCAAGAAAAAAATATAACGACCATGTACCATATTTGCCTTTGTGTGTCTATGTATACATTTCCTCTTCCTCAAATGATGGCTATATCAAACTAATTTTTAAAAAGCAGAAATATGTAATCTTTAGAAAAAGGAACAATAGAGATTCATGTGAGTTCACAACCTCCGTGTTGACTTCTGGCAATTGCTTGGAGAAGTTGAAAATTTTTTCAGAAGGGATTTAGCATTGCTAACTTCCTACAGTTGAGACAAAGTGACTGGCCCAAGGTCATCCAGCTGGATTTGAGCCTTAGGTGAGACAGCAGCTCATGGTCATCCAGTTTCTAGCCTGATGCCTTAACCTTTATACTAAACTGGCCCTCTAAAGAGATTTGTGAGATCTGTTTATTCATAAATATATTAATATTTTATGCAAATATTTTTAAAATAAGATTTCAAAAACAGAACATTGGAAGGCAATAATAAATGTAAAACAACATCAGACAGATATCCTCTCCCAAGTTCAAGAAGAATTATAGATTTTGCCCTGGTCAACCTGGGTAAATCAGTCATAATCCCATATACTGTATCTCTGTAGATACATATTAAAAATGAATCCCATATAGTTGAACATCAAATCCAGTTTAAACGGTCAACTTCATTGGCCATTCTTTAAATATTATTTACTCTCCACCAGAATTAACAAGGCCATGTCATGCCAAGTAGAAAGTTATTTCTTCACTTTGCATAATATAAAATGTGACATGTTAGAACCAATTTAATTTGTCATAATCTGATTTGGGATTTTTCCAGTGCTCTATTTTAAGCTTCTTCCCATGTTTGCCAACATCTGTGAATTTGCAGTTCTGATGATCTGTCAGAAAAGTTCATCAAACCCTTTATTAACTGCATTTTTTCCTTCCCAAACTCAGCACAAATTCAAGTTCATATAAAAACTGACAAACTGACCTTAGCATTAGATTGTTCTTTATTTTAAATAATCTGTTCCTTAGATTAATAACCAGAGCTGCTTGAAATTTTAAATCTCAATCTAAGGAAATGAATTCCTTGTATAAACGTATGCCTCGTGTAGAGACTTGGGGACTCCAGTATGTGTAAACTATGAAACAGAGAGTTATATTCTATTTTAGAGCAAATAGCTCTAAAATTGATTTCACCTGTGTGTATAATGAACTATCTCTAAAGGATTCTGACCTGAAAAAAATGTGACTCAATATGATAATGTCCTAGACTTAAATCCAGTTCAAAGTTTGAAGAACCTACAATCATATTTTGTCCACATGACTAGTGATATGGGTGGAAGTTTCTTCGTTTAAGAAGTCTGTATGTTTGTGTATGTTTTGTGTGTGTGTGAGAGAGAGAGAGGTGGGGGGGGGGGAGAGAGAGAGAGGGAGAGTGGAGGGACATATGAATTTTAAATAACTAAAAAGGTTTTTAGAAGTTCAATCCGGGTAACCAGAATTTTTCAAAGGACACCTGCTTTCATTGCTTTAAGAATTTATTGATAAATAAGAGAAGGAACATGGGAAGATTATTTGTTGTATTTTAATAGAAGGTGATAAGTTAATAAAATTATTGATACTTGTGTGAAAGGGGAAATTATTTATTTAAATTATTCTTTTCTTTTTATTTCCTATATTCTTATTTTTTTTACTTTTATTTTTTCTTTCTATTTCTCCTTATCTGTACTTTCTATTTTTTTCTTTTTATTCTTTTACTTTTGTTAGTTTGTACTGGTATTTATCTTTTTATTTATCACTTTTAATAAAATTAGTATTAAAGGAAGAGAAATACTTGCTTTGATTCTATATCCCATGTGTCCAAATCAGCCTAATTCTGGATTTAGGGATTTAGCTAAAACTGAAGCAGAACTCTTGTTACAAGGAACAAGTATCTGTAGCTGAAAGAATACAGTATTGAAAAATTGGATTTCAATTTCTTCTACTACCATAAAATAGTTTTTCTTGAATAGAACCAAAACATTCTAATGTTAACTTATTTGTTGGAGAAAATTATACAAATATGAGCAAAACTAGATTATAATATCATTTTTGGCAGTATTCTAATAGCACATGATTAACAATGTATAATTATCCTTTTATTGATTGATCTGTAGATTGCTGGAAACTTTCAACTCCAGTGACTAAAAATATAAGTTACTTTATTTTATTGCTCATTAAAAGGCAGTGGGGACTTTTAACTCTGGCAGGTGAATAAAAAATACAAAAGCAGAAATCTTGAAAAGCAAGAAACAATCACTTTTAGCATTCTACAAGCAAGAAGTATCCCTCAAGGCTACTGCTGTGAACTTCAAGCTTTCTTAAGACAAAGAATGGAAAAGGTAGAGTTGCAAGCATTTCCAGAGGAAAACAGATTAATATCTTAGAAGTAAATCATTGTAAGAATTTTTTTCTCCATATAGCAATTCTGAATGTGATAATGAACATTTTAAGCCTAAAGAGTCATGACTTACAATTCTTCACATTGATTGTCTGGGTTGCTAGTTGTTGGTATTTGTACATTTAGGTGATCACCACGTGGAACTCATTCCCAATTTGATTACTGAGTCTGGGAATCCTGAAGATGTTGTATAATATAAGCCTTGATGGTGCAATGGTTAGAAAGCAGTATTGCAGGCCAACACTGCCCACAGCCAGGAGTTTGATCCTGACTGTCTCAAGCTGATTCTGGTCTCCATCCTTCTGAAGTTTCTTTGTTTGTTTATGTATTTATTTGTCAACAAGTACAAGGAAACAAGTAACAGTACAGACATAGACATGGACACATGAAAAAAATTTGACACAAATAAAAGGATATAAATAGGCAAAACATAGCCATAAACACATAGAATGATTACATATAAATGGGGACAGTAAGACAGGGATAGTAGGCATGCTGGTGCGCTTATGCATGCCCCCTTAGGGACCTCCTAAGAAACATGAAAGGTCCACAGTAGACAGTTTAAGGTAAAAGGTATGGGGATTAGCGAGACTAACAACAGGATCAGGTAGTGTTCCAGACATTTACTCTACTGCAGAAGTCATATTTCCTACAAATGAAGAATAGAGAGAATTATATTGAGTTTGAATCTATTGATAGCCCTTGTGTTATTATGGTTGAAATTAAAGTACTCATTTACAGGTAGGACTTTTTGGTAAATAATTTTATGAACTAAGCATAGGTCGGAATGTAGACGTAGGGAATTTTATTTCGAGCAGAAGATTAGGGTACTCTTCTAGTAAAATATTTCTGGGCCCTTTCTAATGTATCGATGACTGAAATACAGTGACATACAGTTGGCAAAATGAGAACCCATAGTGCTATAAATCACTATGGAGCTGTATATAAGTGCTATAATAAATGGGATGGAATTAATACAAGTGATGTTACTAAATAGGGAAGAAATTGCTTTTTCTTAACATTAACTTAATTTTTTTTCTCTAGTGGTTTAAATCACATAGCTAAATTGCTTGTCTGCTGTACTTTTTTCCTGTGGAGAAACAATACAAGGTAACTGAAGATGTTACCTAGCCTGATAACAGAAAGCAACTCACAAGCTAGCAGAACAAATCTCCACCCTCACAATTCTAATATTCATAACAGCCTTACAAACTCTGCAGTTATAATCTGGATCTGAATAGTTATTCATAATAACTGAAAAAAATATTTTTCTACGTAGTCAAGCTTCAATATCACACCAAATTATAAATCAATATGCTGTGAAAAGGCTGCAAACTATTAAATATCAACCTTAAGTTTGCGCCTTGCAAAAGACTTGAAATTTTTTAGGATTATGATTAATATAGCAGCACATCTATCCTGCTATTTTATCTCCTGGTGCTTCATTTGCAGTTCTAAAATAGGATTCCTCTCAAACATGTTGTTTTATATATTTTTATTGTTAAATGAGTGCCCCCTGTATATTAGGGTGCATAATGGGAAGGGAGAATTTTGTGAGATTTATACTTTTTTTAACCTGTGCAAAAAAGTGCTGTATCTCTAGGTGATAATTTCTTCAATAATGTCATAGCATAACTAAAAATTGTTCCTCTACATATAAAAGTATCATCTGTACAGGACTTCTGAATGTAATTGCCTATCCATTTTTTGTCTTTCTTTTGCCAGGATAATAGTACATTTCATTATTTTTTCAGATCTAAAGTGGGAAGTCTTTTGTTGTTTCAAGTCTTCTAGAAATGGAAGACACAATCTTTTTCTTCATCATCATGATGATCTTCTTTTTTTAATGACTATTGGCTAGATTCCAAAGGTGAGGCCATCTACCTGCCTTGGGAAAATCCATTGAATCAGGTAAACACGTAAATATCAGATTAATACATGAGGCTGTGCCCATCCAAAATGAATCAGAAGTACTCTAGTCCACATGTGGGCACAGTGTCTCTCTGCTATTTATTAAACCTGCTCCTCTTTGAAACTTCCAAATGAATCTGAAAAATGGTGCAGAACTGTATAATCTAATTGATGCTTAAAACACACACATTTTAGAATCTGCAAACTATTAAATATAATAAGAAATAACTAAAATTTTGGATACTTTTTTAACCATTCAAAGAATGATTTATTCTATATCCAAAATGTTTCAGCAAAGCCAACACAAGAGAGGGAGGGAGGGAGGGAGGGAGAGAGAGAGATGGTAGGGAAGAGAGAGGGCATGGGATAGTGACAATGAGCTCTAGTCCAACCTTGGAAAAAAAATCAGTTGGGTGACTTTGGTCCAGTTACTATATCTTAGTTCTAGGGGAAAAAACTATGGAGAATCTCTTCCAAAAATCTGTATTCTGTTGGCCTATGTTGCTTTTGAAGAGTGCCTGGGAAGCATTCCTGAATGAGGCTTAACAGATTAATTTCAAAAGACAATAACGCTGCTCTTCTCTTCCCACATCTGTAGAGCCTGTGTGGCTGGACACTGATGGGTCTAGCATGCTCCCAATCTCCTATTTTTTAAAAGATGATTTTACAGAGTTTTGCCCATAATCATGATATGCTCATTGAGACCAGGGACTTTTGAGCTAATAATTGAAAATGTTATAGGCATATTTTCTGATGGCCTTAATTATCATGGATTTTCTCATGCTCTCAAATATTTTTGCACATACCATAATAAACAATCTCTCTCCCACAATATATTTTGACAGCCACACAGTGCAATTGATCTGATGATATTATGTGGACAGCATGGGATAGAAAGGGTATTCATATTTGGGAGAGCTTGGAATTTTCTGTTTTGCTATAAGGAGGGCACTCCACTTATTAAATGGCTTTTTGTTGGTGATTAATCAGTGAAAATTGACCGGAAAGTTTTTATTGTCCATTTGCTTCTGCATGTTGGTAGCATAGTTTCAGGGCAGTCTGGATATATCAGTTAGGTTAGCAGTGTTCTTGGCTACCTTTAGTTTAACCCTGATCCATAATTTCATTAGCATGTTGGATCTGTTTATATGCCATGTGTTCAGGCTCCACATCGTTGTTTCTGATACTGTCCACATCTCTCAGTCATGTTACTCCTGAGACAGACTCTGGTCACAAACTTTTGTTGTCTGGCCTGGACACGAGTATTCTAACCAGTGGTGAAATGTAAAATTTGTAACTACCGGTTCTGTGGGTGTGGCTTGGTGTGTATGTGTGGGGGGAGGGGTAATATGACTGGGTGGGCATGGCCAACTTTTTTTTTTTACTTTTAAAATCATTTTTTTAAAAACCATGTAAAAAATGCTTTTAAAAGCCCCTGCCGATCAGGCAACACAGCTGGGATCATCAGAGCTTTTTAAAAGCATTTTTTCTACAACCTCTTAGAAGAGGTTGTAAAAAAAATGCTTTTAAAAACCTCTGACGATCCCAGCTGAGTTGCTTGATCGGCAGGGGCTTTTTTTTTTTCTTTTAAAAACATCTTTTCTACACCTTCGGCTGAAGAGGTTGTAGAAAAAAATGCTTTTAAAAATAAAAAAAAAGCCTCTGATGATTGTGCGGTTCAGCTAGGCATGGGGGGCACCCAGGGATTTTTGCTACCGGTTCTCTGAACCACCCACCCCCATTGCTACCACATCAGGCAATCTGGTCTGAACTGAGAGCATTTCACCTCTGATTCTAATGCTAATCTTCAAGAAGACAGTACTTTTTACAAACCCATGAAGCAGTCACCCAATTTCTATTTTCTATTTCAGCTTTTCAGACAACATATTACTTTTAGGTTTTGAGGTCGTCTCAAATAAATTGCATTTCAAACAAAGTCTTTGATGGAAAAAAACCCCTCTCATTTATTAAGCATGAACATTCTAACTCCAACTCATTGTAGTCAGGACTGACTTCCTGGTGCCAATTCCTCCCTTCCTTTCTCCACTCTTTTGGTCTCATTGGCCATCTTCCAAGTCACTCTTTCCCTAATCTACTGCTCCAGTTCAAAGGAATTTCCCCCCTCCCATCTCATCTCCTAGGGGATATTATCTCCAGGGAAAATAAGTAGGTGAAAAGACAAAATGTCTCTTTCCAGATGCCCTTCTTCTCCTTCTTATGTCAGCACTAGAATGAATGCAGCTTGGAGTGCTGACAATTACATTTCCTTCAGTGGTGGGATTCAAAAATTTTTACTACTAGTTCTGTGGGTATGGCTTGGTGGGTGTGGCAGGGGAAGGATACTGTAAAATCTCCATTCCCACCCCACTCCAGGGGAAGGATACTGTAAAATCTCCATTCCCTTCCCACCCAACTAACCTGCTTTCCAGCTCCGTTCTCCTGTGTGGGGCAACAAAAGAAGAACCAACTGATCAGCTGGGACTCGATCAGCTGGGACTCGGGAGGCAGCCAATAGATTGGGGTTGGGGCCAGTCAGAGGTGGTATTTGCCAGTTCTCGGAACTATTCAAAATTTCCGCTACCTGTTCGCCAGAACCAGTCAGAATCGGCTGAATACCATCTCTGATTTCCTTATATATCATTTGTAAAGTTTAGCTGAAATGAAACCTAGATGCAAAACTGAAAGTTACAAGGAACATATTGCAAAGGCTAAGAGAAATGGGGAAATAAGTTTTCCCTTAATAGATTTCCCTCCAAGGTTGATGAATTTGCCAGGAGATGTAGCATATTCTCTTTATTGATCTCTCAAAGTCTGTTTTATAGAAAAGGGATTGTTCTAACATATCAAGGCTGCCAGTAATGAAATCAATAGATTTGGATTGGTCAGTCCACATTTAATTAGAGGAAAATGTAAACCAAAACCGTATGTATTTACCACTATTAACTTAGGATTTTGCTCCTTGTATCTGCTTTTATGCTTATTAAGAATAAAGATTGTCTCTCTGCTTTTCAATAGCAAAGTTAAGTGTTTTTCTCCAGGCATTCATTTAGAATCACAACATCACAATTGCAGCACAATTAGCTTAACATTAACATGTGGTGCAATAAACACAAGAAAGCTTATCTCTCATTTGAAGAACAACATAACATTCTAACCTCTTATCTTACATAATTTAGAAACAGGATGTCTGTAGTGAATGAAGCACCACTCCAAGACCTGTGCAAGAGGTTATTATACCACAATATTGGCAATATCAGTGATATTATTGAGTTTGTCATCTGCACCTCTATAACCGTCTGGTTTGGTTCCGCAACCCAAGAAGACAGACACAGACTTCAGAGGATAATTAGAACTGCAAAAAAAAAACAATTACTACCAAACTGCCTTCCATTGAGGACCTGTATACTGCATGAGTCAAAAAGAGGCTGTGAAAATATTTACAGACCCCTCACATCAGGGGTGAAATCTAAAAATTTTCGCTACTGGTTCTGTGGGCGTGGCTTAATTAGTGGGCATGGCTTGGTGGTCAGGTGACTGGGTGGGCATGGCTTGGTGGTCAGGTGGGCGTGGCCAAGTCAACGTCACTTCTTTGCCCTTTTTTAACCTACAAAACACAACACAACACAACTGGCTCACCCACAATGTAAAAGCAGCTGTGCTAGACCCAAAATGGCCCCTGCAACAAGCAGGAACCTCACACAGAAACAAAAAATACAAAAAACCAACTTTCACACTTTACACACACAAAATTCCACATACAGCTTTGTGAGATTTTGTGTGTTTGTGTAGTTGGAGTGAAACTACAGAAACACACAAAATCTCAGAAAGCTGCACAAATATTATTTTTTTTTATTTTTATTTTTATATAAAAGCAGTTAAATTTAAAACTTCCTAAACTTTAAATGGCTAGGTCTAAAAAAAGAACAATTAAAAAAAAACCAATTAGCGCTTTTTTTTTTTAAAGCTCCCTAAGGGGGAGAAAAAAAAAGGCAGGCAGACAGATAGAGCTAATTACCAATGAGCTTTGTTGCAGGCAAGGAGATTCAGTTGCTTGCTGATGCAATGGATTGCAGGGATTACAGCGAGTGAAGCAAGGCAGGGGTTGCAACCAGCGGCTCAGGATTCAGTCCGAAGAGCGAAGGTAAACAAGCTAGAGGCTGGGCGGGGGGAGGGATTTTCGCTACCAATTCTCCGAACTGCCCACCGCCATCGCTACCTACTCGCCCAAGCCAGTCTGAACCGGGAGCGTTTCACCCCTGCCTCACATCCTGGACATAAACTGTTTGAACTCCTACTCTCAAAACGACGCTATAGAGCACTGCATACCAGAACAACTAGGCACAAGAACAGTTTTTTCCCAAATGCCATCACTCTGCTAAAGAAATAATTCCCTCAACACTGTGAAACTAGTTACTAAATCTGCATTACTATTAATCTTCTCATTGTTCCTATCACCCATCTCCTCTCACTAATGACTATATGACTGTAACCTTGTTGGTGGTATCCTTAAGATGTATATTGACTGTTTCCCTATGACTATCATTAAGTGTTGTACTTTATGATTCTTGACGAATATATATTTTCTTTTATGTACTACGAGAGCATATGCACCAAGACAAATTCCTTGTGTGTCCAATCATACTTGGCCAATAAAGAATTCTATTTTATTCTGTTCTGTTCTGTTCTGTTCTGTTCTGTTCTATTCTATATTCTATGTTCAAAGTAGGACTTTGGTGTAAATGTGAGGGTGCTGTAACCAAATACCAAAAATGTGCAAACCACAAATGTGGCAGAGCCATCTTACTTTAGAAGCAATATACGTTACCATTTAAAGAAAAACGATAATCCTTAAGATCCTGAAATTCGGAGTCTAAAATAACCCTTTTGTGATATAGTTATTAAACATACAATCCACATTTTTAAATATGCCTTCAGTATTTATTATTAGTGCTTGTTTTAAAACAGGAATGCCAGAGCTTAAAAATTTAGAGGATGCTTGATAAGTAATGTTATTCTGAATTTAATACCGAGTTATCTTGCAACTATCACCAGCATTAGCAACACAATGCTAACGTTTATTCTAGAATAGCCTTGGTATGTTTAATTTCTGTAAACTAATTAGAGTAGAGTAAACTTGACATGCATATTTTTATTAATAAATTAGCACCCATGGGGGTGCTTAGAACACCTATTGCTAACTCCTTGCGTGAGTCATTTAAGGACTGACCTTGACTCCAAGGTCAGTATTCCAGATCTTCATTCTGCATTTGAGCTGTAAATCAGAATTTTTTTTTAAAAAAAAGAGTAGCCCAGGTGCTGCCTAAAGTCAACAGTGACCTGACTGTCACTTCCTCCTCCCTTTTCTGTGAAGGAACAGATAGATTAACAGAAAAGAAAAGAAAAAAGAAAAGAAAAGAAAAGAAAAGAAAAGGAGGAAAGCTAATTTTTTTTTTTTAAGGTTATGGAAAATTGAGTGGTCCCTGAGCTTGGTTGTTTTCTTGAAGATTTTTCATTACCCGAACTAGGTTACATCACCAATGCTAGGCAATGAAATGTCTGCAAGAAAACAATGAAGATCAGGGAGCACCAAAGAGCCATCATTTCAACTCTGAGCTACTTTATTGGTATGCAAAGCTGTTGATAAGACAACGATCTGGCCCCAGAAGGCCAGCTTGAAGAAAGTAAGAACAGCTTAAAAGAAAATGAAGAACATCTTTGAAAGCGATCCATTTTCTCAGAAACAGAAGCTAATTGGGACTCAGAAAAGTTTCTGAACAAGCGAAAAGTTCCAACCCAACTAAAGGGAAGTGAAAATAATTAAATGAAAAGAAGAGAAATATGATTAAATCCAGGATGCCATTTTGACTTGGTGTCCTGATACTCCTGGTTTTTCTCTACATTTTGTTTGTAATTTTTTATTCCCACTTCTCACTAAAAGTTCAGTTATGTACTGTTAAATGACAAATCAGGGTCAGTATTTCCAAAAATACTTTGGCACGGTTTAGAGCGGTGATGAAATCCAAATTTTTTTTACTACCAGTTCTGTGGGCGTGGTTTGGTGGGCGTGGTGTGGTGTGGTGTGGCTTGGTGGGCATGGCAGAGGAAGGATACTGCAAAATCTCCATTCCCATCCCACTCCAGAAGAAGGATATTGCAAAATTTCCATTCCCACCCCACTCGGGGGCCAGCCAGATGTAGTATTTGCCAGTTCTCCGAACTGCTCAAAATTTCCACTACCGGAATCTGTCAGAACCTGCTGGATTTCACCCCTGATTTAGAGGCTAATTAAAGTATCTGAAGAAGGAAGGTATGTGGCTTTTCAACATTTGAAAAGCTATGCTTTGCTTTTTCTTTCTCTTGATTCTTTGTCTTTGACCATATTTCTATCAGCTTTTCCCCCCTGCCATGGTCCATGGTCCAGAAAGAGAAATACCTGCCCACAGATGATAGCTCTGTCTTGAGAATTGAATGATGAATTAGGATTGCTTTGAACCATCACAGTATTATCTGAGCCCCCAGCATTAAGCAGCAACAAAAGAGATCTATCTATTACAGAGGTGTCAAACTCAAGGCCCACAGGCTGGATCCAGCCTGCAGGGTCGCCCTGGAAACAGCAAAGGACTGGATCACAGTGCCTCTGCCAGCAAAGCAGAGCTCCATTTTCACTGGCAGAGGGTTTCAGAGGCTGTTGTAGCTGGAAACAGAGCTCGGGAGCCCATTTTTGCCGGCACAGGTGCCCCCAATACAAGTGACATTGAGCTGGCCACACCCATCCTAGCCATGCCCACCCGGGCCCCCTGAGGTCAAACAAAACCCTGATGCGGCCCTCAATGAAATTGAGTTTGACACCCCTGATCTAGTAGATTCTAAATACAACTTTGAATCAACAGTGAAAATTCAAAAGGCAGCAATCTTAAAATCTCCTCAATTTATTTTAATCCTAGTGAAGCATCTTGCTAAGTCCTCAGACATACAACACATCATTCCCATTGGCTAAGATGCGCCCAGAAATGGCGGGAGAATTCCAGCAGCCTGATTGGCTGAGCGGTTTGACAGCTAGTGTATAAATAGCTGTCAAACGCCTGAGTTGCTGTTCTAGTTCTGAAGCTGTTTTGTTAGCTGTTAGCAATAAACCCTTGTTCCTTTACACCTGTCTCGCCTCAGTTACTGCCCATCATCACTCTACAGAGCACTGGCGATGAAGGTGGGATTCTGGGCGTGAGGTGACAGGTAGCTAAAGTCACTACGAGCTGGGTGAACTAGAACCCCATTCTTGTCAGGATGGCTCCTCCAACCTTCGCTCCTTTCAACCCACTGACGGAGACCTGGAATTTGTATGAAGCTCGCTTCGAATGCTTCCTTGAAGCAAACGACTATACCGGTCTGTCCAGCAACCGTAAGAGGGCTCATTTTTTGAACGCGTGCGGCCCAGAAATGTTTACCACTGTGATGGCTTTGATGGCCCCTGTTCCTGTCCAGACGGTTCCCTGGGAGGTCTTGAGGGAGAAGCTTAAAAATCACTATTCACCAACCCCCTCACAAATCGCTCGCAGGTTCAACTTCAGACAGATTCTCCAAGCTGAAGGGAATCTATCAACCAGTACATAGCTTCCCTCAGAATGGCAGCTTTGAACTGTGAGTTTAAAGACTTAGAAGATTCCCTTTTAGAGCAATTTTTGTGCGGGGTTAAAGACCCACGCATACAACGCCACTTGCTTGAAAAAAAAGAAATCACTCTCCTGTCAGCTATTGAGGAGGCACAGGAGTGTGAGCTGTCCAGCAAATCCACCATGGAGATAAGGAAATCGCAAGGCTCCCTCCCTGCTAGCAAGCCTGCCACCATACATTCGGAAGAAGTGGACCCAGAAGAAAAGGATGAGGGGGAGGACAACATTAGCTGCCTCAAAACAGTGAGGGGAAAAATAAAAGCCTCTGAAAAAGAGTTTGCCAGCCCTCCATGTCAGGGTTGCGGTGAAAAACATCCCAGAGTCAGTTGCCGTTTTAAAACTGCAGTTTGCCGCAGGTGTGGGAAGAAAGGACATTTGGCACGTGTCTGTAAAGCCAACCTACAGACCTCCCAAACAAACCCCAATAGACAGCCTTTCCTCAAAAGCACGAAGCCAAGTGGGGACTGCTACACCATTCGGCGGGGAACCAGATATCCTGATGTGGCCACCTGCCAATCAAAAACAACATCTAGCCACAAAATTTACCTCACGATTACCATCGAGGATGTCCCTTGCCAAATGGAAGTCGACACCTGATCCTCCAAGTCCCTCATTTCATGGGACACATTACAAAAGTTGGTCCCTACATGCAAGAGAGGAAACCTGAAACCCTGCCATCTCCGTCTGTGAGATTACCAGGGAAATCATATTCCCACTCTGGGCCAAATTAAACTCCTGGTGGAGTACAAAACTTTCACCGGCAGCCTGCCCTTGATCATTGTAAGTGGCCACCTCCCCAGCCTGCTGGGCCTCGACTGGTTTGGCGCCCTTGGACTTAGCACATCTTTTCTTGAGTCTTTTGACATTTAAAAAGTTGAAGTATGCTTTCACTATAAGGGCACTTCTACTAGAGCAGGGGGCCCCAATCTCTGGGTGGTGGCTCTCTTACAGGGCCAAGGCCTATTTGGAATTGGGCTGCGTGAGTGGCTGGCTGGAACTCAATTTGCACAAGCAGCAGGCTTGTGAGCAATCGTGTGTGTGTCCCGGCCACCACTTGTGCAAGGGCTGCATGTGCACACCAGCCTGCTGCTTGCATGGCCCAATTCCCCTCCCCCCCCCCAAATGCTGGGCCACCAGCTGCTAAGTCTGGGTACCGCTGTACTACAGTGATTTGTACCACTTCCGGATCTGGTCCAGACCAACTGATATCTGTTTTGGAGAGCTGAAACCACACAAAGCAATTTCTTTTGAATTGCTATATCCTGTCACAGACTACCATAGACACAGACATTCACAGAAAGTCTTGTTTCCATTAATCTCTTTGTATTCTACCATTAGAAAATCTGTGTCTTGAACCTGAAACTTATTTTATTGCTGCTGTGTAATCAAACATACAGAAAGAACTAGGTTCCTTATGGCTTGCAGTATGAATATGATTGAGTTGCTTTCTGTTCTCTGGCCTCATTGGATGCTTATTCTTCAGTTTTGTCTCAGCCACTACCCCTTGCAACAGACACTTAACAGACTGGACAGCCAAAGGCATGATTCTGTTACTGCAAGATATCTGCCATGGAAATCAGTAAGGACATTTAGGCATTTAGTCATAAACTGGGCATGCTATGCTATGAGAATTTAGTTGCATTCCACTGTGAAAGAGAAAAAAAAAATCACTTGAATGAACAGCCTTAGCAGAAACCACATGTTTAATGATTATGCTTGCTCACATTTGCATTTATTCCAAGCAATAAGTGTACATTGTATCCTAATTTGTCATTCTGCTAGTACATCATGCCTATTAGACATCTGTTGCAAAATCAGATTCCTATATCACCTTCTTCACAGGGTCGCCTTTCTTTAAACATTTTTTCAGTATGCCTCCTCCACAAAGAGCCAATGTGTGGCTTTCATAATCCTCCAATGGGACCATTGAAATCTAAAGGGTTTAAACCATAGTTTTAAAAAATTTAAAAAGCACTTAAGTATGTAACTCTATCTTAGTTTGAAAGGTTGAATTGTTCTAGAGGTTTTTTTAATGTTTCTCCTACCTTTGCACTAGAGATCATCATATTCCAGTAAGTATAGGATGACCCTCAGCTGGTAAAATGTTCATTTCTTTGCAAGTAAACTTGGAAAAGTAGAAGGTAATCAAGTTATAAAATGGTAGTTGGTAAACACTGAAAGGAAAGGCTGAATAATTCTATGGCAATTAAACTGATATTATTACTTTTACTCTATAAATCAATCACAGTTTTTAGGATTAGTAATTTATCCTTGCAACAACTTTTTGCAGAGTATCTTCTTTCTAAGACACAGTAGAAGGAGAGCAAAAAATCGGAAGTCTGGTAGGACTTTTTCAGCTAGCAAATTTTATTAGAATGCATAACCTTTCTGAATTGAATGAATAGATTGATTTAGGATTTAAACAGAGGCAGGAGGAAGATAGTGGGGAAGAAGGGAAGAGAGGATGGTTATGTAGATGCAGACTACATGCAAGACAGATCACAACATCTTATCAATTAACAATTGTAATTTGCCTTATTGAGAACTTCTGAGATTGTCTGATTTCATGAGATTGTACATGAATATGCATGCCATTAATAGAATTTTTATTATAGTCATTGACCAAAATTACAAACAGAAATACAATAAAAAATAAAATAAAAACAAGACAAGATAAAAAATATTACAGTTGGTAGTAGATTCATAGGAATAGAATAGAATAGAATAGAATAGAATAGAATAGAATAGAATAGAATAGAATAGAATAGAATAGAATAGAATAGAATTCTTTATTTGCCAATTGTGATAGGACACACAAGGAATTTGTCTCTGATGCATAAGCTCTCAGTATACATATAAGCAACAAAGTGATAAATCATAAATCATACGATACAACCAACGAAGTGATAGTCATAAGCTACCAATAGGCTTAGGTAATAGGAAAGCTGAGAAGGATAATAGTAATACAGTCCTGCTACATGGTTAGCTATCCTTAGGAATAGACAGTCCTGAGGGAATTATGTGTTTAGCAGAGTGATGGCATGATGGCGGGGGGGCTGCCTTTGTGTTTAGTTGTTTTGGCGTGCAATGCGCTATAGCTGCATCCTGAGGGAAGAAGTTGAAACAGTTTATGTCCAGGATGTGAGGCAGAGGTGGGTTGCTCCCGGTTTGCACCAGATCGGAAGAACCGGTAGTAAAAAAATTTAATAGTTCAGAGAACCAGTAATAAGATTGGCTGGCCACGCTCCCTAACCGGTTCCCAGCCCAGTTGCCATTTGCTTACCCCGCCCACTCCCAATCTATTGCTGCTTCCTGAATTCCGGCTGATAGCTAGAGGAAAAAAAACTGTTTAAGCTCTTGTCGTGGGGCTTCAAAGGGCCACCCTACAGCTGATCAGTGTTAAAAGAAAACAAATGAGTAGACTGGTGCCTGCAAAAATAGAAAAAAACAGCCCCTTTCAGCTTCAGGTTAATTACCACAAGTTGATTAGATCGGCATCCTGACTCTCAGCTGATTTGCTCTCAGCTGTTTTGCTCAGGGCTCTGTAGCTGCAAAGAGAGCTGGAGGAGTTTTTTTTTCCCCCTAGCTATGCTTAAAAGCGAAACAGAAAGTAAAGCAGGGTCTTTGCTGCAACATGACAAAATGAGGCAGAGAGAGATTTCAAGATTTTAAAACACACACACACAAAAAAAGCTCTGTTAAACTAGGGAATTGTAATAATTGAGATACTATTAATTGTATATTGTGTTGAAAGCAGAAATGATTAAGTTGTGGTTTGGAGGAATATATGGGGGAAATTATTTGGCTTATTATTATTGGTAAATAATAATTTGTATTAAACAACTGTAATATTACATAATTAACCAATGTGAAGATGGATATAAAAATAGATGACAATGGGAAGGGGTATAATATAGAATAGAAGGGAAAAATTGAATTTGATTAAGATTAGAGATGAGGATGAAGGGTAATATTGGTTTTTTAAAAAAAATAGATGAGGAATAAATATGGCAAAAAGGAAATATAGAAATTGTAAATTTAATTGAAATGACTAAACACTGTTTAAATTTGTGAACCGGCCAAATACTCTGTTCAAAGAAAACACATTGTATGTTTTTATGTGTGTTTCTAATTATTGCTATTTATTCATATTTGTTCTCTTTTATTCTTTAAAGTTTAACAATTCATTCTTTATCTTAATATCTTTATATTTGTTTGGGGTTGGCTTTCTTCCTTTTCATCTTTTTTATTGTAGAGCAATCTTTCTCCTCAAACCTACCACCTATCTCTTTTCTTTCCTTCCTACTTTCTCTTCCCCTCCTTCTCCTCCTCCCTTCCTCCCTCTCTTACTTCACTCCTACTCTAATTTCCCTTTCCTTCCTTCATCCCTCTCTATTGCTGTATCCTTTTATGCATATGGACTACTGAGAGGGTTGAAAAAGTTATTTTTGACTGATCCTCGTACTTTGACCAGTCCTCGAACTTACGGCTGTCCCCACATTTTACGTTTTTGCCCTATCTTGTCACCATAGTGAAGAGAAGCAGTTGTGAAATGAGTGACACCGTTGTTAAGAATTCTGCAATGGGCATAAATGATGACCAGTCATAAGTGCGAAGACTGGTCAAAAGTCTGAGGACCTGTCAGAAATCACTTTTTTCAGCCCTCTGGGTAGTCCTTTTGTGCATATGGACTACTCAGAGGGCTGAAAAAGTTTTTTGACTGGTCCTCGCATTTTTGACCAGTCCTCAAACTTACGACTGTCCTCACATTTTACGTTTTTTGCCCTATCTTATCACCATGGTGAAGAGAAGCAGTTGTGAAGTGAGTGACATGTTGTTAAGAATGCTGCACGGGCATAAATGTGAGGATAGTCATAAGTGTGAGGACCAGTCATAATGTGAAAACCTGTCAGAAATGACTTTTTTCAGTCCTCTGAGTAGTCCCTATACACATAGCCATGGCTACCCAGTCACATGACCAGCTAGCCACACCCACAAAATAAGCCACGCCCACAGAACAGGTAGTAAAAATTTTTAGAACCCACCGTTGATGTGAGGGGTCTGTATTTTTTCAGCCCTCTTTTTGGTTTGTGTTGTATACCAGTTCACAATGGAAGGCAGGCTGGTTGCAATTGATTTTTCTGCAGTCCTAACTATCCGTTTAAATCTCTATCTGTCCTGTGTAGTTGCTGTACCAGACAGTTATAGAAGTAATCAAAGTCCTAATCAAAATCTGCTTTATTTTACACTCAATACAAAATTTAGCTATGTTCAAGGAGACTGAATCGCATTAATCTAATAACTATATGTTTATATTAAAAAAAAACCCCTCAAAATGTCCCAGATGCCTTACCAGGAGGAGTTATAAGGTGGGGTCCTTGAAGGAACTGTTTAGCAGGACATGTCTCTAAAATAAATTTTATTAGTCGGAAAATATGCAACTACTGTAGATTCCTGATTTCTTTCCTTCCTAAGAGGAGTACTTTTCTTCATAGTGCTGAATACATTTTGTCCTAAACAGGGCCTTCTTTGCCTTTTCACCCCAATATTTCATTTTAATTTTTGAATTGATACGCAACACTTTATTTAGAGCATAAGGTTGCACATAACCAGCTTTAGCAAGCATGGCAATATTTAGCTTATTTTTCAGTGACTTTGTTTAGCTCCATATTTGTTTAGACTCTAACCACTGTGATGTATATTATCCATTTTAAAGGCATACTTCCATTCAGGTGATTTGTCAGTAATCTCTTTCCAGACAGCTCCATTTCCCTTTCTATCCAATGCTCTGTACGCTGCAACTTCTGAGCACCTACAATTGCCAGTCCCCCTTTTTGTTTTCTGTTAAGGCACATCTCTATCACTACCACTACTGTTCCTATTCCCCAATCACTGAAAAAACCATATGAAGCCAACCCACAATTATCTTCCCAGACATTGAGAGAACAATGTATAAAGAGAACAATAGTATTGTAAAAGAAAGGAGTTAGAAGGCAGAGAGAAGTACTCATGATGGGAAGTTTGAGATAATATTAGACAAGAGTTCTGTAAATTGACTATCCTAGAAACTACATACAGCTACAGAATTTCAAAAAGAGGAGACTAGAATAGTAGAAGTTCACATATAGTATGCTATTACAGAGCATTATATATTGATCCTTTTTTCTGATATTATGAGCCTGAGCCAATATGGAGCTGATTTCATTTCAAACATCCACAAGGAAGTTTCTTTTTAAGCAGACTTTATACTTCTGCAAATCCCACTAGTACTTTGGCTCCCATTCTATTGGTATTCGCTATTTAAGTATCTGGTTTTAACAAGAGTTGGCAATTTAAAATCCTGGACACCATCATGTATGTTTTTAAAAGTACCTAGAACCTCTTGTAATTTTCTAAATTTTAATGATTCATTTAGTGAATATTGGAGTCATGTTGTCTTATCATGTTGAGGTTAAAAAAATAAAATTACCTTATCACAGTCTAGAAAGCAGGTTATCTTCCAGAAATGAACCAAGTCATCTGGGTTGTAGTACTGAAAAATATAAAAACATTTTTTCCCATATGCATGATGTAACCCTATTGTATATCATGTATGGCCTCCAATTAACAAAAAAAATGACCATCCCTATTCTGATTTTTTAAAAAAAATTGATTTATATGCCGCCCTTTTCCAGAGACTCAGGGCGGCTTACAATGCGTTGATAAAAAGGAAGCAGCTGACAGTAGTTAATAACACTAAGGTAATTGAAAATTAAACTGCTAAATTACCAAAATGAATTCCTAAGTGAGAAAATAAAATTTTTGAATTAGAGCTCTTGGTTTTTATCCAAGTATATCCACAAGGTGTTTGCATACAGCCATCATAGATTTGCTCCATTGTATATTTTCCCATCATATTATTTCACAAGAGATTGAAGACCAGGGTTGTTTGGGGATAAATAATTGGGATTATTGTTTTAATCTTGGACACTTTGATTTAGATTGTAGAGTTATTGCTTTCTAAATTTTGTTTAGTCATTATTGTGAGATAAGCAGACATATAACTCATATAATAAATAAATTTGTTATTTTAAATCAACCTCTATGACTAGCTTAGGTCCATTACAAAATTCTCTTCTATATATTTAATATATTTCTATGTCATTTGGAAAACTCTTCCTTTGTCATTTTTATGCAAATAAACTTTCCTTGCCCAAAACCTTTTGAAATATCTTTTCTGGTTCAAGTGTCCTGTCACTTATGTTCTTTAAGAGAAGCATTGCTGATCATCAACTCCTTGAATTGCTGGAAGGCAGGCAGTAAATTTGATAATAAATTATTATAATATTATAAGTATCTGCATTCTCAAACTAGTATTTGCCTAAAGCAATAGGAGGTCTATCATTTTTTTTACAGTGTCATAGACAAAAGGTTGAGAGAATTTTCAGGTCTTTATCAGACTTCTTTGTGGTGTTCATGATTTTGATTTTGGTTCTCCATTTGTTATCCTTAAACAACCCTGTAATGTTCTGTTCTGTTGTATTGCATGCTAATTTACTTAAAATGTTTGTATTTCACATACAGATTACAGTTACACAGAGGGGGTTGTTTTTTTCTCTGCTGAAGTGGATTTAGATTCAGTTCCCAACTGATGAGTTTTCTGTGGAGGAAGAGATGGCAAGAATCCTAATTGGCCCAGATCTGCTGAACATCTACCTTGAAAGCATCTACCAAGAACATTTGGCTGTATAGTTAGAGAGTCATTGGGCCACAAATGTGCAACTTTTGTTTTAGGAATCCTTCCAAAACACTCTCTAATTTTTTCCCTTGATTTTTGCACTCCAAATTATTCAGTGAAACTGGTGCATCAGGAGTATTTATTGTTTCGTTCTTTTAAAAGTAATATCCAAATCTCCATGCACGGACATCTTGCCATAGTTTTTAGTTTCTTTATACTTTTCCAATGCTGCTGAAATACTTTAAAACTTTACAGAGGAATAGAGGCAGTTGTTTTCCTATGGATCCTTGCTGTAAGAGATTCCATTTAGTTGCCACTCTGATCCAGAGTGGACTCAGAAAGCAGAGGTAAGAAGAAACCAAGGTAAACGTAATTGTTTTTGCAGAATCAGGTGGAAGATAAAATAAAGTTAGGATTTGCCACAGATGGGGATCGGGCGACAAACCCCCTCCAACTGAGGACCAGGAACCAAGAAAAAATAAGAGAGAGACCAAGAGAGAAAGATGGGATGCTCTGTAAGAAAACCTTTCAACTCTTTGTCCATGTCCCCTCCATGACATAATTTGTGGAGACATATTGATAAAACACTATAAAAAAGAGCAGTTCTGATATAATTGTATTGTAATTCCATCACAATTGTTTTATTTGCTGTTACTATTGTACATTATGCACATCGATAAAGCATTGTACACAAAAGATTCTTGATGTAATCATCTATCAAGATTGTTTTTCTGCAACATTTTATCAATGCAAAACAAGAGAAACCTCATTATTCCGTATAGTATTTCAAAATCTGGACACACACATCTATTGGCAAAACACATCTGCTTTATGTACAATCAAAGCTATCCTTTATTCAGTTGTAGGATAATGTCTTTTACTATGACAGAGTTCAACTTGTAAGAATCCTTCTGTGCATACAAAGGAATGAATGGTAACTTGTACAACAGGAACTCAGCCGTAATTAATCATCATGCCAGCTCAACCCTGCATTGCCCTTGAATTTTCTTCGAGCTAATTGTATATTTAATTTAATTTCATAAAAATGTTGACTAACTCGTGAAGATGTCCTTCAGTGCAGTGGGAGCCAAAGCAGTATAGGCGAGAATAAGCCTGGATTAATCATACAGTAAACAAGATATGCATGCATAGAAGTCATATGTCAAAATTCTATAAGCAGATTTGTACTTGGTTGATAAATTGGTTTCTAATGACCCTTTATTTTTTATTGGTCCTACATTCTACAACTGGAACATTGATATCATTCACCATGCCCATCTTCAATATCATTCTTCTCTCTAAAACAGGAGTCTTTTATGATTATATAAAGAGGCATGCTCAGTAGCCATACACATATTCTTGGGAGTTGTGGCATCACAGGCATGTTCACATGAACATGGCAGTTGTGAAAAGAAAGCACAGAGTGACTAGATCACCTAAATCAGAGGTCTTCAAACTTGGCAACTTTAAGACTTGTGGACTTCAACTCCCAGAATTCTCCAGCCAGCTATGAGTTGAAGTCCACAAGTCTTAAAGCTGCCATGTTTGAGGACCCCTGACCTAAATAATTCTTCATCCATTTCCCTTTAAAATACTGCTCTTTCCTATGTAAATGAAAGTGGAGTATAGGGGTTAGGGAAGATCACACAGGGGCCTAAAATCCCAGAAGGCCAGAATTATGACAAATATAAGAAAAGCGATTTGCATATTAGAAGTGTATGAAGAGAATCTAGTCTGGATCTAGAATTTAGAACAGTAGAATGCCTCAGAGTAGATTAGAGAACTACATCAAATGTAAGGAAATACGGAAGAGAAAATAAGCTAAGAAAATATAAGCAATTAACATAGGATTATAGAAAAGAATTACAAGGCAAAATTATAAATTTGGAAATTATAAGAAATAAGGACAAAAGAAACATAACATCTCTTTTGTAAATAAATCTTTGTTTTGGTAATTTTATTTTCTTAATAAAATCCTTGCCTCAAACTGGAGTCATCTCCTCAGTTGAATCTAAAACAATTGGGTTAACTACATGGAGAGCAATCTAACTATCTCAGAAAGAGGAAATTTATGGCTGACAATCTGCATGTGACTCCCCCAGTCAACTTGAAACAACTAGACTTATTCTACATGACTGACATTCAATAGCAAAATAATGATTTTGAGTGAGTTGTTTTTCATTTTTTTAAGCATTATTCTTTCCCAAATCTCTAAAGAATGAGAGGCAAAAGTATTCTTCCCCACTTTCCATAATACATCACCACTTATGCCCTATGCTGTCCTTGGAGCCATTAACTAAGGTACAGCCATTGTGCTCTATTATTTATATTTACTTTTTGCAACACAAAGAAATAAACAAAGGGAAAAGGGAAAAAATTGACAAAAACAAAAAGAACCAAAACAAGAGAATTAAACATGTCTCCACATATGTAATATGTTTGTGTGTGTATACACACACACGTATGTGTGTGTGTGCATGCAGAGAGAACAAATAAAAATATTAGATAAAATACTGATTATGGGTATTTAATGTATACATGTATATGTATGTACCATATATATATATGTGTATATGTGTGTACATACATATATGTATATGTATACACACACACACACACACACACACGTGTGTGTGTGTGTTTTCTTTCCTTTTCATAGGCTTTATATGTGTTCTTTATAGCCAGGTTCTACCTATGTAACGAAGATTTTATGCAGCCCTAGTTCAGTGAAATCACATTCACTAATTTCTGGGCTCTTTTTTTTTTCCTACTGGCAGCCAGCAGACCCTTTGCTGCCCATTGGGAGACTAAGATAGATCTATTTCGGGCTTATAAACCCTCATCAGTTAGCCATACCCTCATCCCATGTATCTTCACTGCAAAGGTATAGTATTTGTTTTCTTTCCTTTTCGTAGGCTTTATGTGTATTTCTCTTTAGCCAGGTTCTTCGTACATAAACCAAGATCTTAGTCTCCCAATGGGCAACTGAGGGTTGGATGGAATGGATAGAAAGTATTCAGGAGGAGTGATCCCACAACTAATACATATAACAAATAACAGTCTTCTGGTTATGTCAACTTTTGAGCCAATAATATCCCACTTTTTTAAATATCCCCAATTCAATGAAAAATGCAGTAACCTTTCCAAAAAGCTACAGCAACTAACATAGGAGTTAACAATATGAACCTAATCAGATTCCTAAATTGCATCAATTTATATGCATTTGTTAAAATAGACAGAGATTTAGAACATAGGATTGTTTGGTGATATTCCTAAATTCTTAAAAAAAACCTTCCAATCAAAAGATTGAGTTATTGATCATTACTTGCCCGAAATGGGAATATTAATTTGGTTATTCATCCTGTGAAACACAATCTAGAAAATCAATATAATGTGATTTGAGCAATATAATACCATCTGTAAATTGTCTTCCAGATGGCAAGACAGTTTGCTGAAAAGTAAGATAAATATTGGTCTGAATATATAGAAGCCAGTATTATATATTGACTAAAAAGGTAACATTTAGGATATGAAACTTAGGAAAGAATTCTTACTTCTATTACTGTTGTTCATGTGAACATTACTAGGATTAGCCCAGATCATAATTTCAGAACAGATTGATTGAATTGTCTATATGTTATTCCTCAAATGCAAGAGTCCTGTAATATGTTTGGGGAGGCAAGAAGTGGGGCTAGAAGTAAGCTACTGACCTTTTGTAATTATATTTACAAAATATAAGATGTTCTAGTTTTAATTTTTTTAAAAAATCTGTTGTAATCAACAAATCAATGTTCAGCTTTCCACAAACTGCTTTAGAAACTGTTTAGCTGTTACATTTGGATTTCTGCATGGAGGTGTTGTATGCATTACTCCCCTTAGTTTAATCCTTTAAATAAACCATGTATAGCACACAAATATAATTACAGAAGGGGTAGATCAGTTTCATAAGCAAAATATGAACTTAGGCAAAAATTAATATAAAAGATATTCATACCACTGTTCAAGGGCAATTGGTTTCAGAAATGCAGTTGGAGATTTATTGGAGTGTCAGCAGATTTCTTCCTCTATGTGTATCTTTATTGATAGATGATGATGAGAAGTTGGCTTTGAGAATTGGTCCATATTAGGATGCATAGCCTAGCTGTATATTATAGAAAGAAATGAACTTGGCTGGATTTTTTTTTTTTTTTTTTTTTTGGCAGCAAAAGATAAGTCCAATTATGGATATCTCCAGAAAAGATAAAGAAAAGCTGATAATGAGTCACTTCCAGCCAGCAAATGAAGCAGATGAAGATATTAGAAAACAATATAGATTTAATTAACTCTTTTTTGGTTCTCTGATTATCACCTTAGATCTTTGCCCTCTTATTTAATGTATTCTTATTCTGGGATTTCATATCTTACTGACCTTTGTGTAACTTTCTGTCTCACTCACCAGCTTTATCTTTTGTGATTCAGTTGACTATTGCTTATATATCACAAAGGATATTGAAAAAAAGTTGAAGTTAGATTCATCCTCATTATAAGCTTGATATGTGTTAGTTGACCCCATCTATTGTCTCTCTGGGCTTAAATATCTTCTATTGTTAAGGCCAACAACAATATTACATTTTACATACTGAACCCTTTTTCTTGGAAAGAAAAAGAACACTAAAATTAACAAGGATTAGAGGTTGATAAAAGAGTTATTTAGTAATATGGTTTACAATGATGAAATAATTTGAGAAGAAATGTTTTAGGCAGAGTTCTGAGCAGTAATTATAAAGTTATCTCAGGGACAATATCATCAAAGAAAGGAAACTTGAGTAATATCAGACATCAAATGTACTGTATGAAAAAGTGTATTACTTGAAAGTATTGATAAAGGAAGAGAAATACTGTATGTATGTGCTGACTTCAGGCTTAAGTCAACCTTGGAGAAAAGACTTTATGGATGAACACAAAGTTCCTTCTCATCAGATAACATATAAAGAAATTTCATGTAATCTTAGAGACCTGAACTTAGATCTCTACAGCCCTTATATGTTCCTGTCTCCAGTATATATGCAAAATGTAGTATAGTATTGGATTAGAACCAGGAAGATCAAGTTCATTTCCCAACATGGAGGCTCACTGGATAATCAATCATTGTCCCTTAGCCCAACCAATCCTCAAAAGCTGTTCTGAGAAAAACTGGATGTTGTAGCCCGTACATGGCCTGTGCGGCTGGTGGCTGATTCGGACAGCAAGGAGGCTGGTGTGTTGCTGCGCCAGCAGCCTGTGCAGCTGGCACTCGAGTCGGACAATGAGGCTGGAGAAGATGTGGTGCCAGAGGCGGGGATTCAGCCAAGGCCTTCAGAACCTCCAGAAGCTCCTTTAAGTGAAGAGGTTGAAAAGGAGGAGCCTCTTCTCGATGCACGGGCACGCAGAGCTGCCAAAAGGCAGAAGTGGCTCCTCAGGAGGAGGTTCCTCAAGAGTAAGGCTTGGGGCTAATTGGCCACTCCCTTAGTCTATTTAAGGAGGAACGCTGACTGAAGCAATTTGCAGGGAACAACTGTTTACTCTCCTTCGTGCTTTGATCTTAGTTATCTGCAAATTGCTTCTGGGATTTCTGCCAATCATAGTAAGATTAAGATTATTTATTCTTTGGATTCTTGCAGGCTGTTAAGAAAGTTCATTAACAGCTTTAGTTTGTAAAATCAGAAAACTGATTTTATTTTAGTAAACTAAGACTTATACAGACCTTATGTGTGCTGCGTTCTTTGGGATCCGTAGCTGGGGCAGAACACTGGAGGAGAGTATGCATACTCCTGATAGAGCACCCAACATGCTGTTGAATCAGTTTGAAGCTGACTACTGACACAACTGACCATGTGACATTTGTTCATCTGAAGAACAGAATTACTTTTTTCCCTTCCCTTTCTGGCCCTGCACTATTTTATTTGAAAATGCAGCATAGAAAGGTATTTTTTTTTCCTGCAGCGTAGCACCTGAACAAAGCTTGAGGCGAATTTAATTATTCATGTATTAATTAAATATATACCCCATCACAAGCAAAGGTAGATTATTGTTGGCTCACCAAAAAGATAATATAATCATAAATATTAAAAAATAGACTATATACAGAGGCAAAAGTAGCATCTGGTATTAACATTCAAATACCCTCTGGAAAAGTTCTTCAGCTGTTTCTGGAAGAAAGTTCACATTTGAACTTTTCCAGTAGGCCATTCCAGAAGATCTCAGAGGGAATCAGCTGCATGGTTCTCCCAGCATAATCCCGGGAAGTGAATTTGTATACTCCTTAGTGGTAAATCCTACATCTCCTCTCCTTAATATCTGTAGTGATCCAGTCCACTTTGAGTGGGAGAAGACTTGGGATTGGATTTATTCCCTTTGTAGTGCAAAAAGGAGATTTCACAGTTCTTATTAGCTTGAGTGGCTTAGGAAAAAGTACCAGAGAAATGTCAGTAGTGATCAGCTGGCTCATGGTGATTTCTCTCTGGGTTCCAACATAGGGGAAAGGGAAGATGATTGCACAGTTGCCTCCAAAATGGTTTGGAGGAATTGAGAACTAGAAATGATGTGAAGAGAATGTACCATTTGATTGAAGGAGAAGACCACATGAAAAAAAATCTACTGAAAAGCCAAACTCAGATATGTCACTTCAGCAAACAGATTCTCTGACTCAGTGGCTCATCTTAACCCAATATTTTCCTTCTCTTCTGCCACTTCCAGGAGCTGTTTGATGGACAAAAGTCTAATTAGGTCAACATTTAATTAAAGCAAATTTAGTTGACTTATTTTTATATTTCTTTTGTTGCACTCTGATAATGCAGCTGATATAAGACACAGTGCTGCAGTACAGCGTTTTCCTCTATTGCTGTCACATTTAGGAAATATAAAAGTACTTAAAAATATGAGACTGTAGAAAATAGCTAGCTCAACCTGAAGGGGGAAATCCAAAAAGTATCTCTTCCTATTAACTCTCAAGGTACAAGTCAGGATGGACAAACCTGTCTGTTCCCAGTTTATAGTACTTTTCAGATTTCATGTGTTTACTGCTATTTGTATTACTCTCCTGTACAAAAGTGTTTGTGTAATTATCAGCTTTTATGTGTATTTTATTTCCAAACAGATATTTCTACCTACATTTTCTCTTAAAACAACCAGTTTTAAATGTAATCCTATATTTTTTAAACATAATAGCAGAACAATTATAAGAGCAAACTGACATGCTCTAATAATGCCTGAAGCAGGGTCTCCATTATTTCCCCTTTTTGGAGCTTGCCATAGTCAGAAATTCCTGACTTTGGATATGCTGAATTTCAGAGATAAACACACAAGAGGGATCTGGCATTTCATTTTCTTGTCTGAAACTAGAACGCTGTTCAAGGAGTCATATGATTATATCCTATTTATTCCTTCTATTTTTTCCCAAGTGAAGTACTGTATGGGAGACCATTTGAGAATCATTGAAAGGGATGAATAACTAAGCTCTGACGTCTATGAAACAACAGTTGGCTTGGTCTCTATTAGAATTTACAAACACCAAATTCCTTAAGCATGTGTAGATACCACTGACGTAGCTATTCAGGTTTCATTGTTCAAATTTCATTGAAATTAAAAAGGAACTGCATTGATCTCAGGACTGCTTGATCACTTTCCATCATTTTCAGCAGGCCTTGTGTTCTTCTATCATCTGTTTCCCCGCTGGACTTAATCATGACTTCAAAATCAATCACTTAAAGAGGCATCTCAACCCACCTCATTACAGGATTGATGTTTCTGATCAAGACACCCAAAAAGCAGAGTTCACATTGCAAGAGAAAGATTATGGTTTTCATTCATTCAGTCCTTACAGCAGGATCTCTAGCCAAAAGGTTTATTTTTGTTTTCCAGCTCAGATTGGTTCCCAAAGCAAATTGCAATTAAAATTCATGTGAAGATATGTACAGCATAATTAGGAATGTGTTGGTGTCAGTTTGGCAGCCTCTTCTATACTTTATCAACTGGTAATACAATCTAGGTTCATCCCTACAGAGCATTACTTTTTAAAATTGACAACTTTAAGATGTATGACTCCCAGAATTCCCTAACCAGCATGCTTTATTTTTTAATATTTTTTAATATTATATTTATTATAAATTATAAATTTTATTGTATTTTTATTTTGTGATATTTAACTAATAATTAAATCATATCATTCTGCTGTGCCACCCATTCTATGGATCGTCATCCTCCCTGAAATGAGATTGTCTCCATCTCTTCCAACCTTTCAAAAAATCCCTTAAAACAGGCCTAGGAATCACAAAGGAATTATAATTTAATTAGGTGATTCCATTGTTTATAATCCAATGCACCAACTTTACATTTTACAATATTATTTTTTGTACTTCTGTATTTGTTAAAAAAAATATTTTATGGTTGTTTTTAACACCATCCAGAATCACATTGCATGAGATGGGCAGCCCTATAAAAAAAGATCAATTAATAAATAATACATTTTGAAAGTTTACACAAGGAACTCAGTCATCATAGGCAGGAAAAATCCACTCCTGATAGAACAAGTCAAGTCTAGCAAGATGAAGTAATTGTCATGTTGTCAAAGTTGTCACTGTACATACCAGTATGTCAAGCATAGCATAATAGAGGTGAAATTAGGACCAAAGGCAGCAGGCAATCAGGTTGTGACCTCAAATGTTCTCCATCCAAACCATCAAATTTTCTAAAGAAACAGTTGGAAAATTAAGGGATTCCTCTGAATTTGCAATCACAGACTTCTGAAAAGAATGATGGTAAATCTAAATTTTTAAAGTTAATTTATTTTAGGATAGAAATCAGAGTATGGATGATTTCTTCCCTTCCCCAAGATCCCCAAATACCAAATGCACCATTATTCACAAGAGTTTATTATTATCAGGTGTGCTGAAGGGTGGGAGAAGAAGAGTTTTCCCAAAGATGAAAGGCAATAGGGATCATACCTTTCATGAACTTTCTTGTAACTTTTTTCAGGAACCAAGCCAGGTTCTTACATTGATCTGCAGATCAATAAAACATTCCAGATATCAGACATTTTCTGTGTCCATGTTGTTTCACTGCAGTAGAGTGGGTTATAACTATGTAACTAGCAATGGCTTAATTCTGCAGTATTTGAACTGCTACCAGAGCCTGCTATGATTTCAAATAACCTAAAACTGAAGAAAGCCCTAGTCTACGATGAGTGCGTAGTCTGCACACTGAAAAATGTTAAGTCAAATATCCTTGCCATATTCTGACATGTTTAAAACCCACAGCCAAAGTCATCTGCAGTGGGATGAAAGAAGAGGGACAAATGATGATCCACAACATGAGTTCATGACACAAATGAATCAATTTACCTATTTGCATCTGATAGCATGACACAAGCAGTAAATTGCGTCCTTTGCACATTAATATCATGCTTCATATGCCATTATTTTAACGCATTGTGATTTATAATGGATGTTGCTGCCTGCAGCATTACCTACTAAGCCACATCTCATTATACTATTTGATGCTCTGCCCAGGTATTTCAGAAGTTTTCTCCTGGCTGTTTTGCACCACTAAGATCTGTGCTAGATATACATTATATTTACTTAGATTTCACCTGTCCTAGGGCTACAACTGATTTTATGCATCGTTTGTAAAGTACTCATATATGGCCTATATCTGCCTATGATACAGAGGGTGATTCTGGAGGCTACAGCATTCTTCTATTTTCCTCCCACCACAAATTTCTTCTGAGTTGCTCTTGACACTCCCGTTCTCTATTCTGCAAAGCTGAAGAATTCTCCTCACCTCATGATTTTTACCTGTTCTATTTACCTAATCTCCTCATGATTTTTACCTATTCTTCTTCCAGTTCTTTTTTCTAACTTATGTAATAACGTTTCCTCCCACCTTCTTCTCCATGCCCAACTTCAGGTCAGTCAGTCACATCCAAACCACCTTCAGGTTGATCCTCCTCTAGTTAACTATTTATGTGTGCAATCATTATTCTTGAAATTGTGTTTTCAAATACAGTTTCTATGTTCTGATATATCCTAGGCATTATTGTCACTTTGGGGAGCTACCTGTTGACGTCGCTTTTGTTTCCAAATAAAACAGCACCAGTCTCACAAACCTGGCTTGTTGCAGGTTGATTACATTTGTTTGTTAGATTTTTATCTTGCCTTTTTTCCAGGAGTTGAAAGCAATTTGCATGGTGAGCTCTAGTTTAACTCCATGGCAACAAACCAGTAAGAGAGTGAGTGACTGGCCCACAGTACTGTAATCCAGTGAGTTTCTATGGCTGGCATTGGACTTGAGTGGCTCAAGATTTTAGGCCAATACTTCTACCACTATATTGTGCCAAGTTTCTTTTATGAAACAAAACAAACAACTGTCTCCTTCTCACAACAGCATGTCTTCTGACAGTATAAATTCAGGATTACAATGGACTGAGAAACACATCCTCTGGTATCACATTTGTGCCAGCAGTCATTTGTGGTTTAAAGGGCTAATTTAATAACATAGATAAGTAGCCAGCAAATGTGTTGAGAGATATGAGCCCTGGTGGGAGATAACAGGGAACACAAAGCATTCAATATAGATTCAGCAACTGACAGGTAGTAAAGATACTGAATGATCTGAGACTCAATCTGATTCCTTAGCATCTTGCCTGACCTCATATGTATCAGCATCAGAACATCCCAAACTGATGGTTTTTAGGATATGTTTTTCTTATTCTGTAGATGCTTTTAGCAATATCTCCACATTTGGATTAGGAGACTTCCCAAGGCATTTCTTCTTAATTCCAAATCCAGAAATCCTTTTACCAAATCTGACATCTTGGCTACCAAAGCATTTAGATTCTTCAGCACTGTGTATTGATGTCCACTTGGCCAAATACAGCTGGGTGGGAATTGTATAGATTGCCTCCAGCAGATATCTGCCCACAGGGAAAGATGCAGGGAGTTACTTTGCTGCATTTTACGAGCTGTACTGTGAATTTCTTCCAGTACTTGCATTTTAGTAGACTCTGACATTGAAATTACAGTGTTGAGGAGACCCAGACCTGTCAAGAAACAAAGCCATGACCCCCAGGCTGCCTCACAAGTATTACAGATTTCTCAGGCACAATTGTCACAGCTTTTGTTTCTTCTTGGGTAGATGAAAGGCAACATTTTCCCCTTCCTCCTACTCGGCTCTCCAGCAGACAGAATCCTGGAGATGGCAGAAATGGTTTGTGAGATTAATGGGAATACTTATCTTGCTCTGATAAACAGAACATTTTATACAACTTAAGAAAACTGAAGATATGTACACAATCTCCTCTCCCTACTCCATCTCACTCACACATGCTGAGTCTCCTTATTTGACAAAAAACACAAGTAGTTACTGTAAGTAAGTTTAAAAGCAGAGATGAAGAACGTGTTTGCTCACAGACAGGACACGATCTCAAGCTGGTTTGGGGTAGCCTCCAGGATACTAAATTATACATCCAAAATTCAAAGGCATAGGAGGAAAATGATATGCTTTAAGACTCCAGTAGCCTTAACACACTTACTGCAATGTAAAAATTATCCCAAAGTGAACTATGATTAAACGCTGAACTAGTAATGTCATTTGTCATATTTCTTGGGACCCAACAAATGGGATTAGGTTCTTCTCTTATCTGAAGCAACATCAGGAAAAGATAACAGGTTTTTAAAAGTAGATGGATCAGGAATAATTATTATTTTCATATTTTCATATTGTTTCCAAGCTATCATGTAGTCAGTGAGTATCAGAAGAATGGAATAAGGGAGTGGGGATACATGTTTAGTTTAAATAAGTTTAATTTTAAAGTTGCCTGTGATTCTAAATCCACAATCTTGCTGTGCTGTCTTCATGATGGGGATAGCTGGAGGAGGGGGATGGTTCTGGGAAAGATGAGCAAAAAACATCTGGGGTGAAGTCAAGAGTCCAAAAGAGTCACCTAAAGCTTGAAAATCATTCTAACTGCCAAGATAAAGCAAGCAGGCAACCATATCACCATAAGAAGATAATAGTGGCAGATTATCACATTAGTGATAATGGTAAAGGCAGCATTTTATACTGGGTGGGAGAATATAATGGTATGTAACTCCTATATTTTATCAAAAAAATGCAAAATGGACAATATCATAGTGCTGGATGATGAAACTTTCATGTTAGATGGCTCTCAACTTACTAGATCTGAGGATTTTTTGGAATAATAATGGTGTTTTTGATGTGGGTAGTTGTTAATGTTGCCATGCAAACTAGAAAATTCAAAGTTATAGAAGCAAAATTACAGTGGGAATAAGCAACGTAAGACACATTAATATGGAAAAGCTCAACACAGTGAAAGATAAAGTGAATTGACTACACATTGATATGTGTAATGAAATGCAATGCAATGGAGTGAGACACTTTATGTCAGGAGATCATACTGTTTATTGTTCAGAATAGGAAAAACAAAGAAAGCTCTGTGTTGCTTTCATAGCTAAGAAAATAGCAACAACAACACGACTACAATGCAAATAATGACCGCATAATATTAATAGATTGTACAAACAACCCTTTAATATGACAATTATCCAAGCTTATGCTCCAACCATTGATGCAAAGAAAGAGGAGCTTGATGAATTTTGTAGTCAAATGCAATTGAAATTAAAACAAAAACCAAACATCCATTATACATTAAATTGAGACTTCATAGCAAATATCCAACATAACTAAACTCATATTGGATTCAACCAATCTCCTGGCTTAATGCCTAGAGAAAAAGTTAGATCTTCACAGATTTCATGAAGGGCCAGAGGCTTTGAATGTATTTTTGAACATTGGTGTTGGGGAAGATCACAGTAAGACAAGAAAACTAACAAATGGCTCACTGAATAAATAAACCCAGAGCTCTCAGTCAAGGTACAAATGATCAGGCTCCAATTTTCCTAGTAGACCTAACTCTCTATTGAAGTCTATAATGCTAGGAAAGGGAACAGGATGATCTGTAGCAAGGTGAATAGGTTCAGTTGTAATGGTGACTGTTGGAGCACACAAAGGTTAGTGGTAGACCTAACTGAAGAAAATCTATGTAGTTGCTAAGAACTGACATGATCTCATGGCACATAATCAATACCGACTTTTAGTTGTATACTTTAATTGTTTACACTGAGTTTTTACTTTGTTTTTGTCTTTTGTACTTGATTTTATCATATCTTCTCTAGAGTTAGTTAGGATTTATTTTATTTATTTATTTTGTCAAGCATATATAAGATAAAAGGTTAAAGTATAAACATAATCTGAATACATGAAAAGAGTAAGTAAAAAGGAATATTAGGATAGGGACGGTAGGCACGCTGGTGCACTTATGCACGTCCCTTACTAAAGTCATAATTTCTGCAATCGAGTTTGGAGCAGTTTACCTTGAGTTTGTATCTATTATTTGCTCATGTATTGTTGTGGTGGAAGCTGAAGTAGTCATTGACAGGAAGGACATTGTGGCAGATAATTTTATGTACTATGCTTAGGTCAGACTGAAGTCGGCATAGTTCTAAATTGTCTAAACCCAAAATTTGGATTGGGGCAGATTATACATGTTGAGGGAGTAGTTATATCTACCTAATTTTATCTCATTAGGGTATGTCTACCTAATTTTATCTCATCTGTACAGAAACACAATGAAACAAAATTTGTATTGGAATACACAGCTATACACACAGAGCCATTTTGGAGAGTCAACCATTAAAATGTATTATGTGGCTTATTAGCTGCTACTAAAATGTTTTTGTCTTGGGGGGACAGTTTACTTTAGCCTGTAGAAAAAGGAATTAAGCTGTCTGATCCAAGAAGTGTTGTTAGATAAATTACGCATAAAAAGCAGTATTGCTGACCACAAATTACACTGGTTGCCCTCTCCCATTTCCTTTCCACAGTTAGGATTAGTTATGCCATGGATTCATGATCTACATGCCTTGATAACAACCTGCTTGAATTCTAGTGGAGCTTTGATAGCAGTCACCAATTTCAGCAGAACCACAAGTACAAAGAGATTAAACCAACCATGTTCACTTACACAGTTACCCTGGTAACGTCTGCTCCATACAGTTTATTGATTGAGCCTCAGTCAAATTCAATCACAAGTGAAAATGGATTTTTTAATGCGACTATTAGCTGCTTTTGAAAGGCAAATTGAGTTCAGTTATACTGAGTCAGCCATCAAAAAACAATTTGCCAGCAGGCAGAGAGTCCAGACTGGAACTTGGTGCTGGTGACAAAGGGGAAAGTGGGAGAATGAAAGTGAAAGAAAGCAGAAATGATGGAATGAAAGCAATTTTTTTTCAACAGATTTCAGGAAGCTGGAATTTATTTGCATTTCAGTCCTCTGTTACCTAGATAGCAAGATTTTCCCTGAGAAAGTGGGTGTCTCTTTTCAGTAGCTGAAGCAACATACTGTTGCTTAGCAGTTCTAGCTTCTCCTCCTTCCAGTGCTGAATTTCTAAATGCTGCTTGGAAGACAGTATGGAGTTTTCAACATTACTGAACAAGAGGAGGCGGAAAAAAACCCTCCTCCATTATAAAATGAGCCTGAAAGGATATGCTTTCTTACTGCCTTTCAGAGTTAAAACAGAAAAGCGGGAAATCCAGGAAAAAGCCAGGAAAGAAGGCGTGTAGTTGGATTTTAGACATGTCTATATTCCAAATGACTTCAGTAAGATTTTAGACAAATAAGAGGGCAATTTTATTTCTGTATTACTGAAGGCATGCTCCACTTTACTTTGGATTCCAACATTCAAAACAGGCTACAGTAATGGGGAAAAAATACAAGCATAGAAAAGATCTTTACAATAAAATCAAAATTAAGTCCTGTCATTAGAATGATTACCAATTAAAAGCTTGGAGATAGCTTTTATGTGTTCTGGGGAGTTGGGGGCCAAGCATAGCTCCTCAGGGAGCAAATTCTGTAGTTTGTAAGTCTTAATGTGGCTAGCCATAGGCCTAAATATGCCATATATTTTTCATGAGCTAATTCTATAACCTGAAGTCAAAGAAGCAGGAGTCTCAATAAATTTAAATTAGCTTGGATTACTAGATAATATCCTGAATTCCATAACAGAAGAAAAGTAAAATATAGATGTTGCATATAATCCAGTTGGCTGGAACATGTTTCAGTTCAAGAAATGATAAAGTGTTGGGGCAGGTTAAGGGGGAGGCAGGAAGTCCACTGAACTTGTTAGCATATTTACTCTAGGAAACATCAAGCACATTTTCATAACATTTGAAATAAAGAGATATAGTTAGGCCAGGTTTAACCTGGTTGCCTAGGTTGGTTAAACTTGGTTAAATAGGAGCTTCCACAATCAGAGACAGTTAATAACTGAATGCTATATATTAAAGGCTAACGTGAGGGAGTGAAGACCTTTCACTCTGTTTGAGGAACCTCAGCAATACTGTTTGGAAATCATGGGAGGAAGAGGATGATTTAGACCATGAGTTTGGTCCAAAAATCTCTTAGATAGTTAAACATGGGCAGCCCAATATTTCAGTTTTCGGGGTCTACACCAGCCGAGGACCCAGGGGAGGGGTGGGGGTGGGGGTTGTTATTAGGGAGACCCATGGTCCGCGGGAGGTCACTACTCCTCAGATAGATGGGTGTGAGTCCCTCCTCATGAGATGGGGACCGCAAGGACAGTTGGCCCTGCTGATTATATACCTATCTCCTAGCTATGTATCAATGGCCCTGCCCGGGGTGCTGGACACCATATTGGGGCTGGTGGTTGAATTTTCCAGGCTTGTGCTGTGGGATGTCAACCTACCTTCCCTTGGTGGGGTATCGGGAGCGGCCTGGGAGTTCATGGCTTCCATGGTATCCATGGACCTGACCCAGATAATACAGGGCCGTACTCATCAGGGGGGACACACACCAATCTGGTTTTTATCTCAGAGCAGTGGTGTAGTGAGTTCGGAGGGGGCATGCTAGTTTCACAATCCCTGTCATGGACTGATCACTATCTTCTTAGGCTGGGCTTCCATTATGCCGCCCCCCGCCGCTGGGAGGCGGAACCGACTATATGGTTCTGCCCCAGGTGCCAGATGGACCCTGAGTGGTTCCAGATGGAGCTTGGGACTATACCTCTCTCTCTTTCCCATGCCCCGGTTGAGACTCTGGTGGGTGCCTGGAAGGAGGCAGCTGTGGGGAGCTCTTGACTGGGTCATGCCTTTGCGACCTCTGACCTGACACAAATCCTGGTTGGTCCCTTGGTTTACTGAGGAGCTCCGGGAGATGAAGCATCAGAGGAGAGGTCTGGAGAGCTGTTGGAGGTCCAGTCATTCCAAATTGGACCAATCACAGTTGAGATCTTTTACCTAGTCTTATCTGGGGGTGATGAGAGTGGCGAAGCATGCTTACTTCTCCGCCCTCATCGTGTCCACAGATAATTGCCCAGCTGCCCTGTTCAGAGTATCCCACTCCCTTTTGAACCAGGGGGCAGGGGATGACCCTATGAGGGGGCGGGTTGAGGAATTTAGTGAACATCTATGGGATAAGATAGCTTGGATTAGGGATGGACTGGACCCCGACTGGGCAGGGTCGCTGGGGGAGGTGGTGATGGGTCTGGTGATTTGGGATGAGTTTGATCCTGTTAGTCCCGAGGAAGTGGACAGGATCATGGTGAAGCTGAGTACTACCATGTGTGTGTTGTACCCGTGTCCCTCCTGGCTCATTTATTAGGCCTGGGAGACTACACGTGGGTGGATCCAGGCAGTGATAACTGCTTCTTTGAGTGAGGGGAGTTTCCCGGTTGCCTTGAAGGAGGCGGTGAGACCCCTCCTCAAGAAGCCAAACCTGGATCCAACTATTTTGAATAACTTTCGTCCTGTCTCCAACCTGAGTCCACAAGGAGAAGGGCGGTATACAAATCTAATAAATAAATAAATAAATAAATAAATAAATAAATAAATAAACAAACAAACAAACAAACAAACAAACAAACAAACCTTCAATTCATTGCGAAGGTTGTTGAGAGGATGGTGGCACATCAGCTCCCATTGGCCCTGGATGAAACATTATATCTGGAGCCATATCAGTCAGGTTTCAGGCCCGGGTACAGCATGGAGACAGCATTGGTTGCGCTGGTGGGTGATCTCTGGAGGGCTCGGAACAAGGGTTATTCCTCTGTCCTGGTCCTATTAGATCTCTTGGCGGCTTTTGATACCATCGACCATGGTATCCTGCTGAGGCGCCTTGAGGGGTTGGGAGTGGGAGGCAAGTTTTACGGTGGTTCTCCGCCTACCTCTCTGGGAGTTTGCAAGCGGTGTTGGCGGGGGGGCAGAGGTCTACCCCAAGACCCCTTACATGTGGGGTCCCTCAGGGGTTGGTCCTCTCTCCCCTTTTGTTCAACATCTATATAAAGCCACTGGGGAGATCGTCTGTGGTTTCGGGGTGAGGTATCATCAGTATGCTGATGATCCCAACTTTTTATATCCACCCCGAATCAACCCAGTGATGCCCTCGACATGATGTCCTGGTGCCTGGAAGTGGTGTGGCTCTGGATGGGGAGGAACAGGCTTCAGCTCAACCCTGCCAAGACGGAGTGGCTGTGGGTACCGGCATCTTGGTTCTGGAAGAATATTCCGTCATTGACTATAGGGGGTGAGGTATTGCCCCCTGTAAAAAGGGCACGCAATTTAGGCATCCTCCTGGATTCACGGATGACTCTGGACAATCATGTAATGACCGTGATTACATGATTGGGGGGCATTTGCATAGATTTGTCTTGTGCACCAGTTGAGCCCCTACCTGGACCACGATGATTTACGCATAGTCACTCATGTGCTCATCACCTCCCGGATCGACTACTTCAATGCTCTCTACATGGGGTTGCCCTTGAAGACCATTCGGAGGCTTCAGCTGATACAGAACATGGCTGCGCGGGTAATGATGAGAGTGTCCCAACACTCTCATATTACACCCCTCCTGCGGGACCTGCATTGGCTACTGGTTGCCCTCCGGGTGAGATTCAAGGTGCTGGTAATTACCTATAAAGCCCTACATGGCTTAGGCCCAGGAATCCTGGCAGACTATTTGCGGCCAGCGACAGCTCCCCATCGCCCTGTGCGTTCTCACCAGAAGGGGCTCCTTGGGGTCCCGTCAGCCAGAGAGTGTCAACTGGTGACTCCCAGGGAGCGGGCCTTCTCTGTGGGCACGCCCACTCTGTGGAATCAGCTCCCCCTGGAGCTCTGGGTGGCTTCTGACCTTCTCTCCTTCTGCCAGGATCTTAAAACATGGCTATTTGGCCTGGCTGGATTGGACTGAAGGGGTTTTAAATGTGATTTTAACGGGTTCTTATAGTTGTTATATTTTATAATTGAATTTGTGTATTTATTGTTGTGAGCCGCTCTGAGTCCTCTGGAGAGAGGGCGGCATACAAGCCCAAATAATAAATAATAAGTAAATAAATAATTCATTCAACTATCCATTCATCTATTAGATTTTTCTCCCCTTTTTCTGTCCTCTGAAATATTTCAGTTTTCACTAATTTTCTGGAAACCAACAAGGAGGTGTTATTCCATGGTGACACTATTGTTACAGAAAAACAGAATCTTCTAACTTCACCTTCCATTTTACTTCCCAGAAAGGTGCAACCACCAGGAGTTAATTTGTCCAACTCTGAGCTTGGTTGTTTTCTTGCAGATGTTTCCTTACCCAAACTAGGTAACATCACTGGGTAGTGAAACATTTGCAAGAAAACAGTCAAGTTGAGAGAGCAACAAAGAGCCCGCATTCCAACCCTGAGTTACAAATATTTACCTTTGTTGGTAAATGTATTCTTCCTCCCCCTCAGCCTTCTCATTTCATTGAATGACAAAAAGGTTCCCCCTATCCCACAATTCTTATGAGTGAATATGAGACTGTTGCACTTCCAAAGAGTATCCTGCTTTCAAATCTTCGGAGTCTTCTAACTTCTCTCCTTACTCGTGCTTCAATTCAGTTTCAAGGAAAGACATATCAGAAGATTTTCTCCCACAGAGAACAGATTTCAAATCAGAGAGCACAAAGAATTCAGAGGGATAGACAAATGTGAAAGAAGTTTTTAAAGCCAACTCTGCTACCACCTAATAAAACAAACAAGAATATATTTTTTTTAAAAAAAATTCTGAAGCAGTCTGAAAACAAGGCAGAAAACTGAAAGTTCTTTTGCTGGTAAAAAAAAAAGAAAAGAAAATTGGAGACAGCATTTCAGTATAAAGAATTTCAAAGTTAACTTGGGTTTCTCAAGAGGATCCTGCTGAAACCTTGAAATAACAATACAATACTCTGAAAGAGATTCTAGTCCACTTGCTATTGCTAAACAGAAAACCTCAGACACAATTCAAAGGCTATTCATTACCATATCTTTGTGCCTTATGGTGATTATCCTTATGAGGAAAAAACCAAAATGCTATAGTTCATGATATCAGAGCTGAGAATTGATTTTTAAGTACTCCAACCCTCTTCTCTCTCCCAAAAGAAAAATGAAGAACCTAACTCTCTAAACAAGACTCTTCCCTTCTTTGTGTATTTGTTACACTCAAACCTCTTCCTAACTCCTATTTTTTTTAAAAAAAAAAATCAACCACGCTGGGAGGGAAGTTAGAAGCAGAAAGATTATCCCAGAGTCATCAGAAAGCTTTGTGGCAGTAGGGGGAAAAAGTCCATGCTTTTTAGATTAGGGGTCTCCAACCTTGGCAACTTTAAGACTTGTGGACTTCAACTCCCAGAGTTCTTCAGTTTTAGAAGATACAGTTTTATTTACGAACTATATGATATTCGGTAACAAAGCTTCTGCTGATATCTTTATACAATATGGGTCGCACTTTCCTGAGAGATCCTCCTGTGACACATTTGTTTAAAAGCAAAATATAGGGAGTTTTGATGCAAGTTTGTTATTAGAGTGGTAAGCTAACTTATCAGGATGGAATTGCTGTGGGACCAATGTACACATGCCTTTATTTTTTCAGCAACTGCTTGTAGGTCCTGTGCAGAATTCAGTGCTCTTGACTGTATAACGTTGGCAGCAGGGGTGGGTTCTACTTATCTTTACTACCGGTTCACAACGGGGCTGTTCACATGTGCAGAAGCATCCTGATGATGTCAGAGTCAGTGAGCGGAGCTTCCCGCCAGTTTTACTACTGGTTCTATAGAACCGGTCCGAACTGGGGGCAACCCACCACTGGTTGGCAGTAAGCACAGAAGTTAACTCTCACATGGATTGAGAGTGGTCAGAGGTTCCCCAAAGAAAAGTTTCTTCAAGGAAACTGCTAGTAGGTAAGCATTCTTTTTTCAGGCAAAATATCTGTGGGGTTCTTGTAATAAATTACCAGCTGTAGCCATATAATTCTAACAGAGGTTTGCTTTCAAAAGTTCTATTTTTACCAAAGCTTTAGGTCTGAATTAATGAAAAGAAAGCTTAACCACATGTTTTCAGTAGAGGAAATAGTGTCATTTTACAATTATTGACATTCAACAGTTATTTATTTAAGTTGTGCTTCATTATATTGACTGCGGAATTGCTTTCATTTTTACCTCTGATGGCTCATTTATTGGATATAGCTTGAGTAATTTGACATTGCATTCCCAATCAGAAATGCTCTTTTCAGCCAAACATAAGGAAATAAAAGCAAACACCATTGCTTCAAGGACTTTGGTATTAAGACCATTTGCTAGTCTGCAGCAGCAACAGTGTTACACCTCCACCCATGTGGAAAAGATCCTGTATGTCCTGTGATTCTTGCTAACCTCCATTTCAAATTCCTGAGAGCTATTAAAATTAGTAGCAAACATCTTCTTGTTTAGAGATTGTCTGCATGATCCATATCTTCAGTAAAATAAAGGGCAGCTCCCTGCTGAATTTCTGTGCCAAGTTTTTTAGAAGTCGAAAGGTATTGTGAAAATATTAACTCCTCATCCCATTTCACTGTCTTTTTTAGAAAGTATGACTTCACTCACTTGAAAGTTTCAAAAAACAGACTCTTCAGTTCAGAACTAAAGAAGCTTCTTGGATGAGAAGTGAAACTTCTTTAAGGAAAAACAAACAAAAAGTCCAGTTAACTCTTGAAAAAGCACCTTTGGGATTTTATGTATGTGAATGTGCCTTCAAGTCAGTCCCTGCAGTTTTTTTGGTAACATTTTCAGAAGTAATTTGTCATTGCCTGTTTCATAAAGCTGAAAGAGAGTAACTGATCCAAAGTCACCCAACCACCATATCTGGCTCTCACTATGTATAATGAAACACATATTGATCTGTAGGAATTATTCAAACCAGGATAAAACTATTATTTTTGTCAGATGTTGGTATAAACTGCTAGATGTTATTAAAGCAAGGCCAGTGAGCTCAGAAGCAGAAGAATATTTGCCTACATAACTCAGAACAGCAGAATTATGAAATGATTCAAGGAATTAAAGTTGGTATAAACTGGCAAAAGTTTACCTGGAGAAATAAGGAAGTTAGCCTGGGAAGTTTTAGTTCATAGGTTTGTAACTTGAAAAAGCAGAGGAAGTAAAATGATCAGTGATATAAGATTAATAGAAATAGAGAGATGAACTGGGGAAATTCTGAATTTTCATTTTATTAGTAACAAGTTCACCAGTTGGCAACTGAAATAGTCTCCTTTTATTTCTTCCTACAAAGATGTAAACCACATTCCCTCAAAGCCCTAACAATGGAAAGGAAAGTGACTGAAGCTTTCTCATTACAGGGGTGAAAAATAAAGAACCAATCGGAAACCAAAACAACTGTCATCCAGACTGAACACCTGGTCAATGTTGCTGCCAAAGCTGAAGAACTCTTAAAATTCAGACAGCATTTTTTAAAAAGCTGGCTTCATTTGCAGTGAGTTTTGGCATTGGAGTCAATCGACATCTACCATAGAGAAGGGCCCAGACTTTAAGTTATCTGTGAAACAATATGAGAGAAGAGAACACAAATCTTTTTTCACTGTAGCATATACCCCACTGGGATTCTATTCTTCTAAGTAACCAAAAGGGGAAGAGAAACAAACCAGAGCTGAGGAATGTAGACCCAGAAGTGACAAGCACCAAGGATAAAGCAAGAGAAGCTGCTGAACTTCTCTCAGGGGTCTATGACGACTCTCCATGGCTAATTCACCACAGCCAACTTACCATGGTCAACTTACCACGGGACAACTTGTTGTGGGACAAGAGTTACACTAATATCAAAGAAATAGTGGAATCACAAATGAGTTGGCCATGGTGAGTTTTCCTGCAATGAGTTGGCCATGATGAGTTGGCTGCAGCAAGTTGGCCGTGGCAAGTCATCCCATTCTGGCTCCCAAAGCTATTGCTCAGGACATTTTGCAACAAAGATGGGAAGAGCTGATCTGTTTAAATAGATACTTTTGTAATGTACTGCATGTTTAAGACTAATCAGTCTAATTCAGTCTAATAAAAACCGTTAGCTGAGAAATGTCTTTGCGGGAAACAAGAAGATTCATTTCATTGAGTACAGTTGCTTTCTGTGGTTTAAAGTTGCTTTTGGACCTATCTGATCCTTAAGGATCCTTGACTTTCTAATCCAAGTATTTTACAGTAGTAATATAAATTTGTTCTCATTGTTCAAAGCTAGAAGTTATTATTTTTTTCCTTATTGGATACCGAAGGAGACAGAGGTTAATTATATTTTAAATCCCTCACCTCTAACCCTCAAGTTTCAACCTTAAATTGTCTATTGTGGACCTTACCCCATTCCTAAGAGGTCCATAAAGGGGGTGTGCATAAACGCACCAGCGTGCCTAATGCCCCTGTCCTACTATCCCCATTTATTTGTATTCATGCCTTTTGTTCGTATCCATGTTTATATTTATACATGCTATCTTGTACATTTTGACAAACAATACCTCTTGCAATGGACAGGTTGACTTGGCAGCAGATTTGCTTAGAGTGAGTTACACAGCAGTTGGAGGGATCCTGCTTGAGAGATTTCTAAAGGAACCAGTTCCTAAAATTTTAACAGTTTCTCTGTTAAAATAGGAGGCATACTTGCATATGCAACGAAAAAGAAAAAAAGAGCAAACCAAAATGCTAATTGAAAGGATTTGATGAACAGGGTTGGGAAAGCTTGGTGTAATTCAGAACAATAACAATGATAACATATCTGAGAGATGTTAATGGATGTTTTTAGCCATGGATGCATTTAGCTTGTCCCTCTGACATACTGTAGTTCTCTAATCACATGGTCTGTCTCAGGTTTCCTTTTTCTTTTGCAGAGTTCATCAGTCTCCTCTTCACTAAAACTCTAAACAATCTGTCTTCTCACAAAGGTTTGTATTATTTAATCAAAAAAGCTTTCACAAAAATATTTTTTTAAAGATTGATTGTCCCCTTAATCTGTTTAAAATTTTCTTGTCAACTTTTTGCTGATGATTTTAAATTCTTAAAATTGCTGTTTTTCTCCTTTCTTTAATATGGAATAAATGCTCACTCGTGGGGTGATTGATTGTTCTGCTTTTCTGAAGACTTAATTTAGCTTTAAAATAATTATAATCCAGATGGATTTTAAGAAAACGAGGTTTTAAAAGAACCCACTGTCCTTAAAGACTCTGCTGGGGCTGTGAGTTCAATGACACTTCCACAGCTCCTGGTTATTCAAACTCACAAGCCAACCACAAATCCTATAGATGTCTACAGCCTTCCAGAGCACAAGTGATGATCTCTTGGCCTTTCCTTATCTAAAAAGACTCTGTTGACCTGACCTTGTCACCCAACTGTTGTTTCCATTCCTTTGGAGATGCCTTAGTCCACCATTGTCTTCACTTGGATGCCTGTTTAGAGATTATATGTGAAGAGGGGTTTTTTTTCCCTCTCCTCACTTAGGCTTTTTCTGTACCTTTTTCTTTTTTTTTTTACATTTTGATGGAACATCAATCAAGATGAATGTTCTTCCATAAAACTTGAATGAGATAGTGCAGTTTTTGCAGCAGCCAGTATTAACTTTGCATTCTGAACCGTACATCTCTGTTTCTGGCTGCTAAAGAAAAAAGTTTCTGGATCACCTAATGAAGAGGCAATGGAATTCTCTTATTATTCCAACATTCTGTTCTACGGGTCATGACTCGCCATGTATAAGAATACTGATGATGTTATGAAGCAAATGCCATGCCAATCTTTGCTTATGTTTATAAAAGTCTCCCAGTTGCAGACATTTCTTGAGCTTGACGTTTCTTAAACTATCTGTTTTTTAGTTGAGGAGCAGCTCATGCCCTCTTGCCACAGAAGAATTTGCAGATTTCTGTCATGTCTGGCTATGCATATGTCAAATGTCAGCTGCCTCAGTTGCTTGAATAGGTTTTAGCCAGTTTGGATAATGCTTTTTTTTTTTTTTTGTCTTATCTTCTCCTTTTTTGGGGACAGTTTTTCAAATGTCAGATCACCCCTTTGTATTTTTAATGGTCATGCCAGGAACAGAAGTGGTGTATGTTGGAGAGTGTTGTTTTGGCTGGATAATTATGAAGGTGGTTTTTTTTAATGTGTTTTTAATTTATGCAGTGGTCTTACTGTATATTTCCCACAGTTTTCTTGGAACTGGGTATCCTAAACAAACCAAATCAATATTTTTTTTCTAATTATGTGAAACTATTATCTATTCTTTCAAATTTCTGATCCATAAAGCATTGTGTAAATCTATGAGAAGTGTGTAGTCTGAAGCGTTCTGTGTTTTCCACAATCCAGAGATGTCCATAAGGTCTATCAATTTTTTTAAAAAGTCCAGAAAGTGACAGAAAGAGCATGGTATGACTCTTCTATATACATGATGAACCCACCTGCAGATGTCTCTACCAGCTTTCAAGTGTCATCTTGATTTGTTTTTTTTATCCTCCTGCAGAATCCCCTGTTTTGATTGCCATATTGGTCTTGGAATGACCAATTAGATTGTTTCATTTAAATACAATTCAATCCTGCATAGTTGGTGTGCTCTGGGGTTCTTTCAATCCAACAATGCCATCTCTTAGAATCCAGGACTTGCACCTTCTCTGTAGCAGCATGAGAACCTCAGGAGCAAAGTTCCCTCTGAGAACCAGATGGCCCCGCTCTGCTATTCAGCAAGGGAGATTGAGGCTACTCACTTCATTACATTCACTAACATTGATCTTTTATTGGTTTTATTTTTATTTACTTGTTGGTTGTGCATTGTTGAGTGTCAGACAAAATATACATTTACATTATTGTAAATTACTATTGTTATTACTGTAACTGGGATTTAGGGGGTGTTTATTTATTTATTTATTTATTTGTCAACAAGTACAAGGAAACAAGTAACAGTATAGACATGGACACATGAAAAAATTTGACACAAATAAAAGGATATAAATAGGCAAAACATAGCCATAAACACATAGAATGATTACATATAAATGGGGACAGTAGGACAGGGATAGTAGGCAGGCTGGTGCGCTTATGCATGCCCCCTTAGGGACCTCTTAAGAAACATGAAAGGTCCACGGTAGACAGTTTAAAGTAAAAGGTATGGGGATTAGCGAGACTAACAACAGGATCAGGTAGAGTGTTCCAGACATTTACTACTGTATGGCAGAAGTCATATTTCCTACAATCAAGATTACAGCGAATTATATTGAGTTTGAATCTATTGATAGCCCTTGTGTTCAGGGATGGATAGGAGTTCTGGTGGAGGAGGGCCCTGAGAACTCCATTTTAGGACTGCTCATTCATCTTTGGTCTCCACCTGGCATTTACTCTTTTTATTTATAGAAATCCATTGTTTCTGCGTCTCTGAAATTTTCCCTACCAGTTCTACATTTCCACCCTTGTTCTTTACTCTTTCTATTTCTGTTTCAATTTATTGTCTCTCTGTGAGAAACATGTATCTTGCTCTTGCCAGAGCTGCCACAATATTTTAAAGACCTAGGATAGAATCACTGCCCCGGTGATTATAAATGAGTTCTTTACTCTGATATCATAGTATCACAGAAGATTATGCATGCTAAAAATTGTCACAGATAATTCACAACAACAACAACAACAACCACAATATAAATAAAATGAGAATGATCAAAACAGGTATTCACAGCATAGGTTTCTCCCAAGTTTACAAGATCCTATGCTAACTATTTTTCCTACCTTCTATTCCATCTATCAGAAGAGCTACTAATAGAGAGATACAATTAAGCACATCACCTGATATTTTCTGTGTCACCTAAGTATTCGCATATCTGCATTGAGAGAATAATCATGAATATTACCTTGCACCATAAACAAGAGCTACATGACTTATTTTGCTGTATTTGACAAACACAGCATTGCAGAAATATTAGTGCCTGCACTCCTTTCCCAGAACATTACATGTTCTTGGAATATCTACCCTTATTTCTGTTATCTAGTTATATATCTATTAGTATGCCACCTCCTGGAAAAAAAGTCACTCCAGGATAAGATGAAACTGTGTGATAAAAAATAGGATGGTCCTCCTGCTCTAAGCCATTGACAGAAGTTGCCGAAGGAAAAGATGTTTTAAAAAGCTTGTACTACAAATTAATACTGTATATTCCAGTCACCACCACCATCATATCTAATCATCTGAACAAGAGGGGAAGAGTGTGCTTGTGCGTGTGTGTGTGTGTGTGTGTGTGTGTTCATATGTGCCTTTTAATTAGCATTTGACTTCCAGTAACTTCCTGGGCAAATCCCTTAAGGTTTTTGGGCAGTCTTTCCAGAAGTGGTTTGCCATTATTTGTTTCTTAGGGCTGAGAGTATGACTTTGAGAGTATGGCTCAAAAATACTAAATCGGCTTCATGCCTAAAATGGGACTAGTACTCATGGGCTTTTGATTCTAGCCTGGTGCCTTAACCAATAGAACAACTGGCTTTTAAACAACCAGATTACTAATCTGTTGTATTTCAACATTTTGTTCAAAAATATAACAGAGAAAGAATCTTTGTCTACCGAGCAAGTTTTCTCAACTGCTTCATGAGAAAAGAAAAACATAAGAAGCTAATGCTTTCCAGTGCTTGGTATTTTGATTCTCAAATACCACATGGAAGTTCACATTGCCATTGACAAAATATTGGTTGCATGATTGGGACATGATATTTTAACTAAACCTGCCAAATTTCTCCATTGGTTTTCCTAAATCTATTATATTTTCTCTCTCTTCCCTATTTACCTTGACATGCTCCTTATCCCTCAGGAAAAAAAAAATATTGCACATAAATATTACAGGAATTGATTTTTTTTAAAAAAAATTGCTAAACTTAAATAGAATGATGCATTCTATAAACTCTATGATGGAAGTTTTAATTGAAAGTTGTTTATCTCAAGATTGCAGCTTCAGTTGATAAAGTGTTTGATTTAAAGTTCATAACTTTCAAGAGTAGGTTGCTAGGTTTTGCATGCGATATGAGTGGCAAATTCTGGCTGAAGTTTGAACTGTGAATATGCAAGTGTTCTGCAATGAATTTGCCCTTACGAGAAGTCCAAGAATTACACTGACTGTAATAAGGCGTAATTCTCACATTATTTGAAACAGAGAGATATGAATTGGTTGATAGATCACATGTTATCAAGTTGTTATCAAATAGATAGATTTTCTTCATGGTGATTTATCCTAACTTTAAGCTCTTCCAACTGAACCCCCTTTGCCACTGTAACTGAGTCTATCCATCCAACCAACCAAGCTGCCTGCCTGCTTCTTGACTTTTCTTCCACGTCTCCTAGCATTAGAATCTTCCCAAAAGATCTACATCTTTGCATAATATGATTGAAGTAGGATAATTTGAGCCTGGTCATTTATGCCTCAAGTGAGAAATCTGGGTTGATTTGTTCAATGATCCATTTGTTTTTTTGGCTGTGCATGGTATTCTCAGGAATCTTATTCCAACACCAAAGTACAAAAGCATGAATAGTCCTTTTTAAACCAGTTATTCTGGAAATATTTATGTTTAGAAATGTAAATTTCAAATATAATTTTATTTCCCACTTTTCCATTCATTACTATTCTTAAACTTGTGAAACCCTATTTTTCTCACATTTGTTTCTAAATTCTGGGAAATGAAAATCTCACTGGAAAGAAGAAAGATAAGGATTTGAATTAAACAGAAACATTACTTCTGCATTTCTTTCTCATAGTCAGTTTTTCTGTTACCGTCCAATGTTTCTCTTTAAAAATCTGAATGAAACTCTTCAGTTCAGTGATTCCCAATTGTTGTGTCAGAATCCCCAATCACTTGGAAAGATTTTGAAGATGAATCATCAAGCTGCTACCAAGGGAATGTGAGAAGAATAGCACACAACCAAAGCAAGTTAAAAGAAGTTCAAATCCAAGGCCAAAGGGTGGAAAGAAACTACCAGTGCCTCAAATCTACAAATCAAAATAAAATGCTGTCTTTGTAAATGTAGGAAAATAAGGCTCATGAATATAAAGGGTAAAGTAAGTAAATAGGGATTTGTTTCCTCAAATAATAGAAATTCTCAGTAGAGCCAATGAAACTGAAAGGTGTAAAAGTAGAATAATGGCAAGTCTTTTGTGAGGCAGAGCATAGCCAAATTAGGGTACCAGTTTTCATAAGTTGTAAGCTTCCAATTTTGATTAGTTTGTAAATGGGATCAGGCCCTTTGATGACAAGGCTATCAATGACATTAATATTTATTATTTAGCATATGGCATACAATGTCAGGAAAATCTACATATGCTAGACAGACAATGCAGTCCTAGCAGCCTAAAAAGCTAGTTCATTCTGTTCAGCGCTTATGCTTGATGCACCATGGGGGTTGAACTAACTTTACGCCAACTATCTAGCTGTGCTTGGGTGGCCAACTCTTCTGGGCTCCTCCACCATTCTCGCCTCCACTCTCCTCATGTTGCAGTGCCTCACATCCATTCATACCAGTCTTGTCTTCTGCTCACAAACCCAGCTTGGTTTTTCCCACCAAAGTGGTACACATTTATTTATTTACAATATTGCATGCTTTTGAACTGCTGGGTGGGCAGGAGCTAGGTATCAAGCAATGGGAGTTCATTCTGTTTCACAAAGCCAGGCTCAAACCAAGAGCAGATCATTTCTGGCCAGTAGTTCCAGCATCATTAAGTCTCTGTGCCACCACATCCCCAATATCTCCAATGACACGATAGCTATATATTACTTCCAGAATCAGAAGCAATATGCTTTTGAAAGCTTTTGAAAGCCAGGTTATGGAGAACACCATTGGGATGGTATTTATTTCCTTTGTGCTTTAGGAAGTTGGAAAGGCTAAGAGATCTTCTTAAGCATCAAGAGATGCAAGCTAGGCAAGGGCCCTATCTACTAGAAATGAAGACATTTTAATATATATATTTTTAAAAAAACCCTTCCATTCATTGTTTGGATAATCTGGATTTTTTTTAAAAAAAAACCACCTTTCTATACCTCAGTACCTTTCTATATTTAGGATGTTTCTGAGTAACAGCTGTATTTTATCCGTCCCATATTGGTGCTACTTAATTAAGAATGTGAGTGTACTTATAATTATGTTTTCAAAATGATCAAGATTAAAACTTGCTGTAGAAAAGGCTGATTTTTCTTCACATCATTCATGTGGTGGCCGGTTTGTTGAACCAGGGAACACAATGAAAATATATTTTAAAAAATTCTCCTAAGTAGTATGACTTAAATACAATTTACAGTGGGCATCTGGAGCTTTAGTCAATATCAAGGAAATGGAAGGTAAAAGCCAAGCCACCGCAAATGATATTTATTTATCCTCATTTGGGAACATGAAACATTACTGCTTTTACCTGGGATAAAATATATAACTGCCAGACAATAAAAAGAGAATTACATCTTATCATAAAACAAATGGGGAATAGTATGCCTGATTGCTTAGGCTTACACTAGTTATAGAATTATAGAGTTGGAAGGAGCTACGTCAGCTATCAAGAAGTCCAGCCTTTCTCTCTATAAATATCCACATTAAAGCATCTCCAATAGATGGCACTCCAGCCTCCAACCAAATATTTTCAGCAAAGGAGAGCTAAATTTTTCTGTAATAGAAATAGAAGGGAATATTTATAGCTTGGGATTGAACTGAGGGTCCTTAGTGCTCTCTGAGCTTGGCTGTTTTCTTACAGTTGTTTCATTACCCAACTTGGTAACATCATCAGCATTACCTAATTGGGTAATGAAATGTCTGCAAGAAAATAACCAAATTCAGAGAGTACCTACGGACCCCTACATTATTTCTTTCAATAATTGGTTCCACTGTCAATCTGCTTCTATTGCTAGGATTTTTTTCTCCAGATATTCAAAGAAAACCTGTAAAATCCCTTATTCTGTATGTTGCTCTGGTATGTGTGACAACAGATCTTGAAAGTGTCCTTCCATTGGCTTTTCACAAGCCTAAATATACGTCTCTCTTAGTCTGTCATAAAAATACTTAGTATACAGACTTCTGGCTAGACCCAAGGGTGGGCTGCTGGGGGTTTTCAGGGGTTCGGGAGAACCTCTAGCTAAGATTCTGTGGAGTTAGGAGAACCCCCAAGTCCCACTCCTGGCTGACCCCTCCCCTCCCACCCCACTCCTCACAGGAGTCCCCATGCGGCCAGTTTTGGATGCAGGTAAATGCAGAGTGTGCACGGAGGCTTGGGGAGGGCAAAAAATGGGCCTACCAGAAGTTGGGGCCAGTCTCCAAAGGGCCTCCAGAGCCTGGGGAGGCCATTTTTGCCCTCCTGGAGTCTTGAAGAAAGCCTCCGGAGCCTGGAAGGCCGACTAGGCCACACCCACCATGGCCATGTCCACCCAGCAACCTGGCAGAGAACCTCTTGCTAAAATTTTTGAAGCCCACCCCTGGCTAGACCTTCTCTGAACCTCTTCATATTATCTGTACTTGGTATTGCTTGGTGTGCTGCCTAGAAGTGAGCAATATACTTGAAGTGGGGTCTGGCAGAATAAAATAGGAGTATGTTTTCCTGCAACTTGGAAACTATTCTTCCATTCATTCTCTCTAAAACCACATTCTCTGTCTGCTCCCTCCAGCTTTTCTTTCTTTTCTTTTCTCTTGGCAGCCATATCATACTAGTAATTCATATTCAGTTTTTAAGCAACCACAATTCCAAGTTCTTTTTCATAAGCATTATTACAAGACAGATATTCCCCATTCAGTATCAGTTTGATTTATTAAAAAGCGATGCAAATATATATTTCAAGTGCATACTAAATAAAGTATGATAGCTGAGAAATATTTATTCAGAAGAAGAAAATAATCCAGGATCTCCAAAGCTCTGATAAATGGAAAATATTGCCTTTTAAAGATTTTGAGTGTGACTCTACATGGTATCACTATGTCTTTCATTCCAATACAAAAACTATGATGTTAGAAGGGAAAATATCCTGGACAATTCCCACTTCCCCAAACCTCACATAGTATACGGTACTATTCACATTTTAAAAATTTTGTACATTAGATTATTTTCTTTAGTAAGTTTCTTTTGTATCATTTATCTCCTTCTGGCTATTGCTTTATTCTTCTTCCTGAATAAATAACAATGCAGTCACTGTGTTAGACAGCCAACCAAATCTAATCTCATGAAGATTTCTTTAACCTGAAATAAAGTGAGCAACATATCATCACAGATCATCCCTGACTATCCAAATTGAAGTATCAGAGGCAAATATCAGAGGCAGGATTGATGGCATAATCCACCTCCCTCCCCCTTGCTCTTTGCACCAATCCATCGTTTTGTTATCATATTGATGCATTCTCATGTTGTTTTTCATTATTTATTTCTATGTTCTATTAGTTTACTTCTGTTTACTCTTTTCATTTTTTCATTTTTATTGTTGTAAGCCACCTAGAGTAGCCCCACAGTGAGATAGGCATCAAATAAATTTAAGAAACAAATAAAATAAATACAAACTGAGAATATGAGTTCAAGAAAAGACCAACGTAAGAAGGAAATGAACATTATTCAAATATGGCCAGAAAAGTGTTGCAAAGTTGCTTCAGCATTGCCCGATAAACTCCTGAAAATCAGAGTAACTTCAACTTATTCTTAATAGTTAGGGCTCAATGTGTAATAGCAAATTGGCAAGAGCTTTAAAAGAGAGCTAATTGTACCATCTTGTCTATACAGAAGTACCGCAAATTCAGTTGAATTGACTTCTAGCTAAGAAGACATGGATGAACAATAGTGAGCTGTTGGGATTTTATGAGGAATTAAAATGAAGAGAGAAATAATAGGGAATATAATGACCCAGAACCTTTTTGAAACTTTGAGAGGCCTGGATTAAAATATTCATTAGAATATTCATTTGAAGCTTCTTCATATCCTATGTCATGCAATTTTGTTCTCAATTGAACTCAGTCACCGATAAAAGAGGGCTTTTTAAAAAATACATAAATACTTAAATAGCTATTGGCATGATATTTTAACTGATGAATGTTCAAGTCAAGGTTACTGGCTTGAGTGAAAATTATTGAGTCATCTAATAATTTCAAAAAATGAGTGATACTTTAGATGCCACTGTTATATGTAGTATTATCCCCACTGCCCTTTCTCTCAAAGGCCTGACAAAAGCAATAATTGGCATTGCATAAGAGAAGCAAAGTGGTGCTTTTAAAAATGAAACATGGAATATTAAGCCATTTTCACCAACCATATATAAAGATAAGATGCACAGGGATGCTTTTATTAAAATAACATTTCAGCAACATTTTACCTTTCAGTGGATTGAGAGGATGTGCAATAACACAAACGAGCTATGTTTTTTTTTAAAAAAAAACTTGCATGCCCTTCTATGGATAAATGTGAAATGTGGTCACATAGTATCATACTTATAAAAGTGAGTACCAACATTTTGCATATCCCTAACATAAAAACTTCTATGACCTTGCGGATGGAGGGTTTTTTTTCACTGTCATCAGTTCTAATCCTTGGATTAGATAATAAAGTCAGCATGAATGAGAACAGTGGTGTATATGGTGTATATTTTGCCACTTTTCTGTGGAAAATATGGACCATCTCAAGGACACTGTTTATTATAGTCTTGTTCTTTTGTTGGTGGATCATTGTTCCCATGCTCTCTTTTACTAATGTACAAATACCACTGAATGGCTGCTTGTCAGAGTGAGTAATATACACATTGAGTCCTTATTAAAGTGCATACTCTGGAACACATTGCAGAAGCAGAGGAAATGCAATGACCCTTCAACTACTTTGAGAAAAATTAATCCAGGGAGAAAATTCCTATCACGGCACAGCTGGTTTCCCTGTGTTGTTACAGAAAGGTCAGTTCCCTTGGCCTTCTAGGTCTGAGCCAAAATACCTCTTCTGCCAGAAAAATTGCTTTGGTCCTCTTCAAATACATGTACATGGTTGGTGTAAATATTGGCTAAATATGAATTCTCTCTTAGGATTCTTCCTGCTCCTCACACACAATAGTTTTTGTGGTTTAGCACCAAACCTCTTTCCTAGTAGCTTGATCCAGGGATCAGAAAAAAGAAAAGAAATGGTTAGTGAGCATAGGGTTGCATAGGAGATTTATGTATTAAAAATGAGATAGCTCATGAAAATGGAGGTGTGGATTGCAAACACATGAGTCTACATTCTCAGAATTAAGGCAACTTGGCTTTTGAGACATGGATTCATCTCTTCCCACCTCTCAATCATATTTATCTTCCTAAGGTTTTTATTCTACTAAGAAATTGGTCAAAGGTTTGTGAGGGCAGTGGACTGTAGACATTTTTATAGCTAATCTTTGGTTGGCTTGTTTTTCCAGGACTAAGGAGAGCAACTAGTTTTTGGTTCCATTGATCACACTTGAAATTTATTCTTATGATTGAGCCAAAGGCAAAGCACATTTTTATCATACTAAGCCAGTGCCTTGTTCCCTTGTTTCTTATGATGGTCCAGGTAACAATCAGGGCTCTGTGAAATTTGCTAAGATGACTCCAAATTCAATGTCCATTACATTGAAAGTACTAAAAAAATCTGTGTTCCTCTGAAAGAGCTAATTGGAGCTCAGTTTGACAAATGAAGTATAGCCTTTGTATAGCCATTTTCAGTTTAAAGTGAAATGGCTGTTAAAATAAAAGAATATGGCTGCCAAGGATTGTTCTGAGACAGAACATTTCTGCGTACATCCAGTCAATGAAAAGATCTGTGTCTAATCCTAGAAAAATAAAGCTCACAACTCAATGCAATAAACCAGGGCCTTCCACATCACTAATTCTGTCAGGATTATACTCTAAAAGTTATTAAACAGCCATATGAATTTCTAAAGTCCAAAAAATGAGATTATAACTAATGACTATAGACCATAATTTATTACTTGGACTAATGGCATTCAGGAGGATCAAAATATCCCTTGATATTCATTTACTCCAATATAGTTTAAAGTAAACAGAGATATCTTAACACTTAACAGTCTATGGAGAATAGAATATATGCACTTCTATGAAAGTTGAAGAGTATGTTTTTAAAAAGGTGATTTCAGTAAAGGATCTACCTGAACAGATCGTAAAGACAGTTTGGTTTCAGAGGAGAAGCATAAAAATAAAATGAGAGACCAAATATACTTCAAGACTCCTTAAGAAGACAGGAAAGTGACACATTATGAATAAGGCTGAAAAAAATGTGAGGCTTCTCACCAAGCAAATAGATCAGCAGGCATTTTAATTGTAAGGGTAAGCTTCTTGTGACTGTATAGGCAGGAATTTTAAAGGTTTATGCACATTTATACACATGGAAAAAGTGGATATTTTTCACATGCATAACTTAGCTGGAGACAGACGCTAGGACCATGATGGCGAACCTATGGCACACATGCCACAGGTGGCACATATAGCTATATCAGTGGGCATGCAAGCCCACTGCGCATATATGATTTGACTGCGCATGTGCATATATGATTTGACTGTCAGAAGTAGGGAAACCTGGCTCCAGGGCCTCTCTAGGAGTCTAGGGAGGGCAAAAATGACCTTCCCCGCTTCTTCCAGAGGTCCTCCAAATGCCAGAAATATCCCATTTGCCAACTTCCAGAGGGACTGGAAGTTGGCAAATGGGCCATTTTCATCTTCCAGAGGACCTCCAGGGGGGGTGGGGAAGGCCATTTTTGCCCTCCCCAGATTCCTAGAGAGGCCCTGAAGCCAGGCGAGAGAGAAAAATGGGCCTTCCCCACTCCTAACCCGTGAGGCCCTGGAGCCAGGTGAAAGGGAAAAATGGGCGAACGTGTGCAGAGAGTGGGGGCATGCATGGGGGCAGGGGGCATAGAATTATGGGTGTGGGCACGTGCGCACATGACCTCCCCCCCCTTCCTGGTATGTGATGGCAAAAAGGTTAGCCATCACTGCACTAGGGTGAAAGTGGAACAAGGATTTTTGCCTAGAGAAGAGAGGAAGGTGGAGAACAAAAAAATCATTATTCATGGTAGCATCCGACTATGCAAGCTTGCAGCATTTGGCATAAGGAGTTAATGGCATCCAATAGAAGAGAATGTATGTATCTTAGGTTTGAACTGTGTAATCCTTGGTGATATCTGAGCTTGTTTGTTTGTTTATCAAATTTTATAGCTGTGCATTTCACCAAAACCAAGTACTGATGATGTTACCTAATCAGGTGATGAAATCAGTGATGGGTTGCTACTGGTTCACCCCGGTTTGGGCAAACCGATAGCAGCAGCGGTGGGAGGCCCCTCCCACCCGCCTGGACGTCATCAAATATGATCTGCGCATGCACGAGTGAACTGGTAGCAAAGGTAAGTGAAACCCACCGCTGGATGAAATGTTTGCAGCCAAATAATCAAGGTTAAAGAGCACCAAGATCTCAGCAATTAATGGCATTTCCCCTAGGCATGTCCAAGAAATTGACAAAGAGGATGATGTCCTGAGAAGACTACCAGGCTTCTTCCTTTGTTTATCAAAAAAAGGGGGGGGGGCATTGTGCCACTGCAAAACTGAATCTGTCATTTTTTCCCCCAAGATGTATAAGCAAATGTGGTATACTATAGTACTGTATGCATTTGCACAACATTGTCAGATTGCTGCTTGGAAAAATCACCGTTAGATCACTTTAATACTATCTTATTTTCTGAATGTTCCAAAATTTCATACATGAGGGGTTCATAGAAGTGGTGCCTGAGAGCACTGTGTTTTTCCAGCAGACCAGATTTGCTGGTTCATCTTCTACTACCATGTAAGAATGCCAGTTTCACTGCAAGAATGAGCTGTTTGCAGTAAACAGTGTTTCTGGGTACATGGCTTAATCAGGTTCTAAGACTGCATAAGAGAGCCAGTTAAGGTATCAGGCTAGAAAAAAGGAGTCTGGAAGTTGTAGTCTAAGATATAAAGCCAGCTGAGTCATCTTGGTCATGTTGCTCTTTCTTGCCCTAGGAAGGAGGCAATTGCAAACCACTTCCAAAATTTTGCCAAAAAAACTTCAGGGACTTGTCCAGGTGGATGCCAGGAGACAGTGCAAGACTCAAAGGCACAAATACTCACACACAAACATAGAGTTGCACAAACCTTGAATCAAATCAAGTACAACCCAAGAAGAAAATAGTAAATAAAATAACATTAAAATGTTTTATGCAAGTGATTAGTGCTTACATTTTTTTATTGATTTAGCCATTGGGTCGGTTCACATATATTAAACCATGATTGGTTTATGAATTTGTATTATGTGTGAATAGAAAACTTCTATTGTTTTCACTGAAGAAAATATTCTAATTTAAAGAGTAAAACATATAAATTCTGTATATTGTCAAGGTGTTGCATAATTACACTAGATTGAGCCCAGTCTGCCTGAGCTTATTTACTATACAAACTAGTCTAACCTTGGCAAAAATTAACACTGGACTTCTGGCTTGGAATAATCTGTCAAAGTAGCTTGAGCAGTAGCAGATGGCTAATTACAGGTGACTGTGCTAATTCAGAGAAAGTTCATTAGTCATACAGATATGGCTGCCCAAATGTTTTGATGGAGGGGTGAAAGTACTTCAGATAACTCTGCCAATGTTCAGATGTTCATTCGTCGATGTTCACAGAATTGCCAATTTGTTGGTTTAAAATATAAATATTTCTGTCAATCAGAACTCATAGTCAGGAACAATGTTGAGTTCCTACAGCAGTCAGATGGGGAAAGTAATACATACTGCACTTCTTGCTACTTACAGGTTCTTTTATCCTGCATAATCTTGTCACATAATACTGTGGAAGAATTGAATATACCAAAGGCTTGAATTCAGTGGTGCTAACTTCCAGGTAAATAGGTAGCTAACTACTCTGTATTGGCCAAGTTGGTTATAATCATGGTCTACTTAAGTTATAGGGAATCCAGTAGTTTGTTGGCAGCCAATAGAGCTAGAAGAAGTGCTCAGAGGACACTCAAACCATGAGGTGCCCCATTTTTATCATAATCTTCAAAATAAAAAATTATGGGATATGAAAGTAATAGCTGAACTCACCCACTTAAGCATTGGGCTAAATGATTATTATGATAGAAACTAAGACTCCTTTAGCCAGTTACTCATTATAGATAACAAAGATACTGCTCTACTTTTAATCAGACCACATGCCTCATTTCTCTAATCTAGCACTTTCAACCTGTGAAAATATTGTACCCCACAATATTTCAGACGTCCTTCAAGTTTTTGAATAAGAAAACAGTTACAATCAGTTAATGGATGTTAGGATAGCTGGATAGTTTATTCACTTTATGTTTTGCATTAGTTGTATGATGTTTTCATTGGTTATATTGTAAACCACCAGGCATTTGAGGTGCAGTTCAATAGTATATAACTATCATAAATAAAAGTTGAGATTCCTTCATTTTCAGGCCACTGTCAGATGTAAGACTTTCCAACCAACCACAAGCTAACAATGGAAGATGGCAGTTGCAATTTTGTAGAAAAACTTGTTATTTTTATTATCTGCTTTTATTTGAGCTGATTAACCTTCACACCAATGGTATAAATGTTTTTATAATAAATAGCTGAAAGCTATTTTTCTTTAATGACAGTATCATTCTTTAATTAAACATGGCAGATGAAGCTAGGGTAAGGAATTGTCAACAGCTGGGCCAGAAGAGAAATTGAGTAGGGGTCATAGTGTCCCAGGAGAACATTTTTCTTCCATAAATTGTTATTGGTGATCATGCTGCCTGTGTCAATGGTACTTTTGCATATGCAAATGAGGCCGCCTTCCCTGCTATTACATGGCAATCAGGGGGAAATTACATTCTTGCTGTTTACTTTCAGTGTCTTTAATTAATCCGGTTATTAGACAATTAATGAAGCTTGTTTGTGAGAAGTTCACGATATTGTTAAGAGAAGGAAACCTGAATGATTGTGTTCCAGTGTATGGCTCTGTCCAGAAATCAAACTTCAAAAATCTCAGATGCTTTTTGCAAACTTTTTATAGTTCAGCTTGGAACTGTGCAGTTTTTGACTCTGCATTGAAGGTTTATTTCAATGCTATTAATGTTAAGATTCTGTGAATTATAAATGTAATGTGTAATGGTTTCTGGATTGCTTAGTCAAATCACTTCTGTGTAGTTTGCTTGACTTCATGAAGACATAGGAAAATGCATATACTGTACTGCCTGCAGTTTCCATGCTTTTGAACAATGGTGGTATATGTCTTTCTCTTAAACCACAGCCAGTGGAAAGCACATTTAGCAATCAAAATAGTATTTTTAAGTAATGCTTAAAGTAATTTAATACTGAATTAAAACAAAATATTTCTAGTCCAACTATTGGTTTGAGAACATAGATTTTAAATTTCAATTGTGATTCAAGCCCAGGAGTCAAGGGAAGTTTTCTTTTCGTATCTGATGTCATATTCATAAAAATGCCTGCATATAGTAGACCTTGACTTGAGACCACAGTTGAAATGGAACTTCTGTTGCTGAGCGATGCAGATGTTAAATAAGTCAGGCCTGATTTTATGTCCATTTTTGCCTTTGTTGTTAAGTGAATACAACTTCTCCCTTTGACTTTACCTCTTGGAAGACCCTGGAAAGGTCACAAATAGTGATCACCTGACCCTGAAATACTGCAACAGTCATAAATACATGCCAGTGGCCAAGTGCCTGAATTTTGATCAGGTGTCCAGGAGAATGTAACAATGGTCTTAAGTATGAGAACCCATTATCAGTCACTTTTTTCCAGATCTAAACAGTGCTAGACTAATGGACATAAGAACTATCTGTAGTAAGCACCTGGAAATGTTCTCTGTCAGCATCATCCCTCTCTGGCTATGATGGTGACACAGAATGCCCTACAATATTTTTGGCCTGACCTGACTGTTGTACAGTGGCTCATGAGTATATGGCATTTCAGACCACACTGACTTGTAATGCTACCACCTGCCAATGCAAACATTTGCACTTTTTATAATGATTTGGAAGGAGGGATAGCATTGATGCCCTCTAAGCTTTGGAGCCTAAAGGTTGCCCTATGGAACTAAAACAAGAGAACATACTCAAAATATAAAGTTCTATTGATCACATAAGGACAGAATACCACACTATTCTCTCTAGCAGGTTCCTTATTGTCCAAATGCTTCCTACTGCAACATGTTAATCTCAGGCATGTTACAAGTCTGCTTGTCTTCTCAAACAAGATTAAATACGCATAATTCAAATGACATTTTAGTCTTAACTAATTCTGGGAATTAACTAATTAACTAATTCAAGAACTGTCCCATTAAGCAGTTTCTGACCTTAATTACTCATCCCTTATTCAAGTGTCCTCTAGTTGTTGTTCATTTTTTTCTCCAGCTTGTAGCACTGGCATTGCAATTGTTTGCATGGATACCTTTCAGATGAGATTGATCTTGTTGCAGAGCTAGTAACTCAATAATTCCTTTTCTGCTTCCTAATGCATTACATCTATAGAGTTGTTCTGAGATAGTGAACCATCTCCAGAGACTTATGGGGCTGTGTATACTTGCAGGCATCTTTTGAAATCTAGGATTGCCAGCCTGCTGCTTATGGACACCAAGAGACCTGCAAATACCTCCCTTGGTCCCTTGGGGTTTACAAGGACTTTCTGATTTTTAAAAGTAATAATGTTAAATTAAATTCAGTCAGAAACTAGCACACTGAAAAGTAAACCTCCAGCTTCCGGCATTAATTTTATTTACTGTATAGTTTATGTACTTATTCTCAGGGAAAATGGTGTGTAGCTGTAGCCCAATGCATCATTTCAAAATGCATACATATTTCAATTTATTTAAGAATCTAGGATATATGTGGTATTACCGCCCAGCTGCCTTGTTTAGGGTGACCAACTCCCTTCTTCGGGGGGGAGTGAGGGAAGACCCCTTGCAGGGCCGAGCTGAGGATTTTGTACAATTCCTGCATGATAAAGTTGCTTGGATTCGGGAAGGCTTGGAATCCGTCTGGATGAGTCCGGGGGAGGAGATGAGGGTAGGTCTTGAGAATGTTATCTGGGAGGAGTTTGATCCTGTGGCTCCCAAGGATGTGGATGGGGTTCTGGGTAGGATTAGTGCCGCCACATGTTTATTGGACCCATGTCCCTCCTGGTTGGTACAGGCCACCTGGGAGGTTACGCGAGGCTGGCTCCAGGGGATTATAAGTGCTTCTTTGAGTGAGGGTGCCTTTCCTGCTGCCTTGAAAGAAGCGGTGGTGAGGCCCCTCCTCAAGAAGCCTTCCCTGGACCCAGCTGAATTAGCTAATTATCGTCCGGTCTCCAACCTTCGCTTTGTTGTGAAGGTTGTTGAGAGTGTGGTGGCACGACAACTACCCAGGCACCTGGATGAAACTATCTATCTAGACCCATACCAGTTGGGCTTCAGGCAGGGGTACAGCACAGAATCGGCATTGGTCGCGTTGGTGGATGATCTCTGGAGGGCTCGGGACAGGGGTTGCTCCTCTGTCCTGGTCCTGTTAGATCTCTCAGTGGCTTTTGATACCATCGACCATGGTATCATGCTGCAGCAGTTGAGGGGGTTAGGAAGAGGGGGCACCGTTTTACGGTGGTTCTCTTCCTTCCTCTCCGACCGCTCGTAGTTTGTGTTGGCAGGGGGGCAGAGGTCGACCTCAAGGCGCCTCGCATGAGAAGTGCCACAGGGGTCGGTCCTCTCGCCCCTTCTGTTCAACATTTATGTGAAGCCACTGGTTGAGATCATCCGTGGTTTTGGGGTGAGAGTCCATCTGTACGCTGAAGATACTCAGCTGTACATCTCCACCCCAAACTACCCCAATGATGCCTTTGATGTGATGTCTCACTGCCTGGAGGCCGTGCGGGTCTGGATGGGGAGAAATAGGCTCAGACTCAACCCTTCCAAGACTGAGTGGCTGTGGTTCCCGGCGTCGCGATATAGTCAGCTGGTGCCATCGCTGACTATTGGGGGTGAACTTTTGCCCCCCTCAGAGAGGGCTCGCAATCTGGGCATCCTCCTGGACTCACTGTTGTCTTTAGAAGAGCATATGATGGCCATGGCCAGGGGGGGCTTTTTATCAGGTCCGCCTGATCCGCCAGTTGCGGCCCTTTCTAGATCACGATGCCCTACGTACGGTTACTCACGCCCTTGTCTCCTCTCAATTGGACTACTGTAATGCTCTCTACATGGGGCTCCCCTTGAAAAGCACCCGGAGGCTCCAGCTGGTCCAGAATGCAGCCGTGCGGGTGGTTATGGGCGGAACCCGTTGTGCCCATGTGACCCCCCTACTGCGTGAGCTGCACTGGCTCCCAGTGGTCTTCCGGGTGTGATTCAAGGTGTTGATTACCACCTTTAAAGCATTCCATGGCATCAGATCGGGTTACCTTCGAGACTGTCTCCTGCCACCAGTAGCCTCCCATCGGCCAGTCCGCTCCCACAGAGAGGGTCTCCTCAGGGTGCCATCAGCCAAATTATGTCGGCTGGTGACACCCAGGGGGAGGGCCTTCTCTGTGGGAGCTCCTACTCTCTGGATTGAACTGCCCCAGAATTACGTAAGATCACTGACCTCCGTGTATTCCGCTGTGCCCTCAAAACCTTTTTGTTCTGCCAGGCCGGGCTAGCGATGTGAAGATTTTTAAATTGGTTTTAATCTGGGATTTTTAAATTTGGGGTTTTATATTGAGCCAAATTATTTAATATTTTTAATTTTTAAATTGTTGTTTGTCTTGTGCTTTTAATTAGGCTGTGCACTGCCCCGAGTCCTTTGGGAGAGGGGCGGTATAGAAATAAAATTATTATTATTGTTGTTGTTATTGTTGTTGTTGTTAACAGTTAATTGCAGATAACCAAACAATGTTAATATGATATTCCTTTCATTTGTTTTTTTTAAATATATGTGTCACACCTTAGTCTAAAATCTAAGTCAGCCACATTAAACAAAATCAGAAAACCATGGATGTCAGTTTGCATGCAATTCAATTTTTTTTCTTTTTATGACACTATAATCTCTTGCTTCAGGGTGGTAGGGGTGACTGAATGGAGCTGAGCATTTACTGGCCGGATGTCCCTGATGCCTATGTGGAGTTTACAACAGATATTTTCTCTTTGCGCCCTAATAGAGAAACATCTGTCGCTGTTTAGGATTGAACTCTCAACCTTCTGAGTGGGAGGCAAAAGTTTTCACCTCTAGGCCACTACTTTGTGTTGCATGTAATTTAAATACTCTTAGGAATTCAATGAACTTCATTTCCTAGCTATTGTGCGGTATCTCTGAAACATGGACATTCATTGTGCAGGCTAGTGGAGGCAAAGGCAATGAAACAATGCATGTTTCATTCAGTGCTATTAATTCTGAATAAAAAAATCAGATGTAACAAACCAAATTTTTATGTGCATCAAGTACAGAAGCAGCGTGGAAATGACAGCTGATTGCTGTAATAAGGTGTAATAAATAATGTAATAAATGTAATAAGGTAGTAACCTTTACATTTCTTGGTACAATGGAAGAAGAGACACTCTAATATCTTTATTGGTCCTGTGATCTCTGTCTATTAAAAGTACCTGGATGTGGGTGTCCCCAGTTAGCCAAGATGGCATCAAAATAACAAAACATACTTTGTGATGTTGTAGTTTAAGCTCCATCCTTTTTACATGTATCCCAACATTACCTACAGTAACATAAGGGAAGGAGTTGACATTGCAACTCATGAAATACACCTTGACTTTGCTTCCACTCAGAATAGAACAGCTTGCCATGGCCAACTCATCACGAGACAATCCACGTGAGATAACTCAACACAATAAATATTATCTGCCACTGCTTCTTTGACACAAACAGTTTATCATGTTGAGTTATCCCATGTGGATTGTTCCATGGTGAGTTGCCCCATAGCAAATTGGCCGTGACAAGTTGTCCCATGGTGAGCTGGCCACAGTGAGATGGCTGAGGCAAGATGTCTGTAGCAAGATGGCCATAGCGAGTTGACTTCAGTGCCCTGTCCTAGACTCCCTTCTACTTGCCCTCCCAGTGGATGCCAATGTTTCAGAGATAATGCATATAACCAGGAAATGAATGTCAGTGGATGATAGGACCCAGGAACAAATTATTGGGAAATTTCACATGTCTCCAATTACTTTGAAGAAGTTAGAAATGCTTTCCAAGTGATGGTTTAGTGACTTTAATTGAGAAGGAAGTCACAAACAATTCATTCAGAGACATGGAAAGCTTCTGAAGTTCTTAATTGGTTGTTCTGGAAGTAAACGATGAAAATGCATATGCTAAAAAAATAAATAAGATGAAAATAAGCCTTAATTATTTTCAAAAATATTTTTTCTTATCCTTTAAATAAACATACAGAAAAATATTATCCCACCATTGTGTTATATTCCATTTCATTGCAAGTATTGTTTAATTATTTAATTATTGTGATTGCTTTTCTTTTTCTCTCCTAATGTCTTAGAGCTTTGCAGCACAAAGTAACAGGGAAAATTACTTAACTCCTTCTTCCACTTTTAATGGCGAGCCCCATATATGGAAATTTCTCCCCTCTGAAGAGAAATTCAATGAAATGTACCCCTTTTGTAGTATCCTTTTGCTCCAAAAGATGATGTAGCATTAGAAATACCATCTATCTACTTTTCTGGGAACTGGCAAGGAACCAGCCTTTCCCTGCCTTTGTTCTCCCCAAAAGTATCTCAGTGTACTTTTTCTTTAACCTTGAAAGGCTGCTGGAAGATTGCTAGCCATTCAAACTATTCTATGTCTTGCAGATGTTACCTCTATGCACTCTGAGCAATGAGGATCAAAGGACTACACACACTCAAGCATACAATGTCATTTCATGAAGAGCAATCAGGAGAAAGAGCTCCATCTAGTTATTCTGCATAACAGTTTTGGGAACTGCTGCCAGGCTGCAGAAATGGAAAGGATAGAGCTTTCTCTTTCAAGTGTTGATTTCATTTCATGTAAATACAAGTGTCCTGCAACTGTCTCTGGACAAAGATCAAGAGCATCCCCAACTTGCATGCAGCTTCAACTGCAGCTGCTATTGAATAGGAGGACTATAGATACGCACTAAGTATATTGTAAAACTTCCCACAAGCTTGTTCTACCTTCTCTGCTTTCTCATCTCTCTGACACCCTATGGGTTGAGCTACTTATATTGGGCTAAAAAGCAATAATTGTGTAGAATATTAAATTTATGATCAAATTGCTATGGCACAACCACATGAGAACACACACAAAAAAACCCACAACACCAACCCTAATTAAAAAGTTAATTTGCATATTTTAGAGTTTTTAGTCTCTGCACATAGTATATGTGAGTAGTTCCCATAGAAACCTGAACTTTTTAAAAAGGTATGTTTTCAATGGGTTTTTTTCTACCCTTTCTGCATAAATTTCCATTGTTCCTGTGAAGATAGCAAAGGCTTTGTAATCAAGGAAGCCAAAAGAGGGGATCAGAGATCTGTGGAATGAGAAATTAAAAACAAGGAACCAAAGGCATGGAGCTGAGGAGACAGAAAGCATACAGACAGCCACTTGGCATTCAGTATTAGCACTATGACAGATGAGAAGGAAAAAGGGAGATGAGCCATTTGAAGAGAGAGCTGTAGAGAGTTGAGATCACACAATTCCAGATCTTAGGCTAGATTAGGGTTCATTTCTTAGAACATGAAGTTTCCATATCAAAATCTTAAACTTCTAATAGCTTTAACTGTAGATTTCAATGCAATCCTTTTACAGTATCTTCTGCTTCATAACTCATGCTTCTGCTGAGCTCTTAATTAATATTTCCTTTTAAAATATATATTTGCCTTAATATCCTTTACATACTATCTTGATCATCCCACTCCAGCAGAGTGAAAATTTTATTGGCTTACATTGTGTCCTGTGTCTAGGTACCTTTCTTAGCTCATCTTGCCAAATGTTGAAAACCTATTAACTCTGTTCAGGCTACATAAGCATCAAGGGTAATGAAAGATATATCATGATATCACAATACAAATCCCTTGATTTACGTATTGGTATCCAATAGCAAAATGCATGTATGAAAAGTTAAAGTTGTGGTGTCATTAAGTAGAAGTAATTTTTTTTGTCTTCTTTTCATTATCATAACTATGTCCAGATTCCTATGAGTAAGCTATATGTTGCTGTGACACAGGGGTGGGTTCTATATTTTTTTACTACCGGTTCTGTGGGCATGGCTTATTTTGTGGGCATGGCTTGATGGTCATGTGACAATTATTAGCAGAGGTACTGGTCTACCAGGCTTTTAACTGCTTGCAGAACTGTACCGATCTACCCATTTATTTTTTGCAGGCACTGATCTACTCATGTATTTTTGCAGGCACTGGTCTATCCATTTATTTTTTGCAGGCACTGGTCTATCCATTTATTTTTGCATACACTGATCTACTCATGTATTTTTGCAGACACTGATCTACTCATGTATTTTTGCAGGCACTGGTCTACCCATTTATTTTTGCAGGCACCGGTCTACTCATTTGTTTTCTTTTACCATTGATCAGCTATAGGGCAGCCCTTTGAAGCCCTGAGGCAAGAGTTTAAACATTTTTTTCCCTCTAGCCATCAGCTGGGACTCAGGAGGCAGCAATAGATTGGGGATGGGACCAAATAAAAGGTTAGAATAATGTCACTGCTACCAGCTCGAGAGAATCGGGCCAAACTGGGAGGAACCCACCACTGCTGTGACATCTTTGGGCATTTTGGTGACAATATTACTCAACTGTTATAGAAGCAGGAACAGATGGATGCTACTGTGGACAACAGGTAGCTACAACAGTAGAAAGCAGAACAATGCTTCCATATATCTGAGATCCTCCTATTTTGCTGTCCAAATCTTGCTCACACAATGCTAGAAAGAATGTAATATCAATCTCTCTAACACCATGGCCTATTAACACGTACAAACAACTCATGAGACCAATATGCCTCTTGAGGTATATAGAAAAAATTCAATTATATCTCCTGTTCATGTGCAACATTGTTACATCTTTAATTTTTCATCTTTTCTCTTCCCTCTTTTCTTTCCCAGACAATGCCATAATATGGTTCACCCTCAAGGCTAAAATTTATCCTGCCAGGGCCAGGATGTCACAACTTAGAGCAGGGGTGTCAAACTGGTAGCCCACAGGTCAGATGCATCACCCACAGGCCACACCCACCCCAACTACGTGAAGGGGAAAAACATTGCGAAATGGCATGTGATAGCAATGTGATGCCGTGAGTTTGACACCCATGACTTAGAGCAGAGGTCACCAACTTTTCAGATCTCAGGGACCATTAAATTCATAATTTTAAATCCTGCAGACCAATAGTACGAATCCAGCGCGCCACTTGCTGAAGCACCTGGACTCACAGTGATGGGATGGGGTCCTTCAGGCACTTAGTTTGGCCGTCCATTTTTGCAACCTTTAACACTTGGACCTGTTTCCCACAGAAAACAAAATACCGGGATCTCTCATCTCTCCCCCCCACTCTTTCTTTCTCTCACTCTCTCTTTCTCTCCCCTCTCTGTCTGTCCCTCACTCTCTCATCTCTATTTCTCTCTCTCATCTCTCTCTCTCTCTCTCTGGGTATTTCTCACATTCTCTCTCTTTCATCTCTGTCTTTCTCTCTCTCATCTCTCTCTCCCTTTCTCTCTCTCTGTCTCATCTCTCTCCCCCTCTCTCTTTGTCTGTCTGTCTCTCTTATCTCTCTCTCCCTTTTCTCTCCCTCCCTCTCTCTCCTCCCTCCCTCCCTCCCTCTCTCTCTCATTCTGATTCTCTGGTGCTCTCTAGGTCTCGGGGGCACTTCTTCAGCCTTTTTTGGTGCTGGATGTACCTCAGTTGCTCAGGGAGACACATGACATGCTCTCCACCCCAAGATATTAGCCCGAACCAGCTACAGCCAATGCTCCACGTCGTAATGGGCTCCAGGAGGAGAAGGGTATGCAGTACCAATGGATGTGCCATTGTGAAGCACACTAAATTTAACTGTCTGCAAGAGCAGTGGGCAGGCCATGGAGGTGCCAATAGCAGCGTTGGAGAGAAACAGCTGGACCAGGCTAGTGTCTTGGGGCTGAGAGGAAGTCGCACATCTCCCCAAGAGATTGAGGTATGCAGAGCACCAACAGAAGAAATGCTCATGAGACCCAGCAAGAGATGAAACTTCGCTCCAGCTCTGGAATATGGGGCAAATCTCCATCCCTCACCCTTCCCTTCTTAGGCCAGGCAAGGAGTGACAGGGAGTGGAGGGCAAGTGGTGGGGCCAGCCACTGGTGGGTTCAGCTTACAGGAAGCCACAGCAGGGGGACAAAAGAGCTGCCAGTTGCCAATGCCCGTTGCCTTGGCTCACCTGCATTGCCACCTCCACTTGCTGCAACAGCACCATTATCTTGTTCTGGCAGGCAAGGGCTGCACTACTTCTTGAACATTGCATCACCTACAAAGTTGCAAGTTGCATGTATCTCCCTCTACAATAGCGATTTCCAGCCCCACCATGAGCTTCTTGGCCGGTCCCATATTCCAGAGCTCTAATCACAGGACTGGCCATTGGTCATCCCGAAGCAAGTCCTCCACCCGGGTGCATTACAGACCACTAAAATTTTCTCACGGACCACTCATTGGTGACCTCTGGTTAGAGGAAAGTCCAAACATGGCTGGCAAACTCTGGGTTAGAATTATTATATCAAGATTCACCATTGCTGATGCTGCCTGCCTCTTCTCTCCCTCTATCTATCTCTCTCCCTCCCTCCTTCTCTTTCTTATTAAAAATGCAGTCAAGGTTGACTGATTAGGTATATATCTCATTACAGATGGCAATTTTATTTAAGACTATCATTGGAAATGCTCATCCAATTCATTTGTCTATGTATTAAATACAGATAATCCTTGATTTACAACAGTTGATTTAGTGACTGTTTAAAGTTATAAAGGCACTTTAAAAAGTGACTGATGACCATTTTTCACACTTACAACACCCCCATGGTCATGTGATCAAAATTTGGACACCTAGCCACTGGTTCATATTTATAGTTGCAGTGTTCTGGGGTCATGTTAATATCTTTTGTGACCTTCTGACACAAGCAAAGTTAATGGGGAAATCAAGATTCACTTTACAATTGGGTTACTAACTTAACAAATGCAATGATTCATTTAACAACTGTGGCAAGAAAAGTCTTAAAATGGGGCAAAATTCACTTGACAACTTTCTTGCTTAGCAACATAAATTTTGGGCTCAGTTAGGGTTGTAAATCGAGGATTACCTGTATATGTTCCAACAAAATTATTTTTATTTCTAACCAAGATTTACTTGGATATACACCCAAGGTCATTGTATGCATTATTGTTGAAGTCAAAAAATGTCCCCCAGGTAAGATAATTAAATGCTTATATCAACTTCTTTAACTTCTAGAGAGTGATGGCTAACCTTTTTTCCATTGCGTGCCAGGAGGGAGGATCATGGACACGCATGCCCACACCTGTATTTCTATGTGCCCTGCCTCTGCGCATGTGCACATGACCCCCCGCCCCCCTGCTCCTGGCACGCACTGGCATGCTGGGTCCGGTAGGCCTGTTTTTCTCTCTCCCCAGGTTCCAGTGCCTTTCTAGGAGCTTGGGGAAGGCAAAAATGGCCTTCCCAACCACTCCCCAAGGCCCTCCAGAGGCCAGAAACAGCCCATTTGCCAACTTCCGGTGGGACCAAAAGGCCCATTTTTTGCTCTTCTCCGGGCTCCAGAGCCTTTCTCTCCCAGGGGGAGGGCAAAAATGGCCTTCCCTACCCCTCCGGAGGCCAGAAATGGCCCATTTGTTGACTTCTGGGCAAACCCTCCCCAAAGTCCTAGAAGTCTGGGAAGAGAGAAAAAGAGAGAGAGGGCCTTCCCCACCACCCCCTGAGGCCCTTTGGAGGCAGGAAACAGCCTGTTTCCCTACTTCCAGTGGGCCCAGAAGGCCTAAAAATCATCTGGCCGACATGCACCTGCGTGCTGGAGCTGAGCGTGTGTGCCCACCAATATGGCTATGCATGCCACCTGTGGCACGCATGCCATAGGTTCTCCATCATGGTTCTAGAGGATCATGACAAGTAATAAATTGCTTTATAAAAAGTTTCATCAAAATCCTAGATTTCCAGCTATTTCGGTTAATTCTCATGGTTGCACTATCATCGCCTCTTGGACAATCATATTCATTGGTCTTCTAATAACCATTACAATGAAGTAGCAACTATGTTGACCTTTTATGAATATTTGCAAATGAAAAGCTGCATGTGAAACCATGCTAAACTTCTAGAGATAGGAAGCTGTTTATTGAAATATTCCAGTAAACCTTTTACCCCCTCCAACGCTAGACTGATGTGACTAATGTGCCATAAAGAGTCTGACAGAACTTTCCTCTTTCTGACTGTGAAGAGCTTGTAAGCAAAACAGAATTCTCCTCCATTTATTTGAAAATTATTCACTAGAGAGTTTTTAGACTGAAGAAATACCTGCCTGATATGACTTCTTAACAATACCTTTTGAATTTTTCAAAACAATGGAAAACTCAACAGATCGGTCTGAATATTGTCTGATAATAAACTTCTTGTGCTTTCAATCTCTATTTCTCAAACTTTTAACATCATAAAAGAGTTGTCATGGAAAATAATAAAGAAATATAATACACAATTTAAACTACCAGACTACATCTTTTGTTAAATGATGGTACAGATGGGCATTTCTTTGTTTTCTTCCAATATATGTTTTATTTGTTCAATGAAAGCTTCAAAAGAGAAATTGTACACTGTTATTATAAAGGTGTTATAATGACCAGTATAAGATTCCCCATAGTTCTTTGTTCAGGAATTGATCAATCTTCTCCTTTCAGATTCTGATGATTGTGATATGTGGTCAGCTCTTCTCAAAATCATATCCATTACTGTATGTTTCTTAAATTTTACTGATGAGTAATCAGAAAAATTAGTGAGTGTCCAGGATGGGTAAGAGGGGACCAGATGTGGTATTCAGCAGGTTCTGACCAGTTCTGGAGAACTGGTAGCGTACATTTTGAGTAATTCAGAGAACCAGTAAATACTATTTTTGACTGGCCCCACTCCCATCTATTCTCTGCCTCGCGAGTCCCAGCTGATAGGGAAGAAATGGGGATTTTGCAATAACCTTCCCCTGGACTGGGGTAGGAATGGAGATTTTATAGTATCCTTCCCCTGCCATGCCAACCAAGCCATGTCACACCCACTAAGCTATGCCCACAGAATGGTAATAAAAAAAATTGAATCCCACCATTGCTAGGGGACATGATGAAATGGCAATTTATTTATCAAATTTAGAGTTGTAATAGTGTCATCATTTTGGCATCAATGTGATTTGATGCAGAATGCAGCTGCGCGAGTTGTCATGGGTGCATCTAGGTACACCCACATTACACCAATTCTCCGTGAGCTGCACTAGCTCACTATTGGTCTCCAGGAACAATTCAAGGTGTTGGTTATTACCTTTAAAGCCCTACATGGCTCAGGGCCAGGCTATCTTCGAGACCGCCTTCTACCGCATAGCTCCCAGCGACCGGTAAGATCCCACAGAGTTGGTCTCCTCTGGATCCTGTCAGCTAAACAATGCTGGCTGGTAGGTCCATGGGGGAGGGCCTTCTCTGTGGCTGCCCCAGCTCTCTGGAACCAGTTACCTCCTGAGATCCGGACTACCCCCACCCTATTGGCCTTCTGGAAAGCAGTGAAGACCTGGCTTTTCCAGCAGGCCTGGGGCTGCTCTCGCTGTTGCAATCTTGCGAGATCTGGCCATGAATGGTGTGCATGGGCTTTTAATGTTTTTAAATGTTTTTATAATGTTTTTAAATAATTTTTCTATGTTCATTGTTCGCATTATTTTTGCTGTAAGATGCCCAAAGTCCCTTGGGAGTTGGGCGGCATAGAAATGCGATAAATTAAATTAAATTTGCTTCAGATAGGTACAGTCACACTTAATAATTTTATTACTTCTATATTTGTGTAAAAAGAATATTTAGCAAGTCTAGATTTATTCAACTTTCAATCAAATTGATTTTCGGCATATTCAAAATTGACCTTCAACAAGAATAGAGGCTGTCTCTTCCTTGCATTTTGATAGTAATCCTTGAGGAATTCAGTCTTTTGAAAATCCATACAGAAACTTATCTGAATTGAATCTTCCAGATTAATATGTGTATTTCACACACACACACACACGCACACGCACACACACCACATTTACAATGTACGAATATTCTGATGTTCTAGGTTTTAGGAGGTTATTAAAATGCAATTAAAATGAAGTAGAAATGGATATTGGAAGGAAATATATTGAAAATAGACATTTTAATAAGGGATCCAAAATCAATTTTTGCATCTTCATAGTTCTTGCATGTTTTTGACGTATGTGATATTTTCTGCACCCATGTGGACTACATGAGCACGCCATCAAATTCTTTCATCTTCATGTATGATCAGATGTTGATTACTTTTATCTTTTGTTCTCTAATGAAAATGTTGCTTGAAAGGCACAAATAAATAGAATGGTTTTACTTTATTGTCTGCTTGGTAGGATCAACAACAAAAGTTCTGCAATAACAAACATGCATTTCTGCTGCTTCTGCAGTTACTACTTTGACATTTCAATGAAGTTTTATTTTTTTTATTTCATTTTAGAATATATTAACCCATCCAAGTTAGACAAAATTATTATGAACAAAGAACGTGTGTTATCAGAGAAAGATCATATAGAAACATATGAGACAAAACTTGCATGATTCCCAAAATACAGTTTGATACAGATGTGCAAAAATATGATAAAATAGGACCAATTGTCATTTGAGTTAATTCTACTAGACTTATAATAATTATTTGGTGAATAATATATGCATTAGAATTAGGTCATGTAGCCATTCACAATTTTGTAAAGTAAATAGAACTATGTAGCCCTTAAAAAGATACCAAGAAGGGTGTTACTGTATGGAATTATTGAAAATGTGTAAAAATAACATGAGTATTTCCTGTTTTCCATTGTGATCTGCAATATAATGAAAACAGCATAAAGAAAATGTCCACTTAGAAGTGACTGGAGTTATCCTTTTTAAAAAGCCGACCATTTATCTTGTTGGCAGAACTTTCAAGAACTACAAAAGAAAACAGTGGTGGGTTGCCCCCGCTTCTGATCGGTTCTATAGAACTGGTAGCAAAACCAGCAGGAGTCTCCGCTGACCCCGATGTCATCAGAATACTTCTGCGCATGCACAGAAGAGCGCGCGAGCGAAGCAAGTGCACATGCGTGTCCCCATTGCGAAACGGTAGTAAAGGTAGGTAGATCTCACCCCTGGAAGAAAAGGAAAATAAATAAATATCCAGTCTCTGCATTCAATAGGAAAAATAATTATCATGTGTCTCTGATTCTAATACTCTAGAATTAATGCAGTATTTAATAGAACCAGTATTAAATTAACTATTAACTTTATTGAGCAAGTCCATTTTCCTGGATATCAGTAAACACCAACTCAAGTGTCAGTCCAAGGTTTGGATCTATCCATGGGATGGATTTGAGTTTTTTCTTGCCTAGATTTTACTGTCTGTTCAAGAAGAAGCTTTACTTCCCAAACTGCAGCTGGAGCTCCATAAAATATATAAAATCATTACTTTTTCCTGTCAAATCATTTTTTTAATCTGAATTTATGTCATATTTTTTCGTACTCTTATCTCAGGGTTCAAAATATTCAAAGCACAAATGTAACCTAACCTCTACTTTTCCAGATAAATAAAACATAATAGTCTATAATAGTGACATGGGGTTTTCTTAGTTCTTATACTTTTATTTTCGGTCCCATTATATTCACAGTAGGCTTTTACTGCAATTGTAGTACTTTGTGAACATTCCAAATTTCAGTACAGTCAATAACACTTTCTTTTGTTTAAATTTTGCTTGACTAAACTTTCAATGAAATATTTACTAGTGCATAAAAAGACGAAAATCAAGTATCCATTAGAAGAAAATTCTAGATTTTTAAAGCTGTAGCCAATGAATATATTTTAACATAGGGCTTTCTAATTTAGAATTTGTTACATACCAGATAGCAGGTGTTTTTTTTAGATGATTACAGAAATTTTGTTTTCTTAGCAACTTTTAGTGTCTTCTTAGTTTGCCCAACCACTGTTGACACAATATAAAATCTGTTCTCGTTGCTATTATAAATGTACTGCAATAATTGGATGATACTAGAAAACAGTATCAGTCACTGAGTGGAAATCATCTGACTTAAGATTTAATATAACAATGTTTTACTTATTTGTTCATTTTTTTCCCACTGAAACCAAGTGGAGAACATAGCATAAATTTCTTCACTACAAAATGAGATATCCTTCAAATTAACAGGGTCAAGCACAGGTTTCTTGAGCAAGAGGTATAAAGTTTCTCTTTCAAGGCTGGCAGCACCATTTGCTTCCCATAATTCACAGCACTCTGATCCAGCCTTCTGTCACCTATCTCAAGGGCTTTCACCTAAGGACCTCTAATGCCAACCCATAGATAGCATCAAGCACTTTAGTTAGTACTAAAGGACAGGGATTGATCAAAGTTGTACCAAGATCCTCAGTTTCAGAAGCTTAACTGATTTTGCAGTAGTCCAGATAATTCTTACCTAGCAAGTGGCCGTTCAAAATTACAACAGACCACTCAGAAGGAATTTGCGATCTGATTCTGAAGGTATGACAGCCGCACAACTACAACGCCATGGTCACATTATTACATTTTGGGCACTTGGCAACTGGGCTTATCTTTTTCAGGCATTTGCAGCATCCCACAGTCACATGACCATGCTTTATTTATTTATTTATTTATTTATTTTAATGATTTCCAGCATTTACTTCAAAAAATGCTAATTGGATAAAAAGTTTAATGACTGATTCATTCCTTTTTCTAGAGTGCAATTGAGAACATTGAGAAAAAAAGCAGTTCTACTCTCCCAGTATCAAGCATGGAATATATATATATATGTGTGTGTGTGTGTGTGTTTTCTAAGGTTTTCGCGGGTGTTTGTTTCTGAGGTTTTCGCGGGTCTTCTCTTGCATAAAATTGGAAGTGTCTTGGAGCTTCTAGGAGCAAATTACTCCTAGAAGCACGAAGCCGAAAATACCAGCCTAAAGATGACGAATGAGACTTCGTTGAAACGTCGCCAAGACACTTCCAATTTTACACGGGAGAAGACCCGAATAACCAAAAACCTACACACACACATACACACTAATAATGTTAAAAACCTGTAAAAATCTGTGGGGGCAATAAGCTGACTTTGTAGAAACACCGCTTATGGGGGGCCAAAAGCCTTAATAAGCAGGTACATACAAATGAATGAAGGGTATTTCTATAAGTGCATTGTAAGCCGCTCTGAGTCTTCGGAGGAGGGCGGCATATAAATTGAACTAATAAATAAATAATAATTTTTTTAAAAAAAGCAGGACGAAATTTGCAGAACAGTCAGTCCACTCTAAACAACTGAAATATTCCCAGTTTCACAGAACTTAATGGAGAACTTTTCAACTGGCAGTTGTGAGTCTACAGCAACTAAAGATCACTTGCAGAGATCATTTCCTGAATGTTCTCAAAGCCGCAAGTAATGCATAACTTTCTTATATTTCTTTGGTAAGAAACTAACACAGAAACATGTTTACACAGGCAAAACACTGGAAGAAAAGCATATTGTATTATTTAAAATTTTCATAGTAAAAAATTTAGATGCCAATGAAGAAATAATTCATGAGGGAAGGAATAAACGATTGAGGGAAGAATACTAAAGCAAAATTAGCATAACTATAACGTTATTTCTTTTATTAAAGAAATAAAGAATAAAAAGATTGGAATGTAATACATATGCTATATAAAGGAAAGAGGAAGGGGGAAAAGAAAAAAAATTAAAATTAAAACAACTGAAGAAGAAAAAAGCAAGCCTAGAAATAAGAATGAATTGAAAAAATAAATCTATTGATCCTTCTCTAGAGAAAATACCATCACTCTCAGAAAGAAAGCATGGGTGATGAGTATATTATTTGTTTGTTTGTTTGTTTGTTTAGTGTGCGGCATACAATATCAGGGAAATCTACAAATGCTAGACACAATGCAGCCCTGACAGCCTAAGTTGCTAGTTCATTTGGTTCAGTACTTGCACGCCTATCCTTGGTGCACTGCAGGGGGGAGAGGAACTAGCTTATACCAACTGACTAGCAGTGCTTGGGTTGCTGGCTCTTCCAGACTCCTCCAATCTTTATTTATTAGTTTGTCAAACATGTACAAGATAGCAGGTATGAATATGAATATGGACATAAAGGAAGGAAATGAATACAAATAAATGGGGACAATAGGACAATGATGGTAGGCACGCTGGTGCGCTTATGCATGCCCCCTTTACGTACCTGTTTGGAATGGGGGGAGGTCCATGGTAGACAGTTTAAGGTTGAAGCTGTGAGAGTTAGAGGATGGTGGAGTCGGGTAGAGCATTCCAGGCATTGACCGCTCTGTTGCCGAAGTCATATTTTCTGCAATCGAGTTTGGAACGGTTTACCTTGCGTTTGTATCGATTGTTTGCCAGTGTATTGTTGAAACTGAAGAAGTCATTGACAGGTAAAACATTGTAGCCAACAATTTTGTGTACTATGCTTAAGTCAGAATGCAGGCGGCCCAGTTCCACATTGTCCAAGCCCAAAATTTCAAGCCTGGTGACATAAGGGATTCTATTGTGAGTAGAGGAGTGAAGTACTCTTCTTGTGAAGTACCTCTGGACCCATTCAATCATATTAATATCTGATATACAGTATGGATTCCAGGCAGACGAGCTGTATTCAAGAATTGGTCTCTCCTTGTCTCGTCTGGCCTCACCTTGTATTGCATTGCCTCACATCTGGCCAGGTCCAGCACTGGCTTTTGCTCTCTGCACACACAAATGCTGATAGGATTTTCCTACCAAAGTGGTGCCCGTTTATCTACTTGCAATATTACATACTTTCGAACTGCTGGCTTGGCAGAAGTTGTGGCGCGAACGATAGCAGCTCCCACAGCTCACAGAGCCAGGTTCAAAGTGCTAAAATGCAGACCATTTCTGGCCAGCAGCTCCAGCTGCGTCCCCAATAATATGCATTTCTATTACTTCAATCCCCACAATTTTATCATTTAAAGGACTGTGCCTATAGTTGTTGATATCATATACTTTCCCAAGGCACTTTTCTCATGAAAATACTGAAGTGATATTGATTTTCTCAACTCTATACTACAAGGTATAGGGCCTGGTTATCTGAGGGACTGCCTATTCTTCATGGTGCCTGCCCAATCAGTAAGAGATAAAGAGTTTGGTGTGGTTCATGTTTCTTCAAATAATCAGTGTCATCTGTTAGGACTGAGAAAACATGCTTTCCCTGTTGTGGTGACTGTCTCCTGGAATGAGGTTCCTTTGAGATCTGCACGACTCTGGATAGCCCTAAAGCCCTGGCTGTTCTCCCTTCTGTAAGATTTGCCCTAAGCTTGTATATGTCCTATCATTTTGTTCATTCAAGAGCAAATGGGGCTTCCGAGAATGTTTGTATAAATTAAATTCCCATTGGGAAGGCAAATGGTACAACAATCAGTTTAGCAGTAGACAGACCTTCCAAAATTTTACTTTAACATTCATTTATGGGGTCATTCATTTGTGTAATATCCATGTTTATGCCCACTGAGCATTCCAACCACCATGCCGTTAGAAGTTGTTTCTAGTTTTCATCTCAGCTTAGCATTTTAATTTATTCCCATCAGCAATACTATGGGCAAAATTGCTTACTATGTTAGTATTCTAACTATGGTTAGAAATGTTTCTCATAATCTTCTAAGTGTTTGATTGATGGATTGATTGATTTAAATCACACCTTTGTTTTATATATTTCAAGACAATATAAATAATGTTCCCTTCTCCTATTTTCCCTATAACAGTCTAGTAAGGTGAGCATAGCTGAGAACGGATGGTCAGCACAAGTCATCCACTGGCTTCCATGCATGACGGAACACTAGAACTCATAGTCTCCTGATTTCTAGTTCAACACTACCCTTAATGAAAGCTTCTATTGGGGGGAAAAAACCACTGAAAGTTTTGTTTAGAAAGAAAATTGTCCCAATGTCTGATTTTAGGCAATATTCAGCTGCAAGTAGGCAGTTGTGGGATCTAAAAACTGCATCTTAGAAAAATCTCCTAAATTTATTAGAATATTGTTAGTTTCCACTATTTTGACTACAAAAAAGTCACTAGTTCCTCACAAAATTTGCAAGGGCAGAAAGACAGTGGCACATTTAATCTATGATAATAAAGATAAATAAACATTCTTCATAATTATAAGAGAAAGTGAGGAATTAAAAGCTACCCACATCCTTCCCAACAATTGTAAATTGGTTTGGCTTGCATCAGGTTTCTGTATCCAGATTTGCCAACTAATTGTATAATGTTTTGATGTCATCACGGTCAGGTGTCTTAAGTTCCTCTTCTCACCATCTCCAATACCGGCCACCAATGTCAATCAACCCCTGTCAAAAAAAGAACAATGGCTAATTTTACTCAAAGCAAGGGAGACGGTGCTAAAATAATTCACAGCAAAATGATTTTGTTCTTCCATTTCCTATAGCATTGGCCTAATTGTGTCACCAAGTCTGTAATTTGCCTCTCATCGAGCCAAGTTAATGATAGACCCCCGCATCGCTGCTTCTCTCTCTTTTGACAGATGAGTGCACAGACATGCATGCATAGCCTTTGCCTGCTCCATCCCAACTCTTCTGGCCTGCTGATCAGGGAGATTGCAATCACATCAAAGAGGCATCCCTGTAAAGCTTCTCTCCTTTCTTCTCTTTTGTTTTAATGTTTTAACTTTTTGGTGAAAATTCTGTTAAGGTCAAGATGGACCTGCTGGGATCTCCCACTGATACAAATTAAGCATTAACACTATGGATCTTTTAAAAGAAGTGATAGTAGGAATAATACATCCAAAAGACACTTTTGGATGTATTATTGATTTTATTATTGTAAAATCAACCAGCTTGACCTTACCTAGCATTTCTATTCTTTATAGCTTTCTTTTATGAGAGCAAAGATTCATATGTTCAAACACAGTTTAAATTTGATTCAAACAAGGAAACTTCTGCTGTGGTATAGTCAGGGGAATAAGGATCTGGATGCTATCAATAAGCTTTAATGATCCTAAATATCAATGGGATGCTGGAGAGAAAAGCCATATTTGCCCAGTCATATCATCCTAATGCCTTTTCCCTATCTCAAAAATTCAGTTTGTTGGAGATAGTCTTAGTATCTCTGCAGCTAGGACATTAGCTCAAAGATAAGATTGCCATGGTGTGTTCTGATACAATTCAAGATCTTGGGGTCCAAGTCAGCAACAAGATATTGGAATGGTCCATCTGTGTGGCAGCTCATGCATTAATCAGCTTAAAATAGATCAGTGGTCTGTTGGAGAACCTGTTTAAGGTGAGGAAGTAAGGCCACTTAATCACTTAGACCAGAGACTGGACTGTTTTCTTTCTTTTTGTTGCCTTATCTTGGTGAAGTCCCAAGGTAGCTGCCTTGAGGTATACTGGATGTGCTACAAGTGTTGACAAAAAGATAAGAATCCACAAAAGGTGCTACGTAAAGGCTAATTATTATTATTAAATCACTGAATAAAAAAGTCAATGTACCATTTAATTATCTTCAAATTCCCACTCAGACATCTTTTCTTTTCTTTTCTTTTCTTTTTATTTCTTTTCTTTTCTTCCATTATTCTCCCATGTATTTAGCTTCTGGTGAACCTTGCTATTCCTTTGCTGGCAGCATTATGATCATCTCCTTTCACTCAGAGGATCATCACCTTTCACTCGTCAACATCTATACTCATTATAGCAATATGAATTTTCCCTTATGCCCATCTATGCTAACAAAAACCTGGAGTTTATAGAGTACTGCCAAATAAAACAAAGCAACCCCAAGACTGATCAGAGACTTAGAAGCAACTTCAGTTATCAGAAAGTCAAAAAAAAAAAAAAAGATCTGGCTTTTAGAAATCTCTTCTGTAATATGTTAAGTTAAAATAGGCATTTTGAGAATTAGGATTCTCTTTATTTCGTGCAGTGCTTTCTTTCAGCATAATATTTTAAGCTGTAAAGAATAAGGGAAACTCCATAAATATCTCAGGAGTGTCAATCCTCACTTTACAGATAAACACAAGATGGATACTAGATAAGAGAGAGTTATGTACTGCTCCATGCTTTAGCATCCAGATTCCATCTTTAAAGAAAAACACTGGTTTTATGAAATTTATATTTACATTTACTTATAAAAATATAATTTGCATTTTGTTACTTAGCAATTTGTTCTATATCTTTCTCTTTTTAATTCAAGACCATGAGATATATTTCATATTCTGTGTGAGATAGTATCAATATATGAAGTATCTTCTTAAATTGGGAACTGCCCATCTTATATCTCTAGAGGTAGTCCTCATATATTGACCACCAACTGGTAGATTGCCAACTCAGTTGTTAAATGAAGCAGCCAATAAGTGGAACTCTAACTGTACTTATGATCTTACTTCAGCTTTCCTTTGCTTTACATACGTATGAAAGTCATAAATGCAAGGATTGGTCCTAAAATTAGTTTCACAATACAAGCAATCTTTAACTCTGAGGAGCTAAGAATGAAGTTGAAGTATGAAGTTGAAAGGGTAATTTAGGGCAATTATTGTTAATAAAATTGGCAATATGGGAGTAGTGCAGGCTGAGCAGGAAGGCAGGGTTAAAAGTGTCATCAGTTTGGAGTAATTGCGCTGCCATGAGAGTCCTAACTCCAGCTCCCCCATGAATTCTGTTGAACTGTATCTAGAGCCAACTTAGCTTTGATAGTTAGTTGACTAGATTTTTGTATTAGAGGTAGCAATAATAAATTATTTTGTGCTTTGGAGTCAAGAAAAAAATGCTCTTGTACAGGCCTGACAGGTAGTGGGTTCTAATACCTTGCTACAGTTTGTTTTGTGATTTACCAGATTATTTTAATAACCTATTCTCATTTAATTTGGGCACACAATGTGATATTTTGTCAAGAATTTTAGTGCACTTAGATCCTTCTCCTTCTTCCTTTTCCATTCTTCCATTCAGTCCTTACATTCTACTCATGTTTCCATAGTTCCTTTACAGTAAAACACTCTTTCAGTTCAGCACTACAGTATACAACATAGAGCAAAAGTTTAACAACCCCAAACAGACAACTCAAGTCTATTGCTCCTATGTCAGGTCCCTGGGGGTCAGCAAGCCCCTGGCATGCTGTTTGCTTAACAAACCAAGACCTATTTCTCCTCTTAACTCAAGACTGCAATCTATTGTTCTTGTCACTGAGATATTTATTTATTCCCCCTGACTAGAGAGGGTGAACCCAGCTGAATCATCCTCACCTAGAGTTTTTTAGCTCTCTTACTTCCTAGACACACATCTCCTAAATATTATAGGCTATCAGAATTTTTTTGTCAAAGCTTCCCAGATATTTCTAAAAGCAACCCTGATTGCATTTCACTCAGAAATCTGATCGGAAAGCAGTAATGGTATTATAACCATTCTAAGAGTTTTTTCTGTCATCACAATAATCCTTTTGGACAATAAGAAATACAAAATAGGTAGGTACGTTTTTATAGACAGGATTCTGTTAGTGTGGGAGTAATGGAAAATGCCTAGTAAAGAATTCTTTTTTTTTCTTGGTGCTGGCACTAAAGGTCTATAAACCCATTTGATGATCACATACTAACACTATAAAAGTGCCATAGAATCCACCCAAATAATTAAAAATAGCCTGCATGCATTTTATTTTAATTTTCACAGATGTAACAATTGTGCAGATATTCCTGCTGGTAGCTCTTGGATGGTCTTGAATTTATAGGTCAAATTAGTTGCATTTACATTTGCAATTGCAGCTATATATATTCCATGTGCAAAAAAGCAAACCTTGAAAAAAGCTGAGTTTATAATGGTGATGAAGACAGTAATGATAATTTTATGTTCTTAACATGCAGTGTTTCTATATTTGGGGGGGGGGGGGCATATTACAATAATGGTTCATTCTTATATTTCACTTTTGATCCAGTAGGAATAAAGTATTTGTACTGCATAGTTCAGAGGCAATTCCTCTTGAAATACAGCTACAAAGAGGTGTGTTCTCTCACTCACCATAATATAGAACTCATAGAGACAATATGACACCCTTGAAAACTGTTTGGAGACTACAGTTGGTCCAGAATGCAGCCATGCAAGTTATAGTGGGTGCGCCTAGATACACCCAAATTACACCAATTCTCCGCGAGCTGCACTGGCTCCCTATTAGTCTCCAGGTGCAATTCAAGGTGTTGGTCATTACCTTTAAAGCCCTATATGGCTCAGGACCAGGCTATCTTTGAGACTGCCTTCTACTACATAGCTCCCAGCAACCGGTAAGATCCCATAGAGTCAGTCTCCTCCAGGTCCCGTCAGCTAAACAATGTCAGCTGGCAGGTCCATGGCAGAGGGCCTTCTCTGTGACTGCTCCGGCTCTCTGGAACCAGCTCCCAAACAAAGAGAACCGGTTCAGTGATGTCATATCACCGCTACCGGCTCGGCCGAACTGGGCCAAACCAGAAGGAACCCACCATTGGGACTGCTGTTGTAAAGAATCTGCTGCAGCCTCTTCATTCCAATGGCTAGAAATGGAGAGTACTTTTGTCCCTTTGAAGATAGGCATAATCTTAGAAGATACTAACAGAAGATACCAGCAATGTTTTAATACAGGCTTTATAGTATGGTTCTGGAATTTGTTGCACCTCTTTAGATGTTAAGTCTAGTCACAAAAATGCAAATCTATTCTGAATTATCTATTAGTAGGGTTGTTTAATTTCTACAAATTAAACAAGAATGTTCAAAGTGGGATAACTGTAACTAATCACATCTAATTCTTCTGTGGAAAAAATACGCTAGACATATTCATGGCTTCAGTCCCATATCGCCTTTGTAAAAATCCAGAGTACTCAGAGGGGCACAACTTGGTGGAAAAGTGACTGACAATAGAGCTGATTAAGTCAGAATATTTCTTCCCTGCCATCTGCTTCATCAGTCTTCCAATATCATCTTCCAATATCATCTGACAAGGTCCCATCTTAGCAAGGTGCAAATAAATGACTCTTTCTTTCTTTCTTTGAAATCCATCTTGAAATCATTCAGCTTCTTTGATATTCATCAAATGTCTATCCATTCCTGCTGGCCAGTGACAGGCTTCCAATTTCATGCAACTGTAAAGTTTCAAAAATTACTCCCTTCCAATGTCACAATATGAGAGTGGGGGCTGCTAAGTTACCCAAGAGCTGGTATTATAAACTGAGCTTTCTTCTCCAAGTTAGACACCTTAGATCATAACTCTCATTACTAAACAAGATGGCCAATAAGATGATGGGATTTATAGTCTGGAAAACATATCCCCCTGGGAGATATGAAGAGAGAGTTTTGGGCAAGGACAGGAAAGAACTTGGTTTGCTTGGCTTTTGAATGGGAAGGGGCACTAGTATTTTATTTTGCTATCACATTTCCTGAGTGGTTGTGTTCAACTGTCTCAACCAATCCTCTCATTATCAATTAATATTGTTAATATGAGGTTAAATGGGATAGTCAACTTGGAGAAAAAGAAGGATACATATATTGTAAATACAAGAATAATTTGAAAGGATAAATGGCTGGAGTAGAGCAACAAGGCAAAGATCCTGAATGCTTGCCATTTTCATGCTGCTCCAGCTTGTTAAATAATCCATAAACCATTTTGGAATAGTGAACATGTCAAAGCTGATGTACAAAGATGATTTTGTTGTCAACTTTCACCATTATTGCTTCTCCCACCACCCACACTTCAGAAGATGGAAGATCCTTGCAATTGATAGGGCCAGAATAAATGCCAGAAAAAGAGCAAATCTGGTAATATTGTGTACATGGTATATAAAGCATTTTTCCTCAGTCCCAGACTGGGTAATATTTAGGGTTGAGGTGTTTCATGTTAAGCAAAGCAGCCATGACACTTGGTTTCTCTTGTCAGAAGTTATTTACACACACACACACACACACACACACAGAGAGAGAGAGAGAGAGAGAGAGAGAGAGAGAGAGAGAGAGAGAGACAGACAGACAGACAGACAGACAGACAGACAGACTGTGCAGAAATCATTTTCATTGAAGTACAGTAGATTGGCTCAGCCTCAAGATTTTGCTGATGTGAGATCAAACATTTTATAAAGGGTAGCTTGAGCACAATGTGCAAAGATCTAATAATCCCTGTTTTAAGAAAAGAAGAAGATTAGTAGCCAAGCCTAAATTTACATACATACCGTATTTTTCAGAGTATAAGATGCACCTTTTTCCCTCAAAAAAGATGGTGAAAATCTGGGTGTGTCTTATACTCTGAATGTAGCTCCACCCAGCCTCGCAAATGGAGATTCCAGAGGCTGAAAAAAGCCTCTGAAAGGAGCTTCAGAAAAAAAGCCTTAGAAAGGCTTTTATCTAAAATAATATGGCAAGCAACAAAATCAGTAAAGGTTCTAACCAAGCTATGCTAACAAATCTGGAGAATGACACAATAACCAACAGATCGGAAGAGGTTAATCTATATACCAATACCAAAGAAAGGGGATTGAACAGAGTACAGATAGTCCTCCAGAGCTTCAGGAAAAAAAGCCTCTAAAAGCTTTTTTTTCTGAAGCTCTGTTTCGGAGGCTTTCAGAGGCAGAAAAAAAAGCAAGGTGTGCCTTGCTTTTGTGAGCTCACAAAAAACCGAACCTGTTGCTAAAGTTCACCTCTGGGAACAGCTAATTGGGAGTATTCCAGGAGGCCAATCTACTCACCAATCATCAATCAGCTTTTTTCTTATTTTCCTCCCCAAAAACAAATGCATCTTATACTCTGAAAAATACGGTACCTACGTATGTACATACATACATACATACATACATACATACATACATACATACATACACATAGACATTCACATAATTCTATTTTAACAATAGTGGCAAATCTATTTTTTTCAATAAACTATATCTCTCAGATGCAGTTGATTCGCTCCAACCTTTTTCATTCAGTCTATTTAATCTAGAGGCTATTGATACTTTTGAACTCCATGGTAGTTGACGGTTTTGAAACAATTGACAGTGGATCCTAATAAGCAATCTTTGCCCTCCTCCAGAAGGTGAATAATGTTAGTTTTGATGTAGCTATTGACAGAACTTCTAGAATAATAAAGTTTAGCATCCTTGATCATGTAAGCCAACAGAGGATCTGTTGAAATAATATGAAATTAATTTCCTATGCTCCTAAATTGGGGGTAATATCAAAAATGTTCCATTACAGATAATGATTAATAAAGATTGATTAGGATTAGCTTGCTGTTGGAGATAAAGTATATGAGTTGGAACATTAACACAAACTCATTATTATGAATGCATCCTATTACATGGAAATCAATATGAGTGGAAATCAACAAGCTTGTTAATATGCATCTAGATTGATCACTGTTAAAATTGCTTAGTTTTTTTTCTTGGCTATTTTCCTTATATGTGGAATCTATCAAGACAACCCTAATGCCATTTAAAAAGGTTTCCCAGAAATTTATAGCAAGTCAGATATGCAATGTATATAAGCTATACATGTTGTAGAAAGTTGTTATTAAAAGCAAGTGCAGATATTTTATATAAAGTTTGGAATAACTTTTTTAAAAAACACTTGAACTAAATTAATAATGTTCTCAATAAACAAACTGAATTTATATTGATACACACATTTCCACATGCAACAACAAACAATGAGTGTTGTGCTCACATTCAACTCATCTAACCTGTTTTCACGAGAGAAGGTGTATAGTACATATATTTATTTGCATAATTACTTTTGCATGTTTCTTTTCTACTTTTTAGAAAACAATAACTACTGTCTTAGCCAGTTATCTCCTTTGCTATTGAGGGGTTGTCTTTGTGAGTAATCCAATTGTTATATAATGCCTGGGAAATGCACTATATTTTCCAGATACAACATTCATTATCCTTATCATAATTGCGGTATGAAATAGTGGCTGTGCAAGTGTCACTTTGAGATTACCGTTTGTGATGTGGTTTGTGATGAAAAGCAACCCAAACCTTTCCCTAATTCAATCATATCCTGCTGCAGATCTCCCCGCGCCCAAAATGCTATTATTTTGTGGATTTGGCTTGTACTAGTATCATGGTTAGGAATGTTTATTAAGAGGAAGAGGAAGGAAGGGTGAAGAGATGGTGATAGGAAAGATGAATGGAAATCCCAATTTCCAGTGCAATAAATATATACTGTATATCTGCATTATTTATGCTCCTTGATCTTCTATCCACAGTTAAATAATCCTATTCATGATGACATGGATTGCAATGTCTTGTCAAAATTCTGATCTTTTCTACTTACTTCATAATACCATATGCAAGTATGTAAAGAGATGAGTGTGTGTGGTGACACTGTGATGCATGTTTTATCACTTTCCCTTTTGCCCTCGCCTCCAGACACCTATTGTGAGACCTTCAGGGTGCCTCAGACCAATTTGCTCCCAAACTGATATAGGAACTCTGTTTATTGAATTAAGCTATAGCAATATAGAACAACAGATTATCTTGGAAGCCTGGATAGCTCAGCAGACTAATGCATTGTAATTTAACTCCAGCTGTCTGTAATTAGTAAGTTCGAATCTCACCAGGCTCAAGGTTGACTCAGCCTTCCATCCTTTCTAAGGTAGGTAAATTGAGGACCCAGTTTGTGGGGGCAATAAACTGACTTTGTAAAATATACAAAAGTATGAAGGCTATTGCTTAACGCATTGTAAGCCGCCCTGAGTCTCCGGAGAAGGGCGGCATATAAATCTAATTTTTAAAAAAATGGCCTGGAAAAACATTGATGTCGTAATGTTTTTTTCCTGTCCTGTCCTTATATTATATTTTGCTAACTGTTTTTCAAATTTGATCCTATGGTACCCACCACTACTTCCCCCATTAGACCCACTTTTCCTTCCTCCACAAATCAAAACTCTGGAAAGATGTTATGAAAATGAATCAGATACTTGATCTGCCTATCCTCATGCAATAGCTCTGTAAGATTGCCTCTTCCTAATTTCATCTACCTGTCCCACCATATCCAACAAAATGAGGCTGTTACAAGTGCCACTGTCCAGGGAACTATATTTGGAAGGCCCAGGTGGTAGGCCTTTTTCCTCTGTGGCATCCACATTATGGAATCTTCTCCTCCCAGAGATGAGGTCAGCTTCATCACTTCTCAACTTTTGAAAATCAACCAAGAACTGGTTATACCAGCAGATCTGTCCAAGGGACAGCTGAATTCACGAGTTGGCTTTGTTATTATTAACATCCCTCCATCAATTATTTTCTTTACCTGATTTAATTCTACTTTTATAGTTTTTAATGCTCTTTCAGTAAATATTGGCTTTAGGTAAAAATTGTTTTATTTATTCAGTGTTTTATTGGATTGTTGTACACCTCCCAGAGTTACTTTCTGTAAGATGAGTGCCATATACATTTGATTAATAAGTAAATAAAGTTCATGACACAATTCCTGCTGTTCAGAAATAGAAAGGATTGGCAAACCCTTACCCAGGGATAGTATTCACTTACCTTAACTACCGGTTCGCAAATATGAGCACATGCTCAGACTGTAAAAAACGGGACGTGATGACATCTGGGCAGGTGGGCAAAGCCTCCTGCCTCCACCGCTACCAGTTTGCGCGAACCAGATAGAACTGGCTAAATACCACCACTGCCCTTACCCTTCTTTTTTCTTATGTCTAATGGATTGAGTTCTCCCATTCTCACTTGGCAGCTCCCCAAATCTATCAGACAACTCCTGCAGCACAGAGATAGATGGAGCTGGGTAGCCTCTTCTCTAGTCTGTTCTGGAGAGTCTACGCTGCTGAGAAGCACAGCATCCTCTTCATCACAGAACTCACCTTCGCTTCGTAGCAGTGATAGAAGGGGCATTACTGGACATTTTAGATGAAACTGATATAAAAGCTGATGTACAGCATGGATGTCTACTGCACTTTGCTCTGATCTCTTCAATTTAGGGTAGCTGTTCTAATGAATCAGATATCTCAATAATTTCCCCCACATCCAGAATAGATTCTACTTAATATTTTTCCCCATTAACCAGAATGGGGGAGGAGGAGCCATTTTAGGTTATAAGATAAGATTTTGGAGGATCAGGCTGAAAACAAAAACTTAATTGAAAGCCACACCAAATCCAGGCTTGGCATCCTTTCATTTGTGTGACTACTGCCCACTTGTAGGCAGCCTTTGCCAAATATAGCTGTTCTTTAAAGAGGAGCTGAATAGCCTATTAACTCCTATAGGAGGTCCAAGGCACCAGGAATAGTAGATGCAGGAGGCATCTCCAAGGCAAAATGCAAATTAGAAACAACAGGTCGCCTGAAAGGGAGACAGGCCAATGAAAGAATGCACTGAGTCCTTGTAACTTAAAACGTGTTCGGCTAATTGCTCTCTCTCTCCAAGATCATCTCTTTAGTTCTCTATAGTTACATTTCCATCTTTACATCTCAAGGACTGTATGGTTAGATGAATTAAAAGAATCGCAAGAGAAGAATTAAAAGAATCATAAGACAAATAAGAGATTTGTGGACCATCTGGTCTATTAAAAGGGAATGTTTTTATTAAAATGAAAGCAAGAGAGAATTTGAGAGTTATAGAGTTTGCTTCTCATTTCAGATGAATCTTATGTCCCACTTTGTACTAATGCTAGTCCAGGATAAAACTTGATTGCATAGTTATGATTCAGCATTTTTTAGAAGCTCAATAATTGTCTTACCATGCTATATGAACAAAGCCATCTTATTCAACCTTAATATAGTTTTGTTTGGGCATAACATATGCAAAAAATATTTGTTAATTTGAATTTATGACTTAGAATACAATTTTCAAATTTTGCAGTTCCTTAGAAAGATAGATAAATTACTGTGACTCTCATCCATGAATTAAACCATTTTATTGAAGAGAGGGTTGGGAATGAATTCAATATATCACTTATTAACAAAAGTAAGTCCCAAAATGCTTTCTTAATTTAGCCTTACTTTTTATCAGCATTATTTTTTTAAAATTAGATTTATATGCCGCCCTTCTCCAAAGACTCAGGGCGGCTTACAATGCGTTAAGCAATAGCTTAACGCATTATGATAGATTAGTCATTTTTAGCTTCTCTCTTACTGTCCAACAAAATGTTTTCCATTTTGAAAAGCTAGAAATTTAAAATATCAGATAAAAATGCCAAACATCATGGACACACACACTCACCGACAGTCCCTTCAGACTATGGATATATTATTATATGCCATGCTGTAAATCACCAGCTGGAGACAAACCATTTGCCAAACACAGTTGGTGATGGATAGGACAGCTATAGGATCCATTGCTCTCTCCCAAAACGTGCTGTGGACTTTGATACCTGGTTTGTCTGAGAAGAGCAACAGCACATCTGCTCAGGAAATATGAGAATAGCTTTTGACAACTGCCTGCATAATCCTGATTGTGTTTGCAACTTGCTGATATGCTGTGTTCCACACTCTGAGAAACATGGAAACTCTGTAATTCTCTTCCTTTCTTGCCTTGTTTACTAAGTTTGCTAGTATACCTGTGCTTTCAAGGTGCAGCAAAAGAAAAGGCAATCTCCTTCTCTCATTCTCTGATGCCTCTGTACCAGTGATGATGAACCTTTTCGGCACTGAGTGCCCAACCTGGAAAGCAGGCACACATGCACGCGCCAAAGCAACAGAAACCTGAGGACTAGCTGGCCAGTGCGCCGGCCAGCTGGTCTTTGGATTTCCAGCACTCAGGCACATGAGAAGACCAACTGGCCAGTGTGCATGTGTGCACTGTAAACCAAAAGAGCAGCTGGTGATGCCATGCGTGCCCACAGAGAGGCTTTGTGTGCCAGCTCTAGCACGCGTGCCATAGGTTCACCATCATGGCTCTATACTATGTAAATATATTTCAGGCCAAACTGAAGAAGCCCCTGAAAATTACAATTTTTCCAAGGGCTATTGACAATACAAACATTGAAGAATATGAAGGACAAAATAATATCATCTTAATTTTGTTTCCTCTCCTGGCAGTCTGTTGCAACAACCATATCCCCACAGCTACTTCAGCCCCAAGGATTATGGGACAGATAACATTAAAAAATGTTAATAAAAATAGGGCAAATAAATTGGTAGGATAATACTGGAAATAAAATTAGCTCTGGTTTTTTTTTCTCTAACGATGTTTACCTTATTTTGAAGCCAATCAGATATAAGAAGCAGAGATGCATTCTTCTTGCTGTGAACCAAAAGTTCAGCTATCTTGTGCTCTCTAGAAAAATATAGGCTCTATGAACAAAGAAGATAAGTTATGTTTACAAATTTGTGATTAAAAATGCTGAAAACTTGGTTATTTTTCCAATCTTCTTTTTTCCTTCTAAGAATTTCTCACAGCATAAATACATTCTCCCTTATTTTAGTGGACTATTCATTCTGAAATCTTGCAGGCCACATATATAAAAAACTTCACCCAATGTTCTGTTCCCCTCTGAGCTGATACCATTCACGGAGTAAGAAAAATCTCATTCCCACCATTTTCTTTGTAACTTTGGAATAATGTTGAACACCTTACCTTATCATCCTGTCAGACATGAAAGATCAGAAGTCACACAGGAGGTTCCAATTAAACTGATTTATTTATTAATCATGTTCAGTAGTGGGATTCAAATAATTTAACAACAGGTTCTGTGGGTGTGGCGAGGTGGGCATGGCCAGGATGGGTGTAACACTGGACTCATGAGGTGCTACGGCGGGACTTGAGACCCTCCCTCACTCTCATTATACAGGTAACCTTCCAGTTACAAATGTAATAGAGCCTGCCACTAACCTGGGGATTTGTTTGATTGAATCACTTTAAATGATTGTGATCACTCCCTGCTTTCCCCAATGCATTTGTTAATAGAATACATAGGTTTTTAATTGCAGATTACCAGAGGTATCTCAGGCTGGGGAACAGCATGTGGGGCCTAGTGCTGCAGCAGACCATTCAAGGCCTCCCCCAATCCACTGAGACACCTCATGTTCCCCTACAATTGCTTCCCCCACCCCATCCGCTGGGCCTGCTTTGCTAGTATCTCAGATTCCACTTACTCCTCCCCACCCATTTCCCATGGATTACTTACTCTTTCTTTCTTTCTTTCTTTCTTTCTTTCTTTCTTTCTTTCTTTCTTTCTTTCTTTCTTTCTTTCTTTCTTTTTTGCTATAAAGGTATAATTTTTACTGATATGTATTTTGTTAATATAACTAAATAAGCCATTATACACTTGAAGCATTGCGAAATACAATCTGATCAGAATCAAGAAATTTGACAAGCCTAATGTACAATGCTTGATAGTAGCATTATAAAAAGATTTTTCCATGAAATGTTTAAAAATTCAGAATTTTTAAATCTGGCAATCTTATGTCAAAAATGGCTAAAATGAATACCTTTGAAACATTGAATTTTGTGACATGGATTTCAAGAACTACAAGAAGACAAAACTACATTAGTTGTTCAGTGAAGTCTCATTCTGTCATTAGCAAAAGGTTTCTCACAGACTCTCAAGCAAATATAAAAAATTGCTGGATTTGTGATTATTCCCCCATATATTGGAAGTTATTCTTCTGCTAATGGAAGCAGCTATCTGTTAACATAGGTACTTTCTAAAATTTTAGCAAGTACCAGTATATATATATTTTGAAACAGTAATAGCTATATTTTAAAATCATTGTACTAGCTTTTCACTATGGTAATAAGATCACTTTAGAGACCACTGTAAGATCTCTATATAGCTGTAAGGATTTTGTTCCATTAGGAATTCTGTTGCCTTTTTTCCTGTTTCCTTTATGTTGTTCTAAATAGACAAATTATTAAGAAAAATCAGTTAAGAAGTAGAGCTTTAGAGGATGATGAGATAAGAACTACTCTGAAGAAACAGATTGATTCTCAATGACTATTCATTTTTCTTTTATCAAAACAAAAATGTACAATTTGCTACAATAATCAAAGGATGGACATAAATGATTTAGTTGCAAATCGGACAATTTTAACATACAGTTATTTTCTTTTTTTTAAAGATTATCTTAATAGGTTATATTCATTCTAACTTAATTACCTTTACTTCCCACTGAAAATAATGGAAATGTTAATCATGCCATTTATTTTATTACTTACTTTTTGAAGATCTTACTTTCTTTTTAAGATCTTACCTTTTTTCTTTTTTGAAGATCTGCAGAGGTCCAAAAGAAGCTGACCCAAAGTGCTTTATTCAGATGATGGTGAAGCTGTAACAACATGAAATCTAAGGAAAATATTTTCACCAGCTTCTGAGTAAAATCCCCTCAGCTGGGGCCATGTGGCCAGCAGGCCTAGGCCTAGAAACAGCAATTTTCTGCTTCAGGGATTGAGGCAGCAACAGCAGCAGCCAATGAAAGGTGAGGTAGCTTCCTTTGTCTCAGCAAGGCCCTTGTTGATTGGCTGTAATGCCCCAATCCCTGAAGCTGCTCATTCGAACTAGCCAGTCAGCAGCAAGCAGACTGGGTCCAAACTAAGCCTAACCAGATTGAGTAAAATCTAAGCATGCAGGCCCTCATGGCAGAGAAGCCAAAGTCTTTTATTCAAATGGGGAAAGCTGTTTTCCTTACATCTCACATTCTTACAGTTCACTGGTTTCTGAATAAAACACTTCAGCTCAGCGCTGAATTATAAAATTTGTTACTACCAGTTCTGTGAGCATGGCTTGGTGGTGGTAATGTGACACGGTGGGCATGGCCAACTTTTTTTTTTTACTTTTAAAAGCATTTTTTTTTTTGTTACAACCTCTTTGGCCAAAGAAAAAATGTTTTTAAAAGTTTTTTAAAAAGCTTCTGATCATCCCACGGCTCAGCTGGGCAGGTTTTTTTGCTACTGGTTCTCCGAACCACCCACCATCATTGCTACTGGATCAGGTGATCAAGTCCGAACCAAGAACATTTCACCCCTGATTTGGCTGCTCTGCAATGTGGCTCAGCCCCTCCTGCAGCTCTTCGAAAAATAAGTACAGTAAAGCAAGAAATGGGGTGGGAAGGGTGGATCGGGGTCAAGGACCTTCCATTTTGGCCTGTAATAGGCCAGGGGAGCCTTAGGAAAGCCTGGACAGGGACTGGAAGGGTGGATCAGGGTCAGGGACCCTCCATTTCGGCCTGTAACAGGCTAGGGGAATCCTAGGAAGGTCTGTAACAGGCTGTTTCCACCAGCAAACAGGCAAAGGAAGGCTTACCAGACAGGCAGGTAGCTGGGCTGTGTGGGAAGCTGCAGGGAAGGCAGGCAAGGAAGCTGGGCTGCCGGGACAGCATGGGTGGCAGCTGGATGAGAAGTGAAGGAAGACTCACTAGGCAGAGATCAGCTGGGCCATGTGGTTGAGGCAAGCAAAGGAACCAGACAGCAGCAGCAGCTATGCCTCAGGCATGATTCTAGGCACCAGCCAAGGCAGGCGAGGTAAGATAAGGAGTGACTAGGAGGGACAGAGTGGGCAGGGCCAGCCAATGGTAACATTTGCCTGTTCACCGAACTCTGTGCGGTGTGACTCTAAGGCACCAGCCAAGGTGTGTGAATCCAATAAGTAGTGGCTGGGCAGGATGGGGCCAGCCAGCAATTTAACAACCAGTTTGGCTGAAGTGTATGAACCAGTTGAATCACACCACTGATCATACCTATGCAAAAGAAACTACTCAACTAATAGCACTATTTTGGCATCAGATAAGGGCCAATGGAATTGAAGAGGAGTTGGACTTGATGCATTTGTAGAGACTCTTGGCTGATTCCTCTTTTGAATCAGTCCCCACGTTCTGCCACTCCTTCTCCTACACATCTCCAGAAACAGCTCCACCTACTTCTAGATCCCTCATTATTTCTCCTTCTCAGTGCACTGCCTATTATCAATTGTAAATCAAGTGAAACAACAGGGTCTAAAAAGAGAATGCCACCACTGTAGAAGCTCAGGCAGAAGTTTCTGCAAGGAAAAATATAGCAAAAAATAAACAGAGAAGGAAGACAGGTTATCACAGAGTTGTGGGAGTCAAATAGAGAAAAAAGCTTCAGGAAATAGCACGATAAGCCCACCTGGTGAAAATGAATTAGAAATATTACTCCCAAGACAGCCTGGAGCAGAAAGGCATAGTGAAGAGTTGCAGCTAGTAAGGAGATTGCATCAGGCTGCGCCTGTAGAGTTATGACCTATGGGATAAAACTGACATGCAACACTTTCTAAACTCTTGTCAGATCAAACCTCTGCAGGTTTTATTTCCAGTACCTAAAAGAATGAACGTTCTATTCATTCCTGCCATATATAAGGCTTCCTCAGGTATTTTCTTGAATATGTGTGGGTTTGAAAGTGAATAGAAGACAGGGCATATACTCTCCCCAACCCTGTTCTTTCTAAATTGAGCATGATTCATTAGGAAATCTGAAGGACAAATATTCTCACATTCACTTGAATGTAACAATAGTTGTTTGCATTAATCCAGGATACTGATTTATCATGAACTCACATGGTACAGAGGACTGTTCTCTTGGTCAAGCAAATGAAGTATAACTGCTTGTCCCAGCTAAAAATGTGGAGATCAGAGTCAAGCAGAACTTTTATCTACTTGCAAGACCATATATGCTGGGAGAAAGCATAAATAATAAAGATGCTGAAAATGCATATGATATTTACCACAATAATTTTTTTATTTTTTAGGACAATCTAATCAAGGAGACACTTGCCAAGTAGGAATTTTGTGAGTGTGTGTTTTTGTGTGGCTCTTGGCAATTATTTGGACAAGTCCTTGCAGTTTTCTTGTCAAAAATTTTCAGAAATGGTCTGCCATTGGCTTCATTCTAGAGCTGAAAGACCAAAGTCACTCAGCTATCTTTATGCCTGGAATTGACAATCTCCTAGTTTCTGGCCCAGTTTAAATAAATCCTTCCCATCTTTAATTCATAATAAAATGTCTAATTTAGAATAGTTGCTGACCTCCACCAGAATTCTTCAGTGCCTGATAAGTCACACAATGAAACCATTGGTTTTATGGATAGAGATGCCGATGGCTGATGAAGGGAGATTTTTGATAATATTTTGTAATACTCTTAACCCTGATTTTCTAATGCTGATTGCTGCTGCTCAACCTCTTTTAGATGTAAGATACTACAACAATAACAACAACAACAAATAAAGTGGGTAGCAAAGCTAACATATAATACTAATATTATGCACATAAATCAATGGTGGTATTCAATTTTCTTTACTACCAGTTGGTGGGCGTGGCAAGGGAAGGATACTGTAAAATTCCCATTTCCACCCCATTCTAGGGGAAGGATATACTGCAAAATCTCCATTTCTACCTTACTCCAGGGGAAGGATATACTGCAAAATCTCCATTTCTACCCCACTCCAGGGGAAGGATATTGTAAAATCCCCATTCCCTCCCCACCCCACTAACCTGCTTTCCAGCTCCATTCTCCTGTGCAGGGCAACTAAAGAAGATCCAGCCAATCAGCTGGGACTGGGAAGGCAAAGAATAGATGGGGGTGGGGCCAACCAGAGGTGGTATTTACTGGTTCTCTGAACTACTCAAAATTTCCGTTACCGGTTCTCCAGAACTTGTCAGAACTGACTGAATTCCACTTCTGACATAAATATGTAATATAAATTGCATTGCTCCTGTTGAACTATTGCTTATTTATTAAAAGTTTAGTCAAAGTAACTCTAGTGACTTATTGGCTTTAATCAAATCATGTCTTTAAAATCATTGCCCAAAACTAAACTGATCTCTGTAAAATAAGAGATCTTCTAGCCAGTGCTCAAAACAAAGTTACAGAGGTAATGGGGCTCTTCAAAAGATCTGACTCAAGCCATGTCTAATTTCTACTAAGTATCTGACTGTTAAAGCCATACTTGTTTCTCCTCCCATCCAGCTGGCTCTTCTAAGTTTTTTAATTCAAATGACATCTTCCCTGTTAGTACGAGAAGGAGAAAGTTTAGTGCCCCTGATACATTAAATTCATTCTTTTCCAATCCCTGGCATCTTTCCAAGCAAGTTAATCCATTGTAGTGAAGGTTGACTTTTGTCCTATTTTATCAGAAGTCTATGAAGCATTGACAGTTTGCTGCAAGGAGAGCTTCCTGTGGGATTGTTGTCAGCCTTGGTGCCAACACAGTCCAATTGGAACTGGCATTTCCATTAACTCCCTCCCCCAACGTCAATCTCATTTTATGGCTTTCTTTGCCAGCTTCGACCCTTGCAAATACTTATGCTTATGGGCTCATGCTACCATCCTTTACTCCAGTTTTTGCTGCACAGCTATATCGCAATCCAATCTTCTTTTTGGTTGGCATGCTCATCCTTAAGAAACCCATGAATAGCCTGCAATTTAACTATCACTAACTAATTAGGAAATATGCGATTACATTATGTTAGGGATTTTAGGGATTTTATGAAGTTGTAAGGAAGTTACCAACATACTAACAACACTGGCATGACAAGCTATTGTTTATAAACAGAAAGCAAACACCATATTCAGTAATGATAATGCTACATAGGCTGGTGATAAAATGTTAGCAAGAAAACAGCTAAGCTCAGAGAACATCAAAGACTCCAGAAACAAACATTCATTTCATTTGCAATAATTCTACCAGGTGGGTCACTTTAAAGCTAACCATGATTTCACTTTTTCCTTATTACCTGTGAATCCTGGGTGTTGAGCTCACATGGAGCTCTTCAAGCCAATCATTGCTTAGCCCCACATTGTCCAGTAGCTGAATTCTGCAGCCATCAACCAATTAGAATGTCAGTTCTAAGATGGCTCCAGGATTGACATAGAATTTACTGTTTTAGCTTCAAATTTCCCAGTCACCAAGTTTATTCCATCCACACATACCTCACTCCAAATTCCAGTGTTCTGCAAAATGGCTATCTTTGTTCCAATACAAAAGAAAATAATAACCTCGCCTCATTGAAATGCAATTATTTTCTGAAAAAGTGCAGGAGGACAGAAAAAAACACAATTTTTTCAAGATGGACCTAGGAAGGAGGTTTTGAACACACTGAGCCTACTTTGCTCTCAGTTGCACACAACCAGCAGACATTGTATTGGTGTGTGATCAGGCTCTACAATTGATTCAGTCTCTGTCATGCATTGATCTTGCTCCAACATGCCCCCCCATCCAAGTGCCCCACATGGGCATTCTACTTTGGTAATAGTTAATGATCTCAAATGATACTGTGAGTTTTTGAAGGTGAAATGATTTCTGGATTGGGACACTTTCACTCTTCTACTTTAGACTTTCTTGCCAAGAGTTCAAGATGATAAATATGGACCTGCACCATGTCTAATTCCTAATAAGTATCTGACTGTTAAAGCCAGGTCCTGCAATGTTATTTTCCCAGAAAATCCTCTTATTTAAGTTGCCATGAAAAATAATAACACAAAGTCATTCAGAAAGCTTTATAACAGAGAAAGATTTTGAACCTGACTCTTCTGGCACTCCAGCCTAGTACTCTAACAGCTATCTTCTGATAAAACCCTGGGGATCGTTTATAGCTGAGCTGTATCTGTGGAGCATATTGTGATGGATTTTCATTGCTCTGAGTCTGGTTTTCAGCAATGTAAATAGCACAGTTGGAGTTGAGACCAGCCTTTCCGAGTGTTGCCTTGCAAAATACGAAACCCCCGACTGAGCTAAGAGGATTTTGAAATGCTGGCAGGAGAGGGCGGGCTGTACATTAACCTTCATGAATGAGCAGGAGTAATCCTAAAACTGTGCCGGACAATTTGCAGCACTCTATACACACACATGCACACAAACACATCATACACATGCATTGCAAACTGATGCTGTTACGTTGCACCTTTGAGTTCAGTCATCCAGGAAACAAAAAGACCACCTGGGGCAAGGACATAATTAAAATGCTAATAGACCTGGCTCACAGAGAAAAGCTTTTCTCTCAGTGCCCTTCTGAGAATACATGTATGTAATCTTTTGAAATGATAACAAGATGCACCAACTTTACAAGGACCAGGATTACAGGAGCAGAAGATAGGACCTTTTTCAAAATGCTTTGCAGGGGTGTACAGGGATGGATATGGGAGCCAGTATTTATCAGTGGAAAACATTGCATCTTGTTGGCGAGACTGGTGTGAATTGGGATGATATCCAACTCAGTTGCAAATAAAAGTCAGCTAAAAGTTGGGGCAGGCAAGCTTGCAAGAAGCTAGCTGATGGAGTTAAGGAAGAAGTCATTCCCTCAGGACCATAGGACTGATAGGAAAATATATCACTACAGTTCCCAGGAGGGGGGCTGCATCTGAACTCTGAACTGTGTCCCAGCCTGCTATCTGCTGTATTCTGGACTGCAAATTCTTGTATATACAAATTTCATTCACCAGACCTAAACTTTAGTTAGAATAAGCACACTGAAATAGAATATATTTTGGCTGTGTTTAATTAAACTATTATTGATTTCAGTAGATTTTTCAAAGATCTTGACCCTGTGACATGAAACCCTTCATTACAGATTCACCAATGTGGCTCCAACAGCACACAACTGGAGCTGGTAGGATGTGAATTGAGTGGCCACAATCATCACAATTACTGAAAAGAGGTTAAGAAGTTGCCACTTTGTGTTGCCCTTCCTTTTCTCCTCCCAAACCAGAGAAAACAAAGAAAAATCTGCAGTTGTACAATTAGGGTAAATGACATGTGAACAGATTGATGTCAACTCGCAAAGCACCCCTGACCTGCTCTCGAGTTGCCATAGGCAGGGGGATGGGAAAACGAATTTCACAGCTGCATCAAGGAGCTGGTATCTCAGTCAAAACAAGGCACATTCCAACCAATACGTCAAGGTTGTCTCTACAAAAACCCACAGTGGCTACAGGGGAGTGAGTTACAACCCACAAAATTGCTTCATTGGGGAATGTGACTGATGATACATATTGGGAGGAAGCAGAAACAGGGTCAGAGGCAAATCGTGAATTAACTAAGGTCAGAGTTGGCTTCACCTGGTCCGTGCCGGCATGAAGCTCCTAATAAATAACTGGATATGCTTTGAAGCTTGGCTTGAGGCTCATGATTTAATTAGGGCATCTTTTAGAACCCTGACATTGGGCTTGAGGCTCTTATCACCTCTAATCTGTGTCTACTCAATTTTCAATTCCCAATTCCCCATGTATGGCTATAAGGATTAGAGACCTAAACAGCTATATATTAGCTAGATTAGCTCCGTTTTCTTAAGGTACTTAGGAATTTGTCTGACTCTCAGAAAGAAATAGGATAGCTAGCACTATGGTCAATACTTCCCATGACATACCTTACTAGATGACTCTAGTTTAAATCTGTGTGTCATTGGTTATCTTTAGGACATTTCCACCCCAGACCACCCCAACGATGCCGTGGAAGTGATGTCCCAGTGCCTTGAAGCCGTGCGGGTCTGGATGGGGAGAAACAGGCTTCGACTCAACCCCTCCAAGACCGAGTGGCTGTGGCTTCCGGCGTCCCGATATAGCCAGCTGACACCATCGCTGGTTATTGGGGGCGAATCACTGGCCCCCACGGAAAGGGTGCGCAACTTGGGCGTCCTCCTGGATCCACGGCTGTCTTTGGAGGATCACACGACAGCTGTGGCCAGGGGAGCTTTTTATCAGGTTCGCCTGATACGCCAGTTGCGGCCCTTTCTAGATCGGGACTCCCTATGCACAGTCACTCAGGCACTCGTCACCTCTTGCCTGGACTACTGCAATGCTCTCTACATGGGGCTCCCCTTGGGGTACACCCGGAGGCTCCAACTGGTGCAGAATGCGGCCGCGCGGGGGATTATGGGAGCGACGGGATGCTCCCATGTGACACCTCTCCTGCGCGAGCTGCATTGGCTACCAGTGGACTTCCGGGTGCGTTTCAAGGTGTTGGTGACCACCTTTAAAGCGCTCCATGGCTTAGGACCAGGGTACTTACGGGACCGCCTTCTGCCGCCAATAGCCTCCCACCGGCCGGTGCGCTCCCACAGAGAGGGTCTCCTCAGGGTGCCGTCAGCTAGACAATGTCGGCTGGCGACCCCCAGGGGGAGGGCTTTCTCTGTGGCAGCCCCTACCCTCTGGAACGATCTCCCTCCAGAACTGAGAACAATTGCTGACCTCCGGACTTTTCGTCGGGCCCTAAAAACCCATCTCTTTCAGCTTGCTGGTCTAGCCTGACCCCGCTGAATTTTTAAGATTTGTACTAGAGGGTTGGGTTTTTTAATTATTCAATGGTTTTAATTTTAGCCATAGTTATATGTTTTTTAAGAAATTTTAACTTTTGTATACTATGTTTTTATTTGGCTGTCCACCGCCCTGAGTCCGCAAGGAGAAGGGCGGTATACAAATCAAATAAATAAATAAATAAATAAATAAATAAATAAATAAATAAATAAATAAATAAATAAATAAATAAATTGATTCCTCTAGGGAGGTATTTGGCTCTTTCAATTAATCCTTTTCTATGTTCCCCCATGACACATGAATACCTTTACTGGCATAGTTAAATGTCTGATGAGATCAAAGTCACAGTAAATCTGGATCAAACAGAGAGATTAGACAATGGCCTAAGCACTTCCTTCCATCTCAGTGGCTGGAATTAACCTAAAATGGGAGATCAAAAGTTTGTAGTTCAGCGTACGGTATTGTGGGAACAAAGTCTTTGTCTTAGCATATAGTTACATTACACTATATAATGATTTGATTTTTTTGGGCATGATTTGTTATATTAATCCATGGTTAGGGTTTAACATGTTGTGTGAACCTAGCCTTCAAGTCTATTATTTTATTTAGCCCTTGTTGCTGAATAAATCCCCATTGTACAACTTTGATCTTAATGCTAAAGCATTACCTTCCAGTTTGCCATCTGTATATTGATCTATGTTCCTACTTTCAAAGTATGTGACATTTTTGGAGATTATGACAAACAACTGACAAGCAATAGACTTGGGGAAAGTTTGGGGTTTTTTTCTAGATAAATTCTGCATTTACCATTTCTTTACCATCATGTCATTTGTCATTCTGTGTGCATTGGCATTTTGAACAATATTTGAGGTTGTCTGTATAGGAACAGTTATTTATTTAACTGGCCTTTAGTAGATGTACAAAGTGGAATATATATTTATTACTCTGTGTGAGTTTGGGTGCATGTGTATGGTATGGTATGGTATGGTATGTTATGTTATGGTATGGTATGGTATGGTATGGTATGGTATGGTATGGTATGGTATGGTATGGAATGGTACAGTACGGTACGGTACGGTACGGTAGAAGGAAATGCCTGTTGCAGCTTTAACCACATGCATATGTGAGCACACATATAGAATATATGGAGAGAGAGGAAGAGAAATCTGGTTCATTGTTGCCAATTCTTTCAGGACCCAAGTGTGATCTTTCCTAATAACTAGGGTACTCCATTCCACATATCAACCTAAAAATTCCCAAAATTGCTAGAAGATGTTACCATGCAATAAAATTAAAATTTAAATAGATCTTGCAAGATTTCAATGTTTTCATTATTGGTTTGTTCTGCCAGCTGAGATGACCACATTTGAATGAGATTTGCCAAGGCTTATATGATTTTAGTTTTTAAACAAATTTTTTTCCTTTATTGAGAGGAGTTTGTAAGTGGCGTTTTGGAGGTAATGAAAACCCTGACATCTAAGGACATGATGTTGTCAATCCCTGCATTATCCCTTGAGAATTGGCAAATGGAAAAACGTGATTCATATAGTTCAACAGTTAGCTAAAGTATCAATTCATAGCATGCAAATGCATATCTTGTTTGGGTTGGGACTGCACTTCAAAACAGAAGAAATAATATATGATTCAATTTAAATGCAGTTATAATTACAGTGCATTAATTGAATACTATTTCATTGAATATGGTTTAATTGAATACTCCCCATGTTTAAAATGCTTTTCTTTTTCAATGCCCTCAAAACTAGAATTTAATAGAAACATCTGAGAGTCTGGTGACTGCATCCAAGACTTTTTGGAGGGTAAGAAATCCTTTCATTTCTTCATATAATCCAGATGCTGCATCTTTTCCTTTTATAAAAAATAAATGTGATGGTATTAAAACTTATTACCTAAGCACCTGTTATGTAAACGTGTTTAATTTGACCATGGCATTTATTTTTGTAAAGCAACTTCTAGAGAGGAGAATGAGGCAATGAAATACAACTCATGAGTGCAAAACCAAGTCTTTTATTAGAAATATTCTGGTATAAAAATGATCATGCTCTACACATTGTCATTAAATAATTCATAAACATCCAGGCACTGAACTTTTGATTATTTTTTTGTTTGTTTTTTTTATATAATTTTGATTGGTCAGTACATTGAAGCAGACATATTTCAATCCATATGGTCATCACATACATTAATTTACCACCTATAGAAATCAGCACTTTGAACACAGTCTAGGTTTTGTTTTCATTTTTGTTGTTGATGATGGTTTTTTTGTGTTTTTTTTAAAGGACTTTTGTTATTTTTGCAACATAGAAAACTTGGTAAGGAGGAAAAAGGGACACAGAAAAGAAACAAGATGAGGAATAGATGATGAAGTCAGAAGTTAGGAATTAAAAAAAGAGATAGAAAGGGGGGGAAGGAAAAATAAAAATAAAAGAAGACTTCACAAGCACAAACCATTTCACAATTTGGGGAATAAAAGGGAAATTTATTCAATCTTTTGCCAAGATACAGGGGGAAAATGCAAAAAGGATGCTTAAGACCTGTCCATTTCTTTCTTTTGGGTGTGACGTTCAACTCATTGGTTCCTCTCCCTTTAATGGAAGGCAGATATTTTTCGAGGGATAACTTGGTTGGTCCTTTCAACTACACTTGGTGGCCATCTTTTTGAAGAGCTTCCTCCAGTAGCCCAGTCACTGGAAACAAGCACCTATATGATGCCTTCATGGAGTCAGATTTGGTTTTACCTTCTCCTCCACCATAATAATATCATCTGTACTGAAGAGATCAGTGGCATTTTCTGGTTCATCCTCCTCATCAGCCCTTTTCTTGTGGTCTATTGCCACTGGCTGGGTTTAAATTGCATGGTTGCTATAGCTGACATACGTCTGTTTGGTAGCCAGAGCTGGGTGAAAAAAAAACACAAGGCACATAAATATCACTAATTAATCAATGTACATATGTCGAATCTCTGTCTAAATGAGGAAACCTGGATGAATTTTTTATGCCAGAAATAAAAGCAGCTAACTTTAAGTTAAAATTGCCAAGATGCAAAATAAGTACTATAATTATTATAAGTATTATAATTTTAAATTACAATCGTTCACTCCAACAGACTTTAGATTGCTTACATCATTAAAAAAAAACAGTAGAAAAAATTACAAGCAAAACAGCAAAAAGCCCAGATTAAATCAGACACACACAATGACAGAAACCATTGCAGGAGTCCCACAAATATTAGTCCCAGGCCTGGAAGCAGAGTCAGGTCTGAAAAACTTTCTGAAATCCCAGGAGACAAGGTGCTCTCCATATCTCTGAGGAGGTATTTTTTCCAGATGGTGGGGGCTATGACAGAAAATACATGCTTCCTCAGTCTTGCAAAATAAGAAGCAATTATTTTGTGGGGGCCCAGAATGCATTCACTTTGCTAGAACATTCTGGGAGGGCAGAAACAATTGAGATACACAGACCCTAGGCCATGAAGTGCTTTCTAGGTGGCAACCAGCACTTTGAATTGCTCCTGGAAGCTGACTAGCAAGCAATACAGCTTGCATAGCAATAGATTCATATAGGCATATTGAAAAATGCTTGTTATTGCTCACACCATTGTATTTTGAAGCAACTGCATATTCTGAATGGTCTTCAGGGGCAGTCACATGTAGAGCACATTGTAATAATCTAGTTGTTAGGTGACCATTGAGGTGAGTAACTATCTAAAGAACCATGCTGTCAAGGAAATGTGGCAACTGGCACACAAGATAACCCTGTATAAAGACTCTCCTAGCGGACTTCCAGCAGGGATCGTGGTGAAATCGGACGTGAGGAGTTGGTCTCTGCGCTGCCACACTGAGTTCTCCCTGTTGGAGGGCTCTGAAAGGCGCTAAAGCCACCCTGTAGGGGTGGAGAAGAAAAGCGGTGCCTTGCAGTCATGGAGAGCTGCAACTCTCCTGCTTGACCCAGGGCTTCTTCCCTCTCATCCTTGACAAGAAGCTTCATCCTGCCATGAAGCTGGAACAGCTGAGGTAACAAAGAAATGTGCACGAGTAGTGTAGATGAACAGTGACTGGAGCTGAGTGAGAAGATTCCTTTTTTATTTAGACCCTAACTTTAAAAGAAAAGAAAAAAGAAAATCAAGGAAAAGAGACTCTTATAACTAAAGTGACAAATAACCATAGAGAAAAAAATCCTAGGTCCGAAAGAAAGAAACTAAGAGGAGAAAAGCTAAAGACCTTTTAAAACATAGAAAATTGGACTTATAACTGGATAGGCATTGTTCTGAAAAGGCATTATAAAATGCTAGAACTATCTATTTGAACAGCTGACTTTGCTCCCATAAATTGAATTAAATTTGGATTAATCAATTTGTCAGACTCAAAACAATGCTGAAACCTAAGCTGAGGGTGCCATCTACTGGTGAATGAAAAATATACCATACCTCTACAAGCCTGCAAAACTTCAGCTAAGAGAAATAAACATCCATCTGGAGGACTGTGGTGATACTCACTGTTCTATAACTATCTACTTTATGATTACTGGACTCTATTGTGAGAATAAGGAAGACCTTTAAGTAAAGTAAAGTGACTTTTGATTTTTGGAAAGCTGCCTGGCCTATTTAAATGGAACAGATTAATAATCCTGAGATGTAAAGAACTATGATTATTGAACTTTCTGAGGAGCAATATTGGACCTGAATATATTGTTTTTGGACTATTGAGTAAGAGCGGAACTTACCAAAATAAGACAAGATGTTCCTTCAGGGGGAAATGAGGGAGATTTCAAAAGAAATGGCATTGATGTTTCAAAGCATTAGGGATACTAATGCAAAAAATCACAGGGAGATGAAGATCCTAGTGCAAGGCATAATTGGGAAAATAGAAAATATCCTACAACTGATCATGAATGAAGATCAAAAAGTCCAGGAAAGAGAGAAGACAATAGAAAGAATGGAGGAAAAGATAGAACGGACAAATCAGCAAATAAAGCAAGAAGATGAGAAAGAGAAGACGATAAAGATAATAATGACTGATGAAATAAACCAGGTGAAAAGTATTTTTAAAAGATTTAAAAATGGAATCGGATAAGCTGGAAGATACTTTTGAAAGGGAGATAGGGGCTTGGGTGGACACTCTGGATACCTGGCAACTTAGGGGGATAGAGTTGGGAGAAAGATTCAAACTGAATGGTGAAGATGCAGATGTTGATAGAAAGATCTAAGAGAGGAGTATGTGAGGCAAGCTAAAAAAACAAATATGAATTGAAGTATTAAAACGGGCAAGAGATAATGGATAGAAAGGAAATATGTTTTCCCTGATATAATGATGGCCTGATTAAACACTAGAATAGAGGTGGAAATAAGAATCGACACTTTTATATAAAGCAATAATTAGATGGAAATCTTGGAGGTTGAAAGATTGTATTATTATGTACTGTATGTTTAAATAATATGATGATTGGTAATCGAATGGTGTATTGAAACATTGAAAAATCAAATAATGAAGGACTACGTCTTAATATAAACATGTGTATTAACACTAGGATTAGTAATGGTGGTCTGACTAGAAGCTAGAATAGAGGTAGAAATAAGAAACGGGGAATATTAGCATATATAATTTTTATATAATAGAATATAAGCAAAAACTAGATGGAAAAACTAGAGGCTGAAAGATGGTATTACCATGTATGCTTAAATAATATTATTGGCATTAAAATGAAATACTGAAATATTGAAATATTGAAATATTGAATATTGAACTTTAAAACAAACATGTATATTAATACTAGGATTACATAAATTTGATTAATGTAACAAATATTATTAATATTATCACTACTTGTATCAAAATGAATTATACCCAGAGGCCACACTGTTCTTGTATTGATACTGATGTATATATATAAAATCCAATAAAACTTAATATATATATATATATATATATATATATAAAGGCTCTCCTAGCTACAGCTGTGACATTCTTTCATCAGAAGATGTGAGTTCAGCAAGGACCCCCCAAGTTACAGATCTGTCTTGAATAGGGACAAGCTACCTCACCTCAGGTCAATGACGTAAAGGTCCCTGATCCCAGGGGGGACCGAACGGTCATAGCCACTAAATCTTGTCAGTATCAAGATAAAAGTCTGTTCTATCCCATCAGATTCAAACAGTCAGCAGACACCAAGTCAAAACATTGACTAAATATATGGGGCTGCCTCTGTTTTCAGCTTCCAAACTTCTACCCCCTTTTGTAGAATTCTTGTTGTAAATAGATAAGATATTGGCAAAATCAGTCTTTCTTGTTTTCCACAAATTTATTAACATATCTGGGTTATTTAAAATCCACATGAATATATGTATGTGTTTCCATGCACAATTCCTCAACTTAACATTTGGACATCTCCTAGTTTCCCTAGGGGAAACACACCAATTCTACATATTTTAAAAAGTGAACACAATATTGTACGTTTTTATAATATACATATTTTGTACATATTTTCCACTGTATAGCACTTTTGAATATACACATGTGGATTATAGTTATCAACCAACTTTTAATATTCTAGAAAGTATTCATTTTATGTGCATAAAGATTCTATCATATATTAGTGAGATCTGGAAAAAAAATTGTATAACCAGTCTGACAATTTTATACAACACTTACTCTGCGGTTAAGCGAGGCTAATTGAGAACTAAAGCTAATGGTATCTATGTTATTCAAAGCAGATTTCTTTAAGCAGATATGTTGGGAACTTATTATTTGGGGGGAAAACGGAGAAACAGACATGAGCCAATGCAATATATCATGAAAGGAAGCAGCAGTGCTTGGAAAATAAGACTCATGTTGTGTAATTTATTTCTCCCCTGGGGTGTAATATGCATTAAATGGCAAAAGATAAAGAAGGACAATGGAAAATGAAGAGGGAGTTTGTGAGGAATTGCTCTTAATTAAATACCCACTTCCAGAATGGAAGATTAACCTCCATACAGATAACAGATTAACCTCCATTATGGAATTATATTTTTTTTCAGTAGTTGAAAAAAAAGGTAACTATGGTATGCAGCACTCAGGAGCCTTAAAATGACACAGGGAGAGCAGTTTCAGCATTGAGATGGAAAGAATATGCATCACAATAAGGAGGAATCTCTGGGAAGATAAGAGGAAAAGGCATTTAGTGTATTTACAGGCAGTTATTTTGAGGTAGAGGGTATTGTCTGGGAAATGACTGGGTACCATTTATCTGAAGCACCAATAAGTGAACATTAAAAGCCAAACATATTGTTTCCATGGAATGAGCAACCTCATTTCCACAGTTAGATCAGCTCCATGGCTTAGATTGGGTAAAAGTTAATTCTGTCTCCAGGGATTCTCAGACTGTGGCTGAAAACCAGCTGGAGGTGGTCAGTGTAGAAAAGGGTCACAAATGTAATTCAGATTTGACAAAAGTGAAAATGGGAGCACTGTCAAAACTTGTTTCTTATTTTGCCATACTTTGTACCACAAAATGTGAGAATCTTTGTGATCAGAAAATTAAAATGCCCCTCTTAAAAGAGACTGGTATTTTTATTTCTAACCCTAATCTAAACATACATCAGGGTTAGGCTGCATTTTGAAGAATTATGTCTGTCTTTCTTGCTTATTAATCCAAATCAGACTCCATCATGTCAACTGTCTATGGAAAGAAACAAGCAAGGAAGGGAGATTTAATGTAATTTGTAGGTTAGCCATTTTGCACTAGATTATCTTTTTTTTACAATGGTTCAATGAAATTAGGCAATATGAACTATTTTCTTCTGTATTGTCTAGGCAGAGGCATTTCCCTCTGTTTTTTTAATACATTTTTATTGCTTCCCCACTTCGTTTTTTCATAGAAAGTTTTCCACCCAAATCATCTCCAAAAACCATATTGCCAAATTAATATATATCCCTTTTAAATCTATTTTTCATTTTATTATACAATGTTGAATTTTACTGAAATTCATGTCAGCCTTAATACTTAATATTATTTTTTGCTGAAATTCCTGTAATGTTTAACTTAAAGGGAGATCTTCTGTTCTTGCTGCCAATGTTAATAAATCTTTTCAAATATTTCATATCTTAGCATGAACTGTTAAATAAAAGACTTTGTGATTATAAATCTGGTTTTGATACTGGATATTGTGAACTCATCCAAAGATTTGTCTTATTTAGATTGGGATATATTTTAAATGAATTATAAATGCAGTTTGATATTTTGATTCGTACTGATATTTCTATTTGAACAAGTCCTGACTCAATCTAATGTAGAAAAGCTGTACACAAATAAACAGACTAAAGAGAGACATATTTTTCTTGATTATTTTTTACTATACTGGAACCAGTCTCCCTCTTTGCGCTGAATGATTAGCTCTTCAGGGTTCTATTGCTGTTGGTTCCCAGCCTCCTAAGTCTGGAAAATGGGTGTTTCATGGCTAACAACGTATCTCAGTTCTACTGTTCCTAAGATTTCTCCACCCCTGCCTGGCAAGCCTAATGCTGGAAGCAGAAAGCTGAATGTGATTGGTGTTTCTTCACCTGGGATGATGTCTTTTTGACAAATGAAGTTTATTGAAGATTTCAGGTGCTGTTATCCTCAGATAACAATTAGATGGGCCATAAGAAATCAGAGCTGACAGCCCCATTTGTTAACCACAGTGTTTTTTCATAGCCGATATTGCCTCAATCAAGCTTTGTAAATTATTTATTCTCTTGTTTATTTAAAGATACATAGCCTGCCATTGACAGAGTGAAAAATGTCCCTTCCTTCCCTGGTAGACAACTCCATAGCATCTCCTATTCCCAGCATGAAAACTGTGGTTGCCCTGTGGTATTCTTCACTGAGTCGCCTTGACATTTCTCTTGTAAATGATGTCAGCTTCCATTTGGACCGAGTTGGAACACCAAATGCGAAACATGTAAGAATTTGAAATCACGACAGACTGAAGAAAGGCTTCTTTTTGTGCCCCGCTTTTTATGTGAATTGGCTTATACTGTTTCGGGTAGAGATTCGACAGGAGATTGATTTATCCTGAAAAAACCAACTCCATAAAGTATGGTCAGAAAAGAAAAAAAACCTGCAGTTTATACTTTCATCAAGGTTCTGGCCAGAACTGAAATCTGTAAATGTAAAGTTTTTCACATAAAGCCAATTAGTATTCATCGTGTTTAGTGGCCACTTAGCTATTCTGGGCTATTTTCAGTGCAACATCTATTCCCATCTTACTATATTTATATTTTTCAGTATTTATGAGCATATTTATGTTTTTTACAATATTTATAGCCCACCCCAATTCTAGTTGACTCTTCATGGTTCTTAAACGCTTCCCTATTTGGAAAAAGCAACTAAGCATCCCCGTCAAAAAAAAGCATGAAAATTATATATCAATAATAGAAAGCAATAATAAAAAAGAAATAGTTCAGATCCTAAATTATCAGCAGAAAAATATTGTATTTTGGAAAAACAAGATTTCCAATTTTCTTAATTTTAAATAGTGAAAAACTTTAGTAATATATACATATATATTATTTTAAAACAGACTATATAACATTCATATTAGCTTATTGACACCTTGGTCAAATCACTTGAGTTGATCATATTTTTCTGACAACTTCTTATTGGAGAGAGCAACAATCTATCTGTTTCTGCAACCTGTTTCCGGTAGTGGCCAGGCAGATGCTCTGTTAAATCCATAAGTGGACATGGAAATAGACTTCCCTGCTGCTTAATCCCCAAAGTGGTTTTCAGAGTTAAACCATCTGGTTTCACTCAATGTTCAGTGACAGACATTCTCTGTGAATTTGCTTTTTTCCTATAAAAGACATCTAAGGGCCAAATGAAAATGTTATAAGAGAGTATCAGTTTTTTTAAAAAAGACTTATGAGCAACCACAGGAAGGAGAACTTTCTAAATGCCTATTTTTGACAATATTCCAGCCTTTGGGTAGAATATTCATTTAAAACATAGCCCACATACAAATAATTTCTTCTCACTTCTGAGTTAATGAATTTTTGTTTTTGATTGTTTCTTGTCAATTAATGTCAATGGCATAGCAAACAGATTTGTAGGCAAGCCAAAATAATGAAATAATTCTTAAAACTATATTATTAATTTTACTGTTTTGAATTTAAAATATTGATCCATATAATAATTCCACATAATGCACCATTGTTTGGCTAAGACCCCCTCTATCTGAGGTGCCCACAGAAAATGTATCCCATGACTATTAACGAAGGCAACGTTCACATATTAACTAGGTGAAAAAAACATGCAGAAATTAAATGAGGATGATGAAAAGGGCAGGTTGTAATTCTGCCCTTTTAGAGGACTTCCTTTGGCTTAGTAAAATAGAGTAAATGCAACTCTTAAAAGGTTGCTGCAACTATTAGAATGTATAGTCAATGCAAATACATTAGAATGTAAAATAGAAGATTAACAGTGAGGAGGGGCACATACATTTGTGTATTTCTCTATGTACAGTCCAAAATATCAGAGGCAACCCACACTGAAGACAATTGAGGCTTCAGGAACTTGATGTTTAAACATCATCCTATCCTGATTCTTCTTTGCTTCTAAACACGATTATACTTTGCAAGGTTCCCATCCCAAGGAGGAGCGAGGAGGGTTGTCATGGAAACACATTTCAAAAAGAAAAGGCCTAATTTCACTTTTGTTTGTTCTAGGTTTATCAGTACGTGCTGCACGCATGTAGCCAGTCTTGGCAGATCAAATAATACATGCCATGCAGAACTCTAATTCAGACTCTGATCAACACATGTGCTTGGAGGAGGACTTAAATATTTTCTTCCATGTGCCTCTCTGTTAAGAAGTATCTTTTCTACCAGGTTTTTCATTATTAGTTGATTATAGTATCAATGTTAATGTCAATTATAACTCCATGTTATTTTTGCTTTGTTTTAAATTGTGTTACTCAACCTATATACTTGCTGGAATAGAAAGACATAAGTCAAATAGGTAATAAATACCTTTTCTCATTGAAGATCTAAACCAGTGGTTCCCAAAGTGGGTGGTACCACCCCCTGGGGGCCGGTGGGATGCCTTAGGAGGGCGGTAAGAGGCAAGGGGGTGGCAGGGGGGCATTAGAGGCAAAAGGGGGTGGCAGGGGGGCGCTAAGTGGCAAGGAGGGTGGCCCCCACCCTTTGGCCTGTGCAGTTACCTCCTTGCAAGCAAACACCAAGAAAAAACAACTTTCAGCTTCAGCATAGGCTACTTAGACCATTGATTAGATCCGGGACTCTCAGCTGATTTGCTCTCAGCTGTTTTGCGCAGGGATCTGCATTTGCTACAAAGAACTAAATTGCTGGAGGGTATTTTTTTTCTCCTTGTGCAATTCAAGCTGAAAACGAAACCAAAAGTAAAGCAGGTTGTTGGCTTTGCTATTTGCTGCAACGTTGGAAAATTAGGCAGAGGCAGATTTCTTTTCTTTTTCCTCATCAAAAAAAGTAGGTGCAAACAATGGGAAATATAGGCAAAAGAAGAGAGTTCAAGATTTTAACACACAAAAGAAAAAAAAGCTCTATTTAACTAGGGAACTGTAATAATTGAGATACTATTGTATATTGTGTTGAAAGCAGAAATGGTTAAGTTGTGGCTTGGAGGAATATATGGGGGAAATTATTTGGTTTATTATTATTGGTAAATATAATTAATTGATTTGTAAGAAATTGGATTGCATGGAAATAATTGGAATATTTATGTTCCTATTGATTAATGTAAAAAAAAGATAGTTATATAACTAATTGATTTATATTAAAATGTTGAATTTGTATTAAACAAGTGTAATATTACATAATTAACCAATGTGAGGATGGATATAAAAATAGATGACAATGGGAAGGGGTATAACATATAATAGAAGGGAAAAATTGAATTTGATTAATATTAGAGATGAGGATGAAGAGTAATATTGTTTTTTAAAAAAATAGATGAGGAATAAATATGGCAAAAAGGAAATATAGAAATTGTAAATTTAATTGAAATGACTAAACACTGTTTAAATTTGTGAACCGGCCAAATACTCTGTTCAAAGAAAATTAGTTAGCTTGCAAAAAAAAAAAAAAAAGAAAGAAAGAAAAAGAAAAAAGAAAGAGAAAAGATGAATGAGAAGCAAAAGAAACAAGGAGCTAATACTGAAAAGGAAATAACTGAAAAAAAAGATAAAGATGATTACACTGGGTTCAATAGAAAAAATGGAATAAGATGAAATATATTGCTAATAATTAAAAAGATGAGGGGAAATTTTGAGAAATATACTTGATAAGTGAAAGAAAGACCGGAGTTGCCTGGACTCCACAGTGGAAAATATAAAATTGAAAATGAATACAGCAATAGAGAGGGATGAAGGAAGGAGAAGAGAGATGGAAGAAGGAAAGAGAGAGAGGGAAGGAAGAGAAGGGAAGAAGGGAAGGGAAATTAGAGTAGGAGTGAGGGTAAGAGAGGGAGGAAGAGAGAAGGAGAAGAAGAAAGGAAGAGGAAGTTGGGAGAAGAAGAAGGGGGGGAAGAGAAAGTAAGAAGGAAAGAAAAGAGAGAGGTGGTAGGTTTGAGGAGAAAGATTGCTGTACAATAAAAAAGATGAAATGGAAGAAAGGCAACCCCAAACAAATATAAAGATATTAAGATAAAGAATGAATTGTTGAACTTTAAAGAATAAAAGAGAACAAATATAAACAAATAGCAATAATTAGAAACACACATACAAATATACAATGTATTCTCTGCTTCTTTATTTACCTTAAATGCCTCCCTTACTTTTTGAAACATCTCCCTTAGTGTCTCATATTCATCCTCCCAATTCTCCATATTTTCAATTTTAAAAGGCTAGGATTTTTAAGCTTATTCTTTTCATTTACCTATGTGTGTGTGTGGGGGGGTGCTTTTCAAGGAACCACAAGGGAGGCTGAGAGCAGAGTCATTCTGACAGTGTCTTTTAAAATTGCTTGGAAGACCCATTTTTTCCTTAACAATAATGGTTTGAATAAAACATATACCTGGAAAAAGTATTTGCAAAACTTGGACAGAAGGAAAAGAACGGCAGGACTGGACTTATTATCAGTAGCTAGTTAGTTCATTGTTATCAGTGACTCCCACTGATTCTAAACTCATTTTAAGACTGGGATTGGTGACTACTGAAATTTAAGTATTCAACATTGGTCTCAGAAATCTTTGATTTGAACTATCAAATCTCTGATTTGAACTTTGATTTGAACTATGGCAAGAAAAATTGTAAAATGAGGCAAAACTTACTTAACCATAATAATTTCTAGATATTTTAAGCATAGAGAATTCAAGTGTTGAGAATGACCCATTATTTCATCTCTTTTTCCGCACTAGGTACCATTATTTGATTTCTTTTCATTTTATTCAAATAACAACCGAAAACCCAATACGGTTCAGTATGAATTGGCTTTCCAGTCCTTCCTTAATGCATTTTTTTCACATTGGTTATCTAGTTTAAATGCCAAAGAAAAATCAATGATATGTTTTTCAGACCTTTGGAGGATCACACTGTCAATTGTTCACACTGCTCAAGCAAAATTAACAGGTGTGAATTAAGTTTTAGCTAAAAAATAGAGCTTTAATTTCAGAAGTCCATTCTTTAAACATGGACTTCTGAAATTAAAAGGCTCTGGATTAAATGGCAGTCCAGACAAAAGATGGAGAAGAGTATTTTGCTTTTAGACATGATAATAGCTGTCTAGAAAGGTGAGTTATGAGCTATTTTGACATCATCAGAAATTTAATTTATTAACTGTTAAAAATGCAAAGACAAGGAGTACAAGGAATAAAAGACCTTCATGTTGGGGTTGGTCTTGGCCAAATCTTACTTTTGGAACAGAAACCACCTCTCAGCCCACTTTGTGACTTCTTTGTGACTTCTTGATCCCCCACCCCAGCTCCACCGCCTGAGGAGGCAGGGGAGGACTGCAGGTTGATCCCAAGGGGGTCTGGGAATGGGTGTGAATTCATCCCACAGCCCTCACCATCCCCTCCTCTGTGACACTGCTTTCTCCCACTTGCTGGTGGTCAGCAAATTCAAAAAGAACCCCCAGCTAAGAATCACTGCTCTTGATTGGTTGATTCAGGGGATTTCTTTAGTGTTAACTAATAGTGTTAGCTATTTTTGTTACAGGGATAGATTTGTATTGGAGCAGCCTGCAGGCCTCCGAAAGGCTCTGCACACCGTTTTTGCGAAAAACAGGCCCGTTTTTCTCAAAAACGGAACATATGGGGCAAGGCTTCAGGAGGCCAAAAATGGCTGTATTCTGTGTATTTTACTGTTACTATCTTCCTTAGTGGATCGTGCAAACTGCTATTCCAAACAATGCTACTTATAGGGGGTGGGGGTGGGGACAGTGGTGGGTTGCCCAGGTTCTCACCGGTTCTATAGAACCGGTAGTAAAACTGGCAGGAGGTCCTGCCCACCAACTCTGACATGACCAACATGTTTCTGTGCATGTGCAGAAGAGCACGTGCATGCCCGAGCGAAGTGAGCGAGTGCGCGTGGCCCCACTGCAAACCAGTAGTAAAGGTAAGGAGAACCCACCCCTGAGTGGGGGACACTGAGGATGAGTTTGTAGTACCAAGGGGGCGGTGGACTGAAAAAGTTTGGGAACCACTGATCTAAACCCAGGAAAAATAGCACTGAGATAGGCATCATTTTAGTAAGACAATGACACCAGGAGGGAAGAGTTAATTATCTCTTCTTTTTCCACTCTTTTTTATATAGCAACCACCTTTGCCCCATAGGTCTCTCGTAATCCAAATCAGGGATCGTAAGAATGTTTTTCTTCTTTTCTAGAACAACTACAGTAAATCACCATATCAAAGCATACTTAAAATATATATTTAATATAAGACTGGAATGGGCAACTCTACTCCCTGCCCAATGCAGTATCCAAGTTCCATTATTCAAGACCTTAAATATTCCTTTGATCAAATTTGCTGAAAGCAGGGCAATATAGCTTCCTGCTTATTCTGACATGGAAATCAGAAATCAGTTCAGATTTCTGGCAAAAGCAATGTGCCACTTTCTTGCAGCTGCAAGGTGGTACCAGAAAAGGAATGAGGGTGAAAAAGAAAAAAAAAGAGAGGAGAGGAGAGGAGATTCACAAGAATCATTTCATCTATAAACTAAATGAATATATTTTTTGTGGTGGAAAAAGTGAGCTATAAAGCAAGAAGACAATACCTTTGATTCATAGTGTGACTTAGCCCTGAATTCACCATAAGCTATCCAAGGTTCCCCCAAACCATGACATGGACAACAAATAGATGATTAGACAGACAGATGATAGGATGGATGGATGGATGGATGGATGGATGGATGGATGGATGGATGGATGGATGGATAGATAGATAGATAGATAGATAGATAGATAGATAGATAGATAGATAGATAGATAGATAGACAGACGTAGATGAGAGAGAGAGAGAGAGAGAAATTGTTAGGAAATTAAATCACTCACTCTCTCTTAATGGCTCCTCCCTCTTACATAGTTAGAAAATAGCTCTTGTTCCTCAGAGAACTTGTTTCTCCTAACAATTCTCCTCCAGAGCTGGTAGGAGTGAAAATCTTTACAAAAAAAAAGGAAAAGGAAAAGGAAAAGGAAAAAAGCATTTGTTCAGATGGGTTCAACATACCTTGTGTTTCCAGATTTTCACACAGTTCTGATTTGGCCTCTCCGTTGGGGCGAAAGCCTCCTTTCTGAGTGAATTTGTTGGACATTGTGGCTGCTGTCACAACTGCTTTGAGACTGCGCTTTCGTTTGGGTACATTTTGCTCTGGGTGGAAGAGGATTATGTAGACCTTTGGCATGTAGAGCATGCCTAATGAGACAGAGGCGCTTAGGCTCACTGAGATGGTCAACGTTGTGGTCTGAATGTACATCTGAAAGACACAAGGGAATGTGTTAAACTTTGAAACCTGCTTCTTAATCAAGAATTTTCTGTGTCAGCCAAAGCAAGGGTCAATTAAATGGACTATTTATGTATAAAAGAAATACTGCAGTAGAAACCAAAGGATAACCATATCATTGCAATGTTGAAGTTATAGGGCAGTGATGATTAACCTTTTTGCTATCATGTGCCAAAAGTGGGGGGAGTGCAGCGAGGTCACCCACATGTGTGCCCACACCCATAATTCAATGCACCCCGCCCCTGCACATGTGCGCCCCCCCCCGCTTTTAACACGTGATGGCACAGTGTGCCTGGTAGGGCCGTTTTAACCCTCCCCAGGCTCCAGAGGCTTTCTAGGAGCTGGGGAGGGTGAAAACGGTCTTCCCCACTCCCCAGAGGCCCTCCAGAGGTGGGAAACAGCCATTTCCCAGCTTCCGGTGGGACTGAAAGGCCCAAAAAATCAGCTGGCCTGGAGCACACATGCGCACTGTAGCTGAGCTATGGCAATGCGTGCCCACTGATAGGGCTCCGTGTGCCACCTGTGGCACACGTGGCATAGGTTCGCCATCATGGTTATAAGGTATTTGTCCCAAAATAGAGCGGTTTATGAAATCTGAATAGGAGCCCTGAGATGTTCAATAGGACGACTGTGCATACATTTTAGCACAACACCTCTCTGGAATTCATTCATCCACTCTACCGTTAAAAAATGTTGGTATTTTAAGAGTCACATTAACTTTAATGAGTAAATTCTTTAAAGCATCAGCTTTTTTTCGGCTTCCAAGCTTGTTTATTTTTACATATCCACCTGCTCTTTAGATTATATTATAGATTATGCAAATTGTTTGTCATCCAGACCAATGAAATCAGTTCATTATGTGTTTTCAAATCATACCCTGGAGCCAGGATATCAAATACCATTGAAAGCACTGCTTAATTGCATATCTAGTATTTTTTTTAATAGTAGCTATTATAGGATAGAGTTCTTTATATATGATGAATTCAATTTGTGTGAGAGAAAGAGAGCGAGAGAGAGAGAGAGCAAGAGAGAGAGAGAGATGGTCTTTGGAGGGTAGGTAGATTGGTAATTCAAAATGGTTTGTTTTGCATTATGTAAATTTATTGCATATTTATATAATTTTTAATGAAGATTTTATTGTTTTGACCTGCCCAAAGTTTTTGATGGGGAAAACATACAAATACTGTAAAATTAAATACAGTAATAAATATAATTATCTATCTACCTATCATCTGTCTGTCTATCTATCCATCTATCTATCTTTCTATCTATCTATCATCAATCATCTATCGTTACGTATATAGACACTGCGAGAGAAACACAAACACACACCCTTTACCAATTTGTTTCCAGTCCAATATCCAGATGCTTACATTGACATTTAAAGTTTTTCCTGTCTTGGAACTACAATATCTAAAGGAATGCCCCCTTTTCATATCTTCATATCTGTCCTGATATTATCTTGTACCAACCTAGCTTCACTAGAAACCCTTCTCTCTCAGTTCAACTCACCCAGAGGATTGTTTTATTGTTTATTTGTGCGAAAATAGGAGGAGGAAAATATCTTGGATATGTTAGCTGTCTTGAGTTATTTGTAAAATTAATAAAGGTGGGATACTAATAAATAAATGAATTGTATTGCTTTATTAATCTAGATGTTGTACATTGCTTAAATTCTATCTGGGCTAAGGCAGTACATACATTCCAAAAATAAATCTGTTTGCCAGTGTGCATTGAGGACTCCTAGAAGTAGCATTTTTCAGAGGTAGTTCCCCAAACTTTGAATGACTTTTCCAGAAAATCATACTTTATGAAATCTTGTAAAATTCCTAAAAAATAGCCACATTAGATTGAGGAAAAACTCTAATGCCTACCATGGCTGTATTTAAACAAATTCTTAAACCTAGCTCTTTCTCCTAGACCTTGGAGGAAGGAGTGGATGACAAACCATTGTGTGGGATTTTGATCATGATTGTTGATTTTCTGGACTTTTTTTTTACATTACACATATTTTTATTTTATTATCGACTTGTGAGGCATACAGAATCATGAAACATTGAGAGGTCTATGAATTTTATAAATAATTAATTTCAACCTTCCGCAATCCATTCATGTAAAATGTAGATTTTTCCCCCTCTGTGGTTAGCAAGCTTGATTTCTCCAAATAAAATAAACAAACAGTATGAACTCAATTAGTGATTACATCTGATATTAAGCCACCTAAGAAAGACATAGTTCAGGTGACAAACATATGGAAAGAATGGATTTTTAGTCCTCCTACTGGGCAATTTTATGGCTTACAGTTGACAGTAAAATTAACAACTGATTAAAGAATACATCTGCTGGTTTATCAACTTCCTAGTAGCTTAACTGATTCAATTTAAATAAATGTATACATTATGAAACTTTAATATAGATGCTTTTTTTACTCCCTGAAAAAAATGTGAGGTGATTTACAACTTAAGAAATTTGTGATTAAAAGGAAGTTAAAAATCTTATTTTCTTTTTAATTCTGTAAAAATATAATATGCCCAAAACAAAATAGCCATCAAAATTAATCAGAAAATGGTTGGTACAAATTTGCCCTTCCCTTGTTAAAATTGCTCAATATAATTTGTCACAGAAATGGAATAATTTGCCAGTTAAAATTTGTGGTCTTCCTCTTGTATGTTGAGTACATCTTGAAGTGTATTGCAGTCAGTGATGATAAACAGTTGCATTTATGAAAACCCATTTATGTCACATTTCTTTGAGGTATCCTTAAAGAGATATTTGCTGCATTGCATCTTCACTTATCCCTTGTACACAGAATCTCAAAGAATTCATGTATAATATCCATTAAAACCTTTTTTTTTAACTATGTTAAATTCAGGCCATTGGCAGTACATAAGTGACTGTAATACACTGTGTTCACAGAGATACATACCGTATATATATCAGTATGTGTGTATATATATATATATATATATATATATATATATATATATATATATATATATATATATATATATATATATATATATTTAATATTTTTGCATAGAAAAATAGCTTGTCGGCTATATTATACTGTCTGGACGGCCCATGAGATTGGGCTGAAAGGCAAAAATTGGAGATTTGTGATATCTCCTCCATTCGTGGTAATCCAGGATGACTCAACACAAAAAACATACAAATATATATATAGGGGATAGTTCCCATTTTAGTCAGCAAGTGCAAAAGAAACCTGTTCTCCTTTCAACAGGTAATTCTTATTCAATAGCTCACTTCCTGAGCTGTTGTAATGTTAGTCACATATTACATACCAACGTAGTCCTTCTGCAGTCAAAACTAATTTCACGCTCACTGTCCAGGACTAACGGTGACAGATGTTTTGCAAAATGAAAGCCCATTAATCTGACTGTAGAATAATCCATTTTTCTATAGAAAGGACCTGGCAGGCATCTCACAAGTGGGGGATGTGTAAATCAGATAGCACTAGGAAAGGAAACTCCTTTTTTGCCCAATCACAAAGATGTCTGGGCAATCCTTCAACCCACAAAATAACTAATTGTCCTCCTTATTAGGTCTTTTCCCTTCCTCATTTTATTCATTAGTCTAATCAGAGACTTATGCATATTGAATAATGACATACATGGTCCCAATTTTATTCTCTGTTATTGGGCTTTAAAATTCTAGACCCACTTGTCAATTTGGATAAATCCTAGGTCTAGCATACTGTACATCCTTTCTTTTTTTTCCTCATCAAGATAAGTTAGTGTCACCTTGCAGAAACCATGCACATTTGAGAGTTCCCTTCTAGGAGAAAAGAGTTAATTGCAGATAACCTAAGGCTGGCAAAGAAGATAAATAGAAGGTTTTTTTTTTTTAAATTTGACTTATATGCCGCCCTTCTCCGGAGACTCAGGGCGGTTTACAATGCGTTAAGCAGTAGCCTTCATACTTTTGTATATTTATATAAAGTCAGCTTATTGCCCCCACAACTGAGTCCTCAATTTACCCACCTTAGAAAGGATGGAAGGCTGAGTCGACCTTGAGCCTGGTGAGATTCGAACTGGTATAATTGTAGGCAGCTGGATGTTAATTGCTGCCTTTAGTAGGAGGCATTAGCCTCCTACACCATTCAGGCTCCTGCTGAAGTTCTGCTAGTTTTCAGGTACTAAAGATTACCAATCATAACTAGGTCTGCTTTCCACATCCATAGTTTAATTCATATCAAAATCAAATGAATACAAACTTTTGATTGATTCTAAGCTTACTCGATGATAGGAAACCTTTTTTGACTGTTTAGTTTCTTTGGCTTCCTGGTGGGCAGTTCCTGATCCTTAATCTAGAACAAGCAAACAACAAATGTTCTTGTAGTGTGTGAGCGTGCATACTGCACATTTTCTAAGAGTGTTTTTTGCAGAGAAATTGATTTTAAAAATTGTTAAGCTTGTAGCAGTGTCTTCCAATGACTGAATATAAGACATTTTTAGGCTAATCATCTATCTTTGCCTCTAGGAAGTTCCATCGTCTGACAGAATCACTTTGCTACCTAAATATAAGTCTAAAATTGTCTTAAGTTGCTGAAATTAAAAAAAGAACACAAGAAAGAACGTCCTTTCTAAATTTCTAAAGCAAACATTTCCTCAACGTACCCCTTTTCTGCATAACTTTATTATTCTTAATATGCACTTTGGGGAAAAAAAACTCTCATGACACAGAGAGGTTTTTATACATATTATTCTTGAATATATACTTTATATGTTTTTTTTTTACTGTAAAATGACATGTTTCTTTTTCTTATCACAGGAACCCAACTAAACTTTCCTATTTAGGAATCCCTATATTAAGTTGCTTGTGAACCCTGACAACAATCAGACATGTATTTGATTCAAAAGTCTGAAATGGGTGCTTATTAGGTTTGACTCAGTGCTGGTTGGCTTGAATTCCATTTGATAGAGTACAAGTCAATATTTTTGTTTGCACAAAATCTTATCATTGAGCTGTCCTGAGACCTGAAATAGATATAAAATAGTGGGAAAGAGAGGTTTCAGCTGGACTATTGCTGAGTTTAGCAAATGGGCACTGTATGAGTACCAATGTCATTACTGATGGCATCATGCAATCAATGTGACTGTATGGAGCAGCACATCATGATTGTATCATCATATTTTCTGTGAAATGGTCCTTTGCATTTAGCTGTCCATGGAGTGCTTCATTTTTCCCCTGTTGATCTAAGTATACTCTTGGAAACAGTGGGATTCAGGGACAGAGAGCAAACTTCAATCTCATCAAACTGTAATCCTGGGGAGTACCTATGTTTATAAATAGAAGCCTATGAATTTGAATTGTATTCTTTAGATACTTTTACTAGAACAATCAGACAGCAGAAACGATGGTGCTCTTATACATCTAGTATGTATAAAGGAATTTCAGAAAAACAGATTTTCTTTTTCTTAAGTGATATGATGATTAATCCCGAAGTCTCTAGATACAAATTTTGGGAATCTCTAAAGTTTGCTTTATTGTCACTCCTGAGCTAAACAAGAATTATGTTTCTTGGAAATTCTATAAAGGGAATTCTCCTTCTGTTCCTCTCCCTTATTTTATTTCCTCTATTACTTTCCATGCTTATTCCCACAGTTCCTTTAGTCTTCCTAGGCTATGTTCTACCATTTCTGATGGAACACAAAGACAAAGAGATAAACATATTCATCCCTATGTCACAGCTCTTGGAAATCTTATTTCTAGGGTTTATTTCTGACTCAATACACAATGCACAAAATATATCAAACATAAGCAAGAGCTGAGGTTCCCTCTTGCTTTTGTTCTTCAGGTTGCTGTTACTGACATATTAGCCCAGTAAGTGGGGTGGAAATTAATTTGGATTACTGGAACATAATTAGTGTAATAGAAACACATTGAATGAGGGAAAGGCTCAATCTACATCCCAACATCCTTTATACAGGCCTTGACACCAAGTAAAAGGAAGGAGGAGGAAGGGAGAACAAAAAAAATTAACTGATATCAATTCATTTAAAGGGAAAAGATGGAAACCTGGACTTTTAAAAGCCAAATGCTCATGCCCTCTGACTGTGGAGACAAAATATAAGTAAACGAGGTGGACAATATCAAAAGTTTGAAACAATTGCTTTTTAAAATTATTTTCATTTGTACACCAGGAACATTAAGAACATCTCTCTCTCTCTCTCTCTCTCTCTCTCTCTCTCTCTCTCTCTCTCTCTCTCTCTCTCTCTCTCTCTCTCTCTCTCTCTCTCTCCCCGAGTTAATCTGCCAGGGTTCAAAGAATGGTTGAAATGCATATGTTCAACAATAAAATCATTGCCATATATTTGTCAGAAAGAGAGTAAAGCACAAAAGCTGAGCATTCTTGAGAAAGTCATGTGCTCAGATTTCCAGATAGTCTGCAAACTTCTCAACAGTAACAGATCAGTCCAAGTATACATGGTACAGAAACCTCAAGCCACTTTCCAATGTTTCCAAGCTATCTACTGAAGGTGGACGACAAATTACCAATTGCATTGCTTACAAAAGGGAATTCATGTTGAGTTGTCTACAGCTTTATCTTTCCCTGCCAGGCACCAATCAGGTTATCAGTGACAATAAATTTACCAGGAAGATTCAGAAACAATTGCGAACGTCACTGCAAAACAATAGTTGGATAGATTTGCTACCATTTAGATAGCCAATAAGTGAGAAACAGAGGTATTTTCTTTTCTTGAAGGCTACCAGGATGTTTTCCAGTTCAGTCCTTTGCAAGATGAATTAAAGGGCTATAATCCAAAATGCCCAATTTTCTTTTGATTGGATTAAATATGGATTTCTACTAAAATTTTGGTTGAGGAAACCATTTTAGAGCCTGTGCTGTCATGCTCAATCACTGAAAAGGATCAAAATCATCTCTTGTAGATATTCATCTTTTTTATTTAACTCAGACTGTGGGAAGATCATCATTCTTCCCGTCCCTTCCTTAAAAGCCTCAGATACATATACAAATACAGTCGGTGTTGACTGATGGGCCACTGGATTGAAACCATCTCACTGATTAGGTGGCTAAATTTACCTGGTTTTCTTTGGGACACTATATATAACCTGGCATAATAAATGGTTTGGCTATCTTGTCTGAGCCATAGGAAACTATTTCGTCTCCAATATTCAGCAATGAACCTGTTTTATCATATGTGATTAAAAATATACTGTAGGACATTAAATGAAACATCATCCTCTGTTATGTTTGTACTATGTGACCAGGCTATATAATAATTAGTGACTGCTGACATTCTGAGGTGATATAAATCATACTGAAAATGTATTCTGTTCTGGCCTAAACAACAGTGCTTCACGTTATGCCTTGTTTTGATAATATTTGAGGGGACTGCTCCACCTGAGATTATCTTTGTTAGGATATCTCATATATTATATACCAATGTATAGTAGAAGTTCTATTTGAGTACACTGGACCTCTAGTTCTGTTTTCATTCATTATCCTAATACCTACCAGCTAACTATGATCCAAGTTTCCTCACAATTGTATTAATAAGACAGTTTAAATTGTCTTTGGTTTACATTAAAGAAATCAGTGCTTCCTACATTCCATGCTTGAATTTCTAAAGAAATGGGAAAGAATTTTGAATTCTAATTCGTCCTTATTATTGTTCTTCCTTCATATACTTGCTTGGATAACTTTGGGTGGGTGAAAGCAGGGGTGAAATCCAGGACGTTCTGGAGAACCGGTAGTGGAAATTTTAAGTAGTTCAAAGAACCGGCAGAAGAAATTTTGAGTAGTTCGGAGAACCAGCAAATACTACCTCTGGCTCGTCGCAGAGTGGGAATGGAGATTTTGCAGTATCCTTCCCCTGCCATGTCCACCAAGCCACGCCCACCAAGCCACACCACGCCCACCAAGTCACGCCCACAGAACCAATAGTAAAAAAAAAATTGGATTTCACCACTGAATGAAAGCTACACTTAACATTAAACATAGTTCTATATTCTAAGAAAAGTAAAAGCAGCAATGGATAGGGGATTCACAGAAGACCATGTGTAATGGTATGTGGCCTTGGGAGACAGGGCAAAGAGACGTAGCCAAGGGAATGGTCAACTAAAAGGTAATTTAGCTGACAACAGGAATGTAGGCAGAGAAAGTGGCTCACAAAGACCCCTGCCTAGATTCTTGGGTTGTAAAGGGGATGTACTATCACTTGAAAATTCCATTAATATAACCTTATAATAAAGTAAAAATAGCTCAGCTGGCCATTTTTCCTGTCTGATCTACCTCACGTCACAAAAGACTGACAACATATTACACATGTGGCTAGATCAGAAATTTCTGTTTTTTCTTCTCTATTTCTAAAGTAGGTTACATTGGGTTTTTTTAAAAAAGAAGAAAAATCTATATTAAGGCTTTTTTGATTATATGCCATCAAGTCTGTGCCAATTCTCAATGACCACATAGTTTTTCTCTAGAACAATCTATTCCTAATCTGGTCTTTTGGATCTTTCAATAGCAACAGCAATAACACTTTGACTTATATACCACTTCATAGTGCTTTTACAGCCTTCTCTAAGTGATTTACAGAGTCAGCATATTGCACCCAACAATCTGGGTCCTCAGTGGTGTACCAATCACAGTGCAACTAAATCCATCTACTTTGCTGCTGATCATCCTCTTATTTTTCTCTTTTTCACCACCTTAGCAAGCATTATAGACTTCTCAAGAGAGTTAGACCTTCATGTAACATGTCTAAAACATCACAATATGAGACTGATTATTTGTGCCTCAAATGAGAACTATGGATTGATTTGTTCTTTGGTGTATTTCTTATTTTCTTGGCTGGTGTTAAAGTTCATAGGTATTAATGCTCTTCCTATCCTGCTTTTTCAAAGACCAATATTAAGGCTCAGGCTATAATTTTTGAAGAGAAGTCATGATTTTTGCAACTGTGATCCAAGAAGTTTCTAAGGGCAGAACAAATAACACTGGGGCTTGTCTACATTCTGCAGACTCAAGTTTTCCAGCTCTAATGTTTCAAGGTGCTGGTTCAAGGTGCTGGTGCTCATCTATAAAGCCCTACATGGCTTAGGCCTGGGGTACTTGCAGGACTGTCTGCCATCCTCCCATCATCCCGTGCGCTCTCACAGAGCGGGCCTCCTCAGGGTGCCGTCAGTCAAACAATGTTAGCTGGCGGCCCCCAGGGGGAGAGCATTCTCTGTGGGAGTACTCTGGAACAGTTTGCCCACCAAGCTTAGGACAGCCCCCAACCTCTTCCTCTTCCATCGCGAACTGAAGACGTGGCTTTTTCATCAAATGGACTGACCCATTGAGGGTTTTTTTACATTGTAATAATTTTAATTGGATTTTAATTTATATTTAATTCATTTTGTTGAATTTTTATCTTGTAAGCCGCCCTGAGTCCTTTGGGAGAAGGGCGGCATATAAATCACAATAAAATAAAAATAAAATAATGTAATCAACTAAATTCTTTCTTAGGTAGGACATATATTATCCCTGACACATATTTTATTTTCTTAAAGTACAAGTTTGTGTATATTAATTTAAAAATAATAATAATAAAGAGAATGCATATCAAAAAGGAACATAATAGACCAATCCCAATACAATTACATTGTTTGCCTGTTCATTTCTGGATTTTGTTTAAGTGTTTGCTTTAGACTTTGAAGTTCTAATTTTTTTAATCAAAATATTTGAAGAAATATTGTCCCCAAAGGAGTCTACCTGATGAACATGAAAATCACTGTCTGAGACCCTGTTCTCTGGACCATCACTAATAAGGCCTTTTCAATGAGAATTCTGTACAAGCACTAACAAGTTCTTTTCAATAAAAACCTTTCCCAAAGCATTTTAATTTTAATTGCCTTGCATCATTGGATTAATTTTACTGTGTTTTAGACTGATTGCTTTCTACTTTATTATGCATTTTTGTGTATTGTCTTGTGAAAGAAAATACCCTAAAAAGAAAATAAATAAATAAATAAATACAATCAAAATAAATTGCTGGGTCCCCCTATAAACTCATATAAATGTTTTCTGTGCAATCTTCAAGCATAAATCAAGCAGCTTGCCAAGAAGTGTTATCTTTAAAAAATATGTGACAAGCAAACATTCAGCAGGTGATGTTTCTCCTGGTGTGCAAATATAATAACGGCAGTAAAGCTACACCAACATAAGAGCTATGCCAAAAAAAAGTTGATTGGATAATCAAATAACTGCTAATATTTATTTCTTTTTTTTTTCAATATATATGACCTTCCGCTCACAACATAACTCTAGGCAGTAAACAAGAATTAAAATAAACAGTAATGACATCAAAACAAACTAAAAGACAGAAAAACCAGAAAGTCCAATTGCCTCTTGAAAAAGCACCTTTGGGACAAACTAAAACACACCACCCCTGGAATGGTGCACATATATCCACACGCTCATGAAAAACAGGCACACTTAATTTCACGACCTACTGCCAGGGGAAAAAATCAAGTTTTTAAGCCTTATGAGAAGGCCATCAGTCAGCGCCATCTGAATCTTGGTTTGTGCTGCTCCATAATAACAACACTTTGACAACAGAACCATATCCAGAAAGCACCTGTAACCATATCCAGAAAGCACCTGTAATGGATGGCTCAATACAAAGCAGGAGATTAAATCCACCCAATCCTGATTATTTCTTTTGCAATAAGAGTATTATAATTAAGAGTAATATAATTACTCTTATTGTATAATAATAATAATGCCCGGGGGGTGTGTGGCATTTGCCCAGGTTCACCTTGTGCGCCAGTTGCTGCCTTACTTGGACCAAGATGCCCTAAGCACGGTTACTCATGCACTAGTCACCTCCCGTCTTGACTACTGCAGTGTCTCTACCTAGGGCTGCCCTTGAAAACCACTCGAAGGCTTCAGCTGGTGCAGAATGTGGCCACACGGGTTGTGATGGGAGCATCCCAACGCTCCCATGTTACACCCCTCCTGCGTGACCTGCATTGGTTACCGGTTGCCCTTCGGGTGAGGTTCAAGGTGCTGGTTATTATCTACAAATCCCTTCATGGCCTAGGCCCGGGATATTTGTCAGACCCCCTGCAGCCAGCGAGAATCCCCAATTGCCCAGTGCGTTCCCACAGACAGGGCCTCCTCAGGGTGCGGTCGGCCAGAGAGTGTTGGCTGGCGACCTCCAGGGGGAGAGCTTTCTCTGTGGGCACACTGGCCCTCTGGAACCAACTCCCTTTGGAGCTCCAGATGGCTCCTGACCTTTGCTCATTCCGCCGCGATTTGAAGACCTGGTTGTTCCACAGCTTGGACTGACAGGGGTTTACTAATCAATTTTAAATTGTTTTAAATTGGAATTTTAATTTTTACTGTTTTAATGACAAATTATGCATTTTTACCATTGTGAGCCGCTCTGGGTCCTTGAAGATAGGGTGGCATATAAATTGCATTATAAAATAAAATAAAAATAAAATAAAATAAGAGTAATATAATTCTATATTACTCCAAACACAAGACTGGATGGTTCAGAAGAAAAATATTGGCCATAAGGAGTCTTGGTGGAGCAGCGGACTAAAGCGCTGTTAAGTAGCACTTAGTTGCCAGCTGCCTGCAATTACTGCACGCTCAAGGTTGACTCAGCCTTCCATCCTTCCAAGGTAGATAAAATGAGGACCCGGATTGTGGGGGTAATAAACTGACTTTGTATAAAAAAGAACACCGCTTAGGGCGGGCCAAAAGTCCTACTAAGCAGGTATATACAAAAGTATGAAGGCTATTGCTTAACGCATTGTAAGCCGCCCTGAGTCTCCGGAGAAGGGCGGCATATAAATCGAATAAATAAATAAATAAATAAATAACCAAAATCAACTGCAACAACTTAATAAGACACTATGATTCGAGATCCAAACTGCAACCACACAATGACCAACTGAGGTGCAACAGGCAAAAACAAACCTCTTGGGAGTGGGGAAATGTTTTCTAAATGCTATCATGTGCTTGTATGTGTCACTGAAACCTTCAGAAGATTGTTGGGATCATGATGAAGGAATTATAAAACTGCTTTTATATGTGGGAGATCACTTTTCTCTTTAAATATACCAACTTCAATGGAGAAAGCAATTAAGTTTGAAAGAGTTAGCAGTAAAAGGAAACCAAAGAACACAATGACTGGATACTATCAAAGCTGACACCAGCCAGAGCATAGAAAAACTCAAAGAAATAGTGCAAGATTGGAAAATGTGGTGTGATCTGGCCCTTAGAATCCTCAAGAGTTGGACTCAACTGAACGGATAACATCATCAATATCAGAGGTGAAATCCAGCAGGTTCTGACAGGTTCTGGAGAACTGGTAGTGGAAATTTGGAACAGTTCAGAGAACCAGAGCAGAAATTTTGAGTAGTTTGGAGAACCGGCAAATACCACCTCTGGCTAGCCTCAGAGTGGGAAGGGAATGGGGATTTTGCAGTAACCTTCTCCTGCCATGCCCACCAAACCATACCCACCAAGCCACACCATGCCCACCAAGCCACACCCACAGAACCGATAGTAAAAAAATTTGGATTTCATCACTGATCAATATATTTCTAATTATTCACTAGTTATTTAATAAGTAGAGGTCAATAGAGGTTATTTAATAAGTAGCAATATCTATGAGACCACCTTCTGCCACCAATAGCCTCCCACCGACCAGTTCGCTCAGGGTGCCGTCGGTCAAATTATGCCACTGGTGACCCACAGGGGGAGGGGCTTCTCTGTGAGGGCTCTGGCACTTTGGAATGAATTGCCCCCGGAGATACGTAACATCCCCGACCTTCGTACCTTCTGCTCTGCCCTCAAGACCCTGTTGTTCCAACAAATGGGGCTGACCAGCTAAACGATTTTAATTAGGTATTTTAATTTTGGGTTTTAAAATTAACTGGGCCAATTGTTTAATAATTTTAATTTTATGATGTTTGTGTGTTTTTGTTTTTATCTTGGCTGTGCACCATCCTGAATCTTGCGGGAAAAGGGCGATATAGAAATATAATAAATAAATAAACAAACTGCATACAAATGTAACATTCCAGTGTACAGATGCAAAGAGAATATAATGGAATTGAAATTAGGCCCAGGGGTTTATACTGTATGCTGACATACGCATACACACACACACACACACACACACACATTACCATGGTAGCAAAAAATAAATAAATGTATATTTTAAAAAATCCTTTCTCACTCCTATGGGTGATATGTGTTTTTCTCAGTCTCTAGTTCAGTTTTATCTTGTGGTTCAGCAATAAAATAAAGAAAAAAAAAATCTCTAAATTTCCTTTATTATGTTTTAGATATGCCACAGATCCACTTCAGTGCACACTTTAAATTGTTAACAGGAACTGTATCGTCAATCTCATTCTCTTTGCTCAGCTTGTTCACTAGGGAAGGGAGCAATATACTCCCTAATCCAGGCAGCTGTGATTTGTTAGTCCTCGTGGGAACAAAGCCAAGACACAAGCTCATCAAACAAAACAGAAAACTAGCTGAATCTTTTACATTCAAAAAAATCCTGTTCCAGATTTTTTTTGTTTCATAGGCAACAGGAATGAGTTTATTTTAGGCTATAAACAGACTACAGATTCTGATCTGAAATCAGTGATATACTGTCTATAATGTTTCTTGTACACACACACACACACTCAAATGGAATGTATCATGAGGCAGGAAAGGGTTCCCAAAAATGGGATGGCCAATTCTGTTCAACTGACATCTGTTCAACTTCAAATGTTCAATAGTCGCAGGATGCAAAAGGATAGTATTGAATAATGGATTTAGAATAGGTGACAAAATTTGGTCATCCAGAATTTTTTAAGTGATCAAGTCCTTACTTTCTTCCTCAAATTCCAGTAAAACTCTTAACTTTTACTTCAGGTTCAAACCCAGGCTGTAAGCTTTCCAGCTGACAAGCTTAGCATTTTTAATCATTGCACCCCCTCTCTTCTTTCCATTTCTTATGTATAAACAAATCTTTAAAAGACTCATCATTCAGTTCTGGTCAAGTAAAATCCATTACAAGCTGCTACAAAAGAAAAACATATATTTTAACCTTGGTTGAATAAGCCAACTTTATGTTCCTTCTTCTTATTTTTGTAAGTTTTGATATTTGTCCCTTTTAAGTAGTGCCCTCAGAGCTGGTTTCTTTTAATTCTCTCTTTATCTTTTCTCAGGAACTCCTTCATAAGTATAATACATCTCTTTTGTAAATCTACAATGAGATGGTTTTCCAAGTCATTTTATTTGTTATTTGTTTGTCCCTTTTAACTATTAAAACATCAGCCAGTTTCATTTGTAAGTCTTGGGTAACATTTCTGTCCATATTATTCTTGTAGTCTTTCATTTTAAAATCCATATCCAAAACAGCCTGATTATCAGTTGTATCCTCTTCTATATCTTCTTTCAAATCCATTTTTATAGTAGCAAAGAATCTTAAGAGAAAGTTCTGAGTATACTGGTGCTAAATTTTCTTGAATTCTTCCAGGGTTGTCATACTTTCCTATATTTTGTATTAGTGGGTCTCTTCTCCTTTAATTATAATCTTTTGTTCTTTTTTATTGCCTCTAGTGACCAGCTTTCAAGGTCTCACATCTCTAATCCACATTTTTTCCATGGAAAATTTATTATACTTAGATTCTAAGTCTTTATATGCTAGGATTTAAACAGACCATTCTTATAATCTTCATGGTAACTCCCTGCATGTGGAACATCATCCCTGCAGAGATAAGATTGCCCCCCACTGACACTCTTTTTCAAGGTCCTGATGACATGGGCCTGGGGACTCTAGAACCCCTCAAGTGGCTTGTTTCATTATTGTTGTCAGGGGGTAAGGTGTTACTGCTTTTTGCATTCTTTTTGTATTGGAATTTTATCCTATAAGCCACCCAAAGTCATTGAAAGTGAGTTGGGCGGTCACATAAGTTTTATTAAATATATACCCTGTTTCCCCCAAAATAAGATATCCCCTGATAATAAGCCCAATCGGGCTTTTGAGTGCATGGCAATAAGGCTAAGTGCTTATTTCACGGTTCAAAAAAATATAAGACGGGGTCTTATTTTCAGGGAAACACAGTAGTGTCAAATTATTATTTCCAATCAATCTGGTCCCTTAGTTTATTTGCAGTTTTTCAAAATCAATTTCTAACCACACTTTTGCTGTCTCCAATTTTTTTTAAAAAAAAATATTTAAGTTCTTAAACTTACATGAAACTTCTCTTACTGAAGATTGAAGGAGAATCCCTGATGTAAGGAAACTTGCCCTTCTGAAAGTTTTTAATATTACAAGAAAAAAACAATTATCAAGTCATTTCCAGAGGTTATGAAAAGAAGAAATAGGTGAATCCAGTGTCCTGGCTCTGAAGGCTCCAAACCATGCTAACATCAGAAGACTTCCTCCTGGCTCCCAAGCTCTGAAACCAGCTGGAGACTGCTGCTTTAGTTTCCTTGTTGGGAGCCTCTATGAGAAGCCCTTGTGAGCAATCTTGGTCTTCTCCTTCACCGAGAGAAGAGTTCATGGAGTTGATCCATTCTCAGGCTCCTCTTTCTGTCATGGCTGTTAACTCTGCTGCCTCTTCAGTCCACCATTGCTTCCCCAGAAGTCCTAAAATGAAGGTGAACTCACTAAGTGGTTTTGCAAACTTATCATTTTGAAGATCTCTAATAGCCTTATTATAACTAAATACATAATATTAGAAAGTGTTTATAAAGTGAGGTTAGGGGTTTGATTCCAAATAAGGAATGGTGAATGAGCACATCTCTGCATGGAGACAATGACTATGGTAAAGATCAAAGGACCAACAAGTATACCAGTCCCACAGAACCTCTCAGAATAAGGAATGAATGGAATACTGCTTCAAATAGCAGCTCCCTGTGAGGACACCACAGGACAGTGGTTTCCTACAGGTTTGATTGCCAGAAGACAAAGGGAATCATCATGTTCTCAACTGCAATGGAGTCTTTTATAGGCCACTGAGCTTGCTTTCTCATAGTTTCTGGAAATTATCTTCTTAACTAAATTAATGATACTAGAGATGTTCCAAATAACAAATTTGAAAAGCCACCTGGTTAGTTTACCATTATTCTTGAACAAAAGAAAAACTAACTATAAGCTTAAGAAAAAAAGAAATAGAAGCAAATGGCAAAAAGATAAATAAGAAATTAATTTTCAAAAATATACAAACAGGCTAAAGGGCTAGTAACATCTGGAATCTTAGGATTTTTGCTAAAAGATTGGGGTCAGACTAAATTAAGAAGCAATGCATTCATGCAAACATGTTTATTCTATCATACTAGTAACAAACCTTTGAGTCTTTATGTTTTCAGAAATTATACACTAGAAGGAACTAGTGACTCCATGCAGGCAAAGAAATGATTTAGAGAATAAGCGTTAGATTGTACAAAATCACAAATAATGTTGAGTCATTTCAAGACACTTTTGAAGAAGGGGAACAGAGACTTGTAGCTACAATGGCAGAAATGAGCCTGTGTAGCGTAGAGGGCTATTGCCTCCTACTAAAGGCAGCAATTAACACCAGCTGCCTGTAATTTCTCTGAGTTCAATCCTAGCCAGGCTCAAGGTCGACTCAGCCTTCCATCCTTTCTAAGGTGGGTAAATTGAGGACCCAGTTTGTGGGGGCAATAAGTTGACTTTGTATAAATATACAAAAGTATGAAGGCTATTGCTTAACGCATTGTAAGCCGCCCTGAGTCTCCGGAGAAGGGCGGCATATAAATCAAATTAAAAAAAAAAAAAAAATAATGTTTACTTATATGAATGTATTATTTTCAAAAGAAGAAAGCAAAATTATCAAAGAAAATGCTTTGAAAAACCTAAAGGATGAAGAGCTGAAACAAGCTTATGCAGATTTACTAGAAAATAAACTGTGGATTACAAAATAGAGATGGTATTTAAAGAGGAAAAATAAATGACAAACCAAAATTATAACCTGGATAACAGCTTCTTGATGAATCTGCAGAAAAGTGTTCCTAAACCCTTGAAGCAATTTCAAAGACTGAAAAAGAAAGATAGGAAGATCAAACCCTACAGCAGCATTTGAATGGATCAAAGGTTATGATTGTTAGAAGAAAAATCATGGAAATTAAAGCGAATTTGTTTGAATAGGATTAAAACAAGATATAATAAAAGTTCTGGAACCCTCCTATGGACTTTTTGCTGACAACTGGACTGAAACATTAATGATTGATGGATTTGCAAAAGATAACGGATGGGCTATAGGAAGAAAAGATATGCATGCAGCGTAATAAAGAGGAAAGAAATATCAAGGTTGCCTGTACTTGTGATAAAGATCAGAAGTTACTTTTTAACTACTTTTCTTTTTTAACCCTCCTCTTTTTTTTCTCTCCTTATATTTTCTATATTTTTCTTTTCATTTTCTCTTTCTTCTCCATTTGGTTTGATCTTTTATTATTTTTAAAGCTTTCAGTATTTTTTTTAAAAAAGTAAGGTTACTGAACCCAATGTCTTTTAAAAGGCTCCACCATGATTGACAGCATGATGGGTTTCTTTCAAATGCACTCAAACATGCAGGAAATCACCATCTCTTAGTCTCATCAAGAGAAGCCATCCAGAACACATGAGTGATTTTCTAATTGTTTGGAGGGGTTCTATGGAACCCGCCTACTGACTGGTCCTTCAATCATAGCCATGGCATCATCTCCACCCATTCAGATGTGTTAGCTTCCATTCCATTCCATCCAGCCTCTGACTCAACCCTTCCAAGACCGAGTGGCTGGGTTGCCGGCGTCCCGATATAGCCAGTTGGTGCCTTCACTGGCTATTGGGGGCAAGTCATTGGCCCCCACGGAGAGGGTGCGTAACTTGGGTGTCCTCCTGGATGCACGGCTGTCTTTAGAAGAGCATATGATGGCCATGGCCAGGGGGGCTTTCTATCAGGTTCGCCTGATACGCCAGTTGCGCCCCTTTCTGGATTGGGACTCCTTATGCATGGTCACTTGTCACTTCCTGCCTGGACTACTGTAACATTCTCTACATGGGGCTCCACTTGAAGTGCACCCAGAGGTTCCAGCTGATCCAGAATGCGGCCGCGCGGGTGATTGTGGGGGCGACATGGCGCTTCCATGTAACACTTCTGCACTGGCTCCCGGTGGTCTTCCAGGTGCGCTTCAAGGTATTGGTTCTCATCTTTAAAGCACTCTATGGCTTAGGGCCTGGGTACTTACGAGACCACCTACTGCCACTGATAACCTCCCACCGGCCAACACGCTCCCACAGAGAAGGTCTCCTCAGGGTGCCATTGACCAAACAATGCTGACTGGCGGCCCCCAGGGGGAGAGCCTTCTCTGTGGGGGCACCCATCCTCTGAATTACCCCCAGGATTATGACTGATCCTGGACCTCCGTACTTTCCGCAAGGCCCTGAAGACTTTTTTATTCCAGCAAACCAGGCTGGCTTAAAGAATTTTAATGGGTTAATTTTATGGGAAAGGGGTTTTAAATTGGGGAAGCCAACTTTATTTAATTATGTCTTAAATTATTTTAAATTTTATATTGTATGTATTTTAATTTTGGCTGTTCACCACCCTGAGCCCTTCAGGAGAAGGGCAGTATACAAATTCAATAAATAATACTAAAAATAATAAAATAATAATAATTTCTCACCCAGAAGTATCTTCTTTAAGTAGACATTATATCAATTTCTGGGGGATGCTGTTCCAGAGGGCAGAGGTAGCAGTGGAGAAGATAAACTTTCCTAGTCTCATGAGATGGCAACATTTAATTGAAAGGAGTGTCCTTATTCTGCTTCAGTGTATTAATTGGGCAAAAACAACTTGAGAGACAGTCTTTCAAATATTATTATGAACTATTTGATTATTGATTATTTCCTCTCATGAATTAGCTTCTCTGAAAGAGAAAAGCTTTCATACATGTTGTCTCTGGTGCATATTATTCTGAAGTATTATTGATCTACGAGTGACCTTCCTCATGTGTTTCCATATATACTTGAATTACCTAAATATATTCAGTTTATATTAAGCTACTATGCCAACAAGGCTTCTCTGTCAGCTCTTTTGTCTTATACAGAATATGAAATTCTCTTGAACCAAAATTGTTCTCAAAGCGGTTTGCATTATTGATCACTCAATTGAAAAGACCAAACATTTGTTCTCTCCTATTCTCCTATTCAATTATAATGAGCACAAGGGGCTCTGCAGCAAATACTGTACATCCAGCTTACATTCACAGATGAGGTTGTATGACAATGTATTTCGGTGATAAAAGCCTTAAGCTTGTATTTTTGTGAAGTTTCACAATTCAGTTGTGATATGACATCATCTCTGAAAAGACATAATTGGTAAGGCTCATTCCTCCACATCTATACAAATGAGTACAGTAATAATTACTAATGGTAAAGATACATTCTTATTTTTGACAAACGAAATATGTAAATACCATGAGGTATTGATGGTGTATTGAGGTGGTGATGTTAACTTCAGTTTCATAGATATTTAGATTTGTCTGAAAATTAGAAATATATATATTATAATCAGTTTGAAAGATGCAAGTTATTTCAGTCATTCCTTTTGTTATCTCTAAACTAGGTACTTCCTGACAGCTCTTGTTGTTTTGGATTCTGTATATAGAAATATTAATCCTCTGAATAAGGATATGGAACAATTAACAGAACAAGTAACAATTATATATTTTAGTCAATTAAGACAATACATAACAATGAACAGACCTTCAAATTGATTAAATCATTGCAGTTTGATGGGAGGTATGTTGGAAAAACACAGAAAGGTAAATCTATGTATAAAAAATTGACAAATACTATGTGGGGATCTGCCTCTGCAGAAGCTAGGTGTCAGCCCCACTCAATAGACCAGACCAAGAAATCAAGTCTATAGGAAGGCTAAAAGTACTTTTATTGAGATTGACTATAATAACTGAACTGTTTGCATCCGAATTGCTGTATTTTCTCCTCCTTCTTATACTCTTGTGAATTAGGAATGCATCTGTCTGAGTTATTTCCAAATCTTATTTACTTATTCAACAAATTTATATATATTGCTGTTCTAGACTTTTAAAAAATGTCAGCCTTTTGGCCTGGGCAACAGTTCCTGTATATCTGCATCAAGGTCATCTTCCTTATTCTCTATATTAGGTATCCAATCTCTCTAGTAGCCCAAGCTCAAATGGCCATGGAGGACAATGCCCAGAGACGAGAAGGAAGTAAGCAGGCCAAATAACACACCAGCTTGGAACTGAAAACATTCCAGGATTTGACTGTGTCATCAACCCCATTATCATCTGTGTCCTGTGTCCTAGATGTTATCTACAGCAAAGATGTGTTAGAAGAGGAGAGGAAACATTGCTTCATCCCAAACAGCTAAGGTTGATTTGAAAGGTGCCTCAGGAAGGGATGAACCTTTCCACCTATGGATGAAACAAAGTCAAAGTTATGAAGATGTGTCATTTAAGAATGATTACTAGAGCTTGGGGATAGGAAAAGAGCCCATATTAAGATGAACCAGCTTTTATAATGGACGTTACGGAGAAAAGATTCAAGGAGGCTATCGAGCTAATAGAAGAAAAAGCATAGCAACTAAAACATTGAGATGGGCAATAGATAATGGTTAGATGACTCCCCCCCTTTTTTATTGCGGTTTGGATTTGCCTTTCTCTTTCCTCTTTAAAGCATAGCAATCTTTAAAGCAATCATAAGTTTGAAGCAGGCAAAGGATGATGGAGGGATGATTTCATTGTGTTTGTTGTTGTTCTTCCCCTCTCTCCAACACACACCCTTCTTTTACTTTCTCTTTCTTTCTATCTTATCTTTGGTTTTTTGACATGGGATATATCCTATCTTATATGCTATTAATCGCTTGATAAAAGAGACAGAAGTTAGAAAGGAGGAGATATTAAAAGAGGAAGTCTTAAAAGAGGAGAGGTGTCAAAGAAGATGATGTTAAGTATTATTGTTATAATAGGATAATGTTACTATACTATTATTATTATGGTGATGATTACTCTAAAAAGATAATGATATTAATATTATGACTGCATAAATGTTAACCCACACAAATCAGATCGCACAGTTTGTTGAAAATTGGATTGAATGTATATAAATAAAATAAAACATTTTAAAAAAGATAAACCAGGTTTTGAAACATTAACGTTTTTTTATATGCAGATAAGAATGACATCAAGTACACTATCTTGAAATATAACAGTTTTCACATGGTTGAATAGAGTAGCACAATGATATGAGAAACCTGCATCACCATCCTGATGTCCTGTGAAGAGCACATTGGGCAGCTAGTGTTTTCCAGCAGTTTTGATCATTCACAGTATCTTCAGCATCATCCCAAGGGACATTAATGACCTTAAGATATTCTTTAAGTGTTTGCCGTCAAGTTTTCTGAGGCCAGCCTCATTTTCTTTTTGCTCCAGGAGGTATCTAATGTAGCACAATTTTTGGATTCCAGTCTTTAGGCACAAGTAAGATAATGGCCAACAAGCCACATTCAATGTTCATTCACAGTTCTTGATAGGTCTTCTAAATCGGATCTTTGTAGTACCTTTTTATTAATGATGTGGTCACAATATGAGAAGCAGAGGATTCTTCTCAAACAGTTGCTGGAAAACATTTAACTATTTAATCATCTTGGTTGCACATTTCCATGTTTCACAAGCATATATTGCAATGGTATAACAGCACCCTTGAAAAGTTTTATCTTTGTGGTAACACTTATGGTTGCCATAGACCAAATTGGACACATGCGTTGAAACACAACTGCTGACATTCCAATTCGATGGTTATTGCCTTTATCTATATCTCCATCAATAAAGAAAAATCACTAAAGAAACAGCAAGCAAACTGAATAAAAGCTGTAATACACTGACATTTATCAATCCCAGCTAGGACTGATACTGATCAGCATGCTATAACTCCACCCATTCCTTTGATTCATCTACATATGTCTGCAGTTACCCTCTTACTGACTGAAACATTAAAACAATGTTTCTTTTCTGAATAACTTCTTTCTGTGCAGGACTTTTACAGTGGGCATACACACGTAATAGGAAAGCTTTAATCTATTAGCCATTGTGTACATTCCAATCAATACAACATTTTTAAAGTGCTTAATCAGGATATATAAGGGAAACAATTCACAAAGAAACAAAAGAACTAAAAACTTCCATATAGTGCAAATATATTGCACTATATGCAACGTTCGGTGTTTGTTTTTTAAATTGAAAAACTGAAGTTACCTAATACACAAATTATAATTCAGAAGTAAGCTACCCAATATGAAAGTCAAATACACAGAAAAAAAATTAGAATACAGGGAAACTGAGATCCTTCACTGATTAGAGAATTGGAGCTCTCTATCTGCTTTTGTTTTGTTTTTATTTTTATCAAATGGTTTTTAACTGAGGATTTCCTGCTGGGTCAAGTGTTAAGGCATTTGTAATACTGTATGTATTTTGCCACTTTAATATGCCTGCTGTTGTGAAATCAATCTGATTTATGTAGAAAAATCACTTTCTGAAATTGTTTAATAAAATTTAATTAAAAGAGAGAAATGAGATATTGCTGTTAATCTGCTGCTGAGACACTTGCATTTGGGGACCTTCTGTCACACTAGCTCTGGGATGTTGATAAAAGCTGAGAGTCAAGCAGCTCCTCTTAATGAGCAAGCTGGAGGAGGAAGAAAAAAAGGAGGTTCAAATGATGCTAATGGTTTTGTGTAGGCAGTAGCCACTGTCATGATGCTCCCACTGGATATCTTTTATTTTAAACATAGAAACAACACCTTCTATTTTAAACAATACATTCAACTCATTGAATAATCAAGCATATAGCAAAAACGGGCTGTGGCCTCTAAAGTAGCGTTGCTCAATTTTGACAACTTTAAGATGCATGGACTTCAACTAGGGAATTCAGGGAGTTGAAGTCCTCATATCTTAAAGTTGCCAAGGTTGAGAAACATTGCTCTAAAGCAGAGGTGTCAAATTTGCCACGTCACGGGATGTATTGTGATGTTTTTCCCCTTCGCGGAGCTGGTGTAGGCATGGCCTGGGTATGATGCATCTGGCCCATGGGCTGCCAGTTTGACATTTCTGCTAAACGTAGATTTCTTTGAGGCCCACACTGATACAGAGACAATGCATACAGTTGCTTCAGCTAGATGGTTGCCCCTACCAACTGTTGCTCACTCTGAAGTATATATGGGTCCCTCGGTCTGTTAATGAATAATAATTCCCATTTGGAGAGGTACTTGAGAAACATTCTGAACTTCTTGACATGACTTCATTTCCTTTTCTCTCTCCTAAGAAGCTAGAGAACCCCAAGTATAATTGAAAATAGGGACTGTTCATCGTTGCCCAGGGGAAATGGAGAAACATGGTATATATAGATGATAGCTACTTGAAATGGAGAGTTTCCTCTATTTGAATAGGATTTTGGAAAAACAGATTCATGTGGAAGCTTTTGTGGATAAAAGCTTTTCACTACAAATGCAGTAATCACTTTTTCTATTTCATGGACAATGCAAGGATAAGTATCAGTAGCACACTTGTTCTTACTCCTCTGAGCATTCTCCAAACTTTCAATAATGCCAGAAAAAACTCTTGACTGGGGAGAAAGGGAGTAAGCCAATATGTATCATTTGGCCTCTGTGATAAAGGGAACGTATATTATTTTATCAGTTTTCCCACAATGCCATACTTCTTTGTTTTTTAGACTTATCATTCTTCTTGGAAATGCCTTCTAGATAGAGAAATCCTATTCTTGTTTTTATCACTGTCATGTTCCTTTATATTACTTTGGGTCCCTACTACCAATCAGATTGTTGATCCATCTAGTTTAGGACTGAATAATTGTAACTCCGCAGTTTCAAATAGCAGCCTTTCTAATAACACAGGTGATCAAACTCTTTTACCAAACTCTTTCCCTTCTTTACTACTGTGGCTTTCCATTGAATACAATAGCTAACATCTGTTTTGAGGATCTAACATTTAATCTCAAGAACACTGCCAAATTCTGCTTCAACCTTAGCATACTCCCATTTTTTGCAGACACAATAAAAATAATAGTTGTTGTTAATTGTAGATTCAAGTCAATCCTGACTCCTAGCCACTGCCTGGACAAGCTCTTACAGATTTCTTGGCAATGTTTTCAGAAGTGGTTTGTCATTGTCTTCTTCATAGGGCTGAGGAAAAGTGACTGACTCAAAGTCACTCTGCCCAAGTTAGGACTAAATTCACCACCTCCCATTTTTTAACCTGGTGCCTAAATATTGCACCAAACTGCATGCCTTGGAAAATATATTGAAAAATGGACTCTAAATCAAAAAGTATATCTAACCTCATGGACTTCATTTTCAGGTTTTAATAATAACATTTTACAGGAAAAAGACAAGGATTTGTTTTTAATATTTTATTAGTATTAAGTCCTTCCTATGCAGATGCCTGCAATCTGGATCTACTTTTCAAAAGAGTCAAAACCAAGATTCCCATTGGTGAATCTTACCTTCCTGTTCCTCCCCTGCTCTCCATGTACTAATGTCAATGGTTGTCCCGAGTATAAAAGCATCCATTTCTTTGCTTATTAACGAGAAGTATCTCTTCTGAAGAAACAAAGGTGGTAAAGAACAACTAGTACATTTCCCTCACTTTTGCTATATCTCTGAAGTACAGGCAATAAACAGCAGAAAAGACAATGATGCTGCTATTTGGTTTCTGCCTTATCAGCACAGGAAATTGTCTCCTTCTTTAGACTCTTGGTTATTTTTGTTCTGTAATGCTCGGGGATCTGTTAAGATAAGAGGCTCCTTTGAGAAAGGGCTTGGGGGACTTGTTAAAATTATCTCCTGCCTCTATGTAATGTTGTAAATACAGAGTGGGGGGGGGGGATAATAAAATAATACTGAAATCTCATCAGCAGCTTCCACCAGAGAAAACAGAAAGGCAATTTCATTCAACCACACAAATCAAACATTCTTTGACACAAATGCCAGGAGAAAAAAAAATAAGCAGGGTGCTTTTTCAACTGGTGAAACTATAGTGTGTTGTTTAGAATGCATGTTTAGAATGCATGTGAATACATATTTACACATAGAAAATCCCTGAAGACTTTTTAAAGACTGCCAAAATAAATTAATACTGTGGTCGCAGATGACCTCTAAGGTCCATCTTAGTATTATTATGCTTATATAGCAATAGCACTTAGACTTATATACCACTTTATAGTGCTTTACAGTCCTTCTCTAAGTGGTTTATAGAGTCAGCATACTGACCACAATAATCTGGGTCTTCGTTTTACTGACTTTGGAAGGATGGAAGGCTGAATCAACCCTGAGCCAGGCGGGACTGAACTCCTGGCAGTGGGCATAGTCAGCCTGCAATGCTGTATTTTAACCATTGTGCCACCAGGATTCCTATATAGTTTTTTATACAGTTTGTTCTGAAGAATATTCATCAAATTCTGGCAATTTAGGGTCAATTTTGGCATTTTATTTCAAGGCATAGGAATTTTCCATATATTATAATATAAATCTGGTTCTATATAATGCTGGTTTTATTCCTCTATTCTGTATGTTGCGAGGTCAAGTAATTCTGATTTTTTTCCAGCTGTTTTTACAATTCCACTTTTGCTGACATTATTCAGTAGTTTCCTTAAATTTTCTGTCTTTTAGGAAAGAAAAAGTTCTGCTTCTCAACCTTTTGTGGAAGATGAATTCTTCTGCTTCCTGATTTTTGCCATATTTTTTCCAAAACTTTCTTAAAGTTAATAAATGTGCTGCCTATTTGAATGAATTAAGGTGTGGAATGAAGTCAATGAAAAACATTAGATGCATTGTTTCCAAACACAAATGTTAGAAAGTGAACATTACTTCAGAATATTTTACTTCTGTCAAATAATGATGGCCATGTTTGCAGTCAACATAAACAAGACATAGATCATTTTTTTCTCTTTTCCAATCTTGTCCATTCAATGTCACATTTATGCCAGTCTATGATTTTAGTTCTTAAAATATATTGTAAAAAATTATACTCAGTACTATAGCATATACTGTAGTAAACATAGTTTGGAATGCATGTAGGTATTTGCCTAATAACCATATTTTTGCAAGCAATTTTTGCTACTGCAATTAATGCTGACCCAAGAGAGTGTTTTATTTCAAATTCACCTCTGATCATAAAGAAACAGGCAAAACTCAAGATGCAGCTACCTAAAATGTTTGATGGCTGAAATACTAATAAAATTCAGGCAGAGAGAAAAGAGTAAGTCACATATTATCAGGTAATCACTAATCATAATTTTGTTCCTCTTTGAACAAGTAACTATTCGTATAAATAACAGGAATCTGATTCAGTCCACCATTAATTAAAACTTTCAAAGATGTTGCATTTCCATGTATTCTAAATACAGGTATCTTGCCCAAAGAAGCAAATCATTTCATTCTTAAGAAAAAGTTTGATGTCCCTCATTTTCTTCTTCACTTCAAGATATTTCTGACATATCTCTCTTTAACAAAGCTTCTCCCCCTTTGTTAATAAGTATTCTTGTTGTATAACTGGTTCCTGCTGTTAGATTTCCTTCACATGATTGGCTCAGTTGATACCTTATCTTTTTAATACCCATTCATTAGCACAATAGTAGAGATGTATTTTAATTTACATAGAATCTAGATTATCTTTTCCTATTACCAGTACATCTACCTGTTATGAAAATGTATACGAATTTGACCATTCCGGTGACAGAAGATTGCAATTTCTCCTGAAAATGTTTTTTGTATTTTGTAATCATTTGGTTCTCTATCCACATGAGGAGTCATTCATATGGAAAGAGGGGCACAGAGGAGAGGAGATGAAAATTACAAATTGAAAATTATTTGGAAGAAGTCCGTGAGTAAGGCACTTAAACATCATCTTATTTTTTCCAAGTTTCTGCAGAAAGTCTGACTCCTGTAATAAATAGCAAAAAGCTGCTAGGCTTATTTTTATGCACGATTCAGAGCATTTTCCCCTAATATTTACTATATCTATCCTTTGCCCTTACTCCAGGAGCACAAAGCAGCATGGGGATGTTTCTTCACTATATTACTACTACAACCCCATCAGGTAGATTGGGTTGAGAAAGAGTAACAGGCCAAAGTCATCCTGAGTCTATGATGGATTTGAACCTGAACCTTTCCAACACCTTACCACTACAGCCTACTAGGTTTAGCTGGTGGCTGAGAATGTTAAATTTTACTGGAATTTACTAGGGCTCCTGTCAGCATTTAGTAGATTCTTTTTTTTTAAACTTACAATTCTTTTAGAAGGAAGTCTGCTTTTACCTTAATTAGTGGACTTATTCCACACTGCCTAGTTGCCTGACTGCTACAATAGGACAGCAATCCTTCTTTTGAAGGCAGAAGCAAACAACATCCACCATTACTCACCTCCCTCTCATCGCAAATTCAACCTTCAGCAGTATTTTCCTGACACTATTTGAAAGTAAGTTTTTCATTTTATGTCACCTCAAGTGTTCTTGACCATTTTGGCACTTTATTTTCTTACAAGCTCACCTCAGCAGTTTGTTAGATGCTTTGCAGAGGAAAGAATGTGCCATCCGCTGAGGCAATGCACTAAACTGATCTAAAAGCTTATAAAAAAACACGCTTTTCCATTATTATTAGTATTATTATTAGGATACAAAACGGGAAAGATTTTATTTTATTATTTTATTTCATTTTTTTAGTTTTGGTTGCTATGCCTGTATTTGGTACAGGGGTGGGTTCTACTTACCTTTACTACCGGTTCACAACGGGACTGTGCATGCTCACTCGCTTCTCTTGTGTGTGGGCGCACTTCTGCGCATGTGCAGAAGCTTCTGCACATGTGAATGCACAGAAACTTCCTGATGATATCTGGGTTGGTGGGCAGAACCTCCCGCCGGTTTTACTACCGGTTCTTGTGAACCGGCCCGAACTGGGGGCAACCCACCACTGATTTGGTAGTATAATAATAATAAACAAAGACATGCAAGTAGAAGTAGAATGACTGCAACAAAAGAAACCAAAGATAATACAAATAGTAATAGGTTCTTTGGATGCAATCCCAAAACCTGAGCACCATCAACATTGACAAAATCACCATCAGTCAATTACAAAACGCAGCAGTTTACATCTTGCTATGATACCTTTAACATCATCAGATAACAGTATCTGCTTATCCTAGGTCCTGGGAAACACTCAATAGGTGGACAAAACAGCCAAATCCAGTCTAAACATCTGGTTAACCATGTAACAAACCATAATTTATTAAGTGTATACAGGCAGTCCTCAATTTACAACAGATCATTTAGTGAGCGTTCAAAGTTACAACAGCACTGAAGAAAGTGACTATCGCTTTTCACACTTACGACCATTGCAAGATCTCCATGGTTTAGTGCGGGGGTGTCAAACTCACGTTGCCATTTTGTCATATGATGTATCATGACTTTTCCCCCCTTTGCTAAACTGGGAGTGGGTGTGGCCAGCACATGATGCATCCGGCCCGTGGGCCACGAGTTTGACACCCCTGGTTTAGTGCCTCAAGAACAGGTCATGTGATCAAAATTCGAACACTTGGCAACTGACTCATGTTGATGATGGTTGCAATATACCGTATTTTCCGGCGTATAAGACGACTTTCTAACACACAAAAATCTTCTCAAAAGCTGGGGGTTGTCTTATACGCCGGGTGTCGGTCTCCTGTAACCAGGCAGACCAGCCCGAAAGGCTTTGACGAGCCTTAAATGGCTCTAAGGAGCCAAGCTGAATTGCCTGCTGAGTTGCCGCTAATCAGCTGAGTTACACGCAAGCCCCCTGTAAAAGGGAAAAACTTTCCTTTTACACAACGCTGGCCATCCCAGCTGAGATTAGCAGGCAACTCAGCTGGGATCGCCAGAGCTTGGATGGCCAAGCGCTGTGTAAAAGGAAAAAACTTTTCTTTTACACAACGCTGGCCATCCCAGCTGCTAATTTTTGCCTGCTAATTGGTACGTAGCAAAAATCCCCCCCACCTCCAGCTTGCTTACCTTAGCTGCTAGCCACAACGCTTGCCTTGCCTTGCCTGCAATCCATTGCATCAGCAAGCAACTAAATCTCCCTGCCTGCTTGATTGCAGGCAGGGAGATTTAGTTGCTTGCTGATGCAAGAAAGTTGTGGACTTCAACTCCCAGAATTACTCAGCCAGCAAAGCAAAGCTGGCTGAGGAATTCTGGGAGTTGAAGTCTACAAGTCTTAAAGTTGCCAAGGTTGGAGACCCCTGTTCTATTGGGTAAGTTTTTTCCCCCTTTGGGAGCTTTAAAAAAAATAGTTAATTGGGGGGTTTTTTAGTTGTTCTTTTTTAGACCTAGCCATTTAAAGGCTAGGTCTAAGTTTTAGGCTAGGAAGTTTTAAATTTAGCTTTCATATAAAAATAAAAATAAAAATAATAAAAATAAAAATAAAATAAAATAAAATAAAATAAATAAAATAAAAATAAAATTTGTGCAACTTTCTGAGATTTAGTGTGTTTCTGTAGTGTTTCTAACTACACAAACTACACTACACAACACACAAACACACAAAATCTCACAAAGCTGTATGTGGAATTTTGTGTGTGTAAACCCACAATGTAAAAGTTGGTTTTTTGGGCTTTTTGTGGCTGTGTGAGGTTCCTGCTTATTGCAGGGGCCATTTTGGGTCTAGCACAGCTGCTTTTACATTGTGGGTGAGCCAGTTGATGTTTTTTAATTTTTATTTGGTGTGCATTGGAAGAGGGGTCGTCTTATACAGCAAGTATAGCCCAAACCCTATATTGTTACAGGAAAAGTTGGGGGTCGTCTTATACGCCCAGTCGTCTTATACGCCGGAAAATACGGTAGATTTATGAGGAGTGCAGTGTCCCAAGGTCATGTGATCACTTTTGAGACAAGCAAAGTGAAAGGGGAAGTCAGATTCACTTAACCATCATGTTATTAACTTAACAAATGCAGTGATTCACTTAACAGCTGTGGCAAGAAAGGTTGTAAAATGGGGCAAAATTCACTTAACAAATGTCTCATTTAGCAGCAGAAATTTTGGGCTCAATTGTGGTCATAAGGCAACGATTATCTGTATGCCACCCAACTTTAACTGTGTGTATACAAATTTAAGCTTACTTTGTATGAATATATATCTATTTATTTATTAAATTTGTGTGCCACTTATTTCACCACAAGGTGACTCTGGGTTGCTATATAAATATTTATATGTATGTGAGAGGATAGCAGCAGCCATGGAATTGCCCACAGGAGAATGATATCTGCACTCCAAGCTTGTAAATTGTGGCCAAAATCCAGGCACACTTTTCTTCAGCCAATTTAGATTTAAAATTTAGATCCCAAACCCAGAACAGCAGTAGATGAAACAGTAAAATCTATATATGCCCAGGGTGTCATTATGCAACCAAATAAGAGTATAGTGCCTCAAAAACAGGCTTGTATTCAAAATTACCTAAACCTTTTGGATATATGTTAATATTTTGCAATGATAACAATTAAAGCATCTTTAAATAATATCTCACAACTATTCAAAAGTCTTTAAAAAGCTCAAGAGAAGGCAAATTTATTTTTTGTGAAATTTTGTATTTTACCCACTTTTTAATGTGGCATTTTAAAGTATTTAAAAGTTATGGATATTTATTTTAATATGATTCCATTCTATGCCCTACCATGAGCGTCTCTGCATTTGTGGAGCAGCAGAGGTAGAAGATCTGGTTCACATCCTATTTCACTGTTGCTTGTATAAAGGGGTAAGAGACAGGTACCTTGGTCCATATACCAAACAAATGACCAATTGGGATCCCCATATCAAAACAACTTACTTTATGTGCAGCCAGAACCTGAAAATAACATTTAACACAGCACAGTACTTAAACAAAATAGTTTGGTTGAGATCTGCATATGTGGGACTCATTGGGGTAGATTGCAAGGGTGACACCAAAACATAATTTTATGTCATTTTACTCTATTTTATATATCTGTGTATCAAATTATATTGTATGTAATCCTATAACTATTGTATTTTACCCTATCTTTATTTTAAATTGTTTGTATAAGATTTTAATGGTGATACGTGTTTGCACCTTGTGCTTTGATATGGCCTATAGCAGGGGTCAGCAACTTGAGGCTCTGGAGCCACGTGTGGCTCTTTCACTCCTCTGCTGCGGCTCCTTGTCATTCAAAATATGCATCACAACTGGCAATGTGCGACACGTGATTTACTGAGCTTTTCAACCCCTGGTAGGCCAATCATGGATAAATCCAAGAAAAGAAAAGTTTCAGAAGAAAAACAAGAATGTTTAATTCAACTACATATGCTAGTTTTGTGGCTGCCCAAGAAATAGTCTGTGGGCATGGGATGGTTTTGTGGCTCCAGTGTTTTCTTTTCTGTGGAAAACAGGTTCAAATGGCTCTTTGAGTATTTAAGGTTGCAGACCCCTGGCCTATAGGCTAATCAATAAAGTTAACTAACTATTTTAATATGAGCATCTTACCTTTCCCTTCATTTTAACTTTACAAGAAATTCAGGAGATAAATTGTGCTGAAAATAAACGAATGACCCACAGTCATCTAGCTCTATCTATCTCTCTAAATAGAATCCAGTGTGTTACATCACACTATTGATTATTCAACTGCAATTATTGGAAAACAAAAGCTTGAGGGACAAAATGGGGCAATCATCTGCCCTACATCTCAGGTGAAACTCAAACTACCCATCCACAACAATCATCTATATGGGTCAAACAGCTGAGTAGCTTATTTTCTTTATGCAGACTGAACTAAACATGTATAAATCTAAACCTAGACTAATTTCAGCTGCAGGTAGTCCTCAACTTACAATGGTTCATTCAGTGACCATTCAAACTTACAATACCACTGAAAAAGTGACTTATGACCATTTTTCACATTTATGGCTGTTGCATGGTCATAAGATTCTGGATGCTTGGAAACTGACTCATATTTATGACGGTTACAGTTTCCTGGGGTCATGTGATCACTATTTGCAACCTTCTGACAAGCAAAGTCAATGGGGGAAGCCTTGTTACAAACTTAGCAACTGCAGTGATTCACTTAAAACTGTTAAGCTGTTGTAACAACAGTTGTAAAAAGAGGCAGAAGTCACTTAGCAAAATGTCTCACTAAGCAACAGAAATTTTGGGCTCAATGTGTGGTCATATGTTGAGGAGTAGCTGTATTTTTATTTTTGAAAATAAAGCAGAGCTCCATTGGAATTAAGATTCAGTTATTTGTTTAATTGTCCTTTCCATGTAGGGTGTGTCATTTTATGCATTTAAACCTCAGAATATGTTGTGCCAGTTTTGCCTAGAGAAAGAAAAGACCTTGTTGACCCCATATTCCAGCTCCTGGGAATTTGTCTTAAATAAAAAACAGGAACTCTCTTTATTATTAGGTGTTGGGTATGAGGTCTCAAGGAAACTAGGTGAATTACTACAAAGGCTTCTAATCAGCTTGTTAGCAATGGAATAGAAAAGGGAAACTGCATATTACGACTTCTCCAAATGAGCCAAAGCCTCTTTTTCAATTGCAACTTGACAGCTAGCTTTCAGCAACCCTAAATTATTCCATCACAAGTTGCAGCAAGAAGGTGAGCAACCTTGCACACAATCTACAGTCATTATAATTTCCATCTTTATTATCCACACTATACCAAGCATATTAAACTGGCTTTAAGGGAGCTTTTGTTTCGGGAAGTAATCTCTTTAAAAACAGCCTCTGCTTTCTTGTTAGTTTCTTCACTGCCATTTCATCGAAACAGTAAGCCTGCCACCTTTCTTTTAATTCTTAACTTGACACTAGATTTACTCCTGTACTTTGATATGGCTTAGTCGCTGAACCCTACTGTATAGGGAATTGGAACTGATTCCCAAATTTTATAATGCTCCAATTTGGTGTTACAGTATTCTCTCCAAAAAAAAAAAACCCATTGCAATTTGATTTACACATTTAATTTTGGGCACAGCTCCAAATTTACTTGAAGTTAATTTGAAGGGAAATTCAGAGCCCGGCCAGAAGCAATGGGCAGCTAATTATGTGATGCTACTATAATACAAATTTATTATAAAAAACTTTGTGACAATGCTGCATTTATTTCCTTCATCATTCTTCAGCTTCAAATCTGTATTAAAAATCCATGTGCTACAGAAACTCAAAGCTCAAGACCTCTATCCATAAAAATATGGTCTCTTTAATATATTGGGGGGTTCAAATTGTGTCTACAAACATTTATTGGGTTTCTGTAAGAGGAGGAGGAGGAGGAGGAAGAGGGGGAGGATCATTCAAACATAGCCAATTTTCAGTCATAGGAGCTTTGCCTTTTGATCAGTTCTAGGACTTTCTATTTTTTATTAATAGCTTCTGCAGCATTTTAAACATTTAAAAAAACCCTGTAATATATTATTCATTCAGTCTTTGGACTCATTTTTTTAAAAGACGACTGGTAATAGTACTGAAGATAATAGGTCAAATAATAAATAAGTAAGTCAAATGCAAACCAAGAGACCAGAACGGTGATTGGAAAAGAGTGCAAAATGCTTGCTCCATATTTTCTGGAGCATGATTCAGATTTTTCTACATGTTTACTACCACATGACAACTATTTATCATCAAGCTGGGCTGGCGTAACCTCCACCCCCCTTAGATATTTTTAATTGTAAATGGATTGTAGTCAGGAGGTTTTAAATTTTGGGCCAAAATTTGTATAATTCTTTTAATAATTTTAAATTTTGTATTGGGATGTTTTTTATACTTGGCTGTGCACTGCCCTGAGTCCAGTAGGACAAGGGCAGTATACAAATTTAATAAAAGAAATAAAAATAAATAAATTGATAAAAAAAAATTTCTCCACAGTCAATTGACTAAATCCAATGCTAACTCAAGGCTTCTGTAGACACCAAAATATTTTTTCTTCTTCTATACACACATATATGCAATAATACATATAGGATGACTGCTATAGAGTTTGACTGAACACATTCTCCTCTCCATGCATAGACCCAGTAGTGCTCCTACAATACCTCTGTTTGCCAGAATAATTAAAGATTGAGATATGATTTATGTGTTTTTGCTGGTGCTACATGAAGTGCTGCAAGACTTTTCTATTAAAACCTAAGCAAACATATCAGATAAGTCTAGGTTGCTGCTCAGCTGAAACTGACTGTTTCAGGCCTTGGTAACAGCAATGAGAAGCAAATGTAGAAGGTTCTACCAAATGCGGAGCTAAAACAAAATGAAATCTAGGCCAGGAAATCAGTCATGAAATTCAACTGTATTCAAATTCAGCTGTATTCAGAAGGAACTTAAACTTGACTTCAAACATGTGAAAGAAGGCTCTGTAATCACGAGTTTCATTGCTAGAAAAAGCCACTGGTTGACTAAGAGAACAGAATTGAATCTGCAACACAACCAGTTCTTACAATTACTACAATTACTGCTAAAACGTATAACAGGGTTATGCATATGCCTGGCCCTTCAGAAACAAAGATGATGGCAACTGACGTAGGTTTTAGATGTCTATCAAAGTGTCCCTACCAATAAGTGGATTCTCACTATGGATCAGAAAGACATTGACTCTGTTTGCATTTTAATGCAAAAATGTGGATACTGCAGGAACACATACCAGAAGTATCCATAAAAAGACAAGTACCAAAATGTATTATTAATGGGGCCATGTTTGCAAATGTTCAAAAATGAGCATAGTTTGAGAAATGCACACAAATAACATATGCATTTTTATGCAGGCTTTTTTTCTTAAGAAAAGAAATTGCAAACTGAGGCAGAAAGGAGGTGAAATGAATGTAAGACTGGGGGAAAATTAAAACCTAACTACAAAGTTGATTGTCGCTCATTTCTTACTGATGTGCTTGAGCTTGACAAGGAAATTTTTAAATAAAAATAAATATAAAACTTTTCTTTCAGAAACTAATAAATTACAGAGTATACTTTGTTTTCTACATCCTAATCATGGACATACTGATAAGTAAATACTCCAATAATCCTTCCAAACAGAAAAAGAACTTTTAAATTTAAAGTTGTAATCCACCCGGACTCATCTTGTGGCAGCAAACACATTTAATTAATAAATAAATAAAAATAAGATAGTATTAGCACAGAAAAAAGCTTCTACCTGATTAAGAGTCTCTGTACTAAGGTTTTTCAAATTGTGTTCTGCAGAATACTAGAATTCAATAAGAATTTGATGGAATTCTCTGAGAGTCTAAGGAGAAAAATCATTCAAATGCAGCCAATTTTCTTACAGGTTCCATGGCCTGAAAAAGTTTGAAAATTATTTCTGTAGACTAATTTAGTGTATAATATTATTCCTTAAACAATATCATATCCACAGGAGCAAAAATAAATAGCAGCAAAGACCCTTTTCTCTGGAAATATGTATGGTTACTATCATGAAAAAAAAATCTATACTCTTTAAAAAAAATCAAAACAGGAAGATCCACCTAATTATAAAAAGAACTGGGAAAATGTCAGGTTGGTAGCTATAAAACACCTCATCTCATTCTTCATAATATTATACCTTTTATTGTATTATACTAAACAAATCAAATCAACAAAGCCTTATTAAAGGAACATGTAGAATTGGGCACTAATGCAAAATAATTGTCAGTCATGTCACAGAGAAAAATTCCTCCCCCTATAAAGTGTGCATAGCATGCATAATTGATGGACCACATCCTCCTTAATAAACTTGCATTTGTACAGATGTTGAAAGATATGAGGTCAGGAATGCTCAGGACCCCAAATAATGCCTTTTCCTGTGAAGCTAACAGAGCATAGAAGAACAAAGTCTCATCCAAACAGACATTGCATTTCTGGCATTTCACTGCTCTACACCAACTGGGAATCAAGCTTCACAGATCCTCATTGCCTGCCAGGTAGTGTTTACTATTTGATTAACTAATGGGTCACACTCTAACACCACCTGATCTAGCAGGGAAGACAGGACCCAAGAGAGAATCAAAATAATGGCATTATTTTCTTTGGGAGTCTGGCTGCTGCAAGATATACCACCTCATTCACGGCAATACAATCAGTCATACCAACTCTGTGTTGCTAAACTGCTCAAGTATTAATTAAAATCGCAACAACATTCCAGCTGAGAGAGGAAATACACTGAAGGATGAATGAGTGAATGGATGCTCTTCTCTATCCACTCAGGCAGATTTTCTTCGGCTGATAATACTGATAATAATAGACTAGAAGAAGAAGCCTATGTAGTAAATTAATGTGATACTAGTCTATACTCTTTGAGGTAAATTTGAAAAACAGAGTGCTGTTGTTTATAAATTAGATTAATGACTTTTGAATGAGTAGATTTATTAATAATTATAAAGCACAAGGAAAGTCTTGATCTCAGATCTCATACACTTTATCAACCATATACTTTATCAACGGGGTTCTGTTTTATGAGAGATATTTAGGAAATATTAGAGTACTTTAATTTCAGTTTTCAGATTTCTTTAAGCCTTGGTATCTTTTAGTTTAAAAAATGTAAACCCTTGTCGAGAGGCCATGTTCTACTGATAGAAAATTGGTTATGTTCAGCTAAAATGGTGTTTTGGGAATAAGACATGTTGATCATGCAGCATATTGAACAGTTACATGCCAGAAATGTTATGCTTTCCCTGATCACTGCCTCTGAAAAAGTGCAACCTGAAGTCATTTGATCTTTACTCAGTCATATTTTGCTCAGATTGAGGATCCAGGACAGGAGATGAACATTTTGCAGAATATGGCACAATGTTATTGCCCTCTCTTAATGTCACATTGAATTCAGTGCTGGCTCTTGGCCAGCTGCATACCTAGCAGCCACAGCAGAGAACAGGCCCACAACTCTTCTACTGGCAAATCAGATTCCTGCAGTTCCTATTATCCAGAAAGTAACAAGCCCACTCCATGAAAGTGATTTGGATCAGGCATTTTCTTATCGTCAGTAAATTGAAACACAGAATTAGGGAGAGGCAAAGTTTATAATCTCCAAATCAATTTAGCATAAGATCTTTGTTCATTTTTCACGTGCTTCAAATACAACCCATGCTCTTAATTTCACCATCACCATTTTCTCATGTGATGTGGTTAGATTTTTTAAAGCATTATATATAGTTACAATTGCTATAATTATAACTACCAGCTTTAAAAAGAGGGGGAGAGTAAAAGACAGAATAGTTTTGGGAAAGGGTTCAGTTTTTCCTTCATGATCCACTGTCCTGTTATCAAAAATGGTACAAGATCTGAGGAGAGAGACTGGAGGAACTAAATATGTATAGCCCAGAAGACATCAGGGAAGAGGATTACATGACTGAAACTTTAAGGGTGTGAATAAGGTTCTAGAAAGCAGTATTTTCAATATTAAACAAAAATCAAGAATATGGGGTCATAACCTCAAACTGAGAGCAGGGAAGTTCAAAAGTAATATTAACTTGGAACCAACTTCCAGCAGAGGTAGTGGTCAATCATCACTGAGTATAAACATGCTTGGGATAAACACATATGGGCATCATCTGACAAAAATTAAAAAATAAAAATAAAAACAATAATTCAAAATTAATTAAAGATAAAAAAGCTGGAACGTCAGACTGGATGGGACCGCTAGATCTTTTTCCACCATCGGTTTTTTATGTTTCTGTGTTTCTATCTGCACCTTCAAAAGCGAGAGCAACAAAAGTACAAATCAAAATTACACAAGGAATAATAATATAGTCATTAGAATGCTAGAGAAAATAAAAAAAATATCTCAATCTATTTATCACTATATAACCTTGTTAGAATAAAAAGATCACTGCTATTTTTCTAGTGGGTGTGCTCTTTGATGTTCATTATAAAGATAATAGAAAATTTTGCATTACAAATTTATGACATATGTGCACTTGTTTGCTTATCTTGCATTATTCTGCATTTGAAAGGCTGAGGTTGCCACTGTCTGAAAACTACGCTTCAACAATACCAAAGCATTTGAAAAATCATTCAAATGTGATTCCCCAGAAGGAAGGCCTCAGTTTTTTTACCTCTTCCTCCTTGAAATCTTGGATTTTCAAGGATTGTACATTCCCCACACATTTTTGTAATGTAGTATATATTCCATAGACAATGATACCTGTCTTCCAAAACCAAGAATTGCTAAGAAATGGGGTGGGGGAGTATAACGGAAGAAAAGAAGAAACCAAAATAATGTTACAAGTACAAGAGAATGGGGAATAGAAGAAAAGAAAAATAACCCAGAAAAAAACCCAAGGTAAAATGTCCATATGATGAAAAAACCAAAGTAGTAAAAAAAAAAAAAAAACAACAACCCACAAGGAAACCCACAAAGCACAAAAAGAATAATTTCAATAGCCCCTGAATGCTATCAAGTTACCAGATCAATGCAAAAGTCTACATGCCAGGCACATTTCATCACTGGAGGACCTGGAACAAAATGGAAGATTTACTCGTCCTGCCCACCTCTGCCCTCTCATGGCCATTACCTTCTCCGCTGACTGTGATGTCCCAAAGAAGATAGGAATGAAGGCTAACCACACAATGCAAGTAGTGTACATGGTAAACCCAATGGGCTTGGCTTCATTAAAGGTCTCAGGAACCCCACGGGTCTTTATAGCATACACTGTGCAGGTTACCATGAGCAGCATGCTGTATCCAAGCAAACAGATGAGGGATAGGTCAGAAATGTCACACTTAAGGACTCCCCGGGCAAAGCGGGGGTCTGTAGTCCGCTGGTCCTCATAGTCGATGACAGAGTGTGAAGGGTCCACAATGAACCAGATACAGACCCCTAGGAGTTGCAGAGATATGAGGCTGAAGGTGATGACCAGCTGGGAAGCAGGGCTGATTAAGCGTGGAGCACTGACCGACTTCTTGCCCTGCTCAAAAATGCGATAGATGCGATTGGTTTTGGTCAGCAAGGCAGCGTAACTGATGCTCATGCCCAGGCCCAGAAAGACACGCCGCAACGAGCAGGTGCCCAAGTCAGGCTCAGCAATCATCAGGAAGGTGGTGGCATAGCAAAGAAAGATACCCGTCAGCAGCACATAGCTTAGTTCCCGCCCTGAGGCCTTGACAATAGGTGTGTCGTTGTAGCGCACAAATGTCACCACCACAAAGAGGGTGGCAATGATGCCCACAATGGCAATGAAAACTGGCACCACAGCCCAAGGAGAGCTCCACTCAAGTTTAACAATGGGGATGGGGATGCAGCCCGTGTGGTTCTCATTGGGACGCTCACTGAGACGGCACACCTTGCAATGGAACTCATCTTGCTGATATTGGTATCCATCACAGCGCTCACAGTGCCAGCAGCATGGGATGCCCTTCACCAGCTTCTTCCTTTCGCCAGGTTTGCATGGCTGGCTGCATATGGAAGTGGGCACACGATTGCCTCCCCCAGGCCAATGCAGGCGCTCCATCTGCAGAAGAGAGAGAGAGGGAGAAAGCAAGAATCTCAGCAACCTACCTAAGCCTGGGTCAGAATAAGAGATTGGGCCAAATGTCCTATGCAAGTAGCACAAAATGGTTGCTTTTAATCAATAGTTTATCCAGTTAATATGTGTGCTGCTCCTTATTTGCAGTTTTTCCTGCCCTAAAGCTGAAAGATTTGTTTTTGAAAGCCTATAGAAATTCTTCCTCTCCCAAGACAGACCCTTGAGTTTTGCAATTCACCTGCTGCAGCCTTTTACTAACTGGGCCCACTCACAATGACCTTTCTAAACTACACTAAACAGTTCAAGTTCTGTACTTTTCCACCTCTCATTGTTGCTGCGTAATCTATTTATCTTTTTCTCCTTCTTAAGGTTATTTCAAAGCTGTAGGCACACACGGTCTGATTGATTGTAACTCCCACTTCATTTGCTATATTATTTGATTTTATTGTACAAAGCTACTGAGCCAATTCTGAATACCTGCTCATTAAAAGGGAAACAAAAGTTTGCATACAATTCCAAAATTCTTTACCTAAGTTTCACTTGTTGAATGTTAATTTCAATATTGAAATGAATCGCTCTGGAATAGTTGAGGTCAAGGGTGAGCACCTTTAATGATTTAAAACAAATGGGGAAAAGCAAATATGTTATATTTATTTGTCCTTGGGACTGAACCAGTAGTGGGATTCAGCCAATTCGCACCACTTCGGGAGAACCGGTTGTTAACTTTCTGAGCAGTTTGGCAAACTGGTTGTTGGAAGAAATCATTAGGGCAGAGAACCGGTTGATAAATTACTTGAATCCCACCACTGGACTGAACCTTTAAATTTTATGTTTATTTGGTGATACTTCCAATTGCAATATTTTTTTGCAGCCTACTCTTAAAAATGTCGTTTGGATAGCTAGAAATGGTGTACATTGGATTGTATTATTGAATGAAATAATACAGCAGTGTGAGAGCTAAACTCAAATCTTGTTCTGTATGATCTCTCTTTGATGTCTTTATACAGATAGAATGAATAAAAAAATAAGCCCATTTTGATCAATGTTCTTGATTTTATTGGGTTTCCTGAGTACAGTTGTGATTCTTACTTAAAATTCTGAAGTTGAAAAGACAGAAAGTTAACCCCCAGAAATGTTCAGATGTCTAAACACAACAAACTGACTTACTTTTAAGTTTAGATGATCTGCCCAGTGCCCAATAACTTTATACTCGGGCGTAGCATTCTTGATCTGGTACTGATAGATATCATAGCGGCCTGGAGCATCTCCGTTCTCATTAAATGTCACTGGGGTTCCAGCAATACCTACAAGAAGCAAAGTACTTAGTTCCAGAAAGAAAAGCGGAATAAAGCACACTTGATTTATCAAACGTATATCTAATTTAATATGTAAAGCTATCTTGCAAAATTGCCCAACAGGTGGGGTTGTTTTTGTAATTTTTTGGACAACCTCAAAGTTTACTAGCTGTAGAAAAGCATAGGAAAGTGCTGCAAAGGAGTAAACATACATCAAGAAATAAAGAGCAGAGTGACTCTGAGCATCTGATTCAGACCAAAACTCCGTTCACTCTGTTCTCTCACACTAAAATCTACTCTTTTTTTTTAATTTTTACATAAGCAACTCATCTTAGAAAGCAAGAGCCTTTTAGTTGCCTTTTGCAGATCTTCTAGAAATCACATCCAGATTTACCAGTAGTTTCTTTGCTAGAAACAGACATATAGAAGACAAAATAAGAGCTGCTACCCATACAAGGAGGCCTCATTTGTAAACTAGATAAATTAGGTTTCTGTAGCTTTCTTCCTCATGATCTTCTATCCAGGCATTAACCAAATCTGACCTTGCTTAGCTTTTTAAGGTCAGCCAAGGTTATCTAGATATTACTATGCCCATCTAGACCCTGCCAAGTTATATAATCCTTACTATTTAACTCTATAATCAGAGAATTAGGAGTTTGTTGTCATATTGGATGCCAAAATCAAATTGGTTTAAAGTAAGCTGTAAATGTTAATGTCAGATCAGAAAAGAACATCCATTCCTTTTCTAAATCTCTCCTGCAGTGTCACAAAAAGCAGAGTGTTTGATGACATACACAAAATTAGAAGGCCCTTAAGACTTGGGTGTCCTCCCACGCATGCAGGTTGGGAGATTAGGTGGCCTGTGAGTTATTGTTAATTATTGCTGATGGTTATCCTCAGCTGACATTCTTTTGATTTTATTCTTGTTGTGTAGCTTTTACTATTGTTATGACAACAATGTTTTCAACTGTATTCACCACCCAGCATCACTTGTGCAAAATGGGCAGCCACATGAATTGAATAAATTAAATTAAATCTCTGAGCAACTTTATAATGTAAAATGAGTATACTGACAGATATAGGGAGCATAAATCTATGTCATACCAGGGTGGGTTGCTACCGGTTCACCCCGGTTCGTGTGAACCAGTAGCAGCGGTGGCAGGAGTCTCCGCCCACCCGTCCAGACGTCATTAAAAATGCTCTGCGCATGTGCAGAACCTTCTGTGCATATGCGGAAGCACCGCGCACTCGCAAAGTGAACCAGTAGCGCCAGGATTTGAATCCCACTACTGAGCCATACCCTGTTAGTTCATGCATTTGGTACCAATGGTATAAACTTGATCAAATTTTGAGCATCTAAATCCAAAGAAAAAGAAAGGTCCTTTTCTTGACAGTCAATGAGTTCCACTTTGTACATAAAAACAGCTTTCAAAAGGCATTAAACAGACCTGCCATCAGATCTGCCTGCATATAATTACATTGCTCTTGGATATCCAGGAAAATGCTCTCTGTCTAAGTCATTGCACAATAAATCCATGCAAAATGCTGGCCCATAATGAGCCTACAATCATTCATTTACCAAAAGTGGTAATCCCAGCTCAGCATTCAACCACATAAATGGAGACAGAAAATAATAACATATTTTACTATGTTAAGTGAATCTTGAAGGGCTAATATCATGAAATGAAAGAGCTGAAAAGAACCTGGAGATATGGAGAGGTCATGAAGAAGTGTCAGGACCTGATTGTCTTCAGTTCCAAAACTATGCGGTATTTTAATATCTTTATTTTCTTCTATACTTTTCCCTGTTGTCTTACACTACCAGCATGATGCAGACTGGATCTCAAGGTCAGATCAAGGAATGAAAAAAGAGAGATGGATCTCTATTCAATCCATGTAGCAAACCTGACTAGATTCGCGGTTGAATTTTCAACGCTGCTCCTGGGACAATCCATAATTCTGAATAGTAACAGGATTGCTTAATGGGCACTCAGGAGTTTGCATGACACATGACAGTGTTGCTCCCACATCTCAGCATCTGATGCTTGAATGTCTTAAAGCTGCCTACTGGGAAAGCTTGCTGGTCCCCACAAATGCTGCCCCTTCTAAATATGACCAGTGTTTCTTCAGTTCTTTTATATTACCTCTTCCTTCTTAGCACAGGTCATAATAGACTCTGGAGAATGGTCTCATCAAGACATATTAAAATTAACCTCACTGTAGAAATAGTAGCAAAACAATAGGGGAGCCGTTGAACATGTGCTTGTTGATCTGCAGCAATTAGTAGGTGATAATGTTGATCTCCCTGTCATAAAACACCTTTGTTTTCCAATTTCTAAGGACCAAATCTTCATTAAGGAACTCCCATAGAAGCAAGTTTCAGTGTGGTTTTGTGCTTTTTTTTGTTCTCCTGGAGATAAACCAGTGATGTAGGAAGGTTTTGTTGTCTGCTTATTTTTATATATTGAGCCAGGAAGAAAGTTATAAGAACCAAAGCAGGCCTGACAATGACATCTCCCCCTTTTCTACCTCTGTTTGTATATCAAGTGTCAGGACGGAAGTCTAGCAATCAGATGAACTCTAGCAATCTCTAGGAAGTTTAGCAATCATTCATTTGCTCTCTTGCTCAGGTATTACCTTCTCAGGTTGATAGTTTCTCCTATGTTTCTTTATTTTCCATCTCTCATCCACTTCTAGTATGAGAGCTGGAAACAAAGAAATGAGAGTGGAACAACCAAAAGTAGAGAAGGAGTAAGGATGGTTGCACTACTCATTACATTATATGGTATATGGAGGGAGGGCTAAAATTAAAATTCAATGCCAACAACATGGTACATTAATTTGGGTGGACTGTTTCAGCCCTTTTATGAATAAACAGAGGTCAGTTTATACTTTATAAGGTGTAGGTACAATATGTGATCCAACCAAAAATAACAATCCTCTCGGCTGTGTACATTTATTTCTATAGTGCTAGCTATTAGTATATTTTGAAAATATTAATTTTTTAAGATGACTAAAAATTCTTTGTTATCAGATTCCTATGCTTACATGTACAGAATCTGGTAAACCATATTACCGATTGGTATGTGTCTGTAGTTCTGTCAGTCCTAATCTGAAGATGTGCTTGAATAGACATTTTATCTATTCATCAAAAATTTTCAATGACATCTTTTGTTGTCTCGCCAATACCAGTATCAAACTAGAAGCCACTCTATCCTCTTATACGGTTAAGTGGCTATATAACTTCAGGTTTTAGTGAAATTAAAAAAAGATTACTTCCAGTGAAAACCTCTTTGTAGAAAATGTTGGAACATGATGCATTTGTTATAAGGAACAAGACTGGTGGCCCACTGCCCTCTAAACTGTTCAGTTGATCTTCTTACCATGACAACATGCTACACAGCAAGCTGAGAGGGACAATGTCTGCTATTCCAGTTTTTGCTCTGGGTGCTTTTTGCAGACAGATCATTATCATTGATGAATATTTCAGTGATCAGCACTAATATCTCTGCCACTCATGTGCAAAGGGAAAGGTCGCAGAGGAACACCAAAGGATGAAGTCTGTTGGGGAGAAGGGGCAGGGTAGAGTGCAAGGCAGTTCTTCAAAACAAAGGCAGCCAGGGCCTGATTAGGCATTTGTGCCATCTGTTCAGTGCCAAGAAAGCACTGCTAAGAGATTGAGAACTGTTACTTTTGCTCACTCCTTTGATTTTCTGTTTGCATGCTTGCATGTATATTCATGATATAAGACAACTGCACAGGGATATTCTTTCAGATCTCAATGAAAGAAAAGTATAGAATATTGAAAACTGCAGGTAACTCAAATGTCCACTTCTCAGGTCTGGAAGATGACATAGTTCTACTCAAGTTGGTCTTCATCGGGGCCAGAAGTCAGTCCCTCTTCCTTTCATCTTCTTCTTTTGCTGGAGAACAAAAACCATGCTCCCAAGGAGAAACAAATGGTTATGTACCTCCCTCTCCCTGTATCTATATCTCAGGAGTGAGCAGTGGGTACAAAAGAAGATTTCTTCAGGCAATAAAACACAGTTGTTTATTCCAAGATCTTCTCCATGTATGGATGAGCTTGGAATTCAGAGTCATAGAAACAATCTAGTTGCTACTCTTCTTTATCCACCTTTTTACAGATTTCTCATGGAGTGGAAAATATAAATGGCCTCTAAATCAGAGCATCCAAAAAGCCATTTATCCATGTTAAAATGGGAAGCTTAATCACATGTGCATTTGTAAAATATTTTTGTCCTCACTTTTGTCTTAGAGGTGTTTTAAAATATGCCTAATATATAAGACAACTTCAATGAAGAAAAGCTATTCAGCTGTAGGAGCAAATGGGCACTCTCAATCATATTAAGGGAAGTTTATGACATACAGTAGAATGTGACCAGATGACAAGTATAATGAAATCTTTAGTTACAGTGATTTGCTTAATGAGTTGCTTCAAGCCAAGACTTTTTGTTGTTTCCCCCCTTCCCCTCCAAACTTCACCTTAAAACAAAATCACACAAATTACACAAATAAATCCCAATAACATTAGGAAACAGGAAACTCAAATAACCAGCTAGGAAGAGAATAAATAAGGGAGACAGATTGTAAGGGGATTGCAATGGAAAGATAAATAGATGTAATAAGTAGGCTGAAGAAAAGCCCATATATTAAAAACGCAATGTAAGAATGTGGGGAGTTTCTAGAAGATGTAAAAGAATAACTAATTGAGAGAGGACATTTTTTTTATCAAAGAAGATACTTTATTAATGAGGGAGGAATGAAGAAATGAGAGCTATTAAGAGAGAATTCCTCATTTAGATAGAACAATGATGGAATAAGAGCCTTGGGGACATAGTGATTAGAATGCAGTATTGCAGGCTAATTCTGTCGACAGCCAGGAGTTCGATTCTGACCGGCTCAAGATTAACTCAGCCTTCCATCCTTCCAAAGTCAGTAAAATGAGGACCCAGATTGTTGGGGGCAATATGCTGACTCAATAAACCACTTTGAGAGGGCTATAAAGCACTATGAAGTGGTATATACGTCTAAGTGTTTTTAATGTTGTTAATTTTAGATATAGGTTTTCTCCCGGGGATGCTACAACCTTCTTGTAATCCAAACAAGACAGCTTCAGAATCCAAGTGCCCACACATCCAGATATTTAGATGCAAATATTTGGGAGTAAATGGTTTCATCTACCACAGCACAGAGATTTGTTTTTTCAAAATTATTCGATTGCACATGAATGGTGGAATTCCTTTAAGTTTTCATGGCTGAAAATCAGCAATAAGACCTTGAATCAATCCAGGAGCCATCAAGCAGTTACATTCACAACAAACCATTTTATATCAAATTTATATTTTCTTATAAATTCTTACTTATATTTTATTTCTTTATCAGATATATATATATATATATTTGTTTGTTTTCTGAGGTTTCCGTGGATATTTGTATGTAGGTCTTTGGTTATTCGGGTCTTCAGATATTGGCTGTGTTGGTAACCCAAACAGAACACACACCCAGCCAATCAGAGCACAGTCAACCCCCCATCCAATCATTTCACACCCCCACTGGCAGTTAAAAGGAGGAAACAGCTGTGATCACACATTGCTCCTAGAAGCACGAAGTCGAAGACACCAGCCTAAAGATGATGAATGAGACTTCATTGAAATGTTGCCAAGACACTTCCAATTTTACATGGGAGAAAACCCAAATAACCAAAGACTTACATACAAACACCCGCAAAAACCTCAGAAAATGCACACACACATATATAAATGAAAAAGTAAATGTACAAACAGTAAATAGTCCATGAATTTAAGTCCTATATGCCTCTTACTACATCTCAAAACTTAAATATATATTTTAAATATTTTAAATATTAGGAAGGGGGAATTGAAGGAAGGGGCAAATTGAAAATAAACCATTTTTTTTCCTTTCCTATTAGTTATGGAATGCCATAGCCCTAAAATTAATCCAATTTGATAAAGTTAGTCTTAATGGTGCTCTTTCAAAGGCAGACCTGAGAAATTGACATTCCGGATATATTTGAGCAACTCTCCACCATCTACTGGATCCATCTTGGGGCAAAGACCAACCTTCCCTGGACATAAGTTCTTGTGCATATTGTGCAGTGCGTGACCCATGGCATAGACTGCGTCAATGACAAACTGCACCTTTCCTTCCTGCTCATAAGCAGAATCTTGGCCAATCCGTTCTCGATCTGAAAGAAAAAGATACAGGGTAGGAGTACGTGAGATGATTTTTCTGAGAAGTGATGACTTAACAAATTGCCAGTTCCCTTCAGAAACTGCAAAATAATGGGCACAGCCAGTAGTAAGGTTTAAAGACAGTAAGAACTATTTCCTTTTATACTCAGAATTACTGAGAAAAGGCATACATTGAGAGAGAAGAAAATAAATCACAATAAACGGCAGGGAAAAAATATTAAAGTATCAGTGGAATTTATTTATGAAGAATAAATAAACATCCCAGGCAAACCAATGCACAATCTTGGGGTCGTCCTAACTTCATGGTTTCTGTTCAAAGAGCAATAGCTGCTCTTTGTACACCTTTGGGTGATGTGCCAGTTGCACCCATTCCTGGACCTGGACTCATGCCCTTGTAACCTCTCTTTTAAGCTACTAAAAAAGTTCAACTGGTGCAGAATTCAGCTGTGTGGGTAGTAAATGGTGACAGGTATATGGCACAGGTAACACCACTACTGTGTTGAGATTCATTTGTTATCGGTATGTTTCCAGCTGCAATTCAAGGTGCTGGTTGTCACCCTTAAACCCTGCATGGCTTGAAACCAGGTCACCTGAAGGAGCATCTTTTTCCCAGAGTCTCTGCCTATCCAATTTGATCTAGCAGATTGCACAATATTCGCTCCTCAGAGATTAAAAAGATTCTAACCCTGTTAGCCTTTCAAAGGGCTCTAAAAACTTGATTATTTTTGCAAGCATGTGGCGCTGAATGTGTCAAGAGTCCAATTCCTGGTTTTATGGTTAACAAGCCAAGAATCTTGACTGCTGTGTATATTTATTTTGGACTTTTTATTGCTTTTATTGGTTTAAAATGTTTTAATGCTTTAATCATAGTATTATTATTATTTTAATTTTGAGTCACCATGAGTCATTGATTAAGATGGGCTGCTGTAGAAATTGAATTAAATAAATAAATAAATAAATAAATAAATTCCAGCATGAAGAAATTAGCCCCATATATTCAAACACTATCTGATGCTTTTCATATAAAATTTCAAGCAACATTTTTGGTGAATATAGAATTCACAATGCTCCTTTCCGTCGCTTGTCCCTAACAGGGAAAATAATCTCCTTGTGATTAGATACACTGTATAATTCTGATTTCTGCAGAGGCCTTTTACATACATTCAAGTGAACACAAGTAAAAACTTCTTTCAGAATATCCCTCTTAATACAAGAAAGAAGGCAGGAATATTAACTATAAAGGGAATACACATTCCCAGTGGTGGGATTCAAGTAATTTAACAACCGGTTCTCTGCCCTAATGATTTCTTCTAACAACCAGTTTGCCATATGGCTCAGAAAGTTAACAACCGGTTCTCCCGAAGTGGTGCGAACTGGTTGAATCCCACCACTGCCTATTCCCCAATTTTAGCCTTTTCTTCCCTTGAGACCTGCTGGTAGTCAGCAAGTGATACCACAAAGGACATGTTGTGTAAGCCTTTAATTTAGATCAGCATTGAAGTATATGCAGTTATTCAGACTCTCACATTATCCTTCCCACCATACTAATAACTCTAGCACCAGTTCTCTCAGGTATTTTCAGCAGTATCAAAGAATACCTTGTATAACATCCATCAGGTACAGCAAGCATTTCATCAAGTCCTTGCCCTTGTCAAACATACTGCTAATTTTTTCTTGTATCTCAGTCCCCTTCCCCTCTAACCTTTACCCCAGACTGCAGGATCACTCAAATATCTGCTAATTAACCATGATAGCTGCTTGCCTCTTCTTGTCATAACTGTTCTCAGTGGACTTCAGACATATTAATCCCTTGGTAAAAGTTGCCACTTAACATAGCACTCCATTCATTACAGCTAAAGGAGGATCCCCTGTGGTATGGTGCATTGGGTACCACAAGAGTAACAGCAGGACTGCCTTAACAAGCCAGACTCTCAGATATGGTCCTCTCCCCAACTGCTAGCAGAGGGAAAACATCTGCTTGTACCAAACTATGGGACTTACAGGGTAAAAACTAAGAGGAAATTGTTGGAAACAAGGCCTGACCAATCTGGAGAAAGGAAATAATGACTCTTATCACAAAGAACCTCTGGGTAAACTTGTCTTAAAAACTGCATTCATGTTTAGGAATTGACTTTTGGACTCTAATGCATAACCCAGCTGCAATTTCCAAATACAGCAAAATGCAGAGATGACTATTAGAAAGAGGTATAGTCCGCCAGAGGGACATTATAGTTTATGAACTGGGTGCTGATCAAAATGGCATTTTATATAAGGAACATCAGTAATATAGTACAAAGGTGTCCTCAGCAGCAAGGAGGAAGGCAGGCAGGGAGACTTAATGTGTATACAGAGAGAGAGAGAGAGGGGGGTGGGCAGAAGAATGAGTTTTCCCTTTATTATATCAAAAAAGAAATATACTTCACTGACTATTAAAAAGTGAGTTATGGAGAAAACACAATTGATCTGATGTTGTTAGGCCTTTTAACCCATCTATCCCCATAACATTGTGATAGATCTTGTCCAAAACTTAGCTCAAATGACATATAAGCAAAATCAAGTTTGTGAGATACATCAAGGATTCTCCCTTCCACTTCACTTCACTTCACTTTTAGTCAGACTATTTATGAAGAATTTTATTTTCCAACTCCTGGTAACCCTAAACATATATGCCTGCAAGAAATGGAGTTAAGTCATAGCGCCACATAATGCAAACAATATCAAAAGGAGCAGGAGTCCCTAAGGTATTTGGTGAAGGTCTTCTGAACATTGCTACCTAAATCCCTTTAATTTGTCATATTTGGAGTAAAGTTAGAATCTAGTGATGCTTGTATTTTGTCATGATATAATTCCATTGGTGCAAACCATGCCCAAAGAGCAAACTATAAGATCTTCAGACATAAACCTATGTAGCTGGTATAGAAAAATGTCACATAAGCACTATAAATATGTTTCTACCTTATAAAAAATCCAATCCTTCTGCAGTGATGCTGCCATGGAATCCAAAAATACAAATTGGTCTGAATTATGCCTAATTATATCCCATTCCATTTTCTGTTACTGAAAAATTCACTTTAATATAGAAGCCTCGTGCTTAGCAACTGATGTACCAGCAAAAGAGACACTATAACAAATTGATAGAGAACTGACCAACAAGAAAAGATTATATCAAGACGGTAAATTTACAGTCGATCTTTCAAAGTTATAAAAATGCTCTTAGACTACATGGAAATTACTCATATGAAACCCGTCAAGTTATCCTTTCTTTCCCATTACTGACAAACACTATTAATCATCTCTCTCAGTACAGAGCCCTTTCTGCATTTGTCTCTCAATGAGCAGACAAGGCACTCTATCTTGTCAAGATAATTACATATTTTTAAAAGAAGGTTGTAATAGACTTTAGTCCTGAGCTAAAATCCTCTGGGAATTTCCTTCCAGCTTTTTTGCTATTGAGGGTACCAATTTTTCATGAAGAGAAATATTTTTCCATAATTTTAAGAAATGTGTGTGTTATCGGGACTTCCAGGGAAGCAACAGAAGACTGAAGATGGCTCCTCTCAGTGGAGTCAACAATCATGATGGAACAGGGGCTGGTGAATAGATCAGCTCCTTGGAATTTGTTCCCAAACAATAAGAAAGAACCTGTGATTGGCCACATGCATTGCATACAAGAGTCTCTACCTATCCAACTTGATCTAGCAGAATGGACATATTGCAAATTCCATCAGCTAAAGTGTGTCAGCTGGTGGAGACTAGATGACAGGCTTTTTTTGCAGTGGTTCCTGCTCTATGGAACATCCTTCCTTCAGAGATTAGAATGGCCCCAACCTTGATAGTCTTTCCTAAGGACTTAAAACCTGGCTATGAACCTGGGATGCTGAATGTGTCAAAGGCCCCATTTCCTAACTGCTGAGTGGCCAAATATCTCAGTTGCTATACACACACACACACACACACACACACACACACACACGTGTGTGTGTGTATATATATATATATATTTGTTTTTCCTGTTTTTTATTGTTTTAAAACAATAAATTGTAATATAGCTTTTGAATTGTAAGCCGCCCAGAATCATTGACTGAGACATGCAACTATAGAAAATGAATGAATGAATGAATGAATGAATGAATGAATGAATGAATGAATAACAGACAGACAGACAGACAGGCTCTCTGCATGGAGACCATAAGAATATACTCTCCAGAGAACTGTTGGCAATAGAATCAATCATCTTAACCTAATGTTATGGGCTTAATGACTAGGGTCTATATATAGAGTCCATTAAAATTGAACAGCTAATAAATTCAAATAAATAAATAAATCCTCAATTCCAGTAGACTTTATACTGTATGTAGATCCTGGACATTAAGCTCATAAAATTAGACTGAGAAGATTGATTCAATTCCTAACAATTTTCCTTTTCTTCTCCTTTTCTTTTTTTTCAGAAAAAACAATTTTCCTTATCTCAGAATTCTTGTCAGTCTCAGACCAGATGTAAAGCCAAAAGCAACCTGAGAAAGTTATGTTCCCTCTGTTTTGAAACTTCCATTAAGACTTACGTACCATTGACATGATTCACAACACAATCAACTTCATCTAGATCAATATTTTTCAAACTTGGCAATTTGAAAATGCCAGCAAACTGGTTGGCAAATTCTGGGAGTTGAAGTCAACATATCTTAAAGTTGCCAAGTTTGAGAAATACTGATCTAGATTTAGAATGAATATTATTTTGAAAATGTCAGGGACTGAAAAGAAAGTACAAGTTATGGGCAATTCATAGGAAAACATCCTTTCATAATCAGAACTTCATATTTCAGAAACCCTGTTAGGACTGACTATCCATATTTTTTAAAAAAAGTAAGATGAGTCTTAGCATCACCAACTATACATCACACTTTAATGTATGTTAAAGATGAATTCAGGAGTGAGGACTTTTTTCTACCCAAGGAGATTTCAATGTAGAATCTGTTATACAAGAAACATGTGGATAGATAAAGCCAGAAAGAAAAAGAGTGACAGAAAGAGTTAATGGGCATTCTTATACTGATTTTCTGTCTAGTTTTTTTTTATACTCACAAGAATGCTAACATAGGGCCAGAGGCAGCTAAGTAATATCAAGATAGGAACAGAATTAGATCCAAGCAATAGGATAGGATTAAGTTTCTCAGTTCACTTTTAATGCTCCCAAATTAATCAGAGTTCATCCTGAGATAGGGGGGGAGGGGGGGAAAGAATGAGGGATGAACTCCTGGCAGCCGAGCTTCCAAAAAGCAAGCTACAGATTTACCAAAACTGGGCCATGAACTTCAGTAAGACGTAGTTTGGGAGTTAGTTCCTTGAAGATAGCAATATTATATTTTTAAGAAACTTATTTTTTTTTATCAGCATATCCTCTTCCACATGACCCTGCAAACTATAAAGTATGTGGCTATGTTACAAATATGGCAGCTTACACTTTTAGAACATTTTATCTTTTCAGAGACATCTATGCTGGCATCCTTTTTACTTTCTGATCATTTCAAGCTGCACACGATGCCTTTTAAAGTCTAATACTTTGCGGATCCTCCATGTCCCAGGGACAGATATTTCCTTTTCGGTTTATAATCAGACATACTGGATCAAATAACAAAACACTGACCTTTCTATGTACATTTTATTACAGAAAGTTAAATATATCTCCCAGGCTTTCCTCCTTGATCATATAATCATAAACCACAGAAAAGGTTTGAAACAAAATTCCACAATGTGGAAAAAAACTGAAACCATCTTCTAGGATTCAAAGTAAAGGAGATTAGTGTTGGATGATATAGAAATTATTTTGTGAATCACATACGGATCTAGTAAGAGGAATAAAAATTCAAACACCAAACATTTAACTTGTCTGTTGTATTGCCTCAAAGAAAGAGAAAAGAAACCAGGCAGGGCCAAGACATTTTCCTGTTACAGATAAAGGATAAAAAAGCACTTTCCCTGTCTTTGTCCTCTCCGTTTTTTTTTTTTTAAAAAAAGGACTCAAGTAGAAGTGGAAGCTTTCTTAAGTATTAGTAGACTTTCAGGGTTTACAGCTATCATAAATGTTTATGTGTGTTTGAACACAATGCAGAATGTTTGGTGCATGTATAACACAACACTCCTCAATATATTCCCTCTCTCTCTCTCAGCACACTTGAAATGTCCATATTCCTGCATATTAGCATTATACCTGCCGCATACCATCATCTTAATATTATCTGTTGCAGACATGATAATCCAATTGGAGACAAACCCAGGGTGTATTGGAGGAAACTCGGAAGATTTGCATAACTTCCTTCTTAATTTTGAGATTTATTTTAACCATCTTAAAAAAAAAAAAAAGTTTGCAGCTTCCCTCCCCATTCAGTTGAAGTGTAATGTCTGCTGTCTAGGAATCCCCAACCATCTGAACTCATCTGGACTATAAAGAAGTTGGATGGAAGTTGAATTTAATTAATTCAATTTGTATGCCGCCCCTCTCCGAAGACTCAACCCATTGTCACGGCTCTAGAATTCCCTTCGTTTTTTAGTTCTAGTGCTTCATTTTGGAAATGATCTGCCACCTGTGCTCTGCACTCTCTTGTCTAATCTAAACCCAAATCCCTAAACCCTTGAGTTTGGAAGGATTAGGATACAATTTCTGTCTTGTTTCACAGCATCTGTTTGTCAAGAAAGTCACCCAATATAAGAAAGATGACCTCTTCCAGCTATCCCAGTTCCTTTGGCAGGTATATTGCCACTCCCATGCCCTACCAATATCCCCAATTCCACTTGTGCCACAGCAAGTCCCTTATTCATAAATTGTCATCACAACCTTGGGCAAAAAAAAACCCCTCCACTTCTGATGCAATGTGGCAAGTCCTTTAATGCTGGCCAGACTAAAAACACCAGAAAGCTTTTGGATCTTACCATCAGCAAGCAGGTTCTTAAACACCCATAATGCTTCTCAGTGAGACAGCAATAGCAATAGCACTTAGAATTATATACCACTTCTGTTGTGACCTAGGCTTACAGAGTCATTACAGGACACAATTAATCCCAAATAAACCTATTTTATTGTAACAGCTGAGAATTACATTAATTCCCAGATGAGTCTCAATTAGTAGCAAAACAAGTCCTTGGGAAGAAGTCCTTTGGGATAATCAGCAACCTTTTTCTTCTTTGACACCCTACCTTCGTAAGGCCTTACTTACGAAGTTCAGAAACAAACAAGAGACGCTGAAACAGAGTTAGCAATGTTGCTTTCCTGTAAAAAGATCCAAGACTTTATTTCTCTTTTAAGCCTTATGGGAGGGGCCAAACATCTCCTGCCTTACTCCCGAGTCGTCCCTTTTGCTTTAGCTGCTTTTGCCTTTTGGCAGCTCTGCGCATGTGTGCACTAGGAACAGGCTCCTCCTGTTCATCTGCCTCTCTGCTGTCCAACTCTGGGCCTCCAGAGTCTGCACATCACTCTCAGATGGCCCTGGCCCCATCTCTGCCTTCAATGCAGAGCCCCCCACTGGGCCTTCCCCAGACTCCAAGACTGGCCGATGTTCCTCCCCAGCCTCCTCACTGTCCGACTCCTCTGCCAGCTCTGCAGAGTCCCCATTTTACTGACCTCAGAAGGATGGACGGCTGAGTCAACCTTGAGTTGGTCAGAATCAAACTGCTGGCAGTAAGCAGTGAGTTTGTCTGCAATACTGCATTCTACCCAGTGAGCCACCATGGCTCTTTGCTAAAAAAACCACACATCTGCAATTAGCTTTGCATAACCATGTGCAGATAAGAAAACAAAATTATGCAATGGCATGTTTCAAACAGAAACACAATAATTCATTTTGAAACTCTCAGTAGATTAGGACACCACAGGGAATGTGACCTTGCTGATTATAATAGCAGGATCATTCATTGTTCCACCATCCGGTAATTAATTTTCAGGTATACAGCTGAGTCTTGCCAGGCACCCCGATGAGAAGGAATGGGTAAGAAATGGGTAAGAAAGAATTAGTAATCAATGGACAATCCATGACCTCCATATATTATATAATCTGGCACATTTCCCTTCCCCTCAGGACCGTCAACAGATTCCCAGTGAAGCTCCCTTCTTCTACTTCTCCTCAGTTGATCTGAAGAACTGCCTTCCACTTTGCTGGTGGGAGGGAAACAAAGGGACTTAGGCGCTGCAAGGAAAACTGCATCCCACTCCCATCCTGGTGTGTCCCTAAGGGTCCTCTACCTCAAGAGAGCAGGAGAGCTCGCTTGTTGGAGCCCCCAGCAGCATCCAAGCCGCTCCCTCACCCTTCCCTTGCTGTCCGTTGTCATTAAGATATTTCAGAATTCAACCTTGGTTCCAAAGCAACTTCTGTATTTTTTGGAGTATAAGACGCAACTTTTCCCCCCCTAAAAGGGAGGGAGAAATTTGTGTGTGTCTTATACACCAAATGTAGCCCCGCCTACCCACTGGTCCCTACCCTTTGGCCTCTGCCTCCCAGCAATTTACCTCCTTGCAGCAAGCAGCAAGAAGAAACAGCCCATTTCAGCTTCAGCACAGCCTAATTAGCTGTGTTGAAGTTGATTGTCCATTGGACCAGCCTCCCGACTCTCAGCTGTTTCAGGCTGCAGGGATTGCCATTGCCTATTGCTCTATGGGCCTTTGCTGCTTGCTGCAAGGAGGTAAATTGTTGGGAGCAGATTTTTTTTCTTCTGCTAATCAAGCTATGCTGAAAACGAAAATGAAAGTAAAGCAGGCTGTTTGTTGTTTGCTGTTTGCTGCAACGAGACAAAATTGCTGGGAGGCAGAGACAGATTTATTTTTCTTGTTTTCCTCACCAAAAAAAAGTAGGTGCGTCTTATACTCCAAAAAATACAGTAATTGCCCCTCATTCTTTGGGCCTTGCTGCCAGCCAACTGATCATAGGGACAAGACAGAGACAGGAAAGATGATGAGAATATGCCCCTCCCATCTTTCTTTGCCTATGGGTTTCTGGGAAATGCAGTCAGAAATCATAATCACATGACTGAAGCTAACTGCAGCAATGCTGCAATGGCCATAACTGCAAACACAAACATTATGAAGATTTTGGGACTTCAATTACATGGAAGTAATGAGTCTCAGATTTTGAAAGCATTCTTTAGGTTGGGCCATTTGTGGTACCTTGGTTCAAAAATTGTTGTCCTATGATGCACCAGTTCATTCACTTTAAAGCTATAAACAGAAGGACAACTTTAGTAATATATAAATTCTGTTCAGATCCTAGTGCTGATAGTTGGCCTAATCAAACCCAATCACTTGCTAAGAGTAAAATTGATAACTATTAACTCCACCAATGGACTTCTGAACTTTCAAGCAACTTTAGGAAATCACAAGGATTACAGAAAACAAGTGGCAAATTGTTCAAATCCAAATTCTTCCTCCATCTTCTACATGGATGTAGTTTAAAATATTTTGGGTAGGTTTCCTAATAACTCAAAAGAAAAAGCAATACAACAGTTGATGTGGGTTTGTGGGTTTGTGTGCGTATGTGTGTGTGTGTTTATGTCTTTTGCAGGGCCTATCTGAGATCACAATACTGATCGTTCTGACTAAGCAGACAAAACAGCCTCACCAAGCCATATTATGTAGAATGTGGTTTCTCTAACTGGGAAAGTATCTACACACCACAATCTGTCCTTGGCATCACTAAGTGCTCCACACAAGGTTTCATTCGCCATTGTCAGACTAAGCTCAGTTACGAACACAACCCATGAGCCAATAATGGTATGAAGGCTCAGGCCAGTTCCTCCTGCATGCGGGAATGAGATAAATCTATATTTCCCTTTGTTTACTGATTTTAACTGCTTACTGCTTGTAAACACTTAAAGTTATACCATAGCTTTCAGACAATTGCACATATTTGCCTTTCCCATATTCTATTGCAAATAAATCATGTATTTATCAGAATAGAGGAGTGATATTGGCTGGATATATGAAAACAACTGGAAAGGATACCAGTCCTTCATCCAGTATTTCTGCTAGCCACCTTGTATGACAAACATTGCCCATATATGTTTATTTGGCAATAATATTAATATCCTTTATCTTTCTTGTGCCAGATTATAGTAAAGGTTATCTGTACTAAAACTTCTGGGTAGAGTTGCAGCTAAATCATGGAATAAAAATCCAAGATCGGTTTCTCCAAAATAATTAACCAGAAAGTAACAGATAGTATCAGCAGAAGCAGAAAATTCTAGAGTCAACACCAGCCCAGGTAGGATGTAGCCTACTACGGCTGATTTGCTTTCCACAGTATCCTTTCTGCAGGTTAGGTATCTGGAACTATGAGTATAATTTCAGATGCTCATGTTATTCTTTTTACTTTAAATATATAAGTTTTCTTTTCCCAATAAATGATCTAAACATATAAAATAAATATATTTTAGGAAGACAGAAATAAAATTCATTTTACTTACATGGTCACTTTGATGCTATGATTTAAATGGGAAACCACGCATACATGTATCTATAAACACAGACATACACTTCTCAGAGTTTTGACCATAGCTGAAACAAATGTAGCTACAAAGCTACATGGAGCTACATGGAGCATACAAAGCAAGGTGAAAAGAATTTTAATTCTATGTTTCACAAATGAAATAATATACATATATTATTATAATATATTGTATATTGTTCATGCTGTCTTTGGTGTAAGCTGCCCAGAGTCCTCGGAGAGTTGGGCAGCATAGAAATATGAATGAATGAATGAATGAATGAATGGCATCTAAATAAGGAACCCTTGAGATAGTTCCACCTAGGATGAATTAATCATTTGTCCTTCTTTTGGGGGGCTTTTTAATTTAGCTACTGCCCTGGATTTTACTCTGTTACTCTAATTTTTACAAATTTAGTCTATGTTAATTAGGTTCATTTTTTCCCCTTAATTTGAATTTTATAGGTAAATCGCCTTGGAAAAGTACCTTGGCTAAGATATTAATGTATAAATCAATGTATAAAACATTGAAAGCAATTTATGCGTATACTTAAGCTTACTAGTGACCTGAGCCTCCTACTCATTTGCCATTCCAATGTATGAAATCAAAACTTGGAGAAAAATATTCTGTGCTTACACTGGCAAAAACCACATAAGCAGTAGGGCTTCCTGGGCAGTTTTGCTTGAGCTGGAGGGCCAGGTAGACAGTGAAGATTCCATGGGCCTCTGTGGCCTTGTACCACATTTCAACGCTCCCACAATTCACACATGGGCCTCCCAGGACTCCCCCGGCACCCGTGAGGCACCGTGTATGACCCTTACCTGAGACTCTGTCTACTTAACAACCCACATCATCACACAGCAATCACAGTCAAGAGTGTCAGGACAGCAGCCATTGATTGAAACAGTCCCATGGCATCTTGCTTAATGACTCAGTCACTCAGCGACTGAGATTTCCGTCCTATTGTGGTAGTAAATCAAGGACTATCTGTATAGGAAACAGTCAAATGCAACAATATGTTGCTGAATAAAATAAGATAATTTGATATTTGGGGGCCTTGTGTGTCTTGCAGTGACGTTTCATTGCCAACAGGTTCATTTTTTTTACCTCTCTATTCTACTAATCAGCATGTTGTTCCTCTATTACTAATGACAATGGGAAGGCAAATTCTGGAGCAGAACCACAGGAAGAAAAGATCATTTCTACTTCCAAACTGCTTCCATTGATAATAATAGCATCATTTTGATATAAGAATCACTGGGAAGGGAGCAGAAATAACTCATTTCCTCTCCTAGAGAGGCCTCCAGAAGCTGGGGACAGCAAGAAATGTCACTTCCTGTCCTTCCTGGGAGTTGGGAAATGGGCCCTTTTAGGCCTCCAGAGGGCCTCCGGGGTGGAGGCTGTTTTCGCCCTCCCCAGATGCATAGAGAGGATCTGGAGCCAGATGAGAAAGAAAAATGGGCATGGGGAGCAGGGGGTTGCGCATGCATGCACAGGGTGGGGCACATAGAATTATGGGTGTCGCCATGCACGTGCGCGAACCTCCCACGCCCCCCCTCCCTGCACACAATGGCAAAAAGGTTAACCATCACTGACATAATGTATGCATATGTAGGCCCATAGTGTATGCATATGTAGGCATATGGAAATCCCACGCCATCATCATGGCTAAATCTGCAATCTATGCTTTACAGAATTATCTGCATGTAAATTAAACCCAGAAATATTTATTTAGCTCCTTTACTTTGGTATTTCTCTCTCTTGCATTTATGAATTTGTTTATTTGGTATAAATGTTAAAGAATACCAAAGTTTCTATTAAAGAATTTGCTCCCACAAGGATTTTATCCTTGTTTTTCTCAAAACCCATCTGAAAAGAAAGTATGCTGGTAGAAATTGTGTGCAAACAGTGACAGTTGCACATTTGAAAAAGGGCTTGCATCAGGAAAATTTGTATAAAGCATCTAGCATTAGAGAAATTAATTCAAAGAATGAAAGAAAAGTGATTTGCATTTTAAAAAAATGTTTCTCTGACTATTTATAGCAATAGCTATAAATTGGAAAGGACGTTAGAAATATTGCAAAATCATCTATGTACTTTTTAAACTCCAAATAAATTCCTTCAGACAGGAATGCTACCCTATTAAGGAAGTTGCTTAAGCAGAAAAAAAAACCATATTGAGTCACATATCCCAATTTAAGTCATGGAAGATTAGTAACCTGAGGACAAAACATAGGTAGAAGGCTCAGATCTCAGGATCTCTAGTTCAAAAATGTTAGGCATTAAGGCTGGGAAGAACTTTCTTCTGAGTCGTTAGGAAACTAAGGTATACATTTCTGGATTTACTATTAGCCAAATCCATCAGTGTATACTGTTTCAAATGAAACAGTTGCCTTTTCCACAAAATCTTTCCCTGTTGTAAAGAAACATGATTTTCCTTTCCTGTTGCATACACCCTAATTTGTCATGCTACCTTAGTCATAGTATGTTATGTTGCATGTCAAAAAGGCTACAGTAAATCAATACTGAAGCAACAGCCCATGAAAGAGGTCAACAATGCTGAATATCTGTCCCATGGTCAAAAAAGGCCATTGCCTTAGCTCCCATTAATAAGACTAATGGCCACATGAGAGTTCAACATCAATGCTAATGACAAAAGATGGAGTTTCCCTACAAGCTCTGTGTCATGTCTTCAGTTGATGATTTTATTGGAGAGAATGAACCTATTCTCTGCAATACAACTTGTTGAACCCTACATCCTGTTGCCTCCTGAGGCCTTAGGACAGTGGTGGCGAACCTCTTGCTCACCGAGTGCCGAACAGGTATGCACTTCACGCGCTTCGAGCACTTCGTGTGTGTGTGCTATCCACGCTAATGCGCAGCTTCTCCCCATGCACTGGGCGTGCAACCACACCATTTGCGCATGCACACGGCTCCCCATGCTATGCGCGTAATCACACCATCTGCACATGTGTGCAGTTTTCGTGCGTGCAATGCATGCACACAAATACTGTACTCTGGAACGCATGTGCAAACGTGCGCACATGTGCAGGAGAGCTCCGAAGATCAGCTGGGTCCCCTGAATTGCACGCAAGTGCACCGGAAGCCTGAACATCACTTGGGGCGCATGCACAGCCGCAGCTGAGTTGGTCGACAGCTCGCATGCCTGGAAAGATGGCTCTGGGTGCCACATTGGGCCTTAGGATATCAGCCAGTGAAATATTGCTACTGAAGGCCAATTTGAAATGGGAAGTTTCTAATTTTCACATTGATAGCATTATTGCACTGTATTACTTATCCCACATCATTTGTGGGGTCCTTACAGGGAAGATCGAAAGCTCCTAGTTTTCAGTCTCTAGAAGTTAGCAGTTTACATTTTGAAAATGTAGGAAACAAGATAGGAAAGGAGATAAACACAACCCAAAATGATGAATGGGAGAGACTACAATTACAAACCATATTGCATTTGGGATTTAAAGAGGGATTGTGTCAAAGGCTCCTCGCCAGCTCAGAGTTGATTTGCTATATCTGAGCTGCAGAATTCTAGGAGAGCACAGATGACAGTAAAGGGACTCAGTCAATTATATTTGGTTGTTCTCTAGTGGTAGGCCAGGTTTTTGCAGCTCGGATACCATAAGGAAGAGAGAAATTTCATCATCTTGAGAGGAAATTCCAGTAAAAAAAAATAAAGCAAGAAAGAATGGAAACAGAATTCTAACTGGATGCTTTCTTTGCAACTTTTAACGTAGTTTTAAAGACTGATACGTTTTTCTAAACTTTTTAAAACTTTTATTGCCTACTCTCTATTATTAATTTTTATTTGATGCTTTTTTAATTATGAGTTATCTTTTCAATTGCTTTGTAATGTTTGTATATAAATACATTTGCCATAACCCCAAAAAAGGGATAGAAATAAAAATAGAAGCTGTGGTGATAATAGTAGATGGGCAATAATTTATGGGGGAAATGGTACTGGCACTTATCTTAGACTGGTAAAGGTGTGATAAGATCTGGCAGAGGGGAAAAGAAGGAGAGGCACAATTTTAAAAATAAAAACAAGGAGACTGTGCTAGATATGGGAGAAGATAGTAAACCAACTTACAAAGGAGTATCATGGTCTAAATAAAGGATGGAAAGCATACTACCATCTAAAAGTTATTGAAGTCCAGCTCTCACTATTGCTTATTAATGGCCATGCTGGCTGGTATTGCTGTGAATTATAGTTCAGCAACATTTGAGACAGTTTCCAGACTAGGATTATACAATCAGTAGATATTTAAAAAATTTCTGGCAGAGCTTTATACAGAAGAACAAGGAAAAGTCAATGATAAGAATACTGCAGTAGTAAAGAGGCATAAATTAGATTTTTGCTTTGCTTTGTTTTGTTTTCATTGAGGCCAGGGATGGCTTTCATGGTGTTGAATAGCACAATTCAACACGTTGAATAGCACGGTGTTGAATGGCACAATTTGGCAATGGATTGAATATAAATGTAAATAAGTGGGAGACATCAATTTGGCTTTGTGCCTGATTGACAGGATGGATGGTGATGCTGTCAAGAAGATGAAAAGCAATAGAGGAAAAGAAGGATTGGAAGGGAAGATAAACAGTTCCATCACATCCTTTTCTAAACCTTCTGAAGGAATAAATGAGGACCTGGAACTAACCTTTAGGCAGAATTTTGCTAGGAGATTTCCAAGTTACAGTGTTTCAGGGAAGCACCAGATCTGGATTCTGGTCAGATTGATGCTGGAAGAAGTTTTTCCATAGTCCTCCAAAAATTAAAATCAACGAGCTCCATCTGCTTGCATTATCTATTTCAAACAATGCCATAATAAATAGTGATTCCCCCTCTGCCCCCACTTCTGATTATTAAGCAAACATTCCTCAGACAAATGGAGATATAATTTATTTGCTTACAAATTCAAATAATTTAATAGCACTCCTCTGACTGCTGAATTGCACCTATGTAAAAACAAAGGCCTTAAAATATGCTCAAATAATGTTATTTATTATTAAGATAAAGAGCTGATAATGATGCCTATGGATTACTTTGCAGTATTGTGAGAGGAGAGGAGAATTTCTAGGAGAGGCTAGTGCCAAAGAATTTCTACAGTTAAGAAGTTTCCTTCATGAATGTTAGGTTATAGCACACTTACCATGTAAGTACATTATTGAAGAATTGGGATTACTATCATTAGTTGGGAAGAAAGAAATCTGAAAGAAACTGGGGGTGATAGTTTAAAATGACTGAGTGAATTTATTATCTCTTATGATTAAATTTAAAATGTAAGAAGTTTCTAAGTAAAAAAAATGAATAATGGAGGAGGAGAGGAAAATGCACAAGCATAGGAAAATGGCAGATAAATTATAATAAAAATCACGATGGATCGCATTAATGATCCATTTCATCCAACCCCCAATTTCTAAAGTGTTAAACTGGATGCCACAAAAAGAGTATAAAATAAGAGCAACAAATTTGGTGCTAATCTTGTTTACAACCAATATTGCTTATAATATTGGTTGTAAACTATACTATAATATTGTTATAATTCTTATACAAATAATATATGAAAAGAAGATAAGTTTACTTTTACATCTTAGATTTTCTACTAATATGTAATGAAGGCAGACAAGTTTCTTCTTCTCAGCTTTTCTCTAGATGTAAACTCAGGATCTTCCTTTTAGGCAAATATGGTATTTCTCTGAACATAGAGATAGCCATCATTACAAATAGCCATCATTACAAATAGTTACAGATTGGACCTAGAAAGGACATAACTATTATTTAGACCAGGGGTGTCAAACTCGATTTCATTGAGGGCTGCATCAGGGTTATGTTTCACCTCAGGGGGTCGGGGGTGGGCATGCGCAGCTCAACATCACTCATGTAGGGGCACCTGTGATGGCCAAGGAGGGGATGAGGGGAATTACTTTTGCTAGTAGTTTGTCTTGCTAGCACTCTGCCAACAAAAACGGAACTTGGGGCTGCATGCTCCATTTTTGGCTGTGACGGCCTCCTGCAGTCCTCTGCCAGCACAAAAGGGCCACCATACATGGCCCTCCTGAGCTTTTTTTTTTTTTTTTGGCAGAGGCACTGCAGACCAGTCCTTTGCTGTTTCCAGGGTGGCCCTGCGAGCCAGATCTAAGCACCCCACAGGCTGGATCCAGCCCCAGGCCTTGGGTTTGATTCCCCTGATTTAGACTGAAACATAAGAATCTAATGCGTCTTTTAATTATTGTCATTATGTCATAGCAACCAGACAATTTGAACTGGAGATACTTATTTATGTTTAGAATTTGAAGAACGCTTCCCCTTAAGACCAGGTTTTCCCATGTTTCTAGTTCTAGTCCTACATCAAGTTTTGTTTGGATTATAACCTCCAGAATCCCCAGATAAAGATGGGGATTCTGGAGGTTATGGGGATTCTAGGCAAAGCCTAGAAAATAATGTTTATTTATTCAATTTATATGGCTGTCCATCTCAAGTATGAATCCAGACTGCTAACAGAGAATATACATACACAAGAAATACACACAGAGATAGATAGATGATGATAGATAGATAGATAGATAGATAGATAGATAGATAGATAGATAGATAGATATAGATACACACAGTATACAGTATACAGTATACAGTATACAGTATACATACATACATACATACATACATGAATACAGTATATACTGGTTCTCACAAAATGGATACATTAAACCTGGCCTCATAACATGAAGTTGAAACCAAAGACACGTGGAAGTCACCAGACTGAGGAAAGCTGCTCTAGACCCATTTAATCTTTGGAAGATCACACGACAGCTGTGGCCAGGGGAGCTTTCTATCAGGTTCGCCTGATACGCCAGTTGCGGCCCTTTCTAGATCGGGACTCCCTACGCACAGTCACTCAGGCACTCAGACTACTGCAATGCTCTCTACATGGGGCTCCCCTTGGGGTGCACCCGGAGGCTCCAACTAGTGCAGAATGCGGCCGCGCAGGGGATTATGGGAGCGACGGGACGCTCCCATGTGACACCTCTCCTGCGCGAGCTGCATTGGCTACCGGTGGACTTCCGGGTGCGTTTCAAGGTGTTGGTGACCACCTTTAAAGCGCTCCATGGCTTAGGACCAGGGTACTTACGGGACCGCCTTCTGCCGCCAATAGCCTCCCACCGGCTGGTGCGTTCCCACAGAGAGGGTCTCTTCAGGGTGCCGTCAGCCAGACAATGCTGGCTGGCTACCCCCAGGGGGAGGGCCTTCTCTGTGGCAGCCCCTACCCTCTGGAACGATCTTCCTCCAAAACTGAGAACAATTGCTGACCTCCGGACTTTTCGTCGGCCCTGAAAACTCATCTCTTTCAGCTTGCTGGTCTAGCCTGACCCCGCTGAATTTTTAAGATCTGTATTATAGGGTTGGGTATTTTAAATATTTAATGGTTAATGGTTTTAATTTTTAGCCAAAGTTATATGCTTTTTTAAAGAAATTGTTTAACTTTTGTGTACTATTTTTATTTGGCTGTTCACCGCCCTGAGTCCGCAAGGAGAAGGGCGGTATACAAATCTAAACAAATAAATAAATAAATAAAAATAACCCTGATTCCCAAAAAGATACAAATATATGGATAAAGAAAAACAGCCTTGTTTGCATAGTACTTTCAATTCTTGAGATTGAAATCAGGATAAAATTGATGTGCTATCTGACCTGGTCTCATATCAAATAAAGGAGTGAATGCTTCTCAATAAATGAATTGGATGCGTATGACAGATTGAAAATTTTGGATGAATGGATTTCACCATGATAAAAGGATACAAATGAATTTATATTAGACTAAATGTCTTCAAAGATCCAGAATCATCTGGTGAAAATTTCACAGCACAGACCAATCCAACTGGTACGAAAAAGATCTCTTTATTTCATTCTGGGTTTTGTGCTGTCCCATGCCAGTCTGTTTTATGATTCCCCACAGCTTTAATCCACACTAAAGCCAAAGCCAAAAGCCTAACAGCACCTCTTGCACAATCCAGGTGGACAGGGGAAAGGGGAAACAGATGCAAAAGAACATCTAGAGAAGCTTAGCAATGAATTTGCCGTGCTATTGTGTTCATCTGGCAACACAGGATGACAGAATAAATCCAAACAATTCTGGTTATCAGGATCAAAAGCCAGCCTTCTGCATCAGAAGGTGGAGAGCTGTAGTTGCCCATTGTAAAGATATTCCAGAGCAACATGTCCATCTCAATGCTACTGGCCCAATTCTCCCCATCACCAATCCTCTTTAGAGCCTGACTGAAGTTTTCTACTATGCTGACCCACTGGCTTGTGTGCTTGGCAGGCTGAGCAGCTTAGTTTTGTAATTTTCATTTCATGATCATGCTTCCTTTGGTTCATATAGGCCCATGCCACCCAAAAATTCAAATTATCCAGATCTTTTGTTAAACACATCACTAGGATAATGGTGCCTCACTACAGGCCTTCCCTCTAACTCCAGTGGTGGATTGCTACTGGTTTGCACCGGATCGGGCAAACCGGTAGTGGTGCTGGTAAGAGGCTCTGCCCACCCACCTGGATGCTTCTGCGCATGCGAAGTGCCCCCCACGTGAGCGCACGAGTGCATGCACACGAGCAAACCGGTAGCAATGGGATTTGGAACCTGCCTCTGTCTCACTCTGCTTGGTTTGATATATTCTCCAGGAGCAGAAGACCAGAGCTTGCCTTAAAAGCACCAGAGCACTCAGACAGCCCAGGGGCTCTGGTTCTCTCATTTCTCTATGATATTTTTTATATTTTTGCTGGTCTGTAAGACCCCAGTCTATCTTCTTGCACCCTTAACATTAACCCCAAATGACTTCTAGTATTTTTTTTTAATTAAAAGAAGGGGAAACTTTCTTAATTGCCATTTCTTTAGGCTGATGCAATCTCTTTGGTTGATACCACTCATCCAAGGGACAGTCAGCCCATTACAACATTGAATCTCCACCCTCATCACTCTCCTTACATGCAACAGTGCATATTTATTTATCTTTATTTTATTTATCCAATTTATTTGCCACCCATTGTGATTAAGGTGAAAGTATCATTCATTACAACCCCAGAGGCAGCAAAAACGGCTACTAAATCTGCATAGTACTTTGCAACTCAGTGAAGCATTTCACAGCTATCTTATTCAATTTGCTGCTTCAGAGCAGGTCCACATTTTGATTGTTGAATCTCATCAGTCATTTCTCCATAGTGGGCTTCTAGGATCTCCCAGCTACCACTGAGCTAATAGAAAGCCTATCCTTATTATTCTTATTACTCTTTATTGGCACAGTACATGCTGAAAACAAATCCTAACTTGTTAAGAAAAAACATGTCATGAGATGATTTCACAGAGTTGGAAAGGGCTCGGATATCATCAAGCCAATCTCAGAATCCGATAAAGCAATCTGACTGATGCTTTGTTGAATCAAAATTCACCCTTTCACAACTTTACACAATTCAAATATCACTCATACTTATTGACTCTTTGGGGAGGGAGTATGTATATCTGTGCTTTTGAATCAATATTGACCCTTGGTGACTTCCTAGTAATCCCTACAGTTTTCTTGGCAAGATTTTGGAACTGAATTGCTATTGCCTTCTTTCTTCTCTTTGAGAGAGTGTGACTAGCCCAAGATCAGCCATCTGGCTTCATACCTAAGGCAGAATAACAAAGTTGGAAAGTCATCTAGTCCAATCCCCTGCTCAAGCAGGAGACCCTATACCATTTCAGACAAATGGTCTGAAGCACCCACAACTTCTGAAGGCAAGCTGTTCCATTGGTTGATTGTTCTGACTGTCAGAAAAGTTCTCCTTATTTTTAGATTGAATCTCTCCTTGATCAATTTCCATCCATTATTCCTTGTCCGGCCTTTGGGTGCTTTGGAAAATAAGTTGTCCCTCTCCTCTCTGTAACAGCCCCTCAAATATTGAAACACTGCTATCATGTCAACCCTGGTCCTTCTCTTCACTAGACTAGCCATGCCCAGTTCTTGCAACTGTTCTTCATATGTTTTAGCCTCCAGGCTCCTAATCATTTTAGTTGCTCCTCTCTGCATTCTTTCTAGAGTCTCAACATTATTTTTATAGTATGGTGATCAAAACTGGATGCAGTATTTTAGATGTGGCCTTACTAAAGCTTTATAGAGGGGCTGTAGTACCTCACGTGATCTTGATTCAATCCCTCTGTTAATGCAATTTAGGATTGCATTGATTTTTTGGCAGGACTAAAACTTACAGTCTCCTGATTTCTAGCCTGTGGCCTTAACTCTATACCAAACTGGCTCACTTAACTAACTAGCAACCAAATAAGTACAAACATATCACTCATCATCCATGAGAATTTCATAGACATTTAATTCTTGTTTAGAAAACAAACCTAAATTCTTTTTCAAGAACTGAAATAAGTATTGGTAGAAAAAAATTGCAGGATAAATGTAGGCTATCCCTTCAGGAACTGCAAAGGATAAAAGCCTGCAAACATTTAGGCTGTGAGCATTGTGTAAATTATAAGGTTCTGTATTATTTTTAGTGCAAAAGATTATCTTGACTAATATTCTAGAATTCCTCCAAAGCAGCTAAATGTATTTTCAATTATTCTTGCTATATGTTAGCTCCTAGTGAGGCCAGTTTGGTGAATAATGACAGGATTATTATTATTTTTTTATCGAACTTCCTTCCAAGGAAAGTAAGATTGTCATCTTCTTTCATTTGTTTGCAACAAGCATTAAAACAGGTTTCTATTAACTGGCTTTATATTTAATCATTATAATCTTATGTTTATAATGCCAAATTATTTTTCCCAGACTACAAGTAGATAGAAAATATAAGTTATAATCAAATAAAACAAATAAAATTCAGCATCATGAGTATGTGAATATTTTATTTGTATTTTTTCCAAGGTAGCAACATTTCAAAGTTTGGCTCTTTCCTCTCAGTGAATCTGCAACCCTTCTGATGATCAATTTTGAAGAATTTTTTAAAATCTATTTTGATTTTGGGAAGTTTGGCTGTGTTTATCTGCTGAGTGCCCACTTAAAATATTATATAGATATGGTTTTCGTGGAAACTGTACAATACTGTACAAACTTCACCTAGATTTTTAAAAAAACTTTCCAATCTAGCAATAGCAATAGCATTAGACTTATATACCACTTCATAGTGCTTTTACAGCCCTCTCTAAGCGGTTTTATAGAGTCAGCATATTGCCCCCAACAATCTGGGTCCTCATTTTTACCTATCTCAGAAGGATGGAAGGCTGAGTCAACCTTGAGCTGGTAAGATTTGAACTGCTGAACTGCAGCTAGCAGTCAGCTGAAGTAGCCTGCAGTGCTGCACCCTAACCACTGCGCCACCTTGGCTCCTTAGTTAACTCCTTAACCTAGTCCTGGTTTCCCTGGCGATCTTCTATTCAAGCATTAAAATCCATCTCAGTTTATATGCTTTTCCTTTTTTCTTTTAAGTCATTAAAGTTTGGATAGATGATACATGTTTTATACAACCCACTTAAAGAGGCTGGAAGAAGGTAAATTTTAAAAAAATGTTTTGTGAGTAGCTTAGTATGCCTTTCCAAAAACTGTCATTTTCAAGTAGTAATCGAATAACAACTCTGTAGTTTAAATGACAATACTTTCATGTTACTATCTGTAGCTGATGTGATATGAGCCAGTTTTACCAATTTCTCCTTCAGATATGTTAGGCAGAGATTTGCAGATTCCCATAAATTGTAAATCTAACAAATCTTCTAGATGGCAATTCCCTAGAAAAACCTGAAGCAGTTCTACCTCATAAAAGGAACAGCAAAGAAAGAGGATCTCCTTGGATCTGGTGTTTCAAAATGTAGAGCCAGTTTTGGCCTTTAAGTTAGAGTTAGAACAAGTTAGATAAAGTGAATTATGTAGTGAATTATATTGCATTGAAAGCTCTATCTCTATTTCTGCAAGCATTGCAATGTATTTGAAGAAGAGCCAAATATATCACTATATTTGCAAATGCAGTCATTTCAGAATGAAACACTTCAATGTGAAGATCTACTTCCCCATTTCTATAGGCCCTTTGGAAACATCAAGAACTCAGACAATGAGAAACTGAAAGATCATGACTGTATAATTTCTTTAACCTCAGCTATACAATTGGAAACAGATGCTTAGAAACCATGAAACTCTGCACCTTGTTGCTTATGGGAAATGATACCCAAATCGGGTTTTCATAGCAAGCTACACTTGTCAATAATAACTAAAATTCAGTTTTATATCTTACTGCTGACTTGTCCTGTGTGAACTCACCCTTGTAGTCACAAATCTTTCTGTAATGACTGTGTGTTTTTGTCATTTGGGTGGCATATGCTCAGTGACGACGTAAAACTGACAATTGAGGAAACTAAAATGGAAAATTGAGTGGGAAGAGGAATGGAGTATGGCTCACTGACTAGAACATTGAAAATTCTGCAGCTTTATTGAAGATCCTGCTTCTTTCAAAGAAATGACAGACTGAAGATTAAATTGATGAACAAATTGTACCTGACAGCATCTGAATAGTTCGAGATTCCACAGCAGATGTAAGGAAGTTATGACTCTCTAGCTTGTTGCAGACTTCAGTGATTGCACTTCAACAACATCCATCACCATTGACCAGGCTGGGCTGCTGAGAGTATTAGTTTGGCAATATCTGCAGGACCAGCTCCTCTCTTTTTGTTTTTAAGAAAGGATGGGATGGGATGGGATGGGATGGGATGGGATGGGATGGGATGGGATGGGGTAGAATAGAATAGAATAGAATAGAATAGAATAGAATAGAATAGAATAGAATAGAATAGAATAGAATAGAATAGAATAGAATAGAATAGAATAGAATAGAATAGAATATTCTTTATTGGCCAAATACAATTGGACACACAAGGAATTTGACTCTGGTGCATAAGCTCTCAGTATACATACAAGCAACAAAGTGATAAATCATAACCATAAGTTACAATCATAAATCATAAGTTACTGATAGTCATAAGATATCAATAGGAGGATGTAATAGGAAAGATGAGCAGGATAATAGTAACACTACATGGTTAAATATCCTTAGGCATAAGACAGTGCTGTGGGAATTACATGTTTAGCAGAGTGTTGGCATGAGTTGCCATGTTCTATAGTGGCATTCAGAGGGGAAGAGTTGAAACAGTTTATGTTCAAGATGTGAGAGGTCCATAGATCTTTTCTCTGCCCTCTTTCTGGTTTATGCAGAGTTCTGTAGTTCTGTTATACAGTTCTGTAGAACTATATTAAGCTCAACACCAGGGATCAACATTTGGTCCCCACCTAGAGAACCTAATTAAGTGCATAGCATGATGGCAACTAGGAGTTATTCAACATCCAAACATATGATATGACCCATGACCATCTAGGGATCACAATGAGGAAATTGGAATTGCAATAGATAACAAAGGTTGCATTGCCTCCCACATAACCTCCTAAAAAGGGAGAGAAATTAATTTATCTGGCCGTACGCAACCTATAATTTCACCACGTCTCCACTGCCTGAAAGCCCAGACACCTTTATCTGTCTTCCCCCCTTGGGTGGCAGGCAGTAAATTTTTTTCCATCTTTCAGTAAACATGTCACCTGCAACCATCACCTCAACCACATGGCTGTCAAAAAGATAGATTCCCTATACACTTTGTTTATCCCTCCCAGTTAGCTCTAGCTAGAAAGATCCAAAAATACATATAACCACATAATGACAGCATGTCTGGGACAGTGGTTAAGAAACACACACCTGACCTTCCTAGTTATTATCAAATAGGAAAGTGCAATACTGGAAACATTTCTGTGGCTGGCATATATAGTTATAACTTTCAGCAATCCTCATTTTCTTTTCAGATCTGTGTAAGTTCAGTGAATGTAGCATTCACAGAAGCTTTAGAGATTTATAGCCCGTTTCAGCACCTTCTACTAAAGCCTTCCCCTTCCCAGAAAGTAGCAGGGTCAATCACCATAATTTAACATATTTCAGAACACCCTAGACCCATGATGGCTAACCTATGGCATGCATGCCACCTGTGGCACATAAAGCCATATCTGTGGGCACGCGAGCATTGCCCTAGGTCAGCTCCAGCGCGCCAGCTGATTTTCTAGCCTTCTGGGCCCACCGGAAGTTGGGAAATGGGCCATTTCTGGTCTCCAGGGGGGTGGGAAAGGCTGTTTTCACCCTCCCCAGGCTCCACGAAAGCCTCTGAAGCCTGGGGAGGGCGAAAAATGGCCTACCGGGCCCACCATGCCATTGCATGCCAAAAGCGAGGGGAGTTGAATGTGCATGCAGAGGGCAATGAATTATGGGTGTGGGCATGCGTGCACACGACCCCCTGCACTCCCTCCACTTTTGGCACACGACAGCAAAAAGGTTAGGCATCACTGCCCTAGACTGATCCAGAAGTACTTTCTTTCAAAAGGCAACTAGACTTTCTTGTTTTCTTTGAAGATGTTTTGCTTCTCAATCAAGAAGCTGCTTCAGTTCTGACTGAATGGTGGAGATTCAGTCAGAACTGAAGAAGCTTCTTGGATGAGAAGCGAAGCATCTTCAAACAAAACAAGAAATCCAGTTGCCTTCTGAAAGAAAGCATCTTTGGGACAACCATGGCCTGGATGTCTGAAAATCACCATAGGCCCTAGACTGGTGCTGAGGGAAATTTATAACAGCAATCTATTTCTGCTCGTTACTTCTATCAGATGCACCTGCAGCCATTACACTTGAACTGGGAAAGATCCAGCAGCAGGTTTTTTGGCAAGCAGTCACCCAAATCTGGAACTCTCCTGGCCTTAAATATTAAATATATTTGTGTACTTAGTATAGCTATTAACATATACAAACTGAAAAACAGAAAATTGCTACTCAAAACTGCCTAACTCTCCATAAATGTAAAAGCATGAATATTTCAATCAGTGACTCTGGGTCATGGGAAGGATGAAACGCAGTCAGCAATAAAACAAGTCAGAGTTAGCTTTAATACAAAGGGTTAGCCTTCGATTTATTTTTAGGTAAACTGTTTTCCCTTATCATGTCAGCCATGTTATATGATCATGGAGGACACTGTTAGCATAAAATAAACCTATGTAAATTCAGATACAAAATTCAGAAATAGAAGCTTAGAACAAATGGTGCAAAAAATAGGGTTCCTCTTATTACCCACTTGATGTTGTGGTTCCTATATTAACCTCCATGTTTGTTTTAAAAGTGACAAACAGAAATTAATGAGAGTCAGCTACCCTCAGAAACACAGGCTGAGATACACTTGCAATCCAATACAAGTTTCTCTGTCAGATAAGCATGTTCTATATCTTCTCTACTAGGACTCTCCAATACTCATCAGAAACTTACATATTTCTAATCTGCCCTCCTTTTCCTACTTACACCTTCTAATTCTTAGTAGAAGAGATGGAGTAGACATTTCCAGGCAGAATGGCATCTAACCTAGGTCCATTTCAATTCATTCTGTAACAGTTCAAGCAGATAGCAAAATGTTCCTATTCAAATTCTTCCATTTGTATTCTACTGAAGATGTGTGCAGAATTCCATGGGTGAAAACAGTGGGAGGGGGGTCCCCCCTTTCTATAGAAAAATCCAAAGTTTCAAATGGCATCAAGTTAGGGGATTTAACAAGTTTCTCTAATTCTAGATAAACAAGCTCTGCAAATATTAATTTATAACTTTTTGGAACAGTCAAAGACCTGCTTTCTAAGTGCCAGTTTTGTGTAATAGTTGAAGTGCTGGAGTAGAAACTGGAAGACAATAAATTCTAATCCTCCCTGAGGCATGGAAGCCAGCTGGCTGACTTTGGATGAGTCACTTTCTCTTAGCCCAACCCAGCTCATAGGATCCTTGTGACAGAAAATAGGAGGAGGGAACATCGTATATGCTATATTGAGTTTTACAAATAAATGTTTTCTTCTCCTAGCAGTGCGCTAACAGACTTCCTCTCTTAAATTTAAGAGAGGAAGATTATTTTTTTTAATTCTTAGAAATTGTTTAAATTATACCTAAAAGAGGATAAAAAGAAGAAGCATTCAAAATATTGACCAAGGTATGGGAGAGGGAACAACTATCTATTAATGGAGTTAGACCTTGATAAAGAATCAGTGCTGTTAAAAAAAAAAATCCAAAGGTGCTTTTCCAAAAAGCAACTGTATTTTCTAGTTTGTTTGTTTTTTCTTTGAAAATGTTTTGCTTCTCATCCAAGAAATCTGAACTGAATTGAAATGAGAAGGTGAAGGATGAGAAGTGAAATTATTTTTTAAAAAACACCAAGAAAGTCCAGTTGCACTTTGGAAAAGCACCTTTGGTACAACTACGTCTTGGATGATTGAGGATCTCCAAAGACATGAGCTCTAAAAGAGCAGAATCCCCCATCCCACAGCAAAAAAAAAAAAAAAAAAATTGCTAAATATTTTTTTCTGTAAACTCCACAACATAAGAGTATCCAATTTTTCTGTTAAATACATGACTGGTTGTTGATTCTTACGTATCAAACTGAATCTTAAGAAGTACCAAAAAAATTGGGAATTATCTCTGGATGAGCAGAGCTATAATCAAATAATGAACATAAACCACTGGTGAAATCTGAACTGGTTTACTACCAGTTCGCTGGCTGCGCATGCGCATTGCCCACCACGCACCAAATGTGAGGTGTGCACACGCAGTGCACACCGAAAGGAGGCATACAGTAAGAAGAAAACTGCGTGGGGAAGGGGGGTGATCAGCTGTGATGCACAATCTTTTTTTTTTACTTTTAAAAGCAGAGGCAAAAAAAGCCTCTGATGATCACACAGCTCAGCTGGGCATGGGGCAGGCAGGGATTTTTGCTACCAGTTCTCCAAACCATCCGCCGCCATCGCTACTGGATCATGTGATCCAGTCCGAACCGGTAGCATTTCACCCCTGACATAAACAGCACAAAGATAAGGATTTCACAGTATGTACAATGAACTGCCACAGAATTCCGTGTTTTGGGGAAAGTACTGGAAAACATGCAAGAGAGAGATATAAGGATTGGTGTAGGCTCTATGAGGGCATCAGAGGACTAGATAAAATATTCTTTCCTTAATATCATACGTTGGTTTTGTTTATAATTGCTTTACAATGAAGATGAAGTTGAGCATGAAAGGTCTGCTATCCTGCGTCCCACCCTGAACTGTCTCCTTTATATCCTTACAAGATGTGCAGATTTGACATTCAAGCAGCTGCTCCGATATCTGAGGTGGATCAAGAGAGGAGGTAATAGAAGCAATGGTCAGGATTAGTTTTACCTGTCCCTCTCGGTCTTTCTGTTTTGTCCTCTGATCTACTGTGGCACTCATCAATTCCACAGAGACTCAGTGTCTGGCAAGGAGGGTGAATAAATGTGACAACACAGAGATAAAGAAGCAGTCCCAGTCACTTTCTGTAATCCTGGCTTGAAGATTTATTATCATTTACATGGCAGCTGATTTCTCTGGGGTTTGTTTTTACCCCTCCTTCCTTTTAACAACAATTCTGCATTGTACTTCCCATGTGGCTAGAAGTTTTTTATGGAATGAAATATTTTAATTGTTGCTTGAGGCAAAAGGTGTCCAGCACCAAGGTTTCAGTCACTTCACATCAGAAACAGACTTTCCGTCAGCTTTGGCAGCAGAGGGAGGATGAACAAATATATTCATTCACCCATGAGACATGTATCTCATGTCTCTTGTCAGGATTAACTCTACTCATGCACTTAAGAGGGCTACTTTCTCATCCCCTATTTATTTTCAGGAATTCCCTTCCAATCTAGTCCTTAAACCAGGTTCAAACAGTGGTGGCACAGCTTTATAATGCATTCTCTCTCCCTTCTGAATCAGGTTGCTAAGAGAGAATTGTGAGAAAACAGTAGCTGAGAACAATGGAGTTGGGATTGCAATGTCATAAAGGAAATTATGAGTAAATGAAGAAAGACCTTGTATACTGTGAAGAGGAAAGATGATGGCAAACAATTTAAAAGGAAAATAATGTGCAGGCAGGAGTATGTGTAGAATAAAAGCAGGACAGCAAAAAAAAAAAGGATAGCAGAAGTTGCTCGAGGAAGCTGGGACTGGATAATGTGGTCTGGATGATGTGGATCAGTTGACTTAATGTGTGTTTATTCTTATTTAATAACCATAAATAGAGTAAGCACTTGGTTCCTTCATAGACTAAGTCCTCCCAGGTTCTATCAGGTCTTCAGTAAGTACTGTATTTTCCTGCGTATAAGACTACTTTCTAACACACAAAAATCTTCTCAAAAGTCAGGGGTCGTCTTATATGCCGGGTGTCGTTCTCCTGTAACCAGGCAGACCAGCCCGAAAGGCTCTGACGAGCCTTAAATGGCTCTGAGGAGCCAAGCTGAGTTACACGCCAGAGCCATGTAAAAGGAAAAGTTTTTTCCTTTTACATGGCGCTGGCCATCCAAGCTCTGGCGATCCCAGCTGAATTGCGATCCTCAGCTGGGATCGCCAGTGCCCTGTAAAAGGAAAAAAACTTTCCTTTTACATGGCTCTGGCGATCCCAGCTGCTAATTTTTGCCTGCTAATTGGTAGCAAAAATCCCCCGCCATCCAGCTTGCTTACCTTAGCTGCTAGCCACAACGCTTGCCTTGCTTCACTTGCCTGCAATCCATTGCATCAGCAAGCAACTGAATCACCCTGCCTGCAATCAAGAAGGCAGGGAGTTGTGGACTTCAACTCCCAGAATTACTCAGCCAGCAAAGTAAAGGTGGCTGAGGAATTCTGGGAGTTGAAGTCTACAAGTCTTAAAATTGCCAAGGTTGGAGACCCCTGTTCTATTGGGTAAGTTTTTTTCCCCTTTGGGAGCTTTAAAAAAATAATTAATTGGGGGTATTTTTAGTTGTTCTTTTTTCTTTTTTCTAAGTTTTAGGCTAGGAAGTTTTAAATTTAGCTTTCATATAAAAATAAAATAAAATAAAATTTGTGCAGCTTTCTGAGATTTAGTGTGTTTCTGTAGTGTTTCACTCTAACTACACAAATGCACAAAATCTCACAAAGCTGAATGTGGAATTTTGTGTGTGTAAAGTGTGAAAGTTGGGTTTTTGGGCTTTTTGTGGCTGTGTGAGGTTCCTGCTTTGTTGCAGGGGCCATTTTGGCCCCATTGTGGGTGAGCCAGTTGATGTTTTTTAATTTTTATTTGGTGTGCGTTGGAAGAGGGGTCATCTTATACAGCAAATATAGCCCAAACCCTATATTTTTACAGGAAAAGTCGGGGGTCATCTTATACGCCCAGTCGTTTTATATGCTGGAAAATACGGTATATTTATTTGTGAACAATACCTTCTGCTCTTAAACTCAGGGAATCATATCCTAAAATGTAGTTCTTAATCTACTGGCCCACTCCCAAATATGTCTATTGGTGCTCATGGGCTTTATTGATTGATTTAATTTATACAAATATATGCTTTGCTTGCCAGGTGCTCAAAAATGTATAATTAAAAATGATAATTAAGAAGTTCTCATAAAAGCAAGAAACACAGGGACAAAAACAAAACAAAGCAGCTATAAAAATCTGAGGGCAGCATTAGCATTGAGGAGCATTAAAATATCATACAGGGTTAATGATCTTTACTCATGTCTAACAAAATAATAAAGGAGCTGATCTTACATCCCTCAAGAACTGCCATCTCCCACTTAGTGTCTACCAAATTTGTGGGGTCTCAATTCTCAAACAATTGCTTTTTGGAAGATTTTTAAAGTTCTGGTCCCAACAGACACAAGAATATCAATCAAGGGAAGACTGCTGGAAATGGAAGAGAAAACCCACAAAGGCCCATTCTCTGACAAATCTCTTATTTTGCCTCTGTCCTTGATTCCACCAACACAAATTTTTCCTGTCCTGTAAAGATCCTATATTAGCTACTCCAGATATGCCCTTTTCTCTCCTATTCAAAAAACAATCTCAATGATTCATAGAAAGGATGCATTTAGTGTTACCAAATATTGTGTTTCTTAGACACATGACTGTTATGATCCTTTTTGTCATGCTGACTCAGAATGATAATCTAACATTTTTATTGTGCTGTATGGAATTTATGAAAGAGTAACACATTTTGAAGAGCAACAAACTGACTAAGTTATCCCTCTTTATAGCTTGCACGTGAGCCCAATATTGCATGAAACTAAGAATGGTAGAAATTAACATACCTGTTGAGATCGGATCAGAAAGGATTATCCTGATTCATAGCTCAATTACTTCTCTATTATTCTTCACCCACAAATAAACCATCATTCCAGCCTACCTGCTTCCTGCTATTACCAGAGCTTCTGATCTTAGCCACCAGCACCTTCCTATTCACTCTACTATTTATAAAATCCACACAATTAACTTGGCATTATGGAAAATCTGACAATATGTTCTGACAGTCACCTCAGAGAATTCAACTCATATACCCAACCCCCAAAATGGAGACTGCCCATTAGGTCTAACAAATTAATGGCCACATCTCTATTAAATAATGATGTTCTTTTAGGTTACAACACGAATGGAGCCAACAACCATCCACTCAGATTGTTTAGTCTTCCCCATTCTCTGACACACACAAACCAAAGATCTATGCCCCCAAATATAGCCACATTTAGAATGTCTTACTTGTACACTTTTTGATAGCGCTTCCTTTCTTGAGAGCATGGCGACTTAGCTTGCAGTGGAAGTTATCCTCCCAAAATTCAGCAAACCAAATGTTCCGGCGATTATTGTCCAGTGTCCTACTAGAAAAATAGCGATCAAAACCTAATAAGGGAAACAGATAATAAAATCATGAAACCAAAATAAATAGGGTCAGCTATATGAGGGTAGACAGCAGATCTTAAAGGATAAAAGGGAATTTTAGCTATTGAAATACTGTAATATTTTAAAAAATAATCATTATTAGAAATTAGTTTTGAAATACTTTGAGGTTTATTGTTAGCATTTATTGGATATCAAAGAGCCTAAAAGATTTCAAAGGCATCTTCAACACAAGATGCCAATAACTAAATGTATGAACTTGTATCATAGGTTCAAACATGATAGTGGGGAAGCCAGCTATTTTTGTTGTTTTCCCTAAAAGGAGAAAAAAAGTTATAGATCAAAACCCCAGCTCCCTCAATTATAACATTTAATGCTACTTTCCTAATTGAAAATAGTTTGGACAGTGGCATCAGTAGTAAGCATGGTGATGTAAAATTGAGAACATGGATTTGGAGGCATCACGATGCAAATTCTGCACTGATGTACTTGCATCAGATGTTGTGATAATGTGCAATGTTTGTGTGATGAAGTTATCAAAGCTTTTTACAGACACTACTGCTGATGCCACTCAATACTTTAGATTCCAGTTTTCACAACTACTTGCCATTGGCTAAGGTAGCTGGAACTGAATTGAAATCTACAATATTTGGAGGCACCAAGCTGTGTATCTCTGCTTCAGCTGTATCACATGTACATATTTTCAGAAAACGTTTTTAAAATCTGAAAAATCAGTGCTGAAACAAATGGAATAAACAAAAACATTTACAAGTAGTATACCCTGAAAATAGATATGTTTCTGCATTTTATTTTAATATACATTTATTTTAATATGCTTAGATATGCACTTCAGTTTGAAGATCTGTGATGTCAAAAATGCATCATAGCCCAGCCCATCATATTATTCCATGCCTATAGTTCTTTCCCATTTCTTTCATAAACAATTCTTACCTTAACAAATTTAAATATATAGTATAGCAAACATGTATTCAGCATATATTACATTGCATTTTAACAGCTTTCTCAATTCTCTTGTTCAGCTATAGAACACTTTAAGGTACTCTTCTTCCTTTTTGCTTCTCAAATTTTGAATCTTTGCCTTTTTAAAAAAAATAATAATATTTTATTAAATTTATATGCTGCCCAACTACAAGTGACTTGGGATGGTTTACAAATTGTTAAAAACAGTTAAAAACAAAGAAATAGCACATTCAACACAAATAATACACAATAAAACAATCACAAATGGCAGAGAAAACAAATGGTTGTTGAGAATGTTCATCATTTTATTGCCACAAGATAATCCCTAATATGGGCTCTTACCCATGTACTATGAGTCTTCCTCCAGTTGTGATCCTGATACTCTTTCAAGTACACTAAGTTGTACCCCAGTACAGGCACACAGGTAGAGACCCCCATATGAGTGATATGAACTCAGCTACTCGCTCATTCCAGGCAGCATGTAGAGCCTAAGCCAAACAACCCACCAGATCTTCAGAGAAAACCCCAAGCTGGAACTTCATTGGGTCCATCACTTACCTGGGACAAGTTGATTGAACAGGCCCTATTTTCCCACAAGGATGAGTAGCACAGAAAGCCAAAAGGCAACTAGAGAGCGATCTAATGTCCCTCTCTTCCAGATTACACCTCAATTTTGAGACAAAAAGTAGATCTAGCTTGCAGCCTCCAGTATCTGTTGGGCTGTTGATTACCTAGGAAAAGTCCCAGTTTGACACACCACAAACTCCTAAAATGCCCCAGATTCAATATCACATGGTAGTAATTTTAAATCCCTAAAGACCAATGGCCCAAAATTGGCCCAAATTATGTATTTGCGGGGGAAATTATTTTATATTTGCATTATCACATAGATAAGCATGAAATTAATGCTTTGATTTTCATTCACAATGTCTCCATTGAAAGTTCATAGGCTTTCTTAACAGAAAAGAGTTTTCATTTCACTTAAGTTGTTCACAGTTTTCAGAATATAGCATTTTGTTCATTTGAAATTATAAGCTATTTTAGACAGTTCTTTTCATGTCATCAAAGGAGACAAGCAATGTACATTGAATTTCTTTACCTGTAGCAAGTGATCAGCTGAATGGTCAGCTTGGAAATTCTCTGATGTAAAAGCAGATCAACCTCCAGACAGGCAAAATGTTAAAGTTAAAGATTATTGAAGGTAGCTTGGTGTTTGTGGCCTGCAGCAGATTCATCCTATTGATGAATCATTGCCTCAACTTTCATCAAGCCATGCCAGACAATGTCTGGCTGGGAATTATGAACACTGTGATCTGAAACATATAGAAGACACTAAGTTGCCTTCTCTGGTGATTAATAGGGCAGCTGGTCAATTTTGCAAAATCTGATTCAATTTTGCAATTCATTTGACAAATTGATTTGAATCATCAAACCATTTGGGTGATTTGTTGCTACAAAAGTCTCCTCATGCCTAGAAGTCCAACTAATGTCTGAATTAATTTAGAGGTAACTGATCTGCCATGCACCAGACCTATTTGACAATTCTGATCTGAAGATTCAGTTACAAGATTGAATTGCCACTGAAGTGAAGCTTCACATGGTCCTCAATAGTAAGTATATATTTAGTCTACTTATCTAGACAGCATCAAGAGTCTAACAATGCCAGATTTAGCTCACAGCCAGTTACATTTCTTGAAGGGTCATTCATTAGAAAGGAAAGAATTGTTGAGTACCATAAGCCCATTAAAAAGACTTCATTCAATTAATAAGGCTATGCCTTAGGGAGAGAGTCATAAAGCCACCATACTTAGTGTATGTATTTCAACCCCCCTCTGATAGTCATTTTACACTAAAGAAATTAGTTCATGTTTAGCATAATTAAAATTAAACTTTCACTATCGGCTTAGAGCAGCATGGGCACATATCCATTGATTCACTAGTTTTCCTTTCAAAAAAATATATGTTTTCTAGGCTGCTGGTTATTTTTTGCTTGATGGACAACTGATTTCAGACCATGCCATTTATTTGCACATGAATATGAGGATGATGGAAGTTTGATTTAAATCCATATACTTGCTTTTTAAATTTATAGCAGTTTCAAAATGAGCACTGTTAAAGTGCCCATTTTTCTGGATTCTCCCCACTACCACATAAATAATTTTTCCCTTCCTTAAAAAAAAAGTTGTATAATCATGGATTGAATATTTTTTTTATTGCATTCATATTTCACTATTTTTTAAAAAACTCTCAGTCTGACTGATATCTTAGTATTTTATTGTCTTAACAGTGTGTCAGCTGAGTTTTATAAAAGATACTGGGGGAAGAGTGAAAAGAGGGATCAGCCTAGAATCCCTATGTAATCACAAATGAACTAAGTCTAACCCCCTTTGAGTGCTTTATGGTTGAATACAGGTTTGTATTCAGGTTTTCTTCTGTCTGATTTCAACATCTTAAGTACTACTCCAGATAAGGGTCTCCATTTTGGTCATAAAAAACTAAGATGTAATCACTTAAGAATTGTATGCAACTATTGAGCCTAACGTTGAGGAAATATGGTGTATTGACATCTCTGAAAGAGCAGAGAGAGACTGCAACAGAGATCTCAGACTGGAACATAGATGCTAACCTGCAAAATCTTTTTGGATGAAAGACACATGCTGAGATAACCCACTTGTACTCTGGGTGGCAACTCCTCGTAAATAAACTGCAGAAATGGAAGTTTTTGCAGTCAACTTGGAATTTGAGCAGCCAGAAACCCTGGGATTCCACCTACATTCATAACTGCAGTATAACCTATATGGAAAATAAGCCTGCCATCCTCATTTCTTAATCACTTTGTGAAATAATTAATCTGTAAATATGGAGGAATTTTCTTTGCAGCAAAGATAAGATTCCTTTTGGTTAATTAAACCTTCTTTCAGGATTATAAAAATCAAAAGAGACTTTACGGATTTAAAGAATCGAGAATTTTCTGCAAAAAGCTTAACAAAGAGAACATTTAATGTCTTCACATTTAACCTTAAATGTGAATGACAGGAAGGGACATTTGATCATCTTTGATGGACATGGAAAACAGCCAGAAAATTTTGAATATGAATGCATATAATAATTCAGAAGATTATAGAGTAAAGTACTGTTGAAACCAGAGGCTTGTCTTTCAGGCTAATGGAAAGACAGCTGGAAAAAAAATAATGAAACTTTTGTTTCTAGGCTCAAAGGGGAAGTGTCAGCCATGTTTAGGAGGGCCTCTGATTTGATTTATTTGTGTCAACTGTATTTTTCTCTCAATTGGGGAGTTGTCTTATAGCTACATTTAGTTTGGACTATTGTAACACAGTCTACATGGAGCTGTACTTGAAAACCATTCCAAAATTATATCTGGACCAGAATATGGTGGTGAAAGTAGTTACGAATGCACCTCAGTTCACCTATGTGACACTTCTATTTTGTGAACTGCACCAGTTACCACTATGTTTCCAGGTTCAATTCAGAATGCTGATGGTAATCTATAAAGTTTTTTATAGCTTTGGGGCCTAGATATTTACTACTTTCTCCAACTATTTCTCCCCATCCCATAAGACGTGGCAGAGTCAATTTCTTGCTAAAGCATGCTAAAGAAGCTCAGGTTAGGTTGGAAAGCTCAGGTTGAGTTCTCCTTGCTTTGCAATATTGATCAACTGGTGATGTTTCATCCTAAAGCTGAAAACAAGTATGCTTAACAGTCTTCTTAGAGAGTACATCAGAGCTACTTGCTCTTAGTGAAAGACTTTTTAAAGTATCTTGATACCATCATCTCAAATGCATGGGAATAATCCTGATCGTGCTTAGCAATGAGTTCTACAACTGTAGGCTTTGAACAACTTAGAAAAAGATCGCAATATTTTTCTAAAATATTGCTTCAGACAATTAAACTTGATCTTTGAGTATTACTAAAGTTACCAATAGTTTTCTGCCTCCTTTCTTTTCTTAGCAGAAGCACACAGGATCTATGAGTCACATACAATGCAATGGTTTCTCTCTATGTTATTATTTCTGTTGTAGAATGCAACTTTGAAATGAACTTTTATTATACTCTCATGTCTATTTATTTTACAAGATATTTATCTATTAAAGTCTGCCAAGATGTCAAAAAAGTCAATAAAACCGTATAAGTTGCTGTGGTTAAATTGTTTTGTGTTTTATGAGTGTGGTTTTTAACACAGTTGAAACAAATAAAAGTCTGGTTTCTGCAGAGAGTTACAACTGACATGTAACAAAATATTACTGGATATTTGTGATCCATGAAATCGGCCATCAATAATTGAGTTCAGCTTCTTTTGCAAATGATTCCAGCTTCTGTACTAGTGTCCTTGGTAGCAATATAGTTTTGATATTTGGATTGATGTAGAAGTATACACAGATATTTTACAGTAAGATGTATAGTAAAGTAAGGGTGAACATTGTTATCCATTATTTTAAGTTTCTAACTATTCAAAAATAAATCAAAAAGATATTGGTATGTGGTAAGAGAAATGATAAAAATTACATTACATTATCCAATGCAAATCAAAATCAAGAAAATACACTAACAAAGTATACTGATAAATGTGTCTCTGATTTCATAATTGTTTCTCATACTAGAGAAGAAGGATCTTAATCTGTTATTTGTAAGAAAACGCTGTTCACTCAAAGTACCAAGCCAAGCAGACTTGCTTCAGTTTTCAAAATAACACCTGGAAATGAATCAAGGAAAATCTAATAAAGTACATTCATTTCTTGTCCAATGGTAACACAAAAGAAATCGTTCAATTGAGTACTGTTGCTATTTTGCAAAGTTGAGAAATCTTAACTTATGGTATCTTAACATCTGGCTATAAAGTTCTGAATGACCATTAGGTGACAGCAAAGGGTTAGCCTTTCCTCTTTCTTGCCATGGCATGGTTGTTTGGATTTTTACAACCTGTATGCGGCAACTTTAGTATAGCCCCCATTTAATATCCTTTTGTCCATTTCAGCTGGGATATATCACTCTCAATGATCATAACAATTACTGAGCATTTCAGAAAGAATCTTCCAGATGGTACATTGTTATGATTATCTACAGCATGTATAAATGTTACCACAATTAAGCATCAGTGTGTGATCCCATAACCAGAAATTTGCTCCATGTTATAAACCATATCTCTGTGGGAGGAAGAAAGTATACGGTAGATCACCATCTACTGGCATGAAAAGTGGGCAACCTGTGGTCCTCCAGATGCTGCTGGATTACAGATCGTATCATTCTTCATTTACCATAATGATCAGCACTGAAATTTAACAACATCTGGAGGGCCATACATGCCTTTTCTAGAACTAGATCACCGGGTTTTCTGACTCCCAATTGTTTAATAGTCACAGCAACTAAAATGGAATTTGGTTGCTGGAATAAAGAATGCTGGAAGGTGGGAGATGAGTTGGTTTTGCATTTTTTTGTATAAAAGGATTATAATTTTAGTTCTTATGGGCTAAGTATATACTCAGAAGCTTGCTATTCCCTAAATGTGAGACTAACTCCTGAGCCACTGCTTTGGCCACACATGTCTGATGATACTGAAGTTTTAATATAAAGCAATATAGGCTTCATAAGCATGAAACTATCCACTTTATCTCAGAACACCTACTGTCATTTTTCAACCGATTGAGACACGTTTTCAGCCAGCAGTTTGATCATAAGTAAGACATACATCAATTGTTGCTAAACAAGCAGTTGTTTAGATATAAACTTCAGCAGACCAAAATTCAAGGAAAATCACGGACATTCGAGGAATAAGACCTTTAGGGTACCCCAATTCAAGATAAGCTTCTTTCCATAATCATCAAAAAGAATGATCATCAAAAAAAGGATGACATCTGAATGAATCTTACAAGTTAAGAATAATGATAACAGATTTTTATTTTTAAACACTTACCAAATTCAAAGAACAAGCTAAAGCTCTTTAAAATGTCTAGGCTTACCTCTAACAGATGCCCTCTTGGGCAAGATGGTGACAGATCCTTCTGCAACCTCTTCCACATCTCTTACGGGGGCAATTTTGGAACCCCAACTGTCAGAACCCATCCAGATGAAGTGCCCAGTCTGATTGGCTCGCTTTGCTGCCATCAACACATTCCTGGAGACAAAAGCAAAAAACAGCTTATGTGATCATCAGGGGTTTTATATTTAAACTGATGCAGGCACTGTGTCAAATTGGCAAGACAGGAAGCACCCACATTGTGTTCACTATATGAATTGCAAATAAAACTAACTTGACATGTCCGGTCGTATCCAGAAGTTACCTATTCAGTTACCAATTTTCACAGCACTAAGTGCTATTTGCCATATTTATTTCTCTGCACAACATTAAATCTATGGATAGACATAGAAATCCAAATCTGGATTCTCCTTCAACAGCTTCAACACCTTTAACACCTTCAAAGCAACCATAACCCAATCAGACCATATCTTTGCAGACTATAGCTCACAAATTCATTATCCAGTGAACCTTTATTTTGCATTTTTTGAAAATATGGGGTGTGCATTTAAAGAGTCAATGAATGCTGGACAATCAGGATCAAATATACAAGATTTAGTGAGGCCATGTATTTAATAGCAATTTGATGTTCTGCAACTCTTTTAGCCTCCATAATATACATCCTATTTATAACTAAACTCTGGGAGGTATGGCATAAGAATTTAGGAGAATTTACAGGATTGAAATAAAATGTAATTTCACTATTTTTACCTAGCATCTTTGTTCCAATATCACCTGAAATGATGGTATAATGTTCTCTAGGGGAAAACTGATTGCCTGTTCCATTCCGCTTCACCAGATAATCCCATTTTTAATTTAGTCTGCACAACCTATTCCAATTTCTGAAATTGTTGCCAAGCTCAGTAACTAGTAAACCCAACACGAGCTCTTGATTTCATTGCAATAGCTGAGAGAAATTTTATTTAGTTATTATTTATTAAAATTATTATACTGACAATTACCTGAAGTCTCAACAACTTATAGTAAAAACTTAAAATCTAAAATAAAAACTCTGCTAGAATAATAATGTAAACAAAAACAAAAAATAGTGTAAACAAAATAAACAATTCAAACCATGTCATAGGACTTTTTAAAAAGTGACTTAAGCTCTATTCAATTCAAAGAGAGTTAATTCTAAAGAGTTTGGGTGATTACAGACAACATGTGATCCCTGGTTGCCTAAAGCAGCTTTAACTTAAATTCCTCAGATGCTTTCAACAAGTAGGGAGGGGTAATCCAAGAGATGTTGTCCTGTGCCTTGAACCCAAGCTATATATGGTTTTAAATATAATAATCAACACTTTGAATTTCATCTGAAACAAAGTGATTGATTCTACAATGCTTTTAGCACAAGTGTAATGTGATTTTTCAAACCTGGCAAATGAATTCTGTGCCAACTCAAATTTCTGGACTAGACATACGGACAGTCCCACAATTGTTTAAGTTTAGATTACCAGAATATGCATGACTGTTTTAAGATCATTTTCTTCCAGGAAGGAGTTGGCACATCACTTGAAGCCAATGAAAAGTATATCTAGCTGTTGCCTCACTTGGAGAGAAATTGGAGAGAGATCAAAATTGAAAAACACTCCAAAACTGTATATCTGCTCCTTCATAAAAATGTAATTCCATTTGGAACAAAATCTATCCTGACTCTCGAATTATGGACCCTCCCAAAGAACATCTTCAGCTTGTTTGATTCCAAATTCAATATATGAACCCACCAAGTTCAATTCATTATCAACGGCAGGCAGATATTCAAGAGAACCACTCTGTTATCTGAAGTTGTTTCAGAGAAATAGGTCTGGATACATCTATGTACTGACATCCTGCTTCAAACCTCCATATTGGAGGTATTCAGATATTAAAAAGCAATGGAGGTCAAATGGAGGGACCATATACCAGAGTGTAGTTTAAGCAGAAACTGTCTCAAAATAATAGTATCTCCCATTCTCAAAACTTTCAGTACAGTAATCCAGATGGATATAATGGCTGATATTATTTTCTGAGGGACCATCTCTTGCCGGTTACATCTACCTGACTCACCAGAGTGGGGAGGCAAGGAATGTTGCAGATCCCATCTCCTAGGGGGGCACCCAGAAGAATGGCCTTCTCCATGGTGGCTCCCTCTCTCTGGAACATCATTCCCCCCGAGATTAGAATGGCCCCCATTCTAACACTCTTCTGGAAGGCATTGAAGACCTGGTTCTCCCAGTGGGCCTGGGGAACCCAGAGTAGGATTGAACCAGTGGTGAAATGTAAAATTTGTTACTACCGGTTCTGTGGGCATGGCTTGGGGGGGGGGGGGTTAATGTCACTGGATGGGTGTGCCAACTTTTTTTTTTTACTTTTAAAAGCATTTTTTCTACAACCTCTTCGGCCGAAAAAATGCTTTTAAAAGTCTCTGACGATCCCAGCTGAGCCACGCTATCAGAGACTTTTTGTTTACTTTTAAAAGCATTTTTTCAGCCGGAGAGGTTGTACAAAAAATGCTTTTAAAAGTAAAAAAAAAAAAAGCCTCTGATGATTGCGCCACTCAGCTGGGCACGGGGGGGGGGGTTTGCTGCCGGTTCTCTGAACCACCCGCCGCCATTGCTACCAGATCGGGCAATCTGGTCCGAACCAGGAGCATTTCATCCCTGGATTGAACCCATTAAATGGCTTGTGTGATGTGTTGTTGGCAGGGTGGGGGGTGGAGGGTTATTACATTACATTACATTACATTACATTACATTACATTACATTACATTACATTACATTATATTATATTATTATATTATTATATTATATTATATTATATTATATTATATTATATTATATTATATTATATTATATTATTATATCATATCATATCATATCATCATATCATATCATATCATATCATATCATATTTATTATATTATATTATATTATTATATTATATTATATTATATTATTATAAATTTTTATATGATTCTCTCTTTTATTAGTTTTATTGTTTTTTATATGAGGTTTTTATATTCTTGTAAGCTGCCTTAAGTTGCCATATGCGAATAGGCGACAATATAAATTTCCGAAATAAATAAATAAAAGCCTTTTGAAAATTGAAAAAAAAAAAGAATCATATCTCCTCTGTCAATGTCCAAAGATTTATTATTTGAATTTTTACTGTTACCAATAACAGTTTATGGCTCCATCATGACCAAAAAACTGTTTAAAAGACTTTGGGTACAGGAAAATAGGAAACAACTTCACATCCAGTCAAATTTTTGTACTTTTAACTGGGAACTATCTGTCAGATTAATGGGAATTCTACTGCACCATAGGTAATGGTGCTAGTTGTTTCACCAGGATTTGGAAGGATTTGAATACAGGAGGAACTGAATAAGTGATATGCACTTCTTTTGCTTGAAGAAGTTTGCTTCTTTTGCTTAAAAAGGAATTTTATTCCTTTTAATGATTGAGGATGTACAGATAGTCTTCATTTGACGACTGCTCAATTACAATGAACCCCCCAAAAGATACTGATCACTCTCTTCCCATAGTCACATATAGCATTTGGACACTTGGCAGCCAGTTAGTGTCTCATGGCTACATGGCCACGATTTGTGGCATTTTTTGCTGTTTTCCTATGGGAGAATGGATTCACTTAATGATCATATGACTCATTTAATAATCACATGATTCACTTAACAATCATGGTGATTCCCTTTCTAATGGTTGTAAAATTAAGTCAGGTCATGTGGTGACCTGCTTAACAATCACAATGACTTATGATGGAAATTCTGGGTTCATTATGGTCATTAAATAAGGGCTACCTGTAATACAGAATTAAACATTTATTTTAGTCACTAAAGAGTATACTGGGTTATTTTATTTTGCCATGTCCTTGGTGAGCATCTCATTTTCAATCTAAAAATTTTGGGAAACAGATACTTGTTAACTTTGAGATGGTCTCATTGCCATTTATTATTAATATTGTTATGGTGCCTTCCAGTTAGTCTTGTCTCCTGGCAAGTGCCTGGATAAGTCTTTGCAGTTTTCTTGGCAAGATTTCAAAAGTGGTTTGCCATTGCCTGCATCCTAGGGAGAGGGAGAGGGAGAGGGAGAGGGAGAGGGAGAGGGAGAGGGAGAGAGAGAGAGAGAGAGAGAGAGAGAGAGAGAGAGAGAGAGAGAGAGAGAGAGAGAGAGAGAGAGAGAGATTGCGTGCCAGGGTCATCAGGTGGCTTCATGTCTAAGGCAGGACTAGAGCTCAGGATCTCCTGGTTTCTAAGCTGATGCCTTAACTACCAAACTACTCCTTAACCTTGATTGTCTCAATTATGGTAGAATTAAACAAAGGATTCCAAGTACAAGAGAAGATGAACTTTGCCCTTGGCAAATTCCAGTGAAATTTGAAATGAGGCAATTAAAAAAGAGTGTGAGTAATGATGATTCAGAACCTATACAAGCTAGTCAATACTCCCTCCCACATGGAATGGAACAGAATTAAACAGGAGAATGCTGAATATTTTCTGGTTTTGAAGTGATCCACCCACCATCATCTCTTTGGGATTCCATGATTGGCAGAAGGGTATAAGCAGTGGTGAGATTCAAATAATTTAACAACCGGTTCTCTGCCCTAATAATTTCTTCCAACAACCTGTTCACCAAACTGCTCAGAAAGTTATTAACTGGTTCTCCCGAAGTGGTGCGAACTGGCTGTATCCCACCACTGGGTGTAAGGTCTTCTTTTCTTTGCAAAATTCTCCTCTCATAAAAAGTCTTTGCTCCTTGTCTTGTGTTATGTTATATTCTTGGCTATTCTGTGACAACTGTCTCATGTTAATTTGCTATTATGCTACTTTCTTATTCTGCCTTGGAATAAAGGCTTACTTGCTCATATAGTGATCATTGTTTTGGAATCTAACAGAATCCAAACTTCCAGTCTGTTGGACAGGAACACAGCAGACTGGAGAGGCTGCAACTAGATCTGAGATCTTCTACATGAAAGTATCTGCTCTACATTTGAATTGCAGCTCTTCCACCTTGGGACATAATCCTGTGCAAGTATTCACCAAAATTATGACACACATTTAGTTCGGTGAGGTTTATACTGGACCTTGCAGGTGAAATCCATCATAACTTTATAATAGGGTATCTTTCTTCTCCAACTTTCATCAATCCCCATGTGCCCAAGATTTGTTCCAAAGAACTGAGATTAGATTTGGAATGTTTAGAAGAGGAAATGTTTCTCCCAGATCACTGGAAACCACTGTATAGTTCAATGGAACTTAACTATTATACAGGTTTGCAGCCTTACTTCAGGATTTCACAATTTAGCATTACTGCTTTTGTAATAAAATCATTAACATAAGCTATCAAAAACTCCTTGAAAATGAGAGAGAAAAGAGGTACAAAGTTATTTTGCCTATTATATTATTATCATCTTTGAGCCACATAATTTTAAGCAGTGAAAAATTAGGCAGAAATTATATCAGAGCTCAGTAACAAAAGCCAAGATAACTTCAGTGAAAATGTTATGCTAAAGGCTTTCTTAAAGTTTCTCAAAAATTTTCAGCCTTTGCAAAAATTGTCCCATTTTTCTACCTCGTTCTCAAGAAGCTTTAGCCTTTATATGAGTAGCATTTTGAACTTTTTTTTGGCAAAGTGACAGAGTACAGTTGTTGATATACCGGTAAATTTCCTCTGGGGGAGGAGCTGCAGTATATTGTCTTTCTATGAATAAAAACGTGGGAAGACAGGAAGGCTGCTGGAGAATGGTGTTGGGAGAAATGATATAAACCCTTATAAAACATCCACACAACCTCCTCATTGGGGGGAATATGTGTGAGAGAATCAAAAGCCATTTATTTTCCTTCCAATAAAATTGAAAAAGTGCAGCAGACATCTTTAGCATAGCAGTATGTGCAACTCTGTGATATTAAGACATGTTAATACAGTATCTTTGGGGGTTTCTCTGTCTTCAAAGCAACACAATTAATTTAGATATTACCCTGATAAGAAAAAGAGTCGGAAGAAGAGATTCCATATATTCTCATTAAGTATATAAGCAGAAGCAATTTGGTAGTCCTTCCCCTTCTCAAGAGTGGCCGGAGGGATTGTGACTGCCTCAGGAATGTTCTAGCAAAATGGATCATTATATAGTCAAGGCTGATTGATGATTCTCTATTATTTGATCAATGACCATTTTTCTTTTTTTTTTAAATCAACCAGACATATGATTCCATAATTCATTTTAACATTACTGGAATAAGATGACTTACAACTGTGTTATTTGCTCACTAAATAAGCAGATGTCAAAATGTGCCTGGAGATCTGCAACATTCTTCATTCTCTGAATGTTAAGAACCTCTCCTGCCTCAAAAAAAAATCTTTGAGAGTCTCCATCCTAAGCAACCAGGAGTACACTTGGAAGGCAGAGTTACGACTAAAACAAACAGGGATGAACTCACTACACAGTTTAGAGCCACCAAACTGAAGAGCAAGTATATTTGGCTGGTTTTAAATAAGCCCTTAGCAGGAAAATAAATGAAAAGAGTGTCCAGTGGATCAATGGATGCTTTGTCAATAACAAGCTTGATTAAAAAGTGATTAAGAGAGTAGAGGTAACAAAACTGAATGACAGGTAGCCCCTGGAGCCATAGAGAATCAGCAAGTGCTTTTGAAAGGAGGAAGCAAAAAACACAGTAGTGATCATGATAAGAAAGACAGATGACAGTAAACAGCATGCAATGATAGCAAATAGCATGGAGCAAATTAGCATCAAAGTCAAGTTTACCCTACCGAGGAATGAAATAGAATTGAAACAAAAACAAAAAAAGCTGTTATCCTTATTAAAGCAATAGCTAACTTTATAATACCGTATGCAATTCTTTGCAATGTATTTTTTGGTTGTTTATTTAGTTGAGGATATTTTATAGTTGTGTCAATGTTCTGCCAAGGACTCCAAATACCCATAGAATTTATGTCTTTGATGAAATGTAACAGATTCAAGGATGTTGCAGTGACTGCTTCCTTATCTCTTCTCTTTGCTGCAGTTAAGTATGGGATCAGCTTGTTAGAATAACAATTAAAGTCTTGGCACCTCCCATATATCAAAGCTGCTATGCTGTATTTCAAAGAATGTTACTGTAAAGTCTTTGCACTTTGAATAATACGGTGTCTTCTTTCTTATCTTGCATCCTTATCAGTTGTAAACTAATTCTCTGGGGTCTCTACATAATGTGGATATGCTTAAAATATCTTTGATCAATATTCTATATAAGATCTATGTAACCCTGGAACTCTTGTTCTTCTTCAAGAGACCAATGACTTCCTGCTACTTTCTAGCTTTAGAAATAGTAAAATGATTACTGGACCCTCTCCAGTTGTTTGTCATTGTGAGAGTGAGCTTTCCACCATGTTTCAATTTTACACCACAGTCCTATCTATCTCAAGACCTCAAAATGCCATTGTGTTCTGTGGCAACACTTAATAATAGCTGTTGCACAGCCTGAAAAACTTTTATTGTTATCATTATGAGAAAGAGAAAGGCAAAGAAGAGAAAGATAATTTCTCAAGGTCATTTAATAGAGCAGTGGAACAAATTGAACTGAAATGTTCAAGGATAAGAACCACCATCTAGTAGAATGGAACTAATGGACAAATTAAAAGTGAGAACACCTGTAACAGCCCAAGAATTATATACAATTTAAGTATTACCATAAACTGTGATTCCCTTATTAGAACAATAGAATCACAAATTCAAAGAATTGGAAGAGGCAGTTTATATTGTAAAATGAAACCGACAGTATAGGAATCCAAATAAAGACTCTCAGACAGATAGCGGCCCAAATGCTATTGAAACATAACCAATAATGGGAAACTAGCACCTTACTAAGTAATTAGATTCATTTGCCAAATTACTCTTATTGATAGGCATTCCTATAACTTAAATAATATTATAGTTATTTATGGAGTGTTTTGTCCAGCACTCAAGAATGCTAGCAATCAGATCTTGGGTTGTTTTTCTCTGTGACATCCTTTCAGATATTCAAATAGTGCTACTGTATTTCCTCAGCATCCTCATCACATACTCCTTCATTTCTTCTTAGTTCCTATCCCCAAAATTCTCTTTATTCCCTTTGAATTTGTCCCAATTTCATTGAGTCCTTCGTAAAGTGTGGTACCTAAATCTGGAGAATAGTGGAAGATGGATCTGACCAAAACAGAATCAAGTAGAAAAATTCCTTCTCATCCTTTGTGGATGAAACCTAAATTATCTTTGCCTTTCCACTCTCCCAGCCCACTCCCCATGTTACACTGCTGGCTCATACTAAATTTGCAAACAATTACTATTCAATTAATCTATTGAGAGGAGCTGTTGTTGTTAATTTCATGAAGCCTACATTCAAACAAGCAACATTTTCCTAGATTTTTTAAAGGTCACTCAAATTCCTCTGGACCATCTATCCCACTGTAAGTATACTTTTTAAGTTTATAAAATTAAGCTTAACTTAAAATAACTAATACACTGATGAAAGTTATGGTAAAATACTCATCACTATAATAATGTGAAGGAACGAATTTGGTCTAAGAGGAAAATAAATTACTTTTTTACAAAAAGATTAAGTGTGTGTATGTATGTGTGTATTACAGTAAGTACTGAGATTCCTAAAGTGACAGGTTTATAGATTATCCTGCAATTAGCAAATTCTAGAATTTATAGCCATCATTAGCTATGATAGCTAGAAATTCTTGGAAACGTTGTCCCAAATAATTTGGAGAAGTTTGGGAAGGCTGACAAAGACTATAGGCAAAATTAGGTAATCAATGTGCATTCATATGATCAAATGATATCATACTGATAAGAAAAAAAAGATGTTGAGACTCTGGAAAGAGTACAGGGAAGATGGCAAATATGATCAGAGGACTGGAAGCTAAAACATACAAAGAACGGTTGCAAGAATTGGGTATGTCTACTTTAATGAAAAGGACTATGGGTGATATGATAGCAGTATTCCAATACCAAAGAGGCTGCCACAAAGTAGAGGAAGGTCAACCTATTCTCCAAAGCACCCGAGGGCAGGACAAGAAGCAATAGATGGAAAATAATCAAGGAGAGAAGCAACCTAGAACTAAGGAGAAATTTCCTCACAGTGAAAACAATAAATCAGTGGAATGGCTTGACTTTGGAAGTTGTGGGCGCTCCATCACTGGAGGTTTTCAAGAAGAGATTGGACAGCCATTTGTCCAGAATGACATAGAATCTCCTACCTAAGCAGCAGGTTGGACTAGAAGACCTCCAAGGTCATTTCCAATTCTATTATTCTGTTATTGTGAAATCTGGTGGCCTCCAGATATTTTTAACTTTATCTCCCATCAACACTAGCCTACATGGTCAATAGCAATGTTGAGCATCATATGCCAAAACTTTTCAGATGTATTCACACTTATTAAATAGGCACTTTCACCCATTTACAAATGCATATTTTTAAAGATATGCAATGTATTTGCTTTCAAAATATGCATGCTAAAGTACATTTTCTCAAAATGTGAATATTAGTAACCTTATTATGGCCATTGGTGTAGAGAGCAAGAAAAATTATGGAAATATGCAAGAATGGTTATCTAGGCAAAAGAAGCTTAAACACTTCTAAAGTCCTGAGTGGCAAGACAATATTTGGAAGTAATTCAGGCAGATGCCTTCCTGATTCACTGGAGTATGAGTAGGGGAGCAAGTACTTGCAAAGATTCTATTATTTTAGCCAGTTTTAATAAAAGCAGTTTTAGCTTTCTCATGAAGTTGATTTTCTGACCTGATCTACCTAGAGGGGCTGACACTGAACAGCATTAACTATGAATATTTACATGCATCTTGGTATACAGAATGATGTCTCAACCTCCTGAGATGCAGGAAAATATCATTACTACTTTATTTTAATCCATCAGTTAGTTTAGACCAGGGGTTTCAAACTTCAAGGCCCAGGGGCTGTATCTGGCCTGTGGGTGCTTAGATCTGGCCTGCGAGGCCACCCTGGAAACAACAAAGGACCAGCCCGCTGTGCTTCTGCCCGCGAAAAAGGAGCTCGGGAGGACTGCATGCGGGGGGCGGGCAAGCTCCATTTTCGCTGGCAGAGGGTTGCAGGAGGATGTTGCAGCTGGAGACAGAGCTCAGGAGCCTGTTTTCACTGGCAGAGTGCTTGGGCCCCCACAGGTGCCCGCAACACGAGTGATGTTGAGCTGGCATGCCCACCCCAGCCCCCCGAGGTCAAACACAACCCTGATGAGGCCCTCAATGAAACTGAGTTTGACACCCCTGGTTTAAATGATCGGATTTCACAGACATTTAACTGATCCTATGAACAGGCCTCAACAGCTGCCAAAATGAGATATTGTTCTTGGCATTGTTAAACTGGTGTACACTAAATTGCACAACAAAAAGCGTTATAGAACTGAACAACCCAAACATGTGGCATCAGTGATACTCCTAAAGTTTTGCTCCCTTTCTCAGGAATGATTCCTGGATGGTATACCTGATGACAAGTGATTAGAGATTCAGCCACAGCAAATAGGCTGTGAATTATCATGGGAATCAGGCATTTATTATATTGGACTGCATTTCACTGTCAGCAGCTCAGAGTGATACATATGTTCCTATACTCATGTGACCAAAATTGTGGGGGTGGGAATGAGAGATTTGTCCAAGGCTATCCATTTAACTTCACAGTTGAGGGAATGCTGGAATGTGAGAAGAATAAAATTAACAAGCAATGACTCACTAAATTGGAAACGGAACCAGATACGCTTCTCATTTTGGTTGATCTTAATAACTGCTGCAATAACTGCTGGCACAGAACATAACTATTTGCCTGATGGTCAGGCCTACTCAGAGTTCATCAGAATAACACATATTTTATAAAAGCAGAACCAGTTGCCAATAGTCTCCTGGGTTCAGTTCAAGATGCTGGTTATAACCCATACAGTAAAGCTATATGCAGCTTGGGCCCTTGTTATACTTGGCAGCACCTTCTCTGGATAGAATTTGCTCAATTATACAATTTAACCAAGACAGGACATTTATCTCTAGAGACTTGGAAGGGGAAACCTGGAGAATGATATTCTCAACAGTAGCATTTGGTAACATTTCATTTCCTGAAATGAGGCTAGCTTCTACTTTTTTATGCTTTAGGAAGCAGATTAAAATCATTCCCTTTTGCAGGGCATTGGTTGTAAGCCACTTAAAGTCATTCATGCAAGACACCTAAATAAACAAAGAAATAAAGTTACTGTCCAGCTATGGATTTTAAGATTTATTTTTATTTCATGAATTAACACAGCTCTTTATTGCTTTACATTGAGGCTGTGATGTTTTAAATTAAAAAAAAAAATCTCGGCAAATAAAGGCAACAGGGAAAATGGCTATGTATATATAAAAGTCACAAAGAAATTATGTGGGATGCAATCCCAGCCTACCAAGAAAGTCATATTGAGGAAGAGCTATAGATTTCTTGTATGAAGAGCTCTAACTCACTCCCCCACCTCACAAGATGGCAGCCTAACTATATTTGCAGCATACACAGCAATACAACTCTGGACTAAGGCACAGAAACCAACTTGCAACTTCTCCATTGTTTCCTTATATCCACATAACACATGAACATCCCACAATTTACATATACTTTACTATTGCATCTTGGGCAGACACAAAGTCACACTCACACATGCAAAATCACATAGGTTTTATAAGTGCAGCAACTGGTTCATCTCCTAAACTCTCTTGTGCTAACCAACAGATGCAAACTACTCAGTCTTAAATAAAAGGAGCTTTTTCCATATCCAGTATTGTGATGGGAGATTGTGGGTGAGCTTGGAAAAGACTGGAAGGCAAAATAGATACAAAACTCCAGACATAGAAGATCGCTTATTGGCAGCTTGTTTCAGAAAAGGTGGCTCAAGCTAGGTAGCAAATGTTTTTGAATGATTTGCCATAATTAATTTGCTATAAATGAGAGGAGAAATTTCTTTTACAATTGATGAGACTGGTGCCAAGCCCCATGAAACTAGGTGGAATCAAGGATCTGAGAACTACACAGATTTCAGTAAAGTATCTTTAATGCTAGTATGATGGGAAATATATAATATACTAAAGGTCTCCTCTCCATTCCTTTCCCAGCCTTCTCAGACTGTCTCATAGTTACACTAATACACTCACCATCACCATGACATTGGGAGACCACCAGTTTGGGGTGAACTTTCAGCTTATCATGGTAACTATGCAACTATAATGTTTAGAATTACAAGACAGAAGGTAATCTAGAAAATAGGCATGTATGTCCATTTGAGAAGATTGAAAAAAAATACAGTATATATGCAGGTTTGAGAATCACAAGAGCTCTTATGTTTTGGAGCCAGAAATACATGCATGAATCATGTGAATCAATCCTAAGAAATCAAATCTGGCTCAGTAGTACATGAGCCAGATTTGGTTCAGTAGTACCATTGCCTGAAAAATAGGAATTTTCCAGATGCATGTAAACTATTGCTACCAGAGTGCAATTCTCCAGTGTACTGCTTATTTTCATATAGGCAAATGTTTATAAATCTCTGTTTAAAGATACTTGTCATTTATGCTGCAAATCCCCTGATTTTGGTGGAAGGAAATAACATCCAATATTTTTAAGAGCTTCACAAAAACCCTAAACAGTTTGATATAAACTGATTGAAGATGTCAGTTTACTTATATTTGCCAACATTTGTTGATTAATAAATTAGATAGTTGCAAGATGAGGTGCAACTCAGAACTGCAAGAATTAAATCAGAGGACCGTGTGCCTTCAGTTTTTCATTTTGTGTTATAGTTACATTTAGTTCATTGGAAAAAGCCATATTTTGCTTTCTAGTGACTACCAGAGAATATTTAAAGTATCCTTTTTAATTACTAAAGATAAATTCTATGGAAGCTGACTTCAAAATTTCCTCACAAAACCTTAATCTTTGTAGAAAATGTTTTTGAAAAAGAGGCTTCAAAATTATATCCAATTTCTAAAAGTATTTTAAATCTTTCAAACTAATGATTAGATGATGAAAATTTCAAGTAGCCACAGTCTGCTTTGCATCATATTTCTCTGAATCTATAGATCATATCTTAAAATGCCTTAGAACTTGAGTGTTTTTCATGGCACAACCTAGAACAAGCTTCCCATAAGCATTTCAGTGGTATGTTTCCTGAAGCAAAATCCAGGAATTTAGACCTTCAGATTTTTATATAATTATTAATATTTGTCCTCAAATTTACCTTTTTTCATGAAATCATTTATAAACTTCTAAGGGATCTTTTCTATGCCATGCAAGCCCAAGGAATATGAACCACAGATAGGTTTCAAATTCTGTGGGTGTGGCTTGGAGGGCATGGCAGGGGAAGGATACTGTAAAATCTCCATTCCCACCCCACTCCAGGGGAAGGATACTGCAAAATCCCCATTTTTTCCAAATCAGCTGGGACTTGGAAGGCAGAGAATAGGTGGGGGCGGGGCCAGTCAGAATTTTTACTACCGGTTCCCCAAACTACTCAAAATTTCCACTACCGGTTCTCCAGAACTTGTCAGAACCTGCTGAAATCCACCTATGGTATGAACCCATATTATGACTTCTAAGCAATTCTAAAGGGTTTGATCAACACCACCAAACTGAAGAAGGATGGATCTGTTCTGATTGTTAGCCAAGAGATGGGCCTCTTCTGAGTTGGGGATACATATTTAACCTACAGCAAACCATTGGAACTATCCTCAGAAACATCAATTTACAGAACTACAGAAGATACTGATACCATTTTGAAACACAGAGGAACAATGGAAAATGTATCCCGATACATTGTTATTGAGGAAGAAATATGGAAATAGTCTTCAAGAAGAAATTTAAGAACTGTTAAGTAAACATCAACTGGGAAAGAAGCGGGTAAAAAAAGAAACTCAAGATAACCTTGATTCTGTTTTGTATAAGACAGAATGCAGAGGAAAACTCTGGCAGGCTTTGAAATTCTGTTATTATATCCTATATCAAGAGTACAACTAGTCCTTTTATTGTCTGTTCTTTGACCTAGCCAAGCTCAGAAATGCTAACAATATTCCATTTTATTCATTACAAGATTCATATCTAGCTTTCTCCCCTTCTGTGTGCCCTATTCTTCTATACATTTTCTTTGTCTTACTAATTTCCATCACAGATCCTAAAGTATTAATCTCTAAATTCTTACTTGATATCATCTTCATTGGCAAATATGATGACAGCTCGAGCATTGGATGTTTCTAGAAGGCGCCGAATGATCTTATCAAATTCTCCTTCTTTGGGTTCCCGGGGAATCTTGACTGATTGTGCCACACACACGCTCCCTGTGATAAAGAAAATAGTATGATTTGAGAAGTCTTTAAACAGAAGTGACAAACACGGAAAGATTAAAGAAAGGTGTGGGACAATTTTTCCATAGCCCAAAACAACATTTTTATGTGGTTTCATCTGCGGGTTTTATGCCTGTATGTGATTGTAATTTTACTGAGAATAAAAACATGGAAACAAATTATGAAGCTAGATGAACATACATGTCTGAACAAACTTCCTTGTTAACTCTTCATTTATTTAATAGTGGAAAGAACATCCTATTTCATTTTTTATACATGCCTAAAGGCCCAATGGCTTGGATGAAAGAATCTATACAGTGCAGTAATTATTTGGGCTCTTCTTTGAAGCTTACACATTTTGTTTATATCTGTATATGCTTATACTCTACTTTAAAAAATGACCTTTATTTGTATATACTGTACATAACACAAGTAGAAACACAAAAACATTGTAAAATTACAAAAGAATAAAAGAAAAAAAATTAATAATGAATAAATCAGAGATACCAATTCCAATCTCAATATATAAGCATATCTATCTTCTCCAAACTGATGCCCTCCACATTGCAATCTCCTAGACAGCTTGTACCAAATGGACATTGTGGGCACAGTATTCCAAAAGCCCTGAAGTGTATCAACTTAAGATATGCTAACTTGTATTATTTGATGTTTAAACCTGTTCAACCTTAAAATAATTTTGTAAGTCTCCTCTTTAAGTTGTTTGTGATTCCCAGAGTCTCAGAACTCAATTTAAGAACTCTGATACACCGTAACTGATTAGGAGTATATAGGCGAAGAACTATCTGATTAATTCGTTACTATGCAAATTTACCCTTTACTTTTTCTTGTCCCTAAAAAGTCACCATATCATGATGCTGAACTACTAACACAAGCCAAAAAATTTAAAAAATCACCTTTGTGAGCATCTGTATTAACAGGTGTCAAAAGTGCTGTAATAATGAGTGCAGAAAGGGAAAGCAAGATTCTATCATGAAAATTGAATGATTTCCTGACTACTTTCCTATATTAGGCATGGATTTCTATAAAATAAAGGTTACAAATGCATGTTTCAAGTATATTTTCCAGATGTGAACTAGAAATTCAAATAATGTCCATCTCTCATGGAGGGCTTTCTTTTACAGAAACCCATGTTTAATTTATGGTTGTTTTATTACTCTTAATTAATTATATCTTTATTTTACACTCCCAGAAGAAAAAATACCGGAAATAAAGGTAAAAAACAGAGATTCTTGATTTCATATACTCATTTCTGTACATGATGCTCCTTTTATATAAAGCATTTCTGTGGGGAGCTGATCTGAATTCTAGATTAAGCAATGCAATGTCCACCTCACTCCCCATTTTCATGGTCTTTATCATTTCAGTTTCTTTGTTTCACTACCCTTTTCTCTTAGCCTCCTCATCCCATATCCACTAGGGCTTTGTCTGTTAGTATTTGAAATCTAAGTCTTCAAAAGGTGTTTCAATGCATGTGGAAACCCAAACTTAACATCTGACTTCAGCTCCTTAAAGCAACTCTTATTTTTCTCCATCTGATCAGTTGGACAACATAAAAAAATGACAATTTTTCTTAATGTATTCATTGATGTAATGATTTCCTTTTGATGCCCTCTAGTGACCAACTTTCAAAGTCACCTTATCAATTCCAGATGTAAATACAGAAAGTTACCCCCAAGAAGGATTCTATATAGCTAATTTCAAAGTTCTAACTCAAGTCCACGTGAGCCCTTAATCATTTATAAAATCCTAAAATTTTCACCCTTTTGCTGTATATTCAGAAAAAAAAATCTTGCAAACCTTAAAATTGTAATTGAAACTTATTTCTTAAAGGATTGAAGGAAAAACTCAGTGAATATGATCAAACTTGCAGTTCTGAAGGCTCTTAATCTTTAAAAACAGGGGAAAAAAATTAAACTCCAACATGATTAATAAGTGAGTTTTGGTCAAATTTTGAGCCCAGGAAGAGGCCACATTAACAGCAATGAGCTCAGTGGAATCCTACAACTCCCAGCAAGTAATCAGAAACACATCAGTTTCTGTGATTTACTCTACTCACACAAAAAACTGTTCAGAGTATATACGAGTGATATCAATATCTTTTCTTTCTCTGGAGTGATTTGGCAGTCTGGATTCAGCAATCAGCAGCAATTTTCAACCATAAAATCTCCTCCTGTCTGCAGGATGTCAGTTTGCCATTTCCTTATTGGAACCCTTCAAGAACAATAGTCTCGCTATTACTCTCCCATGTTTGGACCTCATTGTGGATGGAGGAAATCAATGGAAAATAGTTAATCTGCAAAGTCTATGAAGCACTTCAAGTGGAAATCTGGGCACAGTAGAAAAACTGATATATTTTCAAAGTGACTGGAAGGTGTAAATAAAAAGTCACAGGCCTGATCTGTGAAGTGCAATAAACCTGTTGTCCAGTTTTGTAAGATGATTATATGGAGGGGAGAAAGCCAGGTATAATTGCCAACAGCAAGGGGCAGAGGGGCTTTCTGACAATAATGACAAGGTAATTCTTAAGGAGGCCAAAAACACAGTTTGAAGTTCTTGAAAAGCATGTAAGGCCACTATATCAAGGTAAAGTTGGAAAGCATTTGGCAGATGGAGCAGGTGATAACTGTAGGTGGCCTGAAATGGTACTACCTGGGTAGGGATACAAACTGAGTTATAAATGAATACAGCCATAGATGAAATGTCAAAGTAATTGTTTTAGTTTTCTAACAGCAAGAGTCTTGTTCTAAAATGGCATTAGTCTTTAGTCTTCTGAGTTTCTCCATCAGATTTTGGTCTGGAAGATAGAGATTTACATGCAAAAGCTAAAATAGTACATGGTCCCAGAAAAACCACAATAAAGAAAACAAAAATTCATCTAAAGGTCATCTATCCAAAGCTAGTAACTTGGTAAGATCAGTGCAGTGAAATCAGGACCAAAATGCTGTACATCCAGATAGTAGAGGCAGACATCAAGGCAGAAGAAAATCTATTTTTTCCAGGAGCAATCTTTATTTTTAAGAAATATGGTAGCCCTAATAATCCAATACAGGTAGTCATTTACTTATGGCCATAATTGGAACCAGAATTTCTGTTGCTAAGCAATGCAGTTTTTAAGAGAGCCATGCCCAGTTTTACAAACTTCTTTGCCACTATTGATAAGGGTTTTTTTAACAGTAAGAGTTGGAAGGGACCTTGGAGGTCATCTAGTCCAACCCCCTACTCACGCAGAAGACCTGTACTAGGGATTCAAATCGCCGAACTGCCAACCTTTCTTAGCCACTGAGCCACCTAGTCAGGCAAATGAAGCACTACATTGCTAAATGAATCATGTGATTCATTGTTGTGAGTTAGGGGTGGCTCTCAACTCACAGCTCCAGCTTGAAGAATAGATGGCAGCTGCAGCCAAGAAGGCTTTTGCACAGATAATACCTATTGTGCCAGTTGTGCCATTCCTGTATTAGGACAATCATTCACGTCCTAGTCACTTCAAGAATAGACTATGCAATGTGATCTATGCTACCCTAGAAAACCACTAGAAAACCAGGTGGGCTGGAAACACCCATCAGCACAAGCAGCAGTGGTGGGTTGCTACTGGCTCACATGCATTGGGCGAACTGGAGTGGTGGCAGTTGGAGGCTCTGCCCACCTGCCCGGAAGCTTCTGCGCATGCGCAGAAGTGCCACGTGCACGCAGGAGTACACACAAGTGAATCGGTAGCAACGGGATTTGGAACCCGCCCCTGACAAGCAGTGACAGGCACCTTACAGTACATTTGTGTGACACCACTTCTCCCCAAGCTGGCTCCCTATCAGCTTCCAAAATGCTAATTATCATCTATAAAACCCTCTATGGCACAAAAGTTTCTTACTTTATGGACCACCTATTTCTGATGATTTCCACCGGTCAGCTAAGATCTAGCAAAATCTTCTCAATTAAACAAGATCATCTGGTAGGAGATCAGAAGTCTGCAATCTATTATGCTACCTACATTGTAGACCTGGAAATCTAGAGATCCAACTCTGGTGATATTGTGGAAGGTACTGAAAACCTAGTTATTCCCAAAGACCTAGGGGTGGAAGGATAGTGAGTCCCCACAAGATTTTGTTTCCATTGGTATGGTTTCTTTTCTGGATATACTTCTTTGTTCTTTCCTCTATAGTTCTGAGTTTGAGTTTGAATGATGTAAAGTAACCTGAGTCACTTTAAATGAAACTTTTTTAAACATAGGTAAATAAAGTAAATAAAATAAAACAAACATCCAAAGTTATCCAAAATATAATGGAAAGGATGACTGGAAAACTTTAGAAAGGTGGGGTGTTAACCAATTTGAAAGCTCTAACCATATATTTAAAGACAGTTACATATTCATGGTCCTCTTTCATTTGAAAGTGATCCAATTTGGTGAAATATGCATTGTCTGCTGCAAACCCAAGAGATAAAAATGAAGGAAAGAAGGTACTGATCCCTAATGTCAACTGACTTCAGGAGCCAATAATGATGGATAATGTGCAGACAGCCAACCTTCTTGACAAAAAAAAAAAAAGATAGGAACATTGGCAAGGAGGAAGATAAAATCTTTTGATAAATTCCCCTTGAGATATTCCTTCAGGCAATTAATTCTGCCTTTGATGTGGCATAGTGCTGATCTGAGAAAATCTGAGCTTCAGGAATAAACTTGTCACATAACCAATGAGGGGTCAGGAACTGTGCTTTCCATTTGCCCTTTCCAAAGACATCAGCTTAGATCACATTTTTGGCAGTTGCCTAAAGAGGAGGCAGTGGGATGGAGACTGGTGGATGATTGTTGATGATGACTTGTAGAGTTTCATTGTGTTCTGTGATACATCCGGAATGAAACAGCTGGTCATAAATAATTTCATCTCTTGCTGGGGCTGGATAGACTGAGTAGGCAGATCATATTTGTGTGCAATAAAGGTCTCAGGGAAATTGCTTATGGTACCAGCATCTATAAAGACTTGCAGGTGTATATCAGCAGTGGTCTGAGTCTTTAGCATAACAAGAATGATTAAATGATGATATGTAGCTCTGCATGTCTTGGCTTTATATAATTTCTGGCCTCTGAACCTTTGTGATGCTGACCCATCCTATTTCCCAACAAACCAGATTTAGAGTGTTTAGGGCATCTATTTAAACTGCCCCCTTCTCCAGAAGTACATTTCATCAATGCTTTTTAAAAGGGGAGTTGCAATTAAGGACTCACATATGAAGTGGGCAGGTTTACACAAAATAGGCCTAGGCAATAGTGAAGCTCTGTTACTTAAAAGCAACATGGGTTACAGTATAGCAGAATAATAGAGTTGGAAAGGAACTTGGAGGTCTTCTAGTCAAACCCCCTGCTCAGGCATGAGACTCTATACCATTCTGGACAAATGGTTGTCCAATCACTTCTCAAAAACCTCCAGTGACGGAACAGCCACAACTTCTCAAGGCAAGCCATTCCACTCGTGTATTGTTTTCAGTCAGCCACTTTCTCCTTAGTTCTAGATTGCTTCTCTCCTTGATTAGTTTCCATCCATTGCTTCTTGCACTGCCTTCAGGTGTTTTGGAGAATAGGTTAATCCCCTCTTCTTTTTAGCAGTCCTTAGATACTGGAACACTGCTATCATGTCATCCCTAGTCATTCTTTTCATTAAACTAGACATACCCAATTCCTGCAACTGTTCTTTATATGTTTGGGTTTACATGGGTTTCATTTGGGTTCACTTTCCAAAGTTTAGCAGAAAAGTGGGAAAAAGGAAAGAAAATAGAGCTGTCTTTCTTTTCTGCACATAGTCTTCTTCATTTCCTTGAGTTTTCTACCAATATTCAAGCAAACTTGCATTAATGCTGCTATGGTTTCTGGGATGCCTTGATGAATTAGTTTGTCCCTATTTCATCTAATATCCCCTCTATGAATTGGACAATTAAGTTTCTTTCATTCCAGCCCACATCCTGAGCTAACAGCTGAAATTCAGCAGCATTCTCCCACACTGAACACTAACCCTGTTGTTGGCAGAGAATCTTATGGTTGGCAGCCACTCACTTGACCAGATCTTCAAATTTATCTCTGAGGCATGCCACAAAACTAACACAGTAGTCCAAGTCCAAGTTCTGTTTTGAATAAGATAAGGAGTTATCCATTTCTCAGCTCCCTCCTTCATAAGGATCATTATAAATCCTACATGGTTTTTTGATGATGGAAAATCATCAGGAAGGGCACTGATCACATTCACCAAGAAAGGCAGTAAATTTGCTTTTCATCGTATATATTAGGCAAGGAAGGTGATCCTCAGCATCAGAGGGATGAAGCTATTACAGCTGCTTGAATGAAAGCTGCAGGACTTAAGCTGGGACTATCACAGGAACCACTGGGCTTTTTCTGGCCTACTTGCTGGGTTTTTCATCTGGGCAGTTTATCTGGGTCACCCCTGGGCTTTGATACTGGAGCAAGGCATTAGCAACTTGATCAGCATTTATTGGAATTGCAGGAGGTCTGTACTAATAATTTAATTCTTGGTCTGAAGGCAACAGTTTTTTTCCCTATAGCAATGGCTGTGAGGTCAAATCAAGCTGCTAGACTTTACAACAAGGTTAATCAATAAATCTGGGCTCTCCAAAGCTTTAATCTATTATTCAGGAATTTACTTACTTGGCAGGAGACTCTCAAACATGACTTTGGTTGGATTAGACTTCGTCATGCAGGCAAGAACAAAATAATATATGGAAAGTGATCAGGCTCTGCAGTGCAAAAAAAGCAAAATCTTTTCTATGGATCTGTTTCCAGAGTTTATATCCCAATCTTTTTCCACCTGCTTTTCTGAATTAACACATTCTTGGTGATTTATCCCCTTTGATAGCTTTATATTTTACATAATAATCCTTACTAAACTAAGAACCACTGGTTGCCAGAAGATAAATCCCTTTTACTCTGCACTCCTAACCACATAACAAATTGTAATTATGATATTAAGATCCAGTCCCATTTTAAAGCATAGGGCATAGTTCACACTTCTTTAGTGCCAACTCTGGGCGTTCAGTATGCTAATGCAAAGAATGTAGGTGAAACCACAGAGTGTGGTCATTCATTGATTTGGGGACAGTATCATTAATATGCTGATATAGAGTTATATTTTTTGATCAAGGCAATCCAAGTGAGGTTACTGAGTTCCAACCCCAGCGCCTTAATTCTACCAAGACTGAGTTATTATGGATTATGGACATTAAGAGCCACCTAAATCTAGGAATGGAATATTAACCTTGCATGAGATAGCATTTCCCCTTTCAAGAGTAGTGAGCAACTTGGGGGAGGGTGGTTCTTCCTGGACTCATACCTCCTGCTCAATGAGCTTTTGTAGAGCTTCATCTATAGTCAAGAGCCCTTCAGACAATCATTTGTGCCTTATTCATTTCATAGCTCAATTACTGTAATGGTCTCTACATGGGGCTGACCTTAAAGACTACTCAGAAGCTTTAAGTATTCCATGCAGTGGTGCCTGGTTGCTTAAGGAACCATCTATCTTTAGTGAATAAACCTGATTGGTTTCATTCTACATAGGTGTAGGCATAACTACATGTACAGGATAGCATCTTACTGTCGACATCAGAATGTCCAGGGAAAGGAGAAGGCCATCTGACTTTCTCAGGAGTGTTCCTATCTTTGTACTGCAGCATCCAATCATAAATAGAGGCAATTCAGGCAAGGAAAAACTTCAGACAAGAAAAACACAAGGTACTCCTATCTCTTATAACAGCTTCTAAGGTAGTTTTGTGAGACAAGAAACTGGCTACAGGATGTCACAATGTTCCTTTTATTAGGCAGTCAGCCATCTAAGTTAAGCATCTGTAGCTATCCATCTCAACACCTTGGGTTAATCCCTATGCATTGGCAAGAAAAAACTGAATGTGAAGACAAGAGAAATATGCAAGCAAGGTAATGCAGGACAGAGATAAAGAAGAGACCTGACTGGAAGGCAGGCAGCTCTGGGGATTTAGCACTTTTGGCTCTGATATATTATGTAAATCTTTTTTAATTTGGAAGCTGGTTTTTGAACTGTACGTTTTAATAATTGATATCATAGTGCAACATTTTTTTAAAAAATATATATGAGGATTTAGCTGTCTGCACAAGAAAGAAGATAGGCTTCCTGTACATATTATGTAAAAACCAGCTCCAGAAGTTATGTCATGCTCAAGGGTTCTTCATCTGGAGATGAAGAAATATTATTTAGAGAAAATGAAGATGATTCCACAACCCCCAACAAAACAACAAAGAAATATGGCATAACACCTTATCCTTGCCTCCTTCTCCCTCCAAAATGGAGGAATAAAACTCGGCAAACAAGCTGGGGGAAAAAAAGATGGGTAATTGTTAGAACTTGGCCTCCATAAACTTTTGAATTAAGTAGGCAGAGCAAAATATTTTGAAGGCTTTCATTTTCCAACAATGAATCACAGTGAATTATTGATCCCTACGTTCTCTTGCTGCTCGCTTCTTTGTGATAAAAGGAAAAATAGTAAAATTCTTATAAAGTGAGATTTATTCTTCCTTATCTTTCTAGACAACAAAAAGCTTCTACCTAATAAATATCATCCCCCCTTATACACATACTATATTTTTTCAATTTTTCAACTTCATCTTGAGAAAGTGAACCAGTTGCAGAAAGGTGACCTATTTACAATTTATGCAGGGGCAGTCTATCTGTCCTGCCATGTCTTTCTTACCTCTACTACTAGAGGTAATACTGAGCACTAGAAATACTGCTGTAAGATTGCCAAGTCTCAAGTAGTGGGATCAATATTCAAAGACTAACGGCAATCTATGACCTTCAGGCTGATCAGTACCCTTAATGGTTTCTCCTAAGCGTACAGTGGGGCTGCAATATAATTCTGCATAAACAGAATTTGACCAGGGATGATCTCAGTATTTATAACAGCAAAATATGCCCATGGAATTATGACAAAAAGTTTCCCAAATGACTATGGAGGAAGTTCCATAGAGGAATTCTAAACTGACTTCCTAAATCTATCTCATGGATTTAATTGGTTTGTTTCACAATACAATACCATCACTCGATTTTGATTGAGACACCCAGTCATTTCAGAACTTTATTTTAATGATATGGCATTCCTTTCTATATAATTTAGCCCTTCACTAAATTCATGAAATAACAGGTCTTGGGGGGAAAAAAACAGCCTAAGAGCTTAGATAATTTTTTTTTCCTTTTAAAGTGAAAGTATGACGCTAAATAGAGAAATAGGAAGATTAGTTAAATGAACCTCATATTTCATAAGAAGTATGCACCAAATTAATTTAGGATTTTATACCGTAAGCAATTTTTGAAAGAAAAGAAAAAAGGCATGTAATAAAAACGAAACATTCTCACTATCTTTCCCATCAATTTACCTAAACTCATATAGCCTCCTTCCTTAAACATACAGAAACAATTACCAGGACAGCTGAAACATAAATATACTTCTAATATCACTCCTTCATTTGATATTAAGGTTAAAGTGTGATCTGCAAGAGATATTATTACTGTAGAAGTCTTTTTCTCGATTTTGGAAAATATCCTATGGGATATTTTATTTATTTTAACACCTTACACTTAGCCTTCTTTGCCAAGGATATATCATGAAATGGAACTGGAGTTGCATAATATATTTCTAATAGCAAAATATTTTTGTTTTATTTTAATTTGATTGAACAAACGAATCTTAATTGTTAGTTTCTTATGCCATGCTTTTAATTTTTGTTTAAATTAATAATGAAATTCAAATCAGCTAAGCCAGGAAAAAGAATAAAATAAAATTCACACTCATTCTGTGAAAAATGTAAACCCCCCCTCTTTTTTTTTTTGCTCTTAGTCATAAGGGTTAGTGGGTTCTCAAACTGTAGTCACATAGTTTTTCCAAATACATTTAAATTTAAAGTAATGTTCCTAATTTGAGTGGCTGTTCCAGTCTGCAGACTGGGAATAGGAAGTTCCTATTTGTTTTTGAAAAACTATGAGTGAAAGAAGAAAGCTAGATTAACTCCATTCATAAATAATGAGATTTGCATATTTAACTCTAGCAAGTGGCTTTGGCATTTTCATTCTCTGAACAAACCACAATATCCAGAAAGGAAGGAAGGAAATTTAGTAGAATGAAAATTCTAAGCTAACTGATTAGTGAGAATTGCAAATGTTTTCAGTTCCCAAAGGAACCATTGTTTTATATAAACACAACATTGCACAAGTATCCAAAACCTGTAACATGTTTTAACGCTGTGAATGCTTTGACAGTGATTACATTAGCCCCTCTTTTTCCAATTAGCAGATACCCCTGCTTTAAGAGTTATATTCATTTTAAATAAGTGGATTCCTTAAACCAGCACAAAGTAAAAAGCATTTGTTCCAAATCTTTTTCAAAGAATGCATAACCCCACACTTTTCTGTTATTAGCCTTCTACATGTTTCAGAACAGGCTCAGCATGTTTTCTATGAAAAATTTCACCCTCATAATATTTTAGCATCACTCACTTTCCGAGAATCGTTTTCCTTGTTGTCATTCGCCTAGTAATTGGACATCAACTAAAATTCCAGAGCCGTCTAAATGTAAGAGCCACAGCCCAGAATAAGATCACAAAATTAGCACCCTGAGTCTGGATGCTTTCTACACAATGAGAAAAACATGGCCTTTGAGCCAAAGAAAATTACAGCCTTTGTTTTCCTCATTTTGGACAGAAACTGGAAGCAAATCTATCCAAAATTAGCACTGTTGACCCCTAATAGGAATGAATTACAAGCTAGCATAACTTCTTCCTTAAAGAGAAAAGAAAGCAGGAGATAAAAGGCAATGGGCCTACTTTTTAAATAGATGGAAGAGCCAAGGGTCTCCTCTCTTACATGGGTTGCATGTTCAAGAAACTACCGCCAAAAATGCAGAAGTGTCTTTGCAAAAGAAGCTCCTTTGAGTCAGCTGAGAGCATTTACACAGTTTAAAAACATAAGATGAAAGAGCTTTGATCATGCTGTAATTTTGAAAAGTCTAATGCCCCTTTTCTGCCTTCTAAATGGCCCAGTATTTTTTTTTCCCTATGAATTTGAAAATCTGTAGAAAAATCGACAGGACTGGAAATCAGCTTCCAAAAGTGGATTTACGCCTAGTGCTGTAAGCCTACCTGCCACAGTGCCATATAGCTCACATTTAACTAGTGTCTCATTCTTTTCATTTAATGTCTGGGAGCTGGGCCAAATTTGTTGTTTTCCTCCTTATGTGGAAACAGATGGATGGAATTGCATCAACAAATTCTAGGACTAATATAGTTCAGTAAAGCAAGAAAAACAAACAGCACATCCCCAACAGCCAGTAAACCTTCTTTTTTACATAAACTGATGAGCTCCTGAAACACGTTGGGACAGCGTCTTCTCAATCACCAGAGATGACAGCTCTTTAAGGTATCTATCAGTTTCATGACTGTTTCCAAGGCAATAAAGAGGGAAAAAAACCAACAACAGCAGCACTTTACAGCTTCAAACATGACACAAAGAAACACAAGCAATTTCCATCTCCTATGTGAATGTGTACACTCCCAATGATGCACATAGCAAACCTGTTTCATAAAAACACATACAATTTGTGTTGGTATAACTCCACCCACCTATAAAAATGCATTTTCCATCATTACACGCATCAATCATTTTTCCTATGGTTTGCACAGAAAAGAGGGATAGATACCTTACATTTAATTTGCTGCTCAATATCACTGTTCAGCCTGCAAACATGAAAAGAAAACAGGAAGGGGGAACCAAATCGATATGTAAGCCTACACTCAACACCACCATGCCCGATTTGCTTTAGTAATGTTCTTTATTAATTGTGTAGAACCTTCCTGCATTCAATAAATGCAAATAGAAGTCACCTTCATGCTTTTCTAATCAAAATTGTAATTGTAGGATCTAAGAGGAGGCGTCTGCTAAATGTGGGTATTCAGAGATTAGACCATAAGTTGCAAGAGACAGTGCTTCATTCAGTGTTAGATTAATTCTCATCAGTCTCATTAGAATGGCCAATGATCTAAGAACCAAGGGAGAAGTAACAGGGTGGGAAGAATGGTGAAAGAAGCAGCATGAGGCTATACAATTGATTTGTACATTCATTATGAAGTTACACACACATTCGGAAGGGCTGGACTTTGCAGAATTATGCAATGACTTGCTTTTCTCATTCTGATGAAAGCAACAGGCTTCTACAGATGCTTCTGGCTGCAGACCAATAATGTCTAGAGAACTACAGTTCCCAGCCCTGCAAGGTCTATCCAAGGAAAATGTCAGAGTTAAGGAATTACTTATAAGCAGCTCTCCAGGTAATGGAAGTACATCATATTGCATCAGACTCTCATAAAACAGGCACAAACATGGTTGTAATTCCACAAATTCATAGACCAACCCAGGACCTAAATCTCAATTATAGTACTGAAAGAATAACAAGCAGTTAATAGTCTCTGAGTAGGCAGGAAAGACAGTAGAGAATATGCAGGATTTGAGAAAGAAGAATACATTCTATGGAGAGCCAACTTGATGTAGTGGTTAAGGCATCAGGTTAGAAACTGGGAGACCATAAGTTCTAGTCCCACCATAGGAACAAAGCCACTGGGCGGGTGTGTCTTGGGTCAGTCATTCTCGTCCAGCCCTAGGAAAGAGGCAATGGCAAATCACTTCTGAAAAACCTTGCCAAGAAAACTGAAGGGACTTATCCAGGCAGTTTCCAAGAATCAGATACAACTGAACGGAAGACAAGAACAATTTTTTTTTCCCTATGGCACCCTCTATAGAAAGAAATCTGACTATTTTCTCAAGCACAATTAAATCCATTTGCATACTTCCATTTTCTTCATTTCTGCATTCCTGTCTATAGTTGCCACCTGCTAGGCTGAAATTCTCCTGCCACTAACAGAACCTGACATATGGAGAGCATAATCATATTGTTTCCAAGTCTGAAAATACCACCATTGTGAGGTTTCACTGTGAGGTTGGCAAAAATTTTGAGTATGAATTAACTAAATACATTCTTGAAATTCCCAGTATAAATGGCAGCTGCTGCATTACTATATGGACTTGACCTAAATAGAATTAATTAGATTCTTCAGTATAAACCACAAGGCCCTCCTTATTCACCAGGACAATGCACAGCCCATCGGAAGACTAAAATCCCATAGGCCAGCTTGGAAAACAGCTATTCACTTAACATCTATCCTGGTTTAACCCCAAAAATGCCTGGAGAGAGGAATGACGCAAGTTACCTGCTTGTGGCCTGAACATTAGCGCTCCCTCTATTAAACTACCTGGTTTTGACCTGCCTTGTTTTGTCTGGTCAAAATTGAACAGAATTTGGTGTGTGATACCGGATGAAGTGCATCTACCCTATGTCAGTGAAAATGGCAAGATTCCCCTTGTGGCAATTGTGGTGCTGATATGCAAACCACTAAATATATTGTGCAAGACTGCCAACGAATACGTTTTCTATTTTTCTAGAAGATCTACATGAAACAATGTTAGAGTCGATCACCTGGATAGCTGAATTGGACATCCAGTTATGAGGCCACTGCCATACCCCCCAAAAAGCTCTGTTTATAATTACATGGACTATGTATGCATCAGAGGTGGGTTTCAGCAGGTTCTGACCAGTTCTGGAGAACTGGTAGTGGAAATTTTGAGTAGTTCAGAGAACTGGTAGTAAAAAGTCTGACTGGCCCCACCCTCATCTAGTCACTGCCTCCCAAGTCCCAGTTGATCGGGAGGAAATGGGGATTTTGCAGTAACCTTTCCTGGAGTGGGGTGGGAATGGAGATTTTATATTATCCTTCCCCTGCCATGCCCACCAAGCCATGTCACGCCCACCAAGCCACGCCCACAGAATCAGTAGTAAAAAAATTTGAAACCCACTACTGCTATGTGTGTATGTGTGTTCTCATCATTCACTAAATAAATAAAATAAGTAGAAACCACTTTTCTTTCTAAACAGGATTACAGGTAATCCTTGTTTACTGGCTGGCTGCCTCATTTAGTGATTACTCACAGTTATGATGATGATATAAAAATAACTCACATTTACAGTCTTTGGTCGTAAAGCAAAGGAAAACTGGAGAAAGATCATCAGCACAGTTGCAGTTTCCCTTGGTGACCACTTTCTTTAATGCCGATCCCAGTGGTGTCACTAAACAAGGATACCTATATTTCAAAGACTATTTTGATCTCTATTGTGAAATTCGTTTTTTTTTTTAAATTTGATTTATATGCCGCCCTTCTCTGGAGACTCAGGGCAGCTTACAATGCATTAAGCAATAGCCTTCATACTTTTGTATATATTTATACAAAGTCAGCTTATTGCCCCCATAAACTGCGTCCTCAATTTACCCACCTTAGAAAGGATGGAAGGCTGAGTCGACCTTGAGCCTGGCTAGGATTGAACTCACAGAATTACAGGCAGCTGGATGTTAATTGCTGCCTTTAAGAGTTTGTTTCCTCTTATTTTTAATATTGCTGGAGGTCCTCAGCTGAAATTTCTTTGCCTCATCTTTCCCTCCATATACAGTGCATAATGAAACCCAAGTTCTCTCCTTATTGTAAACCAAATTTGCAACTTGTGGCCAACTCTCGGAGTCTTGCATGACCACTAGTAACACATAGCAGAAGCTTGTAATCTGTGCCAAAGCATAACACAGATTTCATTTCATTAACCCCACAAGCCTTATTTTCCTTGTCATTTTAGACATTGCATTAACTCAGACAAGGATTCCTTTATAGGCCTCACCATGGTGCTTGGCAGAAAATCAAACAGGGGACTTTAAATCTTTTCCTGGACAAACTCCAGAATAAGAACTTTACTTCAATGTATGTGCCAAAAACTGATATATTTAAAACCCCCAAGGTTGCTAAACTATTAGTAAATGATATCAAGTTTTATGGGAATGTCTGCTGATAATCCTTCCACAAATAGTCCTGAAATGCACAGTTGAGGTTTTCTCTTTTCATTAAGTATGTTCCTTTGATTGTATCTACAATGTGCTGCTAATTACAGGAACCATCTGGGTGGTCAATGTATAATATCAAATTTTGCAAGCATTAGATTGTAAATTTATTTCATACTCCCAGAAACAACCCAAATGATAATGATGTCAGACTTCCTGCCGCTTTTCTCATGTCCCATTCAGGAAAATGCTATTATCGTACCCATTGATAACAGAACAAAACCCTGATTTCCAATTCCAAATTTTTGTGCGCTTATTGTGATTCTATTTGGGAAAGGGAAGGAATTCTGCCTATGGTTAGAGATATTCCTCTCAGGCACTCAGCAGACACTTCATACTAGACAATTTCTACTGAAGTTTCAAGTATGCGTCACACAGCTTTTTAAAAATCGTAATTCATTTACTCTTTTCTTTTGACACATCTTATCCCATAGTTAAATTGCATGTGACCTTTCCGTTGATTCTATTGAATTGCACTTTAAATGCTCCAGTGTACAATTTATACTTATTTCAATAGAGAGATGACATTTGTGTTCTGCCTGGGTCTCCCCACTTTTTCTTTTTTCTTTTTTTAACTCAAAGCTGGAGCTAGGGGAAAGAGAAGAAGAGGAAGGGAAAGGAAGGAAAAAACAGCAGAATTACTTTGGTTCCTAGTAATGACAATTTCTCCATCATCATTTTTTTCTTCTCTGGAGGGGAATATAGTAGCAAACAGATGCAAGACATCAGGGAACAACATCCCCCATTAGCCTTACTTATGCCCTTATGTTTGTTCTGCTTTAAAGCTGGGAACTCTTCCAATAACTTTTTCTAAATTTAGAAAAAGTTACAAGGTGCTCTGCCTGAGGAAGGGAGTACACTACCCTGTTTCCCCCAAAATTAAGACATCCCCTGATAATAAGCCCAATCAGGCTTTTGAGCATATGGCAATAAGGCCAAGCGTTTATTTCAGGGTTCAAAAAAATATAAGACAGGGTCTTATTTTCGGGAAAACATGGTAGCTGGTGGAATCCAAATGGGCAGATAATCAGAATAGGGGGAAAATTCCTTTTTGTATGATATTGGCTTCAACACAACAACTTACTGAGAAGTGAAAAACAAACAGCTTGGCTCTGTCTCTTCCTGTTTAAACAGGAAGGGGGTTGGTCTCTCCAAATGTAAGGTAAGATTTTTGATGGGAAGAAAAAGAACTTTCAGGGCTACAGAGCCAAATCTGGAAGCCACATCCCATATTTCTGTGTTAGGCTCTGCAGCATCCCATAACCTGCATTTTTTTATTTACTTATCCTGTCCCATCTTCATCTCAAGGCCAAAAGACAAAGCAGTGCTATGTATGGATATAGATTCCCCAAAGTGATTTTTTCCTTCTTCTCCTTTTCTGAATAAGTTTCAATTTTATTTTTTATTTTTTTTTAGTGGAAGACTCTTCCATTCTGTTGTCATCTTCAGATAATGCAAGTGAAAATGACGCTGCTAATTTTGAAGCTTCTATTCACAATATATGATCTCCATCTTAAAGTTGCAGGCTAGAGGTCTCAAATGGCTCTACATCAATCAAAAACTCCAGCTGCTTTGAATTAACTTCAGGATCCCTCTGTGTTATGAACATAAGAGATATGGGAGAATGCATTCAGTCATCACAGAGCTCCCAAATTAATTAGTCCCTTGGTGCTCCTCTATCTAGTCATGTGTGTGGTAGTTTTGCACCAATTAATGAATGATAAAATTATGAATCATCCAGTAACAGACTGCAAATAGCTTACAACAAATTAATGGAATATAAATTAACAAAGTGTGAATAGCCAATTACAAAATCATATAACATAATAGAGTACAAAAGGAAAATGAAAGAGAAAAGAACCATTTTCTTGTCAATTCCACCTAATTATAAGACAATGGCTTTTTAAAAATCAGATATTCATATCCAAATATATCAAAGTTACACTGACAAAAACATAGAAAAGGTTTATCTGTAAATTGGTCCTTAATTTTGATATCAATGGAAATCAGAAGACTGGATGATGTTTTCTATTGTCATCTATGAAAACCTGAGTGCCAACATCAGCCTTGGTGATGTATGATCGATAGAAACAAGAAGCAATGGATGGAAACTAATCAAGGAGAGAACCAACTTAGAACTAAAGAGAAATTTACTGACAGTTAGATCAATCAATCAGTGGAATGATTTGCCTCTAGAAGTTGTGGGTGCTCCATTACTGGGGGGTTTTAAGAAGAGTCTGGGCAACCATTTGTCTGAAATGTTATAGGGTTTCCTACTGCAACAGAGGGTTGGACTAGAAGACCTCCAAAGTCCCTTATTTTTCTTTCTTCTCCAAAGAACAACTATGTTGTTCTTTTTTTTATTATTCTATATACATCTGATTTTCTTCAGTAGCAGTAAAAATTCCCCAAGCCCAGAAGCAGACACGATGGAATGAAATGGAGAACAGCAATGGAAAAACCCGAATATTATTCAGCTTCTGAGAAAAGCTGCATGTGGGTCAATGTGACTTCTTTGCTAAAAGTGCCAGTGTGTGAAACCTTAGTATTTGTCGATGACTGCATTGTTTTGATAAGCTAAAGAATATTCACAGCATCACTGGCAATGCATTTTCTGAGCCTTTGGAAAAATAACAATCACAGTGACAAAGACATTGAGTTGAGACACACCAATGGAGCAATAGAAAAACAATTACAGAGGCAAAGTGACCCTTATCACTGAAAGAATTTTGGACAGAAAGCGAGGGACAAAAAAAAAATCCTCCTACCTGCCTCCAGAAACATCTCCAAAAGGACACATACTCTGAAATGAAGTGCTCCCATCTTTGAACAATGTAAAAGCTAGAAATTCATTTTCAAAGGTTGGGCATTCAGAATGTTAGGGATTATAGAATGGTTTCAAAGGTATTAACTTAGATGGACTGAAAGGGATTTTCCTGGCAAGGTGCAGATATGAGCTTCTAATTCAGATTACTTTCATGTATTGGTTTATTAGCACCACCACTATGATGATTTCTTTATGTGCAGTTGTAATATTATGTTCTCATTTCCATACAATTTCTTTCATTATACTATATTAGTAGATGGTGTGCTGTTTCTCTCTTATATTTTAGAACAGGGACAATCTTTTTTAAATTATTCCTGTACTGACCATTGTGTTATTCACAAACGGTTAATTCATTGGTCCTTGTCAGTGTTTCTCTTTTATCTCCCAGAAAGCAAATTCAAGCCTAGATTAATAGGCTCTGTTCCACCAAAGTTTATGACCTTACAAATGTGTTAATCTTTAAGACATTTCTAAGGCTGTATGTTCTTTTCACTGTTGCAAACTAACATGGATACTTTTCTGGAATCATTTAACATTCTTGATCTTTCCCCCCAGCTATGTGACAATGCATAGGCTGGTCATCTGTAACATTTGTCCATAAATAAGAGCAGTGGCAAGGGAGGTTTTTGCCAATCATTTGCTTGGGGATGGACACTAGCTAATATTTCCTCCTCCATGGCTTATTTTACCAGCATCTGCTGAAGGCCGCAAGCTTGATGCACTCTTTAATAATCCAGAAGTCTGCTGACAGGAACACTTCATTAACAGACCTCTGAAATCTAAATCCACCGCCACTCTTTGAAAATTTACAGCTCAACAGCACATCTAGTCACATTCTCTGGAATAATGTGCCTCTCAAGATCTCACTTAATAGATATACAAGACTGCAGCAAAGAAGATACAAATTTGTTTTTTGACCCCTGACTACCAGAGACTAAAGTTTTGGATGAAACCTCCTTTGACCTCTCTTGTATAACTTTAAGCACATTTCTTGCAAATGCCGAAGTTGGAGGCTTCCAAACTCTTTGTAGATTGTGAGACGAAAACTCAGAAAATCAGCTGGTCAATTTGGTATAGTGCTTAAGATGCTGGATTAGAAACTGGAAGAGTATGAGTTCTGGTCCTTTCTGAGTCATGAAAGCCTATGGGGTAGGTCTATACTAAGTTCTCTCTTGTGGTCCAACCCATCTCATAGAGTTGTTATTGGGAAAATAGGAGATGGGGACATTATATACACGGCCTTGAGTTCTACAAATAAAGATGGGATATAAATCTGTGTTTGCCATAAACCGAGAAAATATGCTTAATTACTACCAAACAACATTGTTCCAACACTACAGAGAAGATATGTGGTTCAGTATTCTTGAGAAACTTTCAATTCCTGGACCAGAGATTGTCTGCATCTCACAAAGACTGGGTAAAAAATTGTTCAGGTCATCTGCTGCACTTTAAATTGAATTTGGAAGGGGAGGGAGACCAATACCTAGAACTATACTCACAGCATAAGCCCAAGAAAGAAGGGATGGGTGCTCAAAAATACCTCAGAAGATGTATCAAGCAAATTTAAGTAGGAAAGCATTAAAGGGCTTGGAAGTCTACAGACTAATGCATAGAATAGAGGGAAAAAACAGGAAGAACTTGAAATCCTGATATGGGGACTAGAACAATACTTGGTTCTTGGGATTACTAAAACCTAATGAGAAGGAAATCATGCTTGGAATATAGCATAGGAAAGAATATATAATTTATTTAAATAACAAAACAAAAGGCAACTGGGATCATATTGTAAGGAAAGAATGAAAATGAAACTCTTGTCAAGAGCATCTGATTAAAAACTAAGGGAGAAAAGAAGCAGAATTATACCAAACATAATACACAGGTGAAATCTTCACAAATCAGATGGTTAAAATCCAAGAAGTGTGACACTGTGGCAATGGGAGTTTTCAACAGCAATTGGGAATTCTGCAGAATGAGTGCAAATGTTCTAGATGTTCTCTGGAATTCTAGTATTTGTATTCTGAAAAAAGTAATTGCATATACATTTGTGTGAAATATAGATACAAAAAACAAGTATGGATAGGATATAGATATATTCATATGCTGGCCTTGTACTTAAAGAACTGCAATAACCCTACTCTCCAACTCTCCTTTGAATTAATTTCTAAAGCAAATTCTAAATGAAAACTAATAGAAAAATACACAGGTGAATTTCTCTATTTGGCACTGAGCAGAAATAACAAGGAATTTGCAATGAGTACCAAAAAATAATAAAGAAACAAAAATTTGGATATGTCCAGAAAAAAAACCCCAAAATGATCAGTCAGCCAGTTGGTAAAATGGCAAGATGGTGATGGGCATAGGGAGAAGGCTGAGCAGCATAATTTTTATTTTTCAAAAGGGCAAAGGGTCCAATGTATCAGAAATCACACCACGGGCTGTAGAACAGAAATGTAGAATTGATAAATGAGAAAACCTAGCTGCTTTAAATGAAATCAAGTCTTTGGAAACGGATGGATTTGATTCCAGAGTGGTAAAGGAAAAGGTGGATATGATCTCAGAATAGAATAGAATAGAATAGAATAGAATAGAATAGAATAGAATAGAATAGAATAGAATAGAATAGAATAGAATAGAAAGAATAGAATTTTTTATTGGCCAAGTGTGATTGGACACACAAGGAATTTGTCTTGGTGCATACACTCTCAGTGTACATAAAAGAAAGATACCTTCATCAAGAATCATAAGGTACAACACTTAATGATAGTCATAGGGTACAAATAATAGAGGGTCCATTCCCAGCTCCTTCTGCATGAGGACGGGCCTTCTGAAAGAGTTAATACTGAATATCCCTTCAATTTCAAATCTTATTTTAAAAATCACAGCACAATACCTCTTTCTGACTAATTATGGAGACCCCTGGGAATTATGTATTTAACACTTTAAAACTCTTTTCAACCTTAACTCTAAAAATAGAAACATTAAATGCATCAGTTTAATGCATCAAACAAAAAATAAACCAAATATCAACACCACAAAAGCTCAACAGACAAGATAGCGGGCAAAGGGGATCCCACTCAAAGCTCCATCACCAAAAAGTCTCTTTTTTCCAGTTATTGCCTCCTAATCTTCAATGCTGGTGGTACCCAGGAAAGATGGGTTCAAATGATTATTTTAACTTTTTTTTTTCAATCATAAAATGAGTTGCAGAATGCCTGGTGTTTACGTAATTTAAAAATACCGACTTTCAGATACAGAAGTTTTGAACTGAGTCACAGGCATGATTGAAATCATGCCTGTAAGCCTGGAAAATTGCTCCTTGTCTCTGTAGACTAAAGATGGGCAAAACCTAGCGGTGACAGACATCAGAATCAGCGCCATGGTTTCAATTATTTTCAGGCAGTTAAACCTACAAAAATTGTAATGCCCACTCTTAAAGAGACTTAAAAAAATAAATCTCAACTTCCTCAAAGTGAATTGGGGGGGGGATGCTAGGTATATTCATAAGTGCAATGGAGTCCCCAGCTACCTGAGTCCTTGCTGTAATAAAACATTGAGGGTAGTGCAGAAGTTTGTCCATTTTTGCTAGATATCAAGGATGCATAAAATCCTTTTGATTGCATTGTCCAAACTGGGTAAGGATGAGATAAAAAATACATTTGATTTTAACTAAATTAATATTTAAGTACTATTAAAATAAATTTCATTTATCAATTAAATTAAGAATTTAATTTAATTTAATTTAATGATTTTGTAGTATCACAATTAAGACCAGAATTTCCATTGCAAAACAAGGCAGTGGTTAAGTGAAATGTGCCCAATTCTATGACCTTTTTTTTTTTTTTTTTTTTTTTTGGCCACAGTTGTTAAGGGAAACATTGCAGTTATTACATGAGTCATAATATGAATCATTATATGAGTTATTAAGCAAATCCAACTTCCCCCACTGATTTATCATATGCTGTGAGGAAAATTGGAAATATTATATTCCAGTTCCCAAGTGCTCAAAGTTTGATCAAGTGACCATGGGGATATTATGATGGTTGTGAGTGTGAGGAACGGTTGTAAATCACTTTTTTCAGTGGCATTGTAACTTTGAACAATCACTAAATAAATGGCTGTAGGTTAAGGACTATCTGTATAAACCGCCTTTATTTAATCATATCATAAATGCTGACCGGTAATGAAATCAAATGTCAATGATAACATAGGTTAGATTTTCTGGTTTTTGTGAAATAAACAATAACAAAGTGACATTAGTCAGTTTTAGTAGTTAGTTACTTCTTAGTTCCCATTTAAAAATACAAGTGCTGTTTTAAGATATGCGGTATCATGAGTCAACATCTGCAAATCTGCTACTTGACTTCAAGGGCCTTGGTAGTCTGGAGGATTTGGATTAAGAATTTGTTTTAGTTCTTCATCACATCTACCTGAATTCATGGGCATAAACTGTGAAGAATACATGGGGAATGTATCTTCTGCTATGAATCATAAACACCAAAAAGGGATAGTTGTTTAAACTAAGAAATTTGATTGTTGCAATTATGTAAATGCAACCTAATTAACTTCTTTCCTTGTTTCTTCAAATTCAAATCTCAATTAGCTCTGGAAATTGTATATTTGTTCTTTTATTTTCATCCACTCAAATTTCACATTATTTCTCACCTATGTAAAATCACTAGATTGAATCGCATTTACAAACTGAATTTATTTTAAATGTGTATGCCTCTAACTTCAGTTTTATGTCACTCCCATTGTAATAATTCTGAGTTTATATAATTGGGTTAAAATATAAATAAAAATAAAATATGTTTATTTTTATCCCAATTCATTTAATAAAGAAGAAAGGGGCACCTAAATTTCCATTCATCTGAACTTCTTATATGCAGATCATTAGAAAGAGTATGTTTCTCCATCTTACTTCTAGTTCCTGACAAACTTTATACCAAACAGTGTATCTTATGAACTATGTTCAATTTACTACACATATCCAAGTAAGATTAGGAAAGACCCTAAAAGAGATGCTGCCTGATAATCTGGATGTTCCATGGGCTGACAGTTTCCAATAAAAGTGTTTCAATTTCTACATTACTTTTTAACTCCTATTGTCCAGGCATTCAGGTTTTCACCATTTCTGGTGCCTACTACAGCATTTTTCAAAGTAATTATTTTCCAAATCACTGTACTTGGTTTCCAATGATACAAAAATTGTAAGATACAAATAATCTCATGTCTGAAGTAAGCCGTCCAATTTCGAACAGATGTGTTCTATGGGTATTGAAAGAATCAAGATTACAGTTGTGTCACAGGTGATGTCAATGTACATACAAATGGGGTGTAACTACAATTGGGCAGTCACAACCATCATCCAATTTTTTTTAAAACCGATCTGTTACCCAATGTAGTAGTAGACATAATACATTATCTAGTAGACATAATACATTATCAGTTATATGATGAGTGAATGAAACTTCAGCTTCTGGTGATTACCCAGCTGGATTTATGTTATTATTTTTACAACTTTCCAGCCTAGTTTCCTAGCCTTGGAATTTCCTGGTGATCCCCGATTTCTTGGAATCTGCTTCTGAAAAGCAGAAAAGCAGAACAGACACCAATGCAAAATATAATGCTGGCAAGTAGTTTTCTTCAATGATTCCTATCTGGACAAGAAAAGACTTAAGATCACTCCAGACACCTGTCCCTCATGAGAAGACCACAGGTTTCTGGTAGGTTTAGATGTCTGGTAGATGAGGAAAAGTCATTTTCCTCAAACAATGGTTGGTGCCTTTGAAAAGACTTTTAAGTTTACTTCTTTTTTTTAATCACTTTTGTTTGTTAACTGCTTTCTAGCTATTAGAAACATCTGAATCTCAATTTGAAAAGATTTTGGAATTATAAAGAATCTTTCCTGTGGGAAAATGCTTTTGTTTTGATTTTTTTTTTAAAAAAAAAGATACTTTAATTTTTTAAAAAAATTAATAATAATATTTTTTAAAATGGGACACTAGTGAGAACTTGACTTACAATCACAGAATGGAGTTACTTATTTTAACATTAGACATACTGAAATATATTTTTGAATAATGGACTAAGACGTTCATTCAAATAATGTCAACAGAGACATCTACCAGTATTAGAGGTAATGAAGGAGAAACAAGTTTTTCTTGACAAGATTGAGACTCAATTGAAAGTGGATTTATAAATGACAGGCTACCAGAAGGACATGAGAAAAGATGTTATGCTGGTTACACAAAAATGGATGTCTTCATAAATAACAGGGAAATACAATAAACAATAAACCAAGAGAGTGACCTAGATAATTTTTATATATAGGATTTTCAATAGAGAATACAAGTTTAAAGTTTTGAAGAATGGGACAAAGAAAAAATGAAATCAAGTTCTATGAAAGAGTAAAGATTAAAATTGAAGTAAAAAAAAGAAAGAACATAAAGTTAGTTCATTTAATCTAGGTTATAATAGATATATTGCTATTTTTGGTAACCCTTAATGGATTTTTTTTCTGACACCAGGACTGAAATGACAATGATTTATGGATTTATTTATAGATAAGAGATGAAAATATGGGAAGGAAAGATTAGTTACTATGTTTTAAGAGGAGGTGGTAAGCAAATTAATCTGAAGTTGCTGTGAAAAAGTTGGGAAGTAATTTCTCTTTATACCTCTTTTCCTTTTCTTTATCATATCCTTACTTTCCTTCTTTTCTAATTTCTATTTTTCCTTTTCTTTTCTGTATTTTCATACTTTCTTTTTATTCTTTTATCTATTTCCATTTTTATTAATTTTTACTCATGTATTTCTAATCTTTAATAAAATTACTATTTAAAAAATTCCTGGTGATATCCCATCCAAGTACTAATCAAGTCTGGCCCTGCTTAGAGCTTTTTTATTTTCAAGATCAATTAAACTGGCCTTGTGATGCCCCTTGTTTTTCCTTTCTGCACTTTTTCTCATCTTTTCTTCCTCTCTGTGACACTACAAGACACTACAAGTCATTCTGATGGATTTTACTTATTTATCCAGCTTTTTAGAATTTTTCATTATTAATTCTCCTCCTGTTTCTCCTTCAAATATTGCAAATTGCCACAACCTCCAAGCCTCACAATCTTTCCTTCAAATCTTGTCCGCATTTAGCTGTGCTCAGAAGCAACCAGGCCAGAATGCTGGAAAATAGCTGGGACGAACGTCACAATTGTTTTGAAATGAGTCATCCTTCTTTAGAATAGAAACAGGTCATCTTTGGAACATGGGGAAAATCTTGCAAAACAATACACCTTTTCCCTATAGAGAGGAGAGGGGATATGGGCTTAGAAATTAAACACAATAGCTGAAAAAATGGCCTATTGTAGTTTTTTTCTCTACCTGCTCCTATTGGCCATTCATATCTCAGTCACATGAATGAGAAGTGATCTGTGAAAAGGACACTCTTTTCTCATTTGTCTCTTCAAGCTATATTTACTCATATCCAACTACAGTACAAAGTACAGGATAACTGTCCTGTCCTATTGTGTTACTTAGCAGTCAAGAAGAAATTTTGCACATTAAAAAAAAACAAGGAAGGACAATTTTGTGGGTCTTACTAGGATATTTTAGGTCAATGTTTCTTAAACTCCCCCTCCCCTCAGGAACCCTTCTCACTTTTAAAAATTATGGAGGATCCCAAAAGAGATTTGTTTGTATGGGTTATATTCATTTATCTTTACCATATTAATCTTATTAAAATTTAATATACTGCTACAACTTCTCATGATTGTTTGATCAGATTTTAATACTGTATTATTTTCCAACTTATTCTGGCAAATAATTGTGAATTTGTGGTACCTGACAGAATCTTAGGGGATGTTCAGAGCTCCTAGGATCACACTTTAAGAAATGCTGGTCAACACGTTCTCTGGAATTCTAGTATTTGTATTTTGAAAAAAGTAATTGCATATATGTTTTTGTGAAATATAGATACAAATACAAGTATGGATAGTATATAGATATATTCACATGCTGGCCTTCTTGTAGTTAAAGAACTGCAATAACCCTACTCTCCAGCTCTCCTTTGAATTAATTTCTAAAGCAAAGGCTAAGTGAAAACTAATAGAAAAATACACAGGAGAATTTCTCTATTTGGCACTGAGCATAAATAACAAGGAATTTTTAAAAGCCAATGAGGATTGAGCATATCTGATTTATACATGAACCAAAGTAAAAATCAGGTCGGAGGGAGTGAATGGAATAATGCAAACAACAGCAATCCTATCTGCCAAATTTAACTGTAGCTATATTTATTTTCATATGATCACATTTCTGAAGGCATCAGGCTTGATGGTGTTACAAAATTTATGTTAATCTGACAGTCTAAAGATGCAAAATTGCTATCATTCAGGCCAAAACTTATTTTCCACCATAATTTACAAATAAATTCTTTCCAAATCAGACAATGTGATTGTCTGGATTTGTTTTCTCATTTTGTCTCTCATAGTTGAGGTCTACCTATGATGTCGATTACAGGCGTCTCTCATCTTTTTAAGTGGGAGAACTTGCACAATTGATGGCTGACTAAATACTTTTTTGCTCTACTGTATATTACTCTTTGCTCCAGCTAACTCGGGCTAATTCATTTCTAAGGCTTAAGGATATTATTCTCTGACAGACAATAAGATTCTGGAATCTACTGGATTATTTAAATGTAGATTATTCAGTACATCCTTAAGTGAATGTGACAAGCTTACTGGGTATCATTATAACTCAGTGTTCAGAACTCAGCAGAACCCAAAATCATTCAAGTAACATTTAGGATGAGCCAAGTTCAGGCAGCCCAATAAAGTTCAACAGTGCATTTCCTAAGTACAAAATTCATATTGCATAGTACAGCAGATTTATTCATTGTTTCCAGATGACAGAATTTATGCTTTAGATGAATTCTGGACATGGACTATTATTACCATCTGCCAATGTCACCAAAATCAATTACTTCAGAGATTTCTAACTAGAACAAGCTTTTTAAAAGAAAAAAAATCCTCAAAAGCCAGATTAGGAGGACAAAGTGGAATTCAAATCACATTCTTTTAATAAAAATTGAATATATTAAAAATATTGTGTGTGGCAAAAATCCTGCAATGTAATCCATTTAGAAATTACTGTTTCATTAACGTATTTTCATAGTTTGTATGATCACTAAATTATTCAGTCAAGATTTGGTAGCAACTTAATGTCAACCCTGAAGCTGGCCTAACTGCGGCCATTTTCTTTTCTATAGTTTCCCTCTAAGGAGATTTCTCTTTGCATTGCTTCAGGGCTGACATAGCCTGGAGCTAAGGGGCAGGGAGGCGGGGTGTACATATAACTGGGGTGTTGTAGCCAAAATAAAAGTCTTTCCTCTGGGAATCAAGGACATTCATGCAGATGTTCAAAAGGTGGAGACTGAAGTCACCTAGCAACTGGACTATATGCTGATTGGACCATGTGACTGGTGACTTTGGGGGGAAGTGACAAAGTTTTACTTTTAATTGGGTGTAAAACTGGCAGGAACAGAGAGCCGGTTTTCCACCAAGTATCTGCCAATTTGATATATCCCAATAAAATGTTCTTCGAGGAATATGCCTGTATCGGAGTTCTCATTGTTGGGAATGTATTACTTGGAACCTTGAACCTTAACTAATTGGGGGAGGGGTGATATTTCTCCTACCAGGTAAACTCATCTCTCTTTAATTTCTCTTTTTAGACACTTTACCCACCCACCTTCACTAGCTACACAGAAGAAGAAGAGTTTGGAGACGGACAGCATTCATAAAAGCTTATAAACTTCCTCAGTTGCCACTTATATAAAGGAAACTGAAATACTATGAATTCTAGCTGCTATGATTTCCGAAGCCAGACTGAAGCCACAACAGAACTAATGCACAAAAGTTGTGGCATTGAGTGAGTGGGAAGGGGGTTACATTGATAATTTTTGCTTTTTTTTTTCTCCCTCCTCTCCCTAACCTGATGATACAGAGAAAGGAAAGCTAGCTAAGATCACTTTGAAAAGCAGAAAAACTATGAAGTTTCCTGATAGTTCTTTCTTATTATTTAAGCTAATAAACAGAATCACAATCCAACCCTCTATATAATACAGGCAGCAGCCCCCAACCTTTTGGGCACCAGGAACCGGTTTCATGGAGACAGGTTTTTCCACAGGCAGGAGGGGGCATGGTTTTGTGTGCTGCCTGCATCCTACGGATGGGGCTTTGCTTGTTTGCAGTTTCTGGCCAGTTTCTGGCATGCTACAGACTGGTGCCAGTCCATGGACCGGGAGTTGGGAGACTCCTGTGCTAAGGCATTGCTTACATAAGGTTTTCCAGTCTCTGTTTAAAACCTCCAGTGAAAGGAAACATCTACCATACTAACAAGTTGTTTCTAATGTACATTTCTTTATCTTCCATCTATCGTTTCTGGTCCTGTGAATGATGGAATATAAGTCCACCCGCTGCTCTATATAACACCACTGATTCCCTTTCACTATCTCCCCTCACTCTTCTCTTCTGCAGACTAAACATGGTTCAATTTTTTGAACCACTCCTGACAGGACTTTGTTTTCAGGCCCTCATTATTCTCCTAGCTCTCCTCTGAACATTCGTCAATGCCCTTTTACAGTAGGTTGCTCAGAACTGTATAAAGTATTTCAAGAGGGGCTGATCAAGACACAGTAGAATCAGACTGTTATTTCCAGTGATATGAACTCCCAATCCTTATTAATACATCCCAAAATACCATTTAGCTTTTTAGCAGTTACATCATATCTTCAGCTTTTAACCTATTAAAATCTTTCTGCATGGGTTGATAAGCCATGATTGTCAATGAGTTGACAATTTTCTCCATCTTATGTTCAATACTATATTAATATTTTTGGACTTTCTCATTCTTTTCCAAAAGCCCTAGTTCTGTGTTAATCCAGATTTAATATTCATCCCTTCAGTTACTTCATCAATAAAAAAATAATAAAATGTGAAAGCACAGAGCTCAGGAAACTATATTTCATTCAATACAATTTCCTAGTCTGATGTGGAACCCTTTTTTGAGTGCAGTTATTCATTCATTCATAAGAAAGGTTGAGCACCAAAGAATTGAGGCCTTTGAACTATATGGTGCTGGAGAAGACTCCTGCAAGTCCCTTGGACTGCAAGTTGATCAAATTGGTCAGTCCTAGAGGAGATCAACCCTGACTGTTCTTTAGAAGGCCAGATTCTGAAGATGAAACTCAAATATTTTGGCCACCTAATGAGAAGGAAGGACTTACTGGAGAAGAGCCTAATGCTGGGAACGATTGAGGACAAAAGAAGAATGGGACGACAGCGAATGAGGTGGCTGGATGGAGTCACTGAAGCAGTCAACATGAGCTTAAATGGACTCCAGAAAATGGTAGAGGACAGGAAGGCCTGGAGGAACATTATCCATGGGGTTGCAATGGGTCGGATATGACTTCGCAACTAACAATAACAAAATTCATTCTGTTATGAATCCAGCTAACAAGTGCATAATTTACTCTATATTTTAGCATTATATGAATGACAATATCATCAGAAATTTTGTCAAATGTGTCATAAGGTCAACATAACCTATATCCATATCATTCCCTTGACCACTCTCAAAAGAAGAAGAGGAGGAGGAGAAAAAGAGAAGGAAAGAAGAAGGAGGAGGAGAAGGGGAAAGGATGGTCTGGTATGGCTTGTGACAAACCCATCTTGGCTCTAATTAATTGTTGAAATTCTATCCAAGGGTTCCTTCAGTACTCTTGGGTGTATTAATCTATCTTGGAAGCTGAATTCATTTAAAATAGCCAAGTGTTTTTTTTTCCCTTCTGTTTTTATGTTTTCAGCTGCAGCTCCCTTGTTCTCTTAGTTACTCAAAGCTTCTCTGAGAGAAGAAGAGTTAAGATATTATGCTTTCTTACCATTGTCTATTACCAATTCATCCCTTTCTCCTTGACTTGATTAAAGGATCTTCAGCTTCCTTGCTTTTCCTGTTGTTTCTGATGCACGCAAAGAACACTTTTTTGTTCTTTTCAGCATTTCAGCATTCAGAAAAGTTCATTCATTCACATGGATTCTGGCAAGCATTTTATATTTGTCTTGGATTATTCACTCTCTTTTTTACATTTCCCATACAGATCCCCTTCTCTTTTCAGCAGTTAAAAAAATTAGTGTGTGTGTCCTCTCTGGTCTGTTTAAATGTCTCCTTTTTTTTTCTTCTAGGAAAGAATCTTCCTAGCCATTTTCCTCCTTCAGGTTCTAATATTTTAAACCATTAGATCTGATTTACTTTTCATCTATTGTTCAGAAAACCAATATATACATCTGACTCATCTGTATTCTTTCACCCTTGATATCATAAACTCAAGGATAACATGATCACTTCCAATGTTCCAGTCTTTTTCAGTTCTTCAACCAATTCCTTCTTATTGATAATTATTACAACCAGGACAGCAATTGCACCTTGTTCCTTCTTTTTCAAATAAAGTTGTGAACAAAAAAAAAAAAAAGACAAGACAAGAATTTGTTGGGACCTATGACTTTTGGCAGAATTACATTTCCAGAAGTTATCTATCATTTGTATTTGGAAAGTCTGGTTGTATGATACAGAAAGTTCTCATCCGTATCTTCTGCCTGTTCAGGCAGTCTATAATAAATCTTTCACAACAAGATTTGTTTGTTTCACTGTGGTTTCTCTGTCCTTTTATTCCTATCCAAACAGTCGCAGTAGAATTTCCATACTCCAAATGGTAAATTTCCATTTTCTTTATGTACAACACAAAATATCCTCTTGTTCTGTTCAGTACGTTCCTTGTAAATAAGTTGTAGCCTTCCAAGGCTGCATTCCAATCATGGTTCCAAGCCAAGTTTCTGTGGTGCCTGTGACATGATACTTGTTTTGCTATGTTAAGTTCTTCTTGTTCCTTTTCCATACTCCATGCTTTGGTATAGAAACACCTGAGACTGTGAGTAATATTTTGCTGTGGTAACTTTATCCCAATTTCAAAGCTCCCTGTACTTCACCTTTGTCTCCTAGGTAGCTTATTCAAGTATGAGCTTTTGTAAAGTTCCTCTTTTTGTTCTAATTTAATGGCCCCAGATGAGATTGGTGAGGAACCTGTTGAACATGTATATCTTTATGAGATATAATCATTCTTGTGCTAGAAATTGTTCACATAGCTATTGCAATCCTAAGAAAATCAAATCCTTCTTGGCTGCATCATCTACATATAAAGGAGGCTGTCCCTCTCTTCTGATGCCATGACCCCCACCTGGAAGAACCAGAAAAATTACTTGCATTCCCAATTCCTTTACCTTTCTGTCCAGACCCTCACAGATTATGGAGTTCCCTTCAAGGTCTTTTTATGGCAGTGTCATGAACCAGTGAGGAAGAGCTAGTTATCAGTGGATTTGTACACCCATGGCAATTTATATGCCATAGTCTGGATGAGAGTACCTCGTAAAAACAACCCCATCATGCAATGTCATATCAAGTCTGTACAGCACATACTTCTCTTAGCAGAAAATCAGCTACCTTCACAATGTTACACTTTTTCATCAAAGTGGGACGTCAGTATGTTTCACACTTTTCCATGAAACCAGAGTTGAATAGGTTTACTTAAGAGCCTAGGACTGTGATGGCGAACCTATGGACCACATGCCAGAGGTGGCACGCAGCGCCCTCTCTGTGGGCACCCAAGCCGTCGCCCCAATTCAGCTCCAATGTGAATGTGCGCGCACCTCCCATTGGCCAGCTGGTCTTCGGGTCTCTGCTGCGCACGCATGGGGGTGGGGCGCATATGTGGGGCACCCACGAATTGCAATTTGGGGGGTTCGGGCACACTTTGGGCACTCGGTCTAGAAAAGGTTAGCCATCACTGGCCTAGGATGTCTTTTATAGCAAAACACCATAAGTACTGTGTGTTTCCTGAAACTCTTGCTACTATTTTTCTTCCTCTTTGTGTTCTCTGAAGTTCACTTCTTTTTCTATCCGTCGTGAGAAGCTTGATCTCTCTTCTCCAAGAATTTATCTCATTACGTACTATGTGCGGTACATAAATTCTCTCCTCAACTACATTTGCCTATTTCTGTAATACAAACATAGCAGATACTATCTGAGTTATCTTCTTAAAGATAAACTTGCACACAAAGCTTCATTTACTCTCCATTCTATTTGGAGTTTCTTGGAGTCTCCCATTCACATTCCCACAAATACCCTAAACTTTCCTGCCAAATACCCTTGATTGTTCAATCAGTAAATGAGTTCCTGCTTTGTCTCAGAACCACAATCCAATTCAGTTCAATATTTATGAATGTTACTACCGCACACTTTATTTTTTTAAACCATAGTTTGTGTTCACTTTTGTCCACCTTTACACAAGTAACTAAGTAACAGATTGCTTAAAATACTTGATGCTTTTTTAAAATAAGTGAAATTTTCTTAGGGTGACTAGAGATAATAAACGAATAATCATTATTTACTCATGCTGTCCTCTTCCATCACCCTAATGCTAACTCAGGTTTGGAATTAAATTTATGGCATACATAAAATACAATCATTTTAGATAATTTATGCCCTGCAGTTGTATCACAAAGCAAATTTGCAGAGACAAATAAAAAAATGTACCACAAGGGTTTCATACAATTATTCATAATCTAACATCTTCCAAATGTTTTTGGCATGGTTACTACCAGCATTCTCATGCAACATTGGGAAAGCTTGTAAATCCAATAAGTTCTCTTATCTCTCGCAGGACTTCTCAGACATCATGTACTCTCAAGACTGCATCTGCATCGCTATAAAAAAATCCATGCCAGACCTAAGCCGTATTAAAACAACATATTATTCTATTTATTTCTACTTTTTAAATTCTTCTCTATTCTATCTGTTATTTTTTCTGATTATTCTTAATCCTTCCATATGTCTGGGTTTCCAATATGCAATCCCCAGTGCATCAGGAAAAAAAACTTTTAAGATTGTTTGCTATTGATTTAAACAGTGCCTGTTCAAAGATACATTGGATCCCTAAGCCACATTGACTGATGGCACTCCAATGGGAAGATTTTCATCTACAATGATTTAGAAGGAGAGATGGTGTTGGCACCTCCTAAGCTTTGGCATCTAGGCCAATGTTTTCTCGGCCTTAGCCTAAAACTGACCCTGGATTTAATTAATTTTGCAGCTCTTTCTATTTAATCTTGCTAGTCCATGTTCCAGGATTAGTAACAGTGCATTTAAAGCTATATGGAAAATATCAGATTGCAGATCTAGTTTTGATCCCTTAAAACATTAAAAGCTTACACATTGAGATACCATTGGAATAACTACCATTGGAATAATTAGTAATTTTTTTCTTTGTATAAACTGGACCTTTCATCGTACTATGTATCTTCAACTATCAACTAGTTCTGATGAAGCCAAAACTTCATTTTTAAAACTTGTAAACTTAAATTTCAGGTGCCAGAACTAAAAGTAGATGGAAATAGGTACTGTTTATTTGCATGATTTTTTTGAAAAATGGGCTTGAATATCCTTTTTTTTAAAGTAGAAGGTTATTTTTAAAACATATGAAACTATTCTCAATAATTAAAATGTGATTAATAGTTTCATGTCAAATAATTGGCATCTCATGCTGGCACCTCAGAATTGGTGAGTTGGAAATCTCCAAGATTATAGACTAATTGCTACTTATCAAGGATACATATGTTTTTCTTGGCTGTATCCCTAGTATTTGGTATTTATCAAGACATCAAGAAATGTGACCTTTTCGTACATAAGTAGGTGGGAAGTGGCCAAAAAAATTACTATGCAACATTGGGAGGACAAATCTAGAAATGTAGAAGTGGACTGTAGCAATGGGTTGCTGATAAAGACAATTTGTCAACGTTTGAATTGCTAATTTTTTAACAGAAAGATAAGGAAAAGGATTTTCAAGTAACATAAATGCTGGAGAAAGATGTTTTGTTTATGATATAAATGCCCAGACTTTTTAAAAATATATATTTCCTTTTCTTGCTTTCTTATACAAAGTGTAATCACTAAAGAGAAGGGGAAGGGAGGAAGAGAGAGGGGGGAAAGAGAGAGAGAGGGAGAGAGGAGGGGGAGAGAGAGATTTAAATTCTGATGCCTCTCTGGTTCTCAAATCTATCTAGAACAAAGGCAGGCTTGATGCCCTGTTTGTTTTTTATTGCATTTGGGGCCAAAATCAAATGAAGACAAAGAGTTCAGGAACTGGTCCTAGCAGAAACAAACATGTGTTTTCATCTAAGTGGATAAAAATAGCTTCATCCTTTATTTTGCTCATAAAAGCAGGAAGAAAAAGAGTCAGAGTGTTTTGTTCTGTTTAATGGTAGTTTCTAGTTCACCTGTGCACCTGCAATGTTTTCTTTTAAGCTCCTGAGAAATAGTAACTCACTTGGATCCTCTCCAGTGTATGCTCAATTTATACGTGCAGCAAAATGAATAAAGGTATGGTCATTATCTGTGGAAGCTTATCAGTTATTACTTGAAACTATTTTTTACACAGAATCCAGGTTGTTAGGAATAGTATAACAATGGGAGTTGTCCTGAGAAATGCCATCACTGTGAGAGTAGCCTTTAATAACATTTTTTTCCCCGAGGCTTTAAATAGCCTTTGCTAGATTGCAAACAGCTTGGCACAGCGGGGCTCTTGGGATTCTCTTCTGTTATGGTGGGGTTAATATATGTTGTCAAACATAGGTCAGGGTTTAATCTCCAGCATTAAGGGCTCTGTGGGAGCTGCTGAGGCTCAGAGAAGCACAGTAGTAAAATGCCCCTTGATTGCAGGTAGATAATAAGCTCTTGCTGTTGCCAGCATCAATCAGGGACCAGTTTGCCTGGCACTCCCTACTGAGCTGATTGCTGCAAATGCTTGAGAATCAAACAACCTGCAAAGATAACTCTCCAGGCAAGCCTTATGCAGAAGGAGAGCGCCAGTTCATTTTCTTCCATGAAGATGCTTCTTTTTCTCTCTCTTTCCAAATGCTAAAAGGGGCATTTTCCCACGCTTAATTCCTTAAACATGTTCTGCAAATATCTAATGTGATTTTTGGTCCAAGACCTACTTACGTTCCTGAGATACCTGCTTTATATGCCCTTTTCTGTTTTGTTTTGTTTTTCATTTCTGAAGCAGTTCTTTTGGATTGCATTATGATTCATGAGATATATGATTCATTGATATATTATATGTGGGTATGATTGGTTAGATTCCTTATTTATGATGCGTGATTGTCAATAGGTAGAATTGTGATAGATTGAGGAAGGAGGAATAGATCAATGGATCGAAAGGCAGGCAGGCAGACTGACAGGGCTGATGAAAAAACTAGACCAATGTAATTGTGTCTCATAGGGGAAATAAAGTAAATGGCTCCATATTATATATAAACATCAGAATAAAAAGTTGACTTTTTGTAACTTTTGTAAGTAAAAGTCAAGTGCTTGCTATAGATCCGACAATGGTCTGTTGGGAAAAATGAATGTTTGTAGAAATAAATAAAAAAGGCTTTGCAAGACAACCTTCTTTGGCTCAATTTGTTGTATGGCAGTAAGAGTTAGATATGTCAGAAGGAACAAAAGTAGTAAGAATGGTTTATTTAAGTAAGTGCATGGTAAAACAAAAAGGCATGGGGCATAGAAATAATACAAATTGTATACAGAGGTGTTTTCAATTTGAAATAATTACATTGAGGTATCTGAATTATATAAAAAGAATCAAACTACAAAACAAATATACAAAGGAAGAGCAAATAGGTTGAGGGGAACAGGAAGACTAAAAAATCATGGCTGATAAAGTTAATGAGATCCTCAAAAAGAACTTAAAAGAACAAAAGAATGATTTTCAAAGAACAGAAATTTATGGAAATATACAGTGAATCATATTGAAGTAAATTAGATTCAGTAAATTGTTCTTACCTGTCCTTTTTTTTTCTTTAGTTTACTGCTTCTAAATCTTTTTCTGCTTTTTATTTAATCCCGCTTGCCGTAAAAGGGAACAGTGTGATGGGTGTTGTATATTTGTGTGTGTGTGTGTGTGTGTGTGTGTGTGTGTGTGTGTGTGCGTGCATTGGAAGAAAACTTCCAGGTCTGAAATCTTCAGAAAGGACTAAACTTTTCTTTGTCTCTTTCCAAAATTAAATCTTTTTTGGCTTATTACAGTTCTGCTACATTTTTAGGTTTGATGCTAGAAATACTGATTTATAATAAGGTCTGTAAGGACATGAATCTATAAGCATTTTATTTCATCATAAAAGGGTACCAATGAAAGGAGAAAGTTCTGCAGAAGCAGTGGCAGTTCGACAGTGATATAATTGGCACGCATAGAAGCAATATATTATGAGAGAATTTTTCTCCATTGCTTTCTAGAGCTGCCCCAGCATCTCTCATCTTACCATTAAGAACAGTGGCACATAAAGAGAGAAGTACTCCAATTTTACAGTGCACCAGAGACTAGCTTAGATTTCATTTTTGGAGCATTTTTCTTGCCTTCATTTACTTATTTATTATTTATGCTGATGCTGAACTAACCAAATGTATGTATACACAACAGAGATAATGAAAAAACTGTAACTTCATCATCATCAAGGGAGAAAGGGGGGGAGGAGGGGAAGACTAGGCAAATCAGGCTATAATCAGAACAACTTCAAATTCTGATCCTATTTCTCAAAAGTCTTTTTTGTTCCTTTGTACGCAAAACACAGAAAGAAAACCACACTTTAATTCAAACACTGAAAGCAGCTATGAACAATCCATTATTTCAAATCAAGCATAGATTGCTCTTTCCAACATTAAATGGTAACTCTTTTTCCCATCTCCTATGCTTGAAAAGTATCCTGGTAAATTCTAAATATTGGGAGTGGGGGAATAGCCAAGAAGAACATATGCATGATTCATACAAAATGTGTGACTGAACTCACATAAATAACTACATGGATTTTTTTAAAAAAATTGTTGGGCAGTAATTAACATTAACAAGTATCTGAATAGCATAAATCCATGATTTATGGGAGGTGAGGTGGGTGAATGGCTAAAATGTAAAAAATGTAAAGAGAAACAGATAATAAACACCTTTGCCACATAGCATAAATATCTGCTATAATAAATGTATCACAGTTAAGATAATGAAGTCTGCCCCAATGTAATAGAATTATGGTTTCTGGCTCTGTTGTTTCACTACTCCAAATTTATTTGTAACCTTTTCTGGCATGGCAATTAAAGAAGCCTTGTTAACCCACATCTGAGTTATTACATTATGTAACATTTTCTACACTGAACAACTTTTATTTATACTAAGTTGAAACAAACATTAAGAACCTCATTTTTAAGTTTAAGATTCAGAGCCTTATTTTTATATTGAAGATTTTAAATTTAAGATTGTGAACATCTTGAAGAACTCTGTCCAACAGAACAAAGAAGAAATGAAGAGAAATCAAATTCTATGACAATACTTTACTGAATTAGATTGCTTAAGTTTGTTAAAAGTAAAGGAAGAGATATAAAAATGGTTTATTTGATCAAGCTTAAAACAAGATATGTTGTTACTTCTGGCAAGCTCTTATGAACTTTCTGCTGACACTAGGACAGAAAAGATGATGTTTTGTGGATTAATTTATGGATAAGAGATTGGATATGAGTTGAAGAGTTAAATGTTTGCAACCTTGAAAAGTCACTAAAATTGTTTATATTTGTTGTGATAAAGGTTGGAAGTCACTTCTTTATATATTTCTTTTCTCTTTCTTTATTCTTACTCTTCTCTTTCTTCTCTCTTCCTTTTTCTTACATTTTTTTTCTCTTTCTATTCTCTTTTCTTTAAGAGCTGTGGTGGCACAGTGCTTAGAATGCAATAATGCAGGCTACTTCTGCTGACTGCTGACTGCCAGCAGTTCAGCAGTTCAATTCTCACTGGCTCAAGGTTGACTCAGCCTTCCATCCTTTTGAGGTCAGTCAAATGAGGGCCCAGATTGTTGGGGCCAATATGCTGACACTGTAAACTGCTTAGAGAGGGCTGTAAAGCACTGTGAAGTAGTATATAAGTCTAAGTGCTATTGCTATTTAAGTTTAGTTTACAATCAAAGGCTGAACCTTGCAATGATTTTAATTTTAAAAGCTGCAATTCATTATAAATATTGGGAGTTTTACCTGTGTTTCATTTCCTCATTTGTTTTTTCCAGGTTGGGATACAATCATTAATATTTTTTCTTAATATTTTGGTAATACTGAATCCTAAGTATTTTTAACAGTTATATATTATTGGAATTGTTAAATTTCTAGATGCCTCCTTTGGAATTTTAAGATGACTCGAAAGAATACAAATGACAATTCAGAAAATTAACTGATAATCCTGATAAGACCCAAAAAAAAAAAGAACAGCAACTCTGAATATGGCATTCAAAGCTTTAGGTAATGATGATTGAATACAAGATTTTTCAGCAATAATCATTCCAACTCCATGTGGTTATGCTTCAAGAAACAGACACAAAAATAAGGTGAATTAGAGATATTTTGGTAAGCAGTTTTTATACAAAGGTTCAATAAATTAAGGGAGGTAGCTATTCTGTTCAAAAGTGGGATAAATTTCAAGGCTCAAAAGATTCTAAAATATAGGGAATAGATAGATGATGGATGGAGAGGGAGAGGGAGAGAGAGAGAGAGAGAGAGAGAGAGAGAGAGAGCGAGAGAGCGAAAATTTACTCAGACATTAACTCTGCTGTTTAGGTGTGCTGATAAACAAGGCCAGATTGGATATCTACAAATGATTATGAAAAATGCAAAAAAGAAAAAAGAAATTAGTCCCAATAAAGGAGAATATTTGTAACTCAGGGTTGAAATGTAGGGTCCTTGGTGCTCTCTGAGCTTGAAGAGAAATTAATATACACATTGGCAGGAGTTGTTAACATTGATGCATTAAAGCCCTTTATTGAAATATTTAAGAGATTTCAGAATTTAATGCATAGTCATGGACATGGATTTGTGGCCACCTCCATAGTGAAAATAACATAATTTTTATTCAGAGAGACATAAATCTCCCACCAGGAAATATTATATATGAGTATCTAGGCTTGTTTTGAACTATTTGCAATGATCTAAAATGATATTAGACTATGCCCAAAAGAACCTTATTCTTAATTACATAAGGTTATTGAAGTCCGTTTCCTTATGATTGAAGATTTAATCCTATTTTACTTTATAACATAGCAGTAGAGTAACAATTAGCTCAAACGTTGAGGATTTTTCCAAGAAACATCAGTAAGAATAAGGTAGGATGAAGGCAGAATTAAGAGGAGAGCATGTAAATTAGATGAGCAAATGGAGTAAGATCACAAATAACAAGTAAACTTTATTCATAAATTAACATCTTACTAGCAAAATATAAAAGACCTGCATCAGCTAACATGTATAAATACCTAGAAAATAAAAGGAGAGAGTTAGAAGTTTTAGAGACAGATAAAATCACATTTCAAATTATTATTGCTAAACAAAGATATTATGAATATGGTAAGAAAAAATCTAGAATTCTATTGAGTTAATGTTTAAAAAGATTTTTAAAAAATCCTTACCAATGTAATTAAAGATGGTGACCAAATAGTGACCAAAACTAAAGATATAAGCAAATAATTTGTTTCTTTCCAGAAGCAAATCAATCAATAATTAAAATAAGCCAACATTTAAATAGATTTTTAAAGTTTTTATAGCTTTTATAAATGAAAAACCATTAAGTTCTGATGGACTGTCAGCAAGAGCTCTTAATATTAGACATTTTGCTCTCACAGAATATCTTGCACCTGGTAGAGTTTTGGAAGGAGTTCCAGATAACCCTGGTGCTTGAACCAGGTAAAGACTCTCAGGAAATGACATCCTACAGACATCATTTCTCAGTATTTACCAAATTATTAGCTCACCCCAACTGGAAACAAAATTATGCAAATAGATCACTCTGGTTTTATCCTCAGAAGAAATATATCTATCTCGATAAGGAAACTATTAAACATGAATATATGTTAATTAACTATGTGCTCTTTGCATATACTTAAAGCTTTTGGAACTTTGTGGCTCTTCAAAAGCACAATTTTTAAAGCAAGTATTAAAGAAATTTAAATATGGATCTGGCTTTCATAAAATGATTAATCACATTTATGGGCCAACTAAAGCTTAGAGCTGGTCTCTAAGCTTTAGTTGGCCAGATAGCTCAGATAGGACTTAACAAATACAACTCAAATTCTATTATCATTTCAAGAGGTATTAAACAGGGCTGCCCTTTATCACCTTTATTTAATATGGCTATAGCATTTCTCGCTGATGATCAGAGTCAAAGGCAGTGAGGACAAATCTTCTAAATTTTTCACAGATGATGTGGTTGTAACTTTCTCCTATCCAGCTAAATGTATTAAGAAGGAGTTATTATTGTTATCGCTATATTAAGATAAGTTTAAGATAATAGGAAATTAATTTCACTTTGTTCATAGCAACCCCATGGGTTCATTAGATCTAGTATGGGTGATAGGTTATAGCTGATGGAGTTCTACCAATGAAAAAACATTAAATGGGGAATCCTTTCAAGATAAATCACAAGCAAAGACCAAGGCTGTATAGGTCTTTTAGTAAAATCAAAGGAAGAAAAAGAATTTCTGCAGAGTTCCAACACTATCTTATGGTTAATGGATAAATTGAATTAATCTATGCTGTGTGAGTGTCTGGGTTTATCAGTGGCCTCTTCTGGTCAATTATTTGAACACCTAATGGGATGGAGTTTTTTTATGTATGAACTATTTATGAAGGAACAAGTCATATTGATTGGTTCAATTAGTTGGATAAATACAGTGTTAATCTCTTTCAGTTTTATCTATCAGGGTTCTTTGTGCAATATCAAGCTTAAAGAGGGAAAAGCAAGAATCTAAATGGTGATCCATAACCCTATCCAGTTCTGAGGAGCCATTTTGATGAACTTTGCAACTAGGGTTGCAAACTCAAATATGAATTTCAACTATTTCAGTTTCTAATAATCTCTCCATCTGGATTAACAGAGATGATGTAGAAGTATCTAAAGGCTAATAATATTGGGAAACTTTATTATTTATGTTAAGGTTTATTATTTATGTTAAGGTCATATTGTTTTTTCATCTTAGCACATTTTTGTAGGGAAAAGTAGATAATATTGACTCATGAGATATGTGAATGAATAAAGCAATTGCAAAAAAGAAGAAAGAAAGAAAGAAAGAAAGAAAGAAAGAAAGAAAGAAAGAAAGAAAGAAAGAAAGAAAGAAAATTAATTGTCATTGTACGTGTATACACGGTATACTCATACAGTGAAATTCACATAACACCTACAGACCAGACCCAACTCATATGACAATCCCCAGACACACACACACACACACACACACCAAAAATTCCCCACCCCTAAAACCACCCAAGCATCCACACAACAGACAACTTCCTCCAACATAGGATACAAAGATGTTGTCCAGGGCTGGTAGCTGGAGCCCAATGATATTCTGGGCAGTTTTAATGATTCTCTGCAGATCTTTTTTATCTGTTACAGAGCTGCTCCCATACCATACAAGAATGCCGTATGTCCGGACACTCTCAATAGTGCTGTGATAAAAGGACAGAAGTAGATGCTGAGCTAGATTTATCTTCCTGAGCATTCTCAGGAAGTACAGCCTCTTCTGTGCCTTCTTCACAAGCATGTTAGCATTCGTAGTCCATGAGAGGTCCTCCAAGATATAAATGCTCCAAAATTTAAAACTACCAATCCTCTCCACCTCCTCACCATTTATGTACAATGGTAAATGTACATCTCTCCTCCTCCTGAAGTCAATTATAAGTTCTTTAGTTTTTTTGGTGTTAAGCATAAGATTATTTTCTTTACACCACAATGTCAGCCCTTGTACAACCGAAAGATCTCAAACAAACCAAATTACAAAGAAAGTGGTAACGATCAGCATTACAAATTTTAAGCAACCCTTCAAAATGCTTATTTGGAATATAAGAAGTGAAACCTCCACTATGGCTTACTCTTTAGCAAGAGAATTGAGAATTGCATCCGCTATTTTACCTACATTCATTCACACAGTCAGCTCCATGTTATTTGTTTTAAAGCATATATAAAGGAGCTGTTAGTAAGAAGCTGAATTAGAAGCATTTGATTTCTACCTATATGTTTTAAGATCATTCTATTACAGCATATAAGCACATCAGATGGAATCTAATAACTTAATAACTTTGATTTAATTTATTCTAACCATTTATGCACTTCCTTTTCTATGTCTTCTTTATGTTCCACTACTTCTCCCCTCCCCAATTAGTCAATTTAAATGAAATGGTTGAGCTTGAAGTGTTTTACTTGACAAGCTGAAACTCATTGCTCCCTACCTGGAAGGATTCATTGTTCATGCCATATGTACACCGCAGGAAACTAGCTCATTAGAGAAGCTGTAGGATCCTGCTTCTTCTGGGCAAGAGAAAGCTTCCCAAGCAGGAAATATTAGAAGGGTTGTTACAAAATAGAAACAAGTCCCTATCCTATCCTGCTCACATTTTATAACCCAATAAACTCACTGGATGACTGGATGCTTTTTCAGAGCAGTATAAGGGTGTATGGGAATGACCTTGGGAGATGAGGCAGGAGCCATAGCCAAGGCAACAAAGAGGCAGCTTAATCAGCAAAAAGAATGTGTTTGTGGAAAACATCTTAGAAGGAACCCTCCCTAGTTTCTTGGGTTGTAAAGGTGACAGAAGAGAAATATACTTTTAGACTTGCAAGATCTGTTAATATAACCTTACAGTAAAGTAGAACTAGTACTTCTTGGTGTCCTCTTGTCTGGACTACCTCACAAGGCTGACAGGCAGACAGACTAATTCAAGGTTTCTTCTGTTTCTTATTGTTTGCTTGTCTGGAATTAAAGGCATTAGCAAATTGCTATAGCCAGCCCCCCTCCCCTTTGATAGCAATGGGATCCACTGGGCAATTCAGGGGCATTAACTGGGGTGGGGGTGGGGAATCAAAAAGTCACAATGGCACCTGTGACCATGCAACTTAAGACCGTTTGCTCCTGGAAGCACGAAGCCAAGAACACCAGCCTGAAGATGACGAATGAGACTTCGTTGAAACGTCGCCAAGATACTTCCAGTTTTACGCGGGAGAAGACCCGAATAACCAAAGACCTACATACAAACACCCGTAAAAACCTCAGAAAACATATATATGTCTATTTTTCTTACTTTTTGTAGGTTTAATGTGTGTTTTTCTTTAAGCCAGGTTTTTCTTGACTACGTAGGAAAAACCTGGCTTAAAGAAAAAAAACACACACACACACACACACATATATATATATATATTTGTCTGTGTAAGTTTTCACTTTGTCTGTGTAAGTTTTCACTTTCATATATATGCCATCACGCAGCTTTGGCCACCAGGCTTATTCTTAATTTTTACAAATCATTTTATTAAGAATTATAAATGAACGAAATAAAAGCAGAAATATAAAGAAAGGATATAAAAAGAAAAAAATCTGAAAAATAAGTAAAAAAGAAAAGATAAAAAAGGAGCTTCCCCCTTTAACCCTGCAGGAAAAGACTATTTTAATAGCTTATTGCCATCTCTAAATACAACATAATCTCTCTTCCTGCCCCCCCCACCCACATAGTTCATCTCTTAAATTAAAAAAAAAATCCAAATATTTTGTCAATTATACCTTGTCAGCGAAAGTCCGGTAAGGGAAATCATATATATTTTTCTCTTTTAGCCCTGATCAAATAAGCCAATTTTGTAAACCTTCCCTGAAGTTTTAAGGATCTCACTTTTAATCCCTTCAAAAAGAAGCCAAGAACAGTTTTCTGTTCACCAGCCACAGAACTTTCAGAACTTTAACGTAATTTTTGTATATCCAGTAATATTAGTCCTTTCATTTGTCCCCTCCAGTGAAGTCTTTCAAGACCTTAACAAGATTGTTTTTATATCCAGTAAGAAAAAATATATATCTTGGTACAATAGTTTTACATCTCTTTTAGGGAATAAATCATCTCTCAATTCCAAGTTTATATATTTCTCCATACCACTGCTTATCATGTTTGAATCCTCCTTCAAAATAATTTGAAAATTATCCATTGTAACTTCATTACAACATTTAATCCATTATTGTGGCTATCTTTTCAAAAAGGTAGGCAAAAGAAAATAACTTATTCAATAACTTTTTGTTATCCTTCAGCTCTTTCTAGTGTTGTGGGACTGCACTGCAGGGGTAAGCTTGGTGGGATCCCTAACTCCCAATTTCATTCAATTCATAAACTGACTGCAGAACAGCAATTTCCACAATCTGCTCACAAGGAGCAGCTGTCCAGAGACCTACGGATGATATCAATGATCTCTCCTTCTTCCAAAGAGATTTGTTATCCCAGATCCTACATCCAGCTGTGACTTTCTTTGCAAATTACTGCAAGAAGCCTCCTGCCATCAGCAGGATGTCAATTCACAATGGCACTCACCGAAAATCTGTCACCAGGTAACTTTTTTGATCCCCTTGCAGATACCTCTCACATAATCCATACAAATCTAAGGGCAGCCAAGAGTAGCATTACAATTACCTGAGCTGTCAGAGTTGGGATACATGCAGTGGTGGATTCCAAATTTTTTACTACTGGTTCTGTGGGCATGGCTTGGTGGGTGTGGCAGGGGAAGGTTACTGCAAAATCCCCATATCCTCCTGATCAGCTGGGACTCAGGAGGCAGAGAATAGATGGGGGTGGGGCCAGTCAGTGGTGGTATTTACCGGTTCTCCAAACTACTCAAAATTTCTGCTACCAGTTCTCCAGAACTGATCACAACTGCTGAAACCCACCTCTGGATACATGAGTGCAAGGAAAGCAGGCTACAACCCCTACTGTTTCCCTGAGATGATATGCATTTCATCTCTCTCTGAGGAAAGAATAAGGGGAAGTATCAATTAACTCTGCAAGTCCCTTTTTAGCTATTGCTCCAATCTCTGTCCTTCCCTCCATTGTGGGGTTTTTGTTTTATTTTGTTTTGTTTGGTCTTATTAAGGGTCTAATGAGAACAATACCCAGATTAGTATGGTGCAGGCAAGGTTGCAATGACTTTGCCTCTTGCTCCCAGTCACATCTCACCTAATTAAGTCACTGAAAGAAAGAGGGAAAGCAAATATTGCCAGGGTTACATTACAGGGAGACAAAAGGAATGTGATTGTGTCTTGGTATGGAGGGAAAGATGCTTTATAGAAAATTCATGTGATGTTCCTCCTTGAACCCCATCACCTTTCTACCTCTAAATGTTTTCAGGACCCTAAAATCTGAATGAGTACCTTAAAGCCACCCTCTACCTGACACCCTACAAATTGAATTGGACTAAAACTGACATAATACTGTATGTCTATGGAAATTTTCAAAGAGGCACTTTGGAAACGCTTTGATGAAAGCAAAGCTCGTTTTGAAATAATGCCTTACTTGTAAAGGCTAGAGCAGCATGAGTTCCCCACTTTGCTTTGAGTCCCTAAGAGTAGCATCTGTGACGGCTCTAATCAAAATTAGGTAGCCAAGTGAAGTGAATCTGCTGCACCCTTAAATCCCTCAATACTTCAGAGAAGTGAAACTCTTAACCTCTGCAAAGGGCCTCTTGAGACACATTGGGATTAATACTGTAGGGTAATTCAATAAAAATATATATTTCTTTTCTTTTTTTATTGGAGGTGAAAACTTCAGTGGCATTTTTATATCTAGGATGAAAAGAGGACACAAACTTTAATTTAATTTGTTAAGGAACGTGTCACCTCTTCAGCCATCTGCTGCATCTTTAATTTTCCGTTGCTTCAATTAAATCCTTTGGGAAGACACCATATTGGATCACCTTCCCTGGTACTTTCTGAGGTAAGCAGCAGTAGGCAGCTTAGGGCATAAATCAACCCCTGGAAAATAAGTTGCCTTCAGAAGTTGTGGGAGCTTCATCACTGGAGGCTTTCAAGAAGAGACTGGAGTGCCATTTGTCATAAATAGTGTAGGGTCTTCTACTTGGGTGGCAGGGCTGGACTCGATGACCTACAAGGTCTCTTCCAACTCTGTTAATCTGTAAAATGTTAAGCAATTTGGAGGCCCAATGCTCTACATTAATGTTGTAGATACATTCCTCCAAAATGAGATGCTAAAGACTATTCACAGTGGAATACCCACAGAAACTGAACTATCAACAAGAACCATGATGACTAAAAAATCTAAATACTAAATATTTTTATTTTTAAACCATTATTATACCAATTATTCTTAGGGAAGGTTAAGAAAGCTACTTAAAACTATTTTTAAACCACTAAAACTACTTTTTTAAAAAAAAACTATTTGGTTTCTGTCTTCAAAACTCTTCTGGCAATTGTTCAGTACCAGTTCTATCAATATAAAAAAAAATGTATCACCACTAGTGTGTTCCTACTTCTAGAAGTAATTTCTTAGTATCCATTTATTTCTATGATGTGTTCCCTGTCCCTTGGCTAATTTCCTTTCTATGAAAGGATCTGTCCTCTTTACTCTCAATGCCTAAGCTTATTCAAGAGTTTTTGAAGACGGACTTTGTCAAAAGTTGAATATGCAATGAAAATTGAATCACTTCTATCTATATAGGTCTTCATCTCCAGTCCTCAGCCAATGTACTCTTCCTTCTGCCTCTATATCCCTCTACTGATACAGGACAAGGCAAATGGGAGGGGAGGGGAGAACTTCTGGCCTACTGCTGCTGAACTCACTGGAGAATTAGCAAGCCTCCCTTACTGCAAACCAGGCAATGGCAAAAGAGAGGGAAGGGCAGCACACTTCCTTATCCCTCCTCCCAATCCTTCTTCAGTCTAACAGGGAAAGGGGAAGGTATATAGAGCTTGGGCAATGAGGCAGCAGCAGGGTAGAAGATTCATGAATTCCTCCATAAGAGAAAGCAAAAAATTATTCAGCCATGGCCATTCCCTGCTGTACCATAAATCCCATATAAGAATGTCCTCAATTACTATTAAACACAAAAGATGAAGTAGATACTGTATATTGCATTTACTAAATGTAGTAAATAGTTACTATGAAAAGGAGCTGCTATGCCAGGGGTGAAATCTATCAGGTTATGACAGATTCTGGAGAACCGGCAGCGGAAAGTTTGAGCAGTTTGGAGAACCGGTAGCAGAAAGTTTGAATAGTTCAGAGAACTGGCAAATACCACCTCTGGCTGGTCCCAGAATGGGGTGGAAATGAAGATTTTGCAGTATCCTTCCCCTGCCATACCCACCAAGCCACACCATGCCCACCAAGTCACACCCACAGAACCGGTAGTAAAAGAATTTGGATTTCACCACTGTGCTATGCCACCAAGACTCTATTTCTCTGTTACATTTTAAAGACCGCTGAAATAAGATATTATTATTTCTGATGCTAAAACACCCTGAACTTCTATTAAGAAAGGAATAGACCAGTTTGGAAGGCAGAATGATTTACAATGAAAAAACAGATCTTTCACAATCCCTTCAAAGTTACACTACTCCAAATAAAATAGCAGCTTTGTTCTGGATTCAAATACATCATGGCACATCTAGGAAGGGAGGAACTTTGGCTGTCAAAAGTAGTCAAGTTATGTTGTTATCCAGGACTGGAGCTGGTTCCAGTCCCAAATAAAGCCTCAATATCCTGTGTTACTGATTAGTTGGCACATTTTCTATAAAAGTAGAATAAGTATAAATTACATGGCAGCTACTGCACTGCAGGAGTTAAATAAGGCCTATTTTTAACGCTGACTATATCTGAATATTTATTTCATCTTAGAAAATACCTACTCCCTTCTCAAGCATTTATAGTGCCATATTATGGTGGCCACTCGTTCCTTTTCTAAAACATTTCTTTCCATTATCATTTCACAAAAAGTTTTGGCAGCTTATATCCCACTCTGGAACTGATTCAATCGTTGCTCTTTAATGTTTGAAATCTCATTAGACATTATGAATTTGGGCAATTTATCCTACTTTTCAGCCAGCAGTGATGTGCTGCTAAATCATTAATTAATGAATTCGCAGTCATAAAAAGCAGTCTAAAAAAATATAAGCTTTCTTTTATAGGAGGTTTGGGCAAAATGCAGACATAATGGCAGATTGACTTTGGGGGTGTGCAAAGAGGTGGGGCTTAATCTGAGAAGTCAATCATGATATTGCAATATGAAATGGGTATCAGTCCAGTTCAAGCAGAAATATTTCTTATGGGCCTTTGAATAGGATTTCAAAAAGACAAAAAATTACCTCCCAGCTGCATATCTCCTTTCTCCAATTAGAAAGAGAAAATAATACATCCCTATTATCCCCATTAGCCTGTTAAAAGATTGAATCCCTTTGCGTTAGCTCAAAGGGACAACCTTATTCTTAATGGTCTTTGCATTTTGCACACTAATAAAATGTAATGTGTAACAAATGCTAATGTTTTTCCCCAAATTATGTAATGTTCATATAGATGAACACTGAAAATATGCTTATTTGATCATCCAGGATTGCAAGTATACAGTATTGTTCTCTGAACGGAAGTATCTTGGCATTCTGTGTTTTTAAGATAACTTCCTAAACACAACAAAATGTGGTTTCTATGATAAATATACATACATACACACACACACACACATCCATCCATCCATATATACATATCTAATAAATGCAAGAACCCCAGCTAGGATTCATTTTTATATGATAGTTCAGAAGAACAAACCTAGCTCTTTCCCAAGCCTAAACTAGCAAATCTCTTTCAAATTATTGCCAAAGGGCAGAAATATCAGCCCTTTTTAAATATTGCCTTGGTTTAATAACCATTTTGTAAAGTTTAATTTCCTCAAACGCTCTGCCCTACATTTAAAATACTCTGTAACTTGGGCTTATTTCTATCTGAAGCGACCTTCAAATAGTATTTTAAAAGCTGATTACATGGTGGTTCAAAGCACAGTAAGGAGCTTAGGAGAACCTAAGGATGTTAGTGAACTAATCGAAAAAAACTTTGATCACATTTGTCTAAGGTAAACTTTGAAATAGGATTAATCAGTGATAAATGCCCATTTACACACCCCAGCAGTGAACCCATCTCTCTTCTGAACTCTATCTGTACAACTCTCTTCAAGAGCAGCCTATCCAAACAACATGAAATTTTTTTTTTAGAATTTTATTTATACGGAATGTGAAATAAGCTGTCTAAGGAGAAACAACAGAATGTTTATTTTTCTAAGGCTTTTATGTTAAGATGAGTACGTTTTGCATTCTCTTAATAGAAACTGCTTAAATCATAGTATCTGATATAACATATAACCATAGTCTCAGGCAGCTGAATATGTAGCTCTTTGGAAAATAATGACCATGTATTTTATAGATGTAGAAATCCTTCCTGAGCATTGAAAAATGGTTACTGAAACCATCTTATGCTACCATTTAATGTGGCATCAAAGTCATTGTGAATACTAATGAATCCATTTGCACTGAAAAGTTGAAATTGGTTTACTGAAGCCCAAATTGTTCTAAGTTGCTGATTAGGGCCTCCAAGGTTAGAATTAACTGCCCCCAGAAATCAGTAGGCTGATTCTTTGCTGATGCATTCAAAGAGGTTAAGCCTTAATAAAACATCTCAATCACAGAAATTCTTGCCAGAATGACAAATGCAGTTTTTCCCATTCCAGCATATCTTTTTTTAATTTCATTCCATGCTTTAACATAATTATTTTGAAATAACATTCAGCTCCTATTAGTCAAAGTAACACCAAAATATTTAAGCTTTTTCACAATATTAAAACCAATTATTTTTTTTATCAAGTCTTCTTGTATGTTCATATTTTTACCAACATCTTTTTTTGTTAATCTTAAAGCCTGCTAATGTACCAAAGTCATTCAGTTTCTTCATGAAAATCTCAATCCCTTTCAAGGGATCTTGCAAAATGAAGACCAAGTCATCTATAAAAGCTCTCAATTTAGAAGTGTCTTCTTTATTTTTAATCCCATTATATTTTATCTTGTCTAATGTCACTATTCAACATTTCAAAAAGCAAATAAACAATAGAGGAGGCAGAGGAAATCATTTCTGCTTTTTAGGATCAACTATTAACAGTAAAGGAACAAGCAGTCAAGAAATACGTCACGGACTAGCATTTGGTAGAGCCACCCTGAAGGCCTTATAAAAGACATTCAGATGCTGTGATATTTTATTTAATTATTATTATTTATTATTTAGATTTTTATACCGCCCTTCTCCCGAAGGACTCAGGGCAGTGTACAGCCATAATAAAACAACATATAATACAAAATTTAAAAACAACTTAAAATGTATTACACAATTTGGCCCCAAATTGAAAACTCATGATTAAAACCCCATTACAATTCCTTATGTAGCCAGCCCAGCCTGTTGGAATAGTAGAGTCTTAAGGGCACGACAAAAAGTATATATCTGTACCAACAAGATTCAGAACCATGCAAGTAATGGCATCTTGTCATACTTTATGGTAGCAGAAATTGAACTTTAAAGAAGCAGGATATGAAGAGCATTGCCACTTTGGAATGTTGGTATTGGCAAACATTACAAATGGATTATGAAACAAATGAAACCAGAATTCTCTCTCAAGGCACAAATGACCAAGCTCAAATTATCCTACTTCAAACACATTATATGAAGACTTAGGTCTCTAGAAAAGGCTTTAATGCTGGAAAAGATAGATAGAAGGAAAATGATTAAGAGGATGTCCAGCAACAAAGTAAGTGGATGGATTCAGTTACAATGGCAATGGCTGCACTGTTGGATGCTCTGAAAAAACAGGTTAGCTTGGAGAGAATCTATCTATGTAATTGCTAAGAGTTGACACCCACTTGATTGCACATTGTACACACATACACACAAAATATGCAATAGTAGAGAATATATGTAACTCAAAATACAACTGCTGAGAGTTTTGCACAACATATTTTCCCCTACTTATGGAATATTATAGGAGAATTAATTAACCCATACTTTCGTCTAACCTTTACCCTTCAACCGTTCTTCCATTCCCTGCAGAGCTCACATAAAGGAGCAATGGATAGCAAAAGAGATTAATTTACTCTCCAAGTTACAAATTGCCTGATAGCACTGGTTTGTATTGCTCAAAAAGGACTTCATGTAATAGATTTGTGCAGGCAATATTTGGATATCCCACCATTCTGCAGTACATCTTTCTAATCTGATTATGGGGTTTGCTGTGGCATCAAATCCCACAATGAATTCTATATTCTATTTATGGAAAGGTTCTACAAAAGCATAATATCACCCAGCTGTAAAAATCATAACCCTCAAGAAAAACATACAATTTTAAAGGAAAGTGGAAAGAAAAATATGTATCACTGTTCAAAATATGGTACCCCCTGTGTAAGATCAGCAGTGAATTTCTATCCTACTTTCTCATTTCAAGCAACTCAAACGCAACAAGGAAGGAAATCAGAAATCTTCAATTTCAATACTTGCTTGGATCAAATTTTGAAGAATTACAAAGGATGATATACTGTATACTGTGTAAACCTATACTGTAACTACCTAAGAATGAAGGAAAAGAAGAGGGAAAATCAACTTCACATCCAAGCAGCCAACAAGTAAACATTTTCATCAATAGAGAAGTTGAAACAAATGAGGCTAGTGTTTATGCTAATGCTGTTTTATATTATTAATATAAAATGAACATTCAAAGATAGTGAGCATTTTGTGGCTTTCAAAATTTTAAAGGCTGCGGTCTGTGGTTTGGTAGATCTCAAAGTCTAGCCACGTGTAGTCTATAGTGGCCAAGAATTGCATTACATTAAGGCATATTTTCACACATCTTTCCTCCTATTGGAAATCAATAATCAAGAGACAGAAAAGCACAAGAGAGAAAGCAGCAATATAAGAATACGGCATAAAGTAAGCACAGCCTCAGCTCAGGCAGACATGCACATATACAGTAGTAATCAGTATAATAAAATAATATGGGATAATCATAACTACGTTGATCCATTCCCGTAGATGAAATACTCATCATTTTTGTTGCCAACAAATGGTATTCTTTAATAGCACTGATTTTCAGAAAATGTCTGTCACCTGATTTTTGGTACATCGAGTTTTCGATATAAAAGTTCCATTACTGTCAGCAGGGGAATCTGTTTATCCAAAGGAGGAGGTTTATTTTTCTAAAGATTTACAAAAATGTGAGCCAAGATGCCAATAACTAGACAATCAAATTAATAATTTTGGAAAAACTACCTAATATTATGAGCTGTTCGCATTTGCACCTCTATACAGTAACTGTCTGGTTTGGCACAGCAACCAAACAAGTCAGACACAGACTTCAAAGGATAGTTAGGACTGCAGAAAAACAGTTGCAATCAGCCTGCCTTCTATTGAGGACTTGTATACTGTACAAGCTAGAAAGAGAGCTGTAAAAATATCTACAGACACCACACATCGTTGACATAAACTGTTTCAACTTCTTCCCTCAAGACAATGCTACAGGGCATTGCACACCAAAACAACCAGATATAAGGACAGTTTTTTCCCCAATACCATCACTCTGCTAAACAACTAATTCCCACAACACAGTCTTATGCCCTGAGATGTCAAACCACTTAGCAGGGCTGTATTACTACTATCCTTCTCATCTTTTCCATTACCTATTTCCTTAGGTTCTTATGACTATAACTTTGTTGTTTGTATTTTATGATTTATGTTGATTATTTTTATTTAGTACCCTATTATGATTTATGTTGATTGCTTATTTAGTATCCTATGACTATCACTGAGAGCTGCCGCTTATGATTTATGATGATTTTATTTTATGATCAGGATCATGATTTATCACTTGTTGCTTGTATGTACACTGAGAGCACTGGAAACAAATTCCTTGTATCCACAAATTACTTGACCAATAAAAAATTTGATTTGATTCGATTTGATTTGATTTGATTCATTTGAAATTTCAAAGCTAGATTGGAATGATATAGTGGGATATTATAAAAGTAAGTTGAACTAAATCATGCTGTCATGAAAATAATTTTCTATGGCTCTTGGAACTTCTCTGATTATAGTGCTAAAATATGACCTAATGGTTTATCATCATTTTTGAGCTAAAAAAAACTAAGTTTAAACCTTAAAATAGGATTAACTTCACTTTAAATATCCCAAACCCATTCAACAACAACAAACACAAATGCCTTTAGAAATCTTAATTTAAGCACATTCATAAGATAGCCCAACCCATTTTGCCTAATTGTCCCAACCACTACTGTGTTTCCCCAAAAATAAGACCCTGTCTTATATTTTTTTGAACCCTGAAATAAGCGCTTGGCCTTATTGCCATGCACTCAAAAGCCCGATTGGGCTTATTATCAGGGGATGTCTTATTTTGGGGGAAACAGGGTACCAAGGCTTGTTCCCAGTCATCAATAGACTAGATGAGCTTAATGATCCATTCCAAGTAGATGAGCTATATAAGCTTCATTAAAATGGATAGAAAATAAAATTCTCTCCATATGTTAACATATGACTGTGCATTATGAAGTTTCCCCAACGTACTGATCATCTTGGTAAAATAGATGAGAATTCAAGATGATAAAGCACTTAAGAAACAATGGATGTTCTTGAGCATACAGCACAGAAAGCATAAAAGAAAATGTCTTCATAATGAAAACTGACAGATTACTAGTTTTGTAAAGTTGGACAACCATCTGGGACCCAGGGTTATATTTATCATTACAGGATAATCCACCTAAGATGGATGTTGTCAGAATATTATGGTTTTTTTGAGGCGGGGAAAGGAATTCTCTTCTTTCTTTCTTTCTTTCTTTCTTTATTTAGAAAAGACTACATTCTATGCTTCCTGGCTATAACCTTATTTATTTTCAAAGCAATTATTCAAAAAGGCCTCAAGAACCACAGAGAAAAGGATTTGGGGCCATATGCTTTTATATATGTTTGATTTGTTCATCCAGATTACTTCATATCTAGTCAGACAAAACTAATATTTATTACACAAATAAACCTTCTGGCAATGCGAACTGATTAAGCTACTCATCTATATTTATATAGTCTCTAATAGCTGGAAATGATGGAACTTGTAGTCCCATACATTTCGATGGCACAGCCCTAGAGTGACTTGGATATGCCCTAAAATTAACATTGGGACTTGCAGAATTATTCTCAGATCATCTAATTCAGGTCAGAGATAACCATGAGAGAAGCTGGAATAAGGCAGTTTTGTAATGTCCTTGGATCAATTAAAACTGCCATGCAATTTATAACTACAGTAAGTGGTATTCATGCTTTCCATTTGCCTTGATCAAACATTTTTGTGCTTTAGCAACTAAGTAACTTAGCATTTGCCTATAGTTTTCAATTTATCACTAGCATACTCAAGAAATAAGTATGAATACCTTTCAAGGACCATCAAACCTGTTTATGAAGTACTTACATTGAAAGAAAATTGCACTATGGAGTTTGCAGAACAATTACCAGAATATGGAAAATAAGAAAAATGTACACTCTGTAAAGATTTAATGATTAACACTCAAAACTTAATACATACCAAATTAAGTTTCTGCATACACTGAAATGGAATAAAGAACTACTCATTTACTCTCAACTAAAACACTTTGCAGCCTACCCTCCCATATAGAATTATTTGGTTCTGCTCCAGTCAGGTTTCAGGCCTAAGCATTGAAACAGTATTGATCACACACACTGATGGGAGCAGGATGAGGGTAGTGTATCCATCATTGCTGTTATTGACTTCTCAATAGCTTTCAATATCATAAATTGTTTTATCCTCCTGGATTAGCTTTGAGTGTTAAGGGTGTACAATCCTGCACTGATTTTCATCCTTCCTTTGGGAGAGATTCCAATCCGCCTTAATAGGGGTACAGCGCAGTGGTGAGTTGTCCACAGTTTGGACCAGTTCACAAGAACCAGTAGTAAAACCGGTGGGAGGCCCCGTCCACTGCACCAGATATCATCATCAGTGATCTGCGCATGTGCAGAAGCTTCTGTGGATGTGCAGAAGGCGCGCACATGAGCGAAGCAAGCACACACATGCAATCCCGTTGCAAACCGGTAGTAAAGGCAAGTAGACACACCCCTGGAACAGCATTAACAGACATCTAGGCCAGAACACCTCTTTGTGGGATACCATAGCACTTGACTCTCTCCCTAATCTTATTTAACATCTACATGAAATCACTGGGTAAGGTCATTTGATGGCTTGGGGTGAGACATCAATATGTGGTGATATTCAGTTGTACATCTCCACCCCAAGCCAAGCAACCACGTTTCTGAGGGCTTTGATTCATAATTCCTGCACAAGGAGCAAGTGGCAGCCCTGGCCAGGGAGGCTTTTACACAAACGTCATGCTTGTTTGTTTAAAACATTTGGATATCTGAAAGCCAAACTTTGGGCAATCTACAAATAGAACAACATAGTAAATAAAAACACAAGAACCAGTAAAACTATAGACATTATGTTTTAATCTCTTCCCTCCCTATAATGCAGTCTACATGAGGATGCTATTGAAGACCATTCAGAAGCTGCAATTGGTCCAAAATCTTTTTTTTTTTAATTCACCCATGTTATTTCTTTGCTATGCACTGGCTCCCAGTATGCTTCTGAGTGCAATTCACAGCTTGGCACCAGGATTCTTAGGGGTGGATTGGTGTTTGTCCCGACATGAGATCAGGAAGTTGATGAAGCCAAGGTAATTTGTTATTACTTTGATGTTTTTATTTTCAGCTGTCATTGCTTTTTTTCTTTATGTATTAAATGTTTTATAGTTATTTATGTTGTTATTTTAATCCTTAAACTCTATTCACCATCCAGAATCATGTGGTAACACAGACAGCCATATAAATCTAAATAAGTAAATAAAATTCCCTGTAACAGATCTTACTGGACAAATTAAGTTGCATTTTAGGGAACAGCCATATATCAGTGGTACATCATGTGCTTTTCATATCAAAGCAGTACTCCTGATGATAATGTAGATAATATTCAGCCCGATGGATATTATCAAATGATTTTTTTAAATATATGGCAAGTTCTCTGAGAAAGTTGATTTATTTGAACAAGTCATTATGTCGTTGCCTTCCCATGTACCACCAGTCCAGAGGATGAAAGATTATCAGCTTCCTCATATATACGGAGAAGGGAACAATAGCTAATAGGGGAATTCAGCATTAAAACAATAATAAGAGACCATGCTAGTCAATTATGCCTAGAGAGATATGAATGCTCATCTAGTTCACAAATAGCATAAAATCAGGTTCATTCAGTTCACAAATAGCATGCAGATTTTTTTTTATTTTAGTCAAACATTTATACAGATACACGCACATACATACATACATATATACCAGGGATGAAATCCAGCAGGTTCTGACAGGTTCTGGAGAACTGGTAGCGGAAATTTTGAGTAGTTCAGAGAACCAGCAAATACCACCTCTGGCTTGGCCCAGAGTGGGGTGGAAATGGAGATTTTGCAATATCCTTCCTCTGCCACGCCCATAGAACCGGTAGTAAAAAAATTTGGATTTCACCATTGATACATATATACATGCACTCAGCATATACAAGTTATAGTACTTAAGTTAAGATCAGGTACATTATGTTACTAGGGGGGGAAGGGAACAGAACTTGTGAGAAAACCAGAGGATCAAAACAGAACCACTATAACCCTCAGCAGTCCATTTGAGAATTGCTCCACTAGAGAGATAGGATTACTGCATATTGCTAATAATATAATTCACAAAAGATAATGAACTGCTAACATTTTCTAATTTGACGCGCTGCAAGAAAAATATTTATCTATAATGTTTATAATACTCCTAAATTTAGATTTCAGACATTAATTTTTATGTGTCATACTTCATGACCATTGCCATCACTGAAGTATAGCATTAACTTGAAGATATTGTGCTCTTATTTTGATGTTACGCATCTCTACTTCACCATCAATAAATCTGTAGAACATATGCTGTTAGAAAGTACAATATGACAACAAAATGCTCAAGAGGAAACGCAAAGTTTATGTAATCTAAGTATTAATTTCAGATAAAGAAGATATATATTGAAATCGGAATTCTTGGTAAGCTGACTTTTATTTGCTTCTTTTGGCAGCTTTAGCAAATGTGCCTATGGATTTATAACGTCCATTATTATGTTATGCATTTCACTAAACACAGGTGATATGTTTGATGAGTTTATATATTTACAGATGATGAGTTTATACGTTTACGGCCTCCAAATCACAATTTAACATAAGTTATCAGGGTATAATTCACTGAAAATATTAATATACCGCAGCTTTGCTATATTTGAATGTGGCAAGCACAAACTTTAAACAGAACTTAATAGTTTACATTGATACAAGGCATGAAGATCAGCCATTTCTCCAGTATAAAATGTTGGCTTGCATTCTGCAAGCTGTCATCAGATGATGCAGCAATGTTATGTGTTGGGAAGCAACTGCGCAGACTGGGAAAGGAATAAGGATAACTATTGTCAGGCCATCTGTCCAAAAGAAGGGATAGGAAAAAGAGCAGCAGGTAGCTTGTTTTATTACTTGGGTTTCTGTTAAGAATGAGATTCAAGGCCAGGCATTGCCAGCCAGTGCCAACTGGTTAATGGCTTTCATGTGTGAAAGAGCAATTTGGAGTAACTACAGGATCGATCTGTAAGTCATCATTCAAAAATATGAGAGGGGCTAAAGAAAGTAAAATGGGAAATATGGTCTTGTTGGACAAGAGCCCACAAACCTACAGGGCAACAAAATGCTGCCCTTCTCTCAATGTGATCCACTAAGGAAGATGATAACCTGGAGACATGGAATCAGCAGCTACTGTCTGCAGCAGACAGATCAATGGCTATATCACACAGGGGACTAGTTTGATTCCTGGCCTCTTTGTGCTGCATGAATATCAATTTGAATGTAAAGTATCAATCTGAATGTAAAGATGTCAGTATTTTTTAGAGGGTCACATAAGTTAAAGCAGCGGTCCCCAACCTTTTTGGCACCAGGGACCGATTTCATGGAAGATAATTTTTCCTCCCTGCTCACCTCCAGCTGTGAGGCCTGGTTCCGGGAATTCTGGGAGTTGAAGTCCACAAGTCTTAAAGCTCCCAAGTTTGAGGACCCCTGGTTTAAAGGGTCATTCAGCAATTTCAGGACGAGAATGGTATAAAGAACTAATTGAAGCAAGCTGATGTCATTGTAGGCCCAGTTTAAATCTACCCAACCAGGAGACAATGTCCATAATAATATTAAATTATTATATAATATTAAAAAATGTTGCTGTTTAAATGACCCATCCCATCTCATGAACCTTTAATAGTGCTTTCCTCCCTCAACCCATGCCAACTCTTATTGCCTCATATTAAATGACAATCATTTTTTTCATAAGCCAGACTAAGGAACTGTTAATAGTTATCGTTCTTTTAAAAAATTCAGATACACATTCACATACACACTACATTGTTCATTACGATATGACTCCTTTCCTCCTCTGGAAGACAGATCATCCTCAACTCTTGCCTTATATCCTTCTTTTCTTTTCTTTACCATGAAAGCAACAGTATTTCTATTTCCTGATGGGATCAATGCTCCTTTTGTTAGACTTATAGAAGAAATAGAGGCGTGGGGCACATAGGCTACTAATCTCACCAGTGCTGCTGTGGCCCTTTCTCACACTGTGGATAGCAAAAGATTTTTCAATACTAGATTATTGATGCACAGTAGGAATGTTTCTATGGTTAAAAGAGGGTCATAAGTGGATAATAATTTTATCTTTCTCTCTCTCTCTCCCTCTCTCCCTCTCTCTCTCTTTGTGTGTGTGTCTGTGTGTGTGTCTGTGTCTGTCTTTTTCTTCTCCCTCTCCTCACTATAGGAACTTTACATTTACTTCAATCTTCCCTCCAGGAATAAAAATGTGGTATTTCTATATAATTTGTATAGAAGGGTAACACTGTCCAAAATGAATTATAAAAACAAGGTAGAATACTTAGAGACTTAATTGGATTTTTAAAAATGTAATATAAGATTTAGAACATCTCTTCAAGCTCACTCACAAGTTGTTATTGAAATACGATACCGAAACTGAACAAGTTTATGATTAAATAGATACAGCATCTAAACAGGACAATTGTTATATGGTAAGAATATCAATGGAACAAAAATATTAATTTTTACCATGAATATGACATTTAACTAAACCTGTACAAGATGTTTTACCACTGATATACTACTCTAGTTCTGATTGCCAAAATAGATAATCCATTTTCTAAAAACTGATGATTGTAACAATAAGATCAAGCCATTCTTTCATATTTGTTAATAAATGTTATGAATCTCAGCAATTCGAAAGATGGTGTCATTTTCTTTCCTGCTAGTTTTCCTTGTTTTAAATATCACCAAACTATAGAAAGTATATGAAGTGGGCTTGGTATGAGATAACTGCTGCTGAGATATTTTATGCCCTGTTTTTTTGGAAATAACACAGAATTCCCTCTTCAAAAGAATAGCAAACTAAACTGGGAGCATGTGTCAATGAAAAAAAAATAACCTGATATTTGAAAAATAAGTTTGATACAGAATGTAATTCAATTTGGAAACCATTTCTCAACTATAATTCTACATATAGACTCTTACTGCATCTGAACTTCAGATTTCTTTTAACATAAGCTTTAGTAAATTTTGCCTGACTTGTTAAATAAGGATAGAACTTCTTACGTTAAATAGAAACACTTGTTTATTTTAACTGATTGTTATTACACTGATTATCTTGTTAATTGTTAAATATTGACTTGTTTTTAATACTGATTTTAACACTGTTACTTTAAAAAATTTTGCTCAGTTTTATATAGCATGTAAATCTCTTTTCAATCTTTTTTATATTCTTATTTTTTATTTGCTTTTTTTCTGGATTGTGCTTTTAAATATGTATTAATTAAAGGACAAACAATACAACTGGCTATCATTTACACCTAATTCAATCTCTTTCTCTTCATTTCTTTACATGAAATTTAGAGGATTATTTTTCAGTGATTAACTCCTGGATAAACTCCTTGGACCATCCATCTCCCTTTTTCTTCATTATCAGATATTTATTCCTTTATTGTTCTTTACTATACTCTGAACTTAAATCTGTTTTATAATCCACATCAGTGCACAATCATGCATTGGAAACTGAGAATAATTATATTTTATTACAGTGTCAAGCAACTCCTCCCACATATAGTGCTATTTGTAAGTTATAGCCACAGTCCTGTTGACATTCCCAAGTATCAGTCTTACCAGCTACAAATGATTAAGGAGCATTTAGTAAATCATACCTTGACATTGAGAAATAACAGGGGCATGCCAACAGGGCTGGGATTGCAGAATTCTGTCTTCCCTTTTATATTTCAACCAACAGGCAGCTTCACACCTGGTCTTCATGCCTGTATGGCATTCTCAAGTACTGCAAACCTAAGGCCAAATAAGATGTGTCAAAGCTGCTACTAATCATATAATTTTCTTGCCAAACTATAAATCACTCATCTGGTACCTGCAAGATAAAGAATGCTTTTGCAAATAATATTCCATTGGAAGCTTAGTTGGAAAGTCTACTATACCAGCCTCTTTTGGCAAAGTCAGCTTTTCTTTCTGCCAAGTGGCTTTTGTTGAGCACCCCTTTTTCAAGCATATTTTCAATAGACTTTTGTTGCCCAGTCTGTTTCTGCCAATTTACTTTAGTTCGGCATTTATGGATTTACAAATGAAAATGGTATACGTAACTCACTTCGGAGGCATAAATGATTGTGCTGAGATATCTTGCCATCCTTTCTACTGGAAAGAGACTTTGCCAACTTCAGCAAGAGATCCCAGTCTGCTTGCCAACTCCTTTGCTCTACTTAGGAATGATGCACAGGTGCTGCCAAAAGATTGGATGAAGTTTACTTTACAAAGTTGATCCTTTATGCCACTGAGGGATACAGGAGATTCTGGTTAGGAATGTTACCTTAGGACTAACCTTAAAATGCGGAAAGAATCAGAATTGTGGTTATCACATTATATGTGCATTTCCATGATGAAAGTTCTACATGAAAACTTATACCCATAAACTGATATTTCTGGGTGAGAACCAGTTCGGTGTAGTAGTTAAAGCACCAGGTTAGAAAACAAGAAAACTGTGAATCCTAGCCCTCTCTTGGGCATAAAACAGGCAGGTGTCCTTGGGTCAATTTCTCTTTCTCTCAACCCTATGAAAGAGGCAATGGCAAACCACTTCTGAAAATGTTGTCAAAAAGCTGCAGGGACTAGTCCAGACAATTGCCAGGAGTCAACACTGACTCAAAGGGTGGTGGTGGGGAATCTGATTACTGTATTTTTTTTTCTCGTAAGTAATTAAGAGATCTTCATTTCCCTCATTCACTACAGGTTAACAAAGAAATTTCCAGTTAATAATCAGGAACCTCACTAGATAAAAACTCATTTGGATAAATAAATGAGCCATGAATTCACATAAATGAGCCATGGGGTCATTTCAGCAGGCCTGGCACTGAAGCAAAACAACAACAAAAATAGTCCTATATTACTCACTTCCGTAATCTCCAATAGAAAGGTATTGAATAGACTTAACATCACAGAGACTTCTTTTACTGAAGCTACTCTACACAGAAAGCAATGTAAGGCGCAAATAGAAATGTCCTGAATGTTTATAAAATTAAAACAAATATTCATCTGTCTTTTGTTAATAGATCTCTTGTTTTGTCAAGGAAATATTTAAGGACAATAAAGGTGCATAGTTACAGTCTGAATGCCAGCACTCCTGTTTATACCACCCTCAGATAAGTTTTCTATATTTATTTCTATGCTAGCTAGCTAACAAATACTTTTCTTAATAACCTGAGGGACATAGTTTAGAATGAAAATGGGAAGTATAAAAATATCTTCTTTTATCCAGCCTATGATTACGTGCCAATGACAGTGAACTGTACCCAGATAAATCCACAAGGATTTATTTGCTGTGTATAGCAAAGACTACTTCAGAGCAATGAAACTATTTGAGAGTAGCAATATAATCAGTAAATGGAAGAACATCTAAGAATCATATCGAGCTCTCCTGAAGACCCTTCTCCTTTAATTTACTGTTCATCCATTTTTGTTAAAAACTAGCAATTACTGTAACATTGTTTTTAATAAAATATGTAATAATGGGCTGCCAAATATTGTGACATGAAGTGATGCTATGGAATATCTAATTTCAGACTGGGAGGAAAAGACCTATCCTTTTGATTTATGAATTCTCTTAGTTTGATGTCACTATAGCTTAGAACCCTGATGGGGAACCTAGGGCACAAATGCCAGAGGTGGCATGAAGAGCCCTCTCTGCCAGCATGCGCGCTGTTGCCCCAGGTCAGATCTCCATGGCGTTTCTTTCGTGAGCTTCTGTTTCCCTGCAAACCTTGAAACAGAAGCTCACGAAAGAAAGAGATCTTACATCTTGCCGCATTGCCGGTGTTGGAATGCCCCGCCTCCTGCCAGCCAGCTGATCTTCAGGTCTCTGCTGCGCATGCACGCATGTCCACACATGTCCATGTATGCTCATGTGCATGCATGTCTGCACATGTGTACGTTCACACATGTTTGCGCACGCACATTCTCATGTTTGTGCACGCACATCTTTCAGTTTGAGCATGCGCATGCATGCAGTTTGGGCACTCTGTATCTAAAAGGTTCACCATCACTGGCTTAGAATGACTGTGGGAATTTATTTATTTGTTGTTTTATTTATTGGTTCGATTTATATGCCGCCCTTCTCCGGAGACTCTGGGCGGCTTATGATGCATTAAGCAATAGGCAGTAACTCAGGAATTCATCATGAAGTTGAAATGTTTCACTAGGGTGCCCTAGTATACCTAGTCATATACATACTGAGTTTGTTTTGCTGGATAAGTCTTATTGAGGTAAAACAAAACCTGACCTTGGAAAACCACCTCATCTAATGTGGAGCTATATTAATAAAAATAATGACAGCCGTTGTAGATCAGGCAGAAAGGACAGATGGGGATGAATGAGGAGACAAGAACCAGAGGGATCGCCTGCCCTTGCTAACTCCCTGATGATTTGTACAAGGCTTTTCCTTCACTGTGGCAACATTTCACAATATCCATAGACCAAAAGTAGTTGATTAAACTTTGCAATCCATTGGGATCCAATGAAATGTGATCAGCAGTAGTGTATTTGGGGACTAGTGGATAGGTTGGTGTGATTGCATCAAGTTGTTTGTTCTCCGTTTCATCTCCAAAAATTCATGATACTTTTTTTTAGAACTGATGTTCACTTTCTTTCATCCAGTACCCAAGCAGAAACATAACTTTCTGTCATAAATTCAAATGATTTTCCTCAGAAAAATGAAACATAAATAGCCAGATATAAGATTTGTTCACACAGCCTTTTTCTTCCAAAATGGAATGTACCAAAAATTCTTTCAGAGCATTTCTTTTACATTATATATATTCTTGTGATAGGTCAGTCATGAATCATAATCACCAAGACTCATTTTTTTTTTTGTCACATCATACATATCACGGTTTATTAGTATCTCAAATTTATTCTCATTTTTCACTACCTGCTGCATTATTATACAGTTGCTGAAACAATTACATTTTTACATTTTCTATGATGCATTTACCTGCAGATTTCTGGACATCATCCCAAATTTCTACTTGCTTTCTTGTTTTTCAGCCTCATACTTCCTTAGCATTTTGCCTTGGAGTTTTGCCAAGTTGTCCATCCTCTTGATAACATTTGCAACACTCTCCCCAAACTTATTCTCCCTAATCCTCATGAGTTATGCCCCATCTTCTGCTATGTCTTTCATATTTGATATCATAATTTATGATAAAAAAATACTTTCCCAATATCACCATCTGTATAGCCAGATGTTCAATTTTAGTACCTCTCTTTCTCTTCAAATACTTTGACCTTTTACAGAAAGCAGTAATTAAAATATTATATGTGGTCCAAATTCTTTTCCTTTCCTACCCAAACTTCATAATCTTGAAAGATTTCTCCTGACCATATTATTCCTTCACTTGGTATATTTTATGAATCTAACAGACACCTTACAGGTCCTTGAATGTGTTGTGGTCCTCCAGCAGCCTGCAGAGCTGCCAGTGGAGTTGGACAGTGAAGAGGCTGGGGAGGAACATGGGCCAGTCCTGGAGTCTGGGGAAAGCCCGGATGAGGGCTCTGCATCAGAGGCAGAGATGGGGCCAGGGCCATCTGGGAGTGATGCACGGACTCCAGAGCCTCCAGAGTTGGACAGCAGAGAGGCAGAGGAAAAGGAGGAGCCTGTTCCTAGTGTGCACATGCACAGAGCTGCCAAAAGGCATGAACAATTAAAACAAAAGGGATGACTCAGGAGTAAGGCCTGGATATGATTGGCTCCTCCCATAAGGCTTAAAAGAGGAGCAAAAGCACATGGGCACTTTGCAGAAAAGCAACATTGTTAATTCTGTTCCCAGTCGGCATCTCTGTTTGATTCTGGACTCCATGTGACTTTGCCAAATAGGTCTTTGGCAGCATGTCAAAGGAGATAAAGGTTGGTGATTATGCCAAAGGATTTCTCCCGAAGGACTTTTTGCAACTAATTGGGACTCAGCTGTGAATGAAAGTAATTCCCGGCTGTTGTAATAAAAGAGGTTTTTGAGACTACTGGTGTGTTTTAATGACTCAGTAAGCCTAGGTCACAACAGAATGGACAGACATTGCAAGAATACATACTCTCCAAAATAATACATCAATCAGTAAACAGCCACTTTTATCTTCACAGCAGGTTGTCCCAGACCACCACATGCTCATTTGTCTTTCAGCTGGTGGCTCATTCTATTATGATCAGCTGAACATCCCCAGTTTTTAGTAAAGCATATAGAATGGAGCATTTACAATAGGTACTCTAGGAAGGAAACTCTGGAATTGTTTGTACAGTTCCATAACAATAAATATCTCCTTACACTTCTGATACTGTGTTGTGTCTTTCTATAACCCAATCATCTCCTTTTACCTTGAGTTTATCTGTGATTATTCTGCTATTTAACAGATTATATTGGCTATTTTATTGCTCATTTTACCCCTCAGTTCTGCTTCTCAGTTTACAAAGAGTTATATGCAGGATTATTCTGCTACCTAACAGATAATATATAATATGGTCTGTATATTTAATTGCTCATTTTAAATAAACAATAATTAACAACAATCTTGTAAATATCCTTTCATATCTTGTAGGTTGATATCAGCAAAGTTCTACTTGTAATAATGGCTTGAAACTCTGCTTGTGATTCTATTCTTCAACTTGAACAAAATATTTAGAGATTATAAGGACTAATTTATAGATAATTGGATATATCTTAAATTCCTGGTAACAGAAAAAAAAGCTGTGCTATACCATGATCATTAATTCCCTTAGAATTTATGTGTTTATCCTAGAGGTAATGAAATCCAACTTATGTCCCAGCTTGATAACAAAGAATCCTGCATATCAGGAGAAGGAATCCATGATTTTCTATATGTGATTGGATTCTTGCACCTTCTACTCCAGTCAATATGATCAATAGCTGGCATCCAAAGCATCTGGAGAGTCACAAATTCCATACACAGATTTTATATAATTACAGTAGATTATAGGTGTGCCATTAATTCTCTCCTTTCAAAAGGGAGAGGAACAGGGATAGTATTAACTTACCTTCACTATCGGTTCACAAATGTGAGCGCAAGCGCGCTCACTGCACTCACATGCGCAGAGCATCAAAAATGGAAATGGTGATGTCCAGGCGGGTAGTTGCAGGTACCAGTTTGCCCGAACCAGCTGAATACCACCACTGGAGAGGAAGTTATAATCCTCCAAACTCTAAACACCACTAAATATTAGCTGTATTAGCTAGGAATTCCAATATAGCAATGGCCAGAGACATGTAGGATCCTACCCTAGAATTAATGGCTATTAGACAAATATGCAATAGACTACTTTTAAGCCATGGATAGCTACATCTATACATACCTATAATAAAGCTAATAAATTCTGTTTGCGATTGAGAATGGTTGCAGGTGGAGGAACGGAGGGCCGTATCAGATTTCAGGAGCCCACGCCCGCTATCTTCGAGCAGTGGTGTGCTCCGATCCTCCTGGTTCTATCCAACCTCCTGGGGGTTTGAGAGATAGGGTTACTGGGCTCAGGCTGGTTTACTTTAATGCCAGGTCTGTGGTCAACAAAGCTCCCCTCATTCGTGATTTGATTGAGGAGGAAAACGCAGACCTGGCTTGCATTACGGAAATCTGGTTGGGCTCAGAGGGGGTGTCCCTCTGACTGAACTTTGCCCACCAGGCTTCCGGGTGCTTCACCAGCCAAGGGCCCAGGGGAGGGGAGGGGAGGGGAGGTGGCAGTTGTTATTAGGGAGACCCTTAGTCCGCAAGAGGTCACTGCTCCTTGGATAGATCAGTGCGAGGCCCTCCTCATGAAGTGGGGCCCGCATGGGCAGCTGGGCTTGTTGATTGTGTACCTGTCTCCAAGCTCTGTATCAACAGTCCTGCCCGGGCTACTCGACGTCCTATCGGAGCTGGTGGTGGAGTTTCCCAGACTCATTGTTCTGGGGGACTTCAATCTGCCATCCCTGGGCGGGGTGTCAGGGGTGGCTCAGGAGTTCATGGCTTCCATGGCAGCTATGGACTTGACTCAGATTATTCAGGGCCCGACACATGAGGGGGGCCACACGCCCGATCTTGTTTTTGTCTCAGAGCAGTGGCAGGTGGAGTTCGGTGGGGGGTTGTCTTCCATTTATCCCCTGTCATGGATCGATCACTATCTCCTTCAGCTGAGTTTCCAGTACACCACCCCTCCTCGCTGGGAGGCAGAGCCGACCAACTGGTTCCACCCCAGGCATCTGATGGACCCAGAGAGGTTCCAGATGGAGCTTGAGATGATGCCTCTCTCTCCCTCCCATGCCCCGGTCATGACCCTGGTGGATGCTTGGGATAAGGCTGCTGCTGGGGCTCTTGACCGGGTTGTTCCTTTGTGGCCTCTGACACAACACAGATCCTGGTTGGCGCCTTGGTTTACCGAGAAGCTCTGGGGGATGAAGCGATGTAGGCTTCATCCCCCAGAGAGCCGTTGGAGAGCCAGTCATTCCGAATCTGACTGGTCCCAGGTAAGGTCGGCCACACAACCCTATCTGGTGGAGTTGATGACAGCAAAGTGTTGCTACTTCGCCGATGTCATTGTGTCTGCAGAAAATCTCCTGGCTGCCCTGTTCAGGGTGTCCCACTCCCTCTTGACTCAGAGGGTGAGGGAAGACCCTCTGCGAGGGTGAGCCAAGGAGTTTAGCCAGCACCTGTTGGACAAGATCACTCAGATTCAGGACGGCTTGGACTCTGACTGGACAGAGTCAGATGGTGAGGAGGCAGCAGATCCTGTGCTTTGGGAAGAGTTTGATCCTGTTACTCCAGAGGAAGTGGACAGGATCATGGGGAAGCTGAGTGCGGCCACTTGTGTACTGGACTCATGCCCTACTGGCTGGTTTATTCAGCACGGGAGGTGACACGTAGCTGGATTCAGGTGGTGATAACAACTCCCATGGGGGAGGGAAGCTTTCTGACCACCTCGAAGGAAGCGGTGGTGAGGCCCCTCCTCAAGAAGCCGGCCTTGGATCCAGCTGTTTTGAGTCATTTTCATCTGGTCTCCAACCTCTGCTTTCTAGCAAAGGTTGTCAAGAGTGTAGTGGCACGTCAGGTCCCACTGGCCCTGGATGAAATGGATTACCAATCGGGTTTCAGGCCCGGGTACAGCACAGACAGCACTGGTCATGCTGGTGGATGATCTCTGGAGGGGTCTGGACAGAGGTTATTCCTCTGTTCTGGTCCTATTAGATCTTTTGGCAGCTTTCGATACCGTCGACCATGGTACCTTGCTGCATCGCCTCGAGGGGTTGGGAGTGGGAGGCACTGTTTTACAGTGGTTCTCCTCCTACCTCTCAGGTTGAACACAAGTGGTGTTGGCAGTGGGGCAGAGATCAACCTTGATGCCCCTCACTTGTGGGGTGCCCCAGGGATCAGTTCTCTTGCCCCTTCTGTTCAACACCTATATGAAACTCTTGGGGCAGATCATCCGTGGTTTCAGGGTGAGGTACCACCAGTACACTGATGATACTCAGCTCTTTATATCCACCCCGAACCAACCCAGTGATGCCCTCAACATGATGACCCGATGCCTGGAAGCGGTACAGGTCTGGATGGGAAGGAACAGACTTTGACTCAACCCTGCCAAGACCAAGTGGCTGTGGTACCGGCATCTCGATCCATAGGAGAGGTTCCATCGTTGGCTATAAGGGGTGAAGTTTTACCCCCTGTAGACAGGGAATGCAACTTGGGTGTCCTCCTGGACTCATGGTTGAGTTTAGAAGACCATATAATGACCGTGACAAGGGGGGCATATGCCCAGATTCATCTGGTGCGCCAGTTGCACCCCTATTTGGACTGAGATGCCGTACACACAGTTACTCATGCGCTAGTCACCTCCCGTATTGACTACTGTAACACTCTCTACATGGGGCCTTGAGGACCACTCGGAGGCTTCAGCTGATGCAAAATGCAGCTGCGTGGGTTGTGATGGGACAATCCCGATACTCCCATGTAACACCTCTCCTGCACGACTTGCATTGGTTGCCAGTTGCCCTCCTGGTGAGATTCAAGGTGCTGGTGATGACCTATAAAGCCCTACATGGCTTAGGCTCAGGATATTTGGCAGACCACCTGCAGCCAGTAACAACATCCCATCACCCGGTTTGCACCCATAGGGAGGGCCTGCTCAGGGTGCCGTCGGCTGGACAATGTCAGCTGGCGGCCCCCAGGGGTAGAGCCTTCTCTGTGGGCACACCCACCCTCTGCAATCAACTTCCCTTGGGGCTCTAGTTGGCCCCTGACCTTCGCACCTTCTGCCGCGAATTAAAAACTTGGTTATTCAAGTCCCCCGGCCTGGACTGATTATTATTATTATTTATTATAATTTTATTTCTATACCACCCTTCTCCCGAGGGACTCTGGGCAGTGTACAGCCAAGTAAAAACAAAGTATACAAACATCATAATTTAAATTTAAAAATTATTAAAAATTATTAAAATTATTACACTTTCGGCCAAAATTAATTAAAAACCCAATAGTTAAAATTCCAAATTTAAAACTCATTTACAAAGATAGCCCCGCCTGTCAGAACAGCAGGGTCTTGAGGGCACAGCGAAAAACACGGAGGTCGGAGATCGTGCATATTTCCGGGGGCAGTTAGTCCCAAAGGGTAGGAGCTCCCACAGAGAAGGCTCTCCCCCTGGGAGTTGTCAGCCAACATAGTTTGGCCGATGGCACCCTGAGGAGTCCCTCTCTGTGGGAGCGAACTGACCAGTGGTAGGCTATCGGTGGCAGAAGGCCATCTCATAGGTACCCAGGTCCTAAGCCAACACCTTGAATCACACCCAGAAGACCACTGGGAGTCAGTGCAGCTCACGCAGGAGAGGTGTTACATGGGCACAACGAGTTGCGCCCATAATCACCCGCGCAGCTGCATTCTGGACCAGTTGGAGCCTCCGAGTGCACTTCAAGAGGAACCCCATGTAGAGAGCATTGCAGTAGTCCAGCCAGAAGGTGATGAGGGCGTGAATGACCGTGCGCAAGGTGTTCTGGTCCAGAAAGGGATGCAACTGGCGGATCAGGCGAACCTGATAAAAAATCCCCCTGGTCACAGCCATCATATGCTCTTCTAAAGGCAGCCGTGTGTCCAGGAGCACACACCCCTCTCTGTGGGGGCTAGAGATTCACCTCCTATAGACAATGATGGCACCAGCTGACTATACCAGGATGCCGAGAGCCACAGCCACTCGGTCTTGGAAGGGTTGAGTCTGAACCTATTTCTCTCCATCCAGACCCGTATGGCCTCCAGGCAGCGGGACATCACATCAAGGGCATCATTGGGGTGGTCTGGGGTGGAGATGTACAGTTGAGTGTCATCAGTGCACTGGTGTACCCTCACCCCAAAGTTATCCATGGAGATCACCCCACGGATGATCTCACCCAGCGGCTTCACATAAATGTTGAACAGGTGGGGTTTTATATGGTTTTTTTTAACTTTTATCTGGTTTAATTGGGTATTTTAACTTTGTACTATGGTTATTGTGGATTTTATTGTTGTCAGCCGCCCTGAGTCCATTGGGGATAGGGCAGCATATAAGCTAAATAAAATAAAAAATAAATAAAAATAAAAGCTGCCCAAAACACATCGGCTACATCAAAGAGGAAAACAGGGACAACCTCAGGATATCACTATCAGGTCCACTTGAAATATATATATATATATATACCCTCTGGAACAATCTTCCTCCAGAACTGAGAACAATTGCCGACCTCCGGACTTTTCGTCAGGCTCTGAAGACTTATCGCTTTCAACTTGCCGGACTTGCCTGATCCCTTCTACTTTTTAAAATTTTTAGAGTTTTATTCTGTTTTAAATTCTCAGCCTAATTTATATTTGTTTTTAGTACGATTTTAACTTTTTTGTATTGGTTTTTTAGCTGGCTGTTCACCGCCCTGAGTCCGTCAGGAGAAGGGCGGTATATAAATTTAATTAATAAATAAATAAATATATCAATTCTGATTTTTAAAAAAGGAGTCATAGTATAAGATGGATAGCTATATAAATTTAATTAATAATTAATTTAAGAAACAGAATGAATTCAACATGTACTGAGTGCCATACACTGAGTGTAGTAACACTCCAGGGATTGTTGCTCAGAGGGATTGATGTGGTTGTGCATATTGGATAATGTGTTAATATGGCACTTGTATAAGGTATATAAGATTCCAAACACATGAACTTCAGCATGACTAGAGAGGTTATCATTCTAGTTTCTTGTTCAATTGCACATCATAACCTAAGAATCTGGAGAACAATACTTTTCCTAAGCTCTGCATTTTGATATCTTGCCAACCATATTTGATTGTTATACATTCTCTTTTGCTTCTGTGCCCATTTCCTAAACACTGTCACACTGCATTGCATATTGATGTGAAAGACATTTAGCAAGATATATGAGCATGTTCTAACACCTTAACCTTTCAGTGCTTTTCCCTTGGCCTCAGTCATTCTACCTCTTTCCTCATAAATTAGTATGAGCTCTTACTAAAATGCAAGACTTGCTCTTTTCTTTTTGGGCTGAAAGTTAAAAGCAGCTTCCACTTGGTTTACACAGAGTGCAAACCACAGTATAATAGACTAGGTTGGAAATTACCTTAACCTAAGACATGGAAGATTCCCTGTGGCAATACCTAGCTGAACTTGGCTGATTTTCAAAAGCTAAGAAGGACCGCCCTAATTAATATTTGAATGGGGAACCAAGGCTGCAGGCTAGTCTAAGAAGTTAAAACAGGGCAGTGGAAACCACTAATGTTGCTAAGAATGCTACATGTTCTCATAGTGTTGAAAATTACTACTTGTCTATCTAATCACAGAAATTGAGATTAACTTTACTACACTTGATCTTAGCCAAAAGGCCGAGAAGCGATAAGTTGAGGGAGTCTTTATCTTTACCTTTGATAGCAATTATTATTCATACTCTTTTATTCCTTACAGTTTTGTTAACCCAACACCCAAAAAGAATAGAATTTCTCCTGTCCATTCCCTTTGCTAGGAGCAGCTGACATTTTAAAAATTGAAATCCAGTTAAGTGCTGCTGACTTCCCATTATTTCTGAACATTGTGTATGGACACATTGGTTGTATAGTATGAATTTTCATTTGGGGTAGTTATGTCAATAAGCATGTAGACATTTTTAGTTGTCTTTCTCCTATTCCTGCAAAAGTTTCTTAATGTAAAGAATTAAAGTAGATGAATGTTTACTTATTATATGATCTCTATAAAAGGAAAACATATTGCCTATTTCATTTAAGAGTATTAGATTGCTATTTAAAAGGGTTACAATAGACTTTTAAAAGAATCAGTGCCGTTCTACATTTTATTAAATATAGTAAACCATTTTTGTATCTTAGAATATATTATTATTTGTATTGGCTTTAAGCAGTGAGGTGTTATTAAAGGATTATCAACCAAACAGGGGGGAAATCCCTGCTTATTAGCATGCCTTTACCAAGAGCTCAATAAACAAAGAATTTGCTGATAAAGCTTTTCACAGAATTAACAGATAAAGTTTTTTTTGGTTTCATTTACCACCTAGTGATGAACAAATGATTATGAAATAAGGAGTGAAAGAGTTAACTTCAGAACTGGCACTCCTAGTGAGAGTCTGTCCTTGAGAGAAGAAACTAGATGAGAAATTGAAATCTGTAATTCCCAATATGCCTTGCAATACATGTTTATTATTCAGAAGCAAGAGGCATTAGTCAGAAAGGAAAAACTATAGGACACTAGCCTTAGATCCATTCTACATGCTAGTCAATGTAATGATATAACCTCAAAGCAGGTTCTTGGCACCTCACAGGACAGGACAGGACAGGACGGAACGGAACGGAACGGAACGGAACGGAACGGAACGGAACGGAACAGAACAGAACAGAATCTTTGTTGGCCAAGGGTGATTGGACACACAAGGAATTTGTCTTGGTGCATATGCTCTCAGTGTACATAAAATAAAAGATACGTTCATCAAGAATCATAAGGTACAACACTTAATGATAGTCATAGATTAAAAATACTGTAAGCAATCAGGAAACAATATCAATAGAAATCATAAGGATACCAGCAACAAGGTTACAGTCATAGTGTCATAAGCGGGAGAAGATGGGTGATGGGAACGATGAGAAGATGAAAAGATTAATAGTAGTGCAGACTTAGTAAATAGTTTGACAGTGTTGAGGGAATTGCTTGTTTAGCAGAGTGATGGCATTCGGGAAAAAACTGTTCTTGTGTCTAGTTGTCCTGGTATGCAGTGCTCTATAGTGTCATTTTGAGGATAGGAGTTGAAACAGTTTATGTCCAGTTTATGTGAGGGATCTGTAAATATTTTCACAGCCCTCTTTTTGACTCGTGCAGTATACAGATCCTCAATGGAAGGCAGGTTGGTGGCAAATGTTTTCTCTGCAGTTCTAATTATCCTCTGAAGTCTGTGTCTGTCTTGTTGGGTTGCAGAACCAAACCACACAGTTATAGAGGTGCAGATACAGCATGTCTTTATAGCACTCTCTGAGTGGTTTACAGAATCAGCATATTGTCCCCAACAATCTAGGTCCTCATTTTATCAACCTCAGAAGGTTGAAAGGCTGAGTCAACTTTGAGCCAGTCAGTGTTGAACTGCAAGCAGAATTACTCTGCAATACTGCATTCTAACCACTGTGCCACCACAGTTCAATAATTAAGAACATCTAAATTCTGAGTCTCCTTTTCTCAATTCAGTTTTATTTTCTTTCATCACTGCTGGACTATGTTCCCTATTATCTCTGAGGCCAGTTGGATAGTTGGAAAACATGAAGCTGAGAATCAACAACTTCATAATGTTCTTCATTTGTGGAGAAAATGTTACTAGGTTTTCTAGATAGAATTGCTCACTTTACCTCCCAGCATCTTTATGTTACACAGAAATTTTTATTTTTTATTTTTAAAAAAAAAAACAAGCAATCCATATATCAAGTATTTAAATACCCAACATAATATTTTTGTTAGAATTCTACCAGTTTAGTTACTTATCTACCAGTTTAGTTAAATAACTTGTGATTAAGTTTCAATGAATCAAGAACAGTATAATGAACCCAGATGAAAAAAGAAATGGGCTGATACAAATGTCACATAGTAATGAACAAATACAGTAAAAATACATATCAACCCTTTAAAATGCAGTGAGGAGCAATAAAAGGCAGGACTGAAGAGATGAAGAAAAATGACAATATGAAATTGATTAGACAGATGCTTAAGGAGCTTTACATTCGGTTGGAAATATTAGTTGAAGCACTGAAACATGTGTCACATATTGTATGTATGTATGTATGTATACATGCATGCAGTGGTGAAATACTCCACAGTTTGCCACCGGTTCGCTGCATGCACAATGCATGCCAAATGCACACTGCCTGCACATGTGCAGTACATGCCAGACGCATGCTGCACGCGGATAAAGGAAGCTTAAGAAGGGAAGTAGAAAAGCGTGGGGGGAACAGCTGCGCCACATTATTTATATTCGCTAGAAAGGAGGATTTCCTGCTTTCTAGCGAATATAAATCACGCAGCACAGCTCATCAGAAATACTGGTTCGGACAAACCAGTAGTAGCTTTTATTACTACCAGTTCGCCAGAACAGGTGCGAACCAGTAGCATTTCACCCCTGCATGCATGTATGTAATATTTCACCAGAGTGCATTTGTCGGCAGAACAATAAGAGATTGGTTAGAAAGCCTGAATCATGCAACAACCTATGAAAAAAGTCATTTACCTTTCAACAATGATTTTATTTATTCTCTGTTTAGATGGCGAGTAGAATTGCCAATGTACAGAATGACCCCTTTTCTCAGCACCCTGTTAGGCACAGATGACCCAGGATAATATTTATTTTCACACTATGACAAGCGTTTCCTGATGATTTCTGGAAAAGCATTTGAGATCAAAGGCACAGCAATGGTTCTTTTTTAAAACAAAGAGCATATTCAAACCTAACTTCTGGGCCGAAGGATTCAAAATCTTACAAGTGGGGTCAACAACATTTCTGCCAGTCAAGCTCAAATGCCTTTAACAAGCACAAATCCAGTAGCTACAGTTTTTCTTACCGTATAATGTTAGATAAGCTTGACCTACTGGATATCACTTGTAATGGATCAAAACAGTAATTGTAGTGGATCAAAACAGTAATCTAGCCACATATTCAAAAGCAGCATTTTATGCTCCCAAAAACGATAAGATTTAATATGAGACTTCAGAAAATATTGAAACTGAAGGTCAAGTTGACAGTGCACCAGACAGAAAACGGCTTGAACACAAACTGGTAACTACAGTAATAAACATTATAATCTGAAAATAAACATACATTCCCAAAATGTGAGTCTGGCATAAAGTGCAGAGGCACAGCTGTGTTATGGAGGAGGAAAAAGCAGAGAAACTAAAATAAAGCTGCACCAAAAGAAGAGAAATGCAGCAAATTTTGAAATAGTAATACCTTTTTGGTGTTTTCTTGGTTTCCCAGCGCTGTTTATTTAAAAACAATTTGAGTAATCCTTGAATGACCCAATGATTAAAAAATTCCTTACGCAACTGACATATTTGTCAGTTTGAAATGATTGGCTCATTTTATTATTCCCTGTTCTATTTGGAAGTGGCTCCCAAAGAAGTCATTTTCACACAACTGGGAAATCATCTAAAATGCATCATATTTTAGGAAGTTGCTGGTCTGCTTCTACTTTTGGTAAAAAATAAAAAAAGTGGGAAAGGAAAATAAATTGTTCTCAATTGATTTAGATCTTTACCATGGAGACATATGAGACTTTGCCATAATAAACATGACAAATATTATTAGCATACACATAACCTTGAATATTCATATCCATGCCTTCGCAAACCTCATCTAATCCAAAGGTCTCCAATATGTAAATACAATGCATGTTTCCTAAGTAAATATTGAAGCATTTGTAGTTAATATGATCATCTTCTAAAGTATGAGTCTGCTAAGACTACAAATAAAACTAACCTGCTTCAAACAATTGAGTCTTGATATTCTTTTATGATGTATTCTTGATAAAGGGCATTTATCACCTATATCTGATACAGAAAGATTTTGTGATAACAGCACTAGACAGAAGTTGGTAAATATAATACAGAAATTTCACGTCAATTTTCAAATGAATTCTAGAATCCTATTTGAAAATTGACATAAAGCACCACTAAGTTTACTGTAACTGACAACAAACACATGCAATACAAGCATTGTTTGGTGGTGTTAAAGATAAAGAAGTGAACATTTGGCAATAAAGTTGTTAAATTTAATAATCTTTTAGATTAAAGTAGCATTCTGCACTGGCACTATCCAATAGTCAATAACTAACAAATGGCAGTATTTGAGCACATATATGCTTATTGATTAAAAATTTTAAACCTTTTGATGGTCAAAATTCTCTAGGTGGTTTGCAATAAATTATTTGTAACAAACAAGATTTGCCATAGCAATAAATATTTCATGTTATTGGGATGGCTGACTCTCACTGGAGATCACCAGTTGTTTGCCTTTATTTAAAAATAAAAACAAAATCAATAAACTAGAAATAAGATAGAAACCAAGAAGTTTTAGTCCTGCTTTATGCATGAAAACCAACTGGATGACTTTGGGTCAGCCCAAGTCACTTGAAAGGGTGGTTATTGTGGGGAAAATAGGAGAAGAAAGGAGTGTTAGTATGTTTGCTGCCTTGAGTGACTTATATAAATAATAAAGGGGGAATAAAAAAAACCTTTGCATAATGCATATAAATCCATATTCAGATGTATATTTGTGTGAATACATGTGTAGAGATAAATAATAATAGTGTTGCTAGAATAAATTCATTTAGCCAGGACAAGAGGAATTTCTGGCCTGCCAGATAATGTTGGAATATAATTCCCACTATATCTGACCATTGGCTATGCTGGCAGGAATTATTAACTGCAATCCAATCACATTGAAAAAAATCAGAGGTTTCAACCCCAATTTTGATATTCAAATGCAAACCAATTGACGCATTTAGGAAGGACAGTATAGAAATGAAATATAATTATTTCAGCAAGCAGGCAAGTTTCAGTGTTCAGTCCTAAACTTCATAAATTGAACTCTGAGATCAAATGTTGCCATCAAAATCCAATTTCCAGGGTGATCTAATTTTAAAATTTTACTCTGCTTCAGTATCTTAGGGCCAAAAAAATATTTTAATGAAGATGAGTCACCCAGACATAAGATTAAAAAAAAAAGGAAATGCAGGTGGATTTGATTTTGTAGAGTTTAATTGTATAATACTTCAGGCAAATTCGGACAGAAAACATTTTCCATGCAGTGCAGGTTGGCTTGGGCAAGGAATTGCCTGGGTCTTCTTATGTCCTTTATAATATTGTTTAACAGAAAGAGCCATAGAGAAGGCCAGCACTATTAGCACCATCTATAGGTGGTATGAGAAATTGTTGCTCCCATTCACCAACATGAGATGGCAGATCTCCAAATGGGCTTTTGCCTCCTGGACAAAACGAAAACTCTTACTCGTTGTTTTCTTTCAGACAAAATCAAATCTCTTTATGGCCACAGCCTTTAAGGCAAAGTCAAATAACTCTTCTAGCCAAAAACAACATCAGAAAATCGCCATCAGAGGATTAGAGAAATGATTCCAGTAAGACGAATTCAATAGTCTTCTCACTTTCTGTTCTATTTGGGGGGAGATATCCTTGAAGCTACTGCTGTGATGCTGCATGTCTTTGTTCAATCCCAAAAGAGCAGGATTCCCAGCAACACTCCCTTCTTCACGAAAGCTGCTACTTCAGATTGCAAATCTGCATTGCATATAACTCAAATTGACAGCAAAAAGAGGCTGCTTTTCCCTTATTCCCAACTCTTTGACAGACAATTCACATTATCACTGCTACACAGATGGGACTACTAGGTAGCATTTGCAGATGGCATAGAAAGGATGGCTGCAAAGTCTTTAGTAAAACATATACCTGTAGCACTCATACCTATAAAAAAAATACCTTAATACCAATTCTGTCCAATCTCTCACTTATTTTTCGTTTACACATACTGATAAAAGTATATCCAAAGAGCATGTCTAGCTGTAATTTCTTATACCTTTTTCCTATATATTTACTTAAACTCTAAGAAAATCATGATAGGCCCTGTTTGAAGTTGCCCCAACTGCTAAAGGAAGAAAACAAATTATTCAGGAGAAGATTTTTCTTAGCAGTAACAGCTGCCCTCCCCTTATTAAAGAATTCACCCTCCCCAGTGAAGTTCATCTACTTTGTTGTGGGCCACAATAAAAGATTCTTACTCTCTTCATTCCATTAGGCCTTTTAATTATCTTCAATTTATGTTGGTATATTGTGCTTTAAGTATAATGAGATAAGTTTAAATGTGATACTAATTATTTTTAGCCACTGCTGATTTATGTTATGGCTAGGTTTTCATTTATTCTATGTGTTCTTAATTTGATTTATACAGATTTTATTTGAGGTTTGTTGTTTTCTAAGCAATTTAGCTATAAGGCAATTTAATAAATAGGTAAACGAATACCTAAGTGTATATGTTTCCGGGTAAACAGAAAGCAGTTCTGTTATCTGAATAAAAAGCCATTCACATACATTAACCATATATTCTATCTGTTTTAGGTAACATCTATGTTACATAGACCATTGGTCACACTACTGGTTAACCTTTGTTTGGGACTAAAATGGAGGTAGTTTGCTCCTTGTGTTCTGTTGGACCTGTCATTCAACACCATCAATCATAATATGCATCTTCAACACCTATGAAGTTAGGCGTTGACACTGTCCGCTTCTTTATTAGTGGGAACTTTCAGCCAGTAATTATAGAAGAAGAAAGATCCACCCTTCACATGTGTTGTATTGGAAGATTCAAGCAATTATTTTACTAATTAAATAATCAGTGCTATAATGAAATGTCACAAAGCAGAAGCCCTCTTCTCTTTCAGTAAGAAATTAAGGGGCCCAGATGCAAGCACAGAGCACTGCTGTTTGCATACATTTATTTTCATTTTGTCTCCCTGTTAGACTATAAGAATTAAAAGAATTTTGAAAAGTAGGAATGTGCCAAATTGTTGCAACTGAACCATGGGAAACTCAAAACATTTCATCTGAAGTGTGAAATACCCCATTTCCAAAGTACAAAACCTGTTCCAAAGCAAAAGAGGCTGTTTTGAGCATTTTTCACACTCAAAAACAGCTATTTCATATCTGAAACGTGGAGTGTTTCACATTCAGTTCTCTTCCTTTTATTATTTAATACTGACATGAACCCAGTGAGAAAGTTCATTTGTTGTTCAGGATGAAATATTGGGAATATGCTGATGATACTCAGTTTCACATTGCCACCCTGGGAGGCTATGAAGACAAAACAGATTGAAGCTGAACCCATGCAAAATGGAATTGCTATTTATAAAACAGTGTTCTTGCTCAGTTGTGATGTCATCTCTCAAGCATTATTGCTGAGATAATAAGTTGATACCTTGGATGTCCTTTTGGAGTCACAGTAGGCAAATAGAAGCTATGGCCAGAGGGCCTCTTGCCCAGCTTTCAGCCACTGAACAGTTGCAGTCCCTTTGGGATACAAGGAACTTGCAATAACAGTTTATGTTGTACTACTGCAATGCACTATTCATGGGGCTGTCTTTGGAGACCATTCAAAAGCTACAATTGTTACAAAATGTGATGGGCCATTGGTTGGACTATGCATGTCATTATAAAGGCATTATACCTGTGCACAAGATTCCCAATAGATATGCATATGCAATTCCCAGAAGGGCCTTTGCACTGTCTCATCTTGTGTACCAATTTTGGCTTTTCTGGAATAGCAAGCAGGCTTTATGCACAGTCACTTAAACACTTGGGTTATTAAATTTTACTGTACATGGCACAGCCTCGGAGGTCCACTAAGAAACTTAGTTGGTCAAGCATTTTTTTTACTTTATTACACTTGATTTTATGCCACTTCAATCAAAAAGTGAATGCATCAACTGAGTGTATAACTCAGTGTAATACTGTTTAGCAGCCTGCAGTTCAAGATGCTAGTTATTATGTTTAAGGCCCTACATCAGAGATTGTCTGGCTTATTACTCATCCCCATCCGTTGACAGTTCCACTCAGGGAAAGAGGGCTTTGTCAAAAAAAAACAAAAACCATTTAGCAACCTTCTTGTAGGAACAAATACATCAAATTACGTGAAAAAAGAAGAAAGAAGGATTTATTGTATCTGAGTAGCAAGATGCTTCAAAGGGATACTTCTTGGTCAGAGGACTGAAAAAATAAATGAAATAACCTGCTAACATACTTACAATATACTCAACAAGTTTCAGGTCTGAACTCATTATATAATCTGAAATAAGAAGAACTACACACAAGAAATCCACATGTACAAAAATACAAAACAGGACTATGTAAGGAGACAAGCTTATTATTTATCTTATTGATCTGTGTACATGCCATCCATTTTATTTACATAGTCTTTTTTATATGTTCCAGTGAAACCTGAAACCTGTTGAATATGCTGTTATTTATTTTTCCAGCCCTCTGATGATGAAGTATCCCCACAAACAATTTCATCTTTTTGATGCTTTCAATTCAGTATCAACTCCTGGTGACTGCCTGGATACATTCCTGCAGTTTTCTTGGCAAAATTTTGAAGGGGACTTGCCACTGCCTTTTTCCTAGCCCTGAGACAGAGCCAAGATCACCCACCTGGCTTTGTGCCTAAGACAGGACAAGAACTCCTGACATCTAGCTTGGTGCTTTATCCACTATACTAAACTGCCTCAAAACATATGGGATTCAGATCCCTTTCATGCCAATTCCCTTCTTTTACCCCCTCTTAGCCTATCCCTTCCTTAGTTTGCTCCTGAAAAGATATGAAAACATAGCTGTTCAGGAAAGTTATTTAGGGACAAATGAATAGTACTGTACCCCACATGTGGCACATACGTTTGGCTGTTGTCAATGATCATAAGCTTTTGTTTGTTTTAATTTTATATTATATTGGTTGCATAAGCTGTCGGAACTAAGTGGTGTAGAAATCCAACTAAATAAACAATGGCCTTCCCAAAAAGCATGAAAAACCTAATTGCTTCCAAGGGCCTTAGTGGTTGATGTTTGTCTTCTTGGTGTTTTTAGGGTGATCTTGGGATAACATTTTGTTCTTACTGTGGGATTAGCCCAGTGATGACAATTGATTATGTGCTTCATGCGGGTACATGCCAACATACACTCACAGAGATCCTTTATTGATTGGTCAGCATAATCCACTGAAAAAACAAGCTGTTCCCTGTTCGTTCCATAGCTTTCCCTGACATATAATGGCATATTTGTCTGTTATTTCATTCAAAAATTGTTATTTGAATTTCGTACATGAAATGAGCACGAACTGTAGTACTAAAGGAGATAAAGCTTGTCAGCTCCAACACTAAAGAGCAAAAACTGCTAAATTGGTTTCTCTGTATAAATAAAAAGCAAGCAGTTCTCCAAGCTCCCATAGCAGAGAAACCTAGAATTAAGACAGTTCCTATTTATAGCACTATGATTAGAAACTCGCCACTTCAAAGTTTTTATTCCCTTTATCCATTTATAAGGCCATAACGCAGTTGGACTAGAACTAAATAGCCCAGTGTCCCACAGATCTCACCAGAACTTAATGTGCCATTCAGATACAGTTAAATTAGTAATAGACAGTCTGTGCTCCACAGGACTTTTTCTGCTTCAGAAAACACTCTTTAGTCCCTTCTTCCCCTCTCTTCATGGTTTAGGCAGTAGAGAACCAAAGGGGAAAAGAGCCAGCTTGGATATAGCTTGGATATCTCAGCCTATTGTATCTTGCTATATATCCTGAGGGGTAAAGTTGGCAGGAACAGGCTTTACCATGAATAATACCAGAACAATTCTGCAAAAAGGAGCTAAGAGGCTGAGCAGCTATGATGAGATGCATGTGATTTCCCTTTAAGTTCTTGCAGAACATGCTGCAGTTATGATGATTATGTGAGTATTTCTACGAACAGCATTTCTCCATTAATGTAGATGTGATTGTCTATGCTGTTTCGAGATGTCCAGCATTTCTATTTGAGACAATGTAAATATGACTTGAAAGATGGAGGTTAAGAGCTAGGTTGTCCTACAGAGACTTCTGTAAAACCAGTGACATGGTTGTAAAGTTCTCCATTGTGTCTTCTAAAGCAGGGGTCTCCAACCTTGGCATCTTTAAGACTTGTGGATGAGCTGGCTGAGGAACTCTGGGAGTTGAAGTCCACAAGTCTTAAAGTTGCCAAGGTTGGAGACCCTGCTCTAAAGGAGAAGGTTAGTGAAGATGATAGAACTGCTGAAAAAAATTGACCTGTTTGATTATAGAAAAGGCAATATCTATGTGTGTTGCTGACTGGAAACCCTTTATGGACTTTATGTGTAAAACAACAAAAATGAATTTATGATCTATAGTTTTGATGATAAATAGGCTCGATTATAGACAGAAGAGAGTCATGATATAACTTTAGAGAAAGGGGTCAGAAGCCACTTCTTTATATCTTTATATATCTTTTTTTCCCTGTTTTTCTTATACCTTTTTTCTTTTTCCAATTTAACTTTCTCTTTTATTTCTTCCCTTTTCTTCCTACTCTGTTCTAGTTTGTATTAATTTTGAATCGTTCTGAAATCATTTTGAATCATTTTGAAAGCATCTAATTAATTGCAAACAAGAATGAGCAGACCAGATCAATCTCAGATGAACTGTAAAGAACAAAAAGTTAATATTTTCTTAAAGTTGTTATTTTATATCAACTTTAAAGTTGATAAAATGCATTTTTAGTGCCAGTTTATGAAAAAGAGATTGGGCAACCAGTCTGGAAAGCTATAAAATACCCTGCTAGAGCAGAGGGTTGGACTAGAAAATCTCCAACCCTTTTATGTTCTGTGAACGTGTGTTGTATTAATTTTTACTCTTGTTTTTAAACTTTTAGAAAAATAAAGAGGGAGAAAAGGAATGTCGGTGAGTCACTGCTGATGCCGTTTTGCAGAATGGTAATCCCTTTTAAGCATCCTGTATCAAGAGTCAGCAAAATGCTTTCCTCTTCTTGACAAATCCCTGCCATTTTCTGCTGACCACAGAATTTCAAGTCTTCGACAAGTTAAAGTACCTCCCTCAGGAACAAGCCCACTACATATTCTGAGCTGTATAAGAAAACATTGTAACTCATTTAAATCTGATAGTATTTGTATAAATCTCACATACCAACCTAATGAAAGAAGAGGAAAGACTTCAGTTGTTTCTTTTTCCACTGTCTCCAACTTTCCAGATGCATGAGATTATATGTGATCATATTAAAAGCAGCTGCATCCTCTTTGCTGATGATGTAAAATTATTCAACACCATTGATAATGCCACTATCCTACAAAGCGACCTTGGCCATGTGTGCGAATGGTTTGTTTATTTATTTATTTATTTATTTATTTATTTATTTATTTATTTATTTATTTATTTATTTATTTATTTATTTATTTATTTAATTTCTATACCGCCTTTCTCCCGCAGGACTCAAGGCGGTGTACAGTCAAGAAAAAATAAAAGATACATAAACATCATAAAATTGATTATTAAAATTATAACATAGTTTAGCTCAAATTAAGTAAAACCCAGAATTAGATAATATTTTAATCATTTCCAGTTAACATGTTTAGCCCCGTCTGATTGAATATCAGGGTCTTGAGGGCACAGTGGAAAGCATGGAGATTAGGGATGTTTTGTATATTTGCGGAATTGGCAACTCCAATTTTTTTATTTTATTTTATTTTATTTTATTGCAATTTATATGCCGCCCTTCTCGCGAAGGACTCGGGGCGGCTTACAAGACAATAATTCAACAACATGAATGGGTACAAATTAAAATCCAGTTAAAATTATTAAAATTATTATACTCTAAAAAACCCCTCAATGAGTCAGTCCATTGGGTGAAAAAGCCATGTCTTCAGTTCACTGCGGAAGGAGAGGAGGTCAGGGGCTGTCCTAAGCTCAGTGGGCAAACCGTTCCAGAGGGTCGGTGCTCCCACAGAGAATGCTTTCCCCCTGGGAGCCGCCAGCCAACATTGTTTGACTGACGGCACTCTGAGGAAGCCCACTCTGTGAGAGCACAAGGGACAATAGGAGGATGGCAGAAGATGGTCCTGCAAGTACCCCGGGCCTAGAGCCATGTAGGGCTTTATAGGTGAGCACCAGCACCTTGAAATGAACCCTGATGACCAGCAGCAGCCAGTGCAGCTCATGCAGGAGAGCTGTTACACAGGAATAACAAGAGGCTCTTGTAACAAATCGTGCGGCCGCATTCTGGACTAGCTGAAGCCTCCGGGTGAATCCCAAGAGCAGCCCCTTGTAGAGGATGTTTTAGTAATCCAACCGAGAAGTAACAATGCCCTCGCTACAGTGACTGTAGCGAGGGCATTCCAGTCTAGGAAAGGGTGCAACTGGCACACCAGGCGTACCAGTGCGAAAGCCCCCCGGTTACAGCTGTCAAATGATCTTCTAAAGACAGCCAAGAATCCAGGAGGACACCCAGATTATGAACCCTATCAGAGGGAGCAAGTGCCTCCTCTCTTATCACAAGTGACGGGACCACTAGATCCCCAGATGCCGGCATCCACAGCCACTCGGTCTTGGATGGGTTGAGTCTGAGTCTGTTTCTTCTCATCCAGGCCTGCATCACTTCCAGGCAGCAGGACATCACAGAAAGGGCATCCCCAGGGTGATCTGGGTGGAAATATAAAGCTGAGTATCATCAGCATATTGATGATACCTCACCCCAAAACCATGAATGATCTCACCCAGCGGCTTCATATAGATGTTAAAGAGCAAGGGGGAGAGAACCGACCCCTGAGGCACCCCACATGTGAGAGGCCTCGGGGAGGATCTCTGTCCCTCCACCCATACAAACTGCAACTGATCTGAGAGGTAGGAGGAGAACCACCGTAAAACAGTGCCTCCTATCCCCAGCCCCCTGAGTCACTGCAGCAGGATACCATGGTTGATGGTATCGAAAGCTGCTGAGAGGTCAAGTAGAACCAGGATGGAGGAACATCCCCCATCCCGGGCCTGCCAGAGATCATTCACCAGGGCGACCAATGCCATTTCCGTAATGTGGCCATGCCTAAAACCTGATTGGCACGGGTCAAGGTAGTCCATTTCCTCCAGGAATTGAGGGAGTTGCTGTGCCACCACGGACTCAACAACCTTCGCTAAAAAGCAAAGGTTGGAGACTGGATGATAGCTGTTAAGGGAGTCTGGATCCAGGGTAGGTTTCTTAAGGAGGGGTCAAGCCACTGCCTCTTTAAGTGTAGTAGGGAAGACCCCTTCCTTTAACACAGCATTGACAACAGCCTGGATCCAGCCTCCGGTCACCTCTCTGGCTGCAGAAACAAGCCAAGAGGGACAAGGGTCCAATAAACACGTGGAGGCACCAAGCCGACCCACAATCCTGTCTACTTCATCCATCAAAACAGGCTCGAACCCAACCCAGATGTTACCCTCAAGACAAGCCCTAGTCTCCTTGGTAGACTCTGTCCAGTTAGAGTCCAACCTGGTCCGGATCTGAGCGATTTTATCTTGCAGAAACTGTACAAAATCCTCAGCTCTGCCCTCGACTAATAAATGCTCTGTCCTACACATTGGCAATAAAAATCAGAACACCAATTACAAGTTGGATGGAAACGACCTCATAGATGACCCCCCCACTCTGTCAAGGACCTAGGAATACTCATCTCAAACAATCTAAACCCACTGTAACAGCATTGCCAAAAAGGCATTAAGAGTTGTCAACCTAATTTTGTGAAGCTTCTTCTCCAGTAACATTGTATTGCTAACTAGAGCATACAAAACCTTTGCCAGACCTATTCTTGAATACAGCTCATCTGCCTGGAATTCACACTGTATATCGGACATTAATATGATTGAGCGGGTCCAGAGGTACTTCACAAGAAGAGTACTCCACTCCTCTACTCACAATAGAATTCCCTATGCCACCAGACTTGGGTGGCAATTTAGATCATGCTGCCTGCGGCATGATCTAAGCACAGTACACAAAATTATCTGCTACAATGTCTTACCTGTCAATGATTTCTTCAGCTTCAACCAGAATAATACAAAGGCAAACGATCAATACAAACTCAAGGTAAACCACTCCAAACTCGATTGCAGAAAATACAACTTCAGCAACAGAGTGATCAGTGGAATGCTCTACCTGAATCTGTTGTTTTATCCTCTAACCCTCACAGCTTCAACCTTAAACTCTCTACCGTGGACCTTACCCCATTCCTAAGAGGTCCATAAAGGGGGCATGCATAAGTACACCAGCTGATGTCCTACTGTCCCTGTCCTACTGTCCCCATTTATTTGTATTCATTTCTTTCATTGATATCCATGTTTATATTTATACCTGCTATCTTCTACATGTTTGATGAACTAATAAATACAAATACAAACTTCCATTATGTCTGGCCAGTGGTAAGCTGGCTAGCATAATACAGATTGGTGGCATTCACAGAAGAGGTTCATAAAATCAAGATGGCAGTCATAGCAGCATTATTGAGTCCTGGTGGCACAGTGGTTAAAGTACAGTATTGCAGGCAAACTCTGCCAACAGCCTGAAGTTCAATCTTGATGTGGCTCATGGTTGACTCAGATCAGTAAAATGAGGACACAGATTGCTGGGGGCAATATGCAAAAAAAGTTTACATTATGAATTGCTCAGAGAGTGCTTTAAAATGCTATGGGGTGGTATATAAGCCTAAATGCTGTTGCTATTTCTGTTAAAGCCCCATATCTTATATTTGTAAATCAATTCTAATTGCCCTATTTGGCATTATGCATTAATCACTTCAAGATGCATTGTTTAGGAATCTTATTTCCCTTAAATTTCCATCAACTTAAGGGAAATAACCAGGGCCTGCCTCAACTGGGTCGGAGAATGCACCATTCCCCGGCTCCAGCCTTGCTGCGGAACCACCGCCCGCTCGTCCTTCATCACACGGAGTGTCCTACTCCTTACCTTTCTCCAGTGGCTGGCTGCTAGGGAAGGCAAGTGCCTGAAAGTTACCGGAGATGCTCTCCTTCTTGAATGTGCCACCACCATTGCCGCCCTGGTCCATGCGCTGGCACCATTTATTTCATTCATTCATCAGTGGCAGGTTGGGTGTGCACTTGTTCAGCCAACGCGTGGACCAGGGAGGTGATGATGGCGGCACATTGAAGAAGGAGAGCAGCTCTGGTAACTTTCAGGTGCTTGCCTTCCCTGGCAGCCAGCCGCGGGAGAAAGGTAAGGAGTAGGACATGCGTGGTGAAGGGTGAGCAGGCAGCAGCTCCGTGGCAAGGCTGGAGTCGGGGAATGGTGCATTCCCCAACCCGGTTGAGGCAGGTGGTGAGCAGGCGGCAGCTCCAGGGCTTCAGTGAATGGAGTGTCTCTGGGCCCCAGCCCCTGACCCAAAGCAAAGGGAGAGGGGGTGATGAGAGGGTGGGGCAAGGTTGGAGTCTCTTTCTGGGCATGTCGCTTCTGCCTGTTGGGCCACTTCCTGAAGCTGGCAGCTCTGCAGCCAGCCACTTTGCTTTTTCCCTCTTTTTCCTCATGGGAGGCTTGCATGGTGGCACCGGCAGAAGCGCTGTGGGGAAGTGGCCCAACAAGCAGAAGCACTGCACCCAGAAAGAGAAGGGCAAGAGGGGCCAGTGAGCTGCAGAGGCTAAGGCAGGTGAGCGGAGCCTCCAGCTGCCATCACTACCAGTTATCCAAACTACTGGCCATCATTGCTACCGGATCGGCTGATCTGGTCCGAACCAGGAGGATTTCACCCCTGGAAATAACATGTTTTCTTTAGCATGCACTAAAACTAATTGGAGCCATGACCAACTATGAAAAAGATTTCAGGATTTTAAAGAGTAATATGGGTTCTTCAAATCTCAATATAATTTAAAGATTTGGGTGTTAATCTTAATACCACCTTCTCTCTCAATTATTTAGCATGTTTAAATGATTAAAACTGGGGCTTATCATCACTAGTTTTGGGATCTCAAAAATCTGTCAAGTTACCTGGGACCTTCAAATTGTGCTTTCTGCACCCCTGCCTGAGCAATAGTGTTGTTGGTTTTTTTAGTCTTTATTATTCAAAAGCCCACAATTGTACAGTATGTATTTGTATGTGGCTGTGACTAAAACAATAATGATGCAAAGCTTATGAATGGCTGGATTCAAAGATGTATGATCCCTTCATTCATTGATCTCCTTCAACTTTGAGGCAACTGCATAGCAAAATTGAGTTGCAGTGGTACACAAAGCATGGTTGCTTGTAGAACCTGTAGACACAACATCTGTAATGCTTCCTCAATGCCCATAGACATCCCAATACATTTCTAGAAACATTACTAGAGTTGATATGTCATATGTTTGCCAGGTTTTATGAAATTTCAGGGTTCTCATGGAAGTTCATATGGGTTTTTAATGTTCCTATCCAAGATCTCTTCAGATTTCAAGGAGACATGGCTGAAATTCCTAAAATCTGAGATTTTAATGAGATTTTAAATAATGCTTTTAAAAAATATTATATCCTGGAGAAGGCACCAGACCTACTGCACAAGGCTATCTGATGATACATAGCACTTTAAAACTTTAAGATGGAAATATTGCAATAAATATTCAGAGATGTGAGATGAGAACACAACACTATTACTCTTCTGTTATTTGCTATATTAGTCTCTTTATCAGTCCTTGTCACAACCTGCTGTGGAAAGGAGGACTTTGTTTACCTGATACATCATGGATGAGAAGAATGCATTAAGAGACTGCTGAGATATGGTATGGGAAGCTGAATGGCTGAATCACCTAGTATTGATCTTCTTTTATGGACTGATTTTGTTTGTCAAACATCTACAGAGCAGGCGCAAGTCTACGGCAGAAACTTTCACTGCCAGGAAGATACAAGAATGGGAGACACTCCAACTGTTGATTTTTTTCCCCCATCACAGGTAGCTATTGAAGTCTCAGAGCTTCTGTCTATTAGCAGATGGTAGTTCTATATTTCAGCAGATATATATTTAGGATACTCACTGAAGCAGAGCCCATTCTTATAACTTTACCAAGCTGTGAGTTTATCATACCACCCCAGCCATCACTGTGGCAATGTGAAGTCTGTCTTGATTTGTGTTGTATATTGTCACAGAGACGGCTGGATGACACTATTAATCCCTAGTGCAGAAATGCTCTTAAGACATGATACAACTAAGGCAGTTTGAAATGCCTCAAAACAAGCTTTGTTCATCCCACAAAATAAAGTATATGATTTAAACAACAAAGACTGAAGTGCCATCTACTGGAGCTGTAAGTATTCACATTAAGTTGGAACTCTTCTCAGATTTCTTTTATCATGCTACGTGATTGGTTGGATGGAAAAGTGAAATATAATGGGAATGTTTAAAGCATGGCTTGTTAGCATCTTTTCTCCCACTGGGTAAGACCTAACTTTTGGCCTTATTTTTTTTCTTTTTTCGGGTGGGGTTGGGCGGGATATTTTCTTATTTTAGAGTTTGCTGAGGACTTAGAGAATAGGGTATCTTATGGTTTGCAGTTTAAGGCACCCATTTTACTCCTCAAACCCTCATAAACATAAATTATGGAATTCCACCCTTGCTATGCCATTTATAAGTATATTGTCCTGAAATTAATAGAAGTTGCGCATTCCCACAGTATATTTTTAAAGAAAGACTCTGTAAGATTCTTGAAGTGTAGAGTATTGTAAGAATTTATACAGTGTGTACAGCAGGAATGAATGAATTTCGTTAGAAGTCAGCTGTCCATTCATATTAAGGATTAGGTTAGGGCTAGGGCTAAAATTTTACCTCTTAGCATTTTAATGTTTATAACTGTTTTATATTTTAATGCTTTCTTGTACACTACCCAGAGTCCCTCTTTGAGGATATGGGCAGTTGATAAATGTGAAGGAAAGGAAAGGAAAGGAAAGGAAAGGAAAGGAAAGGAAAGGAAAGGAAAGGAAAGGAAAGGAAAGGAAAGGAAAGGCAAAAGAAAATCAAATATAAGTTGAGACAAAGAACATGCAATTCTATACCACCTCAAAAAAGATTTTTAACTATAAGTTCCTAGTTACAGGTTCCTAAGTTAGGAAAGTAGCTAATTTAAGCATCACCATAAATATTTATCCATTGGTCAAAGGAATAAATGAAAGAGGAGAGAAATATACATATACACATACATACACATACACATGTAACCATGACCTGATCATGTCTTCAGGATACCTGTACTTCCTAAAGGGGGTGAAGTCCATGTCTGTTACATTTTATGCTTTTCTTATATTTCTTACTGAGGCAAAGTAGCTGATTCTTATAAACTTAACATTCTATAAAGTTCAAAGAGGTGTAATTTACACACTCACTGGTTTCTACGTTCATGCCGCCCTAAGAAAGACTAATTATTTTGATAGCAGATTTGATGTGAGGGGTAGTAATGCCCCCATCCCGAATCCTATTTGAGGCTCTTCGCATTTATAGATAATGACAGCAAAGTGATTTTTCCAAATACAAAAATGAAAGTAGAAGTTAAAGCTACTTGGAGGCACTCTCATTTCCATGTAGACTTTTGTAGGAGAGCAGTTCATCATGACATATGCTCATTGCATCAGAAGTCAGGAAACAAGTATGTATAGCTGGGCTTTGCATTGTGACATGACCACACATATACGACCATGTTTGCATCATTGTGCCTTATTGTGGATGTCTATGCATTGCTACCTTTTCATTTCCTCAAAATCGTCAGTTGGAGATTATTATTGTTGTTGTTTTAACAATGGAAAATGAGAATGGTTAGATTGTCCCTAGACCCCAGGAAAAAAATGTCATAAAAATTAGACATTGTACTTTTTGATAATATTATCTCTGTTTCAGTGGTGGTCAATGGATTGTGTTTCAGCCCCTGATCTTGGGATACTTGCCCACTGATATTACAAGTATCTAGGACAAATTCTAGCATAATTCTCTGTCTTTCTGCAGTGCCCTGCAAACTGCTAGTCTTTTGCAAATAGTTGCCTAGACTGTGCAATTAAAAGAGCTTAGGCAAGATTTATAGCGGGATTATATCTGCAGGGTATTGTCAATGTCTAACATTTGGACACTATGTGGTCCTTAAAAATAAGCAATTACAAGAAGCTTGATGTGCTGTATAAACATATAAACACAGAAGCTTTTGCACAAAGTTGGAAAATATACCTCTTCTGATTAATATAGCAGATGGAGAGAGAGGAGCAAACTCCACACACAAATATCTATCAACAAAACCTTTTAAAGAACCAATCTCATTTGTCAATGAATCTCTGGAATATGAAAAGCAATTCTGCAGATTCTTCCAAGGTCTGTATCCATAGCTGAATTGCCATCTTTTGTATCAGCCCTATTCTGAGGCTTTAAGTGGCAACCTGACCTACAGAAATTTAGTAGACTAAGCTGTTTCTGGCAAAGAAATACTGTAAGAAAGTAATCTTACCTGCTAATATGCATACCCTTAGGCAGCTCTTAAAGACTCAAAAATAGAGATAATAAAACTAGGATAACAATTCTGTCTTATGAAGGCTATGTTTTTATGATAAATTTATTCAAATTTACATATACAAAGATTAATAGATTAGATTAAAGATGAATGCAAGCTAATAAAAATATAAAAAAGAAAAAATGCAGAGAAAAGGGGAAAATAAAAGGAATAATAAAGAAAAAAGAGATATAAAGAAATGATTTCTCCCTTCATCAAGACAAATATAATTTCAATAACTTATCACCTTCTCTAATACTACAACAAAAAATCCTTTCCTACCATATTTTATCTATAAACAAATCTTAAAGACTTATCATTCAGTTGTAGTCAGCAAATGCCCATTAAAAGTTAACAGGAATATCATATATATTTTAACCTTAATCAAATAAACCAGTTTTATATTTCTTTACTTTTAAGACAATAGCTTATCACTTTCTCTAAAAATACAACAAAAGATTGCTTCTTCTCATATCTTATCTATGAATAAAACTTTAAAGCCTATCATTCAATCCTGATCAAGAAAAATCCACTAAGAGCTAACAGAAACCAAGACACATAGATTTTAACCTTGATCAAATAAGTGGACCGAAGATAGTGCCATAGAGAATAGAATCAACTATTTCGGTAGATCCATCAAAAAAAATCAGCTCCTTGGAATTCGTCTGCAGAACAAGGAAAAGACCTGAGATTGCCCACTCAATGATTTTGGAAAGTTATAAAGTTATAAATGGATTAAGAGTCCATATGGCTTTGTAATAAGATTTTGAAATTAATTACAAGAACCCTTCCTGTGGGTTGTTTAAATTCTATTAAAAAAATATGAAGATATTGAAACTACGTGTAACTACCCTTCCTGTGGGAAAATGTTTTTGATTAGGGGGGAAATGATAATAGGGAACTTTGAAAGTTGGACACTAGAGGGAACCAAAAAGAATTAAAGATTATAATTAATATTTAACTAATATAGAATGGAGCAAAGTATTCTAACTTTGGAAGAATTCAAGGATATTTGGGAACAATGCACTCAAAAATTACTTTTAAAATTATCTGCCATCGTTAAAAATGGATTTAAAGGCTATGATAGAAGAGAACAAGATTGATACTGAGGTTGTTTTGAATATGGAATCAAAAATGACACCTTACAAGAATAAAATAGAAAAAGTTGTACACTAGAAGAGAATATACACAGCTCAGGATTGAAACTATGGAGTCCTTAGTGTTCTCTGAACTTGGTTGTTTGCTTGCTGACATTTCATAACCCAATTAGGTAACATTTCAGTACTAGGAAGTAATGGGTTTGCTCCTTGTTTATATGCAGTAGCTTATTCTGCCAGTGTTGATGAGATTTGGTTTTCTGGCACACATGCCCCAAAATAACATGGTTTGCATTTTACATGTGCAGAGGATGTCATAGGGTAGAGCAGGTTTATTATGCTTTCAGAAGAACAACAAATCCAGATTTATAAAAAACCTGCATAAGGCCTGAAAAGCACCAGTCAGGTCTAATGGAATAAGATGCCTTTAAGAAATCCAAATGTTCACTGTCTGTTCAACCCAAGTCAAACTGGCTAAGGAGGGCAGTGTCCAGTAAGTAGAAGGGAAGGGGTATGTTCACACTATTGAAGTAACCAATAGTATCTTGCCAGAACCATCTCATCAACTGCATAATCAGTGATACACATCAGTGAAGAGAGAAACATTGTAAATTTGGAACAACTGAGGATGATTTTAAATTGCCTCAGCCATCAGTTGGGGATGAGAGAAAGCCAAATAAAGTAGTTATTATGACCGTTTTAATATAATCACTTTTCTGTTCGCATAGCAATAAAATGTTTCTAAAAGTCAGCATGTACCCATAAAGGAGAATTTTTAATAGACAATGTCCAGCTGAATTATGACAGGAAACAGAATATATACCTAATTGTTAGACAATATATTGGTTATCGCCATTTTAAATACCTTAAGACAGCAATTTGGTTGCATTTCAAGAAATATAAGACTTCCAAAGATCCTTCTGAGCAACCCAATTTATAACAATAACTTCCTTGTCTCCTTCATACATTATCATTTTTATTCAATATATCTAATGGGAACCAATTATTCATTCAATTAATACTTTCAACACAGTGTCTGTAGATACATTATCCTGAAGCTTTGTAATGACATTCTGTGACTTCCAAGTCTGGCATTTAAAGATAATTCCATTAATCTATGTCAAGATGTTCTATTATCCATATACCCCATCTTTATAAGGATATAAATTTACATACCATTCTCCCTGGATTTCTGGATGAAGGCTTCTACTCCACTTTCACCATAGCTCCCTTCAGAAGCTAAAGTTGAAACATAATTCCACTTGAATGCTTTAACAATGTCTACCATCGCCTGGGCTTGGTAAGTATCAGAGGGGACAACGCGGGAAAAGAAGTCATATCTACTGTTGTCACTCAGGTCAGGGGCTGTAGAAGCATAGCTTATCTGAGGAATCTGTGAAAATAAAAGGAGAAATCACAACATTAAACAGTAGAACAAGAGTTAGATATCCCTAAACCATGTCCTACTTTTCTAATAGATTAGAAACACTAAATAAATAGACAATGAAATTTATAACTTTTCAGAGCAAAAATAGATTAACAACTGTACTGGATTTAAGGAGTTCCCTACATTCCACCAGATTTAAGTCATAATTTTTTGTCACAACATCTGACAACATCAATCACTCCCTTATACTGAGAAAGAAAATTAGACCAGGCAGGAGCAACCTAGCACCTTCCATGCATGTTAGACTACAATGTTTACAGTCCACTCCCATTTATCCAGTTAGCTGAAATAAATGAGAGCCAACATCCTAAGGATGAATTGGGATTTTTTTTTCTTTCCTTCAGTTGAATTTCTTCTTTTTAGGGTGCATACATCATTTTTGTATGTTTGTAGGTAGAGAAAACTAACCGATTTCTGGAGTTTCAGTCAAAAGGGGCTCCATGGGCTGCGTAAAATGAGAGGTTTGGGATCTGCATGTGGCCTGGGTCTCCAGGTGCCTCTTTTTTAAAACAGTCAACTAGCAGATCACCAGTTCCATGCTTGCATGATGCCACCTTAGATATCCTTCTCTGTCCCTCATGTTATTATGGCTGTTAATAAGGATACTGGAAGGCTCCATTGATTATCACTCGGTAGCTGCAGCCTCTTCCAGATTCTGCACTTTTATAAGTCAGCTCTGATACCAATTACAGTAGTTAGAAAAGTTTGCTGACAGTGGTTAGAAACGTTTTTAAAGCTCAGTAAAGAAAGCGTCTTTTCCCATAGTAGCTTTATTATAGACTAGAAATCTACCTCAATTTATGATAGGAGTAACTAGACAATTGCTTTGCTGTCACAAAAATTAGGAACAGTGCCCTCTGAGTTTCAACTTTAGAAACTCTGATTTGTTGATCTCAGCAGTGAGATCAACTCATCCCACTGTCTTGACTATTTTTTGCTTGTTTGTTTTTCTATTGACACTTTTTTCCAAAGAGGCAGAAGGGAATAATGAAGTTTCTGCATATACAATCTCTACTTCTATATTGACCTACATTAAAGGAAACTCAGACTAATACTATTAGCTTCCTTTTAGTTTTTAAAAGTCTTGTTGATCTGAAATAACTACCTGATTTTTCATATTTCTTATTCAAGCTTCTGAACAAAAAAAAAAAATCAAAATACAACTTTATTTTTTCAATCTGCAATCTTCTTAATTGCTACAGTTGAATGGTTTATACTTTAATTCTCATATTAAAAAACCTGCCAACCAGTAAATATATATTGCCATTATATGTTTTTTTATCAAACATTGTCTAGGAAAAGCATTACATGCTAATAGTGTCTAATATTAATATAATAACATTTCCGTAATTAAATATGATCAAATATGATATAGCAATGGGCATCTTTCAAAGAACTCTGAATTCTTTGCAAGCTATTGAGAATTCTCCCCCCATACACACACACTTTTTTTTCCCTTAGAGATGGAGATTTTACATCCCTCACTACGAATATTCTGTGGCAACACATAGCAACATCTAAATGTAAGGTGTGTTCCAGGACATTCTCAATGCAAAACTGAAAATGTTGTGCCTATGATTGTGCCTGTAAGAATTGGAGTCATTCCATAAAATAGATCCTGGAATCTTTTCTGGAGATGTAGCATATGAAACATGGGGAGATAGAAAATATAATATAGGTTTTTCAAATATTTTTAAATATTAAGAATCACTGAATATCAATTCAGTGCATCAGTTGTTAAGTACTGCAAAATACCAACAAATAGTCAACTGTTGAAAACCAAATGTAATTGAATGTCAGATATGCAGAAAGTCTAAAGAAATTTTCAACAGGGAACAAAACCCGAAGAACATTTACCATCAAAATTCACAGGGAGAACTTTGAAAGGAAGTGTTTGGAAAAAGCTCTGAGTTTGTTTGAGTTTATATGCCTAGAGACCACATAGTCAATTAATTATGAAGCATAATAAAATTTATAACCAACACTTCATTTCCACAGCAGTTATTCCACAGTACATTATTATTGACAATATTTAGATTGATGCTCCAACCTAAATCTTTATATTTCTGAATAGGTAATATCTTTTTTCATTGACTTAGATAGATCATCCCCATTTCATTTTACTCATGGAGAACCAAAGCTATTGTTTAAGCAATTAACTCCAAATTACCAAATGACCTTCAAATCCAAACTAAGGGCCATTGCAGGAAATTCTCAGGGTATATCCATTCATTCAAAGACCATTCAAAGTTACAAGGGTCCTGATTAAGGTGCACTTAAAACCTGCCATTAGAATCTCAGCTATTGCAGCATCCCTGAAGTAATGTGATCAAAATCTGGGCATTTGATGCCCAGCTCACAGTTACGACATTGCAATGAGCTTTGGTCATGTGTCTGAGATTTCCAATATTCCTACTGGTTTCCCATAAGAAAAATCAACAGGGAAGCCATCAGAAGACAGAAATCATGGTCACATGAGGTCCTCACTTAACAATCCATGTGGTCTTCACTTAATGATGGCAATCAGAATTGCCTTCACTAAGCAATATTATTATTATTATTATTATTATTATTATTATTATTATTATTATTATTATTATTATTATTATTATTTTAATTTGATTTATATGCCACCCTTCTCCGGAGACTCAGGGCAGCTTACAATGCGTTAAGCAATAGCCTTCATACTTTTGTATATTTATATTTATACAAAGTCAGTTTATTGCCCCCAACAAACTGGGTCCTCAATTTACCCACCTTATAAAGGATGGAAGGCTGAGTCGACCTTGAGCCTGCCTGGGATTGAACTCACAAGTAATTGCAGCAGCTGGATCTTAAATGCTGCCTTTGTAGGAGGCATTACCATGTGATATTCACTTTACGACCACAATGTTTAGAAATGACAACTCTAATCCCAATTGCCAAAAACTACCTGTATTATAATTGGTCAATCATACCATTAATTAAGTTATGGTTGGCTTTGCCCTCTCAATTCCTGGCAAATGGATGGGAAAGAAATGGAGGTAGTGACAGATTTTATTTTCCTAGGCTCCAAGATCACCGCAGATGGGGACTGCAGCCAAGAAATTAAAAGACGTTTCCCCCTGGGGAGGAAAGCTATGGCAAATCTAAACAGCATTCTAAAAAGCAGAGACATCACCCTACCAACAAAAGTATGTATAGTCAAGGCTACGATTTTCCCAGTTGCAATGTATGGCTGTGAAAGTTGGACCATAAGAAAGGCTGAGCACCAAAGAATTGAGGCCTTTGAACTATGGTGCTGGAGAAGACTCCTGTGAGTCCCTTGGATTGAAAGGCTATCAAACCAGTCAGTCCTAGAGGAGATCAACTCTAACTGCTCTTTAGAAGGCCAGATCCTGAAGATGAAACTCAAATACTTTGGCCACCTAATGAGAAGGAAGGACTCACTGGAGAAGAGCCTAATGCTGGGAATGATTGAGGCCTGGAGGAACATTATCCATGGGGTCATGATGGGTTGGACATGACTTCGTGACTAACAACAACAACAACAACAACAAGGTAGTTGGCAATGGGATATTTTGAAAATGATTGGAGATCTTTCTTCAGTATTCTGAATAGCAAACAAAAATATTCTAAAAATTGGTGTTTATAAGATGATACAATTAGGTTGTAGGCGAAGAGAGTGCTAAATGTTATGTCAGTGCTGCTACACATAGATATATATTTGTAGAACAGAACAAGTTGAATCAGTTATATCACACATCACTTACTATACAGCCCAGATTATTAAAATATCATACCTGAAACTGTTAATTTTCATACTTGTTGATTTTAGGGAAGTCTTTGAGATAATTGAATTGACTTAGTTCTATTAATGCACAAAACCAGAACTAAATTTTAACTTGGCTGGGAGACAACCAAGAAATCCCAGGTGTATAGGAAATAAAATCCTAATAGAAGACCATTGCAGATCATTTTGATATTGTTGTTAAGAAAAATTATGTGATTATATCTGTGCAGTCACCAGAGTTTAACTTAATATCTTTAGATATTAAGTCTGTGAAAAACAGTAAAATTAGTATTAAGAAAATGGCAGAGAACAACAATAATGATAAATACAATGAAAATAAGATTAGAGAAACACTGTTATTAGTTTCCCCATCCCAGTTTGGGTCTAGTTGCATTTGTGCTGGTTTATGACCACAATAAATCTTTGATTAAAGTACAAAAACCTTTGAATATCACCAATCATCAGTGGTACACAGATGATGGCACAACAAATCCAGATAGTATTGTCACCAAACACGTGCTACCATATGTTCAGAAAATACGGAAGTGAAAGGGGAATAGTGAATAAAAAACAGCCAGCATAACAGGAAGAGAGGGAACAGTCTACCTTCACAAGAAAGCAACTTTTCAGAAAAGTTTCCACAAAAAATGAAAATGAAAAAGAGCTAATCCAACCAAGTAGAGGAGAAGTCAGGGCAACATCAGTTTCTTACATCTCTTGTTCAGTATTCACAAGCGATATTGATTCCCCAGGTGAAAATGACATAAAAGGGCAGCCTAATAAAAGGGGAAAGCAGTGATGGCAATGGAACCATAGATCAGAACATATGACAATGGCCTACCCAGTTGAGTGGGGAAGACTTACATTTCTCCACTAGCAACTTATAACATTCTTTCAAGTCACCCAATCATTGCTGTGTCCAAAATAACAGTAATGAAGACAGCCTTTATATTACTTTAGCAATGGCTAGATGCTGAAGTGATATAAAGAAATTTATACCAAGGGAAAGCTACAAGCTTTCGGTGGGGAAATGTCTTAGCCTAAAGCTTGCTGAAGCACAGTCTTGGAATGGAAGCTCAGTATTAAAAGCTCTTATCAATGAAGCGGTAAATAGCTCTTCTAAATTAATCACAGTTGTCTCACACTGAATTGTGAATTAGAATGATTTAGCACCATAGGGGATTTACGTCACTTAGCATTTGTAGTGCACTTTACATTGGCAGAACGTTCGGCAGACATTCATGAATCTCAGTGATGGAAAAGACTTACTCAGTCACTCTTGAATGCTATGGGAGATATTAAAACAACATCCATTTCTCATCTCATATTCTTTTATTTTTATGATATATTTTCCATTCAAGAAGATGACTATGAGTCTTCATGGAATCTCCTTCAACATGTCAGCCCATGATCCAAATATAACCAACTCACAGAATTGCGTACCCATTGAATCAAATAGCAAATGACAAAGAACAGCACCTGGCTGCAACATTGATTTAGATTTGCTTTATAGAATATGCTATTTTTATACATTATTATAATTTTAATTTGACTTACTTAACTTCCACAATATCATTACACTAGTTCTCCACTTATAAGCCAAACATAAATGAACTAGGGAGTCCCCAGACCAAATACAGAATATCTCACGCACTATTTGAAACAAATTGCAGAATACATGTGACCAATCAAAGAAATAGGGCTAAAAGGGTATTAAATAAAATTATTTAGCCACATTGCAGTCTTTCTTAGGGAAATAAAGCAATAAATTAGGTTTATATCTTAAGCAAAAGACTTGAGGAATACTCTCCAACTGAACCTCTTTTATCCTGAAATATAAACGGAGCATTCTCTCTGTAAAAGATAAAATGTAGAGGTCACAGCAGTTTTTTAAAAAATAGAGGACACTAAAGCTCACCTTTTCCCTTTGTTTTGTTTATAAAATGCAACTTAGAGATTGCAATCTGAAATAGAAGAGTATACTTAACCCTTTCACCTCATGCTGCTTTCTATTAGAAATCTGTTTGGGGGAAAATAGAACTATACATATATTTTCTTTTGCAAGAAGAAAAGTAGCTGAGGTTAATATCCCCAGTATACCATTCTTCCACTTCAAATGGCAGTCTTTGCGATTACAAAACCCCAATTATAAGAAAAAACCAACATGTGGCTTAGATATAAAGGAAGTAAAATCCATAGCCATAACCCCTCTTCTCCTTTGGTGTATGCAGCAATGTTCATATTTTTTGAACAACCTCCAATTCTTCTGAGTTGATAAAGGTTGTTTGCAGAAAAGCAGGGCACAAATAAAACTAGCAGAGGCTGTGCCCAACTTGATCAAGATTTATAAACCATGCCAAAGAAGCAGCCCATTGAAAAGAGCAATGACATACACGTGAGAGTAGATGGTGGTGGTGGTGGTGGTGGTAGCAGTGGCATCCATTCAGTCGTGTCTGAATCTTGGCAATTCAGGTCTCTCCACAATCTTGCACTATTCCTTTAGTTGTTCTATGCTCTGGCTTGTCACCTTTGGCCTGGTTTCCTTTTACCACTAACTCTTCCAAATATAATTGCTTTCTCCAGTGAATTCTCCTGCATGACATGGCCAAAATAAGGGAGATGCAGTTTTGTTATTTTTCATTCTAGTGACATGTCTGTGTTATGTGCTCCAGTGGAAAAACAGATTTGCATCATGACTCTGCTGTGTAAGGTTGGGCTCAAAGTTATTTTCTAATAGCCATTCTACCAGCCCCAGCTAATTATACTTTCTTTCGATTATGTTTATTTATATAAGACACTTGACTGTTGCTTGAAATATTATGGTAACTAGCTCAAATGCGACCATACGCAATGTATCTCAGTTTCTATATTTTGAAAACAGCAAGCACAAAGGCACCTTTGAGATTAGACAATTGTTGTCAGGTGCATCAAATAAGCTGAAAAGGAAGCCTTGTACGTTGTGTGGCACTGGTTGATTGGATGCTGCCTGGCACCCTGAATCTAAGGAAGAAATCCTTTTCTATTCTTGGACAACATCCAAGAACAGTTAGAATCTGTACAGAAGCCCACACTATTTCTAAAAGGAGTGAGACACTAAAGCTTAATGTTTTCTTGTATGTTACATTGTCTTTGAAAGCTGAGTAAGAGTGGTTTGATGGCTGAGTTATAAACAGTGAAAAGAAAGCATCAAAGAAAGTGCAGGGCCAGAAGAGAGGAATACAGGCCTCTGTCTTGTATAAGTGGCAAAACAGAGATATTTCAACTTGGTCATTCGTGTTTCTCCATCTGAGCCCCTTTCTCTCTGCAGTAGTTTTCTCTAACTACATTGCTGATTCATAGGCATAGAAAAGAGGAGGAAGAGGGAGAAGATAACATTCATGTGGCTGGCTAGTAGAGAAACAGAAAAATGAGCACAGTGCCCACAGGATATGATCAAAACAGTCAAGAAGTCAACTTTGACAATGTGGCTGAAAGCTCCATCTATTTTTTAGTTGTGTTGCAGGTGAAGCATCCATCTTACCACCAAAGTCAACCTCTTGATGATTTTACCCTACACTGCAGACGCCCCTGAATGCAGCCATTACCCCTTGATCCATCTTCAAGGAAAAAAGAGTAATGGCTCTGCAGAGTTGGTGGCAAAGTGACCATTTGCCCATGAAGAATTGGAGAGGGAAGGTGGAAATACTATCTGCCCAATTTAATTTGGACAAGATTATCAGTGAATCAAATCCTGCAGCTCTTCAAGAAATATTTGGATGTAGAGCCCAAAGAAATGCAAAAATATTTATGAGGGGGGGGGGATTTGCACAAAATGTGGTAGAAAGCATTCTACATTAGTTTGCTTTTTACTTCTGATGGAAATACTTGGAAATCAGAAATAGGACAAACCATAATATTAGGAGCATTAAAATTATGAATTTGTTTTCTGTTTGTTCAATATAGAAAAGTAAAAGATAAAAATGATGATAATAATTAGAAATGTCAAATGAGAGAAAACTATCTCAGACTTTCTGCTGGGGTTCTATGAAGTTTTTCATCAAGTTAGAAAGTAAACAAAGCAGAAGAGAGAGGAACTATCTGGCTACTGTTGAAGCTAAAATGACTATATTCAGTTGCACTCTGAAGAAGGAATGTGGAGGAAAAGGTTTCTGTCTGGAATTTGTTAGAAACATAGTACAGGTACTCCTCATTTACCAACTGCTTTGTTTAATGACCATTCAAAGTTATGATGGTATAAAAAAACACATTTGCAACAAATCCTTGCATGTATGACTTCTCAGCATCTCATGGCCATGTGATTGCCATTTGTGGTTCACAACCAGCTTCTAACAAGTAGAGTTAATTGAGAAAGCAGAAGTAAAATTGCAAATCATGATCATTGATAGTTTACTGAATGACCAAATGTGAAGTAACATCATTAGCCTGTTATGGTCACTTGATTTTTCAATTTAACAACTGCAGGGATTAATAGATAGAGTTGTTGGTCCCAATTGTGATTACTTAGTGTAGACTACTTGACTCTGTTAGATACTCTGAAGGTTTTAGATAGAGTTTAGAATTTAGGACTATTGGGGGAACTAAGGGCAAGCCTTTCTAGATTCAGCATTAGACAGCCATATTTGTTCACCCCATTACCACCTCCACTGTTTCATTTTACATCTGGCATAATGGAATCTTGTGCTCTATTTATTCCACATTTGTAAATATGTTAGCATGTTGTAAGAAAAAAAAAGAGATACATGGCCCTTTAAAAATTAACACGTTTTAATATGGCAACAAAAGCTTATGCCTTCATAAATTTGGTCTCTGAGATGTCTAGAGAAAAGTTTTCGTTTTAACATTCTGACTGGCTTAATAAAGCTCCTCTGGAAATAATAAATATTTAAACTTTAATTAAGTCATTCTGGTGTTATCTTCCAACAATTGCACAGAGAGTGTACAGTTCTGTCCCTTCAAAAAATTCCAAATTAGGAAACCTTTGTGTGTATTCCATCCTCTATCATAGTAGTTCTCCTGTGGAAGGAAGTCTTCAGTTTTCCCTTTTCATTACTTTATTTAAGCTGATGCTACGTCTCTCTGTTCTCCAACTGAATATCTTTCAAAAATATTTTCCGTTGCTGCTTAACTCCTTTTTCTTATTTATTTCCCTCTTTTCATTCCATCTCCCACTCTTTCCCTATTAAATGTGATGCCAGCATTGTAAGTGGAGAACTGCACCTGAATGCTAAAAGAATCTTGTAGACTTTTCTAACTACCTGCAGAGAAAGAGAGGGAGGGAGGAAGGGGAGAACCTTTATCAAAGCACAATTGGGATTATTATATGTGACAATCTGCTTTGTGCTCTATTCCAAGAGGCTGTGATCTGCTTATTAGGTATCTGTGACCAAGACTATTTAATGTGATGCTTGATTAAAGCTCTGCTCAGACAATAAAGCTCTGATGTGTTAACGATTTCTTTGGAGATGGGGCACCTTGTTTTCTCCTTCTCTATCCCCGCTCCCTGCTCCATCCATCCTTTTCTACAGAATCTGAAGCAATGGGGTTTATCCAAACTAAAACACTGCATGCAGACATTTGAAAGGAATGGTCATGGATTGCAAGCAATTATTAATAATTATTAATCAAGCATTGCAAGTATGGAGCATTCACACCAGGACCTAAAACTGGCATATGCTTTGGAGCAGGTATGCTGCACTTATGCTGCACCTTCTTAAAGAAAGTGTGTGCTTTCTTTCCTGGGGTTCTATAATAGCCACAAAATAAAGGTAAAGGTAAAAGAGTCCCTGCAGATTTTACTCCGCTAGTCGTTGCCGACTCTAGGGAGCAGTGTTCCTCTCTGTTTCAAGGCCATTCAGCCAGCACTGTCTGGAGACATTTCTGCAGTCATGTGGCCAGCATAATGTCACAGAATGCTGTTACCTTCCCACCAAAATGGTACCTATTTATTTACTTGTATTTTCATGCTTTCGAACTGCTAGGCTGGCAGGAGCTGTAGTGAGGACCAGAGCTCACCCCATTGTGAGCTCACCCCAAACTTGGGTTGCCAGCTTTCCAGCCAACAAGTCCAGCATCTTAACCACTGAGCCACCACATCACCCTCAATAGCCACAAAAGCGCAGGAAATATATACATTTGAGTTAAGGAGGCATCAACACCACATCCACTCCTGACTTTTGTCACACCTTATCAAATGGAAAGAAAAAATTCTTGTTTGAACCTTTTCTTTGCACCCTGTACTCTTCTCTTGAGTATGCCAGTGTGAGAGATATCCGTAACAGTGAAATGTTGTTACAGTTCAATGTGGTAGTTAGAAGCAGATGAGACTAATAAAGATAGCCCTTTAAGGGGGGGGGGGGGGAAGAGTAATGTTTTATTAGATCCTGCAGGTATAGTAACACCAGAAGCATGTAGGACCAACTATGAATGAGAATGCTTTATTTGTGAATGCATATATTAGTGAGAAAGTAGTACAGATACCATACTATACATTACAGACATGGATTTATTGAAGAGAAAAAAAGTTATAAATCCCTCTTTATCACCTTAGTTGCAAAAAAACTTGGTACATTAAGAAATCAGAGAGGTCAAAAAGAGAGAATGGTAGATAAAGATACAATTAGCACTCTATCACCTGCTTGGTTTGCTTCTATGGTATAATTGGTTTCAAATCTATTCTGCCAATGCTTTTACTTCTGTAAAGCACTATGAGACTGAAGCTGATTTGGCAGCCTTAACTAATCCCAAAGAATTAACAACTGTACCAGAAGGATTTAATTTCTTTTTATCACGTTTATTCCCAAGCAATCAAAAGTCACGGAGAGGAAAGAGGCCATTTAATCCATATGTTCAACCGCCTGTTCATATCAGGAATTAAAATTAAAGCATACAGACCAATGCATCTCCTGAACATATCCAATGAACAGGCATTCACACTGCATAAAAAGTGCTATCTTTGTTTTTTAGCTGACATAAGATAGACCAAATCAAGAAATAGACATCACAATAAATATTAGAACCCTATTTATAGACGATAATAACAGAATATTGAAAGCCTGACAGGTTTCTCTTTAATTAACCATCTTATACCCAAGAGAGTCAAGGCAGGGCAATCTTGAGTTTCTTTCTCATGCCTTCCTGTGTTTCCAGGGTAAGACTATAGTTTTGTGAAAGCTACTATATATTTTATTCAAGGCAATCTCTGTACTAATCTGTTATTGCCAAATGTATAAAGGAGGCAGTCAAATTAACATGATACAGTAAAAAGAGGCTCTTACTAAAAAGCCATTTAGCAGTCAAGAAGTCTCTGCCATATCTTCCAGGTGCAATTCAAGGTGCTGGTTACCATCTTCAAAGCGCTCTGTGGCTTAGGACATGGATACTTATGGGATTGCTTTCTGCCACTGATAGCCTCCCACCGACCAACACACTCTCACAGAGAGGGACTCCTCAGGGTGCCGTCGGCCAAACAATGTTGGCTGGTGACCCCAAGGGGGAGAGCCTTCTCTGTGGGGGCACCCATCCTCTGGAATGAACTGCCCCCGGGGATATGCATGGTTCCCAACCTGCGTACCTTTCACCATGCCCTTAAGACCCTACTATTCCAACAGGCTGGCCTGGCAGAATAAGAATTTGGATGGGGTATTTTAATTTTTGGGTTTTTAACTGTGGGCCAAAATATATTTAATTTGTTTTTAAATTGTTTTTAAATTTTGTATTTTCATGTTGATGTACACCGCATTGAGTCCTTCGGGAGAAGGGTGGTACAAAAAATTAAATAAATAAATAAATAAATAAATAAATAAATAAATAAATAAATAAATAAATAAATAAATAAATAAATAAATAAATAAATAAATAAATTTTATTGCCATTGTATATGTAGACACAGTATACACATACAACGAAATTTACTTGACACCCAAAGACCAGGTCCCACACATATAATCCCCAGCACACTCCCACCCACCATAATTCCCCACCCCTAAAACTACCCAAACATCTACACAACTGACCAAATAATACTGTCCAACAGTTCACTGACGGTGGCCCTTTAGTTCATTGTTGAGTGCAATTATGGCTCTGGGATAAAAACTATTCAGAAAACGTGTGGTCCGAGTTTTAATTGTTCTGTATCTTCTGCCAGAAGGCAACAGTCCAAAAAGATTGTAAGCAGGATGGGAAGAGTCTCTGAGAATAAATAAATATCATCATCACTGTTATTTTCCAAAATATCTCACATATAATATGGCAAAAGTACAATTTTCACTTTGGAGATGAAAACTCCAAACTTTGACAATTTCATTTATGAGCTGTGGTTGAGAAGAGTATCCCATCATGAAATTGTGACTTTAGAAAACTGCTAACAAGGCATTTTGAGACAAAATTAGAGCTTGTGCCCATAATCTCAATATGTGCTGAAAGTTATAAATAACTGGATGCCCTGTATACATTCAGTAATTTAATAGGGAATTTAAATTTAATGTCCAAGTTGCCGTGAATTAGGCAAGCACCACACAACTGGAGAGCACCAAGTTGGAAAAGTGGTGTATGTCCTCTGTTAACCATGCAAGAGGCAGTAAGAATAAATTGAGCTGATTTGGGTTGGGTGGGATCAGATACAGTTCTGGGCATTTTGAATTCCCATGATGCTTCTGCTTTTATGTATTTAAAAGCTAGCCATGCTCATTTAGCAGATGGTTTAATAATTTTTTCACTTCTTTTTCCTTAAAAAAGTGTGTTTAGCATCTTTCACCAATCTGAGCTTTAGATTTCAAGATACTGTAGTTCTCTACACTTCCAGGCTGTCTGTATTCTCCCTTAATCAGCTGTCTCTCTTTCCATGTGAAATGTTAAAAAGAAAACGTGACTAATCACAGAACCCCAGGGAGGGAGGGTGGGAAGGAAGGAAGGAAGGAAGGAAGGAAGGAAGGAAGGAAGGAAGGAAGGAAGGAAGGAAGGAAGGAAGGTAGGTAGTTTACATTTTGGAAACACATGAAAGCTAAGTAAATTTGTTTCAAGCTATTGTTCATCTCATTATGAATCCATTGTAAAGAAATCCCCAATTTACTGCCACTACCACCCTGTATACTTATTTAATTCCTACCTACTCTAGGGAAATCACTTTGTAGCCCTATATATTATCTCTGGCACATAATCTGTCCTTTGAGGTCTTACCAATGCACATTTAGAATCAAATTTTGTTCTTCAGTCTTCTCTTAAGAATGCTTCCTACTTGACGGTGTCTTCTTATTTGTTTTTTAAAAATCACTTTAAATCAACTTTAGCAGATGGTGAGTTTTTACCATTTTGTCCAATTCATTATAAATTAACACGAAAAGCACTGGGGAACCATTTACAGAAACTATAGAAGCACTTTCTCATCACACCCATTTTACTATATATGAAATTTATGATATAAAAAGTTCCACCAGCAAAGCTAACGCAACCATTATTTGTGTTTACTCCATTTACATCCTTTACAGTTTCACCCTGTTATCAACTTTTGGTTGCTGCCGATTTCCATTCTTCTTCTTACCAGGCAGAATCACAGAGGCTTGTATCCCATCTTTCCTTCCCTGATTTTCCCCTAGTCAACAATGGCATTCCAACAGAAGCCCACCTACCGTCTTTATACAGTGTATTAAGAAAGGCTCCAGATCCAACTTAGGATCAGAAATATTCCAGGGAATAAAGATGGCACTTTTTTAGAACCAGGACTTGATTTTGAAAAAGCTTTGTCTACCCATTCCTTAAAAAAAAAAAAAACACTTAATCAAGACTTCTAAAATATAAGATCCTAAAGATCAGTCCATTGGTTCAAATAGATATCTCTGCAGATTCAGCAATACCATAACAAGTCCTGCCTTGATTTGATTTACAGCTCTGCTTCAATGCAACCCTGTAATAAATTGCAGAAATCCTGATCTGCTTCCAGAAAGATACTAACAAAGCATAGCTGACCAATAAATGCAGCAAAACTCTCTTAAACAGTCTATAAAAAGCTAATTTTGACCTAGCCTTTTATTAGACGTTTAATAACCTGCATTAGATGGATAAGAAGGTCAACACAACTATAGCATAAGGTGATAGGGATGAGAGATTGTACACATTTCATCCTCTGTTTAATAGATATATCAATATACCAGCTTTTTATGAAGAAAACAACAGTCAGCTTTGCAACAGTTTAGAATATTGTATAAACTCAGTTTAGGAATACCTGCTGATTTGAAAGTGTTAGTCTTTGAGTTGTGAAATGGAGGGGGGTGTTCTCCCTCTATTCTGTATTGTGTAGAGCATGAATGCTGGGCTTTACAGATTCTTCCTGTCATCATCTTGTGCCTTTTTGATCTTGCACTCTGCAATAACTTTACTCCCAACTTCAGATACTTTCACAGATAAAAGATTTCAAAAATGCTTTTAGGAACATAAAAGCATTTGTAACATGGGAATTGAAGATTTTTATAAAGGAGATAGAGGAAACAGATAACTGCCAGATTTAAAGCTCGGGAATCGGAATTAACTCTGAATTTCCTCTCTGTAAAAGTGGTTGGGTTATTTCTGCTACTTGCTGCATCGAATGACTGAAAATGGCACACTGTGGCTTCCTCTAACTTAGGGTTCTCCCAAAGTGTTGGACTTAGTTGGCCCATTGCAAGGAAGTTGATAAATATCAACTCCCTCCTGCATTTCTGCAATTCTACATAAGGCCAATTACTTAAAACACACAAGCATTCTGCTATCCATACCAGCTCTCCATGGGCATTCACAGGCTGAAATAAATCTTACCAGATCCTGCTTTGCAAGCCTTCCATTGGAGCCTGCCAGGATGGCATTTTAATCTTCTACACTGCTCCCATTGGGAAAGCATTAAGTAATAAAAGCAGAACTCTTTGCAAGGAGGCTTCTATCACTTTTAAATGTCCTTCACTTATCATCAATCACTGAAGAAATCATAAGGCACTCATAGGATCATACATGTGCAGAATTGAATGGTAACTTTAAGATTATCTTCAAAAGTTGAATGGTAACTTTAAGATTATCTAGTCCATACTTTGTCCAATACATGAATCCACCATAGCATTCCTTAGAAATGACTATCCAGACACTATCTATGCACCCCCATTTCAAAAGTATTCATGTGAAATTGGGGGAGATAGAACTGGCATTGTAAAAAAAAAATCAGAATGCTTTACTTCATATAACTGTATCTTGTTCAACTTTAATTTTTTTTATTTTCAAATTATAATATATATTAATATTATATAAAATTATACAGGAGTATATATTATAGTATATAGCAAAAGACCTAAGTGTGATGCTGAACTACAATTTTAAAACATGGAATTGTGATTTCATGAAGATTACATGACCAAACCTGGAGTATAACAAAGAGGATGATTTTACATAACTGCAGAGATATTTATCCTTAATATTAAGGAGAAAATGTAGCAAATATGAATTTGCTATCTATTCCTGAGAAGTTTTGATATCCCAAAAATGAAATGATGAAGTGATATATTTCTATATGTCTTAGATTTAATGATTAGCTAAGGAATGCATTGTTTTTATATTAATACTAAATAGACCTTATGATGAACCTTATACTAAATATAAAACTAAATGAACATTATAAAAATTTTCACTTTTTAATTAGATTTTTCTATTTTTTTTACATTCCGCTTGCTTTAATTACTGTAACATTCTTTTTGCTATATATAACTGAGAGAGAGAGAGAGCACAAGTACACTGCTTTTGTAATTATCTATATTCCATCATCTTGTAAAGCAGTCATTTCAATTTCTGAACAGATTTTACCAAAGTTTTCGAACAACTCTGAACAATTCTGCCCCTTCTTCTACATGACAATTTCTTCAAATGGTTGAAGCCACTGTTATTTCATTGTGCAGTCTCCCCTTCTCCATACATCATGACTCCAAACATTTGACTCGAGCTTTTCCTTCCAGACATGTTACCATCTTGTTTACTCTCTATTAGACACACTCTAGTTTATCAAAAGCCGTGGTGGCGCAGTAGTTAAAATGCAGTACTACAGGCTAATTCTGCTGACTGCTGGCTGCCAGGAGTTTGGCAGTTCAATTCTCACTGGCTCAAGGTTGACTCAACCTTCTATCCTTCTCTCGTCAGTAAAATGGGGACCCAGATTGTTGGGGGCAAGATGCTGACTCTGTAAACTGCTTAGAGACGGATGTAAAGCACTGTAAAGTGGTATATAAGTCTAAGTGCTGATGCTACTGTTATCAATGTCATTCCTAAAGTGTGCTGTTCAAAATGGAAGTAATATTTTAGGTGCAATCTGACCAATATAAAATAGAAAGAAACAATGGCTTTTTATAATCTTCATAGTATTCCTCTGTTGATGCAGCACAGAATTACAAGAGTGTTGTTGTTGTTGAACTGCATTATATCTTTAACTCATCTTCAATTTGTATGGTGCTCATCCCATCTTCTACTCCAATGATTTCAAATTTTATCAGGCCATAGAGCATGTTAGTTAAAAACAATTTTCACAAATCCTTAATCAAGAGGAAAAGTTCTAGCAATCAAAAATGTACTGTGAACTGTTTTTTCACCCATTTTTCAACTGTTTTTTCAACTGTTTTTTCAAATGTTTAAGTGAACTTTTTTTTTCTCCCTTAGCCTCACATTTTCTTGAACAATAAGACTTCTATGTTGGAGCTTTGCTCTTTCCTGTTTGCTTTCCCCCATATCCGTGACATTTGCAGATTTGATGAATTTATTTTCATCCATTATTTATGAATATGTCGACCAGCACAATATGAAAGTCCAACTGGTCAGACTGTGTTTACCTGGGTCCTCAATTATAGGAATAACATTTGCTGTTCCCCTTTTTGACAACGGGAACAATGCTAGTTCTTCTCAATTGTGTAAAAGATTACACAAAAGGTTGATACACAAGATCAAGATTTTCTGATGAAGAAATCTGATTTTAAAAATTGAGGGGAAAGGTTAATTATTTGAGCGCTACTTTGACAAATGTGAATTGTATGTTGTTTCAAAATAATGTCAAGGTATTGAATGAAGTCTTTAAAAAGGTATGCTGGGATGAAAAAAATTACAACTGTCATTGAATTTCTGTGATTTAAAATTATTTTTTTTATCTAGCATGCAATTTTTATTCCAGGCTATTGAATTGGATTGAATTGAATTGAACTTTATTTGGCCAAGTGTAATTTAACACACAAGGGATTTGTCTCTAGTACAGAAGGACTCAGCTTACATGCAAAGCAACAGGATCATCATCATCATAAAATAAAAGAGGGAGCAAAGAAGATAAGAAGGATAAATAATGCTACAACCATACTACATGGGTAAATGTACATAGACATTAGACAGCACTGAAAGAATTAGGTGTTCAGCAGAGTGATGGCATGGGAGAAAAAAACCTGTCCCTGTGTCTAGTTGTTTTGGCATGGAATGCCCTATAGTGCCATCCCGAGATGAGTTGAAATTTATGATGTTTTATAAAAACTAATCTTACAAACTGTTTAAAATAGGAGTGACATATGGGAACGTGAGGGGGAAAACCATGATGTATAAGTAAGAATCACTGCAATTAAAGAGATGTGTCCTGGTCACAGTTAAGCAGGAAAGTAATTAGATAAATTATATAACATTAATGAATGTGTAAATGCTAACTTCTCAAAAGAAATTAATAAGTCACTGAAAAGAACAAACCTACTTTCCACAATCTTGTGCTTTCAGAAGTGTAGGAGTTCAGTTCCCATAATCCCTAAATAAATAGGCAGGTTTACTGACCATAAAAGGACTTGGTTCAACACATTTGGAAGGCATGAAGCTGAGATATCACATGACAGATTTTTCTCACTCTAAGAAAAGGGTGGAGGGGAAGCAGATTGCTGTGTCACACATATAGAAAATGGTTCTGTTAAGTATTTTCAGTCAGGTTTGAAAGCCAGCAAAAAATTCATGGCATGCTCCATGTGATCATTCACATAAATTTAATAAATGGCTTTGGGGCAGTTTTTCTTTTGGCAGAAAAACTCCAGATGTGAATCAAACTAAAAGAAGACACTGGATGTGATCAGAAGGAAGGAGAAAATTTTATCTGAGGCCAAAGTCCTAAAGAGGAAGTTTAACTTTTAAACCACACTTCTGACACCTTGCCTTCCCCACAACAGAAGCTATAAAGGAATACATGTTATACTTCTCTTATTTTCTAGCTGCTATCTTAAGTATTGTGGCATATTTAAGACAGGGAGGGGGATACTTTTTGTGTGATATCTTCTAGGAGATGACTGGTATGTTTCTTCCTTTTTTTCTCCACACCCAAAACATTCTGTGCACTGTGCTTTGTCTCCAAATTTATGAACCATTTCAAAGTTTTCTTTAAAGTCAATAGAAGACACTAATTTATATGAATCAGTTTCAGATTGGACAGAATTAGAAAAAATTACAGCAATTTTGTGTTTTCCACCAATTGTGGTGCACAGGATGAAATTCCTAAACTTCAACTAGCAATTTCAGGCTCAGCATGATTGGCCATAGCAACCAATATGTGACCATTTTAAGAAGTGAGAGAGTTTCAAGGAGAATCAGTAACAATTCACCCTTGCTAGCTGGGTCTCTGGGGATATAATTTGGACAAAAAGAGTGATTCTGTATTGCTTCATCCAAATGATGAGCAATGGTCAAGCAATCTCTAGTTGTCACTTCCTTTTTTGGATGACTGTGTATCTCCATTTCTTGAAGTCACGAGCTTCTCAAATCAATAATGTGTCTGGCAGATCCTCAAAACCTTAGCTGAAGAACCCAAGGGCATCTTTCTTGTTTTCTAAACAGCTGTTCTCAAAATATCTGTTCACTAAATTGAAGGCACATAAAGAAAACTGCTCTCAAATACCTAAATAGCCCTGTCAATAAAGACAATAAGAAGCTATTGTTCAGTCAAACTTCAACTATAAATTCAAAAAAGCAATGTGTAACAGAATAAAATATTGTTGCCACTTGAAAGACATCCCTTCTAAATTTTGCTCTATTTATTTATTTTCTTGCCTTTATTATTTTTGTAAATAACTGAAGACAGTTAACATCCTAATACTTCCTCCTCCTCCTATTTTCCCTGCAAGGTTGAGTTGAGCAAAGAGAGAGTAATAGTCATCTGTCAACTATCATCTCAAAGTCATCCAGTGGACTTTTATGCCTAAAATGGGACTACAACTCCCAGACTCCTGGTTTCTGCACTAAACTACTGTGCTAAATAGGCTATAAGGTATCAATCTGATAAATGTTTATAGTTCTAGAGGTGAAGTGATATTTGTGATTTCTAATAACCAAAAATTAGATTGAAAATTAGTCATCATTCTAGACTTGCAAATTAGAGGATAAAAAAAATCCTGGATAATTTATTATTGCCCAAGAAGTTTTAAACTCCCATTGTTACAAAAGCCTAATTTGAAAAGTAAGAACAGGGTGATTAGGTTTAGAATAAGGAATGTGGCATAATGCTGTCATGGCTCCATGGAGTAAAACAGGAAAGTATAAGCTGTGTTTCTCCAAAATCTTTTTTGATGTGCAGCTCATGACATGCCATTCAAAGTTCAAGTGTGACCTTCAACCTGACAAAGATTCTTAAATTTCTTTCATATTTTCTAGAAGAGCACTCTACTAGCTTACAGCTCAATGGTATGTGCTAAAGCAATGCTTTGATGACAGCTTGCCAAAATGTAAGAGTTTTCAATGGATACAAGTTATTTTGCCATTTCAGTTCTATTTCATCTTAATATTTGATATGTGACACTCTAAAAATTAAATGGGTGCTTAGCAGCAAAAATGGATGGATAAAGGCCAACAAACTAAATGCAGCAAGAGGAAGGTTCTTTGGAAGCAATTCTCAATCCCAGGAATTATTCAGAAGTTTCTCCCACCTGGAGCTAGACTCCCTTTGAAGGGGCAGGTATACAGTATTATATGGAGAGTGATCCAGTTTTGTCATTGTATGAGTCACAAAGTCAATTATACTGAGTGTATTTGTTCCAGTTATAACCATTCTTGGATTGATAATTAACCATATTGACTCACATGCTGGTTATTACAATATACTAAAAGAAGCTTCCCATAAACTTGATCTAAAAGCAGAAACTGCCAAGAAGTTAGCCAGGGATAATATAATTCCTGAATAAATTCTGCAATAGCTACTTATTTATTTCTAAGCCACATTTCAGTCTGTTCTTTAGATCCAAACAATATCAGGTAATTCAAACAGATTTTAATTTCCAAAGGGCAGAACAGTCTTGTTATTGCATGACTAATGATTAGATCAAATTCACAAGTCCTTGTGTTGCACTGGTCATGACCAATGTTTGATAGGCTGTATAGTTTTTTGTTTTTGTTTTTTGCTATTGGATATACCCACCCCTGCCTACTAGTGATTTTTTTAGATTGATGTTACCTGTCTAGAAATGCTTTTTCAAAGGGCAGATCACATCTGAAAATAGCTAAACAAATAAAGGCATCCTTGGTTTGCTACTCCCCTAAGTTATAATAATAATTTTTATTTATGGCCCAAATGCCTGAATAATATTACTCTAAATTTTGGAAGGGACATGGTGGCTCAGTGGCTAAGATGCTGAGCTTGTCGATCGAAAGGTCGGCAATTCAGCGGTTCAAATCCCTAGTGCCATGTAACAGGGTGAGCTCCCATTACTTGTCCCAGCTTCTGCCAACCTAGCAGTTCGAAAGCATGTAAAACATGCAAGTAGAAAAATAGGGACCACCTTTGGTGGGAAGGAAGCACCTTTGGCGCTTAGTCATGCTAACCACATGACCATGGAGATGTCTGTGGACAGTACTGGCTCTTCGGCTTTGAAACGGAGATGAGCACCGCCCCCTAGAGTCGGGAATGACTAGCACATATGTGAAAGGGGAACCTTTATCTTTACTTAAATTTTGGAAATCATTCTTTGTTATTTCTGTTTCTGTTTGTTGTAAATATTACAAAGCTCTACATTATTTTTAAGATAAATGAGATGGGAGGAGAGTATATTTATAACAGATATGGCTCTGGAAACAGCTGGTTGCAAAACAATTATTAATTTCATGCTTTATTTTATGCAAACCTTGAGTTCACATCGAAGTTGAGATTGATTTAATTAGAATTTGTATCATCAAGCCATTTGGATTTGAGCTTTTAATTAGGGTAGCATTAAAAAACTGTAGAGGCTGCCAGAACATGATTATGTGTGTGTGTATCTCTATGTCTGGGTTTGAAATGGATGCCTGCTGACTTTCTAATCAGTAGTGGGAGACAAGATATCTTTCCATACACATTTTCCCATTCTCAAAAGACTATCAACAAGCAGCAACAAATGGATGGATATAAAACTAGTTCACTTCTATCTGCACTATAATTGCATTCACAAATCTTCTATTTACTCTGTAATACACAGGGATTCAGGTACACTTGCTTTCATGATCATAAACAAAAGTCTCCACATTTCAGATATGGACAGATATATACAAGAAAAACAAGTGTGATAGCTACATGTCGGTGTTTCTTTTTTTTTCATGGTTGCATTTATTGTTCTTGCTGGGCTTTAAGCCAGCTAGTTTGGTTTTAACTCCAGTGACTTTACAGATGTTTTGCTGGGCTATTATTATTTCATTCTTTTAAACATATCCATGCTGCCTAGCACAATATTCCATAAGTGTTGTGGCCCGTCAGCGGCCTGTGCAGCTAATAGCTGATTCCGACAGCGAGGAGGCTGGTGTGGTGCTGCGCCAATAGCCTGTGCAGTTGGCCCTTGAGTCAGACAATGAGAAGGCTGGAGAAGATGTGGTGCCGGAGATGGGGATTCAGCCAGGGCCTTCAGAACCTCCAGAAGCTCCCATAAGTGAAGAGGAAGAAGACGAGGAGCCTCTTCTTTATGCACGAGCACGCAGAGCTGCCAAATGGCAGGAGTGGCTCCTCAAGAGGAGGTCTCCTCGAGAGTAAAGCTTGGGGTTAATTGGCCACTCCCTTAGCCTATTTAAGGAAGGACAACGACTGGGGCAATTTGTAGGGAACAACTTCGTTCACTCTCCTTCGCATCTTGATCTTAGTTCTCTGCAAATTGTTTCTGGGCTTTCTGCCAACCATAGTAAGATTACAGTTATTTATTCTTTGGATTCTTGTAGGCTGTTAAGAAAGTTAATTAACAGCCTTTGTTTGAAAAAGACTGATTTAAATTGAACTTGTGTTCAAACAACTGCTAAGAAAGCTCATTGGTAGTCCTTAATTAATAAACTAAAGTTTGTACGGACTTTGTGTGTGCTGTGTTCTTTGTTTTTTTGTTTTTGTTTTTTTTAATTTGATTTATATCAAATTAAGTCTCCGGAGACTTAATTTATATCAGCTTACAATGCATTAAGTAGTAGCCTTCATACTTTTGTATATTTATACAAAGTCAGCTTATTGCCCCCACAAATTGGGTCCTCAATTTACCTACCTTAGAAAGGATGGAAGGCTGAGTCAACCTTGAGCCTGGTGAGATTCAAACTTACAATAATTGCAGACAGCTGGAGTTAATCACAATGCATTAGTCTGCTGAGCCACCAGGCCCCTGGTTGGTTTGTTGGCTGCTTGTTGGCTGCTGGGGCAGAACAAGAACCTAAAGGACTCTCAAACTATGAGGACCAATATTCTCTGATCTAATGTGTGCTGCATTCTTTGGGGTTCATAGCTTTGGCAGAACAATAAGCAATGCCCGTACTTGACTTATGGCCACAATAGAGACCAAAATTTCTGTTGCTAAGTCAAAAAGTTGCTAAGTGAATTTTGCCCCATTTTTCGAGTTTTCTTACCATCATTGTAAATGAGTGTCTGTAGTTGTTAAGTTTAGCAACATGGTTCTTAGGTGAATCTGGCTTCCTCATTGACTTTGCTTGTTAGAAAATCACAAAAGGTGATCAGATGATCCCAAGACATTGCAACTGTCAGAAGTATGAGTCAGTTGCCAAGTGTCTGAATTTTGATCACACGACCATGGGGATGCTGCAGTGGTCGTAAGTGTGAAAAATTGTCATAAGTCATTTTTTCAGTGGCGTTGGAACTTTGAATGATCACTACATGAACTGTTATAAGTCAAGGACTACCTATTGTAGCATTATAGGGCCTAGCACTAAAAAGACATGTTCCACCCTTATATCTCTTTCTGGTAAAATTTCCCCCCACTTGGTGGCTTCTAGATGTTTTCAGAAATGATTCCATTTTTCCCAGTTATTTTGTTCAAGTTTTGCTACCTGATGTTGATGAGAAAGAAAATACAATAACTGTAAAAGGTAAAGAATCAGGGAAATTTGACATAATGAGAATCTACGGCCAAGAGAAATTTTTTTTGTATATTTCTGTATTTAAAATCTTCTAAGCTAGTTTTGTTTTTAAAAAGTTTTGCTTTTTATCTCAATGGTTGAATATTATATTAAACAATATTTAAATAAATACAATTAGGATTATAAAATAAAAGCACAACATATAAACAAGCTATTTAATGTTTATCCATCCTATTGTTGTTGTTTTTTAATGGCTCATTTTTTGAGTCTTGAACAAGCTTCAATAAAGTACAATTACTCATGCACTCAAGCAGAAAAACAAATCTCTATATTCATAGTCACTTGGAGCATGTTTCCCACATGGAAAGAAGAGAAAGACCCATCTGGATATATATAATAGGACTCCCCCCCCCCAAAAAAAAAATCCTTATTGGTTGATTTTATTTCACTAGCATCTTGAACTCAGAACAGCTATATGCCTGTGAAGAAAATTATTAGTAAGCACTAAGAAGAATGGGCCAGAAATCAGTCCATTATTCAGTCCTCTCACCCCAAGCATTAAGGACTAAATGTGATCTGAGTGTAATCCCTACAGGGGGAAAAAAAGATGAGTGGTGGGATATGTTTGGCCCAGTAGTGGGTTTCAAATTTTTTTACTACCGGTTTTATGGGTGTGGCTTGGTGTGCATGGTGTGGCTTGGTGGGCGTGGCTTAGTGGGCATGGCAGGGGAAGGATACTGCAAAATCTCCATTCCTACCCCACTCCAGGGGAAGATTATTGCAAAATCCCAATTTCCTCCCAATCAGCTGGAACTTGGGAGGCAGAGAATAAATGGGGGCTGGACCAGTCAGAATTTTTAATACCAGTTCTCCAAACTACTCAAAATTTCCACTACTGGTTCTCCAGAACAGGTCAGAACCTGCTGAAACCCACCTCTGGTTTGGCCATATGTGTTTTCAGGAGTAGAAGAAAAAGAGCAATCAGTGTAAAGAAACAAAAAAGCCAGGATGGTGATTCAGAACACTAACAAAGGATTGGAGTATTTTGATGCTGACTCAGAGGAATTACTAAAGATAAAAGAAGCAGAAATCAAGAGAGGAAAAGGAAAAAGAAACTTCAAGGAGGTATACAAAAGAGAAACAAGATTTTCAAATCAGCACTTGTCCTATTTTATAAGCAAAATGTAGATCAATACATTACATTCACTTTTTGAGAGTTAACATGCTGACTCCATAACCTTGTCAAGAACAATATATCAACCAAGAAAGCAAGATGCTGTCCGAGAAAATAACTATAATTTGAGAAGAAACACATCAGAAGAAAAAAGAAGAAAGGAAATTTCCCCCTTAGGATAGACTGGCAATTCATCGCTTATCTTAACTGTTTGCTATTATGTAAATTATATTTGCAGCCTTTTTATGACATCTCATATGCCATATTCTCCTAATAGAAAGGAATATTCAGCTGTTTCTCCTGGGAATATAAAGAATTTAGGAAAAATTCCCAAAGGAAAGTGAACATAAAATACCAATCTGGAAAAATGGGGTTGTACTTGAATCAGAGTGCCCCAAGGTATTTTGTATCTGAGGTGAAAAACAAGAGAAATTCCATTTAAGGAAGCTGATCAGATGACAGTTGCCTCATACGTTAACATTACAAACATCACCCCTGAGGGTCACAACTTGTTCAGGGCATAAGACACATCACAGGGCATGTGAGATAACTATCTCAGGTGTTTGCTCCATGAAAAATAAGTGAAGACTCTTTGCATTATGGGCCCAAATAATTTATAGCAGTAGCGCTTTGACTTATATACCACTTCACAGTTCTTTAAAGCACTCTCTAAGCAGTTTACAGAGTCAGCATATTGCCCCCCAACAATCTGGGGGCAATCCTCATTTTACCAATCTCAGAAGGATAAAAGGCTGAGCCAACCTTGAGCTGGTCAGAATCAAACTCCTGGCAGTGAGCAGAATCAGCCTGGAATACTGCATTCTAACCATTGTACCATCATGGCTCTTTGCTTTGTTCTCTTATCCTTGTGTTTTGTTGCTAGCGCTACTAATAAACAGTTGGTTGTTCTTCATCAAATGTAGGATGAATTTTTCTTGTTAAAACCAAGGAATTTGCAACAGTTTTCTCCAGCACCACCAATGCAGGTTTTTTCCCCCTTCATTCAACTTTTTCTGGTGGTCCAGCTTTCATAGCTATGTGCTACAGCTGGAAAGATCATGTATTTCATCATAGATATCCATATTGTTAAATGTGATGTCTCTGAACTTTGATACTTTGTCTGTCATAGTATTACTCCCAGGTAGCAGACACACCTTTCTTTAATAGCTACACTAGTGATGGCAAACCTTTTAGATACTGAATGCCCAAATTGCATATGCATGCATGCTCAAACTGAAAGGTGCACACGTCTGAAGTGTGCATATGTGCACATGCGTGGACATGCACAGACATGTGCATGTGCAGACATGTACAGACATATGCAGACATTTGCAGACATGCGCACATGCGCCGCAGAAACCCAAAGACCAGCTGGCTGGTGGGAGGCGGGTCATCCCAACACTGGCAGCATGGCAAGAGGTAAGATATTTTTCTTCCATCAGCTTCTGTTTCTTCATTTGCAGGGATACAGAAGCTCACAAAAGAAATGCCATGGAGATCTGACCTGAGGCAAAGGTGCACGTGCCGGCAGAGAGAGCTCTGTATGCCATAGGTTTGCCATCATGGGGCTACATCATCTCTTTGACTTTTTGACCCCAAGATCCCAAGTGTGTTAATAACTTCAACTTTTCTGTGTTGCTATTATCTGACAACTTAAAAATTAGGGTAAATGACTACAATGTTTTAACTCTGCTTCATTTCTTAAGCCTCCTCTGTAATCTTAAATAGCATTTCCGATAGCTTGGAGAGGCATGTATGCATAAGCTGGAGCTAAACATAACAGGAATCACAAGCCTGTAAACCTACAAAGGTACTCATTCAATGTGTATGTGCCAAAAAGCATACTGATAGAATTCCCAACTACATGCATTGCATTTATTTTCTGCTCCCAAGCTGGATGTGCTGGGTAAATGGGGATTTATCTTTATCCTCATATGATAATCAGTACTAATCACTACTGACAATCAGTAGTAAACATGCAAGCATCCACAATAAATAAAACAGTTGATATCATATTATTTGGGAACACAACTTCATTGATCAGTATATTAACATGAATGCAAAAGTTAGATCACCATCATCATTTACCCATTTTATTCTAAGTGGAAGGATGAGGGGAAAAAACCTAAGTCACCCAAGATCAAGAAGTATTCCACACATCCAAAACTTAGTGGATAAAAACCAGGCAAGAATAAATATGAGAATATTTGATGTTTTAAAAATGAGATTCAACAAATTAAATCATTAGAAAGCTATGCTGGATCTGGAAAAGTATTTTTAATTATTCCAAAGGTCATTCGTTAATGTTGTGTAGAAATAGACCGACAACAAATAGAACTCAAAACAAGTGCTGATCTTAAGGAAGGTAATTTAAATTTCTAAATGATCATTTAGAAACTGATGCTAAAGCTTTGATGATAGGGCTCTCTTGGCAACTGAAAACAGAGTTATCGTCTAAGAAGCTACAAATCAGTTAATGGAATAAAACAGGATTGGCTCTTCCATAGCAGCCCATGTGTGGCTCTTGACAGCATCCTCCATACAAATGGGCTAACACACACATTGCAACTTTGGCAGCCTTTGAATACCCACATAGAAGGCTACCATAAGGGACCTGTTTGAAATTTTCAAAGGGGGCTGCTGTATATGAAGCTTCATAGCAGGGGTGAAATCCATCAGGTTCTAACAGGTTCTGGAGAACCAGCAGCAGAAAATTTGTGTAGTTCGGAGAACCGGCAAATACCACCTCTGGCTGGCCTTTGAGTTGGGTGGGAATGGAGATTTTGCAGTATCCTTCTCCCAGAAGGGGAGGGAATGGAGATTTTGCAGTAAACTTCCCCTGCAATGTCCACCAAGCCACACCCACAGAACCAGAAGGGAAAAATTTTGGATTTCACCCCTGCTTCATAGGTAGCTATGACAAATAAACAAAGGATTGGCAATAAATTAAATTTAAAAGGCACAAATGATCAAAACTATCAGAATTGTCATAAGAAAAATGCATACAACTACTTGTTTATATGCTGCAGAAATGAAGGGAGGAAAGAGAATGTGCATTATATATCATAACACAAATTAAACTGCTAAAAGAAAAATACAAGAAAAATACAAGCAGATTAAATAGATGAGACAAAGATCATTCTGGCAAAACCAGTAAAAATTTTCTATATTATTGGAGATATAGTATATAGAAGCCAATCAAATTCTGAGAAGGATACAAAATATTTACACTCCAACAAAGATAATTATTATGGGTCATCATCACAGTAGGTATGAATTTAATTTTTCTGATACAGAATAATGCCACTAATAATAAAGATTTTCCATATTCTCGAATATGATAGCATCTCCCTGCTGATGCATTCAATCAGTAATAAGTTATACTTTTTTCTACTATGTAGAGAGAATGTAATAAGGATAATAGGGTAATTATTATCTAGCCACTTTTACTTGATTAAATAATAAAGTTGTTTGCAAGCTGAGTGAATCTAAGGTATTTGGTTTCTTAATGACAGGTTTTGTGATAAGCATGCACTGGAACCAAAAAAAAGCCCTCATGTTCTTTCTATCATTTATTTAAATGCAAATAAAATATGGTATTTTATTATAATAAAATTATATTAATCAGTCTTCTTACAAGATTACCTCATTCACCATAGCAAACAGCAATCATGTTTATTTATGTATTTATTTATTAAACTCAATTTGGTCACCGCTGAATTCCAACTGACACTATTTGTGCAGTTCACAAAGAGTAACATAAAATCCAATTCCAACCCAAAATAAAATAGCATCCTGATACATTATAAGAACAGAAAAATAGCAAGCACACCTAAGGGGCCATAACCATATCACTCCAAGACTTGGGAATGCAACCAGATCTCCAAGGCTTTATGGAATGCCAACAGGGTGAGATCCAGATGTAATTCAGATGTAGATTACATTCCGAAAAACAAATATCACAACATAAAAAGTACTCTTCTCTTTGAATTGGACTGATGGTTATTCAATGAAAACAAGGGACAAAATTTCCCACCATCTCCTTTTCCTTGCTATTTCTGACTTCTGTAAATTATTAATAGAGTTTGTTGTTCTGCATCATGGATCAGGCCAAGCCTAGATTTGCATGCCAAGAGACTGAGGAAATGGATGCATAAGAAAGACTACAAACTTTTTTTTCTACAATTGATTCTGCTTATAGTGACCCAATTTTCTTAAACGTGCCTGGAGGCCACTGGTTTGTGTTGTTGCTTTCTTGCCTCTCACAAGGAAATTGAAATCTTGAACTTCAACTGGTATAAAGCCATTGATTTCAACAGAGCTACTGTACTTCAGTTCGCTACCTGAGGGTCTGAAAGTCACTGAATTATATAGGAACTATTCACAGAATAAAATACCAAACAATTATAACTGTTACAGTATGGTCTTTTCAGCCACTGGCATACCTGCAGCATGGCACCCAGCCATCTGCTAGGCCCAGTTTATGCTCATAGCCTCAACTGCAAAAGTGCATTTCCTGGCAATAATTTTTTAAAAAAAACAGGTGAAAAGAGTTCAAACAACTATGTGGAGGAAATCAAATTGACAATGTCCAAAAGGCGTTAGGATCACATTTGTCTCTCCATTTGGTGATGCTCAGCTCATAAGCAAAAGAGCTTAATTGATCAAATTTCAATAAAACAAACATTCCTTAAGAAACAGAAGATATATTTGATTGTCAAAAGTCCTGAACATCTATTATATTGTTCTATTGCTGCTGCTTCAAGCATAAAAGTTGGGTGAGGCCAAGAAAGATGTTAATCTGGAGCAAAAGGCATTGATTTTTCTTATTTCTAGGGCTACTTGCTCCCTTCTTCAAAATATTGTCTATTAACTCATGAATGCTTGATACCTGACTAACCAGGAAAGAAGAGAGGAAGAAAGGGATACTAAGGTGAGAGTTCCTAAACTCCAATTGTTCATACGATGCACATATTCATCCCAAACTTTTAAGAAATAATTCAATGTCGTGGAGAAAAAAGAACACAAAGGATCTAAGTCAAGAGAATTGGTACACAGAGTTTTTGTTGGAAGGCAAATGAAGTGAAATAATCTACTTGGAGCTCCACATGAGGCATTGATCAGGAACTGTACAGAGAAATAAGACAAGGACACCGTATATCTTCTCAGCTGTCCACCGTGTCTTCAACCTTTTGTCTGTACAAATCAAACATCCTGATCAGTTGGTCTTCCAAAGTGTCCTATCAATTTTCTCTTCAGTTTACTATGCACCAGTGCTTCACTGCTAGTCTGTGGAGGCCCAATTTTGATGTGTTCTGATCTATAATTAAGAGCTAAGCTAATTGGAAACCGTAGTCAGTCTATTATTCCTTTGCCAATAGTTCAGAAAACACTCAGGGGTTCTTCCTTTCTTGGAAGAAAGTTTGAGATCTTATCAGATTGCTTCTCATTTTTTTTCTCCTGTTTTTCAAAACCCCTTTCGTTTAATTTCAATGTTTCAAACTTTTAAATAGATGTTATCATTAGTAGCTCTGAAAAGAAAAGAATGTCATCTTATAGCAATACATAGACTATAGTTTCTGGGTTGGATCCAAATATCTTGGGCAGAGCCCAAAGAATTTCTCTTTTTTTATTATAATACTTTAAAGAAATGTTCTGGTTTTCCTAACTTAAAAGAAATATGATCCATAAGAGTAAAATAAAGCTGTATGAAATGTAACACTAAAAAGAGTACATGCTATCAGAATGCAAAAAAAATATAAGAATATGGTATATTTGTAAATAATGTCAATTTGAAACCTAATCATATATCAGGAACATGTCAAACAATTGTTCCCATTAGAAGGGCAATGGACCTATTAATATACACAGCAGTATCCTTTATATTTCTTTTACTGCTCAACTTAAAACTACATTTGAAGCTATGCATAGTTAGATTTTAAAAATTCATAGAAATCAATCAAGAAAGGTTCTAAGTCTATAATTTTATTACCTATCTTAGGAACTAATATGCTTCCAATTCTTGTTTATTTGATTGGGAGCTGCCAAGAGTTGGTTATAAGATGGGTAGCTGTATAAATGTTTTAAATAAATAAATACATTTCCATCAATATTTTGCTCTTTACCACTAAGCAATCTCATCAGGAATACACAAAAAGGTATTTAGAACTTTTTTTGAGTCAGGTCTCCTGATAATTTTTTTCTATTAGAACTTTTCTATCCAGCTATAACATATATTTTCTTAAAACTGAACATGAAATATAGATGCTATTTTTATTATTATTATTCAGTTCTTGTACAGTGAAGGCAATAATTCTGAACATCCTGCCTCAGGAACACATACCTTGGCATTAAATATTAACAGAGTTAATTCAGTAGATCTTCCCCATCTTTGCCTGGCCTCGCCCATCTACATACCTGCATATAACCCGCTACTCAATCAACTATAGTACCTTTTTGATGCTCCAGTGATAGCAGAAGGAAGAGCAGAAGAGCATTTCTCAGTACTCTTTGTGTTTGGCCCATTGCTCCTTGTGCTAGGTTTGCAGTAACCATATAAAAAGGCTCCTTCCATTTTTTCAGGTCAAGGCTTGTCCATGTAGCTTTCTTGCCAGCAATACGGATTTTTTTTAAAATTTGATTTATATGCCACCCTTCTCCGGAGACTTAGGATGGCTTACAATGCATTAAGCAATAGCCTTCATACTTTTGTATATTTATACAAAGTCAGCTTATTGCCCCCACAAATTGGGTCCTCAATTTACCTACCTTAGAAAGGATGGAAGGCTGAGTCAACCTTGAGCCTGGTGAGATTCGAACTTACAGTAATTGCAGACAGCTGGTGTTAATCACAATGCTTTTAGTCTGCTGAGCTACCAGGCTCCTACCAGGCTGAGCTACCAGGAATTGGTTTGCCACTGTCTTATTTCAAGGTGCTTATCAAGCTTGTAGTATATTACTTTCTGAAGCAGAGGTCTCCAACCTTGGCAACTTTAAGACTTGTGGATTTCAACTCCCAGAATTCCTCAGCCAACAAAGCTAATAAAGCAAAACTGGCTGAGGAACTCTGGGAGTTGAAGTTCACAAGTCTTAAAATTGCCAGTGTTGGAGACTCCTGTTCTAAAGATCTCCCAAGTTCTAGCTAGGCCTGAAGTTATTTAGCCTCTGAGCCCAAACAAGGCTGGCTAAGCCATCTTATCTGCTGAGATGCAGACCTAGTATAAAGGAATGTATAGCATTTTCAATGGTACTCCTGGCACTGGGATTACAGGTAATATCAGGAGGCCAGACACAATACCAATGTCAGCAGTCTGGTTGAGAAAAGTAAAATAAAGAAGCCGAGAGCTAAGTGGGAGAAAGGGATGGGAACTGGGGAGAAAGGGAGAAATAGATCTCCTTTTCATAAAGGGGTACATATTTAACAATGAATTAAATATATTCAAAAATAATGAAAGTAGCAAGTCCAGTTCCAGATGGAAAAGGAAAGTGCCCCATCAGACCCTGTTTGGAGAAATACTGCACTGAACAAGGAAAAGGAAGGTTAATAGTCTGTCTATGTATTTCCAGTTTCAAATATAGTGACTTTCCAATGAAGATTCAGCACTAATTAAGATCAGCTTTCCAGCAGCCTTTCTTAAACAAACTACCCCCTGTCTGTGGCTTCTAGTGATATGTCAATCATCCAAAAATTTGGAACAGCTTGAGATTTTTTACTGATGTAATGTGAGATTTGCTTTCAGAGGCCAAAGCCTGCATGATCAAATGCACAGCTGAGTTAAAATACACACACACACACACACACACACACACACACACACACACACACACACACGTACTGAACCATCCTGTTGGCAAAAACTAAGTAAGCAGTGTGAGGATTTCAGGATAAGAGAAATATAGCAAACTTTCAGATGGCTTGATTTCAAAGTATGAATGCATATCATATAGCATCACTGTTTAATGTTAAAATATATGAGGGTGTGATGTTCCCCTCTTTCTTTTGGAAATTTCCTTTCTGGGGGTGTTCTAAAGTAGCAGAACACCTGGTACATCCAGGCAGGTGTAAACCAAAAGACATGCATCAGAATACTGTATCCACTCGCTTTGTTTGTTAGCTAATCAAGCCTTTATTCTTCTTTTCTGATTATCCCCCACAGGATCTCAAGTGGAACAGAAGATACAGAAGGCTTCTTGCAGGCAAATGGGTGCTTTTCAAGGATGTACAGCTGATTTTGTTTGTCAGAAAGTGGTCAGAATAAGAGAAGAAAACAAAAGGAAAGCAGAGTGGCAAGTAAACTGTTTGAGACTGAAGGAAAAAAAGAAACTGTGATTCCTGATGTAGTTCCTGAGCAAAATGCAGTTTTCATGCCCAGGAAATTGCCAGAAAATTAACAAGTGAAAACAGAGTTAGAAATTAATGAAAGTTTTCCCAGTGCAATTGCTACCTCCCCATCCTAATGAAGGTTATTTATTCACTGAGTGGTAAAATGTGGAATCAAATTAAGCGATTTTTATCTGCCTTACACCACTCAGGCCAAGTGTCTGGTTGGATTATCTATCTCTTTATAAAATGACAGGAATGTGGGATCTTGAGCTTTTGATACCACAGAAACAACTCAATATGGTCTTGACATTTATATAAGTGTTTAAAATAAACCAAACTATAATAAATTAAAATACCTTGTATTTTTATGGATACTTAGATACTGGTGGAAATTAACGTGAATAATATTTTTTGAGATATCAGTAAAAAAACTGTCAAATATTTGATTATAGATAACAAAATATTTTAATAAAATTTATTAGAGTTAAACACTGCCCAACTCCAAATCAATTATCCATTCTAATGCTCAGATAAGTGGTGAAAAGTCAAATAATTCTCAGAGTTGCAATCTTAATGTATATCAAGGTCAGGGGTGAAATGCTCCCGGATCAGACTGGATCGCCTCATCTGGTAGCGATCTTGGCTGGTGGTTCGGCGATCCAGTAGCAACGGCGGAACATAGCTCCACCCACCCAGCCAGGTGTCATTAGTTCCTGATTTTAACCAGGAAATAATATGTTTTTTACCTTCTGCACATGCACAGAAGGTCTGCACGTGCCTGTGATGCATGCATGCACAGGAGCAAAGTGAGCACACACACGCAGTGCCTGCATTTCCAGAACCAGTAAGGAAGGTAAGTAGATTTCACCCCTGATCAAGGTCTTCAGGTTTGGGAAGGTTTCTCTGAAAGCAACATCATGTCCTCATTGATGGACATGGAAGGCTGTTGACATCATCTAAATAAATGCCTATATAGGCAAGGGCCATATAAGTACGTGGACTCTTTAAATTTTAAGATTATGTAGATTGATTGTAATCCAGTTAGAAAAATGGTTTCAGTCTAGCTGATCAAAATCCTTCAGCTTCAGCTCTTTGATGCTTAGAAAAACAGATTGGCTGTTCTGATCCTCTGCTTCAATACAGAATTTCATTAAAAGGAGTGATTCAATTGAACCTTCACCAAATCAAAGTGCTTCCCAAAAGCTCCACACAGCAATAACAAAGAGATCAATATTTTAAGATTTCCTGCATTCCAATTCTTAAATACAACAGGTCCGTGGTAAATAAAGCCCCCCTCATCTGTGATCTTGTCCAGGAGGGGGGAGCGGACCTGGCAGGTATTACGGAGACCTGGTTGGGCCAGGAGGGGGGAGTCCCCCTCGTGGATATGTGCCCTCCAGGCTTCCATGCATTCCATCAGCTGAGAGCTCAGGGCAGGGGCGGGGGGTGGCGGTTATCATAAAAGAGAGTCTTGATCCGAGGGAGTCCACTGTACCTCAGATAACCGGGTGTGAATCCCTCCTTGTGAAGTGGGGTCGCGGAGTTCAGATGGGTCTGCTGCTTACGTACCTGGCTCCCTGCCACGTAGCAACAGCCCTGCCTGAGCTACTCAACGTGATAGCCGAGGTGGCGGTTGATACCCCCAGGCTTTTGGTCTTGGGGGATTTCAACCTGCCATCTGCTGGTGAAACGTCTGAGGTGGCCCAGGAGTTCATGGCTTCCATGACGGCCATGGACCTGACTCAGTTAATTCACGCCCCCACTCACACGGGCGGACACACCCTGGACTTAGTTTTTGTCTCTGGCCAGTGGTCGAGTGGTTTTGATATAGGGGATATAGTCATCGAACTCTTGTCATGGTCGGACCACTCTCTCCTTCGACTAGACTTTCTAACCGCTACACCCCGCCGCAGGGAGGCGGAACCGATTAGGTGGTTCCGCCCCAGGTGCCTGATGGAACCTGATAGGTTCCAGATGGAGCTTGGGCCATTTCCTGAGACTCTGGCTCATGATTCGGCTGAAGACCTGGTGGCCGCCTGGGATAGAGCGGCCGCCGGGGCTTTGGACCGCATCGTGCCTTTGCCGCCTCTGACCCGGCGCCGAACTCAGCCAGCTCCTTGGTTTACTGAGGAGCTGAGGGAGATGAAGCACCAGAAAAGACGCCTGGAGAGCGGTTGGAGGGCCAGCCGTTCCAAATCTGACCGAACACTGGTGAGGTCTCATTTTAAGACCTACCTAGTGGCGATAAAAGCGGCAAAGTCTAGCTACTTTTCTGCTCTTATTGCGTCATCAGATAATCGCCCAGCCGCCCTGTTTAGGGTGACCCGCTCCCTCCTTCAACCGGGAGCTTGGGATGACCCCTTGCAGGGTCGAGCTGAGGACTTTGTCCAGTATCTACATGACAAAATCACTCAGATCCGGGAAGGTCTGGCCTCTGACTGGGTAGATCCGGACGGGATAATCGAGGCAGGTCTTGGGGGTGTGGTTTGGGAGGAGTTCGACTCTGTGGCTCCCGAGGACATGGACAGGATCCTGGGATGGCTGAATGCGACCACATGTTTATTGGACCCGTGTCCCTCCTGGTTGGTGCTGGCCTCCCGGGAGGTTACACGAGGCTGGCTCCAGAAGATTGTTAATGCTTCTTTGAGTGAGGGTGTTCTGCAGGCCGCTTTGAAAGAAGCGGTGGTGAGACCCCTCCTCAAAAAGCCCTCTCTGGACCCGGCTGTTTTGGCTAATTACCATCCAGTCTCCAACCTTCGCTTTGTTGCGAAGGTTGTTGAGAGTGTGGTTGCACGGCAGCTTCCCCAGTTCCTGGATGAAGCTGTCTATCTAGATCCGCTCCAGTCCGGCTTCCGGCCTGGGCACAGCACGGAAACGGCATTGGTCGCGTTGGTGGATGATCTCTGGAGGGCACGGGATAGGGGTTGTTCCTCTATCCTGGTCCTATTAGATCTCTCAGCGGCTTTTGATACCATCGACCATGGTATCATGTTGCGCCGGTTGGAGGGGTTGGGGGTGGGGGGCACCGTTCTACGGTGGTTCTCCTCCTATCTCTCTGACCGGTCGCAATCTGTGTTGACAGGGGGGCAGCGGTCGACTCCGAGGCGCCTTGTTTGTGGGGTGCCGCAGGGGTCGGTCCTCTCGCCCCTTCTGTTCAACATTTATGTAAAGCCGCTGGGTGAGATCATCCGTGGCTTTGGGGTGGAATTCCATCAGTACGCTGATGACACCCAGCTGTACATCTCCACCCCAGGCCACCCCAACGATGCCGTTGAAGTGATGTCCCGGTGTCTGGAAGCTGTGCGGGTCTGGATGGGGAGAAACAGGCTCCGACTAAACCCCTCCAAGACTGAGTGGCTGTGGCTGCCGGCGTCCCGATATAGCCAGCTGACGCCATCGCTGACTATTGGGGGCGAGACATTGGCCCCCACGGAGAGGGCTCGCAACTTGGGCATCCTCCTGGACGCACGGCTGTCTTTAGAAGAACACATGATGGCCGTGGCCAGGGGGGCTTTTTATCAGGTTCGCCTGATACGCCAGTTGCGTCCCTTTCTAGATCGGGACTCCCTACGCACAGTCACCCATGCTCTCGTGACTTCCCGCCTGGACTACTGCAATGCTCTCTACATGGGTCTCCCCTTGGGGTGCACCCGGAGGCTCCAACTAGTCCAGAATGCGGCCGCGCGGGGAATTATGGGAGCGACGTGGCGCTCCCACGTGACACCTCTCCTGCGTGAGCTGCACTGGCTCCCGGTGGTCTTCCGGGTGCGCTTCAAAGTGTTGGTGACCACCTTTAAAGCGCTCCATGGCTTAGGACCTGGGTACTTGCGGGACCGCCTTCTGCCGCCAATAGCCTCCCACCGGCCAGTACGCTCGCACAGAGAGGGCCTCCTCTGGGTGCCGTCGGCCAGACAGTGTCGGCTGGCGACTCCCAGGGGGAGAGCTTTCTCTGTGGCAGCGCCCGCCCTCTGGAATGACCTACCCCCGGAGATACGCAGGATTCCAGATCTCCGGACCTTTCGTCGGGCCCTTAAAACCCATTTGTTCCATCTAGCTGGGCTAGCTTGATCCCATCCTCCGTTTTTAAATTTGACATTGATTTTAAATTGGGTTGTTTTAATTCTCGGCCGAATAATATTTAATAATTTTTAATTGTTTTTAACTTTTGTATACCATGTTTTATTCTGGCTGTTCACCGCCCTGAGTCCGCAAGGAGAAGGGCGGTTTATAAATTGAAATAATAAATAAATAAATAAATAAAAACTTATCACCAAAACCCTTTCAAATTAGAAATTGCAACATGATTATGTTTGTCAAAAAAAGGTGAAAATACTTACACTATGCAATAATTTGATTTTCCTAAGAGTGGCTAACCCGCAATCACAATCTTTCAGGAATAAAAATAACATTCAGAGAAAGATAGGAAGCATAGATTATCAATTGTCTGTTCATCTGGTAATTTTTTTTTTATCAAAATAGCAAAATATGTAATCGTACAAGCAAAGAGTTGGCTTTAAGAAATAGTTCATTCAACAATATTTTCCAGATTTATACTGGAAAATATATCACAATCAGACTTGATTCCTGTGTTGCTCACATATAGAAAGCTAAACTTTTGACACCCAAGAAAACCATAAAGACTTAAAGTATATCCAGAATCAACTACCGTATTTTCCGGCGTATAAAACGACTTTCTAACACACAAAAATCTTCTCAAAAGTTGGGGGTCATTTTATACGCCGGATGTTGGTCTCCTGTAACCAGGCAGTCCATCCCGAAAGGCTTTGAGGAGCCTTAAATGGCTCTAAGGAGCCAAGCTGAATTGCCTGCTGAGTTGCCGCTAATCAGCTGAGTTACACGCAAGCCCCGGGTAAAAGGGAAAAACTTTCCTTTTACACAACGCTGGCCATCCCAGCTGAGTTGTCTGATTAGCAGGCAACTCAGCTGGGATAGCCAGAGCCTGGATGGCCAAGCACTGTGTAAAAGGGAAACATTTTCCTTTTACACAACGCTGGCCATCCCAGCTGCTAATTTTTGCCTGCTAATTGGTACGTAGCAAAATTCCGCCCCCCCCCCTCCAGCTTGCTTACCTTAGCTGCTAGCCGCAATGCTTGCCTTGCCTTGCCTGCAATCCATTGCATCAGCAAGCAACTAAATCTCCCTGCCTGCAATCAAGCAGGCAGGGAGTTGTGGACTTCAACTCCCAGAATTACTCAGCCAGCAAAGCAAAGCTGGCTGAGGAATTCTGGGAGTTGAAGTCTACAAGTCTTAAAGTTACCAAGGTTGGAGACCCCTGTTCTATTGGGTAAGGTTTTTTTTCCCGCTTTGGGAGCTTTAAAAAAAATAGTTAATTGGGGTTTTTTTAGTTGTTCTTTTTTAGACCTAGCCATTTAAAGGCTAGGTCTAAGTTTTAGGCTAGGAAGTTTTAAATTTAGCTTTCAAATAAAAATAAAAATAAAAATAATAAAAATAAATAAAAATAAAAATAAAAATAAAAATAAAAATAAAAATAAAAATAAAAATAAAAATAAAAATAAAAATAAAAATAAAAATATAAAATAATATTTGTGCAGCTTTCTGAGATTTAGTGTGTTTCTGTAGTGTTTCACTCGAACTACACAAACGCACAAAATCTCACAAAGCTGTATGTGGAATTTTGTGTGTGTAAAGTGTGAAAGTTGTTTTTTTGGGCTTTTTGTGGCTGTGTGAGGTTCCTGCTTGTTGCAGGGGCCATTTTGGGTCTAGCACAGCTGCTTTTACATTGTGGGTGAGCCAGTTGATGTTTTTTAATTTTTATTTGGTGTGCGTTGGAAGAGAGGTCGTCTTATACAGCAAGTATAGCCCAAACCCTATATTTTTACAGGAAAAGTCAGGGGTCGTCTTATACGCCCAGTCGTCTTATACGCCGGAAAATATGGTAGTTAGTTTACTGTGGCAATGTAAGTCAATCATGCAATATCCATAACATCGTACATCAACATTGATAAAGCACATAAATTGTGGTTTATGCACATACCCACACATTAATTTCCTATTGACCAACCTCCAGAGATGACAGACACATATGCTGTATGTCTTAAATGAGCACTGAATTAGTATTTATCTATTCATTAGACTAAAAGGCCAATCCTAGTAATTCATCTTCCAATTTTTCCCCACAACTCAAAAAATAGGTTGGTTTATAGCCACTCTACAAGGTAGGTTGGCCCAAAGCCATTCAGTTGTCAGTGCAAATTTTATGCTTAGTGGAATCACAGAGACGTCATCAGACAGCACTGGCTCTTCAGCTTTGAAACGGAGATGAGCACCGTCCCCTAGAGTTGGAAATGACTAGTGCATGTGTGTGAGGGGAACCTTTACCTTTACTTTACACCCAGGTGTGTCTGGGACTAAACTAATTACTCCCTCCCAGGTCAATTGACTCTGCAGGAACCACCCACCTGAGGGTTAACTGTGTTCTCCAATGTCTTTAAACAAACAAAAACTGAGAGAGGCTTCATGAATACAAGAATTATATAAGTATTTTTGCCATTACAGTTTTGACACTATCCTTGGCAGCATTGACCCTATTTGTGCCATTATGGGTTCTTTTATTAGCAGCTCAGTCATCACTTAATCAGCTATGTTGGTTGAACAGGGTAAGTGGGTTTCCATGTCCACAGGTACAGTAGAATTTCAATCTCTTTTAATCTGGGCAGACTGTTATATAAACTACATCAGATACTGGAACAGAATTATATTCCTTTATTTATATTTGATTCTCAATCTCCATTATTTCCAGAGAATATCTGAAATGAAAAATGGGAGGAAATGTGTCTCTCTTTGTGTGTAATTGATTTGGCTAAAGCATCTAGCTATTAGGTCATGCCATCAACTCACTTTGCATCACCAATTATTTAACATCAGTGAAACTCTAGCCTTCCTGAGGACAATACTCTTAACCCAGATACTATCCTTATTGCTTTTTTATTATAGCTGTAGTCAAATAAAACCTTCATCAATATGGTTTTTATGTGAATTTATCCCCGAGAATACCAACAGCAAGCAAATACCTCAATTAACTGAATTATTTATTCTATACATTGTTAGCATGCTAAAGATAGCAACTGTATCTCTAGGCCTCAATTAAAACATCAAGAGTGCTATTTGTCTAACATATTTTCTCCAGATTCTCATTCTATTCCCACGAGAGTTGTTCTGGACATTCATGGATCTCTGCCCTCTTCCAGCTGGGCTGACAGTCCTCCGGTTTGCATCTGTTCCTTGTGACAGTTGTAACAGGAGAACAGAAGCTATTTCAGGACCATGGCCAGCATCTTTCTTAAACTTTGCAATCCAGGAAACTATGTACACATTGCTATTTCAGGGTTACATTAACAGCTGTGGATGCCAACAGAAAAATTGGAATCAGACTTGCCTCTTTCCTCCACAGAGAGATTCTGAATTGCGGCTTATATTGTACAAAAATAAGCAGAAAAGACTACACATACACATGCACACACCTGCAAAAAGAGAAATAATACCTTCAAAGTGTGGCATACAATGGAAGAAATATAAGACACTCTCCCATATTAGACCAAACTAGATGTAGTCATATGTATCTCTCTTTAAGTGTCTTTTTTTAAAAAACAAAATCCAACTTCATGTCTTTTTTAAAAACCCAATTTCAAAAATTTGAAGATGTAGGTAAATAAGTAAGTAGTTAGGTGAATAGAAGGTCCATTGGTGTTTTTTTTTTTTAATTGAAAAATGGATAATGTGTACAAGTGGTCACCAGAATGGTGGGTTTTTCATTTCAAAAACATCACACACAGACAACATTAGTGCACTGTTTCAATTGAAGAATAGATTTTTCAAAGTTTTAGCACATACAGAAATATCCATACGACAAAGAGAAAAATAGATAGATATAGATTCCAAAATGTGCTAAAACACAGCTCTCATAATCACTCACCAATGGCTGTACTAATAGGAACTGTGGCTTAGCTGTATTTGAAGCTGTATATCTATCCTTAACTAGAGTGAGTAGGTAAAGAGTTTATTGAATAAGCCTCCAAACTATTTCAAGAACACGATGGATAACATTAAAATCTGAATCTAAACAATCATATTAAAATAGCTTAACCTTTATAACATAATAATTTTAAAGGGTTAACAAAGTAGAATAGGAATATAGCAGGGGGTTGGACTAGAAGACCTCCAAAGTTCCTTCCAACTCTGTTATTCTATTCTATTCAACTAGTCAAACTCTTAGGAAACTATTCCTTTCTCCCTGGCTGTGCCTTATCTGCAAAGATAGCAGTTGCTATCTTTGGTCACAAAGTGCATAATATCTTGTAGGAGAAAATTCAATTTTCTTTCAACATTGCAGTTTCTTGTGTCATTAAGGAAAGTGAATAAATGATTATCCCTGTATTTAACATACAACTGGCATTCCAATATATAATGTGTTACATCTTCTCTTTCCCCTAGCCTGCATAGAATCTATACAGTCTAGCACTGATACCTAGGAATCTGCATCATTACTGCATCATTGTACCATTTTCTTAAACAGAAACAGTAAAAGCTACACAATAATCTCTTTCCCATTGGGAAGGATAGGGTTTTTTTCAACTGGATTTAATTCTTGCTAGCTATTTTGTAGACTTTGTAACCAAAAGAGCTGCTATGTCCATCTGTCTTTTAACATCTAATATTCTTTGATGGAAGACATTTTTTTATATATTGGTAGTACATACATTTAAAGCCTCCATGCTAAAACCATACTGAATTGCCAGTTTTGAAAAATTGCACAACCAGGACTCGTCAGGGAATTTAACCATCTGTTCATTTAAGACAAATCATGGGAAGCCTATCTTCATTCATTTGGATTAATTTAATCTAGTAATTAAACAGCCTAAAACAGAAACAAAAACTAGGCTAGAATCAACTCCAGCACTGAGTCTATCTAGCCCAATGATGTGCAATGGCCTACAAATTGCATTTAGAAAACTCACTAGCTTGAATAGGAAGGCAATAAACTTCCTACCACTGTTGCTCTGTAGCATCTCATGACTCCAGAAGAGAACAGATTTTCACATTGTTCTAACTTCCGAGCAATCCAAGTTCAGCTCAGAAGCTTTGTGCTGGGAAAGCTCTAGACCCTCCCCAAAATAAAATAAAGAAAACAGTTCTGGGCACTCTCAGTTCTCTTAGTTATAGCCAACTCTCACGTTCCTGCACTGTAAGTCAGTACAGGCAATACCTGTATAAACTTTCATGACAGCTGTAAATTAACCTTGGATCGGGGTGAAATGCTCCCGGTTCAGACCGGCTCTCGTGAGTAGGTAGCGATGGCAGTGGGCAGTTCGGAGAACTGGTAGCAAAAATCCCCCCCCCCCCCCCCCAGTTTACTTACTTTAGCTGCTGGTCGCAATACCTGCCTTGCTTCGCTTGCTCCCTGCAATCCATTGTAATCCATTGCATCAGCCAGCAACTCAATCTCCCTGCCTGCAATCAAGCTCATTGGTGACCAGCTCTATCTGCCTGCTTTGCTGGCTGGGGAATTCTGGGAGTTGAAGTCCACAAGTCTTAAAGTTGCCAAGGTTGGAGACCCCTGTTCTATTGGGTAATTTTTTTTTTTCCTTTTTGGGAGCTTTAAAAAAATAGTTAATTGTTGTTGTTTTTTAGACCTAACCATTTAAAGTTTAGGAAGTTTTAAATTTAGTTGCTTTTAAATAAAAATAAAAATAAAATAAAATAATATTTGTGCAGCTTTCTGAGATTTTGTGTGTTTCTGTAGTGTTTCACTCTAACTACACAAACACACAAAATCTCACAAAGCTGAATGTGGAATTTTGTGTGTGTAAAGTGTGAACATTGGTTTTTTGGCCTTTTGGTGGCTGTGTGAGGTTCCTGCTTGTTGCAGGGGCCATCTTGGGTCTAGCACAGCTGCTTTTACATTGTGGGTGAGCCAGTTGTGTTGTGTTGTGTTTTGTAGGTTAAAAGAGGGCAAAGAAGTGATACCTGACCAACAAGCCACACCCACCCAGTCACCTTACTACCAAGCCCCGCCCACAGAATCGGTAGCGAAAATTTTTAGATTTCACCCCTGCCTTGGATATCTATAGCTGAGCAGCCCATTCAAAAATTGAGCACATACATTTCCTTTCAATTTGTTTCTCAGTATCTGAGGGATCCAGGTTCCTGCAGCTGAAAAAAACTACCCAGGTAAAGAAAAGATCTAACTTGCTCAATTTTATGAGAATTTAAAAATCACTTATTTAACTGCAGCTTCCTATTAATCATGCATTAGTCATTGTCTACTATATGCACTAGTAAAAGCTAAGTATAGGATTTTCAACTACTATAACAGAGCCCAATAAATGTGTACACATACTTTTTAAAGATGAGTGCTCTATATTGAAAGACTGTGGTGAAAAGGACCCTAAAGACCTTAAGGAGAGGGTGATCTAGTAGGGAAGCTCATAAGGTAAAATGGCTATGAAGCAAAAACCAAAACAGATACCACTGAAGCAAATACCAGTTTCCTAGATCTGTACTTATTTCCAAAATTAGACCAATTCATCTAATAAGCAAGAAGGTTGGTTCATAGAACTTACTATAACCAGCTGAAAGACAAGCAAAGGGAGCTTGCCTTTTAGCTTTTAGCATTTAGCATTTAGTTGTAAGAGGACTTGTGTGATCACAATATGAATGTTATGTATCTAAAGAAGGATGTTCCTTAAGAAATTCTAGATGTTGCAAGATAGAGACTTGTGAAAGTGTTAACCCTGTACAAACATCATCAACAATGTTTATCTTCTCCAGTCTACAAATAGCCAATCTTATGTTTTCCTTTGTGGTTTTGTTTTGGGGTGTGGTGGAAATAAATTAAGAGATGGTAAGAAAGAGAGTAGGAATTGAAATGTGCTTTAGAATGTAAGAAGCCCAGAGATAAACTTAAATTATTAAGGCCAGAGTTCAACTTAAATCATTTCAAGGAAATACACTCATCAGTTATACCATATAGCCCATTAGATATATTACTTAGTGAGGCTCTGCAATGTCTCAAAAATAATTCAGAAGTGCTTCAGACTTCATACAAGTACAGCACCTCTCTGGCATTCATGAAAGCAGTCTGACTTTTTTCAGGCTTTTATTCTAGACTGAAAAAAAATGATTCTGGGCTTTAAGGAATCCATTCATCAAAATTAATGCAACTGTATTGGAAATATGAGAGCTTACTTTAATAAACAGCAGAGAGTTGCTGTGCTCATAGCATTTTTTCCTGAATCATTTTCAAGCATTTATGCTATTATTCAGTATCCAATCCAAAACATATATAAAGGATAGTAAATATAATCTAAAAAGATAGGCACATCACATTTGCCTTAAGGTCAATTGGGCTTTATCACTTGAATTCATCCTTTTGTTCCATTAGTTTCAGCTCGTACTAAGTCAAAAGCACTTTTCTGTACCAGCGTAAAGCATCCCTCTTTGGAAGTTAGATCAATGTGGAAATCTGTTCCCTTCTGGAGTCATGAGATGTTACAGAACAACGCTGGTAGGAAGTTTATTGCCTTCCAATTCAAGCTAGTGAGTTTTCGAAATTCAATTTGTAGACCATTGCACATCATTGGGCTAGATAGACTCAGTGCTGGAGTAGATGAGCTCTAGCCTAATCCAGAAAGAGCTTTCTTTCTTTCTTTCTTTCTCTTTCTTTCTTTCTTTCTTTCTTTCTTTCTTTCTTTCTTTCTTTCTTTCTTTCTTTCTTCTACCTGATAACATCACAAAGAACAAAAAAAAATGCCCTAATTTGAACTGTGATACAAAAAGCATTCTTCTCATGGTCTTGTAAGTGGTCTTTTTTTTCCCAGCCACTTTTAGCAAATTTACTAGTTATGTAGCCTTGTAATATTACCATGTTCTTTATATGATTTAGATAACTGCAAGAAAAAGAAAATGTTATTTTTGGACCCTGAGTATAGAAACTTTGTTCCTATGTTTAGGGAGACAATTGCATATGGAGAGATCAGAATTGTATGCCTCCCCCACCCCATCTCCAATATTCTGTTCTGTTCTAAGCTAAGCTTTTGTGCATACCAATTTCATATCAAAAGACTTTTTTTTCCATAGACACCACATCTAGAAGCTAAGGGCCAGTAGGCACAATAGCAATAGCACTTTGACTTACATACAGACCTTTCTAAGCAGTTTATACAGAGTCAGCATATTGCCCCCAACAATCTGGGTGTTGATTTTATGACCTTGAAAGGATGGAAGGCTCAACCGTTAGTCATTGAGAATCAAACTGCTGGCAGTTGGCAAAATTAGCCTACAATACTGCATTCTAACCACTGTGCCACCACAGCTCCTAATTCTCTTTATTCCATGTATAGAAGTGGAAGTTCCAAAAAGTAGCATCAGATATATGATGATCATACAAAACACAATACAATTAGTTTCAGAGAGAGAATGCCATACACTAGCTAAAAAGACACACAAGCAAACATTAGCCTAAGAGAAGGCAATGCCTAAAAGAAGATTGCCCCAACTGCAAAGAATCACTGATATACAACTTTAATTAGTTGTGCCATGCAATAAAGAGCATTCTATACTGCAGCAAGATGACAAAATGCACTATGAATAGCAGAGGTCTTTTCAATGAATTTTTAAAAAACATAACGCTTGAAGGAAAGTTGTTTGTATTTTGTTTGGGCCTGGTTCCATTTAATTCTGATCATTATATTAAGTGGGATAACCAAAGATCAAACAAGCCATTTAATTGGCAGAAATAGGAACACAAATTCTGCATTAGCAGTATAACATTAAAATGTAAGTTGCAAATAAGAGAAACCTGGAAATGCGTTGTGCAAAACTGGCAGAGATAGAGGCAAAACAATTTGCCTCAATAATCTCTCTCAAATGGGGTTGTGTTTCGTCTGTCCTACAGCCAAGAGTAGACAAGAAGTTGGTTAGAAAATATTATGCAGGCGTTCAAGTCTGCTGAATATAAAGTGTTATTTCCATGATGTGGAAAGAGTTCACAGACATTATTTCACTGACACTGATTGCAACTTTTGAGAATTTCTGGAGGGTGAAGCCTTGAGGTGGAGAAATATTGTCTCCTTTTAAAAAGAAGGCAATGTTCATCTATCATCTTCAATTAACACTTCAACACCATTAGTCATGCTAAAACTAAATGTGGTATTTCCAAAGATGACTGGCCAAGCCAATTAGCATGGAATAACTTGGCACCTGTTGCACAAATATGTGTAAGCACTGCAGTTGTTGCACTACTTACCGGTACTTTAGGCTTGTGCAGTTTACACTTAACATTGTGCTTCAGCAGTGCACTTCCTTTCATAGTTTAAGATTGACAGTTTTTATGGATTCGCATAACATCACACAAGGTAGGGAGGTTTTGTTCCAGCATTTCCCAGGTGATTGTGTCTATGACAAATGACTTCAGGGAGGCCTTTAATGTGTCTTTGTGGTGTTTTTTCTGCCCTCCGTGTGAGTGTTTTCCACCAGAGAATTCCTTGAAAAGGAGTTGCTTGTCTACCTGTTCATCCAGCATATAGATGACATGACCTGCCCTCTGGGTCTATGCTCTCATCAGCAACGTGTGGACCAATGTAGTCATTCTCTAGAGAGAACTTCAGTGTCTGGTACTTTATCTAGCCACCTGATACCTAATATTCTGCAAAAACAAGTCATGCGGAAATGATTGAGGTGTCTTAACATGCCTTTGGTACATTGTCCATGTTTCACATGCAGACTGAAGGATAGTGAGTAACATGACTCCATAGACCTTCAGTTTTGTGGCTGGACTAATTCTTTGCAGTTCCCACACAATGAAACAGTCTGCTAAAAGCAAAACTTGCCTTTGCTATTCTGCAGTTAAATTCTGTAACAATGGTCACTGCTTGAAAGAGGGTGCTGCCAAGGTAATTGAATTGGCCCGCTGCCTGTAGCTTCTGTCTTTTAATTGTGATTGTGGACACTATGAGGACCAAGCTGGTGCATAACTTTAGTCTCTTGAATATTGATGATGAATCCAAAGTTGCCATAAACCAGAACATTTGCCCTGGAGAAAATGACTCCTGATGGTGCAGTGTTGCAGCGTAGAGTTTGATCCTGATGGCGTTCAAGGTTGACTCAGCCTTCCATCCTTCCAAGGTTCATAAAATGAGGACCCAGACAATATTTCTACATTGTAAACCACTCAGAGTGCTGTAAAGCACTATGGGGCAATATATAAGTCTAAATACTATTGTTATTGCTATTTATGCATACTAACTTGCATCTCTGGCTATGAATCAGCATTAAGGATGCAGTCATTGGCAAAGAGAAAAGCTCCCAGAGCAGTTTCTTTATTTTGGAAAAGCCTGAAACCTCCTCAGGTTGAAGAGCTTCCCAACCACTCTGTATTTAAGGTTAATTCCAGCAGCAGTGTCCTAAAATGCATATTTCAGCATGGCAATAAACTTCATGCAGAACAATGTAGGTCCCAGCACATAGCCCTATTTAGCCCCATTAGTGACTGGGAATGCCTTAAAGGATTCTCCTCCATCCAGCACTCTGGCCATCATGCCAACATGGATCTGCCATACCATCTGAATGCATTTTGGGGGGCAGCTGAACTTTTACGCGATCCTCCACAGGTATTCATCAGGTCAACAAAGGTTATACAGAGTTTATGATTTTGCACCTGACGCTTCTGAAGTTGGCACATCGCAAATGTCATGTCAATGGACTGACAACTTTTGCAGAAGCCACACTGACAACAGGCTGAGCTCCACATGAATGACCATGTGATTCATAGCAGAACTCTTGCAAGAATTTTTCCTGTGATGGAAAGCAGCAAGATTCCTCAGCTGTTGTTGCATACTTGTTGATTAACCTTCTTCTTGTAAAGGTGAATAATGGGTGTATCATAGGAATGGATACATGCATCTGAAAAACTAGAATAACTTGGTTGAGTTTTTTCTATAAATATCAGATCATTGTAGATTACTGCAGGTTTGATGTCTGCCCTTGGGTCTTTTCCGCTGGATAGCTTTCATGATTTTAGCTACTACTAGTAAAACGTCAAGAAAACTATAGGTTGTAATTTTGATTCACATACTAATTGGACTTAGGTCAAATCCAGAAGGCCAGGAATATTTTGGAAAATATTGATGAAAACCACTCCCTTTAGACAAACTTTTAAGCCTAGGAATACTTACAGCAGAAGGGGGAAGGGACTTACTTTTTTTTAATTACTTTGTTGTACTTTATAATTGATATTGTGCCTGTGTCACTTACTGAGATGTGTTATCACCATCTCAAATAACCACTTAAGCAATTTAAAATAATTAAACTACTTAGGCCACTTAACATTTTCTAACCTTTCAAATGCTGCACAAAAACAACCTTTGTTGTTTTCAAACTGGGAGATAAGTGTACATTCTTAGGAAGGTAGTGTGCAAGACATAATATTTTGTGGTAGAAATATTAAACATTTCTCACAGTAACTTGCTCTTCCACCTGTTAAGAATTTCCACTATTTCTATCAAATCTTAAAACTCTGCTTTTTCTTACACAATGACCAGTAATTGTTATTAAACCTCTGTTTATTTCTGAATTACTACTCCAAATATAACCCCTTTATTAATCTCCAAGGAAGCAAAAGGAGACATGTCCTATGACAATAAAACTGATATTATGTGCCATGCATGGACTTTAGGCTTCTCCCTCTTTTTTCCTTTCTCCTCAGTTGCCCAAATAGTCTCAATTTTAATAAAGTTCTAAGATTTTAGACAATCAAATATTACTAGTATAATTTGGCTTTGTAATTGCCCTACTCTGGTTAACTGCAGTAAGAGTGGAGTGGAGTGGAACGGAACGGAACGGAACGGAACGGAACGGAACGGAACAGAACAGAACAGAACAGAACAGAACAGAATAGAATAGAATAGAATTTTTGTTTTGACCAAGAGTGATTGGACACACAAAAGATTAGTCTTTGGTGCATACAAGCAACAAAGTGATAAATCATAAATAATAAGATACAACCATAAATAATAAGATACAAACAGCAAAGTGATAGTCATAAAATACCAATAGGAATAGGTAATAGGAAAGATGAGAAGGATAATAGAATATAGTCCTACTACATGGTTAGATATTTATCCTCTGGCACTAATACAATCCCATCTTAACCAAATGACCAGCAAGTGAAGGATCACTGGATGTTCCAATTCACTTGAACCAGGAAAGTCTGTTCTATTTTAGCTGAAGTCCCAAGATCTCTATCCAGTCATTGCTCACTTATACATATTGGATAGAGTAGCTGATTTTTAATTGATGTTACTTTCCTATATGAAAATTCTAGAACCATTCTTAGTTTCTACATTCATCTGTGGTTTTTAATTAAAAATACAGAAATTAAATATGTTTTCAATATGTATGATGCAAAATACATATGCCCTGATATCATCGTCTCTCAAAGTACACACTTCTGAATGTATTGCTTTCCAAGGTGGCATTTCTGAGCTTAGTTCAGAGAAAGATTAAATCCAAAGCATAATCATTTTCTACCCTACACACTAATTTAGCTGATATGGATCAATTCATGGAACACTTCACAAAGAACACATTTCTCAAGCATGCTATTAAAAATACTACCTGATCATCACCCAGTGGAAATATTCGTCAAAGTAGGAACTTTTTTTCATTAGAGTGGGCAGAAAGAAGCAAATCAGAGTACAACCTCACAGCTAGCAATCCATAAAACAGGGATGAAGAACTTCAAGCTTACATGTTTCAAGTGGCCTCCCAGCTGGCCCTTCTGAAGCAAAACACTCCCTTCTCTCCCATTGCTTTTTCTTTTCCCATAATGGCCCTCCTTTATTCAGTCTACTTGCTTACCCCCCCCCCCACACACACACACACACACAAAATGACTGAAGTCACTCCTGCCCATGTTCCTGTGAGGATATCAGAAGGATTCATTTTATTTTGACTGTTCTGCTGCTTCCTATCTCAAAGGGGAAGATTGAGAAATGGGCAAAGCATAGCAATGGTGGAATGATGACGGGGATAGGGTGAGGTCTGGCCTGCTGGAATAGATATGTTGACTGGATTTGGCCCATCATCTGGATCCATCACCTCAGTGCTGACACGGGAGACAATTTCTCCACAACACTTCCCATTAAATATAGAATGCATATTGGAAAATGAGGAGCTGCAGAAGGGATTGCATCCCTGAAATTCCCTTCCAGCCCAAGCAGTGAAATCCTGACAAAGAGTGCTCAGAGATACATTCTCTCTGCAAGTAAGTCCATTACAAGATATTCATAACTTTGCCCGTGACAATTAATGCAGTTTTAATAAGACTCTTATCAGTATGACTCAGTGAATAACTAACAAGAGATGAATCTGCTTTAATTGGTGTCTCATTTTCTTTCCATTTGTCCTTCGGTAGGCATTAAGAACCTGACCCCAGGCGATCCACAGTGCAAGCAAGCTGTTCACTGTTCTTCTCCTGCCTGCTTTTTACTCCAGGGGAACTATAGCATTGCCTATTGCTTACCATAAACCCACATTCTTCCAGTTTTCAGTCAAACAGGAACGCCACTTCCACAGAGTAGTAACTCCACACTGACACATTCACTACTGTTTCTCAATTTTTATGACATCATTTGTTAAATACAAATATATTAACCCAAACTATAATAATTCCTGTCATGATAATTAGAATTAGGTCAGATTGGGCCTTATACAGTCTAGTCCATAGAAACCAGGATCTACCACACTCAAGATCATTGACCACTCACTGAGGTTCCACACTTAACCCATAGTTTCCTTCTGTCACCAGTTGGATGCCCTCTAAAATATCTTTGTTTTCCCTGCTCAAAATTCCAACAATATATGAAAGAAAACAGTCTGCTTCTCCTTGGCCCAAATAAGTTGTGGCAATTTATTTCAACTTGGAGCTCAAGACATTCAGATTCATAATTTTTTTTAGAAGGGTACCTCCAATTAATTAGAAACAACTGGGATTTTTTTTTCTATAAAAGGGGATGATGTTTGCAACCAAGCAGCAGAGGTGAAGCCTCCCAGTCAAGAGTAGAGAAACTGAATCTAAGCTGCTTTAAATTCAGATTTCTGGAGGGGAAAAGGAGAATACTTTTAACTTTTTTACAGGGACAGGATTTACAAAAACCATTTCCTTTCTGTAGGAATAAATCTTTCTACAGATTTATGAAAATAAGTTTTTAAGACATAGTCTTTATGAATTTGGGATGGTATAAAAATAAAATCTTAAGCCTCTCTTTTTTGTTTAATGGGCAATGCCAGAGAAACAGCCAACAATGCAGAGATTTTCTTTAATAGGAAAATCCCAAATTAGAGAAGATTAAGCCCAGAGGTTTTAGATCAAGACCCATTTGCATTCAGGTACATTTTTTAAAAAGAACTGGAATGTTCTACAACTTTTTTGTCTGTAGAGAGAGTTAGATTATAATTTCAAGCAAGAATCCCTTCCAGGAAGGATTGGGATAGATAGGACCTGATAACTGTTCCCTCTGATCTGACAGGCATTCCACACAAATGCACACACACACACACACACACACACACACACACACACTGATGATACATCTCCACTGTTTGAGAGTGATAAAATGTAGAAAAGGATCCACTCACGAAAAATGCATTATGTTCTTCAAAGGAGGCCCACTGAGAAAATATCTCCCGCTACTAGTATATGGGATTATTCAACCAGCTGTGAAAACAAAACTGTTTCTGACAGGAAATCTTGTAAAGTTTTTTTTAAAAAAAAAAACTCATACTATTTCAGCTAGATTTTAATATCTGATTAGCTTTGTTCCTTTCCTTGTTCCCTCCTTCACAACAGCCATTAAGAACATCAGAAATGCATCCTGAGTGTTTTGACACATATACACACCGAATATATCATCCAACAGCTAAACAGAAAAGAATCCAAGATTAGTCAAGCAGCCAGTTACAGAGAAAGTGCAAAATGACATTTTGAAAAGCTAATGGTAAATCCATTCTCTAAACCTTGTTACAAGACATTGTAGCCTACCTGTCCACATTGTAAGATTACTCATGTGGTTGCGATTGCACATTCATGCATATTAATCTATATACAATTTTTTATAGGGGAGGATAGAATGTGATAGGCAGCAAGTGTGTCACTAGCCAAATATACCACACAGCACATTATGCATCACATCAGTGCCCTCAGTTGCTGCTAAGAGCAGCACATGATTTGTCCTGTGACTTTAAAGAGGGGGAAAAAAAACAGGGAGGAGGGAGAAGAAGGGAGAGGAAGAGAGAGGGAGAGAGGCAAGAGTGAACATTTTATTTCCTATTATTTCAAAGGGTAAAATGAAGCTCTAAGCCTCATCACCACAGCTTAAAGGTCAATAGCAGCATGAAGTGAAATTTGCATTCTTTTCATTTTTAACATGCTAGGGGATAAATCAGCTGCTGTAATCGCTATTGCAAAAATGGAATGAGTTGCTTCTCCCCCACTCCCAGAAATAATGCCAACTCCTCAGGTGGGAAAAGAATGGTGGGGTTTTTTTTTTCTGATCGCACTTTAATTCTCCAGTTATGCGAGAACAAAATACTTTAATTAACATGTAGTAGTCCAAGGAACTGTAGAAATTAAAGAACTCTTACAATAATTTAGCATCTAATCCAGGAACCTCATCCCCGCTACCTGAAAATAGCACTCACCTGTGCTAACAAAACCTGGGATGGAAATACTCATTTATGAAAAGCCCTTTTTAAATTTAGAAAGAAGAATTCAATTAAATTGTCCAACCATCCCATGAAAATGGAAGACAATATTTTTCAGCCCGAAGCATCATTTGGTATTCAGCCAATAACTGGAGGCCTCATAAACACATAACTCCCTATCTCTCAGTAAAATATCCCCCCTCCATTGGAACCACAAAACTTTGCTCTTCATAAGGGCAATTGAGAGTGGGGAATCAACATGCCTCCCTCATTAGGAATGTTGCTTAAGGTCACTATTTTCCTGCTGCCAATGGCAATGGGATCTATGACAACTCACCACGGCCATCTCACCACAGGGCAACTCACTGCAGGAGAAGAGTTACACTCAAAGAAATGGTGGAATAGAATCATTAAAGAAAGGATGCAAAAGGAGGAACAAAATGAAATGTGAGTGGCAAAAATTAAAATAATTTTTATTTATTTTAAAAAATTAAACAGAATTTTTAAATTGTCCCACAACAAGTTATCTCACAGTGAGTTGGCCAGGGCGAGTTGTCCTGCGCCAAGATCCCCATGGTGAATTGGCTTAGTGAGTTTGCCACAGCAAATTGCCTCATTCCCAGCAGCCATGTTGAAAATTTATTTTATTTATGTATGAAAATTAGAATTGTAGGCTAATTCTACTGACTGCCAGAAGTTCGAACTGACCGGCTCAAGATTTACTCAGGTTTCCATCCTTCTGAAGTCAGTAAAATGAAGACCCCAATTTTGGGGGGCAATACACTGACTCCATAAACTGTTTGGAGAGGGCTGTTAAGCGATAAAAAAAATCTAAATGCTATTGTTATTTCTATACAGTCACCCAATTCACTCTTAATGACCCCAGGCACCTTAAAAAGACAAAACAACAATCAGATGAGCTACTAGATGGGCTCTATGTCACTCTAGAATCCCTAGGCCTATTAGCAGAATAATGTTTTCAGCACATTGTGAAAGAGTGTCAACATGGAGGGCAATCCTATCTCTATAGGGATGATGTTCCATGGACACCCCCAAAGCAGGGGACAAGGGCCAGACCTATCAACACTGAGGATGATCACAGAGGAAGGAAGTGAACCAGGACAACACATTGTTCTTCACTCCCAACCCCTGGATGATCTGGAGCAGGCCCATGGAAGTCTTGGTTTCCATGAAATCCTGATCTACCTCTGATCCAGAGATGGGATTCACTTATCTTCCTACCGGTTTGCAAATGGGAGTGCACGCACCAGCTGAATCCCATCACTGCTCTGACCCCACCACCAGGGATGGCAGATTGAAGTCCCCCAAAACTATAACCCTAGGGAAATCCACTGACAGCCCTCTAGTGAGGACTAGTCACCTGGATAGGATGACTGGTATAACAGCAGCAATCCCATCTGATCTCTCAAGTCTAAGAAAAGGTGACCTCTCACAATCAGGCATTTATGGAACCATGCCTCTAGAGACTATCAGAAATTCTCTGATTCTCTGACACAGCTCTGGCCAGGCTCAGTAGTCTAGGCTGATGCCATACTTGATAACCAGCTGAACACATTTGTGAGAAAGCAATGTCTTCCTCTGGGCCCTGCCAGGTCTCCATGATACAAATCAGATCATTCTTCTTTGCAAGAATCAAATCAGTAATGCCTAAAGGGGAGCTGAGAAGGCACAGAGAAAGCTCTCAGACACCCCTTCCTAGGAATTTTAAAAATTGCTTTTTTATGATTTCCAGAAAAGGAAATTATTTTTCAGTGCAGTGGAGCCCCTTTAATTGGTTCCCATATCATAAGAAATCAAAATATAGTTTTCTTTGTGGCATAACAAGTTGTGTGAGCCCTGCTATCATGCTTTATTTTTTAAAAAAAATCACAATTAAGCAAATGAGCTGAGTTCAACCTCGGATCACAGTCTATTACCACCTACTGTAATAATCCTTTCCCCAACAATTCCCCATGCCTAATCAATCTTAAACAGAAATGTAAAACAGCTATAATCTAGCATTTCCAAACCCTCTTTGCTCAACATCCCAGCAGGTTTTAAAAGAAGAAAACAATTGCAGAAGAGTTTCTACTTAGTGGTTCCTTTTCTGCTCATCCCAAAACTAACATTCAAAGGTAGACTTTGCCAAATGTCTTCAAAGTGACATAAAGAGAAAATCAAGGGATTCAAGACCTTGAGTTTTGATCTAGGCCTACCAAAACATTGGAAACTCTGACCCAAACCTAGTGAAAAATTAGAAATTCTAAACTTGGCCTAGCAATTTTGGTTCCAGGTAGAAAATATCTATATCCCAACCTTCAAAATATATCACTATCGTCAAAAATGTATCCCTGATATTCATCTGCACATATATGTAGATTTAATTTTTTCAATCTGTCTGTTGTCCAGAACAAGATGGGGAAAAGTTTGGTAACCCATACAATCTGAGCTGCCTGGAATCTAAATTAATCCCACATATTCTAATTCCAATACAGGTACCATGATCCAGATTGAGAAGCTAGCAATAATAACATGCATTATTGAATTACTTTGAACATGCATCCCAAGGAAGAGCCAAAAGAAATAAATAACACAGCATAAGGCATATGGAAAGTAATCTACCCATTCAGGTGATTTGAAATTAGAGAGGGGATGACATGGAGTTGTCCACATAAGAACCTGACTTTGCATACTACTCCTTATCTAAAAAGTCATAGGATTTGCTTTGCTTGAAGTATCTCTCTCTAGGTGTCACCACACTTACAGCCATTGGTTGCCAACCTATTCATCATGGGATACTTCCTAACAAAGAAAATAATACTCCAAGCCTTGCACATTAAACATTATGATGTGGATTCTTTAAAAAAGACTTTCAAAATTAGGGATAATAGATTGTGCCTCTCCAATATACAGTAAATCTATCCTCCTTACTTAACTATGTTGTTTTATTTATTTATTTATTTGCTACATTTATTATGACCTCCCACTTCAAAAGACTGTAAGTAGCTTACTCAATTAAAGTATAAAATTAAAACTATTAAAAATATAACAACAATGCATAACAGACTGGGTAAAAAAGCAACCATAATCAGAGGTGGTTTCCAGCAGGTTCTAACCAGTTCTGGAGAACTGATAGCAGAACCGGTTTGGAGAACCGGTAAATGCCACCTCTGACTGGCCCGCCCCCATCTATTCTCTGCCTCCCAAGTCCCAGCTGATTGGGAAGGAATGGAGATTTTACAGTAAACTTCCCCTGCCACACACACCAAGCCACACCCACCAAGCCATGCCCACAGAACCGGAAGTAAAAAAAATTTGAATCCCACCACTGGCCATAACAATAAAAAAAGCATGACAGATGTTCCACAAACACAATAATCCTAAACCTAGGAACAGAGTGAGATCTTAAGGGCCTTCACAAACCCAGGAAAAAGTGGGCACCACAATATTTCTGGAGAGATCCTATTCCAGACAATAGGGGCAATGACAGAGAAGATTTGCTTTTTTGATTCCATAAAATGAGAACAATATATTGAAGGGATCTGGAGTTCACCCACTCTATCCAAATGTACCAAGCCGGCAGAAATAATTGGACAAAGGGGATCCCTAAAATCCTATAAAATTTCTATATTCCTTGCATTTTACATAATGAATATTAATAAAGAGATCATGTGATGATACATTTTGCATAATTTTATCTTTTCAGTGTTCTTTCCAAGACAGGGGAAGAATCATACATTAAGGAAAATACAACTACATTAAAAGAAATGTATTCATACAAAATTGGCAACAGCTATTTTGGTGGGCAGTTAGAGAGTTCAACAATATATATTCTATGGGATTTGACACCAGTTATTTGGTTATATGGGTTCCATTAACCTCATAAATTGTTTTCTATCCTTCTATTCCAAGAAATATCACTCTAATGATCCAACCAAACTCCCATACCATGGAAAGATGAAAGAGGAATACAGTATTTTCCCTACTATTAATCTAGTCTGCAATAGACTATTATGCTCTGTCTTCAAAAATTGTCAAGAGAAAGATTGGGGAGATAACATGACTGACATCAAATTGTAGGAGGTAATTTGACAGATGAGTACTATTCAACCAGCATTATGCAATACAAGCTGAGCTTCATAAAATATATTTCTATGTCACCTGCTATTGATATCATAAGTGTCAAGTGGGGCTCCATTGGGCTTCATGCTTAGGCCAGTGCTATTCCACACCTTTTAAAATGTCCTACAAGATTGAATGCAGGATGCTTATCAAATAGCTCACTTGAGGTTTTCAAATGAAGATTCCAGGAACAAGCAGATGGTTAGACTAAATGACCTATATGATCTCCTTCCACTCATATTTTATTATTTACTTCCATTGTATTTGCTGTGAAGTAACCTAATTCTGGAACCAAAAAAGTGTATAGGAAGTGCTAGACCTTTCTATCCACAATTTACTTCTTCCAGTATCAAGTTCGGATTCCAGAAGAAAGCTCTTCAACGAGAAAAGTGCTCAAGAGTTATATTGCTGGAGACAATCCAAAAATACGAAGGAGGTTCAGCAGCTACCCTTACTCATGCATCCTTCATTTGTTCTCAAACCTATCTCCCCTCCAAGCAAAGTCTAGTCTAAACAAATGACTTTGCTGCCTTCTTGTGGATTTTGAGCATCAGTCTCTCATCCCAATTTTACCTGCCTCTCAAAAGCTTCAGTCTGTTTTTCAGAAGGCAGAGTTTCAGTTATTATTCATCTAAGATAATATTCTGTGATGAAATTTGATGCTGGAGCCAAGCAGTGAAGTCAAATAAAAGTGACCAAGTTATCATACTTGTAAAACAGGAATACAGTTTATGTAGCATGGTGCATTCCATTTCATTGCTTAATTTCCATCTGCTGGGGGATTGGGCAGTGAAGCAACCAACAGGACAAAAAACAGGACAGTTGCATAAAACCTGACCAATAATCCACAAAGCTCCATAGCCTGTCTCTATTACACCAGTGTAGACAAATATCAATCATATCAATAGAGACAAATATAACATCAACACAGAACAATAAAAGTGCCAGATGCTAATTTCCAACCTCCCTGAAAAAAATGTAGCATTGTACCATATTATTTCAAAATGTGGTAGCTACTTTGCTAGATTTGGGATCAAATTGATAAGGGCCCTTAACTCCTGCCTAAATTCCTACCTTGAACATTGATCAAGAATAGGGAAAAAATATATCCAGAGTCTTTCACTTGTGCAATTTATAATTTTGATAAAAGCCACTTATCAAATCAAGATCAGAAAAAGGACTGATTGGGAAAAGTGTTGATTGGTTGATCTTTGAAGAAATTGCAGTAGATCGACAATGGATTCTGACTTTTAAGCATAGGAAGAAAATTGCAAGGTTAAAAACAAAGGCATTCGCAATCTTCCTCTGCTTTTGACCTCCTCAGTTTACATGTAAACATTGATTTACATGGTGTTTACATGGTCATTACTAGGTGTTTGCACAGGTCTACTACGATATTTAATGTTTGGTGTTTTTAATGTTTTTAAGACTTTTGATGGTTCAGACTGAAGAAGTCCATTTCAGCCTTGTGCTTCTCAACTCATTGACTCATAAATAGGAATATGTGGAGAAAATCAAGAATATTGACAGGACTTTTAGAATTATAGTCACCACCTTGAGTGAAAAAAAATCAATGTAGCTGATCATTTGAAATATTGAATTATTGGAAAGGCTTCCCCGTTTATGAGAACTAGAGCAATTGCTTCTCCCTATCACCCCCTCCCCCCAAAAGCCTTGCCAATGTTAATGAAAATAATCTCTGAAAGGCAAAAAGAACAACTGTTAAGATATGAACCCAGACTACAAGCTTTCACCGTGTAAATTTGGCATTTAATATGTTAATTAAGAAGGATCGGGTAAATGTTTATGCAAAAAGAAAAAAGAAAACAGGCTAGAGTCTAGTACAGAAAATCAAACACAATATGCTTTTTTTTAGGATGGAGTAATACAAAAAGGCATTGTCTCATAAGAAGATAACAAAAAAAAATTGGGTCAGCCCAATATGTAGGGTTATAAGACTGCTTCTAAAACCACCAAAAATAGTTTGCTATACAGCTCAGGAAGGTTGTCATTTAAGTGACATCAGAAGGAAAGATTGGCAAAATTAGAGCTACATCTTGGCAGATCTCTAGCCAATAATCATTAGACCAGCAATAGGCTTATGACTCAAATTATTTAAAAGAAGCAGCAATAAAATAATTGCCCCAAGTCTAAATTGCACTGACAAAATGAAGGGTTAGGCATAATAATTAGAGTTCTATTTTCTATTGAAGGATTATGAGTTTTCTCATAGTTCTGGCTTTCAAAACAGTCAGCTTTTAGAGACTATAATTCTGACAAGATGTCTTTACTAATATTTTTACTATTAATCCAATTTAGAAGGCCACTGATTAAAGCCACAACTCAAGAAAGTGTACAATAAAATTTTAAAATATCATAAAAAGACAAAATCAATGCGATATTAACACTGTATTGGGAAATAAGCAGGATTTAAATATGGTCATTCAGAAATTATGACCCAGGATTTGAAAAAAAACAAAACCCCTAAATGTCCAAATGTTGGTTTTTAATTAAATCACCACCAAAAATGCTTCTTGGAACGAAAGAAGAAACTTGCCTCTTCAGGAATGGCCTTTTAAATTTGGCCATAAAAAACTGTATTTTTGTTTATTGAATTTTACAGCTTAATTTAGAAGCACATTTTCCCAGATACTCCTTTCTGTCTTACTTTTAAGTAAATTGCTTCTTAGACCAATTTCTCCATCTGCATCAATGGCGCTTTTATCATCCCAGGCTGAACGGATATGGACGATGCAAGCAAGCATTAGCTCTCTCCCAGTGGATTCCCTTTGTTTATTTCTTTTCTGCCAACACTTTCTTTGGAAAGCATCTCAACAGGAGATGGGGGGAAGGGGCCAGCTTTACCTTCAAGGCCGGCTATACCTTGGCAAACTTTTGAATCTTGAAGCAATCAAGAGATTCAGCTACTGAAAAATAATGAATGAAATACAGATATATAGATACATAGACACTGTAGTGTATATACTGTAGATATAATGCCACTGTGTCTGTCCCATTTTATCGACTCCAAATGGGAGACAGTCTCAACTCTATTCATTTACTGAATGCAAGGCAGTAGGTTCTTATAGATGTAGGTTCCTAACTCAGAGAACTACTATCTTGCATAAGTGAGTTGAGACCTTATTGTAACAGAAACATCTTATACTAAAAGGCAAGACTTAGTCTTAGATAAGACTAAGATTGTGTCCCAACTTGCACCCTAACCATGACATAAATATGTCCTGGTAACATTTCCTCATATCCTTTCTTTCGTCCTCAACCCGCAAGCAAGACAGGCTTAAGCTGATCACAGTAGCACCAAAATTAAGGTAATATTTTCCTCCTTATTCCAACATCATTGAAGAACGGTTTCAAGGTATGTAAAATGTGGTAATTTTAAGGGGTCCTTGGTGCTCTCTGAGCTTGGTTATTCTCTTGCAGACATTTCATTACCCAAACTAGGTAACTTGCTAGCCTAGCACTGATAATGTTACCTAGTTTGGGTAATGAAATATCTGCAAGAGAATAACCAAGCTCAGAGAGCACAAAGGACCCCTCATTTCAGAGCTACAAATATTCACTATCTAGTAAGTTTCTCATCCATAACCTTGAAGGGAAATCAGATGAGTACAGTGATGAAAAATAGTGACAATACAGGTAAATTAGGGATTAGCAATAGGAAGGGAAAATTTCATGCAAGCATAGCTTCCTGTCAATTCAATATGAGTGGGTATCAGTCAGTGGTGGGTTGCTCCCAGTTCTGTCCGGTTCTTGCAAACCGGTAGTAAAAGTGGTGGGAGGCTACGCCCACCCACCCGGATGTCATAATGGACGATCTGCGCATGCGCAGAAGCGTGGGCACATACATGCTCCCATTGTGAACCGGTAGTAAAGGTAAGTAGATCCCACCCCTGGTATCAGTAATATATAAGAAAAGCACTCAATAATAAGAAAAGTCCCTATGAAAATGTGGAAATAACAGCAAAGTATTTAGTAAAAAAAGAGCAAGACAGTGAAGACAATTTTGGTAATCTCTGTGTTCTTAAGAGGGGCCTGCTTTGAAACATGAACTTGTTTCCTATTTAAAAGATCTTAATTTTCCCAAGATAACTAACCAGTCACCCAAAGAGGCTAACATTCCAGCAGCTGTTCATCAGAAACCAACTCTTGACTCTATAGGTCAAGAATGTTAGTAAGTCTTTTCTACTTCTCAGAGGTACCATCAGCCTTGTACGTTCATACATGTACCCACACGTACCAACCTGCACAAATAGCAAGTAACCGGATCCATCAGTGTTGACTACCTAGGTACCCAAGGGCTCAATAAGTACCCAAATCTTAGGGAATTGTGGACACAGCATCATCAGGAACACGTGAGTTATTCTGACATTTACTCAATGTTGCACTAGATGCATTTGGTTATGGATGGGAATTGCAGCAAAAACAGTTTTTCTGAAGGATTGTGTTAGGAAAAGATTGCAATACAATGAAAGTAGGAGTGTAGGGTAAAAATGCTTTGGATGACTATTCACTTTCCAAACAATAAAAGCAGTATCATAAAGAGTAACAACCTTATGATTCTCAAGTTCCTCTTTCCTGTGTAATTGAGCTCATATCCTAAGGTAACTTATATGTGCATTTACTTGCACATAAAGTACTTTACTTTATCAGTGTACATGGGACACTGATACTGAATGGGATTGTGAAAGTCTCAAGACACTCACAAGAAAGTCAAGGCCCTGGTGTTGTACAAATAGAAAAGAGGGAATGAACTGATGTTTTAGGGCAGCAATATCTTACAAGCTGCCTCACCTGGAGGACAGGCATTAAGAGTAATTGCCCAGCAATGCCAAAAAATATTGGATACTAGAAGTGCCTGATCACTGGCAACAAATCAGATTCATAGCAATATAGGGTAACTTTTGATGTCCTCAAATAAGAAAAAAATACTCTCCATTGTCCACATTTTGAATAGGGAGGACCATTGATTTGAAAGAGGAGTAAAAGAATCCATCTATGTTAGAATTGAACACCCATCCCTCAACAGAGGGGGAGGAATAAGACACCACTTATCTCCATTCTACAACACAGATCCAAGAAGATTCCACAACCAATTGCATCCTGATTCAGGTGACCCTGAGGGCACAGATTAAAACCCCAGGTGGCCTCAACAGCTCTCAGAAAGATTTCTAGCAACCAGATAAATACAATCCTTCCATCTCCCACTCACCCCTATCATTCTCTCAGAATCTATCCTTCCATCTCCCCACAATCAGAACTCATGAAGCTTCTTGGATGAGAAGCAAAATGTTTTCTTCTTTTCTTCAGTCCTGTTGCCTTTTGAAAAAACACCTTTGAGACAACTATGACCTGGATGACTGCAAATCTCCACAGATATTTCTTCATAGAACACAAATGTTCTGCCTATGTAAGACTGCAACTCAAGTATTTGTTACAATTTTCATAGAGTGTTTTATATGCAAGTAGAAAACAGGTATTATAATTCCAATTAAAATTGAATCCCTTTTTTCAAGTGATTTCAAACATATCTCTTCATCTCATACTTTCATACTTTCATGATGTTCCCCTTCACATCCCTTGGTGAAGCCAACATACTTAATCTTTTTTGGTCTCAGCAAATGGCTTTTAAGTTCCTCTTGTTTGCTCTAATTTATATTATTTTAATTATTGAATAGGCCTCTCACTCATTGCCTGGAACATTAACGCATTTTTAAAAGGGACCAGGAAAATCAAACTCCATCAGTGATCTGTTTTTCTGTCTCAGCTAACAGCCTTCAGCTCTCCCAGGAGACCAGGAGTTTTGCTGCTGCTTGCTGGGTAAAGGAATTGAGAAAGGGAGGGGAATGAGATTGTCAGGTGATGGGGGGGGACATGAAATTCAAAATGCCATGGAAATGAAGAAATACCATTTGCTAAGCTGAAATGGTCTACCTTTGGCAAAGAACACAGACGTGCCTCATAGATTTTATATTGCAGCTGCTTCATCATTCACATTCTGTTTACATTTATTTATGATGTCTCCCTGTGTGTGTTGCTGCCGATGGGCTTCTTTGTTCAAACAAACTTTTCAGCCTACAGAGGTTCCCCTGTATAAACAGGTACTCAGCAGGAAAATATGCTAATTATAAAATCTTCTGATTTCTGTTCAGCCTGGGTAGACATGGGAGCCAAAACTGAAACAGATGTTTCTTCAGAGCAAAATTTACAAAGATGGATATTTGGCTCAAAAACTGTAATTCTGTTATTTCTGAACCTGAATCAAAGTTCACCATTGCTGTCTTCAATAAAGTAAAATATATGCCGACGGAAAGGAGGCACAACCATGCATTCCAATTCTACCTTTCCAGTATGAATAGAATAGAATAGAATAGAATAGAATAGAATAGAATAGAATAGAATAGAATAGAATAGAATAGAATAGAATAGAATAGAATAGAATAACTTTAGTCACTTTGAATGTACACTAATCGGCATACATTAAAATGAAATTACATTGCATACAGGTCTCAAAGGGTCTCCACCTCTAATATAAACATAAACATGACAAGATAAATACATACATACATACATACATACATACATACATACATATGCATGTACCTACATATATTTATTTATGTGCATAACTTCTTTGCACTGACAGAAATGTTTAACCAGAAACTGTGATTTGCATAATTACAATACCAGCACAATCATATTGTAGGGTTATTGTGTGTTACAATCAGATCAAAAGAAGCAAATGTGCTTCAAAGAGGATATGGGCAATGCTTCTGGCAACTGCTGATGCCTCCTTAAAGAACTTGTATCTTTCCTTGAGCGTATATAGGAGTCACGCAGTCTCAGAAAAATACACAGGTTGTACCAAAAGTTACAACCCACAGATAATTTAGCATATAAGTTATATTAAATGTTCAAATTGGCTACATTTTCTCCTAAATACTTCCTTGTTTTGAACATTCCTAAATACAGTGAGGTTTTCTCTGAAAATAATATTAAAGAAACATATTGTGATTGGTCTATGGGGCCTGACTTATGGAACACCCTGTATATTTGAGTTAAAGAGGTATTAGGGAGGTGGCATTCAGATGTGATGACATTGTCAGCACCTCCTTAATTCAAATGTCTGTTTTCCTGGTATTGTGTATCTATTGTTCAAAAAATGCAGCTTCTTTAAAAAGGCTGTAACAAATGTAGGAATTACAAATGTCCTTTTCTATTTTGGATCAGAATAGCTGTACAGGAAATGCAAAACATTTCCAAACCAAAAAAAAAAAAGCCCATTCAGAATATTCCACTGGAACCTAACTTTGCCTTTATTCCAGTGGAACAAAAGTCAAAAAGTTTCAGATGATCTAGCTACAGGAACTTATTACAAGTTGCTTGCTCCTTTGTTTTTCACCCTAGAGCAGGGATCTCCAACCTTGGAAACTTTAAGACTTGTGGATTTCAGCAAAGCTGGCTGAGGAACTCTGGGAGTTGAAGTCCACAAGTCTTAAAGTTGCCAAGGTTGGAGACCCCTGCCCTAGAGCACCTAGAGTAGAGAAGATATAACTATTACCAGATGTCCAACTTACATTAAAAAAATGTTCAATGGCACATTTTTAATTTTAAAAAAACATTTTAAAAATCCTCCATCAAATAGAATTGGTACAGTTGAATCTGTTATTAGAAAAGACTTACTGTATCAAGTTCTAAACAGAAAATGTTTTTGCTCATTAATTAACCTCCATGCAGTGTGCAGTCAAACATTAACCTAGCACAAAGAAAACTAATATCTCATCAGTTAGAATTTAGTGGACATAAGTAAGCAGCAGCGGCTTCACTATGCCTTTTTCTGTAAAGGACAAGCAGAAGCAGCTAGTCAAACTGTGCACTTTGCTTTGATTTTCTTTCTATTGCAAAGAGGTCTTGCATTTTTAATGTATCCCGAAGGTCAACATCAGCAGGACACAGAAGCAAGCACAGAGTACGCACCTACATCAAAACTCAACAAATCAATCAAATGAACAATGTGGTTACACAGAGTACATGCCTACATCAAAGCTCAACCAATCAACCAAACCAACAATGTATCAATAGTCCTTGCATTTAACAACTTCAGCAGCAATACTTGTGTGTAATATCCACATCTTTGTAATACCTCAATTCATTCATTCATTCATTCATTTTGTCAACAAGTACAAGGAAACAAGTAACAGTATAGACATAGACATGGATACATATAAAAGGAAATAAATAAGCAAAGCATAGCCATAAACACATAAAATGAGTACATATAAATGGGGACAGTAGGACAGATATGGTGGAAACGCTGGGGCGCTTAGGCACGCCCCCTTAGGGAACTTTAAGAAATGTGAAAGGTCCATGGTAGACAGTTTAAGGTAAAAGGGATGGGGATTAGAGAGACTAACAGGATCAGGTAGAGTGTTCCAGACATTTACTACTGTATTGCAGAAGTCATATTTCCTACAATCAAAATTAGAGCGAATTACATTGTGTTTGAATCTATTGATAGCTCTTGTCGTATTGCGGTTGAAATTAAAGTACTCATTTATAGGTAGGACGTTTTGGTAAATAATCTTATGAACTAAGCTTAGGTCAGAACGTAGACAGCGTAGTTCAAGGCTATCAAGGCCTAAAATTTCAAGCCTGGTGGTATAGGGAATATATAGGGAATTTAGGAATTTATTAAATAGATTGTAACACACATACAGCCCACCCACTCATCCTCTGGAATGCTAACTTACCCATAGGAAAACCGTTTATAGCAACTCACCAGACAAGGTAACTGGAAAAACCAGCAAATTGTCATTTGCTTCTGGATGTCCAGGTTCTTAGGATATGTTCTTTTCCATCAGCACCTTACACATCACCCCATTCAGGCTAAAACCAAGAGCAACAGGGACTGTTTAGTCCCTGTTGATGGCTAAGTTGAGAAAAACAAGTCTGAAAAAACAATTTACCATATTTTTCAGAGTATAAGATGCTCCAGAGTATAAACTGTGCATTAGTTTTTGGAGAGGAAAACAAGAAAAAAAATTCTGCCTCTGCCTACCAGCATCCATTGATATTCATCTGTCTAGCATCCTTGCAGCAAACAGCCTGGTCAGCTTCAGCATGTTATCGCAGCCTGATTCAGCATGAGCAGCTGACTGGGGGTTGGATCGGCTTCCTGGGATGCCACCAATCTGCTCCTCCAGGCTGCGGGAATCGGCACAGCCCATCAGTACCTCCACGCATCACATTTTCGGCTGCCGCACACCCCATTTTTGGCTGGTTCCAGGCAGCAGAGATTGCTGCCACTGCCGATCCCCGTTGCTTGGAACTGGCCGAAAATGCAACACACAGAAGCCAAAAATGGGGCATGCGGAGACAAAAATATGATGCGCAGAGGCCAAAAACATGACGTGCAGAAGCGGCAATTGGCAGCAAAGTGTTGTGGCAATCCACACAGCCTAGAACAGGTCTAAAATGGAGCATGCAGAGGCCAAAAACGTGATGCACGGACGCCTAAAATGGCCACAGGGTGGGGGGCAGTGGGTGGGTGGGGCTTTGACAACATTTGGTGTATAAAACACACTGCAATTTTCACCCACTTTTGGTGGGGGAGTGCGTCTTATACTCCGAAAAGTACAGTAATCATAAGCCAGAAAACAACAGTCACATCACAGTACATAGAACACTTAAAACATCACTACTTATAATAGACCAATTTTGTTGTAACAATTCTAAAACCAGATGTGTTTTATTGGGGATTCATTACACTTGATATAGCTTTTTAAAGAAAGAAATGCTTGTTACATTTCCCCATAGCCAAGATTCCCATTTGTAGAAATTACTGTAATTTCATTCATCTGACAGCAGTTCTATCATCAACAATAAAAGATAAGCAGTGGAGGTTTTGTGGTTAATTTCAGGAAAGATCTTAATACTTGGAGGGAGCTATTGTTTTAGTGAATTTGCTTGCAGATCCAAGCTGCATTAACAAGCTTGATAGTTTCCCAATAACTGCACATTCCCATAATTTATATTTTTGTGCTGGCTAGCACTCATATTTTTTTACACAAAATATGCACTGTTACAAGATTTCCAACTGTTTCATCCTCAGGTTGGGGAAAGCTTTGTTAAACTAGCCTCCCCCAAACTGGTTCATGCAGGCTGGGGATGATAGGAATGATAATCTGACACATTTACAGGAGACCACGTTAAACCATTAACACTCAAAATAAATTTAAGAGAATGTCATATACAAAAATAAGACATGGAATTTCTACATATCGGAGGTCCCCTAAGCCACTTCGAATCATTTTTACATGACTGATGCCTTATTAGATCCTTTCCAATCTGTTGGCAAATCAAGCCTGATTTAGCTATTGATTACAACACATAAAATAATGTTGTTTTGCAATTTCATATCTGAGTTTTCTGAAAACTTTAGGATAACTAACAGGTACTCCTGATGATTTATCGCTGTTCATTTTATCAATTTTTCTAAAACCTGACATATACATTGAGGCAATCCTTAAATTTATCACTTCAGAAGACTACCTCAGATGTGTTTTTCCTCCATGACTTTTGCAGCAAAAGCTGAAGCAAAAAAATAATTTATTTTCTCTGCGGTGTTTCCATCATCACTGAATGCACATTTTACTCCCTGATGATCACAGCTACATAGCTCTCCTGCAGCTTTCTTGCTTCTATGACATAGGTTTTAAAAAAAAATTCAGTGATTTTGCTTATATCAGATTATGTCCTACGAATTCCATCCTGATCAAAATTATATGAAAAATCTTTATTTCAGAAATGTTTGCATTCCTTGCTGCTCTCCTGAGCTCAGAATTCTTTTACTATTTCATTATTTAGTCTATTATTTAGCCATGAGTTCTTGGGTTTAGAATATGTGTGTCTATTGACTGCCCATTATTTGACAGTATTTATGTGCTGCAGAAAGAATTTATGGAAGAGCAGGCACTTCTTGTTCTCCACTTAAGATTTAAACTGCGTATTATCTTCTTGCATCTTTTAATTTAACCAAGATTGAAAATTTAGAATTTCCTAAGTATAGGACACGATGGCTCAGTGGCTAAGAAGCTGAGGTCAGCAGTTCAGTGGTTCGAATCCCTAGTGCCACGTAATGGGGTGAGCTCCCATTACTTTTCCCAACTTCTGCCAACCTAGCAGTTAGAAAGCACGTAAAAAATGCAAGTAGAAAAATAAGGATCACCTTTGGTGGGAAGGTAACAGTGTTCCGTATACCTTTGGCATTTAGTCATGCTGGCTACATGACCACGGAGACGTCTTCAGACAGCGCTAGATCTTCGGCTTTGAAACAGAGATGACCACCGTCCCTAAAGTCGGGAACGACTAACACACATGTGCAGGGGGAACCTTTAACTTTAAGTATAGGGGGCTCTCAGATAGAAGCATTCCTCTCTCTCTCTCTCTCTCTCTCTCTCTCTCTCTCTCTCCCTCCCTCCCTCCCTCCCTCCCTCCCTCCCTCTCTTTCTCTCACACACACCCCACATGTGTCAATTCAACTGTGCAAACATGCTGTTGCTGTTTGCATAGCACATGAGCTTTTGATTAGGCTTACTATAGTTTAAAACTCAGATCACCATCATAATTCCTATTTTTGCTATGTTCCTTGGACTCTTGTAAACTGCATCTTTACATTTTAAAAAATGTTAGAAAAGAAAACAAATGCAAGTGCTTTTAACATCCATCCTCTTAAGATGGATGACTAGCTCCAGCAAGCCTCCGGTAAGTACCAAGATCAATTTCTGCAAGGTTATATCCCAGTATAGTCTTCTCTGACTGATATTATTTTTCCAGGGTAGAAAACTGAATTCTTCCCAAAGCTCACTTTCTGATCCTTTAACTTAGGAAGCCTCAGACTGAACTTGGAAGTTTCAGCAAGAGACACATGTTCTGGGCCTGTGAGTTACAATAAGTATTTTCTTTTGTTAGGGAACATTGAGCAATTGCAGCCTCCCTTTGATCCATGCAATATTCCTTATCTCCTCCCAGTTTGTTAAGCTTTCATTCTGGGAAATTCTAACACAATTTATGTCTGGAGCTTTCAGATACAATGTTATGCCACCGCATCGTATAGTAGCACAAGAGTCAACTGTCCAAAGGTTTGGGAGAAGAGACACAATCTTTTTAAAAAATCCTCAGAATAATCAGTCTTGCTGCTGTGCTGAAATTCTACCCTATGAAATAAATCAAGTGTCACTTATTGTATTAGATTTCTACCTTACCTTTTCCACTTAAACTGAGTGAGTTTTCCTGAGGGGACAGAGGTGTCCTTCAGCCTGCATCTCCCCACTCCTAGTCCACTTATTTCACCACACTGATTCGCCCAAGATTTTGAAATATGATGACCACTTTTAATGGGTCTGACTGACTTGTATCCTAAATTGCATCAACTAACCCATGCTACGAATTCTTTGACAATGGGAACTATACAACATGATACATGACAAGCACATGTTTAAAGTCTTAGAAACCAATGATCAATTAAGATCCACAAACGAACTGTCATTTTAACAATACACCCTTACCATGATAAGTGAAAAGGAAATTGCCTGTGTTCTAAATGATAAATCTAAAAGCTATGGCAATTATTCAACCCCTAGGAAGTGAACGAAGAGACTGCTTTACATTTTGAATATATAATCCACAGGCCCATTATTCAATCCTTTACAATAATCTGATGTCAGAATGATAAATATTAATGTAGTTTCATTTACTATCTATTAACCATTGTAAAATAGACAAATGAGAGCATTACCCAAAACATAATAACCAAGGTAAAGCTTCTGAACGTATCTTAAAGTTATCTCAGAAGTGAATGATAGCTGAGATTTATCATCAGGCAACAGTTTCTGAAAAAGTCACTGAAATTTGGAAAGAACTTTGAAGAATTAATTTCATCAATATATACTAACCAAAAGGCAAGAATATTAATTAATGGAGAAGCAACCAATTTCTTTGGAATAGGTAGAGGAGTAAGGCAAGGATGTCCTCTTTCACCACTATTATTTATTTTAACCCTAGAAAATTTGCTTCAAAGGATAAGAGCTAACGAAAATATTAGGGGGCTTAAAATAAAAGGAGAATAAAAGGAGAAGAATACAAGGTCCAAGCCTTTGCAGACGACCTTGTATTCTTTCTGGAAGATCCTTTAGCAACTGAACCCTATTTAATGAAAGAAATTGAAAAATTTGGAAAAGTAGCCGGTTTGAAAATTAATAAGGATAAGACAAAAATAATAACAAAAAAACTAACAATGAAACAGACAGAGGAATTAGAGAAACAATCCGGACTAAAAGTAGTTAAGAAAATAAAATATTTAGGAATAAATTTGACAAATAAAAATATAGATATAAAGAAAAACAATTATGATAAATTGGTTCATCAAATTAAAAATGATCTAGAAAGGTGGGGAGGACTAAATATTTCATTTTTGGGAAGGATAGCTGCACTAAAGATGAACATCCTGCCGAGGCTCCTCTACCTATTCCAAACCATTCCGGTGAAATTAGAAAAAAGTTTTTTTATCAATTTGAATAAAATTACGACAAAATTTGTATGGGAAGGTAAAAAGCCTAGAATAAGCCTGAACACACTACAGGACGATAAATTTAGAGGAGGGTTTGGGTTTCCTGCGTGGGACAAATATTACAAAGCAGCAAGCCTGCTGTGGATAAAGGAGTGGGTTAACCTAGAGAATCAACGTTTACTAAAATTAGAGGGGCATGATCTAATGATGGGGTGGCACGCCTTCCTGTGGACTTCCAGGAACAAAAGTTATCATCATTTTAAGAACCATATAATTAGAGGTGCCCTAATCGATATTTGGCTGGAAATTAAAAAAAATGTTATAAGAAAGTTCCCGGGTGGTTTTCCACTGTGGAGGCGGTCATGCACCCAAACACCATTTCCTTTCAAACAATTATACAATACCGAGATATATTAGACTCAGACGGGATATTAAAAACACGCCAGGAACTCAGAGATGGGGGAATAGAATTAGATTGGTGGCCCTACCTTCAAATACAAAATAGACACAGAAAAGATAGGGATGAAGGAGGAGTCGAGTTAAACCCAAATAGATTAGACAAAATTCTGGAAACGAAAGAAGGGAAGAAGATATCTAAAATATATAAATATTTATTAGAACTGGAATTGAGTAAGAATTTGATTAAAGGGCAGATGATTGCCTGGAACAAAAACATAGGCGGAAATATCCAATTAGAAGAGTGGGAAAGAATTTGGGAAAATAATATTAAAATGACAAAGTCGGTAAGTTATAAAGAAAACCAATATAAGATATGGTATAGATGGCACTTACCCCCGTCGAGGCTAGCACAAATGTATCCCAACTTAGACTCAAAATGCTGGAAGTGCAAACAGGCTAGAGGAACGTTTTACCATATGTGGTGGCTATGCCCCAAAACTAAGGCATATTGGGAGAAAATTAGAATGTGGATAATACAAATAGTAGGAGAAGAAATTGAACTAGACCCCAAGATATTTTTATTAGGAATTTACAAACAAAACATTAGAAAAGAAAAGATATACTTAATACACCATATAATTACAGCGGCGAGAATAGCGAATGCACAAGTATGGAAAAAGGAATATTTGCCAAACGATCAGCAAGTAATACAAAAGATATATTTGTGTGCGGAATCGGATCAATTAACGCAGAAATTAAAAAATGAGGAAAGCTCAAAATATTCTAGGGTATGGGATAGATGGTACGATTGGATCAAACAAAGACAAAATGGATAATGATACTTTTAATTGAATATGAAAGTTAATTTGAATGAGCAATATATGTTGTTATACTCTTAGTGAATTGTAAATTAAGAATGAAAATTGGAAAGGTATTTGTATGATAGTCTTATATAATGTACCCATGAGGATTTCACCGACAAAAGGCATGTGGATGAAAGCAATGAATGGGAATGTAAATAATGCAAATAATAATAATGCATTAATGTAAATACCATGAAAGTATACTTGTTTATGTATAATAATATCATGAAACCGGAAATGACAGAAATGTATTATAATTTTTAATCAATAAAGATTTTGAAAAAAAAAATAAATAAATAAAGTTATCTCAGAAGTGAATGATAGCTGAGATTTATCATCAGGCAACAGTTTCTGAAAAAGTCACTGTTCACCATTGGTAGTTAACACAGAGTTTGAAACAGTGGACAATTGGCTACCAGATTGTTTAAATGGCACACACACTATATGATCTAAGACAAACCCTTGAAAGTAACTCTAATCACAACAGTATATCTGGTCCCTCTTCACCCTGTAAAATGTATTATTGAATGTTTATTATGCATCTGATATTGAATTGGCATAACCACCCTGACACCCTGACTCCAGACTCTTACTGCATAGCAACATTTGCCATACAGATAGTCTTAATTTAATTACAGTAATTGGGAGTAGTAATTTTATCACTAAGCCATGGAATCCTAAAGCACAAAGTTACATGGTCACACAGACCTATGATGGCATTGCAGGAGTTCTATCATTAATCAAAATCCATGTAGTCATTAGATGCAATGTCACATGCCTGCCAATTGTGACCTCCTGTCAGCTTCCCCATTGATTGTACTTGTCAGAAGCAAAGTGAAGGTTAGAAATAGAGATCACATGACAGAGGGACGAACCACTGTAATTGCAAACTGGTCAAATGATAAACACATGTTGAAAGTCTTAGAAACCAGTGATCAACTAAGATCTATAAAAGAACTGTCATTTTAACAATGGGTCCCGTATTATAATTATGGAGAAAAAAATTACTTCTGTTCTAAAGATAAACCTGTCAAGCTATAGTAATCACTTGGAAGTGAAAGAAGATATAATTTAGAATATATAATACAGAGTCCCATTATTCAATCCTTTTCAATATCTGATGTCAGAATAATAAATATTAATGTAATTTCATTTACTATCTAAATAGTAAAGCAGACAAGTGAGAGTAACTACTACAACCAGTTATAAGTCTCTTCATTTAGCAATATTGCAACTTTGAACAGTCATCGAACAAGCAATCATTAAATGAGAACTACCTGTATAAACAGATTCACATCTACTGAAAGTAGAAGTCTTCTTCTGACATTTAATACCTGTAACCATGGACAAAAGATAATGATACACAGCATGCTAGAGTCTTACCTGTCTCTGACAGCCCTATGTTTTTTCTGTATCTCTTTGTATCCACCTAGTAGTTATCTGGACTTTTCCAATACATATGTGGTAGTTCTAATGTACTTGTCCATGAACATCAAGCTATAGGGAAGAGGGATCAGGGCCAGAACTGAGGTTTCCAATGCTCTTCCATGATACCGATGATCAAATACTAATGCACTACGTGCATTTCAAAAGCAATTCAGAAGAACTGGGCTTCAGACTTATCTCTCCGAAGTATCCTGATTTTTCAGACTTATGTGTAAATCTGAAGTTCACAAGTTTCAAGGCTGAACAAAATCACTGCTGCTTTAAGAAATTTATTTCTTAAGACAACTCTTAAAGCAGCCACAACTTTTTGTCGAATTTTCATAAACGTTGAGCCACTTTGATGAACACAGAGAAGTAATGTTTTCATATCAAGTTCAAAGCAGTTCTTCCATATAAATTTCACAGCTTGCACAACCCCAAGGGCTAGTCTATGAAACTGAACAGATGTCAAAGACCAGGAAAATTAATTCAAGTGTGCTCTTCTTCACAAAGAATATTGAAAATCCAAAAAATAATTGTAGTTATAACAGTTCAAACAAATAACATCTTCATAGTCATCTCAAGTAAATTGAAATTCCCTTATTCCTGAAGGGAAAAAAAACCCATCCATTTCCACTGTAAGGTCATTCTGACTAGAAATTCTAGAAGATACAGATCTAGTATTTCTTGAGGTGGCTAATTGGAGAAAATTGCATTAAATCAATTTGTAACGGTGATTCTAGTTGCATATACTCAGTTAATTCTACATGACACATCCTCAAGACTTCTAGAATATATGGTCCTATATTGATACAAAATATTATTTGTACTATTTCATTACCATTTTGGATGAGTCAGAATTAAGTACATCAATTGCACGCAAAACAGAATACCATACTATTGAATTTCTATGGTTTTAGCCATCATTCACAATATAAATCCAGCAGGAATCAATAGATCAATTAATTAGATTTAAGGGCTGCCCAACTTCATGAGACTCTGAGCAGATTACTATATTGAATGGCAATAAAATAGTAAAATAGCTCAAAATACAAATTATGCCTGTCTGGGGGAAAAAATGATTCTCAATCAGATAGAATTCTACTGTGGGTAGGCATCACTTTTAACCCAAGACCTGGGGAAACAGCTGCATTTTCCAGAGACTTCTTGAATATAATTAGGATGGGATACTTATACATACCAGGAGGTTCATACTGATTACCAGTTTCTACTGAGATCCAAGATCTGCTTCCAGATTGCAGCATTGTTGTATTTCATGGGTATCATCCAACCCAAGTTAAGTACATTTGGGTTTCATTATCTTTCCTGTTTTTCATTCCTCTTGCAGTGGAGATCAAGGTGTGTGGTTGTATGATGTGTAGAAGTCTAATTTCTAACAAGTACAACATATTGAAGAAATTAATCTATTGCAGATAAAATATTGTAATCTATGCAATACTTTACTTGCATAGTTCAAAATTTAAAGTAATCCATTACTTGCTTGGCTCATGATGTCCTCAGTTTGTTCTTCCCTATAATATATATCAGGCCTTGTTTTCATCTTTAATTCCAGAACATATCAAAGGTCAATAAGTCTATAAGTTCTGCATCATCTTACCAGCTAGTAAGCCTCATTGTTGAACTCAGTGTAATTTATCTCTAATCAAACATAACTAAGAAATATTCAGGGACTCTTTTCAGGTGGAATTTTTAATCAGAGAATGAGCACTACAAATGTAACTATTAAGATCTTTTGCAACTGGCCATTCTGTTTGCTGAGAGATGTAGTTCCTTATTGAGGGGTGCTACATTATGATCTTCAAATATTACTGCATTCTCCTTTGTTCCTTTGCCTCCACCTAATTCCTCAAATATATGGAACTGGTATCCAAATCAATTCTTAGACATTTCCATTTTTATCATTACAGTCAGGACCCTTCCATGTGGGAAAAACATTATTTTTCAAGCGATAGACAGTGTCTTTCTGCCAAATTTTTGGAGAAAATACCTTTACTCACAATTTTCACTATAAAAAATCCCCACTGTTACTCTTGCTCGAAAGAACAGTTTCAGTTTCTTTCAGAAGAACAAATCCCTACAAATTACCCACATTACTTTTTTTTAATATCATCCTTTCTCCTATTGCTCAGATTCGCCTATGACCCATATCCTATAAAAGCTTCATTCATCTTTACAGTGTGTAAAGCTTTCTGTGAAGAAAGGACTTTTGCTGCTTTTATTTATTATTAAACCTGATTTAGATGAAAGAACCACCACTTCTAGCCCAGGGGCCATGTAACCATGACTTCCAGTTTTAGTACATGTCTGTATGAGGATTCTGCATATGTTCAAACGTTCTGGACTTCTACAGCCCTATACAACCAACTGTGTTTAAAAGCTGGGCTGATTTATCTCTAGCTCAGTTATACAAATGGCAAAATTACTGTTTTGGCATTTTTGCAGCAATGTTGGCCTCCCATCTCCATTGCCTGACTTTCAACTGACCTAGCAGTTCCTTCAAAGAAAAAGGTGACTTTACAATTTTATAGCTGCCCTTCACAAAAGTGTTTGGATTCTTCTTAGTTTATACCTGGTCTGAGACAGCACACATGGCAATGTGATGAAGAACATAAACAGGGACAAATTATACGCTCTAATTTTGTGCATTATTATTATAGTTGGTCGCATAGTCAGCCATATGTTTAGTCTGAATTTGACGTTTTTATCCATCTACTGAATGCTTCCCAAGGACCCTCGATAGGCAGATGTGTTGTTTGATGATGTTAAAGGTATCATTGCAGGCTTTAAGCTGTTCCAAGTAAAGTTGCCTTTTGCAATTGATTGATTGTGATTTTGTCTGTGCTGATGGTGTCAAGTGATGCTCCAGAAGTTTTGAAATTGCACCCATGGGGCCTATTACTCTTGGTACTATGTTTGCTTTCTTTTGCATAGTCATTGTATTTCTATTTTCAGGTCTATATATTTTGTGATGTCCTCCAGTTCTTTCTGTTCTATTCAGCTGTCTCCAGGTATTCCAATGCCCACTATCTAGACTTGGTCTTTCTTATTAACAATTGTTAAAGGAACCTGGGGGAGCAGTGGACTAAAGCACTGTTAAATAGGCCAACTGCCTGTACTTACTGCAAGTTTGAATCTCACCAGGCTCAAGGTTGACTCAGCTTTCCATCCTTCCGAGGTAGGTAAAATGAGGACCCGGATTGTGGGGGCAATAAGCTCACTTTGTATAAAAAAAGAACACCGCTTGGGAGGGCCAAAACCCCTACTAAGCAGGTAGTAGAACCCCTACTAGAAGCACTAGCCTTCTAATGCTTAATGCATTGTAAGCTGCCCTGAGTCTCCAGAGAAGGGCGGCATATAAATCGAACCAATAAAATAAACCTGGGGTGTTGTGCAGAAAATGCCTACCTATTTGAATTCTAAAATCCCAGAGAATTTTCTATTACTTTGTCTATTTGTGATCCCACCAGTTCTGGCTTGCAGGCAAGCAATCCAATCCACCACTGCTGCTACTTTGTCATGCTGTTGTTTATAGTCTGTCTGTGTGATCTTGTTGCAGCAGCTATATGGGTAATCCACTATTTCCTCGGCTTCTTTATATAGATAGCATTTGTTGTTGCTGTCTTTTCAAGTCCTGCTTTATATGCCCTTGTTCTTAAGACTCTCTCTTGTGCAGTCAGAATTAGTTCCTGTCTCTTTCTTTAATTTTCCTGCTCTTAGCCATTGCCAGGTCTGCTTTGCTTGGCAATGGTGTTTTTATATACTGATCATGGAATACTTTGCCTTGCCATGTCTCTTTTCTATTCCTCATTTGGTCCTTCTTATAGACCAGTTTGATCTCTTTGGCATTCAGTAAGCCTTCGTGTTATACTAGCTTCAGTGCATCTTCTTCACTATCCTTCAGATGTTCTTTCAATGCTCTTTTTTTTTTCTTCAACTGGTGTACTTGCAACATTCCATGCCCACCTGTGCTCAGAGCCTGCCAACATCAGATCATGGATGAATGTTGTTGTTGTTGTTGTTGTTGTTATCTGTTCACAACAACGTGAAGTCACTGCTGCCATTTCTTTAACGGGTACTGGCCTTCACATGCATCAAATTCTTCTGAAAAACCTAGGATGTCGTAATGTTTCAAGGCATCGTTATGATTTGTTGCACAGTCAGCCAGATGTTTAGGCTGGATTTGGTATTTTTATGCACCTAAGTTTTTCTCAAGAACCTGAGATAGGTAGATATTGTTATTTAATAGTGTTAAAAGACTTCTCTTAATCTAGCTAATTTCAAAAAAAAAAAAACAGGATGCAAGCTGTTCCTAGTGAAACTGCCTTTTGCAATTGGCTGTGATTTTGTCAATGCCAATGGTATTCAAGTTGTGTGCCAGACGTTGTGGTTGTTATTGTTGTTATTCAAATGTTAGTATCTTAGAAAACATCACAAACTTTTGCTTTGTGTAGTTCATTTAGCTGAGCTAGAAAAAAATCCGCTCAGTCTTAAACACAGCTGGTGGTGTATAGTTGTACAAATCCAGAACTTCTAAACATGTGCAGAATCCTCATATAGAAATGTACTCAAAGTGTAAGATATGGTTACAACATGAGGTGAAATCAATTATGGATCATCTTCAAATGCTTTTGTGGGATAGCAGGGTAGGACAGTAGGACAGCGCTTTGAGATAAGTGATCCGGACTGCACTTGTTCATTCTACCAAACAAAATCCTGGACCTCTTCCCCAAAGTCTTGCTCAGATGCTACTGCATTGTAGGAAGGAAGCAAAACTGCAATTTAATGTATTCAGGTATGAGTTCTGATATGAATCACAGGTGGTTCTGATGCATCATGCACAATGCCTACAAGACATGTGGGATTGATGTCCAACCTCATGAAGGTGTTGCTTTCCAGCACAGTCCTAACCATCATGAAAAATGCCATCCAGTTGTACATTAATCTGTTTTGTTGCTTTCTTTGGCATGGTGGCTGCAACACAAGGCTAACCTGGACAGGTCTATTATAACAGTGGAATAATCTATTGTGTTATTTGGAAAGATTTCATGTGCACTTGCTCTCCCTCCCACAAAGGGTCACAGATTTTACAAAGTATCCCCATCTGCCAAACAATTCTGAGAACACAATGAAAAGGGATGTTTTATTCAACAGTGGCAATGACCTTCACAGAATTAATGCATTACTAAAAATTGAATCAATGAAAACTCTACTGCTCAACAAAACTCTTTCAAATGCTTTGAACAATCCATTATGCCAAAGCCATCTGGATTTATCCTACTTTGCGTGTTTGGAAGAAGCACTATCACAATGATTACTAGTGTATCTGGATCCAAAAAAGCAGCATGACTTACATGTCTCCTTTACAAACAGCTTCCTTGAGGAAACAACATATTGTCCAGATATGGCAGATAATCAAAATATAACAATTTTGCTGTCATGTCAATACACATAGCAAGGAAAAGAAATAGATGACTCACACAATTCATTACCTCTAATAGTGCTTCTATGACAACAGGATTTTTAAACTATTATAATGTTGTTGCTTAAAAAAAAAGCAAAGGAACAACCTTTCCAAACCAAAATAGCTCAAACCAAGTCTAACTATGTTCATTTAACTCAGAAAGTTAATTGTCAGAAGGCAAACAGGAAAAAAGTGAACTTCTCACCTGATACTATCTAAGCAGTGTCCTTATAGAGGTATATTTGTTTATAGATTCAGACATCTTGGCATAGTCCTCACCATATTTCTGGGCTCGTCCTTTGATTATCAGTTTTGATTTATGACATTGGACATTCTCTTCTGCTTTATGCTTGGTCTTGAAAACTCACTTGCATGCAATGATTTTCTTCCCTGTCTTTAGCCGACGAAGTTTCAAATATCATTCTTGTGGAACATTTCAATATTCTCTTCTGCATCTTTTTCCATTTGTCTCCTTCAGTGGCTGACATTTTTTTCAATGTCCTACCACGTGTGAGGTTCTTCCATTTGCTCCTTCTTGCTACTTTAGGACATCCTTCTCAGTGGAACTCCTTTGTTGGATTCTCCTGCGGTGACTGGAATGAGGTTCCTCAGATTTAATTTCTGCAGATGCAGTCAACTGAGCACATAATGAGGCTGCCCTTTGAAGCTTGCAGTCTCTGCTCCCTTGACATCGGAAACACAAGCTTGTATCTCATCATTACTTTCTTTTTCAGCATGATAAGCAATGGTGCATACTGTAATGATTTATGTGGCAGGATCTAGAATTCTATAATTGCAGAATTAAGGAATATCATCTGATGGAAGCAAGGAGGACAGCCTTTTCTACTGTAGCACCTGCCCTTTTGAACATCATTCCTCTCAGAGGTTAGATTGACCTTGACCCTGCTTGTCTTCTGAAAGGCTCTAAAGACATGGTTCTGTCAACATGACTGGAGAACTGGCTATGGTTTGGAGCCTACAGTACAGCTAGATGGCTGTACTGATTGGTCCATAATTTGCATTGATTCATTATTTGCACTTGCATACTTTTTATGTTTTCTGCTTTTAATTCCAGCCTTTAGTGAGGTTTTAAATTGGTTTTAAAGGGGTTTTTGTTTTTTGCTGATTTTAGTATTTCATTTATTGGTTGTGTTGTTTGGTTGTTTTAACAATGTGAACTGCCCAGAGTCACAAATATGAGATGAGTGGCTATATAAGTTGAATCAATCAATCAATCAATCAATCAATACAACCATTAATATTCATACATATCTGCAGTTCAGCTTGGTTCTCGTTCCTTTTGGTACTCATACACACATACCCTTTAGAACCAAATACTTTCATGTGCCATAAGCTAAGCTTTCTTCTGAGTCATAGCTCATATATTAGGATATTGTAATAAAATCTTAAAAACTTTAAAGGGCTGCCTTTATTTCAATTTCTATCCCACAAATCAAGGCAAAATTATTCTCTTTCTCATCTATTTATATACTACTAAAACTGTTTGATTGTTTGTAACCTTTAATTGAGCAAAACAGTACATCATAGGGCAACAGTTTTTGAATCAATGCACCTCAAATGGGCTAATTTACAGAATGTGACTGAAATCAGGGGCCTGTGACCAGGAATGAAATTTGGCAAAGTGCTGACCACTTTAGTGCTTCTGCATCCCTGTGCCACTGCACTTCTGCAATCAGCTGTAGTCATATGATTCACATCTCCAAGACTTCCTGCCAGGTTCCTACAAGGAAAGCCAGTGAGAAGGCTAGGAAGAAGTCACTCCCACTGCTTTTTGCCTGCCATGGTCATTTTGTTTCTCTATTTAAGTAGTGAAATATCTCTGAAATGATAATCCAGTCACAGGTTGTTTAGTGTTTTCTAATTTTCCAGGACTCAAATATTATTTTTGTAACAGCTCAACATTGGCTTCCTCCTTCTCTGAGTCAAACTCATATTCTATCACACATTTGCAAGTAGCTGGCTGTGTTTATTGTTTCTCCGCAATATTTATATGACAGTCCTGCATTTTGCAGCCTGCATTTTATCTTGTCAGTCAAAGTTCAATGATTCCTCTCTCTACTATACCATTCTTTTCTGTGTTTTAAGCCACTGTGGTTTCATGGATGGTCCCTTTTCTTCTAGATACATTTCCATATTGTTGGCTGTATTTTCAGTTCAATTGTTTATGTGTATTTTTAAGGCTTTCTCCCAAATGTACTGCATATTAAACCCACATATTCCTTAAAGTTCTTCAATAGTTGACTCTTTATCGAGCAAGAAGCAAAATGTGCACCTTGTGTAAACACTAAAGATGTTACCTAGATGAGTAATGAAATATCTGCAAGAAAACAACCAAGCTCAGAGAGGACCGAGGATCTCACAGTAGTGTAATCATCTAGGAAAGGGAAGATACGTTTTCACCTTGTAATAGACATTGGTCTAGAATGTCATTGTACACTAAGTCTAGATAGTTTCCTTGTTTTGTTATATTTCTACATTTGTTGACTTAGTGACTTTGGCCTTTATTCAACATGCATACCTTGACCAAGTCACTCTTGACTGCAACTTCAGTTCTATGACTGATTCCTCCAATTTACAAAGAACACTTGAACTTGCATTAATTTTTCAAATAAATTGTAGGTATATTCTCATTTAGTTCAATGAGCCTCAGTTTCTGTTTAATAACATAGAAGTTGCAGACGAATCAGAAGAGATATCCTCCAATGGCTCATTTGTTCTTCTATACATTCATTTGTCTCCTTTCTGGTCCTTTTTTAAACTGGACTGAGGTGTATCATTACCTTTAGAATATAGTTGAACAAGGTATGTCTCCTTTCCTAGGACAATTTGTTTGCAAATGACCCAAACCATTGAAAATTAATGAAGCATTTATTTTCCTTTCTTCTGACCTTACAAGTCAATTCTTGACTGAGAACTGTATCTGGCACTTGGGATTTATTCAGATTACAGTTTTGCAAGTAATTTATTACAAATTAAAGTGTTTCCTTTTTCATTTCTTTTGCATGTACCATGGCTTCATAATCTCAATGTAATGAATTTTAAATGAAGACAACCAATATTTTTATAGACATGTACTGTCTTTCAAGATAACTTGCAATAACCTTTATTTGATTTATAGCAGATTTAGTATTCATATATCCCCACGCATGCCTACGTACTAACACACTGATGTTTTATAACTTTTTGAAAAGATGTGATTTGGAGGCTGTAGAAATGTTCTTCTATAATCTTTAAGTCTTCTGCCACCGACTGCCTCCCACTGGCTGGTACGCTTCCACAGAGAGAGCCTCCTCAGGGTGCCGTCAGTCAAACTATGTCGACTGGCGACCCCCAGGGGGAGAGTCTTCTCTGTGGGGGCTCCTGCCCTATGGAATAAATTGCCCCCGGAGATATGAAGGATCCCCAACCTCTGTCCCTTCCGTCATACCCTTAAGACCCTGCTATTTCATCAAGCTGGTCTGATGGAACAATGAGTTTTTAATGGGTTTTTAAGGGGTATTTTAGTTCTGGGTTTTAATCATGTTTATTGAATTATTCAAAATTATTGAATTTGTTTTAATTGTTTTTTAACTTCTGTGTCTTTTTAACTGTTTTTATTATGGCTGTACACTGCCCTGAGTCCTTCAGGAGAAGGGCAGTATAAAACTGCAATCAAATAAAATAAATAAAAAAGACTTCATCTATATTTCTCAAATGTGAATAATAAATGAATCCCTCACTATCAGGTAGATCATCTCAATAACTCTATCATTTGCCTCATTCCATGCTGCCCTACTTTTGTGGGTCTCTCTTTGTCTGGCACAATGGCAATTCTTTGAGACTCCAGGAACATTTTCATCTTGAATTACCAGAGGGAGAATTCTGGTGGTTTTATTTTCTGGATTTTTGAAAGATTTTCTTTTTCTTCTCTAATCTTTCCTTTAGTTGCTCAGGAAAGTCATATTTTCTTTTTCTTTTTAGAATCTATTTGCACATTTGCTTCAGCTACTGGAGTCTATAACAGTGTCGGAGGTTGCAGCATTTTGTGTATTCATGAAAGCATTCCTGGGAGTAAGAATCTAACCTGAGGAAGGACTAGGAGCTCCAATTAGCAGTCTTAGAGTCAAAGAGAAAATGGAAAGTAAATCCTTAACTTTGTAACTGTACCTAACTGCACCCTTGTGGGTTAGTAAATCAGGTGGTGCTGAAGTTACAGTGCCTATGGATTTGAATCTCCAACAAACTGTAAAACATACTTTGAATTATTTCCATGTAGATGGAGTGAGGTGATTCTAAATACATACATACATACATACATACATACATACATACAATAACAGAGTGGAAGGAAGGAAGAAAGGAAGGAAGGAAAGAGCTGCCATCTTGATCTTCTCTGAGTCAGGCAATACCCCAGCAGGGACAATGAGAAGCAAGTGATGAAATGTGTATCATGATATTAAGATACAAAAACCAAGTCTTATAGATCTGCAACACATTTGAAAAGCAAGTATAATAGGGAAGAATTTGCATCATGATAATATTTCCATGCAACCTTGTTTACTATGGAAGTCTAAGTTTCTGAGTTCTACAACTGTTTCAGGGCCTTTCTAAGATGTTTGTCTTGGGTTCAATGAGTTCTTCTTACATCCTTGTCAGATTGTATTTTCAATTTCCTTACATTCCTTTAATTAACATTAAATGTACTTCTTTTCTTCAAAATGTAAAGGGTTAAAATGAGATATAGTTAATCTAATTCTGTTCAATTAACATGCAGGCATCCTGCAAGAACAAATTGCCCAGGACATACAGCAAAGGTCAGGGGTTTCCTAGATCAGGAAGGGCCAAATATGGGCACATGGTGTATCCTGAATCTACTCTACAGATGCGTAAGAGACAGAGGAATGGGCAAATTTATGGCTCATGATTGATTGATTGATTATGAAGCTGTGAAAGCTGCATTGTTTCCCGACTAATCTCATGGAATTAAAAGCAAATAGGTAGAGTTAGAGCCCAAATTGGGGGAAACATTTCCTCTCTTCCTCCCTCGATTTCTGTACATTTTGCCAGCCCATTTCTGAAGCAATAAGCAGGACTCTTCATTGCATTGTCTATTTCAGCATCTTTCTCCCAACGCCACATGCAGTTTCCTCTCTAAGCTTCTTTTCTTCCCTCTTGGCTTGCTTGCTTGCTTCCTTCTTCAAACAAAAGGCCACATGCCTTTAAGCACCCCAGAACGCCTCTGGCTTTTTAAACCTTTAAGGCAAAATAAACATTTTGTGCTTTAAAGATAGCACCAGGTTTGCTCATGTTATTGCAAAGAATTAAGGTTGAAATCCGCTCTCTAAATATCCAGAAAAGACAGTGTCTCACTGTATCAATAGGAATTACTTCAAAGTGTTTACTTTTTATTCATTAAATTTATACCTTGCTTTCCTACATAATAAGCATTCAGGATGACACAGATAGATGTTCCCTGTTAGCATACTTGCCTTCTGTGTCTCATTTTTATATCATAGTAGACATGCAAATGCTTTAAAAACTTTTGGATTGCAACCAGAGAATACACTAATAACATTAATAGAAAGGAAAAGGAAAAAAGTACTCAGCAGAGGGTTATCATCCCCACTTCAGAAACTGATTAAGATCCCCATCCTTAGAATCTCAGGATAGGATAGGATAGGATAGGATAGGATAGGATAGGATAGGATAGGATAGGATAGGATAGGATAGGATAGGATAGGATAGGATAGGATAGAATTTTTTATTGGCCAAATGTGATTGGACACACAAGGAATTTGTCTTGGTGCATATGCTCTCAGTATACATAAAAGATAAGTTCATCACGAATCATAAGGTACAATACTTAATGATAGTCATAGAGTACAAATAAGCAATCAGGAAACAATATCAATATAAATTGTAAGGATACAAGTAACAAAATTACAGTCATACACTCATAAGTGGAAGGAGATGGGTGGTGGGAATGATGAGAAGATCAATAGTAGTGCAGACTTAGTAAATAGTTTGACAGTGTTGAGGGAATTATTTGTTTAGCAGAGTGATGGCATTCGGGAAAAAACTGTCCTTGTGTCTAGTTGTTCTGGTGTGCAGTGCTCTATAGCATCATTTTGAGGGTAGGAGTTGAAACAGTTTATGTCCAGGATGCAACGGATCTGTAAATATTTTCCCAGCCCTCTTTTTGACTTGTGCAGTATACAGGTCCTCAATGAAGGCAGGTTGGTAGCAATTGGTTTTTTTGAAACAATTCAAAAAATGAATGAAATTCAATTCAATGAAATTGTCAGATGTTTGATTAATTCTTTGAACCACTGTGCTATGCCCCATCATTTTCTCAGAAAAGTTCATGGGGAGTCGGGGGGCTAGGAAAAGTGACAGCTGCTGATATTTGCAGTCAGAGGAAAGCAGAGGATGCTTGTTAACACTGGAGAATTGGCCTAGAATCTTTTATAGAAATTGCTATTACAGCGAGAAGATGCCTGGCCATCTTTCAAACCTTATGCAGTTGATGAAATATAGTATAGTCCAGGGAAACCTGGATTAATTTTTTTTTTCAATATGGTAGTAGCAATTTTCTCAAGCAATCAGAACAGCAGTAACTTCTGGTCTTTCTTTTTTACATAAAGAATCCATGCTTTTCTAAAAGCTTCCAATCTATTCCCTCCTTTTCTCTTTTAGATTTATGTACTTACATTATTTTCTTCTGTTGTTTTTATTTATTTATTTTTATCCTGTCTTTACTATTATTTATAAATAATTCAAAGTAATGGACATACCTAACAGTCATTCCTCCTCCTATTTTTTCTAAACAACAACCTTGTTAGGTGAGTTGGACTAAGAGAAAAGGTGAGTGGCCCAAAGTCACCTGGTTTTCTTTTTTTTCATGCATAAGGCAGGACTAGAATTCATGGTCTTCTAAGTCCTCTAAAACTAGGGGTTTCTATGTAACCCCTAGTTTTATTCTTAGTTACTTCTATTTTATTCAAGATTTATTCTACTGTATGTATGCCATGTAACGGGGTGAGTTCCTGTTACTTTTCCCACCTTCTGCCAACCTAGTAGTTCGAAAGCACGTAAAAAATGCAAGTAGAAAAATAGGGACCACCTTTGGTGGGAAGGTAACAGTATTCCGTGTGCCTTTGGCATTTAGTCATGCCGGCCACATAATCATGGAGACGTCTTCAGACAGTGCTGGCTCTTTGGCTTTGAAACGGAGATGAGCACCGCTCCCTAGAGTCAGGAACAACTAGCACATATGTGCAAGGGGAACCTTTACCTTTATCCTACTGTAATATTACTTTTACATTACATATTTTTAATTTTTTATTTGTGAATTGCCCAACAATTTGCAAGTAGTTGAGATATATTAAGTGTTCAAAAAGAAATAAATATAAATAGAGAGATTGCTAGATCTACCGTAAGTTTGTAATGAATTATAGAGTTCTTCTCATTTAAAAAAAATCATAACCCATAAGATCCAATCAAGCGTGTTACTGCTATCTTGGTATTAGGGGAGGGAGGGCTAGGATTCCAAACTGGTGAGCAGAGATTAATCATTTTTTTTAAGAAAAATAAAAATGTTTTGTTGAAAAATATAAATAAAACATATCTGCATAAAGTTAACATACATAGAAGCAAGGAAAAGGGAGGGAGGGAGGGAGGGAGGGAGGGAGGGAGGGAGGGAGGAAGGAAGGAAGGAAGGAAGGAAGGAAGGAAGGAAGGAAGGAAGGAAGGAAGGAATATCACTGCCAGTACTGTATAGTGCAATCACCAGGATTTGAACTTCACTTTTCTTTTTAAAAAAATACTCCAAGGCAAGAGTGTCAAACTCACTACCCGTGGGCCAGATACATTACATGCTAGCCACGGCCCTGCCCAGTTTAGCGAAGGGTCCCGATATGTCCCGATATGTCACATGACAATGCCATGACAACCAGTGGTGGGTTGCCCCCGGTTTGCACTGGTTCTATAGAACCGGTAGTAAAACCGGCGGGAGGCTCCACCCACCAACCTCCAACATCATCAAAATGCTTCTGTGCATGCGCAGAAGTACACATGTGTGCATGAGCAAAGCAACCGCCCACGCGCGGCCCCGTTGCAAACCGGTAGTAAAGGTAAATAGAACCCACCCCGATGATGACGCGAGTTTTACACCCCTGCTCCAAGACATAGGGCTTTTTTTCTTTTCTTTTCTTTCTTTCTTTCTTTCTTCTTTCTTTCTTTCTTTTTTTTTTTTTTTTTTTTTTTTTGGTACCTGGTTCCTTGGATACCATCAGAAGTGTTCTGCCCCAACTATGGACCCCAAAGAACGCAGCACACACAAAGTCTGTACAAACCTTAATTTACTAAATTAAATCAGTCTTTTTCAAATAAAGGCTGTTAATTAACTTTCTTAACAGCCTACAAGAATCCAAAGAATAAATAATTGTAAACTTATTATGGTTGGCAGAAAGCCCAGAAGCAATTTGCAGGAAACTGATAAAAGAACTAAGATCAGGACGCGAAGAAGAGTGAACGAAGTTGTGCCCTGCAATTTGCCTCAGTCGTCGTCCTTCCTTACATAGGCTAAGGGAGTGGACAATTAGCCCCAAGCCTTACTCTTGAGGAGACCTTCTCCTGAGGAACCACTCCTGCCTTTCAGCAGCTCTGCGTGCCCATACATCGAGAAGAGGCTCCTCATCTTCTTCCTCTTTCACTTATGGGAGCTTCTGGAGGTTCTGAAGGCCCTGGCTAAATCCCCATCTCTGGCATCACATCTTCTCCAGCCTCCTCAGCAAGGAGGCTGGTGTGGCGCAGCACCACACCAGCCTCCTTGCTGTCGGAATCACTAGCTGCACAGGCCGCTGACAAGCCACAACAACAAGACATCATTTCCATTTCCCCAATCCCGTATTTTGAAGCCAACCATGTGAACCATTCCTGATTACCTTGGAATGCTGAGAAAGGGCATGAAATATTATGATCCAATCAATGCTGCCTCCAGCAAACTTAATGAAAAATAAAATAAGTTGCTAACATTTCCACCTACCCTGTGTTTTCACTTTATATTACATGACATTTCTCTGACCCTCTTGCAAAAAGACTAAGATGCTGGTATCTGGCCCACTGAAAGAAAATGTCAGATAATGACAAGGGGGTTAATGATAGGACTATAATTTTGCAACCAGAACCTTTTCACAGCAGTTGCAACCACTTGAGCCCAACTCCAGGGGCTAGAAGGCAGAGCAAAGAATTGTTCAACATGTATCACTGGCAGAAGCAGAGACTATCGAATAAGACAGGTTTTTCTTTGGTTTGGAGAACATGAAACTGACTAAACATGGATGATATCAGGTAGATCAGACAGGAAACATGGCCAGCTAAGCTAATTTTACTTTATTGTAAAGCTACGTTAATAGAATCTTGCAAGTTTGAAAGTACAATTCTCCTGCTATCACCATTGCAGCCTGAGAACTTAGGGAGGGTCCCTTCTGAGCCTTTTGCTCTATCCACTATTGGCTGTGGGCTTTTCTCTCCCTTATCTGGCTGTTTCCTTGGCAGCATCTCTTCGCTCTGTCTCTTAAGGTCATTCCCACATACTGTTACATCTAGAACATTTAAGATCCCTGGAGAGAGACTAAAAATTTATATGGAATGAAATGAAGTGAATCAGAAAATGGCTCACGCTATGCCAAATGGCATACCTGAGCTATCATACCTGAGCTGTCATACCTGAGCAATCAATACCTGAGCTATCAATGACCAGAAATGGGCCCCCCATCTGAAAAGACTGGCGTCTGTTGTGATAGTAAGTCTTCTGGGCATCCTGAATGAACATCCCCTGGTGATGGCCTGGGACATCCACCAGCTGAGTGACAGCAGTACCTGTTGGGGAACCCAGACTCTGATTGGCAAGTGGCTCCTGCCAAATATACAAAAGTATGAAGGCTATTGCTTAATGCATTGTAAGCCACCCTGAGTCTCCGGAGAAGGGCAGCATATAAATCAATTTAAAAAAAAAAAAACCTCTGGTAAGGCAGGAGAAACCACTGGAGAGTCCTGGTGTGAAGACGAGCCCATGGTACAATTGCTATGCATCTTTCCCAGGAGCTGTGAAAGGAGAGCCAGGGTGACTACTCCTTCATCCAGAATGTGCCTTGCCAATGCCTGCAGACTTTCCCTGGACAGCCTTTCCAGGGAAATATATACCACGCACGCCAAAGAGTCAATGACTATATTAATAGAATCTTGCAAGTTTGAAAGTACAATTCTCCTGCCAACACCGTTGCAGCTTGAGAATTTAGGGAGGGTCCCTTCTGAGCCTTTTGCTCTATCCACTATTGGCTGTGGGCTTTTCTCTCCCTTATCTGGCTGTTTCCTTGGCAGCATCTCTTCGCTCTGTCTCTTAAGGTCATTCCCACGTACTGTTACATCTAGAACATTTAAGATCCCTGGAGAGAGACTAAAAATTTATATGGAATGAAATGGAGTGAATCAGAAAATGGCTCATGCTATGCCAAATGGGGGTGTTTCTTTCTGAATTACACCTCTGTCTGTCAGAAAACGGAGTCATCTGTTCAAGGTGAAAAATAGCATGGGATCATAAAGTATGGTGTCAATGAAGGATTGGCACCAATGCCCCTAGGGATATTGTTTATTAACCTCCAAAAGTAACAGTATCTGTGTTCTTTCTAAAAGGAAGAATTTGGGTCAAACCCAAAATTCTTGCAACTGATTACAAGAACACAGAAGAGAGAGTTCAGCACAGAACAGGCACAAGACTGGGGGAAATCAACAATAAGTAAGTAGCTATTTCACCCGGGAAGATAAAGTGTTTTCTTTTCTGAATAATTACCTGTGAATTGGAAGCGGACACCATTCACCTCACATTCTCTGAGAAGAATGGAAGCTGTGCAAGAATGGGTGGAGAGGCAAATGACCACAAGGGACTATTGTTCAAAGACTGGATATGCTGAAGATTAGGAGATTCTAGACAGGGTCTGTTTCCCTTAGGTAAACCTTCCGCAATGCCTAAACAGGACTTCTGTTCCTTCCCTTTCCATGCCTTCTCTTCATTAAGAAGAGACTGGACAGCCACTTGTCTAGAATGGCATAGGACAGTGATGGCTAACCTTTTCCAGACCGAGTGCCCAAAGAGTCCGAACCTCCAAAATGCAATGCACTCGCAGCCCCCTGCATGCGCCCTGCCCCCCTGCATGTGCATGCAGCCCCCCGCATGAAGCCTGCCTTCCCCACATGCACAGCAGAGACCCAAAGACTACCTGGGCAGTAGGAGGCATACGCACATGCACAGCGGAGCTGAACTGGGGAGACAGCTCATGTGCCATCAGAGAGGGCGCTATGTGCCACCTCTGGCACGTGTGCCATAGGCTTGCCATCACGGGCATAGGGTCTCCTGCTTGTGCAGGGGATTAAGCTAGAAGACCTCCAAGGCTCCTTCCAACTCTGTTACTCTGTTATGTCCCATTAACTTTTCACCTTGCCTCACCTCAGTCTAGTTTTGTTCCTTCCTTTTCCTTCTTTTCTCAGTACAGCAACCTCTTTCTTTTACCCCCAATCCACTTTGTTTTGCAGATTTTTCCCCCTTCTTTTTGAGAAAAGACAATAGCTTATATCAATGTGGGCTAATTAATACGTGCATTGGGGTACTTTATTTTGTGGTCAATTGATATTAATCAGTTATTTTAGACAGATAGACAGGTAATGCATATTCTGGACCTGCCCTTTTTGGGAGAGGGGAGTATGGATTCTGGTGTGACACAGGAATGTGTTAATCCTCCAAGGTGAGTTTCAAGTAGAGTTGGCACTTACTTGTCAAGATGGAGGAACCAGGTATTGCACAGGATAGTCCTGTTAGGAGAGCTCTCCTAAATTCAGAGTCATTTTTCTTCCCTTCCTATAATGCCGTATTACAGGTAATATTATATTTTAGCTCAACTAAATATCCATGTACCACAGGAAAAGGTCATAGTGCTATGTCTTTAGAGTGAAAGCATCAGAAGACAGATCCTGAAAAGTACCTGTAATGCTTGAGATAGCATAGCAATGTGGAAATTTAACCAACTGGTACTTAAAGCAACCGTCCTTGTCCTAATCCAGCTATGTTGGACTTTGTCTACCATGCATTTATCTACCATTCATGGCTGAATGCTAGCCTAAATCTAAAAATAGACATAGCAGCCCTAAAACCATTAGCTTTAAAATTAAAAGCACACCAGCGATGTTAAGTATATCACTATATAACACGTCTATCACATGAGAATAAGAGATTGTATTGCGCTAGCATTCATTCAGCACAAATGTTTTCTTCTCTATTCTTTAGAAATCTGCATTGAGGTATTTTTAACAATGTAGTATGAAAGCCTGCCATTGTCAAATGTGCACCACAAACAACTTGCTCTGTCCTTGCTATAATTAGCAATGTTAAAAGGCAACGTGCGATAATTCTTCAGAATATTTTAGCACCAAAAGATAAATCAAGCAAGGCAGGTGCCCTCACCTGCCCTTAGAACTGACCAAGCCCCCAAGGTTTGGAAATTTCAGGTGCACCTTAAAAAGGGTCTTCTCCCTCTTGCTGGTTTATAAATAGCTTGGTAGCATAGATTCATCATTCATACTCTTTCATCCTCAGATAGCATCTTCTGAAGTACACTGACATGAATATTCTACTTGACAGTAAAACAAAAAATGAAATTCTCAAATTGGTCTGGGAACCTGGGCAGTATTTTACAGGATTAGAATCAGTTTTCCTTGCAAAAGTGGAAAGCAAAGGTATTTCCCTACCTGAACAGAAGGATCAAATTCCCCATGGGAGACCAAGAGCTCTTTAAACACCCCCAGAATACAAAGGAATGTTTGATCTCCTCCTTTTCTCATCACATAGCAAAAACTTAGTTTTCCATAATTATTGTTAAAACCCCTTTAACGTTCCCCCCCCCCCCCCCATCATTTCATTTAACAGTCACTGGCAGCTATTTTAGCACCTGCAGATTGAATTGCAAATTATCTTGCGCAGCTAGGAGAGGAGAGAAGAAGAGGAAAAAGAAGCAAATAGACTGCAATCTTACCTTAAAAAGGCGCAAGATGTTGGCCACCATAATGGAGACAGAGCTGCCAGATGCACCAATTACTCCAACCACACGTTCCGGCTTTGTGATGATAGGGGGACCCCCATTAACACAACGCACCTCAGTACTGTCCTTCTCGATTAGGGCCTGAACAAATGTGAGGGACTGCTCCAAAGCATGTGTGTCTCGAGAACAGGTATCCAGGATACGGGCCCCCAAAGTGATGTTTGGAAGTAGTTCAGGATCATTGTTGATTCGGTCCAGAGCAAAAAGCATGGCCTCAAGACGATGAATCCCCTTCTCCTTCTTTAGCTCTCCACAGGCCTTTCCCTCAGAGCCCCGTCCGTGGACAGGGAAGAGGCCTCCTAAAGTGATATCCCCATCAAGGCGAATGGAGTTCATGTGGGGGTGCCCTTGGCCTTTGGGTTTGGCTGCGCTGACTGGCTGATACCACCAGCCACAGCAGATGCTCATGAACAAACAGAAGGAGAGTTGCTCCATGCACACAGATCCCCCCTTCTTCCCAGTCATCGCCAAATCCTACTTGAAACTCAATCCCATCAGCCTAAAGATCCATGGAAACCAAGGATTCTATTCCCAAAATCTTTAACTCAGCTGGGTTGGAAATAGCTTCTCCCAACGTTTCAAAGGGCTAAGACTAAAATGGCCCTCTGAAGTGTTCAGAGCATGGCTTCCTTTCCTCTTAATTATCTATTACTTTTCTGTCAAGATTTCCAATCAACTCCAGTATCCATTTCAATGCAGGTGCTGAAGAACAGAGAGGTAGCTGCTTCCGGAAATGAGTTCACAAGATCCCTTTCGAAGCCCTCTGAAGGACCATAGCAGTGCAGCTAATGAAGAGCACCAGGTTTTGCATAATTTTATGGAAGGAGAAGTGGGCAAAAAGAACCTCTTTTCTTCCTTTTTTCTTCAGGCCCTGAAAGGAAGAAAGAAAGGGCATTCATTATTCAAATCTTTTCCCAGAAAGGCATTAAGTTGTAGCACAAAAAAGCTTCGGGATTTACTTGATCAGAGTTTTTGTTATGCTTTGAGAAAGGCAATGTTGGGTCAAAAGGAACACACGAGGGAGAAGGGAGAAACTACATCTGAAGATACCTAAGCTCCATATCTTATTTATGGATTTGAAGCAGGCCTTCCATCAGTGGAAGCTTACTGGGCCATGAGGAATATCTATTCTTTTAAAAGTCAACCTGGATTCTTCCTTGAGTAGAAGGAGGGAAATTAATGCATTCACTTTACTTTATAGGTTCTTGGTACCACTGCATTATTTAAAAGAATTGAGGAAGGGGGAAAGGAAAAGAATATTTGCCTGCTTTGTAAAAGTCAGAGCAGCTACTCACTCTATTGGGAACTCAATTTCAAAATGACCACACATTGGATTTGCAAGAAACGATACAACCTCAACAAATCAATACATTCACCTTTAAGATGGTAGATAAGTGTAACAGAGAAAAATAGGAGTTATATTCTGTGCTGTATAAAACCACAGTTGACCCAGTGCAAATTTGCAATGAATGCAGGGTTTCAGGCAGATTTGCTTCTTTATTTTTTGCATCAAATAACAAAATAAGTAGTTGTTTCTGTCCTTCTGATTAACAACATCTCCACATTTTTATCAGAAACTTCTAAAGGAATTCTCCTTGGAGAATAATCCAAGTCCAACCTTGCCTTAGGCATGAAAGCCAACAGGATGAAGAAGGCATATTAGTTAGGTTCACTATCTTGAATTATTACTAAAAATAATAATAGCTAGATAAGTAAATGGTAGAAGAAAGTGATTATATAGCATTATATTATATAAATTATATTTATACATAAATTATAATGTACCTGAATCTGCATGTGTCTGATGCTTAAATAGGAAAAAAGCTTTTTAAGTGCTGAATGGAAATCTTCTCTGGATAAAGAATTACAAAAAGGTGCAGAGTTTCCTAGTATGTTCATTTTGGAGGGCATTCATGCTTTTTTTATGTTTTTGGCTTCTGGGAACAGAGGAAAACAGGCACCAAATGGATGGTGAAGCATTGCTTTCACAATTAAGACCTTAATAAATATTAACCTTTAATAAGCAATATTAATCAAGCAGACTTATGTTTGTAGTTACAGACACAATCTGAGAACAAGTTTCTAAGATTTCAGGAAGTTTTTCTCTCTCATCTGAAAATACAACTTGGGATCTTTTCATGGACAGGCATATGCTATAGCTTATGTTATATATATAGCTGTAACTATGTTTAACAGTCCACTGGAGAATAGGTGAACCATTGACATTTAATGATGAATTAAATTCTTCAGACTCTTGTGAGCTATGTAGAACTGGAATCAGGACTCAAATTTAGCATGTCATAACATAAGAGAAGGCCAGTCTTTGTACATTTCAGCTTGTCCCAAAGGTATCAGCCACACTTGTTTTATCAAAAGAGATTTTCTACCAATGAAGTTGGAACAGATTTTGTTATTCGCAGATTAGATACTAATACTGTATACAATGTGATTGCCATTAGCCACAGTAGTCTTAGATCAGCCATCTGTGGGGATTTTGCTAAAGCCAATCTTTTTAAACCACATCAAGAAGTCACCCTCAGGAACCCTGAGTCATTTTTTTTCCATTATGCTGGACACAACCACATTTTCTTATTGCTACAGTATGTATATCTTTATCTTTCCTCCTATGCAATAGAGTTCCCTCTAAATGCAGTCCATATACAACTCTTCATGTCATTCTGGCCATTTCCATCTCACTTTTTATGGTGAGTTTTTCTAGTTTCTGAACTTCTTCAAGGAACATCTTATGCACTGGATATATGTAAGGGGAATGGTTGTCCTGCCATCCACTTGTTCCTTCTAGAATAGTCACACACAAATACATGCCAGGCTCTTCTCATCCTCCTTGGCCAGCATCCCAGTGCAATGATGTTTACTTGTGGCTAGTTGGTTGGCTGTGTCACAAGCAGCTCTGTTGGGAGAAGCCCCTGGCTGGGCTGGTATGGTAGACAATCATTCAGTCTCATGAAATATTTTGCTGCTGCTGCATTATGAATTTTCTTTGAATGGGCACCATAAAAATGCCAGGAGACATAATGAACAAATGATGACATTCTGGAAGAGGAAAGTACCATACACGAGTCTTGAAACATGACCTGCACTAGCCTACTGCCTTCAAGGGTACTGAAAAATGCCATCTTGTCCCAAATGTTAAAATTAGACTCAACTACTTTGAGAAGAAGAGGGCTTTTTCCTTTGCTTTGAACAGTGACCACCTTGGGGGTAGCTCTACTTTATATTTTTACCACTTCACTAAGTTTTGCCTACTACCAATATCCTGTGTGACCTTGAGATACTCATTTTGCTTTAGGTATTTTCCCTCCCATTGATAGAATGAGCTAATAGCAATTGCCTACCTTAGTAAAAAATTAAAATACCCACTTAAGTACCATTGTTTAAGAGTCCTAGTTTCATGGCTCTGATATTGCTACATTAATCTTTATAATGTGATGACCTTCCAGAAAATAATATTCCCCTCTTACTATCAAAACACAGGCAACAAATTATAATAAAAGGCCATGGGGAAAAATGCAGGAAAAGAAACAGAATCATTATTCAGTCTGAATCCATCTGTCTGTGCATAAATAATCTTGCTCAAGGAAAGATTATTGTTAACAGTTGACTTCAATCCTTAGGTTACAACAGTGTAGAGAATGATAGCACCCAGAAGCTGTTTAGATATACCAGGCAGAAACTTCAAGATTTTTCTTTTAAGAAGTGATAGCACAAGAATTGACGTTATACAGGCAAGAATATCCAGAGTAAGACCTCACTCAAAGTTCTCAATTTAGATTATGTAAATAGAATATGTTAAGGCAAAACCAAACAAACCACATTATGGCTTTGCATATCATATGACCTCAGAACTGCAATCTATACATTACGAATTATATCTTAAGCACAATATGTGAACCTATCATAAGGAGGAGGAGGCAGTCATGAAGTGCTGAATCATCCTAGACCTTGGCTATTTCAAGGCAGTAATGATGACATCACTGTGTGGGATTTGCAGGCTTCTAGATATTGATCTGGATGTATCAGGCTGGATTCCAACTTTGGATAGCCTAAAATTTGATCCAGAATGGATTTATAGAGCTTTGGCAGCCTTTTAGTCACAAATCATAATATATTATGTCTAAGGATGGGAATCAAAAACCACTTTGCATTGTTGCAGACGTGCAGATGATTCTCCTATAAAGCTAGTTTCATGGGTTCAGAGTCAGCAGCCCTTGTCTCCTGACTTGTTTATCCACCAGATGTCAATATACAAAGTTCACACACCTTAAAAGTCAACTGTGTCCTGTCATGCAGACAAGCCAGTTTTCTTTGCTTTTCTAAATGAGACGTAATTGGCTTCCATCATCACAAGGGCTGTTGTGAGGATTAATTGTGCATTGTATGAAACTCACTTTTGGAAATGAAAAACCCTGCATTAGTTAAGTAGTTATGTGAACTATGCATTCCAAATCCAACCTGAATTTTACAGGTCACTGATTAGCCATTGGTTTTAACACAATGTTTGGTACCATGGACTTTTAAAATCATTTCTGTAGCTAGTTTCCTAGTAGCAGACATTCCCCCCACCCCGGCATAAGAATTATGAGAATTACTGTTTTTTATTAATTGCAGATAGATCAGACACCAATAAACATTGGCCCACACTAATCAACTTCTGGCCTGATTCACTGGACATGTTTGGAATTGGTTGTATTGTTTATGCATGTGGAAAGAATAAGGAAAAATGTATTGTGACACACAGCACATCTCTATACATTTTTATGTAATGATACGGCACGCAATCTCCAATATGCTATCCCAAAATTAATTCAAGCCTTGGTCCAAAATAATTTCCTTATCTGTATTGTAGACTCAGTCTTCCCTCAGCGGTCGTCAGGGCAGTATCCTCTCTCATAAAACCTACACAACAATGCTGTGACATGGTGTAAGGCCTACATTGTAGGCTAATAGAAAGAGTGTTAACCAATGTCAATGATTGAGCTTCATAGCTGATTAGGAATTTGAAGCTGGCCCTTCCCCTAGTCCAGGGGCTCCCAACCTTTTCTATACCCTGCACCTGTGAAACGCTTCTGATATATTCTCTCACCCCTTTAAAAAGTAAATAATTATATGCATATAATTATGCATATACACTATAATTTTGAAACTTCTAAACCCAGGTTTTCGCACCCTCTGGAATACTGTCTTGCTCCCCTGGTTGGGAACCTCTCCTCTAATCCAATAGCCCAGTGGTGAAATCCATTTTTTTTTACTACCGGTTCTGTGGGCGTGGCTTGGTGGGCATGGTGTCGCTTGGTGGGTGTGGCAGGAGAAGTATACTGCAAACTCTCCATTCCCACCCCATTCCTGGGGGAAGGATATTGCAAAATTTCAATTCCCACCCCACTCTGGGGCCAGCCAGAAGTGGTATTTTCCAGTTCTCTGAACTATTCAAAATTTCCGCTACCGGTTCTCCAGAACCTGTCAGAACCTGATGGATTTCACCCCTGCAATAGCCCAATCACTATACCCCATTTGCCATTTTGTGTAAGTGGGGGCAAGGCAGATTTGAATGTGAAATAAAGGGGAAGAAAAAAAATCCAGAACAATCAAGACCTTTTATCTTTATTTTGTCTGTTATTTCCCTATAATTAAACACATGCACAGATAAAACATTCCCAAATAGCAAGTGAACAAAATGCAGAGTCATAATGGAACATCTTCCTTCATTTTGTCTATGCACCTGTGGTGATCTTTCATGATCTGGGAATCATTGGAATTTTGTGTCTGCTGAATGAAAGCCATTTGCTTTCCTTTCAAAGATACAGACTATGGGTTTCTAATAGAAAAGTCTGCTGCCATGGCTTTCCTCTACTGTTGCTACATGAACCATGTCAGCATGGGACATCTCTCCCATTATTTCAAGATCAGGGTCATCTTTCGGTCACACATCAGTGGTGTGATTGTTAATTTGCAATAACAAACCAATGTTAACAGCCTTTGAATTAACACTGGAACCTTGAATGTGCGAACAAGTCCTTGGCAATGATGCTAGGAAGGCCTGGGAGCTTTAATTAAGGGTCAGCAGATAGGTAGGTCTAGGAGTGATAATGTATAAGCAGATAGGCTATAATGTTAAATGGAAGGGAAACCAAATTGCTCAATGGTATGGAAACAGATTCATAAAATTCAGAAACAAACTGAAAGAAGTCATAAAAATTCTCATAGACCATATTGGAGCTGCCTTAGATGCTGAGTAACATCAGACTATTATTATTGCTGGATTATGTGAACAAATCAGATATTAGAATATAAAGTGTGATTTAGGGAATACAAACCATCGTATAAATATGCCAGAGTAAAAGCTGCCAAGAAAGTCAGCCAACCTTTCTCCATCAGGGTCTAATTTAGGGCTCTTTCTCATACCTAAGTTAAAAGTCCTATCCACCAGTCTTTGAACTGGCAGTAAACTATACTATTATAAGCATTAGTGATTCCCATCCCATTGCAACAATGATGCTCAGATGCTAATACTTATTTGCTGTGGACAGGACAAGTTCAGCAAAGGAATTGGTAGATTCTCCCAGCTTTTTTCTCTCCCTCGTATGAATGTTGTCAACATCTCTCCCTTTATGGATTGGGGAGGAGGGTGAGTTTTGCCCAAAAGCTAGAGCAGCAACTTTGGCACAACTGCTTTACATGGAACTGTTCAAAGAAGGACTTTATGAGTTGATATTTGCTGATTGTTGAACTTCTTTGGATACAGGTTAAGCACTAGTCCAGATTATATGGTATAGGGAACAGATGAAGACAATATCATGAGATCATGAGGTCATAGTAAAAGAAGAAAAGGTGGAATATGTTGGAGCTGCAGTTAGATGCAAAAAAAAACCCGATTAGTCCATAGACTAATCTACAATTTAATTGAATTAAATGAAATGACAATTCATTTAATTCAAGTTATATCAACTGAGGCCCGCGTGCAAGGAAATTGCTTATTCAATAGAAGGGAGACTTTAGTGTAAAAAAGGGCTTGTTTGAAATAGTTATAGCTATGCTGTGAAGATAAGAGGGGGAAAAGGCAATTAGGTAAAACATCTGCCTGGCCAGAAATTCTGAAAGAGAATTGTCAGATGCAAACAGCTGGAAGAAGGCCATCAGGCCTGAAAAACAGGCAACCTGGAATAGGAACAGATAAAAGAAGGTTTTGTTAGAAGAAGGGCTAGTGGAGTACTTATCTCGTTTCATTGATTCTGCTCCCAGGAAAGAAATAGAGCAAATAAACTTGGGAATGCTATTAGCATTCCAGGCAGAGATAAGGTTGGGAGAATTGGAAGGGGGGTACTTAAATTGGACAGTGTTTAGCAGTACCAGTTGATCCCCTGAAGAGCAGCAATTAAAGAGCAGTTTAATGCTGAAAAGTGACACTCTGAATATGGAAACACGAGGTCTACATTCATTAACTTCTTGGTGATCATGAAGCCTTTTTGCTCCATTTCAAAGGCCAAAACAAAAGTTCCCCTGCCAGTTCCCATCTGCATATTTTGCTACAGGAGGCAGTAGGGATTTAAGAATGCAATAATTCAATATTACTCCACAGCACATGAGCTGCTAGAGCCAGGATCTTTAACAGGCAGGGATCCTACCCTGCAACCATCGGAGAAAAGGAAAACTAACTCAGTCACAGTGCGTATTAGCATATCTGACCCTTCAATTATTTTAGGCCAATAAATTAGCTGAGAATAAGGTACAACCAAATGCAAAAGATGACAAGGCTTTTGCATCATTAATGGCTGTACAAAAGAGAGAATTTCAACTTGCATTAGTAGGCTAACCCTGCTGAATTTCTTTCATATACAGAAATTTAAAGTACATGTGTCTTGCCATATGAACACTTTTGATACATTAGAAATACGGCTGAATCTGTATGTCCTGATTTCTTCATTGAAATGCAGCAAAAGTTGTGACAACCCTTCTGAACAACTGCAATGCCATTTTAAAACACAAGTTAGGCTAAAAGTAAATAAAGTTAGTCTGTCTAAAATCTAATGCTGGTTATCCAATGATTCCAGAGCTGGATCTTAATATCTGCTTTATTAATTAATTTAATGTTGTCAGCACGCACAGCAAAACATAGAATGTAAGAAGTTAAAAGGTAAAGATAAAGGTTCCCCTTGTACATATGTGCTAGTCGTTCCTGAATCTAGGGGGTAGTGCTCATCTCCATTTCAAAACCAAAGAGCCAACGCTGTCTGAAGATGTCTCCTTGGTCATGTGGCTATTTGGCATGACTAAATGCCAAAGGCGCACAGAACACTTTACCTTCCCACTAAAGATGGTCCCTATTTTTCTACTTGAATTTTTATGTGCTTCCAAACTGCTAGGTTGGCAGAAGCTGGGACAAATAATGGGAGCTCATCCCATTATGTGGCACTAGGGATTCAAACCGCTGAACTGCCGATCTTTCAATCAACAAGCTCAGCATCTTAGCCACTGAGCCACTACGTCCCTCAAAGATTCAAGAGCTAGATCTTAATATCTGCTTTATTAATTAATTTAAAGTTGTCAGCATGCACAGCAAAATGTAGAAGTAAGATCCCAAAATTTTCCAACCCAAAATTTGAGAAAAGGCGGCAGGCTTCATAAATGGAGGAAGAGGAGTCAGCAATTATAAACACATAATAAAGGTATGACTCTTCATGCAAAATTATCTTTGAATGACCAGAGAAAGAAATAAGAGCTACTGTAATTAAGAAATGCAAAACTCCTCCCGTACCTAAAGTTACTAATTATACCCTCAGTTTCTCATAGTTTGCTCTTCTTATTTAGTGACAGAGATAAAGAGGTTTACATGTAATATTTCTTTGTAAAGTATCCGTAATAAATTATTGATAAGACAGACTTCTGCAAATTGCCCAGGCATCATACTTATGTGGAAATGAAATAGCTATAACCTTTGTGATCCTTTTCTCACTTTTAGCAGATACATCTTTTTCTTATAAATTTCCTTTCCAGGGGGAATTAAGTTCCTGAGAATATTTGATCCACAAAATGAAACCTATAGTAGTGTTAGTTACCCCCCTCCAATACCAAGGCATACACCTGTTGCTTAATGTTTTGCTGTGTCTATCCAATATTATATTATTATTTCATCAACATAATTCTCATAATATTTCTACTTCATGAACTGTATAGGTTCCCAATAACTTTCTGGTTATAAATAAATGTGCTGGGTATCATCTATAAATCCCTTTATTGCATAAAACCAGGTCATCTGCAGGCTGCCTGCTCCCCAAACAGAAAGGGACAGGAAGGGCATTTCATTGAAACAATAATCTCATTGTTCACCACATGGACAATGTGGTGACTCCATTCCCTTTGGAGTGACCTTTCTCTTCCTTTTGTCTCAATCCTACAGTCTTTAGGAAGATGGTTTAGACCTGTCTCTGTATTTAGGCTTTGTGTTCAGTAACGGCTTTCGGTCTCTGTGAGTCTGTAGAACTTCTCAATTCTGTTCAACATTGTATGGTTAGTATCTTTTAATGGGCCATGCTATTTAATATTAATTAGTTATGGGGGAATTGTCTTTTTGTATGCTTACTTTGAGTGGGTGGCCATATAAATGCATAAATAAATAAACAAATAAACATATTTGATTATGACATTTTTCTTCTCTGAAGGAATTACACTGCCAGCTATCCAATACAAAGCAATTATTGTCCATCCATCAAAGTCCATCAATGCCAAAAGATGATGTTTTCTGGCATTGTTCTATGCAACCAACTGGTAAGATGAGACAACAATGATTTAAAACTTTTTTCTTGCATTTTTCCAAGGAAAATGCTGCAGGAAACATCTGAGAGTTAACTTGTCTCTCAAAATGCCCGCAACATCTTCTCATATTCCTTTCCCACTCTGACACATTGAATCTAGGCTACAGTGTAGTTTTCAAATCATGTCCAAGCATGACTGCCCTGCATTTACTTTTCTGTTACGACCATGAGCTATTCTTTCTTTTTTTCTCTCTCCTTCCATTGTAATTTGAAGCTCTGTAAAATCTGCTGTAATCTTCCTCACTACACAATTCACCAATCTCAGATTAGAAAGATGAGAAAAAAGATAGTTCTTCCTTCAGTCCTTCTTCATCTTGCAACACCTCCTTGCCTGAATCATCATCATAATCAACAACAACAATTCCTATTTCATGCCTTGTACCATATATGAGTGGACATCAGTATGATCCCAAACCTCCAACCAGTCTTCCTTCTGCCCTAGAAATTTGTTTTTTATAGGACAGGACGGAAAAGGGAGAGAAAGCATTCTACAAACCAGGGATCAAACTTTCGGTTTCATCTTTGTTTCTTTCTCAAAAGGTCCCACAGACCCTTAGGCAGTCATTTAAAATAGGAATGGGAACTACTTATAGATGAATATTTTCTTTGGAACTCTATCTGCTAGCCCACAAAAACATAGAAGTAAGGGCTGTGGTGGGTTGCTCCCGGTTCGGCCCAGTTCTACTGAATAGGTAGTAACTTTAGGAAGTAGTTCTCCAAACCGGTAGTAACGGCAGCCAGGCCACACCCCCGAACTGATTCCCCAGTTGCTGCTTGCTCGCCCATCCGAAGCTGACCGGAGCAAAAAAGCCTCTCAACCGCCTGGCCGCAGGGTGCCAAAAAGTCCTTCAGCCGATGAGAAGAAAGCTGTGCATGCGCAAAGATTGCGGCAGCAACCGGAGGTCTTTCCGATGCTGCTGAGTGGAAAAGAAATCTCTCGGCTTCCAAATTCAGCAGCAGGCTCAGTCTCTTCACACAGGGTTGCTTTTCTCCATGCCTGAGAAAGATCAAAAGGCATGGAGCAACCTTTAATGACAAAGTGGGCTAGACAAGGTAAAAGAAAACAAACCACTGAGGGAAGGAGCCCACCAAAGTTGCCGGCGTTGCAGCCGCACACCTGCCCCCCCCCCCCCCGGCAGCTTGGAGCTCCAAGCAGAAAAAGTCCTCTGCTGTTTCTTTCTCTTTGAGAGCCGCTTTGCAAACAAGGTGCAAAGCGACTCTCAAAGAGAACGAAGCGGGCATGGTGCACCAAGAGCTGCTGCTTCTTCGCAACAGCCAAGGACAGAAGAGTTCGCTCAGGAGCGACGCCAGCAAGGAAGGCGGCTGGGTCAGAGGGAGGCATAGTCCGAGCTCTCTAAGACCGGTAAACAAGTGTGGGGAGGTGAAGGGGAGCAGACTTGGCCCTCTGCATGTTGCACCCCCCCTCCCAGTCTTTGCCCGCGCCTCTGTGCCACCAGCATCTCCCAAAGCCGCCACTGTTGGAGCCACAATAGGGACTAGGGCAGCCCGGTAGCAGCCATGAGCCGTGTTTTCCTCTAAGCGCTATGGGCGGCAGAGGGAAACAGGTGCTTCTCTCTCTGAGACTTGGAGGATAGCGCAGCTTATGGCTGCTAAAGCACCTCAATCAGCTACAGCCCAGACGAGCTGAGCAACTGCGGAGAGCCTCCCATGTGTTGCATCCCCCTCTCAGCCTTCGCCTGCACCTCCGTGCCACCAGCATCTCCCGAGGCCGCCGCCATTGGAGCCACAACACGGATGGGGGCAGCCCAGTAAGCTGGGTAACTGAAAATGGTGCAGAGGCATGGGGGGAAGGCTGGGAGAGGGTGCAACACATGGGAGGCTCCCCACAGTTCCTTGGCTCATCTGGGCTGCAGCTGAGTCTTCTGCCCTGAGCTGGTGGAGTGGGTTGCTCCGGCTGCAACCACAAGGAAGGCCTATCAAAGGTGAGAAGGGGCGTTTTTCAGCCAGGAAGGGCAATGGAGGGAAAGCCGAGATGACCACCACCACCCCACACGTCCCGACCTGGATATGGGGCCAGAGTGTCAAAAAAGAGTTTCAAAAAGTCCCAAAAAATTTAGCCACCTTTTCGGTGGACGTGGATTGGGGGTCATGTGACTGAGTGTGTGAGTGATGTCATGTTGGCCATGCCCAATCAGTCATCCCCCCCCACCTAGCCACACCCACCGAACTGGTAGTAACAAATTTTAGAACCCACCTCTAAGTAAGGGGTATAATAAGGAATATCCTGGGGAGCTAGAAGAGTATTAGGGGAACATTCACCAGTTTGCCTTCTAGAAAATCAATATTTGACACAAGCTACACCTATCATGATAGCCATTTTGTGGTTAGGCAATATCCCAGAAACAACTCTAACAAACTTCTCTTACCAGATCTTTTCCTATAATTTCAATTTATACACTCCACCCTCTCCACTGACCTTGCTGAGTTCATCCAAAGAGTATCAAATTAGGGAAGACTTCATTAACATAACAAAAGCAAGCCACGAGGGTTTGGTTTGCTTTGGTTTGCTTTGGTTTGCTTTGGTTTGCTTTGGTTTGCTTTGGTTTGCTTTGATTCATTGCATAGTCAGCCAGATGTGTAGATCTGGCATTTTTATCCACCTGTCAAGTATTACCAAAGACTTTGGACAGACAGTTGTTGTTTGATCATGTTAAATGTATCATTGTAGGATATAAGATGTTCCAAGTAAATCTACCTTTTGCAATTGACTGATGGTGATTTTGTCAATACTGTTGATGTTCAAGTAGTGCATTACATGTTTTGGATTGCACCCAAGGCTCATATTACTACTGATACTATCTTTGCTTTCGTTTGCCACAGTTTTTCCTTTTCTATTTTCAGATCTTTGTATTTTGTGATTTTCTTCTGTTGTATCTGTTCTATTCTGCTATGTTCAAGTATAGAAATGTCCACTATCCAGACTGTATCTCTCTTATCAACAGTTATTAAGTCTGAGATGTTATGTGACATATGCTGTTCTATTTGCATTCTAAAGAGCACTTATTACTTCATCTATTTGGTGGCCACACCAGTTCTTGCTTGCTGACAATATCTTGCAGATATTCCAATGCGCCATTGCCATGCCATAGTTTGCAGTCAGTCTGTGTGATCTTCTTGCAGCAGCTAACTAGGTAATCTACTATTACTTTAGCTTCTTTGCAGAGATGGCATTTGCTCTCTCTTGTTGCTTTCTTCTCAACGTGATGGTTTTATATGCATTTGCTCTTAAGGTTTTGTCTTGTGCAGCCAGAATTCATCCCTCTGTCTCTTTCTTTGAGCTATTGCTGGGTCTTGTTGTTAAACTGTTTGGCCGCCAATGTTTTCTATGCTGACCATGTAATACTTTGCCTTGCCTTGTCTCTTTTCTATTCTTCATTTGGTCTTTCTTATAAGCCAGTTTGGTCTCTCTCAGTAAGCCTTCATGGTACATTAGCTTCGGTGCATCTTCTTCACTGTTTTTCAGATATTCTTACCATGGTTTGGGGTAGATTGTAGAAGATAGCAGTATTTAGGCTCCTAAAAGATTCCTATGTGTCTGTTTTATGACTTTGGTTCCTTAAAAAATGCAAGCCTTTACTACTGAAAATTGCTGTTTTCCTGCCGGCCTTTAATAGCATGACCCTGGAACCTTTCTTTAAATTGAAATGTGAGTTTCCTGATGGACAGAGGCTTTTCAAAGCATTAGAAAAAATGCTTTGAAAAGTTTAAAAAAAAGAGTTGGCCACCCCCACCCAGTCACATTACCCCCACCACCAAGCCACACCCACAGAACCGGTAATAACAAATTTTATATTTCACCCCTGATGTGATGTCATCTAACAAAATGAGCACCATTAATCCAAGATCCACTTCCTCAGTATAACATAACCAAATGCTAAAATTATTGGAAATAAAAACTAAATACAACATTCTACAGTTTTGGCCCATATGCTCATTAAGATTTTACTTCCAAGCATATTTACCTCCAAATGTCTACTTTTCTGCTCTCCCAATCTCTTCCTGTCTCCCTATGGAAATATCACTCTAACTACTCAGATGGATTTTTTCTCTTTAATACAGTCAACCAAAGTTTCAGTTGTTTTTCCAACAGAACAAAATATAGAAGAATTTTGTACTGGTGTTCTCAAATTTACCATGGAAAATAAGTCAGAAATGATATGCTGGTGTGAAGAGTGAAGCATGAAATTACTTAGAGAACCAGTCTGAGTAATTCATCAGAATATCTTTTGTTAAAAAAGAATTCTAAGACAAGGAGTAGCAAGTAGTCTTATTTCAATGCCTTCTTTTTCCATAGCCACACACATTTCCTGCAGTTTAGATTTCCCAAAGGTTAAGTACATTCCTCCATGATACACTGCATATATCAAAACATGGTACCAACCTCAAATCATACTTTGCTCCCCAAACCCCATGTCTATTAATCATTTCATACTCACATGGCTCCAAACCACTGAGCTGTCAACTCTGGAGCAATTTCTTGATAGTTTAGCTGCTGGTGTGGCCAATTCAAAGGTAGGTACATATGACAAAACCTAGAGGACAATGTTAAAACTGGCTAGGGTCAAAGCTAGATAAGATGATGCAAACTCAGGGCCAGTCTCCTTAGCTACTTTAGATTTCAGTAGGACACAGAACTAGCTCTACTTCTCAGAACCTTTTCATCCCTGGTGCAGGTGCTCAATAGAGGACCTTTTTAATAAGTGTCCCCATCATAATCAAGCAGAAGCCGCTGTGCCTTTCAAATGTAATCAGTCAAGTGGATTTCAATGGCATTCGTCTGTCTTTTGTTGCTGTCCTTGTTGTTTATTTTGAGGCTTCCTTTAAGAAATATTAAGTTTACTAAGATCTATTGAGGTCAAATGATTTTTAAAAATTCAAATATCCAATAATGGCAAGGTTTCTCCATATACATGCCTATTGACACTCAAAAACACTTGTAGAAGATGCTCAGAAAGAATTTCCCTTTAAAGAATCTATAATGATTTTCTGTCAGTGAAGTTTGTGGGTCTAATGGTTTTTTTTCTTTAGAACTATTTCCAACAATTTGTCTGGGGTACATGTTAACCTGACAAGTTCATAATTTTTCAGATTTCCACTGGTTGTGCATTTAAGACAAACAAACTGGAGTCACAAACTCACTGACCTCTTTGCCATACACCAGAGGCATGTAAGACACCTCCCAGCCTTCTTTAATTCCCTTAACTGTTCAATATACCATGAGTTCTGGGATCCATGGACATAGATAGACTGCTCAGATATAATCTGGTTCAAAGTCACAGCCACTCTCTCATTCCAGGTAGCTATCAAGGTTTCCCCCAGACCACGTAGCAAACCTTCAAGAACAACCCCAAGCTTCCTCTGTAACCCAATCAGTTCCATCAATCCTCTGTGGTGGGGCATTCTAATAGGCTCCTCTGCAGTGGTGAAATCTAAAATTTGTTACTACCGGTTCTGTGGGCGTGGCTTGGTGGGGGGGGATTAATGTGACTGGGTGGGTGTGACCAATTTTTTTTTTTACTTTTAAAACCATTTTTTCTATAACCTCTTCGGTGAAGAGGTTGTAAAAAAATGCTTTCAAAAGGCTCTGACGATCCCAGCTGAGTTGCCTGATGGACAGAGACTTTTTTTCTTTTAAATGCCTCTGATGATCAGGCAACTCAGCTTGGATTGTCAGAGGCATTTAAAAGAAAAAAAGGGTTTTTTTTCCTTTTAAAAGCCTTTGATGATCCCAGCTGAGCGGTGCGATCATCAGAGGCTTTTTTTTTACTTTTAAAAGCATTTTTTTTGGTGAAAGGGATTGTAGAAAAAATGCTTTTAAAAGTAAAAAAAAAAGCCTCTGATGATTGTGTGGCTCAGCTGGGCATGGGGGGGGGCAGGGATTTTTGCTATCGGTTCTGCGAACCACCCACCTCCATTGCTACCAGATTGGGCGATCCGGTCCAAACCGGGAGCATTTCACCCCTGCTCCCTTGTGATCTGACTATGACAGAGGAGAAATCAGTATCTCCCCCATTTTCATAACATCCTGCCACTGCTCTGACAGGAAAAACCAGGACAAGTATATGATCACTATTATGCTTTAAGGCCTGGGTGATTTGGGATAGGCCCATGACTACCATGGTGGCCTTGAACTCCCAAGTGCTTCAGCTACTTCCCCCAAGGAAATTGAAGTTCCTCAAGTTTGTAAGCCTGGGGAACTCCACTACCATCCTGACCATGCAGTCAGGAAGTTCATACAGGAGGTCATTACACAGCAGGGAGATTGGTATAATAGCAACAGTACCATCTGATTCCTCTTAGAATCTAACCCAATAAATAGAGTCTTGTACCCATTAATCTGAGGAGCAGTGTGCTAGATGCCTCCCCTGAATATTGGATAACCACCACGATCTACTGCTCCTACCCTGAGGTCTTGACTGGTGTCCCTTTCCCAAACAATGGAAAATGAAACCGACCCACCACCACCCCCAGCTAGATCTTGGAATATAGGCCAGGTCAGTCTTCTCATCCACAATTAAGCCATGAATAACAGTGACCTTATTAGAGACTACTGACATTCCGCAGCAGCAGCCAACAGCCCAGGCCATTGAAGGTCTGCCATCTGGGGCTTGGGAACAAATTTCAGGAGCTGGAATTAGAGGTGGTATTCAGCAGGTTCTGACCAGCTCTGGAGAACCAGTAGCGGCAATTTTGAGTAGTTCAGAGGACCAGTAAATGCCACTTCTGACTGGCCCTTCCCCCATCTATTCTCTGCCTCCCGAGTCCCAGCTGATTGGGAGGAAATGGGGATTTTGCAGTATCCTTCTCCTGGATTGGTGAGGGAATGGAGATTTTACAGTATCCTTTCCCTGCCATGCCACCAAACCATGCCACGCCCACCATGCCTCACCCACAGAACTGGTAGTAAAAAAATTTGAAACTCACCACTGGTTGGAATGTGCCATAGGAACAATACACCTCTGGCACAGTCCCTGTGAGTAGTCCCCCCATATCTCCCCCTACTCATCACTGCTGTGATTTTACAACCTGTCCTCACCCCTTTCACCTGTCCCCTATCCATCTCATCCCACCATCATCAATCTAATCTCACCAGCCTGGAGCTCTTACCAGGAACATCAGATATCATGAGGGTGAATCAATCTCCTTCAGCTCCCATCCATAGCAAGGAAAGCCAACTCAATTCAAGGGACAGAAACACTCTCATTTACCACTAATCCTAGTCCACAGATTTGCATGACCCTCTATTTGGTTCTCAAGCCCAGGGGAAAAAGCAAAATGGCTACACAGGTAAATTGAGGGAAGTAACAAGAAGAACGCCCAAAACAGTACCTCATCCCATTCTCGCATCCATTGCAGCCCACCCAAAATCTCTCAATTTTAATTTCTCTTCCACTGCCTTCTTTGTCACAATTTCCACACTTAAAAGACTCCTCTGACACTGATGGTACACCAGGTCCTCTCCATTGCCGCATAGCTGACAAAGTGTTCAGGGTACCCAGCAATCCAATCATCTGACTGCCAGTCCAAGAGAGATGATAGTCCAACCAACAGTCAAGCCAGTGGCAGCCCAGATAAGGATGTGAGTTCCAGGCTCCACATGTAATTCTGCCTCAAGTAACAGCCCAACCTAATGAGGGAGAGGAATCGCATAGGCTTGACAGGAAGCAGCATTCATTGTGGGGAAAACCAAATCCGTGGAAATACCACCATCTGTTAGTCCAACTCTCCAACCCGCCAATCTGCTATATCATACTAAAACCAGCTTCTATTGGCACTCACTCAGCAACACACTGCCTTGGCACTATCTTGTGGGGGGGGGGGGAGGGAATGATTCTCGATTATTATTGTTATTATTTTGCATTCTTTATTATTACCTTACTTTTTGCCAGGGTTTCTGGTCCTTTTTGTTTGCCAGAATTCATCAGAGATTTGTTTCCAATTTTGTATAATGGAAGCCATACGCATGCGCATACATGCACACATATTCTAACAATCATCATTCTGATGTGTCTGGCAAGCATTTCATCAACTCTTATCAACAGCTTGTTCTCTTTAAAACAGAAGGAAATTTGCACCCACCTTCTGCTAGACTGAAAGACTGAGTGGAAATCTTGCAAACTGAATCATAATGACAGACTGTTACCAATCCTCCATTAACAAAACTTGAGCCTTACTTGATCTCATTCTGCCTGATTCAATCCAAAAGAAAAATGTGCAGAATTTCTAGGATTGGTATTACTGCTTGGTTCTTGGGAAATCAATAATCTAATCCAGCTTCAATTAAACAGACATAGGAATTTATACCATTATCACATTTCAAAAGCTAACTTTATACTTGCGCAGTATAGGCATGGGACATACAAAAATGTAGTTGTTGTTGTTTTTTTATAGGGAGTCTGCTCTGTATGGAGACTCGGCAGGTAAGAACTGAGGCCAGACAGGTTGCAAGTAATAATAACAACAATTAATGCTAACAGAATCAACAGCTAACGGGCTAAACTTCCGTGAGGCAACAGCAACAAGTGCCGTCTGACAGCCACTTAAATACGGAGCTGTCAGATGGCTGAACCAATGACAGGGCTTCTGGTTTCTCACTTTTTAGTAACTCACATCATAGCCAATCAGGATTGCCCGGCAGCCAGCAAGTCTCTAGATGGCGTTGTAGCCCCGAGGACTTAACAGAGTTCCTGGGTTATATAAGACCTAACTGACATAAACTCAAAGTTATGAAATTTTTGCCCATACACTGCATCCATGCATGCATGTAAAGTAAGCATACTAAAATAGGCTTTAGTAAACCTAAAGTATGTAAAGTAAGCATGCATGTAAAGTAAGCATACTAAAAAATTGTTACATTAATTTCACTGAAAACCCAAGTGATGCAAAACTTGGGTTCCATAAAGCGTTTTCAATTAAAAGTGGAAATAGATTCATAATTCAGTTCTGGGTGAGTCAATTGCTTTCCAAGTAATAATCTAAATGCCCAAGTAATAAAGTAAACTAATAATCCAAGTACCCAGGTAATAAAGTAACAAGCACCCAATAATAATCCTAGTAAAAAAAATAAAAACTCAGCAGTTTCTGGGCCTTTTACCTAGTAGAGTTCTTTCCTTAAGCTTAACAAGATCTTTCATCCTCACAAGAAAATATAGAAATAATGAAGCAAGGAAATTTGTGGCCATAATTTCATGCCTGTCCTCCCAAATCCTTCCTTTATCTTTCCCAGCAAGAATTCCTCTTTTCAAAATTAATCTCTATATAATCGAACTATACTCTGCCCATCCCAAATTCTTAAAGCCAGCTAGTAAATTCCCTATACTAAGTAAAACAATCTGTTTCAGGACATTGAAGAACACAAATGAAGGTGAATATATGTGTCCCAGAATAATATTGCAGGATCCAGGATCTAGGGCATCCAATAGGAGTCCGAAAGCTGGGAAGATTAAACCTCTGGTCCCAGTGACCAATTCAGATTGGATCCTGCACTGAAGAACAGTTGCTTCAAGAAGCAGTTAGCACCTCTCACTGCTAAAAGACTAAAAGCCAATAGTTTGAAAGAGAGTAAAACGGGGATCTCTCAAGACTTAAATTTTCTCATCTCAGGTCCCTGAGGCTGTGGCTCTGTAGCCCTTTGCTACAGCATTTCAGTTTAATATCTTAGTAGCAACTTGAATTATTGATGGCAACATAAAATGTTTTAGCTAATGAGGTTCCTTTGGAGCCAGAAATATGGCCCTGTAAAACCAGGCCACCTTTGCAGACTTATTTATATTCCTTGGAAGCAGGTGACTGAATCTTATTTCTTTTTCTTCGGGGAAGTACAAACAGAAGAAATTACCTGCCCAGATTCAAAGAAGATGAATTGAGATTAAATACAGGTCCTACAAGAGGAAGATTCTCTCACTTCCAATCACAACCTTTCCTTCCTCATTAGCTCAATGCCACAAAGTGCTTTTGCCATCTCTCTCTCTCTCTCTCTCTCTCTCACACACACACACACACACACACGTCACTTTCTACCCCCAATATAGCTCTAACTTCACAGAGTTTTTGCTTTGCATGTGAATCTCTTCAATCCCTCTCATATAGACCCATGCTCTATATGAATGGACAGACAATCATGCCAACCAGCCACTTGTTTCAATACTTCTTGTAACTCCAATCTTGCAAATTTCAAAAAGTAACTATGGTAGCACTACTATACCTACACTGCAAAAATCTGGATGACCTCTAGCTGGCAGCAAAGGCTTAGAAATGTCTTTACGTTTCTGTTCTGTTCTGTTACTCTCTACTCGCTGCCTGGATCTTTGCAGTCCAGATATGCTAGCCCTAAACTAAATTAACCAGTGTAATTTGGCTGAACAAATTTATGAAAGCAGTTGAATTCATATGGGTTCTGCAATAATTTGCATTATAGAATATTGTGGAGCATGGAAAGGAGGGCAGGACAACCATGAAATAACATCTGACAGCTAACTGAGCAAAGCACACAAATTAGCTGTCCGCACCTTTCTAAATGATGATGAAATGGATTTGTAAGAGAATGTCTGTCTAATAAGCCCAGGGAATGTGAAGGAGGAAAAAAGGATTGTGGCAAAAGATATACCTCAATCTAAGGAGGAAGTACACAGAACAGAGTCAGAGAAATTCCTCTTTAATTCTGCTAGATATAAGTTGAACTGGAGAAATGCTTTAGCAGATTTTCAAGATTCCATTACATTTACCTACTAGCAGTTAAGATATTTTCAGAAATTTAAGTAGTTCTAGTTCGCTGAGTTGGTCAATTTTGTGTTCCTCGGTCTCATTTTCTCATGGTAACTTACTTAATTCATTGATCTACAACTGAAGTCATTTGTTAATCTTAAGTGTTCTTTGCTATGCTTTCTTTCCATTGTCCTCTTTGCTACATTAGTGTCTAAGATCAATTAACTAGATCTAGAATGATCCTATCTGGAGCTATTTCAGAGGTCCAACTTGAAGGCTGATTGAAATCCCTGACTTGCTAACTCTACCTTAGGTCCATTTTTACTAGGAACTGCTTTGAACATTTGCCTTCCAAATGCTACTGATAAGTACTTGCAGAAAAACTCTTTGGGAGAAGAAATATCAAAAGCCACATAAACATCCTTGTAATCATTATACTTTAAAAAGAAGTCGGTTATTGGCCTCCATTCTTGGGTTGGGACACCCGGGCAGAAAGCAGTAACCTTTCTATATTGTGCAATCAGTCAGGAGGAACAGCAGTCTGCTGGCCTCTGCTATCCAGCTCCCAGCCCAGTGTCCAGTAACTGATCTCAGTCTTCTTTTATTTCTCTGCTCAGGCAGAAAAGTATTAGCACTGAACCAAAAGTCACTCTCTGTGCCTGTTCTTTAAGAGTAATGGGTCTGCCATAGACAGTAATCCAACTATTGAGCACAGCAGTAGGTGAATGATGCTTGGCAGTTGGGAGTATGGGAGGGCTGCTTGGCAAACAGTGAGATCTTCATAGTTAAGGAGGTGGAATCATCCATGTATGGGGTTTTAAAAAACTTATCTCATTAAATGCTTTATAGAATAGCTCCCCTCCCCCCAGTACAGTTTTGGTTCCCTCCAGGATATGGTATTTCTGGATGACAGTGCAGTAAACATCCCATTGCCAAGAGCATGCAAAATGTTGACAGCCTTTAAATGAAGATCTAGGATCTGTGACTGCTTCTCTGCTCAGGGAGAGAGAACACTTCACATTAGCACAGAGCAATTTCTTACATGGGGAAGCTGGAATTGCTGAGCTCACATATATCAGCTTTGTGCTGCAAACTGGATTATCCTCTGATATTTGCATCTCTCCTGTGAAAAGTGCTAGGGAGAAATGCAGGCAAAAAAGTTTCAATCTTTCAAAGGGTGAAAGAAAGAAAGAAAGACAGGAGAAGCAAATGGTTTGTGTGAAGATACAAGGTGCAATTTGCACATTTTTCTGATGCCAAGTTTATGGACTCCCTTTTAAGTCCCTTATGGACTTCCCCCCTTTTAAAAAATGCAAGAATACAGTAACTATGGCTAGAACCTCAAACTCTACTTTCCAATAATCTCCACAAGATTATTAAAACTCTACATGGAACAGAACTATTTGAAGTAATGCACAGGGTGTATTTTATTTAAAGGCAAACAGAGCTTTCAAAAAGAGAAGCATAATGACAAAAATCACATTCAATAAGCGATTCACTTGTTCCCAAGTGAGGGACATGAAGGAGAGATGATATAACATCTTTAGTTTTACCTGCATGAAAATCTCCAGTGATGGATACTGACTATTCAATTTTCTGGAAGACTATGGTTGTTCTTTTAATATTTATACAGCAATGAAAGGATGGTTTAAAATAACTCCAAAGATATGGTAGCTATATGCATACAGTAATTATAATCATTCTAATAAGAAGTCCAATAGGAATTTATGACTGGGGCTAAGTTGTCGTTTTGAAGGATGGTTCATCATGCTTTTTTTTTTTTTTTGTCCCCAAATAATCACTATAACATTTAGGCATCTCCCACCCAAGCAGTGGTGAAATCTGAACCAGTTTACTACTGGTGTTTGCTGGCTTTGCATGCATGCTATGCTACTAAATGAGAGGTGCGTGCCAAAAGGAGGCTTTGGGGTAAGTAGAATAGTGCGCGGGGTGGAGGAAATGATCAGCTGTGGCACACAATCTTTTTTCTTTTTTTACTTTTAAAAGCATTTTTTTACAACCTATTCAACCAAATAGGTTTTTTAAAAGGTAAAAAAAAAGGCTCTGACGATCAAGCAGCTCAGCTGTGATCGTCAGAGTCCCTTTTTTTACCTTTTAAAAGCAAAAAAGCAAAACCTTCTGCACACGCGCAGCGGGTACAAAACACATTACTTCCTGGTTAAAACCAGGAAGTAACGACAACCAGGTGGTTGGGCGGAGCCTTGCATCGCAATTGCTACCGGTTCTCTGTACCACCCACCATGATCGCTACCGGATCGGGTGATCCAGTCTGAACCGGGAGCATTTCACCCCTGCACCCAAGTCCAAAGATAGCAAATATACACACTTTATTCTAATGTGGGAAGCCACCCACTCCCAGAAGAATGAAATATTTTGAGGAATATTTTAAAAGGTTAAATATTTAAAAAGGATAAAAGATTTCCCCTAAAAGAAAAAGAAAAAAATCTTATGGGAGGCAGAAAATCAGAGCCCCATCTACCTCCCCCCAGTAGGTATTTTGTGCCCATTAAGAAAGATTAGGCCAGCCTATCAACAAAACAAAAGACCTTCAGCTCCAGAATGATGGGATTAAGACATGACCCTTTAAGATATAATAGGATTAACTAGTGGGTTCTAGTTAATCTAGTTAACTGGTAGACACAGAGCTCACTACATTGCACAATCTTCTAAAGACATTGCATCACTTTCAGAAACTTCAACCAAACTTCTAAGACAACCTACAGAGCCAGCTATGACCCCTACATAACCCCCACATAGCCCCATGGGAGTCTGACAACAGCCAATAGAATACATGTTCTTGCACAGGAACAGGAAGCTCAAGTGAAAAGCCCACAAGAAGGTATAAAAACCCCTCACTCTCAACTCCATATGGTCAGCTACCCAGAATCACACATCCTTGGTGGTTCTGCTTCATTAATATATGGACCCTCTTTCCAATCAGCCTCCAGCCTCCATTTTGTCTCCAGTGCCTTTCTCCCGGCTTGGAACTGAACCAGGGGGATATTTCTTCCAACACAAGCAAATAAAGCTAGCAGCCATCAGAAAGTGTCTAGATCAATGTTTCTCAACCTTGGCAACTTTAAGATATATGGACTTCAACTCCCAGAATTCTCTAGCCATTTTCTCACTGTAACTTACTGTGCTGGCTGGGGAATTCTGGGAGTTGAAGACCGTACATCTTAATGTCACCAAGGTTGATAAACACTGGTCTAGATCATCCTTGTACCAGGTTGATCAAAACATAACCTTTCCACATCACTTTGTAAGCATTTTCAGCCCAAATATATTGAGAGTCAACTTAAGGAGGAATTCTGGCCAGCCTGTTCTTACTAGGTGATTTATAATGAAAAAGCCATAAAATGGAGTGAAGCAAGACATTGTTTTATTTTTTTAAAAAATAAGAAATATACATGTGATTGAAAGCAATCATCAGTATAGACTCTTCTCACGCTGGCACATAGATCGGAACTGTAGCACTACACACGGATCACTGAACCAAAATCTTCCTGCTCTCCTTTAGAGAAAAATGGGAAATGGGTTTGACAAGCAGGTGACTGGATTATACCAGAATAGTTTATGAGGCCTATGAGCAATTGAGCATATTTTAAAAATGCACAGGAAAAAAAAAACCAGAATAAATGCTGTGAGGACACAAAAGAAATAGGAAACCTGTCAGTATAGTAGCTGAATTATATTTTCCTCTTGCAAAGAATGTATGGAAAATTTGGGGGTTCGGGGTTTAGCTCTTGAATAACATCACAACAGGTAAGATAACTGCCTCTCATCTACACAACATGTAGATAAACACCTAAAGCAGTGATGGCTAATCTTTTTGCCATTGTGTGCCAAAAGCAGGGGGAGCATGGTGGGGTCACACTCACGGGTGCCCACATCCATAATGCTATGAACCCCAGCCCCCTGTGCTCCCCTCGCTTTTGGCATGTGATGGCATGGTGGGCACGGTAGGCATGTTTTTTGCTGCCCCAGGCTCCAGAGCCTTTCTAGGAGCCTGGGGAGGGCAAAAACAGCTTTCCCCACACACCCCAGAGGCCCTCTGGAGCCTGGAAACAGTACGTTTCCTGAATTCTGGTGGGCCCAGAAGGCCCAAAAATCAGCTGGCTGGTGCACGCATGCATGTCGGAGCTGAGCTCGCGTGCCCACTGATATGGCTCCGCATGCCACCTGTGGCACCATGCCATAGGTTTGCCATCACGGACCTAAAGGATCCAAAATCAAATATAAACAAAATCCCAAATGTTTCCATTATATCTAATTCTACAGAGGAATTATTGAGTCTGTCATCTGCACCTCTATAACTGTCTGGTTTGGCTCTGCAACCCAACAATACAGACACAGACTTCAGAGGATAATTAGAACTGCAGAAAAAACGATTGCTACCAACCTGCCTTCCATTGCGGACCTGTATACTGCATGAGTCAAAAAGAGGGCTGTGAAAATATTTACAGACTCCTTGCATCCTGGACATAAACTGTTTCAATTCCTACCCTCAAAACGATGTTATAGAGCACTGCATTGCACACCAGAACAACTAGACACAAGAACAGTTTTTTCCCGAATGCCATCACTCTGCTAAACAAATAATTCCCTCAATACTTGATTGATTTACTAAGTCTGAACAACTATTAATCTTCTCATTGTTCCTACCACCCATCTCCTTCCACTTATGAGTGTATGACTGTAATTTTGTTGCTTGTATTCTTGCAATTCATATTGACATTGTTTCCTGATTGCTTATTTGTACCCTATGACTATCATTAAGTTGTACGCTATGATTCTTGATGAACGTATCTTTTCTTTTATGTACACTGAGAGCATATGCACCAAGGCAAATTCCTTATGTGTCGAATCACACTTGGCCAATTAAAAATTCTATTCTATTCTATATCCTTCTCAGAGTTAATCAACTATTTCACAGAATGATTTAATATCAATGAGAAATATTTTGGGAGGGGTCTTTACTTATATTCAATGTGTAAATGCAAGGTAATTCCACAGTAACCCATATAGGCCCATTTCTCACACCCTGTTGAATCAAGTCAATCATGAACTATCTCAGATCTCCTTACCAATAGTTCTGGCAGCGGGTAACTAGAAAGTGGGTTTGAAGTAACTGAGAGCATATATTCTTGGCCTCTAGATCAAGCAGCCATGACTAGTAGGCCATAGAAAATAAAGCAGCAGGAACCAGAAGTTCCCTTTTCCAACATCTATTCTGAATATGCAGGCAGTAATCCCAAATAACATTGAATTTATAGACGTAAATGGGAATATAGGGGTTTCCAGAGTTTAGGAGTGAGATCTGATACTTCATTTTTGGTTTTCATTTGTACGAGTTGCAAGTTCATGACATGACTAACCAGGGAATAAATTCAGGCTGTTTCAGGTTGGTACCATCCAACTCTAACCCCACAGGTGATTGATTGTTAGGTGTTTTTATGGTACATTAACCCTAATCAGAATTCCAATTAAGTGTGTCATTTGAGCACAGCCATGTGAATTATGATGATGTTAGAAAAAATAGGGGGAAATGCATTGGAAGCACCATTCTTCTTCACCATTCTACAACCTCACCCTCTTTCTCTTGGTTCCATTCAGGTATAAAAACATAATCAAGCTGAACATATCCAAAATTACCTACTACAAATTACACAGAGACCAAATAGCAAGTGTGCAAATTTGGTATCACACAAATCCTCCAAATATGTATTTCAATGCGGAGTCCTTGGTACTCTCTGAATTTAGCTGTTTTCTTGCAATGTTTAGAACCAGCAGGTCTCAAGTCATAATAATCCTAATGGAGATACATTCTGTTTTGCTAGTCTACAATCCTTGGAGACCTATCAACAATGAGTTGCTTATGTTTGCAGATTTCTGTGGAGTCTCTTTTCTTAAAGCTGTTTTAAATTGAAACTGATTACAATATACCTTACTATGTTTTTTTTCCTCAAGTCAATGGAATAGTTTTGCAACTTTTCAGGTTACAAAATCGCAATTGACAAACAATTACTGTAGGTATGCATTAAGGAACTTATAGATTGATTCTAGATTCTAGGTGGAGGGGACTAGGTATGTCTAGCCTAGTGATGGCTAACCTTTTTGCCGTCGCGTGCCAAAAGCGGGGGGTCACCCAAGCCATACCCACAGAACCGGTAGTAAAAAAATTGGATTTCACCACTGAAGCAGTGGGACCCTTTGACAGCTTCATTTTTAAAGGGGTCGCAGATTTCTCTGGAGCTATTTTACTCAGCCAGAAAGAATTCCGAATCAGTCCAGTGGCAATTTCCCAGCTAGTCAATGAAGGATTCCTTGGGGATTCCTGAGATTGGTCTGTTTGCTCCCATTCTGTTACAAGGAGCCAAACCCAGAAAAAATGGGCTGACAGCAGTGGCTTTCGAGGCAAACACCAGAGAGTATGCTTATTCCCTCTCCCACACATCTCCTTCTCCCCTCTCTTAGTCTCACCTCCAAATCTTAACTTGCTTGCATGGAAAGAGAAAGGGCAGATTTGGAACTGGGACCAAGAGATGAGAGAATGGGGCATGAGGTAGAGAGAAAATACTTAAGCAAGTTATGGTTAATTTACTTGCATGTGCAGGGACTACCCGGGTGTGCCATGCTTGCTTTATAGCTTGGCTGATGGGCTGTTGGGTTTCCATGCTCTGGCTCACCCGAGCCTGGAGGACTTCTAATTTGAGAAGGTTTAAATCTAAAGCAAGACAAGGCCCACTGCAATTCACTTCTCCCACTCTTGAGTTATCCCACACTGAATTGTCCTGCAGTGAGTTGTCTCATAGCCAGTTAACCTGGTGACTTGGCTGGGGCAAGACAGCCAAGATAAGTCACCCGGGGCGAGTCAGCCAGGGCAGAAGGCCATGGCAAATTGGCGATAGTGAATTATCTCATTCTGATCTTTTGCTATTTGCTGTACTTTCTCACTTCTCTTTTGTTCTAATCCTGGCTTTGGACTATCTAAAAATCTGTTATATGTTTTATATTCAATTAGGTTGCATGATTTGTCTGAAATTATGTACGGTTTTCTGCCTGAGCAGGGGCTTGGACTGGAACCATGATGGCGAACCTATGGCATGCATTCCACATGTGGCCCACAGAGCCCTCTCTGTCTGCATGCACAGTCGCCCCAGCCCAGCTTCGATCACGTTTCTCCATCACGTTTTACTCAATTCCAACTTCTCGCAAAAGAAGATCTTGCAAAGTTGGAATTGATTGAATGAACCCTCACATGCTTCATAATGGGGGAGACAGGGTCCTGTCCTCCTCCTGAAGCCCATTACAACACAGAACTACAATGTGACCCTACATTGGCTTGGCTCGACAAAAAAAAAGCAGTTTCTTTTCCTGCAGAGCTGCCTGTGTTGGGATGCCCCATCTCTCCGCCAGACAGCTGAGTGTGAGTGTGCTGCTCCTGGGCTTGTCAGCCTTTGGACCACCATCACCAGTTCAGGGGTTCCTTCCCCCCCCCCTGCAGGGGGGAGAGAGAGTGAAACAGAGGGAGGCAGAGAGAGTGATAGAGAGGGAGGGAAAGAGAGAGAAAGAGAGGGAGGGAGGGAGGGAAAGAGAAATGATATTACAAAAGTTTTCTTTTTTATTGTTGCTAAACGTAATGTTTCAAAAGCAGAAAAAATCACCCCAAAGGAGTCTTTGAGACCTGAACACCAAGAGGCACAGATTTCCTTTACCTTCTGCGTTCCCACCCTTGCGGCTGACATGAATCAAATGGGTCGGGTCTCCCCGCTAAGCAGCCCTGACAAGCCCGCTTGCAAACTCTTCTGAGCGTGGCTCCAAATGTTTGGCTCGGGTGTCCCTCCCAGCCAGCGCCAGCACCACAGCAGCACCAGGGAAGGTGCACACCCTGCCTGCTCTGCTCTCGCTGGCCAGAAGTGGGGCTCCGTGCTACCACCTCCCAGCCAGAGCACCACATTTGTTTGCTTGCTGGTCGCCTCCGAGGAGGGAGCTGAGCTCAGGCTGCCCAGGCCCCTACTGCTGGGGGAGAGAGGGAGAGGGAAGGGAAGGTCTCCCCAACAGGATCCAGGTTAGAGTTGCCTTATTTTGTATGGCTCTCTAATGCTTGGCTTTCCCTGCCAGCCTCCACTCCCCCTCCACAGACCAAATGGTTTTGGTTTTTTTTAAATTAGATTTATATGCCGCCCTTCTCCGGAGTCTCAGGGCGGCTTACAATGCGTTAAGCAATAGCCTTCATACTTTTGTATGTTTTTATACAAAGTCAGCTTATTGCCACAAACTGGGTCCTCAGTTTACCTACCTTAGAAAGGATGGAAGGCTGAGTCAACCTTGAGCCTCGAACTTGCAATAATTGCAGACAGCTGAATGTTAATAACAGGCTATCTAGCCTGTTGAGCTATCTGAGGCTCTTCCCGTGTCATGTGGTTGGATTCACATGACACATGAAGCTGGACAGGAGAGCACGTATAGATAGATAGATAGATAGATAGATAGATAGATAGATAGATAGATAGATAGATAGATAGATAGATAGATAGATAGATAGATAGGACAGAGAGAGATAAAGAGAGGGAGGGAGGGAAAGAGAGAAAAAGGGGGGAAGAAAGAGAGGAAGGGAAAGAGAGAGAGAGAAGAAGTGGGGGAGGAAAAGAGAGAGGGAGGGAGAGAAAGAGAAAGAGACAGAAAAAGTTGGGGAAAGAAAGAGAGGGAGGGAAAGAGAAATGATATTACAAAAGTTTTTCTTTTTAATTGTTGCTAAACATAATATTTCAAAAGCAGAAAAAAATGAAGGGGCATAAAAGTGCATTTATCACGTTTTTCTTAGAACAATTAGCTGAGCTCTGCATTGTTTATCATTATTTTAGGGAGTAAAACCTCATTATTCAGGTTAAATTGCCGTGTTGCCACTTTGCGATAAATAAGTGGGTTTTGGGTTGCAGTTTAGGCACTCGGTCTCTAAAAGGTTCACCATCACTGGACTAGAAGATCTCTCAAGGTCCCTTCCAATTCTGTTATTTGGTTGTGTATGTTGGTATTTTCATATACCAAATGAAAAGCGGTTAAACTGTTATGGAAATAATGGTATTTTAAGAATATATCAACTTAGATATAATCATGCTAATTAGAGCAGACCCATAACTATTGACATTAATGGGGAAAATGGTCACATCTAAATTAAGTTTATTCATTTCACTGAGTCTGCTCTAAGCCCATGATTCATATTGACACAGTTATGGTACCCATGAAAAGATCCTAGATTGGAAAGAACATGCATGAATAAAACATGATGGACTTTGGTAGAAATGAAATAGTTGTTCAAAACTGGATTCCGAATTGGCAGAAATGCCACATTCAATCAAAGTTCATGTTTTGTGTGTTAGTTTCAGTGGCAAAGTCTATAATAAAAGAACATTTATCAAATATTTACAAGCCCCAATAAAAAAAGATGAACAGTTAAAAAAAAAACACAGAGAAAAAGGTAGAGTTTCATTAAATATTAATTAAAATATCCTACTGGCTATATCAGGCAAGTGACAAAACAAATTGCATATTGCCCTTTTGGGAAGTTAGTGCAAAAAGAGAGAGAGAGAGAGATTACATTTTGTTCTCCACATTAAATAACTGCAACAATTAATACAATTTAGCCAGCTGTTAATTCACTCATTCAGTGAGGACTATCGTTTTTGCCTTTGCATGCCAGGAGCGGGAGGGAGGATGTCGCACACACGCATGCCCACACCCATAATTCTATGTGCCCCACCCCTGCACATGTGAGAGTGACCCCTCCGCTCTCCCCCCACTCCCTCCCCCCCTGCTCCTGGCACGTGATGGCATAGTTTTCTCTTTCCCCAGGCTCCAGACCCTTTCTAGGAGCTTGGGGCTATCTCCCCATCCTCCAGAGTCTTTCTAGGAGCTTAGGGAGGGCAAAAATGGCCTTCCCCACCCCCAAACCTGGAGGCCCTCCGGAGGCTGGAAACGGCCCATTAGCTGACTTCTGGTGGGACAGAGCTGAGCTTGCATGCCCACCGATATGGTTACATGTGCCACCTGTGGCACGCATGTCATAGGTTCACCATCACGGCTCTAGATTTTTACAAGGAGGAAGATAAACATTTTGTCTGGGGACATTTTTTTTTTTTTCTGAAATATGTTCCATAGATCAATCTTTGTGACTCTACAGGTTTGGATGTTGAACTTGCTCTGGAAATTCTAATCCAACTAGATTCAAGATATGCAACACTACCAAACTGATAACCTCTTGCGTCACTGAGTCCATGCTATAAGCCACACTCCTCAAATGTTGTAGGTGCCAGGACCAAAAAAAAAAAAAATAGCTCACTTAAAATCAGTTTCAAATATGCTACAGTAATACAGTACAGTTTATGTATTCAATCATGTTCCCCTTATGCCAAATTAAAAATTATGATCTAGCCATTTTTGAGGGGTAGGGGAATCACAAATAAGACTTCGGCTGCCCTACCCTGATTTTGCATGTGTGCCATAGAATTAAAAGACAGATCTTTATCTTGGGGCTTAATCTAAGGCAGTGGGGGGGGGGGGAGAATATATATTATTCTGTAGGAGGAGACAGGAGGAGAGAGGCAAGGGGAGGGGAGGGGACAGGAGGGGAGGGGAGGGGAGGGGAGAGGGGAAAGGGGAGGAAAGAGAATTGAATTTCTGGAGCCTCCATCTGGAGAGTGCCAAGTCATGCACTCTCTTTAGAAATGTGGTTTTCCATACAATAGTGTTATCTCAATCAGCAGCATTGGCTTGGCTACTGGTTTTCATAATTTTAGTTAATGGTCCTGAAATTCTACTACTACTATACTTATACTGGATGGCCTTGATATCTGTTAATCATGAACTGGTGCTTGCCAGGCACCAGGCAGGGTAGAGTAGAAATGTTTTCCTTTCTTACCCCATGGGGATTTTTTTTCCTGTTTGGAGTGTGGCCACTATTAATAAATGAGCTGAAAGGAAGAGAAACTCTGAAGTATTAGAGACTAAGGGGGGAAAAGGCTGAATAACTTTGACGGTTTGCAGTTTCAGCTTATTGCAAAAGTGATAGTGGTTTGGAAATACCCTGTTGAGTATTTAGTTATACTTAGCTTGAGTCAAAAAAAAAATCTGACATGAGTCTTCTAGGAGACAAGACCATCTAGTCATGAAAAGGGTTTTATTAGAAGTATCAGCTACCTAAATATTATAAAATGTGTCGTGTTATTAAAAATCAAGATTACAAATACCTTCAAGCTTTGTAAAAGCTATGGCTAGATATTCACAGTGACATCACATCTCACAGATTGAACTTCTGGCTGTGCTGTGTAAAGACTTTGGCTGTAGAAAATAATGGATCTAATGAACAATTCTGAAAAATGAGTAAACCAAACTTCATAGTCCAACTGAGTATCCATAAAAAAAATATCAGTATTATTTAACATATATGACACATTCTCCTGAGCATTAATATATATTTTAATAATGTTTACTAGCTATGAAATGAAATTCTTGTATAAGCGAAAAATGCACTGATTTCTCCTCTATTTATTTCTCCCCTATTTATTTCTCCCCTATTTATCCTTCAATGGCCAAGAAAACCATCAGGATTTGAATTTTAGATTATTATGCTGTGGCAAACAATAAAATGAGGGAGGTGAGGAGTCTCCACAAGCATTTGGGAGTAACATTAGATACCCTTACATCATGCTGAATTTGCTTTATGGTAAATAATAAGAAAATGCTTGATCTGAGGATGTAGACGAAAATCAGTTGCTATATAAAAATATATAATGAAATCAAAAAGCAACCAGATTTGATACGGATTTCAGGAAGATGTTTATGGCTTTCCAAATTTCTGTTTTCATGTTCAAGTCAGTTCTCCCTTTTCAGGAGTGAAGAGGGTCAGAGAAGGAGATCTAACTCAAGAAGCCCCATCCAGTCATTGAACAGACAAGAACTCATGTTCACTTGTGCTGAGGGACAATGTTGATCAATAATCCTTTTGGTTGTTAGACAACCTGGTACAGGTGCATGATAGCCCCAGAGCTAGAGTAATTCCCTCCTTGACACCAACAAAAAAATATCATATCATAACATATATGTCATATCTGTCATTTATATCGATCATCTATATTTATCGTATAGAATAGTATGGGGTTTTTTTTTCAAAATATTTAAAGAACGGGCAAAAAAATACCATATTTTTTGGAGATGCACTTTTCCCTCCCTAAAAGTGGGTGAAAATTTCAGTGCATCATATAGACCGAATATGGGCCAATTTTTAGGCTCCCAAACCCTCTGCGTGTCACGTTTTCACCTCCCCGGCACCCAGAAGCACTCTGCAGTGCTCCGCATGGCCTGTTTTCACCAAAAATGGATCCATTTTCAACAAAAATGGGCCCATTTTGGGGCTCCTGTACCCTCTGTGGGTTGCATTTTCACCCTCCCTGGCCCTCAGAAGCACTCTGCAGTGTTCTGCATGGCCCATTTTTGGGTTCCTAAACGCTCCATGCATCGCATTTTCACCCTCCCTGGCTCCCAGAATCACTCTGCAGGCCAAAAATGGATGCGTTTTTGGCAAAAATGGGATGTGTGGATGGTTTGGGAATCCAAAAATGGGCCTGTTTTTGGCCTGCAAAGTGTTCTGGGGTTTTTTCTTGTTTTCTTCCTCTAAATCTACAGTCTGGTGCATCTTATAGTCTGAAAAATACAGTAATTCTTCTATTATTTCTATGTTGCCAGCAAGAAGCCAAGAAGCCATATTTATTTGCCTATGGATTTTCTTAGAGTGTTAGAAACAACCTGTTAACTTAGGCCAGTTCCAGGTTAGTCACATTGTGCAACGAAGTATTTATGCCCATTTCTGTGAATTCTTTACCAATTTAACCTATCTGACACAATTCCCAAGTTTCAACAAGGTGACACCAGGGGTGAAATGCTACCGGTTCAGGTCAATTCTCACGAACTGGTAGTAAAAAATGCTACTGGTTCACTGAAACAGTAGCAAAAAAATGTAAAACTAAAGTTCTGATGATCACCCGTTGCTCAGCTGATCTTCAGAACTTTTTTTTTTTTACTTTTTAAGCATTGTTTTACTACCGGTTCTCTGGAACCAGTAGTTAAAAGTAGTTACCTTTTAAAAGGTAAAAGAGAGGGAAAGAAAGAAATGCATTCATAAACCACTTTGGGAAAATAACTTAAGATGTATTCTAGATGGGAAAACAGCAGCATGGCTATCGATCTGAAAGCCACTTTCTGAAATCCTATCACTTACAAGAGAACAATGCCATTGTTCAATGCCAGTGAACTAGAAAAGTGAGAGACTTGCTCCGATTTCTATCCTTTGCATAACTCTCCCTCTGGTCTTTTCCTGCCATTGGTTACAAGCCTGCAACTTCCCCCTTTCTGGTGCAATTGATTTGCTCCTGGTGATTCCCACCCCCCCAGGTTAGAAAAGGGGGCGGGTTGGAAGACGTGGGTTTCTTCCAATGCAAGACTTACGGTAGAAGCCTGAAAGCCCCAAATTCCTGTTGTTGCTCTTTCTTTGGGAAACACCATAATGAAGCCGCTTCTCAGCAGCCTCCTGCAAGTCTGACCTCGAAGATTTTGGTGAGTGTCACCCTCCATTTAGCCACTTCTGCAGGACTTGATCATCTCCAGTTAGATTTCTTTGTTGAGCGAGAATTTTTCCCCAATTGTCCCATTTGTTCTAGTTCTCTTATATGCTCTTCCCAAACTCCCCTCCAGATATGCAGTGCAATCTTTGGGGAAAATCTTTCAAGGCAGAAGAAAACATCTCTTTTGCAACTTGGATTCTTTTTCAAGGCAGCATTTTTCAACCTTTGTTCTGCCCCAGCTACGGACCCCAAAGAACGCAGCACACACAAAGTCTGTACAAATCTTAGTTTACTAATTAAGGACTACTAATGAGCTTTCTTAGTAGTTGTTCAAACACAAGTACAGTTTAAATCAGTCTTTTCTGAACAAGGGCTGTAAATTTAATTTCATTAACAGCTGACAAGAATCCAAAGAATAATAACTCAATTCTGAGGCACAGTATTTCAGATAACCGTAATCTTACTGTGGTTGGCAGAATGCCCAGAAACAATTTGCAGGAAAACTGACAAGAGATAAACAAGAGCCAAATCAAGCGTTTCTGGAATCAAGATGCAAAAGAATATGAACTAAGTTGTTTCCTGCAAATTGCATCAGTCGTCGTCCTTCCTTAAATAGGCTAGGGGAGTGGCCAATCAGCCCCAAGCCTTACTCTCAAGGAGACCTCCTCCTGAGGAGCCACTCCTGCCTTTTAACAGTTCTGCGCACTAGTGCATCAAGAAGAGGCTCCTTCTCTTCTTCCTCTTCACTTATGGGAGCTTCTGGAGGTTCTGAAGGTCCTGACTGAATCCCTGCCTCTGGCACCACATCTTCTCCAGCCTCCTTATTGTCTGACTCAAGTGCCAGCTGCACAGGCTGCTGGCACAGCACACCAGCCTCCTTGCTGTCGAAATCAGCTACTAACTGCACAGGCCGCTGACGGGCCACAACAACCTTGTCCACTTTTAACATGTAAAGACTTCAACTCTGGGACTTAGAGTTCACACATCTTAAAGTAGCTGAGGTTGAAAAACCCAGTATTAAAGGGTCCAAATATGCCTGTAAAGCAGGGGTAAAATCCAGCAGATCTGAGAACCAGCAAATACCACCTCTGGCTGGCCCCAGAGAGGGCTGGGAATGGAGATTTTGCAATATCCTTCCCCTGCAGTGGGAGGAAATGGAGATTTTGCAGGATCCTTCCCCTGGAGTGGGGAGGGAATGGAGATTTGGCAGGATCCTTCCCCTGGAGTGGGGTGGGAATGGAGATTTTGTAGTATACTTCCCCTGCCACACCCATCAAGCCATGCCCACCAAGCCACACCATGCCCACTAAGCCACGCCCACAGAACCAGTAGTAAAAAAAATTGGATTTCACCACTGGGTGACACCCTTTGTTCAACCACAAAAAATGGGTTGAGATAATAATTATCTGGTATAGAATTTGTTTTAGATAAACCCTTATCCAACTTACTGATTTTATCACAACTGCTATTCATACAGAAATTTTTTTGAAGGAATTAATCATTGATCAATCTGCACAATAACTTTGGATACTGTTTTTCCTGTACGCTGAACTGAATTTTGCTTATCACTAAAAAATACATTGTTTTGTAAAACACCTCTTAAGGAGAAAAGAGAAAGAATACATGAAGCAATTTAGGACAGAGAGATGTAATTGAGTTGAAATGCATAAAATGAAGGTTGGCTATATTTGTACAGGTGTGTGCTTACAGAGTTACATTGAATTCTTGTGTCACAAAAAAAAGACTGCTGGTTGCATTTTGGGTTAAATTTGTTTTATGTGCTTAAAATAATTGCAAATATCGGCATTGGAAGTCCTCTGTTGAAAATTAGTTATTGTGCCATTTCATGCCATCAAACAAATTTCTATGCAACACAGTAGCCCAAATTGTACTGTATTGTAGCGTACAGTCAACAAACCATCAAATATTGTCAGTTGAACATTTTAAATGCAAAAGATGTGCCCAAATTATTCTTTTAAACCCTGCCTTAGAGCTGGTAAATGTCAAGGGAAGAGTGTGTGCAACTGCTATTATGGATTTTGCCATCGCCTCTACATCATCCTATGCAAAAACATCCTCTCCATTTCAGTAAACAGTAAAGTCTTCCAGTCAAACACAAAATTGACTTTATAGACGAATCCATGCAGTTTTCTTGCCAAAAAGTGGCTACAGTCCCTGAATTTCCTGTGTTCTCCATCCAAGTACTTAACAGGTCAGATCCTGCTTAGTTTATCAAGATTAAAGATAGGTATATACTGCCACCTAGCATGACTTCAGTTCCTCTATACTTCTGTTTACTTGGTAATTACGTTGCCCCTTTTTCATGTAAAAGCATCAAGGGGGACTTTTAAGAAGACTGAGAAGAGACCTGTTGAACTTTTGGATCTAACTTTTGGATTCCGTGCAGCCAGAAAATTCAATTACAACATTTGAAAAATGTTTATCTTTGTATATGATGTCAGTAATTCATTTACTATAATCAGCAGAAGATATCTCTTCAGGCATTAAATGTGAAGAGACTTCTGGCCAATAAATTAAGCAAAGTTGATGTACCAATATAATGCGTTATGTCTAATTGTCTAGCATCATGAAAATAAGCCATATAAAAACATACAATTAAACTTAAGTAAAGCGTGCTGCAATCTCAATAGGAAAAAAAAATCAAATGTAACCAAACTTAGACATAATGATTGGCAGTTCAGCCAAACACTCTGAGATCCATGTGGTTTTAGAAATTAGCTCAGTTCAGGAACTTCCTTGGGGTAAGGGGCAGGATCAAAAAATCAAGAGAGCAGCTGCAACTGTGCCACCTTGACATTTTGACACCATCCTGTGTGTATATCATCCCTGAAACTGGCCTGACCGAAGCCATTTTGAAGCTTCATTGTTGCCACACTGGAGCTGAGAGATAGGGAGGGGGAAATAGAAATAACTGGGGTTTTGTAGCCAAAACAAAATACTTTCTCCTGGGAACCAAGGACATTCCCACAGGTGGCCAGAGGGAGGAGGAATGACATTACCAGACAACCAGACGACACCTTGATTGGACCATGTGACTGATTGGGAAAGGGGAAAAAACTTTTACTTTTAATTAAGGTGAAAACCGCGGGAACATTCAGAGTCAGTTTTCACTAGCCTGTGCCAATATGATATGTCCAATAAAACTCTTCTTTGAGGAACTCACCTGCCTCAGAGTTTTATTTGCTATGGGCGTATTACTTGGAACCCTGATAGTATACACCCCTGGTTCAATCCAAAAAACTAAGTCAGCACCAATTCTGTATTTTTGCCCTAATTTGGTTGGTTTATTCCAGTTTAACTTTGTATATGAATTATGGTTGTTTTATTAAAATTATAATATGACTGAATATGTTTATATAATTAAATCAATATTTTGGTGATTATTGTATTTAAGCTTAAGTTGTAGTTTTAATTCCTAAGTGTTTATTTAAATAAGCCCACTAGTTCCTGCTAATGTTCTATTATTCTGTCGAATCATTATTTGGTTTTTAAAACAACTTCCATTTCCAAATTTCAGCCAAGCCATTGCCCTTTAGGGGTGGCAGCATCACTAATGCAATACAGCTTATCAGACAAAATAGGAAATAACATAGGAGCACTGCTGTTTTGTGTAGAATGTATTTTTACCCACTGAACAACTATAAAAATACATTGAAAATAGATATATTAAAATGGAAACTTGTGGGTAATCTTGAGTAGATGAAGTGCTGACTTGTTATCTTTTCATGAAGCCTAGGCTGATCTAACTCCCAAAAGACACTGTGTTTAAAATAGTGCACACTTTACAGAAACATATCCTTCCTTATCAACGTTAGAATGTCTTGAATAGATAATACGATAGAAATAGTAACAATGATGTAGCTCCATTTCTACAACATGACTGATTAAATCAGCTGCTTCAATGGGCAGTTACTCCTCCTTCCATATAAGCAACAGAGAATCAGGTTGTCGTCATTTCAAAGTCTTTTCATCCACTACAAAGGAGGCTGGGTGATGTTAGTTGCTTCTGGTCTGGTGCATCTCAACACATGCAAATTAAAATTAAATTTAAATTAAATCTCTCTATTGTCACCACTAACTGGTGAGAACACAATAGCTGGTGGGAGCATCATACTGCATTAACTATCCTAAACATTAAGAATGTTGCATGAATAGGACTGGTGAGTTGCATCTTCTGTCTCAAGTCCTAATTCATAAAATCCATAACATTGAAGAGATACAGTAAGAAGGATACGTAAACCTACTAACTACTAATTGCACATTATTATTTAATTGAGTGTAAATAGTCTAAAGGTTATTTCCAAGAAAAAATGTTGAGCATAAAATCAGCATTAACCTGATCCAGAGAAGGAGGAGGAGGAAGAGGAGGAGGACTTCATCCTGCCTTTTTTATAAATAATTCAAGGTGCTAAGCATACTTTGCCTTCTATTTTCACCTTGTGAGATGAGGAAAAACTGACTGGCCCAAAGCCACCTAACCAGCTTCCATGCCTAAGAGAGGCCTAGAACTCCGTCTCCTGGTTTCTAGGCCCATACCTTCACCACTACACAAAACACATTGGAACAGGCATTCATGAGAAAGAGATTTCCATATCTTCTTTTATTCCCACCATAAAGCCTCAGTTTCTGAGAGAGAATACCACAATTCATATCTCTACTTTCTTCTTTCCTATGACAACGAATGTGAAGAAATTTTGAGACGTATCACTTGTGCAGTGATACTTATAGCATCAAATATAGGTTTACCATATCAAAATGTATTCATGAAAACAGGATTAATTTAGCACGCCAGGTCTGAGTTTCCCAGAACCTGCATTTATTAGGCAAAACCTTTCTTTAACTGAAAAAGTTACCAGAACAAATTGTGTCATATCATGGGCAGAGGTGTAATATTCAACAGTACAACGTATAATGCAGGAGGTCATAGGTTCCTTCTGTAGAAGAGTGTTTCTCAATCTCGGCAACTTTAAGATCTGTGGACTTCAACTCCCAGAATTCCCAGAATTCAATTTCCAGAATTTCCCAGCCAGACTGAAAAACACTGAGCAGGGGTCTCCAACCTTGGCAACTTTAAGACTTGTGGAGTTGAAGTCCACAAGTCTTAAAGTTGCCAAGGTTGGAGACCCCTGCTCTAGAGCATCTAGTTTTAAACATCTCTCCCTCCCTCCCTCTCTCTCTCTCTCTCTCTCTCTCTCTCCCACTCGCCCCACCCCCACCCCTTGGGTATGCCTAAATTTGCTGTTAGGTTCCAGGCATGGAGACTATCCAGACCAGGATGTGCCATAGACAGAGAATTGCCAAACCACAAAAAAGATGTCCGCTAGTGAATAAATACTCAAGTCCAGCCAAAACAAATGCAACAAAGAGCATCTATTTAAGAATCTTAATATCAGATAACATTCCACAATCCTAGAAATATTGCTTGATTATCTCTCTAGCCCTTACTAATAAATATATATATTTTTATATATATATATATATATATATATATATATATATATATATATATATATATATATTTATATATATATATATATATATTTATATATATATATATATATATATATATATATATATATATATATATATATATATATATATATATATATATATTTCTTTTTCTAACTTCTTTGATCAAATCTTTGGAGAGGTATCTGTGCACTGATATAATTATGCAAATGCAGCATGTATTAATTCTTTTTAAAAACCATGCCACTGAAGAAGTGGGAAACATGCCAAAGATGATTTCAGACCAGCGAGAAACTAAAAGTTAAATGAAACGGAACAAGGCTGCTGGTACAGATACAGATGGAGAGCTGTAAATAGCCTTTTCAGACTCAACCATATATTCAAATGCTCAGCCTTGATTTCTCAATATATTTTCATAAAGTTTAAACCATTTAACTTTCTTGCAGAACTAAACTGAAAGAGTGTATCGGTCCTGTAGTAGGTAGCAGAAAAACACAATTTTCTGAAATCTGCCAAATTATTGCGGCTCTTTAAGCTTCTGAGTAACTACAGCATTGTATGAATACCTGTAGCATGGAATATGATACTGTAAAATGATTTGGCTTAACCTCTACTGTATATTTTTATATACTACCTGAATATTTTCATATATTATTCATTAGCTGCGCTCAGCAATGCAGCCATGAAAGACAATAATTTGGATTGCTGTTTTCACAGGAAAAGAGAGCTATCGATCAAGCAGTAGGCACATTCAGACTGAAGCATCTTTTATCCTGGTGTTTATATACTAGTCTGGAAATTCTCTGGTGGGTTTTTCAGGTGTCAGGTGGAGTTGTGGCATATTCTGACATGTTAATGGAATGATCTGAGAAGGGGAAGAAACATTATGCCATGGTGACTAGATAACCACACTGCTTTTCAGAGCACAAATCATATAGTGTAAGTATAGATCGCTCCAAGAATTTTCTCTTTTCCAGCTAGAGTACCTCCCACTGAGCACCACATCAAAGAGCATAATATTAACCTGGTATTCTTTAAAGTGGCTTCTCCAGCTACTATAGAAGACTGGTTCTATAAAATCTAATGTTACTGAAACAGAGACGATTAAGGTGGGGCTCCCAGATCTGAGCAACAAATCACTAGCCCACTATTCAATGACAGCAAAGATTCAGCAAGAGACAGGAAGGAGTTAGAATTTGACAGCAAAGAGCAAAGAATTTGAATCTGACAGCAAACTCTGTGACAGCAAAGAGTTAGAATTTCCTGTATCACTATATTGTCTTCTAATGGCCATTCAGATTTTTGCAGCATAAACGTCCAAGGAGAAGCTCAATTGCTTCTGTTGCTATAAAGCACTGTCTCTCTCATGAAATCATCCTGAGCAACTCTTGTTGTATGGTGTTTGACTTAAGTTCCAGTTACATTGCATACATAGCTATTTCTTACCATCACTATGGACAAGGCCAACACAAATGATGTTGGACAATGATAAGTAGTGCTTCATCCCCCCAACCTCCCAATAAAATCGCTGAGTAAATTGGTCCATCACAGTGTCCCAGCATTACTAGAATAAATGGACATTATCCATCACAGAGTTCAGCAACATCAAACAGTTGCTTTATAGGATCTCCATAGCTGAAGGCTAAGAAGAAACACAGCACTTCACCCCTCCTTATACAAAATCAAAGGCCATTTCTATTTATTTTGCCAGGCACTTATAAATCCCTCTGGGAAAATGGCAGCTGAAGCAATATATAATGTATCCATCATTCAACACATATATCCCAATTAAAAATATATTAAAGACAGGTTGCATCTAGCTACTGTTATAATTGTACTTCATGCATGGCAGTGGAAAACCTAGCTTTTTGGTGCAAATAAATAATAACTCCAATAAAAACCATACTGTTTTGATGACAATATGAAATTAAATTATTTGCAAGCATCATGAAGGCTATTTGAATTATGGGGGCAAAAGAAGCCAAAATATTCTATCTATATGAAGAAACAACACATTTTCCCTCTGCTTTGATTTGGAGACTGAACATTTTATCACACAAGATGTACTATAAATTGTGAGGCCTTGTTTCTGCTGTTCCACACATAGATTTTATTGAAGTTAACACACTAACCCTAATCCCAAATGATACAAGTGTGGCTCTCAGCGTGAGAAGACTGAAACAAAGAACTGTATGGCAAATACTTAACTCACAGAAAGTATCAATACATATGAAATAGAAATATATGCTTGTCTATTTTATATTTGTGTCAGTGAGGATATAAATACTGTGGTGATATTTATTAGTCACCCTCAGAACTGCTGTCACACATGCTAGATAATTTACACAGACATCATTTCCTTGTAAAAAAAAAATGCATGCATCCCCCACAAACATTACTGTGTATATAGTGAATGCATGTACATCAATGTTTCAGCCTTTGAACCAGGAGCTTCCAACAGGTTCTGGAGAACCAGTAGTGGAAATTTTGAGTAGTTTGGAGAACCAACAAATACCATTTGTGGCTGGCCCCAGAGTGGGGAGGGAATGGAGATTTTGCAATATCATTTCCCTGGAGTGGGGTGGGAATGGAGATTTTGCAGTATCCTTCCACTGCCACATCCACCAAGCCACGCCCACCAAGCCACACCATGCCCACCAAGCCATGCCCATAGAACTGGTAGTAAAAAATTTGGATTTCACCACTGCTTTGAACATGTTGCAGATTTCTACAAACTTGCGTTTATGTGATATATGCAGTAGCAGCAACACAAGGTAGATGGAAATAAACCTAGTAAATTGTTCACTAGGAAACATTTTGTGTAAAATCATCCCAGAGTCCACTACAATCCTTCTATAATAATGCTCTTCTCACATCTAATATGAAATAAATGCTAGAAAACCTATCTTTTTGGACCGCATTGTAACTTACAGACTGCAGTTTCTCTGTGTATCTTTTATTTCCTCTCAGAAATAAAACTTGCCAATAATGTGATTAAAATCTATTAATCTTAAATAACCTGATTTCCCATGCTGATAGTATAAATGGATGGAGATGCTACCTCATTTATGTGGCTGCAAACTGCGAGTTGTGTCAGGGTTTGTTTTTCCTCCTTTAGATCGATACCATTTTCTCCAGCTGCACTAATCCTTGAGAGAGCTAGGATAGTCTTATCACTGCAGAATATTCCAATTTGTTTACATTGTTAGTTTCATCCCCATGACCACTTCAGCACTCCTTTGGCTAAACTTTATTATAAAACCTGTTTGGTTCCATCAGAATGGGGAGGGGGGGAAAGACCAATCATTCTAAGATTCTTTTTAGTATCAAATTAATTCTCCCATATTCAAGGTTATAGCACAGGTGTGATTTCTTGACATCTAGTTCAATAGGCATGGGCAATTGGAAAGAATATTCATATAATTGTAACCCCACAAGGCCAGTTATCACCATTGAATGTGACATTTAGTTCCGTTGATCTTTTGATCAACATCTTGTCGATCTGGCCTGTTGATCCTACTGCTAATATCTGTTGTGAAAATTCAAGGACTCAAGAGAGAACTTGTTATCAGTTGAGACTGGCAATCAATTATCTCACAATATCAATTCTTAAAGTGGATTACTTCACTGAAATCAGATGGTTAGCAAGACTTTGGCTTAAAGTTCCATGCCTTTGAAGAAAATTAGAATATATCTTGAGTGGTAGCACAGATCTCAATTTGCCTTTGCAGTATTCCTCCCAGTCTTCTACCACTATTTTCTCATGTACCCCTGTTTTATTGAAAATTAAAAACACTGATAATTCAGCAATCATGATGGGCACATCACAGGAATTCAGAGTAAAAATGGCAGGCAGAGAAGCAAGAGGAGAAGTAGAGTTATTCTGGCAGTGAACATGTGCTAATAAAACAAACCCATCTAATGCATCTTAGCGTCAGAAGAGGGAGCAAGAAAGAAGGTGAAAGTCGGCCTTTATTTCTGCTCTTGCCAAATGCAGTGAAGTCTTGAAATAAATTTTTGATAGCCTCCTGCTAACTAGAGCAGCACATTTTTCAAATGACAGGGACACCCACCTTGCAAAGAACCACCATGAAATCTCAAGTGTCCAGGTTTGTTTGTTTTTTTTTAATGAATCTCTCTCTCTCTCTCTCTCTCTCTCTCTCTCTCTCTCTCTCTCTCTCTCTCTCTCTCTCTCTCTCTCTCTCTCTCTCTCTCTCTCTCTCTCTCTCTCTCTCTCTCTCTCTCTCCTCCCCCCTCCCCCACACACACACAGAGGGAGAGGGAGACCGAGAGGGAGTTCTGGTTAACAACATGTTGAATATCTGGCACTCTCTTTCCAGGCTTCAGTGCTGGCAAATTTTCTGTAGAAAATATACCAAGAGAATAGTTTCTTGTCTGGCTATGATGTGTAATGCTTGTGGATGCAGAGACATACATTTCAGAGAGAAAGCTTTCTTATTGTTATAAGCTAATCATAGGCATCATTGAGCATGCTCAAGTGACCAGCAAAGATTGCCCAGGTAGAACAAAGTATAGGCATTTATAAACAGTGATTCATTTTTCTCCAGTAGCTTTCTTTTTCATAAAATGTTGAAAGGAGGCACTGAAAGAATGCTTGGATTATTCAGTAACATATTACAAAGGTTTGCAACCTTCAGGTGTCCACTTACAATGGTTCTAAGCTTCTGGCAATGGAAGAGGCCCTGAAAATTACCCCCTGGTTGCCTTTCAACATATCACTGAGCTGAAACCAGCCAAAGAATACTATACACAAATTATCTGTAAATACGCATGAATGTAGGTAGATATGTATACAGACATTTGTAGCTCACCCACTTTGCACAGAGTTGTCTCATGTTAAAATTATGTTATACCTCTAACCATTCCAGGATAGTGACTTTGCTTCTGTACTTATTCTACCTTTCTAGAGGCATCACAGAGGGAGGCATCTTGCAAAAGTAGCAAGATGGTAGATGGAGCCATGCAATGGAAGCTCCACTTCTTTTATACTTGGGTTGATGATTCATACACATTCAAATGATTTGTCTTTTGGCTGTGTTGGCTGGCAACATAGCACTTTGTCTGCCATCCTGCCGATTTTGACACATACACACATACCACCTGCAAATGCTGCTGAGCTTTTCTGTTCATCTTCTAATGCTGATGAGGCTGAACATACCAGGAATGGAAATATGGTCTGGAGTGACCAGATGGCCAATATAGAATCACAGGAGAGGATAACCAAAGAGTTTATTTTCCATGCTCTACTGAGACAGGAAAATAGTATCTTCAGCTTTTCCTTTTAAAAAAACTAATGAATATCCCATATTCTTAGATGGTTTCATTGTAGGTTATCTTTTACTTTTGCTATTTGGCATGTAGATTTTAAATTTTAATAGGGTCTTTTCATTTTTAATAACGATTTTATATTTTTATAAATGTTTAATAGCATGTTTTATATATTTGTTGTTTTTATTGATTGCTGCATGCTGCCCAGAGTCATTCCTGTAAGATGGGCAGCCATATGAATGTGATAAATAAATATTCTACAATACTTTATTCCATTGTTGAACTTTAGAGTTTATGCAAAATCAAGTTTCTTGTATATAAAATGCATTCATTTCAGCTTTTGCACTCTGCAGCAATAGATTTTACATTTCAAATATTTAAAGATATATACCATATCACCTCCTAGTTATCTTTGTTTACATCTGTGTCCTTTATTTGTTTATTAGAAATGTTTGCCACCTTTCATCAAGCCTTCCTGGGCAACTTTCAGTGTGCTACAATCCACAAGATTTAATGTTTCTTCATTGAACTTGTTCTAAGGCTGGTAAGGGTTCTGTAACCAATAATTTGCCTCCTCTGGGTCTTTCAGAGATCCATTGAACATCTCTGATGAAATATGCATGTTATGTGTATTGAAAGGTGGAATTGAAACTTTAAGCTACCTGTGAAGACGCTGAAGTCTTAAAAAAGCAAAATAACCTTGATGTATAACAACCCATACTCCGACTGTTAGTAATTTGTAATCCTAATACAGTTTAATGAATATCTGCAGGGCTGCTTTCTATTGCAAGGCATCAAAACTTCCTTCTGGGAAGCAGCATTTAGATTATATGCACTCTATTTAATGTAATAGTAGAGCTGATTAAATAATACATGTTCAGATAAACCTTTTGAATTTAAGTGAGGTAGAAATTATGGCACACGTGAAAGTCACTACAACATGAGGCTCGTTATCCATCAACTATGCAGAAAATGATCCACTCTGCTATTTCTTTCAGCTCTACCTTGTGCGAGCTTCTTTTAGCTCAATGCCAAAGATGAGTCAATACCAGCAGGAGCTTATGGTATATTTAAAATTCGTGATTACTAAAAGTTTTTAGTAATTTTACTAAATTACTGTTAGCCTTGGGGGGCTAAAATGGGCACAACTTATTACCAGACAAATAAACAAACAAATTATCTTGAAAAATTTAATGCAGAGAGAACAATCCTGTCCCAGGAAAATACCACAATATTTTTGACTGATTCCGGTGCAGAAGCATCCTATCTCCTATCCTAAGAAACCATTGGTCTCCTATCCTTAGAAACCCTTTAAAAGCAGCAGCACTTTTAAAAGGCATGATTTAGTTTTTCACATTATGCCCTTAATCTTCAAACGCCATCAAGTGGAGATTTTTGGTTTTCTCCTCTAACACCAATTCATAATCAATGTATGTCATGCCAACTGATCCATTATAGACAGTGGTTACTTACGTCCTGCAGCGAAAACACAGACCTTTAGATTTGCGTAGCAGATATGGATAATGACAAATAGAAGTTAGTCATACTATTTTCTGGGTTAGCAACAAAGAGATCTAGAAAAATATATCCCTCAAAAGTGGTGCTGGGAATAAATAGATATTTAAGTTAGACAGCTCTGCCCATTGACTAACAGTGTAATTCTTTGCTTAAATGGTATCCTTCACCTTAGCATATCATTGCCTGCTGTGAAAAGTATCGAAATTCATCTGCTTTCCATCAAAATTAAATAATTCCAGGCTGTGTGTCCTGGACAAAAGTTAAAAAGATGATTTTGCTATTTAGTCACTGAAGCAAAACGGCCAAAGGTTTATCATAGCCTAGAGGTGTTTCAGAGCATTATCTTTGAGGCAACAAAACATCAGAACCATTATTTTCAAATCCAGCTACAATATATAGTAAAAGCGGTGGGGAGGGGGAATCTAGTCTGAGGACAAATTAGCATAAAGCATCAAGGGAAAAGCCAGCCACAATGCTGGGGGGTGGGGGGGGACGGGGTAGCAAATGCAAATTATTAATGCAATTAACTTAGAAGAGAGGCAGGGAGAACAGTTGAAATAGCTCTCCACCCTACTGTATAACCATCTCAAAGTACTATCACATCCAAACACTGTCTGAATCTTATCCTCTTCCTCTTTCCTCCCTCCTCCTCCAACGTTTTTTTAACATGTATTTACCAAACAGCGAAAAGCAAGCCTTCCCCATTATGCTGCTTTCATTTATTTATTTGCTTGGAAAGCAGTTTTGTTTAAGTGTCTTCCTGCTGCAGCCCAAATGGAGGCAGACTTTCTTCTCCTTGGATCCTTTTAAAGCACCAGGGTTTAAGACAATGATTTTTTTTTTATTTTTTAAAAAAAACAATTCAATGTATATGTATTATTTTTAAAAAAAAATACTGAATGGGCAAAATGCAACACTGCTTTCTTATTTGATGGAACAAGGCTTCTTTTTCTGCAGCCCTCCTTCGGGCTACCCATCTCTCTTTAAGGATTATTAGATTGACCGCCTTATAAAGGGAATATTTTCCCACCTCTCCTTTCCACTCAACCCTGCAATCTCAGTGATTCAGTGCAAGTGATTACCAAGACCCTTGTGCTCATATTTCATTGCCTGACCAATCCCACTGGCAGTGCTGATATGTTCATTAGCATATCTGCAAACATCAAAGCCCTCAAACACAGCAAAGTTCTTCGCATGTGGTGAGTTCTCCTGTCACTAAAGTCAGAAAGAAAGGTGGGGGGGGGGAGAGAGAGAGAGACGACAATAGCTCATTACAAAGATGCACAAATGCAGAATTGCACATCTCTTGTTAACTGCAAGCCTGGTGAGCTGCTATTTTCTCAAAGAGTAGAGCATTACTAATCCTACAATACAAGAAAATCGCCAGCAGTTCAAATTTAAAGGAGACAGACAGACAGACAGGTACACAGACAGACAGGTACACAGACAGACAGACATATACTGCTGGGATAAGAAAGCAATTTCTCAGCCAATCTCAAGGGATTTATCCATTCACTAATACAAAGGGAAATTGAAGAACTCACCCTTAAGGATTAGGCGAAGCTCTGCAAAATTCTCTCCTCCCGGTGTTCCTCTTTAAAAAAAAAAATCCACATTACCCCAGTTCACAAAAGCTTCACTTTTCGAAGAAGCTTGGCAAGAAGCTATTTGCAGTTCTTGTGCTGCTCAATTCCTTAAGGTTTTGTGTTCTTTAAAACTCCCTCTCCTTTTCTTTCAGTCTAAAAACCAAAAAGCTCACTTTCGTTTCTTCCTTCTGTCCAAAATCAGGACGGGCATGGGTCTTGCATACTTTAAGAAGCAGTTCGTGGTGGTGATTATACATACAGGTATATATAATGGTTCATTCATTCACCTGAACGTAGCAGAATGCCCGTCCTTCTGTGTAGAACTCAGTAAGCTTTTCCTGTGGCTGTTGCAGGTCTCCTGATTTCCTCTTACACCACTTGATAATGAACGGGTATTGTTGAGGGCTTGAATTCCTGAATCCCCCGAAACGCGCACCCACCCGCAACATACAGCACACGCAAGCTTCCCCACCCCCCCACCCCCCGAAGTGCCTCGCTTAGGCTAGCCCCAAGGAGCTGTCCTCGGCTTATGGTTCTGAAAGAATCTTCCGTTCTAGAGCCACTCGCTAAGAAGGAGAGAGAGAGAGAGAGAGAGAGAGAGAGAGAGAGAGAGAGAGAGAGAGAGAGAGAGAGAGAGAGAGAGAGAGAGAGAGGTTGTGTGTCTTATCCTCTATGAATCCCGCTGAAGAAAATCTGTATTCCGTAGCCAGCAATGCTGAGGCAGGGTTTGCTTGCCGCTATACACCTTCCAGATCCAGTTGCCTTTTCCAGTTTCAAGGAAATCCTAGAATTTAACACATAAAGTAGCAGAACTCTTGCCAGCAGGGATTGAATTTGTAGTGTCAGATGAATCTCAATCTTCCTTTTCTCTCATGGGTGAAAGCCTTCAAACGGTTCCTCCTCTCAGCATTCAGGGATAGCAGCAAAAGGAGATTGGTCCTGGATGAAAAGATAGACACTGGGAGAAAATGAATGATGGGGCGGGAGGGAGGGGAATCTACCATCACACAAAACTAAATTCAGTCTGATAACATCTGCTGAACAGCATGCACAGCAGCTAGAAAGGAGAGAGGCATGTAAGTTTTGCAGTTGGAGCTGCTGCTAAGCAAAAGGCTTTGATTTCTGCCAGCCTTTTAAAGAACTAGTACACCTTGATATTACAGCAAACGAAGTCCTACAAGATCCTTTTTGAAGTCATGTCATTCCACATTGTTATATTCCACAGATTAGAAAGTTTGTGTGTGTGCACTCAACTCCATATGATAAGAGATTTAGTCCATGGAAGCATATATAATAATGAATGTATTAGTCTAAAATACCACAAGGCTCTTTGTTACCTGTGTTGGAATGCAATTTTTAAAAGAACAGACACAGCCTTTCAAAACTCAAGACTCTCCTCATTTAAATTTCAAAACTTAGATGTGTAAAATAAGCATTATGAATGAATTGCGTGAAGGCATGGTCACTGTTTTAGGAGCACAGATGATATTACAAATGAAAAACTATTCCATTGGATTCAGTGAGGTAAACATAGACTAAAAAGTTTTGGAGAGTTTTATTATAATAACTATGATACAATCTTTAACTCTCTTTAACTTTACCAATTTAGAAATGTACACTATGGTCAGTTGTTGAGGCTCATTAAAAATATTAATCCTACAGTCTATTTAAGACTTAGACATTATGGAACATGACCACACTAAAAACAATTTCCATAGTTTTATTTTACCAATTATAAAATAAAGCTATATAAATAGACTTTTCCATTCTGTCTACCAAGTGCCAACTGAAACCACCAGAATTGCAACCTAATATTTCTGTAAGGGACCAGGTTGAAGAAAGCTAAGGAAAAAAAAATACCCTGTTCTTTAGAGAACCACAAAGGCAACTTTGTTGTTCCTTCTGAAATACACACACACACACACACACACGGAAGAAGAGCTTCAGAGGCCCATATATCCCTGTTTGTCCACAATACTATCTTACCATATTGTAATTATAACATGGCAAACCTCAGACTTTTACCATCAAAATTGTTGTATTTCACTGCATGTACCAAGAGGTTCCATCGTGCATTACATAGTCAAAGCTACACACAACAGCAACAGTCAACAGAGCTCTCAATTGTAACACATCTTACAGTAATGAGAAAACTCACTGGCAGGCCCCAATGGCTGTAAAATAGTCACTCTGACCTATTAATTAATCCAGAACAGGACCCTTTAGAAATCATCATTGACAGAATTAACTACTCTAATCTATCAACATAATGACTGATACATAAATTGGTCATGAAAATCTATCTGCGGCATGTTCAACACTGTCACCTGATCAAGGGTGAGAGGCAGTTAGGCCAGCAACAACTGCAGTGTGCATTTTGCACAGTACAAAACAACATCAACAACCAGCTTCCGTTTTGTTTTACGTTCAAAGGCAGCTGAATATTTGAACTCGGTAATTCTAAATGACATAGGTAAGACATGTCAAGCAAAGGCAATTCTGACTTTGGGAGCAAAACATTTATCTCTCAAATCAATAGCAGAACATTGCTTGAGAAAACTGGGCTGCATCTACAAGACATGGAACAAGAGAGAAACATAGGTCCAACAAGGAATCAGTAGCTACTGAAAAGCAATTAGAAGGCAAGGAGGAAGAAGCAGGGTTGATTCCCAATCATTGCTAGATGATTATTAGCCTAGAGAACAAAATAGTTTCCTGCTCTTAAGAAGCCTGAAGTAATCACATTCCTCCTCCACTGACTCCTTGCTGACACAGACCATATATTAATGGCATTGATTGTCTCTTCTGGATTTCTCTCACCTGTTCATATTATAACTCTCCTATAATGCAAAATATGGTACATCATCAAAATTGGTTATTTCAAGCTGTGATTGATAGATAAGGAATTCCCTGGAAATTAACAACTAGCTGTGTGCAAGGAATAGAAACAGATGTGTGTGATACATTTTGCATCATCAACATTATTAGGGTACTTATCTGCATCAGATATGGCTCAAGCTATTTTGCTGCTTTAGACGAAAAATATTTTCCCATCCCCATATTCTATTTTATGTAGTAGGGAGAGGAAAAAATTATGTTTCCTCTTCAGTGATTTTTCTGATTGTTGCAGCCCTTTCGTGGTTCTATGGAAGCAAATGGAGCCAAGGGAAAAGACTATCAGCCTTTTACCTATTACCAGGGTGGTAACAGGAATGCCAGTAGGAAATGAGGCATGATTGAAGTACCTTATCAACATGGATACCTTAAAATGTTCCTCGGTCTGATGTACTGTAGATGCTTTAGAATGCATACTGTCTTGGATAATTAAAATTATATAGGAGACATCAAGTTGTAGAATGATGATTTGCTATTCTCCCCCACCCCCAAGAGCTAAAACAGGGGTTATTCTTCCCCCTAGATGATTTTGAAATGAGTTTAAAGCCTCTGGGATCAATCATGCTAAGCAGCTTGTCATACTAACTCTAGTCAGGAATATGCATATGACTATAAATCTATTTCGTTTCAATGGCACATGTTGTTTCCATCAAATCAATTTTTAAGAACTACCGAAACCTTCACAACTGAATGATTTCCTTTCTTCCATACACGGTGCTATAGATACATTTTTATATTCTGCTTATGTAGATGCTTTTTGTGTTCAAGTGTGCCAAGATTTGTTTCTATATGACTCTTCCTAATGTGTACTTTACTGAAATGTATCTACTCCAATTTACTTTTTTTTCATATGCAACTTTCTCATATGTAGCCTGATCTTACGTACAACTTTCATAACTAGATATTCCATGCTTCTTTTGTATTTTGCCTTCACAAAGAAATATTGTTTCTTTTTTTAAAAAATGCCAGCAAAGGAGGAATGCCACCAGATTCCATGCACTGCTGATCTCCCCGCTATGCTGATTAACACTCTCTATATGAATTAGGGAATTTCCTTTAAAAATAAATCTGTGTCAAAGTTCAGCATTTTATTGATGCCCAAGGAGAATTACCAAATGTTAGGTGTTGATTTGCCAAGCAGTGGTTTATCAAACAGCTATCAAATCATGGGTTGTCAAATGCTAGATTTTGCCCATTAGGGGTCTATTCTATCTCTTCCCTTAATAACACTAGCAATAGCATTTAGACTTATATACAGCTTCATAGTGCTTTACAACCTGGGGTGGGTTCTAAAATTTTTTACGACTGGTTCTGTGGACGTGGCTTATTTTGTGGGCATGGCTTGATGGTCATGTGACAATTATTTAGGATTTAGCAGAGGTACTGGTCTACCAGGCTTTTAACTGCTTGCAGAGCTGTACCGATCTACCCATTTATTTTTTGCAGGCACTGGTCTACCCATTTATTTTTGCAGGCACTGATCTACTCATTTGTTTTCTTTTACCACTGATTAGCTGTAGGGCAGCCCTTTGAAGCCCAGCGGCAAGAGTTTAAACCGTTTTTTTCCCTCAGCTGGGACTCAGGAGGCAGCAATAGATTGGAGGTGGGGCCAAATAAAAGGTAAGAATAACGTGGGGGGGTGGGGAGGGCACAGGGGGGCAGAACTGGTTTGGTGATGTCATATTGTCACCACTACCAGCTCGGGAGAACCGGGCCAAACCGGGAGGAACCCACCGGGAGGAACCAGGAGGAACCCCCGTGTTTAGACCCTCTCTAAGCAATTTACAGAATCAGCACAGTGGCTGCAACAATCTGGGTTCTTATTTTACCAACCTCAGAAGGATGGAAAGCTGAGTCAACCTTGAGTCAGTCAAAATCAAACTCCTGTCAGTGAGCAATATTTCATTCTAAACACTGCATCACCACGGCTCTGGAGGAGGGGCCATGTAAAATCCTATATATGTAAAAAAGCGAGCAGACTGGTAACTCAGCAGACTAAAAGCATTGTGATTAACACCAGCTGTCTTCAATTACTGTAAGTTTGAATCTCACCAGGCTCAAGGTTGACTCAGCCTTCCATCCTCTCTAAGGTAGGTAAATTGAGGACCCAGTTTGTGGGGGCAATAAGCTGACTTTGTATAAATATACAAAAGTATGAAGGCTATTGCTTAACGCATTGTAAGCCGCCCTGAGTCTCCGGAGAAGGGCGGCATATAAATCAATTTTTTAAAAAAAATAGTAATGCCATCAGAAAAAATAATCTTGCATGCTAGTATGAGGGATCAACTGATCTAAAGGTGAAAATCTGAGTTCCTATTTGGATCCCTATATGATGGATCATCATATGACCCAAAAATGGAATACTATGGGTTGAATTTGCTAAGTTATGGGCTGACTAAATACCGGTATGTCATGATCTGGATAAGACACTAAACAATTGCTCATAATTTTTTTAAAAAGTTAGTAATTACTATTTCATTCTTTAGTTGAATTGATGAGGAGTTTTAAAAAAAACCCACACTCAGGTGCTGGTTCCAGGTCTCAAGAGCAATTTTTTTTCCTGTAAAATGAACAGTGAAATATCTTCTGTGAAAGAACCATTATGCTAAACTACTAAAGCCATTATTTTAAGAAATCAAACTTTTATACCCAAGCGTTTTTTTTTTATACTGAGGCAAGTTTAGACCTCTGAGTATTCTTACACAGTGTAACCATGATCAACCCTAAACTGAGAAGGATGCAGAACTCCTAAATGTCAGTGAACAATTCTTTGTCTGGTCCCGTTATTTCTCAAGTTATAGAAAACAACAAGCAGGACTACACTGAAATGATATGTGGGGGGAGAGAATGTTGCTATCTGTCAGATTGATTGATTGATTGATTGATTGATTGATTGATGCAGAGTGCAAACTATCACAGCCTTACTATTAATTCCAAAGCCAAGGAAACGGATGAAAAGTGAACTTCAAATGAAGATTGTCCTCTTATTCACTACTTGTTTGTTTACCTTATGGAGAGAAGAAAGAAAGGGTGATCTCACCTCAGATATGGAACTTTCACATTTATGTTTGGGTCTAAGTGTTCCAGTCATTTCAATTAGGAAGAATTTTATCTTAATTATGGATTCCCTTCTTAAACAGCATAGATGATTAAAGAATTTCAAGGGGCAGATTCTAGGAAATAAGCCTGCTTTCCTAATGTCTCCGCCTTATGGAACTTCTTGCTACCAGAGGTGAGATGGGATTCAGCTTTTCTGGCCTTCCAGAAGATTTCAAGACCTGGTTCTGTCACCTACATGAAGATCTAAGAGTGGAATGCAACCCTGGCCATGGTTTGGGGCTTGAGGATGATCCCTCTACCTTTTTAACCTTTCTAAGCTTCTGTTTTTTACTATGTCTTTTTTTATATGGCTGGGTGGTTTTTATTTGTATACTGCCCAGTCACTTAGGTGAGATGGCTGGTATATAAATTTGATAAATAAACTAAATAAATAAATAAAATGTGCAGATCTGCTTCCAAATGATTATAATGAACATGAAGTCATCAGCTTGACTACTGATAAAAGCATTTCCCAAATATATCTAGAGTGCTGCTTGCAAGAATATCTATACAAAATTGCATATATAAAATAAATACACAAATTCAAATGAATGTGGCACTTTTACATCTATGATCACTTTTTTAAAAAATCAGATGAGCATAAAAAAAAACCACTATTAGAATTAGACCTTGCTTTACTTGCCAGTAGAAAACTGTGTTAAAACTAGGTTTTAATAATGTGTTTTTAATATACTATAGTACTGATTTCCAAAATACTTTACTGTGGATTTTTAAGTTGGCAAACCAGATAGCCCCCTAACATCTATTGAAAGGTATTTCTCAAGGGATCACAGTCCTAAGTCTGGGACTTTCTGACCCATGACAGTCACAGTTAGCAAAAAATCCTTTGGTCAGGAATCTGGTAATGATCTCAGATGGGTTTGTTCAAGTAGCATTTGGGGGGGAGGGAAATACCATATGAGTTGTGACTGTAAGACTGCTACAATTTTTGTTCTGTTTTGTTTTCCTATCTGTAGGAAATGAACCAACCAAGTTAACCCATCATTATGGAGGAGGTCTAACTCCTAGAGCAGTGTCAAAATGCAGGCAATCATTATCAATATTTTAAGGCCTATATATGTAAATGCCTCTCTTCCCATCAGAATAAAATAGATGATTATGAGAGCCTGAGCAATAACTCCAAAAGGCAATCCATTTCAATTCACTGGAACCAGTAAAAACAAGCAAACAAAACAGTTTTGGAAAAGATTCACTTTTCTCAATGAAACATGTCATTCCATACCAGAAATAGAGTGCCTACATGTTCAGGTTATCAAGCATAACAAAAATCTTTTATTTATCTGCAGCTAGGTTTCTGGCTAATGAAATTGTAAATGCATAAAAAAAAGTACCCAAAATGATGAAGTCATTTTCTATGGCTGGAGGGCTTTTTCATGAATGCATACACTTAAGCCCTACTACCAGTTTCATCAAGATTTTTGCAGAATATTACAATTTCCAGCTTTAATTTCTTCGGCATTCCATTCATCATCCATCTAATCCTCTCTTCACCCACCCACCCAAACACTGTCTCTTGTGCATCTAGCCCAAAAAGGGTGTCATTCTTAGCTTAGCCTCTAAGCTAAAGTTCCATTTCAAGACTCTTTGGGATTGATCTTCAGAGAACATCAAGGTATTGCATCATTGGTCAGAACCACAGAACCACATAGATATCAATTTAGTCTCTTAGCTTCCTAAAAACAAAGTTGTTCATAATTAAAAGATGCTGGTAAATCTTTAGCTACATATATTGGCCTTCTCCTGTTGTTTTCTCCCAGACTCCTGGTCAGTCTGTACAATAGCTGTGGGTTATTCTTCTTTTCATGTGTCTCTCACTGTCAACCAGGAACCAGATATTATCAAAATGTGTGTCACATCCAGAACTGTCAAAATACAATTAACATTTAAAAACCCAGCTCAATCCAGCCAACGCAGTACTTTGAATGGCATTGTGCTCCCCCATCAGAGACCTGTGTGTGACAATCAAAGAGGGGATTGTGTTGAGCCTCCAAAGTAACTGGCAGGGGGAAGAAAGGCGAGATTGGTTGTACAATAGAGTGCATTTGCTTCATTAGAGCCTACTCTAGCAATCTGAGTGAGATGCCTTAAAAATCACATTTGTCCTTCGCTCTGCAGGCTGTGTTTGTCTCCTCCAATGTTTGCAGCAAACTGCAGACATTTATCAAATAATGCAAAAAAGGTTTGCTGAAGTCGGCTGTGGAGAATCTGATTTCTTAGACAGCCAATCATGGCTGAGGTGGAGGAATGAAGGGAAGTGGGGAGAGAGACAGGATGAAATACTCAAAGATAATTCAGTCCCATCAACAAATAGTTTGCCATAAGCAGCACATAATGCAATATTTATCATTCACAGAAATCAATACCGTTTCATCATGGGCAAACAAGAAGGATTTGAAAAAAATCACCTCTTGCCCTCATCACTTCAAGGACAGGAGCAGGCATAGGAAGACAAGATGATATGGGTTGGGCTGTAAACGAGTAACAGTTGCTGAATGCAATATCAAAGTAACATCCAGCAACCGAGCAATGTCAGTTTCCTCTGGTAGAAAATTTGTTTCATGATTCCAGAAAATTACATTTAATCGGAATGCTAAGCTTTTTATGAAAGCCTCCACAGCTGAAAATACTCTAACATCCATAGCAACCTTGTGCTATTGGTTAAAATGTAAGGATTTTATGTTATATATTCTCTCAGTAAAAGAAAGCTGCATGGGCATCCATCTCTCAATGCAGTCAAGAAGCAGCATGCCTCCATGTAGCAGAGGCCAGGGCAGCTTCCAAATGTCTGAACTTCAATTCCCTAAATTCTTGGCAACTCCCAGGGAACTCTGGGAACTGAAGTTCATAGATCTGGAGAGTATCAAGTTGTCAAAGCCTCTGCCAAAAAAAAAGAAAAGAAAAAGAAGAGAATCAACTTTATACCTTCCTTATAAGAAGCTAGAAGAACATTCTGGTCACTGGTGAATTATAGTAGATCTAAAACTGCTGGACAGTTATAGTTCTCAACCATTCCAGTCAAGCAGTATTATATAGCTAGTCTATTTTTCATTCTGTAATGAAGTACTTGTTATGTAAAACCTGAGAAGCCTAGAAATGTTAGTTGATGTCATTGCCATTTGGATTTTTTTTTCCCTGAAATGTGAAGCTGAAGGATAGAGGAGTGGATAAATTAATTATTATTACTAATTAATGAGTTAATGGCCACACTTTCAGTTCAAGTCAAGCAGAACAAGAATCAGTTGCTGCACAGACTTGGCCAAATGCCCCACTGAAATTGAGTTTCTACTTCACAGAAATATCCCAAAATTCTTAACAGCATGCAAGAGTTCTATTGTGAAAATTTAGAGTGTGTAACAGAATTTAGAAGTCACCTTGAGAAAAGAATAAAAGAACCACTATGGAGAGATTTGTGGAAGTGTCAACACAATCCAGAGACTGAAGCAAGCATGAGAAAGAAACTCAAAAAAACCAACCTTGATTTTGGTTAGCATAAGATGGGACAGAGAGAAACTGGAGCAGGCTTTCAAGAATATGTTACTAGATACCACAGTAAAATAACATTCCTGAACTCCCTCCGTTACCTGTTTCTTGACCTGGCCTCTCCACATTTTTTTTTATGTTCCCCAAGGTGATATGTAAATTCCTCTATAAATTTCTTTCTATATGTATTGATATAAGTCACCTTTTGGAAATAAAAATAGATATTTATTTAAATCCATTTACTGAACATCATAGTCAAGCCAGTTCTTTCCCTAAAATGCAGCCTTGTTCATATATTGTTGCTTGACACAGGGTATCTTCTCATGGATATGATTGCAGTCTAACTTGGGTTCATTTTCAGCTAGCCTTATTTTTAATAAATGTATTAGTCATCCTCTTAAATAGTCCAGTATTCTAATATCATACCAACTCTAAATAATTTTGTCCATCAGCTGAGTCATTGTAACATTGGAGTTAGGAGTCATTAACCACTAATGTCTTTAATAAAACAGACATTGCAAACATATCTCTAGAACAAAAATAAATTGTTCAATCATCTGAAGGCCCAGGTATTCAATGAGAGACATGGAATGTGCTATCATAAAGCCCAGGCATGGTGTTAGACAAAGTGCTAGATCTTTTTTGACTGTTGCTGATAGAATTTTAAAAAGTATTTTACAAAATTGTTTTAATATAAACTGAATTTCCTCCTTGGTAGAAGAAATATGCTGGGAATAAGCATTTCATCATATTGAAATAATGGCAAAATTTTAATATGCTATAACATCTACAGAACCAAAATCCATAAAAAGTTCAGATGGTTGAGAAGGAAAAGAACACAGGAAAATGATAAATGCACAAAAAGTTCAGAAAGCCACCTTTTAAAACAAGGAAAGAAGGAAGGGAGTCAATCTTTGGGGCATCAAAAAAGTCCATAATTAAGTTTTGAGGAGGTGGTGGTATTGTTTCATTCAAAATCTGAGTCACAGAACAATAAATAACTAAAGTTTAAAAGTCCTCTTCTCAAAGAGGGGAAAGGAAAAAATGCTAAAGGAAAAAAAAGCGAAATAATGAAAAAAGATTGCTAAAAGAAAAGAAAAAGAAACCTTATACTATTCTCTGTTAAATAGGAAAAATAAGAAAATGGAACTTCAATTATTACAAACCACTAAAGCTGCAAGTTTTTACCTTTAGAAAATACACTGGCATTCTCTAGCAAAATCCTCCAGCCACATCCATCAACACACATAGCTTGATCAGTTTAAGATGGGTGCAATAACATGGCATATTCAATATTCAGTGCATTACTGTGTTCCAAGCTGCAGATTAATACAGATATGGATAGCAAATAACAGACGCCTAATATCACAGATCCAAACAGTAGAAAAGTGTGTGTGTGTGTGTGTGTGTGTGTGTGTGTATTTATATTTGTTTATGTGAGGCTGTACAGACAAAGGAATCACTAACATGATGCTGTCAAAGAAATATCTTCTAAAGAAGGTGAATGGAAATATCTTTCACTTAATTTCTCCTCTTCATCAGCTTCCTGACCCACCTGAAAAACCTGCTTTGAAAACTAGGAATCTTTCTGAATGGAGTCAGCAGCTGCAACAAGGACAAAGGGAGAGGCTTGCCAGAAATAATGACTTTAGAACTCAATGCTGTAAAATGTTAGCCATTCACTTTGAGGGTTGTAAAAGGGATCATTTGGTTTATAATCTTGGTGGTTTATCCCTATAGGATGGGTTGGGAGGAGAACATTTAGAGCCGTACAAAAATATTTCCTTCGCTCCCTTATATTCAGGCAGCAGTTTTCATTTACTCTATGAATCTCCATGAGATGCCACAGTCAGGATACTGCTCTGTTAAAACTCCAATATGAGGATGGGGCTAAAGTGAACTTTCTTAGGTCCAGGACTAAAGAAGAGAAATGAAGAAGCTTCCGAAACAAATAATTCAATGGAAAGAAGATAGCAAAATGGCAGTTGTGGGCATGAACCAGTGGCCGGAGTGCAGAGGAATGGAGCAGCAACCATGCAGTTGCTCCTGCCAATCTACTCTTGGCATAGCCACAGTTACTGAACTTCATCACACCAAAATATGGAGTGTCCAGCAACAGCTGGTTGTCAATAACAGCAAGTCAAAATGAGAAAAAGACGTTTCCCCAGAAGAAGCCAGAAGCTATTCTTCAGGCCTTTTATATTGTGTGTTCTTGTGCTCATTAGATATCTTCCACCTAGCATTGTTCTCTATGAAATGGCACAGGGGTGTGTAAGAAAGCATGAACAAGCTCAAGAATTGGCATGACAGGTTCTTTTAAGGCAGAGACCCATTCTCTTGAGAGATGCGACTCATCAACTTATCTGCCCACATTCTGCTGATCAAGCTAGAGGGGCCACCCAGAGAACTCCTTGGAGGTGCTGTTTTCATCCGCTCCATAGTTGACATTCCTCTGCAAGTACTGGATGTCAACAAAGCCCATTAAACAATGTTAAGACAAGGTTCTACTTGATAAACTGAAGGGTTGCCCAGAACTAAAGAAGAACCCACTTAGCTGGTGGACATCTGCCCCTTTTAAAACAGCTCATTCCCATTGCAGGCAGGTTGCTGGAGAATTTCAATGCAGAGAGACAACCATTGAATCTGCCCTTCCTTCCTACCCCAATCCAGTTTTTGTTCAGAGAAAATATCTATCTCAGGGACATCATCATCTACACTTCTTCCAGGCAGCCCAAAGAAGTGATTGATTTCTCTGAGAAGGGAAACTAGAGAAACGGGAAGAAAAGTAGAACAAACAGCTGTAGGTTCTCAAAAGATAGAAGGAATCAAAAGCCATAGGGTTGTGTGAATTTTTTTTAATAAAAAACCTGAGAGTTGCAACAGCACCTGGTGAATAATCCTTAGCACATTTATTCATTTGAGCACGTGTGAACTTCACACATGCTCTTACCTGTTATAAAAGGACAAAGATACTTTGGTACTCCTGAAATCAAACCAACTCAATCCCTTCACTGGGGTGAAATGACAAAGATGAGCAGTTATACCATATGGAGGCACATTTGCTTGGAAAGCATTTGTGATGGAAAAAAGAATGGAGAGTTTTCTGAATGACTTTTTTTAAATGGTTAATTAACCTTTAAGATGACCCAAAGCCCTTTGTGGTTTATGCTACCATAGAGCAAATGTGGTTGCCTCTTTTGAATGCTGCTGATATGACCAGGAACCAGAATACGTGGTGGCATGATGCCAAGGTAGAGGCAATGACGCAGCCACGAAAAGACTCCATGTGCAAAGACTGGCGTAAGTAGAAATTAGAAGTGATTGTCTGCTTTAATAAAATCACTAAATATATACCTATTCAGCATGCAGTGAGAGATCCTCATCAAATTGCTGTGTTGTTTTGGAACCTTGTGGTGAGGGCAAAGCTGTCTTTGACCTATAATAGCAGATGAACTAGCCCCAGGGCAGGGCATATAGAGACAGGAATGGCACTGTGATTCTGTCACCCTCAAGGAGAGTTTCAGCAGACAAAGACTCCCTTAACACCAGTTACACCCCAGTTATAATGATATTCATTTTGTTAATGATTGCATGTGCCCCATCTTCTTCCTGGGAAGACAGATTGTATTCAGAGATCATTAGTTGGGTGCCATCAAGTCAAGATCAACTCGTCATCTCCAATATTCTCTACATTTACTCGCAAATTTCCTCTTGCTGATTTCCATTCATTGGAACGAGTATCCCAGTTTCTGCATTTATTGTAAAAGAGAGAGAAATTGCAAAGAATGTTTGTTGCCCCTTTCCATTTTTTCTGAAGGAGCAGAAAGAACTTCCATTTTCCAACACTCCCCTCTAGTGACAAAATTATATACTGAAAGGGAGAAAAAATTGCACAGTTTTTGTTTTGAATCAGATCCAGGATCCCTCTCCCTCAGCTTTTCAAACCCTGATGCTTGCTGGATGTATTGGAATTCATCTAATAGCAACAGTAATTGCAATACATTTGGGGAATATTCTGGAAGTATCCAGAGAGCTGTCACCTAAGAGAAGGAGAACGCTATTCTCCTCTGAACTGGCAACAGAATGAATTAAGAGAAGTTATTAAGTCAACTTGAGAACAGCACAGAAGCATATAAGGAATTTTTTTTCCTCTGTTCTTCCAACAAAAAGGAATCCTTCTTCTGTACAGTGATTTTAAATCTTCTTTCTAATAGAAAGGGTGGCAAAACATCAAGGATATCAGCTTCTGTGTGACACAGAAAAACAATTTCTTAATATTTAGTGTTGGAGAAAGGCATCTCAAGCAGGCAGCAGAATTCTCAGGGAGGTCCAGATCAACAAGATGGCAGATGGGTGTTGTAATGCAAGCCCCCTCCCCTCTTTTGAACATGTCTTGTTTTCAAAAAGAGACATCTCATTGTAATGGTCCATCAGCTATTTTGCTAATGTGGATTCTCCCTGTGCAGTTGGTGCTGAAATTGTATATATACATATTTAGAACAGAAATAAAAGAAGGAGCATCTGTAACTCTGTTCATATTTAGCTATTGATGAAGTAAATGTTTTTGGTTAAAAGAAATATATAAACAGTAATGCAGTCAAATCATGTTTCACTATTATGCCAGCTAATTGTATGACTAGACCTATCAGAAGCTTGCAACATTTCAAATATGGCTCCAACTCAAATGTTTGACAAGTCTAGATGTGTAGGGATTACAACTTTCAGAATGTCAAACATATCTGCAGATTGCTAGAAGTCTTCTTGTCAAGCCAGCAATAAATCTCAACTCTCCAGACATTTACTGTAATCCGTATTCAGGAATTATTTTATAGCAGAAACTCACAGACAAAGATATGTCAGTTGCTTTTTGCAGAACAAGATAAAATCTATAAACACACACACACACACACACACACACACACACACACCTACCCCTTTATATTCTGGACTTCTCCTTCTACCTTTTTGAAAATAGAAAGTAATCCATTCATTTCTCAGTCTTGAGACTGGGGAACTCCACTGAGTGTTATATCATGATTTAGCCTAGCTTGAGAACTGTTGGATTCTGCCTTATTAACTTCAGTTCTTACTGGGATGGGGGAGATTCATAGGATACATTCCCAATTTTGATTCAGAGCTGCCTCGCCTTGACAGTTGAAAACAACTGTTTTCAATTGTCTCCCAATAAACTGATTTGTGTCACCATAATATCAGCCATGGTGACGATATGATCTCAGACTGGGAATCATCTAGCTCTTATTGGTAGTTCTTTCCTTCTCCATCTTCCCTCTAGGACCATTTTTAATTGTCCTGCTGGATTAGTATGATACCAGAAGAAGAGCAGCAATCCTGAATATCCTAGCCATTTCACCCCAATGGGATTGGTCCATCCTATTCACTCCAGCAGAAGATGCCTTTTTCAGATCCCATCTGTCAAAGAATTTCAGCTGGCAGAGTCTAGCAGAAGACACTTTTCTGCTTTGGCCCATGCCCTCTGAATTATTCTCTCGCTAGAGGTCCCAACCTCCTAGCCTTCCAAAGGAGCTTTAAAACCTGGCTCTGCTGGCTGGCCTGGGCCCTGGATGAGAGTGTGGTCCCTTCTGGGGATGGCTGATAGGGTAGAGAAATAATTTCCACCCCAATGTTGCCTGTCCTCTTGGTTTTTAGTCTCTATTTAATCTTTCTGAATTGTAATTGCTTTATGTCACCTTTTCATCTTTTTGTAAGTTGCCCAGAGTCATTTCAACAGTGAAATGGCAGCATATAAATTTAATAAATACATAAACATCACAAGTTTCCAGAGTAGGCTTTAGTAAACCAGGATCTTTCTAAAACAATAAGTCCATCAAACCCATGGAGAAATAAATGCTCCACAGGAAAGTCATTCTGCAGGAAACGACATTGTATTACTATTGTGCTTGCAGAATGAGATGCCTGTGGTCATTTGTTTTGAGTGTGGCCTGATAACAGATTGCTAGGCATAAGCCATCATCTATTGGTTTCTTGAGCAATAGCAGCCAGATCAGGACCTCTCTAAACAGCTTCCTCTTATGAAGCTTGGATGGTAAGGTAATTCTCATTTTATACAGATGATGCTTACATCCTGCTTTCAAACCTTGCCATCGCAGTGTCATTCTTTTAGCATTTTCCCCATGCAATCTATATCGCGTCAGGTGCCACGTTATTGAAAAAATGGAACAGCTCGGTATGTAACCATCACTTCAGGCAGATGAATAATACATTAATAACCTCAAACAAAAGTGCTATCTTAACTTCAGGAGAAGAGAGGGAAGAGAAAGAAATACGAAACATTTGTTAGACTGGAAAACAGACACAGAATAAATAATATAGGGATATTATTTGATATAAATTCCCATTTTTTCCCTTTTCTGAGACCGGTATCAGTGTTATAAGATAATAGCACAGTGGTGTTGCAGAATGCAGTGTGATGCGGAATCCAGGAGGCTGCATTGTAAGGCAGGCAGGTGCTATTTCTTATTATAGGGAAAATTGTGACTGATGTAAGTATGTCATTTTTAGCAGCATCTTGGTATAGTTTACAGCTTCTCACCCTTGAACAAAAATAAACTTTTTATTGCATGTTAGAAGCCTATGCTATAAATCTTCCTGTGATTCTATGCTATAAAAATTCCTGTAAATGCCAAACTATTTAACCTTCTTGCTAGCATCATTTGGAAAACAGTTGTTTTCTCAATGTAGAAATTGGTACATGCCCTTGGTAATTTTTGTATTAATCCCTAGAAGAATACAAATTGGCATTCAAACAAAACCAGAAGCAAACTTTAACAATTGTTTGGTTCTGCCTTAAAAGCACTACTGTATATTCTTTGTGTGTCTTTATATCCATGAATGTATGTGAGCATGAATATATTAGCTATCACCTATATATTCTAGGGCATTGTACACAGTCTAAAAGAGCTAATCTGAACAAAAAGTTACAAACTGATCATGGAAACTATCTGTCAGCCTATCTATACGATAGATAGAATCTCTTTATTCATCCGAAGGAGTTCTTGCATGAAACAAGTATTGCAAAAATTGCAGCAAGCTATAATATACAAAGCTTCCTTCTTAAAACATATTCCAGTGTCATAAGTAGTCATTTCTATGCCGTGGGGGCCTGTCATAATTTTGCATTGCCCACATGCTTCATGTGAAGTTAGAAAGAAAAAGACTTATGGAGCTTTTAAAATTCAGAGTTCTAACTATTCCTCCAGAGTTTTAAAATTACATGCCATCAAAATGCAGATGCTACTACGCAACTCTTTCCCTCAAAAGGTAGAGGCAGTTGAAAACTTCAAAATATGTTTGCTGTCTTTAATGGGCTGAACCCAGGCTAACAAGCTGAGGCTTAATCCACACAATTTAAAAATCCTTTTGTTCAGAAGGAAAACCAGTTGAACAGTCTGAGCATCGAATTTTCAGGTACTAACCCAGGCTCTCCAGAATGGGATAAAACTGCCTCTGAAAAGTCAATCAGAGTGTCCAGGAATACTGTTTCGTTTCTAGTAGGGCAGCAGCAGCCAAGAGTACATTTCTCCTTAATGAAATGAAAAGCTGAGATTTCCAGTCTGAGAAAGGTGGATCTGGTCACTCTCGTACTCCATATGTGCCTATTTAAATGGTGGTTAATTTATAAGGCTATTGGAATTGAAAAATTACAATTAGTTCAAAATGCTGTGCCAGACAGCAGCATTTGGATAGTGTCATTCAAAGCCCTAATCATTGTAGCAGGAACCTGATCTATCCCTAGCTGGATTTGGACACATTATTCCAAATTAAACTTTGCAGGAAATGGAGGCCAATTTTTGGTTTCAAATTCTATTTACCTTAACATCCAATGGTTTTGTTTTCTTTACTTGTAGCTCTTGCTCTTTATAGATCCAAGAAACTAGATACTTGGCACTCAAAATTAATTTTCTTTTCGTAGCTACCTCTACCAACTTTGCCAAATTCATTCATATATCAACTCTACTGCAACTAACTGGTTTATACATGTTTATCCAGGTTCATTTCTGGATCAAGGAAGCCTTCCAGAATTTCAACTGGCTTCTTAAAAGAATGGGCAGCCTTATCCAGAAAAGGCCTACCATTCAAATCCCCCAATTAGCATCAATTCAGTTTTGCTCAGGTTCAGTTCAATCCTGAGCTTTACAGGTTTGGATAAATACAATTGAATATCATCTGTATACAGGTGATATTCAATTATATTCTAGCTCGAAACCTGTGAATAATCCTTCCCAATGACTTGACACATATGGCATGGAAGATGAACTAGAACTCTGTTGGACTCCCCAAGATAAATCCTCAAAGCTCAAGCAGTGTCCCTTAGGGACCTGCTGTTGTTTCCTGACAACTCTTAACTTTGTGCTACTCATTGCTCATTATCTATGATTACACTAATGCCCATTTCTGGCCTCTGAGAGTCAACTTCAGGTGACATATAGGGAAACCAATTCCTAAAGAGCAAACTGCAGGAAGGAATAGTTACTTATTTTGATGGGGGAGGGGGAGGGTTAGGGGTAGTGTGAGAGTCCAAACAACTTGGAACAGATAAAGCTTTTTAGTACCATTGCAAGGGATGTGCAATGGCTGAAGAGAACCAAGAATACATGTTTGTGTCTTTGTTGAAAGAGAAGATAAAAGAACTTCAGGAAAGAGTTTCCATACTGCAACATATATAGGAGAAAAGCTCCTGATAGGACAGGTGAATTTCTCAGGATCTGGAGACACTCCAGGCAGCTAATGAAGCACAGCAACTGGTATCAGGCTCTCAGTCTAGAAGTGCATCCACTCAAATAGATTTTAACAGCTCCTTAACTAAGCAGGAAGTTGAACTAGATGACCTTCAAGGCCAAGTGAACTTTATACAGAAGCTGAGCTTGTTGATCAAAAGGTTGGCAGTTCAGCGGTTCTAATCCCTAGTGCCATGTAACGGGGTGAGCTTCCATTATTTGTCCCAGCTTCTGCCAACCTAGCAGTTCGAAAGCACGTAAAAAATGCAAGTAGAAAAAATAGGGACCATCTTTGGTGGGAAGGTAACAGTGTTCCGTGCACCTTTGGCATTTAGTCATGCCGGCCACATGATCACAGAGACGTCTTCGGACAGCACTGGTTCTTCGGCTTTGAAACGGAGATGAGCACTCTAGAGTCGGGAACGACTAGCACATATGCGTGAGGAGAACCTTTACCTTTACCTCTGATTGTGATTAATAGTCTTATTTCCTGTTTTGGGTGCCTTTTTATAGTTGTTTTTAATTGTGACTATTTTATGCATTGCTTTTAATCAAGTGTATGCCACCCAGAGTGACTTTCATGTGAGATGGACAGCTATACCAATTTGATAAATAAATCAGTAGGACTTCCTCCCTGCATCACTCTCCCAGGGTAACTCAACCATCAGGGTGACCAAGGCTGTCTAAATCTGGATCTGCATCTAGATTGGAAAGGCCTTAAATCGATGTTTTTCAACCTTAGCAACTTTAAGACACTATGAATTCTGGGAATTGAAGTCCACACGTCTTCAAATTGCTAAGGTTGAGAGATACTGGTCTAGCTTCCTGTAAATTTCCTGGAGCTGCAGTACCACAGTTCATGTTGTAGGAGCACCTCGTTTTCTTTATAATGCCAATATTAAAGTCTTGCTTGTTTTTAAACTGAGTGAAGGAAAAGTCAAAGGTATAATTCAGGGGTGAAATGCTCCCAGTTCAGACTCAAATGGATCCAATACAGGGCTACTGTCCTCATTAAACCAATTGGGATGCATTGAGTTTATTTATTCCACTTTTATTCTTTTATATTCTTGCTGAAAGGGAAATGGGGTGGTATCCAATTTCAGGTATTTTTTTAAAAGCCATACCATGACTTTACATATTTCCCACCCACATTTTATCCAGGTTGACATCTCTATTACCCTTCCAGTGATATACTTTTGATCCTATTTCACACTGGGCAGGGTGCATGAGTTAAAGAAAAAAGTCGCTGACACTCTACCAACCTTTCTAGTGGGAAAACAATGATGCCGTTAGCAAAATGAGAACATTAAAGAGGCAGAGCAAGACTTTCCTTGCTCTGTTCCTCCCTCCTCCCTCCCCATATAGACCAGGACTCCTTTTCTGGGCTCCAGCTACATGAATAGCAGCTTAAATCACAAACCAGTCTAACCTTGGTCTTTATATCGCTACTTATCTTCATCCTTCAAGCTCCTTGTTTGGCACTCAGGCCAAATTGCTCTGCTCTCCCAGTTTGTAATGGCTTATTGTAATCACGCTATTCCCCTTCCTCTGAAATAACTTACATTAACGATCTTAAGAGAAGTTAATAGCCATCTTAGTGAACAAGCCTTTTATGAGTCATTTCCATACTATGGAACTTTTATCACCCAGAGTGAGGATACCTGGTTTTTCTGTTCTTTTTAGTACTTTGGGGTTGTTGTTTTTAGCAGGCAGGGATGAGCTGTCATTTTTTAAATTTAGATATTTTATTTAACACATTTCTATCCGTTTTCTTTTATTAAAATGCTCCTAAAACAGCATTCATTATAAACAGTGTTAATATTTTCTTTGGTATTATTTAGTAGAAATATTTCAAAATAAATACATTAGCCTGGCATAGCATTCCTCAAATTGTAATATATAGAAACCATCATCTGGGGAAAAACGTTAATCTAATATCATGACAACCAATGAAAACATACAAGCAAATCAGGTTTTTTTTCCTATTGGATTTCTTGTATAGCTGGACTCCGTGTGGATAGGTGGACTCCTGTCTCCCTCTAGTGGTTCAATCTAGTATTTATGGTAGTCCGGTAACCTTGAAGAACTCTGTTCCCTTCATTGAAATTTATATGGGTGGTCCCAGGGATGAAATCTAAAATTTGTTACTACCGGTTCTATGGGCATGGCTTGGGGGGGGGGGGTAAATGTGATTGGGTGGGTGTGGCCAATTTTTTTTTTCTACCCATTTTTTTACTACCCGTTCGGGCAATAGGTAGTAAAAAAATGCTGTAAAACAGTTTTAAAAAGGTTCCAACAATCAGCCATGACAATCAGCTGTGCCGCGTGATCCTCAGAACTTTTTTTTTACTTTTTAAAGCATTTTTACTACCTATTCCAGGAGGCTTCCCTGAGGCCTGCTAGGCCAAAAACAAGGGGTGGGGGTGGGTGCTGAGGAAGGAAGGAAGGAAGGAAGGAAGGAAGGAAGGAAGGAAGGAAGGAAGGAAGGAAGGAAGGAAGGAAGGAAGGAAGGAAGGAAGGAGAGGAAGGAAGGACCACAAATCTGGCACTAGACGCAGCTTCAGAGGATACCTTGAAAGAGCACAGCAATCCAGTGCTGGAAGGGATCTGGAGGTCATCTAGTCCAACCCCCTGCTCCAGCAGGACATTGTTAAAGTGAGTTTCTGTCTTTTGACACACACCCCAGTCACATGACTACATAGCCACACCCACCAAGTCACATGACCCCACCAAGCAACGCCCACAGAATTGGTAGGAAAAATTTTTAGATTTCACCACCTATGAGCCAATGCCATGTGGGGCAGGAGGCAGGGAACCAATCTTCTTTTTTTTCCTAATAATTATAGCAGTTTGTGGAAGCAGCTTTTTCATTTTCATCCATGTCATTTTCTTGGTAATGGTTTGCTGCTGACTTTTTGTCCAGCAGCTGACTTCATAGTCCAGCCATTGGCAACTGATGTGCAGGAGAAGGCTTTAGAAATCATGTATACACCTTTTTAAATTTAGGGGGATTGTATGAATTGCTAATTTAGACCTCCCAGTGTAGCCTGGAAGCTCTAGTTCATATTGCAGACTATGGATTAGATCCTCCCCTGTCTGAACTTGAGCTGAAGCCAACTCAACATTGGGACTAAACTATTTGGCTCCAGGGACGAGGAATGGGGGTGGCCAAAAGTACCAGCTGCAATGACAATAAAGCCAGAGTGCACCGGCAAGGAACAGATGGTAGGGATTTTGCTTCCACCACTACTAGTAGGCCCTGAATCACCAGAGTGGTACCAAGCAAAATATATATATATATATATATAAGGTTGCAGTGGTTTCAATAAGGTACTGAAAATGTCTGTTCAGAGGAAAAGCAAAGCAAGATTTATCACCCAAGGAAAGAGGTAGCATGGTAATTGTATTTTCTATTCCCTCCTGAATTATCTAACCCTCGACAGAGCAGCAGAGCCCTTTCTTACATCCCCACCAGGGGTGAAATGCTCCAGGTTCAAACCGGATCAACCAAACCGGTAGCAATGGAGGCGGGTGGTTCGGAGAACCGGTAGCAAAAGTCCCTGCATCCCCACCCCACCCCCACATGCCCAGCTGAGCCACGTGATCATCAGAGGCTTTTTTTTTTTTTACTTTTAAAAGCATTTTTTCTACAACCTCTTTGGCCAAAGAAGTTGCAGAAAAAATGCTTTTAAAAGTAAAAAAAAAAAGTTGGCCACGCCCACCCAGTCACATTACCACCACCACCAAGCCACGCCCACAGAACCGGTAGTAACAAATTTTACATTTCACCACTGATCCACACTGTTATATAAATTAGGTGTAGCCTATGAAAGTCATGAGGGCCACTTAAGTGTGATGATTAAGACTCCAAGACAGAAACTGGGGGAACATAAGTTCCATAACTTCAGGCTAGTTATTCTCTACCAATTCTAGGAAGCAGGCAATGATCAACCACTTCTGAAAAATCTGGTCAAGAAAACTGCAGGGATTTCTCCTGGCAGTCAGTAGGAGTAAACACTGACTTGGAGGCACCACAGAAGAAAGTTATAGTGGGATGGGATGTAATGACACTTGGAATCTTTGGTAAGCTTACATCAAAGTGAGTTGATGCACATTACTCACTGATCCCTTTTTTCAATGCAAATAAACTCCCTGTGAATACATTGGCAGTAATGGTGAAATCCAAATTTCTTTACTACCGGTTCTGTGGGCATGGCTTGGTGGGCGTGGTATGGCTTGGTGGGTCTGGCAGGGGAAGAATACTCCCCACTCCTGGGGGAAGGATATTGCAAAATCTCCATTCCCACTCCACTCTGGGGCCAGCCAGAGGTGGTATTGAGTTCTCCAAATTACTCAAAATTTCCGCTACTGGTTCTCCAGAACCTGTCAGATCCTGCTGGATTTCACCCCTGATTGGAATCTCACCCCTGCCTATAGCCCTGAGTTTTCCAATTGGTCTTCCATCCAAATACTAAATACTTCCAGATACTTCCATCCAAATACTGTTGCTAAATTTCCTCCTAGTTTGTCTATTTTCTAGTACTGAATACAATTAATTTTTCTTTAGGCATAAGATTAGGGATGCATTTTGTATCCCTCTACATTTTGACGCTAATCTAAAAGAAAGTAGGAGAGCTAGACTAGAAACTATATTTGATGAACCCATTTTTTTCACCCAAATACTTCTTCCATTTTTGGCAAAATTGTCATTGATCATGCAGTCCTCATTCTGCACAATGATGCCTTCTGCTCGATGTCTGCAAAGTCCAGAGCAGCCCTTCTTGCCATTTCATTGCAGCTCCAAACAGCTCAGTGGTGTGGGCTTTCTTTTTGGAAGAAGAAAAAGGAAATGCATCTATTATGGATCCCCAGCTCACACCAAACTGAAGAGAGTAATATTGCATTTATCGATGCAGCTTAAACCAGTAAAGAATAATGGGGAGGGGAAGCATGGGAGAATGGTTAAGATAAGACTGGAGAGTCTTTTTGGTCTTTATTACTGAAGCTTTTGTGAAACTATTGGATCCATCAAAAGAAAATCAAAAGAAAGAATGTTTGGTTTTATTACCCTTCCCAGCAAGATTCAATTGTTTTTACTACCTGTTCTGTGGGCGTGGCTTGGAGAGCATGGCGTGGCTTGGTGGGCATGGCTTGGTGGGAAAGGATACCGTAAAATCTCCATTTCCTCCTGATCAGTTGGGACTCGGGAGGCAGAGAATAGATGGGGGCAGGGCCAGTTAGAGGTGGTATTTACCGGTTCTCCAAACTACTCAAAATTTCCGCTACCGGTTCTCCAGAACTGGTCAGAACCTGCTGAATGCCACCTCTGGGTGTCATGTTCAAAGAACAACATGCTCTGTCTATGGCTCCATGCAGATAATAATGGGAAATGACTCCAATTCACATAGACAGAAAGAGTCCTCTCTCACTCTGGCCTCACCAAGGAATTTTAAAGGTGGCTCTACAGGTAAGCAATTCCCAAACAGGCCAATATGGATTCAAGGAATTCTGGCACTTATTTGGCTGTGGAATTCTTAGTGCACCCTGAGCTTGGTTGTTTGCTTGCAAACATTTACCTGACTAGGTAGTATCATCAGTGCTAATGAGTGTGGGGTTTACATTTTGTTTACATATAATAGATCGCCCTTACAGTAGATGTTACTTCTCTATCTCTGTCACTCAAACCAGCCTCATTACCTGTGCACTGATAGTTTTGACGGTACAATATTTTTTCATAGTCTAGAGCTATAGGATGAAGTATGGCTCTGCCATGAGGTATGTGGTGGGCTGCAGTTCTTCAGTAGCGAATTTAGAAAATCCTCATTCTATTGTTCCTTTTCCTCAGGTTAAGATTTTTATAATGGATTTATGACAGATAAGATCGGAGAAGAGCTTATATAGTATACTGTATTTAGGTCAATGGAATAATACCTCACACTTTTAAAATCTACCTATACCACTTGACTGTGGTATTCCAGTCAAGATTCCTGTTTTCCAGTCAAGATTAGGAATGCTATGTAGGAATGGAGGTCTTAAATTTTGTAATTACTTCCCTCCTAACCCTCCTAAGATGTTTTCCTCTTACGCTGAAAACAGCCTTCCGAGTGGTGGTGAATCTTCATAGAGATTTTTATCTGGTGAGAAGAGATAAAAACTTCTCACCTACCTTCACAATCCCCATCCTAATAAATTGTTCGTCCCTCCTCCCTCCCAAAGTGGATGCTATTTAACTTTTTGAAAATATTGATTGCAATCATGTAATTTACTGCCTATTTAATCTGGCCCTTAGATGGTGGCCTTAGAATCAGGAATGCAATTCATACATTAGGCAGAAATCTAGTTGTTAATCGAAACAAAAGCTAAATGCATTATGTAATCTAGCGGAAAAAGAAGGAGCCATGTCCTGGCAGTAAGGAAGCAATATAATGTTTGGGGTACTGCTATTTTATTAAGACTCCCATAGCTCTTTTGCTCAGGATTCCCAATTTGTAACTGAATCAGTTAAGTGACAGCACCAATCTCCATGATTTGATTCTCACAAGGAAATAGGAGGGGGGTGGAAGGGAGTGGGGGGAGAGAGAGAGAAAGATTTGGTATGCTTCGGTAAGCAACCTATTGTATTCATTTTTGTAAATGAAGTTGTATGGTGTTGAATAAACATTCATATATTCTAACCAAAAAATTTGCTTATCCCTCTTATTAGTTGCTAATGTGAGACTGTGTTTTTTTAAAAAAAGAAATCCACCGAGACAGTCTTTAGTGTGCAATTTGAAAAAATAAATAATATTTTTCTGTTTAGTACATAAAACAGGAGAAGGAAAAGACAGTTTGATGGTTTTATAAATCTTTCCAATAGATCAGTCTAAGGTACAATTTTCTTACACTGACCTCCGTTAATGATGCATATTATTGCTTTTATGTGTAAAACATTTGATCCGATGGCAAAGCAATAATCCATAGTCACATTTGGTAATTTATACATTTTGCTGCTTTTGTTTGGCTTTGTGTTCAGCTCAACATGTTCAGCTTGCTTTTAGTACATTAAACAACAGAACTTTGCTGACAGTTTTTTCAAATGGAAGAAGATACTCGTAGATATAAACTGCTGATGTTGATGGATATGAATCATGCTATGAATGCTTAGTTAGCTCCTCTAAGAAGCAGTTTTTGCCCCCATAGCTTTACACCAAAAAAAAGACTATATAAGACAGGTCAAGGAAGTATAATCATCCCATCTTAAAGATGAATGAAGAACCAATGAAAGTAAGTGATTTGCCTGAGGTCACACACAGAACCAAATGTAAAGCAAATTAAATAAGCTTGTTTGTGTCAACTTCTTGCTGAGCTTGGAATCATTTTTGTACTTGAGGCTGAAAGAGCTAAGTTGTTACAATAACATTAGGGCAGTAAGGCTTATTAAGCTCTGGAAGGAATCCTTCCGGTGTAACGATTCTTTACACTGCCCAAACTCACAGAGTTGCTTACTAAGCAGAGAATGTTGGCCACATTAATGTCATTAATAATGGTGCCATTTGTTATAGGCAAAATACTGTAGAAAGCAAAATCTGCTTTAATCCCAAATTAGAACATGCTTGCAGCTGTCACCTGGGGCTTTTCTCCTGATCTTAATTTTTAAAATAATCTGTGAGACCTGCTGGTTCCTAAAATTACAAAAGCAGTTAAGCTGTTCTCTCAAAGAGGCTTCTGCACAGTATAGCGTACGTGCAAACAGACAAATGGACTGTAGGGCTTGTTAGATAGAGGAGTACCTGAATAGTCCTGTGCACAATCTCAGATAAAACAAAGAAAGGACAAAACTCATTTTCAATAACAGATTACTGCTGGGATCAGTTGTCACTTTTTAAATATTTGATGCAGTGGGTGGGGGTGGCTGCTACCAGGGGCAGGAGGGCACAAAAATAGCTATTGCAGTGCTGTTTGAAGGTGGGTGAGTGGTAGTGGTGGGTTTCTATCGGTTTGCCCTGGTTTGGGCAACCCGCCCGGATGTCATCACAGATGCTCTGCATGCGCAGAAACGCCACACACAAGCAAAGCAAACACAAGCAAAGCATGCGGATGTGCGCACTACTGATTCCAAACCGCTAGTGAAGGTAAGTGGAACCCACTACTGGTGAATGGGCATATGCTACGGAGTACAAGATCCCCAGGGTTTGTTACTCTAGTCTGGCTCCTTGGGAGAAAAAGTGATGGGAGTGAGAGCAACTTCCTGGAGCAACTTCCCTGCCTCCCTATTGACTTTGTTTGTCAATAGGGACTTGCATGACCACTTGCATGACTGAAGAACACTCCAAGGATTGTAAATATCATCCAGCTGCCAAGCACCCAGGTTGTGATCACATGACTGCAAAGATGCTGGGGCTGGAACTTCAAGGACTTATCATAAGAACCACTCATTCAGCACCACCATAATTTCGCATGGTCATTAACCAAGGACTATTTGTCATTCAGAGAGGGTTTGTGTTACATCGTGGTTTGCACAATTTTCTTTATTTCAGCTTCTTTTTCTATTCCCAGTACTTTTGCATTTCACAGTATTGCATCGTGATAATTTCAAGTCTGTGCATTCATATCTTCTCTGTTGAAGAAGATATTTATTGAATTTCAGGCAGTCTGAACATTTGAATTCATTACACTAAGGCAAAAGCAATTGTTTACTTTATATCTGTGTGCCATTTCTGGCACAAAAATAGAAAAAAGGATTTCTAATGCATTGCATGACAAATTCTGTGCCAAAGTGAATTATCTGAATAGAGCGTACTTAGAATATTTGTAGAATAGAGAAGGCCTTTGAAATATCTCTCATTTTGATTCCTTTGAGTTACTTAAGTAATGCAAAATCTTGTGCCATTTCCAAATCAGCAGTGATGCTCACCTGACAATACCATGTACAATTTTACCAGGAAAAATATAAACAAATTTAAGAAGAGTAATTGAGTCTTTCTCAGAGGAAAAAATGAAAAGTTTTAATATCATGAAATACTTTTAAGAAAAGTAAAGTAAATCCATGGTTTTAATATTTGCACATTTGTGCTACGAAAAATCCAGAGAACCATTACTTACCTTTTGATATTAACAAAGTTTTTTTTTTAATATTTTATGTCTTATTAGAAGATAATAAAGTGTTCAGTGCCTTTTTTTTTTAAGAAAAATCTCAGCTGGATGGACAATTAAGTTAAATAGTAAGATTGGGAAGATGAAATTTTATTTTATTCTGTAGGGTGAGTTAGTGCATACTGCAGAGTCACTGAAAGTCATTAAATGGTATGTTCATAGAATAATAGTCTTTTGAGAGCTCTCAACCAAAAGAAAACATTTAGTTCTTGCTTCATTGCAGAAATACAGTATTATTTTAATTAGACAACAACTAGTTCCCAAGCAAGTAAAGGGAGAAGAACAATTGCCAGCAGGACACACACCCAGAGACAGCTTTGCTGTGGTGGGGCAGGGGGTCTCATGCTTGACTCTGATTGATAGAGGACAAGTCCACATCCTTAGTCCCCCTAGCTCCAAACTTGCTTAGCCAATATTCCTTTACCCTTCTTCAATCACAGTCCACTACATCAGGGGTGAAATCCAGCAGGTTCTGACAGGTTCTGGAGAACCGGTAGCGGAAATTTTGAGTAGTTCGGATAACCGGCAAATACCCCCTCTGGCTGGCCCCAGAGAGGGATGGGAATAGAGATTTTGCAATATCCTTCCCCCAGGAGTGAGGAGAGAATGAAGATTTTGCAGTATCCTTCCCCTGCCACACCCACCAAGCCACGCTCACAGAACCAGTAATAAAAAAATTTGGATTTCACCACTGCACCACATCCTACTGAAGTGTGAGTGGTAGGGCATTCTATTTGTACAGGGAGACCAATACTGCATCACAACTATAGATCTATATTCACAATTATGAAAGACTGCTGTTCTCTGCATAGAATTTCACGGGGGAGGGGGAGAATAACAAGGAGGTGTGCACAAACCAGGATGACCTAATTATATTACAGCCCTGCAACTGATTCTCTGCAATTAAGTTATTCCAAGGAGAGGCTTACAAAACTGCTGGCTCTGGGACCTGAAATTAACATTGCAATTCCTTTGCATTTCCTACAATTTGGGGTGAATCAAGGAATAACTGGTCTGTAAAATGGAATTCAGAGAATGATTTATATCCTACATTATAAACCTTCTTTGTGGATCCTTTGAATTAGACTACCATTTCAAATGAAGCTCTGAAGTCCTTTATATATTTTTCAATGCCTATGTGTCTATGTGTAAAGGAGCAAATTACAGAACCAGAAAATCCCTTTTTGTGTGTGCGTTTTGTTGTAGCCTCATCTTCTATACTTACATGTAGCTGGAGGGAAAACTGAAAAGAAAACTTGTACAATGGCTCCACTATAGATAACTTTCTCTATTTCCAAACAATAATTATATTATATAATACCAAACATGGAAGATTTCTACAGGAGGAGGGAAAGGAGTTGTATTCCATTTTGAAATGTGTAGACTATATATATTACACCAATCATAGGTTATTAATAAGTTCTTGCTATTTTTCAACTCTTTCAGGAAAAGTGCTTGGAAGAGAAATGATGATAACTGATATACACATTTCCCTTGCTCCTGGTATGTTTATTAGAGGAAATTGCTTATATATTTGATAGAACAAGTATGCCAAGTTGATCCTTAGAAGCTTGTGCCTCACATAGTTTCTCTTTAAGGGCAGTACTGTTATTCATTATCAAATTTATTTGCCACCCATTTCCTGGTTCAAGGCAAGTCTGAGCGGCATGGATGGGGGAGTTAAGGAAGTAATGGTGACCGCACAATTGAAGGTCTGTCCCTTTTTTATAAGCATTGCAAAGGCATGCCCTCAATTGCATGACTGTTCATCATCTTTACTTTTCTTACATTCCCACTCCCCACACCAACAACTCTGATTCTCTTTCTCATAACTTTTAGCCAAAGTCAACTCGACCCCTCCTCACTGAGGGTCACATTCAGGTTGGTTAAAACCAATAAATCCAATTTTATTTATTTTACTTATTTATTATTCGTATTTCTATGCCGCCCAACTCTCCAAGGACTCTGGGCGGCTTACACCAAAGACAGTAAGAACAATATACAATAAAAGACATTAAAAACCCATACACACCACTCATGGCTGGATCACACAAGATCACAGTGGTGAGATCAACGGCCCCAAGCCTGCAGGAAAAGCCAGGTTTTCACCATTTTCCAGAAAGCCAGTAGGGTGGGAGTGCTCTTGGCCTTAGGAGGTAGTCAGGTCATACCAAAATTGCACTTTCTAACCCTTCTAAGCCAGGTGATCCCAATATTGCACTTTCCAGTTCAATTTAAAATTGTATCCTATGAATCCATCTCTGCTCAAGGGAATTGATGCAAATTATAGACAGAGAGATAGGTAACCCAACATAAAAACAGTTAAGGTAAAGATAAAGGTTCCCCTCGCACATATGTGTTAGTCGTTCCTGACTCTAGGAGGCGATGGTCATCTCCGTTTCAAAGCCAAAGAGCCAGCGCTGTCTGAAGATGTCTCCATGATCATGTGGCCAGCATGACTAAACGCCAAAGGCACACGGAACGCTGTTACCTTCCCAACAAAAATGGTCCCTATTTTTCTACTTGCATTTTTTACATGCTTTCAAACTGCTAGGTTGGCAGAAGCTGGGACAAGTAACGGGAGCTCACCCTGTTACACGGCACTAGGGATTTGAACTGCTGAACTGCTGACCTTTCGATTGACAAGCTCAGTGTCTTAGCCACTGAGCCACCATGTCCCTCTTATAAAAACAGTAGTTACAATTAAATATATCTGGGAAAGGTTTTAGTGGAGGAGGATGGTGTTGGCTTCTTTCCTGAAGGCAGAAAGAAAAGGGATAAAGCCCAATTTTTAAGAGAACTTTCTCATCAATTAGGAGTAAGATCTCATTTATCTAACAAACCTCTTCAAAAAAAAAAGTCTCTCATACAGATTTTAATACCCTGGCAAATTTATAATAGAACAGGTGGACCTTCAGATAATGAACCCCAGCTCTGCTTTGGAAATAAAAAGCAATTGGCAGCTAGTCAGAACTTTCAATATGGGCAAAATATGATCTTAATACTGTGCACTAATTAGCAATGTTTTATATGAAATTGGACTTTCATAAGACCTGATTAGGTTTCATTCTGGCCTGATATATATCTATAACAGTGCTTTTTTCCCCTTTGGAAACTTTGGTGTAATTTGATAGTTATCAAATAGTTCCTTTTGCTTCTTTTTGGAATGCTCAATCTTTTCTAATCCTGATTTGCTTTACCACTATCCTCATACTGTACACACACACACACACACACACACACACAATCACACAAAATATGTGATATGGACCTCTTGATAGAGTGGATCAAAAATTGCAATGAGATATGTGAACCCTGCTGTTCCGACAGGCGGGGCTATCTATGTAATATAAATTTTAAATTCGGGATTTTAACTTGGGTTTTTAATTAATTTCGGCTGAAATTATAATAATTTGAATGATTTGAAATTTTAAATTGGAATGGCTTTATATTTTGTGTTTTTATTTGGCTGCACACTGCCCTGAGTCCTTCGGGAGAATGGCGGTATAGAAAGAAAGAAAGAAAGAAAGAAAGAAAGAAAGAAAGAAAGAAAGAAAGAAAGAAAGAAAGAAAGAAAGAAAGAAAGAAAGAAAGAAAGAAAGAAAGAAAGAAATAATAAGTGAATGTGAGCCATTAGAGTAGGTATCTGAAGATCAAATCTAACCCTGTTCAATTAAAAACTCTAAAAAGCATATCATGGTCTTAATAAGCAACTAATACTTCTATTATTTTTTGTTTTCATAAGTTTTAACTATAAACCTCATATTTTTCAAGCAAGGAAAAATAGTGGAGTCAGTCCTCAGACTCTTCCTGCTGTACCTCTTCATTCACAGATTATTTATGGTTAGATACTTAAATACAGGGAACATAGTGATCCTCCCTCTAATGACCTCCTGTCTCATCTAATGGCCCGTTGCCATCCTGAAGTGCAATTAACAGCATAAAAGTTTCCAAAGCAACTGTATAATTCTTCTACTGTTACCTGGAGATCCATCACTTTCACTTATCTTTCTATAATGGCCTTGACCACTAGAATCATCTACCTACCAACTGGCAACACATGTGTGAAAAATTTTTGCTGAAATTACCTTGACCTCATTTTCTGCACAGCTGGAAGCCACATTGTCACAAAGAAGACAGAGTGGGTACAACTCATTTTCCTGGTCTCCAGCAGCTTTTCTCTGACACTTGCCCATTTATGGAATTGCTGACATGCACATACTGAAACATATTGGCTTAGCAATGCCTTTCTGCTACTAACTGAAGCCTGTGGAGTCTAACTGTTAGTGACCAGTGATCTGGTCAGTGAAATATGTATTGATTTATCTAATTCACATAACCGCCCATCTTATAAAGAAGTGAGATGTTAATAATACTAGCTTCATCATAATCAGAATGGGATTTCAAGAATGTTTCATTCTTAAAGCCTCATGGTCAGATTGCTAGTATCTATTTCAATTACACACAATAAATAACAAAGCAAATATTTGAAGTGAATCAAATATCTGTTCAAGTACATACAACTAACCAGGTGTTTGCCATATGTCTGCTACCTTGCCTTTATAGAACAGCAAAACCAAAAAGCATCATAGGAAGCTGTTCTATTTAGGAGCATGGAGAATTTTCCTATAGTATTTGTTTATTAAGCTCAATATTATTTACTCTGCTTGAAGCTTTCCAGCACAGTGATCTTTCACATCAGCTGCTGCATTTAGCTCTTCAGCTAGGTAATCAGGGATTAAACCTGGTCTCTTCTTGTGCAAATCATGTGTGTTATAATATACTTCAAATTTCGTAGCCCATACAGTCTCTGCTACTGCTATGTTAATCCTTGTTCTGGAAACCCAGGAACTGCTTTGTAATGGAGCCATAAATTTCACAATATGGTTATGTGGAGCGAAGAAAATGCATTAGATTAAGACAGACCATTGATCTATTCAAACCAAAAACTGCCAGTCCCAATGAGCCATGACTCCCAGGGGATTTTAGTGGACTTGGTTTTCCAAACTTTCTTTTTAAAATCTTTCAGATGCAAATGGCAGAGATTGAAATTGAAACTGAATAGATATTTAGCCTAACTGAGAGGTCACTTCAAGAGGCAGCTCTCCATGGTACAAAGCTTAGTCACCACAGCTCTACAACACAATCAAAAAGTAGAAGGGATCTGAAGTAAGGGTGAATGTCCTTTTACCACCTCCATATGCTACAGCACCTCAACCAGTGCTGATACTAGCATGAAAAAGAGAGCAATGAAGGTTTGTTTTTTTGGTGGTTGTTTTTTTTCTTTCCTCTAGCTGCTATCAATGACAGAAGCAGCATGAGGTCTGAGTAGGTCAAAGGCAATTGTATCTGCTGTTTGCCAATTCAAACAGAGTTTCAGTAACTGACCCAGCTCATGAATCACATGAAGCCATCATATGATTCATTTGGTTTGAGTTTTGTACACCTTACTAATTGTAATTTATTCAGCAAATCATGGATAAGCCAACCACCCTGGCATTAAGCAAGTTCTGCTTATGATTTTCAACATACTTGTTTTCATCTTTAGCAGACATTATTCTGAGTAAGGTTAAAGGACTGAGAAAGATCCCTTTTGATGCAAAGCACAGTCAAGACAATTAAGAAATGTTACAAATAAATAGCTAGAGATTAATTTTGTTGTTGTTGTTTTTAAAAAATGGTAAGAAAGTGTTTCAGAGAATTAGCTTCACTATACCTTTTTAAAAAGATACTCTTGGATTAAACTTTCAGTGGTAGAAGAGGAGATGCAGAAGAACATTGATATATATATTTTTTACAAAAGTTACAAAAACAAAGTCAAATGCACAGGAAGGGAATTTTGCCATTACTAATAACATCACCAGTAAACATGCTCTCTTAGACATTCCTATATTTTCCCCAGATAGGAAGTGTTGCAACTTGATTGCTGGGGAAACAAAATGCCTTCACAACAGAAATGTCACTTTGGGAAAGAGATATGATCTGTAGGAAAATTATTTCTATGGTGCGAAGAGCTGACTGCGTGGAAAGGCAATGAGACAAGCCAAACTTCACTGCTAAGGCTGCAGCCCTAAACAGATTGGACCCATTGGTTTCTGCCAAATTTATTTCTGATCTATATGCTCAGGATTGCACTACTCATTTTGGATGTGGATGAAGCAGTCTCATCCTCCCAAGTCAGCACTGTGAGAACCACAGAGCAGGTTCAGATATGATCTACTACTCTTCTGCCATGTTGCTGAAGCCAAAAGGGCTGCTCAGGGATGTTGGTATGTCTGTGTGTTTATCCTTTCTTCTGATCAGTAACAATGTGGCCTATCAGCAGGAATGGCTTGTGATCCTTACAGAATTTTTCCATAATTCATACCATGGTCTCTTCTACAGCATCAAATATTTATGTCTGGAAACTTAGTAACAAAGCACATCTTCTTCTTCTTCCTTGTAGCATGGTGCAACATTCATACCTAGCATAAATTTTCTTGGGTTAAAATAATTAAATTCATGAATCAGTTGAACGTTTCATTGGAATGGGACACATTTTAGAAAAAAGAGAACTGTTCTCCATTCATACTTAAGAACCTAAGGAACCAAACAGTTATCTGTCCTACTTTTGTCATCCTATGTTACCACACCGAGCTCGGGATTATATTCTACTACTACACACTCTGTGTAGTATCAAGGGTATAGCTTCATCTCTGTCTTACGATCCAATTCAGAGTTTTTTCATTGAGCATGAAGGCAGCTTCTCACAAGCCTGGAGTTTAGCATAATAATACAAAGCTAAAAGCTAACGAGAGCAAAAGATCACATTTAAAAATATCAGTCCATACACTTTGTGGTATTGGGGGAATTGCACTGTAGCGTTTGAATTAATAGAGATCAACACAATCAGCACTTAGACTAGAGATGTCAAGCATATTCAGTCAACTAGAGTGATATGTTATAAATACCTTCACATTCAAAAACACTGCAGAGTTGTCTATTTTTTTAACTCGGGGAAAGAAAACTTTGCTTATCACACACCCACTAGAAGTCACCAGCGGTGAGTTCTGAAGAGAAGGCAAGGAATTGTCATTCAACATCTGCACAGCTGATAGCTTCCCTATCCATGATTTAATTCTTATTTAAAGGAAATAGAACAAGGAATGTAGGTGCTGATCCTCAAATACTAGGCTTTATTCCTTCCAATGCATCCACCAGACAATGTAATGGAGGAAACAAAGCTAAAAGGAGGTCAATTAGGAAATCATTACAGTCACAGATGATTTTATTCAATAATATGAAACTGGAAATCACAGACATAAGAAAGGCATGCTCAGAAGCATTGCAAAACAGTCAACTTTTTTGGACAGGTGTCTCTGTGTGTATGTGTGTGTGTGTGTGTGTGTGTGTGTGTGTTGTGTTAAAATCTGGAAGTCAGTGGTGTCATGATTTAGGCCCCATCCTTTTGTATTGAATTGGGCATGTACAAAAGAAATGGTGTTTGAATCCCAATGAAATGGCAATAGAGGTAGATTTTTACCCACCCACCTTATATGCCTCTGTACTGAACTACATTCAGCCTTTTTCTACTACCGAGTTGCCCTTCACCCATCCCAAATTGGCAAAAAATAAACTATAGTGACATTAAATTTGTTGTTCCCATTGTTAGTTCCTATTCTGCCTCTCTTGCCTCAGTTACTGCAATCTTTTGATTTCCCTTCAAGAAAAGACTAACACATCTTTCCCACACCTTAAGATTGTACTTGGATGGTATAAGAATGCAAGGACACAACACTACTTTTACAATAACATAGGTAAGGACAGATTTAGCTTCAGGTTGTGAATTAAGCATAAAAATGACAGTACAGAGGCATCATAGGGGTGTCAAAAAGATAACATAGCACTATTACTACATATGTGAAATCCCCACCACTTTTTAATGTTTGGACAATCTGGTCCAGGGCATGATTTTGTGCTGTAGATAAATGAAAATGGAGAGTGACACCTAGCCCTTGATTTGAAATACAGTACTGTATCAGATTTACCAAATCAACAGACATGCGCCTATCTCAGAGAGCTCCTCGTATGAAAATTATTTTTGGTGACAGAAAAAATCAAGAAATGCAGATTCCCATATTATTCTAAGTCATGAAAGAGTTACAAGTTAATATATTGTAAATCTAGGGAAGGGCCTGGCAAGTGTTAAGTTTCATGATCTCTTTTTTTAACTAGTAATTTAAGAACCACTACTCAAAACCAGATGAAAAATAGTGGCCCAAGTATGAACAGATCCTTCCTTCCTTCCTTCCTTCCTTCCTTCCTTCCTTCCTTCCTTCCTTCCTTCCTTCCTTCCTTTTATGTAGCCACCTATCTCAAACCAGCAAAACAAGCATAAAACCAATGTAAACAGTAAAAACACAATTAAAAAATGACTACAAATAGCATCCAAAAGCTATTATAATCTGCCGGTATCAACATAACCAGGAACCAGGGCCTTTCATGCTCTTGGGAACCCAGACTTGGGCACATAGCCAGATCTTCAAGGTAGAGAAGAGCTACAGCAGAGAAAGCAACATTGCTTGGCTGATGGAACAAGGAGCATGCCCATCCTGCCAGACAGAATTGGATGGATAAAAACAACTGGGAGAAGATGGTCGCTCAAGCAACCTAGGCCCAAGTCATGCAAGGCTTTGAAAGTGACAACAAGCTAGGGGTTGGTTTCACTTACTTTGGCTTATGGTTCGCTCATGCATGCACCACTTCTGTGCATAGGCAGAAGCTTCTGCGCATACGCAGATCATATTTGATGACGCCCAAACCGGGGCGAACCGGTAGCAACCCACCACTGCAACCAGCACCTTGAATTGCTCTCAGAAACAAATGGCAACCAATGCAGAACCCAAAACTAGTGGTGTTATATGTGCTGAACAGCCAACAGCATTTACAATTCATGCACTTGCATTCTGTACCTTTCATTATTCTGTATCAACTGAAGGTTCTGAATGCTCTTGAAGGGCAGCTCCATGTAGAGTGTGTTGGAGTAGTTCAAAATTGAGTATGGAGCCATGGTAGCGCAGTGGTTAGAATGCAGTACTGCAGGCTACTTCTGCTGACTGCCTGTTGCCAACAGTTCAGCAGTTCAAATCTCACCGGCTCAAGGATAACTCAGCCTTCCATCCTTCTGAGGTCGGTAAAATGAGGATCCAGATTGTTGGGGGTAATATGCTGACTCTGTAAAGCGCTTAGAGGGCTATAAAGGACTGTGAAGCACCATATGTTTAAGTGCTATTGCTATTGCTACTACAAAGGTCTTGTTCATATGCTCAATCCAATAATTTGCTTTCAGGATAAGGATCATTTCATAATCTCAAAATTTTTAGTTTCATTTTAGTTTTCTCACTAGATTAACTAATTTGGGGGCAGAAAACCTTTTAATCTCTCCTCTTGGTAAACTGTAAAGATTAAGAAAATCTTGGTCTATATACATGCAACCCCAGGATCTACCGGATGATCTCAATCTCTTGCCCAACCTTGATTCAGAAGACTGGGGAAGTCTCAATGTTTCATTCCTATGATACCTGTTCTATTTCTAATGTGTTTCATTTCTTTCCCTTGGGCTCCAGCTGCAGCTGCCATTCTTTTTCAGTCTGAGCCATGAAGTATTATTGATTGATAGATATATTTGTACACTCAGCCATAATTCAATAAAAAGAAACAATCATTTTCTTTGAAAAGATAAAATTCTCCAGTCAACTGGTCTGGACTCTGAATATCCTCAGGCATCTAGATTAACAGCACTGTGCTAGGGAAAGGGAGGAAAAAAATTATTCCCAAAATACAAGATAAGAGACTGCCCACCGCTTTACTATCATTAACCCATCTACAAAAATTCCAGAGCAGCTGTTCTGTGTGAGATGAGAGCAGGCAAGAAAAAACAAATGATGCAGATAGAAGAATAATTAATGCATGATCCATAAAATTCCAGTTTGCAGACGTGTGTTCCTGCTGGGCAGTTAAAAAGCAGTGTTTCAAGATCTCATCAATTATTCATAAGCCTATACCATTTTTAATAGTTAAACTTGTTTCCAATTAATCTTTAATTAAATCTACGTTTTAAAAAATAACTACCATACAGCCATTTGCCTGAAGCAAGGTCCTCTTATCTACTGAAGAATCAGTTTGGTGTCAGGAATAATTCATGTATTGCTAAATATCTACACATAAGTCAATTCCATGTAAGAATCAACACAAACACGTTGTATTATTCATCACACTTGATCCCACGCTTTATTTTGTTAACACTCTGAACTGTCTCAAGATCAAAACTAGCTTCTTTTTAATAGTGATGCCACAATCACTGTGTAAGAAACTTTACAAAGAATAATGTTTGACAAAACCTCTTTTCCAAAATGTTTGCAAACTTACAATAGTGAAAAGAATTAGAACTAGAGGCAGAATTAATTCAAATATTTAGCTCAGATAATGTATTTTAACTTTATTATAATTTCTAGTTATTAAATTTCCAAACATTAAATACATAAAGCATATTACTAATATTAAATGTATCCTAAATTAAGAAAAGGGCATGCTCAGAATCTAATACAATATTCATTTTTTATGTACACAATATATATTCTGGATCACTCAGCAGATTCTCCTAGCCTTTCTGTTTTAAAAAAAGCCAACTCAAATATTAATTATATCCAGGGCTGCTCATCTGAACTGGATTGCCCTTCATGTAGGGGAGAACTTTAAATAAATGTAAACTCATATATGAATTTTTGGATCAGTTCTAGGACTAAGGAGAAGCTGTGGGAAAAAGAAAGGAGAAATGATCCAATGTATAATAATCGATGTATAACAATTATCCCAGCATACATCATAAAAACAGAATTTACAGACATTTGTCTTTAATTTCTATATTGGAAGAGTAGCAAATTCATGGAATATTTCAACAGTCATCAAATTAACAAGTGTACAGCTTTAAACTAGTATGAAAGTCAATGAAGAAATAATAAATAACGTTCTGACATACCAACAGGCATGTAAACTAGTCTACATTTTGGTGGCCATATAAATGTTTGGCAAGATATAATGGGGCCTTTAATTATCTATGTAGAATTTGCAATAAGAACTACTTCTAAGACCTAGCTGAAAAGTTCTACAAAGCAAGCATGATGAGCCTGAATGATGTCCAGGAAAATGTTTGGGTCTCGCATCATGATAAGCATTTAGATAATTGGTTTGTCTGGCTTATGAAATCAGGCATTTTAGTTCAAAACTGTGATATACGGTCTAATATTTTATGAAGACTTTTAGTATACAATCATTTAGCATAAATTGTTAAATCATACTATTGATGAATATGATGAGCTCATTGGCCAACTTTGCAGCCAGTGGCTCCTATAACATGGAAGAAGTGACAAGAATCCTCTGATTTTGAAGGAAGACACATCCTCTGATCTGGCTGCCCAGATAGTTTATCAGTTTATCAGATGATTTTACTCCTCTTCCGAGTATTCTTCTGTATCAAAGAGTTAACTAAGGCCACTAAATTCTACCCAATGAAGGCAGCAGAAAATGCTTACCAAAAGAAAATCAGAAAGATTAATAGAGAGGATGCCCTGATGCCTAAGTGGAAATTGCAGATTGTAATGTATATCATGATCTTCATTCCAAAAACAAGCCACCAAAATGTAGACGCCTTTCTTGAAAGAGCACTGATTTGTCACTTCCCTCTATAAATAACAATACCAAAAAATCTTGGATGGCACTTTAAAAAAAATGCACATGGACAAAATTTCCATCCACACTGCTTGTATCCCACACATATAGTTTGTTGATACATTACAACATCCCAGATTCTTGGAAAGAAGTTGATAGATACGAAGGGCAATACCAACTAAAGAATTGACAGCTGTGATGATATATTTTTGTGCATGTAATAATTTATTAAATTTATATGTTGCCCAACCTCCATACAGCTCCTGGGTGGTGTTCTAGAATAAAATTCAATCCTTTAAATACTAACATTTGCCATCACTATTGATTTCTAAACTGTCCTGTAGAACATTCCAAGCTGGCGACTAACAAAGGGGCATTCTTGTAACAGAAATATAAAATATATAGCTCAGTACATTGATTTCGGTATTCATGCTGCCTATATACCAAAGACTATTGTCCATTGGCCCTGATTTTTCTGTAACTGTGCTCCATGTTGAACACAGATATCAGGGGAATGACATATCCTTTGTACATCCCAGCTTCTTAATTCCTGAATTAATTCAACCTTCCTGTTGCATAGCATCTATAAAAAGGAAGAGCACAATTAACTAAAACTGGAAAGAGTCAGAGCACATTCAGTGAATCTGCTTCTTTCCATAATATCCAAATAGTTCCCTGAGAAGGGAGGGAGGGAGGGAGGGAGGGAGGGAGGAAGGAAGGAAGGAAGGAAGGAAGGAAGGAAGGAAGGAAGGAAGGAAGGAAGGAAGGAAGGAAGGAAGGAAGGATCGTACACTATACAATTTTGCAACAAGAGAACGCTGTGTCTCTCAGCTCACAGACTTTTACTGGATTGAACTGTGATATTTGGCCATGCAAGTGAAGGTAGGAATAAGTGGGAGAGCTCTGGCCCACAAAGCTGCTCATATGCAATTTTGTTCAAGGCTGTTGCAATCCCAGCTAAAGCTTCAGCAACAGAGCAAACCTCTGGAAAGTCCCCTCTGAAAACTCAACAGTTCCAGATGCCTGGGAGAGATCAAACTACAAACAGTTCTCATTTATTGATTGCGTTGTTTAGCAGCAGTTTGAAGTTAAATCAATTGAATAAAAAACAGCTTTGCCACAATCCTTGCATATGCAACAGTCACAACCTCCTGCAGTCATGTGACCATTATTCGCAAGCTTCACAACCTATCCCAACCTGTAGAATTAATGGAGACCACAAAAAAAAATGAAATCAGAAAGTGCAGAAGGTGTCTTGTTAACAACCATGGAGTTTAGCAACGGAGTCATCAGTCCCGAATTGTGGTTGGTAGGCAAAAATTAACTGTAGACATTTCTCCCAAAAGAGATTTGTGGCACTGGCCAGTCTAAACCAATCAGAATATGATCTGGCCAAGAAAAGAAACAGATGATAATGTCCTCCACCCTGAGACTAAAAGCAGTTCTAATGGGTAGCCTCCTGTGCACGTTGGTCCTTGCTGAACTGGGACAGATCCATAGTTGTCATGGTGACCATCAATTCCTCTGCTGTCTCTGATCTCTCTTCCAAGGAAGACAGGTTGAAGGCTGCACTGCCAACTCAGCGATGAAGTCAAGCCCAGGAATGAACATCATTGTCCAGTTAGTGAATACTTCCTGCTCTAAAGCCATGTCTGCAGTGTTACAGGTGTTAAACCAGATGGGAAGCTTACAGAAAGTCATGGATATCTCTTGAGAGTGTTTGTCTAAATTTTAAGAATGGAAAGGCTGTGATGAAAACACTCCATTAAACTGAAGGTTGATTATACCTAAACTGTGTGTGAGCCTCTTACCAACCTGACTCATTGCCCCAGGCATATATAGAATAACAGCCAATACACACACACTCTTTTTTTAAGTTAATTAATTTATTAATGTTATAAGCACAAAGAAAAAATACAAAAATAATTAAAAGAACAAAATAATTTAAAAGGAGATGTACAAACACTGTAAAATTCAGCAGTCCTTTTTAGAGTGACCCAGATCTTTTAGGGAAGGATAAGTTGGAAAAACCCTTGAGGTTGCAGGGGAAAAAATCTATTATTAAGAGTATAAGAAGAAATCTACTGCAGATATAGTACAACAGCCACCAAAGCCAAAAAAATCCAATTTTCATAAAATACAAAACAATTTTCTAAAAACAGATTAGTATTTCTGTGTTTCAGCAACAAACTTCTCAGCCTTTTCTGGGTCAAAAAAAAAAACAAACCCCACCTCTTGATTGCAGAATTGAGGACTAGGTTTTTGTGCTAAATGAAAATTAAAGCCTCCATAATATACAACTTCAATTCCAAGACTGCAGTGAGGTCTTATATATACATTTCTTCATAAAGACTGCTACTGTTATTCAGCATTATTGCTATTAAGCTTGGCCTTATAAGAAATATTTCTAAATCATACATTATTTCTATAATGTAGAACCTGTAACCAGGTCTCTTCATCTTGAAGAAATATTCACTTTCAGTACTATTTCTCCCTCCCTGGTAAATGAATGTCAAAATTAATGTTAAGTCTCTGCTTGAGCACCAAACAATCTTATATCATCTACTCAGCTTCTTATTTGCAAGCATTCAGTATTTCCAAATCATGGGAAATAAATCATGTGAAAGAGCTTTTAAAGTAGTAAGCAACTCCATCTAGATTTGCGTTGATGTAACTTCCTTTCTTACTTAGCTCTAAAATATCTTGAGCCTAATCAGGAAATTCTTCTCCTCAGATGAAGAACGGATGTATCCTATTTTTCTATTTTCTTGCTTTGGGGCCCATAATTCATCAAATAAAAACACAACAGAAAGATGAGAAGTGTTTTTCCACTTGCCAGCTAGACAGTAAGCAATCAAAATTTAGAAGATAGCCTCTAAGCATGGAAGAAGACTAACATCATAAATCTTTACCTCTTCATACCATCCAGAAGTCCATTCTTCTCCTTGTCTGAATGGTGACAGGTATGATCTAAAATATAAAATATATGTTTTAAAAGAATATGTACCATGAATCAAACCTATCACAAAACCTCATTGCCTCCTTAGGTTTTCTTCTCTACCTCATCACCATCATAAAGCAATATCTTCTGACTGGAAGCCTTAATGCCTAATTGCAGAAATGCAAGGTGTTGCGATTGCAAAGAAGAAGGCACCCTCCATATGTTCAGATGCAATATATATATAGAGAGAGAGAGATCTTTCTCCAAATATTTTTTAAATTGTCACAGAAAGCTAATTCCAGGACTCAGTACTGAGAGTTCTCTCCAAATGATACCCAGAAAATGGGATTGTTATTATCCACAAGGCCGAATAGGAAATTAATCTCCATTCTTTAAAGCTACATGCCAATTTCTCTCTAGTTTAGAACAAAAGTATTAGAGTCAGGGGGGAAAAAAGTTTTATCACTTGCAAAACCATTCTACACATTAATACCAACTCAAAGCAGATTCTTCTCTTAGGAAAGTCCTAGGGAAGGCTTTGTTTTAATGCATAAATAGGAGGTTTATCAAGGTTATGGCAAAAAGTAGAAAAAAACCACATTCAAAACATTGGCTTTTGTCATGTCTATAATGCTAAAAATGCTTAAAATAAGCCATTCTTTGAATAGTGCTGATTGAAGAAAAATATCATGAGTTTAATTACTGTGAACTTGTTCAGAACAATAAGAACTATAATAAACCCTGGCCCTATTTCTTCATACAATAAGCCAATTAAAAAGTGCCTCTGACGTGAGGATGATTGCAGTTAAGATTGCAGCCTTATACCCACAGAACATTTCTAATTAGCAGCCAGTAAGTATAATAAGTAGGCAGTATTTAGGCAAGCTCCACTGGTCTCAAAAAGGCTAAGGAGAATTAGTTCTGGTCATTATTTGGATGGGAGGCCACAGGAAATCCACAGGGCTGTAGATTAGACTGGAACTGTAATACTGCTGACGACCATTACAACATTTTCTTGCATGAAGTTAAAAGAATCATTAAAATTTATATACCACTAATATCCCACAAAACCAGAAAAAATAAACTACCAATAACAATAAGGAAATTACAATACAGGAAAAAATCTCTTTGGTGAAAAAACAAAACTAACTACGTAGCTAACTTGGAAAACCTCTACAAAAACTTATGCCAACAAATAAAAACTGAATGCATCAATAATCACATCAAGCAAGAAGAAAACCTTCTACGCACAAAATCCACCCGTGTCTTCTATAATTTTCTAAACAACAAACTTAAAGATTCAAGATCCAACCAACAAATGCTCTGCCCTGCACATTGGCAAAAAAAATCAAAACATAAAATTGGATGGACATGAACTTGTACATGACCCTCACTCTGTCAAGGACTTTGGAGTACTCATTTCTAAAGATCTAAGTGCCAGAGCCCACTGTAACAACATTGTCAAAAAGGCATTAAGAGTTGTTAACTTAATCTTGCGTAGCTTCTTCTCTGGTAATATTGCACTTCTAACTAGAGCATACAAAACATTTGCTAAACCAATTCTTGAATACAGCTCATCTGTCTGGAATCCACACTGCATATTGGACATAAATACAATCAAGAGAGCCCAGAGATATTTTACGAGAAGAGTCCTCCATTCCTCTACCCACAATAAAATACCTTATGCCACCAGACTCCAAATTTTGGGCTTAGACAATTTAGAACTACACCGACTTCAGTCTGACCTAAGCATAGTACATAAAATTATCTGCCACAATGTACTTCCTGTCAACTTCCTGACTACTTCAGCTTCCACCACAACAATACATGAGCAAATAATAGATACAAACTCAAGGTAAACCGCTCCAAACTCGATTACAGAAAATATGACTTCAGCAACAGAGTGGTCAATGCCTGGAATGCACTACCTGACTCTGTAGTTTCTTCCCCAAACCCCCAAAACTTTAACTTTAAACTGTCTACTGTTGACCTCACCCCATTCCTAAGAGGTCTGTAAGCAGCATGCATAAGTGCACCAGCCTACGTACCATCCATGACCTAATATTCCTTTTTACTCTTACTCTTTTCATGTATTCAAATTGTTTATACTTTTACCTGTTATCTTATATATGCTTGACAAATAAATTTATGATTATGATTATGAAAACATCCTCCCCTCCCCCCCCCCAAAAAAAATCTCTCTGGACAAGGAAATGTGAAATTAGACAATGCAGCAAATAACACAAGAAAGCAGCTTGTTGGGGTTTTTTAAAATTTCTGAAAATGAAAAAGGATTTGAAAGAACTCAAACCTAGGGTGATCCAAATTGTAAGGTTTTTTTTAAGTGATAATGATAACTGGAACATTCCAGTTCTGTTTTGGAGATAAGATTTAAGGAGGATTCATGGAATAAAAAGAAATTAGCTGCATATTCAAGGCATAGTGTAAACTTAGAAACTTTAAAAGGCAAGAGTGATGGGCCATCCTGGTTAGGGCTGTTGAGAGTTGTAGTTAACAATATCTAAAATGCATCTGTTTTTTAGCTTCCCTCCTCTATACTATGGGATCAGAGAAGAACAGAAGAAAAGGGACATATCTGTAGAGAATATTCCTCTCATATCCCGACTATGTTCAGGGCAAACTTAATTCATGCATTTGATTGTTTTCATACATAATTGCAATCTTACAGATGACACTGTTCTTCATGGGTCAACTCCCTATGATTGATAATATATGTGCATGGTGGCAAGACAAATTGTGTGGGTCTTTCCAACAAACTGTATTTCAGCAAGTCTATTGAGAGAGGGAGAGGGGGAGGAAGGGGAAGGGGAAGGGGGGGGAGAGAGAGAGAAATTATATCACCATGATTTTTTAAAAAAAATTTGATTTATATGCCGCCCTTCTCCGAAGACTCAGGGCGGCTTACATTAAGCAATAGCCTTCATACTTTTGTATATATTTATACAAAGTCAGCTTATTGCCCCCTACAAACTGGGTCCTCAATTTACCCACCTTAGAAAGGATGGAAGGCTGAGTTGACCTTGAGCCTGGCTAGGATTGAACTCACAGAATTACAGGCAGCTGGATGTTAATTGCTGCCTTTAGTAGGAGGCATTAGCCCCCTACGCTACTCAGGCTCTTATGATGGTGAACCTATGGCACATGTGCCAGAAGTAGCACACAGAGCTATCTCTCCAAGCACATGAGCCATCGCCCATTGCTCTTCTGGGTTCCAGCTCATCAGCCAACTGGTCTTCACGGTGGGGAGCGCCAGAAACCAAAAGAGCAGCTGCCCGGTGTGCATGCATGTGCTGTGAAGATGATCCGGTTTCCTTTTTTTTTTCTTTAAAATAATCTTTATTTACGTTTTCAATTAAAAACAAACAAACAATAATCAAACAATCAAACATCATACAATAAAAAAGAACAGTGTATATATGAATAAACCTATAAACCCCTATACCCCCTAACCAAAACTTCCTGTATTTTTTGTTATTATTATATTCCGGAGAAGACAGAACGTTTTACATATCTTTATATATCGATCCAATCCTTTCTACTTCATTGCTTTTATATACTATATATTATGTTATCTTATATATTATATATTATATCCCTAGTAAGGGATATAATAAGGGATATTCCAATGCGCACATGCACACCAGCCACCTGGTCTTCCAGTTTCTGGTGTGCATGGCGGCTCTTCTGGTTTTTGGCACACTCATGCACACCGGCTAGCTGGTCTTCACATGTGTATGCACACCAGAAACCAGAAGACCAGGTGGCCAGCGTGCTTGTGTGTGCCGGAAATTGAAAGACCGTCTTCCCGGCCCGCACATGCAAACAAGATGGCTGCTCTTCTGATTTCCAGGACACACGTGCGCACGCACTCCCGTTTCAGCACTTGATGCCACAAAGGTTCACCAACACTGTTATATCGTAACTTGTATAGTTTGAATTGTTTTAAGAAATCAACATAAGACCAAAGATTTGCTCTGTTCTGCATAGTAAATATAAATAATGATATAAGGTAAAATAATCATGGAAGGAATACATGTGTACAAAATTGAAACAATCTTAAATTTAATCATCCAAGCCTTGACTGAGTAACATTTTTAATACCAGATTGGATGTCATGTGGATCCCTGAGAAATAAAATTCAGACATGGTTATTAACTTTCCAGTTATTTTCTCAGCTGATGTTCTCTACCTCTGAGATAGGAGATGAAGTTGGAGAAGATTCAATCTGGCAAAGCTGAATGATCAGATTTTACAGTTATTTGTGACATTTTAATACTATACTGACCGTCTTCATTTTCATCTTTACTTTCAAATCGCCCAATTTTATAATTCAAATTTCATAAATCAATATTTATAATCCATGTTTATCATCCTGGTCACCACAAATCTCCAGATTCTTGATACCCTAATCCAGTGGTGTGATTCAGCCAGTTCCACCACTTCGGGAGAACCGGTTGTTAACTTTCTGAGCAGTTTGGCACACTGGTTGTTGGAAGAAATTATTAGGGCAGAAAACCAGTTGTTAAATTATTTGAATCCCACCACTGCCCTAATCCATACATTTAAAAAATAATATTAACAAAACCACACATTAATGTTTCCCCTAAAGGGAAACTGAAAGAAGAAAAAAGAAGGAAAAGAAAAAGAATATCGAGGCAGTGGAAGAAAAAAGAAAAAACACACACACACACCTCCAACTGCCAAAATTTTTTTAATAATCCAGAAACAAAAACAAGAAGTCTAAAAGTCAGCCCAAAAATATAAAAAATCCAACTACAAAAAAGAGTTTTAAAAAAATGTAGTCAAATAAAAAATAAAAATCTGATTATTGAAATGCACCAAAAAAGAATAAGTAGAAGAAAAAAGAGTAATTATCCCAAATACAAAATCTTAAATGTCAAGAAATGCAAAATCCAAAAAAGGGAAAAAAAATACAATGTCCAAAAGAAATACAGTATACTGCTCTCATGAATTATGGGATATGGTAGGGGGAAAATGTCTTTTGGTCTAAATAACACTGGCCACTGATTATAAAGACCACAAAAAGTATTATTACATATATGAAAATAACATATCTTTTCTAAAAAATAATATACAGTATGAAGTTTAGAGTTACACTACAACAAATTTTTCTTTTACATTTAGTTCTAATGTTCTTTCTAAAGATTCACAGTAATACTCAGAATATGGTAACTGTTACAAGGAAAAACAACAACAGTGGATAATTTAGAATAATTTAATCCATTATCCTTTGAAATAAAAACAATAGAATGAAAATGTTTAATTTCTCACTGTGTCATTGAAGTTCTTCCTTAATAAGAATGCATAAGTTCCCAATGCGCACTCTTTGTACTTTAATTTTTGGTCAGAGGTATACCAATACTGAAAACCAGGGAGTTGTACTTCATCATCCTCTCCAGCTAATCGGGTTTCTTGTAAAGCTATTATTTCAAATTTGGAAAGACATTTCAACATTTATTTTTTGCTCTTGTGGACTTCTTAACCAGAAAAAAGAAAAGTAAAAATATAATCATTTCTAAAAATAGTAAAGAGAAGAGGGATTAAGTGGGTATCAGAGTATTACTTAGAAGACTTGTATGGTTTTTTTAGGCATCCACATAAGCTTTGAAGAACTTAACATTCTATATGGAGTAGAAGGTCAGCAGTAATGTAAAAAAGTGAAGGTGGTTCTAAAGCTTCTATCTGAAACTATAAAATCAGTTTGAATAGAGTATTATCTGAGATGAGACAGTAGAACACTATCATAGATTCTGAAAGGTAGCTAGCAATGGAATAAAGATAGAAATGAAAAGTAATAGAATAGAGAATCTGAAGACAGAGCAATAACATTTTACTGAACCCCTTGAATTCAGAAAAGATGTAGCATGGCTATTAACAATTTTTTCATTTGATTTGGCTGAGGGATGTTATAATTGTTGCTTCCTCTTTTAATATAAAAGTCTGATGGATCTGATCAAATGTCAAACAAGTCCTACATACTGTATTTATAATGTTAAGCAGATGCCAGTGGGAAGCCTTTAAACAATTTTTGTTTAATTTCCAAACAGGAAAATCTTGTCTTTTGCTGCACTGCATTATACAGAGAATAGCAAGAAACTTTGCTGATAATACCAGAAAAAAAAAGAGAGATAAATGTATTATGCAGAGTATATTATAATCAGTTTTAGATAATCTTCAGAAGCACTTTTGATTTGGGGTGATATAATAAATATAGCACATGATTTTGTGCCAAGTAATAATAGCATAATTAATTCAGTTGGAAATGTATTTACTTAACAGGTACATATTATAAGATAAAGATGCTTAAGCTATTTTCCTTCATATCCAGTTTCAACTTCCTTAGTAAGATTATCTATGAAATGCACTTTAAAAATTATTTTTGAACTTTCCAATTTCAGGGAATCCATTTTATAACAATATGCTTAGAGAGAAAAAAGGACATTTACTATAAAGCCTTGCTTTATAGAAAAAGATATAGGATATATAGGTATATATATATAGGAAGATGGTTTAAAATGGACATAACAATCCACATACAGAACCACCACCCCTGATGGTGCATCATTTGTCCCCTGGAATACAGCCAATATTTCCTTGAAAACTGTTCCTTGAAATCTGTTAATGATAAAAATGCCTATTTAGCTATATTTAAGACAGGAGACTTCCTCATGCTTGATATAGCCAGCTTGAGAGAAGAAGGGAAAGCACACCAATTTCAGGGAAACAACAACAAATTGTAGATTAGATTTATAAAAAGGCAATAGGTAGTAAAAATACATGAAAATGAAATTGCAAGGGAATTGTTAAATCAACAGGACATGAAATGTGAGAAAACTATCAGAATAATAGGACAATGTCCATGGGGTAGAGGTAAACAGAAAATAAGCTAATTGCAGATCAATATTCCAAGTGTAGTCCTACCTGTGCAGTATAAAGTGGTACTAGCACTTCAAATGATCTTGGTACTCTCCCTCTATTGATGCAGCCTAGGACTGCATTGGCGTTTTTTGGCAGCTGCAACACACTGTTGGCTCGTATTTAAGTGGTTGTCCACTAGGACACCTAAATCCCTCTCACAGATACTGCTGTTGAGCCAGATAGCACCTGTTCTATACCTGTGTATTTGTTTTTTCTTGCCTAAGTGTAAGATCTTACTTTTTCACCATTGAATTGCATTTTGTTGGATAGGCCCCAGTGTTCAAATCTGTCAAGATCTTTTTGAGCCTATCTTCTAAATTATTGGCTATTTCGCCCAGCTTGGTGTCATCTGCAAATTTAATGAGCTCTCCTTCTATCCCCTTATCTAAATCATTTATGAGGATGTTGAAGAATATTGGGCCTAAGACAGAATGCTTTCTGTCTTAGGCCCAATATTCACTGCATGATTTCCTCCATGTAGATATAGTTCCACTAAGGACTACACATTGAGTGTGGTTGGTCAGCCAGTTAAGAATCCATCTGATGATGATGCTGTTTATCCCACAGTTTTCTAACTTACCAAGAATAAGCTGTGGTGTACTTTGTCAATTGCCTTACTGCCCACAGTATTTCCCAATATTTAGCCACTAATTAACTTGGAAGATTTAATATTCAGACAGATATGCCTTCCACTATCAGCAGTTAGAAATCAGAAGGAAAAACTAGCAACTGCTATCAACATGCAGTGAGCCATGAAATTGAACAGCAGCTCAACAATACATACCTAGTAGGATGGTAAGCATTTGTTTACTTGACATGTTTAAAGTAAGACTTTGGTTTTTAGCTCCCTTAACTTTGGGTTTTCTCCATAGATTAGACAGTCAGATTAAATGGCTTGTAAGAGTCTTATATTTAATGACCTGTAAACTTTTCAATGCTAAATTTCCAGCATGACAAGGGCTTATGGATACAGGATGGAATACTGCATTTGCATGTTCCTTTGCCCTTTTCCCCTGTCTTCTCCTACACAGCCATGGAATCACAAAACCTGTGAAGCTCAGTACCATCTGTTAAAATAAAAAGTCAAGTGGTACAGGGTGGTTTTTTTTTTTTGTTTTGTTTTTTTGCAAATACTATAAATTGCTACCATTAAAATGACATGTGAAAACCCAAGCTAAATGCAGCACGCAGTAAGTAGCTGGCTTAGTTTATGACAATCAGAATAGATAGAAACTACAGATGCCCCAAACACAACAATCACATTGACAAGTGCTTACATAAAGTGATTATATGGCAAGGCGAAGTTTTACTTTCAGGAACAAAGTGCAATATAGCATACAAAAAAACCCCAAACCCCAGCATTTCCAAGACTTGCACCGTAATGGATGTCTGAGTAGAGAAACAGAAGCCGATCAAACAACTGCCAGCAATTTCCAGAACTCCTGAATATTGAGAACAGAAATCAAATACATTTTACAGAGGCCACTATTAACACCTCGGCTTGAAAGATCCCAAGATAGTAATTGGATCTGCAAAAAGAAGGCTAAATACCCCCATGCTAGAGTGCTGGCACTGAAATCAGAGGCTACAGAAGTGGCAGCAGGTGCCAGACAGACTGACAACTGCTAGCAAAGACTGAAGCACTGGAATCTCCTGGGACTGGTAAACGAAACAGCCTGCACAACATGGAGGCGCCAAGATGTCACTGATGCTTCCCATTTAGCTTAAAAGCGTCAACTTGTTTTTGAGTGTGATTGATGACTCACCAAATCACAGTCTTTCTCTCATCCTTTCTACAGGTTAGTGCATTACCATAAGCAGCGACTGTTGGACTGCTGAGGAAATTATTAGCACAACGGCACAGGTAATATTTTCCAGAAATTGGTCAGTTGCAAATCGCTATTTGTGGAAGTGGCAATTCTTTCTGCTGCAGAATGGGAAGAAAAGATAAACTTTCCCTCTGCGGATTTCAAGCACAATGTAGTACAACTAAGTATAAAAAGCAGTAAGATTTTATGCCATTACTCTTCACAAGAAGAAACTCAAAGTGCACCTGGATAAACTACTGAGGAAATAGCGGAAAACAAAGTAACAGAATAAATGCTGGTGATGATAATGTGCTAGAACAATACAATGCTTGGATAATGAAGTGCAACTCTGAGCAACAGAAACACCAATGCAAAATCTAATACTCTGGCTTGATCTTTTATTTCTTGTTTCCTATCTCTGTCACAGGGGTAACCCACAATCCATAAATCACTTTTTCACATAGGCACAACTGTCAAGAGTAAAAATTTCTGGGCTAGAACCCAACTCAGGGGTGGGTTCTAAAATTTTTTACGACCGGTTCTGTGGGCGTGGCTTGATGGTCATGTGACAATTCTTTAGGATTTAGCAGAGGTACTGGTCTACCAGGCTTTTAACTGCTTGCAGAGCTGTACCGATCTACCCATTTATTTTTTGCAGGCACTAGTCTACTCATGTATTTTTGCAAGCACTGATCTACTCATGTATTTTTGCAGGCACTGATTTACTCATGTATTTTTGCGGGCACTGATCTACTCATTTGTTTTCTTTTAACACTTATCAGCTGTAGGGCGGCCCTTTGAAGCCCAGTGGCAAGAGTTTAAACAGTTTTTTTCCCTCTAGCCATCAGCTGGGACTCAGGAGGCAGCAATAGATAGGGGGTGAGGCCAAATAAAAGGTAAGAATAATGCGGGGGGTGGGGGTGCAGGGGGACGCAGTGGAGTGGGGGGGCAGAATCAGTTCGGTGACGTCATATTGTCACCACTACCGGCTCGGGAGAACCGGGCTGAACCAGGAGGAACCCACAACTGATCCAACTGATTTGTTTCTTCTCAACATGCCCCTTAGGTATTCAAAGGAAAATATATTTATTTATCTATTATAATTCTAGGTCATCTAACTCCAAATGACTCTGGGCAACTTCACAGATTAAAAAAAATAAAAGGAAAGGAAAGAACACTTATATGTTATACAGGTAGTCCTCAACTTACGACCACAACTGAGCCCAAAATTTCTGTTGTTAAGTGAGACATTTGTTAAGTGAATTTTGCTCCATTTTACAACTTTTCTTGTCTTTAGATGCTTGGCAAAGGTCATAAAGGTGAACCAGTTGCCAAGCATCTGAATTTTGATTACATGATCATGGGGATGCTGAAAAAGTCGTAACTGTGAAAAGCAGTCAGGTCACTTTTTTCAGTGCCATTGGAACTTTGAAAGGTCACTAAATGAACTGTTGTAACTCAAGGACTACCTCTATAACCATAATGTTTTAAATAATTAAAACAATGGAAAAAGCAACAGACACACCAGTGGATCAAACAAGACACTTTCTACTTCATCAGTCACCAACTGGTGGTCCATGGACCACTGGTGGTCTGCAAGAAAATTTTAGTGGTCTGCAGAAAAATTATTTGTAGAAAAATTATTTGCATTTTTTATATTACATTATATCAGGGGTCCTCAAACTACGGCCCTGGGCTGAATACATGCAATGAATGTTTGTGTTGATGCAGAGAGTCTCTCCGTTTAGGGTCTTTTTGTGTGGGTCAGAGGGGGGGAGAAATTCGGACTCAGGGTCTGCTTCAGCCTCCTGGTGTGGGGCTTTGGGCAAAGGCTGGAGGGAAGCACCACAAATAGCTGGAGGGCCTTGTTCCAGTGGGACTGCATCATGGAACTGGCTGACCATAGCCCACTGAGCCTCCAGGCACCGGTACCTGGCCTTGCACTCCCACAGGTCTTCTCTCTGCTTGGAAAGCCTATGCTCATAGTCCTCAGTGAGGTGCTTCTGCTGAGCCTCCTTCTCGGCCGGATCCAATTTGAACTAAGCCAGCTGTTTTGCCAATTCTTTCTCATGGTGGCTGCTTAGCTTCAACAACTGCTTCCTATTGGAACCCTAAAGAGCCATGGCAGGCAGGTAAGGAGTGGCTGGGAGGGGCAAGTAGAGCCTGGTGAGGTGTCCTGCGACATAAGTGACATTGAGTTGCCCATGCCCACCCAGTCACATAATCACTTAGCCATGCCCACCCATTAGGTAGATCATATTAGTGGTCCTCGGGATTTAAAATTTTGAATTTAGTGGTCCTTGAGGTCTGAAAAGTTGGTGACCCCTGCTGAAAGAGGCCCATCAAACAGGCTAACTAACCCAAGGCCTGGGGAAACAGCAGGTTTCTAGAGCTTGCCAGAAGACAGATAGAGTTCGATTCCATCTCCAGATTAGTAAATAAGCACAGCAGCATGATGTGTAAAAGTCTATAAAAGATTAAAGGTATTCACAGAACTATGAGATCATATGATACAATGTGGTAAAATGTTACTTGGATTTTGCTTTTTTAGAATCTGCTTTAAATTGAAGGTTGAAACACAAATGGCCAGGCTCAAATGATCCTATTTCCATCATATTCTGCAAAGACCCAGTTCTCTGGACAAGCCAGTTTGGAAAAGTGGTTAAGACAGAAAGTTTAAAACTGAGTTTCTACTCCCGGTTTAGGCACAAAGCCAGCTGGGTGACCTTGGGCCAGTCATTGTCTCTCATGGGACAATCCTAGGAAGAAGACAATGGCAAATCATTTCTGAAATCTTGCTAAGAAAACCACAGGAACTAGTCTTGGCAGTCACCAGGAGTCAACATTCACTTGACAACATAAAAAAGAAGAAAAAGCTCTCTGCAGAAGACTCTAATCTGGGAATGGTAGATTGTGAGAGAAAAAGAGGATGACCAGTAGCAATTTGGAAGGACTGAGTAATAGTGGTGATGAGTGTTAGATTGGCGCCGGAAAGAAATGTGACTCAGCTGCTGTCCGTTCAGCACTCTTTATTGAACAGTAAAAACAGTCTGCCAGCAGCGGCTCCCAGGCCTCCTTATATTCTGCTTGGGCAGGCCAGCCGGCCAATGACAGTAGTTTAAATTTCCCGCCGGTGGAATTAACCAATCCCCCAGCGGATGTCCTTATAAGGATATAACACCCCTCCCCTCTTAGTCCTCAGTCAATCATGTCGTGGCCCACGTAAGTTATGTAGTCGCGCAGGTAGGCGGGATGAACAATAGTCCTGCCTGACCTGCGTGGTTTGGTTCGCTCTATGATGCCGCTCCTGACGGCTCTGGTTCCTGCTGGCTCCCATCCCCGCGGTGGACAGTCCCGAAGCTCGGCCATTGAGTGTGCGGGGCCTTTCCTAGCGCCTCCGGCTGGAGTGGATGGTCCGCCCTGTGGCTGGTGGAGTACTTCATTGCTGCCGGGATGTGGATGGATGGGTCGTTCATCTCAGAGTCGGACTGGACAGCTGAATCCCCATAGGACCCATGGTTCTTTTCTCTGGGCTGTGGCTTGCTTCTGGTGGCCTCGCGGTTGCTGATGGTGGGATCCCTTCCTGCTTGGGAATCCCTTGGTGACGTTTGATGATGCCCTGGTCACGCCATTGGGTGCTGGCCTACCCTGTCAAAGTCGAGTAGGACTCCTCCGCTGGGGTGTTGTAGTCTTCCCCTGCAGGGCTGGTGTTGGTTGGTCTTGGTGTGGTGGCGTAGGTCGACTGTGCTGGGCTGGCGGTGGTCAACCTGGTTGGGTTGTTGTGACTTCTTGGAGTTGGGAGGTCACTGGTCTACCTTGTCATGAAGGGGGAGGTCTCCCTGGTCGGGTTGGCAGAGGCCGACCCTTTCGGGTTGTTGCTGGCTCACCCTCTCGGGTTGTCCCCGGCCTACCTGGTTGCTGGGATGTAAGTCTCTGTTTCTGGTATGACGGGGGATGACTCTGCCGGGTTGGTGCTGGCTCGTCGTATCGGTGTGTCCTCGGTCCTCTTCGTCTTGTGGCTGGTGATCCCATGCCCTGGGGTGCTGCTGGTCACCATCGTGGTCGGCCTGGCATCTCGTCCTGCTGGGTTGGTCCCAGTCTACTGCATCTTCGTTGTAGTGATGTTGGTAGTCCCCTTCACCGTGAGGGTGCTGGCCTACCCTGATGGAGTGGGGTAGGCCTACCTTGCAGGGGTGTTGCAGGCCTACCTTGCCGGATATGGTAGGTTTACCTCGTCTGGGTATGGTAGGTCTACCTCATCTGGGTATGGTAGTCCTACCTCGCCTGGGTGGTTTTCTCTGACTTCCCTCCATCTTTTACGGAGCTGGTCGATGTGCCTTCTGCATGATCGGCCATCGTCCAGCTCCACCTCGTATGATTTTGGGCCAGTCACTCTTCCGATTCGGCCCTTGAGCCATTTTGGCTGACCCTGGAAGTTAAGCGCAAACACCAGGTCTCCGCAAGCGAAGCTACGCGTCGGTGGTGGTTGGATCGGCTTGTTTTTTGGGTTATATAGTGGATGAAGTCTGTCTAGCGGTGAGCGGAGCTTCCTCCCCATTAACAGCTCTGCTGGGCTTTTCTTCGTTGTGGCATGTGGGGTGATGTGTTATGCTAGCAGGAACTTGTCGATTTGTTCCTGCCAGTCCCCCGGGCCCATCCTGGTAAGAGTGTCCTTCGTGAGCCGTACCATCTTCTCAGCCTGCCCATTTCCAGCTGGCTTGTATGGGGTGATGAGGGCGTGCCTGATGCCTTGGCTGGCCAGGAAATCCTCCATGGATTTTGCGGTGAGTTGCGGGCCGTTGTCGGAGACCAGGATGTCTGGCAATCCGTGTGTGGCGAATAGGCGGCGGAGGGCTTTGATGTTGGCATCTGTCGTGGTGGATGGCATTGCGATGACCTCCAGCCACTTCGAGAATGCGTCCACGGGCCCATGAATGGGAGGAATTTCCCATTCATGGGCCCGGCGAAGTCGATATGGATTCTCGACCAAGGTCCACTGGATTGCTCCCACTCTGTCGGCTGAGCTTGTGGGGGTGCTGGTCTCGTCCCTTGGCACGGGTCACATCTCGCAATCCATGCCTCTATGTCTTTGTCTAAGTCGGGCCACCAGACGTAACTCCGTGCCAGTGCCTTCATGCGGACTATGCCCGGATGGCCACTATGGAAGGTTTCCAGAGTCCTTTTCTGTAGGGTTGGAGGGATCACCGCCCTGTCACCCCAGAGGAGGCAGCCCTTCATGGTGGCCAGTTCTTGCTGCCTCCGAATGAATGGGGTGAACTCTTCCCCCACTTTTTCTGTCGGCCAGCCCCTCAAGGTCCATGAGAATACCTGTTTGAGGGTCTTATCCCTCAATGTGTGAGTTGCTACCGTGGCAGACGTCACCAGGCATGTCTGCTCATCGTCTATGTAGTAGAGTCTGAGGGTGGGTGCTGGATCCACAACTGGTTCTCGCAGCGGGCATCTGCTGAGGCCTTCGGCATTGCAGATGTTCCTGCTGGGACGGTGGATGGATGTCAGCCCCACAAATTGCATTTCGTTCAGGGCTGACATAAGAAGAAGGGGGAGCATCTGGCAAGAGACTGTTCGACATTTCACCTAGTGATCCCCTAGGAGATGAGAGGGGAGGGGGGAATTCCTGTGAGCTTAGATAGCAGAGAGCAGTAGAATGATTTAGAAGATGGCCAATCAGAATAGGAGAGCAAGCCAGGAAGGGAGGGAGTTTGGGGACAAAAGTCTATTCCTGGCTACAATGAGTCTAGGGCAGAATGCTGTTTTAATAAATCAATGATTTTTTTCATCAAAGATGTGGCTGAGATGCGATTTATTTTAGACAGTTTTGAACCTTGACAATGAGTTTGTAGGCATATCCTGAGAGGAAGATGGCCCAGCGTGTCATTCTGGGTGACACGTATGGCAGCGTTGGCTTGTCCCCAGCAAGTAGACCCAGAAGAGGCTTGTGGTCCATGACGATCGTGAAGGACCTCCCATACAGGTATTCATGGAAGCATTTGATCCCAGCTGCAATCACAAGGGCTTCCTTGTCAAGCTGGCTATAGTTTCGCTCCGCTGATGACATTGTTTTGGAGAAATAGGCTATTGGGAAGCTGATGGCTGAGGACTGCTCCGACCCCATACGGTGAGGCATCGCACATCAGGAACAGTAGGAGCGACTCATGATATTGAATGATAACGCTATCGGAGGAGAGTAGACTTTTGACTTTCCAGAAGGCTGCCTCTTCTTCTTCTTCCCACTTCCAGGGCACCGCCTTCCCTAATAGGCAGTGGAGTGGTTCAGCAATGAACAGAGGCTTTCTGTTTCAAAAAGACAGCGTAAAAATTCAGCAGTCCCAGAAACGCCTGAAGCTCCAATTTAGTTTTGGGGGCTGGAGCCTCGTATATAGCCCTAATTTTGCTTTTGGTGGGGTGGATGCCCTTGCTATTGATTAAATAGCCCAGGAACTTGACCTCCTGGGCCTTGACGACGCATTTGTCCCTTCTAACTCGTAGGGCCTTCGCCTGGAATCGCTTCAGGGCAAGCCTGAGCCATTCCATTAGTTGGGCTTCCAAGTTTCCAGAGATTAGTACATCGTCAAAGTAAGGCACCACCCCTGGAATGCCTTGGAGAAGGCGTTCCATCATAGATTGGAATATGCCTGGGGTGGCACTGATTCCAAATTGGAGACGGTTGCACTTAAATGCCCTCCTATGAGTGACTATTGTTTATGCCTCCGCATCTTTTTGTCCACTGGCAATTGCTAGTAAGCCTGGGCCAGGTCCAGTTTCATGAAAATTGTCCCACTGCCAAGTGAATGCAACAGTTGTTGCACCATTGGCACCGGATATGTGCTCTGCGGAAGTGCCCGGTTGATGGTACACTTATAGTCGGCGCAGATGCGCACAGATCCATCATGCTTCATGGGAGTCACAATGGGGGTCTCCCATGCTGCATGATCAATCAGTTCCAGATGCCCTGGGCAATTAACTTATCAAGTTCTGCATCTACTTTAGGCCTGAGGGCAAAAGGAACTCTGCGGGGCTTAAGCCGAATGGGTGCAATTGAGGGGTCTAGATTGAAAGAGATGGATTTCCCCAGGAATTTACCTAAACTCCCGTTGAAGACATCCTTGAAGTCCTCCAGGAATTGGTCGAGTGCACTAGCCTGAATTTGGTTGATTCTGCCAATTGTGAGCCCTAGGGGCCTGAACCACTCAACGCCTAGTAAGGTTGGATGGGCTTCCTGCACGACAGCGATTGGGAGGTCTCCTTCAAATTCTTTCAACTTCACCCAGATGTTGTTCAACCCAGGATGCCAATGGGATGCCCCCCAAAGTCCACCAATCTTGCTTGCAGGGGTTCTAGCTGTTTCCGGGATAGCCGTGGCTGGAGACTTTTAAGCTGGTCCCAGGCAATGATGGAGTAAGGTGAGCCGGAGTCTATTTCCATGGGGCATGGTGCCCCTTCCACGAGGACTGTTACGTGGAATTTGTCGGATCCCTTTGCTGCAGCATGCGTTATTGTGATCTGGTGGATCCCTCTGCTTTTGTGGTGGCCATTGCCATCTCGCCGTGGGTACTGGGACCGTTTGGATGATCTCTGGTACTCATGGTCTGTGGCTCTGGGAGGCTTGAAGCTTGGCTCTGCTGCCCTGCAGGTTTTGGCAATGTGGCCCTTTCTCCTGCAGCGTCTGCAAGTTGCATCCCGCCAGCAACATCTGGCACATGGATGGTCACCATTGCAGCTGGCGCAGCGTTC